>OY856352.1:40000-10040000 GCA_963693475.1 Ectropis crepuscularia
CAAGGAGCATCAACGGGCAAAGTTCCAGATTTTTCCCGTCGCGCCCCTGGGAGATATAGAGGACAAAAGGAAAACCACGTGGAGCCCAACTTCCAGGATTCAAGACCTGGAACATCTCAAGTGGGCCCCCTCTATAGCTGGACCCAGGAGGAGCACGGGAGGGTGTTGCCCGTTGAAAAATTCAAACCAGGAGTGGAGGAACAACGCAAGTGCGGTCGGTAAAAATTTAAGTAACCTTTTAAACCCATTTTTAAAAAAATGATCAGCGGCAACATCGTGTTTTCAGAGTTTTTAAAAGAAAGCACATTCACACATAACAGCTGAGTACAAAAATGATTAAATTTGGACAAAAACTTTTCGTGCAAGTGAATTTTGTACTAAAAGTGGACCAAAAAGGAACTGCAAAACGCAAAGTGGTGAGACCCACGGGGAACCGAAACCCCCAAAATTTATAAAAGACCAGGCGGAAAAATATCTTTAGACCCCACTGAATATAATTAATTCGCGAAGAATAATTTTTCGACGCATATTTTGTAAATTAGGGGCTATTTGCAGAAAATTGTCAGCCACCCCTAAGTTTGACAATTTCTGGAGGGTGCAAGACCGCCCTAGGGAGCACTAGATACCTGACGTCGGGAGAAGAACTTTAACCCTAACAATAGGAAATTTTTAGTTTTAAGATATCTTTATTTTTGTATTTACTGTGGATTTTTTAATAGAAACAGGGGAGCGAACACCATTACCAACTAAGTTGGTAACCTTTATAACTCAGAGGGGGTGCGAGATATCGCAAAAATAACATCGAATCGGTTCTCTCTTGAGAAACGATCATTTGGGTAACCTACCTATATCGACCCCCAAAAACTACCCCCGGTGAGATTTTTTCGAAAAACTCAAAAAATTTGTGACACCCCGCACCCCCAGACAAACACACAACCCCCTGTTTGTAAATTTGGGTCCCCTTATACATCGCCGCACTTTTCCCGGAATTTTTGCAACATTCCTAACCCCAAAACAAACCTTTCGAAACTGGTAAACAACTACCCCTAAAACTGTAAATTTTATATAAATCAACCCCCGTGTAAAAATTTAATATTTAATGTTTCCCGTAAAGCCAATCTTATCCCCTACAATATAAAATTTTTTGGACAAAAATCGGACCACAGACAAGACATACACAACTAAATTTATAAACTTTTCCAAATTCCCTCAACCGCAAAAGATAAGATTGTAAAGATAGCAGATTTTCAAAAAACCCCGGATATCTCGAGAACGGTGCGTCCTAGGCCAAAAAGGACAAAATTTCGGCCCCCTTCCCTTAAACCCACCCCCCGCTACGCACAAAACTGACCCTTCCGGACACATCACCAAAATATCAACCCCCTACCCCTTAAAATAAAATTAGACCAGCATAACTGGACCTCTCAAACCTTGTATGGGAGAACTTTAACGGCCAATAACTTTGGAACAGATAGTCCGATTGGAGAGCGGTTTTCGGTGTTGAGGTGACCCAAATTAGGAGTATAGGATAGAATTAAGACCGGCTCTACATAGAGATAAAGTTCGGAAAGGACTAACGACTCATGAAATTGCTGTTGTTTGTTTGTTGATTAAAGTATAAATAGATTTAATAGAGCAACCCAGGGACTCTACAGAGTGACTCTACATAGAGTTTTAGTTTTATATTTATTTATTATTGTTAAATTAGATTCAGAAAGTGACTAATTTTAAAGTAAGGATAGAGTGACTCTACATAGAGTATAATTAACACAAAAAGTGTCTTAGTGTAAAGAAAAATTTAATAAATAGAGCAACCCAGGGACTCTACCAAAGCAACTCTACATAGAGTACTACTGCAAAACTGGTGGGAGATAAAGCGTGGTCTACGAAGCCCGTTTAAAATAAAACAACAATACACTCATACAGTCACACACACCCTTACATGCGCAAAAGACATACAAACTGACATACACAAACATATATAGTAAGCTGGAAACGACCGGACACACTGCACTTTTCATACAAACCACACACAGCCAACATACGACTCACAATCATTCTTACCAACACACACAGACACACATACACACACACTTGCACTCATCCAACTCACCAACTGGTCGGCGATCGCCGGACGACGCTGGCTGCTGCTGCTTGACACCGGACCTGAAATACATAAAAATTTTGCAGTAACAATATTATTTACACAAACTTATTGACCTTAATATTATTATTATTATTATTATTGACTACATTGTTTCTACAATTCTTAATTGACAACTACCATACGGCTCTTTACACCGAAGGTAGTTACACCTTTAAATTTAAAAGTGAAATTAAACCGGCATTGTGCCTAACGACTTATATCGGTTAGTTCCTCCTCCATTACAACAGAAAGGTACATTAACCATGTTCCGCACGCCCGCAAAAATCACAGAAGAGGAAGCAAACCGCACTTTGACCCTGGACGGTCCAGGAAAACGTAAACAGTTAACAGTTCCGAGCCGGAATGAGAACGACAGTCACGAAAAAATTGACAAGCCGGCCAGGGTCAAGCCTGGACCGACTATTTTCTCTCCCGCATCATCGCCCACATCGCCCATATCGGGGGTGGCGGAGGGCTCACCAGCAACTCGGAGGCTCTCCTTCGGGATGCGGGTGAGCCCGCCGCGGAGAGTGAGACCAGCAGCCGACGATCGGGTTGCAGAGGCGCGCTCCCTTCTAGTAAAAATAAAACAACATTTCAAGAACTCGCGGAACACCAGTAAAGAATTAATTAAGAAGGTGGTGGATGCGGTAGAGAGAATGTACCAAGTGGTTAAAGAGAGCCAGGTAGCTGCGGAGCAACCTCTGATAACGCAAGAACAAAAAGTTCAAAAGGACGTACACAGCATAAATAGGCAAACAGACATACAGGCAAGACAAAACGACCTATTGATAGAGAAACTAGACGCACAAACCAAATTACTAAATGAGAACAAAAGCGAAATAGAGAAGCTCTCGACACTTATCTCGAAACAACAAGACGCCATAATAAACAGACCATCATATGCAAATGTGGCGATGGCACCGCCCATCACGCGGCCGAAGAAGACAGCCATACATTCCGTGATAATAGGTTCGAGAGAAGAGGGCGAGACAGGGGATGCTGTGTACGAAGAAATACGAAAGGTTGTAAACGCAAGAGAGGAAGGGACACGAATAGATAAGATAAGACGAGCTAGGGACCGGAAGGTAATTATAGGATGCAAAAATAAAGAAGATCTGAAAAGAGTTAAGGAGAAAATAGCACAGAAGGATAAAAAATTTACAATGGTAGAGATGAAGAATAAAGACCCACTTATAAGGCTTCATGGGGTCCTCAGAAGCAATACGGACGAGGACATCATGAAGTCTTTGAGAAAGCAGAATGCACACCTCTTTAAAGAGGTCGGAGTCGAGGAAGCTCAGCTCGAGATACGTTATCGGGCAAGAGCGAGGAACCCCCTGACGAGCAACATCGTAATAAGAGTGCCACCGGCTGTCTGGCAGGAAGCGACCGCCGCCGGGGCTGTGCACATAGATATGCAACGAGTAAGAGTCACAGACCAGTCCCCACTCATTCAATGCTCGCGTTGTCTGGGCTACGGGCATGGGAAGAAATTTTGCAGCGAAGCAATTGATGTGTGTAGCCACTGCGGCGGACCGCACCTGAGGTCGGAGTGCTCGGTTTGGCTGGCGGACGGACCCCCAAACTGCACCAACTGTGCCAAGGCAAAAACCGGACCAGCGGAACACAACGCATTCAGCGATGAATGCCCAGTGAGACGCAGGTGGGATGCCATTGCTAGGTCTACCGTCGCATATTGCTAAGGGCAACTTTTATCGCGTAATCCAAAATAATCTCATGAAAAAGCAATTGGCAACAGAGGAGTTGTTTGCTGAGGCGAAGAAGAGTGGGGCTGCCATGGCTCTCCTGCAGGAACCGTATGTGGGTAAGATGAAAAAGGTTCGCGGCTACCAGGGAGTGAGGATATTTCAGTGCACTGATGTAGGAGATGGGATTGTAAAAGCAGCAATAGCAGTCTTCGACACAACGCTAGACATAATACAATACCCGGAACTAACCACACACAACATCTGTGTGGTAGGAGTCCAAACCAGAGCCTGGAGTATCACACTGGTATCAGCCTACTTTGAAAAGGATAAACCGATCGAGCCTTACCTACAACATCTGGAAAAAATTATCCACAAAACGGGCAAAACAAGATTGGTATTCGGTGGGGACGTAAACGCCTGGAACGTATGGTAGGGAAGCACCGAAACCAATCACAGAGGAGAGGACCTAAGAGCGGTACTTGACGAGCTTGATCTGCAGGTGCTCAACGCCGGCTCTACTCCGACATTCGACACTGTTCGGGGAACAAAGAGATATAGTAGCCACGTAGATGTAACGGCCTGTTCTGCGGACATGCTACCTCTAGTTATCAAATGGAGGGTAGAAGAGGGATTGACGAGCTCGGACCACAACGGCATAACATTCAGTATAAAACTACAAAAATCAAAAGGCACACACATAGACAGAACAACACGACTCTACAACACAAAAAAAGCAAATTGGAGCCAGTTTCGTGAGAAACTGGCAAACACTTTCGCGGAACACAAACTAACACACACGTACATACAACACATCACAGATACTAAACAGATTGACGATACTCTAAACACATTCACAAAAGCAATCACACAAACATGCGAGGACACAATACCAAAGAAAACACATACACAAACACTTACCATGCCGTGGTGGACCGAAGAGCTGAAAACATTAAAACGAGAGGTGGCTACAAGAAGACGCAGGATCCGTTGCGCTACACAATATCGCAGACAAAGAGCAGTTGGCGAGTACTTAAAAAAGAAGGAGGAATATGAGCTGGCGATGAGTAGGGCGAAAAGTGAGAGCTGGAAGGGCTTTTGTTCAAAGCAGGGCCGGGAAACAATATGGCAGGGAATATACCGAGTCATCAGCAGAACCAGAACGAGAGAGGAGGATGTCCTTCTTGAGGCCGAAGGCAAAATGTTGGATGCTAAAGGTTCGGCCAGGGTATTAGCGGATACATTTTATCCCGAAGACCTGGCTGACCAAGATAGCACCGACCACCGCAGAATTAGAGAAAAAGCGAGGAAAGTGAACGAGGCGCATGATAACCAATGTGACCCGCCTTTCACAGTAACAGAACTTGATTCTGCGGTCAACACCTTCGACCCCAAGAAGGCACCGGGAGCTGATGGCTTTACTGCCGATATCTGCAGAGAGGCAATAAGAACAGACCCGTCTCTTTTCCTGGCGCTGCTGAACAAAAGTCTGGAATGCTATTACTTCCCAGAACAATGGAAGATCGCAGTGGTGGTAGCCCTACGAAAGCCCGGGAAGGAAAACTACGCCTCGGCAAAATCTTATAGGCCCATCGGACTTCTACCAGTCCTGGGAAAAATTTACGAGAAGATGTTGATGACCCGAATCAGATTTTATATTTTGCCCCGAATTAGTACTCGCCAGTTCGGGTTCATGCCCCAGAAAAGTACTGAGGACTCCCTCTATACACTAGTAAAGCACATACATGCAAAATTAAATCAAAAACGCATAGTTACACTGGTGTCGCTGGATATAGAGGGAGCCTTTGACGGTGCATGGTGGCCCGTAATAAAGATCCGACTGGCAGAGGAAGGATGTCCGGTGAATCTGAGGAAGGTCATCGACAGCTATCTCGACAACAGAGGGGTAGAGGTACGCTATGCTGGAGAAACGGCATCAAAGAAGACACAGAAAGGCTGCGTGCAGGGGTCTGTTGGAGGTCCAACCTTGTGGAACTTGCTCCTGGACCCGCTGCTTCAAGAACTTGAGAGGGAAGGTGAATACCTACAGGCATTTGCAGATGATATCGTCCTGGTCTTCGATGGAGTCACGGCACAGGAAATAGAGCGACGAGCCAATGCCACGCTGGGGCGTGTTCAGGCGTGGGGGGTCGGAGTAAAGCAAAAATTCGCACCGCACAAAACAGTGGCGATGACGATTACACGCAAATTAAAATACGACACCCCACGTCTGAGCATGGGCGGGGTGGCCATTAGGATGGAAAAAGAAGTCAAATTGCTAGGACTCACCATTGACGAAAAGATGACCTTTGACGCCCACGTCTCAAATGTCTGTAGGAAAGCCTTAGACTTCTACAAGCAGCTGTCCAGGACCGCGAGAACCCAATGGGGGTTGCAACCGGACGTCATCAAAACGTTATATACGGCAGTAGTGGAGCCTACGATACTGTACGCAGCCAGCGCATGGGCACCAGCTTCAAATAAAATTGGGATTAGAAAACGCTTAGAGGCTGTGCAAAGAGGGTTTGTGCAGAAGATCACCAAGGCGCACAGAACGGTGTCCCTTCATTCGGCCCTATTGATTGCTGGTCTGCTTCCGCTGGACATAAGGATCCGCGAAGCAGCCTTACTTTATGAGGCAAGGAAAGGGATATCCCAGCAGCCAATGGGAAATATGGAAATAGAAGGGCCATCGCCATTTACGGAGTCGCCTCATCCTGCAGAATGGATAAAACTTACATTTGCGTGTGTGGAAGACAGAGCAGCACTCGAGCAATCCAAAAACAGTGAACAAAACGTATTCACTGATGGAAGCAAAATCCAGGGGAAAGTTGGAGCGGCAATATCTGTGTGGAACGGAACGGCCGAAACAAGTACCCGGAAGCTCAAACTCGCGGATTGCTGCTCTGTATTTCAAGCAGAGCTGTTGGCGCTGGCGGAGGCAAGTGAAATTGCGGTTCGGAGCTGCAAGTCACAGTGCAACATATACAGCGACTCTAGGTCGGCCCTGGAAACAGTGTCAAATACAACGTCCTTGCATCCATTAGCACTGCAAATAAAGAAAAATGCCGTAAAAATGAAATCACAGGGCAAAACCCTAAGATTGCATTGGATAAAGGCACATGCAGGGATGGACGGAAACGAAAGGGCCGACGAACTCGCCAAGTCTGCAGCACTACACACAAAAACAAAAGCGAAATATGATAAATGCCCAGTATCACATGCCAAAAGAATAATCAGATCAAACTCAATACTGGAATGGAATCAAAGGTACAGGGGGGGACATACCGGATCAGTAACAAAAATTTTCTTTCCGGACGCAGCAGTGGCATACAGTACTACAAGACACTTACACATGGACAGGTACACTACACAATTGCTAACGGGACACGGAGGATTCTCCTCATACCTCTATAGATTCAGGTGTAAGGAGAGTCCATCGTGCGAGTGCGACCCGGGGGTAGAGGAGACTGTTGTACATATCATTGCAGAATGTCCAATCTATGGTAGGAAACGCTTTAATATAGAGATGCTACTAGATATAGAAATAAAAGAAGAAAATTTAAGGGAGATCATAAAGAATAAAGACATAAGAAGTAAATTTTTAGAATACTGTAGAGATATAATAGGCATAGTAAATGGTAAGAATAAATAAATAGCATTAAAAATAGAAAACTACTCTATATTTAAATATATAGAATAAGTACTAGAATAAGAATGTAAACAATAACGTATAAAATCAATTAGACGTAACATTAGCTCCTAAGCTTATCATAAAAATTTAAAATTGTAAAAGAAATAGAATAAGATCAATAAAGAAGCTCTGTGTTAAACCCTGACCCTGTTAGGGACCTAGCTCGCGGGCCGGGCCTCTGAGCCCGGACAGGAAAAAAAAAAAAAAAAAAAAAAAAACCTAACCTAACCTAACCTAACCTAACCTAACCTAACCTAACCTAACCTAACCTAACCTTTTTTTTTTTTTTTTTTTTTTTTGTGTAGGGGAATGCATTTACGCACGCAGTGTTGTGGTGTTGGACCGTGTTGGACTCGGTGCCAGAAGGGCACAATACCAACTAAACCCCCGTCACAAGATTTCCCTACCATGGTGCAATGTCAGAGTTGCGGAACCGCTTTCGCATTCGCCCGCGCAACTCTGACATCACCATGTCACCCTTTCGGGCCCGCCTCGCGGGGGGTCGGAACCCCCGCATTGTGGCTCCCGGGACGCGCTGGAGAACCTATAGCAGCGCGTCCCCCACCTCGGGAGGAGCGTGGGCCATCAGGCAGTGCCCGATGGCCCAGGCCCTCCGAGCGGAGACGGGGTGCGAGCCCTAGTGGCTCGCCCGCGTGTCCGCTTCCGCCTGCAAGGAGGAGCGAGAGGGTCAAGCTCCCTCTCTCGCTCCTCCGTCTCCCTCCGTGAGACAATAGTCTCACAGAAGGAGACGAAAGCTTCCCATGATCTCTCATTGTCGAGCATCTTGGACAAGATGGTCGGCAATGAGAGATCTGCCCCCAGGACCGCGACCAGGGAACGTCGCGTGTCCTCCTCCCCCGGGCATGCCTCCAGTGCGTGTTGCGCGGTATCTTCCGCGCAACCGCACCGGTGGCACACCGGGGTCTCTTCCCTTCCGGCAACCCTACACAAGTATCTCCCGAAACATCCATGTCCCGAGAGCACCTGTGTAGTCCGGAAGGTGAGTACCCCATGGTCTCTCTGGACCCACTCAGTGAGTATGGGCCGCAGCGCCTCGAGGAGCCGTCGAGCGCCGGCCCCCCTCTGAGTGGATCCAGAGAGAATCCGCTCCCTCCACCTCTCCAGAGCGATGGCCCTGGCATCACTGCGCCACCGCACCACCTCCTGTGGGGCAGGGCGCAGCTCGTCCTCTTGGGCTCGCACCCGGCGCCAGTAGACCGAGGATAAGACCTCGGCCTCTAGGCACCAGGGCAGCGATCCCGCAAGGACGCATGCCACCTCGTGTGAGAGTGTGCGGTAGCCCCGACACACTCTCACGGCCATCACCCTCTGGGCACTGTGGAGGAGCGCCTCCTCTGCGCGGCCTAACCTCCCTGCCCAAATGGGAGCACCATACATGGCCATGGAGCGCACCACCGCCATGTAAAGGTGGCGGCAGCGCGCTCCACCGCCTCCCATATTGGGCAGAAGCCGGCTTAACGCCGCCGCACTCTGCGTCAACTTGGGGGTAAGTTGACGCAGATGCGGCCCCCAGTTCCATCTGCTGTCAAGCACGACACCGAGGTATTTCAGTGTCGGCTTGACAGGGATGGTCACCCCACCCACCACAATATTGGCGCCTGCAGGTGGCGCTCGCCGAGGGCCATCATGAAAACAGATGGCCTCGGACTTGTGGAGCGCCACCTCCAGGCCCAAACTCCTTATTCTAGCCACCACGGCCGCTACACCCGCAGTGGCTAGCATCGCCGCCTGGCGAAAGGTCCCACCCCGTGCGGTAACTAGCGTGTCATCAGCGTAGCAGATTAAACTGATGCCATGCAAGTTACCGCACCTAAGCACCCAGTCGTAGCCGAGGTTCCACAGGGGTGGCCCGAGAGCAGACCCCTGTGGAACCCCTCGTGACATGGGGCTCGACCCTTCCCCATCTCGTCTTGGGTAGACTATCTCTCTGTCGGAGAGATAGTCCCCAAGGAGGCGCCGCAGGTACCGGGGCACTCTATGGTACCCCAGCGCCTCTTTTATGGTGATCCAGGGCAGGGAGTTGAAGGCGTTCGCTATGTCTAGCGACACCGCCAACAACACCCCATCCCCGGATACACCCTCGTAGAGGTCGTTGACAAGACGAATAGCGTCGATTGTCGAACGACCCCTACGAAACCCGAACTGCCTTTCGGACAGGTTCGGGCCCACCCTTTCGAGGTGCTTGGCGAGGCGGGCAGCGATAATACGCTCCAAGAGCTTGCCCGCCTCGTCAAGCAGCACGATCGGACGATACCCCGAGGGTTCGTCCGCAGGCCGCCCCTCCTTCCGGAGGAGGACAAGTTTCCCCTTCTTCCATCGCCTCGGGAATCTCCCTTCGCGCATGCAGCGACTCAGGAGATCCCGGAGGCGAGGGCCGAGGGCGTCCTGAGCGAGGGCCCAGGCACGGCCGGGTATGCCATCAGGCCCCGGCGCCGTGTCCTTGGCCCTCATTCTCAGGACGGCGGCTCCCAACTCTCCCTCGGAGACGTCGAGAAGCTCGTCCTCCTCCCCCTCGTCCTCTTCCTCGGCGGAGTCTTCGGTCTGCGCCACCATCGCCGTGGGAGGGACAAAGTCGATTCCCGGACTAGCCGGGAATAGTCCCTCGACCACCCGCCGCAGGAATTGTGGCTCCAGCATGCTGGTGACTGGAGGCGTCCATGGGCGAAGCTTTCGCCTCGCCAGTAGGTAGGGACGCCCCCACGGATCTCGGTCCAGTGTCTCCAGCAGCTGGTTCCACGATGCCGACTTGGCCTCGGCGATGGCAGTGCGGAGAGCCCGCGACGCCGCCCTGTAGGCGGCATAGCGGGCGTCCAACTCCGCCGGCTCCTGGAGCCTCCTCCGCCGGTAGTGCTGGTAGTGGCGCCTTCTCACTACGCAGCACCGCCGGAGCTCCGCAATCTCCTCCGACCACCAGTAGACCTGACGCTTCATTGGGAGGGCCTTTACGCGGGGCATGGCGGCATCGCAAACGTGCGACATCGCCATGCACAGCGCATCGGCCTCCGCGTAACCTAACCTAACCTAACCTAACCTAACCTAACCTAACCTAACCTAACCTAATCTAACCTAACCTTTTTTTTTTTTTTTTTTTTTTGTGTAGGGGAATGTAGTTACGCACGCTGTGCTGGACTCGGTGCCAGAAGGGCACCCCTACCAACTAAACCCCCTTCACAAAGGTTTCGCCTACCATGGTGCAGTGTCAGAGTTGCGGAACCGCTTTCGCATTCGCCCGCGCAACTCTGACACCACCATTCACCCTTTCGGGCCCGCCTCGCGGGGGGTCGGAACCCCCGCATTGTGGCTCCTGGGACGCGCTGTAAACCTTATAACAGCGCGTCCCCCACCTCGGGAGGAGAATGGGCCGTCAGGCAGTGCCCGATGGCCCAGGCCCTCCGAGCGGAGACGGGGTGCGAGCCCTAGTGGCTCGCCCGCGTGTCCGCTTCCTCCTGCAAGGAGGAGCGAGAGGGTCAAGCTCCCTCTCTCGCTCCTCCGTCTCCCTCCGTGAGACAATAGTCTCACAGAAGGAGACGAAAGCTTCCCATGATCTCTCATTGTCGAGCATCTTGGGCAAGATGGTCGGCAATGAGAGATCTGCCCCCAGGACCGCGACCAGGGAACGTCGCGTGTCCTCCTCCCCCGGGCATGCCTCCAGTGCGTGTTGCGCGGTGTCTTCCGCGCAACCGCACCGGTGGCACACCGGGGTCTCTTCCCTTCCGGCAACCCTACACAGATACCTCCCGAAACAACCGTGTCCCGAGAGCATCTGTGTAGTCCGGAAGGTGAGTACCCCATGTTTTCTCTGGACCCACTCAGCGAGAAGGGGCCGTATCGCCTCGAGGAGCCGTCGAGCGCCGGCCCCCCGCTGAGTGGATCCAGAGAGAATCCGCTCCCTCCACCTCTCCAGAGCGATGGCCCTGGCATCGCTGCGCCACCGCACCACCTCCTGTGGGGCAGGGCGCAGCTCGTCCACTTGGGCTCGCACCCGGCGCCAGTAGACCGAGGATAAGACCTCGGCTTCCAGGCACCAGGGCAGCGATCCCGCAAGGACGCATGCCACTTCGTGTGAGAGTGTGCGGTAGCCCCGACACACTCTCACGGCCATCACCCTCTGGGCACTGTGGAGGAGAGCCTCCTCCCCGCGGCCCAACCTTCTTGCCCATATGGGAGCACCGTACATCGCCATGGAGCGCACCACCGCCATGTAAAGGTGGCGGCAGTGCCCTCCACAGCCTCCCACATTGGGCAGAAGCCGGCCCAACGCCGCCGCAGTCTGCGTCAACTTGGGGGTTAGTTGACGCAGATGCGGCCCCCAGTTCCATCTGCTGTCAAGCACGACACCGAGATATTTCAGTGTCGGCTTGACAGGGATGGAAACCCCACCCACCACGATGTTGGCGCCTGCAGGTGGCGCTCGTCTGGGGCCATCATGAAAACAGATGGCCTCGGACTTGTGGAGCGCCACCTCCAGGCCCAAACTCCTAATCCTGGCCACCACGGCCGCTACACCCGCAGTGGCCAGAATCGCCGCCTGGCGGAAGGTTCCCCCCCTTGCGGTAACCAGTGTGTCATCAGCGTAACAGATTAAGCTGATGCCAGGCAGGTTACCGCACCTCAGCACCCAGTCGTAGCCGAGGTTCCACAGGGGTGGCCCGAGAGCAGACCCCTGTGGAACCCCTCGTGACATGGGGCTGGAACCTTCCCCATCCCTTCTTGGGTAGACTATCTCTCTGTCGGAGAGATAGTCCCCAAGGAGGCGCCGCAGGTACCGGGGCACTCTATGGTACCCCAGCGCCTCTTTTATGGTGATCCAGGGCAGGGAGTTGAAGGCGTTCGCTATGTCTATGAGGAGAGGGGTCTCTCCTATGCCAGGGTGTTGGGAGAGGCCAGGGGTCGAATAGACCTCGCGGCCCTCAACCTCCCGCCCTTGAGAATGCGCACCACCATGACGGGGGCGCGCATTCTCGAGGTACCGGGAGAAGAACGAGAGGCCAAGGCTGACTGCCTGGCCTCAAAACTGAGAGAGGTATTCGGAGACTCCCAGGAGTTGACGGTGTCGCGCCCGACCCTCACCGCAGACTTGCGTGTGAGTGGTTTGGACGACTCCGTCAACTCCGACGAGTTGACGAGAGTTCTGGCGCGGGCAGGGGGTTGCCCAGCGCCGGACGTCAAATTGGGGGAAATAAGGCGGGGCCCAGGTGGCATGGGCACCGCCTTTGTCAGGTGTCCCGTCGTTGCCGCCAAGAAATTGGTGGCAAACGGCGGGCGCCTGCTGGTGGGATGGGTGGCGGCGTCGGTCAAGCTCTTGGAAGCGAGACCACGCCGCTGCTTCCGCTGCCTTGCACTGGGCCACGTTCAGGCCCAGTGCAAGTCAGCAGTTGACCGCAGCGAAGAATGCTATCGCTGCGGTCAACTTGGCCACAAGGCCAAGAGCTGCTCGGCCGCCCCGCACTGCACCCTCTGTGCAGCAGCGGGAAGGCCTGCGGGGCACCTGTCGGGGACCAGCGCCTGTGCTGAGCCCCCATCAAAGACAGGTGCTACCAGGAGGCAGTCTACTGCGACCAGTTCCGGGTCGCAGCTGACCGGCTCCACGGTGGAGCAGCGAGGCAGCATGGAGGAAAGTTAGTATGGCGCCCATACTAACTTTCCTCCACCGCATCCCAACCTAACCTAACCTAACCTAACCTAACCTAACCTAACCTTTTTTTTTTTGAAGTGAAAACTTCTTTAGGCGCGTTATAGACAGAATTTTCGTGGGCTATGAAATGGACTCATGATCACGTGATCATCACGCTCGGATATGATAAGAAATTTCGGGTAAACTCGGGATGCTAGAGCGAGAAAGATAATGTGGTCAACAAACGTGCCAGACCGAGAAAGATAATTGTTAGAGGAGGACATGGGACAATACTCTTACTCTTACTCTCTCTCGCTGCTCACTACCAGTGTTGACTGACACCTTAGCGACTTTCTCGCTGAAACTGGCGAATTTTTAAACTTTTTTATCACGACATTAACTTCTAGGTACTTACCACATCAATTGAACCTGTCACGAAATGTTAAATTTGCATTTCACGTCCATTGCAAAAAAGTTATGGTTGTAATATTTTATCACAGCACTTACACTACGTAAACACACAAAATGATACCCATTTTCATAAGAAAGTGCTTACACAAATACACTATAACACAACATATTTATGCATTTTTAGCGAAATACATAAATATGACATAACTAAATAGCAAACACTAAAAACTAGTGAATGTGAGTCAAACGGCATTTTCGACCCGCGTAATTTTTTTTTTAAATTTATTCTTGGCCATGGATACTAATCATTCAGCCGTAAAAGTTTTAAATTAAAATTATTTAGTAGTCTTTATATAGTTAAGTATTTCTTATTTTAGTTTTCACTTCTGCCGTGCGGTTTTAAGCGCACACATTTTTTTTTTTTTTTTTTTGACCCAGTGGAAATGCCTTACGCATACCACCAGCCCCCGGGGGGGAGCCGGTGGTTATGTGGGACTCTCCGTCACTACCCGACCGACGGCCTACCCACTAAAACCACTGGGGAAATCCCTCAAGGCACCAAGGAGCCGGAGTTACGGGGGCTCATTGCACGCGTCCGCGACCCCGTCTCCACGGCGCTGGTCCCCTGGGACCACGTCTCGGGGAGCTTCTGCTCCATCCGCCACGGTGGCGATGTGCGGGACTCAAACACATCGCTCACCCTCACGAGGCTCTCTAGTTGAGCGGCGGGTCCCCCCGAACCCGTCGCCCAGAGCCTCCTGTCGTAGCTATCTTAATAGCCGTCTTCTTCTTTGGTGGCGGCAGAGCGCAGGCCTTGCCACCAACGCGATGCCCAGCCGGTTTTTTGGATGCTGCACACAGAGTGCAGTGTGGCTCGGCCGAGCAATCGCCCGCTTTGTGACCAGGCTGGCCACAGCGGTAGCACTGGCTACCTCTATCCACTTCTCCTTTGCACTGCTCCCGGACATGCCCCACTTCCAGGCACCGATAGCACCGCAAAGGTCGTGGGGCCAGTAGCTTAACTCGCACTGATACCCACCCCACCTTTATCCTCTCGCTCTGAGCGAGTTTCTTGGCCGCCGCTGCAGGGCATTGAACGAAGGTCGTACCAATACAATCCCTTCTTGGGTAGACTATCTCTCTGTCAGAGAGATAGTCCCCAAGGAGGCGCCGCAGGTACCGGGGCACTCTGTGGTACCCCAGCGCCTCTTTTATGGTGATCCAGGGCAGGGAGTTGAAGGCGTTCGCTATGTCTAGCGACACCGCCAACAACACCCCATCCTCCCCGGATACACCCTCGTAGAGGTCGTTGACAAGACGAATAGCGTCAATTGTCGAACGACCTCTACGAAACCCGAACTGCCTTTCGGACAAGTTCGGGCCCACCCTTTCGAGGTGCTTGGCGAGGCGGGCAGCGATGATACGCTCTAAGAGCTTGCCCGCCTCGTCAAGCAGCACGATCGGACGATACCCCGAGGGTTCGTCCGCGGGCCCCCCCTCCTTCCGGAGGAGGACGAGCTTCCCCCTCTTCCATCGCCTCGGGAATCTCCCTTCGCGCATGCAGCGACTCAGGAGATCCCGGAGGCGAGGGCCGAGGGCGTCCTGAGCGAGGGCCCAAGCACGGCCGGGTATGCCATCAGGCCCCGGCGCTGTGTCCTTGGCCCTCATTCTCAGGACGGCGGCTCCCAACTCTCCCTCGGAGACGTCGAGAAGCTCGTCCTCCTCCCCCTCCTCCTCCTCGGCGGAGTCCTCGGTCCGCGCCACCATCGCCGTGGGAGGGACAAAGTCGGTTCCCGGGCTAGCCGGGAACAGTCCCTCGACCACCCGCCGCAGGAATCGTGGCTCCAGCATGCTGGTGACTGGAGGCGTCCATGGGCGAAGCTTTCGCCTCGCCAATAAATATGGACGCCCCCACGGATCTCGATCCAGTGTCTCCAGCAGCTGGCTCCACGATGCCGACTTGGCCTCGGCGATGGCAGTGCGGAGAGCCCGCGACGCCACCCTGTAGGCGGCATAGCAGGCGTCCAACTCCGCCGGCTCCTGGAGCCTCCTCCGCCGGTAGTGCTGGTAGTGGCGCCTTCTCACTACGCAGCACCGCCGGAGCTCCGCCATCTCCTCCGACCACCAGTAGACCTGACGCTTCATTGGGAGGGCCTTTACGCGGGGCATGGCGGCATCGCAAACGTGCGACATCGCCATGCACAGCGCATCGGCCTCCGCGTCTAGGTCTACCGGTGGTGATGGAGCAGGGTTCCACGCCTGGACAATGGCTGCCTCTTGCAGCTTCTCCAAGTCCAAGCGCTTCAACCCCCATCGCGGGCCCGTCACCGGCCGGGAGGCTCCCTGTCCTCCGTCCGCTGTCGATGGGGAGACACTGAACGATATGTAGCGGTGATCGGACAATGTCTCCTCATCAACCAGCACCCTCCAGTTGTGGACACGGCGTGCGAGCTCCGGGGTGGCAAAGTCACGTCGACGACCGACCCTCCCCATTGCCGCACGCACGTGTGCTCTGTGCCTCTATTGAGGACACAGAGCCCCGCTTCCGCGAGCCACTCCCCCAGCTCCCTCCCCTTTGCATCTGTCGTCGATGACCCCCACGCCACAGATTTGGCGTTGAGGTCACCGAGGACGATGACTGGGCGGGGGCGACTCCGTCCCACCAGGGTCCCTACCTCGCCGAGAAATCTCTCGAACTCGGCAAGGACCCTGTTGGGAGAAAAGTACACCCCCACCACCACGGTGCCTCCCACCTCAGTCGCGACAAAGCCACTTCCCCTAGTGACTTTGTCGAGAGTGGGCGAGAGGGCCGGCGACTGTGTGGTGATTGCCACCAAACCATCCAGGTCCCCGACCCAGTCCGACCTGGGGGGGACCCGGTATGGTTCTGCCACCACACACACCGTGATCAATCGCTCCGCCATGCACTGGAGCAAAAGGTCCTGTGCACGGGCGGAGTGATTGATATTGGCCTGGAGGAAAGTTAGTATGGGCGCCATACTAACTTTGCTCCATGCTGCCTCGCTGCTCCACCGTGGAGCCGGTCAGCTGCGACCCGGAACTGGTCGCAGTAGACTGCCTCCTGGTAGCACCTGTCTTTGATGGGGGCTCAGCACAGGCGCTGGTCCCCGACAGGTGCCCCGCAGGCCTTCCCGCTGCTGCACAGAGGGTGCAGTGCGGGGCGGCCGAGCAGCTCTTGGCCTTGTGGCCAAGTTGACCGCAGCGATAGCATTCTTCGCTGCGGTCAACTGCTGACTTGCACTGGGCCTGAACGTGGCCCAGTGCAAGGCAGCGGAAGCAGCGGCGTGGTCTCGCTTCCAAGAGCTTGACCGACGCCGCCACCCATCCCACCAGCAGGCGCCCGCCGTTTGCCACCAATTTCTTGGCGGCAACGACGGGACACCTGACAAAGGCGGTGCCCATGCCACCTGGGCCCCGCCTTATTTCCCCCAATTTGACGTCCGGCGCTGGGCAACCCCCTGCCCGCGCCAGAACTCTCGTCAACTCGTCGGAGTTGACGGAGTCGTCCAAACCACTCACACGCAAGTCTGCGGTGAGGGTCGGGCGCGACACCGTCAACTCCTGGGAGTCTCCGAATACCTCTCTCAGTTTTGAGGCCAGGCAGTCAGCCTTGGCCTCTCGTTCTTCTCCCGGTACCTCGAGAATGCGCGCCCCCGTCATGGTGGTGCGCATTCTCAAGGGCGGGAGGTTGAGGGCCGCGAGGTCTATTCGACCCCTGGCCTCTCCCAACACCCTGGCATAGGAGAGACCCCTCTCCTCCGCTCCCGGCTGCAGCGTGATGACCACCGCTGCAGTACGGGGGGGGCGGAGTTTAGGGGTCTTTGCTTTGGCCAGGGAGGACGTGGGAGGCACGGAGGAACGCACCCCCTGCGCCGCCTTCTTCTTCTTCTTCTTAGCCTTCTTCTTCGAACCGCGGCTAACGACTTCCGACCAGGTCTCCAACGAGGGAGCCGGTCGCGAAGTCGCAGTCGCGGTCTCAAGAAGAGAATTCGCCGGGGGTGGGAGCTCCTGCGTTCTCCCAGCTATGCGCCTGCGCCGCTTTGACGCAGCCGCAGAGCCGGGCACCGCAGTCGAGGTGCTTGGCACCGGCGGCGGCTCCTCCCTGCGCCTATCCGCCGCAAGAGGCGGCCTGAGACGCTGTGGAGGGAGCAACCGCTCCTCCAAACCCGCGAAGCGGGCGGAGATCATGGTGCCCACCTGCACCATGACCGCCGGCATCATGTCCTCCAGAGGAGGCGATTGCCCAGAGGGAGGGGGCGGAACCGTAGCTGCCGGGACCGGAGTCTCCCGTGCAGCCTTCAGCTCCGCAAGCTCACGTCGGATCTCTGCGATTTCCGACATGAGCTTTTTATTGGCCTCCCTCAGGAGAGCCACCTCCTCCGTGGCCGTACGCTCGTTGAGCTCCTTGAAGGAGGCATCAACCGCAGTTGCTGCCTCCTTCAAGGCGCGCACGAACGTGCCCTTTAAGTTCCCTGACCTGGTGGCCACCGATGTTATGGTGGCCACCGAGTCCTTCACTACCCTGGCGAGTACGACGGAGTCAACTCCGCCGAACTCGGGGGCCTGGCGCCGCTTTGCGAAGAGGGACCTCGCCCTCTCGCTCCTCTCCTGGTGCTCGTCCGAGAGCTCACTTTCGAACTGCAGGCGCAATTCTTCCGCCTTGGCGAGGTTGAGCTCAGCCCTCGCCTTGGCCAAGCCGACGAACTCGCCGGTAGTAGGCGGCCTACCCCTGCCTCTCCCTCTCCCTCTCCGGGCAGTGGGCACCTTGGTGGCCGTTGGGCCCTCCAAGGTATCACTGGACCCGGAGCAGGAGTGGGAGCGGCAGCTGTCGTAGCCTTCCCTCTCCAGGCTTCTCTTGCGAGAGCGTCCCTCGGAGGGAACGGACAACGACAGCTCCAGCCCCAAACTACCGGCAGAGTCGTCGTCGCTAACGTCCGCCGTCGCCGCCGCCTCGACACGCGTGAGTACCACGCGTGCCTCCTTCGTACCAATCAATAAGCTGTCAGTGTCCTCGTTTCGTTCGCCATGGTCGTTGTTATTCGTGCCGGTGTGGTTTTCGCCCCCCCCCAGAGTACGCGGGGCTGCACGTCTCATGAGAGACGTGGAGGGATTCCCCCTCTCGGGGACCCTCCTGGGTAAATCCTTTGAAACCACTTTTGAAATCCATTTTAAGTAACTAAATTTAAGGGTATAGCTCCCCTGGGTGGGGGTCTAGCGGCCGGCCTCCCGCCGACCATGTCTGGATCGTAAGCCCGAGACCGCGCCCTGTAAGCAGCGCGATCTCGGGCTCACGTGCCAGACACTCCCCTCGGCGACCCCCGAACCTTGAGATTTGGTTACTGTGCGTCGCGACATCCAGCGAAAAACGCCAGATGTCGCCACGCACAGCATCTCACCGATCTCTCACCTCTCCTCCCCTTGGTCCACCTGGGAGCTCTCTGCATAGCAGACAGCTCCCAGGGAACCCCGCACCATGTAGGCTTTTACGCGCGGCCCTCTCGGGTCACGTGTAGAAGCCCTTTCCTCACAATAACAATAAAAATTTTTCGCCTACTACGATCTCTTCCAAACACACCGCACCGATCCGAGCCAAACAAACAACCGCGGGGGCTCATACAGAGCACCCCTGCGCCCGCCCAGCCCAGACCACTCGGCAAAGAGCCCTCTCTTTAGGGAGGATCTCCTAGGAGATTTCCCCTATTTGGTCCACCTGGGAGCTCTCTGCTTAGCAGACAGCTCCCAGATGGACCCCGCACCATGTAGGCTTCTACGCGCGGCCCTCTCGGGTCACGTGTAGAAGCCCTTCCGTCTCGTCCGAGATTAGCCATCACACAACAAGATGCCGCCGGGGCAAGTTGTTGTGTGATGCCCGGGGTGCACCACGCGGAGGTTCCCGAACCCCGCACCCCAACCTAACCTAACCTAACCTAACCTACACTACAACTACAGAAATCAGAAGGGACACACATTACAAGGACAACTAGACAATTCAACACAAAAAAAGCTAATTGGGACCAGTTTCGTAAGAAACTGGCCAAAATTCTCGCAGAAAACAAACTCACACACACGTACACGGAACACATCACAATTCAGGAACAAATAGATGAAATAGTAAACACATACACAAAAGCAATTATTCAAACAAGCACAGACACTATTCCAAAAACAAAACAAACACACAAACTCAAAATGCCGTGGTGGTCCGAGGAGCTCGGAAGAATCAAAAAACTAGTTGCTACGAAAAAGCGTAGAGTTCGCTGTGCCACACTGTACCGCCGAGAGAGAGTTGTCGAAGACTACCTAAAAACAAAAGAGGAATACGAGCAAGCAGCAGGTCGAGCAAAAACAGAAAGCTGGAAAAACTTCTGCGAGAAGCAGGACAGGGAGACGGTCTGGCAGGGAATTTATAGAGTCCTCGGCAGAACCGCGACACGAGAGGAAGACGTCCTACTCGAGGTTGAGGGCAACGTACTAGACGCGAAAGGTTCCGCAAGGGCATTAGCCGAGTCATTTTACCCGGAAGACCTCACTAGTAGCGATAGTACGGAGCACCGCAGAGTGAGAATGAAAGCCGACTCATTGAACAAAATGACGCATAGAGAAAAATGTGATCCGCTGTTCACGGAAACGGAGCTCTTCTCTGCGGTGAATGCCTTCAACGTAAAGAAAGCACCGGTCGCGGACGGCCTCACAGCTGACATCTGCCGAGAGGCGATTTTCACTGACCCGGACCTCTTCCTGAGCATAGTGAACAGATGTCTCCAGTGCGCATACTTCCCAAGGAAATGGAAAGAGGCTACAGTCGTAGATAATTATAGTGTGACAAAGTCGTCCCATAGGCCTCCTACCGGTTTTGAGAAAAAAATTTGAGAGGATGTTGATGGCCCGAATTAGGTTTCATATCCTACCCGGACTGAGTACTCGCCAGTACGGTTTCATGCCACAAAGAAGTACGGAAGACTCCCTCTATACCTTAGTGACACATATTCATGCGAAGCTCGCGGAGAAACGCATGATCACATTGGTGTCACTTGATATAGAGGGAGCCTTTGACGGTGCGTGGTGGCCTGAAATTAGAGTCCGACTGGCTGAGAAAAAATGTCCGATAAACCTAAGGAGGGTCATCGACAGTTACCTCTGCAACCGGAGAGTGGAGGTCCGATACGCAGGGGAAACAGCTGAGAAGGAAACGAGCAAGGGTTGTGTACAGGGTTCTATAGGGGGGCCCACACCGTGGAATCTACTTTTAGATTCCCTGTTAAAGGAATTGGAAGAAAATGGAGAGTACGTGCAGGCATTCGCAGACGACATAGTGCTGGCTTTCGATGGTGAAACGGCGTTGGAGATCGAAAGACATGCTAATGCCACATTGGCGCGTGTTCAGGCGTGGGGTGGGAGAGTATAACAAAAGTTTGCGGCGCACAAAACCATGGCAATGACCATCACCCGTAAACTTAAATTTGACACCCCGCGCCTGAGCATGGGCGGCGTTGACATTGGCATGTCCAAAGAGATTAAGCTTCTCGGCCTCACCATCGACGAGAAGCTAACCTTCAATAGTCACGTCGCGAATGTCTGCCGAAAGGCATTAAACTTTTACAGGCAGCTGTCGAGGGCAGCGAAAACACAGTGGGGGCTAAACCCGGAAATTGTAAGAACCCTCTACACAGCCGTTGTGGAACCAACCATCCTGTACGCGGCCAGCGCATGGGCGCCGGCAACAAACAAAATTGGCGTAAAGAAGCACCTAGATGCCGTGCAACGGGGATTCGCGCAGAAGATCACGAAGGCGAACAGAACGGTGGCTCTCCACTCTGCACTATTAATTGCTGGGCTGCTTCCGCTTGATTTAAGAATCAGGGAAGCGGCCTCACTTTATGAATTGAAGAAAGGAAAATCCCAGCAACTAATAGGAGACCTAGAGATGGAAAGACCGACACCATACGCACAGGCACCACACCCGGCAGACTGGGTGCATCTCAAATATGAATGCTTGGCAGACAGAGCAGCTCTAGAGCAATCCCAATCCAGCGACATAAACATCTATACTGACGGAAGCAAAATTGAGGGGAAAGTCGGAGCGGCCATATCCGTTTGGAATGGAACCGCCGAGATAAGTACCCGAAAATATAAGCTAGCTGATTGCTGCTCTGTCTATCAGGCCGAACTGCTTGCGATTGCCGAGGCAAGTAGAATTGCGCTAAAACAAGATAAATCACACAGTTGCATCTTTAGTGACTCTAGATCGGCACTAGAAACCGCAACTAATTTCACGTCCCTCCACCCTCTCGTGCTCCAGATAAGACAAAATGCTGGGGAAATTGCAAAACAAAACAGAACATTAAAACTGTACTGGATCAAGGCGCACGCGGGGTTGGAAGGAAATGAAAGGGCCGATGAATTAGCAAAAACCGCAGCGCTACAACTAAAAACAAAGCCGAAATATGACAAGTGCCCCATTTCTTACGCAAAATACCAACTAAGGCGCGAATCCATAGCCAAATGGAATATTAGATATGCCGAAGGTCAAACAGCCTCGGTGACAAGAACCTTTTTTCCAGACGCTATACAGGAATACAGTACGACAAAACACATGACCATAGACAAACACACCACACAACTGTTGACGGGGCATGGTGGGTTCTCCTCATACTTGTATCGTTTCAAGTGTAAGGAGAGCCCATCATGCGGCTGCGACCCAGATGTGGAAGAGAGCGTCATTCATCTAATCACCGAATGTCCAATATATGGCCGAAAGCGTTTTTGCGCAGAGATGTTGATAGACACGGAAATAAAAAAAGACAATCTTAAGGAAATCATAAGAAATAAAGATATTAGAAATAAGTTTATAGTATACTATAAAGATGTAATAAACATAGTAAATACTAAGAATAAATAGCATTAAAAAATAGAAAACTACTCTATATAGATATATATAGAATAAGTACTAGCATAAGAAATGTAACTAATACAAGTATAAAACTAATTAGCGATAACATTAGCTCTAAGCTTATCATAAAACTGTAAATTGTTAAAGAAATAGAATAAGATTATAATAAAGACCTGTGTTAAACCCTGACCCCTGTTAGGGACCTAGCTCGCGGGCCGGGCCTCTGAGCCCGGACAGGAAAAAAAAAAAAACCTAACCTAACCTATTACTATGATGTATTATGGGCGCATTCCAATCAAATTACATTGTCAAATGTAACAACTAGCTCTACGCAAGAATTGCCTCAACATGGTTTATCTACCTCATCGACCACAGCAATAGACACAGATCATACAAGTATGAACCAAAGAGGAACAACTCATGATGCGGTTATACCAGAAGAAGAGGTATTGGAGCAAGTACCTGTCGGTGGAAGTGTTCATATTTTGCAAGATAGCTTTTCGATGACTTCGGAACATAATTTGAAAGCAAAAGACTCGGGACAGGCGTTAGACAAATATGACAGTGATGATAGTGTTACTATTTTACATGAGAGCATACTAATGGAAAAAGATGGTATCCTTAATGTAATAGCTGGCTTGACAACTAATATAGAACTCGAAGAGCGTAACATTTTTGAGGATACTAACAACATACATCAAGGTGACTTAGCAATATCTACAACTCAAGTTCACACTTCCAAAGTATCTGACATTAAAACTAGTTAATTTAATCTTGATTCAAATGTCAACATTGTTCACATATCACCAAAACCATCAACTAGCAGGCAAGAGCCTTTTGCAATGATTGTTCAGGATACTACATCACCACGTCCAAATAAAAGCGGTTGCACTCCAGATAAAAACACATTGAGCAGTGCTTTAAATGTTATAGTGCCGTCACCATTCAAAAGGTGCCTTTTTTGGCCTGACAGCGTGAGTACTAAGAAAAAAAGATCAAAAGAAAAGGTACCATCTGCAGTGACCGGTAAAGCGTGGCGTGAATATCATGTTAAAAAGGAGGAAGAAAAAAAACGGGCTTTGGAAGAGAAGGAATCAAGAGCTAAGAATAGATTAGAAAAAAAACTTATGAAAGAGAAAATGGCAATAGAAAAGAAAAGTAAAATTAGGGCTAAGAAGAAAATAGTTTGTCCTGTTTTATCATCTTCTGAAGACACAGATTTGGAAATGAATTTTAATGAAAGCGGGGAAAGTGAATTGGACAATCAAAGTGATTCAAATATGTATGGAGATGACATCATGGACAAAGAAAGTAGACCTGAAAAGAAAAAGATCAAATATGAAGATAGACTAAAGAAGGACATAAGGAAAGGGTGTCATGTCATAATAAGATATGAAGGTGAATATTTCCCCGGCATAATTGAAAACAAGGATAAAGGTCAATTTGAAATCAGTACCATGACATTGTCCACTGGTAATACTTTTAGATGGCCAGATAGGCCAGACAAAATCTGGTATAAGATAAACGATATCGTAGAATTGATTAGCCCTCCTACAAAACATAACAATAGGGGCTATTTTAAAGTTCCAGAAATGGATAAATTCTTGCCTGACATATACATGTCTTAAATCTTAAAGTCGGATTAATCGGTGATTAAAAAGAAGAATAACTTAAATTAGCATTATATTTTACGCATACAGCGTCAGTCTTAGGTAGCTTAAAGATCTCTTAAGTTGTGATTTTTTAATTAATCAAGATTACCTTATTTTAGGGCTACGTTTCAAGGTTCCCTGGATTCTAATTGTTTTTTCTGAGGAAGTATTATGTATCTGTATTATAAGACTGATTTGTTAATTCATAATGTTCCGTATAATCGGGCAACATTATATCGGCCGGTCAAAATCATAGCGGATCTATGTTTGACAGCCGGCTGTCACTTATACATTGTCTCTGGTCGCGGGAACGACAATGACGGGTTAGTTTCTCAATCTGGTGTTTTTCGGGATAAAAGCTTTAATATTGTGCGGGAACACGTTATTAACATTAATTGTGACTACTGGATTAGTGCTGGACTATTAATTGTGAAGTGGCTGCTGGATTGGCCGCTTCTAGAACGCAGGATCGTTGAACGCGGAATCGTAGTGCCGGTGGACTACTGCTGGAACGGGAATTCGGGAGGTCGCCTTGATATCGCCTGATTTGGTTCTTCCCACATTCCCATTTGATCCCTACCTACATTCCTGTCGTATCAAACTGGGCTTTGGACGACGCCGGGAACCCTACGTAAGTGATTTCTTTTCGGTACCTTGTTTGCAATTAGGGGGTAAATATTAAAATCGGTATAAAAGCAAAATAATAATGTTCAAGACTTGCTATGGGCCCCAAGTCGGTATTTCTGGCATAAATACTATACATTTTTTGGTAGCAGAGCGTAGTTAGCCGTAAATACCCCTTTTTTGTTTTTAGTTTTCTGGGAAAATATATCGGGTAGGCCAGATATTTGGGGGTTCCCAGTTTATAATTTCTCCCCAAACTGTCGGGAAATTAGTATTAAGTGGTATCCGGTTTAATAGGTTGCGGATATATTTGTTGTGACATTGTCCGAACTTTAGGTTGGTTTAAATTTAAATTTAAAAATGGCTTCGGATTTGGCCAACCAGCTCCGGTGGTTTGAATCCTTACAAGGATTGGTCGGCAGGAGAGACCGGGAGGAGGCGCTCCTAAACAGGGCAGAGCACCTCGACAGGCGCCTGGAGGTCGCTGAGAGGAGCGCAGGATCGCTGCGGGATGCAAGGCCGTCTCCAACTGAGGAGCAGATGGAGAGGATCGACGCGGACATGCGGCGCATCCTGGATTTGTACGATGAGGTCTCCGAAGGGGTTCGCCAGCTGGAGAGGTCTCGTCAGGGAAGGGCGAACTCGGGACCCGTCATCAGGAATGCGGGTTCGGGTGTAGTGGGACGCCTTCCCACCCTGGACTTACCCAGGTTCACAGGTAACCTGCGAGAGTGGAGCGGCTTCCGGAGTATGTTAGCCTCTCTCGTAGATTCACGCACGGACTTGACGAGGGCGGAGAAGCTGGCCTATCTCCGCACGTCACTGGAGGGTGAGGCACTCTCCCTGATCCAGCACCTGGAGCTGGATGATGACAACTTCGGCACGGCGATGGAGTTGCTGGAGACGAGGTTCCAAAACCCTCGGCTCCTCGCCGACGCTCACGTGTCCCAAATACTGGGGCTGCCGAAGGTGACTGAGAGGTCTCAGTTGAGGCCATTAATCCTCACGCCCGTGAAGGTGGCGTACAACGCCTTGCGCAGCTTGGGACTGCCAGTGGAACACTGGTCGTTTCTGCTGGTCCACATTCTGCTGGGCAAGGTGCCGCTGGAGTTGCGCGCCCGGTTCGAGCGGGAAAGGGGCATTCACGGCGACCCGAAGGTCTTCCCCACGTTTGAGGAGCTGCTTCGGGTCCTGGAGTGGGAGGCGAGGATGGTCGAGTCGGCGCCGCAGGAGGCGCAGCCCGCCGCTTCAGCTCGTGGCCCTGCCGGAACAGGACCGCGACCTACCAATTCCCGCACTCAGGGTGGGGTGAAGCGGACGGCGACGGTGACGAGTGCGTCGGAGCAGGAGTGCCCGAACTGTGGCCAGCCTCACGCGCTGGTGCAGTGTCCGGCCCTGCTTGCGCGGACGACTTCTGAACGACGAGGGATCGTTCGGCGGTTGCGTCGGTGCTACGGGTGCCTGGGGGGTCATTTGTTCAATGACTGCCCCACGGCACGGCCGTGTCCTGGGTGTGGGGGACCACACCACCAGCTCTTGTGCGTCAGGAGCGATGGTGCTGGTCGACAGCCCTCAGGGAGGGGGCCCTCCACGGGCGGGGGCGCTCCCACGCCGAGCCACGCATTGTACAACAATGAAGTGGCTACAGCGTGGAGCACACCCCCTCCACCCCAACCCACGGCAGCACCGGGCAGCCCAACAAGGGGCGTCCTACACGTGGCTCGGTCACCGACCTCACAGCCCGCGCGGACGCGGGCGAACTGGAGAGGTGGAAGGGTGATACAGGAGTCACCACGGGGGCCACCTCCCCAGCGTTATCCTTCTCCGCCGCTGAATCCGCGACCAATGGAATGGAGGCCGTTCACGCCTCCCCTCCACGAATATCCGAGGCTGGACTACCACCCGCCCTACTTTCGGTATGGCAGGGCGGCTGGATATGCCCCCCCTCCGATGGCCCTTTGCACTCGGCAGCCATACTGGGCTGGGCCCTGTAGTCCGACGGGTTCGGACGGGCCTCGGAGGGATTGACTAGCCTCCGTTCCCTTGGCACAGGATCAACCGGTGGTCCTGCTGCCCACCCTCTGGTTAAGGGTTTGGGGTCCAAGAGGCGACTACGTCCGGATACGAGCGCTCTTGGACACAGGGTCCCAGGGGTGCATTTTAACAACCCGGGTTGCTCATCGCCTGGGCCTGGCTAGGTTTCCGTCACCGACTCCGTTGCGAGGAGTCGGGAACACAGAGGTGCGGTCGGCTGGACAGACCCGCCTCTCCTTCTCGTCCGTACATTCCTATTCGGAAAGGATTGCGGTCAGGGCCACCGTCATGGATTCGGTTGTCGGTTGGCTTCCTCAGGCGGACATAGATCCGGATCTTTTGTCCTGTACTAAGGGTCTCAGGTTGGCGGATCCCCGCTTCGGGATGGCGGGTCCGGTAGACCTTTTGTTGGGTTCTGATGTACTGGGTTACATCATGAACGGCAAGCCTAGACTGCTGGATCAGTCTTCGCTGATGGCGCTGGCCACCATCTACGGGAACGCCATTTTGGGAATGGTGGATGAGTGGCAGCAGTCGAATCAGGCTTCTTTTACGGGAACGGCCCTCGCTCAGATCATGCAGAGGTTCTGGGAGATCGAAAAGCCGCCTACCGTGTCTCGGCTGGATCCCGAGCACGTGGAGTGTGAGAACTTTTATCAGGCTCACACTCGGAGAATGGTTTCTGGGCGATTGGAGACTAGGCTGCCTTTCCGGGATAACCCCCCGCGTCTGGGCCAGTCTCGATCATTGGCCGAGAAAAGGCTCAGGTCCATGGAGCGACGCATGGCTCGAGATCCGGTGCTTCGGGAAAAGTAAATCGAGTTCATGAGGGAGTATGAGGCACTGGGCCACATGTCTCCGGCTCGCGACGACTGGTCGACCATGGACCACTACTTTTTGCCTCATCACGCCGTTTTGAAGGCGTCGACGGGCAAACTCAGGACGGTGTTCGATGGATCCGCTCCGACTTCGACAGGAGTGTCACTGAACCAGTGCCTCCACGCTGGACCGAAGTTACATCGGGATATTGTAGACATCATCCTGAATTTCCGTAGGCATCAGGTGGTGTTGGGAGCGGACATCCGTATGATGTTCCGACAAACGGTCATACACCCCGAGGACAGGAGGTTCCAGTTGATCCTCTGGCGGGAAAGTCCTCAGGACCCTATGATGGTGTATGAGTTGAACACCAACACCTATGGGTTGAGATCAAGCCCCTTCATTGCGATCCGCTCACTGCTGGAGTTGGCGGAGCAAGAACGGGCTCGGTACCCACGTGCAGCCGCAGTTCTGGAACGCGACCTGTACGTGGACGACGTTTGCACTGGTGCGCAGACGGTGGAGGAAGCTCTGTTGCTCCGGGATGAGCTTACAGAGCTTCTCGCATCTGGAGGCTATGAGCTTCGGAAATGGCTCTCTAACGACCCTAACGTCCTGGCTGGTATCCCGGACGATCACCAGCAGGATCCCGGGCTCTTTGAGGAAGGTGACGATCCGCACGGGATTGCGGTTCTGGGCATGCAGTATCAACCGGTTGCTGACATCTTCACCTTTCGGGTGGCACTGGAAGCCACACGCGCGTGGACAAAACGGACGGTTTTGTCCACCATCGCCAGGATGTTTGATCCAAACGGTTGGATCAGTCCGGTTTTGTTCGCAGCCAAGTGTCTGTTACAGCGACTTTGGACTCTGAAGGTCTCATGGGACGACCCCCTGGTCGGAGACTCGCTTAACATTTGGCTTCGTTTAATATCTGACCTCGAAACGGTCAATCGAGTGGCGTTGCCCCGTCGCATTCTGCCACCAGGCTATAGCCGGATCAGCCTGCACGGGTTCTGTGATGCGTTCGAGCTGGGCTATGCCGCATCTGTGTACTTGCGTACAGTTGACGCTGGAGGCCACGTCAATGTCACGCTCTTATTGGGGAAGAGCAAGGTAGCTCCTATCAGGACACGACTCACTATTCCGAAACTGGAATTGAGCGGAGCCACATTACTTGCTCGGCTGCTTAAGCACGTATATCAGGAACTGTCCACCTCGATAGACATCCGGAAGGTCTATGCGTGGTCAGACAGTCAGGTCGTACTTGCCTGGTTACGAGCAGCCCCTCACACCTTGGAGACTTTTGTGGGAAATCGGGTTTCCCAAATCCAAAACATTGGACTGGACATGGTTTGGAGACATGTCCCGGGTGAGTTGAACCCCGCTGACTGTGCTTCGCGCGGCTGTTCCGCGCCGGAGCTAGTTGATCACCCCTTATGGTGGGGTCCGGACTGGCTGCGGGAGCCAGAAGCTTCCTGGCCAGCTCTCGGCGCGGACTCGGAGCGAGCGGAGCTGCCTGGAGTCCGCGTGCATGCGATTGTGGCGGAAGTGCCCCCAGACCCTGACTGGTTGACGGGTCGTTACAGCAAGCTGGATAAGTTGTTGGGGGTAACTAGCTAGATTAAACGCTTCATCCACAAACTGTCGTCACCCTCGTCAGAGGAGGAGTGACTAGATCGCCACTGTGGAGGAGCGTCGGAGTTCCTTGCTGCACCTCATTCGGCTGTTGCAGGGTGAGAGGTTTCCGACGGAACTTGAGGCGCTGCGCTGCGGACGCGCTCGCTTGAAGGGTGCGGTCGCCAAGTTGAACCCTTTCACAGATCAGGATGGTCTTCTGCGCGTAGGAGGTCGGCTCCGGAAAGCCAACCTGCCGTACGGCAGCAGGCACCCCCTGTTGCTACCGAAAGGAGGTCCTCTGGTGGACCTGCTGATCACCGATCGGCATATCGGTAACGCGCACGCTGGATGTGGCGCGCTTCTCGCTGTGTTGCAGCGTGAATTCTGGATCTTGTCGGCTCGCAGGGCGGTCCGAAAGGTGCTGTTTAGATGTGTCCCTTGTTATAGGCTCAAGGCGTCTACCATGCAGCCCATGATGGGAGATCTTCCTCCGGATAGGATTTCTCCCTCGAGGCCGTTCGACGGGGTCGGAACGGACTTCGCTGGGCCCTTCTCGGTCAAGTCATCGACGTTGCGTAACGCCAAGGTCGTTAAAGCCTACCTGTGCGTCTTTGTGTGTTTGGCCACCAAAGCAGTCCACCTGGAGCTGGTCTCTGCGCTGTCTACGGAGGCCTTTGTCGCGGCGCTGGATCGCTTTGTAGCGCGAAGAGGAGTACCCTCTTTAATACGTTCGGACAATGGCACAAATTATCGAGGGGCGGCGAATTATTTACGCGAAGTTAATATTTTTTTAAATTCTGGTAATAATAGTTTAAGTCTGGCTCTCGCCCAGCGAAGAATCAGCTGGCAATTTAGTGTGCCGGCCTGTCCTCACTGGGGAGGAATTTTTGAGGCTGCGGTGAAGTCTGCTAAAACCCATCTCCGCCGTGTCATCGGGGAGACCGTGTTAACTTGGGAAGAGTTAGTCACGGTACTATGCCGCGTGGAGGCAGTGCTTAATTCCCGTCCTCTCTGTCCAATCTCGCCTGACCCTAACGATCTAGAAGTCTTGACGCCGGGTCACTTCTTGATCGGTCAGCCTTTAACCGCGTTGCCGGAGTATCCCTGGAAGGATGAGCGCCCCGGACGCCTGTCCCGTTTTCAGTTATTGCAGCAAATAAGTCAAGACTTCTGGAGGCGCTGGTCGGCCGAGTACTTGCATCTGTTGCAACAACGGGTAAAATGGACAGATAGGACGGAGGCTGTAACATTACATATTGACTACAATATGTAAACGTACATTTTACCTCTATTTTCATCTCAAAACTAACATTTATTCATAGAATTCTTAGATATTTACATACAATGTAACATTACATATTGACTACAATATGTAAACGTACATTTTACCTCTATTTTCATCTCAAAACTAACATTTATTCATAGAATTCTTAGATATTTACATACCAAAATTTTCACATCACTAATTTCCTTTTAATTGTGTCCATACGATAGGAAATAATTTTCTTATTATTATGATATTGTTCTGGTATTATATATTTCATTCTAAATCTATAATAATTACGTTTTTCTAAAAATTTTATTTGTTTACATATTGTCATTACTATAAACATCATTCGTCACTTAGCAACCTCTACCCTTTTTCATAAGGTTGTATAGTTTTTAGAACTAATCCTCTTTGAATTGTTAATATTAAAATAAAGTTTATTTTCTCCAGATTCAAAACACTAAAAGTCTACATTTTTAATCAAATCGTTTGAGAGGTCAGTGAGAATCCAGCTTCCAACAGAGGAACATTAACATACAGGAGACTTCCAAGCGATCAACATCCATAATAAACCTTGAAGGTCTAAACGGCTGAGAGCCACTACCGTTCAACAACTACATCCCGTGAACTTACTTGGAAGTACTTACACCCTGTGGAACTGTTTGGAAGCAACTACACTCACGAGGACTGCTGGCCGAGAACTCTACCGTGCTAAGTGGAGCCATCCTCGCTGACGAATACTACACTCACGAGGACTGCTGGCTGAGAACTCTACCGTGCTAAGTGGAGCCATCCTCGCTGACGAATACTACACTCACGAGGACTGCTGGCTGAGAACTCTACCGTGCTAGGTGGAGCCATCCTCGCTGACGACTACTACACTCACGAGGACTGCTGGCTGAGAACTCTACCGTGCTAGGTGGAGCCATCCTCGCTGACGGCTGCGAGCCCCGACCGATCAACAATTACATCCTGGGACCCTGTTTGGAAGCACTTTACTCACTGGCCTTTTCAAGACAGATAATTTTCAAAATTTCCTTATTTTAAGTTACGTCTTTTTTTTATCCTATTCATTTCCTTTAATCTTTATTTATTTCTTTAATATACTTGTTTTATAACTGTTTATCATTCAACCTTTACCTCTCTCCTCCCAATAAAATCCTCTTATGTTCACTAATGTGACAAGGCCCCTCGGGAAGGGGACTTAGTATTATTAAAAGAGGCAAATTTGGCCCCCCTACTCTGGCGTAGGGGACGTATTTTAAAATTGATATCTGGTACTGATGGCACACCCCGCGTGGCGGAGATTCTGGTTTCTGGTTCCAGACTTCAGCGCGCGGTGTCCTCTCTGGCACGCTTGCCTCTTTATTAGATATACGTATTTTTCATGGTTAAAATTTTATTTTATTTAATTGATATTTTTGGTAAATTTTTTTTTTTTTTTTTTGGTTTGATTTCCACTTTCGGGTCAAAGTTGGGAATTTCGTTTTATTTGGGGTCCGGATACTGCTAAATACTGATTGCTAGAATTGACCTGGAGTTCAATTGGTCGGGGGTTTTGTTCCGTATAATCGGGCAACATTATATCGGCCGGTCAAAATCATAGCGGATCTATGTTTGACAGCCGGCTGTCACTTATACATTGTCTCTGGTCGCGGGAACGACAATGACGGGTTAGTTTCTCAATCTGGTGTTTTTCGGGATAAAAGCTTTAATATTGTGCGGGAACACGTTATTAATAGAATAGAATAGAATAGAATATGCTTTATTGTATAAACTGTGTACAGGTATAAGATGTTACAATTTTAAATAGTTCCAACAGTTTTATCCGTTACGAATATACAATGATTTTGTACATTAAAAAAACACAATTATTATTACTAATTATAAAATTACACATTTTTAACATTGAATACAAAACACAATAATTATTACTATTTATAAAATTACACATTTTTAACATTAAATACACAACATTAATTGTGACTACTGGATTAGTGCTGGACTATTAATTGTGAAGTGGCTGCTGGATTGGCCGCTTCTAGAACGCAGGATCGTTGAACGCGGAATCGTAGTGCCGGTGGACTACTGCTGGAACGGGAATTCGGGAGGTCGCCTTGATATCGCCTGGTTTGGTTCTTCCCACATTCCCATTTGATCCCTACCTACATTCCTGTCGTATCAAACTGGGCTTCGGACGACGCCGGGAACCCTACGTAAGTGATTTCTTTTCGGTACCTTGTTTGCAATTAGGGGGTAAATATTAAAATCGGTATAAAAGCAAAATAATAATGTTCTAGACTTGCTATGGGCCCCAAGTCGGTATTTCTGGCATAAATACTATACACATAATATACCATATCATTGTATTTTGTTTGTTTTGGATAATATTTGTAATAAATAGCAACTGAAAGGAGTAGTTTTACTTTTTATTTCGATCGTCCAATGCTAGGTGTCCAATAATGGGTTTCAACTGTCTATCACTGGGATTTGGTAGATTTTTAAGTAAAATGTATTTTTCTAATAACCCGAAATAGCTTTGTCAGTTTTCTTGTATTTAAAATACACATACATTCATAAAATACACCCTGTTACAAATCATGGCTTTCATACATTGAAAATCAACTAACAATAGCCAAAAACGTTCGGAATAGTCCTTAAACTGTCCATCATTGGTGCCATCACGTTACCTTAAAGTATTTCCCAGACCACGTGTATCAAAAACTATACACACCGGTAAAAAAAAGGATAACGGGGGAAGGGGTGTGATAAGTTTCTAAACTATTTTAACACCTCACAACTCACAACACTAAAAAAACAAAAATTAAAAGTTATCAAAATTTGGTAGTATCTCCATATAGGGCTTGAGCCTGAGCGTGTTAAGGTTGCCCCTGGTACTTGTTTATGATCATAGCAAAAGCAAGCCGCACTGGAAACTGTAGTCGTTTAAACTCAAATGGTGCATCAGTCGGAATCATTGGGATGCGTGGTATCAAAACGTCTTCTCCTTTATACTTTCCTTTCAGTATAGTTGCTTCTATCGCCGACCGCTCGCTGCGGCTACGCAGCTTCACAGCGGACGAGGTGCAAGAAATTATCACTAAAAGGATACCGGCTAAACCATCGAAGGACGCGTATGGATTGTCTATGGAATTGTTGAACATGACGGCTAAATCCATCGCGCATGTGTTGTCTGATTTATTTAACATATGTATCCGAGAGGGAACGTATCCTAAAATATTGAAAATGAGCAAAATCACTCCAATTTTTAAAGGGAAAGGTAAGCGCCAAATCATAGACAGCTACCGACCCGTATCGATTATTCCAGCAATTGCAAAAGTGCTGGAGAATGGGTTGAGCGCGCGGTTGATGGCACATTTGTCGGAAATCCAGGCGATGTCCGACAGACAGTACGCCTACCGAGAGGGGAGGTCGACCACGTCGCTAACGAGGGAAGTGGTACGTCGCGTGGTGGGGGCGCGGGAGGGGAAGCTCCAGGTAGCGGTGCTGTGCTGCGACCTCTCCAAAGCATTTGATGTCGCGGACCACGAAATATTAAGCCTGAAGCTGGCCCATTATAGTGTCCGCGGAAAAACACTAGCTCTATTGGCTGACCTTCTCCGGGATAGATCCCAGGTCGTGATTGGCGATGGAGGACAGTTGAGATCGGACCCCCTGACCACCGCAATGGGCGTGGCTCAGGGCTCGGCAGTGTCCAACATATTATTTTCACTCCTACTAAATGACCTACCCGCAGCCATTGCTGAAGCTGAGGTACTGATGTACGCAGACGATGTTGCGGCTGTGGTGACGGCTCGGTCTGGCGAGGAGCTGGAGAGGAAGTTGGGCATTGTCGTGGCGCAGTTCTACCGGTGGTTCGGGAACAACGGTCTGGTGCTAAACTCCACCAAGACGCACTACCTGCGATTTGACCTGTCGGGACGTCGACAGCCATCTCTCGCGGTGTACGCTGACAACACGAGAATTCAGCAGGTGGATAACACCACGTTTCTCGGGTTCGAGCTCGACGGCGGCCTCACGTGGGAGGCACACATCGATAAGGTGTGTGGCAAACTCAGCGGCGCGTGTTTCGCTCTGCGCCGCCTGGCCAGGCTCCTGCCGACGGAAGCGATCCGTGCCTGTTATTTTGCATCGGTACACGCGGTGCTTCAGTACGGTGCGGAGCTGTGGGGCAGGGGGGCAGAGTGGAGACGCGCATTTATATGCCAAAAGAGAGCCATCCGCGCTATAGCACGCATACCGGAAGATCAATCCGCCAGACCATACTTTATTTCGCTTGGGGTGCTTACTCTGCCATCTATCGTTATAATGCAAGTAGCACTCTATATGTTTTCGAATCTCGAGTCTTACGAAAAAGTGGGAGAAACACTTCACAGGGCACGGCAGCGGCCCACTCGCTACAAACACAGGTTAAAATGCGTTCCGCGATCGCTTGAGAAGTCCGCGAGCTTGACTCATGTCATGGGAACGATGGTGTACAATCGACTTCCCGTCGACGTCGTTGAGGCACCTAATTTTGACATTTTTAGGACAAGGCTAAAACGCTGGCTTATCAAACAGGCTTTTTATGACATTGATAACGAGTTCATGACGCTAAAAGAAATTATGTGATAGCACTAAGCTATTTATTATATTTTACATACAATTCTGACTAATTTTATCTAATTTTTACTTACTTATATAATAAATCAGATCTGATGTTTGACATTCTGTAATATCTAACTTAATATTTATATTGAGTGTGTAATTTGAATTTAAAGTTCGACATTTTGTACTTTTTGATTTGAGTTATTGAGTGTATAATGTCAATTTCAATTATTATGTTTTGCCATTTACAATTACTATTAATTTGCTGACATGTACGGATAGTATGTAATAAATGAGTATGAGTATGAGTATGAGTATCACGTTGTTCAGTATTTTTATAGCTAACCATGTGCCTTTGCAAAGACGCGGTTCGTTCATATTTCGCAACATTTTAACTACCGATCCAACTTTTAATTGAAGATTAGGTATGAGGTGGCAATCCTGGAAAATCCAGCGAGTTCAAAAATTCCGGTGGATAGGTAGTTGTTGACGACATCATCTTGAATCGAATCAACTGATTTATAAATCCTCAAATTCGCCTGTAATTTGTTCTTGAATTTTGAAATTCAATTAATTTGCATCTATCTCATTTACATAATAGGTATTAATGTTTATTTATCATGTGGCTGTCTTGTCCCAATATTGGGTAACGGCTCCCATACCCTCCTTCCACTTTTCCCTTTCTATAGCTAATACAGTCCAGTCCTTCCGATATTTGTGGAGCTTGTGTTGCCATCGTTTCTTTGGTCTGCCGCGTCGACGTTTGCAATCTGGCTTCCTCCGCATGGTAATTTTGGCCCAATAATCATCCGACATGCAGCAAACATGTCCAGCCCGATCCCACTTTCAAATTGGCTGCTTTTTGAGTCACATCGGCTATTCCGGTTTTGGAACGCAGTATGGTGTTTCGTATTCTGTCCGTTAGTTTTACTCCAAAAATATTGCACTCCACAGCACAAACGTGTGTATTCAAATCATTTTGCACAAATAGGGATAATAAAAGAATAATTCAAAATAATAAAACACTTTTTTTATAATGCTCTATGTGGATTAGTCAATAAACACTTTTGGTAACGCGGTTTGTGTTTGACTGACATTTGATTGATATAGTGACGTGAAAACTGACGCATTTTATAACGCGTGCCGAAACTAAATCAAAGTAAATAATATCGTTAAGCCGACCAAATTCAAAATCAGTACTAATGAGTCTTACGTTTTGTGATTATTCAATTTAATTTGGTTCGCGATATTATCGTTTTTGTTAAGTTTCTTCTGAGTGGGTTTCGGAACGTGATATTAGATCCTCCTATCCTTCAACTGTTTTGATAGACATGATGGAATTTGAACTTTGTGCAGCGGGAATAAAGTGCAAATTGACTCCTTGACGTTAGGAACACACATATACATACTGCTTAGACATAAGCGAGTGCCTGTTATTTAATATGAACTTTATTCCATTGCAATAAAGCTCAAATTGCCTTAACATTTTAGTTAGAAAACGTTTGTATAGGAAAGCACTTCATTTAATATGAACTTTATTCAATAGCAATAAAGCTGAAATTGACTTAACATTTTAGTTAGAAAACGTTTATATGGGAAAAAGAAAAGGGCTGTTTTTAGAGTTTTCCTGGCAATTATTCTTTTTTTCTCTGCGTAAAAACCATCCTTAGACTTCAACGAACATTTAAAACAAAGAATTGTCCAAATTGGTCCAGGCGTTGTTGAGTGATGGGCTTACCAACACATTTTGCGATTCATTTTAATATTATAGATTTTAGATTTGCCATAAGCTCCGCGAAATTTTAATCGAAATATATTGAAAAACATTTACAAATAAAAGCAGCCAAGTATTTATGACGTACTAAAAAAAAACTACTCATCAGATCGAGTTCAAACCAATTTTCGTTGGTAGTTTGCATGTACATTATATATTTTGTTTAGTTTTATCATTCTCTAATTTAAGAAATTAGAGCGGGGGGAAGGCGACACACACACTTTTTTACCACTTTGGAAGTGTCTGTCGCGCAAATTATTCAGTGTAGACAAAAATGATTTTAGAAACCTCAACATCATTTTTTAAGACCTATCGATAGACACCCCCTACACGTGTAGGTTTAATGAAATTTGTTTTATTTGTTTTAGTGCTAAGTATGGGGCACCCCTATTTTTTATTATTTTTTAATTTTTGTAAAAATGCGGTTCACAGAATACATCTACTTACCAAGTTTTAACAGGGTAGTTCTCATAGTTTCGGCAAAAAGTGGCTGTGACATACGGACGGACAGACAGACAAATAGACAGACATGACGAATATATAAGGGTTCCGTTTTTAAGTTTTACGGAACCGCAAAAAAGACTATAATAACTATTTTAACGCCACATTATAAAAAAATAAAAACAAAAATTTTTGACAGAAAACTAAAAAAGTTTTTTTTGGTGTGAACAACCCTTGTCACTTAGGGGCATGAAAAATAGCTAGTAGCCGATTCTCAGGCCTACTGAATATGCATATAAAATTTGGTTAAAATCAGTAAAGCCGTTTCGGAGGAGTACGGAAACAAACACTGTGACACGAGAATTTTATATATAAGACTAGCTGACCCGGTGAACTTCGTACCACCATGTATTTTTTCGTCTACATTTTCTAGACTTTCTGCTGTACAAATCTTGTCCCGACAATAACAAACAAATAATCATCCTATTTGGTGCAGTCATTCAAAAGTCATGAGCGTACATACATTTCGAAGATCCATGTTTACGGTTCCGTAAAACGTACTAACTGGACCTTTATGGGTTTATTATACCATAACTAACCTTTTTGTCATGTCTGTCTGTCTGTCCATCCGTATGCAACCATTTTTTTCGAAACTATAAAAACTATACTGTTGAAACTTGATACAGTTAATAACATTTTATTTCAACGTATATAAGCATTTAAAAGCAAGTAATCCCTTTATGCAGAATACAGAAGACCGCACCTTGTCGCGTTCATTAGGAAAGGCCTACGTCCAACAGTGGACGAATATTAAATAGGTTGATAATGATGATGAATCCCTTTATTGTTAATCAAGTTATTACCAAAAATCCATTTTATTTTCATTGTAGTGCTTTGTGATATACGATGTTTTTTGTTTGATTACCTGGCACATGGACAAACAAATCTGATGGTTTTCGAACACGTGAGGGAATATGCAACATCCAAATGACCATGTGAGAAACATGGGTTTTCTAAATTATTACCACAAACACTTTAACGCTCTCAGCGCCATGTGTATCGTTTAGAATACACACGGTCATAAGGAGCGTGTACGTATAGTTTATGATACATACTCCCCATTTCAGTTAAAGCAGTGTGTATCCGAAATGCGCACGCTTTCTACACATTTTCTTAGTGGTTTTGGGTTGGGAATCGGACAGTCAATTAAGGAGATATTAAGAGAAAAATAAAAATCACCTTGAAATAATTTTATTAAAAAAAATAACCTAGAAACTAAACTATCAATTTATTAAGTTCAAAATAAATCAGTGAATAGTATTGAAACATTTTTGACACAGAAAACTTTCACATACAGATCATTTTGTAGTTGTTTGAGCTGCTCTAAGAGTCTTGCCACCAATAACTTTCCTGTCATACTTTTAATAGCACCTCTGCACATCTTCAGAGTACAAATTTCTCTCCAACTGTGTTACTTTTGAGATAATGTTTTCTATGAGACGGTCTTCTTGTCATAATAGAGGCTGATGGCACTTCATCTCCGGCTAATTGAGCAGATCGTTTTAGTAAAACTATTCAAATCAATTCTTTATTGGTCTGTAAAATTAGGTATACTACACTTATTTGTTCACTTAATTGAGTGATAGTAAGTTTCTTGAGATAATATTTGATTGAATAATAAATGTGCATTGAAGAGAGAAACACAGAGAAATATTATTACGAAATGTGTATTGTTATTGATACACATGGCCTCGGGAATAGTTTATCTATATACCTTAAAGTATTTCCCAGGCCACTACTATCAAAAAATATGCACACCGGTAAAAAAAAGGGATGAGGGGGGAGGGGTGTGATTTTTTCTATACTATTTTAATACCTCACAACTCACAACACTAAAAAAACAAAACTTAAAAGTTGTGAAAATTTGGTAGTATTTGCGTATAGCGCTTAGCGCTGAGCGTGTTAAAGTTGCCCCTGGGATTTGTTTATGATCATAGCAAAAGCAAGCCGCACTGGAAACAGTAGTCATTAACTCAAATGGTACATCAGTCGGAATCATTGGGATGCGTGGTATCAAAACGTCTTCTCCTTTATACTTTCCTTTCAGTATAGTTGCTTCTATCACGTTGTTCAGTATTTTATTTTTATAGCTAACCGTGTGCCGTTGCAAAGACGCGGTTCGTTCATATTTCGCAACATATTAACTACCGATCCAACTTTTAATTGAAGATCACATCGGCTTTTCCGGTTTTGGAACACAGCATGGTGTTTCGTATTCTGTCCGTTTTACTCCAAAAATATTGCACTCCACAGCACAAACGTGTGTATTCAAAGCATTTTGCACAGATAGGGATATTAAATCAATAATTCAAAATAATATAAAATACTTTTTTTTTTCAATTAATAGCTCTATGTGGATTAGTCAATAAACACTTTTGGTAACGCGGTTTGTGTTTGACTGACACTTGATTGATATAATGACGTGAAAACTGACCCATTTTATTATATCGCGTGCCGAAACTAAATCAAAGTAAATAATATCGTGAAGCCGACCAAATTGAAAATCAGTACTAATGAGTCTTACGTTTTGTGATCATTCAATTTAATTTGGTTCGCGATATTATCGCTTTTGTTGATTTTCTTCTGAGTTGGTGAGTTGGTTTCGGAACGTGACATTAGATCCTCCTATCCTCCAACTGTTTTGATAGACATGATGGAATTTGAACTTTGTGCAGCGAGAATAAAGTGCAAATTGACTCACTGACGTTAGGAACACACATATATTGCTTAGACATAAGCGAGTGCCTGTTATTTAATATGAACTTTATATCGTAGCAATAAAGCTCAAATTGCCTTAACATTTTAGTTAGAAAACGTTTGTATGGGAAAGCACTTCATTTAATATAAACTTTAATCAATAGCAATAAAGCTCAACTGGCCTTAACATTTTAGTTAGAAATCGTTTGTATGGGAAAAAGAAAAGGGCTGTTTTTAGAGTTTTACCGGCAATTGTTCTTTTTTTCTCGCCATAAAAACCATCCTTGGACTTCAACGAACATTTAAAACAAATAATTGTCCAAATTGGTCCAGACGTTGTTGAGTGATGCGCTTACCAACATATTTTGCGATTCATTTTAATATTATAGATTTTAGATTTGCCATAAGCTCCGGGAAATGTTAATCGAAATAAACATTTACAAATAAAAACAGCCAAGTATTTATGACGTACAAAAAGGGGGAGGGGGACACATTTTACCACTTTGGAAGTGTCTGTCGCGCAAATTATTCAGTGTAGACAAAAATGATTTTAGAAACCTCAACATCATTTTTGAAGACCTATCGATAGACATCACACACGTGTAGGTTTGCTGAAAAAAAAATTGTTGAGCTTTAGTTCTAAGTATGGGGGGCACCCCTATTTTTTATTATTTTTTAATATTTGTAAAAATCATAATGCGATTCACAGAATACATCTACTTACCAAGTTTTTAACAGTTTAGTTTTCATAGTTTCGGCAAAAAGTGGCTGTGACATACAGACGGACATACAGACAAACAGACAGACATGACGAATCTATAAGGGTTCCGTGTTTACGTTTTACGAAACCCTAAAAATACTATAATTGATCAGTGATCGAGCGGGATGAAAAATGATTAAATTACTAAAATAAGTATCAAAAAATAGGGGTTGGTGATAAAAGGGTAAAAATTTAAGGGCGTATGTATTTTTTAACGCCACATTATAAAAAAATAATTTTTGTCCGAAAATTTAAAAAAAAAAATTTGTGGTCAACAACCCTTATCACTTAGGGGTATGAAAAATAGCTAGTAGCCGATTCTCAGACCTACTGAATATGTATATAAAATTTGGTTGAAATCAGTAAAGCTGTTTCGGAGGAGTACGGAAACAAACACTGTGACACGAGAATTTTATATATAAGACGAGAATTTTATATATAAGATACAATTAAAAATTACATTAATTATTGAAACAGGTCCACAAAGTCATTAACTAAATAACCCACCCTGAATCGTTCCTGGTGCAAATGTGCCCAAAACGCTGGCTGCGTTGCCTCGCTGAATAGCGATAGCTATTCTCTGCCTCAGGAACGACCCAGAGCGGGAGTCACCACTTTGGTTGCGTACCTGGAACTTTGTGTGGCTACAAACCACGCGCCCCGCGCATAACGTGGTTCGTGTGCTGTACACTGACTAGTAGACCTGGGTTCGATTCGAGTTGATATTATCACGGTAAAATAACAGTGAAAGTTATGTACCTACTTGTGCCAGTATAATTTTTTCTGTGGTCAAATTTAAGTTAATCTTTTTGAGTTGCACATTTGTCTATTAAAGGCGAGTTTTGGTGCCCCCCTGAATTTGGCGCCCGGAGCACGGACCCCGGCTTGAGTTTAGGTACGTCAGGAGCCTGTGGTTTAAGACACGTTCCATAGTCTTGTAGAGTATGGACGTGACCGAGATGGGCCTGTAGTTGGCAGGGTCAGCACGACTACCCTTTTTGGGCACAGGTTGCACATTGGCAAGCTTCCAAGACTTCGGTACTAGCCCAGTCTGGAGAGAGTCTAAATAGGCGCGTCAGTATCGGAGACAACTCAGGCGCACAAGCCTTCAATACTAGAGCAGGAATACCGTCTGGGCCACTGGCTTTATTCACGTCCAGATTGCGTAACACTTTGTGAACCTCAATTTGGCGAATGCGTACCTATCTCTGACATAAAAGTCGAACAGCCAGGTGGAGTAGGAGGTGTCGCGCTACCAGCATCTAGACGCGAAGATTCTGCAAACTGAGTAACAAACAAGTTTGCTTTCTCCGTTGCAGTGTGAGCCAGTGTCCCATCAGGTTTCAGCATTGGAGGTAGTGAGGAGCGGCAGAAGTTCGATTCGACTGATTTAGCTAGGGACGAAAACGCTTATTCACTTTAATCGATGTTTTGTTTTAATATTAAATAAAGAGAGGACGAGACGAGCAGGTCATATGCCTGATGGTAAGCAACATGCCTGCCACATAACAACACAGTGACACGCAGCTATTGGAACATGAAGAATCCAAATCATTACCCAGCACTGCACTGCGCTCGTCACCCAGAGATCCAAGATGTTATATCTCTAAGCCCTGTAATTTCTATGGAAACATTGCCCAAACCGGAACACAGTAAAGTTTGCACATTACTGCTTGGCGGTAGAATAACTGGCAAAGGTGTGGTACTTCTCCAGGCGGACTCTGCCGAGAGTCCTACCACTACTAAAGTTTTAAGTTTTTAAGCAGGTCACTTCATAATGACGATAAAGATAAGAAACATAAAAATAGTTATGTTCGCCGATGATACATCACTTCTATTCAAAGTGAAGAGAGGAATAAACGATTTCACAGAAATTAACGTAATTTTAGACATTGCGTACAAATGGTTTGATGCAAATAATCTAGTACTTAATCCAACTAAAACGAAATGTATAAAATTCTCACTCTGCAATGTAATGTGCGGTAAACTTGATATAAGACTGAAAGATGAACTCATCGAACTTGTACAATCTACTCGATTTCTGGGTATTTCAGTAGATTCAAAGCTTCAATGGGGTCCTCACATATAAATATAAATATGGTGGACAATTCACACACAACACCATCTGACCCCAAACTAAGCAAAGCTTGTGTGATGGCGGCCAGATAGCTGATATAATACCTACTTATATAGTTTTAAATACATACTTATTAATTATTATACATAGAAACACCCAGACACAGTGCAAACATAGAGACACTGGCTGACCGACTTAGTTCAGCTGCCCACGCTGTTCGTCAAATTAAAAAAATATCGGACGTCGCAACAGCTAGTTATAGCTAGGCTTGTTTATTTTGGCTATTTTCATAGCATTATGTCCTACGCGATTTTATTATGGGGTTCAGCTGCGGACAGAAACTCAGTTTTCATATTGCAAAAGAGAGCAATCCGTGGTCTATATAATTTATCAGCTAGAGATTCAGTACGGGAGATTTTCAAAACTATAAACATATTAACAGTCCCTTCATTGTATATTTATGAATGTATAATGTATGCAAGAAAAAATCGAAGTCGACTGAAGAAACTAACTGATCTGAATCCATAAGCGCACCATAAGCACAAAATTGTATTTCCTAAGTGCAGACTTCAGAAAACAAATAACTCTTTCAAATGTAATGGTATTCGCTTCTATAATGCAATCCCTACACAAGTCGAAGGTCTTAATGAAACAAAGTTTAAAAATGAAATAAAAAGCTACCTATTGAGCAAGGCATATTATAATATAGATGACTTTGTTAAAGATAGTAACGTCATAGAATAGATAAGTAACATATGGAAGATAACTGTGTTAAAACTAGAATCTTGTAATAAGGTAAAGTAATAGATTTATAAAATTTTTGATGGAACATTGTACTCATGTAGTATCTGCATACTGTATGTATTAATTATTTGTTATTTTGTCTTTGACAAAGCCTTTTTACAGCTGCATTTGATTGACGAGGCTCCTTTACAGCTTTATTCATTTTTACATTGTTATTTTATCTTATTATGTACACGGATTCTTATGCCTTTTTGTTAATGACGTTACCAAGTGTTCTTATGAATTTATGGTTCGAATAAATGAATTAAATTGAATAAAACTGACAGACGTCAAATATTACCTATTAAAACCACAGACCAGGTAGAGAGATACTCTCAGACAGACATGTCGGGAACAAGGAACATTGGTCTATGGTTACTAGACTAAATTCACTTTATCTGTGCTGAAAATGATACGCCGCCATTTTTTTTATTTTTTTTAATGAAACAAACTGCATCAACACAAAGATCTAATTTGCCAACTCGTGCATTCGCGCCAGTAGCTAGGTATACATCATACATTATTTAATTTTTTACGCCTAAAAGGAACCAGTTTCTATAAGAAAAATATAGCGCAAATTGGCTTGATACATTTATTTCTTCTTGAACAATTTCTTTCAAAAATGTTTTGAGCCGTAGGTACCAATAAACTTTCTGTTATTTAATTTTAACTACGATAGTGCGAGTCCAATGTTAGAGTCAGAACTCATCTTGATTAAGTTCCGCAACAGTTTTAGCAAAAGAATCACCACTTCACAGGATATAAGTCATATTTGGAGTGTTTTTCTTTCCAATGTGGAAACGTATGTAACAGACGTATTTTCCGAAGTAACTGCAGCCTGGTACAATACACTTGTTATATATCTTAGGTAAGGTGCGAAAAGAACATTTGCACCTAATAAAGAACAAAATACACGAAAATGTAAACATGTAAACAATAATAATTATTTTTATCAACACACAATGACAACGTCATATTCACCATAGATAAATACTATAATTTTATGAAAAAAGTATACCAATAGTGTCATAGGTCATAGAGATGCCCGATAATGTCATAATTTTATCGTAATATCGAAACTAAGTCAAATATCGATCGATCGATTACAAAATTTGGGCTATGAGATAGGTTTCACATTTTGAATTGTCTCTCTGTGTGTGGGTTATTTATTTATTTTGTATGCTGTAAAAAGTTTAAATTTTGCTTTTGACCTATGTGTAAATACTGTTTATTACTCAGTGAATGAAATTATTCCATAAAAACATTGAATCACTTGGCCAATTTTCTTTCATGCAGTCCTTACTAACCTTTGATCTCTGTGATTTTGTTTGAGCATGGTTCAAAAAAAAATAGCAGTCATAGGAACTGCCGATAGTAGTGAAAACGTATAACTCAGAATTTGATAGCTTACTTTGTACACTACGCGGGTGAAATCTAAAGGCGTCACTATGATCATGGTCATCTAGAAATCCTGACTCATATCTAGATGGCCAGTGGGAAATGCTAACGCATTTCTAGTAATGGTAGGACTCTTAGTAGAGTCCGCCTGGGGAGTACCACACCTTTACCAGTTATTCTACCGCCGAGTAGTAATGTGCAAACCTTACTGTGTTCCGGTTTGAAGGGCAATGTTTCCAGATAAATTACAGGGCTTAGAGATATAACATCTTAGATCTCTGGGTGACGAGCGCAGTGCAGTGCTAAGTAATGATTTGGACTCTTCATGTTCCAATAGCTGCGTGTCACTGTGCTGTTATGTGGCAGGTATGTTGCTGTTCATGTGTGTGTACCATCAGGCACATGTCCTGCTCGTCTCGTCACTCTTTATTTTTAAAAAAAACATGGCCAGTGGCCATGGTCCCGAGTTTAGCCGAAGATTTCTTTATCATTTGCGAGCGTGACGTTAGAATTCAATTCAAAAAGAAAGCCCACGAAAAATCTGTCTGTGGTGAGCCAAAAGTTTTCATATAAAAAATGACGACAAAAACACGGTTGAAGACAATGTGACAAATTTTAAAATATACATACATGTTTTACAACCATAGAACAGACCGCGTTAAAAAAACACGCGATAGTGTACTATAAAACGAATACTATGAATTTGATCTAGTAACAATGACAATCGATAAACCGATACCGTCCAATTTATAGGTATCCCTAACGTGGAATTTTGGATTTTTTAAATTCACAGACTAAGTACCTAGAACTCTTTTAAATTATACAAGAAGTGACGTTGGCATGAAATCCAATTGTGACTACTGAAGTAAAGTGCGGGGAGCAGAAGTGTCAGCTTTTGAAGTGGTTGCTAAGAAGGAAAAAAAGCAGGAAGGCCGTCGCTACTGATAGCTGTCACATGGGAGTCGGGAATTTTAGTACAAAGTACCGATTAACAGTGTATATTTAGCTATTATTAGTGCAAAATATCGTTAATTAGTGTTTTCCCTTGGTGGTGGTATAAATTATACCGGTAAGTGTTTATATGTACTAACATTTTACTGGTATTGTAAGTCCATCATGTCCGATTTGGAGCCGGATCCGCCGGACCCTCCGGATATCCAGATGTCTACTCCCTCCTCTGGCGCGAAACGCCGTGCGACAGACATTTCGGCCACCGAAACAATTCCTAAAAAAACCATTGTAAACCAGGACCTGGCATCTGCCTCGATCCAAAATGTGTACATACACCCATCCTTGGTTATTGGCATAAAGCAATATACGGCCCTAGATAAGGGACCTTTCTTAATTCACATTTCGAAGACAGACATAGATCCCGCCACAGGCTCTTCGATTAGAGCTATTAAGTTTGGACAATTTTTATGCAAACATCGCGTAACTAATATCTGCCCTGAAGGAGTAAAAAAAGTGGGTAGGAATAAAGTTTCAGTTGAATTTACCACATATGAAGCCGCCAATCTTTTTTTGGATAACCCAATCCTAGAAAATAACAACTTCCAGGCAGTTATTCCCACATTTAACATAACCAAAATGGGTATTGTACGCCAAGTCCCCGTGGATCTCTCCATGGAGGAATTTGCAAATGAAATTAATATTCCCAGAGGATGTGGAACTCTTTTAAAAGCCCGGAGATTCAACCGAAAAATTATAATTGATGGCAAAACTTCCTGGGTTCCCACCCAAACCATTGTGATGACCCTCCAGGGTCAAGTCCTACCACAAAGGGTATTCCTTTTCCACACATCGTTACCAGTAGAAACATACCAATTCCCTACTATCCAGTGTCTCAACTGCTGCCGTTTTGGTCACATAAAATTGCAATGCCGCTCGAAGCCTCGATGTTACCGGTGTGTCCAACCTCATGCCGGTGATTCTTGTGACGTTAGGGAGAGTGAGGCTACGTGTCTTCACTGCTCCGGGCTACACTTCGCTAGCAACAAGAGTTGCCCTGAGCAGGGCAGACAGAAAGCCATCAAGCTTCTGATGTCACAGGATAATCTACCATATGAGGAGGCTTCTTTACGGTTTCCTAAACCCACCAGACCATATGCGGAAGCAGTTGGTTCACCCTCAATTCATTCATCCCGACCATCATACTCATCTCAACCATCATCCTCTCTCCAATCCCTCTCATCCAAATCCACAGGCAGCTACAGAAAAACACTCCTTATCCCTTCCCGTACTAGAGCTCCTTTGAACAAACCCTATGACAAGGCAGCCCATGATGCCATCACGGCTGAAGTGTCATCTGACCTTCCGAACGGGTTTGCCCTGTCTCAATCCTCTCCAGTCCCCCAGGATCACAGAATCCTCGAAATTCTCCTTTCAACTCTCATCACTCTCATTTCTCAAAACAACTTCAACTTACCGTCCCACGTTGCCCACCAACTTTCCCAAATATCCTCACTTTTTAATAATGGACCAAGTCGTTCTGCAATGGAATGCACGAAGCCTACGTCCCAAGAAACATAGTGTCATCCACTTAATTAATAAGTTTCAGCCATTAGTTATTGCCATCTCGGAGACGTGGTTAGTTCCGGGCTCCCGTTTCAGGGTCCCGGGCTACTCGTGTCTCCGGGATGACAGAGCTGATGGTTACTCTGGTAGCGCCTTACTTGTAAGACGCTCTCTTCCTTTCTCCCAAATCTCCCTCCCACCTACCTCCCCCGGTATCAACATAGTAGCTGCTAAAGTCCTGGACATCACTTATGTGTCAGTTTACATCCCTCATCCTCACTCTTCTATGATCTCTGATATCCTGTTTCTTTTCATGTCAATTCAGCCCCCTATGATTGTGATGGGTGATTTCAATGCTCATCATACTTCATGGGGATGCTGTGTTGACGATGATTTTGCTCTCTCTCTTTTAGACATTCTTGATGATGCTAACCTATGTGTCATCAATGATGGTTCTCCTACCCGTCGAGTCTCTCCAGCCCAAAACCCTAACAGTGCAGTTGACCTCACTATCTGTTCTCCTTCTCTCTCTTCACTTCTTTCCTGGCAAGTGTTATCTCACTCATATGGCAGTGATCACTTCCCAATCTCTATCTCTTTTCCCAATAGAACAGTTCCTGCCTGTAATTTTAATCCCCTCCTAAAATATAGATTATCTAACCCTGATTGGTCCTCTTATTCTTCGTCCCTTGAAAGCCGAATTGAGTCTTTACCTCCCACAAATGGCTTCAATGTCTTTCAAAACTACTGCACTTTTGTAGAATCTATAACCTCTAGTGCCGATGAAAATTTCCCTATCAAAAAACCTTTTAAATTCAGAGTTTCTACGCCTTGGTGGGATGCAGAATGTACAGATGCTGCCAAGAAACGGAAGGATTCTGAAAGAGCATACAGGGTCTCAATGACATTAGTGAATTTCCTAGAATACAAAAAAAATGCTGCCCAAGCCACTAGGTTATTTAAAAAGAAAAAAAAACAAGGATGGATTAATTTCTGTCAAGAATTATCCCCTAGAACTCCATCTGCAATGGTATGGAAACAAATGAAACGGTACCGAGGCTCATTCCGCCCTGATAACCCAATTAATGCAGATTCATCAGCCTGGATTGAGACCTTCGCTAATAAGCTAGCTCCCCATTCCGTCCCATATATAGATTGTCTTCCCTCTATCCCTGGCCCTCTTTCATCAGCTCACAATTTAGACTCACCATTTACCCTATCAGAACTTCAACTTGCCCTAAATGGGCTATCAGATTCTGCCCCTGGGGCTGATGGCATTCCATACTCATTTGTAAAAAACTCATCTGATATTTGCAAGGTATTCTTTTTGAATATAATCAACAACCTTCTTGAATATGGTACAGTTCCTTGTCACCTCGCTAGTTGGTTGTGTTTAAAGAGAGAGAGTATCCAAGCTAGCTCCGGTGAACATGAGTAGAAGTAATTATAAGAGTTGTTAATAAAAACCGCAAGTTTAACTAATTAGATTTTATTATCGTATAAGTTTACCGTTACCACTGGATGGGTGGTCTAAATGTAGTGGTAGTTCTGGGGGTAGTATAAGTTGAAATTAAAGAGAGGGTCGGGGTCGTCTGCAAATCGAGGGGATTATAGTGCAATTCTGGTGGGACACACTGGCCTGTGTAAGCCGCGGAGAGTCGGGTCGCAGTCCTTCTGGGGGTTCAGTGGTGGCAGCTGGACATGGCGATGGTGCTCTTTGTGTCCTACACGGGGTAGCTCTTCTGTTTCACCCGAAGGGAGTGGAGGGCTGCTACCTCAAGATTTGTAGTTCCCTTGGTATATCAGCCGGCCATAAGAGTTGGCCGTTAGGGACTCAACCCGGTGCTGGAACCCTGGAATTGGTCGAAGGTGACCATTAGAATGCCGTCCCCCAATACGAAGATAACTGCGACATCCGCGGCTTGCTTCGTCGAAGCAGAACAGGACCCAAAGTGGTCCGCTCGTGATTGATAATCATGATGAGGCAGTTATCTTTACATTTTGGTTGTACACTGAGTAAATCACACTTACATAAAGAAGCATAAGTATGAGAAATAGCAGGAAAGTTTATAACGGTCGAAAGAAAATCAACCGTCATTCACTTTTCTAGACACAGGTAGGTCAATGACCCTTGATTCCGACTTATCGAACTCGCCGGCCGTTGACCCCGTGTTCGATTGTCATAATGTAATTTGCTGAATCCAAACGAACATCGTTCTGTCGCGGGGTCTCCCGTAAATCATCGGCAGACAAATTCGATGAGCAGTAAAAGTAGCACAATTCATACACCATATGTTTTACACAATTGTACACGCAATATGAACAGTGATGCAACAGCGATACATAATGCAAATTGGAAATTGGAACACTTACCCTATGGGGTTACATTGCACTTATGGCTTTTTAAGCCTTCGGACAGTATTTAGTTTTATTTCACTTTTTATAGTTATTAGAAAAATTATTTGTAAAATGGCTTCTGCCTCAAGTCAGCTTCTCTTTTATAATTTTATGTCCCTCGGCGTCGTCTCTCGCCATTGGGCGATTTGAATTTTGTCGCGTCCCGATTGGTCCGCGACACCGTTCCGTTTTACCATCTACGGCCGTTTTACGATTTAAAGGTTTCCTAAGACGGCAAGTCTATTTTTGATTACTTTAAGGGAACGGTGGAATGGAACACCGTTACATACCCCCCTTTTTAGGTCAGGATTTTTCCTAAGGAAAATCCGGAGAAAAGTTTCTTGAACTTTTCGGCTGTCTAGAGAGTATAACCTTCTGTGTTCCTGGTATCTGTAGAGTGTTGTAAGGACAATCATTAGCTGGGCTTCGACCTTTAGGGACAGCTGTAGTTGTAGACTCAGGATTTTAGAGATAGTCATGCTATCTAGGTTTAACATCGGGTATCAAACACTTTTAGAGGTTTGAGTGACCTTGGATGTTAAAAGTTTGTGAATTACGCCGTTAGTGAGCGTATTCACTTTAAGAGTTTGTTAATGTGATCGGTGCTCCCCTTACCGACTTTCCGGGCACATAACAAGTTAGGCTTAACATCGGGCACCCGAACACTTGTAGAGGTTCGACTGACCCTGAATGTTAAAAGTATGTGAATCACGCCTTTAGAGGACGTATTCACTTAAAGAGTTTGTTAATGTGATCGGTGCTCCCCTTACCGACTTTCCGGGCACATAACAAGTTCATTTGCGCCTAGGGCAAATGCAAATCCATGCTGTGACCGACACCACACTCGTCGATTTTCCGAGCACTAGCATAGGATTTTTAGAGAAGGTGACACTATCTAGGTCTAACATCAGGCATTCAACACGTTACAGGGTAGACTGTAACTGAATGTTGTTAGTATGTGAATCCGCCGTTAGTGAGCGGTATTCACTTACACCTAATAGTGTCAGAGAACCTGTAACTACGAGTACACTCCAGCATAATGTTTTGTCCCCAACTTAGACGGAACGTATAAAAAGTTATTTATGTTTAGATTATTTAGTATTAGATTTAGAATTATTACTAGAGAGGTTGATGGTACAGCATCAATTAGCTTAAACAGTATTTAATGATTATTGAAGCAGTATTATTTAGTCAGACTGTATCAATAAGTTTAGATAGTATTAATTAGTAGAACAGCATTATTTAGTTTAGACTGGATCAGCAAGTTTAGATAGTATTAATTAGTAATAGACAGCATTAATTTGTTTAGACTTTATTTTATTTAGTATAGACAGTATTACTTAGTTTTTTTAGGTAGTATTATTAGTTTTAGACATCATTATTTAGTTTTAGGTAACATGATTAATTTCAGATAACATTATTTAATTTTAAGTAGCATTATTAATTTTAGATAGCATTATTCAGTTTAAGTAGTATTATTTGTTTCAGATGTCATTATTTAGTTTTAGGTAACATTATTAGTTTCAGATAACATTATTTAATTTTTAAGTAGCATTATTAATTTTAGATAGCATTATTTAGTTTAGGTATGTGTTCCAATTTGAGTACAACAATAGAAATGTAAGGTTGTCATAGTAATGACACAAGGTTAATTGCAGAAGCAATTTAATATAATTAAAAGTTAATGTGGGAATATCCGATAGGGAAATCATCCTTCAGGTAGTTAAAAAAAGTTTTGTAAAAGAACCAAAGTGTTCTTACAACTTAAAAAGCTGTAAATTAAAAGAATTAAAAGGATATATCACACCTTCACTAGTACCTAGAAAGTATTAGGCTATTAATATGCAATATCACAATGCAGAAGTACTATTGGTTTAACAGCAATAGCAGTGGTGAGGTAGGTCACCCTAGAAAAAATTATAAGTACCCTATAATAAGAAGTACCCGATGTGTGGTCATTAACTACTAACTTCCAGAAGAATCTATGAAAAAAAATTTTATAAAAATAGTTGTGGGTATAGTAAAGAATATAGGTAAGTAGTTGAAATTATCCACACACAAGGTAATTTTACACACAAAAATTGCCTTAGATCTAGAAGATTATAGCCAACACCATAAATTATCAATAGCACACCTTAAAAACAATATAAATCCGACCCGATTGCAAACTTTAGTAGTTGGGCGCCAATGAAACCTCGGTTCCCATGGCTGGATGGCCAAATTTAGTCTGGATATAGATCCACAAGTAGTAAGGGTTCGTCTGCAAATCGAGTGATTCATATGGTAATCTAGGTGGGGCACACTGGCCTGTGTAAGCCGCGGAGAGTCGGGTCGCAGTCCTTCTGGGGGTTCAGTGGTGGCAGCTGGACATGGCGATGGTGCTCTTTGTGTCCTACACGGGGTAGCTCTTCTGTTTCACCCGAAGGGAGTGGAGGGCTGCTACCTCAAGATTTGTAGTTCCCTTGGTATATCAGCCGGCCATAAGAGTTGGCCGTTAGGGACTCAACCCGGTGCTGGAACCCTGGAATTGGTCGAAGGTGACCATTAGAATGCCGTCCCCCAATACGAAGATAACTGCGACATCCGCGGCTTGCTTCGTCGAAGCAGAACAGGACCCAAAGTGGTCCGCTCGTGATTGATAATCATGATGAGGCAGTTATCTTTACATTTTGGTTGTACACTGAGTAAATCACACTTACATAAAGAAGCATAAGTATGAGAAATAGCAGGAAAGTTTATAACGGTCGAAAGAAAATCAACCGTCATTCACTTTTCTAGACACAGGTAGGTCAATGACCCTTGATTCCGACTTATCGAACTCGCCGGCCGTTGACCCCGTGTTCGATTGTCATAATGTAATTTGCTGAATCCAAACGAACATCGTTCTGTCGCGGGGTCTCCCGTAAATCATCGGCAGACAAATTCGATGAGCAGTAAAAGTAGCACAATTCATACACCATATGTTTTACACAATTGTACACGCAATATGAACAGTGATGCAACAGCGATACATAATGCAAATTGGAAATTGGAACACTTACCCTATGGGGTTACATTGCACTTATGGCTTTTTAAGCCTTCGGACAGTATTTAGTTTTATTTCACTTTTTATAGTTATTAGAAAAATTATTTGTAAAATGGCTTCTGCCTCAAGTCAGCTTCTCTTTTATAATTTTATGTCCCTCGGCGTCGTCTCTCGCCATTGGGCGATTTGAATTTTGTCGCGTCCCGATTGGTCCGCGACACCGTTCCGTTTTACCATCTACGGCCGTTTTACGATTTAAAGGTTTCCTAAGACGGCAAGTCTATTTTTGATTACTTTAAGGGAACGGTGGAATGGAACACCGTTACATCCTCTCGCGTGGAAATCACAGGTGATCATCCCTATACTGAAACCTGGCAAAAATCCTGCAGACTCCGATAGTTATAGACCAATTGCTTTAACTTCGGCTTTAGCAAAGATTACAGAACATCTGACTAAACAAAGATTAGAGTGGTTTGCAGAAAACAACAGCATAATAGCTAAGACTCAGTACGGATTCAGAAAGGGTTTCAGCACTATGGATAGCCTTGGTATATTGACCACCGACATTCGCACAGCTATCATTAGAAAGGAATACCTTGTTGCAATCTTCCTAGACATTGAAGCTGCCTATGACAACGTCCTCCTTCCGGTGCTCAGGAGAAAACTCTCACAGCTGAGTATTCCTCCGAAGTTGGTTCGTCTCATATGCAACATGCTGACCGAAAGAACAATTCACATTAAGACCTCCAATTCAACAATGCCAGCTAGAAGAGTATGGAGGGGTTTGCCCCAGGGCTCAGTTGTAAGCCCCATATTGTACAACCTGTATACACATGACTTGGAACAGTCTGTTCTGCCCTTCTGTGAAATGCTTCAGTATGCAGATGACATAGTCTTATATTATTCAGGAAACTCACATGAGAAAGCTATCAGCCAACTTAATATCGCTCTGGAGCATCTCTTAGAATGGTTTCTTCCTCATGGCCTTGGCCTGGCAGCACGTAAATGTAAAGCAGTAGTCTTCACAAATAAAAGGTCTATCCCTCCTTCTAACATTCAAATCAACGGAGAAACAATCCCAGAAGACAACAAAGTTAAATTCTTGGGTGTATGGTTGGACCGTAAATTATCTGGTGTCCCCCATTATGAATATGTTAATAAAAAAGCTGAAAAGAACATCAACATCCTTAGGTCTCTGTCTGGTGTGTGGTGGGGCGCTCACCCTTTCACACAAAAACTGATGTATAACGCCCTAATACGCAGCCACATAGATTATGGTACTTTCCTCCTTGACCCCGGTAACAAAGCAGGCTTAAGTAAGCTGGACAAATTACAGGCTAAATCTATGCGAATTATTCTAGGTGCAATGAAGTCGTCTCCCATTAACGCGATGCAAGTGGAATGTTGCGAACCCCCACTATCCCTTAGGCGTCAATACCTATCCGACCGATTTTTCGTAAAGTTGGCCCAACAAAATGATCATACCCTACTACATAAACTTGAGTACCTGGCTTCACTCTACCACCCAAACCGGCTATTTGATGATGATATACCGTGCCTTCTCCGGAGTTTCATGTTTGTTTCTCGACTTCCATACCCACTTTTTCAATCCTCCATCTTACCTCTTTACTCTACGCCTTTTGATGCATTGACTCTCCTACCCAACAACATCATATTGGACTTTGGGGTGGGCAAGAATTCTGTTGAAGCCGATAAAACCTTTTCCCACAAAATTCAATCTGAATATCATGACTGGACCAAAATCTACACAGACGCTTCTAAGTCCCCCTATTGTCCAGTTGGTGCTGCAGTATGGATCCCCTCTACTAGTATTATCTTAAGTTTCAAATGCCCGTCTGTGACTTCTGTCTTCACAGGAGAAGCAATTGCAATCCTAGAATCCCTTTTATTCGTCATATCCCACAACCTGAGCAAGTCCATAATTTTAACAGACTCTAAGAGCTGCCTCCAAACAATACTTTCAAACCCATTTTATTCAAAAACCAGGTTCCCTATAATTTTAAAAATTAGAGAAGCTCTCCTGCAATGCCTCAATCTCAACATCGAGGTAGTTTTGGCTTGGATTCCTGGACACTCTGGTGTCCTGGGTAATGAGCATGCTGATGCCTATGCTAAAGCCGCAGTCCAATCAGGCTCCCTTGCATACTCCCAAATCCATGCTCACGATCTATGCACCATCTTAAAACCTATGCTCCGTAAATGTTGGACCCAGAAATGGAAGATATCGAAACTGGAGAAAGGAAAGTACTATGGAGATGTTCAACCTGAAATACCTCATAGACCCTGGTTCTATAAATTCCAAAACACAGACAAATTGACAACTTCCACTATATGCCGACTCCGGCTAAATCACTGCTGCACCCCTGTCTTCTTGGCCAAACTTAGGATTAGGGATCATTCTGTTTGCGAATGTGGATTAGAGGAAGGAAACGTTGACCACATATTTTTTAATTGTCCCTTAATGCAGTCCTCATTGTATGATATCATCCCTCCAGATATTCCCCGTCCTACTTCCTTCAAATGTCTCCTCTCCCTTGTAAATACATCATTTGTAAATACTCTATGTAAATATATTTGTCGGCGCGAGCAACATTATGTCATCGCTGCCTACGCTCGGAGCGGGAGCGGAGCGGACAGTCGCTTGCCTGCGCTCGGAGAGTGAACACCTAAGCTATTGGAATCTATGCTGATTACAGCATGCATATGGCTGGGCAGGGAGAGAGATGCGAGTGGATGAGGTGAGCGTCAACGCGCGTTGAAAAGGGGCCCCTTAAACCTACGCCCGAGTCGCAAGTCTTGGGGTCTACTTGGGGTTTCTCTCTCTGCCACACGATGGACCCGGCACCCGCACGGTGAGTCCAGGTGAAGCCAAGAAGTTCGTCTCTAAACTTTGACTTAAGTGAAGTTGAGTGGTGTTAATTATCCTTGAAATGGAATAACGTCGGTGCAGCTGACGTCACGCTGCCAAGAAGCAATAATAGGCCAACCTACTTTGTTACCTGAACTTAATAAATCCTATTGTGTTTGTGAGTTCGCGAGTTTTCATCCAACACTACCCACCGGCTACGCCCACAGCAGAAGAATGCGACTACTGATGATGATGGCGAGACTCGGCCCGCCTACATATTAAACAAAATAAGATAAAATTATAAATATTTATATACTTCTATGTTTTATTATTTAAGTGTTCTGTATATATATATATATATTTGTGTGTTGTTCTGTGATCGTCTGTAGTTAGTCACAACTAACAATTTGTATTCCAGAAAACGGGGAAAACACTTGCTTCAAGAATTAAATCCACCGTAGATCACCTTTAAATCTCCTCGTTTGACAGTATATCTTTCTACGTGACATTGGCGGAATTGTGAGGCTAATCCACAATAATAGCCATTAACCAAGAAAAGAAAGAAAAGAAGTGTCAGCTTTGTTAGTCTGGTTGTCAAACTCAAATGACATAGCGAAAAGAAAAAAAAAATGACATAAGATTTGTATGAGGTTTACCCCCCGTGATTAAAACGGCCCGACTGTAGCTTGCTATCCTAGCGCGAGCAACTAGCCTCGTGTAACTCGGCCATTACAGAGGAAATGATCTGCTCCGAAATAAAAAACGAAGACAATAGTATAATAGTATTATTTAATTATAATTAATTACAAATTTACATTATAATAAGTCTTAAAACTAACGTCGAGCACCGCGCGTGCCTCATTTGTTTATCTATGTAATACTAGGAGCGACCCGCGTAGTTCCCGTTATTTTACCGGGACAAAAAGTAGCCTGCCCACGTGTTCTTCCAGACTATTTATCTATGTTTCAGATTTGAGTCCGATCCGTTGGAGATGTTACGCGAGCGAGGAACTAACGGGAGCGGGAGCGGGTCCGTGATGCGGAGCGGAGCCGTCCTAACCTCCCCGAGGACAGCGAGGTGACCGCGCCGGCGCCGCCGCGGGTCACGTGGGAGCGGGTCCGTGATGCGGAGCGGAGCCGTCCTAACCTCCCCGAGGACAGCGAGGTGACCGCGCCGGCGCCGCCGCGGGTCACGTGGGAGCGGGTCCGTGATGCGGAGCGGAGCCGTCCTAACCTCCCCGAGGACATCGAGGTGACCGCGCCGGCGCCGCCGCGGGTCACGTGGGAGCGGGTCCGTGATGCGGAGCGGAGCCGTCCTAACCTCCCCGAGGACAGCGAGGTGACCGCGCCGGCGCCGCCGCGGGTCACGTGGGAGCGGGTCCGTGATGCGGAGCGGAGCCGTCCTAACCTCCCCGAGGACATCGAGGTGACCGCGCCGGCGCCGCCGCGGGTCACGTGGGAGCGGGTCCGTGATGCGGAGCGGAGCCGTCCTAACCTCCCCGAGGACAGCGAGGTGACCGCGCCGGCGCCGCCGCGGGTCACGTGGGAGCGGGTCCGTGATGCGGAGCGGAGCCGTCCTAACCTCCCCGAGGACATCGAGGTGACCGCGCCGGCGCCGCCGCGGGTCACGTGGGAGCGGGTCCGTGATGCGGAGCGGAGCCGTCCTAACCTCCCCGAGGACAGCGAGGTGACCGCGCCGGCGCCGCCGCGGGTCACGTGGGAGCGGGTCCGTGATGCGGAGCGGAGCCGTCCTAACCTCCCCGAGGACATCGAGGTGACCGCGCCGGCGCCGCCGCGGGTCACGTGGGAGCGGGTCCGTGATGCGGAGCGGAGCCGTCCTAACCTCCCCGAGGACATCGAGGTGACCGCGCCGGCGCCGCCGCGGGTCACGTGGGAGCGGGTCCGTGATGCGGAGCGGAGCCGTCCTAACCTCCCCGAGGACATCGAGGTGACCGCGCCGGCGCCGCCGCGGGTCACGTGGGAGCGGGTCCGTGATGCGGAGCGGAGCCGTCCTAACCTCCCCGAGGACATCGAGGTGACCGCGCCGGCGCCGCCGCGGGTCACGTGGGAGCGGGTCCGTGATGCGGAGCGGAGCCGTCCTAACCTCCCCGAGGACAGCGAGGTGACCGCGCCGGCGCCGCCGCGGGTCACGTGGGAGCGGGTCCGTGATGCGGAGCGGAGCCGTCCTAACCTCCCCGAGGACATCGAGGTGACCGCGCCGGCGCCGCCGCGGGTCACGTGGGAGCGGGTCCGTGATGCGGAGCGGAGCCGTCCTAACCTCCCCGAGGACATCGAGGTGACCGCGCCGGCGCCGCCGCGGGTCACGTGGGAGCGGGTCCGTGATGCGGAGCGGAGCCGTCCTAACCTCCCCGAGGACAGCGAGGTGACCGCGCCGGCGCCGCCGCGGGTCACGTGGGAGCGGGGACGATGCTCCTGCGACCTGCGGCGGAGACCGCGCGGACATCGGCCACGAGCCACGAGCCACGAGCCCAGGGGCTGGCCATTCATTACGTGACTTTCAAAAGGGGGGGAAGGGTTCGGCAAAAAATCACGAAATATTACAAGGGGGGAGGGGGTATAGTAAGATATCACGTGTATTGATTTTTTCCTCTAACGCGTAATTCTGAAATTGAAAAGCGGCGTGTAGTGTGTAACCTTGACTCGCCGTTGCCAGGCGACGAACAAAGTCCTGAATAGGATTAGATTATGCTTTATACCGGTATTTAAAAAATTAAGATTCTTTGTAGGTACTAAAAATACACGTGATTTTTGGTGGAAGGGGGGTAGTTTTAAACCTCCCCACGTATCACCAACGGGGAGAGAGGGGTTAAAAAATAGTTAAAAAAAACATCACGTGATTAATGGACAACCCCCCATTTACTTTAACAAATACCATCAAATCAGCGGTCAGACTGGAGGTGTTTAGATAATTTATACACACAATCCGGAACTGCGAGGAGGGTCGGGAATGAGGTGGAGCAAGGGACAGGATATAATACAATACACATAGATGATCGTCCCTCCCACCCGCTAGCCGGACAGGTCCCCGTGGTCGAACAGGTCCTGGTCGTAGAGTCCGGCGCGCACGGTGCGGCCCCCGAAGTATCGGCCGTTGAGAGCACTCGCCGCCGCGGTCGCCTCTGCAACACGACACACAAGGTCAGGAGACGCCGGTAATACGACGGTGGCGCCGCACCACCACTCCCAACTAAAAAAATGGCAGTCATAGGAACTGCCGATAGAAGTGAAAACTTATAACTCAGAATTTGAAAGCTTACTTCTGTAACTACACGGTTGAAACCGAAAGGCAGGGCCACGAGAACGGCCATCTAGAAATACGTCTACATTTCTAGACGGTCAACGGTCAGGGTCCAGAGTTTACCCGAAGATTTCTAACCATTCCCGAGCGGGACTCTAGAATTCAGCCCACGAAAAATCAGTGTGGCGCGCCGCAAGAAGGTAGTCAATGAAAACAGTCGTCCTCACCCTCCGGCTGCGAGAACTGCACGAAGATCTTGACGGTGGCGTGCGCCGGGTCGTCCTCCTCCCGCTGCCGCTCGTTGTAGATGACCAGCCGCTGCACGCGGCCCCACTTGCCGCACTCCTCCTGGATCTCATGATGCAGCGCCTCGTCCACCTCCGACGCGGACACCATGTTGGCGAGCAGCAGCGTGCGCGACGCGCGGCGACGCATCAACCGCTGCGGGCACAACGTGACCACGTGACAACCTCAGCTCTCATACTAATCTTTTGGAACGTTTGTAACAGTTCAATTCGGGGGCTTCCCGAAACCGGAACACAAATGAAAAAGGAATATTTGAGAGAAGTCTGTGAGAATTCCTTCCAGCGACATCTGTGGACAGATAGCCGAGGCTCATAGGGCGGTCTAAAGTAACACCAAAGGCGTCGGGAGTGGGTTGCTTTTGTAACTCCGTCGCTCGTGTATTTCTCACGAAGGCGAAAGAAAACCTGTTTTGTCCAAATCGGGAAATCCGACATGTGCAAGGGCAATATCCAGATTTGATTTGATTTGAATATCCAGATTCTTTGAAAACTCTAATGAATACCCCGTTTTGAGTATAAGGAGTATTAATGGATGTTACTCAGAGAATATAAATTTATTCATGCAAGATCTAGCGCGCGGCGGCAGAAGGGAAGAACGTCCGGCGTGCGACGTGATTCCCCCGCTCGCTCATAGATGGCCAGAATCAACGTTTTATGAAAACAAAGGTCTTCATAATCATCTTCATTTCATCGAAGGGTGAGAAAGCAAAGCTAGCTACAGCTTGCTAATCGACATTCGAACACCTCTCACATAAGTCCGGACTTGCTGAACACCGTTTGGTAGCATTTTAGAGAGAAATGCGAACACTCGAAGTTTCGGTCGCAGAGACATCTATGAGAGAGTGGGGGAAATGCGATCCACTGGAAAGCGGAAATCGAGAAATATTCTAGTAGATGCTGGAACCTTCCATGCGCTCTGCGACTATCGACCTTCAGGCGTTGGGATAAGCCCGGAAGTAGGCTTTGCCCAGTCCAAGGTCGAAATCACAAGCAGAAAGGTTCAAAGGTTGTTTGGGTGGATTGTCAATCTCTTTGAAGAGGAGTGAACATTTTATTTTGAATTCGACACTCTTAGCTGCAAGTCGCTTTAAAATAATATCGTGAATAATTGTAAAAGTGCAGGTACGTGATCAACTACAAAGTAGAACGGGAAGACGATATCCGTGGGGATTTGTGCTTATCTTCAGTATTTCGATTTCCGAGGAGTGACCGGCGATTGACCAGGACGAGGATTGTTGGACCTAAACCGAAAGGTCAGCCAGGAGTGCCATAACGAGCCGGGAATATCAAAGGGCCAAAGACAAGGTCGGCCACTTCTCTGGACTTTTTTCTGGGGAGTTCTTCTACCAGCGTACCCCTGGTACGCACACACCAGGCAAGCTTGAGTTGGGTCCAAACCAATTTACATTCTTCGGGGACATTTCCCCCGGCACTTTCCACGTCGACATCGACGGAGGCGTTGAGTCGCCCTATCGATCTCTTGTTCGCGGGCTGTGATAGCCGCTCCTTCGGATTCTTGCATGAATTAGAATTATCAAACCCTAGTAATACCTGCCTGACGAGGTGCCTGGCCGACTGGCCGCTGATGGAGAGCGAGTGAGGTACCTGCATGACGAGGTGCCTGGCCGACTGGCCGCTGGAGTGAGGTACCTGCATGACGAGGTGCCTGGCCGACTGGCCGCTGATGGAGAGCGAGTGAGGTACCTGCATGACGAGGTGCCTGGCCGACTGGCCGCTGATGGAGAGCGAGTGAGGTACCTGCATGACGAGGTGCCTGGCCGACTGGCCGCCGGAGTGAGGTACCTGCATGACGAGGTGCCTGGCCGACTGGCCGCCGGAGTGAGGTACCTGCATGACGAGGTGCCTGGCCGACTGGCCGCTGATGGAGAGCGACTCCTGCTGCTGCAGCGTGTCGGGCTCGGCGTCCAGCAGCTTCTGTTGCAGCGCGGCCTGCTGCCGGGCCGGCTCGCCGGCGCCGGGTCCGGCCCCGGGCGCCGGGCCGGGGCCGGGGCCGGGCGCGGGCGCGGGCGCGGGCGCGGCGGCCGGGATCACCACGCCGGGCGGCGGCAGCGCGGCCGGGCCGGGCGCCAGCCCCGGCAGCGCGGCGGCCGTCACCCCGAGCGCGCTGAGCTTGGTGAGTCCGAGCGCCACGGCGTTGCTCGCCACCGCGTCCATCGCCTGCGGGCACGAGCACGAGCGGTCACTGCGTGTCACCTCCCTCGCCACACTACCTCGTGTCGCTCGACTACACAGGTCTAGTGTTTCATACAATAGGACGTTTTCAAGACGCAAAAAAACTTGTCGTAGACAGTTCCCAATGTCACCGGGGTTTATTTTGTTAGAAAAATTTCACAAAGACAAACCCTTGGCAAAATTTATAACGACCTTTGCCAAGTCAATTTACGTCTGGAGAACGGCCCATTTACATACATCGCGGCAAATACTGGGGTTCGAAACAGATCGACGGTCTGATCTCTTTAACTGTGAGGATTACTTGCGCAATGATGAGAGATCTCATCGCATTCAAAACGTTTACACTATTTTGCAAAAGAAATTTACGAAAGTCTGTACGAGAATTTGAAGAAAATCAGAATCCAAAACCACTATATTGCAATTCGAATGTATAGACTATAAATATCACATCATCAGCTAATCAAATCCCCGTGATCCAGCGCTCTATGGACTACACGAATTTTTTTAACTGCGTGCGACGTAATATGAAAAAGTAAATTAATGGAATGTGCTACTGGGAACGGGAATTCCAAACCATCTAATAGCCTAACACAGGCCTATACACAGATAATACATTTTTCAATAAGATAGAAAAGAAGGTTTGAGGCAAACTTGCATACTGTTATCTGCACTTTTCAACATAATATTTGGGGAGTACTGAATTCAGAAGAGAAAAGTGAGAGAATTTTTTTCCTATGGAAGGTTGGAATTGGAAGGAAATTATCAATTCTTCGTTATGTCGACGATATCGTTCTCCTGGCAACATTCATGGAAGATATGAGAGAGCTGTTCTAAAGACTCGACTCTGAAAGTGGCAACATCGGTGTCGTAGTGAACAGAGCAAAGACTAAAATGATAATTGTACCAGAACACAAGCTAGCTATTGTGCAACGTTCCTGGCATTAACGTTTCCGGCCGCTGCGGCTACCTCGGCTCCCAAACCTCCCAAATCTGTAAGGAAGGTTGCTCTGCCCCCGACGCGACGTACAGGGACGTGAATGGGCGATCATAAGCAGGAAAAGAAAAGGAGGAAATAGGACTCACGAAATCTACGTCGCAGCTCGGGAACATCCAGGAGCCGCCCGCCTAAGTACAGGCTAGCAGCCAGGTCTCCTCCAATAGCTCACAAATATACCACCGAACAATCTAGTTTCTATAGTTTTTCAATTAATAACAGTTTCAATAACGTCACATCCCCGGAACGATTCTCAACTCTCAACACACACTTATTCAAGTGAAAGTTCTTCGCACGTTGTTCGTGCGACGGGTATATTCGTCAAAATGATAATATGTCTACGGGAAAGGGAGCTTCCTCGTTCAACAAACAAACAAGTTCATCTTTCCTCCGAATAACTAACTAACCTATAATATTTATAAACGCTCTGCTACCAGCGTGCTCCACACTCTAGAACGAGTACACCGACTCGTATTAACCCGGCAAGCGGCAGAAAGCCCATATGGGCTTGGCGCCGTAATGAATAATGTGAAAAAATAAAAATTGAATCTCCCCCAAGAATTTAAGGTTAGTTTTGAGAAAACAAATCACTAGTGAAGCTTTATCGAAAAAAAGATATGAACTAGTGAAATCAGTTAATAGAATTAGTCTTAAAACGAGTCTCAAGTGACGGGTTAAAGTGCAGCAACAATGAAGCTAGGTGACCTGTATCTTGGCGGTGGCGGCGGCGGCGGCCACGGCGGCGGCGGTGGGCATGGCCCCGGGCGCGGGCGGGCCGGCCAGCGCGTTGGGCGGGGTGATGGCGCGCCCCACGCGCAGGTACTGCCCGCCCAGGTCGAACAGGTTCATGCTGGCGATGGCCTCCAGCGCGGCGCCCAGGCCGCCGTACTCCAGGAACCCGTACCCCTTGTGCTTGTGTCCGGACGCGCCGTACGCCAGCTTGCAGTACGTGATGGGGCCGAACGCCTCGAACACGCTGCCCGGACACGGAACACACCACAACCATTATTTATTTTATTTCAATTAGTACCATGATCCGATAGCCGTGTGTCCCTGTGTCGTTATGTGACAGGCATGTTGCTCCCCACCGGGCAAATGTCCTGCTCGTCTCGCCCCTCCTTACTTAATTACAAAAGAAAAAAACAAACAACGAATTCCTTCCACTAATGACACTTAAAGTTACCCATTGAATATTATGGGCATGTTAAAATATTAATACTAGATACCTAATCTTATGATACACTTCACTAAATAACTCATTCCTTAAATTCAATGCAAAACATCACGGTACGAGTGTGTTATGTCAGTGAGTACCGCTAAGGCGATATTGAGAACCGAGCCGGAAGCGAGCGTCTTAATGGAGCCAGGGACGATAATCATCAATACACACGTGTCTCATACGACGTTTTTCGACAATTGTTAATTATCATTCCGGCGAGAAAATTTCATTTGCACGCGCATACAGAATAAATATTAGTACAAGTACAGAAGCCTCACTTACCGAAAACAAAATTATATAAATAGCGACTCTTGCTGGGACACAACAAAGTTCAATTCAGATCGCAATATCTGTCGCGATTTTCAAATAAACATTTGCGCTCTTTCTAACGCGTAACTCTGTCCCTGTCTAGCGCGTAGTTGTCGACATATCTAATAACAATATGCGCGGGAAACGTGTTGCGCGAGCGCTCAGCCGTGCGTCCGACAACCGACTGGCACTTGTTCCCTGGGAGGAACGGTTTAGCTGTAGACTAAAACCGCGCGACCTTGAGCGAGTGAGGATGCATTGGCCATAAGCTAAATAAATGGGAGGCCTCACTTCTTGATGTCGTCCTCGGTGAGCTCGGGGTGGATGGAGGCCACGTAGATCCGGTTGTACTGCTTGGCCTCCTCCTGGATCTCGTCGATGACGGCCTGCGCCTGCGGCATGTTGGACGGCCGGCCCACCACCTTGATGTTCCTGCGACACACACAACACACGACGCTGTCACATCCACCCTCCTATTATATAACATCTCAATCACAAAAGCGCAATATCTTAACTTTTCGAAAACAGAAATTTCCATAAATGAATATCTTCGTTATCGCAGAATTATGATAAATATTGTAAAAATGTAATAAGACAAAAAAAATTATAATAATAATAATTAGACAATGTCATAAAAAAAATGAAATGTTATGTTATCTCACCTCCCGCCCAGCATGACCCCGTTCATCTGCTCGAGGCTGAGCTGCGCGGCCTCCGGTATCTCGTACTCCACGAACGCGAACCCCTTGTGCTTCTGCGTGACCGGGTCCCACGACATGTTGATCGACTTGATGGGCCCGAACGGAAGGAACGCCTGCCGGATCGTGTCCTCCTTCAGCTCGAACGAGATCGAGCCCACGTACACCCTGCGCCGCGCCGTGCAACACGCAAACACAGTTACACTCTTGCAAAATTCGTTTCCTTGAGACCAATTTTAGTAAAGTGAAATAGGACGAGATTCCTAAAAACTGTCATTATTTTTTTTAGAGGATAAAAGTGGGAGGAAGAGGGAAGCGGCTCAGATCTTTTCAGCATGAGTATTCACAGGTTCGACCGTCGACCGCGCGCGGCGGGAGGGAGCCTCCAGGTATCGCTGTCATCACGGCCGCGGGGGGCTCGGGGGGCGCGGGCCGCACGGACCGCTCTCACCTGCACATGAGCGCCAGCGCCTGCTGCCGCTGCACCTGCGTGCGCTGCGAGGCCATCTGCTGCTGCTGGTGCGCCAGCGTCTGCTTCATGAGCACCATCTTGATGCTCTGCTCCATGGCGTACTTCTTAGCGCGCGCGACCGCGTCCGCCTGCTCCGACGACAGCCGCGGCAGCGAGCCGCCGAGGATGGCCGGCAGCGTGGGGCAGCGCGCGCCCGGACCTGACCACACACTCGCACGGTCACACTACTGCTGCCACTTCTGTAGCCTTCTAGGGGGCATCCATTCATTACGAGAGGTGTTCGAGGGGGGGTCTACTCAAATCTTATGCGGGGGAGGGGTGATCTCGGCGAATCTCACGTCTTTACGCAAAAAAAATGTGTTCCTTCTGTGAGAAAACGTGGAGAAATTGAATAAAAATATGTGTAAAATTAATTCTCCCGTGTCATGAACGAAATCTCACCAAGAAGTGGTATCGAAAAATCGTCAAAATTAACTTTTACCACGTAATTTATGGATAACCCCTTATTCATCGTCACACGTCAATTTCAATTTTACAATGATAGCGGAAATTATATAATTATAAGTAGGTAATAAACAATACAAAAAAATAAGTTATTATCAAATGTCAGCTCAAATAGTATAAGTATTATGACTGAAGAGTAGTAGTTTCGATTCCCACCTAGTGCAAATATTTGTGGGATGAATTCAAATATCTGCACTGTGTCTGGGTGTTTTTATGTATGATAAGTGTGTAAATACACACTATATAAGTAGTTATATCAGCTATCTGACTGCCATTGTACAAGCTTTACTTAGTTTGGGGTCAGTTGGTGTTGTGTGTGAATTGTCCGACAATATTTATTATTTAATAATGACAATTGTTATAGAAAATAACAAAGCATATTTGGAGATTGGAAACACAGATTTAAAATAATAATTATACATTAGGACCAAAAATATAATATAGGTTAACACTCTTGACCGCCATCTATCTCGCCTGCAGGTCTACTACGAAAACAAACTCCGAATGATCGGATCCGACCGACAGCTGAATCGGATTGTAGCCTGCCACGAAAAACAGTCAGATCGATACATCTCGGTCGGAAGTCATAGACTTAGGTCGGATGAGGGTCGGATCGAACGAAACAGTCGATCCTATCAACCGACAGATTGTCTTTCGAGGTAGGAAAAGTCCATAAGTTCGGCCGATATATCGTTTATCGGATTTCGTAGTAGACCTGCTGATGTTAAGCGATGATGCGGCCTACGATGGAGCATGTTCACTATTTACCTAGAAGAAACTGATTCACTCTCGATTTGAAGACTCCCTAACGGGTGAGTAGCGAGGCAAAATGATTCCCCGGGCAACTTGAAAAATTGCATTTTGCCTTAAACATATTTGTTGGATGACAACATAAAATAAAAATTGAAAAAATTGTGTTTCGGAAATACATCAATTCCTTTCCCTTTATTTCAACAATCCATAAAATACCACATTATTCAGGATTTGACACGTATAAACCACCCATTTAGTCAATTTTAACGTTAGGTGAAGGGTTCCAAGGAACCCTTAATCTAACACACTCATCACACACATCTACCCACTGTCCAATTTTAAACCTTACCTGATCTGCATTGTTCTTTTTACTTTTTTCATTTCTAAATTCCCTAAGCAGAAGAGGGAAGCCTGGGTACCCCCCACGTCACAGGTCAATCTAGTGTGGGATCCAGTGTTCACCGACCTATATTTTTGTTGTATCCACCATACTATTTATATTTAGGATAATTAAGTCGGTGATTGTAATTAATTTAAGTTTGTATATGCCAATAAACATTTTCATTTTCACTAATGCCACATTCTGTCTTTTTATCATCCTAAGCTCCATTATACGTTTTGTCACAAGTCATTGTTAAATTATTATTGTGGAAAATATGATGTATACCTACGAGTATATAAAACTCACCGGTGTATACGTCACCGAGCTGACGCAGAGCTTCGGATGCGGGGGCGAGGCCGGCGGGGGCGAGGCCGGCTGGGATGAGGCTGACGGGGGCCAGGACGGCAGGGGCCAGGCCGGAGGGGGCCAGGACGGCGGGGGCCAGCCCAGCGGGGGCCAGGCCGAGTAGGGGCGCGGCGAGACCTACAACCCAGGACGGTGAGCGCAGGCGGTGGGGGGCGGGGGACACGCTCCAGTCGCTCGCCTCGCACTCCGCACCCCTCCCGCGCCCCCTGCCGACGGCGCCGCGCGGCACACTCGACCTCGCACACACACAGGCGCGCGCATCATGCACATTCTCACACGCTGCCCTCAGCCACACGAGCGCCGCCGGTCGGTGATGGCTCCTGGGGCTCAACATCACATTTTCATATAAAAGTGTATGTTGAATCCGGAATACTCGTATCCCTTCAGTTGGATAATCGATAAAACCCATCTTCGATTTCGCTTTGGACTAAATTGTCATAATTAACCAAATATTTTGTACTGTATTTTCGAACGGACGGGACGAGTGAAACAGTCCTGTATTGCGATCGAGGCGTGTATGTGCCACGTCGCGGGAGCCGGTCGAGGGGTGGCGCGGGGGTGACGCCTCATTCGCTCTCGGGCGGTGCGCGTACAGTATAAGACAGGTAGGTACATTGTGACGGCGGCGCGGCGGGCGGCGGCGGCGGCGGGCGGCGCTACCTAACTTATATATCTAGTCTGAAACAGAAAGCAGAAACTCTGATCACTGAACATCGGGGCGAGAGAGCGCGGCGGCGGCGGCGGCGGCGGCGGCGGCGGCGGCGGCGTCTGTAACAGCGAGCAGAGCCGGGGGCGTTACGCCGAGACTGCAAGGTGCCGGGGCGGGAGAGGGGCCCTCGGGGGGGACTCACCGGCGGCCACGGGCGGCGGCGGCGGCTGCATGAGCGCGGCGCCGGCCGGCAGCGCCCCCAGGGCGGCCGCGCCGGCCGGGAGCGCCCCCAGGGCGGCGGCGCCGGCCGGGAGCGCCCCCAAGGCGGCCGCGGAGCCCGAGAGCGCCCCGAGCGCGGCCGCGGCGGCGGGCAGCTGCGCGAATACTGCGTTCTGCATCTGCAACACACACACATCCATACGTCAGGCGCGATCGGAGACCTCACGACTAGAACCGTGCCTCGGGACTTCACTCTAATATTTACAAAGCTGACCCATTCGAGAAGGCTCAGTTTCTAAACACTGAAGTCAGTGAACCTCAGATGGTTTTATTTTAAGTACTGATAAACAAAATCTTTCGAAAGAAAATATCTCGTTTATTAAATATTTTTGTAAATTTTTATTAAGTTTAATTGTTAAGTTTTGAATTATATTACGATACATATTTTTACGCGACTGCATGAAGGATTGTTTTCGCGCGTATCTTGCGTGTTTGTAAATGTCTTTATTCCCACATATCTTCCAAACGGCTGGGTGGATTCTAACGATTCAGATATCGTTAGATTTGTCTCAACTACCCAAGTATCCTTAGATATGTATTGAATTAAAAAAATAACATAGCTCATTTTGACGCAATTGTAAGCAATTTGGTTTTTTTTTAAATCTAGCATATCAATTACGGTTTCAAAATAAAGTTAATTGCCTAAACGCGGGAGCTCGTACGTAGTACCAAACATCCAAAGACCTAATGATCCTTTGACAAACTTTCAAAGCACTCCACCTAGTGAAGAGGAAGTAAACTATCAAATTAAGAAGAAAACTACTAAATCAGCTCCAGGCCCTGATGGCATTCCCTACATAGTGTATAAAAAGTGTCCATCAGTTCGTAAACATATCTTAAATATATTCAGTAAGATCTGGTCAGGAAAGCAAATCCCAAAATCATTTGGAAGAGCAATTTTTGTCCTCATTCCTAAAATGCAAGAAGTAACTCATCCAAAAGACACTAGACCGATAGCCCTAACCAATACAATTTCTAAAATTTTTTTCAGTATATTGCAAACAAAAATGACCACATTTATGGCTAGCAATAGGTATTTCAGGCCCAACCACCAGAAAGGCTTCTTGCCTGGTATTTCTGGATGCCTGGAACACAATACATTACTAGCGGAAAGTTTGAAAGATGCCAGAACACATGAGAGACAAATAACAGTCTGCTGGATAGACCTAGAGAACGCATTTGGTTCCATGCAGCATGAACTTATGTTATTTGCCCTAAAATGGTATAACTTTCCTGCTGTAATTATTGACATAATTAATTCATATTATAATCACTTAAAATTCGTTATAGCAGTAAACAAGGAATACTCAAAACCACTTAAATATAATGTGGGACTATTCCAAGGGTGCTGCTTATCACCAATAGTATTTAATATAGTTATAAATATTCTAGTAGATAAATTAATATCCCGTGAGAAGAAATGGGGCTACCGGTTTAAAATCAACAATAAGTACACTGAGTCAATTTTAGCCTTTGCAGACGACCTTGCAATACTTACACGAAATCCCAAACAGTGTCAAGAATTGTTGAATGATGTTGATGAGTTCTGTACATGGACAGAGGGAATGAGGGCAAAACCAAGTAAATGTCATTATTTATGTCTGGGTAGACGAGATACCAAATATACTTCTTACGATCCGGGACTCTCCATAAGTGGCCAAAGAGTTGCCACAATTGCAGAGGCTGTGCCTTTCAAATTTCTTGGTAGAAAGATAGACTACAAAGGACGTACACCATCATTAGAGGTAGTTGTTGGAAATTTCATGAGCGACCTCAATAAGGTAGACCAACAGCCTATCAGCAATATCAAAAAAGCATGGATATATGACAACTATCTCACATCACGTCTCACTTGGCCTTTCCTAGTATATGACATCGGTAAAACCCTCCTCGCAAAACTAGATGCTAATGTCATAAAGATATTGAAGTCATGGTTTGGATTGGCACATCCGGCTGATCCCTCTACTCTATTTAGGGATCACAATAGTTTTGGCCTGAAACTAAAAAAACCATCCGAACTCTACAAACACCTAAGAGTTACAAAAACGCATGTTTTGGGAAAGTCGAAAGACGAATTAATCGCATCTCTCCCAAAAGACAAAAGCGCTTCGGACCTTGAATCTAGACTTCAATTCCACAAACAATTTATGGCAGGCGCGCAAGTAAATACAGCTGGGTTGGGTGCGAGAAAGAAAAGGGAAGACCGAGACATGGTAAAAACCTTTCTACAACAAGACGAAAATGATAGTTACAAAGTGCACGCTATGAGTTTAGAAATGCAAAGTGAGTGGTTAACCATAGGTGAGTTTTGTATCCCATTAGCTCTAAAGTGGCGCACCTTGCTATATGACTGGTCTCCTGCCTTATTAAAATTTTATCTGAACGCTTTCCAAATGACCCTCCCTGACCAGAGTAACTTGGTAAGGTGGGGAAAAGCCTCTGAAAAATGTTGCTATACTTGTAGTGAGGCGATATGTACAGCAAGGCACATATTGGTGGGATGCAAGGTGCTCCTTAATAGGGGTCATTACTCACAGCGCCATGACAGAGTACTTGAAATCATACGTGAAGCCGTAAGCCTTTCGGTAGCTAGAGCCCAAAAGGGATTGACGATAAACAAAAGACAAATTAACTTTGTAAAAGAGGGCTCAACTTCAAACTCCAAGAACAAGCCTTACTCCATCCTGGGTTCAGCACCTGATTGGACTATTTTAATGGACACGTATGAAAAGCACTACAAAATCCCAGAGGATGTGGGTGTTTCGTCATCCAGACCGGACATTTTCCTTTTTTCTAGGGCTACGAAACGCATAGTCCTGGTAGAACTTACCGTACCGTGGGAAACTAATATACCTAAAGACCACGCGATGAAACAAAATAAGTATTACGACCTACAAAATGAATTAACAAAAAATGGCTATGTAGTTAATTTATACGCTGTAGAAGTAGGAGCGAGAGGTATACCAGCAAAATCTCTCTATAACCTGCTTAAAGACCTTGGGTTGTCCAGAAGTGCAGTAAGTTCTATACTAGAACGAGTATCTAAAGCTGCACTAGTAGGATCATATCGGATTTGGCTGGGCAGGGAGAGAAATACGAGTAGTGAAGGTGAGTGTTGACGTACGTCAATATAAGGGGCCCCTTTTAAACCTACAGCCCGAGTCACAAGTCTTGGGGTCTATTCGAGATTTCTCTCTCTGCCACACGATGGACCCGGCACCCGCACGGTGAATCCATGGAATGCTAAGAAGTTCGTCTCAAGAGCTTAACAACTGTACATATGTTATGTAGTTAAATGTTATTTGGAACAGTAACAGCATGTTGTTTGAATCAATCGAATAAATTTGTTTTCAATGCCTTTAAATGACGCTGTTTTTTAAAAGAAGATTGCTAAGTGATATTGATAACGTGTTAAACAAAACCCAACCAAAAATTATAATTAACGTAGGTAAGTGATTCAATTTTTCAAGAGTTTGTTGAGTATGATTTTTTAACTAGCAACCGATCCGGCTTTGGGGTGTAAGTGTCGAGCTGTCGAGCCTCGTACGTATTACTGAATTTGATGCTTTGCGTGGTGAACTGATCGAGCAACATATATATTTATGCTTTCAGTGAATCTGGGCGGTGACAATTAAGTTAAAATTTAACTGTCTAGCTATCACCGTTCTTCATGCTGTCATCGTCTGTTCCAGATGCCTGTCGCAAACATTAACAGGATGCTTGCCTTCTGGGACAGCCTGGGCTGGTTGGAGTAAAGGGAAGTATGAGTCACGCACAATGGCCCAATAAAGAGGCTAGGTGCGGAAAAGGCCCCGCTAAACTAACTAACTAACTATCACCATTCTTGAGATACAGCCTGGTGACAGACGGACGGACAGATGGACGAACAGCCAAGTCTCAGTAATAGGGTTCCGTTTTTACCGTTTGGGTACGGAACCCTAAAAAGTGCATGTAAGGTTGAGTTTTGCTAGGTAACTGTTCAATACCAGCTGAAAGCAGGATGAGCAGTTGGGATAGCGACGGGTCAAAAATATACCATTTTAATAAATCTGTCAGGAAGATTCTGGAAATATATAGGACATTTCGGCTGTTCAAAATCAAAACCTAGCAAGGGACATTTTTGGCAAAATACTTTTTTTTAAACCAATCTACACAAAAATTTGAGGTGCATCTAATGCAAAAACAACCATATTTATATCGCCATTAGAACTATAGTTATGAAAATGCCAAACCTAGCAAGTGCATGTCTTAGTCCGGTATAACAAAGTCAAAAATCTAGCAACTAACATTTCCAAATCCAAAACCCTATTAACTACGGTACATACTAGGTTTTTGAATTTGTAAAGTAGACTTACTAGATTTATGAATTTGGGATAAGCCCTATGCTAGGTTTTTGAACTTGGAATTATGTCATACTAGGTTTTGGTTTACAAAACCAGTGAAGTATGCAACGAAATTTCCAATGACTACTTATAGTAAATTATAGCAAGTCAGTGTGAACTGAGAAGTTAGTGCGCGGGGAAGGAGAGAGGTGGGGGGAGAGACCAAATGCGTATTTAAACTATCCATACATACTGATTCTCCCTTGTTTGTGATAACAACTTTAAATGTAATTTGACTTGGACAAACCACGTTTCATATTTCATATATAATATTCGTTTTGTATAATTTCTGTTCACATATTTTTGTTTCCAATGACATTACATTGATACAACAACGATAACGCTAATGTTCATATGGTATAATATTGATTTCATATAATAGTCGTTTGAGTTCTTCCTTGTTTTCCTTCAAGCCGCGAACATGCATATTTACATTAGGCAGCGGTTTTGTTCGCGTGCTATGGGAAAGTTCCACAAATAGTACAATTTTATTACTGAAGATAGGTGATTTTGAAAATTATTGTCTATTATAATTCTAAAGAGTTTTTTGTCATAGTGACATATTTAGCACCTAATTACACTCGCGAGCAAGACAAGCCGAATATGATTTATTTTCGTACCTAAATGAACAATGATAATTTTGATTTTTTGATAAAACAATTCAAAAACCTAGTAACTACCTTACATACTAGGTTTTTATTTTGGATTTCATGTGATACCTATATTGGATTTCCCAAATCAAACTTAAGTAAGGCACATAAAACTTTTACAGATAGACATAAATTCAGTTAAACTAGCTTATTATGTAAAGCAAACTGTATTTATCAATTTCAAAATGAAAGCAGTATAAAAAGGATGTTGTATTCTGAATGGTCAAAGAAAATGTTTCTTTTCCTTCTCCTATAAAATTAGCTGAATGCTCTTGCTAGGTTTTGATTTTGGACAGCCGATTTGTTTTATCAATTTACTAAAAATTTACAAAGATATAGATCATCAAACTTCCAAAGTGGGGAGTTCTGACATTACTCTATCGTAAAAAGTACCATAACGTGATGTCACGCTAATGACTGTACCTTTGTCATTTTTGTTTGTGAAATGCAAGAAAAATAATTATGTGTACATTATTTTTTAATAATCTAACGGATAGACTAATTGCTTTTTTAGGCATCTTGCTTACACAACATGTTTGTGCGGTCAAACCATGCCATTAGACAAAAGAGGTAATGTATGGTGAGATAGGTGTCACAAGTGAGATAGGTGTCACAAGTGAGATAGGTGCCACAAGTGAGATAGGTGTCACAAGTGAGATAGGTGCCACAAGTGAGATAGGTGTCACAAGTGAGATAGGTGTCACAAGTGAGATAGGTGTCACAAGTGAGATAGGTGTCACAAGTGAGATAGGTGCCACAAGTGAGATAGGTGTCACAAGTGAGATAGGTGTCACAAGTGAGATAGGTGCCACAAGTGAGATAGGTGTCACACGTAAGATAGGTTAGAAAACAATGTAGATAACATCAATACAGAGAAGTCAAAGAGAATAGGAGCAGATGAGGCAATTGTTTCACAGTGCTCAATACTCCCCGTGTAGTCAGCACTTCAATATTAGAATTTATTGAACAGTTAACAATGACTTGTAATTATAGTGGTAACATCAACTCGTTCTGCTCAATCATTCACATCAGAACATAATATTAAATAAATAAATATAAATAAATATTGGTGGACAATTCACACACAACACCATCTGACCCCAAACTAAGCAAAGCTTGTGTGATGGCGGCCAGATAGCTGATATAATACTTATATAGTTTTAAATACATACTTATTATACATAGAAACACCCAGACACAGTGCAATATTGTTCAAAATGGTATGTTTTTATTTATTTAGAAATTTGGCTGTCCACTGTTATTGAATTTTATAGAGCTTAAATTATAAAAGTGCATAAACAAAAACAATGATTTTAGATTAGTATCATATGGAAAATATTATCCACAGACTTAATATTCTCCTTGAAGATGACAGTGATCTACTACGAAGCGGGCTCGAAGGCAAATCTATTCAACATTCAGTTCTGCTGGTTGTTGGGTTGGACATTATTGCGAGCTCAACAGTATGCTCTCGAAGATCGTGTGAACGCTGTGATCGTGATTAGAACATGGGAATGTCAACGATGCATAACTAGCGATTACAAGTTGCAGAGAGAAAAATCCACAACCCGCCCTTGGCCATAGTGGTAGATTATGACCTGGACTTTGCCAGTGAAGGCCTCGAGTCCCAGACGTGAGAACATTCAGTGGGCTACGTATGAGAGAGAAATCAACATGCTCAAGGAACTGGGAGCCTACCGTAAAATGGGGTGATTAGGGATCAAGAGGTGAATAGGGAAAAAACCAGGATTCATTTTCAATGTTTGATAAAATTGGTATCACGCAATAATATCCTACCTTTTTTTTAGTAAATTGTAGTAGATTATTTGAAGTTCTTATGGTAACACTAACGAAGCATAAAGTTAGCTGCAAACTGTCAAAAACATTACTTGAAAATAACCATTCATGGTGATAGCTACTAACAGGTACAAAAACTTTGTTGAATTAAGTTGTTTCTGCGTATATGAAGATGTGACTTTCAAGTATAAAAATTATTTAATGCTTAAACTTTTGTATACAATCAAGATAAGTCTCAATTGTTGCTTAATTTTTATGTTTTTGATAAATCTTGAAACTTATTGAAAAATCTGTTTTTTTGGGGTGAATAGGGACGACTTCTGCCTGAATAGGAACCATGAGAAGGTTAAAAGGGACGCTAAGTAGTTGAATAGGGACGACTTAAGTATAAATAGGGATAGCTTTGTAGGGTTGTCACTAATGCAAATATGGCTATAATTATAATAATTTACCTTTTGTTTTTGTTTGGATTTACTTGCACAAATAAATACGTAACAAAATGAATTTTCATTGGCTCGGGTCTGCAATATTTTGAGTGGTAAAGATTTAAGCAACATTTGTAAGTGTTTTTTTAGTTATACATTTTATTGATAATTTAAAGTGTCTGTGTGTGTGTGTTACTTTCTGTCTGTGGCACCGTAGAGCTAAAACGGATAGACCGATTTGGATGTGGTTTTATTAGTTTCCCTGTGGTGGTTAACTATTTTTGGGCAATATTTATTCAAGATGGCCGTCTCCACAAAATGGCGGATAAAATATTTTTGCACCTCCCTCAATATGGGTATCAAATGAAAGGGCTTTACTAGTAAAATACTATACAGTAGGATTAATTTCAAATACAATTCAATGGCCGCCACCACAAAATGGCGAATTATATTTTTTTATTCACTACTACCTCAACATGGGTATCAAAGGGCTTGACTAGTAGAGTAATACATACCTACACTATAGTAGTAGTATTAAGTATAGTACCCATCTAACTCGCAGTAAATGAAATTTCATTTCAATGTCCTTTTTATGAGCGCATTTGGTGTGTAATTTTTAAATATTTATGAAATTAAACTGAAAATATACTGACTCAAGAAGTAACAAGACAAACTGATATGAACACAAATAAGAGTAACATTTAATTAATATATTAATATTTCTATCGTACCAGCCCTAGCGAATTTCCCTAATAACCCCATTCTCATCCCTATTCACCCCAGATTGAAGGTGAATGGGGATATCATATATTTTTGCATTTTTTTCTTAAATCTTTGAGATTATTACGTATTTGTATATTTCATAACGAAGATGCTACCAAGACTCATTCATAGATGTCCTGAAATAAATTCGTATCTTAGAAACAGTACCTTAAAATACTCAATGAAGTTAGCAATTGTCCCTAATCACCCCATTTTACGGTACTTGCCGCGATTTTACAGTGATGGATAAGCACACCTCCTCGCTACGGTTTCACTACCACGCTGAACCCTGGTTTCAGACAGCGATAAAGCTACGAGTGTTGATAAGTCAAATTTACCTATACTAAATAAATGACACCAAATGCCCACAACAACAAAAATTAGGTTAGGTCTGCAAAAATTTGCACTTTCAATAATTATGATTTTTCAACTTACAAATTCCATGTTTATCACTGAATTGTCGGATTTAATCCGGATATATAAATAATTGAGAAAAATAACAACTTTTAACGACAAAATTTAATAAAACACAAGAACTCGATTGCGTTGTGATTTGTTTTTTTTTTTTTCAAGCAGTGTTACCAACCCCTGAAAATATTTATCCCTCAGCCTAAGTTAAAACCCCCTAAATTTGCACATGTTTGTAGTTGAAAATTCCCCAAAAAAATGTAAAATAACAGTTTTGACACTTGAGATTTTTTTTCACGATTTCTCAAGTAGTCGATCAGCTATTATATTAAGAACTAGCTGTTACCCGCTACTTCGACCGCGCGTAATAAATACTAAGGTAACTCAGGCAGTAAGTACCTATTTGTATACCCAGACACATTTACGGTTACTATAAACAGCTTATAATAAAACAAATTTATACAATTTCATCAAAATCGGTTTAATTGTTTAGGTGTGAAAGCATAAGAAATAATCGTCCCCCATTTCAACTCCAATTTCATCCCCAAATAGTTCGAAATTACAAAATTGCTAGAACAAACGAATTTATTTGCTTCGTGTCAAGTGCCCATATACAGTTTCATGGTTTTATCGTCAACGATTGGGAGCTTCCAAAAATACTTTCATCCCCCATTTCAATCCAAATTTAATTCCCTAAACCGTTCGAAATTACAAAATTACTAGAACAAACATTCGTTTGCTTCGTGTCAAGTAGCTGTAGATACAGAGTTTCATGGTTTTATTTTCAAGGGTTGGAAACTTCCACATTGACATTCATCCCGCTTTTCAACCCCAATTTCATCCCCGTACAATTCGAAATTACTAGCAACAAAATTACTAGCAACAATTCGAAATTCTAGCAGTTTCGTAATTTCGTACTGTACGTGAATGAATTTGGGGTTGAAATGGGGGATGAATGACAATATGAAAGTTTCCAACCGTTGAAGATAAAGCCATGAAACTCTGTATATGGACACTTGACACGAAGTAAACGAATATTTGTTCTAGCAGTTTCCTAATTTCGAACTGTACGGGGGTGAAATTGGGATCAAAATGGAAGTTTCTAACCGTTGCAGATAAAACCATGAAGCTCTGTTTATAGGCACTTGACACGAAGCAAACGAATGTTTGTTCTAGAAATTTGTTATTTCGAACTGCACGGCGATAAAATTGGGGTTGAAATGGGGGATGAATTTCAATATGGAAGTTTCCAATCGTTGCAGATAAAACCATGAAAATCTGGATAGAGGCACTTGACACGAAGCAAATAAGTGTTTGTTCTAGCAATTTTGTAATTTCGAACTGTATGGGGATGAAATTGAGATTGAAACGGGGGACGAATGTTTCTTTTCGCTATCATACCTAAACAACTGAACCGATTTTGATGAAAATTTGATGTTTTATTATAAGCTGTTTTTAGTAGCCGTTAATGTGTCTGGGTATACAAATAGGTACTGCCTGAGTTACTTTAGTATTTATTTCGCGCGGACGAAGTCGCGGGTAACAGCTAGTTTAAGTATATAAATAATTGATGTGTTAACGAAAACTCTACAATTTAAAATTATCACAAATAATTTAAATTCGATTTTTTCCTTGAAAATGGGGAGGGGTTTCGTTGTGATTACACTTTTGCGAGTCTATGGTAGAGACTAGAGACAGATCTTGCCTAATCTACACTACGCCATACGGTGTAGGTACTTCTTCTGAGGTACGGTGGAACTATTTTTGTCTCGTCGGAAACCCTCTCATTGTCGTATTGTCAAACTGTGACTGTGTGATTTTTTAAATTTTATTCTTCGCCAAAGATTTTTAACCTCAAGATTTATAGAGTTCATGACTACTAAGTGCTTCTCCTTCTTTCAATTACAATTCAATTTTCACGTGACGTCACTTATTGTGCCCCCCTGTTCTTCGCCCTGCGGCTCTGGCCGCTCTGGATACCAGTTCTTCAGCCGAGCCGTGGATACTAGTCTTCAGTGTGACCAACTAATTACTATTCAATTCAATTCAATTCATTTATTCGAACCATAAATTCATAAGAACACTTGGTAACGTCATTAACAAAAAGGCATAAGAATCCGTGTACATAATAAGATAAAATAACAATGTCAAAATGAATAAAGCTGTAAAGGAGCCTCGTCAATCAAATGCAGCTGTAAAAAGGCTTTGTCAAAGACAAAATAACAAATAATTAATACATACAGTATACAGATACTACATGAGTAAAATTTTATAAATCTATTACTTTACCTTATTACAAGATTCTAGTTTCAACACAGTTCTCTTCCATACGTTACTATCTTTAACAAAGTCATCTATATTATAATATGCCTTGCTCAATAGGTAGCTTTTTATTTCATTTTTAAACTTTGTTTCATTAAGACCTTCGACTTGTGCAGGGATTGCATTATAGAAGCGAATACCATTACATTTGAAAGAGTTATTTGTTTTTTGAAGTCTGCACTTAGGAAATACTATTTTGTGCTTATGGTGCGCTTTTGGATTCAGATCAGTTAGTTTCTTCAGTCGACTTCGATTTTTTCTTACATACATTATACATTCATAAATATACAATGAAGGGACTGTTAATATGTTTATAGTTTTGAAAATCTCCCGTACTGAATCTCTAGCTGATAAATGATATAGACCACGGATTGCTCTCTTTTGCAATATGAAAACTGAGTTTCTGTCCGCAGCTGAACCCCATAATAAAATCGCGTAGGACATAATGCTATGAAAATAGCCAAAATAAACAAGCCTAGCTGTTGCGACGTCCGATATTTTTTTAATTTGACGAACAGCGTGGGCAGCTGAACTAAGTCGGTCAGCCAGTGTCTCTATGTGAGGACCCCATTGAAGCTTTGAATCCACTGAAATACCCAGAAATCGAGTAGATTGTACAGGTTCGATGAGTTCATCTTTCAGTCTTATATCAAGTTTACCGCACATTACATTGCAGAGTGAGAATTTTATACATTTCGTTTTAGTTGGATTAAGTACCAGATTATTTGCATCAAACCATTTGTACGCAATGTCTAAAATTACGTTAATTTCTGTGAAATCGTTTATTCCTCTCTTCACTTTGAATAGAAGTGATGTATCATCGGCGAACATAACTATTTCTATATTTTTATGTTTCTTAATCATGAAAGGTAGATCATTTATGTAAATAAGAAACAGGAAAGGTCCAAGTATGGAACCTTGTGGTACACCCATTCTTATAGGCGACTCATTTGATTGCACACCGTCAACATCGACTATCTGTACACGGTCTTTAAGATATGAAGAAATAAAATTTAGAGCTGGTTTCGATACCCCATAGAACTGCAGTTTCTTCAAAAGAGTTTCATGATGAACACAGTCGAAAGCTTTTGATAAGTCACAAAATACTCCTAGAACGTCATGATGGTCTTCCCAGGCTTTCAATATATAATTGGTTAGTTCAATACCTGCATCGGTAGTGGAACGTCCTTTTGTAAATCCAAATTGGTTACTATGTAAAAGGTTATTAATATTAAAGTAAGACAAAAGTTGCTTGAGAACTAGTTTCTCGAATATTTTGCTAATGCAGGGCAAAACCGAGATGGGTCTGTAGTTTCCAAGTTCGTTTTTGTCTCCAGATTTAAACAAGGGTATCACTTTACTATACTTCATCATGTCAGGAAATGTGCCATTTTTGATACATTCGTTAAATAATTCTGCTAAATATGGGGCAATGTTATTAATTATCCCCTCAAGTACCTTAACAGATAATCCCCATAAGTCCTCTGTATTCTTAACTTTAATGTCTTTGAACGTTTTTAGTATTGCAGTGGCAGTAACATGATGAAACTCAAATGTAGATGAAGGACAATCAACATTTTCTGTCAACATTTCCTCTGCAAGAGATGGAGACGAAGTTAGGTGTTTAGTTGTCTCTAAGGGAATATCAGCAAAATAAGCCCTGAAAGCATCTACAATGTCCGATTTTTTTGTAGTGACATTTTCGCCAACCCGAACTGCGCGCATCATTTCACGACTTTTGGTTTTACCAGACTCCTTGTTTATTATCTTCCACGTGCTTTTTATCACGTTGTTGGAGTTTTTAATTTGATCCCGAATGAATATTGCTTTTGCTCGAATACACAAATTTCTAAAAATATTTGAATACCTCTTAACATAGACTTTTGTTGCATCGTCGTTGCAGTATGTCTTTAGTTTATATAAATTGTAAAGATTGTTTCGACTTTTAATAAGTCCTGGTGTTGCCCATTCGGCAAACTTAAATAAATCGAGCAACATAAATAAATATTTATGCTTCCGCTAAGTTTGAGTGATAATTTTTTTTTTTTTAGTTTAACCTGAGTTGTCCCACTGCTGGGCAAAGGTCTCCCCCAATTCCCTCCACTTAATCCGGTCCTGAGCTACCATCGTCCAATCATTTTTAAACGCTCCGAGCTCGTCCTTCCATCGTGTTGGAGGACGACCCTGGGTCGACCTGGGTCGATTGTCCCTATCCTCAAACCCGGGAAAATCCCTTCCGACCCTAACTCTTACCGTCCTATTGCCCTATCCTGTGTTCCTGCAAAAATCACTGAAATCCTCATTAAGAATAGGTTGGAGTGGTTTGTTGAAACCAATAGACTGCTCCCAGGCTCTCAGTATGGTTTTCGGAAAGGAATGAGCACGGCAGACAGTCTCAGCATCCTCACCACTGACATACGTATTGGCTTAAGGAACAAAAACTATGTAGTAGCTGTATTCTTAGACATTACATCAGCTTATGATAACGTCCAACTTCCGATGCTCAGAACCAAGCTGTTACAGCTGAGTATCTCGCCGAAGATGGTACAGTTCATTATCTGCTTTTTGATGGAGAGGAAAATACACATCAAAAACCAGAATACATCTACAACATCCAGGACCTTATGGAAAGGACTACCACAAGGCTCAGTCCTCAGCCCCCCCCTCTATGGCCTCTACACATATGATCTGGAAAATGTAGTCGCACCTTTTTGTCAAGTGCTACAGTACGCTGATGACTTGGCTCTCTATGTTACCTCCAAATCCATCGAAGAAGCTGAAACAATGTTAAACTCAGCTCTAATATACCTTGAGGACTAGGTACTTAAATGACAACGGCTCGGCAATATCTGCAGCCAAAAGCAGTTCTGTAGTCTTTACTCAAAAACGAACTATTCCCAACTTAAATTTAAGATGCAACAACCAACTCATTCCACAGAAGAACTCAACTAAATTTCTAGGGCTCTGGTTAGATACCAGGCTAACTGGCGTACCTCATTCTGAACATGTGGCTACTAAATGCGAAAAAAATATGAATATCCTCCGTTCTTAACTTTCTGGTGTATGGTGGGGCTCCCATCCTTTTTCCCAAAAGCTGTTATATAACTCCATAATCCGTAGTCACCTTGATTATGCAGCATTCCTATTAGAGCCTGGCAATAAATCTGCACTAGACAAACTATCGAGAATCCAAGCGAAGTGCCTCCGCACCATTTTAGGCGCAATGAAATGTTCTCCCACTAATGCAGTACAAGTCGAATGCGGAGAACCTCCGCTCACTCTGCGAAGACAATTCCTCGCAGATAGATTTTACACCAAGCTGCTCCAAAATTCTGACCACCCTCTGTGGCCTAAATTGCAAGATCTTCTGAGCCTTACTCCACCCCACAATGTTATATCCCAAATTAAACTACCATGCCTTCTCCGTAGCCATTCAAAATTTACAAATCTTCCCTATCCTGTTGCTAAATTCCCCATTAATCCTTTATTTGCCACCAGTTACCATGCTATAACCTATCAGCCACATGTTATTCTGAATCTGGGTGTAGATAAGGACTCACTAGATCCTAACAGAGCATTCTCGGAAATTATCGGTCGCAATTGGACTGATTGGCTGACAGTGTTTACGGATGCCTCCAAACTGACTCAGGACGGCGATGTTGGTTCTGCTGTTTGGATCCCCTGCTATAGAATCATTCTCAGCTTCAAATGCCCCCCTTTGACTTCAGTTTTCACTGGTGAGGCCACGGCGATTCTTGAAGCTATTCAATATGTCTCATCACATTCCATCAGCAGAACCATCATACTGACTGATTCCAGAAGCTGCTTGCAGGCCCTCTTAGCCAATCAGTTCAAATGTAAAAGTAAATACCCCATTATTCTTAAAATTAAAGAGGAACTCTTGAAATCGCACAAATTAGGCTTACAAATAGTTCTTGCCTGGATCCCAGGACATGCCGGTATATCAGGTAATGAGACCGCTGATTTTCATGCCAAGCAAGCTACTATCTCCGGTAATAAAGAACATTATCAAGTCTACTCTCATGATATATCAGCAACATGCCAACCTAAGATGATTGAAAGCTGGAACTCTGTCTGGATCCGAACAAAGACTGTAACAGGCAAGTTCTATGGCCAAATACAGCCCTCTATTCCCCCTAAACCCTGGTTTTTTAAACATAAAAACATTCCCAAACAGACTACATCAACAATCTGTCGTCTGCGGTTGGGTTTTTCTTGCACGCCGGTGTTCCTCTCGAAACTGCGAATACGCGATAATTCTCTTTGCGAGTGTGGTTTAGCAGACGGCACTACCGACCATATTTTTTTTGAGTGTGGTAGATCTCAGTCCTCCCTCTACAATATGATCCCACCTGACCTTCCTCGTCCCACTAACTTTTCCAGTCTACTCCCCCTTGTTTTTTCCCCATTTGTGTATGTCCTTAGTAAATATATTCATAGAAATAATATTAAACTATGACATATTTTTATATTATGTATGTATATACTTAGTAAAATGTGTTCTATATATTTTATAAGAAATACTATCTTATTATGTCTATTTTGTGATGTCATGTTTGTGTTTGTCCTTTAGAAGTAACCACTAACCAAAGTATCCGCACTCCACCGATCATCAGAAGCAACAGTACTGCTTCTTCACCGAACATATGCCAGAAGCCTATCATCAAACTCAAGACCACCTGAAGTTCACCGATCATCTGAAGCAAGACATCTACTTCTTCAGTGAATAAAACATCAAAAGACGTATCCTAATGATGAAACGCTAGACATTGGCGAAGTTACGGTAACAAGTACCGAATGGAAGCCATAAGAAAAAGTTGAAGTTGACCCTGGGGTCGACTGGCCGATGGTGTCCACTCTGTAGAAACCCGGGCCCACCGATCGGGGTGCATTCTGGTCACATGACCCGCCCACTCCCATTTAAGCTTGGCAGATCTATTGGCCTATTATCTTGGCATAATAGGTAAATGAATCTAGACGGTGACAATGCAAAAATTGTAATCACCTAAAGGCTGGTTTACATTTTGATTGGTGCGTGTGCGAGGGCGATTGCGAGTGCGTGTTAGTAATCGCGTCTGATTATAATATATGCACTCGCAATAAACAATCTGTGTCCACACGTGTTTGCTACTAATAACTCAACACCTGCACTACTCACTCGCACTCGTTCTAATCAAAATGAAAACAGGCCTTTATATTATATATGTCAATGTATGGATGTTTGGATATTTGTTGCTCAATCACGCCGTAACGTATGAACGGATCAGGCTGAAAGGAATACAGTTAGAGTACCTATAGTCTGGAAGAACACATAGGCTACTTATTTTCCCGGGAATGACAGGAACGGGAACTACGCGGGTATAACCGCGGGGCGCTGCTAGTGCATAATATAATTTTAGATCGGGCGGTTGTTGATGCCATCTTCTCGCGAAAGTCAAGTGGTTTTGAGCACGATCACTCTCGGGTCTAGCGGTTGATTCACTAGACCCTGAAAATGTATAGTACCTACCTATCAATCTTTTTTTTATGTGGGGGAAATACATTTACCTACGTATGCCCACCATGCAGGGACATGGTGGGGTATGTCGGGCTCGACACCATGGGATACGACATACCGACTAAAACCCCCACAGATTTCTCCTGCATGGCTAGGGGTGTAGGGGTCAAGGTCGCGTGGTTACTTTTCGCACTCTTACGACGACCCCGACCCACCTGCCACTGTCCTTGCAGACCCGCCTCGCGGGGGGCGTTAGTACCCCCGCATTTGGCTCTACTGACGCATCGGAAATCAGCGGCGCGTCACCTCCTCGAAGGCCTATCCCTAGGTGGGGCGTCGGACTACGGCCCTAAACATCCAACGCCCAAGGCCTTCCTGTGGAGACGGGGTGCGAGCCCAGAGATGGCAAATCTCTAGGCTCGCCCCCGTGTCCACTTCCGCCTTTTCCGCCACTTCCTGAGCGAAAGGTTTCCAACTCGCGCTCCCTAACTCACACGACCTCTCACTGTCGAGAAAGTTTCAGCTGACCTCACAAGACGAAGATGATCGGCAGAGAGAGGTGCCCCTCACCACCGCCGCTGGGGAAAGCCGCGGATCCGCCTCTACGGCAGCATCGCGACCCTTTTCCTTCCACTGAGCACTCTGCTAATCAGAGTGCTCGTGGAGGACCCTCATCTGGAAGACTTAGGAATTTTACTTGGTCGATATATCAGCCGAGTTACCTTCCCAAGTCTTCCTGTCCCTCTCCCCAACACCCGTCCCTCTCTCTCTCTACACGCATTGCTCAAGGGGGGGTGAGCAGCGCGTGTAGAAGTTCCCAGCCCTGGCCGGGACTCGCCATCACACAACAAGATGTTACCGAGCCAAGTTGTTGTGTGATGCCCAGGGTGCACCACGTGGAGGTTCCCGAGCCAAACACCCCTAAAACCTCGCCTTGAACCTTGGTTCACTAGACCCTGAAAATTACAGCTATTAATATAATTAAACTTGTAACGTAAAAATAATTCTTTCAAAAACATAAACATATTAAAAACAAAAGAAAATGTCTTTAATCACACATACGACATTCAAATGATTTTTATCCAGTATGTGTTGATGTTTTATAATCACACATATTACATTCAAATGGTTTTATCATTGACTTATATATTACTGCATAAGGGTCGGGCCAACCATGTGACAAAATGACACCACTGGATTAGCGCTAAAATTACATTTTCAGGGCCAGCGTGGCCCAGTTCACAGCAGTAAGTGCGCGTGAATGAAAGAGTATTTGCTGGTCATTTTGCTAGTCAGTGTCGTCAACGCGGTACTCACTTAAGTATTACTCACATATGATTTATGACAGATATCGCTGATTTTGCTTGTATTAAGAAGTTTTCTATAAAATGTTCAGTAGGACGCATCCTTCCTTTTGAAATCGTTGGATTTTATTCCGATATGTGTTGGTTTATGATTTTTTAATTTTGAGTTTGTTGTTGCTTTATAATCACATATATCACATTCAAATGGTTTTTCTCAGGTATGTGTTAATTTATGGCATTTTAAATTACCTACTCACATCTGCTGTTTTATAATCTCACATATCACTTTCAAATGGTTTTTCTCCAGTATGTATTAATTTATGGCATTTCAAATTACTCACATCTGATTGGATCTAGGTTTATCATCACACAGGTCACATTCGTATGGCTTTATTACAGTATGTGTTGATTTGTGTCTTTTTAATTGTGCGCTTGTTGTTGCTCTATAATCACACATATCACACTCATATGGTCTTTCTCCAGTATGTGTTAATTTATGGCGTTTTAAATTACCTAAGAATGATGTTTTATAATCACAGACATCGCATTCATATGGTTTTATTCTGGTATGTGTGTATTTGTGTCTTTTTAATATTACATTTGTTCTTGCTCTATAATCACACATATCACATGCAAATGGTTTTTCTACGGTATGTGTTAATTTATGGCATTTCAAATTTCTTGCTTCTGATGTTTTATAATCACACATATCACACTCAAATGGTCTTTCTCCGGTATGTGTGAATTTATGGCATTTTAAATTACCTAAGAATGATGTTTTATAATCACAGACATCGCATTCATATGGTTTTATTCTTGTATGTATTGATTTGTGCCTTTTTAATACTAAATTTGTTCTTGTTCTATAATCACACATATCACATTCAAATGGTTTTTCTCCGGTATGTGTTAATTTATGGCATTTCAAATTAGTCGCATTTGTTGTTTTATAATCGCACATATCACATTCAAATGGTTTTTCTCCAGTATGTATTAATTTATGACATTTCAAATTACTAGCATCTGATGTTTTATAATCGCACATGCCACATTCATATGGCTTTATTCCAATATGTGTTGATTTGTGTCTTTTCAAGTTTGACATCTTTGTTGTTCTATAATTACACATATCACACTCAAATGGTTTTTCTCCAGTATGTGTTAATTTATGGCATTTTAAATCACCTAATAATGATGTTTTATAATCACAGATATTGCATTCATATGGTTTTATTCTTGTATGTATTGATTTGTGTTTTTTTAACATTAAACTTGTTATTGCTCTATAACCACACATGTCACATTGAAATGGGTTTTTTCCCGTGTGTGTTAATTTGTGTTTATTTATACCAGATGTTGTTTTCGCTCTGTGGTCACGCTTAATGCACTCATGTTTTTCTCCAGGAAGTGGGAGGTTTTGTTTCTTTATATAATCAAGGCTAGTTGTTTCATAACAACACATATCATTAGATAGCAATAATTTTTCATTTATATGCATTTCGATATGTTCTCCTAGTATACTGGACGATGGTGCAGTGCTGTCATACGTGGGGCTCCTGTGTTCCTGTCCTGAAGTGCGGTGGAGTTCCAGTCGCAGGTATAACCTAGTTAGAACGGTTGAAGTTATTTATTGACAATAATACAGTATTGCTGCATGCTGTGCCCATTGGCATCCATCGGCTTAGGGTCACTCAGCATTTTGTAATTTGTACCTATCCAAATTGGGTAAAATTTCCAGTAAGTAAGATCATTATGCTGTCAATTTAGGGCTGTTAATACTCTAAAAAATAAAAAGCAATTTAAAAACAATTCTTTTCTCCACAATCTACTTCAAACTTCAAATTCCAAGTACAAGTACCAATACCAAGTTACCAAGTAGCTAATAATGTAGGTATTGTAGGTATAAATAAGTAACGTATCAAATAGGGATTGCCTTTTTGCCATCCGGAAAAACGAATCTGAAATTCTGGTGGATCCGGTATAATTAACCTGGTAGGTAACAGTCGGTTCATAAAAGTATAAGTACCTAATCTTAAATGGCGGCGCTAATCATGAACTCTCGCTTGCACAGCAGTGCCGTCTATATTCATTCACGCGGGTACCGTAAACCGTGAGAAGTTTTTTTACAACGGCTCACCTGATAGAAAAAACTTGAAGACACCTAACTTGATATTTGTGCACTTTTTGACACCGGGTGGGCTCCCCGCCAGAAGCTCAAGGGAGATCCTGAGTGGAGTGCTGGAGTGAGCCATGCGAGGCCAAGCGTAGCGAAGGGGGGGAGGTGCCGACTGCCGAGTGAAGCGAGTCGGCGATCTCCGTAGTGGTGCGTAGGCCGAGTATGGAGAAACGACACTCAGGGCTGACCGCAGAGCTGGCTCCCGCATTTTTTTTAAACACTCTAGGGGTAGTAGGCACCAGACTAGGAGGAGTCGAGGTGCTCCGAGTCGGATCTGGGTCCTATGTGACCTAAACAGTCTGATTTGGTAATTTAACAACGCAGACGGACATATTTCCCAAGGATCCGACAGGTGAGCCGTTATAAAAAAAACTTCTCACGGTTCACCCGGCTGGTGAGGAGCGGTGTTAAACACATGAGCCGTTGAACCATTCAGCGCACACCTCGCCTTCGTCGGATTATTTAACGACAAGACGCCGTAAATTGAACAATTTACTAAAATACAAACGTTAAATTATACATTTCAACTGCCGTTTGTTATTTTCCGAAAGTTGGTCAACTACCTAGTGTTTTGATCAACAAACGATTCTTGTTATTTTCGGGTGGCATATACTTACTAACTTATACTATATTAACAGTGGGTAGGTATGTATTATGTAGATAATCTTCTAAATAGTTAATAGCTACATAACATATACATACCAGAATATTATCTAATCCAGTGACGGAGGTGGCAAGGTGGTATACTGGTCTATTCTATGATACTGGTATAAGATTTTCAATGTATGTCTCTTTGATGATTTTGGTTGGACGTTCTGGAGTTATCTCGAACGAATAAATATATTTTATTTTTGAAGTGAACAATTTTATTGGCGTGGTTCGTGAATGAAGCTCATCGTAGCCCTCGTAAATGAAAGAAATGTTCAGGTGAACTTGGGATCCCCCTGTGTGCTGGAGCTAGAAAGAAACAATCAGCTGCCGCTGCTGCTGCCTGGCTCCTGTCACTGTCTTTTTGAAGTAAAAAGTTCTTTTGGCAAACCAGTGCATCACAGAGAGATTTTTCGTGGGCAGTGAATTGAATTCTAACATCACGCTCGGGATGTAGACCGGGGTCGATAATTTTTAAAACCAAAAAAAATAGTAGTACCTAGGATGAAACCCATTGGAAAAGGAGGGGAATATTATATATATAAAAATAAAAGGAAAAATAATTTACGGGCGACCTGAGGTCGGGAAGGGGAAGGGGGGGTCCGTTTTAAGCGTAAAAACGGTTTATCTCGATTTCCGGCAAAACTACAAATCCTATGGAAATAAATTGTACGGCAAAGTTGTAGGGTTTAAAAAGATCTACAGCTTTTGGATTGACACTTTTTTCACATAACCGCAAAATTTATGAGAAAAATTAAAATAAGTGAGTTTTTGGTTTTTAATTTTTTTCTCATGTAAACACACAAAAATTACTCTAAAATATTTGGTCAAAACTTGCATTGTTATATCTTAAATACACTGTATTTTTTTTTATTGAAAATAATATTTTTTTCTACCTTAAATTAACTTAATATTGAAAAAGTACCCTAATTTTAATTCGAAAAATCTCCCGTCAAAATATCAGCTTTTTCAATAAAGTTGGTAAGCTTTTTGTTCTCTAAAATCTCTTTTTTCTGATAATGTAAAAAAAGTTATACATTACCATTGCAAATGTTCTCAGAAAACGCTTTGAAAAAAATACCACATAAGTTCGATTATTTTTTTTTGGTATAAAACGCATTTAGATTGAAGTTTTTTTTCATATAATACTGAACTTACAATATAAACTAACAAGTTTAATACTTGAGCATAAGTGTCATTCGGATGCTAAGCGGTTTATGAGATTATGAATTAAAAACCAAAAACTCACTTATTTTAATTTTTCTCATAAATTTTGCAGTTATGTGAAAAAAGTGTCTCTACAAAAGCTGTAGATCTTTTTAAACCCTACAACTTTGCCGCACAACTTATTTCCATAAGATTTGTAGTTTTGCCGGAAATCGATATAAACCGTTTTTACGCTTAAAACGGACCCCCCATCCCCTTCCCGACCTCAGATCGCCCGTAAATTATTTTTCCTTTCATTTTTATAACATTCCCCTCCTTTTCCAATGGGTTTCATCCTACTACTATTTTTTTTCACTTGTCATTATTTTTAAAGGCTTCTACCCTGGTCTAATGATAAGAAATGTTCGGGTAAACTCGAGACCACAGCCGTTGGCCATCTAGAAATGCGTCAGTATTTTCCATTGGCTATTTAGAAATGTGTGAACGTTTCCCATTGACCATCTAGAAATGCGTGAACATTTCTCATTGGCCAACAACATTCCATTTCCATTTCATTGCCAGTTTTTTAATTTATTATTTGCTATGGATACTGGTCCTTCAGCCACATCTCTCACTGTCGTGTCGCTGTGTTTACTATGTTCAGTTTATATTTTATTGTATGTATTGGAGCGTTCAAATATTACGTAACGCACTTTTTATAGATTTTAACATCCTTCTTCTCACTCTTCGTAAGCGTTACGTGACATCCAAGTGATTATTTTACTTAAAAGTCACCTCATAAGTTGTTAACTAGGGAGATTTAATTTTTTCTGATTAATGGTTAAAAAATATGATATGAAATTGATTATTAATATTCCGTATCAAAATCAATGCAACTGGGTTTAGAATCGCTACGCTTGTGTTCATGTGATGGTAAACTTAAGAACAATAATATATTAATTATACAGGCTGACTGTTTGAACACTTTACATATTCAAGGATATGATGAATCATAGTCACATGAAGTGCCTAAAAATATATAATTATAAAAATACAAATAAATTACAAAGAAAAACTTCATTACATTAATGTGCGAAGGCACGGAAATTATGGGCAACACAGTGCCTATAACTCGCGACAATACTTACCAAGCTGTAGTACAATTACATACAGTATTCTGTAACACCGAACCGCCGGCCGAGCCACAGATCAGAAAATGGTTACTTCGTAAGCCGATCACTCTAGCACCGAATATATAATAGCTAGTATCAGCGAACGGGGTTAACGACCTTAAGTACGTCAAGACAAGAAGGTACTTTTGGGGCAGGTGTTTAATTTTAGAGGTACGCACGTTACGCTAGAGACCATGCTTATTTTTATAAACGGATAATTAAAGTTAAATTAGTCAAATATTAAGCACCTATTTTTTAACGTATATAGAAAGAGAATCGAGTACTGAACACGCTATATCAATATCTAAAGTATTCAACCAGTCAGTCTGTATACGATCAAAATTAAAATTAATATACTCGTGACTTTTCATTTTTATAGCCCACCTTTATTGTATACTATTACACTTGACTAACTTACTAACAGTTAATTTTGAACCGAAAGGAAAATCATCCCGATATTATAAATCAGCCTGATCGAAGCGGATCCGGCCGGACTGAAAATTACGCCGGATCGCAATCACTAGTGCGATATTACGCGTCACTTGTCAAAGCCTTTTGACGTTTAGACTTTGACAAGTTGAACTCCGGGTGTTGTCAATGTACTTGTCAATGTACATAATTTTATCTTATTGGCGGAATTGTGCGACTAAACCAAATAGAGCCATTAACAAAAAAAAAAAAATTATCTTAGATCGACTTAGTGGCGGAATTAACGACAAAGTCGTACAAGCCAGAAAACCAACCAAGATCGACTTAGATTTTACATAATGGATTATGAGGTACAACGTATCTACGTAGTATGTACCTAGCTCATGGAAAGTGTTCGGTGGCGATGATGCGAGTTGCATGATTTTTGTTCACTCAAAAAGTACCCAAGAAGTGTCTTTTTTTTTTTTTTTTTTTTTTAACTTCTATAGGCTTACACTTGACCGCCATCTCGCCTGATGTTAAGCGACGATGCGGTCTACGATGGAGCGTGTTTACCTAGAAGAAACCGATTCACTCTCGACTTGAAGACACAAAGATTGTAACCAACAGGGAAAACCCACTCAGGCAACGCATTCCACAGCCTAGACGTTCTTATCACAAAAGTAGAGTCAAATCTCTTCGTTCGCGTCTTTGGAACATCAACCATGAAACGATGTCGCTTTCTCGAGCTACGAGCATTCCGATAGAAAAAAGGGCAAGGTGGTATTAGATCATGTAAATCAGTCGCACACTCTCCGAAGTGTATCCGATAAAAAACCGAAAGACTAGCAACTTTTCGGCGATGTTCAAGACTTTGTAGTCTTTTTCGCACAAGAGTGTCGTTGCCTATGAGCCTTTTGGCACGTCTCTCGATCGATTCCAAGGCCTCCAGCTGATACTTAGCCGAACCATCCCAAAGATGCGAACAGTACTCCATACAAGAACGAATTTGAGCTTGATATAACGTGAGCAACTGCTCAGACTTGAAGTACTTTCGCACCTTGGAGAGGACACCTAGCTTTTTGGCAGCTAATTTAGCCTTGGACTCGATATAAGAACCAAAGTTGAGCGTAGATGTTAATGTAACGCCCAAAAGCTCAAGACGGTCAGAAATCGGCACGGATACACCTCTAAAAGTTGGAGTCAGTTGGAATGGACTCCTTTTAGCGGAGAACAGACACGCCTGCGTCTTACTCTCGTTGAACTTGACCAGATTGGCATCGCCCCATGTAGACACCGCCTCAAGGGTCAAGCTCAAACGCTCGATCAGACTCTCTCTTAGTACCTGAGTTTGCTGCCCAGTGGCTCTCGCACTAGATATGTAACTCTCTACAACGGTGCTATCATCTGCGTACCCAAAGATACCGGGCTTCAACAGATCGTTGATATGTAGCAGGAAAAGCGTCGCAGAGAGTACCGACCCTTGAGGGACTCCGGCATTGATAGCCATTTGATCCGACGAGCAGCCATCAATGACGACTCGTATGGATCGATCCCTCAAAAAGTCCGATATCCACGCAATAAACCCAGGACGCAAACCATAACCAGAAAGCTTGCTTATAAGGCCATCATGCCAAACCCTGTCAAAAGCCTTCGAAATATCCAGGGAGACTGCAAGTGCTTCCCCGTGCTTCTCGATAGCTTCACTCCAGATGTGAGTGACGTACGCTAGAATATCCCCGGTGGACCGGTTTCGGCGAAACCCGTATTGCCGGTCACTGAGGAGGTCGTTTGATTCTAGGTACGTCAGAAGCCTGTGTCTGTTTCTGTTCAGCTTTTCAATAGGTAGATAAACTATTAATTTCCAGCCGTCGTAGATAGATATATTAACTCTTTATTGCACTTAATTTAGACATAAAATATATACAAACTGTAACGCTGTCATAACGTATTATTGCGAGTCCTCATTAGTGATCGCAGAAAACGGCAAGTTACGTTAACTGAATCGTCTCTGCTGAAGTTTAAACATCACTAAATAGTTAACGTTGGGAAGAGTGAGCTCACTCTTTCTGTTTTAGTCGGTTGCAGGAAGCGGTGGACGCCGGACGTTTTTACCTATCACTATTCGTTGTCAACGACCAAAATAAGTAGTGCCACAGCAAATCTCGTCGCTAGCGATACTAGGGGTCAAGTAGATTGGTTGTTTGTAAACCACTTACGCTGCACACAGAGACGCAGTTTATTACCAACTAGCAGCGCCCCGCGGTGTTACCCGCGAAGTTCCCGTTCCCGTTGTTTTTTCAGGATAAAAAGTAGCCTATGTGTTCTTCCAGACTATAATATTCTATCTGTGTTCCAAATTTCAGCTCGATCCGTTCATACGTTAGGACGTGATTGAGCAACAAACATCCAAACATCCAAATATCCAAACATTAAAATTTATAATATGAGTAGGATTATATATTATATTTATACCTAATTTATAATATTATATAGTAGGATTAGTAGAATATTTTTTCTATGTTTTTTTATAGTATAGAGCGACGAGACGAGCAGGACATGTGCCTGATGGTAAGCAACATACCTGCCACATTACAGCACAGTGACACACAGCTATTGGAACACGAAGGGTTCAAATCATTATCTATCACTGCACTGCGCTCGTCACCCAGAGATCTAAGATATTATATCTCTAAGCCCTGACGGAGAAACCGGTTAACATAGCCACATAGGTTTAGTAGTGGTAGGACTCTTGGCCGAGTCCGCGTGGGGAAGGACCACACCTTTGCCAGTTATTCTACCGCCAAGCAGTAATGTGCAAACATTACTGTGTTCCGGTTTGAAGGGCAATGTTTCCAGGGAAATTACAGGGCTTAGAGATATAACAACTTAGATCTCTGGGTGGCGAGCGCAGTGCAGTGCTAGGTAATGATTTGGACTCTTCATGTTCCAATAGCTGTGTGTCACTGGTCACTGTGCTATTATGTGGCAGGCATGTTGCTTACCATCAGGCACGTGTCCTGCTCGTCTCGTCACTATTTATTAAAAAAAAAAGTGTCTATGCGGTCTACGATGAAGCGTACTTACCTAGAAGACAACGATTCACTCTCGATTTCAAGGCACTAACATTGTACCCGTCACCAAAAACTCACTGACTCCGGCAACGGATCCCAAAACCTCGACGTTCCTATCACAAAAGTAAAGTCAAATCTTTTCATTCGAATCTTTGGAACGCCAATCATGAAACGATGTTGCTTTTTCGTGCTACGATTAGGTACTCTATGGTTTAAGAATATTTTATAACATATTTGCTCGTAAAGGGTCTCTTATTGGACCAATTTCTGTATCGTAATGTATCTTATTACGCACTAGTGCTGTAATGTGTAATGTAAAACGCACGGTTTCAAAATGCTCCGTCCACAGACTAGGTAGAGAGATATGCTCCATCTAAAACGAACGGAACCTTTTTAAATCTTAGTAAAGAGTTTTTATGTCAGAAAAGTGTGGTTAACATTTTATGAATAAAATTAACTTTGAGAGTAAAATTTAATAAAGAATTGTTTAATTCGTTGATTTAATTAATTTTGACCATAAATTACTTTAATTCTTCTGTAACAAAATACAAAAATATTAATTTACTTTATTACTAATGGCATACAGGCTGGTTCTGTGCCGTTGCTTAAAAAAAAGGCGCCGATGCGCGCGCATTGCTAATCTGTGATCCATAGTGATTACTTACTCTGTGCTGTGATCTGTGATCAAGTAAATATTATTCCGCGCGTTTTTTTTCGCTGTATTGTTTTTATTTGAAAATGTCGTCAGAGTTTTGTTTATTTCCTCGCAAATATGTTATAAAACGTCGTATGACATACGTGCGCTTTGATAATTACAGCCTCTGCTAATTATAGCTCTCGCCTTCGGCTCGAGCTAGCAATAAAGCCTCGGCTGTAATTATCAACTTACCGCACTTATATCATAATGTACTATTATATCTCAACAGAATTCACAAAAAATCACTTATGAGATTACACACCCATATAAAAACGAAAAATAGGCAAGGATTAGATCGTGTAGTTCAGTTGAACACTCTCCAAAGTGAATTCGATAAAAAACCGATAAACTAGCAATTTTGCAGCGATGTTCGCCCTTGTTGGAAAAATACCTTGAAGTACTTTTCAAACAAGGATGTAGTTGCACATGAGCGTTATGATTATGAGTAGGTATAACGTTAGTCTTAATGCTCAGGGTTAAGTACCATCCTTTGAGAGGACTCCTAGTTTTTCGGCCGCAAATTTTGCTCTGGACTAATAGATATAGGTAAGAACCAAACTTGAGCATCTATTCTATGCTTGAGCGTAAATGTCAAGGTAACGCCCAACATTTCGAGATGGTAGGTAACCCGGGTAACCGGCACGGATGTGTGTGTGAAAACAATCCTCGCATTGTTTTCTAGTTTTGTTTTTGCATACGTCAGCGCGGTGTTTTTTTTTAGTACAAAAACCTTATTATTACGATTTATTAAATTAAAGGAGCACAATCAAAATTTAATTAAACACGTCTAAAAAGAAACCCCGTCTGTGGATGGATGTAGCAACTCGACGTGACGTGACAATTATGATACCATATCTGTTTATTAACGGTAATAGATATTTTTTTCTTTCCAAGAAAGTAGTTTAAACTGAAATATTATTAAATAATATTTCTCTTACTTATAATTATCTTATTTACCTATAAAAAATCCAAGTGTTTATTTAAAGTCGATTAAATTTATGTTTCATAATAATTTATGTGGCCTGATTTTCAGGCGAGACAAGCGTAGCTGTCGGCTACCCTTTGGTAGTAGAGCACCCCAATATATCGCGGATCGCGGGTACTGGCCACGTGCGCATTGTGCCCAGCGCAGGCAGTAAGGGCGCAGGCTCGGGCATAGAATAATAGGTGCCTAGATAATGAAGATAATCTTAGGGTTTTGGGGAATGCCATGCGCGCGCGCACCGCGCAGGTCACAGCCGCCGCTCCCGCGCCGCGCGCCAGTCGGCCAGCGGCCAGTCCAGTCGCATCCCGACCCCCGAGCGTGACGCGTGGTGCGCGGTAGTCGTCGCGAGCAGTGTACGCGCACGTGTTCCGTGCGCTTCACGGGTTACGAGTTACGAGTACGCTGTGCGGTGCGAACCAAACGAATCTGTTACTGTGCTCATCGACGTATTTAATATCATTGACTGTGTTGTCTGAAACTGTGATTGCGAGCAGAGGTTGTTACAGCAGCTATTGTGAATTTCACTGAAGGTAAGCCGTGTTTGAGGATGTATCTACTTTCTACCTACAGTATTCTAGATTTGACGAGTCCAAGGCTAGATCAGTAGCCAAAAGAATCCTCTCAAAGATGCGACGGTACTTCGAGTCTGAACAGTTGCTCACGTTATATCGGGCACAGATTCGCTCTTGTATGGAATACTGTTCGCATCTTTGGGTGGATCGGCTAAGTATCAGCTGGAGGCTCTGGAATCGATTGAGAGTCGTGCCAAAAGGCTCATAGGCAATTACACTCTTGTGTGAAAAATACTTCAAAGTTTTATGAACATCGCCACCAAAGTGCTACCTATCTCGTCGGTCTTTTATCGAATGCATTTTGGAGAGTGTGCAACTAATCTACATCATCTTAGGTAGATTAGGTGCCACCTTGCCAGTTTTCCTATCGGACTGCTCAACTTCAACTTCTTGATGAATGGCGCGCGCTGTGACTTTAAGAGCGGGCCTAGTGCCAGGAAAAAATCAAATTTCACCCGCGCGTCGCCCTTCCCCTCTCCAATACGCCGCGTCGCCGCGAGTAAAATAGAAGCTACGATTACTCAAGGTCATCGCTCCCCGAAATCCAGTATGTGAAAACATTCAGATTAATCATAGATGTTTTTAAAAAAATACATCAATTTGTTTTTTATTGTCTATATACACACAATAAACCATTTATTGAAAAACAGTCGAATGAAAGAAATGAAAACTAAATATGACTGAATCACAAGATTTAGTCATTTATTTATTTAAAATGTAGTCGTGTTTTATAATTAAATAAATGCGTGTTTTACGATATCATATATAAAAAGGGCATCAGTCTATTGCTTAAAAAAAATGTGTGCACTTAGACCGCACAGTAGAAGTGAACACTTTATTAGGAGTTTTATTTATTTATTAAAATAATTTATTTAATATAATATGTAACCGCAACTTTGATATATTTTGTAATACTAAATAGCATGACCATGTTAGTAGGATAAATAGAAAAAACACATTAATCAAACTTTGTATTTTTAAAATTAAATATAAATCAAAATAGCACAGCGACACTGCAGTGAAGAGCAGCTGTATCTTTTTCATTCGGGTACCCTTGGCGGTCCCTAGTTCACCCGATGGAGCTTTTCATCTTGGATCGCAACAGTGAACGTACTTTGACGGTTTTTAGTAAATGCGTAATATGGGAAAAAACAAAAGGTGTGCGACGCCAAAATAAAAAAAAAAGTGAACAAAATTGACACAACATCCGATTCGTTCGAAACTCGACTCCAACAAGAATGTAAAATATGCTCGATTCGTTCGAAACTCACACATCGCGTTTTTTTTTCAACGTTTTAGTTGATATCTTTTAAACCCCGCTATGCAGAATAAAAACATTAACAGTTCCTCAATATAATTATATTTAAAATCCTATACAATGATCCAATTTTGGTCGAGTCTCCTGCACTTTTGCTGTGGGGCAAATGCCCATGGAAAATGGGCCGTCTCTTTTCATTTGGCCTGAAAAAATAAAAAATACGAATGGTACTCCGCCATTTCTGTGTCGCGACGCGATCGTTCGACGCCATTTTGCCCCACGACAAAGAACATTTTTTTTTAAACCGAAAAATGTGAATACGGTTTGTAGTTTATTGTAATCTACTAAAAAAACTATGCAGTGCAAATAATAGGCAAATGTGGTAAAGTTAATATTATTTATAACATATTTGCTCGTAAAGGGTCTCTCATTGAACCAATTTCTGTATCGTAATGTATCTTATTACGTACTTGTGCGGTAATGTAATGTAAAACGCACGGTTCTAAAACGAACGGTACCTTTTTAAATCTTAGTAAAGAGTTTTTATGTCAGAAAAGTTGTAAACATTTTAGGTATAAAACTAACTAAGTATAAGAAATAAAATCTAATGAGAAATATTTAATTTATCAATTTAATTAATTTTGACCATAACTCACAACAATTTATTTATAACAAAACACAAAAATATTCAATTACTTGATTACTAATGTCTTAATGTCATACTAGCTGGATCAGTGCCCTTGCTTTAAAAAAAAGCGCTGGTGCGCGCGCATTGTTAATCGGTGAACAAGAAATATGCCAGCCAATGGGAAATGCTGAAAGGGCTAGCCTCTGCTAATTATAGCTCTCGCGTACGGCTCGAGCTAGCAATATCGCCTCGGCTGTAATTATCAACTTAGCGCACTTATATCATAATGTACTATTGTGTGTTGTGTTCTTTTATTAGTGCTGTGAAATCCAAAACTTTTTTACAACGGGCGTAATATGTAAACTTTGCTTTTCGTGATAGGATTATTTAATGTAGTAAGTACCTAGAAGTTAATATAATAGTAAACTATATTTTAAGGGCTTTCTATATATTATATATATCTATATGTATATATCACCATATACATATAGATATATATAATATATATATAATAATACAAATAAATAATAATAAAACAAATATATAATAATATAATATAATATTTGATAAACACTGTGAATATATAATAAGAATATGTGATAATGATCTAGCCGGCACGTACGGACTGTTCCACGAGTTTTCTTCAAACGCGTGCAGGGTTAACCAAAAACATATATATCGAGACACATGCTGGAAAGTTTACCATGAAATATATATTCTCCTTTCTCACTATTTTAATAGATCTAATGCTCAGCAGACGTGCCACGATGGATCGTCTGCTGATAAACATATTCATCAAGTTTGCATTTCTTTAATCTGAAAAGTTTATGTTAAAAAAATACTTAAAACATTATTTTCCGCAGACCTCAATTCATAAATATTTTCTGATCGTTTGTTTCAATTGTCACTAAAACTTAAAACTATTAATTTATTCATCATACAAAATTTATTATGTACACAATGACTTGTTTGGGTTTTTGCATGTACTACCACAGATTGCTCTTTTATTAAATTGAATTTTTAAAATTTATTAAATTTATTAAAAACAATGTTGGTAAACTTATCTTTTTAACAATAATAGATACCTACCTACTTTTTTACCTATTATTGTACATACTACGAACCTATTCCAAAACAAAATTTGACTTACCTAACTAAAACATACATTAAATACCTGACTAAAATTCCAAAATGTTTACGTTTAGTTCTCTTTTTTCGCAGAAAACTTATTATCCTTTCATCCCATTTTTTTAATTCACGCACGCATTTGCCTGACAGAGCGTCCGTAAACAACCTTCCACATCGAGCGTTGCCCGACAACTGACCAAGACCCAAAGGTCTATTTAATATCTAACCTGGTACGCATAAAGTCGAGAATAGCATGACACAGTTTAGAGTGGAAATTAATTTGAATTCGGGAGTCAGTTTTTGACCAAGTTTTATTTAATTACGCAAAAATTTAACATAAATTCAAAAAACTATTCGGTTACTTAAATAGAGCGTAAAATTAGACATTTTATTAGCGAAAAATAATGTGGGGTCATCGCTGATAATTTCGAGTACTCGAATTAAAATGGGTTTTTTCGGTATCATTATTATTTTTTTATTGTAAAAAAATCGGATCTATTTTTAAAATTCTATCCGGTCATTGTGCTTCTCCTTGGTTGTACCCACACGTCAATATTTTTATTGTTATAGTTTTATCTTTCTTAACGACGGTGAGTGGCGTCGAAAATGTCCTTTTTTGCGTTTTCTGGCTTTAGGCGCGCTCCAATGTCCGTTTCGTGGCAGCTTTGTAGACGGCCTCAATAAACAAAATAAAGAGTTTGACCAGTTAATTGAAACGATACGTTACTTCTGACTACTGATTATCCCAAAACAAATAGACAACACAAAGCTCAGACACTTTGTTAGCAAGGATTAGGAATGAGATATTTGGTTAATACAAACGGCATGCATATAGACCTACACATTATTTACATCTTACATTTCTCACAATGTAATATTATTTTTAATTGTAAATTTACATAATATACAGTTAACTAACGGGGTACACAAACGGGTGAACAAAAGACATTTATAGATGTGGGACGAGGAATACTAGGAGGGAAGAGTTCGTAAAGCGAGCGACTTGTTAAATTAGGGCAGTTGAATAAGATATGGTCCACGTTTCCTTCTTCCAAACCACAATCGCATATGGAATGATCCCGAATCCACAATTTAGCTAAATGCACAGGTGTACAAACATGTGCAAGGCGCAACCGGCAAAGTGTAGATGTGGTGACTTTGTTGGCATGTCGAAATTTGTAAAACCATGGTGTTTTAGGAATATCTGGTTGGATGTCTGCGTAGTATCTACCATTGACTTTTTGGGATATTTTCCAGTGTCTTGACCAAGTTGCATTTCTTGGCAGGAGGATGAGGTCATGAGCAAAGACTTTGTAATTTTCTAGGGATCCAATTTGGGCAGCTGCCTTGCCACAAGAATCCGCATCCTCATTTCCCGGTATGTGTGACCTGGAATCCAGGCAAGGAGAACTCAGAGTCCAGCACTGAGCACTGTGACATTCAAAGAGTTCTTTTCGTATTTGAAGAATAAGAGGAAAGCGGGTTGAGGAAAGGACTAGATATTATGGACTGAAGGCAACTTTTTGAGTCGGAGAAGATAATGCACTTATTTATATCGGACTGCTCGTCGTAACTCGAATAGGCGACATTGACGTTCTAAAGACTCGAACGAAAACGATTGACTTTACATTTACTGCCGTGCAGGGTTTAAAACGCAGTAAGTAGTAGGTATGAGCGAAAATCTTTTTGATTCGTTTTTTTCTATGTTACAAGGTTTTATGATGAATGTTTTGATAGCCATTGGGCGCACTTGATATCGAAGAGTGACTTTACGAAAGAAAATACTTACTTAAATTATTATATGATACTACTTACTGTACGGCAGATTATTGATAAGAACGAGGCTGTGAAATTCGTTGCCTTAGTTTTTCTAATTAAAATTTAGTTTAAATAATGCAGAGAGCACGCTCCCTCGTAAACCGCATCGTCGCAATCAGGCGATATGACGGCCCAGCAAAAAAACCTATAATAGTGAACACTATTTATTATAGTTCCTAGATATATACATTATTTTTGAATAAGACTTTTTGTCGCGAAAATTATTTACTTTTGATCACCTTCTCGTAATCAACGAAGATGAAACCTACAAGCTTAATTATTTCCATATCAGTCCTTCATTTGCGTCTTCATAAAACTCCTATCTATCTAATATATTTAAATAAAAGCGAAAGATCACTCATCACGAAATCTCAGCAACTACCTACAAGTGCTAGGAGTCTGAAATTTTGCATGAAGAATCCTTTTAGCACGTAGGCGCTCGCTAAGACGGGGTTTTGCGAAATTCAACCCTTAAGAGATTGAAACAAGGGATGAACGGTTCTATGAAAATTCGTAATTTTAAAATTAAAAGTCTTTATGGAAGTTCGTCATTGTTGTTTGCAATTCGGAAACATACGAGGATGAAAATTAAAAAGGGGTTGAAATGGGGGGTGACAGTTCATATTATAAGTATTCAAAATTCAAGTATTCAACTTCGTCATTGTTGAAAATAAAACCATTGCACTTTTTAATCTAGACATGAACCAATCCATAAAAATACAATTAATATGAAAGTAACTCTGTTTGTTAGTTTACGCTTTCACACATTAACAACTGAACCGATTTTTTGTTGCCTATTAACCGATAAGCTGTTTTTAGTAAGCGTAAATTTGCATGGGTATACAAATACTGCCGGAGTTACCTTAATATTTATTTGACGCTGACGAAGTCGCGGGTAACAGCTAGTCTAATATATTTATACAATTCTTGTGTCACAGTGTTAGTCCGGGATATCATCCGAAAACCCTGTAACTACCGCTCTTTTTGAAATTTAAAATGTACTTAAAAGAGATACGAGAATCGGTTGTAAGATATAAGTAACGCTTACACACTACTGCTTGGCGGTAGCATAACTGGCAAAGGTGTGGTACTTCCCCAGGTGGGCTCTGCCAAGAGTCCTACCACTACTAACTCCTACGATCTACCTAGATAAATACCGACGACAGCGCATAATGCAGGTACATAATATTATGTTTATTATACCTTATCATCTCGCAGCAATGGTTAGCCAGAAACAGCTGAAAAACTTCATCAAGTGACAGATTGGGTGGAGACGTACGTGTGGGGAGCACGGGCGCGCTGACCGGTGCGACGCTGAGAGCTTCCAGAACACCTCCAGATGAGGAACAGCTGATAAACTGGGAACGCGCGTTCAAATACTTGGATGTCTGTAAGCTGGGAATTTGTAATATCTATTCCCAGCTTGATACGCTGCACTGGAGCGCCGTGGTATGCGACCTATTCGGCCAAACCAAAAAAAAAAACTCGAAGTAAAACAAAATGTCACCCTGAGAATGATCTCAGGATTCGGCCGGTACGTACGCAATGATGTCATCACCTGGGACATGCAGATCGAAACGGGGGAGAAGTACGCGGTGCATCTATCGCGCGGTATGTTTGATCGCGTTAACAACGGGCTGGTCCTGCAGCGCTAGGATGGTGCTCGCCCCGCTCCGCCGGGCGGCGGCAGCGCCCAGGGCTCCGCTGCCCAGAGCCGGGCGGCGGCAGCGCCCAGGGCTCCGCTGCCCAGAGCCGGGCGGCGGCAGCGCCCAGGGCTCCGCTGCCCAGAGCCGGGCGGCGGCAGCGCCCAGGGCTCCGCTGCCCAGAGCCGGGCGGCGGCAGCGCCCAGGGCTCTGCTGCCCAGAGCCGGGCGGCGGCAGCGCCCAGGGCTCCGCTGCCCAGAGCCGGGCGGCGGCAGCGCCCAGGGCTCCGCTGCCCAGAGCCGGGCGGCGGCAGCGCCCAGGGCTCCGCTGCCCAGAGCCGGGCGGCGGCAGCGCCCAGGGCCCCGCTGCCCAGCGCCGGGCGGCGGCAGCGCCCAGGGCCCCGCTGCCCAGCGCCGGGCGGCGGCAGCGCCCAGGGCCCCGCTGCCCAGCGCCGGGCGGCGGCAGCGCCCAGGGCCCCGCTGCCCAGCGCCGGGCGGCGGCAGCGCCCAGGGCCCCGCTGCCCAGCGCCGGGCGGCGGCAGCGCCCAGGGCCCCGCTGCCCAGCGCCGGTGCGGACGAGGTTCGGAGCCGGAACCTCCGCATTGTTTTGAAGCCAACCGGCGCACGGCGGCCGCAGCAATGTTTCCAGAGAAATTACAAGGTTTCGAGATATAATATCTTAGATCTCTGTGTGACGAGCGCAGTACAGTGCTAGGTAATAATTTTGACTCTTCGTGTTCCAATAGCTGCGTGTCCCTGTGCTGTTATGTGGCAGGCATTTTGCTTACCATCAGGCACATCTCCAGATCGCTCGTCCCTCTTTACTTAAAAAAAAAATAGGAACATGAAGAGTCCATATCATCACCTAGCACTACGATGCGCTCGTCACCCAGAGATCTAAGATATTATATCTAAGCCCTGTAATTTCTCTGGAAACATTGCCCTTCAAACCGGAACACTGTATATATACAGTACAGATTGTATAGTATAGGAGTAGTAGTATCTCGCGCAGGTGTGAGCGGGGCGCGGGGCGCGGGTTGGCGGCACTCCAGCTCGGAAGCTCGGCCGCTCACTTTCCGGTCTATTTATAGCTGAAGCTATTTATCTGATTCCGCCGAGTGTAGAGTGTAGAGTGTAGAGTGTAGAGTGTAGGAGTTCCCGCGGGCGCCGGTGACCGGTGACGCGCCGCACGGACCCAGGCCGGCCGGACACCTGTCCTACAATGGCAGATATCCGTGGTACTCAAGTACTCAGCGTGCCGGGGGGGGGGGGGCTCACCTTGATTATCTGCAGCCCTTCATCGGCCTGTGGATAATTCAGAAGAGCTTAGTACAAAAAGTCACGGTGCGTCTTGTAATTATAGATAGATAGTCACTTAAAACAAAATAAAATAAAGTAGCAATTGGCGACCTTATCACTAAAAGCGATCTCTTCCAGGCAACCATAGGATGGAATGAGAGATTTGAAAGTATGGAGGAGGGGAAGCACAAAAAAGGAGTGGTTGATACTTATATTATAGACATCCACAATAAAAAAATAATACAGAAATAAAAACTAAATTACTAAATAATACTATAACATACCTACTTAAATAATAATTTACATCCCAATACATATATACTTACGTACATAAAAATATACTAATACATATAACAATGAGTTTACGATATTTAATGTGATTTTAAATATAGTAACAGCTTCAACTGGGTGATGACTACGATAAGTAGATTTCTTTTACTTGGTTCTTAAAAGTAACATGCGATTGAGCTTGTCTAATGGTCACAGGCAAGGCGTTCCACAGCTGAACAGCCTGAAACGCAAACTTGCCGTAGAACATTTCGCTACGTGCCGATGGTATTTGCAGCGACAAGTTAGATTTTGATCTAAGAGGCCGAGAATGGGCATTGCTCCAGAAAGTAAAAATATTTTTTAAAAAGTGCGGAGTTAATGGGTTAAATAGTACGTTATATGCAAGAGACAAAATATGAGCATTCCGACGAAAGCGAATGGGGAGCCACTTGAGCTGCATACGAAACTGAGACACGTGATCATATTTGCGTAAACCAAATCTTATACAAACATTTTGGAGGCGCTCAAGTTTATCTAACTGATCTGCTCTGAGATCAAGATAGCAGACGTCTGCGTAGTCTAGGATGGGAAGGAGAAGAGATTGTGCAAGCGCAACTTTGGTAGCAGTGGGTAAAAAATTGCGGAGTCGCCTCAAAGATCCCCCAGATGCAAATAGTTTGCAACTGATAGATTTCAATTGAGACTCCCAGCACAACGTGCGATCAAAAATCACGCCAAGGTTTTTGACAGTTTCACTGAAAGGTATTACGACTCCGTTAAAGACAACTTTTGGAATAGAAGACCAGTCGACCCTGGAGATCATAATTATAGGAACTGCCAATTATGATTGCTTGAGTTTTGGAGGGGTTAACATTTAATCCGAAAGAGTTGCTCCAGCAGACAATACGTTGTAGATCTGCATTCACCAAGTCTATAGCAACATTAATATCAGAAAGTCGTGCTTGAGAGTAAATTTGGAGATCATCTGCATAAAGGTGGTAGAAAGAATTAAGGTTATGATAGGGTAATGTAGTTTCCATTGTAATTTGGTCATGTCAATAAAGGCTCAGATCGATAAAAACCACAACTAATTAGGCGGCGGCACTTCTGTATTTTCATCGGCTATCGGTCGGTCGGACCGCCACTGATAGAAAAATGCGGATTCGTCGGAAGTGTTGAAGTAATTAAAGAACTAGAAGTTCATTCATCAAACCCTCGGTAACACATTCCGATCTCAGTTATAAGTATTTCATTATGAAGTATTGAATTGTCGGCTGCCCGCAACCCACAGCCCGCGGCCCGCCAGTGAAGCACCGCGCAGTTCGCCGAGGTAGGAGCACGCCACAGAGCTGCCGACATGGCTATACTCGGAGTACATCACTGACACCGCCGCTGCTCCCTGCAGGAGGAAGCTGAAACGGCAATGGATCGGCCAGCTCTCGTAGAACTGAAACTCAGGAGTGGAAGTGAGGCTACGCCGAATCCCGAGGAACGTAGAGGTAGTCAATGATTAACAAGTGGCCAGATACCCGGCTAGAGATACCCGGGGGGTGCCAGGGAGCGCCGTGTCCAGCGGCGGACAGAAATAGCCCGATGGTTGCGAACCGAAGGACAGGCGAGTCCATGTTTGTGAGCTATTTCCAGGCGTCCCTTCTCGTGACCCGCTTAGAGATCGTTTAACTCTCGTAGTTTATAAATAAACAAAATAAAACACTTCTAAATGCCAGCTGAGCGCCGCTCGACCGCTCGACCGCGCGAGCAGCGAGCGGCGAGCTCGACCCTGGCGGTTGGAGCGCTGTCAAAACAAAAAATAAACAAAGCCCTGTCGATACAACTGATCACATTCCTGCGAGCTCTATGTTATAATATAACATAATATGTATACTACACACAGGGCCGTCTTTACCAGGGGGTGCAAGGGGTGCGGCGCACCCGGGCGCGGAGCCCCCGGGGGCGCCTGTCGAGCGCTGAATTTTTGATATTTCATTGAGTTTAACGCTATTGCACAGTTTTATGTAATTGTTACTTACGACAAATATGTATGCGCAGCAAAAAAAAAAAAATTTCATCAGCAATAATATTTTTTTACTTTTATTACGCTTTCGGCGCTTGTCATACCGCATTACTACACTACACAAATAACAATTTTATTTAATACAACACGCGCGCAGCAAAATCTCTAATCCAAAGAGAGTGTATGTATGAATGAATGTACGATTGACACATCGCCGCCCGGTCGCCCGCACTTGAAGCAAAATGATCTCTAAGCCAATAGCGTGTAAGTTGATTTGAAATGGGCGCGCGGCGCGGCACCTATAGGTCTGTTACGTCCTTTGACATAGCCGTCCGGACGCTCGCACTTAAACAGAAATGATCTCTAAATCACTACAATTAGGTGTACCATATTTTTTCCCAATGCATCAACAAGTACTTACTCCCACTGATATTTTAAGCTATACATATTATATTCTTATAATTTAATTTCCTCATTCCCTAGTATCTCAACAGCTCTGCGTATAGTATATTATGTATATTTAACACTGCCTGTTACAGTAGCAATAGGTGAAAAGATCCTTTTCAAAATTAAAACTAAAAAAAATATCTTCGCTCAACCATGACCCAAGACAGACTGACAAACTTAGCCATTGTAAATATAGAATCCAAAATTGATATAATATCCGGTTTACATTATTTCAGTCCAGCGATCGAAACCTGGGTAGCGATTCTGAAACCATTCGGTTGCATCCGACACGGAATCTCATCTCTCGGTCTTTGTCATGCTAAACAGATAAGACAAAGACCGAGCGATGAGATTCCGTGTCGGATGCAACCGAATGGTTTCAGAATCGCTACCCAGCGCTGGATTGCTTACTGGAATAATGGAAACCGGCACTGGAAAACATCAATCCAGTGCCAATTATTTCCAGTGCCGGTTTATATTATACTCGGCTTACATTATTACGGGCCGGATTTAGGGGAGGGCAAATGGGGCATCCGCCCCGGAGCCTCCACAACAGACACTTCGGGAAAAAAATGTTAACTTTAAACCAGTTGTAGTCGGGGTTTTTGCTTGAGAAATCTTAACCTAGGGGGGGAGGGTCCGGTGCCTCCACACCTCATTGGCCCGTACGCCCGTAGCGTGCCACGCTGCAGTGTAAACAAAACGAGGGCGCCGGCTGAGTCCCGCACCCCGGCGCAGAATAGACTTAAGACGGCCCTGACTACACACGCGGCGTCACGTGGGACCGGCGACTGTAGGCGAGAGCAGGCGAGAGATGTGGGATTGTTTTTTTACGAGATTCTTGTTTCGATCAACACACAGATTATCGTTGCCTGTGAATTGAGCTCAAGCGTCACGTTCGTAAATGAAAGAAATCCTCGCGGGATCGGGACTGCTTATGCATTTCTAACGGGACTGCTCCGGTTTCACCCGCATACTTTCCAAAGTCAAATCCTGAGTTTTAAGTTTTCACTTCTGTCGGCAGTCCTTATGACTGCCAATTTTTATTATGAGATCGTGTTAATCTACTCTGTGCTTTATGAATTCTTTATTCCCAACGCTTGGTCACGAGCACACCAGCTACTTTTAGCATCGGCGATCAGCGACTTAGTGGGTTTTTAGACGCTACATACGGCCTTCAAACATTCCACATCGCACACATGGACGTATAAAAAAGTCGGACGGAGTCTCGCTAAAACAAAAACTGTGTCACTAGAGTCGGCCAGATTTGCACGTGTGGGTTGTCAGGTTGTCACTGATAGGCTGACACGCACACATATTATACACAAGTAGCGCGTGTAATGACTCACTGATGTGTGCATGTCAGCCTGTATGTGACAGAGCGACAGAGCAGACGTGCATATTATGTGGCCGACTCGATGGACACAGTTTTTGTTTTAGCGAGACTACGTCCGACTGAAAGAGCGACCGCAAGAGAGGCGTACCTACAAGTACAAGACGCCGATTATTTTATTTGTAGTTTGGAATGTATAGATAGATGTACCGCGACGGCGGCCACCTGCGCGGTAACCGAACCCGCGACCACGGACCGCCGACCGCCGACCGCCGAGCAAGGACCCGCTACTCAATTACAATTACTCTTTTAGTACATACTTGTACATATCTACTCAGTTTGACATGTTTGAAATGGAGTTGGGCTGGATACGTTTACCGCATGCCGGATGATCTTTAGGCCAAAATCACCATACAGTGGAAGCCAGCAGGCCTACTACGAAATCCGATAAACGATGTATCGGTCAAACTTATGGACTTTTCCTACCTCGAAAGACAATCTGTCGGTTGATAGGATCGGCCGTTTCGTTAGATTCGACCCTCATCCGACCTAAGTCTATAACTTCCGACCGAGATGTATCGATCTGATTGTTTTTCGTGGTAGGCTACAATCCGATTCAGCTGTCGGTCGGATCCGATCATTCGGAGTTTGTTTTCGTAGTAGACCTGCTGATCGCAAACGACGTTGCGGTAGACTAATCTAAGCGATGGCGGGATGACCTCCACAAACATTTCAAGGATTGGTATACACTGGCTCAAGATAGGGACAAGTGGAAAGAGGGTAGGGAGGCCTTTGCCCAGCATTGGGACATTTCAGGCTCTAAATTATAATAATAATCTACTCAGAACATAACACGGTTGGCGCCGTCCGGCTTAGCTCGTAGCGACTATGTCGCGAATAGAGTATCGGACTGGGTTAAAAATAATTCTAATTAGTCCGTTAGCTAGATCATAGAAAAATATGGGACACGTATTCTTTTTATCAAATTATTGAAAACCGACAAAGATATAGATCATCAAACTTCCAGATTGGATGGTCGTGACATCATTTGTGGGTAAAAATCGTACACACGAGTCACGCGAAACTTCGAAGCACTGTTCTTCTTAATTTTTTGTTTGTGAATAAAAAAAAAATACGTGTATAATATTTTTTTGCAATCTTAATTTTAATTTTAGAATTGTAGCCTATTCCTGCCTTGTTTTCAAGGTTTTGTTGTTTTATTTCTAACAGTGCAAAAAAGGATTAAGATAACTATCTCTCTCACCGTTTGGTATAATTTGTAGCGTTTACTGAACTCTGAATCCCGATTGTGCTATTGCTAACCATCCGCCGGATCAACTGCTTATTACCGTTCTCTTTAGATAAATATTAAATTTTGATGAAAAATAAAATAAGTCGTGTTTAAGTATGTTGAGTCCCACCGACCATGCAATGAATAATACGATTGCTGGTTGTTTCAAAATGAAACTGAAACACTCTACGATAGTCCGATCGAGGTAGAGAAGTCGACGCCAACTTGTTACACTTCATAGGAAGATAATGAAATACGGAATTATCGGTGGCCCTACGTCATAACGTCACTAGTCACTACGCCACTACGAACTGCGGCCCGCATATCGGTGCACAGCTGGTGCACTTGTTGAACATTGTAAACCAAACGTATGAAAAAGAAGGCCGCCGCCGCACCGGCAAGCCACCTGAGCCGCGGTGCACAGGACGGCTGTTAGTTGGTGGCACGAGGGAAATCACTTACAGGGTTCTGATACTTCCGTCAATATAAAACAATATGTGTGCTTAACACTTATTATTATTATAGTCAACACAGGGACACACTGGCTTATTAGGTACACTTAGGCCTACTGTCCACGCACGCGTCTTTTGTCGAATGCATGCATCCTACGAACAAACGCAAGACGTGCGGCTGTCGTGTCGTTGTCGTTTCGTGGACACAGATTTCATTATTTGTACGCAAGATGCAAGCATTCGTCTTGCATCCGACAATAGGCTAGTTTACTAAATTTTAAAAATTGGTTAATAATATAGCTTTATGTTTATATTATTCCGAAACATCTATATTTTTGAAAAAAACTTACATTTAAAACATGTATTTTGCATTTCAAAAAATCAAACAAATTTCTGCACAAAAACGCTCCAGACTGTAATGGCGTCTTGAATGACGTCACGCCGTGCCAAACTTATGTGTTTGTGTATGGACGTTGTCAATGTTTTAATTTAAAATAAATCCCTCGTTTTACAATAACTGCATAGTACCCCAGTGTACAAGCACAAGTATAAATACACCAAACAAATTACTCATCTATGTTCTAAACAATCCACAAATACGAAAAAAGTGGCTAACGCTTGCGAGGAGGAATGATGCCCACTAAACCAAGAATGTATTTATGTGAAGATCATTGTATTTGACACAGTATAATCTTGGTAATGTAAATGTAAAAAAACTGATAATTTTCCTCAAGAATAGTGGTAAAACAATAACAAACTAGTTGAGTAAAGCGGCTGAAGAACCAGTATCCATGACCAAGAATAAGCTAAATAAAAAATAAACTAATATTAGTTCTATGAAAATGTCAACAACATTAGTAATGTCAAGTGATGTTTAGCACGGCGTGATGTCACATTTTCTGATTGGTGTTCACTGTCACGTGACTCAATGCCTATTTTTTAAGATTTTCTTTTACAAAAATATTAATAATCTTTACTTATTTTAATAAACTGTTTTATTTTTTAAAATCTGTATATCTTAATCAATAGTAAGAACATCAAATCCATCCGATTCATTCTTAGTGGAAACAAGCCTATTGTCGAAATCGTGCGGATGTCGTGCAGCTACGTGGACAATAGGCTTGTGTACTCAATTTTAAAAATTGGTTAATAATATAGTTTGATGTTTATATTATTCCGAAACATCTATATTTTTTAAAAATACTTACATTTACATTATGTATTTTGCATTTCAAAAAATCAAACAAATTTCTGCACAAAAACGCTCCAGACTGTCATGGCGTCTTGAATGACGTCACGCCGTGGCAAACATATGTGTTTGTGTATGGACGTAGTCAATGTTTTTAATTTAAAACGAATCCCTCGCATTACAAGAACTGCATAGTGCCCCAGTGTACAAGCACAAGTATAACTACGCCACACAAATTATTCATCTATGTTCCAAACGATCCACAAATACGAAAAAAGTGACAAACGCTTGCGAGGAGGAATGATGGCCATTAAATTAAGAATGTACTTTTGTGAAGATCATTTTGATGAAAGTATTTGACACAGTATAATCTTAGTAATGTAAATGTAAAAAAAACTGATAATTTTCCTCAAGAATAATGTTAAAACAATAACAAACTAGTTCAGTAAAGCGGCTAAAGAACTTGTATCCATGGCGAAGAATAAATAAAAATAAAAAATAATTATATTAGTTCTATGAAAATGTCAACAACATTAGTAATGTCAAGTGATGTATAGCACGGCGTGACGTCACATTCTCTGATTGGCGTTTACTGTCACGTGACTCAGAGCCAATTTTTTAAGATTTTCTTTTATAAAAATATTAATAATCTTTACTCATTTTGATAAACTATTTTATTTTTGTAAATCTCTATATCTTAATCAATAGTAAGAACCTCTAATCCATCCGATTCGTTCTTAGTGGAAACAAGCCTATTGGCCTTAGCTTAATTTAGTCGACGGAATTCAGAAGCAAATTTAGAATCAGGGTTAGTCAACTGAAGTTTAGTTGAAGACTAGTTTAGAAGCAAGTTAGCAAGCAAGCAAGCAAACTATGCTAGCTTCTGAATTTAGTGTGTTAGCTTACTGAACGCTATTACACTTCACTGAATTCAGAAGTGATCAAATTCAATTTAGTGAATTTAGCCAAAGTGTAGTAACGTAGTAAACCTATAAAGAAGAGCAGGTATATCTTTCTCGCTCTGGCACACTCGGCGGTCCCGAATTCACCTGAAGAAATTTTTGAGTTACGACGATAACGACTGTGGTAACGATGAGCTTCATTCACAGGCTACGGAAAAATTTGTGTGTGGTGCGCCAAAAGTTTTCACTTTAGAAAATTCAGTGTCATGGCCCAGTGAACTTTTCACCAAACAAACCGATATTGTTATTCACGAAAATTTACATTTACCAAGTTAGTTGTAATTTGGTCAAACCACAGGAATCTAACTGTGAGTCCAACTAATCTCAAACGGCGCAAGTATGCAAACCTGGGCAGTGGTTCCATATTTGAGCCGTTTGATATTGAGACATTTCACTTAGTGCCCGAGGTCCGGTTCAAATTAAATGAGGTCTTAATGTGCACTGTTGCACTGTCCCGTGACGTCACGCGCGGCCGGCGTGACGCGCCGCGAGTGACGCTGCCCGCCCCCGCCCCGCGCCGCAAATAGCCCCGGGCGGGTTTCTGAGCGCGCATCGCTGCACGCGCGCTGCGGCGTGGTTACGTCGAATACTGGACAGGGAGCGGACTGCGCTTGCGCATTCCATCGTAGGGTGTACCCCGGGCCCCGCCGGGTGACGGGGTGACGGGCCCCGCCGAGCCGGGCCGTCACCGTAAACCGATCCGAAACCGGGTCTTTTTGCCCCGCTACAATGACTACAGTTGGAAGTTGCTGTCTCTCAATTAAAAAAAAATAAACAGTAGCAACGTCTTTACCGTTGTAGATTAGCAGCTCCACACAAACACTCGTCTACTCTCGGCGCTCGCGTTGGCCTCCACTCGGCCAGTGTGTTTAAGGGCTTTGGTAGGGACGCGACGCCCTGCGAACACTGGGCAAGCTGCAGCGACCACCAGCCGAGGTTTATTTTTCCAATGGAACATTAACAGCGGCGACGGGGCTGCCCTCGTCGGCTGCTATCGCTGTGTGAGCGTTCTCGTGGGTTATCTCGGAGAGCACGTGTGGGGCTCGAGCCCCGCGCCCGCGCCGACCTCTCGGCGGCTCACACGTGGGATGCAGCGAGTGGGAACCGCGGGGTCGATGGCCCAACACTCGCGGTGTCTCCGACACGGAGCCAATCACTTCCTTGCATCTAAACGCATGTTACCATGGATAGCCTCGCTGCACGACATCGGGGAAACATAGATCAAGTCTGAACTTAAGTGTCTTGTTCTAAATTTTAAGCAGAAATACCTACATCTTAAACTCTAATGTAAGCTTTTTTAACTTTTATAAGTTTACATTTGACCGCCATCTCGCCTGATGTTAAGCGACGATGCGGTTTACGACAGAGCGTGTTTACCTAGAAGAAACCGATTCATTCTTGATTTGAAGACTCCAAGATTGTAACTATCGGGAAAAACCCACTCCGGCAATCCATTCCATAGCCTAGACGTTCTTATCATAAAAGTATAGTCATATCTCTTTGTTCGTATCTTTGGAACATCAACCATGAAACGATGTCGCTTTTTTAAGCTACGAGCAGTCCGATAGAAAAATGGATAAGGTGGTATTAGACCATGCAGATCTGTGGCACACTCCGAAGTTTCCGATAAAAAACCCAATAAACTAGCAATTTCGTGTTGATGTTCATGACTTTTAAGTGTTGTTTGTGTCTTTGCTTATGAGCCTTTTGGCACGCCTAATAATCGATTACAAAGCCTCCAGCTGATACTTAGCCGATCCACCACAAAAGTGCGAATAGTACTCTATACTAGATAGAATCTGTGTTCGATATAGCGTCAGCAACTGTTCAGACTGGAAGTCCCTTCGCACCTTTGAGTTTTTTAGAGACACCTAGTTTAAAATAAGTTAATTTAGCCTTGGAATTTACACTATCCAAATTTTATCGTAGAAGTTAACGTCACGCTCAAAAGCTCGAGATGGTCAGAAACCGGCACGGATACACCTCAAAAAGTAGGAGTCTGTTGGAATATACTTCTTTTTGCGGAGAATAGACATGCCTGCGTCGTTCCTTTGTTAAACTTGACCAGATTGGCAGTTCAAACGCTCGATCATACTCGCTCTTAATATTTGCCCACTGATACTCGCGCTAGTTAGAACCTCTCTACAACGGTGGTATCATCTGCATACCCAAAGGTACTGGGCTTCAACAGATCGTTGATATGTAGCAAATTAGGCGTCGCAGAGAGTATCGATCCTTGAGGGACTCCGACATTGATAGCCATTTCATCCGACGAGCAGCCGTCAATAACGACTCGTAATTTCTCAAGAAGTCTGATATTAACGCAATAAGTCCAGGAGACAAATCATTTCTAGAAAGCTTGTTTATAAGACTATCATGCCATGAAAGCCTTCGAGATATCCTGGGAGGCTGGATGTGCTTCTCCGTTTTCTTCGATGGCGTAACTCCAGATTTGAGTGACGTATGCTAGAAGATTGCCGGTGGACCGGTTTCGGCGAAACCCGAAAACACGGTCACTAAGGAGGTCGTTAGATTCTCGGTACGTCAGAAGCTGTGGTTTAAGATACGTTCTGTAGTCTTGCAGAGCATGATGTGATCGAGATGGGCATGTAGTTGGCAGGGTTAGCACGGCTACCTTTTTTGGGAACAGGTTGCACGTTAGCAATCATCAATGACTTCGGTACTTCCCCTGTTTGCAGAGAGAGTCTAAACAGACGTGGTAGTACAGGAGACAACTCAGGCGCGCAAGCTTTCAATACTAGGGCAGGAATTCCGTCCGGGTCAGCCTTTTAATCACATTCAGATTGCGTAGCACTTTACGAACTACCATTTAGCGAATATTATGTATTTCCGAAACAACAGTAAAGATTTTACTATTTTTGTACTCTTATCACTACCGATACCCCATATCCATAAAACGTGATGTGTCGAATCATAGACTGAAGGACAAGATGCGTGGCAGCTGACCAAGGTCTTCGAAGTACATGAACATTCGTGTACAATGTACATCATTCTCGAAAATATTTTCTTCTTTAGCAATACGGTGTTTCCAACTGCCTGGTCTCAGTGATCGACTCGGTCCGGCCCCTGTAGAACTGAAGAGGAGGGTGTAGTGAGAGCTTATCTGCACTCACGAAACTTATCCTTTGCATTATTGTATCCTTCTCGCCAGCTGCCGAGCTGTTTGCCGCCGGAAAGGTGTTTGGTTCTCTCAGCGCGCTGCTGTTCGGTCCGTGTTTCCCTCAGTTTTACTTGACGTGTGATGTTTGTTTTGTTGCAGGAGCGGGGCGGGGCATGCGGCGTGCGGGGAGCGGCGCGCGGGGGGCGCGCTGACCGCGGCGGCATGCGCGCGGGGCTGCTGTTGTTGGCCGCGCTGGCAGGTGGGTGGGTGACGTCACGGGAGGAGACGGTGGTGACGTCACGGGGCCCGCGCTCGGCGGCCTTCATACGTCCCCGCGAGGGATCGCGAATAAAAAGAAAACTCTAACCAGATGCGCGGCCGCGCTATACATAGCGGTGCTCTGGAGGAAGCGGCCTCGGGACCGCGGGGCAATGCTCCCATCACTCGCGGCCGCTCTGCATAGAGGAACTCGCCCTGGCTAACCCCGCCGGACCCAACCGTAGGCTAACCTAACCCAATAGTTAATGCCCGAACTCATTAGTGAACTGCTTTGACTCTACATTCCGTGTTCGAATAGCAATTCTTGCCGAAGTGGGTGCTTCTCGGTGGATGCGATTTGCGTCACTAGGTCACCACGCAGCGCGTCGATCAAGCGCTTGGAAAAGTTTTTGAAATGAGATGAGCTCCCGTTCCTCACAAGCCCAATGTCTCAACCACAAACAGTTTAAATATGTAACCACCTCCGAGGGTTGCATATTTCCGCCATGAGATTATGAGTCATGAGTTATGAGTTGGTGCCAGAGGATCAACGTCTTCTTCCAAGGCATAAAAGTTATGACGTTTGGTGTTTTGCCATCGTCATGTGCAACAGCTATCGTTTCGAGTGTGGCTGCAACATTGTGCCTGACGCACAATGGCAATTGTGCCTGGCTCCCGAAATTGAGACTGGTGCATCACTTGTAATTAGGATTTCCTTTTGACCTGAGTAAACTTCAAATTCTTGCATATCAAGGTTCCTCTGGTCTAACTCTCTCGGGTGCTGAGCTGCTGAGTAGCCAATGTGTCCGGGCGAGCGCGGGGCGCGGTGCGGGGTGCGGGGTGCGGGGTGCTCGGCCGGCGGCCACGTGGCGTTCGCGGAAACCATAACATTCCGAGATTGAGGAGCGCGACACATGGCGGCCGCGGGGGGAGTGGGGGGCTAGGGGGAGGGGGGCGCCGCAGATTTTACCATTCCTGGCCGCGATGAGGTCACCCCGCCTGAGCCCGGCTCGGTCACCGCACAGCTACATCGGGTAGCATATAACCAGTCCACTTTATATTCTTATTGCCGAGATTAGTAATTCTCTCACAAAGTGAAATCCAAGGCCATAAAAAATCCACCACACCGCCCAAGTTCGGAGTTGGCGCGTAACGTGACTCCAGGGACTAACAACTAACTAACAACTAAGAATCTCAATCAGATGCTCCATTTATTGTATCATGACCAAAGGGCATTTAAAAAAAATGGCTGTCATGGGGACCGCCGATAGAAGTGAAAACTAATAACTCAGAATTTGATAGCAAACTTTGGAAACTACGCGAGGTGACACCGAAAGGCGTGACCATGAATGACCATCTAGACTAGATCATCCGAGTTTACCCGAAAATTTCTTTCATTTACGAACGCTTGAGTTCAATTCACAGCCCAGGGAAAATCTGTACGTGGTGCGTCAAAAAAAAGTTTTCATATCAAAACCTCGAACACAGACAGCTCTGGTTTAGGTTATTCGTAGCACTTGTGCACGGTCGTAATAGTACGGTCGTGATAGTACGGGCCTGCGACTGCTGCAGTAGCCCTAACTTCAGTAGGATATAAACCCTTTAGAAAGTCTATGATAGCTTACTGTTCTAGCTTTGTGTGGCATCAGTGGTGCTTTCAAATACGTACGACTTGTACGGTGCGATATTAGGTACGTTCAATTTACATAAATATATTCCCTGGGAATGGTTTGGTTTCGTAGATATTTTTTTTTTAATAGCATAGAGTGACGAGACGACCAGGTCATGTGCCTGATGGTAAGCAACATGCCTGCCACATAACCGCACAGTAACACGCAGCTATTGAAACATGATAGTCCAAATCATTCATTACCTAGCACTGCACTGCGCTCGTCACCCAGAGATCTAAGATATTATGTCTACAAGCCCTGTAATTTCTCTGGAATCATTGCCCTTCAAACCGGAACACAGTAATGTTTGCACATTACTGCTTGGCTGTAGAATATTTGGCAAAGGTGTGGTCCTTCCCCAGGCGGACTCTGCTAAGAGTCCTACCACTACTAAACCACCACCACATATAACCTATAAGGATGCCTGAGAAGACACGTTTCTCCCTGGTGCAATACAGCAGCAGTTGTCCCGCAATGGTTTATCTTGACTCTATTTCTGTGCGCTGTTTTCATGAATAGGGTACCGGACTGGCTCAAAAATACACTATCCTAATTAGTCCGTCAGCTAGGTCATGGAAAAATATTGGACACGTATTTTTTGTTTTTTCATAATATTAAAAATCATCAAAGATATAGACCATCAAACTTCGAGAGTGGGGGGTCGCGCCGACACTCGTGAGTAAAAATCGTACTCACAAGTGACGTCACACGAAACTTCGAAGCGCTGTATCTTCGTCATTTTTTGTTTGTGAAACAAAAGAAAAAATACGTTTACAATATTTTTTGGCAATCTAACTAACGGGCTACTTAGTTTTTTTGAGGATTGTACCCTATTCTATTCCTGAAAATTTAATTTCCCTACCCCCTGTATGCAGATGACTCCCAGATAAACACGTAAGCTCCATTCCACGAACTTGCAGTTGCCTTCCTACAAACAAAAACTATACTTTCTATTTTCAAACCGAGTGAAGCTTTTACTTTGATAATGAATCTCAGCTGCAGCTGCAATGAAAGCACCGGCTGTACTAATAGGGTAACAGGTAGCTCATACTGGATCTGACGGTCGGAGACTCCTGGTGTTGTCGTGTCCTCGTGTCCGGAGCTACGATACCATTTAGTGACTCGGTTAACAATCTTATAGTAAACTTTCAAGCAGCTATAAAAACGTCGATCAGGAATCTGTTTTTCTTCCTTTACGAAATTTCTAACCCACTAGCACAACAGGTTGCACGAAGTTGCATACGATCAGTCTCTGCTGTGCCGCGTCTTAGATTGCATTGAACTCTGTTTACATTTACTCTGGAGTCTCAATCTCAGAGAGTAACAGCCTAACAGCTGGATAAACTTAACCGCTTCCATAATTATTGCAGGAGATTTTAATTTGACGAGGCCAAGATCAAGCAACTTTGACTTTTGACTTTGACTTTGACTTTGCAATCTCCACGCGTTAATACTCATTGTATAGGGTTACAGAAACAACACATGATTCTGTAATCCTCTTATCCGTATGTGTCGTCGATACAATGAGGTTTATAGTAACCTGTATAGGTTTCGAGGGAATATTTTGGCTTATGATAATAGTAATCTGAAATTATTGTCTTTTTCTATTTTTCAATTTTGTTATTTGATTTGCGATAATAGCAGTAGCTTTTCGACTGTTAAGGTGCGTTGGGGTAAGACCGGACGGATTTACGACTAGTTAGCCTAGTCTTGCGATTTATTTATTTTCTGGACATCAATTCATGTCAGATCGTCAAAATATAGCTACAAGTCTCTTTGGATAAACATAGTATAGGCGTGAATTTTGTCTGTTCGATAGACTTATTAGTTTTTATTTTATACGTTTTCAAAAACAAACTTTATTTTTTATGATTCATCATCATCATCATCATCATCAGCCTATCGCAGTCCACTGCTGGACGTAGGCCTCTCCTAATGAACGCCAAATGGCTCGATTTTGCGCTTTTTGGATCCAATTTCTGCCAGCAATCTTCCGCAGGTCGTCCCTCCACCTAGCCTGAGGGCGCCCCACGCTACGTTTGCCTAAGCGCGGTCTCCACTCTAGAACTCGTCTGCTCCAGCGATGGTCGGTTCTACGAGCGATGTGACCAGCCCACTGCCACTTAAGTCTACTTGCTCTGAGAGCTATGTCGATAACCTTGGTTCTTTGTCGGATCACCTCATTACGGATCATATCCTTCAAAGAGACTCCGAGCATAGCCCTCTCCATTGCTCGCTGAGCAACCTTCAGTTTATGGACTAGTCCCACCGTGAGTGTCCACGTTTCGGCACCGTAGGTCATTACGGGTAGGACGCACTGATTAAAGACCCTTGTCTTCAGGCACTGCGGAATAGACGACGTGAAGATCCGACGAAGTTTACCGAATGCTCCCCAACCCAGCTGAATTCTTCGATTGACTTCTCCCTCGAAATTGTTTTTCCCCATTTGCAACTGCTGTCCGAGGTAGACATACTTTTGAACAATTTCGAGGGTTTGTCCGCTCACAATTATTGGTCCCGGGGTAACCAGTCTATTGAACATGACTTTAGTTTTGTCGATGTTCATCCCGAGACCAATACGCTTTGAAGAATCAGCTAGGTCGGTAAGCATTCGTTGCAAGTCTTGCAGTGACTCCGCTATTAGGACTATGTCATCAGCGAATCGGAGGTGTGAGAGGTACTCGCCGTTAACGTTGGTGCCTAGTCCTTTCCAGTCCAGTGCCTTAAACATATCTTCCAAGGCACTTGTGAACAGTTTGGGGGAGATAACGTCCCCCTGTCTCACTCCTCGGCAGAGCCTGATATGCTTAGACGACTGATTCTGTACTTGGACTGACATTGTCGCGGCGTCATACAGATCTCTCAGCACCTCGATGTAACGATAGTCTACTTGGCATCGCTGCAAAGACTCCAGAACAGCCCAGGTCTCAACGGAGTCAAAAGCCTTCTCATAGTCCACAAATGCAAGACACAGGGGCTGGTTATACTCTTCGGACTTCTGTATAACTTGCCGCACCGTGTGAATGTGGTCTATGGTGCCAAATCCTCCTCGAAACCCAGCCTGCTCCGGTGGCTGAAACTCATCAAACCTTCTGGCGAGACGGTTCGTGATTACTCTCGAAAACAGCTTATACACGTGGCTCAGGAGTGAGATAGGTCGATAATTCTTCAGAAGAGTTTTGTCACCTTTCTTGAAAAACAGAACCACCACACTTCTGTGCCACGAAATTGGAGTTCTCCCACAGCTGAGAACAGCGTCGAACAATTTTTGAAGCTCTCGAAGTATCGGTTTTCCACCCGCTTTCAAGAGCTCCGAAGTGACACCGTCTTCACCGGAGGCTTTTCCATTCTTAAGCTGTTTGAGAGCAATCTCGATCTCGCCTTGGCTAATTTCTGGCAGCTCGTCTGTATAGTGGCGCGTCAGTGGTGCTCGTGAGTCCTCCTTACTTGGCGTTGGGCGCAAAGCCTGCGATTCGTATAACCGGGTATAGAAATCTTCTATCTCAGAGAGGACCCCCAACCTGGAATTAACGATGTTGCCATTGAATGTTTTTAACTTCGTCAGATGGGGCCTCCTCAATTGTTGAGCAAATACTTTGGATCCCCGGTTTTGCTCTATCGCGAGTTGAATACGTCGCGTATTCGCGCACCGGAGATCCCGTCGTACCATGCTACTAATTTTGGAATTGAGAGCCCGCTTTTCTGACGAAGTTGTGGCCTGATCTTGCTCTCGTCTAATATCCATTAGTCGGAGAGTCTCCTCCGAGAGATTAGATTTCTTTCCCTTACGCCTCAGCTGACAAAATTTTGCACCTTCTTCCCGGAGGATTTCTACCACTTTATTAAGGCTCTCATCTACGTCAACGGTGGGTCCCAATGCAGCAAAACGATTTTCCAGTTTTAACTGGAATTCTTTGGATCCTATAACGGTCTGGAGCAGATTTGGTCGGAGTGTAGATTTCATCAGACGGTTTCGTTCAAGCTTATAATTTATATTCAGAGTGCCTCGTATAAGTCGGTGATCGCTACCGGTTTTAAACCTATTGATCACAGATACATCTCTGAATATGTGCCTTTTGTCCGTCATGATGAAATCGATCTCATTTTTAGTCACAGTATCGGGGCTTTGCCACGTCCACCTTCTCTGGGGCTTCTTTTTAAAGAATGAATTCATTAAAAAGAGCCCCTGGCTCTCTAGAAAGTTGACGAGCATTTGCCCCCTGTGATTTCTGCTCCCTAAACCGTATGGACCCACATTGGATTCACTGCAACCCTGTACACCCACTTTGGCGTTGAAGTCTCCCATGACAACGTTGAAGTGCGCCTTCGTGGTGTTATGAAGGGCTGAACATATGTCGTCATACATATGTTCAGCTTCGTCGTCTGAGTGTGCCGAGGTCGGTGCATACGCTTGTACAACTTTGAGGCTATACCTCTCAGTCAGCTTCAGTACTAGGTACGCTACCCTGTTCGACACACTAGAGACTTCCACAACGTTGTCAACGAGAGACTTATTGACGAGGAACCCCACGCCCCCCTGGGACTGTTGGTCTCCCTCGCGGTAGTACAGGAGATGGCCCGATTCCAAGGTTATGGTGTCCTCCCCCTCTCTACGGACTTCACACAGCCCCAGAACGTGCCATGTGATTCTCTCCAGTTCTACCTCGAGTTGCGCAAGATGTTCATCGAGCCTCAGGGTTCGTCCGTTGTACGTCGCCAGAGTCAGTTGGGTTTGGTGGCCTGCCGTAACCCGGGGATATACAGCTGCCCCCGCCCTGCCGTGACCATGACCGCCACCAATTTGATCAGGAATAGCAGGGCCGCCGGGAACTGGGGCCCGTTTCCTTTTTGTGCGTTCCATCAGAGGTTTTGCCCATAATCGCCACGCTGGGCATGCGGGTTGGCGATCGCAGTGCTGGAGGACCATAATTTAGAAACGCTGCTGCCCGTTTGTGGTCCATTTCGGTCTAGATGTCCTGACCTATGCATTAGTCGCCTTATACGACACCCTGAGAGTTGAGGGTTGGTGCTATTCTACTCTGCCGAACACCACACGGCCATTCATTCATCATTTTTTATGATTCAGTTTATAGTATTTACTAACAAGGGGTAAGTTCGAACTGCAATCCATAGTGACTTCTATTGCTTAGATCGTAGGTGCCATAAAAGGAATCCATCCGGACTTTCCTTTTCTAAAATAAATAATTTGTGGAATTTACGAATTCTTAGCAGACAAAACATTCTACGCGATTTTTTATTTTTACTGTTTTAGACATCCGAAGTTACCCCAGATACAAAACACATATGATTTTGTGGTTCTCAAACTTTGTAATGCTAAAGAGAAAAGATCGGATGCTTTTAACAATTTGGTTGGGTATGTTTTTTTTTAGAAAAATATATTAGAATGTGTGGTAATAATAGTATATTACATTTAAATCTGACTAATATTACGCGAAAGTGTAAGCGTATGGATGTATGTTTGTTACGTTTTAATTTTTCATTGACAAATTGTGTCGTTGATGAAAAGATATAAACTAATCGGGGCCAGGTCTGTCCTTTTTGAATGGTATTTTTATATCATTTATTATTACAAAGTCTTCAGCTATATCGAGTATTTCTCTTGACAAGCCCCAATCACATTTTTCTAGCGTGCGAAGACAATTCGCAAGTTTAATTTCTGCTTCTATTGGAATAGCTGGTGCTTGCCTAAGAGTGTTGTTTATTATCCCGGATTTTATAAGAATGATCATAGAGCGTCGAAGTCAGGACGCCATAGATTTTTAAGATTTAGCGTATAGTCCTTGCTAATTATTTTTTGAATTGCCGTTGCCAAGGCTTCTTTCGTGTACGTAGTAGCTCTTGTTGAAGTTCTAGAGCGCTTCCGAGGCATCTGTATGCAAGAATGTTTTTTAAATTAGCATTTTGACAGAAAATTGTGGACAGACGACAAAGCGCATAAAAATAAATTAATCGATTAATTACAACACATATTAAATGCCTGTACACAAAGAGTGCATTAATTAATATAAAAGTGGTAAGACAATATAAAAATAGTCATCATTAGGAAAAACTAGCTATGCCCTGCATAATCGTTCTGGTTTTCGAGATAAATAGTGACAGCTAAATTATGTACCTACAGATATGAACATCCCTACTTTTATGGCCATAGGTACTCATATTTATACTAATATTATAAAACCTTTCTAAAAACAATTCTAAGCATGTGTTTCTCATCATCACAAAAAGCCCGTTTGATTAAATTTTGTTTTCAGGTAATCTTACACTTAGAGGGATGAGCATAGGCCACCTTTCATCATGATAGGAAGGTCTCATTTTGGACTAAGTGGGAGAAAACGCGAACGAAACTAGTAAAACATATATTATAATACGCAGTTCATAGCTTAAATAAATTTAATTAGAAAATCCTAAAAAACAAAGGGTTTGAAAGTTTGAAAATCACTTTTATTTTATCCACGGGTCAAGATCGGACAACATTCATCCGTTCTTTGACTGTGAGGGGGAACTCCGGATATTTGCGTACTATCACTCTAGGCAAGTCAGGATCACATCAATCTACGTATCATAACATGCAACTTAGTATTCTGACAACATCCATAACGAAATAAGCATAGGTATAATACAAAACACAAACTAAAGTTCAAGGGGAAAGGTCGGATATCACAAAAAAACAGAAAATTATAATTTTTTCGTAAATTCCGCGCTGCAGATGTCTGTTTTGCCGGAGCGACAAGCCGAAGATGAGGATCGCGAGATAGTGAAATGGCGCACTGCTGTTGTTAGTGTTTGAAAATTTTGCCAAATGAGATAGATATTTAATTCATACGGTCTTACCCCACCGCCGATCTTACCCCAACGCACCTTATATGTTTGAGTCATGATTTACATATTTTGCTTGATCAATAGAACTTAATATTATTTTGTGTATTAGATAGCTTATAAATGTTTAACTGTATTCATATTCAAGGACGTCTACTCTCTTTCTACGAAAACGTAAATTTTTGGACTAAATTCGCGACTTTCCTACTCCGATTTTACTTGGATCCGTCGTTTCGTCCGTTTAAATGTTCGATCGGACCAAACGAAGTAGAGCGGGAGTAGGAAAGTCGCGAGTTTATTTCGAAATTACGTTTTTCGTAGAAAGAGAGTTGATATCTAGATATTCAGAACTGTAATAAATATTATATCGTCAGTCGTCGGGCGCGCGAGTGACGAGTGACTGGCGCGGGAGTGACGGGTGAGGGGGCTATTTTCGGTGCGGGAGGAGGGGGGGGGGGGAGAGAGGCACCATAATGCGGTTAATTGGTTTCTAATTTAAACTTTCCCTAACAACTTTTGTTCATTGCTTGATGGATTCTTTCCACGGTTCATTTCATCACAGCCGGCCGCCGAACGAACGAGATTCATTTCTAGTCCACTACTAATTGGTTGCATGTTTTAATAGTGTTTATTTTTGTATTCATTAATAGCGGTATGTGTGTGAATGTTTACTTCGCCACAGAATACGTCGTACCACAGAGTGGAGCGTTCTATCTGAGGCCGTGTTCCTGGTTTCCCACGCGCGTGCGGGGAGGGAGGTGCGGGGGTCAGCGGGTGGGCCCACGTGCGCCCGCACCCCGCTACCCCCACACCCCCTTTGTCCGAGGCACTCACTACTACAACAACACTCCATCGTTGGGGGCCCGCACTCGCTACTATAGAAACATTGTCGAGTGTTAAACAATGCTAAATAGCGGCGGAAACACTTGCGAGACATAGGGTCGCGAGAGGGGGGGTGTATGTAACACGTGGGGTGACGTCACTCCTGCAGCCGACTGCGCCTGCGCCGCGGGCGGCCGACCGAGCCGAGGGAGCTCGAGTGTTGTAGTGACGCTTGGTAGAGTTCACCTGAGGAAGTACGTACCACCCTTTGCCAGTAATTCTACCGCCAAGCAGTTATGTGTGCAAATATTACTGTGTTCCGGTTTGAAGGGCAATGTTTCCACAGAAATTACCGTGCTAAGAGAGAAAACATCATAATATGGCAGTGCGGTGCTAGGTACTGACTTGGACGCATTGTTTTTGGCAGGCACATTGTTTGCTATTTGGTACATGTCTTGCTCGTCCCGTCAATCTATATAGCTTTGAATCAATTATTTAACGCTGATTTGTGTCTATCTCTGCTTTGCATAATAGCCTGAAGATATATCAGAGACCAAACTCAAATAAAACATCCGGTCTAAAATTGATTTTACAAAAGTTATAGTGGTAAATCAAGGACGTTTAAAAAAAGTCAGACAAAACCCATCCTACGGCACAATTGAGGCACTCAAATAGTGTGCGAATGTGTGCGGATCAGGCTGTATGTGACAGCGTTCTGGCCGACTCTACAGACACAACTTGTTTATTACCCAGATTACGTCCGACTTTTTTTAAAAGTCCTTGGTGGTCCTTGGTCCTTGGTGGAGGTAAAATATTGGCAAAATCAGCCAAAGCCACAAAAAATTCTGGTAGTCATAGGAAATGCCGATAAAAGTGAAAACTTATAACTCAGAATTGGATTCCCGTAGCTCACTTTGGAAACTAGGCGCTTGAAACCGGAGGGCGTGGCCATGGCCCCGAGTTTACCCGAAGATGTCTTATCATTTTTGAACGTGACGCTAGAATTCAATTCACAGGCCACGAAAAATATGTCTGTGATGCGGCAAATGAAGTTTTCACTTCAAAAAATAATTGGTCAACTTGTGTTCTCCGAATACTCCCTGAACCCCGAACCACAGAATAAATATTAGTACAGAAGCCTCACTTACCGAAAACAATTATATAAATAGCGACTCTTGCTGGGACACAACAAAGTTCAATTCAGCTCGCAATACCTGTCGCGATTTTCAAATAAACATTTGCGCTCTTTCTAACGCGTAACTCTGTCCCTGTCTAGCGCGGAGGGTTGTCGACATATCTAATAACAATATGCGCGGGAAACGTGTTGCGCGAGCGCTCAGCCGTGCGTCCGACAACCGACTGGCACTTGTTCCCTGGGAGGGACGGTCTAGGTCTAGCTGTAGGCTAAAACCGCGCGACCTTGAGCGGTGAGGATGCACTGCCCGAACCCCGAACACACCCTTATAGTTTGTCTAACTCTCTACGAAACACGCACATACAGTGTATTGTATTAAAATCCAAGTATCTGTGGAAGTGACGCCGCCGGCGCGGCGGTGGATGCACTGGCGCGCGTACTACGCAGCTGTGACCTGTGACGTCACTCGCCATTCATGCACCGCCGCGGGGCGCGGGGCGGGGAACAGGTGACGCGGACTCAACACAACTGTGTTGCTATTACAAACATATTTACTCGAGTTCCACCAAAAGCAATACTAAATTTTGTACGAAACAATAAATACCGACTTCAATGCAAAATTAAATTCAGACACTCGACCAAATTTTATAAGAAGCTTGATAGCTTCTTCGTCGGCGTCGGCGTCGGCGTCGTCTAGATACTAATAAAAGTAAATTTTAGTTTTTGGTTATATTTCAAAAACCACCACATCGATATTGATAAAATTTGTATGGTATTACCTCTGAACTATGATCTACCAAACAAAAAACCATCAAAATCCATTCAAAATTTGGGAAGCTAACAAATGTACAATAAAAGAAACACACAACATTACAACGGTAATATTATAATGTTTGCACATTACTGCTTGGCGGTAGAATATTTGGCAAAGGTGTGGTACTTCCCCAGGCGGACTCTGCTAAGAGTCCTACCACTACTAAATGAAGTAGAATATTTTTTTTATTTAACTTATTTAACTTTTTTTTCTTTTTTATTTAACACGTGTATTTGAAAATACTCTATTGAGCTTATGGCGTTGTATTTGCCGGGGGACGCAATTTTGTGTTTTCAAGGAAGGATATCCCTCAAACAGCGTATCGCTTCAACGCAACGGTTCAACGTTAGGGGTAGTATTTGAGGTGCTGATCATTTTGAAGTGAAAACTTCTTTAGGCGCGCTATAGACAGAATTTTCGTGGGCTGTGAAATGGATTCATCAATCGTCACGCTTGGATAGATAATGGATCGGATCGGATATGAAATCTTCGGGTAAACTCGGTAAAAACGGCCAGGTAGGTACCAGGGCAACAGAAACAGTAAAGAGTTTCGATAACCTACCTACAACAGCCCAGTGTTTATCTCCAGATATCAGGACAACAGAAATTTAAAAGAGTTGTGTTTGCCCCTAGGTACCAGTACCAGGGCAACAGCAAGTTTTCTCTTCTATCGGCAGTTCCTACGACTGCCAATATTTATTTTTTTAACTGGGCAGTTAAAAAAAAATGATCGTGGGAACGTTCACAAGGACCACGTTTGAGGTTTCAATATATAGGTGCTTCCCTACGGACGGAGGTGACTCGGTCCCCAAAATCCCAGGATCCTTATATCTTTCTTACAGTGTAAACACGGACTCCCGTAATTGTAGTCCCATATTGATGATGAAGATAAATAATTCGACACTGTAAAGTTATATCCAAGTCTGTGGGGCTCCTTGTCCCACAACCGCCATCTTGAAACTAGAGGTAGAGGTAATGTTTTTTCTGACAAACTAAAAATCTGACAAATTTAAAATTATAAAAAATATAGTATTGTTCAAATCCGTAAAACCAAACCAAAAAGACCAGAATAATCATAATTTAAAGTGAAAACTTCTTTTGGCGCACTACAGATACATTTTTCGTGGGCTGTGAATTGACCTCAAGCATCACGCTCGGGAATAAAAGCAATCTTTATTAATTTTCAATTATGACATCAGACATTTTTCTACAAGGATATTAAAGAAATATTTAATAACCAATTCTTTAAAATGATGTTTATAAGGTACGGTCTGTCATCTGAGTAACGCTTGTTGTGCTCTGATGATCTCAACTTATCGAAGTCAAGCTGTTTAAATACTTGACGTCACAAACGTCAAACCGACTCCAAAAGGCAATTGAGCTGGAACCAGGTTTTATGTTGTGGAAGATAGTAACCGTTGGGAAAAGTCCACTCAAGTATATTATTAGTATTCCACAGCCTAGACTTTCTTATCACAAAAGTTGAGTCAAACCTCCTCTTTTGGGTCTTTGGGACGTCAACCGTGAAACGATGTCGATTTTTAATCTATGAGTAGTTCCACTGATACTCGCGCTATATGTGTAACTTTTTGCAACGGCACTATCATCTGCGTCCCCAAAGATAATGGGGTTCAATAGATATGCAGCAGAAAGTGTCGCAGAGAGCTCTGACCCTTGAAAGACTCCAGTATTGATAGCAATTTGATCCGACGAGCAGTCATCAATGACCACTCGTATGACCAATCACTCAAAAAACTGATATCCTATATCCTATTAAACCAGTAGACGAACCATAAACAAAAACTTGTACGGCCATCATCAGACCCTGTCTAATAGTTTGGGGTTACCAATGGGACTGAAAATGATTCCTCGTGCTTCTCGATATTCTCGTGCATTTCAGCTCGGACAGCTGGAGTAATATCCTAGAACATCTGGTAGACGATTTCGACGAAACCCGTACAGCCGGTCACTGAGGAGGACGTTAGGTTCTAGGTACGTCAGGAGTCTGGTTTAAGACATGTTCCATAGTCTTGTAGAGCACGAACATAAACTTGACTGAGATGTGCCTATAGTGACAGGGTCAGCGCGACTTACCTTTTTTGGGCACTGGTTGTACGTTAGCAAGCTTCCACGACTTCAATACGTGCGCGGTTTAAAGAAAGAGTCTAAGTAGGCGTGTATGTACAGGAGATACCTCGGACGCACAAACCTTCTATACCATGGCGGAAATACAGTTCCGAACAACAGGCTTTATTCACATCCAGATTGTGTAGTACTCCCGAACTACTACTTACGAACCCCCATTTGGTGAATGTGTATCTCCGACATAGAAGTCGGACTGCCAGGTGGAGTCGGAGGTATCGCGCTACCGGCACCTAGACGCGAATTGAGACGCAAATAAGTGTGCCTTTCTCCATACTATCAGGTTACATCACTGGAGCGAGTGAGGGGCGGCAGAAGTTCGATTCTAACGATTTGGCTAGGGACCACAAAACGCTTTGTTGCCCGCGGGGTACGAAGCTAGTTTGTTCTTTATTCGACTAATGTGGTCAAGTCAGCCTTAGGACCTTTTTGCATGCCTTAGCAGCCCTGTTAAACGGTTTCTATTTCTGGTATGTGTCCTTTGCTATACTTGTTGAGCATCAACCCACACTAGGTAGGTAACGTAAGTACTTTAGTACTTACATTGAAGGCGAGCATTACACCAAACCAAGGGCGAGGATTGGCCTACTCATATATATTTGTCCTATGTCTGGATTTTATGTGAGTGAAGTATATAAATATATATTATGTCCTTCTCTACAAGCTTTGCTTAGTGTGAGTCTAATCTTTTGATGCACGTTTTCATATTATGTACAGGTCTGGCGACGACCGCAGGCGGTGGTGCGGGGGTGCGGGGCGCGGGTGCGGGGGTGCGGGGCGCGGGTGCGGGGGTGCGGGGCGCGGGGCCGCGGTTCGCGCGTCGGCAGCGGACGGCGCTGGTGGCGGCCGTGGGGCAGGGAGCCGCGCTCGTGTGCCGCGTGGCGGCGCTCGGAGACCGCACGGTGAGTGCCCCGGCCCGGCCCGGCCCGCTGCCGGCCGGCAGCCCGGCCCGGCGCGTGGCCCGGAAGCTCCGGCCGCCGAAATAGCTCCATCGTACTCACGCCTGCGACAAATTTAGATAAACATAATAATTGTAAGCTCGCCGCGTGCCGCGCGCGCGTGCGGTGCGTCACCGAGCGCGCGCGGCACGCGGGTGTCACGCGGGAAATATTCCCGGCGCGTCAACTACACCGCGCGTGTCACCGGGGCCGCGGATATATTTCCTGTCCACATTTTATCGTACTCGTATATTCTATAATTAACATATCTCCCTAATTCAATTAGCAGTCTCAAACTAACAGAACATCTGTTATTTCGGTGCCATTTGAAATTTTCTGTACTTCATTCGAATTGTATTATTTTTGATACCATCTAGATTGGACTCGCTTGGCAAAGGATAGAGGAAGGAGGCGTTATAGAAGAGAGGGCTACACTCATCTGTGGGTTCGGGCAGGCTGCCAAGGATGAGTGATTATGATATTTTTTTAACGACAGTTGTGTTTTGAGAACCCAAACATATGAGAATGATGGGTCGTAGGTCATGACCCCGACGACCGCCTTCACTGCGGTCATGCTCATCGTGTGCAAGGATTCGAAACGTGAAAGATTGTGAGCGACTGAAGATGGATGCATGCAACAATTACATACGATGTGGGAAAGCTTTCGATTGGTCTCTTACGGCCGGGAATTATGCAAGGGAGGATCAGCGTCAGACGATACGATGTGTCAGTTTTCCCTTCTTTTGGTTCGTTCGCCGGCGCACCGACCCCACGCCTCGCGCCCACGCCTCGCGAGCGGTCACCCGTCATGTCCACGTTTACTCCGCCGTCTAATTCCGAATCGTTCTTTCCTCGATCGTGAATTACAACATTTGAAGTTCTGGCGAGGTTCCAGCTTCGGGCGCGTGCCGTTTGAGAGAAAACGATTCGATTAAAATTTCGAGGTCAAATTAAATTTTCCTCACATCTACTACTAGAAATGTTCTTTGCTAGTTATGAAACGTGGTCGATTCGGTAAATAATCAGATGGGTTGGAGGGTTTCCTCCGGGAGCTTTCGCCCGGGTCCTCCCAGCGAACCCACCCGCCTGTCATGGTCAGGGAATGATAATTAAAGCAGAACTGACAGTATTACTATTTGTGATAATTAAAACGTAAAGAGAGAAAGACAGAAATGAAATGAGTGCTTGAACGTGTGAGAAATACCGGAGTAAGGGACGATAGATACCACAGGCGCAGGTCTGCCGCCTTACACTCCTGCTTTCTGCTATGCTTTGATTTGCGACGCTGCTGAAATCAGACAAATGTGAATTTAACATCTGGTGTACACAGTTCTACGCAATAAAATATTTTGATTTGCTTTGACAACTACATTTGCTTTCCGTGTGTAGCGGAACTGAAAGCATTTTGTAGTTGTCTTCTTACATCGGTGTAATCAAATTGGCCAATGACATCACAAATCAAAGCATAGCAGAAAGCAGGACAGTTAGGAGGTAGACCTGCCAGTCTGTAGTTATTGATTTTTTCCTGTTTTCATTTACATTATTTACTACGGCAAAACTTTCATTTATTTCAAGGAGGCCGAGTAGACACGTCTCGGATGCAGTTGTCGTACAGAGAAGTTAGACGTGTGTGTTGTTGGCAGGTGTCGTGGGTGCGGTCGAGGGACCTCCAGATCCTGTCGTACGCGGGGGTCGCATTCACGGTGGACCCGCGCGTGTCTATTCCCAAAATATCCCAAACACCGGCCGGGACCGGCGAGCCGGGCGCAGAAGAGCCGTGGCCGGGCGAGGACGAGCCGTGGCCGGCCGAGGACGGGCCGGGCTGGCCGGCGCCGGCGCCGGTGCCGGTGCCGGACGAGCCGGGCGTGTCCCGGCACGAGCTGCGGATCGCGGCGCTGCGCGTGGCGGACACGGGCCGCTACGAGTGCCAGGTCAACACCGAGCCCAAGCTGAGCCTGTTCTTCAACCTCACCGTCATCGGTAACTACCGCGACTTTTAGATTATAATTATTGGAACCCTCTGTCGATGCAGCATTGATGTAGAGTGAATCATAAGTACAGCGGGTAACTGGTTAGGTCAACACCGTTGTTGCAACTTATGGAACGACGCAATCCCACGTTAACTGAGCCAGGAGATAGGATTCTTAGCAAAATAATTACCAACCTTGCATGAGGTAACAAATTTAACTGTCTCGGCGAGGAAAATCGCTGCATCCAAAGCGGATACTCTCTCGGAAATCGAAAAATTTTTCATTTAGTCGTACGCATTGCATGCTCTTCATCTCCCACAAAGACGCCGCTATACGGAAGAACTGCCTAAAATAAGTATGGAAGAAATCGTGATGGCTCTTGGGCAACTTAAAAACAGAAAAACGTCGCGAGCAAAGAGGGAATTACTCGTACTACTTAGCTGTTAATGACTGGTAGAGCTCCAATTACAAAAGAGCTCCAAAAACTATGCCGTCCTCTTCACCGAGAGAATTTCACAGCCCTAGTACAGAAACAAGACAGGTCTTTTTAGAAGAATTATCGACCAATATACCTTCGGAACTTCTGAAACATTTCTACGAGTATAAGTTGAGAGTTATAACGAATCGTCTCGCTGGAAGACTCAACGAGTTTAAATCTCCTGAACAGGCCGGGTTTCGAAATGGGGACAGCCCTAAGACCACCTTCACACGTTGCGGCAGATTGTACAGAAGAAAAAGTAGTACAATCGGCCACTTTGCTTAGCGAACTCCTAGCGACTCAGTTGAAACCTGGGCTGTTCTGGATACTTTACAGAGATGCCAAGTCGATTGGTGATACATCGAGGTGATGGGCTCGTGTTTGTACGCTGTTGCTACAGAATGGTGGTCCAAATTCAAGACCAGCTGAGAAAAAACATTCCTTTGCATCGACGTGTTCTGGAGTAGAAATTGCGAATCGGTAAACGTTGTGTAGGACGGTAGCCTGCAGACGTCCACTGCTGGACATGGCCTTCCTCAATGATTTCCACAATGACCGGTCTTGTGCCGCCTCCATCCACCGACTTCGAAGACGAGACTCGGTGGTTGAGTGACAGCATCTGACGTGAGCCTGGTCCGCAGACGAGACTCGCTGGTTGTGTGACAGCATCTGACGTGAGCCTGGTCCGCAGACGAGACTCGCTGGTTGTGTGACAGCATCTGACGTGAGCCTGGTCCGCAGACGAGACTCGCTGGTTGTGTGACAGTATCTGACGTGAGCCTGGTCCGCAGACGAGACTCGCTGGTTGTGTGACAGTATATGACGTGAGCCTGGTCCGCAGACGAGACTCGCTGGTTGTGTGACAGTATCTGACGTGAGCCTGGTCCGCAGACGAGACTCGCTGGTTGTGTGACAGCATCTGACGTGAGCCTGGTCCACAGACGAGCCGGTGCCGCGCGTGGAGGTCCGCGCGGAGGCGCGCGAGGTGGTGGCCGCGGAGGGCGGTGACGTCACGCTGGCGTGCGAGGCGCGCTACCGGCCCGCGCCGGGCGCGCTGCCCGCGCCGCCGCTGCGCCTGCGCTGGGAGCGCGGCGGGCGCCCGCTGCGGGGCGGACAGGTACGTGACTCTGATATTTATATCCAGTAATTATGCTTTTGTGATCTCTTTTATTGTTTGATGTTGTTTGTTTTCCATGTAGACATACTGCCCCTGATGGCTGCCATGGACAGTGACATGTTTCCTTCGCTCGTGCGTGGCTTCGCGGATACGAAGCAGTAACATTGCAGGGCGGTTTGAGCTGCCCCATGTCGGCTCGCGTTTGGTCTATTTGTTGGTGTGAAGCTACTTTCGGGGTATTTGCAGTCGAGGGGGGTGATGAATGGGTTGAGATTCCGAGTGCGCTCCTTGCTGCAACGTTAAATGTAGTCACGAAGGCCGTGATGGTACCTCGGCTGCCGCTTTGATAAGCTTTTTCGGCTGCCTTCTGCTGTGAACTGGAATTAGACACGGGGTGTCCTCATGCTCCAGCTGTCAGTTGCATTTGTTTGGACGTGCAAAGGAGTTCTGAGGAAGCTCAGGTTCACTCCCCTATCCTCATACGATAACCGGCGTGTGTGTATTTGTGGGTGTGGAGTTATTTATTCCTGGCCGTTATGCCGAATGAACCTGATTGCAATGAGAGAAAGAAGGACGGGTACCATGGTCTGCTATTTGGATCTGCCAAGATTTTGTGGAAATCTAAGTCCCTCCCGTCGGTGATAGGCTCGAGATCGTGGCCAGGCCAGGAATTAGGGACAACCGACCGGCACGCGGTAGAGCGTCTTGGATTGGTCGGGATCACACTCGGATGCCCGACTGCTCGATAGCGGAACTCTGTCTCTGTATTGAAGGGTGTGGGCTGGACTACTCTGTCTCCGTGTTGAATGTTGCGGTGTGTTGCAGACGGGCGGCGGCGCGGGCGTGTCGCTGGAGGTGTCGCGCTGGGCGGCGCGCGCGGTGTCGCGCGTGACGCTGGCGGGGGTGCGGCGCGGGGACGCGGGGGAGTACGCGTGCCGCGCGGGGAGTGCGGGGGGCGCGGTCACGCTGCGGGTGCTGCCAGGTAACTGGCTTGCTCTTCCCTTCTCGCGGCTTTCCTACTCCGGTCAATTTTCGGTCGGTCGGTCGGTTTTGAAAAAACAAAAAGTCCGTGTTCCATATTTTTCCATGATCTAGCTGACGTACTAATAAGAATGGAATACTGTTAACACAGTCCGATACGCTATTAGAGTATGCTTAGAACATTTAAACGTCAAAACGAAACGAAGTAGAATCGGAGTAGGAAAGTCACGAGTTTATTTCGTTATTACGGTTTTCGTAGAAAGAGAGTAGACGTCCTGAAGTCCGGTTTTTATGCGGTACAGGCACTCCGATAGAAAAAAAGGCAAGCAAAATATTGAATCATGCAGATCCCAAACACACTTTCCGGAATTAGATATTAAGAAGTAGATAAAATGCAAACTTGTCGTGTGTGTCAGACTCGGGGCACTAACACACACAGAGCTACCACAGAATAAAGAAAAGCTACTTTTTTCACACTGAAGCTCTGCCCTCTGTAGTGTGTGTGTGAGGTGGCGCCTCGTGTGACGTCACCGGGCCCTACCGGTGTAAACAAGTCGTCGGCGAGGACTTGTTTACACCGGAGAGGAGGCGCGTGTGTACAGCGGAGAGATCAAAGCGGCGACGGCGCCGGGCGCCCGCGGGGGAAACTGCTCTTTGTGAGTTGCTCTCGTCTCTCGTCCTCCACCGAACTGACGGCGAGTACTCGGCCGTGGTCGCCTGCTCTACTAACATTGTTTGACAGCGTCTCGAAAGATTGACTGACGTTAGTGAACTGGAGCAAGACCACAACAATACTCTCGCAGAAAGAAATGAATTTGGGTATTACAGACCGATCAGTTTGTTTTATAAAATTGTATAGCATTCCGTTTTTGTAATGGAATTACCAGTCATCTTGCTCCAACCACTGGTGATGTCAAAAAGTCAACCACAAGAACAAGCAGGATTTTGCAAAAAAATCTCGACCACTAATTAAGTAGTTTCGTAGACAGTGAGCAAGTGTTAGAGAGTATTAGTACAGTAACTTTAAACATTACCGTAGGCGTTAAATCCGGTAGATCTGATTTTTTGCAGTTTTTGCAATTTTAAAAATAAACGATTTTTTCGCGGTTTTTTCGATTTTTGACAAAGTTGCGTTCGTCGCTCGAGGTCACAAACTTGGGACAATCATTAGGCCAACATCATAAACAAGTCTGCAAAAAATCAGATCTACCGGATTTAACGCATCCTACTCCATACATTCAGGCGACAAAGTTACTGGACTATATAGTAAGATGTAGGTTTTATCGACTTCACAAACGCTTTTGATTCACTCGAATATAATGCTTTATGGCAAGTACTGAAGCAATAAGGAATACATGAGGGCTATAACATTAAAATGTTCCGTAACCTATACTCAAATAGTTCTCAAATTAGATGCACAAGGTTGAGCAAGATTTTATTTTTAGCAAAGGAGTTCAGCAAGGTGATCCCCTGTCGCCTAAAACGTTTTGCTTAGTTTTAGAAATGATACTTAGGATAGGTGAGGCAGGTTGATAGAAGAGTGCATCAAAGTTAACGGAGAATGTCAGACCCATCTAATGTTCGCTGATGACATTGATGATCCTCAAAACAGAGCAAAAGCTAAATTAACTAGCATCCAAGAGCAACGAGCTCTATGTGTGTGACCGTGTGTGTGTGTGTTGCAGAGGAGCGGTCGGAGATGCAGCGGGACGAGGCGGCGGGACGAGCGGCGTGCGCGGGGAGCGGGCGGGGCGCGGGGCTCGCGGGGCTGGCCGCGCTGGCGGGGCTGCTGCGGGGCGCGGGGCGGCTGTGAGGGGGCCCCCTCACCCCGCACCTCCGGCAGAGCGAGACAGCGCATCTCCGCCAGTGAAGACTCTTCGCACACGTGACCTCTGTCTGACTTACTGGAACTTTTTCTAGAACTAAGTGGTCTCTTCCCCGCGGTGTGAGCGACCCCTCCCGCGCTCCCGCGGGTACAGCGCGCCGACGAATGAAGCCCAGAGACCTCAGAGTGAGACAGTGTGGTTCCTTAGCAAAACTTTGTGCTTCGGTAACTAAGTGCTTACTACCCGACGACCTGACCCTCCCCCCCCCCTACACCCCGGCGGCTCAGTGACAGAGCCGGCCCCCCTCCGATCTCATCTACTACGAGTAACTAGTATTAATATTATGTTTAATACGTTAGCCGAACATTAATAATGATCATTACCTCTCCGATAAATTATTTGTATGACCTGTTAGCGTAAGTTAAGTAGTTGTTGATGATTAATTTATTGTGAAACTGACGCCGTGCCGTGCCGTGCCGTGCCGTGCCGGGTCGTGCCGTGCCGTGCCGTGCCGTGCCGGGCCGGGCCGGACAGTGCCGTGACGTGCCGGGCTGGGCCAGCCGACGGCACGCGATCTGTACATTTTGAGATGTAAATACTGTAAATAATTATTTGTAATCCTGCAAAATATACGACTATGGAGTAAAAACATCGCTGTTTCATTCGAGCGCCATCACCTTAGATTGAAATGTTTTGTAAAAACTTAGACGAGTCCACTGATTTTCCACTTTTGTGATACCAGGACTTCACGACCTCAAAGATTGAAAGGTTGAGATGTTTGGTAGCGCGGGAAGGGGGGGAGACTTAAACAGCTACAGCGTAGTTCAGGCGTAGCTCAGCGTAGCATGGTTCCGTAGAGCTACGGGGTGACGCCGCTACGAACGCTATCTATGTATTCCAGTTTAATTGGAGTTAACCGATTAAAAAAAAAAGAATAATTAAACAATTTAAGGACCTATTATTACATTTTTCGAGTACGCAATTTTATCTTTGGGATGTTATGTGTGGGGGATCTATAGAAGCTTAACCCCAAATGTATGGGGTTGCCACCCTTGTCCCCCGGCCGCCATCTTGGAATACGCCTTTTTCGATAATCTTTCAAACTACCAACCCTACAAAAAAGCTATAGCCCAGTCAAAATAGATATTCCAGTTTGCATTAATTCCCAACAAGCTGGATTTTTGTTTAGGCCTTGAATACGTCATTACAAATGATATGTCAAAAGTCCCCATCGATCCCGCTTGTGCGTTGTTTTTTATTCGAGGTCAAAGGTTACAAATTTGCGTTTTTGAGTATAACAACAAGAGCTAACGAAAAATGTTCCAAGAATCCAAGGCCTGCACAAAAATCCAGCTTGTTGGGAATTTCATAATTAAGTCTATTTTGACTGGACTACTATTAAGATATAATTTGTTGCAAATGAAATTTTCGACACGACACACGAGATTGCATACCTTTTCCTGAAACTTCAAAAATAATAAGTTTTAGCAATAAACTTCATTGTACCTATAAAACTTTATTTTATAAGCTTTTTCTACTTGCCCTGTTACTACATTATTAAATAAAAATAGGTAAAAATTTTTTTTAAGTTAAACGGTTTTATGTTAAACATACATTGCAATGTTTAAGATAAATGTACTAAAAACCAAAAAACAATAAAATAGATACATTCGTGGGAATTATAAACATATGCATAGACTAGACTAAAATAAAACCGTGGGGCACGTCAATTGTCTACAAATTATCGACTTAGGTAATGTGCGATAGAAGAATCGTTTAATTCGTCGTTAGGCAGTTGGCTTACTATTTTCTTGCTCATGGAAATTCCAATAGTTATACACTCCATGTAAATAAAAGAGATGTTTCAACTAGTTTATCGTTGGACATTCACACTGCTGGCTGGCGAGGAATCGTTTCACTGCTCGTAGTTTGTCTTTAATCGACAAAACATATGATAAAAGTACTACTCGCTCACCACTATGAAACCCTAAAACTCGCTTATAATCGAGCTTGCTAGCTTGTTTCCACATTCTAGCCCTACTTATCACACGTCCATCGTTTTCGGTTGAACAACTGCCTAATTATAGTGTAACATTACAAAACAAACATTTTAATCAACGATTGTAGACAATTGACGTGCCCCACGGTTTTATTTTAGTCTAGTCTATGCATATGTTTATAATTCCCACGACTGTATCTATTTTATTATTTTTTGGTTTTTAGTACATTTATCTTAAACATTGCAATGTATGTTTAACATAAAACCGTTTAACTTAAAAAGTTTTTTACCTATTTTTATTTTCTAGTTTTTAGTTTTTATTTCGCATTCGGTTTAATTCATTTAGTGCTTCATTATTGCAAGGTTTCTTGCCCGTTAGTTTATTGCAGTCCAACTCCTCTATACGTAGTCCCTGCAAAGATCTTACTCTACTAAGAGCCACGTAGGCTTGACCTTCTTCAAACAGTTTCGCACCTAAGTATACGACTGCGTGATTCGCAGTGCTGCCCTGCATTTTATGTATTGTAGAAGCCCATGATAGTATTAAAGGCAACATTCTTCTTTCAGCCGTCCCGTAATTGTACTTAGCTGGAAACTGTATGGCTTTCGGGTGTATTATATGTACTCCGTCTCTTGCGAAATCAATTCGGACGGAAGGTACATCTGTTGCATACACAGAAATCTAAATATTATTTAGATTTCTGTGTGTCTAAATATTATTTAGATTTCTGTGGTTGCATACATCTGAGTTCGACGAAATTGAGGCCAAACGATTTCGTTGATGTAGCCTATAGCGCCATTTACTAATCCCTTTGAAACGTCAATATTGGACCGTAGCATGACTTTTGCCCTCACAAATATTTCCAGTTCCGCTGGTAAACCCCCAGTTTTGTTGATATCAGCTGTATTCTTCTTGTCAAGCCCTTTTATTTGATACCCATGTTGATGGGATTGATAAAACCTAAGTTATCCGCCATTTTGCAGAGGCCGCCATCTTGGATTTTAATTTTAGATAGTACAGTATTGTATTCTACTGGTTGAGCACTTTCATTTGATACCCATATTGATGGGATTGATAAAACCTACGTTATCCGCCATTTTGTAGCGGCCGCCATCTTGGATTTCAATTTTTTATAGTATATTGTGTTCTGCTTGTTGAGCCCTTTTATTTGATACCCATATTGATGAGATTAATAAAACATACATTATCTGCCATTTTGTAGCGGCGGCCATCTTGAATTTATAATGATAATGAATAAACATAATTGTATTGTCACCAAAATACAAAGTGCATACAAAATTTCAGATTAATCGGTTGACAGGAAGAGGGTGAAATTTGAATTACTAAATTTGACCCAAGAATAAATAATAAATAAAACAAACGGGGTGAGCTAAATATAAAAAAAACCGTTTAAAAAACCGTTTAAAAACCGTTTAAAAAACCGTTTAAAAACCGTTTAATAAAACCGTTTAATTAATTATTATGTTAGTATGGGACAAATTTTGCAAGTTACATTAGAACTACTTCCAGTCGTTAGATTAAGTTGAAATTTGATATACTTACATAAGTTCGGTGACAATGGAATAATATGGTACTTTTCTTCGTTTTAGAATATTTAAATTAAGGCTTGTTTACAAAAAAAAATACTTTAGAACTTTTTTTACTCATTTTGGTTTTATTTCAGACCAATCTTGTTGTAGAGGGCCTTAAGAAAGAGTTTTCGCATTTTTTTTTCATATAATTATAGATTAATTTATAGAGATTTGAGAGCTTGTTGTTGAGTTTGTTTTAATTTTGTTTCTGTTTTTGGGTAGGTACCTACTACCTATCTTTTCACCGTTTTCTTAATATTCCTATGTTGTGATTTTTTACTATTGACTCTTGTACTTAGAAATTTTGCTTTATTTTTGCTTAAACTTCTTTATTTTTTTATTTGTAGGAAAAAGTAATATGTATAGGCAAGCTCGTAGAAAATAGTATGTATGGATTAACTATCTATTAATGTATCGCCTCGCAACCGCGTGACGTCACCTCGGCACGCGCGTCTAAATACCTCGCGGTATTCCCGCGCGGTATATTTAGCGGCGCGTGCGCACCTCCCCCCCCCCCACCACCCGCGCGCTATCAACAAACAAACGTGCAGATAAATGGAGTGTACGAGTAAATACAGCTCGTCAGAAAGTAATTACCAGCGTTAAAGTGAGTAGAACTGTTTATTAAGTGTAGAGCCGCTAACTTAAAACGGTGAAAAAAAACATCGTGAGGAAACCGACATGTACCCTAAAATCTTTCGAGGTCATGTGTCATCCACCAATCCGCGCTTGGCCAGCGTGGTGGATTATAGCCTTGACTCTCTCCTTGCGAGAGGAGGCCGCGAGTCCCAGCAGTGGGAACCCTTAGTGGGCTGCTTAGCTTCTCGCCGGTCCTACCGCGGCTCGACAGCTCAGTACATCGCTGTCATCTGAAGAACGCTGCCTGAGAGAGACGGACTCGTAATCGGTCACTAACTCGTGACAATTAAACATTTTGTTTGAATTGTTATAGTTCTACGCTTGACCGCTACCTCACCTGATGTGAACCGACGATGCGGTCTATGATGGAGGATGCTTGTGTAGAAGGAACCGATTCTGTCGATGTAAGGATGTAACTATCGGGAAAAATCCATTAAAGCAACGCATTGCAGAGCCTAGACGTTCTTATCATAAAAGTAAAGTCAATCCTCTTCGTGTGAGTATTTGAAATAAATATATTCGTAGCGTTAAGTAGCATTAGTAGCGTTAGCAGCGTGGCGGATCCTCGGGCAAAATTCCTCCAATCACCGTCGTCTGTTCCAGATGCCTGTCGCAACCTTAACAGGATGCTTGCCTTCTGGGACGGCCTGGGCTCGTTGGAGTAGAAAAGGAAGTATAAGTCACGCACAATGGCCCAATAAAGATGTTAGGTGCGGAAAAGACCCCGCGAAGCTAACTAACTGACTAGGTATGTATCCGTAGGTCGCAGGTATATGTTTGCGTGCGAATTACGCATAGCACGTGAAGTAGCTCGTTCGCCTTAACCCCTGTACTCCAGATGTAATAACATTTAGAATGCGTCCTCGGGCAGATATTGCCACAGTTAGGCCAAGTATCCACGTAGCTGCACGACATCCGCACGATTTCGACAATTGTCGGATGCAAGACTAATGCTTGCATCTCGCGTACAAATAATGAAGTCTGTGTTCACGAAACGACAACGACACGACAGCCGCACGTCTTGCGTTTGTTCGTAGGATGCATGCATTCGACAAAAGACGCGTGCGTGGACAGTAGGCCTTACACAGTACAGTACAGGAACGAAGACTCGAGCTCTCGTGTCGGCACACGACGGGAAGCCAGGGACTGGTCCGGCGGTAAGTTTGCAGCGAGCTACGTTCTCCACGAGACTCCAGATACTTTGTGGTTGATAGTGAAGATAAGAAAAAGTAACGTCAAGGTCACGACCATTTTAGATAAGTAATCTATACTAATATTATAAAGCTGAAGAGTTTGTTTGTTTGAACGCAAGGATTTCGGGAACTACTGGTCCGAATTGAAAGATTATTTTTTTCTCTGTTGGATAGTAAATTTTTTATCGAGGAAGGTTATTGGCTAAATAACATTAAGCTACTATCAACAGGAGCTGAGCATGAATGAAAATGTAACAAAAACGGAAAATAATATTGCTTTTTGAGAGCTTTCGTTGCGTGACAGCATTTCGCAACCTAATTTGTTCAAAATTTGAATTGCTACGACCAATTTTCGATTTTCGCGCGCACGGTTCAGCTAGTTTCATATAAAAATATAATAGGGACACGGCGGGCAATAACTCCCGCTGGGCATAATGCCCTGGCCCTGGGGCCACGTGTAGCTAGGGCTGATAACAGTGTTGCGCAGCGGCAGGTGGCGCGGTGCCAGCTTCCACTGCCCATTATAATTATTAAATACGAAAGCGATTTGTGAAATGTTTCCAAACAGGATGCGGCGGAGTTTAGTGGACGACTTCCGAAACACATCACACGACTCACACGGTGTGTCACAAGAGGGGAGCGGGATGCGACCTTGTGTGTGTTCGGGGCATCGTGGCGCTTCGTGGTATCTTTCATAAGATATTTAACATCAAAATTGTTATACATTGATGTCGCTAGCGTAGGACAGCAGCGGTAGTGCGAGGCGCACTCGACCTCACACACCTGAATTTGGGAAAAATACACTAACTTAACACTTATTTTGCAGACCCATTCCTTAATAATGATAATTCCTTAAGAATATCGCGTCATTGAACACCGCCGTTGTTGAAGTTGAAAGTTGGATATTGATTGTGGCCTAAATAGGAAATACATTTCCGTAGTTTGGCGAGAAGCGAGACTTGGCAGCGCGTGATTCGCCATCAAAACAGTCGCTAGGTTTGAGCCCACAGAAATGGTATAGAAGAACTATTAGGCTGCTTCTATTATATTATTATTTATATCTTCCATTATAACATGACAGAGTACTCCGACCACGCAACGGAGTCCGTTTTTAAACGTTTCACGTTTGGCGCCACCGCTGGATTCCCGCGGGGTGAATCATCTCGCGAATCTAGCGGTTGCGTTGGCGGCGCTTCCATTCCAAGCGGTGGTTTCCGGGAGACTCGAGCGGGCCTCCTGCCTTCCGCTGGCGCCGGCCACCTCTCGCGGCGGGCAGCCCCACAACCCCACAGCCCCGCGCCGACGAGAGGTCGGCCGACACCACATAGGACCCCACACACGGTGTGGTGTGGCCTCGATGATTTACTCATTTATAAGCTATCGGTGGATATCGCCTTGTGGGAATTTTCTAAACTTCACAGACAAAAGTATATCTCTAATACACAGATATGTCCGACATAATGAAGGGCGCTACAATTTAAAGTGGATACTTAAACGTTGGCTTATCAAGCCTTGGTATAGCTGTATCCAATTAAGAGTGAGCCTAGTGCCAGGAAAAAATCAAATTTCACCCGCGCGTCGCCCTTCCCCTCTCCAATACGCCGCGTCGCCGCGAGTAAGATAGAAGATGATAGAAGCTACGATCACTCAAGGTCATCGTTCCCCGAAATCCAGTATATGAAAACATTCAGATTAATCATAGATGTTTTTAAAAAAATACATCAATTTGTTTTTATTGTCTATATACACACAATAAACCATTTATTGAAAAACAGTCGAATGAAAGAAATGAAAACTAAATATGACTGAATCACAAGATTTAGTCATTTATTTATTTAATATGTAGTCGTGTTTTATAATTAAATAAATGCGTATTTTACGATATCATATATAAAAAGGGCATCAGTCTATTACTTAAAAAAAATGTGTGCACTTAGACCGCACAGTAGAAGTGAACACTTTATTAGGAGTTTTATTTATTTATTCTGTAATAATATAATGTGTAACCGCAACTTTGATATATTTTGTCATACTAAATAGCATGACCATGTTAGTAGGATAAATAGAAAAAAGACATTAATCAAACTTTGTATTTTTAAAATTAAATATAAATCAAAATAGCACAGCGACACTGGAGTGAAGAGCAGCTGTATCTTTTTCATTCGGGTACCCTTTTTGGTCCCTAGTTCACCCGATGGAGCCTTTCATCTTGGATCGCAACAGATCAGCTTCACTTACAGCTCCCGAAAAAAAATCTGGCGCACCGCCAAAAGTAGTTTTCATTCTGAAAAAAGGAATAGATTTCATCCCCACGTCACTCTTCTTCCGCCGCGTTAGCGCTAATAGAAAGATACGAGCTAAGCTCACCTTAAGTCATAATATAACTAAGTACAGTAAGTACACGTAACCTTACGATAAATCACATATACTGTAAGAGTTACTAATGAATGCGCGTGTGGGTAAAATTATTAAGTTTCTATTTTTACATAGTATCTAAATTGAGAACAAAGAACGAAATGTTGAAAGAAAGAACGGGTGGACTGATATTGATGAGTTTAGATAAATATGTATACTAGGTTTCTGATTAACCTGTACTCTGCATTTATTTTTGGATAATTCAGGTAACATTGTATGTGGATGCTAGAACTAATAATTATTAGGTAGAGAAATATTTAATAATAATGAAATTTACATAAATATGTAAGTAATATTTTTCTATTTAACAACCGCCAAACAAACAAACACCTCAGTTCAAAATACCAGAAATCAAATTACCTAATGGTTGTTTCACTTAATGTTGTTGTTATTGGTTTAAATATATTTAAACTAGGTAGGTATTAGTATTTGTAATCATTGCACATAATATTTTGTTGTTTTTTAAAAGCACAAACATGTAGATTATTTACCAATCTATTTACCCGAAAATACGTTTCGTTTTCAAGTATAGCCAATGTGTGGTTGTATCAGTTTCCATCTGTGTAAAAAATAAAATAAAGTGGCCAAGTGCGAGTTGGACTCGCCCATGAAGGGTTCCGTTGCAGCAAGTAACATAATATACATAGTACATATAGTTCTCGTAGTTCGTTGTAACTTTGATCGAAATTTCAATAATAGTGTATTTATGACGTACTAAAAAAAAACTACTCATCAGTTCGAGTTCAAACTAATTTTCGTTGGTAGTTTACATGGTAATTTACATCATATATTTTTTTTAGATTTTTCATTCTCTTTAGAAGTTAGAGGGTTAACACACACATTTTACCACTTTGGAAGTGTATCTCGCGCAAATTATTCAGTGTAGACGAAAATGATTTTTAAAACCTCAACATAATTTTTGAAGACCTATCGATATACACCACACACGTGTAGGTCTGATGAAAAAACAATTGTTGAGTTTCAATTCTCAGTAGGGGGGGGCAACCCTAATTTTTCTTTTTTTTAATTTTTTTGTTCAAATCTTAATGCGGTTTACAGAATACATCTACTTACCAAGTTTCAACAGTGTAGTTCTCATAGTTTCGGCAAAAAATGGCTGTGACATACGGACGGACAGACAGACAGACATGACGAATCTATAAGGGTTCCGTTTTTACGTTTTACGGAACCCTAAAAAAGTATTGCTGAAGTAATTACCATCTAGACACACCGATCCCCATGTCATCAAAAATAAGTAAAACTTGAAGCCCACCCGCCCACTATAGTGATAACATTATATATGTAAATAGAAAACATCTGTAAAAGTATACTGCCGTCCGCAAACTACAATGCCGTTAAGTACCAAAATATAGTTTCGAGATATCGCGGGAAAACTGTTTCTAAATGTTAAAATTATGCCATTTGATAAGTGGAATACATATTTCCATAATTTTGATACCTTTATATAGAGCTGAGAAAACACTTTGAAATGATAGTATTTTTAAGATATTAAAGTGTGCGAAATAAGAGTTATAAGCGTTTTTGCATTCTAGTCTTGTAATTTTGTCTTAAAATCTTTTCAAAATCACCACTAAAATGCCGTTATGTATAGTTTAACGGCATTTTAGCTTGTTTTTTTCTTTAATTTAATTGGATGGTACTTGACTATAAAATTTGAAATCATTCCAAAACTAAAATGCCGTTATATCATGAAACATCCTAGATTACAATGCGGTTAAAGTCATTTAACCGCATTTAAAACTAGCAAACTTCATAAATTTGTTTTAATCAGTTATTTCAGAGCATTTTACAACACTAAAATGCGATTAAATGCAAAACCTTTACCTTTAACTGCAATTAAGCTAAGCATGACTCACAAGATATTTAAGAAAATACAATAAAAGTGATGATTTATGTGAAATAAGTGAACAAAAAATGACATTAAAAACTAGATATTTATTGGCATTAAAAAATAACAAACAGCATTTTTTGTTAATCTTTTTCGAAAACAAGCCTAAGTATCTAAAAATAAAATTTCTCAAGAGTTAAAATGTAAAATAACAAGGCAAAATTACAAGGTAAAATTACAAAATTTAAAATTAAAATACTACTTTTATTGCCCTTATTTACAACAGATTTTCAAGAATCTACAATAGATATCAATTGTTTTTGTTTTATTTTTGTCACAATCACTTAAACTTTTGGATAAATATTCCTACAAAATAATTAATAATACCTAAGACTCAAATATTTTTCTTGAGTCTAAATATTGCTTTACTAGCATTATCATTCTTTGTCGTCGGTCGACAAGTTCTTCCAAAACAATAGCTTATGTGTTGGCGCTATGTTGCTCTATGAATTGAACTAAATTAATCTTCCGCTTGGTATTTCTGCATTTTGCTTTTGATTTGAAACGAAGTTTTATAATTTCTGGTATTTTAAGTATTTGCCATTGAAGAAAGCAAAATAATATAAATAATCTTTCTGGCAATAATTTTTGTACCTACAAACTATTACAATAAAACTCAGAATCAGAGTAAATCCACATGTGCGACATATTTTTAAGATTAACTCAGGGGCTTAATTTGAATTCTTCTTTCTGAAGCGTAACTTGGTACAATAACGAAATTATTTGGTGCTATAAACTTCATATTTACTTTTGAGTTGCTAACTCATACTGTCTCATCAAAATGGTCAAAATCATATAACTTACCTTTATTGCATTTTTAACTTTACTTTATGATCTTCTTGTTCGCAACTCATGAAACTGTGTTCAGATTTGAAATAATAAAGCGTAATTTGTTATATGTAGATGATTTTGCTTTTGTAAATAAATGCATTTAGTAAATAAATGACACTGAGAAGAAGTGAACATAATAGTCAATTTTATTTTGTGCACTGCAACTGCATTGCACTGTTGGCAACCCAATTGTATACATCAGATCTTTCTCTTCGATTCAGTCATGACTTTTATTTTCCAAACTGTCAACTGCTTTGTGGTCGTTGCATAAACATTAAAGTAGACAGGTTCTGATATTCACCAATTTCTATCATGTGTCTCCGCATTTGACAGAGAGAAGAGAATACTGACAGTTTTTTGAGGTTCATTAATTGAGCTTCTACGCTTTTCCAACCAGCCTTCGGTTTGTTTTTCTGTATTCTGTATAACGGCATTGACAATGTTTTATACAACGTTAAATGGTACCGTTTTTAAGCTAGTTTTCTGTGGGTATTTATTAATGATGTTGTGGTTCTTAAAGTCAGACTTATGGTTACGTTTAGACTTAAGCTTAATGGATTTCTTGAAAATAGTAACTAAAATTTTCCCTTGAATCAGCTATCTTAAAATCTTTCTAACGTGCAGGTCATCTGAATTGAAATCACACTGTAAACTTGATTGTGAAGTTTAAAACTTCAATAGATACGGTATGGTGCTATCATCATCTGGCTGTAATATTTTATGTTAACTCTTCAAACTGAATGTTTGTTTTGATGATTTTGTAGAGAATTACTTTACTTTCCTTGTAAGTCTATTAAAACTTGATAAAGTTTAATTAGATAGATTTGTGATTTCAATTAAATCTAAAGAAAGACGAGTACTGTAACATAATTTATACGTCCCAAAATGTATCAATGACACTGAAAGAGTCGGAACAAGATGTAACATAAGGATCATTTCCGTTTTTTTCTATACAAGATCTAGTTTGACTCATCTAGATGTGTTTTAAGCCATCGTAACAAGTTGGAAAGCATCGAAAGCATCTGCAGTTGATTTCCTTCTCATACAATCGTACTGCATACGCAAGAACCTGTAACGGCATTTTAGTTAAGTAATGTGGCATAGCTGCGTTTTAGTCTAGTATTGTAAAAAATAAATAATGTATATCACATAGTTAAGGTAGCTTTGTGATATTTTCCGTTTTAAGTTTACAAAATTGGATACGTATTTACTAGTCTAAAAAGCCGTTAAGTATGTTTAACTGCATTTTTGTGTTGTATTCAAGCATAACGGCTTTATAGCGTTGGACAAATACAATATAAATTATAAATGAAGCTTTGTTTAAAAACGTTTAAGTGCTTTAACGGCACTATAGCGTACAAAAGTCAGTTAACGGCAATTAAGTAATGGAAAATCAAAGAAAATTTCAGCCAAAGGTAACGTTAAAATACCTTAGCGGCTTTTTAGGTAAGTATTGTTATTTAACTGCGTTTTAGCGTTGGAACCATACAAAATAAAATGAGTTAACGGCATTTTTAGTTTTGGTATCTTAAAAACTAACATACCTAGAAAAACACGGGTTACACAGATCGATAGATATTTTTTTTCTGATTGTAGTGCCATTTAAATGTCCAAATCGACCCGATGTTAGATAACGGCATTTAAGCTTGCGGACGGCAGTATAAACGTCACGTGTCCGAAAACACTTTTCAAACAATCTCGATTTAGGAAAGGATTCTTAACATGATTTTAATTTCCAGGTAGCTAATGTTACGTATAACTTAACTACCCATTGTTGATATCGAAAAATACAAATATGTCTAAGAGAAAATAAAACCAATCAGAAAGTGAACAAATTCACAGGCAACAGCTTGCTAGTATTATTTATAATTTTAAACCAACAATTTTATAAACAAGAAAGATCACATTGTTTGTAAGGGACTCAAAACTACTGGACTTATTTCTTTCGTCATTATATTACTACGTTATTCTTAATTACCGTAGCACCATTAGCCCTTCACGTGCTTTACGCAAAGCATAGTTGCGTAAGCAAAACTCTCTATTGGAAGACGGATTGTGACATGTATAGGTAAGTTTTAACACGTTATAATGTTGGTACTAGCCTGTTCGGAATTTCAATTACGCGAAATTTACCACTATTACAATAGAAATAAAGGAGACGGCTCATTTTTGCCCCACGTCGTTTCAAGTTTAGGTACTTAATTAGCCCCGGAGACCTAAAAAAGTTATTTAAGTAAATTAACATTTAATTAAATAATGCAAACTGTACATTCAAAACTAACGTGCCAAGCGGGGATTGCAAATTGGTATGATTAAAAGTACTTTAATGACTGTACCTTAAGCCAGCCATGTCTTTTCTCTTTTTTTCTTCTGTTGACGTTTACGTAAAGTGAACGTGCTTGTGTCATTTTGCCCGGATTGCGACATTCTAGTTTTGGCGCCAACGTGAAAAAAACATGTCGCCTCATTGTATTATTTTCTTTAACTTGTGTATTTTCGAGTGGCAATGTGCAATATAATTATTAGGTGAGTTATTACAAATTACTATTTCATGTTCGTGAACGTACTTCTTTGACGGTTTTTAGTAAAACTTGAAAATATTGAAATACGTAATATGGGAAAACACAAAAGGCGTGCGACACCAAAATAAAAAAAAAGTGAACAAAATTGACACAACATCCGATTCGTTCGAAACTCGACTCCAACAAGAATGTAAAATATGCTCGATTCGTTCTAAACTCACACATCGCGTTTTTTTTTCAACGTTTTAGTTGATATCTTTTAAACCCCGCTATGCAGAATAAAAACATTAGTCGAGTCTCCTGCACTTTTGCTGTGGGGCAAATGCCCATGGAAAATGGGCCGTCTCTTTTCATTTGGCCTGAAAAAATAAAAAATACGAATGGTACTCCGCCATTTCTGTGTCGCGATCGTCCGACGCCATTTTGCCCCACGACAAAGAACATTTTTTTTAAACCGAAAAATGTGAATACGGTTTGTATTTTATTGTTATCTACTAAAAAAACTATGCAATGCAAATAATAGGCAAACGTGGTAAAGTTAATATTATTTATAACATATTTGCTCATAAAGGGTCTCTTATTGCACCAATTTCTGTATCGTAATGTATCTTATTACGTACTTGTGCGGTAATGTAATGTAAAACGCAAGTTTCAAAATGATCCGTCTAAAACGAACGGTACCTTTTTAAAGCTTAGTAAAGAGTTTTTATGTCAGAAAAGATGTAAACATTTTATGTATAAAACTAATTAAGTATGAGAAATAAAATATAATGAGAAATATTTAATTTATCAATTTAATTAATTTTGACCATAACTCACAACAATTTATTTATAACAAAACACAAAAACATTCAATTACTTTATTACTAATGTCTTAATGTCATAATAGCTGGATCAGTGCCCTTGCTTTAAAAAAAGCGCTGATGCGCGCGCATTGTTAATCGGTGAACAAGAAATATGCCAGCCAATGGGAAATGCTGAAAGGGCCTAGCCTCTGCTAATTATAGCTCTCGCCTACGGCTCGAGCTAGCAATATCGCCTCGGCTGTAATTATCAACTTAGCGCACTTATATCATAATGTACTATTGTGTGTTGTGTTCTTTTATTAGTGCTGTGAAATCCATCCAATCCACTTTTTTACAACGGGCGTAATATTTAAACTTTGCATTTCGTGATAGGATTATTTAATGTAGTAAGTACCTAGAAGTTAATATAATAGTAAACTATATTTCAAGGGCTTTCTGGTGATATATACATAAAGATATATAATAATACAAATAAATAATAATAAAACAAATATATAATAATATAATAAATAATATTTAATAAACACTGTGAATATATAATAAGAATATGTGATAATGATCTAGCCGGCACGTACGGACCGTTCCACGAGTTTTCTTCAAACGCGTGCAGGGTTAACCAAAAATATTTATATATCAAGACACATGCTGGAAAGTTTACCATGAAATATACATTCTCCTTTCTCCCTATTTTAATAGATCTAATGCTCAGCAGACGTGCCACGATGGATCGTCTGCTGATAAACATATTCATCAAGTTTGCATTTCTTTAATCTGAAAAGTTTATGTCAAAAAAAAACTTAAAACATTATTTTCCGCAGACCTCAATTCATAAATATTTTCTGATCGTTTGTTTCAATTGTCACTAAAACTTAAAACTATTAATTTATTCATCATACAAAATTTATTATGTACACAATGACTTGTTTGGGTTTTTGCATGTACTACCACAGATTGCTCTTTTATTAAATTGAATTTTTAAATTTAATAAAAACAATGTTGGTAAACTTATCTTTTTAACAATAATAGATACCTACCTACTTTTTTTACCTATTATTGTACATACTACGAACCTATTCCAAAACAAAATTTGACTTACCTGACTAAAACATACATTAAGTACCTGACTAAAATTCCAAAATGTTTACGTTTAGTTCTCTTTTTCCGCAGAAAAAATATTTATCGCATTATCCTTTCATCCCATTTTTTTAATTCACGCACGCATTTGCCTGACAGAGCGTCCGTAAACAACCTTCCACATCGAGCGTTGCCCGACAACTGACCAGGACCCAAAGGTCTATTTAATATCTAACCTGGTACGCATAAAGTCGAGAATAGCATGACACAGTTTATAGTGGAAATTAATTTGAATTCGGGAGTCAGTTTTTGACCAAGTTTTATTTAATTACGCAAAAATTGAACATAAATTCAAAAAACTATTCGGTTACTTAAGTAGAGCGTAAAATTAGACATTTTATTAGGGAAAAATAATGTGGGGTCATCGCTGATAATTTCGAGCACTCGAATTAAAATGGGTTTTTTCGGTGTCATTTTTATTTTTTTATTGTAAAAAAATCTGATCTATTTTTAAAATTCTATTCGGTCATTGTGCTTCTCCTTGGTTGTACCCACACGTCAATATTTTTATTGTTATAGTTTTATCTTTCTTAACGACGGTGAGGGGCGTCGAAAATGACCTTTTTTGCGTTTTCTGGCTTTAGGCCCGCTCCTTTAACTACTTACATGAAACCCTTAAATGTTCCCACTGCCGGGACTCGGGTCTTCTCTCGCAAGGAGGGAGTCAAGGCCATGATCCACCACGCTGGCCCAGGGTGGGTTGGTTAATGACATAGATGGATGAATGCAAAAATAAAATAAAATCCTTAATAAAATAAGGCTGACATTTCTCATACAACACGTATTAGAAGCTTATCTACAAAGCTCAGATATTACGTAATATTTGAGCATTTTTAGTAACATATCGTTATAAAATAAAAATCTATCTGTTTTTATAAATGTTGTATTGGTTTGATATTATAAATCAACTAGCGGCGCCCCGCGGTGTTACCCACGTAGTTTCCGTTGCCATCGTTCTTGTTATTTTTCCGGGATAAAATGTAGGCTAGGTATATCGCCTCTTTAGAGAGCAATTTTAAACATTTAAGCGTTGATAAATTCTAAAATATCGATAATTTTACAGTAGGAAAGCAATTAGATTGTTGCGGTAAATAATGTTGTTTCTGAAAATAATTACAATAAAACTCAGTTAAAAATGAAAGAGGTAAAAAAACGGATTTAAAAAAACACAGACACACATGTCACGTTTTTTGTGAAAATATGTCACAAAATGCTTGTAACATTTTGAGTTAGCACATTGAATATGTTAAATTTAAGTGTAAGGCTGTGTGATAAGTAAAATATAACACACTATCAAAATAAAGATCATGTTTGTATTAGAAAATACAAATTAATGGGTTACTTCCACCGTGAATTCAGTTTAAGGCACAATAATCAACAAGGTATCAATCAATCACACATTACAATAATAATGTACATTGTACTTAATACTTGCTCTAATTATAATAATATATTATGTACATTGTACATTGTACTTAATACCTGCTCTAATTATAATAATAAAGAACTAAAAAACTCAAAAAGTTAACTGAACTTAAAGTTATCTAATCTAATAGTTTTTAACGTCTTCTAACACAATTTTGGCACCCAGTTTTTTATTGTTTATCACATAGAATCCTTCATAAACATAGAATCACATATTCTCTTAATACTAATTATATCATTTTATAAAATGGCACTACACAATTTTATAAATGGGCACTTTTGCGCCGGGAGCAGTTAGAGGTGAGTTATTCGGAGATTAGTTTTTTAATTATTATTTTAGTTAATATGTAATCGAAGCAAGTAAGTTTTATAAAATGATATAATTAGTATTAAGACGAAGAGTAGACTTCATCATAATTTGTAAACAAATAGTTCCTATTCTAACATTCCTTAGATTAATTTCACCAGAAACTCAATTAAACTAACACATTCTACTAACACCAAAACGTGGGTCTGGATGTTATATCTTCTATATATATAAAAGCGAAAGGTCACTCATCAAGGAATCTCGGAAACTACAAATGCTAGGAATCTGAAATTTTGCATGAAAGTCCCTTTTAGCACGTAGGCGCTCGCTAAGACGGGATTTTGCGAAATTCAACCCCTAAGAGGGTAAAACAAGGGATGAACGGTTGTATGAAAATTCGTCATTTTCAAAGTTATCAAATGTTGTATCTAGATACTTGACACGAAGCAAACGAATGTTTGTTCTAGCAATTTTGTAATTTCGAACTGTACGGGGATGAAATTGGGGTTGCAATGGGGGATGAATGTCAATTTGGAAGTTCTCAACCGTTGAAGATAAAACCATGAAACTCTGTTTATAGACACTTGACACGAAGCAAACGAATGTTTGTTCTATCAATTTCGTAATTTCGAACTGTACGGGGGTGAAATTGGGGTTGAAATGGGGGATAAATTTCAATATGAAAGTTCCCAACCGTTGAAGATAAAACCATGAAACTCTGTTTATAGACCCTTGACACGAAGCAAATGAATGTTTGTTCTAGCAATTTTGTAATTTCGAACTGTACGGGGGTGAAATAGGGGGATGAATGTCAAAATGAAAGTTCCCAACACTTGAAGATAAAACCATGAAACTTTGTATAATAGACACTTGATACAAAGCAAACAATTGTTTGTTCTAGCAATTTTGTAATTTCGAACTGTACGGGGATGAAATAGGGGGATGAATGTCAATATGAAAGTTCACAACCGCTTAAGATAAAACCATGAAACTTTGTATATAGACACTTGACACGAAGCAAACGAATTATTGTTCTGCCAATTTTGTAATTTTGAACTGTACGGAGATGAAATTAGGTTTGAAATAGGGGGACGAATGTCAATATAGAAGTTCCCAACCGTTGAAATTAAAACCATGAAACTCTGTATTTAGGCAATTGACATGAAGCAAATAAATCTTTGTTCTATCAATTCTGTAATTTCGAACGTCTCTTACGCTTTCAAACCTAAACAATTGAACTGATTTTGATGAAATTGTTTTATTATAAGCTGTTTTTAGTAACCGTAAATGTGTCTGGGTGTATACAAATAGGTACTGCCTGAGTTACCTTAGTATTTTATTTCGCGCGGACGAAGTCGCGGGTAACAGCTAGTGTGTATATAAAAGGGAAAGGTCACTCATCACGAAATTTCAGAAACTACAAATGCTGGGAATCTGAAATTTTGCATACAAGTGCCTTTTGGCACGTAGGCGCTCGCTAAGACGGAATTTTGCAAAATTCAACCTCTAAGAGGGTAAAATAGGGGATGAAAGTTTTACATAAATGCACAGGGCAAACCTTTAGGGCGAGCAACTTAAAACTTCGCACACATATTCCTTCTATTATCTACTAAGGAACGATTTATTAAAATTCTACCCCCAAGGGTGTGAAATAGGGGATAAAAGTTTGTATTAAACTTTTTATTCATTGTTCATATTGGTGATGAAAATTTTATATTAACGGTTAGGCCTTACGACGATGATTCAAAAAAGGCGAGCGAAGCCGCGGGCAAAAGCTAGTAGTAGAATATGTCCAGTGTCACGTCATTTAGAGAAGAATTTGTCTAAGGTGTTACCTAATTGTCTCTGGTGTTACCTTTATGTCCTCTTTTCTTTGAGTAGTTATCACCATTATTTTACGGTTGTTTTTCGAAGTACCACTTATTATTTTCTTGTTTTAGTTGTGTTAAAAGTTGGTTTTCGTTTTATAAAGATTTTGAAGCGTTTGCCACTCTCAACAGAGAATTATGCAAAATAAATATACATTTTGGATCTCGGTGGCAACGCTAAATACAAATTGTTGATATTATGTTCTCAGGTATGTAACTTAAATTAAGACTGAAATACCATACTGTTTGATTATGCATCCGAAAGTAAAAAATATATAAGAGTAAGTTAACACTGAGTTTTATTTCCGGTTACTGAGGTAATATGAGGTAATAATAGCCTCTGGTAACGCAAGAGACTCTTTTGTGGGGGTTGTTTAAGTTTTTTATGAATATAGTAAAAATCATACAACAGACGTCGTGCCCATTTACACATGTCATGCTCCAATGTTCAAGCTATTTGAAAATATACTTACGACGTATAATATTTACGAAAAAAAAATTTAAAATAAAATAACTGTATCCTCTCAAAAGTGCGGGTCGAAAAGTTGATTGACACTTATACGTAGGAATGAAATGTTTCTAAAAATACAACTGAAAACAAAATTATAACAATTCATAAAATGGCTTGTGGTAGCTAAGAATTATGTTTTTTATTGACCAAATCCATGAGATCAGCTTTTTGTCTCTCTGCTTGCAGGGTTTTGAAGAAAGGCCTTTTGCAAATCTAAATTAATGCGTTGACTACGGTGCTTTATTTTTTTACCATTCTTGAAAAATTCGTCGGCAACTCTGAACTTTTATCATCTTCAGTCCAGCCAGTTTCCCAGTATTATTGTCTTCATCTTTCATTATTACAAATTTCATTTGAGTATACTTTTCCAATCAAAACTAACATCAAAATTCAAAATCAATCAAAAGACAAGAGCGAGGTCTTTAGGCGTTGCAGTAATTTTCTCCAGGTATTTGTAAACACAGATGGCTATTTTGTTGACCTTTATTGGCAATAGACTTATCCCATACCCCATACATAACTCTTAAATGAATGAATTTGTAATTTACATTAAATTACAAGTTACGGCTGGTCCAGTCGAAAGAATGGCAACTGCCGATCCGGAGACACGAGTTCAAATCCCACGAGCACCACTGTTTTTTTAAGTCATGTACGTGATGCCGCTTACTTAAAACGGTTTAGGAAAACATCGTGAGGAAATTAACATGTACTTCGTACATGTATAACCTACAAAGTCAACACGCATTTGGCCAGCGTTATAGATTATGGCCTTGACTCTCTCTTTAGTAGAGAAGGCTCCGAACCCCACCATTGGGAATATTTGACGGGCTGTTTTTGCTAGTTTGGACTTGTGGTAAAAAACTGCGACGTCTTCTTTGGGGCATGGTAGACTTTTTGAAGATCATTTTAGATGTTACCAAATTTTGATCATCCGAAATGTAATTATGGTTAGTTGGTAGTGATGTTTTGTTCCACAACAGTATCAGAACAATACTTGTTTGTTGGTTGGGATTCATAATCAGGATCTGACGGACTGAGTCGCCGCTGTCTGAAACGTTATAAATACAATCAATTTCTTAAAGTGTAGTGGTGTGGTATTGGTTTGATCAATCAGTTTCGAATTTAGTGAGAATAGTAGGATACAAATTATTTACTCCAAACATCTAAACAGATCCCTCTGCATTTTAAATAAGATTACCTGGAGATATACATGGGTTGATGGGTTGCTGCTTGAAAAACTGGTGGAAAAGAATCGCTAGGTTAGTAAAATTACTACGAGGTTGGATACAATCTACTGCGATGTCTTTGTCTATAAAGAGGATGGAAGTCATGAAATTATAGAAACATAACTAGACAAAAAAAACAGTACATACAAGTGACAATAATAGTCCTACTGTTGATGTCTGTATTGGAAGAGCTTTTGATATTTTCTTTCTTGTCTTGTGTTAAAATTTCTATCTGAGAGTTTGAATTAGGTACCTACTTAGTTGTACACTTTTTTAGACACATTATTTATAACACCTAAACAAAATATAGTTGATCATGAACGGTTACTAGATCGTGTTGTTATCTGAAAAACAAATTCGTAAAAGTTACTTCATTTTAGCATGTATAATGTAACATTTTAGCATAATATAAACCTAAACTTAATTAAAGGTTTTCGAAAATAATGGTGTAAAATAAAATAACCCATAGTATATGAAAAAAATTCATCAGCAACATGGTTACATTCAAAGATATCATAAAGAAATCTTGTAACTTTTTCATCAATAGTGCGACAATATTCATTATCTCATTCTCAATACTAACGAGTTTTACAACAAAAACGAGTTAAATAAGTAATATCACAAGTCAAGTTAAAGTAAATAACAACAGAAACATACCTTTGCATTAAAAACGTGGTATACTCGTGATGCCATTTTTTTTGTCGAAAACAGGAGCACTTCACTCGTTGCGCGCGCGGGGCAAACCAACATGTCGCGTTGTCACAGTCGTGCGCCACACCGAAAGAGACAACGTGATAACACTACTTGCCACGGTCGTGTCGTCCCTTTCACTCATAGCTCCTCGAACATTCACGTATAAATGCCGCGTTTTTGTAGAAAATAAAATTCGACATCGCGGTTTTGAATATCAAATAATAAAAAAAACGTTTTTATGAGATGTCACGTTGCCCTTGTAAAGAGGCGATATGTTTTTCCAGACTATAATTTACACATGTTCTAAATTTCAGCCCGATCCGAACCAAACATTCTTATTTATTATTATATTTAAAATTAGGTTATATCAGCAGGTCTACTACGAAAACAACCTCCGAATAATCGGATCCGACCGACAGCTGTCCGAATAATCAGCAGGTCTACTACGAAGTCCGATAAAAGATATATCGGCCGAACTTATGGACGTTTGAGTATTGAGTATGTCCTACCTCGATAGACAGTCGGTCGGTTGATCGAATCGGCCGTTTCGTTCGATCCGTGCTTCATCCGACCTAAGTCTATAACTTCCGACCGAGATGTATCAATCCGAGTGTTTTTCGTGGTAGGCTACAGATCAGATTCAGCTGTCGGTCGGATGCGATCATTCGGAGTTTGTTTTCGTAGTAGACCTGCTGTAAGGTAATTAAATGCTTTCGGAGTAAGGTTTACGACACAAAAACTGTCAAATCTATGTCGGTCGGAATTCGAAATTAAAGAAACGCCCGATCCGATCAACCACCTGTTGTGTTTCGTGGTAAGAAATGTCCATAAGTTCGGCCGATATATCGTTTATCGGACTTCGTAGTAGACCTGCTGGTCCGACTCGACAGCCGCGCGCGGTCCGGCGCCGGCGGTGCAGCCGGTCCGGCGCCGGCGGTGCAGCCGGCCCGGCGCGGCGCCGCCGGTATCAGTGCAGTTGGAGTGTAGAACTGGACGTGTTTTGCATTGTTCCACACAGCTGTACATCGGTTTCATTGCGTCAGCTAAACAGTTCGATATCGTTCTGATAACAGCGGCTTAGTAAGTTTTCCTTAAACAAAGTTTAGCTGGATATATCAAGGTTCAGAGCTACGTACCTAGGTACAGGGAGCAGTTAGTTGGGAGATACATAATAGACGTAACAACTTAGACCATTCAGCCTTAATTGATTTAGCCCCAAGGACGTTTACTTTTTTTAAACGTCCTTGTTTGCCCTAATAATTTGTCTGAGCGTAATAACGGAGGGTAAGGTAAGCAGCACGTCTGCCATTCACACTCACAGCTCAGTACCACGCAACTGTTACAACAAGAAAAGCTTAAAGTACTGCCTAATACTGCATTGCACTTGTCTCTACGAGATAATAGATAGTTTATGTCTTTGCCCTACAAGTTCTATAAAAGCATTGCCCGTTAAACCGGAGCACGATAAAGCTTGTATATTACTGTTCAGTGGTATACCACTTTATTATAATGGGCATTTAATGAGCGGCACAGGTTCCCGGCACTGGCGGTAGGGCGGCCGCGCTCACCCCCGCGCGGCCGCCGGCTCGCGCTAGCTGGGTGCTGGGTGCTGGGTGCGTCCTGCGTCGCCGGCGCAGACACGTTATTCAGAACATTCTATGCTCCTACCAAGGACGTTTAAAAACGTCTTTGGTTCCTACATAATATTTAGTTTTGAAACGCAGTGCCTTATCTCGCGTCACACGCTCTGAACACATGTGAGTTACACTGCAAAAAACTGTAATAAACCTTTTACAGATACTTGCTGTAGTTATAGCCGCGTATGAACTACATTCCTAGCAGGGTCCATAGTCCATAGATTCCTTACATTTTTTTATATGGTAAGTATGTCCTGTATGTGTGATCCCACTTAGGTATTAGGTACATATTTGTTTCCTAGCAGCGCGGGTTTGCGCATGTAGGTACATAGGTAGGTCGTTGTTTCGGCTCCCGTAATGTTACTGTGATTAAAAGGGACACCGTTTAGCAAAGGATAGAACTGTTGTTTCTATATTCCTTAATTATAACATCACCTTTGAACCTTTGTACACAGTTTTTCCAATAAGTGATTCTGATTCAGAAAAAAATAGCATTATATCTACTTACATAAATGTGCTATTCGAGACTATAACCAGCAGGTCTACTACGAAAACAACCTCCGAATAATCGGATCCGACCGACAGGTGTCCGAATATTCGGTAAGGTAATTAAATGCTTTCGGAGTAAGGGTTACGACACAAAAACTCTCAAATCTATGTCGGTCGGAATTCGAAATGAACGAAACGCCCGATCCGATCAACCGACTGATTGTGTTTCGTGGGAAGAAACGTCCATAAGTTCGGCCGATATATCGTTTATCGGCCTTCGTAGTAGACCTCGTACCTTCGTAGTAGTGTCTCAAATTTCAATTCGATCCGTTCCAACGTTGAGCATATTTATTCTGTGGTTGAGCACCAAACCACAGAATAAATATTAGTACAGAAGCCTCACTTACCGAAGACAATTATATAAGTAGCGACTCTTGCTGGGACACAACAAAGTTCAATTCAGCTCGCAATATCTGTCGCAATTTTCAAATAAACATTTGCGCTCTTTCTAACGCGTAACTCTGTCCTTGTCTAGCGCGGAGGGTTGTCGACAATGCACTGACCAAACGGCCTACTTTCCCATCACAAATGTAGCGTCCGCGTATAGGTAGATGGTTCAAGTTAAAACTGCCCTTGCGCCTGTTACTCCGGCGCTAGCAATCACACGCGGCAGCGGCTTGCACGCGCGGGGCGCGGGGTGCTATGTTAGCCCACAGCTGGAGTCCTGAATAAAGGGCCTAATTAACCCTTAGGCCAACTAGAGCGCGAGAATCAGGGGGGCGCGCTGAAATCATGCCTTTGCATTCACTATAAATCTAGCATCATTGCGTCTACACAGGTACTTCACAAATAAATTCCATTCACATTCCGTAAGTTCCGTCTTTGTATGACTTATTCGAAGTCTGTGACTCCGGGTTCCAGATATTGCTGTAGAACATTCTGAAAACGCTTCAGAAAAACTTACAAGGACAATATAAAAATTAATGTGTGAAGAAAATAATACGAAAACAAATCCAGCGCAGCGAGTGATACAACAATCGATTAATGCGTAGGTATGTATTTGAATTTGAATCGGATAAGATTCCGCGTATCGCCATCGTCGGGATTAATTTAGCGGAATAATGGAGGAGCCGTGATGGATCGACAGAAAGATATCACATCGGAGTGAGATTAGTAGGTGATGTTAGATCAACAACTCACCATCTGTCCACCGCCGCACACACTACAATGGCGCCGGCCGTCTCCGCGGCGCATTAGCAACTTCTAAACAAAACTCTCCAGCAACTACTTTGAAGTATGATTAGTACAAAGGAGTTGAATATACTGTAACTATGAATGTATGAACTACTGCTCCGTTTCTCAACTGAACCCATAGCTTCCAGCGAAGACTGGCCCGACCCATTCCAAAGGTGTGTTATCCTACTAGCAATATTATAAATGTGAAAGTTTGGATGGTTGTTACTCATTCACGTAGCAACGTATGAACGGATCAAGTAGAAATTTGGATCACGGGTAGATTATTGTCTGGAATGACACAAAAGCTACTTTTTTGTATCTCGTGAAATCAACGGGGGAACGTGAAATATGCGGGTAAACCGCGGGGCAATGCTAGTATTCTCTATAGAGAATAACTCTCGCTCGTATGCGAGAGAGCATTTGTGCTTGGCTAACAAGTTACGTAGGTACTTGGAATTGAAGTATACTAATTGACTTTAATAATAATTTGAATTAACTAAGAATTGTTTATAAATTGCTTTTTCGAGTATTAACGCCCCTAAATTGACAGAATAATGATGTTACTGAAAAATTATATACCATCTCTTATTTTCACTTTTGAAGTGAAAACTTCTTTAGGCGCGCCTAGACAGATTTTTCGTGGGGTGTAAATTGATTTCTAGCGTCACGCTCGGGTATGATAAGAAATCTTCGGGTAAACTCGGGGCCTTGGCGATTGGGCATCTAGAAATGCGTCAGCCAAAGGGAAATGCTGAAAAAGCGTGGCCTCGACATCATGGCATGGCCATCTAGAAATGCGTGAGCCAATGGGAAATGCTGACGCATTTCTAGATGGCCCTGCCATGATGGCGAGGCCACGCCCTCCGGTTACACCCGTGTAGTTTCCAAGGTAAGCTATCAAATTCTGAGTTATAAGTTTTCACTTCTATCGGCAGTTCCTATGACTGCCAATTTTTTATTATTATAATTTTTGCAGGATATTACTATGCAAAACACCATCATAGGGGAGTACGCAATGCGGCCGCTAAGGTGCTAAGTCATACAACGACTGACGTAAAGTTAGCTGGCGTGTGGCGTTTTGTCTTTTGTTGAGTGGGGCCGTTTTTAAACGGTAACCTAAAATCCATAGTTTCAAATATCGTTGGTTAGGTTGGTACTCGTGTAGTTTTGACGAGCCGTGGCCATACGCTTGGTATTGGACAAACATGTTAACTGCTCTTATTGGTTTGTACTGAGTATCGAGTCCTATGTTTGTAGTACTTACACACTCATTACTCTGATCGACGACCGGTCTGTTGTACCACGTTGTACGATGTACGCACCTTGTACGGTCGGTTTCGTCCACAGACTAAGTAGAGAGATACCTACTCTGTGTCGTAATGACTGGTATTTACGTGTGTAGCTGTGTAGAGTCATAGCCAATTACCCCCACCACTTCTACGTAATTTCCTCTGATTTCAGGACTCGTGTGGAGAGCGTTTATTACATGACCATTGAGGGAGTGATAAAAAAATGGTTGTGATTACTTTTTGTTACAACTACCTACCTACCTAGGTAAATTATTATCTCCAAAGACATTTGATAAAAGATTATGAAAATATTGGCACTACTCCTATTGAAGTTAAGGACAACATATATTATGTTGTCTTAATCTTATATTTGTTTGTTGCAAGCTTGCAAGGTGCGGTGCTCCGGCGCCGCTCCCGCACTCACAACATTTATACAATTTAAATTCCAAATGTGACGACATCAAAACACACCCTATCTCACCGATGTCGATGAGCAGTACCTAGTTACCTACCATTTACCACCAAAAGAGCAATTTCTGGTTTTTCACTCGTATAAAAAATTTCCCGGCTGTGTTCCAGCATTTTATTCGCTAATATGTATTACGGATCTTTATGAGAAGCCATCACTAATAGGTAAATGTTTTTGAAATACGGCGGTAAGTCATCGAGGTATATAAAAGTAAATTTAAGTTTTTTGTTATATTTAAAAAATCACCACACCGATTTCGATAAAATGTATATGGGAACATGGGACCACCTCTCTGAACTATGATCTACCGAACGAAAAAGAACCGTCACAATTAATTCACAATTGGCGGAGCTTTCGCGTAACATACTTACATACAACGATCTCAATACACAGAAAGGCCCTCCCAAACTTTAGGGCGCACGGAATCATGTCATCGTTGGGAAGAGTGAGCTCACTCTTTCTGTTCTAGTCGGTCACAGCGTCGCAGGAAGCGGTGAACGCTGGACGTTTTTACCTATCACTATTCGTTATAAACAACCAAAATAAGTAGAACCACAGCATATCGCGCCGCTAGTGATTGTAGGGGTCAAGTAGAAAAGTTGATTGTGTGTAAACTACTTACGATACACAGAGACGCAGTTTATTACCAATTTTAACCTACTAAGGGCACATCCAATGACCGATACTGATGGTTTGCTCCCACTCCACAGGCCCTTGTCGTCTCGCTCGCTCGTAGGCCGATATTGATATTAGCTTAGAGTATATATAAGTACTATTATTTATTCTCTAAGGATATTAGGTACCTACCTACATATATTTGCAATAAACAGATAAACACACAAGGGTTATCGCTACAGCCATTCGCTTCTCAAGTGCTAAATATAGCTCTACGGTTCTAATTGTAATGGAATTGAATTAGCTTGTACTTATCTTTTATCTTTTCATAATATGTTTTTGGACTTTGATACTTGGTAGAATTATGTGTGCAAATAATTTTGTAATGTCACTAAATAAATATGTATGTATGTGTGATGATCCACTAAGTAGTAAGTAATCATTTCTGTAATAAAATGTTGTAGGCCGAAACAGGCACGAACATGAGACACTAAACTTGAATTACATCTGCTGTACACTGTATGTGCTTACACAACCATGTTCTAACAAATACATAATCTTATTTGATTGATTTAATTTGATAAACATCTGATAAAATCTAGAAACACAATTTCAAATCCAACTGATCCTAGTAAATTTAATTCGGTTCATTCGCAACATGAACTTAATTACAACAAGATGACATGAGATCTGATGACTGCTATTGTTAACATGATTCAAGATACTCAACAAACTGAACAATAGAATAGAAAAGAATAGAAAAAATCTAAAACATCGGCCTTTTCTGTGACCGAATTGGTGTAGGTTTAGAAAATATATGAACAGTGTAAATAATGATAATCAATATACATACGTTACGTCCAAAATATCTGAACTACCAAACCGATAAACTTTAAATATTTAAATTACTTATTTCAAGAACAATATTTACATCGAAAAAAATGAAGAAGTTTGATTACGCGACTGTAAGTTACGACCGAATACATATATTTAGACTTTTACCGTCTCTCAAGAAAACGGTGATTTGAAGATAAAAAATATGCGGTGACTTACCTCAAAGTATGAACTCTGATCATGCTAAGTTTAATTTGAATTGGATCCGTGGTTTTAGCGTGATACCTGGTCGACATACAGACAGACAGGCAGACATGAAAGAAATTATTCAGAATTAGACCCTTTAAAATGTTATAATAGAAAGTACTTAGGTTTTTAGCGTACATAAGTCCGCGTTTAGAAGACTAAAGAAACTATTTCAATTACCTTTACCTACTGGTACTGGTTATAATATATTATATTTACATTTGTCCATAATAAGACGGGCAGACAGAAAGATAGACATCACAGTCTAACTTGCTTCAGGTTCAAAGTTTGTTCGTCGAATTCGTTTGAACATTAAAAATGAAAACACGTACTTAAAATTGATTGAGTAGGTACTCCAAACACCTATTCGTAGGTATTCCGAATTTTTTTTGATAAGTAAGAATTTTAGTTCGCCTGACCCTTGATTAGCACATGTTAAGGTTCCGTTTTTGGTATGAAACATTTTCAAACAGAAAAACATGCAAGACTTGGACTTTGAGCCCCGCGTGAGCCCGGCAGCGCGCGCTAGTCTGCGGCCGCGGAGTCGCTCGCTATCGGACAGATAACGACCGATAACATTGTGCTGCGTCATATTTGTGACAACAGCGCTGTAACCTGTAACCACTATAAATACGTAACTCTATGTACTGTGGGTTGGCGGGACGTCTGTTTGTCTGTCACTGAACAGTTGTATCAATTAATCAGTGGCGTAGCGTGCCTTGGCGGGGCCCCGTATAAAAAAAATGTTGGGGGTAAAGATTATGAAGGGTAATGATTACTCACAAAAGAAAAAAAATGTTTAGGTACATAAAATAAAAAAAATAATGTCGAAATTATCTATCTGTCTCTGTTTACATTTTTTTTAGAAACAATTCATATTAAATATTTTAGGTACCATACTGGCCTTTTTAATAGCTGATGATGATTTCAGTTTGTCTAAAATTTCTGCTTCTATGGGCAATAGTGACAGGTCTGACAGGCGATCATGCCCCTTTGAAGTTCTTAGGTAATGGCGAAGAAAATTAATTATTAATTATAACAATTCTCGTCACCAGCGGTGCGCTGGTACTCTTGGATATCTATGAGATTTCGTGACGGCGGAGCGGGTGGAATTTAAATTATAGGAACAAAAACAATAAGAGGGTGGAAGACCCTGGGGTTTGGCCTTTTCTCCAGAAACACAAAAGAAAGGTCCTACCTTAAGAATCCAGCGTCCTCCGGGCGATTGAGCGGCAGTTCTTCTTCCTCAATTATATTTCCTTCAGCAGCTGCCTTTGAATTGTGTGTTGCGAAATAATCTTGTGGTGCGGTGCGGTACAAATCGGTAACTTTAACTGGTGCGAGGCGAACTTTATAAACAGCTGGAGTATAAGTTACTTTTAAGAATGCGCGAAAAGAAGTGACGTGCGCCCTCGGCGCGAAATCGGTTAAATACTGCTCCGCGGGACGAGTCACCCGAGAGTGGCGTGAATTGTCAGGCGAGGTACCCTCTAAGTGACTCAGAAAAAAAGAACCATCCCCCCGGCCTTCAGGAGTTGTAGGCTCCTGAACTAAAGGGAAATAGGAATAGGAGACAATACAAATAAGTATTAGATGCGGAAAATATACAAATACATATAGTGTGGATAGGATATAGGTTAAACGGATAAATTGTTTAACTTGCGGGTTGGGTGAATGATGCGGGTAAAATCAATGGTGCGGGTTGGATAAAAATGGTGCGGATAAAAAACAAGGGTGCGGGTTGGAGCAAGGGTGCGGGTAATAATGCATCCAGTGACTAATCACGGATGTCTGGAATAAATAAATATTAAATACGCATGTAAAAGAGAATGAAAAAAAATAAGAGTGTGAATTAGATTTACACATGCTAAGTAGACATGCGTAAGAGAAAAACAAAAGGTGCGAATTATTGGGAGGGTAAAACACACAGTTTTACCACTGGTCGAATGTAAGTGCCATTTTTTGTGCGTATCTCCACAATACGAGCGATGCCGTCCGAAGAGGATTTAATATCTTCAATTATACCTAATGGCCACTGTAGTGGCGGTGAATTTTCTGTTTTAAGTAAAACTACAGTGCCTTTAGTTACCGGGTTAGTTTTAGTATTCCACTTGACACGAGTTTGGAGCGTGTTGAGGTATTCCCGTCTCCAACGGTTCCAGTATCTCTGAACTATGCTGTCAACTAGACGTTTGTTGCGGATCAAGTCTACGGAATCTATGCGCGGATCGGAATGAAAAGAATCTAATGGACCTTGTGTTAGAAAGTGCGAAGGGGTTAAAGCTTCAGGTTCCGAGGGGTCAGAGCTTAACGTGGTTATAGGTCTTGAGTTAAGGATAGCCTCGACTTGCGTTATTACTGTTAGCATTTCTTCGTACGTGAGGAGAGCGTTTCCTATAGTACGGCGCAGGTGGACCTTTAGAACCCGGATCATACTTTCCCAAGGTCCGCCCATATGGCTAGCGGATGGTGGGTTTAGAACCCAATTTATACCTTGATAAAGGGTTTCTTGTGTAAAGGAATCACCGAATGTTTTGGATTTAAGAAATTTATTAAGTTCATTGAGTTTTGTTTTCGCGCCTATAAAATTTGTTCCGTTGTCGGAGTATAGCGAAAGGACTTTTCCTCGACGTGCTATGAATCTACGAAAGGCGCGAAGAAAGGAAGCTGTTGATAAGTCGACGGAAATCTCTATGTGTACTGCGCGGGTTATCAAACAGGTAAATAGCGAAAAATAACAACGCTCCCTTCGTGCACCACGATAGCGGCTAATGAGAATATCTTGTGGACCCGCATAATCTACGCCCGTCCAAAGAAAGGGCTTTGATGCTTCGTTTACGCGAACAGCGGGAAGAGAAGCCATAAACGGCGTCTCTGTGCGTGGTTTAGCTTTGAAGCAGCTGTTACAAAAATGAAAGCGTTGTTTGACAGTACTGCGTCCGGATATAATCCAGAATTTCTGTCTCAGTAACGACAATAATAACTGTGGCCCTGCGTGTAGGTATTTGCGATGATAATAGTCGATGATAAGATTGACTATATGATCCTTTTTCGGGAGAAGAATTGGATGCTTACTATCGAATTCGAGAGATGAATTATGTAATCGTCCACCGACGCGGAGGATGTCATTTTTCAAAAACGGAGAAAGCGGGAGAAGTTTCTTAGAGGCTGGTTGACCTTTTGAAATAGTTTTCATGTCATTTTGAAAATATTGTCGTTGAAGGGCTTTTATAATCGCAGTCTCAGCAAAGTGTAAATGTGTAAGTTGCATTCTATCAGTGCGGGGAAGTTTCCTAATAAATATATATATATAAACGACGATGCGGAGAAGCTTAGACCAAGAAGAAACGCGCTTAGCTAGAGAACATAGAAAAGGTTCTGGATCATCGGTGACAAGAAAAATGTTTGCCTGCCTTTTAAGCTCTAACAGTTTTTCATCTTGTGCGGGATTAAAAATGAATCTATTAATCGGCCATGTGTGTACTTCATTTAAAGCCCACGGGGGGCCATGTAGCCACAATTTATGGTTTAAAAATTGACCAGGTGTAAGGCCGCGACTTAAACAATCACTAGGATTCAGTGCGCTTTCACAGTGAAAAAAATGGTTTGCGTGAAGATTGTCCTGTATTTGAGAGATACGGTTGGCAACAAAAGTGTCGAATCGATGCGGAGACGAATGAACCCAATGAAGGGCTACTGTCGAATCAGTAAACGCGAAAATTTCATCTATTTGACAGCGGCAAGAAATAGTTTCTATCATAAATCGAAGCAATTTGGATAATAATAATAACGCGCACAGCTCTAAACGAGCTAAAGAGACAATTTTGAGCGGGGCGACCTTGCTCTTTGAGCCTATCAAATGGACCTGGTTATTACCCGAGGTATGTTGAGTGGCAAGGTACACGGAGGCACCCATCGCCTTTTCTGAAGCATCCGCGAACCCTAAGAGTATGACGCGAGAGTTAGGCCTAATACCTACAAAACGGGGTATTTTAAATTATGTAACGTAGGGAGCTCCGTTAAGAAGCGTTTCCACGCTAAACAAATGTCCAGCGGTGGGGTAGAATCCCAGTCGACGCGTGCCGTCCAAACAGCTTTTATTAATAACTTTGCGTGTAATATAACAGGACCGCAAAACCCGTTAATGTCCCATAATTTCGCGACCGTCGAAAGCATAAGGCGTTTTGTGCATTTTGACTGCGGGTTAAATTTTACGGCAATAGAAAACTCGTCTTCGACTGGAGACCAAATTAGGCCTAAAAGCTTCATATTATCCTCTTTGTCGAATTCGATTTTCGAAGATAAACGATTTTCCAGTGGAATCGCTTTTAACACTTTAGGTGAGTTGCTCACAAATTTAACCAAGTCAAACCCACCACGCTTAAATAACTCGATCAAATCTTGTGCCAGCTGAGCACCTTCCTCAGCGGTAGCTACCGAAGCTCCCAAGTCGTCCATGTATAAATTATTAACAGCGGTTTCCGATGCGTTTGGAAGATCAGTTTCATCTTGAGCGAGTTGTTTGACTGTTTTCATAGCGAGGTACGGCGAGCATCGCAAGCCAAAGCAAACCCGATTAAAGTGATATAGTTTGGTGGTAGAATCGCCGTCAAATTTATATAGAATATTCAAAAAACGACGGTCTTCCTCGCGGATTCCTATTGCTAAAAACATTTGTCTGATGTCAGCGGTCAGTGCGATTGGAAACAATCTAAATTTTAAAATAATCGCGGTTAGATTAGCTTGTAAATTAGGGCCGGAATGTAGACAGTCATTGAGTGAAGCGTTCGTGTCAACACATTTTGCGCTCGCGTTCAATACAATACGTAGCGCTTTGCCCTCCCGGCAGACGCCATGGTGCGGAATAACGTAATAATTTTTATTATTTAGCGGTGGTGCAGGTGATAATATACCCTCACTAATATAATTTTTCAAAACAGTGTCATATTCCATTTTTAAGGCGGTATTTGTTTGGAATTTTCGTTCAAGGGATGAAAAACAGCGAGAGGCTACGGTTAATGAATCACCCAACGTCACGGTTGATTTTATAAATGGTAAAGCCGTAACATACTGTCCAGTAACTTTATTGCGATGCGTGTTTGACGCGTAGAAGTTTTCACATTCTTGATCCCTTTCAGACAAATAAGTTTTAGTGGGTACCGATTCGAGATCCCAGAACTTGGAAACTAAACTTTCAATTGAATTACCCTCACTCGACGAGAAAAATGAGTGATTGTTTTCATTATTGTCTGATCCATTATGAGCCTGTAACGTAGCTATTGATCCTAATATTACGTATCCAAAAGCAGTTTCCAAAAGATCGGGACGCCCTGGTGGACCCAGCAATTTTCCGGGTCGTAATATCTGTAAAAAGGCTTCAGCCCCCAACAAAATATCGATCTCGGCGGGTTTATTAAAATGCGGGTCTGCCAGCTGGAGTTTACCTATATAAGACAGCGGTGAGATGTCAAATTCACAGCTGGGCAAACAACTTGAAATGGTTTTAAGAACGAGAGGTTTAATCCGCAAGTTAACGTTTCTGTCATATTTAGATACCAACGTTACGTCTGTATAGCCTAATATAGACTGGTAGCTGCCACCAATTCCGTTTACGAAACGGTCAGTATCATCGTGAAAGATGTTAATACCTAATTTCCTGCAAGCGAAGCGGGAAATAAAATGATTTTGCGATCCATTGTCCACGAGGACACGAACTTGAATCACGGAACCGTCTCTTTTGCGAACATCAGCAAGAACGGTACCCAACAAAACATTTTGAGTTTTTCGCAAAGATTTTGAATTTGCGTTCATACTACAAAATGAAGCGTCATTATTCGTCGGTTCATTCAAAAATAAATTTGAAGTAGCGTTATTATTCTGAGCAGCCACTACTGGACTACGACTGTTTTCACTCGACGGACCGGTTCTACTGTTATCAGCTTGAAAACAGAGTGAAGTGTGGTGCTTTTTTTTACAATTTGCACAAGTTCCCTTAGACCGGCATGCGTTTGAATTATGTTGCGAACTCAAACAGTTAATGCAAGCGCGTAATTGTTTTACATGTTCGTAACGTTCTCGAGCGGTTAAAGTCCTGTACTTTTTACAGGAATACAAGTGGTCGTGTTTGTCATTGCATAATGTACAAATGTTATCGCTTACTAAGAATGCGCGTGAATTATTTTTCGGAATGTAGTTTTCTGACAGCTTGGCTCTCACACAAGTACTTGAGTTTTCACTCGTCCTATTCAAAACCTTAATACGGTCGCGAACAAATTTAGTAATTTTATCAAACGCAGGTATTTCCGAATCGCGGTTATCCATTTCGAATAAACGTGCCGAATCTCTGTCCAGCCGTTGTAATAAAAGGTATGACATGACAAAATCGTACAAGTCGGGTATGTTTAAGTTAATTAATGCGAGATGCGAATTTGAAAATTGGTCGATTAAATATTCTAAGTTATTAGCGGTGGGGGAAACAATGGGCTTCAATGAGAAAATTTGGTTTAAATAAGTACTAGCGAGATTTCTCTTATCTTCGTATTTAGAAACGAGCGCGTTATATATTGTTTCATAGTTTTCTTCACAGGGTACGAATCCAATGTATACTTGTTTCGCTCGACCTTTCAATTTACTAGTGAGATAAAATATTTTTTCCGTTACGGAAAGCGATGAATTTAAATGTACCTACAGCCCTTTGGAAAGTAGCATAAAATAAAGGCCAGTCGTTTGCATTTCCGTCAAATTCCGGTATTTCTATACGAGCTAGCTTAATATTTTGAAATGTTTTATCTGGTTTAACCGTTGGTGTGAGCGCTGTGGTTGTAATAAACTGAGAATGTTTACGTTTAACACGACAATAAAGATCTTCAAATGCGAGCCATTGATTGAAATCCGGAACTGAGTCCTTATCAATTTTCAATAATAAAGATTCGATATCTTTCACGCAAATCTGAAAGTTACACCTGATTTCTTGTAAAGTCTCAACCGAGCACAGAAATTCTTCCAATAATTCTGGGTCATTCAAATTAGCACGCGATTTATCGTATATTTGTTGAAGACGCTCGAAATATACTTGTCTTTGACATTCCAATAATTTTAATTTTTGATCATTAGACGACGTCATCGTGATCAAATCCAGACAATAGGTATGATCCAAACTCAAATGTTAAAGTGATCGTACAAAATAACAAAAATGCGAGGTAGGTAAATAAATAATTTCCAACGGCGAACGAGATAATATATGCGTTGGTAATTATAAGTGATTTATGTAGGTAGTCATTAACAGAATTGAAAACGGTTTATAAAAATTGCGGTGTAAATGCGAAATTCGAGTTTATTAGGCGATGCGGTAACCAAAGGCAATGTTTGACTTTTGAATGTTAAATAATTTAAATAAGCAAATATTATTTATTTAGAGTGACGAGACGGGTAACGACAAATCTGTTCATAAAAGTCAAACGTCACGAAGTTGATTGAACATGAAGAGTCTAAATCACTGTTTGACACTGCACTGCTCGTCACTTTGAGATTTTAGGTGTTATATCTCTTAGCCCAGTCGTATATCTGGAAACTTTGCCCTTCAAACCGTAACACAGTAGGTAACTGCTTGACGGCAGAATAATAGGCAAAGCTGTGGTACTTCCCCAGGCGGGCTTGGCAAGAGCCCTACCACTACAAAACGAACTTGACTTCAAACGAGAGACACACAAAATAGGCGGTAGATAAATAAATTAATAGGAATGGGGTAAATAGCCACGAAATCTCAGGATAAACAAGGCATCCGAGTGACGAAGGACCATTAAATGGCGAAGAAAATTAATTATTAATTATAACAATTCTCGTCACCAGCGGTGCGCTGGTACTCTTGGATATCTATGAGATTTCGTGACGGCGGAGCGGGTGGAATTTAAATTATAGGAACAAAAACAATAAGAGGGTGGAAGACCCTGGGGTTTGGCCTTTTCTCCAGAAACACAAAAGAAAGGTCCTACCTTAAGAATCCAGCGTCCTCCGGGCGATTGAGCGGCAGTTCTTCTTCCTCAATTATATTTCCTTCAGCAGCTGCCTTTGAATTGTGTGTTGCGAAATAATCTTGTGGTGCGGTGCGGTACAAATCGGTAACTTTAACTGGTGCGAGGCGAACTTTATAAACAGCTGGAGTATAAGTTACTTTTAAGAATGCGCGAAAAGAAGTGACGTGCGCCCTCGGCGCGAAATCGGTTAAATACTGCTCCGCGGGACGAGTCACCCGAGAGTGGCGTGAATTGTCAGGCGAGGTACCCTCTAAGTGACTCAGAAAAAAAGAACCAGGTAACTTTTTGTAAGTTTAAAATTAGAAAAATTAAAAAATTGGCAAGTTTTTTTTGATTTTGCTTACGCACGTCGGGGGCCCCCGTGACTCGGGGCCCCGTATAATTGATACGGCATATACGGTGGTAGCTACGCCCCTGCATTAATGTATCTATTTATGTGTAACAACCACGTTAATTTTAATACTAATATTAATGCATAGTTTCACAGACATATCGTATCAATATCATTGAAGTATATTCAATACGGATGTATTGAATCACGGTCAACTCTTATGTGTGACTGTCGTCAACAACAGGAACCTAAAAATGAGATAGTGAAGTACCTACTTTTAATATAGAAAAGTAAGCCAGAGACAGAACTGTTAAAACTGCAGGTTATCACTATCCTATGTCAACAATAAACTAGCTGCTTGGTTTCTGTCTCCGTTATTTTCCCGCTATGGAAAGTATCCGATGTGTTGTTTCAGACTTTACAGATAGATTACTCTATCTGTATTACAAATTTTAACCCAATCCGTTTAGGCGTTCCGCCGTGATTGAGGAACAAACATCGAAACATTCAGCCACCCAAACATTCGCATTTATAATATTAATAGGTAGGAGGCGAAAGTTTGGATGTTTACTGGTGGACAATTCACACACAACACCATCTGACCCCAAACTAAGCAAAACTTGTGCTATGGCGCCCAGATACCTGATACAATACTTGTATAGTTCTAAATACATACTTATTATACATAGAAACACCCAGACACAGCACAAATATTTGAATTCATCACACAAATATTTGCACTGAGTGGGAATCGAACCCACAACCCATGGCTTCGCAGGCAGAGTTACTAAGTCACGAGGCTAGTCATTAAGTTTCTATAATTTTTATATTCGACAACAAAAAAAAAGAAAAACCACGACAATAGGAACTACGTCGATAAAACCACAGGCCGCTGTGAAAAACAAATACAAAAACTAACGCATCGAATCCCTTATCGATATTATAGATTTTTCGTAATTAAGATAATAAGTACTACATTATCTGATATTTGGTCTCATTTACTTACGTAGGTACTTTTTGAGTGTTCGTTACACTGTGTACCGAGTCAGTGGGTTACTTGCTTACTTGTTATTACACTATCTAATTCTGATTATGCAACTAACGAGGGATCTCAACATTATTGCAATAATAATTAGCTCCCGAAAAGTCAACCAAACGTTCTTGATCGACATCTGATAACGTGGGGCCACGCTATCGGGGAACAGCTGATGTGGCTCTGGGACGAACCAAGTCATAGGCTAGACAGGACGAAAATTACATAACGCGCTTAAGAATAGAAACCAAACAGGGGATGACAGAAACAAAAATGACTCTAGGAAACATGTTAATAGAATAGGCTCATAGAAGATAACATATTTATAAGCGAGCCTCTTTTTTTGGTCGGGGGTTAAAAACCGCAGAAACGGTGCCATAAAGTGGTCAAGTAGGAGCATGTAGGAGTTAAAATATTGCAAAAAATTGCAAAGTTCGAAAAAAATTATAAACTTTGAAAGACATATTCTGAGAAACTATTGGGCGTACAGAGACAATTCTAGTATCATATTGTAGCAAATTTAGTCTATTTTATAAACGCCATAAGAAAGTTTTTTCAAAAACTAGTCATTTAGGGTTAATGACCAAAATTTTAAAAATAAACGATTATTTCGCGGTTTTTTCGATTTTTGACAAAGTTGCGTTCGTCGCTCGAGGTCACAAACTTGGGACAATCATTAGCCCAACATCATAAACAAGTCTGCAAAAAATCAGATCTACCGGATTTAACGCATACGGTAATGTATAAAGTTACTGCACTATCAAGCCTACCGTAGAGAACTTCGTTCCAAAACTCCGTTGTGATTTTACTTAGGCATTTGATTTTTTTATGGCTCATACCTAGTGCAGATCGAGATAAGAGTTCAAAGTGCAATGTCGTCACTGAATGAAAAACTGTGGCATAACTTGATGAGTTGTTGCGTCTATTATAGCTGCGAACCTGCATGAATGAAGTCTGAGGACAGACATAGTTGGATATACTATTGGGACCGAAATAACCTTTGGTCGAGTCGTGACTCACGGGTGACTCGCTTTTATTTCAAGTCTCGATAAAACATTAAACACAAACCAGGCTGATGCAATATTCACCGACAATAACCACAACAGAAACAAAAACTTTGATCATGGTTCAGAAGGTATTATAAGCGATTTTCGTCGTATGTTTTTATCTATTCCAGTTTGCAACTCACTCTGACTGGCGAGCGACGAGTAAAGGTCTCGGCGACTGATTGTAAACCGGATAAACAACTAATTAGTTCCTAATCACATTCCATAGTTTTACCCTTAAGATGATATTTGGATACAAAGGTCAAACAAATTATTTTTATAGATGGATTGCTGTGGTAAAAGTTCTCTAGACCTCGCGTGGAAAACTGAAACAACACTTGAAATGGGACATTAGAAGAGGTACCAAAGGCTACAGTTTGGGCCAAAGGGCCTACAGTTATCAAAGATTTCAAAACCAACTAGTTGTGTGAAATTGAAATCCTAACAACTTAAATCTACCTGGTTTGTGAACAGACGAATGTTTGTAAATGATCACTTTAGTATACATTTTATTAAGACTTGATTGCTTATTGATTTTCCCAGTATCCTGAGCCACCAAACCCCCCGTGACGTGCTACTCGCTATCAGGCGGCCCAGGTTTTAGTTATGTCTGATAGGTTAATGTGGGGTCAGAGTTCAGACTATCAGTTTTAGACTACCTATATAGAAACCTTATTTTTTTAGAGTAAGACGTTATCAAATTGTTTGACGAGTAACGATTTAGAAAACGATATTTAATAATTCGTTCAATATTTTGAGTCTACACATACCTATTTTGTACAACATGCTTCAATAGAACGTTAGAATGGAAAGATAATTTGTATGAAGGTTGTGGACGATGGGTTGACAATTTGACTCCCAGACTGAAGTCCAATCTATAGATGTATCAAACATTTGATGGCGCCGGGCGACAGGTAGCTTCTGTAGAGGCGACGCTTACCTTGGCTCAGGGACGTAAGCTCCTAGGGGAAGAAAACAAAAAGGACACAATGGTTTGAAGAAGCTAGTTTTTCTTATGAATACAGATATAAAACTGTAACTTTTTCATACGAGTTCATAGGAATTAAAATTAGAATAGATAAAGTTACATTATTATACTTATTATAGAAACGAAATCTGCTCGTCATCGCGGAGTTATCTACCTGCGCAGGGGCCGCCGCCCGCCGCTCCGCGCGTTATCTCGCCGGCTCTCCTAAATACTCGGCGCGCGCTCCGAGCCGGCACTCAGCCCCGGCGCCCGCCACGAGCCCCACGCACCATGCTCACCACAGCGCTCGTCGCACTCGCACTCGTCGCCGTGTACTGGTACTTCACCAGGACCTTCGACTACTGGCGCAGCCGCGGCGTCAAACACGACAAACCGGTATGGCTGTTCGGGAACAACTTCCGCGGATACACGCTCCAGCGCAGCATGACGCAGATAGCCGCCGAAATGTACGAGAAGTATCCCAACGAGCGAGTCGTCGGCTTCTACCGCTCCACGATGCCGGAACTCGTCCTCAGGGATCCGGAGATCATCAAGCAGGTGCTCCAGACTGACTTCGGCAATTTCTTCTACCGCGGGTTCACTCCGAACAAGGAAGTCATCGAACCGATGATGAAGAACCTCTTCTTCGTGGACGGCGACCTCTGGCGGCAGCTGCGGCAGCGCATGACGCCGGCGTTCACGTCGGGCAAGCTGAAGGCGATGTTCCCGCTGATCGTGGAGCGCGCGGAGAGGCTGCAGGCGCGCGCCGGGGCGGCCGGCGGCGCGCCGCTGGACGCGAGGGACCTCATGGCGCGCTACACCACCGACTTCATCGGCGCCTGCGGGTTCGGGCTCGACGCCGACTCGCTCAACGAGGAGGACTCCGAGTTCCGCAAGCTCGGCGCCAAGATCTTTAACGTGACCGTGAAAGACGCCGTCAAAGGAATAGCGAAAGAGGTGTTCCCGGAGATCTTCAAGCACCTGCGGTACCTGTCCAAGATCGAGGACGACGTGAACGCTCTCGTCGAGAACATCCTGCGGCAGAGGAACTACGAGCCGTCGGGAAGGAACGACTTCATCGACCTGATGTTGGAGTGCCAGAAGAAGGGCGCCATGGTGACCGAGTCGCTGCTGCGCGTGAAGCCGGACGGCTCGCCGGAGCTGGTGAGCCAGGAGTTGACGCAGGAGCTGATCGCGGCGCAGGTGTTCGTGTTCTTCGCGGCCGGGTTCGAGACCTCGTCCTCGGCGACCAGCTACACGCTGCACCAGCTCGCGCACCACCCGGCGGAGCAGGCGCGCGCGCAGGCGGCCGTCGACCGCGCGCTGGCTGCGCACGGCGGCCGGCTGTGCTACGAGGCGGTGAAGGACATGCCGTACCTGGAGTGGGCGTTCAAGGAGGGCATGCGCATGTTCCCGTCGCTGGGCTTCCTGTTCCGGGAGTGCGCGCGCCCGCACCGGTTCGAGGCGCTCGGGTTCTCGCTGGACGCGGGCGTGCGCGTCATGATCCCGCTGCAGGCGCTGCACACCGACCCCGCCTACTTCCCCGAGCCGCAGCGCTTCCGGCCCGAGCGGTTCGACCCGAGCGCGCCCGACTCCGCCGACAACCACAAGTTCGTGTACCTGCCCTTCGGCGACGGACCCCGCGCCTGCATCGGTGAGTCTCTTCTTTTCTCTTATTATCCTTCTCCCAACCTTGCTGCCGTTCCCCGCAGTTATTCAAAACTGTTACCGATTAAGTGCGGGCTGAATAATTGTAACGGTGGTCGAGCCGAGTATCAGGGTCTCAGGGTTCAAGGTCGGCCGACCGAAATGCAAATGTAAACATAATAATTATTGCTTTGTTGAAGTACTAAGATCAGTGATCTGTTTTGTGAAATTTGCTCTTGGATCTTCACAAAAAATACGAACATTCATTTTGATAAGCAAATGTTTCCAACAAAATGAATCTTGTTCAGTCGCAGGGTAGCGAGCACAATGCTTATAGTAATTTACGCTGGATGATCTAATGAGAAGTTACGGTGGTCTAGTCGGGAGAACGGCGGCTGCCGATCCGGAGACCCCGGGTTCAAACCCCACACGCACCACTGTCTTTTCGAAGTCATGTGCGTAATGCCGCTAACTTAAAACGGTGAAGGAAAACATCGTGAGGAAACCGACATGTACCTAGAATCTTTCGAAGTCATGTGTCATCCGCCAACCCGCACTGGGCCAGCGTGGTGGATTATGGTCTTAACTCTCTCCTTGCGAGAGAAGGCCCCGAGTCCCAGCAGTGGGAACGTTTAGTGGGCTGTTGATGTTGATGATGATGTTGATCTAATGAGGTACCCAATTTCATAATTTTATTGAAGATAAACCAATTTGATATTCTAAGAGTATACTCCAAGATCCAACGATATCTGGCCAAGATCGGATCGTCGGTCCATCTTACATAATATGACGTCTTTGACGATAATATGACGCTTCACCACCTTTCCGCCCCAACGGCCGGAAATTGTTAGATAAGTACGTCACAAGACTGGTCTTTGTGGAGATCTCTGGGGAAATCCTTCGTCCAGTAGTGGACGTGATTCGGCTGATATGATAGTGATGACGATACACTGTGATATTTCCCTTTGAACACAGCCATGTATTATTACTTTTAATATCTGTAAGTTTTATCCCAGGGTAATTAACCCAAAAATGAAGTCCCATTCCTTCAGCAATCTTCCAGTTGTTTTTGCCTGAAAGAGTAACAAACGTCCATCCATCCTCACAGACTTTCGCATTTATAACATTAGTAAGATAGTATCTAGGACAGTAAAAGTGGTAAAAATGGCTCAAAAATAATAAACTTTGTGATTGTCCTAACACTACAGAACCTCTGTCTGTACGAGTACATATCTTATTCTCCCGTAGGTAACTTCCCTGAAGCTTCAATTCTACCGTATGTGTTTATGTAGTGGTACGGCTCAGAGTCCGCCTGGGGAAGTACCACACTTTTGCCAGTTATTCTGCCGCTAAGCAGTACTGGGCAAACATTACTGTGTGCCGGTTTGAAGGAAAATGTTTCCAGAGAAATTACTGGGCTAAGAGATAAAAGACCTTATATCTCCGAGTGACGAGCGCAGTGCAGTACTAGATAATGATTTGGACTTTTCATTTTCCAATAGCTGCGTGTCACTGTGATGTTATGGGCAGGCATGTTGCTTACCGTGAGGCACATGTCCTGCTCGTCTTGTCACTCTATACTATGTAATACACACGCAGTTATTACTCGTGTTTGTAGCTTTTTCTATTGTGATCGTTCTGTGTAGGTTTGTATTTTTAAATTTTAAATCCGAAGACGCCATTTCAAATTTTACGCTTCACGAGATTGGCATGATGACTGGGTCAAACATAGTATACCAAACTAATTCGTTCGTCAGGTTGATAATGGAAAAATAATTGATTTGACAAATTACTTATTGATTAATCGACAAAGATATAGATAATAACAAACTTCCGGATTGGAGGTTGTGACGTCCCGGTGTCAAAAAAATCGTACAATGAAGTGACGTCACTCGACACTTCTATGCATTGTACCTTTCGGCATTTTATGTTTGCGAAACGAAAGGAAAAATATGCGTACAATATTTTTTATTGCCTGACGAATTTTTTTAGTCACGTCTATTGTCAATGATTCTAGGACCAACTAAGTAAGGATCGTAATAAATGTTTGTAGAAGATCAGTTAACATTACATTTCATTACGATCTACCTAGTGGACTAATTATAATGGTATATTTTGACCCAGCGACCATGTTAATTGAATGCAAGTGTGTCCCGAGTGGAGTGAGTGCTGTGTACTGACCAGCCCCCCCTCCCACAGGTGAGCGGCTCGGGCTGATGCAGTCGCTGGCGGGTCTGGCGGCGGTGCTGGCGCGGTACTCCGTGTCCCCGGCGCCCGGGGCTCCGCGCCACCCGCGCGTGGACCCGCGTTCGCAGATCGTGCAGTCCATCAGCGGAGGCCTGCCGCTCATCTTCACCCCGCGCGCGCCCGCGACGGCCCACTAGCCGGCTCCAAGCCGAGCTTATCCGAGACCTGCCACCGAATGTGGGTGTTTGAGGTAAACTGAAAACTTGAAAACCTATATCTATTATACCCCAGCATGGAGATGTAGACCTGGCTGCTGACTAGCGGGGCAAAATGAATCCCTCAATTTGGATCACCCGGGAGGTAGAAAGTCCCACCAAGATGATCGTGTTTTTAGAAAATTAGTTTTTGTGTTAGTCATAAATAATACCCAGTTAAATATCGAATTGCCTGACACACATTTTATTTAATTTTACAAATTTGACAAACATATTTGATAAATATAGAAACAAAACTAACTACTCACCAGCCACAGCCAGCCACAGTCAGCTCCGTGTTGGGGTATAATAGGAGAGCTGTGTTACAAGTTTTCAGCTTGCCTCTAATACTAATATTTGGTGCCAGCGCTTGGAATATTACTTCACGAATTCTCTCACAATGGATGGTTTCACACATAATGGACATCGAACTGAGGGTCTATAGAAAACGGTCTTAGTTTTGATATTGTTCTATTTTTGTCTTTCTCTTAAAGATATAGACAGCAAAAGTAGGTGTATGGTGCACCCTTGTAGCTTCTAACTGTGTGCAACCCATGTTATGCAAATTAATTGAATTGAGCAATAGCAAAGCTAAAGTCGATTTAGTTAGCTAGAAAGAACAGGACGTCTACTCTCTTTCTACGAAAACGTAATTTCGAAATAAACTCTCGACTTTCCAACTCCGATTCTATTTCGATCCTTCGTTTTGTCCGATTAAATGTTCTAAGCCTACTCTATTTAGAGTATGCTTAGAACATTTAAACGTCAAACAATGTTGTATAGAACGAAACGAAGTAGAACGGGAGTAGGTAGGAAAATCGCGAGTTTCTTTTTTCTAAATTACGTTTTTGTAGAAAGAAAGTAGACGTCCAGATCCCTGTGCTGTATGTCGTGCTGTCGGTCTGTCCCGTGGCGGCCCGGCTCGCTCACCGAACTCAAATCACGGGGAAAGTGAGCATCGGCTAAGTTTCCAGTGTCGATAAGGTTTGCTTTTCTTCTAAATTACTTGGTAATCCAAAGGATATGTTTATAAATAAAAATAATCATGTTGGGTATAAATCTTTCTTTGTTTTAAAAGCTAAGTTTAATAAACATTGCACATTATTGTAATGATTGTATTGAGAACAAAATTTGCATGTTTGTGTGGAACCGCTTCTATTCGCAGCTAAGCCACAGTTATGACCAAGGCCAGCGCATATATATTAAGTACTATTTTTTGTCGTTAAATATGTGTACGTAGGACTGTGTCGATTCGCTGTCTGTAGTGAACACGGTTTCTGTCAATTTTGACCTTTATTTTCCCCTTACCTATGGTATAATTTAAAACGATACATATTACGAATATATAATTATGATTTCCACAGTAGACAAGTTTAGTATTCAACGTGGTTTCGTTACTTTGGGAATTGATTCAAACTGCGATAGCGCCATTAAAAAAAATGCGCACCAATACACAACAGCTTGAATGACAGTTATCGTAATAACATGTAATAGGCATACTCGTACTCGCAGATTACGTGATGAAATTAATTTGCACTTTTACCGATGATCAATTTGATACCCTCGTTAGATAAGGGTCCACTGAGTTGGAGCCCGGTCCGTGGGTACCGCCCCGGGTCCACCGTCTGTGATACGATGTCGCTAATCATGCTACATTGCAAGTGAACTTTGTAATTTTTCAAAAGCGTTCCACTGTGACGAGTTGTTCTGTCTCGCTCTCGCTCGCCGCCCGGCAGAGAGAGAGAGCAGAACAGATAGTCAGTAGGTACGCGCTTTGTAAATATTTATTTAATTTATAATAATTAGGTTAGATTATGATAGGTTTGTTTATTAGTTGTACGAGTTACTTGTAAGATTAAGTAATATACCTACTTAGATAAAATCACGACTGTACTGAAATAAAAAAACATTAATCACTAAAAAACGTTTTTGATTGTTATAGGTACCTAGGTACATGTATTGATTAGCTGGACATAACTCACGACTTTCCCCGCGTGGTTCGTGCTCCTTGCATATTGGTTGATGCCCAGCAGGTCTACTACGAAGTCCGATAAACGATATATCGTCCGAATTTATGAATGTTTCTTACCACGAAACACAATCAGTCGGTTGATCGGATCGGGCGTTTCGTTCCTTCCGAATTCCGACCGACATAGATTTGACAGTTTTTGTGTCGTAAACCCTTCTCCGAAAGCATATCATTACTTTACCGATTTATTCGGACAGCTGTCGGTCGGATCTGATTATTCGGAGGATGTTTTCGTAGTAGACCTGCAGTGCCTCGGCTGGTTACTTGGCAACGGTGAATTCGGTGATGAGGTTAAACTGCTAAACGTTACACGAAGCACTCCACTCGGCTCTACAAGACTTGACAACTTGACACACGCAGCACGGATTATACATTTCAAGGTGCAACCACAGTATACTGAATTGTTTCAGTAATCTGTGGATGCAACGCTCCAGTATGACCCGACTACACGGAAGTTTCAATACAATTTTATAATATAGTGACGGGATGAGCAAGCTATGCGCTTAATGGTAAGCAACACGCCTGACCATAACAGCACAGTACAAAATAACATTAAAAATAGTCAAATAAAAATGTACACGGAAAATTAAATTACAGACTATTTAGATAAATCATCTTACAGCTAGGGTGATGAGAGCAGTGCTAGGTAGCGAATTCGACTCTCAAGTTGCCGCGTGGCACGGGGTTGTTACGGGCAGACGTGTCGGTTACCGCCAGGCTCGTGTCTTCTTCGTCTCGTCATTCCATTATGTGACGAGACGATTTATTGAAGTGAAAACTTCTTTTGGCGCGCCTAGACAGATTTTTCGTGGGATGTGAATTGAATTCTAGCGTCACGTTCGGGCATGATAAGAAATCTTCGGACCATAGCCATTAGCCATCTAGAAATGCATCAGCCAATGGGAAATGCCAAAAGGGCGCGGCCTGGCCATCATGGCAGGGCCATCTAGAAATCTGTCAGCCAATGGGAAATGCTGACGCATTTCTAGATGATCATGGCGTGATGGCCAGGCCACACCGTCCGGCTACACCCGTGTAGTTTCCAAAATAAGCTATCAAATTCTGAGTTGATAAGTTTTCACTTCTTTCGGCAGTTCCCATGACTGCCAATTTTTTGAAGTGAAAACTTCTTTTGGCGCGCCTAGACAGAGGTTTCGTGGGCTGTAAAATGAATTCTACCGTCACGCTCGGGTATGATGAGAAATCTTCGGGTAAACTCGGGACCATAGCCATTGGCTATCTAGAAATGCTATATATCTCTATGTCCCGTAATTTCTCTGGAAACATGACCCTTCTTTCTTCTTTATTCTTCTGGAAACCGGAACACAGTGATATTTTCACCACTACTGCTTGATAGTGAATAACTGGTAAAGGTGTGATACCTCCCCAGGCGGACTCTATGCTGAGTCCTACCACTAACAAACTAACAAAAGACTAACTTGGAGTGTAACCAGGACGTCTACTCTCTTTCTACGAAAACGTAATTTCGAAATAAACTCGCGACTTTCCAACTCCGATTCTACTTCGATCCGACGTTATGTCCGTTTAAATAATCTAAGCCTACTCTAATTAGAGTATGCTTAGAACATTTAAACGTCAACCAATGTTGTATCGGACGAAACGAATACGAACGGGAATAGGAAAGTCGCGAGTTTTTTTTTGAAATTACGTTTTCGTAGAAGGTGAGTAGACGTCCTGTTCCTTTCACAACAACACTCACAGTCAGCTAACAACTGACGGAAATGAAAACAAGCAGCTGAACACGGAACCTCCAACCTACCGCCTCGACCTCATACTTATTCAAATTCGGTTAAAATTGTTTTCTACTTGAGATTTGATGTGCTTGGTGGGGTTATGGTTTGAAACTCATGTGCAAGACTAGCTTACGCCAAGGAAGTAGAGTGTTCAGCTAAAAAAAGAATTAAATAGCAAATAGTTGGTGATTGTAATTTGCTATACAGGTACTTAATAAAACAAACTACTTACGTTTAAAAAACTGAATTCAGTACTATAAATTTGCAATTAAAATTAAATAAAATAATTTTAACAAAAAAAAGAACCGACTTCAAACAGTAAACTAAAAAGTAAAAAATAAATCTCTTTACCACAAAGTAGAACGTATTTCGATTAATTTGAATAGACATTATTAAATAAGTATTTAACAATTCTGAAGTCGGTGCCAAAAACAAAATCAGAGACACTTTCACTATGCCTTGATGAGCTTCTTGATAAAAATGTACCGGTGGATGTAGTTTGTATCACCGAACATAATATGTTGGCTGGATATGAGCAGTTACCTAATTACTCATTGGCAACCACCTGTAGTAGACCAACTATCAAAAGAGGTGGTAGTTGTATTCTTGTTAGAAATGGTAATGAGTGGACTGAACTTACCCAAGTAAAACAATTTTCTGTTTATAATATAATAGAATGCTGTGCAGTAAGGCTCACTAGATATAATGTTGTTGTACTTTGTGTGTATAGAATTCCATCTAGTACTCGTAGTAACAAAGATACCTTTTTTTCAATCTTAGAGAATGTTCTATTGCACTTGCATAAAAATAAATATTATCACATTGTCATGGCTGGAGATTATAACATAAATGTACTAAAGCTTGATAAGACTACAAGGGACTTTGAATGCCTATTATCCAATTTTAATTTGTCATTAGCTATTAAACAACCTACTAGACCGGTAAGTCAAACTTGCATAGACAACTTTGCACATGACTTTAGGAGCAAGTGCAAGGCAGAAGTGTTGGGATTGGCTCTGTCCGACCACACCGCTCAATTGTTGAGATATCATGTGAAAAAAATATGTATTAACAAGTATTGGCGGAAAAAATGTAGAGATTACAGTGTCGAAAATATAATAAAATTTCAAAGTCACTTAAAGAACCTTACTTTTTCAGATATATATGAAATATTTGATGCAAACTTAGCATACAACACATTTATAGATTTATTTAAGTTATTATACAACTTGTGTTTCCCTTATAGAACTGTAACAATCAATGTAACAAGAAATGCAACATGGCTGTCTCGTGGGTTAAAACTATGTAGTAAAAAGAAAAGGTTGTTGTTTAATAATTGTCGAACTAAACCCTATGAAGAAAATAAGGCAAAATACAAAAACTACACCAGATTGTTCAAAAAAATTATCAAACTAACACAAAAAGCTCAAAACAATTACAAAATAAAAATGTCAGACAATAAATCAAAAACTACTTGGCATATTATAAATAGATTGAGAAATAACTTACCTAAAATGTCCATAGATAAAATCCAATGTAATGGTCAACTTTTGACAGACCCAAAACTAATGGCTAATGCATTTAATAACTATTTTGTTGATAAAATTACTCCATTACCTAGTTCTGGTATAAATGTGACACAAAATATTGATAGAACTCAGAACTCAATGTTCATGGCGCCATCTACACCACATGATATTCTCAAAATCATAAATAAGTTCCTTAAAAAACACTAATAGTGTTGGATATGATGAGATATGCACAAAAATTATAAAAACTGTTAAAGAGACTATCTGTAGCCCTCTTAGTCATATAATCAACTAGCTGTTACCCGCGACTTCGTCCGCGCGAAATAAATACTAAAGTGACTCAGGCAGTACCTATTTGTATACCCAGACACATTTACGGGTACTAAAACCAGCTTATAATAAAACAATTGTAAACAATTCCATCAAAATCGGTTCAGTTGTTTAGATCTGAAAGCGTAATTACGGTAAGCGTAGACATTCGAACCCAATTCAACTCCAATTTCATCCCCATACAGTTCGAAATTACAAAATTGCAACAACAAACATTTGTTTGCTTCGTGTCAAGTACCTATATACAGAGTTTCATGGTTTATCTTCAACGGTTGGTAACTTTCATATTGACATTCATCCCCCCCATTTCAACCCTAATTTCACCCCCATGCAGTTTGAAATTACAAAGTTGCTAGAACAAACGTTTGTTTGCTTCGTGTCTAGTGTCTATACACAGAGTTTCATGGTTTTATTTTCAACGGTTGGAAACTTTCATAATGACATTCATCTCCCATTTCAACCCCAATTTCACCCCGTTCAGTTCAAAATTACGAAATTTAAAGAACAAACATTCGTTTACTTCGTGTCAAGTGCCTACACACAGAGTTTCATGGTTTTATCTTTAACGGATGGGAACTTTCATACTGACATTCATCCCCCCCATTTCAACCTTAATTTCACCCCCGTACAGTTCAAAATTACGAAATTGATAGAACAAACATTCGTTTGTTTCGTGTGAAGTGTCTATATACAGAGTTTCATGGTTTTATCTTCAGCGGTTGGGAACTTCCATATTGACATTCATCCCCCATTTCAACCCCAATTTCACCCCCGTACAGTTTGAAATTACAAAATTGCTAAAACAAACATTCGTTTGCTTCGTGTCAAGTGGCTAGATAAAAAAATTGATACTTTAAAAATGACGAATTTTCATACAACCGTTCATCCCTTGTTTCACCCTCTTAGGGGTTGAATTTCGCAAAACCCCGTCTTAGCGAGCGCCTACGTGGTAAAAGGGACCTCCATGCAAAATTTCAGATTCCTAGCAGTTGTAGTTTCTGAGATTTCTTGATGAGTGACCTTTCGCTTTTATATATATAGATTTATGTATAAGTACAGGCACATTTCCCGAGGCCCTTAAAAAAAGTATAATCATACCTGTATTTAAAAAAGAAAATAGGGAGCACATGGAATATTACCGACCTATTGCCCTTATACCTATAATGTCAAAAATATTTGAAAAATATTTTAACCAGCAATTCATTCAGTATTTTGAAAAATACAACATACTTTGTAATGAGCAAAAAGGTTTTAGAAGAAATAAGACTATAAATATTGCTATATATGATTTTCTTAACAATGTAATGAAAAATGTTGATAATAACAATGCTATATGTACCATATATTGTGATATGACCCAGGCATTTGACTATGTCAATCATGATATTCTTCTGAGTAAATTTGAAGCCTATGGGGTTAGAGGTAATGTGCTTGACTTAGTAAAATCTTACCTAACAGACAGAAGGCAAGTAACTAAAATTACGAAGATTAATACTAAAACTAAACAGGAGGAAATATTCACCTCTAAAGAAAGAACTGTCAAATTTGGTGTGCCGCAGGGAAGTGTGTGGGGACCGTTTCAATTTATTGTCTACATAAATGATTTTCCTAAAGTAATTGAGCATCCAATGTCACTATTTGCAGATGACAGCACAATAACAATAGCATGTCAAGATAAAGCAAATTATGAGGAAGATATCAATGCCGCACTAAATTCATCTATCCATTGGTTAAACATTAATAACTTAAAAATTAATTTAAACAAAACCAATTTCATGCAATTTACTCAAACAAAAAATTACTTGAGTAACATAAACATAAATTATCAAAATAAAAAAATTGCAGAAGTCACTACAACAAAATTTTTGGGCCTAACAATAGACATGAAATTGAATTGGAAGGCACATGTTGAGATTTTCTGCAAGAAGCTGGGTAGCTCGGCATATGCTCTGCATAGGCTTGCTCCAGTGGTAAAGAAAGAGGCTCTTCTTACATCTTACCATGGATTGGTGGCGTCAGTCTTGAGATATGGGATAATTTTTTGGGGGAATTCAACTGATACAGCCTCAGTTTTCAAAGCACAAAAACGATGCATTCGTGCTATGTTCGGGATGCAAGTTACAGATAGCTGTCGACAAGTATTCATAGACAACCAAATATTAACCCTGCCATGCCTGTACATATTTGAAGTTATGTGTTTTGTAAGGAATAACCCTCATTATTTTCCTCTATTGAGTGACAAAGTAAAACGTAACCGGCGTGATAAGTGTAGACTGCTCATAGACAAACGCAAAAAAAAGATTATGAGTGACAGCATTTTTTGTATGGCTCCTCTTTTATATAATAAGCTGCCAAATGCCATAAAAGAACTTAACATAACAATGTTCAAAAGTAAACTAAAAAAAATGCTTATACACAAATGCTATTATACTGTAACTGAATTTTTAAATGATAAGGAAATTAATTGGAATTCTAATATTTTAGACATTGTTTAACATGAAACTTTTACAATCTTTAAACCTTATTCCATTAATATCTCAATAGATATTATTATTCCATTATGAAATTTGACATTCAACTGACATAAGACCAAATAATGATATATTGTATCATGATGAATTAGTTTGTACTGTATTACATTTTGACATTCTTTGAGTATTTACATGAATATTATAATTAACGACATTTTTGATTTTTTGATTATATACATTTATTGCACTTTATACATTCTTTGACATTCCTCACATGGATGAACTGCAAGATCTACTAATGCAAGACCTTAGAACCTGGATGGACATATTGATCAAACTCAAAAACACAAGACAATATCCTGATGAAACACAAGACGTTGGCGAAATTGTGCTCACCAAACATTTATCTCACACAAATATATATCACCAAATAGAAGCCAGAAATGAATCGAAGATGAAGAATCAGATGACATAAATAAAAACCAGAAATTAATAGAAGATGAGGAAGAAGAAGACTTTAATCAGCTGACTATTATTTAAAAAATTTTTTTTTTGTTTTTATTTAAAAATTAAGACTAACAAATTGTCTTGCCAGACATATTGCATGGCTCTCGCAGAGGCCAGTTTGTATGGGGCAACTTTTAAAATGTTTTGTATTATCTTATCTTACCTACAAACAGCAATAAAGATTTTTGTATTTGTATTTGTATTTGTTTGAAGTCGGTTCTTTTTTTGTTAAAATTATTTTATTTTACGATTTTAAGTGATGGTTAGATGAATAATTCTTGAATTAGGTGAGAAGATAAAGAAAAAACTTGACTAGTAGAATAATATTCACTATGATAAAGTGTTCAAATCCAGGATGGTCGGTGTACTCAGACCTGTAAAATGGTCCTCAGTACCCATGTGGGTGCCAAGTTCTCATCAATATTTAAGAGTACATGAATCAAGCACAAACACTAGCTACTGTAAACCGTTAAACAGCTCACATAACTGTCCTTTGTCTTCATCGTCAGACCCCTAATAACAGTCACATCCCACCTAGGTATGTGTAAAGTGCTCATCGATACAGCTTTATCAGGCCTATACACAAGGTAACTGCTGTAGATCGTTGAGGAGTAGCCTCGACTGTCTTTCGGCTCCTTCATCGGATCGACTCCAGACCTTCATTCAATTGTAGTGCTTTAAAATACTTAATTGAAACATTTTCAAACGCACTAGTCTACCCTTGCAGTTTTTAAAGGTCTAACGATTAACTAATTAGTTACAACGTGATTGAGCCACAAACATCCAAACATAGACATTTATAATGATGATTAAAGACAGTCCCAAGACATCTAGACGTAAAGTGCTCATCAATACATATTAATCAAACCCAAACACAAGATAACTGTTGTAAATCTTTGAGGAGTTCCCTCGACAGTATTTTGGCTCCATCATCAGATCGCTTCCAAATCTTCGTAGTGCCAAACCAAAATAAATTGTAGTGCTTGTAAATACTTATTGGAAAAATTAACAATCACGCTTGTCGCCCCTACAATTTTTGCAAGTTCTCTTCAATTTCTGCAGGATTCCATCATCAGATCCTGGTTTCCTTATCATGGTACCACCCTTGGAATGTCTCCTATCCAACGAAAAAAGAATCATCCAAATCGGTTCATAAACAACGAAGTTATCCGCGAACACACTTAAAAAAATATAAAAAAAATATATATACGGTCGAATTGAGAAACCTACTTTTTTTTTAAAGTCGGTTAAAAATAAATTATTATACTTAATTGTTGTCGCTACCCACACAACTACTCGTACTTTGAGTTGGCGCAAACAATACTTTCATAAAATATGTTCATAAAATGAAAACTACAAGATCAAACTGCACAAAATTTCTATGGGACCTAATGGCAGCTTTTTGCATAATAAAAAAGAATTAAGTAAGTACGTAAATCCACGGATATCGGCGTAAATCGGATCATTACTCTCGGAGTAATCGCTGTACACACATAAAAAAAACCGGCCGGATTGATAACCTCGTCCCATTGAACTATCATTAGTGTCGTTATCTAATGTTTTTTTAATAAATAGTGACGAGACCAACAGGACATGTGCCTGATGGTAAGCAACATGCCTGCCACATAACAGCACAGAGACACGCAGCTATTGGAACATGAAGAAATCATTTATCAATAGTCCAAATCATTACCTAACACTACACTGCGCTCGTCACCCAGAGATCCCAGTTGTTATATCTCTAAGCCCTGTAATTTCTCTAGAAACATTACCCTTCAAACCGGAACACAGTAATGTTTGCACATTACTGATTGGCGGTAGAGTAACTGGCAAAGGTGTGGTTCTTCCCCAGGCGGACTCTGCTAAGAGTCCTACCACTACCACTATGTAGTCTGGATCTAACATTTTTTGTTATATCTATGGCTCAATTGGAAAACGGAGTCACATCATGTATTTTTTTGCGCGTTAGGTAAAAATCATGTGAGTACATTTTTACGATGCTCACGCAGAACCGTCATGAAAACCGGACACCCTGAAGTTCGCTAATCGATATTTCAGTAAAGAGGACTGGGTAATTTTAAAAACGCCATTATAGCCAGATTCTTGATAACAGGTATTTAAATAACTCTACATAGTTCGGTTCGGTCTGCATGCATCGGCCATAAAAGTGAATAATAAACTACCTACCTATTACAATAAAAAAATAATCGAATCGTAGGTTTGTTGGGACGCTGGGAGATCTTCTGCTAAAAAGAGTATAGTTTGACGAAATTAGGTACCTATAGGTATTTCACACACCTTTAGGTCCTTTAGTGCCCTTTATCTGCCAAAGCCAGGATGACTCAAACTTCATAATGGTCCATCGTTCTTACCTGTCGGGAGCATGCGCTACAAACTTTAGGCTTTGTTAAAATAACGAAGGTCTGGTGTTCACGGGCTCTTACTCTAAAAAATCAGTCTTTACCACTGATGCTCCTCCTTCCACTTCGCAGCCGAGCCCTGCGGCGCGGCGCTGTCAAACAGGGTAATAGTCCAGTCATTACAGTAAGTTCACCTCGGAATTCGAGATACCCAGCTGTAAGTCTGTAAATACGTGTATATTGACACCATAAAAGTTGTCTCAAAACCTACATATGGTAGGGTGTACGCAACTGTTAAATTTCATGGTCAAAGTTGACGAAAATCGTTTTTTTTGCCCTTTTATTGTAAATATTTCATTGAAGTGAAAACTTCTTTAGGCACGCTATAGACATAATTTTCGTGGGCTGTGAAATGGATTCATCAATCGTCACGCTTGGATATGATAAGAACTCGGATATGGATATGGATGCGGAACTTGGATATGATAAGGACTGCTCGTAACTCAAAGAAGCGGCACCGTTTCATGGTTGATGTTCCAAAGACACAGACTAAGAGGTTTCACTCTACTTTTCTGATTAGAACGTCTAGGCTGTGGAATGAGTTGCCAGAGTGGGTTTTCCCTGATAGTTATGACCTACCTATAAAAGGTAGGTACCAGGGCAACAACAGAAACAGTGAAGAGTTTCGATTACCTACCTCCAACAGCCCAGCGTTTATTTCTAGATACCAGGACGTCTACTCTGTTTCTACGAAAACGAAATTTCGAAAAAACACTCGCGACTTTCCTACTCTCGTTCTACTTCGTTTCGTCCGATACAACATTGTTTGACGTTTAAATGTTCTAAGCATACTCTAATTAGAATAGGCTTAGAAGATTTAAACGGACAAAAAGACGCATCGAAGTAGAATCGGAGTTTGAAAATCGCGTGTTTATTTCGAAATTACGTTTTCGTTGAATTAGAGTAGACGTCCAGGACAACAGAAATATAAAAGAGTTGCGTTTGTCCCTAGGTACCAGTACCAGGGCAACAGAAACAGTAAAGAGTTGCAATATTTTGTACAACTTCGTTCCATCAGAATGTCCCTTGACACCTCCCAAGTATTTTGAAGTGAAAACTTCTTTTGGCGCGCAGACGCGCTTTTAGACAGATTTTTCGTGGGGTGTGTACTGAATTCTAGCGTCACGCTCGGGTATGATAAGAAATCTTCGGGTAAACTCGGGGCCACGGCCATTGGCCATCTAGAAATGCCATGATGTGACCATCATGGCATGGCCATCTAGCCATCATGGCCACGCCTTTCGGTACACCCGTGTAGTTTCCAAAGTAAGCTATCAAATTCTGAGTTATAAGTTTTCACTTCTATCGGCAGTTCCTATGACTGCCAATTCTTTTTATTTATTTTCTATGGGTGTTTGCTATTTGTATGTTCTATCAATATTGTAGAATATAAAATTCTCTACAAATTTTGTCTTATATTTTTTTTATACGGCGAACCGTTTTCGAGATAGAGGGTGGAGAGCGCGCGGTCACAGTACGCACTTGATAATATACACGTTTGAAATGTTGATGAGCAGCTGCACTTATTGGTGGAATATTTGAAAGCTGCACAGGTTTATTAAGTTTTGTAGACTTGACGTAATGCATATAACGAAGATGATCGAGACTTATCACAGATTTCGGAGCATTATATACTGCCAATAAGGTTTGAGTTCCACTCTCTAATAATCTCTGGGCCGAACAATTTTCTTCCTCAAATGCTGCAGCTAATTCATCAAATTTTTCTGCAACTGCAAGAGTGGTTGTGGTTCGCCATGCGGATGCAAGAAAGGGGGCTTGCAATGCTCTTTAGCTTGTGGCCAATGTAATGGGCAAGCTTGTCTCAACGCTCCACCATATCATTAGCGGAGTGACATTAACGAAGATGGAACCTTTGACCCCGAAATCATAGAAGAACTTGAGACAAATGTCGTTGAAGACGATAATGAAGACCAGTTTGAAATTTACCAGCAGCCGGAAGACGACGAAGAAGAGGAAGATGATGATTAAAATTATAAATTGTAGTTTTTGTACCCTGTATTCCATTTTTTTTACGTTTAATAAAAATAAATGTATTTAATGATATTTTTTAATAAAAAGATTAATTCATAATTTATTTGTTTTTTTCAGCAAGTTCGAAGTTATTAATATGAATTAGATAAAAATTCAAATATATTCTATATTTTCACTAACAATTCTGAAATTACATGGGCAGGGTAAGTGTTGTTAAATAAATGAATGCTGAATAAAAAGTGGATAGGTTAGGAAAAAAATGAAAAAATATAATATAAATACTTAATAAAAATGAACAAATATTTATAACCATTGATCGAATCGATAGTTTATGAACTGTACATGGCGCGTTTTCGACCGGAGGCACCGGTTGACCTGAAGTGATGCTGTGACCGCGCGCTCTCCGCCCTCTATCTCGAAAACGGTTCACAGTATAAAAATTGTTTTTAACCAAATTTGTAGAGAATTCTGTATTCTATAATATTGATCATACATACAAATAGCAAAAACCCCATAGGAAATGAAATATTTACAACAAAAGCGCTAAAACCTATTTTTGTGAACTTTGACCTTGAAATTTAATAGTTGCGTACACCCTACCTTATGTAGGTTTGAGACAACTTTTAGGGTGTCAATATACAAGTATTTACAGACTAACAGCTGGGTATCTCGAATTCCGAGATTCTTACCTAATTTAAGCTTAAATGACTGGACTGTAAGTAATAAAATACACGAGGGTCGAAGTTCACCAACCATGACATAATCTATATATTATATAAAAATCAATGCCACTTTTCGTTGTTATTGAACTCCTCCTAAACGGCTGGACCGATTTGAATGTTTTTTTTGTATACGTTTGGGTAGGGCCCTGGAAGGTTTAGATTCACAAATCAGCCCGGCAGATGGCGCTGCAGTTGATATCTAGGTTATTATTCGAGCGAAGCCGGAGCGGGCCGCTAGTATAGCATAAAAACGTTTTACATACAAAAATGACATTTGGATTTGGCAAAGTGCCTATTGCAAGGAATTTAATTTTAATCATTACATTCATTACATTAAATGGTGGATACCACGTAATGTCCGTGGTAGATACTAACGTCAAAAAGTTTTTGATACTTTGAGATTGGGGCTGACGACAAAATAATAATTCTAAGTACTAAAGGACAACGGGAATAAATTTAATTTTACACATGAATATACTTACATGTCAATCCACACTCGGGTGTGAACCCGATCGCGGATGGACAAGTCGCGGGCAAAGCCGCGGGCGAGCTAGTTCAAGTAAAATAAACATTAAATAATGAAGATAAGAATGAATAATAATGAATCGAGTGCTATCAGCGAGCGCCGGCCTACTCGCGGTGTCACTAATGCCGATAAGGAATTGCGCACTTGGTGATACGAGCTGTAAGGGCGCGCACACACTGCGCGAGATGCTCGGGGTCAAAGTCCGCGCCAACAGTCAACACTACGCTTTATTCACACTTTCTTCCGCGCCCACAATAAGGTTCCACATACGCCGAAAATAACGCATTATCTTCATCACCCTAACGTTTACTAGGCTGTATGCCTGTCGCAGGATGTGTGACAGATCCAGACCGGCGAACTAAGTCCACGTCCCCTGCATCAAGTCGGGTGGTCATCGTGCTAGGCACCCGGCGAGGCTCTGGAGGACCGGGAGATGGTGGTATACTTCCACCACCTATCCACCCAAACGGACTGACCCAAAAGTAACTAAGACTGGTGTCGGATAGCGATGGCGTGGTGTAGCTGGTGTCACTGTCACTTCAGCTTGTATGTTGAGCCATGTCGATAACTTTGGTCCTCAAACGGATGACTTTGTTTCGTAACTCCGAGCTCTTTCCAAAGCGCGCTCTGCGGCTTTAAATTTGTGGACGGTCTCAACTGGCAGTGTCCATGTTTCGGCACCGTTGGCATTCTATGCCGTTGGTCATGACTGGCAAAACACACTGAATGAGTACTTTTATCTTCAAGCTTTGTGGGATGGGTGACGCGGGGTTACCACGTAGTTTCCCAAACCCTGCCCCGCCCAACTAAATCCTCCTCATGGCGTCACTTTCAGAATTGTTTTTCCGTAAGTTAAAAGTAATTTCTTTGACACTTAGAATGTAAAATGTTGACAACTACATTGACATTAATATTTTGCTTTGACTCTTCTACTAAAATGACATTTGTATTGCTATGATTATTTTTATTTATTTTTTAATATTGACATTGTTTTGATAATATAGTTTACTTTCTTTTTTATAAGTACATACTAATATATTTTTTTTATTAAATGTTGATTATTTTTATTTTGATCTTTATGATATTAATTTGTACTTACCTAATTGTTAGTGATGCAACTCGTGACCAAAATGCAGGCCTTTATTTTGCTCAGCGAATAAGTATCGCCACTGGCACTGCTCTTCTAGATTAAGTTCGTGTACATTTTGTAAATAGTAAGTAAAAAAAAAGTAAAAAATAGTTATTTGCCATATAAAATTACAATTATAAATTTACTCTAGACTAAGTTTACATACAAAAAAATTAATATCATGGTATATATGGCTTTTACAATGGGTCCCAAACTAGGCAAGGCCAGGACGTCTACTCTGTTTCTACGAAAACGAATTTTCGAAAAAAAACTCGCGACTTTCCTACTCAAGTTCTACTTCGTTTCGTCCGATACAACATTGTTTGACGTTTAAATGTTCTAAGCATACTCTAATTAGAGTAGGCTTAGAACATTATTTAAACGAACAAAACGACGGATCGAAGTAGAATCGGAGTTGGAAAATCGCGAGTTTATTTCGAAATTACGTTTTCGTTGAATTAGAGTAGACGTCCTGTATTTTGGGCACCCTTCATCCAATTACCAAAAACAGTTTGCGCTCGGCTTATATTCGGCTGAGGCACACAATAAAGTAGAAAAATAAATAAATAACACAATTATTAAAATAATTAATTCAATTCAAATCTATAATCAATATTAATTAAGTACTTGCATGAATGAGATATCATAATACTCGTACTTTACATAAGGTGCGAGTGTGCACGTTTGGATATCTATTAAAGGGTGTATGTGTGGTGTGGTGTGATGTGTGAGAGAGAGAGAGGATGTATGTGTGTGAGGGTAGGTTAGCATGAGAGGGTGTGTCTGCGTGTGTGAGGGTGTGTGTGTGTTTGGTATTTCCCTGAGATTGTTGAAGTTAAGTCTGTGACGAAAAAACGTTCTCCTCAATCAATTCACCAAATGAAACAAGTTGTTCGGTTTGTGAATATGATAAGGAAGCCAGCCACTGTTTAAATTTCTTCTTAAAATCGAAAAATGAGCCAATGAGGACACATCTGAGCGTCTGGCAACCAAGTTGTAGGTAAAAAAGTGGACATACTGAGGGAGGCGGGAGGCAAACACAGAGTTAACTTTTGGAAGTCTGAGGTGCCGTGGACGACTGCGTTTACTGGAATCAGGCTCAGCTGACAGGTGATGGCTTTTAGCAACAGCACGAAAAACAAATAGTTGCCGAACTGTCAATACTGAAGCTTCTTTGTAGACTTGTTCCGTAGGGTATCTTCGCGGTTTGCCTAGCATGTCTGAATAAATATATCTATACTTATAATAAAACTGTAGCGGGTCGAATTCTGTACATTGAAGATATTGTGAAAAAAAAATGTTGGGGGCACTCCATAGTCGATACTGATGGCGAAACTGCATTTTTTTTCTTTCATGTCTGTCTGTCTGTCTGTGTGTATATGGAACCCACATCACGCCGAAACTACTGATTCAATTCAAATGAAACTTGACATGACTCAATATCATACTAAGTAGATGGTAGCTGTCTACTTTTAATCCCCAAATTCTGCACGGTTTTCGTGCAGAAAGGGGTTAAAGTCAGAATGTGTTTTTGGTTGTAATTCATGTTTGCGTTGTTTAATTTCGTTCATTCTTATTTTGTTAGAAATAACACATTTTTATTATAGTCTCATTAAAATTTTAGCATTATTGGTCGTGTGGTTCAGAAATAACATAGAAATTAAATATTAACGGAATTAATAAGTTCGGTACATACTAACTTCTAAGTATTCTGTCACAATGTAAACAACAGCAGGTCTACTACGAAGTCCGATAAACGATATATCGGCCGAACTTATGAAGTTTCCGACCACGAAAGACAATCGGTCGGTTGATCAGATCGGCCGTTTCGTTCGATCCGACCCTCATCCGACCTAAGTCTATAACTTCCGACCCGAAATGTATCGATCCGAATGTTTTTCGTGGTAGGCTACAATCCGATTCAGCTGTCGGTCGGATGCGATCATTCGGAGTTTGTTTTCGTAGTAGACCTGCTGGGATGTAACTGAGGTCATTTTATCGGATTCGAAGGCGGAGTCGGAGTTTTATAATTTGATTTATCGGAGTCGGAACCGAAGTTGGAGGCATAGGCAGGATTAGAAGTGGTGGCAGGAGATACATTTTTATTGTTTTTTTTTTTTGCCAAACACGTGGACACGATAAACATTGACGAGCAATTGATTTAGGAAGTTGGGATTTTGTATTTTAATTTACTATCCACCACAATAAAGGATTATCTGCAATATTTATACACCTTACCTCCGATTATAACCTCCGTTTTAAAAGTTTCGGAGCCGAAGTCTGAAACGAAGGTCTAATAGTAATCGGAGGTTCCGATTTATCGGAGTCGGATTCGAAGCTCTTCCCTGGTAGGCACACAGTACTCAAATCCGTTGTGCGCAACCCGACCGTGCGATGACCGGCGGGTTCGAAGCGGCGATCGGGGCTGTCGGTTGACAGCGTGCACGGTCCGGTCCACGCGGTGGTGGCTGATGTTAAATGATGATGTGGGATCCTGAACTGGACCTAGACTATGTCGATCTGACTGATCTGATGTGATACTAATTGAAAACACTGGAATCGTATTTTAACACTGGTTTATTGAACTAAAGTTGGACGCAACCGTCCTTTGATCATTTGGCTTACAAGCCTGAACTTAACACTAAGAATTGAGCCGAATTGACCCAACCGTCCCGGCGGATGGCCTCGTGGACAAATATGATGAATAATAAGTTATTGACTGACTACCGGAACAACCGTCCGGCTGATTACCTGACCGGCTTGAGGTTAAATAATGACACTTATGATTGACTTTGAATTACTTTGAATGTCGGAGACAACCGTCTCGGCTGAGAGTCCGTCCGACAGAGTTTGACTTGAATTATTGACTGAGTGCTGGACACGACCGTCCAGCTCGGCGCCCGCCCGAAAGAGAAAGGGCTTAGAATCTTGACAGATGATATAAAATTGAAAACAGATTAAATATTATTTCACCTCTTCCGGTTGAATGCATAGATTAGAGAAACATGTTTATTTTGAATGAACATCCGTCATCCGTCATCTATCGTCAGGTAATATGACAGTACCTGTCTTCTGTTTTTCCACAAAATGACAGCTCATGGTACGAAACACAATCTGATATTTATTAGAAAATGTGTAATGTAGTTTTTGTAATGTGTAATGTAGTAAATGTGTAATGTAGTTTAGTAGTATTTGTTGTTGTAGCGACAATATGAATACATCATCTGTGAAAATTACAACTCTCTAGCTACCACCGTTCTTCAGACACAGTCTGGTGACAGACGAACGGACGAACAGCGAAGTCCACGTACATATATTATATGGAAAACAGGGAGGTGGTTTTTTGAATATTAACAAAAACTGGATGACAAGATGTTCAGGCCCACTACCAGTCGGAAGCGTGCCCAGCATGCTGGCGGCAGTACCACGCTGAATAGCGATGTATATGTGTTGGGCCAAATAAACGCTAGCATATTGGTCACGCGTTGCGTCGGCAAAGCTCTCGGAAAGGCTTTTGAAGATGAAGTCAGCTCCCGGCCTTCACAGGCACGATGTCTCAACTCTCAACCCCAAAAGGCTTAAATATAAAACCACTACCGAGGGTTGCATATTTCCGCCGTTTGAGACGCTCAGCTGAATTAGCCGCTGCACTGGCCTTACCATGTGTCTCTCGAAGAAGTGATGGTGCCAGAGTATCGACACAAGCTGCGTCCCACACTAGGGGCCGACTCAACTTCCAAGGCAAAAAACTCATGCCGTCAGGTCTTTTGCCATCGTCACGCGTAAGACCACTCCGGTTTGAGTAGGGCTGGGACATTGGCGGTGGAAAAAGCCAAAGTTTTTTGTGTGAATTGTTCACCAGTATCTATTTATCTGGACGACGTAGTCATAGCTTCTTAAATTAGTCGAGTGAATTTTTTACTTGACTCGAAATTAGTAAGTTGACGTGAAATGATAAAAATTTAAGTCGGTTTTTGTTTTTTCGGATATTATTTCAATCCAAATACTGTACTAAATTTAGTGTTCAACAAGCTTCGGTGCAGAAGCAGAACCAAAGCAGAACGTTGTTTTTCTAAAATTGAATAAAATGTTATCTTACTAAGTACCTATTATTATGTATATATTATGTAAAGGTTTGATTTGGTTGAAATTTGAAACACAGATAGTTTATGTAGTCTCATATACTACCTATCATCTCGGAAAAAGCATGGGCCCTAACGAAACAAATATTAACGGCAGAATGACATTACCAATTAGATTGACATTTTTGAAACATACATGGTTCAGAGTCTTAAATATTACATCGGCTAATAAGTCTATCACCTACTACTTAGGATATCATCCTGTAAAAATGTACAAGTGGGTAAGAATCAGATCACGCACATCAGCTACAGACTCTTCGTAATGTATCCTATAAAAATCCTACAAACTTAACATTGCGGCTATGTTCGATACTCCACAACCTTACTACGAGTGTGTTTGATGTTGCTTAAAATATAAAATATGAAGTCGCTAAACTTGAATAAATATATTTTTGTGTGGAAAAACAAATCACTCAGTTTGTGTAATGGCCACCCATCCAAACATTTTTACGTAAGTACTACGAATGCACTAATAAGGTCGCAAGATCAACGTACGCGAACGAAGTAGCGGGTTCAGCTAGTATGTATATATAATTGTTATTGAATTGTAGTTTTTATTGATAATTCAATGCTTGCTTTATCAATAATGCTAATTTTATTGCTGTGTTATATTTAAATTAACTTTAGTTTTAATATTGGAAATATGGTATTCTCGTTAGTGTAATTCGGTATTAAGCCGGTACTAATTGATCAAAATAAATAAATAAGTAAGTACAAAGTACCTAATTTTTGCATTTTAGGTATTAAGTACTTAGATGATGCTAGGCGGTAGATTGACTGACAAATAAAGTGGTCAAGTGCGAGTTGGACTCGCCCATGAAGGGTTCCGTTGCAGCAAGTAACATAATATACATAGTAGGTACACATAGTTCTTGTAGTTCCTTGTAACTTTGATCGAAGTTTCAATAATAGTGTATTTATGACGTACTAAAAAAAAAACTACTCATCAGATCGAGTTCAAACTAATTTTCGTTGGTAGTTTACATGGTAATGTACATCATATATTTTTTTCAGATTTTTCATTCTCTTACTTTAGAAGTTAGAGGGGGGGGGACACACATTTTCCCACTTTCGAAGTGTCTCTCGCGCAAATTATTCAGTGTAGACGAAAATGATTTCAGAAACCTCAATATCATTTTTGAAGACCTATCGATAGACACCCCACACGTGTAGGTATGATGAAAAAAATTTTTTTGAGTTTCAGTTCTCAGTATGGGGGGCAACCCTAATTTTTCTTTTTTTAATTTTTTTTTGTTCAAACCTTAATGCGGTTCACAGAATACATCTACTTACCAAGTTTCAACAGTGTAGTTCTCATAGTTTCGGCAAAAAGTGGCTGTGACATACGGACGGACAGACAGACAGACAGACAGACAGACAGACAGACAGACAGACAGACATGACGAATCTATAAGGGTTCCGTTTTTACGTTTTACGGAACCCTAAAAACGTGGGAACTATTTGCCCAGGCGAACTCAGGGTCTACAAAAAAAATCTAGTTTCGTAAAATATTGCAAACCCGTTGTCAAGGTCGAAGATACAAAAAAAAACATGATTAACTCGAAATCATAACACTAGTCGTTGTTATGGTTTAGAGCTAATCTAGAATTAATACGTATTATCTGTGTTTTTTATATCGTAAATATACTTCCGCTTGAAGCTATCAGAGCTGATGTGAAAAGATAATTATATGTAACTAGCGGCCAGTTCCGGCTTCGCTCGGATTTCGTCATATAAGGACTATTAATCGAAAAAAAAATCTATCCTATCTCTCAAGTTGGACCAGACTGCTCACGGTGTGCCAATTTAATTTAAAATCGGTTAAGTAGTTTAGGAATCCATCGCGGACAAACATCGTGACAGGAGATTTATATCTCTGAGACTGAGACTCTGACTGAGACTGGCCTCGTGGCTTAGTTGGTAGTAGCTCTGCCTGCGAAGCCGAGGGTCGTGGGTTCGATTCCCACCCAGTGCAAATATTTGTGTGATGAATTCAAATGTTTGCACTGTGTCTGGGTGTTTCTATGTATAATAAGTATGTATTTAAAACTATATTAGTATTATATCAGCTATCTGGCCGCCATCATACAAGCTTTGCTTAGTTTGGGGTCAGATGGTGTTGTGTGTGAATTGTCCACCAATATTTATTTATTTATTTATTTATGTATATTAAGAAGATTAATACAAATATTGGTGGACATTTCCCACACAACAACATCTAGCCTCGAACGCAAAAAAGCTACTCCGGATGCCTGCGACGGAGAAACCGATTGACGAAACTGGAAAACATTAAAACTGTAACCATCAGGAAGCTACCACTTAGGCAACGCAATCCACACTTTCACATAGATGAAATTGCGTAGTTTTTACTTTGAATGTCGTTTTGCAACAATATAACGTATGAATGAGTTGTTACCACGGATATCGGGCTGTTATCATGCACGGAAAACAAGTATGTGAGTGGATCATAATGTTAGTGCGAAAAAGAATAAGATGCGAGACAATATTGTATGTATGAAAGAGTGGGCTAAATTACAGAATGTATTAACTCGTTAAGCTGTCTAGCCCCGGGAGGCCAGATTTGGGCAAAACCGGTTTTGAGACTTAAAAACCTTATTTTTTCATTATATACATACTCGAATATTAGTTTATTTTTATGCCTAAGAGATAGGCGATAATATTAATTAATTCATTGTCGTTTACAGACACACAAAATTTTGTTTCATTTTTTAGTAATGATTTTTTGTGTGACGTCACGACGCCGGCCGCGTCGCGAGTCGGGCTTAACCACTCGAGCCGGCATACTTAGCTGAAAATCGCATTAGTTATTACTAGGGTTGTAACGAAACTTCGCTTCCGCCTCCATTACTGCGGAAGTTCCGCAAGAAATCGTACCTCCGCTTGCGCATCCGTGTAATTTTTCCGGAGTCATAACGGAGGTTTGTTTACTAATCATACGCAAGCAGCGACGCTCGCGAGTTCGCGAGCCAGCTCATACGGTCTTCTTCATTTGCCGCGCGCGGCCAATGAACAAGAAATGTCATTTGTCAAATGAATGATACGCAACATGTCGAATTGCTTAGACGCGTTATAGTCCAGTAACTTTGTCGCCTGAATGTATGGAGTACGATGCGTTAAATCCGGTAGATCTGATTTTTTGCAGACTTGTTTATGATGTTGGCCTAATGATTGTCCCAAGTTTGTGACCTCGAGCGACGAACGCAACTTTGTCAAAAATCGAAAAAACCGCGAAAAAATCGTTTATTTTTCAAATTTTGGCGATTATAACCCTAAACGACTAGTTTTTGTAAAAATTTTCATATGGCGTTTATAAAGTAGACTAAATTTGCTACAATATGATACTAGAATTGTCTCTGTACACTCAATAGTTTCTGAGAATAAGTCTTTCAAAGTTTATAATTTTTTTCGTACTTCGCAATTTTTAGCAATATTTTAACTCCTACTTGACCACTTTGTGGCACAGTTACGGCGGTTTTTAACCCCCGACCAAAAAAAAGGTGTTATAAATTTGACGTCGAAGTCTGTTTGTCTATCAGACAGACACACATACAGGTCTGTCTCTATGTGTATCTGCCTCTGTGTGTATCTGTCTATGGCACCGTAGAGCTCAAACGGATGGGCCGATTTCGATGCGGTTATATTAGGCAAACGTACGAAGTTTTACCGACGCGACGTAATGTGACAGGCGAGACGACTGAAAAAAAACGAATATCCGTCAGTTAGATTATATATAGTTAGATATAAAATATTGTAGGTATAATGCGCGCAATTTAACTCTGCCCGTAGCAAAATATGGAACTAATTGACGCGCCGTCATCTTCTTGTTTACGTCAGGTGACAAGAGTTTGTTTACGTTCGGGGGTTTTATTCATTTATAAAGTAATTAATTGCTTTTATTATGCCGAAAGTGATTAAAAGTGCTGGCCGCGCATGGCTATTGAAAATAAATCGCGGTTGTAAAGAAGAACGAGACAATAACGGGCCAAAAGTGCCGTTTTCCAAAAGCTATTTGACATGTAATATTTAGGGATACCATAGCAATCAAATCGCCACCTATTACCGGCATATTTTTAAGCTGAGGCTTTATTTTTGAAGTTTGATTGTTTTCATCGCCAATATCTATAACCCGTGGGAAAAAAATGTGAGTGCCTAAAACCGAATGTGAGAAACTAGTCATATATATTTTTTAAATTCTATACTAATCAAAATAGGAAACACAGTGACACAGCAGTGAAGAGCAGCTGGTTGTATCTTTCTTGCTCGGGTACACTTGGCGGTCCCCCGTTCACCCATCGAGCCTTTCACCTAGCAGCGTCAGCTTCATTTACCACCTAAGGGAAAATGTGTGGGTGGTGCGCCAAAAAAAATTTTACTAAAGTTTTTTTCAACGTTAGCTTGGATGCTTGTTAATTTACTCTGTATTAATTACTGCATTTTTTATTATAGACGTTTCAGAACGTACAGTCACGTGTTAATAGACAACGCAACATACCACTGCACTCAGATAAATAAAGCGGCTACAATGGGCAATGTAAAAGACTGGCATCGTGGCTTAGTTGGTAGTAGCTCTGCCTACGAAGCCGAGGGTCGTGGGTTCGATTCCCACCCAGTGCAAATATTTGTGTGATGAATTCAAATGTTTGCACTGTGTCTGGGTGTTTCTATGTACTTATAATAAGTATGTATTTAAAAACTATATAAGTATTATATCAGCTATCTGGCCGCCATCACACAAGCTTTGCTTAGTTTGGGGCCAGATGGTGTTGTGTGTGAATTGTCCACCAATATTTAAAAAAAAAAGCAGAACGCCAAAAGTGGCTTAAGAAAAAATAAATTGATTTCGACGATTGTTGGACAAAACCGCAGTTACTCCAATAAAGAGGCACAAAGAAGACCCACAATATCAAGTAGAATAACTAGGAACCCATGTTCCTAGTTATTAGTACAAGAAGTTTTGCGGTTACCGCCGTGATCCATCGTGACCTTAACCCCATTGATTAAGATGATCCTATGGAAGCCATTGACCCATTAAAAGAGCTTTTATACGCCGAATTTTCAAATACTGTTATTTATGGTCTCAATAAAAGATTTACAAGTTTACATTAAATTTTTGTTATTTCGTTGTTAGTGTAGTTTGCAAATGATCATTTTTTTAGGGTTCCGTAAAACGTAAAAACGGAACCCTTATAGATTCGTCATGTCTGTCTGTCTGTCTGTCTGTCCGTCCGTATGTCACAGCCACTTTTTGCCGAAACTATGAGAACCACACTGTTGAAACTTGGTAAGTAGATGTATTCTGTGAACCGCATTAAGATTTGAACAAAAAAAATTAAAAAAAAGAAAAATTAGGGTTGCCCCCCATACTGAGAACTGAAACTCAAAAAACTTTTTTTCATCAAACCTACCCGTGTGGGATGTCGGTCGATAGGTCTTTGAAAATGATGTTGAGGTTTCTAAAATCATTTTCGTCTACACTGAATAATTTGCGCGAGAGACACTTCCAAAGTGATAAAAAGTGTGTCCCCCCCCCCTCTAACTTCTAAAGTAAGAGAATGAAAAATCTAAAAAAAATATATGATGTACATTACCATGTAAACTACCAACGAAAATTGGTTTGAACTCGATCTGATGAGTACTTTTTTTTTAGTACGTCATAAATACACTATTATTGAAACTTCGATCAAAGTTACAACGAACTAAAAAAACTATGTGTACTATGTATATTATGTTACTTGCTGCAACGGAACCCTTCATGGGCGAGTCCAACTCGCACTTGGCCACTTTATTTTATAACATAACAAACAATAATAAAGTTCTTCTGATTGTAAGAGATTCCGACAGCCATTATTAACCTGTATCAATGATACTGAACCAAACCAGCACTACAACGGCGTTCATTAGTTCTAGACATTCGTTCTAGAGTCTCAGTTATCCTATAACTTATATGTGTAGTTATATTGCTTCCCTGAAAAATCCCTTCCCGTACCCGTTTTATGAAGTTGAATGTTTGTTCTCAAAGAATGGAAATCTGTTTGCTTGACCTGGCAACATTAAGTACGCCATCAGTCGCGCGCAGAGTTATATTGCGGGCACTATACACGTATTTTTTCTTATGTTTTACAAACAAAAAATGAGTTATGGTACAGTGCTTAGAAGTTTCGAGTAACATCACGTTATGCTACGATTTTTACTATAGAGTGACGTCACAACCTCCCACTCCGGAAGTTTGATAACAAAAAACTCTGTTAATTTTTGATAACAAAAATACATGTCCTATAATGTTCCATAATCTACCTGACGGACTAATTTGAATGGGGTATTTTTGACCGTGTCGTCAACTCGTCATCCAAATTCAAATTGAACCATGATGACCGCGTTTCAAGTAATTTAGTGCAATAATAATTGTTTCATTAATTTAAATCACTTTTTGATAATTATTTGATTTAAAATACATATTTTGGACTATTGATAGTTTTAATAAACCATAAACCACTATTATTTAAAATCCACTTTCACTTCCGCATCCGCCTTCGTTAACCTCCGCCAATTGGGGCACAGTACACGATCACTCTAAAAACCTAGAGAGCCACTATTGGAAACTTCTGTATTATTCCTGGCAGCCAGTTATGTGGCTATTGGTTCCATCATGTGGCCATCTTCCATTAACTTGAATAACAGTGAACTGTGGAAGTTCGTTGGTAAGTAGCTGAGGAAGGCTCCAGTCGGGTGTCGGGTCGGGGCGGCGGTGAGCTGAGTCAGTTAGTTGGCATTAGAGTTGGTCAAACGAAGCTCAGTTCCGAACACCGAGCCCGATACCGTTGAGGGGGCGCCGTCGGTCGCCGCTCGCCGTCAGGCGGCCGCCTGCTCGGGTAGTTATACTAATGATATTTAAACTTCAGCAGAGACTCGAGTCAGTTAACGTAACTTGCCGATTTCTGCGACCGCCACACTAATAGGGAATTGCAATAATAGGGTACGGCTGATGGAAATGTGTATCGAAAAGCTTTAATTAGAAACGATTCAATTTTAACGAAACACATCAATTTTATTTATTTTAACACGCTTTTATTAACGTGGTAGGTATGTATATATTTATAGTAAATAAAAAAGATAATATTGAAAGTTTCTGGGGATAAATATTTTATACGCCGAACAGAACTCATAGTGAGTTGAGTTTGGGCCAAAACTTAAAGTGATTTCTATGTGTTTCTAAAGCTATAAGCTACAATATCATATATCGCTCTACGCTGTCTCGGTTGTTCAACACACCAGTAGTATTATTGACTACGGGGTTATGATGGAGCTGTCTAGTCAAGAGAACGGCGACTGCCGATTGACAGCTCGGAACCCAGAACTTAAAAATAGTGCAAAAAACATCGCGAGGATACCGACACGTTCGAGATCATACGCCATCCACCAACCTACACTGGGTAGTAGATTATAGCCTTAAAACTATATCCTTGCGAGAGGTGGCTGCGAATCCCAGCACTGGGAATATTATAGCCCCAGCTGTGGGAAGATTTAGTGGGCTGCTTACGATATATGGTGGAGCGAGGAATCAATATTTAATTGCACTTTCATCATCATAGTTCAACGACCCGACACATAGGTAGTTTCCTTTTAATTTTAAATCTGAAGTTCTAGATTTGACCACTCAGAGAGCAAGGAGGCCTCCAACTTATTCCAATCTAAAGCTGTATGTATGGGGAAAGTGGAATCAAACCGTTTTGTAGGAATATTGAGAACATGTAGGTATCCACAGAGTCAGGGCCGGCCTTAGCCATCTAGGCGCCCCGGGCGGGCCATGCCATTCTTTAGGCGCCCTAAAGGACACAACAATACACTTTGGGGACGTTGAAATTTGAAATGCACCCCTCCCCCTATGTTAAGATTTCCCAGCGCCCTTGTGATATCCGGCGCCCCGGGCCGTCGACGACCCATCGACCCTTTCGCCCCACCCTAAAGCCGGCACTGCACAGAGTGTATGTTGAATGTATGGGTCGATTCAGGCGCCTACAGGATTATTGCAGCAACACACTGCTCGCTGCTTGATATTAATTATGTCGGTGCACCGGCGCGGCGTTATGTTTTTTTTATAGTATAGAGCTATAGAGAGTATAAACTATAGAGTGACGAAACGAACAGAACATGTGCCTGATGGTAAGCAGCATGCCTGCCACATAACAGCACAGCCACTGCTAGCAGCTGGAACAAGAAGAGTCCAAATCATGGCCTAGCACTGTACTGCGCTCCTCATCCAGAGATATAAGATGTTTTACCTCTATGCCCTGTAATTTCACTGGAAACATTGCCCTTCAAACCGGAACACATAATGTTTGCACGATACTACTTAGCGGTATAATAACTGGGAAAGGTGTGGTACCTACGTCCCCAGACGAACTCTGCCAAAGATTCCTACCACTACAAAATGGTTTCGCCGACTTTGCTTTGTGTCACGAGTAAAGTAACTTAGTGGAACTGTAAGAGTTAAAAAAAATACTAGTAGCGGCCCGCCTGTTCCCTTTATTTTTCCGAGTTAAAAAGTAGTCCATGTGTTCTTCCGGACTATATTAATCTAACCGTGTCCGAAATTTCAGCCGGGTCCGTTCAGACGTTACGACGTGATTGAGCAACAAACATCCAAACAATGACATTTTTTATAACAAGAATATAGCAGCGCCCCGCGGTTTCACCCGCGTAGTTTCCGTCCCGTTATTTCACCGGGATGATAATTATGTAGCCTATGTTTGTGTTCTTCCAAACTACAATCTATCTGTGCTCCAGACGTTACGACGTGATTGAGAGACAAACATCCAAACATTGACATTTATAATGTTATAGTACGATACGATACATGATTACCGAAAAGTTATAAAAGCACCATCTGTTACAATTCTGGGAAAACTGCTTACACGCACATTACACGGCGCTCAGCAATTGGAAACAATTGCTCGGGCAAAATGTACTGTAATGTCTTAAAGCTTCCAGCGAAAACACAGAGATGACGCCACTAGTATATTCTCTTATGTGAAAATGCAGTATGTACCAATCTCATTAAATATCAGTTAGGTGCTTATCAAATCTGATCAGTTTGATTAGAACATTTAGAACAACTGTTTGTCTATCTGATAATTAGTGGGCTGCTTATGCAGAACACATACTAGCCCAATAGGGCACGTCATATTTATATTGTGCATCATAATAAATTATTATTACTTATCATAGATTTATTTTAATGATCATTCGAATTTCTTTTTTCGAAGTGACGTGCGATCTGTGTTGTAAGATACCTACTACGTACTTCAAATATAAATATGTACCTATTTACCTATACTTCCTTTGAAGTTAAATACGAAGTTGCAAAAACAACATTCATAATCATAACTATGACTCGTATCTCGAAAATGCAACATCATTTCATGGTTGATGTTCCAAAAATACCAACGAAGAGGTTACACTCTACTCTTGAGATTAGAACGTCTAGGCTGTGGAATGGGTTGCTTGAGTGGGGTTTTCCCGATGGTTAGGTACAATATTGGTGTCTTCAAATCGAGAGTGAATCCGTTTCTTTTTAGGTAAGCACACTCCATCATAAACCGCATCGTCATTTAGCATCAGGTAAGATGGCGGTAAAATGCAAAACAATAACAGTAAAATAACCCTACTGATCTATTTTTGCTAAATACCGTTTTTTTGAGTTCCCGTTACACTGAGAACGAAGCTAGCGATCACAGCGCCGCGCCGGCCCCTCGGCGATAATGTGTACTAACCTGAAACTGGACCCACTCAAACACATCAGCGGTACTAGTACTGTGCTAATGCTTAGTATTTATTATTATTAAATCATCAGAATAAATTTCGAATAGACTGATTGGTCATCGTTCAGTTCACATCAAGATTAGAATTCGCAACGAAGACAGCAGCCGAGAATCTTCCCTTCGTCACTCGGTCAGACAGCAACGAGCGTTGTGCTACATCAGTACAGATAACTAGTACAAATAACAAACTCTATCTACATAATATGTACCAAGTTTCATCCAAATCTCTTCAGTAATTTTTGCGAGAAAAAGTATCAAACAAACATACATCCATCCACACAAACATGATTATACAAACTTTCGCGTTACTAGAATAGGTAGATGTTTCATGCCCGCGCGGGGCACGTAGTTATAGAACCACATATAACAGATAGTAGGTATGACCGGTCCTGGACGTCTACTCTAATTCAACGAAAACGTAATTTTGAAAAATAACTTGCGACTTTCCGTCTCTCGTTCTACTTTGTTTCGTCCGAGACAACATTGTTTGACGTTTAAATGTTCTAAGTATACTCTAATTAGAGTAGGTTTAGAACATTTAAACGGACAAAACGACGAATCGAAGTAGAATCGGAGTTGGAAAGTCGCGAGTTTATTTCGAAATTACGTTTTCGTAGAAAGAGTAGACGTCCTGGACGTCTACTCTAATTCAATGAAAAACGTAATTTCAAAAAAAAATTCGCGACTTTCCAACACAGTTCTACTTCGTTTCGCCCGATCGAACATTGTTCGACGTTTAAATGTTCTAAGCCTACTCTCATTAGAGGCTTTGAACATTCGCGAGTTTATTTCGAAATTACGCTGTTCGTTGAATTAGAGTAGACGTCTTGAATTTTCGGGCCGACCGTCCAACCTCCCCAAGCAACAGAATTGCAGCAAAGGTTGCTCCGCTGTGATAGCATTGCTTGCAGCAAACAACAAAACAGCAGCAAAGATGAGGCCATGAATACAACTGGGGAGAAATAAACGGAGGAGGCCAATGTTGAGTACATAAATTACGTAAGTAGGTAACTCTTCTCATCTGTGATACAGACTGGAAATAGTTATCGTTGAAACATCGTTGGCGTATCGCAATGCACATCCGTCAGACCGTTTTTCAAAGAACTTGCCATACTTACGTTACCTACTATCCTGACCTACAAAGTGGCTGTACCTATATGTCAGAAATATGTCAGATCTCTGGGTGACGAGCGCAGTGCAGTGCTAGGTAATGATTTGGACTATCATGTTCCAATAGCTGCGTGTTACTGTGCTGTTATGTGGCAGGCATGTTGCTTACCATCAGGCACATGACCTGCTCGTCTCGTCACTCTATGCTATAAAAAAAAAAAAAAAAATCTAGAATCATACAATACGCGAGGAGAGAGACATTCTCGTAATATACGCAACGCGGACAAGCTGGATGTTATCCCACACTCTCTCACGAGGTCACGGAAGTTAACTCACACTATGGGACCGGAAGTTTATAACACTCTTCCCAAAATAGTTACATTGGCCCCAAGTTTCGGCACCTTCAAAAACAGATTAAAGTGCTGGCTTATCGATCAAACCTTTTTATAGCTACAGCGAATTTTTAGAGAGTGATGGTAAAGTTGTAAAAATGTGAAAAAATTGTCATTTGTCAGTATAATTGTATTTGAAACATATTTGTTATACTCGTATAATACTTGACAGTTTCTGTACGATAATTAATAATTGTTATTATAATACAGTGAAGTGATAATTTCAAACTTTGAAAATTTAGACAATTTGCATGCCCTTCCTTTTGTTTAATTTTTTTATTAATTGACGTGTAAATTGTACATTTAAAATAAATAACTTTGACTTTGTTATTTATGAACTAAATATTGTATTTAAAAATCTTAATACAACCACACATTTAACCACGAAGAGTATCTTTGTGCTGTTCTCAATGAAAAAGCAATCGAGAGATAGAAAGTACTTTATTGTGGTACACGTACCTACCACAAATCAAAAATATAGAGTGACAAGACGAACCATATCTACATGAACCTGGTGGCGATCAACACTGCTGCCCATAACATCACGCAGCTATCTGAACTTGAAGAGTCCAAATCGCTACCTAGCACTACACTACGCGAGACTTAAGATGATTTATTTGTTTCTTAACACTGTAACTGATCTGGAAACGTCGCCCTTCATACTTGAATACAGTAATATTAGCACATTACTGCTTGGCGCTAGAATAGCTAGTAAAAGAATTGTACTTGAGCAGGTGAACTCTGCAAAGAGTCTTTCTATTACAAAGCGATGAGATCCTGAAACTCCCGTAGGATTATGACGTAAGTTTGCCCAGTGTCTGTACGGTTGTAGACGGTTCCAGGCTTTCAACAACCTGGAGTCACTGACTATACACTTATTCTAGGTTAAATCACCGTGTTAGAAAATTTGCTCTCTTTGAGCCCGTTTGACGTTACACTAAACAATTTTAATGTTAATTTCAGTTTATTAAAAATTTGGCAGGTTTTTAATAGGACAATCCTTGAGTCAATATTTAGTATCGTAATCTAGAAATAAAGGAAAAAGTTTTTGATCTAACATTCGTCTCAGAATTCTCGATGATTAAAACTCGCTTTTGTATCAGGGTACTTCTTCGAAATTTCATTCTTCGACTGATTCATCTGGCCAAAATTTTGTTTCACTTTCAGCTCTGTCACACCTGTTCATATGTAAAGTAGGTAACTAAAAACATTTTATATTTCAATGAGGGACTTGTTTTTATAAAGTAGTTTTCAAGTTATCTACGTTCAAATATTTTGTGTTCAGATGAATCAGAATTTGTATTACAGATAAATCAGAATCCGAAGTAAAAATGAAAAACTTTAAGTGATTTGGCTCTGTATTGACGAAAAAATCATGTATGTTCACGTACATAAAATAATTTGTTATCATCATCATCAGCCGCAAGACGTCCATCGCTGAACATAGGGCTCCCCTTAGGTTTCCACAACGATGTCTCGATGGTCTCGATGGAAATAGATGTATACCTAATAAGTTTATACTTCTGTGATATTTGAATTATTTAAACGCAACAAAAGCGCATTCCTTTTTTGCTGGAAAGAAGAAAAACTAAGCAATTTTCTGATTCAAATGGCGTTTTGACCATTTGAATCAGACCCAGATAAATCAGGATTTCCCCTTCAAACAAGTATAACTCATCATACATACTGACTTCAGTATTGTTATTTTCGTGACGGACCCACCATACCACTAGCCCTACCCCTGGTGGTAGGGTGGGTCCGAAACCATACCACCATAATGATGTGACAAAGTCTTAAAGACTCATATTGTGATTTATCTAAGATGGTTATTTTTTCCGCAACTATTATTATCTATTTGTTGCATAAATGTAAGTCTTATGCAATTATTCAAGTTCAATATTCCTTGCATTATACTGACATTATTTATTATACTGACTTACATTAAATGGACCGATTTTGGCAATTAACGCAATTTTAAAAGTGTTCCCGAACGCGTGTGACTTTAGAAGCGCAATATTTGGAAAAAAGCGCTCAAGTGCGAGTCGGACTCGCACATGAAGGCTTCCGTAGCAGCAAGTAACAAAATAGATAAGTTCTTGTAGTTCGTTGTAACTTTGATCGAAGTTTTAATTATAGTGAATTTATGACGTACTAAAAAGAAACTACTTACCGGATCAAGTTTAAACCAATTTTCGGTGGAAGTTTGCATGGTAATGTACTTACATCATATATTTCTTTTAATTTTGTCATTTTAGAAGTTGCACACATTTTACCACTTTGGAAGTATCTCTCGCGCAAAATATTCAATATAGAAAAAAAAAATTAGAAACCTCAACATCATTTTTGATCCATAAAGACCCACACATACGTATGGATTTGATGAAAAAAAATTGAGTTTCAGTTCTAAATAAGGGGCACCCCCAAAATTTATTGTTTTCTTTTAATATTTTTGTATAAAAATAATCTGAATGCGGTTCACAGAATACATCTACTTCCCAAGTTTCAACAGTATAGTCCGGTTTTGGAAAAAAGTGGCTGTGACATACGGACGGACAGACGGACAGGCAAACAGACATGATGAATCTTTAAGGGTTCCGTTTTTACGTTTTACGGAACCCTAAAAAGGCGAAGTCCCTGAAGAATACGCAAAATAAACCTGAAAGGAGAATAGTAGCTCTCACTACCGCCTTACCACTACTACCTCTTGATGAGGTGTTACCAGGATTTCATTATATAAAATCGGAATGTCACAGTTTGAAACGAATGGAAAAGTTTATAAACTACATCGAAACTTTTTGGTTGAAAATACATTCCCCCTGTAGTATTTAGCACAACCAACATATTAGAATAATTTTATTCAAAAATAAATAAATTACTGAACAAGAAAACTGCTGAATGTATTACATAAGATTCATGAAACAAAGATACCTAAAAAACGGCGAATAAACCAAATTATTAAAGACGATTTTATAATGGGCGTACAAATGCAGTTAGTCAACAAACAAATTACCATTGGTCATGAATTAGACGAATGGCGTAGGTACATTTTTACAGTTTGTTCTTTTAGTTTATTTGCTGTAAATAATAATAAGTCTAAACAAAACTTTTGTTTTAAAAATGTGTCACAACACTATTACTTGATGGCATGATGGTGGTATGGTTTCGGACCCACCCTACCACCAGGGGTAGGGCTAGTGGTATGGTGGGTCCGTCACGGTTATTTTTCTACTTGAATCTATAACCCAGAAGCATTACACGAAATACCGATTGAAGTTGTAAAACCATAAAGTAAATTTTATAAAGTAGGCATTGTAATCAAAATCCCACCTGATCCAAGCACAGATTAATCAGATATTTACTTTTGTAACTCCAGGATCCCAGCGAACCAGCCGCAGGTCCACCTTCAGGCACGTCCTTTACACGACTGGCTTCCCGCCGTGGGGGAAATCAGACTCCTATTATTATTACTTGACCAAGAATGGTCAAGCGCAGCTTATGCCACATAAATCAGTATTGTAGGCCGGACACATCTTATTTGCCTATTTATAAACACACTAAGGTAGGTATGACCAATAGAATTTTATTTTATAAGAAAGAAATTCATTTCCTTTTGATATAATTTTAATTTATAATCATTTATCAAAGGGAAAATGTGATATCACATTTTCCCTTTGATAAATTATTATAGACTATTTTCTTCCAGAAAATGGCAAGCGGACACGTCATATGAATCAGAAGAACACACTTCAATTTTTTTTAAATTATACTTGGACTGCAATCATTCAAAAAATATCATTTGTCCCAGTTAGAGTTAAGCCCAAACTGTATAAGAAAAAAAAATACACGCCGTTTTGTTAGTTAGTTTCAGAAATAATCTCATAGAACTCCAAAATGTTGTCTTTGAAGAAGTACCCATCATCTGCCGAGCCGGACATGACTGACGTTCAGTTTTTCTGCTCTTTTTTCCCGCGATGCTGGATCTGTAATTTCCTTCCATTGAAAATCTTTTAAACGAAATTAAAATGGAAAGATTTTTTTAAATCATCGTCAACACTTCAATGTTGTAAAAAAATACGAGTATTCTATGGCAGTTAGCATTTGCCAATAGGTGGACGCTACTTTTTGTCGCTTTTCCAAAAGTGGAATAATAAAGTATGACAAACTACTTGAAAGAGTACATTTTATTTATGGTAAACCGAAATCAAGTACATTGGGTTGTTCTCGGCGCATGCACCTACATACTCAAGGCCACCAATATTATGTTTTCAAAAATGTTTACTTGAGAATTTTATCTCCTAAGTATTTTATAAATGGTATTAGCCTCTATTTAATTTTGCTTGAAACAAACGGCTAAGCAACAGCACTGTCCTGAAACCTGAACCTTTCAGCGATACGAAAACAGAGCCGCCATCGATCGAGAAACTAGATCTCACTCCTCAAAGCAAACATAAATACTTTGTGTTCAAAACCAGGTCATCAATTCGAAGAAATAAAACACCAGAAATGCACAATAATTTAGTTTAACATTTTTTATTTACAACTTAAGTCGTTTGAGGAACTATGTTAAAATCCTTAGCCTAAAAACTATTTGACAGCCATTTAAAAACAGATCATGGAGGCTACCAGTTAGTAACTATTAGTATCACATAAATCACCTATTAATACTATCGCCACACACCAGCGGCACATTCTCTCATCCAGGACATCAGACAACATTACAAAACGTTCATAACAAAACACAGACGGTGTTTCGGAACCGCCCATGTAAACAAGATATCACAATCGCAGCAGCGACCCGTCTGAACAGCGATGCACGCCGGCCACAATCATAATATTATTTAGCATCATTTTGTCATCAAAAACAGTCATTGATAAGTCGAGAAGGTGAAATTATATCGATACGAACTGAGTCTAACGAGTTGATCAATTTAAATCACGCTGCGATAATTTATTTATAATTATCGAGCATATTAAACTAGTATAATGTGGGCGCCGGTAGATCGGTGCCGATAGCCGGCGCGCCCGCAAACACCAGATATCGTATCGCTCGACATTCAGGGCGGGATTGATATCCTGCAGACATCGTCATACTTCGATAGCCGAATCTGACATGCTCGTCCAGATATAAATATTTGTTTTGCTAATTATGTACCTACCTATACCTATTGTAACAGCGCAACCCGGGTCGCCCAATAACTTTCCGTGATGTTCAATAGCGGAATTAAAGCATTTCTTCAATAACGCTCTCATTTCACGGCCCTCCAGTATTCAAGATGAAACGATACTCCCCGGTCAATTATGATGCTCCAGGGAACCATGCCACTGTCTGCAATGATGCCACGTCGGCCCGGCAGCGGCAAAGAGCCGTTCCGTCGCAGGGCGCCCCAGAATATCAGGCAAGTCTAGGCGACGAGTGGAAATTCCTGGAGGAGTCGATCAGAATCGAAAAACTGAATGCTATACGTCTACGCCAGGGACCGCGAGGAGGCGTCCTCGGAGAGCGGGGAGACGCTGGTGTCGCGCGGGGTGAAGATGAGCGGGATGCCGCCGATGATGTTCTGCACGATGCTGGAGCTGGGGTCGGGCTGTAGGTGGCGCGGGGCCCCGGGCGCCGGGGACACGGTGAACCGAGCCAGCACCGCCGCCAGACCCGCCAGAGACTGCATGTGTCCGAGCCGTCCGCCTGCGAGACAACACACACGTTACATAAACAACTCGCACACCTGGCCGATAGCAAACTGGACTAATTGATGACGAAGATATTGAAATGATTGCGAAAAAATACAGAAATATTGTTATCGCCGCAGTACCGTCGGGTAGATCTCTATCGCATTAACAGCAATATTGATAGAAGGATAAGGAAAAACGAGACTCACCGATACAGGAGCGAGGACCCTCGCCGAAGGGCAGGTAGACGAACTTGTGTCGCTTCTCGACCTCCTCCGGCGCGAACCTCTCCGGCCGGAACTCGCTGGGGTTGTCGAAGTACTGCGGGTCGTTCTGCAGCGCCAGGATGGGCACGGTGACGCGCACGCCGGGGTCCAGCGTCAGGTCGGACCCGGGCACGCGGTACGGCCGCACGCACTCGCGCATCAGGAAGCCGGACGAGGGGAAGATGCGCATGCCTTCCTTCAGCGTCCAGTCCAGGTACGTCATGTCCTTGATGGCTTCGTAGCTGAGCTTCCCTCCGTGCGCCGCGAGCGCGCGGTCCACGGCCGCCTGCGCGCGGCGCTGCACGCCCGGGTGGTGCGCCAGCTCGTGCAGCGTGTAGCTGGTGGCGGACGAGGAGGTCTCGAAGCCGGCCACGAAGAAGATGAACACCTGCGCCGCGAACATCACGTCGTCCAGCTCCAGCTCCACCGTCTCCGGCGAGCCGTCCGGCTTCACTCGCTCCAGCGACTCGACCGCCACCTTCCCCTTCAGCTGCCACTCCATCAGGAAGTCGATGAAGTCGTTGCGGCCGGACGGCTTGAAGTCGCGCTGCCGCCGGATCTCGCGCGTCAGGCTCACGATGTCGTCCTCGACCTCCTGCCCGAGGAACTTGTAATACTTGAACACGTTCGGGAAGATGTTCTTGCCGATGGCGGTGAGCGCGCGCTCGAGCGTCGGCGCGAGGATCTTGGCGCCGAGCTTGCGGAACTCGGAGTCCTCCTCGTTGAGCGAGTCGGCGTCGAGCCCGAACCCGCAGGCGCCGATGAAGTCGGTGGTGTAGCGCGCCATGAGGTCCCTCGCGTCCAGCGGCGCGCCGCCGGCCGCCCCGGCGCGCGCCTGCAGCCTCTCCGCGCGCTCCACGATCAGCGGGAACATCGCCTTCAGCTTGCCCGACGTGAACGCCGGCGTCATGCGCTGCCGCAGCAGGCGCCAGAGGTCGCCGTCCGCGAAGAACAGGTTCCTGAGGAGCGGTTCCTGCCACTTGTGGGATTGGTTGAGGCCGCGCGCGTAGAAGTACTTGAAGTCGGTGGTGAGGACGGCCTTGATGAGGTCGGGGTCTCGCAGCACCAGCTCGGGCACGGCGCCCCGGTAGCGGCCCACGTAGCGCCGGCCGGGCCAGGCGCGGTAGGTGTCGGCGCACGTGTCGGCCATGCTGCGCCGCTGCAGGAAGCGGCGCCCGTCCGTGCCCACCAGCGGCAGCGGGCGCGGGTGCTCCACCCCGCGCGCCGCCCAGTACCCGTGCCCGCGCGTGCCGTACACGTACAGCGTCACCAGCAGAACCGCCACGATCGCCAGAGTAATCATTCTTTCGCCGGCTTTCTCTTTTATTTCCGAGATTCCTGTCCCCCTCTCTCGCTCGCTTTCTCCAGTTCTCGGATGAAACTTCTTTCTTCCTTTCGCTAAATTAAATTTTTGATCGACGTCCTGAGCGCTCGAGGTGTTCGCTTCGACTGCTTTTTTTCTTAATTGTTTTCGAAGTTGCGGTAACACTCGTTCCTCTATTGCTAATGCTCATTCGTTGACTGATGTGAATTTAAGCGTGGAGTCATTAAATAGCGGTAAATATCCGCCACGATAAGGAACCGGCCGCCGAAGCCTACTTCGGTTCCTTATCGGCCCAAAGCGCGGAGTTTTCGGAAGCCTGTTGACTCCGTGCGGGCGCAGGGTTTGCTCGCTTCGGCTTAACACCGATTATCACATTGCATCATTGTAAGTAACAAACGACACAATACTATGTGAGTGGGGAATGAGTCTTATCTTTTTTCTCACCGTTCTTTCAAATGTGGTACATCACAGTCACGGCCGTCCCTAGGACTCCCGTGCTGAAAGCGAAGCGTTAATACTTAATACTAGTCTATCAAAGCGATGTCAGGTTATAGACAGTAATAGTTTTTTCCGAGGTGATGAAACGGTTCTCATAGAATGACGCATAACCATTTTTGCTAACAGAAGTTATATCACAGTTACATACCTCTGACCAGAAAAAACAATAGAAACCGAAGATCAAGTTGCTGGTACATAGCCTGCTCAGCTCATTAGGTTATTTCAGTGAAAACACACACCGAAAGTAATCCTCAGAGCACCGAAACTAACACACGGAAGCGTCTTTACTAAACGGCAACGTCTTGACAAATGACTACGCGCCATTCAATATGAATATGCAGTAATTGTTCTTCTCGATGACCCCGTCCTCAGCTGCTGATACAAAACCTTCCGGTCTCAAACTCGGGAGTACGAAGGGTCTGATCTGACTTACATGTAGGTCCGCAGCGGACCCTCTCGACAGAATTTAAGCGCAAAAATTGTATTTATTTATGACATCGTTTTGGAAATCTTTAAAAGTATAAACTCTCTCTACTGTACTATGCATGTATTCTACATAAAAACCTTCCTCTTGAATCACTCTATCTATTAAAAAACCCACATCAAAATCTGTTGGGTAGTTTTAAAGATCTAAGCATACATAGAGACAGAGAGACGTGGGAAGTGACTTTGTTTTATGCTATGTAGTGAAAAACAATAATAATAATTGATTCAAATGAAAGAATGAACCATAAATAATTGATACAAATCATATACCTCATTACAGACCAGATTGTGATCATTTTCATTATCATCATGTTTGTCATTCACCTCGCAGCGTGATCTAGCGCTCAGTTAATGGTGAAACAACTGCAATGGTCAAATGCATTTGGGCCCACATTCTATAGATATTTAATTCAATTAAACAAACAAACGACATTACTAATTTTCAATTGAATAATTAAAAGGAAAATGACTAAATCACAATAAGTTCCAACAGATAACGGTAATCAATAAATATTATTATCACAAACACTATTATTATGAAATGAATCACGGCGGCTTGAATTTCCTAGGATTTCTCGTGATTGCAAAACTGATTATATTTTGGAATATTTTCCTGAATATATTGCATTGGCCGGAGATTTTTTACGTCTCTTTATGGAGTAATGAAGCATTGTATCACTTGTGACCAACGACTGATCACTTTCTGATCCCGTGTCTCTCATTGGTCTCTCCGAGACTAGACTCTCAGACACACACAGATGCACAAATGTAATGTCTCTAACCGACTAACCGGCTGTTAGAAATCGGTAAAGAAACGTTCGACGTTTGTGTTATTTTGTGACGAGTGACGCAATTAACGTAATATCCTAACGACCAATCATTTCACTATTCACGTAATGACGTAATGTCGATGACAATATTTCGCCGGCCGACGCACAATATATTTTTTTAAACATTTTGATAAAGTAATCCTGTAATAAAAGTTATAGAACAAAAATAAAACTGTTTCAAAGCACGTATGAGAGGGTAATAGGTTATTTGTACACTAGCATCACCAAAGTTTGCTTTTTCATTTCATGATATTTTACTTATGACGAACAGCAGATTGTTCCATGATTTACATATTTCAGTCTGATGATTCATAAAAGTGAAAGTAATAAATAAAAACAAAGTTTCAACAAAATAACAATTTCCGGAATAAAGATTGACGCATACTTTATCAAACCATTAGTCCATTTGACATTGACAGAACCTTAGAATTGGACAGAAATACACGTAACGATAAACATAAAAAAGAAAAACACGTCATTGTCATGTACATTACGACCAACTTTCTTGTAGATTATAACGATGACGCCACGATTAAAAAGTGTTGCCACCTATTTTTTTTCGTAGAGGTTTAGATAACCTCTGTGTACTTCAATACTCGTATCTCAACCACTGTCATTAATACTATGGTATAGGAGATACGAGTATTATTATAGTAGAAGTACCGCTTTTGCCCTTTCTACGGATAATAAATAAATAATACATATAATTTAAATATTATCAAAACTCTAGGTACAGGTTACATCGCCACATTCAAATCAGCAGTATTGTTGCGTTTAGTAGGTATATAAGTTTTAATACTAGCTATCATTGACTGTTATTAATATTCCATGTGTTTTTTTTCTCTTTCACGCTAATAGTTGCATACATACTGTCAACAGCGATATTTTAACTTAAAACATTTCGGAAATTTGCAGGGGCGCCCAAGATACAGGCTTAGCCTAGTTTGGGGCCCAATGGCCATACGTCTAGTAGATACATATCAATTTCGGCAATTTCACCATCATGTTAAAATATAATTTTTGGAAATAAACGATTTATCTATTTGTATAATAACTTAGTTTCAATCAATGAAACATTTTCAGATTACCATTGTTGAGTGATAAATAAGTTAAAATAATAAGTATCAGTACCTATATCAATTTACTAACATTGATACATGCTTATCATACTACTATAAGAAAATGAAACATTAGCCACTTTTGGTGAAATAAAAATCTATTTATGACAAGTATCTTTGCATTGTGAAAAAGCTTCATTGGACTATATATTAGGCAGTTGTCCCACCGCGCACCGCGCACCGCCGCGCCGGCGAGAAAACGAGTAACTATCGACAATTTTCTAGCTCAAGAAACGTACAATAGATACAAATTCCGTGTAAATGAAAGAGATTCAATTCAATTTATTTATTCGAACCATCAATTCAAAAGAACACTTGGTAACGTCACTTACAATAAAATTATACATAAATAATTTGTGTACATGATACAATAAAATCAAATAATAATGTCAAATAAAAATTATCAGCTGTAAAGGGGCCTTGTCATTTAGGTGCAGCTGTAAAAATGCTTTGTCATTGTGAAAAATCAAATTATCCAAATAATGAATACAAACAGTACTTAAATAAATTTACATTATTGTTTAGTATTATTCTACCTTACTCAATAGTTATAGTTTTGACATATCCCTCTTCCAAACATTGTTGTCCTTTACAAAATCATCTACAGTGTAATATGCTTTGCTCATTAGGTAGTTTTTTATTTCAGTTTCATTGAGACCTTCCACTTGTGCAGGGATTAAATTATAGAAGCGAATACCATAACATTTGAAAGAGTTAATGGTCTTATGTAGTCTGCATTTAGGAAATACAATTTTATGTTTATGATGTGCTTTTGGATTCAAATCAGACATTTTCTTCAACCGAGTACGATTTTTTCTCACATACATTATACTTTCATATATGTATAACGATGGGACTGTTAGTATATTTATAGTTTTAAAAATCCCGTAATGATTTTCTAGCTGATAGATTGTACAGAGCTCGGATTGCTCTCTTTCGTAATACAAAAATTGAATTTCTTTCTGCGGCTGATCTCCACAATAAAATCCCGTAGGACATAATGCTATGAAAGTAAACAAAATAACAACATAACAAGTCCGTCATGCAACGTCAGATCAGATATATTTGTCGAACTGCATAGGCAGCTGAACTGAGTCTCTCCGCCAGTCTCTCTATATGAGGACCCGACTGTAGCTTTGAATCCACTGAAATACCCAGAAAAAGAGTAGATTGTACGGGTTCGATGACTTTATCTTTCAGTCTAATATCAAGTTTACTGCCCAGTACATTGCAGAGCGTAAACTTTATACATTTAGTTTTATTTGGATTCAGAACTAGATTGTTTGCCTCGAACCATTTGTATGTAATGCCCAAAATTGTGTTTATTTCTGTGAAATCATTTATTCCTCTTTTAACCTTAAATAAAAGAGACGTATCATCAGAGAACATAACTATTTCTACGTTCTTATATTGTTTTATCATAAAAGGTAAATCATTAATATAATATAAGAAATAATAAGGGTCCAAGAATGGAACCTTGAGGTACACCTATTTTAAAGGGGACTCATTTGATTCCACACCGTCAATTTCAACTATCTGTACACGATCTTTAAGATAAGAAGAAATACAATTTAGAGCTGGCTTCGACAGCCCATAGAACTGTAGTTTCTTCAATAGATGCATATTCAAATAGTTCATCGCTGACTGTTCACACTGCCGGCGAGCACTCGCATCACTAGTTTGTCGCCGAGCGACAAGAACTATGAAAGATAACATTCGCTCAGCGATACTCGCTACTCGTTCATCGTTGCCGGTGAGACAACTGCCTTAGGACCTTAGGAGTAAAATATTTTTACAACTGGTTCACAATTTATTATTGAATTTATACTCCCTATATCTGTGGTGCACTAAACACGTCCAGGGCGCGTGGAAGTGTGTCGTGGTGGAAAGTGTTACTTCCAAACATTATCGTCGTGGTTACAGACTGATTTAGTCACTAAGACTATCGTGAACGAAAAATACCTATCAGCTTATCGAAGTTGAAGGATTAACTCTATATTTGAATATCATGTCTGAATCATACTCTGTTAATGTACTTTCATATCTAAATAATAATTAATCATGACATACTCGTGCTAGTTCCTGAAATGATTTCGGAGTAAGTGAAAGGAAAATTGGCATAAATAAATCTAATGGTGAGCATCGATATAAACAATTGGATGTGTTATTCCAAACTTCAGGCGCACGGAACCATGTTATCGTTGGGAAGAGTGAACCCGCTCTTTCCGTTCTAGTCGGTTGCAGGATGCGGTGAACGCCGGACATTTTTACCTATTACAATTTGTTGTTAACAAACAACATAAGTAGAACCACAGCATACCTCGACGCTAGCGATTCTAGGGGTCAAGGAGATTGGTGGTGTGTAAACCACTTACGCTACACTTACAGACGCAATTTATTACCAACTTCAAGGCGCTCAGGGCATACCTAATGGCTTATGTCGATGACTGTGAAACTTTGTAGTGATAGCCCTCTAGTATGTTCCAGCGTGATCAATAATGTTTCCACATATATTTTGAGAAAAAGAGATGTATCATCTAATATACGACCGCAGTGCAGTGCTGGGCAGTGATTTTTATTCTCATGTTGAAATAGCTACGCGGTGCTGTGATGCTATGTGCAGTCGAGGTGATGCCCATCAGGTGTGCCTGATTGTCGTGCTAGTCCATTCAATTCATAATATATGAAGACTATTCACTCAGAGGCATCGTCGCTTTATGTTTGTGTTGTCTGCAGCAAGGCAGATCCGTCTCCTGTCTATACGCGGAGGTGACTTTGTTCTCTCTGTGATGCCTCCATGGCTCGATGGTTGTTGATGCAGACGGTTATGGCTGGGTTTGGTTTCCATCCATCGCCGCTCGTTTCCGACAAAAACCGATATAAACTTCGCATTCTCTCAAAGGTGAACCAATACTTACTCTTTAACAATTGCTTATGTTGCTTATACTTAGCCCAAATTAGGTAATGTGTGGAGGTTTGTTACCACTTTGGGTTTGATTCAATTCTGCCAAAAGCAACAGAAGATTTGACCGAGAGAAACGCTAGGACAATAATTGGTGAAGCTCTGATTAAGTCCCGGTAGCCAAGCCTTGAGCAATCCAAGGGTCGCTTTTCTTACGGCATTTTGGCAGGAACAGCATAACTACTAAATAAATAAAGCGCTTTCAACACATTTATCATTTGTACTGCAAAACTGAAGAACACTAACTGCGTCAGTCTGTTTATTATTAGAGTATTTAATTTTATTCAGCTGATGAAGGTAAACAAAAGTTGCAAAACAGTATGATGTCACCTGGAATATATACAAAACCACCAATCCGGCAAGCGCGGCTGAAAAAATGGGGTTCAACTGTTATTCCAACTACTGGTAGCCAGAAAAAGAAAACTACGAAAAATATTTTGACTACTAATGACTCTGAGGGTACCTCCGATGATAAACAAATTACTCCAAATGTTGACACTATCGGCACTTTGTCACTAACACAGACAACAACTCCTGATCCAGCGGTCACTTCCCAGGGCCAAGACAGTAACTCCGGTGGTCAATGGCAAACAGCTGGGCGAAAGGGTCGTGCCGGAAGGAAGTCAACAAACACTGTTATCATTGGTGTTGGAAAAAACGACAACAACTTACAAGCAGTAGAAAGGACACGGTATATACAGGCCTGGCAATTTAAGGCGGACACTATGACAGATCATGTAAAAACATTCTTAAATAAGATTGTAAGAGCTGAATACTTTGTTGAAAAACGAGATATTAAATCTGACTATCACGCATCCTTTATAATAGGCATGCCAGAGAGTGTTTACGCCCGAGTCACCGAGCCGACTGTATGGCCTAATGGAATTCGCTTTGCTAATTGGTTTTTTCGCGCTCGCTCACACCTGCCAGCTACGGTGAAGTAAAAAAGAATGCAACTAACCCTACTTCGGCACTATCTGAGAAAAATGGTCCAATAGCGCCACAACGCCATGGGACGCTCAACAGTCAGACTGCTACCTGCTATCGACAAATAGGTGTTATAAATATTTGCCATCAAAACATTAGGTCTCTAAAGAATAAAACCAGTAAGGTCGAAGTTCAGCTATTAAATAAAATGAAATGCGACGTGTTGTGCTTTACTGAGCACCACCTTAAAACTCATGAGATTAAGTCTGTAAGCATTAATAACTTTATACTTGCGTCATACTACTGTAGACCAACAATTAATAACGGCGGTTCGTGTATATACGTTAATAATATGCTTAGATATAAAAATTTGGAATGTTACACGAAATTGTCAGTAGAACAAGTTTGTGAGATCGCAGCAGTAGAAATACTAGATAAGAATCTGACCGTTGTATGTATATACAGGTCAAATGTAACCAGTCCATTGTTATTTTTTCCTGTTATGGAACGCTTGTTGGATAGGTTGGTATCTGATGATAGACAATTTGTTGTACTCGGTGATGTGAATATAGACTTTGATGCAAATCGTTTGCTTACATCGGATCTAAAAAAATTGAACGATATCTTGTCAACACACAACTTGGACAACATCGTTAACTTTCCTACGAGGGTGGATAAATCATCAAGCTCGAATCTCGATCACGTGTACGTGAGTAGCGAGATCGCGGATGAGGCGCGAGCGCGACCTGTCGTCACCCTGCTGTCGGACCACTACGCCGTCCGCGCGACCGTCCCCTGCGCCGGGGGCCCGGCGCCGCCGGCGCGCGCGCGCCCCGCCAGGTGCTATAGCCGCGCGAACAAGCGCAATTTTATATTAGCTTTGGATAGCGTAGACTGGGAAATGGTTCTGCGGAAAAACTCGGCATTATCAGAGTCGTTAGCCTATGCTATACTTAGCATTTTGCACGACAAAAATAATGCTTGTTTTCCAATTAGGCAAAAGATAATTAATAATAAAAAAGTTGTCTGGGCAACTGACGAAATTATAAATTTAAATTATTTGTTACTTGACATGCATAATTTATCTATAAGAAATCCAAATAATAATGAATTAATTTTGAAATTACATGACATACAAAATAAATATGAAGACATGATAAAAATAGAAAAGGGTAACTATTACAATAATTTAATTTGTAATTCTGACAATACCATAAAGTCGATGTGGGAGGTCGTCAGTGCGGAGACGGGCCGGGTGAGGGCGCACACTGACTATACTGAACTACTGACGCGACCTGACGGGTCCAGATTTACATCCAAGAAGGATGTGGTTAATTTTGTGTGCTCTCATTTTATTGAGGCCGCCGCTAGCGCCGGCGCGCCCGCCGCCGACGTCGCCGGCGCCGCGCGGCTGCTGGCTGCGGCGCGGGCGCCGGCCGACCGCTCGCTCAGGGTGCGACCTTTTACATCGATGGAGATATATAATATACTGACTCGCGGGGTGGCGCGAAAAACATCTAGAGACGCGTACGATGTTTCTATATCTTTACTTCATAGCGTAGCGCAGGTTATATCGCCTATCCTAGCAACTTTGTACAAAAAATGCGCTAAAGAAGGGAGGTATCCATCTGCACTGAAGAACGTTAAGGTGACGCCTATATACAAAGGGAAAGGAAAACAAGAGGATATCAATAGTTACCGACCGGTATCGATTATTCCGGGTGTTGCGAAGATATTTGAATACGGCTTGAGTAATAGACTCACGGAATACTTAGATGACAACGAGACACTAAGTGATAGGCAGTACGCCTACCGAAAAGGCAGATCTACAACGTCTGTGGCAATGGAGATGATTCGGCGGATCCTCAACGCCCGTGAAGAAGGAAATCAGGTCGCAGTGATTTTCTGCGACCTATCAAAGGCCTTCGACGTGGCGGACCATGGAGTTTTAGCGGTTAAACTAAAGCACTATGGAATTGAGGGGCCCGCGCTGCGGCTTTTAACTGATTTCATGACGGACCGTAGCCAGATCGTGGTAGGGGACGGAGGGAGAGAAAAATCTGACCCAAGAAAGACAGTGATCGGCGTAGCGCAGGGTTCTTCGATTTCAAACATAATGTTTTCCCTCCTCCTAAATGACCTGCCGGATAACATTCAGGATGCACATATACTCATGTACGCTGACGACGTTGCTGCCATCGTCATGGCTCCATCCGTAGATGAGCTCGAAAGCAAACTGGCTAAAGTGGCGAGCAATTCAAATATGTGGTTTAGGGTAAATGGGTTACTATTGAATTTTAGTAAAACTCATTTTATTCACTTTAACTTGGCAGGGCGCGCATACAGACCTCTTAGCGTTGATATCGGCAATAGCATCTTGAAGCAGGTAAACTCTGCCACGTTTCTTGGCTTCCAAATAGATAGTGGGTTAAAATGGGAAGAACACATTGATAAAATATGCGATAAGATAGGGCGGGCCTGTTTTGCGCTGTGGAGGGTGTCCTCAATCTTGCCGTATCATATGGTACGACAATGTTATTTTGCCTCTGTGCACTCTATTCTTCAGTACGGTATCGAGCTATGGGGACGAGCTGCTGACTGGGAGCGCGTCTTCAAAATGCAGAAACGAGCCGTACGGGCGATAGTTAGAGTGTCACAGGAGGCCTCAGCTCTGCCATATTTTCGAACAATGGGGATCATGACTGTTCCAAGCCTTGTTTGTTGTCAGGCTGCTCTGTACGCCAGGGACAACCCTGGTGAGTTTATTCGGCTCGGCGATGCCAACCCGCGCTCGCGCCACCCGCAGAGGCTGTGCCCGGTGCCACATAAATTAACAAAGACGTCAAAACTGATTAATGTAACTGCACCGGAGGTATATAATAGACTGCCATCAAATGTTAGGGATGCGCCTTCCAAGTTGTCTTTCAAATTCAAGTTGAAGAACTGGCTGGTCGAACAAGCGTTCTATAAGTTTAACGATCTGACTAGCATTAAACTAACTGTATAATTGACTAATGATTTTAATAGATTGTATGTACAAAATTAGTATTAATAGATTGTACATTTATTATTGTTATAATTAATTGTTATTATAATCACAGTTATTTGTTATTTTTGACTTTGATAATTGACTTTTCGATTGAATACCTAATTTTATGTTTTTTGTGATTTACTTGAATTGTTTTACTTTATTATTTTATACATTAATTAATTGATAACTATTGGCATCAATATATTTGATAGTAATTACTGTATGTATCTAATGTAAATTATTTTATGACGTGTAATTTAATATTTATTACCAATAAAGAATCTGAATCTGAATCTGAATCTAATAAACAGGTAAACGTTAGACGTAACAAAAACGGGGAAAAAGTATTGCTTTTAGAGAGCTTTCGTTGCGTGACAGCATTTGTCATATTATGTTAAAGGTTGCGTCCACAGAAATCTAAATAATAAGGTACCTTATTATTTAGATTTCTGTGGTTGCGTCAGATGGCGTAGCAACGCGCGCGCGTTATATATTGCAAACATTCATTATTTTGTACATTTGATCGTAATTATATCACTATTAACGTTCTGCATTGTTAGTCATTATATTCTAATGATACCATCATGCATCAGTCTCCCTGAAGCTGTAAAACATTTGGTAATTAGAGAGGACTTAACTATTACGATATACTTGGCTTTAAGCATGTGATGGTTACGAGAGTGGGGAGTGGGGAACCCCGACCTTCCACCCGTGTGATCACTTTTCCGAGTTAGGCTATTCGATCAAACAAAAAGAAATTGATCGAAACAAATTCATGTAATTCAACTGTATTGTGACACTTTGTGAATAATCACGTATAAAACAAGTACGTTCGACTAAAGCTGTACTTAGATTAGGAACTTCCTCACAGCCCACCTGGTCGGAATCTTATTGTTTCCACAACTATTGAGTAATCGTAGTTAAGCTTAGGCTACGATAGCTGCCCGGACGACGTCACGACGCCCCGCCGCCGTGCCGTAGTGAGTCACTCCAGCTCCACGGTGGCACGTGCAAGATAGCGGTAATCGTAGACAGTGTTATCTTTACTGTAATCGTTACTTACTTCTAATGGGTTTGGGATTAATTTTATCGACTGTGATTTCTTGTTAAAGACAGTTTCGGTTTCGGGAGTTTTTGGATTAGGTATAGAAGCGCAACAGGAAATTACATGAATATAATTTTATTGTTGCTTTGTCGCCGTCTATTTCTTTTTTTGATAAAACTGCTTGTTTTTTTGCGTAAATCATAGCAAAGAACGACTTGTCTGAGAGTAGGTTTCGTTGAAGTGGAGTTTGGGGGTAGTTCAGAGGCGGATCATTCTTTAGGCAAACTACGGACGTGCCTAGGGGCGCGAGGGCGTAAAGGAGCGCGCCAAGCGGAAATGTAAAAAAAAAATAACAGCATAAACTAATTATAATCAGGTTACCTCTATCACACACATATATAATAACGTAACTAGCCATCAAATGTTGAATACTACTACCTTAGTTACCTAGTTATTTTTAGTATAGGAGGTTTTTTTTTTTTTTTAATAAAAAGTGACGAGACGTGCAGGACATGTGCCTGATGGTAAGCAACATGCCTGCCACATAATAGCACAGTGACACGCAGCTATTGGAACATGAAGAGTCCAAATCATTACCTAGCACTGCACTGCGCTCGTCACCCAGAGATCTAAGTTGTTATATCTCTCAGCCCTGTAATTTCTCTGGAAACATTGCCCTTCAAACCGGAACACAGTAATGTTTGCACATTACTGCTTGGCGGTAGAATAAATGGCAAAGGTGTGGTACTTCCCCAGGCGGACTCTGCTAAGAGTCCTACCACTACAATAAAATAGGAGGTTAGGAGAGCCGATGAGATGCTTGTCTGCGCTCTCGATGTTTAATCCGCCTCTGGGGTAGTTAAGTTGTTTGTGTGGATGTCGTATCTGTGCTCTAGCTTGGTCGTCGTGATAATCTAGGCACCTCGCACCAGCCGTACCAAAATACATTTGACGATTTGGGCAGCGATAACCCAATATACCGTTTGTGAAGGTAGTTGTAGAGTTTTAGCAAATGTTATGGCAAGTGCACAATTAACTTTTTATCTGCCGCCACATCCAACAGCTTACGCAATACTGAATCATTTATGGCTTCATTATGTTACAAATAGAAAAGATAAAGCTTTCAACTTTTAACTTCAGTCAAAATATTCATCTGATGTGCCCGTGAGACCTGTGGGGTCATCATAATTTTTTTGGACTCACAAATGGAATCATATTTTGAAACCAATGAATATAACCAGTAGAACTTATTACTTGTTACTTGAGTAACATTACTTGTTACTTGAGTAACATAAACATAAATTATCAAAATAAAAAAATTGCAGAAGTCACTACAACAAAATTTTTGGGCCTAACAATAGACATTTATTTATTTTTATTATTTATTTATTTATTCAATTAGAACGGCATAACGCCAATTATACTAATGATATAACATTCATTTTCTAACAAATTGTAATAACAGTAAAATGTAATCAATTTATGTCATGTATGTCAATATATGACAAGATAAAGATGTTATGTTATGATAATTACAAAAAATAAGTCAAAAGTTAATCAAATTACAATGATAAAAATAGAATTAGATGTCAAAAATAGATTATAAAAAGTACACAAAAATAACAATTACCAAAGCGATACATGAACGAAAACATGAAAGTCAATTAATATATTAAAGGAGGGTTATGAGTAGTTACTATTCATTATACATTTTCTCACAAAAGTGTAAGCACTCAGACATCAATACCCTCCAGTCGTCGTCAAATACATCGCACTTTGGCTGTGCGTTTAGCATGTCATTGAGCGCACCAAGAGATCGCGGCACCGGTGACGTAGCATGCGCTACGGTTCTGCACCTAGGGAGAGCAAACAGCTTGTGCCCTCTACCCCGGAGGTACTTATCGGGAACAAACAAGGAGGATAGCTGGCTACAGAGCTCCGGTGCATCAATTCTTCCTCGAAGTATTTTGCACATTGTTGCCAGCTGGTCATAAGATCGTCTAACTTCTAATGAGTTATATCCCAGTGATCCCAGCAAGAATTTTGTAGGATACATAAACGGATAATACCCATACAAACGCTTGTACAAATACCTGAGGAAAGCCTTTTGAACCTTCTCCAACAAAAGGGTATACTTGCTCTCATGCGGATGCCAGACGCAAGCGCTTGCTTCGAGTTTACTACGCACTAGCGCACTAAAAACAAGCTTAACAGCGTCGATATTGAGCATATCTCCAGAGCTACGCAACACAAAACCGAGACGTTTGTATGACTCTCTTGCCACCGTAACTATATGGTCATTAAACGTCAGCTGTCGGTCGAATACCACACCCAAATCTTTAACCGAAGTTACCCGAGCAATTGCTTGCTGGCCTAGCTTGTATTGGAACTCGATTGGGTGTCGCAATTCGACCGAAAGTCATGACGTAACACTTTGAGCAGTTTACTTCCATCTCGTTCTTAGAACTCCATCCGTGAGTGGAATCAATATCCTCCTGCAGCTTCAAACAGTCCGCCGGCGTATTGATTTCTTGGAATATCTTGAAATCGTCCGCATAAAGTAGACACTCGGAGTGCTCTATAACTGCTGGAAGATCGTTGACCATGTAATTAAAGAGTAAGGGCCCGAGCACCGATCCCTGACTGACTCCTGAAGGCGTGTGATAGAGCTCAGATTCGTACAAACCATGTCGGACGTACTGTTGACGGTTGCGGAGATAGTCAGCAAATAATTTAAGTAGCATTGGGGAAAACCCCAACGCGCTGAGCTTCTGTAGTAAAATGTCGTTATTTACTCTATCAAACGCCTTCCGGTAGTCAAAATAAACCACATCAACCTGCACTCCACGATCGAGTCTAGAAGATATATAATCCACTAGTATTAAAAGATTAGAATTAACCGATCTTCTAGCTCTGAATCCGTGTTGTTCGTTGCAGAGGTAAGCTTCTGACTGTCGAAATAACTTTTTGTACAAGACGTGCTCAAAAACTTTAGCTACGGTTGGCAATATAGCTATAGGACGATACTCCTCAACCACAATTTTGTTGGAGGTTTTCGGGATAGGAGTGACTCGGGATACCTTCCACTGCCTGCCTGCCGTAGAGCCATATTAAATAAATGGCAAAGCGGGTCAGCTAAGTGCGATCTGCCCTCCTTGAGGAGCCACGGGGGAATACAATCGGGCCCAATAGAACCGCAAGGTTTCAGTTTTTGGATTGCAAAAGCTACATCCCACGGGAAGATTTCAGGTATATTTATATAATTACTTGCTGAGGATGGGTCCTGACTTGAGATACTCGTAGGGTCTAATAAAGGCAACTCTGTTAAAAAAACACTGGAGAAATACTCCGCAAAACTCGCAGAAGCCATCTTGCCTTTCAGCACATTACCCCTGAATTCAACGGCAGGCTCAAAGCCACCCTTGGAGCGCAGACTAGAGATATGGCGCCAAAACTCGCGCGGACTCGCTCTGATATTTTGTTCAACGCTAGCCATATAGCAGTCATACGCGCTTGATACGCGGGTCTTGAGGTCCGCCCTTATGTTGGAGAATAGTTCATAGGCGGCATTGGATTTATTTCGCTTCCAATCGCGATGCAGGTCACGTTTGAATTTGATATCCACAATAATGTCCCCTGTAAACCAGACAGGATACCGCGACCCATTGGATTGTCGACACTTTTTAGGTACATGTAATTCAAAAATGTCATAAATGTTACGATAAAAATATTTAACGCTTAAATGAGTATCGTTGATTTTATAAAAATCAACCCAGCTTATCTTTTCTAATTCAGTCAATAAAATTGTATGGTCACACTTGAGAAAATTCCAGTCTTTATCTACGTCAATATTAGAAGGCTCAATAGAGTCCGTGTTGCGCCGATAAATAAACTCAACATCAATATTAAGGGGAGGATGGTGAGGATCGATTTTCACTATGTGCTCTGTAGCTGTGACTGTAACTCGAATATCGGAACTCTGTCGCGTCAAAACGACATCTAACATCCTCCCATTAACATTCGGCACTTCGTTGTTTTCCTTAAGATCAGAAAAAGTTAAAAAATAATTAAAATCATTGTTTACATTACTCGATGCCGTGTACATATTAAGATCACCGAGTACTAGCACGGTTCCTTTCAAATCATTTATAAATTCTTCGACTTTACAGAACCATTTCATATAAAAATCGTCGGTAGCGTTCGATTTAATATGAACAACACATACATAGAATTTACGCCCGCGCCACTCAAAACTCGCCCACAGATCCTCGCCTCCGCCGATAGATTCGAACTCAGTATGTCGACGCAGCGCTATAGGCGCGCGCGCCGCTAGCAATGCGCCTCCGCAAGGGGTACCCCTGTCACGACGTAATACACTCCAGTTCCCAATTGCTACCTCTGAATCCAAGACAGACGCGTCCAAATACGTCTCCGTAGCTGCCACCAAATCAAATTCAGATATTGACATGTTGTTTCGCCAATCTTTCAATTTGCTTTTAATTCCACGAACATTCTGATAGTAAGCCGTAATATTTCCTTTGTTGTTACGCCGCGTCCACCGTATCGGAGGAACGTCTACGAAAGGGCTGGGGGCTATTCGTGTTGTTTGTGGTGGTGTTCGCATTCACATTCTTCGAAGGTCTCCTGTAATTAATCCAGGCTTTAAGTCGGGCGTTAATGAAAGACATGAAATTGAATTGGAAGGCACATGTTGAGATTCTCTGCAAGAAGCTGGGTAGCTCGGCATATGCTCTGCAAAGGCTTGCTCCAGTGGTAAAGAAAGAGGCTCTTCTTACATCTTACCATGGATTGGTGGCATCAGTCTTGAGATATGGGATCATTTTTTGGGGGAATTCAACTGATACAGCCTCAGTTTTCAAAGCACAAAAACGATGCATTCGTGCTATGTTCGGGATGCAAGTTACAGATAGCTGTCGACAAGTATTCATAGACAACCAAATATTAACCCTGCCATGCCTGTACATATTTGAAATTATGTGTTTTGTAAGGAATAACCCTCATTATTTTCCTCTATTGAGTGACAAAGTAAAACGTAACCGGCGTGATAAGTGTAGACTGCTCATAGACAAACGCAAAAAAAAGATTATGAGTGACAGCATTTTTTGTATGGCTCCTCTTTTATATAATAAGCTGCCAAATGCCATAAAATAACTTAACATAACAATGTTCAAAAGTAAACTAAAAAAAATGCTTATACACAAATGCTATTATACTGTAACTGAATTTTTAAATGATAAGGAAATTAATTGGAATACTAATATTTTAGACATTGTTTAACATGAAATTTTTACAAACTTTAAACCTTATTCCATTAATATCTCAATAGATATTATTATTCCATTATGAAATTTGACATTCAACTGACATAAGACCAAATAATGATATTTGTATCATGATGAATTAGTTTCAATTCAATTCAATTCAATTCAATTTATTTCATTTGCAAAACATGGGTTGTACAATTTTACATTGTTACATAATGTTGAAGCTAAGTATATATAGGTGCGCCATGCTTTAACCTTATGGCATGCAAATATTTATGTTGTGAGTTTATTTTTAAAATTCACATTGCAGAATCAATTATACAGAATGGCAAAAACAATAAAAAGTCAAATTAACATGTCCAAGGTACACAATATTTGGGTCAATAAATAATACCAATATTAGTTAAAATAATGTCAGAGATTTCAAATAAAATGTCAAATATGCGTAATACTAAAAATATGAGACTCGTACCAAATTAAATTACATATACAAAAAACAGGTCACTGGTTATTATTTACTTATGAGAAACTGTAAGCGAGCCAAGTCTTTGTCTCTTAGAAACTCGGCAATGGAGTAATACGAGTTTGTACTGTATTACATTCTGACATTCTTTGTATTTACATGAATATTATAATTAACGACATTTTTGATTTTTTGATTATATACATTTATTGCACTTTATACATTCTTTGACATTCCTCACATGGATGAACTGCAAGATCTACTAATGCAAGACCTTAGACCCTGGACGGACATATTGATCAAACTCAAAAACACAAGACAATATCCTGATAAAACAGAAGACGTTGGCGAAATTGTGCTCACCAAACATTTATCTCACACAAATATATATCACAACCAAATAGAAGCCAGAAATGAATCGAAGATGAAGAATCAGATGACATAAATAAAAACCAGAAATTAATAGAAGATGAGGAAGAAGAAGACTTTAATCAGTGACTATTATTTAATTATTATTTTTTTATTTAAAAATTAAGACTAACAAATTGTCTTGCCAGACATATTGCATGGCTCTCGCAGAGGCCAGTTTGTATGGGGCAACTTTTAAAATGTTTTGTATTATCTTATCTTACCTACAAACAGCAATAAAGATTTTTGTATTTGTATTTGTATTAACTTTTATTCATACTCCTACTTATCTTGATCTCGGACTTGATCTGACCATCTTCCACTCCCGGCAACAATCTGGAGCCTGCGAAGACCGCGCCACCGTCGGCGTCGGCGAGACATGCTACTGCCTTGCCTAGCTGTGCCTTGTATTTTTTCTGGAGAGGCCATTGTCCTGTAAAACTGGAACACAGTAAAGTTTTTACGTTGTAATTTGGCAGAACAATGACTGTTGAAGGTTTGATTACAGGCAGATCTGCAAAGAATCCTACTAATCCTACAAAAGTAAGGTACTTTTACCTGACCAGCAAAGGAAGAAAGTATAGGTTTTCAACATTTTACATTACTTATTGAAGGTACGTTTTTTTTTTTTTTTTTTTTTTTTTTTTAACATTTTGTAGTCTTACACTTGACCGCCATCTCACCTGATGTGAAGCGACGATGCGGTCTACGATGGAGCGTGTTTACCTAGAAGAAACCGATTCACTCTCGATTTGAAGACACAAAGATTGTAGTCAACAGGGAAAACCCACTCAGGCAACGCATTCCACAGCCTAGACGTTCTTATCACAAAAATAGAGTCAAATCTCTTCGTTCGCGTCTTTGGAACATCAACCATGAAACGATGTCGTTTTTTCGAGCTACGAGCATTCCGATAGAAAAAAGGGCAAGGTGGTATTAGATCATGTAAATCAGTCGCACACTCTCCGAAGTGTATTCGATAAAAAACCGAAAGGCTAGCGACTTTTCGGCGATGTTCAAGACTTTGTAGTCTTTTTCGCACAAGAGTGTCGTTGCCTATGAGCCTTTTGGCACGTCTCTCGATCGATTCCAAGGCCTCCAGCTGATACTTAGCCGAACCATCCCAAAGATGCGAACAGTACTCCATACAAGAACGAATTTGAGCCTTATATAACGTGAGCAACTGCTCAGACTTGAAGTACCTTCGCACCTTTGAGAGGACACCTAGCTTTTTGGCAGCTAATTTGGCCTTGGACTCGATATACGAACCAAAGTTCAGCGTAGCTGTCAATGTAACGCCCAAAAGCTCAAGACGGTCAGAAATCGGAACGGATACACCTCTAAAGGTTGGAGTCAGTTGAAAAGGACTCCTTTTTGCGGGGAACAGACACGCCTGCGTCTTACTCTCGTTGAACTTGACCAGATTGGCATCGCCCCATGTAGACACCGCCTCAAGGGTCAAGCTCAAACGCTCGATCAGACTCTCTCTTAGTACCTGAGTTTGCTGCCCACTGGCTCTCGCACTAGATATGTAACTCTCTACAACGGTGCTATCATCTGCGTACCCAAAGATACCGGGCTTCAACAGATCGTTGATATGTAGCAGGAAGAGCGTCGCAGAGAGTACCGACCCTTGAGGGACTCCGGCATTGATAGCCATTTGATCCGACGAGCAGCCATCAATGACGACTCGTATGGATCGATCCCTCAAGAAGTCCGATATCCACGAAATAAACCCAGGAGACAAACCATAACTAGAAAGCTTGCTTATAAGGCCATCATGCCAAACCCTGTCAAAAGCCTTCGAAATATCCAGGGAGACTGCAAGTGCTTCCCCGTGTTTCTCGATAGCTTCACTCCAGATGTGAGTGACGTACGCTAGAATATCCCCGGTGGACCGGTTTCGGCGAAACCCGTATTGCCGGTCACTGAGGAGGTCGTTTGATTCTAGGTACGTCAGGAGCCTGTGGTTTAAGACACGTTCCATAGTCTTGCAGAGTATGGACGTGACTGAGATGGGCCTGTAGTTGGCAGGGTTAGCACGACTACCTTTTTTGGGCACTGGTTGCACATTGGCAAGCTTCCAAGACTTCGGTACTAAACCAGTTTCGAGAGAGAGTCTAAATAGACGCGTCAGTATCGGGGACAACTCAGGCGCACATGCCTTCAACACTAGGGCAGGAATACCATCTGGGCCACTGGCTTTATTCACGTCCAGATTTCGTAGCACTTTGCGAACCTCAATTTGGCGAATGTGTACCTCTGACATGAGAGTCGGACAGCCAGGTGGAGTAGGAGGTGTCGCGCTACCAGCATCTAGACGAGAAGATTCCGCAAACTGAGATGCAAACAAGTTTGCTTTCTCCATTGCGGTGTGAGCCAGTGTCCCATCAGGTTTTAGCATTGGAGGTAGTGAGGGGCGGCAGAAGTTCGCTTCGACCGATATATGTACGTATGTACATATATCGCACAGCATATAGCACAGCACGTACCTACGGTACGTGCTGTGCTAAAGTTTCAATGTAATCGTATGCGTTGGTACTACGACGGGGTGGGTCGAGATGTAGTTTATAAAAATAAAATGAACCTTTTATTTAAATGGAAATAGGCGAGTCACCCACAAGGTTATCTGAATATGAATTAACCAAAAACTAATTGGCCAACATTAAGTTGATGACGTATGACGCAAATATCCAAACGGTTGTGTAATGCTGTAGATGTGTTTGTAGTCTAAGCGCTTTACATAATGTGGCGCTTCTAAGGTGTAGGCTCTATGAAGGTCTGCGCCAACATATACGACTCGGCTACCACCCGACAAATAAAATACACTCAAATATGGGCTTTATGCCATGCACGGTAAGTGACAGATTACATTGGCAACACAAATTAGCAGACCACTCGATAATAGCCGTCTGCTAATTTATGTTATCAATGTAATCTATATCTTTAAATTATTCTGTTCGTTACTCTGCCGTTGGCTCCGCTTCTTTTGGTTGGACCAGTTAAACCTATCAACAGTATGTCATCGTCAGTAACGGATGTCTCACAAATTACACCTAGACAATTTTCCTTGGATTTTATGAAGGCATGATGCAAGCATGATCTCCCTCGGGTTGGTGCTGATATTGTCAAAAGAAAGCCATGACCAGCCATGACGCACTGATAGGCAGCGTTCTGGTTACTTGGAGGATCCTCCAACAGGTCGATGTTAACGTCACCAGTCCCCAATACCGTTGTTGCGTCACTTGTGCTACTAAGGACAGTGTCCAAAGAATCATTACATTTTTCTAAATTACACACAGCCGGAGATCTGTATAAACCTACAATCTTTAAGTGGTTCTCCACACCAACAATAAGACAATTGGCATCGTCAAAATTTGGCTCATTGGCATAAGCCGACCAGCAGTTTTTAATGTATGTAGTGACCCCCCACACTCATTGATTATTTTGTTCGTGTAAAAAACGTTATACCCGGTCAGGTGTGGAATGTGAGTATGATCCTGTAGCCAGCATTCAGAGAAAACCAAAACATCGATATCCTCGTTGAACCTCACGAAGGTCGTCAGCAAAGAAGAGAGAAGTTCTTATGTTGAAAGACAACACGTTAAACTTATACGGATGAATGTACTCACCTGCCAGCTCAGCTTTTTCTGCAGTGCGACACTCTATCGTCAGGGTTTCGTCTAAGTCATTAATTTTAGAAAAGATACTATTGCTAATGAGTGGATGCGGATTTGATGTGTTGCACTATTCAAGAATCCCATGTAATAAGCACGCTTGAAGGCTGTGTAATCCATAGTGAGACATAGCTGAAGCAGATTGCCTTTAACGCATAATAAATATGTTTCGGGTTGTGTGACAATAGTTGTGAACGGTTTGTAAGTATCATTGTCTTCAAATCGAGAGTGAATCAAACAGACCTGAACGCTCGTTCTTGATGTGAAACATTGTTTTTCAGACGAAACCAGTTGACCTTAATCACTCTCTATCGAGGTGGCGAAGTGGCGTGCCGGCCCGTGCGTCGCTACTGGGACCCGAACGAGGTTATCTGCTGGAAATGTTCTAGAATTGGCATTCATATATTGCGTAGGAAACATGACATAAATTTCTTCGCGCCAAACGTTGTTTGTAGTTGAAAATAGTCGCTGTACGGAGTCACCGACCATTGCCTGGGCAGAACTATTGTAGTACTATAGTAACTAACTATGTAGTACTTACCTAGTAAAAAGTTTACGCACTAGGTTTCATAGTAAATGTGTGTGTGTATGTGTGTGTGAGAGGGTGTGAGTGTGTGTCGTACCCAAACTCTCAAACATCGAGGAAGCAAATATCTCAATATTGGGGAGGTTGTGTATCGAACTTCCTTACCAAGCTGGGCATCCAGTGCCCAGGGGGAAGCCAGGTGCAACCGACTGTCAGTACTTTCACACTTTTCTCTCTTCGTTGGTGTCACTTTTTTTTTTCATAATGAGTGACGAGACGAGCTGGACATGTGCCTGATGGTAAGCAACATGGCTGCCACTTAACAACACAGTGACATGCAGATATTTGGACATGAAGAGTCCAAATCATTACCTAGCACTGCACTGCGCTCGTCACCCAGAGATCTAAGATGTTATATCTCTAAGCCCTGTAATTTATCTGGAAACATTGCCCTTCAAACCGCAACACAGTAATGTTTGCACATTACTGCTTGGCGGTAGAATAACTGGCAAAGGTGTGGTACTTTCCCAGGCGGGCTCTGCCAAGAGTCCTACCACTACACTTAACACTTATGTATGTAAGTCGTTGGTGGTAACGCGTAGGTCATCTGGATATGCTGGTCCCTGGTAAGCCTTTTTATCCCTAGCTTGTTTATTCCAAAGGCTAAGTAAAGAGATACGTTCACTGTATAACCACAGTCTATTAAGGTGCGTCCCCCAGCAAAACTAGTTTTTTGTCCAGTTTTAAGAGCTATCTACTAATTAGCCAAAACAAATATCAACTGGTAAAAAATACATTTAATTTCTACAACTTCTTGGCTTCGAAATGGTAGTTTTATTTTTTTGTTAATGGACTTATTGTTTAAATAATCGCCTCACAACGAAACCATGAAAAATTTTAATAATTGTAGTTATCATGCATCTCCTTGGAAAACCTCCATTATTTTGATTTTGTACTTACACTAACGGACAGACGAACATTTTGGTAGTTTTATTTTTTTCAAAAGACCAAAATCTGATTTTATAAAGAGTGTATTCTAAAAATTGAGCGGGAAACAGCGGTAAATCCTACTGTTTCTCTCTTGTTCTTTCTTGCGGTATGCGATAAGGTAAGAAATACTCAAGGTCATTTGCTCGGGGTACGCCCTTAAATCATACAGTCGTTCGACGAAGCCGTTAAGACGAGGCAATCGTGCGGGGCGTGCGGGGTGAGACGCGGGAAGCGCGCTCCTGTATTGCCTACATTACAATATTAGTATTGCAGGAGCGTGGCTCATGGCTGACGTCTGCCGTATGTTTTAACTTTATTTTGGTGCATCGTTTTTAAAATTGCGACAACCCTACCCGTGTCTAGACATTATCGGCGTTTCTCCCAAGATCAAAGGCGATGAACTACTGAAGGTAGTATTGGTTTTTAATGTGGTATAACTAACAGTGTGTGTAGTAGTACCCCGTAGCAGCTCGTAGCTGCTCGTAGAGCGTGCCACTCGTAGCTCGCAGGGTCGCATCTCATTCGGAACTGAGTCGCCACGTGACCAGACGCCGGCATACCTTGACTTAGAATACATAGCTCAATGTCACAGTACCTCAGTCTTAAATCTTGTTCACATTAGGCTAGTAAATTAGAATCAACAGCCCACTAAACGTTCCCACTGCCGGGATTCGGGGCCTTCTCTCGCAAGGAGAAAGTTTAGGCCATAATCCACCACGCTGGCCCAGTCCGGGTTGGTGGATGACACATGACTTCGAAAGATTCTAGGTACATGTCGGTTTCCTCACGATGTTTTCCTTCACCGTTTTAAGTTAGCGGCATTACGCACATGACTTTGAAAAGACAGTGGTGCGTGTGGGGTTTGAACCCGGGGTCTCCGGATCGCCAGGCGCCGTTCTCCCGACTAGACCAGCCGTAACTTATAATAGTAAATAAGAATAATAGCGAGTAATTTAGTAGCTAAAATACTCGCGACTGTTCAAAAGTAGTTCGCACCTTGCTTTAGTACTGTTTACAAGTAAAATAAGTGAATAATTAGGTAAGCTAATCGTAATGGCTATTTTAGAAGAGGTGAATGAGGAAACTTGTGTGATCAATAAAATAAGGCATTCTACAGACATTCGTGTACCTCATATTGGGAAATAAATTTTGTAGTAATTTTTTCTCTCCCGACTAATTCAACAGATTCGAACCTGTTCAGTCGGTGAACCAATGAGCGCACCGCTCGCAACGAACGAGTCTACTGCGAACTAGCATTTACACATATTGAAGCGCGAATTAAAACTATCAATTTTTTTAAACAAAGTTAAATAGTTATCTAAATTGTGGAGGTTTGTAACGTCGGGACAAAAACCGTGGTCTCCTAGTAGAAGTCGTGATGGCTCAGTGTTGAACATTTTCAATTTGACTATTATGAGGCCGTAGGTTCGTAGGTCTACGTATGTGTTGACTCGTTTTGACGGCGAAGGAAATTGTCGTGGGGAAACCAGCACGTTCTTAGTAAGGCATCTTTCGACGTGTTGCGTCATCCGCTCACCCACATTTAAGTAGTGTTGATCTTGACTCTGTCCTCGTGAGATCAGTCCCAGCAGTGGGCTGTCGATGTTGTAACATCCGAAAGAGACAAGATTGATGTTGAGCCGAGCTTTGTAATACACAAGTTAAAGTAATCCCGGCAAGTGATCAATCATCTTATCTTAAATTAAATTCTTGAAACATATCGGTTTTCTTACGATGTTTCCCTTCGCCGTTTTTAAGTTAGCAGCATTACACATATGACTTCGAAAAGACAGTGGTGCGCGTGAGATTCAAACCAAGGGTTCAGGACGGTAGTCGCCGTTCTCTTGGCTAGACACAGTCATCTTATCGGAGACCGCCTCACCATAGAATAGATAATATAGACTGCCTCACTGGCCTGGCCTCACTAAAACTCTCTTAGATTTGAAATTGCTCTCTCTTTTCTTTTTGCTTGAAATTATAGAGACAGCAACAGCAAAGCGAAAGCAGATTTTAGTAATGATAGGACTCTTGACAGAGTCCGCCTGGGGAAGTACCACACCTTTGCCAGTTGTTCTACCGCCAAGCAGTAGGGCAAACATTATTATGTTCCGGTTTGAAGGGCAATGTTTCCAGAGAAATTACAGGGCTTAGAGATATAATATCTTAGATCTCTGGGTGACGAGTGCAGTGTAATGCTAAGTAATGATTTGAACTCTTCATGTTCCAATAGCTGCGTGTCACTGTGCTGTTATGTGGCAGTTGCTTATCATCAGGCACATGTCCTGCTCGTCTCGTCACTCTATAAAAAAATTGTTAGGCGGTAGACTCACGGGAATGTTGGGCTATGTGGAGAGTGTGTGACGTCACAGTTACGTAATTCCCCGTGTGTGTGTAATGGGCATTTCCTGCTGAGGTTATCTGAGATCGCGGGTTAATGATCCGTATCGGCGGAGCTTAGCGGCGCGGCAACCGATACCACACCGCAATCAGCGCGGCGGCGGCGGCAGCGGCGTTAGACGCGGGGAATGTTCTAGAACTGGCTGAACCGAACAGCGCTCGTGAGTGCCGATAGCCTTCCTCGATGAATGGACTATCCAACAGACAAAGGATCTTTCAATTCGCACCAGTAGATCCCGAGATCCTTGCGTTCAAACAAACTCTTCAGCTTTATAATTTTAGTATAGATATCAAGTAAGAAATTGTGATGTTTCGCGTGGGCTGAGTAGACCGCGGCCCGGGTCCCGCACGGGGCTACTCGTGCGCCAGACAGCAGTCGGCCGGCCGAGGCGGGGGCCTCACTTCGCCATAGAGGGCCCGCGGCCGGCGACTAACGGTCACACTCTCCCTTTTTAACCTCCGACCATAAAAAGAGGTGTTATAAGTTTGATGTCGATGACTGTCTGTGTGTCTGCCTCAATATGGGGTATCAAATGAATTTCATTAGAGCTAGTAAGATACAAAAAAACTATGACAAATTTCAAAATGGCGAAATACATTTCTTTTTCACTACTCCCTCAATATATGTCATACAGATTACAATCCGAGGTAGACAGGGGAAAATGATTATGAATTTTGAAGGATCATGTCCAAGGACCCGTTTTTATCCGATTAAAAAAAAATTGGCAGGGACTGCCGCTAGAAGTGAAAACTTGATGAAATGAGAACTCAGAATTTGATAGCTCAATTTGGAAACTACGCGGTTGAAACCCTGCTGGTCTGGAATAAATCTTTAAAGCCTATTCATCTTAATAAATGTTATAAGCATGACTATCTAGACTAGCTGATGACCATGGTTAGATGTTGTGTAATGGTAACCATGGTAACACACGTTATCCATTGAAATGCGTTAGCATTTGTAGATGGTCAAAGCCCCGATTTCCCCCGAAGATTTCTACCATTTTGAAGATTTGACTGGCCTCGTGGCTTAGTTGGTAGTAGCTCTGCCTGCGAAGCCGAGGGTCGTGGGTTCGATCCCCACCCAGTGCAAATATTTGTGTGACGAATTCAAATGTTTACACTGTGTCTGGGTGTTTAAATGTATAATAAGTATGTATTTAAAACTATTTAAGTATTATATCAGCTATCTGGCCGCCATCACACAAGCTTTGCTTAGTATGGGGTCAGATGGTGTTGTGTGTGAATTGTCCACCAATATTTATTTATTTATTTATATTTTAAACCAAGACATATGATGCACTTTTTGACTCCGGGTGGGCTCCCGCCAGAAGCTCTGTGGTCAGTCCTGAGTGTCGCTTCTCCATACTCCTCCCTTGAGCTCCCATGACACAAATATTTGTACTGGGTGGGAATCGAACCCACGACCCTCGGCTTCGAAGGCAGAGCTACTACCCACTAAGCCACGAGGCCAGTCAATCCAAAAGAGTGACGTTAGCACGTTACTGCTTGGCGTTATTTTGGGCTTAAGACCATGCCTGTTTCCTCACTATGGCTTCCTTCACTGAAGCCATTGGTAATGAAGAACATTTTCATCTTGGAAATGTCTTGGAAAGAGTTTACATCTTGAAAACAATTTTGTAGTGGTAGGACTCTTCGCAGAGTCCACCTCGGGGAGTACCACACCATTGCCAGATATTCTACCGCCAAGCAGTAATGTGCAAACATTACTATGTTCCAGTTTGAAGGGCAATGTTACCAGAAAAATTACAGGGCTTTTAGAGATGTAATATCTTAGATCTCAGGGTGATGAGCGCAGTGTTAGGTAATGATTTGGACTCTTCATGGTCCAATAGGTGCGTGTCATTGTGGTGTTATGTGGCAGGAATGTTGCTTACCATCAGGCACATGACCTGCTCGTCTCGTCACTCTATATAAAAAAAAGACAATAAAGGATTTGTCATTTATTAAAATTTTCTTTAAAGTAAAAATTGTTTCCATAAAAAATCTATTTTTGTCGCTTGTTCTCAATTAGCAGGTCCACTGGAAATGGTGCCGAATGTACCGCGACAGCGCGTAGGCTCGGACGACCAGCTCCAACTTTTATCAATTAAACTCAAATCATCGTTTTATCAAGATTTATTGTGTTGTTGTTATTTTGCTCGAACATTATCATAATGAAGTGCCTCGTGCAATTTTTTGCAGCAAAATGTATCTTAGATTCAACTCTAGAATTAAAAAAATGATAAGATTACCTTTTTGTGACATGAATCGTAGGTACTGCGTAGTAAGTATAAATATATACCTACTAGCAGCGCCCCGCGGTGCTACCCGCGTAGTTCCCGTTACCGTTGTTCCCATAGTTTTCCGGGATAAAAAGCCTATGTGTTCTTCCAAACTATAATCTATATGTGTTCCTAATTTCAGCCCGATCCGTTCAAACATTAGAACGTGATTGAGCAACAAACATCCAAACATCCATACATTGATGACACTTAAAATATTAGTAGAATTTCTGAGATATAACTAATTGAATTAATTAATCAAAACCTCGACATTTTGTGGTGGCTGTGGATCCCCGACATCTTGGATTTAAAATTTGTCATAGTGTATTCGACTAGTTCTTTTATTATTTGATATCCATTTTGAAAGAGTTTCGTAAATAATGTTAACCGCCATTTTGTAGTAGCGGCCATCTTGAACTAATTTTCATCAAGCTGTATGTAGCTCAGGTCAATAGCAATTAATTCACATTTAAACTTAAAAAAAAATTAAGTTGAGATGTGAAGCGTTGAACCGTTTAAATTAAATGTTGAAAACGATTTTTTTTTCAGGAGTTACGACGCTACAAACAGACACATATACAAACACCGCGAACTTGTGGTTTCTATCAGAGATTTATCAATCCTATGTTGTAGTCCGAGCTTCACCAACGTTCATGATATTATCGACTCTCCGTAATTTAAACTTTAGAGATGGCTGTTAAAGAGATTGTAGGTGCTACTGGTATCGGAGAGGAAATGAAACCACGTCATTGTATGAACTGCTCACTATATTGATCTTAAATATACAAGTGACGCGGGGCGAGATACTATTCGCTCGACCGCTGTCATCCTCTTATATACTAAATCTTACCACTTAAGTACGTGCTTCTACAAGATAACAGTTAACACTAAGTAAGCTATAACACATGTAAATGAGGATGTAGCCATAAGTAATCAATTATTAACAAAACTGAAATACAATAATAACTACACTACATACTCTAGATACATAACTACTTATACTAAGCACATCTGAATTATTATCCATAGACCGATGGAGGTATAAAGATAATCAAGATTGATTTAGCCTACTACCAGTCGGAATACCATCATGGCGTTACCACGCCGAATGGCAATGCTTATACGTTAGGTCATATAAAATATTGATGGACAATTCACACACAACACCATCTGACCCCAAACTAAGCAAAGCTTGTACGATGGCAGCCAGATAGCTGATATGATACTTATTATAGTTTTAAATACATACTTATTATACACAGAAACACCCAGACACAGTGCAAACATTTGAATTCATCACACAAATATTTGCACTGGGTGGGAATCGAAACCACGACCCTCGGCTTCGCAGGCAGAGCTACTACCCACTAAGCCACGAGGCCAGTCAGCCAAAAAAAGTCAGCATTTTGTTACGCGTCGTGTCAACCAAGAGCTAGGAAAAACAAAGTTAGTTGCTATGTATACGTTTGTATATATCCTAATATCCTTACTATATATACTACAGATGATTGAAATTAAATCTTAAAACATAAAAATATCATTAAAATTAAAAGCAATAAATAAACAACGCACGTCGATCAAAAGCAAAACACAGTTTTTCGTTGAAACAGTTATTCTATGGCAGACGTTATTTTACATACATACAGATAACAGACTCTGATTAGGTTAGATGTAGGTACCATATATACATGTCACCTGGAAATTGTAAAAACCATTACATTTATTTCTAACGACATTAGATTATAAACTAACCTAACCCAACCTGGGTTTATAACCTTACTCGATAAATTGTAAACTGACGTATATTGCATATTACGGAGACCTATTTATTACTAATATTATTGCATTATTGCACTTTTTTGTTTCACGCTTTTGTTTAAATGACGTAGCAAGGCCTACTTCGGGAGCATGGTCACACGCTTTACCCTCTCCACACTTGGGTACTTTAATGGATGACGATTCGTTGACCCTCTGTGCTCGTTTGTACCATCTGCGAACCTCACAGCTGCGTCTGCGGGGTCAGAGTCGAAGGTAACGGCCACCACGGCCTCAGTTGCACTCGATACGTGGGTCGCAGACCGAGACATCATGCTAGCAACGACATCCTGAGGCGGCGGGCTCTTGTGTCGGGAGAGATACCCAGCATCTTGGAACCCGCTGGACTATCGCGCTCGGACGGCAAGCGACCTGATGGCCTTACTTTGATCCCATGGCAGAGGGGACGCTGTCTCGTGTGGGATGCAACGTGTGTAAGCTCGTTTGCATCCTGTCATCTCGCCGCTACCGAGCAAAGCGCCGGCGCAGGAGCGGAGGCGGCTGCCAGAGCTAAGCACCTCAAATACTCGTGTTTGGGGTCAGCATATGATTTCGTCCCGTTTTCCGTCGAGACTGCGGGACCGTGGTTTGTGGAAGCTCGAAAATTTGAGCTGGACCTCGGACGGCGTTTGCGTGACAGAAGACGTGATTACCGGATAGACTGGTATCTGGTTCAGCGGATTTCCATGGCGATACAGCGGAAGAATGCGACCAGTATTATGGGCGTATTATTAGTATATACCTTTGAGCGACACTCGACGGGTGGGGGAGTTTTGATTTGACCAGTAACATAATTGATTCTGTTACGTGTTTTTTTTGTGTTGACTTTATAATTATTATGAATAATGTATTGACTCTGTATTGCACTTAATAAATAGAAACACAATAAAGATTACCCAAAACACCAGTACAGTTACAAATGGAAGCCATATCTCAAAAATAGATCTCTTCTAGATTACTTGTTTTTAAACTGATTTAAAACAAGATTAGAGTGAGTAGATAACCTTGGAAAGGACAAGAGTCTCAATCAAAAGAAAGGCGGCAGTGTCAGCGGCCTGAAGCCAGGGAACTATAATAGTAATGATATAATTACGAGTACTATATAGCCGTTGTTTTATTCAGTTACTAAATTTTAGTTGACTGGTCTCACGGCTGAGTCTGTAGTGAGACTGCTCGCTGACCCGAAGGTCGTGGTTTCGATTCCCAACCAGGACGAATATAATATTATGTGACTAGCAGCGCCCCGCGGTCTTACTCGCGCAGTTCCCGTTTCTGTTACATTCCCGTGATGAAAAATAGTCTATGTGCTAATTGCCGACTATAAATGTTTCCAGAGAAATTACAGGGCTTAGAGATATAACAACTTAGATCTCTGGGTGACGAGCGCAGTGCAGTGCTAGGTGATGATTTGGAATCTTCATGTTCCAATAACTGCGTGTCACTGCTGTTATGTGGCAGGCATGTTGCTTACCATCAGGCACATGACCTGCTCGTCTCGCCACTCTATATTTAAAAAAAAAAAAAAAAAAAGATTATATATAACGTGTTCCAAACTTCAACCCGATCCGTTCATAAGTTACAAAACAAACATCCAAACTTTTGCGTTTATAATATTCCTTCCTATGTATTACAAATACGGATGTTTGGTCTGTGTCTGGGATTTCTATATACGAGTATAAGTATGTATTTCAGTATCTAGCTTTTTGTATTGTTTGAGGCTGAATTGTGTTGTGTGAAAAAGTGTCGGTTAATAGATATTATTTTTGAAGTGAATACTTTGCTTAAACACGCTGATTACTTTTGAGTACGTGAAAGTCTTATCGTACCTATATGCGCGTTAGACGCATTTGAGATGGGTGAAATTGCGTGAATTCGCGTTGTCAACATGCATAATAGTAGTATATTATCTGTATTTTTTTTTAACTGTGATAGGTTCGCACTTGACCACCATCTCGCCTGATGTTAAGCGACGATGCGATCTACGATGGAACGTGCTTACCTAGAAGAAACCGATTCACTCTCGATTTGAAGACACCCAGATTGTAACCATCGGGAAAAATCCACTCCGGCAACGCATTCCACAACCTAGACGTTCTTATCACAAACGTGGAGTCAAATCTCTTCGTTCGTGTTTTTGGAACATCAACCATGAAACGATGTCGCTTTTTTGAGATACGAGAATTCCGATAGAAGAAAGGGCAAGGTGGTATTAGATCATGCAGATCAGTTGCACACTCTCCGAAGTGTATCCGATATATCTGGATATTCTGTATCTGTTAGACTGGTGATGTATAGTGCAAAATTAGTGTTGTTTGATACTATACCTATATCGCCAGCTCCTACGGCTGAGTTTAGTTTAGTTGTGGTAAGACATTTTACTGTATTATAGTTACACAAAGTAGTGGTGGTAGCATATTTTGTATTTATCAATCTATACGTCCCTGTATCGGCACGCTCCGGGCCGCCGCGCCGGCCGCCTTCGGCCCGGTCCGGTCACGGCCCGGCCCGGCTCGGTCCGGTCCCGGCCCGGCCGGCAGCCGGCGCTGCGATCGTGTTTAGCGTAATTACCGGAACAATCCCGGAGAGTGCCGAGTAGGCGTTGTTCTGTGAGCTGCAACGAAGCGGCCATTTTAAAATTGATTGTTACCGCGTGACCTCCCATAGAGCTAGAGTAAGTTACGACTGGTCTAGTCGGGGAAACGGCGACTGCCGATCCAAACCCCCCCGGGTTCGAACCCCACACGCACCACTGTCTTTTCGAAGTCACGCGCGTAATGCCGCTAACTTAAAACGGTGAAGGAAAACTTCTCTCGAGGAAACCGATATGTACCTAGAATCATTCGAGGTCATCAATCTTCAATTTACTTTTACTAAACTAGTGTTATCTTATTATTTGAACATGTTTAGGGTTGGGCTAAGTTATTATTTTGATCACAGTTTCATAACATGTTAAATTGTGTCCGCACTATTAAATTTATTATCCTTATAGCCAAACCACACTAGCTACTTTTAGCAGCGGCGACAGGCATCTAGACGCTGCATCATGCTTCAATACGTTGCATGTGTGGTCAGAGCCTTAGCTAATTATGGCGCTGTACATTGTTAAAATTAATTACTATGAAATATAAGTAATCATTTGTATAGCTTACCTAATGTAACAATTTCTTATAAGGTCAATATTTTTTTCTTTTTCTTGTTTCTTCAACCTGCTACAGAGCTGCCACAGAGCTAGCACTGAGCTAACTGTTTGTAACTTGTCGGCCTCAAAGCACGAGGGTGGAGTGACGGTCTCTACTAGTGAATAGTCCTGGGAAGTCCCGGTACCGAAGACCATCCGAGAGTTCAACCTACAGATGGCCATCAGGGACAGAAATGCAGCCGTAGTGGAGGCTCTGGGCCGGGAGGAGGCGGCTTAGGCAAATGGTAATTAGGCAAAGACTCGATGTCGAGTCGATTACTAGTGGTAGAATCCCAACCGATAGTGATCGGCTCTACTAACGAGCACTAGAATTAAGTTTGAAATGTGCCCAACTCCCCCCTATTTTCCTTTTCTTCTAATCCAAGAAATATGTACAAAAAAAACAAATGACAAAGATCACGGACCCCGGAGTCTGTGGAGTAGATAATTAAAAAAAAAAAAAGTCTCGTGAAATCCCGGGATTTAGCGACGGTTTAGGAACCGGTATTTTCATAACTAAATCCCGGTTCTTTCGGTATTTTCAGGAAAATATACTTACCCTATTCAAACCTATGCAACTGTGGTGTTAGACAGGGACAGTCAAATTCTCTGTCTCTCTCTCTCTCGCTACCGGGGTCAAACAGTACACGTGTTGTTAATAATTGCTCTGGCTTCATTAAATAGTAAAAAGTGATTGTTCAGTGTTTAAATACAAATAATTTTGCTCGGCCAACCTCAAAGTATAAAATATGGAAATTGTTTATTCGTGATTTCAAGTTTAGCTCCATGGTGAAAGGTCTCTGCCGCGGCGGTCGGAGACAAATATGATGACAATGTTGTTGAAGTAATACTTCTTTTGGCGCTTGGAAAATTTAGCGGACCACACACGCCGCTAAAAAACGACATGATGAGGTTGACTGAGTACTTTCTCTTCAGAGTGAATTTTACGATACATTGATACCTTCGATTGATCAATTCGACATAGGTCTAGCTGTTATTAGCGTGTTTTTTCAAAGGGTAATAACAGTTAGCCTCAAGGGGCCTCTACTGCTTAGCCTTCTTTGGGCTACCGCAGAAAGAATGTTAGTTGTAACAACTGTCAACGAACAGGTAATTATTATAAACTTTTATTTGTATTTTGTTAGTCTGACTTTTTTTCAGTTTGGTCTCGCGGCAAAATACCTATGTTTTTATTTAAATAAAGAGTAACGAGACGAGCAGGACATGTGCCTGATGGTAAGCAACATGCCTGCCACATAACAGCACAGTGACACGCAGCTATTGGAACATGAAGAGTCCAAATCCTAGCACTGCACTGCGCTCGTCCCCCAGAGATCTATGTTGTTATATCTCTTAGCCCTGTAATTTCTCTGGAAACATTGCCCATCAAACAGGAACACAGTAATGTTTGCACATTACTGCTTGGCGGTAGAATAACTGGCAAAGATACTTCCTCAGGCGGACTCTGCTAAGAGTCCTACCACTACTAACTAAGATTCTTGTTAGCTTCATGTATCTCCTTCGAACCAAGTAAACAGCTTCGTTCCAACAAAATCCTATTTCTGTTTATTTCACACACACTACTATGTATCCCTATACTTTGTATAATAATATACCTACTCCTAATAACTACATTTGCTTCATTATAGAGATAACAGTTATATTTTTTCTCTCTCCGAGTATGAATTTCTTAAGCGAGTGCAGAGTACGAGCGGCGAGGGAGCAGTTTAGCTGTCCGTCGGTGTGTGGCGCGCTCCGAGCCCGCCGGACCCTGCAGGACCCCGCGGTTCCCGGGATCCACGTTATGGCTAATTAAGTCCAGTGTTTTTATAAAAATACGCTCGCCCGTTCCGCAAATTGCTTCAATGCAGCCTTGTTGAAATAATTAGGAGGCGGGGAGGTGAGGGCGCGGGGGATGCGTGAGAGAGATTGCTCCTGCATACTTTATCAAGAAAACTATTTTAAATAGATGCATTATTAACCGCGCAGTTTGCGGTGAATTAGCAGACCGCAGGCGGTGAGGTAACGAAACAAATGTTGCTGACTAGCGGCGCCCCGCGGCGTGTCCCGCGGCTGCACTGACAGACATCCCTGCGGGAGGGACGTTGCTGGGGAAGATAATTAGAGAGGGACAGGTAGAATCAAAAACCACAGAAAAAAAATGGCAGTCATAGGAACTGCCGATAGAAGTGAAAACTTATAACTCAGAATTTGATAGCTTACCTACCTTGGAAACTACACGGGTGTGACCGGAGGGCGTGGCCTCGCCATCATGACATGGCCATCTAGAAATACGTCAGCATTTCCCATTGGCTCACGCATTTCTAGATGGCCATGCCATGATGGCGAGGCCACGCCCTGTCAGCATTTCCCATTGGCTGACGCATTTCTAGATGCCCAATCGCCAAGGTCCCGAGTTTATCATACCCGAGCGTGACGGTAGAATCCAATTTACACCCCACGAAAAAGAAGTCTAAAGAAGTTTTTACTTCAAAAACATCTTAAGGAAATTTGAAAGAAGCCGACCGAATGTTCAGTCGGTAACCTCATTTTGAATCGCGAATATTTCGGTGTTTAATTATTATCAATCCTACTAATATAATAAATGTCAGTGTTTGGATGTTTGTTGTTCAATCACGCCATAACGTATGAACGGATTGGGTTGAAATTTGGAACACAATTAGATTTTAGTCTGGAAAAACATATAATCTAGGGAATTTAGATGATGATTGGCCCTTTAGATCGGTTTGTCTTCCTGTAAAAAGCTTTGAAATGGTTGTCTGGCGTATGGTACGTAATGGTATGTGAAGTTAAGTCATTATTTTGGTAGTTTTAAAGCGTCTGCACAATGGCACACGGAATGAGTATGGGAGTATTGGCGACTTCTTTTCAAGAATATAGCCTATACGTAAATATCAGTTATGAAATCTCAAAATTTGCCAAGGTAGCGACTAAGCATGTGTAATTAGTACATAATAACACTGCTCAATAGTCCACATTCCGTTCATCAAAAAATACGTGACGTCTGGTGGCCCTGGGACCTTATTCTATACTACCACTACAAAATAAAACAAGTGTCCTTTACTTGTGAATTTAAATTCCGAATTTATTTCACTTGGCTGTATTAAGCCGCTACTGAATGCGGTGAAGTGTGATAGCAATCAGTAAGTAAGCATACTAAATTCAGAAGCGTGGATTGCTTGCTTCTAACTTGTTTCTAAATACAGCCGACAAATATTGTTTCTGAATTCAGTAATTAAATTTAGCAAAGTGTAAGAAGGGCTATACGGCTAAAATAGTACATTATGATATAAGTGCGGTAATTATCAAAGCGCACGTATGTCATACGACGTTTTATAACATATTTGCGAGGAAATAAACAAAACTCTGACGACATTTTCAAATAAAAACAATACAGCGAAAAAAAACGCGCGGAATAATATTTACTTGATCACAGATCACAGCACAGAGTAAATACTCACTATGGATCACAGATTAGCAATGCGCGCGCATCGGCGCCTTTTTTTTTTAAGCAACGGCACAGAACCAGCCTGTATGCTATTAATAATAAAGTAAATTAATATTTTTGTGTTTTGTTACAGAAAAATTAAAGTAATTTATGGTCTAAATTAATTAAATTAACGAATTTAATAATTCTTTATTATATTTTACCTCTCAAAGTTAATTTTATTCATAAAATGTTGACCACACTTTTCTGACATAAAAACTCTTTACTGAGATTTAAAAAGGTACCGTTCGTTTTAGACGGAGCCTATCTCTCTACCTAGTCTGTGGACGGAGCATTTTGAAACCGTGCGTTTTACATTACACATTACAGCACTAGTGCGTAATAAGATACATTACGATACAGAAATTGGTCCAATAAGAGACCCTTTACGAGCAAATATGTTATAATAGTACATTATGATATAAGTGCGGTAATTATCAAAGCGCACGTATGTCATACGACGTTTTATAACATATTTGCGAGGAAATAAACAAAACTCTGACGACATTTTCAAATAAAAACAATACAACGCAAAAAAAAAAACGCGCGGAATAATATTTACTTGATAACAGATCACAGCACAGAGTAAGTAATCACTATGGATCACAGATTAGCAATGCGCGCGCATCGGCGCCTTTTTTTTTAAGCAACGGCACAGAACCAGCCGGTATGCCATTAATAATAAAGTAAATTCATATTTTTGTGTTTTGTTACAGAAAAATTAAAGTAATTTATGGTCTAAATTAATTAAATTAACGAATTAAATAATTCTTTATTACATTTTCCCTCTCAAAGTTAATTTTATTCATAAAATGTTGAACACACTTTTCTGACATAAAAACTCTTTACTAAGATTTAAAAAGGTACCGTTCGTTTTAGACGTAGCATATCTCTCTACCTAGTCTGTGGACGGAGCATTTTGAAACCGTGCGTTTTACATTACACATTACAGCATTAGTACGTAATAAGATACATTACGATACAGAAATTGGTACAATAAGAGACCCTTTACGAGCAAATATGTTATAATAGTACATTATGATATAAGTGCGGTAATTATCAAAGCGCACGTATGTCATACGACGTTTTATAACATATTTGCGAGGAAATAAACAAAACTCTGACGACATTTTCAAATAAAAACAATACAGCGAAAAAAAACGCGCGGAATAATATTTACTTGATCACAACATATCACAGCACAGAGTAAGTAATCACTATGGATCACAGATTAGCAATGCGCGCGCATCGGCGCCTTTTTTTTTAACAACGGCACAGAACCAGCCGGTATGTCATTAATAATAAAGTAAATTAATATTTTCGTGTTTTGTTACAGAAAAATTAAAGTAATTTATGGTCTAAATTAATTAAATTAACGAATTTAATAATTCTTTATTATATTTTACCTCTCAAAGTTAATTTTATTAATAAAATGTTGACCACACTTTTCTGACATAAAAACTCTTTACTAAGATTTAAAAAGGTACCGTTCGTTTTAGACGGAGCATATCTCTTTACCTAGTCTGTGGACGGAGCATTTTGAAACCGTGCGTTTTACATTACACATTACAGCACTAGTGCGTAATAAGATACATTACGATACAGAAATTGGTCCAATAAGAGACCCTTTACGAGCAAATATGTTATAAAATCTATTAATATAAGTGCCTTCCTTTTTCTTGTTCCTTTTATTGACAGAAAAAAACATTTCGTAAATCGTAGTTTGCCTGTCCTCAAGGTTAAGTAAGGTCGTGAAGGACGTCATTGCCAGTCGTTGGATGGGTGACCGGGATGTCATTCTCGTTTGTTTTATTTTTATCTGAGCGCTACGTATGAGTGGGATGCAACGTTCAATTTGCAATCAGTTTGTTTATCGTATTATGTGCATGAACACTATAGTCTGGTGGATGTTGTTTGACAAATTTATTCGTTTAATGCATTCATAAACTCTAAGGTAGGACTCTTAGCAGAGTCCGCCTGGGGAAGTACCACACCTTTGCCAGTTATTCTACCGCAAAGCAGTAATGTGCAAACATTACTGTGTTCCGGTTTGAAGGGCAATGTTTCCAGTGAAATTACAGAACTTAGAGATATAACATCTTAGATCTCTGGGTGACGAGCGCAGTGCTGTGCTAGGTAATGATTTGGACTCTTCATGGTCCAATAGCTGCGTGTTATGTGGTAGGCATGTTGCTTACCATCAGGCAAATGTCCTGCTCGTCTCGTCACTCGTCGTGCTTCGTGTGGTAGGAACCACTACAAAAAATATCTAAATACTAATCCATGTGAGTTAATTACAGTGTTTGTTAGATAACCAGCAGATTACCCGCTAGATGGCACGATGACATCACTGGGAACCATCGTGGAGATAATGTGGATGCGATCAGTTCTTTGGCACAGGGAAGGGGTCTACCAGCAGTGGGTAGGCCGAATATTGATATTGATATTGATGATAAAGTCTGCAAACCAGTCCACATTGATTTTCTATTAGTTTGATATAATGGCATTAATTGGAACTACATTTCTCTATATCGTACTCCTGTGTATTTTATTTGTGTACCATTTTCATTCATTAAATTCATTCATCAGATAGAGAACTGAAGTTATACCGACATAGCGCAGAGAATCAGCAAGCTGAAGTGGCATTGGACCGGCCAAATGCAAGGAACGGTTATCGCAGGAGAACCGATAACCGTTCGGCTAGAAGAGTTCTAGATGGAAAACAATGTATAGGAAAACGTAGTTAGTGTACACGAGTGTATACAGCCAGATGGAATGACGGTCTGCGTAAAGAATCGGGCAAAAATTGGACGAAACAAGAAACTCGATCACCTCAGTTAAGCGGCGTTTGGTTTTAGAACGGTCCTAGTAGCTCGTGGTGAGTGCCTCTACTACCTAACGGACTTCGGGTTAGCGTAGGATGCGGAGAGCCTGAAAAACCTAATCCTAACTTACATACTAACATACTCATTTATGTTATTTAGTATACAGTTGATACATAAAAAGGAATTCGAGCTAAGGCCTTAGCTGAGGTCAAACTATCTGACTCACACATATCTATCGGAGCGTGGTGAAGCGGATTTAATTAAGAGAGGCTTATGTCCAGCAGTGGGCAAACATGGTCTGACGACAACGAAGGTTTGTAGAAGCATCATCATAGCCTAGCGTATATTAGGGAGAGCGACAGGTGACTGCGAGTGACGCCGCTGGCTATGCAAATGTGGCGGCCTCTTGGAGCCGCCGGAAAGCGCATAACTTCTCCATTGTACTCCACAATACCAGCCATAACTCACCGAGACACATCTCAAATAATTTATTTACTCTTCCCTCCCCTCCACTTCCCTTCCCGCTCCCTGCTTCCTCCGTAACTCAAATTTAAAATGATCATTTGATTCGCGGCATTGTTCGCGGACGCCGAGATACGAGGAAGACAAATGTGGAGAGCCATTGTCTGCGGAACACACTATATAAAAATCACTGGAATATTACGACAGTTTGTTCATTTGTATGTTTGTTGCGTCTGTATACAGGTTCCATTAATATCCTGTGTCAAACAGGTAAGGGTCACAGCACACCACTACATTTCTCAGAAAATCTACACCGTTACTCCAACTCTTGTATGGAGTATTTGGTATTAAGAGACACCTCACCAGTCCCCACGCGGTTCTGGTTTCCTGGTTTTGTTTAGGTCCGAGTTATTTTCTGCTTTCTATTATTGTATTAGTGTCTATCTCTTGACTCGCCGTCTGACCTTTATCTCTTCAGGACACTCGAGACTCCGTATAATTGAGTGAAGTCAATTAAATATAGTTTTATTTTATATCAATCATTACATGGATAATAATATAATGTCTGCAAGTCTAGATCCACCATGGACCGCATCGTCGCTTAGCACCAAGCTAAATGTCGGTCTTCTTCTTCTTAGTCGGTAGACTCTTGGCAGAGTGGTCGTGGTCGTCATTTTCCCTCGTCAATGACCCGCTTCACAATTCGTCGCCATTCGCTCCTAGCAGCTGCCTTCCTTGTGCACACGTGCATAGGATCATCCACCGCGGTCGTAATCTGGTCCGTCCACCTCATCGGTCGGTCTAGTGCAGACTATCAGTAAACAATAAGTGAACTGTCAATATCCCGAAATGTAAAATTCCAAACTGTTTGTTTATTGTGGTCTGTAATAAACTTTCAAATTACTGAAAGAACATAGAAAGAAGTAAAGAAAAAGAAAAGTCTTTCTCTAATCTGTAATAATCATAAAAGGGAACTGAAGCCACGACCTTTGGGTCACCGAGCAGTCTCACTAAACTTTAGTAACTGAATAAAACAACGGCAACAATATTACAACAATATTTAGTACTCGTAATTATATCATTACTATAGTTGTATCACTATTGTTGTGATAGGACTCTTGGCAGAGTCCGCCTAGGGAAGTACCACACCTTTGCCAGTTATTCTACCGCCAAGCAGTAATGTGCAAACATTACTGTGTTCCGGTTTGAAGGGCAATGTTTCCAGAGAAATTACAGGGCTTAGAGATATAACATCTTAGATCTATGGGTGACGAGCGCAGTGCAGTGCTAGGTAATGATTTGGACTCTTCTTGTTCCAATATCTGCGTGTCACTGTGCTGTTATGTGGCAGGCATGTTGCTTAGCATCAGGCACATGACATACTCGTCTCGTCACTCATTATTTAAAAAAAAAATAAGGAAAAGAATGTATTCAAAATTGTTATCATATTGTTGTAAAATAATCGCAGGCGTGGTCGACACGCAGCAAACCTCAGTACCTACATCCGTGTGCCGAGGTAACACGCGACAAACATGTACACATATACCTATTCATGGCGAATATATCAGCATTAAGTATTTTTGAAGTGATCACTTCTAATGGGAATGAAAACAGCTTCGTAACGTAACGCGTTACGGCGCCAGTCTGGTTCCCTTTTCTCTCTCGCATGCGGCAGCAGTAGGCAGGCTACTCCTCTCTCACTCTAACCCACAGCTCTAGCCGTTTGTCGGTCAGATGTCCCCTTTTGATGTGACAATGTCTAATAAATCGATGAACGCCGGCTCCATGCGTGAAAAAGTGTCCCGTTATGTCATGTAACGCTCATTGTCCCGTAACGCTCGTGGTCCCGTTACACTCATTGTCCGCTTTACTCTCATTGTACGTACTCATTGTACGGACATTGACGTTAAACTATCGTCTGTAAGCCAACCGACTTTACAGACAACCATTTATTTTATTTCAGTGTATTGTTCAAGTTAAGTTTATTTTATCATTGGAGCCGGTCGTCCCGTTGTTTTAACTCTTGATAGGTTTTTGTTAAACCGTCATCCCGCCTGGTGGAGCGACGCTGCTGACTCCCACGTGCAGACCGCCACCCTATCTATTTTTACATGTAATTGTGGGGATGTAATTGTTTAAGTAAGACAAAGACACTTAAAAAATAAAGTGGCCAAGTGCGAGCTGGACTCGCCCATGAAGGGTTCCGTTGCAGCGAGTAACATAATATACATAGTACACATAGTTCTTGTAGTTCGTTGTAACTTTGATCGAAGTTTCAATAATAGTGTATTTATGACGTACTAAAAAAAACTACTCATCAGATCGAGTTCAAACTAATTTTCGTTGGTAGTTTACATGGTAATGTACATCATATATTTTTTTTAGATTTTTCATTCTCTTACTTTAGAAGTTAGAGGGGGGGGGACACACATTTTACCACTTTGGAAGTGTCTCTCGCGCAAATTATTCAGTGTAGACGAAAATGATTTTAGAAACCTCATTATAATTTTTGAAGACCTATCGATAGAAACCCCACACGTGTAGGTTTGATGGAAAATTTTTTTTTGAGTTTTAGTTCTCTGTATGGGGGGCAACCCTAATTTTTATTTTTTTTCATTTTTTTTGTACAAATCTTAATGCGGTTCACAGAATACATCTACTTACCAAGTTTCAACGGTGTAGTTCTCATAGTTTCGGCAACAGACAGACAGACATGACGAATCTATAAGGGTTCCGTTTGTACGTTTTACGGAACCCTAACAAGCTTCATTAAATAACTAGCAGCCCGTTCCGGCTTCGCTCGGATCACAACCTAGACACTGTCTGCAACGCCATCTGCCGGGCTTATTTGTGAATCTAAACCATCCTCGAATCCACTTGTACACACACAAAAAAAATCATTCAAATCGGTTCCGCCGTTAAGGAGGAAATTACTAAAATGGATATTAAAAAATAGGGGTTGGTGATAAAAAGGTAAAAATTTAGAGTTGTATGTATTTTTAATGTCACAATATAAAAAATTTAAAAACAATATTTTTTTTCAAATATTTAAAAAAACATTTGGGGTGAACAGAACAACCCTTATCACTAGGGGTATGAAAAATAGATAGTAGCCGATTCTCAGACCTATTGAATATGCATATAAAATTTGGAAAAAATCAGTTAAGCCGTTTCGGAGGAGTAAGGTAACTAACACTGTGACACGAGATTTTTAAATATAAGATACATCAGGTAAATTGGTAACCGAGAAGTGGATCAAAATTAATTTACAAGATTTCATGACAAACATCGGGACAGGTGAAACTAAATAAAAGCATGTAATTGCCACTAATATGCAGGATATTGGGTTTGCTTCTTCTTTGTGTGGGCGGTGTTGAAGTATAAGGAGCGAGCAAAGCCGGGCGCGGCTTGTAGCGCGGCTCGGCGATAAAGTGGTGATTTATGAGCGTGGAGGGCGCCACTAGCGGAGTGCCAGCGGCGCCCTGTCGCGCCTCCTAAACCTAAATAAAAGAATACAAATATGTAGTTATTCCTCTTTTGGAACAGTTTAGTTAAAACATATTTTTAATTCTTTAAAACGACATGGTTCTTTTGAGATTTGAAAAGTGTTTTGTAACAAAACTGATGTATTGGGTGACGTTTATGAATATATTATCTGTGGTCCGCGGTTTCAGTCGATTATTTTCTGGACTAGTGAGTCAACTGAGGTTTTGGAGGAGTACTCGGTTCTTGTTCTAATAATGTAATAAATTATTTATTTAATTTCTGGCTACATTTCCTAAAAAAAATAAAACAAATTGGCAGTCATAGGAACTGCCAATAGAAGTGAAATATTATGACTCAGAATTTGATAGCTTACCTTGGAAACTACACGGGTGTAACCGGAGGGCGTGGCCTCGCCATCTTGGCATGGCCATCTAGAAATGCGTCAGTATTTCCCATTGGCTGATGCGTTTCTAGATGGCCATGCCATGATGGCCTGTCCACGCCCTTTCAGCATTTCCCATTGGCTGACGTATTTCTAGATGGCCAATAGCCATGGCCCTGAGTTTACCCGAAGCTTTCTTATCATACCCGAGCGTGACTAATGAATTCAATTCACAGCCCACGAAAAATCTGTCTGAACGCGCATAAACAAGTTTTCACTTCAAAAATGAAGTGTACATTCATTACTAGCAGCGCCCTGCGGGTTTACCAGCGTATTTACCGTTCCCGTTGTTTTATCGGGATAAAAAGTAGCCTAAGTAACCTTCCAAACTATAATCTAACTATGTTCCGAATTACAGCCCAATCCGTTTATACGTTAGGACGTAATTGAGCAACAAACATCCAAATATCCAAACATCCATACATTGACATTTATAATATTAGTAGGATTTCAATTCAATTCTTTATTTGCGCATATGGGTATTTACAGATGTATATCTATAAAAACAGAGCTCCATATTCTGCATTTCAGCATGAAAAAGCACTAAAACAAAACTTAGCAATGATAAAATATGTTGCATGATTATAAAGTAGACACAAATTTATGTCATCGTGATTAACAATTATTAATGTCAAGGTCAAATTTAATGTCAAAATTATAAAAATAATAGTATGTGTATATAAAAGAAATAAATGTCCTGGAACATGTCAAAAATGTATACATAATTATCCTACTAATATTATAAATGTCAATGTATGGATGTTTGGATATTTGGATGTGTGGATGTTTGTTGCTCAATCACGTCCTAACGTGTGAACGGATCGGGCTGAAATTTGGAACAAAGATAGATTATAGTCTGGAAGAATACATAGGCTACTTTTTATCCCGAAAAAACAAGGATAACGGGAACTTCTCGAGTAACACCGCGGGGCGCTGCTAGTATTTCATATCCGTACAACCACTTTTCACATTAGATCAAGTCAAGCAAACAGATTTGTCATTAATATACTCTTCAACACTGTAGTATGTCTTCTCCACGAGATAGCAATTTAGTTTGTATTTGAAGACATGTTCTACATCTATTTCAAGAAGACATTTAGGTAGGTGGTTATAAATGATGGGTGCCATACAAACAACACTGTTATTGAGCAGGGTAGTTCGGTTTGACGGAAGGTAAACTTTACATTTGTTTCGTTTACTTAAAAGGTGTGTATACAAATTCAAATTTTTCCGCACAAACATTGCACATTTGTAAATGTAGAGACAAGGAAAAGTTAAAATTCTTAAATGTTTAAAATGTCGTCTTCAACTGTCTCTTTGTTTGAGCTTACATATAGCTCGGACACATTTTTTCTGCGCTTTAAAAACAGTTTCATTTTTTGTGCTATTTCCCCAAAATATTATGCCATATCGGAGTGTTGATGAAACATATCTATTATAAGCTGTTAGCAGTGCAGTGGTATTGACCGTTTTTGAAAGTATGTAAAGGCCATACGAATGCTGACTAAGTCTGTTTACCACATTAACCACATGCTCATTCCTCTCATTTTAATTGACAATCAATGTTAAGGCCTAAAAACTTTGTTGTGTCAATATTTTAAATTTGATGTCCAGAGTAATGTATGTCAAATTTCCCTAATTCATTAATTTTATTTCGAAATGTCATAATATTTGTTTTGGTCAGATTTATGTTTAGATTATTTGATGTCAACCATTTTATTGTATTGTTTAACTTAATTTTATTTTCTATATCAACAATGCTACTGCCAGTAAACATAACAGTGCTATCATCTGCGAAAAGGATCGTTGGTTGGTCTGTAACGAGTGGCAGGTCATTAATGTATTTTATAAATAAAAGCGGACCTAACACGCTTCTTTGTGGCACACCATGCTTTACTAGTTTGTATTCTGAGCTGTAAGTTACTTCTTCTTCCTGACACCCTGCCAACCCTGCGTGTTCTCATGTACGATATGCAACGCCTGAGCACCAATTAATTTACAACCTGCATGCATTTGATTTTGATAAGCAATATAGTCATTTTTGAAGGAAATATGCAGAACCTCTTTAAAAACACTTCTACAAATGTTTGTACAGAATTGGTATCGATGTGGCCGAAAACTATTATAATACATGTTTATGTAAGTTACATGCGTGTACTGTTTACAAATGAGTCTCAGCTCATAGTTGAGTTTTTTCCTCCCTAAGATACTTATTGTAAAAAACTTCAGGTATTAACATGTTAGTGTGAGCAACTGATCTTAACCAATAATGTAGACAAGCTTGAAACTCATACGGCACGAGCTCATTTGTTCCCGCCAATAGGACTACACAGTCTTCTTTTGTGTAGCTATCGACTTCTTGTTTACAGGTACTTATTATGTCATGAAGTCGAGCACCTGGTTTCCAAAAACTTTTCACTTGATATTTATCTCCCAGTAATTGTTGTAGTGTACAGCGTATGTGTTGACTTTGATCATGTCCCAGTACAAAAAGTTTTTTCACAGTTTCCTTATTTTGTAATTTTTTGCTTCTATTTATACTGTGTTCTGATCTATTTTGACCCATGTTAGAAGTGGTGGTGTAATTTTGGTGTTAAATGGTTTATTTTTTTCTCCATTGTTTGTGAACGGTTTACAAATAGGATTTTTGTAGTTTGTGTTTTTAATTTTTGTTTCGCTATTTATGGAACATGTTGCTGCCATAGAATCTTTTTGCGCTACCTTACATGTGTCAGAACTTGTTAGTTGAGTATCATATAAATTCTGTGACTCTAATTGTACATCTGTTCCAACATCGTTCAGTTGTTTTTTGTAAGTTTGAGACTGCTGAGATTTTTTATTTTTATATTGTGTTGATTGAGAACCGATTTCTATATCTGAGAGTATGTCTGTTTCAACTTGATCATTATTATAATTAATTATAATATAATAATAATAAGTTAATCGTGACCATGACCTCTTTGGGGTCACAGCTATCATATCACTGGTTATTTTTTTGGTATGGTGGAGTCGTTTCCTAATTATAATCGGGCTACCTACGCATCCAATTTTCTTATAACGATCTACGATCTTTTTTAGACCATCATTTTCTTTTTGAAGGCGACAATTTTCTGAACATAAGTTTTCTATCTCTCCATGGGCTGATTGTAGTTCAATATTTATTTTTTCTAATTGCTTGTTGAGTTCTAAATATGTGCTGCGTTTTCTTTTCAAACAGTGTCGAGCTCGAAATATCATTCAGGCTCAATTTCCTAAAAAAATATTAGGCCTACATACATTATTTATCCATGCGTAGATTTTCAAACGTTGCGTAATTCAGTTCACAACTCAGTCAGTTAATAATTTAATTTATGTCATTTGTTTTCTTCCCACATGGATTCCAAAAATCATGTCCTCGACATAGTTATCATTAGCGACAGAGACGACTAGACTAAAGAGATCTCTGTCTTTAGTCTGTGTTAGCGACTCGCCAGTCAGGCGGTTGTAGTCTTCCACATCGAAATAAACCAATGGATGTGCCCTGAGCACCTTGAAATTGGTAATAAACTGCGTCTCTGCGTGTATTGTAAATGGTTTACAAACAATCTACTTGACCCCTAGAATCGCTAGCAGCGAGATATGCTGAGGTTCTACTTATTTTGGTTGTTGACAACGAATAGTGATAGGCAAAACGTCCGGCGTCCACCGCTTCCTGCAACTGACTAGAACGGAAGTGAGCTCACTCTTCCCAACGATAACATGATTCAGTGCGCCCTGAAGTTTGTGAGGGCACATCTTTGTATTGGAATCGTTGGTCTTCCGCGTAACTCGGAATGTCAATAATATAATTTTAACAAAAAAAACCGACTTCAAACAGGAAAGTAAAAATAAATTTCTTTACCACAAAGTATCTTCTTCTTATATATAAAATTCTCGTGTCACAGTGTTTGTTTCCTTACTCCTCCGAAACGGCTTTACTGATTTTTACCAAATTTTATACGCATATTCAGTAGGTCTGAGAATCGGCTACTAGCTATTTTTCATACCCCTAAGTGTTAGGGGTTGTTCACCCCAAACATTTTTTTTTTATTTTTTGTCAATTTTTTTTGTGTTTATTTTTTTATAATGTGGCGTTAAAAAATACATACAACCCTAAAGTTTTACCCTTTTATCACCAACCCCTGTTTTTTATAGCCATTTTAGTAATTTAATCATTTGACAGTGAACTCCTAAACGACGAGACCGATTTGAATGTTTTTTTTTTGTGTGTGTATTCGAAGATGGTTTAAATTCACAAATAAGCCCGGCAGATGGCGCTGCAGACAGTGTCTAGGTTATGTCCGAGCGAAGCCGGAACGGGCTGCTAGTTTTGATACATTGAAACAGACATCTATATCTATCTATACTTATAATAAAACTGTAGCGGGTTGAATTCTGTACATTGAAGATATTTTGAAAAAAAATTTTTGGGGGCACTCCATAGTCGATACTGATGGCGAAACTGCATTTTTTTTCTTTCATGTCTGTCTGTCTGTCTGTCTGTATAGGGAACTCTCATCACGCCGAAACTACTGATTCAATTCAAATGAAACTTAACATGATTTAAGATCATACTAAGTAGATGGTAGCTGTCTACTTTTAATACCCAAATTCTGCACGGTTTTCTTGCAGGAAGGGGTGAAAGTCAGAATGTGTATTTGGTTGTAACTCATGTTTGCGTTGTTCAATTTCGTTAATTCTCATTTTGTTAGAAAGAACACATTTTTAATATAGTCCCATCAAAATTTTAACGTTTTAGGTCATGTGGTTCGGAAATTACATAGAAATTAAATAATAACGGTAATAATAAGTTCGGTACATACTAACTTCTAAGTATTCTGTGGCAATGTACAAACTAGGGATGTAACGGAGGTAATTTTACCGGAACCGAAGGCGGAGTCGGAGTTTCAAAATTTGATTTATCGGAGTCGAAACCGAAGTCGGAGGCATAGGCAGGATTAGAAGTGGTGGAAAGAGAGACATTGTATTGGCTATATTTTTTTTTTGTAAAACACGTGGACACTATAAACATTGACGAACAATTGATTCAGGAAGTTGGGGTTTTGTATTTCCATTTACTATCCAGTATCCACCACAATAAGGGATTATCTGCAATATTTATACACCTTCCCTCCGATGACCTTCGTTTTAAAAGTTTCGGAGCCTAAATGTAAAATATTACAAAACTGGTTTAGAAATAAACCATAAATCATTACAATATTGTGTTTGGCGTTAAAAACCCGAACAATCTGCAATATTTATACACCTTACAATTAAAACCTCCGTTTTAAAAGTCGGAACCAAAGGTGTAATTGTAATCGGAAGTTCCGACTTATCGGAGTGGAAGCTCATCCCTGGTACACACGCCGCAGTCAAATCCGCCATCCGTCAACTACTTCAACTTTTTTGTATGGCCTCCATTTGGTAATGTTACCGTAATTTCGCCAATGTCCAGCGTTTGATTGTTGTTATAGTCTTCTGAAGTTTATTTTGTAGTAGAGATATGAGTCTTGCCACAGGTGATCAGTCCACTTCAGGTAATCTTGGGTTTCATGATGGTCAGAAACGTCTGGTAATCGGTGAATAGGCAGGATTCTTGACTCTGATGATCGGTCAACTTTGAACACTTTTGTAAGTAGATATGTACTTTATATAATATGATAGATATAACTTTACTGTATGGGACAAATACAAATATGACATAACAAAATAGACATAAAAAGATATAACTTATAGTAAAATTTAAATACAAATATATAAATATCTAATTTACACAAAAACTATCACAATTTAATATTATTTTTCTGAATATATTTACTAGGGACATACACAAATCAAAGGGGAGTAAATTGGAAAAGTTAGTGGGACGGGGAAGGTCAGGTGGGATCATGTCATAGAGGGAGAATTGATTTCTACTACACTAAAAAAAATGTGGTCGATGGTACCATCAGCTAACCCACATTCACACAGATAGTTATCACGGATTCTTAATTTTGAGAGGAACACCGGAGTGCAGACAAATCCCAACCGCAAGTTGAAAATGGTAGATGTGGTCCCTTTGGAGATATTTTTGTATTAAAAAAACCAGGGTTTAGGGGGAATTGTAGGCTGTACTTGACCATAACATTTGCCAGTTATAGACTTTGTACGAGACCAGAGTGTACTCCAACTTTAAAGTAACTTAGGTTGGCACGTTGCAGATAAGTCATGGGAGTACACATGGTAGTGGTCTTTATTGCCCAATGTGGTAGCCTGTTTAGCATGGAAATCGGCGCACTCATTTTCTAAAATGCCTGTATGAGCTGGGATCCAGGCTAAAGTTATTTACAACTGTCTAGCTATCATCGTTCTTGAGGTATAGTCTGGTGACAGACAGACGGACGAACGGACGGACAGCGAAGTCTAAGTAATAGGGTCCCGTTTTTACCATGTAATGTGGTTTTTTGAATATTAACAAAAACTGGATGACAAGATGTGCAAGCCCACTACCAGTCAAAGCGTGCCCAGCATGCTGGCGGCAGTACCACGCTGAATGGCAATGTTGAGGGTTGCATATTTGCGCCGTTTGGCCCGCTCAGCTGAATTAGCCGCTGCACTGGCCCCTACTATGTGTCCCTGGAAGATGTGATGGTGCCAGAGTATCGCCGCAGCTTGCGTCAGCACCAAAATGATCATCACCATCGTAATGTATCGTATAAAAATCCTACAAACTTAACACTGCGGCTATGTTCGATATTCCACAACCTATGTTTGATGTTGGTAAAAATATAAAATATGAAGTTGCTAAACTCGAATAAATATATTTTTGTGTGGAAAAACAAATTCACTCGGTTTGTATAATGGCCACCCATCCAAATATTTTTACGTAAGTAGGTACTACTAAGTTCGCAAGAACAACGTACGCGAACGAAGTAGTGGGTTCAGCTAGTGATTAAATAAGTATTAAACAATTCTTACCAGCGGTATTTTTTTTAAATCGGTTAAAAATGCATTGTAGCTGTAGTCTGTAGTCAGCTACCAGTTCTCTGTGACATGCCGCCACCCGCTCCGCCCGAGCTACCTTCACGGGAGACAACCAAGGCCACTCCCTGTCACAATCCCTACGTTAATGGTAACACAGATAATTTTATCGCAATTCCACGTTTGTGATAAGTACGTCTGGGTTGTGGAATGCGTTGCCTGAGTGGGTTTTTCCCGATAGTTACAATCTTGGTGTCTTCAAATCGAGAGTGAATCGGTGTTTTGCTAGGTAAACACGCTCCATCGTAGACCGCATCGCTTAACATCAAGCGAGATGGCGGTCAAGTGTAAACCCATGAAAGTTAACAAAAAAACACGGGCACAGACATGAAGCGCGTAGATAGTCCACTTGGAAAAAGCCAAATGCGATTTATACTGAAGTCATGTTTAACCGACCATATCAACTGTGACTACCCTAATAATTATTGGATTACTATTCCAATATGCGACGTGTGCACTTCGGACTTTGGGCCAACTTTACTGTGACTCAACCAAATTCTGCAAATTCGGTCAAAGTCGTGTCGGAGTAGAGAGTTCCGTACTCGGAAAGTGTTACGTTTCCCATTTGTTTAGTTAGGGAAGGGTCAACACAAGTTTTGTTATTTGTACTAAATTTGCATATCGTTTTTTTTTCTTCTGCGTAATAAGCCCAGTCATATTATGTAAAAAAGTGGTCAACTTCGGAGTGAAACATAAGAAGCTAAACATACCTTTGTCTTGTCGTCTTAAATGTTGTCTCAAAAATTACAAATTTAATGCTATCGCGTCCGCTTCTATATACTTATTCAAGATATTGAAGGTCAAAAGTTATAATCGCTTTTTTGCGAAAATTTGCGTTTTTATTGCTTAAATGAGATTGGGCTAATTGTGAAAGTTGTAGAGTATAAAAATCTCTACAACTTTTATTTGAACTTTTTTTTTCATACTGTCAACCGTTTTTAGTAAGTATTTGGACTGAAGTTTCTTATAGGGATTTTGCGACCAAACCAAAAAATGCCCTAAAATAAAAAAAACGTTTCTATTTTAGGGCTCTTCATGTTTTCCCACTGCGTCTTTAGGTCTAGTACTTATTTTTCGCCTGTTGGTGAAAAAAAAAGGTTTAAAAAATCATAGGTTTGATTTTATAATATCACGACGAAACCCTAAAATTCAATCCTCAATGTAAAGATGATTCGTACCCACGCGCGCGTGTGTGTGTATGTATGTGTATGTATGTGTGTGTGTGTGTGTGTAATCTAAGTATGTATGATATCCTCATTATCGTGACAACTGTTATCGCTGGTGTTATCTCTCCCTGATTCTCCTAATTGGTTAATTCAGCTGCCGACATCTTTGATACAACACCTAGATAAATGATTCAACAGAAAGCACTTTCATGTTCTACAAAGAACTTTATTGTTAAACGTCTGCAAAAAGGAGGAAAATTGTTAATACTCACTCTAAAATATTTTTTTTTAGTTTTAGCTTTGCTTAGTTTAGACACAGTCTATTAAAGTCATCGATATAAACCAACAGATGTGCCCTGAAATTGGTAATAAACTACGTATCTGTGTGAATCGTAAGTGGTTTACAAACAACCAATCTACTTGAACCTACTTGACCCCTAGATGCGCTAGCGGCGAGATTTGCGTTGGTTCTACTTATTTTGGTTGTTGACAACGAAGAATGGTAGGTAAAAACGTCCGGCGTCCACCGCTTCCTGCAACAGGCTAGAACGGAAAGAATGAGCTCACTCTTCCCAACGATGACATGATTCCGTGCGCCCTGAAGTTTGGGAGGGCACTTCTGTGTATTGAGATCGTTGATTAAAGTAGTATTTCTTTATACTAGTCTAGAGCTAGATGGTATTGTGTGTGAAATTTCTACAAATTTTAACATATTTATACTTGTATTTCTTTTTTGTATCTTATTTATTGAATTGTATCCGTATTAATGTTGAACCGTTTTGCTCGCTGGCTCGCCTCACCTGACTCGCTCGCTCGCTCGCACAGTGATTCGTATGCATAGCGCCACGCCCTAATTTGCGAGCTCATTGCGCGGATCAAGGAGATTCCAAAAACTCGGCAAAAGTGTAAGAAAATCCCTCGCCTTTATAATGCAAATTGGGCTGATTGTTGCCGCCGCATCGGATCCCGCTAATTTACGGCGCGATCTGATGCCCTAGTCCCGCTCCCGCCCCGTCCCGCCGCCGCCCCGCTGCCGCCCCGCTGCCGCCCCACTGCCGCCCCTCTGCCGTCCCGCCATCGTGCCGCCGCCGTACCGCCGCCGTCGCGCAATTATCGCCAAAGTAGAAAAGCATTGTTCAAACCTGAGGTGCAGAGCTGTCGGATTAACATAGATTACCCGGAAACCTAATCGCACTACTCCGACCTGGATACTGGAATCCGACCAACAGCTGTCCGAATAATCGGTAAGGTAATTAAATGCTTTCGGAGTAATGTTTACGACACAAAAACTGTCAAATCTATGTCGTTCGGAAATCGGAATGAACGAAACGCCCGATCCGATCAAACGACTGATTTTGTTTGTTTCGTGGTAAGAAACGTCCATAAGTTCGGCCGATATGTCGTTTATCGGACTTCGTAGTAGACCTGCTGATTCTGACCGCAATCCGACCGGCTCAAATTCGGAATGACAATCCTTGTCTCTTTCATTCTAAACGGTTATGTCAAAGACCGAGAGGTTAGATTCCTTGTCGAGATTACTCCGGCTGGGTCCAGAATCGCTACACCGATGCCCGCGCCAACGAACAGAAATACTTAACTTATTCTACGAGGTTCAAATTTATTCCAAAGAGACGATTGTAGTTTTCCTGTAAAAGTAATTATTGTGAAAACGTTGTCGGGATTCGATTCAGAGTCTGAAATAAGTGATTACCGCTCGATTGCCGGATGATTTGTTTTTTCTACTCGATTAAATTTTGTATTGTATCTATTTCCAACTTATCAGACTTCGAAAATAACTTGTATTCGAATTGAAGTTTTTGTGAATTAGTGTCTTGAACTTAATAGAAAAAATACGTTTTTAACTTTATAGAAAAATTACAAGTTGGTAAAGTTTAAGTTACGGCTGGTCTAGTCGGGAGAACGGCGACTGCCGATCCGGAGACCCCGGGTTCAAACCCCACACGCACCACTGTCTTTTCGAAGTCATGTGCGTAATACCGCTAACTTAAAACGGTGAAGGAAAACATTGTAAGGAAACCGACATGTACCTAGAATCTTTCGAAGTCATGTGTCATCCACCAACCCGCACTGGGCCAGCGTGGTGGATTATGGCCTTAACTCTCTCCTTGCGAGAGAAGGCCCCGAGTCCCAGCAGTGAGAACGTTTCTAGTGGGCTGTTGATGATGATGATGACAAGTTGGTAAATTTAAATACCGTGGCGGCACCACGGCAGGTGCATGATAACATTTAGTGGCTTTACACGCATACTATGTATAGACATAAGTATGGTTAGGGCCTTGCATGTTTTGCGCAGGTCCAAAGTAAAGCAGGTTTTTGGGTAGTGGAGGCCGAACTTTAAAAAACTTTAAGTCCATCGCACATTTACTTTGCAAAGAGCGAACGATTTAAAGTTAAAACTTAAATTTAAAAAGTTGTGAGCTTTATTGTTTTAGAAATACTCTAATTTGTCTGTTAATCAGATAATGCCGAAACAAACGACGCGGCTCGTAACACGGCGCTCGCGTGTAACAGATGTTACATTACGCGTTACACTACATCCGTCACGAGATTACCCGTTAGGCCGCTAGCGGTCAACGGGTGCTCCCGGCAGGGGTGACTCTTGTGGGGCTGTAATGTGTGTTACTCTATAACTTGAACTTTCTACAAATACTTAAGAATTCGCCTGTTGTTGATATTATTTTGGTAGTTTTATTAAGTTTTATTTTTATTTTTTTATAACTAAGTAGTATATGTTGACACGTGACCACCATCTCGCCTGGTGCTAAGCGATCGATGCGATAGAACGTGCTTACCTAGAAGAAACCGATTCACTCTCGATTTGAAGACATGAAGATCGGGAAAAACTGCGTCGGATTATAGGTGTCTCTCTCTCCACAATTTTATAAACGCTAAATCTATAAATATAAAAGCGAAAGGTATTAGGAAATCTCAGAAACAATACATTCTCGGAGTATGAAATTTTGCATGGAGGTGTCTTTTAGCACGTAGGCGCTCGCAAGACGGGGTTTTGCGAAATTCAATCCTTAAGAGGGGTGGACAATGATACAAGGGTTGGACGGTTGTATGAAAATCCCGTTATTCTCAAAGTTAAGTATAAGCATGAAATTACATTAAGATACACATATAGACTAGATCCCAAGAAAGGACATATACCACTTCTATTACGGAAAAAGGGTTGAAGGGGTTGAACCCATTTCATGATGATGGATGAAAATTCAAATGGAAGTTCCTAATTGTTGAAGATAAAACCATAAAACTTCGTTTCTAGATACTTGAAGCAAAAAGCATATAAATGTTTGTTCTAGCAATTTTGTAACTTCGAAGTTTACGGGGATGAAATAGGGGTTGAAATGGGGGATGAAAGTTTATATGGAAATTAGTAATTGTTCAAGATAACACCTTGAAATGTTGAAACTAGACACTTGATATCCATATTAATTATAAATATGAAAGTAACTCTGTATGTTACGCTTTGACGCTTAACCTACAGCACCGGTTTTGATGCAATTTGGTGCACAGATAGGCTAGACTCAGGATAGGACAAGGGCTACTTTTTATCACAGAAAAAGAGTTGAAGGGGTGAAAATGGGGAAGGTAAGTTTACGTGGAAGTTCGTCAATGTTGAAGATAAAACCGTGAAATTTTGTAACTAGGCCCTTGAAATACATACATGCTATTTTTTTGTAAATGTGAAAGTGTCTTTGTCTGTCTGTTACACTTTAGCAACTAAACCACTGAGCCGATTTTGATGAAATTGTTTAAAAATGTTTTAATTAACGCCATATTTAGTAAACGTAAATGTGTATGGTTGTACAAATACTGCCTCAGTTACCTTAATATTTATTTTGCGCGTACGAATTCGCGGTGAAAAGCTAGTATCCTATAATTGATAGCATGACGCATACAATATCCAGATTATTATCGCTCTGACTCTAAACGTTTCTGATCATATTTCTGATAAAAAAATATGGAACCTGGAAAAATACTGAATTTGAAAGTTTACTATTTGAAACATGAAAAGTATCATTTTTAATCAGTGCAGACGTTATCAAGCAATCAGTGACCATTTATTCAAAAAAGATTACGAGGAAATGAGAACTCTTTTTCCAAGGCGACGTGATGAGGATAGGACATGATGCTGAGTAACACGTCTGGCCACAACAGCACAGTGACACGCTGCTATTGGAGAGTTCAAACCATTACCTAGTACGGCACTACGCTCGTCACCCACATATAGAAGATCTCAATGTCCTGTAATTTCACTGGAAACATTGCCTTTCAAACTGGAACACAGTGTTGTTTTCACATTACTGTTTGGCGATAGAGTATCTGACAAAGGTGTGGTACTTGCTAACTGACTAAGGTTCGGTACTTCCCCAGGACTCTACAAATAGTCCTACCACTAAAAATGTTTTGGCATATGGAGAACAGTTTTCCGTACACAGATGTTAACAATTATATCGTAGTTTTGGAGAGAGATCCCTGATCGTAACTGTACCGGACCCGCCGCGCCGCCCGAACTGCGCCCCTATTCACTAGGACCAGCGAAACGGAAACGCACGCCACACATAACGATGAAATTATAGTAGGTGATCCCCCTATACAACGCTCTTCACTGAGATGTTTATTTGATGAAACTATTTTTTATGTAATTTAATATGTCAATAAATATATTGCATATGGGTTGCCTAACAAATTTTAGTCCAGAGTATGATTAATTAATAAATGAATATTTTTTTGCATCGATACTGCATTTTGCAACGGTCTGATTATTGAATTGAAATGAAATAAAATGAAAAATTATTTTATCATGAACACGGTGGTATAGGGTTGCCTGCGAAAAATCAGTCCGGAAGTCCGGTTGCCTAATTTTTAAAAGTAAAATATTGCTGCAACCTTGGCCAATATCTCGGAAACTATAAACTACACATTATTGAGGTCGTTATTGTAGAAAATACAATTTTGCATCTTTTGTGGCATGAACACTTTTCTGTGACATGTACCGTTTACGATTAAAAAAAAAATACATTTATTAATTAATCATACTCTGGACTAACATTTGTTAGGCAACCCATATGCAATATATTTATTGACATATTAAATTACATTTAAAATACGTTTCATCAAATATCGATCTCGGTGAAGAGCGTTATATAGCGGGATCTTAGACCATTATGAGAGTCGGGACATTTTCATTTGTTAGTAAGATTGCATTTTTAAAGTCATACTTATTTTGGTGAGTTAAGGAAAAATGATGAGAGTAATGGTTCTACATTTGCACCCTCAACGTAAGATCACTATCATCTGATCAAAAATATATTGAGCTCAAAGCTGCATTAGAAAATATTAAGCATGATATAATAGGTTTGAGCGAAGTACGCCGCCTAGGAGAAAAGACAATCGAAGACGACGAATATATCTTTTACTACATTGGCCAAACAAAAGGTCTATATGGAGTAGGTTTTCTAGTAAGGAAGAAACACAAACATAACATTACAAAATTTACTGGTATATCTGAAAGAGTGTGCGTACTGGAAATTAAAATGGAAAATCTGTGTTTTGCAGTCATTCAAGCGCACGCCCCCACTGAAAACTCATCACAGGAAGAAATAGACAATTTCTACGAGGACTTAGCGACGGCTCACGATACCACATCTACCGAGTACGTATTTTCTATAGGCGATTTTAATGCTCAAATCGGAATTCCAGAAAAATGCGAACGTTCCGTTACAGGAGAGTATGGTTACGGCATCAGAAGCGCTAGAGGCACGAGACTAATTCAATACGCGCAAGAGTACAATCTAAAAATTATAAATACAATGTTTAAACTAAATCCAAAAACACGCTGGACATGGATCTCGCCAGATAAAAACACAAGAAATGAAATTGATTATATCATGACCACGAAGCACCACATGATCTCTAAATATGAAGTACTAACATCTTTCTCATTTGGATCGGACCACAGACTACTAAGAGCAACAATACACCTAAACTCAACAAAGAAAAGTAGGCGCAATTTCTCTAATACATCCACTAAGCTAAAAACTCACGCGGAGCAGGAAACGTACCTCACAAAACTCTACAGCTTTATACCAGAACTTATAAAGAATCAAAACATATATAGTGCGGAGGAGTACTACCAACAAATCATGCACTATATCAAAATAAGTCTAAAGAACATTAAAGGAACACATAAGAGCAAAATCCTATCCACGAAAGCGTTAGAACTCATGAAAGAGAGAAACAAGCTAAAAAATAAGCCCAAATTAAGTGTGGCCGACAAAGAAAAACTAAAAACTTTATACAAACTTACCAATAAAGAAATAAAAAGGTGCTACATTACCTACAGAACAACAACTATACAAAGACACCTCAATAATACAAGATCTGCCAAAAAAGCTTATAGAGAGCTAAATCAAGCCAAAACATGGGTTCCTTTTCTCAAGTCTGGCAACAACAAATGCAATTCTCGCACAGAAATCATTAATGCCGCCACTAACTTCTACGCTAATCTATACAGACAAGCAGACATACAAACTCCAAACATGGTTTCCTATAACTACACAGATACCTCTCCAATACTCCTGTTTACAGAAAGCGAAATATTGAAACAAATAACGAGACTAAAGCCAGAAAAAAGTCCAGGACCGGATGGAATCACCAATGAATGTATCAAGATTGCGAAAACTCTACTAATTACACCAATCACTATCCTATGGAATAAAATACTTGGTGAAAAAGCTGTACCAAAACAATGGATGACATCGGAAATTATACTAATATATAAAAAAGGTGACTCAGCCGATATAGGCAACTACCGTCCTATAAGTCTAATGCCTTGTTTCTATAAACTTTTTGCATCCTGTCTACTTGAAAGGATAGCCCCAGGCATTGACGCTCACCAACCTATCGAACAAGCCGGTTTCAGAAACGGGTTCAGCACGATGGATCATATCCAAGTGGTTGATCAAGTGATAGAAAAATATTCAGAATTCAATAAGCCTCTGTATTTGGCTTTCATCGATTACAAAAAAGCTTTTGATTCAATTTCACACGAGAGCATCTGGGAATCGCTGAAAGCACTAAACACAAACGAAAATTATATCAATATCCTAAAAAATATTTACTCTAACAGCACAAGTAGAGTTAAACTGGATAGAGTAGGAGAAGTAATCAACATAAAGAGAGGTGTCCGGCAAGGAGACCCGATCTCACCAAAATTATTCATAGCCGTCTTACAACACGTTATGGGAGAGCTGCCATGGTCCAATCAAGGTATTAATTTAAATGGGAAATTTTTAAGTCATCTCAGATTTGCCGATGACATCATTTTATTTTCTGAAACCCCTCACCAATTAAACAAAATGGTGAATGAATTAAATCAGGCTAGTATAAAAACTGGTTTGGAAATGAATCTAGAAAAAACTAAAATTATGACTAACCGCAGTGCAACGCCAATCTCAATAAATAACACTCCCCTCGAGTTTGTCAACCACTATATATACTTAGGAAAACAAATTTCCTTTAGTAAGGAAAGAAATAATGAAGAACTTAACCGAAGAGTGGCGATTACCTGGAACAAGTTCTGGCACCATAAGGAAATACTAAAATCGCAACTTCCGCTACCAACCAAGAAAATAGTCATGGATACCGGACTTCTACCGTGCCTCACCTATGGTTGCCAAACTTGGACCTTCGATCTCAAAACCAGGAATAAAATCCAGACTACCCAGAGAAGAATGGAAAGGAGTTGCCTAGGTATAAAGCTGAAGGATAAGGTAAAGAATGTTGACATTCGAAAGAAGACAAAAGTAAGCGATGCATTAACTTTTGCAACGAAAGCTAAATGGAGGTGGGCGGGTCACGTAGCCCGTTACAAGGACGATAGATGGACTCTACGGGCAATAAAGTGGTCTGGGCCGAAAGGCACCAGATCAAGAGGTAGACCGAGAGCCAGATGGGCAGACGAAATTGTAACGTGCGCAGGCGGAAAGTGGCTAGACAAAGCTACTGACAGAAAAGGATGGCAATCCTTGGGGGAGGCTTTTACCCAAACGGGGTCCATGTTTTAAATAATTAGATAGTAGTTAAGTATAACAAATATTAATTAAACTATTTAAAAAATAGAATTTGTAACTATAAACCAAATGCATGTAAATATAATAAATGTAATTGTATAATAGATTGATAAGTTACCAATTGTTATCGTTTAATATGTACTGAGCATGGAATCAAATAAAGCTTTATTATTATTATTATGTACGTATTTATTTCCTTTCTTAAGCCTAAGTTTTTACAATATTTATATATAAAACAACATAAAAACATTATAAAAACCTAAACCTAGTTTGCCGCCAGCAGCGGGGCAGGGCCCAAGCTACCGGTGGTTAGGGCTGCAGACTGAGGAACCTCCTGACGATGCGTGCTGTGTCGAGGATGACCGCCTTCTGCATCTGACCCTTGATCCAACCGTCTAGCGAAAGTCTCTTGAGATGTTGGTCGAGACTTTTCGCTACAAGGCCGTTTGCTGACACGACTATTGGGACTATGATCGTCGAATCAACATCCCACATGGCGGTAACCTCGTGAGCCAAGTCAAGGTACTTGCTAAGCTTGTCCTTCTCGGCTTTCACGAGGTTCTCGTCATGTGGAACGGTGATATCGATGATCATAGCCCGGCGTTGAAACCGGTCTACCAGCACGATATCAGGCTTATTGGCGACAATAGTCCTGTCCGTGATGATAGAGCGGTCCCAGTAGAGCAACGCACGACCATTTTCGAGAACTGGCAGAGGTGCGTACTTATAGTACGGCACCTCGGACTCGACAAGGCAGTACCGAAGAGCAAGTTGCTGGTGGATGATCCTGGCTACTAGGTTATGTCTGTGCAAGTACTCGCCGTTAGCAAGATGCGAACAACCGGAAATAACATGACGAAGCGATTCGCCTGGACGGCGGCATGCCCGACAAATGTCGACCGTACCGTCCTTCATTATGTATTTCCGGTAATTGTTCGTCTTGATAACTTCGTCCGCAATTGCACAGGCAAAACCCTCGGTTTCTCCGAAGAGGTCCCCGAAGCGCAGCCAGTTCACCGACGCGAGCAGATTCACATCGGGTCCCATCAGGGCCCGATAGAATCGCCCGTGTAGCTCCTTGCTCTTCCATACTTCCTTGCGATCATCAGTGCTGAGCACCGATGGTTTGCGCCAGTTCTCGTTTGCCATTGAAAGAGGCGTGAGGCTCCTGTCAACTGCCACAACATCGCGATGCATCCCGGACTCGCTGTTTCGGAAGTAATCCCTGAGACTGCATACCTCGCGGTTGTGGAGGTTCTTGGCATTTAAAAAGCCTCGACCCCCCCATTTCCGCGGGATGTACAGTCTCATAACAGACGAGCGCGGATGTAGCATGCGGTGTGTTGTGAGCTGTTGACGGACCCTTCTATCCAGGGCATCGAGCTCAGTCTGAGTCCATCTCAGTATGCCAAAGGAGTATATCAGCAGAGGCATTACCCAACCGTTGAAGGCTCGCGCCTTGTTACCGCCTGACAAAAGACTTTTAAGTACTTTTGTCAGCCGGCAAAAGAAACGCTCCTTCACCGATTTCTTAATGTCATCTGCTGATATACCCAACGACTGTGACATACCGAGATATTTGTAGGTCTCGTCTTCGGAGAGGGTTCTGAGAGTTATAGTCTCGGAAAGTTGTAAATTCTCTGAATTTACTACTTTCCCTCGCTGTACATGCATGACCGCACACTTGTCGACACCGAACTCCATCTTGATGGCGTTACTAAAAACCTCTGTGGTTTTTAATAGCTCCAACAAGTCTTGGCGTTTCGGTGCAAAGAGTTTGAGGTCGTCCATGTACAGCAAATGAGATATAACCTCACCTCCCCTACGAAGACGATAGCCTAACTCTGAATCTTTCAGCAGAGTGCTGAGAGGATTCAGACTTAGGCACCACCATAGGGAACTCAGACTGTCTCCCTGAAATATTCCCCTTTCAATCTTTATCAAGTCCTCCGAAACAAACGAGCTGTCTACGCTACCTGGTTGACGAAGGACTGTGACCCACTGTCCCATGCATTTGCTTAGAAAAATTTTTAGAGTTGGAGATTTTTATTATTATTATACACTCATTTATTGATTTTCTTAATTTTAAAGTTTTTTACAATATATATATAAAATAAACATTATAAAAAACTTAAAAACTAGGGTGCCGCCAGCAGCGGGGCAGGGCCCAAGCTACCGGTGGTTAGGGCTGCAGAGAAAGGAACCTCCTGACGATGCGCGCTGTGTCTAGGATGACTGCCTTCTGTATCTGACCCTTGATCCAACCGTCTAGCGAAAGCCTCTTGAGATGTTGGTCGAGGCTTTTCGCTATAAGGCCGTTTGCCGACACGACTATTGGGACTATGATCGTCGAATCAACATCCCACATGGCGGTAACCTCATGAGCCAAGTCAAGGTACTTGCTCAGCTTGTCCTTCTCGGCTTTCACGAGGTTCTCGTCATGTGGTACGGTGATATCGACGATCACAGCCCGGCGCTGAGACCGGTCTACCAGCACGATATCAGGCTTATTGGCAACAATAGTCCTGTCCGTGATGATAGAGCGGTCCCAGTAGAGCAACGCACGACCATTCTCGAGAACTGGCAGAGGTGCGTACTTATAGTACGGCACCTCGGACTCGACAAGGCAGTATTGAAGAGCAAGTTGCTGGTGGATGATCCTGGCTACCAGGTTATGTCTGTGCAAGTACTCGCCGTTAGCAAGATGCGAACAACCGGAAATAACATGACGAAGTGATTCGCCTGGACGGCGGCATGCCCGACAAATGTCGACCGTACCGTCCTTCATTATGTATTTCCGGTAATTGTTCGTCTTGATAACTTCGTCTGCAATTGCACAGGCAAAACCCTCGGTTTCTCCGAAGAGGTCCCCGAAGCGCAGCCAGTTCACCGACGCGAGCGGATTCACATCGGGTCCCGTCAGGGCCCGATAGAATCGCCCGTGTAGCTCCTTGCTCTTCCATACCTCCTTGCGATCATCAGTGCTGAGCACCGATGGTTTGCGCCAGTTCTCGTTTGCCATTGAAAGAGGCGTGAAGCTCCTGTCAACTGCCACAACATCGCGATGCATCCCGGACTCACTGTTGCGGAAATAATCCCTGAGACTGCATACCTCGCGGTTGTGAAGGTTCTTGGCATTTAAAAAGCCTCGACCCCCCCATTTCCGCGGGATATACAGTCTCATAACAGACGAGCGCGGGTGTAGCATGCGGTGTGTTGTGAGCAGTTGACGGACCTTTCTATCCAGGGCGTCGAGCTCAGTCTGAGTCCATCTCAGTATGCCAAAGGAGTATATCAGCAGAGGCATTACCCAACCGTTGAAGGCTCGCGCCTTGTTACCGCCTGACAAAAGACTTTTAAGTACTTTTGTCAGCCGGCAAAAGAAGCGCTCCTTCACCGATTTCTTAATGATATCTGCTGATATACCCAACGACTGTGACATACCGAGATATTTGTAGGTCTCGTCTTCGGAGAGGGATCTGAGAGTTATAGTCTCGGAAAGTTGTAAATTCTCTGAATTTACTACTTTCCCTCGCTGTACATGCATGACCGCACACTTGTCGACACCGAACTCCATCTTGATGGCGTTACTAAAAACCTCTGTGGTTTTTAATAGCTCCAACAAGTCTTGGCGTTTCGGTGCAAAAAGTTTGAGGTCGTCCATGTACAGCAAATGAGATATAACCTCACCTCCTCTACGAAGACGATAGCCTAACTCTGAATCTTTCAGCAGAGTGCTGAGAGGATTCAGACTTAGGCACCACCATAGGGAACTCAGACTGTCTCCCTGAAATATTCCTCTTTCAATCTTTATTAAGTCCTCCGAAACAAACGAGCTCTCTACGCTACCTGGTTGACGAAGGACTGTGACCCACTGTCCCATGCATTTGCTTAGAAAAAATTTTAGAGTTGGATTTATTTTGTACAACTCTAAAACTCTTTCTAGCCACGAATGGGGCACCGCGTCATAGGCCTTCTTATAGTCAATCCAAGCAGCGGAGAGGGCTCCCTTGTTTCGTTTGACTTGTTGGCAAATGGTCGTGTCAATGAGGAGCAGCTCCTTAGTACCACGGGACCCAATCTTACATCCATTCTGAGAGGAGGCCAAAACGTTATTTGCGACAATATGCGCGTTAATTTTTGCTCTCAGAATGGATGTAAGCAGCTTATAGATGGTAGGCAAGCACGTGATGGGTCTGTAGTTCTTTGGTTCCGTGGTACTACCAGACTTATGGAGCAGAAAGGTGACTCCGGTGGTCATGAAACTGGGAAGAGAACCCGTCTCGAGGGCTTCTTGGAATTGTGTTGCCAAACGCTCATGTGAGCATCGAAACCACTTTATCCAGAAGTTGTGCAATCCGTCCGGCCCAGGACTTTTCCAGTTTTGAGCCGTCCGGATAGCACAACCAACGTCTTCGAAGTCTATTGAAACAGACTCCATGGTTTCGATGGACTCACACGCACGCTCGACAACACGCATCCAAGTTCCCTCTGTGTGCTCGACAGGCACCGACCAGATGCTGCGCCAGAAGTTTTTCGTAGCGCTGGCATCCGGCAGCTGCCCATCGCTCACACGTCGACTAGTTCCCTCCCAGTTTCTATACACCTTCCTTTGATCACTTTGGAAGTCGCGATTTTGCCGATATCGACTCACACGCTCTCTGTAGCGGCGAATACGGTTTGCCCACGCATAAACTTTCTGCTTCAGATAGTCAATGCGTTCCGTAACATTGGCTAGATAGTGCTGGGGACTGATACCAGTCCCAGCGAATGCCTGTGTCACGAAACGCATGACTCGGGGACGATTGTTCCCCTGACTGAAGCAGATTAGCTTTGCTATAAGAGTCCTGAATGTGCTGATACGCCGTTCTATTCGCATTTGCCATGCGGGTGCATCTCCGGCGGTTCGCGTTGTACGGTCAGTGTCTGGAAACTTGACACGTGCAACGCGACACGCCGCGATAGCACCACAGTAGAGAATAGAATGGGTATCAGTCAAATCTTTGCTAGTGCCCAGGTAGGGCACTAGCAAAGTATTCAGGGCTCCCATCAAAGCTAAATTCCGTTTATAGGTGGGTAAACGTGGTAAGCGCGGCCTAGAGTTTGGTGTGAGTCGATATTGGAAGATCGCGTCTTCCAAAGCACTCCTCAGTTGCCCTCTTACCTGGTCAGATACATTACTACTCGCCGAGTCTTCCTCCTCGATGTCGGGGTCGGCCGGCGCCGCAAGTGTCGCCACTGACGCTGGCACTGAGGTCAGTGTCAGAGTCGACGATGCGGCGGGCGGATCCCGGGACAAGGCAGAAGCTGGGCGAGTATGTTGTTCCTCCAGGCGTAGTCGATCAAGTGTCGAGTCATCCAGCAGCTTGCACCGGCGAATGGCTCGAACTTGATCTGAAAGTCGTTGTGCGGATACGGCGACGGTTGGTTCAAGGGCCTGAAACAGAGGTAACATCCTGGCACAGTACGCGGTCAGGTTAGTTCCTCCTTCTGTAGCCCCGTAATAGGCGCGCATGCAGTTCTCGTTGATTTCTCGAGTCCATCTCATGCGACGCACTACACCACCGGTAGCGGGGACCGGGCGCGAGGCAGGTTGTCTCACAGGCCCCAAGCGTGCCGGCAGCGGCGGACGGCCACGTCGTCCAGGTCTTGTTGGCGGCGGGGTCCGCACCGCATCCTCGTCACTTGTCGAAGTAGTTGTGTCGCGGGGAGTCAAAAAGACTTCGTCCTCCGACGACGAATCCGGTGGTGACGGGACACGGGCTGGTGACGGTTGTGCGTTTGTATCCGCTGCGTTTCTTGTTTTTGACCGTGTTAACATAATTCCATATTATTTTCCATTGTATTTTCCTTTTCATAATTTTGATGGCTTCGGATTGTGACACTGTTGTCAAAATGCATTTTGTATATTTTCACTATGAAGATGTAGGTTTTATGTTTTGATTTATAGATGTTGCGTATTATTGAATTTTTTCTTTTCTGTTATTAATAAATATAAATCACGAAACTGAATTATTATTATTATTATTATTATTATTATAATGGTTCAACGATCCGCGGGCAAACTGAAAAACTGACACCGTGAAGTAAAGTTGGCCAGTCAACATTTTAGAGACAAGATATTGTCTATTCTATGGTTGAAGTAAGACTTCTTACCTCGAGGAATAAAGAGAAGAATTACTAACTTGTTGCGTGCGTTCATAAAGTGCATCATTTTTATGTATGCACACTCTTTTTTCTATTTCGCCCATCAAAAAAGCGTCAAACATTCATCAGGGTCAACATTCGTCCGGCTCCGTTGCTCTGACGCTACGCCGCTACACTAGCACGTCGACGACCCATACGATTTTCCTTCATCAAAATATGCTCAAAGCGTCAGCGGTTGCAAAAGTTCAAGAAGGTCGTAGACCGCATCGTCGCTTAATATCAGGCGAGATGGCGGTCAAGTATGAACCTAAAAAAGTAAAAAAAAAAAAATGTAAAAAAAACAAATTTAAGTATTTGTTTTAAACAAAGAAAGAGTCGAAAAAGCTATTTGTTTATTGATCGTTTACTACTAGGGGTCATGTTTCGCCGGGAACCGCATGTGTTGTAGTGTGTTGGTCGCAGTGAATCAGGTCCCGTAACTTTTCACAACTATTCCAGCATAGAAACGTGTCGAGGAGTGCCATCAAACTCCAGCGAACAGTACATAAAACACATTGACCTTTTGCGGAGTTTTGTGGACTCGTTCACATTGGGGGACGGAGACGGTTTGGGTCTAGGTGTGAAATGTGGAAAGAGTTTATTAACTTAAGCGGCTAAATGTTGCCAATGCTGACACTCGGGGCCTTCTCTCGCAAGAAGAGATTCAAAGCCATAATCCCATTCGATGGCCCAGTGCGAGTTGGTGGATGACACATGGTCTAGAGAGATTATAGAGGTAAGAACATGTTGGTTTCTTCAGGATGGTTTTCCCTCACCCTTTTTAAGTTTGCGGTACTATGCACATGACTTCGAAAAGCCAGTGGTAGGCGTGGGATTTGAACCTGGAGCTCTAGATCGGCAGTTGCTGTTCTCCAGACTAGACCAGCCGTAACGTAGAGCTTTTATCAAATTAGCTTAATATCCAACTAGTTACTTATGCATTAAATTGTTATCCGTATACTGATGGCGATGGTCTAGAGATAGTCAAGATGATTAAACCAACACCCAGTCGCCGCATTAGCACGTTGAATGGCAATGCTTATTCGTTGAGCAATATGAAGGCCAGCTGCGAAAGTCGTTAGTCAGCGAGTCATTAGTTGGTTTGTACGCGCGCGGTTTTCGGTGGCTACGTCGTCGGAACAATTTAAGAGCACAACCCACATATTCCAATTATATATCCCACGTATTGACACCAATTTTTGAGGAGACATTTGAGGCAAGCTGAATTTTGCAAAGAGTCCTACGACTACCATTACTATGTACTTTGATATCTGTTTACTGGGCGTTTTGAGCCTCGACTCTCTCTTCGAGCGAAGGTCAAGTCCCAGCAGTGGGAACACAAAGTACTATTAGCACAGAATAAATATTAGTACAGAAGCCTCACTTACCAAAAACAATTGTGTAAATAGCGACTCTTGCTGGGACACAACAAAGTTCAATTCAGCTCGCATTAGCGCTCAATATCTGTAGCGATTTTCAACTCTCTCTTCTAACGCGTAACTCTGTCCCTGTCTAGCGCGGAGGGCTTACAACATATCTAATAACAATATGCGCGGGAAACGTTTTGCGCGAGCGCTCACCCGTGCGTCCGACAACCGACTGTCACTTGTTTCCTGGAAGGAACGGTCTAGCGGTAGGCTAAAACCGCGCGACCTTGAGCGAGTGAGGGTGCACTGCTATTAGTAGCATCATATAGAACCCCGCAGGCTCGTGCCTCGCAGTGCGGTCGCGGCGGGCTCGGCGTGCCGTCACGGCGGGAAAGCGTCCCGCGGCAATTATATGTAAATCTGCGACATTAGCCTTCCCCGCCCTCCCCACACCCCACGCCCTAACTACAGTTTGAGGGCGACGAGGTGACGCGCTAACTATCACGCGGCCGACTGCGGGAGACGCGACATTAACATGCAATCACATCCAGAACTTAGCGCGAGGGAAATTATCCATTATCAAGGATTAGAATATCCTCAGAATTGGAGAAAAACAATCGATAAAACCTGAAATAATTATTATAATAGTTATATAGAAGAATAACTTTAAAACTTTAAAAACATACATTTTAATGGAAATTACACAGGTAATACTTATAGTGCTCGCAGTATAAGTCTGCGCGCGACTGGTGGCGTACTTAATGTTGCCAGGTCAAGCTAATAGGTTCCCTTCCCGTTCATTGGGAACGTACAACTTCATAAAACAGGAACGGGAAGGGATTTTTCAGGGAAGCCATTTAAGTAACTACACGACAACTGAGACTCAAGAACGAATGTCTCGAAGTAATGAACGCCTTTGCAGTGCTGGTTTGGTTCAGTATGACCAAGTATCATTGGTAATTGGTACAGGCTGTCTGAGTCTCTTACCACCAGGAAAACTTTATTATAGTTTATTACATTTTAAAAAATCTGTCATTTTCAACCTACACCAACATCGAAATAACAAGAATTTAATTTAAACTTGTAAATCTTTTATTGAGACCATAAATAACACTATTTGAAAATTTGGCGCATAAACGTTCTTTTAATGAGTCATTGGCTTCCATAGAATCTTCTTTTTTCAATAGGGTTAAAATCACGATGAATCACGGCGGTAACCGCAAAAGTTCCTGTCCATGTTCCTTTAATAGTTATTCTACTTGGTATTGTGGGTCTTCTTTGTGCCTCTTTATTCGAGTAACTGCGGATTTGTCCTACAATCGTCGAAATCTATTTCATTTTTCTTAAGCCACTTTTGGCTTTTTTCTTTTACATTGCCCATTGTAGCCGCTTTATTTATCTGAGTGCAGTGGTATAATGTGTTGTCCATTACCACGTGACAGTACGTTCTGAAACGCCTACAATAAAAATACAGTAATGAATGCAGAGTTAAGGAGCAAAGAGCATCCAAGCTAACGTTGAAAAAAAAATTTAGTAAAATTTCTTTTGGCGCACCGCTGTTAGGTGAAAGGGTCGATCGGGTGAACATGGAACCGCCGAGTGTACCCGAGCGAGAAAGATACAATCAGCTAGCTGATATTCACTGCTGTGTCACTGTGTTTTCTATTTTGATTTGAATATTATGAAAAAAAACAATTATAACTAGTTTTTCACATTCGGTCTTAAGCACACACATTTTTTCCCACGGGTAAATTGGCGAAAAAACAATCAAACCCAAAGCCGCACCTCAACCTAAAGCCTCAGCTTTAAAATATGCCGATAATAGGTGGAGATTTGATTGCTATGGTATCCCTACATGTTAGTTGTCAAATAGCTCTGCGTTTGGAAAACTGCACTTTTGGCCCGTTATTGTATCGTTCTTCTTCACTACCACGATTGATTAACTAACCAGCCACGGCCAGCACTTTTAATCACTTTCGGCATAATAAAAGCTATTAATTATTTTGGAAATTAATAAATACACCAAACGTAAACAAACGTTTGTCAACTGACGTAAATAAGAAGTTGACGGGCTGTCAATTAGTTCCATATTTTGCTACGCGCAGAGTTATATTGCGAGCACTATACTAATCTATTTATATAAAAATCAATGTCACTTTTCGTTGTTAGTGAACTCCTCCTAAACGGCTGAACCGATTTGAATGTTTTTAGGGTTTCGTAAAACGTAAAAACGGAACCCTTATAGATTCGTCATGTCTGTCTGTCTGTCCGTCCGTATGTCACAGCCACTTTTTGCGGAAACTATGTGAACTACACTATAGAAACTTAGTAGGTAGATGTATTCTGTGAACCGCATTCAGATTTTTACAAAAAAAAGAAAAAAAAGAAAAATTAGGGTTGCCCCCCATACTTAGAACTGAAACTCAAAATTTTTTTTTTCATCAAACCTTCACGTGTGGGATGTCTATCGATAGGTCTTCAAAAATGATATTGAGGTTTCGAATACAGTTTTTGTCTATTTAAATACATTTTTTGTCTATCTGAATAATTTGCGCGAGAGACACTTCCAAATTGGTAAAATGTGTGTTTCCCCCCCCCCCCCCTCTAACTTCTAATATAGGAAAATGAAAAAACTAAAAAAAATATATGATGTAAACTACTAACGAAAATTGGTTTGAACTCGATCTGATGAGTAGTTTTTTTAGTACGTCATAAATACATTATAATTAAAACTTTGATCAAAGTTACAAGGAACTAAAAAAACTATGTGTACTATGTTACTTGCTGCAACGGAACCCTTCATGGGCGAGTCCAACTCGCACTTGGCCACTTTATTTTCTGTATGCGTTTGGGTAGGGCCTTCGATGGTTTAGATTCACAAATCAGCCCGGCAAATTGCGCTGCAGTTGATATCTAGGTTATTATCCGAGCAAAGCCGGAACGGGCCGCTAGTTGTGTATACATTTCTACAACAATAAATATGAGCAAGATAAAAATTATCGTGACTTAATGATTAACTGGCTTAATAAATGATTGACGAAATAACGCGAGCAGTGGCATCATTAAACTGTAGGCTACAATACTAACCTTTGGATGCCACAAAGATAACCAAAGGACCTTTATACACTAAAAGGCTTATTACACTTGGTTAAACAGGACTAAATAAATAAATAAAAAGTTTATCTTACTAATATTATAGATGTCACTGTATGGAGGGCTGCGTCTTTGTGTGTATCCATAGAATAGATAATACAGAAACAAATGGTGTATCGTAAGTGGTTTACAAACAACCATTACTCCTAGAATCGCTAGCGGCGAGATATGCTGTGGTTCTGCTTATTTTGGTTGTTGACAACGAATAGTGATAGGTAAAAACGTCCGTTGCCCACCGCTTCCTGCAACCGACTAGAACGGAAAGAGTGAGCTCACTCTTCCTAACGATAACATGATTCCGTGCGCCCTGAAATTTGGGACGCCACATCTTTGTACTGAGATCTTTGGCTCAGGGCACATCCAATGGTTTATATCGATGCTGTTATTACGCATGTCGCTGGAGCAAAATACAAGGTTTCACCCCTTCAACGCGCACGTCCAGGGGGTCTACTCTCCTTACACGAAAAAACTATAACTAGAAACTCTAGAACTGGAGCAGGAAAGCCGCGAGCTTATTTCGATATTATGGTGTGCAACTGATCTGCATGATCTAATACCACCTTGCCCTTTCTTCTATCGGAGTTCTCGTATCTCAAAAAAGCGACATCGTTTCATGGTTGATGTTCCAAAAACACGAACGAAGAGATTTGACTCCACGTTTGTGATAAGAACGTCTAGGTTGTGGAATGCGTTGCCTGAGTGGGGTTTTCTCGATGGTTACAATCTGGGTGTCTTCAAATCGAGAGTGAATCGGTTTCTTCTAGGTAAGCACGTTCCATCGTAGATCGCATCGTCGCTTAACATCAGGCGAGATGGTGGTCAAGTGCGAACCTATCACAGTTAAAAAAAAGAGAGAGAATGTTTTCGTAGAAAGAGAGTAGACAACCAGCTCTGCTCATCTTTTTTTTTTACACTTGACTCGCCTGATGTTGTGATGCGGTCTACGATGGAGCATGTTTACCTAGAAAACAATCGATTCACTCTCGATTTGAAGACACCAAAGTTATAGCTATCGGAAAAAACCCACTCAGGCAAGTCATTCGACAGCCTAGACGCTCCTATCACAAAAGTAGAATCAAACCTCTTCGTCCATGTCTTTGGAACATCAATCATGAAACGATGCCGCTTCTTCGAGTTACGTGAAGCTTTACAACCGCCAAGAGTGCTGTTACATCAGCTAACAGAGTAATGGCCTTGTGGCTTAGTGGTTAGTAATTCTGCCTGTGAAACCGAGGGTCGTGGATTCGATTCCCACCCAGTACAGATATTTGTGTGATGAATTCAAATATTTGTACTTTGTCTGGGTGTTTCTATGTATAATAAGTATGTATTTAAAACTATATAAGTATTATATCAGCTATCTGGCCGCCATAGTACAAGCTTTGCTTAGTTTGGGGTCAGATGGTGTTGTGTGTGAATTGTCCACCAATATTTATTTATTGAAGTGAAAACTTCTTTAGTCGCGCCTAGACAGATTTTTCGTAGGGTGTAAATTGAGTTCTAGCGTCACGCTCGGGTATGATAAGAAATCTTCGGGTAAAATCGGGACCTTGGCGATTGGGCATCTAGAAATGCGTCAGCCAATGGGAAATGCTGAAAGGGCGTGGCCTCGCCATCATGGCATGGCCATCTAGAAATGTGTGAGCTAATGGGAAATGCTGACGCATTAACCGTAACCGTAGTTTCCAAGATAAGCCATAAAATTCTGAGTTATAAGTTTTCACTTCTAACGGCAGTTCCTACGACTGCCAATTTTTATTTATTTTATTTTATGGCAGCTAATTTATTGACATAAGTTTACGCAAATAGATTTGATTTGATTCACTCCTCACTACATGTTATGTAGTGTTACACGATGAGTCGATGTAATTCGTACGCCGCGCCGTCGACTGAGGCCGTGGGGGCGCCACATTCGAAGTTGTCAAACACTCGCTATTTCGTCGTTGCGTAGCTATACCCACAGTCTATTCATTCTTAATACTGTGGGTATACTTAGTAAAGTGTATAGTTATATTAAGGGCGTACCCCGAGCAAATGATCTTGAGTATTTCTTACCTTATCGCACACCGCACAAGAAAGAGCAAGAGAGAAACAGTAGGATTTATCGCTGTTTTACGCTGAAATTTTAGAATAAACTGTTTATAAAATCAGATTTTGGTCTTTTGAAAAAAATAAAACTACCAAAATTTTCGTAACAGAATTGTCTATCCGTTGGTGTAAGTACAAAATCAAAATAATGGACGATTTTCGAGGAGATGCATGATAACTACAATTATTAAATTTTTTCATGGTTTAAAGAATAAGTTCATTAACAATAAAATAAAACTACCATTTTGAAGCCAAGAAGTTGTAGAAATTTAATGATTTTTTTACCAGTTGATATTTGTTTTGGCTAATGAGTAGATAGCTCTTAAAACTGGACAAAAAACTCGTTTTGCTGGGGACGCACCTTAAGTTGAAAGACGGCCAGAGTTTGTTTGTTGCAATATCCAACTTTTCCAGTTGTTTTGCTATCAAGCAATAGTATGCAAATAATGTGTGTTCTGGTTTGAAGTGCAATGTTTACGGAAAAAAATCTGGGCTAAGAGTTAAACACCTAATACATTATATCTATCTTCTATCCGGATTACGAGCGCAACGCGGTGATTGGTAGGTAATGATTTGGACTCTTTATGTTCCAATAGCTGCGTGTCACTGAGCTGTTATGGACTGGCATGTTGCTTACCATCACGCGCATATTCTGCTCTTCTTGTCACTCTATATTATAAGGAAACTGGCAGCCACAGGGACTGCCGACAAAAGTGAAAACTCATAACACATGTTTCACACATTGGAAACTAAGCGGGTGACATCGGAGGACACTGCTAGTCTGGAACAAATATTTAAGGCATTGCCTTCTAAACAAGTCTTTTACGTATGGCCACCTAGATAAAATGGCCATATTTCTACCATGGTCATTTGGTCATCTAGAAATGCGTTAGCGTTTAGCTAGATGGCTGAGTTCAATCAAAGATTTCTTTCATTTACGAGTGTGCCACGAAAAATCTGTGCCTAAACAAGTTTTCTCTTCACAAACAAGGTACAAATAGGTTTCATGTTTTTCTTTTATCGCTTAATTGCATCATAATGTGTAATCACTGTCCCCAAACTAGTTAAAGTATAATAAATTGTATTCTGAGTCTGGTACAACTCGCGAAACTCTTGCTACTTCGTCGCTGCGTAGGTACGAGTGTACTAACTATATTTATTATGAGTGAATGTGAGCACGCCTGGCTTGTCAAAGCGCGGCACGGGAGCGCGAGGGTCCCACACGCGGAATTGTGTACGTCGGTACACACGAGGCAGCTGTGGCCGAGGACGTAGCACTCACTCTTTGAAGAAATCGCTCTTTATCTTATACCTTTAAACGAGCAATTCTTGTACCTATATTATATTGAATCTGAATCTCGGAAACGGCTCGAACGATTTTCAGGAAATTATGTATGCAGGGGGTTCCGTGGACGCTAAATCGATCTAGCTAGATTTTATAATTAAAAAATGACATTTTATGTGCTTTTTGAGGCAATGAAAATCTCCTATAATATCATTTGAATACGATAGCAAATTTCGTCAGTCAAGTCATCGGCTGAATAGCTCAAGCGGTACAGGGTTGCCCTCGGTGCCGGGAGGTCCCGGTTCGAATACTGATGGTTATTTTCTCGGTTTTCTTTGTTTTTTTTTATTGTAATATTTTAATAAGTTGTATACTATGTCCTTATAGTACGAGATCCGGCTGCAGAATCTCTACGTTCATCGCGTATTTAATCCAATTCACATTTGAACAAACATTTATGATTAGGAGAATACATTGATAATAGGTTGCCAGTCAATAAGTTGCCGCAAGTAATTTTAACTAAACTGATGTTAATTAATTTCCGAAAAAAATTGCGCTCACTTGTTTTTTAAATAAAATATCATCCACATCATAGCAATGTATGTAAAGACTTCGGAAATCGATGGGTGCCGGTGCACAGTCAGCCGCAACTACTTCGCAGCTAGCTGTAAACATGTAATATTTTGGTGTATTTATACGTTCATAACGTTCATTTATGATTTATATATCAAATGAAAGCTATTTTTTATTGTTTATTATGATATACGGTTGCTTAATTAAATCTGGCCGCAAATAAGGGTTGCTGGCTGTTAAAAATGACAAATCTTAAAGACAGAGTGAAAGAGAGCTAGCGTGTAACATCACTAGTCAGACGAGGATAGCGATTGCCAGCTGCACGATGCTTTAAAGGTATTGCGCATGTGTCGAATCCTAGTGTTCTCAACAGCTGCAACATTTTTATTCTAACATGAAAATCACGTTGTTTTAGAGTTCGTAATACATAATGTTATATATCGATACCTTTGGGTAGAAAGGTCGTATATACCAATTTGGCCAAATCAACTTATTTAATATATACCACTAGCTTTTGCCCGCGGCTTCACTCGCATTTTGTAAGTCGTTGGCGTAAAGCCAAAGCGTTTATAAGAAATGTTCATCCTCGTTAACCCTTTTTTTCGGGTTTATCTGCAATCAGCTGTGCTATAAGCAGACGGCTGCTGATAGCTGATAGCTGATGGTGCTACAAGTGGGTTTAGTGTGGTCCCCATTAGAACCACTACTCTATATTTATAACTCATGGATTGTTGCCATTAAACCATTGGCAACATGTCATTTCTTTTGAGACGTTTAGTATATAGTAATGTCAGCGAAGCAGTCGCAAGTGAATTTAGGTGCAGCAACAGTCTTCTCCCGTAGCACGTACTTCTTCCGCCACTGTGGTGATATTTGCGTATTGATGTATTTCGGAGTTACGAATGAACCATGGTACATTACAAACATATGGTGCGCAGTATAGCATTCTGCATACTTTGCAACATTCTAATATTAGAGTTTCTGGTACTAACCCACAGCTGGATGACATATATCCAAACTGGTTTTGGTCCTGTATATCAACAATTTGTTATCAGTGGGGTACGCTGTTTCTTCCCAAGATCCAGTAAAGATTCTTGAACCGAAGACTCAGCTCTTCCCTTTTCTTTTTTATGTGTTGGTTCCAGGTTAGACGACGGTCGAGTTGCAGGCCCAGATACTTCACGCTGTCCCTGTGAGGAAGCATGTACAGCTGGCAATCGCTATCTTCGTCTGCCTAGTGCTGATACGCGCTAGCTCTCTTTCACTATCTTTAAGATTTGTCACTTTTAACAGCCGGCAACCCTTATTTGCGGACAGACTTAACTAAGCAACCGTACATCATAATAAACAGAAAAAAAAGCTTTTATTTGATGTATAACTCATAAATGTACGTTATGAACGTATAAATACACCAAAATATTACCTGTTTACACCTGGCTGCGAAGTAGTTGCGGGCGACTGTGCACCGGCACCCATTGATTTGCGAATTCTTTACATACATTGCTATGATGTGGATGATATTTTACTTAAAAAACAAGTGAGCGCAATTTTTTTCGAAAATTAAGTAAGCTGTCTAGCCCCGTCTAACCGCACGGCGATTTAACGCTTAGCCGGATTGAATGCGGCTGATTAAAACAGCCGGAATGTATTCGACGCCATACGTCATTCAACACGGCTAGCCGTAATGTAATAAAGCGAGAGATTAGCCGCCTCTTTGAATTTTTTTAGATCCGTTTAGTTTAATTTTTTACTCATGGCGCTTCCTGACATAACAACAACTATGATGTTGAATACAGTAAGTGTGTTGCAAAATTGCTAAAGTGACTGTGGATTCTGGAGTTCGGAGGAATCTTGAGACGGCTCACCTTTGTCTACCTGGGTGTTACTTGGAAACTATTTAGTTTCCACCGTCCACCTTGTTAAAACTTAATCGGACCGGGTAGGTTACATAGGACCCAAATCCGACTCGGAGCACCCCGACTCCACCTTTTCTTGTCGCTACTACGCCTAGAGTGTATTTAAAAAATGCGGGAACCAGAAGCTCAAGGGAGGTCAGGCCGAGTATGGAGAAGAGACAGTCAGGGCTGACCTCAGAGCTTCTGGCGGGAGCCCACCCGGAGTCAAATCTTAATGATAGACCCTTGTCTATGTAAGTACACCATTTTTCTTACGTGTACCGCCACTAATATCAAGTTAGGGGCTTTCAAGCTTTATATGAGAGATAAAATGTAAAAAAATAGTAAGGAATATCGTAAGAAGTAATATGTCAGCTTTTTCTGATGAATAAAATTAATTTTCATTTTAAACATTGTTTGTTTTGTAAGTATGATCACCCTACAACTAAAACAGTAATAAAATGCGACTAAACGTTGCTTGCCTTATTGAAAAACGTACCGCAATGACAATTTGGCTAACCGTTGAACTGTCGCATTACAAAACGGCCAGCCGTAATGTAATACGGCGAATTATACGATCCGGCTGCGACATGTACATGGGCTGCCAATGAAATAACATTTACGAGTACCGTATAAGTCATACTAGCAGTGCCCCGTGGATTTGCCCGCGCAGTAGCCATTATTTTCCCGTGATAAATAGCAGGGCCTATTGAGCTATTCCAGACTATAATTATTATCTGTGTTATAAATGCATTTGGATGTTTTTGGTCAATCACATAGGAACGTATGAACGGATAAGATTGTAATTTGGATGAACAGAACGTGATTCATTCGCTGTAGTACAGTTAGTAGAGTCTGCTGTGCTCGAGTCAAGTTGCTACATTTGGACTTTGGTTACACAGGTTGGACTGTTAAAGTTCAAACAGTCGCATCCTGTAGTCGCGTCGCACTGTACTGTATTGTCAGGTGTGTTGTTTACCACCAGGGTATGTTTTGCTCGTTTCGTCACACTATCTATAGTAAAAATACAACGTTTTACTAACTATAGTAATAAAAAGTCAGCGTTGTCTGCTGCAGTGCACAGCTATGCAACAAGGCCATGGGGCGTCGTCCGCGAGCATTCTTGCATTTATTTTCAAGAAGCATCCGTCTCCTCGGCGACTCGCGAGTAAATTAAATCAGCGACTGTAATGAATGTGATTCAGCACAAAATGCTAATGGTCGCCGCAACTGCAATTCTAAACTAGGAATTGCCTTTAAGTGGCTCTCGGCTCTCGGTGGCAACTTTAATTAAACCAACTTCTGAGATGACGTCCTCTCAAGATAATACCCGCAAACTTCGCCCGCCACCCATTCTCCTTAATTTGAACTTTACTTCCCCGGATTAGGGAATAGATCGACCGCAGCGGTGTCGTGGTGCGCTATTAAGCTGTTGCTTCCTGCGGCTAAAGGGAACTAATTCAGAAACAAGATCTGGGAAGTGTAGTTGAGTCGACGTGATCTGTACCTCGAACTGTTCGCGGGTGCTCGATATTGTTTCGGTCACTATCGTTCTCTGGTCAGTTTTGATAAGTGGGATAGAGACCGGGGCAATGTCGATTGCGCGGGAATCGGGCTCCAGGGAATGGTCAGTGCAGGCTGCGGCACTTTCCTTCCCAGTTCTCATCAGAGTAATAGTCGGTCCATTACACGAGCGTGTGTGTGTGCGTGTGTGTGCGCGTGTGGATGTGTGCGTATGACGATTTGTGTGAATCGGTTCCGCTGTCCGGTTCATGAGCTAAGTTCCCAGTTTGTGCCTCGTTCTAATGATGTGATGGAGTTATCGTTTTCATTAATTTCCCTGTCATTTCCATTACTTATTCGTCGCCACACCAGACAAAACGTTGTTTTTAAATGTTATAAGTTTACTTTTGTTAACCATCTCACCTGGTATTAAGCGACGATGCGGTCTGCGACGGAGCGTGCTTACCTCGAAAGAACTGATTCAATAATAAATGTCAAAACACCAAGTGCCAGTGCGTTGCTAGGTACCTATTGATTTAGACTCTTCATGTTCCAATAACTGCATTGTACTGTGCTGTTATGAACTGTTTGGAAACCGACTTCACAGACAAAGAATTTTTTAAGGGACTTATGGCAGTTATCCTCAACGGATTTCTACTGTGGGATACTGAACTTTGGATTGGTGCAGAATGCACAGACACTAACGCTGGTGACTGCCTGGTCTCGTCTCGGCAGTACACAGAGTGGTATGTTCCGTACCTCCGCACCCACCAGCGCACCGGACACACCGGCCGGCGCACGACAACAGGCTGATAGCTATTAATTTACATAATCGCCATTTTCCCGCCCAAGTCCGCCTTGGAGATCTATTTTTAAAGCTCTTCGATCTTTTGCTTTTAGGAAAAAAAACTGACGAAAGAGTAAAGCGGAAGACAAAAAAATCCAGCATGAAGTTTAGTTTTATGATTTATAAAACGTGTGTTTTACAGCCGTGGTGGCTGATATGGCGAGTGCGTCTAGTTTCACAATTTTATAAGGTGATAGGTTCCAATCCCGCTTGCACTTCTGAGTAATTTTTCAAGTGCAGGTTTGTAGTTGTCCTACTAATCCTACTAATATGATAAATGTAAATGTAGATATTTGGATGTTTGTCGCTCAATCACGTCGTAACAGATAGGGTTGAAATTTGGTATAAGTACTGTTAGATACTTAATAGTCTACAATAACACATAGGATATTTTAAGCACGGAAAAATAATGGGATTGGGAAGTAGTAAAACCACGGGGCGCTGCTAGTATGGTACTAAAAACCTACTACCACAATCTCGTCCTCGTATCGTACTGTACGTAGCATTACGACTCCTATTTTTTTGCTTCTGCGAACGACCCATAATTTTGATTCATGTCTCTATCATATTAAATGATAGTGTTTTGTTCTGTGGTGAAGGCAACAGTTCTCCATCCAGTCCCCTCAGCTCAGCTCGTCTCGTGCGCCTGTAGAATAGCCCCCCGGCGCGGGCGGGGGCGCGGGGCGGTCTCGATCGCGATCGCCATTACTTTAATTGTGTTTTTTCCAACCCTTCCTTCATTTAAATTTAAAGGGCTTCATTAAAACAGGATGTTTTGTCGGGAGGGAATAAAAACGGTACTAAAACTGTTTGGGCGCAGATTACAAATTGTACTCCCTCGCGGGGCTTAATTACTTCGTGATCGATTGCCTGACGCCAGGGCCGGGACACTAGTTTTAACTGCGTGTAGCTCCATGTACAGACAGGTGGTTCACTTTGGGTTGCGAGACACGGATGTAAGTTGAGGTGGCCTGGTGGGTAGAGCGACTGATTTTACAATTATGAGTTTGTATGGTCGAATCTCTTTATGTCTCTTGGGGCTCCAGTAGTGGGAACATAAAGAAATGATAAGAACTCTAGGTTCATGTCAAACGTAAAATGAACCTGGCTTATACTACCCTAACAAGTGTATTCGACACTAAGCACGAACTGCTAAAAAAGACTCACCACAGCATCTCTATCCCTCAGTGAACCTTTTCTTGTACTTGGATCTTCCTCACTTCTTATGGGTGGAGATCGGAAACCGGCTTCCAGTCCGGAGTCTGGCTCCTGAAAACACAATACCGAGGATATTAGTGGGTTTGTTAGGCTTTCTGTTGCTCCTCCGAGCCCGCGTCGAGGCTTAGTGGTGGTCTCATCTACGTTTTCATCTCTTTCAGAAAATGATATTGAAACTTTAACGATTTCTGGTACGGTACAGAGTACGCGGTAATGAAGATTTTTTTGCGACAAATTTAGATCTACGTACTGTTATTTTAAACTATTTATATTCTATTCGTACATTTTATAATCGCCCATAAATAATTTTCTATTTATATTCAAATTATGTCGTTAGTATAATATATAGTAAAGGTATTACGATTCCCGGGGCAAGATCCGACCACACCAAAGAAACGCCAGAATGATCCAAGATCCTAATTAGATTCTCCACAATCAATCCTATAAATTAACTATTATACAAACGAAGTCTCAAACCCGTGACTCATAACTTAACTATGTGGGTATATAACTATCAATAGAATGATGAATGATAAATAAATGATTGTTTAACATCTCATTCAGACTGCGCGGGAGTGACCGCGGTGAGCTGTCACGCGCGCCGCGAGTGACACTAAGTGAACGATGAATTAAAAGTGTATTTCTGCGTATCACTTTCTGCAGTTATAATGATCACTCGTATTACGTGTGTGATAAACTAACCGTCGCGTCAATAACATTCACTCAAGACAATTAGCACTCTCACCTGATAGTTATTTTATTGTGTATTTTAAGGTGTGTTTTACATTGAACTCTTAAAACACTAAGAAGCGGCACGCGCTCATCTACGATCACAATGTAAAATCAGGTGACGTCTCCTGATTGAGTCTCAGTCGCAACAGGAGCCACAAGTTGAGTGGACGTTCGCTAACAATTCAAAAAAATCCGATATGAGCCGTAATAATGTCTTATTCTGCTTTTGCAAGGTGCACAAACAGTTCAAAGACCAAGAACAAGTTCCATGGTATCACTTTTCATGCGTAAGTACACAAAATCTTTAATTATTTCCATAACAGTTCAATGATTATTACATCTAAAATTATTTTTCTGTTGGAAACAATTTTACAATTGGCCATTTCTAAAAAGAGACAGATATACATACAGCGTAAGAGTGCAACACGACCGGCGATATGTTAGTTGCGGCTATTTTGTCTCTTTCACGCCAGTGCATTTGTATGTCTTTCTATTCTTGTCGAAAAAAATATCTAAACAAATGTGATGTATAGCTATCTCATTTCCACCTACTGCCTACTTGTCATGATGTCTTTGTCATTCATTCAAACGTCTCTCACGATGCAAGTGAAGCTGTGTGCACATTGCGTATACTTGTGTGAGATTTTCGTTAAATTATGCTGTCTTTATACTAGAGCGTACCTTATCTTCGTTTACTTAGTTTCATCAAAGGTGTTTTATAAAGCGTTTATTTTCATTACTCAAGCCTGACGCGGTTTAGGTTAAGTTTGAGTCTCATACGCACAGTCCGGGAGTGAAGTAAGTTAAGGCTTCGTTGTTTCATAAAAGAGAGGGGAGAGTAGGGCAATGGCAGTCAGTGGGTAATGTCAGTCACTTTCAATTTCACGTAACAGTAAGGACAGAGTGAACAGGTATCGTTTTTTATAGTATAGACTGACGAGACGAGCAATACATGAGCCTGATGGTAAACAACATGCCTGCCACATAACAGCACAGTGTCACCCAGCTGTTGGAACATGAAGAGTCCAAATAATTACCTAGTACTGCACCGCGCTCGTCAGCCAGAGATATAAGATGTTTTATCTCTATGCCTTGTAATTTCACAGGAAAAATTGCCCTTCAACAACGGAACACAGTAATGCTTACTTAGGCGGTAGAGTAAATGGCTAAACTTCCCCAGACAAACTCTCCAAAGAGTCTTATCACTACAAGCAATATCAGCAAGCGTAATTTTCGACCACGCTGTCTTACTTACCATTTGGCGAATTAATGGAAACGCAGCCCTGTACGGGATAAAAAAAGGTAATAAAACTGTTTTTTTGACGTGATAACGTCTTATAATTCGATGAATCCGGCTGCACGCCCGCAAAACATGACGTCATGTACCGTTACCGCGTTACCGTCGGTCGTTACCTCGCCGCATGTTTGGCGCAGTTGTATTAATTATTTCGACCAGTAGTTCAAGCGGGGATGTAGCTCAGTGATAGAGCGTTCGCTTTGCATGTGAAATGCCCCGGGTTCGATCCCCGGCATCTAAAAGCTTTTTTGCATTGTTTTTTGCATTGTTTTGATTGAAAATGACTAAATTCTACTGATTACTTTTTACATACAAATCTATTAAACAAATTGTAACCTTGCTAGTTTGTTTATGAGAAGAGAGAGAGAGATTATCCAAGCTAGCTCAAGTTAACATAAGTTGTAGTAAAATTAAGAGTTGGAATAGAAACCACAAGTTTAACTAATTGATTTTATTGTCATATAAAAGTTTACAGATACCACCAGGTGGGTGGCCAAAATGTAGTAGTAGTTTTGGGTAGTATAAGTTAAATTTAAAGAGGGGGTCGGGGTCGTTTGCAAATCGAGAGAATTATATTGCTATTCGGGCGGACACACTGGCCTGTGTTAGCCGCGGTGAGACGGGTCGCAGTCCTTCTGGGGTGTTCAGTGGTGTCAGCTGGACATGGCGATGGTGCTCCGGTGTCCTACACGGGAGTAACTCCTCCGCTCCTCAGGCAGTGAGTGGTGGACTGCTGCCTTAGAGTTGCGGTTCTTTTAATGATTCGGCCGGTGGTAATCATAAGAGTCGGCCGTTAGGGTCTCAACCCGGGGATGGAACCCTGAAATTGGTCAAAGGTGACCATTAGAATGTTGCCCCCAATATGAAGGTGACTGCGACATCCACGGCTTGCTTCGTTGAAGCGGAACAAAAACCAAAAGTGGTCCGGCGCTTGGTAGAATTACGATGAGGCAGTCAACTTAACATTTTGTTGTATACTGAGTAAATTACAATTACATAAGGAAAGCGTAAATATGAGAATTAGTAGGCAAAGTTTATAACGATCGAAGGAAAATTAACCGTCATTTACTTTTCTAGTTACAGGTAGGTCAATGACCTTCAATTCCGACTTTTCGAATTCGCCAGCCGTTGACCTCGGCGTTCGATTGTCACAAAGTCATTGCTGAATTAAAACGAATATCGTTCTGTAAGCGGTGTCTCCCGTAAAATCATCGGCAGACAAATTCGATGAGCATAAAACTAACACGGTTCGTAACCGGTATCACAATATGTTTTACACAATTATACACGTAACATTATTAGCGATGCAACAGCGATATAATGTAATTTGGAACACTTACCCTATGGGGTTTACATTGCACTTATGTCTTTTAAGCCTTCGGACAGTATTTTGGTTTGTTTTTGTATTTTAGTAGGAAAATTATTTGTAAATGGCTTCTGCCTCAAGTTAGCTTCATTTTTAGGGTTCCGTAAAACGTAAAAACGGAACCCTTATAGATTCGTCATGTCTGTCTGTCTGTCCGTCCGTATGTCACAGCCACTTTTTGCCGAAACTATGAGAACTACACTGTTGAAACTTGGTAAGTAGATGTATTCTGTGAACCGCATTAAGATTTTTACAAAAGTTAAAAAAAAAAAAAAAAAATTAGGGGTGCCCCCCATACTGAGAACTGAAGCGCAAAAAATTTTTTTTTCATCAAACCTACACGTGTGGGGTGTCTATCGATAGGTCTTAAAAAATGATGTTGAGGTTTCTGATATATTTTTTGTCTACACTGAATAACTTGCGCAAGAGACGCTTCCAAAGTGGTTAAATCTGTGTCCCCCCTCTAACTTCTAAAGTAAGAGAATGAAAAAACTAAAAAAAATATATGATATACATTACCATGAAAACTACCCACAAAAATTAGTTTGAACTCGATCTGATGAGTAGTTTTTTTTTAGTACGTCATAAATACACTATTATTAAAACTTCGATCAAAGTTACAACGAACTACAAGAACTATGTGTACTATGTATATTATGTTACTTGCTGGAACGGAACCCTTCATGGGCGAGTCCAACTCGCACTTGGCTACTTTATTTGCTTAGGTCAAGTCAAATTGGAAACAATATACAATGTGAAAGAGATAAAAGTAAGATTTCATCTTGTAATTTAACTACACAGTTAGACTTAACTGTTAAAGAGTTGTCATCATATTTATAAAATTTGCTGCCAGCTCGCGGAATATCAGTATTATAGAAATCTGTTTAAATTGATTTTCAATGTATTATCATTTTTTTTTTTTAAATAAAGAGTGACGAGACGAGCAGGTCATGTGCCTGATGGTAAGCAACATGCCTGCCACATAACAGCACAGTGACACACAGCTATTGGAACATGAAGAGTCCAAATCATTACCTAGCACTGCACTGCGCTTGTCACCCAGAGATCTAAGTTGTTATATCTCTAAGCCCTGTAATTTCTCTGGAAACATTGCCCTTCAAACCGGAACACAGTAATGTTTGCACATTACTGCTTGGCGATGCCAAATTTTTGTGTCCAAATCAAACGACGAGAAATGATTAATTATCCTTATTATCTAATCAGACTGATTGTCTAATCGCAAGTGCCTACATACCTGGCTCTTTAGCGATCCGTGTAAAAACAAGACTCTATTAACTAGCGCCTGGAGAAGTACCACACCTTTGCTAGTTATTCTACCGCCAAGCAGTAATGTGCAAACATTACTGTGTTCCGGTTTGAAGGGTAATGTTTCCAGAGAAATTACAGGGCTTAGAGATAAAACAACTTAGATCTCTAGGTGACGAGCGCAGTGCAGGTAATGATTTGGGCTCTTCTTGTTCCATTAGCTGCATGTCACTGTGTTGTTATGTGACAGGCATGTTGCTTACCATCAGGCACATGTCCTGCTCGTCTCGTCTATCTTTATTAAAAAAAAAATCTAGCGTCCGGTGCGAGCCTGTCCGTTACACTTATTTTATGGATATTTGGAACCGAGACAGGTCCTCATCAGGTTAGTATATCTATGGAATAAATGTTGGGTATAGAGTACTACTGAAAAACACAATAAACGACTGTGGCGGTACAGAACACTTACAAACGTGCGATTCTGACTCGCACTTGCCTACAGTTTAGGCAGTAATCAGTGAAATGTATATTAATTCGAAACGATAACAACACGAATGCTCATTTACGAGCCTTTTGATGGCAATGAAGTCATCCGTAATGACAGATCAATTAATATCTAACGCGTTACGTCATCTCTACAAAAACTAATTTTAGTGAATTGTTGCAAAGGAGACGGCCCATTTTCCATGGGCATTTGCCCCACAGAAAAAGTGCAAGAGACTTGACCAAAATTGGATCATTGTATAGGATTTTTAATATATCGCACCTTCGGTAAGACAAGGGCCGAAGTGCTAATTTTCAAATTTTTCAGGACAGACGTTTTAAGTTTTATATAGATTTATATTGTGTGTTTCTGCCCACAACAATATAAAATAGTATTTTATTTTTAGCAGAAATATTCCTTATACATTTGTGAATATAAATATGTAATATAAAAGAGTGAGTTATAAATTTATTTATATTATATTTAATGATATATTATTATTTTTTTTTTTTTTTTTAACTTTTATAGGTTCACACTTGACCGCCATCTCGCCTGATGTTAAGCGACGATGCGGTCTACGATGGAGCGTGTTTACCTAGAAAAAAACCGATTCACTCTCGATTTGAAGACACAAAGATTGTCACTATCGGGGAAAACCCACTCAGGCAACGTATTCCATAGCCTAGACGTTCTTATCACAAAAGTAGAGTCGAATCTCTTCGTTCGTGTCTTTGGAACATCAACCATGAAACGATGTCGCTTTTTCGAGCTACGAGCATTCCGATAGAAAAAAGGACAAGGTGGTATCAGATCATGCAGATCAGCCGCACACTCTCCGAAGTGTATCCGATAAAAAACCGACAGGCTAGCAATTTTTCGGCGATGTTCAAGACTTTGGAGTCTTTTTCGCACAAGAGTGTCGTTGCCTATGAGCCTTTTGGCACGTCTCTCGATCGATTCCAGAGCTTCCAGCTGATACTTAGCCGATCCATCCCAAAGGTGCGAACAGTACTCCATACAGGAGCGAATCTGTGCTTGATATAATGTAAGCAACTGTTCAGACTTGAAGTACCTTCGCACTTTTGAGAGGACACCTAGTTTTTTGGCAGCTAGTTTAGCCTTGGACTCGATATACGAGCCAAAGTTGAGCGTAGATGTCAAAGTAACGCCCAAAAGCTCAAGACGGTCAGAAACCGGCACGGATACACCTCTAAAAGTAGGAGTCAGTTCGAAAGGACTCCTTTTAGCGGAGAACAGACACGCCTGCGTCTTATTCTCGTTGAACTTGACCAGATTGGCATCGCCCCATTTGGACACCGCCTCAAGGGTCAAGCTCAAACGCTCGATCAGACTCTCTCTCAGTAACTGAGTTTGCTGCCCGCTGGCTCTCGCGCTAGATATGTAACTCTCTACAACGGTGCTATCATCTGCGTACCCAAAGATACCGGGCTTCAACAGATCGTTGATATGTAGCAGGAAGAGCGTCGCAGAGAGTACCGACCCTTGAGGGACTCCGGCATTAATAGCCATTTGATCCGACGAGCAGCCATCAATGACGACTCGTATGGATCGATCCCTCAAGAAGTCCGATATCCACGCAATGAACCCAGGAGACAAACCATAACTAGAAAGCTTGCTTACAAGGCCATCATGCCAAACCCTGTCGAAAGCCTTCGAGATATCCAGGGAGACTGCAAGTGCTTCCCCGTGTTTCTCAATAGCTTCACTCCAGATGTGAGTGACGTACGCTAGAATATCCCCGGTGGACCGGTTTCGGCGAAACCCGTATTGCTGGTCTCTGAGGAGGTCGTTCGATTCTAGGTACGTCAGGAGCCTGTGGTTTAAGACACGTTCCATAGTCTTGCAGAGTATGGACGTGACCGAGATGGGCCTGTAGTTGGCAGGGTCAGCACGACTACCCTTTTTGGGCACTGGTTGCACATTGGCAAGCTTCCAAGACTTCGGTACTAGCCCAGTTTGGAGAGAGAGTCTAAATAGGCGCGTCAGAATCGGTGACAACTCAGGCGCACAAGCCTTCAATACCAGAGCAGGAATACCATCTGGGCCACTGGCTTTGTTCACGTCCAGATTGCGTAGCACTTTGCGAACCTCCATTTGGCGAATACGTATCTCTGACATACAAGTCGAACAGCCAGGTGGAGTGGGAGGTGTCGCGCTACCAGCATTTAGACGCGAAGATTCCGCAAACTGAGATGCAAACAAGTTTGCTTTCTCCGTTGCTGTGTGAGCCAGTGTCCCATCAGGTTTTAGCATTGGAGGCAGTGAGGGGCGGCAGAAGTTCGATTCGACCGATTTAGCTAGGGACCAAAACGCTTTGCTGCCCGCAGGGTACGAAGCTAGTTTGTTCCCTATTCGACTAATGTGGTCAAAACGAGCCCTCTGAAGAACCTTTTTGCTTGCCTTAGCAGCCTTGTTGAACGCTTTCTTCTTCTGATGTATGTCCCTTGCCTTACGCTGTCGAGCATCAACCCAGGCTAGGTATGTCTCATGCTTAAGTGCTTCAGCACTTTTGCATTGAGAACCAAACCAAGGGCGAGCTTTGCTGGATAATGGGACGTCGGAATATGGAATAAAATATTCCATAGCCGTTCGTATTACATTAGTCACAGCATCTGCGCAGACTGAGGGATCACCAGAAGCGAAGCACAATGACTGCCATGGGTAAGACGCAAAGAAAGAGCGCATCTCGTCCCAATCTGCTGACTTGTATCGCCACATCCGCCGGTTGCCTCTAGGGCTGGGATCAGGCGGATGGTAGACAGATACAGATTTCACCAGACAGTGGTCGGAGCTGCCTAACGGCGAAGATACCGCCACGGAATAACGGTCTGGATCAGTTGTCAGCAGAAGGTCTAAGCAATAAGGTGTATGCGACTCAACGTCAGGTACTCTTGTGGCCTCTTGGACCAGCTGGGTTAGGTCTAACGATAAAGCAAGCTTTCTCGTTTCCTGCCCAGCGTGGTCAGTGTCCCGGTATGGGTACAGCCATTCCTTATGATGGCCGTTGAAATCCCCCAGTAACACTAATTGAGCCGAAGGGTACTTCTGTTGAGCCGCGTCCGCCGCCTCACTTAAATAATCCGTGAGCCTAGTCGTCTCCAGATCTCCGCTGTGCCTGTGTCTATTAGTGCCCAAAGGACAGAAAATCTAGTGTCCTCAAGGTTACGGAGACGCCGACAGCAGATGTCGTCACGGGCGTACAGGCACACTCCAGCACGAGGCCGGAATTTGTGCTCCAGGGTATAGCCTGGATACGTTAGGTACGCCACGTCCGACGGACAACCTATCTGCGTCTCCGTTAGAAACAAGAGTGTCGGCTGCTCAGTCTCGAGGTGATGGTGGACTGCAGTGAGATTTGAGTGCAGACCTCGAATGTTAGTGAGGTGCACTTTAACCGACAAGGCGTGCGGCCGCTTTTTAAACTTGTTTCTATAATGTCTTTTTTTCATATTGGTTTTGAGAGGGGATCGGTGGGAAAACGGCAGTAGAACGAGGCCGCACACTACTGACCATTGGTCACAACACACAACACGAATACACCAGTGGGGAGCTCTGCTAGTCTGGAGACTGCGGGGACGCCCGAGCCCCCCCGGGGATGTCTATCTGGCCTTGTCATCCGGTCGCCAACCGGCAGGATAGCGCATCCCGGGATTTTTCGCTAGATGGCGGGGCAGCCTTTCATGAGTGGCTAGCTCACTACTTGGGCCCCCAACTATCTGCGGTCGGTCGCGGCAACCGTGCCTCGGATCCCGCTACCCTCCATGACTAGCTTCCCGATGTACAGTATTGGTGTGTGACAGACCGGTCTTGCAGTTATGCAGCAGCTGTTCTGACCCGTTTTCCCTTAATGGTGTCACTAGACAACACGACGGAACACGGCTAGGCCGCTTGGCGTCGTGACTTAGTCTAGTGGGTGGTCACCAACCACGGCCGAAGCCTACCACCGGTAAATTTATACAATCCGGTTACCGGTATTTACATACAATCATGCCCTTTTCCCACCAACTTTTAAATAATTGTGCAATTGTGACCAAAGTAACACCTATTACATTGAAATGGTTTATTAAATGAAAATGCTACTTATTTTGTACTTCTTTATTCTTCTTCTTAGGAATATGACAAAAAACACTATAATTAAAAATTAACACAAAAGTCACTGCTAAAAGGTTTACATTAAATCCATAAAATGCCATGTAAATGCGTAAGACTTATTTATACTGCTATTCTAAAATCAGTCAGTAATCACAGCATTTGTTGAAATCACAATTTGTTTCTTATAGATAGATAGACACTCTTTATTGTACACACCATAAACAAAAAAAAACACTTATAGAGGAGATAATAACAATAAAACTAGCGTTACAAGCGGCGGCCTTATCGCTAAAAGCGATCTCTTCTTCGCTTCTTTCTTTGCTGCCCGCATCAGTTGTCAGAGTAAAATATTATGTCTTTATTGGGTTGTTAATCTCCATTTTCTTCAGTCTCCATTTTCTTTCGTCGTTACCCGGGGTTGTATTTATGTGTGGGCTAGCTATTACATTATCCTCCATAGCAGATATGGTTGTCAACGATGATTTTATCGATTCTGTGGTTTCAGGAATCGTTTCTATTGGATCCTTCATAGCAAATACGGTTATCATGGATGAATTTATCGCTCTTGTAATGTCAGGTAGCATTAGTATCGGATCCCGATATTCAAAGTCATTGCTATCTATCCACTGCTCAACCATTGACGTAGAATTAATTTTAGAAGTAGCATCTGTCTTTTTAAAACTTTTTTATTCTTCAAAACTAGATTTTTTTAAATTTTCATTAAGTTGAGGTTCATCGATAGTTCTAGCCTGGATATTGAATGGATCATCAACTATCCTCAAAAATTTTCTGCCACGAGATTTCATTGTTATTCTCTAAAAACGAAAATAATCAGACGTTTAGTTGGGTTTATTAATCAATAGAACAAAAATAAATACACATCAAACCTATTAGAACTTTTTTGCATCAGGGGTTAATAAATGATAACAAATGCCATCGGATTTATATTACAGCTCAACAAATAGACACAAGAAATTATACGATGTAAATGTTATCAATTTTACATAAAAAATTAAGTGACTGGAATGACAAAGTCTTAAATGGCTATTATAGTTATCTGTATAAGACAAAATTAGAATGACAAAGTCATATTTGGTTTAAAGACTAGGTAATGTTTACGTTTTGGAGTCACAAAGCCACAATATTACCCGAACGACTTTGTTCCGTCAAATATGTGTTCACATATTAGGCATAAGTACACAAAATGTGACATGTCTTTCCAAAATATAAAACAAAAAAGGGCATATTTACCTTAATGACCTTGACGCTCCAGTACACAACCACTACTTGCGCGGGCGATGCCGCAACTGACCAATGAGATTTTGTCGCGCCAATATCATTCAAAAAACGAACGAATGGTACAAAGACACTACTGCCCTCTGGCAAAAATAAACTGAATCTAGTAAATGTCTTTGTTCCTACAGGTAGAAGTTAGTTTTTAAGGCACTTTGGCATATTTAACTCATTTTCAGAAATTTTAGCACTTTAGCCCTTGTCTTGCCGAATGTGCGATATATTGAGGAACCGTTTATGTTTTTATCCTGCATAGCGGGGTTTTAAAGATATCAACTAAAACATTGAAAAAAAAATAACGCCGCAAGTAGGTAATCAAGAACGTGATTATGTACTTACTACTAAAAGAAGGTAGTAAATTCATTACTTTGCGACTTAGGTACTGTGCTCAAAATAATGTCGACTCAACACAGAGAAGGACCGGAGATTCGGCCAAACCACAAAAAAAATACGAAACCTTTGGAAAATTAAAGAAATTCCATGTGTTAATAAATAAATAAATAAATAAATAAATATTGGTGGACAATTCACACAACACCATCTGACCCCAAACTAAGCAAAGCTTGTGTGATGGCGGCCAGATAGCTGATATAATACTTATATATTTTTAAATACATACTTATTATACATAGAAACACCCAGACACAGTGCAAACATTTGAATTCATCACACAAATATTGGCACTGGGTGGGGATCGAACCCACGACCCTCGGCTTCGCAGGCAGAGCTACTACCCACTAAGCCACAAGGCCAGCCATGTGTTGTGTGAGTTTCGAGCGAATCGATTTTCGACCGAATTCTTACTGTACGTAAACTTCAACTAAACTATAAAAGAGAAAAATATGGCTGACTGCTGACTATAATCTGTACAGTGTACACATATTATAGGTACAAATAATAAGAATGTTCAAATTGGGTACTGACCTACTGACCCGAAGACAAATTACGAACTAAACCTTAACAGGCTTATTTAAATTCACAAAAACTTCGCAAGCGTGTTTTAGCGCCGTACAACGCCATCTAGTTTGGTTTTATGGAACTACAGTACCTTAATACAAAATTACTTATACATAGTCATTCAGGTACTTTTAAATCACCAATTTGCAATCCCCGCTTGGCAGGTTAGTATTGAATGTACAGTTTGAATTATTTAATTATATGTTATTTTAATTAAATAACTTGTTTAGGTCTCCGGGGCTAATTAAGTACCTAAACTTGAAACGACTTGGGGCAGAAATGAGCCGTCTCCTTTCACACTTTCAAATAAAATATTGTAATGTTTTCTAAATTTAAGTTACTAGAGGTTTTATCAATTTCATTCATGTACTAGCAGTGCCCTGCGGTGCTAGCTCTTGTTATTTTCCTGAGATAAAAGTAGCCCACGTACTATTTCAGACTATAATCTGTATGTGTTCTAAATTTCAACCCGGTCCTTTAAGTCATTCCTACGTAATTGAGCAATAAACATCCAATATCCGCATTTATTATATAGGTAGGATGACTTGATCCGTTCAGTACTATTCTAAGCCAGTGTACGCATAAACAAACTATATCTACTTTACCATAGCAAACTAAAGAATGCCCAACACACCCAACTTCATTTAAACGACAGTGATTTGTCCGTTTATTCTGATACAAAATTCTTGGGCGCGTTTTTCGATTCAAAATTACCATGAGGCTGGCATATCAAAACAATATTAGGGAAATCTAGTTCAGCTGCATATGCAATAAGAATAATAAGGGAACGTTTCGATAAAAATACTGCGAGAACAAATATTTTCATTTCATTATGATCGACTGTATTTTTGGGGGGGAAATTCGACAGATACGAAATTTAATTTCATTCTAAAGAGCTATATATAGACTTGGATCAAATGTATCTTTGTGCAAGTGACTTAATACTATAAAATTCTCCGAGAGCTGCCAAGAATACGATCCAACAAAAAATTATAGTTCATATCACTTACCTCTCCCCTACAATCCAGGTAATTGTGTGTATTGAATTGCTAGCAAGATTGGTCACTTCGATTGTGTATATTTTTTCCTATTTTGTGACATTTTTAATCATTTTTTGAAACTAAATAGTTCGACAAGGTTCGAAAAGGTACTGATCTCAGACCCTGAGAGGTGAAAGAAAATTTCGATATTTTTTTTTTGTGATTTGTAAAAGATTCATGACCCAATGTGTTCTTGTAAAACTATTGTACCTATTAGCGAAAAAGAAACTGCAATCTAGCTGCGCCCTGCGGTGTACCTGAAACATTGAATGCGCCATTAATTATGTTTCTGCAAAAGTCTATTTTTTTCTACTATCCTATTACTACTACTAATATTATAAATGTCAATGTATGGATGTTTGGATATTTGGATGTTTGTTGCTCAATCACGTCCTAACGTGTAAAAGGATCGCGCTGAAATTTGGGACACAGGTAGATTATAGTCTGAAAGAACACATCCGCTAGAACGGGAACGTCGCGGGTAACACCGCGGGGCGCTGCTAGAAGCTAAATATAGACTAAGTTAAGAATTATTGACACCATTAATCGAAAGTACCTGGGTGACCGAGCTTTGCTCGGTTTAAATATACTTAGATACCTACAGAATCCAAGAAGTAGATTTTCTTAAAAAAAAAAGAAAACATGAAAAACAAGAGAAGCCGTCTGGATTCGAACCCGGATCGACTAATTCGTGACCGATATGACCGCCCGACTTCCCATTTGAGCTATTACGCTGTCGCGTCACGTGGCGAAATTTACCTTTGCATTCTTATGTCTAGTGTAACAGTTTTTCATTGTCTAAAAAGGCGCATAATATGCGTTTTTTTTATTGAAACCTAGGTAGATCGATTTATTATCCCCGAAACCCCCTGCATACATAATTTCATCAAAATCGTTCGAGCCGTTTCCGAGATCCAGATTGTATATATATATATACATATTTATATACAAGAATTGCTCGTTTAAAGGTATAAGATAATAATAAAGTGGCCAAGTGCGAGTTGGACTCGCCCATGAAGGGTTCCGTTGCAGCAAGTAACATTGTATACATAGTACACATAGTTCTTGTAGTTCGTTGTAACTTTGATCGAAGTTTCAATAATAGTGTATTTATGACGTACTAAAAAAAAACTACTCATCAGATCGAGTTCAAACTAATTTTCCTTGGTAGTTTACATGGTAATGCACATCATATATTTTTTTTAGATTTTTCACTCTCTTACTTTAGAAGTTAGAGGGGGGGGGACACACATTTTACCACTTTGGAAGTGTCTCTCGCGCAAATTATTCAGTGTAGACGAAAATGATTTTAGAAACCTCAACATCATTTTTGAAGACCTATCGATAGACACCCCACACGTGTAGGTTTGATGAAAAAAAAATTTTTGAGTTTCAGTTCTCAGTATGGGGGGCAACCCTAATTTTTCTTTTTTTTAATTTTTTTTGTTGAAATCTTAATGCGGTTCACATAATACATCTACTTACCAAGTTTCAACAGTGTAGTTCTCATAGTTTCGGCAAAAAGTGGCTGACATACGGACGGACAGACAGACAGACAGACAGACAGACAGACAGACAGACAGACAGACAGACAGACAGACATGACGAATCTATAAGGGTTCCGTTTTTACGTTTTACGGAACCCTAAAAACAATGCTACCTCTCAAGTTGTTGGACGTAGTTACACATTGCTAACTTTCGGTTGACTTGGCGAAGATTTCGTTGTCATCATGAATCATGTCACTGGATTTTTTAAGTGTAAACGTCTTTTGGCGCGCCCCAGACAGATTTTTCGTGGGCTGTGAATTGAATTCTAGCGATTAGAAATTTTCGGGTAAACTCGGGACCATGGCCATGCCATGGCCACTTCCTCCGGTTTCACTCGCGTAGTTTCCAAATTAAGCTATCAAATTCTGAGTCATACGTTTTCACTTCTATCGGCAGTTCCTACGACTGCCAATTTTTCATTATGTATTAAGATTATAACATGAGCTATAGGATCACAACTAATCAATCAGCTGCAAGCAATGACTTCAAAGGAAGGACGTGGCTTACTCAAAATTTTTTGGCATTTTAATGGCCAGCAAAAACTCGTTCACTCCCTCCCGCGCAGCGCGCACTGACCGATGTGAACTGAGGCGCATGGCCCTAAAAATGCAATTTTAGGCCCAACGCGGTTGTGCCATTTTGTCGCACATTTGGCTAGGTCTTTATATTATAAGTCTATGGCTGCAAGGCTCGCAGCGCCCCACCCCGGGCGAACAGAACAACAAACAGTGGCCCGCGGGTGTACCGCCTAACTAAATCTGCTTTGACTTTGCTATTGCTGTCTCTGTCATTTTAATAGAAAAGAAAAGAGAGAGCGATATCATAGCTAAGACGGTTTTAGTTAGGCGGTAGACTCCTCGGTACCTGCAGTTTACGAGTGTAAGGCTGCAGTAATCCGCCAAGATGGTAATCCTGGGGGAGCCCCGGGGGCGGGGAGGGGTGGGGGGCGCTTGCTAGTCCCGGATTAGCAGATTAACACTATTTTATGGACGACCCGCGGCCGCTAACACTCGCGGCTTGCGAATAATATCAATGTGTTTTATGCAAACAATGACAAACAAACGTCCCGTCTGATGGTAGCCGATAGTTACCTGCATAAGGAGCCCTACATGTTCCTGGGACTTAGGAGCTTCTCTCACAACGAGAGAGTCAGGCTATCATCCACCACGCTGGCCAAATGTGGGTTGGCACATGACGCATAACCTCGAAAGATTCAAGAAACATGTCGGTTTTCTCGTAATAATTTATTTCGCCGTTTTTTAAGTCAGCGCCATTACGCATATGACTTCGAAAAGATAGTAGTGCGCATAGGATTTGAACCTGCAATATGACTGAACTACAGGGTTGTTGTTAGTGTAGAAAGTAATATTATCAATTGAGTAAAAGTAAACCAATTGAATAAATGTAAGAATTTATATTGACAACTGTTCGATCTTTCCCATACGAAATTTCACAAAGGAATGCTCTTCAACGGCTTAGCTCCATCTACTTATAGCGCCAACCCCTCTAAAACTCTTTTGAGATGGCGGGTAGAAGTGAATGGTAACCCACCGGCGCCCTCTACACTAAATGACACGTATATAAACTCAAATCCCATTATTAAATATAATACTATAGTGAAATACACGGTAAACAAAATAGAGGTGATAACACGGCCCTCCTGCGCACGCTGCCAACCTTGGCAGTGTCACAGTCTGGTGTAGTTGCTGTGAACAAAATACACAATTTATTCATTTTATCAAAGTTAATTTTACTCTTCCAGTATTATCCACTTAAGATGAGTAACTTTCCCAAGCAGTTGCGCTGTCACATTGTCGCAACTCAAGGTACGTCATTATATTACCACATTCTCCATAAATCCACTTAAGACGAGTAATTAATAGCTTTCCCAAGCAGTTGCGCTGTCTCATTGTCGCAACTCGAGGTACGTCACTACATTACCCACATTCTCCATAAATCTCAAACATACACCTTTCCCTAGCTGCCGCCTGGTAACTCTAGATACGCGGCATTAAAGTCATAGTCAAAGTCAAAGTCAAAGTTCATTATGTTCACTCTTAATGCTTTCTCTAGCAGTTACACTCTTAGGCCGACACAAGGTACGTCAGTTTATGTCCAAGGTATTACGGTTTCACACTAACGCTTACTTTGTCAATGGATCAAAGCCATTGCACTTCACGATGTTATTCAAACGTTAACTCATCAGCAATCAATCATAATACCCGACAACATCCTAGAGCCATTGCACTGCTCAATTGGGTTTGACTTTCAATTACATATATCTCCAAGTCTACTAATCGTACCTATTCAAGGTTTCATATTTTTCTCACATGTGGCCTTCTATGTAGTTTTTATAAACGCTCCCAAGTGATATTTATAGCGAATTAAAGGGTCTCATTTTTTTAAACAATACCAAACAAATCATTGGTAACGTACATAGCTCGGCATCATCTGACTAAAATCTTTCTAATTTCAACCATAAGGGTATCTTATAACTGCACTGAATATAACCACTTTGTAACCCAACTACGGTAACCAAATTCAAATCAAAGATGTAACACTTTCTATTACTGTATTATGTTTTAAAATGCATGACCTTTTTCAAACAGTTTCCCTGAAAGATATTTAAACCAATATCAAACTGATTTACACTTTTTATCTATGGTTGCTGTGCCTCGCAACAACTCTTCCACAAAATAAGCTACTTCTCATAAAGTTTCATAAAACAGTATCCACAAACTTAAAAAAAAACCGAAGGTGTTTCATTCTACGAAATGGTCTGATTGCAGTTCCCGGAATTGAAGGGTTTTTTACAGTACCCCCTAACGAGATAATAGTTAATAGTTTTAACTTGTCGGTGATATGCAAAAATTTCATTTGAAATGCAAAACAAGGTTAAAACAATTTTTAAAATCGTTTCTTCAAAGTAAATCGTAATATAAAACTGCTGCTTACTCACGTGTACATTACGCACTTACTGAAACCACTGATCCAAGAATAACATTTTTAACTAACTGCGGGCGACGCTTGCTTTTCCGATTATTTCTCATCACCGTTGTGATTTCCAGGCGTGGTGTTCATAGCACTTCTGATATTATCAATTGAGTAAAAGTAAACCAATTGAATAAATGTAAGAATTTATATTGACAACTGTTCGATCTTTCCCATACAAAATTTCACAAAGGAATGCTCTTCAACGGCTTAGCTCCATCTACTTATAGCGCCAACCCCTCTAAAACTCTTTTGAGATGGCGGGTAGAAGTGAATGGTAACCCACCGGCGCCCTCTACACTAAATGACACGTATATAAACTCAAATCCCAGTATTAAATATAATACTATAGTGAAATACACGGTAAACAAAATAGAGGTGATAACAGTAATTTAAAAACACTGTTTTCCGGTGCCTTATTTTTATGGGAAGCCTTTGGTTTTAACAGGTCAGGTTTTGTAGTGGTAGAACTCTTTGCAGTACACCGCGGGAAGTACCACACGTCACCAGAAAATTAATAAATGGAATGGTAGTCCAAGTAATAATGTAGAAACATTACTATATCCCGGTTGATAATGTTTCCGGAGAAACTATTGTTATCCAGATTTCGGCAATTAGACGCGTGGATTAGAGGATTCCTCTCATTCTCTCCAAAAAATTAACGGAAGCGGCGCGGCGTCCGGCGGCTACAGCCGACGATTGAATTTAAATAAAACATCTTAAATGCCTTTGTGACGAGAGCAGGCAGTTGTTTTCAATTCTTCACGTTCAACGGGCTACGTGTACTGTGTTGCTATAGCATGCTGTTTACTATCGCTCGCATGTTTTGCTTGTTAATCTATAATATAGTACAAACTGTTACGCTACATATATCATACAAAAAAAGGTTCCCAGTCGAAATGAGAGACATACAGACACATCAAGTTTACAAAACGCATCTTTTTATACAACGGATATTTTTAAATTTAAATGAATAACGTTTAGCTGTTGATAAAACGAATAAAATATTTTCGCATTGACTAGTTTGACGAAACCAATTACGTGGCGTCGAAACGTAATAACGAACGCATTACTTCAATTGTTTTTAAGAGTGCGCCTAATGCCAGGGAAAAATCAGTTTTCACCCGCGCGACGCGTTTCTTAATGCGATATAATATATTATCAAGTCGAGAATAGCATGACACAGTTTGGAGGAAACATCAATATTTAATCAGGAGTCCAGTTTTGACCAAGTTTTATTTGGTTACTCAATAATTTAACATAAATTTAAAAAAGTGTTCGGTTACTTTACTAGAACGTACAATTAGGAATTTTATCCATATACCAAAAAATAATGTGGGGTCATCGCTGATAATTTCGAGTACTCGAATTAAAACGGGTTTTTTGGTGTCATTTTTATTTTTTTATTGTAAAAAACTCTGATCTATTTATCTTCTTGATTGTACCCACACGTCAATATTTTTTTGTCATAGTTTTTGGTTTCTTAACTTCAGTGAGCGGCGTCGAAAATGTCCTTTTTTCGTTTTCTGGCACTAGGCGCCCTCTTAATCTGTGAACGCACGATATATTTTTAAAGCAACATTAGTTAGGCGATCGCTGATAAATGAAAGCATTACATGACAAATGCAATGAAGACATCTCATGCCTTCCGATTTCCGAATGCTTTAGAGTTAGACGGTAGACCTAAGGGAGTGAAAACATTTGATGAGTAAACAGAACCGACACCGGACACCGCAGAAGCCCTGATCGAGTGGTATCTGACACCGGCTGTCAGTTCCTCGACTCAGACTATATAATTACGTTATTCAGTTACTTGCAAACAAGGAAAACGGAACTTCCGGCAACAAAGCCTCCTGTCGTGCCGTAGGGAAGTCTCTGTTCTACGTAGTCAATGCGAAGCGACGCGACTCTCAGATACGTTACGTGCTTCTTCGCTCACTTATAGACGCTGGTTTCATGCCTCTGCGAATTTCTAGTAAAAAACTTCTAGAAGTTCACTTAGAAATATCAGAAGTTATGTTTCTTGTGGTTAATTATTTCAACTCAAGCTGTATAATATATGTATAATAAGTTTTTTATTTAATCGTACTCAGCGTAGTACCGGGCTCGTGAATGTATCAATATGTGATAACAAAATGAAAGTAATAAAATATAGATTAACAAAAACACATTTAATAAAATACAATAAGCGTAAAATATAATAGCTCAAGTTGTTGATTAAAGATTTAAAAAATATTTCAATAATGCTGAAAGTCGGAGCCAACACTCCCAACACGCCTGCTGCTGTCACTGAAAGAGTATTCTAGAGCGCAACAGCCCGCACGCAGAACAAAGAACCACACAGGAATTTTATTGAATTGAACCAAGATTGGATTTTGGTTGAACTGGATGTGAGCAGTTAACCTAATTTTTGTGAAACTTTATTACCACAAAAATTACAAAAAAATACAAAAAATAAGAAAACAGTCTTGTAAAAATAACCTTGTAAAAATCAGTTTCCAATTTGATCACAGCCTTATTTATGTAGATGTTTCTCATCTTTAGTAGTTATTTTCACAGCGGCTTCTGTACAATTTTAGATCGAGCAGACAAATCCAAATTTTTTCTTGGGTTTGTCAGTCCTTGATTGCTAAGATTGCGCGACATATCTTAGCAAGCTATTGTCTTTCACGTGAAACTGTGCCCAGATTTCGGCAATTAGACGCGTGGATTAGAGGATTCCGCTCATTCTCTCCAAAAAATAAACGGAAGCGGCGCGGCGTCCGGCGGCTTCAGTCGAGGATTGAATTTAAATAGTTTTGGGGCTTTTTCGGGATGATCATTAAAAAGCGGGCGTAAGATTTTAAAACGCGGTTTTAAGTTTTAAAATCCTTATTTCTATTCCCCTATTTAGTTGTGGTGCAAGTGTAAGTTCCACTTTAAAGAAGCAATTTAATTGTTTGCGAAAAGTAGTCGTGGGATCAAACAATATTTATTTCCCCGATTGGTTGGAATTTGCTGGAATTTAAAGCTGGACTACTGCTGAACTAACTACTAACTAATCTACTGGTCTTCAAGAGGTAGCCCGCATTGCTTTTGGGTTTTTATTGTAATAAAAATATGCACATGAATAATCTCGACGTTATTTTCCATTCGTATCACACGTAGGAAACTTCTTGTTGGGCTTACTAAAAAATCAAGCGTTCTCAGTCACTAAATATTTTTGTAAAACACTAGCAAGCTGTGCCCTTCAGTGGCACTCGCGTTTTAAGGGTGTTCTTTTTTTTCAGGGAACCCTTAATATTTTTCTCAAGTAAGAATAGCCTATGTATGCCTTAAAATATTAGCTACATTAAATGTTCACCAATATTTATTGATTTATTTATCATTTTTGATAGGTGTACTTCACTTGTGTAAATATTTATGTATATCAACAGTGTTAATTAGACTGGCCTTGTGGCTTAGTGGGTAGTAACTCTGTCTGCGAAGCCGAAGGTCGTGGGTTCGATTCCCACCCAGTGCAAATATTTGTGTGATGAATTCAAATATTTGTACTATGTCTGGGTGATTTGATTGGGTGATGGTGATTCTGGGTCATTGAGTAGAAGTAAGAGAACCCGCGATGATGACCCCCGCGAGTGACCTCAGTGACCTACACTACTCGGCCATCTTACCATAGGTCACTGAGGTCACAAATCGAGTTGAATGTCGTGACGTCACTCGAGGGGCTCGTGACCCAGGGATCACGCACTCCGACGACACTCGAGAATGTCTCGTTAATGGCACAAGAACAAGCTATCAGATCACTGGGAGTGCGTCTGCGAAAATAAACAAACGAGACAATAAGGTGTGAGTAACATCTCTCAGGTGTCCTGACCTCGGTGACTGAACTTCATCATTAGAAATGCGAAATTATTATGATAATGAAGTGTCCAAGACGCCAAGAAGTTGAGTTGCATTACGCATAATTTGAAACCTTTTAACATTTTAAAAAGTGGGATTATATATCGCATAACGTATCAACTCATTGATACGTCGAATTATGTACCAAGTGTAAAAGTGTAAAAATCGCGCAGGGCACGAAACTCATTTGCATTCGTGAAATTAATGCATGCATTACGAAAGTATTAAATTACATGTGAAACTGCTGTTAAAACTAATGTCGCGAAATTAATTTCATGCCACTAATTTCGTAATGTAATTCCGCCTTTATCCACATACTTAACGTAGTTTTGGTTTGAAAGAGTTTAATAGTGTAGGTGTTGAGTTTAAGTGTTTGAGTAAATAATATTACTATGTAGTAAGCAGACGCAGTAAGTAAGCAGGATAGGATCACTTCATAATTTTTTTTTTCCGAAAAATCAAAAACCGACTTAAAATTAGATTTAGACACTCGACCAAATTTCATAAGAAGTCATCACTAAGTCTTCCAGATAAATGAAAGTTAATTTTAGTGTTTAGTTCACATATCAAAAACCGCCACACCTCTGAATTATTATCTACCAAACAAAACAGATAACCTTAAAAATTAATTCACAATTGGCGGAGCTACCACTTAACATACTTCCATTAAAAAACATACAACTGTATTGAAAGCCTCCTTTTTTAGAAGTGTGTTAGAAAAGGTATATGAATAAGCAAATCGAGTGCTCGTTCCACACAATATTAGTATAGTTAAAGAGATGTATGACATAGATAGCTAATATAGAACCGGAGCTACCTGCCCGCCAGCCGCTCAAATGTTAAGGCAGGTTCCCGCCGAGCCTCTGGAGACATATCTCGAGTTAACGCGCCAGTATGGATCTGTAACTTGGAATTCTGAGCTACAATTTATCGCTGTCGATGAAATGGTACCTCCTACTATTGATTTGACTTCAGATTCTGGCAGGTCTACCTACCCTCCTAACTCTCCTGCATTCTGCTGTGCTTTGATTTGTAATGTCATCGGCCAATTTGATAATGCCGATGAAAGCATTTGTTTCGGCACAATCAGTTTTAATTATTAAAAGCAGACGTAGCAGACAGCAGATGTAGTCGTCTGCTTTCGTCGGCGTTATCAAATTGGCCGAACTGATCGTGGATTCCACTATCAGCATTTTGTGATTTTATGCCCAGTAAATAAATGATTCTAAACCTTTTATAAAAAAATAATGGATCGGAAATTAAGCGCAAAGTTAAATTCTATCTTTCTGGTCTAATAGGACAACCAGATTGTGTTATGGGGAAACCCAGAAAGTTTTAGTTAGAAAGTCAAAAAAAGGTTCAAAATTCAAAAAAAAATATGTGGTTTACAGTAAATACTTTATTCGATGTTTTGGAATATCCCCTCGACCAGTGTCGCTCGCCTCTCGTTTGTTGATAGGAAGAAGGAAAAGCCGAACTCAAATTATGTATCCAATGTACGCTAACAGTAGTGCAGTGGAGACGCTACGTATTCCTACTTTCCCCACTGCCCCCGCCGACTCTCAGGGAACGCTTTAAGGAATTTATACCGCAGAGCTCCAAAATAAAAACATAATCCCGGGACCGAGGATGCATAATTAAGCAGTTAGTCTGTGGTCGCGGATTACTCACTAACCAAACGAAACTTGCCGTCACAATAACCTTTATGTCTACCTCGGTAGAACTCAAAATATAGTTTAATTTGTGACAACTAAATTTGCAATAGTGTCGTTGTCCCGCTCATCGTTGTAATTTTTCAAAGTGTCCGGGAGCGACGTAGTTTTCGCATTGTTCGCTTTGTATGTCGTTTTATTACCCGCGACTCGGCCGGCCGCCGGTCCGCGCGCGTCGATGTACGCTGTTATTTACCGACAGATAAACTCGTCGGCTTACTGCACACGGTTTGTTTAAATAAAAGTGGGACAAAAAACCGAGCAGAATCCAGAAAAGTGCGCCGTGTAATCCGACTAGTCGTTTTGTGAATTTTCTGACCTGTTCATATTTTATCTGAGCCGCGCTGAGCTGCGATTTGTGAAATATATTTCTGGTTTGCGTGGCGGCTAGTTAACTGTTACTCCGACATTTAACACTAATTTGTACTACTTAACAAAATTGACAGTCATATGGACTGCCAATAGAAGTGAAAACTTAAAACTCAGAATTTGATAGCTCACTTAGGAAACTACGCTGGTGACACCAGAAGGGGCTGCTAGATTGGAATAAATCTTCAAAACTTTATCGCCAAATTTAGTCTACTCACCATGGCCATCTAGAATTGCTAACACATATCTAGATGGCCATGGCCAGAATTCACCTGAAGATTTCTTTCAGACGTGACGTTTGAGATCAATTCATAGCCCACGAAAGATCTTTGTATGGTGCGCCAAAAGAAGTTTTCACTTCAAAAATGAAAATGTTTGTTCTAATTAAACGTGTTACATCCTACACCACTTGTACAGTACACAACAGAACTGTAATCATCGAAGCAGCCACGTCATAATTCTGCGATTCCGTCCGGCGGCCGTGTCGTCGCAGTCGACGTGTTAGTTACGGCCGCCGCATTTGTTGCCGTTAAGCCACTACAGATCGCTGCGGCAAATACATTATATCAGAATTAATTACTGCTGTTTGACTGAATCGATGGTAAAGCATTTTCAATTTGATGCGATATGATCGGACAAAACCGACTTTGGACATTGGACGTAGTTTGCACGCGCAGTATTCCCCGGGAGAAAGATCGCCAAATACGGTTGAAACTTAAGCTAGGCTTGATGTGGCCACATGGAGTTGACCAATTTAATATTTTTTTAATGAATAAGTTACAGATACGTCTTATTAACGGGCAAAGCCTTTATTGGCGGAATTAAAATATAAAGAAAATTACTCTACCCTACACACCTAACTAACTAACAACTTACACTAAGAGAATAGATAAACATGTACCGAAGAGATCCGATAGTTATCATGACGAAGATTTTAGAAGATTCTGGCGAACATCAGATAAGATTCTTATAATTTGATTTTAGTGTTTCGATAATAACAACGAACTATTTTTCAAAAAAAATGTCGCATTTGCGCACCTGGGCAACAAGACGTAACTAGGTTAGGTTTCTTTAGGTCATCTGAGAAGCACGAGTACAATAAAATAATTGTAAATTGATCCCAATGTTTTTAATGTTTAGAGAATTATTACTTTAGAATGAAATATCAAATGAATGATTATTGTTCTTGTATAGAAACTGATGATGATGATGATGATGTTTATAATCGACAACACAACACACAACATTAGGACAGGTTGTTTTAGAGACGTAATATTTAGAAGAGTTCGTTAAAGAGAAACAATATCAGAACAGTGTGTTATAGAAAGATAACATTGGAATAGGAACATCATTCTGTTGTTGTCATTATAAACTGACAACAACAGAATATCTTGTTAGAGCTTATGTCTAATATTGTCTGCAATAAAACAGTATTGTAATAGTTTGTTAAAGTGACAACATTAGAACAGTTTTGTGGAGACAGCAGTAAAATAGTTTGAAATGAAGAGACAACATTAGAAAAGTTTATTATAGAAAAACAACGTTAGAACAAATTGTTATAGAGACGCAAAATTATAAAAAAAGCCAAAAAAATGGCAGTCATAGGAACTGCCATGGAATAGAAGTAGTAGGAAAAACTTATAACTCAGAATTTGATAGCTCACTTTGGAAACTACGTGGGTAAAATAAAAGGGTGTGGGCATGATCATGGCTATCTAGAAATGCTGACGTATTTCTAGATGGGCAATGCCCGTGGTTCCGAGTTTACCCCAATATTTCTTTCATTTACGAACGTGACGCTTGACTTCAATTCACAGCCCGCGAAAAATTTGTCTATGGTGCGTCAAAAGAAGTTTTCACTTCAAAAAAACAAGATTAGGATAGTTTCTTACAGAAAGACAACAATAGAACAGTTTGTTATAGAGAGACAACATTTGCGTGAACAAGAGCTCGAAACGTCTAAATGTCGCGAGTGCCCCGCGACGCGCAAAAACTGCGCGCCAAGTCGCTGGCGCGGCTCCAACAAACCGACTCATCGACCTCAAACCCGCCAGACACCCTATAGATATGATCGCATCATTCTACGCACAATAATTTTTTTGCAGTTAAAACTTTTTTTGGAAAACCGATTTTTCGTGGGCTGTGAGTTAAGCTCGAAAGTTACGGCTGGTCTAGTCGGGAGAACGGCGACTGACGATCCGGAGCCCCTGGAATCAAAGCCCAAGGGCACCACTGTCCTATCGAAGTAATGTGCGTAATGCCGCTAACTTAAAATTGTGAAGAAAAAAACATCGTAAGGAAACCAACATGTAAGTACTTAGAATCTTTCGAGGTCATGTGTCGTCTACCAAACCGACTGGGCCAGCGTGGTGGATAATGGCCTAAATGGGTATGTCTGCTAACACTGTCTTTTTTAGTTTATTCATGGCCATGGATACTACTCCTTCAGCCGCATCTGTCACTATCGTGTCGCGGTGCTTACTATTTTTTGAACAATTTATATGTTTGTAATCATTTTTACTTTGAAATATTAAAGTTATTCAATGATTTTTAATACCTTTTAATTGTAGGATCAATACTTTAGAAAATAAAACCGCTTAAACATGAAAAGTCATAGTTTTGCTTTGTTGTTTTAAACATGTAGGCTCTTGCATACATAAATAGGCATAGTCTATGAAATAGGTAGTCTGTTCTGCCGACCGAACATCGTCGAGCAACGGGCGACACTGAGCATAAACATTGCTACATTTCGGACCCTGCGCTAATTTGCTGACTCTTGCTTCTGATGTGCATTTGGTGGTACGTAGAAAACAAACAGGACAAGCATTCGAATGAAAAAATGTTCGCAAGAAAAATTGAAACGATTTGGGTAAAATATTTAACACTTAATTAAATAAATAATAATTGTCTAAGTATTACCCGACACTTCTTCATACAAACACCATCTAGCTCTTAAGCATCTGAGTAAACAAAGCTAGATAAATATAATACGTGTCTTAGCTTTAAGAATACCTTTCTTCTTGACAAAATGCGGAATTCAAGGACCATTTTCTAGAGCCAAGTGGGTGAGAAACTTAAGACACGAGTGGATTTGGACGGTAAATCCCATATTGTAAGCTCTCGTTCCGTTATTGATCTCGAATGGGGGAATTAATGTACATTTCCTTCATTAGTGTAGAGCTCGCGCAGATTTACGACGCGCTTAATTACGTGGCGAGTCATTTTGCGACATACATGTCGCGTGATTTTGCGACTGACAAGTCACGTTATTCTGCGACTGACATGTTGCGTGATTCTGCGACTGGCATGTCACGTGGTTCTACGACTGACATGTTGCGTGATTCTGCGACTGGCATGTCACGTGATTCTGCGACTGACATTCCGCGTGATGTTTGGCGCATCGTTTTGCGGTAACGTGCATTTATTAGTTATAACGTCTGTTAGTTCAGTTGGGGAAACTATAATTTAAGTTCCAAATTTAATTCGGATTTCATTTTACTGAGTTGTATATCAAATAAAAGCCTTTTTTTGGTAATTTATGCCGAGTGACGCTTTTACTTTATTTCATGAATATTTTATAGCGTGTATAGAATTTCCTACAAAATTATGTAAAGTATAGGTTCAAGCTGCTAACTAGGGCTTTGGGCTAAAGTGCTCTTGAATAAATTTGTACATAGAAAATTTATCACAACGACAATCATTTCGCACGAAATTTAAGCGAAATGTGAGGTTAAATAGTGGTTTAAGAAAATGTATTTAACACAGTAATTAAGCATGTTTAGAATGCGAAAAAAATGTTCGAAGGCGCCACGGATGTCGTGAATATATTATTATTATTTTAGATACATTTGATTGGCATACACGAATACCAATAATAATCCTACTTTTATTATAACTGCCAATGTTTGTATGTTTGAATATTTTGATGTGTGTTCCTCAAACACATCGTAGCGTAAGAACGAATTTTGTTGAAGTATTGAACACGGAAAGGTTATGATCTAGAAGAACACGTAGGCTACTTTTTATCTAGAAAAAAATAATGGGGTCTGGGTCGAAAACGGTGGGGTGCTTCTATTTGACATACGAGTAGGTACATTTTCACCCATCTATTTCTCAAATCTGTCATCCTAAAAACGGCTCATTCTAATGTTGATAATAAATCCCTGACCAGTAATTGATTTTGTTCAAAACATAATCATCATAAACTAACAAACTGCTCTGTTATTTATTATGGAACCGTAAAATTGTGCTTTTCCTGATTTATTTAACGTCCCATAAAACACAACACACGAGCAAAACCCGAGCCCCGAGTACTCTGCACACTACTGCACTACACATCAATCACAGCAGATTATATGTTATTTTGCTGGTAAACTTGCGATGAGTGTAAAATGGTACAGTTATAAGCAAGTACCATACCGACCATACGTCAAAAGTGCTTGCCACACTCTCGCTTCAAGTTTTAGAGTTATATTAGGTAACATGATATACAGCTCCGGTTAAATCACTTTTATCAGACTAGCCGAGAAAGTTTAAATATTATAAGCGAGTTTTATTACGAAATAACGTAATCTAATTGTTATTGTTAAGTAGGTTTGTATTACTTTAATAATTATAATATGTCTTACTCTGATAAGTAAAGTGGTAGTGGCATATTTTTATTGATTTCCCGGTTACTTACATGTGAATTGTCGGTCCAACTCGATTTAAGTTTCCTCCAGATTCGACGGCTTTTATCAACGAAAACGCGCGCGTGTGATCGCGTCCTGTTTCGCACAGCGGCAGCGGCGCGGCGCGCGCGCTAGTTCATCGGCGGCTGTGGAGCGCAGGCGGAGTTGTGAGTATACTCGAAACCTTCGTAACTGTTGTGTGTTGTAATGTTGTAACACTCACGGCTGTATGCTCCAATTTTCACAAATCTGGTAACTAGTCACTAGTGACGACGATGAAGTGACGACATAAATCATCATTAAGTAAATATCTGTCCTATTACGGATGGGTAGCAGTATCGTTTACCTTCAGGCTTGAATCTTGTATGTTGTTATGTATGTCATTAATTCGTTTTAAAGGCTACAGTTTTCATAAATAAAGGTTTAAAACTTCGACTAAACAGTTGCAGTTGGTGGTCTAACGCAGCTTTATATACGTTGAAAGTACTTCAGTAGGTTTTGACAAATGGTTCGTAGGAGTTCGCCTCTCTAGCAGCGTTTTACATTTCCGTCCGCACCGCGCGCCCCGCGCCCGCGCCCGTGTCGTCTGAACATCGTAGTTAATCGCTCGCTTCGCTCAACTTTTTATGAGGTTTGTCAGCAGTTGTTTCGGACGCGCCGTTTCCTCGCAGAGTGAGTGGGACTCGAGACTCGAGTTAGTTTGTTATTGGACTTTGTGGAATACAGTTATACGCCGATATTATGGCTTAATATTTTATTGTTTGAGTAGCTTTCTACGCAATGGGAGTTGGTATAGGTTTCGTGATTTAACAGAATTTTTCTACTTTCCTATTTTTTTATTCTTGATGGCTTTTATTTGGATTAATTCTCGAAATTTTCTGAGCTTAGATTCAAGAGTGACATTTAAAAGCTTATCTGATGGAGTCATGCAGTTACATGAATATGAAGAGTTCGAATCACTACCAGAAGCCAGACCAGACGGCGCTCGTCACTCGGAGATAAATATAAGAAGATGATTATTTATTTATCTATTAATATTTTGTTTCTATTTTTCTAGAAAGATTGTCCTTTGTACCGGGACTTAACAGGTGAACTCAGCAGAGTGCTACAAAAAGTGCACTATACTGAACTGAACTGCACAAAAACAAATAAAATTTAAAGTTACAATTAGATTACTACATACATCATATTTTATTCCTAATATTTGAATGTATTTACTTAAAATTGTTGAACGCGTTTAGTTTCAGCTTCATAATGATAGAAACATGGCGGGAGGCCGCTCGAGTAGTTTATTGTTCAAATCCCAGTCACTTTGAGTTATAGGCGATGAATATTTTATTTGATTTCATCGAGTGTTTGTCAAATCTGTTTTTAACAGGCTTTTTCATATTTTAACACGCTTTTATAAGCTTTGTATACATGGATCTATGTAACGGAATGTGTGAATGTGATTTGTGCAACTGTGCAACTTTGTACACTTATCAAGGACCAATGAACGATGTGACGTCACGCCTTCATAAAAATCGTTTATAGACGTGACATCACTCGACACTTGTAAGCACTATATTATTTATATCTTCGTTATTTTTTGTTTGTGAAAGAAAAAATATACACATGTACAATATTTTGTAGTAATATAACTGACGGACTAATACGTTTTTTAGTTACCATGCCTCTTTAAAAATACTAGTAAAAATATTTTGAGTTTCACCTGCTTTTTCTGAGTATATTTTCAAGTTTCATGTACTAGTTAGTCATCGTCAAATTTAACAATGACGGAAAAAATCGTGAAGAAAAAGGCGTGTGCCATGAAATATATACTTCGAGCATATGTGTCCGCACTCGCACGTGGCCAGGGTGGTGGATTACAAGTAAGCATTGACTCTGTGAGAGAAGGGCCCGATTCCCAGCAGAGGGGACATAAATATAGTGGACTGCTTAAGCTGATGTTGTCCGAGCTAATGTCAAAGCCGTGTATAAATAACATAATATACTTATACATTCCGCCAGACATGGTACATGCGTACATACGATAACTTAGTACGGTGTAAAATCAACGTTAGTCTATAATCAGTCTATGTTTATAAAAATAAACGTTTGTACTCTAAAGAATCGTACACTATTTGTTTGATCGTGTGATGATTTATGGCAATGTGCATGAACCAAAGAAGGTTTCTGAGTTGGTACGACAAACAGTATAAAGTAGAGTACAGCTAGTTTGATAATAAATTAAGTGATAGCAAAAGATAAGAAAATCTGAAGTGAAAACTTTTTAGCAAGGTTATATTATACAATCATTGGTATAGTTCTATACGAATGATTATATTATTATGAATACGAGAAGGTATCAATTATTGTAGTAATGGCGGTAGATCACGTGGTTCGGATTTCCCTCCACTTTTGTCTAATGGCGGCGGCACCCCGCGCGCGGCGCGGCGTTCCGCGCGGCTGCCCCGTAATGCGCCGCGCCGTCTGTCGCCACCCTTATGAAATTCGCAATTTAATGCCATCAACTACTCTACACTTATGGCTCCCGGCCCGGGCACACCGAGAGGGGGATAGTTTCACAAACAGTTTTTTTTTTTAATGTGATGTAAACATGAAAGACGAGACAAACATAATAATAATATTACTCACTGTAGGATGACAATAATACAAGTTGATATTTCGCTGCTAACTTTGATAACTATTCATCTAATGTTATTCTACCAACAGTCCTACTAATGTTATAAATTAATGCGAAAGTTTGGATGTTTTGGAATGTTTGTTGTTCAATTACGTCGGAATGCTTAAACGGATCGGGATAATTTAGAACTGAAACCTTGGATGTTTGTGGCTATATTATCACGTCGCGTCAGAAAAACTCTGCAGCTATTTTTCGTCGCGGTTAATTGTGAAAACGGAAGTTCGGCGAGTAAAGCGGGGAGATGCTAGTTTTCAATAATTCTCCATAGTGACTCAAACGATGATTCAGATTCAGATCATTTATTCACCATTACAACATGTTAGTCATATAAGGTACGTCATGAATATAAGAATAATCAGCACTTAAAACAGATATTATAATACAATATTAATTGAAATCGATAATTGAAATTATATAATATTAAACATTTTGTATACCGAAAACAGCACAAACTCTCTATATATAGATAAATAAAAATAAGTCAAATGTGATCTAATTAACATTAAATATAAAAAGATTTCTAAATACATTGTGTTTGAAATCAAAGTAAAATAATGTGCATTAAATGTCAATGAACTATAAATTTCAAATAAGTCAATGAATAATAAAATCAATAAATAATGTTAACGAAAATACAATGTCAAGATTGAGTACAAATTCATAATTATTATTAAAAATCTATCATTAAAAGTCCATCATGATGTCAAATTAATTCCGCACAATTTACAATAAGAAATAACAGTCAAGAACAAAAGTCTAAAATAATTGACGTAACCAGCATAATATCACATATCTGAAAACGATTGCTCATTTCATTTTAACTGCATAAACTCACTTAATGTAAATAATGATTTTTTACTACAGAATCGTTTTATTTTCTTTTTGAAATCTTAAGGTGCGCTTATACGGGCGACTAAAATTGCTCAATTCCAGTCAATACTCGTCAACTATGACGTCACGACTACATCAAGCAATTTACGCCAACGGCAACAAGCATCAATACTGCGCAATAGAATATTGAGCGATATCGCGCAACTTCATCAACTAGGCAATACTGTGCTACACGAGCATTTCAGTATTCGCTCGCTATGGACGACATTGTTCTTGCTGCGGCGGCTTGTAGCGCCACCCGACCTCTTGCTCTCCCCGCGGAAGCAAGACGGTAAGCCGCAAAACAAACAAGTGCGAATGAGATATATACAAAAATTGCTGGGAATTTCCAAGCCCATTGGATATTCGTCAATTCGTATCGGCAACATTGAGCAATATGAAATATCTGGAGCAATTAGAAGCAATATCGCCGAAATAATTGCCGCAATTTATTAAAATTGCGTTTGATTGCTCCATTAATTGCTCCAGATCGGTCCATTCGTGTCGCCGAACAATTATTGCCCTCGTGTAAGCACACCATAAGATTGGTAGATTTGCAATAGATTGCGGTAATTTATTGTACATCATGATTTTATTGAAAATACCTTACTTTTGCGTTTTACATAGTCTTGTACGAGGTACGAAAAGTTTTTCTTTATTTCTTAAATTGTAATTATGCAAGCACTTGTCCATGTTCTTAGGATATAACTTTTTCGGTATGTATTTCGAGTAGCGATTTATAAATATACAATGATATTACAGTCATAATTCTATTTTCCACAAAATATTTCCTAGCAGATTGTCGTCTACGAATTCCGTTTATAATTCTTATAGAGCGTTTTTGACATTTTAACACCTTTTTGATATCGGTTGCGTTGCCCCAAGTAGTTATTGCATAGCTTAGGATAGAATGAACGCATGCGTAGTAGACTGATATTAAAGACCTATTGTCTATTATAGGTTTGAGTTTAAATAAGGCATAATTTGCGCTAGACATTTTTTACAGATTTTATCTATGTGTGCGCTGTGAGTAAGGCTATAGTCTATATTGTAGCCTAGGAACAAATTATTAAATGCAGTTATAACATCTTTTTTACTCTTTCTTGTGACGTACTTCATTATAATACTCTTTTCAGCATTCAAAATTATCCCGTAAACTAAAAAATACACTCACATAAACGTTAGCAAAAATTTTTTTTCATCACACCTATACGTGTGGGATGTTTATCGATAGGTCTTTAAAAATGATGTTGAGTAATAAATATTCTACTATCATTTTTGCCTACACTGAACAGTTTGCGCGTGAGACACTTCCAAAGTGGTAAAATGTGTGCCCCCTCCCCTCTAACTTCTAAAATAAGAGCATGATAAATTTAAAAAATATACATGATGTAAATTACCATGTAAACTTCTAACGAAAATTAGTTTGAACTCGATCTGATTAGTAGTTTTTTTTGGTGTGTCATAAATACATTATTTTTAAAACATCGATCAAAATTACACCGAACTACAAGAATGTATTTATTATGTTACTTGCTGCTACGGAACCGGGGGCCAGGTCACAAAACATTAACTATAATAATAAAGAAATCGCAGTAAGGAACCTTACACTTGGCACGACTTTGTCTAGATTGATTTACTTTTTAGAGATAAATACGCAGCTCCATTGATACTTGGCTAGTTTTTTACAGAATGTTTTTGGTGGGATTTCTATTACACCTCCTTATTTCAGCATGGTAAGGAAAAAGCGACCTTTTGAAACGTTGTCATTAGTGGTGCGGTGGGTGAGATTTAAAATAAGATTTCACATGAAACAGGTTAAGATACCACTGCGTTGCGATACGATGTTAACAATAAAATTAACTGTTTGTTTATTTTTTATTTATGTGAAGTGCACTTTCTTTTTTGTTGGGTAGTCAAGATGTACTTTTTTTTTATTGTACGTAGTATCTCAGTGTGTCACAGCCTTATTTCGTGTAATGTACACAAAATGGCAGTAATGGGCGCGGAGTGCGGCGTCATCGAGCCGCGCGGATGGCGCAAATTGACGCGAGTAATCACCGCGGGCTGCGAGAGCGGGGCGCGGTAGGGGCGAGAGCGGAGTGATAGCGGGCCGAGAGCGGGCCGACAGCGGAGCGCGGGCGGGGTGAGAGCGGGACGAGAGCGGAGCAAGGGCGAGGCGAGAGCGGGACGAGAGTGGGGCGCGGGCGGGACGAGAGCGGGACGAGAGCAGGGCGCGGGCGGGGCGAGAGCGGTTGTGATAGCGGGCCGAGAGCGGGGCGCGGGCGGGGTGAGAGCGGGACGAAAGTGGGGCGCGGGCAGGACGAGAGCGGGGCGAGAACGGGACGTGGGCAGGACGCGAACACAGCAAGAACCGATCACGTACGCAAGCATGACGTGGTCGTGACGTAATCATCAGTAATGCGTTCAACGACGGATTTTGTAGTCTAATGACTCGTTGCATCATATTTTTGAAATTTAAAAATTTGCTTTAACGAAATCTATAGTCGGATATATTTGATGCTATCTACACTACCCTAGATCCCAACTAATTACACTATGCAAAACTTCCTACTTTTTATAAGTGGAATTAAGTACCTAAAAAAAAACTGTACAAAAAAAATCGTCCATATTGATCGAGCTAGATAGAAATACCTACCTACATGGATATAAATCAAAAGATGCGCCCTGAGCACCTTGAAATTAATTATATTGTTAACAAATTGCGGCTCTGTGTGTAGCGTGAGTGGCTTTCAATTACCAATCTACTTGACCCCTAGAATCGCAAGCGGCGAAGTATGTCGCGGTTTTACTTATTTTGGTTGTTGACAACGAATGGCGATACGTATAAACGTTCGTTGTAAACAGCTTCCCACAACCAAATAGAACGGAAAGAGCGAGCTCACTCTTCCCAACGATAACATAATTCCGTGCGCCTGAAGTTTGGAAGGGCACATCCATTGATTTATGTCGATGCCTACCTTTACTTGCCTACGTTTAATTTTTTAGTTTTTATTATTGCTAATCTTTCCTTCATACTTTCCTGGGGTTAGGACCGGAAAAAATAGATCAAATTTAATTGTTTCAAATTGTTATATGCTAGAATCTTTAAAAAAATACGTATTTTTGCATTTTCAAAAAGAAAGGAGTCTATTTACAACGATCACTAATAAACTAAACAGTTTGTACCTTACAGGTATTTGTTTTAGGTATTGTTGAGCACGCCAGGATATACTCACACGATTGGATTTTAGCACTGCTCTGGCACCTCACTTGTGAAACTTGTGCATTGTTCGTTTCACCAAAATAAACACGGGGTTTTATTTCACTCTCAAAAAAAAGATCTCTGCACCTGTATCGTTTCACTTGTAGTTTTACTGCACACAAACTACATATGTATAATCAACATACCTTGACTGCGATCGACACCTAACCGAAGAAAAAATACAGGTGATTATTAAATTTTAGGGTAGACGGGTGCTGCCACGGTTGACCGATCGCCTGACCATAATCAGTCAGTGACCATAAATTGGATAATTTCCGTGTTTTTTTTTCACCAGGTTTTCGATTGTTTTTCAGCTTGTTGTGATCAGTAACGGCAGTAGGGGAGACCGAGGTGAGTTGTGACAGAGGAGAGTTGTGACAAAGACGATTACTCGAAACCTATGACCGTTAGCGAGTTGGCAAAACTGCGCAATTGTTTCTTTAAAAACGCGCTACTTGACACGGTACGCGCCAGAGGCGCACTGCAAGCGGTTATGCGAGTGCGACGACTGCATGAAAAAAAAAACGAAAAGTAAGTTTTTTATCAAAATTTTGATGACTTCTATGTACTGACATATTGCATTCACAGGATTAGTCTATTTTTTCTTATATTTAGTGGTGTTTGATGTTTCAAAGCGTGGCATTGTCTTCCTATATTTCCATCATGTTTTGAAATTATGAATTATTATTTTAGCCAAGTCGCAATTTTTGGCACCTAGGAGAATTGTGACACGCTGTCACAACTCTCCTATGTAAGTTTGGTTTATGAATAGCTTATGTTGATTGGTTTCAGTAATGTTTTTTTTGCTTATGTAATAATGTGCGTTTCGTTTTTGTCAATGTTTACAACCTAAGTTTGAGATAAATGTGTTTGCTAGAATCAGTAACCTGTTGCTAAAAGATCCACCAAGACCAAAATACCCATCTTATAGACGCAAGATCAAATCAGTTATTCTTACAGACACACCTACAAAGGATGAAATAGGCAAGTAAAGGTAGGCATCGACATAAATCAATGGACACATCCATTGATTTATGTCGATGCCTACCTTTACTTGCCTACGTTTAATTTTTTAGTTTTTATTATTGCTAATCTTTCCTTGATACTTTCCTGGGGTTAGGACCGGAAAAAATAGATCAAATTTAATTGTTTCAAATTGTTATATGCTAGAATCTTTAAAAAAATACGTATTTTTGCATTTTCAAAAAGAAAGGAGTCTATTTACAACGATCACTAATAAACTAAACAGTTTGTACCTTACAGGTATTTGTTTTAGGTATTGTTGAGCACGCCAGGATATACTCACACGATTGGATTTTAGCACTGCTCTGGCACCTCACTTGTGAAACTTGTGCATTGTTCGTTTCACCAAAATAAACACGGGGTTTTATTTCACTCTCAAAAAAAAGATCTCTGCACCTGTATCGTTTCATGTGTAGTTTTACTGCACACAAACTACATATGTATAATCAACATACCTTGACTGCGATCGACACCTAACCGAAGAAAAAATACAGGTGATTATTAAATTTTAGGGTAGACGGGTGCTGCCACGGTTGACCGATCGCCTGACCATAATCAGTCAGTGACCATAAATTGGATAATTTCCGTGTTTTTTTTTCACCAGGTTTTCGATTGTTTTTCAGCTTGTTGTGATCAGTAACGGCAGTACCTAGACAACGCTGTTAAATTAATTATGCTAATGAAAAAAAAACGGTGTACCTATAATCAAAATGTCGACGACATAATCGCACGCTTAATAATAAAGAGAATTATCTCAAAAATTAAGAATTTTGGGAAATGGCGTTTAAAGTTTAGTCTGTTCGACCAGGAGCACAAAATATTAAAAATAATTGATAAATGTCGTATTTTTCAAAACAAAAGAAGGGTAGATAAAAGTAGAAATCCTAACCTTTAATCTGGTATATCAATGTCCATTCTACATTTATGAAAACCCTGAAAAAAAGTGAAAAGAAGAAAAACCCTCGAGACTTATTTCAGTTTAGGACAAAACTAAAGTAGTAGTTTAATAATAAACTGAAATATCTCAAAATATTTCACAAAAGAAACAAAATATTTTAAAACAAGACTGAAATAAGTGCAAATGTCCATTTGGCAATAAAACAAGCTTAAATACTAAATGAAGTTACATCAAAATATTGCACTTTATGATTGTAAATTAATAAATAAAATACTCACGTTTTAAGTTTTAAACAGCAATATTCGACTTTTGACAGACATCATGGCCGATCCGTTTGGAACGAAAGAGACGATCGGTCTTCCGTTTCACTCAAAATCGTTCGAATTTAACGGCTGTCGAATCTATCCTATTCTTTTCGTATTGTTATTGCGTTTTATTACAAAAGCTCGATTTCCCCAATTTTTCAGTTATTTCTCTTTATTATTAAGCGTGCGATATTATTATTGGAAGTATTGCATAGTAGTAGGATTTAACAACTTGAATATGATCAAGCTTGAATCGTTTGTCATAAGTAGATTCCTAAGGCTTCGTGTTGAATGCGTATGTGAGTAGTTATTGTCATAAGTCTATACTATTTAAACTTATCCGGTGTTATTCCTTCAGAAAGATATGCCGCTCAGCCCAATCTTCGATTTACAACCGTCACAAGCTAACTGCCTTCGGTATTCCAGGCGTATCGTCACTCCATCTAGTCGCAAGTCACACTACGCTATGTTTACCAATTCGCGGTCTCCACTTCTACAGTTATTGAGTCTGCGACAGATATGACCGGCCCACTGCTACTTCAGTTTGCTAATGTGCTGATCTAAACCGAACACTGTACTTGTTTATTTGAGTTTTACTCATAGCGCAGGATCCTGGGCACGATTTTTGCAATTGTTTACTATCGGACTGATTTTGCGTGAATAGCTTCATTTTGATGAGACGCTCAACATTTTCCTGTAAGAAACTCTCGATTGTGGTAGCTAACAGAGATAGCTAGGATACAATAATATGTCTAACCGTAGGACCAGAATAATGTACCTCGCAATTTGTAGGACAATATAACTGTTAAATTTTAATGAAATAAATAATTACTTTATTTGCGAAAATGGGTAGGTTTAACAAGATCTTAAAAGTTTACATTGCGAACTCCATAAACAACCTTGCGGCATGCAAATATTAAGTTGTCTATGATTAGACAACAAACTTTATAATGAACTACTTTAAAACTGCCTATTCAAGGGCTGATTATTTCACATTTTTTATTTGTTACATTACATAATTTTATTAAATTGCTTAACAATTTATAACAGAGTAATGATACTGAAAGCAATGTTTACTTCCAACATTTTTTAAATTAAGTACTCTTAAGCTGCCTATTTACATAATTTTTGTTTACATAGCAATTATATTACATTGTTTAGTAATTTATAATAAAACTAGCGGCCCGTTCCGGCTTCGCTCGGATTTCGTCATATAAGGACTATTAATCGAAAAAAAAAACTATCCTATCTCTCAAGTTGGACCAGACTGCTCACGGTGTGCCAATTTAATTTAAAATCGGTTAAGTAGTTTAGGAATCCATCGCGGACAAACATCGTGACAGGAGATTTATATATATTAAGAAGATAATGCCATTGTTCACAAAAAACTTTATAATTGACTACTATTAAGGCTGCCTATCCAAGTGCTGCATGTTTCATATTGTTATTGTTTACATTGCATAATTACAAAGTCATTTACAACAAAGTAATGACAGTGAAAGCAATGTAATGAAGTAGTTAAATAATAAAATATAATACTAATGTTCATGAATAAATAAAAGCTCGAAAATCTGAATCTAAATTATCAGTCAGATACGATAATGATTCCAGAAAAATTACAGGGCTTAGAGACATAATATCTTAGATCTCTGGGTGACGAGCGCAGTGCAGTGCTAGGTAATGATTTGGACTATCATGTTCCAATAGCTGCGTATTACTGTGCTGTTATGTGGCAGGCATGTTGCTTACCATCAGGAACATGACCTGCTCGTCTCGTCACTCTATGCTATAAAAAATTGACTTTTGCATTTTGCATCTGGCCGTTGAGCCCATATTCAATTGTGTAGCGAAAGCCTCTCAGATGTCGGTTGAGGCTATTCGCTAAACTCCATTCTTTGACACGACTATCGATATGATCGACTGCGATCATCGAGTATCTCATATGACGGAACATGCAGTATCTCATGAGCCAAACAAGGTATAGTTGATGACCTTATCCTTCCTGGGTTTCAGGAGGCTCTCGTCGTGCGGCCTTGCAGCATGCGCGGTGTATAGGTACTAGTGCTACGGAGGTGGGCCGCGATGTTGGGGGTAGACATCGTGGCTATGGGGTGGAAACCAGGGCGGGAGAAGACCGCCGATATTACGGTCCATCACTCTCCAGGCCTGCCGTGGCTTTGACGGGGCATCACCTTTAAATGGCGAACGCGGTGAAGCTGTATAGGAAGAGGAGTTGTGGTATTGCGGTGAACATCTTTGTGGTAAGAATATCTAAATGTGGTAGGCAGCGAGAACACAGATGGTGGGACCAATGGTGTTCAAAAGCGGCTGCGTCTGTCATCCACTTACTGCTCGTTATCTGAGATGCTAACGGTCCATTTTGGGTTCAGGTGGGTCGGTGACCGGGATGTGAGCCAGAAGAGGGACCCGGAGACGGGTAATTCGCGGAAAAAGTGAGATCATCCCCGTTTTCTTGCCGTAAAGAGTCACATACTCGTACTAATTAACTGTATAATATTATTAAAAAGCTAAAAAAAATAATTATTAATATTAGCTGTCAAAAAATCTCTTTTATTGCAAATTCTTCTTAGTTGTGGTTAGAATTTATTTTTGTGCTATTAATTATGTAACAAGTAAGCAAACAACGAACTTTTGAGAGATGGATTGCTGTATACGTTGACTCTGTTCTCGTCGAACGAGTAATATAGGTACACGCGATGACGTTGAGAAGTTGTCTTTCCAGAAATAATGAAGACGGAAACTCATTTCCCTCCTCGACTGTACAAATAAGAAATGGTTAAGAGCCACTTTTGTCAAATGAACGATAAAAAAAACGAAGTGTACAAATCGGAGACTAAAATAATACGTAAGAAATATGCTACAGTTCCCGCCGCGTCCATGCCGCGCCGTGACAGGGCTTTTTATGAACATTGCCTGTGTTTGTAAAAATCTAAAGTTATGATATAACTATGTGTGTAGAATATACCTAGTAGTAGATAGAATATTTTATACATTAATTGTTTTGATATTTATTTACTGGGGTGCATAATGTCGTGATTTTGTACGTTTAGCAACTAAAGTGAAAAAACTGTAAGTACATGTTAAATTCAGTAGAGACTCGTACATTGACGAAAATTGGATTTCTTTTCGAGGAGATTCTATAATTTCGATAGATAACAAAACTGTATTTTTGTTTCATGTCTATGCGAATCGATTCACAGATCCAAATAAAAAAAACAGCGAGTCGGACTCCCCATGAAGGGTTCCGTAGCAGAAAGTAACATAATACATAAGTTCTTGTAGTTTGGTGTAACTTTTATCGATGTGCTTTTAGCACGCACTAAAAATTACAAAATATTCGTATCCCATTCAGCAAACCCTTTCATTGAATACCCATATCAAGGGGGTGCATTTCAAATAGCTAATCCGCCATTTTGGATGCCCGCCATGTTGGATTTAAGTCATGTGACTATTTTATTCGTATTCCTGACAGCAAAACCTTTCATTTGATACCCATATTATCATGGGAGTGCATTTCAAATCGCATGTCCGCCAAATTGGATTTAAGTCACGTGACTATTTTTTTCGTATTTCTTAACAGCAAACCCTTTAATTTGATACCCAATCATGGGGGTGGATTTCAAACAGCCAGTTCGCCATCTTGGGGAGGCCGCCATATTGAGTTTGTAATGACGTTTCTTAGCTAGTCAAGTATTGTTATTAGAACTCAGAGCGTGTGCAAACTTTCATCCTAATCGAGGACTGGAAAGTGGGTCAAATTAAGATTCCAAGATTTTCTTACACACATAGTTAGTTACAAGTAAAGCTAATAAATTCTGGTTAAAAAGCGTGTTAAAATAACGTTTATTAGCTAGTAATGTATTGTCATCAGAACTCAGAGCGTGTGCAAAATTTCATTCTAATCGAAGATCGGGAAGTGGCTCAAATTAAGATTCCAAGATTTTCTTACATACATACCTAGTTAGTTACAAGTGAAGCTAATAAAAGCGTGTTAAAAATGAAATTAGAAATATCAACATCATTTTTGAAGACCTATCCATAGATAGACACGCCACACGTATAATATGAATGAAGAAAAAAAAAATCTGAGCTTCAGTTCTAAGTATGGGGCACCCCTTAAGATGTATTGTTTTTTTTTGGAAAAATCTTAATGCGGTTCACATAATACATCTAATTACCAAGTTTCAACAGTTAAGTTCTCATAGTTTCGGTAAAAAGTGGCTGTGACATACGGACTGATAGACAGACAGACAGAAAGACATGACGAATCTATAAGGGTTCCGTTTTTACGTTTTACAGAACCCTAAAAACGACATTTTTTTTACACCGAGGTACAAATTCGGCGTGGTTTCATGAGAGATGGTGTAAGTTAAAATGTATTCGAGGTTTTATTTCATCAATAATTCAATGTATTTCAAGTTATACATTTAAAATCCTATCTACATAATTGAGAGTTTAGATAACGGCTCAGTTCAATACATAATGAAACAGTAGTAGGACCTTTGTTAAACTCCATTTAAATTCGATCATCTGTCGCAATACTCTCCGTAGCAGCTCGTCAGCCAATCACGACCGACTAATTATCCAATTACGTTATCATCGCCACATTGTGTTCAATCAATTAATTAACAGCGCAAATACAAAACCAATGCCATTCCGCGACATAATATAGCAAATATTACCCGGCTCGAGCCCAGAGCTTCAAGTCTCAAACTTGTATTATAGGTTCGAGGGATCGGAAATTATAGGTGAAACTTATGCAATGCCCGCTCGGGGGAACGGCCATATCTTGGTTTACGACGGCCTGTGGGTCCCCGAGGCCTCCTGGGGTGGCGGGGCCTGTAAAGCCCCCAGTGACACAGAGAGATCAATTTAGAGTTACGGCCCGAAATCGGGAGTCGGTATCTTGACGTACTTTTTATAGAGAACGGAGACATTGGGACTCGATGGCTGCAGTTGGGCGCATGCTTCTAGATTACACTTCGGCGAACGGTTCGGAATTCGTTCCAATGTTCGCGGATTTACGCATTTTTGTTGAATATTCGTGGTCGCTGCGTCGATTTACTAAAGATATGCATACATTTGTATGTTTTTCAAATTTCACTATTAAAACAAAGCTGTGTTATTGTTTTGTTCGTTTCGTTTTCACGGTACAACAGAGTTTTCGAATAATTTCGGCCGCAGTCAGCAGGGTCAGACTTATGTTGAAATTGTATTAATTTATTTAAATCAGAATTTATTTGCTACGTGTACTGAAGCCTCGGCAGTGAGTCAACGGGCGGGTTCAATATCCATTGTGTTTGAAGTACCTATATGTATCCAGAACCTGTATTCAGACGTTTCTGTATGTTAGTGTATTTATAATAATTATCTAGAAAAATGTACAAAACAATTACGTACAGACACAATATACACTCACTATCTCACACTACACGCTAGTACCTACGCACTAGTGGTCCACCCTGGCTTCGGCCGCGGCACATATAAGATTTAGTTTATAGCACTCAGGGACGACGGGCATATCCGATGGTGAAAGATTTTTTGTAATAGGTCCCGTAGTTCCTGAGATTAGCGATTAGCAAACAAATAAAACTTTTCAGCTTCATAATACTAGTGTAAGAATACCTCTAGAGTATTGATTTAGATTTATTTACTTACAGATGTGAAGGTAACGCAATAATATGGCAAGTTCACTATTTATTTTACATCTCAAAAAATGTCCAATGCGCCTTTCACTTCAGTAAACTTTAGTAAATTCTTGGGTTTCTGGAAGTAGCATCATACTTTTCTACAAATTTCAAAAAATAAATTATTTGTTTTTTTGTGAATAAACAGATATTGTAGGAATGTTTGTAGGAATGTTTTCTGAGATATAGATATCATAGATCCCATAGCCTAAGCAGCTCACTAAATGTTCCCACTACCGGGACTCGGGATCTTCTCTCGAGAGTCAAGGCTAAATCCACCACGCTGGCCCAGTGCGGGTTGGTGGATGACATAATTATGACCTCGACACATTTTAGGTACATGTCGGTTTCCTCACGAAGTTTTCCTTCACCGTTTTAAGTTAGCGGAATTACGCACATGACTTCGAAAAGACAGTGGTGGGCGTGCGATTGGAACCCTTGATCGGCAGCCGCCGTTCTCCCGACTAGACCTAGTAACTACATGTCATAGATCCCTGTACATTGATTCCTGCGCTGCGTCACAGATTACTTGGCCTTTATATTACTCAAAAGAGCGCATTTGAATAAAACTTTCATATTGAATCAACAAAATCAATATCTGGATGCAACTACTAGGGCAACCCGTTCAGTGTATCTTATTTACTTATTTATGTTTGTTTGTAGATTTCAACTATGAACCGTTGTCGCTGTTTCAGACATCAAATAATCCCAAAGTAGGATTAAATCCTTTCAAGAGGAAATCTTCGATCAGATCACGTGAGCAGATCAGATTTCACTTTCAAATGCTACGTTATAAAACCGTACAACTATCATTCCTGACTTCCTTATTTACATGATTAATAAACGCTACGAGTATTGTCTTTTTTGGCTTAAAAGAGACTAGAGAGCTTAGTGCTGCAACTTTCAATCCTGGACCAAAAATCTAGAAACCCTACCGAAACCAGGTGTAAGACCGAAGGACAGCGGAACATCTATCTATATTTATAAAAATCAATGCCACTTTTCGTTGTAAGTGAACTCCTCCTAAATGGCTTGACCGATTTGAATGATTTTTTGCATACGTTTGGGTAGTGCCCTGAATGATTTAGATTCACAAACCCGCCCGGCAGATGGCGCTGCAGTTGGTATATCTAGGTTATTATCCGAGCGAAGCTGAAATGGGCCGCTAGTATAGATAGAGCAATCCACGAAGACGCGCCCCACCAATTTTCGTTTCCACCAATCGCGTTTGCTCCGAGCGTCAGTCGCGAACCATTCACCAGTCATTGTAGTGTGCGTGTGCATTCATAGGTAATTAGCGTGTACCAATAACACTCAAACATTGACGGAAGCTTGCACACATATACTATAAACGGTTAGGAGGAATAGTGGGGCGCGTCTTCGTGGATTGCACTATCTGTACAATATAATTTCTCCGCTTTGTTTTTCTTATCGAAGGACTATCATTGATAACAGAAGCAAAAAAGTATCTGTATACCATCCACGGTGGGGACTAGTGAGACCAATTATGCTCCCTGACATTGTCAACTGTTTTAGACCTAGTTTTACAGACTAATAAAGTACGGGTTTCAATGGAAGCATCATTGAATATTGTTAGCGATGTCGCAAGCAAATACTGCGAACGATACGACTGCAAAGTAACACTTGGAAGGTTGAAGAACCTACGACAATGAGCTTTACATAAATACATATACATCGAAAAAATGAAAAACAGGGTTCAGACAGTACGATGACGACAAAACTATGCTTAAAAACATTTTTTCCTATTCACCATCTAACCCAGAGAAATTAGGTACTAACTTAAAATAAATACGCAATAAAAGTTTCTTGAACTGAAACACCACCTGTTGCAGAAACATTTTATATCGGAAACTTTATTTAATTCTCACATTTTCTCACCGTTCAAACTTTCTGCTGACTTTTACAAATAATTCAAAACTAAAATTAGTTAAATCGATCCAGCCATTCGGAGTGTTTTGAGATTAACGGCAACAATTCGTTTTTAAAACGTTCTAAAGTGATTCCGCAAAAGCGCTGTATTAATAACATTTAGTTGTAAAACTCAGCTCAACTAAAAAGCTAAAGTCAAACGGGACCTAAAAAAGTGCCGCCGCAAATTCTCCACAATTTATGAGCATCGATTTGGTGCCGTTTTTATTCAATGCGTACGATTATGTTCCCCGGAATGGGTCGATGTTTTCTATTGGCCGATTAGAGGGGGCAGGGGTGGGGGGAGGGGCGCGGGCGGCATCCGAATCGGCGCATTATGCGACTGTCGTGAAACAATAGCGACGGCGCTCGACGCCCGCACGTGGAGATAAACCCTTACGATCAGACGACGGCGATTCTTACTTCTGCGTCTTTATTCAATTATTCGGCGATGTAAGTAGTAGTTGGCAAACAAACGATTGGATTCCAGCTTCGTGCCGAATGATGCCGGATGAAGTGGACAAACTGAGCGAGAGTGGAAAGTAACATACGAAGATAATAAATAACTACTCAATTGCACACGCACAAACTGATTCGTTCTTTTTAGGATATCGTAACTTGGAACGTCTGGTTTCACGCACGTCAATTCAATATTTTAAAGCGAATGTCGTAGAGGCGCTTTTAGATTAGCAGATTTGAGTAATATATGGCTGAAATCTAAAAACTAATGTTTTCTACGCAGGAATATTAATGCTGAAAATATTGTTTTCGAAATTGTTTTCATTCATTGCCTTATATTTTTGAATAAGCATTCTGTAAATGCACACTAAAACTATCGAAATGTAGTGATATTTTGTGTTCCAAAAGTGTATCCACTTAGTCTTAGGAAGTTGCAGCCGGCTGCCTTTCGCTAGCCGTCACTCCATCTCCTCGCAGGGTTTTCTACTTTACACTTTATAACATGCGATCTGCACTATATATCGGCACTCCATCTACCCGCAGGGTGTTCTAGTCTACACTTTCGCACAGCATGTGATCTCTCTAGATCATGTTTCCAAGCGGTTATAAGCTCTTTTAAAGATATGGTCACCTCATCATAACTCCATTTGAATCGCCACAAATATAATTTGAAGCACTTATTTATATTACTAGCGGACAAAGGCCCTACACTCGTGTGTGCACGAGTATCGGGCCATTGAAGCCGGCTCGGGTCGGTATCGGCCGTGATATTAGAAATATCCGATAACAATATCGGAGGTACATCCGCGCCATTACAGTAAAGTATACCGGAATAATAACCGGGATGTGAACGCAGAATATACGCAGATGGACCACTTAAACTTGAAACTCAATACTCTGAACATCTTCGACATTTATGTTAAAGCTGTCAATAATGTTGAATGTGTCGAAAAAACGGAAATCAAAGTAGCGATGAACACTACATTATAGATATGACAAGGGACAGTGAGATTAAATGGACAAAGATTATTACAGAACTGCAACCCCGCGATGGTAAAAGAAGAACCAAGAGGAAGAATAAAAATATGGATGTTAGTATGATAATAAAAAAAAAAACTGGGGGCATTTTGACTTAGAAACTCTGCCAACAAAACAGCCTGGAAACAGCTGGAAGAGGCTTGTGTACGTACATACATACACGCCGACTAAACCTAATAAAAATCATTATTGACAATTTATACAAATGTACTCACTCGTACTCGTTCGTGTGCTTATATAATTTTCTACGTAATTATAGCAAATATTAATTATTATATTATTACATCACTAATGTGTATAATTAATTATAGTTTCTAACGGATCGTTTCAGTATCAAATATAAGTCGAAGAAACTTATCATTTTATTGTTTTGTAAAACGTAAGTATCTGTGCGTGTATAACCTGCAGTGTAAGGGACAATAGTGGCCAGTCCGGGGCGGGGTGCGGGGTGCGGCGGGTGGGGGGAATCCTTCCATGTTAATAGGTATCTTCCTGGACCCTGGAAACACGTGAACACGTGAAGATCACGTGTGTCACGTGGGTATCTCGGACTATCTTTGAACGTAACGAACACGACTTCATCGTACTACCCGCGGCGACATGAGCTTCTTTTTTCACTTTCATAGATTTCCATACACTTGACCGCCATCTCACCTGATGATGATGCGCTCTGCGATGAAACGTGCTTACCTAGAAGAAACCGATTTACTCTCGATTTGAAGACACCACAAGATTATAACCATCGGGAAGAACCCACTGAGGCATCTTATTCTACAGCCTTGACTTTATAATCACAAAAGTAGAGTCAAACCTCTTCGTTTGAGTCTTTGGAATGTTAGAATGTTTGGAATGGAGTCATGTACTGAGGTCGCTTTTTCGAGGTAGGTACTTTCAGCTTGTATTTCAGTTCAGCTGAAAAAATGAGCAAGGTGGTATTAAACCATGCAGATCATTTGCACACATCAAAGAAAAAAATTAACCGAACATCAACACGAAGAATACAGAGTATAGTAACCGTCATATTATAAAACCTGCCAAACCTGCAACAAAGACCTCTCATTTAAACAATAAACTGTATGGGAAAGTTAGTGGACAGCCCCGCGGAGTCAAATAACATGCAGTCCTTGCGCGGGGGGAAGGGGGGAGGGATGTTAATAAACCGGGCCGTAACTCGCGCGCGACACCTCGATAAACTGTTGTACTGCCCTGAGAATCGTCTCGGGACCCTATTCCGTAAAAGGAAAAATTATGAATACTTAAACAACAGAATAGCATAAGCAGCCCACAAAAATCTCTCACAGCTGGACTCGGGGTCTTCTCCTGCAAGGAGATAGTCTAGGCCATAATCCACCACGCTGGCCCAGTGCGGGTTGGTGGATGATACATGACTTCGAAAGATTCTAGGTACATGTCGGTTTCCTCACGATGTTTTCCTTCACCGTTTTAAGTTAGCGGCATTACGCACATGACTTCGAAAAGACAGTGGTGCGTGTGTGGTTTGAACCCGGGGTCTCCGGATCGGGAGGCGCCGTTCTCCCGACTAGACCAGCCGTAACTTTACTCTTTTTAGCCGTAACTTTTTTACTCGACATGTATTATTGTTGGTAGTCCCCCCAAAACTTGAGGCGTTGGCCGCTCCGGCTATAATATGCATTTGGTGTTTAGTTATTACGGAATCCGCCCCCGCTTCGTCCCGGCCCGGCCGAGCTGCAGACGGCTCCCGGTGGATATCTGGATCATGTGTCTCATCGTCATCGTCATCCGCTACGTTCTGAATTTTGATTTTATAGAATAAACATATATTCATACGTTCACTGCTGGCGTGCTGACGATCGTATTTCAAACATTTACCAACTCTAGATAGTCAACATTTTGTCAAATGTTAGAATAACGACAAATCAATTAAACAAAGCAAGAGGTGGGTCTAGTTGGGAGAATGCTTGCCAATTAGGAGCCCGAATTAATTCCCACGCGCACCACTGTCTTTTCGAAGTCCACATGACTTCGAAAAGCCGCTAACTTAAAACGGTGAAAGAAAACATGGTGTGGAAACCAACATGTAAGTGCCTAGAATCTTTAGAGGTCATAACATACATTATGTAGCAACCCGCACTGGCGTGATGGATTATTATAGCCTAGACTCTCTCCTTGCGAGAGAAGACCCCGAGTCCCACATTGCTGTCGGAACATTTAGTGGGCTGCTTATGTTTCATAAAATAATAATATTTTCATCCCACCAGCTCGGAAAGAGCCATACTTTTACCCCTCGATATCAGGGCGCAAAAGTCGTTTTTACCCTCTAGAGGGTAAAGTAAATTTGAATTTAGAACATCGTGTGTACAGAGGTTTTGAATTCAAAACATAATTTAACCTATTTATGTCTACCTCCTTGGTGCCGAATCCATCATACATTTATTTTTAATTTGTAAAAAACTCATACTTGGAACCTCCTTGGTGTACTTTTTAGGGTTCCGTAAAACGTAAAAACGGAACCCTTATAGATTCGTCATGTCTGTCTGTCTGTCTGTCTGTCCGTCCGTATGTCACAGACACTGTTTGCCGAAACTATGAGAACTACACTGTAGAAACTTGGTAAGTAGATGTATTCTGTGAACCGCATTAAGATTTTTACAAAAGTTTTTAAAAAAAGAAAAATTAGGGGTGCCCCCCATACTGAGAACTGAAGCTCAAAAATTTTTTTTTCATCAAACCTACACTTATGGGGTGTCTATCGATAGGTCTTAAAAAATTATGTTGAGGTTTCTAATATAATTTTTGTCTACACTGAAGAACTTGCGCGAGAGACGCTTCCAAAGTGGTAAAATGTGTGCCCCCCCCCCCCTCTAACTTCTAAAGTAAGAGAATGAAAAAACTAAAAAAAATATATGATGTACATTACCATGAAAACTACCAACGAAAATTAGTTTGAACTCGATCTGATGAGTAGTTTTTTTTAGTACGTCATAAATACACTATTATTAAAACTTCGATCAAAGTTACAACGAACTACAAGAACTATGTGTACTATGTATATTATGTTACTTGCTGGAACGGAACCCTTCATGGGCGAGTCCAACTCGCACTTGGCTACTTTATTTTAAATGCTTTGCGCGCAATTTTCTTTTCAGGTATGGAGGATAGAGGTAAAGAAGGTTATTTCAAATGGCAGAAAATTTAAAAAATGTTATGAATGAATCAATTGTAATCGAATTGATCGTACGTGTCAATGTTAACGTCGTGTGGTCAGGCTAACAATAACAACATGTCTGAGTAGTCTTCAACCTGTGATCGCCTACTCTGTGGTGACAGCGGTAGATAATGCAACTAGACTAACTAATGTTAGTTACCGCAGAACCACCGTTTCAGAAACCAAAACCAAGTTGTCAAATCAGTTATGTAGAATAGTAGGTATAGAACAAGTATCAACAATTAGGCTGATTTGAATGTATGTATTGCGAGTAAAGATCTCTATAAAAAACCCTCAAAAATTAAACACCCCTAATAAGTAGTGGTAGGACTCTTAGCAGAGTCCGCCTGGGGAAGTACCACACCTTTGCCAAATATTCTACCGCCAAGCAGTAATGTGCAAACATTACTGTGTTCCGGTTTGAAGGGCAATGATTCCAGAGCAATTACAGGGCTTAGAGACATAATATCTTAGATCTCTGGGTGACGTGCGCAGTGCAGTGCTAGGTAATGATTTGGACTATCATGTTACAATAGCTGCGTGTTACTGTGCTGTTATGTGGCAGGCATGTTGCTTACCATCAGGCACATGACCTGCTCGTCTCGTCACTCTATGCTAAAAAAAAATCCCATTCCATTCACCCCCTTAATTTGGGCGGAAATCACTGCACTACACAGAACTCAGTAGCCTTTTAGTCTGTGGTGGTTGGCGAATCGTTTCGGACCGCAGTCCGCTATTTGAGTACTCCTGATACAGAACACACCACCGCAAGCTAATATAACATTAGCGTCATCTATTAGGGCTCCCGCATAAAACCACAAATTCGCGTCGCATCGGAGATATCTCCGAATTCGCACGAATGCATCGCAAGAACGTCCGATGTGATTCGCATCGCGCATTCCTCCGATCTTACGGCATACTGTTCCTAATGGTGTCACCACCATTTTAGTCAGTTCTGAGACAAAAGAAGAGAAAGATGATGACAGATTTAGTTAAGTATTATTTTAGACATTTAGTAATAAATTATTTTTTGTAATTTTGTAACTTTATTTGATTATTTTGATTTGATGACATGACTTTGTAAAGTTTTATATTTTTTGTATCTATATGTATAGTTGAAAGGTGATTTTAATATAAGGAGCGAGTTGTTAAGCTAATTTTGTGACTAGACTTATAAACTATGTCATCAATCATTTAAGAATTGGAAAAATATTTGTATGCCTACCATATCAGGCAAAACATGACGACAAGCTACTTTGCAATTTTGTGACCTATTATATAGGTATATCATGCGTTATGTGTGTTTGTAATTTACTCATGTTTTGAAAAAATAAATTGTCTTTTAATTTCAAATGAAGATATGCTCATTCTAAAATAATAATAAAAAATACCTTCTTCTATTCTCAACCCATAATACTTGCAAGTAAAATAATTCCCATCAGCATTTATAATTGTAATATGTGTATGAAACCAAAATCTTTTTTCTTTCATTTATCTACATAACAGCAGTACAACAATCTTTTTGTAATCCATGTTACGGTTCCGAAAAACACGTCCAACACGGTTGACTACCGTTGAAGGTATGGTTACCCTAACCAACGGTTAGCCGCACGAATTCACATCGGAGCAATTCACATCTCAAGATCCTCCGATGCGGTGTCACATCGCAGTTTTGTGTGGGAGCCCTTAGCCGAATTATCCAAGCTGTACCACATGTGATTAGAGACACGTGAGTTTACAAATCCGTCTCCGGCAGGTGTACCGACTAACTCTCCTGCCTTCTGTTATGCCTTGATTTGGGACGCAGCTGAAAGCTGACAACTACATCTGCTTGCAGTTCTGCTTTCAGCTGCGTTACAAAATTGGCAGATGACGTCACAAATCAAAGCATAGCAGAAAGCAGGAGTAGCCTGCCGGCTGTCTCGCGAACCGGTCGTCGCGCCGGCGGCGGCGCCGGTCCGGGCCGGTGTTCCCGGGACTCACCTCCGCCTCATTTATTCGAACCCTTGCCTCGTTCCGATGCAAATTGGTATTTTCTAAATTGCTTTATTAAATCGAAACGTGTTCTCCAATAATTGGTCGCCTCTTGGAAATACGAGGCGCAGCAAAACGGGACGCACACACACAAACTTCAATTAATTTTGGACACCTTGTGTACTGTGTACCTTCTGGAGCTCATTGCTTGCGCTCGGCGCTCCCCGTTCGGTCGGGATCGACGGTGTGGGTGTTTAAAGAAAATATGGAGAGTTATAAATAAAACATGGCGATCGTATTAATTGAATGTCCAAAACATATTTTTCTGTAATTCATTGTTTCAGTACCTACTCCTTTTATAAAAATTATAGCAAATACGAAAACGTATATTGCTTTTTTGAACATTGTACATCCTCGCTATGCTACCTACTTACCTACCTAGATATGTATGTTACCTGTGTAGTATGTAGTGGTGGGACTCTTAGCAGAGTCCGCCTGGGGAAGTACTACACTTTTGCCAGTTATTCTACCGCCAAGCAGTAATGTGCAAACATTACTGTGTTCCGGTTTGAAGGGCAATGTGTCCAGAGAAATTACAGGGCTTAGAGATATAATAACTTAGATCTACGGGTGACGAGCGCAGTGCAGTGCTAGGTAATGATTTGAACTCTTCATGTTCCAATAGCTGCGTGTCACTGTGCTGTTATGTGGCAGGCATGTTGCTTACCATCAGGCACATGTCCTGCTCGTCTCGTCACTCTTTATTAAAAAAAACAGCTACAGATAAAGTGCTATTCCGCATGTCGGTGACGCGAAAACACATTAATTCACTGATCCAAAAAGCGTCTAATGCGTACATCCTTTCCGCTCCGCTGCACTGCTCTGTAGCCGCTCCGACGCTCCGCCACTACGTCGCTATTTTACCACGGAGGTGACGCAAATCCATAAGATTGTGTTGTACCAAAAAGTTATTCGCACGAAAAGAAGGTTTCACTGAAAAAATAGCGAGTAAAAAAAATTGCAGTCAAGCGAACTGCCGATAGAAGTGAAAACTTATGACTGAGAATTTGATAGCTTACTTTGGAAACTACGCAGATGAAACCGGAGGGCGTAGCCATGAGCATGTGCCCGCATTTCTAGATGGCCAACGGCCATATTCCCAAGTTTACCTGAAGATTTCTTATCATTCCCGAGCGTGACGCTAGAATGCAATTCACAAACCACGAAAAAGCTGTCTGTGGCGCTCAAAAAGATGTTTTCCCTTCAAAAATAAAACAGTGTAATTAAAATGGAAGAGAACGAGAGGAGGCATGAGAAGCGCGGGATCTGCCGGTTGTCAATTGTCTCGGTGGGGAGGGAGCGCGGGGATATGTGGGTCAGCGATCCGCGGGATAAAGCAATTACTTGCGTGTTCCGGACAACGCGCCGAGAACCACCAAACCGTATTTCTGAAGAGTGACAAGTCATTAAAACCGCGGCGCGGCCGCTGGAAACCAGACACGTGACTCCCGACATACACATGGGTAGACTTATGTCCAATGTGTGTAATACGTGTCTTATGACTTTTTTATTGTTTTACTATACAAAAGCAAAAGCCTATAGTGTCTTTCTAGCCAAAATTAGCTAAAAATACTAAAGATATCATTATTATTTAAGTGCGTCAGTCTTTTAAAAAAAAAACACAAATACCGTATTTGTATTTTTATTTAAAAAGACTAATAAAGAAGAAACAATTCACTTGAAGGTAAGCGTTGCTTGTTAAAAACCTGTAACGTCTATGTTGTTCACGATATTTTGAGGTCATGGAGAAGTGCTTGAAGATACCCTTTATTTTTGTTTGATCTCACTTCTTTGTCAAAACCTTTGGAGGAATATGTTTTTTTCCTTCATAAGTTGCCGGTCAGTAGAAAAATAAACGAGATAACTAGATTATTATGCGTATCCAGATTGGCAGAAAACGTAAGTATACCTCTTTTAATAATCTACTTAAAGCATCTGTTAAAAATGAGTTCAGGAAAAGATAATAACTACCTGAATTAAAGTTTGCGTCGAAGCAACCATGTGTATTACTTGAGAATCAAAACCAAAACCAACTGTTATACAATAAAACGGAACTGAAATTTGTCATGATTTTTAGTTTTGATTCGTAGTTTAGTCGTATTTTATTATTTTACATTATTATACCTGGTAACTCTTGTGTTGAATTCCGGTAGTGCCAATCTACTAACTAATTGTCTCTTTTAATTATCATCCTACAAGCAGTTATTTTACAGTGTACCAACCTGCGAAATTTGATAACATTAAAATAAAAAGTCTGGTGGTTGGCATACTAGATTCAATTCTCATTTTGTCATCAGAGCCGAAAGATGGTCGGCAGTAATAATTTATAGCATTGTTAAAACATAATTATTGTACCTATGTACCTAAGTACCTACATGGAAATAAACGTTAATAGAAGTAGAACGAATAACGGAGTTTCTTTATAAATTTTTTTTTTTTATAAAATTTTATAACTTGTTTAAAACTGACAAACGTTCATGGTGGTTATATGGTTTAAGGTCACCGGGAGAAAGTGACATCTTAGGATTTTGATGAATGAACTCATCTTGGTAATTCAACTACCAAGGCCGAATCTAGAGCTATCAAAGTTTTCAGTTTTGTAATTATTTTTTCTGGGTATTACAGGTACTGTCTCTCAGTGTAGGGCAGACGGGGAGAGCGGCGCTGGAGCGAGCAGAAAAACGATCTAAGCCGCGTTATTGGTTTCACACGCAGGTGATCCGTGAAGCGAGCGTCGGCTCGCCCCGGCCTCCCCTCGCGCGGGCGGGGACGCGAGGGAATGTTGCTGTTGCTCTTATAATGTTGTTAGCTGGTTAGCAGGTCTTATAACGAGCTGGAGAGCTTGGGAGGCCCGATTAGGCTTCTATACTCCATTTCAACGCTAGGCGAAAAACGTACCTACGTTGACGTTATGGTACCACGAGAGCATCTAAAATAAACGATGCGTATTGTTATCCATACATTTGTGTGTCGTTTTCCTGTCACTTACGCATTTACCGTGCTTCGTGGTACTGAGCGAGGCAAGCGGCTACGTCAGTCAGCTTGGACATGTTTTTTTGCTTATTGTTTAATTCCACACACATATTTCACAAAATAAATGTAGGTACATAGGTACTCTTAATATAAGGTATATAGGTACTGATTATGCATACAATTTCAAAATGACAAAAATAGAAGGTCAGCTCGCTTGATGGTCAGAGATATCTTTAGACGTTGACCTCAATTTTGAAATGCTAAATAAGTTAAGTACATTGCTAGCCTCAACTAACTGAAACTACATTATTATATTAGCTTGGACATTGCTCTCCTTTTTTTTGCTTGAATTTATAGAGACAGCAATACCAAAGCCAAAGCAGATTTTGCTAGGCGATAGAAGGCCCGGAAACGTAAAACATATTGGAAGCAAAAATAATTTAAAAAAAATCAGACCAACTCAGTGATATGACAGTGAAGTGAAGTGGACCGAAGTAATGCAAAATTTAATGAAGTGGTGCCAAGTGGATTAAAATAATATGGCTTATCAGAAAACAATGAATTAATATTAGAAGTATAGAGGTACGCCTGATGACGATAGGGGTATCGGCGGATATGCGAAAAATTAACATTCGAAAACTTCCCCATTTTAAAGTAGGTAAAGAGCACGTTCCGTGTCTCGCAGCAAGACACATCGCAGAGACGGTGCCCAATAAGACGTATTAGCCGCCATTAAGCCTCCAACCGGCGGCGGCGGTTCCAATTCGCGGTCCCCTCACATCCACTCTAATTTATTATCCCGCTTTAATTCCCTATTGGAAAAATGTGGATTCTGGGGAATTGATGATTGTCTCTACTTGTCTCTACCTCTCCTCTCTTTCAGGCAGCTGAGTGATGACGCAATGATGTCGGATCCCGCGCGGGAGGGACTTATCGCTGGATGGAGCACGGAGGCTGGGAGCTTCATTTATCTATTGAGATCAGAAACAATGTGAAACAATTTGTTTTCTATAACATTGAGTGACTGTACAAGTAATACGCCTGATAGTATGGTGGCGGGATTGGAACTGTTGCATCTGTGACTTTGCAAAGAAAACAAATAGTTAATCCCAAAAATGAAATCGGACTAGCGGTTCGTCGATGTGATGAAAATGGCTCTTTTAATAAGGTTTAATAAGATATTTATTTCTCAGAACAAAATGTGTATGCAGATTTTCATGGTGTCAAACTGTTTACCTAAAGTTGAGTTTAAAGTTATTTGGCACAAGAGCCGACTTACGTAGCCCTATTTTTTGCGCAGTTATTTTAGTGTTGTTTTGGTGGGAAATTTGTAGACCTCTGAGGTCTGTACACGAACCCCTGACCTTGGGATTGTAAAATCTAACGTACTAGCTACCACAGTATGAGCAAGCCCACTGCGTGGACTCGGGGTCTTATCTCACAAAGAGAGAGTCAGGCCATAATCCATCACGCTGGCTCAGTGCGGGTTTAAGCCTGACCTCGGAAGATTCTAGAAACACGTCGCTTATTTCACGATGTTTTACTTCATCGTTTTTTAAGTCAGCAACATTGCACACCTAACTTCGAAAAGACAGTGGATCGCGTGGGATTAGTTCGGCATTTACCATTCTCCTGGCTAGACCAGCCACTACGGCGCCGGCGTCGATGGCTATTTAGATTATTTACAGTCAATCGTGGAACAAAATGCTGTTTAATTAATATTTGTTGAATAGACCGCTTGAGCGAGATCCTCGTCCACGAGTACTCGCGAGGCTTCACCGCTGAGAAACTGTAATTAATTAATTCTGTTCGGAAACCGTCACGTGGCGCCCCCACCGCCCGCGCGGCGCTTGCTGGAACTGCTCTCGGAGTCGTATGGCTTTCCTTTATTCTATACTTTACAGGAACAGTGGCTTCAGTACGGGAACTAGTATTGTTTGGTATAATTAGAAGTACTAGATCCGCGACGACTATGAAGCATTCCAAAAGACTAATACTTTAGTAAAACAAATATCTTAACTAGAATATACTGAAAATACTTAATTATTATTCGAATCATCATCAGCCCGTGTTCGTCCACAGCCAGACATAGGGCTGAGTGGCCACTCAGCCCGATCCTCGGTCTGACGTCACCAACCGCCGCCAGCCGTCTTTCTTTCGTTGGAATAGGTAATTGGAATAATCAGGAATACGTAACCCGAGTGGGCTACCTCGAGAGAAACAAATCTGAGTGTCTTCAAATGGTAAGTGGATTGATTTCTACAAGGTAAAAAAGTACGCTCCATCGTAGTCCGAATCGCCGCTTATAATGAAGCGGAAGGGAGGGGGTACAATGTAATAATATGTAAAGAAGCGTAAACCCGCGACTGTTTAAAAACTACTTGTAATAATTTTAAACATAACAAATAGATTTTGGCTCCTCACCTAGAGATATGAGCATATGAGATAGTTTATCTTATCACTGTGATGGGTGATACTCTGGAGTCGAAACATCTTAAGACGAAATACAGTAAAGGTTGTACTTAAATTTTTTTGCATAGTCGATTAACTGGCAGACTTATAGTTTTCGGTCAACATAACTACGCAAAAGAAACCAAAATTGTTAGATATTTTACAAACAATATAGTGGGGTCCCGACCCCACGCGGTTAAAACCGTGGGGCACTTATAGTAGTAGGTAATACTATAATAAGTTGCTCTGTTTTTGATTTAGTAGATAAGTGCATTAGACACGGGATGGAGTTATGGTCGGGTAATAGTGAGCTGATCTCATTAGCTGATACCTGGCGGGGGCGCGGGGTGCGGGGCGCGGTCGCCTCTAATTGCGATACAGTGTACTGCGGAGCTTCGCCGGGGCAGCGGCGGCGGACCACAGCTCGGGCACAGAACAAGTAGGGTGCAGAAGCCTAGCTTAATACACTACGCACACGTATACAGCGGGCGACTTATCTGTCGGGTTTTTATCGTCTTCAAAAAAACAGAGCAGCAGGTCTACTACAAAAACAAACTCCGAATGATCGGATCCGACCGACAGCGGAATCGGATTGTAGCCTACCACGAAAAACAATCGGATCGATGGATCTCGATCGGAAGTTGTAGACTTAGATCGGATGAGGGTCGGATCGAACGAAACGGCCGATCCGATCAACCGACAGATTGTCTTTCTTGGTAGGAAACGTCCATAGGTTCGGCTCGGATATGTCGTTTATCGGACTTCGGCTTGCAGATTCTCAATTCGGTTGTATGTGTTTGAAGTGAAAACTTCTTTTGACGCACAACAGACGCAGCAACGCAACGACGCAGATGTTTCGTGATAGAAATCTTCAACTAAACTCGGGACCATGGCCATTGGCCATCTAGGAATGCTTCGGTTTCACCCGCGTAGGTTGATTTCTGTACACTCACTATTTTGTGTTTCACGGGTCGCAACGATTAGCGTCACAATTTTGTTATATTTTTATGATACTTTGAAGTATTCCGTTTTCCTTTGACACATTTTAATACCATTTTAACTATATTTTATCATTTAAGAAATGTCACTGACTTAAAAGTGAGTGACTTGAAAGTGAGGAAACTGGAATTTTCCAAGAATCATCAAAGATCATGTCATATCTCATCCACCAACCCACACTGAGCCGGCGTGGTGGATTATGGCCTTGACTCTCTACTTGCGAGAGAAGTGTAGAAGCACGTACTTAAGTGGTAAGATTTAGTATATAAGAGGATGACAGCGGTCGAGCGATCAGTCTCTCGCCCCGCGTCACTTGTATTGTTAAGATCAATATAGTCAGCAGTTTATACAGTGACGTGGTTTCATTTCCTCTCCAGTGCCAGTAAACACCTACAGTGGTGACCCCGACGTGATTCTTCATCTGGCTAACTAGCTTCGTAAGAGGTAAATGGGATACCTGTTCAACGCTCTTGGATACAGCAGCGGCGTCGTAACATGTGGGGCTTTCCACTATCTTGTCCGCTATGACCGCCAAACCGTCCAGTGCCTGGTCTTGACACACCGTAATGACCGCTCTGACGGAGGCCGGCATCCTGGACAGCCACAAGGTCTTCAACGTCAACGTCCCGAGTCCCAGCAGTGGGAGTATTATGTTGGCTAGATATCTAATGCGTGTACTGCGTGACATTGCGCTGTTATGGGCAAGCGTGTTGTTTACCATCTCATCATATCCTAATCGTTCCGTCACAATATATAGTACAATTTAAAATATGCAATTTAATGCTTACTGTAGAATAAATAAATAAGCTGGCATGGCCAAGCATGTTGCTTACCGTCAAGCACATATCCCGCTCGCCTCGTCACTTTCCCAGGCGGACTCTGCAAATAGTCTCACTAGTGCAATAAAATATATGTAGTATAGTAGCAGTGAAAATATTACAAAAGTCGTTTTCCGCTCAGCACAAACTGATTGCAAACAAAATACATGAACCCTGTTAAAATGATACAATACGTGTCGGCCAAATTAAAATATGGACATGTACCGAGAATGCCCGGATCGAGCCAAAACGGGCCGGTAGCCCCGCGTGGGGTTAGGGCGTGGCCACAACAGCGGTGCGGCGTCGCAACGCAAACATTGGGACAATTACTGGGCAATAAAATTATAACAATCTAGTTTCTCTGTCAGGTAGCTTATAGAAAAATATGGGCCACATATTTTTTTATTATATCAAATTATTGAAAATCGATTAAGACATAGATTTATAAACTTCCGGAGTGCGGGGTTGTGACGTCACGTCTGCGTAAAAATCGTTTAATAACCATCTAACTGATTAATTTATTCGTTTTTTCATCGTATGCGTATTGTCGACACTGCACAACGCAACACGGACATTTACGATGCGCCGCCGCAATGTAAAAATCTGCGATGCGACGATGCGCGCTCTTCCAGTTATTCAGTTCGCATACACTTCGGAGAGTGTGTAACTGATTTGTATAATCTAATTGCCACCTTGCCCTTTTTTCTATCGGACTGCTCGTAGCTCGAAAAGCGATACGTTTTATGGTTGCCGTTCCAAATACTCTAATTAAGATATTCCACTCTACTTTTGTGATAATATATTTATATATTTGTATAACGTCTAGCCTGTGGAATTCGTTGCCTGAGGGAGTTTTTCCCGATGGTTACAATCTTGATGTCGTCAAATCGAGAGTGAAGTCGGTTTCTTGTAGGTAACCTCGCTTCATTGTACACCGCATGGCGGTAAAGTATAAAGCAATAATAGTTAGAAAAGTGTCTGTACGTAGTACGGGGTAAGCGTGTTTATTTTAATTTAATCGGATTACAATATCGACTATCTGATATCCTTAGTTCAGCTGAAAACAGCTTTCAGAGGATGGTTGTCAACATTTCTTGCAATGAGTACGATATGTTTTTGTATTGCATCCGCGCATCGTACAACGGTACGACGTGATTTTTTAAGTGAAAACTTCTTTAAGCGCGCCTAGACAAATTTTTCGTGGGGTGTAAATTGGATTCTACCGTCACGCTCGGGTATGATAATAAGTCTTCGGGTAAACTCGGGATCTTGGCGATTGGGCATCTAGAAATGCGTCAGGCAATGGGAAATGCTGAAAGTGCGTGGCCTCGTCATCATGGCATGGCCATCCAGAAATGCGTGAGCCAATGGGAAATGCTGACGCATTTCGAGATGGCCATGCTATGATGGCGAAGCCACGCCCTCCGGTAACACTCGTGTAGTTTCCAAGGTAAGCTATCAAATTCTTAGTTATAAGTTTTCACTTCTATCGGCAGTTCCTATGACTGCCATTTTTTTTTTATGCGACGCGACGTGACGCCGACGCCGCAACACAGTATTGTGGCCTTACCCTTATTGTGCGTTACCGGGTAAGCCTTTACGTAATCGGCGCTCAAACTACAATTGGTATAAATGGATACACTATTGTACAGCTCGATTTATACGCTTGAAATGATGTTTTTGAAGTGCAAACTTCTGTAGCCAGTAGAGTACTTCTTGGTAATACCTTGTGGGTTCGCGTTACCGACAATAGGGTATTGGACTGGATCAAAAACCTTCTATATTTATATATATGTGCGCGCGTTGCTACGCCATCTATCGAAAATTGGTCAAATTCAAATCTAGAACAAATTTGGTTACCTTAGATTCTAATGACGCAACCTTTTATTAGATAGACACACGCTGTCACGCAATGAAAGCTCTCAAAAAGCAATATTTATTCCTGTTTTTGTTACATTTTTCATTCATACTCCGTTCCTGTTGATAGTAGCGTAATGTTATATAGCCTATAGCCTTTCTCGATAAATGGACTATGCAACAGAAAAATAATCTTTCAATTCGTACCAGTAGTTCCCGAGATCCTAGCGTTCAAACAATCAAACAAACAAACTCTTCAGCTTTATAATATTAGTTTAGATTTGATTTCCACAATGGAAGATGTGCCGAGTTTTAAGCTAGTTGGTGCTTCAACCAATATTATGTATTGTTAACTACCAAAACCTAGCGTTTATCCCTACGTTTTTTCCTTTGCCGTAATTTTTGTGTAATAATAATAACCCTTTGTACTCATACAGCCTATTATCTTACTGTTTTCTACAATATGACCCGATCCGTTCAGCTACTTCAACGTGATTGAGAAACATCCAAACTTCCGTATTTATAATATTAGTTAGATTTTGCATTGTTCTTTGTCGAGTTTGCTTAAATAATACGGCACATTGTAACTTTGTTGTAAGCAGTGCATGTGTTGTTTTTGAGAGCAAGTTATCTTGAAGTTAGAGTAAAGTAGGAGCGGGGGGTGGCGGGGGAGGGGGGGGGGGGGGGGGAACAGCCGCGGGAAGTTCACCAACTGCCTGTAATTTGCTATTTAAAGAAGCTCCGGCCGCAAAACTTGCCCGCCACAGGTCGGCGGGCCCGAGACCCACCCTCATATACCATAAATATGACAGTACTGAACACAGGAGAAAATTAAAAAAAAAACAACATTAAATAAAACTAGATTTTTGAAGTGAAAACTTCTTTAGGCGCGCCTAGACAAATATTTCGTGGGCTGTGAATTGGATTCTAGCATCACGCTCGGGTATGAAAAGAAAACTCGGGCCCATGGCTATTGGCCATTTAGAAATGCGTCAGCTAATAGCAAATGCTGAAAGGGCGTGGCCTCGGCATCATGCCATGGCCATCTAGAAATGCGTGAGCCAATGGGAAATGCTGACGCATTTCTAGATGGCCATGCCATAATGCCCAGGCCACACCCTCCGGTTCCACCCGTGTAGTTTCCAAAGTAAGCTATCAAATTCTGAGTTATAAGTTTTCACTTCTATCGGCAGTTCCTACGACTGCCCATTTTTTTTTGTTTTTTTACACTCTACCGCTATCTTGCCAGATGAAAAGCACGATGCGGCCTACGATGGAGTGTGCTTACCTAGAAGAAACTAATTCACTCTCGATTCGAAGGCACCAAGATTGTAACAATTTTAGCTCTTTCCATACAAGTTATCCTAAAAACACCATGCAACATAATCACGATTTCCACATACTGTTATCTGTTAACCGCTTGTTGTTGGTGTTTTTCTTAATATAGATGTTTTTCTGCCCACACCACCGGCTCTTTGGTTTGTCAGCGCTCCCGCGAGCGAGCCGCGTTTGTCAATTGCGCATGAAGTCGCCGGACCCGTGCCGCGCTTATGTATACTACGATGTTGCTGCTACGATGATGCTAAGTTACCGCTGCGATGCCGCAGAGTTTTCGCTAAGCTACTGCTACACAATGAAGCTAGCCTGCCGCTGCGATGCCGCAGAGCTACCACTAAGCTGCTGCTTCGATACGCTAAGCTACCGCTACGTTACTGCTTAGCTACTGCCAAGCTGCCATTATGATGACGCTATACTATTGCGGTCAAATAAACATTATCTATTAACGATTAAAATAAGTTAAAATTTATTTTCTACGAAAAACAAAATCGACTTCAATTTAAAATTAAATTCTCGCATACTACTAAATTCAATAGGAAGCAATCACTAAGTCATGGAGGTAACGAAAACAAATTTTAGTTGTTTGGTTCATATTTCCAAAAACGCTGCACCGATTTCGATAAAATTTAAATGGGTACTCCCATATAAATTTTATGATCTATCAAAAAAAAAAATATTGCCAGTCATAGGAACTGCCGACAGAAGTGAAAAATTATAACTCAGAATTTGATAGCTTACTTTGGAAACTACACGGGTGTAACCGGAGGGTGTGGCCTGGCTGTCAAGGCATGGGCATCTAGAAATGCGTCAGCATTTCCCATTGGTTCACGCATTTCTAGATGCCTGCTAGTGGCCTGCACATCATGGCATGGCCATGCCATGATTCCCCTTTCAGCATTTCCCATTGGCTGACGTCTTTTTAGATGGCCAATGGGTATGGTCCCGAGTTTACCAGAATATTTCTTATCATACCCGAGCGTGATGCTAGAATTCAATTCACAGCCCACGAAATTCTGTCTAGGCGCGCCAAAAGAAGTATTCACTTCAAAAAAACATCAAAGTCGACTCACAATTGGCGGCGCTATCGCGTACCATACATAAAAAAATCTTTATTCGTTTCTTGTCATCTATCATCGTACATAGAATGAGAGAAGACGACGAGTAATTTCTATTTTCGACATTTAAAACCAGCCGGGTAAATCCAGGTGAGAACGCAAGCGGCTCGGATAGAACGATCAAGGACCAGGTCCACCGTCGCGGAAATTTACAGCGATGTCAGGAGATAAATTTTAACTTAATAAAAGTTCCTTTTGGACGAGCCTGATCCCCCGGGCTTACTGCTGAGATAAAAACGACACTTCGTTCCTTTGAAGAAAACATTTTTTAAGATAATACGCAAAGGTCGAAGGTACGATAAAGTTGATTTGTTAAATATTTGCTCTCAAAACGAGATAACTTGTTCTTCAGTCGGGTAAGTTGTTTGAGCCAACAGCTCGGTACGTCGAGTTCGTTAAGCAAACTCCTGGCGCGATCTGAAGCGAGACTTGACTTTGTTTTTGCGTTAATACGTCAGTTCCGGCTTCGATTTACACTGATATTGTAAAATATTATAAGCAAACACCGATCGAAAGAAAAATAATCGCTTGAGAAAATATAACTCCAAAATGTAATTCAAAACAACAACAAAAATATCTGTCATTGCGACTTTCGATAGTAGGTAAAACTTATAACTTGGAATGTTTGTGTGATACAGTGCTAATGTTGCAATACGTCAACCTCCATAGCTACACATATACAGCTCCCCGCGGTTTTACCCGTGTAGTTCCCGTGCCCGTCGATACATACAGCGAAACCCATAAATGAATCGTTATCATCACTACCACTTTCATCATAAGTATCTGCTGAACATGTAAAAGACATATACATAATTAAATAGATAATATCTTTATTGCTCTTAAATTACAAAGGAAAATAACAATAATACAGAAAAAAACCTTAGACTAAAGATATAAATATATAGGTAGTATCTCCAGAAAAAATAAACACATATAGAGTAAATTACCCTGTCTACTGCTTTAGCGTTAGTTGTGTGAAGCAAACAGAGTATTCGCAAAAAAATTCAACTGATCCAAGTTTTTTTTTTTTTTTACTTCTATAGGTTTACACTTGACCACCATCTCGCCTGATGTTAAGCGACGATGCGGTCTACGATGGAGCGTGTTTACCTAGAAAAAAACCGATTCACTCTCGATTTGAAGACACAAATATTGTAACCATCGAAGAAAACCCACTCAGGCAACGTATTCCACAGCCTAGACGTTCTTATCACAAAAGTAGAGTCAAATCTCTTCGTTCGTGTCTTTGGAACATCAACCGTGAAACGATGTCGCTTTTTCGAGCTACGAGCATTCTGATAGAAAAAAGGATAAGGTGGTATCAGATCATGCAAATCAGTCGCTCACTCTCCGAAGTGTATCCGATAAAAAACCGATAGGCTAGCAATTTTTCGGCGATGTTCAAGACTTTGAAGTCTTTTTCGCACAAGAGTGTCGTTGCCTATGAGCCTTTTGGCACGTCTCTCGATCGATTACAGAGCCTCCAGCTGATACTTAGCCGATCCATCCCAAAGGTGCGAACAGTACTCCATACAGGAGCGAATCTGTGCTTGATATAATGTAAGCAACTGTTCAGACTTGAAGTACCTTCGCACTTTTGAGAGGACACCAAGTTTTTTGGCAGCAAGTTTAGCCTTGGACTCGATATGAGCCAAAGTTGAGCGTAGAGGTCAAAGTAACGCCCAAAAGCTCAAGACGGTCAGAAACCGGCTCGGATACACCTCTAAAAGTTGGAGTCAGTTGGAAAGGAATCCTTTTAGCGGAGAACAGACACGCCTGCGTCTTAATCTCGTTGAACTTGACCAGATTGGCATCGCCCCATTTGGACACCGCCTCAAGGGTCAAGCTCAAACGTTTGATCAGACTCTGAACCTGAGTTTGCTGCCCAGTGGCTCTCGCGCTAGATATGTAAGTCTCTACAACGGTGCTATCATCTGCGTACCCAAAGATACCGGGCTTCAACAGATCGTTGATATGTAGCAGGACGAGCGTCGCAGAGAGTACCGACCCTTGAGGGACTCCGGCATTGATAGCCATTTGATCCGACAAGCAGCCATCAATGACGACTCGTATGGATCGATCCCTCAAGAAGTCCGATATCCACGCAATGAACCCAGGAGACAAACCATAACTAGAAAGCTTGCTTATAAGGCCATCATGCCAAACCCTGTCGAAAGCCTTCGAGATATCCAGGGAGACTGCAAGTGCTTCCCCGTGTTTCTCAATAGCTTCACTCCAGATGTGAGTGACGTACGCTAGAATATCCCCGGTGGACCGGTTTCGGCGAAACCCGTATTGCTGGTCACTGAGGAGGTCGTTCGATTCTAGGTACGTCAGGAGTTATTACAAACGCGAAAGTTTGCAAGAATGTATGTTTGTTACTCTTTCGCGCAAAAACTACTGAAGAGATTTGGATGAAATTGATGAATAGATAGATAATAGTCGGGAGTAACACATAGGATATTTTTAATTCTGGAAAACTAACACAACTAGGAACGACGCAGGTGAAACCGCCGGTTGTAAAACTAATATCCCACTAATGTTATAAATGTCGATGTCTGGATGTTTGTTGCATAATCACCTCGTTGGAACAGAGTTAGATAATAGTCTAAAATAACACATAGGTTATTTTTTATTCCGGAAAAAATTACGGAACGGGAACTACGCAGGTAACACCACGAGGCGCTGATAGTATTTTACAATTTTAAATAATAAATTCAGCCTCTATTGCTACCTTTCAGGGCGAATGAAGGGAAGTAAGAGAGTACCGACGCGTTTGGAGTGTTCGACAGTGGGAGCGGAGCGAAGTGTCACTGTGGTATCGGTTCATAAATCAGGCTGCACGCTCACTACAAGATATATTGCTGAAGGTTTGATTACTAAAGGTTAGACATATAGAAAGTCTTTCATTCAGAAAAATTACCGTGAGGTAACTAATCGTCTGCAGATATAGATTATTAGTAAGTAACACATCAACTGTTTACTCAAAACGGTTCTTCTGCGGTAGGCGAACGAAGAAATTCTTCTTCTCAGCTCGAACGACGCGATTCTTCCACTATTTTTCAAAAGAAGAGATTGCTGTGGTCGAACGAAGTGGTGTTCCACTACGTTAACTCAAAAAAGCGACATCTATTTATGACGTCTATCATTGTTAAAAATATGATAACTGGGAACACATGGACACAGAACAAAACATATAACAGCGTTTCCTGGGTGGGATTCGAACCAGTGACCCACTCAATGAGCAGGCTCACTACCGACGGAGCCACGACGTTTGTCAAATAAATGCTCAAATAGTGTTTTGAAAACAAATTTGAGTTACAGTGAATGGATTAACAATCGTTTGAACCTTCGTTAGAACAACACTGATTGCCAGATTAACCCAACAGGTACCCTCGTTATACGCCGTATCGAGGAATTCCGGAGCTGACAGCTGACAACACCTCTACAGGGAGCCTACCGGGAAGACCGCGTCCAGGGAGGGAGGTCAATGTTTTGACAATACAACACTACACGAATTGTAGTAACTTTATTTCAAGTTTTGTAATCGAGAGTGCTTGTTAAAAATGTACAAGTTTTAAGAAAATGTGATTTTGTTAATGTTTGTTGGGAGAATGAGGCACACCAATAACGCTTGTAGAAATTTAAATATAAATTTGTTTTCCAATTTGTTTGACGCGTGAAAAGTGAAAAATTCTTTCAAATTTTACATGGCAAGTGTAAGACTTATAAGCAAATCTAAATTAAACTTTGTTACTTCAATGTCTAATTTAATTTTTTCCTTCTCCTATAAAGTATGTAAATGCAAGTTGTAGGCGTTAAAATGTTCGCAAAATTGAATTTTGTTTTGAAATCACCATATTTTTATAATAATTCATTTTCTCGTCGCATGATTAATGTACATGCTCGTCCATCTATTGAGTACTGACACACTTTTCAAGACTCCAACTAATGAGTAGAATATAACTTAAAGTTTCGTCATCATCAGTAAGTATATCTTAGTCCACTGCTGGACATAATAATAATAAAATAATAAAATGTTCCGGTTTGAAGGGCAATGTTACAAGAGAAATTACAGGGCTTAGAGATATAACATCTGAGATCTCTGGGTGACGAGCGCAGTGCAGTGCTAGGTAATGATTTGGACTCTTCATGTTCCAACATCTGCATGTCACTGTACTGTTATGTGGCAGGCATGTTGCTTACCATCAGGCACATGACAAGCTCGTCTCGTCACTCTTTATTTAAAAAAATAAATAAAGGTCTTATTAGTCAAAATTTGGTTGATGATCATTATCATTCTTAAATTTTCTAACATTATAAAAAAAATTCTAAAAAAAATGAGTCGTAGTCGACATAATTAGAGCGCTCCTGCGACATCCCCGTCTAATTCACCTCATCCGACGACCAAATATACCCAAAATAAATGTTCACATAAAAATCTGGGTATAATCTAATTTACCCGTCATCGGATCACTCCCTTCCGGAATTCTGTTCGCGTCTACTAAGGCGCCGTCACCACCAACGTTTAATATAAGTTGAAATATTGAACAGCCCCCAATAATATTAAAACATTTTGAGTAAATCAGCTTTCAAACACAAACACCGCATCAAGATGGGCCTATCCGTTTAAGAGCTATGATGCAACAGACAAACAGAAAAATACACAAATTATTATGTCGTCATTCCATAGAGATTTTTAAATTGAATGTAATTTTGTAACAATATGTAACAGTATTAAACCTAATAAAATGTAATTGTAATATTTTATCATAGACGTATCATTAGCAATTTGTTTGGATTAACTATTTATCATCTTGTGTAATTGAATATTTATGATTTATTAATTTTTCCTACTTTCAATTTTAATTATTATTTAGATGCACTAACTAAACTTTTTCTACGAGTTAAATTGGCTTGTTTAATATCATAATCATCTTGACTGGCCTTGTGGCTTAGTGGGTAGTAGCTCTGCCTGCGAAGCCGGGGGTCGTGGGTTCGATCCCCACCCAGTGCAAATATTTGTGTGATGAATTCAAATGTTTGCACTGTGTCTGGGTGTTTCTATGTATAATAAGTATGTATTTAAAACTATATAAGTATTATATCAGCTATCTGGCCGCCATCACACAAGCTTTGCTTAGTTTGGGGTCAGATGGTGTTGTGTGTGAATTGTCCACCAATATTTATTTATTTATTATTTATTTATTTATTTATAAACTAATCTTAAAAATGTTGTAAATTTTAACCCGCCTTGCCTGCAACAACTGATAATAATAAGGACTATAAGTCTATGTAAGTAGATCACGAGGTACAAAATGAATAATACACGTTACCTACATTAAAAATATTAGGTCAGGTTCCACAGCGCGTGGAGATGTCACCTTACCGAGCCTGTCTAATAAAGCGCAAGCAGCTCCTCCCCTCTAACCCCTTACGAAAATGTGACACGCGATAACGCCACATGGAAATGACGAAAATACCACTTAAAAAAATCATACAAGATTTTTTAACCACTTCATCTGAATCTCAGCCTTGTCACGGGGCGATAGGGCTGTGAATGGGTTGCGCGGTGGGAGGGGTAGTGAGAAATAGCAGCAAATGTACCGTGTGCAGTTTTCGGTCAAGCGCCGCGATCTTATTACGATAGGGGACGGTCGCGCTCGAGACAATGCGGGCGGCGCGCGCGCAGTATGGACGCTCGGGCAGAGCGCCGCTGTTGGGAGGTGTTAAGTCACAGTAACATTAGAATAATAGATTTGATGTTGGTTGCTCAAAACGTCGACGAAATGGAATCAAAAATAATTAAAATTATTTTTTAATCAAATGTTAAGACAAAGAAAAATAAAGTAATAAATAAGTAGGTCGATTAAATGAAAAGATCGTTGATATTTTCGATATACATACCTCTATACTCTTCTGAGGTCAAACTAAGTTAAAACTTTTCACTTCTATTGGCAGTCCCTATGGCTGCCAACTTTTTAAAAATACATATATCTTTGTAATTACAACAAAGATATTAAAATGAATCAGTCTCAAATTCAGAAGTTAGGTAGATAATTCTATGAAGTATCACATTGGCTACGTAGGTATTTAATTTTGACCAGTTTTGTAACTTAAATTTTTTTCAATATTCAGTCAATAGGAGTCAGCACAGATAGTCAGGGGAACAGTTATGTTTGCTATTATTATTAGTAGTGGTAGGGCTCTTGACAGAGTCTGCCTGGGGAAGTACCACACCTTTGCCAGTTATTCTACCGCCAAGCAGTAATGGGCAAACATTACTGTGTTCCGGTTTGAAGGGCTATATATCCTGTGAAATTACTGGGCTTAGAGATAAAATATCTTTGATCTCTGGGTGACGAGGGCAGTGCAGTGCTAGGTAATTATTTGGACTCTTCGTATTCCAATAGCTGCATGTCACTGTGCTTATATGTGGCAGGCATGTTGCTTACCATGAGGCACATGTCCTGCTCGTCTCGTCACTCTATTCCACAAAAAAAATGCCATAGTACAGTGCATTTTGAGCACTCCTTACTCGTATCTATACAAATAAATGAAATTGAAATGTCTATTTGTAATGCTAAAATAACCGCTTCTTACTAAACGAATATGAATATATAGACGGTACATAAAATAACAAACTAGATAACATTTCTTACAATTTCCGAAGGTTTGTGGTTCCGGCTAATATCCGATTTTGACAGGGCTTTCACAACGAGATATCTGATCTTCTAAGGAAAAACGTTGGTTACTCTTACTTGAGAAAAATAAACAGAGTTCTGCGAAATAAACATAACGCGCGTGAAACCGCGGTCAGTGCTAGAAATAAACAAATGTGGAACTATAAATAAAAAATTGGCAGTCATAGGAACTGCTGATGGAAGTCAAAACTTATAACATAGAATTTGATAGCTTACATTGGAAATAACGCGGGTGAAACCGGAGGGCGTGGCCAGGAATACACATGGCCATCTAGAAATGCGTCAGCATTTCTAGGCTGAGGCGTGACGCTACAATTCAATTCATAGCCTACGAAAAATCTATCTGGTGTGTGCCAGAAGCAGTTTCCATTTAAAAAATGGAACTTGCTTTACTGCTATAGTCGCGCACCAGTCCCGAACTGCAGGTTTGAAGATTGAGCTCTACTCCCAAAACGATTCTAAAGACGATTGCATTCCGCCATCTTATTCCACTGATGTAAAGTGATAATGCGGTCGACTATCAACTCAGCTCAGCTTTGCATACATTTACGGAGTTGAACAAGGAAAAGAATATTGGGTTCTGGAAGTTTGTTCGTAGTCGGCGGGTAGTATTAGTTGGGTGAGGACCACTCTGGGATGCACGCGGTTAATAATGGGAATCTAGTCACACTAACATTGGAACGAATTTGTTTTTTAATTTTCCTTTTTTGTATATTTATAGACTGCATATATTATAGAGTTAAATGTAACTTGCCTTGTGTTTCGCTCGGTCTAGTGGCTTGAGGCGGGCTGCAGCGTACCTGAGAAATGAACTTCTCTCAGTTTGTTTTACAAATATTGTATTTATTGTTACCACTATTATTGTCCATTTAAACATTTGGACGCTTAGAATTAGATATTCATTTCATATATGTATAAATAATGTGAAAAGTTTGAAGTTTGTTTGTTCCAACATACTTCTGTAACTAACAGTTTGGCGTGTTACAATGTGCACCTGATCTACATGATCGAATACCAGCTATTTTCTCCCATATATTTTTTTCTATCAGACTGCTCATAGCTCGGAAAAGCCACATCGTTTCAAAGCTCATCGTTAATCTTCAACAAATTAAGCTGTAGGGTAAAGTTAGGCCCACAATATTTTGATGGACTCTTACGTACTTTTAATTTATGTTCTTTGCTGTCGGGTTTACAATTTATAACCTAAAAGTTTTAAAGGTCATAATGAATAATATCATTGTTGTTTTTTACTCTCGCAGTTCTTCGCTATAATAGTATTTATTAATTATACGTTGCTTTTCGTAGTTAAATGGTGGAGCGAGTTCCAGATATTTCGATGCAGTATCATGCACCATGTTCACCATGTTCACGTTCATGTACATTTTTTTTAACAAGGAAAGGTTACCCTTTAACCGCTATCTCGCCTGATGTGAAGCAACGACGCAGTCCACAATACAGAGCATACGTACTTAGAAGAAACCGATTCACTATCGACTTGAAGACATCGAGATTGTAAATCTTGGAAAAAAAATTGGTTGCCTGTAAAGTCGGTATACGGGCGAAAGTTTTACGTGACAACGACTTTGAGTGGTAAAATAATTTTAATGTGAATATTCATTCGTAGTCTGTCACATTATCACTACACAATCGTTTTACAATTAACTGGCAACGTGTAAACTTGTATGCAGGCGCCTAAGCGAATCGGCGACTCGGGCATGGTTAGCCCGCCTAAGAGCGAGAGAGACACACATAAAAAGTGAAAGGCACGCGTCCCTCTCACTCGCTCTCATTGTGAGCGCATAACGTGAGCGGAGCGTAACGCAGTTTCTTGAAGTGTCACCCGGCAAACCAATTTATAAGACGTTGTCACGTCAAAAAAAAACATTCAGGCAGCGCAATCAACAGATGAAACGGAGTTTTAGACTGTATCAGCAGCGCCCATCGGTTTTACCTAGGTAGTCACCATTGCCCATAGATTAATAACGCCTAGATCGATAATCTTTCAACAAACACTTCATCTAAGTTAGGCAAACCGCAGATTTATGTCAATATCACAGGTATGTACTTAAGTTCGTCAAACAAAACTTTAATGTCGTGTCGTACGTACATTGAAAGACCACACAAACCATCATAGCGTTTTTGACGTGATAACGTCTTATAATTCGATGAAGCCGGCTGCACGCCCACAAAACATGACGTCATGTATCGTTACCGTCGGTCGTTACCTCGCCGCATGTTTGTTACAGTTGTATTAATTATTTCGACCAGCAGTTCAAGCGGGGATGTAGCTCAGTGGTAGAGCGTTCGCTTTGCATGTGAAATGCCCCGGGTTCGATCCCCGGCATCTAAAAGCTTTTTTGCATTGTTTTGATTGAAAATGACTAAATTCTACTGATTACTTTTTACATACAAATCTATTAAACAAATGAAATTAAAATTTTCTTTTGAAAAATGCTACCATTCCATCAGTATTTTCTTAAGACGTTGTCACGTTCTATCGTCAGTAAACCGACTTTACAGACAAACATTTTTTTTAATTGTTAGAAACGCATGCAGTAACCCTGAACCCTGACAAATTATGGTAGTTTCGAACGGACTAAGCCAATATGACTCACTATGATTTGACTCACTTTTCTTGCGCGGTTCCGGTTTCTAGGCGTTATTATTCTATGCCATTCCCGTTATACTCCCCGAATATAGTATTCTATGTGTTATTCCAAACTACAAAGTATCTGCGTTCCAAATTTAAACATGATCCATTTAGACATTGTAACATTGTAACAGTTAGTAGGATTACGAAAATAGAGCCGAATCTCTTCGTTCGTCTTCTTGTAGTCTTCGGAACGTTAACCATCACCATAGAATAGATAATAAATATTAAAACCACATCATTCACAGTAAATTTCCCCTAAATTATAACACTAGTGCACGTCAGCGTGTGTCACCTGCTACTCACTGTCGTATACCATCAGGCGAGTTGGTGTTCTAATGTGTATGTGCGATAAAATCATATTGTATTTTGTTTTTCATCGGGTTGGACTGAAATTTTGAATGTGGATTGATCCATATTGTTCCAGACTTAGGTACCGACTATCATATAAACAAACTGTGTGGCAAATTAGGCAGCGCGTGCTTTGCGTTAAGCCGTGTTGCAAAAATCGTATCCGCAGATGTGGTGCGGTCATGTTATTTTGCCACCATCCACTCCCTCCTTCAATACGGAGCCGAGCTGTTCGGACGGGCTGCGGACCGAGATCGAGTGTTCAGACTGCAAAAGCGAGCCGTCCGTGCTATTGCTAGGATACCGCAGGATGAATCCGCGCGACCTCATTTTAGGAGGCTTGGTATATTGACATTACCTGCACTTGTGATTTTTCAAGTCGCAGTGTACGTGAGGTCGAACCAGGCCTCTTATAAAACCCTCTGTAATGAGACTCGTAGCAAGGGTAGACTCATGGAAGTGCGTCGAACATTGGAGAAGTCAGCCAGGTTGACTCATGTGATGGGGCCTACTGTTTACAATAAACTCCCGGAAACCGTCACCTCTGCGCCCACTATGGGCAGTTTCAAATCGCAACTCAAACGTTGGCTTATCGAGCAGACGTTTTATAGCTATGATGAATTTATACAATAATGTTGATATTAAGATATATTAATTTGTGTGACATTTGTATTAGGTAATTAACTTATAATGACATTTATATTGATTTATTAATTATTTATAAATTGATTTGACATTAATTGATGTAATATGAATAATTATGCTACATTAAGGTACATTTTTTATTTGCCAACAATGTATAAGGAATTTATTGTATGATGTGTAACATTGGTTATTAATAAATGATTATGATTATGATTATGACTATTATGGAATCGCTCATAAGCTACTTATAGTATGAAAACATTGGTTGGTTTACTGACGATAGTTTCGTGACAACGTCATAACAAAACGCATCTATCAAAGCTGCGGCGCAAGCGTACAATGAGTGCAACGGGACATAACGGGACACTTTTTCGTGCATGCAGCCGGCGGCGGCGTTCGTCGATTTATTAGACGTTGTCACGTCAAAAAAGAAAAATAGTTTCTGAAACCATAATAATTTTCTAGATTCTATATGTATAAAGTCTCGGGCAAATCCTTGTATGTTAAGCCATAAACATGTTATCTGTTTATCCCTTGTTTTTTCCCTCCATCCCAGACCTTCACGCCAGGCAGGTAGGAGCGGTCCTTCGACTCCGAGGTGTAGACAAAAAGCCGGAGGTGGTTCTCTAGGCCGAGGATAAATCACGCGAGTGGCGCCCTCCCCGCGCCGGACGACGCAACGGAGAGGTCATTTATTTTTTGTCCCAACACAGAACCTGGATGTACGAAACTATGCCACAGCGATATACGACTGTATTACTAAACTTGATAAAGATTAATTTTGAAGTGAATACTTCATTAGCGGTACTGAGAAGTTGTTAAGGAAAATCTTAGAGGTTTGCGTCACCGACATGCTACTATAGCGGCTGTACAATTGCTAGCCTATCGAAGCGTCGATAAACTAACAATTGCCAGAGAAGTCAGTACAAGCGCTTAACAACGTATTGTTCAACGCTTGTCTGACTTGTTTGGCAGGCCTCCTCTTGATGGCCTGCCCTGGATGTAGTAGTGGTGCGGAGTCCGGTGCTAGTTCGACCGGACCCTTGCTGCAGTAGTAGGACGTCTCCAGTACGGGAGCGTCCGAGCGGCGGTCCCCAGGTTGACCGACCGCGAGTGTGACCCGAACGTCCACAGTACGGAGCGTTCGGGGTAGTGATGGTGCAGAGTCCGGTACTAGTCCGACCGGACCCGTGCTGCAGTTCAGTAGGAGGACGTCTCCAGTAAGGGAGCGTCCGAGCGGCGGTCACCAGGTTGACCAACCGCGAGTGTGATCCGAACGTCCACAGTACGGGGCGTTCGGGGTGGTAGTCGCCGAGTTGACTCACCACGGGCGGAGGTGCCGGAACGTCCCGAGTAGCGGGGACTTACGGCTGGCGGTCGCCAAGTTGACCTGCCGCTGGTGGTGGTGAGGGACTGGTACTGTTGCTGCCAGTCCCGAGGCTGCCTGGTTAGCCTGTCTTCTCGGAGGTGTAGGTGGAGTAGTGATCCAAACACAAGTTGAGTGATGAATATTTTATTGAATAAATTAATGCTTTTTATATACATAATTATCTGACGTTAGAGAGTTGTGAAATAGCTTAGGTGGTATTTTGTTAGTTGAAATGTAAATAATTTGTAAAAAGTAAAAGGTTAGTAAAAATCTTATAAAATAAACAATTTATGAACGAGATGCTGACTCGCCTTAGCGTTTCTATGTTATTGGGGTCACGCGAGTACGTTACCGTACAGTCAGTAAGGGCAAGCGCCAAACAGTATGGACAATTTGGACATTTTGCCACCTCTAAAAATGATCGTTACGAGTTATTCAGTAGCGATAACTCCAGGTTGTCTACAGTCGCGATGTTCGACTGTCTTGCTCTTACTGTTCGGGTAACCACGTTGTCAGCATCTTGATTGTTGGAGCTTGTATTCGAGTGGATGGCGGTTAGGAATTCTGCGTAGCTGCGGGCTGTATGTATGACGACGCAGTACTGGTTCGTGTTGCAGCTTGTTTTGTTGTTGGTAAAAAGTAGATAAACAATGCAATTTTATGTAATTGCATGTTCTTCACAACTCCAGGAAAACGAATGCATTTAGTTTTAAACTTAAATCTTAACCAATATCCCATCTTAAGACGACTTGGAAATGTATCTAATAACTCGTTTTCATGTTTTGGTTTGATTTTACTGTGAAATTGACGTTTTACCCTTTCACGTAAATCTGGGACATCTTTGGTTGTAGGTATAGTTTTACGAGTATGTTTCAGCCATTCCGCACTTTTCCACGAAAGTTTTCTCGCGTCACGTTTCTTGCGTGCATTACATATTCTGGATATGTCATCGACTGGAAGTGTTGTAGTAGTTGTTGACCAGCTGATTACTTCTATAGGTTTGATGTAAATATTGGTAATAATTCTTGATGGTTCTGTTGCTTGGGCTACTAATTCTTCATTAAATTTCGTGCATTCTGTCGTTTTTGTTGTGCAAACTTCTTGACCTCCTATTATAGTATCTGGAGCTTTTATAAAAGAAGTGGGTTCCGTCAAACTTTCTTCTGGAATGTCCGTTTTTCCTTCAATAATGTTTATCGGTAATGCGCCGGTTAAACTTGAAAGTTGAGGTATTCTATGAGTGTTTGGCAAATTGTATTCATATAAAGGTATCATCTGTGTCAACTCAACCTTTCGGTTAGTTGGAAGTATCGTTGTGTGAATATTTTCACCATAGATTACCTCACAAAGTTTTTGTATAATCAAAAACGTTTCTGTTTGAATTTCATCATACACGTTTAGTTGAAAGTACTCATGGTGATAATAATCCGTTTGATATTCTAATATTCTGGCATGATACTGTTGTACGTGTCTCCATCTATGTTCGATGTTTGACAATAAAAATTGTGCAAACTCTTGACACATGTTTCCTGAGTGTAACTCTTCTTCTGCTCGTTGTAACGACGTTTTCAGCATTTCAATCAGCATTAGCATTGCTGATAACTTCGGAGAGTACTGCGTTTGTAAGGCATCGTGTTGCTTGGCGTACAGTTCTGTACGTAATGTTTCGTTAACTTCTGGTATTTCCATGTTATCTTTTTCTTGAGTTCCGTTGGTTCAAAATTTCTCGAAGGACCAAATGTACAATTGCTAGCCTATCGAAGCGTCGATAAACTAACAATTGCCAGAGAAGTCAGTACAAGCGCTTAACAACGTATTGTTCAACGCTTGTCTGACTTGTTTGGCAGGCCTCCTCTTGATGGCCTGCCCTGGATGTAGTAGTGGTGCGGAGTCCGGTGCTAGTTCGACCGGACCCTTGCTGCAGTAGAAGGACGTCTCCAGTACGGGAGCGTCCGAGCGGCGGTCCCCAGGTTGACCGACCGCGAGTGTGACCCGAACGTCCACAGTACGGGGCGTTCGGGGTAGTGATGGTGCAGAGTCCGGTACTAGTCCGACCGGACCCGTGCTGCAGTTCAGTAGGAGGACGTCTCCAGTAAGGGAGCGTCCGAGCGGCGGTCACCAGGTTGACCAACCGCGAGTGTGATCCGAACGTCCACAGTACGGGGCGTTCGGGGTGGTAGTCGCCGAGTTGACTCACCACGGGCGGAGGTGCCGGAACGTCCCGAGTAGCGGGGACTTACGGCTGGCGGTCGCCAAGTTGACCTGCCGCTGGTGGTGGTGAGGGACTGGTACTGTTGCTGCCAGTCCCGAGGCTGCCTGGTTAGCCTGTCTTCTCGGAGGTGTAGGTGGAGTAGTGATCCAAACACAAGTTGAGTGATGAATCTTTTATTGAATAAATTAATGCTTTTTATATACATAATTATCTGACGTTAGAGAGTTGTGAAATAGCTTAGGTGGTATTTTGTTAGTTGAAATGTAAATAATTTGTAAAAAGTAAAAGGTTAGTAAAAATCTTATAAAATAAACAATTTATGAACGAGATGCTGACTCGCCTTAGCGTTTCTATGTTATTGGGGTCACGCGAGTACGTTACCGTACAGTCAGTAAGGGCAAGCGCCAAACAGTATGGACAATTTGGACAGCGGCATATCGTCTGTGCAGCGCAGTATGCTCTGAACGCTTTAAAGTATATTTGTAGCTACTAATATGTCTCATACTAATATTATAAGTGTCATTGTTGTGTTATAAATATGTATGTTGGATGTTTGTTGCTCAATCACGTCGTAACGTATGAACGGATCGGGATGAAATTTGAAATTCAAGTAAATTATGGTCTGGAAGAATATATAGGCTACTATATATTCCCGCAAAATAAGAGGAACGGGAACCACCGCGGGGTGCTGCTAGTTGTTATAATATTAGTGCTCTTAAAAATTAAAATTCTTAGTTATCGTAGGAGGTTACGTGATTCAGTTACTCAGTATAATAAAATTATCAATATAGCTTTTTGTAAGTACGAAATGGTTTGTAAAGTAGCTGTAAACTGTCAATGTTTTTATAGAGGCACTATTTAAATTAAGAGCTAGGCACTTGCACGTGCATTTGTCTTTTTTTTGAAATCATATGAACAACTGAGTTTGGAAAATCGATTAAAAATCTAAAGATCAAAAAAGTTTTATTGGTATTGCTATAGCCATGAAGTTGAAGTTTTATTTTTAATAGCTTGCCTGAAAACATCTTTCCAGAGCTCTAATAAAGATACCCGCTCCAATGTTCGACGCTCCATGTGTTTATGGTCTCAAGATGAGTTCCTTTGTCCGCGCCCTCGCCTCGCTTCGATCCGCCATGATTCATACGACTATTTACACTTACGGCTATTAACGTACACGATATGCGGCCGGAAACGGAGCGAGCCACTGGAGCGTACCACTGGAGCGAGCCACTGGGCTACTGGGCCAAGGGTGATTTACTGAGGTACTGGGGATATGGGAGTGTTACTCGATTTTTTGTTATCCAACCGGTTTGCTGTCGTTGAGCTTCGTTCTAACTAATATTATATATGTTTTAGAAATACATATTTTGCAAAATATATGTATTTTTTGTATTTCAATTTCCTAGGGCCTTGTAAAAGATTGTACACACTATTCTTACCAAAAAGCTTACTTCTAGCCCAATGGTGTCTAATTTATAATATTGTAGTAAAACAACTTGCTTTATGTTCGTAATTTTATTGCCACATTTCAAATATTTCATTATATGGGTGAACATAAATGTGTAGTTGTTTTCGATATTGACATATATATGCTTATTCATATTTCTCTAATAAAATAGAAAATGAGCGCTACTTTTGGCCAAATTAAGGATTATTTTTACAGGTAATACAGTTTTTATATTTGCATCCTGAAAGCGGTACTTTGTGCATTGCATTGTTATACGGAAGTTGAAGATGACGTGACGACGAAGACGTCACTTGAAACTTATTAGCACTGTGCTTTAAGCACATTATTTAGATTAAAAATATATTTTTTATTCACTACAAGCAACACCCTACGGGTTTACCCGCGTTGTTCCAGTTTCTGTTATTTTCCTGTGATAAAGAGTAAGTAATTTTAGTAGTTAGTTAGTTTTAGTGAGTAAGTAACTGTAGTTGATTATGTATTAATTTGTTTTATATAGTATTTAATTAGTAGTAATGGGAAAGATGTCACCTCGTTTCGCCTAACCTTGTATGTAGGCGAATTTCCTTTAAGCTGGTTGCCTGGCAGAGATTGCTCTAAGCAATAAGGCCGCCATTTGTGGTGCTAGTTCGTAAGTGTTTTACTGTAATATTTATGTTTTTGTGTCACAATAAAGAGTTATCTATCTATCTATCTAACCTACATATGTATTAGTACAAACTATCATCAGATGTTAGTAGATAGCACTGTTGTAGAGAGTTACATATCTAGCGCGAGAGCCAGTGGGCAGCAAACCCAGTTACTGAGAGAGAGTATGATCGAGCGTTTGAACTTGGCCCTTGAGGCAGTCTCTGAATGGGGCGATGCCAATCTGGCCAAGTTTAACGAAGAAAAGACACAGGCGTGTCTGTTCTCTGCAAAAAGGAGTCCATTTCAACAAACTCCTTCTTTTCGAGGTGTATCCGTGCCGGTTACCGACCATCTCGACCTTTTGGGTGTTACCTTGTCATCTACGCTCAACTTTGGCTCTTATATCGAGTCCAAAGCTAAATTAGCTGCCAAAAAACTAGGTGTCCTCTCAAAGGTGCGAAGGTATTTCAAGTCTGAACAGTTGCTTACATTATATCAAGGACAGATTCGCTCTTGTATGGAGTACTGTTCGCACCTTTGGGATGGATCGGCTAAGTATCAGCTCGAGGCTTTGGAATCGATCGAGAAACGTGCCAAAAGGCTCATAGGCAATGATACTCTTGTGCGGAAACGACTTCAAAGTCTTGAACATCGCCGCAAAATTGCTAGCTTATCGGTTTTTTATCGGATACATTTCGGAGAGTGCGCGACTGATCTGCATAACTTAATACCACCTTGCCCTTTTTTTAATCGGACTGCTCGTAGCTCGAGAAAGCGTCATCGTTTCATGGTTGATGTTCCAAAGACACGAACAAAGAGGTTTGACTCTACTTTTGTGATAAGAACATCTAGGCTGTGGAATGAGCTACCTGAGTGGATTTTCCCCGATAGTTATAATCTTGGTGTCTTCAAGTCGAGAGTGAATTGGTTTTTTCTAGGTAAGCACGCTTCATCGTAGGCCGCATCGTCGCTTTACATCAGGCGAGATGGCGGTCAAGTGTAAACCTATTATAGTTAAAAAAAAAAAATGTTCTCACGTGATTGAGCAACAAACACCCAAACATCTAAACATCCAAATTTTTGCATTCATAACTTATAGGACTTTTGCACTGAAACGTTATGTGTACATTTGTATTCTGTACATTAGCAACAAGCTCTCTTATAAGGTGTGCAAACCAAAGTTAAAAAAAATCACAATAATAATTATTTAACATTATTTGTCCAAACTACAAACCGAATTAATTAGGCAGCTCACAGCGAGCGAAATGTTCTAAAATAAGCAGCGAGTGAACGTGAACGTCCGACAAAGAACGCTTAGTGAGGAGCAATTAGCAACAAATCCGATTACCGAGGACTATGCTTCCCCTGAGCACGGGGGGCGTAGCGTTGCGTGACGCTAGACGATACAAGACGCTTCATTACACCCACAGACTTTTGTCTATTTTAAACTCTGTAATAGAATCGGTTTTTGAAGTTATACTTACTTTAGCGCGTTAGGGAAAAATGTATGTTCTTTCTAGGTAAACGTGCGTCATCTTCAACCACACCGTCGCTTACCATCAGGCGAGTCGCTGGTCAAACGCGGACCTATACGCTATAAAAAAATGATGAGAACTTTTTTTTACGATCCGCGCGCACACCGTCACTAAACGCCGACAGCCCGAAGTTAGGTAGACAAAATTCATCAAAAATTGTTAAAAAAAATCAGGTTAATACTTCTTACGTTGAAGATAATTATTATCTATTCTAAGGTTAAAGTTAGATTTCTTAGCACGAGATATAAACAGAAGAAGGTATTATGTAATTAACTTCTTGCACGTACCTACATACACTGTTTTATGTGCATCAGGCTTGTCCCTAACAACATTGAAAATAAACAGCTCACGTCACTGTCTTAATATTGCATTACAATCGTCATCCGGATACTAAAAATGTTGAATCTGTTTTTTCTTCAAAGATGAGAAAACCCGAACTTTGCTATTGATTAATTATGGCCTTAACTATTTTCTTATGAGATTACCCGAATCAAAGTGGAAGTAGAAAGTTGTTACTATTGTCAGTTAAATCACTACTGAAAATGTTTTTAGAAGCAGAAGTGAAAACTGAAATAAAAAATAACTATTAAAAACTATTGAATAGTAATAATCGAAAATAAATTAAAATTGTCACTAAATCAAACATAGTGAACACAGCACACGACAATGAAGAGCCGAAGCTGATTGTATTCTTCTCTGCTCAGTTAAACTCAGTGGTACCAGTTCACCCGAATGAACCTTTCGCTTCCGAGCGTGACGATCAGCCTCATTCACAGCCTACGAAAAATTTGTGTGTGATGCGCCAAAATAACTTTTCATTTCAATATAAGACATCTCTGATAGTTATTCCACCGCTAAGGGTCACATTACATAAGGATAACATTACATAAGATTGCTCTCAGCAATAAGGCCAGCATTTGCGGTGCTAGTTCGTAACCGTTTTACTGTTATATTTCGCTTTTACTGTTTGTTTGTGTTACTATAAAAAGTTTACTAACGTTATTTATTTGTTAGTGTTCAGGTTTGAAGGGAAATATTTTCAGAAAAATTACAAGACATTAAACAAATAAATTTCTGCGGGTAATTCTCACATACACTATCTAGTCCCGAGCTAAGCAAAGCATGTACTATGAGGACCACGAAGCTGATGTAACACTTATACTACATATCCGAAAATACACATAATTACGTGTGATACATACGTGTTTCTACCCAGACATACAATTATCTAAATTCATTCCACAAATTAATATATTATGTCCTGCGTAGAAATCAAACCAAGTTACAACTCTAAAGGCAGACTAACTACTAACTGTGCCATAAGGTAATTATGTCAAGAAATTTCTGCATAGCATAAGCAACCCACTTAATATTCCCACTGCTGGGACTCGGGGCCTTCTCTCGCAAGGAGAGAGTCAAAGCCATAATCCACTACGCTGGCCTAGTGCAGGTTACGTGCGTCTCGAAAGATTCTAGGTAGATACATGTCAGTTTCCTCTCGATGTTTTCCTTCCCTGTTTTTAAGTAAGCGGGAATACGCACATGACTTCGAAAAGACAGTGGTGCGCGTGGTGGGATTTGAACCCGGGCGCTTCGGATCGGCAGTCGCCGTTCTCCCGACTAGACCAGCCGTAACGTTTAAGAAATTTCTGACATACATACATACATGTATACATACGCAATGACTTTTCCAAATCTTTCAATACAATCCCACAAACTCAGTAACGAATGAGAGGTAAGTTTTTTACAAAACACAAGAGAACAAAGGCTGGGCTCGTTACCTCACGCCTCGGAAGGCCTTATTAGCCGCGGAAAGCTAAGGTTCGTATAATTATCCCTTATGAGCAGATAGCCCTTCCCGGAATTGGATTAGCTTTCCCTTTATGCGGACGCGTGATGTGCCTAATGCGCGCACGAGAGATTATACCGAGGTATTGATATGATATACCGGGAACGGGGGCTGGGGGGTTAGGCGAGCTTCATAGGCCACTAAAATTCAAAACCATTTACGTAAAATATGTGTAAAACTAAAAAAAAAAATTGACGTTGAAGTTACGGCTGGTCTAGTCGGGAGAACGGCGCCTGCCGATCCGGAGACCCCGGGTTCAAACCCCACACGCACTACTGTCTTTTCGAAGTCATGTGCGTAATGCCGCTAACTTAAAACGGTGAAGGAAAACATCGTGAGGAAACCGACATGTACCTAGAACCGTTCGAAGTCATGTGTCATCCACCAACCCGCACTGGGCCAGCGTGGTGGATTATGGCCTTAACTCTCTCCTAGCGAGAAAAGGCCGCGAGTCCCAGCAGTGGGAACGTTTAGTGGGCTGTTGATGCTGTTGATGATGTGTAAAACTGGCGTTTGCCCGCAAATTCGCCCATATCGAGTTTAGGAGGAAGTTACGGTTGCTCTAGTTGGAAAATCGGAGCCTACTATTCCAAAGCCCCTGGTTCGAATCCCACACGTGCCACTGTCTTTTCGAAGTCATGTTTTCATGTGCCTTATGCCTTAACTTAAAAACAGTTAATGTTAACGTTGTGAAGCCTGCCTGGACCGGCCTGTTCTAAGAATCTGTCGAGGTCATGAGTTTCGAGGTGTGAGTTTAGTAGTAGTTGTAGTTTAAATATGAGTTTCTTAAGGAATTTGGTACTTTTTGGGTTAAAATAGCCTATATAACAGATTAGCAACATCCCGCAGTTTTGTCGGTGTAATTTCCATTCCTGAAATTTACAGCAGTAAACAGTATGATATGTTATTCCAGACTACAATATGTGTGCTATATTTCTACCCAATCTGTGCAGCCGCTCTGACGTCAGCAACAAATACATCCAGACTTACTCATTTATAACATCAATAGGATTACAAAACGAGATTATAACAAACATTTTATTTTATAATTAAAATAATTTTGGACCTCATTCTAAAGATACGGCTTAAATCTAAAATGCTATTCCAGATTAACGTAAATATGTTAGAACAAATCTATCTAAATTTAAAAAACCCGTCTTCAATTTAAAATTAAATTCAGACATTGGGCTAAGTTTCATATGACACTATCAAACTTTATTCATATTTCAAAAACCCCCCACTGATTTAGATAAAGTTTACATGTACCGAAGTATTTTGTACCCATCAATTGAGCATTATCAAAATAGATTGACAATTAGTGCACGTATCGCTTAACATGCATACAAAAAAACATACAATCGAATTGTGAACCTCCTTGTGAGTCCTTTTTTTGAGTCGGTTAAATAAGGGCCCGAGTCACAGCAGTGAGAATACAAAGTGGAAGTGTGTATTATTCTCAGAATAAGGAATAGTATTATTACTTATACTTCTTCTCGAAAGTTTTGACAGCAGTTTAATTTTCTTTAAGTTACATGTTCTGTAAAATTTGAAATTCTTGATAATTTGATCTCAACTTCCCTACAAGGCAGTCTCCACAGGCGCGCGCTCGACTCGATCCCCGCGGTGTTTCGTCGTGATGCGGAAATGTCTCCTAATATAATTTGGCGATTTCATTTCCGTCTACAATGTCGATCTCATTTCCTGCTCCGAGCTGAATTAGGCCGTTGTGTTTATGTATTAGAGTTGGATTTAACTATAACAACGGTATAACGGTGGTGCACGCTACATTACGTAGGTACACAGAGTTATCCCGATAGGCGAAAGGCTAACTCTTTACAAAGGTCATTTATTTCATAGTCGCTACTAATTATTATCTTACTAATATTATTAACTAGGAAGGCCCCGCGGTTTTACCCGCGTAACTCCCGTTACCGTTGTTTTTTCAGATTAAATGTAGCCTGTGTTCTTCTAGACTATAATAATGGTCTAACTCTGTTTCAAATTGCAACCCAGCCCATTCATAACTTACACGTGATTGAGTAACAAACATCCTTTCATCTTTTGCCAGTTATTCTACCGCCAAGCAGTAATGTGCAACCATTACCGTGTTCCGCTTTGAAGGGCAATGTTTCCAGAGAAATTACAGGGCTTAAAAATATAATATCTTAGATCTCTGAGTGACGAGCGCAGTGTAGTTCTAGGTAATAAGTTTGACTCTTAGAGTTCCAATAGATGCGTGTCACTGTGCTGTTATATAGCAGGAATGTTTCTTACCATCAGGCACATGTCCTGCTCGTCTTGTCACTCTTCTTTATTTTCGAGCGTATGGCGATAAAGCACCGTTCAACCATGTTGGGCTTTGATTATGATGATTTTGTATTAAATGCGTTCTATTGAGCATTCGCGCAGCTTAATGGACGCTCAGACTAATTATTAATTATGTAAATGAGCCAGTTGTAATAACTGCAGTATTTGTGTCCACCAAATCACCGTTAATTTACCATTATGATGGTAAATTTCATTGTTACTATGTGATGCAACTATGAGTACATACTTACCGTGTATTGAAGTAATGCACGTATGCGGCGTGCTGTCGGATCGCGATTTTTGAGCACTTCAACTACTTATATGTCTAAACAACATAAAAATCTAATTCATAGTTTTAAGTCATCGCGGTTATTAACAGTACTAGTGATGTTATATAACCACGTTAGATATCCCTTTATAATAATAGTGTACCAATGTAGTGTTTAATTAAAATAAAAAAGTTGAAAAAAGGAGCAATGTTCATTGACTACGAACTATATATACTATATATTATTTTATTGTGAGACATAATGTTCTACGAACTCCTGCCTGGGTTTGTGTTTTTTATTTTTAGTAACTAATACTAAGGTTATAAAGCACAAATGGAAGAAAGGACTAAGTTAGAAAAATGTTGTTCCGAAGAAAGCACAAAGTTGATCCCATGTAATAAATTCGTTAAGAAATAGAACACCTTATTTCTCCGGGTAACGAACGCAATGCGGTGCTAGGTATTGATTTGGACTCTTCATGCTCCAATAGTTGCGTGTCACTGTGGTGTTATGCGAAGGCATGTTGCTTACCATCAGGTACGTGTCTTGCTGGTTTTGTTACTGTACACTAAAAAAATCAAATAGTGTTGGTCGTAAATAGTCCGCGATGATTTCTGAATTAGTCCCCAACAACCGCCGCAGCGCTGGCGAACAAACCTGCTCATTAATGGATGAATGTGATTTGGTTAATGCCATATTTTATTGCTCTAATCCATAGCTGCCCAACTCCAGGCCCGCAGGCCGTAATTAAGTGCAGGACGCACTGTTATGGCACGGGTTGGATAGAATCTAAAAAACTTAAAACTTCTTTCATAAATATAGTCGATGCTATAATCATGTTAGCTAAGTGCGAGTCTGCGAATCTCATATTAGCATATTAGACGAAAGTCTTGTTCGGATCATTTTGTTTAATACAAAAAATGTAGCACAGAAAAGGGATGGTGAAACCGTGAAGCAAACGTGGAATATTTCACTACTTGCTACATCTTAGTCAGACGTTACGATAAACGAGCGGAACATATATAGATGCCTGATGGTAAACAACACGGGTGCCTACAATAGCACAAAGTAATGCAGCAACTGGAACATGAGGAGTCCAAATAATTACCTAGAAGTGCACTGCGCTTGTCACCCAGAGATATCAGATGATTATATCTATGGCATGTAAAATCACACTAAGTTACAATAATCTCACGCTAGCAACTTTCGTTGTAAATTTAACAATTTAAACTTATAATCACTGGATCAGCATTTCCCCCAACAATGGTCTACCAAATATTTATGAATCGGCATTTTTGGGCCGCTGGAAATAAAGGTTGTGCAGCTTTGCACTATTCTAGTCATTTAGTGCGAATGCGACACGAATATTAAGTATTTAAAGGTCGTCCGTTAAGTCGTTAACTGAAACTGAGTTTAACTAACAACAGGACTAACAGGTACGCAGTCGTTGTTTAACTAACAACAGGACTAACAGGTACGCAGTCGTTGTTTAACTAACAACAGCACTAACAGGTACGCAGTCGTTGTTTAACTAACAACAGCACTAACAGGTACGCAGTCGTTGTTTAACTAACAACAGGACTAACAGGTACGCAGTCGTTGTTTAACTAACAACAGCACTAACAGGTACGCAGTCGTTGTTTAACTAACAACAGGACTAACAGGTACGCAGTCGTTGTTTAACTAACAACAGCACTAACAGGTACGCAGTCATTGTTTAACTAACAACAGCACTAACAGGTACGCAGTCGTTGTTTAACTAACAACAGCACTAACAGGTACGCAGTCGTTGTTTAACTAACAACAGCACTAACAGGTACGCAGTCGTTGTTTAACTAACAACAGCACTAACAGGTACGCAGTCGTTGTTTAACTAACAACAGGACTAACAGGTACGCAGTCGTTGTTTAACTAACAACAGCACTAACAGGTACGCAGTCGTTGTTTAACTAACAACAGGACTAACAGGTACGCAGTCGTTGTTTAACTAACAACAGCACTAACAGGTACGCAGTCGTTGTTTAACTAACAACAGCACTAACAGGTACGCAGTCGTTGTTTAACTAACAACAGCACTAACAGGTACGCAGTCGTTGTTTAACTAACAACAGCACTAACAGGTACGCAGTCGTTGTTTAACTAACAACAGGACTAACAGGTACGCAGTCGTTGTTTAACTAACAACAGCACTAACAGGTACGCAGTCGTTGTTTAACTAACAACAGCACTAACAGGTACGCAGTCGTTGTTTAACTAACAACAGGACTAACAGGTACGCAGTCGTTGTTTAACTAACAACAGGACTAACAGGTACGCAGTCGTTGTTTAACTAACAACAGCACTAACAGGTACGCAGTCGTTGTTTAACTAACAACAGCACTAACAGGTACGCAGTCGTTGTTTAACTAACAACAGGACTAACAGGTACGCAGTCGTTGTTTAACTAACAACAGCACTAACAGGTACGCAGTCGTTGTTTAACTAACAACAGCACTAACAGGTACGCAGTCGTTGTTTAACTAACAACTGTTTTGTGTTCGACAGTTTTGTTAATTATTTACAAACAAACGGTATCTGCTCGTGACTTCGTCGCGTGCAGCTAAGAAAATAATTTCCTTTATAATTTTGGATATGTTCATAGAGGCGGTTCCAAAATGTTACGTTCTTTCTTTAAAATATTAGATCACTGTAGTAAATAAGTATTTGTTCACTAAATTTTTTCACACACCACTATCTAAAGTCAAACTAAGCAATGCTTGTACTATGGAAGCCAGATAGTCGATGTAGTCCTGCTTATATTATCGGTTGAAAGTTTGAATGTTTAGATCTTTGTTTGCCCAATCATTTTGTTCCAAATGAACGGATAAATAATACTTTGAACTGACTTAAAATGCAGTCCAGAGTAACATGAATAGTACACAGGCTACTGTTAATCCTTAAGAAATAGTATTTTTTGGATAAATACTAAGTAGCATTTTTACAAATATTTTTACTTAGCTCTGATTCATTGATGTATGTATGCATTTATTCAGGTTATTAATATTTGTCGTCAATTCACGACCAATCACTCATTGACTTGTACCTTACCAGTAATGAATGAGACTTGCAGAAATGTAGGTGCCACCGTGGGGTATCATCTACCATTAGTTAGTTACATAGACATTATCGGGGGTTCTCCCAAGATCAAAGGCAATGAACTACTGGTAGTAATTTATATATACTGTGGTAGTATCATGTCATGTTTGTGACGTAACCCCGTGCTCGTAGCGCCGTAGCACCGTAGCGCCGTAGTAGCGCGGCCGGCGTAGCTCGCCGAACATCCATAGAAGGATTAACGAGTTCGTCGTAGCGCGGCTTTCGCGCCATTAAAAGTGTTAAAAAGCGGGGATCGATCGACAGAGGGCGCCCGGAGTAATAGCGGGGAGCGACGAGATTAGACGCGGTTTTGTAATATTACTTTTTGAAGTGAAAACTTCTTTAGGCGCGCTATGGACAGAATTTTCGTGGGCTGTGAAATGGATTTATGATCACGTGATCATCACGCTCGGATATGATAAGAAATTTCGGGTAAGCTCGGGATGCTAGAGCGAGAAAGATAATGTGGTCAACAAACGTGCCAGACCGAGAAAGATAATTGTTAGAGGAGGACATGGGACAATAGATACTCTCTCTCTCTCTCGCTGCTCGCTACTGGTTACCAGTGTTAACACTTTAGCGACTTTGTCGCTGAAACTGGCGAATTTTTAAAACCTTTTAGCGGATTTAGACGACGTGTTACCGACAAAGGGGAATATACTAGTGTAGTGTAGAAGGTTGGAGAAGGAAAAAGCTTATGTATTCTTCCAGACTGTTATTCCCTTAATAATTCAATCAAAACCGGCGACTTTGTTTCATAACTATCTGGCGACAAGCTCAAAGTCATAGTGGCAACACTGACGGCTACTAACTCCAAAATACTTTTCTTTGGGCGGGAAAACACGACGGGTGCTTTATAATTTTCACAATCAAATTAATTAGTTTTGCTGTGTAAATATTTCGTTTCTTTCTTGTAAATATTTAGTTTTGTATATAGTCAATAGTATAAATAAATATGAGCGTCGCTAGCGACGGGGGTGACCCCGTCGAACAGACCAGAAAAAGAAAACTATTGAAGCCAAATCCAAGTGAAAATGTTTACAAACTATTTAGAAAACCCCTTTATAAGAGAAAGAGACTATTCCCAGAAAATCGTAGTGGAGAATGTGTAGTGTATGTGGAATCGACGGAACAGGAGAAAGTCGGTAACAAAAATCCTATTACACTCACCAACCTTTTTGCGGACAATGTTAGGAGCATCATAGGGGTGCACCGTGTGAATGCATACAAAGTTGGAGTAACTTTTATAAAGCCGGCCCCGGCCAACAACTTTTTGAACATTGACACTTTTTTTACTAACTATAAATGTGTATACAATCTGGGTACTTATACAAATAAGTACTGCCTGAGTAACCTTAGTATTTATTTCGCGCGGACTAAGTCGCGGGTAACAGCTACTTTGTATATAAATAAAATTTCAATAAATATTTACTCTAATTTCTGGCTTGTTTTACTCGTTTATTCAACTAATACTACATACCTACCTAATACAAAAATCAGCTAATTAAGTTTTCACTTCTGCCGTGTGGTCTTAAGCACACACCTTTTTTTTTTTTTCTTATAGAATGACGAGACGAGCGTTACATGTGCCTGATGGTAACAAGCCCGCTGGCCTATAAAAGCATAGTGATACGCAGCTATTTGAACATCAAGAGTCCAAATCCTTACTTAGCACTGTACTGCGCTCGTCACCCAGGGGCATAAGATGATTTTTTTCTATGCCCTGTAATTTAACTAGAAATATTGCCTTCAAATCGGAACAGTGCAATGCTTGCACATTTCCTCTTTGGCGGGATAATATGGCGGGAATAACTAGCAAAGTTTGAAGTGGTTGAAATCACTGTATTTATCTCGCAAACGCAAACTAATATCATATTTATGTATCCCGCCAAGCTCTGCTTTTAGTTCTAGAATAATCTTCTCAACAGTCTGAAATAGAACATAGGCTACTTTTTATCACAGAGAAGTAACGCGAACAGGAAATACGCGGGAAAACCGCGGGCCGCTGCTAATACTTGTATTAAGCAACATATTGTAGTACATTTCCTAGAAATCGGTAGTACGATAGGTAGATAACTCTTTATTGTGACACAAAAACAGAAATATTAGAGTAAAACACTAATGAACAAGCTCCACAAGAGGCGGCCTTATTGCTCAGAGCAATCTCTTCTAGGCAACCAGCTGCAAGTAAATTAGTAGTGGTAGGACTCTTAGCACAGTCCACCTGGCGATTATTCTACTGCCAAGCAGTAATGTGCAAACATTACTGTATTCCGTTTTGAAGGGCAATATTTCCAGAGAAATTACTGGGCTTAGATATATAATATCTTTGATCTCTGGGTGACGAGCGCAGTGCAGTGCTAGATAATGATTTGGACTCTTCTTGTTGCAATAGCTGTGTCATTGTGCTGTTATGTGACAGACATGTTGCTTACCATCAGGCACATATCCTGCTCGTCTCGTCACTCTTTAATATAAAAAAAAATATTGCCTACTTACATGGTTAAGCGAAGCGAGACGACGTGAAATTTTTCCAGATTTTTACTACTAATTAAATATTATAACATAATAGTACATTATGATATAAGTGCGCTAAGTTGATAATTACAGCTGAGGCGATATTGCTAGTTCGAGCTATAGGCGAGAGCTATAATTAGCAGAGGCTGTACTGTCGTATGACATACAACTAGCAGCGGACAGCTGCATTACTTACCACTTACCATTAAGGGCTCCCACACAAAACTGCGATGCGATGCCACGCCGCATCAGAGCAATTCGACATAGCAAATTCCTCTGATGCGGCGTCGCATCGCAACGCATCGCAGTTTTGTGTAGGAGCCCTTACTGGTAACGACAACCGTACATTGTGATAAGTAAAATTCCTTTACAAATACAAATACAAATACAAAAATCTTTATTGCTGTTTGTAGGTAAGATAAGATAATACAAAACATTTTAAAAGTTGCCCCATACAAACTGGCCTCTGCGGGAGGCATGCAATATGTCTGGCAAGACAATTTGTTAGTCTTAATTTTTAAATAAAAACAAAAAAAAAATTTTTTTTAAATAATAGTCAGCTGATTAAAGTCTTCTTCTTCCTCATCTTCTATTAATTTCTGGTTTTTATTTATGTCATCTGATTCTTCATCTTCGATTCATTTCTGGCTTCTATTTGGTGATATATATTTGTGTGAGATAAATGTTTGGTGAGCACAATTTCGCCAACGTTTTGTGTTTCATCAGGATTTTGTCTTGTGTTTTTGAGTTTGATCAATATGTCCATCCAGGGTCTAAGGTCTTGCATTAGTAGATCTTGCAGTTCATCCATGTGAGGAATGTCAAAGAATGTATAAAGTGCAATAAATGTATATAATCAAAAAATCAAAAATGTCGTTAATTATAATATTCATGTAAATACTCAAAGAATGTCAAAATGTAATACAGTACAAACTAATTCATCATGATTCAATATATCATTATTTGGTCTTATGTCAGTTGAATGTCAAATTTTATAATGGAATAATAATATCTATTGAGATATTAATGAAAAAAGGTTTAAAGATTGTAAAAATTTCATGTTAAACAATGTCTAAAATATTAGTATTCCAATTAATTTCCTTATCATTTAAAAATTCAGTTACAGTTTAATAGCATTTGTGTATAAGCATTTTTTTTAGTTTACTTTTGAACATTGTTATGTTAAGTTCTTTTATGGCATTTGGCAGCTTATTATATAAAAGAGGAGCCATACAAAAAATGCTGTCACTCATAATCTTTTTTTTTGCGTTTGTCTATGAGCAGTCTACACACATTGTTCTTAAACCCGTTTAGAGACTGCGGCTGTCTTACAGAGACCGGCAAAGCATTAATAATGACACCTATAGATATAATATATACTCGTATATATGTACTAAAAATAAAAATGTTAAGTGACCCGCCCGCACTCTGGCCACACATATCGAAGCACTATATTTTTCTCGGAGCTCTGGCTAAAAGTCGAGTATAAAAAGCTTTAGAAAATTGCTTGTTAACGGTCATTTTGAATAATATATCGGCATTACTCTATGGTAAAAGGCTTCGAGGATGACAGCCATAAATGGCATTTGCTTTCTATGGTGATGAAGTGACGACATGTCATTAGTAATTTTATTATTCTAAGATCACTTTGAAAAAAAGAGATTTTTGAACTCGTTAGAATGTTTTTTAATGTATTTGAAACTTCCATCCAGTCCAGTCAAATAATCCAATAATTAGCTGCAATGAAAAGTCTGATGGTTCTGCGAGTCTAAATAGTTGCTCATGTTATATACCAAGCACACTTAATTTTTTTAGGGAATACTATTAAAACCTTCATTAGTCAGATAAGTACCAGCTGGTGACTCTAGAATTGATCCAGAGCCGCGCCAAAAGGCTCATAGTCATGGGTAACGCCATCCTTGTTCGAAATAAAACCCAAAGTCTTGAACATCGCTGAAAAATTGCTAGCCTATCGGGTTTTTTATCGGATACACTTCGGAGAGTGTGCAAATGATTTACAGGATCTAATAGCACCGTTGCCCGTTTTTCTATCGGAATGATCGTAATTCGAAAAAGCGACATCGTTTCATGGTTGATGTTCCAAAGACACGAACGAAGAGATTTGACTCTACTTGTGTGATAAGAACGTCTAGGCTGTGGAATACGTTGCCTGAGTGGGTTTTCCCTGTTGGTTACAATCTTTGTGTCTTTAAATCGAGAGTGAATCGGGTTTTTTCTAGGTAAACACGCTCCATCGTAGACCACAACGTCGCTTAACATCAGGCGAGATGGCGGTCAAGTGTAAACCTATAAAAGTTAAAAAAAAAATCATTGCCGCTAAATAGCAAGCCTATCGGTCTCATAGCGGAGATTGTGCAGTTGATTGCTGTGTTTCTTATAGAACTAGTCGTATTAAAAAAAAACAACATCGTTTCATGGTTGGTGTTCCAAAGACTCAAACAAAGATGTCTGAATCCACTTTGGGATTAAGAACGTCGAGGCTGTGAAATGCGCTGCATGAGTGAAGTTTTCGCGGTGGTTGTCATCTGGGTGAATCTGGGTTTCTTTTTGACAAGCACGCTCTATCATGGACCGCATCGTCGCTTAATATCAGGCGAAATGGTGGTCAAGCACAATTTACAGTCAATATCAATGGTTCAAATATAATTCTAATGTATAAGAGCTGTATAATTGTTATAAATTCTTACAGAGAAGCGTGTCTGATAAGTCACTAGTTTGAAAGAAACCCTCTTATTTATAAGAATGTGAAGAATATCTCAGTAAAGTAGAACGTACTACGTAACCCATTTTTTGGGCTAACACAAAATGCAAGATAGTTGCACGAAAGCATTACTTTAAAAAAAATAAAAACATACACGTGCATACACGAATATTTTTTTTTACCTATTCCGAAACGTACTACCTGAAAATATCGTACCTACCTACCTACGTTGAGTCAAATAGCTAATCTCAAGTCGGGTGACATATTCTTGTGTAAAAATTAAACTAACCTTTCCAAACATAGCCTTGAAAAAGCTTTCATAATAAAAGGGATAAGTACACAGATACGTCGTCATCACGATGACATATTTGTGCGGCGCCACTATAAAAACAGCTCGATATACACACGGCTGGCCGCTGGTCACAACTCTTCACGAAAAACTACAAGGCTGCTTTTTTGCAACAGCGTGCAACAGAGCGAAGCGTTTCGCGTGTTAGCATAATGCTAAGGCTTATTTGCCGTATTAAAGAGAAACAGCTATTTTGAATGGTATAGAGTGACGAGACGAGCAGGACCTGTGCCTGATGGTAAGCTACATGCCTGCCACATAACAGCATAGTGACACGCAGCTATTGGAATATGAAGAGTTCAAATCATTACCCAGCACTGCACTGCGCTCGCCACCAAGAGATGTAAGATGTTTGAACATGAAGAGATCAAATCACTCCACAAATTGTATTCTCTCAGCACTCAACGATATAAGATGTTGTTTTCTTCGCCTTAGGTAATTAGATAAATTGCCCTTCAAACTAGAACAGGTGGACTGTGCAAAGTGAAAAATTGCGTGTATCGTATAAGTGATATTTTACGGCTGCCTAATTTTGCCACTTCCCTCCCAGCTGTCGTTCAAGATGTTTGAATATTACTTACATATTTTTCCGTTAACTTTTGTCGACTTGAACTTGTCAGTTATAAAAGAAAATTTATTTATGAGTTATATCAGTAAATAAATGTAAAATGGGTACAGCCAGATTCTGCGTAATTTCAAGTAATGAAGGTGTGTGCATGTCGGTGACTCTGCCACCTGGACATCTGGACTAAAGTGACATGACACGTGCCTGATGGTAAGAAACATGTCTGCCTATAACAGCACAGTGACGCGCAGCTATTGAACATCCTACTAATATTATAAAAGTCAATGTATAGATGTTTGGATGTTTGTTGCTCATTAACGTCCTAACGTATGAACGGATCGGGCTGAAATTTGGAACACAAATAGATTATAGTCTGTAAGAACACAAAGGCTTTTTTTTTCATATGACATTTTTAAAACTAAATTAAATCTTCTTCTAGAAGAAAAAACCTACTATACGGTTAATGAATTTTTGAATGACAAATGTTTAAACTATACATAATATATGTACTTGCAATGTACCAATTTTAATATTAACATTTGACGTGCAAATTTTGTTAATTTATTAATAAAAACTGTATCTGTATCCCGGAAAAAACAACGGGAACGGGAACTTCGCGGGTAACAACGCGGGGCGCTGCTAGTCATTAATAAAGAGTCCAAATCATTACCTAGCACCACACTGCACTCGTTACCCGGAGAAATAAGGTGTTGTACATGATCTAACGCGCACGTCCCACTCCACTGATGTCGGTAACGCGAACTCATTAGATTTTCAACTACCGAATAGTACTCAATGCGACCAAATAAGACTTTACTTCAAAAATCACTTTTTAGCATTTAGTGAACCATTATGGACTTTTAGCGAATAGAGCCACCGTCGGGTTACCAAGTTGCTCGTAGCTCCAACTCGTCGCGGTGAAAGTTTTGCGGCAGCGAAAAGTTTTGTTTCGCGAGCAGCTTACCGGCACAGGTTGTGTGTTTCTTTTTGAGAAAATACTTAAGCCATTGGAAGCTTAATTGAGCAGTTTACGTGTTAAGGCCGATTTAAACTGAACGAGCATAGAGCTAGAGCTGGAACAAGAGCATTCTTTCTCGATCTTTTAGTGTAAACGAAAGATCGTTCTTAGCGTTTTCCATATAAGACATTCCATAGAATCTTTGCGAACGCAAACAAAACAACGAAAGAATGTGCTACGTTTGTTTACACCAAATGAGTTTGATACAGTGGGGATAGAATGAGCATTCGCTCGTCTGATGTAAATCGGCCTTTAGAAATAAAATTGTTAAATGAAGACAAAAAAATAATTTCAAATGTCATTACAACCAGCACCATACGGTTGTACCCGCGCAGTTATCGTTCTCAGTATTTTTCCGCGATAAAAAGTAGTCAATGTGTTTTTTTCAGATGGGTCGTGGGTTCGATTCCCACCCAGTGCAAATATTTGTGTGATGAATTCAAATGTTTGCACTGTGTCTGGGTGTTTCTATGTATAATAAGTATGTATTTAGAACAATATAAGTATTATATCAGCTAGCTGGCCGCCATAGTACAAGCTTTGCTTAGTTTGGGGTCAGATGGTGTTGTGTGTGATTTGTCCGCCAATATTTATTTATTTATTTAGATAATAGAGATATATATAATCTAACTGTATTCCAAATTTCAGCCTTAGCCGTTTATACGCTACGACGTGATTGAGCAACAAACATCTAAACATTCAATCATTAGTCTTTATAATATTCATAGGATAGGATTAGCCGAATTCCTTTTCGATATTGAATTAGTTTTGTAGTAATACTAACAAATGTTTTTTTGGGAAGAAAATGCCGTTACGCATACGTGACCAGCTGAGCTAGACGGCTGTGTTAGTAAATTAGTTAGGATTTAATTTGATCTCGTCACCACGGACTGACATGGTGTGCCTACTGGCTAAAACCTTCATGGGGTTCTACCTTTGGCACTTACGGCAAGAAAGCAGGAACGCTCTTGCTTTTTATGAATAAGAACGTCTAGCCTATTACGGAACACATTGCCTGAGTACGGTTTCCTCTGTAAAGAATACTCAAATAAAGTAAGTTTTAGGAAAAGATGTTGTGTCATGGGGCGCTAAGTAGAAACGAAATTCAATAGAAGCAACAGTTTAAAAAAAAATCCTCAATTTTATTATTTATGGTCCGATAAAATAAAGTTGGCAACCCACGGGCACTTTTTACGCGTCACTGAGTTATTTCTCTTACCGTTTAGTCTTACATTTTTGTCATTGCTTGCATTGAACTTCGTTCTAGAAAAAAAATGAAACTTCGAATGTTTAGCTTTCTTTTCCTAGTCACTTCCCACTATTGACCTTGCCTTGGTTCCCTTGTGATTTCCGTATAAACGCTCAGGCCGTGGTTGCGTACGCTCCGCCGCCCGCCGCGCGGTGGGAGCGGCCTGCGGTGTAGTGTGGCGGTGTTTGCTGGATGTATCACCATCCATCACGCAGGTTGACGCTCGCGCGCCGACCGCGCACTTTTTGCTACACGACGGAAAATGGACCGTTTATACGAAGCTGCGGGTTTGTGCGACGCACCTTCAACCGTCAACTCGGAATGCAGTTTTTTAACTATTATAGGTTTACGCTTGACCGCCATCTCGTCTGATGTTAAGCGGCGATGCGGTCTGCGATAGAGCGTGCTTAGAAGGAACTGATACACTCTTCATTTGAAAACACTGAGAGTGAGACTGTCACCAAGGGAAAAACAGACAAACTCAGACAACGCATCTCACTCGCACTCAGACGTTCTTATCATAAATCTAGAGTCAAACCTCTTTGTTCGAGTCTTCGGAACGTCAACCATGAAACCAAAAACGGCACTATATAATGGGCATTATTTTTTATATAAAATAGTAGACGGAGAACACAAAATAATCACATAAAGATCTTACTAATACTCGTATTATAAATGCGAAGGCTTGGATTTTTGTTGTTCAACCACATCGGAATACCTAAACGGATCGGATCGTAATTTGAAACGCAGTTAGATTAAAGTTTGGGAAGCACATACACATGTAACCTTTTACCGTCCATAGATTACGGATACGAAAACTACGTTGGTAAAACCGCGGGACGCTACTAGTTCTTTTAAAAATGTTCACAGTACTCTGCCGAGAAATTTTAATTGGTAAAGCATTGATATTGAATTACGTCACGGTTTATAGATTATTTTAATGATAATGTCCATCCCAATAAAAATTCAGCGACCATCTTACCACAGTTAGATTAATGTATTTTGAGTCAAATTTCAGAAAAAAATATCAAATTTAACCAATGAAAGTTAATAAGAAAAAAAAGTATATAAAAAATAAACAAGTGATTAAAAAGTAAAAAAAAAATTGTTTGCAAATCAAGCTTCATTGTTATTATAATGATTAATGGACATGAGAACAGTGTTAGTAGATAAATTCATGATAATTATTGTTGGTACAAACGGTTCACTGTTTATTTTCCTTAAGTATTCGGAGTGGGATTCCTAACAACACATAACTCCTGACGGCCGCACGTTATATCTCATGTAGCTTCTAGGTCGTCGGTTACTGTATTCATTATTCAAGATAGTTAATAAATAACTACGTGACAAAGCGGCTGTGAGACTGAGAAAGCTTATCAAAACGCGAGTTGAAAAAGAAATTAAAATACTAACCGCAAACCTTTACGTACTAGCGGCTCTAGTAGATAATTAAATTTGAAATGTCTCACTAGTGAACAGACCGGAATCACTCGTACCTGTAAAGACACCCATATGTACCTTGTGTTCACTCATGACCTGAGCACTGCAATTCAAGGGTCCTCTATTTTGGAATCGACGTTTTAGGAAGTTGTCGTTCTCGTAAGTTGTCCTTTTAGGAAGTTGTCGTTCTCAGCCTGAGGGCTCTTGGCTCTTGTCGTATGATGGGCTAAATCATTTGTACGGCAAGACCTTTCGCAAATCTGTGATTGCCCGCTGCAGAAAAGCTTCCAGAGTGTAATCTGATGACCTCCCCTCGTGAACATACCGTATTCGTATGCAGCCCGCTTCTAAATAATTTCATAATAATATTTTGCCTGAGTGGGTTTTTTCCGATGGTGTCAATCTTTGTGTCCACAGATCCACAGGATGGTGTCGACGCCACTGACCTTTTAGAACTGTTATTGGTTTACACTTGACCGCCATCTCGCCTGATGTTAAGCGACGATGCGTTCTACGATGAAACGTGCTTACCTAAAAGAAACCGATTCACTCTCGATCTGTGGACACAAAGATTGACACCATCGGAAAAACCCACTCAGGCAAAATATTATTATGAAATTATTTAGAAGCGGGCTGCATACGAATACGGTATGTTCACGAGGGGAGGTCATCAGATTACACTCTGGAAGCTTTTCTGCAGCGGGCAATCACAGATTTGCGAAAGGTCTTGCCGTACAAATGATTTAGCTCATCATACGACGTGCAATACGTTCATTGAGGTTTGGTCAACGAGTAATTTGGGCGGTAAGAATACGTAGTACAAGAAACTTGTGCATCTGCGTTTCGAAAAATACTTACAGACAAAGGCAGGAATCACACCAATTACCTCAGGCTTGCTAAATCAAACATTTTTGTCAATTGGTTGCCACGTTTTCTTAGACCACGGGTTCGTAAGCCTTGCATAAATGTTTGGCAAACGCCAGTTAACGGCAAGTTCTCAGTTTCCCAGATATATTATGTGGTACCAGTAACAATGTCCCATCTGTAGGCTAATTACCTCAACAGCAGTTAAACAGCAACAATGATCCTATTAATGTACTCCTCAATACAAGCTGCTACATAACATTGCAATGCTCATAAGTACACCGGTAATTAGATCCCTAATGATCAGTGAGCATTGACATTACTCCAGGTCTCGCTTGCTTAATTAACAAATCAAAATAAATATTTATTTTATAATATGGAGTCACGATCAAGCAAGCGTGATGGTAAGCGAAACGCTTATCTATAACAATACGTTGCCACGGTGCTACTTGAACATGAAGAACCTGAATTACTGAATTGCGGTTAACACCCACAGATGTAAGATGATTGATCTCTTTTGATATAATTATTCTAGAAACATTGATCTTCAAACTGGAATATAGTACCTAATGCGTTGCTAAACAACCAACGAGAATGTAAATTTCTACTAAATAACTTAATGCAAAAACCAGCACTGGTATGGAGACTGCGTGACATCGACAATTACATTCTTAGCAATATGACAGATTAAATTAAAAGTTCAAAGTAGCCAAACCGTGTCTTTTATTGAAAGTGCATATATGTCACTGTCAAAGATTTTTTTTGCGTGCTGCTAATGGAGCGTAATAATCTAAAATAAAGTAAATTACTATTGCCAAAGGACGCTCTTTTATAAATAATACGTAGACAAAGCCTCGAGCAAATAAAATAAATTGCAGTTGCGATGTAGACGGGGTCAAAAATATAACATTCTAATCAGTCTATCTGCTACATTGTGCAAATATATGGGACGTAGATTTATTTTGTTTCAATAAATGATTAAATATTGATAAAGATATAGATCGCCGAAATTCCTCAAATAATTGTTTCAAAAGTTGTTACGTCACGTCTTCGTAAAAAACGGACAATGAAGTGATGTCAATCGAAACTTCTAAGCACTGTATTTGTTAAACAGAAAAAAAAAGTATTCGTGTACAATAATTGAACTTACGGACTAATTAGTTTGATTTAGTCATCAAGCTTATTGAATTTCACAAAGCGCATATACATTCAAAGGCTCTGTGTGAAGAGGAAGACCTTGGCCTAGTCAGAAATCGTGTGCAGCAAGACAAGTCTCTAAAGGTTGAAACTGCGAAAGCAGGTAACCCACTGATCATCATTCGAGACGTCTTGTCGATTCATAAGGATAACGAAATAGTGGAAAATCTTCTGGCGCAGAATAAACACCTGCTACAGGGGGTTAATTTGCAAGAGAGTGCGATCAGGGTGCGATACAGGAAAAAGGCGCGAAATCCGCACGAGTGTCATCCGGTGATCGAGGTCTCCCCTCGCATTCACAGAGCTTTTTTGAACGCTGAAAAGGTCTACATAGGACTCCAGAGGAGACCTGTGGCAGACCATTCGCCCTTGGTGCAGTGCTCCAAGTGCCTAGGTTTCGGCCATACAAAAGCGATCTGCCGGGAAAGGGATGAGTCCTGCAGTCACTGCGGAAAACCCCACTCCTGGACACAATGCAAGGCAAGAAAAGAAGACCTGCCACCCAAATGCAAGAACTGTGCGATTGCTCATCCCAATAGCCCCAACAGAGAACTCGCTCACAACGCCTTTAGTAGCGAGTGCCCTGAAAGGATAAAATGGGATGGTATAGCGCGGTCTCGTATATCGTATTGCTAAGGGCACTCATGAGGAAAGTGGCTCAGTCTCCCAAAGAGTAGGCGAACCAGGTATGCGTTTCATCCAAGCAAACCTGCAGTGCTCCCAGAATGCAACGACAGAACTCCTGAAGGTCGCGAGAGAAAGGGGAGTTTCAGTTGCCCTTGTTCAAGAACCCTATGTGGGAAACAAAGGCGTAATGAAACAGTATCCTGGAATTCGCGTTATTCAGTGCAGTTTAAATAGGCAAAAACCAGTTAAGGCAGCCATAATAGTCTTCGATGACAGGCTGGAGGTCATCCATGACCCCCAACTTGTTACCGAAACGGAAGCGGCGGTCCTGTTGGTCGGCACAGGCCTAAAACTGGGAGTGATTTCTGTCTACTTAGAAGGAGACCAAAAAGTCGACCCCTATCTCAGCAGGATTAAAGTATTCAGCGAAAAACTAGCGACTAAAGACCTTATTGTTGCTGGTGACGTGAATGCGTGGTCCCACTGGTGGGGAAGCACATCGCAAAATGAGAGAGGAGAAGCCGTAAACTCTTTCTTCAACGAAATGGACTTATTTATTCTCAACTCCGGCGATACACCAACCTTCGAGATCGTTAGGGAAGGCAAACTCTGCACAAGCATAGTAGATGTAACAACGTGCAGTGGGTCTCTCCTGGGGAAAATCGAGGGATGGAAGGTTGACAAAAGTATTACAACATCAGACCACAACACAATCACCTTCACTTTGCGTCTAACTAAAGGTCTCGAAAAACAGAGACCAATAACAACTCGTAAATACTACACCAAGAAGGCACAGTGGTCAAACTTTATGTCACAGTTCAAATCCTCCCTTGCAGAAGGAAACCTCTCGCCGGAGTCAGTGGAGAAATGTGAAAGTCCATTGGAACTTGAATCGATGATTACGGGCTACACAGCTAGTATACATGAAGCTTGCAAACAAACCATTCCACTTGTAAGCTCGCCGAAGGGAAATCCAACCCCCCCATGGTATACGAAAACGCTCGATAATCTAAAAAAATAAGTTCTCAGAAGAAAGAGACGGATCAGGAATGCCGCCCCCGACAGAGTGGAACTTGTAGTCAAACAGTACCAAATTGCTCGGCAAGACTACAAGGATAAAGTCAAAGAAGCTCAGACGATAAGCTGGAAAGAGTTCTGCACGAATCAGGAGAAAGAAAGCATGTGGGACAAGATCTACAGAGTGATGAAAAAAACCTCGACAAGACAGGAAGAAATACTCCTAAGAGACACCGAAGGTAACACTCTATCCCCCCAGCTATCTGCAGAACTACTTGCTAAAACGTTCTATCCCGACGACTCTGAGAGCACAGACCAACCGTGTCATACAGAGCTACGGGAGCGAACGACAGAAACGCCTATGGACTTACCGGAAAATGACCCATTATTCACATCAGCGGAACTGGAATCAGTACTGAGAACTCTGAATCCGAAAAAAGCCCCCGGCGCAGACGGGCTATCCGCTGATATCTGTGCAGCAGCCATTCGATGCGAATGGGAGGTTTTCTTGGCGATAGCAAACAAATGCTTGTCGCTGAAATACTTCCCCAAGCAATGGAAAGAAGCGCACGTGGTCATATTACGCAAACCCGGTAAGACAGATTACACACATCCAAAATCTTACCGCCCCATAGGTCTTCTGTCCGTTCTAGGAAAAATCGTTGAAAAGCTTCTGGTAAACCGACTCCAATGGCATCTCCTCCCAACCATCAGTAGAAAACAGTACGGTTTCATGCCTCAAAGAGGCACCGAGGACGCCCTCTATGACCTGGTAGAGCACATCAAAAAAGGAGTAGACAGTAAAGACACCGTACTCCTAATCTCCCTGGACATAGAAGGTGCCTTCGACAATGCTTGGTGGCCCGCCCTCAAACATCAATTAGCGAAGAAGAGGTGCCCAACAAACCTCTACGACATGGTAAACTCCTACCTCAGCGATCGTAAAATCAAGGTCAACTATGCAAGAGCAGTCTATGAGAAGGAAACAACCAAGGGATGCGTCCAAGGGTCTATCTGTGGACCAACCTTTTGGAATGTGATTCTAGACTCATTACTACGAATGCTAGAAGCCGAGGGAGTATACTGTCAAGCATTCGCGGACGACGTCGTTCTCGTGTTTACAGGCAGCCCGAACATCATCGAACAGCAAGCGAGCAGGGCGTTGAACATGACAGTGAAATGGGGTAAAACTAATAAACTCAACTTTGCAGCGCATAAAACTAACGCGATGCTTTTCACAAATAAGTTGAAGTACGAAACTCCAAACATAGTCATGTCCGGCGTCCGGCTCGATCTGGTCGAGGAAGTCAAACTGCTAGGCCTAATAATCGACCGCCGGCTCAACTTTAAAGCACATGTGAACGCCCAATGTAAAAAAGTGGCGAACATTTATAGACAGCTCGCATGTGCAGCGAAGGTGACCTGGGGATTAAATGGCGAAATCACGAGAACTATCTACGTCGCGGTAGTGGAACCCATCATTATGTACGCCTCAAGTGTATGGGCACAAGCAGTAGACTTCGAGGAAAACAAGTCTCACTTAAACGCGATCCAAAGAGGCTTTGCCCAGAAAATCTGCAAGTCGTACCGTACTGTTTCTCTGAAATCAGCACTTGCCCTTTCAGGTCTGCTCCCCCTGGATCTCAGGATACAGGAAGCAGCAAGTTTGTACAGAGTAAAAAAGAACCTCTCCCAAGATTACCTCCCACCAGAAGTGGAACTCGAGCGGAACGTAAACCACTTGGACAAACCCCATCCGTCCACGCAGACATCCGTAGAGTACGAACTTATAGAAGACACCTCCAATCTTCCAGAAGGATCTCAAATTTATACTGATGGCAGTAAGATTGAGGGTAAGGTTGGAGCTGCTCTAACATGGTGGGAGAATGGCAAAGAGGTCAAGAACTCGACATTCAAGCTCCACTCCGAATGCACAGTCTTTCAATCGGAACTCTATGCTCTTTGCCGGGCAACTCAAATGGTGTTAAAGAGCAAGGACCCAGAAGTCAATGTCCTGAGTGACTCCAGATCTTCACTCGAGCTGCTGAGTAATCCAAAAACGAGTCACCCCTTGGCAAAGTGCATAAAGGAAAGCATTGGACAGATAAATGCTGAAGGGAGATCTCTTCGTCTTTTCTGGGTAAGAGCGCATGTGGGCACCGTCGGCAACGAAAGAGCTGACGAACTGGCCAAATCGGCAGCACTCACGGAATCGCCCAGGGACTACGAGGGGATCCCCTTGTCCTACGTCAAACGCAAAATCCGCGAAGAATCGGTCAAGAAGTGGCAGGATCGATATGAGACCTCGGACACCGGAAGAGTCACTCAGACGTTCCTCCCCGATATAGCAAACGCATATCGGTTGATAAGGACTACGAAACTGACTCATTTCCAGGTACAAGCGTTGACGGGACACGGAGGAATAGCAGAATACCTGTACAGATTTAAGCTTAAGAGCAGTCCTGTATGCGAGTGTGACTCTGAAAAATCCGAGAATGTCTGGCACGTGCTGGTAGATTGTCCCCGATTCATGGCTGCAAGACATGATCTCGAATCTATGATTGACAGGAAGCTGGTTGTTTCGGATCTCCACAACGTCTTGGCAGATCCAGATAGTAGACCACGGCTTCTGGCTTTCATGGAGAGTTCATTCCAAATAGCGGCCAAAAGAAACTCCACACTTAAGTCTAATACACACCCCCCTTCACCACCACACCCTACCCCACTGTCCGTGGACGCCACGCCGGGTGCAATCTCCGTCCAAGATAGCTCCTCAAAGAGCATCTCCGTCCAACAACTACTGGAGAACGCAGACCGAGGAGAGGCGGGGATCCGTATCCGCGGGGTGGCTCTCTTCATGGATAGCAACAAAGAGAGATTCGGAATAAGCTTTTGCTTCGCCTGGGAAAGGAAACGCGCCCGTTTGTCGCCGGGATTGTCTTGTCTGCTCAATGGGAGTACCGCAAAAGTCACAATGAAGCGGAAAACCTTCGACGCTATGCCAGTGTGCGAGGTAGACGGCCACCGATTTCGGTTGGTGCGATCGAGAAACAAAACGATTGCACTAATAGAATACTCGGAAGGTCGGACACCTTTCACACAGGCAAGTGCGCTGCTTGCACATCTTAGCAGAAATGCGGGTGAAACACCCCGGGTGATAAGCGTGGATGCGATGGCAATCGAATACTCAAGAGCGAAAGTCGCAGACCGGCTGGGTTGCATTGAAGCTTCTAAACATCATGAGGTTGTCGTATACGAAGATAGGGGAGAAAATCTGAGCTTCCTCAGAGCCCCTTCGCACGACCTAACAAATGCAACTGACAGCTGGGGACACCCCGTTCCTAGTTCGACCAACCAAACCGGTTCCGAAAGAGCACAGCAGAGGGCAGCCGCGGAAAAAGCCGCAGCCAATCAAAGCGGCAGCCGAAGCACCAACACGGCCTTCGTGGCTGCCTTCAACACTGCAGCAGGGAGCGTACTCCGAATCTCATCCCATGCACCACCCCTTTTAACGTCAGGGACCCTCAAAACAGCTTCACAGCAACAAATGAGCCGAACGAGAGCCGACATGGGACAGGTTGAACCGCCCCGCTATGTCACGGCTTCGGAGCCGCGGAGCCATGCACGTAACGCCTTCATCGAATTCATAGCCATACTGAGAGCAACAAGACTAGTTAACCTCAAGACCTGCGAAAACATCATGCAGTTCTATAGGCTAGGTAGTGAAAGCCTTCTAAAGGTGAATCTCGAGGAGGCCGAAGCAGCCATTTATAATAATGTCACATCCCGGGTCATCAAGGGAACCATGACAGGACAGTATATGGCAGCTTACAGTGCAGAAAATGGCTTCGTGACACTGAACGAGAGTGAGACAGAGCGCGCGGGAAGACCCGTTTATGTGACACCACTAAACGACCCAATTGTAGTTACCGCCCGATGCACCAAGATTATGCTGGACGACAGGATCCTCGAGATGGCCAAGTCCATTGAAGGGACCTCAAACGTCAAAGCGTGTTGGGAAAACTGGGAGGTACCAAGCATACAGTGGGTCAACGGAGTTCCAGGATGTGGAAAGACAACGTGGGTGATTAGACACTTCGACGTGGACAAAGACGCTATCATCACCACAACAACTGAGGCAGCAAAAGATCTAAGGGAGAAGCTATCGCACCGTATCGGAAACCTGGTCAAAACCAGGGTGCGAACTATGGCTTCTGCTCTGGTAAATGGTTTCGGAAAAGAGAAATTCAGCCGCCTTCTGGTGGATGAGGCTCTCATGAACCATTTCGGGGCCATTGTGATGGTCTCACGGCTGTCTGGTGTTGGCGAAATTGTCCTCATCGGAGACGTCAATCAGTTGCCTTACATCGACAGGGAAAATCTCTTCGAAATGAGGTATCACCGCCCGAACCTGGTAGCAAAGATCAGCCAGGAGTTGCTCTGCACACATCGCAACCCGATGGATGTTGCATATGCGCTGAGGGAAATATACTCAGGTATGTACTCCTCAGTACCCCGTATAAAGTCCCTGGAGCAGAGAAGGTATAAAGGAGCGCAAATACCCGGCACCCAACCCAACACCCTCTTTTTAGTGCATACTCAAGAGGAAAAGGAGACCCTGACAAACCAGGGTTACGGGTCAGGCACCGGTACCTCTACCATGAGTTTATGTAGATCCTACTCGCTAGCGACTGCGTTAAAGATTACTATGGCGAAATTAACAGCGCCCCTACCGGTCACCGGCAGAACTAAAATCGGCAGTATGAGTCACTAAGTAGAAAACCTATCGAGTTAAGACTCGCTATCGAATAAAGTTTTTTAGCAATTGTCATAGAAAACGGTACCATGAGTTACAAATTTGACAGTCGCCTTCGAATAAAACTGTTTCGATAGCAGTAAAGTTATTCACTAGCCCATTGAAGCGTGAAAGTGTTGGTTAAAGTGCGTCGAGACAACAAATACATTAATTTTAACAATATTGTGTACCGAGATAATGTCGGGGAGAAATTATTTAGCTTGGAATATGTTAACGACAGCTGCTCATGAAGACGAACGACGCGATCAAGGACATTTTTAAGCAAGCATGTGAACGAAACTTGCAAAACCACTGACACATAAACACATATTAGTGAAAGTAATTTAATTAAAGAATATAGGCTTAGTAAGGAAGCTTGCGAAGATTTATATGGATTACTAAAGGATCATTCGGACTTGAAATCCACAAAAAGAGTTTCACTTGAATTAAAGGTAGGTGCACCTACTTGCATAAATTCAAAATATTCATAGTTTGTATAGGTTACTTAACAATGTATAACTCTTACATTATAAATAGTCAAGTATTTTATTGGTATTACATTTATTAACATGATAATAAAGCGCACCATTTTTCCCAAGAGCCAATGAGTGTTATACACATTCATAGTCATTTCATTCAGGAAGTCACAACAAAATTGACATTGAAACTTGAAACATCGGCTGTCTATAGTCATTCACACGAACTACAACCAAGACAAATTTAGAAACACATATAAGCCTTAAACTATCCGCTACTTTAAGACGCTTTCAACTGGTAGGATTATTGGAACTACTTGGTTTCTCTTTCCTTTTAATGTAGCTAGAAAGAGGCAGCTTCATTATGTGTGAAGTTAGAAACAAACCAGATAAACAATCGAGTTGTCGCTATCGAGTCCGTTTAGCTCATGGTACGTGATTTTTAGAAGTCTATTCGATGTACGGTTTGCTCGCTATCGACTACGGTAAGATAGTAAAATGTTTCGATAGCAACTCATGGTAGAGGTACGGGTCACGCATCCTTACCATTCATGAAGCGCAGGGATTGACATACGAGTCGGTAATCGTAATTAAAACTAAGGCAAACATGAAGCTGCACGAGAGCGTGTCCCATGCGGTTGTTGCAATCTCACGGCACACGGGGACCTTCACATACTACGCTGACGACACCGACGACGCCATCGGTCGGTTCGTGCGGCGAGCGTTGGCTGCATCACCAAAGACCATTCAAGATTTCAACCTGCAGATGGCCATTAGAGACAGAAATGCGGCTGTAGTGGAGGCTCTGGGCCAGGAGGAGGCGGCTTAGGCAAAAGACGATGTCGAGTCGATTACTATCGGAATCCCAACCGGTAGTGATCGGCTCAACAGACGAAATCGGACTGACTAGCTTTAGAATTACGCTTAAAATGTTCACCACCCCCCTACTCCCCCCCTTATTTTCCTCTTCTTCTCCTAATCCAAGAACTATGTAAATAAAAAAAGATTAATGTAATGACAAAAGTCACGGACCCCGGAGTCTGTGGAGTGTTTAAATTAAATAAAAAAAAAAAAAAAAAAAAAAAAAAAAAAGGCTCTGTGTGTTAGTACTCCGTCATTACTAGACTGGCCTCGTGGCTTAGTGTGTAGTAACTCTGCCTGTAAAACCGAGGGTCGTGGGTTCGATTTCCACCCAGTGCAAATATTTGTGTGATGAATTCAAATATTTGTACTCTGTCTGGGTGTTTCTATTGTATAATAAGTATGTATTTAAAACTATGTAAGTGTTGTTTCAGCTATCTGGCCGGCATAGTACAAGCTTTGTTTAGTTTGGGGTCAGATGGTGTTGTGTGTTGTCCACCAACATTAATTTACCTTGCGAGTGGCACGCTCGCCTCGCGTCCGCCAGAAGCATTACTCCGGCAGTTGCGCGCAGGACAGACGTAAAACAGACAGTAAGCAGATTCCCACGAAGCAGCTTCATATAATATGCATTCGGAGCCAAATCTCTCCCGTAGGTAACCTGATTCCGGGGGATTTGCGCTGCGACTGAAACAAGGAAGACTTAAGGGCATTTCAAAGTCAAAACACTTTTTGTAGTATCTTAGAGGCACTTTTGTTGGGTCTGGCTTCGGAATACAAAGGAACTATAGTACCTGGAGAAAGTCAAAAGGCACGCGACGAATATAATTACAAATATACGTAATTCTAAACCATCACGGCTATAATAGCCGTGATGGAGTTGTAGCGAGTCTAACTGTCTGTTACGCTTTTACGTTTAAACTACTGAACTGATTCAAATCAACTGTAAAGAGCATTGGCTACGTTAGGTTAGGTTAGATTAGGCATAAATAAATATATTTTGGACATTAATAAATATGTTCATTCTAAGCAAGTTCTAAGCTGGTAAAAATCTAACCCATGAACCATATTTGACAGTAATACATACTCATGAAGAAATAGTAAGCCGCATGTTACGCCGCGGAGCGTAGCCTAGTTCTTGAATAAGCCTTTGAGATACGGCCGTAAGTTAACCGATACATACCGATAAATACACTCCGGTATAACATGTCCTCGTTCGGAGCGGAACCAACAACTCGCTTCAATCACGCATTGAAACAAACAAAAAGTGTCTGCGAGGCGAGTAGCCGCAGACAGCTCACTGGAGCGAGCGCCCGGCAACTTGCTGGCGCGAGCTGCTGGCGCGAGTTAGCAAACTGTGCGCTAACTGCGCTGCGGTCGCGCTGACCAAGCGATGTGCTGATCACTTCACTACTTCTACTAATTGTTCAAAAGTACACTACGCTAGCTTATTGACTTGGCCTCTGGAGAGCTAAAGTGCAGACGAAATTCAACTTTAACTGACCCCTCGAATGTAGACTTACAAGTTAAAGTTGGATACTTAAAAATTAGCGCAAAAATTACAACTTGGAAATCACTTAATTAAAAATTAGACATCCATTACGTTACCAGAATGAATTGCTGTTGTTTGGTGCACAGGATACCGCCATTCAGCAGGGCAATGCAGACAGCGTTTTAGATATGTCGGGAACAACTGAAAGTGGGTAATTGAAACAATACAATTTAATTTGGTAGAAACTTTGCCTAAACAATCCACTGAATGTTCCCACTGCTGAGACTCGGACCATCTCTCACATCACGCGAGCTCGTGTGACACAAATCCTCGAAAGATGTATTTTTTAGAACATGCCGGTTTCCTCACAAAGTTTTCTTTCATCGCTATCATTGCTTAACTTAGTAGTGACAATGAACACTTTGAAAAAATATTTTCAAGTGGGATTCATAATCTACGAACTCAAATATACAAACTCAGTATTGTGAAATAGATCGTTCTAGCTACAATGGCTTAATGCGGACAAAACTTTACAAATATTTAACTGACAACTTACTAAAATATTGTATTAGAAAGTGAACAACAAAATAAGATTTAAACTATTATTAAGAAGGTACGTTATTACTGGGATTGAATTATGTTTCTACTGTAGGATTAAAATAAATATCTACTTCTCCTTTTCTGTATAAACCCCATTTCTGTTGTCAAATCTCGCATTCTACTTTACGGTTGCCTGGAAGATTTCGCTTATGGTGATGAGATTGCCAATTACTACTTTATTTTAAGTATTTTTTGGCTTATTTAAAATTAAGTGCAATAAAGAGTTAATTTATACAATATTATGCTTGCTTGCGAAAAATGTTATATTACAACGTCTGGAACTGCGAGGTGGTAAGTCCTTTGTAAATTTGGACAAAGGTCTACATATATTTCGAGGTTCATTCAAATATTCGTGCAAGCGCAGTAGCGCCACAGTCGCAGTTCCTCCGTCAACCGAACAGAGGTGAAACGTTCAAACTCACCGTCCACAATAAAAAGAAAACGGCAATTAACAAAGAAATAAAAATGAAACTCGAGTTCGGAACTCCGGGAAGTGGCAACTGGAATTAAACAATGAATATTACAACAAATCAGCGCCTCGGCGTGCTTAGCGAAATATGTTTATTTGCACTGCCGCTAACTTGGGAAAACTTAACCAACTTCTACTCCCAAAGGAATGTCGACCTTCTGCCAATGGAATAGAGATTTCAACACGCCAACTTTTCATGCTATCCTTAGTTGTGTCCAGACATATTTACCAGAACAACTCTATATGGCTCTACAATCGCAAATCCTACACATGACCCGTAGACAAATATCGATAGTAGAGTTAGCCAGGTGTATTGTTAAGTTGGTCAGTGGTAAAGGTGAAGTCCTAATGCCCGGTGGCGCAATAAATAAATAGTTGTCGGAGGAAAGTTCCCGTCACTCGAACTTTGTCCCGATTTTCTTCGCCTCCTGAATTATTTACCGTATTTTTTAGTTTCGATAGTTTCGGAGTTTGTACCAGCTCCGGGAACGTTATGGGCTATTTTAAAAGAAACAAGAATAGTGGAGCCAGGCTGAGTTAGTTATATGTGTAAATCAGACGTTGTTTAGTACGTGTCGCAGATAGTCATTCGAAATTATACCTTGTCATCTTCAAAATAGCATCTTTAGTAAAAAAAAACTTGTCTGACTTTACACGCTCAGTTTACTGTAGTCCGCAGAGCCTGCTTGGGGAAGTACTACATCTTAACCACATCTAAGCAGTGATGTGATAACATAATTAACACGACTGTTTTCTGGTTTGAAGAGCAATAGTTACAGAGAAATTACACGTTACCGTTCTACGCATTTTATCTATAACTGAATATGTAGATAGGTATATGCTATTGTGTGGTTTATTTTTAACTTTTTACTAAAGTTAATTTTTGTTACAATATAGAATGACGTGACGAACAAGATATGCGCCTGATGGTTAGCAACACGCCTGCCCTGTTATTTAAACTTGAAATCCAAATCAATACCTATCTATCACTGCTTTGCGCTCATCACCCGATCCGGAGATATCTAATGATTCGTCTCTGAGCCCTGGAACTTTAAAGCAAATTGTTTGGTTTTTGTGTTAATTTATTATGTTATTGCAAAACTTTTTTTACCTGTCTAATTGAGGAGCTAAGTGTTTTATGCGATGCGGACGTCACCGACATATTTAAGATGATTTATCTCTGTGCCCTGTATTATTAAATTTTCTGCTTTTTTTGTTTTATGTTAATCCATAAAATTTCGTTGTAAATTATTTTATTTCAAAGTTACTCGTATTCAAGGCAATACAGATTTCATCTTATCTATCTAACGATGAAATACTAATCTTCGAACAAATCAGCCTACACCTTCGCAAGGTTTACAGCACCTCAGCGTTCCCCTCTCAGAGCAGAATCCTCCTCGCAGCCTCCACTAATTCCAAACACAATCAACACGCATCATCTCCTGCCCCTGGGGACGCGCAAAATAACCAAAAACATGTTTATACCATAGCAATGTAATTTCCCGGCAATCTGCCCGGGTATTACCGACGGTATTTATTCCCGGGATCATTACTGCGATCCAATCGTGGCGCGAGTCGCGACCATTGGCGGGATATCCCTTAGCGAACCTTCAGATATCTCTCCACCAGTTAAACCTGAACCCCAGCTTCTTTAGTGTTGTTGAGGAGGGTAGGTCTGTGGTCCCGGAGAAGGGTTATGCCGTGATATTGGTTATTGTAGGCGAGGAGGCGGCGGCGCGAATAGTTTTGCCGGCTCGTTAGCGATCGGAACTGATTCCATTTGCTGCAGATTAGAATGGAATTGCGTCGATGCAGCATGTGTGAGCGAACGAGCAAATATTCGATAATTGTTCGCGTGGGTAGTTAACCGTTGTATTGCAATCTTTTTAATGGTTTGCATGACTCAAAAATAATCAAAATTTGGGGCAAATTCAAACGGATATTTAGTTTTGGAAGTTATTACGAAATAAAGTCGTAGTCTAAAATTTTGATTAACGGCAGTTGGTGTTACAACATTTTAACTGTTAAACGAGATGGTGTGCTATCATCATCATAACATTTCGTTGATGTTTGAATAATGAAATGACAAGTGAAAAAAAAAGAAAAACTTGTCGTTTTGAAATAAAACTTTCAAAGTACATTTTCTATTAGCTTCGCGGTTTCACCTTTGTTTCAAGGGGTTTTTTTTTGCGCGGAACTCTAATTATTTTCTTCAAGTAAAATTAACCTGAGTGTTGTCTTAGAAAATCAGCTATTTAGTCGTGCAAATCTTGATGTCATAGGTCCAACCGTTCCAGAGATTAGCTGGAACAAACAAGCATAAGGATAGACAGACAGACAGACAAACAATTAAAAATAGTTTATTTTTATATGTAGGTACCGCACTTTCATTTATTTCAACTTAGTAAAAAGCTGTTAGTTTGATATCACATACAGACACGCTAATTTTATTTATTTGTACAAATTGAAGTCATCAACAAACTTACTCCGATATAATAGAATCATTTTGAAAGGCAAATTCTACAATTAAATAAATCATGGTACTCTAAACATTTACACTTACTCAATGCTCTGGTGGGGTCAATAATCTGAAATTTTGCAGCAAAATCGAAGCGATCTAGAATTTTTGGGGCTTGTAACGATGTACGAAATTAAAGAAAAAATACAATTAAGTTCACGCCAGTACAGTTCAGTAGCACAGCAGTTAAACGCCGATGTCTGTCTCGACTGGGAATAAGGGAAGATATCACTAATTATAGATTTTTTGCTGAGACGTATTAATCCTATTGATATTTTAATATTAGGTGTAGTTTTTATGTATGGATGTTTTTACCTTTAAAATTTGTTAATTAGATAAAGCCCAGTCGTATTAGACGTTGGCCTGGAATTGATTTTTCCCATTTCTCTTTTATTATTAATTTTTTACAAAAAATATTAGAAGCAAAGTTGTTCATAATTTGATTTTCTACAACGTTAGTCCAAAAAGTTTTCGATAAAACGTATAGTCCGAGATCCCAGAGCTCCCAGACGTCACCTATTTTCTGATGAATGAAATATGGACGATTGAGTAGAGTTAGCACTTAGCAGACGCTTTAAAACTCCCAAAATATGTGGCACTGGACAATGTGGCACCGTACAGGTCAAACGAATGGGCCGATTTCGATGCGGTTTTATTTATTTGAAGGTTGATTTCCGTGCGAGTGTTTTTAGCTATGTTTGGTTGATATCGATTCAAAAATTCGCCTCCACAAAATGACGGACAAAATATTTCTTCACAGCTTACCTTAAGCAGCCATCTTGTATTTGAAATTTGTCATAGTGCATAGTGTTCTACTAGTCAAATCCTTTCATTTGATACCTATGTTAAGGTAAGCTATGAAGAAATATTTTGTCCGCTATTTTGTGGAGGCGGCCATTTTAAATCGATATCAACTAAACATAGCTTAAAATACTTGCACGGAAATCAACCTTCAAATAAAGAAAACTGCATCGAAATCGGCCCTTTCGTTTGACCTGTACGGTGCCACATTGTGCAGTGCCACATATTTTGGGAGTTTTAAAGCGTATGTTAAGGAAAACGGCCGACGGAAAGTGTCTGGGAGTATTGGGGCCTTATTTGTAAGGATATTGCCTATAACATACGTAAAATTCAGTTGTCAGAAAATAAGTGAAGTAAGCTGTGTTTTTATGTACCTTTATTGCCCCATATCTCAAAATTGGCCGTCTAAGCAAGTTAGCGGGTAAGCATGTGTTCTTAGTACGTACTAACTCTACTCAATCGTTCACATTTCGTTCGTCAGAAAATACGTGACGTCTGGCGGCCCTGGGATCTTGCTCTAGTATGCTTATACTGCAATCAATATTTACGGAAATAACTACAAAACCAGCTGCCAGTCGGCCGGCGCGACGTTTTTTTAGGTAACAAGAACAGAATTAAAAGTCTTTGATTTACCCCCGATTATCTTAGAAATTTTAAAACCCTCTTTGTGGTGTCGGCCATCTTGAATTTGAATTTTGTATTCTACTAGTCAAGTTGACTGGCCTCGTGGCTTCGTTGGTAGTAGCTCTGCCTGCAAAGCCGAGGGTCGTGGGTTCGATTCCCACCCAGTGCAAAAATTTGTGTGATGAATTCAAATGTTTGCACTGTGTCTGGGTGTTTCTATGTATAATAAGTATGTATTTAAAACTATATATGTATAATATCGGCTATCTGGCCGCCATCATACAAGCTTTGCTTAGTTTGGGGTCAGGTGGTGTTATGTGTGAATTGTTAAAAAAAAAGCCCTTTCATTTTCTGCCGTCCGCAAGCTTAAATGCCGTTATCTAACATCGGGTCGATTTGGACATTTAAATGGCACTACAATCAGAAAAAAAATATCTATCGATCTGTGTAACCCGTGTTTCTCTAGGTATGTTAGTTTTTAAGATACCAAAACTGAAAATGCCGTTAAGTCATTTTATTTTGTATGGTTCCAACGCTAAAACGCAGTTAAATAACAATGCTTACCTAAAAAGCCGCTAAGGTATTTTAACGTTACCTTTGGCTGAAATTTTCTTTGATTTTCCATTACTTAATTGCCGTTAACTGACTTTTGTACGCTTTAGTGCCGTTAAAGCACTTAAATGTTTTTAAACAAAGTTTCATTTACAATTTATATTGTATTTGTCCAACGCTATAAAGCCGTTATGCTTGAATACAACACAAAAATGCAGTTAAACATACTTAACGGCTTTTTAGACTAGTAAATACGTATGCAATTTTGTAAACTTAAAACAGAAAATATCACAAAGCTACCTTAACTATGTGATATAAATTATTTATTTTTTACAATACTAGACTAAAATGCGGCTATGCCACATTACTTAACTAAAATGCCGTTAAAAGTTATTGCGTATGCAGTACCATATTATGTGAAGGAAATCAAGTGCAGATGAATAAGATGTTTTCGTTCCCTCCAACTTGTTACGATGGCTTAAAACACATTTGGATGAGTCAAACTAGATCTTGTATAGAAAAAAACGGAAATGATCCTTATGTTACATCTTGTTCCGACTCTTCCAGTGTCATTTATACATTTTGGGACGTATAAATTATTTTACAGTACTCGTTTTTCTTTAGATTTTAATGAAATCACAAATCTATCTAATGAAACTTTATCAGGTTTTAATAGACTTACAAGGAAAGTAGAGTAATTCTCTACAAAATCATCAAAACAAACATTCAGTTTGAAGAGTTAACATAAAATATTACAGCCAGATGATGATAGCACCATACCGTATCTGTTGAAGTTTTAAACTCCACAATCAAGTTTACAGTGTGATTTCAATTCAGATGACCTGCACGTTATAATGATTTTAAGATAGCTGATTCAAGTGAAAATTTTAGTAACTATTTTCAAGAAATCCATTAATCATAAGTTTAAACGTAACCATAAGTCTGACTTTAAGAACCACAACATCATTAATAAATACCTACAGAAAACTAGCTTAAAAACGGTACCATTTAACGTTGTATTAAAACATTGTCAATGCCGTTATACAGAATACAGAAAAACTAACCGAAGGCTGGTTGGAAAAGCGTAGAAGCTCAATTAATGAACCTCAAAAAACTGTCAGTATTTCCATTTCTCTGTCAAACGCGGAGACACATGATAGAAATTGGTGAATATCAGAACCTATCTACTTTAATGTTTATGCTACGACCACAAAGCAGTTGACAGTTTGGAAAATAAAAATTATGACTGAATCGAAGAAAAAGATCTGATGTATACAATTGGGTTGTTAACAGTGCAATGCAGTTGCAGTGCACAAAATAAAATTGACTATTTAATTATGTTCACTTCTTCTCAGTGTCATTTATTTACTAAATGCATTTATTTACAAAAGCAAAATCATCTGCATATAACAAATTACGCTTTATTATTTCAAATCTGAACACAGTTTCATAAGTTGCGAACAAGAAGATCATAAAGTACAGTAAGAAATGCAATAAAGGTAAGTTATATGATTTTGACCATTTTGATGAGACAGTATGAGTTAGCAACTCAAAAGTAAATACGAAGTTTATAGCACCAAACAATTTCGTCATTGTGCCAAATAACGCTTCAGAAAAAAGAATTCAAATTAAGCCCCTGAGTTAATCTCAAAAATATGTCGCACATGTGGATTTACTCTGATTTTGAGTTTTATTGTGATAGCTTGTAGGTACAAAAATTATTGCCAGACAGATTATTTATATTATTTTGCTTTCTTCAATGGCAAATACTTAAAATGCCAGAAATTATAAAACTTCGTTTCAAATCAAAAGCAAAATGCAGAAGTACTAAGCGGAAGATTAATTTAGTTCAATTCATAGAGCAACATAGCGCCAACACATAAGCTATTGTTTTGGAAGAACTTGTCGACGGACGACAAAGAATGATAATGCTAGTAAAGCAATATTTAGACTCGAGAAAAATCTTTGAGTCTTAGGTTTTATTAATTATTTTGTAGGAATATTTATCCAAAAGTTTAAGTGATTGTGACAAAAATAAAACAAAAACAATTGATCTCTATTGTAGATTCTTGAAAATCTGTTGTAAGTAAGGGCAATAGAAGTAGTATTTTAAATTTAAAATTTTGTAATTTTACCTTGTAATTTTGCCTTGTTATTTTAAAATTTTAACTCTTGAGTAATTGTATTTTTAGATACTTAGGCTTGTATTCGAAAAAGATTAACAAAAAATGCTGTTTGTTATTTTTTAATGCCAATAAATATTTAGTTTTTAATGTCATTTTTTGTTCACTTATTTCACATAAATCATCACTTTTATTGTATTTTCTTAAATATCTTGTGAGTCATGCTTAGCTTAATTGCAGTTAAAGGTAAAGGTTTTGCATTTAATCGCATTTTAGTGTTGTAAAATGCTCTGAAATAACCGATTTAAAACAAATTTATGAAGTTTGCTAGTTTTAAATGCGGTTAAATGACTTTAACCGCATTGTAATCTTGGATGTTTCATGATATAACGGCATTTTAGTTTTGGAATGATTTCAAATTCTGTAGTCAAGTACCATCCAATGAAATTAAAGAAAATATCAAGCTAAAATGCCGTTAAACTATACATAACGGCATTTTAGTGGTGATTTTGAAAAGATTTTAAGACAAAATTACAAGACTAGAATGCAAAAACGCTTATAACTCTTATTTTGCACACCTTATTATCTTGAAAATACTATCATTTCAAAGTGTTTTTGCAGTTCTATATAAAGGTATCAAAATTATGGAAATATGTATTTCACTTATCAAATGGCATATTTTTAAAATTTAGAAACAGTTTTCCCGCGATATCTCGAAACTACATTTTGGTACTTAACGGCATTGTAGTTTGCGGACGGCAGTTTTATAGTATTATATAGTAGTGAAAAAAAAGTAATTCGCCATTTCGTGGTGGTGGCCATCTTGGATTTGGAATTTGTTTTAATGTATAGCATTTTATTAGTCAAACCCATTCATTTGATACCCATACTGAGGAAGGTTATGAAAAAATATTTTGTTGACTATCTTGAATTGGTATTTAACAAAGATAGCTAAAAACCACCGCACGGAAACTAGTATTGGAATAAAAAAACCGCATTAAAATTTTTGACTGATTTTAAAATTCTACGGTGCCGAAGACAGAAACACATACAAAGACAAACAAAGAGACGTTTTAAAAAGGGACGACGGTTCAGATTTGTTCATACAGCAGGTATACTACACCCAGGCCACCTGGTCGCTTGGGTAGGCCAGGTTCCATAGGCGTAGGAGAACTTAAATATTGATTTTTGAAAAAAAAGATTGGTGTTAAATTTGTAGGAAATGTGATGGTCTACAATTTTGATTCTATTACTTTTTTCAATAGGTTGGATAACAATCGAGATACAGGCGAAATTATACTTTGACGTGTTTTTTGAAGTTATTTTCGTAAATATTGATTGTACGTTGAAAATTATTACGGCCAAAGTTGTAGGGAATCAAATTTGCACCAAATATGTGGACCTTATTTTTGTAAACAAAATGAGAAATAAAGGAGACAATATGGCTAAAAAAAATTGTCCTTCAAATCAATATGGCTAAGGCACCTAACGCACCGGTCGGATTTGGTCGAGTTTTTGGATTCAAGCTGTTTATAACCCCCCTAAATATTGACGCAAAAAATTCAGACTGGACTGGGCTAATACATAATGGTCTGGAATAATAAAGAACTACGCGAGCTAAACCGCGAGATCCTATTAGTATAAAATACAAGTGTCAAACGAGATTGGATTGATGACTAGATCCATTTTTTTTAGTCACCAGTCTATTACCACGGTCGAGGTCGTGGTAGGCCCCTGTAGGCCGGGTTTATCCTGTAATGCTGGTTTGATTCCTCACCTCGCGCACGTGGCGCGCGGGTCGGTCGGTCGGTCGGTCGCCGGTCCTTCTGCGGAACAAACTGCTACGAATAAATACTACCGCACACCGAGACCACGTCATACAGTTACTTATTTTAGAGGAAAAACAAAAGCCAACTTCAATTTATCAACTAAACACATTGTTCCAATCGAACAGCGAAGTCGTATGAATAAGTCGTTCAGGTAAGCAAGGTTTAGATTTTTGAAGTGAAAACTTCTTTAGGCGCGCTATGGACAGAATTTTCGTGGGCTGTGAAATGGATTGATGATCACGTGATCATCACGCTCGGATATGATAAGAAATTTCGGGTAAGCTCGGGATGCTAGAGCGAGAAAGATAATGTGGTCAACAAACGTGCCAGACCAAGAAAGATAATTGTTAGAGGAGGACATGGGACAATAGATACTCTCTCTCTCTCTCGCTGCTCGCTACCGGTTACCAGTGTTGACACTTTAGCGACTTTGTCGCTGAAACTGGCGAATTTTTAAAACCTTTTAGCGGATTTAGACGACGTGTTACCGACAAAGGGGAATATACTAGTGTAGTGTAGAAGGTTGGAGAAGGAAAAAGCTTATGTATTCTTCCAGACTGTTATTCCCTTAATAATTCAATCAAAACCGGCGACTTTGTTTCATAACTATTTGGCGAGAAGCTCAAAATCATAGTGGCAACACTGACGGCTACCAACTCCAAAAGACTTTTCTTTGGGCGGGAAAACACGACGGGTGCTTTATAATTTTCACAATCAAATTATTTAGTTTTGCTGTGTAAATATTTCGTTTCTTTCGTGTAAATATTTAGTTTTGTATACATATAGTCAATAATATAAATAAATATGAGCGTCGCTAGCGACGAGGGTGACCCCGTCGAACAGACCAGAAAAAGAAAACTATTGAAGCCAAATCCAAGTGAAAATGTTTCTTACAAATTATTTAGAAACCCCTTTTATAAGAGAAAGAGACTATTCCCAGAAAATCGTAGTGGAGACTGTGTAGTGTATGTGGAATCGAGGGAACAGGAGAAAGTCGGTAACAAAAATCCTATTACACTCACCAACCTTTTTGCGGACAATGTTATCGGCATCATAAGGGTGCACCGTGTGAATGCATACAAACCAACAACTTTTTGAACATGGACACTTTTTTTACTAACCATAAATGTGTATACAATCTGGGTATACCAATAAGTACTGCCTGAGTAACCTTAGTATTTATTTCGCGCGGACTAAGTCGCGGGTAACAGCTACTTTGTATATAAATAAAATATCAATAAATATTTACTTTAATTTCTGGCTTGTTTTACTCGTTTATTCAACTAATACGATCCATAATATTTTAGTATAATACGACATACCTACCTAATACAAAAATCAGCTAATGAAGTTTTCACTTCTGCCGTGTGGTCTTAAGCACACACCTTTTTTTTTGATAATTAAAACATAATCAAGAAAACATTTTTTTAGCTCTAGATACGAATCGAAACCATGACCTGCGGCATCAAAGTAAGACTTACTACCATCTAAGTCTTATCTATCCTACTGCTAGGATCTTCACCATCTGCATCGCTCCTGTGCAAATCGAACCCAGGTTCAACTCGCCACTCTATAGTTACAATGTCGTCTCTTATCTTGCTGACGTGTATACGACACTTTGTTTCCATTGCTTTCCCTATAAAATCCTTTCTGTTCAAATACAAAATTAAATGATCTTTATTGCTACATATTGGTACCATACGTTAGATGATAAAAAACACTTTAAAAGTTTATCCATACAAATTGACTTCTTCGAGAGTCAAGTCATGCAAAATGTTTCTGGTGGTTTATCCGCCTAAACGTTTTCAAAGATCTGTCCATTCAATGTATAGAAGTTGCGTGCGGTGAGCGACTGCCATTATCTGTTGTCAGAGGTGGCAAAGTCTATGATGATGGTGGAAAAGTTGGCAAAGTTGGGTAAAGTTGGCCGGAGTTGGCGTTGGCTTACCTTGGGACGTGGGCCACGATGGCGCGTGACCGCGAGGACGAATGAGCCGTGGGCTTACTGCTGCCATTGTTTCAGGAACCGCTATTTCATGTTTCAATATTTATTTTCATAAAATAACAAACCAAAAGCCGTGATTGCTTAGAAGCATAAACGGCCGATTCACAATCTTGAGGACGTAGAATAGAATCTCGCCTGCATTTAAGTATTTTCCTAGTGTAGTGTAGAAGTTTGACATCACTACACTGGCTTCCGCGATAAAAGAAAATATTGTGAAGAATCTGACATGTTTCAAGAAAGTCATCATACGGCCAATCCACACTTGGCTAGCATGGTAGGCACAAATACAAAAATTTAAATCAACAGAACGTTTGGTTTTTTAGCATTCCGGGGGGTCTACCGCTTTATAAAAAAAAGGAACAAGGTCATATCGATAGCTTTGATATTGCTCTTTTTTATTTTCGCTTGCAATTATATAGACAACAAAAGCAAATCCAGAGCTAATTTAGTTAGCTCTGGATTTCCTAGTTTAGCGGTATAAGGGCCGGTCTCAAATTTGTACCATCCAAAGATGTTGCCATAAGTCTCATCTCAGTAACATGCGAAATTGAGAATCGACGTAGTTTTAGCTATAATTTCTGAAACATATCTGTATTCAGACGTCCTTCTAGGAAGGTCGTCCCGCATGATTTGAGAGAGATATCTTGTGGCTTAAATTTCGAGTGAATTAGTTTTTAGTAGGTAAGCGCATTCAATCTAATGTCACTTCACATCCGCCGGTCGAGCGCAGGCCAAAATAAAAAAAAATGATTTGGTTCGTTTTGAACCTCACTGAAGAAACTTCTTTGTATTGAGGAAATGTTTTTATGTACCATCCGTCGTGCAGGGACACGGCTGGTATGTCGGCTTCGACACCAAATAGAGAGCTGACTCTACACCACAAACCTAAACGAGAGAGACTGAAATATGAAACTTTTTGCATACAATTAGATTTGACTTTGTCTATTTTTTTTACTAGGCATGGGCTCAGACTGTGCAGATCCTTATAACCCTTAGCTTTCTCTTTCTTTAATTTTGAGTCAAGTCGTAGGAGCTGTCAATTGTAATAACACAAGCAATAGACGGTATAACCTACGTTTTGCGTAACTCTCTACCAGACATCTTACATATTCAGATATCAGAGAAAATAGAAATACAGTTCACTTTTATAAGATTGTTGATATTGAAATGTGTCTGTATAAAGTAGTGGGGGATATAAGTGAGTTGTATTGAGGCGGCGCGGCGGCGGCGCGGGCGCGGCGCGGGCGCGGTGCGGGGGCGAGACGTCACCGGGAATATACGCTCCACAAATATAATAAGGAAGCTTATTGGAACTTTTACGCTCTACCTGCAGATTTTGTCTACTCACTCGGTTGAATAGACGCGGCGTTATTTAAATGTCAGTGAAGTTCAGGAATATTAGTCGTAGATATTGTTTTTCATTTATTTTCAATTTACTCATACTTGGCTTTGGTCGGTTTGATGAAAGTATTGAAACAAAAATATTTTTACAGATTTACGAAGTAACTCTCAGTCCACAAAATTTTTTTAAATAAATAAATATATTTTTTTATTTTATTTTTTAAATAAAATATTGGTGGACAATTCACACACAACACCATCTGACCCCAAACTAAGCAAGCTTGTGTGATGGCGGCCAGATAGCTGATATAATACTTATATAGTTTTAAATACATACTTATTATACATAGAAACACCCAGACACAGTGCAAACATTTGAATTCATCACACAAATATTTGCACTGGGTGGGAATCGAACCCACGACCCTCGGCTTCGCAGGCAGAGCTACTACCCACTAAGCCACGAGGCCGGTCAATTGGGTACCTGCTAAATACAATCAATAGTTCATTCAAACCGAATAACACTTACACATGTAAGGATCAAAGGATCAGTGACTTGAATTAGGTTTACCTAATTCTTTATCTAATTCTTTATTAGGTAAACCTAATTCTTTATCCGAATTAACACAAAATTTGATATTTCTTTGCCAGTGCTTGCACTGGCACCGTACAAAACTCGAAAACATTTGAAAATTTCAATTAAAATTGGAACTGAAATTGTTCGGCAACGGTGAAATAATATTTTAGGTATCGTGTGTCCAATGTAGCCGCCCGTTTCTCAAATCTGTGTAGTGTTGAATATATTTCCTTTTAAAGCCGTATCACAGAATAATACTCTGGTAAATAACAGGTAACCATTTACGTGCATACCGCCATTTACTTTTTGACGATCAAAGCTGTTCAAAGTTGAAAAAGCAGACTTAACTTAAAGGCAAAGATTTAAAACAAAACTTTAGGTTTAACAACATGTCAGGAAGTTATTTTCATAAGTAGCCATGATTCTGTCTATGAAATTGGAGTTGACCACATTTGAGAATAGCCTTTTGATGTAATTCAACTTCATTTTGGTAAAAATGTTACAATAAAATAATCTTTTATCGCTATTTTATTAATATGACACTAACGTGTCATTAATCAGGTATTCCAAAAATGTTTATGTTTAGATTTTTATATCCACAAGCACCCCACGTTATGATCCTACTGTTGTGCAAGCAGCAGAGAAAGTCCCAATTTTCTCTCACAAGGTGAGCCAAGTCAAGGCCATATTCTTCCACGCTAAGCAGGTTGGCAGAAAACGTACGCTTTCGAAAGATAAATATCTTTCATAGACCATGCCGGTTTCATCACTATGTTTTCCTTCAGAGTTAAAAGTAGTTGTTATGATCTCCTGAATCGTCAATAGAATCGTAGGAAATCGAACCTACGACCTCAGGAATATTAAATCGAACGTTTTCACTATTAGGACTGTTCATACGAAAAAACCGACACGTACTTAGAATCTTTCGAGGTCATGCGTCATCCAACAACTCATAATGGAACAGCTTATTGGGTTATGACCTTGACTCTCTCCTTATGACAGAAGGCCCTGAGACCCAACGAGTGGGAATTCGGTGGGCTGCTTATGCATCCTAGCTTTTAGACTTCCATCATCACTATAATAATAGTCTGAAAAATATTAAGCATTTTCCCGCTACGTGCGCCCGTCTCAGTGGGTCCGCAAACCGCAAAAGGAACTCATGTCGCCGTACGTGCCTAGCCTACAACGACACCTTCCATAAATACAGAGTTTTAACCTCCCCCCTCTCCGCTCCCCCCTCCCCCCCGCCTCGACCACGGCACGTAACTTCTTAATTTGTTCGCGTCATATGGATCACTTACTTGGCTAAGTTTCTGGCCCTTTTGTCTATGAGGAAGGTCTGTGGAGCATTATTTAGCTACGGAATGACTTAATGTTTGTGCTTGTTTCTTTTTTTTTGTTAGTTTTGGTAGAGTTGCATCGATTATGTCACGTGGTTTTTGCTTTGTGTTAGAAAACTTTTTTGTCTTTCATAGTTATTTTATCAAGTACTGGCAACTCTATGACTTCATCCGAGTTAATAGTATAACATCGATTGAATGGTTATTAATAGCAAAGGCTGTTATATATTGCTAGTAGCTTATCGTTAATGTGTAAAAAAATTATATTATTTACTTTTTGTTTATGTCAAATGTTTTATTTTTATTCTTATTTTCTTTGTTACTATGGTTTATAACTTTTTAATGGTTTTTAATGGATTCGCGTCATATGGATTACTTATTTGGCTAACTTTCTGGTACATGTTTTGTTAGTTTTGTTACAGTATCATTTGTGTCACATGGTTTATTATACTTTACGTTAGGTTTAGAATTAGTTGCAACTCACAGTTCTTATATCAATTACCGGCAAATTTCTATGGCTTCATTTACGGCTGGTTCACTAGTCGGATGAACGGCGACTGCCATACAGTATGCCCCTGGTTCGAATCCCACGCAGACCTCTGTTTTTTTGAAGTTAAGTGCGTAATGTTGCTAACTTAAGAACAGCATAGAAAAACATAGTGAGGAAAACAGGTCCAGGAATATTTCAAGGTCATGCGTCATTTACGAACCCAAACTGGGCCAGCGTAGTGGATTATTGCCTTGACTATCTCCTTGCGAGAGAAGGTCCCGAGTCCCAGCAGTGGGACCACTTAGAGGACTACTTATACATATTATTATGCTCTATCGTTCCATAACCAGTAACGTGATTGAGTGGGTATTATTACCAAAGATCATTTTGTATTGTTACTGGTTTAATGTTCCTTTGTAAAAATGTTTGTCTGTAAAGTCGGTTTACTGACGATAGAACGTGACAACATCTTAAGAAAATACTGATGGAATGGTAGCATTTTTCAAAAGAAAATTTTAATTTCATTTGTTTAATAGATTTGTATGTAAAAAGTAATCAGTAGAATTTAGTCATTTTCAATCAAAACAATGCAAAAAAGCTTTTAGATGCCGAGGATCGAACCCGGGGCATTTCACAAAGCGAACGCTCTACCACTGAGCTACATCCCCGCTTGAACTACTGGTCGAAATAATTTATACAACTGTAACAAACATGCGGCGAGGTAACGACCGACGGTAACGACCGACGGTAACGCGGTAACGGTACATGACGTCATGTTTTGTGGGCGTGCAGCCGGCTTCATCGAATTATAAGACGTTATCACGTCAAAAAAACAGGACATTGCAGACATATTGTATGTTATACCTATGTGATTTTTTCACGCAAAAACTACAGAAGGTATCTTGGGCTATAAAGTCCAATGTTATTGCCAATTAAAAATATAACATCACTAAATTAACGCTACGTATCCAAACAAACTTACCCATATAAAATACACTTTCAAAGTTACTCTTCTGACAATATAGCGCATTTTAGCTGAAACAAAAGTTAAAATTATTCCATTTCTGAGCAAGAAGAGCACTTTATTAAAAGAAAGCCGCAATATTTCCCCGATCCCGCTAAACGCTCCAAATTGAAACTCGTCTCATGTATTTACCATAAACTAAGCCACTGGAAATTCGTCTGTTACGGTGCTTAAGCCAAGAAGCGTACATACAATAAATCCGCCGGGATATCTTGATCTCCCCCGCGCCAGCCAACCCCGCTATCTCGTCGGGACCCTGCAGGTGCCCGGGGGGCAGGGAAGGTCCAAGTAACGCTGGTATCTCTAATACATTGTCATGCAGTTTTCCTGAAACCAGTTATGGTGCATTTTGTGGGATTTTGTTTGACGGAGTTTAGAATATATTAGGAGGTTGATAAGTGATTGTACAATGTATCAATGACTACAATATTAATGTGGTGATGTGGGATCTCTGTCTGTAAGTATGTTTTGTGTGAAAAGTTTTTTATGCGCTTTGAGTAATTTTTGTTACAGGAAAATGTTTTGGGTACGCGTCACCGACATGCCAATGTAGTGGGATACATCGATGTAAATCAAAAGATATGCCCTGAACACCTTGAAATTGTTAACAAACTGCGTCTGTATGCTGTAGCGTGAGTGGTTTGCAACTATTAATCTACACCGGTTGTTTTACTAGGAACGAATAGTAATCGGTACAAACATCCATTGTTCACTTCCTACAACCGACTAGAACGGAAAGAGTGTGCTCACTTTTTCGTCGTGGTAAAATTACAGGACCGGGGAGTCTACCGCCTAATGAAAACTGTCTTAGCTTTGATATTGTTGTCTCTTTTCTTTTCGCTTCAAATGATAAAGACAGCAATAGCTGATTTAGTTCGGCGGGCGGAACTACGCGGGTAACACCGCGGAGCGATCCTAGTAGTTTATATGGATGGATTTTTAATTGGCCTTTTGTACCTATTATGTTGTATATGTTTAGGTACAAACATATACAACATAATAGGTACAAAAGCTGTAAGATTCCATAACTAAATAAAATAATATAAAATAAAATAAATAAAGAGTGCAGATGCTAATTGCTTGTTTTAATTATTAAGAAAAATACATTCATGTACTTAATAAGAAATATGGTCGAATTTAGACCACGGGTCGACCACTAGTTATTATAAATCTGCGGTTGTATATCGAAGCCGCACGTTGTAAAATAACGTAAATTGACAAAACAGTCACAGAATCTGCGAGTACCACTGTAATACTGGGTCTACATTCCCATGTACTAATTTTATTATCCAGTATAATTTGACCTTGATACTCTTAATGTTTCGTTTTAATGACAGGTCAGACTACACTGGTGATTTGGTAACTGGTCACGTGGAATTGCTCTGTTCATCGACACAGCCTATGAACCAGCAATATGTTATTAATACTCTGTGATTAGATTAACCAGTGGTTACTCTGGGAATGGTAAGCTGGCAATACAGAGCAATTAATTTAATTATATCTTACTAATAGTATAGATTATAACGTTCGAATGTATATTTATTTATACTAATATGATAAAACTAAAGAGTTTGTTTGCTTGTTGATCTCGTGAATTTTTGGATCAGTAGGATCCAACAATTCTACTGGCTACTGGAGCCACCTCACAATCAATAATCCAGCACTAATCCAGTAGTCACAATTAATGTTAATAAAGTGTTCCCGCACGATACTAAAACTTTTATCCCGAAAAACTCGTCGTTCCCGCGAACTATATCACTTTTATCCAGAAAAGCACCAGTTATAAAAACTAACCAAAAAAAACCAGTGATTGTCGTTCCCGCGACCAGAGACAACGTACAATTCAGCCGGCTGTCAAACCATAGATACACGCTAATCGTCGGCCGATATAATGTTGCCCGATTATACGGAACAAAACCCCCGACCAATTGAACTCCAGGTCAATTTTAGAAAACCAGTATTTAGCAACTAGTATTTAGTAACTAGTATTTAGTAGTATCCGGACCCCAAATAAAACGAAATTCCCAACTTTGACCCGAAAGTGGAAATCAAACCAAAAAAAAACACTTTACCAAAAATAGTAATAAAATTAAATAAAATTTTAGCCACGAAAAATACGTATATCTAATAAAGAGGCAGGCGTGCCAGAGAGGACACCGCGCGCTGAAGTCTGGAACCAGAAACCAGAATCTCCGCCACGCGGGGTGTGCCATCAGTACCAGATATCAATTTTAAAATACGTCCCCTACGCCAGAGTAGGGGGGCCAAATTTGCCTCTTTTAATAATACTAAGTCCCCTTCCCGAGGGGCTTCCGTCCTATCTGTCCATTTTACCCGTTGTTGCAAAAGGTGCAAGTACTCGGCCGACCAGCGCCTCCAGAAGTCTTGACTTATTTGCTGCAATAACTGAAAACGGGACAGGCGTCCGGGCCGCTCATCCTTCCAGGGATACTCCGGCAACGCGGTTACAGGCTGACCGATCAAGAAGTGACCCGGCGTCAAGACTTCTAGATCGTTAGGGTCAGGCGAGATTGGACAGAGAGGACGGGAATTAAGCACTGCCTCCACGCGGCATAGTACCGTGACTAACTCTTCCCAAGTTAACACGGTCTCCCCGATGACACGGCGGAGATGGGTTTTAGCAGACTTCACCGCAGCCTCAAAAATTCCTCCCCAGTGAGGACAGGCCGGCACACTAAATTGCCAGCTGATTCCCCGCTGGGCGAGAGCCAGACTTAAACTATTATTACCAGAATTTAAAAAATTATTAACTTCGCGTAAATAATTCGCCGCCCCTCGATAATTTGTGCCATTGTCCGAACGTATTAAAGAGGGTACTCCTCTTCGCGCTACAAAGCGATCCAGCGCCGCGACAAAGGCCTCCGTAGACAGCGCAGAGACCAGCTCCAGGTGGACTGCTTTGGTGGCCAAACACACAAAGACGCACAGGTAGGCTTTAACGACCTTGGCGTTACGCAACGTCGATGACTTGACCGAGAAGGGCCCAGCGAAGTCCGTTCCGACCCCGTCGAACGGCCTCGAGGGAGAAATCCTATCCGGAGGAAGATCTCCCATCATGGGCTGCATGGTAGACGCCTTGAGCCTATAACAAGGGACACATCTAAACAGCACCTTTCGGACCGCCCTGCGAGCCGACAAGATCCAGAATTCACGCTGCAACACAGCGAGAAGCGCGCCACATCCAGCGTGCGCGTTACCGATATGCCGATCGGTGATCAGCAGGTCCACCAGAGGACCTCCTTTCGGTAGCAACAGGGGGTGCCTGCTGCCGTACGGCAGGTTGGCTTTCCGGAGCCGACCTCCTACGCGCAGAAGACCATCCTGATCTGTGAAAGGGTTCAACTTGGCGACCGCACCCTTCAAGCGAGCGCGTCCGCAGCGCAGCGCCTCAAGTTCCGTCGGAAACCTCTCACCCTGCACCAGCCGAATGAGGTGCAGCAAGGAACTCCGACGCTCCTCCACAGTGGCGATCTGGTCACTCCTCCTCTGACGAGGGTGACGACAGTTGTGGATGAAGCGTTTAATCTAGCTAGTTACCCCCAACAACTTATCCAGCTTGCTGTAACGACCCGTCAACCAGTCAGGGTCTGGGGGCACTTCCGCCACAATCGCATGCACGCGGACTCCGGGCAGCTCCGCTCGCTCCGAGTCCGCGCCGAGAGCTGGCCAGGAAGCTTCTGGCTCCCACAGCCAGTCCGGACCCCACCATAAGGGGTGATCAACTAGCTCCGGCGCGGAACAGCCGCGCGAAGCACAGTCAGCGGGGTTCAACTCACCCGGGACATGTCTCCAAACCATGTCCAGTCCAATGTTTTGGATTTGGGAAACCCGATTTCCCACAAAAGTCTCCAAGGTGTGAGGGGCTGCTCGTAACCAGGCAAGTACGACCTGACTGTCTGACCACGCATAGACCTTCCGGATGTCTATCGAGGTGGACAGTTCCTGATATACGTGCTTAAGCAGCCGAGCAAGTAATGTGGCTCCGCTCAATTCCAGTTTCGGAATAGTGAGTCGTGTCCTGATAGGAGCTACCTTGCTCTTCCCCAATAAGAGCGTGACATTGACGTGGCCTCCAGCGTCAACTGTACGCAAGTACACAGATGCGGCATAGCCCAGCTCGGACGCATCACAGAACCCGTGCAGGCTGATCCGGCTACAGCCTGGTGGCAGAATGCGACGGGGCAACGCCACTCGATTGACCGTTTCGAGGTCAGATATTAAACGAAGCCAAATGATAAGCGAGTCTCCAACCAGGGGGTCGTCCCATGAGACCTTCAGAGTCCAAAGTCGCTGTAACAGACACTTGGCTGCGAACAGAACCGGACTGATCCAACCGTTTGGATCAAACATCCTGGCGATGGTGGACAAAACCGTCCGTTTCGTCCACGCGCGTGTGGCTTCCAGTGCCACCCGAAAGGTGAAGATGTCAGCAACCGGTTGATACTGCATGCCCAGAACCGCAATCCCGTGCGGATCGTCACCTTCCTCGAAGAGCCCCGGATCCTGCTGGTGATCGTCCGGGATACCAGCCAGGACGTTGGGGTCGTTAGAGAGCCATTTCCGAAGCTCATAGCCTCCAGATGCGAGAAGCTCTGTAAGCTCATCCCGGAGCAACAGAGCTTCCTCCACCGTCTGCGCACCAGTGCAAACGTCGTCCACGTACAGCTCGCGTTCCAGAACTGCGGCTGCACGTGGGTACCGAGCCCGTTCTTGCTCCGCCAACTCCAGCAGTGAGCGGATCGCAATGAAGGGGCTTGATCTCAACCCATAGGTGTTGGTGTTCAACTCATACACCATCATAGGGTCCTGAGGACTTTCCCGCCAGAGGATCAACTGGAACCTCCTGTCCTCGGGGTGTATGACCGTTTGTCGGAACATCATACGGATGTCCGCTCCCAACACCACCTGATGCCTACGGAAATTCAGGATGATGTCTACAATATCCCGATGTAACTTCGGTCCAGCGTGGAGGCACTGGTTCAGTGACACTCCTGTCGAAGTCGGAGCGGATCCATCGAACACCGTCCTGAGTTTGCCTGTCGACGCTTTCAAAACAGCGTGATGAGGCAAAAAGTAGTGGTCCATGGTCGACCAGTCGTCGCGAGCCGGAGACATGTGGCCCAGTGCCTCATACTCCCTCATGAACTCGATGTACTTTTCCCGAAGTACAGGATCTCGAGCCATGCGTCGCTCCATGGACCTGAGCCTTTTCTCGGCCAATGATCGAGACTGGCCCAGACGCGGGGGGTTATCCCGGAAAGGCAGCCTAGTCTCCAATCGCCCAGAAACCATTCTCCGAGTGTGAGCCTGATAAAAGTTCTCACACTCCACGTGCTCGGGATCCAGCCGAGACACGGTAGGCGGCTCTTCGATCTCCCAGAACCTCTGCATGATCTGAGCGAGGGCCGTTCCCGTAAAAGAAGCCTGATTCGACTGCTGCCACTCATCCACCATTCCCAAAATGGCGTTCCCGTAGATGGTGGGCAGCGCCATCAGCGAAGACTGGTCCAACAGTCTAGGCTTCCCGTTCATGATGTAACCCAGTACATCAGAACCCAACAAAAGATCTACCGGACCCGCCATCCCGAAGCGGGGATCCGCCAACCTGAGACCCTTAGTACAGGACAAAAGATCCGGATCTATGTCCGCCTGAGGAAGCCACCCGACAACCGAATCCATGACGGTGGCCCTGACCGCAATCCTTTCCGAATAGGAATGTACGGACGAGAAGGAGAGGCGGGTCTGTCCAGCCGACCGCACCTCTGTGTTCCCGACTCCTCGCAACGGAGTCGGTGACGGAAACCTAGCCAGGCCCAGGCGATGAGCAACCCGGGTTGTTAAAATGCACCCCTGGGACCCTGTGTCCAAGAGCGCTCGTATCCGGACGTAGTCGCCTCTTGGACCCCAAACCCTTAACCAGAGGGTGGGCAGCAGGACCTTCGGTTGATCCTGTGCCAAGGGAACGGAGGCTAGTCAATCCCTCCGAGGCCCGTCCGAACCCGTCGGACTACAGGGCCCAGCCCAATATGGCTGCCGAGTCATAAGGGCCATCGGAGGGGGGGCATATCCAGCTGCCCTGCCATATCGAAATTAGGGCGGGTGGTAGTCCAGCCTTGGATATTCATGGAGGGGAGGCGTGTACGCCCTCCATTCTATTAGTCGCGGATCCAGCGGCGGAGAAGGATAACGCTGAGGAGGTGGCCCCCGTGGTGACTCCGGTATCACCCTTCCACCTCTCCAGTTCGCCCGCGTCCGCGCGGGCTGTGAGGTCGGTGACCGAGCCGCGTGTAGGGTGCCCCTTGTTGGGCTGCCCGGTGCTGCCGTGGGTTGGGGTGGAGGGGGTGTGCTCCACGCTGTAGCCACTTCATTGTTGTACAATGCGTGGCTCTGCGTGGGAGCGCCCCCGCCCGTGGAGGGCCCCCTCCCTGAGGGCTGTCGACCAGCACCATCGCTCCTGACGCACAAGAGCTGGTGGTGTGGTCCCCCACACCCAGGACACGGCCGTGCCGTGGGGCAGTCATTGAACAAATGACCCCCCAGGCACCCGTAGCACCGACGCAACCTCCGAACGATGCCTCGTCGGTCGGAAGTCGTCCTCGCAAGCAGGGCCGGACACTGCACCAGCGCGTGAAGCTGGCCACAGTTCGGGCACTCCTGCTCCGACGCACTCGTCACCGTCGCCGTCCGCTTTACCCCACCCTGAGTGCGGGGATTGGTAGGTCGCGGTCCTGTTCCGGCAGGGCCACGAGCTGAAGCGGCGGGCTGCGCCTCCTGCGGCGCCGACTCGACCATCCTCGACTCCCACTCCAGGACCCGAAGCAGCTCCTCAAACGTGGGGAAGACCTTCGGGTCGCCGTGAAGGCCCCTTTCCCGCTCGAACCGGGCGCGCAACTCCAGCGGCACCTTGCCCAGCAGAATGTGGACCAGCAGAAACGACCAGTGTTCTACTGGCAGTCCCAAGCTGCGCAAGGCGTTGTACGCCACCTTCACGGGCGTGAGGATTAATGGCCTCAACTGAGACCTCTCAGTCACCTTCGGCAGCCCCAGTATTTGGGACACGTGAGCGTCGGCGAGGAGCCGAGGGTTTTGGAACCTCGTCTCCAGCAACTCCATCGCCGTGCCGAAGTTGTCATCATCCAGCTCCAGGTGCTGGATCAGGGAGAATGCCTCACCCTCCAGTGACGAGCGGAGATACGCCAGTTTCTCCGCCCTTGTTAAATCGGTGCGTGAATCCACGAGAGAGGCGAACATGCTCCGGAAGCCGCTCCACTCCCGCAGGTTACCTGTAAACCTGGGCAAGTCCAGGGTGGGAAGGCGTCCCACTACACCCGAACCCGCATCCCTGATGACGGGTCCCGAGTTCGCCCTTCCCTGACGAGACCTCTCCAGCTGGCGAACCCTTTCGGAGACCTCGTCGTACACATCCAGGATGCGCCGCATGTCCGCGTCGATCCTCTCCATCTGTTCCTCAGTTGGAGACGGCCTTGCATCCCGCAGCGATCCTGCGCTCCTCTCAGCGACCTCCAGGCGCCTGTCGAGGTGCTCTGCCCTGTTTAGCAGCGCCTCCTCCCGGTCTCTCCTGCCGACCAATCCTTGCAAGGATTCAAACCACCGGAGCTGGTTGGCCAAATCCGAAGCCATTTTTAAATTTAAATTTAAATTTTAAATTAACCTAAAGTTCGGACAATGTCACAACAATTATATCCGCAACCTATTAAGCCGGATACCACTTAATACCAATTTCCCGACAGTTTGGGGAGAAATTATAAACTGGGAACCCCCAAATATCCCTACCCTACCCTACCCGATATATTTTCCCAGAAAACTAAAACAAAAAAAGGGGTATTTACGGCTAACTACGCTCTGCTACCAAAAAATGTATAGTATTTATGCCAGAAATACCGACCTGGGGCCCATAGCAAGTCTCAAAAACAAATTATTTACGTAGCTATACCGATTTTAATATTTACCCCCTAATTGCAAACAAAGTATCGAAAGGAAATCGCTTACGTAGGTTTCCCGGCGTCGTCCAAAGCCCAGTTTGGTCAAGAGGAATAAGGAACGGGAGCAAAGGGGAATTTGGAATACCAAACCAGACAAATTCCGTAGACTTCCTTCCGCCCCAGAACGATCCTGCGTTCTAGAAGCGGCCAATCCAGTAGCCACCTCACAATCAATAATCCAGCACTAATCCAGTAGTCACAATTAATGTTAATAAAGTGTTCCCGCACAATACTAAAACTTTTATCCCGAAAAACTCGTCGTTCCCGCGAACTATATCACTTTTATCCAGAAAAGCACCAGTTATAAAAACTAACCAAAAAAAACCAGTGATTGTCGTTCCCGCGACCAGAGACAACGTACAATTCAGCCGGCTGTCAAACCATAGATACACGCTAATCGTCGGCCGATATAATGTTGCCCGATTATACGGAACACACAGTATGGCAATAAATGAATTCTTAATTCTTATTCTTATTCCTATTTTGTACATCAATATTTTAGTCTAGTCCACAACTTCAAAAACGTAAAAAATAGACATAAAGCTCCTAGAAACATGTGTGATACCTCGTTCGATTCAAAATGACGTCTAAAAAAAATGTTTTAAAGGGGTTTTTAGCACATCAAAAATTGCGATACTTATTAACAAAATAAAGGCATTTAGTTTTTCCTTAATAATTTAGTAACTAATGATACTTAAGATATTTTAAAAAAAGACCCTGAAAGAGGAGAAAATTTCCAACATAAAAGTTTAACTACTAGAACTCTATCGTTATTATTTATTTACTTTTTTTAACGCTGAAAGTAGAGCTCCGCGAGGCCGCTACGGCATAGACGCGGCGTCTAAAAAACCAGCATTTCATCTAAAATATTAATATTACAGTATTAAATATCAATTTAAAATTTTGACAGAAATATAGTGTAATCTAGATATTTAAACGTACAAAACTTTGGTAAAAGAAATAAAATATGTATTTTTTCGTAAAGTTATACCAATGTTAATTAACTAATCTTTTTCCGGTATCTGTTTTTATAAATTACGGCATAAAAGTTGAAATAGTTGACCTATACATTTTTCGCTTCTTGAAGCTCTTCTCATTGAAGCACTTCATAAAACAATGCAAAAAAATAATATTAAAGTTTATTATTTTGGTAATTATGATTCATTTTATATCGACAAAAAATGAAATTTATAAAAATTTGTATCAAAAAATATTTTTTTGGTACTATCTTACTATTTCTGTTTTTGCGTCTAAAGTTTTTTTTTTAAAATAAAGAGTGACGAGACGAGCAGGACATGTGCCTGATGGTAAGCAACATGCCTGCCACATAACAGCACAGCAGCGACACGCAGCTATTGGAACCTGAAGAGTCCAAATCATTACCTAGCACTGCACTGCGCTCGTCACCCAGAGATCTAAGTTGTTATATCTCTGTTAATCTGATCTAAGTTGTTATTGTTATATTTTATATTGGTATTAATTAACATTACAATAAAAAAAATCGTAATTTTGTAAAAAAAAATGTTCATGGAAAAACCAGGATATCTTGGGATTTAACAATTTTTTTTGCCATCTTATTGGTTGGGAAATAATGTTTGTTTTGTTAAAAAAAACTTGTTGACTAGACTATTTGGAAACATACTCAAAGGTATAGGTGAGATTCAAACCCACGACTTCACGTTACAAATCAACGGCTTTCACTAGCGGGCTGTCACTAGTATCTATCTATTGTAGATTTTATGTTAAACCAATCATTCTAATATCTTGATCAATTCACAATATTTGAGATCGGTAAACTAACTAAACACTTCAGACGTTCTGACTGATCGTAACACGAAAAAAGGACATCGTTTCATGACAAAGACCCGAACAAAAAGATTGGGGTCTATTTTTGTAGTAAAAGTGTCTAGGCTATGGAATGTGTTACCATCTTGGTGCCTTTAAATTAATAGTTGATCGGTTTCATCTAGGCAACCACGCTTCAGTATAGATTGCATCGTTATTTAAACATTAAATTAGGCAAGACACTGATCAAGTGAAAACATAAATATATGAGTAAAAAAAACGGGATACAAAAGGTATATTGGAAATATAATCTATTCATGATATAACTCGAAACAAGGCAAATAAAGCACTCACCTTGCAAGCGCAGTTATTGAACGTTCGCTATTCATTAAAAAATGCATCGAGAGCTGTCTTTGAGCGAGAAAGCGAACCGAGCAAAAAGTGAAATGAGCGAAAAGCAAAATGAGCGAAAAGCGAAATAAGCTGAACGAGCAAGTTTTACGTGTATTTCAATTGATTGACGTTAATTGCTGAACAATTTAAAGGTGTTCTTGAAGCAAGGGGTGACGAAGGTAAAACGATTTTTGGTTTAAAGATAAATTCACTGTTTTTGTCAATAAACATAAACAGCCCACTAAATGTGTCCACTGCTGGGATTTGGGACCTTTTCTCGAAGGAGGTGGTCATAGCCAAATTCACCCACGTTGGCCCAATGCGAGTTGGTGAATGACACATGACTTCGAAAGATTCTAGGAACATCTCGGCTTTCTCGCGATGTTTTCCTTCACCGTTTTTAAATTCGTGGAGTTATGCACATGATTTTGAAAATACAGTAGGTAGTAAATAGGCTATGCTCTTATAAAACTACGTCGCTCGTTTATCTAAGCTGAAATATCAGGTTTATCGTACAAACGGTAGCTCTAGGGGTTAAAGTATTAGTAAAAACGTAGTTTCGGATATTCATACTAGAACAATTAGACGACATGTTGTTGGAAGGCAGCTAATGAACCTTAAAAACGAGGATTTGATATCAGATACGTTTTTGGACAATCTACTTAATTAATTAAGTTACAAATTTAATGGAATTCTCAATATTCGTGAATGTAAATGTAACCTACGTGATTGTGCTCTCAGTATTAAGATCACAGAATATCAGCCGTAAACAGGACAGTAATTTACTTATTTAGTATTTTTAACCAACTTAAAAGAAGAGAAGGTTTTCAATTCGGAGGTATAGTACCAACTATCCAACCGAGATACCGTACTGATTAGCTACCGGGGGGTCTACCGCCGAACGAAAAATGTCATCGCTTTGATGTTTCTCTCTCTTTTCTTTTCGCTTGAAATGATAGAGACAGCGTTAGCAAAGCGATAGCCGATTAAGTTAGGCGGTAGAAGCGCGGTTTGGGACAATCATTACATGGCATAACAGCAGCAACAAATACACTAATAACTCCAGCGATGTTCAAGACTTACTGATTTGTACCAACCAGTAGGAAATAATAGTTGAATTCTATTCTTTCATAAGTAACTCACTAAATATTCCCACTGCTAGGACTCAGGCCCTTCTCTCACAAGGAGAGTGCGGATTGGTAGATGACACATTTAACTCGAAAGATTCCAGGAACGACCCGGTTTCCTCACGATGTTTTCCTTCACCGTTTTTAAGTTGGCAGCATTACACGCATGACTTCGAAAAGACGGTGGTGCGTGTGGGATCCAAACCAGGGCTCCGGATCGCCAGTTGCCATTCTCTCGACTAGAATTAGTAACTAACAATTTTATTTTTTACAATTATGCAAATCAGGGTCCCGCGAGAGATTCCCGGCCACCGGCACATTAGACGCTAGTTGGGCGGAACGAAGCGGCCGGGGGCAGGTACGGAACCCAATTAAACTGCTTCACAAGTTGTTTCTTTGCTTTGGAGTTAATGATTTATGACCGCGCCTGCGGAACCCTGATAACGGGGATCGTTTTATAAAACTCGTGACCTTGCTTGATGTTTGGAACATTCGAGACTACAGTATTGTACTCTACAGATGTTACTGTGTATGGTGATTTATTGTACGAAGTGCAATCTTGGTCTTTGAATAAAGATTGAAAGTGCAACACTACACTTCGGTGAGTGTGCGACTGACTTACATGATCTAATACCACCTTGTCCTTTTTTCTTTTGGAATGCTCGTAGCTCGAAAAAGCGACATCGTTTCATGGTTGATGTTCCAAAGACACGAACGAAGAGATTTGACTCTACTTTCGTGATAAGAACGTCTAGGCTGTGGAGTGCGTTGCTTGAGTGGGTTTTCCCCGATGGTTATAGGTAATCTTTGTGTCTTCAAATCGAGAGTGAATCGTTTTTTTTTCTAGGTAAACACGTTCCATCGTAGATTGCATCGTCGCTTAACATCAGGCGAGATGGCGGTCAAGTGTAAATCTATAAAAGGTAAAAAAAAAAAAAAAAAAACGTTTTGCAAAAGTTTGCTATGACACGCGTCCATTCTGTATCGCAAGTATCCAATAGTTAATGTTCCCCAAAAAAACTACTAATCTGAATTCAAACTGGGTATGTTTACCTCCTGTTGGATGATCATGGGGTCAAAATCACTATTCAAGGGAATTTCATCTCAAACGACGATACAGCAGGCCAAGGAAGCAAAGGTGTGACGAACGGGACAGCTATTGATGAAGCCCACAGTAAAAGTAACATATTAAGATATTAGCAGTCTGATATATTAGGGGGTAGACAGGCTTTTTCCAGCATTGGGACTGCACAGGCTCGCAAATAAAAAAAAAAGATGTGTGGCACTCGGGGACTGCCGCGGTAAAGCTATTGCATGTTGCATGCATTTTTATCAACATAAGCAATAGGGATGTTAACAGCTTTTCGGAATTGCTTTTATTTTGAAGAGTGACATTTGTTTACCATAATTTATCAACTTATGCAATTATATTTTTTTAAATTTAATTTCTACAGTATTTTTGGGATAATGTTGAGTCTGAGTCACATTTGTTTTTATCATAATCAATCTATTCTATGTCATAATGCTGGAAAGGTTGAGTACAAAATAATATAAACTCATTAAGGTAAAATTTCTACAAATATTAAAGATTTAATACAAAATGTTACTTATTTACATTAAGGTTAAAGTTATACAAAGAGATTAAGTACAAAATATCACTTATTTACAGCAACTATTCAAAACAATCTCAAAATCAAATGAGTCAAACAAACTCTCTTACATCATCATACTGTCATATTATACTTCTCTTAAAATTAATCACACTAACTAAATAAATATTGGTGGACTATTCACACACATGAAAATCTGACCCCAAACTAAGCAAAGCTTGTACTATGGCGGCCAGATAGCTGATATAATACTTATACAGTTTTAAATACATACTTGCTACTAGCTTTACCCGCAACTTCGTCTGTGCAAAATAAATATTAAGGTAATAATACAATTTCATCAAAATCGGTTCTGTTGTTTAGATGTGAAAGCGTAAGATACAATCGTCGCCCATTTCAACTCCAATTTCATCCCCATACAGGTCGAAATTAAAAAATTGCTAGAACAAACATTTATTTGTTTCGTGTCAAGTGTCTATATATTATACAGAGTTTCATGGTTTAATCTTCAACGGTTGGGAATTTTCATATTGACATTCATCCCCTATTTCAACCCCAATTTCACCCCATACAGTTCGAAATCACAAAATTGATAAAACAAACATTTAAGTGCTTCGTATCAGGTATCTAGAGACAAAATTTGATAACTTTGAAAATCACGAATTTTCATACAACAGTTCATCCTTGTTTCACTCTCTTAGGGGTTGAATTTAGCAAAACCCCGTCTTAGTGAGCGCCTACATGCTAAAAGGGACCTCCATACAAAATTTCAGATTCCTAGCATTTGTAGTTTCTGAGATTCCTTGATGAGTGACCTTTCGCTTTTGTATTTATAGAAGACTAGCGGCCCGCTCCGGCTTCGCTCGAATAATAACCTAGATATCAACTGCAGTGCCATCTGCCGAGCTGATTTGTGAATCTAAACCTTCCAGGGTCCTACCCAAATATATACAAAAAAAACATTCAAATCGGTCCAGCCATTTAGAAGGAGTTTAGGTACTAACAATGAAAAGTGGCATTGATTTATATTTATATAGATAGATAAAATATGAAGAAACACCCAGCCACAGTGCAAACATATTTTTTTTATAATGTGACTCATCACTCTATATTATAAACGAGCAGGACATGTGCCTGATGGTAAGCAACATGCCTGCCACATAACAGCACAGTGACACGCTGCTTTTGGAACATGAAGAGTCCAAATTATTACCTGCAGCACTGCACTGCGCTCGTCACCCAGATATATAAGATGTATTATCTGTATGCCCTGTAATTTCACTGGAAACATTGCCCTTCAAACCGGAACACAGTAATGTTTGCACATTACTGCACTGGGTGGGAATCGAACCCACAACCCTCAGTTTCGCAGGAAGAGCTACTAAATCCACTAAGCTCATGGCTTCTAATTCGCTCGCCAGTCTAATTCACTAACATAAGATTATTTTTATTAGTTTATTATTACTTCATTATACAACTGTTAATGTTTATTTTTTTTTATTTTCCTGTTCAATTCAATTCATTTATTCGAACCATAAATCCATAAGAACATGTGGTAACGTCATTCACAAAAAATCAAAGAATCTGTGTACAAAATAAGATAAAATAACTAAGGTAAAAATTAATATAAGCAGCTGTAAAGGAGCCTCAGCATCTCAGCATCAGTGAATTGTGTGTGAATTGTCCACCAATATTTATACAGTATACTAAGTACATGATTGAGTACAAACAATGTTACACCAAAAGTTTTATAAATCTACTATTTTACCTTACTACAAGATTCCAATTTCAACACATTTCTCTTCCATATGTTATCTTTAACTTTGACTAACACTTGACTTTGTTGCCTTGCTCAATAGGTTTTTATTTCATTTTTAAACTTGATTTCATTGAGAGCTTGTGCAGGGATTGCAAAAATATAGAAGCGTAGCAATTTTGTGTTTATGGTGTGCTTTAGGATTCAGATTTAATTTCTGCCATTGACTTTGATTTTTTCTTACATACATTATACATTGATAAATATATGTACAATGATCCCTTCATTGCTACTTCTTCATACTAAAGTTGTTATGTGGTGAAAATCTCCCGTACTGATTCTCTAGCTGATAAATTATATAAACCATGGATTGCTTTCTTTTGCAATATGAAAACATAGTTCCTGTCCGCAGCCTTCTTCCACAGATTTATCATCATAGGCACAGGTATTTTCAGATGAAGCGGCTCCTTATCCCATATCCAAGGCTGTTTCATATTTTATTGTGTTCAGGACATACGCGACACTTGACAGTACACACATTTAGATCTCTTTTTATTTGGACATATGCAACAATCGCATAAGATAATCTTGAAGATCTGAAACAAGCAAACAAACGCTTATTATATTTTACGCACATAACCTAACTTTGTAAACAGTGTTAAAGATGAAGTTCTAAGCCGAAAATCATCTATTACATATTTATGTACTAGGCTGCTTTATGTATTATATACATAGGTAAATAGTATTAAACGTAAAACTGTACTTACAAAGATGTTTTCACGTTCATGAATTATTCTGAACTACAAAAGTCTTTGTTTCTTGATTGCAAAAAAGTTTGCCTTCTTTGGTAAATTGGCACTACCTATTCCCTTTAGTAAATCCAGATTCCATATTGTTTAGCCAAAACATCTCAATTATAGCACGCTTCTTGGAACATGAAGATTTTCAGCTTTTTCACTATATATTTTGCTTTTAAGGCACTTTGTTTTTTGTTTATTCATCTTTAGTGACATAATGACATTGACATTCATGTACATCCAAAAATTTTAAACGTCGCGAAATCAGTGTTCCATCTACTCAAAATATTTATCCCTAAACTTAAGTTAAAATAAAAATCCCTAAAATTGATTAAATAGTGAGCTAGTGAGCGTTTACGCTGACATTATTGCTTCATTGATATACTTATTCCAAAATATGCTATGATAATAGCCGTTAGAAAGTTATTTTCCCGTTCTCTACGTACTCAAATCCACTACGTATCACGGGAAATCCGTTAAGTTGGCAACACTGCTAAGAGCATTTAGTCTGTAAATGTAAAACCATAAGATTGAAAGTCGAATGACCGAGTGGGGAGGACGGCGTGACAGTCTTCCCTCCCTCTTTTTTTGTGAACATAAGAAAGAGATGCACCATTAGTAACAATCGGTCTCCAGGCCCGCGATAAAAGCTATGCAATAGCTTAATAATAGTGCTTAACTAAGAATTTACTATTGAAAATTTGCCAGAATTGTAATGAAAAGTACAATGAAAACGTACTTTTTCAAATTCGAGATTATTATTTAATTACCTCAGCGTTCCGACAGCGTTACAACCGTCGCGCCGTGGTCACGAGAAAACTCCAATCGTACTAATATTATTAATGTCGATGTTTAGATGTTTGTTGCTCAATCACGTCGTAATGTATGAATTGCATTGGAAATTTGGAACATGAAAAGTCCAAATCATTACCTAGCACTGCGCTGCGCTCGTCACCCAGAGATATAAGATGTTTAATCTCTATTCCTAGTAATTTCACTGGCAACATTGCCCTTCAAACCGGAATACAGTAATGTTTGTCCATTACTCCTTGTGTTGTCGCCTGTTACGGTTGTAGTTAAATGTTGTATGTTTAATTATATTTAACAATGTGATTTGTATTCAATCATACGTAAAATAGAATGAAGAAAGTTAATATTTAAAGATAATGATTTGATTTGTAAAGTTAAACATAGAGGGCGCTGGGGTAGAACCATCCACTTTTACCGTCCTACTCAAAAAGTTAATTGGAGGGGATGAGGCCTTAAGTGGATGGTCCTAGACCAGTGGCGATTCATTCTTTTCAATAATTTTGTAGCATAAAGTTCATAAAGTTGTTAATAAATCTCTATATTGATCACTTTAGTTTAATTTATAACATTAAACTATAACACTTGACGGTAGATTAACTGGCAAAGGTGCGGTACTTCCCCAGACGGACTCTGCAATTACTACCACTACTATACTACGCGAGTAACACCGCGGGGCGCTGCTAGTAATTCATGATTTTGACCATTAATAGGTTCTGTATTACGTTTACAATATGAGTTCAAACTACGACAGTTTAAAATAGAATCTTTCTTATAAAGAAATCCATATCCAAACAGCAGCAGATAAAAAGGCCCCTGAAGACATTCCTTTGTAAGTCGGTTAAATGTCCATAAAATGAGTATAATTCCCCTTCCCGCCCGCGCCCCTGTCTCGGGGTTAATGCGGCATTATTTAAATTACTATAAGTATAAACGGTTTTGAAAAATAACCGAGAGGGGTTCGTATTATGTTATCTACACTTCGTTACGCGCACTAATGGAGTGAGTGATGGGTGTCCTCGATTTATTAAACTGGATTTAATACTAGTAACAGATAGATAGATAGATAAACTCTTTATTGCACTTAATTTAAAAATAAAACAAAAGTTCCTTATAATAGAACCAAATAAAGTAGCAATTGGCGACCTTATCACTAAAAGCGATCTCTTCCAGGCAACCATAGGATGGAAAGAGAGATTTGAGAATAAGGAGGAGGGAAGTACAAAAGGAGTGGTTAATACTACTACAATTAAACAATAAAATCAAAAATAAAAACTAGAATACTAAATAATAAATTGACACTTACACAGTAAATATACATACTAATACGTAAATACGAACATAATAATATACTAATACATTAAAAACAATTTGTTAGGACATACAAATAAATAAATTAAATATTGTGATTTGAACTAGAATATCAGCTTCAAATGGGCAATGATTGCGATAAGTATATTTCTTTCACATGTTTCTTAAAGACAACGTGTGATTGAGCTTGTCTAGTGATCACAGGCAAAGCGTTCCACAGCTGAGCTGCCTGAAATGCGAACGACTTGCCGTAACAGGTACATCACTCGTCTCGTCACTCTATGCTATAAAAAAATAAAAAAATACATGACACTTCAATGATACTTTTATTCGTCTGTAAAACTAGGATTATTACCACAGAAATCTAAATAATATTTAGATTTCTGTGATTATTACAAAGTTGTGTTGTTGTGTCAGAGACCAGAGAAACGTTCGTTAGTTTCCACCATGGTTTGGTATACAGACATTAACTTGCGTTAGACATTAAGAAGGTTCAACTAGGGTAGTGCGTGGTAAAAGAAAGAAAAAAGACAAAAGTCACGGACACCAGCGATCTCTTTCAGGCAACATTAACAATGAAAAGTAAAGTAGCCAAGTGCGAGTTGGACTCGCCCATGAAGGGTTCCGTTCCAGCAAGTAACATAATATACATAGTACACATAGTTCTTGTCGGTCGTTGTAACTTTGATCGAAGTTTTAATAATAGTGTATTTATGACGTACTAAAAAAAAACTACTCATCAGATCGAGTTCAAACTAACTTTCGTTGGTAGTTTTTATGGTAATGTACATCATATATTTTTTTTAGTTTTTTCATTCTCTTACTTTAGAAGTTAGAGGGGGGGGACACACATTTTACCACTTTGGAAGCGTCTCTCGCGCAAATTATTCAGTGTAGACAAAAACTAAATTAAAAACCTCAACATCATTTTTAAGACCTATCGATAAACACCCCACACGTGTAGGTTTGATGAAAAAAAAATTTTTGAGCTTCAGTTCTCAGTATGGGGGACACCCCTAATTTTTGTTTTTTTTAAAAACTTTTGTAAAAATCTTAATGCGGTTCACAGAATACATCTACTTACCAAGTTTCAACAGTGTAGTTCTCATAGTTTCGGCAAAAAGTGGCTGTGACATACGGACGGACAGACAGACAGACAGACATGACGAATCTATAAGGGTTCCGTTTTTACGTTTTACGGAACCCTAAAAATTGGCAGTTATAGGAACTGCCGATAGAAGTGAAAACTTATAACTCAGAATTTGATAGCTTACCTTGGAAATTACACGGGTGTAACCGGAGGGCGTGGCCTCGCCATCATGGCATGGTCATCTAGAAATGCGTCAGCATTTCCCATTGGCTCACGCATTTCTAGATGGTCATGCCATGATGTCGAGGCCACGCCCTTTCAGCATTTCCCATTAGCTGACGCTTTTCTAGATGCCCAATCGCCAAGGACCCGAGTTTACCCGAAGATTTCTTATCATACCCGAGCGTGACGGTAGAATTCAATTTACACCCCACGAAAAATCTGTCTAGGCGCGCCGAAAGAAGTTTTAACTTCAAAATAAATGTGGAATCGTAAACAGATAGCAGATTAGTGTTAAATTTGTTCAAACAAATATGCGCATTATATGATTCTTATACAGATAGCACGATGTAAAAGTAGCCTATGTGCGTAAATTAATAAAGGCGTTATTATTCTATGTCCATGTGCTAGTCCAGATTATAATCCAACAGTAAATCAAATTTAATCCGATCCATTCAACGTTACGATGTGATTGACCAACAAAGATCCAAACTTGGCATTTATATTTATAAAAGATATAGGATTACATTCGGACTTAATTTCACAGACGAATAATGCAATTGTGAATTACTACGTTAAGGTTATTATTTCAAGCTTACTCAGTAATATACGAAAACCTCACGACCGAACAACAAGCGATATCGCTCCGGAGATAATCAGAAAAATAAGTACAACATCCCCACAAACTGGAGACAGGCAAACTCATCAAAAATGTTCCGCAATGCCTTGAGCTAAGTCTACCCGATAAAGTTTGTTCACATTGCAGAAGATCGTCTACATTGTCGCGTTTTTTAAATTATCATTTTTTTCGCGGAACCCTTACTAGTTTCCACAAGTAAAAGTAACTGTATGTAAGAGTAAAAGTATGTTATGCCTTAGACTTGGAAGATCAACTATCTGATAGTGAAAATGCTGTCCCACTTCCTGGTCCAGCCGTTTTGGAGATTGGGCGGAACAAACAAACAGGCAGATAATAAATATCAAAATAGTTTTTAAGATGTAGGTACGGTCTATAGTACTTTCATTTGAACTTAGTAATTAATGTGATATTACATTCAAATATTGCAATTTTAATAATTTGTAGGTGTATTATAATTCACTCATTTATTTTCTTTCTTAATTTCTAAGTTTTTTTCAATACATACAAAAAAAATATAAACATTATAAAAAACTTTAAAAACTAGAGTGCCGCCAGCAGCGGGGCAGGACCCAAGCTACCGGTGGTTAGGGCTGCAGAGTGAGGAACCTCCTGACGTTGCACGCTGTGTCGAGGATGACCGCCTTCTGTATCTGACCCTTAATCCAACCATCTAGCGAAAGTCGACACAACTATTGGAACTATGATCGTCGATCAACATCCCACATGGCGGTAACCTCATGAGTCAAGTCAAGGTACTTGCTCAGCTTGTCCTTCTCGGCTTTCACGAGGTTCTCATCTTGTGGTACGGTGATATCGACGATCACAGCCCGGCGCTGAGACCGGTCTACCAGCACGATATCAGTATTATTATTATATCAGTAATTTATTTGTCTTCTTAGTTTTTAATTTTTTTACAATACATATATAAAATAAACATTATAAAAAACTTAAAAACTAGGGTGCCGCCAGCAGCGGGGCAGTGCCCAAGCTACCGGTGGTTAGGGCTGCAGAGTGAGGAACCTCCTGACGATGCGTGCTGTGTCGAGGATGACCGCCTTCTGCATCTGACCCTTGATCCAACCGTCTAGCGAAAGTCTCTTAAGGTGTTGGTCGAGACTTTTCGCTACAAGGCCGTTAGCCGACACGACTATTGGGACTATGATCGTCGAATCAACATCCCACATGGCGGTAACCTCATGAGCCAAGTCAAGGTACTTGCTTAGCTTGTCCTTCTCGGCTTTCACGAGGTTCTCGTCATGTGGTACGGTGATATCTACGATCACAGCCCGGCGCTGAGACCGGTCTACCAGCACGATATCAGGCTTATTGGCGACAATAGTCCTGTCCGTGATGATAGAACGGTCCCAGTAGAGCAACGCACGACCATTCTCGAGAACTGGCAGAGGTGCGTACTTATCGTACGGCACCTCGGACTCAACAAGACAGTATCTAAGACCAAGTTGCTGATGGATGATCCTGGTTACTAGGTTATGTCTGTGCAAGTACTCGCCGTTAGCAAGATGCGAACAACCGGAAATAACATGACGAAGAGATTCGCCTGGACGGCGGCATGCTCGACAGATGTCGGCCGTACCGTCCTTCATTATGTATTTCCGGTAGTTGTTCGTCTTGATAACTTCGTCTGCAATTGCACAGGCAAAACCCTCGGTTTCTCCGAAGAGGTCCCCGAAGCGTAGCCAGTTCACCGAAGTGAGCAGATTCACATCGGGTCCCGTCAGGGCCCGATAGAATCGCCCGTGCAGCTCCTTGCTCTTCCATACTACCTTGCGATTATCAGTGCTGAGCACCGATGGTTTGCACCAGTTCTCGTTTGCCAATGAAAGAGGCGTGAAGCTCCTGTCAACTGCCACAACATCGCGATGCATCCCGGACTCGTTGTTGCGGAAATAATCTCTGAGACTGCATACCTCGCGGTTGTGAAGGTTTTTGGCATTTAAAAAGCCTCGACCCCCCCATTTCCGCGGGATATACAGTCTCATAACAGACGAGCGCGGGTGTAGCATGCGGTATGTTGTGAGCTGTTGACGGACCTTTCTGTCCAGGGCGTCGAGCTCAGTCTGAGTCCATCTCAGTATGCCAAAGGAGTATATCAGCAGAGGCATTACCCAACCGTTGAAGGCTCGCGCCTTGTTACCGCCTGACAGAAGACTTTAAGTACTTTTGTCAACCGGCAAAAGAAGCGTTCCTTCACCGATTTCTTAATGTCATCTGCTGATATACCCAACGACTGTGACATACCGAGATATTTGTAGGTCTCGTCTTCGGAGAGGCATCTGAGAGTTATAGTCTCGGAAAGTTGTAAATTCTCTGAATTTACTACTTTCCCTCGCTGTACATGCATGACCGCACACTTGTCGACACCGAACTCCATCTTGATGGCGTTACTAAAAACCTCTGTGGTTTTTAATAGCTCCAACAAGTCTTGGCGTTTCGGTGCAAAGAGTTTGAGGTCGTCCACGTACAGCAAATGAGATATAACCTCACCTCCTCTACAAAGATGATAGCCTAACTCTGAATCCTTCAACAGAGTGCTGAGAGGATTCAGACTTAAGCACCAACATAGCGAACTCAGACTGTCGCCCTGAAATATGCCTCTTTCAATCCTTATCAAGTCCTCCGAATCAAACGAGCTGTCTACGCTACCTGGTTGACGAAGGACTGTGACCCACTGTCCCATGCATTTGCTTAGAAAAGATTTTAGAGTTGGGTTTATTTTGTACAACTCTAAAACCCTTTTCAGTCACGAATGGGGCACCGCGACATAGGCCTTCTTATAGTCAATCCAAGCAGCGGAGAGGGCTCCTTTGTTACGTTTGACTTTTTTTACTTTTTGACTTTGTTATTATTATTATTATTGTATTGCATTTTTTTTTTTTTTTTTATAGCATAGAGTGAAGAGACGAGCAGGTCATGTGCCTGATGGTAAGCAACATGCCTGCCACATAACAGCACAGTAACACGCAGCTGTTGAAACATGATAGTCCAAATCATTACCTAGCACTGCACTGCGCTCGTCACCCAGAGATCTAAGATATTATGTCTCTAAGCCCTGTAATTTCTCTGGAATCATTGCCCTTCAAACCGGAACACAGTAAAGTTTGCACATTACTGCTTGGCGGTAGAATATTTGGCAAAGGTGTGGTACTTCCCCAGGCGGACTCTGCTAAGAGTCCTACCACTACTAGATTTGTCGCAATCGAGTTGCAATCGCGACTCGATTGCCGGTCGTGTCCGGGACGCCAGCGCACCTAGTGGCGTTCGATGGAGTTAGTGCCACGTGCGCTGTCGAATGGACGAATCGTTCGAGTCTCTTCTCTCTTGGCTTTTGTCTGCCTTCTTTTTTTCTTCGGGTCTTTATTTATTTTTTGGGTTTGCCTCCGACACAATACTGCCTGGTTACAATACCATACTACATTATATATATATTATGTAGTATGGTATTGTACTGTATATAATAAATAATAAATATAGTCTGTCTTAGTAGCGTAGTTGGTAGGAAGTCTGGCTGCGCAGCCGTGGGTCATTCGTTCGTTTCCCGCCAAAGGCAAATGTTTGTGTGATGAATACAAACATTTGTGTCTGCGTGTTTCACTGGGTTCCCATTTGAAGAGTCATATTTTAAGAGACATTGCAGGGTATATATATACTTAATCAACCTTATTTCTCTGGATGATGAGTACAGTGCTACGTTATGATTAATTTGGACTCATGTTCAAATGGTTGTGTGATACTGTACACACACACACACATACACAGAAACAGCCAACTAAATGTTCCCACTGCTGAGACTCGGGGCCTTCTCTCGCAAGGAGCTCTCTCCTTCAAGGCCATAATCCACCACGCTGGCCCAGTGCGGGTTGGTGGATGACACATGACTTCGAAAGATTCTAGATACATTTTTACCGTTTTAAGTTAGCGGCATTACTGTGCTGTAATGTTATTGGTCAGCATACTGCTTATGATTAGACAGAACAAATGTTCTGCTCGTCCTGTCACTCTCTGTATAAAAATAAGAAATCAAAATTTTAAAAATAGTGGAGGGGTGCGTAAATAACCCCTGCCGTGTGTGAGTGATCATAATTTTTAAAACTGAAATTTGTATACGAAATAAAAAAATCTATGGCAAGATGACAAAAAAAACTCCAATAGAAACGAATCTGTACTGACTTTATGACAACCGCTTCCGTTCCGTTTAGCTCCAGCCAAAGGAGAATACAAAGGAGGCAGGATCCAAGAGTTGTCCAAGTTTAATCAATCCAGTCCACGAACAGGGTGAAAATCCTTCGTACGTCTTATGTTTTAGACAATTTTGTCTCCACAAAAATGTATATTAACGAAAACACAAACGCGAACTTCAAATAAAAATATTTTGAGAAAAGGCGAGTAATTAATTAAAGCGAATGAAAAATATTCGATGACAAGACATCAACTTGCTGCGGCGAAGGTTCAAGCGTGAATCCGGAAGCTGCTCGAAGAATCTGTGCTGTTTCCGTGTTCTTAAAAAAAAAATGGCGCCATCCAGCGAGCTTACTTAGAACTTCCACGGAATCTCAATAGGCTCACACAGATGTCGTTACCAGAATATTTTCCGACATTACAAAACAAAATTTAATTTAGAAATTGGAATTAATGGCGCCCAACCAATTTGTTATTCTCGACCATGTTAGATTAAAATTAATCATACTCGTAGTACCTACTACTACTACATAGTATTACTACATAGTATATATAATAGTACTACATAGTATTCTACTCGTGAAACTCTTTTATTTGAAATCCATATGTTATGTATATCCATATGTTAAATTTTAGGCAGTTGTGAAAAAACAACGTAAGTCTCAATTTTATGGTAGCGATCACAAAAATAATATTTAGATTTCTGTGGTAGCGACCATCTTGGACATTTTCATTCTATTTGGACCATTTTAACATAGCTAACATTATAATACATCCGACTAATTTACCTTGCCCCAGTTCCGTCGCACGCTTCCGTCACATACTCACGCCTTCAAACACCCTCCCACACACACACAAAAGAGAGAGAGAGAGAGAGAGAAAGAGACACTCTCACATACCCTGACACACCTTCAAACATACAGCCCGACACACACACACCCTCACACGTAAAACTTAAACCTCAGCCGCGTCTTTTTTCGCCGGGCTTAAAAACGACACCGAGACCTCGGTGTAATGTGAACGAGTCCAATGATTGAGAAATCAAATGATTCCCCCTCGCTTCCGGCGCGTAGCGGATCCGCTCGCTGGCTCTAATGAATATTTTATGCGAGCTGTTTAATCGCTCGTCAAACCAGCCCGGCACACGGAACATGCGCCCACTAAATTAATAATCATTTATCCCCTGCTTATCGGAAACTAATTGACCAAAACGCTGGCGTTTATTTGTCTTAACGTGTAAGCTTTGTAATCCCGTGTGGTCGTGGTAACAATATACTTCTCACGATCCTAGTTGTAGATTTGAGCATCTTGCTTTTTAGATTATGAATGAATGAATGAAAATTCTTTATTATTCACACCAAAAAGGATACATACAATTTTGAAAAACAGTAAGACTAGTGATACAACGGGCGACCTTATCGCTAAAAGCGATTTCTTCCAGGCAACCTTGGGATGGACAGAAATAATTGAAAACTTAAAGCGTGGTGCGCAACAATTACTATTTAAATAATAAGACTATGGGATAGACGTACTTTCTAATAGTACTACATACGAATACATAAAACTACATAAAAATAAAAATAAAATAAAGTAGCCAAGTGCGAGTTGGACTCGCCCATGAAGGGTTCCGTTGCAGCAAGTAACATAATATACATAGTACACATAGTTCTTGTAGTTCGTTGTAACTTTGATCGAAGTTTCAATAATAGTGTATTTATGACGTACTAAAAAAAAAGTACTCATCAGATCGAGCTCAAACTAATTTTCGTTGGTAGTTTACATGGTAATGTACATCATATATTTTTTTTAGATTTTTCATTCATGTACTTTAGAAGTTAGAGGGGGGGGGGACACACATTTTACCACTTTGGAAGTGTCTCTCGCGCAAACTATTCAGTGTAGAGGAAAATGATTTTAGAAACCTCAACATCATTTTTGAAGACCTATCGATAGACTCCCCACATGTGTAGGTTCGATGAAAAAAAAAATTTTGAGTTTCAGTTCTCAGTTCTCAGTATGGGGGGCAACCCTAATTTTTCTTTTTTTTAATTTTTTTTGTTCAAACCCTAATGCGGTTCACAGAATACATCTACTCACCAAGTTTCAACAGTGTAGTTCTCATAGTTTCGGCAAAAAGTGGCTGTGACATACGGACGGACAGACAGACAGACAGACAGACAGACAGACAGACAGACATGACGAATCTATAAGGGTTCCGTTTTTACGTTTTACGGAACCCTAAAAAATTGGCAGTCATAGGAACTGCCGATAGAAACGAAAACTTGTAACTCAGATGTTTTCACTTTTAATTGAATTGTCTAATTTATTTATCACCTTCTCAGAACACAAAATATTTGTTAAACCATCGTAGGTCTATGTACATTCGCATAATTTCAACACCGCCATCTAAATCGATGGTTGCGCCATCTAGTTTTATGTCAACGTAATTATACAGAATATTGCAAATCTTTACTGTTTCTGTTGCCCTGGTACTGGTACCTAGGGGCAAACGCAACTCTTTTAGATTTCTGTTGCCCTGGTATCTGGACATAAACGCTGGGCTGTTGGAGGTAGGTAATCGAAACTTTTTACTGTTTCTGTTACCCTGGTACCTACCTGGCCGTTTTTACCGAGTTTACCCGAAGATTTCATATCCGATCCGATCCGATCCATTATCATATCCAAGCGTGACGATTGATGAATCCATTTCACAGCCCACGAAAATTCTGTCTATAGCGCGCCTAAAGAAGTTTTCACTTCAAAAACTAAATACACTAATAAATAAACTAATCATATACTTAAATACATAAAAATACTGACAAGATAAATAAATTTAACTAGTTACAATGATGACAAAATGACGAGCAACAAATAAGATGTAGATTAGTGGACATGTAGCCCCAAACTAAGCAAAGTTTGTACTAAGCAAGAAAACGGTTGACATGGTTCTTTTTTTTAAGAGGATTTCGGTAAATTTTATATACCACCATATACATTTTATCGAAATCGATGTCGTAGTTTTTGATATCTTGACAAAACCTTATATTCACTTAACTTTATCTGGATGACGTCAACATAGCTTCAACAAAAAATATGAAATGTAGTCAAGAGTCCGATTTTAAATTTAAGTAGTTTTTTATTATTAAATTATTTGTACATTACTGCATGGCTCTATAATAACTGGTGAAAGTGTGGTACTCCCCCAAGCTAACTCTGTAAAGTATCTTAATGCAAATTATTTAATTGTGAAATTGGTTATGTAATTGTTGGCAGTCAGTTGTGATGAGCGACCAGTAATTCTGTCTAACTGTTAATGTCGCCTGTAAAATCCCTTGTTTGCCGAGGAGCACCGAGGGGCATCGAGGGGTCCGCGGGTCACGTGGTTTTCGTCAAAACAGTGAACATTTTATTGGAGACTTGACCCTTCCGTGCGGGGCGCGGACGGGATGTTTAATATCGGTATCGAAATATTACACAACTTTTCCGGTTTGCATGTTTTGTGTTATTAAACGGTTGGGAGTTATTGAGGATGTGGATGAACCTACATGTACCTACATGATGTGTGTAGGTTCACCAGTTCTATGGCAATGTGAGTTAAAATAATAACATCGTTAAAAAGTGATGTTAATACTTCTCTTGATTCCACGTTCTTAGAAGCCAACTTTAACCGCAGAATAATAGATAATGTATGTGACGCAAGAAGCACCTATCAACCAAAGGTTAGTTGCGATGTTTAAAATGTTGTAGAGCTAACTGCGGGGTGTCGGTTTTTCGTTTTTCCTTAACGCGCGAAAAGAAGAATAACTTCCCAAATGCTCAGATGTCGATGGGTGAAGAACAAAAAACTAGGTGTCTTCTAGACGATGCGAAGGTACTTGAAGACTGAACGGTTGCTCACGTTATATCAAGCAGATTCATATAGAAGCAGTATAGAATACTGTTCGCACTCTTTTAGGACGGCCCGGCTAACTAACTACAAATTTTGACAACAGCCAACTGCGAAAGCAAAAAAAACACTGTCATGTTCCACGCACTTTATTGTATCTAAAGCGCATTGCTTATGAAAATTACTTGTGATTCGAGGCTTGGTTCTATAGTGGCTTGCCATCACTCTATGTATAAAAAATACATTTCATCTAGTACCCTTTGCCGACACGACGCTTTTGCCTAGTCGAAGTCAAAAGTCAAAGTAATTTATTCGCCAAAAATTGTGGTTACAAATAAGGTCTTAAAATACTATGGTTTGATGCTGCACAATTTCAGCCTAAAAGGCATGTGAAATTTTAAAAAATTGTTACGCATTTATAATAATAGTAATATTTACTAAGCGATACTTTTTATATTTGACGAAGTAATGATTGCAGACATAATTGAACAAAAGTAAATAACCTCCACATGGATGGTCATCATTAAAAGTCAGAACTACATTTTGAAAGTTCGTCCCTTTGGCAACAAAACTAAAAAAGAAGTAAGTAAGTCCCTCTCAACACCTAAAGACTCGTTAATTAATGAATGTAAATCCCCGCTCTCCCCTCGATAAGCGAAGTTAGTGGAGAAGTTATTTAATAACCAGTTTTAGTTTTAAATCCGGCGCCGGCAGAGAACCGGCTACCGGCTGCCGGGCCGGTAAGCCGGCCGGACTTAGCCCGGCTCCCCTCGCCAACTAACTGAGAGTTACGTTTTTAGTGAATGTTTCACACGTATTGTGATAATAACTGTGTTGCTATTTCAATTATGTGTACACATAAAGTTGTCGTTTTATTAGTCGACTTCAATTACTCGAATATATTACTCGTTCGTTGTGGGGCTTACTTAACGGTTTGCAGGGTTCTAAATATTTTAATACTTACGCGATTTTGTGTATATTTATTTTAATATGCGAAGCAAAAACTGAATACTTACCCCTTTTTACCAAAACTCGGGGGAGAGTATGAAATTTTGCACATTTATAAAATTTATACAGAGAACGAGCGCATACTGCTAATAATTTTTAAAAAAGTTGCAAAATAAATGCATAAAATCATGAAAATACGAAAACATTATACACATTACCGTGTATTTGATACAAACATATAAAAAAACTTTTATTTATTGTTAAATTATTTTAAGTCAAATTTCGACCACTTGTCGACCGTTATACACAAAATAGATCAAAATCACAAAGAACAATTCATAAAAAAAAATGTTTCGAATCAAAATCGAACCCACGACCTTGGTTCACCTACAGTAGGTCAGCTATGAACTGAGGCATGAGTCTAATTTAATCCGGCCCTGGGTCCTCAGGCCTGGAATAGCCTTAATCGGATTGAGTCGAGATGCGTCTATACGGACGATCTAGGCTCTAGACTACCTGGGAGAGGCTTTAGCTTCTAGCTGGAGATAAAAATAGTACACGAAAGTGAACTTTAGAAACTCTGCATAGTATATGTAAACAGAAATATTGCTGTACAGCTGTAACACATTTACAAATAAAGTGGCCAAGTGCGAGTTGGACTCGCCCATGAAGGGTTCCGTTGCAGCAAGTAACATTATATACATAGTACACATAGTTCTTGTAGTTCGTTGTAACTTTGATCGAAGTTTCAATAATAGTGTATTTATGACGTACTAAAAAAAAACTACTCATCAGATCGAGTTCAAACTAATTTTCGTTGGTAGTTTATATGGTAATGTACATCATATATTTTTTTTAGATTTTTCATTCTCTTACTTTAGAAGTTAGAGGGGGGGGGGACACACATTTTACCACTTTGGAAGTGTCTCTCGCGCAAATTATTCAGTGTAGACGAAAATGATTTTAGAAACCTCAACATCATTTTTAAAGACCTATCGATAGACACCCCACACGTGTAGGTTTGATGAAAAAAAAAATTTTGAGTTTCAGTTCTCAGTATGGGGGGCAACCCTAATTTTTCTTTTTTTAAAATTTTGCTGTTGAAATCTTAATGCGGTTCACAGAATACATCTACTTACCAAGTTTCAACAGTGTAGTTTTCATAGTTTCGGCAAAAAGTGGCTGTGACATACGGACGGACAGACAGACAGACAGACAGACATGACGAATCTATAAGGGTTCCGTTTTTACGTTTAACGGAACCCTAACTAGCGGCATAAATAATAGATAATATAGATTGATTCATTATTGTCCGTAATTTGAAAACAAACAAAAAAAAAACTAACAATAACAATCAAATTTTATTTAAAAATTCCTGAACTTTTGTGGTTTCTGCCAAATTGGGTTTAAAATTTGTCATCATATAAGTATTTTTTATAATCAAGCTCTTTAATTTGATACCCATATCCCTCAATATGGGCTCAATAAAAGAGGTTGTGTAATGGAGTTGTGAAAAAAAAATGCGATTCGCCATTTTGTGACAGCGATCAACTTGTTTTTTTATAGTATAGGCCTATAGACAATAGAGTGACGAGACGAGGAGGGTATTTAATGTGCCTGATGGTAAGCAAACATGTCTGCCACAGAACAGCACAGTGTACTTATTTTCAAGCATTGCTAAATTATGCTTGATATGAAAACATTATAATTTATTTTATAACATATTTGCTCGTAAAGGGTCTCTTATTGGACCAATTTCTGTATCGTAATAAATAATAAATAATAAAATAAAATAAATTTATTTCAATCAAATAGATCTTAACTATACAATATTTTCTTACTTCTATAAACAGGTAGATTATTTTGTTAGCCTGAACTAGGTAGAACCTGTGTTTCAGGCGAGAGAAATGCTTATTTACCTAAGAGTTACATTTAGGAAGAAAATAAAACTAAACAATTTATTAATAATTACGATATCGGTAAAAAGAAAAGGTATTTAAGAACTACTTTGCTTATCAAAATTATAGGTATGCAATTCCTTAATTATTTTGTAACTACTATCATATGTTCAGTTTCCTCATATGACAGAGTCAGCAAATACTCGGAGACAGTTTGTTTACAGTTATATAAATTTTGATTGTAGATGCATAACAATCTATTTACTCGATTGTAGAGTAATGGTCCTAGAAATATGAAAAATCTACTTGTGAAAGCGTGTTTTGTGTGTGCCAGCGAGATACATACAATATCCTTACGTCTCTTGTTAGTATTGTTAGTGGAGTATGATAGTATTTTGTGCTGTTTTATTGTCGTGTTCAATATAAATAGTTGTCTTACAGTTAGGATGTTACAGGATTTATAGAGCCGTTCCGTAGAGAAGAGAAATGGGCGAAATGTTGCGACTTTCAGTATGGCTCTTTGTGCTCTTTCTACTGAAATCATTAATGTCTTGGAAGCCCCCCCCCATGATGTAATACAGTATGTTATTATCGATTGGCATAAAGCTTTATATACTTGCTTTATTAATTTAGTATCTACGATATGCCGTAATATTTTGAACACATAAATAAGCTTACGAAGTCTGTTTACTAGATTTTTTATATGTAGACGAAAGGATAGCGTGTCATCAATAGTAACACCTAAGTATTTGATGTCATTTGCTCTTTCTATGGTTGGGCATTTTTGTAGGCAGACTGTTGGATTTGTGCATGTGTGCGCGTATAGTTGTAGGTTAGTTGTAGATTGTTTATATTTACGCATAGCAAAATATATGTATTTTGTTTTATCCGCGTTTAGTGTTAGTAGGTTATTTGTTAGCCAATTATTCACCTTGTCAAAACCTCGCTGAGCAAATTCGTGCAGCATCATCTTGTTTGGGGCGGAAAATAAAATTGCAGTGTCATCAGCGTATGACAATATTTTGCCATGTTCTAGATTTAAGCTGCAAAGGTCGTTTATATAAACCAAGAAAAGGGTAGAACTGAGGGTTCCACCTTGTGGAATTCCAAAATTAGTGCTTTTCTCGTCAACGCTGACCACATTGCCTATTCTGACACATTGAGTATGTATGTAAGTAATGTATCTTATTACGCACTAGTGCTGTAATGTGTAATGTAAAACGCACGGTTTCAAAATGCTCCGTCCACAGACTAGGTAGAGAGATATGCTCAGTCTAAAACGAACGGTACCTTTTTAAATCTTAGTAAAGAGTTTTTATCTCAAAAAAGTGTGGTCAACATTTTATGAATAAAATTAACTTTGAGAGGTAAAATATAATAAAGAATTATTAAATTCGTTAATTTAATTAATTTAGACCGTAAATTACTTTAATTTTTCTGTAACAAAACACAAAAAATATTAATTTACTTTATTATTAATGGCATACCGGCTGGTTCTGTGCCGTTGCTTAAAAAAAAAGGCGCCGATGCGCGCGCATTGCTAATCTGTGATCCATAGTGATTACTTACTCTGTGCTGTTATATCTGTGATCAAGTAAATATTATTCCGCGCGTTTTTTTTTCGCTGTATTGTTTTTATTTGAAAATGTCGTCAGAGTTTTGTTTATTTCCTCGCAAATATGTTATAAAACGTCGTATGACATACGTGCGCTTTGATAATTACAGCCTCTGCTAATTATAGCTCTCGCCTTCGGCTCGAGCTAACAATAAAGCCTCGGCTGTAATTATCAACTTACCGCACTTATATCATAATGTACTATTACATATTTTATTGTTTTCGAAGTGACAAATATTTAAATATGTTTATAAATCAACAAACCAGTGAGAGCAAGAATATTCTGAAGCACAAACTTAGGCTTGGTTCAGATATTCGAAGCGCAAAATTTTTATGGAGCTACTTCAGACAATTTGTAACTCTCACCTTCTAAAACCCAAAGGCTACTCTGTATCAAGCTTTTTACTTTGAGTAAATTAATTATTTATTTCTATTAGTATTGTTTTTAGAAGTCACACAAATATCGTGCAAGTATTTAACGTCGGCCTGGCCACAACCCTCGGTCTCAGTTCATTGCCGTTTCGTCTTACGTTTCATTCCAAGAATTTTAATAAGCGGATATTTTAATTCACTTCCGTTAACTGCAGCCCGCTATTGCTTTTAAGCGAGCAAGTTGAGTACAGCCATATAATAAATAATAATGTTTTATATAGAATGGTTCCTCCTAATCCCTGCCGGCTAGGGCTGCCTCACTCTGGCTTTAAAAAGCGACATCGTGTTATGACACGATTAAACGTCGTGTTATGATACGATTAAACGTAGTGTTATGACGATATTAAACTAATTAATTATAATACACTATGGTGTATTATAATTAATTAGTTTAATAGTACATTATGATAAAAGTCCGCTATGTTGATAATTACAGCTGAGGCGTTATTGCTATAATTAGCAGAAGCTGTAATTATCAAAGCGCACGTATGTCATATGACGGTTTTGCGAGGAATTAAATAAAACTCTGACGACATTTTCAAATAAAAACAATGCAGCGAAAAAGAAAAGGGCGCGGAATATTATTTAATTGTTCACAGATTAGCAATGCGCGCGTATCGGCGCCTTTTTTTTAAGCAAAGGCACAGAACCAGCCAGTATGCCAAAGGTACCGTTCGTTTATGACGGAGCGTTTTGAAACCGTGCGTTTTACATTACATTACCACACAAGTACCTAATGAGATACATTACGATACAGAAATTGGTGCAATAGGAGACCCTTTACGAGCAAATGTGTTATAAAATATGTTTTATCTCTATGCCCTGTATTTTTACTGCAAACATAGCCCTTCAAACCAGAATACATTAATGCTTGCTTTGTGATGAGAACGTCTAGGCTACGGAATGTGTTTCTCGAACAGATGTTTCCGATTGCAATTTTGTCGTCCTTAAATCGGTTTCTTCTAGGTTAGTACGCTGCATCGTAGACCGCATCTTCGCTTAACATCAGGCGAGATGGCGGTCAAGTGTAAACGTATAACGGTTAATGGTAAAGTAGCCCTATAGAATGCAGGTGACGTCTGAGTGTAGCGGGCAGTCAGGTCGCGTCGTTTGTATGGAGATGTGCGCGAGTGTCGGGGGTGTGTTTCGGCACGGCAGTAGTGCAATGGGCTTATCGCCATTCGGAACGCTCGCCAGGGCCGCATTACGCGGGTTGCGCGCTAGCAGCAGTCGCACACCGAATCAAATTAATGTGGAATGATTTTATTTGATGAAAACTTTGTATTGCTTTGGTGTTGTTTGCTCGCGTGTTACTAAAGAGTATGTATCTGTTTTAAATTTGGCATACCAATGAATTACTTTATTTTTTTATGTGTTTGTGAATGTGTAATGTGGGGTGTCGGGTGCTAAGGTTCTTTTGACAAGCTTCAAAGGCACAACTAATATGAAACTCACTTCACTTCTATTCAAAATGAAGAGAGGAATAAATCATTTCACAGAAATTAACGTAATTTTAGACATTGCGTACAAATGGTTTGATGCAAATAATCTAGTACTTAATCCAACTAAAACGAAATGTATAAAATTCTCACTCTGCAATGTAATGTGCGGTAGACTTGATGTAAGACTGAAAAATGAACTCATCGAACCTGTACAATCTACTCGATTTCTGGGTATTTCAGTAGATTCAAAGCTTCAATGGGGTCCTCACATAGAGACACTGGCTGACCAACTTAGTTCAGATGCCCACGTTGTTCGTCAAATTAAAAAAATTATCGGACGTCGCAACAGCTAGGCTTGTTTATTTAGGCTATTTTCATAGTATTATGTCCTACGGGATTTTATTATGGGGTTCAGCTGCGGACAGAAACTCAGTTTTCATATTGCAAAAGAGAGCAATCCGTGGCCTATATAATTTATCAGCTAGAGATTCAGTACGGGAGATTTTCAAAACTATAAACATATTAACAGTCCCTTCATTGTTTATTTATGAATATATGATGTATGTAAGAAAAAATCGAAGTCGACTGAAGAAACTAACTGATCTGAATTCAAAAGCGCACCATAAGCACAAAATTGTATTTCCTAAGTGCAAACTTCAGAAAACAAATAACTCTTTCAAATGTAATGGTATTCGCTTCTATAATGCAATCCCTGCACAAGTCGAAGGTTTTAATGAAACAAAGTTTAAAAATGAAATAAAAAGCTACCTATTGAGCAAGGCGTATTATAATATAGATGACTTTGTTAAAGATAGTAACGTATGGAAGAGAAATGTGTTGAAACTAGAATCTTGTAATAAGGTAAAATAATAGATTTATAAAACTTTTGATGGAACTTTGTTTGTACTCATGTAGTATCTGTATAAATGTCAAAGACAAAATAATAAATAATTAATACATACAGTATGTCATTTCGTCTTTTGACAAAGCCTTTTTACGCATTTGATTTAGCATTTGATTGACGAGGCTCCTTTACAGCCGCTTTATTCATTTTGACATTGTTATTTTATCTTATTATGTAGACGGATTCTTTGCCTTTTTGTTAATGACGTTACCAAGTGTTCTTATGAATTTATGGTTCGAATAAATGAATTGAATTGAGAATTCAATTGAAACTCAAAAACATGTCAAAATTATGATTTAAAAAATCCAATTTATTTTCGTCAGTCATACAATCTTATACCTATACCTTAATTAAAAAAAACTTAAATACACAAAAATCAGCCCGAAATATTCCAAATAATATTTAGAAATTAAGCTGAAACAAAGTCAGGCGTTAAAGCTGAAAAGTATAATCTCACGTGGTCATTTACACGAAAATAATAATCAGGTCGTACGTGACAGTGCTCTATTCGCAGCTTAACTGGTCATTTTAATTATTTGTTTAGAACAGAGCCGGTTCTGTGGCGGTTAGGTGTGCGGCGGCCACGAACCAGGGCCGCACTCGTCGCGAGGGCGCGGGGTTGACGCCCCGGATTAATTCAGCGCGCTCCTCGCAGCGGTGCCTCACAGGAAATGATCTAATTTCGCAATCTGATCTCAATTCTTGAATGACACTTAGCAGGATATTTGTAAATTTGCTCCCTGCTTGGATTCTCTTGCTAAAAGCGTATTCTTGTTATAGTCGACGAGGTCGTTTAATGTAAAGGATTTTGCTGCGATGTTAATGTAGCTAACATTAGTTACAAATGTAAACATTTTAAATAGTGCATAATTACTTTGTTTGTTGTTTCAGTGTCTGGTTGTCCATGTACCATTTAAAAATTGTATACGTATTTATTTACAATTGTTTTTTTTGACTATGAGCTATGATTCCTTTAGCTCGTATTTAAAATCCATATTACGAGTTTTGCTTAATTTGAAGCTAGAAGGTATTATGCGAAATGTATAAAGTAGACTAATAAATACAATTACCAACCCGAACTGGGCCAGCGTGGTGGATTATGGCATTAACTCTCTCCTTGCGAGAGAAGGTCCCGAGTCCCAGCAGTGGGAACGTTTAGTAGGCTGTTGATGATGATGATGATGAATAAATACAATTAGCAGCGCCCCGAATTTTCAGGTGCGTAATTTCCGTTCGAGTATGTGCTATTCCAGATTATAATCAAAGTGTGTTCCAAATTTGAATCTGATCCGTTCAGCTGTTCCAACCTGATTAAGCAACAAACAGCCAAACCTTTGCATTTATATTATTTTATGTTTTAACACAGTAAGACAGTAGGAGAAACAAGAAGATAACGGTAATATTTAACCATCGATTTTTGAATTGAAAACTTCTTTAGGCGTGCCTAGACAGATTTTTCGTGGGCTGTGAATTGAATTCTACCGTCACGCTCGGGTATGATAAGAAATCTTCGGTAAACTCGGGACTCGGGTACGTCAGCCAATGGGAAATGCTGAAAGGGCGTGGCTAGGCCATAATAGCATGGCCATCTAGAAACGCATCAGCCAATGGGAGATCTTGACGCATTTCTAGATGGCCATGCCAAGATGGCGAGGCCACGCTCTCCGGTTACACCCGTGTAGTTTCTAAGGTAAACTATCAAATTCTGAGTTATAAATTTTCACTTCTATCGGCAGTTCCTATGACTGCCAATTTTTTTTTGTATTTAATGAAACATTTTAGACAATACAACGACAAACACTTCGGGTACATTTATTAAAATAGTATGTAAATAGCGGGTTTAATACCTTTGTTTTTTAATAATTCAAAGAATATGAGCAACGGAGTGGCGAGAACGAGGCATAAATATGTATTACTGGAATTTATTACAAGTCTCATTATTATTCCTTATTAAGAAAAGAGGAAGACGGTATCATAGGGGCTGATTGTGTAACCTGCCATCTCATTTTTTATTACAACTAAAAGAAGTCCTAAAATAATCAAAAGTACTCGTACCATTTAAGAAGTTTATAATGGGAGTTGTAAGGATACGTATTTTTGTGTAATTCCACATTATGTTTTCACCACGCTTCAACAACTCTTGGTCTAGAATAGTAAATGTATCGAACAAGCCATCCTTCCTCCCGCACCACAGCGCCCGATCGATTCGCTCCGGCCCTGTCGGTGCGGTCACAACCCCACCTCGCTTTGACCCTGTCCGCGCGTTCACGGCCCCACCTCGCTCCGGGCCTGTCCGCGCGGTCAGGGCCCCACCTCGCTTCAGCCCTGTCCGCGCGGTCACAACCCCACCTCGCTTCGGCCCTGTCCGCGCGGTCACGGCCCTTCCTCACTCCGGCCCTGTCCGCGCGGTCACGGCCCCACCTCGCTCCGGCCCTGTCCACGCAGTCACGGCCCCACCTCGCTTCGGCCCTGTGCACGCGGTCACGGACCCGCGGACCCACCGGTCACTTAGTTATTAAATAACTTCGCAAAGTCCACCCCTGAACTTTCCAACTTTTCATTTTATTTATTGCAATTTTATACACAGCGCGAACGTAATGGTGTTTTGTTAAAAACTTATTTGAAAGGGAAATGCTTTTGGAAACATTTTAATATGTTTTAGTAGAACTGAATTGTTTTAAGAAAATATTTTTAAATTAATTGAGTGCTACATATAATTAATACAAAGAGCTTTAAAGATATTTTTATTGATCTACGGCTTATTTTGTCTTCGTTAGAACTCGTAGTAGCGATACCACCAACTTCACAAAGGAAGGTCTTAGGTTCGAATCCCACTCACACGTCTTAGTATTTTCCAAGTGCAGAATGTGCAATTTCAAAGAGGTTTTTTGTTTGAACGCGCTAATCACAGAAGCTACTGGATCGATTTTTTTAAATAATTTCACCGTTGGATATTTACGTGATGCTTGAGTGGTACTCGTATAGGCTATTAGGTATATTATGTACGAGTACAACGGGCTAAGCCGGGATGGACCACTAGTTAAATATAAAAATCCGACTGCATGCATGTGCTACCGGCCAAACCCGATTTCAGGGCAAACTAGTTATTCCTATAGGTACGCGATAGGATTAACTAGTATAGCCTAGTCCAAACTAATTTGTCCTAAGCTCGATAGGATAAACCAGTTTAGCCTAGGCCAAACAAGTTTATCCTGATATAAATACGCGTTAGGTTACGTTAGGATTGTTTTTATAACTGTCCCGGTGCAAGGACCAGGCCTGCGAGCTATGTCCCCAACATGGGTGGTTAGGTTAAGTAAATAAAATTGGCAGTCATAGGAACTGCCGATAGAAGTGAAAACTTATAACTCAGAATTATATAGCTTACTTTGGAAACTACATAGGTGTAACCGGAGGGTGTGGCCTGGTCATCATGGCTTGACCATCTAGAAATGCGTCAGCATTTCCCATTGGCTGACGCATTTCTAGATGGCCATGACATGATGGGCAGACCACGCCCTTTTAGCATTTCCCATTGGCTGACGCACTTCTAGATGGCCAATGTCTATGGCCCCAAGTTTACCCGAAGATTTCTTGACGCTAGAATTCAATTCACAGCCCACGAAAAATCTGTCTAGGCGCGCCAGAAGAAGTTTTCACTTCAAAAAAATCCGACTGCATGCATACATACAGTAATACACTGCGCTTGTTATCGAGATAAATTCAACAACACAAATCAAAGAGATAAACTACGAGTATCTACACCAGCATAACGAGCGCAGTGCAGTGCTATGTATTCGCTTGGATTTATCATCAAGAAATCATATCGCAAGTCATTAAATTCAGTTTCAAATTTTCAGTCTGTTTTTTTTTTTACTATAATAGGTTCGCACTTGACCACCATCTCGCCTTGTGTTAAGCGACGATGGGATCTACGTTGGAACGTGTATACCTAAAAGAAACCGATTCACTCTCGATTTGAAGACACCAAGATTGTAACCATCGGGAAAACCCACTCAGGCAACGCATTCCACAACCTAGACGTTCTTATCACAAACGTGGAGTCAAATCTCTTCGTTCGTGTTTTTGGAACATCAACCATGAAACGCTGTCGCTTTTTTGAGATACGAGAATTCCGATAGAGGAAAGGGCAAGATGGTATTAGATCATGCAGATCAAGTTGCACACTCTCCAAAAAGTATCCTAAAAAAAAACCGATGAGCTAGCTATTTTGCGGCGATGATCAAGTCTGTCTGTATGTCTGTCTGTATGAATCTGTGTGTATTTAGTGTCATTACACTTAACTAAAGTACGTTAAAGATATAATAATTTATGAAATATAAGTCTTTGCTCTTGTGCTAGCGAGCTAAAGAGGTGAGTAAATAACTGGTTTGACCAACTAACCGTGGTTCGGCGGGAAATTATTTTCATTTTAAGCGGGGATTAGGTTAGGTTAGTGTTAGTGCTGTGCCGCGGTTTAAAGTCTTTTGATATAGCATATACAACCTACTTTTTTTAATGGACACAAATATCACACATTAACGAAATATTTATTTCTAAGTTGGTGTCCTCACCATATTTTTATTTGGCATTAAAGATAGTTATAGTGATAAAGTAATTACACCGTTGCGTAGTAGAAACATTTTGTACTCTTTATTTTAAGTTTTTTTTTTTATACTATGGAGCGACGAGACGAACAAGATGGTGGTGGTGTGCCTGATGGTAAGCAACATGCCTGCCACATAACAGCACAGTGACACGCAGCTATTGGATCATGAAGAGGCCAAATCATTACTTAGCACTGCACTGCGCTCGTCACCCAGAGATCTAAGATATTACTGCCGTCCGCAAACTACAATGCCGTTAAGTACCAAAATGTAGTTTCGAGATATCGCGGGAAAACTGTTTCTAAATTTTAAAATTATGCCATTTGATAAGTGGAATACATATTTCCATAATTTTGATACCTTTATATAGAGCTGGAAAAACACTTTAAAATGATAGTACTTTCAAGTAATTAAGGTGTGCGAAATAAGAATTATAAGCGTTTTTGCATTCTAGTCTTGTAATTTTGTCTTAAAATCTTTTCAAAATCACCACTAAAATGCCGTTATGTATAGTTTAACGGCATTTTAGCGTAATATTTTCTTTAATTTCTTTGGATGGTACTTGACTATAGAATTTGAAATCATTCCAAAACTAAAATGCCGTTATATCATGAAACATCCGAGATTACAATGCGGTTAAAGTCATTTAACCGCATTTAAAACTAGCAAACTTCAAAAATTTGTTTTAATCGGTTATTTCAGAGCATTTCACAACACTAAAATGCGGTTAAATGCAAATCCTTTACCTTTAACTGCAATTAAGCTAAGCATGACTCACAAGATATTTAAGAAAATACAATAAAAGTGTTGATTTATGTGAAATAAATGACTGAATAAAATGTGAATGACATTAAAAACTAGATATTTATTGGTATTAAAAAATAACCAACAGCATTTTTTGTTAATATTTTTCGAATACAAGCCTAAGTATCTAAAAATACAATTTCTCAAGAGTTAAAATTTAAAATAACAAGGTAAAATTACAAAATTTTAAACTAAAATACTACTTTTATTGCCCTTACTTACAACAGATTTTCAAGAATCTACGATAGAGATCAATTGTTTTATTTTTGTCACAATCACTGAAACTTTTGGATAAATATTCCTATGAAATAATTAACAATAACTAAGACTCAAACATGGTAAAATTTATTAACAAATTAACAAGGTAAAATTACAAAATTTTAAACTAAAATACTACTTTTATTGCCCTTACTTACAAGAGATTTTCAAGAATCTACGATAGAGATCAATTGTTTTATTTTTGTCACAATTACTTAAACTTTTGGATAAATATTCCTACGAAATAATTAACAATAACTAAGACTCAAATATTTTTCTTGAGTCTAAATATTGCTTTACTAGCATTATCATTATTTGTCGTCGGTCGACAAGTTCTTCCAAAACAATAGCTTATGTGTTAGCGCATTGTTGCTCTATGATTTGAACTAAATTAATCTTCCGCTTGGTATTTCTGCATTTTGCTTTTGACTTGAAACGAAATTTTATAATTTCTGGGTATTTGCCATTGAAGAGAGCAAAATAATATAAATAATCTTTCTCGCAATAACTTTTGTACCTACAAGCTATCACAATAAAACTCAAAATCAGAATAAATCCACACCTGCGACATGTTTTTGAGATTAACTCAGGGGCTTAATTTGAATTCTTCTTTCTGAAGCGTAATTTGGCACAATAACGCAATTGTTTGGTGCTATAAATTTCATATTTACCTTTGAGTTGCTAACTCATACTGTCTCGTCAAAATGGTCAAAATCATAATTATACAGTACCCGGCGATAAATATTGCACATCGACACCTGGAAAGAGACAATCGGCCAACTTCGGCTTCGTAGAGCGTCATCTCTGTAGCACGAAATACAAACAGTGCGGTATCTATTAGGAGCTGTTAAAACAATTTTAATTTGCTTCTTTTAATAATTCTTTTTATTCTTTGTATAAAATACACCAATAAGTGTTCTATAAGTGATGGCTTTAGGTTCGAGTAAAATAAAATAAAAAAGTAGCCAAGTGCGAGTTGGACTCGCCCATGAAGGATTCCGTTGCAGCAAGTAACATAATATACATAGTACACATAGTTCTTGTAGTTCGTTGTAACTTTGATCGAAGTTTTAATAATAGTGTGTTTATGACGTACTAAAAAAAAACTACTCATCAGATCGGGTTCAAACCAATTTTCGTTGGTAGTTTGCATGGTAATGTACATTATATATTTTTTTTTAGTTTTTTCATTCTCTTACTTTAGAAGTTAGATGGGGGGAGGGGGGCACAATTTACCACTTTGGAAGTGTCTCTCGCGCAAATTATTCAGTGTAGACAAAAATTATATTAGAAACCTCAACATCATTTTTGAAGACCTATCGATAGACACCCACACGTGTAGGTTTTATGGAAAAAAAATTGAGTTTCAGTTCTCAGTATGAGAGGCAACCCTAATTTTACTTTTTTTTTTGAAAAAATCGTAATGCGGTTCACAGAATACATCTACTTACAAAGTTTCAACAGTGTAGTTCTCATAGTTTCGGCAAAAAGTGGCTGTGACATACGGACGGACAGACAGACAGACAGACACGACGAATCTATAAGGGTTCCGTTTTTACGTTTTATGGAACCCTAAAAATATGTTCACATTATGTTTACGTATTTAATTATTTTGGAAAATTACAGCTGTAGTGTACATAATAAACACCATTGTACCTATTGTTAAAGTAAAAGTTAAAGTGAGACATTGTAATAAAAATAATAATAATTCTCAATTACTTCCATTTCACTATCTGTGCTCTCAAAGAGGTCAATATCACTGTCACTATCAGCCGTATTTATCACTAGTCTATCAGTGTAATTGTCTAAACCGTGTTTAATGCTTTTATGTTCATTTTAACATTTGATTGTGTGATCGCAAACCTTTTTCCACTCTTCAGTCCCGATCATGTTTACTTTTTCAGTCAATAACGTTTTTACTGTAGTTAAATTCATACCCACATTTCTACAGGCTACATAGCCTTTTAGTTGAGACCATATATTTTCAATTGGACTAAAATCCGGATGATACGGTAGCAATCGCAACACAGTGTGCCCATGTCCGGCAAGTACTTTGTCCACGGAAAACTCTGTATACCTCTCTTTGTGCTGACATAATTATAATGGCATAAATCTGGGTTTTTGTTAATTTTGGATCAACTGGAATTTCGTGTATGTTTAACCAGTTGATCATTTCCTGTTTAATGATGTTTGAGTTGGGGGGTCTTTCAACATATTTATTGTTGTGATAGGGTGCGTTGTCGATAACTAGAACGGAATCACTGGGTATATTTGGGATTAATTGATTAACCAGCCATTTCTCGTAGTTATCGTTATTCATTTCATTGTGATAGTCACCTGTAGTATCCGTGGATTTATACGTTAAAAAGGCACCGGGTACATAGCATTTTTCATTTCCCGCATGAACTATTATCAAACGTTGCACTTTTGAAATTGGCTTTTTTACTCCTTTTTTCTTATTATCACTCCAAGATTTACCTTTAGTGTGGGATGTATGTATGTAAGACTCATCCATGTAGACGATATTTTTTCCTCTTTCGCGAAATTTGCGCATTTTATCGATATATTCCATTCGTTTGAGACTTACATCGTGCTTTTCCATTAAAACTTTTTGATTGTCTTCCATTTTAGTGAACCGAAATCCTATCTCGTGAAGTATTTTTCTCAACGTCTTTTCAGACCCATTGTAATTAATAGCTTCACATAATTTAGCTTTTAATTACTTTATTGTTGGCAGTTAATTAAATCGTAAGTGAAAATCATACACCATTCTTCGAACAACATCATAATCAAAATCGTCCATATCCAAACGAAATTGCTTTTTTGGTCTCCCTTTTTTGGGAGTGCTAAACTTAATTTCAGTAGAATGTGTTTCAGTACTGACTTCGTTTAATATATTGTTCAAAGTTCTTCTTGAAATTCCAGTGGCATTTGCAACTCGCGCTTGAACCTTCTTAAAATAACAACTTACAGTTTTATCTTCATTTTTTTAAAATCTGTCAGCTTAAAAATATTAAAAGGTTAGAAAATATTTATAAACATTGTAGATAATTTGGCGTGACTGACCTCGTAAAGGTTTTCCTCTTTTTCCTAAAGATGCCATAGTACAACTTTAAATTATTTAAATTTGGGGGTGTTAACAACTCTATATATTTTTTTTTAACTGGACGCGCCCGCACTCTATCACACTTGAACAACGACTGACAAAACGTCACATAGGTAGTGTGCGACAGAGATAATGCTCTACGAAGCCGAAATCAGCCGACTGTCTCCCTCCAAAGGCCGATGTGCAATACTTATCGCCGGGTACTGTACTGCATACGCAAGAACTTGTAACGGCATTTTAGTTAAGTAATATGGAATAGCCGCATTAAGTCTAGTATTGTAAAAAATAAATAATGTATATCACATAATTAAGGTAGCATTGTGATATTTTCTGTTTTAAGTTTACAAAATTGCATACGTATTTACTAGTCTAAAAAGCCGTTAAGTATGTTTAACTGCATTTTTGTGTTGTATTCAAGCATAACGGCTTTATAGCGTTGGACAAATACAATATAAATTATAAATAAAATAATTTTAACAAAAAAAAGAACCGACTTTAAACTAAAAAGACTTCAGTAAACTAAAAAGTAAAAAATAAATCTCTTTACCACAAAGTAGAACGTACTTTGATTAATTTGAACAGACATGATTAGATAAGTATTTAACAATTCTGAAGTCGGTGCCAAGTAAAACAACTACAGCTGAAGCTAACATTCGTAGAGTAGTAAATCGAACTGACATTTGGAACATAGAGAAGTTGTTGGGGACATATGTATGATAGACAGGAAGGTTGGTGCAACATTGACTTGGCACCGACTTCAGAATTGTTAAATACTTATTTAATCATGTCTGTTCAAATTAATCAAAGTACGTTCTACTTTGTGGTAAAGAGATTTATTTTTTACTTTTTAGTTTACTGAAGTCTTTTTAGTTTGAAGTCAGTTCTTTTTTTTGTTAAAATTATTTTATTTTACGATTTTAAGTGATGGTTAGATGAATAATTCTTGAATTAGGTGAGAAGATAAAGCATTATTTTTCTTGCAATCTTGACTAGTAGAATAATATTCACATGATAAAGTGCTCAAATCCAGGCTGGTCGGTGTACTCAGACCTGTAAAATGGTCCTCAGTACCCATGTGGGTGCCAAGTTCTCATCAATATTTAAGAGTACATGAATCAAGCACAAACACTAGCTACTGTAAACCGTTAAACAGTTCACATAACTGTCCTTTGTCTTCATCGTCAGACCCCTAATAACAGTCACATCCCACCTAGGTATGTGTAAAGTGCTCATCGATACAGCTTTATCAAGCCTATACAGAAGGTAAATGCTGTAGATCGTTGAGGAGTAGCCTCGACTGTCTTTCGGCTCCTTCATCGGTTCGACTCCAGACCTTCATTCAATTGTAGTGCTTTAAAATTCTTAATTGAAACATTTTCAAACGCACTAGTCTACCCTTGCAGTTGTTAAAGGTCTAATGATTAATTAATTAGTTACAACGCGATTGAGCAACAAACATCCAAACATAGACGTTTATAATGATGATGAAAGACAGTCCCAAGACATCTAGACGTCAGACATCATCAATACAAATTAATCAAGCCCAAACACAAAATAACTGCTGTAAATCTTTGAGGAGTTCCCTCGACAGTATTTTGGCTCCATCATCAGATCGCTTCCAAATCTTCGTAGTGCCAAACCAAAATAAATTGTAGTGCTTGTAAATACTTAATGGAAAAATTAACAATGGCGCTTGTCGCCCCTACGATTTTTGCAAGTTCTCTTCAATTTCTGCAGGATTCCACCATCAGATCCTGGTTTCCTTATCATGGTACCACCCTTAGAATGTCTCCTATCCAACAAAAAAAGAATCATCCAAATCGGTTCATAAACAAAGAAGTTATCCGCGAACAAACATAAAAAAAATATATATATATATATACGGTCGAATTGAGAAACCTACTTTTTTTTAAAATCGGTTAATGAAGCTTTGTTTAAAACCATTTAAGTGCTTTAACGGCACTATAGGGTACAAAAGTCAGTTAACGGCAATTAAGTAATGGAAAATCAAAGAAAATTTCAGCCAAAAGTAACGTTAAAATACCTTAGCGGCTTTTTAGGTAAGTATTGTTATTTAACTGTGTTTTAGCGTTGGAACCATACAAAATAAAATAACTTAACGGCATTTTTAGTTTTGGTATCTTAAAAACTAACATAGCTAGAGAAACACGGGTTACACAGATCGATAGATTTTTTTTTTCTGATTGTAGTGCCATTTAAATGTCCAAATCGACCTGATGTTAGATAACGGCATTTAAGCTTGAGGACGGCAGATTATATCTCTAAGCCCAGTAATTTCACTGGAAACTTTGCCCTTCAAACTGAAACACAGTAATGTTTGTACTTTACTGCTTGGCGGTAGAATAACTGGAAAACGTGTGGTCCTTCCCCAGGCGGACTCTGCTAAGAGTCCTACCACTACTAAACTCCTACCACACATACTATCTACATACTGTACATCGACGTCTGTTGTTAGTGAAAAAATATTGTTAATGTCCTCATCATGTCTCCTGTCCGTCTCCGTCATGTCCTGTCCTGTCATGTAATTAATGTAAATAATGTTAATGTTACATCTCCTCTTGACCTGTAATGGGTCGACTTTGAAAATTAAATAAGTTTGAATTTCATAATTTGAAAAATACGTAACAGTGAAAGCAGGTTTCGAACCGACAACATCACGTCTTCAAACGAAACTTCCCGGCACTGAAATACCAGTCTATTTCAGATTTGCTACTTATCTATACTAATATTATAAAGCTGAAGAGTTTGTTTGTTTGTTTATTTGTTTGTTTGTTTGAACGCAAGGATCTCTGGAACTACTGGTCTGAATTGAAAGATTCTTTCTTTGTAGGATAGTCCATTTATCGAGGAAGGCTATAGGCTATTTAACATCACGCTACTACCAACAGGAGCTGAGTATGAGTGAAAGAAAACGTGTAACAAAAACGGGAAAAAATATTGCTTTTTGAGAGCTTTCGTTGCGTGACTGCATATATGTCATATTTTAAAGGTTGCGTCATTAGAACCTCAAGCAACTATTTTCTACGAAGTAACTATTTTCTGATCTGTGCCTAAAGTAACCGAGTTCGTTCAAAATTTGAATTGGTACGACCAATTTTCGATAGATAGCGTAGCAACGCGCGCGCGTTCAGCTAGTCTATTTCATATTTACTATTTCATATTACTTATCTATTACATTGGATATCAAGACTTTCTGGTGAGACTATGTATGTTCATAAAATTGATAGACTAATTTAAAAAGGACTGGCTAAGTAAAACCCGGAGGGCTTGAAATCAATCGAAAAACGTGCCAAGAGGCTCATAGAAAACGACATCCTTTCACTTTAATTCACTGTCTTTTTCGAACAAAGACAGTCAGGAGTTACAGTCTTGCTGTCTTCAAACCGAGAGTTTTTTTTTTATTATTTAAATTAGCCACTCCACAGACACCGGGGTCCGTGATCTTTGTCATTTCAATTTTTTTTTTTTTTACCAACCGAGAGTGAATCGGCATAGTCTAGGTTAGAACGCGCCGTCGTAGACCACATCGTCACTAAACATCAGGCGAGATGGCGGCAAGTGTAAGTCTGTAATAGTTAAAAAAGTACTGAGTACGTCCATAACATTGATAGGATTCCTTCGCGTTAAATAAACATCGTGTAAGTTCTCTCGCGCAAACTCGGAGCTTAATAAAGTGGCGCGCGAGGAGTTAGGAGTTGCTCCAGAATCTGAGAACCTTCGTCAAACTTACCGAATGCAATCTGCATAAAAACTGAGATGCTTCGATCGATGGCTGCAGATGGTTGCTAAGGATGAGATACACTGGATACTGATTACACGTTCAAAACATTCATTGCATAAGCGGCCTGCTAAATGTTCCCCACTGCTGGGGCTCCAGGCTTCGCAGGGAAAGAAATATACCATTATCCATCATGCGGTTATAAATGTCAATGTATGGATGTTAGGATATTTGGATGTTTGTTGCTCAATCACGTCCTAACGTATGAACGGATCGGGCTGAAATTTGGAACACAGATAGATTATAGTCTGGAAGAACATATAGGCTACTTTTTATCCCGAAAAAACAACGGGAACGGGAACTTCGCGGGTAACACCGCGGGGCGCTGCTAGGTTAGAATATCCCGCTTTTCTACTGGGCCGAACTCGGCCAACGTGGTGGAATATGAGATAGACTCTCTCCTTGCGAGTGAAGGCTCTAATTGCCAACAGTGGTTTTAGAGGGCTGCTTCCGCTGTATTACAACCAGTGTTTCAGTCTAGTCTTGTGGCTGGCACATGGATTAATAATGTGTTTGACAATAATCCATTTTCGCTAAATATGAACTTCTTTAAAGTAACAAAAAGTCCATAATGATTAAAGTGTTAAACTAAATAATGTACTACTCAAATTATTTAATTTTGTCCAAATCTAGTAAACCGTTACAGATATACATGAGCATAAAAATATGCACACTGACACATGAAAAATTTCGCTTAATATTAGTTGACGGAAATGACCAGACACAGCACTAATGTTCGAATTCATCACACACATGTTTGACTTGATTGAGAATCTAATTCACACGTTTAATTAAAATGAAAGCGTTCGCAATTTAAGCTAATTTTAAAAACATTAAGGTTTCTATTAAGTGATGTATCAAAAACGTTTCCAATATTCACTGAGCTTGATAGAAAATGTTTTCAGTTTTTACTCTACACAAGCAAATTTGATTAGCGAAAAAATAACATCAATTTCACAAACTGATTTGTTTGATGCGAGTATCAGCCCGCCGCCGAGCCCGGTGCCGTTGCACTGTGGCATGACTCACAAAAACGGGAATTAAAATTTAGTTTTAAATTATTTGATCATAAACTCATAGCTTTAGATATAAACGGTCAATTTTCCACAATACGATATACGAATAATATATTAACGTTATTCAAATAAAAGTATTTTTTTTAGTTTTTTGTTGATATATCAAGTTTTTGAAGTGAAAACTTCTTTTGGTGCGCCTGGACAGATTTTTCGTGGTCTGTGAAATGAATTTTACCGTCACGCTCGGATATGATAAGAAATCTTCGGGTAAACTCGAGACCATACGTATTGGCTATCTAGAAATGCGTCAGCCAATGGGAAATGCTGGTGCATTTCTAGATGGTCATGCCATGGCCAGGCCACACCCTCTGGTTACACCCGTGTAGTTACCAAAGTAAGCTAACAAATTCTGAGTTATAAGTTTTCACTTCTATCAGCAGTTCCTGACTGCCAATTTTTTGTTGAGTTGATACACATAAAAAAATCACAACTTAATTCAAAATTATCATCCTTTTATTAAAAGTCGTTTAAAAAAGATTAGTGAAGCAAATGGCGACCTCGTTACAAGATCAATCTTATCCATACATGAATCTCTGCACATGCCCAGTGTGCACGAGTCTTCATGTTTGATATTTTCGTCGGGAACACCTTACAAAGTAATCTCGAGGCGGGTTATCAGTGGAACGGAAGTTAATCGCAGGAATCCCCGCGCGCTGGGAACGGCGGGAAAGAGGTGTTGGCTGGCAACTGATACTCTCCGTAACACTCAACCTAATACTTACTCTTCATTCATAGATCGGACATGGATTGTGCAACACACATACATATAACCAGCTCACTAAATGTTCCTACTGCTGGGAAATGGGGCCTTCTCTCGCAATAGAGTAAAGGGCATAATCCACCACGCTAGCTCAGTGCGGGTAGATGACACACTACTTCGAAAGTTTCCAGGTACATGTCGGTTTCCTCACGATGTTTTCCTTCACCGTTTTAAGTTAGCGGCATTACGCAAATGACTTCAAAAAGACAGTGGTGCGCGTGGTTTTGAACCCGGGGTCTCCGGATTGGCAGTCGCCGTTCTCCCACTAGACCAGCCGTAACTTGTTTGTTTACCTACTCTCTAATAAATATTTCCTTTCAGTATAGTGACAGGATGAGCAGGAATTGTTCCTGATGGAAAGTAATACGAATGTCCATACAGCACCACGTAGCTATTTGAAACAGAGGCAACAACAAAAATCTGCTTGGCAATGCATTACACTCTTAACCCAAAAATATTATGTGTCGGTTTGTCCAGTAGTTTCTACGGATATACCCACATTTTAACTTCTAACCGAAACACTGTGATGTTTGCACACTACTACTTGGTCTTAGAATACCTGGTAATAGTGTAGTACTTCCTTAGGCGGGACCAAATATCTTTGTAAAAAGTTATTTTGGAACACTCAAGTGCTCACCTCTGGTCCACACATGCTATATAACTAACAGCGTCTCGTGGTTTTGCCTGCGGACTTCTTCTTTCGTAACTTTCTCGTGATAAAAAGTATCAGGCAAAATCTATATGCTTTTCTAGATTATAAACTATCTGAATTCAAATTTCAATCAGATCTCTTCAGCCGTTCCGAAGCGATTGAGTGCACATCCAAACTTTCGCATTTACGATATTAGTAAGAGAACACTAAACTTTTATTTCAGGCAAAGTCAATTTTTGGATGATATTTTAAGTTATAGACTAAAACTACAATGTAATATAAAAAAACTTTAATACTGGATGTCTTAACCTCACTTAAATAAATCCTCAAGTCATTAAACACAAAATTAATAAAAAAAATATACGGTCGAATTGAGAAACCTACTTTTTTTTAAAGTCGGTTAAAAAGAAAAACTAAAGGAACCATATTCATGCATACTACTGTTAGAACAGTGCTGCATTATTGATTCATAATCATTTCAGTTCTAGCAGAGTAATAACAATTTTTTGAAATCAGTTAAATTATCTAATATAGTTGGATACAAACCTGGACAGACCAGCTAATTAGAAAATTCCAATCGGTAAAATTACTCATTTTCATTTTAAATGTTATGGATATTAGGTATATTTTTAATATTCAAGAGACGCATTACGTCGGAGATCCGTCGCCCGCTCCGGAAACGTGTAGGGAACTCTCCGTGAGCCGTGTTTTAATTAATCCTACATATTAAAGGAGATCCCGTCCTTTCGGCGGAGTGGCGAGTATCAGATGGACCCCACTCAACGCCAGGTGACGCGCTACAGAATGAATAAGACGGCCAACTCAACTCAAATGAGTTGAACTGAGCTGTTGAAATTTTTTGAAGTGATTTTTTTAGTCGCGTTGAGTATTTTTTTACAGGGGAAATCTTATGGGTTCGCCTTACCAAAATGCTAATGTAACGGTTTAGCGTTGGAGCGCGACTGAGCAGCGGATTAGAAACTTTTTGGATGAAATGAAATGCGAGTTTGCGTCAACGGAATCTGGGGGCACGGCAGTGCCCTCGCCAATGACTATTACCAGTATATCTGCTGCCAGGAATAGAAGTGACATATTGTTGCAACATTAATAGTACCACAGTGTCATGCGAACATTTGAAGATTACGGGTTCAAATCTCTGCCTGAAAAGTCTGTCGATGATTCTAATTGCACTGTAATTTTTAAGGAAATTTTGCTTTTTTTCGAAAACCAGAGCGTGAGGCTCAGCACTCTGCTTGGCGTTCAAACATTACTGTGTTACAATATTAATTGCATTGCATCATTTTGTAGTGGTAAGTCACTTAAAAATTCCGTCTTGCGAAGTATTACGCCTTGGTCAGTTATTGTACCGCCAAAAATAAGAAGTTTAAACACTCCGTTTGAAGGCCAATGTTTCCAGGGAAATTACAGGGCATGGACATACATCATCTTATAACTTCGGGTGATGAGCGCTGTGCAGTGCTAGGTATATATGGACTCTACATGTTGCAATAGCAGTGTGACAGTTTTCTGTCGCGCTACATTTTACTACAAAAAAGTTTGTGTTGAGTAAGGATCGAAACCACGACCTACACCCAAGTGAGGACACCCATTGCCAACTAAGCCACGACGCCCCATTCGAATGCCTTTGTAGCATCCAAATCCCAAAGTCCATAGTACAGAGTTCCTTATCCCGTCCTTAGTTTATCCAAGCACACATTTTAGGTAAAGGAATTGAGCGTAATTTTGCTCCGTACTTTACACGTGTCTTTTAAACATAACAACCCGAGATTTGAAGTCCAATATTTTATGAACTAACTACATAGAAGTAATAAGCACTATTTGAGTTTATAAATCTTTTTTTTTTATTAATGAGTGGCGAGACGAGCAGGACATGTGCCTGATGGTAAGCAACACATAACATCACAGTGACACATAGCTAATAGAACATGAAGAGTCCAATATCATTACCTGGCACTGCACTGCGCTCGGCACACAGATATCTAAGATATTATATCTCTAAGCCCATTAATTTCTCTGGAATCATTGCCCTTCAAAACCGGAACACAGTAATGTTTGCACATTACTGTTTGGCGGTAGAATAACTGGCAAAGGTGTTGCACTTCCCAAGGCGGACTCTGCCAAGAGTCCTACCACTACGACACTTAAAATAATTATACAATTAAGTAAGTAAGTAAGGTTTTTTTGTTATACGAGTACATTTAAATCTTACTATCCTTGTAATATAGTACACTAGCGGTCCGTCCCGGTTTGGTCCATGGTACACGATATAGGGCTATAATAGTTTATATACCACTCGGGGATCATGTGCATATCCATCGGTGAAAGAATTTTTGAAAACGGTCGAGTAGTGGTAGGACTCTTGGCAGAGTCCGCCTGGGGAAGGACCACACCTTTGCCAGTTATTCTACCGCCCACCAGTAATGTGCAAACATTACTGTGTTCCCGTTTGAAGGGCAATGTTTCCAGATAATCACAGGGCTTCGAGATAGAACAACTTAGATCTCAGGGTGACGAGCGCAATGATTTGGACTCTTCATGTTCCTATAGCTGCGTGTCTCTGTGCTGTTGTGTGGCAGACATGTTGCTTCCCATCAGGCACATGTCCTGCTCGTCTACCCTTCATGGGCGAGTCCAACTAGCACTTGACCGCTTTTATTTAAGTGTAAATTTTCATCACATTGATTGCAAAAATTCAAAAGCTCGTATTAGGATGATAAAGAAAAAAAAATATGATCGATATTTCACTATTCTGCATCATTTTTTTGTGCAAATTAGAGCAATATGTAAGCACTCAGTAGGGGTCCTAGGGCAGAATTTGAAACTTTGAGAGTTGTAATAACTTTTTTCTCAAACGTTGTCGAGGTATAAACTGACTATACATTATGTTAATTCAGCGTTTTAATACATGTTTTGATGATAATATCAAAATAAAGAAAAATACGTAGATTTTGAGTCTTTTATTCTTGAGTCTTTTTAATTACCTAGGTACTCGTATATCTTTGACTGGCCTCGTGGCTTAGTTGGTAGTAGCTCTGCCTGGGAAGCCGAAGGTCGTGGGTTCGATTCCCACCCAGTGCAAATATTTGTGTGATGAATTCCAATGTTTGCACTGTGTCTGGGTGTTTCTATGTATAATAAGTATGTATTTAAAACTATATAAGTATTATATCAGCTATCTTTATCTAAGCTTTGCTTAGTTTGGGGTCAGATGGTGTTGTGTGTGAATTGCCCACCAATATTTATTTATCTAGTTTTTTTTTAAATCTGTAATAGGTTTACACATGACCGCCATCTCGCCTTTTTTTAACTATAATAGGTTCGCACTTGACCACCATCGCCTGATGTTAAGTGACGATGCGGTCTACAATGGAGCGTGTTTACCTTGAAGAAACCGATTCACTCTAAATTTGAAAACACAAAGATTGTAACATCGGGGAAAACCTACTTAGGCAACGTATTCCTGAGCCTAGACGTTCTTGTCACAAAAGGAGAGTCAAATCTTTTCGTCCGTATCTTTGGAACATCAACCATGAAACGATGTCGCTTTTTCGGGATACGAGCATTCCGATAGAAAAACGGGCAAGGTGGTGTTAAATCTTGCAAATCAGTGGCACACTCTCCGAAGTGTATCCAATAGGCTAACAATTTTACTACGTTAAAATACGTATAGTTGGCAACGCCGTGTGATAAGCCTATCAGTGAATAATTATCCCGAGTAATGTTTAGTGTAATCTGTGATTGTACCGAGTGATATCACATTCTTGAAGTGCCGTTGCACAGATGCAATACATTTTGATCTCCCTCGTATGCGCATTGTCTTTACTGGTAACGCGAATACGTTTACGCTAACTAGTAGTAATGAGTAACAAATGTAATTTACTGGCTTTCATGCAACATGAGACGCACGCTCCAAAAATAAACGATACTTACTGGGATACAACAATAAATAACAAAAGATCAAGAATAGTTTCATCAAGCTTCCGAAAACTTTAAACGCGTGTTCTATCTGACAACTAGCGCCATCTAGAGGTTTATATAGTCAAGTTATTCTTAAGTGCCAAAGCCAATGAACCCAGACGTACAGAAAAAGTTATTACTTTTATAATTTACTTTTATTATTCGAGTAGTGCCAGTAGTCCGGTTTGACATTAGCTGAGAGCGTAAAATCACAGTATAACGAAATACTACCAGTAGCTCATTTCATCTTGAAAGAAACGCCGATAATGTCTAGACACGGGTAGGGTTGTTGCAATATTAAAAACATGGCACAAAAATAAAATTAAAACATACGGAAGAAGTCAGCCTTGAGCCGCGCTCCTGCAATACTCACATTGTAATGTAGGCAATGCAGGAGCACGCTTCCCGCGTCTCACCCCGCACGATGCACGATAGACGGCTTCGTCGAACGACTGTTTGACTTATTAGACTGTGTTAATAGTAACGAGTAAAAATGTAATCCACCGACAGCTTTCATGCAATTAGAACAACTAGCGCCATATAGAGGTTTATGTAGTCACGTTATTATCTTATCTTATTATATCTTGTTTTATCTTTAAACGAGCAATTATAATAATATGTGTACGGGACACATATACCCATATCTATACTAATATAATAAAGCTGAAGAGTTTGTTTGTTTGAACGCAAGGATCTCTGGAACTACGGGTCCGAATTGAAAGATTATTTCTTTGTAAGATAGTCCATTTATCGAGGAAGACTATAGGCTATTTCACATTACGCCACTACTAACAGGAGCCTCGGCTCCTGTTCATTCATGAGTGAAAAATGAAATAAAAACGGGAAAAAATATTGCTTTTTGAGAGCTTTCGTTGCGTGACAGCATATATGTCATATGTTAAAGGTTGCATCATTAGAACCTAAAGTAACCGAATTTGTTCAAAATTTGAATTGGGACGCCCATTTTCGATAGATGGCGTAGCAACGCGCGCGCGTTCAGCTAGGTAGTATTATATATAGAATCTGAAAAAACTCGGTCACCCAGGTACTTACTCAATAAGTGATAAAGACAATGAACCCAAACGTATAAATAAAAGTGGCCAAGCGCGAGTTGGACCCGCCCATGGAGTGTTCGACGGTTCCTAGTCTAGTTCATAGCAGCAAAGTAGCATAATATAAAAAAATCTTGTAGTTCGTTGTAACTTTGATCGATGTTTTAATAATAGTGCATTTATGACGTAGATCTAGTTCAAACCACTTTCGTTAAAAGTTTACACCCTAATCTTAAACACAAAATATATGTAGGGTATACTTTCCCAAATAAAAACACGAAAAAAAAACTTTCCCGCCAAAAACCCATCCGTTAAGTTAAATTTGTTTGTTTTCGTCATCAACCAAGTTTTTGTTTGTTTTGAAAGAGGTGTTTTTACCATAATCATCGTGTATGTCAGTTGTACATTATAAAAAACAGTCCAAAAAAACTCTTACAAATATGTGTAGAAAAGGCGGTTTAAATACTAAAATGACTAAAATAATGCGCGTAAACCTTTTCAAACTTGGGAAATATGAACAAAAGCGGAGCACAATAATAGTAATATTAGCAGTAATATTTAACCTCCCCACAAACAAGTTCTCGCTAATAAAACAGCACAGACAGACAGCCTCACCGGCGGAAGTTATAATGAGCGAGCGTCGACAATACAAGCGGGCCGCGCCGGGGGAAACCGCTAGTGCTGACGGCGGAGTTTCTGCTACCTACGTAATTCTCTCAGTTTTACCAAGTTTTATGTAAATGAAGTATAATAATAGGTATAACGATTGGGGCAAAATATACCGTTGTAATTAGTCAGTCAGATAAATTTTAGAAAAATTTGAGACACGTATTTTTGTTTTGTCAAATTATTAAAAATTCACATAGATAATTTGCATACAATGAGAAAGAAACTAGAAACTTGGTTACATACTGTATGTTACAAGAATACCGAAGATTTGATCAACGCTCAAGTGACTCTTCCCGCTCAAAGTTGCGTTTAGACTCCCTAGACACATCACTCACATTTCACTTTACTCATCCAAACAAACACACACAACATAAACACACACATCACATACACACGCGCACACTATTACACACAAACATGCATACGAGGAGGCTAATTTTGATGACTTTTATTTACCTATTTTAATTGTTTTTTTTTTTTTATATTTATTTTAACGATATCCTTAGTTTTACTATTTGAAATAATTGCCTATTTTCTTTATTAGTTTTTGTATATCGTGTTTTTGTTTAGATTACCCCAATGTAATTTCGAGCTCTAAAATGTCTGATAAGGTACCCACGATACAGGCCCAGAGCCTAGTGTGGGGCCATTGTATAAATGTGTTAAATGTAATCTGTTTATGTACAAAATAAAGTGTTTAAAGTGTTTATATAAGATACTAACGCCCGCCATACACGCTACGGTCTGCCGGAGAGGTCTACCTGTGCAGTTATGCCTGCGCAGTCCAACCGAACAGAATTGATTTTCGATCTTGCTCCGGTCGCCTGTGCAGGCTTCCCACACACACTCCGGTCTACCTGCGCAGGCATAACTGCACAGGTAGACCTCTTTGCGGTTTCACGCACACAGTTCCTGTTTCCGTTATTTTCTCGAGATAAAAAGTAGTCTGTGTTATTTGAGACTATAACTTACCTGTGTTCAAATTATCTTTCGCAATCATAATACCCGTAGGATGACTTCATGGTGTGCACATGAGTAGTAAACTCGCGTTTTACACAAAAATGTTTTGTTATTCTCTAGATTAAAATAAAATATACGTGTGCCCTGGATAAATGCTAAGTACCTAATATGGCGCGCCACTTGCATCAGCACTGTTGCCAGCAGCCACCTGGGTCGCACGGTCCACTCGTTGTCAGCGGCGGCTGCAGAAGATGCTGTTGAAAAGAAGACATTACAGCTTAGAGATACAATATCTTCGATTTCTGGGTGACGACCGCAGTGCAATGCTAGGTAATGAGTTGGACTCTTCATGTTGTAAAAGTTGCGTGTCACTGTCCTGTTATGTGGCAAGTATGTTGCTTACCATCAGGCACATGTCCTGCTCGTCTCTCGTCACTGTATCCAGGGGTAGGCAACGTTTCAGAAGCCATGAACCACATGGTGAAAATACCTACCTAGAATAAAGCGCCGCACTTGTGACAGTTTGTATAATTAATACCCCCCCGCATACTGAGGAGTCACTTAGAATGCGCACTGACTGATTTTTGCGCACCTTTGATGAAAAGACCCCCTCTGCCTATACTATTAGAAAAAAGAAGACAAAGTAAAGTAAAAGTACAGCGCGCTAGTTACCTCGAGTTGTTGGGGGGCAGAGACTAAGGTGCTCCTTTTGGAGCTAGGGCCCAGGCTCCGAGAGACTACTGGTGACTCCCGCTCCGGCTTGTTCCTGGCCCAAAGGTTGGCCATTGCTATTCAACGTGGGAACGTGGTGAGCGTCATGGACACCTTTGCGCCGGGAGCAGAACGGGGTGGGTCATTCGGGAATTAGTTGCTAAGGGCGAAATATTTAACTAAAAATAAGTACTTTTGAGTTTTATGAATATCCTGAATTCTTAATTTAAGGTTTATAAAGAACAAGTCGGTAATGTTAAATTGTATACCTGGTATTACAGGTTCGTGCTTAAAGCCTAGCGCTGCAATTGCCTCGTTACTCAGTAATGTTAGGTTGTTCATTTCAGTTCACTGTCATTTTGCTAGAAACATTATTCTTCCAACCCAGGAATTACCGCTGGTCGATCGAAATACTACGAAAAGATTTATTTTCTGCGATTTTGTTTTGCATAGTTTTCCATACGCTACTAAAATCACCAACTAGTTAATTACTGAACTTACATTCATAATATTAAACTGGTATCTGCCTCTGAGTTCATCACCGTGGAATAAGTGGATGTCATATTAAATTTATACATCTTATACCTTTAAACGAGCAATTCTTGTATATGCCTATATCTATACTAATATTATAAAGCTGAAGAGTTTGCTTGTTTGAACGCAAGAATCTCTGGAACTACTGGTCCGACTTGTAAGATTATTTCTTTGTAGGATAGTTCATTTATCGAGGAAGGCTATAGGCTATTTATACTGGAACATTGTATATAGTTAAGCGAAATTATGGAAGACGCTGCCTTTTGCACCACAGTGTTTGCAGAAGGCAGAGCCGCAAAATTTTTTGTATCTCAATATCTGTTCAATAAATTATCTTTATCTTATCTTTATTATCTTTATTTATTATACATTATGCTACAATCAACAGAAGCGGAGCATGAATGAAAAATGTAACAAAAACGGGAAAAAATATTGCTTTTTGAGAGCGTTCGTTGCGTGACAGCATGTGTCATATTTAAAGGTTGCGTCATTAGAACCTAAAGTAACCGAATTTGTTCAAAATTTGAATTGGTACGACCAATCTTCGATAGATGGCATAGCAACGCGCGCGCGTTCTGCTAGTATAGGTATATAGTTTAACGCAGCGACAAGCGCTAAGTGTGTACTCGCTCTAAAGCCTTCATATGCTATCTTAGCCCATTACGGCTGAAGTGATGATGATGTTATATTAATTGTTCATTTGGAAAATAGTCGGGTCGGGGATACAGTTTGACCCGTATCAGTCGGTCGGGTCACGAGACCTCGCGTCACGTGATAGAGTTTCATGTTCTCACCGCGGCGGAGCGGGTAAACTGTATAACTAAAATAGTTAGAATTCGCTTTGAAACAATTTATATTTGGTTTTAAAAATGAAAAGATACAGTTTAATAGTAACAGTTTAAATAATGATGTTATAGAGTTTTAGCAGTGCCCTGCTGTTTTACCCGTGTTGTTCCTATTTCAGCTATTTTCCCAGGATAAAAGAAGCCTATGTGTTAATCCAGACTAAATCAAAGTATGCTAAAAATTTCAATCCAATCCGTGAAGCCAATCTGACGTGATAGAGCAACGAACATCTAAATTTCCATACATTGACATTTATAGTACTAGCAGCGCCCCGCGGTGTTACCGCGTAGTTCCCGTTCCCATTATTTAGTCGGGATAAAAAGTAGCTTTTCTGTTCTTCTAGACCATAGTCTACCTGTATTCCAAATTTAAGCCCTATCTGTTCATATCATATCAACGACATGATTGAGCAACAAACATCCAAATATCCATTCATTGACATTTATAATATTAGTAGGATTACATACGTGAAATTACAAGGTATATAGATAATACATATTTTATGTCTGGGTGACGAGGGTAGTGCAGTGCTAGGCAACGATTTCGACTCTTCATGTTCCAATAGCAGCGTGTCACTGGGCTTATACGCGCCGGCACGTTGCTCACCATCAGCCAGAAAGCCGGCTCGTCACGTTACTGTAAACTATAAAAAAAACGTTACTGTGAAATTATAAATACCACCAGTTTATAATATTTTATAAACTAACCTATTTGTGTTTTTGTATCACCGCATATCCGTGATTACCGCTCTTGCTGGCGGCAATACCGCACTGAATGGCAATGCTTATACATACGTTGTTTTGGTCATGCGTAGCGTCAATCAAGCGCGCAATTAACATTTAAATCAAAATGTAAAACAAATAAAATGTTACACAGACTCAAAGTAATTATCTAGAATAGATAATATAATTGATAAATTAAAATTGTAAACTTAGAAATAAATACGACGATTAACATTTAAGCGACATGTTACAAAAACATTACAAAATGCTTATTCGCAACCAAAATTATTTTTAATCACGTTTAGATCACGACCAAACCCTGAATAAATTACAATGAAAAATAACTTAAATCACGAAAACTTAAAAGCTAAATGGTGTTTTATGTAATTGAGAACAAAACCTGTTTAAAAATAATTTAGTTGTACTGAGTGTAAGTAACAGTAGGCACTAGAGGTTGACTGAGGTCAACTGCTTTAACATAAAAAAAAGTGAGCTGCGTCGCGTTATGTAGCGTAATTTAGATATAATTCGGCTTAATTTAATAAGACTCTAGAAATACTCCAGCATATTTATTTTTATAGTTTAAAGTATAAGCATGAGCAGGACATAGGTCTGATGGTAAATAACATGCCTGCCTATAACAACACAGTGACTCGCAGCTGTTAGTACGTGAAGAGTCCAAGCACTGTCTCGCACTCGTCATCCAGAGATATAAGAGGATTTAGCTCTATACTTTGTAATATCAGTGGAAATGTTCCGGAACACAGTGATGTTTTCACATTATTGCTTGGCGGCAGAGTGCGTGGTACATTTGTAAATATCAAATACATTTTTTTACACAACAGGTATGGTGACTTAAAAAAACCAATTAGTCCGTCGGTAATATAATAAAAAAATGATGCACACGTATTTTTTCTTTTATTTCAAAAATAATAAATACGACGATGCACAGATGAAGTAGAAACTTCTTAGCATAAGCACTTTGCTTTGAAATTTCGACTGAAGTGTGACGACACTTCAGTCGAAATTTCAAAGCGATTATTTACGATTTTTATGTAGAATTGACGTCAGAACCCCCACTCCGGAAGTTGGATAGTCTAATCTTTATTTATCTCTCTTTATTTTTAACACGCTTTTATTAACTTCACTTGTAACTAACCCTGTATGTAAGAAAATCTTGTTTTTTTTTTAATAAGGAGTGACGAGACGAGCAGGACATGTGCCTGATGGTAAGCAACATGCCTGCCACATAAAAGCACAGTGACACTCAGCTATTGGAACATGAAGAGTTCATATCATTACCTAGCATTGCACTGCGCTCGTCACCCAGAGATCTACGACATCTAAGCCCTGTAATTTATCTGGACACATTGCCCTTCAAACCGGAACACAGTAATGTTTGTATATTACTGCTTGGCGGTAAAATAACTGGCAAAGGTGTGGTACTTCCCCAGGCGGACTCTGCTAAGAGTCCTACCACTACAATTTTGACCCACTTCCCGGTCTTCAATTATGGGTTCTGATAACAATACATGACTAGCTCAGAAACCTCATTAAAATCCAACATGGCGGCCTCCCCAAGATGGCGGACTGGCTGATTGAAATCCACTCCCATGACATGGGTATCAAATGTAAGTGTTTGCTTTAAAAAATACGAAAAAATGGTCCCTTGACTTAAATCTAATATGGCGGACGTCCAAGACGGCGGTCAGGCTATTCGAAACGCACCTCCATGATATGGGTATGATATGAAAGGGTTTGCTGAATGGGATACGAATAAAATAATCACGTAACCTAAATCCAATATGGCGGCCGTTCCAAGGTGGCGGATTGGCTATTTGAAATGCAAAAGCGTGTTTTTTAGTTTTTCAACTATTATAATAATTAATACCTAATTTGGTCACAAAAAATACGTGTTCCATATTTTATTTTTTCATAATCTACCTGACGGACTAATAAGAATGGTGAATGTTTGACCGAGTTATTATCCTTATTGTAAATACATAGAAACATCCAGATTAATTGAAATAATCGCATTGTGAGCGCCACAGACTCGTGTCGCCGTCCCCAGAGAACGTAAACACCGACTAAAGTATTCATTGACACGTAACAACAACTTAACGCTCCGCGCCCCAAAACAAATCCACACAATACCACCCTAACAATAAAACCTATAAAATTTATATCTAACCTCAATATCAGGAGAGAGAATACGTAATGAACATTAGGAACAAAGGCGTGAAAAGAGCCGATACCGAATTGTGTAGGTGAGAAATTGATACCACTCGGAACTCACGCAAATTTCAACTCTACCCCCAAATGGTACGACACATTTTCGAGCTTCAACAACATCATCTGAGAATGAAACATTTTCGTTTTCATTCCAATTCAAACTTTAGATGTTGGGGTTAGGGTCGAATTTGGATGGGGTGAGAATTTGATACAAAAAGCAAGAATCGAAGATAAGTGAGGTGCCGTAGCTCTAGTTCTGAAATATTAGTGTTCTGAAGGTTTTCTTTGAAATCGCGTGTTGGTGCAGCGGACTCTTTGTAGCTTCCCGGTGGAACATCGGGACGTTTATATCAGCTACGGCGTCGGTGGAACTACGACGTAGACGTAGCTATAGCGTAGAGGAGTTGAATGTAGGCTTGTAGGCAGACAACTGATGCTTGAATATTTTTGTAGTGAAAACTTATTAGCGCCACTTACAGATTTTTCGTGGGCTATGAATGAAACTCAGCGTCACGCTCGTTTATTAAAAAAAAATCGGTTGAACTCGGGATCTAACGCATTTCTAGATGGCCATCCTTAGAAGACTTATCTTGATGATCATGGGTATAATACTAATAGAAGGGTTACGGCTGGTCTAGTCGGGAGAACGGCGCCTGCCGATCCGGAGACCCCGGGTTCAAACCACACACGCACTGTCTTTTCGAAGACATAGTGCGTAATGCCGCTAACTTAAAACGGTGAAGGAAAACATCGTGAGGAAACCGACAAGTTTCTAAAATCTTTCGAAGTCACGTGTGTCATCCACCAATCAGCTCAGGGCCACCGTGGTGGATTATGGCCTTAACTCTCTCCTTGCGAGAGAGGGCCCCGAGTCCCAGCAGTGGGAGCATTTAGTCGGCTGTTGATGATAATACTAATATGGATGGGCATGCTTATCTAGATGGCCATGCTTTGAAGATTCCAGACTAGCAACGTCCTCCGGTTTCACCCGCGTAGTTTCCAAAGTGAGCTATCAAATTCTGAGCTTTAAGCTTTCACTTCTATCGGCAGCCTCGTGGCGTACAACTTTATTCAGTTTGAACAACTAATATAATATAAATAAATAAACTCAATTGTGTTCTATACACATATTGAGATGCATTCTGTTTAGGACTTATAAATTTAAAAAGTCTTGTTATAATAAATGATTGAGACAAACAATTGAAATAAAAACAATTTGGTGCCTCAAGTTGGTCCATCACTATTTATTAAAATCAAATAATATTATGTATGTTACTATGTTTGTCCAAACTACTCGTATATTATAAAAGGTAAAGTTTGTGAAGTTGTAGACTACAACCACTACAACTACTTCAAATCGTAGTAGTAATATCTGAACATATTAAATCGATTTTGATATTATTTAAAAAATTACAAATTTTAAAGTCTACCATATCTCGTGAGTAATTCATTGATATTTCTATTCGACGGGGTTTTCACCATTTTTTTTTATCATCAATCATTTTTTACCTGGTTATACTTTTCTTTATCACCAAAAAAATTATATGATGTTTTTTTAATGGAGTTGCGTTTTTGGTGGGTTGAGTTGAGGAGAACACGAAGAGTGTTTTTTTTTTTACTAAATATTTGAAGAAACCAAGATTGCAATATAAAAGTTAAAAAAAACTTTTTCTTGCAAAAATTACCAAATGGATTTGGATGAAACTTGATGCAGAGATAAATAATAATCTGGAAAAACATATGGGTTACTTTTTGTAGTCATATAATATGAGAATGACAATTATGCTAGTTAGAATTACAATTCCAATTGAAAACCAAATTTATCAAACCTTTGTAATATGAAAATCACACAGTCAATTCCACTGGCCTCATGGCTTAGTGGGTAGTAACGCTGCCTGCGAAGCCAAAGGTCGTGGGTTCGATTTCCGTCCAGCGCAAATATTTGTGTGATGAATTTAAATATTTTTACTGTGTCTGTATAATAAGTATGTATTTAAAACTATATAAGTATTATATCAGCTATCTGGCCGCCATAATACAAGCTTTGCTTAGTTTGGGGTCAGATGGTGTTGTGTGTGAATTGTCCGCCATTATTTAATATTTAATTGTGAACCAAAAATAAATCACATGATGTTATTAAATCCTACATACATGAGGTAGGTTGTAAACCTATTATGACACAGTACTAAGCCGAGTACCGCGTCCTGTGTACACCGCGGTCTAGATGTTCCCCAGGGCGAGCCTTTTTGTGGCTGTATCCAATTAAAAGTTGTTTCATACAAAACAATGGACTTCCATTCCGGCGGGACGAGTTCTTTCCAACAAACCCTAAAATAATATAATCTTCTGCCTCTTGAGACAGCATTACGAATCTGAATTGTGAAAAATGTGAGTATTGAACATTTTTGTTACGCAGTTCTTTTTTAACGTACTTCAAGAAAACAGGAGGTTCTTAATTCAGTTGTATGTTTTTTTTGTGATATACAACAATGTAACGCAATAACTAAGCCAATTGTGAATCGATTTTGAGGATTATTTTTATAGACATGTTTTATAAATAACATTACTTGATAATAATACTTCAGAGGATAAAAAAATTACATAAGACCACTCGTGTAATTTTTTTTTCGTTTTTGGTGATGTGATTTTTAAAATATCAACAACAAAAAAATACCTTTACGTGGACGACGTATTTTATGTACCTCGTTATTTTTTTGGAACGGTGTGATTACTTAATAAAAAAAATCTCAATAAAGATGGCCGATTTTAATTATTATAATAGAAACATGCACGTTTCTTACTATTAGTGGGTTGTATTGAGTGTTTTTAGGCCATTATCGATCTATGGATACTTCATAAGTTCACAGTGTAAGTAGTTAGATATGTAGCGTAGTAATTATTACATATTATTGGTGGACACCTCACACACAGCACCAAAAATACAAAGCTTCTACTAGCTTCCATAAAGAAGCCAGATAGCTGATTTAATACTTATATAGTTTTAAATACACATCAAAATCCGCAGACACATAACAAATACTTGTATTCATCAAACAAACATTTGCACTGGGTGGGAATCGAACTCACGACCCTCGGCTATGCAGATAGACTTACAACCAACAAAGCCACTCAAATTATATCGTAGTTAAATATATAAATAAATATTGGTGGACAATTCACACACAACACCATCTGACCCCAAACTAAGCAAAGGTTGTGCTATGGCGGCCAGATAGCTGATATAATACTTATACGGTTTACATACATACTTATCATACATAGACACACCCAGACACAGTGTAAACCAGTGTAAACATTTGAATTTATCACACAAATATTTCCACTGGGTGGGAATCGAACCCACGACTCTTGGCTTTGCAGGCTGAGCTACTACCCACTAAGCCTCGAGGCCAGTTATAGTCATATTAATCATATTATTATGTAGTCTTGTTTATAAAGCTCCACCTCGTTTAAAATTAGCTAGCTATCGTATTTTAATAATAAAAGTACCTCAGGTGTTAGGTTTAGGAATTTCAATCGCGCTTTGGAGTATTTTGTTACTGATTTTAACTAACGCGTGGGGCGCGTTCGGCCACGAACTCGCCGGATGGTAAGCTATGTTTAATTGTTAAAGACTCAGCAGCTTGGCATGAAGCATAAACACCCCACTAAATGTTCCCACTGCTGGGACTCGGGGCCTTCTCTCGCGAGGAGAGAGTAAAGGTCATCCACCACGCTGGCTCAGTGCAGGTTGGTAGATGACACATGACTTCGAAAGATTCTTAGTACCTACATGTCGGTTTTCTTTACGCACATTACTTCGAAAAGACAGTAGCGCGCGTGGTTTCAAACCCGGGGTCTCCGGATCGGCAGTCGCCGTTCTTCCGACTAGACCATCCATAACTTTTGCGCAGCTTACTATCAGTCTATCACCTATTACCCAAACAGCACATTTACTGATTTGTCCTTATTATTGTTTACTTTAAGTCACTTACTTATGTCTCACCCTTTCTAAGCAAAAACGTTCAGTGTTCTACAGGCAAGTGAAACTAGGGTAGTAATGCGGTTTGAGCTTTACAACCTAAGGACCCAAAACTGGTCTTGCACCAGGACATAAGCTGTATTTTAGAAAAAATAATACTCTCTTGTAGACCGTTTTAAAAGAGAGAACTTTTAAGTTGTTTTGGGCACATTTAAAAATAAGAAAAAACAAGTATTTCGCGACACTGTTACCGTTACCGACACCGCTGTATTACGTGTATGTAGTATCTGTTCAATTTTACACTTTTTTCGTTTGCTCCGTGTTTATTTGTCCGTGTTGTTCTGTTTCTGTGTATAATGTGTTGCAAGCAATAATGTGGTCTAAAATAAAGCATGTTCAACTATGAGTAGATATTAATAAAGAGTAGATATAAATATTGGTGGACAATTTACACAACACCATCTGACCCGAAACTAAGCAAAGCATGTGATATGACGGCCAAATAGCTGATATAATACTTATATAGGTTTAAACACATACTTACTGTACAAATAAACACCCAGACACAGTGCAAACATTTGAATTCATCACACAAATATTTGCACTGGGTGGGAATCGAACCCACGACCCTCGGCTTCGCAGGCAGAGATACTACCCACTAAGCCACGAGGCCAGTCATGAGGATTTAATTTTTCAAGAAACTCCAGTTTTTCTCTTATCCATTTCCACCGAGCATTATTACTCTAGCCCTAGCATGAAGATGAAGCATTTTAATACACATTGTCACATGTTAGAATAAAATCCAATTGCTATAGAAATAACGTGTGATGACAAACACTTAAAAAGCCAAAGGCCTAATTTAAAGTTTTAGAATAACGAGGTTAGGCTCTATTCTGAAACTACAAACAAAGTGTTGTTGTTCACAGTAGAAATTACACTTTACAAGTAAAATGTTGATAATATATCAAGCAGACTTGGAGCAAAACTTGAGCACTTGAAGGCTTGGTAGCCAGGTGGGTAAAACGTGGGTTTCGCAATCATGAGGTCGTTGGTTTGAAGCTCTCCTATGCCTATACATGTTTTACTAAGTGCATAATATGTATAGGTTTGACGACGCTAACTACTTTCAAAGTAAAAAAAAAATTGTCTGTAAAGTCAGTTTACGGACGTTTTTGAAGTGAAAACTTCTTTAGGCGCGCGTAGACAAATTTTTCGTGGGGTGTAAATTGATTTCTAGCGTCACGCTCGGGTATGATAAGAAGTCTTCGGGTAAACTCGGGACCTTGGCGATTGGGCATCAAGAAATGCGTCAGCCAATGGGAAATGCTGAAAGGGCGGGGCCTCGCCATCATGGCATGACCATCTAGAAATGCGTGAGCCAATGGGAAATGCTGACGCATTTCTAGATGGCCATGCCATGATGGCGAGGCCACGCTCTCCAGTTACACCCGTGTAGTTTCCAAGGTAAGCTATCAAATTCTGAGTTATAAGTTTTCACTTCTATCGGCAGTTCCTATGACTGCCAATTTTTTATTTATTTATAGGTTTACACTTGACCGCCATCTCGCCTAATGTTAAGCGACGATGCGTTCTACGATCTACGATAAAAACCCATAGATAAACTAAATTATATTACATTCATTATCATCCTTTAACTTATTAATCCCACTGCTAGGTAAATGCTACATTTTAGTATTAAAATTAACGTGATTGTTACACATATTGATTAGGTAAACGGGTAACTCACGTGTAAATGTGTAAATGTTACATTCTCTTTAGGTGTATGCTTTTCTTTAGTCATGCCTTATTTTTCGGCTGGAGTCCATTTTCAACCCATTATAACGATTATATCGTCCACCCATCTTATAGTTGGACATCTGGAACTCCGCTTACCGCCAATTGTAACTAAATTTTCTATGTAGGTTGTTATTCCTTAATATTTTTTTGTTTTGTTTTATTTAGTGCAAAAAAGAGTTTATACTACACCTGCTCGGAAAGTACCTTGATACTTTATCAAATTTACGGTAGAAAGTACGTCATTGCATATCGAACAAATATGCGGCGAGAAAACGCATCTGAGCGGGAGAGAAAAGTGTATGAAAATCAATTTCTTACGTCGTTTTTCTTTTTTAATTTTGGGCAAGACTATGCGCTGGTAACCTAAATATCAAAAGCCAAAAAGTTTTTACAGTGAGTTTTTATCTCCAAGTTCGCAAAATGACACTGGCCACTAGCTGTGTGTTGAATGGATTCAAACAATTTGAAAAAAGAACATGTGAAAATTGCAGACGCCATTGGCGCCATTTTCAATTTGTGTGTTGTTTGAGGATTCAGTTTTCGTAGAAAAGTAAAATAAAACTATCAAAATGATAAGTAGTGATAGTGATGATGTAGGTGTAGTTTAAAGCACTATGTATCACTCGAGAGAAAGTGCGATTCCCGATCTCGGGTGTTTTAAAGCCCTCGCCTACGGCTCGGGCTTCAAACGACACCCTCGACGGTAATCGGTCACTTTCTCCTCTCAGTGAACAATGTACTATTATCTATCTATATATTTTACCTTGCCTCGGCCACCACTTTACTCTATCTTGTTTGTAGGACTCCTGGCAGAATCTACCAGGGGAAGTACCACACCACCACCAGTTATTCTACAGCTAAGCAACAATGTGAAAACATCACTGTGTTCCGATTTCAAGGGCATTGTTTCGACAGAATTGTTTCTACAGAGCTTAGAGATAAAACATCTTAAATCGCTTGGTAACGAGCGCAGTGCTTGGTAATGATTTGGACTCCGTATGTCCCAATACTTGCGTGTCACTGTGTTGTAGTAGGCAGACATGTTGATTACTATCAGGCACATGCCCTGCTCGTCACCCTTAACTGTGCCAAAAAAGACTCTACTTCACCAGTTACCATCACGTCTAGCAGCATGTCAACGTGTCTCGCCACACTACACACGAGCAATTGATTACCACTTATTAATGAATGTAACGCTTTCACCGATCCTACACGGCCATGGGTTCGAACTAGCTACCAAAATTACACTTCATGAAAGTCAAATTTCCGGTACAACCCAGTCGAGGACGAGGACGTTCGCATACACTTTGATTAATTCACTGATGCTTAATTAAATGAAAAATGAAGTATTCAAATACCACGCATATCTATGCTCGATACGAGAAAAGGTAAATTCGTAAATACATGAACGAAAAAAAATGCTTTGAACCTCCTCCGTTTGATCTTTGAGTGTGTTATAATTCGAAACGTAAAAATCGTCGTTGGGAGCTCGCCGCGCTCCCGGTATTTCCCTTTTACGAACCGTCCGTAAATTACCTTAAAAGGCTCATTAAGGTCCGATAATACGCTAACTAATAACTAAAAGAGCAGCACTTAGGAGTCGGGAGGTGAAAGGATGTCTATTGAAGGCTCATTGAAGCTCAGTGACAGAGAATGGGTTTTGCAAGATTTTTTGTGAGCCAAATTGCAGCGGGAGAACGCGGGTGGTGACGAGAGGGGGGGGGGCTGGCCGGGTCCAGGCGTGCGCAGCCGGCAGTCTCGCGCCGGGCGCCGCAGCGAGCGCACGTCCTGTACGCCCGATATCCGCGCGCGGTCCCACGTTGGGCGCCACAACGAGCGACGATCGCTCTACAACAGTGAAAGTAAAACAAATCCGTGTGACCAATTTTAGTGATCAGTGACAAAACGTGATTTTTATTTACTCATTAATTAAAAATAAACAAAATCAGTGAACAACCAAACCAAGTGCAAAAGTTACTATTACGAGTGAAGTGACAGGTGTTGTGCTCGGTAAAAGGGTAGAGAAAGAAACGGTGAGTTTTCCTTTTAATCGCTAACTTTCAGGGACGAAGTAACTCCGGAACATAAGTATGATTGATAGCCAAACCTGCTCCATAATGCATAGAGCTTTTCTCATAGAAATAAAACATGAACTGAACCACTTAGAGATAGTAGTTTGCTACACAACCGTTTCTCTGTAAAGAGAACACCGATAATATTTATGCCAAAACGCCAGAATCAACATAACACAAGCGGAGTTCCCATAAATCTGGAGAAAGTTTCGCATATCGAAAAATATTTCACGCACATTGCGCTCAACGGGAGCATGGCAAAATATGTCGTTAATTGTCACGCGCCAGCGGACAGCGAGGCAATTGTTGTCAACGATGAGTTGTTGCGCAACTTCTCGAATCAATCCACTCCGAGTAAATAGGTCAAGTATTCCCTAATTCAGTCTTTAAATTCTCCGGGGGAAGATCCGGAATTGTTTTCGCCCATTGTATTCAATTGTCAGGGAAATTATGTGAACAAAACTTGGAAACAAATTAGACAGTGGAGCGGAATGGAGCGTCTCTTGTGGCTCGAAGCCATTATTCCTTTTCCAACTTAACACAACTTTTTTTTTCATACTCTCGGGAGAATTAATTAAACGAGGATTGGACGGAGTCGTGTTTCTACTGCTCATTATTTTTGGAAAAAATGTTTCTCGTCGTAAGAAGCCACTTGACGGGCTCAATGCTAATTGAAGCGCGGGTAAGATTTCTGTCAAATTTTTACTTTATTAAAATCAGTCTTTTGTCCGCGCGACAGATAAACAAGGCGGGAATTCATCTGACAAGGAAACCGGATTATCGGGCTTGCTGAGGAAATGTACAGTGAGGCGGAAACGGCTTGCTGCCTTTTTGTAATAAATGGGTTTCAGCCACTTTCCAAATTTAACATCTTTTTTTTTTTTTTTTTTTTTTTTTTTAACTTCTATAGGTTTACACTTGACCGCCATCTCGCCTGATGTTAAGCGATGATGCGGTCTACGTTTTCTCTCCTGGGGTTATTGAAGCATTGGCTGAAAATCCTTTGACGAAAGTGCTGTATATTTTACAATTTTGCAAATAATGACAGTCTTTGAAGAACCTTGAGTTGTATTATACATAATATTCTCGCTGTAATCTTGAACCCACAAGACCGGTTTGGAAGTTTCTAAATATTTAATAACATTGTTTATAAATGTTACATTTGAGCAATATTTAAATAACTGAAATTAGTACTCACGAGAGGATCAGAGCTTACCGTTGCTGAATAAATGTATTCCAAGTAATATTTTTTTGTATAAATTAGGTCTTTGAAGTAGTGATCTCGTCAAAGGTCACACTCAAATTTATTATTTTAAATTAATAAATTGGGAATTGCTTGTTTTCTGTAACAGAAATTTTATAAATTGGGAATCTCGAAATGAAGAGTACATAGGTATCGTATAGGTACGTTTGAGGTACCAAAGACTTTGTCTATATACTGTAGGAATGGCTTACTTGGTATTACTTACTAGATAAGGTCAAACGTACGCCCCTTCGACTAGAAAAAAAAAATGGTTGTCTGTAAAGTCGGTTTACTGACGATAGAAAGTGACAACGTCTTAAGAAATCAGTACGCTGATAGCGCGAGTAGTGATACCGCTCGACTCGGCGGGTGGCGCCCTCAGCGCTCAGCTTCATCCGCATGGCACGGAAGACGAACTAACGGTAACGGCGGAATGTTACAGTTTTGCGGGCGTGCAGCCGGCTTCATCGAATTATAAGACGTTATCACGTCAAAAAAAAGTTATGCCCGAGCTACACGAGGTTAGTTTTTTAAGCTAGGATAGGCAAGCTAGTACTTCTATCTTCGTGTAGACAACGCTACTAAACGCTAGTTTTGTCTACACGAAGCTAGAAGTATTAGCTTGCTAGCTTACTAACACAAGCTTGAAAAACTAGCCACGTCTACCTCGGGCAATATAGCTACTGCCAAGATTAATGAAAACGTATAACTTAGAATTTTAGTATAAAACAAAACTAATAATGTCACATATTTACTAGCTACAGATATACTGATATTACGGACGTTTATAAAACAATTCATTAGATTTCACCCATCCAAAAAGATTCTAACATACACGTCCGCTCCCCTACTCCACTGCCGACGCTACGCCGCCATATAAGAATATCGGTGATGCAAAATCATAAGAGTTTTCTCTATCAAAAGTCCGCTCAACTCGGCTAAAGAAGTTCAACACATTTTTTTTACTTGAAACTTTTAAATATTTCATAGGGATATCTAACCGAATGTACAGGTCAGTAAACTGGTAGGTAAACTTAGTCAATATTGTCAATATTGCAAATGAAATAAATAATAGTTTACCACTTAATCATGATCCGCTATCTTCTTTCTATCTCTAACGTCTTTAAAATCATCCTATTAAGATTAGTCGCAATTAATAACTTTAATTTAAAAACCCGACTGCAAAAAGTCCACAGATATGAAAACATTGTGATGCAATATACTATACATAGTATAAGGACATTTGGGTAACTAAGATGAATCTAACGCTATCTTAATTGTCAAAATCCATCCAACCAATTGGAATTAAAGTAAGAATAAAGGAATTTACAAACATAATAAAAGACACAAGCGACAAACATTACCCTTCTTTCAGTCGGTTAAAAAACAAGCACATAACAAATTCAATAATGCAAATATCTCTATTAGTTATTTTGATTGATATTATTTCGATGCCGACGAAATCTCTGGTGTATTAGGCGTTGTCTCCTCCTGTGTATGTTTATAACTCTCTCCTTGAGAGAGAAGGCCCCGAGTCCCAGCAGTGGGAACATTTAGTAAGCTGTTGGTGACGATGATGATTCCTAGGCAGCAGTTACCGGTAGCCATCAGACGTGCTGTCTACTTGTTTGGCATTTTAAAAACAACCTTAATAAGGATAACTTTTCTTTGATTTGATATTACCATAACAACCATCTCCTTGCTTGTTGTCTTAGTACAATAAAAAAATGTTTTGGGACATTTTTATATTCGCCGAAAAGACAAAAAACTGACTTCATTTAAAAAAATGATTTATCTCAGTTTCGACAAAATTTAGTGAAATTTACGAAAACGATTGCGTCTTTCATGAGATCACCTCTAAAATATCTACTAAAAAAATCACATGAACATCGAATAACAATGGACAGTGCGAAGCTATCCCACAACATACACTGGTAGTGATAGGACTCTTAGCAGAGTCCGCCTGGAGAAGTACCACACTTTTGCCAGTTATTCTACCGCGAAGCAGTAATATGCAAACTTTACTGTGTTCCAGTTTGAAGGGCACAATGTTTCCAGAGAAATTACAGGGCTTAGAGATATCACACCTTAGATCTCTGGGTGACGAGCACAGTGCAGTGCTAGGCAATGATTTGGACTCTTTGGAAAACGGTATTTAAAATGACGGTATGGAAAATGATTTGGAAAACGGTACGAGTATAACCGTTTTCCTCACGAAATTTTTTTTCGCTTTTAAAACCAGTGGTGATGATAAACTTGTACATTTGCACTTAGCAAAAATACTCAAGAGGTGCAGGCGAGATAGCCTGCTAGGTCACACGGTTTCTAAACTCACATAATTAACACAAATCGGTTTGCTAACGATCCTTTCCTTCGCCGTTTTAAGTGAGCGGCATTACTACTGCATTGGTACTTTATTTTGTTTTGTTTTAAGTGACTTTTGTTTATTTTTTTCAATTAAGTGCAATAAAGCGTTCATCTATCTATCTATCTATCTATCATTAAGCACATGACTTCGAAAAGACAGTGGTACGCGTGGGATTTGAACCCGGGGTTCCGGATTGGCTGTCGCCGTTCTCCCGACTAGAGCAGCCGTAACTTCTTAAAGTTTCAAATGCTAACTTTAACGGGATAAAAAGTATCCGTAAAATACAGTGAAATGCTGTAGAATTATATTTGGAACGAAACTGAAAAATTATGTTAAAGAATTATGAAAGATATCAATAAAATTATCAAAGCGTCTTAAAAATAAAATCACTTTTATCTCGCGTCAAACAACAAAAAAATAACATTTTTGTACTGCGAACATTCTTCTTATCTCCAAACAGTTTTTCATTTTATTGTTTGAGCACTATAGTACTGATGTTTGATTCAGTACATCTGAGTGTCATTATTCAGGCCGTTCGATCTCGCGACGGAAAAAGGTCAATCACGAGAGAAGCCGATAAGTAAACGAAACAAAAAGCTGTCACGCCTGACTGGAACACGCCGCTTGGGATTAATATTAAACGCGGTATTTCGGCGGGTTACATTTTTCCCCACTGGAAAGTTTGAACAGGGCCAAGTGGCCTAACTGTCAATGTTACAACTTACTCTCCTTATAGAAGTCAGTTTAAATTTAAAAACACACAAACTCTCAGAAGCTATAAATTTTAGATATGCAAGTACGCTTTATTGCCGATAAGAGATTTGCATTTGATCGGCATCTCGCTTATTAAGTAACAATGTAGTCCATGATGGAACGCGTTAACCTTAAATGTCAAACGTCATGCGTTATTTTCAAACCCGCACTAAACCAGCGTGGTGTATTATGACATTGATTCTGTTATTGTAAAAGAAAGCCCCTTGATCCTAGCAGTAGTAACATTTAGTGAAATGCTTATTATGCTTCTGCCGTTTATGCTTAACTAGCTACAGACATAATTGGGATGATGACTGGGTAAAAATATACCATTTTAATATGTTTGTCAGGTTGATTATGGAACATATTATGACGACATGTATTTTTATTTATTTATATAAGTTACGGTGGTCTAGTCGGGAGAACGGCGGCTGCCGATCCGGAGACCCCGGGTTCAAACCCCACACGCACCACTGTCTTTACGAAGTCATGTGCGTAATGCCGCTAACTTAAAACGGTGAAGGAAAACATTGTGAGGAAACCGACATGTACCTAGAATCTTTCGAAGTGTCATGTGTCATCCGCCAACCCGCACTGGGCCAGCGTGGTGGATTATGGCCTTAACTCTCTCCTTGTGAGAGAAGCCCCCGAGTCCCAGCGGTGGCAACGTTTAGTGGGCAACTGTTGATGTTGATTTATGTTTTATTAAATTACTAGCTGTCCACCCAGCTTCGTTCATTGTACATAATACAATATAGCGTAAGTATAGCACTTAGAGATCCCAAACACATTCACGGTTGAAGTATTGTAACGGTGTTAGTACGGTGAGAGTATTGTTTTAATCATTATAGTAGTTCAAACAAAAAACCTCTTCAGCTTTATAATAATTGTATTGTAGTGGACTCATGACAGAGTTCACCTGGGGAACTACCACACCTTTGCCAGTTATTCTACCACCAAGCAGTAATGTGTAAGCGTTACTGTGTTCCGGTTTGAAGGCCAATGTTTCTAGGGAAATTACTGGTTTAATTAAGAAAAAAACTTCTAAGCAGGGCTCTTCGTCATTCTTTGTTTGTGAAACAAACGAAAAAATACGGGTACAATATTTTTAATAATCTGACAGACTAGTTCGTTTTTTTTTAGTCACTTTGCTTAATGCAGTAGGTCTTTGTACAAATAATTATATTTATTATAAGTTACACTCAACAAAATTTATTTTCAAAACTGTTGGTGGATGACACTACATAATAACTTTATTTTTCCAATCCATTTTCTCCCCACTAATCCATTCGGTGGGGAAAACGGGAATCGTTTCGTAGTATTTTACATCAATTTCTGACATACCGCGTTTTATTTCACACCGATATTGCAAAATTATTTACAATTTCGGTTCGAGAGCGAAATTAATCCGACGCGGTGTGAGTGACGCGAACGCGACGGAAACAAGAGGGGGGAGGGGATAGGGGGGAGGGGAACAATAGACGAAGCTTGTCGTGTTGCCGGCTTGTTGCTGGGGAATGTTGGACCTACTGTTCAAAATTAAATGAATGAAAATGTAAATATTACAACTCAATACACTGTGACACGGTGCTATGTGGGATAGGATGCTAGAAGTATCACAATTAAATTTTACACTAGCTGAGCCTGCAAACTTCGTACCGCCTTAAACTTTCTTTTATACAAACTTTGTCCTGGCAATAACAAATACATTTAACAAAGAATCATCCAATTTGGTACAGTTATTCGAAAGGTATGAGCAAAAGAGAAAGTATCAGGTTTTAAAAATAGATAATAATTAATTCCAAGTATACTTTACAAAAAAATTACAGGGATTAGAGATTATATTTTACATTTCTGGGTGACGAGCGAATTGCAATGTTAGGTAATCGTTTGGACTCTTGTTGTAATAGCTGCGTGTCACTGTGCTGTTACGTGGTAGGCATGTTGCTTATCATCAGGCATATGTCATGCTCGTCTCATCACTCTTTATTTTAAAAAAAAATGGATGTGTGATTAATTAATTGTGTTGGTGAAATGTTAGTGTTGGTATCGTGACCTCAGGGCCTCGTGGCATATTAAGTAGTCCACTTACACCTCAACGTTCACAAGGTTCCTTACACCACTTATAACCCAATAAATGCTAGACCAACCTTTGCCACTAATGTTTCGGATTTGTTTACGTCAAAATCGTTAAAATCCCAAATCTACTCATTTAATTTATCGCTTCTTAGGTGAAACGAACTTCACCGATCAGCTAGACCTACTCATATTATAATCCAATTTATATTATAAACGACAATGTTTGTATATTTGTAACACAATCACGTCGTAACGTATGAACGGATCGCGGTGAAGTATGGAACACAGTTACTCGTAGATTATATGCGGAAATAACGCATAGGTCACCTTTTATTCCTAAATAGAAACGGGAACGGGAACTACGCGGGTAAAACTGCGGAACGCTGTTAGTGTGATATAAAGGATGAAAAGCAAATGTATTTTAAAGTTTATATAAAACACTAGCTGAACGCGCGCGTTGCTACGCCATCTATCGAAAATTGGTCGTACCAATTCAAATTTTGTTCAAATTCGGTTACTTTAGGTTCTAATGACGCAACCTTTAACATAATTATGACAAATGCTGTCACGCAACGAAAGCTCTCTAAAAGTAATATTTTTTCCCCGTTTTTGTTACATTTTTCATTCATGCTCGGCTCCTGTTAATAGTAGCGTAATGTTAAATAGCCTTCCTCGATAAATGTACTATCTTACAAAGAAAGAATCTTTCAATTCGGACCAGTAGTTCCAGAGATCCTTCCGTTCAAACAAACAAACAAACTCTTCAGCTTATAATTAGTATAGAAGTATAGATTAGGTGAGATGGCGGTCAAGTGTAAGCCCATAAAAATTAACAAAAATAAAAAAATACATTCTGAGTATTTGATACACGAGCGCCCCGTGGTATATACCCACGCAGTTCTCGTTCCTGTTATTTTCCCACACTAAACACAGTGCATGTCTATGTGTTATTCTAGATTATAATCTGTGTACCAAATTTCAACCCTATCCGTTCACACATTCCGACGTGATTGAGCAACAAACATCCACAACCATAACATTAAAACTTGCGGATTTATAATACTCTTATTAGTAGGCTGTACGTTTATCTCAAACAAGCCTGTTTATTCAACAATAGTCATCAAACCTTTTTGACCGAAACAGTTATCTCACTTAACATTACTAATTTAGTATCCATAAATTAATCCCTTAAGGGTAAACACGTCTTATTTAGGAGACGATCCTTTATTAACTGATAAAGTAAAATCAACCTTACTAGGTTCCAAGAACTCGAGTAATTAAATAGATGGAAGTAGTTTCTGAGAAACATCAACAAAACTAACTAAATGTATGTACATAGGTCTTGTACGGAGTAGTGTTCGCATCTTTGGGATGGATCAGCTAAGCACCAACTGGAGCCTCTACAATCGATCGAGAGACGTGCCAAAAGGCTTATAGGCAACGATACTATCCACCCTTCACCCTTATTAGAAAGACTTGAATTTTCTAGCTTTTCGGTTTTATCAGATGCATTTCGGAGAGTGTGCAGTTGTTCTGCATAACCTAACACCACATTCCAGTTGTTTCTTTCGAACTGCTTGTAGCTCGAAAAAGCGACATCGATTCACGATGACGTTCCAAAGACTCGAACAAAGAGGTTTGACTCCACTTTCGTTAGACGTCTAGGCTGTGGAATGCATTACTGGAGTGGGATTTTCCTGTTGTTTACAATCTTGGTCAATCTTGTCTTCAAATCGAGAGCAAATTGTTATTTTTAAGGTTCCGTACCCAAAGGGTAAAAACGGAACCCTATTACTGAGAGTTAACTGTTCGTCCGTCCGTCCGTCCGTCCCCGTCTGTCACCAGGCTGTATCTGAAGAACGGTAATAGCTAGACAGTTGAAATTTTCACAAATGATGTATTTTTTTGCCGCTATAACAACAAATACTAAATATACAACAAACCGTTTCTTGCTCGATTAATCCGTTCCAAGTAAACTAGCTGGCGCCACTAGTGCACTAAAACGCGTATTCGACCTCGTCGTTAACGACGAACCATTTACCATTTTAAAATGGTAAGGTAAAATCAAAATTTTAGAAAACTTCTGCCTAAAAGCCTGTCTGTGGAAACTGCGATGGTTTATGTATACGGAATTCAAATAAAGACAGAGGATTTCGTCGTTTATTTGCTAATGGTACGGAACCCTTCGTGCGGTCGTCCCACTCGCACTTGGCCACTTTTATTTTATATTAGCACGATCCATCGCAGACAACATCGTTGCTCAACATCAGGCGAGATGGCAGTTATTTGTAAACATACATCTTCTTATATATAAAATTCTCGTGTCACAGTGTTTGTTTCCTTACTCCTTCGAAACGGCTTTACTGATTTTAACCAAAATTTATAAGCATATTCAGTAGGTCTGAGAATCGGCTACTAGCTATTTTTCATACCTTTATTTATATGGCAAAACAACGTTTGCGGGGTCAGCTAGTAAATATATATAATAGTTCAACAACATCGACAAATATATCTGTGTTTATTATGTTAAATAATAATATAATTTATAAAAGTCCATCTAACATTATATTACATCATAATACTAGCGGCCCGTTCCAGCTTCGCTCGGACATTGTCATAGAAAGACTATTAGAAATAGAAATAAATATCCTATCTTTCAAGTTGGATCAGATAGTACACGGTGTGCAAATTTGATTAAAATTAATGAAAATTAGTCTATCACGAAAGAGGCTAGGTGCGGAAATAGTCCCGCTAAACTAACTTACTAACTGTAGTCCATCGCGGAGAAACAAAGTGACACGTAATTTATATATATTTTTAAGAAGATTTACAAAAACATTCCACGTAATTAGATAGCAACACGTATAAGTGCCCTCGTGTATCAAAGTTGAGAATTTCACGATAAGTGGCTCGTCCCAAATGACGGGGAAGGTATAAAGTAAACAAGGAATAATGACGTCGTCATGTTGAAGCGACTGCTGATTAAAACCGGCTCCGGCAGATCGTTTGAAGAGCCGACCCGAGACACGACAATTTTTCACAAACTTTTCTGTACATCGGGGATTCTCAACCTGGGAACTCGGATCTATTGCAAGGCGTCTACAAACGGGAAATATTTTTTGTTTATGTAGAATATAATGTTTTCTAATAAAAAGCCGTTGAGTAAGAAAAAATCATAATAACATACTTAATAAAGTTGTAGTAGTAATATTGTATAATAAGTAAATATCAAAGTCTAAATGTGCGAATTTGTCATTATCCGTGCTGAAAGACGAAGATATTGAGAATTCAACTGTTCCAAGAAAAGAGATGTATCGAGAATGATACATGTCTGTATTTGAAATCGTTATCCGCTCACCCGCATGCTGTCAGCTTGATTGATTTATATTATTGTCAGCTTGTATAGAATAGGTATATTTTTGACTAGCTATTGATTATACTTGTATTTTAAAAAATAAGTGTGAATAACAGTTTATAATATCCTTTATTCTCTGTTCAATTCAAATTTAAAACATAACCTGAATATGAACATTTATTCAAGACTCTGTTAATACGGTAATGAGTTTAGTAAATATAAACAAAATCATGTTTTTTAACCGACTTTAAAAAAAAAAAGTAGGTTTCTCAATTCGACCGTATATTTTTTTTTTTTTTTTTATGTGTGGTCGCGGATAACTTCGTTGTTTATGAACCGATTTGGATGATTCTATTTTTGTTTGATAGGAGACATTCCAAGGGTGGTACCATGATGAGGAAACCAGGATCTGATGATGGAATCCTGCAGAAATTGAAGAGAACTTGCAAACATTGTAGGGGCGACAAGCGTGATTGTTAATTTTTCCAATAAGTATTTACAAGCACTACAATTTATTTTTGTTTGGCACTACGAAGATTTGGAAGCGATCTGATGATGGAGCCAAAATACTGTCGAGGGAACTCCTCAAAGATTTACAGCAATTATCTTGTGTTTGGGCTTGATTAATTTGTATTGATGAGCACTTTACGTCTAGATGTCTTGGGACTGTCTTTTATCATCATTATAAATGTCTATGTTTGGATGTTTGTTGCTCAATCGCGTTGTAACTAATTCTTCACCGACACCGGCACCGACTTCAGAATTGTTAAATACTTATTTAATCATGTCTGTTCAAATTAATCAAAGTACGTTCTACTTTGTGGTAAAGAGATTTATTTTTTACTTTTTAGTATACTGTTTGTCGGTTCTTTTTATTGTTAAAATTATTTTATTTATCCTACTTTCGAATTTTAAATTTTATCAACGAATAGGTATCATACGATAAAAATATGAGTTAAATTTATTTTGGTTTTGAAAATACTTGGCGTGTGCCATTCGTTATGTTTCCACTCAACCACGTAAACCTATAGGTGTAATAAGTTTGACTATATTCCATAGCATTGAAACTCCTAAATTTTCAAATTAATCTCAATATTTGAAGCCTACGTGATAAAATTTTTATAAATGTTTCAATTTTGGTGAAAATTCACTTAGCTCTATCTCATCCAGAACTAAGCACATTTTGTAATTTTGGGAGCCCAATAGCTATTGTAATAATACTTCTAAACTAAGAACTAGATAAAAGTTTGAGAAACCTTGGCCCTGTCGTAGGTAACTAATTTGGCGAAGAGCAAGGATAAGTATAACAAGTACTCCTTTACTTTGTTCTCAAGTTTATTGTGTAATGTAACACAAAGAAGATTCGAATACAATTACGGGCAGGGCAGAGCCGCATCTCTGCTTCGCTGGCCACGGGCGTACAATTCAAAAATCGCTCTCTGAAAGTATTTTGAAACGTAAGTAATAGAGGAACCCTCTTCAATGGGATTTCCGTGATATGGGTGATTGTTTGACGTTTTATAAAATCAGCCAGCGACGGAAATAGAATATCTTGAGGCCCAAAAAGCTTCCCGGAATATTCAATTCGTTTGAAGCGTAGTTTTTATACCCGCGTGCGTCCGTTTTTCTCTTAATTGCGTCTAAGGGATTTCGTTTTCTTGATGTTTTGGGAACTAAAATTGACAATGTAAACTGTAGAAGTAGAGATCGGTAAATGTAGTGTAGTACGCACAAAGACAAGTTGAATGGACAATATACGGAAGGTGACGATTGAAAACGTAAAACCGAGGTTCAAGCTGAATGCTGTAATATAAGAGACCTCACGTCTAAAAGAGGCTAATTGTTATAACTGCATGTACTTAGACAGTTTAAGCTGATGTTGAAACAATATCCACCTATTTTACCTTAAGTCTACTAAGTTTGCGGAAAAGAGTGGCCTTCTGGTACGTCTTCCGATCAATTTTAGAGACTCCAACTGGAAATTGGCCAACCGAACCAAAAAGTGCGAATAGTACTCCATACAAATGAAAATCTGTACTTGGTATAACTTGTGAAACTATTGAAATTTGAAGTACCTACCTTGGTACCTTTGAGATAACTTTCAGTTTTTTAGCAGCTAATTTAACCTTAGGTTCGATTAAAGAGCCAAAGTTAAGAGTAAATTTAATAATTACGCCCAATAATTTGCTACCTCTCGCTTACTACAAATCTAACACAAATGATATTACACTCCATAATTAAAATACTTGATGCGAAATACACTAGCTAACATTTTCTTATCGAGGAACAATGCATGTAACAATACCCCAGTGAACTTTGTGACCGAAGCTGCAACCGCAACGCCGCAAAATTACGATCTTTAATTAAAACGTCATTCCAACTATGATAGTTTAAAAGAGCGGCCATTTTTCATGCGACGGCGGTAAATCAGGCCGGGCGCGGCCGTATTTCATGCAACGGTCATCTCAGATCGAGGAACGACTATAAATCGCAGGGAAACTGGGCCCCAGTCAGGGAGGTGTGGGACTTGTGTGGCTCGACTACTTGACCTAGGGAGTTGCTGGATGTTATTATCCGACGTTTTTTATAATATTATAGAATTACGGTCGAGGAAGACATTCTACTGATGGTAAGCAATACCTCTGTCATGTATTTCCGTCTTGGAACTTAATTTGTGTGCCACAACCCTAATCAGGCCGCGATCATCGCAGAAAAACTCTCTATTTTAAGAACCTGACCGAACGAACCCACGACCAGTTCAGTGAGCGGTCTCCCTAATGACTGAGCCACAAGACCAGACAATTTTTTGAAAAGTACACAAATTGATAAGTTTTTCTATTCATTAAATTGAGTAAGAACAAAAGAGCTTAATGGTTTCATATTCACTTTTATCTGATTTAAAACAAAACAGGTCTACTTTTCACTGTGATTTGTCTGTTGTTAAGAAATATCATCGATCTGACACGTTGAACCTAGGTAGTTTAAGGTTTTTTAACGATTACCAGGTTACTCTACTAGATATAAATACACCCAATTACCTACGGGAAACACATAATCGGGTAGATTGTATTATATATCTCTTTTTATCCAACTTCAAAAAAAGAGGAAGTTTTCAATTCAGTCATACATTTTTTTGTGTGTTACGCGAAAAAACTAAAATTTTCTTACATTTATCTGGACGACGTAGTCGGATTCAGAGAGAGTCAGTCATGACTCTATCTTTGCAAAAGAAGGCCCCAGTCTCGACAGTGGGAACATTTAGTGTGCTGCTTATGTTAGTACTACTAAAATAATTCATGTGCTTTGTAGGCGTGTATTTAGTTTAACATCGCATTAATTTTGACGGCCGGCGGCCTCCGCTTGGCGCAGGTTCAGGTCTCTACTCTGTGGTACAATTACTGTACATTTTCTGGATCCGCACAAACGCGGGAGATAATGGTTATACGTTTGGACAATTCATTATATCTGCGATGTGGAGATAATTAAGAGCAAGTAATTTTAGCTGAAAAGAAAAATTACTGCGGTCTCTCTTATGATAATACTCGTTTTATTTCGTCGCTGTTGGGATAACATTTTTATAATGTAATTAGCAGTGCTCCCCGGTTGTAGTCGCGTAATTCTTGTTATTTTCCCGGGATAAAAAGTAACATATGTGTGCTTCCAGATCATCATCTAACTGTATTCTAAATTTCAACCCAATCCGTTATTTTTTTTTAAATAAAGAGTGACGAGACAAGCAGGGTATTTGCCTGATGGTAAGCAACATGCCTGCCACATAACAGCACAGTGACACGCAGCTGTTGGAACATGAAGAGTCCAAATCATTACCTAGCACTGCACTGCGCTCGTCACCCAGAGATCTTAAGTTGTTATATCTCTAAGCCCTGTAATTTCACTGGAAATATTTCTCTTCAAACCGGTAACAACCGGTCACAGTAATGTTTGCACATTACTGCTTGGCGGTAAAATAACTGGCAAAGGTGTGGTACTTCCCCAGGCGGACTCTGCTAAGAGTCCTACCAGTACAATACTAAATAAATAAATAATACAATAAACTACGTTTAAAGTTTACGACGTAATTGGGCAACAAACATCAAAATTTCTTAAACTTAACCTTATTATTAGTATAAGCAGTGGTCCCCGGTTGCACCTGCGTAATTCCAATTACTGTTATGTTAAACAATAAAAAGTAGCTGATGTGTTATACTAAACAGTATTCTATCTGTGTTACAAACTTCAACCTGATTTGTTCAGATATTCCGACGTAATTGAGCAACAAACATTCAAACATCTTGACTTTAAAATTTTTGCATTCATAATATTTGTATTATTATAGAAGGATTGTTGCTTACAGTTAATTTGCATAAACAGCCCACTAAATGTTCCCACTGCTGGGACTCGGGGTAATCTCTCGCCTGGAGAGAGTCAAGGCCATAATCCACCACGCTGGCCCAGTGCGGGTTGGTGGATGACTTGACTTCGAAAGATTCTAGGTACATGTTTATTCACACTATATTTTCCTGCACCGTTTTAAGTTAGCGGCATTACGCACATGACATCGAAAAGACAGTGGTGCGCGTGGTTTTGAACCCGGGGTCTCCGGATCGGCAGCCGCCGTTCTTCCGACTAGACCAGCCGTAACAGTTAATGTAACGATACAAAATATACAAGTGGCGCGCAGGCTCAGGGAGAATACGGGTGACTCCCGCTCTGGCGCGTTTCTGGAGCAAAGGTTGGCCATTGCCATTCAGCGTGGGAACGCGGCGAGCATCATGGGCACATTTGCGCCAGGAGCAGTTAGGGGTGGGTTATTCGGAGATTAGTTTTTTAATTAATAAAATATTTGTAGGGTTCATTTATTTCTGTCATTCAAAATTCATTATATACATATTTAAATTGGGTGATCAGCGAGATTGGGCGTCGTTTACGTAACCAAGGCGGTGACTCCCGCTCTGGCTCGTTCCTGAGGCAAAGGATAGCCATCGCCATCCAGCGAGGCAACGCAGCCAGTGTCTTGGGCACATTTGCACCAGGAGCGACTCAAGGCGGGTTATTTTAGTGTATGACACTGTGCGTGACGTGTATTTTTATGTGATTTAATTTTATTTGTGATATTTTTAATGAATAAACAAACTTTGAAAACGAAATAAAAAATAAAAAATTGGGTGTTATTTCTACAAAATATAAACTTCTCAAATAAGAAATATTTTTTCGGGCAATCGTTACAAAGTGACTAATTGATTTAAGTACCGATAGAGGAATTCAATAACAGCTCAAATAACACAATGCTCCAGTGGTCCGGGACTCGGGGCCACCGTCGGAGGGAAGTTTGCCGAACTTCTGTATCGGAACGCGAAAACACAAAATTTGTTCCGAATTCCCAATCTGTGTTTTTGTAAGTAATTGGTTTTCAAATGTTTTGAAAACTTGACTTTTACCGCAACTTTGTGTTTTGATTACTGGAAATAATTTGGAAAACAATATTATCAGTTTTTGATCCCCGAACGACGAGGTATTTTAAAGTTTCTCACTGTGTGTATGAAGTAAGAAAAGAAAAAATCGAAGTCGACTGAAGAAACTAACTGATCTGAATCCAATAGCGCACCATAAGCACAAAATTGTATTTCCTAAGTGCAGACTTCAGAAAACAAATAACTCTTTCAAATGTAATGGTGTTCGCTTCTATAATGCAATCCCTGCACAAGTCGAAGGTCTTAATGAAACAAAGTTTAAAAATGAAATAAAAAGCTACCTATTGAGCAAGGCATATTATAATACAGATGACTTTGTTAAAGATAGTAACGTTTGGAAGAGAAATGTGTTGAAACTAGAATCTACAAGATTCTAGCATAAGGATCTAGATAAGGTAAAATAATAGATTTATAAAAGTTTTGATGGAACATTGTTTGTACTCATGTAGTATATGTATACTGTATGTATTAATTATTTGTTATTTTGTCTTTGACAAAGTCTTTTTACAGCTGCATTTGATTGACGAGGCTCCTTTACAGCCGCTTTACTCATTTTGACATTGTTATTTTATCTTATTAAGTACACAGATTCTTTAGCACGGTCGAGGCAGACATTGAAATAGAAAAAATTCCGGGGAGCGATTTTTTTTTATGAAACGTCGGGGAGGGTTGTTGGAAGTATAAATCTCGATTTTCGAACTAATCCCGGTAGAGGGTTCGCCGCCATCTTGTTTTAAAGTTTTTGTGAAATAACTCGTTCATTTTCAACTTTAGAGCAAAAATGATGGTCACCAAAATTGTTGGAAATTTAATTTCTCACAAGTTTGCTTCATATAGGTTTTACGCTAGGATCAATATTTGCAGAGTTATACTATCAAGTTTATCAAAAAAATCGTAATGGGTGGAATTTTATTTTCTTCAACTTCGGTTCTCGCACTTTTTAGGGTTCCGTACCCAAAGGGTAAAAACGGAACCCTATTACTGAGACTTGGCTGTCCATCCGTCCGTCCGTCCGTCCGTCCGTCCGTCTGTCACCAGACTGTATCTCAAGAACGGTGATAGCTAGACAGTTGAAATTTTCACAGATGATGTATTTCTATTGCCGCTGTAACAACAAATACTAAAAATAAAATAAGTAAAAAATGTGCGAGAACCAAAGTTGAAGAAAATAAAATTGCACCCATTACGATTTTTTTGATAAACTTGATAGTATAACTCTGCAAATATTGATCCTAGCGTAAAAACTATATGAAGCAAACTTGTGAGAAATTTAATTTCCAACAACTTTGGTGACCATCATTTTTGCTCTAAAGTTGAAAATGAATTAGTTATTTCACAAAAACTTTAAAACAAGATGGTGGCGAACCCTCTACCGGGATGAGTTAGAAAATCGAGATTTATACTTCCAACAACCCTCCCCGACGTTTCATAAAAAAAAATCGCTCCCCGGAATTTTTTCTATTTCAGGCTAGTTTTATGTCTACCTCGACTGTAGTACTTTGCCTTTTTGTAATGACGTTATCAAGTGTTCTTATGAATTTATGGTTCGAATAAATGAATTGAATTGAATATGTGTCTGCAGAATCGTAGCGAATACGGGTAAACCCATTTTGATATTTTTCATTTCTGTTTGTAAAAATAAGTTGGTTTAGTCGGGAGTATTCTGAATTATTGAGGTGAACATTTTTTAGCGCGACACTCATTTTTTTTCAATTAACCAAGAGCATCACTTTCATAAACAAAGGGATCTTCTGGTTTACTCGGGATCATGCCCATCTAGAAATGCGTTGGCATTTCTACATGGCCATATCATGTACCATGGTTACTATTACACATCTAACCATGGCCATCTAGCCTAGATGACTTATATATGTAGTACTTGAACTACTATACTAGTCTACGACATACGATAGTACTTTGAAGGTTTATTCCAGACAAGCAGCGTCCTCCGGTTTCACCCGGTTTGTTTCTAAAGTGAGCTATCAAATTCTGAGTTATAAGTTTTTACTTCTATGGGCTACTCTTCTTTCCCATGATTACCATTTTTTTATCGATGCAAGATGGCTGCCTTTTATAACTCCTCGTCTTTGTCTTTATCTTAAAATTATGACAAATAAAAACGGACCTTTTATTTTCTGATTACTGTATGATATTATAATATGTTTACCTAGAGAGTACTTTCCAAAATATCGGTTTGCGATCGTATGCAAACGCATCGTACTAATCCCTAGTACGTTTTAAAGAACTGTCAAAAATGTGCCTTTCTAAAGGCCGATTTAAACTGAAGAGCTAGAGCTGGAACAAGAGCATTATTTCTCGATCTTTTAGTGTAAACGAAAGATCGTTCTTAGCTTTTTCCATATTATAATTTCCATAGAATCTTTGCGAACGCAAACAAAACAACGAAAGAATGCTCTACGTTTGTTTACACCAAATGAATTTGATACAGTGGGGATAGAATGAGCATTCGCTCGTCTGATGTAAATCGGCCTTAATGAGTCTGACCGTCCGTCGAAATGACGTCGCTCAAAACTTCTAAGCTCTTCGTAATTTATTTGTGAAACAAAAGAACTACGTGTATACAATTTGTTTTAACACTCAAACTGAAAGACTTATTATTATTTTTAGTTATAGTTGTAATAATCATGTAAGATAATATTAGTTCACCTGATTCCTACTCCTTGTTTATAGCAGGTACTAGACCTCAGAGCTACGATCCGCGGTCACGTCTGCCTGTCGATATTCTATCGCACGTAATTTATGAAGCCAGCGAGAGCCTCGGTGAGTTATGGCCCGGAGCCCTAGGGAGCGCAAAAACTTGAAGCCCTGAGCCCTGGCTTACGGAAACAAGGAAATAACCATTGACTCCATCGGCGGTGTCGGGAATAAGAATCAGGTGTTGCCGGGGTCTGGTGGCGGAGGTGATTGGTTGCGGGTTAGTTGATCGAAATAGAACTATCGTTCTTGATGTTGAGAGATAATGAAAAATAAAATAAATCAAATACGCGTAAGTAAATCATCTAAAAGTTTTGGAACAAAGTTTTTAACGAGAGGCTTGGAAGAGATAGGGGGAGACATTTTAACACTTTGGAAGTATTCAGTGTAGAAAAAAATTACATTAGAAATATTAGAAAAAATATCGTTTTTGAAAACCTAGCAATAGATATCCCATACGTATAGGTCAGATGAAATACATCAAATTTTTCGTATATGTACATAGAATATTTCCAAATGAAAAATTCTAGTTTAACTGACGGTTAATCAAGTACATCATATTTAAAGTTAAAGGGCCGTTTGTTACAAATATGTACTATAAATATGTATGCGTTTTCTATGAAAAATGTATTCTACTATTCTAATGACAAGGTTTATTTATGCTAGTCATAAAGAGAAAATTTAAATGTTTGTTGCTCATGTCACATCACGTCGGAACCTCTCAACTGATCGGTTAAAATTTATTAGTTTAGAAAAAATTTGGAATTACAAACAGAGACTTACATTTTATTTAAAAGTATAGATTTCATTCCAATTAATTTTGATCAAGTTGGTATTAATAATAATAGCTTTTTATTTAACTTTTAAAGGTTTACAATTGACCGCCATCTATTCAATTCAATTCATTTATTCGAACCATAAATTCATAAGAACACTTGGTAACGTCATTAACATAAAGGCAAAGAATCCGTGTACGTAATAAGATAAAATAACAATGTCAAATGAATAAAGCGGCTGTAAAGGAGCCTCGACAATCAAATGCAGCTGTAAAAAGGCTTTGTCAAAGACAAAATAACAAATAATTAATACATACAGTTTACAGATACTACATGAGTACAAACAATGTTACGTCACAAGTTTTATAAGTCGATCAAAAGTTTTAAAAATCTCGCCTGATGTTAAGCAAAGATGCGATGGACCAAATGTGTGAATATGTTCAAATGTACCACCATCGCCGTCGTTCCGAGTCCCGACCACATCATAATGACGAGCATGATAACACAAAGCCATGTGTACCCGCACCCCCCGCTTCATCTCGGGAACGCCACCCGAACGCACATTACACTAATAGACACAGTTGCCTCACTTATGCATTTACACTTGATTTAAAATTGATTTCCGCCTGTTTCATCCATTCATCCGCCAAATTGATGACGTATTGATTTCACATCGGATACTATTCGGAGGGTGTGCAGATGAACTGCATGCATTAACAACAGCACCTTGTTCTTTTTTAATCGGAGTGCTCGTAGTTTCCAACACAGATAATTGTTCGCACCGGCGAATCTGAAACAAATCGTCGTGAGGTAATAAAACAATGGCTTACATAGGGACTGCCAATAAAAGCTAATATTTATTACAAAATCAAACAGTAGGTAATGTTACACAATACGGCACCTGTATAACTACACATACCTATACAGCTATCACGCATGTCAGTGACGCATGTTTACAAGATTTCATCTAGAAGTTACGGCTAGACTAGTCGTGAGAACGGCGACTCCCGATCCGGAGACCACGCGCACTACTGTCTATTCGAAGAACGTGCTTATTGCCGCTAACTTTAAACGGTGAAGGAAAACATCGTCATGTACCTAGAATCTTTCGAAGTAATGTGTCATCCAGCAACCCGCACTGAGCCAGCGTGGGGGATTATGACCTTGACTCTCTCCTTGTGAGAGAAGGCACTGAGTCCCTTTTAGACAGGAACATTTAGTGGGCTGTTTATGCTAAAATAGGGTTTATGTGAACATCCAACTCTAACGGCGCTCGCTACACACCGCACTACATACGCCAACCCATAAAACTTCCCTCCTAACAAGTATTTTTCAACACGGATCAATAAGATTTACTTCAAAATCATGTCGTTCTAGATAGTTGTAAGCTCCGTAACTGCATCGCACCACGTTCGTCAGTACAGACAGATATAAACAATGCGTATTGTAACGAATTCAATGAAAGCCACCCTCTGCCCGCGTAGTGAAGAGACACGGTATCGGCTCAGCCGCCGTTCTGTTGACACTGAGCCGAAAACAGAGTTTCGTTCCCATGTTGTACGACAAAACGCCTGACAGTTGAACGCATCGCTATGAATAAAAATTGCATTCATAGGGACTGCCGATAGAAGTGAAAACGTATAACTGAATTTTAACATTAAATATAACTAAGACTTAGGAATTCTGCTAAGAGTCCTTCCAATACGTCATACCGTCTGGGGAAGTACAGTCCGCGAGGTATAAGCTGAGCTTTGCATTAGTGTGAGTGATCACATGCATACGCATCTATTACCAAAAGTACAGTCAGATAACAAACTCTTAAACAACAAGCTGACATTAACTATCCAGGATCAATATGGTCATTGCGAAAAGAAGTATCTCTTTTAGGATTCAAATGGTCAAGGACAGAGAATAACAGAAAAATTTTAATGGAAAAGCATGAGATCCGTCACCTACGTATAACTTATTTACTTAAAATTTCCGAATACCGTATTCAGGGCAGGCCTATCGTTTATACCAATATACAATTGATACTGCATAATAAACAACGATTTATTGAATATAAAATTGACACCTTATTAAGAGAACATGGTCACAGCGTCCTGCGTCTGACTGTACTTTTGGTGATCACTCACACTAATGCAAAGCTCAGCTTATACCTCGCGGACTGTACCACACTTTTGCTAGTTATTCTACTGCCAAGCAGTAAAGTGCAAACATAGCGCTGTTTTGGTTTGAAGGGCAATGTTTCCAGAGAAATTACAGGGCTTAGAGATATTTATAATACCTTAGATCTCTGGGTGACGAGCGCAGTGCAGTGCAGGCGCAGTGCAGTGCTAGGTAATGATTTCAACTGTTCATGGTCTAATAGCTGATCTGATTCTTTTTTCATGCGTTTTATTAACAAGTATATTATTTATATTCCTGCGACTTCGTGCGCATGGAATTTAGAAAATACCCTATCTCTACATTTTTTCGGGGCAAACAATAAAAATGGTTTATATGCTATTCCAGGTTTTCAGGCTTATTCTAGTTAATCTGTCTGAGTTTGTTTTAACCGACTTCAAAAAGGAGTAGCCTCCTTTTTCGGTATTTTTTTTTTGTTTTTTTTTGCTGTTTTTTACGCGATAGCTCCGCCAATTGTAAATCAATTTGGAGTTTTTTTTTGTTTGGTTGATCACACATAGTTCAGAAGTGTCTCATATACATTTTATTGAAACAAAATCCTAAAATTAACTTTCATATACCTTACTTATTGATGACTTCTTGTGAAATTTTGATCGAGTGTCTAAATTTAATTTTAAATTGAAGTTTGCTTTGTTTTTTTCGAAGAAAATAAAATATATCTAACATGGTTGAGTTACTACAACATGATTGAGTTTCAAACATCAACATCTTCAGGTTTACAAGATTTGTAGGATTCAAAATATTTGTATTTTCTTCCCGTTGTACTTAACTAACAATCCGCTAGCTATCTATCTCTGTCTCTCTCGTTGTCTCCGTCGCCGAGAATGCGTCAACCACAACTACGTACAGTTTCAGTTCTATTCCAACTGGCTGGATTCCGGTTAGACCGGTGCCACAACGAGTAAACAGTCAGCGGGCAGCTCATTACGGCTGTAGATCAACTTGTATTACTTTTGACCACTTTGTTGTTGATCAGGCGCTAGTGGTTTCACGTGAAGATTTGTAGGATAAAAAGGGTTAAATTACGCAGTTTGATGTAATATCATATTGCCCCTATTATATTGGAGTGATGGGAGTTCAAAAAGTGGCATTGTTTAATGGTTGATGTTCCATAGACTCGACCGTAAGGGTTTCACAACATTTCGTGGAATTAATTTTTAAACAGATACAATAATTAAATTAAACAAAAACATTGGAAATTTTGTTTGAATTGCAAAATTAAAAGCGTAGAAGGTACTATTCTTGTTTTCATTCACCGTCTTGTAGAGTAAATCTGAGGTAGTACCACAATCTTTACCAGTTATTCAAAAATGTATTTTACTATACTGCGGTTTAAAGGTCAATATTTCAGAGTAAGTAACCTAGTAAGGAATACATCTTAAACGTCCAGATGACGAGTGTAATTCAGTGCTAAAAGGAAGTTAATCCCTTCGTGTTCAAACAATCGTGCTGCACTGCGATGTACATTTAGTGTTATGCTGTATCTATATCTCATACTGGGCATACTTACGCGTAGCGTATCAAAAAGCACACTTCTTGCTTACTCCATCAATCTGTTTTATTAAAAACTTAAGCATAACACTCGGGGCCTTCTCTCTCAAGCCTTGATCCTCATCAAGGCCAAAATCCACTACGCTTCCACAGTGTGAGTAAGCAAGAGGGTGGCGTGTGATCTCGTAAGGTTTATGTAACATGACGGTTTACTAATAGTGTGTTCCTTCAAGTCTTTAAATAAAGTTTTAAAGGTACAAAACGAGATAGCTCCGAACGGTGATGTCGTGTCTCCTCCCTAGCCGCTGTTTGCGGGAGTAGCTCTGCTTTGAATACGAATGTCTCAAATTGGCCGGAGTCGTTGCCGAGCGGACAAGCGGTTCGATTCCCGCTCGCTGACAGGCTGTGGAGCAGTGTTTCCACACAAAGTTTTCGTTTCTCCCTAACCTTTTCTAGATTTGTCCCTAAAATTCCCAAGATGATCTTAAATTATCCTATTTTTAGAGTGAACATTTTTAATTAAGCCTCATAATAAGTTTAATATGCCCATATATTTCTGTGACTAGACTGTAGTGGGGTAACTTCCTCAAATTCTGACAACAGATATACTGCCAGTTGATTTCACCGTGTTGTATTTAACTATTAATTAAAGTAGAACTAAAAATGATTCACATAGTGTAAATAGGTAACTGAACTAAATGAATAATAATAATAGCTTATACTGGCTACCATTATAGTGGTGGTGATTTTACCTTTATCCCTGTTTGTTGAATTTATCCCTAGTTATGCATAAGTTCAAGATTATTTATACATCATTTTATTATAGTATTCTACATAACATCTATATGATTACTTAAATTACGGCTGGCCTAGTTGGTAGAACGGCGACTGCCGATTTGGAGTGAATCCGGAGTCAAATCCCACACGCACCACTGTCTTTTTAAAGTCATGTGCGTAATGCCGCTAACCTAAAATTGGTAAGAACATTTTGAGAAAAAACATGTTCTTAAAATCTTTTGACGTCATGTGACATCCACCAACCCACACTTGGCCAGCGTAGTGAATTATGGCCTTGACTCTCTCTCAAATCCTAGCAGTGAGAACATTTAGTGGAGTACATTATGCTTATGCATGGCTATATAGATAGTTTCCCCTAAAATAGGGAGAAATCCCAAACAATGGAAACACAGCCGTGGAGGTAGTGTAGATAGTATAAGGTTGTGTAGGTAGCGGAGGTGAGCTCGTTCCTTGATTAAACACGTAGTAAACTCGAAGACCTTGTGCTCGGGAAATCATTTACATTCGCAGTGTACCTGTGACATCGCTTAAAGGACTTTCTACGACGAAGTGTACATGTTATACCAATTCTAATGTCCTGAAATTGTACTTGTGTTCAAATTTGTCATTTCAGTAGCGTGTTCATTAGTTCTGAGTAGATAAATAAATCCTACCTACATTATACATATTATTATAAATTAGCTACTTTCGCACCCAGGAACGAACCTCTTCGATATCTATTTGGAGAAAAAAAACATTTTGCCTAAATTTTGTGTACCTACAAAAAATCGTTTGCTATTTTGAATAAAGGTTTTTTTTATATTGTACTAAATTAATGATTCTATGTAGACCTAGATACCACAAGGGCGCTGGGAAAGTGTATTTCAACGTCCCCAAAGTGTAGTGTTGCTCTTTAGGGCGCTGGATGCATGGCTTGCCCGGGGCGCCTAGATGGCTAAGGCCGGCTCTGTGTGCGAGTTAGGATGATTAGATGTTTGTTCGTCAATCGCGTTGTAACACCTATATCGGATTGGATTAAAATTTAGAACACAGTTAGATTATAACACATATGCGACTTTTCATTGCTGGCTAATTACGGTAAAACTGAGGCGTGCTGCTACTACAAAAATAAAAACTCGTAATAAAAGGCCTGTACCTTCTTTACTAATCCAGGACGTCTACTCTATTTCTACGAAGACGTAAATTCGAAAAAAAGCGTCTTTACTACTCTCGTTCTACTTCGTTTCGTCCGATACAACATTGTTTGAGGTTTAAATATTCTAAGCATACTTTAATTAGAGTATGCTTAGAACATTTAAACGTACAAAACGACGGATCGAAGTGGAATCGGAGTTGGAAAGTCGCGAGTTTATTTCGAAATTACGTTTTCGTAGAAAGAGAGTAGACGTCCAGCCTGTTTTCAAACTGCTTTCCAACCCGATCCATACAGCCGTTCCGACGGACAACAAACATGTGAAAATCCAAACTTTCGTCTACATAATGTTAGTAGGATTCGTTGTGATATATATCAACTATGTAAATAGCATGAAATCCTGTCTCCATACCCCCAAAAATGAGTCAACTTATTTATCCACAATAAAGCCAAATGAAAATTGGGAAAATTAATTTAAATTTGATCGTATTCCCAGGCTGTGCCGCGATAAACAATTTGTTCCGTTCGTCGAAGGCATGTTTTATGAGTTTCGTTATTAGCGCTGCTCGTGACCAATTCACGGTTATTTCAATTTATTGTATTGTTACTACAAAATTAATAATAAACATTACCTATTGTTTGAGTTTGATACGTTGCATCAATTTAGGAAAATTATGTATTGTTTCTTCTTGCCGATAACTTTTCATTGCGTCACTGCGTTTTTAATTTATCGTTGCTGTCTCTATTCTATTGACGAATAGACTGATTGTGATGCAATTTTGGTTTTGAATATTTTATTATATTTTTTACAAATAATTATTGTTAATAGTTTGTTTTTTTTGGTGTACTTTTGTTTGTCAGTCCGTTCCCTATGTTCGTTTTTGATTGATAAAAATTTTTGTATGCTTTTAAAATAAATCGCTTGCAACTAAACAATTCCAGAAAACAATACAGAAGGCCCGGAAACGCTCCTCTCCTCTCCTCTCGACTTGAGTGTTCCGTGACAAACTCCAAATGATTCCATTTTCCTCCCAAACTGAATTCCCTTCGGATTTCAATTGAGTGAAATTTTTGCAAAGAAACAGGTAAAATGTCGGAGTTTACCTGTTTAAGGGGATTTGCGTCCGGCTTCCCATAATAATACATCAAAATAAAATATTTCCATAAGTTTCAAACATTCATGGATAAATTGAATTGAAAGCGTATTAGAAACAAATTTTATTAATGCTGCTATAAAGTACATACAGATTAGAAATGTCTGAATTAACTTTCAGCAGTCTGAACTGGTGAATGAAAACATTAAAACATCTATTTTTTAACTCTAACATTGAAACAGATTATAAAATTACAAAAATGTTGAAATGGAAAGCGAAAGTAAAAAGCTACGCACAATGATCGGGGTATTTCAATGTAATAGGTATGTTTTTACAATTAAATCAACATTAAATTGGTAAGTATTATATTAACTATCTGGTTCCCATAGTACCTACTAGGTTTGCTTAGTTTAGGACTAGACGATAGATATTATTTGAGCAATGGTCACCAACATTAATTTAGTTATCATGTAAACCACTTCGATACCATCAGAAAAAAAATTATTTCTAGTATTGAAGCTATATTTCTGTCAATGCGATTCTCAGTTTGATTTCATCTCACCCAACGTTACTGGGTGAAAAACCGAGCAAAGCTCTAAACTGGATAAGGTTTCCTCCAAACTTCCTCAGGATCGGATTTATCCTCCGAGCGTCGAGCGCGCGGCTCGGGTGGTCACGTCACTAATAATATCTATGGTTTATATGACTTTACTGCATTTCACTCGGCAGTATTTTCCATACGTTAAATGACAAAAATGACTTATTTAGGACAGATTTTTTAACATTCTTAGCACATTATTTTAGATATTTCTTTAGAGTATATATAGAGCTATATTACGTTAAAATTATACTGTAGATTAACTACTCAATACGATCTTGATGTCTTCAAATAAAGAGTGCATCTGTTTTTTATACGTAAGCACGTTAAGTCGTAAACCACATAGTCGCATAATATTCCGAGAACTGGCACCAAATGTGGGGTAGGTATTTGCAACAAGTTGAAAACTTGTCACGTATCTCTCCTATTATAGCCCAATACGGAGGAGCAGACCTGGCTAGTGAGTAGTGCAGTAAAATGAATCTCTTCATCTCTTCATCATTTAGATCATCTGGCAGGTATAAAGTCCCACTAAAATGACTTATCGCTTTGAGAAACCTTAAATAGTTATGACCCTATTTACAAGCCAAAAGTATAGTAGATATATTGCAGAGTTTAAAATTACACAAACATTTTTAGTTCTTGTAATGTGTTATATTCGTAATAACGTGTCTAGCAAACCAATTATAGTTTTATCTGCATGTACGGCAGTACGTGCTAACTACACTGCCAGTATATACCAGTAATTATGAAAAAAAGTAAGTATAGGCCAACGGAAGATTTTTTAAACTTTAAACATACTTTAATTTAACCTTCATCTTGCCTCATGTTACGAGACGATGCGGTTTATGATGAAGCGTGCTTACCTAGAAGAAACCAGTTTTCTATCAATTTGAACACACCAAGTAAAGGTAAATAGAAAATTCCTCAATTTTGGGTAGTTCCATCAAATATTTGGGTAAGTTAGCTGCGAGGCTGAGGCGCATGTTTCACGACGGTCGCATTAAGGCGTTATTGGAAACTGATGCTTCCGTTTATCCGTCGGCCGGAGTCTCGAGAGTTTTCCTGTTTGTGTTCCTGAGCCGCTGAAATATTGGAGATCACTGCTTGAATGTTATCTTGGGAGCTTCCGCACTATTCGGTTAACTTTACTTCTATTATTATGTCCTCGACTCGACGATTACTACTCTCGAAAAGTAATATAAGCATGTTTAACAACTTGGTCGGTACTGTTCGAAGTCAATTTCAACAGAACTTTACTTTTCGATGTGTGTCCGTGCTGGTTACTGGACATGTTGAGCTTTTGAGTGTTACTTTGACATTTATACTCAAGAGTACAAGACCAAGCTAGCTGTTAAAAAAGTGTAAGAGCGCTTCAAGTCTAAACAGTTGCTTTATGGAAATCGGTGTGACCGCTTTTGAAAAATCAACAAAAAACTAACATTTGGTCATATTCACCTGAATCACGTAACCCTAGATTTCACAAAGAGTATGAAATTTAGTCTTGTGTCTGAGTTTTACTTTAAGTTGCATCGGTTTCTGTTTTTTTTTTCAGACAAAATTAAATTACGATAGAAATATCTCTCATCAAACTTTCTGTTTTATTTCAAATTCTTAGGTAATTACTAAAAAATGTGCTTTAATTACATGTCCCCGTTTGCCGGGAAGGTCACCAGTAACCAGCACCACAGGTCTTCCGTCTATGCTTTAATTTGTGACGTCATCGGGCAATTTGATAATGACGATGAAAGCAGACAACAACATCTGCTTTCAGTTCCGCTGCGTGCGGAAAAGTTGTCTGCTTTCAATTTTTTTTTAAATGTAAGGTGTCGAGACGAGCAGGACATGTGCCTGGTAAGCAACAAGCCTGCCACATAAAAGCACAGTGACACTCAGCTATTGGAACATGATTATCTTGCGCTGCACTACGTTCGTCACCCAGAGATTCTAAGATGTTATATCTCTAAGACCTGTAATTCTCTGAAAACATTGCCCTTCAAACCGGAACACAGTAATGTTTGCACACTTGGCGGTAGAGTAACTGGCAAAGGTGTTGTACTTCCCCAGGCGAACTCTGCCAAGAGTCCTACCACTACAGAAATATATGCATTATTAAAGTGGCAAATGACATCACAAATGAAAGCATAGCAGAAAGCAGGAGAGTTACGCGGTAGACCGGCCGGTCGCCGCGCGGTCTCCGGCCGTGTTTCGCCGGCCGGTGTCAAAGGGATAATACTTAGAGACAGGTCGCGTCCCCGAATGAACCCCAACCGCCTCCGCTGAAGGCTCGGGAGCTTATTCTAGGGAATAGTTGTTACTGTCAACTGTCACTCGTTATGAGATGAGAGGCTTTGTGCGATGGACAGAATGGTCACGACTTATTTTATCAAGTATTTTTTTTGTTTTATTTTTTAGATTTATGTTGTAAACTGGTAACGCCCTATAGATTTACCTGCGTGTTTCCTATTCCCGTTATTTTTAGTTGATAAAAAGAAGGCTTTTTGCTTTTCAAGAACTACATAAAGCCAAAAAAACCGCTAATTATAAGTAACAGTAGTGACCAACACAGGTGTTCGCTGTTGATCGTCTATGAGTATTATGCGCTCTTAAAAAAATATGTAAGTAACCTGAAGTAAGTTATAATGTTCACTAAACGACTAGTTAGCTTCAGGGTGTCGGTATGCGCGCGTGTTGTCAAAATGTACAGTCGTCATTTTTCTATAACGCGCCAAGTGAAACATTTTAACTGTAACTACTTCAACTTAGAAGTACCTACATAGTTCAAAAATTAACATAACTCAGTTTAAAGGAAAGATTTCAGGTCAGGAATGCATGGAACCATGATCTACGTCTAGTCAAAGACGTTTCTTTGTGTACTTCCCACGGATAGAACATAATTCTTGGAAAAACTCCGTCTAATAACGTCGTAGCACAGTAGTGGTTCGTAGAACTTGCTACGGCGCCGGTGCTACGCTGACAGTTCGAAGAAAAGTAATGTTACTATAGAAGTGAATAGTGAGTAGGTAAATTGATGTGAGTCACTTCTACACTACCTTTTTATTTCGTACTAGAAACTCGCAGCGATTTATTCGCGCAATTCCTGCTCCTATTACTTACTAATACTACTACTACAAATTAGTTTATTTATATAATTTTTCTTTGTATTGACAAATCTCCTTTCATTTACTTTGATTCCTAAACTAATAAAATTATTCTTAATCTATTATTGTTAAATGTATGTATCAAAGCACTACATGCTAGCACATAGTATATATGCTATTTTAAACTATAACATAACTGTGGTCTAAATTACAACTCGATCCGTTCAGATATTTCAACGTGATTGAGCAACATTATAATTTTCGAATTTATAATGGTAGAACTAATGTATATGACTAACTTTATCGTGCATCATTACCCACAGCCATGGACGTATAAAAAAGTAGGACGTAGTCTCGCTAAAACAAAAACTGTGTCCATCGAGTCGGCCGCATAATATGCACGTGTGCGCTGTCATAAACATACAGGCGGACACGCACACATCAGTGGGTACACGCGCAACTTGTGTATATGTGTGCGTGTCAGCCTATCAGTAACAACCGGTCAACGCACACGTACAAATGTGGCCGACTCTAATGACACGGTTTTTGTTTTAGCGAGACTACGTTCGACTTTTTTATACGTCCATGGCCACAGCTAAACAGTTTTTCACTTTAATTTGTTTTCGCCAAATGTGATCTACGAAAATATTATTTATTTATATATCTCATAGACGTACCACAAATTTTGACGATTTAAAAGGATTTGTACCTATGTGTTATTTAGGTGAGGTAATTCCTATGTTTTTAATTTATTTCAAATTTGTTCAGCAGGTGCAAGATACTTACGGATAAATATACTTTGACACTTACTAAAAGCCAAATATTCGCATTTATAATATATGTGTGATTTGTTGTATGTTCTTGTTTACAATAGATTTAATATACAAGATCGTATTTTAATAGACGAGTGTTTTCCAAGCGTTTCCATTTCAACAACCTGTACCAAAACAACACTCACAGAGCCGATGGATTTGAAGAAGGAACGAAAAGGAAGGAAGAGCTTAGCAAATCTTAACTAATATTATAAAGCTGATGAGTTTGTTTGTTTGAACGCTCTAATCTCAAGATTATCCGATTTCATACATTCTTTCACCGTTGGGTTAAAAAAACTTTGCCCGTGGCACATACATAATATAAAATAATATAGAAAACGTAATATAATTTAGCACTCTGGGGAGTGCTATAGGTTTTATGAAACTGGGGCGGACCGGTCCTACATATTTTATTTATATAACTGATGAGGCTCTTTTTGAAGTGATTTTTTTAACCACGTTGCGTATTTTTTGATAAGGTTTGCGTCACCGACTTACTAATGTAGTGTCGTAACGTCAGAGCGGTGGCGGAGTACAGGCGATGTATTGTGTAACTTTAATGCTGTTTAACACTAAAATTAAATTCTGTTAGTTAAATTTCACTCCTATCGGTAGTCCTTAAGACTGATAATGTTCTTACTTTGTCAGTATTCTAATTGTTTTACAAAACGTTTTCAAAATTACGACGTAAAATTTAACTACTAATGTCTAAATAACAATCATTTTAGTTTCCGACTGAAGTAAACAAATAGCTCTTCTAATTCACAAAATAGCCTCGTACTCAAAGTGCGCCATTCGCAGTAAACCTCAAGCCCACTTAATTCCCAGTACTGCCGACTTGATTACATAATGGTAGCCTCTCTGCGTCCTTCTCAGAAGCCCTTTCACCACTACCGTCTGCCATAATAGATATTTACATCTTAAAGGTGGGCGCTACTGCCATAGGCGTTATTCTTATAACCCCCCAACTACTCACGCAACCATTCAAACTTCAACCTTATTACGTCTTCCCAAGGATAACATTAGAACTAAATCGCATATGTAGTTTAGTGTACTGGCCCCTATTAAAACTTACTTCCGACTGATAAAGTTTGAACAAAGTCCATTTCCGCGTGGACGAAACACGTTTAGTAAGGTACGGGATGAAAGCAGGCATTGTGTATCGTAGTGGTAGAAAGAGTTGCAAGTGGGTTAAAGGCAGTTTAGTTTGAGAGATTTTAAACTTAGGAATATTTATGTTGAAGAGTTCATTTGTTTAGAACAAAAACAAATGACTGCTTCGAGCATGGGGTCTTAAAGAGCATCTCTTTCAACTGCAGTGGTGTTGCTACACAGTTAGATATTTTTGCTAAATTTTATTGTAATTTTGCCATGATGTCATATACTGTGATTAATTAAATCAAGTTTGAAACCCAAAATGTAATTGAAACTGGTTAGTATTATGAAAAATTAAAAAATATACATTTTTCTACTTGAAAATATAAAACAATATAAATTGAGCTTTAACGACTTATTTATTTCACATCATACATAAATCACCGACAAATTCCAAACATTTACATTTACATGTTTGGAATTTGCGAGGAAAAAACCTGCCTGAAAATGATGCTTGTGAAATCATACATACGCACACAAAATTTAACACAAAGTTCCCAAATACAACGAAAAGAGAACAAAATCGAACAGAAAAGTTTCGTATAACGGCGGTGAGCGACGCTTAGCCAAACATCGTTAGTACGATGTTATCTCAGTGCCACAGAAAATAAGCTAACTGGTGCAGTTGACTGCGACAGAGTGCTGTCCACACACCTCGGTCTTAGCTGGATAACCCCGCCCCCCAATGGTGAGGCGAGCGCCGTACGCAAACCCTCTCCGCACTAATCAGGAGGCACTCGACTCGAACGGACGCACATCTAACATTTACGAGGACATGCTCCGTGGAAGACAGTACACGAGATTGTGACAGCTGTGCCATGATAGTTTGTTAGGTTTTTAATTTTAGCCACCACAGGTACTACTAGAGTCCATGTTTTCAGCCAAAATTCATATTTTTATTTCAACGATGTTGAAGAAAACCCTAGACTTTAAGCTCTAATTATTAAGTAGCATGTCTGCCAAGAGTAGTCTAACTACTACAAACAGCACCCATTTCTGAGTATCTTGCACGTGTCAGACATCGCTTTTCTCGACTATATTTGAGAAAGAGAGTGATTTGCCACACGGCGCAACCGTAAGATGTTTCGTAAAACAAGTGTAGATAGATGAGAAGGTATGAATTGGAAAAAAATATTCGGATATGACGAACGATCGGGACAAAAATGAAGAAGGACGTGTTGTACCGATCATAATGTATCGCACGTAATAAATAATACATGTATTACGTGTAACAGTAATACAGAATAGAACACTTGGATTACATTATAAAAGTTATTACTATCACAGTTATTTTACATATGGGTATTTGTTGATCAATTATTTTAAAATTACTAATGAGACTGTTGAAATTTTGAATTAAAATAACGCTTAGAACATTTTATAACCGAAAATAATATATGCAAATACTCACATTTAATAGTTATTATTTTAATTTTACACAGAAGTTTCTAGCGGATACTTGTAAGTTACATTTAATTTGTTTGGTGGTTTTAGAATTCCTTTAATAGTTTTATTTTAAATAAATCACATAAAAGTTTAAAATGTTCTTTTATAATAATTGTACAGCGTTCAAGCTGTAATATTTTGCAAGCATCAATTATTATTAAAGTCAAAGTTTAGTCACTGTTTCCTCTTATACCAGACTGCGTCAAAGGTTTTGTTCCGGACATCCAGAAATATGTCCCGCGAGACACAAGTTTAAGGTCCCGAGTCCCGAGGTGACCTCCGGGACAAGTCCCTGTTATTTTTTGCGACAAAGGTTGTACGCCCCCTAATTTATTATTGTAAAACTTAGTTTATTACTAAAGGGTTAATGGGATGTTTATTTAAATTAGGGTGAATAGTTAAAAGTTAATTTGTTGTTCGTTTATAGGCCGAATGTCGAAAGCGGGGTCTGGGGGGCTTTAAATATTTACTTTTTCAAAGTTATTTAACAACAAATGCCCGCGGTTTTACCTGATCTTGCTGCCGTTATTTTCCCGATAAAAAGTTGACTATGTCATACTCCAGGCTGTTATCTGTCAGCGTTCCAAATTGCAATCTAATCCGTTTAGCTGTCCCGTGATTGGATGTATGATGGTTAGTTAGTCGTGGCCTTGCTTGCCCCTTCGGTACTTGTCCATAACTTGGTAGGTAGCAGAATTCATTTGAAGTCACTCAACATATTTATTGTGCAGTTCTTGCAAAATTGCAAGGCACAGAAATATGTGAATCATTTTGTTTCTCGGGACCACCGCAACGCATTACTCTTCTTGTTGCAATAGCTCCTTGATACTGTGCTGTTATGGGCAGGCGTGTCGCTTACCATCAGACACATGTCCCGCTCGTCTAATCAATAGATATTACAAAAAAAAACATCGTAAATGGATCTCAGACCTTAAAGGTCACATCGATACTGTAAACCAACACAATTACCGCAAGGACAAAGCATCGCGAGTGAATTAGATAGCTGCCTCCGTTTCCAGTACCTTGGCACAGTGATCTCGCGAGAAGCATCAGGCACGTATTACTGCGGCGTTGGAGACACCTCACCTTGGCAGGTTCATCACTATACGAGTACAAGGATACAGAGTAGAGGACAGCTGAGACACAAAGGGTAGTGAAAACAATTTTCCAACTACGCAAATACTCTACTTTATTACACAAATTTAATGCATGATACACATATATGTCTAAAACTAGCGATCCGTCCCGGGTTCACCCGTGGTGCACAATAAATAAATAACCTATAGAGCTTAGGGATCACGCACATATCCAATGGTGAAAGAATTCTTGAAATCGGTTTAGTAGTTCCTGAGATTAGCGCGTTTAAAACAAAACCCTATTCAGCTTTATAATACTAAGAAGGTATAGAGATATAAAAATACAATGTCATAATATTTGTTCCTAGTGAACTCTTTACTAGGGCAAACTATAATCACGAAGTTACTATCAGCGCTCCTTGCTTTATCCTCGCAGATCACGTTTCCGTTATTTTTCTGTCTATATGCGGACTGTATGCTATTCCAAACTATAATCTAAATGTGTTCTACGATGCGTTCAAACGTTCCGACGTGATAGAGCAAAAAAACCCCACACATTGAGATTTACAATTTTAGTAGGATCGAAAATCGATGTTACTTCGTACTTTAGACTGTGAGTAATTGATCAGAAAACAGGAAATAATCTAAATTTGCAAAATGAGATGTTCACCTGACCTCCCTGCAGTTAGTTCGGGCCCCCAGCTCACCCCTGGAGGGTGGGGTCCCCTGTCGGGGGCATGTGTCGCCGCCGACGTAGTCTGATGTCCAGTGGAGTGATGCAGCGAAACCGGCGGATACGGCGAGCTGTCCTTTAATGCATCATATAACGTACCGGTGACTCGTATTGCAGTTTCTTTTTTATAGAATAGAGTGATACGAGCAGAACATGTGCCTGATGGTAAGCAACATACCTGCCACAAAACAGCACAGTCAAATAATCTCAAAAATAGTAACATTACAGATGTGTGCTCAAGAACGCACGGTAGTAGTGAAAACTACAATAAGAAATAACTTTTAAATATTATTGAATCTATCCTAAACTTATAAAGCTTAATGATAAGAACTACCAAAGCAATTTCAAATATTATTTCACCATTAGATATTTGTGCTCGATCCCTGAGTGGTAAAGGTTATACCTGTATTTTGTAGCACGGATGAAACCAGGCCGGAGCGATAGTAATTGATGACCATCACAATTAATAGGTACATATAAATTGAACATAGTAAACTCAGTGATACGACAGTGAAGAACGGCTGACTGTAACTCTTTAGGTCGAGCCTGTCATTTCACAGCGTGTCGGGTGAACTTCACTTACAGCCTACGAAAAACTCTGTGAAAAGCTTGCACTTACAACAAAGAATCACATAAAAGACCGACAGGGTACTTTGCGACCTATTTTGTGTATACCTATTTGTGCTGATGTTTGAAATTTTGCAGTTTTAATAAAACGGGACTGGGGCTAAGGTGTTCCGTTTATTCCTGTGTATACGAGGAACATACCTCTGTACGAGACCTCTCATGATAACATCAGATTACAGCCCGGTGCACTCCCCTCCTCACCCCCCCGCCCCTCTCTCACATAACACCGTTACTTTAATTTCCGTTCTTTCGCACTCAATTTCTGTTCGTCTTTGAGCGCGTGCATGCCCTTAAGTTATTAAGGCTACGCGACGCTATCGAGGAAATGGGTATCAAAGAGGAGGTTGAGATTCAATACAGGAACAACTTTGTGTTTGAGAGTTCTTATGTTTATGCTACTTGAGCGTTGAGGATTTTTTTGTTTGAAAATTGGTTGTTAACTCACGAGACGTGTTTGTATAACGTAAACAGTTTTTAACACCTATTACTATTAAATCAGTCTTAAAGTTAAGCATATATTTTCTTACCCTATACTGTCACGCATATTTATATTTATATATATATATATATATACATATATATCACGCATGTCAGTGAAACGAAATCACAAGATTCAAGAAGCTTCCGCTCCGCTACTAAGATGCCGCTCCGACGCTACACCACTACCTTAGCTAAATAGATATGTAACTTTTCACTACAATAAATACATTGAGCACCAATAAAAAATAATCTCTGATCTAGGTAATGCAACTGAAGAAATAGTTAATACATTTTCACAAATTGAACTCATATCAAAAACTTTGCATTTATCAAATATTTATTTTCATCATCGTTAACTTTTTTTTAACGGCCTTATTGCCATATTATTGGCAAATCTAAAATACAACGAGTAGTACACTACACTAAACATACCTAACATGTTTAGTGCATGTGTAGTACTACGCACACTAAGCACATCTGAATGATCCACAGACCAATTAAGGTTTATAGATAATCAACGTGATTAAGCCCACTACAAGTCAGAAGAGAGCCCTGTATGCTGGCGGCATTACGATGCTGAACGGCCATACTAATTATTGAAAAAACTTTGTATGTTTTCAAAATGCAAGTGAAGATTCACGAGAGTGAATTAGAGGAAAGAACGTTGAAACCCCCTCACTGCGTTCGCAGTCGCTCGACGGCGCCGTGATGGATGACGCCGGTCTTAAATACCCATTTGAGCTAAATAGCGGGAAGATTGAGCTGAACCCGGCGCAAGTTGACGAGCTGGTTTAGAATTGAGATGATTGGGAAAATAAATCTGGTTTTCTTTCTGTCAAATGTGTTGAATGGATTTTCGATGAATGCGCTTTTTGTCGCAATGCAGTTTTGTTCTAATGGCTTACTTGCACTGAACGTTATATTTCAAGCTTTTGTTTGAGGTTTGTGTGAGCCAAGCTCTAATTTTTGAGTAAATCTGTTCGGTCTAAAAGTTGTCATTGTGTGTGACCTTCAAAAGTTAAAGAAAAATAATAATTTGAGGCACAATTTTTGATCAGGAATACGAAGGATTCGTGATATTTTGGCTACGCGAAAACGCGCCTGAAAAACATATCATCATCATCAACAGCCCACTAAACGTTCCCACTGCTGGGACTCGGGGCCTTCTTTCGCAAGGAGAGAGTTAAGGCCATAATCCACCACGCTGGCCCAGTGCGGGTTGGCGGATGACACATGACTTCGAAAGATTCTAGGTACATGTCGGTTTCCTCACGATGTTTTCCTTCACCGTTTTAAGTTAGCGGCATTACGCACATGACTTCGAAAAGACAGTGGTGCGTGTGGGGTTTGAACCCGGGGTCTCCGGATCGGCAGTCGCCGTTCTCCCGACTAGACCAGCCGTAACTTATATGAAAAACATATACATATATGTTCCGTATAATCGGGCAACATTATATCGGCCATCAAAATCTAGCGTGTGTCTGTGGTCGCCGGCTGTCACTTTTACCGTTGTCTTTTTTTCGCTGGAACGAAACGACGCGTTTTATATGATTCTGGTGTTTTTCTGGTGATAAAAACGTACGTAACGTAATAGTGCTACAGGAAGAGGCTATTAATTATTGGAACACTCTGGATTGGTGCTGGAAGACCACAGAGTGAAAGCGGGCTGCGGGATCGGCCACCTTTCTCCAACGCAGGATCGTTGTCTGGACGGACGAGAGATCTACGGAAGCTAGTCTGGTTTGCGATTCCCTATTTTCCCTTGTGTTTCCGTTCCCTGTTTTCCCATCGATCAAACCGGACTTGAGCGACGCCGGGAAGCACAAGTAAGTGTTAATGTTATAGATATTGTGGGGGTGAAAAGTTAAAATCGACATAACGGCATTTAATTTGTATTAAGGTCTTGCTGATGGGCCCCGAGACGGTAATTTCTGGCTAAATTATCATACATTTTTTGGTAGCAGAGCGTAGTTGGCCGTAATTACTCCCTTTTTGTTTTTATTTTCTGGCAAAAAATACCGGGTAAGCCGAATATTTGGGGGTTCCCAGTTTATAATTTCTCCCCAAACTGTCGGGAAATTTAGTATTAAGTGGTATCCGGTTTTTTAGGTTGCGGATATATTGTTGTTTTTGATATTTGTTGTGACATTGTCCGAACTTAGGTTAATTTAAAGTTTAAATTTAAATTTAAAAATGGCTTCGGATTTGGCGAACCAGCTCCGGTGGTTCGAATCCTTGCAAGGATTGGTCGGCCGGAGAGACCGGGAGGAGGCGCTGCTAAACAGGGCAGAACAGCTCGACAGGCACCTGGAGGTCGCTGAGAGGAGCGCAGGATCGCTGCGGGATGCAAGGCCGTCTCCACCTGAGGAGCAGATGGAGAAGATCGAGGCGGACATGCGGCGCATCCTGGATGTCTACGACGAGGTCTCCGAAAGGGTTCGCCAGCTGGAGAGGTCTCGTCAGGGAAGGGCGAGCTCGGGACCCGTCATCAGGGATGCGGGCTCGGGTGTAGTGGGACGCCTTCCCACTCTGGACTTGCCCAGGTTTACAGGAAACCTGCGGGAGTGGAGCGGCTTCCGGAGCATGTTCGCCTCTCTCGTGGACTCACGCAAGGACTTGACGAGGGCGGAGAAGCTGGCCTATCTCCGCACGTCACTGGAGGGTGAGGCACTCTCCCTGGTCCAGCACCTGGAGCTGGACGACGACAACTTCGGCACGGCGATGGAGTTGCTGGAAACGAGGTTTCAAAACCCTCGGCTCCTCGCCGACGCTCACGTGTCCCAAATACTGGGGCTGCCGAAGGTGACTGAGAGGTCTCAGTTGCGGCCGCTAATCCTCACGCCCGTGAAGGTGGCGTACAACGCCTTGCGCAGCTTGGGACTGCCAGTAGAACACTGGTCGTTCCTGCTGGTCCACATCCTGCTGGGCAAGGTGCCGCTGGAGTTGCGCGCCCGGTTCGAGCGGGAAAGGGGCCTTCACGGCGACCCGAAGGTCTTCCCCACGTTTGAGGAGCTACTTCGGGTCCTGGAGTGGGAGGCGAGGATGGCAGAGTCGGCGCCTCAGGAGGCACCGCCCGTCGCGTCAGCTCGTGGCCCTGCCGGAACAGGACCGCGACCTACCAATTCCCGCACTCAGGGTGCGGTGAAGCGGACGGCGACGGTGACGAGTGCGTCGGAGCAGGAGTGCCCGAACTGTGGCCAGCTCCACGCGCTGGTGCAGTGTCCGGCCCTGCTTGCGCGGACGACCTCCGAACGACGAGGGATCGTTCGGCGGTTGCGTCGGTGCTACGGGTGCCTGGGGGGTCATCTGTACAATGACTGCCCCACAGCACGGCCGTGTCCTGGGTGTGGGGGACCACACCATCAGCTCTTGTGCGTCAGGAGCGATGGTGCTGGTCGACAGCCCTCAGGGAGGGGGCCCTCCACGGGCGGGGGCGCTCCCACGCAGAGCCACGCATTGTACAACCATGAAGTGGCTACAGCGTGGAGCACACCCCCTCCACCCCAACCCACGGCAGCACCGGGCAGCCCAACAAGGGGCGTCCTGCACGCGGCTCGGTCACCGACCTCACAGCCCGCGCGGACGCGGGCGAACTGGAGAGGTGGAAGGGTGATACAGGAGTCACCACGGGGGCCACCTCCCCAGCGTTATCCTTCTCCGCCGCTGGATCCGCGACCAATAGAATGGAGGGCGTACACGCCTCCCCTCCATGAGCACCCGAGGCTGGATTATCACCCGCCCTACTTTAGGTACGGCAGGGCAGCTGGATATGCCCCCCCTCCGATGGCCCTTTGCACTCGGCAGCCATATTGGGCTGGGCCCTGTAGTCCGACGGGTTCGGACGAGCCTCGGAGGGAATGACTAGCCTCCGTTCCCTTGGCACAGGATCAACCGGTGGTCCTGCTGCCCACCCTCTGGTTAAGGGTTTGGGGTCCAAGAGGCGACTACGTCCGGATACGAGCGCTCTTGGACACAGGGTCCCAGGGGTGCATTTTGACAACCCGGGTTGCTCATCGCCTGGGCCTGGCTAGGTTTCCGTCACCGACTCCGTTGCGGGGAGTCGGGAACACAGAGGTGCGGTCGGCTGGACAGACCCGCCTCTCCTTCTCGTCCGTACATTCCTATTCGGAAAGGATTGCGGTCAGGGCTACCGTCATGGATTCGGTTGTCGGTTGGCTTCCTCAGGCGGACATAGATCCGGATCTTTTGTCCTGTACTAAGGGTCTCAGGTTGGCGGATCCCCGCTTCGGGATGGCGGGTCCGGTAGACCTTTTGTTGGGTTCTGATGTACTGGGTTACATCATGAACGGCAAGCCTAGACTGCTGGATCAGTCTTCGCTGATGGCGCTGCCCACCATCTACGGGAACGCCATTTTGGGAATGGTGGATGAGTGGCAGCAGTCGAATCAGGCTTCCTTTACGGGAACGGCCCTCGCTCAGATCATGCAGAAGTTCTGGGAGATCGAAGAGCCGCCTACCGTGTCTCGGCTGGATCCCGAGCACGTGGAGTGTGAGAACTTTTATCAGGCTCACACTCGGAGAATGGTTTCTGGGCGATTGGAGACTAGGCTGCCTTTCCGGGATAACCCCCCGCGTCTGGGCCAGTCTCGATCATTGGCCGAGAAAAGGCTCAGGTCCATGGAGCGACGCATGGCTCGAGATCCTGTACTTCGGGAAAAGTACATCGAGTTCATGAGGGAGTATGAGGCACTGGGCCACATGTCTCCGGCTCGCGACGACTGGTCGACCATGGACCACTACTTTTTGCCTCATCACGCCGTTTTGAAGGCGTCGACGGGCAAACTCAGGACGGTGTTCGATGGATCCGCTCCGACTTCGACAGGAGTGTCACTGAACCAGTGCCTCCACGCTGGACCGAAGCTACATCGGGATATTGTAGACATCATCCTGAATTTCCGTAGGCATCAGGTGGTGTTGGGAGCGGACATCCGTATGATGTTCCGACAAACGGTCATACACCCCGAGGACAGGAGGTTCCAGTTGATCCTCTGGCGGGAAAGTCCTCAGGACCCTATGATGGTGTATGAGTTGAACACCAACACCTATGGGTTGAGATCAAGCCCCTTCATTGCGATCCGCTCACTGCTGGAGTTGGCGGAGCAAGAACGGGCTCGGTACCCACGTGCAGCCGCAGTTCTGGAGCGCGACCTGTACGTGGACGACGTTTGCACTGGCGCGCAGACGGTGGAGGAAGCTCTGTTGCTCCGGGATGAGCTTACAGAGCTTCTCGCATCTGGAGGCTATGAGCTTCGGAAATGGCTCTCTAACGACCCCAACGTCCTGGCTGGTATCCCGGACGATCACCAGCAGGATCCGGGGCTCTTCGAGGAAGGTGACGATCCGCACGGGATTGCGGTTCTGGGCATGCAGTATCAACCGGTTGCTGACATCTTCACCTTTCGGGTGGCGCTGGAGGCCACACGCGCGTGGACAAAACGGACGGTTTTGTCCACCATCGCCAGGATGTTTGATCCAAACGGTTGGATCAGTCCGGTTCTGTTCGCAGCCAAGTGTCTGTTACAGCGACTTTGGACTCTGAAGGTCTCCTGGGACGACCCCCTGGTCGGAGACTCGCTTAACATTTGGCTTCGTTTGATATCTGACCTCGAAACGGTCAATAGAGTGGCGTTGCCCCGTCGCATTCTGCCACCAGGCTGTAGCCGGATCAGCCTGCACGGGTTCTGTGATGCGTCCGAGCTGGGCTATGCCGCATCTGTGTACTTGCGTACAGTTGACGCTGGAGGCCACGTCAATGTCACGCTCTTATTGGGGAAGAGCAAGGTAGCTCCTATCAGGACACGACTCACCATTCCGAAACTGGAATTGAGCGGAGCCACATTACTTGCTCGGCTGCTCAAGCATGTATATCAGGAACTGTCCACCTCGATAGACATCCGGAATGTCTATGCGTGGTCTGACAGTCAGGTCGTGCTTGCCTGGTTAAGAGCAGCCCCTCACACCTTGGAGACCTTTGTGGGAAATCGGGTTTCCCAAGTCCAAAACATTGGACTGGACATGGTTTGGAGACATGTCCCGGGTGAGTTGAACCCCGCTGACTGTGCTTCGCGCGGCTGTTCCGCGCCGGAGCTAGTTGATCACCCCTTATGGTGGGGTCCGGACTGGCTGCGGGAGCCAGAAGCTTCCTGGCCAGCTCTCGGCGCGGACTCGGAGCGAGCGGAGCTGCCCGGAGTCCGCGTGCATGCGATTGTGGCGGAAGTGCCCCCAGACCCTGACTGGTTGACGGGTCGTTACAGCAAGCTGGATAAGTTGTTGGGGGTAACTAGCTGGATTAAACGCTTCATCCACAACTGTCGTCACCCTCGTCAGAGGAGGAGTGACCAGATCGCCACTGTGGAGGAGCGTCGGAGTTCCTTGCTGCACCTTATTCGGCTGGTGCAGGGTGAAAGGTTTCCGACGGAACTTGAGGCGCTGCGCTGCGGACGCGCTCGTTTGAAGGGTGCGGTCGCCAAGTTGAACCCTTTCACAGATCAGGATGGTCTTCTGCGCGTAGGAGGTCGGCTCCGGAAAGCCAACCTGCCGTACGGCAGCAGGCACCCCCTGTTGCTACCGAAAGGAGGTCCTCTGGTGGACCTGCTGATCACCGATCGGCATATCGGTAACGCGCACGCTGGATGTGGCGCGCTTCTCGCTGTGTTGCAGCGTGAATTCTGGATCTTGTCGGCTCGCAGGGCGGTCCGAAAGGTGCTGTTTAGATGTGTCCCTTGTTATAGGCTCAAGGCGTCTACCATGCAGCCCATGATGGGAGATCTTCCTCCGGATAGGATTTCTCCCTCGAGGCCGTTCGACGGGGTCGGAACGGACTTCGCTGGGCCCTTCTCGGTCAAGTCATCGACGTTGCGTAACGCCAAGGTCGTTAAGGCCTGCCTGTGCGTCTTTGTGTGTTTGGCCACCAAAGCAGTCCACCTGGAGCTGGTCTCTGCGCTGTCTACGGAGGCCTTTGTCGCGGCGCTGGATCGCTTTGTAGCGCGAAGAGGAGTACCCTCTTTAATACGTTCGGACAATGGCACAAATTATCGAGGGGCGGCGAATTATTTACGCGAAGTTAATAATTTTTTAAATTCTGGTAATAATAGTTTAAGTCTGGCTCTCGCCCAGCGGGGAATCAGCTGGCAATTTAGTGTGCCGGCCTGTCCTCACTGGGGAGGAATTTTTGAGGCTGCGGTGAAGTCTGCTAAAACCCATCTCCGCCGTGTCATCGGGGAGACCGTGTTAACTTGGGAAGAGTTAGTCACGGTACTATGCCGCGTGGAGGCAGTGCTTAATTCCCGTCCTCTCTGTCCAATCTCGCCTGACCCTAACGATCTAGAAGTCTTGACGCCGGGTCACTTCTTGATCGGTCAGCCTTTAACCGCGTTGCCGGAGTATCCCTGGAAGGATGAGCGCCCCGGACGCCTGTCCCGTTTTCAGTTATTGCAGCAAATAAGTCAAGACTTCTGGAGGCGCTGGTCGGCCGAGTACTTGCATCTGTTGCAACAACGGGTAAAATGGACAGATAGGACGGAGGCCCCTCGGGAAGGGGACTTAGTATTATTAAAAGAGGCAAATTTGGCCCCCCTACTCTGGCGTAGGGGACGTATTTTAAAATTGATATCTGGTACTGATGGCACACCCCGCGTGGCGGAGATTCTGGTTTCTGGTTCCAGACTTCAGCGCGCGGTGTCCTCTCTGGCACGCCTGCCTCTTTATTAGATATACGTATTTTTCATGGTTAAAATTTAATTTAATTTTATTACTATTTTTGGTAAAAGTTTTTTTTTGGTTTGATTTCCACTTTCGGGTCAAAGTTGGGAATTTCGTTTTTATTTGGGGTCCGGATACTGCTAAATACTAGTTGCTAAATACTGGTTTTCTAAAATTGAACAGGAGTTCAACATAAAAAACACTAAGTTAAATTATTTCCTGAAAAGAGTTTTCGACCGTATGGTAAACCTTCTCTTTTTTCTAAGTCAGTTTATAAATAAGTTGTCGGACACTCATCAACATTAACTAGCCCCAAACTAAGCGATGCATAAGCGGCATTACGCACATGACTTCTAAAATACAGCGGTGTGCGTAGGATTCGAACCCGAGGGCTCCGGACCGGCAGTCGCCGTTCTCCCGACTAGACCAGCTGTTACTTGATGATAAATTGATGGGATTGAATTAGTAACTGTAGTCATGTGTTCCCGCGCCGCTCCCCCCTCCCCCGCACCCCACACTCGTGAAAATCGTGTAATCGGCGAGATAATGACGACGAGCGTCGGCGGGACAACGGGCTGATAAACACTCGGCGAACAATGGCTGTCACGCCCAGCCCGCACCCGCGCCGACCTGGGCCGCACTGCGAAATATGGCGCCCCTTGCGTGTGGTGACATTAAATTACATATTTTAACATATTCTAAACTAATAGATAAAAAATAAACAAACAAATACTCGTGGACATTTCACATTCAACCCCATGTTGTTAACTTGATCTTAGCATATGGGAAAGACAAGACATAATTTGCAAAGTATGGCGCCCCTAGCATGTGGTGCTATCCTACTAATATTATAAATGTGAATGTATGGATGTTTGGATGTTAGTTGCTCAATCACGTCCTAACGTATGAACGGATCGGGCTGAAATTTGGAACACAGATAGATTATAGTCTGGAAGAACACATAGGCTACTTTTATCCCGGAAAAAATAAACGGGAACAACGGGAACGGGAATTTGGCGGGTAACACCGCAGGGCGCTACTAGTAACATTATATCTTTGACAATTTTTTAACAAATATCTTGGTTTGCTCTTAGCTCGTATTTGAAAGATTAAAAGATATGCCTTAAAGGCAAAGATATTCATATTCATATTCATTTATTCATACAACAAGTACACGTCAATTTTACAGTGAATTATCTGGACAATAATTATAAATAAGAACAAATACAATAATAATTCATAATTAATCAAATGTCGGCTACAATAAAATAAATAAAATTACTTAGCAATGTCAATTGTACTTAAAATAACAATATAAAAAAATATGTATGAAATAATGTCAATTGTAATTATAAAAATAATGTTCAATAATAATAATCAAAATACAAGAATTAATTTCATTAATCAGATTTTAAAACTGTAATTGCCCATTAGGACTAACACAGATTAGGCTAACCTACAGGTACCTCATTGTACCTACATTGTTTCTTTTCTAGACATGTATTCCGTATGTATGTCATAAAAAGATTGGGTTATAAGCCAACGCTTGAGCCTAGTTTTGAAAATGGGCAGTGTAGGGGACTCCAGCATAATCTCAGGCAATCGGTTATATATCATAGTGCCCATGACATGAGTCAACCGATATGCTTTGGAGCATATAGTGTGTCTGGAATGTGGTGTCGTAAAATTACATCCTTAACAAATCATAAACTAAGCCTGTTTTCCAATAACGAGACACAATTTGAGATATATAGCGCACTCAACATGCTGTACTTGGTAGAGTACAACATTTTAAGAACGAGGTAGAGACACTTTGGAGAATGTTTGACTTTTGGTGAAATTTTGGTGACAAATGAGTAAAGTTAGCTATAAATTTGCAAAATAAGTTCTATCGTTACTTTGTTAAAATAAAGTAGTTTAGTGGTATGACTCTTGGCAGAGTCCGCCGGAGGAAGTACCACACCTTTGCCAGTTATTTTACCGCCAAACAGTAATGTGGAAATATTACTGTGTTCCGGTTTGAAGGGCAATGTTTCCAGTGAATTTACAGGGCTTAGAGATATATTATCTTAGATCTCTGGGTGACGAACGCAGTGCTAGGTAATGATTTGGACTTTCATGTTTAAATAGCTGCGTGTCACTGTGCTGTTATGTGACAGACGTGTTACTTACCATCAGGCACATGTCTTGCTCGTCTTGTCACTCTATGCTTAAAAAAACTTATTTACTTTCTTGCAAACTAAGCTATTTATTTGAACTGCAATCGGAAGACCACAAATATACTTGCATAGATATATTTCTTAAAGTTAATTTTATACCTGAAGCCAAAAAAGTTGAAGCTACTAAAGAAATCTGTTAAATTAATTGAATTAATGTTTAAAATATTCTCGAACAAAAGATAGAAGTAATTTTTTTTTAAAACGAAACTTAAAATTTTGCTTCCACATAACTAAGTATAAAAGGGCGCCATTCTATAAAAGCGCCATAAATGCTGCGTAATATCATCGCATATGCGTCATTGGGGGCGCCAACAGGCCGTCCCGCAGCCGTGCGCTTTGTGTCTGTTTGATGTCTTGTGTAATTTCGGCGAATGAAATGATTTCGTGGTTGTCGCTCTTTGCCTCTCATCAGCGTATGGATTTTGATGGAGTTTTGTACGTTGTTGTGTTGTTTAGATTGTTTGTCGAGAGAGCAGCTGCTTTTGCGGTAAATTGGGTTTCGTGAGAATTGAATGGGTAATGGCTTGTTCTTGTATGTTTTCTGCTTCAGCGTTTTTATGTTTGTTTTGTCTGGTTGTCAGAATTATTTAACCGCCCTATGGAGAAATATAATCATATTTTGAGAAGTGCGCTGCCACATAATAACAAGAACATTTTTGTAAAAACAAAACGAAAACGGGTTAAAATAAAAAAACCAATGAACATAGTATAAGCCCTCTTAACCTGCCTACAGCTGGGACTCTGAGCCTTCTCTGAGCCTTTTTTTACAAGAAAGAATCGCGGTTAAAATCCAATACATTGGTCAAGTATGAGTTGGCGCATGACGCATATCATTTGTGAAACTTGTCGGTTTCCAGTTCCGTATGTTTATACTTCAAAGCAAAGCCGAGAAATGCAAGTGTGGCGATGCAATGATGAGCAACTGAGCGTATTTAATACAACATCTTGCGGCGCGTTGGATCGTTGTGGTAAGAAGAAATTAATTAAAATTTCTTGTACATAGTTCAATAGTCGGTATTCGTAATAAAAAGATATGTCCTAATAAATAATTCGTTAAATGCAACAGACTAATTTTATATTATTTCATTATGTATTATTTCACTAACACGCTTCATCGTGATCTGCATCGTTGTTTATCACCAGGCGATTATATTTGTTTTAGTAGCGGTAGGACTCTTAGCAGAGTCCGTCTGGGGAAGTACCACGCCTTTGGAAGTTATTCTACCGCCAAGCAGTAATGTGGAAACATTACTGTGTTCCGGTTTGAAGGGCAATGTTTCCAGAGAAATAACAGGGCTTAGAGATGTAACATCTTATATCGGGTGACGAGCGCAGTGCAGTGCTAGGTTTTTGGACTTTCATGTTCCAAGAGCTGCATGTCACTGTGCTGTTATGTGGCAGGCATGTTGCTTACCATCAGGCACATGCCCTGTTCGTCTCGTCATTCTTTACAAAAAAAAAAGACGATCAAGTGGAAAAAACATAATATAAACATTTATATAAAAACAATCTGTCACTCATATCAATCATCCTAAACCACCTCTTGAGAATGTCTACCACAAAACCACCTATCATTATAAAAATCCCAAACATTAAAGTCTTTACGAAGAATTAAGATATTGATTAGCGTTCCTGGAACCAAAGTGTTCCGTAAGTAAGTGGAGGGCCCGCGGATTGAAGGGAGCCAGTCGGAGCTCAAGCGCCGATGTTCGGAGCTAATCGCGTTTAAGCCCGTTCCATAAAAGACGCTTAATCTCAAGATTCGTCAACATTAATTTGTGAAACAATTAATTCGGAACTCGCAAGTTTGAGTAAGTTAGAAGATTTTAACAGATTTTGAAAATATACTATTTAAATGTTAGTTGTGCTAGGTTATCAGGTGGTTAGATTTTGGAAGTACCAAACCTTTGCCAGCTATTCTGCCGCCAAGCAGTGATGTAAAAACATCACCATTCTAACGCCAAGCAGTACACAGAAAATATCACTGTGTTCCGGTTTAATGGGTAATGTTTCCAGTAAAATTACGGGGTATAGAGATATTACATATTTTATCTCTTTGGGAGCGCAGTGCAGCGCTAGGCAATGATTTGAATTATTCTTTATTCATTATTATTCTAAGGGCTCTCACACAAAACTGCGATGCGATGCGACGCCGCATCGGAGCAATTGGCTATCGCAAGTTCTTCCGATGTGGCGTCGCATCGCAACGAATCGCATCGCAGTTTTGTGTGGGAGCCCTAACAGCTGCATGACATTGTGCTGTTACAGCCAGGCGTGTTGCTTACCATCAGGCACATCTCCTGCTTGGCTCATTACTTAAAAAGGCTATGAGTGCTCAGCTGTGGTGGAATAGTCCAAAAACCTAAAAGTCACAAGTGTAAGATAGAAGGTTCGAAGACGAAATACGCATCAGACAATTTTTTGAAATTAAAAATTTACACGTTTGACCTGCTTGGTAGATTATGGCGATGGCTCTCTTCTTGTGAGAATATCATCAAATAATCATCAGTTACTACAGCAAATCCATAATTTATGTAATCTTTCAATAAACCGAAATCATTTAAATTGATCATAAGAAACAGCAGTACAATATAAAGCACAAAAAACAAAGAAGTTACTACCATTTGCTTTTCTATCTTTGTAATCGATCATTACAATCGACGTAGACTTCAGAGGCTTACATAAATTATAGATTTGCTGTAATAACTGATGATTATTTGATGATTCTCTCACAAAAAGAGACCCATCGCCATAATCTACCAAGCAGGCCAAACATGTAAATTTTTAATTTCAAAAAATTGTTTGAGGCGTATGTCGTCTTTGAACCTTCTATCTTACACTTGTGACTTTTAGGTTTTTCCACTGTTCCACCACAGATGAGCACTCATAGCTTTTTTAAGCAGGAGATGTGCCTGATGGTAAGCAACACGCTTGGCTGTAACAGCACAATGTCATGCAGCTGTTAGGGCTTCCACACAAAACTGCGATGCGATTCGATGCGAATAAAACAATGCAAAACCACCAGAAACCGAATCTTTTCTGTTTGTAATATTGTGAACTTTTGCTGTTCATGGGGTTTTATAATAAAAAGTTGTAACATTTCTCCAAACGTAAAGAAGAGACAGGAAAGAGAGAATCGTGGTGTCCACATTCTGTAAACTGGCCACATCAGCCGGCATACGCATACAATCTGGTCAAGTTCAACGAGAATAAAGCGCAGGCGTGTCTGTTTTCCACTAAAAGGAGTTCCTTCCAACTGACTCTAACTTTTAGAGGTGTATCCGTGCCGGTTTCTGACCGTCTTGAGCTTTTGGGCGTTACTTTGACCTCTACGCTCAACTTTGGCTCGTATATCAAGTCCAAGGCCAAACTTGCTGCCAAAAAATTTAGGTATCCTCTCAAAGGTGCGAAGGTACTTCAAGTCTGAATAGTTGCTTACATTATATCAAGCACAGATTCCCTCCTGTATGGAGTACTGTTCGCACCTTTGGGATGGATCGGCTAAGTATCAGCTGGAGGCTCTGGAATCGATCGAGAGACGTGCCAAAAGGCTCATAGGTAACGACACTCTTGTGCGAAAAAACTTCAAAGTCTTGAACATCGCCGAAAAATTGCTAGCCTATCGGTTTTTTATCGGATACACTTCGGAGAGTGTGCGACTGATTTGCATGATCTGATACCACCTTGTCCTTTTTTCTATCGGAATGCTCGTAGCTCGAAAAAGCGACATCGTTTCATGGTTGATGTTCCAAAGACACGAACGAAGAGATTTGACTCTACTTTTGTGATAAGAACGTCTAGGCTGTGGAATACGTTGCCTGAGTGGGTTTTCCCCGATGGTTACAATCTTTGTGTCTTCAAATCGAGAGTGAATCGGTTATTTCTAGGTAAACACGTTCCATCATAGACCGCATCGTTGCTTAACATCAGGCGAGATGGCGGTCAAGTGTAAACATATAGAAGTTAAAAAAAAAAAAAAAAAAACCTTCTATCATACACTTGTGACTTTTAGGTTTTTGCGCTGTTCCACCACAGCTGAGCACTCATAGCCTTTTTAAGTAATGAGCCAAGCAGAAGATGTGCCTGATGGTAAGCAACACGCCTGGCTGTAATAGCACAATGTCATGCAGCTGTTAGGGCTCCCACACAAAACTGCGATGCGATTCGATGCGAGTAAAACAATGCAAAACCACCAGAAACCGAATCTTTTCTGTTTGTAATAATGTGAACTTTTGCTGTTCATGGGGTTTTATAATAAAAAGTTATAACATTTCTCCAAACGTAAAGAAGAGACAGGAAAGAGAGAATCGTGGTGTCCACATTCTGTAAACTGGCCACATCAGCCGGCATACGTTAAGGGCCGGCTCCACGGCCGCTGATCAGATTACCGTCCGTTCCGAACTACGCAACTACTCGCTCCGACGTTACCTAAAAAACATCCAACACCCGCGTCCTTTCTCACGCCAATAAGTCAAAAACTTTTTGTTATTCCCCGCAGCGAGATCGAGGCATTTACCGAACCGTTCCCAACTTCGTATGAACTCGAGTGTCGCAACTTTTTATGACCCCGGTATTGCCAGATTTGACAACTTTACCCTCGAACCTCATAATTCTCCCCGAATTCTTTCCGCCACATACCTTCGCGATGGTTCCGTCCGCGCCGCAGTTTTAATTACTGTCTGCCGAACGCCAGATGTCGCTTCCTTGTAATTTTCGTCCAAAATAACTTTTGAAAGGAAAATTAGTCCGGAATTCCCTCCGATTTATCGCAAAACAATCAAAGCGAGCGTCGAAGGCGAAACTTTCCGAAATTTGCCATTTCTTAGCAACTTTACAAAAGATAGACGCTAATGAACCCTGTAGTTGTTAATTTTGCGTTTAACTTGGAGTTGCGGCTTCTAATCAATGAGGAGATGTTCCGATTACGGCGCGTATTAAATATTGACTGAAACCGATTGAAAGTTTTAATAAATTCAGCGAGCAGGTTCGCGTTCAGGTGAGCGGAGTAGGCCCCCCACTCGAGTGTGTTTACGGGCTGCTTCAGATTTGTTTCAAATTGTTATCGACTTTCACTTTCTCTTTCGACTTTAGAAAGTGTTTGAATTTCTCCGAAACTTTAAATTCTCAATGAAACCTTCGAACTTGGAGAATATGATGAAGTTACTGGAGTGGTCGACCCGAAAGTACTTAATATGTTGTTTACAAAAGCTTGGCTGCTTCGACGGAAAAGCCTATAACTGAAAACTTGTATATTTAGGTCCGATCTGCGTGCAAACTTTAACGGCCTCTGCAAATTATTTTCGCGACATCAATTTTTTATATTTCCTGTTTCTTATTCTTTTGTTTTTGGCATCGCACTGCCTTTTGTTTTATAGTTCTGTTCTAGTTTATACCTTGGAAGTAATGTGCGAAATTACATTTTTGTGACGTAAACGGGCAGCGACGTAATGAAATACAATAAATGCTGTTTGTTTTGATAGTTTCCCGCCTATTTTACTGTTCTTTCTGTGTCGCTTTCATGGATTGTGTTTTTGTTTATATTTTTGAGGAAAATATTTTATTGGTTTAGAAAAAGAAAATATTTTCAGGGAATTTTCAAAGTTTTGTCCAACTAGTTTTTATTTTGTTATTTAACTTGCTTTAAGCTATTGATTTAATTTTGATTTTTGAATATTGGATTCGTATTATCAACAATTTAAAATATTACAATACAATGCAATTATCTTCATTAAAAGATCACAAAATCTAAGATAGAAATTTCTATGAACCTTTAAAGCATTAATTTAATTAACTGTTCTATTGCTTCTGAAGTATTTTTGTAATTTAGGAACAATGCATTCCTTTACAGGGACAAAATAGTTATTAGAGTTAGTTTAACCATTTAATCAACTGCAAACACAAACAGCTCCTCCCTCTTAATTGCATTAGTATAAATATAATTTAGCTGTTTGTCACTCCGAGGCACCGAAACACTCCACCCATTATAACGTTACCGTGATTCAAACAGTTTAGATAATTATATTACAACTCTCACTCGCTATGTCGTCGGCTAAATAACACAAATGTTTGTGTGTCACGCGCAGTCTCGTCACGTCGTCACTCCGTCACGTCGTCGCGTCGTCGCGTCGTCAAGCTGACACGTCGTCAGGCTGACACGCCGTTCATTACGGAGTGTCGAGCGCTGAATTAATTAGTAGGTTATTATTGTAGAGTCGCTGTTTACCAAACAAGGTTGGCTGTGAATGACTTAAGCATTTTTTTAAAGTTTGGCCGGGCTAAGGACATTTTGATAGAGGTTAAACACGAACGAAAAGATTTGACTCCACGTTTGTGATAAAAACGGCTAGGTTGTGGAATGAGTGGGTTATCTCCGATAGTAACAATCTTGGTGTCTTCAAATCGTGAGTGAATCGGTTTCTTCTAGGTAAGCACGCTCCATCGTTGATCACATCGTCGATTAACATCAGGCGAGATGGTGGTCAATGCGAACCTATATTAGTTAAAAAAAAGTTTTTGCATCACCGTCATGCTAATTTCGGTTCGGCGGTGGAGCAGCGAAGCGGAACGTGCGTGTTTGATGCTTTTGGATGATGATGAGAAATCTTGTTAGTTTTTTTCTAAAAATGTCAGAGTTTAAATTTATGAATAACCTTGTTTTAATAGTATCAGAGTTGTTTTTTTAAATCTTGTATACTGTATAGGCTTAGGTTGCACCGCCATATACAATTGAGTGTGTAAACGCGTTGAAAGTATGAATACATTGCTCTTGGCTTTTGAATAACAAAAGTGGCATCAAACCACTCCATTCTGGTTTTAGTAACGCCAACCATGAAACAGTGTTGACTTTTCTAGATTCGAGCTATACTACGGGGTAGTATAGCATCATTTAACATACCCACATTGGGTAAAATGTGTCCAGTACGCTAGCTATATGGTGCAAAGTTCCTGTTATCTTTTTGAGCATATTTCATATTATCAAAAACGTGATAACATTATATTTCATATTCATGATAGAGTGTATTCATGTGAGACTAGAAATTATGTAGAGGTCGTGAACTTGTTTCATTTAACGTAGTCACACTGTATAAGAGTGTGAGGATTTATTTGATTTGATATTAGAGCACATTAAACCTTGGATTAACATAAGGTTAAACAAATATATAAAGCTTGAGGCTCTAGAATCGATCCAGAGACGTGCCAAAAGACTCATTGGCAAGGACACCCTTGTGCAAAATAGACAGACTCTTGAACATCACTGCAAAGTTGCTAGCTTGTCGGGTTTTAGCTGATACAATAGGGTACCGGACTGGGTCAAAAATACACCATCCTAATTAGTCCGTCAGCTAGATCATGGAAAAATATTGGACACGTATTTTTTGTTTTTTCATAATGTTAAAAACCGTCAAAGATATAGACCATCAAGTTTCGAGAGTGGGGGGTCGCGACGTCACTCGTGAGTAAAAATCGTACTCACAAGTGACGTCACACGAAACTTCGAAGCGCTGTATCTTCGTAATTTTTTGTTTGTGAAACAAAAGAAAAAATACGTGTACAATATTTTTTGGCAATCTAACTAACGGTACTACTTACTATCTGCTTAGTTTTTTTTAGGATTGTACCCTATTCGGAAAGTGTGCAACTGATCAGAATGATAAAGTTCCACCTTCACATTTCTTCTGTCGGAGTGCTCGTAGCTCCAAAAAGTGATGTAGATTCATGGTTGATGTCCCAGAGTTACCAACGAAGAGGTCTGAATATGTGTGATCAAAAACGTCTAGGATGCGTTGCATTGTGTCTTCAAATCGAGGGTGAATTATTAACTTATTTTTCACTTTTGAGTTCCTATTTGTGGTTTTGAAGTTGGTATATTTTTTTATGTAAAGAGAGTTCATAAAGTTCCAGCATGATTTAGTAAACCAACACCTATACTTTGACTTTTATCATTCACTTATTTATTCGACATTTATAATATTATCAGAATAATTAGTAGATAATTGTAAAACTAAGGATTAAGTTAAGTCACGTATAATAGTAAAAACATAATTATATTCAACAGTGGAATAATTTAGTCTAATTGTAATGATAGTCCTTATTTTAGGATTAGCTCTGACCGCGAGTTTCGTGAACTAAGCCACTGAACTACAATTAAATAAAAACATTCGGCGTAGAGTTAAATTAATTACCGCAATACAAGGCGAGGCTGCCAAATGAAGTACAGGAGCGTTGTAGGGGCGGCTATGTTTACTTCAGCAAGGGCGCGCTCATAATGGCACTTAAAAAATAGTAAGTATGTAAAATACTGTGAAAAATTCTACTATTGTTATAAACGCGAATGTTTGGATATTTATTGCTCAATCACGTTGTAGCTTTTGAAAGGATCGGGCTGAAATTAAAAGACAATTAGTTTATAGCTTAGAATAGCACGTAGACTTTTTTGATTTCATAAAAAAATACGGGAACTAGAACTACGAGAGTAAACCCTGAATAACTGCTAGTATGTAGAATAATAATTAATAATAAACAAGAGTAATTTGGTACGGATCGATACGGTGAAAACCGTTGTGCGTGATCTTTGAGTGCTATATACTAAATATTATGTACCACAGGTGAAACTGGGAGGAACCGTTAGTTAGCTAAATAAGAACAGTGATATTCCGAGAGTATCGATAGAAACGAAAACTGGAACAATTTTTCTAACCTAAACACCAAAATATACCTATGTGCAAACTCATACACAGAAGTGTTACGAAGGGCAACAGTGTCGCGAAGCTACTCGTAATATTGTTTTTCGTATCTCAAAAATTGTCCAACCTAAAGAAGTTTTCACTATAAAAGTGCACAAAATATAGTGCAAGATACTAGTAGTACTAAAGTACTGCCATATTTTATGCTACGTAACGAAAATGCTTGTGTGTACTGCACTGAGCTCAATTTGGCCTAAATTTTGCTAGACCGGCGCACGGCTCCACAATCTCCACATACCATGTGTGGCCTCTTTTACGTGATTACATTCAGAGTTTAATATTCCAAGTTTTTCCGCACTTAAAGCCATTGATATAGAGTTAAAAGTTGCAACTCATAAAACGTTGTTGGATTGTAATCACACTGGAAAAAAACATTTTCAATTCATCAAATTAAACAACTTATGAATTTTCAAAAGTCGCATCTTTTTGAAGTGAAAACTTCTTTAGGCCCGCCTAGACAGATTTCGTGGGGTGTGAATTGAATCCTAGCGTCATGCTCGAGTATGATAAGAAATCTTCGGGTAAACTCGGGACCATGACCATTGGCCATCTAGAAATGCGTCATCCAATGGGAAATGCTGAAAGAGCGTGGCCCGGCCATCTAGAAATGCGTGAGCCAATGGGAAATGCTGACGCATTTCTAGATAGCTATACCATGTTGACCAGGCCACGCCCTCCGGACACACCCGTGTAGTTTCAAAAGTAAAGCTATCAAATTCTGAGTTATTAGTTTTCACTTCTTTCGGCTGTTCCTATGACTGCCAATTTTTTTTTGTCGAAAATAATCTTATCTATTCTTAAGTTAATTTTGTTTCAATGTGAACGAGCCCTTACATCGGGCCAGCTACAAATCTACGGTAAGCCACACTCGAACACACAGCTCACTTTGTACCGGATTTACGTTTATTAACCGGTTTAAGATACGGTCCGTAACCGGTTTACGGTAACAATGTGGGGCGGTGTAACGAGGTTACATATCTGGAATCCCGGAATGAGTCATTAAGACGGAACACTCCAGATGTAGGAGCCCATTACGACTTTCAAAGTGGTTTGGTTTATCATAAAATTGTGAACTGGCAAAAGTGTATCTTTCTGTTGTGTAGACACAAGCTGACTGTTTGGCCGATATTGTAGACTTGCAGTGCGCCGCGGTTTTGCCTGCATAGATCCCGTTCCCTTTACATTTCCACAATAATATGGAGTCTATGCGTTATTACAGTCTGTAACCTAACTGTGTTCTAAATTTCAATCCGATCCGTTCAGACGTTGCGATGTGATTCAACAACAAACATCAAAACATCCAGACATTGACATCCCCTACTAATATTGTAAATCCCAATGTTTGGATGTTTGTTGCTCAATCACGTCCTAACTTTTGAACGGATTGGGCTGTAATTTGGAACACAGTTAGATTATAGTCTGGAAGAACACAAAGGCTACTTTTTATCCCGAAAAAACAACGGGAACGGGAACTACGCGGGTTAAACCGCGGGGCGCTGTTAGTTTATAACATTAGTAGGATTGTGAACTTGCAAGACTGTAACCTGTTGTGTAGACACAGGTAGGTACTGTGTGTGTTTGACTATTCACACACAACACCATCTGACCCCAAACTAAGCAAACCTTGTACTATGGCGGCCAGATAGCTGATAAAATAATACTTAATATACATTTTAAATACTTACTATATACTTATTACACATAGAAAATTTGTATTCGTCACATATGTATTTGAACTCTGGGGATCGAACCCACTACCAATTTGACTGGCCTCGTGGCTTAGTGGTTAGTAGCTCTGCCTGCGAAGCCGAAGGTCGTGGGTTCGATTCCCACCCAGTGCAAATATTTGTGTGATGAATTCAAAAAATGTTTGCATTGTGTTTGGGTGTTTCTATGTATAATAAGTATGTATTTAAAACTATACAAGTATTATATCAGCTATCTGGCCGCCATCATACAAGCGTTGCTTAGTTTGGGGTCAGATAGTGTTGTGTGTGAATTGTCCACCAATATTTATTTATTTATATTCAATGGCTTCGCAGGCTGATTTACTACCAACAAAGTAAAGATTGAAGGATACTAATCCCGCATTCGTATCTCTGTGACTGTACGGATATTAATGAAATTAAATAAGTAGTAAGTACATTATAAAACGCTCCTGGATGCAGCTGAAACTGAAATCAGACCTGACTGTACATACTTCACACGTGAGTTATCTGTGAATTAAATTAAAAGGGTTTTACTTAAAAATAAAACATGCCATAAAAACAACACACTCCGTCATGGTTTACCCCAGAACTGCGTAATTCAAAAATGTTACCAAACAACATAATCAAATACTCAACCCTACCCGCAAGCGAGTTACATTTTTCCGTGCGTCGTGAGTTAACCCCCTCTGTGCGAGGATAAAGCAATAATCCCCCATAAATTCCTCGGGGTCACATAATTAAGTCGAAAAAACCTGATTAGCGTCCGAATAAATCACAAAAATTAATCCGAGCAACGCCGCGATCACACGTCACTTTTTTTTCATGGAGTAGCTGAATTTACAGAGAAACTGCTACAATCAAAATGCATGTAGACATTTAAAAAAATCTTTTTGCAATTTCTAGTAGATTTTACTTGAGTAGTTTACGTGATTTTCCAAAAATAAAAAGTATGTAAGTATTGTTCCAAATCTATTATCTAACTATATTCCAAATGTTAAACCAATATCTTCAGCCGTTCTGAATTGATTGAGTAAAAGATATCCAAACTCGGCTATTCATAATGTTTGTAGAAGTAGATTCAAATAAATATCAACATTTCTATCTCCCTACATTTTTACAAGTATCGACTGAAAGTTAAATATAGTTCAAGAGTTTATTGGTTGGAATGTAATAAAGTCCGTCATAATTCTATAAGTTTGAATATGGAAGAAAAAACTCTTACATATATCACACAAATTATCCAAGCACCACATCACAATAGTTACAGGTCACATTTTATTACAATCATTAATCAAACTATTAGGCCATACATTTCTTGTGGACCTGTAAAAAAATGTAATGAATTCAGTTAAGTTACATTACTGCTGTGCCTCCTTAAAAGTAACATTCGGAACCAAAACATCAATATAGCTAGTAATAAAAATCATCCAATACAGAAAATACATCACTGCTTTACATATTTCAAAATATAATTATACTGGCACTATGTTTACCTAAATCCTACCAAATTATAACAACAAAAAAACTTAAAGTAAAATATTAACGAATAGTCGATACAACACCTTCCCAAAGGAAATATATTTGTAAAATGACAATAATATTATTTTCCGGTTAAATGTCCGATTTATTCCTCTGTGCAGTTTCCTCCCGTGCGTGACGTCGCGCGCGGCACGACATGATATGATTAATCCTGTCCCCCGTGTCACCTGGGAGCGGAGAGCGGGGTTGGCCCCGCGCCTGCACTTACATTCTGGAAATCAGCTTCACCGCTCTCCGTGGGTAGGGGTGGGGTTAAACAATGTATCATTAGTATCATTAGTTGCCGTTTCTGTTATCCGTGATGAAAATGAGCCTTAATTCAAATTGTAATCTGATCCGATCCGTCCACCATCCATCATTACTTCACAACGTTCAAACTTTCGAATTTATAATAGGATTAGCGGACTAGCTATGTCCGTGATTTTGCCAACAGTATAGCCATACCAATTCTTTACTAGGTCTGTGGTCATACCTTAGAACATCAGCTATCTCGTTGTGAAAGTACGATTCTACACGCGTCGTAAGTTCGATCCCAACGAAACATCTGAATATTGAAAGTTCAAATGTACGACTTTTTCATTCTTGCTAGTTCTAACGGTGACGAAGAATATCGTTAAAGGCCAAAGGTTTGGATGACCTTTCTTTTAAGTATTTGACATTATACCTAAGATGCTGTATCTTTGTACCCTGTAATTTCTCAGGAAATATTGCCCTTCAACCCGGAACACAATGGTGTTTGCACGTACTGCAAAGCTCAGCAAAGAGTGCGACTACGCGATAGGTTTTTTTTTCTAAAGGTTCTAATTTTGGTATCTTTACATCGAAAGTGAATCTCTATTTAAAAAAAAACACGCTTCATTGAAGACCGCATTATCGTTTAACATCAGTCGAGATTACAGTCAAATGCAAATCTATCATTGTTTAAAGAAACATTTACTTACAACGATCTAACTTTGCACAAAAGGAACAGAGTTTTGTATCATGTACCTAAGCTTACTTTACTCTCTTAACTGTTTCAAATACATCGGACATCGTAACGAAAGTATATCATTTACATCATGCAATACATTTTACTTAACAAATAACTTTCTCCCAAGTAGCACCCAATTAATTACCTTAATAAATCCCCAGTATCAAGTGAAGGTACGAGCATACCCGATACATACTCGTAATATACCTTAAGTAAACTGTTCCCGAAGCTCTAGACCTGATGATTAATGGCTCGTACTTATCTGAGCAAACGGTTTGGGCAAAAAATCACTCCGTGCGGGCTGAGGGAAAAAATGTATCTCGGTTGGACGGCAAAAAGTTAATACTCACTTCGCTGGACTGGGGATTAGTTGGGCAGTTATGGTGTGTACTGGCAATATTCGGGAAAACATTGCGATGTTTTCTCATATTTTTGAAGTGGAAACATTTTTTGGCACACCAAATACAGATTTTGTATTCTTTGTACATGAAGATTGGTGTCTTCAAATCGAGAGTGAATCGGTTTTTGTCTAGGTAAACACGCTCCATCCTAGACCGCATCGTCGTTTAACATCAGGCGAGATGGCGGTCAAGTGTAAACCTACAGAAGTTAAAAAAAAATTTTTTTAGTGAATGACGTACCTTATGTCTTCCGAAGATGTTTTTCTTGGAACACTCCGGTTCCCATACGGGGTAATTCATCACTAAAACCAGTGGTAATGACACTCTTGTACATCTCCGCCCGAAAAATATTCAGAGATACAAACTAGATTTTAACCGAAAACCTCAGGATCTTAAAATCGGACTGTCTACAATACAAAACACTTTATTGGCACCACAAACAAAGTTGACAATAAGTAACACAACATAAAATAACAGAACACAATGGGCACAAAAGGCGATCTACCACTACGCCATGACGGATTTTAACAGCGTTAAGTTAAGGTCTTCAGCAATTAAGTTTTCAAGACGAGACGAGTTTTATTAAGAAAGACATTTTAAATTAAAAAACTTAATTAATGTCATTGTCCTCATCAAACAGAATGCTCTTTCAACAGGGAGAGTGAATTCAAGCGAGGAAACCCAACAATTCTTATTCAAACGGGTTTAGATATGAATAAGAGCTTTAAAAATGCATCCGAAAGGAAATTTTGTATACATTTTATATAAATCGGTTTAGCGGTTGTTGATTGATATATAAATAAAGAACTATCATTTGTTAACATTTGTCTGGTCGACAAGACTATTTTTGGAACGAAGTTCCTTATCGCGCGTTATGAAAGGGAGCTAGACGGAAAAAAATCTCACGAAAAAGTTGTAACGTTTTGTGCCCTGTCACGTGACAAAATTAGAATACGATAACAAATTTCACAATTGGAATTAATGACCGATTGGCGTAAATGGTAAGGTGTCGCCTGTGAAGTTGGGATACCCCGGATCGAATCCCGATAGTTCCCGCTTTCACTTTTTGATTTTTTTTCTCTCAACACTCTTTTTGTTCTTTTTTTCCTGAGAATAATAGCTTTTATAAAGGATCCCTCTTTATCCACGCATTTAATTAAAATTTTATGGAAATCGGTGTGGCGGTTTCCTAATAGTCGACGTAGCCATAGCTTCTTATAAAATTTAGTCGTGTATCTGAATTTAATTTTAAATTGAAGTACCACACGACCACTGACGAATCGACTTGCACATCGAAGTTCCTACAATCACCAATAGGTGGCGCAGAACTCAAAATTAAATTCAGCTGTGGATTGTATCCTACTCTAGTGTCATAGAAAATCTGGAGAGGTCACTACCGGTACGATAATTTTGTTCTTTGTTTTCCTGAGAATTTATGTAAATCATTCAGAACCGCAAAATAAACCCGAAATACAGTTATTTGACGATTTTCATTCACTTTGTCATATTCTCTTCCATTTACAATAGGTTTCATCCTACTATATTTAGCTTCAGGCATCAGTCACGAAACTGTTCCATTCATCCGGGATTACACGTTACGTAGTTCTGACGTAGTACGTTACGTTGCGTGTAATGAACTGATAGTGTGATTGGTTCGAAAGACCTAGCTACCTAGAGTACTAAATTCAGACTGACTAGGTACTCTAATTCTTACTGATGCTAATACCCTACACTAAAATCAGTAGCGACTAAATTCGACTGAAATGCGACTATAATAATAAATCGACAAGAACTTCGTTCCATCCGGGTGTTCCTTGACACCTCTTAACTTTTTTTTTCAGTTAAGTGTCTGAGTTTCATTTAGAATTGGAGCTGATTTTTGTTTTTTTGGAGAAAATAAACTATGTGTCTTGAGTTCGATGGACGTCGCAAACTTATCCGATCTATTAATATGTATGTATATAGTTGTGGGGCTCTTTCTGTCTGGGGAAATATCACACTTTTTCTAGTTATATTACCACCAAGTAGTTATGTAAAAACTTAACTATTTGTTTGTTTGAAGGATAAGGTTTGCAGAACAAAATATGGAGCTAAATGATAAAACTTCTTAAATCTCTGGATAACGAGCGCAACGCAGTGCTAGTTAGTGAATATTTTATCAATGATAAAATGAAAATTATATATTCCCACCACTGGTACTTAATTCTTCTTCATAGACGAAAAGAGATGGTGAAAACCACGCTGGTCAAGTGCAGATTGGGATATGTCCTCGAAAAGTATTTTTGTCTAGGAGCAGCGTGGTCCTAGTAGACTACAGGCCCGTGAACAAATTTTACGGGTCAAATGAAACATCAGGAGACCTATGTAGGATGATAGACGGGTATAAAGTAATAAGATTCAGCACTATGTCGTCACTTGTAAGCTGTCCAACTGAGTACAGTCCCAGAGGGGGGGTTACAATCCTCGATCATTTCTCCCTATCGCATGATTTTTGTACGGCCTTGCGGAATAATAGATTAGAAGAGGTATGGAAACTATAAAAATTATAAATTTTAGATTTTTAATTATTAGTTTGTCGGAAAAAATTATGATGTACCGACTATCCACAGAGTAAATTTGGTCATTTGATTATGTACGGCATTGGTTCCATACAGTTTCAATGCCTCTTCTAATACATTATTTCGCAACGCCGTATAAAAATCATGCGACAAGGAGAAATGATCGAGGATTGGAACCCCCCCTCTTCAACTGTACCCAGTTGGACAGCTTACAAGTGACGGCATAGTGCTAAATCTTATTACTTTATACCCTTCTATCATCCTACATAGGTCTCCTGGTGGTTCATTTGAGCCGTAAATTTTGTTCACGGGCCTGTAGTCTATGGTATTCTCATAACGTTTGTTACGGCTCAAGGTAGCAGTAGTGACAAACTAGAACATAATATGCACTTCAAACATACTCAGTGATAAAGAGACCTCACGCTTTTGAAACCGGCCTTGGAACTATTAGACCAAGGGTTCCCAAATTTTTGTCTTTGCTTTGAGAATATATAACATTTTACCACTTCCATTTTTTCACATACTCCAAAACTACTTCAACTTCAAATTGAATTATTTAAGTATTGTGAGCTTTATTAGAGCAGATTAAACATTCATTCAAAACGAGACTTTTACTATATCCCGCAAGAGTTAACTTGAGACCTGAGCCCAGTTAAGTAGGTAGAGTACACAATGGACTCCAAGCCTCTACACAAAACCCCCATTTTTTTTCTGGGTCTCTTACCACCCTTTTTAAGGCCTGAAGCGTCTACAAGGGAGCGTTATCACACACTTTGGGAAAGACTGCACTAGACTATCTCGGATTTTGGTTGTTTATCTAAGCGTGTAGAATATTTAATTAGTAGATGTCTGACACAATTACATACTCCCATACATTCACTTATATCATAACCATGTTTACTAAATACATTGTAATAACTTGAAATAAGCCCGCGTCTGCCAGACAGATGAGTCATTTATAAGTTAGGAGCAGACGTCTACAGTTGATTTAATTACAGACGTCAGGTGGTTGCGCCTCTCGGGAATTAACAAAAAGGTTTGGAGACAATTTGGAATGTAGACGGGACCTGTCTACCTGCTAAATTATTTAGATGACACTAATATCGTAAAAACAAAATTTAATTTTCTTCCATAAACAACGAATTCAATTGAAAATGAAACTCAGACGCTCAACTAAGTTTTTTTTTGTGATAACAAAAACACTGTTCCAATGACTCAGAAAGATAATGTGAGTAGTCCAGATAAGCCAATTTTAGATTTTGTTGATATTTCAAAAAGCAGCTATACACCAATTTCGATAAAACTAGAATGGGACCATCTTTGAAATATGAGCTACAAATAAAACAAAAAAAAAAAAAAAAAAATCGGCTTGATTCTTTTTTGTTTAAACTGAAATAGAACTTCAGAAGTAGTCACATATAAATTCTATCGAATTCGGCGGTTTAGGTGATATAGGCAAATTTTGAAACGCAAATGCAAAGAACGAAAATTTGCTTACATTTACCTGAACGATTTAATCATAGCTTCCTATGAAATTTAGTCGAGCGTCAGATATTGATGTTGCTTTTGTTTTTTTGAACATAACATAATTTTTGGGAGTTTACACTCCCTATTCCTATAATTCTGTAAAAACGTTCTATCACAAAACAAAAGTTACAGAAAAACAATAACATAAACAAAATCACGTATCCTAAGTTCCCGCAAACCGCATCCAGCTCTGAATGGCCGCGCCCGATGCTACCCGCTCCCGCTGTAAATCCCGATGTCAGCGGGTAACTCGCTGAATCATTAACGCGGGTAAACTACTGTAACCTCTCCGATTCATCAAACATTAACGGAGCGGCGATCCGTGCCGGCCGGCCGGTCGGCCGTGGCCGGTACGTGCCTGGACTGAGCTGGTTGTGATAACGAGAACAGCTTTCTTTGGGCTATGGTATTGACGGTCACTACCTATGAGTAATTTTTGAAGTGAAAATTTCTTTTTGCGCACCACACAAGTTTTTCGATGGCTATGTTTTTTTGACGTGACAACGTCTTATTATTCGATGGAGCCGACTGCACGCACGAAAAAACATGACTCATGCGGCGTTACCTCGCTATGAGGCGTTCCATTTAACCTACATAGGAACAGGAGGAGTGAACTGGGTAAAATTTTTATTGGAATTTAAACCTTACTTTTACTATGACTTACAGACTATACATATTTGTATAAAAGTTGTGTTATGTTCGTTCAGTTGGACTCGCCCAATTATTTCATTTGAAGATAAATTTTTGAACGGTGGTTCTTATAGCGTTATTACACCATTCGTTATTCAGACAGTTTTAGTCTAAGTAGCGTGGTGTAATAAGCGTCACACTGTTAGACTCTGCATTCAGACAGCAAGATCAGGTTCGGCAAGTCTTACTGGCTTACAGTCTGAATAACGAGTAGTGTAATAAGACAAAGTAGTTGGCCATACTTGGAAGAGTAATCTAGATGACCATGCTTATAACACTAACCCAGATGACCATGCTTATAATACTTATCGAGACGACCATGCTTCGAGGATTTATTCCACATTTGCAGCACTCTCCGGTTTCACCCGCGAAGTTTCCAAAGTGAGCTATCGAGTTCTAATGATACGTTATCACTTCTATCGGCTATATTATGACTGCCAATTTCTTTTGTGATTGAAATCTTTTTTTAAGCCGTGGTGGCCACTGGGTTAGAACTTATTAGAACGTTTTAGTCACAGCTTATTAGTTTTGCAACATTTAAGGTCATGCAAATTGACTGTGTCGCTCGCATATTTAAATTTGTTTTGAGTTAAAGATAGAACCATAAACACTTAAAAAATTATGAATATTAAAACTTTGGGAACTTTATTAACGTCAACGAAAATTTATTCATTAAAACTTTTCAGGCACTTATTTTGGAGACAAAAAATTATCAGTATCTATACTAAAATTATAAAGCTGAAGAGTTTGTTTGTTTGAACGCAAGGATCTCGGGAACTATTAGTCCGAATTTTAAGAGTATTTCTTTGTTGGATAGTCCATTTATCGAGAAAGGCTATTTAACATTACGCTACTATCAACAAGAGCGGAGCATGAATGAAAAATGTAACAAAAACAGGAAAAAATATCGCTTTTTGAGAGCTTTCGTTGCGTGACAGCATGTGTCTATCTTTTAAAAGTAAGCACTAAGTATGTTTGAGGTAATGTCTCATTGGGCCTATTGATCGAAAATCCTCTAAAGCCCGATTTAAACCGAACGAACATAGAGCTAGAGCTGGAACAAGAGCATTCTTTCTCGATCTTTTAGTGTAAACGAAAGACCGTTCTTAGCGTTTTCCATATTATACATTCCATAGAATCTTTGCAAACGCAAACAAAACAACGAAAGAGTGCTTTACGTTTGTTTACACCAAATTAATTTGATACAGTGGGGATAGAATGAGCATTCGCTCGTCTGATGTAAATCGGCCTTAACACGCACGTCTCATTCCGCTGGTCCGCCGCCTTTCTGACACTACGCTGCTACAATAGCGAATCGGTTTTTAGGTTCGCTCCATCGTAGACCGCATTGTCGCTTAACATCAGACGAGATGGTGGTCAAGTGTACACCTACAAATGTATAAAAATGACACTGACAAGTGACTTGAACTCATAATAAGTGTACTCATAACATGTTTTTCTACAAAAAACTGCTTACCGCAACAAACAATAAAATTGTACTTAAAAAAAATATATAATATAATGAAATCTCATGTCGCAGTTAGTTGGTATGACACTGCGTAGTGTGGGTAGGTAGGTTCTCTGCTCGCATCCGGCACACGCCCAATTGAACCCGAGAAGGATGCGTGGCTCCAATTTGCCACGCTCGTCGAACAAGGCTTTTTAACGACGTTCTACCCACATGCCGATATTTTATATACTTACTTATGTAGGTACTACATTTAAGCTGTAAGTACTAAGTACGTAATTGTTTATTAAAAAATACCTGTTTTTAATATAAAATAAATAAGTGTAATATTTTGTGGCCTCTCCGGTTTTAGGATTCCGTACCTCGAAAGGAAAAAAACGGAATCCTTATAGGATCACTTTGTCAGCTGTATATCCGTCTGTCAAGACGCTTTTTCTAAAAAACGTGTAGAGGTGTCAAGCTGAAATTCATATCAAATTCTCTTACTGTCCCTTGGAGCTATGAAAATACCAAACTTCTAAGCCAACACAATCAAATTATACAACCGTTTATGATGCAAATTTTCGATACTAGCAAGGAAATCAAAACCTACAGAGTACTTCCCATGAACTCCCTTGAGAGTTATAATTTTAGCTTAAGAATTTTGAAATTTAGTACAAAGTAACATTTATCACAGGTTAAGGAAAAATTGTGAAAAGCATACAGTTTTGGTTACTTACATCAAATAATAAACATTGTGTTTAATAACTTTAAACTTAAAAACACTACCTATAACTATTATACCTATAAGTTTGTACGGAACCCTCGGTGAGCGATACCGAATCGCACTTGACCGATTGTTTTGTTGCGAAAAATGAATTTACGTGTACATTTCCGCCTATATTAATATAATTGATAGTTCAGTTTATTTAAGGCACTAAACCGTTTTCCTGTGGCCTATTTTTCCATAGATAGCGGACTCTGGCGTTCGAAGCGGGGTAATGTTCCGATTAGTTCCGCCTCGGGGTAACTTGTGTGTAACCGGCCTAACGATGCCGCGGCTACCACAGAACTCTCTACTATATTATGTACCTGCCCTGATATACCTCTCAACGTTTTTTTCGCGGTTTTCTTTGGTCTTGAAGTGAAGTGAACTTTTTGAAGTGAAAACTTCTTTAGGCGCGCCTAGACAGATTTTTCGTGGGCTGTGAATTGAATTCATTCGTCACGCTTGGGGAAAGAAAGCTTCGGGTAAACTCGGGACCATGGCTATTGGCCATCTAGAAATACGTCAGCCAATGGGAAATGCTGAAAGGGCGTGGACAGGCCATCATGGCATGGCCATCTAGAAATGCATCAGCCAATGGGAAATGCTAACGCATAAGATGGCCACGCCAAGATTGCGAGGCCACGCCATCCGGTTACACCCGTGTAGTTTCCAAGGTAAGCTATCAAATTCTGAGTTTTAAGTTTTCGCTTCTATCGGCAGTTCCTATGACTGCCAATTTTTTTTTTTTATGTAGGTACAGTAGGTATGTGTATTATCACTAGAGGATTCGATCCCGGGTACCGAAATGTACGTGATAATTTATTTTTGTTGTTAATTTTGACCATTAAAACGACATTTAAATTTATTTATACCTACGTATTCACATGCATTGTCTGCTTAAATGGTGTTATTTTGTTGCAGGTTCGTTGCGCGCAGCGTTGGACGTTTCGTTTGTCTTCTGTAAGTCGTAATCATTTACAGTTTATACAACTCAGAGGAGTCCCTTTGGAAATCAAACTTACCTTTGGCAAAAAAATTGTTTCCTATAATTTAGGTGTATAAGATAAAAAGACTGAACCTAAACCACATAAAGAATAAAAACACACCACACAAAATGTAGAGGTCAAATACACACTTTTAAATATGTATCCGCAATACTGTTAAACTGAGACTCAATGGAGTAACTACATACGAAAGACAGCAGGCAGTGGATGGAGATGTAAAGCTAGAATAGGGCTGAGTGGTGAGCCATAGAAGAAGCGTATGTCAAGTAGTGAACTAAGATAGACTGATGATGATGATTAGTGTTAAACGAGTATTCATTGAACTAAACATTTCAAAACTCAAGACTGTATGATTTAATAGATAGATAGATACTCTTTATTGTACACACCGAAACATAACAATACAGTAAAATTAAAAATTAAATAGAACTAGTGTTGCAATCGGCGGCCTTATCGCTAAAAGCGATCTCTTCCAGGCAACCTTAGGATGGAAACGTTTATAGAAATAATAAAAAGCGGGGTGTGCTAAATAGAATAATAAGACGATTAAATGTAGTGGCATACAGTAAAAAGTAAATAAACATACATACTAATAGGGATTACAAATTATTACATACAATGTTGTAGATAAATAACTGGAAGTTTATAAATATAAACCAGAAAATACAACAGATCATATCAACAAACGAAAAGAAACTTAAGACATGAATTAAATGCAATAAAACCATAGATAGTAGGTACACAATAGGCCTATCCAATAAAAAAGATTGCAAAGTGAGATTGTGACTACAGCTTAGACAAATAACAATCTATAACGTGAGTTTTAAAAGAATCAAGCGATGGCGATTTTCTAATAGCAACAGGCAGCTCGTTCCACAATTTGACTGCCTGAAAGGCAAAGGATTTGCCATAATAAGTTTCGGAACGTGCTGAAGGTGGCTTCAGGGTAAAGTTAGATTTTGACCTTAGCGGCCGTGCATGGCTGTCCTGCCAGAATGTGAACCATTCTTTTAGGTACTGCGGGGTACAAGGATTAAAAAGAATATTGTAAAGAAGATAAAGAATGTGAGCATTACGACGTGGACGAATGGGCAACCACTTGAGCTTGACGCGAAAATGAGAAACGTGATCATATTTCCGTAAACCAAATATGAATCGAATACAATAATTTTGAAGGCATTGATTTTGAATTGATTGACTTTGGAATATTTTTTTTTTAATCATACAACTAGAGGTTTTTTGTTTGAACGCGCTTATCTTAGGAACTACCGGACCGATTTCAAAAATAGGGTACCGGACTGGGTCAAAAATACACTATTCTAATTAGTCCGTCAAGCTAGATCATGGAAAAAATTTTTTTACACACGTATTTTTTATTTTTTCAAAATATCAAAAATCGACAAAGATATAGAACATCAAACTTCGAGAGTAGGGGGTCGCGACGTCACTCTTGAGTAAAAATCGTAGGCACGAGTGACGTCACGCGAAACTTCTAAACGCTGTATCTTCATAATTTTTTGTTTGTGAAATAAAAGAAAAAATACGTGTACAATATTTTTTAGCAATCTAACTGACGGACTAATTAGTTTTTTTGAGGATTGTACCCTATTCTTGCACCGTTGTAGTTATACATATGTTATGTACGTTATCCCTGAGTGATAGACTATATATTTTGTTCCACGGGTGAAACCGGGTTGGAAAGTAGTCTTATAACAAAAGTAAACAGCAGTGGCTACTAACCCGTGTCAGGCAGTTGTTGTCCCACCGGCAACTATGAACGAGTAACGAGTAGAGCGTAAGTTCCGATAGTTGTGTAGCTCGGCTATAAGCGAGTGTGCGAGTGAGGCGAGCAATTACTCGCATCACTCGCTCGCGGCGTACAACAACGTGTACTTTCCGATCCGCACTGTAGACAAATGACCGCTGGTTGCTCTATCGGCGTGTTCTAATCGCTTTGCGAGTATCGCTGAGCAAGTGTTCGTTCATAGCTCATATCGCTCAGCGACAAACTAGTGAAGCGAGCACTCGCCGGCAGTCTGAACAGTCAGCGATGAACTATTATTAGTGTATGTATCACTTTTATTTATACGGAACTAGCGCCCATTCCGGCTGCGCTCGGAAATTGTTATTTAAAGACTATTAATCGAAATAAAAACTATCCTATCTCTCAAGTTGGACCAGACTGCTCACGGTGTGCCAATTTAATTAAAAATCGGTTATGTAGTTTAGGAATCCATCGCGTACAAACATCGTGTCAGGAGATTTATATATATTAAGATTTGTATCTATTGTGCGTTTCTTGAGCGAGAAAATAGTCGAAAGTTACTCGTTTTCTCGTCGGCGGTGGGACAACTGCCTTAGTGGCCCGTCACACTCGTTGGTAGCTAGCTCCGTAGTTTTCCCCTCCGTCCCCTGGGCCGCGGCTGATTACTGCACATGCAACTAATCGAGTGCTGGTCCCACAGCCAATCTGCGACGCGTCACCGGTCTACACAACCGGCTATTCGTTTTGATGGTAGTCTTCATTTAAAATTATTACACGAATGACCTGTTTATTTATCTACTAGCAGCTCCCTACGGTTTTACTCGTGCAGTTCCCGTGTTCGTTATTTTTTCGTGATAATAAGTAGCCTTTGCGCTAATAATGCTAATCCAGTACTATAATTTATGTTTTAAATTTCAAGTCGATCCGTTCAGGCGATCCGACGTTATTGAGCAACCAACATCCAAGCATAGTAAAGCAGGATTATCACACGAATACTTGCCTGTAGTATTTACATTATACGTGTATTATTCTTGTCTTCTTTGCCGACAAAAAAAATTGTTGAAAACTCGAATCTGGCTAATTTTGTTTGGATTTCGTTGGTTGTAGGTAAAATCAAACGTTGATTTAAAATCTCCACTTTTAAGTTTTATTATACAATTATAATTTTATGGCGCGTTAAGGAAAAATGATGTGAATATTTTTCACGATACACCGCACACCGACACTCTGAAATGAACTAGTCAAGATTTTAGTAAGCATTGTTACCAACTATAATATAACTTCAGGTTAACGTTTCTTATGTTGCAGATGTTACTTATTATATTCTATGGTTGATGTTAGATTTTTTAGCACGTAAAAATAAAGAAAAGGAGTGATACTAGCTGCTTTATATTACTTCTTCTCATTATTCTTAAAAGTTATGTATAAATAAATAATATTGGTGGACAATTCACACACAACACCATCTGACCCCAAACTAAGCAAAGCTTGTATGATGGCGGCCAGCTAGCTGTTATAATACTTATATAGTTTTAAATACATACTTATTATACATAGAAACACCCAGACACAGTGCAAACATTTGAATTCATCACACAAATATTTGCACTGGGTAGGAATCGAACCCACGACCCTCTGCTTCGCAGGCAGACTCACTACCCACTAAGCCATGAGGCCAGTCAAGTTAGGAGTAATAAGTACACACACCCTTCTTTATGCCTCGTGGCTTAGTGGGTAGTAACTCTGCCTGCAAAGGCGAGGGTCGTGGGTTCTATCCCCACCTAATGCAAATATTTGTGTGATGAATTCAAATATTTGTACTGTGTCTGGATGTTTCTATAATAATAATAATAAATATAATAAATATTGGTGGACAATTCACACACAACACCATCTGACCCCAAACTAAGCAAAGCTTGTATGATGGCGGCCAGATAGCTGATGTAATACTTATATAGTTTTAAATACATACTTATTATACATAGAAACACCCAGACACAGTGCAAACATTTGAATTCATCACACAAATATTTGCACTGGGTGGGGATCGAACCCACGACCCTCGGCTTCGCAGGCAGAGCTACTACCCACTAAGCCACGAGACCAGTCTATGTATTATATGTATGTATTTTGAACTATTTAAGTATTATATCAGCTATCTGTCCACCATAGTACAAGCTTTGCTTAGTTTAAGGTCAGATAATGTTGTGTGTGAATTGTCCACCAATATCTATTTTCTTTTTACTTGAATAGGTTTACGTTTGACTGCAATCTCGCCTGGTGTTAAGTGACGATGCAATTTTTCCAACGTCGAGATTTTCTCTCAACAATTTTTTACGAAGAACAAATACGTATGGAAATTCTATCGCGCAGGTATATATACCGGAACTCTATAGAGTTCAAATTACTAGATGAACTTTAAGATCAAATTTGCAACAAACAGTCGATATAAATGCGGGTTATTATCTAAATAGCTCGCAGCCTGTCGCCGGTCGCCGGTCGCCGGTCGCAATCGACCGCGACTAAGCTGCGATTAGCCTGCGGTTGATATACTAGTACGTGCTTCACTATTTAATGCTTTTGAGTGGTGGTCGCGATTTGCACAATAAAGCATTGTTACAAATTAATTTAATTGTACTTGCTTGTTCAACCGTTTTGTGATGTTAAATTTTTGTGATATTAAGTTGCCTAGTTTACAATTTCAATTCACTCAGTTCTGTTGCGTTCAGTTCAGTTTAAGACAGTCTAGCTCCGTTCAGGTTATTTTGGGGCAGCGCAGGTCTAATTAGTTCGATACAATTATTACACAAGGTTATCGACATAGCTCTTAAAGTTAGCAAGTTGAAGTGGCGATGGGCAGGCCATATAGGTCGGAGAACCGATAACCGCTGGGGAGTAAAGGTTCTCGAATGGTGACCACGAACCTGCAGACGCGGTGTAAGACGGCCCCCAGAAGAAGGACCGGTGACATTGTCTTGGTCGCAGGAAGTTGGTTGGAGGCGCCACAAGCCCGATCTTCAGGAATTCTATGGAGAAAGGCGTATCATCAGCTGTAAACGTCAAAGTCAAAGTCAAAGTCAAAGTCATCATCATCATCAGCCGCAAGACGTCCACTGCTGAACAAAGGCCTCCCCCCTAGATTTCCACAACGAACGGTCCCGCGCAACCTGCAACCAGCGGTTTCCAGCGACCTTTGTGAGGTCATCTGTCCATCTAGTGGGAGGCCGTCCAACACTGCGTCTTCCGGTTCGTGGTCGCCACTCGAGAACCTTTCTTCCCCATCGGTTGTCAGTTCTTCGAGCGATGTGGCCTGCCCATTGCCACTTCAGCTTGCTTACTCGTTGAGCTATGTCGGCCACTTTAGTTCTTTTGCGAATATCTTCATTACGGATTCTGTCGCGCAAAGAGACTCCGAGCATAGCTCTCTCCATAGCTCGCTGTGTGACTTTGAGCTTTGTTATGAGGCCCACAGTTAAGGACCACGTCTCAGTTCCATAAGCCATCACTGGCAACACGCACTGGTTAAAGACTTTTGTCTTTAGGCATTGGGGTATTTTGGACTCAAAGATGTGTCGAAGTTTCCCGAACGCTGCCCATCCGAGTTGGATCCTTCGCTGGACCTCTTTGTCGAAGTTGGATCTACCTAATTGGATCTTTTGACCCAGGTAGACGTATTCGTCAACAACTTCGAGTGTGGTATTCCCAACAATAACCGGTACAGGTGAGACATGCACATTTGACATGACCTTCGTCTTGTCCATGTTCATCCTCAAACCAACCTGTTGGGATACTCTACTGAGGTCCCTGAGCATTGCACCGAGATCCTCCAGCGACTCCGCCACAATGACTATGTCGTCGGCAAACCGAAGGTGAGTGATGAATTCGCCGTTGATATTGATGCCATGTCCGTTCCAGTCCAGTAGCTTGAAAACGTCTTCCAGCGCAGCAGTGAACAGTTTCGGAGATATAACATCTCCCTGTCTCACGCCTTTCTGTAGCTGGATATGTTTTGTGCACTGGTCCTGTAATCGGACAGACATTGTGGCTTTGCTGTAGATACACTTCAACACTTCGATATAGCGATAGTCGATGCGGCATCGCTGGAGAAAGACAAAGTCAAAGTACTTTATTCATAAATGTACAATTTACACGTCAATAAACAAAAAATAAAAACAAACGAAAGAGCATACAAATTGTATACATTTTCAAAGTTTGAAATGACTACTTTACTGTATTATAATAATTATTGTACAGAAAACTGTCGAGCATTATATGAGTATAATATGTTTTTATAACAATTGTACTGACCCATAATCAAATTTTTGTATACATTTTTATAGGACTTTGCCATCACTCTCTAAAAATTCGGTGTAACTATAAAAAGTTTGATCGATAAGCCAGCACTTTAATTTGTTTTTGAAGCTGCCGAAACTTGGGGCAGATATAACTATTTTGGGAAGAGTGTTATAAACTTCAGGTCCCATAATGTGAGTTAGCTTCCGTGACCTTGTGAGAGAGTGTGATATGACATCCAGCTTGTCCGCGTTACGTATGTTTCGAGAATGTCTCTCTCCTCGCGTATTGTATCGCGTATTCTAGATTATTTCTGACATACACAGCCACCTGGTATATCAATATAGCAGGTAACGTAAGTATGCCAAGCTCTTTGAAATATGGTCTGACGGATGTGCATTGCGATACGCCAACGATGGCACGTACGGCACGTTTTTGGGCGCGGAACGCACGCTCTCAGTCGGCAGCGCGCGCGTATAGCTCGGCGCCGTATTGTAACCGAGAATGCACTGTGGCGAAGTAACACGCACGTGACACTTCCGCAGACACCACTCGGGATACTCGTCTTAGCGCAAAGCACGCACTGCTGACTTTAGCACACATCTTGTCGATGTGGTGTTCCCACGTCATGCTGCGATCAATCTCGAATCCCAAAAATGTGGTGGTCTGTACTTGCTCAATCCTTACACCGTTTAGCGAAACTTTAAGCGATTTTGTATGATGGCCCGACAGACAAAAGTGAACGAAATGAGTCTTTTTTGAATTTAACATAAAACCATTAGCTCTAAACCATGAATTTAAGCCGTTAATTACAATATTTAATTTATCTTCTAACTCCTCAATTGAAAGAGCTGTTACTACGGCAGCCACATCATCTGCATACATGAATATGCCTGCACCCTTTACGGCATCAGGGAGATCGTTTAGTAGGAGAGAGAACATAACATTTGAAATTGACGAACCCTGCGGTACTCCCATAGACGAAGGCAGCGGATCTGATTTATTATCGCTATCGCCAGCATCCACTACCTGAGAGCGGCCTCGTAACATGTCAGTCAACACCTCGTATGATTTCCCAGCTATGCCATAGTGTTTCAGCTTTGAAGCTAAGGTCTCGTGGTCTGCGACATCGAAGGCCTTCGATAAGTCACAGCACAAGACAGCTACTTGCTCTTTACGTTCACGGGCAGCCAACACACTACGTATCACTTCACGCGTTAGAGAAATCGTAGACCTCCCTTCGCGGTATGCGTATTGTTGTTCACACAGCGCCTCAGTTTCCGATAGGTAGGCCACTAATCGTGAACTCAAGCCGTTTTCGAACACTTTGGCTATTGCTGGTATAATCGATACTGGTCTATATCCATCAATATCGTCCTTTTTGCCCTTGCCTTTAAATATCGGGGACACTTTCGATATTTTCAGCGACGACGGGTACGAGCCTTCTCTAAGACACTTATTAAACAGTGTTGCGAGAACCGGAGCTAGAGGCAAAATTGCTAGTTTAATTAGCTCCATCGACACACCGTATATGTCTTTCGACTTTTTTGGGGGTATTTTGGAGGATACTATGCGGAATACCTCATCAGCCGAGAAACTTGTTAGTCTGAGGGAACGGTCAGATGCTTGACGTGCTGATACTAAAATTTTACATACAGTAGCAGTATCAGCTTTAGGTGCTCCACAGGCAGCATCTGCATTTAAAAATCGAACGTTCATAGCATTTACTGCATCTTTAGGTGAAATAAACTTACTGCCGTTACAATCTTTAACGATCTCGGAGCAGTTCAACCTAGGGGTATTGTTTTTCCCCCTCTCCGTGTTCACGATTCCCCACATAGCTTTTGATGGATTCGTACTTCCGTGTATTATATTACTATAATGATTTGTCTTAGAAATATTCAAAGTCGAAATGTATTTCCTGTTGAGATCGTCAAATATAGCTATTAAGTTCTCTTCCTCAGGAAATTGGTCAACTAATTTCGAAATATCAAACAACAATGATTTTAGATTAAGTATGTCAGGCGTAACCCACGACGCGTCACGTTTGTTATTTGGAGTTCGTTTTATAGGGAAACAAGTATCGTACTTATTTGCTAAAATATTGATCAGTGCCACCGCAAATGTTTGAGCGGTTTTGTTTCTCTCGCTTACCTCGCACCAATCTATACTATCAATAGACATAACGAAATTTGCCCGGTTATTCTGCGAGAAATCACGCGTGCGGCGAGTGAGCTGTGCTGGCGTTGAATGTGCAAATTTCACTACTCCACGTACAGCTAAGTGATCCGACAGAAGCGTATTTATTGAGTTTGCGGAAGTAAGTTGTCGCGCTACATTTGTAAAAATAAGGTCAATCGCTGTTTGTGAGTTTTCTGTTATACGAGTAGGGAAGTCCACAATCGAACTCACATCATGGGAGTGGAGTAAGTCGGACAGATTTCTAAAGTCAGCGCTAGTATTGTCTAAAATATTTATGTTTATGTCACCGAGAATCATGAATGTTTTATCGGTTTCACTGAGCTTATCGAGCAAATGTTCCAGGGCACTTAAGAAACCTCTAACATGAGCTAGGCCTGTAGGCTGCAGACGATGATGGTGATGATCATGAGTTATTTTATACATTTTACAAAGTAATAACACGAACAAGACACGCGCCCGATGGGAAACAATAAGCCTGCCCATAACATCACAATATACCACGTAGGTATTTTAACTCGAGAAGTCTAAATTGCTACTAAAACCTGCACTACTTCACCCAGAGATAACCCATGATTTATCTCATAAGCCTGTTATTATGCTGTATCTCATCTAATAATAATTAACTTCGGTAGTTTTTACAATATACATCCGTCATTCCATCAAAGCGCAAAGAATCACAAAACTGACCTAATGCCATTGCACAGGTATCATAATTACATACGCTGTTTGTCATTGCCAAAATTACGTTTTTTTGTAGATAGCCTAATAGTTATCTGGCATTTTCGCTGATGGAAATATAATGTTTTAGGTACCAACTATCCTTATAAAAAACTGAATCACTATCCTAACAGCGCATCCGCTTAGAGATAATTTAATATTTTGTAGTGCTAAGGACTCTTGGCAGAGTCCGTCTGGGTAAGGATCACACCTTTGCCAGTTATTCTACCGCCAAGCAGTGATGTGCAAACATTACTGTGTTCTGGTTTGAAGGGCAATGTTTCCAGAGAATTACCGGGCTTACAGATATAACAACTTAGATCTCTGGGTGACGAGCGCAGTGCAGTGCTAGGCAATGATTGGGATTCAACACGTTCCAATAGCTGCGTGTCACTGTGCTGTTATTTGGCAGGCATGTTGCTTATCATCAGGCACGTGTCTTGTTCGTCTCGTCATTCTTTATTAAAAAAAAAATGAATGAAATTATTGATGATCATTGATGATACTTTACGAGTCTGTGAAACTAGGTCTACTTAGGTACTTACGACGGAGCCTGATTTAATTTGGTCTTACTAGTCCCAACCGTGGATGGCATACAGGCCTTTTTGCTTTTTTCATCAAGGATAGTCTCTCAACAGTAACAGCAGTAACAGAAACAAAGCAAAGAAATTAATATTATGATTGATAGATACGTTCCGGGTATGCTTGAGTAGCCTATGAGTAGCCTTGATATCTTGACCGGTATGGTCAAGATATCAAGATATGGTTAGTGTGACGCCACGTCACGATGTGCAAAATTTGACGTTTTAAACTCTCGGCTACTACGGCACTTTAAAAAATCCAACTCACTGATAATTTTTTTATAGTTAGTGACGAGACGAACAGGAGATGTGCCTGATGGTAACAAATACGCCTACCTATAACAGTGCAGGGTCACGCAGCTACTGGAACATGAAGAGTCTAAATCTTTACTTACGCTGCACTGCGCTAGACCTAGATATTTGAGATGATACTATATCATTATCTCCTGTAACTTCTCTGGAAACATCGCCCTTCAAACAGTGCAAGTAGAATGACTAGCATAGGCGTGGTATTTCCCCAGGTGGAGTCCTACTTCTAATAGTCAAATCACATTATTTGCATTCTCAATTAGCTGACTAAGCAGATAAAGCTAAATATTTCTAACTCTTACGACGAGTAACATTTGGTTTAAATATCATAAAATACAACAAGCAAAAAGAAAAGTGAAATACGAGAACAGAATCCGAAATGACAGATAATAACCGTTATACATAGAGACTGGAGAGAGAACGCACCACCAAGCGCATTGCGCATGGCATAGATAACACGAGCTTAGCAGAAAGGAAAAAAGAGCTAAAACCCTACAAAAATGGAAAGCGGTACTTATTTCGACAACCCCACGTTAAGCAATAAAATCGACTTTTATGAAACGAAACTCTGCACAAAATAAGCAGTTAACAAGCGGTGAGGGATTCTATCGCGGGATGTACGTATGAAGCGGTATAAAGCGGTATAAACCGGTATATTACAGTCATTAGTGATGAAGGTGCGGTTCGTGCTGGAAATACGAAGGCGATAAGGGGAGGTTGTGAGTAGGAACAAAGCCGGAGCGGGAGCGGCGCTGGCTTCGGAAACAAAGCGCTTTGTTTTGTGTCAAGCCATCGATGGCGATTGTGAGGTGATCGAATCGGTTATCTGCTCAATAGATGTGTTTTAGGTGACTTCATTACGTACGTTTGAAAAGGATGCGTTGTGATTAAGAATTGAGAAACATAAGTGCCAGTTACTTGGTTTAACTAAACTAAATGAACCAGAACTGAGGCTGTGGTAGCGTAGTGGTGGTGGTGGTGAGACTTTTCGACTCACATTTGTAAGGTAATCGGATCGGATTTGTAAGGCAATATGATCGAATTCCATACCGCTGTATTATATGTTTAAAAGTGCCAACTTCCTATCTTATAGTCACCACTAGTTTTAATAGTGAAAAAAAAAACGACTTGATAAAACTGGCACATTAAAAAAAAACTTTATTGAACACATCCGTCTACACCAACTCACTTTTTGCTAGCGTGATGTTATGATTTTCACTCTCACCCTATGAGAGAAGGCCCCGAGTCCAGTAGGAATATTTATTTTAGACGCTGCTTATGCAACCACAGAGTAATAAAATTTAACTCCATTTTGGACATCTGTTCAACTATTTACCTATTTAAAATTCATGAAAAAGAAATTCCATGAAATATTATAAACTTTAATGATAGTTCAAAGAGACTTCTTGCATTTGTTTCTAGTCAAACATTTCCACATTTTATCTAGCTCCAAACTACAGATAGAGAATAATTATCCATCCCACGCTATTTGTTTTGTACGAGAACCGAATTTGTGAGTTTCTGCGCGCAGACTCACTATCGACTAAGCCTCAAGGTTAAGCAATTCATAATAGAAAAAGACTCATGTTTTTTTATAGGAAATTTATATTTTAGCTATTTGTAAATTAAGAATTCTAATCACTGTTAATACTACACTGCGTACAACAACTAGAAATTTAAGATAATTTATCTCTTTGCCAAATAATTTCTCCGGTAATATATTAATTCAAACCGGAGCACGGTCACTTTTGCACATACCGTTATTGATAACGGTATGAACAAACATTATTAAAAGTATATGGCAATATAATATATACATTTAAACATTGAAAAGTGTTTTAAGGTAATACGTACCTCTATTTGTTTATGAGCACAATAAAGAATTTTCTATCTATACAGTTTCTTTAACATAAAATGTTTATTACAAAACGGGGTATGAATATCGTTTTCCCTGTACATAATCGCTCCCTAATCCGAGCCCCGGGCCATATCTCTACCGAGGGGCAATTAGGATAGTTTGCGACTGCTCTATTGCCAAATGATCTGTGACTTTTAACTGCTATCGATAACGAGCCCGCTATGAGTTACCGGTTATAACCGATATTATCCGGTTACACGGGGTCCATTTACAACTAAGGTAAACATAATTTACTGGTATTGAAGAAAAAGTTCTTTCGCCGCGTTGAAGTACTTTCTAACAGACCTAACAGACTTACAAAAAGAAGGAGGGTATTAATTCGAGTACCATATTATTTCTTTGAGTAGGAGTAAATTATTATAGATTCCATTGACGCTTTCGCTTATGGAAACGGCAGCGGAGCAGCGGAGCATGACATGCGCGTTTGACGTTTAGATTGGGTGAATGATTTAGAATCTTGTATGTTTCCGTCACCGACATGTGTAATAGCAGTATGTCCACAATCTAAACAATCACGAAAGATGCACTTTTAACCTCTTCGTTTGAGGTCTAGGATCATCATTCATGAAGCGGTGTCGATTTTTCGAGCTACTTCAGATCCGATAGGAGCCAGGTGATTTTAGATCATAGATCACACTCATCGCAATGTATCCAATATCATTTAATTTTCTCCTAAAAAACAAAAACCGAGTTCAATTTAAATATTTACCTAATTTATTCAGAAATTTCATGAAAAGCTATGATGACTACGTCGTCCACATAAATGAAACCAGGTTTTAGTTTTTTGTTTAGGTATAAGGGAATTTAAAAAGAACCACCTCTGAAGTATTTTTTCTACGAAACAAAACAGAATCATCAAAATCGATTCACAATACTCGTAGCCGAGTTAAAACGTACAACCGAATTGAGAACGTCTTATTTTTTTTTAAGTCCTATCTATTTGAAGTGAAAATTTCTTTAGGCGCGCCTAGACAGCTTTTTCGTGGACTGTGAATTGGATTTCAGCGTCACGCTCGGGTATGATAAGAAATCTTCGGGTAAACTCGGGATCATGGCTGTAGGTGTTACTGGTACTGGAGAGGAAATGAAACCACGTCACTGTATAAACTGCTGACTATATTGCTCTTAATACACAAGTGACGCGGGGCGAGAGACTGATCGCTCGACCGCTGTCATCTGCTTATATACTAAATCTTACCACATAAGTACGTGCTCTTAGGCTTAGGCCCTACATACACCCTTTTCTTAAAAAAAGGAGGAAAACATATCTATAACAATCCACAAAAAACATAATTACATCGCACCTTGTTTACACTATAATATAACTATCAACTCGTCACATGTTTTTTCTGCTTGTTATGCACATTTCCTTCCGTGCTAACCTTGGCATATTGACTTCGAACCTCTTTGCTCACTCAGCGTTCTAGTTTGCACTAATGACTATTGATTTATATTTCCTATTACGTGACGCATATCACTTGCAATCCAATCTTTACAATATACAATACCCGAATAAATCGCCAGAAGTTCCTTGTCGTATACACAGTACTTTTTCTGGGATTCCGTGGGCTTCTTTGCAAAAATAAGGATATTGGAGAACCCTCGATGGGTTCTCCAAATACCCTTTTCCTTCTGTGCAATACCGCGCCTATACTAATGTCTGACGCGTCTGTCATAAGGGTTAACCTTGCCCCTGGACCCGGGTCCTATAACTTGGCAGCATTTTGTAAGCTTTCCTTACTTTTCAACGCTCTAATTGCCTCTATAGCCCATATTGTCCCTTTTCCTTGCACATTGTCTGTCAATATCTATCAAAAATTCTCTATACTCTTGCAGCGTTTGGTATGTATGCTCTATAAACATTTTACATACCCAAAAAACCTGCGTAACTACTCTACTGTCTCCGGTTTGAGATAGTCCTGAATAACCTTGACTTTGTCAGGCAAAGGACTTATTCCATTTTCCGAGACTTCGTAACATAAAAAATCTATTTTACTTTTCTCAACATACATTTACCTATTTCAACTTCCATGTAATTAATATATCTGTAAACGTTCAAATAACCTACGCAAATGCTCTTTATGCCAGGTTGCATTTTTCGAGCCAATTTGTTATGTTATCTAAGTTTCTAAGTACGCATACAAAACTAATTGCTCAGCATTATTAATACTACTACCGCTGTCATTGACACCAATATTTATTTGTTCTACGCCAGTTAACCCAAAGGTCAATCTCGTAATCGAAAATACCAAACGCGTAATAATTGCTATTTTTCTATATCCTCTGTACTAATTTTCTACCGTCAGCTTAAAAATCCTTGAACAATCGGCTCCAATTAACGGCTGTTTAACATCGCATAGCAATTTTCTTAAACCGGAAATGGGATCTGCACAGCCACTCTGGATCACCTGGTGCCCTTTTCTTCCGCGAACCAGTCCTATTTTTGCTCCATTTTTGGCGGCCTCTGCTTCTTCCGCATTCTTGGCCTTGAACCTTACTGCGTAGTGAAGCTACTTCTAACTCCAGCTTCCTCATCTGCTTGACTAGCTCCGTGAGAGGTAAATGGGGTACCTCTTCGTTACTCCCGGACACAGCAGCGACGTCGTAGCGTGTGGTGTTCTCTATTATCTTGTCCTTGTTGCTAAATTCTTGTCGCTCAGCACTATCCTCATAGACCTGCAGCAGTCGGTCCTTCAGCGCCGTATACTTGTTGTTCACCGGCGTCTGGAATGAGTCTCTCCCCAATTTTGTAACCATGTTGAACTTTCCTCCATCCCCTTGTTTCTGCGATGCCATCACTGCTTCAAACTGGGCCAACCATAACCGCGGCATGTCAACCCAAAAATCCGGAAGTCTAGTTGACACACCTATAGCGGCCAGGGCACAATCAGCGGAATTCGTTCGCTCGTCTTTCATGCCCTGCTGACCCACTTGCCCACTTACTGGTGCAGCGTGCGGAAACATTGTTCAAAAACAATTTACTAACGCAGTAACACCAAAAAAAAATTCTGAATCTTCTCTTTAACTCACTGATCAATCGTCGGGGGTCACCACTGTAACCACCACTGAATCACGTCGGGCTGGATCACGTCGGGGTCACCACTGTAGGTGTTACTGGTACTGGTGAGGAAATGAAACCACGTCACTGTATAAACTGCTGACTATATTGCTCTTAATACACAAGTGACGCGGGGCGAGAGACTGATCGCTCGACCGCTGTCATCTGCTTATATACTAAATCTTACCACATAAGTACGTGCTCTTAGGCTTAGGCCCTACATGGCCATTGCCCATCTAGAAATGCGTCAGCCAATGAGAAATGCTAAAAGGGCGTGGCCTGATCATCATGGCATGGCCATCTAGAAATGCATCAGCCAATGGCCGTGCCGTGATAGCCAGGCCACGTCCACCGGTTACTCCCGTGTAGTTTCCAAGGTAAGCTATCAAATTCTGAGTTATAAGTTTTCACTTCTATCGGCAGTTCCTATGACTGGCAATTTTTTTTAAAGTCTTTATTTAATATGGAGTTTGTAAAATTACCAGTGTGTATATTATCTTAATCCTAGTAGTACGATGAAGTGGATTACAAAACGTTTTTCAAGTCTTAGATATAAAGTGTGTAAAAACTTATACAATGTTAGTTACAAAATAAAATAAAAAATTGAAACTAGAGTATTAATAAGATGTAAAAAGATTGTGCAAACTTTGGTTGCAGCTTCCATAATCTTACAAGTTATTATTCTTACAAGTTACATAATATATAAGTTATTATGACTAGGATAAAAGATACATATTTATATAGATACAATAATAGACTAGAATAATATAATACCAATTTTTGAAGCAAGCAACCATTTGAAGTCTATTAAAAAACTGACACAATGATGCAGATTTTCAAATCTTTTTCGAATAAGGGCATCGTTGCCGGTGAGCCTATTGGCACGTGTCCCGATTGAATCCAAAGCTTCCAACTGAATTCCAGCATTGAGGTTAAATCAATTTCTTATACGGTAATATGACTTTCTGAGACGTGGAACTTTAAAATTTTCGCGGCCTGAACTAATCGGTTGATAACATTTTACAGGGATTTGAAATTAAGTTTTCTCGTGACCAAAGCTGCAAAATATCGGGAGGCTATCCTAGAAATATCAAAAAGGGACAAGTTTGGATGTTTGCTCTAATCACGTCAGAACGGTGAACAAATTGGGCTGAAATTTTAAACACTGTTAGATTGTTATCTAGAAGAAAACGTAGGCTACATTTTATCCCGAAAAAATCACGGGAATGAGAACTACGTGGGTATAACCACGAAGCAGTGCTAGTTTATATAAATCGGCGAGCAGTCGGCTCATACCTTGTCTAAAACTGAAAGTATTATTGTAACTTAAATGATATAAACTTAACGTGGATCCACCGTCCCCGAACTAGTTTTAAACTGTATTACTGAGTGGTTTCCTCTTGTCAGACGTTAACTACCTGGAGTAATGTACTTTTAAAATTGTGCTAACAAATCTAACGTGGATTTAGTCGGTCCGGATACTACTCCAAACATTTTAATAAAACATTTTACATGCAAATACAAAATTAGTGAAGAAAATTAATTAATTTCCTCAAAAGATGAAACAATAAAGATGCTACAATATGATCTCAAATTAAATTATAAAGTCTCCCCTCATATCGTATTTTTAATTACCCCATAAAGGCAGTAATTAATGCAGGCGTCCGATACGTGACGAGAAAATACATCGCCGTTATACGCACCTTACCCGCACTTCCCTAGAACTCGGGGAAAAATTACATAATGTACAAGGAAGGTAAAAAGGAAAATTTTGTTATTTGCTACCACCAAGTTGTCGAAAAAGTTGCTTGAATTCATCAATAAATATAATGATATATTCTCGTAATAGCAAACAACTTCAACAATCGAGTTTCAAAGTAAACAGTACAGTTTGATAAATGTAATAATATATTCTTGTAATAGCAAACAACTTCAACAATTGAGCTCCAAAGTAAATATACAGTTTGCATTCCTATCCTTAATGCTCACGCACGTTGTGATCCTGGCTCTACATATAGTTATTTGGATTTGGAAATGTTTCACATATTGTCAGTATTTGTCAAAAAAAACTATTAACAACTACTACTAATTTAAAGATATTGTATTGTTAATTATAAGATATTGTATTAGCATTAAGGTTTATTGTTAATTTGTGGTGTAATAAAGTATTATATTATTATTATTATTACTAATAATAACTACTGACTAAAATAAACTAAAATAACATTTACATAATTAAAACTATTTGTCATGTATAAATATAGCGACTGTACGGTAATGTACAGTCTTATGTGTAATGTGTATGTAGTCTTAGTTATTTTTTAGAGTCGCTTTGAAGCACCGACTGGAAGATCTATTGAATAAAATAGTTATTGGTTTTTAAAATTGAGGACAGTATTTTTGATATATTTGTTACATTAGCTTATTTATAAAACTATCAATACGGTTTTATAATCTGTCGAAAAAATAATACACATGAATGAATGTAAGTACATCACCATTTCTTGTCTTTTGAGATGCAAGTTTTGAATGTTTTAACATTTTTTATGACGCAAACTAAACAAATAATAAACACATGACACGCCGGTGTTCAGCTACCTAAGCATAATATATTATTATTCGTCAAAAAAAAAAAACGAATATAGTGAATACACTTACATTACATTCACTTACATTCACGATAAAAATATTACATAATTATCAATACTAGATATTGTGTGGCTATGTGTGAGCTTCACAGATTGCTTAAACATCATTCTATGTTGTTGTAAAATAACACAAATAACCAAATGAAGAGCCGGCATAACGTACACAATGTACAACGGCAAGGAGCGTACGTTTATTGCAAACGTGTGGAAATTAGCGCCGGTCATACGAGACGTAATTAGGGGAACGATAATGAAGAATTAAGGGTAACGGTGTAATGAGCATTAAAACTGTAATTAGTGCCAGATATGAACATGGGAGTTTTACGGTTCATATTGTGCTTTCGAGATGTCATTTTACTTAATGTTTTTGAGATTATGTTTAAAACATTTGTTTATGATTGAACTGATAGTGCCTTGTGATTTTACTCGTGTAGGTTTCCATTGTCGTAATATTTACGCAATAAAAAGTAGTCTCTGAAATATAACATTTTAGACTAGGTAAAATCTAACTGTGTTTTAAAGATCAACTCGATGCGTTTAGCATCCAAACATCCAAACTTTTACTTTTTTTAAATTAGATGGAATAATACGGGCTATGCGATGGTAAACGTATACACATAAGGACCTAATCGTACCGAATCGTTGTATGATACGCATTGTAAGCATTCTCGGTTTTCAATTTGAAGTGTTTGTTCTGATTACACGATATTTTTCTAAAATGATATCTGCGATTGAAATTGAAATGGATTTTATCAACTTAGAAAAAAGGTTTTGGAAAAATAACCAATTTCTATATAGAGCTAAATTATTTTGGTTTCAATTCGGTGAATATATTCCATTGCCACTTTATGTTCAAGTGCTTGTACTCTTTGTTTTCTAATTAAGTGCATTGAAGAGTTTATATTCATTATCTCTTTATTTCTGGTTATTATGGTTTGTGAATATTTATAGTCCATTAAATTTGTGTCAATATTACCAGTTCTTTGAAATACTCGTACATGTTACAATTTTTTTAAGGGGATAGCTGTAAATTTAAACCTTTTACCTTTTGCAAACAATGTCATTAAAACTAAAGTAAGAGGCAGGAAACTTAAAATATGATAACTGCTTATTTACTGCTTTTTACATTAAACCATCCATTGTAGTGAATGTAAATTAACGCTGAAGGTTTCCTTGATGGTAAGCAATAACGATCACTCGTGATCACCTATGCTCCTTGTTTATCTGATCGTGTGTTGGTGTCATATCTCCGGTATATCCGGTTGCCCGAAAGAGATAACTTTTAGCCAAGGTTGCCATTTGCATCACCAATTTTAAAAATGTATCTTTTTATTTTTGAGACGTGGCCAAAAGAGTTTCTGTTCCATAGTTTCACGTTCAAATTGATCTAAATAATCGATTACCTGTTAGTCAGCGTTTTTAGAATCTCAAATCAAAAAGTCGTTTGATATCACGAGTCACTTAAAATTCAAAATACGTGTGAAGGAGATATTCGACGTATTCTGCATTTTATTAAAGTTAATGGAATATTTTAAGAAGGATCGGATCAGTACATTCGACGTAGACTGTAGAGTTACTGCGACTACAGCTTTATTTAGGAGAGTTAGCTTAAGTTTTTAGTATGAAAACTAACGTGGTTATTACATATTTTAAAAAAATTGGCAGTCATAGGACCTGCCGATAGAAGTGAAAACTTGCTGTTGCCCTGGTACTGGTACCTAGGGGCAAACGCAACTCTTTCATATTTCTGTTGTCCTGGTATCTGGAGATAAACGCTGGGCTGTTGGAGGTAGGTAATCGAAACTCTTTACTGTTTCTGTTGCCCTGGTACCTACCTGGCCGTTTTTACCGAGTTTACCCGAAGATTTCATATCCGATCCGATCCATTATCATATCCAAGCGTGACGATTGATGAATCCATTTCACAGCCCACAAAAATTCTGTTTATAGCGCGCCTAAAGAAGTTTTCACTTCAAAAAGATACACGGATAACTCACGGTTGATATAGTCAGTCCAGCCCGATTCAAGTTTCGATCGCGTCCGGCAATCTTTTTCAAGATCGTCGCGCGCGCGTGGTCATTGCTAAACGAGCTGAGATCACGCGCGCGCTCTCTCCTTGAAAAATATCGCCGGACGCGATCGAAACTTGAGTCGGGCTGGACTGACTATATCAAACGTGAGTTATCCCTGTATCTATTTAAAAAGTTAGCTTATGTGTTGATATTTGAAAGGTTTTTTAAAGGGAACCTATGAAAGTTACCCTCAAGGAGCTTCGACTGGCTACCGAACTTTGGGCTAACGTAGAAGGCCCAAGGGTCTTCTAACCTAGTATTATCGACATTATCGTTCTCAACGACTAATAAATCTTGTACGAAGACTAACCCAAGGTCACGTCTCTGACCCTTTACTACGGCATTCAAACGGGGCAAGTCTACCTCTGAGGCATCCATTCGCAGCTGTGAGAACAGTTTCTCGTAAGGTGAAGTACTTCGAGTTTTCTGTATAATTGCAATATCAGGTACGCCCACGATGGGACACTGAGATGACCAAATTTAATAATTCAGTGTTTATTACAACAATTAGTTGACATTTTTAACAGTATTATAAAACGTTTGGATCGTAGCTGGTGACAGAGCCTGACTCCAAGCTTTCGGTGGTTAGTCCTACAGAGTGAGGAACTTCCTGACGATATATGTATTCAGTTAGGGGTAACCGCTTTTTACATCAGACCCTTGTTCCAATATCCTGTCGAAGGTCTTTTGAGGTGTTTGCTACCGATCACTCCAGTAATATAATACAGTAAAGTAGTCATTTTATACTTGGAAAATGTATACAATTGGTATGCTCTTTCTTTAGTTTTTATTTATTATTAAATGACGTGTAAATTGTACATTTATGAATAAAGTACTATGACTTAATAAACCATTTTAAGACCCCGGTACTGAGATTTAGGCGCATTCCTTTACAATGAGACAGTTAAAGCTATAATTCACCACAATGGGCAAGTGCGAGTTGATAACGGGTGCCCTGACGTAGTGACCAATTTTTTAATATACTTCAAGAGAAAGGTTTTTACATAAATACTTTGGAAGAGCCAAATCAATGCACAGCGTTTGTAGCCCAGACATATAAGATGATTTTTCTCTACCCTTTAGTTTATCTGGAAATATTTTTCCACAAATTTGAACTCAATAACACTAGAACATTATTAGAACAACTGTTTTTTGTTGAAGTTATTCAGATTCCTAATATTGTAATGTCAAACAACCTCATTTGTTTTCCCAGAAAAATGAATGAGAAAAGTTTTTTTATAGATCTAATACTTTACCCCATGTTATTATAATTCAAATTCACAGAATATTCGATATTGGTACAAAAACTTTAATATTTGAATAACGAACGGACGAGGGTTAGTTATTTGAAATTGTTTTTACGTTCTAACAGCTTGTTTTCCCATTTTTGGCTATCAACAATGTAGCCTATTGATTCTACATATATTTTGTTGAACAGCTTTCTGGCTATTCAAATTTAACTGAACTTCTATTTTTAAAGTCAATTTACTTTTTAATCTTTTGTGTATATTTTGTGTTGAATATTCATATTTTTTATTTCTTCTTGTTTTAGTATAAGTTGTAAATACATACTTTTAATTCAATTTTAATTTGAAAATGTTATTTTATACAGATAATAATTTGGATATTTTAACAGAGACCATAAAATCAAAGTAGGCAATATCAATTCAGGACTTAAGTAAACGTATTTACAAAGTTACGTTACAAAAGTCAAGAGATATCGTACAGAGATAATGTTAATTTTAAATTTTAAAATGTGTAGGTACTATTTGAATGCTATTTCTTTTGTTCGCTAATAACTAATATTTTACACGCATTTACCTATACAGGTTTGTAATTATGGATGTATGGATGTTTGTTACTCTTTCACGTAAAAACTGCTGAAGGTATTTGGACGAAATTTAGTACATAGATAAACAATGGTCTGGATTAACACATAGACTACTTTTTTTTTAGTTTAACCTGAGTTGTCCCACTGCTGGGCAAAGGTCTCCCCCAATTCCCTCCACTTTATCCGGTCCTGAGGTACCATCGTACAATCATTTTTAAACGCTCCGAGCTCGTCCTTCCATCGCGTTGGAGGACGACCCTGGGGTCGACTGGCCGATGGTGTCCACTCTGTAGAAACCCGGGCCCACCGATCGGGGTGCATTCTGGTCACATGACCCGCCCACTCCCATTTAAGCTTGGCAGATCCTTTTTATCCTGAGAAAATAACGGGATTGGGAACTATGCGGGAGGACCCGTGGAGCGCTGCTAGTGAATAATAAATCACTTTGACTATGAGGTACTCATCATTTATTTAATTAGTTAAATAAATTAAAAGTTTAACTCATTACAGCTTAGCAGCCAACGATCTCAATACACAGATATAGGTACCCTCACAAACTTCAGGGCCCACGGAATCATCTCATCGTTGGGAAGAGTGAGCTTACTCTTTCCGTTCTAATCCGTTGCAGGAAGCGGTGGACGCCGGACGTTTTTACCTATCACTATTCGTTGTCAACAACCGAAATAACTAGAACCACAGGAAATCTCGCCGCTAGCGCTTCTAGGGGTCAAGTAGATTGGTTGTTTGTAAACCACTTACGATACACACAGAGACGCAGTTTACTACCAATTTCAAGGTGCTCAGGGCACATCCATTGGTTTATATTGATGTTAGCAGCGGTAGAATAACTGACAAAAGCGTGGAACTTTTTCAGTGTACTTCAAAATGAGTCCAACATCGACAGTAAATCGATGGATTAAATAGCAATCACAAGCCGCAGAATAATTATATTTAAACGTTTCCTTTGATGATAAGAGCCTGCTAAGAGCCGCTATTGTTTCGCTCTGCTCTTACTGTTTACTGCTAAATATTTAATTATCCGTAAAGTGTTTGAGTGGCATAATCTGAGAGAATTACCGCAGAATTTTAGCGGCGTTTGGCGTTAGAGGCATCTCGCGGCATAATCTGGGCTCAGCCGCGCGGGTGGCCGCCTCGCCTTAACCTGCTAATGGTAGCCTGGGTATTTATCATACTACAATGATAAATATGCTCATATTAAACGTTTATAGAATGTAATCTTTGTCCTAATCCTAATAATATTCTAAACTAGAAACAGCGCGTGGTATTATACCCGCGCAGCTCCCGTTCTCGGGATAAAAAGTAGCATATGTCTTCTTCCAGACTATAATCTAACTGTGTACTTGCAGCCAGATCAAACATTGACATTTACAATATTAGTAGGATGCGAAAGTTAAGATATTTAGATGTTTCTTGCCAGTTATTTTATCCCCAAACAACGCAATGCAAATTTGTTTGTTTTGTGTTTCACACAGTGTTTCAGTTTCAAGGGCAATGTTTCCAGCGAAATCACAAGAAACAAAGATAAATCATCTTACTACTCTAGGTGACGAGTCAGACTGTAGGTCGTTCTTTTCATGTTCTAATACCTTCTTCTTGTCGTGTCAGCGATTCGTAATTATTCTAAAAAAATTACATTTGTTATATTTTTTGTGATATTATTTTGTATACATTTTTAAATTTTGTCTTTATTTTTTTTTCTAACAGCTGCATGACACTGTGCTGTTCTGGACAGGCGTGCTGCATACGATCAGGTACATGACCTGCTCAGCTCAGGTCACTCTACACTTTATATTAGTACACATATAACGGTATCCCGAGGTTTTAAGCCCGTAGTTCCTATTTTCATAATTGTCTTTATCCAATGTTGTTGTATCTCCAAAATCGTGATTTTACATTATGAATTAGTATGAATCTTTCAAACGTCAAACATGAAACGATGTCGCTTTTCCAATATACCTAGATGTAAATACATTTTCAAAGTATACGAATCACAGATAGCTGTTAGTAATGAGTCCACCATAGCTCGATCGTCGCCGTCGTTCGTCAGGGTACGTCGAAATGCTCTCCATTTGCGAAAAAAAATTGGCAGTCATAGGAACTGCCGATAGAAGTGTAAACTTATAACTCAGAATTTGATAGCTCACTTTGGAAACTATACGGGTGTAACCAGAGGGCGTGGCCTAGTCATCATGGCATAACCATTTGGAAATGCGTCAGCCAATGGGAAATGCTATGCCATGATGATCAGGTCACGCCCTTTTAAGCATTAGCTGACGCATTTCGAGATGACCCAATGGCTATGGTCCCGAGTTAACCCGAAGATTTCTTATCATAGCCGAGCGTGACGGTAGAATTCAATTCACAGCCCAGGCTACATTTAATCACAGGAAAATTATAGGAACGGGAACCCGGATGGAACGAATATGTACAATATATTGCAACTCTTTACTGTTTCTGTTTCCTTAGTAGCTTGGTACACTGGAGGTAAACATAACTTTATACTGGCCAACGCGACGGTGGCCGCAGCGCATCGCGCCTATTGAAATGACGCATGACGTCAGAGGTAAACGCAACTCTTTACTGTTTCTATTGCCCTGGTACCTGGTTCTCATATTTCTGATGCCCTGCTACTTGGACTTGAACGCTGTGGGTGTGGAGGTATTAACGAAACTCATTATTGTATGTGTTGTCCTTGTACCTGGAGATGTAAATGCAACTCTTTACTCTTTCTGTTGCTCTGGTACTGATACCTGGAGGCAAAAGCAACTCTTTCATATTTCTGTTGTCCTGGTATCTGGAGATAAACGCTGGGGTGTTGGAGGTAGGTAATCGAAGCTCTTTACTGTTTCTGTTGCCCTGTTGGTACCTGAAGGTGATAGATAACAACTTTTGATGATAGCAAAATTAAAGGTGTCGTTACAACTTTTAGTCTCAATTTTTTCCGTCTAGCCCCCTTCCGCAACGTGCGATAAGGAACTTCGTTCCAATAATATCCACTCAAACAAGGCATTTATATTTTGTTCATTTTTAATGTGGAACACTATACTCTACAAACTCCTTTGTCTAGACCTATGACAGTTGGCTTCAGATTGCCTTTACAGCGAACCAAAGATTTATTTTTGAAGTGAAAATTTCTTTTGGCGCGTCTCTGACAGATTTTTCGTTGCCTGTGAGTTGAGTTCTAGCGTCACGCTCCGGAACGATAGAAATCTTTGGGTAAGCCCGAGTTTATGGCCATTGCTCAACTAGAAATGTGTCAGTGTTTCTAAATGGCCATATTTTTGGCCACGCCTTCCGGTTACACCTGCGTAGTTTCCAAAGTAAGCTATCAAATTCAGAGTTATTAGTTTTCACTTCTATCGGCAGTTCCTATGACTGGCAATTTTTTTATTGTAGAGAGTAACGAGACGAGCACGTCATTTGCCTGTTGGTGAGCAACATGCCTGCCCATAACAGGAGTGTCATGCAGCTATTGGAACATGAAGAGACCAAACCATTACCTAGCGCTGTGCCACCCACAGATATAGGATAATTTATGTATCTCTATACCCTGTAACTTCACTGGAAGTAATTTCCTTGAAATCGGAAGAAAGTGTTGTTTTCACATTACTGCTTGGCGGTAGAATAACTGACAAAGACGTGGTAGGTACTTCTCAAGGCAGACTTTACAGAATCCTTCCACTACAAAACGTGACTATTAGGTGACATCTAAGATTTCTGGGTGACGAGCGCAGTGCAGTGCTAGGCAATGCTTTGGGCTCTTCATGTTCTAATAGCTGCGTGTCACTGTGCTATTATGTGGCAGGCATGTTGCTTACCATCAGACACATGTGTTGTTCGTCTCATCACTCTTTATTAAAAAAAAAAAAAATTGGCAGTCATACGAACTGCCGATAGAAGTGAAAACTTGTGACTCAAATATTTTCACTTCTAATTGAATTGTCTAATATATTTATCAACTTGTTAAACCATCGTAGGTCTATGTACATTCGCATAATTTCAACACCGCCAGCTAAATCGATGGTTGCGCCATCTAGTTTTATATCAACGTAATTATACAGAATATTGTAACTCTTTACTGTTTCTGTTGCCCTGGTACTGGTACCTAGGGGCAAACGCAACTCTTTTATATTTCTGTTGTCCTGGTATCTGGAGATAAACGCTGGGCTGTTGGAGGTAGTTAATCGAAACTCTTTACTGTTTCTGTTACCCTGGTACCTACCTGGCCGTTTTTACCGAGTTTACCCGAAGATTTCATATCCGATCCGATCCGATCCGATCCATTATCATATCCAAGCGTGACGATTGATGAATCCATTTCACAGCCCACGAAAATTCTGTCTATAGCGCGTCTAAAGAAGTTTTCACTTCAAAAACGTAATTATAATATAGTAGATATGCGTGAATATTATAATAGGTAGCATCACTTACTCCAAATATAGCAATTTACGCCTACAAGCGTCGCCGACGTCAGGAAAACCGAAATCTTGTCTCAACTAGGTCCCTCATTATCCTCGAAGGTCGCCCAGTGCGCTTCAATTGACTTGTAATTGATAAATTGAGACCTGAATTACTGGTTTATAAACATGCCAACGGCTCCACGTGTAGTTGATTACATAGTAGTTGTATATCTCAAGTTTTTTCAATATCTTTTTTAGGGTTCCGTACCCAAAGGGTAACAACGAAACCCTATTACTGCGACTTGGGTGTCCGTCCGTCCGTCCGTCTGTCACCACGCTATATCTCAAGAACGGTGATAGCTAGACAGTTGAAAATTTCAGATGATGTACTATTTATATTGCCGCTATAACAACAAATGCTAAAAATAAATTAAAAACATTATTTAAGGGGGGTTCCCATACAAAAAACTTGATTTTGATTAGTCCGTCCCAAATAAACTAGATGGCGCCACTAGTAAAAATAGAACTCGATATCGAATGCATCATCAGAATCATGTGGCAAAAATCAATACTTTAATAAAACTTTACAGTGCTAATTCCGATGTTTAAGAAATTTCGAATAAAGCCAAAGAGGTTTTTGCCGTTTATTTGCTAATGGTACGGAACCCTTCGTGCGGGAGTCCCACTTGCATCTGGACGGTTTTATATTTAATAGGTATTATTGTGTGTAGTGACAAAATGCCTATGCCTGATGGTGCGTGGCCATAACAGGACGCGTCAACTGCGGGTGACGAGCGGGTGGGGTGCTAGGTCATCATTTGGACTCTTCACGTTCCGATAGCAGGGTGTCACTGTGCTGTTATAGACAGGTGTGTAGCTTACTATCGGGAAAACGACCCGCTCGTTGCTCTGTTCTATGAAATTAAAAAAACATGATCTTTGTCCTTTCATTTCTTACAACGTGACGGAGGAATGAGGAATAAACATCAGCTGTGACGATAAATCTCACATATACTGTATAATTTGACTAATTACCATCTCAAATAGTCTGCCTACTAATTATGTAGAAATGTACACTGTACAAGAATAAGTGTAATAAATAAATTTATTACAGTAAATAATTATATAGTGTGACGCATTTCAAAGTGGAGTTCTTTTAATGAAATGAGAAACAAATATGTGTGTGTCACATCAACTATGATACGATGTCGTTTTCTGGATTTGGTTACTCTAATTTAAAAGACAGACATGTTGCAGCTACCTGTAAATCAACGCTGTAATGGTTAAGTATCATCATAAGTGGCCCACTTCTGTTCCCATTGTTGGGATTCGTGGCCTTCTGTTACAAGAAGAGAGTCTAAGGCCATACGCTGGTCACGTCTCTGTTGGAAGATGACACGTCGTGTCCTCAAAAAATTACTCATTTTTGGAACACACTGGTTTTCTAACGATCCTTTCTTTTATCTTTAAAGCCAGTGGAAATTGAAAAACCGAAAAAACCTGCTCTTAGAAAAAATACGCAGAAGAGCAGACAGGATTCAAACCTACGTCTTTGCAATTCGTAAAATCGAACGTTATAACCACCAGGCTACCACGGCTGACAATGATAAGGCTATCAAATTGCAGACTTCGCTATGGAAAAAATTGTTAAAATCATGCTGAAACAAGAAATGAAAGAAGTATCTATTGCTATCTGCAATAAGGTGGAATTTTCGCTAATTAATTGTTTGGAGATTCCAGAACGGAATTTCAAATTAAAACATAAAGTTTTGCAGCGAGTACTCCCGATAATGAAGCCGCGTACCTTGAAGCAATGAAAATTAAACAACAAAAAATCCTCCCCAAATCTACTTAATTAAAGGGTGAACGCGGAAGTTGGCAATGGTATTCGCACATTATACTAACTTCACAGCGACCGTAACACTAATTATAGGAATAGCCTTTCCTACTACACGTATTAAGTTTCACAATGCAATGTCGTTTGCAGATTTCTTCTACACAGTTATTAAATACTATCAACGCCCACAGTCTTACCCACGTAATTACGTTTCATTATTTCCACGGGACAAAAGGTAGCCTATGGTTTTCCAGACTATAATCTAACTGTGTTTTAAATTTCAACACACTTGTTCATAAAGTGGCTTTTATTTCATCGCTATTAGGCACAATATAATGATACCTATAATCAAACTGTAACTTTGTGATTACTAATATTCACTACTGAGTTTTAGATTGTTTTATTGGTTGAGTTGCTGTAATGAAAACTGTTTAGTTTTCCCGCTATAATGAAAAACATTTCATGACTATTTTTCATTGTTGAAAGGATTTTAATCGTTGTTTTATTCACAAGTGTGTTAAAAAACTTCGTATGATACACGTGTGTATCCATAATTACTGTGTTCTTAAGACCCGAGGCTTGACAAGGGTCTCAATAGAGGCTCAGCGATCATAATCACCAAAATTATACTTGTACCATAATAAACTATTATTTTAAATTTTTCAAGCGAGAATAACAAATTAGAACTCGTTAATTAACACATCACCACGCACAATATTTCAATCAGCTAGATAGATGCAGTTTTTGTGTTCCAGTTTGAAGGGCAATGTTTCCTGTGAAATTGTAGGAAATAGAGGTAAAACATCTTAAATCTCTGGCTGACGAGCACAGTGCAGCACTAAGTATTGAATTGGACTTTTCATGTTCCAATAGGTGAAGTCATTGTGCTATTTTGGACAGGCATGTTGCTTAACTATGAAAAAATCTAGGTATCAGTTGTTAAATAAAAGTAAATTGAAAAAATTACTTCATCTACATAGTCGGTGTCGCACCTGTGTAATGTGCAAAGACCCGAAAGCATCATGGCTGCCGGTTGCCAAGGAAAAATTGGATAAGCAGAGCAAATCTACAAATGGATACAATTACTTAGAAATTACGAATTTAATCGTTATTTTAATTATAAAAAAATACTTGTGTACGTAATACGGATAAGTATGAAAAACTCAACATAGTAAATTAACATACTTAACATGGTTTTAAGAACTGTTCTATATTTGCCGCTGGCTAGAAATATAATAAAAAATTGGCAGTCATAGGAACTGCCGATAGAAGTGAAAACTTGCTGTTGCCCTGGTACTGGTACCTAGGGGCAAACGCAACTCTTTTATATTTCTGTTGTCCTGGTATCTGGAGATAAACGCTGGGCTGTTGGAGGTAGGTAATCGAAACTCTTTACTGTTTCTGTTGCCCTGGTACCTACCTGGCCGTTTTTACCGAGTTTACCCGAAGATTTCATATCCGATCCGATCCATTATCATATCCAAGCGTGACGATTGATGAATCCATTTCACAGCCCACGAAAATTCTGTCTATAGCGCGCCTAAAGAAGTTATCACTTCAAAAATGTCCCGAGAAAACCGGTTTCACAGTAATTAAGTTATTTTAGGACTACTCAGTTCAACTCATCTAAGTAACTATGGGTAAGCAAGGAGAACATTATCGGTCCAATAGAACTTTTAGATTATCGCAATTTGAGCTAATTTTTAAAACATTACAGAGGTATTATGACATTTTAAGTGTTTATTAATTAACTCCGGAGGTTTTGGTCGCATCAAATGGCGGCCATCATAAAAAGTCTCCAGTTGATCTGAATAACGTGATCTAAACATCATAATAAACATTTAGAACGATACGTTTCCATTTAAAGTTAATTTGTGTAATAAATAAATTCATTTTATGTTGCCTGAACGGGGTTTTCCCAATAGACAAAATCTTGATATCTTTAAGTCAAGAGTAAATCAGGTTTTTTGTTTTTCATTGTATTTTATTGTAGTGGCAAATCAAAATGTTTAATAACATCAAATAAATCTAGATAATAATTTCACTATCTACCTGTTGTGCCTAGAGTTACGGAAGGCTGGAAAGTGTTACTCAATAGAAATTTGGACCAGAGAGCCCAAGGTACATGCTCAGTCTTGTTTGGGGATCAACGTTAACTGTGAAGTAATTATAAACTCTCGTTGTGGAATATATTTGTTTACTTTGAGGAATAAAACGATTAAATTAAGAAAGCGTGATAGTAGTTACGTGCAAATTTACAGAGAAATTACAGGGCTTAGAGACATAATATCATAACCAGATGGAGGACTGTAGTGCAAAGGGATATGAGAGAATGCGAGTTGTCTGATGACGATGTCTTAGATTGAGCGAAGTGGAGAAGAAATAGCAGGAAGGTTGACCCCACCGCTATATGGGATATATAGCCAGGAAGAGAGAGAGAGAGAGAGATACATTATATCTTAGATCTCTGGGTGACGAGCGCAGCGCAGGGCCAGGTAATGATTTGGACTATCATACTCCAATAACTGCGTGTCACTGTGCTGTAATGTGGCAGGTAAGTTGCTTATCATCAGACACATGTCCTGCTCGTCTCGTCACTTGCTATAAAAAAAACTTATCAACTAAGAAAAAATAATGGTTTTCGACGTATTTCATTTAAAATTTAAAACATTTTTTTATTTCACGAGAATGAACTAGTATTCAGTAGATTGTTCATTTTTAATTTTATTGTATGAAGTAAGTTTTTGGGTATTGTTTTGCGTTCATCGTGTTCTCATGTCGGTAAAAAAAGCATTAATATATATTTTTATCCATAATACGTGTATAATTATTAAATACACTTGGATTATTTTAGGTATGGAATATTTTAATTAACGTAGTCATACAAGTTATGTAAGGAAAATTACATGCTGGGTTTGTTTTTACTAAAAATCTATTGATTATTATTTAAAAAATAATCCCGACTTTATCTGCCAACGTTTTTTTTCTCAACTGCCCCAATAATGGATTCTAGAAGGCGTGCGTTTGAAGTTGGGTCTAAAATTTTTGGGATGAAGATAAATTGAACGCTGTTTTGCTTCGTTTTCATTGTATTCTATCACAAAGTATTAAAGAACACAATTGATAACCACACCGTCGGTAATATTTTTATTTTGACTGGCCTCGTGGCTTAGTTGGTAGTAGCTCTGCCTGCGAAGCCGAGGGTCGTGGCACAGTAAATACATAACAGTAGGTTATCTAAGGCCGCCCGCCGAGTTTTTAGCCTACTCTTGCGTTCATCCCCAGGGTTGTCACTTTTACTTTTAGTTAATATTTTCGAACAAGCAGCACTTGATCTAAATTTATGCAACAAAAAGCATATTATGATTGAATATTTTACCAATTTATACATTTAGTAAAAATAAAAAGCCTTTATGCACGTAACATATATTAGAGAGACGAACTTCTTAGCATTCCATGGATTCACCGTGCGGGTGCCGGCTCAGAATCAGAATCAGATACAAAACTCACCTATGGTTAACCTATGGTCACTCACTTTGCATTTCTAAATTCATGGCGTGCACTTTGTCACTATCATTTTCGTCTTGTTGTAGAAAGGTTTTTACCATGTCTCGGTCTTCCCTTTTCTTTCTCGCACCCAACCCAGCTGTATTTACTTGCGCACCTGCCATAAATTGTTCGTGGAATTGAATGGTCCATCTATAGGTACTCTATTCAAATAAATAAGTAACTTAATTATTTTTGTAGTGGCAGGACTCTTGGCAGAGTCTACCTGGGGAAGTACCACACCTTTGCCAGTTATTCTACCGCCAAGCAGTAATGTACAGACATTACTGTGTTCCGGATTGAAGAGCAATGATTCCAGCGAAATTACGGGGCTTAGAGATACAAAATCTTAGATTTTCGTCCATGTGTACAGATATTACTGTGTTCCGGTTTGAAGGGGAATGTTTCCAGAAAAATCACAGGGCTTAGAGATTTAACATCTTAGATCTCTGGGTGACGACCGCAGTGCAGTGCTAGGTAATGATTTGGACTCTTCATGTTCCAATAGCTGCGTGTCACTGTGCTGCTATGTGGCAGGCATGTTGCTTAACATCAGGCACATGCCCTGCTCGTTGACTCGGCTACGCTATTAATAAAGCAAATAAACTGTGAAATAAACAATAATACAATACCTACCACATTTTCTAATAAGATTTAAGTATAAGTAGGTACTTACATTTCTGATTCAGTAGGAACCATGAAGAATGATAAATCCGGGTTTGCGAAATCGTTATTGAGGCACCCGAAAACACCACAATATCTTTTTCCCCTTTTTGAAGTCATGATACTCGTTATAATTATTAATATTAAGTGGCCGGCGAGAGTTGACGAACGCGAGCGGTCATGTAACTTACGGACGTGCTCACAGTCGCGCTGCACGGCCCCTACTGTCGCCGCCATAGCGCGCCATATATTATGCTAGCGTGTGCGTGAAATCGCGTGCCGACACGGCGCGCGGCGCGCACGCACACATTCAAGCCGAGAGCGGCACGTTTGTATGAAGATGTTTTACTGTTCTTTACTGTGGTCGTGGGTACGATTCCCACCCATTGCAAATATTTGTGTGATGAATTCAAATGTTTGCACTGTGTCTGGGTGTTTATATGTAAAATAAGTATGTATTTAAAAACTATATAAGTTATATATTAGCTATCTGGCCGCCATCATACAAGCTTGCTTAGTTTGGGGTCAGATGGTGTGTGTGAATTGTCCACAAATATTTATTTATTTATTTATATAGTTGTCAAAAATTCGCTTATATTTCCTTTTTGCACCAATTAAATACGCGGAAGTCTTGCTTAGTTAGTCCGCGGAGTCAGAGGTCATGGGTTCGATTCCATCCAGGACAATTATTTGTGAAACAAATACATATATAATATATATTTTGTCTGGTAAGGTGTCATAAGCAGGTATGTATTTACGATTTTATTTAAGTATTTACAGTAATATTTGTCTCCCATAAAACAACCGTTGCTTCGTTTGACACTAGTAAGAGCCGTATGAGGAATTTTTAATAATATTATTCTTAATATTTTATCATCGTTGAGTTAGACGAGTTCTTTAATAGATACCGTAAATGGGTCGCCGAGGTTATTGGAGGAGAACCTGAGATTAGATGGAGTGACGCTATACGTATGACAACAGGTCTTTGGGCAGCAGTGAATTAGATTAGGCTGATATTTATGATAAATGTTTTTATTATGTTGATTGATTTGGTTCCATGTAAGTATATTTACCGTTCAGCGTGGTAATGTCGCCTACACGCTTGCAACTTGTACGGAGTTTTAGGACTTTGATTATTTCTAGAGCTACTTTGGCCTGTGGGATATATTCTCATTACGCACGTACATTTTTGGTAAGCTTAGATAACAAAGGCCCTACGCCCTACGCCTTCACTCACGCCTTCAATCCAAAAATCCGGTGGCTAGCAGAACTCCTCTAAATGCCATGGTCCTTCTATGGAAAAATTTAGCTATGTAGGCTATGCTGCCCCCGTTATAATAAATACAGTAAGTCATGTTACTTGTGTTATAACTTTTTTTACAGCGCTGTGATACTTAAATTAAAACCTACTAGGAATATCTTTCTTTTTTTGGATATCTTAATTATTAACAAAGATACCATAAGCTCAATCACAGTAAATGTTATCAAGATTCAACCGTTCCTGAGAATAAAGACGGTAATTAAACTTACTATTATATATTTTTATTTATTTCATATTTTCTTAATCATATGTACGGTAACTAAGCTTACTGAGATTACCATTATAGTATTTGGTCAACACATAATCACAGTTAGTATAGTTACACTCCTTATAGTTTGTGAGATTCGTAAAAATAATGCCAATCCGTAAGCATAGTTCAAGTAAGTGAGTGAACACATGTACATACTGTAACTATGATAACAAAATCTTCACCATAGACGAACACACCTTTTAATGCTAAGCAAAGTAAAACTACTTAAGTGTTGTATGCTAAATACATTGTATAAGTAAAAATAAGTTATATTTATCAATCTAACAGTAAATTCGATGGTTACTGTAATTATGTTTAGATATTTGGATCGTAACACGAAAGTTTATGATTTTGATGATTATGTTGCACGTGTTAAAAGTGTGAATTCCATGAAAACGATTGTTAAAGAAATGATGTTCTCTGATTTTTATGACTACGAAGAAAGCGTCTCGCAACATAAAATACGGAACTCTTCACCGCGTATCTACAAGAGACATCACATACGTTCAAGCTGAAAGGGGACATTTTAGTCTAAGAGAGACGAACTTTTTAGCATTCCATGGATTCACCATGTGGGTGCCGGGTCCATCGTGTGGCAGAGAGAGAAATCCCGAGTCTCGGGATCTGAATTGTGACACGGGTGTAGGTTTAAGGGGCCCCTTTCCGACGTTAATCAACACTCACCTTCACTACTCGCGTTTCTCCTTGCCCAGCCAAATCTGATATGAACCTACTAGTGCAGCTTTAGATACTCGTTCTAGTATAGAACTTACTGCACTTCTGGACAAGTCAAGATCTTTCAGCAGGTTATAGAGATATTTTACTGGTATACCTCTCTCGCTCCTATTTGTACAGCGTATAAATTAACTACATAGCCGTTTTTTGTTAACTCGTATAGAAGGTTGTAATACTTATTTTGTGTCATCGCGTGGTCTTTAGGTATATCAGTTTCTCCACGGTACGGTAAGTTCTACAAGGACTATGCGTTTCGTAGCTCTAGAAAAAAGGAAAACGTCCGTTCTGGATGACGAAACACCCACATCCTCTGGGATTTTATAGTGCTTTTCATACGTGTCCATTAAAATAGTCCAATCAGGTGCTGTACCCAGAACTGAGTAAGTCTTCTTCTTGGAGTTTGGAATTTGAGCCTTCTTTTACAATGTTAATTTGTCTTTTGTTTGTCGTCAATCCTTTTTGGACTCTAGCTACTAAAAGGCTTATGGCTTTGCGTATGATTTCAAGAACTCTGTCATGGCGCTGTGAGTAATGACCCCTATTAAGGAGCACCTTTCATCCCACCAATATGTGCCTTGCTGTACGTATTACCTCACCACAAGTATAGCAACATTTTTCAGAGGCCTTTCCCACCTTACCAAGTTACTCTGGTCAGGGAGGGTCATTTGGAAAGCATTTAGATAAATTTTAATAAAGCAGGAGACCAGTCAGAGAGCAAGGAGCGCCATTTTAGAGCTCATAGAATACAAAACTCACCTATGGTTAACCACTCACTTTGCATTTCCAAATTCATTGCGTGGACTTTGTAACCATCATTTTCGTCTTGTTGTAGAAAGTTTTCACTATGTCTCGGTCTTCCCTTTTCTTTCTTGCACCCAATCAAGATGTATATACTTGTGTACCTGCCATACATTTGTTTATTGGAATTGAAGTCTAGATTCAAGGTCTGAAGCGCTTTTGTCTTTTGGGAGAGATCGGATAGTTTCTTTAGTTTCAGCTCAGTTTGAAGTTTGATTGGACTACATAAATAGAGACGTATGAAAAGCACTATAAAATCCTAGAGGATGTGGATGTTTCGTCATCCGGATCGGACATTTTCCGTTTTTCTAGAGCTAGGAAACGCATTGTTCTTGTAGAACTTACCGCACCGTGGGAAACTGATATACCTAAAGACCAAGCAATGAAATAAAATAAGTATTACGACCTGCTGAAAGACCTTGGCTTGTCCAGAAGTTCAGTAAGTTATATACTAGAACGAGTATCTAAAGCTGCTGGTTTATATCAGATTTGTATTATGGGCAGGGATAGAAACGCGAGTAGTGAAGGTGAGTGTTGATGTACGTCGGAAAGAGCCCCTTAAAACCTATACCCGTGTCACAAGTCTCGGGATCTACTCGGGATTTCTCTCTCTACCGCACGATGGACCCGGCATCCGCACGGTGAATCCATGGAATGCTAAGAAGTTCGTCTCTTTGTTAATGCTACTAAAATTTTGATAATAATTTTTAATCGTCTTTAACATTTGAACCATTAATAAAACATATCTGATATTAGGATAATTATGAGTAGTTTTTGACACTGTTATTCATTAGAAAAGTTTATTTAACAAATAAGATTATTTTATCTCTCAAATATTTAATTCTAAGGTAAAGACTGAGTTCTTACTAAACATTATAATAATTTTATTATAACATGAAGTGAAATTTTAATTGCTCAATAAATGTAAAATTCTGTTATAAAATATTGTTTTTTAAAAAAGCTGCTAGGTACTATACTATATTATATAAATTAGGAAGATTATTTCATAGATGTAAACTGAATGGTAAGTAACAAAATGGTAAGTAAAAACTCTCAAAATATGAAAAAAATTACGATGTTTGTAAATATGTGCTAAATTAAATAACTTATGTGTCTCTCTACTTTATTTTACTTTTACTGATAATATCAAAATAAGATCAAAACACACAATTTTTCACAAAAGCACTGGATTCATACGTTTTATGTAGAAGTTATAGTAAACATAGTTACAGTAAGTTAAAGAGACCGGACATTTTGCTAAACATATTTACAGTATGTTATCGAGTTACTGTAAAAATGTTTAAGAAAGTGTTATTTGAGCTAACAGATGTAGTAAATAGAGATACATTAATTAAAATTATGTCAAAAGCACTAGCATTAAGTCAATAAAATTTATCAAGAATAAATCTACGTAAATATATATTTTATTGTCTGTTTGAATATCTGAGTTATCTGCTATAGTTATTGAGATACACAAATTTTAAAAAGTTTAAGCAAAAGTGCGATTTCCCGCGTGTTACATTTTCTGACTTACTGTAATTACAATAACGGGGGCAGTATGTATGTATGTTATTTAGTTATTTTTACAAAGAAAAAATTAAAATCCAAAAAAAAATCTGCACTGCCTCATTGAAATTCTAAAAATTAAACCAAACTCGCTGTAAATCTCTACAATTTATTATTTAATTGCTTAAATCTATTACTCTAATTCTGAGAATTAAAACCTAAAACCGGTCAATCCCTCCAATATATCACCGGAGATATTAATACCCTAATCTCTTAACACTACACGGCTCCATTAATTACTAGGCGCAGGCGCCATTAATTTATCCAGTATGGCGGCCACATAAATTCATAAACCCGAAGTGAATTCTAGCACGTAACTTGTTAACCGGGCCCTCACCCGGCCGGTAATGAAATACGCTAAATACCTGAACCTTTTACTGATTGGAAGGTTTTTTCAATTTGCCGAGCGATAAAGGAAGTCCGATATTTGAGAAAAAATCCACACCTTAGGCGATTACAAATGATTAAAGACTTTATTATTTTTCCTGTAAAGATCAATTTCATGTATTTACTTCCGTTCTAGCTTTCTGAAACATATATATTGAATTCAAATTTGATACGATACGATACGAGATGAAAATATAAAGTGCTTCTCAAAGGGCAGCTATTTAACCGTTATTATAATACAAATTGTTATTCTGGCATTAAGTTTTTGCACACTCAGCTAATCAAACTTTTCAATTTCATTTCACCCAATCTATTTTGTTCGAACTAATTTTCTCTATAATAAAAGTGTTCTAAGTTACCCCTTATAGCATCAGCTATATGTCAGTGAGTCGGTCCGTCCTTATGTCACAGCCACTTTTTTCCGAAACTGTACCAACTATACTGTTGAAACTTGGTAAGCAGATGTATTCTGTGAACCGCATTAAGACTATTACACAAAAATAAAATAAAGTAGCCAAGTGCGAGTTGGACTCGCCCATGAAGGGTTCCGTTGCAGCAAGTAACATAATATACCTACATAGTACACATAGTTCTTGTAGTTCGTTGTAACTTTGATCGAAGTTTTAATAATAGTGTATTTATGACGTACTAAAAAAAACTACTCATCAGATCGAGTTCAAACTAATTTTCGTTGGTAGTTTTCATGGTAATGTACATCATATATTTTTTTTAGATTTTTCATTCTCTTACTTTAGTAGTTAGAGGGGGGGGACACACATTTTACCACTTTGGAAGCGTCTCTCGCGCAAGTTATTCAGTGTAGACAAAAAATATTTTAGAAACCTCAACATCATTTTTGAAGACCTATCGATAGACAGCCCACACGTGTAGATTTGATGAAAAAAAAATTTTTGAGCTTCAGTTCTTAGTATGGGCACCCCTAATTTTTGTTTTTTTTTACAAAACTTTTGTAAAAATCTTAATGCGGTTCACAGAATACATCTACTTACCAAGTTTCAACAGTGTAGTTCTCATAGTTTCGGCAAAAAGTGGCTGTGACATACGGACGGACAGACAGACAGACAGACAGACAGACAGACAGACATGACGAATCTATAAGGGTTCCGTTTTTACGTTTTACGGAACCCTAAAAACACTAAATTTTGGGGGTGCCCCATACTTAGACCTGAAACTAAAAAGTTTTTTCATCAAAACCTTACGTGTGGGATATTTATGGATAGATAGGTCTTTAAAATAATATGGAGGTTTGCAATTTTGTTTTTTTCTAAACTGAATAGTTTGCGCGAGAGACTCTACCAAAGTGGTAAAATGTGTCCCCCCCTCTCCCTGTAACATTTAAAATAAGAGAATGACAAAACCTAACTAAAAAAATGATCATGTACCATTACCATGCAAACTTCCACCGAAAATTGATTTGAACAAGATCTAGTAAGCAGTTTTTATGTAATCGTCATAAATACAGTATTAAGAAAACATTATTAGTTACAACGAAAAGTTACAACGAACTACAAGAATTTTTATATTATGCTACTTGCTACTATGAAACCCATCATGGGCGAGTCCAACTCGCACCTGGCCACTTTTATTATGTTTTATGGAACCCTAAAAATGGTATTGTATTGTAAAAAGTACAAGTACATATATTCTGGATATTATTACTACATCCTACTAATATTAAAGTAAATGTTTGGGTGTTCGTTGTTGAATCACATTGTATCATCTGAACGGATCTAGTTGAAATTTGGAACACAGTCAGATTACAATCTGGAAGAACAATACTACAAGAGGTTAGTGCTAGTATAAGACGTAGCCTCTTTTTTATCCCGAAAAAAATAACGAGAACGAACGGAAACTACGCGGTTAAAACCGAGTTGCTGCTAATATATTATAATTTACATATTAGTATAGATTTATACATTGCACTTGTTTAAACTCGAACAAAGGTACTTAAATCTCACAAAGGTTTATTTTTGTGGTAATTAGTCGCAAAATTGTTTAGGTTAAAAACATACAATATATTCAAGGTTTTTCTTAGAGACTTCTGAGACTAATAATGCAATTTTAACAATCTTTGCGGAATTAAATAATGAGACGTGCATTTATCATACAAATTTTATGTTTAGGTATAATAATTTTTTTGCTTGTAGCGCAATCAATTTATATTTTTTTATAATATTGGTCTTTTAATTGACGGACGATAGTTTAAATCCTAACCTTACAAATGGAACGCTACAAAAACATGTGTTTTGTTTTTTTGCAAGCATTAGTAATCTTAGTAACCGGTGAACCGAGTAATGTCGTGTGCGCATTGTGGAGACACGCGAGATAACCAGTCGTGAGCTCGCTGCGAGGCCGCCCGCTCGCCTCGCATACCTCCAACACGCGTAACATGATAACTGCAAGTATTATACTCATCCTGGTAGCAGCATTCTATTGCTACCTCACCAGGACATACGACTACTGGCGGAAGAGGGGCGTCAAACATGACAAACCTCTACTGTTCTTCGGCACCAACATAGACGCCTACCTCCTACGAAAGAGCGTTTCGCAGGTTGCAGAAGCGACTTACTGGAAATACCCGAATGAAAAGGTGGTCGGCTTCTTCAGGTCGACGCGACCCGAGCTCGTGATCAGAGACCCGGAGCTGGTGAAGACGGTCTTGACGACGGATTTTTCGTATTTTTACCCGAGGGGGTTGAACCCGAATAAGGATGTAGTGGAAGTGATGATGCGGAACCTGTTCTTCGCGGACGGCGACCTGTGGCGCCTGCTGCGGCAGCGCATGACGCCGGCGTTCACGTCGGGCAAGCTGAAGGCGATGTTCCCGCTGATCGTGGAGCGCGCGGAGAGGCTGCAGGCGCGCGCCGGGGCGGCCGGCGGCGCGCCGCTGGACGCGAGGGACCTCATGGCGCGCTACACCACCGACTTCATCGGCGCCTGCGGGTTCGGGCTCGACGCCGACTCGCTCAACGAGGAGGACTCCGAGTTCCGCAAGCTCGGCGCCAAGATCTTTAACGTGACCGTGAAAGATGCTATCGTCGCAATCCTGAAAGAAATCTTCCCAGACTTAGCAAAAAACTTAAAATACATGACGAGAATCGAAAAAGACTTGATCGGTTTGGTTCGGCAGATTCTGAAGCAAAGAAATTATGAACCATCGGGACGCAACGATTTTATTGATCTGCTATTGGAATTTAGGAGCAAAGGAACGATAGTCGGAGAATCTATAGAGAAAGTGAAGCCTGACGGTACTCCGGCGACGGCCACCCTGGAGCTTACCGAGGAGATGATCGCCGCACAGGTGTTTATATTCTTCGCAGCAGGGTTTGAGACCTCATCCTCCGCTACCAGCTTCACGTTGCACCAGCTCGCGTTCAATCCGGACGTCCAAAAGAAAGTCCAAGCCGAAATTGATCGTGTCTCCGCAAAATATGACAATAAACTGTGCTACGATGCCGTCAAAGAACTGACTTACCTGGAGTGGACGTTTAAAGAAAGCATGAGGATGTTTCCTTCTCTCGGCTTCTTGATTCGGGAATGTGCTCGTCCTTACACTTTTAAGGAACTAAATATTACCATTGACGAAGGAGTTGGAATATTTATTCCGTTGCAAGCTTTACACAATGATCCCAAATACTTTGAAGATCCCGAAGTATTTAGGCCGGAAAGGTTTGACCCTGCTGAGTTCAACATGAAAAACAAATATACATATTTACCTTTTGGAGATGGACCTCGCGCTTGCATAGGTAAGTACCTAAAACTAATTTACTTTCTCTGTTGACAACAAAACTGAATAAAAATATCCAAACTATGAAAGCATGAATGGCGGAAAAAATTATGGATGACTAAGCGATAGCAGATCATACAACTAATAACATACCTACAGTGATATGTAATGCATGGCTACGCTTAGTTGTTAGTATCAACCGACCTTGGAATTGTAGATTTTTATTTAGAGAAGTCAAACGTATTTCTATTAAAAGAAACGTTTATTGAAATCTTAATTAAAATACCTAAACTAAAATTCGCATACCTGATAACAAACACATAAAACGCATAAATATTAATGTAATGTATTACTTCCCGGTTTCGCCGAATTTAATGTTATAAAAAAAACTATTGGCCTTGATCTTGAAAGAAAGGTTATTCTCCTGAAGTAATTTAAAAGGTATGATCTTGCATTCTGTTGGATAGATATTAGGTATATCTTTGTCACATTTGTAGTCAGAAGCCACTGTCATTGGATTGGCCTTAATTTTGAATCGTGTCTTCAGAGGGGGGTGAAACGATAATTTTAGTATTAGGTTAAGTTTTGGCACAATATATATTTTGCCATTTTGTTCTTTTTCTTAGGTTGATATGAATCTTTATGATAATTTCCAGGGGAACGTATGGGGTTGATGCAGTCTCTGGCTGGTCTGGCGGCTGTGCTGTCCAAGTTCTCTGTGTCTCCCGCGCACAACACCCTGAGGAAGCCGGTCATCGACCCCAAGTCCGGGATAGTGCAGGTCGTCAAAAACGGCCTGCCTCTGCTGTTCCATGAGAGGACTCCAACATCACACTGATTTGTCACTTTTCAAGTTATATTGGTTTGGGCGCGCTTGCAAAAAATGATAAAAGTGAATTTTAATCGATGCTCATTTCGACACCCAAAGGACGGAAAGATGAAGCTAGCTGATAAATGTCTCATTAGAACGAATTTCAACGACACACGCGCACGTATACAGTCGAATTCAACACATTTAGTTAGTTGTACGTTTTTTTAGGGTTCCGTAAAACGTAAAAACGGAACCCTTATAGATTCGTCATGTCTGTCTGTCTGTCTGTCTGTCCGTCCGTATGTCACAGCCACTTTTTGCCGAAACTATGAGAACTACACTGTTGAAACTTGGTAAGTAGATGTATTCTATGAACCGCATTAAGATTTTATAAAAGTTAAAAAAAAAAAAATTAGGGGTGCCCCCCATACTGAGAACTGAAGCTCAAAAATTTTTTTTTCATCAAACCTACACGTGTGGGGTGTCTATCGATAGGTCTTAAAAAATGATGTTGAGGTTTCTAACATAATTTTTGTCTACACTGAATAACTTGCGCGAGAGACGCTTCCAAAGTGGTAAAATGTGTGCCCCCCCCCCTCTAACTTCTAAAGTAAGAGAATGAAAAAACTAAAAAAAATATATGATGTACATTACCATGAAAACTACCAACGAAAATTAGTTTGAACTCGATCTGATGAGTAGTTTTTTTTTAGTACGTCATAAACACACTATTATTAAAACTTCGATCAAAGTTACAACGAACTACAAGAACTATGTGTACTATGTATATTATGTTACTTGCTGGAACGGAACCCTTCATTGGCGAGTCCAACTCGCACTTGGCTACTTTATTAATGGACCTATCGCAGTTGTCATCTAGTATCCTCTACTACTGCCTAGCAACTTTGGGCTACCGCAGAAGGAGCATTAATTGCGCGTTAGCATTGCATAAAGTCTAGGGGGAAATCTAGGGGTGGAGGCCTATGTTCACCAGTGGACGTCTTGGGGCTGATGATGATACTAATGATGATTGCATAAAGAGCCCACTAAATGTTCCCACTGCTGGGAATGGGGGCCTTCTCTCTAGAGTCTAGGACATAATACACCACATTGGTCCAGTGCATTTCGGTGGATGACATGTGACCTCCAAACATTCTAGTATCATGTCGGTAATCATTTAGTAATTCTAAATCTTAAAATTAAAGAAGTATAGTTAAGCGCGCACTATTTTTAATGTGGTCATGTGGTGAGCAAGATTTGGGTCTGATAAACAACACGCCTTAACATGAAGAGCCGTTTCACTACGAAATTTGTTCGCCACCCGGATTTTTAAAAAGATATACTTTTTATTATTCCTTTCTAATATTATTTCATATGGGTGAACCGTGAGGATCACATTAACATGAAATTAATCGACAATACTATTTAAAATAATCAAACAATACCACAATATACTACGCTGGTCAAATGCGAACATCTACAAAGGGCAAACATACTTAGCTATGACAAGAACCTCGTGAAAGCCAAGAAGGACAAGCTTAGCAAGTACCTTGACTTGGCTCATGAGGTTACCGCCATGTGGGATGTTGATTCGACGATCATAGTCCCAATAGTCGTGTCGGCAAACGGCCTTATGGCAAAAAGTCTCGACCAACATCTCAAGAGGCTTTCGTTAGACGGTTGAATCAAGGGTCAGATACATGCGGCGGTCATCCTCGACACAGCGCGCATCTTCAGGAGGATCCTCTCTCTGCAGCCCTAACCACCGGTAGCTTAGGCCCTGTCCCGCTGCTGGCGGCACCCTAGTTTTTAAGTTTTTTGTAATGTTTATTTTATGTATGGATTGTAAAAAATTTAGAGACTAAGAATAAAAATAAATGACTGGATAATAATCTAATTCTTTATTACTTCTTAATTTTACAATACATTTAACACTAATAGATACAATTTATGATTTAATAATTTCATTAATTGCCTTGCACTAAGGAACCATTGGTCCTAGGTACAAGATGATCTGTCATCCTGTTTGTTTTCTGAAAACATTACTTGTCAAACCATAACAGAGCAATGTACTAAAAAGTCAAAACTGAGCCTAAAGGCCTGTTTTCATTTTGATTACTGCGAGTGCGAGTGAGTAGTGCAGGTGTTGAGTTATTAGTTATTAACACGTGTGGACAACGATTGATTAATGCGAGTGTGTAGTAACTTGGGTAGTGAAGTGATTAGAAGCGCATTCTATTTTTTTGCGAGTAGCCTCCTCCCGCGCGTTTTTCCTTCCCCCTCACTCGCAGTTTGCCTGCTAGTAAACAGCAGCGTTGCCATGTATACAGATTTCTCCGTATTTTGTGCTATACTGATTAGCATTGGATACAGATAAATATGTTTATAGGGTTATTGGTAATCAGCCTGCATTCTTTTAATGGGATGTTAAGTACATTAAATACGTAATTATTTTTTTCTACAGTTTTTAAAAAATCGTAAATTTATTTTTTCCCATATTTATATAAAAGAAAAGTGTATTTTTCGGTCTAAAAGCATCGAACTCTTCGTTACAAGAACACGCGCACTCTTTAGCGCTTTACGATAATTATTATCGTACAATGAAATGTTCAGTTTAATTTTTTAAAATATATATATGTCGGAAAAGGCTAGTGTCGTGTTGGTTCTTATTTGCGTTCATAACATTAAGTGAAGTACATTAAATATTTTTTTTCTCTTAAAAATCTTAATTGATTGTTATCGAATTTGTTACACCTTTCTACGATTTAAAAACTTAACTTATAAAAGTCAAAACTTAACTTATATCTGATTTCTGTATGGTAGGCGCGACAAGATTCAGTAGTATATTAAATGACTCTTCGGTTAACCTGAGGGCAAAATAATACTCTGCCGTATCTTCAAAAGCCAATTCCTTAAGAAGTTGGGAGCTTGCACCACGAATGGGTCTCCTACTTATCCATTCTCGTACCTCGTACCCATACTTTTCTTGGTCTTCCAAGTTCCGATTTCGAAATGTCTTCGATTTTCAACGCCACTGCGTTTAATATTTCTTTCAGAATTTCTTCCAATCGCAAGCGCGCTTCTTGACGTTCATCCATACTTGCGGGCCGACGGCTGGCAACTCAATGAACGAAACACAGCTACTATACAGAATTGGACAGTACTCGCACTACACACCTGCACTAATCAATCGCGATTTCTTGCTCGTACACGCACTCGCAATCGCACTACTGAAAATGCAAACCGGCCTTTAGTAAGACTTTGTGGTGATTTTGTAGGGCTTGGTTCAATTTGTTGGATTTTCAAGGGTACAGAAGATAATATCTTTATTCGAGACGTGTAGAGTCCATTGAACTAACCTACTGACTTTCAAAGTTGCTTTTTGGCAGATTTTGCTAATATTCTAAAGACTAGCCGTTACCCGCGACTTCGTCCGCGCAAAATAAATACTGAGGTAACTCAGGCAGTGTACCCATTTTGTATGCCCAGCACATTTACGGTTACAAAAACAGCTTATAAAACATTTTTATACAATTTAATTAGATTCGGTTCAGTTGTTTAGGTGTGCAAGCGTAAGAGACATTCGTCCCCCATTTCAACTTCAATTTCATCCCCATACAGTTCGAAATTACAAAATTGCTACACCAAACATTCGTTTGCTTCGTGTCAAGTGTCAATATACAGAGTTTCATGGTTTTATCTTCAATGGTTGGGAACTTTCATATTGACATTGATCCCCTACTTCATCACTCCAACGAGCGATAAGATTATTTTGAAGAAAGTATTGCACTTACCTAAACAACTTTTTTTTAAATAACGAGTGACAAGACGAGCACGACATGTACCTGATGGAAAACAACATGCCTACAACATAACAGCACAGTGACACGCAGCTATTGGAACGTGAAGAGTCCAAATCATTACCTAGCACTGCACTGCGCTCGCCACCCAGAGATCTAAGGTGTTATATCTCTAAGCCCTGTAATTTTTCTGGAAACATTGCCCTTCAAACCGGAACACAGTAATGTTTGCAGATTACTGCTTGGCGGTAAAATAACTGGCAAAGGTGTGGTACTTCCCCAGGCGGACTCTGCCAAGGGTCCTACCACTACTGGTTTGGTGCCTTTGGTGCCTCCTGCGAGCACCGTGGGACACAACGATGGTAGATACATCATTTTTCAAAATTGATTCAGTCAATGCGACATAGGGTATCTTTTTATCTTTAAAGTTGCTTATGATACGTGAAAATAATATTTTGGTGACAAACACCATAAACTAATGATCTTGGTAATCATTGTATTGTAATATATAATTATTATCTATATCTATATCTATACTAATATTATAAAGAGGAAAGATTTGTATTTTTGTATGTATGTAATAAACTCAAAAACTACTGAACCGATTTCAAAAATTCTTTTGCCGAGAGAAAGCTACATTATCACTGAGTAACATAGGCTATTTTTATTACAAGAAAAAAATAGCGATCTTTGGAATTTTTTACTAAAACCAACGTAAGGTATAAAAAAAAACAGCCATAAAATGGCTTTCATCGCATACGCTGCGGAAAGTACCAATGATAGAACCAAACAATGTTCTACAATATTATAGAACGTATTAAAATCTACAAAAAACCTCGCGAGAGCATATGTCTAACTACAGTAATTACGTCGCTACAACTGCTTTTTTACATTTTAAAGGAAGATAAAAATGCCGATCAACTTAAGACCATGCTATTCATACATTTGTTTTAACTATTATCAAAATAAATTATTTCTCAATCAAGACTGCTTTATTACCTATTGATTCCTTTTTGAATTATTAAAATCGGACATTTCATTCAAAATATATTACGAAATTAAAAATATCCATCCTAAATATTTGCAACGACGCGACGGCCGGCAGAATTATGAAGAGTGTACATACAGTACAGCGTTCATCCCAGTCAGAGTGATTTTATCTCAGAATACTTCTTTATCATGTACCACGTAGGTACATCGTTCCAAGACTACTCAAAATCAAAGAAATCAGTTTGAGAGAAGCTTCAATTTCTCGGTGTCCGTTGAGGCTGAGAGAGTTGTTTGTGGTAATATTATTATTTTGTTTTCCCTCGGAATTATGGCACATTTTTGAAGACAATTTGTGTCAAGACATCAAACATACAGCCCAACAACGAGATCCGGATTATGATGTATATGTCGCAGCCGGATTGTATAGTTCGCCGTATTACATAACGGCTAGCCGTTTTGAAAAACGGGGCCGTTTTGTAATGCGGCGGTTCAACGATTAGCCGCATTGTCATTGCAATACGTTCTTCAATAAGGCGGTCCACGTTCAGCCGCATTGTATTACTGCTTATGTTGTAGGGAGACCATATTTAAAAAAATAACAACACAAAATCTAAATTAATTTCATTTATCTGAATAAATTGATCGATTATTTCGTACGATATTCCGTACTATTTTTTTTACAACATTTTACCTCTCACATAAAGTTTGAAAGCCCATAACTTGATATCGGTGACGGTACACCTAAGAAACATGGTGAACTTCCATAGACAAGGGTCTATTATCGAAACATGTTCCATCGTAGATAGCATCGTCGCTTAACATCAGGTGAGATGGTGGTCAAGTGCGAACCTATTATAGTTTTAAAACTACTTGCATGGCTCGCTCCACTCAGGACCTCCCTTGAGCTTCTGGCTCCCGCATTCTTTTAAATACACTCTAGGGGTAGTAGCGCCAAGACTAGGTGGAGTCGGGGTGCTCCGGGTCGGATCTGGGTCTCATGTAACCTACCCGGTCCGATTTAGTCTTAACAAGGTGGACGGTGGAAACGAAATAGTATCCAAGTAACGCCCAGGGTGATAAGTGCCACCCTAATAATATTGTGTACGATTCCTCCAAACTCCAGAATCCACTGTCACTTTAGCAATTCAGGAACACACAGTATTCAACGCCATGGTTGTTGTTATGTCAGGCAGCGCCATGAGTGTTAAGAATCGGAACTAAACATTGTCAAAGAAGCGGCTAATCTCTCGCTTTATTACATTACGGCTAGCCGTGTTGAATAACTTATGGCGTTGAATACATTCCAGTGGTTTTTAAATCAGCTGTATTCAATCCGGCTAATCTTTAAACCGCCGCTTTACAAAACGGCCTTTAACCAACTAAGCCACCAGGCCAGGCAGTTTAATGTTTTTGAACTTTAAAGTATTGGTTTTTAATTTTGATCTTTTGGAAAAATTTGGTCATGTACATTTCATTTAGCATACCTACTTAACAAAAAATGTTGACCCCGTGCGAAGCCGGGCCGCTAGTGTAAATATATATAAAATAAGTTTTATTAAATATATATTATATACATTTTAAGAACATTGTATTTTTTATTCATTGAAAATATATATTATTTTCATGTGTGAAATTGGTTTTATAAATAAAGGATCATGTACAAAGACAAATGTAAGTTTTTTTTTTGTTAAATTTTCTTAGTTTGTAAGACATGTGCTACTTTTACGACGCTTCAATATTGATATTGGTTTTAGTTCCAGAGTATCGTACTCTTGCACACACTTTGCACATCTACATAATATAAAGGCCGGGTCACACAGAGGCGATCCGGTAGCGATAGCGATCCGATAGCGATAGCGATCCGATACCGAGTATGGGATCGCGCCCGCTTGCTGTGTGTCAGGTTGCATACAAATTCGAACATTACAAAAAATATCGTCTCGCTATCGCTATCGGGTCGCCTCTGTGTGACCCGGCTTTTAAGACGTTCAGTAAAATTAATTCTGTAGTTATTACTTAAAAACCTTGAAAACCAGACGTTAAAAATAAGCATTAATTAAAGCCATTACGCATTAATTTAAATAAAATTAATGCATTAAACGACGTGTATGTTGTGTCTGTTATAAAATTTACGATTAAAATTATGAAATACATAATAGTTATGTACGTACTTAGTTTATACAGTTTGACTGATTTTAATGTATGTACATATATTGGGTAAATTATATTTTATGAGAATAAGAAAACCTGCAACAAGATATATTGCTGGCAAATACAAATTGTGTTGTTAGCTATTTTGGATCTGCTTTAAAGACTGCAAACAGACATTACTGGCGAGTAAAAATGTGGTTACTAGCATCGGATACGAGTATAAATCAATGGATGTGCCCTAAGCACCTTGAAATTATTACCAACTGCATCTCTGTGTGTAGCTTGAGCGGCTTACAACTACCAATCTAATTTACCCCTATAATCGCTAGTGGCGAGGTATGTTGCGGTTCTATATTTTATTTGTTGACAACGAATAGCGATAGTTATAAACGTCCGGCATTCACCGCTTCCTACAATCGACTAAAACGGAAAGAGCGAGTTCACTATTCCCAACGATAACATAATTCCGTGCGCCTCAAGTTTGGGAGGGCACATCCATTGATTTATACCGATGGTTGCTAGCTGTACTGGACCTCCAACAAAGATCATATTCGGAAAGTAAATATTTAAGCTAGAAATACTAATAACAATACCCAGTGCAAAAAAATAATGTATGAATGATGAATACAAATATTTGTACAGGGCTTGGGTGTTTTCTGTGTATAATAAGTATGTATTTAAAAATATACACATTATGTATTACATCAGCAATCGGGCTTCCATAGTACAAGCTTTGCTTAGTTTGGGGTCAGATGGTGTTGTGTGTTGTTGGGAATCAAACCCACGACCCTCGGGTTCGCAGGCAGAGTTACTACCAACTAAGCCACGAGGCCAGTCTTGTTTAAGGTAATTTAGTAGTTACTTAAATTATAACTTTTTTTATCCAAATGCACCGGAAATTTACAACGTGTTGTCAGTTACAAAGGTGGAAGCTGTAGGCATCAATTACAATTAATTAAATACAAATCATCTACCTACTCTTTTATGTTAAATGTTATACAAGGTTTTATTTTTCATTTGTTGGAAACACATTGTAATTTCTTATTTCAATATAGAATCTGTACCTACAGGTACAAATGTTGTACAATAAATTAAGAACGCCTTTTTATAGTTTAGAGTGATGAGACGAGCAGGTCATATGCCTGATGGTAAGCTACAAGTCTGCCTATATCAGCACACTGACACATAACATGAACAGTCTAAATCATTATCTAGCACTGCACTGCGCTCGTCACCCGGAGAAACGAGACATTTTATGTATATGTCCTATAATTTCACTGCAAACATTGCACTTCAAACCGGAAAGCAGTGATGATTTCACAGTACTGCTTGGCGGTAAAATAACTGGCGTCAGTGTACTTATATTATAATTAGCTATCTGGCCGCCATCACACAAGCTTTATTATTATTATTGTTCACAGTCATTTAATCATTGTTCTTAAATTTAGATTTTTACAATATCAGTAAATGTATCAAAAACAACATAAAAACATTATAAAAACCTAAGCCTAGTTTGGGGCCAGCAGCGGGGCAGGGCCCCAGCTACCGGTGGTTAGGGCTGCAGAGTGAGGAACCTCCTGACGATGCTCGCTGTGTCAAGGATGACCGCCTTCTGCACCTGACCCTTGATCCAATCGTCTAGCGAAAGTCTCTTAAGGTGTTGGTCCAGACTTTTCGCTATAAAGCCGTTTGCCGACACGACTATTGGGACTATGATCGTCGAATCAACATCCCACATAGCGGTAACCTCATGAGCTAAGTCAAGGTACTTGCTTAGCTTGTCCTTCTCGGCTTTCACGAGGTTCTCGTCATGTGGTACGGTGATATCGACGATCACAGCACGGCGTTGAGACCGGTCTACCAGCACGATATCAGGCTTATTGGCGACAATAGTCCTGTCCGTGATGATAGAGCGGTCCCAGTAGAGCAACGCACGACCATTCTCGAGAACTGGCAGAACTTATTATTATTAATTATATCTGTGCTCTGTAATTTCTTTGTAAACATTTTCCTTCAAACTGCAACACGGTGCTGTTTGCACATTACTGTTTATCGATTGAATTTCTGACAAAGGAGTCCTGTCACTACAAAACATTTTTTTTTTTTAATAATATTACGTCCAAAAAAAATTCCATAGAGTATTAAGTGCAACAAACAGAGAATAATAATTGGCAAACAAAGAATTTTGGTCACGTATGCTATCAACCAAATGCACATGACCCTGTATAAATGCATGCAGTTACTTACGACCCAAAAGGTAGTTTACAGACAAGATAACATCTGAAAGTAAAATGATACCTTAAATTGTAGTAGCCATAATGTTATTGTTGTGGAAATTTGTAAGCATGTATGTATGGATGTAAAATTATGAAATAGAATAAAAATATCAATTCACTTGTGATGTACCTCAGTTGGTAGCAAGTTTGCCTACATAACTGTGGGTCGTGGGTTCGATTCCCACCTAGTATTTTTTTTTAAATATAGAGTGACGAGACGAACAGGACATGTGCCTGATGGTAAGCCACATGTCTGCCACATGACAGCACAGTGACACGAAGTTATAGAAACATGAAGAGTCCAAATCATCACCTAGCACTGCACTGCGCTCATCACCCAGAGATCTAAGATGTTATATCTCTAAGCTGTTATTTATCTGGAAACAATTCCCCTTCAAACCGGAACACAGTAATGTTTAACACAGTAATGTTTGCACATTACTGCTTGGCGGCAGAATAACTGGCAAAGGTGTGGTATTTCCCCAGGCGGACTCTGCTAAGATTCCTTCCACTACAAAACTTATGTGGTGAATTCAAGTGTTTTTTAATTTCTGGGTGTTTTTACATATCATAAGTATTTGTTTACGATTATATAAGTATTGAGTTAGCTAACGGGTTGTTATTATTGAAGCTTTGTTTAGTTTGGATTATTTAAACAGTGATGTGTGAAAAAATGTACAAAAACGAGTATTATTTAACATTTAGTATCTAAAGCTGCAGTAGTAGGATCATGTCGGATTTGGCTGGGCAGGGAGAGAAATACGAGTAGTGAAGGTGAGTGTTGACGTACGTCACCATGGGGTCCCTTTTAAACCTACGTCCGAGTCACAAGTCTCGGGGTCTACTCGGGATTTCTCTCTCTGTCACACGATGGACCCGGCACCCGCACGGTGAATCCATGGAATTCTAAGAAGTTCGTCTCTATATTAAAGTTTGTTTTAATTATGAGAAATAAAAAGTAAAATATCTTCGTTTCGATATAGTTAAGCGAAATGTGTCCATAATTACCTTTGCTCACTTTATGCTGTTCTTTCAAAATATCCAAGTTTCATGACTGGCCGCGTAAATTCAAAACGACGCCAAATTTACCCAAACCCCTTTCAGCTATCTGATTTTTCACAAATGTGTACGCGTGCATTAGGTACTATGGGTACATACTTTGATAATTTTACTATTGGTAGGTATTGTCTACAGAAATCTATCTTACCTATATATAAAATTCTCGTGTCACAGTGTTTGTTTCCTTACTCCTTCGAAACGGCTTTACTGATTTTAACCAAAATTTATATTAGGGCAGTATTTACATGTACTTTTTCTGCGTGTTTTCTTGCAAGTAAAAAAATATTTTTGTTTTGTAATTTTCTTGGAACAATGAACCAATGTCCTTCAACCCCGAACACAAAAATTTCTGCACATTCCTGCTTGGCGACTTATTCTATTAAAATTTGTGGTGGATAAGGAGCGGCTCATACCGCAGGATGTAGCTAGTGCTAAGTAATGTAACTCCATTCCTCAGACAAGTACGTCACTTCCAACAATTTTTCTTAGTCATTCCTTCTAACGAGCGCTAGTAAGCTGAGCGCAGAACCTACATTCCCCCATGTCGCAATAAATTATACCTATTTACGCTGACGAGGTAGCATGCAACAATTACAGGATTTACTGTTTCAATTTTGAACTTTATTGCCTACGATTTATGGCCTGTTTCGGATTGACTGCCGACGTGTTGTAGGTAATATTACATTTTTACTTGTTCCTGTTTCAGTGGTGTTATTTTGAGGTATGTGCGTGTTAAAAGTTTAGTGTATTTGTTCTAAGTTTTTGCGAAGTTGTTGGTATTCGATATAATGACGTGATTAAGGTTTGTGTTTCTAATGTAAACAGGTTTTTGCCCTGAGTGCCCGAGTAGTTTTTATTGAAAAAGTGACCCAACTGGTAATGTTTTGTTGCTGTTTTTATAAAACATGATTTATTTATTTGTTTTGCTTGATGTCATATCAGCACGTGCAAAGTGGCTTGCTGCAAACAACTGTAGTGCCGTAGTGGGGAGAGTCTGATTTCTGAATCGTGAGGTCGTTGATTTGACTATCATTTGCAACTTTATATATATTTTAAAGACACTTGAAACTCGTTAACCCTGTCATTTTTACGTTATTAATACAAGCAAAACTGTGTGTGTGCTGCTGCACGGCAGAAGTGAAAACTAAAATAAGAATTAGCTAGGTACTGAAAATCCTATTGAATTATTTTAATCAAATAAAAATTATTACATGTTCTTCAATTGAGTAGGTATTATAGTAAACGCAGCGACACGACAGTGACAGCAGACAGACAGCAGCAGTTGGCTGTATCTTTCTCGCTCGGGCACACTCGGCGGTCCCGAGCTCACCCGAACAAATCTTTCTCTTCCAAACGTGACGATCAGCCTCATTTACAGCCTTCGAAAAAAACTACGCGTGAAGCGCCAAAATAAGTTTACACTACAAAATATATATAAAAGACGACCATTTGGTTTACTATCTTCAAATGTATGTCATTTTGTTTATTTTATTTTGTATTATGGAAAATAAAGAATTTCCATAGATCTATCCTGAACGAAGACTAAAAAAACAATAGAAGACAAATTTAAAATTAGAATTTAAAACACAAAAACTAAAAACTGAACCACAGCACTCACTACTAATTAGCGCTCTATAAGACTAATCTTAAATCTCAATATTCCCTATCAACAGGCAGCTAATTTAGCTCGGCTGTCGTCGCCAACAAAACGGTCCAGAATTACGGAAGAGGGCAAAAGTCGCGTAATTTTCTCTAATATCTATTCTTCCCGAGGCCTTTCATGGATTGTTGTTCAAATATCGTGGAGACCCTTTCAATTACAATCTACGCTTAATTAGAAGGGCCCGCGAGGTTTATTAAGGTCCCGGGAATCAAAGGGCCACTATTTATGCTTGTACCCGGTTTTGTAAGGGAATAATTTACACGACACGATTAGGATGGGAGAAGGTTGTAAGTTTCGCTTCGTTACTTTATTTGTTTTGGGCTTGCTATTTTTGGGGCTTTTGTGTTTAGCATAAATTGTTGAATTTATCCCACTGCTGGGATTGACTTCGCTCAGAAGGAATACGCTGTTGTAGTGGTAAGACTCTTGGCAGAGTCCGCCTGGGGAAGTACCACACCTTTGCCAGTTATTGTACCGCCAAGCAGTAATGTGCAAACATTACTGTGTTCCGGTTTAAAGTGTAATGTTTCCAGAGAAATTACAGGGCTTAGAGATATAACATCTTAGATCTCTGGGTGACGTGGGCAGTGCAGTTCTACATAGGTAATTATTTGGACTCTTCATGTTCCAATAGTTGCGTGTCACTGTGCTGTTATGTGGCAGGCATGTTGCTTACCATCAGGCACATGACCCGCTCGTCTCGTCACTCTTTATTAAGCTGTCTAGCCCCGGGAGGCCAGATTTGGGCAAAACCGGTTTTGAGACTTAAAAACCTTATTTTTTCATTATATACATAGTCGAATATTAGTTTATTTTGATGCCTAAGAGATAGGCGATAATATTAATTAATTCATTGTCGTTTACAGACACACAAAATTTGGTTTCATTTTTTAGTAATGATTTTTTGTGTGACGTCACGACGCCGGCCGCGTCGCGAGTCGGGCTTAATGGGTTAAAAAAAAAAGAAGGAAAGTTATATTGTACCGTGAAGTATAGCTCAGATATCTTACTTTGTGCTTCCACTGTTTTGAGTTGAAACTTCTCTCACATGAAGAGAGTCGAGGCCATAATCCATGAGACTGGTTAGGAGCACGTTAAGAAACAGCGAATGTTTTTTATAATATGTTTTACTTGAATACGCCGTTTTCTTTACGACATTTTCCTGCACCGTTAAAGTCAGTGGTAGTGACAAACTCATATTCTCTCGAAATCTCAATTAATTTGAATCAACAATCTCATAAATTTGAAATCTATCGTTATAGCCACATGACTTTGCAAGCCAAGCAGTAATTTGCAGACATTACTGTGTTAAAGGGTAACGTTTCCAGAGAAATTAGTGCAAATTAATAAATATTTTTTTTGCAGTGCCGTTTGCATTTTAACAGTGGCGTTTGTGGCATAGGTGTATTGTCTGATTACGTAATAATTCCATAAGATCTATAATAGAGATAGAAAAAAAATACACATCAAATTAAGTCGAAATAATTGTATTATTCAAGTTATCACTTCTATTGGAACTCCCCAAGTTTATTGAAAGATTTTTTTTAAATTATTTGCATTATAAATCTTAATCCTACTAATATTATAAAGGCGAAAGTTGGGATGTTTGGATATTTGGATGTTTGTTGCTCAATCACGTCAGAACGGATCGGGTTGAAATTTGGAACATACATAATATGTACGTTTAATTATAGATTAAAATAGTGCAGATGCTTTTTTTCACAGGAAAATAATAACGCAAACGGGAACAGCGCGAGTATAACCGGGAGGCACTGCTAGTATAGTTACCTATAATATCCCTTAATTTTCACCCTTGTACCACCAACCCTTATTTTTAATTGAAATATTATTACTGTCGTAGTTTCAATGAAACATATTAGCCGAGTCAGCTAGTACCTAAACTTATGAATGTTTGTAATAATTTAATTTTATCCAAAAAAAAACAAAAACCGTCTTCAATTTAAATTTAAATTCAGATACTCAACTGAATTTCACAAGAATCTATGACACTGTCTCCTCCAGATAAATGTAAGGAAAGTTTAGTTATTTGTTCATTTATCGAAAAAAACTCATTAGAATCTATGAAATTCAGTTGTCTCCTCCAGATAAATGTAAGCAAAGTTTAGTTTTTCATTTATCAAAAATCGCAGCACCGATTTTAATATAATTGTCATCATGTGGGACCGCTTTTGTAATATTTTCTATCAAACAAAAAATAATCATCAAATTCGATTCAGAGCTAGCGAAGCTATTGCATGACATAGGTACATGTAAAAAAAATTGACAGTCAGAGGAAGTGCCGATAGAAGTAAAAACTTATATGTAACTCAGAATTTGATAGCTCACTTTGGAAACTACGGGGTGACACCAAAGGTCGTGGCCATATAGAAATAGTGATGTAGTTTTAAATAGCCAATGGGAAATGCTGACGCATTTCTAGATAGCTAATGGTTCTGTTATCAACTGAGTAAAAGTAAACCAATTAAATAACTGTAAGAATTTATATTGACAACAGTTCGATTTTTCTCACATAAAATGTCCAAAAAGAATGCTCTAGTTATAGCCCCAACTACCAAAAACTCTTTTTGAGATAGCGGATAGAAGTGGATGGTTCCACACCGGCGCCCTCTATACTAAATTTTACCAGTCGTACCCATTTCTTTTATATGACACATATTCAGACTCAAATCCCAGTATTAAATATAATACTATAAGTGAAATATACAACAAACAAATACAGGTGACAACATTCCCGAGTTTGCCCGAAGATTTCTTATCATACTCGAGCGTAACGCTAGGATTTAATTCACAGCCCACGAAAAATCTTTCTGTGGCGCGCTAAATGATGTTTTCACTTCAAAAAACATTAAATCAAATTGAGAATCTTCTCCTTTTATAAAGTCGGGTAAACCGGTACGAAGTAGCGAGTGAGGACGCCGTCCTGGTTCAGGTTACCGCTCCGGAGTTATTCACCTCAGGTGAGGAGCGTGGGTAATCATCTACCGACGATCATCAATCTCTTCCAGCGTATCAATGCTCGCAGTAGGGTTGTGCGAAACTTGTAAGATACAGCTATATTACCTTACTAGCAGATGAAAATAAGCCTTTGTGTTATTTCAGACCATAATCCAACTTTGTTCCAAATTTTAGCCCAACTCTTTCATAGGTTACGACGTGATTGAGGAACAAATATCAAAATATCAAAAGTATAATATTTATAACAATTTTTTTTCGGAGAATAGTGTATTTTTTATTTACCTAGCTGTTAATTATTTTTTCATGTCTGCATTGGTTTCTTAAAATTTTATTACATTTTTGTTAAATTATATATTATTTTATTTCCACAGATACAAATTATTATTTTTTCTTCAATATATTCTAATCTTAATTTATTAAAATCTTAAAACCTTTGAGATAAAATGTATGTCTAGTAACTGGATCATTCGGACTATAAGCAAAATAAAAATGCATTAAAAATTAATGGATTCGTTTTAAAGTGAAGACATGCCGATTTTAATGATAATCGTATATATTCTATCAATTGATATTATAAATATCGATAGACACAGATACGCCAATGCCTCCTTTAGGGATGCCAGGTCGAACGTTGATCTAAGTACCGTGTCAGCAACAGCCCAAGGCGTAGTAGGTAGGTGCCCTTACGTTAATCACCGTACACGATATAGTACTCGTTAAGTACGGTAGCTAAGTTAATAATATGGTTAGTTTATGGAATGATATCAGCTGTGATTTAAGTATACTGCATGTATGCTGGTCTAGTCGGGAGAATGGCGGCTGCCAATCCGAAACCCCGGGTTCAAATCCCACGCGCACCATTATCTTTTCGAAGTTATTCATACACGTAATTCACATTAAACGGTGAAGGAAAACGTAGTGAGAAAAACGACTTGTTCTTAGAATCTTTTGAGGCTTGCATCATTCACCAATCTGCACTGGGCCAGCGTGGTGGGTTATGGCCAAGACTAAATCTTTGCGAGAGCAGGCCCCGAGCCTTAGCCGAAGGAACATTTAGTGAGCTGCTAATTTTTTAAGTGAAAACTTCTTTTGGCGCGCCTAGACAGATTTTTCGTGGACTATGAAATGAATTCTAGCGTCACGCTCGGATATGATAAGAAATCTTCGGGTAAACTCGGGACCTTAGCCATTGGCTATCTAGAAATGCGTCTTCCAATGGGAAATGCTAAAAGAGCGTGGCCTGCCCATCATGGCATGGCCATCTAGAAATGCGTCAGCCAATGGGAAATGCTGGTGCATTTTTAGATGGCCATGAAGACCAGACCATGCCCTCCGGTTACACCCGTGCAGTTTCCAAGGTAAGCTATCAAATTCTGAGTTATAAGTTTTCACTTCTATCGATAGTTCCTATGAATGCCAATTTTTTTTAACATTGATATGTTTACACTTGACCGCCATCTAGCTTAATGTTAAGCGACGATGCGGTATTAGATGGAGCATGCTTACCTAGAAGAAACTGATTCACTCTCGATTTGAAAACACCAAGATTATAGCCATCGGGAAAAACCCACTCAGATTCATGTATGTATACTCTACGTTTGTACGGAAATATGATTAATAAATGTATTATGTAAGTAGCGTTCTTCGGCTTTTACGGTAGCTCAAAGTTTGGTAAACGGTAGATGTGAAGTGCTACAGTGCCCTTTATAAAATAATAAAAAACACGGATAAAATGTACAACTTATAATAGGTACATGTCTGAATATTAATTTTCTTTCAAAATGATATTTTCCTCAAGCAAAATTCACTTGAGCTTATTATATACTGTTTCCGCGTATCCTCGTGTATTTGATATATCTCACATAAGGCGGTAATATTAATATGGACGTCGACAAGCGTCGAATTTTTCATACATATCTAGCGGATAAGGGCGTGATTATGGAAAAGGTTTGAGCTTGATGCGTGAACTGATCTTTATGACTTACGGAGTTACCATTATTTTCTAACTCAATTATTTCCTTGATTATGAATAATCATTTTTATCGAAGGTAACAATCTTGGTGTTTTTAAATCGACAATGTATACTATTTTTTCTAGATTGGAACAAATATGTTCCAATAGCTGTGCGAGTCCAGATCATCACTTGGACACTGTACTGCGATCGTCGTCCAGAAAAATAAGATATTTAATGTTTAAGCTCTATAGTTTCACTGGAATGATTGCCCTTCAAACCGGGACCTTAGTAATGTTCATTACTTTTTGGCGATAGAATATCTGGCATAGTTGTGGTACTTCCCCAGGCGGACTTTCCATAGAGTCCTCTCACTACAGTAAAAGTTGAATAGATTCTTGGCCAGCATAAGTCTTAAACCAATGCTTCGAATATAGTTAATCTTTGTATTCATTGCCTCCTAACCTTATACGTATAAGGATTTAGTTACACAGTACGGGGCTGCGAGTTACGATGACATGTTGAATGATTGGGAAGTTCCTGCGAGGGACGGAGCGATAATCACTCACGTGATCCAAAGCCTTATCATTTATCATACAGGCGTTGTTGCCATGAGAACCACTGGCAAGAATATACAGCTGTGATTGTTGCTTCACTGATATAAAGTTGCGGTGTACGACTGTTTAGATCAGGGGGTCAACAAACTATGCTCCATCGGCTAAATACCAGCTCTGATCGAGAGACTTCTTGTAGGGTTTGGACTTTTTACAGAGTCCGCCTAGGGAAGTACCACACCTTTGTCAGTTATTCTACCGCCAAGCAGTATTCTGAAAACATCACTGTGTTCCAGTTTGACAGACAATGTTTCCAGAGGAATCACAGGGGTTAGAGATAAAACATTTTATATGCCTGGGTGACGAGCACAGTGCAGTGCTCGGTAATCATTTAGACTATTTATGCTCCAACAGCTGCGTGTCACTGTGCTGTTATGTGCAGCCATGTTGCTTACCATCAAGCACATATCTTGTTCGTTTCCTCACTTTTAACTGTAAACGTGCCTAAAGGGAACGACACATCCTTGTTTGAAAAAGACTTCAAAGCCTCGAACGTCACTGCAAAAGTTGCTAACTTATCGGTTTTTAAACGGTTTTATTTAGCTCACCCCGTTTGTTTTATTTTATTATTTATTATTTATTCTTGGGTCAAATTTAGTAATTCAAATTTCACCCTCTTCCTGTCAACCGATTAATCTGAAATTTTGTATACACTTTGGATTTTGGTGACAATACAATTATGATTATTCATTATCATTATAAATTCAAGATGGCCGCCGCTACAAAATGGCGGATAACGTAGGTTTTATCAATCCCATCAACATGGGTATCAAATGAAAGTGCTCAACCAGTAGAATACAATGTACTATATAAAAAATTAAAATCCAAGATGGCGGCCTCTACAAAATGGCGGATAACTTAGGTTTTATCAATCCCATCAACATGGGTATCAAATAAAAGGGCTTGACAAGATTAGAAGAATACAGTGCACTATAATACAACCTCAATATTTAAGATGGGCGCAGCCACTAAATGGCGTATAATAATAAGATTTAAATTTAGAAATTGAATCTGTAATTTAGGTATCTGATTAATCCAGCCTGAATCCACCACCCAAGTCAAGATTTTGTATCGTGTTGAGGACTGTGTGGCGTTATGGTGGCTAAAAATGATACGTCGTTAGCAGTACACCACCCAAGTTAAGGTGAAATCGTATACTTAGGTGCGAAACTGTTTGAAGAAGGTCAAGCCTACGTGGCTCTTAGTAGAGTAAGATCTTTACAGGGACTACGTATAGAGGAGTTGGACTGCAATAAACTAACGGGCAAGAAACCTTACAATAATGAAGCACTAAATGAATTAAACAGAATGCGAAATAAAAGCTAAAAATTAGAAAATAAAAATAGGTAAAAAAACTTTTTAAGTTAAACGGTTTTATGTTAAACATCCATTGCAATGTTTAAGATAAATGTACTAAAAACCAAAAAATAATAAAATAGATACAGTCGTGGGAATTATAAACATATTATGCATAGACTAGACTAAAATAAAACCGTGGGCCACGTCAATTGTCTACAATCGTTGATTAAAATGTTTGTTTTGTAATGTTACACTATAATTAGGCAGTTGTTCAACCGACAACGATGGAAGTGTGATAAGTAGGGCTAGAATGTGGAAACAAGCTAGCAAGCTGGATTATAAGCGAGTTTTAGGGTTTCATAGTGGTGAGCGCCGAGTAGTACTTTCATCATATTATGTTTTGTCGATTAAAGACAAACTACGAGCAGTGAAACGATTCCTCGCCAGCCAGCAGTGTGAATGTCCAACGATAAACTAGTTGAAACATCTCTTTTATTTACATGGAGTGTATAACTATTGGAATTTCCATGACCAAGAAAATAGTAACTAATTTCCTCACCGTCTGCGGGCCAACTGCCTAACGACGAATTAAACGATTCTTTTATCGCACATTAAGTCGATAATTTGTAGACAATTGACGTGCCCCACGGTTTTATTTTAGTCTAGTCTATGCATATTTGCATATGTTTATAATTCCCACGACTGTATCTATTTTATTATTTTTGGGTTTTTAGTACATTTATTTATCTTAAACATTGCAATGTATGTTTAACATAAAACCGTTTAACTTAAAAAGTTTTTTTACCTATTTTTATTTATCGGATGCATTTCGGAAAGTATACAGCTGATCTGCTATACTCTGCTTTCGTAATAAGAACGTCTATGCTATGGAATGTGTAGACTACCGAATTCAATAAATATTTTACTGTAGGATATGTAAGCGATCTCTGATTACTTTAGACTATGTACGTACCACAGGTGAATCCGGTCGGAGCGCTAGTAAGCAATATGAATAAGAATAACATACCTGTAGATAGAACAATGCCGGGGAAACGAGAAGCGACTTAACTCGTTCTACAACATGATGCTGGCTTGTTTATGGTTCCCAGGGCATTCCCAGCCCCAGCCGTGGGCAAGTAATTAATTGAACAGAAACTCGTGATTATTCGCCGTGACAATTTAACAAGCGAAGCCTCGGGATATTTTTGTTTTGTTCGTTTTAATTCATTCGTTTTCTTTGTACCGAGTTTGTTCTTCATCGGTTTCGCAATTTGTCGAGTTTTTTCCAGTCGAAGGAGCGCTTTGACCGATTCCGAATATCTTCATGGAGCAATTTTTCAGAATTGCTTAAATGATTTTCGTAAATAATGTCGGTTTATTGTTTGGGGTTTGGATAACAGTGTGAAATGTGTCTGGAGTGTAGCTATTTACGAACGACTAAATTAGTCTTGTTTCTAATGATAAACATTCATTCTTATCGTTGCAGTATTAACAGTTTTTTATCGGCTACATTGTTCTTGTTGTTCATTCGTTTCATTTATGTCTTCAAGTCTGGAGTAGGTACTTACTATATACTGTTTCTTTTAGGTAAGCACGCCTCATTGTAGACTGCTTTGTCCCGTTGGACGTGATGTCATCAATATATCAGCCTGGTGGTTTATCAGCCAACACAATTAATATGAATACATATGTAATTACGTCTACATGTTAATAATACTAATTTACCAGGACACTTAGTCATACACACATCACGCAATCACACAGATCGGTGCTTTGAGTTTGTGTTAATAACAAAAGGTGTGTTCCGGTTTGAAGGTCAATGTTTACAGTGAAATTACAGAGCATAGAGATACAATATTTTATATATCTGTATGACAGTACAGTGCTAGGTAATGATTCGGACTCGTCATGTTCCAATAGCTGCATGTCAATGTGCTGTTATCGGAAGGCATGTTCATTACCATCAGCCACATGTCCTGCTCGTTTTGTCACTATGTACTAACCTAAAATAAAAAATTGGCAGTCATAGGAACTGCCGATAGAAGTGAAAACTTATAACTCAGAATTTGATAGCTTACCTTGGAAACTACACGGGTATAACCAACCATGGCATGGCCATCTAGAAATGCGTTAGCATTTCCCATTGGCTGATGGGTTTCTAGATGGCCATGCCATGATGGCCTGTCCACGCCCTTTCAGCATTTCCCATTGGCTGACGTATTTCTAGATGGCCAATAGCCATGGTCCAGAGTTTACCTGAAGCTTTCTTATCATACCCGAGCGTGACGAATGAATTCAATTCACAGCCTACGAAAAATCTGTCTAGGCGCGCCTAAAGAAGTTTTCACTTCAAAAACACTTATCTTGCCTGGTTTCAAGTGATGATGCGGTCTACGATGGAGCGTGCTTGTTTAGAAGAAACTGATTCACTTTCGATTTGAAGATACCCAAATTATGTCTATTGGACGGTACCGTGAAAACATATTGTCCCTAATAATATTGCTAGTAAAGTAGGTATTATATTTTAAAAACAATCTACGTATTTAAGACAAAACAGTAGAGCATAGGTATTATCTTATCGAAACAAATTTTCTTAATACTTTACTCTACAATACAGATTTATTACCCACAATAAACAGTAAACCAAAACAATCTTATAAATCAATCGAGCGAAAAATTAACCAGAAGAGAATGACAGACAGCATCAATAAAACCGAGCGATAGTCCCGCGAGCCACGCCGATACATAAACGCGCAATTCTGACATATGACGAACAAAAATGACTCATAAATGTAAAATGGGACATAAAACCCGCAGACAATGTCCCGGGACCGACCCAATAACAAGTCGGCCGACTACCCCCACGACTTACACTTTGTGACTGGAACAAATAAAAGGATATATTGACTTTTATAATACACTGTTAGGTTCATTTCGGGTCCTGCGCCCTCAGGCGCTAACCCGAATAGTCAAGATCGGTAGTATAAGCGTCTAGTGGCCCGCTGCCATAAGTTAATTAAAAAAAAAAAAAAATTATAATACACTGCTTTCAAGCTACGGCTGGTCTTGTCGGGTGAACGGCCACAGCCGACCCGGGGATCTACCGCCTAACGAAAAAAAATGGTTGTCTGTAAAGTCGGTTTACTGACGTTAGTTGAACGTGACAACTTCAACTACGCCTTAGAGCGAGGTAACGCCGGCGGCGAGGTAACGGCGTTAACGGCACATGACGCCATGTTTTGCGGGCGTGCAGCCGGCTTCATCGAATTATAAGACGTTGTCACGTCAAAACGCTTTGATGCTTTGACGCTTTGGCATTGCCGTCTCTTTCATTTCAAGCGAGAAGAAAAGAGACAGCAATGTCAAAGCATCAAAGCGTCAACGCGTTTTTCGTTAGGCGGTAGAAGCGCCGGGGGTCTACCGCCTAACTAAAAACGCTTTCTCTTTTCTTCTCGCTTGAAATGAAAGAGACGGCAATATCAAAGCATCAAAACATTTTTCGTTAGGCGGTAGACCCCCCGGAGCCCCAGTATTCAATTCCCACCCGCACCACTGTCTTTTAGAACCCATGTTCCGTTATCCCGTTAACTTAAAACAGTGAAGAAAAACATCCTGAAAACCAACATGTAAGTACCTAGAACATTTCAGGGTCATGTGCCATCCATCAACTCACAACACTACCTTGCGAGAGAAGGCGCCGAGTCCCAGATTTAGGAACACTTAGGGGGCTGCTTATGTTGTTGATTTTTGTAATACACTGCTTTCATATTTCAATTTCGCTTTATACAGAAGACAGCAGGCAGTGGATGGAGACGTAGAGCTAAGGATAGAGCCGAATGGCGAGCCAAGATAGGGGCATATTTCTAGTAGTAGACTAAGGGAAGCTGATGATGATGGAGACATTTAATTTATCTAAAAACTCTAATCCTACTGGTATAAAAATGGTTATGTTTGGTTGTTTGGATGTTTGTTGCTCAATAACGTCGTATTTTCTAAACGGATTGGGTTAAAATTTGGAATACAGTTAGAATATTTATTACCTATGTAAGTATTTAGTCTGGAATAACACATAGGCTACATTTTATCCCGAGGAAATAACGTGAACGGGAATAACGCGGGTATAACCGCGGAGCACTGCTAGTCTTGCCAATATTATAAACGCGAAAGTTTGAATGTTTGGGTGGGTTTGTTACTCAATCACGTAGGAACGGCTGAATGGATCAAGTTGATATATGGAAAGCTTATAGTCGTGTTTTAGTTGAAAGATTTCAGTTTGGTATAGCATATAGTGGGGTTACTTTTAATCATGCTAAAATTAAGGAAGTGTGCAGTAAGCGGATGAAATTGCGCGGTACTGCTAGAGTTATAAACCATTATTATTTATAGCCAAAACATTAATATTTTGATGTTTGTTGCTCAATCAAGTCGTAAGGACTGAAGGGATCAAGCTGAAAAACTCAAGTAAAATATAGTCTGGAGTAACACGTCGCGTTTCGAACCCAAAAATATCAAAGTTCCTAGGGTTCCTCTTTCTTGTTTCTTGTTTTCTAGTCTCTTTAATCGCAAGACGATCTTATCGCTAATAGTGATCTCTTCCAGATCCAGATTTATTATTAATTATATTTGTAAGATACAAATGAATCAAATTAACTCTGTTTTAGAATTCTCATTATATATATACAAGGTGTTGCAGAAAGGTGCAACAATATTTATGGTAGTTCATCTACATTAAGTTTAGAATCATGTATGTGAAAATTACGCATGAAAGCTCAAAAAGTTTTTTCCATTAAAAAAATAATTTTTTTGATTGTTATTTCATTTGACATACCCCTAATGGCCAGATCTCCGCACGGATTTTTGTACGACGTCGCGGCGTCGGTGGCAAGGTCGTTCGTCTGCTGTACATGCTTTAGGGTTGAAGCTGGTGATTTGGTGGAAATTTTACGTCAAACTTTGACTCGAATTATCTCGTGATCTACCGTGCTGAGGGGAAAGAGACCTTGGGTGATGAAGTCTACATCAGTGTTAGAATGGACTGTTAAAATATTGTTGGGGGTAAATCCACCACGTTGTATATATATTTTTTTTAACTCTAATAGGTTCGCACTTGACCACCATCTCGCCTGATGTTAAGCGACGATGCGATCTACGATGGAACGTGCTTACCTAGAAGAAACCGATTCACTCTCGATTTGAAGACACCCAGATTGTAACCATCGGGAAAAACCCACTCAGGCAACGCATTCCACAACTTAGACGTTCTTATCACAAACGTGGAGTCAAACCTCTTTTCAACTTTGTTCAACACGTAACTGGTCAGTTACGTTAGTTACTTTGATATTATTATGAATGGTATTGGTTATTGTGGTGGTTTTTAAATAAAATTAGTGGTCAGAAGTATCGGTGTTTTTTTCCTCAAAATACCATGCAATCTACTTTACTTTAAAAACAAACTACAAAACATACAAATAAATTATCAATAAAATCGATTTACAATTGGCGGCTATCGTGTAACATAGAATGTGAATAGAATTTACTCTTTTTTCAAATAGGCTAAAAAGTAAAGTAGTATCAACTGTAATCGTATCGCTAAATAAGTCTCTTCCAGGCGATTGTGAGATAGAAAATATTACAATATATCTTATGTTTAAGCAAAATAAAATAAAAACGTTCCATGAATTACGGCTACTTTTTAATACAGATTTCCTTCTCATTTCATTTCAATCGAGTTTGTGTTTGTACAAAATTGATCAGAGCACATGAAAAAACGTAATTTCTTGTGATGGAGCGAAATTAATGAATTTAATGTTCAGTGACCTTCGTCGAGAGCGCCGGTACAACACATCTGTGAAGCAATATTCTGTTGGTTTTTATTGAAACGATTTTATTTGCCTTAATTCTAGAAACCTTACATGTAGGTACTAGAAACCTTTTGTAGTGTTACGACTTACTGGACTAGTGACTAGGTAGTGACTAGGATATTGACCTTGACTCTCTCCTTATGACAAAGTATTGAGTCCAAACAATGGAAATATTTAGTCGACTGATTTTTTAGGGTTCCGTAATACGTAAAAACGGAACCCTTATAGATTCGTCATGTCTGTCTGTCTATCTGTCTGTCCGTCCGTATGTCACAGCCACTTTTTGCCGAAACTATGAGAACTACACTATTGAAACTTGGTAAGTAAATGTATTCTGTAAACCGCATTAAGATTATTACAAAAAAAAAAACTAGGGTTGCCCCCCATACTTAGAACTGAAACTCAAAATTTTTTTTTCATCAAACCTACACGTGTGGGATGTCTATCGATAGGTCTTCATAAATGATGTTGAGGTTTCTAATTTAGTTTTTGTCTACACTGAATAATTTGCGCGAGAGACACTTCCAAAGTGGTAAAATGTGTCCCCCCCCCTCTAACTTCTAAAATAAGAGAATGAAAAATCTAAAAAAAATATATGATGTACATTACCATGCAAACTACCAACGAAAATTGGTTTGAACTCGATCTGATGAGTAGTTTTTTTTAGTACGTCATAAATACATTATTATTAAAACTTCGATCAAAGTAACAACTAAAAAACGATGTGTACTATGTATATTATGTTACTTGCTGCAACGGAACCCTTCATGGGCGAGTCCAACTCGCACTTGGCCGCTTTATTTACTCATTACGTCGTCGAATTTTATACGCGGTTTACATTATTCCAGCCCAGCGATCGAATCCAGCGCTGGATTGCTTACTGAAATAATGTAAACCAGCACAGGAATGCATTGGCACTGGATTGATGCTTTTCAGTGCCGGTTTCCATTATTCCAGTAAGCAATCCAGCGCTGGATTCGGTCGCTGGACTGGAATAATGTAAACGGGGTATTGTTGTTGATGGTAAAAAATTACGTTACCAATTTAGTACTTAGTTTTATATTAAAACCAAATTAATATAAAAATATATATAATTTCTGTATATAGGTAATATAAGATAACGTATGTCCAAATTAAACCTAATATTATTTCTAAAATTTAAAATTATTAAAAAAAATCTAACCTAGCCATTACCGAAGTCCTCTTCGAACTATGTGAACATTCCTATGTTCACAGATACTTGTTTATTTATTCAGTTTCAGAAGTTAATATTTTTGTTTTTATGATCAACTTGACTAGTATACAGCAAAGTAAATCTGCATTTGAACAATGCAAAGCAACGAGACACATACCCCTTTGAGCTCTGTTTTACAACAATTCCCGTATCCCCGTAGACAATGCTGTCCGGTGCCCGGCTCAGATAACACAGCTCAGTACAAAACGCGCCATGTACAACGTTGTAATAAATGCACTCGCTTTGTCTAGGTACCAGGTACGTGACGTCATATTTTAGATATTAAATTGCGTAGAATTTTCATTTCGTAGAAAAATGGAATTTATGGTATTTTACGTAATTTAGAGTCAAGTAGTCGAGGAATGAGACAGGAGTTAAAAAAGGGACAAAATATTATAATGTCAAATAATTTCTGAAACATAAATCCGATCTGGCATAGTGGTTAAAACGTGTGATTCAACAATCAAAAGGTCATAGCTTCAAATCCCGCGTACAGTTCTGAGTATTTTTCCAAGTGGTAATAGGTAGATACTCCTGGTAATAGCAGTGAATGAAAACATCGTGAAAATACCGGCTCCACCAAAAATTTTATGGGTCATCCGCCAACCTGCACTGGCCCAGCGTGGTGGATTATGGCTTTGACGCCTTACCAGAGAAGACGTTGAATCCCAGAGGCCATGAGGCAAGACCTTAAAGGAAAGATAGGCATATGTCAATTTCTTCACAATGTTTTGCCTCACAGTTTAATTAATAGTGTTATTACGAACATGACTTCGAAAAGCCAGTAGTGCGCACGGGATTCGAACCTGGGGTTCCGGATTGATAGTCGCATTTTCCCTGCTAAACCAGTTGTTTTTTTTCATTCCTCGTATTTTTTTAAGTCGTATAACGAATAACCGTTACTTAATTTCTTGTCAAAAAGAGTATAATCCTTATGTTTAACTAGCGGCCCGCTCCGGCTTCGCTCGAATAATAACCTAGATATCAACTGCAGCGCCATCTGCCGTAGCCTATGTTACTCGGGAATAATGTAGCTTTCCAAAGGTGAAAGAATTTTTGAAATCGGTCCATTAGTTTCGGAGCCTATTCATTACAAACAAACAAACAAATCTTTCCTCTTTATAATATTAGTATAGATATATTGTTGTGGTAGGACACTTGGCAGAGTCCGCTTGGGGAAGTACCACACCAGTCAGTTGCCAGTTAATCTACCGCTGAGCAGTAATGTGCAAACATTATTGTGTTCCGATTTGAAGGGCAATGTTTCTAGAGAAATTGCTGGGTTTAGAGATATAACATCTTAGATCTCTGGGTAACGAGCGCAGAGCAGTGCTAGGTAATGATTTGAACTCTTCATAGTCCAATAGCTGCGTGTAACTGTGCTGCTAATGTTGCTTACCATCAGGCACAAACATGTCTTGCGTCACGTCATCTCTATCCTAAAAATATGCGAATCTATCCTTAAATATAATTATAAGGCTGAAGAGCTGTTTGAACGTCCTAAGTTGTGCCTTGGGTCCGGAAGGGTCCTAATCTCAAGCACTACTGGACCGATATCAAACTTTCTTTCACTAATGAATATGTATGTAATTCCTGAATGGTATGTAGGTCATTTATTTACCACTAGCGAAGCCGGGGCAGACCGCTAGTGTTTATATACATGTTTGTATGGATGCTTGACGTATGATTAGTAAAAACTGAATTCCATACTTTTTATAGGTTAGTAAGTAATTTAACTCTCTGTAGTCTTTGGATTATTGAAAAAAAACTTTAATTTATCTTGCGTTGTAAAAACTTTCTAATAAAGAATATCTTCTTTATATATGTGGCCTTGTGGCTTAGTTGGTAGTAGCTCTGCCTGCGAAGCCGAGGGTCGTGGGTTCGATTCTCACCCAGTGCAAATATTTGTGTGATGAATTCAAATGTTTGCTCTGTGTCTGGATGTGTCTATATAATAAGTATGTATTTAAAACTATATAAGTATTATATCAGCTATCTGACCGCCATATTACAAGCTTTGCTTAGTTTGGGGTCAGATGGTGTTGTGTGTGAATTGTCCGCCAATATTTATTTATTTTATTTATTATTTATATATAAATCTCCTGTCACGATGTTTGTCCGCGATGGATTCCTAAACTACTTAACCGATTTTAAATTAAATTGGCACACCGTGAGCAGTCTGGTCCAACTTGAGAGATAGGATAGTTTTTTTTTCGATTATAATCGATTTTCCTTATATGACGAAATCCGAGCGAAGCCGGAACGGGCCGCTTGTAATACTATAAAATAAGACTTAATTTTCATTTAAGTATTAGGTATTTATTTCTATAAAACATTTGAGCAACACTTATATTTGTGTGAAAGTTTGTATTTTATTTTGTTTAAAATACGTATTTACTAGTTCAGAATGAGTCAGAGATAAAAAGTATTTGTAATGTTAGTAGTTGCCAAGTAACTTAATGTTGATGATACTTGACTAGGAATTAGCTGATGACGTTAATATGGAGTGACGCAAAACCGCTGTACCTACTAGATAATATTGTCGCATGTTACTTAGTTTTATGAAAATGCTAGCAGAACTCCACAGTGTTACCCGCAGTTTTTTCTGCTATAAAAAGTAGCCTGTGTGTAAATCCAAACTTAAAACTGTATAGTCTAATTTCCACCCAATTCATTCAACTGCTCCGACCTGAGTAAACAACCATAACACAAATAAAATATAAACATCGAAACAAGTTGCATTCATTATAAAATTATTATAAGATATCTAGGATATTCTCTTAAAAATGAGAAGATACAGTAGGACAAAACATACTATGGGGCCCCTTAAAACTGTAAAAACAGAGTTGAAATAAATATATAAAAATGGCAATTGGAGACGATTCGGAACTTGGAACGGATAGTTTGTTTACGAAGGATACTTTCAAAGGAAAGATGCAAAGTTACATAGTTCTGTCTTTAACAATAACGAATTTTCATATAAACTTTCATCCCTCATTAAAAATAGGGCAATGTCCTTTCCTGGAGTAAAGTTTATCTATGATATTAAAATTGGTACAATTTCATCAAAATCAGTTTGGTGGACAGGCGGTGAAATATACAGAAGGGTAACAGAGGTGAAACAGACACACAAACCTGTTGCTAGTTTTATCCCCGTTCGTAGTATTCTATGCTTTCACTCGCGTAGTTGCTGCTCCCCATATTTCCCGAGAAACCTATGTGTTATTCTGTGTGTGTCTATGTGTTATTTCAGACTAACCCTTATCTATCTATTTACCAAATTTCATCAAAGTTTTTGCTTGAGAGGGTAACAGACATCCTTACAAACTTTCACATTTAGGTACCTATTATAAAAAATAGGATATAATACTCGTGTTAATGAAAATTATGATTCATGTATAAAATAAGTTTTTTATCTACCTATACAAAACGTAACAGGATGAATTCCTCATATAATATACCAATACTACCATTGTCCTTACAATGAGAAGTACAGTGTAGAGTTGATTGGACAACAACAATACAAAATAATTCAGACTATAAAAACACAAATCAGAAATCCATCGTTCGTTCGACTCCGAATGTCTCGTCGTCGCTGGAAGAGGAGCGTAAAGAACACTGCTATATGCGAGGGTCAGAAAAAGTAGAAGGAATTGAAATTTAACCTAAGTTGTACGACAAAAATTATCAATTATACCTTAAGAGAGACGTACTTCTTAGCATTCCATGGATTCACCGTGCGGGTGCCGGGTCCATCGTGTGGCAGAGAGAGAAATCTCGAATAGACCCCAAGACTTGTGACTCGGGCGTAGGTTTAAAAGGGGCCCCTTATATTGACGTACGTTAACACTCACCTTCACTACTCGTATTTCTCTCCCTGCCCAGCCAAATCCGATATGATCCTACTAGTGCAGCTTTAGATACTCGTTCTAGTATAGAACTTACTGCACTTCTGGATAATCCAAGGTCTTCAAGCAGGTTATAAAGAGATTTTGCTGGTATACCTCTCGCTCCTACACTTCTACAGCGTATAAGTTAACTACATAGCCATTTTTTGTTAATTCGTTTTGAAGGTCGTAATACTTATTTTGTTTCATCGCGTGGTCTTTAGGTATATAGTTTCCCACGGTACGGTAAGTTCTACCAGGACTATGCGTTTCGTAGCCCTAGAAAAAAGGAAAATGTCCGGTCTGGATGACGAAACACCCACATCCTCTGGGATTTTATAGTGCTTTTCATACGTGTCCATTAAAATAGTCCAATCAGGTGCTGAACTCAGGATTGAGAAAGGCTTGTTCTTGGAGTTTGAAGTTGAACCCTCTTTTACAAAGTTAATTTGCCTTTTGTTTGTCGTCAATCCCTTTTGGGCTCTAGCTACCGAAAGGCTTACGGCTTCACGTATGATTTCAAGTACTCTGTCATGGCGCTGTGAGTAATGACCCTTATTAAGGAGCACCTTGCATCCCACCAATATCCCTTGCTGTACATATCGCCTCACCACAAGTATAGCAACATTTTTCAGAGGCTTTTCCCCACCTTACCAAGTTACTCTGGTCAGGAAGGGTCATTTGGAAAGCATTTAGATAAAATTTTAATAAGGCAGGAGACCAGTCATATAGCAAGGTGCGCTACTTTAGAGCTAATGGGATACAAAACTCACCTATGGTTAACCACTCACTTTGCATTTCTAAATTCATAGCGTGCACTTTATAACTGTCATTTTCGTCTTGTTGTAGAAAGGTTTTTACCATGTCTCGGTCTTCCCTTTTCTTTCTCGCACCCAACCCAGCTGTATTTACTTGCGCACCTGCCATAAATTGTTTATGGGATTTAAGTCTAGATTCAAGGTCCGAAGCGCTTTTGTCTTTTGGGAGAGATGCAATTAATTCGTCTTTCGACTTTCCCAAAACATGCGTTTTTGTAACTCTTAGGTGTTTGTAGAGTTCAGATGGTTTTTTAGTTTCATCCCAAAGCTATTGTGATCCCTAAAGAGAGTAAAGGGATCAGCCGGATGTGCCAATCCAAACCATGACTTCAATATCTTTATGACATTAGCATCTAGCTTTGCCAGGAGGGTTTTACCGATGTCATATACTAGGAAAGACTAAGTGAGACGTGATGTGAGATAGTTGTCATATATTATATCCATGCTTTTTTGATATTGCTGTTAGGCTGTTAGTCTACCTTATTGAGGTTGTTCATGAAATTTTCAACAACCACCTCTTATGGAGAGTCCCGGATTGTAAGAAGTATATTTGGTATCTCGTTTACCCAGACATAAACAATGACATTTACTTGGTTTTGCCCTCATTCCCTCCGTCCATGTACAGAACTCATCAACATCATTCAACAATTCTTGACACTGTTTGGGATTGCGTGTAAGTATTGCAAGGTCGTCCGCAAAGGCTAAGATTGACTCAGTGTACTTATTGTTGATTTTTAAACCGGTAGCCCCATTTCTTCTCACGGGATATTAATTTGTCTACTAGAATATTTATAACTATATTAAATACTATTGAGGTTGTTAATACTATAGGGTGATAAGCAGCACCCTTGGAATAGTCTTACATTATATTTAAGTGGTTTTGAGTATTCCTTGTTTACTGCTATAACGAATTTTAAGTGATTATAATATGAATTAATTATGTAAATAATTACAGCAGGAAAGTTATACCATTTTAGGGCAAATAACATAAGTTCATGCTGCACGGAACCAAATGCGTTCTCTAGGTCTATCCAGCAGACTGTTATTTGTCTCTCATGTGTTCTGGCATCTTTCAAACTTTCCGCTAGTAATGTATTGTGTTCCAGGCATCCAGAAATACCAGGCAAGAAGCCTTTCTGGTGATTGGGCCTGAAATACCTATTGCTAGCCATAAATGTGGACATTTTTGTTTGCAATATACTGAATTTTTTTTTTGAAATTGTATTGTTTAGGGCTATCGGTCTGGTGTCTTTTGGATGAGTTACTTCTTGCATTTTAGGAATTAGGACAAAAATTGCTCTTCCAAATGATTTTGGGATTTGCTTTCTTGACCATATCTTACTGAATATATTTAAGATATGTTTACGAACTGATGGACACTTTTTATACACTATGTAGGGAATGCCATCAGGGCCAGGAGCTGATTTAGTAGTTTTCTTCTTAATTTGATAGTTTACTTCCTCTTCACTAGGTGGGGTGGTTTGAAAGTTTGTCAGAGGATCATTAGGTCTTTGGATGTTTGGTACTACGTACGAGCTCCCGCGTTTAGGCACTTCGTATGTACTTTTAAAGTGATCGTAAATTTGCTCACAAATAAATTAAAATATATATAATAAATTAAAATTAAAACGTAATAAAAGTAAGTAAGACGTAATATTCAAAAACAAGTATCTTCAGTGGTGTTTAACATTTAGTCAGTGTAATAATGCAATCAAATGGAACAGAAGTTCAAGAGTTAGAACAACGACTGTTCAATAAACGACAGATGATATTTGCTATATACTGTGTACTTTTTTTATCTTTGTAATGAACATAGTGGCGAGTGTCCTTGGGATCATGTCGTGGATCAAACTACCGGCGCAGAGGACGTTCCACATTTTGGTACTCTATGGTAACTCTATTTGGTAACTCCTATGGTAAAAAGTAAGTTTATAACTTCTGTGGCAGTTGTATGTTCTATGTATATCATCATCATCATCATCATCAGCCTATCGCAGTCCACTGCTGGACGTAGGCCTCTCCTAATGAACGCCAAATGGCTCGATTTTGCGCTTTTTGGATCCAATTTCTGCCAGCAATCTTCCGCAGGTCGTCCCTCCACCTAGCCTGAGGGCGCCCCACGCTACGTTTGCCTAAGCGCGGTCTCCACTCTAGAACTCGTCTGCTCCAGCGATGGTCGGTTCTACGAGCGATGTGACCAGCCCACTGCCACTTAAGTCTACTTGCTCTGAGAGCTATGTCGATAACCTTGGTTCTTTGTCGGATCACCTCATTACGGATCATATCCTTCAAAGAGACTCCGAGCATAGCCCTCTCCATTGCTCGCTGAGCAACCTTCAGTTTATGGACTAGTCCCACCGTGAGTGTCCACGTTTCGGCACCGTAGGTCATTACGGGTAGGACGCACTGATTAAAGACCTTTGTCTTCAGGCACTGCGGAATAGACGACGTGAAGATCCGACGAAGTTTACCGAATGCTCCCCAACCCAGCTGAATTCTTCGATTGACTTCTCCCTCGAAATTGTTTTTCCCCATTTGCAACTGCTGTCCGAGGTAGACATACTTTTGAACAATTTCGAGGGTTTGTCCGCTCACAATTATTGGTCCCGGGGTAACCAGTCTATTGAACATGACTTTAGTTTTGTCGATGTTCATCCCGAGACCAATACGCTTTGAAGAATCAGCTAGGTCGGTAAGCATTCGTTGCAAGTCTTGCAGTGACTCCGCTATTAGGACTATGTCATCAGCGAATCGGAGGTGTGAGAGGTACTCGCCGTTAACGTTGGTGCCTAGTCCTTTCCAGTCCAGTGCCTTAAACATATCTTCCAAGGCACTTGTGAACAGTTTGGGGGAGATAACGTCCCCCTGTCTCACTCCTCGGCAGAGCCTGATATGCTTAGACGACTGATTCTGTACTTGGACTGACATTGTCGCGGCGTCATACAGATCTCTCAGCACCTCGATGTAACGATAGTCTACTTGGCATCGCTGCAAAGACTCCAGAACAGCCCAGGTCTCAACGGAGTCAAAAGCCTTCTCATAGTCCACAAATGCAAGACACAGGGGCTGGTTATACTCTTCGGACTTCTGTATAACTTGCCGCACCGTGTGAATGTGGTCTATGGTGCCAAATCCTCCTCGAAACCCAGCCTGCTCCGGTGGCTGAAACTCATCAAATCTTCTGGCGAGACGGTTCGTGATTACTCTCGAAAACAGCTTATACACGTGGCTCAGGAGTGAGATAGGTCGATAATTCTTCAGAAGAGTTTTGTCACCTTTCTTGAAAAACAGAACCACCACACTTCTGTGCCACGAAATTGGAGTTCTCCCACAGCTGAGAACAGCGTCGAACAATTTTTGAAGCTCTCGAAGTATCGGTTTTCCACCCGCTTTCAAGAGCTCCGAAGTGACACCGTCTTCACCGGAGGCTTTTCCATTCTTAAGCTGTTTGAGAGCAATCTCGATCTCGCCTTGGCTAATTTCTGGCAGCTCGTCTGTATAGTGGCGCGTCAGTGGTGCTCGTGAGTCCTCCTTACTTGGCGTTGGGCGCAAAGCCTGCGATTCGTATAACCGGGTATAGAAATCTTCTATCTCAGAGAGGACCCCCAACCTGGAATTAACGATGTTGCCATTGAATGTTTTTAACTTCGTCAGATGGGGCCTCCTCAATTGTTGAGCAAATACTTTGGATCCCCGGTTTTGCTCTATCGCGAGTTGAATACGTCGCGTATTCGCGCACCGGAGATCCCGTCGTACCATGCTACTAATTTTGGAATTGAGAGCCCGCTTTTCTGACGAAGTTGTGGCCTGATCTTGCTCTCGTCTAATATCCATTAGTCGGAGAGTCTCCTCCGAGAGATTAGATTTCTTTCCCTTACGCCTCAGCTGACAAAATTTTGCACCTTCTTCCCGGAGGATTTCTACCACTTTATTAAGGCTCTCATCTACGTCAACGGTGGGTCCCAATGCAGCAAAACGATTTTCCAGTTTTAACTGGAATTCTTTGGATCCTATAACGGTCTGGAGCAGATTTGGTCGGAGTGTAGATTTCATCAGACGGTTTCGTTCAAGCTTATAATTTATATTCAGAGTGCCTCGTATAAGTCGGTGATCGCTACCGGTTTTAAACCTATTGATCACAGATACATCTCTGAATATGTGCCTTTTGTCCGTCATGATGAAATCGATCTCATTTTTAGTCACAGTATCGGGGCTTTGCCACGTCCACCTTCTCTGGGGCTTCTTTTTAAAGAATGAATTCATTAAAAAGAGCCCCTGGCTCTCTAGAAAGTTGACGAGCATTTGCCCCCTGTGATTTCTGCTCCCTAAACCGTATGGACCCACATTGGATTCACTGCAACCCTGTACACCCACTTTGGCGTTGAAGTCTCCCATGACAACGTTGAAGTGCGCCTTCGTGGTGTTATGAAGGGCTGAACATATGTCGTCATACATATGTTCAGCTTCGTCGTCTGAGTGTGCCGAGGTCGGTGCATACGCTTGTACAACTTTGAGGCTATACCTCTCAGTCAGCTTCAGTACTAGGTACGCTACCCTGTTCGACACACTAGAGACTTCCACAACGTTGTCAACGAGAGACTTATTGACGAGGAACCCCACGCCCCCCTGGGACTGTTGGTCTCCCTCGCGGTAGTACAGGAGATGGCCCGATTCCAAGGTTATGGTGTCCTCCCCCTCTCTACGGACTTCACACAGCCCCAGAACGTGCCATGTGATTCTCTCCAGTTCTACCTCGAGTTGCGCAAGATGTTCATCGAGCCTCAGGGTTCGTCCGTTGTACGTCGCCAGAGTCAGTTGGGTTTGGTGGCCTGCCGTAACCCGGGGATATACAGCTGCCCCCGCCCTGCCGTGACCATGACCGCCACCAATTTGATCAGGAATAGCAGGGCCGCCGGGAACTGGGGCCCGTTTCCTTTTTGTGCGTTCCATCAGAGGTTTTGCCCATAATCGCCACGCTGGGCATGCGGGTTGGCGATCGCAGTGCTGGAGGACCATAATTTAGAAACGCTGCTGCCCGTTTGTGGTCCATTTCGGTCTAGATGTCCTGACCTATGCATTAGTCGCCTTATACGACACCCTGAGAGTTGAGGGTTGGTGCTATTCTACTCTGCCGAACACCACACGGCCAATGTATATGTTGGCAACTAATTTTGTATTATTTATAAAAGTTTTAATAACATTGTTCTCTGAAACTTATTCAATGGATAAGGATGGATTTAAGAAAAATCTTTTATTAGCAATGTTTAATTTTTTTATGAGTGGTTTATTATTGATGCCGAGATTGATTCAGAATGCTTTAAATGTGATATTTTTGAATACATTTTCTATGAAAACTGTTATGTTTATTGGTAGTACTCGTATGTGTGAGTTTCAAAAGATAATTGTAACCCTATGTTTTTTGTGTCTGAAAGTGAACCGACGGAAGTGGCGTGTACTGTGTTGTACGTCATATGCAATTCTTGATCAATCGCTATAGAAAAACAGCAAAAAAAAAAGTGGGTGGTAGGAAGAAATTTCCTTTGGAAAATATAGAATCAACATACGAGTACTCAAATTATTACAGAGAACTTTATGACCATTCTAGTATTTTTATTTACCTTTCAATGTTTTAGCCGCGTAACATGGTCCGTTGTCACGGCATATGGGATTGAATGCAAGGTTGAATGTTTAGTGGAAGTTACCGCCAAGCAGTAATGTGCAAACATTACTGTGGTCCGGTTTGAAGGGCAATGATTCCAGAGAAATTACAGGGCTTCGAGACAAAATATCTTAGATCTCTGGGTGACGAGCGCAGTGCAGTGCTAGGTAATGATTTGGACTATCATGTTCCAATAGCTGCTTGTTACTGTGCTGTTGTGTGGCAGGAATGTTGCTTACCATCAGACACATGACCTGCTCGTCTCGTCACTCTATGCTATAAAAAAAAAAACAGTTGTAAGATATAAAATCAAAACATTGCATTAAATTCGTTCTTTTGATTTTTATATGACGTTGGAGTCTCGACTATAAAAATCACACCTTAATGCGCTCGCTTCATATAAGGACGTGATTTAGTGCCTTGAAACACTATTTATCACAAGCCCAGGGCGACCGGGGCGCCAGACACCGGGGCGTTACAGAATCAGGGACATCTAGATCACTGAATAGCACATTCGACAGAGTTACCACTCCAGTGGACATTTTGTTTTATGGAAATACTTTTTACATTCTAAACATAATGAGACCTCAATATAAGGGCTCAAATCGCAGCGGGTTGGATATTGCTTGAAGGAAGCATTCAACTGTTTATTTTTGATTAGTTTTATATTGCAGAATCGACTACTTGCTACCATTCAATTAGATCTAAGCTTAATTTTATAATAAACTTATTTGACGCCGCAAACATCGAAAGTTTCTGTAACGATTTGAATTTGCTGAAAAATTTCACAAGTGCAAGCAATGATTTGGAATCTTCATGTTAAAATGGATACATGATGGTAGACTTTATGAGCAGGCATGTCACTTACCATCAAGCAAATGATTCCGTCTCGTCTCGAAAAATCAAGAGTTTTTCCAGGATAGTTAGTATTTAACACTGTATAGGTTACAGAAAACGTTTGTTTTATATAGAAAACGTTTAATTTCATTTATTATTTTTTATTACAAAGTAAATCAATTACTATCTATGAGTATTATTATTCATTTATACAGCTATACTATTACAGTGAAAAATTAGGCACAGAAAATAGTTAATAGAAATGTTTGTAGTTGTCATATTTTAGGAGAACTAGTTCAGGGAATTCCTGATGACGTTATAGATAATGACGCAGGACAACTTTAGGTACCTAGTTGTACTAGCCGATAAAGTCATGCGTGTACTTATTCATACTTTTATGAACTAAATAGCAGCAAGCCGCGGTTTTATCAGCGTAGTTCTCGTTTCCTTCATATTTCCGATTTGAAAAGTAAATTATGTGACCACTCCAGACTGTAATCTAACTGTGTTTCAAGTTTCCAACCAATCCCTAGGCGGTAGCCCTAGCTCTCCTGCTTTCTGCTTTCGCCAATGAAAGATGACAACTGCATCTGCTTTTGGTTCCGCACCATACGGAAAGCAGATGTAGTTGTCTGCTTTCATCGGCGTTATTATATTGGCCGATGACGTTACCAAAAAAAGCATAGCAGTAAGATTAAAAGTGAGGCGGTAGACCCGCCGGTCAACCATTCCAACGTGATTGAGCAGGAAATTTCCATACATTGTTTGGAAATCAATCAATTTATTAAGTTTTCGCGAAACACCATGTTGTAAACAGTATACTGGGCTCAATGACGATCAAATTTATTATTTAATTACCTCGATGTTCCGCCGCGCGCCGCCGTGGTCACATGTCACGTGTCTTCTCGTAACCACAGCTTACACCCGGTAAGGCCCAATTTTCACGGAGCGGAGTTCAACCGCTCCCGTGCGCGGGCGCGGTACCGCGGCGGGTGACGGTTTTTTTTCAATACTCACGAGACCGCAGGTTTTCGCGGTTTCTACTGCGGAAAGCTACTGCGCAAAAACCGCGCGCAGCCACGCAGGCGCCGTGCGGCTGCCGCAGCCGCCGCGGACGTAAACCGCGTCGTGAGTTTTGAATTCAATTTTACATACAAATCTATAAAGTAATAAAAGATTTGTATGTAAAATGTAAAGTTGACAACCAATATCAACGTCCAACGTCGCAGTATAATGTTAACAAAACTTCTAAACATTCATATTTCGAATTACCAATATTAGTAGTCAACAAAATTTACAATGTGACGTTGAAATTAAGAAAACAATTATTAAGTCATAATCAGCATGGATTCAACTCAGTACCTCTCTCTATCTCTGTACTAAATTACATGCAAATTATTTAGTAGTTTTTTGCTCGAGAGGATAAAAACGTATATGTACACAAACATTCATAACATTTACATAATATTACCATATATGATATTATTAGAAATTACAATTCCATAATAGTGGGAAATAAGATTAAAACAGTATAGTATATAATAAAATAGGTTTTTAATACAAACGTAACAGGATGAATAACTCATTTGTCATCGACAAAACCATTGTTCTTCAACCACTTAGAACTGTTAGAAGTACAACGCAGTGCTAGTGGGACGACGATTTATTTCTAACTATAAAATAATATATCAGGAATCTCCCGAGTGGGATCCATCGCCAGTTGACCCCAAACATCTTTCAACTTGCTAGAAGAGGAGTGTGGAGAACAACATTTCTGCATGCAAAGACCAGAAGAAAGTGAGGTGAACTTATCCTAAGTCGCTGGACAAAAAATACCAATTATATCTTCAAGTGACTTAACGTAAAAGTGACGTAATAACTAAAACATAAATCGATTTAGTAGTGTACATAAGTCAGTGTAATAATGCAAGCAAATGGAACAGAGGTTCAAGAAATAGAACAGCGACTGTTCGATAAAAGACATCGGATATTTGCTGTATACTGTGTCCTTCTTTTCATCCTTGTTATGAACATAGCGGCGTGTATCCTCGCGATCATGTCCTGGATCAAACTACCGACGCAGAGGACGTTCCACAACTTTATACATACCAACATTATATTTTGCATCACTATGTACTACTTATTTATAATTATTATAGCGCCTCTCACGACTATCGGATTGCTGGTATATTCTGATTTTAATTCAGCAAATAATCTAGAACATTCGAAAGAAATTTCACTTGTCTTGATCAGAACAGGAGCAATTGTATGGTCAGACTTGTTCACTTGCTGGTTGTTTATAGCCTGCGTAGCTATTTACTTGGATATTGTCAAAGTATTCAACATAACTTACACGAGGAAGAAATATAAATCATTCTTTTTTGTACTTGCAGTGTGTTTACCAAAAATTATCGTAACTCCTATGGTAATAAGTAAGTTTATAAGTTCTAAAAGTGTAGCAGTTATATGTTCCCGGTTTATGTTGCCTTTGTTGTTGGTAATTAATTTTATTTTATTTATAAAAGTTTTATTTACATTGTTCTATGAAACTTATTCAACGGATAAGAATGGATTTAAGAAAAAACTGTTTTTAGCAATATTTACATTTTTTATGAGTGGTTTATTATTGTTGCCAAGATTTATTCAAAATACATTAAATGAGATATCTTCAGGGAAATCTTTTTTGTTAACTGGCTTGTTTATTAATATTATATGTGAGTTTCAGAAGATAATTATAACTGTATGTTTTTTGTGTATGAAATCAAACCGTCGGAAGTGGCGTGTACTGTGTTGTACCACATATGCATTTCTTGATTGATCGTTTTCTTTAATTAAACATGGTTTAATAACGATTTTAATATGTTTAATTACATCCCGTTACATGAGCTGTGGTAGTGCATCATCACTCGCTCAAGGTCGTGCGGTTTTAGCCTACAGCTAGACCGTTCCTCCCAGGGGACAAATGCCAGTCAGTTGTCGGACGCACGGCTGAGCGCTCGCGCAACACGTTTCCCGCGCATATTGTTATAAGATATGTCGACAACCCTCCGCGCTAGACGGTAACAGAGTTACGCGTTAGAAAGAGCGCAAATGTTTATTTCAAAATCGTGACAGGTATTGCGAGCTGAATTGAACTTTGTTGTGTCCCAGCAAGAGTCGCTATTTATATAATTGTTTTCGCTAAGGCTGTGTCCTCAGTAGGCAAACTGTGAGCGGCTGACTAAGTTAGTCTAGTACGCCCTTCCGTGTATTTGAAATAGAATGTCCACATTTGCTAGTTTTGCGCTCAAAATTAACAAACTGTGGACACTCCATTTGTAATATATGGAAGGGCGTACTAGACCGATACGCCGCTAACTCAGTCGGCCGCTCACAGTTTGCCTACTGAGGACACAGCCTAAGTGAGTGTTCTGTACTTGTACTAATATTTATTCTGTGGCTGTGGTCCCGGGATATGGAATTGAATGCAAGGTTTTATATTTAGTGTAGGTTGTTACATAATAGCAGTGTACCACAGATGATCACTACTGTCTAAAAGATTGAGGTTACCATAGAAGGCGTAAAACCCTGCTACTCTAAAATAACTTACAATCTGTGTAGCATATCTAAAAGTAAACATGTAGCATACTTACCGTACCGCATCGTACCATAAGCATTTCATACACTAATCATACTGAACGACTCGTGCAGTGACTAAGGGTACTTCATACGGTACGACCTGCGACCTTGGCTGCCTGTAAAAGTAATTTAAATGATGACCGTAAAGCCTAAAAGCCGGGTCAGACAGAGGCGATCCGATAGCGATAGCTATCCGATAGCGATAGCGATCCGATACCGAGTATGGGATCGCGCCCGCTTGCTGTGTGTCAGGTTGCATACAAATTCGAACATTACAAAAAATCCCATCTCGCTTGGATCGCTATCGCTATCGGATCGCCTCTGTGTGACCCGGCCTTTAAGATCTGCGCTGACTTATACGACTCGGCTACCACCCGACAAATAAAATACACTCAAGGGCTTTATGCCATGCACGTTAAGATACAGAATACATTGACAACACAAAGTAGCAGAGCACTCGCTGACAGTCGTCTGCTAATTTATGTTGCCAATGTAATCTATATCTTAACAAATATGACATAAAGTCCATATTTAAGTTCATTTGTCAGGTTGGAATCGAGTCGTATTTCGAAGCGCAGACCTTTTCTGTGATGTAAACACTTCTTTAACTAGGTAAGTAACAAGGAACAAAATAAGTTCTACAACAAAATAAGTTATGAAATCAGTAAAGTTTTTTACGTCCAACTGAATCAACATCATTGTATCCCTTTAATGATAAACAGGAAAGAAACACATTATTGTAGTATAATTTAATTGTGATATACCAGTCAATTGTGTCATAAATGTATTATTAGAATATTTGTTTTTTTACTTTCCTGATAGTATTCTATAAGCAGAATAAGCACTGTATTCTAGTTATTCATGTCTTACACGTGCTAAAAATTGCAGCATGCTTTCATCTGCAATATAAACTTAGCAACATTACACTGGTCCCGGGAATTTTTTGCGCGTCACTTCCGATATACATATAGTATTCTTACGGTTTTTCTCACAATTTTATTTTTATTTTTAAAAACGTTTTTTGCTTAACGAGAAAATTCCATTGTGTACATTTTTTATTATTATCTCCCCAAATATAATTCATATTGTCCATTGCAGAGCAAAGGCCTCTCCCCCCCACTATTCCCTCTATCTGTTTATAAGTTTAAATTTACACTACTATGAATACGATAGTCAGTGATCCTCTTCATTGACATTTTTTATGTAATTCTCTTGTTATCTCTCTGTAAGATTTTACACTCGCAGCCAAGACACCTAGATACAGAAAATGGGACAGTAGGGAAATGTTGAGATGAAAATGTATAATTACCAGACAGGCAGCTTCTGAGGCAGGTGTCATCTCAAGGAAATGAGACATTATTGTCCACGGTTACAGTTCAGTCTGTAGATACTTGACATTTAAAGATGATCTCAGTCGGAATGCTATATGTGGTTGGGTAAATTCACAGATTACAGAAATAAACACAGATGGAACCTTCGTAAACAACACTGTGAGGCCCGTAATTAGTCATGTTGACGTAAAATTGTCATATCAACGTTCGAAATTACTTGTATAATGTTGTCAGTCTTAAGAAAAAAGTCCCACTATTGTTGTCTTAGCTTGGGAAATCTTCACGTATAATAAACACATCAATTGATATTTTAAAATATTAATATTATTACACCGATTATGAAAGGATTTTTTGTTACTACTATTTCCATTCTATGAAGAAAAGAATTTTGATTTTGCATGCAACTAGAAATTAACTTGAATCGCAAATAATAAAATTAGTGTAATTTACTCGCTTAGATAGGTTAAACAAAAATTAAAACAACCATCTTTACCACCAAACTATTTTTGATAAAATGCATATAGGCTACCAGTATATTATAGGTCCAAACAACAAACAACAAAAAAAACTGACAAAATAATCATTTTAACAGTTCACTTATTATTCACCTTTTTTTTTGACAAAACAAGACTTTAAAATCAAGTAACCGTATAATGACATTCTCGAAACATACGTAACGCGGACAAGCTGGATGTCATATCACACTCTCTCACAAGTTACAAGGTTACGGAAGCTAACTCACATAACCACTACAACAAAAAAGTTTATACACTCTTCCCAAAATAGTTATATCTGCCCCAGGTTTCGGCAGCTTCAAAAACAAATTAAAGTGCTGGCTTATCGATCAAACTTTTTATAGTTACACCGAATTTTTAGAGAGTGATGGCAAAGTCCTATAAAAATGTATACAAAAATTTGACATGGGTCAGTACAATTGTTATAAAAACATATTATACTCATATAATGCTTGACAGTTTTCTGTAAGTACAATAATTATTATAATACAGTAAAGTACTCATTTCAAACTTTGAAAATGTAGGTATACAATTTGTATACTCTTTCTTTTGTTTTTATTTTTTATTTATTGACGTGTAAATTGTACATTTATGAATAAAGTACTTTGACTTTAATATTAAAAAACAATTTAAAAATATTTCATTTTACAAACAACGTTATGCCTAATATTAACTTAAAAAATATCTTCCTTCAACAAATGTTTTATTTTATAAACCATCATTTTATAATCAATTATATAGCCGTTTCACTTAGATAATATATCGAATGACATTACAATATAATACAAAACACTATATTGGCACCATAAACAAAGTTGACAAGAAGTAACACATATAATAACAAAACAAAATGGGCACAAAAGGCGATCTTGTCGCTAAAAACGATCTCTTCCATATAACCTTTTGATTCATGAGGAAACAAAATTTGTAATATTTTGGGCAGTGGTGCAACTAACGAAATAAATAAATACAAATTTTAGGACGTATTAATGATTTTGTTTTTTGTACATTTTTATGTCATAAATTACTCATTTCATAAATTTAACATTTACTTAAATTAAATTTGAAATTAAATTAAATTGAATAATACAATGCCCATGAATAATTTGGTCTACGAGTATCTAAAAAAAATTTAATCTATATTTTACCCTAAAGTCAGGGAAAATAATTTCTATTTAGTATCGCCACACTAACCTATTTTCGTTGAGGTGTTGTGTTCCATTCATCACCAAAATAAAATCGCCTAAATTATATAAAACACAGTAAAAATATTCAAATTTTCCTATGAAATTATATTCCTCTTTCCTTTTTTTGTTTTTGGGAACATTGTTTGAAGACACAAAACGGCATATTTTAAAACAAAACTTAAAATCACACGGGACTCCCGTACAACACGGAAGTCCGTTTCATACTGACTGGAGTTTGTATTTGCTTCGGCGTTTGTATTTCCTTTGTCTGCTTCAGTAGCTCTGTTCTGCGCGCTCCATCTGGTTTTATTTCTGTAATCTGTGGGTAAATTATTCTGAATATTTTATTTTAGCACAAACAGCGCAAATTACATTCAGTTTACCATTTATATAGTTAGGATTCGGGCTCTTTTTCGTAAAAGTGTTTGTGTGAAAGGGTGTAAGTGAGAAAAAGTATGTCGTGACCCTAGGCAAGTGCGGGTTAGTGTATGAGTATGACACATTGTTTGGAGATATGTATTTTTTGTAGTGGTAGAACTCTTTGCAGAGTCCGCCTGGGGAAGTGCCACACATTTGCCAGTTACTCTACCGCCAAGCAGTAGTGCGCAAACATCAAGTACTGTTTTCCGGTGGTTTCCGGTAGACATCACTGTGTTCTGTTTTAAAGGGATTAATGTTTCCAGTGAAATAACAAGAACATTTATGCTAACATTTTCTTTTAACATCAGGGCAAGGTGGTATTAGGTCATGCAGATCAATTGCACACTGTCCAAAGTGTGTCCGATAAAAAAATGGTTGTCTGTAAAGTCGGGTTACTGACGTTAGTTGAACGTGACAACTTCAACTACGCCTTAGAGCGAGGTAACGCCGGCGGCGAGGTAACGGCGTTAACGACACATGACGTCATGTTTTGCGGGCGTGCAGCCGGCTTCATCGAATTATAAGACGTTGTTACGTCAAAAACCGTTAGGCTTGCAATTCTGCGGGGACCTGAGAACCTCCTCCTTTTTTTAAGTATTTATAGTTAATAGTGGGTTGAAACCTTTGACCTCACGTCTGTAAAATGTCACTCACTAATCACACATTTCGTATTATGACATTAGATTAATATTGTGTCTGAAGTTTACTACAAAGCCTTGAGACATGGTGGGAGATTGGCGGAATTGTGAGACTTATCCACATAGAGTCATTAAAAAGAAAAAAAAAAAGACATGGTGGGAGAAAATAAAATAAATGATAATCTAATTTAACGTGTAGTAAAATCTTGAATACCTCACTTATACGATACCTATGCCCAAGTGTCTCAGACATTGAATGGTATGTGGCTGGTGTGAGATGTTTAGATTAAAATGTGAGCGGGTATGTTACGATGTGACCATTTCTACAATCGACCGGTGACATAGTAGGTACTACGTTATTATTTTATCTCACATGAGTTACCCATAAATTCATAAAACTATGTACCTATCATAAACCTCGTTACTTTTGATAGTAAAATATTGTAAAGTATTTTAACCTTTTCATTCATAATATTGACAATATCGTGAAAACAGCAAACGAAGTTCATAATAATATGACGAAAAGCAAAGAATCCTTTGTCATTAATCCGGTGTCCAAAACATTGCACTACGCCAAATCTATACATTTTTAAAAACATTAAATGAGAAATATAGAACTTGTAGTGGTAGAACTCTTAGCAGAGTCCGCCTGGGGAAATACCACACCTTTGCCAGTTATTCTACCGCCAAGCAGTAATGTGCAAACATTACTGTGTTCCAGTTTGAAGGGCTCTGTTTCCATAGAAATTACAGGGCTTAGAGATATACTATCTTAGATATCTGGGTGACGAGCGCAGTGCAGTGCTAGGTAATGATTTGGGCTCTTCAAGTTCCAATAGTTGCGTGTCACTGTGCTGTTATGTGGCAGGCATGTTGCTTACCATCAGGCACATTTCCTGTTCGTCTCGTCACTCTTTATTAAAAAAAAAAGATGCGATTGTGTCGCCAATTATTGATGGCAAAGTGACACTGGTTCTATATTCCGTCACACAGTCCTTTGTCGATGGGCGCGTATATTGCGGTAGTTTGATACATCGGGCCGGTTCCCTTAGTCAGGGATAGTGACGAATATATTCCGGCTGACGAGATTGTTTCGAAGGATCGTCGTAATCAGCCCCGGACTCGGGGCGATCTGCTACATAGAAAACATCATTCCCTGGGGGAGGGGGGAGGAGATATTTCTATTATTGACTTTGGCGTTTTGTGCGAACAACATAACCGAGAAAATCTATTATCGCTGCCAACGATTTTTTGTATAGTTTTCAAACTTTCAGGATTGACCTAATTGAAATCATTAAACAGGATGTGCACAGGACTGAAACGTGACCTAAATAAATTATTTAATTAGTTTTTTCGTTCCGACGTTTCGATAGCGTTACAGTGGGAGTGGTCACAAGAAAACTCGTGGAAACGTCGAAATAATTTATACTAATATTATAAAGCTGAAGAGTTTGTTTGTTTGAACGCACGGATCTCGGGTACGACTGGTCTGCTTTCAAAGATTTTTTCTCTGTTTGATAGTCTATTTATCGAGAAAGGGTATTTAACATTACGCTACTATCAACAGGAGCGGAGCATGAATGAAAAATGTAACAAAAACGGGAAAACTATTGCGTTTTGAGAGCTTTCGTTGCGTGATAGCATGTGCATGTCTTTCAAAGGTTGCTTCATTAAAACCTAAAGTACCTAACCGAATTTGTTTAAAATTGAATTGGTACTACCAATTTTCGATAGATGGCGTAGCAACGCGCGCACGGTTCAGCTAGTCAATTAATAATTGAGATCGCCATTAAGGTCTGCGTCGTTTTTAATATAACGTTTTTTTGTATTTTAAATTTTCAAAATAATTTATATTCTGATACAACTACATTATAATATATGTTACTCAACACTCGGTTTTAGTTGGTCGGAGTTGAGTGTTGAACTGTAATTGTAAAAATTGTTTACCTACTACCTATTTATTTTCTAATATTTAACTCTTGCAAAGTATGTCAAAGATCTATTTGTCATAAGTTCTTAAGATTTCATTTCTATCGACAGTTGTTTCTATGACGATCATTTTTCAACCTGCTTTCCTTTGAAACCAATTTCAAAGACATATTCATATAAAAATGCCCGTAAAGCAGAGCCAGTATCCAATCTCATCTAAAATCTGTCGACAAATATGCTCTCGTCATCAGCCGTAATCTCCAAATTCAATCACTGCGTAAAATGATACGTCAACAAAAAACAATCTGGGATTTCGATTTTCAGCGCGAAATTATACGAAGCTTTCAACAAACAGAGTTAGATGCGCCATGTTTGCTACGCGTAAACAAACGCGCTAAACACGCATTCTGACTTTGTAGAAGCGAAATCAACAAAAATACATAATGTTAAGTACCTAATAGGGTACAAACCCAAAAAAAAAACTAAGTAGCCCGTTAGTTAGATTGCCAAAAAATATTGTACACGTGTTTTTTCTTTTGTTTCACAAACAAAAAATGACGAAGATACAGCGCTTCGAAGTTTCGTGTGACGTCACTTGCAAGTACGATTTTTACTCACGAGTGACGTCGCGACCCCCCACTCTCGAAGTTTGATGATCTTTATCTTTGACGATTTTTAATATTATGGTAAAACAAAAAATACGAGTCCAATATTTTTCCATGATCTAGCTGACGGACTAATTAGAATGGTGTATTTTTGACCCAGTCCGGTACCCTATTGTTACCTAGGTATCAGTGGTTGCCTAGTTATAATATAATTACCTAAAGTAGCCCAATCTGTTATGTCCCCGTAAAATTCTCAACTCCGTCAAATTGTAATCTGACGCGTGAGATTATAATTTCAGTTTGGGTTAGGTTAGGGTATTTTGTAATATTTAATGATTTATTGTTAGATTATAATCTAATGTATTGTGCAATATTACGGACATTTAGATTCCTTTAGAGTATTTTACTACTCCCACTACCGGTAATGTGGAATATATCGCTTTTAGCGACAAGATATAGATAGTACTTTTAGTTTGTGTGTATTGTTTTGTTTTAGGCATAATTCGCTGCTTGACCGCCCTGTTGTTAAGCAACAATGCAGTCTACGATGGTGCATGCTAACCTAGAAAAAATCGATTCACTCTCAATTTGAACATTGTCATCCATTCCACACAAAAAAACTCACTTAGCAACGTATTTCACAGTAAAGACGTTTTCATCACAGAAGTAGAGACAAAATTCTTCCTTAGAATCTTTGAAATGTCAACTATGAAGCGGTGTCGCTTTTTCGATCTATGACCAGTCTAATAAAAAAAAAACAAAATTGTTATAAATTCATACAAAACAGTTTCCGAAGTGTATGTCTTGTGATGTTGTGATAAATACTCGATTTGACTGCAATTTTGCGGCGATGTTCAAGATTATCAAGTATTTTTCGAACACGGATGTGATTGCCCATAAGCCATTTTGGTATGGCTCTCGATCACTAGCACAGTCTTTAACTGGTAGAGTAGCGTACATAGACAACCATCTTTTGTGCACATAATATTGTCATTGCGTCAGTGCCAAAAGGGTAGCGATCACGCGCGTTCGCTCCCCTTGAATACATCCAAATCTAACTGTTGACTTTGACCACGTTAGTTTTCAGTCTAAAAGTGTGTGGTTTTGCACGTATAGGCACATTGCTTCTACTAGTTCACACATTGTTTTCTATGTCGCTAAATAATCTCAGTTCACCATTCCATCATGGCAAATATCACGTAATGAATAATACTAGCGTAATGAACAAAATTGTCATTGTCTGTGACCTACAAAGCCATATCCACATAACCGCAATTCACCAACGCCGGCAGCGTTTCACCGTCACCGCCGGCAGTCAGCGCCCTCTGTCACGGCTGTCAAACTCACAAAAAGACAACTAACACAAAGAGATGCTATCGCGATGTGTATTTAATTACTCCAGGCTAGTTTCCGTTAACAGATTATGAAAATCTCTTTTCCAACTTGCAAAGGAAAATGTCTGCCGAAATATTATTTTACTTTTGAATAGATCCGTGTGTATGAATATGGGGAGTGGATGTTTTTTTTTTGTTTAAACGAAAAATCTGTACGTTTGAGTATTTCTGCCCATTCAGGAAGACTGAAACCAGTGTTTTGTGTTGGAAAACAGAACGGTATTTTCAAAGCTAGGGTTTATTTCAATTTTTATAGGTTTTGATAGCAAGAGGCAGTGAATTGAGTGTATTTTTGTGTGTGTGTGTGTGAATTTTAGAGCAATCTTACTGTTATAAAATAAAATATTTTTACGGAAATTGCACAGACAGAGGAGTATGAAATTGCGCAAACTCATAGAGTAGGTGCAGAATGCTATTTGTAAAATTTTGCTTAAAACAACATAAAATTAATTAAAGACAACACAGACGTATTAATGTTTATTGTTAAATTGTCATAATTATATTCTACTTTAGTTAGTCATCTTACATTGTTTTTAATAAATGGTAACAAAGAACCTGAACCAATGTAATTATTTTCTGAGCTGTGCCTGAACTCACACGACACAGGTCACCCTAGTGTGGGAATAGGGTACTGGACTGGGTCAAAAATACACCATCCTAATTAGTCCGTCAGCTAGATCATGGAAAAATATTGGACACGTATTTTTTGTTTTTTCATAATATTAAAAATCGTCAAAGATATAGACCATCAAACTTCGAGAGTGGGGGGCCGCGACGTCACTTGTGAGCAAAAATCGTACTCACAAGTGACGTCACGCGAAACTTCGAAGCGCTGTATCTTCGTCATTTTTTGTTTGTGAAACATAAAAAAAAATACGTGCACAAGATTTTTTGGCTATCTAACTAACGAGCTACTTAGTTTTTTTGAGGATTGTACCCTATTTTACCCTAGTCCAATTTTACATTTCACTAGTGCTTGGAGTCTGAAAGTAGGACTTTGTGACGAGGTGTATAGACTCTATAGCTCTCCATAAAACTTCTCCGAGTTCTCCGAAAATCTCTGGCTTAGATGAGACAATAGAGTACAATCCTCAAAAAAACTAAGTAGCCCGTCAGTTAGATTGCCAAAAAAAATTGTACACGTATTTTTTCTTTTGTTTCACAAACAAAAAATTACGAAGATACAGCGGTTCGAAGTTTCGTGTGACGTCACTTGTGAGTACGATTTTTACTCACGAGTGACGTCGCGACCCCCCACTCTCGAAGTTTGATAGTTGAAGCCTATGTGTTTTTACAGACTATAATCTATCTGTGTTCCAAATTTCAGCCCGATCCGTTCACACGTTAGGACGTGATTGAGCAACAAACATCCAATCATCCATACATTGACATTTATAATATTAGTAGGAAGTAGGATGATCGCATTTCGATTACTTATCAAACACTAGTTTCTATAAACACACAAGTGATTTAGGCAAACAAACGCGCCATTTACTTACATTTAATTTATAATTAATTTAATTTATACCGAGAAGTGATTCCAAGGATTGATAACAGTCAAGATAGTTAGTTGCTTCGAGACCGAGTGAATACTAGACGTGACTTAGTTTACTAATTAATTAATAGCAGGACAGTTTCGACAGGAAATATAGGGGAACACAAATCCTGCACTTTTTTGGAATACGCTGTCTGAGTAGGTATTTCCTGATATACATACAAAATCTCGAAATGGTTCCCGTTCCTTTTTTTAGGGATAAAAAGTAGCCTATGTGTTTTTACAGACTGTAATCTAACTGCTGTTTTTCAAATTTCAACCCGATCTGTATATACGTTATGACGTGATTGAGCAACAAACATCCAAATATATCCAAACATCTAAACATTGAAATTTATAGTATTAGTAGGGTAACAAAGAACACTGAATCGCGAATTACTTATTTATTTATTGAAGAATATTAAGGCCTACTGTCCACGCACGCGTCTTTTGTCGAATGCATGCATCCTACGAACAAACGCAAGACGTGCGGCTGTCGTGTCGTTTCGTGGACACAGACTTCATTATTTGTACGCAAGATGCAAGCATTCGTCTTGCATCCGACAATTGTCGACATCGTGCGGATGTCGTGCAGCTACGTGGATAATTGGCCTTAGTCTTCTCGTGACCACGGCAGTTGTAACGCTGCCTGTTGAGGTAAATAAATAATAATTTAGATCGTGAATGAATCCTTGTGTTATGTTTACAATAATCTGGATGTATTCAAGTTTAGAGTGAATCAGTTTCTTATAAGTTAGCGCGCTCCATCATGCACTGCATCGTCGCTTTATCACTGCATCGTCGGTTTTTTGTAGTGGTGGGGCTCTTCGCAAAGTCTGTCTAGGGAAGTATCACACCTTTGCCAGTTATTCTACCCCCAAGGAGTAATTTGCAAATATTTTTTTCCAGTTTAAAGGGCAATGTTGAAGGGCACAGAGACAAAACATCTTATTTATCTGGGTGATGAGAACAGTGCAGTGCTAGGTAATGATTTGTACTCTTCATGTTCCAATAGCTGCGTGTCACTATGCTATGATGTGGCATATTGATTACCACCAGGCACATGTCCTGCTCGTCTCGTCACTTGACTCTATACCATAAAAACGTAAGATGGCGGTTAAGTGCGGAACAAAAAATTTGTTTAAATTTATTTTTATTACGTTACTGGAGGTACTTTAAGAATTATAATTAAAATATTAAACTATGTATATTATTTCGTGCCTAGTTTCTGTCCAGACGGCAGATGGTCTAGATTTACTGTTTGTAGTTTGGTTTTCAATTAAGGTTGTCGGATTTTCCGAGAAATGTTTTCGTAAAACCTTCAGTTTCAGATAACAGTTATTTTACCTATAATAAAGTGTGAATATTTTCAAAACAACTTGTTAGTTTGTCTATAATAAAGTGTGAATATTTTGTTATTCCTTTACGAAGATAAGTAACATAGAACGTGAAGATAATTAATAATTCAAAAGTATTTCAGGATAAATTAATTATTTTTCAAGCAAAACTGATTAAAAGATTCTCTTAATATTAAAAAAAAATCTTGCTAATAGCATTAACTACCTATTTTTTTTATTTTCTGGGAATTGGGGTCTTCTCTCACAAGGAGAGTGTTTTCAAAGCCGTAATTTACTAAGCTGCCCAAATTTATTGTGGATGGACACAAGTGATGGTAAGAGTTTTTTTTTCCGAACGTGTTCTTTTTCTAACGATGTGCCACCAAGTAAGCACCACCAATTAAGGAGTAATTTGCAAACATTTTTTCCAGTTTAAAGGGCAATGTTGAAGGGCACAGAGACAAAACATCTTATTTATCTGGGTGACGAGCGCAGTGCAGTGCTAGGTAATGATTTGGACTCTTCATGTTCCAATAGCTGCGTGTCACTGTGCTATTATGTGGCAGGTATGTTACTTACCATCAGGCACATGTACTGCTCGTCTTGTCACTCTTAATTAAAAAAAAGAAAGCTCGTAGATAGATACTATGTACGTAGTAAGTAGGCGTATGTAAGTAGTATCTACCTACTACTTGTAAGACTTAAACTACTTATAAGGCTGGCACCGACTTCAAATAGATGAGTGAGTAGCGCTTATATAGTAATTCTATTTATTTATTTTTCGCTTTTGAGTGTCTATTTATGGTTTTGAAGTCGGTTTAGTTTTTTGTATAAAAGAGTTTATTTTACCCTTTTTAGTGCAAAACAAGTTTTCAACAATGAATTTACACAACTTCGTGTTGACAGAATCGAGTTTCATAACTTTCGTGAAATCTACAACCATGTCATCCAGACAAAATTGTAGGCAAATTTTAGTTTTTTGTTCATATATACCTATGGATGGCAAATTTATATGGGACCATTCGGGAACCATATCCATACGAACACAAAAACGAATTTTGAAATCAGTTTGGGCTTTCTCGAGAAATCAGGTAACATACATGAAAACAAAAAAAAAATTGGCAGTCATAGAAACTGTCGATAGAAGTGGAAACTTATAACTCAGAATTTGACAGCTTACCTTGGAAACTACACGGATGTAACCGGAGGGCGTAGCCTCGCCGTCATGGCATGGCCATCTAGAAATGCGTCAGCATTTCCCATTGGCTCACGCATTTCTAGATGTCCATGCCATGATGGCGAGGCCACGCCCTTTCAGCATTTCCCATTGGCTGACGCATTTCTAGATGCCCAATCGCCAAGGTCCCGACTTTACCCGATGATTTCTTATCATACCGGAGCGTGACGGTAGAATTCAATTTACACCCCAAGAAAAATTTGTCTAGGCGCGCCTAAAGAAGTTTTCACTTCAAAAATATGGTGGTTGAATTGATAACCTCCTCGTTTTTGGAAGTCGGTAAAAAGTGTAATATTGTTTGTTATTGTACCATATTATAAGCAATTAATGATTGAATATTGAGTATTTTAGTTTGTTTAACGTAACATGCTTCAAGTTTACCATGGAAGGGAATCGATTCGAAAGCTTGTTAATGTTTCGGACTAGATTTTTTATAAACTATCTGTTCTGTGACTTGGAACATTGCAGATTTGTTTAAAAATCTAGAAATACTTCTTAAATTGATAATACTAGTGTAACAAAAAAATAATTAAGTAGCCTTTAGTGAAAGCACTCACTAAAGAAATATCAGAATGTCGAGGAAAATAACAATAATTTGGTGTTACGTTTTTCCCATGTTTACGGCGGCATGTGCGAGTAATGGCTGCACCTCGTTATCCTGAGGGATGAAGGTAAAATTAATATACGACTTAATAACGGTTGCATTACTCGGCCAGAAAGCCGGGACGAAGCGCCGCGGGGTGAAATAGGACGGGGCGAAATAAGACGGGACGAAACAGATGAAGTGAGAATGGCCCTGATACTCGTATGTCGGGATGTTTGCGTAATATAAGCGTTCTGGGATTGTTACAATAATTGTTGTTGCGTTTATGTGAGCAGGTTTGGGTTGAATCAGAGTTTGTTTGAGTTATGTGTACGACTTGACTGCTGTTTTTGGCTCATCATCATCAACAGCCCACTAAACCACTGCTTGGACTCGGGGCCTTCTCTCGCAAGGAGAGAGTCAAGGGCATAATACACCACGCTGTCCCAGTGCGGGTTAGTGGATGACACCTGAATTCGAAAGATTCTTGGTATATGTCGGTTTCCTCACGATGTTTTTCTTCACTGTTTTTAAGTTTATTACACATATAATTTCGAAAATACAGTGGTGCGCGTGAGGTTTGAACCCGGGGTCTCCGGATCGCCAGGCGCCGTTCTCACGACTAGATAGATAGATAGATAGATACTCTTTATTGTACACACCATAAACAAACAAAAAAAACACTTATACAGGAGAGAATAACAATAAGACTAGTGTTACAAGCGGCGGCCTTATCGCTTAAAGCGATCTCTTCCAGGCAACCTTAGGATGGAAATGGTTACTAAGAAAACTTTTAAAAGCGGGGTGTGTATCAAAAATATTTTAGTTACATACACTAAAAAGAAACATAATTACCTATATACGAATACAGATTACATACTAATACTTAAGATACCTGTAAAATATACTAATATATAATATGAATACGAAAAATAAATTAGTAAACCTACATAGAATATACAAAGATAATAATATGTGCAATGATATACATGAAACATATGTATACTTATTCTTAAAAATAACATTGCAGTAGAAAATTGTAGATTTGACAGAAAAGGTAGATAATAAATATAATTAGATTACTGTGACTCCAGCTTTGACAAATAAAACTCTTTTACGTTACTTTTAAAAGAATCCAGTGATGGAGATTTTCGTATAGAAACAGGCAACTCATTCCATAACTGGACAGCCTGAAAAGCAAAGGATTTGCCATAATACATCTCAGAACGTGCAGTTGGGGCATTCAGGGTCAAGTTAGTTTTTGACCTAAGCGGCCGAGCATGATAGTCTCGCCAAAAAGTGAATCGTTCTTTGAGGTAGCATGGAGTGGAGGGATTAAATAAAATATTGAATAAAAGGAAAAGAATGTGAGCATTACGACGCAGACGAATGGGTAACCACTTGAGCTTGGCGCGAAAATGAGAAACGTGGTCATATTTACGTAAACCGAAAATGAATCTAATAGAATAATTTTGGAGGCGCTCAAGTTTTTGAATCTGGTCTTCTCTAAGATCAGGGAAACAGACATCAGCGTAGTCCAGGATAGGTAGAAGCAGAGACTGTGCAAGAGCAATTTTAGTGGCAGTAGGTAAAAAGTTGCGAAGTCGTCTAAGAGAACTAGAGACTAGACCATCCGTAACTTAGTTATTGGCTAAGTTTGTAGTAAATTTACCGGAGGAACCGTCGGTCGTGGGTGCGATTATTTAAGCTGTCTAGCCCCGGGAGGCCAGATTTGGGCAAAACCGGTTTTGAGAATTAAAAACCTTATTTTTTCATTATATACATACTTGAATATTAGTTTATTTTGATGCCTAAGAGATAGGCGATAATATTAATTAATTCATTGTCGTTTACAGACACACAAAGTTTGGTTTCATTTTTAGTAATGATTTTTTGTGTGACGTCACGACGCCGGCCGCGTCGCGAGTCGGGCTTAATGGGTTAAAACAAATATTTGTGTGATGAATTTAGATATGCTTTATGTCTATGTCTAAGTTTCAGGCCAGGTATTGTTGCGTGAGATACGTCCACCATTTTTTTTATTAATCACGTGTTTTTGACTTGTGCATTTTTATAAGTACTAATTCTTTGTGAATATGTTTTGTTGTATTGTGTAATGAATTTGATGATATAAGTAATGTTGATGCAATTTGTTTTTTGCATACTTTGCATGTCGAAAGGCAGTGTATGGCGGCTTACTTTCGAAATCGTTCTATTTAAGTATCACTATTTCTATGTTTCGCAAATAATTCTTTACTTTACTTTATTTTATTACAAGAAAATAACGAGAACGGGAACTACCCATATAAAACAAAGTTTTAATAATTCAATTCATATCCTAAAATAATTAGCTAACTCCTTATGATATTAGCTAGTTATGCAAACTAGTTGAGAGGAACGTCATTAAACGTAATTGCACCCCTGCAAAACCCAACTGAAATCATAACCGGAAAATAAAGAAAAAAATGAGCGACTGCATAGAGATCTCAGCTTCTGAAATGGCTTTCAAAAAGTCCTCGGTATTTCTTTAATCCCAACACAGATCTTAGTTCATTTACAGACAAGATACGGAGACGGGAATCCAAAATTCGTTTTGTTGATCTTTTTTTTAGATAAAGATGTCTTGATGTCTATTCATTTCCATTTGATTGTCGGTCGTGGCCGGGCCTGGCCCAGAGTCGGTGACTCCTGAATCACTGCTATTGTTCAGCCAGATATTTTTCTTCATTGGATATCTTGCTGCTCTTTTCAATTTCCCTTTGAGACGATGTCTTTGTTATTACTTCGAGGGGATCGGCCACCGTGTATAATGGATTATTGTACTGAGTATAAATACGCTGGTTTTATAGGACAGATTGGATTGAAGTTTTAATTGCGTTTATATTCGATGTATGTTATAAAAAGCTATTTTATCTGTCACCAACAAGTACCTATCTGCCTTCAATTGCATCTGTTTGGTTTTGATAAAAAGTATTATCTGAGGAACGTTGCGTTGTTTTGGGATATGAAGCTATAATAAATTAAAATTAAAATCTATACGAGATATAATAGACATATCTATTATACCTAATGTACTTATGTAGACATTACATACTATTCCTGATGAATTTCTATCTACTTTCAAGGACTCCGCAAGATTTGTGAAGTATTTCTGGGAATATTATTAGCAATGAACATCCATATTACATTCAAATGTATAAAATTAGTAAAATCTGAAATCATACTCTCGCATATTCAGAACAATTATAAAAGCTAAAGGTACAAGTTCGCGCGGAGACCGCGACACGAGACCGAGACCGGAGACCGCGACCGGAGACCGCGACAGGCACTTGACACTATAGAATTGTATGGACGCCAGTTCGCGCCGAGACCGCGACAGGAGACCGAGACAGGTCGCGGTCGCGGTCGCGGCGCGAACTGGCGCCCATACAATTCCATAGTGTCAAGTGCCTGTCGCGGTCTCCGGTCGCGGTCTCGTGTCGTCGTCTCAGCGCGAACTTGTACCTTTACGAAGCTATAATGTATACGGAGTCAAATTAAAGAATTATCTTTTGATGCATCTGACGTCAAACAAATTTTATCAGTCTGAATTGATTTTTGTATTATAATTGATTGAATACATTTTTGTAACACATCGTTTAGAATAAACCTCTATGTTAAATGATACAATTTTCACTTTAAACTTTGTTTTTTATTTGATCACTAGCGGTAAATTCCCGGCTTTACCCGTAGTACATAATATAGGTATAGCCTATTGCATTCAGGGATTACGAACATATATGACAGTGAAAGTTTTTGAAAACTTCTTTAGGCGCGCCTAGACAGAATTTTCGTGGGCTGTGAATTGAATTCATTCGTCACGATCGGGTATGATGAGAAAGCTTCGGGTAAACTCGGGGCCATAGCTATTGGCCATCTAGAAATACGTCAGCCAATGGGAAATGCTGAAAGGGCGTGGACAGGCTATCATTGCGTGGCCATCTAGAAACGCATCAGCCAATAGGAAATGCTGACGCATTTCTAGATGGTCATGCCAAGATGGCGAGGCCACCCCCTCCGGTTAGACTCGTGTAGTTTCCAAGGTAAGCGATCAAATTCTGAGTTATAAGTTTTCACTTCTATCGGCAGTTCCTATGACTGCCAATTTTTTTGGAATCGGTGCAGGTATTCTTCAGATTAGCGCGATCAAACAAAAAACCTCTTCAGCTTTATAGGTAACTAGCAGCGCCCCGCGGTGTTACCCGCATAGTTCCTGTTCCCGTTGTTTTATCGGGATAAAAGTAGCCTAAGTGTTCTTCCAGACTAAAATCAAACTGTGGTCCAAATTACGTTCATACGTTAGGGTATGAATTCAATTCAATTCAATTCAATTCAATTCAATTTATTACTTCGAACCTTAGGATATTACATCACTTGGTAACGTCACATAAAACAATCATTATTGAGTAGTGATTCCGTTTACATACAATATACATGCGGCTGTAAAGAGGCCTTGTCAATAAATGCAGCTGTACAGAGGCTTTGTCAGTCAAATTATCTCAATGTGTATAAATAAAAGTATAAAGTACGTATGTCATGTAATCCAAAAATAATCTATGAAAAATGTCAATAAAGAAATTATAACTAACAAAAAATCATTTTAAAATTATCATTTATTAAAATTGTATTTCAGTACACATGTTTTGCCCATTCTTTACGATCATCAATATAATCTTTGACTGAATAATAGGCTTTCTGAAGTAAATATTGTTTAATGAGCAACAAACATCCAAACATCCAAAATATTGACATTAATTTATAATATTAGTATTTCAAAAGCACAAAAGTAATACAGTTCATATTACGTTCCGCAGTTAAACTATTAAAACTACAAACTTTTTGTTTTGTATTTTTCTGTTGTAACCATAAAATAATTTCCCTTCTCAAAAATAGCCTTCCGAATGCGACTAGTGTACGCACTACAACTTTTTCAACGTCACAAGTTCTCGTAAAGCTAACAACAACTAGCCCGAAACTAACAAAGCTAATATCCGCTTGATACACTTTGGTAACTATACTACACCGAATGACAAAAAAAAAAAAATTAACTTTGCGGTCGGGTTTTTGGCGGGAAACTTTTTTTTTCGTGTGTTTATTTGGGAAGGTATACCGATAAATTTGTGTATAATGGCGTATGGATATCATTCACATTTAAATTAGAGTTCATTTACATTGAAAAATCGTAATATTAAAAAAAAACAAAAATTAAAATTTTTGGCGGGAAAATGATCCCGAAATGAAATGAAAATGATAATGAAAAAATTTAAAAAAATATATGTGTGCTATCGCCTGCAGTTATTTTTGGTTTTTCGAGTTTGTTATTTCGGATACATTTAAGCCATAAAACCACTGTCTGCTTTATAAATTAATATGTAATAGCTGATCGACTACTAGAGAAATCGCAAAAAAAAAATTTGTAAAATCGAGTCGCCAAAAGTAAAGCAGGTATTAGGAGCTGGATACGAAAATTACGTAATTGACTGTTACTATGTAAATATGAACAGGCACCGTGTAGTAGTCATGCTCGCTCTGTCACTCTATTTTATAAATAACTAGCTTTTGCCCGCGACTACGCTCGCGTTTTGTAAGTCTTTGGCGTAAGGCCTAAGTGTTTATAAGAAATTTTCATCCCCTATGTGAACAACGAATGAAAAGTTTTATACATAGGTAGGTACTTTTATCCCCTCCCTATTTCACCCCCATAGGGATGGAATGTTGTAAGATCCTTCCTTAGCACAGGATAGTAGACAGTATAGGAGGAACATGTGTGCGGAATTTAAAGTTTCTAGCCCTTAGGGTTATACCCTGTGCGTTTTTGGAAATCTTTCATTCCTTATTTTACCTTCTTAGGGGTTGAATTTCGCAAAACCCCGTCTTAGCGAGCGCCTAAGTGCTAAAAAGCAACTCCATGAAAAATTTCAGACTCCTAGCATTTGTAGTTTCAGAGATTTCGTGATGAGTGACCTTTCGCTTTTATATACATACATAGATTTATTTTCTCCGATAGAACACAAATTGACTTCAATTTAAATTAAGACACTCGACCAAATTACATGGCAAGCAATTGCATAGCAATCACTAAAGGCCTCTTTTCATTTTGATTAGTCCGAGTGCGAGAGAGTAGTGCGGGTGTTGAGTGACTAGTAGCAAATACGTGTGAACACCGATTGATAATTGCGAGTGCATAGCAATCAGTCGCGATTACTCACTCGCATTGTCAATAGCACTCGCACTCGCAATCGCAGTAATCAAAATGAAAACTGGCCGCCATCGAGGTATATTAATGTTAATTTAGGTTTTTTGTTCATATTTTAAAAACTACTACACGGATTTCGATAAAATTTATATAACGAGACCACTTCAGAACTATATTAATATGATTTACCAAACAAAAAAAATATCATCACAATTGATTAACAATTGGCGGATCTCTCGCGTAACATAATATTGCATACAAAAAAAAATACAGCTGAGTTGAAAACCTCCTCCTATTTCGAAGACGGTTAAAAACACAACTATTTGATTTCAATTTTCAACTCAATAATTTGACTTGGGTGAGATATAGACAAAAAGTAACCGAAATCCGAAGAGAGTTAATTAGACAACCCTTTCGAATAGCCACAGTCAAATAAGGAAAACTTCGTCGAGGGCAGTTCAACCAGAATTCAAATCCAAAACGATAAAAGGATCTCTAAGCATCAATTACTACCACCTCATACTTCGAAAAGGGACAAAAAGTGGCGACGATAATCGTTCCACGCACTACCCGTGGCCGAGTACCTCCGATTACCCCCGACTATACCCGACCGACTGAGGTGGCCGGGCCATTTTAGGGTTTAGTACAATAGCCGGGGCGAAGGCAATCGACGTTTTATAAGAAGCAGTACGGGCAAAACGACCCCGCGACCTCTCACTCCGGCACTCGATCGCCTTTGTGTAGCTCTCATTAAAGCCACTTCGAATTTTCTTTTGTCGAACACCGGTAATGCAATAGACAAAATTGCTGACGATTATTCCGCGTGAGCGAGGCCTGTTGTTGGAGCTCAAAGGGCTTCCTACTCTCGGGTACTTATTGCAGATGGATGCTTTAGTCAAATTTAGTGAGGAAAGATAACAGTCGCTTTGTGAAATGTAGCAAAATAGAAAGTCACATTGTCTTCGGGATTGCAAGAAAGAGTTAAGGCCATAACCCATCACGCTAGCCCAGTGTGCATTGATAGATTTACGCATGACCTCGAAACATCCTCCGTACATGTCGGTTTCCTCACGATGTTTTCCTTCGCACTTTTTAAGTATGCGGCGTTACGCACATGACTTCGATAAGACAGTGGTGCGCGTGGGATTAGAACCAGGGGCTCCGGGTATGCAGTCGCCATTCTCCCGACTTGGCATATAGATTTTTCATTTTGCCTGAAAACGCACCATTGAACTTTACATAGTCCTGAGGCTAAAGTTTTCGTGATAAATCTTTTCAATCTGACCGAAAATAATATTGAAGCGATAATTTGATAACAAACCAAACACGTATTCACCGCGAGCGAAATTCGATAAGCGCCATTTTGAAGCTCCCGATTTGTGTCAGATAAAAATTTAGACGTTCTCATGTTAACAATGTTCTAGAAAATTCTCCATTTTGTGTTGGTTAAATCTCGCGTCGAGAGGGGAGCGCTCGCCACTCAGCCCGCGCTAATGGCATAGCTTTTAAACGAAACGAAAATAATAAATTATTGACAGCATAGAGGTTTATCATCACAGGCACAGACTTTATGTCGGGAAATATATTGTTGACACAACAGACATCTGGAAAAAAATCTCAAGATAGTTCTGAAAATTCTGAAAAATATATTAATATAAAAATAATTAGTTGGCCAAAATTGGCTAGACTTCCTATTATGTTATGAATATTGTCACTTTGAATACTCTGGAAATAATCCTGGCGTTAAAAAAACTACACTACTTAATAATAATGATTTTAAAACTAGATCTTAATGAAGCGTGAGATTTGCTGGCGTATTCCCATAGAATAGATGTATTGCGAAAAGCTATCTTACCTCATGTATATAAATACGTATATTTCACACATTTGTAAACTTGAACTCACACAAGAGCAACAAACCTCTATTTGTATAAAAAACATGCACACATCTACGAAATGCTTTATAAAACACGGTTGACCATTTTTAACAATAAAGCTCATTTGACATTCATATGAGCACGAGAGGGGTATGTTACAACTAGGCTCGACCCCTTAGAATAGTTGGTCTGAGGCTAGTTAGAAACACACTGCTCATAACAGCAGTGTCACACCGGTATTGGAACATGAAGAGTCCATATCAAAATCTAGCACACCGCTCGTCATCCAAATAATTAAGATGTTTTATCAATTCCCTGTCATTTACAATACAATACTTAAATCAGCTTATTTTCAGTATGATTTCTTTAATAAAATAACATTTATAACCCGTAATTCAAAAGTTATTACGATGATTTTATTTGAAAAGCGATTTTATAAATATATTTTTTGCTGTACGCTGCCGTCGGTCGAGCACGCAATGGAAATAATGCTCTTTGCAGCGCGCAATGGAACGGAAGCGATGTTAAATGTATGGAACGCTGATGGATTACACCGCTGGATTTATTCGTATTGTGCGCTTACATTTATTTCGCTTCATAAGGTTCTGGTAAAAGTCTGTGTTGATTTGTGACCGTGATTTCTAGAAGCTATATATATAATACAACATACAGACGTATATCATCATTAGCTCTTGCGAAACGAATATCCTCTATTTAAAAAAATTGCGGGCATGCGAGCGTCTGATAATGAAACTCCTGGCAGAGAATGAAACATCGAATTTATTTGAACAAGTTAAATGTATAAAAGAAAAGATTACGACAGGAATCAGATATGGCTCAATGGAAAGATTACAAATATGTTCCGTAAAATAATGACTGGTTATTACATCCTCTGTCACCACACTATACACACTAATAAACAGATTACATTTGCATTTCATTAAATTTTGGGGTGAAAGCAAGATGACGGCATTGGATAATGTGCAATTCTTTAAATTAGCTTTACAGGAAAATATATCTCAAACCTAGCTTCCAGAAGTTTATAAAGTTTTTTAATTCAATTTTGTAGTGATAGGACTCTGTGCAGAGTCCACCTAGGGAAGTCATACCTTTACCAGTTATTCTACCGCCAAACAGTAAGGTGCAAATATTACTAATTTCCCGTCTTAAGGGGCAATGTTTCCAGAGAAATTATAGGGGTTAGAGATCTCTTAGATATATCTGAGATATCTTAGATCTCTGGGTGACGAGCGCAGTGCAGTGCTAGGTAATGATTTAGACTCTTCATGCTCCACTAGCTGCGTGTCACTGTGCTATTATGTGGTAGGAATGTTGCTTACCATCAGGCACATGTCCTGATCGTCTCGTCACTCTATACTACAAAAAAAAAAACTTTCACTTACCGCAAAATATGTAAAAATCCGTAAATATTTCGGATATAAAGCCTTTATGTTATGTTCTTGTTTGAGTGTAAACAGAGACGAGTATCGTGAAGGCCGGATTACAGCGGAGTGAGTGTTTTGGTTGAGCTGATATCTGGTGTAATGGGTAGTGGCGTGTAATGAAGGCCTGTCGTTACAGAATTATTAACTCGGCTTACGATCTATTTGGAGATGTAACTGGCGCTGTATGTGTGGCGGATTACTTTAGTCGATGTGCTGTTAGATTTGAATATAACTCTATGTTTTGTAAAAGATGAGAGCAAAGTTTATACGCAGAATTACGTTGAAATAGTGGTCACAAAGTTCCAAAGTTTCCAGTGAAATTACATGGTATAAAGAAAAAACATCTTAAATCTCTGGGTGAAGAGAGCAGTGTAGTGCTAGGTAATGATTTGGACTCTTCATGCTTCAATAGCTGCATGTTGGTTACCATCAGGCACATCGGCTTCGTGGAATCCAGTCATGAAATGGTTATGAATAGATGTGTGCATCACGTAGTCAGTTTGGAGAAACCTGGCGGTGGAAGCACTAATATGGTTAGTGTTGTGTATCGCGGTGGCAACCCTACGATTTTTTAAAACCAAATGAGGGTAGATGGAAATCTCCTTATTTCCTTATGAGCCGATCCACAATTTTTTCAATCTTCCCGACGGCGGTTGTAGCGCTGCCTAAACGTCGAGATATGTAATTCAATGATAGTTCTGATGGCAATTCAGTGCTGTAAAGTGTTTACATTTTATTAGTAGGATTCATAATTTGACCACAAAATTTAACAAACAATGAAAAAGTATCTTTGCGTGTGTGCCAAATACATGGTGGTATGTGTAATGTTTTTTTATTGTTTTAATGTATTTTTATGCATAATAAAAAATAAATATTAGCATCCTGCGCTTCTTCTCAAAGTGGGTAAAGTGTACGCGATATTTCATGAGTTTAAAAAGTTATATTACTCCGTCCGCGCAATTTTCGTAAAAAGGGGTACAAAGTTTTTGCTTCACGTTAGTGTTAATGTGAAACTAGGTACTTCACGTACCAATGACATTCCGTCCATTCTGTAAGTCGAGTCGTCGAGTCCCCATCACAAACAAGCCAGGCCCGTGTAACCGCCGGCCCTCGCGTTTACCTCGGTAAGAACAATGTCAACACCGCTCGCACCTGAGGGTCACACCTACCGAATACACGGGCTACACAGAAACGATGTACACCGAGACGAGGGCCGATAGTTTTGAAGTGAATATTTCTATCGCGGGCACAACGATGTTAGCTGAACCGATCGACGATAGTTTTGAAACGAAAAATTCTGTAAATGAAAACGTTTTGGTTGGGAGCAATCGTATGCGCTCGTGTTACTGACATGATAATGTACCGTCGGAGCGGTGGTGGAGCAGTGAAACGGGACGTGTACGTTAGACGCATTTTGGATAAGATATAATTTGAGTTCGCGTAGTTTTCTGGTACTACTAGACTGATGTCGAAAAAGTCTTTCGCCGTTCGATTTGTGCGTGAGTGCGATAGATATGCTAATATTATGTACCACGGGAGAAACGCCGGGGCAGACCGCTAGGTTGATACAAAAAGGTGATAATAGATGACAATAACATTTGATCGCCGGAACATGCCGTGTTCAATATGTACCTATTGATAGCATTCTCAAGCTTTGTAGACTAGAGATTGACATGTTTTTGTTTAAAAAATCTTTGCTCAACCTTTGTCATTTTATTGTACAATTTTAATAAATTTTAAACTTTTTTTGTACCTGTCAAGAAAAAACTGTTGTACCTAAACTTGACTGAAACCAAAAAACATAAATAGTATGTTTAAAACTTCAAACGAATAAAATGTTTTAGCAATGTATCGGTTTCCATTAAAACTAAAGCATGTAGGTAGATGGCAATTTTGCTAGCATTTAAAGCGCAAATGTACTCGTAGTTACAAATGGCGTCGGTTGTGCTAACAGCTATCTCTTTTAACGGTATAAATTAAAATCAAATGCTGGTGGTTCATTTTATTTGATCAACCAAGTTCCAAAATTGAAGTGTTTACTTGAATGGATTTTATTTTATCATGTTAGTTACGTGTTACGGCTTGTCTTCGTGATTTTTTGTGCATTTATTTTAAGAAAAAAAAAATACCATTAAAGTTTGACCAAAATTGATACAATGATTGGATCTATAATTTGTACAATAATTTGTTTTCTGGAGACAAGAAATTTCCAATCTAGGCTATTTGTTTGTAGTAGCAACATACGTTAATCGTACACTTTTTTTTGTAGTATGGAGCGACGAGACGAGCAGGACATGTATATTAAGGTTAGCAACATGCTTGCACATAACGACACAGCGACACACAGCAATTGGAACATGAAGAGTCTACATCGTTACCTAGCACTGCACTGCGAGATATTTATAAGATCCCTAGAGATATAACATGTTTTATATCTATGCGCTGTAATTTCACTGAAAATATTGGGGATCACCATGAAAGTTATTTTTGGATGTATTTGAGATAACATAAGCTACTTTTCATCCCGGTACAACTACGGGATCGGGTACTACACGGGTGAAATCGCGGCAATCTTCTAGCACACAAAGTTTCATTAAAACCGGTCGAGCCATTTTGGGGTACCATTACAAACACCGTATCAGTACGATAGTGTATGTATACCAAACTGTGGTGGAAGCTAGCGAACGATTCTCTGCTCTCTGATACAATAACGCAATTTTGTAATTACCTAGTCTTACAGGCGAATAAAAGTATCATTGTAGTATCGTTGAATAGATTTTTTTACAGTTTAGATAGCGATAGTAGAACGTACCGTGCCTGTTGTGCATAGCCCAGTTTGCAGAGTAAACAAGCAAATATGGCTCAAACAAACGTAGCAAAATATCAAGCAAACTTATGCTGAATGGAAGCGCAGCCGAAACAAAGTTACTCGAACTGTGGACCGATCGTGAGCGTTCGAGCCGATACCGCACAGTCAACAGTATGTGTATTTGTGTGTGCTCACTCAATAGCTGTGCCTAGCAGTTTTACGTGTTATGATGTTATTTATATGCATTGATATAAACCACTGGATGTGCCCTCCCAAATTTCAGGCGCACCGAATTATTAATTGGGAAGAGTGAGCTCACTCTTTCCATTCTAGTCGATTACACAAAGCGGTGAACGCTGCACCTTTTTACCTATTGTCAACAACTAAAATAAGTAGAACCACAGCATATCTCTAGCGATTCTAGGGGTCAAGTAGATTGGTTGTGTGTAAACCACTTGCGATACACACAGAGACGCAGTTTATTATCAATTTCGAGGTGCTCGGGTCACATCCATTGGTAAACATCGATGTTTATATGTATCTACTACTAGTATTTATTTGTGTATTGGCATAGAGTGAAAAGACGAGCATGACATGTGTATGATGGTAAACTAATAACATGCACCCAGGAACATGAAAAGCTCAAATCATTCCCTAGCATTGCATTGCAGTCGTCGCCCAAAGAGAAAAGGAATAAAAATATCCCAAAAACTTTAAAAAAGATTGTGTGTTATTTGCTAATGATATTTCGCTATTATTTAAATATAAGAATAGATACCAAAATACTTAATTGATAAAGAAGCAGAAACGTTAAAATTCATTTAGATCCAGGCCCTAAAACGTTATCCCCAATTTTTCTTATGTATGAACATAAGAAAAATTGGGGATAACGTTTTAGGGCCTGGATCTAAATGAATGCAAAACAAAACTACTTCCATTAGATCCGCAGCAAAAATCCACTAATATAAATAAAACATTTCAACGTTAAGAAACAGTGTGTAATAAAGTGATCAAACTTCAAAAATGCTTCTTTGACAAAATATGTATATATTATTGTAGGGACTGTCTTTTGATTATTTAAAGACGGTGAACAATAAATAAGCCCGTATAAACTACATTGCAAACAAATCAAACAGAATTTCTTAACAGTCTTGTACCTCCTCTCGTACGTAAAAACACTAATCAAAAGTTACGAATTTACAAACACTTTATTTTTCTTTATGTATACAGGGTTATTGGTAATCAGCCTGCATCCTTTTAAGGGGATGTTAGGTACATTCAATACGTCAACTTTTGTTCTACAGTTTTAACAAAAAATGAGTTTTTTTTTCTTTTACAAAAAAAATTCAAAAAAAATTTGCACGGTCTAAAAGCATCGAACTCTTCGTAACAATTCGTAACAAGAGTACGTACGCTCTTTAACGCGCAAAAAATGATGTGCCGAAGTGAATAAACACTAAAAAGTAGCTAAACAGTACAAAAAAGGGCAACAAACACTATTTTTTTTTGGGTTGTCTATTGAGTTTTAACGAAAGTTGTAGAACAAAAGTTGTTTGTTTAAATATACAGAACATTCCCTTAAACGGATGCAGGCTGATTACCAATAACCCTGTATACGAATAAAATAAATATACAACATCAAAATATCAACGATTTCAAAATATTTATTTTAGAAGTATCCCGTGATCTTTTGTATCTGCGGCTTAACATTATAACTATCATGACAATTGACTTTCGCTAAATAGGAACGGTAAACGGTAATTACTAACTATAACAAAATAATAAGTAGCTTTTACATGTAAATTGCTTGAATAAAGTATTTTACTTTAGTTTATTTGTTAATAATTGTAGTAATAAAAGTATCTATTAAAAACTTAACTACATTTATATCCGTTTAGACGTTGTAAGACTTAATCTTAGTGTCAGTAGAAGAGACACAAACAAACATGTACAAACAACACACCAATAACTTTCGCATTCACAATATTTGTGTGACTATTTCAATCAGAAAGTCATACATATTCAAACCAGCACAAACACGATAATTCTCCCGTTGTCGCCATTTCATCAACGCCAACTAACGACGCAGGTACAGACAAAGCCGTATGAGCTAACAAGAAGACCGGCCCCATTACGCCGCCCTGGGGCACTCCACCCCGTAATGAACGCTAGGACACCGCTAAGTGAAGTGCTCTTGTTGCCGCGCGTTTCATTAACACCTTGGACATGACTTTTGCTTTGTTTCCTGTTCACTTGAAGATTCCCCTTTCTGTTAGGGTTTATTTACGTGTTAGCTTAAGGTTGAAAGTACCTTGTTCGTCTATTCAATGCAATTATTTAGTCAGAAGTCATTATTCAGTCAGAAGTCATAAATGTATTTTAAGACCTGGATGAAAGGTGATGCGTGTCGCTGTACAGATGACGTTTATGCAACATTGTTGCTGTACCTACTTAAATTATAAGTTATACGTTTTCACTTCTTTCGGCAGTTCCTACGACTGCCAAGTTTTTTTTGAGGTATTAGATGTTTTGTGTCGATTGTGTTTTAACTACATAAATCTAGTAAGAGATTCCTAGCTATTCGTATTGGAGCGGCAATTTAATATTTTCATCAAGACAGGCGTTAACTTGTGTTAATTGTGTGAATAATACGAATGATCTTAGATTATTAACTATTAAAAAGGCGGCGGAGTTCTTGTGAAATTCAGTTTTCATAATGTTTTGGTGTTGTTGAAATTCTGCATTTATTGCTTTCAATTAAGGTTTAAATCTCAAGTACCTACTCGACCACGTTCCTATTTCGTTGGAAGTATGAATGTTGAATAGGAGTATAAATTAATTTAAATTGAATCTCAAAATGATCGCAATGAAGTACGTTATGTACTCGCATGGCTCGAATATTTTCGATTTGTTTTTTATAAGGGTATTGAGGCAGTCTCTAAATGGGGCGATGCCAATTTGGTCAGGTTTAATGAAGGAAAGACGCAGGCGTGTCTGTTTTCCGCAAAAAAGAGTCCATTCCAACAGACTCCTACTTTTCGCGGTGTATCCGTGCCGGTATCCAACCATCTCGAGCTTTTGGGCGTTACTTTGTCGTCTACGCTTAACTTTGGGTCGTATATCGAGTCCAAGGCTAAATTAGCTGCCAAAAAACTGGGTGTCCTCTCTAAGGTGCGAAGGTACTTTAAGTCTGAGCAGTTGCTCACGTTGTACCAAGCACAGATTCGCTCCTGTATGGAGTACTGTTCGCACCTTTGGGATGGGTCGGCTAAGTATCAGCTGGAGGCTCTGGAGTCGATCGAGAGACGTGCCAAAAGGCTCATAGGCAATGACACCCTCGTGCGAAAAAGACTGCAAAGTCTTGAACATCGCCGAAAAATTGCTAGCTTATCGGTTTTTTATCGGATACACTTCGGAGAGTGTGCGACTGATTTGCACGATCTGATACCACCTTGCCCTTTTTTCTATCGGAATGCTCGCAGCTCGAAAAAGCGACATCGTTTCATGGTTGATGTTCCAAAAACACGAACGAAGCGATTTGACTCTACTTTTGTGATAAGAACGTCAAGACTGTGGAATACGTTGCCTGAGTGGGTATTTCCCGTTAGTTATAATCTTTGTGTCTTCAAATCGAGAGTGAATCGGTTTTTTCTAGGTAAACACGCTCCATCGTAGACCGCATCGTCGCTTAACATCAGGTGAGATGGCGGTCAAGTGTAAACCTATAAAAGTTAAAAAAAAAAAAAAAAAAATGCGTTTTATGATTTAATGAAACGATTCTAATTAGAAATATTTTACAAAAAGTAAATTATAAAGTAAAGTATATTATATAATTGCAAAATTGCAAGGCCACATGTATAATTCACTTGGCTATTATCTACTGACTGTTTTTTTAATTTGCAATTTATTCTACTATCTACTAAACTTTGCAGCAGTGATTTGCGCCTATTTGGATACTGAATCAATTGTATATCTTGTAATCAAATATCTCAACGTTAAATGTTCTGAACAAGTAACTCAGTTCCAAAGTAAATAACATAAAGTTGACATAGCTAAGCGAGTACCGGGCGATGGTCGGTGCCAACTGACGCCAGTAGCTCGCGCCAGTAGCCACTTGCCAGATTTGGCACGCGCTGGATCCGGCTAATAAGCTTAGCTCCATCTACTGGCGTAGTTTTATAAAGTTTGCTGTAATCTAAAATAATGAAAGGCTTTAAGCGAGCAAGTGGTTGTATATGTTGATTACTGCAGGCTTCTGTTGCGGAAATGGCGTTGCTTAAATAATTATTATCATGTTGTGGTCACGGATTATGATATTGTGGAGGAATTTATCTAACAAATAACTCTCAAAATATTATGTTACTGAAACTCGAGGCTTTTTCTGAGAAGTTGAGTATCAAGGCCATCATCCTTTATGCTGGTCAAATACGGATTGGCAGAGATGGTTATTTGATCATCTCTTGCTATAAATAAATGATTTGGTAGTCAAAGTACCAAAGTAGACACTTTTTTAGGAGCCACTCAGCTATCAAAAACCCATTTTTAGGAAAAAGGTGGCCAGACAATAATTTAGCTCAAATTGCTGAACTGTTTTTTAGATTGACTGTTTACACAAATTTGAGACGAGGGTTTTCGAAAATTGGCGTTAAAAGGCGTCTTATTACATTTTTTTACTGATATGGATGCGTTTGACTACTGTCTCACCTGATGTTAAGCGTCAATGTGATCTGCTTAAAACAATAGTGTCAACAGTTAGTCACTTATTGTTTACTTTTCATCTTGGAAAAATAAAAATAATTGACTCACTACCACTTCGTTATGGTAAATTTGTATACGCTCGTACACAATTCGAATCCACGTCTCTTATCCATACAGGCAAAGAATGGAACAAATTGCGGACGAAACAGTTCCCTTTAAGTTATAACCTGGATTATCTAGTTCTTATGAAGGTCAGAGTGAAAAGGTCTGCGCGTTTCATCCTATACAACATTGTCCCCTACCAACTGGTCCGAAGTGAACATATACTTGTAGATACAGTTTGTTCGCAGTAACAAAAAAATATTAACTTAGTTTTGATAATTTGATTATTCATTTTATATTTTTGGATCGTGAGTAGGCGTACACGAGTTTGATTTCTGAAGGCTTCCGTAGATCTTCTTGAGTTTCCACCGCATATTAAGTTTCTAATTTCCAAGTAACTGGTATTTATTTCCTTGATTACCATTGTTCAGATAAAACATATTTTTCTTTTGTATTTCTGAATTCGACGTCTCGACCCGACCGTGATTTCCTAGAATCGGCTTTTCTCAGGAAATTGTCTTCAACAAAAATCAAACGAATTTGAGATAAATATTCCTCTTTTTTATCTGAAGAATAGTACTTCTGTTTTTGTGTATTGAAAACTATTGTAGTAACCACTAGAGAAATTTGAAATAATCGACCTTCTACCCTGGCCCTCCCATCAAACGATCCAGAAACAGAAAATAAAAAGCCCGATATAATAAGCAAACGACTTACAAGATCCTTTTCAACGAGATAACTCGTTCGAACAACAGAATTTATTATGCTCATTCGTCAACTCGAAAGGGAGAAGACGGGTCGAATAAAATTGGCGGAATTGATGCTGACACCCGCAGTCTCATTTCCATCATACACAGCGGGGCCCTGCAACCCTGAGCCCTGCCCCCCGCTCCCCTGGGGACGCAGGCCCCCCGCCTCAGCTGACAAATAGAGTTCTCGTGCAGCGAATTCGGTCAGAAAAAATGTCGCAAAACGAGCTCACGAAACCTATACCGGCTGCCAAATTACTAAGACCCGCCTCGGTCCACGATAGCCAAAAAACAGGCTCGAATACTGGAGCTTATATCCGGATACATACCCGACGACAGGTCAGACTTCCTTGGTCGTGATAGGACGATGCAATAAAGTAAATTGCGAGCATTTGCTATAGGAATTTGGTACAACGGGTAGCTTTATCGCGCCGATAATGTTATGGGCAGGTAATGTGCTGTTCCGACTGTTCCGATGGACGTTTCATTATTTTATTACACTTATCTTTGTGCGTTTAAATGAACAGTAGAACAGTATCTGACCAGATACGTAGCTAGTTGTAAACATATATTCAAGAAGTTTATTTCTTTGGAAGTTATCAAGATTTTTATCGTATTCACATGTAATGTTAAGTTTGTAAATTGTTGCTAATGTTAATGAAGTTAATTTATGGTACCATTCCATAATATACATATTTGATTTCAAATTAGGCCTTTTGTGATTTCCTTGTCTCGTCATCCGCCAACCCGCACTTAACCAATATAGTAGATTATGACCTTGAATTTCTCCTTTCAAGAGAAAGTTTCGAGTCCCATCAGCGGGAACATCTAGCTACGTATGTTAATGTTAATACACCAACCCCATCTTTAATACCAAAATGTTTGCGCGTGTTAATAAGAGCGAATTTTGTAAAGACGTATTAATGGAGAACTGCCCAAGTTTCGAGTTAAGATTTAACGACTAAATTAAAGATTTAGAGGGCCTTGAACTGAGCACAAGTACCAGAATGGTTATTTAATGAGCCCGCCACCGCTACATTGATTATAATAATATAAAAGAGTCTTTGTTCAAAGTGCCCAAGTAAGAAGACAATTAATTGATGTACGTAATTATGCGACCGAGTTTTCAACTTGCCGGTAGGTAAGTTGGAAGAACACTATAGTAGAATGTTTTTAATTAGGATTCAATGTCAACAATACCGAAATACTGTAGTACTTATATCGCTTGTAATAACCTAGAAGAAACCGGTTCACTCTCGAATTCAAGACACCAAAATTGTAACCATCGGGAAAAACCATTCAGGCAAAGTATTCCAGCCTAGACGTTTTTGTCACAAAATAGAGTCATACCTCTTCATTCGTGTCTTTGGAATATCTACCATGAAACAAAGGGCAAGGTGGTATAATATAATGCAGCTATAATACCACCTACTATTATAGTATTCTCAACTATAGTAATGCTTCCTAGCATTGCTCGGGGTCCTTTGAGACAATGATGAAACAAACGAAACAGTTATAGTTATATTTCACTATTCATATTACCTGGGTGACGGGTTAACTTTCATTGGTTCTTGTGTAACAAAAGGAATGATGCTATTTTTGGAATTTTGCAGCTTTCATACTGCAGTGTTTCAACTTTTTACTCAGGCCTTACGTAAGTCAAATTATTAGGGTTTATTCGTGTCAAATTATTGAGTGTAGTCAAATTAACATTTTTGATATCTATGACGTAATAAACGTTACTACGTGATTAAGCCATAAACATCCAAACATTTACATTTATAATATTTCATTGGTAGAATTGTTTTGTCAATGTTTATCATCATTCAGCTACCCTTTTATCACTTTATAGTTATTAAAATATTGATATACCACGTCTGCTTGTAATGTCTTCTTTCAAATAATCCATTCACCCTCTTTGATTAGGTACTCTCTCTATAATATCCCCCTATTTTTATTTTGTGGTCTATGCTATGCATAACGTACCCGAACCGTTGACAGACTTGTGCTTCTCATCTTTTCTATCCCTGGAGCTACTTAGATTCGTACTTTTTCTAACATAATTTATGTATCCTTCGTGAGTATATTTTATGAGAGCTTGTAATGAATATTAATAGATGATTAATCTATCATCTTCCCTAATTGACCACAATCGTAATCCCTTCCCTCGCCCTGAGCTGCTCAGTTATGGGTCTAGATAGATTCACCGAGATTATCAGCCGAGATAGCGCTCCATGAACAGTCGGAAACTTGGGATATTAGAGTAAGCCGGCGCTGAGTTACTACTCTAGTTTAGTTTGTGGACTAAATTATTAGGAGCAAGGAACGTTTTGAGATGCACAGTGCACGGTGCACGCGGTATGTGATACGAATCTGTTTAAAATGATCCTAGTACGTCTGTTTACAATGTGTTGTAAGGAGTCTTAGAATTGTTGTGAAAAGCTGTAAACAGGAACCAAATTAGAAATTCTAATAAAACAGTATTAGTTTGGGGTCAGATGGTGTTGTGTGTGAATTGTCCACCAATATATTATATTTATTGTCCACCAATTATAAAACGCATTTTTTTTTTTCAAGATTTACAGATACAAAAACAAACTCTTACATCAATACAATACAAAACACTTTATTGGCACCACACAGTTGACAACAAGTAACACATAAAAATAACAAAACAAAATGGGCACAAAACTGTTTGTCACGATATAAAGGATAGAAATTAAAATTAGCCTAGAACCATAACTGAAGCTTGTAATTGGCGGTATTATCGTTTAAAGTAATCACTACGAGGCACTGATAAGATTTCGATGACAAACAGCCCTCGTAACAGAAGAAAAAACAAACTGTTTGTATGTATCATAGTCAAATATGTTTGTATTAATCTTACATAAAATCAATAGATAACAATTTTCAACATCAAATTCAAAACTAACTAATTCTAATTTTTCCCAAACCTATTAGTTTGGGATAAAATAATGTCGCGTGAAAAATATTTGCTATAAACATTTTATTGGTATGCAATACCCACGGATCGGCTGCTTCTCTTCCCACGCGTTTTTTAAAAGTCAGTAAAAAGATAGGAGAAGGGTTTATGTGGGCGGTAGACAGACAACCTGCCACTCTACGTGAATAGAGCTTAAACTACATAGTTCTGACTGCCCTCCGAGCCCGTTGCTCGCGGACAGGCCTGCGGACTAATGGTAAATGCTTAGAAAAAGTATTAAAAAAAAATGAAAACTTGTTTTAGTGCACCACACACAGGTTTTTCGTGGTGAATTGGCCTCAAGCGTCACGTTCGTAAATGAAAGAAATCTTCGGGTGAGCTCGGGATCATGGCCATCAATCAATGCGTTAGCATTTCTATAATATGGTGATGGCGCGTTATCATGTTTACCATTACACATTTACAGATCTAACCATCTAGTTACCTAAGTCTAACCATAATTTAAAATATAGTTTAGATGGCCATGCTTAGAAAACTTTTACAAATATTATTATGTACGCGGTAATAATTTGAAGATTTATTCCAACCTAGCAACGCCCTCTGGTTTCACCCGCTTAGTTTGCAAAATGAGCTATCAAATTTCGAGTTATAAGTTCTCACTTGTAACAGCAGTCCCAATGGCTGCCGTTTATTTATACCACGCTTTGAAATTTTGAAGTTTTTGGTGGCATGCACTTTTTTTTCTATACTTAAGTAAGTATGCATACATCTAACCGCGTTGATGTTTAGTTTGAGTTAAATAGAGGTATTCAACTGTTTGTCTACGAATGGTATTATAATTGGTTAATAAATTAAATTAAAAAAGTGGCCAAGTGCGAGTTGGACTCGCCCATGAAGGGTTCCGTTGCAGCAAGTAACATAATATACATAGTACACATAGTTCTTGTAGTTCGTTGTAACTTTGATTGAAGTTTTAATAATAGTGTATTTATGACGTACTAAAAAAAAAACTACTCATCAGATCGAGTTCAAACTAATTTTCGTTGGTAGTTTTCATGGCAATGTACATCATATATTTTTTTTAGATTTTTCATTCTCTTACTTTAGAAGTTAGAGGGGGGGGGGGGGGACACACATTTTACCACTTTGGAAGCGTCTCTCGCGCAAATTATACAGTGTAGACAAAAATTATATTGGAAACCTCAACATAATTTTTGAAGACCTATCGATAGACACCCCACACGTGTAGGTTTGATGAAAAAAACATTTTTGAGTTTCAGTTCTCAGTATGGGGGGCACCCCTAATTTTTGTTTTTTTTAAAAAAACTTTTGTAAAAATCTTAATGCGGTTCACAGAATACATCTACTTACCAAGTTTCAACAGTGTAGTTCTCATAGTTTCGGCAAAAAGTGGCTGTGACATACGGACGGACAGACAGACAGACAGACAGACATGACGAATCTATAAGGGTTCCGTTTTTACGTTTTACGGAACCCTAAAAAATACCGATCGAATTGACAACTTCGTCCTGTTTGAACTCTGTTAAAATTTAAGACCAATTGTTGACCCGTTGTCGGAAGAAAATAAACTGGCCAAGTGCGAGTTGGACTCGCCCATGAAGGGTTCCGTTGCAGCAAGTAACATTATATACATAGTACACATCGTTCTTGTAGTTCGTTGTAACTTTGATCGAAGTTTCAAAAATAGTGTATTTATGACGTACTAAAAAAAACTACTCATCAGATCGAGTTCAAACTAATTTTCGTTGGTAGTTTACATAGTAATGTACATCATATATTTTTTTTAGATTTTTCATTCTCTTACTTTAGAAGTTAGAGGGGGGGGGACACACATTTTACCACTTTGGAAGCGTCTCTCGCGCAAAGTATTCAGTGTAGACGAAAATGATTTTAGAAACCTTACCATGATTTTTGAAGACCTATCGATAGACCTATCGAATAGAAAAATATTTTGAGCTTCAGTTCTCAGTATGGGGGGCAACCCTAATTTTTCTTTTTTTTAATTTTTTCTATTCAAATCTTAATGCGGTTCACAGAATACATCTACTTACCAAGTTTCAACAGTGTAGTTCTCATAGTTTCGGCAAAAAGTGGCTGTGACATACGGACGGACAGACAGACAGACAGACAGACAGACAGACAGACAGACAGACTTTCTTTTTTGTACAGAAAAGTAACGGCAAATGATGTTGTAAAATTGATAAATAGACTCGATTGTAACAAATCGCCGGGATCCGATGGTATTCGAATTAAAGATATTAAATATGTAAAAGAAAATATAAGTCCACTGCTAGCAAAATTTATAAACTTAAGCATATTAAGTGGTAAATATCCCGATGAATTAAAACTATCCATTATAAGACCTATTTATAAACAAGGTCAACATTCTGATTTTACAAACTATAGACCAATAGCAATATTAAATAGTATTAATAAATTAACAGAAAAAGTAATTGTTTCCCAGATTACTAACTTCATTGAAAAAAATAGTATATTATCGGATAATCAACATGGATTTCGAAGTAATAGAAGCACTACTACAGCACTACAACGATTCACAGACGATGTAAATAATTATTTAAATGATAGAAATTTAGTAGTTGCTGTATTTATTGATTATAAAAAGGCATTTGATACTTTGGATCACGGCGGTCTGTTGCGAGCGATGGATGAGTGCGGGATCAGGGGTCATGTTAAGGACTGGTTCCAAGAATATCTTAATGACAGACACTTGAAAGTAGTAATAGAAAAGAAGGAGAGCATTCAGGGTAGCATCAAGTACGGTGTGCCGACTGGCTCTGTGTATGGGCCGATGGGGTATATTATGCATGTAAATAGTATCACGAACGTAGTATCACACTGTAAATGCTATATGTACGCAGATGATATGTGTTTATTGTATGGTGGTAGAAACGTCAATGAAATAAGAGATAAAATACAGGAGGACTTTGATAATATTACGAAGTGGTCACATGATAACGGACTCATTATAAATATAATTAAGACAAAAATGATACGTCTCTATTCACCATACAATGAAAACAGAAATGCGGACATACATATTATTGGTCATTCTTATGAATGTTTGCATAATAATGCATTGCAATGTAATTGTTCATTTTTAGAAGAAACAACGCAAATTAAATATTTAGGTTTAACTATAGACAATAATTTTTCATGGAAAGTGCATATTAATAATGTTTGTAACAAGCTTAGAATTATTTTGACAAAATTTTATCATCTTTCAAGAATTTTAAATCGAGGCACTTTATACATTGTTTACTATGCACTGGTAGATTCTATAATCAGTTATGGGCTTAGTTGCTACGGACTCACCTTTCCAACCTACTTACAATTAGTACAAAATCAGCAAATCAGAATTTTGAAAAGGCTCGTTAACAAAAAAACGAAAAAAACACTAAACAAGGAATATCATAGATTGTTTAAAATATGTAAGATATTGCCAGTTAAAACTAAAGTTGAATATTTAATAATGTTGGAGCAATTTCAAAATGAATCATATAAGCAATTAAATTCATATTATAATGAACCACGAGCGGCTAGGCCTAGACTGAAAGTGTTGTATAAGCATGGGAACTACTATGGAACACGTACTAGGAAATGGATTGTACCTAGATTATTTAATGATTTGCCTGCGGGGTTCGAGGACCAATTTAAAAATAAAGTATGTTTCAAAATAGCATTAAAAAAGGTTATGTTGGAAAGAATGAGCTAAGGGGATTGCTTAATTCTGATTCACGGTAGTTTTTAACATACCACAGCCCCACAATATAACAATGTCTACAATAAAATCATTAAATTAAAATATTTGTATGCAAAGATAGATGTTAATTTAATTAAACAAATGATCTGAGAGCATTGCTGCCTACAAACTGCTGTGCAGTTTGGCAGAGTTTAATATTTTGAAAAATGTTACATATATTTTTGTGGATTAAATAAAAAAAAAAAAAAAAAAAAAAGACAGACAGACATGACGAATCTATAAGGGTTCCGTTTTTACGTTTTACGGAACCCTAAAAACAGTAAGTATTACTAAAATCAGTAGTATTTTAGTCGGGTCCAAAACAGATTTTAACCCATATGAATAATAAAAACAAACCACACAACGCTTTTGCGTGTGTAATAGTGTGAGCTTCTGCACGTCTGTGAATGTGTACGTGCGTGTAAAAAGGGTGTGTGCGTGTGAGTATGTGGGCGTGTGTGCTCAGACGTTACTCGTACTTACAAATTTCTAATATAGTATTAGTCTAATATAGGTTTGGTCCTCGCAGGGGATTGCATAAAATATTGATATTGATATTTGGAGATATGGATAAAAGTTGAGTTTAGCTGACCAATAGGGCAATGCTGCTAGCATTCAGGGTACCCTGCCGCGCTGTGACGATCTCAACGGTGTGTTTGATTTGTAAATTTCCTTTTTTATACAGTTGTAAATACCATATATAGGTTTATAGCAAATAAATATTATTTGTTATTTATAAATCAAATACATGTATAGGATTCTGTATAGTACAAGTTGCTAAATCACACTTGACGCGCCCTATTTAATTCATTGTTGAAGCACTTTCATTTATTTTTTAATATCACCGAACGTCGCGTCGCAGAGTGCGCACTCGAGCCGTTCCGTAGTTAAAACGCGAGCTTAACAATGACAAATTGACTTACGACATCGCCTCGTGTCACCGAATATATTTGGATTCCTTATTTTCTGTCTTCTGCAGAACAAAGTCGGTTGCTTTGTATGAGAATATTATTCAAGCTGTCTCTGTTTGCGATGTGTGTAGGGTGCCAGTTTCAGGCAAATTTTTGTAGTAAATAAATTATTTTAGCTCATTGGCTTGAAATTGAATTACCGGCCAAAATATAATTAGTTTTAAAATACAGCAGCAAGATTAGGTTATAGATAGGAACTTATTTTTCTTCCTAGTGGAATTCCCAACACTAAAGTTGAATAACCCAGCCATTCATACTCTGAATGATTCATGATGAATGGTCATGATTTAAGTTCAAAAGGATGATAAGGAAGATCCAGTTGTTTGTCGATGCATGTGAAATGCAAAGGCTGAGTAGAATTTTCCCGATGAAAACAATTTTGATCTCAAATCGTGCCAAGAGTGTGCCATAAGTTGGCACAGTTTCCGGGTAGGAAATGGAAGATCACCATCATCACCACCTAGAGCCTTTATTATCTGACTTCTACGTCTTGGTATAGGTCTTTCGTTTATCAGGCCACGATGCAGATAATATCTTCAACCCATCTCTCAGCTGGACGTCCACAACTTAGCCTAAATTGCCTCGGCCACCACTCATTTTCACATGTTATCACTGCGTCTAGCATTGTGTCAGTTCCAACTATACTGTCACAGTCTTTGTCGGCCGTTCGAGATTTTTTGCCAAAAATATACATTTACTTGGCTCTAGATATGCTACTCCGGTTTTGTGGATAGCCTTCTGTGTGATGATATTGATAACTTATCTCTTAGCGTAAATAAATGAAACAAAAACCAGATTAAGAATATCGTTTGTTTGTCCCCAGGTGTAGAGACGATGTCGCGCGCGTGGTCAGCGCTCACGCGCGTGCGGGCGACGTGAGCGCTGGGCGCGTGTGGGCGGAGTGAGCGCCGGGCGCGTGCGAGCGGAGTGAGGGAGCATGTGAGCAGCAGCATGCAGGGGACCGCCATGCTACCGCTGCTCGCCCTGGCGTTCTGCGTGCCCTCCACCGGCACCGCCTCCATCCCCGGCTCAGGTACGTCACTACTCACTACACATCATAACACTGGCTTACAACAACACAGCTTGAAGAGAACTCGAATCCATCACAACACCTGAATTTTTCAGCTACAGTGCAGATGTTCAAGTGTGTTGCCACCACTCGGTTAACGATGAAAAAACATCGCGGAGAAACCAGCATGTCCCAAGAAAGATAATTGTATTTCGAGAATTTGCGTTATCCACCAATCTCCGACTTAACAAATTCCAAAATCGAAAGAACTGAAGAGCACTAGAATTACGTTGATAATGTTGGAATCTCCTCTATTTTTTTCCTTATCCAAGATACATGTTAAAAAAAGACCCCAAAAGGTCACGAACATCGGAATCTGTAGAGTTGCAATATTTTAAATAATAAAAAAGTTATGGTGTCACGGGACACCAGGTAGTAGTCCTTGTAGTGGTAGGACTCTCAGCAGAGTCCGCCTGGGGAAGTACTACACACATTTGCCAGTTATTCTGCCGCCAATGAGTTAAATAAAAGCATCACTATGTTCCGGTTTGAAGAAGTATGTTTCTAGTGAAATTATGGGCCATAGAGATTAAACATGTTATATTTCTGGGTGACGAGCGCAGTGCAGTGTAAGGTAATAATTCTGACTCTGTGTTATTATACAAAAAGTCATATATCGCTTTTTTCATTCGATAACTTCCAAATCATTGTGCGTCGTGATTACCTTATTTTTTTCCAAATAATTTGATTTTTGAACACCTGTTTCTCAATATACTCGTATGTACTTACCGCTATTTTCAAGAGCCCGACTCGTGTTTGTTTGTACTCAGTTGCTACTGTTTCGTGTAAACATTTTCGCTTATAAAATATCATTTACTACACAAATTGGCCGCTGAAAACCCTTTACAAGCTCTTTTAAATGTAAAACTTCAACAGTAGCCCGTAACTCCTGTAATGTGCATGAATAAAATATTTCATTGAATTCGTTTACAGAAAATGCTCCTTTTGAGCATTTTTATTACGCACTAAATCATCTCGTCATTTCTACCGTAATTCGAGCGGAGACTTCGTAACAAATCTTACTTTGATGTAGCTTTTACAAAAATATAAATCTAGTCCCTTGGCACTATAACCGAAGAATCACTGAATCACTTGGAATACATTTTTTCTTACCGATAACTTATTCTATACGAATAAAACAAAGGGTTTATGGCTTCCACTATTCGTAAAGATCACTAAAAATGCGTTCCGTTGCGCGTTTACTGCGGGGTGAAATAGGAGAGCCTTAGCGAAGCAGAGATGTAAAATGAAATGGGTAGAATGTAGAAAGCCCTCTATGTAAATGTACTTTGCTTGGTGAAGCAAATAGCTGAAATAATACCGTTTTAGTTGAAACGAGGTTAGGCAGATAGCGTGTACCGCGTCGAAAAAAAATCTTAAATGACTTCCAGAATTATTGTTTAATTGTTTCTTACTTTCAACAATCTCATATTTTACACGTCTGTACGTAGACACGATTACTCTACAAAGTCATTATTTTCCTACTTGAAAATGTTGGATCATAAATAATTTGTTAATTAATTGAAATTTTAATATAGACTTATTCAAAAACATTTAACATAGATAACATAATTACTAGCGAGTTTAAATGTTTCTGTACGGTTAAAACCAAGTGTATCTTTGAGTCACACGGGTCAGTAAATATTTAATTTATGAGCATTATTATAAAACTGAAGAGTTTGTTTGTTTGAACGCACTTATCTCAGGAACTACTGCACCAATTCCAAAAATTATTTCACCGTTGGATGTCTTCTTGACTCCTAAGAGCTACAGAGCTTTATTATATTTGTACTTGCGGGCGAAATCGGGGGAGACCGTTAGTATAATATACGAGTAGGTACTAACAGGGGCATTTCATTAGCACCTTTTTGTGCGAACAATTTTTTGGTTTCAATGGCAAAATACTTCAGTTGTGAAATAATGAAAAACTTTGAGCGTTTTTTTATAATATTTATTAAAAATGATGACGTATTTTTTGAAATTTTTAACACTTTCTGCGTACCCGCCAGAATGCGTAACTTGAAACTGTGTTGCCAGCGCAATTAATTATTTATGTACGCAAATGGAGCGGCGTGGTTCGGTAGTGTACGGATTTTATGTACCTACGGCTAATCCTCTTGGCTTAAATTTTAAATGGCTAGATTTATGCTTGTCTTTTCGCGTTTTAACTAATTTAAACTACATGCGTCGGGGATATTTACTAAGCAGTGAAGCAGTGAACAAAATTACAGCACAAATGAACCGTGAGCTATAAACTTTATATGATCTTTAGGTATAATTGTGCAGCTTGTACGATATATGTAGTTCAAAATATTAATACACATCAAATAGGTGTAGACAATGACTAATGCAGCAAACTGCAGAATGCGCAAAATATCTATTTAAAAGAATCGTCAACGACGCATTATTTGGTTATGTGTAAGATCTTTGGCTAAGTTGTGTTTCTTGCACGAGCCATAAAAGGTTGGTACGACCAAATTGAAAACTTGGCGTAGCAACGCACCGGGGGGTCTACCGCCGAACGAAAAATGTCATCGCTTTGATGTTTTTCGTTTCGCTTGAAATGATAGAGACAGCATTAGCAAAGCGATAGCCGATTTAGTTAGGCGGTAGAAGCGCGGATACAGCTAGTGTAATATAAATATTAGGTGATATGACCAAAGTAGACAAATTTGAGGTATTTGAGTTTGTGTGCGCTGAATATAAGCAAATTATTTTTGTGTTGTAAATAGTTTAGAGTCAAGAACAACACAACATAAGCTATTTTCTATCCAAAAAGAGTAGCTTTTTGGAAATAGTAGTGGTTTGAATACTACGAAGAGTTTTGTAAAAATAACCAAGAAAACAAAACCTGAATTCTTCCCAAAGTAGCCTAGGGTCTCAAGAAACATTATCAGAAAAGCCTAGAAAATTACAGAGATAAAAATAACCCTCTAATAATCGTTCAGAAAATCGTCGTACACGCGCAAACAGGTACGAAACAGAAATAATAAAAATAGTCAAACAAATAACACAGAAATCGGGAAAGAAATCGAGATTATTTTGGGAAATGATTTGAAACAAAACAGGCGAGGACCGCTCGCGCCAAAACGGCCGCACTGGGATCGCAAAAATTTCGCTGAGGACTGAAAGCAATAGTCACTTTGCGGTAATTTTGCGGTTAGTCCGTGTGACTTTTGTTTTGCAATGCTAAAATAATAGACAAAAGCTTTGTGCTGTGTTATATTCTTGAATAAATAGTAGGAATAAAACTAGGGCATTCATTTAGTACATTTGAGTAAGTATCAGTATTTCCAAACACATGAATGATATTTGTCCATCGGTTGTTACTTTATTTAATTGCACCTGTATGTCTGAATTGTTATTCACCATCAGGTCAATTGTAAGCCTATGTATGATAGAGAAAAATAAACACTATTTAGGGTTACAATACAAATTGAAACATATTTTTCACGTACTAATAACACTTATCCAAATAAAAATTATTTATTGCAAGTTACATGACTCATAAACTTATGTTGTTGCAATTATCCATAATCGCCGGTTATTTTTTACCATCAGCGGCGTGTATTTTTTTCTTCATCTATAAATATATGACATAAAAGTTTCAATTTAACTATAAACTATCAATTTAACTATATTTCATCAATTTAACTATATTTAACTGTTACATAATTATCTGTACGCAGCTATTTTATGTTAAATTAACAATTTGAATCTAAATTTCACATCAAAACTAAATACTAGCTTAAAAATGACGCTACGCTGCACAAAATACAAGTTAACCTTTACAAGCAGCAATATCACCACTCAACCTTCTTTAGTACCGTGTTCAAACGGTTACACGGTCCTCAGTACACGAGGCTCAGAGGAAGGATTGCGTATTCGGAAGTCTTCTCTTAAATATTCGAGCTGCTTTGAAAGTTTTATTCCGTAGCTAAGTTGGATATAAAGGCGTTACGTAGAACCAAACGTCGGTGATTGGACTCGTCGGGGAGATTTCTGTGGGTTTTGTATAAGCTGCACGCGAATTCACTGCGAATTATTTATTTTGGTTGGTTACGTTTAACGTTTTGACGTTGGAACGTGGCTTACGGACAATTTTTGAAGTGAAAACTTCTTTGAGGATATTTTTTGAACTAATATTAAAAATGCGACAATTTCGATGTTTGTTGCTCAAGCACGTCGGAACGTCTGAACGAATTGGGTTGATATTTGGAATATAGTTAGATTATAGGCTGGAATAGCACAAACATATAGGCTATTTATTTATCTGGGGAAAATAATGGGAAGCCCGTGGGTAAAACTGCGGGGAGCTGCTAGTATAATAAATACTTACATTATGTATGAAAATGTTGTTGGTTTGTGTACGTTCTAAAAGCTCAAAAAATTCTACTTTAAATTTTAATACGAAATACAAACCTCATCAAATATGATGTTTTATTTTTTGCGTCAGTAAAATACTTGCGCGTTCGAGAAAATAGCTTTTTCAATGCTCGTTACCACTCCATACTTACAAACGTAATGTGCTACAGCGAAACGTGGCCGGGCAAACCTAGCTGTTTATAAATATTGTTGGAAAATGGAAAAAAGCGTAATCATTTCATGGTTAATATTTCAAAGACTCGAAAGAAGAGTTTTTGCATCATTGTATCCTCTTTCGTAACATTTTTTTTTAAGTTGTCCGTCTGTTTCGTAACAAAAACATAAATATACTCTTTGCCTGAGTGAGTATTTCCTGCCCGTGAGTTTGTCTTGTATTTTTTTAAAACATCGCCTTTCAAACTGAAACAGTACGTCACAGTAATGTTTGCACATTATTCTTTTTTTTTATTACTGCTTCGCGGTGAAATAACTGGAAATGGTGTGCTAATTCTCCAGACGGACTCTTCAAACAGTCCTATCACAAATTTCAGTAATAGGGTCTCGTATTTTGTAAGGATACCTTGATCGGTAAATCCAAGCCACGAATAGCGGCCCCTACCAACAAACTGATTTCCACTACAAACAAATTATAGCACGTTTCCCAAGGCCGGCTCCCGTCGAAATCCTATTTTGTCCATAGATCGGCACTTCCAGGTCATTAAGCCGGCGAGAGCCGATGCGTCAAACATGGACCTCTCGACCCCTCGCGACCCCTTGCGACCCCGCTGTGACCCCTCAATAATCGATCCACCTGCTTCTGTTTGTTTGGGACTCTTATGGTTAGATTAAGGTACTGGTATCTTGATTTTTGGGGATGTTAAGTTTTTTACCAGGAAAAGGTCTGCGCTTGACTGTCAACCTGATATTAAGCGGTGATGCAGCCTGCAATGGAGCGCGCTTAACATTGCAAATACCGAAATTGTTTTTTTGAAGTGAAAACTTCTTTGGGCGCGCTATAGACAGAATTTTCGTGGGGCTGTGAAATGGATTCATCAATCGTCACGCTCGGATATGATAATGGATCGGAACGAATATGAAATCTTCGGGTAAACTCGGTAAAAACGGCCAGGTAGGTACCAGGGCAACAGAAACAGTAAAGAGTTTCGATTACCTACCTCCAACAGTCCAGCGTTTATCTCCAGATACCAGGGCAACAGAAATCAAATCAAATTCTGAGTTATAAGTTTTCACTTCTATCGGCAGTTCCTATGACTGCCAATTTTTTTTCTTATTGCGCATAGGTACGCGTTAGACCACCAACTCGCCTGATGGTAAGCTACGTTGTGGTCGAAGATGACGCACGTTGACTTAAAAAGTACCTTTTCACTCTCACCTTGAAAAGATCAGAGTGCATTGGTAAAGAATGTATTCGTTGGGAAAGACCCACTCCATTAGTACACTCAATTGCTTGAACATAAACCTAACAAATACATTTTGATTACAACTGACACTCATTTGATTTTTCGCATCAAGATTTTATCTACCTATCAGAGTACAGGGCAGACCCACCGAGACAACGCATTCTATAACTTAGATGGTCTTATAACTTTACCAAAATGGCGTTGAAACCTTTTTTTTTTTGTTTGAAACTTCACCTATGAAATGGTGTTCCTTATTTGAGATTAGATCAGTTCGATATTTAAAAAATCGTCTCATGTGTTTTAAGATACTGTAGGGCCTATCTATGATAGCATGACGACCTAAACGTTGAGTCACTCGTCTTTTAAAAAAAAATCACAATGATATATTTGGATTTGGCCGCCATCTCGCCTGATGATAAGTGACGATGCGGTCAACCATGGAGCGTGCTTACCTAGAAGAAACCGATTCACTCTCGACTTGAAGACGCCACGAATGCAACCATCGAGAAAAACCCATTAATGTTTTCGCGATTTATTCCAAAAGTATCGAAGCCTCGGGTATGTATGCTGCGTCATGTTTTCAATCTTGGCGTTAGGACGCTGGTCGATAAACCGGCCGACGCGGCCCTTAAACTTTTATTAGTGTTTGGTGACGGCTCAGACGGCGGATTACTGAAGTGCCCGCACTCCTCTTGATAATATGGGGAGGATTTACGAGCTAACAAGCTCTGTAGCCGCTCTTAAATGCTGTTAATCAGAGCCTTCGAGGGTTTAACGTTTCTTCGAGTGCGAAGAGAAGGAACGTTTGATCTAGGGAGTGTAACGACTATTTTAATTGGTCTATGTTCTTTGTCCGTGCTTTGTTTGTTTGAGTTTATCTGTTTAGATTTACACGAACGAAACCAAACCAAAAGAAACGCATTGTTAGTACTTACAGACGTATCGAATTCGTGGTGAATGAAAATGATAATTTTCACCCCTGGCATTCTCCAGGTATTTATACTGTGACAAATAGGGAGTTTCATTGGTAATCTTAGTATAATATTATTAAAGTTTGGATATATGAGTGTTTGTTGCTCAATCACGTCGTATCGTATAAACGGATCGGGTTGAAATTGGGAACAAAGTTAGAATATAGTGTGGAAGAATACATAGGCTACTTTTATCCCAAAAGAAATAAGGAGAACGTGAACTAAGCAGGTAAAACCGCGTATCGCTACTAGGTTATAATATTAGTAAAATAAATTACCAACATATATCTAAACTTCTTATTTTTACAATTTTGAAATTGAAAAAATCTAAATATTTAAATTGAAATGTAATGCTTTCTAAGCTTTTTAATCTGTATTACGTAATACACGTGTTTAGCACGAGTTACACTATCAAAGACTTATCACGCAAAAAAATTAAACAATATACAGCTACCACAAATATTGTATTTGAAAACGCCATCCAAATATATCGTTGTGTGAGAACACAGCGAGTTCCACAAAAGCACGACGGTGCAAAGGAATTTTCCATCCTGAAAAAATCCACCATGAAAGCGTCAATATATCGCATACCTGTGTTGCCAGTTTATTCCAATAGATTTGTCCCGAATGAAGACTCCGGCGGGATCGGGCCCACTCACTCGTGCCGCGTTCTTTGGGACATTATAAACACGGGGTTTGCGGGAAACTCTGATTTAGTAAGCTTTTTGTTGTTTGAAAAATTGCCTGCTATTGTTTTTGAATCACGTTTTTTGTAGTTAAAATTTTGCAAGGCGGAACAGACTTTTGAAGTGAAAACTTCTTTAGGCGCGCCTAGACAGATTTTTCGTCGGCTGTGAATTAAATTCATTCGTCACGCTCGGGTATGATAAGAAAGCTTCGGGTAAACTCGGGACCATGGCTATTGGCCATCTAGAAATACGTCAGCCAATGGGAAATGCTGAAAGAGCGTGGACAGGCCATCATGGCATGGCCATCTAGAAACGCATCAGGCAATGGGAAATGCTGACCCATTTCTAGATGGCCATGCCAAGATGGCGAGGCCACGCCTCCGTTTACACCCGTGTAGTTTCCACGGTAAGCTATCAAATTCTGAGTTATGAGTTTTCACTTCTATCGGCAGTTCCTATGACTGCCAATTTTTTTTTGTTTTTTCGAAGCTAGGTTAAGGACTGAAACCGTGAAGTAAACTAGTCAAATTTTAACACACATTGTAACTAACGTCAAGTTAATACCTCTTGCTCTTCTTTATCTAAATTCTTTTGTATTCTATGGTTGAAGTTAGACTTCTTAGCACGAGAAAAAAGTATAACAAGTACTCGTACTAACTTCTTGAATCCGTGAAGCACTCTTTTATAGAGTTAGCCAATATACACAAAATGATCATTTTTATATGAGCTTAGTTAAAAATTTGGAGAGCTGGCTTGAACCTAAATTCTAAAGGTGCGCTTACACGAGGGCAATAATTGCTCGGCGACACCAATGGACCGATCTGGAGCAATTAATGGAGCAATTAAACGCAATTTCAATATTTCATATTGATTAATGTCGCCGATACGAATTGACGAATATCCAATGGGCTTGGAAATTCCTAGCAATTTTTGTATATATCTCATTCGCACTTGTTTGTTTTGCGGCTTGCCGTCTTGCTTCCGCGGGGAGAGCGAGAGGTCGGATGGCGCTACAAGCTGCCGCAGAACAATGTCGTCCATAGCGAGCGAATACTGAAATTCTCGTGTAGGACAGTATTGCCTAGTTGATGAAGTTGCGCGATATCGCTCAATATTGTATTGCGCAGTATTGATGCTTGTTGCCGTTGCCGTAAATTGCTTGATGTAGTCGTGACGTCATAGTTGACGAGTATTGACTGGAATTGAGCAATTTTAGTCGCCCGTATAAGCGCACCTTTACTTATTTGTTACACATGTACATCAAACACTCCAACTCCCACAGACAAAACTCGGTCGCGAGTAATATACAACCTACGTGTGTCAGTCATCGTCTACTTGGAAAATTAAAGCAAACTTGAGTTTTCGAGGAATCCTTGTAGTTGTTACCTACGATTATCTATTTACACAAAACAGACATACTTAACTTAACTAAGTTTTTTTTATAGTATACAGTGACGAGACAAGAAGGACATGTGCCTGATGGTAAGCAACATGCCTACCACATAAAAGTACAGCGACATGCAGCTATTGGAACACGAAGAGTCCAAATCATTACCTAGCACTGCACTGCACTCGTCACCCAGATATCTAAGATATTACATCTCTAAACCCTGTAATCTCTCTGGAAACATTGCCCTTCAAACCGGAAATCAGTAATGTTTGCACATTACAGCTTGGCGGTAGAATAACTGGCAAGTATGGTACTTCCCCAAGCGGACTCTGCCAAAAGTCCTGCCACTACTAAATCTGTTAATGAGTTATGCTGATTCCAATCCTCCACTATTAATTGACTCTTCCGTTTGATACTCAGCAACTCGCATTTACAATTTTGGCGGGAAAACACCCATTTTCGTCTTTTACGCTTCGGCATATGAACTGCCGTACTTTCCTTTACCTGTTTAAGCACATTGTTTTTAAGGGCGTTTTTAGAAGCGTCTGATTCTAGCGGTATTGTTTGATTAAAGTTTGTTTGTGTTTGTCATTTTGTGTAATATAATTGCCACGGTGTAAGAAGCGGCTATTACGACTGTATGTATCATTGACGGTCATCAGTAGGCTATCCTCCCAAATCTATTTGTACGACACAGCCATCGCATATCGTCCAAACAACTATTGGCATTCCTCTCGTCCTCTGCACATTGAAGTCTCTCAGTAAAATAACTGGCAAATATACTTCGTTCGATGGAATCTGTAGAGGGATCTGTACCAATTTCCTACCGTATTCCAAACATTTGATCAAAACTAACGAAACCCAAAAACTTGTAAATTTTTCGAATAAATTCCAATCGGGTTAGAAGTTTCCTGCGTGAGTGACGTAAAACGAAAATAAAAAGGGAAAATTATGCTAAGATCAAGTTTTACGGTTCGTTGTTTAGTATTGTAAGTTATTTTCAAATTACACCAACCAAATTATGATGGTATTCTATCAGTAAAATTATTATTTTTCTAATCAAATATCAACTTGATGATCAAATTGATGATTGATGATATTCAAATATATCTTGCTCTTAATTATTTTTGAATACCGATCTCTTTTTTCATTACCTTTGGCGCTATTTCGATTTTTTTTAATTATGTGGACGTTCCCTGATAAATAAACTATAAAGTGATAACTGTAAACTAAGTGAAAGGCGTTATATTACTAGCATTTGTTTGAAAAAGTTACCACGATGGTAAATCTGATATCACAACCGAAAATTTAATTCGTTGAGGTTAATCAACCAAAACGTAGTTTTATAAATTTTTAGAACTGAAATGATTTATTTTTCACAATTTTTGAGTTAATATCATGTCAATATCGTAAGATCGTAAGATGTATCTCAGCAAGTCTCAACTTAGAAAAGATTTCTTGAAAATGTATCCTTAAGAGGATAAAATAATAAAGTTTGCTGAAGTTCGCGCGGCATCCAGGAGTATCCTCAAGTTTAAAATATTTACATAATCAAATGCTTCATCTCGAGAGTACGAGGTTTTCTCGCGTCGATGTTCAATCTCGCTGTAACACTGTACGTAAGATGTAGCTCCCACCTCCAACTAGATATTACACGAAGCTGCTCCAGGATCGATTTAATTAGCGAAATGAGGTGTTAATGAGCTCGCAAGCTCTGCTGTAAGATTAGATACGAGGAACGAGGATCCACGAGCACCGGAGATATTAATGCGAGACTAGTTTATGTGATACTAGCTGTGCTCGCCGTTTCACCAGCGTTTTAAGGTATTTTCTTTTCTTTTTTTTACGGAACCCTAATTATTTTCCTCAATTAAGAGTAGCTTATGTTAGGCCTTAGAATATCAACTATCTGGTAGTAAAAATGCCGTCGTAATCAGTCCAGCTGTTTTGGACATTAGCCGAAATGAACAGGCAAACAGATCAAAATTTAAAAATACTCATAGATGTACCTATAGGTACTTTAATTGGAAATTGGTAAAAAGCTGTTAGTTTCACATTCAATACAGACATTACAATTTTATTTATTGTAAGGCACTTGTAAGGCTATCAAAACGTAATGGTAGTGTTGAGTAGGACATGATTATGAATGTTTAAGATTATCCTCGTTTTTGAGATAGTAGGTACCTACTCTACTTTTAGAACGTTCCTTCTAGCTCTTGCCTTATTTACTGACACAAAATAACGCAACTCTGTAACATAAATTAAGAAGTATTATGACATTTTATAACGCCGAGTCACTCTTAAGGTACAAGTTCGCGCGGAGACCGCGACACGAGACCGCGACAGGAGACCGAGACCGGAGACCGCGACAGGCACTTGACACTATGGAATTGTATGGGCGTCAGTTCGTGCCGAGACCGCGACCGCGACCTGTCTCGGTCTGTTGTCGCGGTCTCGGCGCGAACTGGCACCCATACAATTCCATAGTGTCAAGTGCCTGTCTTGGTCTCCGGTCGCGGTCTCCGGTCGCGGTCTCGCGTCGCGGTCGCGGCGCGAACCGCTGCTTTTACATTTGTCGGGACAATTGTTATTTTCTTAAGGTTGAGGCTACACCAAAGCGAAGATGTGCGGAGATGTCTGAAGCGGAAACGAGAAGAGACGTTTTAAAACTCGGGTGACTCCACCGAAGTTGTGCGGTGGTTTTCGATATGCATCGGCGAGGCACAGCTCACATCTCCGTTTTCATCGTGCCATACAAATGTTATAATACATCTCCGCTTAGTGGTCTCCACTAAAACTGAGTGGAGACAAGATGTGTGAATAACGAAATTCTATTGATTGTTGAACAAACATCTCGCCTCCTGGTCTCTGCTTTGGTGGAGTATCAGCCTAACTCGACGACTTAGCGGCATGAAAGTCCGATTTTGCAATGTAAGGTCATATGGACTTGAATCACGTGATAATGTTACCGTATGTGACCGATGTTTACCGATGAAAGAAAACCACAATGTTCCAATGGAGACGTCTTTTGAGAAGATTCACCGTCAATTCTCACTTGGCCAATGAAATAAATGATTGCTTTGACTATCTCTATATACTTTGACTATATACCATTTATTACTAAGTTTAAGGTTACTCTATGGAACTTGAGCTCAACAACTGAGGTAACTTAGATTAAATAGTTAGGTTTATAATTTCCTTTTAAAAAACACCTGGCCTTATCAAAAATTACAACACGAGATTTGACTGTGTTGACCTTCTTACCTAAAAGATTCAAGGAAAGGTCAGGAAAATCTTTATTCAAATCATTCTCACGTAACAGCAAGTAAAAAATCAACAGCAATTGAGACATGAAAAATCCATTAACAGGATGAAGTAAAGTTCAAATGTATACACAGTTTCTATGCCAAAAGGGTCACTTTGTAAAAACGTGAAAACACTTGTTTATTCATATATTCATACAAGTGGAAGTAATTTATTAAATGGAACGCGTGTACCTCGCTTCCAGGGATGGAATGCAAATACGGCGAAATAATATACGGCAGAATAATGCGGCGAAACCAAGGTACGGCAGAATCTGAGTCGCGAGAGCCGAGTAATGGGGCGAAATGAGGGACGGCGGATCCGAGTTCTGGTAAAATGAATGTTGCAGAACATTTTTAGGGTTCCGTAAAACGTAAAAACGGAACCCTTATAGATTCGTCATGTCTGTCTGTCTGTCTGTCTGTCTGTCTGTCTGTCTGTCTGTCCGTCCGTATGTCACAGCCACTTTTTGCCGAAACTATGAGAACTACACTGTTGAAACTTGGTAAGTAGATGTATTCTGTAAACCGCATTAAGATTTTTACAAAAGTTTTTTAAAAAAACTAAAATTAGGGGTGCCCCCCATACTGAGAACTGAAGCTCAAAAATTTTTTTTTCATCAAACCTCCACGTGTGCGGTGTTTATCGATAGGTCTTAAAAAATGATGTTGAGGTTTCTAATATAGTTTTTGTCTACACTGAATAACTTGCGCGAGAGACGCTTCCAAAGTGGTAAAATGTGTGTCCCCCCCCCTCTAACTTCTAAAGTAAGAGAATGAAAAAACTAAAAAAAATGTATGATGTACATTACCATGAAAACTACCAACGAAAATTAGTTTGAACTCGATCTGATGAGTAGTTTTTTTTTAGTACGTCATAAATACACTATTATTAAAACTTCGATCAAAGTTACAACGAACTACAAGAACTATGTATATTATGTTACTTGCTGGAACGGAACCCTTCATGGGCGAGTCCAACTCGCACTTGGCTACTTTATTTATAAATTAATATTGAAGAATACTTTGCTCGCAACATTCTGTGTCTAGTAGTTAGGAACAGCTTCAACTGTTTTATTAATTTAGGTTATTATTATTTTGTGTATTTAATATGAAAGAGATTATAAGCTATAAATAAACAATAAATATTGGTGGACAATTATTCACATACAACACCGTCTGACTCCAAACTAAGCCAAACTTGTACTATGTACTATGGTTCTGGCCACCATTCTTTCTGGTTCTGATACAATCCTACTAATATTATAAATGTCAATGTTTGGATGTTTGTTGCTCAACCACGTCCTAACGTATGAACGCATCGGGCTGAAATTCGGAATACAGTTAGATTATAGTCTGGAAGAACACATATGCTACTTTTATCCCGATAAAACAACGGGAACGGGAACTACGCCGGTAAAACCGCGAAGCGCTGCTGATACTAATATAGTTTTAAATACATACATATATGCCATGTATAATAATATAAATACATATATTATTATACATGGTGTCGAAACATAAGACCGTCCACAAGTTTCAAGTCGCACAACGCGTTGGATAACTTTCGTGTGTGAACTTTCACTGCTGTCTGAAATAAAGCTCTGCGAGATCGGAGGTTTCGAACATAGTTCAACGTATTAGCAAAGTGACATGGCCGGTCATGTCTGTCGTAGAATCGGTAACCATTGGGGCACACGTGTTCTGTAGTGGAGACTGTGAACCGACAGACGCTCAGAAACTTGATAGAGCGATGAAATGCGTAGGCAACAGGTCTAGCTGCAGAAAAAAACGTTGAATCGATGAAAGAAATGAACGTCGAGGATAACGTTGAATGGCCTAACACGGGAGAGGTCTACGTTCAGCAATGGACTATGATACATTAATGCTATTTAAATACATCAAAATGGGGACTGCCCTGAAAAGATTGCTGAGATTAGCTCAAAAACAAAACCATAATTTGTGGTGATAACCATTAAATACTCATACTCTTTTATTGATAACGAGTAGTTACATATTTCTGTTTCTATGTTTTACAATTTAGTTTTTAGCTATATCTAAGAAACAAATATACTAAAAAAAAAAAAACTGTAATCTTGTCATTGTTGTTCGAATTGAATAATGTCTTATTAATAATTCCTTAAGATTAACTACTGTTTTGGACTGGCTAATAAACTTGATTTTGGTACTAACCCACATGCCTTACTTTATCATTGAAAATTAAACATCGTGATCATCAACAGCCTGTATTCGTAGACAGCTGAGCTTATGCAGTTTTTATAGCAGTCTGTATATGTCCAGTGTCCACTGCTGAGCTTATGGTTCTCTCATTTTACGCCACTCAGCCTTGGTTTTACGTTTCTAATCAACACCAGTCGCCTTTCGTATATCGTCTCTTCTTTGATTGCCGTATACTACAATCGAAACTACATTTACCGATTAGCAGTCTCCGCCCCAGAACCCGTCTACCATAACAGTTAAAACTAAACATAATATTGTTTAGTTTATGAATTTAATAGTTGTTACAGAAAATAAAAGTTTACGTTACAACAAGTCCGAGGTAGTTTTATCTGTCGTAGTTTTTTATGCGTAAAGTTTGAGTTATGGCAATATTATGGAGTTGGAGCAAGTTTGTTCCTTTATCGCTTTGTTTGTATATTGTAATAACGAAACAGCCGAAGGTCAGAGGAGGCCTTAACAACGTTAGTTGGTGGCCTCGACTGGAGGCTGGAGCCTGGAGGACTCTACTCAAGCTAACCGTCTATTCTTTATGACTACTTATTTTATTGTCTTAGTAGTTCGAACATCATTTGTAAATGTTACTGCCTACAAATATCCGCAGTCTATGTTTATGCAGTCTATTAGAAATGCGAAAGTTTCAATGTTTGTTGTTCAATCACGACGGAAAATCTGAACGGATCGGATTGATATTTACGACACAGATAAGATCATCTATCTCGTAAGTGTGGAGTGGCACATACATAGTCTACTTTTAGTAACGGAGACAGGAGACGAGAGTAAAACCGTCAAACGCTGCTAGTAGTCATAGAGCATAGATAAACAGTCCAATTTATGTTCCCACTGTTGGGATTCAGCGCCTTCTCTCGCACGGAGGTAGTCAAGCCCATAATCCAACGTGTGGACCAAGTGCGGATGATGCACGTCTGCGAAAAAATGTATCTTTTGTAGCATGCCGGTTTTCATCTTATGTTTTTAGTGCTGATGACAAACTTTAGATATCTAAGGAATGCGTTGCTTAAGTGATTTTCCCGAAGGTTTAAATAAAATTTTAGTGTCTCAAATTGGAGAGTGAATCGGTTTCCTGTAGTTTAGCTCTAGTTAGTTACGCTCACCCTTAACCTACAATGTAAGTAGAAAAAAAACTGACTACGCTCTAATATTCTTTAGCTTTCGTGTTTGTCAGACCACACTTCAGTTTGGTTGTGACGAATATCAAAGTCAACAATATCGTCTGCCGGTGCCATGCTTGGCAGCTCAGGTGCCAAATGTGTACCACTGACGCCAAGCCGTGCCAAATATCCGAGTCGCATCGTGTATGCGCATAATTCCTCCTGTTTCTGATCTCAGTCCGAGACTACGTTGTACGCGTTTGACTTTCAAAAGACTTTCTTATTGCGTTTAATATTGTGGTGAAATAGATTTATTGTACTCACAAAGGTAGATAAATGATCCTTTTTGTCTCGAGATGGAATAAAAATGATATTATTAGAATTCTAGTAAGTATTGTTCTTTGTTTTGTGCAAATATAGTTAGCGGAGATACAGTTCGTAGCACCTAATGAATCTCTAGTGAATGACTGCTATAAGCTATGGCTTGGCGGTAAGATCGCCTTTTGTGCTGAAAATGTTTTGATTTTAAAGTTTAATTATTGCTTTCTGTATCTTTTGCACTACAATAACGTATAGGTACATGTTATTGTTTCTATTTTTGTAAATTAGAAAGTAAATGTATTTGATGTATTTGTATATTATGTAAGATGTATTTTTTAGATGATTTGTATGGATTTGTATTTATTTGTATTTTATCCCTTTCTTCTATCGGAATTCTCGTATCTCAAAAAAGCGACATCGTTTCATGGTTGATGTTCCAAAAATACGAACAAAGAGATTTCACTCCACGTTTGTGATAAGAACGTCTAAGTTGTGGAATGCGTTGCCTGAGTGGGTTTTTCCCGATGGTTACAATCTGGGTGTCTTCAAATCGAGAGTGAATCGGTTTCTTCTAGGTAAGCACGTTCCATCGTAGATCGCATCGTCGCTTAACATCAGGCGAGATGGTGGTCAAGTGCGAACCTATTAAAGTTAAAAAAAAAAAAAAAAAAGATTTCCGATCATGAAACGTTTTTCGTTAAAACTGTGGCGAAATAAAGTCGACTTAACTTAAACAAAAAGCAATATTAATTATCTGAGCTTGTAGTAAAAGGTAAGTAACTTAAGCTACTTTGAACTGATTCTGTGGCGCAGTTGGTAATAAGTCTGCCAGCTGTAAGTGTTGGGTTTGATTCCCAGCTTGAAAAATATAAAATTGGTGTTTTATAATATATTACAGGTTGTTGTTTTGTCTGTCTGTCTGATACATACTGTACTGATACGTATCATAAGTACATATGTGGTTACAATCGTGTAAGTATTATATCAGCCATCTGTTGGCTTCTATATTGCAAGCTATGCATAGTTTTAGGCTTGCCAGTGTTGTATGGGGAATGGGGGAACAAAGATTTATGTTATATTACAATTGACGCATACTTGAAAGTTATCCGTATAACTATTATATCCTACCGTAAAACGACATCCAAACATACACATATTTGTAGATGTAAATTGTAACATGTTATATATACTATATTATCAATGAAGTATTTTTACTTAGACTCGTATATGTAAATCTACCAGCCTACACATGTGGAATTTCCTTTCCATAAATATTAGAATAAATAAACACAACAAGCAAAATAAAGAAAAACCCTACAACAGTCAACATCCGACAAACACAAACAATTACTTAAATGTTAGAAGTGGGCGTAACTTCAACATTTAGCTAAAAGCGAATACATCAGAGGACTCCTACACTTGATTAGCGGAGCTTATTCAAGCCTATGTTAGAACGTAAATAAAATTAGCTGAAATTGAACCTTATGATTCTCAGAAACGTTTAACAAATTAAGTAAATTTTATTAAATAGGCTTATGAGACCAGGTTGATAACGGGGTGCAACTTTTTTTTTTTTTTTAATAAATAGTGACGAGACGAGCAAGACATGTGCCTTATGGTAAGCAACATGCCTGCCACATAACAGCACAGTGACACGCAGCTATTGGAATATGAAGAGCCCAAATCATTACCTAGCACCGCACTGCGCTCGTCACCCAGATATCTAAGTTGTAATATCTCTAAGCTCTGTAATTTCTCTGGGAACATTGCCCTTCAAACCGGAACACAGTAATGTTTGCACATTACTGCTTGGCGGTAGAATAACTGGCAAAGGTGTAGTACTTCCCCAGGCGGACTCTGCTAAGAGTCCTACCACTACCTACTGCAACTGAACTGAATGATCTGATACTACCTTGCCCTATTTAATATCTGACTTTTCGTAGGTCAAAAAAACAACATTGTTTCATGGTTGATGTTCCAAAGATTCGAACGTATTGGTTTGACTCTATTTTTGTGGTAAAAACATCTAGACTGAGGAAGGCGTTGCCTGATTTTTCGAATTGATAATTTTATGCAATGCTTATAATTACGTTGGACCAAATAAACAGCAGCATTTTGATCATGCGACGCACGACGTTCGGAAGATCGGAAAGGCTTTTGAAATGCCAGATTTAAAAATGGCCTTTCTTGAAATTTGAGTCTTCAAGTCGAGTGTGAATCACTTATTAAAATGCTTAACTTGCTTAATAGTCCAGTAACTTTGTCGCCTGAAACCTGAAAGTATGGAGTAGTATGCGTTAAATCCGGTAGATCTGATTTTTTTGCAGACTTGTTTATGATGTTGGCCTAAACATTTCCAAGTTTGTGGCCTCGAGCGCCGAACGCAACTTTGTAAAAAATCGAAAATACCGCGAAAAGATCGTTTATTTTTAAAATTTTGGCAATTATAACCCTTAACGACTAGTTATTGAAAAAACGTTTTCTCATGACGTTTATAAAGTAGACTAAATTTGCTATATACAATATGATACTAAAATTGTCTCTGTACACCCAATAGATTCTGAGAATAAGTCTTTCAAAGTTTATAATTTTTTTCGAACTTCACAATTTTTTGCAATATACTCCTATATATGACTGGCCTCGTGGCTTAGTTAGTAGTAGCTCTGCCTGCGAAGCCGTGGGTCGTGGGTTCGATTCCCACCCAGTGCAAATATTTGTGTGATGAATTCAAATGTTTGCACTGTGTCTGGGTGTTTCTATGTATATTAAGTATGTATTTAAAACTATATAAGTAGTATATCAGCTATCTATCACCAATATTTCCTCTATTTAATATTGCAAAAAATTGACCACTGTATGGCACAGTTTCTGGGGTTTTTAACCCCCGACCAAAAAAAGAGGTGTTATAAGTTTGACGTCGAAGTATGTCTGTCTATCAGACAGACACTGGTCTGTCACAACACTCTGTCTTGACACAACAGGTCTGTCTCTCTGTGCTCGTGACTCCGTGCTTTATCTTCATCATTGCTTTACGATAGTGATGACGTGATTTTAGCTAAACGTACCTAAATGCAAATATTCTAAAAGTACATAATACCTACAATCATCTTTATTGCTGTTGGTAGATAAGATAACACTATCCTACTAGAGTTTTATAAGCGCGAGTGTTTTTAAGTATGTATGGAAAAACGTAAAAACTACTGGGATTTGGCTAAAATGTGGTGCATAGATATATAATGGTCTGGAATAACACATGAGCTATTTTTATCCTGTGAAACCTAGACCCTGGTGCCACTCGTAAATGTACATAATACAAAAAGTAATTCATTTTCTTTTGATCTGTCAACGTTCAAGAAAAGTATTTTAAAATCGAAGACTATTGACCAATAAATAATACTGTTTACTGAAATAAAAGCGCTTCTAAGCCGCCGCCGACGGGCTCAACTAACAAAAGGGGTGTTTTTTCGCTTTATTCCCCTTGTTCGAAAACATTTTTTTCGGACAAAGGTCACGGCTTAACCGGTCCATTAAAAGATATTAGAAATAAACAAAATAAAAAATCGTTTTGTTATAAATATAACATGATTTTTTTTTCAATTCAAATAATTGAAATTAGAATTTGAACTATAAGTTATAAACTAGAAGGAGCTTGAGAATACATTCATATTATAACTTAGCCGTCCATTAAAAGATATTAGAAACAGACAAAATAAAATTTCGTTTTGTCATAACTGTAACATGATTTTTTTTAATTCGAATAATTGAAATTCGAATTTGAACTAAACGATAAGTTACAAACTAGAAGGAGCTTGAGAGTGCATTAATATTATACAGGTGAAAGTTGATGTATCTTTAAAGGTGTGTGTTTGTCCCCACATATCATTGTAATGGCTGAATGGCATCATCATTATCAGCATGTATTCATCCACTGTTGGGTTTTCCATTGGCTGGCCTGATGGTTTAGTTGGTAGTAAGTCTACCTGCAAAGCTGTGGGTTGTGGGTTCGATACCCACCCAGTGCAAATATTTGTGTGATGAATACAAATATTCACACTGTGCCTGGGTGTTTTCTATGTACAGTATATGTATTTAAAATAATTATATAAGTATTATATCAGCTGTCTGGCTTCCATAAAACATCTTATTTCTCTAGGTGACGAGCGCAGTGCTAGGCTATGATTTGGACTCCTCATGTTTCATTGGCTGTGTGTTACGGTACAGCTATGGGTAGGCATATTGCTTACCATCAAGTCATAACCTGCTCATCTCGTTACTTGATACTATAAAAAAAATAAAAAATCATAGGCATCTGCATTATCACGCCACTAAGCCTGATCACAGGTTTCCCAACACCATCAGCGCAGCGTGTACCTATTCAGTTTTGCAAAATTTTACGAAGAAATATTTACGTTGATGGTGTCTGTCTGCAATATTAATTAAATTTACACACCGTGTGCAGTTTGATCCAACTTGAAAGATAGGATAGTATTTATTTTGATTAATACTCTTTCAATGGCAATATCCGAGCGCAGCCGGAATGAGGTGCTAGTTCAATACAATCATAACCATAATTTATTCATAAAATACAATTTTACATGTCAAAAAATATCACCATAATAATATCATAAGAATAATAAATTAATAAATGTCCCATTGCACTTAATATACAACAAATACCATTGATTAAATTAACATTAATACTCATATTCTAAAATAATAGAAATACCATGGTATATTTAGATGACAATATTTTTATTGGTTGCCGAGAAGCTTCTAGATCTCCTGAAAGGTCAGCCGCAATGAATGACGTAATCAAGTTTGTACGGGAGAGGTTCCCATCTCCTCAAAGATGACCGCCGGTAATACTGTTACGTTATGCGCATATTTCTGCTTTCGTAAACAGATGGCTTTGTTATCTACTACTAGCCCATGGTTTTACCTGCGTAGATAACATTTCCGTTATTTGCCTGGGATAAAAAGTAGCATATATATTATTCCAGATCTGTAGTGGTAGGACTCTTAGCAGAGTCTGCCTGGGGAAGTACCACACCATTGCCAGTTGTTCTACCGCCAAGCAGTAATGTGCAAACATTACTGTGTTCCGGTTTGAAGGGCAATGTTTCCAGAGAAATGACAGGGCTTAGAGATGTAACATCTTAAATCTCTGGGTGACGAGCGCAGTGCAGTGCTAGGTAATGGTTTGGACTCTTCATGTTCCAATAGCTGCGTGTCACTGTGCTGTTATGTGGCAGGCATGTTGCTTACCATCAGGCACACGTCCTGCTCGTCTCGTCACTCTTTAATTAAAAAAAAACTGTTTTTCCCAGTAAAGGTTGTTAAGACTCAGTGCATGTAGCCTTATAAAAAGCTGTTTCCAAAAATAATACCTATATAATTTCAAATTAGGCGTCCCACAAACTCCTTACATTAAGATTTACTAAGTAGGATTCGTTTGGTTTGGTTTTCGAAGAAATATAATATACGTTTCTCGGTACCAACAAATAAGATTCCAACTTTATCTGATTAGATTACACGTGACGCGGTGGTTGCTATGGGTAGGCGAGTTGGTTACCATCAAGTGCGTGTTATGCTCGTTGTGTTGGTGTATGATCCTACTAATATTATAAACTAGCAGCGCCCCGCGGTGTTACCCGCGTAGTTCCCGTTCTACTCATACTCAGTTGCATAGTTTAAACCACTACCTGGCACTGCACTGCGCTCGGCACTCGAGAGATGTGAGACGATTTATCTCTTAACCCTGTAATTTCTCCAAAACATTGCCCTTCAAACCGGAACACAGTTATAATAAATAGCTCGCTACTACTTGGTGGTAGAATAACTGGCAAAGGCGTGATACTACCCTACGGGGACTCCGCTAACTCCTAGCTACGCCTGTATTTTGGGCATCCGAGAGTACTGTTTAAAATGTTCTATTAAGTACAATTGAATTAACAAATCATTATACATTTTATGATTTAAATTCAATGTACATATTTGAAAGCACTCCTACTTATTTTAATATTTAATTATCTACGATAAAACACTTTAAAAGCACTTTCTTTATTCTCTCTCTAAGTACTCGTTGTTAGTTTTAATTAGACCCTTATTTTTAATGTCTATTACGGTCGCCTTAATAAGCCTTTAGCGGCAAAGATTAAGACAGTTTTAAGTGAGAAATATCACACTTATTTATATTTTTAAGTGTTAAGTTTAGTACAACGGATTAACTTATTTTTATTCGTCAAAAATAATGTTTTCTATAAATAGCCGGTTTCGTCAGTGGAAACACCAAAGTACTTAGATATAAATCAATTTCTATGCAATGTATTTTTATCGTAATTTTACCATAGATCGTAGAACCCAAGATAGGCCCTCCCAAACTCCAGGGCGCACGCCATCATGTTAACGTTGGGAAGAGTGAGCTCACTTTTTCCGTTCTAGTCGGTTGCAGGACGCTGTGGACGACGGACGTTTTTACCTATCATTATACGTTGTCAACAACCAAAATAAGTAGAACCATAGCAAATCTCGCCGCTAGCGATTATAGGGGTCAAGTAGATTGGTTGTTTGTAAACCACATACGATACACACAGAGACGCAGTTTATTACCAATTTCAAGGTGCTCAGGGCACATCTATTGATTTTTATCGATGATTTTTACAAATACAAGTATTTTAAACTAGCCGCGCCCCGCGGTTTAATCCGCGTAGTTTCCGTACCCGGTATTTTCCCGGGATAAAAAGTGAAAGCCTACGTTTTCCAGACCATAATCTAACTGTGTTCCAAATATCAATCCGATCCGTTCATACGTTAAGACGTGATTGAGCAACAAATATCCAAACATTATTTCACTTCCGAAGACGATCAGTCTCATTCACAGGTTAATAAATATGTGCGCCAAAAACAAATTTCACTTCCAAAAGGTACAAAAAGGTACAAAATTACAGCCGATCTGTAAATTGGCACGAATCGGACAGTCATTAAAATTCCGGCGCGTTATGCCGATCGGACGGCCCGGACGCTCGCAATGGAGTGTAAGTACGATTCCACTCGTTGTGTCCTAACAACGGTACAATGTCCCTTAACAAGGCGCAATGTCCTTTTTACGGGCCCCGTGTGTACACCTACGGGAAACGAGTTTTTAAATATGCTGAATTTTTCACCTCCGCTGTAGAATGAATAGGTAATCATGCAGAAAGTCAACTTACGTTCTTAATTTTAAATTGTGACTTGTGAATTAGTTTTACCAAATCTGGATCTGTTATTTTTCGTCGTGCTACCTGTCTTTGTCTCTTCTTTGTGCTGAATCTGTATTTGTTATTTTTCGTCGTAAAACTAACTAGCCAAACTATAAATGAATGAAACAACTAGTTTTAAATGGCCTTAAGACCATGCGAATTGTTCTTATGGTCTTGATTCGCCGAATAAAGTCCCAAGCCTCAGCAGCGGGAACATTTAATGGGCTGCTTTTGCCCCTTTATGTGCAATTTTTGAGTTTGTTTGACTTCACAACCTTAGCAAAATTATTGTATCAATTTAACTTTGCCAGATTCAATTTAAATGTGCCAGATTTTTTTTGATAATTTTTTGGAATGCGATGATTTGTCTGAGTAAAAAAGCAAATATCCAGAACAGTTTTCATTATTCAATATAGAAAAGAACTCTAATACACATTCATAAAACTAGTTGGGAATTAATAGGCAAACTTATCGCTAAGACTTTTTACATCGTTGCTTAAAAACAACCTTACTTTAGTTGATTTAAGTAGGGTTTAAAAATTAAAATCGAAAAAGATAAATTATTTAAATTGAGTAGTGTCACAGATTTTATTAAAATGAGTACAATGGTTTACTCTCTACTACTACTATCGGTTATTTAGATGGACGTGGAATGAAAATTACGAGTAGTTTGTGTGCTATGTGACTTTAATTTGTAGAATGTGAATTTTGTAACAGTATGAGTTATAACTCTGTTATTTTCTACTCAGATATGGGACAGAGTGGAAAATAAAAGGAGCAGGTTCAGGAAAGCGAGGAAACATGGGATCCTGCACTGATAACGGCTATCTGATGAATATTTTATCAAAACAGCTGTTCTGGGCCGAGTTGAGCCTCAATTTAGAGGGTACTGGGACATTTTGTGAGCGTGATACTGATAGGTGCTTCGAAATTGAGTGTGGATAGGTTGACTCAAGCTAAATAGATGGAAACTTACGATACAGCTATTCAGCTATATGGTTTAAAGGTAAACGTTAACGAAATTAACTGTTTTTTTTCGTTTTGTTTTTGTCAGTGTGAGACGCGACGTAATAGAACTATTAGTCTTATGGCAAACACTGACAGGTCCTGACGCAGTATTATGTATAGCCAAAATCACTGCACTGCATTTGTTACTTGGGAAGGATACTAACAGTACTTTACTTTACAGTACAACAACGTTAACAACTTATATCTCTGAGTGATGAGCGCAGTGCAATGCTGGGTAATGGATTGGACTTTATAAAACTTACAGGTTACAACTACAAATAAAAATTATATTAGTTTATTTCGAAATGTAAAGACAACTAGTAGCGCCACGCCATTTTACACGCGTAATTCTCGTACCTGTTATTTTTCTGAGATAAAAAGTATCCTTTGTGTTCTTTCAGATTATATTCTAACTTCAACGTGATCCATTCAGACGTGATTAAGTTAAAAATATACAAACATCCAGACATTCGCATATAATATTTGTAGGATATATTAGCCACATAATTATTAACACACACCATTGTAAATATAGAAAAAGTATCAAGATTATAATTATATTTTCAAAAATTATATCTGATACGTGATTCCTGCAGTAAAAGCTGTATTTCCATAGGTCTAGATAATGGTCGGTTAGCAATGCCACAGGATATTATACTCAGCACTAGCTGACTCGGCAAACGTTGTTTTGCCATATAAATTATTTCTCGGTAATTTCTAGTGATATAAACAATAATTGATCAGTTAATAGCCATTTTAGTAATGATTAAATTACTAAAATGGCTATTTAAAAATTGGGGTTGGTGATAAAAGGGTAAAAATGTAGGGTTGTATGTATTTTTTAATGCCACATTTAAAAAAAAAAAAACAAAAAAAATTGTTCAAAAATTATAAAAAAATGTTTAGTGGTGAACAACCTTTATCGCTTAGGGGTGTGAAAATAGATAGTAGCCGATTCTTAGACCTACTGAACATGCATATAAAATTTGGTAAAAATCAGTAAAGCCGTTTCGGAGGAGTAAGGTAACTAACACTGTGACACGAGAATTTTATATATAAGATTTAATAAATGTGCAACATTACTGTGTTCCGGTTTGAAGGGCAATGTTTCCAGATATATTACAGGGCATAGAGATAAATAATCAGATAAATAAATAAATAAATAAATATTGGTGGACAATTCACACACAACACCATCTGACCCCAAACTAAGCAAAGCTTGTGTGATGGCGGCCAGATAGCTGATATAATACTTATATAGTTTTAAATACATACTTATACTTATTATACATAGAAACACCCAGACACAGTGCAAACATTTGAATTCATCACACAAATATTTGCACTGGGTGGGGATCGAACCCACGACCCTCGGCTTCGCAGGCAGTGCTACTACCAACTAAGCCACGAGGTCAGTCAGTCAATAAAATTATTGATGCTTATGCTAAACCTATATCTGAGTGATGAGTCCAGGGCAGTGCTTCATGTTCCAATAGCTGTGCACTGAAATGTTATTTTTACTTAAATTTTATGTTTTACTTAAACTTACGTTTGTACTTAAATGTTATGTTTACTTAAATGTTATTTGCTGGCGTTTAACTATCAGGGACATGTCCTGCTCATCCCGTCACTTTTTACAATGTACAAAATCCTTAGAAATTCTAAACATTTTAATGGCAGTACAAGTATTAAACCATTTTCCACTAAAATGTGAACCGTTCCGGGCAGCGAACGCAAAGCTCTCCGTAAGTTCTAAGTTAGATTCACGAAAGCTCGAGTAAAGAGAGTGTGTGCTGCAATTTAATAAAAAGCCCCGGCGGCTACAGCTTTCCTTGCTCCGAGCTTTTGGCATAGAATACTGTGTGTGTACTCAGCTTTTTAGTTTGTTGCTATGTCTACACTGATGCATATTATATAGTACTGTACCAAGCTAATAAAATTTAAGATTTTTTACACAAATCACTTAAATATGTTACTTACAAACTATAAGACTTACTTTTGATGTATTTATAACAAATAAATTAATTATTATATCAGCTATCTGGCCGCCATCACACAAGCTTTGCTTAGTTTGGGGTCAGATGGTGTTGTGTGAATTGTCCACCAATATTTATTATTATTATTTATTAATATTGGATGATATTTCTCAACTATTCATCCAACCCCAAACTAATTAAGCTTGTACTTTTGGACCCAGATAGTTGATAAAATACTTATATAAGTATCATCATCATCAACATCAACAGCCCACTAAACGTTCCCACTGCTGGGACTCGGGGCCTTCTCTCGCAAGGAGAGAGTTAAGGCTATAATCCACCACGCTGGCCCAGTGCGGGTTGGCGGATGACACATAACTTCGAAAGATTCTAGGTACATGTCGGTTTCCTCACGATGTTTTCCTTCACCGTTTTTTAAGTTAGCGGCATTACGCACATGACTTCGAAAAGACAGTGGTGCGTGTGGGGTCTGAACCCGGGATCTCCGGATCGGCAGCCGCCGTTCTCCCGACTAGACCACCGTTTCTTGTATATAAGTATAAATACATACTATTATTATGTACAGAAACAACCAGTAATAGAATAAAATTTGTATTAATCATCACATTAAGGCCGATTTAAACTGAACGAACATAGAGCTAGAGCTGAAACAAGAGCAATCTTTCTCGATCTTTTAGTGTAAACGAAAGATCGTTCTTAGCGTTTTCCATATTATATATTCCATAGATAGCGCAGTAGAGGCAGACATTGAAATAGAAAAAATTCCGGGGAGCGATTTTTTTTTATGAAACGTCGGGGAGGGTGGTTGGAAGTATAAATTTCGATTTTCTAACTAATCCCGCTAGAGGGTTCACCGCCATCTTGTTTTAAAGTTTTTGTGAAATAACTCGTTAATTTTCAACTTTAGAGCAGAAATGATGGTTACCAAAGTTGTTGGAAATTTAATTTCTCACAAGTTTGCTTCATATAGTTTTTACGCTAGGATCAATATTTGCAGAGTTATACTATCAAGTTTATCAAAAAAATCGTAATGGGTGCAATTTTATTTACTTCAACTTCGGTTCTCGCTGTCCATCCGTCCGTCCGTCCGTCCGTCTATCACCAGACTGTATCTCAAGAACGGTGATAGCTAGACAGTTGAAATATTCACAGATGATGTATTTCTATTGCTGCTGTAACAACAAATACTAAAAATAAAATAAGTAAACAAAGTGCGAGAACCAAAGTTGAAGAAAATGAAATTGCACCCATTACGATTTTTTTGATAAACTTGATAGTATAACTCTGCAAATATTGATCCTAGCGTAAAAACTATATGAAGCAAACTTGTGAGAAATTAAATTTCCAACAACTTTGGTAACCATCATTTCTGCTCTAAAGTTGAAAATTAACGAGTTATTTCACAAAAACTTTAAAACAAGATAGCGGCGAACCCTCTAGCGGGATTAGTTAGAAAATCGATATTTATACTTCCAACCACCCTCCCCGACGTTTCATAAAAAAAAATCGCTCCCCGGAATTTTTTCTATTTCAGGCTAGTTTTATGTCTATCTCGACTGTAGTAAGAATCTTTGCGAACGCAAACAAAACAACGAAATAACGCTCTACATTTGTTTACACCAAATGAATTTGATACAGTGGGGATAGAATGAGCATTCGCTCGTCTGATGTAAATTGGCCTTGACATGACTGTAATGGACAGAACACTGTCACATAGTTATTTGTACATGAGGACTCCAAATAACTTTCTAATAATAATGCAATGTGGTGCTCATCACCCTCGTAAATTAATTTTCAATTAGTTATGCACTAGGTAGTATTGTGCGAAATAATGTACATTTATTTTTATACGATGAATAGAATACAAAATACTTAAACCACAAAATAAGTTTTCAGCAGCTTGGCGCTATAAAATTGTGGCATAAAGTTTTATGCAGTTTTAAACCTTAGTTATAAAGAAATTTCCAGTTGAAACCACGTTCCGTCATGAATGCCCGTTCGCGGCGTCGCATTGGAAATCAATGTGTTTGTGCGGTCGCGTGTTTACACACGTACACACGTAGCTTTAAACCTACTGTTGAATATTCTTTGCTGTAAAATGTCGAAAAGGAAAATAGAGATCGAAGACGAAGCTTGGAATTGAAAGAAAGTACGTTCTTTGTGTGGTCATAGCATTGGTGTTAGTTGAAGTTACTTTTTTGAAAAAAAACCTAGTTGTAAGGACTGCCGATAGAAGCGATAACTTGCAACTTAAGAATTTTGCTAGGACGGAGAATAGTGCACGGAAATACTAGCACTCCTCTTCTGCTGCGGTCTCTTCTCCACTGCCGTAATTCACCAAACAGTTTCACTGTCGCCGTCTACGCTGCGCGACTACCTCTTGACCGCACTACCATCGGCTTGGGGCAAGTCCTGTCGTTCGACTCTTTTGAGAAGCCATGCCCAACGCAGTGGGTATATTTCTGAAAAAAAATCGGAAAACTGTTACTTGTGCAGATAAGGAAATCAGCCACGTAACGTTCCCAATTCTTTCCTGTCTCTTCTTCAAAATTTAAACTGACGACAGATATTTGTATCGTGCCTAGGATCAGCAATCAGTTTACAAAATCCTACTAAGGGAAGTTGTTAGCTGATCAACCGGGTCCAATACGTAGAGGTTCTCGAGGCTATATACTATGAGAAACTGACTACTAATCTTTATAGCGTTAACATTCACATACTGCAAACATCAGTCTGTATGCACATACGAGTAACTAATCACTTAAATATTTGTTTTGGTCGAGAGTTGAACCCCCCACTCCTTCGACAGCTTTGTATTCAAATTTAACGCTGTATTACAAATCTTGGCACAAACTATATTCTGTTTTTTTTATTTAGTCACAATCGTATCGTTAACTTATTTAATTTTGTTCCATAATTTGACTGATTTTTATGCCTAATGCCATAAGCCTTGAAAAAAGTTTGAAGTATGACTCCACATCTACCAACTGAGCATTGAGGCTCAGATAAAGTATAAACGGTACCAATCTAAAATTCGTGCTAAAAATGCACTTGATTAAATAAAACAAGTAATTTATTTGTTAAAACACTAGTCCCAGTAAAACATTTATGAATTGTGTACTTCGCTCAGTTATTAGAGCAATAAATAACATTAGCACGCGTGAATACACGATATAGATTGCAAAAAGTTCCATTCAACAAGCTCAGTCGTCACTCGCGATATAATATCAGACAAAATGGACTAGTGCGAGCACGACACTCATACTGAAGGTTCCGTCACAAACAATGTTCGGGAATATTTTAAGTTTGAAATTGTGCATATCTACTTTTGAATTTGTAGATACCTATTGATATTGAAGTGTAACTGCTGTATTCCAAATATTTACTCTAAACTTACCGTAAGCAAAACCGTATTATTATATAAAGTCACTAGCTATCACTAGTGTACTCTGCACGCGTTGCTACGCCACCTGTCGAAAATTGGTTGTACCAACTCAAAAACCTTTTAAGTTGATGCACAATAACTTTGACTTTTGCTTTGATCGTCATATGATCGAATGCATAGTTCAAGATTCTATAAAGGACATACACACAATTATTAATTTTCATATAAATACATTTTAGAAATATTCCTGACGTCATATTATTCATAAGCATAAACAGCCCACTTTCTCTTTCGATTACTAAAATTTGGGGTCTTTTCTTACAATGAGACAGTGAAAGTTAGGTTTAAGATCGCCCTAGTTGACACACTATTGAAGTGTATTGATAGAAACCGATTAGCTAATAACTTTTTTGCAATTTTCAAGACATTTAAGGCTTTTTAAATCAAGGTTGTAGTGGCTAAAGAGTCTTTTCGCACGTTTTTTTTATCAATATCAGAGCCTTCAACTGGTACTTAGCTGATTCTAAAGGCTATAAGGCACTACTGTATACAAGAGTGAGTCTTCACTTGGTATAGCAGGTGCAAACTTCAGGTACCTTCATACCTGTTAAACGAAACCTAGTTTTTTTTTGCAAGAAATGTAGGCTTAGACTCGATGAAAGAACTAAAGTCTACCGATAAACATTCCGGTTCCATCATGATGTTTACGAAGAGGGTTACGTTGGGAATGAAAATTATTTTTTTTTTGCTGTTCCTAATCTAACCCGGGAGTAGGTTAGGTTTTCGGGTCAGGTTCGGAATGAACCTTATTTTTCATCAGGGTCAAAGACGTGTGATGACAATCTTATACTTGTAGGTATTTGGAATAATACTCGTACTTACAGTAGCAGCTAAGAGTCAAACCAGCGATTGTAATATCGTTTTTAGTCGTAGGACTTTTTACAGAGTCCACCTAGGGAAGTATCACATCTTGGTCAGTAATTCTGCCAAGCAGTAGTGTACAAACGTCACTGTGTTCCAGTTTGAACGGCATTGTTTCCAAAGAAATTATGGGGTATAGAGATGTTTCATCTTTAATATCTGGATGACGAGCGCAGTGCAGTGATTTGATAATGATACGTAATGGTTTGGGCTCTTCATGGTCCAATGGCTGCGTGACACTGTGTTGTTTAGGGTAGGCGTGCTGCTTACCATGAGGCCCAAGTTCTGCTCGTCTCGTCACTTTATATAGGTGCCGGCAAACAAGATGACCCAATGAAGCTATGTCGCCCTGGTATAGGTGCCGGCAAATAAGTTGACCCAATGAAGTTAGCTGCGCATGGCTGCGCAGAAACGTTTTTAAGGTCTCTTTGGTGGAATTGTACATGCGCTAACTTTCCCCTTCCACGTCAATTTTGGGTCAACTTGTTTGCCGGCCACTATACTTATTATTATACTTCAACTAGATGGATAGATGACCTCACAAACCGCTGGTTGCAGGTTGCGCAGGACCGTTCGTTGTGGAAATCTAGGGGGGAGGCCTATGTTCAACAGTGGACGTCTTGCGTCTGATGATGATGATGATACATGTTATAAAAATAACGAACTTCCTCGCCACTAGGCCAACACGGTGTCACCTTTTTGACACGGTACCCTAAACTCCATATTGTTGTAGGCGTGCCGCTTGTTTGCGAACACAATTACCTCACAACGATGCGAGAATTCTCATATGCAAATTGTTTAGAAAGTCTCTACAATCATGTCGAACTTTTTTTGCTGAAAATTCTTTCGGAATATTCAAAGCTTGTTTCGTGAAGTAGAGAGAAAATTGTAAGAGATATTTTATGTTATGATAAATTGATGCGTAGAGTAAATTTTCTGTTCTCTTTAGGTGTGATTAAATTACTTTTTTTATCATATACATGACATGATAAGTGAGACGTTACGTCCATGAAGTGTTTTGAACATTAACATCCGTCTAAAAATACTAGCGTTTCCTCTGGCGTTCACCCATGGTACATTAAAATATAGCCTATAGCAGTTAGGGTTCACGTACCTACATATGAAACAGTGAAAGAATTGAAAAAAAATACAGTTTATTAGTTCCTGAAGTTAGCGCGTTCAAACAAACATACCTACTCTTCTCTTCGGCTTTATAACATCCAAATATTAAATACTAGCTACTAGCATTCCGTCCCGGTTTCGTCCGTGGGACGTAAAATACCTATAAAGCTTATAGCACTGAAGATCACGTACATATCCAACAGGGAAATAATTTTTGAAATTAGTATACTAGTTCCCGAGATTAGCGCATACAAACTAAAAACCCGGAAAATCTAATGTAATGGATTTTTTATCAATATATGGATTGTGTGAGTATTCTAAATAGAGTATAATAAAGCGTGTACCCACACCGTCCCACTCCGCCGCAACATCTGTTTTCTCCGCGCGGGTTCATAAACCTTAATTTCCGGGAAGGAGTCTCGCAAATACTACTTATAGTAAATTTATTCTCGCCACAAATAAATAAGGCCCCGGGAGAATTGTAAGTAACTGGGGAACGCCCATATCATGGCCCTGTTCGACAAAAGCACAAGGTAACAAATGTTTAAGATATACAAGTTACACACAACAACGTCTTGTGAAATTGAGGGAAGTAAACCACCTAGCCCTTTTTCTATCGGCCCTGCTTGTAGCTCGAATAAGCAAAACGATTTCATGGTTGATGTGCCAAAGACACTAACGACGAAATTTGACACTGATTTTGTTATAATAACGTCTAGGCTGTGGAATGCGATGTCTGAGTGGGTTTTTCCCGATGGTTACGATCTTTGTCTTCAAATTTAGAGTGAATCGGTTTCTTTTAGGTAAGCATGCATCATCATAGACCGCATCGTCACTTCACATCAGACGAGATGGCAGTCAAATGTAAACCTATTAAAGATAAAAAGATATGATTATAATAAAATTGGGTGCCTTCAAATCAAATCAAATATTTGTTTCTCAGAACACGGTTGTGTGTACTTTGTACTTGTGTTTTGATCGTCTGGAGGCAGAGATTATACTGATAGAATGATGTCATGTCTGTCTCGTAGAAAGTTACAGCTGGTCTAGAAGTTACAGAGACATGATGCATTGACAATAGTACTCCACTTCCTATCCTACTAATATTATAAGCATGAAAGTTTGTAAGAATGTATAATAATATATAATGGATGTGTGTTTGTTACTCATTCACACAAAAAACTACTAAACTGATGAAATTTTGGTACATAGACAGTTTTTTTTTCTGAATTGGGTTTAAACAGGGTTTTAATTAAATGTCACATAGTCATAGGAACTGCCGATAGAACTGAAAACTTGTAACTCAGAATTTGATAGCTTACCTTGGAAACTACACGGGTGTAACCGGAGGGCGTGGCATCGCCATCATGGCATGGCCATCTAGAAATGTGTCAGTATTTCCCATTGGCTCACGCATTTCTAATTGGCCATGCCATGATGGCGAGACCACGCCCTTTCAGCATTTCCCATTGGCTGACGCATTTCTAGATGCCCAATCACCAAGGTCCCGAGTTTACCCGAAGATTTCTTATCATACCCGAGCGTGACGCTAGAAATCAATTTACACCCCACGAAAAATTTGTCTAGGCGCGCCTAAAGAAGTTTTCACTTCAAAAACGCAGGACTTGTATACCACGTGTTGTGTATTGTGGAGCCGCCTCTATACGCGGCAGCTTCGCCCTGATTCCCGCACCGCGCGCAATGAATGTTAACTGAGAGGAATTAACGAGCGACTAGATATGAGACCACCGATGCTTACAGCTCATTATTAGCGGCCTATTGGGAATAGAGATGAGGTAAATAAGTGCTACGACGTTATTACCGCTTGATGTTATGGGTTATGTATTGCAAATCAAGTTTGATAGGAGCTGAATCTCGTGTATCCTTCAAATATCCACCGAGCTATGTACAGGTAGATCAGGTTTACAAAAGCGTACTTTTATTATACAACACAAAACACTTTATTGTATCACTAAACATAATACAGAAATTAAACTAAAAATTAAAAGTATTTTGGGCCCAAAAACCGATGTAATTGCTCTCTTCTAGATAACCTTTTTGTTTTACATTTATACTAGCTGACCCCGCAAACGTTGTTTTGCCATATACATTATTAATACAAATTTAAAAAATCTAACATTGGTAACCCTAAACTTTAATAATAAAAATAAATGTTTATTTTTATAAAACAATTTTAGATTTGCCATAAGCTCTGGGAAATTTTAATCCAAATAGAGTGAAAAACATTTAGAAAAAATACGATAATTGATTAGTTATCGAGCGGGATGAAAAATGATTAAATTACTAAAATGGCTATTAAAAAATAGGGGTTGGTGATAAAAGGGTAAAATGGGGTTGTATGTATTTTTTAACGTCACATTATAAAAAAATTAAAACAAAAAATGTTGTCCGAAAATTAAAAAAAATGTTTTTGCGGTGAACAACCCTTGTCCCTTAGAGGTATGAAAAATAGCTAGTAGCCGATTCTCAGACCTACTGAATATGCATATAAAATTTGGTTAAAATCAGTAAAGCCGTTTCGGAGGAGTAAGGAAACAAACACTGTGACACGAGAATTTTATATATTTTACATTTATGTGACATTCTATGTCATGCTAACAAATCTGAGCTTCAGACAAGTCGATGCTCTGACCACGCCTGATGTCACTCTCACTCTGGAAGAGTGTTAAACAACACCACAGCACGTGAAATTTAATTTTACCTAATATTATAAACTCGTAGCACCGTGAATTTCCCGGGATAAAATGTAGCTATGTGTGACGAAATGTATGACATGCATGGCGAAAGTGTACATCTGAAAGTATTACTTGAAAAAATATTAAGAGGTGTAGTCGGAAATTGAACCTACGAACTCACGGTCATAAACATGCACCTTTTCACCAACGCCAATAGGCTATATATTATAGGCCATGACTTTTACAAATCACCTTATAGCCATGATCTAGTCTGGTCTGGTGTAGTCGGAAGGACGGACGGCGGCTGCCGATTAGGAGCCTTGGATTCAAATCTCACGCGCCCCAATGTCTTTTCGAAGTCATCTGCGGATTTTTACTAATCACCTTATAGCCATGATCTAGTATGGTCTGGTCTAGTCGGAAGGACGGCGGCTGCCGATTAGGAGCCTTGGATTCAAATCCCACGCGCGTCTTTTCGAACTCATGTTTGTCATGCCGTTAACTTAAAACCGGCGAAGGAAAACATCGTAAGGAAACATGTACCTTGAATCTATCGAGGTCATGTGTCATCCGCCAACCGCACTGGGCTAGCGTGGTGGATAATGGTATTGACTCTTGCGAGGCCCTTGGCCCTTGCAAGAGAAGGCCCCGAGTCATTTGGTCAATTGGGAACATTTAGTGGGCGGTTTGTTTATAACCACGGTATATAATATCTCGCAATATAACCATTTCCTTAATCTCATAAGATTCATCAACGTTGGCTCCAGAGATATCTTAATAATAAGATAATTTAGGTTTTTATAATATTTTATGTTGTTTTTGTATTTTGCTATTGTAAAAATCTAAACTTAAGACAAAGGAATAAATGACTGAAAAATAAATAATTAGATTTCTGTGGTTGGCTCAATGGTTTATTAATTTGAACATCGATCGTTTAGTTTTTCTGTGAAAACATGTCAGTTATTATTATAATGGCGATAAATTAATTATTTACAAATACACCCAATCAATTAATTTAAATCAAATAAGTATTCCAAACATGTAACGAACAGTTTGAAATTCCGTGTAAAATAATGAATTATACCCGAACAATGTACGGCATCGAAATTATTAAAATGGCTTTAAAATTTAATATTATAACCTGTTTAAACATAACTCCCAAAATGAAATTATGGCGACACAGAATTTATTACATAGACCGTAGGTTAGTTGCGATTTTCCAGAGTCGTTATTCATTTTATGAAATGATTTGTTACAAATTATTTTGAAGAATATATTTGCATAAATTAGTAAACTTCTATTCATATGAAACGTGATTTAGTTTATCGTATCCTACTAATACTATATATGCGAAAAGTATTCGTAAGTATGTTTGTTTGTTACTCTTAAGCACAAACTACTGAAATAATTGGAATGAAATAAAATCGCCTTTTGTGCCCATTATGTTTTGTTATTTTATGTGTTAAATATTGTCAGTTTTGTTTGTGGTGCCAGTAAAGTGTTATGTATGTATTGTAATTACGGGATGAAATTTGGTATTTGGATTTTTTTTTTGAATTAGCCCGTATGTTAGGTACTTAATATCTCGGGAAAATAACAGAGTCAGTCACTATGCGGGAACTACGGGATGGTACCAGTTCGTACATATATATACATTTCCAAAACAAAGATGTTCCCAAAGTGGAATTAAAATGAGTAAAACATGGTCCATAGATGGCCCTGAATCTAATCTAATAAATGGCATATACATTTGCCATGATAATGAGCTTTTTTTTAATAACGGCGGGTTGCTCACATGCGTTAAGATCAGTTTAACTTCAAGTTTTTGTCGCATGCGGATTTTTTTAAGGCACATACATACAAATGCGCGCGCGGCCGCATCTCGTTTGGTACTGCGAGCATCGACGCGGCGCCGGCGTGCGCGCATGCACTCTCTCACATGTACCAGCTCAGCTGCGCAGTAGTAATAGTACCAAACCACCTGGGGAAGTAGCAGTAAGAAGTAATGCTCAAAAAATTTTGCAATGATTCCAGAGAAATTACAATGCATAGAGATACATCTGTTTTTTCTGATTTACGAGTGCAGTGCAGTGGTAGGAAATGATTTGGATTCTTCATGTTCCAATTGCTGCGTGATACTGTATTGCTGTGCTGTCGTGTTGTTTACACATGTTTTGCTCGTACCGTTACTTCATTTTAGAATTGGCAGAGGCTTTATTAACAAAACTAAAATACAATGAGAACTACACTACGCTACATACCTAACAACTACTTACACTAAGCACACCTGAATTATCCATAGACCAATGAAGGTCTACAGATAATCAAGATGTTCAAGCCCACTACCAATCGGAAGCGTACCCAGCATGCTGGCGGCATTACCACGCTGAATGGCAATGCTTATGCGTTGGGCCAAATAAACGCCAGCATTTTGGTCACGCGTCGCGTCGACCAAGCGCTCGGAAAGGCTTTTGAAGATGAGGTGAGCTCCTGGCCCCCACAGACCCAATGTCTCAACCCCAAAGGGCTCAAATATGTAACCTCTTACTCCATAGACTCTATACTATAAAAAAAGTTTTCGCCATATTTACCTATCTACCAGCGATCCACCCTGGATTCGCCCGTGTTACATAATATATAGCCTATAAAACGCGGGGATCTAACCTTTTCAACGTTAGTATAGATACCGCATTATGAATGAAAATAATACGACATCAAACTAAAACACTAAAAGCAGTGCTGGAATCAGTCTGCTGATTTAAGCCGTATTACGATAGACCCGCCGTGGGTTCCGTCGCGGGTCGGTAAGAGGCTTTCATAGTTTATAAATAGAGTTTTTGATCAGTGTTCTTTATATTCTTAAGAAGTTTAGGTTTGCTTTGATTTCTTGAGACCATTTTGACTTGCTCAGTTTTTTAAACGGGCAGAGTTTTTGTTAAGAAAACTAAATTGTGTTGTCACCTGTATCGTTTGTATTATATTTAATACTGGGATTTGAGTATAAATATGTGTTATATATAAGAATAAGTATCTGATTTTTTAAAGAATGGATATGACTAGTAAAATTTAGTATAGAGGCCGCCGGTGTGAAACCTTCTACTTCTGCCCGCCGTCTCAAAAATAGTTTTGAAGGCGTTGGCTATAAGTAGATGGAGCTAAGCCGGTTACTGGCATTCCTATTTGAAATTTTATATGAGTAAGATCTCAGCGTTGTTAATCTAAGTTCTTACATTAATTTAATTGGTTTACTTTTACTCTTAAAGTAAAACAATTGCAACGAGATCTATATTATACTACTTACACAAAGCACATCTGAATTATCTGTAGTCCAATAAGAGTCACTGGATAACCAAGATGATCGAGCCCACTACCAGTCAGAAACGTACCCAGCATGCTGATGGTATTAGCACACTGAAGGGCTATGGGTTTGATCTTATAACCCATCATCCCGACAAGCGAAGCCGCCGGCGGCGTCGCGACGTCACACAAAAAAATCATCACTCAAATACTAAACCAAATTTTGTGTCTGTTAACGACAATGTACGTAAATATAATCTCCTATCTCTTAGGCATCAAAATAAACTAATCATCGAGTATGTACATCATGTAAAAATAAGGTTTTAAAGTCCCAAAAACCGGTTTGGCCAAATTTGGCCGCTTGGGGCTCAAGTAAAATTAAATATTCCAAACATATTGCTCAAGGCATAAGGGAGCCAAACATGTTGATACCCTCGCGCTATTTCTTTCAACAAATGCAGCGAACATAAAGACCCAACATCGTTGTACGTATAATACGACGGTAATTTATTTAGATGTAGCTGAGTTATCTCATCTAGATCTAGTCCATTTTCCTTTATTCCGCAAAACTGAAAACAACAAGCGTGTAGTTAGTTAGGTATACTAACGAACCGCCGGCGGGCGCCGTAGTTGTCCGGTTGCAGGTTTAAGCGCACACGAGGAAACAAGGCGGAGTGAAAAACTAGAATACTTGAAGTTGGGAATGAGGAAAACAGGATATTACGTAATGTGTACCTATTGCAATCTGTGTCTGTCGTTTTAACCGACTTCAAATGTTTGTTTTTTTTTGTAAGTACTTATTTACATATGTGCTTATGTTACGCGATAGCTCCGCTGATTGTGAATCGATTTTGATGATTCTTTTCTTTGTTTGGTAGAAAATAAATTAAAAATTGTCCATTATATCGTAATATACACCGTTTTTTTTTTCATTACCAAAATTTTGACAGCTTTATATATTGCCGTTACCGAACACAACAAGCTGAAAAAAAAATATCAAAAATCTGATGAAAAAAAAAATCACATGCAATTTATGGGCACGGACATTATTTATTTTCGCTTGAGTTGTAGCGTACGTATGAGTATTATTTGTTCACATTTAAATTCAATGTCAAGGTCAACGACCGCCCAAGCGTAGCACCCGCCGACCTTGAAATTTAATAATCACTTGTATTTCTTTAGTTACGTCTCGATCGAAATCAAGGCCAGTCAAACTGATTCGTAAATTAGTGCTAATTGTAAATAGCCGATCCAACTTCTTAAATATGCAAAAGTACGTTGATTTTTCAAGATGCTACCGTGTAAAGATTGAAACAATTAAATTAGATGTATTTTTCCAGTCCCAAGGCAAAGAAAGTATGAAGAAAAAGTTACTAATAATTCAAATTATAAAAAGTAAGTAGTTTTGCTAGGCCGATGCGTACGGCCTTCGGCCGTCGTAGGCACCATTTTTACGAACGACATCGTCGGGTTTATGTTTACAAACACTACAAATATGACCAATCTACCATACATTTAGACAGGATTTTTGTAAATTTCAACTAGTTGCAGATTCTGTAATATTGAGTTTAAGGCTAAACTTATTCCATAGTTTTAGTGTAAAATGTGGTCTACAGAGTCTGTGAAAATTTTGGTACTGCAAAAAAAAAATGGCAGTCATAGGAACTGCCGATAGAAGTGAAAACGTATAACTCAGAATTTGATAGCTTACCTTGGAAACTATACGGGTGTAACCGGAGGGCGTGGCCTCGCCATCTTGGCATGGCCATCTAGAAATGCGTCAGCATTTCCCATTGGCTGATGCGTTTCTAGATGGCCATGCCATGACGGCCTGTCCACGCCCTTTCAGCATTTCCCATTGGCTGACGTATTTGTAGACGGCCAATAGCCATGGTCCTGAGTTTACTCGAAGCTTTCTTATCATACCCGAGCGTGACGAATGAATCCAATTCACAGCACACACAAAATCTGTCTAGGCGCGTCTACAGAAGTTTTCACTTCAAAAATTACGGTGGATATGGTGACGGTTTTCAAAAAAGGTAATAGGTATGAACAAAAAACTATAAATTGCCTACTATTTGTCTTTGGTACTAGTTGGACTCTTTACTAAATACCTCGACAACAATAAGTTAGACGACGCCAGGTTAAGATTCAATAATCAGTCAGCCGATACAAACTTTGTACTAATAAGCCAACGGACATGAGTAAGACAGTAAAAATCGGTCAGCCAACACTTGAATAGTAAAAAAATATTATCAGTTAGCTGGCCTAAATACATATTTTGTAAAACAATCCTCAAATTACAAATCAGCTTACATATTTCATAAAAATAAAAAATAGTATATTAGAAACAAGAAAGACTACGAATTTATGTGTGTAAAATGTACCTAATATTTAATTTGTAATTTTTATTTTTAATTTTGACATGTGTTTAATTTGTGAGTAATTTTAATTTAAATTTGGTATAAAATAAGTAATCAAAAAATGTTGAATAAAGGTAATGTAATAGTACATTATGATATAAGTGCGGTAAGTTGATAATTACAGCCGAGGCTTTATTGCTAGCTCGAGCCGAAGGCGAGAGCTATAATTAGCAGAGGCTGTAATTATCAAAGCGCACGTATGTCATACGACGTTTTATAACATATTTGCGAGGAAATAAACAAAACTCTGACGACATTTTCAAATAAAAGCAATACAGCGAAAAAAAACGCGCGGAATAATATTTACTTGATCACAGATCACAGCACAGAGTAAGTAATCACTATGGATCACAGATTAGCAATGCGCGCGCATCGGCGCCTTTTTTTTTAAGCAACGGCACAGAACCAGCCGGTATGCCATTATTAATAATAAAGTAAATTAATATTTTTGTGTTTTGTTATAGAAAAAGTAAAGTAATTTATGGTCTAAATTAATTAAATTAACGAATTTAATAATTCTTTATTATATTTTACCTCTCAAAGTCAATTTTATTCATAAAATGTTGACCACACTTTTCTGACATAAAAACTCTTTACTAAGATTTAAAAAGGTACCGTTCGTTTTAGACGGAGCTTATCTCTCTACCTAGTCTGTGGACGGAGCATTTTGAAACCGTGCGTTTTACATTACACATTACAGCACTAGTGCGTAATAAGATACATTACGATACAGAAATTGGTCCAATAAGAGACCCTTTACGAGCAAATATGTTATAATAGTACATTATGATATAAGTGCGGTAAGTTGATAATTACAGCCGAGGCTTTATTGCTAGCTCGAGCCGAAGGCGAGAGCTATAATTAGCAGAGGCTGTAATTATCAAAGCGCACGTATGTCATACGACGTTTTATAACATATTTGCGAGGAAATAAACAAAACTCTGACGACATTTTCAAATAAAAACAATACAGCGAAAAAAAACGCGCGGAATAATATTTACTTGATCACAGATCACAGCCAATCACAGCACAGAGTAAGTAATCACTATGGAACTATGGATCACAGATTAGCAATGCGCGCGCATCGACGCCTTTTTTTTTTAAGCAACGGCACAGAACCAGCCGGTATGCCATTAATAATAAAGTAAATTAATATTTTTGTGTTTTGTTACAGAAAAATTAAAGTAATTTATGGTCTAAATTAATTAAATTAACGAATTTAATAATTCTTTATTATATTTTACCTCTCAAAGTTAATTTTATTCATAAAATGTTGACCACACTTTTCTGACATAAAAACTCTTTACTAAGATTTAAAAAGGTACCGTTCGTTTTAGACGGAGCATATCTCTCTAGCTCTCTACCTAGTCTGTGGACGGAGCATTTTGAAACCGTGCGTTTTACATTACACATTACAGCACTAGTGCGTAATAAGATACATTACGATACAGAAATTGGTCCAATAAGAGACCCTTTACGAGCAAATATGTTATAAATGATATTTTTGTAATGGGTAATATGTAAATGGATCTAAGATATCTGAAATAAAAAGATTTTGATTTGATTTGATTAGCTCCACACGCCCGCTTTAAGACGATAAGTGCTAGTTCCTACCCGCTAGTACTGTAGGGAACCCCATTCCGGGATGCCAGGTCGTGCCTTCACCTTCCTTTCTGGCGGCAGCCCAAGTCGAGGTCTTACCATGATAAGTGCTCTTGCGCTTGTGGTAATACCAGATTTAATACTCATAGAGTACAGGCAGTCCGATACCAAAAGGGTAAAGGTGATTAGATTATACAGTCACACACTCTCAGAAATGTATCCCATAAAAAACATTGGGTAACAATTTTGCGGTTGTGATCAAAACTTTGAAGTATTTTTCAAACAAGGGTGTTGTAATCTATGAGCCTATTGGCACGTCTGATCAGTTCCAGAGCCTCTAGCTATTACTTAGCCGACCCACTGAACAGTATTCTACATATACTCGTACCTACAAGAGCGAATTTGCAACGTGTTTCATGCTCGTTCTGCAACTCTTTTTTATGAAAAAAGATAAATTCACATGGCGTTGCTAATCCATTACACGAAACATACACAGAACCGCAAAGTTATATGAAATTACAGCCACTTTAGCCAGATGATAACTTAAACGTATCATAAACGGGTTTACATGTCCGCTGTAACTCCGGCGACCCGCCCGGTCCACTCGCGGGGCTGCCATGTCTGTGGTTTGTCCTCTCCCCATTGTTTACACATCACAGTATTGCCATGCCAAAGTTCGCTTCGGTCAGATTTTATCTGCGTATTGTTAGAAAAAGGGTCAGAAGAAGTCTTTGTTTATGAGCTCCTATTGCGGAAGCTAGCGACAGAGAGTTATTGTTCGAAAACAATGATTATTTACTTTAACAAGTAGATTAGACTTTGATACGAATATTGGGTGGAGCATCGAATATATTTGCCTTTTATTTCTGTTTTCGATTGGTTTCCGATTCAATGATGTGAGTTTGAGTGGTTTTGGTATGGAGCGTTACTTTTTTTCGATCTTTGGTTATGGTTTTGCCAGCGGCTCCCCTGATGTTAAGCGTTGATGGCGACCTCGAAGTTATGAGCAGCTGTTGTACTCTAAAATACAAAGGATGGGTGACAGTAGCATCTACTCTGAAACAATTGTTTTAAAATCTTATGAAGTGTCCTTGCGCTAGTCTTCGTAGAGATATAATACTCATTGCGTAAATTGAAATGTGGTAAGTACATGTATATTATATACTTTACTATGTACGTAGTAAAAAAACACTTTCTAAGGATACTTCGGAGATTGAGACAAATCTAACGAAATATCAATTCTCAAAATCTATGGAGCCGTTTGGAAGATACGGGAATAAAGAAATTTAGAAAAATACCAGATACGTGCGAAAAACATAACCCTTCTTTCAGTCGGGTAAAAATGTTATCAAAACATCTGTTTTTTTTATGCCTGGCGTTTATTTAAAAAACTATGAATATAATAGTAATTTTAAATTGACTCCATAAAATCATTCTTCCCCAATTAAAAAAAAAACAGATTTTACGTTACTTACGTTATTTTACGTTAGTCGTCTCTTTACTTGTGTATGTGTTTCAGTCTATTGGGATTATTTTGTATCTCTTCTAAAACATGACTTAACATTATAAAAGTAAAACTGTAATATAGAAACTTGTTAAATATACAATTTCCCGTTAAAATGCCGAGCCGCCAATATCCCTATTATTGAAAATGGAATTAAAATGTTATTAGAAAATCACGAAGATAGCAAAAAATAATCGAACTCAAACAGAAATTAATTAAATGATTCACCCTCAATATCGTGAAGAGATTTCGCTTCCTCGATTCTCATTACGATCTGCCAAATCTCCCTATTTTAATTCAGCATCAATTATAAGTCCATTATCTTGGAATGGGATTAAACTAGGAGCAATCTACGATTCTGGGAGAGACCGCAAATCTCGCCGGGGGGACAAAAAGGTCAGAGGATCCGTGACAGTACCTGACGGCCGTAATCCTCAAGCCCTCGAGTTTCACTATTATATCATTAGATTAAATTCTTGGGGAAACATTGTACGTACTGCTTTATGCAGCAGGATTAATTTGATTAATTGGGTTTGTACAGGGATTAGTAATTCTGTAATTGATTTAGTGTTAAGCCTGTTGCCGTATTTCCAGGTAGTGATGTATTGGGAAGGAACCGATGTTTCTGACCGCTACAGAGGCTTTCTGTAGAGAACTGGCTCACCCAACAGACGTACCGATCAAGCAAATCATTCACTGAGCTTTGAGCCTGAATATACATATAAATATTACCTATGACAAAAAACTACGAGAGACAAACGTGTGGCAACTATTATCGAACACTGAAAGATTATATTCTACCGATATCTCATTATAAACTAATAACGTAATCAATAAGATTCAATCTCACGCGTTAGATTATAATTTGTATAGAATACCTGTACCGATTTAAGTAAGTATATAAGTATTGTAAGAGCAGTCCTGTATGCGAGTGTGACTCTGAAAAATCCGAGAATGTCTGGCACGTGCTGGTAGACTGTCCCCGATTCATGGCTGCAAGACATGATCTCGAATCTATGATTGACAGGAAGCTGGTTATCTCAGATCTCCACAACGTCTTGGCAGATCCAGATAGCAGACCACGGCTTCTGGCTTTCATGGAGAGTTCATTCCGCATAGCGGCCAAAAGAAACTCCACACTTTCTAAAACACAACCCCCTTCACCACCACACCCTACCCCACTGTCCGTGGACGCCACGCCGGGTGCAATCTCCGTCCAAGATAGCTCCTCAAAGAGCATCTCCGTCCAACAACTACTGGAAAACGCAGACCGAGGAGAGGCGGGGATCCGTGTCCGCGGAGTGGCTCTCTTCATGGATAGCAACAAAGAGAGATTCGGAATAAGCTTTTGCTTCGCCTGGGAAAGGAAACGCGCCCGTTTGTCGCCGAGATTGTCTTGTCTGCTCAATGGGAGTACCGCAAAAGTCACAATGAAGCGGAAAACCTTCGACGCTATGCCAGTGTGCGAGGTAGACGGCCACCGATTTCGGTTGGTGCGATCGAGAAACAAAACGATTGCACTAATAGAATACTCGGAAGGTCGGACGCCTTTCACACAGGCAAGTGCGCTGCTTGCACATTTAAGCAGAAATGCGGGTGAAACACCCCGGGTGATAAGCGTGGATGTGATGGCAATCGAATATTCAAGAGCGAAAGTCGCAGACCGGCTGGGTTGCATTGAAGCCTCTAAACATCATGAGGTTGTCGTATACGAAGATAGGGGAGAAAATCTGAGCTTCCTTAGAGCCCCTTCGCACGACCTAACAAATGCAACTGACAGCTGGGGACACCCCGTTCCTAGTTCGACCAACCAAACCGGTTCCGAAAGAGCACAGCAGAGGGCAGCCGCGGAAAAAGCCGCAGCCCATCAAAGCGGCAGCCGAAGCACCAACACGGCCTTCGTGGCTGCCTTCAACACTGCAGCAAGGAGCGTACTCCGAATCTCATCCCATGCACCACCCCTTTTAACGCCAAGGACCCTCAAAACAGCTTCACAGCAACAAATGAGCCGAACGAGAGCCGACATGGGACAGGTTGAACCGCCCCGCTATGTCACGGCTTCGGAGCCGCGGAGCCATGCACGTAACGCCTTCATCGAATTCATAGCCATACTGAGAGCTACAAGACTAGTTAACTTCAAGATCTGCGAAAACATCATGCAGTTCTATAGGCTAGGAAGTGAAAGCCTCCTAAAGGTGAATCTCGAGGAGGCCGAAGCAGCCATTTACAATAATGTCACATCCCGGGTCATCAAGGGAACCATGACAGGACAGTATATGGCAGCCTACAGTGCAGAAAATGGCTTCGTGACACTGAACGAGAGTGAGACAGAGCGCGCGGGAAGACCCGTTTATGCGACACTACTAAACGACCCAATTGTAGTTACCGCCCGATGCACCAAGATTATGCTGGACGACAAGATCCTCGAGATGGCCAAGTCCATTGAAGGGAACTCAAACGTCAAAGCGTGTTGGGAAAATTGGGAAGTACCAAGAATACAGTGGGTCAACGGAGTTCCAGGATGTGGAAAGACAACTTGGGTGATTAGACACTTCGACGTGGACAAGGACGGTATCATCACCACAACAACTGAGGCAGCAAAAGATCTAAGGGAGAAGCTATCGCACCGTATCGGAAACCTGGTCAAAACTAGGGTGCGAACTATGGCTTCTGCTCTGGTAAATGGTTTCGGAAAAGAGAAATTCAGCCGCCTCCTGGTGGATGAGGCTCTCATGAACCATTTCGGGGCCATTGTGATGGTCTCACGGCTGTCTGGTGTTGCCGAAATTATCCTCATCGGAGACGTCAATCAGTTGCCATACATCGATAGGGAAAATCTCTTCGAAATGAGGTATCACCGCCCGAACCTGGTAGCAAAGATCAGGCAGGAGTTGCTCTGCACACATCGCAACCCGATGGATGTTGCATATGCGCTGAGGGAAATATACTCAGGTATGTATTCCTCAGTTCCCCGTACAAAGTCCCTAGAGCAGAGAAGGTATAAAGGAGCGAAAATACCCGGCACCCAACCCAACACCCTCTTTTTAGTGCATACTCAAGAGGAAAAGGAGACCCTGACAAACCAGGGTTACGGGTCGGGCACCGGGTCACGCATCCTTACCATCCATGAAGCGCAGGGATTGACATACGAGTCGGTAATCGTAATTAAAACTAAGGCAAACATGAAGCTGCACGAGAGCGTGTCCCATGCGGTTGTAGCAATCTCACGGCACACGGGGACCTTCACATACTACGCTGACGACACCGACGACGCCATCGGTCGGTTCGTGCGGCGAGCGTTGGCTGCATCACCAAAGACCATTCGAGATTTCAACCTACAGATGGCCATTAGAGACAGAAATGCGGCCGTAGTGGAGGCTCTGGGCCAGGAGGAGGCGGCTTAGGCAAAAGACGATGTCGAGTCGATTACTATCGGAATCCTAACCGGTAGTGATCGGCTCAACAGACGAAATCGGACTGACTAGTACTAGAATTACGTTTAAAATGTTCACCACCCCCCTACTCCCCCCCCCTTTTTATGTTCCTCTTCTTCTCCTAATCCAAGATCTATGTAAATAAAAAAAGATTATTGTAATGACAAAGGTCACGGACCCCGGAGTCTGTGGAGTGTTTAAATTAAATAAAAAAATATATATATATATATAATTTGTCGTCGATTACAATTTTACTGTATTATATTTATGTAAATCATGTGAAGACGCAATTGAATACTGCTGTGGTCTTTTTTCTAACACTACTCGTAGGTCATAGTGTCAAGTGCAGGTTGTCTAGTGATGCATTACTTCCAAAAATATCTTTCTTGGAATATGCGAGTTTGTTTACGACGTTTCTTCTAGGTAAACACGCTCCATCGTAGACCGCATCGTCGATTAACATCAGGCGATATGGCGGTCAAGTGTAAACCTATAATAGTTAAAAAAAAATGTTTTCCTTCACTGTTAAAGTCTAAAGTGATCAAAAACAACTGCACTTGGAAAATTTAACCTATGACCAAGTTAGAAACCCCCTGAATTTTTTTTTTCACAATTGTAATTACACACGTATAAACCACTAAGGCACCATGATTTAAAATGTCGTAGCAGTATATTTTTATTCAATATTTAGTAACAGTTCCATTAAAATATCTCTCTTTGTGTCCACAAAACACAATAAACAAAACAAAGGCTTTCAGAAACATTCCTCGAACAATAAAAAGTATCACGAAAATTCTCGGCTTTTTTCTCGCACAGCTAATAAGGAAGCAACCGCCGTTGGCGCACGTTGGAGCCAATCGCGCGTGTAATGGACGACTTTGGGCCATAAATCGTTGGTTATAACCGAAATAATTAGCGGGATCATTAGAGCTTCTGTTCGGGGTCCGGGAACTGAAGTATGATTATCTATTATCTGATTCAGATTGCGAGTTGCCGAATGAGCGGGCAAACATTCGCTGGTAACGGTTTCGTAGTTCATTTGTTTTGTAAACCATTTTTATAAAAGTTTTTATTTAAATACGTTTTTATCGTAATGATTCGCTTTTTGAACAAGTTCATTTGTTTTGTTAAGACTATTAATTTGAACTCATTTTATTAAAAGCATTATAATAAATAAATATTGGTGGACATTTCACACACAACACCATCTGACCCCAAACTAAGCAAAGCTTGTATTATGGCGGCCAGATTATTATACATAGAAATACCCAGACACAGTGCAAACATTTGAATTCATCACACAAATATTTGCGCTGGGTGGGAATCGAACCCACCTTACATTACAAAAGACTTAATTGTAGTCTATAGCATTATTTATTTATTAAATATAATCTGTTTTTGGCCTAGCGCAGAGGGTACAGGGCTCAAACAAAATATAGGTATTATTAGTAATAAATATTTTAAAAATTCGTTTACAAACTCGTCCTTACGAAATCCAACCAAAATTCTCAGTAATCAAAAGAGAAATGAACAGTTAAACCTGTAATGGCTCTAGAACAGAACATTTAATAAAATATAATTAACGTATTGGACAATACGCGTAATCAGCTTAAAATGTACCCTTAATTTTCTGAATGCATTTATCAGCCGCTGTGTTCGCTTAATGAATGGATTACTGGAAAAGGACGGGATACAAGTTGAATATTGTTATTAAAATGAACTTTATGCCAGAAAATGATACACTTCTACAGATGGATCATGTTTACTTTAGATTTGATAACGGATTGGATTTGTCTGGAGATACATAAATATCCTATCTACTAATATCGTATTATAATTTTTTAATTACAAAATGTTGAATTTTTGACGTTGGAAAGCCTTAATGGATTGGGTTTAAATATTGAACACAGATGTATTATTTAATGCTCTGTAATAACAGTATTTTTTATATTCTGTGTAAGATTTTAGTTTGATGTACATGTGGACCATGGACTGATGTCTGAAATATAGAATACTAGCAGTGCCCCGCGGTTTTACCCGCGTAGTTCCCGTTCCCGTCGTTCCTGTTATTTTCCCGGGATAAATAGTAGCCTACGTGTTCTTCCAGACTATAATCTATCTGTGTTTCAAATTTCAGCTTGTTCCGTTCATACGTTACGGCGTGATTGAGCAACAAACATCCAAACATCCAAATATCCATACTTTGACATTTATAATGTTAGTGGGATTAATATTATAATAATACAAAGGCTACTTTTGATCACAGAAAAATAGCGGGAATGGAACTACGCAGGTTCAACCGTAAAGCGCTGCTAGTCTACTATAATACATATTATATAGCTAGGATCTGTCCGCTACTTTGTCCGCGAAAAAGTTAGAACATACTCGTAGCTACTTTCGAAGGAAAATGCAGAGTACCTATTTCATACGGATGAAAAATAGCCTGTGTAGTATTCCAAACTAAAGCATAAATTTTATGTCTGTATTTCAAATTAAACCGTTTAATTTTTGCTTCGTAATTGATCAACAAACATTAAAACCTTCACATTTATAATATTAGTAGGATATCAAACAACTTAAGGATAAAAATTATGATAAGATGAAAAACTGTTTATTTTAAATTTGAGAACAAGTTGTATCAATCATCTTCAACATGTATAATTATGCAAAATTTACGTAATTATATAAAGAATAAAATAAACACTAAGATACATTAATCAGAATTAATCGTTTCTTTTAATCATGTATACATCAAAGCTTCCATGAAAATAAAACGGGCCATTCCATTAAGAGTTTCCTCGAAAAGTCTGTAAGGCCTTAAAAATAATCTTGAGATATAAAATTCCCGGGAAGGAATTAATCTTGGGCCGGTGCAGAAGATTGCAAAAAGAAAAAGGATGAGAAAAGATTCAATTATAATAATTAGCAGAAATTGCCGAGGTTCTACAGTGCGCGCCAAATTTTTGGTTCTGTCGAACGTTACCGTAGTCATAAATTACAGTAATCGGTATCGTTACAAAAACGTTTTGTTTTTCAATCAAAATGGTAATAAAAACTGTCACTTCAATCATATTTTATGGAACAGAGGCGTCTGGTCGGCAGTGCTATAGTCTAGGATGATAATATTAATAGCCTTTTAACTAAAATCTTCGACCAGTATCTTAAAGAGGCTTTTGCTAGACGATTGAATTGTTGCACGGATACAACATGTAAACATCATTAGTATTTTGAGCCTGCGTCACTGCTGCTGACTCTCTAGTTTCAAAATTATTATTTAACTTAAAAATCTTTGCGACATTTATAGAAAACTAGCTGACCCGGTGAACTTCGTACCACCATGTATTTTTTGTCTACATTTTCTAGACTTTCTGCTTTACAAAACTTGTCCCGACAATAATAAACAAAGAATCATCCTATTTGGTGCAGTCATTCAAAAGCTATGAGCGTAGGTACATACATTTCGAAGATCCATTTTTACGGTTTCGTAAAACGTACTAACTGGACCTTTATGGCTTTGTCATGTGTGACTGTCTGTCCATCCGTATGTCACAACCATTTTTTTTCGAAACTATAAGAACTATACCGTTGAAACTTGATACAGTTAATAACATTTTACTTTAACGTATATAAGCATTTAAAAGCAAGTAATCCCTTTAAGCAGAATACAGAAGACCGCACCTTGTGGCGTTCATTAGGAGAGGCCTACTTCCAACAGTGGACGAATATTAAATAGGCTGATAATGATGATGAGTCCCTTTATTGTTAATCAAGTTATTACAAAAATAAGTTTTATTTTCATTGTAGTGCTTTGTGATATACGATGTTTTTTATTTGATTACCTGGCACATGGACAATTTGCAACATACAATTGACCATGTGAGAATCATGGGTTTGCTAGATATGTATAATACCACAAACACTTTGAGGTTGCCCCTGGGACTTGTTTATGATCATAGCAAAAGCAAGCCGCACAGGAAACTGTAGTCGCTTAAACTCAAATGGTGCATCAGTCGGAATAATTGGGATGCGTGGTATCAAAACGTCTTCTCCTTTATACTTTCCTTTCAGTATAGGTGCTTCTATCACGTTATTCAGTATTTTTTATAGCTAACCGTGTGCCGTTGCAAAGACGCGGTTCGTTCTTATTTCACAACATTTTAACTACCGATCCAACTTGAAGATTAGGTATGAGGTGACAATCCTGGAAAATCCAGCGAGTTCAAAAACTCCGCTGGATAGTTAGTTGTTGACGACATCATCTTGAATCGAATCAACTGATTTATAAATCCTCAGTTTGCCTGTAATTTGTTCTTGAATTTTGGCATTTAATTCATTTGCATCTATCTCATTTACGTAATAGGTATTAATATTTATTTATCATGTGGCTGTCTTGTCCCAATATTGGGCAACGGCTTCCATACCCTCCTTCTACTTTCCCTTTCTATGGCTAATACAGTCCAGTCTTTCCGATATTTGTAGAGGTTGTCGCGTCGTCATTTGCAATCTGGCTTCCTCAGCGTGGTAATTTTGGCCCAATAATCATCCGACATGCAACAACATGTCCAGCCCGATTCCTCTTTCAAATTGGCTGCTTTTTGAGTCACATCGGCTATTCCGGTTTTGGAACGCAGTATGGTATTTCGTATTCTGTCCGTTAGTTTTACACCAAATACACAAACACACACTCCACAGCACAAACTTGTGTATTCAAATCATTTTGCACGGATAGGGATATTCAATCAATGATTCAAAATAATAACACACTCTTTTTAATTAATGGCTCTATGTGGATTAGTCAATAAACACTTTTGGTTACGCGGTTTGTGTTTGACTGACACTTGATTGATATAATGACGTGAAAACTGACGCATTTTGTATCGCGTGCCGAAACTAAATCAAAGTAAATAATATCGTGAAGCCGACCAAATTGAAAATCAGTACTAATGAGTGTTACGTTTTGTGATTATTCAATTTAATTTGGTTAGCGATATCATCGCTTTTGTTGAGTTTCTTCTAAATGGGTTTCGGAACATGACATTAGATCCTCCTATCCTCCAACTGTTTTGATAGACATGATGGAATTTGAACTTTGTGCAGCGGGAATAAATAAAGTGCCAATTGACTCCTTGACGTTAGGAACACACATATATTGCTTAGGCATAAGCGAATGCCTGTTATTTAACATGAACTTTATTTCATAGCAATAAAGCTCAAATTGCCTTAACATTTTAGTTAGAAAACGTTTGTATGGGAAAAAGAAAAGGGCTGTGTTTAGAGTTTTCCCGGCAATTATTCGATTTTTTCTCGCCGTAAAAACCATCCTTGGACTTCAAAGAACATTTAAAATAAAGAATAGTCCAAATTGGTCCAGGCGTTGTAGAGTGATGCGCTTACCAACACATTTTGCGATTCATTTTTATATTATAGAAGAATTTAGATTTGCCATAAGCTCCGGGAAATTTTAATCGAAATAGAGTGAAAAACATTTACAAATAAAAGTAGCTAAGTATTTATGACGTACAGAAAAAAACTACTCATCCGATCGAGTTCAAACCAATTTACGTTGGTAGTTTGCACGTACATCATATATTTTGTTTAGTTTCATCATTCTCTTATTTTAGAAGTTACACATTTTACCACTTTGGAAGGGTCTGTCGCGCAAATCATTCAGTGTAGACAAAACTGATTATAGAAACCTCAACATCATTTTTGAAGACCTATCGATAGACACCCCAGGTTGCAGGACACACATGCAGGTTTGATGAAAAAAAAATTTTTCAGTTTCAGTTCTAAGTATGGGGGCACCCCTATTTTTTTTTTAATTTTTGTTAAATCTCAATCCAGTTCACAGAATACATCTACTTACCAAGTTTTAACAGTGTAGTTCTCATAGTTTCGGCATAAAGTGGCTGTGACATACGGACGGACAGACATACAAACAGACAGACATGACGAATCTATAAGGGTTCTGTTTCTACGTTTTCCGGAACCCTAAAAAGACTATAATTGATCAGTTATCGAGCGGGATGAAAAATGATTAAATTACTAAAATGGCTATTAAAAAATAGGGGTTGGTGATAAAAAGGTAAAAATTTTGGGTTGTATACATGTTTTAACGCCACATTATAAAAAAATAAATACAAAAAATTTTGACAGAAAACTAAAAAAAATTTTTTTGGTGTGAACAACCCTTGTCACTTAGAGGCATGAAAAATAGCTAGTAGCCGATTCTCAGGCCTACTGAATATGCATATAAAATTTGGTTAAAATCAGTAAAGCCGTTTCGGAGGAGTACGGAAACAAACACTGTGACACGAGAATTTTATATATAAGATAATTGGCATTGTCTACAATGGAAGTGATAACTTAAAATTTTAGTGTTTAATTACACAATACGTCATCTGTATTGCTACAGATATACTGTTTTTATTAGTGTCTCTAATGCAACTCATAAGATTCTGTCGTCCCGCTCCGCTGATTCGCCGCCGCTCCAATGCTACGCCACTACATCGCAGCTGCTCAATATTAGCATAGGTAATGCGTATCCATATTTTTTTTCTCGCTAAAAAATGTTCGACGCTTTTTAAAAAAAAATCTGATGTCTTGGCACGCAGTGTAGAGTTGCGGGAGGTTGTGAGGTTGTGAGGGTAGCAGAGTGCAGGTGCGCTGTCGGCGGCTCGCAGCTCGGAGCTTCAATCCATTCCTCCTTCAAATTACTCTGATTTAAGACTCGGATAACTTTTAAATGAAGTCAGGATGGACGCTTCTTAAAACACGGAACATTTTTTTTTTCAGGAAATATTATTTCGAAGTTTGGTTAAAACTTTCCGGTGTAATTGGATAAAGAGTTGATTGGATCTAAAAATTTATGATGCTGATTTTTTTGGAATGTTTTTGAAGGATTTTTTTAAGGTTTAATTTTATTTTGTTCTTAACTTTTATACAAACAGGATTTATTCAAACAAACTGCTTGTTTGTATGTATCATAACTGAAAATATTTATAACTAACAGCGCCCCGTGGTTTTACCCGCGTAGTTCCCGTTCCCGTGATTTTCCTGGAATCGGATCAAATAAGCTAATTGTTCTTTCAGACTATATTCTAACTGTGTTCCAAATTTCACCTCGATCCGTTCATACGTTACGACGTGATTGAGCAACAAACGTCCAAACATTGACATTTATAATATTAATGGGATGATAACTGTGTTATATCAGTTATCTGGTTTCGAGGTCTTAAGCACAAACTTCTTAATTCAGGGCCAGGTGAAGTTGTGTGAACAAATGTCGGCCAAAAATTATTCAACAAAAACAAAGTTAAAATACAATAAAAACTAAACACCCTACTTATAAGATTTGTGCTCATAGCTAGTAAGTTAGTTCAAAACTTAACATACATTTTTTTAACTTAAATTAGTTTAGATTATTTACAATAGTGACATCTAACGTAAGTAGGTACTCGAGGAGACAGAATCGACCGTAGCTCAACTTTTTCTCCCTATTTTTTTAAAATAAATATTGGTGCATAATTCACATACAACACCATCTGACCCCAAACTAAGCAAAGTTTGTACTATGGCGGCCAGATAGCTGATATATATTATAAAAGGTAACCTAAGCTAATCGACATTGTATGTCTAAATTAATTATCGGCTAACAATAACCGATATTGGATTAACCGTGAACAGATTAGAGCTTAATGATAATTAAGATACCTTCTATCAACTATAAAGCATATTGAATGCGAGCAAAGATAAGGCTTACGCAGAGGCATCACTATAATGTAAAAGAAATTACTTTGTATCTTGCTCACAATTCTGTTTTTTTTTACGTCAAATAAATATTAAAAAAACGTTAAATTTTGTTACATAAAGTTGATGTTCCATAACACGAACGAAGAGATTTGACTCTACTTATGTGAGGTGACGGTCAAAGTAGTAGACTAGCAGCGCCCCGCGGTGTTACCCGCGAAGTTCCCGTTCCCGTGGTTCCCATTGTTTTTTCGGGATAAAAAGTAGCCTATGTGTTCTTCCAGACTATAATCTATCTGTGTTCCAAATTTCAGCCCGATCCGTTCATACGTTAGGACGTGATTGAGCAACAAACATCCAAACATCCATACATTCACATTTATAATATTAATAGGATAGGATAATAGGATTAATAGGATTATAGTTAAAAAAGGTAACATTTCTGACAGATCTGTTAATGTATCTGAAACGATTTCAATAAATCTTTCACTTTGAATCGCCATCTCACAGATTTTTTCCTAGTTTTGGGCACCAATGCACTTCTACATGGATTAAGACTTTTTAAATTTAGATTTCTGCGCACTACTTGGCGTAATTTTTAACAAAATAAACGTTTTATATCAATTATGAAGTGTTTTTTTTTAAACTGACAGATATGACGCACAGATGCATGAAAATACATGTCAAATTATGAACATTGACGTATTCACGACGCCGACGTATAGTCTGGCGGCCTTTTTCAAGGAAACGGGTAGCAACAACGAGCGTGCACTCTCCTTGAAAAAGATTACCGCAGGTCTACTGCCTTACTCTTCTGCTTTCTGCTATGCTTTGATTTGTGACGTCATCGGCCAGTTTGCTAACGCCGATGAAACCAGACAACTACATCTGCCTTCCATTCCGCTGCATACGGAAAGCAGATGTAGTTGTCTGGTTTCATCGGCGTTAGCAAACTGGCCGATGACGTCACAAATCAAGGCACAGCAGAAAGAAGGAGAGTTCGGCGGTAGACGTGCCGGACGCGGCTACAACTTGAGTCGGACTGGGCCATGGTCGGTCATCATACTTGAGTTACCAATACTATGTGTAACAACCATGTTTTTTTTTTTTTTTTTTTAAACAACCATGTTAGTTTCAATACTAAAGTGTTTGACAACCTTCTAACATTCTCAAAATGTCTCATTCGCAGGTACTGTTCTCCAGATCGTCACAAAATATTGTATCAGTAAGTTTAATTGCATATTATTGTCAAATACGGTATATTTTCCGTGGTTAAATAAGACTAGTGTAGTAACAATCGATGATAGCTATTAATTTTGTATTATAAATTTAATTAACAATTAATTTTATTAATAACTAGCGGCCCATTCCGGCTGCGCTCGGATATTGTCATTTAAAGACTATTAATCGAAATAAAAACTATCCTATCTCTCAAGTTGGACCAGACTGATCGCGGTGTGCCAATTTAATTTAAAATCGGTTAAGTAGTTTAGGGATCCATCGCGGACAAACATCGTGACAGGAGATTTATATATATTAAGATTGGACGATGTAGAGTGGATCACTCATCATCAGGATTCACAGCCCTCTTTATCGCAATGCTAGGTTTAGGTATCTATTTTACCATGTCACTTTTCTCGGCCACGTGCTAATATATACGTATTTAAAATTTAAATCCGTTTTTTATTGCACCGAGTGAAGGGACGAGCAGGATATGTGCTTGATGGTAATTTATACACACAAATATACACATACAATCCTGCTGGTTTGATGGACTATGAAAGAAAGAAATGACGAAGTGATGAATCACTGAATTTTCTAGAAAGATTGTAATAGTACTCGTAATGAAGCAATTGTACCGCCAAGTATTATGTATGTATAATGTAAACACTTTACCATAATTAGTTTGGTTCGAAGGGAAATGATTCCAGAGAAATGGGCGAAGATTAAACCATCGATGTTCGAATAACGAGTGCAGTCCTACTCTAGGCCGTCATTTGTACATTTTCAAATAATTACGTGACCCTGTGAGTGGTGTTGTGGGGATTCGTGTTGCTAACCATCAGGCACATGTCTTGTTCATTCCGTTACTCTACTTTGATAAAAGATATTTTCTCAGGTGGATAAATTTAAAAAATCTTTCCAGAACAAAAATATAAACAATAATTTATATAAAAACGTAAATTACCCTAGAATTCTCACCACCTTCAACAAATAACTAAATGAAGGCAGCAATCAAATTCAAATCAAGTCAAACTAACCTTATATTTTGAAACTATGATAAAATATTCAACGTCTACAATTAGCGCTATGGAAGTTAGGCAGGTGTGGGGGGGTAATCTCTCGGGCCCAAGTAGGGGGGCAAAGTATACCCGCGGGGCCAATGTAACTTTATCTTAGGCAATGTAAACTTGCCCTTATCTTAGGCTGTATTGTTGCCCTACTTGTACGGTATTTACTAGTTTAATTATTGTTAGTAATTCAGTGATAGCGAGTACCTGTAATTATCTGTTGTAGGATTTTCTCAGAATACTCATTGACAGACGATGCTCAGTACAAAGAAATATTTGTAGTGACTTTGCGCTGTGTTTTTTTGTTACATAAAGAGTGACGAGACGAGCAGGACATATACCTGATCGTAAGCCACATGCCTGTCACATATAACAGGACAGTGACACGCAGCTATTGGAACACGAAGAGCCCAAATCATTACCTAGCATTGCACTGCGCTCGTCACCCAGAGATCTAAGTTGTTATATCTCTAAGTCCTGTAATTTCTCTGGAAACATTGCCCTTCAAACCGGAACACAGTAATGTTTGCACATTACTGCTTGGCGGTAGAATAACTGGCAAAGGTGTGGTTCTTCCCCAGGTGGACTCTGCTAAGAGTCCTACCACTACAAGGGGTAGTACGAGTACATTTGTTCATGTAATTTGTGGATAGTGGATAGTATATTTATTTCTTATATATATTATAAATTCAAAAGTTTGGATAAATAATATACTACAAAAAATATACCTATTATAATGGGTAGGCGTGTTGTTTTTCGTATCAAAGTTGCGGCTAGTCTGGTTGGAAGAACGGCAAATGCCAAAAAAAACTATGAAGGAGATACATCGGGGGTAAACCAGCATGTTCCCAGAATATTTCGAGGGTATGTTATTATTAGGTTATTTATTTATCATAACGCATTAGGCCAGCGCAGCGTGGTGAATTACGACCTTGACTGTCTGTGTCCTTGAGAGAAGAGGACCAGAATTTCAGCAGTAGGAACATTTCTTTAGTGGGGTGCCTATCCTTATGTGTTGTTTACCATCAGACACATTACCCGCTCGTCTCGTCCCTATATTTTTGTAACTAAAAAATATACATTGAACTCTGCAAAGAGGCGTACCATCATAAAACATTCTTATTATTTGACCTAAAAGTCAATTTTACCACAGAATGCTTTAATTTTAATTAAATTCGTAAATGGGACTGCAGAAATTCTTTCATAGTACTGTAGGTTGTATAACGAGCCGCAATACTCAAAATTACACGCTTTTTGAATGATTTGTTTATGCTCCGACGGGGTTGTAAGTTTAACAAATATTTATATTAATTTAAAACACGAGCCAGTATCAAACATTTTTAAGCAATGTCCGTAATATATATTTATGTTGTAGTAATGTTAAATTTATCTTTTAAGCGACTATGTTCGTTTGAAATGAAGTAAAATAAATGGCTTTTCTCTAAGGACCTTTAAGTTTTTCGAGATAAAAAGTAGAATAACTTATCTGAATTCTATATTACAAACTGATCTGTGTAGTTCTGACAACGTGATTGAGTAACAAACATCTGAGCATCCAACAGTCGTATTTTGAATAATACTGATAGGAATTGATGGTCTGTTTTTTCCACAGAAATCTAAATAATAAGGTACCTTATTATTTAGATTTCTGTGGTTATTTAAAAAAACTCCAATATGCATGTATGTGTGTATTTATTTACTGAGGTGTCAGTAACCACTACCTACAGTATTTTTACGAAAACGAGGCATCACAAGCCCTACTCCAGAAGTTTGATGATCTACCTATATCTTTGTCGATTTAAAAAATAATAATTTATCAAAAAATACGTTACGTATTTTTTCGTAATCTACTTGACTAATTAGGATGGTATATAATTATTTCACCAAGTCATCACGCTAATTGAAAGAACTTCATCCGTAGGTACCTACGTATATAAATGACACTCATTTAATTTTCAGTCCATTCCAAGTTTGGTATCCTCTGCAGGAGTGTGCATGCCCCTCTCTCGCCGACCTCCCCCCCGCACCCCCCGGGTAGTGTTGAAATATGAAAGGCGAGCAATTAGCGCAGGAAAGTTGGCCGGCAGGTGGCCCACTGCTGCAAGCTGAGGCAACTTTCTGTGACGACAGATGTATTATATCTACAACTATATATCATAACTCGGGAATGACAAGGAGATAAGTCAAAGCTGATCGAGTCGGGAGAGCGGTAACTGCCAATCTGGAGCCCCTAGCTCGAATCCTAAGCGTACCGCTGTATTTTCGAAGTCATGTGCGTTACTCCGCTAACTTAAAAACTGTGAAGGAAGACATCGTAAGGAATCTGACATATGCCTAGAATATTTTTAGGTCAAGCCTCATCCAACAACTCGCACTAGGCCTGTGTGGTGGATTAAAAATAAATAAATATTGTTGGACAATTATGGCCTTGACTTATTCCTAGCGAAAGAAAGCCTCAAGTCCCAGCTGTGGGAACATTTAGCGGGCTGCTTATGTATGCATGCATTACAAGAAGATACATTTTTTTTAACTATTGTAGGTCTTCCTTTTGTCTTTTTGAAGTAATGTGCGTAATGCCGCTAACTTAAAAACTGACATGTACCTAGAATCTTTCGAGGTCACGTGTCATCCACCAACCTGCACTGGGCCAGCGTGGTGGATTATGACCTTCACTATCTCCTTGCGAGAGAAGGCCCCGAACCCAAGCAGTGGGAACATAATTATAGTGGGCTGTTTATGCTGTAGGTCTTCGCATGACCGCCATCTAGCCTGATGTTAAGTGATGATGTATTGTGTTCTACGATGGGGCATGCTTACCCAGAAAAAACAGATTCACTCTCGATTTTAAGACACCAAAATTGTATCCGTCGGGAAAAATCCACTCAGACAACGCGTTCCTAGTATAATATGTTATTATTATATTCGTAAATACTAAATACTACTTATACATAGAAATACCTGGAACACAGAACAAATATTTGTATTGATCACACAAGTAATTGGCCCAGATCTATATTTATCTGGAAAGCGAACCCACGACCTTCGGCACTGCGGGCAGACTGATTACCCTTCAAGTCATTACCAGCCCAGTAAAAAATCGGGAGAAAATCAACATGTTCCAAAAGAATCAATTTTTGTGGACTTGTGTCAGCTACCAACCCGCCATTTTGAAAGCGTGATGGATTATGATCTTAGAATAGAATGTAATGGTCTCAATTTAAGTCTACAAACAGCCTAACGTAAGCAGAGACACAAATACCAATTACCATTGGCGTTTATAACGCCTGAAAAAACATTCAAGCATCCAAACAATGTGTAGATGCTCACTTATTTAATTCATTCCACACAACAGAACCAAAAATGGCGCGCAAACAATATTCATGGTCGTTTCCCGTTTTCCGACAGTGGCGCCGCAGTTTTCCGCCCCAATTACAGCCTTTAACAATGCGGTCGAAACATAACTTTCGCTCTATTAACACACAATATCACCAACCAATTCAACATCTGTCAGCTACCATCTCATATGTAGGACATGGGTCTTCACGTCTGAACTACCCTACCCGAAACTCGACTTTATCGCGTCACGTCAAAGTTGATTCTCGATTGTGTGTGGAACCATCTAATTTGCATAGCGATCCTCGTGTCAAAAGTGAGGGAGGACCGGAACCTAAAAGCCTTTAGTGACGTTTAGAACTTGTGTACTTTATCCCTTTACTCTTGATTAAATTTGGGATATTATTGATGCGTGTTGGGCTGTCGCTTGTGACGTGACGCTTACTCGCTCGTTGCTGGGTAAACAAGTTGGTTCTAACCACAATATCTGTTCTGTGGTTCTAACACAACAATTAATTCATGTATGTGGAATATTTTTTTTAGACTTTATTTTGTAACACCTGATTCCTATCTCGCCTGATGCCAAGCCATGATGCGATCCTTGATAGACCACGCTCATCTAGAAGAAATATCATACCTTTTTTAAAAAAGAACAATTCTATTTTTCTATGATGCGCATACCTGCCAATCCTCCTAATGTCATAAATATGAAAGTTTAGATATTTTAACTTATGACTAAAAACTCATGGAACGATTTCCACCTAAAACGCGGCGGGCGCGAGTTTTGTTTCAAAACTCACCGCTGATTTTCGCGGTCTGGTAGATGCCGCGGGTTACACCCACGAACGTGGCGGGTGACAGACGAGCGACGACCGCGCGGGAGTCGGGCGGTAGCCACGCGTGCCGCGGGCTATATAGAACAAGAGCCCGTGAACCCCAGACCTTCGTTATTTTATAAAAGCTGAAAACTTGTCAGCGCATGCTCCTAACACAGGTAAGAACGATGGACCATTATGAAGTTTGGGTCATCCTGGCTTTGGCAAATAAATGGCACTAAGGCCCCAAGTCCCAGCAGTGGGAACTTTTAGTGGGCTGCTTATGATAATTAGGCTGCTAATTGTTACCCAAATATTATGTTTAAAAATCAGTGCGCATATTATGACGCAAGTAGAATTATAATTGCTTGGACATTAACACAACATGGGTGTCTGGCAAGTGTTTGCCACGATGTTAAGTGTCTGGCAATTATTGGTGTGATTTTTAATAATATTCTAAAGGTATTACCAAAATATCAGACTTTATAATTTGACAAATTTAGATCGGTACACCTTTAGTACCGTTTATCTGCCAAAGCCAGGATGATCCAAACTTCATCATGGGCCATCGTTCTTAACTGTGTTGGGAGCATACTCTGACAAACGTTCAGCTTTTATAAAATAACGAAGGTCTGGGGTGCATGGGCTCTTGGTCTATACGTTTTTGAACTTGTTGACTAGACTAGTGTAGTGGTAGGACTCGTGGCAGAGTCCGCCTAGGGAAGTCCTACCTTTGGCCTAGAACCTTTGGCAGTTATTCTACCGCCAAGCAGTAATCTGCAAACATTACTGTGTTCCAGTTTGAAGGGCAATGTTTCCAGATAAATTACAGGGCTTAGAGATATAACATCTTAGATCTCTGGGGGACGAGCGCAGTGCAGTGCTAGGTAATGATTTGGACTCTTCATGTTCCAATAGCTGCGTGTCACTGTGTTGTTATGTGGCAGGCATGTTGCTTTCCATCAGGCACATGTACTGCTCGTCTCGTCAGTCTTTATTCAAAAAAAAAAAAAACTGCGGGCTCGCAACCGCAGCGGGTGCGGCTAAAAATCGCTCCATGAGTTCTCAGTCTAGTTGTGTAGGACAGGGTTGAAATTTAAATCACGGTTCAATTGTAGTAGAGTAACACGTAGACTACTTTTCTAATAGGAAATTGTAGGGAACAGAAACTAAGCGCGTAAACCGCGGAATGGTCTCAGTATTGTAAATGTTAGTTTAGATGTTTGGACGTCAAAATGCCTGAGCGGATAGGATTGGTATTTGCGACACAATTAGATCAAAGCCTGAAATACCACATAGGCTACTAACTGTTCTCGTAGTACAATTTTATGGAAGTAGAAATTATGCTGGTAAACCAGGATGCTGTTGGTAATGCATTGTTGACTAGCAGATCCTGACGGTTTCTCCCGTTCAGTTATTGTTCCCGTATGTTTTCCGGTAGAAAAGTCTATGTTTTATTCCAGACTACAATCTAAATATGTTCCATTTAACCAAAAGATGTCAGGAGGGTGTCACATCTAACTAAATCTGCTTTGTCTAGGCCAAGGGTCACCAATTACGCTCGGGGTCCATTTAAGAAATGAAATGACGTTCGCGGTCCACACATTTCATAAAAAAAAAAGGTATTAAATGAAGCTAATTACGGAAATTACAAAGGTATTTGTACTTATCAATGAGAAAAGTATTTTTTTGTTGCTGATTATTATCTGTCTGAAGTTCGGAGTGAAATCGGTGCAAGCTATTAACATTACGTCAACAAAAATACTGCACGGGAATATTTTTTCGGTCCGCACACAGCACACAGGACCGCGGTCCCCTGGTCTAGGCTATTGCTGTCTCTATAATTTCAAACGGAAAAAAGGGATAGCCATGTCAAAGCTAAGACAGTTTAAGTTAGCCGGTAGACCCTCCGATCCGTTTAGGCATTCCGACATGATTGAGCAACAAACATCCAAACTAGTACATATATAACATTATTTTGATATATTGTAGAAAAATGGCTACGTTCGGACAAAAACATTCCTAGGTTGGCGACACTATCCGTAGGAAAACAGCTTTTGTATGACCAGTTGGTATTCTCTGGCCTAGAAACTGAACCACCAGTACCGCTAGCTCCATGGCTCGGGTTCCGTACAGTATTCCAGCACTCCGTTTAATGGAATAGAGAGATAGTTCCGCCGCCGCATTTCGGTCCAACTCGTGTTGTGGTTCAATTTGGCAAATAATGTCTCGGGAACGACACGGAACGTGTACTTCCTACGTTGAATTTTACATTTGTGGATTCAATTATATTTTATGGTAACATCTTTAGTGATGTTGGATTTGCGAAACAGAATGTACGTCTTTTGTTTAATTAATTACTTATTACTAGTAAAGTTGCGTTCAGTGGCTGTAATCCACGGCTTACCTACTAAATACTCTAATATTACTAATTTATTGCGGCAAATGTATAATAAAGTGTCTTGTATTTTACCCGGGTGGTTCATCTTCCCTTAGTAATTTAGTAATATTATGTGTTCTTCCAGACTACAATAATCTGTCTATAGTCCAAAAGACGTTACCACGTGATTGAGCAACAAACATTCAAACATTGTCATTTACAGTACTCATTTTAGTAAGATGTCATGTTTGAATGATAAAATAATATTTATGTGACAAATATATAAATAAAGTAGCCAAGTGCGAGTTGGACTCGCCCATGAAGGGTTCCGTTGCAGCAAGTAACATAATATACATAGTACACATAGTTCTTGTAGTTCGTTGTAACTTTGATCGAAGTTTTAATAATAGTGTATTTATGACGTACTAAAAAAAAACTACTCATCAGATCGAGTTCAAACTAATTTTCGTTGGTAGTTTTGATGGTAATGTACATCATATATTTTTTTTAGTTTTTTCATTCTATTACTTTAGAAGTTAGAGGGGGGGGGACACACATTTTACCACTTTGGAAGCGTCTCTCGCGCAAGCTATTCAGTGTAGACAAAAAATATATTAGAAACCTTAACATCATTTTTTAAGACCTATCGATAGACACCCCACACGTGGAGGTTTGATGAAAAAAAATTTTTTGAGCTTCAGTTCTCAGTATGGGGGGCACCCCTAATTTTTGTTTTTTTTTTAAACTTTTGTAAAAATCTTAATGCGGTTCACAGAATACATCTACTTACCAAGTTTCAACAGTGTAGTTCTCATAGTTTCGGCAAAAAGTGGCTGTGACATACGGACGGACAGACAGACAGACAGACAGACAGACAGACAGACATGACGAATCTATAAGGGTTCCGTTTTTACGTTTTACGGAACCCTAAAAATGCACAATTATGTTGATGAAGTATATAAATAAATATGATCCTTGTCCTTGACTTTGTTGGTTGTAAGTTTGCTTGTAGAGTCGTGGGTTCGATTCCCACCTACGACAAATATTTCATCGAGAATCGAGATGTTGACCATCATTTTCGGAGTTAGTTGGTACAATTTTTTTATGTTTATTGTTAGTAATTAATACTATTCGTATTTTCTTTTTGATTTGTTTTTCAATAAAGTGTATCTATCTAAATCAAGTTGAAATGTTCTAGTGTCTCAAACAATCTAGTGAATTAGGAATAAAGAAGTCTGTTTAACTTCTCTTCTATTATATTCCAAACAATAACCTCGAAAATAATTTGTCCTAGTTAAGAAGTCTCGTTAAAAAACTATAAACCCGCTCGCGGTTTAAGCCTGCTTTGTCTCCGAGGCTTGTTTCGACGTTCAACGTAATTCATTGTTTTCTCAGACTCTTGTCTTATTGTTTCAAGTACTTTATAAGTGTGCTGATTTAAATGTTAGGTTAGTGTACTACTTTCATTATTAAATGTTAATAAAAAGAAATTGGAATGTTTTGGTTATGATATAATCTAATACAATAAAAGTTAAGCATGCTCATATAATATTTTATAAGAATAGAATGTATAGTATTATAAATAATACAGTAGAAGATATGGATACGAAAAACATTTAAGAGTAGGTAATAACAGAAAACCAACATTTTTAATTAGGGTACAGAAGTTGTAGCAGACGGCTCTTTGAGTTTGTTTGGCGAGTTCAACAATATCCTGACTATTCTACTAATGTTATAAATGCAAAAGTTTGGATGTTTGTTACTTAATCACGTCTGAACGGATCAGATTGAAGTTACAAACATAGTTAGACTATAACCTGGAATAGCAGATAAGCTTACTTTTTATCGCGGGATAGTAACGGGGACAGAAAAAACGTAATAAAATTACTTAAATTTCAAACAAGGCATTTTATTTTTTGTTAGACTATAATCATCAACATTAATGATAGAAACCCAACAGATTTTTTGGCAGCACTTATTTCTCTTAAATCCAAACGCACCGCACCTGTATCTCCCATGAATTTTAAAGGCCCCTAAACCTCTCCCGGCGGCCCGCACGCTACACTGAGAACATTATACTACCCGTTAGATATTCCATTACGTGTAAAATTTACTGGAGGATTCATTAAAACTTGGCGCCGGGCCAAAGACTGCGTTATCGCCAGTTCGGTTCCCGGTAAGCACATTTCAACTCATTACCTACGTTTGTCTGAATCTATCTCAACTTTGTGGATTAATTTAAACTTGCTGGATGAGGGTAGGTTACTAATCATTGAACTTGTGACGGGCCGCAAGTCAAATATAGTAGGGAAAGTTTGAAAGAATGAGCTCATGGTCAGCTTCGTTTTATTTTATAAAATAACCACATAATAGTCTAAAGCCTAATAGGAAAAAAAAACCTAGTTCTAGTAGAAGGAATTTAAAATGGGGTGTTTATGCTTCCAAAACAAATAAGTATGCAGACGATTATAGGTTTGTAATTGACCACTATCTTGCCTTATTCAGCAACAATGAAGAAGTCCATGATGGAGCGCAATAACCAATCAGAAACCAATCTAGGCGAATTACCCAGATTATAACCTTTCTGAATTTCACATGTACTCGGACTAAGTACGTATTTTAAATGTTAAGTTTTTTTTATTACGAAGTGGAGTCAATCCTGTTCTGTGGATCAGAGTGATGAAATTAATGTGAATATTGATCGTATCAGTGATTTTTTTGTGTAGGAATAAAGTGTAATGATATGTTCAAAAGTTTCCAATTGTTTGTTTATTTTAAAAGACATCAAATGAATTATTCTAATACTAAGTATATTCATAAAACCATAAAACTAAGTATATTCAAACCATAACAAGATCATTCGATAAAATTTAGAAAACTTGAAGACTATAAATTGAAACTGAAAAATCCAGCAAACTAACCCAACCGAAACTGGGCCGATCGAGTTAAAAACAAACACTGCAAAGTAAACATCCCGGGCGAAATTAAGGGCGAAACGTAGTCATCGTTGATGCGACTGATCGAAAGCAAAGCAAGCGACGTGCATGCGGGCACTGTCAATTACGGCACTCGATACCTCGCCGATGACGATACCGACCCCACTGACTCTGAACCCTACGCCAACAAAAACAAAGCTCAAAATACAACGTCACTTAACAACGTTGACATTGTTTCTGGTTCATCTGATTTAGCACTTTAAGCGAACGTCGATAAAGCTGAAATTGAAATAGACATGACCGTTGATAATATCAGAGCAAACAAGTTTGAACTTTATGTGGGAGATAATGTCGATGAAAATGGAATAGTTGATGATGTATCGAACAGTGCAGCTTGAAAGCACAATGCGTTCAACGCGGAATTAGATTGACAGGCAAATATTCGCTAATTGAACGCTGACACCGCAGTTTTAGCTGTTTTTGGCACGAATAATCCGCTTGAGGGATTTGTGATAAAACAGTTTGTTTGAAATTTTATGAAATCAATCTATTTTTTTACGCAACTCTCGATCTAGAAATTACTTAATAAAATTTTCATAAAGCCATCCTTGCTCCTTCAGACACCTAAAGAAAATATCCAGGCTGGATATCTTTGATCTCTGGAATTGATAGAGAGACGCACCAAAAGGCTCATAAACAACAACGCCCTTCTACAAAAGAACGTCAATGTCTTGAACATCGCCGAAATATTGCTAGCTTGTATTGCTTCTTTGTCCGATACACTTCGTGTAGAGTGTGCAACTGATCTGCATAAACTAATACCCACTTCCTCTTTTTCTATCGTGCGTGCCGCTCGGAATGCGAAAAAGGGAGATCGTTTCATGGTTGATGTTTCAAATACCCGAACGAAGAGAGTTAACTCTATTTTTGTGATAGGCTATAGGATTTGAGATAGGCTATGGAATGATAGCAATGTCGAATACGTTGCCCGAGTGAGGTTTTCCCGATGGCTACAATCTTGGTGTCTTCGAAACAAGAGTGAATTGATTTCTGGTGGGTAAGCACGCTCGGTCATAGATCGCATCATCACTTGACATCAGCCGAGATGGCGGTCAAGTGTAAATCTATAAAAGCTAGACAAGTCGAGAGTTTCTAGTTAATACGTGCCCTTATCTCACTTTTATCTTTCTAGTTAATACGTATCTTCATCGCGCCATAATTTTTCATAAAACGAGTTGGAATCAACACAATATTTTTTTTAAATCTTGAAATAATTGAGAATGGAATATAAAATGCCTAAAATATCAAAGTTTTCATTGTGTGCCATTGTCCCCAGTGACTCGATACAATAAAAGAAACAGGTTATAACTAGTTCAGTTGTTTGACGTCAGTAAGGCGTGAACTAGACTTGGCATCGGGCCCGTTTCGGAAAAACTTGCTCGATTTTACTCGAATAAAACAGAATTTCCTGTATTTCAGAAACGAAATTTGTGTATGGTTTTATTTGAAACTATAATAAAATGACACCCTTTTGCTTTGACGAATATTTTGCATTACAACATGTATATTGTGTTCTTAACTTATGTACGTACAATGTATTATTTACTTAATACTAGCGGCCCGTTCCGGCTTCGCTCGGACATAACCTAGACACTGTCTGCAGCGCCATCTGCCGGGCTTATTTGTGAATTTAAACCATCTATTATTAAACACACTTAAAAAAACATTCAAATCGGTCCCGTCGTTTAGGAGTTCACTGTCAAATGATTAAATTACTAAAAAAAAACAGGGGTTGGTGATAATAGGGTAAAAATTTAGGGTTGTATGTGTTTTTTAACGCCACATTATAAAAAAATAAAAACAAAAAAAAAATTACCAAAAATTAAAAAAAAAATGTTTGGGGTGAACAACCCCTAACACTTAGGGGTTTTGAAAAATAGCTAGTAGCCGATTCTCAGACCTACTGAATATGCATATAAAATTTGGTAAAAATCAGTAAAGCCGTTTCGGAGGAGTAAGGAAACAAACACTGTGACACGAGAATTTTATATTTAAGATTTTTCACGATTGATTTTATTTAACAACAGTGGCTTTAAAATAATATACCTAGTATAGTATATTGCCATGTTGAGTTCGTTGAAAGTCACAAACGTAAAAAAAAACAAACGATTTCTAATTTACTTTTTAAGCTTTCAAAATTTAAACGCATTTGGAAAACTTTACAGACTTTTTCGCGATCTAAATTATTTTTAAATTACGTCGACATTTTGGCAGCGTTATAACGGCCTGTATAATCCTACTAATGTTGCTCGATGACGTCGTAACGTATGAACGAATCGAGTTGAAATTTGGAACACAGTTAGATTATAGTTTGGAAGAACACATGGGCCACTACTTTTATACCGAAGAAATAATAGGAACGGGGTCTACGCGGGCAAACCCGCGGGGGTGGTGATATTGTTTTTAATATGGGTTGTTTTTGTTCAAAAAGTTGACAGCTGATTGGTTCGCGGAAGCCTTCATGTTTGGATTAAGTCCAGAAAAATAAAATAATTTCTATAGAATCTAGTCCGAAGTAACTTCTCTCATCCCAGAGCCGTCTCAGCTCACATCCCTTATTTAGATTCCTGTCTTGTTCCTCCTACTTTAGTCAGGCACGGATTAGGTCTGCGTCTGAGAGATGTTTTATTTACCCTACATGGAACTTTATGATGTTTTTATTTAGGTTATTTCGCTTTTTTACGGCTGACGTATTACGTAGGTGCTGTCGTTACAGCCCTTGTATTTTTCTAAGAGAGCGAGCTATGATTTTTGTTAGTATTTTGGCTGTTTTATTTATTAGATCGTGAATCTGCTTTATGGTTCAGTATATTTAATGTAATATATTTATTTTTCTTTATTGAGTGCTCCTGAGTGAGTTGGTTCATCACTTTTCTGTTTATGGCGTTATGATATAAGTGGTAGGTACAGAATCTTTGCAGTAAAAGATCTTGCCAGTTTTTCTTTTGCTAATGTCAAACATAGGTTGAAAGTTCTTTATTAATTTAACAAGAAATTAAAATCTTTAAATCTTTGCTTCTTCGTGTCGATGATGTTTCTATTGTAATGCAATGTCTTATCGCGTATTTGAAACATGTGCTCTAAATTTACTCGTACCTATTTGAGGCAAAATTTGCCAAATTTTTAGCCATATCAACTAGCAAGCTCGAAGGGAAGAAATGACTTTGAAGTCATATCTCGTTGTACGAGTATAATACGATACATATCTACCTTGTCAATTTTCATGATTTTAATACCTATAACAAAATTATACAGAATGACGAAAAATAAAGTTCATAAGGACAACCCTTTTGCCAGTTATCCTACTTTGGTTTGCTTTAGAGGAAATATTATCGTGTATAGAAATCATTATATACATTTGAGCGACGAGCGCAACGCAATGGTAGTCGATGACTTGGACTCTTAACGTAGTTCTGTTATAGGTTAAAAATAATAAACACTTGAAAATAGGTTTACACTTGATTGTCATCTGACGATTCAGTCTACGATGCGGCGTGTATGTTTACCTGTGTCTATCCTCAACGATAGATCGATTTTGAAATGTTTATTTGTTTGTCCTTACAAACATAATGGACTGTTCTCACTTTCCCTGAGACATTATCTTCCAAGGAATCTCTCCTTGGAGAGGCCATGGTCTTAATCCATGAACAAGCACAGATTAGCGAGTGATTGGGTCCTATTAACCTAATCTTACTTACTATGTATATATTATGTATAGCTACACACATCATAATCATCATCGGCGTGTGTTTGTCCACAGCTGGCCATATACCTCTCACATAGTACGCCACTCAGCCCGATCCTTGCTCTTACGTTTTGAACTGCCACCAGCTGTCTTTCGTATATCGTCACTCCATTTAGTCTCAGCGCGCAAATATAATTCAATCAATTGTTTAAACGTTCCCAGTTTTTTTTTTTAAATAAATAGTGACGAGACGAGCAGGGCATGTCTCTGATTGTAAGCAACATGCCTGCCGCATAAGAGCACAGTGACACGCAGCTATTGGAACATGAAGAGCCCAAATCATTACCTAACGCTTCACTGCGCTCGTCACCCAGAGGTCTAAGATGTTATATCTCTAAGCCCTGTTATTCTCTGGAAACGTTGCCCTTCAAACCGGAACATAGTAATGTTTGCATATTACTGCTTGGCCTTAGAATAACTGGCAAAGGTGTTGTACTCCAGGCGAATTCTGCTAAGAGCCCTACCATTGTAATAACTAAAGACGTCAGGGAACAGACAGACCCGTCAGGTCAATCGACTGATCTGCAAACCGCAGACCGTATCAAAACTAATCGTCAACGCAAAAGCTATGCACTCCTAGTACCTTTGTGCCGCGCTGCTTTGTGCGCGCCCCAGTTCGGCTGCGTTTGTGCACCGCTCCAACTCTCGCTTTGTGTCTGTCTGAAAGGCAGCTGCTGTTATGAGGGACTCAATTGATTCGACAGCCTTTTTCTACGGTCTTCTGTGACTGCGAGTTGCGAGGCGGAATTGTCTTTATACTGGACTAAGATAGATTTATCGATATCATACTGTTTTTGAAGCGAACTTGTTGTTTAGGCGCGATATATTTTTGAAGTGAAAACTTCTTTTGGCACACCATGTACAGATTTTCCGTGGGCTTTGAATTGAACTCAGGTGCTACATTTTTACACACGCTACGCTACATTACAGACAGATTCGGTCGAGTTACCTCGGGACCGTCGAGGGTGCCTATGATAACCTATATGCCTATAGCACACAGGGATCACATAGGGATCCAACTGTGAAATAATATTGAAATCGATCAAATAGTTCCTTTGATTAGAGCGTTCAAACAAAACACTTCTTCAGTTTTGATTAGTATTGATTTTTATTGAACTGAAAACTTATTTTGGCGCATCATAGATACACACGTATTTTTTTTTTTTTTTATAATCTTGGCCGTGTTCACCTTTACTCCTTCAGCCGCCTCTGTCACTGTCGTGTTGCTGTCTTAACTATATGAAACTTACAATAAAATTTACAATAAGTAATCGTTTTTATTTTTATTTTTTTAATTATTCAATGGTTTTTAATAGTTATTTCTTCTACAAATATTTTTTTTTTAGAGTAATTATATATTTATTTAAACTCATATTTATAAAACTTTGAGAGATGTATCTAGTTGTGTTTCTCTCAAATATATTCTGCAAAATTATTGCATAAATATCATTTTATTTAAATGTGTAAAGAGAAAAACATATTTTCAATAAAATTCTTACCGTTAGGAGGTACTTCAAATACAATTAACAAATAACCCTGTAGAAAGATACACTTTTTTGAAAATACAAAAAAAGGATTTATAAAAAATTATTAATAAAAACTTTTAAACTAACGCGACAAGTTGGCGAGTTTATCGCTTAAACATTTTTTTCTAAACAATCTGCCAACCTTAGAATAATGTGACAAATCAGATCTTACTGGCAATACATTTGTGATCTATTTAAAGATAGACAATCGAAAAAACGATTTTGTAAAAGTGGCACTTGGTTATCTGTATTCGTAGTACCGATATCAAATAATGCCCGGAGACAATATCAACGTTTCATAAATCTCATATCAGCTCCCGTCTGAATCAGTTAATATGTCAGCGTGACGTCACTTGTCCCGTCACTCGCAGGCGTGACGTCACTCGTCGCGACAATGTGTTCACGATTACATTCTGTTACGTTTACTTGAATAGGTAATGGAATTAAATTATTATATTCTTTGTGGACGTAAATTCGTGTTAGGCTAAGTGTTATAAGTAGCCCATTATGGTCTCACTGCTGGGACCCGGGTCCTTCATACAAGACAGATATACACACAGAAACTCTTTATATTGCACACCAAAAAAATACCATACAATTGAACAATACGAATAGTGACTTAAATCTGGTGCCATGATATCGCTAATAATAACAAGGACAGGCCAGGCAATAATAACAAGCCAAAAGGCTTTTTCTATCACGATAGGCAAGAGTTGGTTGACATATTACATAATATGTCCTCAAAAGGAGTCTTCCTTGAAACAATGGTTTTCTTACAATGTTTTGTTAAATAATAATCCGACTAATATATCAAACGTGAAAGTTTCTAAGAATGAATGGACGTATGGATGTATTTCTGTTTCTCTTTCACGCAAAAACTATTATACTGATAGGATTTGCATGAAATTTGGTACACAAATCACTGTTTAAAATAACACATAGGTTATTTTTTCCGGGAAAATAACGGGATAAAGAACTATGCGGGTAAAACCGCGGGGCGATGTTAGAGTAAAGAATGTAATATATTTGTTCCAAGTTTTTCCTCTTTGTTGTTAGTTTCAGAGATCTCCGTCTCGTAGTGAAACGTCCAAAGTTCGTAGTTTCGTATAATTCGAGTGATTCTTTATGAATACTCATGAGTGAGGAGTAGCAGCTAATTCCACATTCACAGAGACCGTGGAGACGGAGACGCCTGACCATTGTGTCGTGAACGCTCACTGTCTTTTGTTCCACGACGCTGCACAGAGTAGACAACTTCACAGACAACGAAATACAGTGAATCAAAATATAGACAGTTGCTGCAAATTGTCCGTCAGTGGTGGTTGAAGTTTACGAAACGTTAAAGGTGCTGATTTTTTCTGTGTTTCTATACAAAAACTACATAATAAATATCATCTAAACGTAATGATAAACATGTGCTGCCAGTTTTATACCTACAATTTTGAAATTATCATGTGCCTGTTTGTTGCTTGTTTATGTATTGTGATTTAGCAAAAAAACACACTTTAAATCATCATTTATTGTTTTTTTTTACTTCTAACTTTGTTTTAATTTATAACGCTGTTAACAACGTTTTTGCAGCTATATCGTGTTGTATTGAGAATATTTATTTGAATTCTGGTACGCAAATAAATCTAAATTTTGAACTGTGCGTTTTAACAGCTTTAAGTTTTGACAGAGCGACCTGCGGTTTTACTTGGGTACTTCTCGTTTCATTCATTTAAACGTTACAAAGTGACTGAGAAACTAACATCCATATATCTAACCTTTGATAGTTGTAATATTAGTAGAACGTAAGATTATTAGACAACATTAAATACTTTTAGATTTGGTCGCGTTATGTCATTCATGGTCGGAAATTGACTCATACTCCAGGTAATTAAAATATCGGAAACCGCGCTTAGTAATTAATTATTTGTCCATTTTATTACGCAATTTGTATTAGAAGCTACTTCAAAGACAATTTACTAATCTTAATAGTTAATTTAGAATAAATAGGAAACTATAAATATGCAAACGTGTTAGCTACGTGTCTTAAAATAATTATAAACTATTTATAATAACCACAATTGATTTTGTATGTTATTAAATTTTTACTGGTCATTTTCGGGTTATCCCTTCTTAGGCGTCATTAAATTGTATTATAGTGCTATTCAGAACTAACCCATACCCAACGTTAAACACTTTCCTGAAAACCTAAACCTTAAACATTTTTGCTCAAATTAATATTTTTGTTATTTTTATTATACCTTTAATTTTGTGAGTTTCATACGATAATGAATTAGGTTAATAAAATATTTACTAAAAAATATAACTTCACAATAATTCAAATGAAAATGTATTTCTCAACGAGAGAGTTAAGGCCATAATCCACCACGCTGGCCCAGTGCGGGTTGGTGAATAACTGGTGAACATGTGCTTATTTGCTAGGTAGACTCTGCAAAGATTCCATTCAGTACAAACACTTTTCTGGTTTCTCTGTATATATCAGCTACTCTGTGCTAGTACGGCGCGCCTTCCAGTCACATTCATTAAAACCTAGTCTTTGATTTAGCTTTTCTTCAAGTTATAATTAACTCGGAGATATAATTTAAATGACAAATCTTTTCCGCGAGACGTCAAGAGCGGCGGAGGGAGCATAATGAATTCTTTTGGACGACGGTTCTTGCGGTGAAAACGATCGATACTATTCAACATAATGGAAAATATTTATGGCGATTTCAAACTCCAAGCGGCCAGTTCTGGTTTCGATCGAGAAACATAATCAAATCATCATCATCACCACAACAAACAAATAATTTAAGATAACAATAATACATTTTCTTCGAAAAAAAATGCTTTTAGACATTGGACCAAAATGCATAAGATCCTCTGTAATTAATCTAGAAACACTGTTCTTCAAACTAGAATACAATGTTGAAACATTATACTACTTGTCGATAGAATAACGTGCAAACATGTGGTATGTACTTCCCCAGGAAGGAATCTGCAAATACCATTAAAACAATAAAGAAACTTTCCCATATCGCAAACGAAGTGGGCTATTGCTAAGCCATCTTGGCGAATAGCACAGCTAATAATAACAATGTTTCCTTCAAAGAATCCTACCTCTGCGTGTAGTTATATAAACATGCATACATTATAGACCAAGAGCCCATGCACCCCAGACCTTCGTTATTTTATAAAAGCTGAACGTTTGTCAGAGTATCGACGGTTAAAAGGAAATACGGTATAAGCGCCAAAAAGTGAAATGTTCAGGAGAGCCGTTCAAAGTTTTGAATTTTAGAAAAACTGACGAATCTCTGTTATTTATTAGCATTTTGTGAAAATTGAAACAGTTATGAAATGAGAAAAAAATGGGGCAGTTACCGGTATTGTCAGTTTTAATGCTTTGTTGCTATTTAACGTGGTTTATGTCGCTTATAGCAATAGCTTTTAATTTTCCAATGAGGTAATATGGTGTAAGCGACAAATGACAAAATAAAATATTAATGGATAAGAAGCTTAAACAACATACCGATATCTCACGTCGCGAGGGAAAAGGGGTATAAGAGACTAGACAGTTCAATAAGTGTTATGGGAAAAGAAGGATAAGGTACTTTTCACAGTGGTTGTATAACAGATAATAGAACACAAGTAACAGTCGACTTTCACAAAAAACAGAATCATAAGACATTAGTGACACACAATGTAGCTTGAAAGTAAAGGAAAAGAAGGATAACTAACATCTGGCATTGCGTGAGTCTAAGGAAACATAGATGATAAGACATTTCCTAAATAATGAAGTAGCACAACCAACACGATCTCGTTTAAGTAATTCTAATTTACGCTAAATTATGGTAGATTTAAAAGGTGATTGTTCTTTTTTTGCATTATTTTCATGTCACCTTTTCACTAACAATCAGATAGTACGATGTTTTAAATAAAAACAAAACAACATTTCTGTTATTATTTTTAATTACGAAAAATCAAGGCTAGAGTTGGTAGGTATCAACCTACTAATTTTCGGAAAAATAATACTTAAGCTAGTAGGTAGGCACATAACTAAAGAATAAATTTAGGAGGCTTGGTATGTATTCGTAATGTTAAACGTTTAAAAAAATAACAAACAGTACAGAAAATACTCTCAAACATTTGCCGGGGCGTACGATAACAGTCCGGTAAATCAAGATATTTCGTTTTTGATATGACTTCAATACGATGTTCGGGTGCCTCCGAGTCCATCGAGTATTTGACAGTTGATGATGTGCAGTTCATTTTAAAAGTAGCAACTCGTATTTTACTAATATAACCGACATGATTACCCACGAAGAATTTGTCAGCGAGAAGGTCCCATCTCTTAAAGTCTGTGTGATTAACTTATCCAAATCAAAAGGCTTTAGATGTTGCCTTCTGAAACATTGTATATTATTGCGATGGAGCTATGATTGGCTGCGGTTTTTTCCTCTGCTGTGCTCTTTCGGAACCGGTTTGGTTGGTCGAACTAGGAACGGGATATCCCCAGCTGTCTGTTGCATTTGTCAGGTCGTGCGAAGGGACTCTGAGGAAGCTCAGATTTTCTCCCCTATCTTCGTACACGACAACCTCGTGATGTTTAGAGGCCTCAATGCAACCCAGCCGGTATGCGACTTTCGCTCTTGAGTATTTGATTGTCATCGCATCCACGCTTATCACCCGGGGTGTTTCACCCGCATTTCTGCTAAGATGTAAAAGCAGCGCACTTGCCTTTATGAAAGGCGTCCGACCTTCTCAGTACTCTATTATTGCAATAGTTTTGTTTCTCGATCGCACTAACCGAAATCGGTGGCCGTCTACCTCAAGGGTTGGATTTCCATCCGGCGAGCTTACCATTGGAATGGTCTGTCCACAGGCTTCATGTTAACTAGCTGTGTAGTTCGGAACCATCGACTCGAGTTCCAATGGAAATTCACATTTCTCCACTGACTCCAGCGAGAGCTTTCCTTCTTGCAGGGAGGATTTTAACTGTGTTTTAACTGATTTTAACATTAAGTTTGACCACTGTGTCTTCTTGGTTTAGTATTTTCATGTTGTTATTATTGGTATCTGTTGTTTGAAAGGTTTAACTAGGCGCAAAACGAAAGTGATTGCGTTGTGGTCTGATGTCGTAATACTTTTGTCAACCTTCCATCCTCGATTTTCCCAAGAGAGACCCGCTGCACATTGTTACATCTACTATGCTTGTGCAGAGTTTGCCTTCCCTAACGATCTCGAAGGTTGGTGTATCGCCGTAGTTATAAATAAGTCCATTTCGTTGAACAATGAGTTTACGGCTTCTTCTCTCTCATTTTGGGATGTGCTTCCTCACCAGTGGGACTACGCATTCACGTCACCAGCAACAATAAGGTCATTTGTCGCTAGTTTTTTGCTGAATACCATAATCCTGCTGAGGAAGGGTTCGACTTTTTGGTTCCTTCTAAGTAGACAGAAATTACTCCCAGTTTTAGGCCTGTGCCGACCAACAGAACAGCCACTCCCGTTTCGGTAACAAATTGGGGGTCATGGATTACCACCAGCCTGACACCGAAAACTATTATGGCTGCCTTAATTGGTTTTGTCTGTTTAAACTAACGCGATAACGCGATACGGATAACGCGAGTTCCAGGATATTGTTTCATTACGCCTTTGTTTCCCACATAGGGATCTTGAACAAGGGCAACTGAAACTCCCCTTTCTCTCGCTACCTTCAGGAGTTCTGCCGTTGCGAGCACTGCAGGTTGGCTTGGATGAATCGTATACTGGAGATTGAGCCATTTTCCTCATGAGTGCCCTTACCAATAAGATATTCTAGAACGCGCTAAACCATCCCATTTTATCCTTTCAGGGCAATCGCTACTAAAGGCGTTGTGAGCGAGTTCTCTGTTGCGGCTGTTGGGATGAGCAACCGTGCAGTTCTTGCATTTGGGTGGCAGGTCTTCTTTTCTTGCCTTGCATTGTGTCCAGGAGTGATTTTTTTCCGCAGTATCTGCAGGACTCATCCCTTTCCCGGGTGACCGCCCTTGGTGCAGTGCTCCAAGTGCCTAGGTTTCGTTTGTATGGCAGAAACCTAGGCACTTGGAGCACTGCACCAAGGGCGAATGGTCTGCCACTGGTCTGGAGTCTGGAGTCCTATGTAGACCTTTTCGGCGTCCAAAAACGCTCTGTGAATGCAAGGTGAGACCTCGATCAGTGGATGACACCCATGTGAATTACGCCTTTTTTCCTGTGTAGCACTCTGATCGCGCTCTCTTGCAAATCAACCCTCTGTAGCAGATGTTTATTGTTTTCCACTATTTCGTAATCTTTGTGATGAGACAAGACGTATCGAATGATGATCTGTGATGATTGCCCGCTTTCACGGTTTTCACCTTTAGAAACTTGTGTTGCTGCACACGATTTTTGACCAGAACAAATTCTTCCTCTGTGCTACAATTCAGGATGACTTTCCTGTTTCGACCTTTTCGCACTTTGTTAACTCTTGCTCCAGTCTTTTTCGTGTGTACTTTAGTGATATCAAATTTCATAAGCACGGATTTGGAATGAAGTCTGTATTGTGTATCACAGTATAAATGACGTATTACTTTGATCGTAGATCGTGGAAGTAGGTTGTAATCGACACCATGGTATGTCGTTCAATTTAAGTAATAAGGGATTAGCAACAAAAATGCGTGTATATTCTTAAAGGAAGTGAGGAATAACCAACCGCGTGATATTAATATTAAATTAGGTAATAGGGTATAACCGACAGAGTAAAATAAAAATGAATTTTGGAAAAAGGGTACAAGCGTCAAAGCTATGTTCAATTATTAAATGGAAATAGGCTATAAACAACGTTTGTATTTTTTGAGGAAATAGCTTAGAAGGCATAAACAACCGAAAACTGGAGACCCCTATGAAGTAAAAAAGCATTACCGACAACAAATCGAGAATATATATTTTTTGCAGGGGTACAAGCACCTTTATAGACAAAATGACCTGAATTTACGTCGGTTACGAATAGTATAACTAGGGAAATGTTGTTTTTTGCTCGGGCATAAGCGCCAAAAAAGTCATCGTAGAGCTATGGGAGTCAGCTCATTCGAAAGAGCGGAAAATTTTAAGTAAAATGGCATTTAAAACTGATTTTTGACCAAAATGTCGCTTATGCCCAACTTCCTTTTAACCGTCGGTATGCTCCCAACACAGTTAAGATCGATGGGATGGGGGATAATTTATCTCAGGGGGAGTATTACAACTTTGCCAGTGGTTTGTTAATGTGAAAATTACAGCGTTAAATTAATAGAACAAGAGCCCGTGAACCCCAGACCTTCGTTATTTTATAAAAGCTGAAAACTTGTCAGCGCATGCTCCTAACACAGGTAAGAACGATGGCCCATGATGAAGTGTGGATCATCCTGGCTTTGGCAGATAAACGGTACTAAAGGTGTACCGATCTAAATTTGTCAAATTATAAAGTCTGATATTTTGGTAATACCTTCAGAATATTATTAAAAATTACACCAATAATTGCTAGACACTTAACATCGTGGTAAGCACTTGCCAGACACCCATGTTGTGTTAATGTTCATGCAATTGTAATTCTACTTGCGCCATAATATGCGCGCTTATTTTTAAACATAATATTTGGGTAACAATTAGCAGCCTAATTATCATAAGCAGCCCACTAAAAGTTCCCACTACTGGGACTTGGGGCCTTAATACCATTTATTTGCCAAAGCCAGGATGACCCAAACTTCATAATGGTCCATCGTTCTTACCTGTGTTAGGAGCATGCGCTGACAAGTTTTCAGCTTTTATAAAATAACGAAGGTCTGGGGTTCACGGGCTCTTGTTCTATTAATTTAACGCTGTAATTTTCACATTAACATTTGGTGGTAAAACCACTGGCAAAGTTGTAATACTCCCCCTGAGATAAATTAATCTTAGTTTTCAAGTATACGCGTAAAGTCAGCAAAACCTATGTTATCTTATATTCCAAAAATCCCCGCCACGGCCTCCGACGTACAAAAACATCACAAATCTACAGAAGTGTGAGTCGCGCGGGGCCGATTCCTCACCAGACAATGACAAGTCAGACCGCAGCGAGTTGAAAATAGTGCAGAGATGTAACTATCTCCTGATAAATATCTTGGTATATTTAAATCGAAAGTGAAAACGTTATCTTGAAAGCCAAAGATCACAACGACGCTTAACTTTAGATAATATGGTGGAACAAATAACAGACACACAATATTTTGAAAAAATAATATGTAATACCTACAAAATGTACTCATGATATTGTTAGAACAAACTGATTCTACCTATGTAGAATTAAAGAAAACATTTAATACTTATGCAGTTTTTTTTAAAATGAATTTACTTATTTTCATTATAAATCATACAAAAATAGGTCATTCACTGTCAAATTCAGAAAAATATAAAATTATAAATAAATGAAATAGTAAATGACACGCCTGCCCAATTAAAATACAGTGGCACGTAGCTATCAGAACTGGAAGAGTCAAAATCACAATCTAAAACTGCACTGCGTTCACCTATGCATAAAATAATGTATTTTTCTGTTCTGTTATTTATCTAAAAACATAACCCGTCAAACCGTAACATAGTAATTTTTGCAAATTACTACTTAAAAGTAGAGTAACTGACAAAGCTGTGGTACTACCCCAGGCAGATTCTCTAAGCCTCTTTGTTGTCGAAACCTTAAAAAGATTAATGTGGATATATTATTCTATTTAAGAGTCATGAGGACTATAGACTACAGGCCCGTGAACAAAATTTATGGGTCATATGAACCACCAGGATACCTATATAGGATGATAGAACGGTATAAAATAATCAGATTCAGCACTATGCCGGCATTTGTAAGTTGTCCAACTGAGTGCAGGTAAAGAGGAGGGCTTGCAACCTTTGGTCTTTTCTTCTTATCGCATGATTTTTGTATGGCAATGCAGAATAATGGGTAAGAAGAATAGAAGAGGTATTATAAAACTATAAAAAACTTAAACTGTAGTCTATTATCTCTCTGCAGTTGTTCTACTCAGTGTCGGCTACACTTCCCAGTTGCCACCTTTTGTCACAGCGGCGCCCTCTCGTCACTCTGATACTCCACTATTTGCAAGGCAAAGGAACAATGGAGAGTTTGTCTCTTTGTTTCCCGACGATTATTAAAATTTGCGGGCTGGTTATGATTTTAATCTCTGGCAATGGAACTAAGATGCTTTCCTCGAGATTTGTTCGCGGAGTCCCAGTTTATTTCCAAGTCCTTCGTTAGTGCTGTGGTTCTTACTGTTGAGATTAATTTCAGTAATAAGTAAAACAAAGCCTGTACCAAACCGAAAGTATGCCGGGTCCGTTGTATAATATTATTTAAAAATTACGTATATAACTAAAATTACTCAAAAAACCAGCTGTGTAATACGCTGGACCCAAACCATAGAATACCCAAACCCAAACGTCACTTATGAATGGAACAAATTATGTTTTTCGCAATTCCATAGCAAAATTTGTTTGTAATTTTGATTAAATCGTGAATTTTATCACTGACATGCACTATCTGCAACTCTACAAACAATTCATCTTCTACAAAAACTAATTTACCTACACCAAAACTTCATATACAATACTATCAAAGTTCGTTGTTGAATCAAAGCATTCGCATAGCGCGGTGCGCCATGACGCGCGACATGCTTTGAAACGTTTGACGTCACGACAAAATGTTTGACGTCGCGATAAAATGTTCGACGGAGAACAATAGCCAACAAGCGTTCTACTTAGAAAACAATTAATTTATCACAAACAACTACTGAACAGCGTAAATCCTCCACTTCGTTCAATTACTTTCAACTCTATTTCGCAGACATTAAAGTGTACTTTAAAGTGCTTTTAGGTATTATAAAGGTAGTGAGGTGTTATAAAATGTCTGAGAAAGTGATGATTTATTAAGATTTAATTAGCAGCTCGTTGTCATATTAACAAATAGGTTTTTGTTCGGTTATAATGTAAAATGTAAACATATTCTATCATTTGTTTTCATCACACTGCTAGTAGCTTGAAAAAGCGTAATCGTTTCATGTTTGACGTTCCAGGTTCAGAAACATAGAGGTTTGGCTCTAATATTGTAACACAAACATTCAAACATCTAGACTGTGGAATGCGTTGCTTGAGTGGGGTTTTCACGATGATTACAATCTTGGTATCTTCAAATCTACAATGAATCGTTTTCTTTTAGGTAAGTACGCTCCGTCGTAGACCGTATCCATAGCGGTACAGTCCGCGAGGTATAAGCTGAGCTTCGCATTAGTGTGAGTGATCACATGCATACGCATCTATTACCAAAAGTACAGTCAGACAACAAACTCTTAAACAACAAGCTGACATTAACTATCCAGGATCAATATGGTCATTGCGAAAAGAAGTATCTCTTTTAGGATTCAAATGGTCAAGGACAGAGAATAACAGAAAATTTTTAATGGAAAAGCATGAGATCCGTCACCTACGTATAACTTATTTACTTAAAATTTCCGAATACCGTATTCAGGGCAGGCCTATCGTTTATATCGATGAAACATATATTGACACCACTCACACTTCATCAAAATCATATTCAGATGGCAGCACTTCTGGTTTGAAGAAACACCTTATTAAGAGAACATGGTCACAGCGTCCTGCGTCTGACTGTACTTTTGGTGATCACTCACACTAATGCAAAGCTCAGCTTATACCTCGCGGACTGTACTCAGGAACAGATTCCTGAAACTCAGGGCCTTCTCTCACGAGGACAGAGTTAAGGCCATAATCCACCACGCTGGCCTAGTGCGGGTTGGTGGATGGCACATGACTTCAAAATATTCTAGGTATATGTCGGTTTCCTCACGATGTTTTCCTTCACCGTTTTAAGTTAGCATCAATACGCAAAATAGTTCTTCAAAACCCATTTGATTTTTGAAATATAAGATTACAACAAAACCTAGATACATGCAAGACTACGCAATGGTTCTATGTATCGCGTCTAGACAGAAAGAAATCACTATATCACTCGACAATCACTTTTTCACTCCAGAAGGGGTGAAGAAATAAATGGGACTGATCTGTGAAGAAAATGGCTCAATGCAAACTAATAGAGGTTGTCTCGCTACACTTTTTAGATGTGATCGTTTTTCATTTGTTCCCAATGTTTTAGTTCGTACTAGCAGGTACGCTCAACTTCGTTCGGGCTGAACAGACATTTAACATTTGAGGGACATTAACGTTTTGTAGTGGTTTTTGTAGTGGTAGGACTCTTAGCATAGTCCGCCTGGGGAAGTACCACACCTTTGCCAGTTATTCTACCGACAAGCAGTAATATGCAAACATTACTGTGTTCCGGTTTGAAGGGTAATGTTTCCAGAGAAATTCCTGGGCTTAAAGATATAACAACTTAGATCTCTGGGTGACGAGCGCAGAGCAGTGCTAGGCAATGATTTGGACTCTTCATGTTCCAATAGCTGCGAGTCACTGTGCTGTTATGTGGCAGGCATGTTGCTTACCATCAGCCACATTTCCTGCTCATCTCGTCACTTTACCTACACTTATCAGTACGATAATTATTGTCGCACTGTGAAATGACAATTTTAAAACATTAACGTACCTTACATTACATACAACTACATTTGTAACACCTTGTCCTTTTTCTTTCGGAATACTCGTAGCTAAAAAAAGCGGCATCGTTCCATAGTTGATGTTCCAAAGACATGAACGATAAGAACGCTCCATCGTAGACCGCATCGTCGCTTATCATCAGATGGCGGTCAAGTGTAAACGTACAAAAGTAAAAAAAGGCTTTTACTTTTGTTTTTTCCCTAATTGACGTGTATATCATACATTTATGACTAAAGGATTTTAGCTTTGAGTGCACCTTGAGACGCACAGTTAAATTAATCATTTAAGTATTACAAATCCAAAAGTTTGTACGTAGATAAATGTTTCAAGCAATAGCAAAGGGATATAAATGGAATTTGAGATACGGAGAATAGTTTGGAATAACACATGCGCTACTTTATAAACAAATACACGGGTAACTCACGTATAAAATAGTCAGAACAGTCCGACTCGAGTTTCGATCGCGTCCGGCAGTGCAAATCGAGCTGCGAACATGCGCGCGCACTCGCCTTGAAGAAGATCGCCGGACGCGATCGAAACTCGAGTCGGACTGTTCTGACTTTTTTTTTTTTTTTTTTTTTTTTTTTTTAACATTTATAGGTTTACACTTGACCACCATCTCGCCTGATGTTAAGCGACGATGCGGTCTAAGATGGAGCGTGCTTACCTAGAAGAAACCGATTCACTCTCGATTTGAAGACACCAAGATTATAACCATCGGGAAAAACCCACTCAGGCAACTCATTCCACAGTCGAGACGTTCTTATCACAAAAGTAGAGTCAAACCTCTTTGTTCGTGTCTTTGGAACATCAACCATGAAACGATGCCGCTTCTTCGAGTTACGAGAAGTCCGATAGAAAAAAGGGCTAGGTGGTATTAGATCATGCAGATCAGATGCACACTCTCCGAAGTGTATCCGATAATAAACCGATAAGCTAGCAATTTTTCGGCGATGTTCAAGAGTTTGCAGTCTTTTTCGCACAAGAGTGTTATTGCCTATGAGCCTTTTAGCCCGCCTCTCGATCGATTCCAGAGCCTCAAGCTGATACTTAGCCGATCCATCCCAAAGGTGCGAACAGTACTCCATACAAGAGCGAATCTGTGCTTTATATAATAAAAGCAATTGTTCAGACTTGAAGTACTTTCGCACCTTTGAGAGGACACCTAGTTTTTTGGCAGCTAATTTAGCCTTGGACTCGATATATGAGCCAAAGTTGAGTGTAGATGTCAGGGTAACACCCAAAAGCTCAAGATGATCAGTAACCGGCACGGATACACCTCGAAAAGTAGGAGTCTGTAGAAATTGACTCCTTTTTGCGGAGAACAGACACGCCTGCGTCTTTCCTTCATTAAACTTGGCCAGATTGGTTTCGCCCCATTCAGAGACTGCCTCAAGAGCCAAGTTCAAACGCTCGACCATACTCTCTCTCAAAACCTTAGTTTGTTGACCGCTGGCTCTCGCGCTAGATATATAACTCTCTACAACGGTGCTATCATCTGCGTACCCAAAGATACCGGGCTTCAGCAGATCGTTGATATGTAGCAGAAAAAGCGTCGCAGAGAGTACCGACCCTTGAGGGACTCCGGCATTGATACCCATTTGGTCCGACGAGCAGCCATCAATGACAACTCGTATGGACCGATCTCTCAAGAAGTCCGATATCCACGCAATAAAACCTGGAGACAAACCATAACTAGAAAGCTTGCTAATAAGGCCATCATGCCAAACCCTGTCAAAAGCCTTCGAGATATCCAGGGAGACTGCAAGTGCTTCCCCGTGTTTCTCGATAGCTTCACTCCAGATGTGAGTGACATACGCCAGAATATCCCCAGTCGACCGGTTTCGGCGAAACCCGTATTGCCGGTCACTGAGGAGGTCGTTAGATTCTAGGTATGCCAGGAGCCTGCGGTTTAAGACACGTTCCATAGTCTTGCAGAGTATGGACGTGACCGAGATGGGCCTGTAGTTGGCAGGGTCAGCACGACTACCTTTTTTGGGCACAGGTTGCACGTTAGCAAGCTTCCACGATTTCGGTACTTGCCCAGTTTGGAGAGAGAGTCTATACAGGCGCGTTAGTACAGGAGACAACTCAGGTGCACAAGCCTTCAACACTAGGGCAGGAATTCCGTCCGGGCCACTGGCTTTATTCACGTCCAGATTACGTAGCACTTTACGAACCTCCATTTGGCGAATATGCATTTCCGGCATCAAAGTCGGACTGCCAGGTGGAGTAGGAGGTATCGCACTACCAGCATCTAGACGCGAAGATTCCGCAAACTGAGATGCAAACAAGTTTGCCTTCTCCATTGCGGTGTGAGCCAGCGCCCCATCAGGTTTCAGCATTGGAGGCAGTGAAGAGCGGCAGAAGTTCGATTCGACCGATTTAGCTAGGGACCAAAACGCCTTGCTACCCGCAGGATACGAAGCTAGTTTGTTCCCTATTCGACTAATGTGGTCAAATCGAGCCCTCTGAAGAACCCTTTTGCATGCCTTAGCAGCCCTGTTAAACGCTTTCTTTTTGCGGTGTGTATCCCTTGCCTTACGCTGTCGAGCATCAACCCAGGCTAGGTAGGCCTCATGTTTAGATGCTTCAGCACTTTTACATTGAAAACCGAACCATGGGCGAGCTTTGCTGGATAATGAAACGTCAGAGTATGGAATGAAATATTCCATAGCCGTACGTATTACATCAGTCACAGCATCCGCGCAGGCTGACGGGTCACCAGAAGAGAAGCACAGTGGCTGCCATTGGTAAGATGCAAAGAAAGAACGCATTTCGTCCCAATCTGCTGACTTGTATTTCCATAGCCGCCGGTTGCCTCTGGGGCTGAGATCGGGCGGATGGTAAACGGATACTGATTTCACCAGACAGTGGTCGGAGCTGCCTAACGGCGAATATACCGCCACGGAGTATCGGTCTGGATCAGTTGTCAGCAGAAGGTCTAAGCAATAGGGAGTATGCGACTCAACGTCCGGTACCCGTGTCGCCTCTTGGACCAGCTGGGTTAGGTCTAACGACAAAGCAAGCTTTCTCGTTTCCAGCCCAGCATGGTCAGTGTCCCGGTATGGGTACAGCCAATCCTTATGGTGGCCGTTGAAATCCCCCAGTAACACTAATTGGGCTGATGGGTACTTCTGCTGAGCCGCGTCCGCTGCCTCACTCAAATAATCGGTGAGCCGAGTTGCCTCCTGATCTCCACTGTGCGACCGATAGACACAGCCATAGACAATTTTGTCGATGCCTGTGTCCATCAGCGCCCATAGAACAGAGAACCTGGTGTCCTCAAGATTACGGAGACGCCGACAGCAGATATCGTCACGGGCGTACAGGCACACTCCAGCACGCGGCTTGAAGTTGTGCTCCAAGGTATACCCTGGATAGGTTAGGTACGCCACGTCCGACGGACATCCTATCTGCGTCTCCGTAAGAAACAAGAGTGACGGCTGCTCAGTCTCGAGGTGATGGTGGACTGGGGTGATATTAGAGTGCAGACCTCGAATATTAGTGAGGTGCACTTTGAGAGACAAGGAGTGCAGCCGCTGTTTTACTTTGTTTCTGTGTTTACTTTTCATGGTTTTATTTTGAGAGTGATTTTCGGTGGGAAAACGGAAGTAGAACGAGGCTGCACACTGCCAACCAACGGTCACAGCACACAACACAAATACACCAATGGGAAACTAGTCTGGAGACTGCGGGGACGCCCGAGCCCCCCCGGGGATGTCTATCTGGCCTTGTCATCCGGTCGCCAACCGGCAGGATAGCGCATCCCGGGATTTTTCGCTAGATGGCGGGGCAGCCTTTCATGAGTGGCTAGCTCACTACTTGGGCCCCCAACTATCTGCGGTCGGTAGCGGCAAAAACCGTGCCTCGGATCCCGCTACCCTCCATGACTAGCTTCCCGATGTAAAGTATTGGTGTGCAACTATCTGGTCTTGCAGTTATGCAGCAACTGTTCTGACCCGTTTTCCCTATTCCTGACTATTTTATACGTGAGTTACCCGTGTATTTGTTTTAAAATGTGTAATAACCACGTTAGTTTTCATACTAAAACATGCGCTACTTTTTATCATTGTAAAAATAAATATCTGAATTGGGTACTACGCGGGTGAAACCGCGAGACACAAGTACTAGACTATTTTTGGTATATTATAATTATTACCAATATTTGAAATGTGAAAATTTGGATCGATAGATCTTTGTTACTCAAACACGTATAAACAACTAAACGGATTGGGTTGAAATTTAGAACTCAGTTAGGTTATGATTTGGAATAAAACATAGGCTACATTTTATGGAGGGGAAAAGTATTATGAGAACGAAAACTACACAAGTTAATCCGCAGCACAGTACTAGTGCTATTTATATGACTTCTCTAGTATTAGTAATCCCACAGGATTTGTAGGACTGCTAACATAAGCCCCGCAACCTTGTTGTGAAGCCGGTTTATATTTCACACGCACGTGATATGTTGAGGACGATAAATATACTTAGTATTTGGGTTTTATTTTTTGAAAAATTGGTCTGCTTTTGGTCACTAAATCGCCAGGCAGAAAAAGAAAGACATTGTGACCAAAAATGGAACGTATGCTTAGAAGCTAGTAATTTATTCCCTTTTTTTATTTAATAATTTATTTGTTATAGGTTTTCACTTGACCGCCATCTCGCTTGATGTTAAGCGATGATGTGATCTACGATGGAGAGTGCTTACCTAGAAAAAACAACTTACTCTCAATTTGATGACTCCAAAATAACTATCCCATGGGAAAATTAAAAGGCATCCGAAAAAAAAACCGACAGACAAGCTAGCAATTTTTCGGCGATGTTCAAGACTTTGAAGTCTTTTTTGCATTATTCGTTGCCTATGAGTCTTTTGGCACGATTCTCGATGGATTCTTGAGCCTCCAGCTGATACTTAGTCAATCCATCCCAAAAGTTTAATAAAATGTGTTTGAGTACACATCAACGGACGGAAGAAGCTAATAATGCTTATCTCTTTTTTATGCAAAAAATCTAACTTCAACCATAGAATACTAGTCCGGTCAAATATAGACCAAAAAATAAGAGTAAAGTTACCTAAATTCCCACCAAGCTGAAAATCGGTAAGATTGTTTGAAATATCATTAAAAACAAAATTTGAAAGTTCCCCATCTTTCCCCTGTAAGGCAAAAAAAGTTATTCAAGGTCAAAGGTAAAAAAAATGAGTTTATCGCGATTTTCAGCAAAACGATAAGTTTTATCATAAAAATACTGCAGACAAAAATTCTAGATCGTAAAATTATCTACAAAAAATATCTCATACTTTTTTTTCTACGAGCCACCGTTTTTGAGATAAAACAATTGACAAAGTTGTAATCGTCATAATATGCACACATGCACATGCGCACACATGGTGGGAATTTAGGTAACTTCGAATGTCTAAATTGACCGGACTATACATAACATAATCTTCAATGCAAGAAGTAATAACCTGAAGATGGTTTCAGCGCTTACTAAAATGTTGACTTGCTAATTTTAGGATGTCGGTTATGTGTTACTAGCTAATGTGCTGTGGGTTTTTAGTGACTATGTGCGCGCGCATTGTAAAAAAAATACTTTCACAATGTTTAACCGAATGCGCCACATGAAATACTCAAATGTAACAGTGGATACTAGTCTAGCAGTGAACATGATGGGAAGAGCTGATGATGATGATAAAATAAGAAACTGAAGTTGAATTTGCACAATATTTATATGAAGGTACCTGTGTAGTTCTATAGATTTTACTTTTTTTTTATAGTATAGAGTGACGAAACGAGCAGGTCATGTGCCTGATGGTAAGTAACATGCCTGCTACATAACAGCACAACGACACGCAGCTATTGGACCATGAAGAGTCCAAATCATAACCTAGCACTACACTGCGCTCATCACCCTGAGATATTATATCTCTAAGCCCTGTAATTTCTCTGGAAACATTGCTCTTCAAACCGGAACACAGTTATGTTTGCACATTACTGTGTGGACTCTGCCAAGAGTCATACCACTAAAAGAAATAAACTAGCTGCCAAAATGGTTAAATCTGTGGATATTTTCCAATCACTCTAAAATCAACTGCTTTGTATCATTTCGAACAAAGCTTCCTTCGTTTACCATTTCAAACTAAAAGTCAAACCGTAATTGCCGTTCAACATTCCAGTTTTCGAACGAAACTGACGCTCTCAAAATATCAATTTAAACCGGCCAAATCAAGGAGTTAATTGTCAGTGGCTCGTCCGTTCGGGGAGCTGACAGGCACAATTTGGTCGCGTCATAGCCCCCGGTGGCAACTTGACAGCTGACAGGCGACGTCGTGCCAAATAACAGGCAGTTTTGTTCTGTCGTGTGAACTGGTAAACGTTTCCCGCGTTTTTATGCTTTTTGACGAAAACTATCCTCTTTGGTAGATAATTATGTATTGTTTACTGTCTTTCGAGTATACCTACTGTATGATTTACCTTAAAATGATAGTTTAGCGATCGAGTATAAAGTCAAAGTCAAAGTACTGTATTGATAATGTACAATTTACACGTCAATATATAAAAATAAAAACAAAAGAAAGAGCATACAAATTGTATACATTTTCAAAGTTTGAAATGACTTCTTTACTATTATAGTATATTAATTCGATTATATTCTGTTACATTAATTACATCTATGTATAATAAGTATGCCTTTAAAACTATATAAGTAATATATCAGCTATCTGGCTGTCATAGTACAAGCTTTGCTTAGCTTGGGTCAGATGGTGTTGTTTTTTAATTGTCCACCAATATGTATTTATTAATTAAGCGTATTTAGAATAGAATATCAGATGAATGAAAAAATATTGTTCGTGTGTACCTACATATGTTTGTGTACATTCAAGAAGTCAAGCGGTTTTAGTTTTGAACATTAATAAGTAACTATAACGCTCCTTCAACGCTAGCACAAAGTTGGATTGGCAGTAGAGGCTGCCATAGTTCTCTTTAAAAAAAATGGTTGTCTGTAAAGTCAGTTTACTGACGATAGTTGAACGTGACAACGTCTTAAGAAATCAGTACGCTGATAGCGCGAGTAGTGATACCGCTCGACTCGGCGGGTGGCGCCCTCAGCGCTCAGCTTCGTCCGCATGGCACGGACGACGAACTAACGGTAACGGCGGAACGTTACATGACGTCATGTTTTGAGGGCGGGCAGCCAGCTTCATCGAATTATAAGACGTTATCACGTCAAAAATTCGCATCTGGCTTTAGTGCGCCAAATTTGAGTGTCGGTGTGCGTGCAATCGATTAAGTATTGTAAAAATCAATCTGAATATGCAATTTTCAGCCAAATTCATAATGTCATGTTTTAGCTGTTGGCGTGAATTACTAAAAAATACTCTCATCATTTCATTCTCTAACCGGCCATATGTGGCCGCGACTTTACCGCGGCTTTAGACCTTATGACGTCACGTGATGTCGCGACGCCCGCGCGGCGCTTGGGCTATGTAGGTAGATAGTATTATTGTTACCACAGGTAGTATTATTTAGTAAAAAAAATCAGGACTAAGGTAGATACTGATTTTCTTCTCTTTTTTGTTCTCAGAAGCCAATGTTGAAAATAATTTGGGATATGTATACGCACCCACTCACAACTGAAAATGCCTCATTGCGTACTTAGATGCTAACCGCCAGTCTACCACCTAAGTAACGGCTTTGGCTTAACTGTTCCTGCCTCTATAAATTCAAGCAAATAGAAAAGAGACAGCAATACCAAAGCCAAGACCGTATAAAGCCTTATTAATACTTCAATACATTTAATTATTGAATTCAAAAGAACAAGAAGCAAGTTTAGTCGACGGAATTCAAAAACAAGCTAGAAGCAAGCAATTCTCGCTTCTGAATTTAGAATACTAGCTTACTTAATGATATTACACTTCACTGGATTCAGTAGCGACTAAATTCAGTTTACTGAATTTAGCCCTTAAGACTTTACGAAGACCATTTTCCTTTGGCAGTAGAACCCCTAATCTGTGATGTTGACCAATCACAGAGCTTTTTTGGTCACGTGATTTAATGACGCTTCTAGACATGGCCGTCTAGATTCTATAGATACAGCACGAGACAATGATTTACGAAAATAGGGATGAAATAATAATAAAATAGAGATATTACATATTTCAAAGTGGATCTTACCTTTAGTAAAAAGTATAAGTTACCTAAAATAACTTTTATGCCTTCTATCTTTTTTGTGTAGTTATAAGTATTAAAATAAATTCACAAATAGTTCTTTGAAGATAACAGGTATAGTTTCAGCAACAAATAAGTAAATTAATGAAAATAGAACTTTATTACTAAATCTTACGGTCTAAAATATATTCCCATTAATTCAGTCTCATATCTTCGTTGAGCAAAAGATCTGGCTTGCTTACTCAGCATTTATGCTATGACCATTTTAAGATTTATTTCGTTGGGGCATTCATTAAGAATAATAAATTGTTTTCTTAGATAACGAAAGGCTGAGATAGTCCGGTCACGTTTCACGACTTTAGTTCTTAGTTTCTGTAATAAATTATCAACATAGAATATTTTTCTACATGCTGAAGAAATTAAGTGTTACAGTTAGAATAAATCCTTTGCCTCTTAATTGTAATGGTGGTACAGAATAACACAATAACTATTTGTTAAAAAGCCACAAAGCCCAAAAATACATAAAACAAAAAAAATACAATCTTGGCAATTTAATTGGCTGCCTTATCGCTGATTATGGGTGGTAGAATAAATCATTCTACCATCATTACATTTAAATCACCATTACATCACAAGCAGTATATGTATAGTGCAAAAATCACTTTATATTCTGGATTGAAGGGCCATATTTTCAGAGAAATTACAAAACATATTTATGAATCATCTGATATCTCTAGGTGACGCGCGCAGTGAATTGCTAGGTATTAATTTGCAATCTTTATAATAATTCTAAAATTATGCGAGCCTAAAATGAGAAAATTCAAATTACTTCAGAGATTACTTTTGTAGTGGTAGGACTCTTGGCAGAGTCTCCAGTCCCTCAGTCGCCTGGGGAAGTACCACACCTTTGCCAGTTATTCTACCGCCAAGCAGTAATGTGTAAACGTTACTGTGTTCCGGTTTGAAGGGCAATGTTTCCAGAGAAATTACTGGGCTTAGATATATAACATCTTAGATCTCTGGGTGACGAGCACAGAGCATTGTGAGGTAATGATTAAGACTCTTCGTGTTCCAATAACAGATGTGTGTCACTATGCTGTTTTGTGGCAGGTTTGTTGCTTACCATCAGGCACATGTCCTGCTCGTCTCTTCACTCTACATATACTTATTATAAAAAAAATCCCTACCCTGTACAATACTAGCTTATAATACTGTATTCTGTAACTCGTTTGTTCTGTTGAATAAATATGTTTAGCAAATTGTGCTGGACTAGCTACAAGTCAATCAAGTGTAATTTAATAAACTCGGATCAATTTATTGGGATCTCATTTATAAGCTGTGTTTTCACTTGTATCTACAAAAGAAAATTAAGCTTTATTTTGTAGATGTATCGTGAATGAAATAAAGGGAAAAGTTTAATTATTTTTACTAGATTAATAAAAAACGAGAAATATTATGACAGATATGTAATATATTTTGATTTGGATTTTTCGTCCTGCGTGTAAAATAAGAATGATTATAAATTTGAATTTCAAACATTACCTACTATCCGTTTATTTGTGTGTTTTTGTGCTTGGGTGTGTATGACCTATGCAACTAGCCCCAAAATAAGCATAACTTGTACTATGGGAGTCAGAAGTCTGAGATAATTCTCAAATATTTGTTAACACGCACTTATTTTACATAGAAATGCTCAGATCATCATCAGATCAGAACATTATATTCGTATTCCGAGTCTAGACCTACTAATCATCTTCTGGGTAAAGAGCGCAATGCAATATTAGGTATTAATTTCGACTCTTCATGTTGCAATAGTTTTTCAGCACTGTGCGGTTATAGGCAGGTGTATCCATTACTACCAGTTATAATTATTCCTCCTCCAACGGAAACGGCTCCAACGATTATCATGAAATTTTGTAAGCTGGGGGTTTTATAATTATCATCATCATCAGCCTGTATTTGTCCGCTGGACATAGGCCTCATCCGTAATACGCCACTCAGCCCAATCCTCGGTTTCACGTCTCCAACCACCACCAGCCGCCACAAGCAGGAGGTTTCGTTGGCGATGAATTGATAGGTTTAATTTTAAGAAAACATCGTTGAATCCGTGTTTTTAAGTTATGAAAAATCAAGCAAAGCTCAGTCATCTAAATACATACAAGAGTCCTTTAATAAACAAAGATTGATTCCTTTCAATTTTCCAACAATTTATTACCAAACTAAACTTATAACCAAAGATCTTAATGCGTATAACAAAATGTAAATTCTTATTTACACGTCAAAACTTGAGATATTGAACAATGTTCCTGTCTACACCTCAGCCCGCAGGATTGATTCGCGCCTCCGCAGACAAAGGCTCTGACGTCAGGAGATTGTGTTGTCTGTTACTGTGCTCCACGTCTATTACATCGAATTTTATTCCTTGAATATCGGTTGAGGATTCTATTTTTAAATTGAAATCGTCTAAATTGGATTTCGGTATTCTTTGTTCACTATTTTCTAACCATTTGACAAACAATTTTTGTGTTTGATGAAACAACAATTGTTTTGTTTCGATATTCTTGAAATTTATAAAACAAAAATAAAAAAATATTACCATGAAAGTTTACAAAACATAGTAGTTACATATGTGTATCGAAAGCATTTGACCGTCGTTTCGCCGGATGTTAAGTGACGATTCAGTGTACGATAGAGCGTGCTAACCCACAAGAAACGGATTCACTCTAGATTAATGTCTTGACCTTTAATTTCTTAGAATACATCCCCCGAAGCCTTATAAAAATATCCTATTTTTTAGCAGTTCCTCGTTTACCGGAAAATGGAACCCAAAAAAACTTTAGCTGCTTGACTCCAAAACTATTCCTCCGAAAGTAATTTCCATTCGACGCTTCCGTAGTGGCGGAGTTTTTACCGCCGAGGTTGCCGAACCCATTATTAGCGTTCCCACCCGGCTTTCATTGCAAATAAAAATATCCCAAACACACCCAAAGTTATAAGACTTATAGCTATAGAAATCGACACCCGATTTTTCATTCTATTCCAAAGCAATAAAGTCGAAAGTTGCTCCCGTGAGTTTTAAGAGGCAGTCGCTTTAATAGCGACTCCGATTCACTGTATTTTTACGTTATTAAAGTTTCAAATGCCATATTGAAGTTTTAGTTCTCGTGTGACATTAAATTGTGAAGTATTGAGGTGTTCGGGAAAATGTTCTCTATTTTTGGGATGTTAGAGTATGGTTTTCGTTGTGATGTTTGCGCATAATACGGTCGTTATTCTCGAGATGAAAGATAAGTTAGATTTCAAGTTGTCGCAGTAATGTGTTTCGAATGTAGTCTCGGCTTAATATCTGTTTATTGTTGGTGTGTGATGCACAGGTATTGTGCAAGTATACTATGTATTTTATGTAACTCATTAAAACTAATTGGTGTAGTAAGGGTATACTGAAGAGTTATTTCCCTTACATTTTTTGTCGAATACATTTTAGAAAATGTGCCCAGAATTACACAATACGATTTCATCCGTTATTTTCATTCAATTCTTTTACTATCGGATGGCCACAGACCTAACCCTTTCGTTATAAAAGGATATAATAACCTTTATATTGTAGAATGTGTCGCCTGACGACGTTCTCAAATCAACAAAATCTTAGTATCTTCAAGTATTGAGTGAATCAATTTCTTATGAGTAAGTGTGTTCCATAGACCGCGTTACATTAAGTGAGATGGCGGTCAAATGTAAACTTAAAAAAATTTGCCTGTAAAGTCGGTTGGTTTACGGACGATAGTTTAATATCACAACAAAACATTGATAGATGCGGCGCAAGCATACAATGATCGTAACGGGACATAACGGGATGCACGAAAAAGTATTTTCGAAGTCAGCGTTCATCCATTTATTAGACGTTGTCTCGACACAAAAAAACATTTTTACTCTGGAGTACAGATAGAAGTGTCACCTTGAACAAATATTACGTAACTCCATGTTGTTAAATATCTGCGTACTTACAAACAGCGGTGTTGATAAAGCTTCGTATCCACTAGCGCGCTAACTAACTATAACATTTGGCGCGCGCCACAAGACTCTCAATATGTACGGCAAGGCTGCACAACAGCGCGCGACGTTGCCAGCCAGCGAGCAACACGGAAGGGAGTAGGCATACACAGCGTTTCCCCTCTGTCAAAGTACAAGTCCGCGTGGACCATGGAGTTTGATAATATACTGTGGCGTGAGGGCGGGGCTAGATTTGTGAATGGTGCTTTATTTTTTATGTGTTAGTGATTTGGATGTGTGAGTATGATCGGCAATGGATCGGTACAGGTATGTTTTGTATGTAATAGTGCGGCTTTGCGCTAGTGTGCAACTTCCCCTCCCGCAAGAAATGACAGAAAGATTTGTACAATATTTTTTAGCTAAGGCTACACCCTTCCGTGTTGCTCGCTGTTGCCAGCGGACGCGCAACATGACGCGACTTGTCGTTTGCTTAGAGATCATCGTTAGTTGAGCATCAATTGTTGCCAAGTGGAGACATGATTTGCAACAATGTCCGTAGTGTGATGTAACGAACGAGTGCTCAAATGAATCGAACTGTACCAAAACTACGAATGTTTATATTATTAGAATGGTATATAGGTATGGATATTTTCTAACCCACCAATGTGTGATTTTTTCATGCATTTTTAGATAAAATTATAACCAAATCCTCTGAAATCAACACAAGTTCCTCTGTCGATATGTTGTCAGCGAATAATTGATGCATAGACAGACAATGTCGTTCAACAAAAAGTTCCGCGCGTTTGGGCAACTTGTTGAGCAACAAATGTTGCCTAGTGGACACTTACAACTTACTGCGACTTAAAAGTTGTGTCGCGAGTTTAGTTGTTCCCTCATCTCAAAAATGCTAACAAGAATGTGTATCTCTATACTTTCACAACGCGTTTAAGAAGTCTTCATTTGAAACAATGACCTCAGTGAAGTTTTGCCATGTGCCGGCAAGTGGTGATATTGTTAGTATATTATAGTAATATAAGTACCTACAGATAGCTCCATGCTCTCGAACAGACCATGAAGTGTTACGTTCTGGCTCTTGATATAAATGTTACTGTAACGACGCCTGCTAAGTAGCTGGTGGAGACAGTTGACTACTGGTCGGGAAAGTTTCAGAAGTGAATACATATTTTACTAATATTATGCCTGTCAATGCTTGGATATTTTGATGTTTGTTGCTCAATCACGTCGTAACATATGAGGGGTGAAATTTGAAACAGTTAGATTATAGTCTGTAAAAACGCATAGGCGTTATTCCTGGGACCAAAAGTAACCTACCTATACATGTGTTCTCCCAGACTATAATCTAACTGTGTTCCACATTTCAGAGTTATGACGTGATTGAGCAAAAAACATCCAAACATTTACGTTTATAATATTACTAGGATTTCAAAATAAATATTATTTTAAAATGAAATCAACTCATCTTGGCTGAAATGGTTTGGCTGACAGACAAGCATAGTCTAGCTATATTAACATAGGCTTTTAGGTCTCTCAAAGCTCGTTGAAATAGTTTTCCTCGCGTTACGGTCTTATTTAGTTGTTAGTTACGGTTAACACTATGTGTATTAAAACACAACCAATGTTTAGTACTTAAATATGTCACGGATGCCTCTGACTTCCTTTTTCCTGTAAATATTCTGAGTTCCTGAATCTATTATGTGCTTGACTCGAAATACATTTCTCAAGTTTTATTATCGCAATATCTCTTTTACTACGTCATCCACGCAAATATTGGTCAATTGGGGTCAGATGGTGTTGTGTGTGAATTGTCCACCAAAATTTATAAAAAAAAAAACAAGTTTCTTATAAATTTCTATGATTCCAGATTATAATTCTACTGTATTTTTCAATCCGATCCGTTTTGCCGTTCCAACGGTTGAACTACAAACATTTAAACTTTTACTAGTATTAGGATAAAATCACCCAATTGATCCCAGGAGCTGCGTTTCAGCGAGGAGACGCTCCATCAATATCAACTTAGCACAACGCCAGACAAATCAAACTAATTTTAAATAATCTGAATCCAAAGCAACGTCGCACAGTTCTGATATAGCGGCGCTGTCGCATCCATTAAAATTATATCTTGATTAATATTATGTCTTGATAAGGAGTTATGGCTGAAACTCTCTTGAGGTTCTGTCAAACTGTGTCAGTTAGTCGATAACAGTAAGTTATTTATGCGGTTTCATACGTAAAGTTAACTTTCAAGTAGATTTTGAGACACATTATTTACAGAAAAAATAGTTATTTGTTATACAAGAGTGCAAAGTGGCTTTTTAACCGCGTGCTCAATTTTGATGACCGAGCAAGCGAAGGATTCTAAAGTTAAATCACGAGCGTAGCGAGGGATTCAAAAATTAGAATCCTGAGCGTAGCAAGGGAATCAAAAGGGCACAAGGTGAAAAATCTTTGCACGAGTGTAACGCGTAATTTTTCATCCCCCCCTAGCAAGGAAATTACTAAACGCTTTGCGCATTTTCAGTTTCAGTCGATTCTGTTGGCGTCAAATAAACTTCTTGGTCGCTAGAATCACTTATTATTATGGTATTTCGGTTTTTCACTTGTATTCAATTTTATCAGTTTTAAACTTTAAGTTTATTTAGCCATGGTTTTAACAATATGACGTTAAAAAAAAACTGAAAAGAATAAAACAAGCATTTAGATTTCTGGTGGTCTAGAATTTTATAATATGTTATTGTATTAATACTATTGAAATATATACAATATTTTCTAATAAAAGAACATTACAACTGAAGAGTCGGGATCCATTATTATTCGACATACAATGTAATTGTTCAATGGATCCCGACTGTTCAGTTGTAATGTTCTTTTATTAGAAAATATTGTATATATTTCAATAGTATTAATACAATAACATATTATAAAATTCTAGACCACCAGAAATCTAAATGCTTGTTTTATTCTTTTCAGTTTTTTTTAGTATGCTAGAACGTAGTTTGGTTCACTTTTTACGCAGTCGGGTTTTTGAGTTTTTAATTTTTTTTTTTTTAATACTTTTTAGTTATGAACAATGTTGTGAATGTTAATATGCTCAACATAATAATATGCATCTTTTGGTTGTTGACCAAATGTATTCGTTTCTACTGATATAATATGTAGGATTTTCTACTGCATGTAATTCACATTTTTAGTTTTGTGTTAGTATAGGTTTTCGATTGACGTTGAGTACCTACTAAATCGTTTGAAGTTGGAGATGGGCGACCGAGGCGGAGCAATCCGAGAGCGGTTCCGTGCTCCCACTATCAGCGGCAGAGTTGAAACCCCATAGAGGTTTATTAGTAGATAGGGGCACCATATCCATACATGATATAGAGTGCAACATAACGCGGCTGTGTCTCCCGGGCGGGGCAGTAGGGTATGCGTAAATACATTTCCTGCACGTACGAAAAAAAGGTAGTCCAATATACCTACTAGCATAGATCGTAGAACGCAAGATGGGCCCCATCCCAAACTTCACGGCGCACGTAATCATGTCAACGTTGGGAAGAGTGAGCTCACTCTTTCCGTTCTAGTCGGTTGCAGGACGCGGTGGACGCCGGACGTTTTTACCTATCATTATTCGGTGTCAACAACCAAAATAAGTAGAACCACAGCAAATCTCGCCGCTAGCGATTATAGGGGTCAAGTAGATTGGTTGTTTGTAAACCACTTACGATACATACAGAGACCCAGTTTATTACCAATTTCAAGGTGCTCAGGGCACATCTATTAATTTATATCGATGCCTACTAGATACATTAGTATATAATGTCCATCCACATTCACACGTATAGTTAGTTATACGAAGTTTTCTGCTACCTAAAAACCTATAAATGTGAGAATGGTTGTTACTCAACTTTAAATCGATATACATCCTAAACGGTCAGTCGAATCGAAAAACATTGAGAGAAAGCTAAACATTATTTTGAAATACCTATTCAACGATACCCCTCTTGACATATTTTGGTGATTTTCATTTTTTTTATTTGGACAATATGGCGTCCTGAAGCCGCCATATTGGACTTATACTAATGTCATGTCTTTAGTGTCACTCGCCAGATTAAGAGGAATCGATTGACGTGTGAATCATAAAAATCGGCCCAGGCGTTTGGTCTGTATAGTGCCTCAAAGGAACATACAAACATACATACATACATACATACATACATAGACTGTTAAACACATTACCACTCCTTTGCGTCGCGCAGTCGGGTAAATATGGAGAGTTGACCGATTGAGGTAAGGAGTTTCAAGTGTGTACATGAAAAAGTGTCCGCCCAAATGCATTAAATTATAGTAGCGTTAAATTTGCATCAGGGTACATTTTAAAGGAAAGGAATAAACTTACTATTCAGAATTCATGAAAGAAAAATATTGGCAGTCATAGGCACTGCCGACAGAAGTGGTAACTTATAACTCAGAATTTGATTGTTTACTTTGGAAACTACGCGTGTAAAACTGGAGGGCGTGGCTATGAGCATGGCCATCTAGAAATGCTGACACATTTTTAAAAGACCAATGGGAAAGGCTGAGGCATTTCTAGCTATGGTCCGAGTTTACCCGAAGATTTCTTATCATTCCCGAGCGTGACGCTAGAATTCAATTGACAGCCGAAAAATTGTCTTTGGCGCGCCAAAAGTAGTTTTGACTTCAAAATATATTGTACCTAGATGTTTTCTCAAAATAGTAATTATTTATTTGATGTTATAGTTACGTTATTTTGTACTGCACAAGTAGTTGAAATTATCTATTAGTTACTATTTTAGTAGTCAATAATATTTCATTATTTAACTCGGCAACTCGGCATACTTCAATTCGATTACAATTATTCATTCATAACATTTTGAAATGTTCTGCCATTTGAAATAACCTTCTTTACCTCTATCCTCCATACTTGAAAAGAAAATTGCGCCCAAAGCATAAAAAAAAGTACACCAAGGAGGTTCCGAGTCTGAGTTTTTAACAAATTAAAAATAAATGTATGATGGATTCGGCACCAAGGAGGTAGAAATAAATAGGTTAAATTATGTTTTGAATTCAAAACCTCTGTACACACGATGTTCTAAATTCAAATTTACTTTACCCTCTAGAGGGTAAAAACGACTTTTGCGCCCTGATATCGAGGTGCAAAAGTATTCTTTCCGAGCTGGTGGGATGAAAAATATGTTGTCTTCACTGTAGAATAATGAAAGAAGTACACGTTTTTCAGTGCAGTCTCTGCATAGAGCCCTACTCCTACTTACCTTATTACCTCTTCATCAACCTGTCCTAGTCCACTACTGTACACAATAATATATCGATGGTGAAGAGCGAATACCTCCTATCTAACAGTTTTGCTAAATATACTTTTTTATTTATAATGCATTAAAGTTCAGTTTTGCGTGTACTGGGAAAATTGAAAAAAAAACAATGGACAAAAAAAAAATGGCAGTCATAGGAACTGCCAATAGAAGTGAAAACTAATAACTTAGAATTAGCTTACTTTGGAAACTACAGTGTAGGACGCCCTGAAACTAGGTGGAGTGACGAGTTTGACTGCCCTCGTGGCTTAGTTGGTAGTAGCTCTGCCTGCGAAGCCGAGGGTCGTGGGTTCGATTCCTACCCAGTGCAAATATTTGTGTGATGAATTCAAATGTTTGCACTGTGTCTGGGTGTTTCTATGTATAATAAGTATGTATTTAAAAAACTATATAAGTATTATTATCAGCTATCTGGCCGCCATCACACAAGCTTTGCTTAGTTTGGGGTCAGATGGTGTTGTGTGTGAATTGTCCACCAATTTTTTTTTTTTTTTTTTAGGGAAGGCAGCTGGTGGCAGTTGGAAACGTAAAGCCGAGGATCGGGCTGAGTGGCGTATCATTAGAGAGGCCTATGTCCAGCAGTGGACGAATGTTGGCTGATTATGATGATGATGATGGAAACTACACGAGTGTAACCGGAGGGCGTGACCTGGTCATCATGGCGTGGGCGTCTAGAAATACGTCATCATTTTCCATTGGCTCACGCATTTCTAGATGGCCATGCCATGATGGCCAGGCCACCCCTTTCAGCATTTCCTATTGACTGACGCATTTCTAGATGGCCAATGGCCATCCCGAGTTTACCCGAAGATTTCTTATCATACCCGAGCGGCTAGAATTCAATTCACACCCCACGAAAAATCTGTCTAGGCGTGCTTAAAGAAGTTTTCACTTCAATAAGGGTCAAAATGATAGCAGAAATATTGCCTACAACCATTTCAAAATATATGTATTTATAAACTAAATAAAATGTTTTTTATCATCTCCTGGAAAATGTGTGTTTTGTTAGATAGGAGGTATATAGGCACTTCACCGTCGATATGTAGGTCTCTCCCATGATACGCCACTCAGCCATATCATCGGATTTTCTTTTCCAACTACTGCCTGATTATATCGTCACTTCATCGAGGTTCATGTGTGATTACCTAACTTCTAACTATTACGTCTGATGACCTAAGATAGTTGTTTGTAAACAAACACACCTTGAGCACCAATTCCTTATTGAACGGTCTCAGTTTGTCATCCCATTCTGTCGTACTTAAAGTAATGGCATATTTTATTCAAATTCAATTGAATATTTCTATTATTCATCTATTCTCTGGACGCCTCCGACAATACAATTTCTGCGCAGATTTCCCTGGTAAGCTCTCACCAGACCGCGCCGGTCACTAAGCGGTTAAAATCCAATATGCAATTGGTTCTGCATACATTACTCGGCCATTCCGACTTACGTAACTGACGGTTTTACACGAGCATCAGTGTAAAGCGAGGTTTGTTGTACTGTCGCGTCGAAGTTGTTACAGTAAGTTGGATTATTATTTTGTGAAAAGGTAAACATTTACTAACAAAAAAATCTGTTTTTTGTAATAGTGTTATGTGCGAAAGTTTAATACTTAATTTTTTTGTTTGTAAGGTGTTATATTTGGTAGAAACTATATTTTATCATATTTATATTCAAGTTTCAGATTATAATATATATAGTTTAGAGTGTTGAGACGATAGAGATATATTTATTAATTTATAATAATAGTTATTTACACCTTAAGATATTATTATTGGGTCATCACAGGCACATTCATAAAATTATTATTAATCTTATCTCCCATAATGCAACACACCCCATAAAATAAAACAGAAACTAGGTATGTATTATGGATTTACTCCAAAAACCATGCAAGCCGAAATTAGCAATGATTTCCAGCTGTCACCAATTGAAGCTAATAAACTAAAGTCTGAATCTGAACTTCCTTCGTCTAACTAATTCACTAACTCAAAGGTCCGCAAGTCTAGGTTAAGACACTGAGCTAACTAACCGCCGTATTTCAAAACTTGTCTTAAACTCAAATTTGTTTGTTTGAGTTCGGTTTACTTTACAATCGTCAAATATTCTTATAGCAATTTGAGTTTGAGTCTTGGGGATATTTTTTAACTAATTTCTTTTAAGTTTCCTAGCATTTTTGTCTCTGGACGCATTCTAAACGAATGTATTCTTAATAACTCTTTATTGCTGTCTAATGCAATGCTACATTATTTTTTATTAATTAATTAGTCAGATTTTATAATCACGTTAACTTTAAATAAATATTTTTTCATAAAATAATCTCCACGGACTCCGGGATCCATGTTTTTTGCAAGTTATGCTATCTTAATATTTTATGTAAAGCGCTTGTTACATTTGCCAGAAAAGGAAAAAAAAAGGATAAAATCCTGTTGCAAAAAAATCCTCTCGACTCAGGGCCGCGTTGCGATCTTTTGTTATGACAGGCCTCGTGGCTTAGTGGGTAGTAACTCTGCCTGCGAAGCCAAGGGTCGTGAGTTCGATTCCCACCCAGTGCAAATATTTGTACTGTGTCTGGGTGTTTCTATGCATAATAATAAGTATGTATTTACAACTATATAATTATTATATCAGCTATTTGGCAGCCATATTACAAGCTTTGCTTAGTTTGGGGTCAGATGGTGTTGTGTGTGAATTGTCCACCAATATTTACTTATATTTACTAACACTTGTGCTCCGGCACTTGGCGATGGTGCCGACTGCCGACGCATGCAACCATTGTAATTATTAAGTAGGTAAAATACGTTAGTTTTCTTTTGATTTTTAGCTCGCCTAAGTCAACGACAAAATCGGTTATAGGATCACAGCAGATCCCGGCCCTCTGCCAAATCGCATCTCACTTGCTCGACGGACTGCAATGAAATTTTTCTCTCTTCCATTTCGATGGAACAATTTGCAAGTTAAAGAATGCTATGTATTGAAATAATGCAGCTCTCTTTGTGGAGATTTAAGATGGAACGAGCGAGTTTATACTGAAGGAGCATCGATTTGTAACTCGGATGTAGTTTGTTGTTTTGTTGTCAACTTCTCTATTTATAATCCTTTTTAACTTCTGACGCAAGAGCAACGGGGTGTTATTAGTTTGACGTGTGTTTGTGTGTTGTGGTGTGGCATTGTAGCTCCCGAACGGATGATTCAATTATGTTTTTGTTTCAGAGTTAAAATTGTAAAAAAATGTATATATTATTTTACACGTATTTTGTTTTAGTATATTTTTTTTAATTAAAGATTGACGAGACGAGCAGTACATGTGCCTGATGGTAAGCAACATGCCTAACAGCACAGTGACACGCAGCTATTGGAACATGAATAGTCCAAATCAGTACCTAACACTGCACTGCGCTCGTCACCCAGAGATCTAAGATTTTATATCTCTAAGCCCTGTAATTTCTCTGGAAACATTGCCCTTCAAACCGGAACACAGTTATGTTTGCACATGACTGCTTGGCGGTAGAATAACTGAAAAAAGTGTGATACTTCCCCAGGCGGACTCTGCCAAGAGTCCTACTAGTATCATGAAAATATAGTTTTAGGTACTTACTACTAATACAAATAACGGGAACGTAAACTACGCAGGCATAACCGCGGGACACTGCGAGTAATATTATAAACTTGCAGTATCCCGCGGTATTTCTACAGTACTAGCTACAGTATTTCCCGTTTTTTACTGATTAAATACTGCCCATGTGCTATTATAAATACAATCAGTAAGATTCAAATTTCAATCCGACTCGTTCAAACGTGATTGTACAACAAACATCCAAACTTTAGAAAATGGGTAGGATAATATTGGTAAGATAATAAAAGGATAACAGCGTTTCCGAGGCTAGCTTGTACCTCATGTATATCCAACAGAAAGTACTTGTTAAACTTAGAATAAAAGCCACACAAAACCCACGATGATCCTTAATAAAACCATCTTAACCTCTCCACGACGCGACGTCGTACAAACTTAATATCTGTTGTTGCTCGCCGCCATGTTAAATTGCACTAAGATGCGATTTGCGTCGCCGCGTTGTAAAGTTTTATATTTTATGCTTAAAGTGAGGACGCGGGTTTGAATGTAGCTACTTTAAAGCTGGAATTTTTAACATGAGAGCGAAGAAAAATTACATATTTTTTTGTACAGTACAGGGTGACAAGACGAGCAGGACATGGGCCTGATGGAAACTAACATGTCTGCTCATAATAGCACAGTGACATGCAGCTTTTGTGACGCGGATAGTCCAAATCACTACCTAGTAATGAGCTGCACTTGTCATTCTCAGATATAAGATGAGTTATTTCTATGCAATGTAATTTCTCTGAATACTTCGCTCTTTATATCGGAACACAGGGATGTTAGCTCTTTCTGCTTGGCGGTAGAATAGGCGGCATAAGTGTGGTACTTCTCCAAGCGGAATCTGTAAGGAGTCCTTTCTACCACTAAATAGTTGTAGTCCAGTAACTTTGCCGCCTGAATGTATGGAGTAGGATGCGTTAAATCCGGTAGATCTGATTTTTTGCAGACTTGTTTATGATGTTGGCCTAATCATTATCCCAAGTTTGTGACCTCGAGCGACGAACGCAACTTTGTCAAAAATCGAAAAAACCGCGAAAAAATCGTTTATTTTTCAAATTTTGGCGATTATAACCCTAAACGACTAGTTTTTGTAAAAACTTTCTTATGGCGTCTATAAAGTAGACTAAATTTGCTACAATATGGTACTAGAATTGTCTCTGTACACCCAATAGTTTCTGAGAATAAGTCTTTCAAAGTTTATAATGTTTTTCGTACTTCGCAATTTTTAGCAATATTTTAACTCCTACTTGACCACTTTGTGGCACAGTTACGGCGGTTTTTAAACCCCGACCAAAAAAAGAGGTGTTATAAATTTGACGTCGAAGTCTGTCTGTCTATTAGACAGACACACATACAGGTCTGTCTCTATGTGTATCTGTCTGTGTGTGTATCTGTCTATGGCACCGTAGAGCTGAAACGGATTAGCCGATTTCGGTGCGGTTTTTTTTATTTGAAGATACATTTTTGTGTTGATGTTTTGAGCTATTTTTGGTTAATATCGATTCAAGATGGCCGCCTCCACCAAATGGCAGACCAAATATTTCATCACAATCTACCTCAATATGGGTATCAAATGAAAGGGCTTGACTAGTAGAGTACTATACAGTATAACAAATTGCATATCACAAAATGGCGAACTCCATAATTTTTTTTTCACTAATGCCTTAATATGGGTATCAAATGAAAGGGCTTGACTAGTAGACTACTATGCACTATGACAAATTTTAAATCCATGATGGCCGCAACCACAAAATGACGAAATACGTTTCTTTTTTTACAAATACCTCGATATGGTATAAATATAAATTTTTCATAGTGTATAGTAGTCTACTAGTCAAGCTCTTTCATTTGATACCCATATTATGCCATTAGTGAAAAAAAAAATTATGTAATTCGCCATTTTGTGATATGCAATTTGTTATACTGTATAGTACTCTACTAGTCAAGCCCTTTCATTTGATAGCCATATTGAGGTAGATTGTGATGAAATATTTGGTCTGCCATTTGGTGGAGGCGGCCATCTTGAATCGATATTAACCAAAAATAGCTCAAAACATCAACACAAAAATGTATCTTCAAATAAAAAAAACCGCACCGAAATCGGCCCATCCGTTTCAGCTCTACGGTGCCATAGACAGATACACACACAGACAGATACACATAGAGACAGACCTGTATGTGTATCTGTCTAATAGACAGACAGACTTCGACGTCAAATTTATAACACCTCTTTTTTTGGTCGGGGGTTAAAAACCGCCGTAACTGTGCCACAAAGTGGTCAAGTAGGAGTTAAAATATTGCTAAAAATTGCGAAGTACGAAAAAAATTATAAACTTTGAAAGACTTATTCTCAGAAACTATTGGGTATACAGAGACAATTCTAATACCATATTGTAGCAAATTTAGTCTACTTTATAGACGCCATATGAAAGTTTTTACAAAAACTAGTCGTTTAGGGTTATAATCGCCAAAATTTGAAAAATAAACGATTTTTTCGCGGTTTTTTCGATTTTTGACAAAGTTGCGTTCGTCGCTCGAGGTCACAAACTTGGGACAATGATTAGGCCAACATCATAAACAAGTCTGCAAAAGATCAGATCTACCGGATTTAACGCCTACGGTAATGTATAAAGTTACTGAACTATTGTGGATTCAATTCATTTTTAGAATTTGGTGCCAAATATTTTAGAATAAAAGTAGCCCACTTTAAGGTCTTACAGCAGGAACTGAGGGTTTTATTTTCATCGACATTAGGTTTACATTAGACTGCCATCTCCTTCGGTGCGCTTAACATCAGCCAAGATGGTAACGATGCGGTCTACGATGGAGCGTGGTTCGCAAGAACAACCCGATTCACTCTCGATTTGAAGACAATGATTATAACGGCAAAAATCCATATAGGTAACGGATTTTACAACCAAAACATTCCCATCACAAAAGTAGACCTTTCGTTCACCTTCTTGTTCGAGTCTTTGGAACATCAACCATGACACGATGTTGTTTTTTCGAGCTAAAACCAGTCCAATAGATAAAAGAGCAAGTTAGTGATTAGTATTAGTTCATGTAGATCACAGTCCCACACTCAATGTACGAGTAATTATCTTGTTAATTTGCCATAGAATATTGTAATGATATTCTAGTGGACGTGTTGTAGTGTGTGTTATAATCCTAGTACTCAGTTGTCGAAGCGTGTAACGAGCGAGTGGTTGTGCCATTTGCTGGTAACGTTATGTCAGCCATTAAACAACGATACCACAACATGTTATCTTACGGAACTACTGCAAACCTAAAATCAAGTCCTTTTGTGATAAATGTTCTACGATTTAGTATGAAAACTAATAATGTTGCTACACATATTTAATTGGTCAAGGGTAACTCATGTTTGATGTGGTTGGTCCACCTGAGTTAGCTTCGCCAGTATGCCACGTCTATTGACCTTTTTTTCGGCGCTGGCCAATTTTGCGTAAGTCAGACTGGACCGATCAAATCAATCACACCTGATTTACCCGTGAATTAATTTCAAAAATCTTTAACGTCTAGGCAAAACCTTATAAAATCCTTCCATAATCTATACCATAAAATGTGGAACATCCTGCTAGCAACAGTGTTTCCTCACTTCTTTAATTCAGGAATGTTTAAAAGAAGATTAAAAAGTGTTGTACGTTAGACCTTGTCTATATTCTGTATGTTATGCACTTTACCTAGAGATAGATCTTGCTGTAGAGGTGACGCAGGTGTTTCTGGCGTGTCACTAGAGCAAAATACGAGCTAAGGCAGTGGCAGTGGCAGCATCGCTGTTGAATGCAAGAACAGTTTTGCAGCTCTGCCGTCAATCTGGCAGGAGAATCTTGGTTGGAAGGTTTTAGTCGGTAGGAGCATCACTATAAGTGGTGTCAAGACCAATATACTCCGTCATGTTTTGGCACGACACATAATTTGTATATGAATTTCCCACACGAAAAAATGTTTATTGTACATTCTACTAATGTTTATTTTTATTAATATTTTTAAATTGATATATTGTGGCCATCCAAAGCTAGGTTTGGATATATAAGCCCGCTTTATCTGAACCGCTGCACATTAGATTTGCCTAACCTGAGCACATTTGACGTCACGACGTCTGTGGGGATTGGTATCGAACTATAGTCGTAAACGTTACCTACATCGTGGACTATTGCCGTGAACTACGATTATCTATCCCCTCGCATATGCGAGTTTGAGATATTTAATTTAGTTGAATAAAGCTACGGAAATGAGTAAATTTTCACTCGTAGAACCACTATTTAAACATTGTTTGAAACAATTATTAAGTTACAATACTTTAAATAAAAGAACCATCCGTTTTGACATTTTTGTAACAGATTTAAGAATTGAACCTGAATAAAAAATGATAGAAATAAGAAAATAATCATTAATAGTACACAGAAGGGATTTAAATTATACAATACAATCTATTGTATCATCCAAGCATCCAAACTTTCACATTTGTATGTAGAGGTAGGACTTTTACCGCCAAGCAGTAATGTGCAAACATTACTGTGTTCCGGTTTGAAGACAATGTTTCCAGAGAAATTACAGGGCTTAGAGATATAACAACTTAGATTTCTGGGTGACGAGCGCAGTGCAATGCTAAGTAATGATTTGGACTCTTCATGTTCCAATAGCTGCGTTTTACTGTGGTGTTATGTGGCCGGTATGTTGCTTACCATCAGGCACATGTCCTGCTCGTCTCGTAACTCCTTATTTAAAAAATATATATATAATATCCTATTAATATTAGGAATGTCAATGTTTGGATGCTTATTGCTCAATCACGTCGTAGCATCTGAACTGATTGGGCTGAAATTTAGAACATCCAAAAATTATAATCTGGAAAAACACATGCGTTCTGTTTTTCCCGGGAACATAACGGGAACGGAAACTAATTACGAGGGGAAAATCGTGGGGCGATGTTAATTTCAAATATTAGTTCGATACCGATATTAAAAAAATTGGCAGTCATAGGAACTGCCGATAGAAGTGAAAACTTGTGACTCAAATGTTTTCACTTTTAATTGAATTGTCCAATTTATTTATCACCTTGGCAGAAGACAAATTATTTGTTAAACCATCGTAGGTCTATGTACATTCGCATAATTTCAACACCCGCAACACCGCCAGCTAAATCGATGGTTGCGCCATCTAGTTTTATATCAACGTAATTATACAGAATATTACTCTACAGAAACAGTAAACTCTTTACTGTTTCTGTTGCCCTGGTACTGGTACCTAGGGGCAAACGCAACTGTTTTATATTTCTGTTGTCCTGGTATCTGGAGATAAACGCTGGGCTGTTGGAGGTAGGTAATCGAAACTTTTTACTGTTTCTGTCACCCTGGTACCTACCTGGCCGTTTTCTACCGAGTTTACCCGAAGATTTCATATCCGATCCGATCCGATCCGATCCATTATCATATCCAAGCGTGACGATTGATGAATCCATTTCACAGCCCACGAAAATTCTGTCTATAGCGCGCCTAAAGAAGTTTTCACTTCAAAAACGACACGACGTATCGTGGCCAAATAGGAAGTAACGGAAATTGAGGTACATACAGTCATTACGTAGATGAATGTATTTATATATTCTCGAGTAAATGACCTCTCCGAGCGTCAGCAGTCGCCTAATTTATCCAGTAACATTATATCTTGTCCAACTTCAAAGGGATTCCAATAATTTTGTTTAATATTATTTTTACGAGAGACACTCGATATTACTTGAAAGGCCTTCTCGTGTTTGACTTGAGGTCCTTTAATTTATACGGTGCCAGAATTTCACGCTAATTTTGTGAGAAACTTGAGAATACTACCAACTTTGGCAATTAAACTGGCTTCGATTTTCAGTGAACGCGGCGTCGGCCACTTGTGGGACTTGTAAAAATGAGTTTCGAGGTCTCACCGCAAGTTTTCCAATTAGATTTTAGTGTTGCCGCCGGAAAGGGTTGCCTTACTCTGGCCGAGGGACGGTTCGAACTCGGAATGCAAGCCAATTTTTAGCCTTTGTTTCAATTTTGTCGTTAGTTTGAAGCTCTTTAGGTTCTTTTGTGAATTGCAAATACTACGTAAATAGGTAATTTAGGTTTTTATTGTAAGGGTTCATAGCTAAATGCGGTGGAAGCTTTGGACCGGGACGAGACGACTTAGAAAATAGCAAAATCGGTCTAAAAAGCTCTAGAATTAATTTGACAATGTTCCCTACTCCCACTATTTTCCTGTTCTGCTCTTGATATAAGATATAATGTAAATAAGAAGCAAGAATAAAAATCCTGGAGTCTGTACAGTTGCTAAATTTAAAATAATTAAAAAGGCTCTACTGTAGCCTCCTGCTATAATGGGTCGGATTTAAAAAAGGAATTATGTATTTCGAGAATGCTGCATATATTTTTGTTAGCAGTTCCCGTGGTTTTATCCGCGTGGAAAAGTAGCATTTGTTCCATTCCAGATAATGATTTAGCTATTTTCTAAATTTTATTCCAATCTATTCAGCCGTTTTGATGACATTGAGCAAGAAACAGCCAAACGTCCAACCATTGGCATTTGTAATACCAATAGAATAATCATTTATAAGCTTATGACGGTTGAAGTCTCTGATGTACATTTACCTATTTATAGGAAACCAAGTCACTATTAAGTTACACCAAGTTATTAATATCTATCAAAAGAATCTCACTCAGGCAAACTCTTCGTGTTTATAAAGATGCGTCAAATTGTCTTCGTTCGGGTGCTGGAGACGTTAACCATGAAACGATGATGTTTTTTCGAGCTCTGCAGTCCGATGGAAAAAATACGATCTGGAATTAAACTAGATAGAACATCTCATTGAAATGTTACTCATAAAAAAATATTTGTTTGAAGTAGTTATACAATAATCTACAAAATGCTTAGTTTTACAATATCATTCAATAAAAGCTTATTAAAAATAAATTAAACTGGGGTCAAAAATAAAAATATAAATGCATTAAAGTATATTTGGGAACATTCAATTCCCTTCAAACCAGAAAACAGCAGTGTTTTGCATTTCACTGCTTTGATGTCATTAACTGGCAAATATGTAACATTTCAAAGTGGACTGTGAAAACAGTCTATCACTACAAAATCAACATGCATTTGCGTATTTTTTACATCAGAGCAAAAGACACATTTCTTAAGTACACGTGTCCAGTATTTGAACGTATTATTGTAAGTTGTAATGTAAACGGTTTTTATTTCCACAATATAAAGTGAAGAATGGCGCCGCGTTGTTTCCTGCACATGAACTATCAATACATTGTGTATTTATTACGGAACATCGTATAAATCACGCTGGGAGATCAAATTCCTCGCTCGCGCCGCGAATGCGCAATCGAGCTCCGGACACAACTGTGCGGGCTGCCTGACTGCGCGGATATCGAAAACCGCGAAAGTGTCATTTTAAGTTCTGTGGTTGAACCAAATGAATAATTATTTTTATAACTTACATTTGTTATGAGTCGGCAGTGTAAAATAAAGACTTTTTTTAAATACAAAATTAAAAAGTTGTCTAGTGTGTTACTCCATAAAAAATAGTATCATCAAATCTAAATAAGATACATTATTTTTAATAATTGTATGTTTACTTTAATACTACAATTGTAATAAAGGAATTAAAAGATCAATGAAATATTACATTTAAAATTTATGAAAAAAGGAAGATGAATTTATAATTCACTAGCTGTGCCCCGCGGTTTCACCCGCGTCTATTTGAGGAAAATCCATACGAAAATATCCATTGCTTGAAAAAGCTATGATCTGTAAGAGAACTGTAGTAAAACCATTAAAGGAGCGCTAGGTAAAAGTAGAGTGATCTGCTGAAATGTGTATAGTGCAGGTGTTTTAAAGTACGTAATAAAAAAATATAATTTAAAAACTCAAAAACCCGACTGCGTAAAAAGTGAACCAAACTACGTTCTCGCATACTAAAAAAAACTGAAAAGAATAAAACAAGCATTTAGATTTCTGGTGGTCTAGAATTCTATAATATGTTATTGTATTAATACTATTGAAATATATACAATATTTTCTAATAAAAGAACATTACAACTGAACAGTCGGGATCCATTGAACAATTACATTGTATGTCGAATAATAATGGATCCCGACTGTTCAGTTGTAATGTTCTTTTATTAGAAAATATTGTATATATTTCAATAGTATTAATACAATAACATATTATAGAATTCTAGACCACCAGAAATCTAAATGCTTGTTTTATTCTTTTCAGTTTTTTTTAGTATGCGAGAACGTAGTTTGGTTCACTTTTTACGCAGTCGGGTTTTTGAGTTTTTAAATTATATTTTTTTATTTTATACTTTTTAGTTATGAACAATGTTGTGAATGTTAATATGCTCAACATAATAATATGCATCTTTTGGTTGTTGACCAAATGTCTTCGTTTCTACTGATATAATATGTAGGATTTCCTACTGCATGTAATTCATATTTATAGTTTTGTGTTAATATAGGTTTTCGATTGACGTTGAGTACCTACTAAATCGTTTGAAGTTGGAGATGGGCGACCGAGGCGGAGCAATCCGAGAGCGGTTCCGTGTTCCCACTATCAGCGGCAGAGTCGAAACCCCATAGAGGTTTATTAGTAGATAGGGGCAAAATATCCATACATGATATAGAGTGCAACATAACGCGGCTGTGTCTCCCGGGCGGGGCAGTAGGTAAATATACATTTCCTGCACGTACGAAAAAAAGGTAGTCCAATATACCTACTAGCATAGATCGTAGAACGCAAGATGGGCCCCATCCCAAACTTCACGGCGCACGCAATCATGTCAACGTTGGGAAGAGTGAGCTCACTCTTTCCGTTCTAGTCGGTTGCAGGACGCGGTGGACGCCGGACGTTTTTACCTATCATTATTCGGTGTCAACAACCAAAATAAGTAGAACCACAGCAAATCTCGCCGCTAGCGATTGTAGGGGTCAAGTAGATTGGTTGTTTGTAAACCACTTACGATACATACAGAGACGCAGCTTATTACCAATTTCAAGGTGCTCAGGGCACATCTATTGATTTATATCGATGCCTACTAGATACATTAGTATATAATGTCCATCCACATTCACACGTACAGTTAGTTATACGAAGTTTTCTGCTACCTAAAAACCTATAAATGTGAGAATGGTTGTTACTCAACTTTAAATCGATATACATCCTAAACGGTCAGTTGAATCGAAAAACATTGAGAGAAAGCTAAACATTATTTTGAAATACCTATTCAACGATACCCCTCTTGACATATTTTGGTGATTTTCATTTTTTTTTATTTGGACAATATGGCGTCCTGAAGCCGCCATATTGGACTTACACTAATGTCATGTCTTTAGTGTCACTCGCCAGATTAAGAGGAATCGATTGACGTGTGAATCATAAAAATCGGCCCAGGAGTTTGGTCTGTATAGTGCCTCAAAGGAACATACAAACATACATACATACATACATACATACATACATACATACATACATACATACATACATACATACATACATACATACATACATACATACATACATACATAGACTGTTAAACACATTACCACTCCTTTGCGTCGCGCAGTCGGGTAAAAATACTGTGTATATACGATGGTTTTAGTTTTCTCTGTAACCTGATCCTCTTGATGGTGCAATATATTGTATACCAAGTTGTCCGTATGAAAATTAGTCTCGGCGTGAATAGATTCCTTGGTGCTTAAATGTTTGCCCCTGTGCTTTAATAATAGTTACAGCAAACGACTCCTTAACGGAAAATTGTATTACAATTTTGAAATTAAAAGGCAAATGATACCATTTTATGTAGAGGTAATGCATTAACATACCCTTCCGCTTGAAGGGAATGGTCGATTTGTGTCAGATTCAACAACATGAGTGGTGCTCTACCGACTAAAACCTCTGCAGTATTTATTACCTTTGCCACACACGGCGCGAACACGTGAATGCTCTCGCACTCTTTTGCGTACTCGCCGCGGGACAATGCACGCCGTGATCACCTCGGTGACCAGCCGTGGGAGCCAGACGTCCTCACGTCTGGACACCCTTGATCTCCCGCGTTGGGCTAAATGCTCGGCCTCATCACCTATGCCTATTACCATCCAGCTGAAGAGGACGGGGACAGCAGCTCACCGATATACCGGCTCTCCTCTTCTCATACAGCCCCACTGCCTCCACCATTATACTGCAGTGGGCAGGGAGTACGGCGCAACATAATACCGGTATTCCTCTCCAGCCAAGAAATCTCCTCTACAGCCACAGTGCCTACCACCAAGCATCACGACACGTCTCAGTCGTGCCGGCACCGTCTGTGCCGCGCAACTCCTTCCTAACCGGGTCGCTTGAACCGCAAGGCTTTGAGCCCATATCCCTGGCTCGCCAGTCCCACTGGTGTTTCTTTTAGCTTCACTGTGGCTGACCAGGCCACGGCTACTGGACCTCCGCCTCGTTAATGCGGGAACTCCCCGAGAAGGAAGCAAATGGTATCTCGTAGAGCAACCGGCGGCCGACCGCCGTCTTCTGTCTATTCACCGTAATCTTTTATTAGATAGTAGTTGTAAATTATGAAATCATATCCCTAGTTGCGGTGCCGGACCGGCTTAAACGACCGACACCCCAGGCCCTCCAATGGAAACAGGATCCCAGTCAAGTGCACCTCTAGGATCGCTCCCGTGTCCACTTTCGCCTCATTGGATGAGATACAGGTCATGGCGTGCTCTCGCTCCTTCAACTCACACGACCTTTCACTGTCCAGCATCTTGGCTAAGATGATCGAGAGCGAGAGGTTCGCCCTCACGACCGCGGTTAGAGATGGCCGCGGTTCCGCCTCTGTGGCTACATCACCTCGAGGACCCTCATCTGGAAGACGAACGCTAAGAAACATCACTGGACCACGTGACCACAATAAAGTGGTATATTATTTTGTTGCAGAGTTGTTTTAAAACTACGGATATTTTCTAAAGCATTCATTAAAATCAAATAATGTCAAGGGAAATTTTGCTAAAAAACCCTTTAGCGTAAAATTGAGGTAGCAGGTTTCTTGCTTTAAGTATTTCCAATGTTCGGTTGTATGAATAGTTATGTTAGCGTATAAAAACCAACGGACAAATATAAACAACAATAGGTACACAGAATAGAAAAGAAAACATATTAAATTCCATAATACAATAAAGTGACCAAGTGCGAGTTGGACTCGCCCATGAAGGGTTCCGTTGCAGCAAGTAACATAATATACATAGTACACATAGTTCTTGTAGTTCGTTGTAACTTTGATCGAAGTTTCTATAATAGTGTATTTATGACGTACTAAAAAAAACTACTCATCAGATCGAGTTCAAACCAATTTTTGTTGGTAGTTTGCATGGTAATGTACATCACACATTTTTTTTAATTTTTTCATTTTCTTACTTTAGATGTTAGAGGGGGGAGACACACATTTTACCACTTTGGAAGTGTCTCTCGCGCAAATTATTCAGTGTAGACAAAAATTATATTAGAAACCTCAACATCATTTTTGAAGCCCTATCAATAATTTGAATAAAAATTTGAGTTTCAGTTCTCAGTATGGGGGGCAACCCTAATTTTTTTTTTGTAAAAATCTTAGTGCGGTTCACTTACCAAGTTTGAACAGTGTAGTTCTATAGTTTCGGCAAAAAGTGGCTGTGACATACGGACGGACAAATAGACAGACAGACATGACGAATCTATTTATTTAGGTTCCGTTTTTACGTTTTACGGAACCCTAAAAATACGTAAATAAGCAACAATGCAATGTTATAGAACAAATTTGATTACTTCAAATGACACAAACTTCAAATGTAGACACGCGCCGTCACAGACTTCAGCGACCAAAGAGAATTTAAACTCACGGAACTAAAGCTCTCGAAGAGAAATATTTTTCCCCGTTTTCTTTACATTCTTCACTCATACTCCGTACCTATTGATAGTAGCGTAATGTTATATACCCTATAGCCTTCCTCGATAAATGGAGTATCCAACAGAAAAATAATCTATCGTATCAGTCCAGTAGTTTCCGAGATCCTAGCGTTCAAACAAACAAACAAACAAACTCTTCAGCTTTATAATATTAGTATAGATAAAAAGAAAAGACAAAAATGCAAAATCTTTCATAGTTCATTATAACACGTGTATCTGAATAACAAAGGTGAAAGCAGCATTTACGTTCTTTGACAAACTAAGCCAGGCTTTGTTCGTGAGAGAGCCTTTGCAAAAATAATAAACAGTAACATATTACGTGCCACCCTACCACCGAATGTTATTTTTGCAGTGCGTACATCTGTGTCGCGTTGGTATGTCCTGTTCTCAATCTAAGATGCACTCCAGCTGATATATTGTAGTTCTGCAACTAACCGCAAAACAAAATGTATTTTTAACGAATGGAGTCGAGTTTTACAACCATAGGATAAGAGGAAATTGTCTGTTAACTTTTAAAAATAAACCTTGTTGCAGCAAAAATAGGTACCGGTTTTAAAGATCTTAACAGTTGTAATGAAAGTAAGTGCAGGGAAAAGTTGCATAGTTTTTAAAAAGTTTAAGCAATCTCTTCAAGAAAAGTTAGAAAATATTGCTTTGGTAAGTGGTCCAATGAGATTAGATGCCAATGCAAACGTTAAGGTTTGATAGAGCCATTTTCAATTTATTAAGATATCTCTGAACTTTATAACTCAAAAGTTTAAATAAAGTTATTAAAGTAATTGTCTTGATTAGAACTTATAGTGATTTTCTTGCTTAAAACTTTTATCTATTGCTTTTATTCATTGCTTTGATAAATTAGTAAATTCATTCCACTCTCCATTCATTTAGGGCCTAAAGGAGTTGTATATCCCTAATATACTTTTAGGCATATACCTACAACTCCTAAATCAAACTTTTATTGGTGGTAATTTTTTTTTGTGATTTGTTTGTGACAGGGGTCACTTATAAAAACTTGTATTATGAAACCAAATTGCTGATATATAATATTAATTGATAGTCAGGGCCTTTATTATTCACAAAACTAAATTACAATCAAAATAACACTAACAATACGCCTAACTTATTTCTTACTCTAAGCACATCTAAGCTCTAGAGATCATCAAGATGATCAAACCCACTACTAATCTTATTTATAAATATACGTTTTAGAAACACTGAAAAAACAGACGTCTGTTTTCTTGTTTCTTAATCACGTTCCAAAACTGAACGAATCTGTCTGTATATAATCTAGTATTATGGTTTTGAATATCTATTTTATTGTTTAATTATTGTAGAAGTATCAACCACTCCTTTTTGTACTTCCCCACCTCCTTATCTTAAATCTCTCATTCCATCCTACGGTTGCCTGGAAGAGATCGCTTTTAGTGATAAGGCCGCCAATTGTTAATCTATCTATCTATCTATCTATCTGTAATTTGGAACACAGATATAGATAATAGTCGTAAATAAGACATATTTTACTTTTTATCCCGGAAAAGTAACGGAAAAGTAGGTTCAGTAAATTTTCTGTTTCTGTGCATGTGTTAGAGTTTAAATTAAACTATTAGTTGTGTTTTATTGTTGAATAGTTTTTATTTATTTCGAAAATAGAAAGGGCAAGTATCCGTATCAAAAAGGATAGTTGCCCTATTTACTCTTGCGGATAGTTGCCCTATTTACTCTTGCGGATAGTTGCTCTAGGAACAACCCTGGCTTTTGGTGATAATTAATGCTAATGCCAAAGTTGATTGCCATATTTTTCTATCTTTAAGATAAAAAATAATATTTTATTATTAACTTACCCAATTAAAAATTTGGAGTCTATTTTTTTTGTAATTTAATAGTTTACAAAGTTAAAACCTAGTACTGTTTTATAATGTTGATTAATATTGTGATTAGTGTTTAATAAATATTCATATTATGATTAGTGCTTAATAAAGGATCTCAGTAAATAATAAAAACTGATTACTTGAAATTACTTGAAACGTATCTGAAAAAATACGAGGCAAGTATCCTTCGAAGCATTTGTAACGTAATATCCGCTATAGTAGGCAACTATCCCTTTTTTTGAGAGGTCGAATAAAACAGGAATTTCTCGAAACGAATATTAATTATGTTTATAAAAATAGGCTACTATGAAAGATCAAAGACCTATGTTTCGATGTACACATCCAATTATTCTTAATAAGTTCATTTTTTTTAATAACACAGCTTTATTGAAAAGTAGGGCAACTATCCGGGTTTTACCCTAAACTAATGTGTCTCAAGGCATAAAGCAAAAAAATATACAAATCAGAAAAAGATATCTACAGTGAGTTTCAAAGAATCTTCTAGATCTTCTTATACGTTTAATTTCTACGTTAATTTGTCTTTGAATACTTCAATAGTTACCGTAAGCAAATGTTCAAAGTATTATAAGTTGTGTTCTCGTCTTCACCGTAGGCATCCTTTGAACCCACTCATCTTGGAACCGTTTCCGCCTCGGCCAGTGTTACGCTCAATTTCACTCAATTATTGCGCAGGGAAGTCACTTTTATATGAACCAGTCATGTCTACACGAAAAGCGCTAGCTAGCTTTGTGTATAACCAGGACTTCTACTCTGTTTCTACAAAAACGAATTTCGAAAAAAAACTCGCGACTACTCTCGTTCTACTTCGTTTCGTCCGATACAACATTGTTTGACGTTTAAATTTTCTAAGCATATTCGAATTAGAGTAGGCTTAGAACATGTAAACGGACAAAACGACAAATCGAAAATCGGAGAAAAAATCGGAGTTGGAAAATCGCGAGTTTATTTCAAAATTACGTTTTCGTTGATTAAGAGTAGACGTCCAGCATCGTCTCTCGATTTTGGCCGCGCAGTTTCTGGTACGATTGCTTTATTGTGATAAAAAGCACCTTATGTGTTATTTCAGACTACAATCTAACTGTGTTGTAAATTTCAACCTGATCCGTTTTGACGTTGTGGCGTGATTGACTAATAAACATTAAAATATCGAATTATTCAGACTTTTGCATTTACAATATTAGTGGGACTGGAAGCGTCTCACGGCTCTACCCACATAGTTATTTCCCTGGAATAAAACAAAAAAGTAATATTATTTCAGACTGAAATTGTGTTTAAAATTTCATCCCAATCATATCAGCCGTTTCTACGTGGTTAAGTATCAAACACCCAAACATTCAGATTCATAAAATTTGCAGAATTTTTCAAGACTATTGATTTACTTCAGTCAAATGATAGCGAGTCAACCGTTTAATCTTCGGTTATATTTAACTAGCGCTGTGCCCCGGATTCACCCTTAGTATATTATACTCGTATACAGCCTGTAGCATTAAGAATTCACGTACATATAAAGTGAAGGAATTTTTGAAATTGGTTCAGTAGTTTCTGAGATTAACGCGATCAAACAAAACATCTCTTCAGATTTATAATATTAGTATAGTTTTGATAACCGATGTTAAAGTGAGTGGAGATGTGATGATGTAACATCACCGAAGTTTCTTTAGTATTTGTATATCATCAAGGAAATATATTCGTTCAGTTTGCCAAAGGACAAAGTTCCAACCACGCCACTGTTTGATCACTGGTCAATATTTCAGCAGTTAACTACAAATAAATTCACGGTAACACTTTCATCTCTCTTTTGTTCGTTTCCTTATTTGATGTACGTACAAGCGGACAAACCGTGTTTTTATATTAGTGGGATGTTGGAGGAATGCCCGCGCACGTACAACTTTTGAAATATTCATATGTGACGTGGCGTTATATGTCTGCTTAGTGGCTATGGATGGTTGCTAGTGGGTTTATTCATGAGATCTCGGATTTGAATGCGTTTTTCGTGTAAAATAATTATTCTAATGGATATAAGTAGATGCACTCTTCCTATCGTGATGGTTTTGTATGATATAAAGTAACGGAACGAGTAAGACATGTACTTAACAGTAAGTAGCACGTTTCTCCATAATAACGTAATACCACGCAATTTCTTCTGTTTGTCTTTATACGTGTTGTGTGTGAATTGTCCACCAATATTTATTTATTTATGCACGAGGTAGTCAAATCAATGATTCTTGTACTGCGCTGCGTTCGTCACCCACGGATATTTGATGATATATTTATTGTAACTTTCTGAAAACGTTGCTCTTCAAACCGGAGTAATGTTAACATATTACTGTTTGTCGGTTAGAATAGCTGGCAATTTTATTTTATTTGCTACAATTATTTATTTTATTCTTCAAACGAACCAAACTATCATCATATACTATCATCGTTAGTTCAATAACTTTCATCTCTATTTATAAGCTAACAAACTTAAAACTGTTTGTTTTTATGGAGTGGCTCTACAAAGACCGTAAGATTTTCCAATCAAACAAGCAGACCAGAAAATTAAAAATCGCAGAAAGTCTTTCGCACTATTATTGTCTGACGGAAACCAAACCAATATTAAAAGCAATCCGACCAGAACCAATCGGAAAATATCGCTTCGAAAAACAGCATCGATGTCAAAAAACGTTGCGCAAAAATAGCTGAAAAATTGCAACACAGTTCGGCTGAAAAGTTTGAAAAGTGAATTGATAGCGCGCGAGATGGACTCGCGTATATTTTGTCCAGTCGCTCGATGGGACTGCCAGGAAAAGAGAAAAAAGGTGGTGACTGACGAGCCGACGCGGGAATGTCATTTCGACCCGATCACTGGACGGCTGAAGTGATTAGATCGTTCAAGGATACTGTTTCAACCATGTTGCGAGCGTTCGGAAGATGAGATTCAATGAAGCTAGCCTAGAAGCTTAGTTATAATAATAATAAATAATAAGAAATTTATTTCCTTTTAACAATTTGGCCTTATTCTAAATTAATATACTTAAAAAACTAGCATGCAGATTATAAGTAACCATTTAAGCAACTGACGACCAAATTTTTCAACAATCTCATGTAATTATGAGCCCTAAGTCTCACACTAGAGAGCCTGTGTTGTGCGGCTTAGTGCTTTCTCTTCTGACTGTGGCGTTTTCAGTACACTAACTAACTAAACAAGTATATGAATAAAACTAGGATAACTAAGGCTAACGATATGCAGGTTTCTGCTTTAAAAATGATCTCAAAGATAGTCCTGCTGTACAGTTTGGTGAAATGTGAGGAGTGGTGTGAGTAAAGGAATGTGTATTGATGGTGGAAAACAATGCTGAGATGAGGGAATGATGTGAGCGTAGTTTGTGTAGGTATATTGGTGAGGTTTGTTGCTCGGTTTTCCTTCTGAGCTGCCTTTTGTGTTGCCACTTGGTCATTGGACTAGTGATAGGAAGCTGAGAAACAAACCCCTTAAGGTTATTGAATAATTTTCAAGAGATTTTCCGTTTCCCCATAATCCAAGGATAAGAGCTAAGATGTTATATTCCTTTAACACACAAAAAGTTGGTAGTAAGATTGCTCGCGAAACTGTAGGTCGTGGATGCGATTTTCAGTGCTAATATCATCGCATCTAGTACCCATAGAGTAAGCTTTTCCTAGATTGGGGCTAGATGGTGCTATGCATGAAATGTCTTGGAAACAAAATGTACTTCGATGTCCCGAGTTTACCGAAAGATTCAGTTCATCGACGAGCGTGACGTTTAAGCTTAATTTAGAGCCCACGAAAAATCTGTGTGTGGAGCAACAAAATAATTTTTTATAGCATAGAGTGACGAGACGAGCAGGTCATGTGCCTGGTGGTAAGCAACATGCCTGCCACATAACAGCACAGTAACGCAGCTATTGGAACATGATAGTCCAAATCATTACCTAGCACTGCACTGCGCTCGTCACCCAGAGATCTAAGATATTATGTCTCTAAGCCCTGTAATTTCTCTGGAATCATTGACCTTCAAACCGGAACACAGTAATGTTTGCATATTACTGCTTAGCGGTAGAATATTTGGAAAAGGTGTAGTACTTCCCCAGGCGGACTCTGCTAAGAGGCCTACCACTACTAATACCTCCTCTTTTTTTGAAATCGGTTAAAAATCTATATATTTTTTTGTCTGTCTGCTTGTTGGTTCCAACTATTTTCTGAAAGTGTCGGAGTTAGACTGATGTTAACAAAACATTTACTTGCAGATAGATGATATTGTAAAGAGTAACTTAAGCTACTTTTATTTTGGAAAAATTTTGAGTTCCCCCACAACAAAAACTACGTTACGGCTACGGTTACGTTACTAAGTTACGGTGGTCTAGTCGGGAGAACGACGCCTGCCGATCCGGAGACCCGGGTTCCAACCCCACACGCACCACTGTCTTTTCGAAGTCATGGGCTAAATGCCGCTAACTTAAAACGGTGAAGGAAAACATCGTGAGGAAACCGACATGTACCTAGAATCTTTCGAAGTCATGTGTCATCCACCAACCCGCACTGGACCAGCGTGGTGGATTATGGCCTTAACTCTCTCCTTGCGAGAGAAGGCCCCGAGTCCCAGCAGTGGGAACGTTTAGTGGGCTGTTGATGATGATGATCATGACAACAAAAACTAAATAATGTCGAGATACTTAAAAAAAACTTCGGGTCAAAATTTGCCGAGTGAGCTAGTTGAGCAATAATAATCTGGATATCCAAACGTATACATCTATAATTTTAGTAATGTTAAAACATTATTTTCTTTACATTTTACCAACTTCAAATATTTTTCAAAACCTAGCAGCGTAACGTTTACGCTAGTGCACAGGAATATCATCACGTGATACGTCGCTGTGTTAGTGTTCAGGTAAAGTGGAAAATGTATCAGAATATTTCAGGTTCCAGCGCTCGGTTGCATTGAGCGTATCAAAATGTTGAGGTTTTGTGAAATATTCTTCTGGATAAATTCTTAGAGCAGCCGAGCTATGTCGCCATGAAATGTATACATCTTTACATGGAACTAAAATTACGGTGTCTTTTTATAATTCCGATTAAACAACTTTTCACTAAATTCATTTGAAAGTGTTTGAGGTATTTACTTTAAAAAATCTCTGCCCATCTCTCTTTCTCTTTATACTAGTTTTTCTCTGATTTTTATAGAATTTTTTTGGACAGGAAAAACTGAGTTCGTCGGAAACAAAATTCAAAAATATTACATTCTCTACAAACTCATCCATACGTTTATGAAACAAATCGCTTTCAGAAATTACTATAATTTTCTAGGTACATGTCGGTTTGCTCACATTTTGTTTTTGCTTCACAGTTTTTAGTTAGCGGCGTTACGCACTTGACTTCGAAAGGACAATGGTCTGCTTGGAATTTGAGCCAGGGCATCTGAATCCCGACTAGACTAGCTGTAACTTACTCAAAACTTATTCACCACTAATGTGCTTTTACTTCTCTGACATGAGGTTTAATACGGCATCGAGGCCGTCAACTAATCACAGCATTCTGCTGCTCCATATTTTATCTATATCTATATAAATTATATATTGCCTCAAATAGCATATCGCTTTATTGACAGGGGTTGAATTCAAAAGGCACTGACATAATTACACTGGCATTGAACAGAAAACCCGTGTTTATCCATGATCTGGGTACTATTCTATAGCCATGTTTCATCATATCATTAATCTTAAATGTAGATTTTAGTTTGAGCGGTATTTTTGTCGAAAATTTGTGTAACAATGTATAAATGGAATGAAAACACATAATTCAACAAAACTTTGTAAGGTTACAATAAAACTGTAGAAGGTTAAAGAATTGGCTATAAATGGCTGGCATGCTGGCTCAGCTCGATAGTAAAGCTAAACGGTAGGTAGTGGGTTCTACTTGTACTTACAATTTATTGTTTGTTGTATGAATGTTTTTTTTTAAATAAAAAATCAATATCCTATATTAAAATGTCTGTCTTATCGGCTATCTGATGTGCATAGCTTTGCTTTTTTTAAACGGGCAAAGCCAGAGTAAACTTAAATACAATGAGATCAAATTTGTGGTAATAGTTGTTGGTGTGTGAAAAATGATGTGCAACATATTGAAGTTATAGATAGGTATTAGGATTTCACTTAGTTTTTGACGTGACAACGTCTTATAAATTGGTTTGCCGGGTGACACTTCAAGAAACTGCGTTACGCTCCGCTCACGTTATGCGCTCACAATGAGAGCGAGTGAGAGGGACGCGTGCCTTTCACTTTTTATGTCTGTCTCTCTCGCTCTTAGGCGGGCTAACCATGCCCGAGTCGCCGATTCGCTTAGGCGCCTGCATACAAGTTTACACGTTGCCAGTTAATTGTAAAACGATTGTGTAGTGATAATGTGACAGACTACGAATGAATATTCACATTAAAATTATTTTACCACTCAAAGTCGTTGTCACGTAAAACTTTCGCCCGTATACCGACTTTACAAGCAACCAATTTTTTTTTAAAATTTTTAGTATCATATATATATATCACATTTTTACCAAATATTTTCTGCAAACACAAACTCAAATAATAATCTTTTTAAAATAACCTCAAAAACATAACCGTAGATCAGATTTCACGAAACATAAAATTAATATAACAAACCATCTAACCCTCTCATAACAGTCCGAGGCAGAAAATTGTAATCCCACGTAATTTTTTCATGTAGTTAAGGGCCGAGAAAGGCCATTGTGTGACGGGGAGACGGACGGAATCTTTTACAAAGGCTAGGCTATTTTCAGTGAAACTAAATTGGGTCCCTGGGCCAAATTAACGGCCCGGTCCTCACTAATTCTCGTGTAGATGACCCGTGAAATTGATTTTTCGTTGAACAGCCACGCTTATTAAGATTTATACTTCGGCATCTGCTGTCAATTTTGCCACTGGATTTACATCGGCTCTTTTTAAATTGAGCATTTTAAAAGTTGAGATTTATGTAATTTAATTATGATACGATTTATCTAACGTTTTAAAAATGTATTAAAATGTTATTTGTTATGCTCGCACTAATTGGTTCGTAAATAGAAAGTTTGTTTTGAATTAATTTTCATTTAGTCTTGTTTGCTTTTTTTAATATCGGCCCGTATTCAATTACCGTTTATTTCTGATCATAGAGTGGCTGGGCGAGCAATAAGTGTAACTATGAAAAACAACTCGTCAGTCCACTACAACATCGTGTCAAACAATCATAAAATCATAATATATGAACATGAAGAGTTCCAATGATTGTCCAGCACTGTGCTACAGAGATATAAGATGATTTATTAATTTGCCCAGTAATGTTTAAGTATCTGATGAAATTGCATATTTTGCAAGTGTTTCTAAAATTTGTCAAGGTGTGGTACTTTCCCAGGCGGACCCTGCGAAGAGTACTAGGTACTGTCACTACTGTTTGTTAAACTCGTTTAAATATTAGTTATACATTGCAAATGTGCAAGGAAAATTTTAGACATGCGTATGTACAATGGTTTCTCATGCAAAATTGTACATAGGCGAAATGAATAAAATTAAGTAAAATTAAACATACTTGAAAAAGTTGTTTACAAGTTCTAAGGTCAATTATTATCAGGTATAGGGTTGTTTAACAGGTAAATCCCAGTCAAATCAAGACCTATGAATATAGTGTACATGTTTGTGACAATTATATTTCAAAATACCACACGCTTAGGTATATTAGAAACTAGAAACTTATGAACTATCGGATAAAGCTATTAATTAATGGCTTTATTGCTTAGAAGAGTCTTTTCCAGACAACCCTGTATTACGTTAACAAAATTAGGTACATATATAAGTCTACCACGACCGTTTCCATAGACACATTCATGCTTATCGCAAATTGGAAAAATATTCAAATCCAAAGACTAAATTTCCCTCGCCTTTCTTTCCCGTGAACAGTTATACATCAGCGGATACCTGAGAGAGGCTCCCGAGTTAGAGGAAGTTGAATATCTCCCCTGGAGCTAATGTCCATAATCTTCGCAACTTTTAATAGGACAGGCCCACAGTTTGACGGCCATTATTCAACAAAATACACTCCTGGGCTCACCCTCTAACTTTATTTCATTTAAATTATGTCATCGGGACTATATTTTGTAAGTTTTTTCGCTGGTAAAGTTTGGGTTCAGAAAATAAACGGTCCAAGGATGTGCTGTGAATTATGGACGAATAAATGCCTGTGATTTTTCCCGCGTGGGTTATGAAAAAAACTAAAGAACGTTAACTCGTGAGAATTCTTTAATTGCACTACTATATTTTAATTAGTATTAAAATATAGTAGTGCAATCAAAAAAAGCAAATCGAGATAAAGTATTGAGTTCTTTACGAAATTAAACAGTGTGGTTTTGTATTTTAACGTCACAAAAGTGTAAACTAAATTTGGCTTTACGTAAAAGTTATACATTCAGACTTAATTCATTCAGAGATTCATAGAAAACTAAAACGAAGTCGTCATAGACGTCTAAAATCTGCAACTTTTTGACGTGATAACGTCTTATAATTCGATGAAGCCGGCTGCACGCCCACAAAACATGACGTCATGTAACGTTACCGCGTTACCGTCGGTCGTTACCTCGCCGCATGTTTGTTACAGTTATATTAATTATTTCGACCAGTAGTTCAAACGGGGATGTAGCTCAGTGGTAGAGCGTTCGCTTTGCATGTGAAATGACCCGGGTTCGATCCCCGGCATCTAAAAGCTTTTTTGCATTGTTTTTTGCATTGTTTTGATTGAAAATGACTAAATTCTACTGATTACTTTTTACATACAAATCTATTAAACAAGTGAAATTAAAATTTTCTTTTGAAAAATGCTACCATTCCATCAGTATTTTCTTAAGACGTTGTCACGTTCAACTATCGTCAGTAAACAGACTTTACAGACAACAATTTTTTGTGAAATAAAATTGGTGTAGCTACACGTTTAATAATGTCTCCGTTAAACCGTTTGATTTGCGATGTGTCTGCCTGAGAACTGATGAAAATGTCGGCAAGTAAAGGTTATGATTTGGAGGTAATAAATAATACATTTTAAACAAATACACGGGTAACTCACGTATTAAATAGTCAGAACAGTCCGACTCGAGTTTCGATCGCGTACGGCGATCTTCTTCAAGGCGAGTGCGCGCGCATGTTCGCAGCTCGATTAGCAGCTCGATTAACTCGAGTCGGACTGTTCTGACTATTTAATACGTGAGTTACCCGTGTATTTGTTTAAAAATGTGTAATAACCACGTTAGTTTTCATACTAATAAATAATACAATTACTGATTTCAGCTTATTCAAGTAATCGTGTCACGATTTAAAACTGCGCAAATGACTTGCAACAAAACGTGAGCTCTTTAATTAACTTAATCCACTTTATTCAAATCTCTGGCGAGGTAATCGAAGTTTCCAGAATTTGAGAAGAAAATATATTTTTTCTTCGTTCTCTAATCTGGAGATTAGACTTCAAATACGATAAAGCTATTTTCTAAGTCTTCACGTTATGAATAAAATAAAGCCGGTAACATAATCAGGGATTTTGAAGATAAAAAGCGAAGCCTGTTGGCGTTCATTTTCATGCTCATTAAGTTTCGACGCAGATTTAACTTTATTTGCGTACTTACGTTGCTGTGGACGGTTCATTTAATTGGGAATTATTAATTTTAATAACAGTACAATATTATCGTTGTTATAGCCAGACTACTTTTTGAAGTGAAAACTTCTTTAGGCGCGCCTAGACAAATTTTTCGTGGGGTGTAAATTGAATTCTACCGTCGAGCTCGGGTATGACAAGAAATCTTCGGGTAAACTCGGGTCCTTGGCGATTGGGCTTCTAGAAATGCGTCAGCCAATGAGAAATACTGAAAGGGCGTGGCCTCGTCATGGCCAACTAGAAATGCGATAGCCAATGGGAAATGCTGACGCATTTCTAGATGGCCATGCCATGATGGCGAGGCCACGCCCTTCGGATACACCCATGTAGTTTCCATGGTAAGCTATCAAATTCTGAGTTAAAAGTTTTCACTTCTATCGGCAGTTCCTATGACTGCCAATTTATTTTTATAAAACAACCTACTTATGTAAAATGGTGTACAGATTGTTTGATTTTAAACTAGATGATCTGACGACGTTTTCGTCTTAAATTCAATGCAGTAAAAGTTTTTTTTATTTAAGTACCTAAGACCAGTGAAACAACAGACATCATTATCGCTGTAAGCTATTTTTCCAGACAACTGACCGTTGTTTTATTGAATTTAACATAACTAAACTTTAAAGTATTATATAGATTGAAGTGAGTTTTACTTAATAAAGTCAAAAAACGAGTAATATTAATAATCTTTAAAGTCACAATAGCATGAAAAGGCGCGTTTTTATTATTCACAGAAGCAGTTAAGCGTTCCCTGAGGAATACTTCATTTATCATCGCAAAAGGGTTCTTTGCAAATAAAAATGCTTTACAGCACTTCCACTGAGTTGAAAAGTACATAAAAGAAAATATAACTTTTATAAAATAAAAATCTCATTATGAACTGAAGCGTCGGAAAAGCCAAGAAAACAGCTTTAACACTCTTATAAGTGTTATAAAACGTTTTTTTTTGTTAGAGATTACATAGATTTTATCTTGACATATTAAAGAGAGCAATTTATGAAACAGCAACTTTTAATATCTGTATAATTGTAGTTATATCTGCTGGTTGAAATTGCATCACTTTGTTTGCAGTATTTTAATCACTTGTAGATCATAACATCCGCACTTTTATAGGTAATTGTTTAATATTATCAACATTTGTTTATTACATTCAAATAGTACTAGCAGTGCCCCGCGGTTTTACCCATGTAGTTCCCGTTTCCGTCGTTCCCATTATTTTTTCGGGATAAAAAGTATTATATAATTATGTTCTTCCAGACTATAATCTATCTGTGTTCCGAATTTCAGCCTGATCCGTTCATACGTTACGGCGTGATTGAGCAACAAACATCCAAATATCCAAACATCCATACTTTGACATTTATAATATATTAGTAGGATTTTATTAGCAGCGCCCCGCGGTGTTACCCGCGCAGTTCCCGTTCCCGTTGTTCCCGTTGTTTTTCGGGATGAAAAGTACCTACCCTATGTGTTCTTCCAGACTATAATCTATCTGTGATCCAAATTTCAGCCCAATCAGTTCATACGTTAGGACGTGATTGAGCAACAAACATCCAAATATCCAAACATCTATACATTGACATTTATATTATTAGTAGGAAGTAGGATAATAACATTATAAAAAATGACGTTTTTCCGTGTATTGTATACTAGCAGCGCCCCGCGGTGTTACCTGCGAAGTTCCCGTTCCCGTTGTTCCCGTTGTTTTTCCGGGATAAAAAGTAGCCTATGTGTTCTTCCAGACTATAATCTATCTGTGTTCCAAATTTCAGCCCGATCCGTTCATACGTTAGGACGTGATTAAGCAACAAACATCCAAATATCCAAACATCCATACATTCACATTTATAATATTTTTAGGATACGCAATTTTAATTTAAGTATATTTTTGAAGTGAAAACTTCTTTAGGCGCGCTATAGACAGAATTTTCGTGGGCTGTGAAATGGATTCATCAGTCGTCACGCTCGGATATGATAAGAAATCTTCGGGTAAACTCGGTAAAAACGGCCAGGTAGGTACCAGGGCAACAGAAACAGTAAAGAGTTTCGATTACCTACCTCCAACAGGCCAGCGTTTATCTCCAGATACCAGGACAACAGAAATATAAAAGAGTTGCGTTTGCCCCTAGGTACTAGTACCAGAGCAACAGAAACAGTAAAGAGTTGCAATATTTTGTACAACTTCGTTCCATCAGAATGTCCCTTGACACCTCCCAAGTATTTTGAGTTATAAGTTCTCACTTCTATCGGCAGTTCCTATGACTGCCAATTTTTTGTGGATGATGTTCCTATCAGCAATAAAGCCGCCACTTGTAGCGCTAGTTTAAAAGTATTCTTCTGTAAAATTTCGATTTTTTTGTGTCACAATAAATCATTTTCTCTCTATCTATCTATCTTAACCACACAAGGACTCCACTTAACGCGATCGGTTGCACGGAGAATGATTGCATTGCGTATGTACCTGACGTAAGTGAAATTGCCTGTTTATTTAAGGCTGTATTACGCGACGTCTTACGTAGGCGATTAAAAGCGAACGCGATTGCGAAGCGATTCGATGCGGTGAAACGCGATGCGGTGCGATGCGGCAGCTTTGTCCTACGTGAGCGACCTTGACGCGAACGCAAAGCGGCGCGGCGCGGTGCGAAGTAAGTAAGTAAGTGGCTTACGTGACCAACGCACGTGGAGTGCGGTGCGACGCGGCGCGAAAGGAAGCGAACGCGATCAGTCGGTTTAATATTTTCGCGCGAATTTGTTGCGGTGCCATAATGCCGATTGAATGGCGGTGGCGGTGCGGGACAATTCGCGCGCATGTAGGACAAAGCTGCCGCATCGCACCGCATCGCGTTTCACCGCATCGAATCGCTTCGCAATCGCGTCCGCTTTGAATCGCCTACGTAAGACGTCGCGTAAGTCTCGACTGAACATGTGAAACATGGGTCCTCGACATGTCTAACTATTATTGCACTTTTTAACTCTCACAGCTCTGGAAAGCTTTCATCAACTTCTTACGTTAAAGAGTGGAAATAAATACCATTTTACTGAATAGTTAAGTGTTGCGATGTAAAGGAGCAATGCGTGTTTTGGGAACCTTTTTTTGTAGTATAGAGTGACGAGACGAGCAAGACATGTACCTGATGGTAAGCAACATGCCTGCCACATAACAGCACAGTGACACGCAGCTATTGAAACACGAAGAGTCCAAATCATTACCTAGCACAGCACTGCGCTCGTCACCCACAGATCTAAGATATTAGATCTCTAAGCCCTGTAACTTCTCTGGAAACATTGCCCTTCAAACCGGAACACAGTAATGTTTGCACATTACTTTTTGGCGGTGGAATAACTGGCAAAGGTGTGGTATTTCCTCAGCCAGACTGTTGTAGTTTTTTACGACAGTACTTATTGAAGAAAGATTATATTAATCCCCGTTAGTGAATAGGGTAAAGCGAAAGTTTAATTACCATTGAAATTCATATAAAAATCGTAGAGTATTTCGCACCGTGTTCTATTGCAAAGTTAGTCGAGGATCTTGTTATTGCACTCACGCCGTATCGTGAAGAAAAGGCAATTTTCAACCTCTTTGCTTACAAACTCTTTGGAACTGTATTCTGAAATATGACGCCTCGTGCCGGGTCCCTGCGTTCCAGTGTGGGGTTGTACTCTCTACTTAGTCTGTGGGTAGTACTGCGGCGTTTTAGAACGCAAAAAAATCTACTGAAAACATTCGTAAACTCAATTACTAGCAGCGTTCCACATCGAATTTAGAATTTTATTAGTAGGATAGCGACAAATGTAGTAAGAATAATATTACAGATTATTGAGCTTTTTTGAGAACATTTCGTTATAATGCAAACTAATCACTGAACTGCACTAAAACCGGGAATAAACACAAAATTTAAAGTACTTGCGATACACAACTGTGTGGTGTTACAGATATGATTATCTAGAAATGTATTAGCTAAGGCGTATCTATATTTAATCTGGCTACTTTTTAACGGTCCACCATCATCGGAAATCATCCGCTAAGCCGGATTTGGCCAGCGTAGTGGATGATGAACACGACTCTCTCTTAATGAGGAGAAAAGGTTTCGATTCCCAGGAATGGGAACAAAAACCGTGCTGCACAAGCTTAAATGTGCTATTTTTAAAAACTTACTATGTCTCTTTTGTACAAATGAACCTAAGACGTTGTATATTTTGTAGACACTCTGAATTACATAGTAATAAACTAAGTGCATTGTAAGCTTCAGTAGTACAATAAAATTAAAAAACATGTTTGCAAGTAGCTTTTTCAGAAGAAAAAAACGTTGTTCAAAACGAACTTTCTCTTTCAGTACAAAAATATCACATTTAAAACAAAGCTCCTAAGAAAATAACATTTCTCAAGCGTAATTTCGTAATTCTTACTCATTCAGGCCATTTTTCGTACAATTGTCATTTGAAGCGGCGGAAGCTAGAGGGTCGCTGGAGGACAATAGAGCCTTCAGCGCTTCAGCGGCTGAGAGGCCATAAATCAGACGTAATGGCCCCACACAGCCTCTCAGTACAGCCGATCGCCGATACCAACGATATTCTATTAGCCTATTTGGCTATTCATGTTCGTAATTTAATATTTTGGGGGCTGGTGTAGTGAGTTGTGGTTAGCGGTTGTTTGCTCTCTAATGTTTGGTTAAGGGGAACATTTTTGTTCAATATTTTTTTAGGTTTTACAATGACTCGTAATCTGCCTGGGTGTTTCTATCGTCATTTATTTGTGTGATGAATACAAATATTTGTTTTGTTTCTAGGAGTGGATGTATCCCACTAATATTATAAATGTCAAAGTATGGATGTTTGGATATTTGGATGTTTGTTGCTCAATCACGCCGTAACGTATGAACGGATCAGGCTGAAATTTGGAATACAGTTGGATTATAGTCTAGAAGAACACATAGGCTATATATTTCCTAACTTTGCTATAATATTATTCAAGACATAGTAGTCCTTTTCATTGACGATCATAAAACATGATATATTCGATCTCCGAACTGTATTATAAACTGCGATACAGGTCTTCCCTTGCACAGGCTTCGCTAGTGTATAGTTAGTTTTAATATTAACATATGTACCTAAGCTCTTGGAAATAATTTAAGTTCCCTGTAACATGTTTAACCACAAATAAACTGTTTTTTTATTGTTTTAATTGTCATGTAGCCATTCAGTAGAGCTACCGGTTGGCAGGTGAGCTGAAACTGTCCAGTCGTATTATTTTAGGAAGCAGTGTGGCTATTTATGTCAATAATATAATACTCTGCGGTCATGGTGGTCATGGGGGCTTGGAGCTCAATTTATTTTAGTGCATATATTGAAATCGTGATGTTTTTTGTGGTTTGTGGATTTAAACACAAAAAATAGTTAAATGACTTTTTCATTTTATCAAATATGATCAAAGCTTTTGTTGGATTTCTTTTTTGTTATATTACAGAGTGACGAGACAAGATAGGCATTCTTTTAATAGATTTCTTGCTTTACTATTAAATAAAGAAGTCTGTTCACAGCACTCAAATGCCACGTAGCTATTTAAACAACAATGTACTGTACTACGCTCGTCCTCCAGCACGAGTCACGTCATAAAATGATTAATTTCTTAAGCATTGCCCTTTAAACTGAAACAAATTGTTTGCGCATTACTTTGCGGTAAAATGACTAGCAAAGGTGTGTGTGTTACTTCCCCAAAAGGACTCTGCAAATAGGCCTACTATTTCGGTATAAATAATCAAATAACAACAAAATTTCATATCAAAACTTATAAAAAACAATATGCCGCAAGTTTGTTTTGAATCAAGAATACTTTTGCTAGACCTTCGTACTTCCTTTGTTTTATTTTTGATGTTTCAAAACTTTCGGTACAAGTAAAACAACGAAGTTTTTGTGTCGAAGCAGCCGGCCGAGCTCAGTTGAAATTGGATGTTCTTTTATGAAATAAAATAAAAATATTATCCTACTAAAAGTTCTCGTTTCTTTAAATGTAAAATTTCATACGGCGGCCAATTTTACAGCAAAGCCTTGCGTCTGAGACTCGACATGTGTGCGCTATTGCGATTTAGAGCTGTCGTGGCGGCTACTACAGCGTCTACTACCGACGCGACGGCACTCTCTAAATCGCCCTGCGAAATTTGAACATAGGAGTCTCACGTCATGTATCCACGTGCTATATACGACCGTAAACTACTAACGTAATAAGTTTTGATATCTGAGGTGACATTGTAAGTTAGTGGCTCCGTAGCTACGTGGGCGTACCGCCTCAGGGCCCTCGTAAATATGAATATAGTTTGAACGTTTCATTTATTAGCTTTCGAGGTTTAGTACGTCTGTAATTAAATAAGTTGGGTCGTGCCCTGCCCAGATTCTGGGGAATAATATTGTTTTAGAGTCGGTACGTTTTCTCGGGTTACATCTATACGAGTAGCTGTAAGTAGGCGTGTAACCTACATATTGTTGTCAGAGTGGAAGCGGTGGTTTTATCTGTACTAATATTTGACTACACCGTATGTTGTTAATGGGATATGTAACTGCACGGTTGTTTGATCTGACTCCAGAAATAAACATATAAAATGCTGCTTACGTGCTCGTTTTTTTTCAATGTAAACACTCTCTTAAGTGAATTTTCATTTGCACTGCCAAAGTATGCGAAAACTAATTCGATTACGGAATTGTAAAAGTTCAACAATTAATTACTTAAAATCTCTTACGCTCTGATTTAAAGATTATAATATATATACTTATATATATTTCGTTTTAATGTCATGTTAAAAGTTTGGTGCGTAAGACAACCCATTTTACTAAACAAAAATATTGACTGCTTTTATTATTTTAAAGCTTCGTTGGCAATTATTTTTTATGGTACGTAGCTTTAACATAATTTTCTAATTAAATCATTATTTCCGTAATTGTAATTGGTATTTAATTTTCAATATTGGTTGACAATTCAGTCATATTTACAATTGTTTGGTAAATTTAAATTATTTATACATTATATAATTACTAGTCTAATGTCAATAAAAATAACTCAATATTAATTTATCATAGTATCTATAGTATATTTATGTTTACTTAGGATATTAAATTTGTCTAGACTAGAGCGCCAGGTTCGTCCACGGATTGTTAGAAAGTGAAGCCTCGAATCGGAAACTTGTAAGTAGTAGTAGATAACACTTGTCTACTTTCTTCATTGTGAAATGTCGATGTCCTTCATATATTATTCTTTAATGATCGAAAAAGTAATCTCAAAGTAACTAAGTGTTTTGTAAAACAGTCATGAACAAAATGATCCTCTGCTTCAATTATTATTATTTCTAGCCTGTATTGACCCACTGCTAGACAAAAAGTATCTTCTTTTTTTTTCAAATCGACAGATTCTATGAGTGATCGGATTTGGTGGACTAATTATATTATTTATTGTGAGATTGGATAATCACGCCACCTTTGTTGCCAAATAACAGCTTCAAATTCTACATCACTAATAAATACATCGTCTTAGTAACTTTTAAATATTCACGATTTGAACTTATAATAATCTAGATACGATTAACTGTAGTAATGTTTTCAGTATCAATCATCTGCTTTGTTATCTATAAATCTGTGGTTCAAAACAAATAAAAATAATTCCAATTTAGCGATCACACTAATTTTCGTAAGAATAATTACTCGAGTCAAAAGTTCTGGCCATTCATTTTACTAGCAGACTATCTCCGTCGAAAGTTTTTCAAAGTCGACACCGAAGTTTTGTTTTCAAAGAACCAAATAACTATTGGACATATTATTTCGACTGAACCGATTCATTAGGAACTTTTGTAAATGATACGAAACTAAGTTTGTTTTGAAATATGGAGTTAATGAAGAATGCCTCTTTGAGGTAAGTTGTACAACATCGTAAAGATGCGCAATGCATGAAATTGGGCAATTTAGAATTTTACTTTTTATCTTTTGTTTTGAATATAAATCATCAAATTCCAAATATTTATTGAAAGTCTTCAAGATCCAAAAAACATTGGACATAGTTGTGTCGACAAAGAGACGATTTTTATCTGCTTAATTTTTTTTGTGAACAAGTAAATATAATCCAGCTGGTAAACAATGCACATAACAAATAATATCAAAAGTTCATAACACCAAAGTTACAATATATATTTAGTCAAATTTATACCGTTACCAATAGTTCAAATACCTTTCAACTCGAAATACAACGAGACTTGCATATTGCTTTTGCTGCTTGGTGGTAGAACACATGGCGAAGTTGTGGTACTTACTCAAACGTACTCTGACAAAAGTTATTTTGTATGCAACAGTGTACTTATCCAAAAACGGTAAGATTTTAATATTTTTATTATTAAGATCTTTAATATTAATGACCCGCAGTCTTACCTGCGTAGTTTTTGTTCCCGTAAACCTCCTCCTTTTCGGAACTCGGTTAAAACCGATTTTTATTCCAAATTAACTTAAGACACTTTTTTGTTTTTTTTCGAAATTTTTATTTTTATTTTAATCGATGTTGCCAACAACCTTATCCTTCTGACTCAGTACACGAGTCGTGTGTTACCCTGTGCAAGTATTAAAATTCTCTGAATCGTTATTATGCTTGTTAAAAGTTAGTCGGCGACTGCGACGTGTGTTCGAGTTTCGTTCTGCTAAAACATTGTTATAAACTTTCTTCGCTCATTTAATGTTGTTATTTTAAAATTAGAATCACGATAATAGGGATGATGGCTGGTTCTAAAATAAACCATTCTAATTAGACCGTTCGGTAGATTTTGAAAAAAGATCACGTATTTTTAGTGTTCCGATGCCAAATGGCATAAACGAGACCCTTATACATAGACTCGTTATGTCTATCTGTCCGTCCGTATATCACAGCCACTTTTTTCCGAAACTATAAGAACTATACTGTTGAAACTTGGTAAATAGATGTATTCTTCGAACCGTATTAAGACTTTCACACAAAATAGAAAAAAAAAAAAAAAAATTGGGTGTGCTCCGTGGGTGAAACTGAAGTTCATTTTTTTTTTCATCAAAACCTTACGTGTACCTATGTTTTCTATGAGTATCCATAGACTATACACGTAAAGACTATACGTCATAAATTCACTATTTTTAAAACACTGATTAAAAGAACAATAAACTACAAAAACTTTTATATCGTGTTACTGCTGCTACGGAAGCCTTCATGAGCAAGTACGACTCGCACTTGACCATTTATGCATAAAATAGACAAAAAAATACAAACATCTTACCTAAATATATACTCGTCTTATGGTAGTATTCCCTTAACCCGTGTTCCAAAACAAAGAAGTAACCAAAAGTAGGACGCGGCATTTTTTAAAACCGCAATGTGTACAAAACCCCTCATACATTTCCCCTAATAGAATCAGCCCCGAAAAAAGAAACAATAAAAACTTATCTTTATGCGACAATAAACCAGCTAAATAGTTTTATATCGAGTGCTATCGGATCCGTGTGACGTCATTTGTCACGAGTCGTCGCCATTTTGTGCGATTAATGGCGCCTGGGGGGCAAAATGTTGCGGGCTTTTTGTGGTGCAGGGGCGCCGAGATTACTGAATGTGTTTTGAATTAGGATTGCAATTTGGGTATTTATAAACAGGTGTAGTAATAGGACTCTGCTACTTCTTTTGGTTTATGTGGGAGAGTAGGTATGCCATCTTTTTAGTGGCCTCAAGTCCACGTCCACGTAGGCACTTATGTGTCTTTACTGCCAAAGGCTAGCGAAGAAGGTGTACAAAGCCCTACGTGCCTAGTCGACTCGTATTTAACTAATAGCTATACTCACACTATATGCGTAGAATATTATTTAAACTATTCGTTATCATACTCACTTATCGTACCCAACGAGTACGAGTACTAAAATAAATAAGGGCTCAGTCAGGTTCAGTTGGTACGACATCGGCTTGGGCTGCTACCAGTTTAGAGAGTTAATGATCAATTTGGCATTCCCGAAAGACACACTTGTTTTTTACAACACTTGTTAACTTTTAGCCATAGTACAACATACATTAGTTCATATCTAATCGCCTATCAGTATTATTTGAACGCGCTAATCTCAGAAACTACAGGATCAATTTCAAAAATTATTTCACCTTTGTATATGTACACGTAATCCTTGAGTGCTATATGCTATATGTTATGTACTACTGGCAATGCCGGGTCAGACCGCTGGTCAAAAATATGGGTATTGTCATTTGAAATACAATGCTTATGGAGAAATTACAGGGCATAGAGATAAACCATCTCAAAATGTTAAATATCACAGATATTAATCTCTGAAACACAATTTGTAATTTTTTTTTTTTATTAAATTAAAATTGTTAAATACAATTTTAGGTATTGCACAACATTTTTTTAATTACAGCACTAGAGTATCCTAAGATAAATCTTATCCAAGTAAAGTTTTTTTTGTGCACACAACTCTTAAACTTTAAATACTGCAGTGTGTTGTTTATACTCATCGTTCTGTGTTGATAGAAATTATATCATAATTTTTATTGTTGTCAAAATGACGTCATTTGTCATGAGTTGTCGCCATTTTGTGAGATTAATGGCGCCCGGGGGTGCAAGAAATGGGCTTTTTTGTTGCAAGGACTCCACGTGAGATTATTAAAAATGTTTGGGAATACCGTATATAGTATTTCCATTAGTTTTATAAAAATAAAACCGGCTTGTGTTTACTTGCTCAGACTCATGGTTTATCTTACAAAGTTATATTGAATTTTTGATTCCTTCAGAAATCAAATGTACATAAAACAGGCAGTACGCTAACTACATTTTAAATTTCTTCGTCTAGTGGCTTTGTGCTAGGGCTTTGTAACTAGACGTTTTCAGATTAACGGACACGAGTTTATAAATGAGTGAAAATATATCTCAAATTACTGTCACTAAAATACATTTCTAACGAAATAATATTGGGGATATTGAAACTTTTTTTTTTAAATATTTTAAATGTTTTTTAACCACATCACCAGTGTTAAACCACCGATGTCCGATGATTAGATTACAGGGTATAGATAAAAAAACATCATAGGTAAATATCTGGGTGACAAGCACAGTGCAAAGCTAGGTAATGATTTGGACTTTTCTTGTTCCAATTGCTGTGTGTTAATGTGTTGTTATGGACAGCTATATTGCTTATAGACAAATATCCTGCTCGTCTTGTCACTCTAAAGGTATAGTATAAAAAAATCTAGCTTGTACTTTTTAGACAACAATGATCCCAATAACTTATTCCTCTTCAAGACTGTCCGTATGAGATAAGCGGAAACCACAAAAAACTAGGAAGGCGTTTTACTTTTACCAAAAACATTCTCCTCAAAGATTGTAATACCCTACATTTTAACGTCAATTCATGCAGTATTCTCCGTAATGGCGTGGTCCTCAGTAATCCCCATAGTTACTGGCATGGGGTCGCGATATCATTTGTCAGAGCCGTCGCCGTTCCGCGCGATTAATATCGCCTTGTGTGGAGGGATCCTTAGCGTTTCGCAAGGTAGGGTTTTTATCTAACGGTTCAAGATATGGGGTCGGTTCATCAACTTGAGGGTCTTGTATGAGGGTTGGCAGAAACAGTACGCTCGCCGAAAGATATTATTATATGTAAAACTAACGGAACCCCGCACGTTTACCCGTGTAATTCCAGTTATTTTCCTGAGGTAAAAAGTAGCATAATGTACTATTCCAGACTGTAATCTAATTGTGTCCGAATTTCAAACCCGATCCGTTCAAACGTTTCAAAATAATTTACCAACAAACATCTAAACATTGATATTTATATAATTATGTAAGATGATTGTAACTATATTTAATGTGGTTATGCGAAAGCTCCAAATACCAAGTCAATTTAAGCATAAAAAAAGATATTGCTCAAAAATTTTGCTTATACACGACGAAATGAACGCATCGAAGTGTAAACACAGTTAGATTATAGTCTGATATTTCACAAAGCATACTTTTATCACGAGAAAATAAAGAAATCGAGAACTACAAACAGTTGTAAATATAATCATTTAAATTCATCATATAAATCAATTGATTTATTTCGATGTTTGAATTTGACGAATACATTTTCTTAAACCGTATTTTTTATGCACAACCTACTTTATGTGACGTGGTTTAGAAATAACAAAGGTGCATAGGTGTTGCCTGGAGATAGACAAGAGCGAAAAGGGGATAAAAAGGGGCTGAGAGGAAAACTGATCACAATTTCTTAGCAGGAGTGATTCGGCCATGTTTCTTGCTTAGAATATTTTAGTCGTTTATTTTGGTACTTCCAGCGATTGCGGTTTCACCCGCGTAATTTCCAGTTCCGTTATTTTCCCGGGATGAAAAGTACTATATATGTTATTTCATATTTATAGTCTACCTGTGTTCTTAATTTCAAAACTATTAGTTCTGGCGCTCCGGCGGGATTGACAACAAACAACTTTCGCATTTGAAATGAAATGAAATGAAATTTATTTGGTTCAAGAACACAGTTACTTAAGAGTGCGCCTAAAGCCAGGAAAAAATCAGATTTCATCCGCGCGACGCGTTTCTTAACGTGATGTACATAAAGTCGAGAATAGCAAGACACAGTTTGGAGGAAAAATCAATATTTAATCAGGAGTCCATTTTTGACCAAGTTTTATTTAATAACTCAATAACTAAGCATACATTTAAAAAAGTGTTCGGTTACTTTACTAGAACGTACAAATAGAAATTTTATTACCAAAAAATAATGTGGGGTCATCGCTGATAATTTCGAGTACTCGAATTAAAACGGGTTTTTTCGGTGTCATTTTTATTTTTTTATTGTAAAAAACTCTGATCTATTTTTAAAATTCTATTCGGTTATTGTGCTTCTTCTTGATTGTACCCACACGTCAATATTTTTTTTTGTCATAGTTTTTAGTTTCTTAACTTCAGTGAGCGGCGTCAAAAATGACCTTTTTTCGTTTTCTGGCTTTAGGCGCCCCCTTAAAAAAACAGGTTAGTATATACTTAAATCATAAAAACAAAATATGTTGGGACACATGTACACTGGTACCCACACCACTACTTTATGATATTAGTTGGAATATCCCGGGATGAAATGTAGCCTAAGTGTTATTAAAGAATATAATCTATGTGTTTACCAAATTGCAAACCGATGTGTTGAAATGTTTCGACGTGATTGAGCAACAAACCTCCAAATACCCAAATGGATATCTATTTTCGGTTAAATTTCAGTTTGTGGTTAACAGTAGTTTTGTCGTACATAACGACAGATAGATCCATCTGTTACGTCATCACGTAGGTTATCTCTTGACTGTCATTTTGCATAATATTCAGCAATAATGTAGTCTACGATGAAGCGCGCTTACCTAGAAGCAACTGATTTACTGTAGACTTGAAGACCCCCAGCTTATATCTACCTGGAATATACAGATACACTCAACATAAAACATCTTAAATGTTCTTTTTACAAAAGTGGAGTTAAAGCTTTTGGGTTGTCTCTTTGGAATATTGTTTTTTCAAGCAATTAGTCCGAGCAGTCCGATAAAAAAGGGACAATATTGATTTTAGATTATTGTTAATGTAGGTCAAAATTTACAAAAGTTTAAGTGATTATGAAAAATTGGCTCTACTATTACATACTACGGGGATAAAAATCAGTGTGATAAATGAAGGTAATGTTATTGATTAGCATTCCTTCATCACTAATAAGCCCAAAATCAAACAAAGTTTCAACTATGGAAGCCAGATAAACACTTACTAATTGTGAGTACATACCTATGAATCATAGACAGCCAACAGCCAGACATAGATCAAATAGTTGTATTTGTGTTCATTATTCCAACTAAGGTTCTAGGTCAATCAGGTAACGATTTAGATCAAAATAACGAGTCACTGAAACAACAGTAACTATAATCACCAAAATCAAAGAGCTCTCAACACATCCATTAATACAAATCGATGCGTGTCCATCAATTCGCGGCCTAAATGAAACGTCTGTCTCGCTCGCACCTCTCCCCCTCTCCCTCGCAGCACTCAGGCACGTCGCATCAACTCTATCAAAGAACACTTATTAGACCGCGTTCAGGGTATGGACTTAGCGGAGATTGAGATGACGCGGACTACAACTGTTTTTTTTTAATTTTGGAGATTTAAGCGAAATAGTTAGGTGGCCTCACTGTCAGACAAAGATACAATCTAAAAATAGATGATTCAATTAGGTAAAAATAAACACAAAAGTCTAATCAGTGCGGGCGTGTATAAGCGGCCTCTTGCAACCGTAGGATGTAATTTTTATTAAGACGATTAGGTTCTTATGAAAATGTTTTTAACATTCTTTTCATGTCCTAAAAATTTCAATATAAGAAGGAAGTCTTTGTTCATTTTACACACACACACACGTTGTCATCACACATTTAAAGTTTAATTAAAAAACTGGCTCGTTCAAAAACTTTTTACTCAATTGATGAGTTTATGTGTAGAAAAATGAAACTGGGTTATGCTTACATAGCCCAATGTAAACTGACATTTTATGTTTATATAATTATGAATATTACATCATTTATGAATTCATATTAAAGTATATTTGACCTGTAAATTTAGTATTTACTAATAATTAACTTTAAGCACAATGTTTTCTGTAAAGCAACTTTATAGCGAAGCCCAAACTTGATTAAGTCGGTATCATGGTTTATTTTTGCAAGATTTACACAAAGTGAGTATAGAAACACATATTAAAAACGGAATCTGATAAGTATGCCTAGCACTTTTAAAACATGTGTGAGTTTGAAATACCAAAGCTCAACGTATAGATGAATGTGAGAGCCTCCCTGCGTTTCTGCGTTCTTACCGTAAACGACAAAGGTACCTCTTGATGGTTGGTAGTAATCTTGGTGCCAAGATAATGTATCACGGATTCATCACAACCGTCTCCTTTAGACGCAAAGACGTGTAAATGGCATTTCTCCACGTAAAAAAAAAAAATATTTTTATTTTTTGTAGTATTGAAACTCAATTCATTATAATACATTTTGATTCCGATTTGAACAACAGAGATTACAACTGACCGCGAACCCGCTCCCGCTTCATCTTTGCCCCCGCCCGGTCCGCACCCTGCCCCAGGCCTTACTACGGAAAATAAATCCACCCTTGTTTTCTACCCCCATTTGAGTATAACTTAATTTCGGGCCATTAGAGCTAAATGGGCCAGCACTTATCGGCACATCTCGAAGATTAGAGCACGGTTTTACATCTTAATAAGAAGGTGGATGAAGATTTTGTTTATAGCATTGGAATGACGCAAGTTATTGCTACCCTACATTCTGCTTTTATTTAAGTAAATTATTAACATCTGCTCGCGACTTCGTTTAAATTTTAGAAAATTGATTTAGGTATCTTGAGAAACTGTGCATTTTTTGGTATCAACGTCCACATCCTGTGCCAGACTAAAATGTATCTATGTTTGACTTAGAGATTTGACTCTACTTTTATGATAAGAACGTCTAGGCTGTGGAATGCGTTGCCTGAGTGGGTTTTCCCCGATTGTTATAATCTTTGTGTCTTCAAATCGAGAGTGAATCGGTTTTTTTCTAGGTAAACACGTCCCATCGTAGACCGCATTGTCGCTTAACATCAGGCGAGATGGCGGTCAAGTGTAAACCTATAAAAGGTAAAAAAAAAATGTTTTAAAATTCCGGCTGATCCATCTATTTCTTATGTTATTCTCTCTATGTGATAAAACAACAAAGGTTCAAACATCTAAACTACACAACTTTGCGTTTTTAATATTTGTGGGATAGAAGGTTTGACCGGTTTCTGCTCGTTTGTCATCTTGCCTGAGGCTAACAGAAAGCGTAGGAACATCGTCTGAAGGTTCCACACTGTCGATTTCGTTCGAAAAAACTCCAATATTTTAAATTACAATACTAGATAATATAGAAATACACAGGTCTCCACTTTTCCAGTGCAGAGCTATGAAAGATATAGCGAAGAAACCGGTATGTTCTAATATGGAGACGCCTTTTAAGAAAATGTCTCATGTGCCAATCTGCAAAAATGTCCAAAATGAATTGACTCTCCCCTTTGATGCCAAGATCCTATGTCCCAGGAGCGGGCATTATAATAAAATAATATCCATTTAACAACTTGTACACTATTTACACTTGTACACATTTATCTTTGTTAGTAAAATAAATGTCCATTATTAACCCATACTGTTATCGTCGTCTAACCGCGGGTGTCATTATGTTAGTTCTCACCCCCCACCTCCTAACAAATTAGGCCCGCGGTTAACAATAATCGCCCCAGTTTACAACTCGGAAGAATGAGCGGGCGATAGCGCCGCCATACAACCTCTATACAACGATTTTAACATGATCCATTCATACTACGCCGGGGTCCTGCAGTGCTTTGATCTTTAATTCAATGTAGACCTTACGTTGTACGCTGAAATGCAACTGATGGACAGACACAACTGCCATGGATTAAATAAAACTAGTATTAACTGATGGATTCCTACGTAGCTTCAGAAAGTAACATCGTTTCATGATTCATGTTTCAAAGACACGACCGTAGAAACTACTTCATATTCGTGATAAGAACATCTAAACTTTGGGATGTGTAACCTGAGATGGATAATTTGAGAGTCTTTAGACCTGGTGTAAATCAGTTTCATCTAGATTAGCTCGCTTCAAAATGTATCGCATTAAACTCACGGAAGCAGGTGGTATTACGACCTCACAGGTTGTGAGTGACAGTAAGTGTTTTAGACACTAGACCACTAAAGTTTTTTCACCGCACGGCTATCAAAAATAGATCGCACTAAAATGTACACTATACAGTTCCTTGCTGCCATACTCGTTTGTTGAGATCCACACCTTAAGCGTCTTCAAATCGATATCAAAAAAACAACGTTGAATACGCCATTGCTTTTCAACAGTCAATTTCATGGTCAAATGTATTATTTAAAAAAGTTCTAATTAGTTTAGTTGAAACCAGTACAAAAAGCGTACATTTCACTGAACGGCTCGGTCCCGGCACGGTTTAAACTAAAGCAGTTTTTCCATCTACACGATCTATAGAACTATTATAAGTGTGGCCATGTTTCATTCTAACGCTGGGTTGACATGCGAAATATTTCGAGCTGATTTCCCACTTAATGCTAATGCGGTTACATAACGCTAATCGTGACAAATATATTATGTTAATTGTGAGTTGTGGGGAGCCAAATGAGGGTGGATTAGTAGCTACCTTGATTAGGAGTTACGACAAATGTTCAGCTATTATTTATATTTACTAAACTATGAAAATAGTTTTTTTGAAGTGAAAAATTTTTTAGCTATTTAATTTATTTTCTACGAAAAAAAAACAAGATCGACTTCAATTTAAAATTTAATTCAGACTTGTTCAAATTTCATTGGAAGCCATCAAGGTGTATAAAAGGAAATTTTAATTTCTTGTGCATATCACAATAAAATAAAATATCCATCACAACGAAATTTATAAATATGAACTGACTAACACTGATTTCAATAAAGTTTATATGGGACAACCTTTGATCTACCGAACCGGGAAGTTTGATCTACCAACCAAAAAATAATCATCAAAATTCGTTCACAATTGGCGTAGCTATCGCGTAACATATGTGTATACAAAAAAAACATACAACTGAACTTTGAACCTCTTCCTTTTTTCAAGTCGATTAAAATAAGGAGCTTCTCAATTCAACTGAATCTTTTTATGTTTGTAACTTGAGCACTTTCGACTCGATCTATGTTACTTGGTATTAGGCACATGTCTTTCTCGTTCCGTCACTATATGTATTACAAAAGCCACTCGAAATTATAACTAGCACTTTACTTTACTCAAAGCTGTTCTCACGTAATTGCCAATCTAATTTATTTGATTTAAATTAACCCAAAAGACCTCGAACCGTAAGGAGATTAACTTCAAAATGTCAACTAATTACGGCTTAAATTATTTTGTCGTTGGCCTGTCTGTCTAGAAATCACTTTTTTAAATTAGGTTCATATTATTAGGCTCTATAAAAGACTAGAAATGAAAAGGAACGTGCGATTTCACAAATTTTGTAGCTCTAAATTGGTACAATTCTGATCGATAGACCCATGTCTATGGCCATGTCACAAAACTTGACATATTTATCTTTAATGTTGTTTCTTTCACTTGGGCTTACCTCATACACGCCGACTATGTAGTTTCACACCGATTGTATGGCAATAAAAATGTATACGTTTTGGACTCGCATAAGCATTAAGTAAATGTTATTTCCCAATAGCTCAGTATGCTGAAATGGGCAGGCCTGTAGCTTACCATCAGGCAGATGTTCTGCTTGTCCCGTCTCTATACTACAAAACAAAACTACAATCAGAAACGTGACAATGAATCAGAAATGTTTAAAACATACCATTATCATACTAAAAAATGTGTAGTTATATCGCAAAGATTACGACAAATTACGACAGTAAGTCCTTGGCACGGCCTCCGAAGACGATATTTTGCCAAGACTTTATTTCAGCATGTTTTAACATAATTAATACAAAATTATGTTAATATTAATTTCTTGATTATTATTCCTAACTAAAGTTTAGATCAAATAAATATAAATTATTCAGTTATTTACTTAGAACCAGCCTTAATAAATAATTAATAGTAAAAAAATATTCAGAGGCAAGTCACAATGTAATGTAAAACAGCTCGCGTTGAATCCAGATCTTATAATATTTTACTAGCAGCGCCCCGCGGTGTTACCCGCGAAATTCCCGTTCCCGTTGTTTTTTTCGAGATAAAATATATCCTATGTGTTCTTTCAGACTATAATCTATCTGTGTTCCAAATTTCACCCCGATCCGTTCAGACGTTAGGACGTGATTGAGCAACAAACATCCAAACATCTAAATATCCAAACATCCATCCATTGACATTTATAATATTAGTAGGATTAACTAGCAGCGCTACGCGGTTTTACCCGCGTAGTTCCTGTTCCCATTACTTTTCCGGGATGAAAAGTAGCCAATGTGTTCTTCCACATTTTAATAATTATGTCAAATTTATTTTAATTATTTGTCAGTTTTAGCCCTATCCGTTCATATGTTACGACGTATGATTGAGCATAAAAAATCCAAAAATAAAAACTTCCAAACATTTATAATATTAGTAGGATACGAAAGTTTAGATACTAGTTGGATACTCAGCCACGTTGGAACTGTTGAACAGATCAGGTTGAAATTTGGGTCACATGATACAGTCTGGAACAGCACATGGGCTAGTTTTTATTTCGAGGAAATTACGGGAACTAAGCAGGCAAATCCCGGCGGCACCGCTTGTTTTTTAAACAAACAATGAATATCGGATCGCCTCTGTGTGACCCGGCTTTTAAAATTATCATCAATATCAGCTCAGCCTTTCCTTGCCTACACGTGGACATAATGAAACTCTTCAGGATTGTCATTAAAAAGACGAAAAAGTTTGACTTGACTATTTTATTTTATGAATATCTAAATTGTATAATGCGTTACGTTATCCTTTGAGTAGAGATGAAAAGGCATAGTATAAAAAAAACGTATACTAAACTCAAATCTAGTGTCATTAGCAGTGACCTTATCGTTTACTGCGACATCAATCTTTCAGTCAACTATGGCAGGATAAGGGAGTAAGACGAAGTTCAACGTATTGGCCTTATTGCTAAGAATAATATCTACCAAGCGACCAGTTCAAGGTGTCAGGATAGGGACGATCCGTTTACAAACAACTACTTGAAACAACAAGGGCACTAAACTCAAATCTGTGCTAAATCTGGAACGAAGCGTCGACATGCCGACACGTCATGTGTTATGGCGGCACTCAAGGACGTAAACCTACACTAATGCCGGCACTTTACTTGGTGTTTGTGTATCTGTTATGTTAAGTTCCATGTGTTCGCAAAAATCATTGTTAGTAGTAGAAACGGTTATTAACTCACGACGCAAAAACGACGAATGTTACAAGTTTCAAGTTTCTGTGGTATCGTAGCCCCCGACTGGAAGACCAATTTGGATTGTGTTTGTTTGAAAGGTGAATCAGATGGCAATGTTCTTAGTTAATATGTTTCATCAAATCATTTGAGCCGTTTTAAAGTAATCAACTCTTTTGTTGAACATCTCATCATCATCATGATCATCATCTGGGGCTGCTGACGTCGACTGCTGGACATAGGCTTCCCCTAAAGAAGTCCTCAATGACCGGTCTTATACTGCCTTCATCCACCAACTTCCCGCGACTTAGACAATATCTTTGGTACATCGTCTTACACTGGTCCTGCCGGTTCGTAGTCGCCACTTGAGAATCTTTACTCCCCAGCGGTTATTGGTTCTGCGAGTTATATGGCCTGCCCATTGCCACTTCAACTTGCTAATTTTAAGAGCTATGTCGGTGACCTTGGTTCTTCTGCGGATTTTATCAAGCAGTGAAACTTCGAGTATCTATAGCTCTCTCCATTGCCTTTGGCGCAGCTTTGAGCTTGTATATCAGGCCAACAGTTAGCTTCCACGTCTCAGAGCCATATGTCATCACTCGCAACACACACTGGCTGTAGACTTTTGTCTTGAGTTTTTGTGGTTAATCACCTGATACTTTACCAAAAATCTTTAAGAGCGCTTGGTTCTCGCCTCGGGAAATTCTACAGGCGCCTACTTTGTTTAAAATTTGGATTTAGCAATACAAAAGGGCAACGGTGCTACCATTCTGGGCACGTTGCGGTGCTGTGGTTATCTCAACTGCATGTTTGTTTTACAAAGTAACAATGTTCTTAAGGCATACATTTCGCAAATGTGGTTGTATAATTCATTATATTAATGTAACAGATGCAGTTTTTAAAATAAATAATATTATTTTTTATAATATGGATGATCTTGAATATTATTACAAATTTTGGACACACAAACTCATGAAATGTATATTACCAACATAAACATTCCCAGCAAGTAATGTAGCCATAATACCGCCTGTCCCCGGACAATGACCACTCTGATATCACTGAATTCCTCCATTCTTCGACCCATTACGGGATTACGGGAAACTTTTAGTTATGTCCCGTTTTATGGACGCCTGGGAAGAATTATGGTCACAGCAGTGCATTAGTTATGGTCACTGCTTTATGGGCTGAATGTATTTTTTCCGTCCAAGGATTTGGTTGTGTAAGAGGGTGTAAAGAGGGTTGCGTATTTAAATTTTATTACGCATCGTCAGATGAGATAAGGATTTTCGCTGATTTATTATATTATGGCAATCTTGCTGTTTGCAAGATTTTCGTTGTGAAATATCTTTTTTGAAGTAACAACTTCCTCTGCCACGATGGAGCTGTATTAGGTAGGTGTAAGTTTTATGGACTCGCGTCATTGTAGAACTACTGTAGTGGCATACCGTTGGAATGGTGGCAGAGCAACCAAAGCGGGGCGTGCGTGTTAAACGCTTTTTGGATGACTGAAACTTTGTGATTTTGTGTCACCAATATGCGTAATATTATGTATATCTATTGCTACATATTATGCGTAACACGTTTTTAAGATGTGTTACAGTTACGTTCGTTTTCATACAGCTATTGATCTGATAGAGGAGTGCCCTACGCTAGCCCGAATTTCGGCAGATAATAGACGCTACTCGAGGCAAACAATAATTATCATAGGTCTGTATGTAAAAAAAAAACCTGTTTGAACGGAATATAATTTCATTAAGACTTATGGACTACAGACCCGTGAACAAAATTTGCGTAGTAAATGAACTACTAGGAGACCTATATAAGATGATAGAAGGGTATAAAGTAGTAAGATTCATCACTACGCCCTCACTTGTAAGCTGTCCAACTGCGTACAGTCGAAGAGCGGGGGTTGCAACCTTCGATCATTTCTCCTTGTCGCATGATTTTTGTACGGCATTGCGAAATAATGGATTAGGAGAGGTATATTATTACTTTATACCCTTCTACAATCCTACATAAGTCTCCTGGTAGTTCATTTACTACGTAAATTTTGTTCACGTGCCTGTAGTCTATTAGCCTAACATACTATAGATTACTTACTAAAGATGAATGTCATGAAGGCATTTTTAAAACTACAACAAACTTGATCCCTCAGATTTAGAATGAAACGGGCTTAACTAATAAATAATTAAATGAATTAGCGTTATTCATTCAACGTCTGACAAAATTTGTTTTTTTTTTCAATTTATAAATAACTCTTTTAGTCCAGGTTTGCACCTCCGTGTTAAGATATGACAGGAAATAAAAAATGCAAAACTTGCTGCCAACTCTCGGAATATAATAAATGTACATGTTTTATAGTGGTAGGACTCTCTGCAGAGTCTGCCTAAAGAGTCAAGAGTCAGACGAGATGGTGGTCAAGTGAAACCTATCATAATTTAAAAAGGTGTTTTGCTTCATCAAGAATTTATTTGTCTTACTCATCCCATCATCGTATTTTATATAGAAAAAGCTTTATCTAGCTAAATATAAATATACACATCAGAATACTTTGCACGCAATTTATCGCAAAGAATGGGAAAGGGCCCAAAAGAAGGGTCGCGATTAGATTAAAAATAAACTCATTCCGCTGCGTTACAAACCTTAATTTAAGCTTAATTTTATATTCTTATGTTCATCTGATAACGCAGAAGTCAAATACGTTTTTTTTCCTTTTATAGTATACTCGTAGAGTGACGAAATGAGCAGGTCATGTACCTGATGATAAGCAACGTGCCTGCCCATAACAGCACAGTGAAACGCAGCTATTGGAACATGAAGAGTCCAAATCATTTCTTGTCAATCAACGATTTAAGATTTTTTATTTCTATGCCCTGTGATTTCACATGAAACATTGTCCTTTAAACCGGAACACAGTTATGCTTGCGCATAACTGTTTGACTGTAGAATAACTGGCAAAAGTGTGGTACTTCCCCAGGCAGACCCTGCAAAGAGTCCCACTACAGAAATCACATACTCTTTAGTTTACACACAAAACAATATCAGTATGGAAGCATATTTTAGCACAACAGTATATTAGTGGACGTAATCCAGTAATTAATATGGGTAAACCAAAACCACACCACATTAACGTTTTCCCCAAAAATATGAAAGTGCTGCCACTATCAAGCTATTCCCGACGCTTCGGCACAAATATATTGTTAACAGCGATATTTACGGGGACATTTATTTTATTTCCCCACTTTAGGGCGAAAATAGGGTAGTTTTTGCGGAAATCGTAGTTTATAGTTCGACGATGTTTTATGTATCGCCTGTATTTGGGTTGCTCTGTTTTAATGAATTTATTACTTTTAGCTTGTCGAAGCTATTATGTTGTACTACTATTATAAGTTATTATAAGTTACGGTGGTCTAGTCGGGAGAACGGCGCCTGCCGATCCGGAGACCCCGGGTTCAAACCCCACACGCACCACTGTCTTTTCGAAGTCATGTGCGTAATGCCGCTAACTTAAAACGGTGAAGGAAAACATCGTGAGGAAACCGACATGTACCTAGAATCTTTCGAAGTCATGTGTCATCCGCCAACCCGCACTGGGCCAGCGTGGTGGATTTTGGCCTTAACTCTCTCCTTGCGAGAGAAGGCCCCGAGTCCCAGCAGTGGGAACGTTTAGTGGGTTGTTGATGATGATGACTATTATAAGTATTAACAACTCATTTTATTGTCACACTGTTGGGACTCGGGGACTTCTCTCGTAAGGAGAGTGACGACATTCTCTTTTACTGTACTGTCAAAGTTTGAGTTAGCGGATGATAGATGATCCCGAAAGATACTCCTGGTTTCCTCGCGATGTTTTAATTCGCCATTAAAGCATGGAAAAGTTGTACTTGAAAACTCAATTTTTACAAGTAAAAACCTCAAAAGTTTGTTGGGAGTCAAACCTACATATGTACGACCTAAAGATTGTATACGCGAATATTTTGTTCGGAGGGTAGTGAGGATTGCTAAGAAGCAAGCAACCTTCAACTTTGGTTCTGAATTCAGTAACAAAATTTTGCCGAGTGCGATAAGTATTTTCGATTGTAAACCTTATAGATAGGTTATGTCAGTTTATAATGCAACATCGTTAGCTAAACTAACGGTATTAATAATTTTACGGTGATGAATACATATTCATTTCAGCTCTTAAACAAACATAACTACACTATCGATCCATTATTTACTATAAATTCTGTATAATATCCATTATTTACTATAAACTTTGTATAAAAAGTTCATATTCCACGCATCAAAACCTCGAATCAAAATTTAGTAGTTCAATAAAGCGCCAAATGGAGAACTCAAATCACTACTATTTATCTTCGTGTCTGAAGCTCATGAACAACACATAACGCTGTTATAAAACAAACGACTCGATCGCGGGACATTATTCCCGACAAACCTGTCAATAAACTCATAAACCGTCCCTTAGCTTATACTGAATTCAACCCTTCAAATGCTACTAAAAACATATCAGCCTGCTACCATCTGCGGGACACTTCTGTCCCGCGCGCTCTCTTCACACTACGGTACGAAACTGAAATATGTAATTACTGTGTCACAGATTAACATCTAACCGCTGTATGTATACATCCATTCAAACATATTTTATGAACAAAATTTATTCTTATAATACAACAAGTCCATAACACAATAAACTCCCGTGGGTAACTCCCGCTCTGGCTTGTCCCTGGCACAAAGATTGTCTATCGCTATTCAGCATACTGCCAGCGTAATGGGCATTTTTGTGCCGGGTACTGTTACAAGTGGGTTTTTAATTGATTGATTTATTTTCGACTTTATTGTATTGTATTATTTGAATTATTGTGTTATGAACAAAATTAAATTGTCAGTTTGTACTTTTCCAAATTAACAACTTTTCAATAATGGAAATGAAGGTACTGTCTGTTTGTCTTCTTGTTTCGAGTAATTTCTGAAATGACGATTTTCACAGGGTTTTCACTGTCAAATAGCTGATGTTATATTGAGATGTAAAAAATTTGGCGGTATGATATTTGCTTAGTCAACTGGTTCTAAAAATGATTACTAGTATTTTTGTTCAGACGAAAGGGAGTATCTTCACTGATTCGTTAGTCGTGGAATTGATTCCCATACCCTACCACTCCTGTATATATTTTACACATTTTGAGTTCATGTTTGGGTTCATATTAAATGATTTGCCCACTTCGTGCCCAATATGCAATTAGTAAAGCATTTTTGTTATTAATTTCAAGCACTAAAATTTTAGTTGAAAATTCATTCTGGTATTTACCCTACAAGTTTATTACAAGTTTTCAAAATTTACTAAACCAGTGTACTCGTAAGTAGTGGGTAACTCATAAGTCTTGAACATTGCCGAAAAATTGCTAGCTCATGGGGTCTTATCAGATTCACTTCCAATAATGTGCGACTGATTTGCATGATCTAATACCACTTTGCCCTTTTTCCTATCGGAATGTAGTTCGAAAAGCGACACCGTTTCATGGTTGATGTTCCAAAGACACGAACGAAAAGATTTGACTCTACTTTTGTAATAAGACCGTCAAGGCTGTGGAATACGTTGCCTGAGTGGGTTTTTCCGATGGTCACAATCTTTGTGTCTTCAAATCGAAAGTGAAGCGGTCAGTTCTAGGTCTACGCTCCATTGTAGACCGCATGTAAAAAAAAACTTTGAAAGCTTAAAATAATGCTTTATTATTTACTAGCATTGTTTATTATTATTAGTTCCCGTTCCCGTTAATTTTTCGACATAAAATTAGCCTAGGTTCTATTCTAGACTATAATATAACTGTTTTGTAAATTTCAACCATTTCAGACATTCCAACGTGCTTAACCAAAAAAAAATCGCATTTGTATACATCTAGTAGGATAGTATCAAGTGGCGGGACTAACAGGATATGTGCTTGATGGTAAGCATCACACCTTCCCATAATAGCATAGTTTTCTGCAGCACTGCACTGCACTCGTAACCCATAGATATAATATGGTTTGTCTCTATACACACTGTCATTTCTTTAGAAATATTGCTTGGCGGTATATCTAATGACTGAAAAATTTATGGCACTTCCCCAGGCAGGCTTTGTTTTCGATTGCATAGTCTGAACAGACTACAATCCGTACGCTAGTTGCCATTCTTGTCACGTTTCGGGCCACGTTTGCTTCTTTTTATGTATCACGCATAGTGTGAGTTAGTTTTTATGGGGCAGATTATGCCCCGCGTTGAAATGGCTAATTGCTGGCCTACGGGACCCGTCAGCAGTTTTTTAGGGTTAGGGAAGCGTAATGTTCGGTTTATGCGTACGGTCGGGAGATAGTTCGATACGGTATGTTTGTGTTCGTGGGGTGTTTGTATGTGTTTAATAGTTTGATTCCGAGTTGAGTAATTATTTCTGTTTGTTTTGTAGTCATAGTTGCGATCAAAGGTTTTGCTTGAATAGAAACATGTTGAAACTCGTGTTTTTAGTTAAATTAGATTTTGTATTCAGACGTGATGGAATGGCTTGAATGGTACTCGTAAATTAGACTTTTTGAAGACGCAAGAAAACGATATTTTTTGGAAAACGTATAAATTATCGTCATTCGAGCTGTCTTGAGGTCGGTTTTGAGGACGAGATTAGATGGACGACATCTTGGAAGCTTTTTGTACTGAGTTTGTTACGCTGACCTTGCTTATGACTTTATTTTAGAGAATTAATTTAGAGCATGGACAAAGTTCGATGTCATCACACTTTAGTGTTTTTTAGCCATCATCAAACTCTAGTCTAGTCTAGAATAGTCCATTTTATTTTTGTAGGTTTAGATGTATAAGTTATCACCACTGGTTTTAACAGTCAAGGAAAACTCTGGGAACTGGCAAGGCGTGTTCCAGGAAATGTTCGTATGTCTTTTTAGAACATCCACCGTCATCAACATCTTAGAACATCAACATCTGCTATCTATAGGTATGTGGTCAGCCTGGTGGTGTAATGTAAAATTTGTTTCTAGTCAGAAAATGCCATCAATTCCCTCAGTCCCAGTAGTAGATTCATAATGTGGACTGATGGTCGTCCATTAAAACCTGGGATCATTAATTATTTATTTGTTTTTGTATGTCTCTCCTATCACATGTCTTTTTTATAATAAAAAGTGACGAGACGAGCGGGGTATGTGTCTGATTGTAAGCAACACAGCTATTCATAACAGCACAATGCCATGCAGCTGTTGAAACATGAAAAGTCCAAATTATAACGTAGAACTGCACTGCGCTCGCCACGTAGATATAGTATGTTTTATCTCTATGCCATATAATATGATATAAGAAACAGACAAAAATGCAAAAACATTACTACTTGTGTCGAAGTTACTCAGACGCAGACATGACATCATAAACAAACAGAACTTGAAACATACAATTCTCCACTTTACGATGTGTTCGAGACTAAAAACAATTAAAACCTCCCAGAAGGACAGACACAACGACGGATTAAAACATTCAAGGCCACAGAAAATCCTTAAATTGACGGATTTGGCGACGGTCACATTCGGGTCCCATTGTCACAATCATAAAACTCGCCTAAAGCCGCGTGTACATCTGAAAACATGCTAAATCCTCGACCGGGCCGTGTACAAAGGCCTACAATGCCTACATTAACGTCCCATCACTGTGGGATTAAGCCATCAAAATATTTGAATAATTTTCCTATTAATGTTCTCCCTTTAAGGCGCGCCGTGTATTGAAAGGCTTTGAATAAGCTGTTGTAGAAACCAAAAGCGCCCAAATTGTGAAATAATTTCGGTATTATTTTATCTTTTGCGCAATTTAAATATTATTATTTTTTGAAATGGAGCCAACTAGTTGTAATTGCAGATTAAGTGAAAAGTCTTAAAACAAAGTACATTGAAGTTAATCTTTTGGCACGTTAAGCAAAAATTATGAGAGTACTTTTTACAATGCACGCGCACACATTCACTAAGCCCCCGAGGTAACTATTTTCTGATCTGTGCCTGAGGTTAACTAGGTAATATTTTAGTAAACATTGTAATTAACATTAGGTCAATACTTCTTGCGTCGGAGATATTGTCTATTCTATTTTTTTTTAAATAAAGAGTGACGAGACGGGCAGGACATGTGCCTGATGGTAAGCAACATACCTGCCACATAACAACACACGTGACACGCAGCTATTGGAACATGAAGAGTCCAAATCATTACCTAGCACTGCACTGCGCTCGTTACCCAGAGATCTAAGTTGTTATACCTCTAAGCCCTGGAATGTCTCTGGAAACATTGCCCTTCAAACCGGAACACAGTAATGTTTGCACTTTACTGCTTGGCGGTAGAATAACTGACAAAGGTGTGGTACTTCCCCAGGTGGACTCTGCTAAGAGTCCTACCACTACTCAATCCAAACTTTCACAGGTACAGTATTAGTAGCACGATAGAAAGACCCGGGTATAAGACATACATGGCAGGCATATTGCTTACCATCATGCACATGTCCTGCTCGTCTCGTCACTCTTTATTTAAAAAACTTGCTCAATCACGTCGGGATAAATAACGGATGTAATTGAAATTTGGTACGCAGTTATGTTATAGTCTAGAATACTTTTAATAAAAAATATATATATATATATATTATGTCCGTTTTGAAGCTTATATTTCCAGAGTAATCAGAAGGTACAGAGATAATTCTTTAAATATTTCTTTGTGGAGCGCAGTGAATTTGGAGTCTTTATCTTCAAACACTGTTGTGACACTGAGCTGTTGAATATTGCTTACCACCAAGGGCATATTATCTTGCTTATCCCAACATTCCGTATTTTTATATTACCTCAGTTTCCCACCGATAGACGAAGAGTTTTTCTTCTCCCCAATTTTTTTCTTCTTAATCCGGTTCTGAGCTTCCGTCGTCCAATCTTATTAAAACGCCGAGCTCGTCTTTCCATTGCGTTGGTGGAAGACCCTGGGATCGATTGACTAATATCGTAAGCTCTGTAGAAACCCTGTCATGCAGATCAGGGGGTTAACGATTAAAAATAAATTATAAAATAGTGTTTTGTTTTGAGTTAAAAACTAACAAAACATTACTGTTACCTAGTCGTGTAAACCAAAATCTTTGTCAGTCAGTGCGTGGTGACCCTTACAATATGGCGTATGACTTACGAAGGGGGATCATTGAGTAATTATTTAAATCGCTATGGCTTTTATGAATTTAAATACTTAACAGCGGCTAGTGCCCAATGTTTGCCAGGGAAGGGAAATAGGAAATATGGTTCGCAATGTATTTTGTATTAACGATGAAAATTGGTTGAATGGTTCCGTGTATTTAACTAATCATTAAAAAGTTGTGTTAACATTTTCAGGGGTTTGTTTCTTTAATCTTATTTATTTAACATAATTTTGATCGACATTACACTATTTTATTCCCTTAACAGGGTTTAAAACTAAAACTTTAATAATGTCAGATGTTCTGGTTTAAAGGGCAATGTTTAAAAAAAACAACGTATACATGTGGTTATAAACATGTTTCTCTGAAAATAGATGAATATTGGTAGACATTTTTTTCACAACACCTACCACTACCAAACTAACCAAAGCTTGTAGTGTGGGAGACATATAGCTGATGCCTAGGTAACACATAAATTTACTACATACAATTGTTACTTCAAACTTATCATAAAAATATTACAACAGCGAAAATTTGTATATTTGTATGTACCTAGTTGCTGAAGTTGGAACCGCTAAATGGATTGAGATGAGATTTAGAACTTAGTTTTTGTTCGTAGTCTGGAATAGCGTAGACTTATTATCCCAAAAAATGCAGAGTATTCACGGGAGCCGTGTGAATTAAACAGCGATACACTGCTAGTGAAACATAAATTAATTTACTTGTCGTATTTAGTAAAAACAACACAAAAAATAAACAAAAATACATGCACCGAAACAAGATGCTATCGCCTTTGCCCCCACTTCCGGACTTTAGCCTAAAAATTACAAACTCCCGTCACTACGGCTTGCCGTTAATATTCATTACCGTAATTACACCCCCACCCTTTCCCACCCCCTCCCCTAATAAAGGGGAAACCCCCCAGAATGCCGCCACTGGCGCGACTCAAGTGCCTTATTATTTATGCAGTGTCCAATATGAATTTTTCGCAAATAAAATTTTCGGGATTTTCCTTGTCAGTTGAGCAATCAGATGGTGTTAGAAGTTGGCTGTGTGGTGTACTACTTATGTCCCGCGGTGCTACTCGCGGCTCTACTGTTTTTCACGTTTATTTTCGACAAACTCAATTCACGCATTGAATCGCATCCCCCAAGAGGCCAAATTTGGGCAAAACCGGTTTTAGGACTTTAAAACCTAATTTTCCTTAATTTTCTTAATTTTCATGGTATACATATTCGATTATTAGTTTATTTTGATGCCTAAGAGATAGGCGATAATATTAATTAGTACATTGTCGTTTACAGACACACAAAATTTGGTTTCATTTTTTAGTAATGATTTTTTGTGTGACGTCACGACGCCGGCCGCGTCGCGAGTCGGGCTTAATGGGTAGCTACGAGAATCGATAATCACTCACTTAAAAATCCGTATGTGTTCCAGTGTGGTATCAGTTATGCTTACTATGTATTTAAAGCAGCCTTATATTTCCACAGTTGGGACAGAATACGTACCTACGAGTCAACTAAACTCGTAGTTTAAAAAATCGCAAAAAAACAAACATCGTTTTATGGTTGGCCTTACTAAGACTCGAACCGGGGACTATTCATGCATAATGAGAACATTAAGGTATGGAATATGTTGTGTGAATGGATTTTCGTTGTGTCGTTGAGAATCGTAAGCCAAAAATGAATCGGTCCTTCTAAGTAAGCTCCGTCGTAGACCGCATCGTCGATTAACATCAGACGAGATGTCGATCAATTGCAAACTTTACATCGACAAAGAAAGAACTTACAATCTAAACATAGATAAAGGCAAAATTGTGTAACAGAAATTTTTACTTGGCTAAATACGGAACAGCCGCATTGCCGTAGCAATTTAAAAACAATCCCATCCGTCATACTAGCCGTAGGTACCGTCAAGCAACGTCAAGCCGCGTCAAGCTCGCTACAAATTAGAAACTGTTCCCGAGACAAGCAAACTGAGGAATTAGCAAATGTGACGTCAGCTGTTTGATAAATCGTTTCCTGGGCAGATTAGGTGCTAGTTAGTACGATGGCTGCGCAACGTCTCGCTTAGTCGTGGTACGTTCGAGCGAGAGGTAAGATGGAAAGAAGTTCGAACAACTGAGGAAGTGTTTACTAAAGCCTGGCTTTTATGTAAAATTGTTTATTTATGATATTATTAAACCCGTGATCAAAAGCATGTGCATTTTTCACAAGTTCATAGTTTTTTTTCTGGTTTAGTTGATAATCCTTCACTTATGTTTTTTTGTCAAAACTAACCTCAACATTTTTGAGGGTAGATTATATTTTTTTATTTTACTTTAATCACATGAAGAGTCATATCCGGTGTCGAACCCATATTAGTTCCGCACCGCTTGACGGGTTAATAGAAACAAATGCTTAGCCCATCATAAGCATAAGCAACTCACTTTACGCTCCCACTACTGGGGCTTGGCGTAGATTGTTTTATGAGACTGTCAAGGCCATGCGCGGTCCAAAGGAGGGGGGCGGGTCACAGGAGACATGTCCCCCCCAAAATCTATAAAAATATAAGTTCAGTTAAAAACCTATAAAAATTCAAAATATCTAATAGTATATAGACTATTATTTAGAGCGGGAAAACAACTGGAACGGCAACTAAGCGGGTAAAATCATTGGGAATCCATCTAATGGTAAAGTCTGTTTTACAAGACTTATCGTTTGTCTACTCGTTTCAATTTTCTTTTTCTTTATTACGACAATATCATTGAACAATCTCAATTCTTCACGTGAAATTTATCTATTTTAACATGCTATGAGATAAGTAGGTGTCGGTGTTGATAATGCAGTACAAAAACTCACCACAGCCACCTAGTACGTAGTATGGAAGTATGTTTCTTCTTTTAAAAGTGAATAATTAAAGAATGTAAAGGCCCGACGAATGCAGCTAATACTTAAGTTGGACTGAAAAGATAATATCACACCTGTACCTATTATGCATAAATTTACTAAAATAAGGTTCATTAAAGAATTAATTCATTTTACACTCTATTTATACTGTAAATAAGCTACAAAACTAAGTGTAGGATTGTTTACACGTAAGATATTTACTTAAGCGAGAGCCGAAACTATTACAGTTTACGTCTCGCGTTTGCTTTGATAGCAACTCATTCGAAGAGAACTGTGGGATTCAGTTTGAAAGCAGATCTTTGACGAGTATACGAATTAGTTGCCAAATTTTGGGTAAATACAGCTTCATTTGGCACTGCTGTTTTATTTCACTAATATCATAAATGTGAGTTTTTTGATATTTGGGTAAGTATTGCTCAATCATGGCGTTATGACCCACTGAAAAGATCAAGCTGAAACTAATAATGAAATAATAATAAGTCATTTATTTATTTCCATAAGAATAGCAGCATTTAAGTAAACAAAATTATAAGTTTAGGTTATTTTCCACAGATTACAGATTACTTGTAACTCAAATTGATTTAACTTAGAAAAACATAACATGTGATTCATAATCATCATCATCATCATCAGCCGCAAGACGTCCACTGCTGAACATAGGCCTCCCCTCTAGATTTCCACAACGAACGGTCCTGCGCAACCTGCAACCAGCGGTTTCCAGCGACCTTTGTGAGATCATCTGTCCATCTAGTGGGAGGCCGTCCAACACTGCGTCTTCCGGTTCGTGGTCGCCACTCGAGAACCTTTCTTTCCCATCGGTTGTCAGTTCTGCGAGCGATGTGGCCTGCCCATTGCCACTTCAGCTTGCTTACTCTTTGAGCTATGTTATTCATAATATAACATATATATTATAGACTTTTATTTCGAAAACTGCAGAGCTTCTTATGGTGGACATTTCACACACAACAACATCAACTACGTCCGTTTGCATACTGAAATATTTTTGCACGTTTATTTTTCTTCTTAATTTTTTTTTTTTCAAAATGGCTTTTTCACTGTACCAATAAAATGAGAAAGTACCTTCTCAAATATATTTCAATTTTAAACAGATCTCCTCCTACAAAGAAGACATATCATTACGGTAGTGACGCAGCGGCTGGAAGTGTGACGTCACACCCGTCGAACCGGAAATAAGAACGAAGCCTTTGCCCGCCCTCTTATAAAGGAAGCCCGGGAGAGCATATAAAGTTGCGGCGGGGCCATGCACTCTGTGGTATTGCAACAAAGCTCCTTGAGAACGCCGTTTTGGAATAATACTCGTTTATTATTCTTTGTGAGGAAAATGATAATGCAGGGCTGTTTGGATGAAACTTGAATGAAAGAGGGTCCTAATTACTTCAAGTATTACTTTTTTGTGACGAAGAAAGTCTACTGCAGGAATTTAAGTGTGGTACGGTACTTACTGTTATTTTTAGGGTTCCGTAAAACGTAAAAACGGAACCCTTATAGATTCGTCATGTCTGTCTGTCTGTCTGTCTGTCCGTCCGTATGTCACAGCCACTTTTTGCCGAAACTATGAAAACTACACCGTTGAAACTTGGTAAGTAGATGTATTCTGTGAACCGCATTAAGATTTTTACAAAAGTTTTTTAAAAAAACAAAAATTAGGGTTGCCCCCCATACTGAGAACTGAAGCTTTAAATTTTTTTTTTCATTAAACCTACACGTGTGGGGTGTTTATCGATAGGTCTTAAAAAATGATGTTCAGGTTTCTAAGATAATTTTTGTCTACACTGAATAACATGCGCGAGAGACGCTTCCAAAGTGGTAAAATGTGTGTCCCCCCCCCTCTAACTTCTAAAGTAAGAGAATGAAAAATCTAAAAAAATATATGATGTACATTACCATGAAAACTACCAACGAAAATTAGTTTGAACTCGATCTGATGAGTAGTTTTTTTTTAGTACGTCATAGATACACTATTATTAAAACTTCGATCAAAGTTACAACGAACTACAAGAACTATGTGTACTATGTATATTATGTAACTTGCTGGAACGGAACCCTTCATGGGCGAGTCCAACTCGCACTTGGCTACTTTATTATTTTGATTTAATTTATTAACTCCACAGAATCCGGGTCCGTGATCTTTGTTATTTGGTATTTTTTTACGGGACTGTTGGTTTATGTGAAATGTTATTTCAAAACATTTATCAGTATAGTCTGGTTTTTGACTCAATTTACCGTCACAAATTTTGATTCAGTTTAATTTATACATAAATATAGTATGTTATTGCATTTTATCGGTATCTGGAATATAAAAATTTGCATTAATTTTATATCATATCCTGAATTTATATTGCATAGCATAATCACCCCACTAAATTTGCCCACTGCTGGGACTCGGGGTCTTCTCTCGCACAGAGTGAGTCAAGGTTATAATCCACCACACTGGCCCAGTGCGGGTTGGATGACACATGACTTCGAAGGATTCTAGGTACACGACATTTACCTTGACCGTTCTAAATTAGCCGCATTAAAGAATATGATATGACTTGTAATGGAAAGATAAATACATAAGATATGTTTAAAAAATACGCAACTTTAAACCTTACAACATATTGTAAACTCGCCGTAGCTAGAACCTCACGGTGGATTCCCGGTGCAGCGAGGAGATGGAAATGACAACGAAGAACACGCTCTTTGTACAACTCCCCACACCACCCTACATTACACTGTACACACTACAGTGCCACCAACTTATATGTACAACGGCCAAAAGCGGAACTACTGAGTTACGAGTATAAAAGAACACAGAAGTTGTCTAATTTTATAATAAGTGGCAACGTTTTTCGATCGTGGCGTCACCGTTACATTTTACAGAGATAAGTTAGTCGTATTGTATACGTGTGTATACAACAAATATAGAGTAATTCAAGTATACCTTGTGTGTATGTCGTAACTGTGGAAACTAGACACTTGTGTGTGTGTCTCTAATAAATATATATTCTTTGTAGTAACTTAAGTAAAAACACTTAAATAGGAAACTTGAACGTGAAAGTTTAAATCTACTGTCGTATTAAGAACATCTAGGCTGAGGAATACCTCGCTTTAGTGGATTTTTCCTTAGGATTACAATCTTGGTGTGTACAAGTCGAGAGTGAATCGGTTTTTTTCTAGGTAAGCGTTTCTATCATTAACTGCATCGTCGCGTAGCATCAGGCGAGATGGTAGTCAAGAGCAAAAAAAGTAATTTCTTCCAAAGGGATGGGTTTTCAGAAGATTTAGCACAGTAAATAGCTATAGGAAATAGCTATAACAGGTTAATTTTTGTTTCCACTGTTGTGACTTGGTGCTTTCTTACATAAACAGAGAGCCAAGGTCATAATCCACCGTGCTGGGAAAGTGCGGGAAAAACATTTGTTGAATTGTCTTTCATGAAACATGAATCCGAACATAGATCTGTTGTCCGAAACTGCTTCGGATACATTTTTAAAATAATTGTAAAATATTTAGAAAATACACACTGTACATATTATGTAAAACATCTAACTTTCATAAGCAGACTGTGTGCTCTTATTGGGCATAAAGTTAAAACGTTTATTTTGATTAACTACATTAGGTATACAATGTTAAGTTCTTGCCTGTTGCTATTCCTAAATAAATAAATAAACATGCTAGTTTTTACAATATTTTCCGTCACTGTTAAAAATAATGATGATTATAAACGTACACATCCTACACTTGAAAAAAAACCGTAATGGAAAGACAGGATTCAAATCTATGTCCTCACGATTGCGAATCAGCCGCTCTCGTCCCTAGGCTACCATAGTTTTTCATATCTTTATACTGTGATCTTTTTGTTCAAAACGTAGTTTACAAAAAAAACTATTTCATGAAAAAGAAAGTTAGTTTCACATCAACAGGAAAATACGTTAACGAATAAATACAGTTAGCCGTACCTACGACAAAACTTGACTTAAGGTTAATCTCGTCTCTTTGTGTTCGTTTCACGACGTATTACACTCTTTGTAGAGTCACAGTATGAACAAACGGAACGTGCCTGAGTTCTGTGTTATCTATTTATGTAGTTCTGTTCGCACCTTTAGGATGGCACGGATAAGTACCAGCTGAAGATTCTGGAACGAGAGACGTGCCTAAATAATAATAGGGCAACAGCATACTTATAAAATAAATAATAAAGGTTTGACTATTGAGTACTTGTTCGAAAATGACTTAAAAGTCATTTCATGGTTGATGTTCCAAAGACGCGAACGAAGAGATTTGACTCTACTTTTGTGATAAGAACGTCTAGGCTGTGGAATGCGTTGCCTGAGTGGGCTTTCCCTGTTGATTACAATCTTTGTGTCTTCAAGTCGAGAGTGAATCGGTTTCTTCTAGGTAAACACGCTCCATCGTAGACCGCATCGTCGCTTAACATCAGGCGAGACGGCGGTCAAGTGTAAGCCTATAAAAGTTAAAAAAAAAAAAAAAGCATCACCGCAAAATTGGTAGCTAGTCGGTTTTTTTTTCGGATACATTTCGAAGAGTATGCAGCTGTTTTGCATGATCTTATACACCATGCTCTTATAATGTACGTTGACTGTATGTTGATGTTCCAAAACCTCGAACCACCACCACTAAACTACCTTGGTTTCACACTACTGTCGTAATAAGACCGTATAAGCAGTGCAACGCAGTGCAAACCTACCATTGTTCAAAAACTGTACTACATAATATTATCTTTAAATATAATATTTTGAGGCAATGTTTTTAATAAACTAGATTTGCCCTCGAATTCACGTACTTATTAAAGGTACTTTGTTTATATCGTGGAACTCTGTTTATTTATCACAAGTAAGAATAGCTTAAGTTATGCATTAGAACATCAGCTATCTAGTAGTGACAGCATAATCGGTTTAGCCGTTTCGCAGATTAGCAAAAACAATCAGACAGAAAAATTGTAAAAATGCTATTTTGGTATATTAAGTACCGTCTATACATTAATTATTTGCATGCAGTTTAAGCGGCTATTTTAATACTAGCAGCACCACGCGGTTTTACCTGCATAGTTCTCATTCCTGTTGTTTTTTTTATAACATTGACATTTTTATAAGTAGTATTATGAAGATATAAGATAAGATGATTTGAGGCACATTTCTGTACATGACACAGTGCTAGAGTGCTACAAATAACTGAGTGAACACTGTGGAATTATATAAAAGCGTGTTACTGACTATCACCATGACCATCGTGCGTGTTTTGCTCATCCCGTCTCTCTATTATAAAATAAAGTGCTATTTTCACGGATTCCTACAAAACATGCCATATTTAACACTACTCTATTTTATGTTTCATAAATTCCGATCCATCCACGCACGAATAAAAACATCCCACGCTTCAACGGAAAATTACTACACCATCAATTTGAATGGTGGCTGTTAAGCTGTAAAGTATAAATTATTTTCAAATTAACACGTTGCCTCAACAATGGCGGGAAAATACGATATTTTAGTTGATGTCGCGTGCCCAGGTGCGATTAACTATTTACAACGATTCTGATACTCATACTCTTGAGCTTTGATCGTTTCAAAGCGTACTTTTATTTGAATTTGTAATGTATTCGTTATTAATTGATGCAGGCTTTAATGTGTCGAAATTCTGAGGTAAAATAAAATTAATACCTCTAGTCTACGCTCGTCCATAGACACGCTATCTGAGTCGGATCTCCTGATCCTCCGTCGAATGGTTCCATCCCCATTTGTCTTTCAATACAATAAAGGCGTAAATTTGGGTGTGTGTTGCTCAATTACGTTGCAATAACTGAACGTATTGGGCTGAAGTTTCAAACTATAATAGATTAAGCCTTGAATTGCCCATAGGCTACTTTTTATTCTGAAACCTTTACTATAATAAATCAATTTATGATAAAGCCCTTTTTAAAAATGTATTTTTGTTACTTGTTATTTTTATTACTTATTTATACTATCTATATATATACTGACAATTAAGTCTTATTTTACTAAATTTTTAACCGATTTCAAATAAGAGGACGTTCTCAATTCGGTTGTTTTTTTTAATGTATGTTACGCGATAGCTCCTCCAACTGTGATGTCCAGCGTCAAATCACTTTTGGTGGTTCTTTTGTTTGTTTGGTAGATCCATAGTTCAGAGGTAGTCCCATATACATTTTTATCAAAATCGAACAAAAAGCTAAAATTTACTTTCATTTTACTAGATGACTTGTTAGTTTTTTATGACATTTGGTCTAGTGTTTTAATTTCATTGTAAGTTGAAGTCAGTTTTCAGTTCTTAGGAGAAAATAAAATATTAACCGTTAAAAACCCGGAAGACGCAGTGTTGGACGGCCTCCCACTAGATGGACAGAAGACCTCACAAAGGTCGACGGAAACCGCTGGTGCTGGTTGCAGGTAGCGCAGGATCGTTCGTTCTCGGAATCTAGAAGGGAGGCCTATGTTCAGCAGTGGACGTCTTGCAGCTGATAATGACAGTTAAAAAACAGATTTAAAAAAAACTAGCACAGTTAATTGTGCTTTAAAAAAATACTTTATAATGTGTGTTTATTTGTGATTAAATTAATAAATAATTTGTGTATTGTCTCAGGTGTCGGCCTACTCCCCGGCGTCGGCGGTCCGGACGCGCGGCCGGAACGCCCGTACTTCGACGACGTGTCACCGCGCAACGTCACGTCGGTCGTCGGGCAAGCGGCCGTGCTGCGGTGCCGCGCGAAGCACATAGGAAACAGAACCGTAAGTCTATCGATGTAGAACTTAGTTTGCAGCAAGAGTACTGTTGGTAAGAAATGTTTTGTTCGGGTGAGTTTTGTATAAAGGAAAAAAAACCATGAGCGTATTAGCTTAGAGTTGAATTTGGTAACAATACTTTGACGACGTATCACCGCGCAACGTCACGTCGGTTGTCGGGCAAGCGGTCGTGCTTCGGTGTCGCACACATAGGAAACAGAACCGTAAGCCTATTTCCATAGAACTTAGTTTACATCAAGACTGCTTTTGGTAAGAAATGTGTTGTACTGATGAGCTTTGTATGAAGGAAACAAAACCATGAGAGTATTGACATAGACAATTTGGTAACCGTACTTTGACGAGGTGTTAAGTACTCGTACATTGAATCCGTCAACTTTTAATGTACAGTTTATAAAAATCGTATATTTAAAAAAAAGTGTATTGCAATATAAATATGTATATGATGTGATGTGAACATGTGTATAAACACTAAACAGCGACTAAACAGTACTACAGATAAACACTTTTATTTTTATAAGTATTGAGTTTTAACAAAAGTTGTTTATTTTATTATACAGAACATGTCCTTAAACAGATCTGATGCAGACTGATTACCAGTAACTCTGTATGTTCAGAATTACAAAAGTATTATTTCAGGCATCTGGCTCTCACAGTGTAAGCTTTGATTGGTTTAGGATTAGGACTAGTTACTGTACTGTGAGAAGCGTCCACCAATATTTATAAAATCAGAAAGCACACTCGGATGAACATATTATATAAAATATTAAGTACACGTGTATTTTACTAACTCAAACAAAACCGTTCTCAATGTCAACGTCCTAACGACTAGAATAATAAAACTTAACTACAACAAAAATATTCGTTAATTTAAACAGGACTCGTATACAGTGATACAATTTCACAAATGAACGAAATAATTCTAACAAAGAGATGGCGTAGGGGGAACTATTTATCCCAAATGTGGGGTCACGACTAAACGCGGGTAATTTGTCCCCGTTAACCCCGGGGATGGGCGCTCTGGCCCTTCAATCATCGTAAGCCTGCTGAATACCTACATCATGTTATAGACTCTCTTTAGGCCTATATTGTACCTACGTCGCTTGTCCGTGAAACTTTGTTCGGAGCTCTAGTTTGACTTGATAATAGATTTTTGAAACTATTTAGTAATGTAAAAGAAGAAATTAAAATGGAATATTCCACATAATTATTTGCATACATTTTATCAGAGTTTCAGTTTGATGGAAATATTTCCAGAGAAGGCATAGTGCGAAGAAATAAGTCAATTGAAACCAGTATTAGATAGATAGATTATGTATTCTTTTTTGACATATTATCAAAAAAGATTAATTGAAAAAAATACAAGTTTAAATTTTAGTCTAGTCTAGTTTAACTAGTGTGGTGGGCTTATTGCTGAAATGGATCTCTTTCCTGCTACCTTGTGATAAAACATTTTATGAGTCTTTGCTTTCTCAGTATTCTGAGACTAGTTCTACAGTTAGTCATACTCTAATGTAAATCTCGACAAAACTTACTCATTGATTGTTTTTGTAATGTTAAAAATTATGTATTACTAGCAGCGCCCCGCGGTGTTACCCGCGAAGTTCCCGTTCCCGTTGTTCCCGTTGTTTTCCGGGATAAAAAGTCTATAAGCCTATGTGTTCTTCCAGACTATAATCTATCTGTGTTCCAAATTTCAGCCCGATCCGTTCATACGTTAGGACGTGATTGAGCAACAAACATCCAAACATCCATACATTCACCTTTATAATATTAGTAGGATTGAGGACTATGATTGAGTAGAGATAATTATGTTACTCTTCGATACATCCCTTGTTTGTCCTGCCACCTTTTGTCCTTTTATTTTACTGAATTAGAAACTGTAATCATAGTATTCAGAGAATTTGAGTTTCTCAAAAAAAAATAGGAATATCTTGTTTCATTCAACTGATCTCATGGTCTTGTAAGTAAGAAGTTAGGAAGTCTGTGCGCGGAGAAAAAAGTTGTATTCCCCCACCCAGAAAAACATATTTGTTTTATGAAAACCATTACTTTCAGTTTTTCGGCTATATTTATGTGTTTCTATGTCTCATAAATAGGTATTTATGTTTAAATAAGTATTATGTCAGCTATCTGGTTCCCATGATATAAGCTTTGCGGCGCTGGTTACTGTTGTATAAGGAACGTCAAATAATTGATTTAATAATATTCTCCAGAATGTTTCTTGACTTTAATAGAAATTAACTCTCTTACTATCATATTTAAGTGTATATGTTACAGCCAAAGTAATAAATCTGGATATTATATATACTGTCTAGCCATTATATATAATATCTACTCAATTTAGATAAAGTGATAATTGACACAAAATTAATCACATTAACTAGCTATTTTATATAACATCTTCGAAGACTTGGATAATGTAATAAGACAAGTAGATATTCGTTTATGAATAAATTTGTATTTCAATTTGCCTTAAACATGCCTCAATTAACATTATTATAAAGTAATTAACTAACTTGGACTCTGGGTGGGCTCCCGCCAGAAGCTCTTGCGGTCGCCCCTGAATGTTGCTTCGCCACACTCAGCCTTCGTTTCGCTACGGAGGTCGCCGACTCGCTTCGCTCGCCACCTCCCCCCTTCGCTCAACTCGACTTCATGCGACGAAGCAACATTCAGGACCTCCCTTGAGCTTCTGGCTCCCGCATTTTTTATAAACACTCTAGGGGTAGTAGCCACAAGACTAGGTGGAGTCGGGGTGCTCTGTGTCGGTTTTGTGACTAATTTCAACCTAACCGGTTTGAGTTGGTCTCTGGGAGGATAATTTGTTAAGTATTGAAGGGAGGAAGCAGGGATAACAAGTCGGCTAGACCGTATTATTACTTTAGCTAACTTTGACACGCTATTATGAATAATGTCCAGATAAAGTGATTAATTAATTACATTGTCTAGTGAATTTGGCTTTTATATATAATGACCAGTCATTATGTATAATAACTACTTAATCACTATGACTGTAACATATATAGTATATTGTGTTCATCCATCAACCCGCACTGAGCCAGCGTGTTGGATTATGGCCCTGACTCTCTTCTCGCGAGAGAAGGCCCCGAGTCCCAGCAGCTGTGGGAACATTTAGTCGGCTGTTTATGCTATTAGGCTATCCTTATTGCGTGTAGGTATGTATTTGTATTATCATCATCAGTTTTTCTACTCACCTGAACATAGGACGCTCTTAAAGCACTTCACCGAACTCGGCAGGTCACTCTCTTCATACTGTTTTTACCCAAAATTCTATCAGGTTGTCCAATACGCAGTCCAATAAATAAAGATTATCGTGCCCATCTGCACATTATTGTTTCGGTTAACTAATTATCTAGGCGATATTGGTCATTTATCTGTAAATGCATTTACAATTATTTCCAATTTAAAATAACGGGCAGAGCCTTTATTGACTAAACTAAATTACAATGAGGACTGTACTGTACTACATACCTAACTAACTAACTAACTATTTACAATAAGCACATCGTTATCCAGAGACCAATGAAGGTCTAAAGGTTGTGTACAATTTACTATCTGCCTTTGAAGATGTTTTGGGTACTTAAAGCTCGATAGTGTTGTGTGAAAATGTCTACCAAAGTTATTTATTTCTTCATTATTTGTTACTCATCTTCTTATCAATCAAATAAAGTACCAAGAAGGTCATCGGGAACGATTTGATTTTTTAGCAAAAACTGCAAAGTTTTGAACATTGTCGCACGTTTGGTTTATTTTAAGATATTTTATGATAATGGAAATAACTGTGATAAATTCAAAAAGTTGATAAATCTATACTTTATGTCGAGTCAAAAGATAATTTTATCTGTTGAGTATAAAATGAAAAATAATGGTGGTTAAGTGACGCTTCTTTTGGCTTAATTCTAGTTAACATAATTATTATGTAGGTCTCAAACTAATTTGATTCACAATTGTACAAAACATAATATCATAAATAATATAATGGTAATATTCTTTACAAATAGTTTATTTTACTTAGTCTTATTTTGTTTATCAAGAATAGGTTTGCACTTAACCACCAACTCGCCTGATGTTAAGCTTCATAATGTAGCGCAATAACCTTGCAAAAACCGGTTCATTTTAGACCTGAAAACACATTTTTTTTTAACTAAACTAGATTCTCACTTAACCACCATCTCGCCTGATGTTAAGCGACGATACGATCTACGGTGGAACGTGCCTACCTAGAAGATAACATACCTAGAAAAACATAATATTCATTACTGACATCTACTCAGATAATTAATTTTATCGTTAACTGGAATAACACATAGACTACTTATCAACGAGAGTAAGTTAGTAAATTACAGAAACGGAAACTACGTGAGTAAAACTGCAAAACACTGATAGTTTTTGATATTTTTAAAATGAACGAACATGTGTAGAGATAACTCAAATACTTTTAATTTTGGCATTTAATAAGGTTTTAATTCATTGATATTATATTCATAATAATATTGCACTCATAATACCCTATGACATAACATATCAATAGAGGGTATGTTTACGTAGAGAACGGTAATTTGCCGGTGGAGCCTTTTGTCCTCCTTGCTTGTTCAGCTTCCTATTATCTAGCCAATCTATACCACAAATACGATCACATCATAGTCGGCGAGCCGTGGGTCACATTGACAAATGTATGTTAATCCTACTAATATCATAAACACCAAAGTTTGGATGTCTGTACACTTGCGTTGGAATACCTGAACTGATTGAGGTGAAATTTTGAACACAATCAGATAATAATCTGGATTAGTGATTTTTAGTGGTCATTTTTATCGCGAGTTATAAGAACGGGAACTACTTGAATGAAACTGTGGGATGCTGTCTAACACAGCCGCGTAGTATTTTTTTCCGATTTAATGATAAAACTTTTTTTTTAATGTTCTCTCAATTTTGTGTGATTGGTGTATTTTTTAATAATTTAAAGTGATCAAATTGACGCTTTTGCATTTGAAATGAAACACATACTAAAATCTGAGACGTTCAATTACTATTACATCAGAATAAGATGTACATGTACAATGTACATTTACAATTTAATTTAAATAAACTACTAATTTTTAATCTAGTATTTTATTTGATTTTACTTGTTTTTTTACTTTTGATGTTTTACTTGATCAAGTGATTAAGATAATATCACTGTTTATTTTAATCAAAATATTTTTTTAAAATAATCAAAACATATTTTTTTTTGTATTTTCAGCTATAGTATACGTAAGTTCATAATGGTTTACAGTGTCTAATCGTGGCTTCATATTTAATTTACAAAAACTTTATTTTGAAATAAATTTTGTGGTTCTAAAGCTTTTACATAATATCAATCTATGATATTTAAAATTTGAGCATGATCTATTTGACATGTACGACTTTACGACTACAAATATGTATAGTTGACCAAAAAAATTACTTTACTTTTTTAAAGTATAGAGTGACGAAACGAGCAGGACGTGTACCCGATAGTAAGCAACATGCCTGCCACATAGCCGCACAGTGACACGCAGCTATTGGAACATAAAGAGTTCAAATTATTACCTAGCGCAACACTGCACTGTGCTGGTTACCCAGATATCTAAGATGTTTTATCTTTAAGTACTGTAATTTATCTGCAAACATTGTCCTTTAAACCGGAACACAGTAATGTTTGCACATCAAATTAAAGTTCAAATTACTGTGTTTAGGCTTGATCAAAATCCAATCAAGAGCAGTGAAATCGACCACCATCTCCTAACACTTTCACTAGCCTATTATAATGCGTTGACACAAATACAATTAAGGCAACTAGAGTAACAGATCAAGCGATAGTAGCCGTGACTGACGTTCACCCTCGATATTAACTCCGTTACTGCACAGTTAAAGCCGGGTCACACAGAGGCAATCCGATAGCGATAGCGATCCGATACCGAGTATGGGATCGCGCCCGCTTGCTGTGTGTCAGGTTGCATACAAATTTGAACATTACGAAAAATCCCGTCTCGGATCGCTATCGCTATCGGATCGCCTCTGTGTGACCCGGCCTTAAATGTTCATTGTGTTCCAAACATCAGGATAATGATTATGCCTCTTATCCTTAGCTATGTAACATATTGTAATGACTGTTGATTAGACTGTGGCTTAAGTATTGTAAACCTTCGTGACCTGAGTCGTTAAATTTGAAAATACACATCTTCATTTAGTACTACAAATGCCAAAGTTTGGATGTTTGAATATAAGTTGCTCAATCACATATTAATTACACAAAATCTCCAAATATCAACCCGGATAGGGTTAAGAATTATAACTAACTGAGAATATTGGAATTTGATAGCTGATTTACTACGTTTAAAGGGGTTATAGGTTATAGGAGATTCGCCACAAAGTAAATTCGTCACAATTTGTATTTTCCATACGTTCAAAGTAAACTCGTTACATGTTATAAAAAAAAATGAAAAACGTCAGAGGTGAGTAAAGTTGTTGTAAATTCGTCACAGATTCTTGTTTTAAGTCATTTTTACAAGTAATGTTTATTGTGTTAGGTAAGTTCTCGAACTGAAACAAAAATTTCAAACTATGACAGCAAATAACTAATCCCAGTCATCACAGCATCACCATCGTAGTAGTTTAAAAATATCTGATGCTATGTGCTATTCCAGACCGTAATGTAACTATTATGGTCCAAATCTCAATTTTATACAATAATTTTATTTGAATGTGCAGATTTTAGGTTTTCCGATGTGATTGAGCAACGAACATTCAAACATCCAAACTTTAGCATTTGTCGTATTAGTAGGGATAGGTAACAATGTTTTGTAAATGACAATTAAATGTTATCAGCTGTATTTCACAATCACATCAATTTCACAATACGTATCATGATTGTAAAATATGATTCATCAGGGGTCTAAAGGCCTTATCATACTAGCGGTTTGCGAGCGGCTGGGAGGCGAAGCGGGCACGCAGCGAACACGCTGCGGCTGCGCAGCGAGGACGTCGCGGACGCGCAACGTTTTCGTTACCTGTCTGTAGCGAGTACAATACACTCAGTAACAAAATGGATTCCGACGAGGAAACACTGCTGTGCTTTGTTACTTCGAAGACGCCGCAGACGAAAACGAAAGCATCGACGAATTTGGGAGGATCCATTATCAATTCATCGAATGGAAGAGTGCGACTACTTTGTGTTGTTCTGCAAACGAATAAAAAATAATCCAAAAAAATTCCATTTTTACCTGCGAATGTCAAGACCTATAGAGTAAGATCCCAGAGCTCCCAGACGTCACCTATTTTCTTGAGAATGAAATGTGGACGATAGAGTAGAGTTAGTAAGTACTAAGAACACATGCTTACTCGCTAACTTGCTTATACGGCCAATTTTGAGATATGGGGTAATGAAGGTACATACAAACATTACTTCGCGTATTTTCTAATTAGTGATTTTCACGTATGTTCAACAAAATGTGACGTCTGGGAGCTCTGGGATCTCGGATTACTACATTTTATGAGTTGTTGTATCTAATACTAACTGACTTAACACATGAAGATACACATTTGTACGAGACAGTACAAAATCGCTGCACATGCGCCGCGTGTTCGCTGCGCGCCCGCAACGTATTCGTTACGCGCTCGCTTCGCTTTGAGGACGCTCGCAACCCGCTAGTATGATAAGGCCCTAAAAGATTCTTTGACTGTATTCAAGTTGCTGCCAAAAACGTCGATGTCCTCCGTGTAACAGCTTAGTTTCTGATAATATTCCAGAATATTCGATAGTTCGTAGGTTTTTAGTTCCCATGCTTACTACGTATGAAATTAAGGAGTGTCACAAAAGCCACATTAGTGTGGTAATATTTGATTTCTGAAGTAAAAGTCGAATCTAAAAACAAACACGCCAAAAACTTTGTCAGCTTCACAAGCTGCTACCAAAACTTTTGATTAGTGCAAGTGCGAGTGCGAGTGAGATTGCGAGTGCGAGTGAGTAATCGCGACTGATTACTATGTACTCGCAATAATCAATCGTTGTCCACACGAGTTTGCTACTAATCGCTCAACACCTGCACTACTCACTCGCACTCGTACTAATCAAAATGAAAACAGGCCTTTACAGTGTGAAAAATCAGCATCAAATATGTGTTACACATCTTAATAATACAAATTTGGTATTCTTTTTCATAATACCAAATTTAAATAAAGAGGCCAAGTGCGAGTTGGACTCGCCCATGAAAGGTTCCGTTGCAGCAAGTAACATTATATACATAGTACACATAGTTCTTGTAGTTCGTTGTAACTTTGATCGAAGTTTCAATAATAGTGTATTTATTACGTACTAAAAAAAAACTACTCATCAGATCGAGTTCAAAATAATTTTCGTTGGTAGTTTACATTATAATGTACATCATATATTTTTTTTAGATTTTTCATTTTCTTACTTTAGAAGTTAGAGGGGGGGGGACACACATTTTACCACTTTGGAAGTGTCTCTCGCGCAAATTATTCAGTGTAGACGAAAATGATTTTAGAAACCTCAATATCATTTTTAAAGACCTATCGATAGACACCCCACACGTGTAGGTTTGATGAAAAAAAAATTTTGAGTTTCAGTTCTCAGTATGGGGGGCAACCCTAATTTTTCTTTTTTTTTAATTTTTCTGTTGAAATCTTAATGCGGTTTACAGAATACATCTACTTACCAAGTTACAACAGTGTAATTCTCATAGTTTCGGCAAAAAGTGGCTGTGACATACGGACGGACAGACAGACAGACAGAGAGACATGACGAATCTATAAGGGTTCCGTTTTTACGTTTTACGGAACCCTAAAAATAACGATTTATCATTTCTTAAGTTCTAATTCTTATTTATAAATGTGTCATTTTAACTCGTAAATATGAAATTCTAATTTTGAAATCTCTAATTCTAATTTCAAACGAGTTTTAAAATGTCAGACACGAGTTCTTACAACGGAACATTTGCCCCGCGCTTGCAGCCGATACTTCCCATGAAACCAAAACAATAAGCGGCCATAAAACGGACCGAAATGGGAGAACCGTTCCGTAATCCGTTCGCAAAAAATGACAACCACTCGAGGCTCGCCGTTTATTATAAATGCACCGCGGGACATGTCAAATGCCTATTTATTTCGGGCCGGATCCGACGCCATTAATACCGAGATCACTGGAGCGGGGAGCGATGTACGGAGAGACAGTATGGCTCGTCTTCTACGTGTTTTTACTCGACTGCGGTAGATAGAGGTTTAATCTTTATTACACTTTTATTATACAGCAATGAAACGAGCAGGACATTTAAATGATGGCGAGCAACACACTTGCCCATAACAGCACGGTGCCACGTGTGCTACGGTGCACAATTCGTCTCTTAGCCCTGTAATCTATGTGTAAATACGAATAAACATTACTGCTTCGTGGTAAAATAACTTGTTAAGGTACTTACCCAGGCAGACTCCATAATAGTACATTATGATATAAGTGCGGTAAGTTGATAATTACAGCCGAGGCTTTATTGCTAGCTCGAGCCGAAGGCGAGAGGTATAATTTAGCAGAGGCTGTAATTATCAAAGCGCACGTATGTCATACGACGTTTTATAACATATTTGCGAGGAAATAAACAAAACTCTGACGACATTTTCAAATAAAAAGAATAAAGTGAAAAAAAAGGCGCGGAATTAGATTTACTTGATCACAGATCACAGCACAGAGTAAGTAATCACTATGGATCACAGATTAGCAATGCGCGAGCATCGGCGCCTTTTTTTTAAGCAACTGCTCAGAACCAGCCGGTATACCATTAGTAATAAAGTAAATTAATATTTTTGTGTTTTGTTACAGAAAAATTAAATTAATTTAGGGTCAAAATTAATTAAATTAACGAATTAAATAATTCTTTATTATATTTGACCTCTAAAAGTTAATTTTATTCATAAAATGTTGACCACACTTTTTTGACATTAAAACTCTTTACTAAGATTTAAAAAGGTACCGTTCGTTTTAGACGGAACATATCTCTCTACCTAGTCTGTGGACGGAGCATTTTGAAACCGTGCGTTTTACATTACACATTACAGCACAAGTACGTAATAAGATACATTACGATACAGAAATTGGTCCAATAAGAGACCCTTTACGAGCAAATATGTTATAAATAGTATTACCACTACAATTTAAAATAAACAATAAAACACTAAAATAAAGTAGCAATTGGCAATCTTATCACAGAAAGTGATCCACGCAACCGTACGATGATATGAGGTTTTTTTATTAAATTTAGCTAAGTACTTCGTAGACTCCGGCTCCGTGACCTTTGTCATTTGGGTACTTTTGTATTAATCTTGGCTTGGGAGAAAAAAAAAATATGGAGAAATAAAGAACACATAGGGGTATGATACATGTGGAAGTACCACACCTTTGCCAATTATTCTACCACTAAGCAAGAATGGAAAACACCACTGCGCTACAGATCTAAAGGCAATATTTCCAGGTAAATTACAGGAAGTAGAGGTAAATAATCTCATATCTCATATTGACGAGCGCAGCGCAGTGTACTAGATAATTATTTGGATTTTTCATGTTCCAATAGTGGCGTCAAACTGTGTTGTTACAAGCAGACATTTTGTTTTTTTTTAATGTATAAACATTCCGCTGGCCTCATCCCATTCTCTACAAAAAAAAAAAAATATTAAGGAAATTTTCTTTATAATCTTAGTCTTGTCATTACTGTGTATGCACAAAAAAATTATTATATATTTTCAAGGAAATTTTCTTTAATATCTTAGTGTTGTCGTTACTGCACACCCATCCTACCGGGCGGTCTCTCCGAACCTCCATATCCGCACACGCCGTCACCCCCGTGACGTAGGGTGGCAACACTATACTTTGATATAGGTCCGATGTCGACAAAGAAAAATGGCTCTTGAGGTTGCCAGGTGGTCAAAAGGGTTCCGATAGGTTGTTGATAAGTATTCAGCTTTAGATGGAGATTGATGGTGTGATACTGAATTGGTCGTTAATGTTTTGTGGTAGATGATAAAATATGATTAATTAGCGTTGAAAGGTTGTTGATCCTTTTTAGTCGTGTTTTAGCTTTATTTTGCTTTTAGTATAAGTAGATGTTTTGTAATTTTATAAAGTGAATAGAATTCCAAAAAAATGTCAAAATACAGTATTTTTAGTATAAAAGCCCGAATCTCAGGAACTGATAATATGATTTCAATAAAATCTATTCTTCTATACTTTTAAGCTTAAAGAGTTTTTTTTTACACGCTAACCTCAGAAACTACTGGACCGATTTCAAAAATGTGTTTAAACTACTATAGAGTAAGATGCCAGAGCTGCCAGACGTCACCTATTTTCTGATGAATGAAATGTGGACGATTGAGTAGAGTTAGTAAGTACTAAGAACACATGCTTACTCGCTAACTTGCTAAGACGGCCAATTTTGAGATATGGGTTAATGAAGGTACATACATACATTACGAACTTCACGTATTTTCTTATAAGTGATTTTCACGAATGTTGTAGGTAATATCCTTAAAAACAAGGTCCCAATACTCCCAGACACTTTCCGTCAGCCGTTTTGCTTAACAACTACAAAATAATAACTTAACTTCACTTAAATTCTCATGCTCCATTTGTAGATATGTTCATCAGATAACTATTTTAAAGCTTTTTCCTATAAGACAGACTATTATTCTATAAGATAGTAAACATCAAGAATCACGGAAATCCCATTCTGGTGAAGACTTTCATAGTTGAAACGTTTTATTACCAAAGTTCATCCTTTCCTGCCTCTTCGTTCGAGTCTTTCAAACGTCAGTCTCGAAACGATATCACCTATTCGATCTACATGTAGTCTGATAAAAGCAAAAAAGATAGAAGCAGTGCTGTGTCTCCAATAATATGTTTCCGACAAATAAATTTAAAAAAATGCAGTCATAGGAACTGCCTATACAATTGAAAATGTACAACTTAGAAATTTACTATTAAACAATACGTCACCAGACCTGTACGAATAATAGTATTAATAATAATAAAAAAACACAGAAAGTAAGGTACTACATGTTAATATTGAAACATTTTATGTATTTTAAAACTCTAAAATTAAGATGTACCGCCGTATTCCGCCTTTACAGAATAGGCCAGTGGCAATGCAATACAATGCAGTGTATTTACATATTTTATGTAAGGCTACTACGCATCTCCGTGGCGTCAACTCACAAGATTTCACCAATCCAAACAGCGCCAAACGCATACGCCCCGCTTTGCTGCTCCGTCGCTGCTCTGACGCTACATTGCTAGATTAGCCGGTAATGCGAATCAATTTAATTTTGCCGAAAAATGCTTAACACAGCTAAAGAAGTTTAAATTAAGAAGAAGTCACTTCAATAGTTAAAAATATTTAGTGTTGATATACACTATGGCTATATTTGGCTAACAAATAAATTGTGGACAAATCGTTTACAAAGCCGATAAGCCAAACAAACATTTTGATTTCGAAACTGCTTTCAATGAAATCTTAAATACCTTTGATACAGTCTTAGAATTAGCTGAAATCCATTCCCGATGGATATATTTAGTCGTTTCAGCCCCAGGCATTCAAATCTCTCCGCACAAAGAAGCGATTCAAGTTGAGGACTAAATTTCGCGTTTATTATTTAATTCCAAAGATTTCCGACGTAATTCTATGTTTTTCCTTCATCGAGAGTGAAAACCTTGCGTCCGTTAATAGAATTCGATGTTTTCTAATTAATTGAAAGGAAATTACGGCTTAGTTACGGATGTAAGGCAGGTACGGTTTGAAGGTTAGCGTTTGAATCGACGGCACGTGCCGAGTTATCTATGCTTCTATACTAGCTGATTCCCCGCTGTTTTCCCAGCGTAGTTGCCGTTCCAGTCGTTTCCGTTATTTTTACGGGGTAAAAAGTATAGGCTACTTTTACTAACTATAATCTAATTATGTTCCGAAATTCAGCCAGATTTGTACAGACGTTACGAGGTGATTGAGCGTGAAACATCCAAATATAAAAACGATTATATTTATAATAAAAGAGTCAATGAATGATCTTTGAGGTAGGTGGAAAATCCTGCCAGAATATGCCTCCTGTTTTATTGAACGGTGTTCCCTTAGAGAGAGTCAAACAGTTTAAATATCTGGGGCATATACTCACCGCTGACCTCAAAGACGACAAAGATATTGAGAGGGAGCGGAGGTCTCTGTCGATCAGATCAAATATGATCGCCCGCAGGTTTGCACGTTGTTCAGCTGAAGTCAAAGTCACGCTCTTCAGAGCGTATTGTACATCGCTCTACACGTGTAGCTTGTGGGCGAACTACACCAAAAAGAGGTACAGTGATCTTCGTATCCTGTACAACAACGCGTTCAGGATGTTGTTGGGGCTGCCTCGATTCTGCAGCGTTTCAGGCATGTTCGCAGATGCGCACGTGGCCTGTTTTCATGCGACCATGCGCTTGCGTGCTACATCGTTGGTGCGAAGAGTACGGGCCAGCTCCAACACTGTCTTGAAAGTAATAGCCACTCGATTAGGCTGTGCTTTCCTCGGGCATTGCTGTAACAGGCACGTGCCAGTGCCTATGCCCGAGCGAAGGTACTAATTTGTCGCAGAACTATCTGACATACGACTTCCTATATTGACTTTTATTGATGTTGACTGTTCCTTGATTTACTATTGACTTTAAATGTTGTGTGATCATGTAATGTATTATTGTATTGTAAGAGAATGAATGATTAACTATTGACATGAATATATTTTATTTATTGCTAATTTTGGATCGATTGGATAATATTATTACTATTGAAATTGATTTTAATGAAAATGATAACTGTTAATTGTTGTATGTAATTTTATTGTATATAGGTTGTGTCACCTGAAATAAATGAATTTTGAATTTTTGAAAATGTTGAATATATACGTATGTTTGTACTGAAGAAACTTAAAAGCTGCCGAACTGATTTGCGCATAGTCATTTTTAACGACAGTTTAATCTTATATACAAAATTCTCGTCTTATATATAAAATTCTCGTGTCACAGTGTTTGTTTCCTTACTCCTCCGAAACGGCTTAACTGATTCTAATCAAATTTTGTATGCATATTCAGTAGGTCTGAGAATCGGCTACTAGCTATTTTTCATACCCCTAAGTGACAAGGGTTGTTCACCCCAAATTTTTTTTTTTAAATTTTCAGACAAAAATTTTTGTTGTTATTTTTTTATAATGTGGCATTAAAAAATACATACAACCCTAAGTTTTTACCCTTTTATCACCAACCCCTATTTTTAAATAGCCATTTTAGTAATTTAATCATTTTTCATCCCGCTCGATAACTGATCAATTATAGTCTTTTTAGGGTTCCGTAAAACGTAAAAACGGAACCCTCATAGATTCGTCATGTCTGTCTGTCTGTCTGTCCGTCTGTATGTCACAGCCACTTTTTGCCGAAACTATGAGAACTACACTGTTAAAACTTGGTAAAAAGATGTATTCTGTGAGCCGCATTAAGATTTTTACAAAAATTAACAAATAATAAAAAATAGCGGTGCCCCCCTTATTTAGAACTTAAACTCAAAAAAATTGTTTTCATCAAACCTACACGTGTGCGGCGTCTATCGATAGGTCTTCAAAATGAGGTTTCAAAAATATTTTTTGTCTACACTGAATTATTTGCGCGACAGACACTTCCAAAGTGGTAAAATGTGTGTGTGTGTGTGTGTGTCCCCTCTAACTTCTAAAATAAGAGAATGATAAAACTAAACAAAATATATGATGTACATGCAAACTACCAACGAAAATTGGTTCTCGATCTGATGAGTAGTTTTTTTTAGTAGGTACGTCATAAATTCTTGGCTGCTTTTATTTGTAAATGTTTTTCACTCTATTTAGATTAAAATTTCCCGAAGCTTATGGCAAATCTAAAATCTATAATATTAAAATGAATCGCAAAATGTGTTGGTAAGCGCATCACTCAACAACGCCTAAACCAATTTGGACAATTCTTTGTTTTAAATGTTCGTTGAAGTCCAAGGATGGTTTTTACGGCGATAAAAAAAGAATAATTGCCGGAAAAACTCTAAAAACAGCCCTTTTATTTTTCCCATACAACGTTTTCTAACTAAAATGTTAAGGCGATTTGAGCTTTATTGCTAGGAAATAAAGTTCATATTAAATAACAGGCACTCGCTTATGTCTAAGCAATATATGTGTGTTTCTAACGTCAAGGAGTCAATTTGCACTTTATTCCCGCTGCACAAAGTTCAAATTCCATCATATCTATCAAAACAGTTGGAGGATAGAAGGATCTAATGTCATGTTCCGAAACCCACTCAGAAGAAACTCAACAAAACCGATAATATCGCGAAACAAATTAAATTGAATAATCACAAAACGTTAGACTCATTAGTACTGATTCTCAATTTGGTCGGATTCACAGACTAGGTAGAGGTCGGATTCACGATATTATTTACTTTGATTTAGTTTCGGCACGCGATATAAAATGCGTCAGTTTTCACGTCATTATATCAATCAAGTGTCAGTCAAACACAAACCGCGTTATCAAAAGTGTTTATTGACCAATCTACATAGAGCAAAAAAGTGTTTCATTATTTTGAATTATTGATTTAATATCCCTATCTGTGCAAAATGATTTGAATACACACGTTTGTGGAGTGTAATATTTTTGGAGTCAAACTAACGAACAGAATACGAAACACTATACTGCGTTCCAAAACCGGAATAGCCGATGTGACTCAAAAAGCAGCCAATTTGAAAGTGGGGTCGGGCTGGACATGTTTGCTGCATGTCGGATGATTATTGGGCCAAAATTACCATGCGGAGGAAGCCAGATTGCAAAGGACGACGCGGCAGACCAAAGAAACGATGGCAAGACAACCCCCAGAAATATCAGAAAGACTGAACTGTATTACCCATAGAAAGGGAAAAGTGGAAGGAGGGTATGGAAGCCGTTGCCTAATATTGGGACAAGACAGGCACATGATAACTAAATATTACCTATTATGTAAATGAGATAGATGCAAATTAATTAAATTTCAAAATTCAAGAACAAATTACAGGCGATCTGAGTATTTATAAATCAGTTGATTCGATTCAAGATAATGTCGTCAACAACTACTTATCCACCGGAATTTTTGAACTCGCTGGATTTTCCAGGATTGCCCCCTCATACCTAATCTTCAAGTTGGATCGGTAGTTAAAATGTTGTGAAATATTAACAAACCGCGTCTTTGCAACGGCACACGGTTAGCTATAAAAAATACTAAAAAACGTGATAGAAGCAACTATACTGAAAGGAAAGTATAAAGGAGAAGACGTTTTGATACCACGCATCCCAATGATTCCGACTGATGCACCATTTGAGTTTAAACGACTACAGTTTTCAGTGCGGCTTGCTTTTGCTATGATCATAAACAAGTCCCAGGGGCAACCTTAACACGCTCAGCGCCAAGCCCTATATGGAAATACTACCAAATTTTGACAACGTTTAATTTTTGTTTTTTTAGTGTTGTGAGTTGTGAGGTGTTAAAATAGTATAGAAAATAATCACACACCCGTCATCCCTTTTTTTACCGGTGTGTATATTTTTTGATACACGTGGCCGAGGAAATACTTTAAGGTATATAGTTAAACTATTCCCCAGGCCATGTGTATCAATAAAGAAACACATTTCGTAATATTATTTCTCTGTGTTTCTCTCTTGAATGCACATTTATTATTCAACCAAATATTATCTCAAGAAACTTACTATCACTAAACTCAGGGAACAAATAATTGTAGTTTTACTAAAACGATCTGCTCAGTTAGCCGGAGATGAAGTGCCATCAGCTCCTATTATGACAAGAAGACCGTTTAATACAAAACATTATCTCATAAGTAAATTGGAAAAGTTCTCATAAAAGTTGGAGAGAAATTTGTACGCTGAAGATGTGCAGAGGTGCTATAAAAAGTATGTCAGGAAAGTTATTGGTGGCAAGACTTTCAGAACAGCTCAAACAACTACAAAATGCTCTGTATGTGAAAGTTTTCTGTGCCAAAAATTTTTCAATAATATTCACTGATTTATTTTGAACTTATTAAATTGATTATTTAGTTTCTAAGTAACTTTCTTTTTTTGAATAAAATTATTTCAAAGTGATTTTTATTTTTTTCTTAGTATCTGTAGTACTGATTGTCCGATTCCCAACCCAAAACCACTGGGAAAATGTGTAGAAAACGTGCACATTTCGGATACATACTGCTTTAACTGAAATGGGGAGTGTTTATAATAATCTAAACACACTCCTTATGACATTGTGTAATGTGTATCCTAAACGATACACAAGGCGATGAGCGTGTTATAGTGTTTGTGGTATTAATCTAGAAAACCCATGATTCTCACATGGTCGATTGTATGTTGCATATTCCCTCCCGTGTTCGAAAACCAGCAGATTTGTTTGTCCATGTGCCAGGTAATCAAACAAAAAACATCGTATATCACAAAGCACTACAATGAAAATAAAACTGATTTTTGGTAATAACTTGATTAACAATAAAGGGATTCATCATCATTATCAGCCTATTTAATATGCGTCCACTGTTGGACGTAGGCCTCTCCTAATGAACGCCACAAGGTGCGGTCTTCTGTATTCTGCATAAAGGGATTACTTGCTTTTAAATGCTTATATACGTTGAAGTAAAATATTATTTACTGTATCAAGTTTCAACAGTATAGTTCTTATAGTTTCGAAAAAAATGGTTGTGACATACGGATGGACAGACAGACAGACATGACGAACCCATAAAGGTCCAGTTAGTACGTTTTACGGAATCGTAAAAATCGATCTTCGAAATGTATGTCCGCTCATAACTTTTGAATGACTGCACCAAATAGGATGATTCTTTGTTTGTTATTGTCGGAACAAGATTTGTACAGCAGAAAGTCTAGAAAATGTAGACGAAAAAATGTATGGTGGTACGAAGTTCACCGGGTCAGCTAGTATCTGTATAGGTATTGTATACCCGCGCAATGCCGGCCCTTCTACCACCCAACTAAATCCGCTATGACGTTGCTATTGCTGTCTCTATCACTGTCTCTATCACTACAAGCGACAAGAAAAGAGACAGCAATATCAAAGCTAAGACAGTTTTCGTTAGGCGGTAGACCCGCGGGAGGAGCTGATAATACTTTTTAATCGGCGCTTTTTTCCTGAATTAGCCAACATTATTATACGCTAGCAACACCCCACAGTTTTACTCACGTAGTTCCTATTCCCGCTATTCCCTCGGGATGAAGATAGTCTGTGTGTTATTCCAGACTATAATAATATATCTGTGTTCCAATCCTTATCTGTTCAACTCTACCGCCTAACTAAATCGAAGAACGAACGAACGAAGCCTAACGAAAACTAGAAGAAAAGAGACAGAAATATCAAAGCTAAGACAGTGTTCGTTAGGCGGTAGATCTCCCAATCAGCCGTTCCGACGTGATTGAAGGACAAACATCCAAACATTCGCATTTATAATATTAGTAGGAAGTTCGATATTTTTGAAGTGAAAACTTCTTTAGGCGCGCCTAGACAGATTTTTCGTGGGGTGTAAATTGAATTCTACCGTCACGCTCGGGTATGATAAGAAATCTTCGGGTAAACTCGGGACCTTGGCGATTGGGCATCTAGAAATACGTCAGCCAATGGGAAATGTTAAAAGGGCGTGGACAGGGCATCATGGCATGGGGCATGGCCATCTAGAAACGCATCAGCCAATGGGAAATGCTGACGCATTTCTAGATGGCCATGCCATGATGGCGAAGCCACGCCCTCCGGTTACACCCGTGTAGTTTCCAAGATAAGCTATTGTCGCGGACCGGCCGTATGTGACCGACCGCTATGCGTTGACGAGCCTGGTCTGCCGGCAGCGAGAGGGGGAGAGACCTGTTGTAAGTAGGTCTCTTGAGTACGTGCCCTCTCGTTTCGACAGGCGCTGGTAGACTCGTCCCTGGGTTCACTTTGCGACCGCTGTGGGACAATCCTCGAAGTCTTCCTGGATGTGAACTTGACTTGACCCCCGGCGTGACACTCGGCGTGACTCCCAGCGTGACACTCGGCGTGACACACGGCGTGACACTCGGCGTGACACTCGACGTGACACTCAGCGTGACACTCGACGTGACACCCGACGTGCCCTTGGCGATGACTCTGCGCTGACACGACGTGACACGTCGGCGTGACCCTGACGAGCCCTCGTTGTAACCGGCGAAGTACTCTCGGCGATGACTCGGTGCGGACACGATGACAACTCGACGAGATCCTCTTGGCCGGACCTTGTAGGGGAGCAGGGAGCGGGGTAGTGAAACGCTGGTGTTGCTTGAGCCTTCCTTTTATTTTTCTTCGTTTTCTTTCTTGTACTGGAGCCGAGAAGAGCATGCTCCGAATCGTATCGTATTTTCATCTTTCTCCCCTAGGGGGGAAGATAGGTACCGGCCTCGAGGCGAACCTCCTTACCGGGGAAGGGCTCGGGAACTCACGGGGACCCGGGAATTTGCGGGGCCCGCCCCTCACAGGGCAGGCCTCTTCGTCCCTTTCGCGGTGGCAGCCCGCGTCAGGGACAATGGAGTTGTGTTGGCTTGTCCGCTATCCATACAGTCGCTGTAGGACCGCGGACATAGCCCGTGCCGCTGCGATGTCCGGGCACAGCCCGGTCGCTACGGCTGAGCAGGCGCCGCTCAGGGCTTCCCAGATTACGAAACAGGGAGACCCGAGCAAGGCGCCCGCTGTAAGATCCGCCGGTTGGCGGAGCAGGCGCGGGGCAAGGCCCGGCGACGCTGTAATCGGCGCCGGACCGGCCGGCCGCGGTACCGGGAACGAAGGGCGTTCCGCGGTTCGCGGCGGGGTCACGGCGCTCGGTGGCACTGTCGGTGGGGGTCCCTCCCGCTGCCCGGTTCCCAGCTCAAGACGAAGCCTGGGTGTCGGGCGCGGTCGAGGGGCCCATACTTTTGGTGGCTTGGGCGTGCAAGCGAGCGCGCTCATTCGCTCCGCTTGCATTGGGCGCGCATTGCGCGCTTCAGGTCGCGGTTCACGCGGGCGGGCGTAGGCCGCGCCCAGCGGTACCGGCGATATCGGGGTAGATATGCTCCCCGATTTCGGGGAGAATAGTGGGGCCCCTTCAAACTGCGGTGGGGCCTTGTGGACCACCGCAGGAGGTAGCCTTCTTCTTCCTGAGCCGCGCCGTCTTTTCCGCTTGCGCCTACGACGTCCCTGGCCTGAGCTAGCCGGGGTCGTAGGGGCGGACGGCGCGGTCCGGGTTGGAGGGCCGACCGCGTACCAAGCGCTATCGCGCGGCGCGGTGACGGCCCGTGTGTGAGGCGGAGGGTTGCTTCGCTTTTGAAGTGGGTCTTGAGGCGATCGGTCCGGCCGGGAGGCCGGGACCGCCTGCGACCCGTGGCTTGGGCTCTTCTTATTCCAAGCCGCCCGTGTCCGCGGCTCAGACGGGGTTGGAGGGCGCACGCAGGGAATGGGAGTATTCCCGCGGCGCACCTCGACCCGCCGGTCGCGGTACTGGCGGCTGTTGGTATGTCTCCTGCTGGCATTCATCCCGGCAGGGTGCGCGGGGAGCTGCGGGAGAGGGGAGAGAGAAGGTGATGGCGGTCTAGCCGCCATCTCTGAGTACGACGGGGCTTGAGACGGGGCGGGTGAGGGCGATGTCGGCAGACCATCGTCTTCACCGCTCAGCTCGTTCTCTTGGCCGGCCGGTACGTACTCGGGTTGTGTTGTGAGTGCCGGTGCGGCGGTAGGCGCCGGTGCGGCGGCAGGGGTGCTAATGGCTGGCTCTAGTACGGCGGCAGGCGCCAGTGCGGTAGTGGATGCGGCGATAAACGCCGGCATCTCGGGGTTGAGTTTTTTCTTATCTCGACGCGTCCTCGCCGGCCTGATGGGTAACATCGTCCTGGCGGGCGTCGAGTGGCAAGGTGTATGGCGATACAGCGTCGGCAAGCAGTAGCTCGACGACGCAGGCAGTGATGTTTGGTAGGATGGTATTGACCAATCCCAGCGTCGCAGCTGTCTCCCTCGCACCTCGTACAAGTCGGCCGCAGCTCTGCGTCCGAGCGTATAGGTTCCGTCGGCGATCCAGACCCAGCCAGGTGGAACCCGTACGGGAAGCCCAGCTAAGCCGATCGGCTCAGACGGAACACGCTCGGGACGCGGGAACGGAGCGCGGACCCGACGACGAGGGAGGGGCGCGGGGTGCTGGAGGGGAGGTAGTACGGGCGGGCCGCTATCTGTCCACCGCTTCTACACGAAGCGGGTTCAGGTAAGCGGAGGCGCCGGTTGTGCAGGAGCACGATGCGGGGAATCCGCCCGGAGCTTCTACGCGCGCGGCGGAGCTCGACGGGACGGATTAGAACGCAGGCTTGTGTCGCCTGAGGCGGCGCGCTCTGCGGCGGGGAGTCAACACCCGAGGGTGGACTACGACCACGGCCGGCAGAGGAACACGGGGCAGGCGACTGTAGTCCTCGATCGTGTGGTGCGTCGACGCGACTCGGGGCGCGGAACACACACAAGGAGGACCGCATGCTCCGAACAAAATCGAGATCGCTAAGGTACCCCCTTACCTTTACCTTAAAGAGAGCCCCGTATTCTGGGCCCTCTTTTCGGTTCATTTTCGCTATGCTATGACCACTTTTTTGGCCATAACTTTGCCATTCCTGGTCGTAGGCTAACGAATGACCATTCTAAATGTAGCCCACGACCAGGTCTATAAATAAACATAACTACCTGGGGGGTACCTTAGCTTACAATCGTTTTATTTACCAAAAACTGTCATATTTTCCAAGTTTTGCTTAAAGTTAGGTAAATAAATGGACACCCTACCTAACTATCCGAACAAACTGAATCAAAACCAAAATATCACCTAATAATTATTTATTAGGTGGGCCCTACCTATTCCTACCAAAATAAATCTTATTTACTTAACATTCATCCATTAATTTTAACCGAATTACAATTTTACCGTACTCATTATAAAACTTACTAAAACTAGACTATACATACATATGTTGATCGCCAACAGCTATCAAATTCTGAGTTATAAGTTTACACTTCTATCGGCAGTTCCTATGACTGCCAATTTTTTTTTGTATGAAAAGACGTATACCAGTTAGAAGTTACTATGCAACTAAATTTCGAAAATCCGCCAAATCTTATAACCAGGGCTACCACCAGGGCTACCACCCTGTAACTAATTATACCATTAAAGATTTATGTTACGGGAATTCGGATAAAATGTTATTATTTTCCTTATTATTCTTTTCTATTGTAAGCTCTGATTCAGGATTGATAATAAAATAGCAGTAAATATTAACAGAGACCATTAAGTCATAATTTGACAGGCAATTTCTCGACTCTCCTCACGGGTAACTTTCCTTTGATTAAAACAACACCAGCAACGGTTCAAATTATATTTTTAATACGAGTGGGCCGGGGCTGAGAAATTAGAAAATAAATTTGGCTCGCTTTTTCGCCAGTTCTTTGTTTTTATACGTAATTAGAGTAAGCCAGCTTAAGCCTTCGTGTAATTAAGCAAGATGGAACGTCCACGGGCTGTTTACAGCTTTTAAATAATACAATTACCTACGTAGAGGAATGGATGAGGTTCGAATCTGCGAGGTTTGGGGTAAAAATGCAAAGAAAACATTGAAAATTAATTGTTAACATAACATGGGGCGGAATCACGTTTTTTGGAATCGTTTTTCATGAACTAGATTTTTGGATTAAAAAGTATTTGGACTGCTCGTTGCTTGAAAACGCGACACCGTTACGTGGTTGATGTTTCAAAGACACGAACGAAAAGGTTAAGACTCCCCTTTTGTGATAAGAACGTTGGCTGTGGAATGCGTTCCCTGTGTATTTATTCCCTTTTTCGAATGGTTACAATCTTTGTATCTTCAAATCGAGTGTGAATCGGTTTCTTTAAGATAAATATGCTACGTCGTAGACCACATCGTGGCTTAACATCAGGTCATGTCGAGTGTAAATCTATAAAAGTAAAAAAATAAACTCATAACACTAATGTTCATTTGGTGAATATCGATGGAAGTCAAACTCACGACATTCAGCTATGCGAGTGAACTCACACTTTTGACTATGCTACGAAACCACTCAAAGTTAAATTTTAAACTTGATTAAACCAGTTTTTGTGAACAAAATTGCGTCAAAATCGATGTCACCGTGAAATTGCAGTTTTCTTTTTAAATAAAGAGTGATAAAACGAGCAGGACATGTGTTTGATGATAAGCAACAAGCTTGCCACAGAACAGCACAGTGACACGCAGCAATTGGAACATGAAGAGTCCAAATAACTACCTAGCACTGCAATGCGCTCGTCACCCAGTGATCTAAGATGTTGTACCTCTAAGCCCAGTAATTTCTCTGGAAATATTGCCCTTCTAACCGGAACACAATAATGATTGCACATTACTGTTTGGCGGTAGAATAACTGGCAAAGGTGTGGTACTTCCCCAGGTGGACTCTGCCAAGAGTCCCACCACTACAGAGCAGTTACCGTCAGTTTGTTATGTAGAGGGAAGATCATAAGCACACGGTACCCTATGTTAGTTTATTATCTAACGTCATCAGCCTCATTTATTTGTTTGAAATACGGCGATGATCTAGTCCAAGGGTCAGCAACAGGCGAACCGCGGTCTGTATCCGGACCGCGAGAGGTCGAACCTCGGACGTCGGACCGCCAAACATTGTTTTGTATTGTATACAATACGCATTGATTTTAGGTCTTGTGTTTTTTTTATAACCACAAATTTAGTTCGAAACGGTACAATAAATTAGTAGTGCACTTAATTATTACTACTATGTTTTTTTCTGGACCTCGTAACATTTTTGCATAGCATCCGGACCCCACCTAGAACTACTTGCCGACTCCTGATCTAGACACTACGATTTACTGATTGAAAATAGAACGAGAAACTACATAGTAAATTCCTACTATACCAGGTCAGAGGACAGAGCGACGGGCGTGGCTGTATAATGAATACTTGGCTAGTCTTTTTATCAAATCTGATTCCTCGTTGAAACCTGCCAAGATCTGGGTCAGCGATGAATAATGGTATTTTTTTAGCTTTACTTGGATATAATTTGTTATTCAGTCGAGATCCAGATATCAAGGCTTGCTCTTGACAGATGAATATTTAATACTACGACGGAAGCTGGTCGAACGTTCTGGACCGTACTTACGGCCGGATTTGTCAACTTATTATACAATAGTGAATTGCGATGCGATGTTCAACAACATTTATAAATACTAGCAGTTAATTTAAATGCTATGTATGTATAAATTTTTATTTCTTCCATCTAATACTGCATTTTTGTAACGTAATTGTTCAGATTCTTGTCACAACTTGTATGGCGAAGACAAAATGTGAGAGGAGATAGAACTCTCGCACCTTAAAATAAATATCCTCTCTAGTCTTAAATGCGGGTTGTATTTTTAACAGACTTCTTTAAGAAACACCATGGCTGAGAAAACATCAAACTCAGAATGAAAAAAACAGGAAATGTATATATGACACACACCATACTGAAATGTAATAGCATAAAACGTGAATATCTTACGGGATAAGAGTAAAATGCTTCTATATCCCGTGATGGATTTTTTTATGATGATATATACGCACTTGACTGCCACCTTGCAAATGTTTTTTTTTTGTTTTAAGTTAGAGTGACGCGACGGGCAGGACATGTTCCTGATGGGAAGCAACATGCCTGCCACATAACAGCACAGTGACACGCAGTTATATGTCAAGCGACGATGCGGTATACGATGGAGCATGTTTACCTGGACAGTACCGATTCACACACTTGAAGAAACCAAAATTGTTAAATTGTAAACATGTTGATGTAGGCGATGTTGTCCTGTGCCGTTTTAAATTAGCGGCATAACGTACATGACTTCGAAAAGACAGTGGTGCGCATGAGATTTGAACCAGAGACTCCGGCTCGGCAGTCGCCGTTCTCTGACTAGACCAGCCGTTACTTATTTATACTTAGTTATTTCCATATAAATGCTACCAACAATGAAAGCACGCCCAATCTTCGGCCACCTACGTACATAATAACCAAATTCAACAATACTGAAACCAAGAGAGCAAGTTGGTTTCTCTGAACTCCGTATTCAATTAGAAGTTGTGATACACGTGGAGATTAAATGTAGTACTAATTACTGCTTAGTGCTTAGATTGAACTTAAGTTACTTGGAGAGTAACGTTGCCACCCACAATAGTTATAGATAATATGGACCAAAATAACTTAGATATAGCAATAGAGCTTAGACTTTGATGTACTTAAAGATAAATACATTTTTAATGGAACGGTTACTCATATTTGAAATCATTAGTTCTAATTTATTTAAGTTTCAGCCACATATCAAATCAAAACTAGCAATAAATTATAAATAAATAATTATGGAAATTTTACGCATAACACCATAAAGCTCCAAACTAAACAAAGCATGTGCTATGGGAGCCACATAGCTGATATAATGCACACATAATATGATATAAGTGGTTAAAACAAACTTATTAAACAAATAAAACACCCAGGCACAGTAACACTATTTTTATTCATCACACAAATATTTGCACAGAGTGGCGAAACGAACCCACGACCCATGGCTTCGCAGGCAGACTTACCAACTAAGCCACCAGGCTAGGCACTACGATAATAGTAACTAAATCAGCACTATTACAAACTAAAAACAACCATAATATTTATTATGTGATTCGAATTCTCAACTACCTAAACAGGTTGCCCTAATGTGTTCTCGTCCACTTGTTCAGATACTTTAGTGTCTGTAAATTACGTAGGTACTGAATAAACCCGATAGATAGAGGAAGAAAGAGAAACAGAGAGTACAGTGACACAGAGAGTGTAGTGTGGGATTGTGTTATTTTTTCTTTACTTTGAACACTGTCGTGCTTATTTTAATGGTAAAGAGTGACGAGACGAGCAGGACAAACGATGTTGTGTTGGGAAGTAACAACCCTGTCCATAACATCACAGCAACAGGAATCTATTGAAACATAAAGCGTCCAAATAACCTAGCACTGACCTGCTCTTGTGACCCAGAGATACAAAATTCTTTTCATCCCACCAGCTCGGAAAGAGTACTTTTGCTCCTCGATATCAGGGCGCAAAAGTCGTTTTTACCCTCCAGAGGTTAAAGTAAATTTGAATTTAGAACATCGTGTGTACTGAGGTTTTGAATTCAAAACATAATTTAACCTATTTATTTCTACCTTCTTGGTGCCGAATTCATCATACATTTATTTTTAATTTGTTACAAACTCATACTCGGAACTTCTTTGGTGTACTTTTTTTTAAATGCTTTGCGCGCAATTTTCTTTTCACGTATGGAGGATAGAGGTAAAGAATGTTATTTCAAATGGCAAAACATTTTGAAATGCTATGAATGAATCAATTGTAATCGAATAGAAGTATGCCGAGTTGCCGAGTTAAATAATTAAATATTATTGACTACTAAAATAGTAACTAATAGATAATTTCTAAACTACTTGTGCAGTACAAAATAATGTAGTAAATATAACATCAACTGAATAATTACTATTTTGAGAAAACGCGTAGGTACAATATATTTTGAAGTCAAAACTTCTTTTGGCGCGCAAAGACAGATTTTTCGTGGGCTGTCAATTTAATTCTAGCGTCACGCTCGGGAATGATAAGAAATCTTCGGGTAAATTCGGGACCATAGCCAATGGCCATCTAGAAATGCCTCGGCCTTTCCCATTGGCCATTTTAAAATGTGTCAGCATTTCTAGATGGCCATGCTCATAGCCACGCCCTCCGGTTTCACACGCGTAGTTTCCAAAGTAAAAATCAAATTCTGAGTTATAAGTTACCACTTCTATCGGCAGTGCCTATTATATGCCAATATTTTTCTTTCATGAATTCTGAATAGTACGTTTATTAATTTCCTTTAAAATGTACCCTGATGCAAATTTAGCGCTACTATAATTTAATGCATTTGGGCGGACACTTTTTCATGTACACATGAAACTTCTTACCTCAATCGGTCAACTCTCCATATTTTCACGTCATATTGTTATTGTTAAAACCATGGCTAAATAAACTTTGTAGTGGTAGGACTCTTAGCAGAGTCCGCCTGGGGAAGTACCACACCTTTGCCAAATATTCTACCGCCAAGCAGTTATGTGCAAACACTACTGTGTTCCGGTTTGAAGGGCAATGATTCCAGAGAAATTACAGGGCTTAGAGACATAATATCTTAGATCTCTGGGTGACGAGCGCAGTGCAGTGCTAGGTAATGATTTGGATTATCATGTTCCAATAGCTGCGTGTTACTGTGCTGTTATGTGGCATGCATGTTGCTTACCATCAGGCATATGACCTGTTCGTCTCGTCACTCTATGCTATAAAAAAAAAAAAAAAATACTTAAGTTTAAAACTTATTAAATTGAACACAAGTGAAAAACCGAAATACCATAATAATAAGTGATTCTAGCGACCAAGAAGTTTATTTAACGCCAACCGAATCGACTGAAACTGAAAATGCGCAAAGCGTTTAGTAATTTCCTCGCTAGGGGGGGATGAAAAATTACGTGTTACACTCGAGTGCAAAGATTTTTCACCTTGTGCCCTTTTGATTCCCTTGCTATGCTCAGGATTCTAATTTTTGAATCCCTCGCTACGCTCGTGATTCAACTTTAGAATCCTTCGCTTGCTCGGTCATCAAAATTGAGCACGCGGTTAAAAAGCCACTTTGCACTCTTGTATAACAAATAACTATTGTCGTTGTACTCTGTAATTTTTCCGGAAAACGGTGATGTTTGCACATTAAGGCAGTAAAATAACTGGCAAATGTCGTTCTCCAGGCGAACTCTACAAAGAGTCCTACCACTGCAATAATAAATGTAAATGTAAAAAATGTAAACAGTGCATATTAATCAAAGACTGTCATTTACTTAGTACCAAGTGAAAGCGTCGTTCACAGTCCGCTGCCCTCACTAGTCAAATTAAACTAGATTAATAATATTTCACAGTACGACAGGTCATTAATTAGAGATTAATCAAGGTAAAGTGAGAAGTTAAGCAAAGTTTTAGAGCTTCAATTCACTTTCTAGGTTCTAGGGGTTTGCTTGATTGAAATCAAGTAATTTGTGAAAGTTCTACGCTTAGGTATAACGGTTATTATTGTGAATAAAGACACGAAATTTTGTAAAAGAAACTTGGATTTTTTGTATAATGTTTGCTTAGTAGTTAATTTGCACCCCGTCTGAAGTCAAAGCTAGCACTGACTGGTCAGTGTACGAGAGTATTCATGAATACGGTAACTGCACCATAGTCACCGATACCCGTTTTCAAATAAAGATAGGATCTTTTTTGCTAGGAAAGCGTGCTTCGTTTAGCATTTTATTTATTCTTTGGTATTGGACCAGATGGTGGTCCAAACATAGCTGTTAATATATTGTCCTTGAACCACCAGGCCTTGAGATTTTGTAGTCGTAGGACCGTTGGCAGAGTCCGCCTGGGGAGTACTACACCTTTGCCAGTTATTCTACCGTCAAGCAGTAATGTGCAAACATTATTGTGTTCCGGTCTGAAGGGCAATGTTTCCAGAGAAATTACTGGGTTTAGAGATATAACATCTTAGATCTCTGGGTGACGAGCGCAGTGCAGTGCTAGGTAGTTATTTGGACTCTTCATGTTCCAATAGCTGCGTGTCACTGTGTTGTTATATGGCAGGCATGTTGCTTACCATCAAGCACATGTCCCGCTCGTCTCATCACTCTTTATTTAAAAAAAAAAGATCCAAGAGTAACCATCCAGATGGCATAACCTTGGCGACTTGGAGGCAAGGCAAGGACTTCATGTGGAACGCTACGTGTGTCAGCAGTATCGCGCCTACGCACCTAGGTTGCACCGTTCAAATACCAGGAGCAGCAGGGAGGAGGTCGCTATTTAAAAGCGGCAGAAGCACGCAACAATGAAGTCGCAGTATTTCTTTGTTCCGATGGCTGTGGAGACTATGACCAGATGCGGACCCAATGCGAAGGATATAGTGCACGAGTTTGGCCATCGTTTTCGTAACCAAAACGGTGACTCTAGGTCTGATTTGTTTCTGAGGCAGAGGATAGCCATCGCCGTTCGGTGAGGCAACGTAGTCAGCGTTTTGGGCACCACATTGCACCAGAAACGATTGGGGTTGGGTTATTCAAATTAACATGACTTTGTTGTTTTTATTTATTTATAATTCTACTGTACGTGTGTATGTCACTGAACTCCTAATAAACGGCTAGACCGATTTGAATAAATTTTGTTGTATGTCTTTAATTGGCGCCTGGGGGGGTTTAGACTTACAAATCACCCCGGCAGATGGCACTGCAGTCGGTATCTAGGTTCTTATCTGACCGAAACCGGAATGTGCCGCTTGTTTATTAGATACCTAATATATTATAACTAATTAATAAATTAATATATTAATGTATGCACGAAAGTATTGGATAGTTTTTCTCTTAATTTCTCGTGTAAAAAATCTAACCACTACCATAGCATAGTTAATACCATCAACGAAAGAAGTATTAATTACCCTCAAGCTAGTTACCATGTACTAAAATTCTGTAATACTTCGGGATTTCGGTTTTCCATGACGGTGACTCATTGTCAAAACTAACTTGCATCATTTTGAACGCGCCACAAGAAGTATAACTTCAAAGAATAAGCTAGTATTGTTTGTGGCAGGTGTCTTGGATGAGGAAGCGGGACCTGCACATCCTGACGTCGCACATCTTCACGTACACGGGCGACGCCCGCTTCAGCGTCCTGCACCCCGAGCCGTCCGACGACTGGGACCTGCGGATCGACTACGTGCAGCCGCGCGACGCCGGCGTCTACGAGTGCCAGCTCAACACCGAGCCCAAGCTCAACATGGCCGTCGTGCTCAACGTCGAAGGTGATTCTTTTGGTTAGTTTGCTGTAGTTTGATATACACTCACGTTTACACTCTCACTCACGCAAACACACCCTCTCCTGGTGCTCAACGTCGAAAGTGATTCTTTTTGTTAGTTTGCTGTAATTTGACACACACTCACGCAAACATCCTCACTCACTCATACACACCCTCTCATGATGTTCAACGTCGAAGGTGATTCTTTTGTTTGGGTGGTTGTAGCTTGGAACACACTATCTCACGCATACACACATACTTACGCAAACACACAGGCATACACACCGTCATATCGTGCTCAACGTCGAAGATGTTCTTTTGTTTAGTTCTTGTAGCTTAACGCACGCATACACGTCCTTTCACGTATACGCAAACACTCGCTCATCTACCCACACGCACGCACAAACCCAACCATAGCTAACTTTTTAAAGCAGTGCTTCGCGGTTATACACGCGCAGTTCCCGTGCACGCTCTAGCACAAGATGGCTGTCGTGCCCAACGACCAAGGTGATTCTTTTAGTTATTTTCTTGAAGCTTGATACACACTCACTTTTGCACACACACAGCTACTTACAATTCGAATATATGACCGTAAAATGGTAAACACCGTTAGATTATAAACCTAAAATAGATTAGTTTATTGTAATTATCCAAAAGATAGCATCTTTTTTTCTTAGTAGTATGTGAAAAAGCAAGTGAAAGTATGTTTTTTTTCCAAAGTATCTTTGTAAGGGCTAAACACTTTTGAATTGAATTCATAGTAAGTCCACGAGGTTGACACATACATAGGCACTTTATGTTCCTCTAACTTATTTAGTGAACGGCTTACGCAGCAGGGCCCAGCTTAGTAGTATAATAAAAATATAAATTCCAAATCTACAATTTTATTAAAAACAAATAACTCAAACGTTTAAAAAAAAAAGTAGTTTAGTAGTATAAAGCAAATATTATTACTAACATTAGAATTGGGTCAAGTTTTCTTATTTAGATTATTATTATTCTTATTTATATTTAGATTATTCAAATCTAGAAAGATTTGAATAATCTAAATTTATAAGAATATGCGAGAATTTTATAGATTACAATTTTATTTTTATGTTTCTTAATTTTTACTCAACAATTTTTACCTATTGTATTAGAGATAATGATCTTAGAAGGCTAAGTTTTAAATTCAAGGCCAAGTTTTATAGTTCAAACTCAATTTCAAGAACAAAATGGACTTCATTTTAATTATCATCATCATCATCAATCATTGCTCAATCACGTCGGAACGTTTAAACATTTTATATCTTCGAGTGATCGCTTTTCTCGGTAAACGTTGCCATTAAAAACGGAATATAGACTCATAGACTATTAATGGTTAACGTTTCATAGTTTTGGGCTAAAATATCTGACAAAGGCTTATTACTTGCCCAGTCAGGAAAAAAAACTATCTCTCACTGCAAAGTATTCTGCCACACCATACATGGTATTACACTATTTTAGCAATGAATGTATATGAAAGATTTTTACATGTATACAAGATATACATGTTTGATATTCATAAAATAATAGTCACCAAAGAGATTACATATATATGTAGGTACTACGTGTAGAAAGAGTTAGAACGTGTTACGTGTACGTGTTAGAACGAATTGACGTGTAAATTGTACATTTATGAATAAAGTACTTTGACTTTGAACAAACGCTTTACACCGAAAGCACGGGTCTGATCGCGCTCTTGTGGAAGTGTCATACTTTTGTCGCGGCACATCACTATAGCTGTTGCCATAGCCAACATACACCTCATCGCTGCTTACGATTGGTACATAGAAACGGTGCGGAAAAACCTGATCTATTTACTTATTCTTAATCTAAGATAGTATCCCATTAATTTAAGATTTTGAATACAGTATAACAATGAAACTTTATTAGTCTTTGAAACTAGGTTACTTTTTGGTTGGTTCTGGTTACATTGGACCCTGAAAAGGTCTAACCCTAAAGTAGTCACGTAAAAAGCTTCGTAATCCTACATTCGTCAAGCGTCATATTACGCGGCGTAATGCGGCGATACAAAGCGTGCTACATCACTCACAGTCACGCCTTGGGCGCGGGCCAACGCGTTAGGCGCAGGCTACACCGCAGACATAGCTAACGCCGCTTGACTAACTTGGCTTAGCTTACTTTTAAATGTGTAAGTGCTAAAACTGAACAACGTTAATAGTCACCGTATTTCTTTTACATTGGATTTTATTAGTTTTCTAGAGAACGTGTTAAAAATATCGTTAAAAAATGCAACTAAGTTAATCTCTGTACTAACATTTAGTTATATCTAGATCTAGAGGTATACTCGTAATAAGTTTGCATTTGATAGAGTTTTTACCTAATGCTAAATGATGATGCGGTCTACGATGAAGCGATCTCGAAAAAACTGATTAAATGTCGATTTGAAGACATCAAGATTGCATCCCTGAGAACACCCCCACTTAGGCAATGCATTTCACTTCTTGTGATGAAATTGGATTGAAACTTTTTAGTTTGACTCTTTCAAACAATAACTTTACACCGATATTGCCTTTTCGAGCTAGAAACAGTTAGATAGAAAAAAGAGCAAGGTGGTATTAAATTATGTAGATTAGTCGTAAAACCTCTCTAATGCATCAGTTAAGTTTACAACTTTGCGATGATGTTCATATTTCATTTTTATCTTTAGTTGCGAAAATGCGTACAAAGGGATCTTAAAATATGTTCAAGACATTGAACTCTTACAAACAAGGATATCGTTATCTATCCGTCTTTTGGCACAGTTTTCGTTTGATTTTAGAACCTCTAACTGATACTTAGCAAGCTGATCTCAAAAGTGCGAATAGTATTCCATACAAGAGTGATACTATGCGTGGTATAACATGAGCAACTGTTCAGACTTGATATTTGTACCTTCACACCGTTGAGGGGATATCTAGTTTCTTGGCAGTTGATTTATTTTAGGACGTGCTGAAAGAGTACTATTACTATTTAGTAGTTATATTCGCTTGATAGTTCCACAATTATTGGCGATACAAAACGTCAAAAGGTCAGTCAGTGAATCAGTAATGTAAGCTAAAACTAAGGTCAGCTAGCTAAATTAGCTTAGCTTGTAGTATGTACTAAGCGTTTCTCTACGCTTTTATATGTGGCTTTTATTGCCGGCAATATTAATGATATTATACATATGTTTAAAAATGTTCTCTCTCGCTAAAATGTTACAAAATACCAAAATGTATCAAGTTACTGCGAATAACTTCCCTACTAAACTTCCTGGTGTTGTTTTAAAAATGTCGCACAAAGTTTGTTTAGCGCCGTTAAATATTTCGATAAAAATATTTCAGATACATGAAAACAGAAAATATGATTATGTTTTCTTATTAAAATCTCTTGGTGTTCTCTTCAAATCAACGTATGGATGGATCACTTTTCCTACTTTCTCCTCGCTAAAATAGAAATATCAAGGTTGCCTGGAAGAGATCGCTTTTAGCGATAAGGCCGCCGACTTGTCGCACTAGTTTTAAATTAAACGGCTGAAACGATGTTCATGAAATTATGTATGCAGGGGATTTTGGGAACGATTAATTGATTTGTCCATACGATTTTTTCCTGTGCCATTAAAGTTAATCGTATGGATTTACGACAATTATAGCGTTATATGAAACAACAGTATGATAAACAGCCGTGACAGTTTTTTTAATTAAATCACGGGTAACCCACGTTTGAACTAAGTAATGTTTGTAAAAGAAATATGTCTAAAAAAATGTTTTTTATAACTACAGTATGTATTCATTATTTGGATTATTTGTATTTTCACCATGACAAAGCCTTTTTACAGCTGCGTCTAATTAACAAGGCCCCTTTACAGCTGATTATTTTTTGTTTGACATTATTTTTTGGTATTCTGTGTTTAATTGTGTACACTTATTCATTATTATATCTAATTGTAAGTGTCGTTACTAAGTGTTACGCAAAATATAATAAAATTGAATATAGTCAGTCCAGTGCGACTTAAGTGCTAAACGAGCTGCAGTCACGCGCGCGCACTTCTTGAAAGAGACAAGCGAATGCGGCTGAAGCTTAAGTTTGACTGGACTGACTATAACAGCAAACGTGAGTTCCTGTGTTTTATTTTTAAAAGTTTATAATCATTGTTTATTATCACACACGGGTAACCGTGAATTAATTTAAAATGTAACATACTGTTTTCATACTGAAACCGTTATCGTGTAAAATACTAGATTGAAATACACTCTGAACTTAATAACAGGAGCAAAAATAATCGTTGCCAATTAAGTTTTTCCGTAGTCTCCCATCCATCAAGCGAGGACGCTAACGTGCAGGCGTCTCGAATTCAACGCCCAATTATGAAGCCCGTTACTGCTGGAAAATACCGAGCGATCCCGGACGGTTTTATTTTGACTGAACTGAAAAATATTGTTTGCGTAGATTCAGATTTTTAACTCACGAAAATGGAAAGGTTTTGTGCATGGTTTGTGTATTTGACGTAGCTATTTGTTTTGAGTATTATACTCAATACTCAAATCTTTATTACGGCATATGTCGGTACAGTACACTCGTGTGATGTTATTAGTTATTATAGTCGTTACATATGACCCTATAAGGGCATGGCAAAAGTGGCAGCGGAACGACACTCTAGGTTATCAAAATTGTGTTGAAAAAAATTGTAGTTTTTAATAATAGCATTTATTATCTAATATATTCTTTAGATATTCAATAAATTGGTATTTTTTTCCAAGTCTTTTAGGTCATTTGCCAGCTTATTGTATATTTTTGCAATATAGGTTTGCGCTTGATCGCTAACTCGCCTGATGTTAAGTGACGATGCGGTCTACGATGGAACCTGGCTCCGAAGACACCGAGATTGCATTTGTGGAGAGAAACTCTTTCCGCGTTGCCGAGTTTTTCCCGATAAACAGCTTAAGCGTTATTTTTCAAAAAATTGAGTCTAACACCTTGTTCGAAATTTGAAACGACAAACATATAACGATAAAGCTGCAAGCAAACAGAATACGTCAGTGAGTCTGTTCGATGAATCAGTCTCTAAAGTCTGGTTTTAACGGCAAAAGCAAACATCGTATGAAAAACCGTACCTACATAAAAAAATATGTTCTTTGAGCACATGTGTCATTCGCCAATATTCATTTGGGAAGAAGCTTGTATGAGCCTTAATTCCGCACTAACATTTAGATTATCAATAACAATATATTCTCACCATTTTTTACTTCACAGTTCATGTTGACTTGCACTTTTAATAAATACTGAGAGATGTAAACCGGATTTGAACCTACGTCCTCACGAGTTTAAATCACACTTTCTAACCACTAGGCCACTACGCCATTATTCTGCATAGTTTTACATAAAAAACCTAAGCCATACAAATACGACATCAGTTATTTTTGCAAAATTTGTGGCCAAACATTGTTACACCAGCATTGCATGGAGTTTGGAGTTTGACAAACTGTTTGACGAACTGTGCGGTGCTATCTCGAGAGTAGGATGTTTGACAAATAGGTCGTGTTTGTTATACGTCATGTTACAAATGTGGCTATAAGCGAGGATAGTTTTACCGATTTTTACCCATACCCGACCAACTAGAGTCCTTATTTTGATTCGAAAAACAAAATTTGTAGCGATAGTTCTAACGCCTCGTAACTGAGGGTTTTCACGGCAAAAATACTTTTTAATTACGCCACAAGTGACGTTTATATGTTTTATTTTGAAAAAGAAAATTATAAAACATTATTTTTTTACTTTTTTCAGCTATCATTTTACTTTTTAGGGTTCCGTAAAACGTAAAAACGGAACCCTTATAGAATCGTCATGTCTGTCTGTCTGTCTGTCTGTCTGTCTGTCTATCCGTCCGTATGTCACAGCCACTTTTTGCCGAAACTATGAGAACCACACTGTTGAAAACTTGGTAAGTAGATGTATTTTGTGAACCGCATTAAGATTTTTACAAAAGTTTTTAAAAAAAACAAAAATTAGGGGTGGCCCGGCCCCTCTACCGAGAACTGAAGCTCAAAAATTTTTTTTCATCAAACCTACACGTGTGGGGCCTCTATCGATAGGTCTTAAAAAATGATGTTGAGGTTTCTAATTTAACTTTTGTCTACATTGAATAACTTGCGCGAGAGATGCTTCCAAAGTGGTAAAATGTGTGTCCCCCCCCCCCTCTAACTTCTAAAGTAAGAGAATGAAAAAACTAAAAAACATATATGATGTACATTACCATGAAAACTACCAACGAAAATTAGTTTGAACTGGATCTGATGAGTAGTTTTTTTTTAGTACGTCATAAATACACTATTATTAAAACTTCGATCAAAGTTACAACGAACTACAAGAACTATGTGTACTATGTATATTATGTTACTTGCTGGAACGGAACCCTTCATGGGCGAGTCCAACTCGCACTTGGCTACTTTATTTTATTTCAGCTATCTGTACTTGTTAATTCAAAGTGTTAAGTACAACGCTTTCTGTAAAAAAATCTAAATTTAGGTACATTATATTGCTGGTGGACAATATTGGTGGACAATTCAGACACAACACCACCTGATTCCAAACAAAGCAAAGCCACATGCAGCGAAATAGCTGATAAAATACTTATACAGGCTGATTGTTTGAACACTTTAGATATTCAAGGATATGATGAATCATAGTCATGAAGGGCTTAAAAATATATAATTATAAAAATACAAATAAATTACAAAGAAAAACTTCATTACATTAATGTGCGAAGACACGGAAATTATGGCCAACTCAATGCCTATCGGTCGCCAGCTCAGCTGTACAATTAATACGCACGCTGAGCTGGTGACCCTACTTATTTTTATTGACGGATAATAAAAGTTGAATTAGTCAAATATTATCGAGTACTGAACACGCTATATCAATATCTAAAGTGTTAAACCAGTCAGTAATTTCTATGCATAATAAGTATTTTAAATAAATACTTATTATGCATAGAAATTACAAACACCCCGACACGCCCCTTCGGTTCCGATTCGGGTGAGAATCGAACCCACGCCACGACCCTCGGCTTCGCAGGCAGAGTTACTATCGACTAAGCATTATACAGAAGAGGTTTCTTGCTTGAACGTTCTAATCTCAAGAACTACTGGATTGATTTCAAAAATTATTTCGCCGTTGTATATGTAAGTGATCATTGAATACTATGCTACATATTGTTAACCACGAACGAAGCCGGGACAGACCGCTAGTAAACATAATGTGTATACCTTATAATCGATCCTTTCAAATCAAAACCACTCGTAACCAGTATTTGGAATATGAAATAAAATTGCTATTTCAGGACATGCATAAAAACACACATATAAGCAGCCCAATAAATAAATAAATATTGGTGGACAATTCACACACAACACCATCTGACCCCAAACTAAGCAAAGCTTGTGTGATGGCGGCCAGATAGCTGATATAATACTTATATAGTTTTAAATGCATACTTATTATACATAGAAACACCTAGACACAGTGCAAACATTTGAATTCATCACACAAATATTTGCACTGGGTGGGGATCGAACCCACGACCCTCGGCTTCGCAGGCAGAACTACTACCAACAACTGTTCCATGTTAAATGTTCCCAATGTTTCCTTCTCTCACAAGACGAGAGTTAAGAATCACCATGCTGACACCAGTACCCAGTACCGGTTTGTGGATGACGCATAACCTGGAAAGATTCTTGGAACATGCGGTTTTCTCACGATGGTGATAGCAAAATCGTACTTGTAAAATAAATAATAATTGTATATTTGTAGACATTTCACACAAAACACCATCTGATTCCAAACTAATCAAGTCTTGGACAGTGAAAGCCAGACAGCTGAAAAAAAAAATGGCAGTCATAGGAACTGCCGAAAGAAGTGAAAACTTATGAACTCAGAATTTGATAGCTTACTTTGGAAACTACACTGGTGTAACCGGAGGGTGTGGCCTAGGCATCATGGCGTGACCATCTAGAAATCCGTTAGCATTTCCCATTGGCTGACGCATTTCTAGATAGGCATGCCATGATGAGCAGGCCATGCCCTTTTGGAGTTTCCCATTGGCTGACGCATTTCTAGATGGCCAATGGCTATGGTCTCGAGTTTACCAGAAAATTTCTTATCATACCCGAGCGTGACGCTAGAATTCAATTCACAGTTTACAAAAAATCTCTCTAAGCGCTCCAAAATAAGTTTTCACTTCAAAAACACAGCGGTGCAGATGGAATTCGAAACTACGATCTCTCGATTGCGAGTCAGATTGTCTCGACACTACGCTATCACGGCATCAACTATTTAAGGCTTCGGTAGGATTATAGCAAAACCGTATTACGCACAAATTAAAACACTTGTCTCGTACATTATTTTTACAAGTTTACACTTGACCGCCAACTCACCTGATGTTAAGGAACGATGCGGTATACAATTGAACGTGCTAACCTAGAAGAAACCGATCCACTCTTGATTTGCATTGAAACCACCAAAACTGTAACTATCGGGAAAATCCCACTCAGCCAAGGCATTCCACAGCCTAGACATTCTTATCACAGAAGTAGAATCAATCATCGTCGTGCGAGTCCAATTTAAAATTTTAATGTTTTCTACATTTCTAATGCACACATTCTTTCCTTAGCACATTCTCTAGAAATTTCTTTTCGATTAGAATTGGTATGATGACTAAAAAATATACTATGTCCGTCAGTTAGATTATAAAAAAAATTTAGACGCGTGTTTTTTCTTTTCTTTCACAAAACAAAAAATGACGAAGATACAGTGCTTAGAAATTTCGAGTGAGGTCACTTCATTGGACGATGATTACGAAGACGTGACGTCACAACTCTCGACTCCGGAAGTTTGATGATCTACAGTAATTTCTTTGTTGATTGGTAATAATTTAATTGACCAAAAAATACGTGTCTATAATTTGTCCCTTATCTACCTGACGGAATAATTAGAACGGTATATTTTTGACCTAGTCACCATCCCAATTCTAGTGTTTACGACTTGTGCACCTCTATAGCCCTCTCACCCTGTCCTAAGCTATTGTCTTGTGCATTGCAGATGAGTCCCACATCCCTGCGACTTCGGCCGCGCCCCGTTCCCCAGGTATAGCCTCTTTTACTTGCTTGTCCTGTAATTGCATCCTTGTCTTGCTGTTGTACTGTAGTTGGGAAAACAACGAGTCATTTTTATGATCTATGTCAACCAATATTTATTTATAATTAGCTGCGCTGCGGTGTATAACGCGGCTTATCTAAGCTGCATTTCATATCCTTAGACGCGTTGGTGGTCCTAAACATGCCGCGTTTAGGTTCCCAAACGCGATAAAAAAAATCGAAAAAATCTATAAAGTATAAACAAGAAACTAAAACTCCTACATAATTCGCAAATAAAAATTTGTTAATTTGTCAGAAAAAATGTGTTGTCTCAAATAAAATATTGTCGCAAATATGCTACCCAAGATGATGCACAAATATTTCACCACCTCATAGGTAACATTTGAAAAACTTTTAATGTGATTTCGTGTGTCGTCAAAAGCTTAAACAATAAAAATGTCACTATCCCATCTCGGTATTTTTACTCTTCGAGAATCTGAGTGCAAAACTCATTTTTATCCTCTAGAGATAAAGTAATTTTGAATTTAGAAGCAAGTACCTATTTTAAGTTTCTGAGTTCAAAACATCAATAAAACTATTTATTTCTACCTCCGTAGTACCGAATTTATCATAGGTACAACGTTTTTTGGTAAAAAAACTCAGACACTTCCTTGCTTTTTTTAAATTTGCTTTGTAAGCAATTTTCTTTTCACGATACACTGTTACAACCTTAGGTTAAAAACAAAGAACTTGTAAACAAATGAAAAATGTTATTTTTGCGTTTAATCATTTTCTCGCTGAGGTAGGATGAAAACTTACGTGTTGCACTCTAGTGCAAAGATTTTTCACTTTGTGCTCTTTAGATTCCCTCACTAACGCTTACGCTTCTATTTTTTTAATCACTGGCCATGCTTGTGATTCGAGGTTTTAAAGAGACACAACGTGAAAAAACTCGAATTCGAAACATATTTTGAGGACATGCGTCTTCCACCAACTCGCACTTGGTTAACGCGGTAAATTAAAGTCGAAGTTCTTTATTAATAAATGTATAAATTACTCGTCAAATATTAATGAAATAAAAAAAACAAAGGAAATAGCATACAAATAATATACATTTTCAAAGTTTAAAATTAACATTTCACCGTACGATAATAATTACCGTACAGATAAGTGTCAAACTATATAAATATATGTATCTGTTACAGTTATTATAATGAACAATCAAATGAATTTTTTTTTAGTTATAGTTTTAATTATGTCGTTGTGAGAAAAGGTACCGAGTCCCATCAGTTGTAATATAAAAAGTGTTATTTATGTTTGTATGTCATGTATCAATTCACTGAACATCAGTTATCTGATGTTCAGTGGTAAGGTGGTGTAAGCTACGGCTGGTCTGGTCGGGAGAATGGCGACTGCCAATCTAGATTCTCGGCTTCAAATCCCAAGCGCACCACTATCTTTTCAATCTAACTTAAAAAGGTGAAGGAAAACGTTGTGAGGAAACCAACACGTTCCTAGAATCTTTCAATATCATGCGTCAGTCATGGGCCTGTCAACCCACACTGGGCGAGCATGGCGGATTATGGTCTTGACTCTCTTCTTGTGAGAGAGCCCCGGGTCCCACTATTGGGAATATGTAATGGGCTGCTTATGCTAGGATTGTTTGAATCACATAATCTAGCCCCAAAGTTAATCATCTAAATAAATATTTTTATATTTTAAAACTTGGCAGAATATCACACCACGCTCCAGGCAACTTCACTTCAGAACATCTCTTTATCTAAGCCCACATTAAGTTCCATAAAAATAAACGATTCAGCCGTTGTCGAAATAGTTTTTGAGATTGAACAACTTTTACGCAATTTCGACTCTATGTGAACGTACTAAAGACGAATTATAGAACGCTCAATTAGATTCGGATAACGTTTGCTAAATCGAGATAATTTTATACACATCAGCGTTCAACTCAGATTTATTTTACGGCGGAGAAAAATATATATCTTGAAATGAACTGAGTTTAACAGAAACAGTGTGTGAAGCTGAATGGTACGTATGTGGGTTGCTTCTGATTATGGAGTGAGGAGTTGTGACGTTTTTGTGAAAATCGTATATACATGTGACGTCCCTCTAACGACTTGTGACGAAACTTTTAAGCACTATATCGTTGTCATTTTATGTTCGTGAAACAAAAGAAAAAATACGTGGATACATTTTTTACAATAATTTATTTTTATACTTAATCGAACTGACGGACTAATTCTATTTTTTGTCACCATGCATATTTATTGTTATTGCCATGCTGTGAATCTTCGTGGACTAGTGTCTACTTATAACGTACGATTCTTAATCGTGAGATCGTAGGTTCAAATCTCATCTGCACCTCTGAGTATTTTTCCATGAGCTTATGAACAAGTTTGTTATCAGTGGCTTTAACGATGAAGAAAGCATCGTGAGGCCACCAACATGTTTAAAGAGTTTGTCGAACTCATGCAGCATCTGCTAAACCGTACCTACTGGGTCAGCGTGGTGGATTATGACCTTGACTTTCTCCTTGTCAGAGAAGACTCTGAGTATCAGCATTTGCTTGTGCTTTTGCTGTTTTGTAGTGGCAGGTCTATTTGCAGAGCCTGCCTGTTTAAATACCACACCTTTGCCAATTATTATACGTCGAGGAGTGATGTGCAAATGTTATTGTGTGCCGGTTGGAATAGTAATATGTCCAGAGAAGTAACAGGGTATAGAGACAAATAATCGTATACAGTGCTAGGTATAAATTTGGATACTTCTTGTTCCAATAACTGTGTAACACTGTGCTGTTATAGGCAGGCGTATTGCGTATCACCAGGCTCATACCCAGCGCTTACCTTATCACTATATACTAGGGTGTCCCTTATATGGCAAAAAAAAATTTTTTTTAGAATTTCGAAACGCATACCCTCTACTTTTTTTATGAATGCTAAAATGTACTTAAATACGAAATTTCATATTTGTAGCATGATTGCAACCCGTGCCGACCGAGCTCTAAAGTTTATTAAAAAATGGTGTTTTGGCCTGACATCTTGGTTTGATCCAAACTAATTAAAATGCAACAAATAAAGTAAATGTGAGTTATAACAAAATAAGATCAAAACAAACTTTTATTTAAATACAAATTATAATAATAATTAATTAGGGTGACTTCTATTTGGTGTAGTTTTTTATACAGTCTGGATACAGATTTCTATGTTCCTGAACACAACGCAACAAAAACTGTTTTTGTTCTTCTTCAGCCGTGATAAGTCCATAAAATCTTGCATTCATTTAACAGCTCTTTCAGCAGTGTCATTTACGACCTTCAAACAACTTATTCGTCTTCTAGCTTCCAAAAAAGTAGTATTGTCACCCCAAGAAGATACATCCTCCCGAATAAAAATGTCGTCGATCTGCAGTCGAGATAGAAATTGTTTGCTTCTTTGAGTCATAAAATCATCCAGCATCATAATATCTGAAAGAAAGAAAAAACAGTCTAAAAAAGCAAAAACTAAGCCACGAAACTTTGAAAAAAGAAACAAGAAAATATTGAGCTTACTAAAAAAAATTTGCGTATTTTCTTCCTTCGATGGGATATAGCGTTTGGCGGAATCTGAACTTTCATCTCTGTTTAAATTATTAATCATTTTTGTCTTGGTTTTGAAATCAACTTCTTCATCAAAGAGTAATAACATGAACCATAAATGATGAACAAACTTGCTTGTGGAAGCCATGGAACTTGTCGCGTCAATTTTTCATATTCTTTTAGAGCTTTCAAAAAGCATAAGTCTTGGTTAGGTGCTTTAATTGCCACTGTACATTCGAGCCAAGGTTTAGTATACTCTTAACTTTTTGTAAATTGGAATATCTGGGCTACTTGTAATTTGCTTTACCTTGGTTTCAAAAACAGCTTTGAGGACCAACATAGGATAGGATATAAAAATGATGACGACAAGCAAAAAGCAGTAATTCCCTTTCTAAAGTCCAAAATAGCACAAGCTCCACTGAAACGGCCAGTATTTTAAGCTGTTGTATCGCACCACATTATCTGTACTTTATCATGGAGGTTCCAGTCAAAGAGTGCAGTTGAAATGGCTTTAGCTTGACGTTTTCCCGAAGAACTCTCTAATTTTGGCACTGCAAGAAGTTGTTCTCTATCGTCAAATAAAGCAAGACTTGGCAAACGTTCTTCTTTTGAACTTCATACATCCAATTCAGGTAATAGTTTTCCATCCCAATGAACTGTGACTACGTCAGGCAAATTATTCTGGAACTCAGTTTTTATTGCTTCTGCCCTGGATTTTCTCGCCTGAGTACGATTTCACTGAATCGAAGATTTGTTAATAGGAAAATCATCGGTGTTCAGACCAAGCGCTTCTACAATTGGCATCGATCTAAAGCTGCTACCAGTTTAGAAGTTATGAAACTTTTCGTGCATCTTTTAGAACTTTTTTCAGGGCAAGGAATCTGAGTACTAAGTACAGAGTTCGAAATCTGTTCCTCATTCGAATTCTCCAGACATTCCAAGCTATCTACCGAAGAAGTACATGCATCAGCCAATAGCTCTGTTTGTTTTACCTTTCTTTCCTCTTCTTCCAATCGTCTTTGCCTAACTCGTTCTTCTTTCTCCGCCAATTTTTTGTCAGTTCCACCTAAGCATCCCAGTCGACCTGCCTCTCTCTGTTTCCTTAAAAAATCTTTGTCTTCCAGGTCTTCCTCTATTTTCATTCTGTCGAAGGCATCAGCATGTGCAATATCAAACAGGTTATCAAGGTCTTTTACAAAATTATTTTCACGGTTCTTGAACGTCTCCTGAGTTTTCTTACAGTTTTTTTACAGCTCCCTCCATACATGGTATAAATCAACAAGTTTCTTCACGCAGTTAGGAAATGCCTTTGTAGGAATTCTGGCTTTTCCCAAAATGTAATGCACTCTCATATAACAAGATTCACACATTCACTAACAGTCACCTTGACCTCACGTATATTGTAATAAAACGGTGAGAACTTGTCGATTAGATGGTAATTTTACACCATTTATCTGGTGGCTTGGCAGTCCGATAAGGTAAATATTTTGTTTATCGCTTCGTGATTCCACAGACATCTTCACACAATAAACAACAACGCACTAATAATGTTAGAAATCACGTATGAAATGACAATTGAAACTCGCAGTAACAGGTCGCAGCGCTGCACCCGCGCAATTGTATGGACAAGTTAAAAACTCAAGTTGGCACGGGTTATCGTTTATAAATCGGGCTAATATTTATTTCTGTACTATATTAGGTCCATATAAAAGTTTTTAGAAGGTATGCGTAAAAATATATTGACATTAAATTTTAAGGGACACCCTACTATATACCATAAAAATGCAAATAATTATAATGTGGATGTTTTGTCCCAATATTGGGTTAAAGTTCACGTGGCACAAATGGCACGTTCAATTGTAGACCGCATCATCACATAATATCAGTTAAGATGGCAGTCAAGTGTTACATAAGTGAAAAATAGTTATCTTCCCTTTCACTTTTCCATAAATGTGGCTAAATCGAGAAAAACAATATTCGCACGCAAAATTTTGATAGATTTAGCCACAGATAATTTGGAAAAGTCAAAAATAAAAATACACAACAACTGTAAATAGATACTTTTTTCATTCCATTCCATTTGATATTATAAAACAGTTTTATTGTCTTCACTGACCGCGAGCTGGTTTTATTGGCCAATAACTCAAAACAAAGCACCTTATGAAGAAGCTATAGCACCGAAATCCAATTTATTGCTCTCTCGATCACTTACACTGGCAACCTTTATTACATTACCCCACTTTCGGTACCCTAAGGTACACTAATACGGTACGAACACCTATTTGCATGTCTTGCAACCTACATCACTATATCATGCAAATATAAACTTTAACACAATACAGTTAGAGCACGCTTTGATAGTTTCAAAATGTTGCAGAGTTCTGGAAAATCTTCGAACCAACGTCTGCAAATATGATTTTAAGCTTTAGAGGGTTTGTGATAGAGTTGATATTTGTGGGTAGTGTGATAATTTGAAATCTCGGTTATTTGTATGGTGAGTCAATATGAGTCTCTTTAGACAAATAACAATATTTACATAAATATTGATGTTGTTTAATAGGGTTGCGCCGTACCATTTGAGTTCGATCGTAAGAGTCACATTCTATTTTCATAAGAGTAACAATAATTACTTTGTAACCAACCCTACGATCGAAAAAATGCGCTTTGAACTGAGTTAAGTGTGTAAAAGATTAAATTGGTTTTCATGTTTATAATTTCGACTACCTGCGCGTTGTTAACCGCGGCTTCCCTACACTATTGATTACCTTTATAGCTTGAGTTATCTGCCAGTGAAAGTCTCGTCAAAATTGGTTCAGCCATTTTAGAAATTAACCTGCCAGAATCTGGCCTTTTTACAAAAAAATAATCATGATTTATAAAATAACTATGTACCTAATGATAAATTACTGGTTAATTTAATTTTCCATTTCATAGCAGAAACTCAATCGCATCGATGTCTGACATTGCACTAAACTGGCTTGTATTTACGATACATTTTTGATTGTTGCAGCCGCCGCGGCGACAATCTGGGGCTCACAAGACGTGTACGTGAAGAAAGGGAGCACGATATCGCTAACCTGCTCTGTCAATGTGCACTCCAGTCCACCCTCCAGTGCCTCCGTTCTATGGTAAGCATCATCATAATCAGCCCGTATTCGTCTACTGCTGGACCTAGACCCCTACAATACGCCACTCATCCCGATCCTCGATCTTATAGTTCATAGTTAATGGTTTCCAATTCCATTTCCATTCAACGCCAGCTGTATTTTGTATATCGTCACTCCATCTATTTTCAGGGGATCATACAGTACGTTATGGTTAGCACTTCGCGAACATATCGTACCTTTGGTGAGACAAGGACGCAATTGAATAAATATGTTGACAATTTTTCAGTACAGATTTCAAGCTTTTAGTGGGAAAATATCATCCTCTGTAGCCATCATAGGTATCCTCTGTTCATCTTAGTATTTTTATTTGTAAGTGTACATGGACGTACAAAAAAAAGTCGGACATACTCTCGCTAAAACAAAAACTGTGTCTATGGAGTCGGCCAGCGCGCTGTCGCATACAGACTGTCACGCACACTTCAGTCGGTCATTACGCGCGCAAACTTGTATGTTTATTGTAGGCTGACACGCATACATACACAGCGCACTGGCCGACTCTATAGACACAATTTTTGTTATACGTCCATGTATATGACATATGCCTTGTACCTATCTCTGTCAAATGAGATAAGCTCCATCAACACAAATTAAGTGAATGAATGACAGTTTTGCCACGGTAATATTACCGTGGTTATTGGCCCTTGGCTCATCAACGGTACGATATATTTAGTAGTGTCACTACACTACTAATTATATCGTATAAATATATACTGTAGTGATTCTAAGGAGTCACTACTCCTTAGAATATTTTTTGAAATGTTTGAAATACGTAAGAAAACACCAATATGAAGCGTTGATCAATCACAGGGCGCTATATTGCGGTCACGTGATCGAGTGACGTTTCTTGACGAGTGAATAATGTTAATAGTATGTTTAAATATGTTAATAAAAGTATTCTATTCTATTCTATTATATTCTTGGCATGGCCTTCTGGATAGAACACAATGCGCGGGAAATATTGTAAAACTTACGTAAATACGATTAAAGTCTAAAATCCTCTCATTCATCCTCAAATATTCTCAATTAAGATGTTCAAAGCTTAACAACAGACCCAAGTAATTTAAATGTGCAGAACTACTATTTAATATGTCAAAATTTTACTGGAATTGGAGCTTTGAGGACTCAAAATATAATATTAGTACACGCAATCAAACACGTACTTCGAGGCAGACTTTATAGAAATTCTTAGTAGCTTCAAGTAATTGGCTTCAACTTATCTGTTGGAATAACATACAAATTTATTTATTATTACTATAACTCTATCAAATTTGTGATGTTATTACTCATAACATCACAAATTTGATAGATAACACATTTACGTAAATTTTCTCTATTATCCTACTAATATTATAAATGTCAATGTTTGGATATTTGGATGTTTGGATGTTTGTTGCTCAATCACGTCCTAACGTATGGACGGATCGGGCTGAAATTTGGAACACAGATAGATTATAGTCTGGAAAAACACATAGGCTATGTTTTATCCCGTAAAAACAATGAGAACAACGGGAACGCGACCTTCGCGGGTAACACCGTGGGGCGCTGCTAGAATACAATAATAATGAATGTTTGTATGTATGTCCTTTAAAGAATTGTAAGCTGTGCATATTTTAATCATGTGATGATCATTAACAAAATTGTAATTGTAAATGTTAAGTTTTGCACGTCACTAAATAAAAACAAAATTAAACAAAGATTTCAAATTTGTCATTTCAACCAGTGTTCTATAATCAAGCCCTTTCATTTAATACCCATATTGAGGAGGTAAAGAGTATAAAGCGGCAATTTTTTTGGCGGCCGTCATGAACCCATTATCATCAAGCAAACTTAGGAACACTTCCAACTAATTCTCCTTTAAAACAAAAAAAATGTTCAAAAAGCGGTTCAAACTACCGGAAGCTACGATGCCACAGACACACACACCCACACGCACAGACACATCAAACTTATAACGACGCCGTTGTTGTTGCGCCGATATGTATTTAAAAAAACCATAGGTTTCGATTTTTGTAGACATCTTTGTTAAACACAATAATATATTTCTACAAAAAACAAAACACGACTTCAATTAAAATTAAATTCGAACACTCGACCAAAAATTTCACGAAAGTCTATCACTACATCGTCTAAATACAATAAAGCAAATTTTAGTTTATTATTCATATATCCAAAACTACTATATACACTCATTTCGATAAAATTTAAAATAATATGAGCCCGCCCACCTCTTTGATCTGCCAAACAAAAAATATTTATCAAAATCCAATCGCAATTAGCCGCGCTAGTGCGTAGCGGTTTTTTTATAGGATAGAGTGACGAGACGAGCAGGTCATGAGTCTGATGGTAAGCAACATGCCTGCCACATAACAGCACAGTGACACGCAGCTATTGGAACATAATATGTCCAAATCATTACCTAGTCCTACCCTACCTACCCAGCGCTCGTCACCTAGAGATCCTAAGATATTATATCTCTAAGCACAGTAATTTATTTGGAAACATTGCCCTTCAAACCGGAACACAGTAATGTTTGCACTTTACTGCTTGGCGGTAAAATAAAAGGCAAGGATGTGGTATTTCCCCAGGTGGACTCTGCCAAGAGTTCTATCACTTATAGACATAGGTACATACATCCAAAACAAAACAAAAGAAACATCAAATTGAGAGCCTCGTCCTCCTTTTTTGGTCTTATGGACGTCGGTTAAAAAGTAGGAGTATACAGTTTCAAAGTTTCTGAAATAAAATGTTTATTTACATTAAATCAGATCCATCATCTTACTCGTGTTACAAAGTATGCCGGTCCTCTGCTGTAATTGATTTCAGCTTCTGCAATAAAATTGAAGTAGGTACCTCCAGTTCCATTCCAGTTGATCCACAATAATGAAGATAGCCATTATATTATCGAAACCCAATCCCGTGGATCCGATCGCGTTCTCAGACCTGTTTTTATGCTTAGCATTCGAGAATAACTAGAATTTCTGATATCCACATAGAATTTCTAGTATCCACAGTCGTTTACGAATTCTCTAGTTGAATCGTAGGAGTAATGAGGCGGGTTCAAAGTCCATAAAGTGCCCTTCGTTCGACCTGATAAGTATTTGGAAGATTTTCAGAAGGTTTCGTAATTGATAGCTTCACACTGCAGACTGGGTACAGTAATTATAGTCATTAGAGATGAAAAAACTTTGCCAAGATACTGGCTAATAGTTCTAGAGATTAGTTTGATCTATCATAATATTTTGTACTCCATAAAGAGTCACAAAAGACCTCTTGCAAGCCGAAAGAAACACTTTTAACTGATCTTCCTACTGAACATTGTAAATAAATATCGGTGGACACACAACACCATCTGCCCCAAAATAAGTAAAGCTTGTACTATGGTGACCAGATAGCTGATAGAATACTTATATAGTTGTAAATAAATACTTAGTATACATAGAACCACCCAGGCACAAAACAAATACTTGAATTCGTCGTACAAACATTTGCCCTGGGTGGGGATCAAAACCACGACCCACGGCTTTGCAGGCAGAGTTACTACCAACTGTTTTTCTGTAGTGGGGAAGTACCACACCTTTGCCAGTAGTGTGTTCCGGTTTTAAGGACAATCATCATCATCATCATCATCAACAGCCCACTAAATGTTCTCACTGCTGGGACTCGGGGCCTTCTCTCGCAAGGAGAGAGTTAAGGCCATAATCCACCACGCTGGCCCAGTGCGGGTTGGTGGATGACACATGACTTCGATATATTCTAGGTACATATCGGTTTCCTTCACCGTTTTAAGTTAGCGACATTACAAGGCAATATAATATAATACAAGGCGACATTGAAGGGCAATGTTTCCAGAGAAATTACGGGGCTTAGAGATATACCACCGTAGATCTCTGGGTGACAAGCGCAGTGCAGTGCTAGGTAACGATTTGGACTCTTCATATTCCAATAGCTGCGTGTCACTATGCTTTTATGTGGCAGGCATGTTGCTTACCATCAGGCACGTGTCCTGCTCGTCTCGTCATTTTTTATTTAAAAAAAACTAAGCCACTTACTAGGCCAGTCACTAAGCCAGAAAATGTCAGTTGTAAAAAACTCACCGTTTAACCATTTTGCGACCCAAGTCTACTCAACCCTAACAACAGATGATAACGTAACTTCTACAAGTAACATTTGATGCAGGTACCACGGGAACGCGGTGGTGGACTTCGACTCGCCGCGCGGGGGCATCAGCCTGGAGACGGAGAAGACGGAGGGAGGCACGACCAGCAAGCTGCTGGTGACGAAGGCCGCGCTGGCCGACTCGGGCAACTACACGTGCGTGCCCAACAACGCGCACCCGGCCTCCGTGTCCGTGCACGTGCTCAATGGTGAGGGATCTTCTTAGTCGGTACACTTTTGGCAGAATGGTCGTGGTCGTCATTTTCCTTTGTCAATGACTCGCTGCACAATTCGTCACCATTCACTTCTAGCAGCCGCCTGCCTGGTGCCCACGTGCAAAGGATCATCCACCACAGCCCCAACCCGGTCAAGCCGATCGGTGATCTCCCGCGTGCTCGGGTACCTTCGACCTTTCCCTGTACTACCATCCGCTCTATAGATGTATCACCCCGCCGAGACACGTGCCCAAAGAATATTAATATGCGAGCTTTGCCCCGGATGATAGAACTGCCTTATGCCGAGTTCTTGACGTATCGACGTATCGATAGTTTGTGCGAAACTCAGTCCACGATACACCAAGCATTCTCTTCCAGCACCACATTCATTTCGAGGGCATCAATGAGAGATACGCTGATTTATTTTGAAGTGAAAACTGCTTTTGGCGCGCCACATTCAGATTTTTCGTGGTGAATTGAATTCTAGCGTTACGTTCGGGAACGATAAGAAATTATCGGGTAAAGTCGGGACCATGGCCATTGGCTATCTAGAAATGCGGTCAGAATTTCCCATTAGCTATGGTTGAAGTGCGTCAGCATTGATAGATGATCATGCTCATGGCCACGGCCGGTTTTACCCGTGTATTTCCCAAAGTAAGCTATCAAATTCTGAGTTATAAAAAGTTTTCACTTCAATTAGCAGTTCCTATGACTGCCCATTTTTACATTTAAAACGGACCTATAGTAGTAGCTGGCGGTGCGTGCCTCTACTACCTAATGGACTTTTGGGTTAGCGTATATGCGCACCTAAACCTAACTTAAGCTTAACATATTTACGCTAATGAGCATACAACTGATGCTTGAAAAGAAAATCGAGCTAAGCCCGAACAATCTGACTCATACATACATACCGAGTACAATCACTCTGTCAAGTGTTATCGAAGCGTACTCGCTTAAAGGCCTATTTGCATTTTGATTAGTACGCGTGCGAGTGATTAGTGTAGGTGTTTAGTGATTAGTAGCACGTGTGGACACCGATTGATTAGTGCGAGTGCGTAGTAACTTGCGTAGTGAAGCGATTAGAAGCGTGTTTTATTATTCACTCGCACTCGCACTAATCATAATTCAAACATCCCTTAACATAGCGAGCAGTGTCGCGTTACGACGGCACGGTCTCGGCTCGGGCTGCCGCCGGCTAAACAAATTCAGCACTTCATGCCTAACGTTGAGAGTAGGGATATCTCGAGTTTCAACTTCTATTTTATACTATCATCATCTGCTATAAATACCTATGTGTATCCTATAAAAAACCGTTAGCAACTGCAGCGATATTCAAGACTTTGAAGTAATTTTCATACTACATTTCGTAATTTTCATTAAAAATATATTTATTTCTTAATCTTATCTTTTTATCGAATTGCAGTTAGTCTCAACTATCTAAATCCATGCTTAACATCGACGTATCACTAGCCAACGGCTTTACAAAATCATATGTAAATTTCTGAACGTAATCGAAATTTTCGTTCACATTGACGCTCGATTGTTTGTATCTAGATCTAACCACTGCAAATAATGTATGTTCCAAAATATATTTAACCACGCCTCGACTGTCAAAGCGCAAACACAGCGGCCTATGTTATTTGTGAATAAAACACGTATTGCAATATTTACGCTTTCGTTGATAGACTAATTTGTTTAACTTGCCAACAATAGCTTACCAATTTTTGCTAGGCCAGGATTTATTATACATGACATGAATATTTATAATAAATCACTCTTCTACGATGTTTTGACGCAAACGGCGAGAATTTAAAATATTTGGTCAATTTATTAAGTCTATATTTTACTTTGCCTTTTATTTTAGCAGACGTTTCGTAAAATATAAAGAGCGGGTTATTTTGATGGAATATTTTGTCTTGAAATTGGGTTTATTTTCATTTTAACGTTATGACGTAAAATTGTATCAGCTTGGCAGTTATTGGTTGCTATTGTACCTATTCCCAGGCGGTCTAAATTAAAAGATGTGCCCTGAGCACCTTGAAATTGATAACAAACTGCGTTCGTGTGTGTAGCTTCTGTGGTTTTACACACCACCAATCTTCTTGACCCCTAGAATCCCTAGCGGCGAGGTATCCTGTTATACTACTTTACCGCCAAGTAATAATGTTTGCACATTACTGCTTGGCGGTAGAATAACTGGCAAAGGTGTGGTACTTCCCCAGGTGGACTCTGCCAAGAATCCCACCACTACAATATGGCAGGGCGGGCACAAGTTTATTGTCAGACAAATCATTTTTTGTGACTAACTACCGCATTTAAAATACGTAACCTAAAGGCCTGTTTGCATATTGATTAGTGCGTGTGCGAGTGATTAGTGATTAGTAGCAAACATGTGTGAACAGCGATTGATTAGTGCGAGTATGTAGTAACTTGCGTAGTGAAGTGATTAGAAGCGTATTCTATTTCTCACTCGCTCTCGCATTCGCAATAATCGAAATGTAGACAGGCCAATGTAAATGTATGTGAAATGTAAGAATTTAAATACTATTTCTTCTATCAGCAATTCTTCTACAGGTATCGGTTTGACTTTGCAATACCTTCGAGAAACAAAAGAAAATATACGTGAAAAATATTTTTTAGAATCTATCTGACAGATTTATTTGTTTTTTAATCATAATGTGTTTGTTGTCGCCAGGTGAGCATCCAGCGGCCATGCAGACCAGCAACCGAGCGTCCTCGTACCTCGGCTCGCGGCTGAGCTGCGCCATCCTCACCTACCTGCTGTCGTCGGCCGCCGGCAGGTGATCGGCCTGAGAGCGGCCCTGGCGAGTGGGGGGAGCTTTTGCCGCGACGGCCCTTGCTGTCACTAACTGAATGTTTTTACGATGTTTAAGTGTATTGCTCAGTATTCTATCTTTGTTTTTGTTTTGGCTGGAAATTACGCGTTATTTGAAATGTATTATTAACTTTTGTTTTGTCAGGATTATAACATAATAATAGTTCTTGATTTTACTAAAGTTTGGGCCAATGTTTCAAGTTTCTGTGTATAATATGTATGTATTTACAACTATATCTTCTGGCCGCTTTAGTACAAGCTATGCTTAGTTTGGGGTCAGATGGTGTGTGTGAATAGTCCACAAATAGTTAATGTTTTTGTTAATGTTTCGTTTTGTTAAATTGTAATATGAAACATTGGCAGCATCTTCAGTGAAATTGAGAAAAATATTTTACATGTTAATTTGTGCTCTGAAAATACCTCATTACAAAAAAAATCAATGTTGGTTAACATGTCGTACTGTTGAATTAATTTGACAAAATAATATTAAATAATACTTTTGAAAATTAAGTTGCCAAAAACTACGCTCCGATTCTCAGATTTATTTTAAACTTCTACCTATTATTTTGCTACTTACACTTAAAAAATGTAAGTCAATTTTTGTTTTCTTGTGTATGAAATATTTATTTGGATTAAACTGTTCCATAAAATACATTTCTATTCAATTAAGAAATGATAGATAAAGATAGTTGGAAGTTAGGTTGTGATAATAAGAAATTGTATTTAGGCAATGTGTTATGTTACGTACAGCGTTAGCACTTAACCACTACTACCTTAAAATTATGCATACTTTAGTTAAAAATAAAATAAAGCAATGTATATTTTTGATCTAAGACAAAAAATTGTACGAACGATTGATTGGGAGAACGGCGGCTGCCGATCCGGAGACCCCGGGTTCAAACCCCACACGCACTACTGTCTTTTCGAAGTCATGTGCGTAATGCCGCTAACTTAAAACGGTGAAGGAAAACATCGTGAGGAAACCGACATGTACCTAGAATCTTTCGAAGTCATGTGTCATCCGCCAACCCGCACTGGGCCAGCGTGGTGGATTAAGGCCTTAACTCTCTCCTTGCGAGAGAAGGCCCCGTGTCCCAGCAGTGGGAACGTTTAGTGGGCTGTTGATGATGATGTTGATGAAAAATTGTAAATGGCAATAAAGAAGATATGTTTTTTTCTAATCATAATTTTTAAATAAAATGGAATCTGTCCTCTGAAACATGGACTTACAAAATTTAGGTACCTATCTGGAGAAAGGTACTTTTGAAATGGTGAATGATTTTTTTGGATAGGTGCTGTAGTTTCAAAAATTATCACACACTTGTAAAAATGCTATTGAGAAAATTGTTGTTCTTATTTATGCTATTAATATTGATTACGTTATTTATCAATGTTTAGTACCGAAGCTTCTTAATATTTCAAAGAGGTTAAGTGCTCACGTTTACTAGGAATTGATCAAAAGCTCCACCCACCACAATATTAGAGTATTATTAAATTAATATTATCGTAAACATAATAGTAGATTTATTAATAACTTAAGCAAGATTAGAAAATTGTTACGAAATAATTATAATGATGTTTTCTTACAAGAACATTAGTAAAATTGGTCGTTGTTAAGAAATATTAATAAAAGTCCTCAGAGACAATTTTGGTACTCATAAATAACAGAAAAAATTGTAGTTTATATGTAGAGATCTATTTTGTATTTTTATTATGGTTTTTCTTTACATTTTCTGCAAATATAACAAGTAATAGTTAGTTAAAGAGCTGTGATTGTTTTATTCATTGATCTCAAATAAAAAAATGTAATATAATTGTCATTTTTGTAAATAACTGAACTATACGTAATTTAGCAGAATAAGTTTATATCAGGCAATGTAAATATTTCGTGTTATTGTAAATAATAATTAAGTTTAATTTATAATAACATTTAGTAGTTGTCGTTCCACCATTCTCGTGGTGAAAAACTATCATTTGGTTCATAGAACGTTTTGGTTATTATGTAATTATATTTATTAGAAAACATTGATATATTCCTATGTCTCACTTTATTTAATCTTCTGTGCGTAATGCATACTTTTTATAGGTATTATTTTCATGAAGAAATCAAAGATTTAACCATCGCAACTATATGTTTTTTCGTTAATTTCTCCAAGTAGTTTTCTCTATTGTGTGTTTAAAAAGTTGAAGCTTTTTTCAATTTATGCCGTTTCATTCCACAAGTTAATTTTGTTTTACTTCTAATAAAACAAATTAATCGTTGTAATAAATAGGTATTAATGTGACAAATAAATTAAAAATCTATCGACTGTTTTTCATTTATTCATTTTATAAAGTCACGATGAAAATTAAACATTGTCATATTAATTGTGCGTTGGCTTAAATTTATAATCGTTGGTTTTCCACCAGATTTATTACCTACTTGTTTGTAAATAATGGCAATTGATAATTAAACAGTTAAGTCGACTGTTCATAGTTTTATCGAAACGCGATGTTATTGTCATTGACGTTTTTATGGTTATTGATTTAAGATTGCTGAAAAACAAAAACGTATTGTAATTTTTGTTTTTTATAGAAAATTGAATACATTTTTAACGAAAAAAAAATTTTTTTTTTGAAATTTCTCAAAAAAAAATCAAAAGGACAAAATGTTCAAAAATTAAAACTTTTTTTGACAAAAAATTAACCTTTAACGAAAGCAATCAACATTAATTTATTATTAAATAGTATTGTTTAAAACTGTGCCTACTTGTATTAAAATTATGTTGTAAAATTAAGCCAACGCAAATTTTTGTCCTCTCTTGCTTCCGATCGTTCACTTCATTGTCTTGTAAAGTAGCCACGAATATTGATAATACCGTAGTTATATACATACCTAGCTATGTTCCTTAAATTAAAGTAGCGTGATGTTATACATAACTTGAATATCGTTGTTTGTGTCAGACCCGCCCACTGGTGAAAACATTGTTTTATTTTAAAACCCAGATCTTACACACGTTATAGATAATTACATTTAATCATTTTATATTTATGATATTTATTGTAATTTCTTGGGATAAAAGATAGTTTTTAGCTCAAATAATTTCTTTAAATAATTGTTTCTTGAACTGCATTAATAAGTAACAATTATGGTTTCATGATAATTGTAATAATAAATATTTACTCCGTTATTTCTACGTTTCTGATATTTAAACCCAAATATTTGCACCATAATTACAGATGAACTAAAAAATAAAACATGCTAGACTCGAACCTTTTCCCCCTTTTTTATTTATTCTAGCTGACCCGGCAAACTTCGTATATTTCTTTTAAAATAAGAGTACCTCCCCTCCAGCTACTTGTAATAATATCAGCTTTTTGCCAGAGAAACTCATGTTAAACTTTACTTAAATACCTATCTGACAAATTTTGGTTTGCAACCTTGAGTAAGTGATTGGAATATGACGGTTAAAATATCCTGCCGTTAATGACTCCAATCGCTGAAAAAATATCTGGGATATTATAACTTTGTATTTGGTTTAAAACCAAAAACACACTGGACGTTCGATAAGACAAACATATTGGGTTTGAACGTCAGCATTCTATAATAAAATATTTATTATTTTACCTAAAGAAATCAAGTTGAGTAATCGAACTGCCATGGAAAAACCAAATGTAAAACGTACTTTCTATTTAAACGTATTGCGTTTAATAGTTGTAATAATGTGCAAATAAATAAAAAAACTTTGAAAATCTAACTAATTCGTATAAATTAATTATTTATGAAAAATCTTAAATTATTATTCGAAAAAAATATAATAATACAAATTGAGAATCTCAGTTCATTTGTATCTTGTTTTGTTGCTATGTTTCACATTAATATCACCTTGTTTGCTTTAAATAGCGACCTAATTTCCCGCCCAAATGTTGCAGAATTTTGCGATTCGCGCCACCGAAGTTTAAATGTACCGTTTTTCATCATGGAACTCCATCAGTAGGGCACTTCTTGGTTCAGAGTTTTGGATTAAAATCGAAATTTATTTGTGTGTTGAAATAAAATACTTAATTAAAAAAGGACGGAAAAGTTAAACGTGTATGATGTGGATACGAACGAAGCTCACATTAACGATGTTTGTTTTTGTACCTATATTGTTTTGTAAATAAATTGTAACGAGAGAAAAGGAAGTATTAATAAATATTAATAAAAAATCGATGATTATTTTATTTACTAATCCTTACGAAATAACGTGGACACCTAATTAGTAAGTAAGTAGTAATATAACTAGATTTTTGCGGCTTCTGCTTTTCAAAGTTTCTGCAATAAACACAGCGGATTGTCGGATTGTGGTCATATGACCGAGTGACGCTTCTTGGCGTGGCCATCTCGATTTATCCGCTGCTCGAAAATTATTGTCAAGTTGACGAAAATAATATCTCATTAATGTTAAGGTGAGAGTTTGTGTGTTTGTTCAGATTAAGATATTAGATATTCATAACAAATTCACATAATTACCAAAAACATAAACTTACTTGAAAAACGTAGGTGTAGACACCAGACCTACGTTGTGTTTATTTATTTGTTCTTGAAAAACATGACGAAATTTAGAGCATTCGCACATAAACTTTTAAAAAGCCTAAAGATGCCATCTGAGACTAACAAAAATATCACAACAATAGTATCATTGTAATCAATAGTTTTACTTGAAGCTCGTCGTAGACTGCACCGTCGCTTACCATCAATACCATTTTTATCATAACATTTTTGTAGTGGTAGGACTCTTGGCAGAGTCCGCCTGGGGAAGGACCACACATTTGCCAGTTATTCTACCGCCAAGCAGTAATGCGCAAACATTACTGTGTTCCGGTTTGAAGGGCAATGTTTCCAGAGAAATTACAGGGCTTAGAGATAGAACAACTTAGATCTCTGGGTGACGAGCGCAGTGCAGTGCTAGGTAATGATTTGGACTCTTCATGTTCCAATAGCTCCGTGTCACTGTGCTGTTATGTGGCAGGTATATTGCTTACCATCAGGCACATGTCTCGTCACTCTTTATAAAAAAAAATGCCCTTACGATAGAAAATAAAAAAATTGGCAGTCATAGAAACTGCCGATAGACGTGAAAACTTATAATTCAGAATTTGATAGCTTAGTTTGGAAACTACACGGGTGTAACCGAAGGGCGTGGCCTGGCCATCATGGCATGGCCATCTAGAAATACGACAGCATTTCCCATTGGCTCACGCATTTCTAGATGGCCATGTCATGATGACCAGGCCACCCCGTTTTAGCACTTCATATTGGCTGAAGCATGGCCAATGGCCATGGTCCCGAGTTTACCCGAAGATTTCTTATCATACCCGAGCGTGACGCTAGAATTCAATTCACACCCCACGAAAAATCTGTCCAGGCGCACCAAAAGAAGTGTTCTCTTCAAAAATATTAAAAGTTTTTTTTAATTAAACTGTAGTTCAGTCTATCAACATCAAATGAAACTACCAGCGTGTGCCAGTTTGAAATGAAACACATAAACGTGTGGTCAGAGGTTCGGTTTCCGATATAAGTACAACTTTGACATAGCCACTAGTTTTCATGGTGAAGAAAAACGACATGAGAAAGCTCACAAATTTTAAGAACATCTTCTTAGGACATGTATCATCCGTAGTTTGAAGAGCTAACACCGTTCCATGGTTGATGTTCCAAAGAACGAAGGTATTAGATTTATAAAAAAAAATTGTGAAATGGGTATTTCCCGATTGATATAATCAAATGTCACGAAATCGGGATTGAAATTAGCTTCATCTGGGTAAGTGCACTTCATTCTAGACCATATAACCAGTAAATATCAGGAGGTAGTGGTTTAATGCCAGGTTTAGATTACTAGAGTTTTCGTTGTGATTCTAACAATATAGCCTGATTTCCAGCGGTATTGTATTATATTCTACTTATTAAAGCATTCATAAAACCGCTTAGCAGTTATTTAATATTTGTTAGGAACAAAAATACTGATTTACTTATCATGTAGTAAATATAAAACTACGAACTTACTTATCGGTTATTATACCACAGTAATGTGCATACATTACTGTATTACGATTTGAAAAAACAAGGCAGTGAGACAAATTATCTTATACCCCTTGGTGATAAGCTCAGTGCAGTGCAAAGTAATAATTTGCACTGTTTATGTTCTGAACTGGGAAAGGTGTAGTACTTCCCCAGACGGACTCAGACTTTAAAAAAGGGTGTCTTTTGCACCTAATCAGGATAATAATATATACATAATATGTACCATAGTTTGACTTAACTTTGACTTAGTAAGTAAGTCTACATTTCTACATCAAGCAATTCGTCTTATCAACAAATTTCGCAAAATCCTTTTACCATTTCTCTGCTAAGCAGTTAACATGAAAGCACAAAATCAAATCATCAAAATTAAATCATAATATAGATAAATCGAGCCAAATAACTCGTCGGCCCGTTTTCCCTAACAACCACCTTATTTACGTACGTAAAATGGAACGTAGCCAACAGCGACTTTCCATATTAGAAAAAATTTAGTCAATTGCGAGGATGATCTCAAACGTCAAGTGTTCAGTATGATTTTTTTCCAATGATGTTTAGATTATGGAATCAGATAGATAACATTTAGTTTAGGGTGCACTTATTTACCAATGAGTGTGCTTTATTCGTTATAGCCAACGATTTTTTAGCAATCTTACTAACGTGGGCAGCGTTTTTGCAAAAATCCTTCCTTTTCCCAGTAAGATTTTGAAATGTAAAAAGCGTTGGATAATTATCCGTGTTTACGTGAAATTACTACGATTTAAAAAAAAATCTGTTTATCAAATTAATTATACTACGTCATATGTACACCCACCTACAAGACATATAAATCGCGAAATTCCAAAACAAGCCAAAGCAAATTATTATTATTATATTTGGAGCCTATACTGTCCCAATGCTGGGCAAAGCAAACCTAATAATTAATCTTATGTCTTCGGAATAAAAAAATATGTACCTATAATTTTAAACAAGTCAAATTATGTTTATGTTAATTAAAGAAATTATGTCCATTAAACTATTTTTTTTCATAAATCAAAAAAGCTTTATTTGTACAATTTAGATGACATTGTGCGACAATAGTTAATATGTAATACAATTTAGCAAGGTATTTACTTAGGTGTGAACTTTGTTTCCCACACTAGGTCGTTGTTTTTAGCATTAACAATTTTAAACAGATATCAATATTATAAGCAGTTATTTGATTTTTCTTAACTTTCCTCTTACTTACTCGTATTATGTGTTTAACATAAATTATGATAAACTGTCTTGAATAAGTATATAACAATAAATTTTGTTTAAATATCTATAAAACAACCATAGTTGGGTTAGCACTTTTCGAGCACCGAACCCTAAAAACGTAATGAAAACCAACAAAATACGATAAACGAAACGTCACTTGCAAATAAAATCCGCAAACACATCTCATTTGCTTTATAGCAACTTAAAACGTACTGAAATACGATTTAGATTCCGGATCGGGAGAAAACATTCGTTTGATCTCTTAAGAAATATATTTTCTTAATACATGGATTATATACTGAGAGAGAAGCCACGTCATTGTTTGTGTGGGTTATTTTGTAGCGAAAAAAAAGAACTGCTGTTTTTTATAGTGAAAACTGCCAGCTTGCCTAAAGTAAATAAAATTGGAGTCTCGACCACGCTCGAGATTTGTGTTCTGCTCTGATGGGTCGCTACGTTAAATCATAAAAGTTTATAGCCGATTATAGTCTTAATTCTAGGGTTGTGAGAGTAGGCCCTGAATCATAGCGGTAGGAATATATAGAAACGCAAACGATCATATAATGTTGGCAACCCCGTTTTAAGGCGCAAGGGGTGGCAACATCGTGCGACTTGAGGTGGCGGGGCCTGGCGACGGAGAAGGGACTTTGGCTCCAGACAGCGCCCATGGCGGACGTACAGTGCTTGCTTTCGTGTCTTTGTCTGACTAATTGATTATGGCTGTTATAAAGATTATATTAAATGTTGTAATGGTATATCGTTTGCTTCACTCTCCCAATCTTCTGATGTAGATTGCTTACAATAAATACATTGATGCTTCCTAACGAGGGTGATGAGTCAATACAATACTATAATACTTTATTCGCCTGTGCAACTAGGTACTAATCACAGATGTTGTGTAAGGGTATACACTACTATTGGTATCTCTAGTCCCAACCGTGGATGGCATACAAACTTGTTTTAAGGACAGTTTTTCAATAATAACAGGCAAAATTCGTAAAATTATAGCATACAATTCATGTCATAAACAGCCAATTATGTATGCTATTCTATTATTTAGCCACTTACATACTTTAATAATAAACTAATAAAACACCAACCAAATTCATTGAAATTATCATCAATCCTCGACTCTGCAAAGTGACTGCTTTCACAATTGTTTTTTCTTTTGTAACAGCGATAATTTGCTTTTGACCACCATCTCCCCTTATGTTAAGTGACAATCCTTAATAGATGCTAGATCATTCCTTATTTTTTCCTGCTGGTGGCAACTGAAACTTGGTCAACTAACCCTGGTCTCCCCTACACCTGTGTTAGTCGCCGTAATAGATGAAGTATTTGCTAAGTACTATAAACTATAAGCGGGTAAGTAAGTTACGGCTGGTCTAGTCGGGAGAACGGCGCCTGCCGATCCGGAGACCCCGGGTTCAAATCCCACACGCACCACTGTCTTTTCGAAGTCATGTGCGTAATGCCGCTGACTTAAAACGGTGAAGGAAAACATCGTGAGGAAACCGACATGTCTCTAGAATTTTTTGAAGTCATGTGTCATCCACCAACCCGCACTGGGCCAGCGTGGTGGATTATGGCCTTAACTCTCTCCTTGCGAGAGAAGCCCCGAGTCCCAGCAGTGGGAACATTTAGTGGGCTGTTGATGATGATAAGCGGGTAAGGTAAGTTTAAGAAATGCATTTCTAGTGTGCTTCGAGTACTTCTAGTAGACTTTCAGGTATGTTCTGCGTATGTATGTAGGTGTGTCAAAGAATATAATATTAAATTCTCAGACGGCGACCTGTAGTTGGCCTGAGGCAGGTGTATAGATCGCTGATCTAGCGTCTGGGGTTCAAGCCTGCTTATTAGATTAAACTTTAGATTTAAATAAAGTTAACTTAAACGTTTTGTTTTGTTAGGGTTCAGTTTTTTCATGTTTAACGCGAAAACTTGATTTTTATAAGGTAAAAAAGTCATAGTTGTAGTTAATTTTCATTTGTTTTTCGTATTTTACACCTGACGTAGCTGATCTCAGATGCTGTGGCGCCTATACCATAAACCACGCAACCTACATACATGATACATGACCCATCGTCGTCGGCTCGGAGGTAAAGCCTAAACGGCCCCACCGACAATGAGCCTAAAGACCTCGAAAGGAAAGAAGATAATTTAATAACTTGACGATAAAAACTAAGCAAAAATCCAGACCAAGGGGAGACAATGGATCAACCTTTGATGTATTCCTAATGTTTTCAATTTTATATTAGTCAAGTAACATGAAGCCATATCGAAATACCCATGGCTCGGTCGACTACTAAGATCAATGCGCCGTAATAAAACTGTTTACTATGTGTAGTTCACTACAAGTAAGTTCTTATTTGAAGAGTAATGTTTCTAGAGTAACTACAGTGCGAAGTGTAAAATGTGTATGGGAGGGGGAATCACCAATTATAATACAATATGTCGAGTTAAAAGACTATACTTGTAGTTCCCCATAATTTTACCCGCGGAGTTGCCGTTCTGGTTGTTTTTTCCGCAGTAAAAAATAGCCTTTGTGCTTTTCGATATTTTGTATTTTTTTCAATTTAACGTAGGTACTTATACGATTTTAGGGGGGTCATATCCCCTGAAACCCTTTCAGACCAGCCTTGTGCTATGACCAGTCATGTCGCTTACCATGACGCTCATATTCATTCTATAATGTAAACAAATGACTCGAGAAAACATTTCGAATTTATTCTAAGTCAAGTTATATTAATTATTAAATATCCATAGACTTTCATTGGTCTATAAATAATTCTGATGTTCTTACTGAAAATAGTTAGTTAGGTATGTTTGTAGCGTAGTGTAGTTCTCGTTGTATTTTAGTTTTGTTGACTAAGACTCTGCCCGTCGAAAAAAAAGAACTGAATACTAACACGAATATGATATATACCTTGCATTATTTTTAAATTAAAATATGAATATTAGAGATTCGAGTCAGAAGCATAAACTCCGATAAAGCATTGCCGAGATTACGCCACAAACAGCAGCGGAGTTGTATAAAGCTTTGTGTACACATTTTTTCTACGTAATCCTGTGACTTACGCGTGTGTGATCGAAACGCGGCAAACGGTTTGTGTAACGTTTATACGTGTGCACTGCGGTTCTATGAGTATTCGCCATTTTATGTGTATTTTTATATTATTTTTCAACTTTTCGTGGTATTGTCTGAGTTATTTATGGATGTTTGTTCTGTTTCTGGGTCTTCATGAGAACATCTTACATACCTTTAATTTTAAATAATATTATTATGAACGTAACAATGGGATTGGGCTGGACATTTGTGCCGAATGTCTGATGATATTTGGGGTAAAACCACAACTCAGTGGAATCCAAACCGGAAACGACGTTGTGGCAGACCTAAAAAGCGTTGGCGGGACGACCTGGACCAATATCAGCGAAACTGGTACGACATAGCACTGGATAGAGACATAAATGAAAAGAGGGTGGGGAAGCTTTTGCCTAACATTGGGGCATATCGGGCTCATAATAATAATAACAATAGCGTATGACGCGTAGGTGTTATTCCACACTATAATCTATCTGTGTTCAAAACTTCAACTACGAGTAGATCCGTTCAATCGTTCCAATGTGATTGAACAACTAACATTCAAACTTTCGCATTTATAATATTAGTATGTACTATCTGCATCGGTAGTGTTACTTGCTGCTTTTCATTGTTTAAAGATGATTTTCTTCGCCAAATTCCATTGAAGGGTAAATTTTTATCAACGTACGACGACATAATATTTAATCAATTCAACCCGTGACACACGTGTGATAATGTAGGTCCAGTTCCACTCAAACTTCGGCCGCGGCCAGCTGCCTTTTTCAAGGAGAGTGGACATGATTGCTGCCAGTTAGGTACCCAAATATCCTTGTAAAGTATCCAGCCATTCCAGTACGCTAACAAATTTCTACACGCGACTCTCGGCAAAGTTTATTCGTAGCCTTTCAGAATTATAAGCAATCAGACAACAAGTTACCACCGTGGTAAGTTATTTCCTGATGTCCAGGGCGCAACACGTGAAGTTTCCTGAGTTCTTTACGTAGAAGAAACGCATTTACGCATACCTTTCCACCTGAGGAAACGGTCGGGTAACACCGGATTCAACACCACGAGTGGTCCTCAACCGACTTAAACCTCCACAGCGTCCACCCTTGCTGTTTACGGCGGGAACACGGGGATGCTCTCACATTTTTCCATGAACTTGCAGCGACTTGTTCGTGTCCGAGATCTCTCCTAGAGCAAAGCCCCAACGCGAGCATATCTCATAGATACACGGGACCACCTTAGGGACTAACCAGTAAGTGGCGAGACCACAGGTTGAATAACAAAGTGATCCAATAATAATTCCCTTTTGAAGTGAAAATTTATTTTGACGCATCACACACAGATTTTTCGTGTGCTGTGAATGAAGGTAATTAACAAGCTCGGAAGTGAAAGAAATGTTCGGCTGAACTCGAGATCGTTGAGTAATGTCAGTCAGTATATTGTGTTTAGTGAAAGGAATATTGAACTTGAATAATTGCATGATAAGACTTACATTATTTCAACAAATAGAAAGTAATAGTTGCGGAAAAAATAATCATAGATAAATAACTATACGAGTACTTACTTTGTCACAACATTATGGTGGTATGGTTTAGGACCCACCCTACCACCAGGGGTAGGGCTAGTGGTATGGTGGGTCCGCCATGAGATCGCCAAGTGTGTCAAAGCGAGGAAAAAAACATCAGTTGTTGCTCTATACCGCTGTCCTACTGTGTCTACTGTATTAAATTTAAGACGTTCCATTTTAATGTCTTTTATTTATTCTCTCACACCTACCTTTTTACATTTTTATCCTATCCCTTTTGATACATTATTTAATTCAACTTACTCTTTCATACTTACACTTATTCCGCATCTATGCTTTTCTTTTACACTAACGCATTACATTCGAAAGCTAGTTTATTTTTTGCTAATATATATATTCTTTACTTTTAAGATACAAAATCCTATAACCCTTTAACTAGAAATTGAAGAAATCATTTCAAAACTCTCTGCGGAAAAATTCATACGCAGTAACTGATTGTATTATAGGTACGTACACATAAGGCTAGTTCAGATTACGCCACAATACGGCGGAAACGTCGATCAATGTCTGAGCTTATCTCAAATATTCGATTCAACAAACACTGGTGTATCGGAACAATCCGGCACAAACCGGTACAGACCGGTACAAACCGCTCCAAAGTGCACAAAGACGTTCCGAAATGTGAACAAAGTGAGTAGAGCTGGGCCGGTCTAGATGTAGGAAGCGAGCTATTCATGGTTCACTAACCTTCTGATAACTCTCGCAAACAGGAAGAGAAAAATGTAGCAACATTTGCTGTATGTCTTTTACCTACTCCTAGTTTTTCAGCAATATTCCTGACAGGGTCGAAAATAAATCTAGGGTTAATGACGTGGTAGCTCTATTATATCTAGGGTTTAGTTTTAACGACACGTATTTGTCAGTAATTTGGTTGTAGGTACCAAGAAACGTAATACCAAATATTATATACAAAGATTCCATACCTAGGTATTTTTGTTGTGTTTGAGAGAGGAGATAAAGTATACCTACCAAAAATGTATACATATAAAAAAATCAAGAAACGTATCTTTTGAAACGTTAGCTCGCTTTTTAGTCAAGAGTGGTGGTTTACGGCATTAAGTTTCAGCAGTGGGCACATTCAATATTTTTGTTATCTGATTAAGTTATTTGTGAGACCTTTTTTCTACTTTATTATTTGTTAAATTGTTAGATCTATAATAGGTGTGCTACAGTTATGAATTCACAGCGATAAGGTTGCTACTGGATTGCAATAACCAAACAATTTCATTTTTTGTTTTTAATATTTATGTTTTAATGCTAAAAAATTTGAATAAAATAAAATAAAATAAATAAATAAATATTTGTGGACATTTTACATACAACACCACCTTGCCCCAAACTAATAAAAGTTTGTACTATGGAAGCCAGATAGCTAAGGACCGTGGCTCAAGAACCTCCACGTGGTGCACCCTGGGCATCACACAACAACTTACACTTGTCTCGGTGGCATCTTGTTGTGTGGTGACTAATTCCGGCCGGCCTGGGAACTTCAGCACCCCTTTCCTCACCCCCTCGAGCAGTACGTTGGGGAGAGAGGCTGAAAGACTTGGGAAAGTTAATTGGCTGCTGTTTAAGCGCATTATTATTTCCCCCACCACTACGATAATACGTCTTGATCATCATCATCAACAGCCCACTAAACGTTCCCACTGCTGGGACTCGGGGCCTTCTCTCGCAAGGAGAGAGTTTAGGCCATAATACACCACGCTGGCCCAGTGCGGGTTGGCGGATGACACATGACTTCGAAAGATTCTAGGTACATGTCGGTTTCCTCACGATGTTTTCCTTCACCGTTTTAAGTTAGCGGCATTACGCACATGACTTCGAAAAGACAGTGGTGCGTGTGGGGTTTGAACCCAGGGTCTCCGGATCGGCAGGCGCCGTTCTCCCGACTAGACCACCGTAACTTATACGTCTTGATAAGCGCGTGTAATGCGCGCACCGACAGCATATTTAATTTTATTCATATAACTTAAAATCGTATTACTACCCAAGTTTGTTATTTCATACGAATTTTATAAAACTGTATTAAATGCTATAAACGTTAATTTGGAATCATCATCAAGAAGAAGTTACAAATTCCTGCTAAATACAAATTCGAAGTCCTCAACACTGCCATATCGGCCAAGTAAACTTCCTAAGTCTTCCAAATGAGGGTCGTCCACAAGCACTCTGATAGCAGAGTGCTATGTGGAAAGACAAGGACCGCGATGCTGCCATGGAGGAGGAACTGTGGCTATTTATTTATCACTTATTTTTATAGATACAACAGAACAAGATAGACCAGAAAAACAAAAGCATCTGGTTCACATGTACTGCCAGGGATTATGTCAATCGGTGGGAAGGAGTTGGGCTCTCGCCTTCTTAGAGCTTACTATGGAACAAGCTAGCTCGGTGCACCTGTCTGCTTACACTAGGACTTGTTGTTATTAGTGATGAAGAGATCTATTTATTTTGGATGTTGGTAAACAGTTACAAACACCTATTTACTAATGTCTAATTAATCACGATTTTTAAACGACTAAAGTCTTATGAAAGTTCGAGTGTCTGAATTTAATTTTAAATTGAAGTCTGTTTTGGTTTTTTCGAAGAAAATAATTTATTTATTTGAACTTTTACTTCTTTTAGGACGTTAGTGAAAAATTGTGAGAATATATTTTTATGGTGCGCTAGCACACCGTCACGTACCGCAATGAAGATCATGAGTTAGTAAATATTTCAGTAAACATTGTATTGAACTTCAGGTTCATTCTCGTACTTCTTGGGTTAAAAATGCAATCAATTCTATGGTTAAAGACAGACTTCGTAGCACGAAAAATAAAGAGAAGAAGTATTCTATTCTTTCGTGCGTAGGTACATAAGAACTTTTATACTTGAATTAGCCGCCACTCCACTTGTCCGGTGTCTCTAGAGTTCATGACCATTCTCGTGTGGGCTCTTTTACATGATGAATTAAATGGAAATTGGGGAAATAGGGAACACTTTTTATTCTATCTTTTTTATCCGAGGAAGTGGCCGCCGACAGCTCACAGTTTGGGCTCTAGATCCTATCGTGAGAACTTTTGTTTCTAGTCATTGGTTCGAATTCAGAAGTTTAAGATGAAACATGACCCGATGAAGATGAGATATGACATTAGATTATGCACGTGTGAGCAGGTCAAATCTTGGGGTTTAAATGTGTCAGTCAGTGGAAAAGAGATCTGACACTCAGCTATAGCACAGATCAGAAAATAGTTACTTCGTAACAGATGCATCACTTCCATACAAAAGTGCAAATACCTACACGATAATAACCTAAACTGTCGTATACTACTTACCTACTGTTACTTGTAAGCAAAAATACACCTTAACACACCCACGCAGAGTTGTAAATGCCGTGCGCACCGTGTGACTTGTCGTCTGCTTACGTCATTGACCAAACGTGCTAGGGTTGTACGAAATGGTGGTAGGTGGTAGTAGTGGTAGGACTCTTGGCAGAGTCCGCCTGGGGAAGGACCACACCTTTGCCAGTTATTCTACCGCGAAGCAGTAATGTGCAAACGTTACTGTTCGATTGCAATTTGAAACCTACCAAAATTTAGCTCAAAAATAAATATTAACAATAAAACACTTCCCTTGCTTCCTGTTTCGGCAATTTAAAATAAGATAAATTACTTCTACATTTTAGTTTCTTGCTATTGCAGATTGCAGCCATTCACAATACAATAACGCCGCGACATTATATATGCGCGCACTCAGCGTTCGTTCGCACGTCAACTCGGGCAAACGGCCGGCGGCCTTGTGATTTTAGTACACCCGGGCGGACCCGAACGAGTAGGTACTTAGCTCGCGCCGTTTAGCCAGTGACGAGGGTGTGGCTATAGTCAGCTTACGTAGTAAGTTACTGGAAAGACTGTAGGGTACAGACAAGGTCAACAACTCTTTCTGAGTTCGTTTGAACTCAGAAAGAGTAACAAAATATTATTCTGCGTTCGTTATCAGTTTGTTTTATCTAAAGTCTACATAAATTATAAAAGCGAAAGTTTGGATCTTTAGATGTTTGTTTCTCACTCACGTCTGAATGGATATTGCTGAAGTTTGGAACAAGTGTGCCAAACTAAAAGTGTTCCAAATCTAAGTGAATTAAAGTCTGGAATATAGTAACAAAGGCTACTTTTTATCTCATAAAAATAATGGGCAACGAGATCTGCGCGGGTAAAACCACGCTGCTAGTATCACATAACCTAGATGATTAAGTAATGACTATTACGCACCATTAGGTGTGAGTCAAGCATTTTTTTCACACACATTTTGTTAAAGAAAAGTAAAATCGATTGTAAGAGTAAGCTACAATAAGACCTGTAACAGCCACGCCTCATTATCCAACCCCGTTAAACTCCCGCTTACCGCGCTCAAAACCCACCATTATGATAATAAACAGCCATAAGTATTTCGGAATAACGAGCTAAATCAAATCCCTCCAATCTCAGCGCTGGCCTAATGACTGACAATAAGCCGTCGCGAGCCGAAAGCCCGAAAGTCATCCTCGCGAAACAATCTTCCTTTCGGTCCCGACTGCCGACGACCAAGAAACTTGTAGAGAATCAATAAGAGTCTATGCACTTAATATTTTAGTAATAAGTAGGTATAGGCAGACATTTTTCACGCTACACCTATCTAGGCTCAAACTAAATAAAACTTATATCATAGAATAAGTTAGCTGATATCCTCCTAATACATGTGAAAGTTAGGTTATAGTAGCATAATAGCAGATTCGTTGCTTTTTATCGCGGGTAAATGACGGGAACAAGAAGTGCACAGGCAAACAAGCTGCTTTAAACTAATATAATCGTAAATAAATACACATGAAACATGGGACTACACAGACATAAAACAAATAACTAAATTCATCATCCAATTAATAGTATCCTAGGTGGAAATCGAAACGACGACCTCTGACAAACTTACCATAACATAAGCCACAAAGCCAGTCAAATTATATAAAACTAGCTGAACGCGCGCGCGTTGCTACGCCATCTATCGAAAATTGGTCGTACCAATTCAAATTTTGTTCAAATTCGGTTATTTTAGGTTCTAATGACGCAACCTTTAACGTATGACAAATGCTGTCACGCAACGAAAGCTCTCTAAAAACAATATTTTCCCCCCGTTTTTGTTACATTTTTCATTCATGCTCGGCTCCTGTTGATAGTAGCGTAATGTTAAATACCCTATAGCCTTCCTCGATAAATGGACTATCCTACAAAGAAAGAATCTTTCAATTCGGACCAATAATTCCAGAGATCCTTGCGTTCAAACAAACAAACAAACTCTTCAGCTTTATAATATTAGTATAGATTAGTATAGATGAAAGGTCTGTATTCAGAATCATAAATAACCCTACATACAATCCTGTGGAAGACACTTATAAATCTATTATTTTGCAAATACACTATAATACTAATAAATAATTTATATTAAGTGATATTTCACTGATGTAGTCACTGAATCTGAAAGTCCAAGCAATTGTCGTTCTTCGTTGCTGCTCGGGTAACAAAACAATTCACGCCTTCTATACGCTGAGTCATGATTCTTTATCTGCTAAGGGCCTGACTTCCGAAGGTTTTGCGAGACAGCTATTCTTTGTATTGGTTTCAAATCGCCTTGGAATTACTTTTTCTTTATCTTTTTCTGGATTTGGATTAGAAGGTTTAGGGTAGAAAAGTTTTAAAATAAAATCGTTCTTATTTTCAGATGACGGTGATTTTCTTTTATTTCACATTTAAACAAGCCGCCAGAGTGAGTTAGAATCAGATTGGGATTTATCTCTATTTCCCGTGATTTAAAGTCAGATATTATTGATGATAGTGATGTATTTATTCCAGCTTTCTACCACGGCAAGTGATTTACGTAAATGATGTACTGGTTTAAATGGTTTTATACACTGGGTAGTAAATAAAACTTAATTGGAATGCGTTTACATAGAATAAACTAATTTAATCTCCATTTAAAGTTATCTAGTTTACTCACTCAGGCAATGCAGTGTTTATTATTCTATGAAAATGGTATCAAGCTTTCTCTTACTTAAAGCCGGGTCACACAGAGGCGAACCGATAGCGATAGCGAGACGATATTATTTGTAATGTTCGAATTTGTATACAACCTGACACACAGCAAGCGGGCGCGATCCCATACTCGGTATCGGATCGCTATCGCTATCTGATCGCTATCGCTACCGGATCGCCTCTGTGTGACCCGGCCTTTAAAAAGCTCTGCTTACGAAACATTTGAAAGTCAATGATTAGAGATGTCAATTTCTAATAGTAAACGATTAAGATTTAATAAAGTAATGTAACACGGAGATTATTTATGTATTAATAAAAATATGATATAAGTATAAAACAGTTAAAGCGTCTGAGTTATAATTCTAAACGGACTTGTTTATGTCTAAGTTAGAAGATTTCACAAGTTTCGTTAATTTATATTTACGTCTTCCATAAATTGTGTTCACGTGTTTGTGTCTAATTCTAAGATGTTTTTCGATGGCGAACTCGGAGATAGTAAAACGGTCAAAGAATTAAAATTGCTAAATTTGTAGCGATGGTTTTCGTTTTTCCAAGCAATATCCCCTCGTAATAAACAGATTAATATTATACAAACAAACTAGATTCTTTGAGTAAACAAAGTATTTTTAAAATGAAAAATATATTTGTTTGATCTTCGGCTCTCTGAGGAGGTGCTTAGTCTTTTGTAAATTGAGCACAACGGGTGAAAATAAATTAAATCGTTGTAAGTTTTTTTAATCTACATGCTATTCCAAGCTATCGTGTAACTTTAAGTTACAGCTAAATGCTTATTTATTACCCGACCGAAAAAAACGTTATGTTTTTCGCGCGTATCTTTGTAAATTTCTTTATTTCCTTGTACCTATCTTCGAAACGGCTGGATGGATTTTGACAATTAAAATATATCGTTAGACTCGTCTCAATCACCCAAGTGCCCTTAGATAGTACCTATAACATAATGTTTTTTTGTGTTGTTTTTTTGCAGTCGGGTTTTTTTTTAAATTGAAGTTATTTTAATAAAATGTTAACTTGTTTAGCTGAATTTGGTAGCGGGAAACCTAATTAATTACCCGTAATCTAAACCTAAGTAATCCCGACACCAACATCACTATATTATAACAGCATAAATAAATAAATAAATATTGGTGGACCATTCACACACAACACCATCTGACCCCAAACTAAGCAAAGCTTGTGTGATGGCGGCCAGATAGCTGATACAATACTTATATAGTTTTAAATACATACTTATTATACATAGAAACACCCAGACACAATGCAAACATTTGAATTCATCACACAAATATTTGCACTGGGTGGGAATCGAACCCACGACCCTCAGCTTCGCAGGCTACTACAGAACTACTACCAACTAAGCCACGAGGCCTATAAGCCTATAAGCCACATAGCAGCATACCTGCGTAGCGTTGGAGCGACACTGTGAAGCAGTGGAGTAGAAAGTGATATTTGGATGGATAAAACCTTGTGAGTTAACGTACCGCCAGGTGTAATAGTTATCTGTAGCTATATAAGTGAAGTATTGTGCAACAGTAGTGCTGTTTTATAACTAAAATTCTGTGCTATAAGTTTTCATTTCTATTGGTAGTCCTATGACGGCAATTTTTTTTTTTAATTTCAGTCCATGTTTTAATTAGGTCAAAATCATCACGTTTATTTTCTTCCACAAGTTTATGTTCTTATTTATATTCTTATAATTAATTACGGAATATTTACTGTGAGCTTACGCGTGAACATCAAACTTTGATCACCAAAACGGCATCGAAATATCGGGGGCTCGCTCCACTATTTAATTCTATTTAGGCTATCGAAAATTAATGATAACTTTGTCATTTCAAGAGAGAGTGCCCTATGCTAAGTGCGAAGCATCTGCATCCTACTTACCTAGTCGATTCATAGAGCCGATGTCCCACTTCCTACTAATGTTATGAAAATGAAAAAAATGAAAAAAAATATTTCACATTTCACAATACGTACAGTTTTACGGTACATTGGGGAGCCCTTTCAAGCACACATATGCCTGTATCAGGAGTCCCCGCTCTTCTAAATCTTAGTGCATACATTGTAAAAGGAAATAAGTTACTGAACATTACATTAGATGTTATAAATGTGAATATTTGGATGTTAAAGTTTGAACACAGAGTCACAGATAGATTATAGTGTGGGATGACACATACGCTTTGAGTACGCACTGAGCTAAACACTATTTACTGCGAGAATATAACGGGGACTGGAACTACGCGAGAGAAACCTGGGACGCTGCGAATACTTTATATTTTGCTATCTCATCTCTTAAAGACTTAGGGCTTATCTACCGCTGATACCTGGCCCCTATTCCAAAACAATGTTTTTACGATTATCAGGAGCTGGAGATCACAGTGCTGCTGATGTATTGGCGATTACGGGTTCACTCTATTGATCCCATCTAATGTTAATACTCCATAACACATGATATTTGTATCCTGTTTATGTTTCCCGTCTGTTCTTTCGACGTACATCAAACTTCAGACAGCCGTAGGGCTGAGCTAGTGGTAAACAAATCCACCGCACCTAATCCGCCCACACTGCATTTCGTAGCTAACATAATTTTGGAGTATTTCACCCCTCCAGCCATAATTACCCGACGCTGAACACGGCGATGTAAGGCCTGTGACAGGACGATAGCGGTAATTAGCCGCGGAACTGAGGAGATGGGAGTATCGCGTGACTTCGAGGACTTTAACACTGACGCACATAACACGCCACAATATTACACAGTTCGAACCATGCCCATTTTTCTATCGGACTGACCTCGTGGCTTAGTTGGTAGTAGCACTGCTTGCGAAGCCGAGGGTCGTGGGTTCGATCCCCACCCAGTGCAAATATTTGTGTGATGAATTCAAATGTTTGCACTGTGTCTGGGTGTTTCTATGTATAATAAGTATGTATTTAAAACTATATAAGTATCAGCTATCTGGCCGCCATCACACAAGCTTTGCTTAGTTTGGGGTCATATGGTGTTGTGTGTGAATTGTCCACCAATATTTATTTATTATTTTATTGCCCGACAAAGCGACAACATTTCATGAATTGCATTTTAAGGCTCACGAAGTGCCTAACTTGTTATAATACTTCTGTAATAAGAACGTAAAGTTGCCTGAGAGGGTTTATCCTGATAAATATAATATTAGTGTATTCAAGTCCAGAGAGAATCGGTTTCTTCCACGTTTCATCACAAAAAAACATCGTCGCTTAACATTGGCATTTTCGCAACGCGCGTCGCTTTTTTCCTGAAGGTATTTGAACTGGTTATATCTACTCAGAATTGGTTGTATTTTAATACGACAAAAGGTTCAGTTCTTAAAAGTGTTTACTGCTTTATGGTGTTTTGTTCGTTGGGTACGTCAGGGTTAAACAAATGTGTATATCCATATATTTGCTTGCATTTATTAAAGTAGCGTAAACAAAATTGTAAATGTACTATGGAACAAGAATTGAATCAACTTGGAAGATTCTAGGAGCTGGCACCGACTTTAAATAGATGAGTGAGTGGCACTTATAGTAATCTATTTTCGCTTATGAGTGCCTCTGTGGTTTTGAAGTCGGCTTAATGTTGTGTCTATTAATCATTTATTTTACCCTTTTTAAGAAGCATACCCATCCAAACAAAAAATAAATATTAAAGTTGGTTCGGGCGTTCTCGAGAAATCAGGTAGGTAACATACCTACATAAAAAAAGAAAACATTGATTACCTCCAGTGGTCGAATTGATAACCTCCTCCTTTTTGGAAGTCGATTAAAAATATTAAGATGTGCAGGCGGGATTCGTCTGACCTTAGGGTTATCAATCATACTTTCTAACCATTTTTTGGCCACCATCACTCAACGTGTACCAAATCTACGAATTTTTGAATAAATCAAATCAAAATTGTTTTAAACAAATTCAAGGAGAAATTATTGAGTATAAGTCAATTAATGTAACAATGCATGTTGAAATACCATAATCTTTTTAAAGTGAATCATTCTTTAGAAACATTGACCACTTAATAATTGATAAGGGAAAGTCTTATCGATTTTCGTCACAGACATACTAATGTACTGTTGTATGTTATTGTAAATTAAAATGCTATAATAATAGTAATATCAAACGACGAAAACCAACAAAAATAAGTTTAGGTTCGGGTTTCTGGCGGGATTTATTTTTCGTATTTATTATATATTTGATTGTACACACAAATTTGACTGGCAACTGCTTAAACCCTTCTTTATTTTGAGATAAACCACGTTAAAATTAAAGTTCGTTTTTAGTATCAGTGAAGGAACAGTAAGGAAATGTGTCTAATGGTAGTTAGATTATTTTTTATTTATTTATGTCATTAAAAACGTAACGATATTGAATTGAAAACAAACTGCCCCAATGTGAAAGAGGTTCGGAGTGCGAACGAGGTCGTCAGCTCGTGATAAGAGGTACTTACAGCAACATTAGAATCCCGCACTAAAATAATGTCAAACATTGCTTATATAATACTAACAGCACCTCGCGGTTTCAACCGCGTATTTTCTTCCTAGAATTCTAGTTATTTTCATAGAATAAAAAATAATTTGTTTAAAAGAAAATATTTCGTAGTGGTAGGGCTCTTGGCAGAGTCCGCCTGGGGAAGGACCACACCTTTGTCAGTTATTCTACCGCCAAGCAGTAATGTGGAAACATTACTGTGTTCCGGTTTGAAGGGCAATTTTTCCAGAGAAATTACAGGGCTTAGAGATATGACAACTTAGATCTCTGGATGACGAGCGCAGTGCAGTGCTAGGTAACGATTTGGACTCTTCATGTTCCAATAACTGCGTGTCACTGTGTTGTTATGTGGCAGCAGCACATGACTGTGCCTGATGGTAAGCAACCATCAGGCACAGTCATGTCCTGCTCCTCTCGCCACTCTATATTAAAAAAAAAATGTAAAAAAAATGTTTCTAAATATATTATGATCATGATTTTAATTTTGGATTTAATTTTTTAATTTTTATGAACGTATTGATATTACTAGTATGATTGTGATTTAAATTTTAGATTCGATATGTTATCTGACCGATCATTAAATAAATTAATGGGTAAAAAGTAGCCTATAAATATGTTCTTCGAAACTATAACCTAACTATATTTCAACCCGATTTGTTCAGACGTTATAATACCCTTGAGCTACAAACATTTGTACATATTGACATTTATAATACCCCGTTTACATTATTCCAATCCAGCGACCGAATCCAGCACTGGATTGCTTACTGGAGTAATGTAAACCGACACTGGAATGCATTGGCACTGGATTGATGCATTCCAGTGCCGGTTTCCATTGTTCCAGTAAGCAATCCAGCGCTGGATTCGGTCGCTGGACTGGAATCATGTAAACGGGGTATATCATTAGTAAGTTGATTTCATACTGTTTTCAACTAACTATTATTGATTTATTATGAAAGAAATGACGAGTCCCTACGCATGCTTGTGACTTTTCACTTTGAATTTGTTTACCATTCCAAAATACAAAAAGACCTTACAGTTATCTGGCATAGAACTTGACCTAAAACCACGAGACTAGTTTTTCAAGCCAGTGTTAGTAAGCTAGCAAATGAGTACTTCTAGCTTCGTGTAGACAACGAACGTTACGCATCGCTAATTTTGTCTTCACGAAGCGAGAAGTACTAGCTTGCTAGCTTTCTAATAAAGCTGCCTATACATACTGGCCGAGTGGAGGCCAACGCCAGTGTGTGAAGGGTCGTTTTGTGATGACTCGCGTCACTCGCCTCGCTGGCCGAGTGACGGCAAGTGGCCAGTGTGTATAGGGCTGTTTTGTCTCGACTCGTCTCTCGTGACCGGTGTCGGTTTTTGTGCACAAAACAAAGGCGCTCGGCGAAAAGCGTCCTGCTCTCCTATTGGCTTACCTCGTTTTTGTCTGCACTGGGCCAGTGTGTGGATGCTACGTTTTGTCTCGTGCCGTTTTTTTGTCTGCACTGGGCCAGTGTGTGGATGGTTCGTTTTGTCTCGCGTCGTTTTGTCGGCACACGCGTTGGCTTGGGCTGGGCCAGTGTGTGGATGCTTCGTTTTGTCTCGTGCTGTTTTGTCGACACTCGCGTTGGCTTGCATTGGCCCAGTGTGTATAGGCAGCATAACACTTGCTTGCTATCCTAGCTTGAAAAACTAGCCTCGCGTAGCTCGGGCATTTATTTGGGAATATATGTAGGACGACGGCAAAATTTACGGATAAACTTACTAATCCTACTAATATTATAAATGTCAATGTTTGGATGTTTGTTGCTTAGTAGTCACGTCCTAACGTATGAACGGATCGGGCTGTAATTTGGAACACAGTTAGATTTTAGTCTGGAAGAACACATATGCTACAAACATATCCTACACATATGCTACATATCCTGATAAAATAACGGGAACAACGGGAACGGGAATTACGCGGGTAAAACCGCGGGGTGCTGCTAATATATCTTCTTTTAGTCACGATGTTTGTCCGCGATAGATTCCTAAACTACTTAACCGATTTTAAATTAAATTGGTACACTGTGAGCAGTCTGGTCCAACTTGAGAGATAGGATAGTTTTTATTTTGATTAATAGTCTTTAAATGACAATATCCGAGCGCAGCCGGAATGGGCCGCTAGTAATATTATAAGGATTAATTATAGCGACTTTACAGCGATTTTATAATACTTTCGTTGCCTTTGAAAATTGATACAAAAATACTGTTCAACTTTAAGGTATTTTAATTTAGAAATAACTATTATAAACCTTATTAACATTATTTACGCCGCACTAGATGAGATAAAAAGATTAAAACTCAATTAAGATTCACCTTTTCGCTTCAAATTTGTTACTTAAGAAATTTCCATCTAATTTGTTTTTTTTTTTAATTATTTCAAGCACGCAGACTTTCGTGTTTTCTTAATGACTCAATTGTTTTAATTACTTAATGAGTAAACTATTTTAATATTGAGTAAAAACGAAACTGCATTCCTTTACTAATTTACTGTAAAACACAGTGGTTTAGTGGCGCGAATGTCGAAGAATAATGTTTAGTTATTCTACGAACAAGCAGTAATGTGCAAACATCACTGTGTTTCTGGCTTCAGGGAAATCACAGAACATAGAGATAAAAGATAGGTACTATTTCTCTTTGTATATTAAGTATGTATTTAAAATTATGTAAGTACTAGCAGCGCCCCGCGGTGTTACCCGCGTAGTTCCCGTTCCTGTTGTTTTTTCCGGGAAAAAAGTAGCCTATGTGTTCTTTCAGACTATAATCTATGTGTGTTCCAAATTTCAGCCCGATCCGTTTATTCGTTACGACGTGATTGAACAACAAACATCCAAACATCCATACATTGACATTTAAAATATTAGTAGGATTATATCAGGTATCTGGCCGCCATAGTACAAACTTGGATTAGTTTGGGGTCAGACGGTGTTGTGTGTGAATTGTCCACCAATATTTATTATAATTTATTTATTTACTCTCGAGGTGACGAGCACAGTAGTAGGTTATAATTTGGACTCTTGACGATCCAATAGCTATATGACACTGTTATGCTATGGGCAGCCATGTTGCTTACTATCATACCTGCGTCAGCTGGAGAAGTAACGTGGTAAATCTCTTTGCCTTAAACTTATCTGGTTAAAATTCATTGCACATTACTACCACTGTGTTGTTTTAGGCTTTCCTAAAATCAAAAAAAGTTTATTTCTTTTCTGAATTTATAGAACTCTGCGTAAAGTCAATGAATAATTACATTGCTACCAGTTATTCTAAGGCCAAGCAGTAACGTACAATCATTACTGTTTAGTATTTTACCAGAAATACCGACCTGGGGCCCATTTGCAAGTCTGAAACACTGATTTTATCGTTTATACCGATTTTAACATTTACTTCCCTGATTGCCAACCGAGTAGTGCAATGAAATGACTTACCTGAGGTTCCCGGCGTCGTCCAAAGTCCAGTTTGGTCTGACAGGAAGAAGGAGGGAAGGGAATAATTAGACACCAAACCAGATTCCAGGCGATCCCGCAAATTCCCGTTCCAATAGTAGTTCAAGCAACGGTCCCGCGTTGGATAAGGGGGCCAATCCAGCAGCCCGCTTTTACACAAACAGTCCAGCACTAATCCCGTAGCGATTATTAATGTGTTCCCGCACAATATTACACTTTTATCCAGAAAAGCAAACCAGATTATTTAGATAACCGTAAAACGCGTCCTTTTTGTTCCAGCGAAAAAACAGACAACGTCACTGACAGATGACAACCATAGACCCGATATGATTTTCGTTCGTTCCGAAATAATGTTGCCCGATTATACGGAACAAAAACCCCCGACCAATTGAACTCCTGTTCAATTTTAGTAACTAGTATTTAGTAACTAGTATTTAATAACTAGTATTTAGCAGTATCCGGACCTCAAATAAAAACAAAATTTCCAACTTTGACCCGAAAGTGGAAATCAAACCAAAAAAAAACTTTATCAAAAATAGTATTAAAATTAAATAAAATTTTAACCTTGAAAACACGTTTATCTAATAAAGGGGCAAGCGTGCCAGAGAGGACACCGCGCGCTGAAGTCTGGAACCAGAAATCAGAATCTCCGCCACGCGGGGTGTGCCATCAGTACCAGATATCAATTTTAAAATACGTCCCCTACGCCAGAGTAGGGGGGCCAAATTTGCCTCCTTTAATAATACTAAGTCCCCTTCCCGAGGGGCCTCCGTCCTATCTGTCCATTTTACCCGTTGTTGCAACAGATGCAAGTACTCGGCCGACCAGCGCCTCCAGAAGTCTTGACTTATTTGCTGCAATAACTGAAAACGGGACAGGCGTCCGGGCCGCTCATCCTTCCAGGGATACTCCGGCAACGCGGTTAAAGGCTGACCGATCAAGAAGTGACCCGGCGTCAAGACTTCTAGATCGTTAGGGTCAGGCGAGATTGGACAGAGAGGACGGGAATTAAGCACTGCCTCCACGCGGCATAGTACCGTGACTAACTCTTCCCAAGTTAACACGGTCTCCCCGATGACACGGCGGAGATGAGTTTTAGCAGACTTCACCGCAGCTTCAAAAATTCCTCCCCAGTGAGGACAGGCCGGCACACTAAATTGCCAGCTGATTCCCCGCTGGGCGAGAGCCAGACTTAAACTATTATTACCAGAATTTAAGAAATTATTAACTTCGCGTAAATAATTCGCCGCCCCTCGATAATTTGTGCCATTGTCCGAACGTATTAAAGAGGGTACTCCTCTTCGCGCTACAAAGCGATCCAGCGCCGCGACAAAGGCCTCCGTAGACAGCGCAGAGACCAGCTCCAGGTGGACTGCTTTGGTGGCCAAACACACAAAGACGCACAGGTAGGCTTTAACGACCTTGGCGTTACGCAACGTCGATGACTTGACCGAGAAGGGCCCAGCGAAGTCCGTTCCGACCCCGTCGAACGGCCTCGAGGGAGAAATCCTATCCGGAGGAAGATCTCCCATCATGGGCTGCATGGTAGACGCCTTGAGCCTATAACAAGGGACACATCTAAACAGCACCTTTCGGACCGCCCTGCGAGCCGACAAGATCCAGAATTCACGCTGCAACACAGCGAGAAGCGCGCCACATCCAGCGTGCGCGTTACCGATATGCCGATCGGTGATCAGCAGGTCCACCAGAGGACCTCCTTTCGGTAGCAACAGGGGGTGCCTGCTGCCGTACGGCAGGTTGGCTTTCCGGAGCCGACCTCCTACGCGCAGAAGACCATCCTGATCTGTGAAAGGGTTCAACTTGGCGACCGCACCCTTCAAGCGAGCGCGTCCGCAGCGCAGCGCCTCAAGTTCCGTCGGAAACCTCTCACCCTGCACCAGCCGAATGAGGTGCAGCAAGGAACTCCGACGCTCCTCCACAGTGGCGATCTGGTCACTCCTCCTCTGACGAGGGTGACGACAGTTGTGGATGAAGCGTTTAATCCAGCTAGTTACCCCCAGCAATTTATCCAGCTTGCTGTAACGACCCGTCAACCAATCAGGGTCTGGGGGCACTTCCGCCACAATCGCATGCACGCGGACTCCGGGCAGCTCCGCTCGCTCCGAGTCCGCGCCATGAGCTGGCCAGGAAGCTTCTGGCTCCCGCAGCCAGTCCGGACCCCACCATAAGGGGTGATCAACTAGCTCCGGCGCGGAACAGCCGCGCGAAGCACAGTCAGCGGGGTTCAACTCACCCGGGACATGTCTCCAAACCATGTCCAGTCCAATGTTTTGGATTTGGGAAACCCGATTTCCCACAAAAGTCTCCAAGGTGTGAGGGGCTGCTCGTAACCAGGCAAGTACGACCTGACTGTCTGACCACGCATAGACCTTCCGGATGTCTATCGAGGTGGACAGTTCCTGATATACGTGCTTAAGCAGCCGAGCAAGTAATGTGGCTCCGCTCAATTCCAGTTTCGGAATAGTGAGTCGTGTCCTGATAGGAGCTACCTTGCTTTTCCCCAATAAGAGCGTGACATTGACGTGGCCTCCAGCGTCAACTGTACGCAAGTACACAGATGCGGCATAGCCCAGCTCGGACGCATCACAGAACCCGTGCAGGCTGATCCGGCTACAGCCTGGTGGCAGAATGCGACGGGGCAACGCCACTCGATTGACCGTTTCGAGGTCAGATATTAAACGAAGCCAAATGTTAAGCGAGTCTCCAACCAGGGGGTCGTCCCATGAGACCTTCAGAGTCCAAAGTCGCTGTAACAGACACTTGGCTGCGAACAGAACCGGACTGATCCAACCGTTTGGATCAAACATCCTGGCGATGGTGGACAAAACCGTCCGTTTTGTCCACGCGCGTGTGGCCTCCAGCGCCACCCGAAAGGTGAAGATGTCAGCAACCGGTTGATACTGCATGCCCAGAACCGCAATCCCGTGCGGATCGTCACCTTCCTCGAAGATCCCCGGATCCTGCTGGTGATCGTCCGGGATACCAGCCAGGACGTTGGGGTCGTTAGAGAGCCATTTCCGAAGCTCATAGCCTCCAGATGCGAGAAGCTCTGTAAGCTCATCCCGGAGCAACAGAGCTTCCTCCACCGTCTGCGCGCCAGTGCAAACGTCGTCCACGTACAGGTCGCGCTCCAGAACTGCGGCTGCACGTGGGTACCGAGCCCGTTCTTGCTCCGCCAACTCCAGCAGTGAGCGGATCGCAATGAAGGGGCTTGATCTCAACCCATAGGTGTTGGTGTTCAACTCATACACCATCATAGGGTCCTGAGGACTTTCCCGCCAGAGGATCAACTGGAACCTCCTGTCCTCGGGGTGTATGACCGTTTGTCGGAACATCATACGGATGTCCGCTCCCAACACCACCTGATGCCTACGGAAATTCAGGATGATGTCTACAATATCCCGATGTAGCTTCGGTCCAGCGTGGAGGCACTGGTTCAGTGACACTCCTGTCGAAGTCGGAGCGGATCCATCGAACACCGTCCTGAGTTTGCCCGTCGACGCCTTCAAAACGGCGTGATGAGGCAAAAAGTAGTGGTCCATGGTCGACCAGTCGTCGCGAGCCGGAGACATGTGGCCCAGTGCCTCATACTCCCTCATGAACTCGATGTACTTTTCCCGAAGTACAGGATCTCGAGCCATGCGTCGCTCCATGGACCTGAGCCTTTTCTCGGCCAATGATCGAGACTGGCCCAGACGCGGGGGGTTATCCCGGAAAGGCAGCCTAGTCTCCAATCGCCCAGAAACCATTCTCCGAGTGTGAGCCTGATAAAAGTTCTCACACTCCACGTGCTCGGGATCCAGCCGAGACACGGTAGGCGGCTCTTCGATCTCCCAGAACCTCTGCATGATCTGAGCGAGGGCCGTTCCCGTAAAAGAAGCCTGATTCGACTGCTGCCACTCATCCACCATTCCCAAAATGGCGTTCCCGTAGATGGTGGGCAGCGCCATCAGCGAAGACTGATCCAGCAGTCTAGGCTTGCCGTTCATGATGTAACCCAGTACATCAGAACCCAACAAAAGGTCTACCGGACCCGCCATCCCGAAGCGGGGATCCGCCAACCTGAGACCCTTAGTACAGGACAAAAGATCCGGATCTATGTCCGCCTGAGGAAGCCAACCGACAACCGAATCCATGACGGTGGCCCTGACCGCAATCCTTTCCGAATAGGAATGTACGGACGAGAAGGAGAGGCGGGTCTGTCCAGCCGACCGCACCTCTGTGTTCCCGACTCCCCGCAACGGAGTCGGTGACGGAAACCTAGCCAGGCCCAGGCGATGAGCAACCCGGGTTGTCAAAATGCACCCCTGGGACCCTGTGTCCAAGAGCGCTCGTATCCGGACGTAGTCGCCTCTTGGACCCCAAACCCTTAACCAGAGGGTGGGCAGCAGGACCACCGGTGGATCCTGTGCCAAGGGAACGGAGGCTAGTCAATCCCTCCGAGGCCCGTCCGAACCCGTCGGACTACAGGGCCCAGCCCAATATGGCTGCCGAGTGCAAAGGGCCATCGGAGGGGGGGCATATCCGGCCGCCCTGCCATACCGAAAGTAGGGCGGGTGGTACTCCAGCCTCGGATGTTCATGGAGGGGAGGCGTGTACGCCCTCCATTCCATCGGTCGCGGATCCAGCGGTGGAGAAGGATAACGCTGGGGAGGTGGCCCCCGTGGTGACTCCTGTATCACCCTTCCACCTCTCCAGTTCGCCCGCGTCCGCGCGGGCTGTGAGGTCGGTGACCGAGCCGCGTGTAAGACGCCCCTTGTTGGGCTGCCCGGTGCTGCCGTGGGTTGGGGTGGAGGGGGTGTGCTCCACGCTGTAGCCACTTCATTGTTGTACAATGCGTGGCTCTGCGTGGGAGCGCCCCCGCCCGTGGAGGGCCCCCTCCCTGAGGGCTGTCGACCAGCACCATTGCTCCTGACGCACAAGAGCTGATGGTGTGGTCCCCCACACCCAGGACACGGCCGTGCCGTGGGGCAGTCATTGTACAGATGACCCCCCAGGCACCCGTAGCACCGACGCAACCGCCGAACGATCCCTCGTCGTTCGGAGGTCGTCCGCGCAAGCAGGGCCGGACACTGCACCAGCGCGTGAAGCTGGCCACAGTTCGGGCACTCCTGCTCCGACGCACTCGTCACCGTCGCCGTCCGCTTCACCGCACCCTGAGTGCGGGGATTGGTAGGTCGCGGTCCTGTTCCGGCAGGGCCACGAGCTGACGCGGCGGGCTGTGCCTCCTGAGGCGCCGACTCTGCCATCCTCGCCTCCCACTCCAGGACCCGAAGTAGCTCCTCAAACGTGGGGAAGACCTTCGGGTCGCCGTGAAGGCCCCTTTCCCGCTCGAACCGGGCGCGCAACTCCAGCGGCACCTTGCCCAGCAGGATGTGGACCAGCAGAAACGACCAGTGTTCCACTGGCAGTCCCAAGCTGCGCAAGGCGTTGTACGCCACCTTCACGGGCGTGAGGATTAGCGGCCTCAACTGAGACCTCTCAGTCACCTTCGGCAGCCCCAGTATTTGGGACACGTGAGCGTCGGCGAGGAGCCGAGGGTTTTGGAACCTCGTATCCAGCAACTCCATCGCCGTGCCGAAGTTGTCGTCGTCCAGCTCCAGGTGCTGGACCAGGGAGAGTGCCTCACCCTCCAGTGACGTGCGGAGATAGGCCAGTTTCTCCGCCTTCGTCAGATCCGTGCGTGAATCCACGAGAGAGGCGAACATACTCCGGAAGCCGCTCCACTCTCGCAGGTTACCTGTGAACCTGGGCAAGTCCAGGGTGGGAAGGCGTCCCACTACACCCGAACCCGCATTCCTGATGACGGGTCCCGAGCTCGCCCTTCCCTGACGAGACCTCTCCAGCTGGCGAACCCTTTCGGAGACCTCGTCATACAAATCCAGGATGCGCCGCATGTCCGCGTCGATCCTCTCCATCTGCTCCTCAGGTGGAGGCGGCCTTGCATCCCGCAGCAATCCTGTGCTCCTCTCAGCGATCTCCAGGCGCCTGTCGAGGTGTTCTGCCCTGTTTAATAGCGCCTCCTCCCGGTCTCTCCGGCCGACCAATCCTTGCAAGGATTCGAACCACCGGAGCTGGTTGGCCAAATCCGAAGCCATTTTAAATTTAAATTTAAATTTTAAATCAACCTAAAGTTCGGACAATGTCACAACAAATATATCCGCAACCTAAAAAACCGGATACCACTTAATACTAATTTCCCGACAGTTTGGGGAGAAATTATACACTGGGAACCCCCAAATATTCGGCCTACCCGGTATATTTTGCCAGAAAATTAAAACAAAAAGGGAGTATTTACGGCTAACCGCGCTCCTGCTACCAAAAAATGTTTAGTATTTTACCAGAAATACCGACCTGGGGCCCATTTGCAAGTCTGAAACACTGATTTTATCGTTTATACCGATTTTAACATTTACTTCCCTGATTGCCAACCGAGTAGTGCAATGAAATGACTTACCTGAGGTTCCCGGCGTCGTCCAAAGTCCAGTTTGGTCTGACAGGAAGAAGGAGGGAAGGGAATAATTAGACACCAAACCAGATTCCAGGCGATCCCGCAAATTCCCGTTCCAATAGTAGTTCAAGCAACGGTCCCGCGTTGGATAAGGGGGCCAATCCAGCAGCCCGCTTTTACACAAACAGTCCAGCACTAATCCCGTAGCGATTATTAATGTGTTCCCGCACAATATTACACTTTTATCCAGAAAAGCAAACCAGATTATTTAGATAACCGTAAAACGCGTCCTTTTTGTTCCAGCGAAAAAACAGACAACGTCACTGACAGATGACAACCATAGACCCGATATGATTTTCGTTCGTTCCGAAATAATGTTGCCCGATTATACGGAACAATTACTGAGTTCCTATTTCAAGGATTTTTATTTTAACTAGATAAATGTTTACTAAAACAAACCACTACTTTGACCTACTTTGTTAGCAAACAGAGAGTTAGTTTAAGAGCTTCTTGTTTACAAATAAAGTAGTATCCTTTTATTATCTAATGTCTCCTAATCTAATGTCTCCTAATTCATTAATCTTTAACCACCGCTAACGGATCAAATTAAAGGTATAATCACCAATAATAAAACCTTAAAAACTCGATTAAACGACTCATCCACTCAACTTTGTAATTGTTACAAAACTCACAACCAATATTCACCCTTATACCAAGGGCTGTGGAAGACGATATCGCTTGGATCGTTTCATGACATCATAATTCGTCTATCACCACTCCTGAATATCAACCAATCGTATTAAATATTTATGTGGCGCAAAATGGGAAAGGATTTTATGATTCTAAACTACGTAAGTATTCGATTGAATTGTCCTGAAAAGTGTATGGGAAACTACAGACATTTTGTGCATAGATATTTAGTAAGTATTTTTCTTTTTTCTGAGTCGTAAATTTTCATTGGCAGGAACTTGGCGGCAGGCATTTAATGGTAGTGCTGGGACTATTTTTTTTGTAATTCTGCCTGGGGAAGTATCACACTTTTACCAGTTATTTTATCGCCAAGCAGTACTATGCAAACATCGCTGTGGGTCAAAGGATCAAAGCTTCCAGAAAAACTTCGTTCCAAAAATAACCTTTTTTATAGTAGGTATAAAGTGACAAAACGAGCAGGACACGTGCTTTATGGCAAGCAACATGTTTGCCAATAACAGCATAGCAACACGCAGCTATTGGAACATGAAGAGTCCAAACCGTTACCTAGCACCGCCCTACGCTCGTCACCTGTAGATATAAGGTGTTTTATGTCTTAGTCCAGTAATTTCTCTGGAAACATTGTCCTTCAAATCGGAACACAGTAATATTTGCGCACTACGGTTTGACAGCAGAATAACTAGCAAAAATTGTACTTCCCCAGGCGGACTCTACAAAGAACCGACTAATTTTGGTGTAGTGGTTAGTAGTGGTAGGGACCACGACCACTGCTAACCACATCGAAATCGGTCCATCCGTCAAACGGACGCTGATCAAGCTTCGGTGCCACAGACAGACATCGACGTCAAACTTATCAAACTTTTTGGTGAGATATTAAAAAGCAGGTCACTGTTGACCTGCTTTGATTATTGAGAAGAATACCGGTCCATCCGTCCGGTAGAGCCGATGGTACCACAGACAGACACACAGACAGACTAACATAGACGTCAAACTTATAACACATTTTGGTCAAGGGTTAAAAATCTGGTCAATAGCATTGGGAGGATGAACAGTGAACCATAGTATAATAAACACTACCAGTAGTTCATCGCCTTTGATCTTGGGTGAAACGCCGATAATGGTTAGGGTTGTCGCAAACAAAAAAACGTGGCACGTTTAAAAATAAATTAAAAGCTTGGCTTGTAAATAAAACGTATTACAAACTCCAAGAATACTTCGACGAATCATGATAATTTATACACAACAATATAATATAAATAGGTATGTTATGTAACAATAAATGTTTAATGTAAATCATGTATAATGAAAAAAATGCTTAAATTGTAAGAAATAATTGTTAATGTTTAGTATAGGTATTTTGATTAACTATGTATTCTGTTTAACTATGTATTTACTTGTGACTATATTTGTAAGTTGACGCATATTCTGACATGTCTGTTGTTCGCAGTTACGCGTTTCTGCAATAATTGTTTTATTGATAGGTATTTTGTTGAATAGGTACTACTCAATAATTGTAATTACTGAATTTAAATGAGATGAATAGTGTATATTATTTGATATTTTGGTTAACTAATGTAATTGGTATGTACGCCCGTTTTAGTTAATAAATAAATCAATAAATCATAATATTGTAAAATTAAATGTCTCAATTTATATGCACTTCAGCCTGACAGTTATGTTAAGATCACAGCGCCACATTTGTGTTGTCGGGCTGATAAATTATTAGTTTTGTCTGCGTTTTTTTTATTTTTTATTTTATTATTATATTTAATTATTTAAGTTAATTCTTATGTTATTTGTTCACTCAAAACTTCTTTGTCTCTGTCGTTTATTTTTGTTTAAAGTATAGATAAAGTTAAATAACTTTAAAGTAATGTAAGATAAATTAATTAGTTTAATTAATCCCTAATCGTATCTGATTGTTTTGTAACTTCATACCAAAGAGGCTTATTTTTGCATGCCCGCAAAGGGTAAAACTGTTGTGTCTATAATATCTCTACTGTAAAACATCTTTGTACGCAGTTTACGCAATAAAGAAATTCTGATTCTGACTATGATTTAATAGACTGTGAGTGAACACTGTACGAAATGATCATCTGCTATATCAGCCGCGCGCAAGTCACACGGACAGAGCAGTAAAAGGGATGTGTCAGTAAAAGTTTTATTTCTGTAATGGACGAGCTATGATCGACCGAGGTCGGCTTTATGTGGACGGATTATTGACTCTCGCAGTGGCTATAGACAATGTTATGGGGCTTATGAGGGAGGGTTAGGGGCTAAGTTTTGTATAGAGGTGTAATATCTGATTATGAAGTCTAAAATCCAAAATGCGTGTAGAAAACGTGATTTTGAAGGAAAAAGTGCACTATAGTTACGTGTTTTTTGGTGGAGATAAATCTGTTAAGTTTTCGTCAACGACTTGCTAATAACAGTTATTCTACCGTCAAGCAGTCATGCGCAAACATTAATGTGTTCCAGTTTGAAGGGCAATGTTTCCAGATAAATTACAGGGCTTAGAGAAATAATATCTTAGATATCTGGGTGACGAGCGCAGTGCAGTGACAGGTAATGATTTGAGCTCTTCATGTTCCAATAGTTGCGTTTCACTGACGTCACTTTGCTGTTATGTGGCAGACATGTTGCTTACCATCAGGCACATGACCTGTTCGTCTCGTCACTCTTTACCTACTATAAAAGCTACGTGGCATCGAATTAGCGGCAGAACAGTGGAGCGGACCGTATTTTTAGTGTTTTTTAACTTCTGTAAATTTCAAATTCTTAAACTTGTAGCTATACTACAAATATTATTACGAACGTCTGTGACGCAAACACAAAAGATTTCAGAAATCCAAAAAGCATTTAATATGGACGTCCCGCTCCACCGCCGCCCCAACGCTACGCCGCTACATACGCAAATCGAGGACAGAAATCCATTAAATCCATAGGAAGAGAGAGATTGAAAAATCGTTGAAAACCTATCAGCACGGCTGTAATCTAAACCGACAAATTATGTTTTGTACCAGAAAGTAATCAGACAGTAAGTTAACGTGATATAAAATAAAGTGGCCAAGTGCGAGTTCGACTCGCCCATGAAGGGTTCCGTTGCAGCAAGTAACATAATATACATAGTACACATAGTTTTTTTAGTTCGTTGTAACTTTGATCGAAGTTTTAATAATAATGTATTTATGACGTACCCAAAAAAAAAACTACTCATCAGATCGAGCTCAAACCGATTTTCGTTGTTGGTTTGCATGGTAATGTAAGTACATCATATATTTTTTTTAGTTTTTTTATTCTCTTATTTTAGAAGTTAGAGGGGGGGACACACATTTTACCACTTTGGAAGTGTCTCTCGCGAATATTATTCAGTGTAGACAAAAACTATATTACAAACCTCAACATCATTTTTGAAGACCTATCTATAGACATCCCACATCTGTAGGTTTAATGAAAAAAATAATTGATTTTCAGTTCTAAGTATGCAACCCTACATACCAACCCTAGACAACCCTAGTTTTTCTTTTTTAATTTTATTTTGTAAAAATCATGCGGTTCATAGAATACATCTACTTACCAAGTTTCAATAGTGCAGTTCTCATAGTTTCGGCAAAAAGTGGCTGTGACATACGGACGGACAGACAGACATATAGGCAGACAGACATGACGAATCCACAACACCAGAAATCTAAGTGCTTGTTTAATTCTTTTCAGTTTTTTTAGTACCTATGCGAGTACGTAATTTGATTCACTTTTGACGTAGTCGGGTTTTTGAGTTTTTAAATTATATTTTTTTATTTATTTTGTATGGGAAAAAAATATGATTTTTTATAAACTGTAAAACAAAAGTTGACGTATTTATGGAATAGACTAGAAAACATTTATTGTTAATGCTAGTTACACTCAGAAATGTTCATTATTATTAAAGCCAAGAGTATTTCTATGCAGGCTTGTCAAGTACAAATTTATTTATAGATATTACATTGATAAATAATTAATAATTGGCTATGTAGTTAATTTATACGCTGTAGAAGTAGGAGCGAGAGGTATACCAGCAAAAACTCTCTATAACCTGCTTAAAGACCTTGGCTTGTCCAGAAGTGCAGTAAGTTCCATACTAGAACGAGTATCTAAAGCTGCACTAGTAGGATCATATCCGATTTGGCTGGGCAGGGAGAGAAATACGAGTAGTGAAGGTGAGTGTTAACGTACGTCACCAAAAGGGGCCCCTTTTAAGCCTACGCCCGAGTCAAGTCTTGGGGTCTATTCGAGATTTCTCTCTCTGCCACACGATGGACCCGGCACCCGCACGGTGAACCCATGGAATACTAAGAAGTTCGTTTCAATTACAAACAAAACATAATGAATAACTTCAGCTGAAAATGGCTGTAAAAAGGTAAAATTCAAAAAATTATAATAGATAAATGAAAACGACAGTAGCAAATATTCTCGTAAATTTAAATAATATTATATCCAATGATTCAAAAATCATTGCTGGTTAATAGGGTTAAAAAACAAACTATAAATCTGGCTTACTAATAAGAAGATCACTTCCAAACAATCAATTGTTACCCATCCGTGCATTATAGCACCTGACTTGCTTGGAACATAAAAATAAAATTCAATACTAACATTTCACAAACACAATGGTATGGTATGGTATGGTATGGTATGGTATGGTATGGTATGGTATGGTATGGTATGGTATGGTATGGTATGGTATGGTATGGTATGGTATGGTATGGTATGGTAAGGTATGGTATGATGTTCTATGAAATAAAACTAAACAAAGAGGGTAAACTTAGAATCATTCACCTTCATTTGGAAAGTTATTACATTATACCCACCCAATAACTCTTGCAATAACTAGTGGCCTCAATATTTAACCATATCTGTTGTCTGTATTATTTTTATTCTGGTTCTGCTTTCCAATATAATAGTAAAAGCTATATTAAATCTACATATCCATCAGATATAATTATCTGAACAATAAATTCAATTCTTATTGAAATTATATTGTACTTAACATAACCCTAAATATGATGTAGGCTGCTAACCAATAACCCTGTTTTTACGCAGTATTATTGGTAAGTAATTTCAAAGCTATTGTAAAATTAATTTGAAGGTAAAATAGTGATAAGAGTGATTTATACCCGGTTTAAATTATTCCAGTCCAGCGACCGAATCCAGCGCTGGATTGCTTACTGGAATAATGTAAACCAGCACTGGAAAGCATTGGTACTGGATTGGTGCTTTCCAGTGCTGGTTTCCATTTTTCCAGTCAACAAGCCAGCGCTGGATTCGATCGCTGGACTGGAATAATGTAAACGGGGTATTAAACGAATCACAACAGAACTCTCATTTCATTTTTTATTACAAATATTTTTGTGGTGGTTGTCTGGCTATAGTTATAGGTAGTAGTGGACGTATTATTTTTGAATTTGTATTTCATTTCGATTTAAAAATATAATATAATAGAACGTGAGAAAAAAATTGCCAGTCATAGGAACTGCTTATAGAAGTGAAAATGTATAACTCAGAATTTGATAGCTTACTTGAGACTACGCAGGTGAAACCGGAGGGCGTGGCCGTGAGCATGGCCATCTAGAAATGCGTCAGCCAATGGGAAATGCTAATGCGTTTCTAGATAGCCAATGGCCATGGTCCCGAGTTTACGCGAAGATTTCTTATCATTCCCGAGCGTGATTCTAGAATTCAATTCATAACCCACGAAAAATCTGTCTATGGCGCGCCAAAAGAAGTTTTCACTTCAAAAATAACTACTTATCAGTAACAAAAGACGCAGACGAATTCTACCCACGAGTTAAGTTTTAAAAGAATCTGTGGGGGTTGGCTTTAGATCAGTTTAGATGGTAAGTAGTGGTACTTAAGCCGTGGGGCTTAGCTGCCGACAGTAAGAAAAACCAAAGACCAGCTGGCACTAATATGCAAAACTGAGTATCATTGTTAAAAAAAATACTACTTCTCCAGGTTGACTCTGGAATTAATTCTACGCCTACGCCAGCAAAACCACAAGTCACAACTAGTGCCTTATTCAGTAGAAGCTAAATTTGCCAAATATTCTACCGCCAAGCAGTAATGTGCAAACTTTACTGTGTTCCGGTTTGAAGGGCAATGATTCCAGAGAAATTACAGGGCTTAGAGACATAATATCTTAGATCTCTGGGTGACGAGCGCAGTGCAGTGCTAGGTAATGATTTGGACTATCATGTTTCAATAGCTGCGTGTTACTGTGCTGTTATGTGGCAGGCATGTTGCTTACCATCAGGCACATGACCTGCTCGTCTCGTCACTCTATGCTATAAAAAAAAAAAAAAAAAAAAAAAGCTATCCACCGCGTTTTACCTCATATTGAATAATTTAGCCTCCCCATCAAGATAACCGCAAAGTCGCAGATTTTAAGGCGCACACGAGGTAATATTTACCTCGAGAGCCAAAAAAACAATATTCCTTTGTAATAAGACGATGTATTATGTTAATATAAGCAGGCGCGTCACGTTGGTGGGGTAGGAATGTTTTGATTAAAACTTATGAAGAAACTCTTTTTGAGGGACGAGTGGGAGGCGGGAGCGGGTACGCCGATATTATCAGGTTATTGGCTATACCAAACAACAAGTCATCAATGTTAAAGCCATACTTACATTTGGCTAAATTTAGTCGACTGTATTTAGTGATTTATGAGGGAAAAGTTACGGCTGGTCTAGTCGGGGGAAAGGCGACTGCCGATCCGGAGACCCCGGGTTCGAACCCCACACGTACGTACCACTGTCTTTTCAAAGTCATGTACGGGATGCCGTTAACTTAAAACGGTCAAGGAAAACATAGTGAGGAAACTGAAATGTACCTAGAATATTTTAAAGTCATGTGTCATCCACCAACCCGCACTGAGTGGTGGTGGATTATGGCCTTAGCTCTCTCCTTGCGAGAGAAGGCCCCGAGTCCCAGCAGTGGGAAGATTTAGTGGCCTGCTGATGATGTCGATGATGAATTTAGTGAAGTGTTACCACATTCAGTAAACTACCATACTAAATTCAGTTACAAAGATTGCTTGCGTCGAACTTGCAACTTCTGCTCTTGCTGCTAATTTGTTAGATACTGAATTTAGTCGACTAACGTTGCTTCTAAATTTGCTTTAGAATTCAGTCTACTAAATTTTGCCAAGTGTTATAAGTCTAAGAGCTAAACTACATACAATTCATCAATGTTACATTGCAAAATTATTTTGGTCATCTCTGACTAGGGATCTATAGCCCTAACTTGGTTTTATACTCGTACCCAACGATCTCAATACACAGATGTGCGCCCTCGCAAACTTCAGAGGGCACGGAATCATGTCATCGTTGGGAAGAGTGAGCTCACTCTTTCCGTTCTAGTTGGTTGCAGGAAGCAGTGGACGCCGGACGTTTTTACCAATCAGTATTCGTTGTCAACAACCAAAATAAGTAGAACCGCAGCAAATCTCGCTGCTAGCGATTCTAGGGGTCAAGTAGATTGGTTGTGTGTAAACCACTTATGTACGATACACACAGAGACGCAGTTTATTACCAATGTCGAAGATGCTCAGGGCACATCCATTGGTTTATATTGATGCTCGTACCTAAAAGAAGTTCGCCTGTAGTAGTTTTAACTGTAGTAATCTTGAGGCATTATTATTTATATAAGAAAAATAGACAGGTAGATAAGAAAACTCTTTATTATGACACAGAAAAAAAGAAATTTTACAGTAAAACACTTTAGAGATATTACGTGTGAAGTTGTGAAATATGCTCCTCTTGTCTGATGTCAAACTGCGACGTGACTTAGGATGGAGTGTACTTAGAAGAAATATCGATTTGACGATAGGTATTTGGATTGTATTTAAGAGGGAAAAGTTACGGCTGGTCTAGTCGGGAGGTTGGCCTGCTGATCCGGAGACCCCGGGTTCAAACCCCACACGCACCACTGTCTTTTCGAAGTCATGTGCGTAATGTCGCTAACTTAAAACGGTGAAGGAAAACATCGTGAGGAAACCGACATGTTTCAAACTAGACTTTAACTAGACTAGAATCTTTCGTGGTCATGTGTCATTCACTAACCCGCACTGGACCAGCGTGGTGGATTATCGTCTTGACTATCTCCATGGGAGAGAAGCCCCCGAGTCGTAGCAGTGGGAACATTTAGTGGGCTGTATATGCTATGAGAAAAGGCTCGTTCAAGCAGAACATTCCATTACTTGGCTGCACGTTTAACGAAAGTGGAGTCAAATAGCTTCGGTTTATGGAATGTCAGGTCGCTATCAGGCGAGATGCCGGTCAAGTGTAAATCTATAAAAGTTAAAAAAAAGATAAAGAAAAAAGAAGAGAAAGAAGAAGAGGCGACTTCATTCGATCCTTCACTTGATGGCTAAAAATGTTTATGTTTTATTATATTTTGTTGGCTTATATCTTCGACCACAATACAGACAGACAAGCCAAAACTTGTTAAAAATGTATCAATTTAACTTTGGGCGCGATACCAGTCGCTGGGCGCGCCCTTTCATAGACCTTCCCTCACCCTAATTTGTTATCGAAAGTTAAATGATTCATATTTTCTTTGACGAACTACGCCACGCTTTCGTATTTTGTTATTTTTGAAGTTCGGGAGATTGCGAGCTAGCACGTGTTTTGAAAAGTTTGGAGAAATATTTATTTTTGGACAATTTGGAATTTTCGTTGTGTGAAGAACTTTTTGTGTAGTAGAATTGCCAACGATCAAGACGGTTGCTTAGTACTAAGCCAACTGTAACAGAGGAGAACCTCAGAGTTCCAGAGAGAACCAGTTTAATTTAGTCAAATAAGTGCTTAAAAATCTCTAACTACACTACTGATCATGCTCCTCCAAAACGGCTCGACCGATTTTAGTGATTTTTAAATCATTCTGGTAGGTTACGTCATATTTTTCGACCTCCTCCGCTCATATTTCAATAGAAATTATACTATTTTCGTATGAACGATTTCCGAATAATTTAACCGTCTGCGTCGTTCCATCATGTAGTGTCTCGTCACTTTGACGTTTCATTCCGTTACTAATTTATATGGCAGAACAACGTTTGCAGGGTCAGTTAGCGAATGTAATAAATAAATGGCTTTAATACGAACATGTTTTGATCGATTTGTTTGATTTTTGTTTTAAGGTCGTAGAACTCAAATGGAATCATATATATTTAGGAAAATAAAAAACACAAATCAATTTGTGTATAATACAAAATGTGTACGTATTTAAAAAACGAGTACGTGTATTAACTAACACTATATTTATGGTCCAATATTTATTCATAAATTAGATTTAACTAGTTTTTACTGAAAACTAAGTGCTAAAAAGCCACATATCACACAAATAGTGTAGCTATTATTATGCAACAGGAAAATGTTGTAGTGTTTTGTTAGACGCATATGTCTTGTATACATTTGCTTGCCATGTTTTTTCAGTAGCCCTAATAAACAACAAGTAAAATAAATGTATTTAGCCAACCGTCCCATCTATATGTTGACCTTTATAAATCTAAAAATAATTTCTTGAGCCATTTAATCTATTCCATAATATTTACGACGTCGCCATTAACTTCCAACAGACATTTTATTCGACTGTATAATGCATTCTCCCATAAATCTGGGAAATGAGGTAAGTACTGGCAATAAAAAGTCCGAACATCGATAAACACAAGTGCGCGGGACACGAACACAATCAAACACAGATACCATGCTCAAACTCGTATAATGGTATATCTCCTGTTTTTTTTATCCGTATATTTGTGTCCGTATGTCACAGCTACTTTTATCCGAAACTATAAAAACAATACAGTAGAAACTTGATAAGTAGATGTATTCTGTGAAACTTTTCACACAAAAATAGAAAAAAAAACAAAAAAGTTTGGGGATGACCCATACTTAGAACTGAAACTCAAAAATTGTTTTTTCAATTATGATGTACCTACATTAATTACCACACAAACTTCCACCGAAAATTAGTTTGAAGAAGATCTAGTATGCAGTTTTTTTGTAATCGTCATAAATATAGTATTATTAACACATCGGTCAAAGTTACAACAAACTACAGGGTTTTTATAGTATACCACTTGCTGCTATAGAACCCTTCATGGGCGAGTACAACTCCCACTTGACCACTTTTATTTAAGCTTGAGTATTACACAAATGGATACAAAAAAGTAAGTCTCGGAACATGATAGTTTCTTCACGATGTTTTTCTTCACCTTCAAAGTCTATAATGATGACAAAATTCTACATCAAAGTGCAGGCGGGATTCAATCGCCCTACGCTTAAGTTTTTGTCATTGTGTAAATACAACTTTTATTATTAAGTTTAAAGAATTTTCAAAAGCATCAACAGTATTTCATGTGTGAGTACTAGTAACACCGCAATCAAGTCAAATTGTGCCGAACACATAAATGGTTTACGAGGCTGTTATCCCGTAATGTGTATGGAATAGTCTGGAATCGACAACAAACTGCTGAACTTGTCACTGAGAGGCTCACGTTTATTGAACCACTCTTCTTTCGCCATTATGGATCAACAGCCAGCGTCTCGTAGTTTACTGCCATTTTGTCTGGAACTCTGTTATAATAACAATAAGATTTACTGTTATCAAAGACTGTACAATTTTGTATGTATGAAGCTTGAAGAGTATGAATTAATACGCCTTTATCGTCGACCGTTTCATGTTTGCCGTTTCTATGAATCGATCTAAAACATTTAACGCTACTTTTGTTATACTAACAGCTGGACTTTGAAATGTCGTAATTTAAGTGAGTTGTTCTCGATGGATTTCATTAAATTAATTCAAATTATGAACAATTCACCTTTTTTTTCAGGAATAGTTTTCAAGGAATTTCTTACTCACTAAAAATGGATGTTTCGTCCTACGCTAAATTGTCATAATTATGAGATTTATTTAGAAATCTATCGTGGCTTGTGGCTCCAGCACTGCTAGTTTGTAGAGTTCTGCGCATTTACGAACACAACCCTTGAATATGGCTGGAACAGCCTGTTTTCCTTAAGTGGTATATGGAAACAACGCGGGCCTCACCTAGGAGTTCAAGTGACTACACTCAATGAGCGATGAATCCGTGAGTCCAACGCCTAAGTCATGGAGGTCAAAGGAGACGGTGAAAGTATCCACTACTGAGGCGTTGTACAGCGTTGGGGCATCGGGAGATCAGACGAGATCTACCCTTTGCACTCCCTGTTTCCTTTCGGAACGTCGAAGCCTTGTCGAAGGTGATCAACATTAGGAGCTATGATTTTATACAACGCTTTTTGTTAATCTAAAGCATTTTTTATCTGTTTTCTTTTATCACAAACAGTGGAATTTACGTAGAACACAACTTCTCATCCGATAGTGTTTTTTTTTACACTAAAGAGTGACGAGATGAGCAGTACGTGTGCCTTATGGTAAGCAGCACGCCTGCCCATAACAGCACAGTGTCACGCATCTATTGGAACATGAAGAAGCCAAATCACAACCTAGCACTGCACTGCGCTTGTCATCAAGATATTTAAGATTATTTTTATGTCCAGTATTTTCTCTGGAAATATTGCTCTTCAAACCGGAACACAGTGTTGTTTAGACATAACTGCATGGCGCTAGAATAACTGGCAAAGGTGTACTTCCCCAGGTGGACTCTCCAAATTGTCCTATTACTACTAAAATTGCTAAAATTACTAAAATTACTAAAATTATTGTGGTATGGTATGTTCAAGTTCCGACCTATTAGGTTTAGATTAAAAATTAAATGAGACTTACTATACTCTTTTACAACAGAGCTTCTAAGACATCACACCTAAATAAGCGAGTAGGTATATGTCAAACGACCAGTACACAGTAAATAATAGATGAAGGTATTAATAATCCCGAGTTATTTGCCGTTTCCATTTATGATGGCTGTAACGTTTATCGTTGTACCTACGTGATGTCATTAATTAATAAAGCTTTCTTAATATCAATAATCAATTTAATAATTTCGGTATCATAATTTATTCTACGAACTAAGAAGTACACAATCGTAATGGTAAAAAAAATTGGCAGTCATAGGAACTGCCGATAGAAGTGAAAACTTGTTGTTGCCCTGGTACCTAGGGGCAAACGCAACTCTTTTATATTTCTGTTGCCTGGTATCTGGAGATAAACGCTGGGCTGTTGGAGGTAGGTAATCGAAACTCTTTACTGTTTCTGTTGCCCTGGTACCTACCTGGCCGTTTTTACCGAGTCTACCCGAAGATTTCATATCCGATCCGATCCATTATCATATCCAAGCGTGACGATTGATGAATCCATTTCACAGCCCACTAAAAATTCTGTCTATAGCGCGCCTAAAGAAGTTTTCACTTCAAAAATATGATGTTATTTTATTGTTCGCTACGGCAAGACCAAATGTTACAGGATTCATATTTATTAAGGTGTGATAATGCACCATTTTGAAGATACAGCTGGTCTATTCAAGAAAACGCCAACTACCAATCTGGAGCCTTTGGCATAGAATAGATAATATAGACCCTTGGTTCGAATCCTACACTTACCACTGTCTTTTCGAAGTCATCTGTGTAATGCAGCTAGCTCAAAAACGGTGCAGGAAAATATCGCAAAGGAAGCACAATGCAGGTAGAATCTTTCGAGGTCATGCGTCAACGCTAAGCCGCAATGGGCCAGCGTGGTGGATTATGACCCTGACTCTCTCCTTGCGATATAAGGCCCTGAGTCCCAGCTGTGGGCTGCTTATACTATGCTTATGCAAAAGTTTCTTGAAGTAATTTAATATAATTGTAAGATTGCAGGCTCTACATATTTGCGCCGACCTTTGAGTATTATTTTGTAATCCAATACTTACTCTAACAATAGTTTAGTTTACAACAGTTACTCTTACCTATCTCTTTGATTTGTTTGACGTCATAAATTCAAAAATATATGTATATTTATATATTTCGTGTAAAGTTTCAGGAAATAATTGTGTGTTGTCATAAAATATTATGAATATTTTCTCTCACTTCGAATGAATACTTTCGAATATTGGCCACGTACGTTCAGCATTTAGTTAGCTCATAATGCTCGTTGTACCGCCCCTTTATTCCGATACTTTAACGTAATACTTAAATTTTATACGACTCGATATCGAGGTGGAGGTATCTTAATAGCCCATTGTGGGGCTTAAATACTCTTCAGCTTAAAGGTGGAGACTTCTCAAATAGATCGGTGGAGGGCCTATTAATTTATTGCGAACGAATAATTGTTTCACTTTTTTGTTTGGTATAAGCCGAGTTTTGTTTTGTTTACTAAGTCAAGCTAGATCAATCATATCACTTCTGAGTTGCAAACGATAGCTAATATAAGAGTCGTGTCCTACAAATACAATTTTATAAACGCGAAAGCTTGTAAGAATTTTTTTTTTGGATGAAATTTGGAAGGTATATAGATAGATATTGGTCTGGAATAAAACATTGGCAATTTTTTATCCCGGGAAAATTACGGGATCGGGAACTACCGGTACAACCGTTTAGAGCTGCTAGTTATTAATCATCACCACCAGCCCGTGTTCGTCAACTGCTGGACATAGGCCTCTCCTATAATACGCCACTCAGCCCGATCCTCGGTTTTACGTTTCCAACCGCCACCAGCCGTCTTTCGTATATCGTCACTCCATCTAGTCTCACGGGCGTCCTACACTACGTTTACCGATTCGCGGTCTCCACTCCAGAACCCTTTTACCCCAACGGTTATCGGGTCTGCGACTATTTATTAATAAATAATCAAAAATGTGTTCCGAACTCTTGTAAAACACTTTGTACTACAATACATACAACTGTAGAACAAAGTTTCAAAGTTGTAGTTTTATTATGTTTAACCGACTTCAATTAAAAGAGGAGATTCTCAATTCGGTTTTATGTTTTTTTGTATGTATGTGTAACCCAATAACTCTGCCAATGATTAATAGATTTTGATGATTTTTTTTTGTTTGTTTGATAGATATAATAATACTTATACACATGTAATACTGCGTAGGTCATATGAATTCTATTGAAATCCGTCTAGCAGTTATTGAAATATCAGTAAAAAACTAAAAAAAAATCTTATCTTACCTGGGCTACATATATCTCCGTCTCATTGGAAGAGTGTTTAGTTAATTTCACAAAAAAAAAAAAATTTACTCGAGTATATAATAACTCGAGTTCAGTTTTAAATTGAAGTCTGTTTTTGTGTATGCGGAAAAAAATAAATTATTAGATACTTTACCAAGATGTTTTTAGTCAATAAATAATTAAATAACTTTTTCGCAGCATTACAACGACCGTGGCCACCAAAACATTGAGTTCTGCAAAATCTGAATAAATTCAATATTCTAGGTACACCGCGGGGTGCAGTTAGTTTTTAAATATCGTTGAAAACAATAACATAACTTTAAATAGGTATAAATAAATATTGTTGACTATATTTATGTACTATGGAACCCAAACAGTTGATATAATGGGTACTTTTATTTTACGTATTTAAAATACATACTTATTTTGCACAGAAACACCCAGACACAAAACAAATACTAGTATTCATCACACAAACATTTGCACTGAGTGGGAATCGAACCCACGACCCACGGCTTCGAAGGCAAACTTACTACCAACTACGCCACGAGTCCAGTAAAATACTATATCGTATCATTTTTAAATAGAAAATGTATTAACCTCCATCCTCCACAGTGCATGAGGAGAGCTTCAACTATGTTTTTGGCATTTTTCATAAATAAGCAGATATTAATCTACGTGCAGACTTGACGCATCACAAACAAAATACACTTTAAGACTTGTTTGTTCGTCTAGGAAAATAAAGCACTAAATCACGAAGAGCAAAAATGGAGACGAGTCCATTGCTCTTCGCCGTTAGACCATTAGCGGCGGCTCTTGTTGAAGCGGTGATGTATGGTGTTCTTGATTTACGATCGTGCTAGTTAAGCGACCGATGATTTTACATTCACCAGAACTTACTCAGACTAGGAAGATCTTAATTCGGAATACATTTTTCTCTTAGTTCTTTGTGTTAGTATTCTTTAAATATTAAATATTGGTGGACAATTCACACACAACACCATCTGACCCCAAACTAAGCAAAGCTTGTGTGATGGCGGCCAGATAGCTGATATAATACTTATATAGTTTTAAATACATACTTATTATACATAGAAACACCCAGACACAGTGCAAGCATTTGAATTCATCACACAAATATTTGCACTGGGTGGGGATCGAACCCACGACCCTCGGCTTCGCAGGCAGTGCTACTACCAACTAAGCCACGAGGTCAGTCAAGTCTTTGCAATCTATAGTACAACTAGCTGGCCCCGCAAACGTTGTTTTGCCTTAGTGAACAACCCTTGTCACTTAGGGGTATGAAAAATAGCTAGTAGCCGATTCTCATACCTACAGAATATGCATATAAAATTTGTTTAAAATCAGTAAAGCCATTTCGGAGGAGTAAGGAAACAAACACTGTGACACGAGAATTTTATATATAAGATATCGTTTGCGATCATCACATTAAATCTAGGGCATCTTTATCACGTGAAAACATTGATTTTTCGATAAGATTTTCTTCCTATAAAAGCTGCAAAAATAATTAAAAATATAATCGATCTCAGGATAAAATAAACAAACAAATACCAAATTACAAATAGGTACCTGAGAGTTCGTCAGGCGTAGCAAAGCGTGGAACATTTTACTGATGATCTGTTATAAATATTTGTGTATTCACAATTGGTTTTAATCTCGCTAGCACCTGCGAGTATTTCTCAAAGAAATGATGCCAAAGTTTACATCCTGCAGGGTTTTACGCTGGAAAAACAAAGACAGTGATGAAACCGGTCCAAAAATACATTCTTCCAAGATATTCGTCATCCGCCAACCCGCAACTCAACTTCGCCAACCTCTGCCAACACAAACGCAATACGAATCCCAACATGAAACGAGCTGCTTGTACTAAACCATAACTTCGTAACTCACATTTGAAGTATCTACTTGTATCTCAAAATGTTTGCACAGTTCATACTGCAGGTTTCCAATAAGTATAGTTCATTCCTCTGAAATCGAATTCCTCTTACGATCTACCTACTTTTGGTGCATCATCCATCACAGTCTGACTGTTGCTGCTGAATACTTGAAGATATCCGACGAATGCATTAGACATTTTTTCCTCAGGTGTTTCCACGAAACATTTGCATATCAATAATCAATAGGGTACAATCCTTAAAAAAAAACTAATTAGTCCTTCAGTTAGAGTGCTAAAAAATATTGTACACGTATCTTTTCTTTTGTTTTACAAACAAAAAATTACGAAGATACAGCGCTTAGAAGTTTCGCATGACGTCACTCGTGCCTACGATTTTTACTCACGAGTGACGTTGCGACCCTTCTCTCTCGAAGTTTGATGTACTATAATATCTTTGTCGATTTTTAATATTTTGAAAAAACAAAAAACACATGTCTAATATTTTTCCATGATCTAGCTGACGGACTAATAAAATTAGAATACATACACAAAATACATATTCAAAAATTTTCTTTTATTGTATTGATTTTTTCCATAATTTAATACCTACACCCAAACAAAGCAAAACTTGAACTAGAAAAGCCAGATCATTTTTGTTTTTCTGTAGGTACATATTTTATAATTGACCGCTGTTTGCTACAACGGCAACGTAATTTTTTTTTTTAAATGAAGAGTGACTAGACGAACAGGACATATTATGCTTGATGGTAAGCAACATGCCTGCCACATAACAACACAGTGACACGCAGCTATTGGAACATGAAGAGTCCAAATCATTACCTAGCACTGCACTGCGCTCGTCACCCAAAGATCTAAGATGTTATATCTCTAAGCCATGTAATTTATCTGGAAACTTTCAAACCGGAACACAGTAATGTTTGCACATTACTGCTTGGCGGTAGAATAACTGGCAAAGGTGTGGTCCTTCCCCAGGCGGAGTCTGCCAAGAGCCTATCTGCCTGCCTGCCTATCTCTGGCTGATAAGCGAGAAATTCGGGCAGGCGTGTTGCTTGCCGGTATGGGGGGTCACATGGGACATGATCCTCCCCAAAATCAAATACGTTACATTAAAATGGGGCGCTACTAGTAGTATTTTTTTAAAATTGTATTTCTATTCGTGACCCTTCCAAAATCTGAAGCTTGTGTGTTGCATTATAATATAATATGTCTCCCATATAGCTACAGATATACTGCTAATACGTATGCCCGTCATGCAAACTCATAAGATTTCACCCATCACATTTATCGGAATGCTCGTAGCTCGAAAAAAGCAGCATCGTTTCATGGTCGATGTTCCAAACACACGAACGAAGAGATTTGACTCTACTTTTGTTATAAGAACATCTAGCCTGTGGAATACGTTGTCTGAGTGGGTTTTCCCCGACGGTTACAATCTTCGTGTCTTCAAATCGAGGGAAAATGAATTGGTTTATTCTAGGTAAACACGCTCCATCGAAGACCGTATCGTCGCTTAACATCAGGCTTGAGATGGCGGTCAAGTGTAAACCTATAAAAGTTTAAAAAAAAACATGAAGTATTTAGCGCGCACGTCGCGCTCCGCTGCTCCGCTGCCGCTCCGACGCTACGCTTTCACATTACCATGTCGGTGATGTGAACCCATATTATTGTCGTGTAAAAAGTGCTAAATGCTACTAAAAAAAATGTTTGAAGTAAAACATTCTGTAGCTCAGTTAGTTGTTCAAATCATTATTTTAAACACATTTTAAAGAATTGTTATTCTAGTTCAACTCCCCGTCAGAGCTTCAACATTCCGAAAACAAGACTTTACGTTCCGTTTTCTGTATCTCAATTTCGTGACATTCTACTTATTTCATTGTATTGTTTATGCATATGGAATAGGAACTACATTCGCCTGAATGGTTTTCAAATATCCAAAAGCTTTAGTTTAGGATACAAAGTCGTATTTCCCAGTAATAAGGTTAAGTTTGGATTGCGGTAGCGAGTGCAGATGAGCATCTCCCAGGAACGATTTGAAACATGTTCAAAGATGGTCGGCGAAAGCTTTCCTGTTCGTGTTTTATTTTTAAATCGCGATTTATGTTGGGATGCGGAGGCGCTGCGAGATCTCGGATTTCTTCATTTGAGATATTAAAGTTTATTAACGTGAAGCGGAACGCGGAGTTGAAGGGATTATTGCGGGAACGTGTATTGATATTATGAGGAAAGTTTCTGATAATGGATGAATAAATATTTATTACATGTATGAAGTGGATAGTCTTTTATGCATTCTTATTTGGAAAAGTAGTTTATATTTTTAATACAAAAGTAAAAATAGTGTTAGCTCATTTTCACTTTTAATCTCCATGTTATTATTTCAAAACATTGTCAAATGGAAGAATCTTCACAGAGACTGTCTGTGGAAGTACTTCACATATTTATTTCTATTATTCTGTTGTCAAATAGTGATATGAAAAGATTACTGTAAATTGCGTGGTGGTAGGATTCTATACAGAGTCTGAATGGGTAAAGACTAAATAGCGAAAAGACTTTTTTTAAAAGTCTGTCTTGGTGAATGCCACATCTGTGCCAAGTATTATACTATGCAGTGTTCTTGTTGGTAGGCACTAACAATGACACTGTTGCTTACCATTATGCCCAAGTCTGGCTCGTCACATCACTCTATGTTTTAAAAGAATCCATTAGTCTAACGTGTTTAGACGAGATATTATCTTTCCCCTGTAATTTCTCTAGAAACGTTGCCACATTGGATGATTGCACATTACTGCCTCGCGGTGGAATAACTGCCAAAGGTGTGATACTTGAGGACTGTATATTTATCTAAAACGTATAATGTAGAAGGAAGCAGTTAAAATAGCTTAGAACGCATAAATTACGTGGTTTTTGAATAAGTCCATATCAGTGTTCCCGCTATCTCTCCTCGCCATAAAACGCTTTACGGGCACACCCGCCGATATTCGGGCAATATTCGGCGATATTCGGCGATATTCGGCCGATTTGGGCGAATAAGCGTGTTGAATGAAATCTACTACTGCACTAAACCTTATATGTTATAGTAATAATTGAGGGGAGAGGCCTGGGTGAGGGGTGAGAGGTTTCGAAGCATGAAAGGTTGTAAGTAATTGTTATAAAAAAATCTTCCGTCATGTTATATATATTCGATATTCTGTTGCTAAATAATGCGATATGGACTACTTTATTAGTTGACGTAACACACATGGAATCTATAAAATAACAATACAATAAAAAATATTGTTGTGTTGTGTTATATTTTATATTCATCTCCAAAAGAAATCAAAATTCTTAACAAATTCTGCGCGTTTTCTATTTTACTTTTATAGGTTTACACTTGACCGCCATTTCATCTAATGTTAAGCAACAATTTGGTCTACGATGGACCACAAGACATGTCTGGATGTTTACCTATAAGAAACCGATTCACTTTCGATTTGAAGACACCAACATTATAACCACCGGGTAAAACCCACTCAGGCAACGCATTCGCACAGGTTCTTATTACAAAAGTAGAGTCAAACCTCTTCATTCGTGTCTTCGGAATATCAACCATGAAACGATGCCGCTTCTTCAAGCTACGAGATCTCCAATAGAAAAAAGGGTAAAGTGGTATTAGATCATGCGGGCCAGTGGCACACTCTCCGAAGTGCATCCGATAAAAAACCGATAAGCTTACCTAGCAATTATGAGGCGATGTTCAAGACTTTGAAGTATTTTTCTCACTAGAATATCTTTGCCTATGAGCCTTTTGGCACGTACCTGAATCGATTCCAGAGATTCAGGCTGATACTTAGCCGATCTTTCCCAAAGGTGCGAACAGTACTCCATACAAGAGCGAATCTATGCGTACAAATTCTAGCACAATTACTACTAAATGAATTTAAAAGAACATACAGATACACGGAGGTATAATTAAAATAAAACCGGCCAAGTGCGAGTGGGATTCCCGCACGAAGGGTTCTGTACCATTAGCAAATAAACGGGGAAAACCTCTTTGGCTTTATTCGGAATTCCGTAGACATCGCAATTTCCACAGACAGGCAAAAATTTCTTTTAAAATTTTAATTTTTGCCTCATGATTCTGACGACGAATTTGATATCGCGTTTTATTTTTACTAGTGGTGCCATCTAGTTTGCTTGCGACGGCCTAATCGAGCAAGAAACGGTAAAAATCAAGTTTGTTGTATAGAAGCCTCTTTAAATATTATTTTAACTTTATGTTTAGTATTTGTTGTCATAGCGGCAAACGAAATACATTATCTGTGAACATTTCAACTGTCTACCTATCACTGTTCTTGAGATACAGCCTGGTAATAGACAGACGGACGGACAGCCAAGTCTAGGGTTCCGTTTTTACTCTTTGGGTACGGAACCCTAAAAAACGTATGTCAGACAGGGATTTCAAAATTGCACACGTGAGTGAAAGCGCCCCGCGGCCGCGTAGTTGCCGATCCCGTTTTTTTTTTCGGTATAAAAAAATAGCCTAGTGTTATAATCTATCCCTGTACCTTATTTCACGTTAATCCTTCATATCATATCATATCATATCATATCATCAGTTTTTTGTAAACGAGATATCCATATTTATAATATATTAACAAACTTTCGCATTCATATTTTAGTAAGCATGTTACGTTACGTTACTTACGTTGTATTTTTAATATCTCTCTGAAATGAAATAGAAATGTAATTATTTAGAGTTTTACTTCGATTTAAATTCTAGAGATTTGTAAATTCGTTCCTCCCGCGGGCTGCATACCAATCACGGCAAGATTCTAAACTTTATAATATCGCCGAGGATTTCATAAAAATGGTGATTTCATTACTTTTCTATTGAGACCTTTTTAATACGCCTTGTATAAAAGCGCATTAAAGCTGTCTTGCCTGTTTTAAGTCAGCAAAACGATCTATTCATTAAATTGTTAGAAAAATCAAATAATAATTTAATTGATGAGGAATTTTAATGGAACATACAATTTATTAAAAAAAATATATATAGAGAACTACACTACACCACAAATATAATATACACTAATCACATCTGACTTATACATAGACCTATAAAGATCTAAAGTTATTCTAGGGTAGCGATTCTAAATCCATTCGGTTACATCCGACACGGAATCTCATCTCTCGGTGTTTGTCTTATCTGTTTAGCATGACAGAGACAGGGATTGTCATTCCGATTTTGAACCATTCGGATTGCATTTAGAATCGCTACTCAGATGACTATACCAGTAGGAAGCGACATTAGCACTCTGAAGAGGATGATGATGATGATTTTGTTGTGTTCAGCTATGCACTGTTTACGCCTGCGCCTGCGTAATTAGTAACACAAGATGCAAGCGCGTCATCATGTTCCAGTATTTCCATATTTTGTTATTATATATTAGCCACCCTCAGTATATTCCAAAACGTCAAACCGTCAAGACATCATCTATCTTATCATCGGCTCATCAAACAACACGCACAAGTGACAATTATTTGTACTCAATTTTATTCTACAATATAAGCTGTGAAAGTCGGTCAGAAGCTTTATTTCTTTTTTGCCGAATCCAACTGGATCCGTATTTGGCGACCGCAAAAAGAACGAATCACCGGACTTGAGAAGAAGGCATTGAAAACCGACGGTGTAGCTTTAAAAACCATTGACGTGGTTACATTTGAAAACGAAGATAGCCGCTATTCCTACAAATAATTATACATCACGGATGCGGGTGCCGGGTCCATCGTGTGGCAGAGTCCCGAAAGAAGTCAGAGGAAATCCCGAGTAGACCCCGAGACTTGTGACTCGGGCGTAGGTAAGGGGCTCCATTTCACGTACATCAACACTAGGGTGGAGCACGAATGTATGGACAAAATTTTTTTTTTAGTTTCAAAGTTCTAATAGTGGGGGATTTGTGCGTAATAATGAAATTGAAAGAAGTGTAATTTTTTAGCTCATTTAGTTAGTATCTTTTGCCCCCGCAATGACTTTAAATAAAAAAAAAATACTTAAATTTTAAAATCGTAAAATGTGAAATGGTGCCCTCCATTTACAAGTAAGAAGATACTTAATGAGAGATAATGTATGGATTAAACATTTATGAAAATAATACTGTGAAAAAACTAAGAAGGATTTGAAAAATTACATTAATAATTAAGCTTGGAAATCCTTTTTTGTTACAATTGAGGCATTACGTTCCACGATTCCAACGTGGCTTTTATTGCACCTAATCTTGACTTTTGTGTGCACTGGGTAATAGAAGCTTCGTTCGTAATCTTCACAGCACTCTCAACAGCTTCCGTAAGGCAGGGAACCTTTAAGAACAATGGTTTGCTCTCACCACCAGATTCGACAATGTCCTGAATTCCTTGGTCAGATTTGTTTTTAGAGCGGCGGTTCGGTTAAGTATTCCTACCAGTACATTAATTAATCAATATAAACTTGAAGTAGCATTAAAATGTATCATTGTCACTTGAAAAAGTCTAGGTGTTGAAGGAAGACTCACACTGCGTGTCTTTAGTATGCGACAAGCAGCCAGCTCTCTAATATTATGCTTTCTTTCATCTGTTATCATCGCAAGAAGAAGGCTCTCGGGAGGCGCAAAATATGCGTTTCTTTGGATAACTGGATCCTTGCTTAAAGTTTATGGGCAGGTTTCTGGAGTCCATAACAATGTTAAACAGATGACGAGGGATATTTTTGCAGGATGGCTGGATCCTAATTGAAAACCAAGACGGTCCAACTTTATTGACGAAATTAGCTAGAATCCTCAAATTGTCCGTTGGATTTTCAGTTGCCACATACAAAATACAAATGTAGTATTTGGTTGGCACGTGTGATTCAACGGGCATGTGAAAATTTACCTGGAAATTTATTTTCGAGATTTGATTTAAGCAATTGGCCATTGCGAGTATTATTTGTCCTGTAATGTGCTTTAATTTCTATAGTTAGTTTTTCACATGTTTCTTGAGATTTTTCTAGTGAACCTACGTAAGACATAGGTCCTGAAGTTCACTCGTCGAGATGAAGAAGCAAATGTCTTAGAGCATTCATGTGAAGCAAACTGATTTTTCACTAAAATGGTTTTTGTAGGTTTTTCTGAAGCAGTTTTATGAATCCTTCACACTTTCCAGTGTTAACATTTGTTTCGTCACAACCAATGGCCATGATACTAGCTTGGGAAATTATTTTATGTAACAGAAAATCTGGTATCACAGATTGTATTCCTCTAGATGTACCAATCTCAGGTACAACGTTTACATTTTTTGAGCATTTTGCTATTTCTTTGTACCAGTAACATCGATTCTGCTGGTAATCATCATTTCATGAGACATTTTTTGATCAACTATAGAAGCCTGGTTTTGTTTAGGAACCTTTTTATGCACTGAGCAATTTCATTAAATGCTAAAATATCAAACAGTATCTTACCGCATTATTACTGAAAACATTCTGATTTCTCTTGATGGATTTGAGTATTTTTTTGCATTTTAAATGATATGCTTTTAATATTTGAATGATCCTCATTTGTGTTACTATCGGAATAAATACAGTTTGTCGTATATTTCTAGCCCTAGATGAAAATTTAAATGAAAATTTATTTCACACACAGAGAAACTAACACATACATTATAAAAATTAAAGTCTAACTTACATAAATATACGTGTAACTTATATAACGTACGTGTGGTACAAGAATTTTCGGTGGACCCCAAACTAAGCACATAGCTTGTATCTTGAGGTCCGAGTGCTTAGATACAGTGTTCTGTGTAAGAATGAAACAGTTACCATATCTTCGAATTCAGAATCGTTACATATTATTAAATAATTAATTATATTACCAGATACTACAGTGGAGTAATTAAAAGAAGTGCTATAAATAACAGTTTAACATTTTTAAAATCGTGTATGAGTGTCTGAAGGACCAAATTACAAGAAATAATTACTACCGCCTTACTCAGTACCGTGTCCACTTGTCGCTGTACATGCCGTGGAACAAACTTTCAGTCTCGTGGTATGACATTCTTAGGAGTAAGTCCCTTACGTTTTTTTTAAAAGAATACAGAGGTAGGTCATGTTGGTCTTTCTTTAGCTTTCTACAGATATTGTTATACACACAAGGGAAAGAGTACATTGGGCTTCGCTTAGCGATCAGGGAGTTGACTCGCGGCACTGGGATCCTGCGTGAGAGTGCACGCTTGTCCTTTAGTAGGCTAAAGTCTGGGCGAGATCTCAAACTTCCGTGAGTCTTCGAGGCAGCACAATACAGAAAGAGTTGTCGGACACGGAGCACTTTAAACTCGTTATAAAGTAGGTCCGTAGGAAATCGGAAGGGCAAGGGAAAAGATGGTAGAATGTCTGCTATCTTTGATAAAGTTGGCTCTTTTGCTCTTTCTAGTTGTAATTTTAGTTGATGTCTCGTTCATGTTAATTCGTAATACTTCATTACATCTTTGTAAGTAGTTAACACTTTCTCTTTTATCTCACTAACATCTCCCAAATAAGGACGTTTAAACACGCTTCGAGTTCTATACATAGTGTTAAAAATAGGAACTGAAAAGATCAGAGCACTGTAAACGACGAGTGTCGCGACAAGGGCCACTAGCGTCTCCTTCCGTGCTCCAACACTCCCCTTATTAAAGTTATAAACACACAATTTGGTTTCTTTGTGTATTCTACATCGAAAATATAGGATTCGAGAGAACGATTTGCAATAAAAAAATAATATTTTTATGAAAACATAGTACTGATATATGGCGTCTATGTGAGGTCTAAAACCAACTATTTTTATAAAAACAATGCCGATGCGGAGGCAGTTACTCTAAACCGAACTGATTTATATTTTGTGATACTTAATTTAAGCCCAAATGGCACCAAATTTTTACTATTACATTACAGTTAAACGAAAAAAGTATTTTCGCTCCACCCTAATCAACACTCACCTTCACTACTCATATTTTTCTCCCTGCCCAGCCAAATCTGATATGATCCTACTAGTGCAGCTTTAGATACTCGTTCTAATATAGAACTTACTACACTTCTGGAAAAGCTAAGGTCTTTCAGCAGGTTATAGAGAGATTTTGCTGGTATACCTCTCGCTCCTACTTCTACAGCGTATAAATTAACTACATAGCCATTTTTTGTTAATTCGTTTAGAAGGTCGTAATACTTATTTTCCACACGCACCACTGTCTTTTCGAAGTCATGTGCGTAATGCCGCTAACTTAAAATGGTGAAGGAAAATATCGTGAGGAAACCGACATGTACCTAGAATCTTTCGAAGTCATGTGTCATCCGCCAACCCCCACTCACATCCTCTGGGATTTTACAGTGCTTTTCATACAGTCATGTTCATTAAAATAGTTTCAATCAATCTAATTAGTTGCTGTACCCAGGATTGAGTAAGGCTTGTTCTTGGAGTTTGAAGTTGAGCCCTCATTTACAAAGTTAATTTGTCTCATGTTTGTCGTCAATCCTTTTTGGGCTCTAGCTACTGAAAGGCTTATGACTTCACGTATGATTTCAAGTACTCTGTCATGGTGCTGTGAGTAATGACCCCTATTAAGGAGCACCTTGCATCCCACCAATATGTGCCTTGTTGTACATACACACAGCAAGTATAGCAACATTTTTCAGAGGCTTTTCCCTACCTTACCAAGTTACTCTGGTCAGGGAGGGTCATTTGGAAAGCATTTAGATAAAATTTTAATAAGGCAGGAGACCAGTCATAGAGCAAGGTGCGCCATTTCAGAGCTAATAATGGGATACAAAACTCACCTATGGTTAACTATTTCACTTTACTTCACTTTGCATTTTTAAATTCATAGTGTGCGTGCACTTTGTAACTGTCATTTTCGTCTTATTGTAGAAAGGTTTTTACTATGTCTCGGTCTTCCCTTTTCTTTCTCGCACCCAACCCATCCGTATTTACTTGTGCACCTGCCATAAATTGTTTATTGAATTGACGTCTAGATTCAAGGTCTAAAGCACTTTTGTCTTTTGGGAGAGATGCAATTGATTCGTCTTGCGACATTCCCAAAACATGCGTTTTTGTAGCTCTTAGGTGTTTGTAGAGTTTGGATGTTTTTTTTTAGTTTCCGCCCAAAACTATTGTGATCCCTAAAGAGAGTAGTTATAACACATGTATTAATAATCCTAAAGGTTTTTAAAAAAAAAGTGATGAAAGAATGGATCGTTTGGTTACAACAGTATTATCCGTCTGGAGTGGAATTTTAAATGGAAAATGTAGTTGACCGTTAGATGGATTCCAGCCCATGCCTTAAGTCGATGTAGATTCACTAATTACTAATTCACCATTTGAGTTAGTAGTTTATTTCATTATATTTATTAAATTTATTTCCTTTTCATTTTTACTTTCATTTACTTTTCACAGAAATATATGACTTTTATCTAGAGGTTCATTTGATACATTTTCTTTCAAGCAACACTTGCGCCAACATTTTTTTACACCGAGATAATAAAAACAGTTTACACGAGGAACGTTGACAGAGACTTACATCTGGTTCCCGCAAAGCCGCAGAGACCGCATGCCCCGGGACGGACAAAACATTTAATGCTCAACAACTTGACAAAAATGTCAACCTTAACAGAGTTAATAGTCCACATTCAAAGAAGTAAGTAAAGAACATAAAGCTAGGGCGAGCGGACGTGACGCAACTTGCATGTCGCTGGATGCACGCCAGGGACGGGATTGTAGGCAGGGAGCTGGAACACAAAAAAAAGTTAAGCATTTTTGTTATACTTACAATATATTACAATACAAAAACACTTTATTATACCACAAAAACATTACAAAACAGTGATTGAACATAAGGTCAAAAACATTGGGCACAAAAGGTGACCTTATCGCTAACAGCGATCTCTTCTAGATATCCTTTTGGTTATTAGGACAAGGTGACAAATAAGAGCAGAGGTGGATCATCTTTGGTACATAAACATGTAATAATTAGACACATCGAATAAAGAATATTTACAAATACATACATTCCACATATACATGGCACAAAAACCGATATTTTTAGTTAGCAAAAATTTTTTTTATGAATTTGGACGTCAAGGCCCAATATTCTTTGTTTTTGTTGATGATGCATGATTAAAAATGGTGTTGGTATATTTAAATGAAGGTAGAGATCTGAGATAATTTTAAAGCATAGCATGTGTTTTTATAGATATTGGATGCTTGAATGAAAGTTAGAATGGAAGATTCGTCATTTTCGAAGCTAAAGTTCAAAATTGTTTTATAGGCTTTTGAGAGCGAATTGGCTTCTTGTAGACAAACACCCTTGATCGTAGACCACATTATTGCGTAACATGTTGGTTAGTTTGACAGGCCTTTTCCGAACTAAGCATCTTAATTGGGCTATAATGCGTACGTAATTGCTAAACAAAATTCTTATAAATCTACACTTGACGTGTAAAAAAACTACTTGAGCAAAAAAAAAAGCGACAATTATAGTTTGGATTTTTTTCCTCTTAAAGTGCTAAAATCTTACCTATAGTTGAAATAAGCTGCAAGTTACACCGCAAGTCGTAGAAAGTAATCAATATTTTCGTATAAGAAGATAATTTTCTACCTCCCCGACTAGAAAGTTGGCGGAGAAGACCGCTCCGTCACCGTCGCGTCTCCAATTTAATAACATTTCCGCAGACCGCCACTTTATTAGTCGCTGTAAACCCAAACTAACCGCGCCACCCTCTTATTTGTAACTGCTATAAACTACTATGAAGATATCTTTTCAACTTTTCACTCGATAGCGGCAAAATAGTTGAACTGCCTGAGAGAGTTTCAGATGCAATTGGCGAAGTTGCAATGGTTGGCGGAAAATAATACGCCAGTAAAGTCTTGAGTCGAACGAACATGAGTACCTAAATGTTAGTACTTCGTAAGTTCTATTTTCTTGCTACGAGTTAGATGGCTGTAGGAACAAAAATTGTTTGCTTATTCGGGTAGATACCTACTTGCAGAGACATCTTTATAACTAGATTTTGTTGTGTGAGGAATTTTCACTAATATTATATTTATTTATTTAATAACAGCACCCCGTGTTTTACCCGCGAAGATCCTTTTCCGGTTATTTCTTTGCGATGATAAAAATAGGTATTCCTTAAGTCTTTTCAGACTACATTCTAACAGGTTTCCAAATTTCAACCCGATCCGTTCAGACATTCCGATGTGATTGAGCTACAAAAAATTTGCATTTATCATATTAATACGATAACCAGAATAACGATTTAGAGAACACGTGACATGATGTGGAATACAGGAATACACCATATGGATATCATACGATGATAGAACGATGGCTTACTTAACTGAATTCTGTTTTTGTTCCCAAGTTATTAAGTTATCCTTAGCACTACGTGCCCTTTCTTTCTCTAAATTGAAGAGGTTGGGTACCGGAGACAAATCACCTTCCCAGGAAGTCTAGGGATACTGCTGAAGAGAAAATGAGGTGTGTGTCACTGAGGGTGGCTTTTTCACCTTTCTAGTTCCCGTTGGTCGTAATGTTGCTTGGTGCTTAAAGGTGGACCATCTGGGCTATGTGGTTATTTCGTTGACATAACCTCAATACTTTTTTTACAGTATAGAGTGACGAGGCGAAGAGGTCATGTGCCTGATGGTAAGCAACATGCCTGCCCATAACAGCACAGTGACACGCAGGTATTGGAACATGAAGAGTCCAAATCATTACCGTGCACTGTGTTGTGCTCGTCACCCAGAGATATAGGATGTTTTATCTTTATGCCCTGTAATTGCAGTGGAAATATTATCCCCTGAAACTGGAACAATAATGTTTGTACATTACAGTACTGCTCACTCAAATTTATAAAAAAATTATATTATTAAATAAATAATTTGTAATTATAATATTAGTAGGATATTCATAGTAACATGATTGTTTTGTTTCGTTTGACATAAAGTTTGACATAGACATGATTATTTAATTTCGCCTCACCACCGAAGAGTTGGTTCAGTCGTCGAAATGGCATCCGGCTCGGACCGTCCGGCGGCCGCATCCGCACGCCGTCCGCCGAACTTTGTGCGGAGCGCGCGAAATTCGTTTGGTATATAACAAATATTCATTTTTTGTGTTACTCTGGTGCTTTGCATTGTTTCGGGAGCGGATGTCCTGTTTGCTTTGTCCGACGCGGTTTTATTGTCGAGGAGACGGCAGTAGCAGAGGAACGACTACGGAGAATGGATAATTAATTACGTCGCAATGTTTTGTTTGTGGATTTGACATAAAGGTAAAGCACTTTGTCTTAAAAAGCGTACTTCTTCTTCTTCGTGTTGAGGTTCTGTTGCTCACGTGTAATGTAGTTAGCCGAGCCTTAACAAAACTCGGTTCCAAACGCATTCGACGGCTTTCGTAATGCCAAAGAAGAAAAAACGCGCACACCTCCATTATATAAGTCCACCGGCGGGTCTACCACCTAACTAAATCTGATTTGGGTTTGCTATAGTTGTCAGTCTCTATATTATTCGGTTGAAATTATATATAATATATAGTTCTATAAACTAAAAGAAAAGAGACAGCAATATCACAGCGTCTTAGTTTTGATTATGTTCTCTCTTTTCTTTTAGTTTTAGTTACGCGGTAGACTCTCAGATCTCAGATGCGGCTGAAACTTGTATCAAGCTGGAGTAATCCACGAGTAATTAAAATGTTGTTTCAATACGGTAGTTTCGACAACCAAAAAATCTTATGATGAAAATTAAGTTGTTATTCGTTTAAGGAGTAATTGACATGTTTCTACAAACGAGATAAGACAAAATAAGAAAACTCTTTGTTAAAAGCGAATACAGGACAACAAAATAAACTTAATCAAATTTAAATTTCAATTAGCGGTCTTATTTATTTGTTCTCTATTCCCCAAAAGACCAGATCTGGTCGGGTCTGACGGTTTAGAGCTATCTCTTTTACGAGTTGTTTTTCTGGTAATTTTCTTCTCGAAGGTTTCATGCCGTTCATTAGGTGTGTGTATAGAGGTTCCGGATTTCGTTCGCAGCGCCGACACTCGGGTTAGGTTTTAGATTTATCGTCCTGTTTTTATTTTTGAGCAATCGGCCGTGACCGCGCATCGGCGACAGGTGACACGCTCACCTCGTATCGTGTAGGATCAGGGTTTCAATGTTAACCTGTTTTCTACAGCACAATAAAATGTAATACAATTTTTTACTTTCCGTTCTATTAACATTATTAGCACTAATTTACATAACATTGTACTATTATTATAAACTAGCAGCGCCCCGCGGCGTTACCTGCGAAGTTCTCGTTCCCGTTGTTTTTTCGGGATAAAAATTCCTATGTGTTCTTCCAGACTATAATCTATCTGTGTTCCAAATTTCAGCTCGATCTGTTCATACGTTAGGACGTGATTGAGCAACAAACATCCAAATATCCATACATCCATACATTGACATTTATAATAATATAGTAGCATTAGTAGGATAAGATAGGATAGGATAGGATAGTAGGATGTCAATATTTGGATGTTTTGTTTGTTCGTTGCTCAATACCTGTAAAACAAATAATAAAGTGGTCAAGTGCGAGTTGGACTCGCCCATGAAGGGTTCCGTTGCAGCAAGTAACATAATATACATAGTACACATAGTTCTTGTAGTTCGTTGTAACTTTGATCGAAGTTTCAATAATAGTGTATTTATGACTTACTAAAAAAAAACTACTCATCAGATCGAGTTCAAACTAATTTTCGTTGGTAGTTTACATGGTAATGTACATCATATATTTTTTTTAGATTTTTCATTCTCATACTTTAGAAGTTAGAGGGGGGGGGGCACACATTTTACCACTTTGAAAGTGTCTCTCGCGCAAGTTATTCAGTGTAGACGAAAATTATTTTAGAAACCTCAACATCATTTTAGAAGACCTATCGATAGACACCTCACACGTGTAGGTTTGATGAAAAAAAATTTTTTGAGTTTCAGTTCTCAGTATGAGGGGCAACCCTAGTTTTTCTTTTTTTTAATTTTTCTCTTCAAATCTTAATGCGGTTCACAGAATACATCTACTGACCAAGTTTCAACAGTGTGGTTCTCATAGTTTCGGCAAAAAGTGGCTGTGACATACGGACGGACAGACAGACAGACAGACAGACAGACAGACAGACAGACAGACAGACAGACAGACATGACGAATCTATAAGGGTTCCGTTTTTACGTTTTGCGGAACCCTAAAAAGTATGTATTTTCTATATCTGTTTCGATTTCTTCGAGATATTTTTGAACGAACCTGAAAGATTCTTAGGAATTGAGAAGTTAAGTGGGTTAAAATAAATATACAAATACCTACACATAATTAAATACATAATATTTTGTGATTGTATAAGATAATCCTGTCTCTTATACAATCAGAATCTTAAAACACAAAAAAATAGTTTAAAGCTTCTAGCTCCAAAAATGTTGACTTTCAAACAATATTTCGCATTAAAAAGTAACCATATATAATTTCTCAGGATGTATAAACTACCTACTTATGTACCAAATTTTATAGAAATTATTTCTGTACCATGGACGTGAAAGCTTAAGAGTGCGCCTAATGCCAGGGAAAAATCAGTTTTCACCCCCGCGACGCGTTTCTTAATGCGATATACATAATGTCGAGAACAGCATGACACAGTTTGGAGGAAAAATCAATATTAAATCAGGAGTCCATTTTTGACCAAGTTTTATTAAATTACTCAATAATTAAACATAAATTTAAAAAAAGAGTTCGGTTACTTTACTAGAACGTACAATTAGGAATTTTATTAAAAAAAAATAATGTGGGGTCATCGCAGATCATTTCGAGTACTCGAATTAAAACGGGTTTTTTCGGTGTCATTTTTATTTTTTTATTGTAAAAAATCTCTGATCTATTGTTAAAATTCTATTCGTTTATTGTGCTTCTTCTTAATTGTACCCACACGTCAATATTTTTTTTTGTCCTAGTTTTTAGTTTCTTTACTTCAGTGAGCGGCGTCGAAAATGTCCTTTTTTCGTTTTCTGGCACTAGGTGCCCTCTTAACTGACTGACAGACAGAGTTATTATCGGATTTGTGATATTGCTAGGGATCATATATAAAATCGGACAAATTCTTGACTGGCGTAAGTTGTGGGCAAATATTTGAGATTCAACGATAAGATACTTCAATAAAACTAAGCACTCTTCACTCTATTTTCATTCAATACTTTTATCAAATGTTTAACATGTACCTGTCGCAGACCCAGACTACCTTCAACATAAAGCATAGGTCACAACACAAGTATCTAAGTGTATGATGTGAATTGAAAGCAAATAAACACCTGACTCACGACACGGCCGGCGTCGTGACGTCACACAAAAAATCATAACTAAAAAATGAAACCAAATTTTGTGTGTCTGTAAACGACAATGTACTGATAAATATTATCACCTATCTCTTAGGCATCAAAATAAACTAATAATCTAGTATGTTTACCATGAAAAAATAAGGTTTTAAAGTCCAAAAACCGGTTTTGCCCAAATTTGGCCTCTTGGAGCTTGACTACTTCATGACGGAATCTACATAAATACTTATGTAGGTAATGTTTCTATAATCTATATAATTTTAATGCTCTGAACTTTAACGGGCTTCTTTTAAAACGTTTGACGTAAAATTAGGTACTAGTAGAACACCGCGGTTGTACAAAATGTAGCTTACATGTTAAATTTGTATGCATCATCCATAATTTACTTTACTGGCCTCGTGGCTTAGTTGGTAGTAGCTCTGCCTCCGAAGCCGAGGGTCGTGGGTTCGATTTCCACCCAGTGCAAATATTTGTGTGATGAATTCAAATGTTTGCACTGTGTCTGGGTGTTTCCATGTATAATAAGTATGTATTTAAAACTATATAAGTATTACATCAGCTATCTGGGCACCATCATACAAGCTTTGCTTAGTTTGGAGTCAGATGGTGTTGTGTGTGAATCGTCAAAAAAATATTCGAATTTCAATTCGATCCGTTAAGCCCTTTCGATGTGATTGAGCAACATACATTCAAACTTTAGATTTTTTAATAATAATAGGAGAAGGCGAATAAAGATATTATAATATTATCTTTTTTGCTATTGTTCATGGCTTAAAAGATACATTCGTTTATTTAGAAGTTTACGTTTTAGTTTAATTAAGAAAACAATGCATCGCTACGGTTATTGGCTTAAAAATGGTTGGTTGTCTGTGAAATCAGTTTACAGGCGATTATTTTATGCGATAACGTTAAAAATTAGCGGCTATCCTACTCATATTATAAACGCGAAAGTTTGTATTTTACTATTTCTCGATATTTGTTGCTCAATCACGTCGGACTGTCTGAGCGGATCTGGTTGAAATTTAGAACACAGTTAGATTTTAGTCTAGAATAGCACATAAGCTACTTTTATTATTTTTTTATTATTATTTTATTTTATTTTTTTTACGAGAAAATAACGGAAACAGGCACTGTGTGTAAAACCGCGGGCCACTTCTAGTCGATTTCTAACACGTTATTAAAATATTGCAAACTATCATAAGTGTAACCTACGCCTAACTGTAAGGTCAGCGAATGGTCACGAGAGGTTGATCGGAATAGTTGAAACCACACGAGCTTTCGACTTTAATCAAACCCCAGACAAGAGCCTGAGTTACGGCGATCCACTCAAGTGCTGTTACTGCAATCATTCAAACTAGATTTTTAGGGTTCTCCGCTTAAACACATACAAAGAAACGAGTTAAGCTGAATTTGCAGCTGGTCAAGAAGTTACAGCTTTTTTTTTTAAAGTAACGAGTGGCAAGATGAGCATGTCATGTGCCTGATGGTAAGGAACATGCCTGCCACATAACAGCACAGTGACACGCGGCTATTATTGGAACGTGAAGAGTCCAAATCATTACCTAGCACTGCACTGCGCTCGTTACTCAGAGATCTAAGGTGTTATATCTCTAAGCCTTGTAATTTCTCTGGAAAGATTGCCCTTCAAACCGCACTGCAATGTTTGCACATTACTCCTTGGCGGTAGAATAACTGGCAAAGGTGTTGTACTTCCAAGAGTCCTACCACTACAAATGCTAGTCCGGAGAACGGAGACATCCGATCCACTCTTCTACCGCCTAACTAAATGGCTTTGGATTTTCTATTGCTGTCTTTTTCATTTCAACCGAAAACAAATGAGAAGCCAATATCAAAGCTAAGACGGTCTTAGTTAAATGGTAGACCCTCCGGAGATTGATGCGGATCCCAGGTACTTCACTGTCTTTTATTAGGCCTACTGTCCACGCACGCGTCTTTTGTCGAATGCATGCATCCTACGAACAAACGCAAGACGTGCGGCTGTCGTGTCGTTGTCGTTTCGTGGACACAGACTTAATTATTTGTACGCAAGACGCAAGCATTCGTCTTGCATCCGACAATTGTCGAAATCGTGCAGATGTCGTGCAGCTATGTGGACAATTGGCCTAAGTCATGTACGTATTGCTGCTAACTTAAGAACGCTGAAGAAAAACATCGTGAACACACCTACATATACCTAGAATCTTTGGAGGTCGTGCGTTCTCCACAAACCCGCAATGTACTTACATCGTGAGTCTTGACTCTCTTCTTGCTACATAATGTTCCGAGTCCCAGCAGTGGGTAAATTTTGTGGACTGTATGTATAATAAGTATGTATTTAAAATTATATAAGTATTATATCAGCTATCTAGCCGCCATCACACAAGCTTTGCTTAGTTTAGGGTCAGATGGTGTTGTGTGTGAATAGTCCACCAATATTTATTTATTTTATTGTTTATGTCAAGCTCAAAAAAACTGTGTATTTGTATTACATAATGTGTGTTGTTTGTATGTGTATGGTTGTTTCTACGTTCCCTGTATCAGTATAGTTTGTTGTATTTTCATTTCAACTTTTAATAAGATGCAAGAAAATAATCAGCCCGTTAATTAAAAAAACAAAGGTATTTCAGGCATATTAAGTGGTTGTTGTATGACCAACATTCAAGCCAAATTTTTCATACATAATCCTACTAATGTTATAAATGGCAATGTATGGATGTTTGGATGTTTGTTGCTCAATCACGTCATAACTTATGAACAGATCGGGCTGAAATTTGGAACACAGATAGATTATAGTCTGAAAGAACACATAGGCTTTTTTTTCCGAAAAAATAACGGGAACAACAGGAACTACGCGGGTATCACCGCGGGGCGCGGCTAGTTTAGTATAAAATGAATAAAATATGAAAAAATTGGCACCAATCGTAAAACAAGGTACGGAACCTCAAAATTGTTGATAACTTTTGCCTTTACAATTTCACGTCCACAGGGATCGTTTCTTTTGGTAAAAATCCCTTCGTATTAATCTTTTAGAAGCAATATTTTTCCACTTTAACATTTACGATGTGCAGAGTTAAAATAAAGCCACACTCAATCTAAAACACGAAGGGATACTTGCCCATATTCGATTTATTTTCTAACTACCACTCTAGGGTTCTTCTTCAGATTCAGCCACTGAAAGCCACAGAGTAAGTACGTTTCTTTGTTACCCAACCAGCTACATTCAGAATGAAAAATCTTTGTTGTAGTTGTTTCTACTCTGTGTGCTTGAGGATATATTGCATTTGTAGTGTGTTAGCGAATTCTCTGAGGACGTCAGCTGATTGAAAAAGAAAACAGTTTCGCCTCTGTCCGATTGATTCTTTGTGCTCTCGTGTATGTCTTGTCTTGGACGGGTGGAACGGGAACGAACTAACATTATTTTTAGCTTTGTTGCAAAGTTGTCTTGAATTGAATTTATGCATAAAATATATCAAATTGTCTTATTCAAATACATTATTAATTTGCTATAGAATACTTGTATCGATAAATAGATTCGCGTAAATAGATTTGCGACCACTATCACGTAACATTTTTTAGCGGATGATGACTATACTCTTGCAAACATCAATGTTAACGGGGCATACGAAAACAAAAGTTGTACAAAACGCTATCCCTACAAAGACAAATAAGATATGTATACTTTTTTGGGAAAGAATACATTTCGTAAACATTTTTCAGTTTAAAAGTAGCCGTAAGATATGCAGGGAACTTTGGGAGATCTCTGCAGTTAGTAAATTAACACTGACAGCTACAACAGAGATACAAAAAGAAATACGGAGAGACGGAACGAAAAATAAATGCGTCTGATGGCAAGCAGCAACAAGTAGGTAACAACAACCAACAACAGTGGCGGAGGGTGACCACGCCAAATGGACTTCAAATTTGAGGTCATCGGGTCGAAATACAATGTCAGTAGGCGGTCCAAAGTACCTACAGACAAGTTTTTTGTATGTCGGTGTCAAAACATATTCTTTTTTAATTTTTTTTCAATCAACCTCTATTGTCCCACTGCTGGGCAAAGGTCTCCCCCAATTCTCTCCACTTAGTCCGGTCCAGAACTTCCATCGCCCAATCTTTATTAATCGCTCCGAGCTCGTCTTTCCAGCGCGTTGGAGGACGGCCCTGGGGTCGACTAGCCGATGGTGCCCACTCTGTAGTAACTATAGCCCACCTATTTATTACACATTAAATATATAAAATACACTGAAATAGCACATGGGCAATGCGGGCAAAACCACGGGGTGCTGCTAGTAAAAAAAAAAAAAATTACGTAACAAAATTTAGCTCAGTAGGAACCTGTTATTTATATATGTTATTTTCCTCCAAACAAGTTTCGAATATAACTTTACGTTAAAATTATAAATTGAAATAAAGAAAGAAATCTTTAATGAAACTCGATGATCGAAGGAAGCCTGATTGAGTCATTGATGGAACGGTCACGTTTCAAATTACCGATTCCGTGCACTCTCTGTTCCGGTTCTATTCAATTAGATTTCATTTCAGACGATAATTATTTTCTATTGCGTTTCGGAACGTTTCATTCATTGATTGGTCACATGGCAAATAACGTGGAATGAGAACTGCTCAAGTTAGATGCAAACAAAAAATAGTATAAAACTTAGCAGTCCACTCTGTTTCCACAGCTGGGAATCGGATACTTCTCAAGGTAGCCGTGTTCATAGTCCTATAAGTACCCGATTGTGTGCTAGTACAACGTACGAAGATACGGCTGGTCTAGTCGGGAGAGCGACTACCGATTTGGAGTCCTTGGTTCAAATCTCCCGCGTACCACTGTCTTTTCGAAGACATATGCGTAATACAGTTAACTTGAAACGTTAAAGTAAAACATCGTGAGGAATATACCTTGGCGATGTATACCTAGAATATACTCGTACCATGGCGGTCATGTGTCATCCACCGACCCGCACTGGGCCAGCGTGGTTGTTTTTGGCCTTGGCTCTCTCCTTGCGAGATAAGACCAGTTTGTGAGCATGGATAGATGGTACGTAAAAACTACTCGATGCTGCTTAAAACTGAAATCCTAAGTTAAACATTTTAGACTTCTGTCGGCAGTCTTTATGACTGCCATTTTTTTTCTACCATAATGATTGGACTACGTGTAGACCATAAACAAGGCGCGGGTTAATGAACTTGACATTACGAAACCGTTCCACTTGACGCAGAACCATGCGTTACAAATAGTCCCAACTATGTCAAAGTTTCTAAGCCCGTGGTCCGAATCAGTGGCATTTACTTTATTTATCGGCGGCAGTCGCCCTCCTCTTTTTATATCCCTCCCAGCAACCAAAGTGAATTTTGATGCGTCCCCTTTTATGTGGCTCGATGAAACGTTTACCGTTTCAGTTTTTTTTTTTGTGGCTGTAGAATCGGAGTCAGTATTTTAAGTTCAGGAGAGAATGAGACATTTTTAAGATAGGTACACATGTCTTGTAAAAAAAGTTCTCAATTTCTTTAAAGGTGGCGTCTATGACTTAGGTGATATGACCAAAAACCTAATTTGTTCGTCAGTTAGATTGCTAAAAGATATTGTACACATATTTTTATTTTGTTTTTCAAATTTAAAGATTCTCCACTAAGCGTAATTACAGTTTACAAGTTGTTAATTGCAATAGTAATTATTGTTTAATCCTTTTTTCCGTCACTTTTAATTAACTTTAGCTTCCATTTACCATTGTACGTATAACAACTTACTAACAAACAAACACTACAAATGTGCAAGTTTGAATGTCTGTCGTTGAATAAGTTTGTCAATAACTTGTTTCCATACGTAGTTTTAGAAAAAAGTACCTGTCGTTTAACTTGTCTACAGTTTACTCTAATTATGACAAGTGATTAATAATAATTTACATTTTATGTGGTTATTGAATCAATAACTAAGTTAATTATTTAAACCATTTCATGTCCACCTGCATTACACATACACAGTTGACAATATTACTCCAGCCACTGGAATACTAATGGCATGCATCAGTAATTTGTACTGTTATAAAATACAACAAATGTATTTTGAAGCAAAATAATTATTTTTTGCTAATGAACAAAACATACGACTTCCATTTAAAAATTAAACTCACACAGTAAATTCATTTTATTATTATTAATTTTAAACTAATAATTATTATTATTTTCTGTTTTTTTTTTCATATTACAAAAACCGCACTACTACAAACATTCAGGCAAACATGAAGCTGCACGAGAGCGTGCCCCATGCGGTTGTTGCAATCTCACGGCACACGGGGACCTTCACGTACTACGCTGACGACACCGACGACGCCATCGGTCGGTTCGTGCGGCGAGCGTTGGCTGCATCACCGAAGACCATCCGAGAGTTCAACCTACAGATGGCCATCAGGGACAGAAATGCAGCCGTAGTGGAGGCTCTCGGCCGGGAGGAGGCGGCTTAGGCAAATGGCAATAAGGCAAAGAATCGATGTCGAGTCGATTACTAGCGGAATCCCAACCGGTAGTGATCGGCTCAACAGACGAGCACTAACTAGTATTAGGTTTAAAATGTTCCCAACTCCCCCCTTATTTTCCTCTTCTTCTGATTATCCAAGAAACATGTAAAAATAAATAAGATTTTAAATGACAAAAGTCACGGACCCCGGAGTCTGTGGAGTAGCAATTTTATAAAAAAAAAAAAAAAAAAAAAAAAAAAACATTCAGGAAGTCTGATATGGGATCATTCAGGAAGTCTAAATTTTCGAGCAAAAAAAGAGTTATCAAAATCGGTTACGGCATTTTTGAGGAAACGGAGAAAATCCAAAAAAATATTGTTGAATTGAAAACCTCCGCCTTTTTGAGGTCGGTAAAAAAGAACCCAATACGGAATTGTTTGAAAAATCAGAATTAATATATAAAACCTTCATAACGTTAGGTACACTAATGCAGAGTGCTTTATCATTTGAATTAATTGGGGTGTAACCTTTTAGGGTGCTCATTAAACTCTGAAAATGAAGCTGAGCCACTTGTTCCACTCAAATATTTATTTTTATAAAATATGTTCGTTTGTGTAGATACGTACTTCAGAGACTTTATTAGCTGACAGGAGACATTTTCAGACTGAGGCGGTTTTAAAATAATAGTTGAAAACAATAATAACAAAAATGGAACAACCATAATGTAACTAACTCTTTTGTCATCCCAAAATTCCCTGCAAAAGATCGACTTCAGTGATAAGTTCGCCATTTATAACTATATTTTTTAAGTTTTCTTCTTAAATTTGTTTTTGTTTTGTCTAATGCAGGCATGAAAAGCGTTTCGTATCAGAAATAAATATATAAAACTTAAGTTATTATAAAATTGTTATTAGAATTTGATCATCAATAGTTCTAATAATCTACATAACTACGTTAGAATAAGCAACCCAACCAGATGACGCCCAGCCCTAAATCGTATACGTTAAATTGAAAAACCTTAACAGTTACAAAATATCGAAACCTTTAACGGCTATTTTTAACCTTGAGAAAGCAACTGGAACGGTAACTAACTTCGCGAGTAAAATCCCAGAGCGCTATTAGTAAAGTCTTTTTAACACAACATAACATTGTGTTACTAGCAGCGGCCCGCGGTTTTTCCCGCGGAGTTCCCGTTCCCGATATTTCCCCGGGAAAAAAAAACATTTGTGATCTTCCAGACTATAATACGAGTAATCTAACTATGCAACAAATTTCGGTCCGATCCGTTCATTGATTCATTACGACGTGAATAAACAACAAGCATCCCAATGTCCATAGATATTTATAGTATTAGTAGCATTATTGGTGACCCCCCCCCCCTAAAAATTTGAGTCTTCTTTTGCGTCTGTTGCGAACCTGGACGACCCACGGTTAATACTCGAACATTCTATCCACTACGTACACTACGGCTTCAACCAACAAACTGCAGTCAACCCTAAATCTGGTCTGGTTCCTGTATCTTCAAACCTGTTTTTAAATAAACAGTTGATCCCATGTGTATAGTTCCCCCCCCCCCCCCCCCCGCGTCTCCACCGCCCGCTCCATGGCTCCTCCTTATTGAGCCCTTGATCGCTGTTTGTATTGCTTTGTTTTGCGACGGATTCTGATGTCGTTACGCATTTCGAGCGGCTTTGCCGATATTGGAGTTTTGGTGCTTGATTGTTTTGACAATCGCCGTGCGCTAATGTGTTTAGATGTTACAAGGATAGATACTACTTGGGGTATTATTTCCTTGTGTCTGATCGGGATTTGATCCGCTAAGAATATTTAGAAGTAATGTTTAAGAGGGCGCCTAGTGCCAGAAAACGAAAAAAGGACATTTTCGACGCCGCTCACTGAAGCAAAAAAAATAAAAACTATGACAAAAAAAATATTGACGTGTGGGTACAATCAAGAAGAAGCACAATAACCAAATAGAATTTTAAAAATAGATCAGAGTTTTTTACATCAAAAAAATAAAAATGACACCGAAAAAACCCCGTTTTAATTCGAGTACTCGAAATTATCAACGCTGACCCCACATTATTTTTTGGTAATAAAATTCCTAATTGTACGTTCTAGTAAAGTAACCAGACACTTTTTTTAATTTATGTTTAATTATTGAGTAATTTAATAAAACTTGGTCAAAAATGGACTCCTGATTTAATGTTGATTTTTCCTCCAAACTGTGTCATGCTATTCTCAACTTTATGAATATCGCATAAAGAAACGCGTCGCGCGGGTGAAAATTGATTTTTCCCTGGCATTAGGCGCACTCTTAAGCGGACTATTTTTACACTGGCAGCGCCCTGCGGTTAAATAAATAAATAATATAAATATTGGTGGACAATTCACACACAACACCACCTGACCCCAAACTAAGCGAAGCTTGTATAATATTATTAGGGAGCCAGATCCTATAATACTTATAAATAAATTTAAATACATTCTTAGTATACATAAAAAAAACCCAGGCACATTTTTTTTAAAATAAAGAATGACGAGACGAGCAAGACATGTGCCTGATGGTAAGCAACATGCCTGCCACATAACGGCATAGTTACATGCAGATATTGGAACATGAAGAGTCCAAATCATTACCTAGCACTGAACTGCGCTCGTCACCCAGCGATCTAAGTTGTTATATCTCTAAGCCCTGTAATTTCTCTGGAAACATTGCCCTTCAAACCGGAACATAGTAATGTTTGCACATTACTGCTTGGCGGTAGAATAACTGGCAAAGGTGTGGTCCTTCCCCAGGCGGACTCTGCCAAGAGTCTTACCACTACAAAATATTATACTTTGCAAGTATTTTACACTAAAACTTATCAATGTTATTAAATGATTTAACATAGTTTGTTCAGTTTTAACAAGTCGATGCAGTAACAAACTGTTAATTGTCATGTTTATTGCTCCATCAAGTTGTAAAAGTTCACGAATACTACTGGTATTAGGATTCTGAAGGTTTGGATGATTGTTGCTCAATAACGTTTCAAGAACTGAACGGATCAGTCTAATTGTACAATTTGGAACTAAGAATACAGTCTGGAACAACACATAGGCTACTTTTATATTAAAGCTAGCTGACCCCGCAAACGTTGTTTTGCCCTATAAATTATTTATTAATACAAATTTAATAAATCTAACATTGGTAACCCTAACCCTATTATTAAATAAAAATAAATGTTTATTTTTATAAAACAATTTTAGATTTGCCATAAGCTCCGGGAAATTTTAATCGAAATAGAGTGTTTTATTTACAAAAAGACGATAATTTATCAGTTATCGAGCGGGATGAAAAATTATTAGATTACTAAAATGGCTATTAAAAATAGGGTTTGGTGATAAAAGGGTAAAAATTTAGGGTTGTATATATTTTTAATGCCACATTATAAAAAAATAAAAACAAAAAATGTTAACCCGTAATTAAAAAAAAATTTAGGGGTGAACAACCCTTATCAATTAGGGGTATGAAAAATAGCTAGTAGCCGATTCTCAGACCTACTGAATTTGCATATAAAATTTGGTAAAAATTAGTAAAGCCGTTTCGGAGGAGTAAAAGGTAACTAACACTGTGCCACGAGAATTATTTAGGTACGATAGAGTACCTTCGGAAAGGTTTTATTTCCAAATTTTAGGAAGATGCTAGATGATAGAAAAGCAAAATTTTTTTGTGAGCTGCCTGCTCTGAATAACAATGATTACGTTGTTTCACATAACGCTTTTACATTTTCTTTTTAGCCAGCATCATATTTATTTATTGATCTACGCGTTTGTTAATTAAATGTAAAATACTCATCGAATAAAATACAAGTAAGTTACGTTGTCTGAATACCCATTCTCAGTATATCTAATTGTATAACCCCGGTATCAAATCGAGGATGGAACAAATTCTTCTAGGGAAATGCACATTATTTTAAAACGTATTGTCATTGAACTCTTAAAACACTAAGAAGCGGCATGCGCTCATCTACGATCACAATGTAAAATCAGGCGACGTCTCCTGATTGAGTCTCAGTCGCAACAGGAGCCACAAGTTGAGTGGACGTTCGCTAATAATTCAAAAAAATCCGATATGAGCCGTAATAATGTCTTATTCTGCTTTTGCAAGGTGCACAAACAGTTCAAAGACCAAGAACAAGTTCCATGGTATCACTTTTCATGCGTAAGTACACAAAATCTTTAATTATTTCCACAACAGTTCAATGATTATAACATCTAAAATTATTTTTCTGTTGGAAACAATTTTACAATTGGCCATTTCTAAAAAGAGACAGATATACATACAGCGTAAGAGTGCAACACGACCGGCGATATGTTAGTTGCGGCTATTTTGTCTCTTTCACGCCAGTGCATTTGTATGTCTTTCTATTCTTGTCGAAAAAAATATCTAAACAAATGTGATGTATAGCTATCTAATTTGCACCTACTGCCTACTTGTCATGATGTCTTTGTCATTCATTCAAACGTCTCTCACGATGCAAGTGAAGCTGTGTGCACATTGCGTATACTTGTGTGAGATTTTCGTTACATTATGCTGTCTTTATATTAGAGCGTACCTTATCTTCGTTTACTTAGTTTCATCAAAGCGTATTGTAGTATAATTTAAATCTTATCGTAATTTAAACTTCAGGTGGGATGACGGTTAAACAAAAACTCCTCATAAGAATAAAAATACCACTAGCTCTACAGAACGTAATTTGTTCCCACTTTTGGACCTGAGTCCATAAGGCCTTTCCCTGCGTCCCTGTCCCTGTCCCTGAAGTCCCTGAGGCCTTTTTTCACAAGAATATAATTAAGGATATAATTTACCACGCTGATCAAGATAGGCAAATGACACAAGTTCTCAAAATATGTGTACTTCTTGCAACATTCTGATTTCCTTAACTTGTAGTGTAGTGGTAGGACTCTTAGCAGAGTCCGCCTGGGGAAGTACCACACCTTTGCCAGTTATTCTACCGCCAAGCAGTAATGTGCAAACATTACTGTGTTCCGGTTTGAAAGGAAAAGTTTCCAGAGAAATTACAGGGCTTAGATATATAACATCTTAGATCTCTGGGTGACGAGCGCATTGCCGAGCTAGGTAATGATTTGGACCCTCCATGTTCCAATAGCTGCGTGTCACTGTTCTGTTACGTGGCAGGCGTGTTGCTTACCATCAGGGATATGTCCTGCCCGTCTCGTCACTTTTTATAAAAAAAAAAGAAAAACATGTTTCCCCTCACCTTGAGAAGAAGGTTTTTGTGATTGAAAAAAAAGAGAATAAACCGCTTTTATTTGAACAAAAAATACGAAATTCACTGTAGTTGACTGACATGTTACGCAACATTGTTATCATTGGAAAAGCACTTACTAAGCTTCCATTCTCAGATACCCATCCTAGTCAAGTGCCAGTCATTGCCATTGAAAAAACAAAGAATTTACAATAAAACAATTTTTCTGTAACACGCTCCTAAGTTAATATAACTTCTATCCTTTTCCTGATCCTTTACATACCTTAAACTGAACTAAAGAAATCTTTTCCGAGCTCCGACCCGCAATCTAGGTCACGGCATGCTTGTCGCGTTCGTTGGTCGTCGCTGCAAGGTCGTCATTCATCTTCATTCTACATCCTTGCTTTATTGGCGCCCTGGTACCTTGTAGGGTGTCTGTGCGATTTTAAAGCGTTTTTAGGGTTCCGTAAAACGTAAAAACGGAACCCTTATAGATTCGTCATGTCTGTCTGTCTGTCCGTCCGTATGTCACAGCCACTTTTTGCCGAAACTATGAAAACTACACTGTTGAAACTTGGTAAGTAGATGTATTCTATGAACAGCATTAAGACTTATAAAAAAAAAAATTGGGTTGCCCCCCATATACTGAGAACTGAAACTCAAAATTTTTTTTTCATCAAACCCACACGTGTGTTTTGTCCATCCTTCTTCCTTTTGTTTGGTCCTTAAAAATGATGTTGAGATTTCTAATATAATTTTCGTCTACACTGAATAATTTGCGCGAGAGACACTTCCAAAGTGGTAAAATGTGCCGCCCCCCCTCTAACTTCTAAAGTAAGAGAATGAAAAATCTAAAAAAATATATGATGTACATTACCATGCAAACTACTAACGAAAATTGGTTTGAACTCGATCTGATGAGTAGTTTTTTTTAGTAGGTACCTACGTCATAAATACACTATTATTAAAACTTCGATCAAAGTTACAACGAACTACAAGAACTATGTATATTATGTTACTTGTTGCAACGGAATCCTTCATGGGCGAGTCCGACTCGCACTTGGCCACTTTATTTTTAAATCATTTAGAGTGACGAAAAGAGCAAGCAAGTAAAAATTAAGTGGCCAAGTGCGAGTTGGACTCGCCCATGAAGGGTTCCGTTACAGCAAGTAACTTAATATACATAGTACACATAGTTCTTGCAGTTCGTTGTAACTTTGATCGAAGTTTTAATAATAATGTATTTATGACGTACTAAAAAAAACTACTCATCAGATCGAGTTCAAACCAACTTTCGTTGGTAGTTTGCATATATATCATATATATTTTTTTGTGTTTTGATTCTCTTACTTTAGAAGTTAGAGGGATGGGGGGGGCACATTTTACCACTTTGGAAGTGTCTCTCGCGCAAATTATTCAGTGTAGACGAAAATTATATCAGACACCTCAACATCATCTTTGAAGACCTATCGATAGACATACCACACGTGTAGGTTTGATGAAAAAAAAATTTTGAGTTTCAGTTCTAAGTAAGGGGGGCAAACCAATTTTTTTTTTTAAATAAAAATCTTAATGCGGTTCACAAAATACATCTACTTACCAAGTTTCAATAGTGTAGTTCTCATAGTTTCGGCAAAAAGTGGCTGTGACATACGGACGGACAGACAGACAAACAGACAGACAGACAGACATGACGAATCTATAAGGGTTCCGTTTTTACGTTTTACGGAACCCTAAAAATAGAAGAAATTGCTAAAGCATAACATTTAAGTTTGATGTTAATTATTTGATATCCGTAAAAAAAACGTTTTGGACAGAATTCTTTGAAGTGAATAAATATAACACTAAACTAATGATGACCATCTATTATCATACTGATGTGGAAGATGTTAAAAAGATATTATTTAACGTAACTCTGTCATTATTCGTCTAGCTCTATCTCTTTTTAGGTAGGGCCTGTACATCATAATATTTTCATCCTTAACTTGTTAAATCAGACTATATTCTTTCTTTTTTGTGTCCTCTTTTACAGAAGTAAAAAAAGTTTTTTTGTACCCATTTTTCTGGTTCATTGATTGGATGAACATTAGCCAAGTAGGTAGCGTTTTCAAGTCTTTTCATAACATTTACACGATTTAAGGCTACGAAACGCATAGTCCTGGTAGAACTTACCGTACCGTGGGAAACTAATATACCTAAAGACCACGCGATGAAACAAAATAAGTATTACGACCTACAAAATGAATTAACAAAAAATGGCTATGTAGTTAATTTATACGCTGTAGAAGTAGGAGCGAGAGGTATACCAGCAAAATCTCTCTATAACCTGCTTAAAGACCTTGGATTGTCCAGAAGTGCAGTAAGTTCTATACTAGAACGAGTATCTAAAGCTGCACTAGTAGGATCATATCGGATTTGGCTGGGCAGGGAGAGAAATACGAGTAGTGAAGGTGAGTGTTGACGTACGTCAATATAAGGGGCCCCTTTTAAACCTACGCCCGAGTCACAAGTCTCGGGGTCTACTCGAGATTTCTCTCTCTGCCACACGATGGACCCGGCACCCGCACGGTGAATCCATGGAATGCTAAGAAGTACGTCTCTCTAGCAACGAGCTAAGGTTTATAACTTATTTAATTTATTTTCTCTGAAAAACCAATCAATGTCAGCTGTTTCGTTCAACTTAAAAATTAAATTCACACACAATCAAAATCGAAACAAATCCAAAAATATACCTTTGCAAACACGATGATCTAAAATATACCTATGTATACTTGGAAATTGTCAATGAAATACGCATACGTTTTTTATTGTCCGTGTTTTACTGCACGATTCCCTTTTACGTTTATTCTGTGGAAATAACGCTCTCTCTGCAATTTGAATAAATCTGCGCTAAATGTTTATTTAGGCGATAGTTCCAGTTTATTATGTTACTGACGTTTTATTTAATTATTATACAAATGTCGCTCGTTTATTTCACCTTTTGATATGAATATTACAGTGATACAAAGGCAGATAAGCTACCAGAGTGAACTGGTGGTACTAATATAGGCCGATCCAAATACATTTAGCGAGTCTAACTATAGGGGTCCTAAGTTAAGTTTCATGTTTTGTGTAATTTTTTTTTGTTTTTAAATTGTGTGTAACATTTGTTTTGATGTACCTACATTTATGTCATGGACTGCTGTCTGAAATAAAGGTCAGTATAATAAATAATAAACAATGGCAAGTTGGCCAGGAACGTTTAAAACTGTGATGTAATTTTTGGATCCGATGCAGTAATATCAAAAAATCAGAGTCAATTAAACGTGAAAACGAAACCCTTAAGATTCGTCATGTCTGTCTGTACGTCCGTACGTATGTCATAGCCACTTTTTTCTTGAGAACAATTTTTTTTTCATCAAACCCACACGTGTGGAGTGTCTATGGATAGGTCTGCAATAATGATGTTGAGGTTCCCAACACATTTTTTTTCTACACTGAATAATTTGCGCGACGTGACGACGTGTGATCCCAAATAATTTGATGGAAGCGATGATGAGTTTTATTTTGCACTCTCTTGCGTATGAAGAACATAATCACTCTACTTAGTATTGAAAACATCCGAATTGTCTGTTTCGGGGAACACTGAGATCAGTATAGTATACTTTCCGTTTTTGTCCTTGCCGTTGCGGTAATGAAATAGTTATTTGTTGTACAAGAGTGCAAAGTGGCTTTTTAACCGCGTGCTCAATTTTGATGACCGAGCAAGCGAAGGATTCTAAAGTTGAATCACGAGCGTACCGAGAGATTCAAAAATTAGAATCCTGAGCGTAGCAAGGGAATCAAAAGGGCACAAGGTGAAAAATCTTTGCACTCGAGTGCAACACGTAATTTTTCATCCCACCTCAGCGAGGAAATTACTAAACGCTTTGCGCATTATCAGTTTCAGTCAATTCTGTTGGCGTTAAATAAACTTCTTGGTCGCTAGAATCACTTATTATTATGGTATTTCGGTTTTTCACGATGGTGTTGTGTGTGAATTGTCCGCCACCGCCACCGCCACCACCAATATTCAATTTTACTGTTTTTAACCTAAGTTTTAAACTTTAAGTTTATTTAACCATGGTTTTAACAATAACAATATGACGTGAAAATATGGAGAGTTGACCGATTGAGGTAAGGAGTTTCATATGTGTTCATGAAACTCCTTACACTGCCGATAGAAGTGGTAACTTATAACTCAGAATTTGATTGCTTACTTTGCAAACTACGCGTGTGAAACCGGAGGGCGTGGCTATGAGCATGGCCATCTAGAAATGCTGACGCATTTTTAAATGGCCAATGGGAAAGGCTGAGGCATTTCTAAATGGCCAATGGTTATGGTCCCGAGTTTACCCGAAGATTTCTTGTCATTCCCGAGCGTGACGCTAGAATTCAATTGACAGTCCACGAAAAATCTGTCTTGGGCGTGCCAAAAGAAGTTTTGACTTCAAAACATATTGTACCTACATGTTTTCTCATAATAGTAATTATTTATTTGATGTTACATTTACTACATTATTTTGTACGGCACAAGTAGATGAAATTATCTATTAGTTACTATTTTAGTAGTCAATAATATTTAATTATTTAACTCGGCAACTCAGCATACTTCAATTCGATTACAATTTATTCATTCATAGCATTTTAAAATGTTCTGTCATTTGAAATAACATTCTTTACCTCTATCCTCCATACGTGAAATAGTACATTGTTCACCGAGAGGAGAAAGTGACCGATTACCGTCGAGGGTGTCGTTTGAAGCCCGAGCCGTAGGCGAGGGCTTTAAAACACCCGAGATCGGGAATCGCATTTTCTCTCGAGTGATACATAGTGCTTTATACTACACCTACGAGGAAAAAAAAAATTTAATTGATTTCTGTGGTAAAAGGTTATCAATCAGTATTTTTGCTGTTTCCTTCAACTGCGGCGGAGTTAAAAAATCTTCATCATCACTATCACTACTTATCATTTTGATAGTTTTATTTTACTTTTCTACGAAAACTGAATCCTCAAACAACACACAAATTGAAAATGGCACCAATGGCGTCTGCAATTTTCACATGTTCTTTTTTCAAATTGTTTGACACCATCCAACACACAGCTAGTGGCCAGTGTCATTTTGCGAACTTGGAGATAAAAACTCACTGTAAAAACTTTTTGGCTTTTGATATTTAGGTTACCAGCGCATAGTCTTACCCAAAATTAAAAAAGAAAAACCACGTAAGAAATGGATTTTCATACACTTTTCTCTCCCGCCCAGATGCGTTTTCTCGCCGCATATTTGTTCAATATGCAATGACGTACTTTCTACCGTAAATTTGATAAAGTATCAAGGTACTTTCCGAGCAGGTGTAGTATAAAGAAAATTGCGCGCAAAGCATTAAAAAAAATACACCAAGGAGGTTCCGAGTATGAGTTTTTAACAACTTAAAAATAAATGTATGATGAATTTGGCACCAAGGAGATAGAAATAATTAGGTTAAATTATGTTTTGAATTCAAAACCTCACTACACACGATGTTCTAAATTCAAATTTACTTTAAACTCTAGAGGGTAAAAACGACTTTTGCGCCCTGATATCGAGGAGCAAAAGTACTCTTTCCGAGCTGGTGGGATGAAATAGTTATTTGTTATACAAGAGTGCAAAGTGGCTTTTTAACCGCGTGCTCAATTTTGATGACCGAACAAGCGAAGGATTCTAAAGTTGAATCACGAGCGTAGCGAGGGATTCAAAAATTAGAATCCTGAGCGTAGCAAGGGAATCAAAAGGGCACAAGGTGAAAAATCTTTGCACTCGAGTGTAACACGTAATTTTTCATCCCCCCCTAGCGAGGAAATTACTAAACGCTTTGCGCATTTTCAGTTTCAGTCAATTCTGTTGGCGTTAAATAAACTGAGTCATATAAAAGCAAAGGCAGCAACATCCACTTTTTTCACTTTGGCAACTTTAAATGCAGTTTGATAGACCTGTGTCGAATTTACATCACTGCATACTTAAATCGCATTAAACCTAGCAATATCCCATTCAAAACAAGCTTTTTTAAATTAGGTTTGTAACAAAAACAACATTATCCGTCATAGTTTCTAACAAAGACAGCAACATCCTTTTCAGCCAATCAGGAGGCGTGATTTGCCCGCCATTTACTTGTCTTTTTGTGTTTATGAAGTGTGGTTATGCTCTCGAAAATTATAAAATTAAAAGGGAAATAGTGCCTAATTATATGAAAACCATACATAAATCTGACAATGGAATGTTTTCCTACGCCATGTGATAATAAACAAAGCAGAAAAAGAAAGGCCAAGCCCGAAAAATGGAAGAGAAATCTAGCGAAAAAAGAACGGTAAGTTAGTACGACGACATAATTTTGATAATTTCGGCTATTATTGGAAAAAAAAACGAATATTATTTTTGAGTATAAACTGAGTAGGTAGAAAGGTAGATGATTTGTATCCATTAAAACGACTAAAACTATATAAATACCATTAACGGTTTTATTTAGCTTGGTTTATTTTAGTAATTTTATTTGAAATACCCCTTTCCTGTTGACAAATTGATTTGATATACTTAGGTACCTTTAGTTCTAAACATTTCTCAAGACAATATTTGTTAGGTCTTCTAGTATTTTCTATGATATGCATTATAAATAAGTATATTTTGTTTTAGGTATTCTGCACAAACTCTTCCCAAAAGAGTGCTTTGCCGCCACAAGAAAACTTTTAATTGCATGTCTATCTCAATGATAGATCTTAAAAAGTTTTTTGATAATTTTTATGCAGAGCCCGACAAATCAAAACAGGATGCATTTATATTAAAACATTGCAAAGCGGTGAAAGTGAAACGTAGGCGTTCTTTGAGCCAAAAATATTCAAAGCAAGAGTTTCAAACGAAGTACTTCATTTACGCCCATTCTATAAAGAAAAATGTGCAAGTTTGTCAACGATACTTCCTGACAATTTTACAAATTACAAAGTATAGAGTCCAAGCAGTAATGAAAACATATTATGAAACTGGGAAACTTTTAACCGAAAAGAGAGGAGGTGATAGGATTTCTGTCAAATACCAACACAAACGAGAAGCAATCAAAAATTTTATAAACAAAATTCCATGCCAAGAACCACATTACTGCAGAGGAAAGACTAAAAGATTCTATTTAGCATCATATTTATCTATAAATAAACTGTGGAGGCAGTACAATACTGAAGTTAGCGATGATTTGAAAGTAAAAAAGGCCTACTTTCGATTAATTTTCAACACAAATTACAATCTTGGCTTTGGTACTCCCAGAACAGACGTTTGTGCAACTTGTTTAAGATTTTCTACGGAAATCGGCCGCGAAAATGATACTGAAGCACGAAATCAGCTAATCATAGCTCAAAGAGTTCACAAACTAAGAGCTAAAGCTTTTTTTGAAAAAGTTAGAGAAGAACATCCTACTCTCAAGACATTTTCCTTTGACTGCCAAAAAAATTTGAACTTGCTAAAAGTCCCGGACCAAGTTGCGTACTATTTGCGTAATGTTTACCTGTATAACTTTACAATAGTTGAAGGTTCATCAAAAAGTAAGTTATCCCCTGAAAACGTAAACGCTTATTGTTGGACAGAAAATGTTTACCCTAAAGGGGCGAACCAAATTGCTTCAGCCGTGTACCACTGCCTTAAGAAAAGTGATTTTTCGCATTGTCAAAAAGTACGACTTGTAGCTGATGGTTGTGCCGGACAGAACAAAAATACCATTATGCTTGCAATGCTATCAAAGTGGATGACGGAAGCACCACCAAACATAAAGCAAATCGAAATGGTATTTCCTGTAACAGGGCATTCTTACATACCACCAGACAGGGTATTTGCTAAAATTGAAAAAGAAGTACGACTTCATGAAGTTTTGAACGGCCCTCAAAAATACTTGGATATTATTTCCAAATTTAGTACAGTAATGGAGTTGGGAATACCAGAATGTCAAGTATTCGACTGGAAAGCTGCTTCGCAGCAAGTTTTTAAGCCAGTGGGTAACTGGCACTTCCCATTCAAACAATGCAAACGATTCATTTTAAAACGTTCTAAGAGACCTGGAAATATTTTGATTGAAGGTCATCTTCACTACATAAGCGACGACAAAGGAGTATTAAAAAATGTTAACAAACCTGGAAAAATATCATCAATGATAAAACCAGAAATATTAAAGACCTCAAATAATATTACTGCTGCCAAGAAAAAAGATATTTTGACGCTGTTAAATAGCCACTGGGGCGATGAATGGAAAAAACTTGAACAACTAAAGTACTTCAAAGAATTACTAGAAGAAACAAACGTACAGGCTGAACTGGAGATGGTCGACGATGATTATTGTGAGCCTCAAGAAGAAATCGAAGATTTGCAAGTCTGAAATATAGGATGTTGAGCTTTTCAATCCCTGGATTTTGCAAAATACGCGTTTTTCCGTTTTAGATTATTGAAAGGAATATTAAAATTGTTGTGATTTTTGTGAAGTACAAGTATTTTATATTTTTATGAAGTAATATTATTTTATTACATATTTCATACTAGTAAATCATACAACATGCATATTTCCATAAACGATACTTATAAGTGTCATTCTATATAAATTAGGCCCATTTTTTTAAACTCAGGATCAAGATTATTTACGCCCTTACCACAACATATACGGTTATAGCAAAACTAGAAACATCCAGCTAGGAACGGCGCATAACCAGCAATATCCACGTGACATAAGCAAAAACAGCATTATCCATATTTAATTAGCTATTTTTAGGGCATAACTAATAAATAGCGAAATTTCTTTTCACAATTAGTGTTCACAACATCATTTTTAATTTACGTTCATAATTAATTTTATGTGAAATTTACCATAAGCAACGTAAGATAATAAAAAAATCTACTGCACACTAAGCAGGCATGGATGTTGCTACCTTTGCTTTTATAGGACTCAACTTCTTGGTCGCTAGAATCACTTATTATCATGGTATTTCGGGTTTTCACTTGTATTCAATTTTATAAGTTTTAAACTTAAGTTTATTTAGCCATTGTTTTAACAATAACAATATGACGTGAAAATATGGAGAGTTGACCGATTGAGGTAAGGAGTTTCATGTGTTCAAAATATATTGTACCTACATGTTTTCTCAAAATAGTATATTTATTTGATGTTATATTTACTACATTATTTTGTACTGCACAAGTAGTTGAAATTATCTATTAATTACTATTTTAGTAGTCAATAATATTTAATTATTTAACTCGGCATACTTCAATTCGATTACAATTGATTCATTCATAGCATTTCAAAATGTTTTGCCATTTGAAATAACATTCTTTACCTCTATCCTCCATACGTGAAAAGAAAATTGCGCGCAAAGCAAAAAAAAACAGTACACCAAAGAGGTTCCGAGTATGAGTTTTTAACAAATTAAAAATAAATGTATGATGAATTCGGCATCAAAGAGGTAGAAATAAATAGGTTAAATTATGTTTTGAATTCAAAACCTCAGTACACACGATGTTCTAAATTCAAATTTACTTTAACCTCTAGAGGGTAAAAACGACTTTTGCGCCCTGATATCGAGGAGCAAAAGTACTCTTTCCGAGCTGGTGGGATGAAAAAGCTTTTTGAAAACGTTGAGTGCGAATTTTACATAAGTTTATCGTATGTGTAATATATGTGCCTTCATGCTTTGTAACGGAAGGAACTAGAGGTCAGGATTAGTTTCATCAGCTCCAATGTATACCTACTAAAATGAAGGCAGTGAAATTAAAACCAAACCGACTACTTGGCTACTCGCTTTGTTTGCCGAACAAACGGAATCTTCTTCTTGATAAATTAATAGTTCAGGATGAGTCCAAAGCTTCGAGCAGATTGTCTGTTCCTTATCTGGATGAAATATTTCAGACAAGAAAAGTCAAGGCGTGATAAGTTTAATAACTGTGAAGATGAGAAATGAGAATACAATGTGCAATGCGAATTTAGTTACTGTCAAATATCACCTGAGAGGTAGGCACCTCTCACGATTCGTTACGAATTTCAGCTTTAAATCGACTTCTAAAAATGTTGGCAATATTCTAGCAACCGGACTACTGGCACTACTCGATATTTTCAGTAGGTAGTTTACATTTAAAGTTATTCAAAGTATTACTATTATATTATACTTATTATACAAATACATATTTATAAACTAACATTTAAAGAAAACAATAACCTTTGTCAGATTTCCATCACAATAACACATTAATTTTTTGTAGTGGTAGGACTCTTAGCAGAGTCCGCCTGGGGAAGTACCACACCTTTGCCAAATATTCTACCGCCAAGCAGTAATGTGCAAACTTTACTGTGTTCCGGTTTGAAGGGCAATGATTCCAGAGAAATTACAGGGCTTAGAGACATAATATCTTAGATCTCTGGGTGACGAGCGCAGTGCAGTGCTAGGTAATGATTTGGACTATCATGTTTCAATAGCTGCGTGTTACTGTGCTGTTATGTGGCAGGCATATTGCTTACCATCAGGCACATGACCTGCTCGTCTCGTCACTCTATGCTATAAAAAAAAAAAAAAAAAAAAAAGTAGGTACCGTTCGTTTTAGACGGAGCATTTTGAAACCGTGCGTTTTACGTTACATTACCGCACAAGTACGTAATAAGCCACATTACGATACAGAAATTTATATTATATATTATAATATTAATACACTATTATTAAAACTTCGATCAAAGTTACAACGAACTACAAAAACTATGTATACTATGTCTATTATATTACTTGCTGCAACGGAACCCTTCATGGGCGAGTCCAACTTGCACTTGGCCACTTTATTTGTGTAATGGTTTTTCATCGCACCCGCTTTCACTTCACAACGCCACGAAAAACAAAATCATCTACTTGGGCAGTAAAGTTGTCCCACTGCCGGCGAGAAAACGAGTAACTATCACTATTTTCTCGCTCAAGAAACGTACAATAGATATTATACATTCCGTGTACCTAAATAAAAGAGATGCATATATTCAGATACAGACAGTAGTTGATCGCTGACTGTTCATACTCCCGGTGAGTACTCGCTTCACTAGTTTGTCGCTGAGCGACAAGAGCTATGAAAGATAATATTCGCTCAGCGATACTCGCTAAGCGATTAGAACAATCCAAGAGAGCAACCAGCGGTTCATTTCTCTACAGTGCGGATCTGAAAGTACAGGTTTTTTTACGCCGCGAGCGAGTGATGCGAGTATTTATTTTAAACATAATAGAATAGCATCGATTTTATCCAGACGGTCACTATCGATCTTTAGATCGATATTAAAAAAATTACAAAATGTTGTAGTTTTGTTTAAAAGTAACCACGTCAACGTTCGCATTACGAGTAAATAGTCTTTTTGCTACTACCAAAAGATAATATTCTGATATCAAGTGCTAGAAGCCATCATGTTTAATTTATGATATCAGTGACAGTCAACGTCCACGTTTAGCCCCATGTCCCTTATAAATGAACAATGTCCTTTCTCAGTAAAGTGACTTTTAGATGGCATTTGGTTACATTGTATGCAATCATTTCATCTATGATTTGTTATGATGGTGTCATATTTAACTATTATCTGTAAACCGACTTAACCGATTCGTTGCGGAAAACACGGCATCCGTGTCATTCAAGTTTTTATTTTAAGGCGTATGACACGGGAAGCGTGTCATTTTTTATAACCATCGTAACTCGCACAAAATCAACTTTAAAATGTTGCTAAACGGTGTATTTATTATTTTTATGTAGATTATGGTTGTAGCCTTCGTTTCTGGATATTGATTAATTTGGATAGTTTCAAGGATTAGCTATCTTTTTCAACTGCATTAATATTTATATAAACGATTATGCAAAATTGACATTATGGCACTATATATTATGCTACATTCATAATGACAAAGTAAATTACAGAAAAAAATTATGCGTTTTCAAACAAAGTTAATATTAAAATAAAAAATATTAACTTAGGCATTTGTGACTCATATCCAGTTTGTGTTATTTTTTGTACTTGTAGAAACTGTTTTTTGTCGTGTTTCGTTTTGCTGACCGGTATATGATACGAACTTCTCTTTTTTTCTGCGATATAGTGAGCTGCAGCTTTATTCTCTCAATCTCAAGAATTATCTGTTTATTTCTGAGTGGTTGTTTCATTTTTGTATTTTTTTTATTTTATTGCATAGGTACTCAACACTAGTAAGTATAGGTGAAATTTATATTTTCAAATTATATGTCCGCTATGTCTCATATAATATGGAGCCACTAGTCCATATAAAAACCCAAAAAAAAAACTTTATCCATTTGACATTTTAAAACCAACTTTTTGCATGATATAAATTCCAAAACTTTTTCCATTGCAATTTATAAATGTTTCATTTTATAAACGTTCCGCATGGTTTAAATAAAAAAAAAATCTTTTGAATTTAAAATATTTTTGTAAAATTTTGTTTGTGGACCTTTCGTTACAAAGCAGCGAAATGGGGTTGTTTCAAAAACTTGTTTTTCGTGTTGTAATGAGCAATAGTTGTGGATTATTAACTTGCGAGCTCGTCTATTGATGATGATGATGATAACTATTATGTTTGTATTAATACACGTATTTAATATAATTGACGACGTGCATAGCGCGTGAAAACACTAGTTCTCGTCCGATCACCGAAGTTAAGCAACACCAGGCGTGGTCAGTACTTGGATGGGTGACCGCCTGGGAACACCACGTAATGTTGGCTTTTTGCTGTAGCTACTTTAATGCAATTAATGTTTATGTCGAATGAATCTATTTGACTTCAAATAGATGAGTGAGTAGCGCTTACAATAATTAAATGAACTTTTTTTCGCTTTCGAGTGCCTATTTGTGATTTTGAAGTTAGTTTAATTTTCTGTATAAAAAGAGTTTATTGTAATTGTAGACCGTACATTATTATTTATAAGCTTTACTAATAGAATTTCGATAATGTTCTTCACAATCTGCAAAAGTGCAAAAAGATATCGAAGGAAACAAAAAGTTATGTTAAATTAATTACAAAATATTTTAAAAGCGCCATCTATGAGCTTGGAGCGGTAACTTTTTGTTTCCACGTTTTGTTCAATACTAATAATGTCGCCGGCTGGACGCGGTTTAGTTTGGTGGCGCTGTCTTATCGAAGTAGTAAATAGGCGTGGCTTAATTTCGAATTCGTGAATTTCAGTTAGCTGTTGTCAGCACCTTAAGATTATTCATAAAAGCGATAAAATAAAATAATAAGTTCTTTGAGAAAATCAATCGACCAGTTTTATATTTTATGACTGGAATTTTCAACATTTAGGGATATTATATGACTTGACTTCATTTTTCAAACAAAAAAATTCAAATTTGATACATTGCAGCCGTGAACTCCGCTACTGGCCTCCATTCCACTGGTTATTGTAGCCTATCAACAGACAAAGCCTCAAAAACTACCATCACCAAAATTGGTCAAACGATTTCATTTAACAGTTTGTGTAACGAATGTAGCATAATTTTGACTAGGTTTTTGTAACTTCGTTCTTGTAAAACATGTAAATATTCTAACTATTTAGTCATCTATATATATTCGTATGAAAGTGATGTGTCTGTTTGTGATTCCCAATTAACAGCTGTTTACTTAATGCAATATGAAAATATATATGTATTTAGGGTACTCATATTTAATTATCAATTCACGGACATTTCACTTGCGAAATACTCTGTTTAATCCAACTTCCAGTTAGAAACAAAGTGAGCGACTTAACACAGATAATTGAAAATGGCTAATGGCAATGGAAATAGAAGAAGCTGAAATGGCAGTCACATCAAAGCGAAGAACAGGCTAGCTGTTCTTCAATGTGACTTTGTTAAGGGAAACAAGTTCTGGAGACCACGCTTTGAGCAGAGTTGGACAGCCTACAACCTGGGCAAAGCGGTCGAAAACTAGATGAAGAGAGCTGACGAAGCTTAGCGGCATACTTGGGAGGCCCATGGAATGCATCAGACAGCAAATGAATCATGAATTAGTTATACGTATAAAATAAAAATCTTTAAAAGGGTAAAAAAACATATTTTCACTTAAACGTACATTTTTGGATAAAATTAAAGCACAATTCGTTCAAATAGAAATTAATGAACTCTAATTTAATTGTTGCTATTAAACAAAATGCATCTTACGGAGCTTCTAAAATTCGAAAGTCATGAAAAACTATCGGTAGGTATTATTCTTGAAAGTATTTAGTGAGGTTGTGGCGATTTCAACTACGATTCTGTAATTAGTCCTACCTAGTGGTAGGACTAATTACAGAATCCACCGAATAACTTTCCAAAGAAGGTTAATACAAAAGCTTCGTGTCAAAACTCCGTATGCTTCTAAAATTCGAAAGTCATGAAAAACTATCGGTACTATTCTTGAAAGTATTTAGTGAGGTTGTGGCGATTGTAAAAAGTGAAACATCTATCTTATTGAACAGCAAGACAGCAGACAAACAAGCCTTATCTTCTGTTGCTGTAAGCTTGTCACCTCAAGGAATGCAGTATAAGTTAACATCAAGCAATTTGTGGTAAACATTGCCAAAGACGTATGTCCTCAGGTGGATCCTGTAATGAGTCCTACCACTATAGAGGTACTTTCCAAAGAAGGTTAATACGAAAGTTTCGTGTCAAAACCGTGTTAGATCAATCAGCCCCCGTACTCCACACTAAACAGTTTAAAGTTCTGAAAACGCCCTTACGTCGTAAATTGAAAATGTTATCCACTTAAGGCGAGTTTAGGCAGCTCCGTGCCTGTCCGATATAAATTGATTTTATGATCTCCCCAAAACATCGCTGCGGCTTCATTCGCCAAGAATTCAATCTAAACTTCTAACCTTGTTTTTCTTTTCTCTCAAAACAAAGTTCATATCTTAATTTATTTACAGTAGAATTTCCATTATTGTTTTTGTGAAGATTTTGGATGATTATGTTGCGGAACAATATTTTGGAAACCTTTGAGCGAAATTTAATTGGGAATTATGGAGTTCAGTGAGCTGGTATATTTTGTATTTTTAACTTATTCGTATATAGAATTACTAAATCACTACTGTGAGGTTCTTTTGACGATGGAGATCAAAGAGGCTATTTTAAAATACGTGGAGTTGTTTTTCAGGGTCTGAAGTATTCGTTTATGTCGCAGGGAAGATATTCAATCAGAAGTTTAATCAAGTCTCTAAAAAAATGTATTATATCTGGGCATAATGATAAAAAGACGGTTAAAGATTTTGACATAGACCTGATTTTTATTTAATTGATCGCTTCTTTGGCACTGTTCAGAGAAATGCGTAAATAGGTACCTATTCAATACGCTGTCAAGTGAAATCATAAAATTGAATGACTACTCGTACTTTTAGAGAAGAAATAATATTTCTTTTGATGAAATGAAAAAAAAAATTAAAACTTTTAATTTTTTATCACTTTTATCGGCAGTTCCTATGAGTGCATTTTTTTAAATTTGTTGGTGAGAAAGTAGTAATGGCGTAAAGTATACTTACTCTACTCAGTACTTATTTTATTCAAATACTAGGATGCAATTTTCTTCATTTCAGTAATTAGTGATTTATTTATGATCAGTAATATTTATGTTATGTTACGATATCTGTAATGGCTGAACAGATTTTAAATTAAATACACAGTAAGTACCTACAATACAATATATACCTACATGGATTAGAAAATTGACCAGTTTTGATCTCTTTAAACTGCATTTGGGGAAGTCAGGTGTAATACCGCTCACTTCCCCAAATGGAAACGACTTCGAAAAGAAAGTCAGTGGTGCGCGTAGAATTTGACCCCCGGGTTCAAATCCTACGCGGTCACTGTTTTTTGGACTAGACCAGTTGTATTTTTTGCCGCTAACTTAAAGCGGTGAAGGAAAACATCATGAGGAAGCAGACATATACATAGAATCTTTCGATGTCATATGTCATCCTTCAACCTGTACTGGGCCAGAGTGATGGATTATGGCCTTGACTCTCTTGACTTGCTAGAGAAATCCCAAAATCCTAGGAACATTTAGTAGGCTGATTATGCTTAATGTTATGCATTTGGAGAATAAACAGTCGTGAACAACTGTTAAGTACCGAGTTACACTAGTTAGGAACTAGTATGTATTGAAAACATATTTAAGTAAATCGCAAACACAAACAAGTCCCTACGCGGATGTAAGAACCTCGATTGCCCCGAAAGTAGCATTCCAAAAGAGATTGGAGGACACAGAACGCTCCGGAGACTCATATAACTTATCATAAGAACTAGAAAGTTCCGAACAGTCCAACTTACGATATAAACTGCGCTTAACGCTTGACAATATTACCCTTGTTCCTCGATCTACCAGACGCCCCCATAAAATCCTATTACTCCTCTTCCATAAAGTGTAAAATAAAATAAGTTTTTATTGGCGAAATTTCAATCGCGGCTGCAAGATATGGCACGTCAAATTTGGACAAACACCACTTCTTCTCATGAATAAAACATTGGTTTAGTCCGTGATCCTTTCAGCGTCGATGTAGTATATTTGCAACTTTATAAAGTTCAGTCTGGGTAACCTTATCACTTGGATGATACGATGTAGTTTTGAGTGTTTGAGCTGTGGAGTATTGTTGGCGAGGATTGGCTCCAAGGTCGCGAATAGTGTTCGGGTTATGATAATTTTTAGACCCTCATTCGGTTATTATAGGGAGCTATTAAATTTCCTTCTCGATTTAGATGTTTGTTTATATCTGTACGGTATTGCCTTTAGGGTCGGGTCTGGCGGTTTGTTCGAACTATGTTGTTCGAGTGTAATGGAGCTAAAAATAATCATGGGGATAACTTCAAATAATTTAAAATATTAGTAAACCGACTTTATAGATTTAAATAATGCAATGCAATTAAAACTCATTTTGGAAACATTTTAGGACTTAACCGCGACTAATAATAAATTATTATTATAAGTTCATTTTTGGAAGGTAATTAAAAATAATGAAGAGTAGGTATTTTTATATTTACATGAAAAAATGGTATTAACGGTGCAGTAGTTAAACTTTTTGCCTGTGTATCTGGGGAGTGTCACATCTTCGTCAGTGTTTCGACTATTATTTTCTACTAGGTACCTATCATGCAGCAATGTGCAAACATAACTCTGTTGAGGTTTAAAGGAAAATGTTAACTGATAAATTAAGAACTCTCTCCTTGCTAGAGAAGATCCAGATTCCCAGCAGTGGGCTATTTATTTAGTAGGCTGTACGATGCTTACGTTTAGTTTGAAAAAGCGTCGACCGCAATAAATAATATACTTTAAACATTTTAAACACAAAACTTCATAAGTTTAATCATAAAGATTAGCAGATAGCGATTCGCGGCTATAACAACCGCTAGTTTCTTGAACAACACGTTGCAAAACGCTAGTTTAGAGATAACGGATAGCGGTTACAAAGTGAGCGTGCACTAACTAGCGTGCAGATTGCTATCTGCGAATCACAACGGTACGCTTCGCGGTGAAGCGGGAATGGATCTTTAGACAAGTTTGAAATTAACAACACTTTTAGAACAACAACATCTTCAGCACGTTTAAATACAACCGTTAATTTATAGTACATTATGATATAAGTGCGCTAAGTTGATAATTACAGCCGAGGCTTTATTGCTAGCTCGAGCCGAAGGCGAGAGCTATAATTTAGCAGAGGCTGTAATTATCAAAGCGCACGCATGTCATACGACGTTTTATGACATATTTGCGAGGAAATAAACAAAACTCTGACGACATTTTCAAATAAAAACAATACAGCGAAAAAAAAGGCGCGGAATAATATTTACTTGATCACAGATCACAGCACAGAGTAAGTAATCACTATGGATCACAGATTAGCAATGCGCGCGCTTCGGCTCCTTTTTTTTTAAGCAACGGCACAGAACCAGCCTATATGCCATTAGTAATTTCTCGTAACTCAAAGAAGCGGCATCGTTTCATGGTTGATGTTCCAAAGACACGAACAAAGAGGTTTGACTCTACTTTTGTGATAAGAACGTCTCGACTGTGGAATGAGTTGCCTGTGTAGGTTTTTCCCGATGGTTATAATCTTGGTGTCTTCAAATCGAGAGTGAATCGGTTTCTTCTAGGTAAGCACGCTCCATCTTAGACCGCATCGTCGCTTAACATCAGGCAAGATGGTGGTCAAGTGTAAACCTATAAATGTAAAAAAAAAAAAAAATGTAATAAAGTAAATTAATATTTTTGTGTTTTGTTACAGAAAAATTAAAGTAATTTATGGTCAAAATTAATTAAATTAACGAATTAAATAATTGTTAATTATATTTTACCGCTCAAAGTTAATTTTATTCGTAAAATGTTGACCACACTTTTCTGACATAAAAACTCTTTACTAAGATTTAAAAAGGTACCGTTCGTTTTAGACGGAGCATATCTCTCTACCTAGTCTGTGGACGGAGCATTTTGAAACCGTGCGTTTTACTTTATACATTACAGCACAAGTACGTAATAAGATACATTACGATACAGAAATTGGTCCAATAAGAGACCCTTTACGAGCAAATATGTTATAAAATGTATTTTACAAAGGTTCATATTAATACACATAACAAAGGTTAATATAAAATAGAACATGTTGCCAAAAAAACAACGTCCCACTGTTTCACCCGCGTAAATTCCGATCTTATTATTTTACTGCGATAAAGTTGCTTACGTGATACAACTGACCATTATCCATCTATGTGCCAAATTTCATCCAAATTCCTTCGGTAGTTTTTGCGGGAAAGAGTAACAAACATACATCTAAATATTCTTACAAAGCTTCACGTTTATAATATTAGTAGGATGTCAATGCTTGGAGGTTTGGATGTTTGTTGCTCAACCACGTTAGGACGTTTAAACGTGTTGGGTTAAAATTTTGAACACAATTAGATTACCTATGTCTATAGCCTGGAATGGTACATTGGCTTTTAATCATAGGAAAGTGACGGTAACGAGAACTAAGCTGGTAAAACCGCAGGCCACTGCTAGTTTATAATATAAGTAGGATTATTAGGATATCTATTACAACATAAAATCACACACACAATTACACACTCATTTTCACCATAATGGAGGATAAAGGTAATATTGTGCGATTATCTACATATTGATGATTTTGTGGCTGAGCTGCCGCGCTTGCGGTGCTGCGATTGGCGTGCGATGCTATCGCGGAAATGGCGCGGAATCACTCCGTTGTGCGGATGTTACTCGTTACGTGCAACGTAACGTTGAGGCGCATCACTAAATAACTAGCTAAATGCATCTGATATTACCGCATATAGATGAGGAATAGTAGAATAAATTCTACTACAAAATACAGAATAGATGACTATGTGAAAGACAAAACGTTTAAAAGTCTCGTAATTTTTATTTACCTACCTTAACTATAAATAGTTCTAAGATACTACATTATACTATTCGCAGCACCCTATGCACACGGTCTTATGTATAGGTATTGTAAATTATTATAGTGACCTTTCCATGTTTCGTTGATTATAGGCTTCCTTTTTTTACTTTTATAGGTTTACACTTGACCACCATCTCGCCTGATGTTAAGCGACGATGCGGTCTACGATGGAGCGTGTTTACCTAGAAGAAACCAATTCATTCTCGATTTGAAGACACCGAGATTATAACCATCGGGAAAACCCCACTCAGGCAACTCCTTCCACAGCCTAGACGTTCTTATCACAAAAGTAGAGTCAAATCTCTTCGTTCGTGTCAAGACTTTGCAGTCTTTTTCGAAATCAGTCAGGCTCGAAATTAACAGTGATGCTAAGCGTTAAAGTAGTATATAATAGCATAATCAGTCCACTAAATGTTCCCACTGCTGGGACTCGGGGCCTTCTCTCGCTAGGGGAGAGTTAAAGCCATGATACACCCTGGCCCAGTGCGGTATGTTGGATGACACATGACCTCGAAAAATTATAGGTACATGTTCGCACGATGTTCTCCTTCACTGTTTTAAATTATCGGCATTGCATACATGACTTTGGAAAAACAGTTTTACGCGTAGAACTTGAACTAGGGGGCTCCGGATTGGAAGTCACCGTTCTCCCGACTAGACCTACTGTAACTTAAGGGGGCGCCTAAAGCCAGAAAACGAAAAAAGGACATTTTCGACGCCGCTCACTGAAGTTAAGAAACTAAAAACTACGACAAAAAAAATATTGACGTGTGGGTACAATCAAGAAGAAGCACAATAACCGAATAGAATTTTAAAAATAGATCAGAGTTTTTTACAATAAAAAAATAAAAATGACACCGAAAAAACCCGTTTTAATTCGAGTACTCGAAATTATCAGCGATGACCCTACATTATTTTTTGGTAATAAAATTCCTATTTGTACGTTCTAGTAAAGTAACCGAACACTTTTTTAAATTTATGTTTAGTTATTGAGTAATTAAATAAAACTTGGTCAAAAATTGACTCCTGATTAAATATTGATTTTTCCTCCAAACTGTGTCATGCTATTCTCGACTTTATGTACATCACATTAAGAAACGCGTCGCGCGGGTGAAATCTGATTTTTTCCTGGCTTTAGGCGCACTCTTAAGGCCGGTTTGCATTTTGAGTAGTGCGATGGCGAGTGCGTGTGCGAGCAAGAAATCGCGATTGATGAGTACAGGTGTGTAGTGCGAGTACTGTCCAATTCTGTATAGTAGCTGTATTTCGTTCATTGAGTTGCCAGCCGTCGGCCCGCAAGTAATCAGGGTCAGATGTAAGTAGAAAACACAATGATTGGTCAATTCAGTTATTTTAGTATTCATGACTTTTATAAGTTAAATTTTTAAATCGTAGAAAGGTGTAACAAATTCGATAACATTCAATTAAGATTTTTAAGAGAAAAAAATATTTAATGTACTTTACTTAATGTTATGAACGCAAATAAGAACCAACACGACACTAGCCTTTTCCGACATAAAAAAAAAAAAAAAAAACTGAACATTTCATTGTACGATAATAATTATCGTAAAGCGCTAATGAGTGCGCGTCTTCTTGTTACGAAGAGTTCGATGCTTTGAGACCGGAAAAATACACTATTCTTTTATACAAATATGGGAAAAAATAAATTAACGAATTTTTAAAAACTGTAGAAAAAAATAATTACGTATTTAATGTACTTAACATCCCCTTAAAAGAATGCAGGCTGATTACCAATAACCCTATAAACATATCTGTATCCAATGCTAATCAGTATCGCACATTAAAAATCTGTATAAATACGGAGAAATCTGTATACATGGCAACGCTGCTGTTTACTGGCAGGCAAACTGCGAGTGAGGGGGTAGGAAAAACGCGCGGGAGGAGGCTACTCGCAAAAAAATAGAACGCGCTTCTAATCACTTCACTACGCAAGTTACTACACACTCGCATTAATCAATCGTTGCCCACACGTGTTAATAAAGGCCGGTTTGCATTTTGAGTAGTGCGATTGCGAGTGCGTGTGCGAGCAAGAAATCGCGATTGACTATTGCAGGTGTGTAGTGCGAGTACTGTCCAATTCTGTATAGTAGCTGTGTTTCGTTCATTGAGTTGCCAGCCGTCAGCCCGCAAGTAATCAGGGTCAGATGTAAGCAGAAAACAAAATGATTGGTCAATTCAGTTATTTTAGTATTCATGACTTTTATAAGTTAAGTTTTTAAATAAAACGTAGAAAGGTGTAACAAATTCGATAACATTCAATTAAGATTTTTAAGACAAAAATTTTTTTTTAATGAACTTTACTTAATGTTATGAACGCAAATAAGAACCAATACGACACTAGCCTTTTCCGACATAATATTATATATATTTTAAAAAATTAAACTGAATCTTATTATCAAGAAAATCTTATTAAATTAAACTTATCGTAAAGCGCTAAAGAGTGCGCGTGTTCTTGTTACAAAGAGTTCGATGCTTTTAGACCGGAAAAATACACTTTTCTTTTATACAAATATGGGAAAAAATAACTTGACGAATTTTTAAAAACTATAGAAAATAGTACATTATGATATAAGTGCGGTAAGTTGATAATTACAGCCGAAGCTTTATTGCTATAATTTAGCAGAGGCTGTAATTATCAAAGCGCAGGTATGTCATACGACGTTTTGTAACATATTTGCGAGGAAATAAACAAAACTCTGACGACATTTTCAAATAAAAACAATACAGCGAAAAAAAACGCGCGGAATAATATTTACTTGATCACAGATCACAGCACAGAGTACGTAATCACTATGGATCACAGATTAGCAATGCGCGCGCATCGACGCCTTTTTTTTTTAAACAACGGCACAGAACCAGCCGGTATGCCATTAATAATAAAGTAAATTAATATTTTTGTGTTTTGTTACAGAAAAATTAAAGTAATGTATGGTCGAAATTAATTAAATTAACGAATTTAATAATTATTTATTATATTTTACCTCTCAAACTTAATTTAATAAATTTTTTTTTTTTTTTACCTTTTATAGGTTTACACTTGACCGCCATCTCGCCTGATGTAAAGCGACGATGCGGTCTACGATGAAGCGTGTTTACCTAGAAAAAACCGATTCACTCTCGATTTGAAGACACAAAGATTGTAACCATCGGGGAAAACCCACTCAGGCAACGTATTCCACAGCCTAGACGTTCTTATCACAAAAGTAGAGTCAAATCTCTTCGTTCGTGTCTTTGGAACATCAACCATGAAACGATGTCGCTTTTTCGAGCTACGAGCATTCCGATAGAAAAAAGGACAAGGTGGTATTAGATCATGTAAATCAGTCGCACACTCTCCGAAGTGTATCCGATAAAAAACCGATAGACTAGCAATTTTACGGCGATGTTCAAGACTTTGAAGTCTTTTTCGCACAAGAGTAGCATTGCCTATGAGCCTTTTGGCACGTCTCTCGATCGATTCCAGAGCTTCCAGCTGATACTTAGCCGAACCATCCCAAAGGTGCGAACAGTACTCCATACAGGAGCGAATCTGTGCTTGATATAATGTAAGCAACTGTTCAGACTTGAAGTACCTTCGCACCTTTGAAAGGACACCCAGTTTTTTGGCGGCTAGTTTAGCCTTAGATTCGATATACGAGCCAAAGTTGAGCGTAGAGGTCAAAGTCACGCCCAAAAGCTCAAGACGGTCAGAAACCGGCACGGACACACCTCTAAAAGTTGGAGTCAGTTCGAATGGACTCCTTTTATCATAAAATGTTGACCACACTTTTCTGACATAAAACTCTTTACTAAGGTTTAAAAAGGTACCGTTCGTTTTAGACGGAGCATATCTCTCTACCTAGCATACTCTCTAGTCTGTGGACTGAGCATTTTGAAACCGTGCGTTTTACATTACACATTACAGCACTAGTGCGTAATAAGATACATTACGATACAGAAATTGGTCCAATAAGAGACCCTTTACGAGCAAATATGTTATAATAGTACATTATGATATAAGTGCGGTAAGTTGATAATTACAGCCGAGGCTTTATTGCTAGCTCGAGCCGAAGGCGAGAGCTATAATTAGCAGAGGCTGTAATTATCAAAGCGCACGTATGTCATACGACGTTTTATAACATATTTGCGAGGAAATAAACAAAATTCTGACGACATTTTCAAATAAAAACAATACAGCGAAAAAAAACGCGCGGAATATTATTTACTTGATCACAGATCACAGCACAGAGTAAGTAATCACTATGGATCACAGATTAGCAATGCGCGCGCATCGGCGCCTTTTTTTTTAAGCAACGGCACAGAACCAGCCGGTGTGCCATTAATAATAAAGTAAATTAATATTTTTGTGTTTTGTTACAGAAAAATTAAGGTAATTTATGGTCTGAATTAATTAAATTAACGATTTTAATAATTCTTTATTATATTTTGCCTCTCAAAGTTAATTTTATTCATAAAATGTTGACCACACTTTTCTGACATAAAAACTCTTTACTAAGATTTAAAAAGGTACCGTTCGTTTTAGACGGAGCATATCTCTCTACCTAGTCTGTGGACGGAGCATTTTGAAACCGTGCGTTTTACATTACACATTACAGCACTAGTGCGTAATAAGATACATTACGATACAGAAATTGGTCCAATAAGAGACCCTTTACGAGCAAATATGTTATAAAAATAATTACGTATTTAATGTACTTAACAACAAGAATAGGGTCTTAGGGTTTTCATGAAATTTAACGTTGAAGAAGACTAGAAAATGTAAGATATATCTGAGTAAACGTGAACGAAACCGTAGTCTCCATACATTGGGGTATTCGCTTCGTCTATTTATTCCTAATCCCATCTATTCACGTGACGTAATATACGTCCTAGTACTCGCATCTCAGTTGCATGTAATCTTCTTACGTCAGGTTTTCCCGTTGCTCAAACATTTACGTTGATTCTGTAACTATGCTTCATTTTTAGGGTTCCGTAAAACGTAAAAACGGAACCCTTATAGATTCGTCATGTCTGTCTGTCTGTCTGTCTGTCTGTCCGTCCGTATGTCACAGCCACTTTTTGCCGAAACTATGAGAACTACACTGTTGAAACTTGGTAAGTAGATGTATTCTGTGAACCGCATTAAGATTTTTACAAAAGTTTTTTAAAAAAAACAAAAATTAGTGGTGCCCCCCATACTGAGAACTGAAGCTCATAAATTTTTTTCTCATCAAACCTACACGTGTGGGGTGTCTATCGATAGGTCTTAAAAAATTATGTTGAGGTTTCTAATATAATTTTTGTCTACACTGAATAACTTGCGCGAGAGACGCTTCCAAAGTGGTAAAATGTGTGCCCCCCCCCCTCTAACTTCTAAAGTAAGAGAATGAAAAAACTAAAAAAAATATATGATGTACATTACCATGAAAACTACCAACGAAAATTAGTTTGAACTCGGTCTGATGAGTAGTTTTTTTTTAGTACGTCATAAATACACTATTATTAAAACTTCGATCAAAGTTACAACGAACTACAAGAACTATGTGTACTATGTATATTATGTTACTTGCTGGAACGGAACCCTTCATGGGCGAGTCCAACTCGCACTTGGCCACTTTATTTTTGTATATTTTGTAATTTAATCGCCTAAGTCGTGGTGGAAACCGCGCCTAAATAGTGCGGCTAACGGATTGAGTTGAAATTTAGAACATTTATCGATTTATAAGAAATTTGTACGAGACGAGCGGGACATGTACATCGTACACGATGGTAAGCAACATGGCTGCCCATAAAAGGACAGTGACACATAGTTGTCGGAAAATAAAGAGACCAAATCATTACCTAGCACTGTAGGACCTGCGCTCGTCACTCAGAGACAATATTTTTTATTATATACTTATTATAACTAATTAGTTGTAATTTATTACATTATAATTACTTGTAATTTTACTAAAATATTACTTTGCATACCGGAACACAGTAATGATTTTCATTACTGCTTTCAATTCAATTCAATTTATTGATTCGGACCATTAATTCAAAAGAACGTAACGTCACTTACAATAAAAATAAGTCTTAGTATTAAACTGAGTTTCTTTTTTATGTAAGCTTTAGTGTTAGCAATACATTTAGGCAACTAATTATTTTACCTTTGTTAAAATTAAAGGGAGGTAGGCATAAGTAAAAGTAACCGTTCTGCCCTGCTTATGATAAATACAGTAAGTCACATTTTGGTCGATATTGAGTTGAGTACATATTTGGAATGTAGAGATTAAGGCCTACATTTCTGTATATTTTGAAACTTTGAATATACAGAAATGTAGGCCTTAATCTCTACATTCCAAATATGTACTCAACTCAATATCGACCAAAATGTGACTTACTGTATTTATCATATGCAGGGCAGAACGGTTAATTTTACTTATGCCTACCTCCCTTTAATTTTTGCAAAGGTAAAATAATTAGTTGCCTAAATGTATTGCTAACACTAAAGCTTACATAAAAAAGAAACTCAGTTTAATACTAAGACTAACCCTCAATATTTCTAAGTTACTAACCATCTATGCTAAAAGTTTTAATCAAGTTTAAATTAATTACTTGCTAAACAAATATGTATTATTCTCATGGCATTGTATTACTAGGAATAAGATACTAGTAATTGTACAAACTTTCTAGTTATTCTCATTTATAAATAAAGACTTTGAAAAATGAAAAAAAATTAATGACTTACAATAAAAATATACATAAATAATCTGTGTACATAATAAAATATTTTGTGGCAGAATAACTGGCAAAGGTTTGGAACTTCCCCAGGTGGAATCTGCTAAGAATCCTACCATAACACCATAGTGGTACCATAAAACCGTGGGGCAGTAAAACAGTTTATAATACTAATAGAATTGTAAAAATACGACATGTGAACTGAGCTATCAGCCGTATAATACCTACAAAACGGCAGTTGTATCTGAATATCAAATACATCGTTCGCGTCCGTGCAACGAATTGTCGCGTCCCATCTAAACCAGAATAAAAGCTACTGCAAAAACATTGCGTTGTGGTCAAAGCGCAAATTACGCGTCCTCCAATCTAGCGCAATAAAGTTTTGCAACTAACGGAGACTACATACGTATCTGATGGTACAACAACAACACATACTTGTAGTAAGAACGTTAAAATAAATATGTCTACGTGCAGAGTAAAAAAGGAATATTATCTAAATAATAAGAGAATTTATAGCTCTTAAGATGGTGAGGTGAAGTCAAGCAGGAGTGTGAAGCTAGGGAACTTCCGCGTGGTACACTATCATGATAGTCAGGCAACGATTTATTTTGGTTGTTTTTAATTATCTGAAGACAAACTTCGGCCAGGGAGGAAAGAAATTCAAAGCGTGAAACTTGCCCCTCGACGACCACGTTTAGATGTTTAATTATGTAGATGTTAATATATTTCTAGTAGATAGGGCCGCTCGGGAAGACTTAGCTGTCTAAGAAGCAGCCAAGTGGGGGGCGCGACGTTAATCGATAGGCATCATAGCCATGGAAGCGGAACCGGGGCTATCGCTAGCTTTTATTGTGAGAGCGGACTTTTTGCGGTCAAACATCTTGGCCAAGATACTCAAGAGTGAGAGGGCGTGTTAGGCGGAGGAGCGAGAAATGGTGCTTACCTCTCACTCGCGATATAGTGGTGAGCCTGAAGGACACCCTTGGCTTGCAATCCCGTCTCTATTGGAGATCCTGGGGCGTCTCGGCACTTCACCAAGGAGGTGAGGCGCCGCTAGTTTCTGGTGCGTCATTGAATCTAAACGCGGGAGTCCATTGCCCACACTAGGCCAGCATGGTGAAAAGTCTCCGAGTCCCAGCAGTTGGTATTAATTCTGTAATTTTTTTTTTTCAGATTTTGTCTAAAAATGTCGATGAATTGACAATTTAAAAAAAGGCTAGTTTGAAGTCGGTTAAAAATGTGTTTGTCACGCGTATAGTGGCGTGTGTCGCGAGTTTAACAGCGGTAATTGGACCGGGTTGAGCGCAAATTTGAGAACCAAATCCCGGGCCACTGATTTGCGGTCAGCGTAGGTGCGCTTGTAATGTGTGGACAGATGTTCTCGACGAGAATTGGAGTTTTAGATGGAGCGGGAACTGCGCGTGGATGCAAATGGTTGCTATTTTGTGATACAGTTTTTGGAATTGCGTTCAAAAAGTTGATGATAACAGTTGAGTAGTTAGCAAAATGGGTCGACAATATTTAGAAAGCCGCGGGTTAGGGTACATCTGAATAAAGTTGTTGATAGTTTCCGATCTCGAAATATTCCGTGGATAAAAAGGTAGCCTAAGTATTACTTCAGACAGTACCTATGTACAAAATTATATCTATATCCCATCAGCAATTTTTGCTTACCACAACGCGGACAAATAAACTTTAGCGATTAAAGAACTGTCTATATAACGTAAGTCCAACGCTGAAGACGCAGGGCCCTGCTAACTTAAACTTATTAACTAAGTTATAGACCTTGGAAATCTAAGTAGCTTGGTAGCTTAATAAGCTACATACTGATCAAACTCGAAACACAAAACAACATCCTGAAACACGAGACGTTGGCGTAATAGTGCTCACCAAACGTTTTTCTCATTTAAAGGTCTAAGTATATAGTTTGGTTTGGTTGGCTTTGGCCGTGCAGTATAGCACAACCAAATAAAAGACTACCAGAACTTAATAAAAGATAAATAATCAAGTGACATAATATAACACAACCGAATAAAAACCACCAACCCGCACTGGGCCAGCGTGGTGGAGTGTGGCTTTGACTCTCTCCTTGCGAGAGAAGGCCCCGACTCTCAGCAGTGGGAATATTTAGTGGGCTGTTTATGCTTATGAATAAAACACAGAAATGAAGACAGGATGAGGAAGAAGAAGATTTTATTCCGCTGACAGTTCTATAAAAATTTTAATTTTTAAAATTAAGACTTTGTTAAGACTAAATTATGACTAAGTTAAGACTAAGTTGTCTAAATTAAGACTAAATTGTCTTGCCAGACATATTGCATGCCCCTCGAAGAGGTCAGTTTGTATGGGTCAACTTTTAAAATGTTTTGTATCATCTTATGTTACCTGCAAACAGTAATAAAGATTTTTGTATTTGTATACTTGCACAAATTATAAATAGGCGTGTTGCTTACCATCAGGCATATGTATTGCTTGTCCCGTCACTCTAAATTATATACGACACGATAAATCTTTTTAAATTCACATAACATATATTATTTACAAATGAAATACTGTGTTCAGCAGTTTCACATAATAAATTAGCCAAATATCTTCCAATAGTTCAAAGGCAATGTTCTATCGTCAGCTGAGATTGTCTTCTGTTGCTAAAATAATAAATGTCTGCGCCCGAGGGAAGTACACGAGAAATTACTTAGCGAGTAATATGAATAGTGGGAACAAACGACGCGTTACTACGTTGCTTGTACCACGTTAGTGTTGGGCCCCCGCCATTACTGAGAGCCTGTGGTTGAAACTACGAACTAGGCAACCTTCTCTTAAGTATAATCATAAGCAGCCCACTAAATGTTCCCACTGCTGACACTTGGAACTTTCTCTCGCAATCAGAGGCTCAAAGCATCAACCTCGCTTGTCCTGTGCAAGATAGATGACGTATGACCTTGAAAGATTCTAGGAACATGCTGGTTTCCTCACGATGTATTCTTTCGCTGTTTTTAAAGGCTGGTTTGCATGTTGATTAGTGCGACTGCGAGTGCGGAGTGCGATTGCAAATGCGAGTGAGTAATCGCGGCTGATTACTCTGCACTCGCAATAATCAAGCGGTGTCCACACGTGTTGTTTGGTACTAATCACTCAACACCTGCACTATTTACTCGCACTTGGCCTAATCAAAATGAAAACAGGCCTTAAGTTAGCGGTATTATTCACATGATTTCCAAAAGACAGTGGTGCGTGAAGGATTGGAACCAGGGGCTCAAGATTGGTAATTGCCTCTCTCCTGACTAGACCAGCCGTAACTTTTCACTTTCGATATTCACCGATTTGCGGTCTGTACTCCAAAACCTGTCAATCAGGACAGTTGTTGGTTCTGTTACAGATAGTTATAATGACCGGTTCACTGATACTGCAGCTTGCCAATGTGGTGAGGTATGCCGGTGACCTGAGATGATCAGTTAAAAAACACTGATAATTACGAATGCAATGCCTCAAAGAAACCCCGAAAGTAAAAACCTACTCATAGTAGGTTTAGTCACTGTAAATATTTCAGCACTCTGTAGACAGGTAGTGTCCTACACACTCCGATTTTACACTTTTGTTACTTGACTTCTCAGTTTTGACGTACCTTATTATTTAGATTTCTGTGGTTTTGACACTGCAGGACGACAAGGACATTCCATGAATTTTCTCCATTACTGTCAAGCCTCAGTCTATTCTCAAAAACATATTTATATAATACAAGTTTAACGTTGGTGTATTAAGCCATGTGATACTGGCACATCTCCCCAATGGCAGACGTAGCCGGCGCTAGCACTATCATGGAGCTTCTGCAAACATTTTATAACGAGAGATAATTTCAATTTACACTAAGTGCTAAGTTATTGCGAAGAACAACACTTGTTCTTTGATATCTTGTTGCAAGCGAGAATGTGTACAAGACTTCAAACTGCTTACTAGCATTATACAAAGCAAAGAGTTTACATATTTATCTAAGATACAAAGTATTAACCGTCCACTTTATATTGAAAGTATTAGCAGCTCCCCACCATGTTACCTGCGTACCCGTTCCCGTTATTTTTCCGGGATAAACAGTAGTCTAAATGTTCTTCCAGACTATAAACAAATAATCTACTTGAATTCCAAATGTCAGAATGGTCCGTTTATAGGTTAAGACGTGATTGAGCAACAAACATCGGTGTTAATCGTGGTGCTAGTTTAGTATTAATTAAGTTTGCGAGAAACTCTTGTATAATGTTTTAAACATGATTTCAAATTATACGTTAAAGTTCGTATACTATTTATAGTTCACTTGATGTTCCCATTGCTGAGACACAGACTCTTCTACCACAAAAAGAGAGAGACTTATGTACTACGCTGCCCCAGTTTGGGTGGACGGATGATTCATTGATACACTCGAAAATGCCTTTCTCAGACACGTTAGTTTTTTTCGCTGTATCTTTTCATCGTTATAGTTACTACATAAACATTATTTGAACATTGAAATTAAACATGCGAAAAAAATCAGTAGTATACGTAGGTTTTGAACCTACAATCTCACTGTATGATGCGTTTACACAAGTTTTCGTCACTAGGCCACCACGGGTAAAATAACTTTATGAGCATCAATATAAACGAATAGATGTGCCTTGAGCACCTTGAAATTGGTAATAAACTGCGTCTCTGTGTGTACCGTAAGTGGTTTACAAACAACCAATCTACTTGACCCCTAGAATCGCTAGTGGCGAGAAATGCTGTGGTTCTACTTATTTTGGTTCTTTACAATGAAAGTGATAGGTAAAAACGTCCGGCGTCAACCGCTTCCTGCAACCGAGTAGAACGGAAAGAGCGAGCTCACTCTTCCCAACGACGATATGATTCCGAACCCCCTGAAGTTTAGGAGGGCACATCTTTGTATTGAGATCGTTGATTATGAGTGAGGTACCCCACAATCTCAGATCGTTAGTCGGTAGATAGATTGACCGTTCTCAAAAAAACAAGTTTGGGGCTTAATAGTGCTGTGTAAGATATGTCCACCGATGTTTATTTATGTCTCCATTTTTGGAGTGGTAAGTACTGTTTTTTTTCACTTTCAATTAATAGAATGGATTAGACCGACACTTTCTTCTTTAAATTGAGACGGGTTGTAAGTACGCGTTAGAATTTTATTACATTCAAGACTCATATGTCAACATTGTCTTCGTGAGTTCAACTCATGTCTCCAAAAGACACAATCTTTTGCTGTTGGTTTTTTTTAATTTTTGTTCTTATTGAGTTTTATTTATAAAGTAATTCTATTCTAGTTTCTAGATTGAAACGCAGCGCAGGTGCGTTAGTTAAGTTTTAATCTCCAAAGACAGATATCTAGAGCTCAAAGAAGCCTGCACAAAAGTTGACTGAGATAAGTAACGAGTCGCTTTTTCTGTTTCTACATTTGAACTGTACTTTCTAAATATTTGTGACCTGGTGCGACCCACAACGTAACCCGCATTTTAGCAGTTTTCCTCAAAAAAATATTTTTGTCTAACACGATCCAGGCAAATGGGATGATTAATTTGCGTGTTAACATAAGGTATGTTGCGTGTTATTTGGTTTCACACACTGCTTCACTAGGCCACTGCGGTTTGACTAGACCATCGTCGTTTCTCTAGACTACCACGCCTCTACTACGCTACCATGACTACATCAAGCCAACATGGTTTTCCTAGACCACCACTGCTTCGATTTATATAGCAGTCTTTATTACTTTCATTGCGTAAATGTTTCTGTCATATTTCAAACATTTTCACACAACCACATACCACCAAATTGAAATTGAAAAAAAAAACTCCAGCATCAAGTAGTGACAGAACGATATAAAACAGTTAATCTGTAGAGTGGTAGAATACTAAACAATAGCATTTGGCGGCTGTCTGCAGCTGTAAGTCCATTGCCGCTATAAACAACGAACGTTCAAACAACGAGCCAGATAAAGCACAAACCACATCAGAACACGCCTACGGAACCGCTGAACAAGGCATTACTGCTTATTAGAAAAGAACAGAAGGTCAACTTTGGGGATACATTCTAATTAAAAGGCAGTCATAGTGACTGCCGATAGAAGTCAAATCTTGAAATTTTAACAACAGCACTAATGTTGCATACTAGGTTATATGTACCTAAAGCCACAAATATTACGTATGTCAGTGACACAAACTCATTGGATTTCACCCATCTAAAAAAAAATATGTAAAACGTCCTGCTCCGCTGCCACTCCAACGCTACGTCACTAAATTAGCTTGTTCGTGATGCAAGCCCATATTTCTTTCCTTACTAAAAGATATTTATTATAAGTTGGTTATAAATGTACAAGTGAAAACAAGTAACTTATAATTTCTAAAAAGATATTATGTACCTAAAATAAAGTGGCCAAGTGCGAGTTGGACTCGCCCATGAAGGGTTCCGTTGCAGCAAGTAACATAATATACATAGTACACATAGTTGTTGTAGTTCGTTGTAACTTTGATCGAAGTTTCAATAATAGTGTATTTATGACGTACTAAAAAAAAACTACTCATCAGATCGAGTTCAAACTAATTTTCGTTGGTATTTTACATGGTAATGTACATCATATATTTTTTTTTTTTTTTTAGATTTTTCATTCTCTTACTTTAGAAGTTAGAGGGGGGGGGGACACACATTTTACCACTTTGGAAGCGTCTCTCGCGCAAGTTATTCAATGTAGACAAAAATTAAATTAGAAACCTCAACATCATTTTTTAAGACCTATCGATAGACACACCACACGTGTAGGTTTGATGAAAAAAAAATTTTTGAGCTTCAGTTCTCAGTATGGGGGGCACCCCTAATTTTTGTTTTTGTTTAAAAACACTTTTGTGAAAATCTTAATGCGGTTTACAGAATACATCTACTTACCATGTTTCAACAGTGTAGTTCTCATAGTTTCCGCAAAAAGTGGCTGTGACATATGGACGGACAGACAGACAGACAGACAGACATGACGTATCTATAAGGGTTCCGTTTTTACGTTTTACGGAACCCTAAAAACTCTTGTTTATAAATTAGATAGTCCAAGCTTACTGCCATTATATTTGCAATTAACACAGGCTCTAAAGTTTTAGTCAAATTTTTTCTTGATTGTTCATCATTTAGCGCTTTATTTCTTTTAGATGAGTATCTGTTTCTCCGTAATCTGCGCCATTTCTCCTGTAAAGTAGAAACGGAACAAGAACGGGCCATAATTCCGTAGTTATGCGGAATTGTGGCCTCGCTTCCGGATAAACAAACCTAAGACGGAGCGTTAAATATTAACAGGCTGCATCGCCCTTTGTGGGGCTGCTAACTGAGCCGGCAGCGGCGTCTATCTGTGTACACTGGTGAAGGCTGATGGAATATATTTCAGGCAATTTTAAAAACATTTAACATTTTTTATCTAATTTTTATTGTTTTCTTTTCTCCGCTACTTGGTTGCTTGGAAGAAATTATTCTCAGCAATAAGACCGCCATTTATGGTACTAGATATAAGTCGTTGTATTGTGATGTTATTTTTTATGCTGGTGTGACTAATAAAGTGTCATTGTTTTTGTATCTGTCTATTCTTTCAAATTCTAATCATTTATACGCCATAACAACAAGTCGACCTTACGAGCCACGTTGTAGACAATAATCAATCGTAAACACACAAAACAGACACAATACACAAGATGGGTCTGAAATGCAAGAATGGAATTTTACTTTCAAATATACTTTAATTTAATACATACTCGAAGATTGGTACATACACTTTATATAACAGATCCATAAAATAAAATTATTAAATAATAAATATTATTAATTCACAAATCGAGACAAATCATAAAGCTAACGCACCAGGTGGTGGGTGGCGTTATAATAGTGATTGCTTCAAAGCAATTTAGATTGCAAAAAGAAGAAAGAAGATTTTGACGTGATAACGTCTTATAATTCGATGAAGCCGGCTGCACGCCCGCAAAACTGTAACGTTCCGCCGTTACCGTTAGTTCATCTTCCGTGCCATGCGGACGAAGCTGAGCGCTGAGGGCGCCACCCGCCGAGTCGAGCGGTATCACTACTCGCGCTATCAGCGTACTGATTTCTTAAGACGTTGTCACGTTCTATCGTCAGTAAACCGACTTTACAGACAACCATTTTTAGGGTTCCGTAAAACGTAAAAACGGAACCCTTATAGATTCGTCATGTCTGTCTGTCTGTCTGTCTGTCCGTCCGTATGTCACAGCCACTTTTTGCCGAAACTATGAGAACTACACTGTTGAAACTTGGTAAGTAGATGTATTCTGTGAACCGCATTAAGATTTTTACAAAAGTTTTAAAAAAAAACAAAAATTAGGGGTGCCCCCCATAATAAGAACTGAAACTCAAAAAATTTTTTTCATCAAACCTACATGTGTAGCGTGTCTATCGATAGGTCTTCAAAAATGATGTTGAGGTTTCTAATATAATTTTTGTCTACACTGAATAATTTGCGCGAGAGACGCTTCCAAAGTGGTAAAATGTGTGTCCCCCCCCCTCTAACTTCTAAAGTAAGAGAATAAAAAACTAAAAAAAATATATGATGTACATTACCATAAAAACTACCAACGAAAATTAGTTTGAACTCGATCTGATGAGTAGTTTTTTTTTAGTACGTCATAAATACACTATTATTAAAACTTCGATCAAAGTTACAACGAACTACAATAACTATGTGTACTATGTATATTATGTTACTTGCTGCAACGGAACCCTTCATGAGCGAGTCCAACTCGCACTTGGCTACTTTTTTTTTTTTAATGTAGGTACATTCATGATGTAGGTACAGTATGACTGTTAGGTACATTAAACAAAAATTATGAATATAAACATAAGTAAATAAAATTACTAACAATTTATGTGAATTCGAAATAATATTTCCTCACAAGTTGTACCTACATCATTTTTTGGAATGTTCATAATTCCGCAGTGGCCTGTTTCGAGCGCGTTGCAAATATCCTAACTACTTGCCGTACACGCGAGGAGCATCGTGGTAATCTGCTACTTTCTGAAACGTTATATCTGTGCCTCTACTGGGTTTATGCATATCAGTATTTTTTCGACATTTAAAACTTCTTTACACTAGTTCTTAAATAAGATATAGGTAATTTATTTTCTCAGAAAAACCAAAACCAATTTTACTAAAAATTTTATTCAGACACTGGACCAAATTTCATAAGAAGATGTCGCGAAATCGTCCAGATATATGAAAGCGAATTTTAGTGTTTTCGTTGATATTTCAAAAACCACCTCTCCAATTTCGATAAAATGTATGTCCATATCCACCTCTGTGAACTATGATTTACCAAAAAAAAAAGAACCATAAAATCGATTCACAATTGACGGAGCTATCGTGTAATACACCTAAAAAAAAGTACAATGAGAACCTTATCCTTCTTTGAAGTTGGTTAAAAATTGGGCAAATTATTTGAGATTAAAGTAATATCCGTCGTATTACAACTTGATGACGTTAAAGTGAACCCATAAAGTGTTAACCTGCCAAAATAACATTAAGTGATACTTTTCTCGTCATGGTCATTTAATTGCGACGAAAATATCAAAGGGTTATCTTACTAATAATATAAATGTCAATCAAGTCGTGACATCAGAACGGATCCGGGTTAAATTAGATAAGTCTGGAAGAACAAATAGGCATAGGCTTTTTATTACTGGAAATTAACGAAAGAGTATTTAAAATGTGTTCTACAGGACAAAATCTGTCAGGTCCGCATATCCATACCATATTATACTCGTAGAGCTGAAGAATTTTATTTGTTTTGACGCATTAATCTCAGGACCTACCCGACCGATTACAAAAATTCTTCCACCATTGAATGTGTACGTGATCCCTGAGTACTATAATAGGTTATAAAGGTTACCTATATTATACAGGGTTATTGGTAATCAGCCTGCATCCTTTTAAGGGGATGTTAGGTGCATTCAATACGTCAACTTTTGTTCTACAGTTTAAAAAAAAATGAGTTTTTTTTCTTTTAAATTAAAATTTCAAAAATATTTGCACGGTCTAAAAGCATCGAGGTCTTCGTAACAATTCGTAACAAGAGCGCGCACGCTCTTTAACGCGCAAAAAATGATGTGCCGAAGTGAATAAACACTAAAAAGTCGCTAAACAGTACAAAAAAGGGCAGCAAACACTTTTTTTTTTGGGTTGTCTATTGAGTTTTAACGAAAGTTCTAGAACAAAAGTTGTTTGTTTAAATATACAGAACATGCCCTTAAACGGATGCAGGCTGATTACCAATAACCCTGTATAGTACAAAATATTTATGTAGCACGGGCGAAGCCGGGACGGACCGCTAGTTATTTTATAAATACTGAGCACAAATTTGTCACTTGATAACAAACGACATTAACCAGCACAGTATTTAAAGCCGTGCAGTGTTTAAATGTGAACAATAAATTTCCCTCGCACGGCACTTGTTACTCGGATTCATAATAAAGTTTAGAAACGTTCGTATATTACTGTATTTCAGTAGAATAATTGCAAAACTGGTAGTGGTGTCTTTTATTTGTAGACTCAATTAAGTATTTTAGGACAAATTTAATGGCAGTTTGGCCTCAAGCCGCCTTTTACTCGTATCTACAGGCGCCTAACTAAAAAACTAAACTAAAAAATAAATGTCAATTGAACTATAATAGTCGTTAACAACCTTTATTACGTACTAGCAGCACCCTGCGGTATTGCCCACGTAATTTCAGTTCCTGTTATATTACCGGGATAAAAGGTAGCCTATGTATTCTTCCAGACTAGAATAATCTAATTGTGTTCCAAATTTCAGCCTGATCTGTTCATATGCTACGACGTGTTTGAGCAACAAACATTCAAATATCCAAACATTGGCATTTATAATGTTATTAGGAAAATAGTCTACTACTCATCACACAAATATTTGTCCTGGATTGGAATCGAACTCACAATTTGCGAGTCGATTCACTAGCATCTGAGCTACGATGCCAGTCAAATGTAAGAGTAAAACGCTATTTATTTTTGGAATCACTTCATTATTCCATCATCTGTTCATAATACTTACAATTTCGCAACATCGACAGGTACTTACTTTTAATATATCCGACCTAAGCCCCGCCGGCTTTGCATATTCGTATTCAAGTCGCGCCTTCTTCAATGTAAAAACAAAATTAAAACCCGCCGGCGGCTGCCTACATTATTCATCACACATATGAATTGAACCTTCCTCTCCGGGTGGCTGCGAGCTTCGACGTGTGTCATGTTTGTCTGGAGCTATCACACTGAGAGATGAATTACCATACACTGCACTAGAGCGGTTACAACTCAAATTTGGAAACTGAGAGGTACAATTGTTTTCATTTTATAACGCACTGCAATTTTATATAGACAAACCGATTCGCTACCCGTCCGTTTAAATATCCACATATTATAAATAATTATCTGTCCGTATATCACAAGGTAAAATATCGCTACCTATATCTCATGAACCATGATTGTTAGAAAGGTACATGATATTTTTGCTCAGGTACAGGAACAGGTAGTCGCTTGAAATATTCACAGTATATTCTCGTATTATTTCGTATTAGTTTATGTACTCGTAGTTGTAAATATTCTTATAAATAACTAATTAAATTAAAATACGTTAGTCTACACATTGCTAAACCAATACCGCATCCTAGGCTGGATCACGCTTACCTGAAAAATGCAGATTACTTAAGACTTATAGAGAACCAGTTTGAACCCATTAGGAAACACATACTTAGGTGGAGTGTTTCAGAAGTGCTTATTATGATTATGATTATCGTGGATACAAAGTGGCTAGGTCTTTTAGGCTATTGAGTCTTGTCCAGATAGAAAAAAAGACGGGTGGTATTCTCAGTTCCAGTTAAAAATAGACTAAATACAAGTAATATTCAACATTTAAGAAGTAATAATATTATTTCTTCATTCCTTTTTACTTTAAAAACTATTTCCAATCCCACTAATTAACCGTCAGACAGCTTGCGAGCAGATTTACAAAGTATATTAAATGAAACGAAGAAAATTCTGATAGAGAGTATTTGTCATAAAATGAAAAGTGCCACCGCCAGTGTCCCACGACGATAAACTTGTATTAATAATACTTTACCGGGCGACGAACCCGCACCGACTCCAATATTAATGGACGCAACGAAGTGCCGTGTATATAATATGTATACTTGTAGATATGATCTACGATAGGTAGCACTGCAATGAGTAGGTAAGTACTTTTGAAGACGATATCTGATTATTTAAAAATAATCAGAAATCGTCTTCAAAAGTACTACGCAAAAATCACGGAAGATGAATGAAGTTTGATGTCTCTCGCCTCTCATATACGTAATATATGTATGTACATAAGCACACATGCTCTGTGTGAGTCCGCGTGAACAAAAACGCACCCTGTTTTTGTGTGTCCGATATCTCCACCCATTCCTAATGGATTTTGGTGATTATTTTTTGATATATCATATTTCAGGGCTAGTTTCATATAAAGTTTATCAAAATCGGTGTAGTGATTTTTGAACTATCAACGAACTTCTAAAATTTGCTCACCTCAATGACATAGGTCGCTATCTCATTGGACAAGAGTGTTTAGTTGGTTTCACAAAAAAACATAAAATTTTGTCGAGTATCTATGTCTTAGTGTAACTTTAAGTGAAAGGTATATTTTGTGTTTTTGAAGCAAATAAAATTATTAAAACATTTTTCTCTGTATTTTAGTAATCTGTCTCAAGCTGGTCTCATTGTAATTAAAGAAAATATTCAAGCCTTAACAGGAAAAAATTAAGCGATGGACAAAAAATTGTCGGCGTTCCCTGTAATTTATAAAGATTATGTCAAAGCCATTAAATATTAGAAAAAGTTGTCAAGACAAGAGAAGAAAATAAAGACAATAAAATTTCTTAAAATCGACGATGCTCGTGTTTTTGTTGACGTGACGAGATCGACGATCAGAACAAATAAATTATTTGTGCTAATTTTCTTAGACTGTAAGGTCCGAAATAATAGTTTGTGTAGTTTAGAGAGTTGTTGAAGTTATTTCCAATAGTGTTTAGATAAACATACTAGGGCCTCGCGGTCTCCGAGGTCCCAAAAATATTATTAATTTAGGTACCTTTAGTCACTTAAATTCTACGATTTGCATTTTTACTGTAGGAACTGAATTGTTGTACTTTAGGAAATATGAGCACAAGGGCGCAAATATGACAAGGCATTAAATAGTTTATAGTTTAGGACTTTTGGAGATAGACCTGAATAATATAATTAGTGTCTAAATCAAAATTAGTTTATTTGTGACAACAATAATTTAAAAAATAGATGGTCCAGACAATAACGCATTCTACAGCCCAGGCGTTCTTATTTTGCAAGTAGAACCTAACCTCCTCATTCGAGTCTTTGAGTCTATATCTCAACAGTGAAAAACACCAAGGTGGTATATTAGTATATTAGTATAGTATATTAGATCACTCATATCAGCTGAACACTCGGAAATGCGTCCGATAAAAAACCCAATAAGCTAGCAACGTTACAAATTGGAGCATAAAAGTAAACGTAACATAAAACATTTATTAAAGAACAAAGTATTAAAATCGCAGCGCATGTTTGTTCAAATTAAACTCAGTAACACAACAAACGCATGAAATACGGGACACTCGTTCAGGCACTCAAATAAACTGGCCTACAAACATACGATTATTATTTAAGGGTGTGTCCCATTTGCCGCACGAGCCAAAAACAAAAACAAACAATAAATCCTTATTAACACCCGATGCCGTCCGGCGTCCGGTTCATGCGTCGACGCGGCCATAACGTTCACAATGTTAAAAATTCTATTAAAAACCTCATTTGTGTTTTTCATCAAGTTAAAAACTCTAGTCGTGGCTGTCGGGCTGAAATATTCGCTGTGATTAAGTCACGAGCGATTAGCTGTTTCAATTGTTTTTTTTTTTTCTATAAACAGGACTGGCTTAAAAAGCAGACTTGTGTTTATTTGCAGAATTGTTTTTACCTTTGTGATGGACGGCTAATTACCGGTATTCATTCGAGATACGTTCCAAAAGGCTGATGAGCAATGACTCCTATTTTCGAAAAATACTAAATAATCTTGATCTTGATGGGTTTTTTGTGATACGTTATAAATTGTCTTATAACTCTGGGTGACTAGTGCAGTGCAATGTAAAGCAGTATATTGGATTTTTCATGCTCAAATAGCTGTGTAGCACTGTGCTGTGATGAGCAGCAATGATTACCATAAACTAAAACTATGAATAATGGATTAAACAATGTAATAGTAATGCTTCACAAAACGTCACCTAAATAGCAACAGATATACAGCTATTACGCATGTCGATGAAGCAAACAGACCAGATTTTATCCATCCAGAAAGCGTCTACTGCACACCGTTCTACTCAGTTGTTCTGCCACCTCTACGCTACTCCATTATTCAACTACTTTAGCAAGTCGATGACGTCTACTCAAAAACATAGGACTTTTAATTCTTACGAAGTAACTATTTTCTTATCTTTGCTTTAACTACCAAAAAAACGTCAACGTGACCAAAGATGTTTTCAATCTATATTATACTAATATAATAAAGCTGAAGAGTCTGTTTATTTGAACGCAAGGATCTCGAGAACTACTGGTCCGAATTGAAAGATTCTTTCTCTGTTGGATAGTCAATTTATCGAGAAAGGCTATAAACTATTTAACATTACGCAACTATCAACAGGAGCGGGGCATGAATGAAAAATGCAACAAAAACGGGCAAAAATGTTCTTTTTTGAGAGGTTTCGTTGCGTGACAGCATGTGTCAATCAAGGTTGCATCATTAGAATCTAAGGTAACCGAATTTGTTAAAAATTTGAATTGGTACGACCAATTGTCGATATATGGCGTAGCAACGCGCGCACGGATCACCTACATAGTTTAAAATTAAAATCCTGGCATCGTCCGCTCATGCCGCAGCCCACACGGGGCCCGCCGCTCTGCTTTACTCTTTGACTCTGGAAACAAATAGTTAATTACCCCGCGAGCAGCTCGTTAAGCAGGGATTGTACCGAACTCGGCTTGCTTTCGGTTTTTTCTGCCCAAGAGCCAAGACCAACTCGAGATTTCCAGCTGTAAGTTGCTACTTAGTTAACTTTTATATTCGTCGATGCGACTTCTCGGCGTTAATAAATGAGTAGCCGTTTTGACTTGGAGTCTTTTAATTTGACAGACAAGGCTTAACTTTTTTTTAGCAATTTGGTCTGGGTTTGAATATCAACAACGTAGTCGAATATAATGCATGGTGACCTAGAGTTGTTTAGTCTGACCTTGTAAAGTTCTATATTGGATCTGTCAGGGAACAATGAGGCCATTGAATGATGTTACTTACTCTAAGGCGGGTCTTACCTATGTGTAAAGTGGACTGAAACCGTTTGGTTGATATTTTGGAAAAATCCACAGCGAATGGGTAGTTTTCGTGCGTCAATTTTACGCCAATAACCGAGTCAAGGACTTTCAGCTGGTACTTCGCCACTCCGTAGTGGCAGTAGAACAGAAATACACCACACAGGAACGAACGCAATGGAATGAAAAAGGAATGGAACAAATCTTATATAGAAAAAAATCGCAGTCATAGGAACTGCCGATAGAAGTGAAAACTTATAACTCAGAATTTGATAGCTCACCTTGGAAACTACACGGATGTAACCGGAGGGCGTGGCCTCGCCATCTTGGCATGGCCATTTAGAAATGCGTCAGCATTTCCCATTGGCGACGAATGAAATCAATTCACAGCCCACGAAAAATCTGTCTAGGCGCGCCTAAAGAAGTTTTCACTTCAATAAGTCGTTGATTTGGAGTTAAAAACTCCCGGAACTTACTGAGAACACCTAGCTTTTTCCAGCAAATTTAAATTTTGTCTCCAAATACTTAAACGGTGACGGTGACGGTGACGGTCACCGTTTAAGTAAAATAAACCAATTTTGATGATACATAGTGAAAACACTCCCAATTAATTCAAATAAAAACAATATCAAACTCAGTGTATCCGTTCCGAAATGAGCTCTGCCACAAACAGACGTACATTCAGAAACAGACACGTCAAAAATAACGCCATTGTTTTTGCGTTGGGCTTAAACAGAAACTCGGCTACTTTTTAAACGACTTCTAAAATGGTATCTCTTCTTCTTCTGATTTTTATATACAAAATCGTATCGTGACCTGTTAAAAGTGTTCCACCTTCCTCCCAAGCCGCCGAAATGAATAGAAACGGGCTTAAAAAGGTAACTACAGTGATTATCATTACGCCATTGTTGCCTGAAACTTCTTAATGGACGCAATTAAATTAAAAATGGACGCGAAAAAATTGACAGCTGTTTTTGTTTAATAACTCCTCGGAGACGTTTTTGCTTTATGCTATTTTTAAAATGTGTTCTGGGTTTTGAAAGTTAAGTGTATCTCTTGAGAATAGCTGCAGTGAAACAAAATAATAAGGAAATTTATTGCAATCACGAAAAATTATATTTAGATAATAGGTTTTTAGAAAAACTATCTAAATTTGGTTGAATGAATTTAGGCGCTCCTGAATTCAGTAGGTACAGTGTTATAGCATTCAGTAAGCAGGGCCGGATTTAGGGGAGGTCAAACGGGGCCTCCACAACATACACTAAAAACACATTTCGACACGACAGTAAACATTTTTTATTTCACGTTAACTTTAAACCATTCCGAAGCGGGGATTGCTCATGAATTTAGTAAGTATGTTCAGAACATGCTTCTGAATTCAGTCGTATATGAGTGCTTCTAAATTTGGTTCTGAATTCAGTACACTAAAATTAAGCAAGTGCAATAAGCTTTTAAAATGTTATTTATATTTGATAATGACGCGTTTTCAAGATGCAATTACCTGTGAAAGATAATTCTCAATGTACTTAGTCTTTATTTCGTGGTAAGTGTGTGTTCTCAAGTGTGGCGCTAATGTGTTTGTTATTTTGTGAAATATCTGTAACAAAGTGCAAGATTGCTGTTTTTGAAGTGAAAACTTCTTTTGGCGCGCCATAGATAGATTTTTCGTGGGCTTTGAATTGAATTCTAGCGTCACGCTCGGGAACGATAAGAAATCTTCGCATAACATCGGGACCATGGGCGTTGGCCATCTAGATATGCGTGAGCATTTCCCATTTGATTGAAGAAATTCGTCAGCGTTTCTAGATGGCCATGCTCATGGCCACGCCCTCCAATTTCACCCGCGTAGTTTTCAAAGTAGGCTATCAAATTCTGAGTTAAAAGTTTTCGCTTCTATCGGCGGGTTCCTATGGCTGCCATTTTTTGTTTTGTATTGAAAATAAAATAGTTTGGACTGGTTTATTTGCTAATTGAAAACGCTTCATTGAAATAATATTCTAATACCTTTGCTAATATCGCAAGTTTGTGGGTTATAGGATACATTTCGGGTAGTGTGCAACTGATCGGCATGATCTACTATCAAACTAATACAAGTAAAAATGTTGCCTTTTTCTGTTGGACTGCTTGTAACTTCAAACAGCAACACCGTTTCATGGTTCATGTTCCAAAGACTCTAACAATGAGATGTGAGTCCACTTTCACTTTTAAACTAAGTACAACATCTTAATTTTGGGATGCGTTACCTAAGAGTGTGTTTCCTGTGCATATAATCTGAGTGTCTTAAAGTGCAAAATAAATCGGTTTCAAAGTCGGACCATATTTTACTATTACCACAATAATAGTACAAAACGATACATAGATAATTACTAATCTCAACTCAAAACGGTCCGGCTATTTCCAAACATATCAAAAAAGTCTGAATCCTGCATACATCCTTGCCAGTTATTCCACTGTGACGCACTGATGTGTCAACACTGTATTCAAGTTTAATAGGCACTATTTACTGTCACTCGTCCCTGTTTGTATTTGTATGTAGGCTTTTTTTTCCCTTTGTGATGGTTGCCTGGAAGAGATTGCTCTTAGCAATAAGGCCGCCACTTGTGGTACTAGTTCATAAGTATTTCACTGTAATTTTATTAATTTGTCTGTATCACAATAAAGAGTTTCTATCTATCTATCTATCTTTACAAATAAATTACAAGGCATATATATATTTTATTATCTACTATCTCTAGGCAACGAGCGGCAGCGCTAATTAATGATTTAGGCTCTTCATGTTCTAATAACTTTTTGACACTGTCCTGTTATAGGCAGCCGTGTTGCTTACCATCAGGCATTTGTCCTATGTTCTGCCAATGTACTAAAAAATAAAAGAAAAGAGTCTGTTGAATTGTCAGTTAATCAATTCCAGTAATACTTTTGTAAAAAACGGTATGTCAAAACCAGAACAAACGTCCTGTCTCAGAATTGGATTTCCATTCTTTGATTCGCAACAATATTTGCAGCTCCAAAAAGCCGCGTATATTTATAAAATAAAATTGTTGTGTGCATTAAATCGCATTAGAAACAAAGAGCGCGGTGTACTGTGCCTGTTTTATTACGATGGAAATGAATATCACAATAGACGGAGGTTGGGAGTTACAGAGGTGAGCACATACGAGTATGTAATTACAAAAAAAAGTGGCCGATGTAGTCTAGTCAACAAGAGCTTTATCTTAGGTATATTTTTCTAAATTCTCATAACGTAATGATTGAGGCATCATTAAATTTGGTCCGGAATGGCATTAAGATGGTTTTTAAGAAAATGCTATGACCACTCGCAAAAATTGCAGGCACACAGAGCAGGACATGTGCCTGATGTAAGCAACACACAAGCCTGCCACATAACAGAACAGTGACACGCAGCTATTGGAACATGAAGAGTCTAAATCATTACCTAGCACTGCACAGCGCTCGTCACCCAGAGATCTAAGATGTTATATCTCTAAGCCCTGTAATTTTTCTGAAAAAATTGACCTTCAAACCGGAAAACAGTATAATTTGCACATTACTGCTTGATGATACAATAACTGGAAAAGGTGTGGTGGTGGTACTTCCCCAGGCGGACTCTGCTAACGGACGAGAACTTCTTTTTGATCGATGTGAATAATCGCGCATTTCTTTCCAATTTAGACTATTTTAGCTTTCATCAGAAAGAACGATCGGCGGTATAAACTTTTCGATGTAGGTACATCCGTAATTTAATTATGAAGACGAAAATAATATCAATAGGCGGTTCGTACAAAAGCAATGATACCGTGAGTGTGTTTGTACAGATTTGCATTCAAGTTCAACTAACAAAAGTATTCGCCCCAAAAGATGATGGTTGGTAGAGGATAATTCAATGCGTCGGCCCGCGATTAGAAACTTTTGTTTCAACTCCCGCCATTCATCAGCTTACCTGTAAAAATGATGCATACAACTGCATCGAAATATCAAGAACTTGCTCCACCATTAGTAAACCCCGTGAAATTAAGAAAAAAATTATTGGTCTGAAAAAGTCGTCGATAAAAGTTTGGTTTGCTTGGTATCACAGTGATAAATGAATAAGCAAAGGGGCTGTTGTGTTGGAATTCTGGCTATATATTTGTACAAAATATCGACTACTGTGTTCCGGTTTGAAGGTCAATGTTTCCAGAGAAATTAAAGGGCTTAGAGATGTAACATCTTAGATCTCTGGGTGACAAGCGCAGTGCAGTGCTAGGTAATGATTTGGAATCTTCATGTTCCAATAGCGCGGCGTGTCACTGCTGTTATATGGCACGCATATTGCTTACCATCAGGCACGTGTACTGCTCGTCTCGTCACTTTTTATTTAAAAAAAAACTATTTTTTATAGCGATAAAATTACAAAAAGGAAATTATGTGCGAAAATTATATGTATAAAAAAAAAATTGTGGACAGTCGGAACTTGAGACACTGTTTCCTCAGTACGTATAATATCACGGTATTTATCTTTTCGCTTCACCCATGTGGTTTTGGAGTAACATCAGAATAATACCCCATGGGCGTAATGCGTATGTGTTTTTGCGAATATTTGATGCGTGTTTTCCTTTTGAGTTCCCTTTCAGTCGGGAACCAAACGTATCTGTGAGTTGTAATGAAAAAGCTTTTATTGGTGCTGTTTTTTAAAATCATATTTCAATTTCGACGTCTTGTAGTTCAAATAAATGTTACTAAAAGCGATAGCACAAAATGAAAACTATTGTTGTGTGAATTTTTCGTTCAAAGTGTTTTTTTTTTCTAGACAACCTACGGACCAATTAAATGTAGTGACGTAAACGAAAAACTTGACATACTTTTTTACTAATAGTGATAACATAACAATACAGACAATACTTGTATGTTATACATAAATATAAAATATAAACAGCTAACGGCCATTTATACCGCGATGATAAAAAATATAGCTTAAGCTGCCCATTTTATGTTCTCAAAGCTGGAATTTTAGGGTTTTTTTTTATAGCATAGAGTGACGAGACGAGGGGGTCATGTGCCTGATGGTAAGCAACATGCCTGCCACATAACAGCACAGTAACACGCAGTTATTGGAACATGACAGTCCAAATCATTACCTAGCACTGCACTGCGCTCGTCACCCAGAGATCTAAGATATTATGTCTCTAAGCCCTGTAATTACTCTGGAATCATTGCCCTTCAAACCAGAACACAGTAATGTTTGCACATTACTGCTTGGCGGTAGAATATTTGGCAAAGGTGTGGTACTTTCCCAGGCGGACTCTGCTAAGAGTCCTACCACTACAAAAGGTTTTCTCTCACAAGGAGCGAAACAAGGCTATAATCCACCACGCTGTCCTAGTACGGTTTGACGAATGACAAATCATAGCGGGATACAGTCCGCGAGGTATAAGCTGAGCTTTGCATTAGTGTGAGTGATCACATGCATACGCATCTATTACCAAAAGTACAGTCAGACAACAAACTCTTAAACAACAAGCTGACATTAACTATCCAGGATCAATATGGTCATTGCGAAAAGAAGTATCTCTTTTAGGATTCAAATGGTCAAGGACAGAGAATAACAGAACAATTTTAATGGAAAAGCATGAGATCCGTCACCTACGTATAACTTATTTACTTAAAATTTCCGAATACCGTATTCAGGGCAGGCCTATCGTTTATACCGATGAAACATATATTGACACCACTCACACTTCATCAAAATCATATTCAGATGGCAGCACTTCTGGTTTGAAGAAACACCTTATTAAGAGAACATGGTCACAGCGTCCTGCGTCTGACTGTACTTTTGGTGATCACTCACACTAATGCAAAGCTCAGCTTATACCTCGCGGACTGTAACTGGCTTGGTCTTAGTTTTGAACCGTATCAATAGGGTTCAATATTAGATATTTCCTCTCTGCACTTGGAAACATGTGGATGACTTGAAAAAAATATTTACTACATTTTTCGTTAAGTTATTGCCTCATATTCTAAGACGCAGGCGTCTGCTACAAAATAGATAGACACACAGAGCTTTATAGTATTGCACTTAAGATTATCTTCATACAAAATCTACAGGGAAAAAAACGAGATGAAAAGTAATATTATTAGTAGTTTTTAGTAATGAACTAGCATAATGCCTCGTTGTGGCCTTTACCTGAACGATTTTACAAGTAGTCCCTTGCAGAATCTATGCTAGTTATGGCAACTGCTTCTATAGCCGAATTTGCCTGAGAATGTACAATGCCATTGCCAGTCGTCATTCTACCACCTAGCAATAATGTGCAAATAATACTATGTTTCGTTTATAAGGGCGAAGATTCGGTTATCCGATAACCCTTGGCGTAGACATGTTCTTGAGCTGAGACCGGGAATCGGCAAATATAAGACACCCTAGACTAGACGGGGTGACGATATACGGAAGGTAGCAGGCAGTGGATGAAGACGTAAGCTGAAGATAAAGTTGATTGGGGAACCATGGGATAGGCCTGTTTCCAGCAGTAGACTAAGGTAGTCTGATGATCATGATTAGAAGGGCAATATTTCCAGAGAAACCACTGAGCTAAGAGATACATAATTTTATTTCTCCGGGTGACGAGAGCAGTGCAGTGCGCGGCAGTGAATTGGACTTGTCATGATAAAATATCTGCATGGCATTTGACAGTTACGAGCAGGCTTTTCGCGTACCATCAGGCGCATGTCTTGCTCCTTTCGTCACTATATATTATAATGATACAACTATAATACAACTACTTCTTAAAACAACGATCTTGGTACAAATGTAGACAAAATTTGTTAATTTTCCGCAAAACTATGTCAATAAAGAATCCAAGCATAACGACTCCATTCCAAAATCCAGCACCCTCATAACAATAAATCCCCATCCTCGAAAACTCCTCAAACTCAACTCAAACTCCAAACAGCAGTTGACTTTAAATCCCACAAAAATTTCCACATTTAAAAATATACATAAAATTGTGGGAAAGTTGAATAAATAGTCTATAAAAGATCCGTAGACTGTACGTGTATAAACACATTTCCAGAAGGCAATAAAGTCAAATCGCAGCGAATTCTGGGAGTCATACGTGCGTTTCTTTGCTATGAATGAATAATATAATACGGGCGAACTTCAGTCGTGGAGCTCAGTCAAATTTCGTACCAGATTCGGAATCCTGCCTGCGGATGGCTGCACGAATAATCTTATTTTTTTAATATATCTGTTTATACTGCATAGTAATAGATGTGATGTACAAACGAAGAGCTTAATGCTACGACACATTATATTATCAGCTACCCGGTGTGACTGACACAATGAATAAATAAAAAAAAAGAGGATAAAAGTTTTTAAAATGTTCAATAGCAAACATTTGGATACTTATTAACAACAAAAATCAATAACACGAAATTCAGTTTACAAAATGGTCGATAATTTCAACTAGAGTTCGACGATTTGAAGTCGGTTTAATCTTATTGAAGAATGACAAACTACACAAGTAATATTCATAAGATCACATGTATTTCTAATCACGACATAGATAATTTTAAATTAATTTAAATTCACTGAGCTGCAAACACATAATGGACGGAATCAGTTAACGGCATCGATCAATTCTCCGCGCGGTCCACTGACTCAAATTTACACAACATTTTGTAAATTTTCAATTAAACCACTGGAATAACAGGGTACATTTAAAATAACGATGCATTTACGAGCTTAATTCAAGTATTTGTAGTGATTTAAGCTAACTAGTTACGCGTATTGCTGACAGTATGTCTAGACCAATTGTGAGACTGTAATTCAGGTTGATTGAGATATTGTTAAACTTTTGTTACTCGTAGATAGGCGTTGAGCTATTGTGTTTTCTGGAGGTGACTGTCTACGGAGGTTGTGGCAGCTGTTTATTGAAGATATATCAGCGTTTGATATACACTTTTACTGTCATTTGATGAAGTCAAACAATGATAATGAAAATAATGAATGAATTTAAAAATTAGTTACGTGAATTTAGAATGAAAGAAAAAGACGAATCTTTTCGTGCGTTCCAAACATTTTACATACATAAGCAGACTTTTTTAGGTTCCCAAGAAAACCAAGCCCATAACACACTATGCTTACCAAGTGCATGTTGCCGCATCCAGAATGTATTCGAACGATATGTTTTTTTTTACGATAGAGTGTGGTTACCAAGCAGAAACCGATTCACTCTCGACTTGGAAACGCCAACATTTGCTACATTTGGGAAAAAACCACTCAGGCAACGCATTTTTTATCCTAGACATTTTTTATCCTGGATCTAGACGTTTTATTATGAATAGTCAATCCTTATTGGAATGATGAAACGATGTAATTTTTTCAAGATACGAGCAGTTCAATAGAAAAAGGGAAAAGTGATTTTAGACCGTGCAGATCATTGATGGTGAAGTTACGGCTGGTCTAGTCGGGAGAACGGCGGCTGCCGATCCGGAGACCCCGGGTTCAAACCCCACACGCACCACTGTCTTTTCGAAGTCATGTGCGTAATGCCGCTAACTTAAAAACGGTGAAGGAAAACATCGTGAGGAAACCGACATGTACCTAGAATCTTTCAAAGTCATCTGTCATCCGCCAACCCGCACTGGGCCAGCGTGGTGGATTATGACCTTAACTCTCTCCTTGCGAGAGAAGGCCCTGAGTCCCAGCAGTGGGAACGTTTAGTGGGCTGTTGATGATGATGATGAGATCATTGATGGGATTATGCAGACCAACTAAATACCCTCCGAAACACATCTGATAAAAACAAATAATCTGTGTAATAATGTGGTAGTGTTCAAAACTTTGAATTCATTTTTTGACTAAGGGTGTCGTGGCCAATGCGCTTTTTGACGCGTCCCTTGACCACTTGATCTTGATCAATTTGAGAGCACATAACATTAGCCTTAAGAGAATCAAGTTTTGCGATACGACGATAATTTGCAATAGCTAAGTACGTATCGCATTCAAAGACAATTCCTTATTTCGGCAGTCACTGGACAAAATTACATTATTCTTATAAAAATAGCGAAAAACCCTCGGATTTTAATGCGAGGACGAGCAAAAATAAATTCACCAAGATTTTTCAGCGCACGCCGGGTGACTACGTAATTTGTTTGCGTACTTCGTTTTGGGGTTCCCGCGGACAAGTGTGGAACTGCGGAGCCTTTTCGGAATGCGCCCAAATTAATATGTATGTGCAAACGAATGAGGTTATGGTTTTATTTGCGGGACTTGGTAATTTATTGCTGCGAGAATTTCGGTAAAATAACTATTTAAAGCTGCAGCTTATTCCTAGAAAATAAACAGCGGAATTTATTTAAATAACTTCACTGATTTCTGTTTATTTTAGTACATGGAGCGTAAATTGTAATTTAAATTATTTAAATTATAAACTAAGCTGCTTGATGAGTATAAATTCCAATACGATGATAATAATTTTATTAAATGTCAGTACCTACAGTATATATATTTAATAACAGTTTTTGTCAGATGATTTAAATTTCAAAATCAGATATACCTTTGCGCTCGTTTCTCCGCGGCCATATATATATATGTGCGACTGTACCTGTCTATCAGTGATATTTTATGGATTTACACGGGACTCGTAGCAATAACAGACACACAGCCGCGGTCTACGCGTGTATAATGAATCATCACAAGTTTAAAAAATGTTCGGCGCGACCCTATTGCGATAACTATCAACATAAAAATTGTCATCGGTGTATTAAAATAGAATTTAAGTTTATGCAACCAGGAAGCCCTGTGTTGTACATAAACAAATTGATTTCAATATTATGATGTATCATCACAAAGAATTAATTGAAAACACCGATGACACCGAGTTGATAGAAAGTTGTAGTGTTGGCTCCGCCAAAGAATGCAAGCTTTTTTTAACCAAATATCTGGATCAAACAATAATAATTACTCAAAATATTAGAAGCATCCGTAAAAAATTTGACGCTTTATCATTTTTTTATCAAGACTTCAGTTACTTCCTGAAACTATTATTCTTACAGAATGTTGGGGTAGAAATGTAACTGAATCATTTTTGACTGGCCTCGTGGCTTAGTTGGTAGTAGCTCTGCCTGCGAAGCCGAGGGTCGCGGGTTGGATCCCCACCCAGTGCAAATATTTGTGTGATAAATTCAAATGTTTGCACTGTGTCTGGGTTTTTCTATGTATAATAAGTGTGTATTTAAAACTATATAAGTATTTTATCAGCTATCTGGCCGCCATCACACAAGCTTTGCTTAGTTTGGGGTCAGATGGTGTTGTGTGTGAATTTTCCACCAATATTTATTTTTTAAATTTAATATACTCAACTACGAGTGTCATTCTAGTGCAGTTTTTAGAAACCAAAATGATGGTGTAATGGTCTACTATAAAACTGGTATAAATGTGGAAATCAAAGAATCCCCATTAAATTTATTAAATTACATAAAAACTTAATCGTAATTATTGAAGACCTAAGTTACCACATCGATCGGTACGATTAGGTTACTTGGGACCCAAATCCGACTCGGAGCACCCCGACTCCACCTAGTCTTGTCGCTACTACCCCTAGAGTGCATATAAAAAATGCGGGAGCCAGAAGCTCAAGGGAGGTCAGGGCTCAGGGCTGACCGCAGAGCTTCTGGCGGGAGCTCACCCGGAGTCAAATATCAGTGATAGACCATAATCGGAGCGGTGGTCAAAAATAAATGACAGAACCAAATCACAATTGATAGTTGACATAGACAATTAATCGGGTACTTTTAAAATATTTGTTGTAAATTCTATTTTGGTAAACGATAAATTTGTAAAAAGAATAATTTATGAAATGAGATATGTACAAAAAACAAAATGTCATTCGATAAATTGTCTAACTGAAACGTTTCCCAAGTAATTGGTTTTAAATTGACGGTTTGTAAAATAAAACATTTGTTGACGTAAGATATTTTTGAAATAAATATCATGCGAAATGTTGATTGTAAAATGAAACATTTATTTGTATTGTAAATGTTAAAAATTAACATTATACGATTAGTTGGTTTTAAACTGACGTTTTGTTAAAAAATGTTTGTTAAACATTAGTGAACCCTCTTTCGCACTTGCAAATTTGAACCCGACATGTAGAAATTAGTAAATCGTAAAACGTAATCGTAAAGTAATACATGTATTCATTGGAGTTATTCTCTATAATATATGTAATATATTATCACACTCTTTCTCATTTCAAAATCATCTTCATCACACAATTACACTAACCTACCTAAAAGTTTTTACACATAGTCTTATTTGTTTTAGTCAATAAGTACCTCCTTGTATTAAAAAAAATATGTTTTAAGATATGTAAATGTAGTCCAGTTTGTCATTATTTAAATCCTATGTAGAAGTGTCCTAAGCTACACTATGTTTTGTGAAATTCGGTTCAAACATATCAGACTTGTCAACTCTTGTGTTTGCTGCGGTAAGAATTTTGGACGTATGATTAGTATTTACTTTACTTTTTTTTTTGTTGTGGGGGAAATGCATTGACGCACTGTCCACCGTGTAGGGACCCGGCAGGTGTGTCGGGCTCGATACCACTAAAAGTGGTGCCCTTACCGACTAAAACCCCCACAGGTTTTCTCCGGCATAGCAGTGGGTCAAAGTTGCGGGGTCACTCTTCGCACTCCCTCTACGAAATATTTACTTTACTTGTTTTACTCACATGTAACCTACATTGACGCGGGGGTTTTCAAATGATTAACTGAATGTGTACTTGTGTGTTAATAAAAATAATCAGCAAATATTTTTTCATACGGAACCTTATCTCACAATCAGTCACTAAGTTCAGTATGTAAACTATTAACGATTTATCATCCGCCGGTCCCTGTCATATTCTGCCGCAAATAATATAACTGGGGGTATTCGCACTCACTACTGGCTATACTGTGTACGCACGCATCTACCCTTACGTACCACTGCTGGGTTGGGCTTGCAGCTCTCAATCAAGCGTAGGCTAATCCTACTAACTAATATTATAAATGTTAATGTTTGGATGTTTGTTGCTTAATCACGTCCTAACGTATGAACGGAGTCGGCTGTAATTTGGAACACAGTTAGATTATAGTCTGGAAGAACACATAGGCTTAGGCACATAGCACTTTTTATCCCGAGAAAACAACGGGAACGGGAACTACACGGGTAAAACCGCGGGACGCTACAAGTATACTTTAATTTTAGGATCTGTCTGTGTCCGTCAGTTGAAAGTATCGCATGAAACCACGAAGTAGATAGAACTGAGGTGGTAAGTGCGCTTTACTTTGTAACAGGCTGATTATTATGAACATATCCGCTTGCTACACTTTTGGTGAATCGATTTTACAATTTTGGCGGGAAAACGGGTGTCAGGTTACCTAAGTGCGTTTGTTTACGCTTCGGCATATGAAGTGGCGCGTTACCTGTACGTGTTTAAGCCCATTATTCTCAAGAGCGTTTCAAGACGCTTCGTATCGTTTGTTTATAATTAATGTACTTAGAATGTAAACTAACATTTTTGACACTTGAGTTTTTTTTGCGATTTCTCAAGTAGTCGATCAGCTATTATATTAATAATTTATAAAGAAGACAGAGTGGTTTTATGGCTTAATGGTATACGAAATAACAAACTTGAAAAACCAAAAATAACTGCATTCGATAGCACAAATTATCTTTTTTAGTTTTATCAATTCTTCGGGACCATTTTCCCGCCAAAAAATTTAATGTTTGTTTTTTTGTAATTTTACGATGTTTTTATGTAAATGAACTCTAATTTGAATATGAATTATATCAAAATAAAGACCAGTTCAAGTAGACGCCATTAAACAAAAAAATATCGAATATACCTTCCCAAATAAAAACACGAAAAAAAAATTACCAAAGTGTATCAAGTGTGACTAGTGTATCAAGTGTGACTTGTATCAAGTGAATATACTATGTTCATCATAATCAGCCTGTGTTCACTCAGTCCGATCCTCAGTCTTACATTTCCAGATGCCTTTCGTATATCGTCACTCCATCTAGTCTCACCGTCTAGTTTACCGATTCGCGGTCTCCACTCTAGAAGTGCCTTACACAAACGGTTATCAGGCCAAGAAAATATTATGTTACATGTACCAAAAAACACCAGTTGCTTGCAAGTACTACGTATTAGTCTATATAATTTTGATTGAGCGACAAATATCCAAATACCTAAACATTTAAACTTTGACATAATGTAAGTAGGATAGTGGGATGTATAGCCCACTATTTAACTCGTAGGACGTACAAAGGTAGATCAAAAGATGGCAAGATATCTGTTTGTAGCTAATGAGCTCTCGTGTACGGCTGCAATGAGTGCCAGCTTGCTTTTCAAACGAGATCAAAAGGCCGGGTTCACAGGGCTGCCAAACGATTCTCACTGTTTATAGGCAGCGTATGTTATTGACTTTTGACGGCTTAATTAAGTACATTATGATTGGCTTCGAAACTCAGTAGGTAGTGAATTTGCTTACTGAATTGAAGGTCGTTGCTTGGACTTCCACCAGGGATCTACATTTGTGTGGATATTTGTTTTGTGTCTGTGTGATTGTACGGATCATAATAAGTATGTATTTAAAGTTTAATAGTACATTATGATATAAGTGCGGTAAGTTGATAATTACAGCCGAGGCTTTATTGCTAGCTCGAGCCGAAGGCGAGAGCTATAATTAGCAGAGGCTGTAATTATCATAGCGCACGTATGTCATACGACGTTTTATAACATATTTGCGAGGAAATAAACAAAACTCTGACGACATTTTCAAATAAAAAACAATACACCGAAAAAAAACGCGCGGAATAATATTTACTTGATCACAGATCACAGCACAGACTGAGTAGGTAATCACTATGGAGTATGGATCACAGATTAGCAATGCGCGCGCATCGGCGCCTTTTTTTTTAAGCAACGGCACAGAACCAGCCGGTATGCCATTAATAATAAAGTAAATTAATATTTTTGTGTTTTGTTACAGAAAAATTAAAGTAATTTATGGTCTTAATTAATTAAATTAACGAATTTAATAATTCTTTATTACATTTTACCTCTCAAAGTTAATTTTATTCATAAAATGTTGACCACACTTTTCTGACATAAAAACTCTTTACTAAGATTTAAAAAGGTACCGTTCGTTTTAGACGGAGCATATCTCTCTACCTAGTCTGTGGACGGAGCATTTTGAAACCGTGCGTTTTACATTACACATTACAGCACTAGTGCGTAATAAGATACATTACGATACAGAAATTGGTCCAATAAGAGACCCTTTACGAGCAAATATGTTATAAAATATATTATTTCAGCTATCAGGCATCGATAAATACGAGCATTGTTTACATTGGAGCGTAATTTCCAAGAAAAATCAATTGATATAATTTTTTTTGGAGAAAATTAAATACTTACTCTAATTTTCATAAGTTCTTAAGTTTTAAATAAAAAACTGATGTTCTATGAAAAATTATAAATTTTTAACTAACGTTAAATAAGTGAAATACTTTAATTGTACATCGATTTTGATAGTTTTTTTTTGGTTTAGTAGATCATATTTCGGGGATAGTCCAATACCTTTACATTTTATCGAAACCGGTTTAGCGGTTTTGAGACATAAATCTAAATCTAAAATTTGCTTATGGATCTGGGCGACGGTTTCGTCATCGTCGTGCGTTCGGTTGATTTCAGAAAATAATGTTATTAAGTCGAGTGCCTTACTATAATTTTAAATTGAAATGAGTAGTAGTATTTCGGAAAAATCTAAATTATTTACTTTAACGTATTTGTTTAGCCATACACTAATCAACGATTGCTTGCAGTATTTCATTGAAAAACAAAAATTTTTTTTTTGAGTTTGCATGTCACATCCCTACGTTTTGAAAACACAAGAAGCCGCTCCACTCTGCCCCGCAGCCCGCAGTTAAGGCTCACCTCTACACTCGGCTACACAATAAAAGTTAAATAAAGAGTGGGTCCACTCGCCGTCCGCCGGAAATCCATTCTGGAGCCTCTACGCTCTAATTTCCGGTTAGCGCTCTGCCTGAATAGAAAGTGCCTTTCTTCGGATTTTGTTGCTGCTTTTCTTATTGCGTGATTAATATGGTCTTATTATGGTTTTCATAGTTTTATGTGGAGAATTGTGTGGATTATTGTTATTAACCGACTTCAAAAATGAGGAGGTTCTTAATTTAATTGTATGTTTTTTTGGTAAATATGTTAGGCGATAGCGCCGCCAATTGTGGATTTATTTTGATGGTTATATTTTTGTTCTGTAGATCATAGTTCAGAGGTGGTTTACATACATTTATAGACATCAGTGCGGTGGTTTTTGAAATATGAAGATAAAAACTAAGAATTGCTTTCATGTTATTAGATGTGGTGATAGATTCTTATATATATTATTCTTTTATATAGATTATTATGAAATTTGGTCGAGTGTCGGAATTTAAAATCGAAGTCATTTTCCGTTATTTGAACAAAATTAATTTTCGCTAAAACATTTATTAGTCTACGGTCTAATTCACCCGAAACAACTCACTTTAAATTCATGTATATCATTAGAATGTTTCCAGAGGCATTACTGGGCTAAAAGAACATCTTATGTCTCCGGGTGACGAGCGCAGTGCAGATATTTAGACTCGTCATTTTCAAATAGCTGCGTGGCATTTGACTCTTACGGGCAAGCTTGTTGCTTACTCATATGCATGTCTTGCTCGTTAGGTCACTCTAAATAATTTAATTTTAAATTAGTGGAAGCAACAATATTATAATCATTAAAAAAACATATTTTTTTAATAATTCTAATAATACTCGTATCCACTATTGTTTTTTTACCCGACTGCAAGAAAGGATATTTTTACATTTTGTGGTAATCAGTAGATTGGTCTACAGATGGAAATCGATGATGATGATGACAAGATTCGTTGTTTTTTTCATTAAAATCTGGTTAACATAAGCTTGAAAGTTAATCCAAAATATGACGGGCGACATACTCGGCAAATTTAACAATTTGGATTTACAAAGTTTTAGACAAACTCATTACCAGATTCCTTCGGAATTCCTTCTTCAAAGTATTAAATTACTCTATTACAAAATGAAAAGCTGGGATACGCAGAATAAGTACAGTAAACATAATTTTACATGACCTTGTTGATAACAGAGGCACTCATGTGAATTTAAAAATATTTTTTTCTGAGATACTGCGCCGATTCTTGGTTTTCAGTCCCTGCGGCAGCCCAAACCTAGGTCGCACCATTTGAAGAGCATTTGCTCTAGTCATCTTACGATTCGTAGTACTTGTAGTTCGTATCAGGGACACGTCTAGCTCATACGCTTCTCCGTCTTATAAGAAAAACTATGTTACAGCTATAGACTATGTACATTTCTGGATTCGTACATGCACTCTATGCTTTCTTTGTAAACGTGTAATATTATTCCAATTTATTTAATTTTAATTATTCCAAAAATGACATGTTAATGTTAGTCCAAAGCAATTACGTAAAAAAATTGAATAAAAAAAACATTAAATTATGTAGTTTGGGGACTATAAAGGACCAATAGGAGGGTGCATTCTGAGCAAATATTCCAATTTTAGGGATTCTGGCATGGTCAGCTCAAGGTCATTTCGTTGAAAACGAACAACCCCAGCGCAATTACGGAAATAAATAAACTTAATGTTTATTTATTACGCAATTACGGAAATAAATAAACTTAATGTTTATTTATTTACGTAATTGCGCTGGGCTATGTAATAAATGAAATATATAAGTTTACTCACTGTACCCTGCGCGCGTTGCTACGGCATCTGTCGAAAACTGGTCGTACCAAATCGGAAATCTTCTATGGTTCATGCACAACAAATTTTCTTCAGAACTTCTCATGATCAAATGCATAGTTTACGATTCTATAAAGAATATATACACCGACAGACAGGATCGGACCTTAAATCTAGACTTCAATTCCACAAACAATTTATGGCAAGTGTGCAAGTAAATACAGCTGGGTTGGGTGCGAGAAAGAAAAGGGATGACCGAGACATGGTAAAAACCTTTCTACAACAAGACGAAAATGATAGTTACAAAGTGCACGCAATGAATTTAGAAATGCAAAGTGAGTGGTTAACCATAGGTGAGTTTTGTATCCCATTAGCTCTGAAGTGGCGCACCTTGCTATATGACTGGTCCCCTGCCTTATTAAAATTTTATCTAAACGCTTTCCAAATGACCCTCCCTGACCAAAGTAACTTGGTAAGGTGGGGAAAAGCCTCTGAAAGATGTTGCTATACTTGTGGTGAGGCGATATTGGTGGGATGCAAGGTGCTCCTTAATAGGGGTCATTACTCACAGCGCCACGACAGAGTACTTGAAATCATACGTGAAGCCGTAAGCCTTTCGGTTGCTAGAGCCCAAAAGGGATTGACGATAAACAAAAGACAAATTAACTTTGTAAAAGAGGGCTCAACTTCAAACTCCAAGAACAAGCCTTACTCAATCTTGGGTTCAGCACCTGATTGGACTATTTCAATGGACACGTATGAAAAGCACTACAAAATCCCAGAGGATGTGGGTGTTTCGTTATCCAGACCGGACATTTTCCTTTTTTCTAGAGCTACGAAACGCATAGTCCTTGTAGAACTTACCGTACCGTAGGAAACTAATATACCTAAAGACCACGCGATGAAACAAAATAAGTATTACGACCTTCAAAACAAATGAACAAAAAATGGCTATGTAGTTAATTTATACGCTGTAGAAGTGGGAGCGCGAGGTATACCAGCAAAATCTCTCTATAACCTGCTTAAAGACCTTGGCTTGTCCAGAAGTGCAGTAAGTTCCATACTAGAACGAGTATCTAAAGCTGCACTAGTAGGATCATATCGGATTTGGCTGGGCAGGGAGAGAAATACGAGTAGTGAAGGTGAGTGTTGACGTACGTCACCAAAAGGGGCCCCTTTTAAACCTACGCCCGAGTCACAAGTCTTGGGGTCTATTCGAGATTTCTCTCTCTACCACACGATGGACCCGGCACCCGCACGGTGAATCCATGGAATACTAAGAAGTTCGTCTCAAACATTCATTTGTATACACCTATATATACATATCTACGTTCCACAACCAACTGTCCTGATGTTACACGCTGATCAAGATTATACCTTATTAAAGTAACCTTACAAATTTCTTGCTTCCCTCTCGTGAAACAACTCCTAAAAGTCAAAATTAGACAGAGAGTATTTTAACTAGAACGAGCTTAATAAACGTTTATTAATTAGTGGGGTATCTGCGTACCCTAGGATTATTTTGTACCGTCGATTACTAAGCAGCTTACAGCAATATCTCTCCGATAACGTCGGAGGAAGTCCGTGGAAAATTATTAATTGTTTCCTAATTAATGGTAGTCCTTTTCATGAAAGAAACCAAACGCACGAAACCAAACCAAACGCGGCACTGTTGTCGGAAAACTAGAACTAACATACCCGTAGTTTAGTTTCGATTGTTTGCCGCTGGTCTGCTTCTATGGGAATAACTCTAGAGCTAGACAAAGACGATGAACGTTCAGTAATTGGTTCAGAAAAGTTGGTGAAACTTCCTGGTTAAGTATTAGTGGTATCAGTTACTGTTGGTTTAAATTAATGAAATATAATTTACGGGGTATATTAATATACCCCATGGGTTGTCTTGAAAATAGTAGATAACTGGTAATTTATCTAAATCACAGTTTCTTATGTGCCGTATTAAATTACTGAGCCTAGACTATTGTACCTATAGTACTAGACTAGTATTAATGTGCACTAGCAACTAGCTAACGGACGTCTCTGACGTCATATTTTAACATATTTTTTATCTATGAAAAAAAATATTATTTTGTAACGCATTCCATAGCCTAGACGTTCGTGTCACAATAATGTGGAGTTCCTCGAAAACCTCGTCGTTTGGATCGAAACGATGAGTCTCCGATTCTGGACTATGAGCAATCTGATAGAAAAAGAAGCAAAGGCATTACATCATGCAGATAAGTCGCATACTCTCTGAAATGTATCCTATATAAAAATCCAAATAGCAACTTTGCGGTAATGTTTAAGATTTTGAAAACGGTTTCGAACAAGGGTGTCGTTTTATCACAAACAAAAATTACAATTCAAAGTAGGTACATGACAGCATTTCACCGGAAATTAGTAACTTCTGTTCTTCAAAAGCCCGGGGAGGCTTTTAAACCGGAAGCGACAGATTTCCTGCGGAGTGACGCCAGGAAGTGGGTAATTTGAGGTGTTTGACGATCAAGCAGAGCGCAAGTAATCATCTTAAGCTTCTGATAGTGAACTAATCACTGTTTTCGGCGTTATAGGTACAGGTTATGAGAACATCACTGTGTTTTGGTTTGAAGGTAAATGTTTCTGGAAAAAATACAAGGCACACAAATAAAACATCTGATATTTCTAGGTGAGCGCAGAGTAGTGCTGTGTAAAGTAGTGCGATTGAGCCAACATTTAATACACATGTGTACAAAATACGTAACAATCCATTATTACGATGGCATTGTACTAATCTGTTGACGGAGCTGGAAGATAACCACTGACTTTTCAAGTTTTTAGTTGTTGTTCAAGTAATAAAAGCTTGTATCTTGTATGTTTGTAAATTTCCCACGTATCTTCCAAACGGCTAAATGGATTTTGACAATAATTAAGGTATCGTTAGATTCCTCTTAGTCACCCAAGTCAGTGCACCCTCACGCGCTCAAGATCGCGCGGTTTTAGCCTACCGCTAGACCGTTCCTTCCAGGAAACAACGCTACAAAGGAAACGCGCTAGATAGGGGCAGAGCTACGCGTTAGAAGAGAGCGTAGATGGTGAGTTGAAAATCGCGACAGGAATTGAGCGCTAATTCGAGCTGAATTGAACTTTGTTGTGTCCCAGCAAGAGTCGCTATTTATATAATTGTTTTCGGTAAGTGAAGCTTCTGTACTAATATTTATTCTGTGCCCAAGTGTCCTTAGATATAATGTTTTTTATCTGATGATTGTTTGGATTCGGTTTTTTTAATTAAAGTTATTGTAGTTTAAATAACCCTTGTTTAGTAAACAGTTTGTGCTTACCTTGACGATTAAATTTAAATCGTTCCTACGGGACAGCCTTATGTTGCTCACCGATAACAACCGATGAACTCTAGGAGCGTATTTAGATATCAATAAACTTACACTACCATAACGTACATCTCGCCAGTCCCAGCCCTTGAAGTGGAATTACCTCGGTGCTTGCGTTAATAAGGTCAAGCGGAACTTTGCCCCCGGACAAGCGGAGTTGCTTCACAGGGCCCGTTAGCGGTTAACCCTTCTGAATTGATGGTGCGACCAGATTGGTTGCTCGTTTCAAATGCCATGTAGCACTCTAAAAGTTTCGCTACGATATGGACAGAATTTTGTCTAAACTAGTTTTGATGTCTTCAGTTTGATTTTAGAACAACTAAGCCCATTTTAGTAATCATCATAATCAGCCTGTATTCGTCCACTGCTAGACATAGGGCTCTCTCATAATAGGCTATTCAGCGCGATCGTCGGTTTTACGTCCCCAACCGCCACCATCCGCCACCGCAACTAATGATTTTAATACCGTATCATAAATAACCATGTATTGTGTCATAAGTTTGTTTTTTAAACTATTACAGGTTCACACTTAACTGCCATCTCGGTTCATGTTTAGCAAAGACGCAGTCTACCTAGAAGAAACCGATTAACTTTTGATTTGAAGACAACAAAATATCAAACATCGGGAAAAACCCACCCAGGCAACCTATTCCATAGCTTAAACGTTCTTATTACAAATACAGTCAAGTATAAACATATAGATGGTAAAACAAAAATCATCGCTAACTAAGGTACTCGGAGTGGACACTCAGGCTTAGAAGGGTTGATGCCTATTTTAATATTTCAATTATATTGGTAAGCTACAAACCGTACAAAAGTAATCGTTTTAAAGTCATTAAACTACGAATACATTTAATTAAGCGAGGATCCCATGAGAGCCGACGGAGAATCTGTTAACTATCCGATAGGCGTAAATTTTCATTACGAGCTCAAAAGGAAGAATTGGATTTGTGGTTTTTTTAAAGCAAATCTATTTGATCATTATATCAATTACAAAAATACTAACAGTGGCCTGCAGTTTCCGTCTTAGTTATTTATTATCTCGTGATATCTTGACATTTGACTTTAAAAAACTTTTTAGGAGGAATATGATCAATGGGAACTTTTGTCACTTTATTTCTACTAGTTTTGCCAAGTTTTCTACCAAAATTTAGCTCTGTCAGAATTTCTGTTGTTTGAAACGTGTGTTACCGGATTATTCATTCCGAAATATTTTTATATTTTACTAGCAGAACCCTTGCTTTTACCCGTGTAATTCCCGTATTCCCTTGTTTTCCCACGATAAAAAGATGCCTATGAGTTTTTCCAGAATATTACCTAACAGTGTTGAAAATTTCAAACCAATCTGTTCATCTATTTCGTCGTGATTGAGCGACAAACATCCACACTTTCACATATATTATGACTAGGATACATTACACTAAGGCCTACTGTCCCCGCACGCATCTTTTGTCGAATGCATGCATCCTACGAACAAACGCAAGACGTGCGGCTGTCGTGTCGTTGTCGTTTCGTAGACACAGACTTCATTATTTGTACGCAAGATGCAAGCATTCGTCTTGCATCCGACAATTGTCAAAATCGTGCGGATGTCGTGCAGCTACGTGGACAATTGGCCTTAGTCTTTGCTACTGGGAGTCGAAACCTTTTCCCACAAGAATTCACAATGCTGACAATAGTGGGTTGGTAGGTGACACATGTTCTCCAAATATGTCTTTTTGCAATATATCGACGGTTTCTTTGTGGTGGTTTCCTTCACCTTTATGATTTAGTTTGTCGTTATTACTGACGACAAACTAAACCATCTCCACTCTGAAAGATATTCGGAGATGCAGACGGGATTCAAATCGGATTGTGAAATCGGACATTCTCTCTACCGTACCATCAGAGCTCAAACTACTCATTTTATAAATATTATTCTTTATGGCATGTATTTGGCTACTTTTATCCTGAAAAAATGACAACTTTGGTAATAGTAGGGTTGTTGCCCGATCCTCGGTCTAAAGTTTCCAAGGCTTGGGCTGAGTATTGCAGATTCCGAAGTGGACGTATCACGCTTATCACCCGGAGATATAAATAAGATATTTTACCTCTTAGCCCAGTCATTTCTCTGGAAACATTGCCCTTCAACTTGGAACACAGTGATGTTCGCACTTTACTAAGCAGCATAATAACTTTTATTTATTTATATTATATTCGTCGTTGCACTCCTTAACTAATATGTACATAATATCTAATTCTAAGCGTGCAAATGTTTCAATGGACAATAGTTGTAACAATAGATACAATGTAACAATAAATACAAAATAACACTGGCAAAGGTACGATACTTTCCTTGGCAGAGTCAACAACTCAACTCACTCAACAACTCACAAAGCTTACTACTCAGGCCCAATTTTCACGAAGCGGTTTCAAACAGCGCCCGCGTGCGGGCACGGCACCGCGGCGGTCGACGATTTTGTTTCAATACTCACGAGACCGCAGGTTTTTGCGGTTTCTACAGCGGAAGAACCGCGCGCAGCCACGCGGGCGCCGCGCGGCCGTAAACCGCGTCGTGAGTTTTGAATTCAATTTTACATACAAATCTGTCGCGCCCGCGCACGGGTGCGGTTGGCAACCGCTCCGTGAAAACCGTGTCTTACTAGAATAAAACGTAACGTCAGACTAACTCAAAGCTACATAATTAGAGATAAAATCAAGTTGTGCATGATGGTTAAAAAGAGGTTCCGTCTTTTGTTTTAATATTCTTCCCGTAAACAGTTGAAAAGAGGAGACTAAACGATTAAAACTCGTCACAATTTCCGAACACAAAAAGAAGCCAGCATTTTGTCGGAGAAGCAGAGCTGAAGCCACGTCTCCCCCATTCATCCGTCACGTATTAATTTGATTTCCAATAATTATCATAACGCGGAGGGTCGGAGGGTCTGCCCGTTTCATTATCGAAGACCAATAATAATATTGGGCGATAACGTAAAAATTAATCAGGGTCCGTTAGGCCGGAATCACACCAGTAACTACACAATTTTACCAATGCGTAACATACTTATAATATGTATATATCAAATATATATAATTACCAGTAGATACTTATTTATTGTGAATGTCGTAGGTATTTCATTTTTTTTTGTATAAACTCAGAAATTTTGCGTAAACACAGACAATTAGGTAATCGCTCAATCATGCTTAAAAAAGATTTTTTCAAAAATAACCGTCTTAGAAAGATTGAGGAAATAGTCGTTGTCTGTTATGGCTTAATTACACTGATCGGTCAATATGCTAAACTGCTAAGCGCCTTAAACTGAATGTTTTCGGATTGGTTGACAATTAAAAAATATCCTCTTTTTGATGTGTAACTTTTAATTTTCAGGGGTTATCTGTTACTTTAGAATTTTAAATACCATGAGATTACAATTATAATGATATCCTGCTAATATTATTATCGCGAAAGTAACTTTGTTTGTAACGCCTTCACGCGAAAGCCCATAATAAAAGTTTGTACGCATGTTTTAACAGAAACTTTTTATCCCGGGAAAATAACGAGACCTGATGCTACGCGGGTGAAACCGCGGGGCCTTGCTAGTTAGATTGTAAACCAACCTAACTTATCGTAAGGTTGTAATCTCACGCATCCTGCGTTTTTAACTCTATGACAAATGCTTCAAACTCGCATAATAAAACTAGAAACCAATCACAATAAAGATTCTCTTGTTACTTTATTCAATGCTACTAAAACATCTTATGTATTTGCAAAGACCCTACATATTCTCAGTAAGATGGAGAAATGTCATAGCCAAAATATAATTATCCGCGTTTTCGCAATATCCCTTGACTTTCCAAAAATTCGGTTTATTGATTCCTTTGACGACGTATATATAATGAATGTTGGTATAGGCCCAGCCTTACAATATCTAAGATTTGGGCTGGCGACCACGTGCAAGTTTAACGATAATATAACTTACGTTAAAGATGATAATTTATAAACTATTATGTAGCTGCTTTGGATATAAATGAGTCTAATAAATGATTTGATTCAGGTGTTTTTATCATAATAAGGTCACAGACAGGCTATGTCAGACTGTTGTTGCTTAGGTCATACTCGTGCTTCAAAGTCAAAGAATATCTTTTATGGGTCCACATTGTACTGCCAACTTGCCTGAGCGACAGTGTGGTCAAATGTGATGCTTGCAGATTATACTTTTTCACTCTGATCTTGAAAACTGCTAGATTGAAAAATATCACAGAGTATAATTATTATTAAACCGGAGTGAGTATCCTCAGAAACATACATTATTTTGGAGTCTGTAAGTTGAAAGTAAAATATTTTTTTCGGTAAATGCGCTTCATTGTTGCTTACTTCACTTAACATCAAACAACACGGCTGTTAAGCATAAGTTTTAATCCTGCTCAAGATCTTTATTTATATCAATGTGATACATCAGTTTTTGAGTTAAACTATATGGCATATTTACTAAAACATGAACAAGTAAGTACATCTGATTTAAGAACAGAAAGTAAACAAGTACATTTGGTTTTTGAACAAAAAGTTAGCACAAAGCTCCAGTCACAACCATAAACATGTTTCAAACATCCGTTATGATACCAAGATGGCTGCAAGCTGAACTGGAATAATATCTCCATGAGGCCGACAGGTAACAAACAAACATCATTTGCTGAGAAATATTCCGTCTTATTTATTCACTTTTGAGATACTCCAGAGAATAATTTATATAAAACGGCTTAGGGCTCGCGCATGCAAGCAATCCATGTCTTTTGTATTTTTTTTTGTATTCGAAGAAAATGTCAAGTGTCAATCAGATTAATTACTAAATCCAACTCTGAGGTTGTTAGAAATTGAATCAAATTTTGGGAATATATACTCTATATGGGCGGTACCTAGTGTTACTTATGAGTTACTCTGGTACGGACATATTTCTAGTTTCAGCGATTTTTATTTTGAGAAACTTTTGTATTTGAATTGAAGATATTTTCGAGCAAGTAACCCGTAGAATACTGATTTTCTGTTTCATTACAATGTCTTCATCTTATATCCCGCTCATGTTAGGTTGGTGACACAGTATTCATTTTATTCACCCAGCCAGTATTTATTCAACTTCTACAAACTTTCTTTATCTTCAATTTATAATTTATCCAATAGTTCTTAATGATGTTATTTAATAAGTAAAATTTTAATAGTTCAGACACTTTTGATATTAGTGACGGCAAAAGGACTCAAAGACGAACGTTTACAACGACAAAGTTCGACAAAGTTACGCAATATAATTTGTATGACATTGACAGTTCTGTTATTTTTAGAGTCGTTACCTGTTGTCAGTGCGTCGGAGCCCTTAGAACAAGCGAGGGTTGCCGTAAATGTATAAAAACACCACCTGTTGTCTGCCACCATTTATCATGGTGATCGTTCGAGAATTTATCTCTATTTATCTTTATTTATCTCTGTTCCCTTTATTAGCTGGACGACAGCCGTGATTGCTGTCGGGAACATCGTAATGGAATGTCGTGGGTTATGAAGTTAGTTTAACCTTTACCTTTTTATTTTGATGGAATCTGTAACACGTCTTAAGTTTTATGGCAAAAATCTTGAACTATGTTTTTATAAACAAAAGCTATATAGCAATCATAAATTACGGCAGTAGGTAAAGTCATTTAAAAACGGACAAGAATAATGGAGAACTTTAACGTGAGTCAAAACGTATCGTAATTGGAAAATGCACATTACGAGTATAAACTGTAAAAAGTTTGAGTTATGCCTTTTCATTTTTGTTTGTCAGAAAAGCTAAATTAAAAGTTAAAGTTTAAAACTTAATCGAGCGGTATCAACATTTCATTCAACCCTGCAATGGTCGCGCATAAAAAAATTGCGTGAATGGTCGCGTAGATTATTTATGTATGCCAATTTTAAGTTAAAATAAAAAACAACTTGTGGTCAAATTGTTTTTATTTGCCTTAAAAATCTTACAAATCGGGTTATTTTAATTAGAAACTATAAATAAAATTAACACACAACACAACTTCTGTGTTATAAAAAGTACCAAACCCTTTATTTTTAACGTAATTAGTCGCACGGCAAACATTGGGTATATCCACCAGTTTTGCGGACCTGCAGTGGGTGACCATGTTGTGACCGGCGCGGGCGTTTGTGCAGCGCTGATCGCATTCGTCGGTTATCAAGCTTAAAGTCCCAGGAAACACAAAAACCAATGCCTGTTTTAAACATATTAGCCATTTCTGGATTACATATATTATATGTAATCCGCGTGATCACTGCAAGGTTAGGGAAATTTTAGAATCATACGTCAATGTTTTTAATTTGAAAAAAAAATCAGCCTTATAACGTGGCTCATATTTCACTCTGAAAAGCTTTAGGTATGGAATCATAGTTGTTTAATGTGAATGATATTTTTTTAGATTAAACTGTATTTTGCTGTAAGCTATTATGAGAGTTGTTCACTGCTACAAACACTAGTATTATCAATTACGGGATATTGTTATATGGTGGAGCGAGGCGTCTATATTTCGATAAAGTTGCATGCACAATTTATTTGAGCTTACCCGTGAAAGTGGTTCAAAAAACTGCACCCAAATATTGGTCAGTCCCGTTTAATCACAGCAGAAATCCCGTGATAGCTAACACTATTGAAACCTGTATTTACCTCAAAACTACTCTAAACAGTGTGACATTAGTAACAACATGGATTGCAATATAGGGTTGCCAGAACTAAGCTGAACTCCTGTCGGGGTTTCAATACGTCACTCAACGCAAATAGCAACACTGAGATATTGCGCATTGCGCTACTATTACTTGTACCTGGAATCACAGTGTAGGCAATTCTAGTAGGAACATTTGTATTTTATTATTTAACTAACTCTTTAGCAGAGTCCGCCTGGGGAAGTACCACGCCTTTGCCAGATATTCTAGCGCCACGCAGTAATGTGCAAACATTACTGTGTTCTGGTTTGAAGGGCAACGTTTCCAGAGAAATAACAGGGCTTAGAGATATAATATCTTCGATCTCTGGGTGACGAGCGCAGTGCAGTGCTAGGTAATTTTTTTTTTATCGCGTATAGTTCCGCGTTTGACCACCAACTCGCCTGATGGTAAGCGACGGTGTGGTCGAAGATGACGCACGTTGACCTAGACAGTACCTATTCACTCTAACCTTGACAAGTTCTAGATTGTATCTCTCAGGGAACAAGGAGGCCGGCAACTTATTCCATTCTAAAGCTGTACGTTCGAGAAAAGTGATTAGAGGTAATGATTTGGACTCTTCATGTTCCAATAGCTGCGTGTCGCTGTGCTGTTATGTGACAGGCATGTTGCTTACCATCAGGCACATGTCATGCTCGTCTCGTCAATCTATACCTTCTATCGTTATATTATATACCTTCAAAATTTTAAAAATGTGTCGTCGTACCTACATTTTGTCAAATTTGCATACCGAAAGGTTGACTATGGAGTGTTTTCATACTTGTTTTAAGATCCCTTTGTTCCCATTTTCGCAAATAAAGATATGATGATGATCTTTATTTAAAAAAAATAAGTTTTTCAGCGCATACTCTTTTAATTGTTAATGACGAAATCCTCAAAATCATAGAATTGTAATATTTGTACATCGTCTATAAGTAAAAGTACATGACTCGTAGTATACGTAGACTGGTCTCGTATATTCTAATTATTTTGTGTTCGGGTTGTTTCGTAGGTCCATCAAGTAAAATTTTAGGACGCAGAATTTATATATAGAAACTAGCGGCCCATTCCGGCTGCGCTCGGATATTGTCATTTAAAGATGAATCGAAATAAAAACTATCCTATCTCTCAAGTTGGACCAGACTGCTCACGGTGTGCCAATTTAATTTAAAATCGGTTAAGTAGTTCAGGAATCCATCGCGGACAAACATCGTGACAGGAGATTTATATATATTAAGAAAGATTAGATTATAGTGAAGAATATAACATATACTACTTTTATTGCGGGAAAACAACGAAAACTGTGCAATAAAAACGATAAAAGTAGGCCAATAGATAAAAAACTTAAAAGTAACACATAGCAAAAAAAGTAAAGATACATGTTTTATCATAATGATAATTATTGTTTCAATGTGATTAATGCATTCGATTATATACGTTGTAGAATTTTAATGTCAATTTATGAATACTCAAAAAATGACAAAATGTATACAGTGCAATCTAACTCAATATGTCAGTTTGTCAAAAATAAATATTATCTGGCCTTATGTTTATTGAATTTTTAGTTACATAATTTATTAACAACATACATTATTTTAATTAATGGAATAAATTTAAGCTGTGTGCTAAGCCGTTTTTTAAAGTTAATGAAAATATATTAAATATTATGTACTTAAAAACACAAATACCACAAATATTTAATTGAATATCTACGTACAAAGAAAAATAAGGATTGAAGTTAGTCTACTGCCCGAACTAGTAAACTGTGTTCACATATGACAGCGTATTACCATAGGTATTACTGCTTTGACAAATTCATAGAATGCATCGTAAAGTGGAATCTAGTGTTAACACGTATGTATAAATCATTTTGTAACATTATTATTGTTGTTATATACCTGAAATCTTTAAATCTAAGCATTTTTATGAACAGACTACTGTACCCCACGGTGTTACCCGCGGTTCATTAGAGAAAATATTTTTTGTATTAACAATAAAAATATTCACGTTTTTATTTACAAAGTTATGAACAAAGCTCCCCAAAACATTGTCAGTGAATTCATTTTCATCTATTTTCCCATGGGAATACGATATTTTCCCGCAGTAAAACGTGGCTTATGTATGTATGTATGATAATCCAAAGTGTCAGCTAACTTCATACCAAATTCTGTTAAAATCGCTTTAGCCGATTAGACGTGAAGAAGTAATAAACGTACAGACTCAAAAACTGTCGTCTTTATAATATTAGTGTGACAACCAGCCAAGATCGAGATAATATTTTAAAACCGAAAGCTTCGTACCACCAACGCCAATATAGACAAAAATTCTACAAACTTAGTTTGTGATTCATATCGAACACTCAAACTGAACATTAGTAAGATCCGGTCAAACTTTTGAAATTATTTTTAACTAGCTATTTCCGCGGTTTCACACACGTTTTAAGGGTTTTTTGTTTATTTTGCGGAACCCTGTTTGTTTTCCTCAAGTAAGAGTAGTCTAAGCCATTAGAATAGAACATCAGCTAGCTAGTTGGGAAAGCTCCGTCGTAAACGTCGTTTTGGAGAGCTGTTGGAATAAACAGGCAGACCTACAAACAGAGAGACAAAATTGTAAAAAACATTTTGGTATACATAATTATGTAGTCTCTACTATAGGTACATTTGAATGCATATCGTAAAATAGTGTTCAATATTTGAATATGACAAAGAGACACTTCAATATTATTTATTTGATTCTGGATATTTAGATGCGTACCTACAGCAAAGGAGTAGAATGCTCTGTTAGCCTCAATCTTTAAAAATACTAATCCAGATTTCTGCAAGACTAGATTGAATGTTCGTCATGTGCTAGTGTGCTAAATCTTACACAGCAAGAGCCCGTGAACCGTGAACCTCAGACTTCCGCTATTTTAACAAAGCTGAAAGTTTGTCAGCGCACGCTCAAAGTATAGGTACTTGGACTAGGATAGGTTTTGAACTTACGACTTTATAATTGTGAGATTGTACGTGCTTGCCGCTAAGTCACCACAGCTTTTCAAAATCAAAATAAGTGCTTACCTTCGATCCCGTGGGTGTCTACTTGTTTCATTATCTTTCTGTATCTGTATCAAAAAAGGGACACACTAATGAATGGAGTAACATACAGAACATGTGGTTACTTTTTATCCCACAAAACTCTCTCTATTCCCGTATGATAAATGAAGCAAGTTAGCAAACAAAATAATAATAATTAGTACCAACATGAATCACAGGGATCGACTGCAGAGTAAGCTTCGCTTAAAACTTTAAAGCCGGGAGTAGACGAGAGTTATTTACGCCACTCAAAGTGAGCAGCGTAATTTACGTATTTACGTAATTTACGTTCAGTTTAATGTACTTTCGAGTGGCAGATGGATTCGCTGCGTTTATTGCTGACCAACTGACGCTCCTTTCGCTTAATTACATCCTTTCAAACGAAACGTTTCCAATTTCAAATTAATATTTGCTGAGTAGGCTTGCGAAAGGACAAATTTGCAAGTTTTTCTATTGCCAAGAAATGTATATATACATATACATAATTGGCTCATTTTATGTTCCCACTGTTGGAACTAGGGTTATTTTTTTCATAAAGAGAGAGAGAGCTAAGGGCATATTTACACTCGCTAAATGTGGTTTTGGATTGAAAGCAAGCATATTTAGCAAATCTCAAATCAAAATTAGGAGTTACGGTGGTCCAGTCGGGAGAACGGTGGCTGCCGATCCGGAGACCCCGGGTTCAAACCCCATACGCACCACTGTCTTGTCGAAGTCATGTGCGTAATGCCGCTATCTTAAAACGGTGAAGGAAAACATCGCGAGGAAACCGACGTGTACCTAGAATCTTTCGAAGTGTCATGTGTCATCTGCCAACCCGCACTGGGCCAACGTGGTGGATTATGGCCTTAACTCTCTCCTTGCGAGAGAAGACCCCGAGTCCCAGCAGTGGGAACGTTTAGTGGGCTGTTGATGTTGATATTAGAAAATCACTAAATGTTCCCAAAACTGGGACTCGTATTCTCTCACTGAACTTTCAAACATACTCAGAGGTACAAGTAGGGTTTGAAACTATGGCCTCATGATTCTGAAATCGAGTTTTGTAGTGACCACATTTTCGAAATGCAAATATTCGATTATTTTTAGTAATGGTAAGACTCTTGGCAGAGTCCACCTGGGGAAGTACCACACATTTGCCAGTTATTCTACCGCCAAGCAGTAAAGTGCAAACATTACAGTGTTCCAGTTTGAAGGGCAATGTTTCCGTTCCATTCCATTTCACTAGAAACATTGCCCTTCAAACCGGAACACAGTAATGTATGCACATTACTGCTTGGCGGTAAAAAAACTGGCAAAGGTGTGATACTTCCCCAGGCCGACTCTGCTAAGTCTTTCGTCAGCTAAGTGCATTACGATTTTTCTCAAAACAAGAAAGAAAACCGTTTTCTCAATCATATTCAGCGTTATTTTAAAGTAAAAAGTACTCACTATTTTAATTTTGTGCATAAATTTCACACGTTATCTTTAAAATATAATAGCATAAAGGTATATAAAATGAATCCAGCCTTTGACGGCGATGTAAAGAGTAAAGCTAATTTAACTTTCTTTGCAATAATGAGATATGAAAACTAATTTCCAAGTTTTAAATAAGTAGGTATTGTTACAGAGTCACTCAATTACATTGGTATCATTGTTCAAAGGCAAACTTTACTGTGTCTATTTATATGCTAAAAGAAATGTTTTTTTTTATCAACTTTGGAAAAATATACTGATGGTTTGTTCATTGTGTTATAGATTTGTGGATTAAAAAAGTTCTACTCTTGGTTTATCCCATATACATTTGAATAAAATATTCATAAACTAAAATTTGTTCCATACGTTTTAAATTCTCCTAATATTTCAAATGTTAAGACGCTGACAATCGCCAAATGGCACTTTTTTCAACACCAATTAGCAAAATGTGTATATGTTATTTACATGTAACATATACACATTTTGCTAATTGGTATTCTTATATATGTTATTCTTGAAAATTTTTTGAGTGACCCGAGGTCATAAATACAAGATTTGGTAAAAAAAATCACGATAGAAAAAAATCGTAAACAAACCTCTAAAAATTAGTTTTAGACTTAGATATCAGTGTAATTAGGAGACGGACACTAGTAATTTTTTAAACGGATCTGGTTGAAACTTGGAACACAGTTCATTTATGGTCTGAAAGTATACTTTGTATCCCGCGAGAATCACGTGAACGAAAACTACACGGGTAAAACCGCGGGCCGCTAGTAAGTACCATAATATCAAAAACAATAATTGCCTATTTGGCGCGTAACCGGCGTAACATTCGTTCTCCACCCGGAAATTATAACGAATAACTTAAAAACAATAATTAGAAATAGATAATAAATTGTCGACTGAATGAATAAAGACCTAAAAATGTTTAAGCATACTGCTTGTCGGAAATCGTTGGATGCGGGAGAAACCGGTTTTTGTGGAGATCTTTGGGGAGGGAGAGGGAGGCTTTCGTCCACTGCTGGACGATCATATCAGTCCTTCGGCTGATATGATGATGATGATACTGCTTAAATTACACACAAAATAATTATAGTATAGGAACAATAAGTAAAGTTAGCTTTAAGCTAATATTTTTTAAGTATGTGTATACATTTTAATCAAGTTTGCAAGAAAACAGTAGGTAATGATAAAACAAGTTTTACTGCAATACACAATAATTTTTCAGAGAAATCACATGGCAACTAAGACATAAAGCATCGTAAAGATACAAGTTCGAGCTGAGAGTGCGTCCAGAGACCGCGAAAGGAGACCACTTGACATTACGGAATTGTATGGGCGCCAGTTCACGCCAAGACCGCGACACGTGTCTCCTGTCTCCTGTCGTGGTCTTGGCGCAAACTGGTGCCCATACAATTGTATAGTGTCAAGTGCCTGTCGCGGTCTCCGGTCGCGGTCTCCGGTCGCGGTCTCCGGTCGCGGTCTCCTGTCACGGTCTCAGCGCGAACTTGTACCTTTAATCCTGGGCGCAGTGCAGCGCTAAGCTGTTCGATCGATGCAGACTCTTTATGTTCAAATAGTAGCGTGACACTATACTGTTCTGGGCAGTTGTATTGTTTACCTACCATCAAAGCTCTCATTTACCTGTCTTGTCGTCCTATAAGACAAAAAAAACAATCGTTATTCAATTCTATATCAGGGTTTCTCTATTTTTTAAAGTCAGCGTTTTGTTAGCATTGCATTGATATAAAAAGGTAGATTGAGTAGATAAATAGCTCACTAAGGACTGAGCAACTGACTGTTTATTAGTATACGTGTCTCAAAGATATTGTGTGTGGGTGTGTGGGTGTGTGTATATGATACTCCCACCTTACGGCAAATCGTTCCTTACCCCGTTTGTTGCTATTTAATTTTTCTCTCAACGCACTGCTTGCCTTGAAGAGATAATTTTTAGGGTTCCGTAAAACGTAAAAACGGAACCCTTATAGATTCGTCATGTCTGTCTGTCTGTCTGTCCGTCCGTATGTCACAGCAACTTTTTGCCGAAACTATGAGAACTACACTGTTGAAACTTGGTAAGTAGATGTATTCTGTGAACCGCATTAAGATTTGAACAAAAAATTAAAAAAAAAAGAAAAATTAGGGTTGCCCCCCATACTGAGAACTGAAACTCAAAAAATTTTTTTGGATCAAACCTACTCGTATGGGGTGTTTATCGATAGGTCTTCAAAAATGATGTTGAGGTTTCTAAAATCATTTTCGTCTACACTGAATAGTTTGCACGAGACACACTTCCAAAGTGGTAAAATGTGTGTCCCCCCCCTCTAACTTCTAAAGTAATAGAATGAAAAATCTAAAAAAAATATATTATGTACATTACCATGTAAACTACCAACGAAAATTAGTTTGAACTCGATCTGATGAGTAGTTTTTTTAAGTACGTCATAAATACACTATTATTGAAACTTCGATCAAAGTTACAACGAACTACAAGAACTATGTGTACTATGTATATTATGTTACTTGCTGCAACGGAACCCTTCATGGGCGAGTCCAACTCGCACTTGGCCACTTTATTAGAGATAAAGTTGCCATTTACGTCACTACCTCAAAGGGATTATTTTTATTCTGCCGATAATTTTTACATTTAGTATTTTGTTTTCTGTGTCTTTATCTTGTCGGAAAGTCTAGAGCTAGGTAGAAAATAAAAGTAGGATACCTGACTCTTTCTCCATCAACAAGAGAAGAAACGAATTGAATAAGTGTTGGGCTTGCATGCTCAATTGAGTAATCAATCAATTAAGATCAGTTTATATGGGTCAACTTTTAAAATGTTTTGTAACATCTTATCCATCATGCAAACAGCAATAAAGATTTTTGTATATCTAAGGAAAGTAAGGTGTCCTTAATTTTATATTTTCGTTCCTTATGAGAAACGCCGTGGATATTCCAAAGATTTTATTAGTTTCCAGGTTAGCGAATGTTTCATTAAACATCATTATTGTGTTTTTACATCTGCTCCGACAACTCGCGGCTACCGGCCCACCTGTTGCTACACACAATAAATCATATTTTCGCCAAATTAGATTCATCTTTGTAATAAATTATTATTCCCAACTTTACCGAGGAAATTAAATAAATTCTACATTTCCCCGTCACGGGCTGACTGATTATTTTTTCCCGATAAACTGACGCTTGTTTACAGTTCGCTTTTGAAAGTTTCAGAAAAAAACTGAAATTGAATTTGACTTTGATAAATGTGAAATTAGTTTCTAACTTTGGACGAGAGCTGGGATTAGCGGAGGCGGGATTTTGTAACTTTCTCTTAGTTCTGTTTGTCTTGGTTATAGTTGAAATTTGGAGTACACTACATAGCAACAAGTAACACACATGGTCAGTCGGTCGATATTACCTAGCCGCTTTAAATAGAAAAATACTGTGTTCTGAAAGCTGGTAGCAATTTTTGGGTTGGTGTTTGAGCTTATCACATAGTTATATACATATAGGTAAACATACCTATAATACCTATATCTTAATTTTGTATAATTTATCCCAACTCGGATATCCAGTGGAAAAAAGTGCAAAATAGAGGTTAGTAAAAATATAAAGTCCCAATAAATGATACGTCTTTTTGAGAATCCTTGCTTTTAGTAAAAAAAAAATTTCAAATGGTCAAATTCAAATTTGTCATCGCCTAAAATAAATAAATTTTCATAATATTTGCAAAAGTTTTTTAAAGCGTCTGGCAATGTTAAAACTCCGCCTAAATCGTTTGTTTGTTTCTTTAAACATTAAACTACAACAAAACAAATGCATATTGTTTCAAACATATTTATCGTAAAAAAGTCTCCATGTTGGGGTATAATAATAGGTGAGATGTGTGACATGTGTTAACTGGCTTCAAATACAAATCAAAATCAATATCAGTTTATTTGTCAGAATATTGTCACATATGTGTTGTTACAAATAAAACGTTGTCTCAAATATTCAACTCAAGATGGTGCACAAATATTTACAGTTTATTGTTATTGTATAACCGCCTACTAAGTTAGAAAATAAAATACTCAGTTAGAAAATTTGTCAATATTCCTAAATTTTTCATTTAAAAATTCATTTTTGTCGTAATAACATTTTTCAATTAAAAGTTTAAATAATTTTCTTACAAATTATTTTACGAGTACCATTACCTAGGTACTCTATAATTGCTACCACCTCACGGAATACTACAATACTCAACAAGTACCAAATACTCTAATGCATGATTTGTTTCGCTTTCACAAAGCTAACAATTCACATTCTAAAAATTTATATAGCACACAGCGGCGACTAGTATAACTAAGTACTAACTACCTTATCACTAATAATAATTCACAGAGGAAGCTTTTTCTAAGCTTCCTTGAAATCATTACGAAAGTTTCATCGCCAGCTATTAGAGACACTAGCGCCATCTAGTTAGCGTAAAAGAACGCACAGATTAATATTATAATCAAAACGCTGCAGTAATAAACAAAACAAAATCCTAGATAGTTTTTTTTTTAACTAGCTGTTCAGTGTTCACCACAGTGAACATTTTCTTTTACTTATAGCATAGAGTGACGAGACGAGCAGAAAATGTGCCTGATTGTAAGCATCATGCCTGCCACATAACATACAGCACAGTGACACGCAGCTATTAAAACATGAAAAATCCAAATCATTACCTGGGACTGCACTGCGCTCGTCACCCAGAGATCTAAGATATATATATATTATCTCTTTATATATTACTAGCAGTCCGGCCCGACTTCGCCTGTGGTACATATTTATAATATTATAAGCTCGGGGATATTTTAATCGAAATAGAGTGAAAAACATTTACAAAAAAGACTATAATTGATCAGTTATCGAGCGGGATGAACAATTATCAAATTACTAAAATGGCTATTAAAAAATAGAGGTTGGTGTTGAAAGGGTAAAAATTTAGGGTTGTGTGTATTTTTAATGCCACATTATAAAAAAATAAACACAAAAATGTTTGTCCAAAATTTAAAAAAAAAAGCTAGGGGTGTTCACCCCTAGCTTTTTTTGCCCTTATCACTTAGGGGTATGAAAAATAGATAGTAGCCGATTCTGAGACCTACTGAATATGCATTTAAAATTTGGTAAAAATCAGTAAAGCCGTTTCGGAGAAGTAACGCAACTAACGTTGTGACACGAGAATTTAATATATAAGAAGAAGATATTTCTAAGCCTTGTAATTTCTCTGGAAACATTGCCCTTCAAACAGGAATACAGTAATGTTTGCACATTCCTGCTTGGCGGTAGAATAACTGGCATAGGTACTGCCCCGGCGGACTCTGCCATTACAAAACAAACAGAACATGATTAAATTAAGTGTTAAGTTCGAAAAAGACCGTCGGACATGGCTGAGACTTAAGTTGGACTGGACCTAGGCAGTGCACGTGAGTTGCCCGTGAATGAATTCATCATCATCTACAGCCCACTAAACGTTCCCACTGCTCACTCACTCGGGGCCTTCTCTCGCAAGGAGAGAGTTAAGGCCATAATCCACCACGCTGGCCCAGTACGGGTTGGTGGATGACACATGACTTCGAAAGATTCTAGGTACATGTCGGTTTCCTCACGATGTTTTCCTTCGCCGTTTTAAGTTAGCGGCATTACACACATGACTTCGAAAAGACAGTGGTGCGTGTGGGGTCTGTACCCGGGGTCTCCGGATCGGCAGGCGCCGTTCTCCCGACTAGACCAGCCGTAACTTCACGTAACTTCTTCGTGAATTAATTAAACATGTGTAATAACCACGTCAGTTTTCGTACTTAAACATAGCAATAGATTTGCTATTGCTATGAAAACCGAATACATAATTTCAATATCAAAAAATTGTGAAACTGATTTCAAAGAAATCTTTTTAAACAAACATCATAACGAATCTACATTATAGCCGACACAGAATAAGGATTAAAAGCTAGGTTTTGGTTGTCTTGAGTTATTTCAGACTATAATCGAACTAAATAAAATAATTAAATATTGGTGGGCAATTCACACACAACACCATCTGACCCCAAACTAAGCAAAGCTTGTATGATGGCCAGATAGCTGATATAATACTTATATAGTTTTAAATTACATACTTATTACATATAGAAACACCCAGACACAGTGCAAACATTTGAATTCGTCACACAAACATTTGCACTGGGTGGGAATCGAACCCACGACCCTCCGCTTCGCAGGCAGAGCTACTACCCACTAAGCTACGAGGCTAGTCCACTGTGTCCCAAATTTTAACTCGATCCGCTGATACATTAAGACGTGACTGAGCAACAAACATCTACATAACCAAACATTCATAACATTAGTAAGAAGTAAGATATGTCACAAATATTTCTGAAGGCAACCAGTTCAAATCGCTACCCGGTACTTCAACAAGCTTGTTACCTGAAGATAAACCATAATTTACTAAATAATCTCAATGCTTTGTAGTTTCTTTAGTGGTGGTCGGGCTCTTTGTAGAGTTTTTTTTTTTTTTTTTAAATAAAGAGTGACGAGACAAGCAAAACATGTGCCTGATGGTAAGCAACATACCTGCCACATGACAGCACAGTGACACGCAGCTATAGGAACATGAAGAGTCCAAATCATCACCTAGCACTGCACTGCGGTCGTCACCCAGAGATCTAAGATGTTAAATCTCTAAGCCCTATAATTTCTCTGGAAACATCGCCCTTCAAACCGGAACACAGTAATGTTTGCACATTACTGCTTGGCAGTAGAATAACTGGCAAAGGTGTGGTACTTCCCCAGGCGGACTCTGCTAAGAGTACTACTCTGTAAGAGTACCACTATATAACTACACTGCACTACAGTGCGTCTAGAAAAGTACCACACCTGCGCCAGTTATTTTATGGCCAACCGGTAATGTACAAACATTACTGTCTACCGGTATGAATGATGACATCTTCAGAAAAAATACTGAACTTAATTAACAATAAAATTCATCTTATATATCCAGGACACAAGCGCAGTGCAAGGCTAGACAGTGATTTGGACTATTCATGTCCAGATAGCAGCGTGACACTTGATTGTCGTGGAAGGCTTGTTGCTTACCATCAGTCACATGTCTCGCTTGTCTCGTTATTTGATAAAAAAAAATATTTTGTGACTGTAGAACAACAGGGAACTTTATGTTGTTTTAAGTAAGGTCACGTGTCTTATCAGGACTTAACCTTAGAATTAAAAATATTGACCTCCCACGTAAGTAATGTTGTTGACGTTTCTCCAAACTCGTGATTTTACAGCAGTGTGTTCCAAAGCTAAACAATGCATTGAAATCGCCATGTTGTATTTTTGTGAAATTAGATGTATGTATTTTTTTTCACCCTAAATATTATATCTTATACCTTTAAACGAGCAATTCTTGTACCTATATAAATATGTATATATATATAGAATCTGAATCTCGGAAACGGCTCGACGGATTTTCATGAAATTATGTATGCAGGGGATTTCGGGGACGATAAATCGACTCTAACTAGGTCTTATTTAAAAAAAACGCATAATATTATGCGCGTTTTTAGACAATGAAAAACTGTCACATTAGACATTAGAATGTGAAGGTAAATTTCGCCGCCTGACGCGACAGCATAATTAGCTCAGACGGGAAGTCGGGCGCTCATAGCGGTCACGAATTAGTAGCTCCGGGTTCGAATCCAGACGGGTTATCTTTTTTTTTCAATTCGTTTTTTTTAATAAAATCTATTTCTTAGAGTCTTTTATCTGTAAGTATCTAAGTATATTTAGTATTTAAACCGAGCAAAGCTCGGTCACCCAGGTACTCTATACTAATATTATAAAGCTGAAGAGTTTGTTTGTTTGAACGCTAGGATCTCGGAAACTACTGGACCGATAGGAAAGATTCTTTTTTTGTTGGATACTCGATTTATCGAGGAAGGCTATAGGGTATATAACATTACGCTACTATCAATAGGTACGGAGTATGAGTGAAGAATGTAAAGAAAACGGGGAAAAATATTTCTCTTCGAGAGCTTTAGTTCCGTGAATTTAAATTCTCTTTGGTCGTTGAAGTCTGTGACGGCGCGTGTCTACATTTGAAGTTTGTGTCATTTGAAGTAATCAAATTTGTTCTACAACAATGCATTGTTGCTTATTTACGTATTTTTAGGGTTCCGTAAAACGTAATAAAGTGGCCAACAATGGATATTTTAGTATGGATTTTCCTCAAATAGACGCGGGTGAAACCGCGGGGCACAGCTAGTATTTTATATATTTGTAAAAAATACATTTACGCTCTCCTGTAGAGGATTTTGAAGATACAACAACTTACATGGGAGGCAACGAAACATCATTTTTATAGCAAGCCAATTATGATATCAAAGTCATTAACATAGACAGAGATCGATGTCCCTATCATTTCCAGCCACAAAGTACAGGGTTGCAGCACATTTCAGACGGCTGGATAATTATTGGAGGCGTCTAATAATACATCATTATTTACAACATTTCAGTCGATCCAACGTTAATTACAGCCTAGTTCACACACACCAATTACCGACATATTGTCTGGTAATGAGGCACCGAACGACCACTCTACCGCCTACCTCCATTGGCATCGCCACTGTCGAAGATTACAGTAACTAATAATATTTACGTTTGAGGTTGTAGTTGTTTGTCTTGGTCAAGTGTAGTAATAGGTTGGTAGTGGTTTAAAGAAGCGATTGCAGCCGTTTAACTATTAATCAGGCTTGCGTTTAAACTTACCCATCAATCAGTAGGTATTGTTGGCTGCCCGCTGTTGGTAGAGGGTGGAAATTGCTCCATTATTAACTATGGTGTATTAATGGACGGTTTGAATGACGCGTGTGAAATTCGCTGGTTAACGACTCGAATAAACCAACGTACAACGGTTTAAATAGCGTTTTACTAAGTAAATGTATCGGTGATATAGTTTTTTGAAGCCGTGGTGGCCTAGTTGCTACACTGTGTGGTTCACAACCGTGTGGTCGTAGGTACGTATTCCATCTTAACCCTGAGGTTTTTTTCAATTTTGTTATTTTAACAGTAAAGGAAAAGATCGTGCGGAAATCATCAGCACGTTTCTAAAATCTTTTGAGATCAAGCGTCATCCGCACACGTTGAACACAGTATTACCGTTTATGACCAAAACGAGGAGACATTCTTGAGCCTGTTCGTCTCCGGGCACTTCTCTGGCACACATCCTGTCACGAACGCAACATAACGCCCATGGCATGCTGTGGCCAGCTTAGAAACTAACCAGTATCAGTTTCCAAGTCCAAGCACCATTGATTTCTGGTGACGGATCGGTTCTATGGTTCTGGTCACTTTTCGGCTGCAGAAGATCGGTAGAGCGGTGCATTGCAAAGTATTATCACTTTGCTCTCTTGCAGCCTTATCGTGTTTGCGTCTACTGATGGCGACTCTGTCAATGCTACAGTATGCAGGAAAAGCAGCTACAGTAATACCGGCAGTCTTCTCCCGCCGCGATCTCCATCTTACAGACATCATGCAACCAAAATGAACGCATCGTTGTAAGCTAGGGAGTAACTAAAACTCCTATTACCTGCCAAGCCAAACTACTAAATTCTCCAGCTTCGACAAAGTACGACCCCCTTGAGGAGAACATTTTGAGTCCTACATGTAAGTTTTTTTCAAAGGAAACTCTATAATACTTCAATGCAATACTAAATAACGATTTGGACTCTTCTTGTTTCAGTAACTGAATGACACTGTTTTTGGGCTGGCATGATGCTTACCAAAGAGCACATACCCTGGTTGACTCGTCATTCTTTACTGGAAATAACTGGTACAGCATTTTTTTATTTTGATCCACAGAGTTAAAAGTACAGGTTATAGATCCGCAGATATCACCTCAATGAGGTCACCCAGAAACAGTCATAACGGAATGCCATAACGTATCTGCAGCGAGTGTGTCTGCTAACGGCTCCATTCTGTTCCGGCGCAGAGCTTGCTGCATCCTCCGCCCGTCGCGTGTGGTTTACTGCTTCATTTCCGCTCAACCTCGGTCAGTGTTCGATGCCTTCACAAGCTTTATTTCAATTCTTTTCGAATGGATATTTAAGCGTAAAGTCCATATTCTACTAATATTTTAAATGCGAAAACTTCATATTTGCGAAAGCATGGAATGTAAGAATGGGTGGAATGGAATGAATGGTAAAACTACAAAAAGAATAAAATAAAATTTGGTACATATATACTTAGATAGATAATGGTCTAGAATAAAACATGGGTTACTTTTAATCTCGAGAAAAGAACTGTTGCTTGGTACAAGCAAGTATTTGTACTGGACTTTGTATCCTTTTTTACAAAAATTGTGTTGACGGTGGAAGATTAAATTGACTTTTTTTTTAATAAAGAGTAACGAGACGAGCAGGACATGTGCCTGATGGTAAGCAACATGCCTGCCACGTAACAGCACAGTGACACGCAGCTATTGGAACATGAAAAGTCTTAATCATTACCTAGCACTGCACTGCGCTCGTCACCCAGAGATCTAAGTTGTTATATCTCTAAGCCCTGTAATTTCTCTGGAAACATTGCCCTTCAAACCGGAACACAGTAATGTTTGCATATTACTGCTTGGCGGTAGAATAACTGGCAAAGGTGTGGTACTTCCCCAGGCGGACTCTGCTAAGAGTCCTACCACTACAATCCTAATCCAGTTAACAAAGACTAATCCAGTTTCATGATGTTTGGTTCCCAGTGAACTCTTCAAATAATCAACACAAATCACGCATGAACAAGCATACACACTACCAGTATTTGATGCACAATTAGCTTAGTTCCAACAATTTATAAGCGTAAAATTATTCTTAGAAATACGTCATCATCACCGTCTTCATTCACTGCTGAATAGGTATTTCCCACGGCTCACTTAGTCCGATCCTCAGCTTAATGTATCCACCCACTGCCTGGTCTCTTCCGTATATCGGCACTTGATCTAGTTTCATGATATCTACGTTTTTTAAAAGTTAAGAGTGACGAAACGATCATGGCATGTGTGTCTGATGGTATGACAGTGTCATAGAGTCCAAACCTTTACCTAGCACTGCACTACTCTCGTTTAAGATGTTTTAACTCCAAGGGCTCTAAGCCCTGTAATTGATCTAGAAACATTACCCTTCTAACCGGTGTGACACAGTGGTGTTTCCACGTTACTGCTTGTCGGTAAAATAACTGGCAAAGTTGGTATACTTCCCCAGGCGGACTCTACCAAGAGTCTTACCACTACGTTTGCCGATACGTGGTTACCACTAAAAGTTTTCTTGGTTACCATGCAAACTCTCACTTTCACTCCGTTCCAACAATTTATCAGCGCAAAATTATTCATAGAAATAAGTAGCAAGTAATAAGCTAATTACTGCGCTACAACGCGCGTGAAGGATGTGATCCGGGGAGCGCTCACACGCTAAATTATTAAATACAAAGAGTAATTTGTGTCACCTTACATTTTACAGTTTCCGCGCGTGGGTGGATATGAAGCCGACGCTTGTAGGATAATTAGGACTTCGCGAGAATTCGCCAATTTGCTCAAATATCAAATTTTGTTAATATTCACGTGTTTCCAATAATTTATCTTAAAAGGTAATGATTAGAGAGGTAGAAAGGGGAAACGAAGGTTCAGTCTACGTAGAAAACTGCCATCTTTTTAACAGACTTAAAAAAAGGAGGAGTGTTCTTAATTCGTTTTTTTTTGTATGTATGTTAAGTACGCGAAATCTGCGCCAATTGTGAATCGACTTTAATGTTTTTTGTTTTGTTTTTTAAAGTTCCGTAAAACGTTAAAACGGAACCATTATAGGTAGATTTGTCATGTCTGTTTGCTGTCTGTCCGTCCGTATGGCACAGCCACTTTTTTCCAAAACTATATTGTTCAAACTTTGTAACTAGATGTACCTATTCTGTGAACCGCATTAAGATTTTACACAAAACTATTTAAAAAATAATAAATTTTGGGGGGCCCCATACATCTCAACTTGTATTAACATCATGTATTAGGTTACTTGCTGCTACGGAACCCTTCTTGAGCAAGTCCGACTCGCACTTGGCCGCTTTTATTTATGTATTTATGTTACACGTATAATGTATTGAGTTGTTACGTTTGAGTACTCGTAGGTAGTTCGAGAAACAGTTAAGAGATTCTGTTAATTTAGATGTATTTCCAATAGTAGACAGAACAAAAGTATAAACAGGTCTTACTAGTAGTAGTAGTAGTAGTAGTGAGAAGAAAAGTATAGAACGGAGGGTTGAGTCTAACCGTTACTATGAGAGCCAATTGTGAATGGATTTTGATGATTTGTATTTTGTTTAATATAATTCATTACATACATAAAATGAATATATTTATAATTTTAGTATGAAAACTAACTTGATAGTAACACATGTTTAATTGATTCACAGGAATCTCACGTGTGATATGGTATGTCTAGTTCGACTAAACATTTCAGCCGCGTCCAAAGCCAGTTTGTGTTTTTCTGTACAATGAGTAGATCGAAAGAGGCAGCGATCACGCGCTTGCACTCTCCTTGAAAAAAGAAACTTGTGTCGTAGTGGACCGACCATATCATACGTGAATTAACTAGAGCTAGATGGCGTTGTTTCGTGAATTTTCGAAAAACTCTGTTTAAATCTGTTTAAAGTTATCCTTGAAGTGCAGAATGTGGAGGCACGAGCTCGGCGCTCGGAACGTCGCGAGACACATAATGTGTAATGTGTAATCGTATCGCGGCGGAGACACATGTGCTCCCCGACACCGCGCGTAAATCACAAGCGCGAGGGCTCCAAACGACGCAGAGGTACAGCTCGGAACTTTTAACTAAGTTTCAACTTCCTTTAACTTAACTTTAACTTTTTTTGTTCTTTGTTTCAGTCGCCATAGTTGGACTCGCGGGTCACGGGTGTCTTTAATAAAACTAACGTGCACAAAATCACATTTAAATATCTCACACCTTGCATTTTACACCGACACCATGCGTCACTTTAAATGCAATTCCTGTTCGCCTCACCTGCCTGCCTTGTTGAAAGTTAGAAAGTTGCAGACAGACAGACAGACAGAAACTCTTTATTATGCACACTAGTAAATTACAAACACTTAAACAATAACTTAATATCTAGTGCCATAAATGGCGGCTTTATCGCTAAAAGCGATCTCTTCCAAGCAACCATTAACAGCAGTTATTATAACTGCAGTTGCAGTTAGAATAACTGCATATAACAGCAAAATAGTCTATGTATTATTAGATACTATGACATATCTGCGTTCCTAATTTTTGATGAGATTAAGTAACAAACATCCAAACATCCGAAACATCCAAACTTCTGTATTTGAAATATTAATGAAACTCGCATGTATTGATCTACAATATTTAGACGTGATTCTCATTATTCTCCCTGAAATATAAGAAAACTAAGTGCTATTTCAACTTATTTTCTAACAGTGTCACAAATTTCAGCCCGATCCGTTTGACTACTTCGACGTGATTGAGCTATAAACATACAAATATAGGATTTTTTTGATATTAATATGATAGCAAGATGTCAAAGATAAAAGATATTTAGATGTTTGTTACTCCATTACGTTTGAACGTCTCAACGGATCGAATTATAATATGGAGCACAGTCAAGTTATAGTCTGAATTAACACATTGGCAATTTTATTGGGGGAAAATACTGGGATCTTGGTACATAAGTAATACTGCAGAGCGCGGCTGGTTCATCGTATAAATAGGGCAAACAGACCAGTGACTTTGCATCTCAACGGCACGTACTTTTTAACCACATTGTCCATTCACATTTGTGTGAATAGTCCACCAATTATCTGTTGTATTTACCTGTGTTGTATCTCTGGTACGTTTCCTCCTCAGTGTCATCGCGGCTCGACGCGCGATTGCGCCCCGCCTTAAGCCCGTCTTTCTGTTTAAGCTTCGCCTTAACTCGTGCGTTTTCTGTGCGCTGATGTCAATTAAAATGTTTCATAGAGAAATATCTTTTAGAAGCTTTTTCCTTCGACTCTAATTAAGGGAATTGTTTATGTTGATCTTAGTTCGTTTTCTAACGTAATAATGTTTATTTATTATCGCGTGTTCATGTAAATAGACTAATATATTATATCTTAAACACATTCTTATAGGCAATTTGCTGCCATATTCTTGAGAAATTGACATCCAGGTTCACGCGCGCCGAACAGACATAAAACCAATTTTGCAATGAGCCAAGCCAATTTTGATGATATTATTTTTACGGTGTGACGTCAGGACTAAAAACCCAGTGTCGTCTCAATGCGCTTGTATTTTCTATGGATATATTGCCTTTGAAACCGTAGTAACATGGTCATATTTGCGCATTCCTGCTTGGTAGTAGAATAACTGGTAAATACGTGGTACTTCCCCAGGCGAACTCAGCAAAGAACTCTCCTCTCTCTCTCCTCTCCTAACTCCTCTGCCACTACGAAAACCAATTAACTCCCATTCTAATATCCTATTATAACTGGAACTAGCAAACCGTCCGGTTCTCCCGATCATTTTTACCGCGGATTTCCAGGCTGTAGAGAAGAAAGTATCCTTTGAAGGGTTTTCTGAAAATTTTCGTCAAGAATAATTAAAAAATGGTACCTATATTAGAACACTTCTCCGGGCTGGCAAAACATCTTCAGCATCTTAAATGTCGCTGATGTTTATAAACGACGGCTATCGCTTGACATCAGGCTGGCCGTATTTATTGCCACTCATCTACTTGAATAAAAGTGTTTGTGTGTACTTCTGTATCTACACACGCAAGAAGTTAAGACTTCTTATTTTTATCCCTCGTGCTAAGAAGTGCAACGTGAAGTTCATTACAATGCTTGGTGCGCTTATACGGGCGACTAAAATTACTCAATTCCAGTCAATACTCGTCAACTATGACGTCACGACTACATCAAGCAATTTACGGCAACGGCAACAAGCATCAATACTGCGCAATACAATATTGAGCGATATCGCGCAACTTCATCAACTAGGCAATACTGTCCTACACGACCATTTCAGTATTCGCTCGCTATGGACGACATTGTTCTTGCTGCGGCGGCTTGTAGCGCCACCCGATCTCTCGCTCTCCCCGAGGAAGCAATACGGCAAGCCGCAAAACAAACAAGTGCGAATGAGATATATACAAAAATTGCTAGGATTTTTATAAGCCCTTTGGATATTCGTCAATTCGTATCTGCGACATTGAGTAATATGAAATATCTGGAGCAATTAGAAGCAATATCGCCGAAATAATAATAATTATTGAAATTGCGTTTAATTGCTCCAGATCGGTCCATTCGTGTCGCCGAGCAAGTATTGCCCTCGTGTAAGCGCACCTTTAGTAAAATATTGAGCTGCTAACTTCAGTGTGTCGGATTTTGGTTACGGTGCGCGCGCATCATGAAAATTACTTTCATTATTTTTCTCTAACGAGCAAATTTTTTTTATATAATAGATAAAAATGTTAATAGTAAGTTTTTTTTGTTTAGAATTCAGAATACCTACTGTTTATTAATTATTGCAATCAATTTGAAGTGTCATCAAGTAAACATTGTTTAAAAAGTATATATTTAAAACTAATCGGTTCAACAATACAAGTTTTCCTATAAGAAAATCCGTTTTCCTGTTAACACTGCTATATATACAGCTTTATTTACCCCAAAAAACAAACACTGGTTTATAAAAGTGATCTCGGCCGTACACGCCACTCACCCCGTCACCCCCATAAACCCATCAAACGGGGGCAGTATCGAAAGCCACTCGGCGCGGATCAGTGCAGGCGATAAATACGTTCGCACCAACCGAACATTTCCTGGAAATATAGCTAAGAGTATCGGAATATATCGAGTTAGAATCGACTCGTATATAAGCGATGTCGATGGAAAAAAATGTACAATACGGCTTTGTTCACGCTGTGACTGACTCTCATCACTGTATTCTAAACATTGACTGCATTTGCATAAGCGAGCTAAACTTGTATTTTTTTTTTGAAGAAAAAATTAATGATAGTTAATTTAAATTTAAAAGAATATTGTTATTAGTTATTACTATTGTTGTTACAAATAAAACGTTGTCTCAAATAGTCTAGTGAAGACGGTATACATTAGTTAAGTTATGATTTACATTATTGATTTAGACAATAACATTATACATTTTCTCTGAAAGAGAAAACTGACTTCAATTTAAAGTTATCAAAAAAAAGCCGTCATCATCGTCGATTATCATCTATGTAAATGCAAAAAACTTTAGTTTTTTGTTCATAATCCAAAAACTCCATTACTGATTTCGATAAAATTTACATTGGACCACTTCTAAACCATGATCTACCTAACAAAAAAATTAACCATAAAAATCGATTCTCAATTGGCGGAGCTATCACGTGACATACATACAAAATAACAAACAATCGAATTGAGAACCTCCTTCTTTTTTGAAGTTTGTTAAAAATACAAAGAGAAAGACACGATATTTTCAATAATTACTTCGCAAGCATCGAAATGTTATTGTAACAAACCTAACCAGCCCACTGAATATTGCCACAACTGGGGCTCGGACCTTTCTCTCTTAAGAAAGTCAAGACCATAATCCACTACGCTAGCCCAGTGCGGGTTGGTGCATGACACATGACCTCGAAAGATTCTAGGTACACATCGGTTTCCTCACAACGTATTTCCTTCGCCGTATTTAAGTTCGCGACATGACCCACATGACTTCGAAAAGACAGTGGCACGCATGGAATTGAAAAACAGTGTTGCACATAGAATTCGAACCAAGGCCTCCAGATCAGCAGTTGCAATTTTCTCGAATACAGCATAAACAGCCCACTAAATGTTCCCACTGCTGGGACTCGGGGTTTTCCCTCGCAAGGAGAGAGTCAAGGCCATAATCCACCACGCTGGCCTAGTGCAGGTTGCTGGATGACACATGACTTCGAAAGATTCTAGGTACATGTCGGTTTCCCCACGATGTTTTTAAGTTGGCGGCATTACGCACATGACTTCGAAAAGACAGTGGTGCGCGTGGTTTTGAACCCGGATTGAATGTTTACTCGACTAGACTGGCTGTAACTTGGCCTAGTGATAAAAACATTAGCTTTCACAATCGTGATGCTGTAGCCTCAAATTCTGTCTGTACTACTGACTATTTTTTCCTATAGTTTGTAGATGATCCGTTCATAAACTCCAAACACAACTGCTGTATAAAGTATTTTCCGATGGTGATATCACAGGGAAAATACTCGGGAATGATGGCTGTCTAATCTGGGCCACAGTGTAAAAAGCGACGCCACGGCGAGGGATGATTGGCGCATGCAACCGAGAAATTACTGGCGGCCGATTCAGAGTAATATCTGCCCGGAGACACAGGCAAGGAACAGTAGGACATGTTTACACGTTAACACTTTTGTACTGGTAAGACTCTCGGCACAGTCCGCCAGGGGAAGTATTCTACCATTATATTTGCAAGTTATTCTGCCACCAAGTAGAGGCCGATTTAAACTGAACGAACATAGAGCTAGAGCTGGAACCAGAGCATTCTTTCTCGATCTTTTAGTGTAAACGAAAGATCGTTCTTAGCGTTTTCCATATTATATATTCCATAGAATCTTTGCGAACGCAAACAAAACAACGAAATTATGCTCTACGTTTGTTTACACCAAATGAAATTGATACAGTGGGGATAGAATGAGCATTCGCTCGTCTGATGTGAATCGGCCTTAATGTGCAAATATTGCCAGATTCCGATTAATAGCAATGTTAACAGATAAATTGTACGGTAAAGAGAAAAATCTTCTAAAATCTCCGAATAACCAGCTTATCTTAGGCCTTGTTGTTTCCAGTGCTCGTCATATCATATTACTGCGGGGCATAACAGCTTGTTGGTAACTATCAAGTACTTTTCTTTTTTCTCTCGTAATGTTTAACTAAAATGTAGTACTAAAAATTTCTAGTATTATTTACGGGATATGTAGTTTGATTATACGGCGGAGCCAGTTACCGATATCGATACCGTTTTATGCACTTTTTTCACAGGTAACTCAGTATTATTACGGGACAGAAATACCTAAATAATATAAGTTTAGTGAAGAACTAAGATAACATAAAATTTACCCACTTAACCCTGATAATGTTGTATACGTAAAAGATTCGATGTACAAACATCGAATTGATTGATTGATTGAATTGAGCAACAATGCTCAATCACGCCGCAACGCCCCAACGCAACGGGTGAATTTTGAATTAAGAACATATTAATAAAGTCTGGATTAACAAATACGATCTTTTTTACGATGGGAAAATGAAGGGAACGGGAACCACACCGGGTAAAATCATGAAATACTGCTAGGAATATCAGAAATGCAAAAGTTTTGATGTTTGTTGCTCGATCACGTCAAAATGTCTGAATGGATTATAAAATTGGGTAAGATTATAGTTTGTATTTTTGTTACGGGAAAATAACAGATACGTGTACTAAGTGGGTAAAACTGTGTGGTGCTACTGCTATTAATATATTAGGTAATAAATATAGTTTACGAGTTGCCCCACTGAATCGAACGTAGCACTATCACCCAATACCTAATCTGCGATATGAGCGGCTCCGGTCAAAATGAAAAACCCCGATTCAATATAGCGGCCAATAATTACGGCCCGCGTACGTGTCTGAGGTCCAAGAGGTCCACCCGCCGGTCCGCGGTCCACGGACCCTAGGACCAGTAACTCGATATATTAACGAAACGATACCGAAGATGATACGACGAACCGACGTATTATTTTTACGTATCGAATCAATGATACGTCACATGGACGCAACGTCTCAACTCGTGGCTTAGTTGGTAGTTAGTGTGCCTGCGAAGCCGTGGGATTCCCAGATTCCCACCCTATGCAAATATTTTTGTGATTAATGCAAATATTTATTCTGTGTTAGGGTATTTCTATGTTTAGTAAATGTGTAGTTACAACTATATAAGTAATTTATCAGGTACCTGGCTTACATAGTTCAAGCTTTGTGATAGTTTGTGATTAGATGGTATTGTGTTTGAAATGTCCACCAATATTTATATTCCCTACATAAATAAAGTGTATTTATCTATACGTACTCACTATTATGATCTTAACAGTTTTAAAATACAGATCTACTTCCTGTCAGTGGACTTAAAGTGTTTCTATATATGATATGTACGTATTATACCAGCTATTTGGCCTCCATAGTACAAGCTTTGCTTAGTTTGGGGTCAGATGGTATTATGTGTAAATTGTTCAACAATATTTATTTCTTTATTTATTGACGAGTTTAGACATTTTTAAGTAAGGAGTCTAACAACTAGATGCTTTTTGATTTTAAATAACTCTGTTTTATTATGTGTAGTTATTCAACATTATGTATGAACTGGTTTTTAAAGTATGAACGCTTTGAATTTACAAAATAATAAACAATTAGCTACGCTTTTATAGTGTAGTTTCTAGTGTAGTGTGGGTACGCAATACGTCCGGTGCAGCGCTAGGTCAAACTACGACTGCCGTAAAAGAGTTCTTCACTTACCGTTTTAACATTCTTTTGAAGAGGACATTTTTGAGCGCTAACGTGAAATCCTTAGTTTTCATATCAATGGATCGAATAGGACAATAGACCCTTGCGGGCAATAACTGTGGAAACATGCTCCGAAAATAATATATTAGACGGCGAATGGTTTTCATACGTAGAATTTTTAGACGCAATTTCAGATTTATGGAATTCATAGCTCGGTCTTAGATCAGAAGTTGTTTTTGTTGGTGCTCAAAGTAGTATTTAGTATATCTAGTAATAATATTTAGAATATTTATTAAATTAACTATAAGGTTTAGTTCAACAAAATCTCTGAAAACATTTTATTTTTTTATGAAGCTCTACGGGCTATCGGGCTCTTCATTTTAATTAACTACAATTTTTCAAATAGTAAATTTTATATAATGATTCCTAACCTAGCATATGGTTGAGATCGCTTTCGGTGATAAGGTTGCCAATTGTTACTTTATTTTGGTTTGTTTTAAGAGCATTTTGTTTATTTTTTAATTAAAACATTAAGTGAAATATAGAGTTAATCTATCTATCTAGCGTAAGCGTCAGCTGTCTTGTTCCGGCTGCTGGGACTGGGAAATTTGGTATCAAATTGTAATACACAATCTAATATTCGCATGCCGTAAGCTTGATTATGGAGTTCTTTCTCAATGTGAATATTTAAGATCTTATTGTAATTAGGTACCCATTTTCGCAAGTCAAGCAATTTATCATTTATTTATTACCATTTCATCCTACTGAACTTAACATTATTTGTCTATACTGGTATTAATAACTTCGACATATTTAACTGTAGTTCCAGGCATAATTTTTGTACTATTAAGTTTACACTTGACCGCCATTTTGTCTGATGTCAAGCGATGATGCGGTCTACGATGGAACGTGTTTACCTAGAAGCATAGAATAGATAATATAGAAGAAACCGATTCACTATCAATTCGGAGAAAATCTAAGAATTAAAAAATATCATATTATTGACTGATAAACTGCTCCACTATACTCGTTCACTCGAATTCCATGACCAATAATACTATTATTCCAACATAAATAACGCGATCACAAATACCATAGCGAAGACAAAGGATCGAAAAAGATAGATAGGAAATCTCAACTCGAATACAATGCATCATGAAATCGAGAAGCGATTCGACAAGTAAAACTGCCAGTCGTGATAGAACGCATAATCGTAAACCAGGCCGGTAATAAACGATTGCAATCCCGTCCTCTAAACCAATCTTCGAAAAGGGAACCTACAAAAACAGACGAGGAAGGGATGTAACACAAAATCATTCGATTTCAAAAATCAAACTCGAATAAATGAAACTAATGTAGATATTTTTTGAGGTTTACCACATTCTTCTAGTTCATCAGTCTAGGTTTTTAATGTGGCTTAAACAAAATCTTAGAAAGACTATAGTGCGTTCCAACAAGCTGTGTAGAAAACCAAAACAAACCAAAAAAAAGGTGATACCATAACATAAACATCGTTTAATCTTAGTATTTTTATGAAATTGCCTTAAAATATTTTTCACAAATAGGATTCGACTTTATTGCGATCTTAAATACCATATACTTAGATTTGTATTGATCAAATAATTCTATACTATCTTATTTTAAAAGTTATAGAAAGTAATGGTAGGAAAATAGAAATATGATTTTAAGTACTAGCAATTTGATCTGTGTTTCTCAAACTCTCAATGTTGCATTCAAGACATTTATACTTATTTTCATCAAATTATTCTTATTAAGGACGCGCCTATTTTTCTAACATACCCCTCTCATGCCCATATTGTAAAAATGTCCATTTCCATTATATTCAAGTATGGATTAATTTTACTCTATTTATTTTTGTCATTAATTTGGAATTTTTAATTGTAATGTAGGTAATTTGATTTTTATGTAATGTATTATTTGATTTTTATTGTAATGGGATCTTAAATTGACGTCTGTTTTTTTTTAATTATTGACTTGTATTGGTAATATTTCAATATCTTGAATATTATGACATGTAACTACTCGTTATTAATAAAAGAGTAAGAGTATGACCAAAGAACTCCGAGAAAAAGGTTTTTTGTGTCGTAACGAGTTGAGAGAAAATCGCAAACCTCTAAATACGTGTTCCAAATTACGCTGTTTACTATCAAAAGCTTGTATAATTTTCACTCTAAAATGCCATAAATTTTGTGTTATTTTGATCGAAACTTTTGTATGTGTTTCCAGAATATTACATCATAGTGTTATGATCAGTTTTGGGTAATACGAGGAAAATTCGAACGAGATTTAATTATTGTTAAAAATAAAATGAACGTTTTCATACATGGAAACATCTAAATTACTTTTCTAAGTCACTGGTTCTAGTGTTATATTCTTCTCCGAACTCAAATGCTTTGCCTTTCCTTTTTTTACGTGGGGGAAATAAATGTACGTATGCCCGCCATACTCTCATTATGAAATGAGAGGAGATCTCCATCTACGCTCATTTGGGCTTCAAAAATCGCAGGGTGACCAACACTACATACAACACTAACCATATCAGGTTTCTCCAAACTCAGTGCGCTATGCACACATTTATTTATTAGAGGATTCCGCGATGCCAATAACCGTAAACCGGGTAGTTTTCGGTTATTGGCATCGTGGTCATCGCGACGTAGTTGAAATATATACCTATGTTTTTTATTTTCCAATGCTTCCCGAACCATTCTTGCGTAGTAATGACATTCGGTAGATAGAACCTTCGGGTCGTGGATCTCGATCCAATGACCAGTTTTAGCATCAATCAAATGTTCAGCAAATGCAGATTCTTGTGTCTGACGATTATTTATTTTACAGCGGCCATGTGTTGATTGTTCCAATTCCCAGCAGTGGGAACATATATTTGAGTGTTTATGATATCCATACATATATATTTAGCCTTGTTTTGCGACGAAAATTTAAAAGGGCAAGCAATGAAAGGTACTACAAACTATCTTGTAAAACAATGGTTGAGAAATGCTGGTCTGTCATATTGAGAGTGACATTGGTTTGTTTACCTTTTATTCACAGAGATTTGGAATGAGGTATAATTTAATACAAAGTTATTGGATTAAGTTTTGTATTTAAATTTTGTTTGGACGGATTGTCGACCACGAGATCTATTGATGTTGTTGTCTAGTTGGTGATGTTCATTAACTTATTTACTTGTTAATTTGTAAGTTCACTTTTAATATTTTGTGACTAACATTTACCATATCAATGGAAAGTAAATAAATAAAAATAAATCTAAACTATGAAAACAAAATTTAAAAAACGTTGAAAGTTTTGGTTTTGATTTCATTTGATTATTTTATTGTTGTTATTCGAATAATTTGGATTTTTCTTTTTGCCGTCCCGTTACTCAAAGCCCCTCCCAAGCTCTGCCAGCCCTAGTCCCCACACTACATAGTTCAGGCGCCGAACGCGCAGATAAAACGTTAAATTTATTTAGGCGGCAACAAATTGTCGGCGGCGATCGTAAAATCGCGGACTCCATCGGACCTCAGGAAAATACCCGACTGTGTGGAATACGGTTGCCGAGCTTGCTGGAAACTATAAAATGTGTGCAGGCTAGTGCGTTCCCCAGTGGGAAGGGTTATTATCCACCGCATTCAATTTTTACTATATGGACCAGGGTCGATTATTTTTGAAACCAAAAAATTACAGTAGGATGAAACCCATTAGAAAAGGAGAGGAATATGATATAAAAAATTAAAGGAAAAATAAATTACAGTCGATCCGAGTTCGGGAAGTGGGAGGGGGTGAGTTTTTAAGCGTAAACAATGGTTTATCTTGATTTCCGACAAAACTACAAGTCCTATGGAAAAAAGTCAAATGGCAAAGTTGTAGGTAGTAAAAAGATCAGGCACATTTCTCAAACGTTTTTTACCATTTATGAAGGCTTCGGCCCTCGTCTAATATTACCTTTACTTTTTTTAAGAACTCGCTGGAACTTTTTGAAGTAGACACTTCTTTTGCCGCACCACACGCACATTTTTCGAGGGCTGTGAATTAAGCTCCTCGTCACGCTCGGAAACGAAATAAGTTTTCGGATGAACTCGGGACCGTCGGGTGTGCCAGAGCGAGAAAAAAACAGTCTTCAGTCGGAATGCTTCTCTTTCACACTAACATATTGTTTTCACATGCTAATGTTTTTTGCAATACTTTTACTAAAGTTAGAGCATTGAGTTTAGTTTGGTATAGCTTTTATGCTAATTTTCCTGGTGGGAAAATAAATAGGATATCTGCGGGAGTAACTGCGGGCGCTGATGAAACCATAAATAAATGCACGGTAAATATCCCTGTAAGTGATAATTGGGATCTAATTTAAAAAGTCCTGAGTTATCTGGAAAACAACCATATGGTACCTTTTCCAAAAACGAGGTTGAGTATGGTCAATTTAATTTTGACATGGCGAGAATTTAATGCTAATATAGTCAATGAAATTTGTGTTAGAAACAACCGTAATGGCGGAAAATAATGATGCATTTAATCTTATTTTTTTTAGAATAAAGTTATTTAAAGTGTGTAATTTCACTGGAAACATTGCCATTCAAACTGAAACACAGTGATGTTTGGAGATTAATACTTGGCGATAGATTAACTAGGTAACTGGGTAAGGTGTGGTACTTCCCCAGGCGGACTCTGCAAAGAGTCCACAAAGCTAGCGTAACTAAAATGCTAGTCAAAATTATGCAAGGTTAACAAAATCTTTTGCTATTATTTACGTAGTATTGTCTTGTTATTTTTTAAACAACAATATTTAGGTAATGAGAAACCCTCCGGCTTAAAAACGTTGTCCCTAGAATGACTGGGTCGCCAGCCGACAACCCTCGGGTTGTTTCCATCCAGTTCAAATAAATTTAAAAATAACGATCCTAAGAAAATTGGAAGCAGTTTTGTTAAAATGTCTTAACAAGCCATGTTAATATAAAAAAATAGTTATTTGTTGTACAAGAGTGCAAAGTGGCTTTTTAACCGCGTGCTCAATTTTGATGACCGAGCAAGCGAAGGATTCTAAATTTGAATCACGAGCGTAGCGAGGGATTCAAAAATTAGAATCCTGAGCGTAGCAAGGGAATCAAAAGGGCACAAGGTGAAAAATCTTTGCACTCGACTGCAACACGTAATTTTTCATCCCCCCCTAGCAAGGAAATTACTAAACGCTTTGCGCATTTTCAGTTTCAGTCGATTCTGTTGGCATTAAATAAACTTCTTGGTCGCTAGAATCACTTATTATTATAGTATTTCGGGTTTTTACTTGTATTCAATTTTATAAGTTTTAAACTTAAGTTTATTTTGCCATGGTTTTAACAATAACAATATGACGTGAAAATATGGAGAGTTGACCGACTGAGGTAAGGAGTTTCATGTGTACATGAAAAAGTGTCCGCCCAAATGCATTAAATTATAGTAGCGCTAAATTTTCATCAAGGTACATTTTAAAGGAAATTAATAAATGTACTATTCAGAATTCATGAAAGAAAAATATTGGCAGTCATAGGCACTGCCGATAGAAGTGGTAACTTATAACTCAGAATTTGTTTTTTCCTTTGGAAACTATGCGTGTGAAACCGGAGGGCGTGGCTATGAGCATGGCCATCTAGAAATGCTGACACATTTTTAAATAGCCAATGGGAAAGGCTGAGGCATTTCTAGATGGCCATTGGCTATGGTCCCGAATTTACCCGAAGATTTCTTATCATTCCCGAGCGTGACGGTAGAGTTAAATTGACAGCCCACGAAAAATCTGTCTTTGGCGCGCCAAAAAAAGTTTTGACTTCAAAATATATTGTACCTACATGTTTTCTCAAAATAGTAATTATTTATTTGATGTTACATTTACTACATTATTTTGTACTGCACAAGTAGTTGAAATTATCTATTAGTTACTATTTTAGTAGTCAATTATATTTAATTATTTAACTCGGCAACTCGGCATACTTCAATTCGATTACAATTGATTCATTCATAGCATTTCAAAATGTTTTGCCATTTGAAATAACATTCTTTACCTCTATCCTCCATACGTGAAAAGAAAATTGCGCGCAAAAAAGCATTTAAAAAAAAGTACACCAAAGAGGTTCCGAGTATGAGTTTTTAACAAATTAAAAATAAATGTATGATGAATTCGGCACCAAGGAGGTAGAAATAAATAGGTTAAATTATGCTTTGAATTCAAAACCTCAGTACACACGATGTTCTAAATTCAAATTTACTTTAACCTCTAGAGGGTAAAAACGACTTTTGCGCCCTGATATCGAGGAGCAAAAGTACTCTTTCCGAGCTGGTGGGATGAAAAATATATTATTTAACAAAATATTCAAGTCGTGAGGATAAATGGTGATATTTTTGTAAAAGGGTTAACTATATAAGTAAACTTGAGAACACATTCTGTTTTTGATTATCCTTCCAGAAAAACACACTTTTAATCGACGCCCCTTTAAACCTCTGCCCCTACTCCGCCCTTGTTGTACGCACTTCAAACGAGTTTCAAACGCGCTTCACGCGCGCGTTTGTATCGCGTTTCACGCGCTTTTGAATCTGTACAAACGCAAAAATCGGCATCTACGGCGCAGAATACGTGCGTTCCTGAAACGCGCGTCGTCTGCGCGAAAAGAACGCCGTGTGCTAGAGCCCTAAGACACGTTATTTACGTCAATCTAACACTACATAGCTAACTAGCTACACTTTGTCTGAGTTATCCATACTCCGAGGTTGTTCTGTAGATAATATTCAAGTCAAGATGATATTTAAATGAAGTAGTATACATTTATTGATATACATATAAGAGTTCAAATGTTGTAAGATAATCTGATAAATCAGTTTTATGCAAAAATCCTAGTAATTTTGCGGAAACAAGGATAATTAGACAATGACTTTTACATTTCTCAATCTTACTGGAAAAAGACAGGGTTTTTGGAAAAACGGTGGCTGCTTTAGATTTGTTAAAATTGATAAAAAAATGTTGGCTATAATGAATAAAGCAATAGATATTTTATATCAGTAAATAGAAGTAGTTAACTGTGATCGCCTACACGACAATACATGTTGACACGCGTGCTAGCGCGCAAACGCCGAGTTTTTCCCGCAAACATCGGTTAGGCGGATCCCGCTGTTTGCCGAGCTGATTGATTTTCATTATACGATCGCGGCGTTAGGTGCGTCTATCACAGGATTCGTCCTGTTTGTATAACTGTGTAATCATAGACTTGTTGCTATGTAAATCTTGTGAAGTTACTTGTAAAGATTGTAAAGTTGAGGACCCTATTACCAGGCTTCCCTCTGTTAGTCTCTGCGACTTCTATAGACATGTACCCAACGATCTCAAGACACAGATGTGCCCTCCCAAACTTCAAGGCGCACGAAATCATGTCATCGTTGGAAGAGTGAGCTAATTCTTTCCGTTTTAGTCGATTGCAGGAAGCGGTGGACGCCGAACGTTTTTACCTATCACTATCCGTTTAGTACAGTAACTTTATACATTACCGTAGGCGTTAAATCCGGTAGATCTGATTTTTTGCAGACTTGTTTATGATGTTGACCTTATGATTGTCCCAAGTTTGTGACCTCGAGTGACGAACGCAACTTTGTCAAAAATCGAAAAAACCGCGAAAAAATCGTAAATTTTTCAAATTTTGGCGATTATAACCCTAAACGACTAGTTTTTGGATAAACTTTTTTATGGCATTTATAAAGAAGACTAAATTTGCTACAATATGATACTAGAATTGTCTCTGTACACCCAATAGTTTCTGAGAATAAGTCTAGAGAATGAGTTTATAATTTTTTTCGTACTTCGCAATTTTTAGCAATATTTTAACTCCTACTTGACCACTTTATGGCACAGTTACTGCGGTTTTTAACCCCCGACCAAAAAAAGAGATGTTATAAATTTGACGTCGAAGTCTGTCTGTCAGACAGACAGATCTACCGGATTTAACGCATTCTACTCCATGCATTCAGACGACAAAGTTACTGGACTAGTTGTCAACAACCAAAATAAGTAGAAGAACCTCGGCGCTACCAATTCTAGGGGTCAACTAGATTGGTTGTTTGTAAACCACTTACGATACACACAGAGACGCAGTTTATTACCAATTTAAAGTTGCTCAGGGCACATCTATTGGTTTATATCGATGCCTGTAGCGACACATTATCCTACATAGCATTTCGCTGACTTTGTAGAACGCAATTCGAGACGCGAGTGAATTGCAACAAGCGACATACAATCGGTACGATAACCACGGCTTACTGCTTAAAACAGGCTCAATAGCCTATTTTTTGAGATTTTTTTGTGTCCTTTCATACTTTTATAGAGCAATTTTACTAACCGTACGCCTAAAATTTACGTCATCCATTTTGTACCTGAAAAGATTTTCAATAACAACATTTTAACAAACACATAATTTAGTAAAATTTACAAGTGCAACTTGTGGGCTGTGATTCAGAATCCTAACCGTTAACCAATGTTAGGTTTTTACTAGATAAGTCTAGACAAAACAAGAAATTCACCTTTTTTTTCAAACCCTACTAATATTACTTAGTACTAGCAGCACGCCACGGTTCTACCGCTCCCGTTCTTGTTATTTTCCCGGGATGTAAAGTAGCCTAAATATTCTTCCAGACTATCTATCTATGTTTAAAACTTCAGACCGATCCATTTAGACGTTACGACGTAATTGAGCAACAGACATTCAAACATTGACATTTATAATATTAGTAGGAAGGATAGGAGACAGTAATATAGTAGGACTATAATTTTGGTTTTCAATTTCGTTTAATAAGTAAGTAATAAATTATTTTTAACCAAAAATACTAGTAAAGTTGAAAGTTCAACTTTCCCTGTTTTATAATGTTTAAATTAATATACTATTTGTGACTGAATATTAAACGTAGGTTTGATACTACTTTGTACTTTACGTACTTTGACTTTGACTTTGTATGTATTTAAAACTATATAAGTATTATATCAGCTATCTGACCGCCATCGTACAAGCTTTGCTTAGTTTGGGGTCAGATGGTGTTGTGTGTGAATTGTCCACCAATATTTATTTATTTATTTATAGAAACATCCAGACACAGAACAAATACTTGCATTTGTAAATGTGTGCAACTTGCACTGGGTGGGAATCAAGCAATATCGAATAAGTGTACCAAATGTTTTAGCAATAATCTAACCGGCAAACTAGTTACTAGTTTAATCGTCATGCTTTTTGGCATTGTAGTTGAACTTGTTGTTATATTATTAGACATTAAATTAATACAAAAATCAAATAATGTAGTCAGATTATAAGAAATACATAGAGTCCCCACGTTACGCTACACCTGGTAAAGTAATAGAAAGCACATTCTTGTCACGCTTCCTGTATTTTTTCGTACTTCCCCGAGTTTTTCTGTAATTTTCCGTCTGCGTACGGGACGTCTATCGCCTAACTAAAGCTGTATTAGCTTTGATATCGCTATCTCCTTTCTTTTCGCTTGAGTAGATAGAGACCGCAATAGCAAAGCGAAAGCCGATTCAGTTACCCGGTAGAAGGGCTGTAGTGACTGGTGAGGCTGGTGCGCGTCGCCCGCGGCGCTCAAACTTACAATATTTTTCCATTTGCGGTGTACGGGCGCCGAAACTTAATTTATACCATTTATGTGACTATACACTTACTTCCTTACTCAAGTTACGGCTGGTCTAGTCGGGAGAACGGCGACTGCCGATCCGAAACCCCGGATACAAATTCCACGCTCATCACTGTCTTATCGAAGTCATGTGTGTAATCCCGCTGCCTTAAACTTAAAACAGAGAAAGAAAACTTCGTGAGGAAACCGAAGCACGTAGTTCCCGTTTAAGTTATTTTCGCGGGATACAAAATATATTACACATATGATGTTATTAACTATTGTCTATCTACAGATGATCAGTTTAAAAATTGTATCCAGATCTCTTTAGTTTATGCTTGAAAGAGAAACATCCATATTGGTCCTCATAAACTTCGGCATTTGTAATATTAGTAGGAAAGAATATTGAATAACACTAATAGACTGACATGAAAAGTAGAAAATAGGAAATTTAAACTGTAATTCCCAGGATATAAAGTACCAAGTCCAGTACTCAAAGTGATTCAAACCCAGAAAGGCCTTTAACAGCCCCACTTTATCCATAACGGCCCAGTTGTAATTATAATTATTACAATCATCATTCAGGCGAATCTCAGTTACAACCAAACGACTTTCTTCCACTTTAGCAAAATAAATAGAAAAACTCTGAGATCTTTTTCCTGAAACCTTTAAAAAAAAGACTTGTTTTGGCGAAAATTGATATCTTGTTGAAATGGAATTGGAAAACTCTTGGATTTTTTACGGCTTGCTCAGTCCTCCGAGTTACTTAGTTAGATTGGAAATTAAGCACCACTTTGCTTTGTTTGACGCCCGTCTCAGATAATTGTTTTGGTAAATTATTAGGGTTATGTACTTGTTTCTTAATACCAGTTACTTCCTTTTTAATAAGTCACTTGTATTTTATTTATTAATATTGTTCTACGTTATCATTTGTTTGTTCTCATTTGTTTTCTGAATGTATAGACATTACTGTTATTAATTATATGTGGTAAATTGTAATGGTCATGGTGGATTGTATGATGGTGATACACTTGTAAACATGGTGCATGACACTGTATAAAAATATTAAGGACTTAATTTGTACCATATTATTATTTATTATAATATTATAAAACTGAAGAGGTTATTATTTTGAACGCGCTAATCTCAGGAACTACTGAACCGATTTAAAAAATTGTTTCACCGTTGGATATTTCGTGATCCCTGAGTGATATATGCCGTCCAGAATAAAACTCTATATATTTTTTTACTTTCATGGGCTTACACTACTTGACCGCCATCTCGCCTGATGATAATCGACGATACTGTCTACGATGGACCGAGCTTACCTATAAAAAATCGGTTCACTGACGATTTCAAGATACAGCATAAGTTTTTAAATCATATGCAGACAAGTTTTGCCAACAAAAGAACGAAAACCGAAATGTTCGGCAATTTGCAGGGGGTACTGCAACCTTGCAAAATTTGTTATCAAACTGTTATAGACATACAGCCTAATATTTTCATGCCATAAGGTTAATCATGGAGTTCTCATTGTAAACATTTAAGATCTTATTGTAATTACCAATTTTCGCAAACAAAGAAATTCATTTATTTATTTGTTTCACACTAACCCCCTCCCTAAAACTAAATCTCCCTATAAGTAGATATAGGTTACTGATCTAATTATTCTCATTCCAACTTGATTTTATTAACAGAAAATCGAATCCACGCTAACTGAAAAATAGTAGAAATTCGAGGAGGCAAGTCGATAGATTTTCACAAACACAGCACCTGTTAAATACTTTCGAAGCAAAATATGAAATGGTCTGCACTCGTTCCGCAGTTAGCACAGTTTTAACTTTACAAATCGAAAATCATTGCTCTAACTTTGCTCTACAACTTGTTCTGCAGTTTATTATTTTATATAGACTATTTTATTTATTCAGTCGTGCTCCGAACGCGCCATTTTGAATTTCAATAACTTTGAACAAAATATCGTCTGATTAACAACTCGCTTCGTATTTTGAGCTCTCGTTCGGAAGTATTTTGAATCATTCGCTGACAATATTTTTTTGTAAAATGCAAAATTGAAAAATGTGGTTTTATTTCTTTTCATACTGTTTCTGCTTTGTAGCTGTTGGATGAGTTTCTATTTCGTATTTATGAATAAAGTATTGGCTATTTTTGTTTGTTGTGAGATGTTTTGTATCGGGCGATATATTTTAGCTCTTTGACTTTTACGTTGCATAATATTGTGTACAGTGCGACCGACTTAGGTATCTATAGAATGTAGCGATGGCGCCATTTATAACAAAATCAGACAACTTCTGTGTCTGTGTACTGTGGTCGTCAGTAGTTCCGCTTTTGGTCGTTCTTCAGTTAACTTGGTGGTGCTATACATCACATTTTATTGACATTACAGTGACATGTTATAGCTAGTATCCGGAACCTCTGGCCCAAATACCACGCGAACTAAGTATGCTCTCTTTTCGAAGTCCTGTGCGTAATACTACTAACTTTACAATGGTGAAGGGTGAAGGAAACCTACATGTTGAAGTATAATCACTCTTCATTGAAATACCTACATACACATTACGAACCCTATTGTACGTAAATGTCGACGTAGTTCTACGAAACACTTTGTGCAAAATTACTGTCACCAACCTCAATAGTATCCTCTGCCCTAATCTAAGATAACATAAAGCCCCCTCCAGACCTACAATTTGCCCGAGCTGTCGAGCTGACGTGACGTACGGACGTGTCACGTGACGCAGACAAGCGGACAGCCGGATACGACACATTGTCCGTTTAGGGTTCTGTATTCTGTGATAACTAGTTTCAAAACGCAGAACACATCTATAGCTGATACGTTAGTTACGACTGCTTGTTATTAGATATCATTCTATATCGGACAGTAGAGATTATGTTATGTAAAATAAAGATGTTTGCTTAGTGTGAATACTGAATATGTAAATAGCTGAAATGCTGGCAATTTTATAGGTGACGTAAACAATATACCAAAAAATTAAAAATAAATAAATGTATCATTGTTGTCTGCCAAAATGCCTTGTCAAAGTTTTTTTTTATTTAAATTAGGCACTCCACAGACACCGGGGCAGTTACGAAGTAACTATTTTCTGATCTGTGACCGGGGTCCGTGATCTTTGTCATTTTAATTCTTTTTTTTTTACATATGTCTTGGATTAGGAGAATAAGAGGAAAATAGGGGGGAATTGGTAACATTTTAAACCTAATTCTAGTGCTCGTCTGTTGAGCCAATCACTACCGGTTGGGATTCCGCTAGTATCGACTCAACTTCATAATTTGCCTAAGCCGCCTCCTCCCGTCAAAGAGTTTGTGGCAAACACTTACTATTAATATGCCTGTAGGTACTTACAATTGATAGCATGTATGCACATTATTTCACTGGGAGAGAGTGACATACGTAGGCTCCCGTTTCTAAATTTTCGTGACGGAAATTGGAGGGATTTTTACGGTGCAATACGTAACATACGTACAAGCTGTCGTTTTTTTTAACTCATATCCGTCTTTCACAACTTATGACACAATACCATGATTTACAACGCTCGCAAACTACGTATCTGCTATGACTTAAAAACATATTTTTTCTTAGAATATAAAGCTATATTCTTGTCTTCGTCAAACAACAAAACGCTACGCTAAGTCTAGCTATAATGATAACTTTTTTATTAAATAGGCTTTTTCTAACGTAACAATACATATTTGTTCGCTATATATAGAACTCTACTATTGTTTCATAAATGGTTAATTGAAGTGAAAACTTCTTTTGGCGCGCCACAGACAGATTTTTCGTAGGTTGTGAATTGAATTCTAGCGTCACGCTCGGGAATGTTGAGAAATCTTCGGGTAAACTTGGGACCATGAGCATGGCCATCTAAAAATGCATCATCAATTGTAGATCTCCCGTTTCACCCGCGTAGTTTCCAAATTAAGCTATCAAATTCTGAGTTATAAGTTTTCACTTCTATCGACAGTTCCAATGACTATCAATTTATTTAAATCAGTTACAAAATAAAATTTAATTATTCATTCGTACCATAATCTTTAAGCTTTGAAATTAAAATACTGAATATTATGTTTTGAGTTTTGATTTCGCCTGTTACAGAATACTCGCCCTGTGCCCGGACAGGTGATAATGCCGCGTGTCGCCGCGACGCTGTCCGCTGACGTACGATTAGAGAGGCGTGTTCTACAAACTGTATGTCCCGACGTCGGGGTCGGGTTGTACAAGTCTGCGGTTATGGAGCCGTGGACTTACGACCATCGATTGTGCATATTGAACAGGGATCGCTTGTCAGACATTAATTTAAGGATTATGATGGACTTGCTCCGTCTTGCGGTGTAACCTGTAACAATTACTTACTGTTTTGGGATAAAAAGTCTATTAACTTCTATCTCATCATCTTTCAACACGATTGAAAGTAGCGGATTTAAATGAAATGAATTGAGGCATTCATAAAATCCATGAAACATTTTTGGGGATTTTTAGACTCCCCCATCCCAAATCATACGTGAGATTTTTCAAACTTTGGAAATAAAAGCATTGTATTTATTTAAAAACAAACATACCTATAATTTGCTGAAATATTTTTGGTTAAGAGGGGATGATTGGCCTCTTAGATTGGCCTGTCTTATTGGAAAAAGCTTTAAAATAGTTGTCTGACGAACAAATTTACAAATGGAGCATAAGAATTTAAGTGAAGTAAAATTATTATTTTGGAGTTGTTAAGCAAAACGGCCAAAAGCAAGTGTCTGGGAGTATAGGGACCTTGTTTTCAAGGATATTGCCTACAACATACGTGAAAATCACTTATTATAAAATACGTGAAGTAAGTAATGTTTGTATGTACCTTCATTACCCCATATCTCAAAATTGGCCGTCTAAGCAAGTTAGCGAGTAAGCATGTGTTCTTAGTACTTACTAACTCTACTCAATCGTCCACATTTCATTCATCAGAAAATAGGTGACGTCTGGGAGCTCTGGGATCTCGGACTATAATATTTGATGCGACATTAACAAGTTTTACTTTATTTTATTCAAGACACGGTTTTCAGTTTCATTTAATTTAACTTTTACTAGTTTCACAGCGTTTTCTGCTAGAAAAATGTTACGTGATATTTTAGCTTGAGTCTAGTTTTATAACAATGCAAAATTTACACACGACGATCTATTTAATTATATAGTGGTTACAGTATTCGTGGCAAAGAGTCGAGCCCATACACCGCCAAGCTGGCCAAGTGCCCAACTGGCCAGTGTCACATATTTTCGAAAGAACTCTTCCTTATGTATGTAAATCGGTTATTACCGGAATACATCGGTTCCCTCACGATCTTTACCTTCATCGCTAGTATGAGTAGCCACCGTACCAAAATACTCTGTGGTGTAGATGGGACTCTAACTCTAATTATGTAATCAGAATTTTAGTCACCGAACACCACAACTTTTTTAATTTTAACATAAAGACTCCAAATACAACTACAATGTTTCGTTAAACAGCGGTTAGTCTCTGTAAATAACCAGTATTCCAGCTTCTTTATAACCTAGCAGCATCTAGCAGAATAGCGTTAGCAGAATATTAGCACGGTTAATTAATTAACAGTTAACAATTACCGTCTCAGCCCGCGACAGAAGCTCATCAACTTTGATCAACAGAAACTCAGCACTGTTTGATCAAAAGTTGATCACGAGATGATCATTCATGATCATGATCACTTCAGAACTTGATAAATACCGCTATTTATCAAGTTCTGAAGTAGGTTAATGGGGTTTGGAGATGAACTTAATATTGATTTAAATTATAACAGAAATGTACCGACGTGAACGTCTCACTTTCGAGAGTCAAAGTTGATTTCACAATTTTAAAGTACAGATTAAGTTTAAAAAAATGTAACTCGATGTTGATAAGGGTAAAAGTTTCAAGAATATTTTGTGCAGCAGAGAGGTTTTGCATAACTATCAATGAGGGAGAGAGTTCCATTTTGTTGCAAATACATTTAATTTTATGTAAGAAAGTAATAGCTAACTTCAACTTTAAAATCAGATAAATTATTACATTTGATAAAATTTAAAGGGGTTATTGAACTCAAAATATAATCTAGAATAAAATGCAGATTCATTTTTATGCTGGATTGATTCACAATTTATTACGGCTTAGCCTTTTTGTGAATTATACGTAGACGGAAACAATTCGGAATGATCGTATTATATGTTACAAAATTGGTATGTTTGTTACTCAATCGAGAAAAAAAACGTAGAAATAATGGAACTAACTAGCCTGAAATTTATAGCTTAGTTGGATTTTAGTCTAGAATTATGATGTTAGGTACTATAAAGTAAACATGAAGAGGTTTTTGGAATGATTTTATTTTACACAGATAAATAAAGTGGTGATTTGATACAAGTGCATCAATCTGTGCCCACGGTAAATATCAGTTTAGACCTTGAAACGCCACTAGTCCTACTAATATTATAAATGTGAAAATTTGCATGAGTGGATATAAAATTTGATGCTCAATCAGATCAGACCGACTGAATGGATTGAATTATTTTAAGAGTATCTTGGAACAGAGTTAGATGATAGCCCAAACTAAATAGCACATAAGTTTTTTTTATCGTGGAAAATAATGAAAACGAGAATTACACGTGTAAAACCGCGAGGCGCTACTAATGTTTTTTTTAAAAGAGATCGATTGAGGCTACTTCTCGACAAACGGTCACATCAAAATGTACAGGTTGTCCCGAAATTTCAATTTTGATTAAAAGTTTACAAAGTACGAGCGGCCGCGACGTATTAATTTAACTTTTTCCGACGGCTGCGGGCGCGTCCTCTCCCCATTTTTTTTTGCCCTATTTTTGTTGTCGGTTCAGCGGGATTGTCCGCGGACGAAATAGGAAAGGTGAATTTGGGGAAAAGGTAAAAAATCCTGACCTGCAGGGTTTATAGTCTCGTTGTATGACTTTATTATGAACAGAGGAGCTCGGAATAAGCCGGTTAGTACGCATTTAGAGCTTGCTTGCCGTGTTCTCAAACCGGATGAGTTATGTTTATGTATTTTTACCTTTTAGTATGCAAAGCGACATTGGGAAGTGTGTGATATTCAGTAACTACGAGTATATCCAACGTAAAAGTAGGGTAAGTAGAAAAGTAAAACCGACACCACTACAGTATATATGTAACAGAAAAAGTATTTACTTAGTTCATAGTTACTTTGTGGAGAATTATAAAAAAGATCAAAGAAAAATAAAACTTGGCGACTAATGATGAGATACTGTTTTAATAACTTGATCGATTAATCAAACAATAACTGTTTAAGAACTTTGTGACCTACAAGGATAATACATTATTTATGATTTATAAAATTGAGAAAGTGAAAATTTAACCTGACTGACCTCGTGGCTTAGTTGGTAGTAGCTCTGCCTGCGAAGCCGAGGGTCGTGGGTTCGATTCCCACCCAGTGCAAATATTTGTGTGATGAATTCAAATGTTTGCACTGTGTCTGGGTGTTTCTATGTATTATAAGTATGTATTGAAAACAATATAAGTATTATATCAGCTGTCTGGCCGCCATTACACAAGCTTTGCTTGGTTTGGGGTCAGATGGTGTTGTGTGTGAATTGTCCACCAATATTTATTTATTTAACTTAACTAACAACGAATACTATTAACTATTATTAAAGTCCAAAACGAGCTTATCGAAATTGTGAATACTCCATTGGAATATTAAAATGATAGGTAGTCGTGCGGCTTAATTACTATGTGAGAGACTAGAAATACAGAGAAATCCACTTTAAAATTAAGATAGGAATGATTTATGTTCAGTCTTATTGTATTTTTCACAATTTATCAATCGATTATTCTTCTTAAAATTCAGATCAAGTCTTGGGCAAGATAAAATTATGTTAAATTATTGAGTGAAATGTAATACTTATTTTTACGAATTTGTGACAGAAACTCTGTGACTGAACTGAAAAGAAGACTGTGATTGAACTTATGCCAACTTTTGTGGTATATCTACTGGTAAGTTATAACATGACTCATATAATAATAATTCAATTTCTCCGAAATAACAATAACACAGTTCAATTTTAAAATAGAGATAAATTTTTTTTTTTTTTGTTCATAAATTTAAAACCGTCACACCGATTTCAAAAATAAATAAACGGGATATCTACTTTTGATGATCCACCAACCAAAATATAACTAAAAAAATTAAACTCGATTCATAATTGGCTAAGCTATCGCGTAAATTGGGTAGGTACATCAAAAAATAAAGAACCGAATTGAGAAGCTAGCAAGCCTTTTTTTAAATCGTTAAAATAAGTAAATTACTATTATTTGGTTAAGATGATGTGAGTGTATATTATGCTTTTTTTAAAAGCCATACATTTTACTTTTTCTCTCTATTTTACGTCGTACATACACAAAAATATGTTAAAACGATATTCGAGCTCAGTTCACATGGCAAAAGATTCGCAAAATAATAAAAACAATAAATAAATAAAACATGAACAAAGGGGAGGAAGAAACTACTTCTCTAAGTAACAAGTTGTAATAGCCATCGTGGTTTTATATTTTCTAGCGTAGGAGCTAACCTAATAGCAGCTGATATATTAATATCTTAACCTTATCGCTATTAGTAGTGGCATTATGTGAGATTGTCAAGATCAGATATCATTCGTTTATTATTTTTGGATCTGATTAAGTAGTAACACTTCTAGATTACATACCTAGTAAAAGAAGGTGGATCAGATAAACTATCGTATATCTCTTGGTGAAGAGTGCAGTGTAGTGTTGGTTGATTGTGATACAATACAATGCTTAAAGTATTTTCCGGCAAAGTGCTGTTTTTGAAAAGCTTATATATAGCTCAGGTGTCCTTTTTGATATCGTCAAACTTTTAAAAACAATTACTATAACGTGTAGAAAGAATCAGAAAGATCAGTTATGGAATTTAAAGACTTGTGTATGTTAAAAATGTAACTTACTTCTACTTCCTAGATCACAACAATTTCAGTTTTTATCCATTGGCTTTGATTATAACTTTAAATATATTATTATTAATTCAAATCCGCAGCTGGGCAAAATACTCCCTTTTTCCAATCTGCGAGTTTGATTGGCTAGTTTTAGTGCAAGATTAGGTATTTTAAAAGAACAAACGAAAAGTAATATGTCTAAATTTCATAATATTTAAGCTAACGATATAATAATGACATTATTAAAGCACGGGGTGCAACCAAATTTATGACAGCTCTACTACTTTTTAGTTCGGCAGCTCTCGGCCTAAGACTCTTTTTCTACTGGTCTCGTTTCGGTGTTCATATTTCTTCATATTTTCCACTTCTTGAGAAACTCTTCATTTAGTTTCCTCCAGCTTTGAAATATGTATTTTGCTAATGGCACTCCGGCTATTTAGGTTAGAACGGTTTTCGCAATGGCTTCAACGACTTTGTCTTGTACTTTGGCCGTATTGAAGAAACTATTATAATAAAAAATAATATGAGCCGGTGTGGTTTCCGTAGAACGAGCAATGGGGTTTAATAACTTTTAGAAAAATAGAGTACTTTTTGTATATCATCATTATTCACAGTTTTCTTAGTTCAGTAAAGTTAAATAAGAAGGTTGTATATCACTTGCTGAGACTTTTTTTCTTGATGTCTATAAAGTGCTGGGTTTTTAAATAAAACCTTAATTGTAATCAGGTTTTCTAATGTCCCCATACATTACAAACCCTCATTTAACTTTGCTTATTTGAGTACGTGTGACGTCACAAATGTATAAAATGTTCATAATGACTTTCCTAAAGTTTTACTAACTTGTGCATAAATATGTAATAGTTTGGAATAATACATAGGTCTATAATTCACACGAATAATTATATACCTAGAAACCAACATAATAATAATGTTGTTAATAATGATTTCTATTTATTATTCATTCATACCTACTCGTATTTGCTATAATAAAATGTACTAATCAATAAAGTAAAGGTCAATACGGTATTACTCGATCGAGCTAAACTGTCGAGTAAAACCCATGGCATGGGCTTTCGTCCACACATTGAGCATTGATCTATCGAGTGAGGCGCGCCGTTCAGTATACATCGAACCGTTCGAGCCAAAGGATGCCTGTGCAACAAACTAGACGGTGGCTTTATTTAGCAAGTCTCATAGTGCTTTATAAGAAAATGAAAAGAAAAACGTAAAAGGAGGTACTGGGTTAAACTTTGGTTAGATCGCCGTTCTGATTACAGCCACGTGAACTTGATTGAAGAGCTACGAGTGTGTCCTGTAGATTATAACAATTATTAAAGGATGCCTCCAGAGCTATATGAAGAATTACTTTTTTTGATTACCCCATTAATAATGTTTCAATCACGATAAACAATACCAGACTGGCGCTCGCCTCGCGCCACTCGCAGTCACGTACACACGTACGAGCCAAGATTGACGGCTCGCTTCGAGTAGGTTCGAAGGAAATTACTTTCTTTTAATTCCATCGAGCCGCTCGGTGCGAGCTGTGAGTTTTGCGGTCCACACGTTGATTTTTACTCGACTTCGAGTAATACCGTATGTGAGTACTGACCTTAACATTACAAATATGATTTTATGCACTCACGCACAGTAATGACGTCATCGACAAACTGACAACCGCGAGGAGATAAACCTACCATATGATTTATTAACTTGCATTGGCATTTAACGAGACTAGAGCTATTATGTTTCAAGAGCAGTGAAAAGTTATTTAAATAGCGGTGGTTAATTTCAATCGTATCATTAAATTAAATTTACAATCCTGAATAACTATTAGGTATTCAATACTGAAATACTCTTAGTTCAGCGTTTATAGCATACTAGCAGCGCCCCGCGGTGTTACCCGCGTATTTTACGTGAATATTATTTAATCTACCGAATAAGAAGTAAAAGGCGTCCACACATAGGTATCTATCTATGTGCCTGATGGTAAGCAACATGCCTGCCAAAAGACAGCACAAGGACACGCAGGTATTGAAACATGAAAGTCCAAATCATTACCTAGCACTGCACTGCGCTCCTCACTCAGAGATCTAAGATGTCATATCTCTTAGCTCTGTAATTTCTCTGGAAACATTGCCCTTTAAACCGGAAAACAGTAATGTTTGCACGTTACTGCTTGGCGGTCGAATAACTGGCAAAGGTGTGGCACTTCCGCAGACGGACTCTGCCAAGAGTCCTACCACTACAAAAATATGTCAAACTGACTTGTCTAACATACAACCCGTAAAAGATATCAAACCGTCACAAATGATAATAATCTGCACGCCACAACAAAGCATTAGCTACTGAAGCGTCACAATTATACTATAGTAAACAGACGGCCGTGCCCACTCGGAGGCTTCGACTTAGAGCCGCCCTTGGTTAATTCAGCGGAATGAGCCCTTAAGCGGCCCTTTACTCTCGAGGGCCCTTCTTACCCTTGGTTTGTTCAGCGTACACCTGCTTACTGCGTTTACACAACACGACCGCTGTAGGATAACACTGATAGGGATCATTATGGAACGGTTAGGATGAGTTTGGCAGTAATATCGCTGCCCAGGGGGAACCAGCCTCTTCCATGTGTAAATTCCTATGTTTGGTCCTCATTCACGTATCTTAGACTATTTGCCTACTGCATTTGTGTAGTTTTTCCATTGTCATATTTATTACTTGCCAGCACTGGAATGTATCGTGAGAACAGATACATCACTAGATCTACTACTAGATCAATTTTAACGGGACTTTCACTGACAGGTACCTGATGTCATATGTGACGTAAGCTACCCCTTAAAAAAATACGACACGGGTTACACTGCAAGTGGGTTACAGCAGATAGTAATTAATATGTATAACTAGTAATGACCAGTGGTATTACCCGCGTGTTTCCCGTTCCCAATTTGGCCACCGTATTTCTTTTTTAGGGTTCTGTACCCAAAGGGTAAAAACGGAACCCTATTACTGAGACTTGGCTGTCCGTCCGTCCGTCCGTCCGTCTGTCACCAGGTCTTAAGAACGGTGATAGCTAGGCTGTTGACACTTTCACAGATTATTTTTATTGCCGCTATAACAACAAATACTATTAATAAAATAAAATGACAATTTAAGGGGGGCATTCCCATAAAACAAACTTGATTTTTTACCGATTCTTGCTCGATTAGTCCGTCCCATGCAAACTAGATGGCGCCACTAGAAGACTAAAACGCGGTATTGAATTCGTCGTTAGTACCTAAGGTAAAATCAAAATTTTAGTAAAACTTTGGATGTATGCCTGTCTGCGGAAACTGCAATAGTCTATGTAAAGTTGTATACAGAATTCGGAATAAAGCCAAAAAGGTTTTCGCCGTTTATTTGCTAATAATGGTACGGAACCCTTCGTGCGGGAGTCCGACTCGCACTTGGCCATTTTTATTTAAACTCTAATCTGTGCTCCAAACTTCAACCCGATCTGTTGATCCGTTCCAACGTTATTGAAAAACAAACATCTAAACACTCGTATTTATAATGTTAGTGGGACGGTGCCGGCGCGGCGTCGCGTGGCGTCGCGTGGCGTCGCGTGGCGTCGCGTGGCGTCGCGTGGCGTCGCGTGGCGTCGTGGCGACTGCACTACGGCGAGTTCAGTCGCATCGTGCCTTGTGAAGGGGCCAGCTACTTGTCGCAAACTGTTTGATTACGGTCGCATAAATGTTTAATACCTCTATGGGCTTATGAATTAATTAAAGAACTTGATGTGATTCGGGTGTGCGGTTTTCTATTGAAAGGCTATGTTTACTTTAGTGGAAGAGTTGGGGATCGGGAAAATTTTACGTGAAGGTCGATAGTAAATTAACTACACACGTTCAATCTTTAACCTTTAAACGAGCAATTCTTGTATAGAAATATGTATATATATATATATATATATATATAGAATCTGAATCTCGGAAACGGTGCGACGGGTTTTTATAAAATTATGTATGCAGGGGATTTTGGGGACGACAAATCGATCTAACTAGGTTTCATTAAAAAAAAACGCATATTATGCGCGTTTTTAAACAATGAAAAACTGTCACACTAGACATTAGAATGCGAAGGTAAATTTCGCCGAGTAACGCGACAGCATAATTAGCTCGGACGGGAAGTCGGGCGGTCATAGCGGTCACGAATTAGTAGCTCCGGGTTCGAATCCAGACGGATTCTCTTTTTTTTCAATTATTTTTTTTAAGAAAATCTATTTCTTGGATTCTTTTATCTGTAGGTATCTGAGTATATTTAGTATTTAAACCGAGCAAAGCTCGGTCACCCAAGTTCTTATTATTTATATGAAATCTGTAGTAATGTAATAAAGAGGAGAGATTTGTATGGACTCGTACGTATTTCTGTATGTTTGTAACTGAAATTATTTATGTTATTTGCTTGAAAACTACACAAACAGTTCGTAAAAATGGAATTCTTTTGAAGTATTGATGTAGAATTGCTTTGATTACCAAACTAGGAAAAACCTGTAAGATGGCAAACTAATATCTACCCTCCACCAAAACAGGATGGTAAATTTGCAACAATAATCAAATTATGATTAACGAACAAAACAGGAAAGCTGCTAGGATTAAAATGGATGTAGATTTAAGATTACGGAAAAACAATTTAAAAACCAAAAATAGGATACTAATTTAAATTTATTCAAAAAGTACGGAACCGATTTCAAAACTTTCAATCATTCCATCTCGACAATTACGTCTTACTAGCTCTCATCGCAGGTATTTTGTGGATGTACAACTAATTCATATACCTATGTATCTGTATAATAGCCTGTGTTACCTACGAAAAATGTCTCTTTCAATGTTGTTATGACTTTTGAAAGCGTTTCAGTAGCTATTTGGATTATCTGTAGGTAAATGATGTTACAAGAAAAAATATAACATACAAATCTTTCTACTTCATAATAATACCATAGATAACTCAACATGGCTAATGCAATATCTTATATATAAAATTCTCGTGTCACAGTGTTTGTTTTCTTACTCCTCCGAAACGGCTATACAGATTTTAACCAAAATTTATATGCATATTCAGGAGGTCTGAGAATCGGCTACTAGCTATTTTTCATACCTTTATTTATATGGCAAAACAACGTTTGCGGGGTCAGCTAGTAACGTATAACGCAATTTGATGTCCTTTACTTTGGCTTGTTTCTGACGCAAGAAATAGCCATCGTCCGGCAGACAACGGAACAACGCAGCCCGCTTCTTGGATACCTTTGTAGCTTTGTAACTTGTAACTACCAAGAACCATGAGCTGTTCTCGTTCGCTCATTCTAGCGAGCTCATTCTAACAATATTACTGGTATTATTGTGTATTGTTATTTTGTTCTGTGAATTGAGAACATGTATGTGATTTTACAATTTGAAACATTCCTTAAAAATAGAAATAAAATACTTTCTATCATAGTAAGATATAATATTAATTTAAAATGATCAATTCAACGTAAACGATAAATGTATTAAAAACCTTGGATTCCAATAACCGAGTCTTACCAAAAAAAACTGAAATTGTTTAACATCTTTCAAATAAAACCGTTTCCCGTCACGATTCCCTAAAATCCACATCGGTAATTGATAAAACAATCAAAGAAATCTGGCAAATTCTGTCCGAGAAATTTCGAAGGAAAATCATTGAGAACCTTCGTAAACGTTTAAAATTGAACAATGAGATTGAAGGGATTGGAAAAAGTGAATTATCTTGGGGAAGGTAAAAATTAAGCTGTCTTTTTGTAATGCCGTCACGTGCGTCGTGGGACTAGCGCGGCGGCCGCGCCGTCGCCGGCACAACTTGCTACAAATTATAAGATCACAGTTTAAAAACTTCTTAACTAGAACGGTAAAGTATTTTTTTATGCTTAAGTGGACAAAAAATGTTATTGAACTTTCCTCATACATCACTACCTAGCCCTGAACTAAGTTAAGCTTGTAATTTAGAATCAATGAATGTATCCTAATATTATGAAGCTGAACAGGTTATTTATTTGCACGCGCTAATCTCAGGAACACTGGACCGATTTAAAAAAATCTTTCACCAATGGATATGCACGTCATCTCTATATGCTATAGGCTATGAGCCACGTTCCATATTTGTACCACGAGCGTAGCCGGGGCAGACCGCTAGTCAGATATTATATCAGCTGGTATAATTCTTACTAATATTATTACGCAAAAAATTGTGAGAATGAATGGATTATTTTATGAACAAACCACTGAAAAAATCTAGTTAAAATTTGGTACATTTATTGATAAGTGTGAAACCAAACCCACCAACCACTGTATTTTCGTAGTCATGTCCGTAATGTCGCTAACTTAAAACGACGAAAGTAAACATAATGAGGAAACCGACATGTACCTAGAATCTTTCGAAGTCATGTGCCCACCAACCCGCCAACCTGCACTGGGCCAGCGTGGTGGATTATGGCCTTAACTCTCTCCTTGCGAGAGAAGGCCCCGAGTCCCAGCTGTGGGAACATTAAGTGGGCTGTAGTTGATGATTGATTAATAGGGTGTGAAATTACAAAGAATTATAAAGTGTGATAAGAAGACAATCGACCTTTAACTTTAGTAAATAAATTCAGTAGACATCAACTTCCATAATATATGTAAATACGGTAAATCTCTATAGGTAACTCAAATATCAAGGAAAATGCAAAACCAATTCGGACTAGTGATATTAAAAATATTTCCTTGGAAAATAACATTTGTTTGAATTATCTTCTTATATATAAAATTCTCGTGTCACAGTGTTTGTTTCCTTACTCCTCCGAAACGGCTTTACTGATTTTAACCAAAATTTATATGCATATTCAGTAGGTCTGAGAATCGGCTACTAGCTATTTTTCATACCTTTATTTATATGGCAAAACAACGTTTGCGGGGTCAGCTAGTCTTATATATAAAACTAGCTGAACCCGCTACATCGTTCACGTACGTTGATCTTGCGACCTTATTAGTACATTAGTAGTCATCATCATCATCAGCAGCAAGACGTCCACTGCTGAACAAAGGCCTCCCCCCTAGATTTCCACAACGAACGGTCCCGCGCAACCTGCAACCAGCGGTTTTCAGCTACTTTTGTGAGGTCATCTGTCCGTCTAGTGGGAGGCCGTCCAACACTGCGTCTTCCGGTTCGTGGTCGCCACTCGAGAACCTTTCTTCCCCATCGGTTGTCAGTTCTGCGAGCGATGTGGCCTGCCCATTGCCACTTCAGCTTGCTCACTCTTTGAGCTATGTCGGCCACTTTCGTTCTTTTGCGAATATCCTCATTACGGATTCTGTCGCGCAAAGAGACTCCGAGCATAGCTCTCTCCATAGCTCGCTGTGTGACTTTAAGCTTTGTTATGAGGCCCACAGTTAAGGACCACGTCTCAGTTCCATAAGCCATTACTGGCAACACGCACTGGTTAAAGACTTTTGTCTTTAGACATTGGGGTATTTTGGACTCAAAGATGTGCCGAAGTTTCCCGAACGCTGCCCATCCGAGTGGGATCCTTCGCTGGACCTCTTTGTCGAAGTTGGATCTACCTAATTGGATCTTTTGACCCAGGTAGACATATTCGTTAACAACTTCGAGTGTGGTATTTCCAACATTATCTGGTACAGGTGAGACATGAACATTTGACATGACCTTCGTCTTGTCCAGATTCATTCTCAAACCTACCTGTTGGGATACTCTACTGAGGTCTCTGAGCATAGCACCAAGGTCCTCCAGCGACTCCGCCATAATGACTATGTTGTCAGCAAACCGAAGATGAGTGATGCATTCGCCGTTGATATTGATGCCGTATCCGTTCCAGTCCAGTAGCTTGAAAACATCTTCTAGGGCGGCAGTGAACAGTTTCGGAGTTATAACATCTCCCTGTCTCACGCCTTTCTGTAGCTGGATATGTTTTGTGCACTGGTCCTGTAATAGGACAGACATTGTGGCTTTACTGTAGATACACTTCAACACTTCGATACAGCGATAGTCGATACGGCATCGCTGGAGAGACTGAAGCACTGCCCAGGTCTCGATGGAATCAAAGGCTTTCTCATAATCCACATACGCTATACATAGTAGCCGATTATATTCCTCGGTTTTCTGTATAATCTGCCGGAGCGTATGGATGTGGTATATGGTACTTTGCCATTAGTAGTACTTACGTAAAAATATTTGGATGGGTTGCCATTACACAAACCGTGTGAATTTGTTTTTCCACACAAAAATATATTTATTCGAGTTTAGCAACTTCATATTTTAAATTTTAGCAACATCAAACATACTCGTAGAAAGATTGTGGAGTATCGAACAAAGCCGTAGTGTTAAGTTATTTGTAGGATTTTTATAGGATACATGACGAAGAGTCTGTAGCTGATGTGCGTAATCTGATACTTACCCACTTATACATTTTTACAGGATGATAGCCTAAGTAGGTCATAGACTTATCAGCCGATGTGATATTTTAGACTCTAAGCCAGACTCTAAGATCATGTGTGTTTCAAATGTCAATCTAATTGGTAATGTCGTTCCGTCGTTAATATTTGTTTCGTTAGAGCCCATTTTTCCGAGATGGTAGGTAGTATATGAGACTATAAACTATATGTGTTTCAAATTTTAACCAAATTAAACCTTTACATAATATACATATAATACTTAGTAGCAAGAAACATTTTATTCAATTTTAGAAAAACAACGGTCTGCTTTGGTCACCGAAGCTTGTTGAACACTAAATTTAGTACAGTATTTGGATTGAAATAATATCCGAAAGAACAAAAACCGACTTCAATATCGAAATAATAATAATATAGAAAGTAATTTTCAAAGATGATGTATTTTATAATTTATATTGCCGCTACAACAATAAATACTACATTACACATTTTCTAATAAATATCAGATCGTGTTTGTACCTGAGCTGCCATCTGTACTTAAAGTTGAAAAACATTAGGAAGATAATGTCATATTGATGACGAATGACAGATTTGAGCGCGGTGTGTGTGTACCAGGGATGAGCTTCGCTCCGATAAATCAGAACTTCCGATTACCATTATTACTTCGATTCCGAGAGACTTCGATTCCGAAAATTTTAAAACGGAGGTTCTTATCGGAGGTGAGGTGTAAAAATATTGCAGATAATCCCTTATTGTGGTGGATAGTAAATGGAAATACAAAATCCTAACTTCCTAAATCAATTGCTCGTCAATTAACCGTGTCCCCACGTGTTTGGCAAAAAAAATATATCCAATAAAAATATCTCTCCTGCCGACACTTCTAATCCTGCCTATACCTCCGATTTCGGTTCCGACTCCGATAAATCAAATTTTAAAACTCCGACTCCGAAATCGGTTCCGATAAAATGACCTCCATTACATCTCTAGTGTTTCCAGTGTCACAGTATACTTAGAAGTTAGTATGTGCCGAACTTATTATTACCGTAATTATTTAATTTCTATGTAATTTCCGAACCACACGACCAATAACGTTAAAATTTTGCTGGAAATAAACTAAAAATGTGTTCTTTCTAACAAAATAAGAACTAACGAAATTGAACATCACAAACATGAGTTACAACCAAATACACATTCTGACTTTTACCCCTTCCTGCAAGAAAACCGTGCAGAATTTGGGGATTAAAAGTAGACAGCTACCATATACTTAGTATGATCTTAAATCATGTCAAGTTTCATTTGAATTGAATCAGTAGTTTCGGCGTGATGAGAGTTCCCTATACAGACAGACAGACAGACAGACAGACAGACATGAAAGAAAAAAAACGCAGTTTCGCCATCAGTATAGACTATGGAGTGCCCCCAAATATTTTTTTTCAAAATATCTTCAATGTACAGAATTCGACCCGCTACAGTTTTATTATAAGTATAGATATAGATTCTCGTGTCACAGTGTTTGTTTCCTTACTCCTCCGAAACGGCTTTACTGATTTTAACGAAATTTTATATGCATATTCTGTAGGTATGAGAAGCGGCTACTAGCTATTTTTCATACCCCTAAGTGACAAGGGTTGTTCACTAAGGCAAAACAACGTTTGCGGGGTCAGCTAGTCTTTTATATAAAATTCTCGTCTTATATATATACAATTCTCGTGTCACAGTGTTGTTAGTTACCTTACTCCTCTGAAACGGCTTTACTGATTTTTACTAAATTTTATTTGCATATTCAGTAGGTCTGAGAATCAGCTACTAGCTATTTTTCATACCCCTAAGTGATAAGGGTTGTTCAGCCCTAATTTTTTTTATTGATTTTTGGACAATTATTTTTGTTATTTTTTTTTTATAATGTGGCATTAAAAATACATACAACTCTGGGAATTTTTACCCTTTTATCACAAACCTCTATTTTTTAATAGCCATTTTAGTAATTTAATTATTTGACAGTGAACTCCTCCTAAACGGCGAGACCGATTTGAATGATTTTTTTGTGTCTACAAGTGGATTTGAAGATGGTTTAGATTCACAAATAAGCCCGGCAGATGGCGCTGCAGACAGGGTCTATGTTATGATCCGAGCGAAGCCGGAACGGGCCGCTAATAACATGTAAATAATTCATGATAGGTACCTGTGGCGTATTTTGGGGTTCAGCGGAAGGAAACTTGTTTTTTTGACGACGATTATAGCTAACATGATTCGATTCGTAGAGGTTATATACAATATTTATTTTTTATTCTTTATTCAGATTCTGTATTGTATTTTTATTTAGATTGTACGTATTGTAATTTTTATAAATCAAACGGAGGAATACCAAAATACCAGCCTAGCCGAGTTTGGGTTCCATTTTCCACTGAGCAAATTGTAAAAATGTGAACTTGTGAACTGAATAAATTTATCTTTATCTTTATCTTATCTTTATATTAATAGTAAAGTAAATAAATATTAGAAGACATTACTTATACAACACAATCTAGACCCAAAGTAAACATAGATTATATGTAGGCACTCTGAAAGATAGACAGCTAATACATAGATAGTTTTATATTTCTACATCAATTAAATCTACATGTAAGACTTCACACATTCGGTTCTTTTTTGTGTCAGACGAGTAGGATATGGAATAATAAATATCGTCACACAAGTTTTTCCTCAATCATATCACAAGAGAGATTTTAAAAAGGGCGGTGATGTGCTTAGTTTAGTTTAGTTTAGTTTGACGGGGCTGTTTCCGCACTTAGCCTCTCAAAGTGGGCCATTGTGCGTGGCTCATACTTCCCTATCACTCCAACCATCCCAGGCTATCCCAGAAGGCAAGCAACCTATTCAGGTTGTTGAAGGCCTCCGGGACTGCTGCTGGGGAGTGGAGGAATTCTGCCCGTTGATCCGCCACGCTCCTGCATTCCACAATCACATGCTGTGGCGTTTCTTCTTCCTCCATGCATCCTCTGCACAGAGGGCTATCTGTTACACCTAAATTGAATAAGTGTTTGTTAAGGGGACAGTGGCCAGTCATAGTACCTATGACTTTACGGATCTTATCCCTGCTCAGTCTGATAAGGTTGCGGGCAAGTTTTTTTGTTGCTACCGGAACAGCAATTTTTGTTTGCCTGCAACCTTCAATGTTTCTCCATTCCATTGAATGTGCTTTTTCGGTATTTTCCTGCAGCCATGATTTTATTTGGGCCTGAGGTATAGGCATTAAAGGTTCCGGACCGTATGTTATTGCCTTTGCTCCTCTCTTGGCCAGTTCATCTGCTGCATCATTACCTAGTGAGTCGCTGTGTCCTTTAATCCATTGCAGGGTTACTCTGTTCGTCCCTGTTATGGATTGGAGTGCATTGTGACATTCCAGTATAAGGACAGAGGTTATAGTGTTGTTTTTTAGGGCTTGAAGCACTGACGCGCTGTCGGAGACAATTTTGATGTTTAAGTCCCCGACATCTCTGGCTGCGATCGCCTGTGCCGCCCTGGTGATACCGATACATTCGGCTTGAAAGATTGTGTTTAACTTACTTAGTGATGTTGATATTTTTATGTTTAAATCATTTGAGAAGACACCGGCTCCTGTACCTTGTGAGGTTTTGGAGCCGTCTGTGTATATCCTTACTTCTCTGCTACCAGAGCTATCTTTTAATTCTGCATTAAGTTGGATATTGTATCTTCGATCAAAGACGTGTTGGCATATTGTTCTATCCATGGGTGCCTCAAGAAGTGGTATTTCTTTCAGCACCCGTTTCAGAACTTTTGTGTGTTCTGTTTCTGTACCCTGTTTCCACAGTCCATGAGCTCTTAGTCGCAGGGCGGCTGCAGTGGCCTCCTCTTGTATGACTAAGTGTAGAGGTCTCAAATTTAAGAGATACTCCAAAGCGGCTGATGGTGTGGTTTTCATGCATCCAGTGGCTGCTAGGCTTGCCAGGCGTTGCAGACTTTGGAGTTTGGCTTTTATTGTGGTCAGTTGTGTTCTGGGCCACCACACAACTGATCCGTAGGTCAGAGAGGGTCTAATCACTGAAGTGTACAACCACAGTGTAATTTTTGGATTGAGACCCCATTTTCTCCCAATGAGTCTCCGGCATTGCCAAAAAGTTAGACAGGCCCTCTTAATTTTTGTATCTATATGACTCGCCCAGTTCAGTTTATTATCAAGGATGATGCCCAGATACTTCACTTGCGATGATAGGGTGAGTTTGGTATTAAATAATTTTGGGAGTTGTAGTTCTGGTAACTTTCTTTTGTTGGTGAAAAGAATGAGCTCTGTTTTTTTCGGATTTACTGACAATTGATGTTCGCCACACCATTTCTCTACAATCTGAAGAGCCGAGCGCATGGACTTACAAAGCACATTTTCAGCGCTTCCGCTAATCAGTATAGTGAGGTCATCCGCATAACCAATAGTAGTGTACCCTCTGTTATTTAGCGTCTTTAGGAGGCTGTCTACTACTGTGTTCCATAATAGTGGTGATAGGACGCCACCCTGGGGGCATCCTTTTACTACCTTTGCCCTTATGGTAGTGTTCATCACTATCTGGACTGCTCTTTTACTGACCAACTCGGTGATCCAGTTCCTCATCACTGGTTCGACCTTGAGTTTGCATAGAGCATGGTTTATGCTGTTGTGCATTGTTTTATCAAATGCCCCCTCTATGTCTATAAAGGCTGCAAGTGTTGAAAGTTTGTTTGTAAGAGCCGATTCTATCTTGTGCACAACCATATGCAATGCTGACTCTGTTGATCTACCCTTTCTGTATGCGTGCTGCTGAGGATGCAGTTGTTTATGTTTTAGTGCCCCATCTCTTAAGTGTCGGTCCACTAATCTTTCTAACGTTTTTAGAAGGAAAGACGTTAGGCTAATAGGTCTAAACGATTTGGCGTGCGTGTAGTCCTCCTTACCGGGTTTTGGTAGGAAAATTACTTTCGCCTCCCTCCATGTTTTCGGGATATATTTAAAGGCTATACAGGCCCTATAAATTGGTAAAAGGTGCTCTGTTACCTGGTTTGGTTGCCATTGTAGTAACGCTGGGAATATACCATCCAGCCCTGCGGATTTGAAAGGTTTGAAGCTTTTAAGTGCCCATTTTATTCTATCCGCGGTTACTACCTTATTTGCTACTTCCCATTCTTGGGTTGTTGGTGTGCAGTGGTTTTCTTCTGGCCACTCTGGTTCTCCTGTGATCTGGCATCCAGGAAAGTGAGTCTCCAGAAGTACTGCACTTGTTTCGTTGTCTGTGTTTGTGTAAGTGCCGTCTTCCTTTTTTAGGGAGCCCGGGAGGTTGAGCTCGCCTTTGGCTAGAACTTTCTTTATTCTTCCGGCTTGGTTTGTTGAATTTATGCTATTACAGAAGTTGTGCCAGGATTCCGTTCTGCGGAACCTGATTCGCCTCTTGTAATGCTTTTGTGCAGCTTTGTAGTTGTCCCAGTCCACCATGGATCTGGTGTTTTTTGCCCTGTTATAGAGCGTCCTTAGTTTATGGCGTAGTCTCTCGAGTTCTGGCCCCCACCAAGAACCCTTACCTACGTTGTTTGATTTTACCACCGGACATGCCAGTTTGTAACTATCCAATAGTGTTTTTGTTAGCAATTGTACGTTCGTTTCTATGTTGTTTGTACAAAGTGTTGTGTCAGTTAGGTGTGTGTTTCCTAATGTTTTGTTTAATAATGCTGTATACCTTGTTATATCGGTTTTACGGGGGTTACGATATGGAACAGGGTCTGTTGACTTATATCGCAGTTGGAAACAAACGCGGCGGTGGTCCGCAAAAGATGGCTCGTTTGATACGTGCCATCCCTCGATTTGGCTAGCCACCGCGTTGGTTGCCAGTGTAATATCTATGATAGTTTGGTACCTAGAGCTTACAAAAGTAGGTTCCGTACCCCTGTTCATAATGTTGAGGTTTGTCTGGAATAAATATTCGGCTAAAGACTCACCCCTTTTGTTGGTATTTCTACTTCCCCACAGCGAGTGGTGAGCGTTGCTGTCCGCGGATGCGATCAGCTCCCAGTGATGTTCTTCGCAGTGTTGTACCAGGTCGGCCAGTTCTTTTGGGGGAATATCCCCCTCACCCGGCAGGTACACTGATGCTAGTACTAAGACGGTTTGGTTTTCTGTAGTAAGTCTCACTGCTGTGAGGTCTCTAGAACAGAATTGGTTAAGCAAAGTGGCTGTTGTTGTTTTAGGCATATAAATACATGTTCTTGGGGTTTCAACAGTAGTGTCTACCATTAACTTACCTCCGATGTTACTGAGACCGCAGATTTTATTATTTTTGATCCAGGGCTCCTGGATCATGGCGACGGTCTTGCTGTTCTTCTCCAGCACTCTGCGTAGAGTGGCCGCCGCTATCTGCTTGTGCTGGAGATTGGTCTGGATGAACTTGAGGGGGCTATGGGCTTCGCAGGACGCCATCTTCGTCACTGCTGCAGCACCCCTCACTCGGCAACGGTGAGACTACTTCCACCTCGCTCAAACTCTGTTTGAGGGCGGAAGCTGAGGGCTCCGGAGTCGACGTCTCCTTTGCTTCAGTCTCACTCGTTGAGGTTGTTTTTGCGGGTTGTTTTTCCGCCGTTTTCGCTTCGACTGTGGAGAAGAAGCGGATGTACCCACTCCCCGTAATGTGGGCTACCCGGCGGTCTCGGTCCAGGATCGTCTGTTTCTGGTCTTCAGGTATTCCCAGGGTAAGGTGCACTACCTTATCCTCGGAGCCCATAGCGTCCTGTGGTTGGTCGTCCACGGTCATATCGTAGCACTGCCACGAGTCCACATTGTACCACGGATTCTGGGCACAAAGGACTCGCTGCAGTATGGCAGGGTCGGTAATGCTGGTATGAATTAGAAGCCCAGCCTTGAGCCTCTTCTTCATGTCCGACTGCCTGATGACCGTGAGGGTGGTGTTAGGAATTGGTGACTCGATGTTTTTCACCTCTTCTTCCAGCCAGCTGAGCGAATTCGCGTCCTCGCACCACATCGCTAACGCCCCGTCCAACAGGAAGGGTCGACCGCGGAAAGACGGTGCGGGCGCGCTCGAGGAAGATGGAGACAGTGCGGTTTGGATAACTTTGCGAGCAACAGCTACCCTCACCGCCTCTGCCTGGGTCTGCGAGAGGTCCCTCTGCGGGACGGTAGTAATCACCACCTTCAGGTGGGATTGAGCCGCGTCTGCGTAGCTCACCGTCCGTTTTGCTTTTGGGTCGGTCTTCGCGCGTTTGGCGTCCCCTCTGGGAGATTGGGTCTCGTCCAGGCGAGCGCGCTTCGATGAAGCTCTCTCGTCCGTCGAAGACCCTTTCCCCTGCTGTTCCTTTTCAGGAATGGGAGCCATCGCAGCGGTCCGTCTACCGCGAGCACCTCTCGGTTTCCTGTTCTTCCCCGATTGGCTGGGAACTGGTGGTGGTGGTGGCGGTGGTGGTCCCGCCCCTGTAGAGGTGGATGGTGTGGGTTCGCGCTGCGTTTCCGCTGCTGCGATGATTTTGGGTTTGTTAGGCTGAAGTGCTTTCCTTCTCGCGCGCCTGTTATGGCGAACGCGTTCTGGTCTGCTCTTCTGCCCTTGGGTTTGGGTGTCAGCCTTCGCGTGGGTGGACTCCCTTTTGCAGGGACGCTTATGCGTGACTACAGTCCACGGCGACTTGACTGAGGGTTGAGTTGCTGGGATTGCCTTCATGAGGCCTGATAAATCCAGGCTGGAGCCTGGTTGAGAGCACACGTTGCCCCCCCCAGAATACGAGGGGCAGACCGAGCTGGGCTCGGTGAGGGATTCTCCGCTGGCTGAGCCAGTGGTACCCTCCTGGGGTAAAATCTTTTTTCGTTGTGCCGACATTAGGGTTTTTGAGCTGGATTTTAAAACTCACACACAACCTGCCCTTGGTATGTGTGGCGCAACTTTTTGGGGGTATTTGGTGCCCCAGGGCCTTGTGGGCCGGAGTTGTGGATATAGGCCGCCACGGTTCGGCCGTATGTGTGGGCTTGTATAGTGTGTCTGAGTGTAGTTGAGTGTGGTGGTGTACTTTCTAAATGAGGCGTGATTGTGATCTGTATGTGTGTGTGTGGTTGCGTGCCTAAATGAGTGTATGTATGTGGTGTATATGTGGTGTGCTTGTGTAGTGTGTGTGGAATGGTGGGATATGGTGGGGGGAATTTGGGACAAGGAGAGGGCATTGGGAAAGAAATGGGGTTCGGCCAGAGGTTTTTGTTATACCAATTACAGAGGGTAATCGGTCAAGTAACAGGCGGCAACCTCGAGAAGGATAGTCCACTGGCCTTGTTTAGGGGATCACTGCGACCTGCGCTACTCCCGAAACCATTTGCCAAACCCAGTATCGGACAGATACTGGGAGTAGGGGAATCACCAATCAACGTATTGATTGATCATTCCCCCGCCCCTGTGGTGATGTGCTTATAGATACATATATTTAACCACTTCTGAGGGATAACAAAACATCGTCAACGGCTTTGATGTTGTGGAAATCCGTAAGAGGGTATTTACCACCATCAGCTTCTTATATCACTCTTACTTAACTCAGTATCAATATCTTAGTTGGTCTCTTTCACTCTTCCTTGCCAGTTTTTTTTGTAACAAGAATTTTGATGGATGGGGTTAAAACTTAAGTTGGACTGGACCGACCATATCACACGTGAGTTACTCGTAAATTATTAAAAAAAGAAAAAATAATCGGCCAATGCTTTTTTAAATCTCAATGTTTTCCCTTCTCCTTATTCTCAAATCTCTAGTTCTATTTACTTTCCGATTGCCTGGAACAGATCGCTTTAATCACTAAAAGCGATTTGTCCCAGGTTCCAGTCGCCAATTGCTATTTTATTTTGTTATTTTTTTAGTAACATTTGTTTATTTTGAACTAGCTGAGCTTCGTTCACCCTAAAATAATGTGCAGATTTAGGATTTTGGCTGGACTTATATTTTGATTGAAATCTTATTTGACTGATGATTAGTTTAGAAACTACAAATATTTCAAATTTTAAGGCTTTTCTTCCATTTCCAGGTAAAGACAATATCCTAAAAACATAAATCATAAAGATCGATCAGCCGTTCTTGAGTTACCTATAGGTAAATGGTGTAACTTTCGCAACAACTTCATTTGATATCCTTACATAATTATGATTTGCATAGATTAAGTGTAATAAAGAGTGTATCTGTCTAATGTGCTGCTGAGTCGAAGGAGCATATCAAAAGTGATTATACTCGTAGAGCCACCCAGCCGCCCAGGCATAAAATCCGTCTATCACCCATTCTGTAAACTAACTGATGTAGTGTGAAACTCATTCAAACTGCTCTAGCGTAGTGTAAACTAGTTTTGAAGTAAAGAGCGTCGGTAAACAGGGGCGAGGTCCTTAAGGGACGCCCTCCGGTTAAGTGGGGATGTTTTGCCAAAAGAGCTGAAAAGTACACGACATCTCGTATTAGTTTTAAAGGACGTTTATGATGACGTAGTTGTTGGGACTTGTTTGTCGTGTTTTATGTCTTATTTTTTGGAAAATTATTTATCTTTCTAAATACTATTTATTAGGTACATTTTTGACGTGGTGGGTTTGTAAGACCGTTTTCTGAGTCCATCTCGGGAAGTAACTCACTTTTTTCAGTTATTCTATCACCATGCAGTAAGCGAAAGTTCCGGTCAGAAGGGCAATGTTTCCAGACTAGTTGTGTAGAAGAAAAAAGTGCAATGCAGCGCAAATTAATAATTATAACTCTTCAGTTTCCAATAATTACTTGATACAGTGCTGTTATGGAGTATAAATATGGAGGTGTTTACCATCAGGCACATATCCTGTTTATAACAGGCATTTCTGTGATGAATACAATTAAATATTTGTTCTGTATCTGGGTGTTCCAATTCATAAAAAGTATGTATTTACAACTATATATAAGTATTATAACTGCTATCTAGCTCCCATAGTAGGTAGACAAGTTTTGCTCAGTATGAGATCGGATGGTTTTGTGTGTGAAATGTTCACTAATATTAATTTATTTTTACCATTAGAAGGTGGTAACTTTTACTGGTATATATTTTAATCTATTAAAGCCTAGTCCATAGCCGTTAAAACAAAAGAACGATTAATTTAAAGCAGGTAAATTACCTAACCCTCTTCATGGTCAGGTCGGCACGTTTGTCCGAATCAATGTCGCTAGGGGTGTCACACAAATAAAGATTAATGCGAGCATAAACGTGGACTGGACGGTAAATTGTTCTCAGTGATCATTTACAGAGACGAGCCCTGATTCTGTCCTACTTTCCTTGATAAACTGCCGGAATTATTTGTAGGAATGAGAGTAAGTAGAGTAATGTTGGTTCCGTCTAGCTAGCTTTTCGGAGGACGCCGGGATTCGACCGAGTTCCTTTGTTTTATCTCTTTTAATATAATAGTGAAATTCATGAAAGTACCACAGTTTATACAATGAAATGGGCGAAAAACAGAAAACGGAAATATCACGGCTTGATTTACTTTGTTATCATACTACGTTTTTGAAAACAATGAAACGAAAACATTCGTTTTTAGTAGTGGTGGGACTCTGAGCAGAGTCCGTATGGGGAAGTACCACACGTTTGTCAGTTATTCTACCGCCAAGCAGTAAAATGAAAACATTACTGTGTTCCGGTTTGAAGGGCAATGTTTCCAATGAAATTACAGGGCTTAGAGATATAATATCTTAGATCTCTGGGTGACGAGCGCAGTGCAGTACTAGGTAATGATTTGGACTCCTTATAATCCAATAGCTGCGTGTTACTATGCTGTTATGTAGCAGGTATGTTGCTTACCACTAAGTACATGTCTTGCTCGTCTCATCACTCGACACTATAAAAAAACTTTTTAGTAATTGTATCAATAATTATTTATTTTACAATTATTATGTCGAGGTATAAAAACGACTGGGTGCTATAAGTTTGACGTGTCTATCTGTGTGTGTATGTGTGTCTGTTTGGGGCATCGTAGCATAGTATCACAGAAATATGCTAAACATTTTTTACCTTTAAGCGTTTACACTTAACCTCCACTTTGCCTGATCTTAAGCGAAGATGCTTTCTACCATGGAGCGTGCTTACCAAAAAAGCCGATTCTTTTTCGTTTTGAAGACACCAAGATTGAAACCAACAGGGAAAACGCGCTCAGGCAACGTATCCCGCAGTTATCCATTTTTATCACAAAAGTAGAGGCAGATCTCTACGTTTGTGTCTTTGGGACTTCAACCATGAAACAATATCGCTTTTTCAAGCTACGAGTAGTCCCATAGAAAATAGGGAAAGGTGGTTTTAGATCACGAAGATCAGTTGCACACACTCCGTAGTGTATCCGATAAAACTGAAAAGCTAGCAATTATCAGGCGATATTCAAAACTTGAAAGTCTTTTATGCACAAGATTGGCATCGGCTCGATTAGAGACTGCCTTAAAGATCAAGCTCAAAAGTGTTCTGCGTACCCGAAAATACCAGGCTTCAATTTATCGTTGATATAAAGCAGAAAGAGCGTCACAGAGAGCACCGACCCTTGAAGGACTCCGTCATTGATAGCCATTTGATTTGACGAGCAGACATCAATGACGACTGGTATGGATCGATCCATCAAGGAGTTTAAATCCACTCAATACACCCAGGACAAACTATAATTAGAAAGCTAGCTTAAAAGGCTATCATGCCAAATCCTGTCGAATGTCTTCGAGATATCTGGTGCAAGTGCATACCCCGTGTTTCTCGATTGCTTCACTCCAGAGGTGAGTGACATACGCTAGAATATCCTGGTGTACCAGTTTCGGCGAACACATATTTCCGGTCACTAAGTAGGTCGTTCGAAAACAAAAAGATCACGGTTACATGACATTTTTTTACAACTGTAAATAGGTAGGTAAGTGTAAGGTATTCCATAACTAAAATATTTGAATAATGTCGGAAGTACAGTACTTCATTTCTCCCATATTTATGAATAGAATAAAACACGGAAAGTTTGCGTGGGCGGTCTCAACAATCCTATCTTTCCAGCGTTCAGGGAAAATTCCAAAGTTCCCAACAATTTATATTTCCTGAGATAATTCAATCCAATAATTGTCTGATCTTGCGCGAGGCATTAATCAATTTCTTGTACGCTGCTGCCGTTAACTTTGGATCCATTTGCTAATTTAATTCCGGCCGGGATTAGCTACCTGAAGAAGAGTAAAAATTTTAGGATTCCCTGGTATCTTTTGGAGCCTTGATTTTAATGTGCTCGGTCGACTAGTGGCGGGAAAGTCTGGTTTGAAGATCGTGAGGACGTAGGTTCAAACCATGTCTGTCCCTTTGAGAATGTATCTATGTACAGATGCACAAATTTGTCTTCATCACTGGCTTTAGCGGTAAAGGATTGCAAGAAAACCAACATGTTCTAGAAAGATAACTTTCGAGGGTAAGTGCCATCCACCAACGAGCACTTGGCAAGCTTGATGGACTATGTGATTGCTTCTCTCCTTGGAAAAGAAGACTTCGAGTCCTAGCAGTGGGAACATAGTGGGTGATTATGCAGGAAAATTAAATGTTTGTTCTTGTGTATTCCAAAAAACAGAACAGAGAAAATGTTGATGTTAAACATATTTTTCTGTTTTTTTTTCTAATTACAACTACCAAACTAATGATAATGCATTGCCTTGACTACAAGCTTAAAAATACAAATTGAAGGATGTAGGTATGTAATATTGATAACTAAAACTGATTAAAATTCACGAAATCTGGGTACTAGAAAGATGAAATTATTGTAATTGGTAAGCATAGTCAAGTTACCGGCATACTGCAGTGAAGATTTCGGTTTAAATTATTCAAAAAATATTCTAATAGTCCAATTGAAATATTTACATAGAAGGTTGCCACTTCAGGCCTATGTGCTGAATATTAAAAAAGATAAAGTTAAAAATAAACATTTAAAGTTACGAAAATAGAAGTGAAAAAAGCATTTACGTCTGACAGACGAATATAAAATATAATCGAAATCGAATGAACAATTTATAGGGGCGTGTTGATTTTACTGGGCCTTTTCATGGTTCATTTAAAAGACCTGAAATACTTTGTTTTTACTTACATTGATGAATAATTTCTGATATTTTAGCAATATTCATATTAAAAATATAGAAAATTATTGAATTAGTTAGGGTATCCAAAACCTTAACCAAAAATTAATTAACGTTACAAAATTGTTGATCTTACTTTGGTAAAATTTAATCGAATTTTGCATATTATTTTTTTATCCATAATGGGTTTGCTCTTGGCCATTTTCTCTTTAAAATGTGGACTACGAAACAAAGTAACATTTTGAGCTTTTGAGCATACACACACTCTCCAAAACACGTAGTTGTTTAATGCCAATTGTTCCTAATTCACATTAGCATTGAAACGAAAATAGGTTATCTCTAGATAATGTCCTCTCTGGTTGAGCTGTCTATTCTTTGGTCCTCTCCTCAGACTTTCCTACCATAATCAGATTCGCCAGAAATTATAACATTTTGAATGATTTATTAGAAAAAGTTGGCCGTGAAAATAGATTTCTTTCTGATTTGAATGTAAATCGCGTCTCGAGGTCTGCGTCTGCTGTGTTTCTCTAAGATTGAATTAACTTACTTTATACGTTTCACAAAGGGAGAAAATTCTTCAAATTGTTACCACTTTGTAGCTTTGAACGGATTTGAGAGATATTAAATTGGCAGTGAAACTTTTATTTTAGACTCTTTTTATTTTGGGTCAAAAGAAACAAAACAATATTGCAAAATAATAGCCGTATACAATTTCATTGAATTTAATTAAGCCAATGGATAACTAAGTAGGAGTTTGTAGTGATGGGGTGCGTGGCTCAGGAACCTCCACGTGGTGCACCCTGGGCATCACACAACAACTTGCCTCGGTGGCATCTTGTTGTGGGATGGCGAATCCCGGCCGGAGCTGGGAACTTCTACACGCGCTCTTCACTCCCTTGAGCAGTGCGTGGTTGGGGAGGGGCACTGGAAGACTTGGGAAGGTTACTTGGCTGACATATCGTCCAAGTAAAATTTCTAAGTCTTCCAGATGAGGGTCTTCCACGAGCACTCTGATTAGCAGAGTGCTCAGTGGAAGGACAAGGGCTGCCGTGCGGCTATAGAAGCGGAACCGCGGCTATTCCTAGCCACGGTGGTGAGGGCGGACCTCTTACTGCCGACCATCTTTGCCGTGGTGCTCGACAGTGAGAGGTCGTATGAGTTGGAGGAGCGAGAGTTGGAAGCCTCTCACTCCCTAACTGAGGCGAAAGTGGACACCGGAGCGAGCCTAGAGAATAGCCAACTCTGGGCTCGAACCCCGTCTCCATAAGAAGGCCTGGGGTGTTGGCTGTTTGGGACCGTCCGACGCCCCACCTAGGGATAGGCCTTCGAGAAGGTGACTCACCGCTAATTTCCGGTGCGTCACTAGAGCCAAATGCGGGGGTACTAACGCCCCCCGCGAAGCGGATCAGCAAGGACAGCGCCAGGTAGGTCGGGGTCACCGTAGGAGTGCGAAAAGTGACCCCGCGACCCTGACCCTTGGCCATGAAGAAGAAATGTGTGGGGGTTTTAGTCGGTAGGGGCACCATGACGTATTCCATGGTGTCGAGCCCGACATAACCCACCATGTCCCTACATGGTGGGCATACCTATATGGTGGGCATACCTAAATGTATTTCACCCACATAAAAAAAAAAAAGAGTTTGTAGTGATAGAACTCTTTGCAGAGTCTGCATTTGGAAAGCCAAACAGTGAACGTCAAAGTTCAAATTTTACTGGCTTCTGTTGTTTTGAAGGGTGTTATCAATGGTGTTATATTCACACCAAAAACATGATTTTGAAAGCTTTTCCGATAATATTGTACTTTTGTAAGCGTGTTGCTTACCATCAGGCGCATGTTTTTCTTCTCTAATAAATAGGTAACCTAATTATATTTTGTTTTGTTGTACGAAATTTAAACCAATAAGTACTTAGTTAGCAAATAAATAGTAGGTACTCAGTTATGAACATTGTCAAAGTTTGTGTTTTTAAAATTTCAAAAGACAAGTCTTAAATGTTATTGATACAGATTTTAGTAACCTAGTGCTGGAATCGTCCGAGCTTACTTGTGAGTTCGTAGATTCGAATACACTGCCTATTTTTTCAATATACAAGTTTGCAATCACCGGTGGCTTTATTAGGGACAAACAAATAATTTTGATAAAAAGATTATTAGCATAGAACCAAATTGAGGATCTCCTCGCTTTTTTGAAGTCGGTTAAAAGTAAGCGGAGTCAAAGTTCAAATCTTTTGAACTTTACCAATGTTTCGATATTTGTTGTTTATCAAAAAATAATAATAATTATGAACTGTCTCTCCCAAAAGTCATCAATAACAGTAAACTGAAAGAGTTGTATAACGTGCCACGGTGTCCAGGTGCGCGCTGAGTATCGAATATTTCCATTTGCCGGTCGCAGATAAATATTTGCGATATTAACACGCCCGCCCCTGATTAACGATGCCGCATTGCTACCAGGATAGGGAGGAGACATCGTTCCAGCCTATAATCTACCACGCCGGCGGTGGTCCAGTGTGAGTTGGTAGATGACTCATGCCCTCGAAATATACTAAATACATATCGCTTTGCTGACGGTGCTTTCCTTCACTGTTTTAAGTCAGCGGCATTACGCACATGGCTTCGAAATTACAGCTGTCCGTGTGGGATTCGATCCCGGGACTCCGGATCGGCAGTCGCCGTTCTCCTGACCATACCAGCCGTAACTTCATATTTTTTTTCAAAATATGTTTTAATAATAAAAATACACTTTAATTTCTCTGATAAAACATATACCAAAATTCAATTTTAAATTTAATTTAAACGTTCGACCAAATTTCATAATCTGTCACTATGTCGCCTAAATACATGAAAGCAAATTTCAGTTTTTTGTCCATATTTCAAAAACCAAGACGCCAATTTCAATAAAATGTATATGGGACCTGTAAACTGTGATCTACCAAACAAAAAAATAACTATTTAAATTGATTCATAGTTGGCGTAAAATACATACAAAAAATACCTTGTTTTGGTTAAAAAATGAATAGTACTCTTCTACTACTGTTAAATCCATCAATTAAATAATATCAAAATAACCGATCATGAAGTATCGTTACTAAGCTAAGTCAAGGTTACGAACGTAGAAAGTCATGTAATCTTAACTAACTTTGATAAAGGTTTGATGGACGGTTTGTTTAAATTGGCTGACATGGTCAGGGTCAATGAATTGATCGCTGTAAAACGCTGTACCATATACATAAATAATAACGAAATGCGAAATGGTAAGATCCGCGAAGTGGGTTTGACAGGCGCTTTGAGTTTTTTTCGTCGTCCTACTAGTACAGTCGAGGTAGACATAAAACTGGCCTGAAATAGAAAAAATTCCGGGGAGCGTTTTTTTTTTATGAAACGTCGGGGAGGGTTGTTGGAAGTATAAATCTCGATTTTCTAACTTATCCCGGTAGAGGGTTCGCCACCATCTTGTTTTAAAGTTTTTGTGAAATAACTCGTTCATTTTCAACTTTAGAGCAAAAATGATGATCACCAAAGTTGTTGGAAATTTAATTTCTCACAAGTTTGCTTCATATAGTTTTTAATCTAGGATCAATATTTGCAGAGTTATACCATCAAGTTTATCAAAAAAATCGTAATGGGTGCAATTTTATTTTCTTCAACTTTGGTTCTCGCACATTTTTTACTGATTTTATTATTAGTATTTGTTGTTACAGCGGCAATAGAAATACATCATCTGTGAAAATTTCAACTGTCTAGCTATCACCGTTCTTGAGATACAGTCTGGTGACAGACGGACGGACGGACGGACGGATGGACAGCCAAGTCACAGTAATAGGGTTCCGTTTTTACCCTTTGGGTACGGAACCCTAAAAAGTGCAAGCACCGAAGTTGAAGAAAATAAAATTCCACCCATTACGATTTTTTTGATAAACTTGATAGTATAACTCTGCAAATATTGATCCTAGCGTAAAACCTATATGAAGCAAACTAGTGAGAAATTAAATTTCCAACAATTTTGGTGACCATCATTTTTGCTCTAAAGTTGAAAATGAACGAGTTATTTCACAAAAACTTTGAAACAAGATGGCGGCGAACCCTCTACCGAGATTAGTTAGAAAATCGAGATTTATACTTCCAACAACCCTCCCCGACGTTTCATAATAAAAAATCGCTCCCCGGAATTTTTTCTATTTCAATGTCTGCCCCGACCGTGCTATACTAATATTATAAATATCAAAGTTCGTATCTTTAGATGTTTGTTTCTCAATCACGTCGTGACGTATAAAGGGAATTGGGTTGAAATTTGTAAAATAGATTAACACATGGGCTACATTTTACCATGGTAAAATAACGGGATTAGGAACTAAGCAGGAAAACCCACGGGGTCTCTACACCAATATAAATATATGTAATCAAAAATGTGTATGTTAAGAACGTCTGGGCTGTGGAATGCGTGGGCCAAGTGGGTTTTCCTAATGATTACAATCTGGGTGTTTTTCAATCGAGAGTGAGTTGGTCTTTTCTAGGTAAGCACGCCCCATTGTAGACCGCATTGTCGCTTAACATCAGGCGAGATATCGGTGTATAAACCTATAACAGTTGAAAAATAACTCAGCATTAAACTTCTTTCCCAACACTACTCTTCCCCTGAAAGTGTCACAGAACTGAAATTAAATTTACAAAATGAAACCGTTAACTTATCGACTTTTATGAATAAGAAATTGATGAATGGATCCTGCAATGGCGTATAATTACGCAGAGATTCGCTTTTAATGATAAATTCGGTCGTTTTCGAAGTTAATAGGTATCATTTAAAACACATTTGCCGAATAGTATTAGGCAGTAATGGTTCTTTGAATGAAGGTATCGGATTCCGTGTTTATGCTTCGCTTTCCGCTTTGTTTCGTTATTTTTTGAAGAAATTATTTGATTGTGCAAGGACTAAAACAACCTCTTTCACAAAAAATACCGTCAACGATATTATTTGCAATATTTTAGTTATGGTTGGAATATAATTTTCTTTTATTATGCTACTTGGTGCTATGGAACCATTCACGGATGAGTTCAACTCGCACTTGGCCACTTTTATTTGTGTCGAACTGCACATAGCTCGAATAAGCGATATCGTTTACGTTTCAAGGACTCGAACAAAAAGTTTAGACTCCAGTTTTGTAATAAAAACATATGGACTGTGAAATGTCCCATCGTAGACCGCATCATCGATTAACATCGTGCAGTCAAGTATCCTAGTAATATATTAAACGTGAAAGTAAATTTGTTTGTTACGCGTCCACGAGAAAACTACTTGGTTGAGTATATCATCATGAAACTTTATGCACATATTCTTGGAGGTATTAGAAGTAGCATACGTTTTATTCCATGAAAATTACGGGATCGGGTATAAAGCAAGTTAAATTGCGGGGCACTGCTATAAAAGTTTTAAAAAAGTTTTTTTAAGCAATATTTTTTAAAGTTGTCTAATTATTTACATACGAGTATATATATGACAACGGTAGTGTTTTTGTTAATTTATGCAAAATTTAAAAAAGTATTAGCATTCTGGATTCCTTCTCTATATAGGTACACTTTTTTTTTTTTTTTTTTTAACATTTATAGGTTTACACTTGACCACCATCTCGCCTGATGTTAAGTGACGATGCGGTCTACAACGGAGCGTGTTTACCTAGAAAAAACCGATTCACTCTCGATTTGAAGACACAAAGATTGTAGCCATCGGGGAAAACCCACTCAGGCAACGTATTCCACATCCTAGACGTTCTTATCACAAAAGTAGAGTCAAATCGTTCGTGTCTTTGGAACATCAACCATGAAACGATGTCGCTTTTTCGAGCTACGAGCATTCCGATCGAAAAAAGGACAAGGTGGTATCAGATCATACCAATCAGTCGCACACTCTCCCCTGAGTGAATTCTGACTGAATTAGTTTTGCTTGTTTACAGTATTATTTATCTCTTCATAGGGGTAACGAGCGTGCGACTAGCAGACGCAGGAGACACGAGGCTCTGACATGCAAGTCGAGACCGAACTAATTTGAATAACAAAGGCGGCTGCATGTGACTGAATAATTACTGGGGGATTACCTGCCGCTTCAGCTTCTGAGCAAAATGAGCAATGTGTAGCGAACGACTTGCTCTTTATTCGACTACAGTTCAGGTTTTCGGGAGTGATATTTTTAGCCACATTAAAAGTTTTTTTTGTTGGGTAAAAACTTATGAGTTCCCATCACCGACACGCCAATGTACCAGCGTATCGTTGGCAGCAGTGGAGCAGAGGAGCGAGAGGTGCACGTTAAGCGCTTGCCGTAGATGAAACCTTGTGAACTAGCATCGCCGACGAACGTAATAACAAGCTTTACAGGTTACGTATTATTGTGCGACATTAACACATACGTTTTCTAATATATTGGATGTCCCTGTGACTGAAGCTATTTTTGTGTTACTGCACCCCACACCCGCCGTTTAGCATTTTTTTGTGATATTTTATTCACCAATATGAGCATTGCTCATTTCTACGCAATACTCCAGACTGACAAACAAAAACACTCTATCCTGTACCTTATGTCTTACATCATCATCATCATACTCGTCCACGGCTGGGCATAAGCCTTCCCCATTAAGGCTCCCACACAAAACTGCGATGCGATGCGATGCGACGCCGACGCCGCATCGGAGCAATTCGCCATCACAAGTTTCTCCGATGCGGCGTCGCATGCAGTTTTGTGTGGGAGCCCTTAGCTGGACGATACGCAGACTTAAAAAGTATCTCATTCCTAACTTGAAAAAACCTAGGTCATACTTAAAAGAAACATGGTAGACTGAAATTTGTTACAATTCTTTATATTACGCATGAGAAACGAGGACTATAACAGTTCCCAGTCGGTATTTAATAGTTATACTGCGAATCTGTGAAAGCGCTACAAAGTGCAATATTTTTGTTTCCGAATACTAGCTGTATAGTGTCACAACACACGCCCAATTATGAATAGCTGTTCGGTGAAAACAACGCGTATTTAACACGAGGAGGGAAATTAGTCCATTTGTCGAGAACGCGCGACGGACAATGGGGCGCGCTTGATTCTACTCCGCTACTGTAGTTTATTGTTTTTAAAGTTAGTTTTACTCTACTGTAGTACCAACAAAATAATTATTTTAGTGGACAAATAAAAAGTTACTACACTATAGTTTTCAATAAACACAAAGTTTGTTTTGTAATTATTTGTAAAAGTTTCGTTGACCACCCAACTTTACTGTTTCGGTAGACTGATTTGAAACTATTACATAAGCAGTCCACTTAATGTTCCTACTGCTGGGAGTCAGCGCTTTCTCTCGCAAGGAGAGAGTTAAGGCCTGTTTTCATTTTGATTAGTACGCGTGCGAGTGAGTAGTGCAGGTGTCGAGTGATTGGTAGCACTGCAAACACGTGTAGACACCGATTGATTATTGCGAGTGCATACTGCATAGTAATCAGTTACTCGCACTCGCACTCGCTCTCACACTCGCAATAATCAAAATGCAAACCGGCCTTTAAGAACATAACATAATCCACCCAGCTGGTAGCCCGGCACAAGTTACTGGATGACACATGATTTCGAAAGATTCCAGGTACATGTTGGTTTCCTCACAATATTTTTAACTTCGAATGTTTTTAACTTCGAATATTTTTAACTTGATGAACGTCAATGGTCACAGGCAGCTCTTCCAATTCGGTTTGGGGGTCTAGGAGTGCGTTGTGCGCGAGATGTCGGCCTGCCTGCTTTCCTTGCGTCGGTGCATGGGGTTGCTGATCTTGCCGCTACTATTCTAAATTCAAATGGTGGCGAGGAAAGGTTACCTTATGCTTCTGACGCTTTGATGGTCTGGAGTGCCCTCAACTCCGGCGAGTCAACTCCCGTAGAGTCTCAAAGCCAACGGGCGTGGGATGCTATTGGGGTCAAGCGGGTCCAAGCAGAACTTTGGGCATGTGCCTCGGGAGCGGATATGGCCAGACTCCGGGCCGTCTCGCAGCCTGAATCTGGGGCTTGGTTGCAGGCGCTACCTTCTCCTCACCTAGGCACCTTATTGGATAACAACTCGCTGCGCGTTGCGGTGGCTCTTCGCCTGGGCTGCAAGGTGTGTGAACCCCACGTATGCACCTGCGGCTCCCTGGTAGAAGCCAATGGCCATCACGCTTTGAGTTGCCGACGGTGTGCAGGAAGGTTCTCGCGACACCATGCACTCAATGACATAGTTCGGAGAGCCTTAGTGTCGGCGGGAGTTCCATGCGTACTTGAGCCCCCGGGCCTATGCAGATCGGATGGCAAGAGACCGGATGGGTTGACTCTGGTGCCCTGGAAGAACGGGAAGTGCTTAATTTGGGACGCCACTTGCGTCAGCACTGTCGCCGCCAGCCACCTAGGTCGCACTATCCACTCACCATCGGCCGCGGCAGAGGATGCCGCTGATAAGAAGAAGCGAAAGTATGGTATGTTGGTGTCGCAGTACGAATTTGTACCTGTTGCCGTAGAGACCTTGGGTTGTTGGGGCGCAGAGGCTAAAGGGTTCCTCTCAGAATTGGGGCGCAGGCTCAGGGAGAATACGGGTGACTCCCGCTCTGGTGCTTTCCTGGAGCAAAGGTTGGCCATTGCCATTCAGCGTGGGAACGCGGCGAGCATAATGGGCACTTTTGCGCCGGGTGCAGTTAGAGGTGGGTTATTCGGAGATTAGTTTTTTAATTATTATTTTAGTTAATATGTAATTTTACGGTTTATACTTCTTATATCATCACTTCGAATTGATTTCGATAAAAAAGGTTATTGAAAATTTAACTTTAAGTACAGTATGACCAACTTATTTGTTTAGGTATGAACGTCGCTACCATCGATCTTGCTGCTGTGATTTTATACGTTTATCTCAGAAGTTTAGCAAAGGTCATACACAACACATAATATAGTATACTACCCTCGGATGCCAAACCTGAGGTCGTACCGTCTGAGGTGCCCTTGCCCACGTCGTCGTACGAGATGTAGTCTTATAGTAGTCATTGGTACGGCAAATAGGTATCATATCCTATTATTACAAATTAATGTCAATGTTTGGATGTTTAGAAGTTCCCGGGATGCAAAGAAGTCTATGTGTTATTAGAGGCTAATATGTATCTGTGTTCCTAAATTTGTTTTAGTTTTTCTATTACGTTTCTGTCCTGTGTTTTAGTTTTTCTATTACGGTCTCCCCCAGCAGTAATACTAGTGTTTTGCTTAAATCTTACACCGGTTACCACAACACGGGCCACAGTGCCTAGTGTGGGACCAATGGTCAAGACTGGGAGAATCTTTGTAATATGTATTTAAATGTACTCTAATTTAGTCTCATGTGTTTATTTTATAAGATTCTTGTATGCGGTTATTGGTAATAAATAAATTTATTATTGTTATTTATTATTATTAAATTCTAACCCAAGTTGAAGTGCTTCGACGTGATTGAGCATGAAACATCCAAACATCGAAAGTTTCACATTTTTAATATTAAGTGGTCGGATAATTGACGTTTTGTTTTGTTTCTGACGTTGAAAGATACCTGAATCCAGTAAGTATAGCGCACGGCAATTTTCCCTGTGTTTCATCCACGTATCTACCTCCAAGCTTTCTGTTTGCCGTCGGCACATAGCCGGCACCGGGCCGGGCGCTCGGACCGGCGCGGCCGCCGTTTGCACAAAACAGACATTACCCTGATTAGCGAATCACCGAATCACCCAGCTCAACTAGCGTCTAGCTGCCCGCTGGTGCGAGATAATAGATCAATTGGATTGGGAGCTGGATACTATCCATTTCCCAAATCAAATCATTTACGTAATAATAGGTGAAACGGAATTATGCACATGACTTAGAAAAGATAGTGGTGTGCATAAGATTCGAATCGAACCAGGGGCTCAATATCCGCAGTTTTCGTTCCCCCGATTAGACCAGCCGTAACTTCTGCTAACATATCGCTTACTTATAAATGGTGAAGGAAAACATCGAGGGAAATTGACATGTACTTGGAATCTTGATCCTAATCTTTAATGATATCTGGGGAAGTACCACACTTTTGCCAGTGTTTCTTCTCCCAAGCAGCTATGTGAAAACATTACTGTGTTTCGGTTTGGAAAGTATTGTTTCGTTATATTAAATAGAATTGCATAGAAATTGCAGGACATAGAAATAAATAAATATTGGTGGACAATTCACACACAACACCATCTGATCCCAAACTAAGCAAAGCTTGTATGATGGCGGCCAAATAGCTGATATTATACTTATAGTTTTAAATACATACTTATTATACATAGAAACACCCAGACACAGTGCAAACATTTGAATTCATCACACAAACATTTGCACTGGGTGGGAATAGAAACCACGACCCTCGGTTTCGCAGGTAGAGCTATTACCCTACTACTAACTAAATAATTTTATATTTTTGGGTGACAAACGCAATGCTTTGCCGAACAATGATCTGAACTCTTCAATAACTGTGTGTCACTGTGATGTTATGGGCGAGTATGCTGTTTAAAATTCACAGTCACATGTCATATTAGTCAAAACAGTTAGAAACACATTACACATTAGAAACAGTCATATTAGAAAAAAAAAAGTTTAAAATATGCAACAGCTTTCTTCAAACTCCAAGCAAATATGTATTCACCCGAATCCCTGACCGTTTCTCTATTTCAATGATTTATATCTCCCATCAGAGCTCCGATTTCGCCACATCACTTGACTATATCAAAAGCAAACACCCGACCCTGCAATTTATAATAATGATTCTATTACATTTTCTGCTCACATTCGGTACACAAACATCAAAGCAGTTGATCGGGATAGCGCCCCACTAACACCTCCAACCCCGAAAATAAAAGTCCAATAAATAAAAAAACTCAAACCCGATAAGCTGGCGGCAATATCGACACGTATTATGAGCAGGGCGATGAGGGGACGGTATGTGGGGCCAGAGGGGCAAAGTTGCCGTCCTAGGCGGGTTTACTTAGCGGACTTAGGGCAAGTTAGCCACCAACTATTCACTTAACGCGGAGGAGTACTTGCGAGCGGTCGCTGCGGTTACACTAGACTAGATCATCTATCGGCACGATGTGGTACTTTCAAACATTATTCTTATTTTAGAATAATTTTATTGTATCGGAAAAAAAAACATCAATTTAAAATTGAACTCTGTCTGAGTTCAATTTTAAACATTGTTAATTGACAAAAAAAACTCGACAAAATTGTTAATTAATCTAAAAAAAATGCAAGTAATTGTGTGCAAATTTCAGTGATTTGTTGATATTTCAAAATCCACTTCACCGATTTCTATAAAATTTACATGAGACCACTTTTGGAACTACGAGTATAATCTACCAAAAAATACCATCAAAATTGATTCACAATTGGCGGAGCAAACGCGTAACATAATGTACATCCAAGAAAAAACATAAAACTGAACTGAGAATCTCCTCCTCCTTTAGTACTTAGTACCATTTCTTTGGCGTATTTTAAAATTTTACTGAAAGTTTCAGTGTGCCATAAACTAGTCTAATCTACTCTATTCTTTCTATCTAGGTATCTACTAATCTAGTATTTTAGATAAAGGCACATTATTTGTAAGATAAGGTATGAAGATTATAAAACTTCTTACTTATTAAAAGCCACAAATAACTTAACTTAGATAATGATTAGTATAACTGAAGATATTTATCACATTTCTCAAACAAAGCTTGCCTTGTACATACCATGGGAGCCAATTTGCTGACGTAATACTTTAATGATAGTAAATACTTACTAATAATGCAAATAAACACTCTGGGGTATTTCGTAGAACACATAATGTCTGAATTAATGGCAAATTGAGTACTAATTGAGCCACAAAGCTGGTCTGGATACCTGTATAACAACATAGGCAACTTAGAGTTAACACACATTTTAGAGTTAAAGATGTAATAGATGTAAAAAGTTTCGTCTGCGAAATCAAAAAGAACTTAAAGAGACAGATGATAGTACTCAGGTTTTATTTTACAGAGTTTAAATTTATAGTTTACTCCATAAAATATTTAAACAGTAGTGAAGTTTACGGCTATTTCATTTTAGGATGCCTAATATTTATATAATTAGTAATTATAGTTCCACACGGTGTACTTACTGTTACATCATGTAAGTAATAAGTAGGTATATTCTATTATGTGTGATCATAGAATAGTTATTAAAAGCAAAATCCAAAACTAGCTTAGAGCGACTAGAGTCATCTCTACCATTAATGTTCCCATTGACTGGCCTTGTGGCTTAGTGGGTAGTAGCTCTGCCTGCGAAGCCGAGGGTCGTGGGTTCGATCCCCACCCAGTGCAAATATTTGTGTGATGAATTCAAATGTTTGCACTGTGTCTGGGTGTTTCTATGTATAACAAGTATGTATTTAAAACTATATAAGTACTAGTTGACCCGGTGAACTTCGTACCACCATTTATATTTTCTTCTACATTTTCTTAACTTTCTGCTGTTCAAATCTTATCCTCAATAACTAATACATAAAACAAAGAGTCATCCTATTTGGTGCAGTCATTCAAAAGTTAAGAGCGTACATACATTTCGCAGATCCATTTTTAGGGTTCCGTAAAACGTACTAACTGAACCCTTATGAGTTCGTCATGTCTATCTGTCTGTCCATCCGAATGTCACAGCCACTTTTTTCGAAACTATAAGAACTATACTGTTGAAACTTGGTAAGAGATGTATTCTGTGAACCGCATGAAGTAAGTATTTATTATTACAAATTTATTTTAACGTATATACGCATTTAAAGGTAAGTACTCCCTTTATTGTTAATCAAGTTATTACCAAAAATCTGTTTCATTTTCATCGTAGTGCTTTGATATACGATGTTTTTTGTTTGATTACCTTGCACATAGACAAACACTTTGACACGCTCAGCGCTATTTGTATCGTTTAGGATATACATTGCCATAAGGAGTGTGTATAGTTTATGATACACACTCCCCATTTCAGTTAAAGCAGTGTGTATCCGAAATGCTCACGCTTTCTATACATTTTGACTGGCCTTGTGGCTAAATGGTTAGTAGCTCTGCCTGCGAAGCCGAGGGCCGTGGGTTCGATCCCCACCCAGTGCAAATATTTGTGTGATGAATTCAAATGTTTGCACTGTGTCTGGGTGTTTCTATGTATAATAAGTATGTATTTAAAACTATATAAGTATTATATCAGCTATCTGGCCGCCATCACACAAGCTTTGCTTAGTTTGGGGTCAGATGGTGTTGTGTGTGAATTGTTCACCAATATTTATTTACAATATTTATTTTTCCAGTGGTTTTGGGTTGGGAATCGGATAACCAGTTAAGGAAATATGAAGAAAAATAAAAATCACCTTGAAATAATTTTATTCAAAAAAAGAAAGCTACTTAGAAACTAAATAATCATTTTTCAAGTTTAAAATAAATCAGTGAATATTATTGATACAGAAAACGTTCACATACATAGCATTTTGTAGTTATTTGAGCTGCTCTGAATGTCTTGCCACCAAAAACTTTCCTCTCATACCCTTTATACCACTGAACATCTTCAGCGTACAATTTTCTCTCGAACTTTGTTATTTATGAGATAATGTTTTCTATTAGACAGTCTTCTTGTTATAATAAGGGCTGATAGCACTTCATCTCCGGCTAACTGAGCAGATCATTTTAATGGTACCGACTACCGACCATCTTTGGGTACGCAGATGATAGCACCGTCGCGTCGTAGAGAGTTACATATCCAGCGCAAGAGCCAGTGGACAACAAACTCAGCTACCGAGAGAGAATATGATCGAGCGTTCGAACTTGGCCTTTGAGGTAGTCTCTAAATGGGGCGATGCCAATTTGGCCAAGAGAAAACACAGGCGTGTTTATTATCCGCTAAAAGGAGTCCATTCGAACTGGCTCCTACTTTTCGAGGCGTATCCGTGCCGGTTACTAACCATCTCGAGGTTTTGGTCGTTTCTTTGTCATGGACGCTCAACTTTGGCACGTTTATTGAGTCTAAGGCTAAATTAGCCGCCAAAAACTGGATGTTCTCTCAAAAGTGCGAAGATACTTTAATTTTGAGCAGTAACTCACGTTATAAAAATCTCAGATTCGCTCCTGTATGGAGTACTGTTCGCACCTTTGGGATGGATCGGCTAAGTATCAGCTGGAGACTCTAGAATCGATTGAGAAACATGCCAAAAGGCTTATAGGCAATGACAATCTTGTGCGTAAAAGACTTCAAAGTCTTGATCATCGCCGCAAGATTGCTAGCTTATCGATTTTTTATCATACACTTCAGAGAGTGGGTAACTGATCTGCATGATCTAATACCACCTTGCCCTTTCTTCTATTGGAATTCTCGTATCTCAAAAAAGCGACATCGTTTCATGGTTGATGTTCCAAAGACACGAACGAAGAGATTTGACTCCACGTTTGTGATAAGAACGTCTAGGTTGTGGAATGCGTTGCCTGAGTGGGTTTTGCCCGATAGTTACAATCTTGGTGTCTTTAAATCGAGAGTGAATCGGTTTATTCTAGGTAAGCACGTTCCATCGTAACTTAACATCAGGTGAGATGGCGGTCAAGTGCAAACCTATTATAGTTAAAAAAAAGTAAAACTTCAATCATTTGTTTCCTGAATTGAGTGATAGTAAGTTTCTTGGAATAATATTTGGTTGAATAATAAATGTGCATCCAAGAGAGAAACAAAGAGAAAAAATATACACACCGGTAAATAGAAAGGGATCACGGGGGAGGGGTGTGATTAGATTCTATACTATTTTAACACCTCACAACTCACAACACTAAAAAACAAAAATTAAAAGTTGTGAAAATTCGGTGGTATTTGCATTTAGGGCTTGGCACTGAGCATGTTAAAGTGGGACTTGTGTGCCCCTGGGACTTGTTTATGGTCATAGCAAAACCAAGCCGCACTGGAAATTGTAGTCGTTTATACTCAAATGGTACATCAGTCGGAATCATTGGGATGCGTGGTATCTAAACGTCTTTAAACTCTCATTTCAGTATAGTTGCTTCTATCACGTTGTTCAGTATTTTTTATAGCCAATCGTGTGCCGTTGCAGAGACGTGGTTCGTTGATATTTCGCAACATTTAAACTACCGATCCTATTAATTGTAGATTGTAATCAGCGCCAGCGCCATCGAGTTCATAAAATCCGGTGGATAGTTGTTGACGACATCATTTTGATTAGTCACTGAATCAACTGATTTATAAATCCTCAGTTCGCCTGTAATTTGTTCTTGAATTTTGAAATTTGATTCATTTGAATCTATCTCATTTACATAATATTGGTATTTATTTATCATTTGTGGCTGTCTTGTCGCAATGTTGGGCAACGGTTTCCCTACCCTCCTTCCACTTGTCCCTATCTATGGCTAATATACAGTCCAGTCTTTCAGTCCATATTTGCGGAGGTCGTTTTGCTATCGTCATCGTTTTTTTGGTCTGCCGCGTCGTCGTTTGCAATCTGGCTTCCTCCGCGTGGTAATTATGGCCCAAGAATCATCCGACATACGGCAAACATGTCTAGCCCAATCTCACTTCAAATTGGCTGCATTTTGAGTCACACCGGCTGTTCCGGTTTTGGGACACAGTAGGTATGGTGTTTAGTATTCTGTCCGTTAGTGTTACTCCAAAAATACTGCGATCCACATTTGTTGCCGTTGGCAAACGTGTGTAATTAAATGTTTTTTCACAGACAGGGATATTAAATTAACAATTCAAAATAATAAAACTATTTTGATAGCGCGGTTTGTGTTTGACTGACATTTGATTGATATAATGACGTGAAACCGACGCATTTTACGTCGCGTGCCGAAACTAACTCAAAATAAATAATATCGTGAAGCCGACCAAATTGAAAATCATTACTAATGATCTGTGAGTCTTACGTATTGTGACTATTCAGTTTCATCTGGTTCGCGATATTATCACTTTTGTTGAGTTTCTTTTGAGTGAGTTTCGGAACGCGACAAAATCCTCCTTTCCTCGAACGCAACACGCACACTGTTTTGATAGATATGATGGAATTTGAAATTTGTGTAGCGGGAATAAAGTGCAAATTAACTCTTTGACGTTAAGAACACACATATATTGCTTAGACTTAAGTGAGTGCTTGTTATTTAATATGAACTTTATTTCATAGTAATAAAGCTCAAATTGCCTTAACATCTTAGTTAGAAAACGTTTGTATGGGAAAAAGAAAAGGGCTGTTTTTAGGGTTTTCCCGGCAATTATTCGATTAATTCTTGCCGTAAAAACCATCCTTGAACTTATACGAACATTTTAAAAAAAGAATTGTCCGAATCGGTCCAGGCGTTGTTGAGTGATGCGCTTACCAACACATTTTGCGATTCATTTTTATATTATACTAGCTGACCCGGTGAACTTCGTACCACCATGTATTTTTTTTTTCGTCTACATTTTCTAAACTTTCTGCTGTACAAATCTGGTGCCGACAATAACAAATACATAAAACAAAGAATCATCCTATTTGGTGCAGTCATTCAAAAGTTATGAGCCTACATACATTTCAAAGATCCATTTTTAAGGTTCCGTAAAACGTACTTACTGAACCCTTATGGGTTCATCATGTCTGTTGTCTTTCCATCCGTATGTCGCAACCACTTTTTTCGAAATTATAAGAACTACATATACTGTTGAAACTTGGTAAGATGTGTATTCTGTGAACCGCATTAAGTAAGTATTTCATTAATAACATATTTATTTGAACGTATTGCTTTTAAAAGCAAGTAATCTCTTTATTGTTAAGTACTCAAGTTATTACCAAACATCAGTTTTATTTTCATTGTAGTGCTTTGTGATATACGATGTGTTTTGTTTGATTACCTGGCACATGCATGCGTCAGTAGCAGTGTTTATCCGAAATGCGCACGTCTGATCCAAAATAAAGTGGCTAAGTGCGAGTTGGACTCGCCCATGAAGGGTTCCGTTGCAGCAAGTAACATAATATACATAGTACACATACCTAGTTCTTGTAGTTTGTTGTAACTTTGATCGAAGTTTTAATAATAGTGTATTTATGACGTACTAAAAAAAACTACTCATCAGATCCAACCAATATTCGTTGGTAGTTTGCATGGTAATGTACATCATATATTTTTTTTAGTTTTTTCATTCTCTTACTTTAGAAGTTAGAGGGGACACACATTTTACCACTTTGGAAGTGTCTCTCGCGCAAATCATTCAGTGTAGACAAAAATTATATTAGAAACTTCAACATCATTTTTGAAGACCTATCGATAGACACCCCATACGAGTAGGTTTGATGAAAAAAATTTTTTGAGTTTCAGTTCCCAGTATAGGGGGCATCCCTAATTTTTATTTTTTTAATTTTTTTTGTACAAATCTTAATGCGGTTCACAGAATACATCTACTTATCAAGTTTCAACAGTGTAGTTCTCATAGTGACTGTGACATACGGATGGACAGACAGACATGACGAATCTAAAAGGGTTCCGTTTTTACGTTTTACGGAACCCTAAAAACTGCAAAGTCTTGAACATCGCCGAAAACTTGCTAGGTTATCGGTTTATTATCGGATACACTTCGGAGAGTGTGTATCTGATCTGCATGATCTAATACCACCTAGCCCTTTTTCTATCGGACTTCTCGTATCTCGAAGAAGAGGCATCGTTTCATGGTTGATGTTCCAAAGACACGAACAAAGAGGTTTGACTCTACTTTTGTGATATGAACGTCTAGACTGTGGAATGAGTTGCCTGAGTGGGTTTTTCCCGATGGTTATAATCTTGGTGTCTTCAAATCGAGCTCCATCTTAGACCGCATCGTCGCTTAACATCAGGCGAGATGGTGGCCAAGTGTAAACCTATAATACCCCGTTTACATTATTCCAGTCCAGCGACCGAATCCAGCGCTGGATTGCTTACTGGAATAATGTAAACCGGCACTGGAATGCTTTGGCACTGGATTGATGCTTTCCAGTGCCGGTTTCCATTATTCCAGTAAGCAATCCAGCGCTGGATTCGGTTGCTGGACTGGAATAATGTAAACGGGGTATTAATGTAAAAAAAATATATCTTTCTATACTTTTTCCCAGTTTTTTTGGGTTGGGAAACAGACAATCAGTTAAGGAGATATTAAGAGAAAAAAAAAATCACTTTTTAATAATTTTATTCAAAAAAAAAAAAAGAAAGTTACTTAGAAACTAAATAATCAATGTTTTAAGTTCAAAATAAATCATTTTATAAATCATCAATTACTAAAACATTTTTGACACAGAAAACTTTCACATACAGAGCATTTTGTAGTTGTTTGAGCTGCTTTGAAAGTCTTGCCACCAATAATTTTCCTGTCATTACTGTTTATAGCACCTCTGCACATCTTCAGTGTACAATTTTCTCACCAACTTTGTTCCTTATGTGAAAATGTTTTCTATTAGAAGGTCTTATTGTCATAATAGGGGTTGATGATATTTCATCTCCGGCTAACTGACAGATAGATCGTTTTAGTAAAACTAAAATTATTTGTTCCCTGAATTGAATGATAGTAAGTTTCTTGAGATAATATTTGGTTTAATAATAAATGTGCATTTAAGAGAGAAACAAAGATAAATAATATTACGGAGTGTGTATCTTTATATATATCCATATGGCCTGTATCCACGTGTATAAAAAAATATATACACCGGTAAAAAAGAAAGGGATGATGGGGGAGGGGGTGTGATTATTTTGTATACTATTTTAACACCTCACAATTCACAACACTAAAAAAACAAAATAATAAAGTTATGAAAATTTGGTGGTATTTGCATATAGAGCTTGGCGCTGAGCGTATTAAGATAAGATACATCAGTCGGAATCATTGGGATTCGTGGTATCAAAACGTCTTCTGCTTTATACTTTCCTTTCAGTTTAGTTGCTTCTATCACGTTGTTCAGTATTTTTTATAGCATATTTCGCATCATTTTAACTACCGATACAACCGTTAATTGTCTTGAATTTTGAAATTTAATTCATTTACATCTAACTCGTTTACATAATATTAATATTTATTTATCATCTGGCTATCTTGTCCCAATGTTGTCCAACGGCTTCCATACTCTCCTTCCACTTTTCCGTTTCTATGGCTAATACAGCCCAGTCTCCTGTGGAGACCTCCACAAATATCGGAAATTTGTGGAGGTTGTCTTCTTCTTTGGTCTGCCGCGTCGTCGTTTGCAATCTGGCTTCCTCCGCGTGTCGTCCGTTTTTTGGCCATTAGGCCATTATGATCATGATCATTTGATCATCCGACATGCGGCAATGCGATCACACTTCAAATTGGCTGCTTTTTTAGTCACATCGATCGGCTACTCCGGTTTTGGAACGCAGTATGGTGTTTCGTATTCTGTCCGTTAGTTTTACTCCAAAAATACTGGAGCACAGTATTTTTCACAGAACAGCCCGTTGGAAAACGTATGTATTTAAATAATTTTACACAGATAGGGATATTAAATTAATAATTCAAAATAATAAAACAATTTTGAGAACGCCGTTTGTTTGACTGACACTTGATTGATACAATGACGTGAAAACATTACATTCTTTTTGGTGAAAACTGACGCATTTTACATCGCGTGGCGAAACTAAATCAATGGATATGATGGAATTTGAACCTTGTGCAGCAGTAATAAAGTGCAAATTGTCTCCTTGACGTTAGGACCACACATATATTGCTTAGACATAAGTGAGTGCTTGTAATTAAATATGATTTTTATTTCATAGCAATAAAGCTTAAATTGCCTTAAAGTTTTAGTTAGAAAACGTTTGTATGGGAAACCACTTTTTTGAATATGAACTTTATTACATATTTATAAAGCTCAAATTGCCTTAACGTTTTAGTTAGGATACGTTTGTATGGGAAAAAGAAAAGGGCTGTTTTAAGGGTTTTCCCGGCAATTATTTGATCTTTTCTCGTCGTAAAAACCATCCTTGGACTTCAACGAACATTTTAAAAAAAGAATTGTCCAAATTGGCCCAGGCGTTGTTGAGTGATGCGCTTACCAACACATTTTGCGATTCATTTTTATATTATAGACTAGCTGACCCGGTGAACTTCGTACCACCATATATTTTTCGTCTACATTTTCTAAATTTTCTATTGTACAAATCTTGTCCCGACAATAACAAATATATAAAACAAAGAAAGAATCATCCTATTTGGTTTGGTCATTGAAAAGTTATGAGCGTACATACATTTCGAAGATCCATTTTTAGGGTTCCGTAAAACGTAGGTACTAACTGAACCCTTATGGGTTCGTCATGTATGTCTATTTGTCCATCCGTATGTCACAGCCACTTTTTAAGAACTATACTGTTGAAACTTGGTAAGAGATGTATAATGTGAACCGCATTAAGTATTTTATTAATAACATATTTACTTCAACGTTTAGTACGCATTTAAAAGTAAGTAATCCTTTTATTGTCAATCAAGCTATTACCTACCAAAAATCTTTTCAATCTTATCAAAAGTTTTATTTTCATTGTAGTGCTGTGTGATATACGATGTTTTTATTTGATTACCTGGCACATAGACAAACGAATCTGATGGTTTTCGATCACGGGAGGGCCATATGCAACATTCAATTGACCATGTGAGAAACATGGGTTTTCTAGATTAATACCACAAACACTATAACACGCTCAGCGCAATGTGTATCGTTTAGGATACACACTGTCATAAGAATTGTGTATAGTTTATGATACACACTCCCCATTTCAGTTAAAGCAGTGTGTATCCGAAATGCTCACGCTTTCTATACAATTTCCCAGTGGTTTAGCTGACCCGGTGAACTTCGTACCACCATATATTTTTCGTCTACATTTTCTAAATTTTCTATTGTACAAATCTTGTCCCGACAATAACAAATACATAAAACAAAGAAAGAATCATCCTATTTGGTTTGGTCATTGAAAAGTTATGAGCGTACACACATTTCGAAGATCGCTATTAGACGGTCTTTTTGTCATAATAGGGGCTGGTGGCACTTCATCTCCGGCTGACTGAGCAGATCGTTTTAGTAAAACTTTAATTATTTGTTCCCTAAATTAAGTGATAGTAAGTTTCTTGAGATATTATTTGGTTGAATAATAAATGTCCATTCAAGAGAGAAACAAAGATAAATAATATTACGGAATGTGTATCTTTATTGATACACACGGCCTGGGAAATAGTTTATCTAAATAAACTATTTCCCAGGCCACGTGTATCAAAAAATTTACACACCGGTAAAAAAAGAAAGGGATGTCGGGGGAGGCGGTGTGATTATTTTCTTTACTATTTTAACACCTCACAACACACAACACAAAAAAAAATATTTGGTGGTATTTGCATACAGTGCTTGGCGCTGAGCATGTTAAGGTTGTCCTTGGGACTTGTTTATGGTCATAGCAAAAGCAGGAAGCACTGAAAACTGCAAAAAAGCAAGCCGCACTGGAAACTGTAGTCGTTTAAACTCAAATGGTGCATCAGTCGGAATCATTGGGATGCGTGGTATCTAAACGTCTTCTTCTTTGTACTTTCCTTTCAGTATAGTTGCTTCTATCATTTTGTTCAGTATTTTTATAGCCAACCATGTGCCGTTGCAAAGACACGGTTCAGTGATATCCAGCGAGTTCAAAAATTCCGGTGGATAGTTGTTGACGACATCATCTTGATTAGTCACCGAATCAACTGATTTATAAATCCTCATCCGCCTGTAATTTGTTCTTGAATTTTGAAATTTAATTCATTTCCATCTATCTCATTTACATAATATTAGTATTTATTTATCATGTGGCTGTCTTGTCCCAATGTTGGGCAACGGCTTCCCTACCCTCCTTCTAATTTTCCCTATCTATGGCTTATATACAGTCGAGTCTTTCTGATATTTGCGGAGGTCGTCTTGCCATTGGCATCGTTTCTTTGGTCTGCCGCGTCGTCGTTGGCAATCTGGCTTCCTCTGCGTGGTAACTATGGCCCAATAATCATCCAACATGCGGCAAACATGTCCAGCACGATCCCACTTCAAATTGGTTGCTTTTTGAGTCACAAACTCTGGTTTTGGAACGCAGTATGGTGTTTCATATTCTGTTCGTTAGTTTTACTCCAGAAATACTACTGCGCTCCACAGCCCGTTGGCCCGTTGGCAAACGTGTCTTGTATCTAAATAATTTTCCACAGATAGGGATATTTAATTAACAATTTAAAATAATAAAACACTTTTGGTAACGCGGTTTGTTTTTGACTGACACTTGATATAATCAAGATATAATGACGTGAAAACTGACGCATTTTACGTCGCGTGCCGAAACTAAATCACAACTAAATCAAAATAAATAATATCGTGAAGCCGACCAAATTGAAAATCAGTACTAATGATCTGTGAGTCTTACGTTTTGTGACTATTCAGTTTGATCTGGTTCTCGATGTTATCACTTTTGTTGAGTTTCTTCTGAGTGGTTTTCGGAACGCGACAATCCTCCTATCCTTCAACGCACACACGCACACTGTTTAGATAGAATATATGATGGAATTTGAACTTTGTGCAGCGGGACCAAAGTGCAAATTGACTCCTTGACGTTAGGAACACACATATATTGCTTAGACTTATGTGAGTGCTTGTTATTTAATATGATCTTTATGCTATAGCAATAGAGCTCAAATTGCCTTAACATTTTAGTTAGAAAACGTTTGTATGGGAAAGCACTTTAATTAATATGAATTTTATTTCGTAGGAATAAAGCTCAAATTGCCTTAACATCTTAGTTAGAAAACGTTTGTATGGGAAAAAGAAAAGGGCTGTTTTTAGGGTTTTCCTGGCAATTATTCGATTTATTCTCGCCGTAAAAACCATCCTTGAACTTATACAAACATTTAAAAAAAAGAATTGTCCAAATCGGTCCAGGCGTTGTTGAGTGATGCGCTTACCAACACATTTTGCGATTAATTTTTATATTATAGACTAGCTGACCCGGTGAACTTCGTACCACCATATATTTTTCGTCTACATTTTCTAAATTTTCTATTGTACAAATCTTGTCCCGACAATAACAAATATATAAAACAAAGAAAGAATCATCCTATTTGGTTTGGTCATTGAAAAGTTATGAGCGTACATACATTTCGAAGATCCATTTTTAGGGTTCCGTAAAACGTAGGTACTAACTGAACCCTTATGGGTTCGTCATGTATGTCTATTTGTCCATCCGTATGTCACAGCCACTTTTTAAGAACTATACTGTTGAAACTTGGTAAGAGATGTATAATGTGAACCGCATTAAGTATTTTATTAATAACATATTTACTTCAACGTTTAGTACGCATTTAAAAGTAAGTAATCCTTTTATTGTCAATCAAGCTATTACCTACCAAAAATCTTTTCAATCTTATCAAAAGTTTTATTTTCATTGTAGTGCTGTGTGATATACGATGTTTTTATTTGATTACCTGGCACATAGACAAACGAATCTGATGGTTTTCGATCACGGGAGGGCCATATGCAACATTCAATTGACCATGTGAGAAACATGGGTTTTCTAGATTAATACCACAAACACTATAACACGCTCAGCGCAATGTGTATCGTTTAGGATACACACTGTCATAAGAATTGTGTATAGTTTATGATACACACTCCCCATTTCAGTTAAAGCAGTGTGTATCCGAAATGCTCACGCTTTCTATACAATTTCCCAGTGGTTTAGCTGACCCGGTGAACTTCGTACCACCATATATTTTTCGTCTACATTTTCTAAATTTTCTATTGTACAAATCTTGTCCCGACAATAACAAATACATAAAACAAAGAAAGAATCATCCTATTTGGTTTGGTCATTGAAAAGTTATGAGCGTACACACATTTCGAAGATCGCTATTAGACGGTCTTTTTGTCATAATAGGGGCTGGTGGCACTTCATCTCCGGCTGACTGAGCAGATCGTTTTAGTAAAACTTTAATTATTTGTTCCCTAAATTAAGTGATAGTAAGTTTCTTGAGATATTATTTGGTTGAATAATAAATGTCCATTCAAGAGAGAAACAAAGATAAATAATATTACGGAATGTGTATCTTTATTGATACACACGGCCTGGGAAATAGTTTATCTAAATAAACTATTTCCCAGGCCACGTGTATCAAAAAATTTACACACCGGTAAAAAAAGAAAGGGATGTCGGGGGAGGCGGTGTGATTATTTTCTTTACTATTTTAACACCTCACAACACACAACACAAAAAAAAATATTTGGTGGTATTTGCATACAGTGCTTGGCGCTGAGCATGTTAAGGTTGTCCTTGGGACTTGTTTATGGTCATAGCAAAAGCAGGAAGCACTGAAAACTGCAAAAAAGCAAGCCGCACTGGAAACTGTAGTCGTTTAAACTCAAATGGTGCATCAGTCGGAATCATTGGGATGCGTGGTATCTAAACGTCTTCTTCTTTGTACTTTCCTTTCAGTATAGTTGCTTCTATCATTTTGTTCAGTATTTTTATAGCCAACCATGTGCCGTTGCAAAGACACGGTTCAGTGATATCCAGCGAGTTCAAAAATTCCGGTGGATAGTTGTTGACGACATCATCTTGATTAGTCACCGAATCAACTGATTTATAAATCCTCATCCGCCTGTAATTTGTTCTTGAATTTTGAAATTTAATTCATTTCCATCTATCTCATTTACATAATATTAGTATTTATTTATCATGTGGCTGTCTTGTCCCAATGTTGGGCAACGGCTTCCCTACCCTCCTTCTAATTTTCCCTATCTATGGCTTATATACAGTCGAGTCTTTCTGATATTTGCGGAGGTCGTCTTGCCATTGGCATCGTTTCTTTGGTCTGCCGCGTCGTCGTTGGCAATCTGGCTTCCTCTGCGTGGTAACTATGGCCCAATAATCATCCAACATGCGGCAAACATGTCCAGCACGATCCCACTTCAAATTGGTTGCTTTTTGAGTCACAAACTCTGGTTTTGGAACGCAGTATGGTGTTTCATATTCTGTTCGTTAGTTTTACTCCAGAAATACTACTGCGCTCCACAGCCCGTTGGCCCGTTGGCAAACGTGTCTTGTATCTAAATAATTTTCCACAGATAGGGATATTTAATTAACAATTTAAAATAATAAAACACTTTTGGTAACGCGGTTTGTTTTTGACTGACACTTGATATAATCAAGATATAATGACGTGAAAACTGACGCATTTTACGTCGCGTGCCGAAACTAAATCACAACTAAATCAAAATAAATAATATCGTGAAGCCGACCAAATTGAAAATCAGTACTAATGATCTGTGAGTCTTACGTTTTGTGACTATTCAGTTTGATCTGGTTCTCGATGTTATCACTTTTGTTGAGTTTCTTCTGAGTGGTTTTCGGAACGCGACAATCCTCCTATCCTTCAACGCACACACGCACACTGTTTAGATAGAATATATGATGGAATTTGAACTTTGTGCAGCGGGACCAAAGTGCAAATTGACTCCTTGACGTTAGGAACACACATATATTGCTTAGACTTATGTGAGTGCTTGTTATTTAATATGATCTTTATGCTATAGCAATAGAGCTCAAATTGCCTTAACATTTTAGTTAGAAAACGTTTGTATGGGAAAGCACTTTAATTAATATGAATTTTATTTCGTAGGAATAAAGCTCAAATTGCCTTAACATCTTAGTTAGAAAACGTTTGTATGGGAAAAAGAAAAGGGCTGTTTTTAGGGTTTTCCTGGCAATTATTCGATTTATTCTCGCCGTAAAAACCATCCTTGAACTTATACAAACATTTAAAAAAAAGAATTGTCCAAATCGGTCCAGGCGTTGTTGAGTGATGCGCTTACCAACACATTTTGCGATTAATTTTTATATTATAGACTAGCTGACCCGGTGAACTTCGTACCACCATATATTTTTCGTCTACATTTTCTAAATTTTCTATTGTACAAATCTTGTCCCGACAATAACAAATATATAAAACAAAGAAAGAATCATCCTATTTGGTTTGGTCATTGAAAAGTTATGAGCGTACATACATTTCGAAGATCCATTTTTAGGGTTCCGTAAAACGTAGGTACTAACTGAACCCTTATGGGTTCGTCATGTATGTCTATTTGTCCATCCGTATGTCACAGCCACTTTTTAAGAACTATACTGTTGAAACTTGGTAAGAGATGTATAATGTGAACCGCATTAAGTATTTTATTAATAACATATTTACTTCAACGTTTAGTACGCATTTAAAAGTAAGTAATCCTTTTATTGTCAATCAAGCTATTACCTACCAAAAATCTTTTCAATCTTATCAAAAGTTTTATTTTCATTGTAGTGCTGTGTGATATACGATGTTTTTATTTGATTACCTGGCACATAGACAAACGAATCTGATGGTTTTCGATCACGGGAGGGCCATATGCAACATTCAATTGACCATGTGAGAAACATGGGTTTTCTAGATTAATACCACAAACACTATAACACGCTCAGCGCAATGTGTATCGTTTAGGATACACACTGTCATAAGAATTGTGTATAGTTTATGATACACACTCCCCATTTCAGTTAAAGCAGTGTGTATCCGAAATGCTCACGCTTTCTATACAATTTCCCAGTGGTTTAGCTGACCCGGTGAACTTCGTACCACCATATATTTTTCGTCTACATTTTCTAAATTTTCTATTGTACAAATCTTGTCCCGACAATAACAAATACATAAAACAAAGAAAGAATCATCCTATTTGGTTTGGTCATTGAAAAGTTATGAGCGTACACACATTTCGAAGATCGCTATTAGACGGTCTTTTTGTCATAATAGGGGCTGGTGGCACTTCATCTCCGGCTGACTGAGCAGATCGTTTTAGTAAAACTTTAATTATTTGTTCCCTAAATTAAGTGATAGTAAGTTTCTTGAGATATTATTTGGTTGAATAATAAATGTCCATTCAAGAGAGAAACAAAGATAAATAATATTACGGAATGTGTATCTTTATTGATACACACGGCCTGGGAAATAGTTTATCTAAATAAACTATTTCCCAGGCCACGTGTATCAAAAAATTTACACACCGGTAAAAAAAGAAAGGGATGTCGGGGGAGGCGGTGTGATTATTTTCTTTACTATTTTAACACCTCACAACACACAACACAAAAAAAAATATTTGGTGGTATTTGCATACAGTGCTTGGCGCTGAGCATGTTAAGGTTGTCCTTGGGACTTGTTTATGGTCATAGCAAAAGCAGGAAGCACTGAAAACTGCAAAAAAGCAAGCCGCACTGGAAACTGTAGTCGTTTAAACTCAAATGGTGCATCAGTCGGAATCATTGGGATGCGTGGTATCTAAACGTCTTCTTCTTTGTACTTTCCTTTCAGTATAGTTGCTTCTATCATTTTGTTCAGTATTTTTATAGCCAACCATGTGCCGTTGCAAAGACACGGTTCAGTGATATCCAGCGAGTTCAAAAATTCCGGTGGATAGTTGTTGACGACATCATCTTGATTAGTCACCGAATCAACTGATTTATAAATCCTCATCCGCCTGTAATTTGTTCTTGAATTTTGAAATTTAATTCATTTCCATCTATCTCATTTACATAATATTAGTATTTATTTATCATGTGGCTGTCTTGTCCCAATGTTGGGCAACGGCTTCCCTACCCTCCTTCTAATTTTCCCTATCTATGGCTTATATACAGTCGAGTCTTTCTGATATTTGCGGAGGTCGTCTTGCCATTGGCATCGTTTCTTTGGTCTGCCGCGTCGTCGTTGGCAATCTGGCTTCCTCTGCGTGGTAACTATGGCCCAATAATCATCCAACATGCGGCAAACATGTCCAGCACGATCCCACTTCAAATTGGTTGCTTTTTGAGTCACAAACTCTGGTTTTGGAACGCAGTATGGTGTTTCATATTCTGTTCGTTAGTTTTACTCCAGAAATACTACTGCGCTCCACAGCCCGTTGGCCCGTTGGCAAACGTGTCTTGTATCTAAATAATTTTCCACAGATAGGGATATTTAATTAACAATTTAAAATAATAAAACACTTTTGGTAACGCGGTTTGTTTTTGACTGACACTTGATATAATCAAGATATAATGACGTGAAAACTGACGCATTTTACGTCGCGTGCCGAAACTAAATCACAACTAAATCAAAATAAATAATATCGTGAAGCCGACCAAATTGAAAATCAGTACTAATGATCTGTGAGTCTTACGTTTTGTGACTATTCAGTTTGATCTGGTTCTCGATGTTATCACTTTTGTTGAGTTTCTTCTGAGTGGTTTTCGGAACGCGACAATCCTCCTATCCTTCAACGCACACACGCACACTGTTTAGATAGAATATATGATGGAATTTGAACTTTGTGCAGCGGGACCAAAGTGCAAATTGACTCCTTGACGTTAGGAACACACATATATTGCTTAGACTTATGTGAGTGCTTGTTATTTAATATGATCTTTATGCTATAGCAATAGAGCTCAAATTGCCTTAACATTTTAGTTAGAAAACGTTTGTATGGGAAAGCACTTTAATTAATATGAATTTTATTTCGTAGGAATAAAGCTCAAATTGCCTTAACATCTTAGTTAGAAAACGTTTGTATGGGAAAAAGAAAAGGGCTGTTTTTAGGGTTTTCCTGGCAATTATTCGATTTATTCTCGCCGTAAAAACCATCCTTGAACTTATACAAACATTTAAAAAAAAGAATTGTCCAAATCGGTCCAGGCGTTGTTGAGTGATGCGCTTACCAACACATTTTGCGATTAATTTTTATATTATAGAAGAAGATTATATCAGCTATCTGGCCGTCATCACACAAGCTTTGCTTAGTTTGGGGTCAGATGGTGTTGTGTGTGAATTGTCCACCAATAATTAAAAAAAAAAAATATTAAACTTCTGCCCGCCTACAGTTTAATTTTCGCCTTCTACAAAAAAGTAGGTTACTTGTGTTCAACTCTCCTTGCGAGAGGAGGCCCGGAGTCCCAGCAGTGGGAACATTTAGTGGGTTGCTTATGCTATAGAATCCTTTGACTGGACTGAGAAAAATACTCAAAGGCAGGACACGAACCTAAACTTTAAACGTTGTAAACTTTTATATTGCATCCGCTTGTCCTAGCGGTTTTTATAACCTCCTTCGGTAACCGTCTAAATACGATGTTATCTACATAATATGATTAGAGTAGACTTACATAATTTGTCTAGTGACTTGAAAAACCAGCCCAGATTTAGAGAAAGTACATTTTTTTATACATGTTAATTAATTTGGTGCATATTCAATATATAAAGAAATATACATTTTTCATTCACATAAATCTATTATCAATACAGTATTTGTGAAAATATAAGATGGTAATAAAATTACCACGTCCAAGTTTTGAATGCTACATGCACAGTTCAAAGTTAGCTGCGTGCTTCAACGCCCGTTAGTAAAGACAGCACGTGAAACGTTTAAACTTAAGTTCCATGTTATCTAGAGTCATCGTTTCAGTTTCAAGACATAGAGTAAATGATAATTTTCTAAGAAATATTGTCTTTCAAATCGAAACACAGTAATGTTTGTACATTACTGCTTGGTGGTAGAATATCTGGCAAAAAGTAATGCCTAACTTGGCGGACTTTTTAAATATTCGTGGGCTCTTCACACACAATGTCATTCTGATCCCAAACTAAGCAAAGTTTGTACTATAATCATGGTTCAATTACCAATATATAATTATTGGTTTACTAAGCTATAATAACAACAACGTAACCTAAAAATGAATACATACTAGCAGCGCCTCGCGTTGTTACCCGTGTAGTTGCTGTTCCCTTTATTTTCCCGGGATAAAAAGTTGCTTATGGTTCTTTAAGATTAATTGTCTTTCTATGTTCTAAATATCACCCTGATCCGTTCAGACGTTACGATGTGATTAAGCAAAAAACATCAAAATGTCCAAACGTTGAAATATATAATATTAGTAGGATTTACAACAGCGAAGCACCCAGTCACAGAACAAACTTCATATTTCAATGTTATGCATTTCTTTTCTTAAATAAGATGTTTACCCACTTTTTGCCGTAACCGATAGAATAGTGCACCGCAGCTAGTAAGGACGAACATAATCTGTGTTTATTGTAGGCTGTGCACGCGGGGGTAAATATTGACGGAGCATACACGTCGCGCCGGATCCCTGCATAGCTGGGCAACTTGGGGAATGTACGATTTAAGTGTTGCGATGTGGCATGGCTATGCACGACAGACAACTTTATTTCATAATAATGTAGTAATTGTTGCTTTGAATATTGATTGGTAAAAAAAAAAAATTCACAATCGTGCGGTTGTAGGTTCCGATCTCGCCAAAGCCGCGGTTGTCATCGTCAGTGGAAATAACGAAAAAAATACGTTACCATAAAATAATGAAGATGTAGATAAAAGTAAAGTAATAATCCGAACTAAACTAAACAGAACAAGTAAAATAGCTGTGCAGCTATTGGAGCAAGACGAGTCCACATCATTACAAAAAAAAAAAAAACATTACATCATTACAGTCCGCGAGGTATAAGCTGAGCTTTGCATTAGTGTGAGTGATCACCAAAAGTACAGTCAGACGCAGGACGCTGTGACCATGTTCTCTTAATAAGGTGTTTCTTCAAACCAGAAGTGCTGCCATCTGAATATGATTTTGATGAAGTGTGAGTGGTGTCAATATATGTTTCATCGGTATAAACGATAGGCCTGCCCTGAATACGGTATTCGGAAATTTTAAGTAAATAAGTTATACGTAGGTGACGGATCTCATGCTTTTCCATTAAATTTTTTCTGTTATTCTCTGTCCTTGACCATTTGAATCCTAAAAGAGATACTTCTTTTCGAAATGACCATATTGATCCTGGATAGTTAATGTCAGCTTGTTGTTTAAGAGTTTGTTGTCTGACTGTACTTTTGGTAATAGATGCGTATGCATGTGATCACTCACACTAATGCAAAGCTCAGCTTATACCTCGCGGACTGTACCTAGCTAAGCACTGCACTCGTCACCCCGAGATATAAGATGTTTTATTTGTATGTCCTGTAATTTTACTGAAAACACTGTTCTTCAAAACGGAAAGTTTTCAAATTACTGCTTGGCAGAAAAATAACTGGTAAAAATGTGGTGCTTTCCCAGGCGATCTCAGCAAAGAGTTCTACCACTACATTACACAAAAACTGAACAGACTGTGTAGTTTGGCTGTGAGTGATGATTCCGGGCGCGGGCATTGAACCGCGACCGACCGACCTCGTCCTTGCTGACTGTAACGAGGGAAATCTGCTTTGATCTGGATGTGATGTGGCCGTGGCTCTCTCGCTTAGCGGATGTTTTACAGTCTCTAAGTGTAGAACAATCACCAACAAGTGTAGAAATAGTCGTGAGCAACTGCATAGGGAAACGCAAGACCGAGAATTGGGCTGAGTTGGGCATTAAAAGAGAGGCTTGTATCCAGCAGTGGACGTCTGCATGCTGCGGATGATGATGATAATGCCTCACCCCACTGTGTAACCCGCAGATGTTCCGCATCATCATCATTATCAGCCTGTACTTCTCAGTACTGGCTCTATACTGGCTTCTCCTATAATACGCTACTCGGCCCGAACCTCGGTGTTACGTATCCCAAACTAAAAAAAATATATTATCAATCATTTGTACTAGTACAAAATACTAGTCTCTAGACACGAGACCTTTTTAAGTGAGTATTATGGACACCGTACGCGGGCGGCGCAGATAGCGGACAATGGAATGGAAGCCGCTGATGCTGTGATATGATGGATCCAGTCAGGCTCGCGGCCTGATGACTGCGTGCCGTTCCACGCACCGATAAATTCATTCTCACTTATTTTACAATAACGGTTTTGCCCAAATAGCTCCCATTACCTATATGTACAAGTATAGACCTTATGTGTCATTCCAAACTATAAATCTGTTTCAAACTTCAACCTGATCTGTTTAGAGAGATTAGACGAAAAATAAAAACATCACAATATTTCCAGTGAAATGACAGAGCTAAGAGAGTAACCACCTTTGGTAGTGGTAGGACTCTCAGCAGAGTCCGCCTGGGGAAGTACCACACCTTTGCCGCCAAGCAGTAATGTGCAAACATTACTGTGTTCCGAGTTGAAGGGCAATGTTTCTAGAGAAATTACAGGGCTTAGGCTTCATGTTCCAATAGCTGCGTGTCACTGTGCTGTTATGTGGCAGGCAAGTTGCTTACCATCAGGAACATGTCTTGCTCGTCTCGTCACTCTTTATTTAAAAAAAAACCACACTAGCTACTCTTAGCAGCGGCGACAGGCATCTAGACGCTGCATCACGCTTCAAAAAGTAGCTGCGCTTGGCGTCTAGTCACTGCATCCCACTTCAAAAAGAAGCATGTATGGTCAGGGCCATAGAGATAAAAAAAACCTTTCTCTGAGTGACCAGCGCAGTGCAGTGGCTGGGTTATGATTTGGACCATGTTCCAATAGCTGCTTGTCACTGTCCTATTACGGGCACTGGGCAGGCATGTTGTTTACCATCAGGCTACTCGTTTTATTACTCTATACCGTGAAAAAAACCCTCTCGCGAAATTTGATTTTGAAAACCACCTGACGTGTTTTCTCCCTTTGTTTTCCTTCACATTAACAAACTTGCAGATCTGCACACGATTATTATTTCAGAAGTTTTTGCTACTAGCCCACACCGTAAAGATAAAATTAGCCTTACTCTGAACATGATAAGCCTTTCAATTGAAATATAGATTCCACTGATCATTCAGCTCCGCCGAGTATGATCGTCGGGTCGTCAGCCTAATGCAGCATCACTGATCCATATCCACAATCTGTATACTTTCCGACGTCGGAATGAATTCCGTGTGTCAATGTCGGAAGCGGGGATGTGTTGACTTAGCGCGATTGAAGGATTTAGCTGACGAGTAGATGAACCAGAGATACAGCTTTCTTCCTTCCTCCTACTTTCCTTCAGCTCACAAATAAATTAAAACGAGCTAACTCTATGACATTTAATTTACAGCAAACTTTTCTAAAGATATTAAATAAGGCATGTTACATACAATACTCATAATTTTGAACTTCAGTTACAGAACCAAATTTAAAATACGGAAAAACCTGAATTATTCCATGTAAAATGCATTTCTAAAAGGTTAATTTGTAAAAGGTTGCCTGGAAGAGATCGCTTTCAGCGATAAGGCCGCCCACTGTCGCACTTGTTTACTATGTTTTATTTATTTTTGCTATGTATTATTTTTTGGTGTGTCAATAAAGCGTATCTATCTATTTCTAATGCAATAAATGTAATGTAAATAAGTTTTTGCCGATTTTGGAGTTGTTTTCTGATAAATGTTTTCATTATAATGAAGTTTTTTGTGATCAAAAGTCGTTTTATTCCGTGATATCATCTCCGTAAGCCCGTTCCTGATATTTTGTCTCGTTGAAAACTAGCCTATGTTTTATTTCAGATTATGATAATCTGACAGTAAGTAAGATTTTGAGTTTATGAAGTTTTCCAAGTTTTTTCAAAATATATTAGAATTACATTTAACAAAATTACACGAGCGTTAAATAATTTATGAACACTCCAAGATACTCCCGACACGTTACTCTCAACATTTTCTTCTCTGCAATTTTGCTGTGGTTTCAGATATCATAATATCTTCGAATACCGTTCGGTTTAACGTACCTTAAAAACGAGACAAATTTAAACGATTTTCGAATACAAAATGTTCCATTTTAAATTCGATGTTTAAGTTCGTCTGTTTGTACAGAACAGCGTACGTTGCGTCTCAACTGAATTTGTATGCGAATACAGATTCTAGCACAAACAATCGAAGATGAAAGAGTCAATATTTATAAGAACGAGGAAACAAAGAACACAATGGGAGCATTTGTTTGAATAGTAACTTATGCTTGCAGCATACCCAGTTGGATTTATGTAGTAGAAAAAAATATTTAAATTAAATATTAGCTACAAGAAGAGGGTATTCAAAAAAAAAATATACAAAGTGATTTAACCTAGGCTAATTTAATTATTAACAGATAGATTACTTATTTAACGCAATAAATCAACATTAGCGACAATCAAAGTTTTAGCACAATAATCAACTCCGAACGCAAACTGACAAGAGGTCCGCTCCGCACAAAGTCTCACGCAAGAAGGGACGGTCGATGCGCTTGCGCCGCCTTATATAGTTTTTCCATCCGTCAGCTCGTCGGTCTTCTAAATAATATTTCATTTAAAATCTATTGTTTTCCAATCTTACGCAAAGATCTTTATACTCTTTCTACACTTTCATATTTTTATTAGGATTATGAAAGTGGACTCGGGTTGAAAAGAAATCACAAACCTAATCGGGATCAAAGTTAATGTTTAGTTATTATCTTCCTAACAACGGCCGTTTTAACGCTTACCGACGGCCGTGGTTATGAGAAAACTTATTTATTTATTTAAACTTCAGTGACATGTGACGAAATGTGCCTGACTGCCTGTAGCTAAATGGTAGATACGTGGTAAGTTGTGAGGAACGTATACCCAAACTGTTTGATACCAATTTTTCGGCAATGTCTAAACGTAAGGGAGGTAGTGCTTCGACTTCTGGGCATTTTGGTTTTAATTAGTTTCTTTCCATGATTCAAAAACCTTTAATAGAGTGACGTAGAAAACTTATACATTCCATCAAAGCGCATTATTACAAAGTACTTGCAAATTGTATTATTATTATCAAAGCCAGTCGACAAACCAACATAATCTTAGCATGTAAATGAAAGTCCTCGCACAGTAATGTGAATGTATGCAGTAATGTCGCTGCGTTCATTGTTTCTAGCGAGCAATGATCACTGCGACGCGAGCAATTGCTTGCTCGCAGTCTCACTGCAAAACGACGACTTTCTTTCTTATAGACATCCTATGATTTACATTATTTAATTTTGACATGATGAGGATAGCTCACAGATATCTTTACAGAGTGAAGTTTTACAATACGCTCCCATACCGACACCCAAATTTGACACACAAAAGTTAGTTGTGCGTTTTTAAACGTCTTCGAGAGTTGCCCTCAAGTGGCTTTTACTGCCTAACTTACTTTGGGCTAGCTAAAAAAAACGTTAGTTGCACGCTAATGTCAGTAATATCTTTTAAAAATTAAAGAGGTAGGTAAAAGCCGGGTCACACAGAGGCGATCCGATAGCGATAGCGATCCGATAGCGATCCGGATCGTATCCGAGTATGGGATCGCACCCACTTGCTGTGTGTCAGGTTGCATACAAATTCGAACATTACAAAAATCCCGTCTCGGATCGCTATCGCTATCGGATCACCTCTGTGTGACCCGGCTTTAAACGTTCAGCTTCTGATGGTGAGCCTAAACACAAATAATAGTTCGGCTACTAATTCAGTACCTAATTTAAACATAAACACTCCAAAACACTACCTAGTACTGTACTGAACTCGTCACTCCGAGATATAAGATTGTGTGTATTTGTATAAAAATACTATTAGTCTTTGTATTTCTGATTACGCTGTAATTTGTCTGAAAAATAGACGCAAAGACGTGGTAATGCCCCGGATGGACTCAGCGAAAATTTTTACTATTACGAATTTTAATTACAAGATGTGGTATACGTGGTGGATTATGGATTTGACTTTCTTCTTACAAGAGAAAGCTGTAAGTTTCCGCAGTGGGGAACATTTAGTGAGTTGGTTAAATATGCTAAAAAAACAAACTTTACATGGGATGTCTGTAAGATAAGAAGCCGGGGACTCGACAGAAATGGTTCAGAAGTATTTTGAATTTCTACAATAATTTTACTTGCATTAGATTCCGCCGGTCAAGAGTCTGCAGTCTTTGTTGTACAGCCAATACTTGTTATGTTAGCTTTCCGAACGTTTGCAGAAAAATCCCGGATGATCGCTGTTGTGGCGGGGTACAGACGTCGTGCAAGAATGAGTTTTATTTGTACTGGAATTGATTTTGTATTGCTGTAGATTTAATCAAATTGAATGTTTTTGTTGAAGCAGATACAGTCTTTTTAGAAGTTTGAAGGGTATTTTAATACTTTGCACATATTTAGATACTAGTAACGTCTTGCGGTGTAACGGTATAATTACGCTTTTTGTTGTAATTTTACTCATTTTACGGATTTTTTTACAAACATTGAACAATTATTATTTACTAGCTGAACGCGCGCGCGTTGCTACGCCATCTATCGAAAATTGGTCGTACCATTTCAAATTTTGTTCAAATTCGGTTACTTTAGGTTCTAATGACGCACCCTTTAACATATGACAAATGCTGTCAAGCAACGAAAGCTCTCTAAAATTAATAGTTTCCCCCCGTTTTTGTTACATTTTTCATTAATGCTCGGCTCCTGTTGATAGTAGCGTAATGTTAAATACCCTATAGCCTTCCTCGATAAATGGACTATCCTACAAAGAAAGAATCTTTCAATTCGGACCAGTAGTTCCAGAGATCCTTGCGTTCAAACAAACAAACATACAAACAAACTCTTCAGCTTTATAATATTAGTATAGCTTATGTGGAAAACACACTCACCTAGTAACTTAAAATCGATGACAATATTTTGAAAAATGCCATGACTTAAATTTTTAGTAAAAATGTAAATGAGACTCATAGGTTACTTATTTCTTGAAATATGAATAGAACAGGAATGACGCATACAAAACAAAGAAACACAACTACATTTTATCGAAAATACCATTCCAATTTCAGCAAAAACTCTAAATTTCGTTTGCAAAACACATATGAATAAAGTTTAGTAGCACGTCCCGCGTCCAAGTTATCAAGACACATGGCCAGTGCAATCACAATACACTTACGTGGAACTTGGCAGGCGCGCTAACTGCTGTAATCTGGGGAGTGCATCTCCCGCACTGAACTGTGGCTCTGCTTGAGGAAACGTAGTTATACTCGTGACGTTAGAGACACTTTCTGAAAGCCAGAAACTCAACTAACGTTACAAAATGTTTACCTAAACAAATGGTAAACAAATTTGCCTTAAAAAATATATTAGTCCGCCAGTTACCTTATTAAGAAGTAATTAATAAACCAACATAATAGGGAAAACGTTATTTTTTAGAAAAAAAAACCGCGGCGGAACTTACACTGTATTTGCGTTTCGGTTGAGAGAATGTTCGTTCAAACACATATTGTAATTTTTTTTTCTGATAAACTACTTGTCCTATATTTAAAACATTTGTTTTCTAGCTTGGACAGTGCTTTTACGATACCTTTTTGAATGAAATTTCGCCATATTAACTCATATTAATGTAATCATTACATATGAAAATTACTAAAGTTAAATTATAGTAAAAGTTTCAAAAGTGATTCGCTTTTGAAACTTTTCTCCACAACCGTTTGACGATTCGACTCTAATTACGAGTTCTTCAAATTATACCTTACTTTAGATAATACTCGTAGTATAACTGGTAGTTAGATTTGGTATAACTTTCAGCTTCATAAATAATGCACCTGTAAAAGACAGCACGCGAACTTGTCTCTGTTCACTCGTCGCTCCGACAACAATGAATATTCAGGCGCCGCGACCGCCATCTAGCGGCGCATTCTGTATCAATTACGCTTTAACACGAATAGGAGACATTCGTTTACCAATTTTTTTATTAAACAGCAAGTAACATATTTTACATATTTAACTAATTGATGTGTTACGTGCGGTATGGTCGATCAAGCGGCTGAAATTTTAATCATTTATACCCAATTCAGGTTTCAACCGCAATTGACGGCCTTTTTAAGAGGAGGAGTAACGACGCCTCATTAAAGGCAGCCATTTAATACCATGAGTAGCCGGTTAGAAAATAACAATATTTGTTTATTTATTAAGATTGATAAAAAGGCCCGGTAACAACAATTATTGTCAAGAAAGTAGCACCAAGCCAAGACGCGACCCTCGTGTTGAGGATGGATGAGGCCGTGAAAACTAGACCCCAAATATCCGTGGGTACTTTCTAGCCTCTACAAAGAGGTTCACCTCGAGGTTGATTCCTTGCCGGCCAGCCCTCACAAAGGAGAGAGAATGAATAAGATGATGACAACGCTATCCAGAGCAGGTGAATCAAAGTTTACGCAAACTAAAAAGTTGTCATACGTATATTTGAGAAAAAACTGATTCGTATATTAAATCAAGTGTGCAATAGATCTACATGATCTAATACTATCTTGCCCTTTTTTCCAACGGACTGACATCTTGTACCTCGAAAAATCGACATCATTCTATGATTGACTAGCTGAACGCGCGCGCGTTGCTACGCCATCTATCGAAAATCGATCGTACCAATTCAAATTTTGAACAAATTCGGTTACTTTAGGTTCTAATGCCGCAACCTTTAAAATATGACATTTGGTGTCACGCAACGAAAGCTCTCAAAAAGCAATATTTTTTCCCGTTTTTGTTACATTTTACATTCCTGATCGGCTCTTGTTAATAGTAGCGTAATGTTAAATAGCCTATAGCCTTGCTCGATAAATGGACTATCCTACAAAGACTATCCGGTCAATTCGGTCCAGTAGTTCCAGAGATCCTTGCGTTCAAACAAACAAACAAACATACAAACAAACTCTTTATTAGCTTTATAATATTAGTATAGATGTTCCAAAGACTACAACGAAACGGTTTTGTTTTACAAATACAAAATACAAATACAAAAATCTTTATTGCTGTTTGTAGGTAAGATAAGATAATACAAAACATTTTATGCTACGTTCACACGCGCGCGTTCAACTCGACATTCAACGTGCACATTCACATTCACGAGCGTGTAAACGGTACGCCCGAGCCCGTAAACGCGCCTGTGAACGTGAATGCCGCGAACCGGGCGAGTGGCGGTTTTTTGGCAAAGTTCAAAGGATAAATGTGCGGGCGCCCGGTGACTGTTTACACGCGCGCGGGCAGTCAGTCTCTCTCGCGCTTTCGTGACGAGAGGATCTTCAACGTTGCTAAAAAAGTCGCTACGATCGGAGATTACAACATGGTGGAATGGTCAAACGTTGTTATGGTTTAGTAGTGGGGACTCTTAGCAGAGTCCGCCTGGGGAATTACCACACCTTTGCCAAATATTCTACCACCAAGCAGTAATGTGCAAACATTACTGTGTTCCGGTTTGAAGGGCAATGATTCCAGAGAAATTATAGGGCTTAGAGACATAATATCTTAGATCTCTGGGTGACGAGCGTAGTGCAGTGCTAGGTAATGATTTGGACTGTCATGTTCCAATAGCTGCGTGTTACTGTGCTGTTATGTGGCAGGCATGTTGCTTACCATCAGGCACATGACCTGCTCGTCTCGTCACTCTATGCTATAAAAAAAAAGAGACAATTTTGACGTTCCTGGAATATTACCAGGAAGAAGATATATTAAGGAACCCCGAACATAAATTCCATGAGGACAAGAAAAAAAATCACGATGCTTGGACGAAAATGGGTAGAATACTAAATTTTATGTATCAAATAAGGATTTGTAAACAAAAAAGGAGATCCTAATGGGAACATTTAGGCGCCATCTGAAGCATATGGCAGCAACAACACCGAGATCCTCGCTGCCCGCCATCCTGGCACTGACTGACACGACGGCGTGCGTGTGAACAACTTGAATTTTCGCCGGCCCGGGACGGGCTGCATGCCGCGCAGCCCGCCAGGCAGCCCGCCGGGCTGCACGGCGTGCGTGTGAACATAGCATTAAAAGTTGCCCCATACAAACTGGCCTCTGCGAGAGGCATGCAATATGTCTGGCAAGACAATTTGTTAGTCTTAATTTTTAAATAAAAACAAAAAAAAATTTTTTAAATAATAGTCAGCTGATTAAAGTCTTCTTCTTCCTCATCTTCTATTAATTTCTGGTTTTTATTTATGTCATCTGATTCTTCATCTTCGATTCATTTCTGGCTTCTATTTGGTTGTGATATATATTTGTGTGAGATAAATGTTTGGTGAGCACAATTTCGCCAACATCTTGTGTTTCATCAGGATATTGTCTTGTGTTTTTGAGTTTGATCAATATGTCCATCCAGGGTCTAAGGTCTTGCATTAGTAGATAGATCTTGCAGTTCATCCATGTGAGGAATGTCAAAGAATGTATAAAGTGCAATAAATGTATAATAAATGTATATAATCAAATTACCTTTGTGATAAGAACGTCTAGGCTATGGAATGTATTGCCCGACAGGGGTTTTCCCCATAGTTACCCATCGAGAGTAAATCAAGTTTTATTAGGTGAGTATGCTCATTCGCAAACCGCATCGTAGTTTAACATCAGGCAAGATGGTATCTGCAAAACTACACTTTTTTTTTTAAATCAACGATTGTGACGTTACCTACCTTTACAAACTCACAAAAGAAAATTGAGGTTAAGTTCTGTAACACGATGGTAAGTGGTTAGTAAGTGCGGTAGTGTGCTGCAGACGGGGTAGGCTCCATTCACTCCGCGGCTAAATTGCGTAATGCCTCACGCGTAGTTTTACCGTGGCATAGCTAACGAGCATTCATAATTGATTTGACGGAATTCAGTTATTTAAAAGGCCGTGACCTGGGCTGAAAGGCTGTCCTGAGAAACTACGTTTCTCGATATAAATAGCAAAATCTATGATAACGGGATTTTTTGGATGCAATTGGAAGAGTGTCCAGCTGATGTGCATGATATAATACCACTTTATGTTTATTCAATAGGAAAGCTCTTAGTACGAAAAAGCGAAATTGTTTGCAATAAAATTTGAAAGGGAAACATTTTTGTAATTTAAATTATTAATTTATTTTTGTAAATTTGCCTAATTTTGTATCAAAAGGCCAAGTTACTAAGACTAGGGTTTTTTCATACTCTTTGTTGTTCTTTAAAAATAATTAAAAATAGACAAGAGTTTTAATAGCATCAAACAAATTTACAATATCAACTCTACAGTATGCTCGTATTACATTCGTATAGATAAACGAAATTCCCGTCAAAATATTTCACCAAACTAAATTACCTTCGTAACAAAATGAAATAACCCTCGGAAATTCAATTTCAAAATTTAATCTACACTCGAACCTTCGAAAAAGTCGAAAAATCCGTCCCTTCCGTAACGTGTCCTATAATATGCATACCGTCTCTATAATGTACATACCGTGTGCTACCGTGCCGTATAATATACGGTATTAACCCTTGCCGCTGCGTTTACACGGTCATAAGTTTTGGATTAAAAATGGACGGGAGCGAAAGGTGTGGTGCAGGGTTGAGATTGAGGTGTGGTGGTAGTGCGGGCGGGAAAATATACTACTCTACTCTATTCAAACCTTACGCTTGTTGAAATGTATTTATTGCGATAAATACAATTGTTTTAACATCACTAACAAACTAGCTAGATAATACAAATTAACATATCAAAATTTAAGTGTTTCTAATTTTATTGAAAAACTTTTCGCTAAATGCATATATGGTAAAAGTAAATACGAACATACGTGCATAAAAAATACATTTTGTAATAGTATGTGAGTCTGTTTGTTATCTATCCTAACATTATAAAGCTGAAGACGTTTTATTGTTTGAATGCGCTAATCTCAGGGACTACTGAACCGATTTCAAAATATTTCACTGTCGGATATGTATCTGATCTTTGAGTGCTATAAGCTATATATTAAATACCACGGGCGAAATTGGGGCGGCCTGCTAGTAGATTATTAATCTTTGAAACAACTGAATCGATTATACCATTATAATCGACTTTCCGTGGCAGATAGCTAGACGCGGGCTTTCACTTGCAGATAACAATAAAGATAGACGTATGCTATAACAAAGAGAGGAACTATTTAAAGGAAATCAAACATTTAAAATGTTGCAAGAGTTGATACTGTGAAAAGATGGTTCTACAAAGTTAGCCAAGACATCTAGTTTTTAATAAAAAGACGTTGCAAAAAAATATAAAAAAAATATTTTCCGCCGTCACTCGCTCCACGCGCCCAGTTAAAGAATCGGCGATGAGTAGGGTCCCATTGTCGTGTGCGTTCCGTATTACCCCGTGTGCGCCGAGCGCTACACAGATATGAGCCCTGAATGCGGTGTCCAGACAAGGGTTCAACCAATGAAAGGGCGAAATGCCCGAATCGGTCCTGACGTGCGGTCCGATTGTGATATTCTGTTTCTATGTTACGAACGCGCCCGGCCACTCATTTATACAACTCGTTTCTCGTTTAACCTGACTTTTATACATTTATTTGGTCCACGTTTGACTACCATCTTGTAAGAAGCGCTTTACACTTATTGTTAGTTAATTTTATCGACTTCAAAATAGGAGAATATTATGGAAACAAAATCTATTTTTGTTAGCTCTATTTTTTTTTTTTACGAATGTTACGCGATAGCTCCGCCGATATTGTGAATACATAGATGACTCTTTTGTATTTGGTAGATGATATTTCAGAAAAATACGTTTTTTTAATTTTATCGACACTAACAGTTCATTACATTTGTTAAATAAAATTTTTTAAAAAAAATGCAGTATTTGAAATTTTCGTTTTCTCCGAAACCTCATTGTTTTATTGGAATAGTGAAATATCAATAGTAGGTGTAACAAATTTAATAAAAACGGTTGTGTTTGAGTTTTATTTAAAATTAAATTCGCTGTATCCGTTTTTTTTTGTTATACGAAGAAATTTTTATTATCTAAGTTTTAGATAATTAAATGGCTAACCTAATAGGTTAAAGTATTTTAATACTTTAATTATTAATGGCTAAGCTAATAGGTTAAAGTTTATGACGACATAATTGTGTAATATTGCACACGTTTGAATAAGTCATAGCCTAGTTGTTTTGTATAAATGTAGCCGAAGAACTCACAATGTATCAAACATGCATAAAATCTAGCACAATCCCATTTAAGAATACGAGGATAATAACTTTACACCAAAACAACTTTGCTCTCAACAAATTACAGAGCTTTTAAACATGAATTTATTTTACGAGCATGCCTTTACTGAGGCTAGACGGTAACCGTAGTAAAACCAGCTGCTACGGCGCAGCTACGTGAGCGCTACGGCGCTACGGACTGCGACGTGGCTACGGATGCTACGTGCGATAAAAGTTGGTAGTAGTTGGCATTGTTGCTAACTTACAGTTTTAATGATAATTCGATACGTGTTTGATTTTTCGATAGATTTGAGCTTTGGGTTTGAATAGTCTCTTCGTGATTCTGTATTAGGTACTTTTATCAGCAAGCACGTAAAAAAACATTTTTTTACCATTCTGTTGTGATTGAGTAACAAACATTCAACCTTTCGAATTTAGAATAGAAGTACAGAATTTGATACAATTCTCTCGCGTGACACTTCCCGACACTCCATTATGCAGCCGAAAGGCATCGATGCTCCGTCCTTAGCCCGCGGCCTATTGGGAGAGACACCTATCATCTAAATAAATGTAGTAATATATATGTGCGAGCTTTCCTACAATACTGTTTAAAAAATGACAGTCGTTATGCTCGTTTAGACCACAGGTCCGTGAACAAAATGTATGGGTCAAATGAACCCCAAGGAGACCTATGTAGGATGATAGAAGGGTGTAAAGTAATATCTTTCAGCACTATGCTGTCAGTTGTAAGCTGTTGCTTGACGTCAAGGACCCCCAACGCAGCTTCACAGCAACAACTGAGCCGAACGAGAGCCGACATGGGACAAGTTGAACCGCCTCGGTATGTCATGGCTTCGGAGCCGCGAAGTCATGCACGTAACGCCTTCATCGAATTCATAGCCACACTGAGAGCGACAAGACAAGTCAACCTCAAGACCTGCGAAAACATCATGCAGTCCTATAGGCTAGGAAGGGAAAGCCTCTTAAAGGCGAAACACGAGGAGGCCGAAGCAGCCATTTACAATAATGTCACTTCCCGGGTCATCAAAAGAACTATGACAGGACAGTATATGGCAGCCTACAGTGCAGAAAATGGCTTCGTGACACTGAACGAGAGTGAGACTGAGCGCGCGGGAATGCTAGTTTATGCAACACAACCAAACGACCCAATCGTAGTTACTGCCCGATGTACCAAGATTATGATGGACGATAAGATCCTTGAGATGACCAAGACTATCGAAAGGAACTCAAACGTCAAAGCGGGTTGAGAAAACTGGGAGGTACCGCGAATACAGTGGGTCAACGGAGTTCCAGGATGTGGAAAGACAACATGGGTGATTAGACACTTCGATGTGGACAAGGACGCCATTATCACTACAACAACTGAGGCAGCAAAAGATCTAAGAGAAAAGCTATCGCACCGTATGGAAACATGGTCAAAATCAGAGTGCGAACCATGGCTTCTGCTCTGGTAAATGGTTTCGGAAGAGAGAGTTTCAGTCGCCTCATGGTGGACGAAGCTCTCATGAACCATTTTGGTGCCATTGTGATGGCTTCAAGGCTGTCTGGTGTTGGTGAAATTGTCCTCATCGGAGATATCAATCAGTTGCCTTATATCGACAGGGAAAATCTCTTCGAAATGAGGTATCACCGCCCGAACCTGGTAACAAAGATCAGCCAGGAGTTGCTCTGCATACATCAATCCGATAGATGTCGTAAATGCGCTGAGGGAAATATACTCAGGTATGTACTCCTCAGCACCCCGTATAAAGTCCCTAGAGCAGAAAAGGTACGTAAAGGTAAGGTTTTGTAGTGGTAGGACTCTTGGCAGAGTCCGCCTGGGGAAGGACCACACCTTTGCCAAATATTCTACCGCCAAGCAGTAATGTGCAAACACTACTGTGTTCCAGTCTGAAGGGCAATGTTTCCAGTGAAATTACATGGCTTAGAGATATAACAACTTAGATGTCTGGGTGACGAGCGCAGTGCAGTGCTAGGTAATGATTTGGAATCTTCATGTTCCAATAGCTGCGTGTCACTGTGTTGTTACGTGGCAGGCATGTTGCTTACCATCAGGCACATGACCTCCTCGTCTCGTCACTCTATATTTAAAAAAAAAAAAGTACAAGGAAGCGCAAATACCCAACACCCTACCAAACACTTTCTTTTCTTTTCTTTTTAGTTCACACTCAAGAGGAGAAGGAAACCCTGACCACACGGGGACCTTCACATACTACGCTGACGACACCGACGACGCCATCGGTTGGTTCGTACGGCGAGCGTTGGCTGCATCGCCGAAGACCATCCGAGACTTCAACCTACAAATGGCCATCAGGGACAGAAATGCAGCCGTAGTGGAGGCTCTGGGCCGGGAGGAGGCGGCTTAGGCAAATGGCAATTAGGCAAAGAATCGATGTGGAGTCGATTACTAGCGGAATCCCAACCGATAGTGATCGGCACAACAGAGAAGCACTTGTATTAGGTTTAAAATGTTCCCAACTCCCCCCTTATTTTCCTCTTCTTCTGCTAATCCTTGAAATATGTTAAAATTATATAAGATTTGAAATGACAAAAGTCACGGACCCCGGAGACTGTGGAGTGACAAATTAAAAAAAAAAAAACTTGTTTATTGTCCAACTTAGTTTAGTTGAAGAAGGGGGGGGGGGGTTGCAACCCTCCATTATTTCTCCTGGTTGCATGATTTTTGTACGGCGTTGAATAATAAATTAGAAGAGGTATTGAAACTGTATGGAACCACAATGTCATACATAAAAGTATATTGGTGGACAATTCACACAGGACACCATTTGACTCCAAACTAAGCAACGCTTGTACTATGGCGACCAGATAGCTGATATAATACTTATTTCAAAATATTTTAAAAAAATTATAGATAAATTGCGGCTATTTTACAATTGACATGATCCGAACATATTTTATCCCTAAAAAAGTGTAATGAAATGATTGATTGTTGATGCATATTTGAAGAAAATACATTTACAAATCTGGCTCACATAATTATATATTGATATGGATAGCTTCGATTTTACTTTTCTATTAAAGTACTTTTATGCAACATCATATTTAAATACGCTAAAATCATAACATAATCTAGATCAAGAAATTGATCACGTGAATTTCATGTCATTTCTTCTTATTCACAGCCTACGAAAAAATGTTTGTGGTAGCGAAAAGAAATATTAAGTATTTCAATATACATTATAACATACTTTAAAACTAGGATGCTGCCAGCAGTGGAGCAGGGCCAAAGCTAAACTAGCTAACGAATTAATTATTATATTATAGCACAACCGAATATTAGCCAGAAATGAAAAAAAGACGAAGGAGAAGATTTTCATCAGGTGACTTATATTTTTCTATTTTAATTGAAATTAAAAACAAATTGTTTAGCCAGACATATTGCATGTCTCTCAAAGAGACCAGTTTGCATGGGTCCATTTTAAAATGTTTTGTATCATTGTATCTTACCTGCAAACAATTACGCTTTTTGTACAAATACGTATGTTTTTCTTATGAAAGTACAAACCAATTTAAAATTTCCCACGCAAACCCGCGTGAATCGCTCGTTCCGAAGAAAACCTGTACGTTTACCACCTCCGAAATGGGGCAGGCGCGAGTATAATCAAAGTCAATAAAATTCATGGGTGAAATACCTGCCTCGGAATGGGCATAAAACTCGATCGATTGGGCACATTTCCCACGCATTACGGAGCACACACGCGGCGAAATTGGACGGGAACAGCAGCTTTTGCATTCAGTTTTTACTATTTCATTTATCGAATTGTGTTCTAGCAATTTTAGTCTCAACAACTGCAATCATACTGATGGGAGTATTGTATTGGTTCAATTTATCATGTACTATTATAGAAAAAAAACTGTATTTTGCTCCCTCTTGTTGCCTTTATCAAGGGTTCTCGAAGACAATAAAATGTTAATTATAACTAACAAGATTTTTTACTAAGAAAATAAATAACTAAGCCGTCAATCGCAAAGTATGAGGATACTGTTGCAAAATAGGTACATTGGTATTTTACCTCATATATTTAAAAAAAACCAAAAGCTTTACGATCCAATGTCACTGATCTGGTTTTAATCAATTTTCCCAATGGTGGCATCCTGGGTGTTTTTAAATCGATAGTTTTTAAATCAAATCGTATGTGAAGTAATTCTGTTCATTTATTTCGCTAGTACAAACTTTGTACTAGCGAAATAAATGAACAGAATTTGTCTTAAAGTCTGATCTTGATCACGGGTTAATGAAATATCTGTAACAACCACGTTAGTATTCATAACAAAAACAGTTTCTAAAAAAAAACAAACCATATTTTCAGTTAAAATAAAAAACGTAACTAAAGACCAAATAGGAAACTTAGTGACGTTTCGCTACTTCAAATAAAATAAAATGGCAAGTCTTATGTTTGTGAATGGAATTTCGTCCCAATTTCGTAGGGTTTCGGTTCCTTGTCCGGGACAGTACCTGTGAATTTATAGTCTTCAGTAATACTGCTCTGAATCCGAACCCCACTCCCGTCCGCGCTATCTGTCTCAAGCTACAGAGTAAAGTCACGAGTAGAACTACTTTACATTTATAGTGTGTTAGATCATTTTAAAGCGACATCATTTCAAGGTTGACGTTTCGTAGACACATACGAACTCTACTTTTGTGATAAGAATGTCTAGGTTGAGGAATGCGTTGCCTGAGTGGATTTTTACGATGTTTACAATCTGGTTGTCTTCAAATCGAGAGTGAATCAGTTTCAAGGTAAGCTAAGTTACGGCTGGTCCAGTCGGGAGAACGGCGACTACTGATCCGTAGCAAACTATTATTTAGCACTGAACTGCGCTTCTCACCCAGAGATATAAGATGTGTTTTCTCTATACCCTGTAATTTTACTATAAACAATTCCTTTGAAACTAGAACAGAGTGCTATTTTTACATAACTGGTTGATAGTAGAATAACTGGCAAAGGTGTTGTACTTCCCCAGGCGGGCTCTGCAAAAGAATCTTACCACTGTTGGTTCTGCTATCTTCACACTGTGTAGCAGCATCTTACTCTACGGGCATGGTTTCGCTCGCAAGCCCACATCTGGCTGGGAGCTCCCGCAGAGGATGACTGTTCTACGAAATTTGATATTCTTCAACTCGAAAAAGTGGTATAGTATAAAAGTCCTTTACTTACTGAGAGAGACAGACTTATATTATTCTGGCCTCGTGGCTTAGTGGGTAGTAGCTCTGCCTGCGAAGCCGAGGGTCGTGGGTTCGATTCCCACCCAGTACAAATATTTGTGTCATGAATTCAAATGTTTGCACTGTGTCTGGGTGTTTCTATGTATAATAAGTATGTATTTAAAACTATATAAGTATTATAATTATCAGTTATCTGGCCACCATCAAACAAGATTTGCTTAGTTTGGGGTCAGATGCTGTTGTGTATGAATTGTCCACCAATATTTAATTATTTCATCGTTCTATTCGTACTCAACAGTCATGGTTAAATTTACAGAAGGGCAATTTAAAGTAAAATCGTCTGAAGTTGCTATATTACTCAAACTTATAAAATCTATTAAAATCTTTAACTATGTAGCAACAACTGACATTATTTCTTAATAAGCTACGTATGACTTTACATTTGGCGTATTATTCCTTGGAAGCATCGATATGTCCACGAATATTGATTGAAATTACTCGTAAAACTACAATATGCGCTTGAATTTCAGTAGTGTTTAAACTAGCAACGTAGTATTACTGTAAGTGTGGCGATTTGACTGCAAATGGTCGATTTGAATCTTGCTACATCATGGATATTGCGCAAAGATTTCGATTAGAATAGATACTGAGCGTCTCAATAGACGATTCCGAGGAAAACTGTTTTACAAATGAACTATTTTATTTGTCGCTGCTTATTAAAAACATCGCATTTTCGAAGGATAACAGATTTTTCGTATTATGTGGTTATTGGTTGCTTGATAAAAATCGCTTTATGCGATGAGGCCGTCAATCAAAACACTGTAATATTTGTAATGTATGCTATACTAGCAGCTCTTCGCGGTTTAACCAGACAATTTCCGTAATTGTCAATTTCCCGTGGTTAAAAATAGTATTCGTGCTGTTCCAAATTTCAACTTGATCCGTTCAGAGGTTGCAATGTGATTGAGTAACAAACATACAAATACCTAAACACCTAAATCTCCATATTTTTGTATTTAATAGCGTGTGTTTTATGCCCTTTTAAAATGTGTTATTTTATCGTGTTGTGTTGTTGACTTTGTTTGTTTCAGTTTTATATTTGTTTACTTAAATGGATTTACATTTGACCGCCAAACCGCCATCTCACCTGATGCTAAGCAACGATACAGTTTACAATGAAACGAGCTTACCTAGAAGAAATAGAATCACTTTCGATTTGAGCACACCAAGATTGTAACCATTGAGAAAAACCCACCCAGGCAACGTATTCCATAGGTTGGACGAAGAGCCTCCAGGTAAACAAAAGTAGAGTCAAGATGTATGTTTCTTCTAAATAATAGAGTATAGATTTAACTGATTCTCTGGCTCACTTGTTGATGAGTCTCACAACAGTTCTATATAATTCCAACCCTGACTGAATATAATATGTGTGATGAACACTCATTTATTTTTGTTCATTATCTGTTCTATCCTACGTTTTTTTAATTATTTATGTAAGATATCGGTTCCTTAGTTTGGTTAGTGCTATGTGAAAAATATAGTCAATTTTTTTTTTTTAGACATGTTATTGTATAGTATTTTATTATTATTAGTAACCTCCATCGTCATTTAAAATCAAAAGATACGGTGGTTAAATGACAGAACCGACAGAAAAAAAAAGAATGAACAGACCTACATAGTTACGACAAAAATAAAATACTACATTTGGTATTAATAAGATCTTGAAATCTTAGCAAGGTTAAGAATAAAATAAATCTTCGTGGAATAATAACATTATCCTCTTTTGATCCAGCCCGCGTCCAATAAATTGAGTTAGAAGAACGTCACTGGATTCCTTTAAAGCATGAGTGGATTAATTTTTTCGTCACATTTTTTTAACATCATCCTCCGACTACAAAGGATGCCCTGAAAATGTTCGGGAGAGTAAAAAAGTTAAAGTTACGTAGGCACGTACATAATTTAAAGAGTACATATAAAATTCAGGTGTAGAGCTTATCTCGATGGGGTAAGGGTTAATTTTGGATGGTTTGTAAAATGTGTTAGAAGGTAAAAAGTTAGGCGCGGTCGACTTGACCGGTAACGAACGGGCAAACATGGGTTTACCTTCGAAAACTTTTACGTTCGAATATTTGGTCAGGGAAAAATGTTATTTGAAATGAGGTTTGGGTAAATATTTAATTTGAATTTGGCTTCTTAATAATGTTGCGATTCTCGATTTTTTTCATGCTGAGGTGTTTTTCTGCGATAAAGAAAAAAAAATATTGTAAGTGATTTACCTGATGGACGTCACCGAAAAATTGCAATCACCGTCCGTTTATAATTTAACGCATGAGATTATAACCTCATGGTAGATTAGTTTATAATATTAGATTGTAATCTAACAGCTTTACAATTTTACGGAGTCATATACAAATATATCCATCAAAATCGGTTCGTTTAGGGAGTACAATGCCACAAAGACGTGAGTTATTGTATTGCTGAAAAATAATAAAACAGCATTTTAGTTAAATTAGTTAATTTTGTGCGTGTTAATAGCCCCAAGGGTGTTTATTAAACATAAAATTATATACCTAGTACTCACAATGAAAATCTAAGGTTATGTAATATATGGTTATGGATGGTGAAATTGTCTGTTAAGTATACTACGAAAAACATGGATGTTTATCTTACGACAGACGCTTCTGTTCCGTTCAGCATCAGACGGAATAACGAGAACTTTTGAAGGTTATACAAGTTAACCAGTCACTTAGTGAAAAAGTTCACATATACAGTCGGGAAACCAATGAACAACACTGTGTTCGTTACCCAAAATAGTACAATTTATGTTTCGTTGCCCTAGGGTTCTATGAAAATATTATCAAATGGAAAACGAAAATACAAAATTACTCTCAGTTTTTAGACGTGCCCATTTATTTCACATTTAGCGTATGATTTGTATTTTTTAATATACTGCAGGACCGTCGAGTACTGAAACGAAGAAGTTTGTGGCGTATCAGGGAAAATGTGGAGAGTGAAGTGAGAGAGTGTGGAGTGACCGTCGAGCAGATTATGAAAAAATAAAGTGGTCAAGTGCGAGTTGGACTCGCCCATGAAGGGATCCGTTGCAGCAAGTAACATAATATACATAGTACACACAGCTCTTGTAGTTCCTTGTAACTTTGATCGAAGTTTCAATAATAGTGTATTTATGACGTACTAAAAAAAAACTACTCATCAGATCGAGTTCAAACTAATTTTCGTTGGTAGTTTACATGGTAATGTACATCATATATTTTTTTTAGATTTTTCATTTTCTTACTTTAGAAGTTAGAGGGGGGGGGACACACATTTTACCACTTTGGAAGTGTCTCTTGCGCAAATTATTCAGTGTAGACGAAAATGATTTTAAAAACCTCAATATCATTTTTGAATACCTATCGATAGACACCCCACACGTGTAGGTATGATGAAAAAATTTTTTTTGAGTTTCAGTTCTCAGTATGGGGGGCAACCCTAATTTTTCTTTTTTTTTAATTTTTTTGTTCAAATCTTAATGCGGTTCACAGAATACATATACCCACCAAGTTTCAACAGTGTAGTTTTCATAGTTTCGGCAAAAAGTGGCTGTGACATACGGACGGACAGAAAGACAGACAGACAGACAGACAGACATGACGAATCTATAAGGGTTCCGTTTTTACGTTTTACGGAACCCTAAAAATCTAATACAGATTCTACACAAAGACTACACATACACATTTGCTAGTTATTTTCTCGTCAAACAGTAATGTGTAAATATCAATGTGTTCTGTTTGAAAAATAATGTTCCCAGTGAAATTACACTGCATAAAGATGAATCATTTTCAGCGGGTGACGAGTTTTGTGCGGTGCAAGGTAATGATGTTGACTCCATGTTCCAATAGATGTGTGACTATAGTACTGAATATAGTCGCTACTGAATTTAATACTAGGTAAAACGAATATTATAGACAATTATACACCTTTGCCAGATATTTTACCGCCAAGCAGTAATGTGCAACAGCAGTACATTATTGTGGTCCGGTTTGAAGGGCAATGTTTCCAAAGAAATTATTGGGCTTAGAGATATAGCATCTTAGATCTCTGGGTGACGAGCGCAGTGCAGTGCTAGGTAATGATTTGGACTCTTCATGTTCCAATAGCTGCGTGTCACTGTGCTGTTATGTGGCAGGCGTGTTGTTTACCATCAGGCACATTTTCTTCTCGTCCTGTCACTATTTTCTAAAAAACAAACTAAAAATAACATAGATTAAGTTTTAAAGGCACCAGTTTAATCAGTTAACATTATCGTAGAGTAACGACCGAAAACATTCTGCTTCCATGTAATCAAACTCAGATAAATGCTAGAAAACCGATAAGGAATGTACTGCAAATTAAATCGAAACTTTCTTTGTTACACAGTTTTTAACTTTATTTTTTTACAGCTTCCAACTTATTTTGAACTTACTCATGTAAGTCACAAAGTTTAGAATGGTACGGAATGGTATGGTTAAAAATAATCGTGCCGAAGTGCACAGAGAAGAAAATTTGTGTCGTATCGAATTTTAATTTCTTTAAGGAAGAATTAATGACTTTGCTTTCGTTTCAGGCGCCTTTATCGATTCATACGTTAAAAAGTCGAATGGGCGTCCCGACCTTATTTCCTTTGACTGCCAACAGGGATTGTTGAGAGAAGTTTTACTGAGGTTTATGACTCTTGAAAAATTGTCTTTTCTATAAAAATAAAAGCGAATGTTTTCCTGCATGTCTTTTACAGAATCGTAAACTATACATTTGTTCATGTGATCTTTGGCAAATTTGTTATGCAGGAGCTAAAGAAGGTTTTTGAGTTAGTACGACCAATTTTCGACAAGTGGCGTAGTAACGCGCAAATGGACAACTAGTTCTTTAAATAGCTTTATTTATCATTTGTATAAAGCATTTGTATATAATAGAGTGATGAGATCAGTAAGACAAGACGTGATTGTAAACTATAATCCTACCCACAACAATCAAGTGCTACGCAAATAGTTGAACATGAAGAGTCCAAATCACTATCTAGTACTCTTTACAGAGTCAGCCTGGGGGAGTACTTACGACACATTTGCCAGCTAAACGTCAATATGTTCTGAAACCGATTAGCAATGTTACTTCCCTAATAAAGTATATATTGTTGACAGTAATCCAGTACGCCTATGCGGACCCATGCCGCCATAAGAAGCCATTCCCCGCACGTGGCTACTCCACGTAACTTATGTGCCGGTCCCCATAAAACAACAATCTACTATTTATTCCTTATTAATCAATCGATATTGCCAAACTTCATCACCTCTGGCTTTAAAGGTGGAGGAAAATGTCGTGAGAAAACTTGCATGTTCCAGAAAAAAAATTGGAAATAATGGGGTTACTTAAATATCTAGTAGATAAGCCGCGGGTACAAAACCATGGGGCGTAGTAAGGCCTACTGATATGAATGCGAAAGTTTGGATGTTTTTTGCTCAATAACGTCGTAACTACATACCGAATTCAATTTAATTTTGATGTACAGTCAGATTATAGTCTGTAAAAATACATAAGCCTATCAAGAAAATTACAAGAACGGGAAATAAGCGGGTGAAACCGTTTGGCACTGCCAGTTCCCTAATAAAACATAGATTGTTGACAGTAATCTGCCGCGAGCTATGCGGGCGCGCGCGGCCGAAAGAAGCCATTCCCCGCACGTGGCTACTCCACGTAACTTATGTGCCGGTGCCCATAAAACAACAATTTACTGGGACAAATACAAACTGCCCCGATTTTAAATTGAAATTAACTTGAGCTTCTGTGTGTGTGTTGTTGAAACTATTCTCTGTAATAAAATCAACTTTGTAACGTTGGCTTTTGTAAGAAAGTGTCGCGATTTTGTCAGTATTCATTTACACATCACTGTAATTTGTTTGTTTAACTATGATAGGTTTATATTTGACTGCCACCTCGATTGAAGTTAAGCAACAATGCATGCGGTCTAGATCTAAAGTGGTTGCTCTTCGATTTTCCCTCAATTTGAAGACACCGAGATTATAACTGGCAGCCTCTATCTCTATCTATTCTTATCAAAAAAATAGAATCAAACCTCTTTGTTCGAGTTTTTGATACGTCAACCATGAAACGATGTCGCTTTGCCAATGTAGGTAGATAATACAATGAAACGATGTTCACTTACACTGCTAGTTGTGTCGTGAATATGGAATACAACAATTTGCACTTTCTTTATTTCTTTGATAAGGACAACCTCAGAAAATTCGTGTTCTAGAGTGGAGACCGTAATTAGGCAAACGCAGCGTAGGACGTTTTGAAACCCGATGGAGTAACAATATAAGTACGTAAGGTTGCAGGCAGTGGTTAGAAACAAATAGTTAATGATAGGGCTGAGTGACATATCATGGGAGCGATTTGTGCCCAGCTGTGGACTAGGGTAGGCTGATGATGATGATTTCAATAACAGTGATTTTCAAAATTTAAATTAGGTTTTTTTGCTACTTTCACATATATGTACTTGACCGCCATCTTGCCTGATGTTAAACGACAACGCGGTCTACAATGGAGCGTACTAACCTAAAAGAACCCGATTCACTCTCGATCATTTTATAGTATAGAGTGACAAGCGCAGTACGGTACTTGGCAATGATTTGGACTCTTCCTGTTCCAATATCAGCGTGATACTATACTGTGATGGGCACACATGTTGCTTACCATCAGGTACACGTCTTACTCGACCCAGAGAAATAAGATGCCCTGTTCACTGGAAACATTTCACTTCAAACTTATTTACACAATAGATATAATTTTTGTGGCGAATTTCCAAATAGTATCACATAAGTTGGGCACAGCGCAACCTGCATGGAAGTCCCACTCGCCACGGATGCGTCTCGTCTGCGGCACCGCACGGATACCTTGTTTACTTTCAGAGCATCACTTCAATTTATTCCGCTTTGAAATAACGTTTGCTACATTGTAATGTCGATTCTACGACGACGCCGGCGTAGAAACATGGCAGAGACTGTGAACGAATGTTGCGGAAAAGTTCTTTGTTTATGTGAAATATTATCAGCGCCCCGCGGTTTCACTCGTGTTGTTCCCATTTTTGTTTTTATCTCGGGATAAAAAGTAGCCTATGTGTTTTTCCAGACTATAATAACCTAGCTGTGTCTCCAATTTCAACTAGTTCCGTTAAGACGTTACGACGTGATTGAGCAACAAAAGTCCAAACTTTCGTATTTATAGGTAACTAGCAGCGCGCCGCAGTGTAACCCGCGTAGTTCCCGTTCCCGTTGTTTTCTCCGGGATAAAAAGTAGCCTATGTGTTCTTCCAAACTATAATCTATCTATGTTCCAAATTTCAGCCTGATCCGTTTATACGTTACGGCGTGATTGAGCAACAAACATCCAAATATCCAAACATCCATACTTTGACATTTATAATATTACTAGCAGCGCCCCGCGGTGTTACCCGCGAAGTTCCCGTTCCCGTTGTTCCCGTTGTTTTTCCGGGATAAAAAGTAGCCTATGTGTTCTTCCGAACTATAATCTATCTGTGTTCCAAATTTCAGCCGGATCCGTTCATACGTTAGGACGTGATTGAGCAACAAACATCCAAACATCCATACATTGACATTTATAATATTAGTAGGATTATAGTGGGATACAAATACAAGAATCTTCATTAATGTTTGTAGGAAATATAAGATATTACAAAACATTTTAAAAGTTGACCCATACAAACTGGCCTCTTTGAGAGGCATGCAATATGCCAGACAAAATCATCATATTTATCATCATCATCGTCAGTCAATGTTCGTCCACTATTATATACAATATTGTGCCACCAAATCCGGTCCTGGGGTCTCCCCATCTATCCGCTTCCCGCCGCTCTCGGTCGTCGGTCCACCGAGCGGATGGACCGCTACTTCAGAACCCGATGGGGCTCGATGGGGGAGAACCCTCATCGCCAGACAAAATAATTTGTTTTGAGTCTTTATTTATACAATGATAAATATAATCATCATCATCATCACCACCAGCCCGTTGTAGTCTACTGCTGGACATAAGCCTTTCCAATGTTGCGCCACCAAATCCGGTCCTCGTCTCTCCGCATCCATCCGCTTCCTGCCACTCTCTTCAGGTCGTCGGTCCACCGAGCGGGAGGCCGCCCCACGGGACGTCTCGAACGTGCTCTCTACTCCAGATCCCGTCTTCCCCAACGTCCGTCAGCTCTGCGACATATGTGACCCGCCCACTGCCATTTCAGTTTGCTTATTCTCAAGGCTATGTCGGTTACCTTAGTAAATATAATGAATATATAAAAATATTAGTAGAATGATATATTTAAGTACCCAAATACATGAACATAATAAATCAAATACATTTCTAATCCCTTTGCGACGTACGTGCATACCTACATACGTCTGTACTCTGCATGTAGCGCTGATCGGAATAGCAAACAGTTCCTGGTACCAAAGCCTCGACATCTGAGCCTATGAACGCCGAACCTATTACGAAATCTCTGCAAGATATCTCAGAATTGTAAGTGAAACTTTGTACTGGTATTTTCAGTTGAATTTTCAGTCGTGTTTCTCGAGTTATGGCTGGTCTAGTCGGGAAAACGCCGCCTGCCGATCCGGAGACCCTGGGTTCAAACCCCACACGCACCACTGTCTTTTCGAAGTCATGTGCGTAATGCCGCTAACTTAAAACGGTGAAGGAAAACATCGTGAGGAAACCGACATGCACCTAGAATCTATAGAAGTCATATGTTATCCACCAACCCGCACTGGGGCAGCGTGGTGGATTATGACCTTAACTCTCTCCTTGCGAGAGAAGGACCCGAGTCCCAGCAATGGGAACATTTAGTGGGCTGTTGATGATGATGCTGCTCGAGTGGGTCTTTCCTTATAGGTACAATTAGCACCACTTTGTAGGTTTTCCCTCACAGTCCCCGTTTTGCTAATTTTGTACGATGCCCGAGCTATACGAGGCTAGTTTTCAGGCTAGCTTCGTGTAGACAACGCTACGCAACGCTAGTTTTGTCTACACGAAGCAAGAAGTACTAGCTTGCTAGCTTACTAATAGTAACTTGCTATCCTAGCTTGAAAAACTAGCTTCGTGTATCTCGGGCATTATTAATAGACTAGACTATAATCTAACGGTGTTCCAAATGTCAACTTGATCCGTTCAAACGTCTCGATTTGATTAAGTAGTAATTTTTTGTAGTGGTAGGACTCTTGGCAGAGTCCGCCTGGGGAAGTATCACACCTTTGCCAATTATTCTACCGCCAAGCAGTAATGTGCAAACATTACTGTGTTCCGGTTTGAAGGGCAATGTTTCCAGAGAAATTACAGGGCTTAGAGATATAACAACTTAGATCTCTGGGTGACGAGCGCAGTGCAGTACTAGGTAATGATTTGGACTCTTCATGTTCCAATAGCTGCATGTCACTGTGCTGTTATGTGGTAGGCATGTTGCTTACTATCAGGCACATGTCCTGATCGTCTCGTCACTCTTTATTTAAAAAAAATGTATTTATTATCCCGAAAAAAAACACGGAATCGAGGACTACGCAGGTAAAATCGTGGGGCGCTGCTAGTCATTCATGCAAATAAATGCAGCCATAGGATACAGCCGATTGAAGTTAAAACTTATAACTTAGAATTATAGTGAATTTTTAATATCCATCCATCGAAACTTACAAACTTTCGTTTATATAATATTTGTAGGATAGAAAAATCCAGACAAAAAACAAATATAACCACAGTATTGTTTTAGATTGGTATTGAACCCCTTGCCTCCGGCGCCAGGGATAGTCTTACAACGAACGAACTATATTACAAGGCCAGTCTGGATCGATTTGTATTAATAGATATGCAGACACGCTTCCATTGAAACCTTGTTTCTGTGAAGTTAGCCGAAGTAAGCTTCAAGGTCCCTGGGTGTAGCAAGTTTGGTTGAAACTTTTGTTAAAGTAACTAAACGCACCCCATGGTTTCACCCGCTACACCATGGTTTTTGTAGTGGTAGGACTCTTGGCAGAGTCCGCCTGGGGAAGGACCACACCTTTGCCAAATATTCTACCGCCAAGCAGTAATGTGCAAACATTACTGTGTTCCGGTCTGAAGGGCAATGTTTCCAGAGAAATTACAGGGCTTAGAGATATAACAACTTAGATCTCTGGGTGGGCGCAGTGCAGTGCTAGGTAATGATTTGGAATCTCCATGTTCAAATAGCTGCGTGTCACTGTGTTGTTATGTGGCAGGCATGTTGCTTACCATCAGGCACATGACCTGCTCGTCTCGTCACTCTATGTATAAGAATAATGGTTGGCTGAATATTTTTTTCTCGATGAACCCCATCTTGATATCTGCAAGTCGAGAATAGTAAAATACATCACCTGTAGGTATTACGTTACACTTGTTTAAGCATGCTATAAGGGGTGTCGGGGACGCGAACTAATAACTGTGAAAATATGTCGAAACGACGGCTTGCTTTATTTACTTAAAAAACTCTAAATAAATAGGTAAATATTGGTGGACAATTCACACACAACACCATCTGACCCCAAACTAAGCAAAGCTTATATGATGGCGGCCAGATAGCTGATATAATACTTATATAGTTTTAAATAGGTACTTATTATTCATAGAAACACCCAGACACAGTGCAAACATTTGAATTCATCACACAAATATTTGCACTGTGTGGGAATCGAAACCACGACCCTCGGCTTCGCAGATAGAGCTACTACCCACTAAGCCACGAGGCCAGCCATCAGTAATAATAATAATAATCATTATTATTGCTCTACTGGGACCGCTCTATCATCACGGATAGGACTATTGTCGCCAATAAGCCTGATATCGTGCTGGTAGACCGGTCTCAGCACCGGACTGTGATCGTCGATATCACTGTACCACATGATGAGAACCTCGAGAAGGACAAACTCAGCAAATACCTTGACTTGGCTCACGAGGTTAGCGCCATGTGGGATGTTAATTCGACGATCATAGTCCCAATAGTCATGTCGGCAAACGGCCTTGTAGCGAAAATTCTCAGAGACTTTCGCTAGACGGTTGGATGGCGGGTCAGATGCACGCGGCGGTCATCCTCGACACAGCGCGCATCATCAGGAGGTTCCTCACTCTGCAGCCCTAACCACCGGCACCTAACACCACTAGCTTGGGCCCTGCCCCGCTGCTGGCGGCTATCTAGGTTTAAGTTTTTATAATGATTTTATGTTATTTTATAGAAATATTGTAAAAACTTAAATTTAAGGAACGACATAAATACGTGAATAATAATCATTAAATACTTAGGATCATTCGAAATTTAATCGAAACATGTTCATAGCTTTCCCGTGAATGAGAAACAAACAGGCATTCAGGCAAACCACGTTTATGATATTATGATCACAGCTCTAATACCGGTGACGTCAGGTCATATCCGCCTCCGTCATCACACCGCGACGAATCAAATGTAATTCACTCGTGATATTAGATTAATCGTCCGCCGGGCGCCATTTCCGGGCGGATATGACGTCGCGACGGCCACCGTCGCCGGCGCTCGTTTATGTTCGTTAAAGGTTGATTCGTGTAAAATTGTGTTGTTAGGAATCTGTTTGCGAGGGATGGGCTCGGTGACATGCCAGCTGTCAGTTCAACGATATCTATGTTAATATTATAAAGCTGATGAGTTTATTTGTTTGAACGCGCTAATCTCAGGAACTACTGAACTGATTTCAAAAAATCTTTTATCGTTACATAATGATTCGTTAGCCTGAATGCTATTATAGTCTATATAGTGTAGTGTTTAACAATTTAAATGTAAATAGATTTATTTAAATTCTTGAATAGATAAGCCAATTTTATAATGACAATCAGAGTTTATAGTGATCTAAATATCCATACATAATATAATTTTCTTACTGTCGAAATATAATTTGTTGGTACAAAGTTTTTCAATAGTATTTACTTGTTACTTGTTAAGCTTCACACACTTCTCTTCACCCATTATTGCAACCTTTAGGTAGCCTTGTCCTTGTGTGTATTTTTTAATAGTATATAGAGGTATGTAGATTGACGATAAATTGTTTTTTTTTATCGTAATGTTGTGTGGAATTAATGAAGCTTTATTTATTCATTTATTTTAAATAGAGTGACGAGAGGAACAGAATATGTTTGATGGTAAGCCAGACGTCTGCGTATAACAGCTTAGTTTAACGCTGCTATTGGAACATGAAGAATCCAAATCATTACCTGCTTGGCGGCAGAATGACTGCCATAGGTACCCAGGCGGACTCTGCAATGAATCGTCACTACTAGAAAAACTGGTTGAGTCCGTTTAATGTTACTAAACTATATAGCTCCAAAAACCCCACTGTTTCATGATTTATTGGTATTGCAAGGACTAAAACGGAGAGGTTTGACTCCACTTTCGTAATATTATCATAGTTCTGGAATTTGTTGCCTGGGTATTTCCTTATAGATAGAGTTCGATAGAATATATCTTTAAGTTTAAATAGACACAATCAGTTAATTTTGCATTCGCGCGCTCTATCATGGATATCAACCTCGTCTCGTCACATCAGACGTGAGTTGGTCAAATCCACAGAAATCTAAAAAATATTATTTAGATTTCTGTGGTCAAACTTATCAATAAAATACATTTTTATCGTCATTCATCCTTATTATTGTGTCCCATTTGCTTGATATTTGGAATGCGGCGATTACGGAAAACAAATATCATTCCTTAGCACCAAGCATTAAGACAGGACGACCCCTTCATCATCTTCTTCATAGGTTGAATTGTTGAGATTTCACTATCTCCTCATTTTTTCAAGCACATCAAAATAAGTATTACAACTTCAAAAAGCCACAAAACTCGATATGTTCATCTCCTAACATTGTATTAGTGAATGAAAAAAGTTTGCGTTTTAAGTTTGCGAAGAGGTTTGACTCTACTTTTGTGATAAGAACGTCTAGGCTGTGGAATGAGTTGCCTGAGTGAGTGTTCCCTGATAGCTATAATCTTGGTGTCTTCAAATCGAAAGTGAATCGGTTTCTTCTATGTAAACACGCTCCATCGTAGACCGCATCGTCGCTTGACATCAGGTGAGATGGCGGTCAAGTGTAAACCTATAAAAGTTATAAAAACAAAGATGAGTAATTGGTACTAAGCTACAATACACTTAACATCTTGCAAGGGAAAATGAAAACTGAAAGACCTCCTTGTCAACTCAGTACTTACTTTTTATACCCTAGATCTACATGATGAATACTTATATGATCTAATTAGATATTCAGCCCACCCTATGCTCCCACTGCTAGAACTTGCTAAAAATAGGTAAAAAAACTTTTTAAGTTAAACGGTTTTATGTTAAACATACATTGCAATATTTAAGATAAATGTACTAAAAACCAAAAAATAATAAAATAGATACAGTCGTGGGAATTATAAACATAAATATGCATAGACTAGACTAAAATAAAACCGTGGGGCACGTCAATTGTCTACAAATTATCGACTTAATGTGCGATAGAAGAATCGTTTAATTCGTCGTTAGGCAGTTGGCCCGCAGACGGTGAGGAAATTACTTACTATTTTCTTGCTAATGGAAATTCCAATAGTTATACACTCCATGTAAATAAAAGAGATGTTTCAACTAGTTTATCGTTGGACATTCACACTGCTGGCTGGCGAGGAATCGTTTCACTGCTCGTAGTTTGTCTTTAATCGACAACACATATGATAAAAGTACTACTCGCTCACCACTATGAAACCCTAAAACTCGCTTATAATCGAGCTTGCTAGCTTGTTTCCACATTCTAGCCCTACTTATCACACGTCCATCGTTGTCGGTTGAATAACAGCCTAATTATAGTGTAACATTACAAAACAAACATTTTAATCAACGATTGTAGACAATTGACGTGCCCCACGGTTTTGTTTTAGTCTAGTCTATGCATATGTTTATAATTCCCACGACTGTATCTATTTTATTATTTTTTGGTTTTTAGTACATTTATCTTAAACATTGCAATGTATGTTTAACATAAAACCGTTTAACTTAAAAAGTTTTTTTACCTATTTTTATTTTCTAGTTTTTAGTTTTTATTTCGCATTCTGTTTAATTCATTTAGCGCTTCATTATTGCAAGGTTTCTTGCCCGTTAGTTTATTGCAGTCCAACTCCTCTATACGTAGTCCCTGCAAAGATCTTACTCTACTAAGAGCCACGTAGGTTTGACCTTCTTCAAACAGTTTCGCACCTAAGTATACGACTGCGTGATCCACAGTGCAGCCCTGCATTTTATGTATTGTAGAAGCCCATGATAGTATTAAAGGCAACATTCTTCTTTCAGCAGTCCTGTAATTGTACTTAGCTGGAAACTGTATGGCTTTCGGGTGTATAAGATGTATTTATTATTATGTATTTATTTATCATTTTTAGCCACCCTAACGCCACACAGTCCTCAACACGATACAAAATCTTGACTTGGGTGGTGGATTCAGGCTGGATTAATCAGATACCTAAATTACAGATTCAATTTCTAAATTTAAATCTTATAATTATACGCCATTTAGTGGCTGCGCCCATCTTAAATATTGAGGTTGTATAGTGCACTGTATTCTTCTTGTCAAGCCCTTTTATTTGATACCCATGTTGATGGGATTGATAAAACCTAAGTTATCCGCCATTTTGTAGAGGCCGCCATCTTGGATTTTAATTTTATATAGTACATTGTATTTTACTGGTTGGGCACTTTTATTTGATACCCATATTGATGGGATTGATAAAACCTACGTTATCCGCCATTTTGTAGCGGCCGCCATCTTGGATTTCGATTTTTTTAGTATATTGTATTCTGCTTGTTGAGCCCTTACATTTGATACCCATGTTGATGGGATTGATAAAACCTACGTTATCCGCCATTTTGTAGCGGCCGCCATCTTAGATTTATAATGATAATGAATAAACATAATTGTATTGTCACCAAAATCCAAAGTGTATACAAAATTTCAGATTAATCGGTTAACAGGAAGAGGGTGAAATTTGAATTACTAAATTTGACCCAATAATAAATAAAAAAACCGTTTAACAAACGGGGTGAGCTAAATAATACCGTTTAATAACAATAATAAAACCGTTTAAAAAACCGTTTAATAAAACCGTTTAATAAAAATACATTTTTATCGTCATTCATCCTTATTATTGTGTCCCATTTGCTTGATATTTGGAATGCGGCGATTACGGAAAACAAATATCATTCCTTAGCATCAAGCATTAAGACAGGATGACCCCTTCATCATCTTCTTCATGGGTTCTGCTCGTAGGTCAGCGTAAACTATCGCTTACATTAGGCGAGTTGGTTCTCAAACGCTGACCTAGCTTCCAAGAATAGCATAATTGTGGCAGAAAAATTATACGGGCAACCCTACAAAACATGAAAACGAACTTTGAACGAAACGAAGAACTTAAAGCTGGGTCACACAGAGGCGATCCGATAGCGATAGCGATAGCGATCCGATACCGAGTATGGGATCGCGCCCGCTTGCTGTGTGTCAGGTTGCATACAAATTCGAACTTTACAAAAAATCCCGTCTCGGATCGGTGTCTCTGTGTGACCCGGCCTTTAGAAATTTTACAATTTATTATTTTCCTCGGTGTATGAAAGTACATTAAAATTTTCTTCCAAATCCGTTTCCCATTTGCGAACCCCGGGTTTAAATATTAGTGTGATTGTAGTGGGCTCTCCTCCCGTCCTCACAAATGTACTTAACCCTCGACAGCGCTTCCTTAACCCTGTTTCCGTTCGTGTCAAATATTCAAGCTGCGGCTGTTCCTGCGAGTTCCGCGTGATTTCTCCAAGGCCCGGCTTCAGCCCTTTGTTGGATCAGATTAATCGCCCCTCGTCGAGACAGCCGGGACTGCGGCACACTCTCGGCATGTAGCGAGGCGCGAACCATATGATATAATGCGCGAAATTTTGATTTTGAAGACAAGAGACTCCGGAGAGTGTGTAACTGATCTGCATGATCTAATGCCACCTTTTTTTATCGAAACTACGTCCTCTTTTGAAGTAGGTTATAAAGGATACGTAAAGAATTCATCAACGTACTGTATGTAGAGTCGGGAACGCGCGATGACTGCGGCGGCTCGTATGGAAAAATTAGATAACAAACCGGTTTCTTACTAAACTGAAACGCATACGGTTGTCTTGGGTGCGCGCGCGCAGATATCTGCTTTATTTTTTTATTGTATTTTTTTAGTTTTTGGTGTTGTAATACATATAATGTTCAGTTTTAAAAGAAACTTATTGAGCACTGTTGTTGTCCTAGACAAACCTTGTTGAGGTTTTAAGGGCAAATTTATTTTTATATGTAATCATTATTGTTTTCGAAATAAATAAATAAAAAATCATCATCAACAGCTCACTAAATGTTCCAACTGTTGGGACTCGCGATCTTCTCTCGCAAGGAGAGAGTTAAGGTCATAATCCACCACGCTGGCCCAGTCCGGGTTGGTGGATGACACATGACTTCGAAAAATTCTATAAAATATAAATATAGGTACATGGTTACTGGTATAATCAATCATCCTGCATGTTCTATATATATAAACGAACAACTTTTGTTCTACAACTTTACGTAAAACTCAATACATTTCTAAAAAAAAAAGGTTATAAGTGTTTGTTGTCCTTTCTAGCACTGTTTAGCCGCTGTTTAGTATCTATTCACTTCGACACATTATCTAACGGCACATTATTATTAAGCGCGTGTCGTGCTCTTGTTACGAATTACTACAAAAAGTTTAATGCTTTGAATGACCGGGCAAATTACACACTTTTTTTAAATTTGTCTGGAAAAAAAATACAAATACGAATTTTATACACTGTAGAACAAAAGTTGTCATATTCAATGTACCTACTTAATATCCCCTTAAAAGGATGCAGGGTGGTTACAAATAACCCTGTTTATAAATCTATCAGAAGAAATATACATTACATTTCTTTTGAAAAGTTTTGTCAAAGATTATAACAGTAAAACATTTCTAATAAAAACCTCGAAATAAAAAATTGGCGGTATCATGTATTATTGTTGTATAATGTATAGCAAATCATAGACAAAGATATGAGAAGCGGAGCGGGCGGATGTGCCAGAGTACCTTAGCTCCGAAAAACAAGGGATTACCTGGCATCCCAGGAAAAGGGCCACCCCTTTTCTTACCTAGAATAAGAGACTCAATTATCTGAAACTAAATGAATGAAGCAATATTTACGAGTATATTATGTACTAGCTGAACCCGCTACTTCGTTCGCGTACGTTGATCTTGCGACCTTATTAGTACTTACGTAAAAATGTTTGGATGGGTGGTCATTACACAAACAGAGTGATTTGTTTTTCCACACAAAAATATATTTATTCAAGTTTAGCAACTTCATATTTTATATTTTAAGCAACATCAAACACACTCGTAGTAAGTAAGGTTGTGGAGTATCGAACATAGCCGCAGTGTTAAGTTTGTAGGATTTTTATAGGATACATTACGAAGAGTCTGTAGCTGATGTGCGTGATCTGATACTTACCCACTTGTACATTTTTACAGGATGATATCCTAAGTAGTAGGTGATAGACTTATTAGCCGATGTAATATTTAAGACTCTAAACCATGTGTGTTTCAAATGTCAATCTAATTGGTAATGTCATTCTGTCGTTAATATTTGTTTCGTTAGGGCCCATGCTTTTTCCGAGATGATAGGTAGTATATGAGACTATATAAACTATCTGTGTTTCAAATTTCAACCAAATCAAAACTTTACATAATATATACATAATAATACTTACTTAGTAAGATAACATTTTATTCAATTTTAGAAAAACAACGTTCTGCTTTGGTTCTGCTTCTGCACCGAAGCTTGTTGAACACTAAATTTAGTGAAGCTTTGACTACGTCGTCCAGATAAATAGATACTGGTGAACAATTCACACACAAAACTTTGGCTTTTTCCACCGCCAATGTCCCAGCCTTACTCAAACCGGAGTGGTCTTACGCGTGACGATGGCAAAAGACCTGACTATTGTCGCTACAACAACAAATACTACATTACACATTTTCTAATAAATATCAGATTGTGTTTCGTATCATGAGCTGCCATTTTGTGGAAAAACATAAGACAGGTACTGTCATATTATTACCTGACGATAGATGACGGATGACGGATTTGAGTACTGTGTGCCTACCAGGGAAGAGCTGCTTCGAATCCGATTCCGATAAGTCGGAACCTCCGATTACTATTAGACCTTCGTTTCCGACTTCGGCTCCGAAACTTTTAAAACGGAGGTTATAATCGGAGGTAAGGTGTATAAATATTGCAGATAATCCTTTATTGTGGTGGATAGTAAATTAAAATACAAAATCCCAACTTCCTAAATCAATTGCTCGTCAATGTTTATCGTGTCCACGTGTTTGGCAAAAAAAAAAAATACCCAATAAAAATGTATCTCCTGCCACCACTTCTAATCCTGCCTATGCCTCCGACTTCGGTTCCCACTCCGATAAATAAAATTTTAAAACTCCGACTCCGCCTTCGAATCCGATAAAATGACCTCCGTTACATCCCAAACAGGTCTACTACGAAAACAAACTCCGAATGATCGCATCCGACCGACAGCTGAATCGGATTGTAGCCTACCACGAAAAACATTCGGATCGATACATTTCGGGTCGGAAGTTATAGACTTAGGTCGGATGAAGGTCGGATCGAACGAAACGGCCGATCTGATCAACCGACCGATTGTCTTTCGTGGTCGGAAACTTCATAAGTTCGGCCGATATATCGTTTATCGGACTTCGTAGTAGACCTGCTGTTGTTTACATTGTCACAGAATACTTAGAAGTTAGTATGTACCGAACTTATTAATTCCGTTATTATTTAATTTCTGTTATTTCCGAACCACACGACCAATAATGCTAAAATTTTAATGAGACTATATTAAAAATGTGGTATTTCTAACAAAATAAGAATTAACGAAATTAAACAACGCAAACATGAGTTACAACCAAAAACACATTCTGACTTTAACCCCTTTCTGCAAGAATACCGTGCAGAATTTGGGGATTAAAAGTAGACAGCTACCATCTACTTAGTATGATCTTAAATCATGTCAAGTTTCATTTGAATTGAATCAGTAGTTTCGGCGTGATGTGAGTTCCCTATACACACAGACAGACATACAGAAAGACATGAAAGAAAAAAAATGCAGTTTCGCCATCAGTATCGACTATGGAGTGCCCCCAAAATTTTTTTTTCACAATATCTTCAATGTACAGAATTCGACCCGCTACAGTTTTATTATAAGTATAGATATAGATTTCAAACTAAATAACTCCACAATTTTGACAAAATTGCGATAGTGTACTAAAGGCATTAATCGTCCTACTCGCCGTCCGAAGGCAACTGTTTGCGGACGGATGCGCGAGTGAGAGGCACCGAGGGAGAGGGAGAGTGGTTTGATTGGCGGCTGTATGCCAATTCCAAGAACAAAGAATCCCACTCCACTTCGGGACTTTTGATTTGATCTTTTCAGCTTAAATTCCTAAGTGTCTAAAATTCCCTTGGATTTGACATTTATTTGATATTGTTTTTTTTTTTTTTTTTTTAACTTTTATAGGCTTACACTTGACCGCCATCTCGCCTGATGTTAAGCGACGATGCGATCTACGATGGGGCGTGTTTACCTAGAAGAAACCGATTCACTCTCGATTTGAAGACACAAAGATTGTAACCAACAGGGAAAACCCACTCAGGCAACGCATTCCACAGCCTAGACGTTCTTATCACAAAGGTAGAGTCAAATCTCTTCGTTCGTGTCTTTGGAACATCAACCATGAAACGATGTCGCTTTTTCGAGCTACGAGCATTCCGATAGAAAAAAGGGCAAGGTGGTATTAGATCATGTAAATCAGTCGCACACTCTCCGAAGTGTATCCGATAAAAAACCGAAAGGCTAGCAACTTTTCGGCGATGTTCAAGACTTTGTAGTCTTTTTCGCACAAGAGTGTCGCTGCCTATGAGCCTTTTGGCACGTCTCTCGATCGATTCCAAGGCCTCCAGCTGATACTTAGCCGAACCATCCCAAAGATGCGAACAGTACTCCATACAAGAACGAATTTGTGCTTGATATAACGTGAGCAACTGCTCAGACTTGAAGTACCTTCGCACTTTTGAGAGGACACCTAGCTTTTTGGCAGCTAATTTAGCCTTGGACTCGATATACGAACCAAAGTTGAGCGTAGATGTCAATGTAACGCCCAAAAGCTCAAGACGGTCAGAAATCGGCACGGATACACCTCTAAAAGTTGGAGTCAGTTGGAATGGACTCCTTTTTGCGGAGAACAGACACGCCTGCGTCTTACTCTCGTTGAACTTGACCAGATTGGCATCGCCCCATGTAGACACCGCCTCAAGGGTCAAGCTCAAACGCTCGATTAGACTCTCTCTTAGTACCTGAGTTTGCTGCCCACTGGCTCTCGCACTAGATATGTAACTCTCTACAACAGTGCTATCATCTGCGTACCCAAAGATACCGGGCTTCAACAGATCGTTTATATGTAGCAGGAAGAGCGTCGCAGAGAGTACCGACCCTTGAGGGACTCCAGCATTGATAGCCATTTGATCCGACGAGCAGCCATCAATGACGACTCGTATGGATCGATCCCTCAAAAAGTCCGATATCCACGCAATAAACCCAGGAGACAAACCATAACTAGAAAGCTTGCTTATAAGGCCATCATGCCAAACCCTGTCGAAAGCCTTCGAAATATCCAGGGAGACTGCAAGTGCTTCTCCGTGTTTCTCGATAGCTTCACTCCAGATGTGAGTGACGTACGCTAGAATATCCCCGGTGGACCGGTTTCGGCGAAACCCGTATTGCCGGTCACTGAGGAGGTCGTTTGATTCTAGGTACGTCAGAAGCCTGTGGTTTAAGACACGTTCCATAGTCTTGCAGAGTATGGACGTGACTGAGATGGGCCTGTAGTTGGCAGGGTCAGCACGACTTCCCTTTTTGGGCACTGGTTGCACATTGGCAAGCTTCCAAGACTTCGGTACTAATCCAGTTTTGAGAGAGAGTCTAAATAGACGCGTCAGTATCGGGGACAACTCAGGCGCACATGCCTTCAACACTAGGGCAGGAATACCATCAGGGCCACTGGCTTTATTCACGTCCAGATTACGTAGCACTTTGCGAACCTCCATTTGGCGAATGTGCATCTCTGACATAAGAGTCGGACAGCCAGGTGGAGTAGGAGGTGTCGCGCTACCAGCATCTAGACACGAAGATTCCGCAAATTGAGATGCAAACAAGTTTGCTTTCTCCATTGCGGTGTGAGCCAGTGTTCCATCAGGTTTCAGCATTGGAGGTAGTGAGGGGCGACAGAAGTTCGATTCGACCGATTTAGCTAGGGACCAAAACGCTTTGCTACCCGCAGGGTACGAAGCTAGTTTGTTCCCTATTCGACTGATGTGGTCAAACCGAGCCCTCTGAAGAACCTTTTTGCTTGCCTTAGCAGCCTTGTTGAACGCTTTCTTCTTCTGGTGTATGTCCCTTGCCTTACGCTGTCGAGCATCAACCCAGGCTAGGTAGGCCTCATGTTTAAATGCTTCAGCACTTTTACATTGAGGACCAAACCAGGGGCGAGCTTTGCTGGATAATGGGACGTCGGAGTATGAAATGAAATATTCCATAGCCGTTCGTATTACATTAGTCACAGCATCCGCGCAGACTGTGGGATCACCAGAAGTGAAGCACAATGACTGCCATGGGTAAGATGCAAAGAAAGAACGCATCTCGTCCCAATCTGCTGACTTGTATCGCCACATCCGCCAGTTGCCTCTGGGGCTGGGATCAGGCGGATGGTAGACTGATACTGACTTCACCAGACAGTGGTCGGAGCTGCCTAACGGCGAAGATACCGCCACGGAGTAACGGTCTGGATCTGTGGTCAGCAGAAGGTCTAAGCAATAAGGTGTATGCGACTCAACGTCGGGTACTCTTGTGGCCTCTTGGACCAGCTGGATATAATATGTCACCATCGTTTTTTCATCGGTAGTTTCATTTTTTACAGATGATAGACCTAAGTCAAAGATGTCGAATGTAAATATTCGAAATCTACGATACAAGTAGAGTAATGATTCACTTCTACTGAACGCTGAAAAAACCAATGCAAAAAGACTGTTCGAAAAAAAAACATTTTTTTTTAATTTTGTCGATAATAGTTTTCCAATTGACCGCCATCTCGCGTGATCTTAAGCAACGACGCAGGTTTTGGTGGAGCACGATTTGTAGATTGTTATCTATAAAAGCGCGCTAAAGTTCACTTTTTGTTTGAAAGCACCCCATATTAAACCCATCAAGGAATACCTAATACAACATAATTTAATTTAATATTAAATCAACATTTTTCATTTAAATCTTTAGACTGTCAACCATGAAATCGTTTGCTAGCGTTTGCGTTCGCATATTATAATTGGGAAAACGATTATTCCAGAGTCTTCATTTTTTATTGAGACAGAATTTAGTCTTTAGTGTTGCTCCAGACTGTTATTTATCTGAGTTCTAAATTTTAGGCCGATCAGTTCGTAAATTCTTACCAACAAACAACCAAATTTTCACATAGAATTGGGAATAGGATTCTACTTGCGAATTTTGTTGTTGTAACATATTAACATAATAATAGATGAACTTTTAATAAAGAACCGATTTTCAAACAGCATAATATCGTTGTTCATTTATTTTCATTTTATGATCGATCAACAAACATGTAAATCCGAACTTTCCATTATAATAATAATGGGATTTCATTTTACATTAGCCGCACCATCGGTTTTATTCATGTAGAGACGAACTTCTTAGCATTCCATGGATTCACCGTGCGGGCGCCGGGTCGTGTGACAGAGAGAGAAATCCCGAGTAGACCCCGAGACTTGTGACTCGGGCGTAGGTTTAAGGGACCCTTTTTTGACGTACGTGTTATATTCCCATAACTTTCCCGTAATAAAAAGCCTATCTTACTGTGTTTTACTTTTGTAGTGGTAGGACTCTTGGCAGAGTCCGTCCGCAGAAACATTACTGTGTTCCGGTTTGAAAGGCAATATTTCCAGAGAAACTACAGGACTCAGAGATAGAACAACTTAGATCTCTGGGTGACGAGCGCAGTGCAGTGATAGGTAATGATTTGGACTCTTCATGTTCTAATAGCTGCGTGTCACTGTGCTGTTATGTGGCAGGCATGTTGCTTACCATCAGGCACATGTCCTGCTCGTCTCGTCACTCTTAATTTAAAAAAAAAACAACTCCAATCCGATCAGCGGTTACAACGTCATTGAGTAACAAACATCCAATTTATTACAGTTCTAATGTTGCTTGGATACACCTGAAAATATCAACAAGTGATCGTTCGTTTTGAACAAAATGTTCTTTGTGACGTAATTACAACGTATGAGATCTGAAAGAATCAAGTGGCTGTGAAGGATCGTCGGAAGTGGGTCAAACAATCGAGTGCTGTTAGATTGATGGTGTTTGTGTATCGGAAATATCGGGCAGTTTTGTTGATGCTTCTACCCAGTGGCTCAATTCAAAATGGCTAATAACCAAAACACAAAACCCGTCAGTATCAGTGCCCAACGAAACAGGGTGGCACATATCTTCCCCTCTAAAGGCCGGTTTGCATTTTGATTAGTGCGAGTGCGATTGCGAGGGCGAGTGAATAATTGCGACTGATTACTATGCACTAGCAATAATCAATCGGTGCCCACACGTGTTTGCTACTAATCACTCAACACCTGCACTACTCACTCGCACTCGCACTAATCAAAATGAAAACAGGCCTTTAGAAACTGAAACCGATTGCAGGTGAAACTAAAAGTCGGGCTTGACCGATATGGCTGGTCAGCTATGACATATAATCAGCATATGAACCAAAAACTTCAATGTAATAGAACATCTCGGCCCGTTTTATTGATGCCTCCATCTAGTGGTTTATCTACATGTTAAGTGACTAGCCAATACACAAAACACGCCAGTATTATACGCAAGTGTCAGTACTAAATGGAAAGCGCTTGACACGGACGCCTTTAAAATCGATTAACGATCGATTGATTGCGGTTGAAACTTTAAATCGGACTAGACTGGTCAATATCACACGTAAACACAAAACCCATAAAAATGCTAGTATCGTTGGACATGTCGGCCAGTTTTATTAACCTTAAGTTGCCTCGTAGCTTAGTTGGTAGTAAGTCTGCGCGCCGGAGTTGGAAATCGTGTGTGCAAATTCCACATAGGACAAATACCATGTGCTAGATACAATTTTAGTGGTTATCTGTCTGGATGTTTCTATGTAAAATAAGTATCTTATCTCGTTTGGTTTGGGGCTACTTATTGTTGTGTATGGTAGGTATGTCTACAAATATTTATTAAATTACACAGAATCGCAATGAGTTATAGGGTCAAGTTGGGCAAGCCATCTGACGTTTTAATTGTGGCCGTCGAGAATTACAGCCCCTCATTGTGATGCAGTTGTTATTTCGGATATAAGACATATTAAGGCTTTGATGGAGATCTTTCCATAAATATGTTAGAAACGAAAAATCTCATGTCCATAAAACATCAGGAACTCACTCTGCTGTTAACCGTTAGAAATATCCCACAATTGTCATCAGCATAAATCAGCCCATTTAATTTTCCTGGGATACGGAGCTTTATCTCGCTAGCAGAGTGTCACGACCATAAACCATCACGCCGGCGCCGCGCCGGTCAAGTGCGAACTTACGGAAGACGCATGTTCTCAAAAGATGTTTTTCTTAGAAACATACAAACTATGCTAAAGTAGAACTAGGCAAGAACACGTCTGTCGAATGCTAGAATAACTACGGGCAATATATGATAAAAGTAATAACCACCTTAATCATAATTTTCGTTGTAATATAATTTTTAAAATCTCATAAAATGTTTTTTCGTAACCGTCCTATCTCCAATAACAACAAAGACTGTGTAAGTGAGTTGTTTTACGACGTCAGTTGGACAATAAAATTTAATATCAGAGTTGTCGAGAGGGATTTGCCGATTTATCGGCATCCTACGTGTTTATTGTCGTTTCTATTTTGACGGCGGCGACGTATTACACAATAGATGACTAACTTCTAAATACTTTTATTTACCAAAGTAGCAATTGGTGACTTTATCGCTAAAAGCGATCTTTTGCAGGCAACTGCAGGATTGAAAACGGAGAAAGAAGAAAAGACGATGACGGGGAAGTACTAATAAGAAGAGGATAACACTTAAACTATACCTAACACTAAGAATACATTTTTTTTTATAAATAGAATACATTTTAAAGTGACGAGACGAGCAGGACATGTATGATGGTAAGCAACATAACACATAACAGCACAGTGACACGCAGTTATTGGAACATGAAGAGTCCAAATCATTACCTAGCACTGCACTGCGCTCGTCACCCAGAGATCTAAGTTGTTATATTATTATCTCTAAGCCCTGTTATATCTCTGGAAACATTGCCCTTCAAACCGGAACACAGTAATGTTTGCACATTACTGCTTGGCGGTAGAATAACTGGCAAAAAAAACTTCCCCAGGTGGACTCTGCTAAGAGACCTACCACTACAGACATTTTAACCACTATACCTACTATTAAAACAGACTACACACACTTTTTATTAAATGAGTGTTGACTGTGTTATTTAAAGCATCAAAAAACATTTTTAATTGTAACCCAAGAGATCAGTGGCGTACACGTCCACTCTCATATGCATGAGTTTGTAGGCTTGAACTCTTGAACATGTTACACACTACTAGTGGCGGGACCCTCATCGGTATCCACCAAGAAAGATACCGCATACTTGATAATTAATTATTCTACTTTCAAGCAGTAATTACCAAATATTACTAAGCTCCCGCTTGAAGAGCATTGTCTTCTGAGAAATTACATGGCAATGAGTTAAAATGGAAGTTTCAATCACGTTGGTACGTCTAAACGAACCAGATTGAAATTTGAAACACAATTAGATTGAAATCTCACACAGCACATAGAATACGTTTCATCTCGGATAAATTACGGGAAAGAGAACTACGTGGGTAAAAAATGGAGAGCATTATCGGGATATTTTCAAACCGAGATTTTTTTTATAAAGGTAAGCTCATTTAGTTTTCCCCGTCGTTTATCAGGAATCAAGTGCAAGTCAATAAACTTAAAATATACAGTGAGATGTGCCGTCTATAACATAAGTAGTCGTTGCTTGTAAATGTACAATTAAACTGGTCCCCAATAAAATCGGGGCACATTGAATTCGGGACATATTTTTGCTCCGAATCGGACTCGTGTTTCGATAATGCTGATTTTTATGACGTCAATGTGTATGTATAGACGGACAGACATTGTGTCCCGAACGTGTATGACGTATGTTTGCTCTACGGAGATCGATTTGAGTAAATAATATGTTATTGATGGGAAAAAGGAAGATTTTGTGGTGGTACCGTATTTACTCGAATTAGAATTCCAATTACTAACTAGCATTGCTCTATCAAGTAATATATATCAAGTTACAGGTTGGTCTAGTCGGGAGAACCGTGACTGCCAATCCGGAACCCTTGGCTTGAATCCCAAGGGCACTACTATCTTTTTGAAGTCATGTGCGTAATGCCGCTAACTTAAAAAAACACCTGTACTTATGACTGCCAATGTTTTTTCTTCAGAATATACAAAATCTATGAGAAGGTTTGAATCCATTTTCGTAATAAAAACATCTAAGCTGGTGAATGCGTTGCCTGAGTGGGTTTCTGCCTCTTGGTTACAATCTTAGTGTCTTCAAAAGCCCCTCATGGTAAGCAACATTCCTGTCCGTCACATCATAGTGACATGCAGCTATTGAGTCCAAATCATTACATAGTACCATAGCAACCAGACAATGACGAAAAACGACTACGTAGGGAGACCAATAGGGTACAATCCTCAAAAAAACCAAGTAGCCCGTTAGTTAGATTGCCAAAAAATGTTGCTTTTTTTTTTTTTAAATAAAGAGTGACGAGACGAGCAGGACATGTGCCTAATGGTAAGCTACATGCCTGCCACATAACAGCACAGTGACACGCAGCTATTGGAACATGAAGAGCCAAATCATTACCTAGCACCGCACTGCGCTCGTCACCCAGAGATCTAAGTTGTTATATCTCTAAGCCCTGTAATTTCTCTGGAAACATTGCCCTTCAAACCGGAACACAGTAATGTTTGCACATTACTGCTTGGCGGTAGAATAATTAACAAAAGTGTGGTACTTCCCCAGGCGGACTCTGCTAAGAGTCCTACCACTACAATGACGAAGATACGGCGCTTCGAAGTTACGTGTGACGTCACTTATGAGTACGATTTTTGCTCACGAGTGACGTCGCGACCCTCTTACTCGAAGTTTGATGGTCTATATCTTTGACGATTTTTAATATTACGAAAAAACAAAAAATACGTGTCCAATATTTTTCCATGATCTAGCTGACGGACTAATTAGGATGGTGTATTTTTGACCCAGTCCGGTACCCTATTACTTAAAAGCGTCAAACTATTTTAAAATCCACTTTTATTGAAAAATGTTACTACAAAATAGAAGGCTACTTGATGGACAAAACGTTTCAAAGTCTCGTTATTTTAAAATACTTCCACTAATAGTTGTGAGATTTCATTCCTTTCATTAACGTAAGTCGCCCACTAAATGTGACTACTGCTGGGACTCGGGGCCTTCTCTCGCAACGAGAGAGTGAAGGCCATAGTCCACCACGCTGGCCTAGTGCGGGTTGGTGGATAACACGTGACCAGGAAAGCTTCTACATGTCGGTTTCCTCACCATGTTCTCCTTCCCCATTTTAAGTTAGCGGCATTACGCACAGTAATGAAAAGAAAAGACAGTGGTGCGCGCGGGATTAGAACCCGGGGGCTCCGGATCGGCAGTTGCCGTGCTCCGGACTAGATCTACCAGCTGTAACTAAAGATACGAGTAACATAAGTACGATATTAAGATACTACATTGTCTACTATTTAAGTAAAGTTTGTGTACTATTCGTAAAACTCTATGTGCAGGGCCTTATGTATTGTAAACTTACATTACAACATTATACTTACCTACTTAAATGTGCGACTGTGTATCTTAAATAAATAAATAAACATTGCCCCTCAAACCGGAACTGTGATGTTTTCACATTACCGCTTGGCTGTGCAAAGGTGGTACTTTCCGAGGCGGACTCAGCAACGAGTCCAACCAATACAAAAACTCGTAAAAAATGCTACGAGAATACTATTTACATAAGTAAGAGGAAGCGTCCAGTGTACCTGCGGCCGTCGTTTGCCCGTCGCCGTATCTCTCCGATGGAGCGGACGCAGCAATAAATCGGCGGACGGACGCCGGCCTTATCGGCGCGGATGTACAAGCCTGTTTTTGTACTGAGAGTTACTGGGAACCTGGTAATGGGTGGATTCCTTTATAATAAACTAACGGAGTAACCTAGTAAACGGAGTCCTTTATAATAAACTAGCGGCCCGCTCCGGCTTCGCTCGAATAATAACCTAGATATCAACTGCAGCGCCATCTGCCGTAGCCTATGTTACTCGGGAATAATGTAACTTTCCAAAGGTGAAAGAATTTTTGAAATCGGTCCAGTAGTTTCGGAGCCTATTCATTACAAACAAACAAACAAATATTTCCTCTTTATAATATTAGTATAGATATAGACTAACTTACTTACAGTTACGAAGGTACTTACATACAGTTTCTGATGGTACGTTCCTACAGGAGTGAAAGACATGGAAAAGCAGCATATTTAGTTTTTTTTCTCCGTACTGTAAACATTTTTCCTATCCGACTTAAAAAAAGGTTCTTAATTCGGTTGAATATTTCTAGTGTGTAAGTTACGGGATAGATCCAACAATTGTGAATCTATCGTTTTTTAATATTTTTATTCTAGTTATCATACTTTAGATTCAATAAATTGTGAATAGGGTTTGATGATGTTTTGCTAGATGTCTGGAACGGATTGGATTAAAATTTGGAACACTTTATATTATTATCCCGAAAGAGCTCATTACGTTTTTTATTCCAGGAAAGTGAAATTATGAACGGGAATTACGCGGGTATAACCGTACATTACTACTTGTATAACTATATCTCCTTATGTAATACCTATAGGTATTTTAATATAGATTTGACTCATAATGTAGATTACCTACTGGGTAATATATGACTTACCTACTATTCACAGTTCATAATAATAATTTCTTAACCACATTAGTAGTTAGTAGGTAGTTTTCATTTGTGTTCTCACATTCCTCTTGCACAAAGCTCTACCCCCCCATAACCTCAATAGTTGACCTATAAATTATTCAGTACCGATTTTCGCAAGCAAAAGATAGCAGTGGCCTACAAAGGCGAGTGTGGGCAGATAGCGTCCTACAAATTTATTAGGTCGTTTAGCGTATTGGCGAGATAAGGTTCGGGCATCGTCGGACTGATAAAGGCACTCAGGTGATTTCTCAGCGGGATATTTGGCACAAATGGTGAGGATTTTGAAAGAATACCTTTAGTAGCGAACGTAGCATAGGAGAAGATTTCTTGCCTGTCAAATGCGAGGCGTAGAATCAGACATCAGTCGTACCTTTGAGTATTTTTCAGTTTCATAGCATAGCATAAGCAGGCCACTAAATGTTCCCACTGCTGGGACTCGGTGCCTTTTCTAGCAAGGTGAGAGTCAAGCCCTTATACCACCACGCTGGCCAAGTGCGGTTTGGCAAATGACGCACGGTTTTGAAATTTATATTTCTTGGATCTAGCCGGCTTACTGGCAATGTTTTCATTCGCTAAAACCATGACGTGGTGATGACAAACTTTAACATCTGTACTTGGAAAAAATACTAAGAGCTGCATATAGCATTCAGATAAGACATGCTTACCAATTACCCTCCATAGCATCTAAGCATGAACAGGAAAAGCGTTAATTAGTAAACTGCAAACATAACGACCCAAGTTCCTTCACGTATTCAATGATCTATTTGCGTAAAAGAAGTTCCTAGTGCTGACGAAAACACTCATTACTATAGGTTATACTACTACTGTTTATTTAGAGACTACCTATTTCATTTAGAGATCAAGTATTTAGCACACGATTTCTGTAACGTAAAACACACGTCTTAGGATACACGAAACTGTAGCGCTTCTTTAAAATTGTCTGACAAAATCAATCTCAAAGGGATGGGAGCCTATCACCATCTCCCAGAGGGAGCCTATCACCATCTCCCAGAGGGAGCAACGTCCTCTCTACGGCGGCCCTTTAAGCCGGGACGATGCTATCTACGGGCTGCGATTGCCTGCCGATGTTGATAGTGTATGGAGGTCACGCCTTCGCGAACCGAGCTCGGATACCTACGTCTTACTGTGGAAGACGGTTTGGAAGCGCTGTTTTAGTAACTGTTTTGTAGGTACGTTTCTGTGTTCTTTGAATACTTGCTGTGATTTGTACTTTGATCCTCTGTGGTAAAATATATTTAACACCGACAGTAGATGATTTGAAACGGACGTAAAAATAACGAGCTGTTACAGAAAAAATAATCAGTAAACTGTAAAACTGGTTCGATAGGTGTGCAGCCTTATCATTGAAAGCGATTTCTTCCGTACAATATTGGAATGAAAAATAAAGTGTTATTTAATAATACTCTACTTTTTTTTTCTATTGTAGGAAGTGATGGGACGAGAAGGAAATTTTCCCGACGGTCAGCAATACGCCGCCGCCGGCTCAAAACAACGCTGTGTTATGCTACCATTGGAAATTGGAACTTAGGAAGTCCAAATTATTATCTATTACTGCACTGCTATCACCCGAAGACATAAGAAGTTCTGTAATTTCTCTGAAAACGAGTATCCTTACACACTGGAACACATTGATTTTTGCGTGTTACTGATTAGCGGTAGAATAACCAGCAAAACTAGGGGTCTTCCCCAGGCGCACTCTGCTAGAAGTCTTATTACTACTAAAAGTAAGCTCACCTCTTCAGTCAATCAACGTGACTATTATTTCTCTGCGACATTTCATTTCACTAAATCCCCATTATTACTAGGTTTCATTTCAACAATCGCGAAATGCTACCAGTCCTAGTATTACACATGTAAAAGTTTGGAAATTCGGATGTCTATTGCTCAATCACGTATCACTTAGTATCCTTTTCAGTTCTAACACCAAAAGTAGACTCACCTCGTCGGTCAATCAACATGACTGTTATTTTATCGCGTCATTTCATTTAACGGCCCATTTCATAATAACACTAGGCCTGAATTCTGGAAATGCTCGCTCATTATATCCGGGCCAGCCCACACCGGCGGCGGCGCACGAGGAGGCCGGTTCGTCCAAAAATGCGCAACGCACCGCAGCCGCACGCAATCACACCGATTGTGATGCAAATTGTGCAAATTACGAGGCGAGTGGCGTGCACGGGACTCACATACAGTACCGTATGTTGAGACATAAGACGGTGACATAAAATTTTCCTTCTAAGCATTTTGCCCAAATAACTTCATCTTGTAGCATATTTATGTTTTACTGTGCTATAAATCCTATACAAATGTTTGTTTGTTATTAGTTTGGATGTTTGTTTCTCAATCACATCGGAACATTTAAACGAATAGGTTGGCAAGTTATTGGAACACAGATTATAGTCTGAAATAGCACATTGGCTAATATAATTCACAGGAAAATAACGGGAACGGGAACTACGGTAAAACGGCGGGCTGCTTCAAGTATATTATATTATGAATACGAAAGTTTAGGAATGATATCACTTTTAACATGTAAAAAAGTACATATTAACTTGAAATTTATTATGTACAGAATTATTTACAATATTTACAAATATATAAAAATCTAAATAAAATTATTATACCATACCATAAAAATAAAAATAAACAAATTTACAAATTGAACACGCCGTCGAGATCACTACACCGCGGCAGGGTACCTAGAATGCTGGCAGCGTTGCCTCTTTGTATAGCTAAACTGAGCCTTTGGGCAAAGTAGGCGCCAGCTCTGGGATCCCCTGAAGCGAGGACCAAACGTTTCGAAAGATCTTTAATAAAATTTTTGGTGTCGGACGACCACGGGCCCATAGTCTCCACTGCCAGCGCAAAGAATATATAATGTGCGCTAAGGTGGGAGTATTTATTATGTTTATTTATTTGTGCCTGTTCGGCTGTAACTCCGACATTACGAGCGGAATGGCTGACATGAGACGGTGCCAAGGTGTCTACGCAAGTAGCGTCCCAAACCAGCACCTTGCCTAGAGACCACGGTACTAGAGTGGCACCGTCAGGTCGCTTAACATCTGTCAACATTCCGCTCGGTTCTAATGTCGAAGGTATTAGAGCTGTAGAGAGTGCCCGTCTGACTAAGTCATTAATTGACCAATGACGAAATTGTCGACCGGCACTCTTTACACATGAAAGCCCGTGCCGTCCGAATTGGTCCACGGCTCGCCCGCACAGACAGCGATGAGGCTCGCACAACTTAGTTCCTACGCGAAGCCCCGTCACTACGCGTAGACTGTTAGGATCTAGGATAGATCCTAAAGTTTTGGACGGTAAAATATGGAGCCAATTACCGGATTCAGCCTCTGCTACAGCAAGAAGACGAGCTCGCTCCGTGTCATCATCAGTTTGATCTAATAGAGCCGAATAAGTAATTTTGGCGAGGGGAAGGTCCCACATACTCTGTACTACCGGTTTCGAGGGCAAGTCCATATCTGGGCAAGAAGCGCTCCAGGCTGTCAAAGCCTCTGCCTGACAGGCAATCTTAACATCGGCCAAAGTAATATTCAGGATCATGCCGATGAGGGACTGCGAGCCATGGCTAGAGGCCAAGAAAGCCGGAAGAGCAACATTTGTGCTGCGACGGATGCCCAGCCCACCGAAGGAAACAGGTAATGTGGTTTGCACCCAGGAACGATCTTCGAACTGTAAATTTAGAATTTTAGTAACTGTTTCTTTCAAAACTGTATCAATAGAGTTAGTGACTCCATGGAAATACCACATTGGAGTACAACGTAATAAATACATGAATTTAGGAGTGAAGAGACAAAGCCGAAGAATGTAAATGGCCATGTGTGGTTTGATTTGAAAAAGTCGATTAGAGTTGTTTGAAAACTGTTCAAGTTTCGACGATATTAAGCCAGGTATTGCTTCCAAGAAAATTGGAGCACCTAAAAGTGTCAGGGTAGTCTTGGAAGTATTAGATATATTTGGACATAAATGATTAAAATTTTGAAAAATATTTTCTCTGACTGTGTTAGGTATACGATCTGGAATAAAAATTTCGCATTTATCAAAATTTAATGATAAACCAATTGAATCGAAACGCTGGACAATTTGGGATAGGTCATCTAACACTACAGTAGCTGAACCCGCCAAACAACCATCATCGAGGTACCACACATTAAATTTTGAATTTAGTTCCGAAATAATAGGGTGAATTCCCAAGCTGAAGATAGCTGGGCCGAGCGGGTCACCTTGCTGACACCCCACAGAAGAAATTATTTGTTTAGTACCAAACATCAATTTTGAAGGGGTTCCATAACACTGCCACATATATTTATAAACTTCAGGTATATTTTTTTGAATTTCTGTCAAGAGAACACCCCTGTCCAAACTATTAAAAGCATTTTTGACATCAATTTTGACGAAAACCTCATAATCCGAAGTGTTTAAAAATGTACGCGCAGCATGAACAGCTGCCTCACACCCAGACCTTACTCCGAAACCAAGCTGCCGAGGTTGAAATTTTGTGGTGAGTTTTTTCTGAATTGTACGGCAGCATAATTTTGAAGTAAGGCGTCTTAAAGTATTACCGACAGCGATGGGGCGAATTCCACCATCTCTTTTATGGAGAGCGATCAAATTTGCACCATACAAAATTGGAACAATTTCCGAAGGAACATGTCCCTCCAACATTACGTTGACTAATTTTGTAATTTCGCTTAAAAGAGACTTACCAGCATCGCCAACGAACGGGTCGGTTAAGTCCTTCAAATGTTGTGCAGTAATACCGTCCAGTCCTCCAGCAGAACCATTCGGAAACGATAAAATTGCTTGACGGGTAATTTCGTCATCTGCGAGCATAGATGGTTCTGATGAGGGAGGGGACGGGAGCTGGGTGGAAAGCAACTGTGACGGGTGTTTGTCGCGAAGGGCAAGAAAAGTCTCAGCAGAGTCTGTGGCGTGAGAGTCACATGAAAATAGCAGTTTTGCTGCTCCTTTGACGTTTCTGTCAGAAAGTTTATTTTCAATTATAGTAATGGACGATGAGCTGCGAGCAAGTCGTGTACGGTTTGTCGTTGTTGGAGGAGGAATAACGTGGTTGGAGGTGTTAAATTTTATGACGGATGTGAGTGAACGATGGTTGGAGTCACGCGGAATATGAAAAGTTTTGTATGAAAATGTGAGAAACTCCTCCCAACTTGCAACTGTATTTTCACTGACTACTCTCGCTACACACTCTGAAAGACTTTGGGCGACGGCTACACGGGCTCCTCTAGGAATCCGTTTGATAAGTTTTACTGATTGCTTAAGTTGTGCGAGCTTATCGGCAAAAGATGTGTTTCTCTGAGTGCTGTCCGTGATGGTCGCAAACAAAGAATCTGTCGCCGCCGGCATGAGCAGGTCCGATCTCGGGACATGTTTGCGACCACAATGGATTCGAAGACCTCGTTGGCCTTTGTACAGTTTTCGGTCCCCACAAATTTCACACTCGAGTAACACATCTTGAACGACAGACGACGGCGGCGCAATCGACGTAATGATGTTAATTTACGTTAAAAAAGCTTAAACTTACAAATTAATTGTACGAAAATATCAAAAACACCAATATAAACAAAAACACACAAGACACAGCCTGTCACCATGTTGATATTTCAAAATCCAACCAATCACCGGGTGAATACGTAGAGGCGCACAGGCGCACACGAGGCGCGCCTGTGCGCTGCGGCGGCGGCGAGCGGAAACTGCGCAGGTTGCCACGGAGACCGAATGGCGTCTTTGTTGTCACGAAACAATATTATAAATTAGCTGATTTTGAACTTGATTAAAGTATAAATCAGCTATTGACTTTCACACACAAATTATGCGAAGATGAGGCCGACAAGAATATGCTTGTAGTTCAGTTGCTGTAGTAATACTCCGGTAGCTCTAGTATTTTTTAATTATTATTTATTAGTAAGGACGACATGACTGACGACATCGTCATTGACGTTTTTTGTATTTTTAAAATTTAAAACATGTCATAAGTTTTATTGTTCAACAAAAACTTGGGAATGTAATAAATATACGTATGAAATTACAGTGTGCATCTTCGTTACTCTATTACGTAAACGTTACTTTTGTTGAGATTAAAAAAAATATTTAGGTACATTGATCAGTCTGGAATAACACGAGACTGTTTTTTATCTCGAACAAATAATGGAATCAAGAACTACGCAGGTGAAACCGCGGGGTATAGCTAGTATAACATAAATTACCAATCGCACATTTCTGCTTTGAAGATTTAAAGGTGTTTGTGTAAAACTTTAAACCGTCATCTATGAATAGCGGTTCAGCATTGTTAATGATCAACAATCAAAATAGATGTTGCTAGGATCGCTTCAGACACCATTGTTAATTGCGGTATCGAAATGCGACACATACAGCAGGTTATTAAAGTGAATTATACAAACAAAAACCGATACACAATACTGCGCAGATTGTGTAATTAACAGTACCAGAACACCACATTAGGCCCAACCTATATGACCCATAGCACAATCTATTAAATCATACAGTCGTTCGACGAAGCCGTCTAGACGGGGCAATCGTGCAGGGTGAGACGCGGGAAGAGCGTTCCTACATTGTCTACATTACAATGTTAGTATTGCAGGAGCGCGGCTCTTGATTGACGTCTTCCGTGTGTTTTAAGAACAAACAAATTCTAACAAAATTTTGTTTGCGACAGCCCTACCCGTGTCTAGACATTAGGCGATGAACTGCTGGTAGTATATATTTTTACTGTACCCATAGGATAGAACTATGATGTTCACTTGTTCAGGTGTATTTTAAGAGCTGTAATACTGTATCGTACGATCGTCCGTACGTTCGCCGCAACTAAAACAATTGCCTTGTTTTAGACTCATGTGTTCCTTCGCTACGGCCGCACGCTATCTGCCGCACTTCAGTACTTCAGTAGACAAACAGCGTACATTTCCTCAGCAAATTGCAATCAACTAAACATCGTAAACTCGCTTCAGCAGAGCGATACGTAATTTTCTGCTGCGGACATTTTCAATGGACTCATATTTTGTTTTTCATTTCCTTTTTTAGATAGTTTCCTTTCCAATTATTTTAAATAGATATACCTATATTTAAAATTACACCAATAAGTTGTTTTAAGTGTTTTCTGAATTTGAATCTGAACGAAAATTGTACGTTTCGAACCGATTTCAAAACAGGCACTGGTTTTCAATTCGGTCCCAAAGCACTACGTTTAACACTTAGGTACATAATATATGTATATTTGCAGTCTGAAAAAGCCTCATTCGCAATGTTTTTTACCGAAGGTTTGCATTCACCTAAAGAAACCGGTTCACTCTCGATCTGCAGATATTCAGATTGGATCATTGGATTGATCCATCAGGAATTACGTACTCAGTATCTATTAATCTACTCAATGTGTTTCAAACGTTGTTCTCATATTAAAATACTAGCTGAACGCGCGCGCGTTGCTACGCCATCTATGGAAAATCGGTCGTACCAATTCAAATTTTGAACTAATTCGGTTACTTTAGGTTTTAGTGACGCAACCTTTAAAATGTGACATATGCTATGACAACGAAAGCTCACAAAAAGCAATATTTTCCCCGTTTTTGTTACATTTTTCACTCCTGCTCGGCTCCTGTTGATAGTAGCGTAATGTTAAATAAATAGCCTATAGCCTTCCTCGATAAATGGACGATTCTACAAAAAAAAATCGTTCAATTCGGACCAGTAGTTCCAGAGATCCTTGCGTTCAAACAAACAAACAAACAAACAAACATGCAAACAAACAAACAAACTCTTCAGCTTTATAATATTAGTATAGATGAATTTCTGGAAACTCACACAAACTCACGAAAACAAAATTTTTGAAAATTTGTTTATTCATTTCTATTCACACTTGTAGTAATCTACTTTAATATATGTAAGCCACGCCCGCGGCTTTAGCTGTGTAGTTCTCGTTCCCGATATTTTTTTGGGCTAAAATGTATAATTATAGTTATTCCAGACTATAATCTAACTGTATTTCAAATTTTCACAAGATCCGATCCAGAATGTTCACTTCTATCGTTTTAAGTTGTCAAATATTTAAAAGTATTCTTCCCTATGGACTTAAGAACCTGTACCATTTTTTAACTTTTATTAAAATTAGATTAAAATTAGAAAATATTACATATTCTGAAACTAAATAGGGATTAAGAAATTTTGAAAAATGGAAAGCAATAGTTTGAACCGGTAGGCCGGTTCTTTAAGAAAGTTGTCAAATCCCAGATCGCGAACTACAAACACGCAACAACAGCGTTTCCCAAGAAAAAACCCAAGTTTAAGAAAGAAAACGAGTTCTAACAAAGGGAGTAACGAAATGAAAACTCAAATATAATTTGGCGAGTTTATTCCATTATTAAATTGGTCGTGAAAGCGAGATAACCTCCGCTAACTCGGGAACTTTGTGAGTGGGCGTCGGCTCGCTTGCCACTGGGAAACATGGTCTACGCTTGCAAGTGTACATCTACGGTTTTTTTTTGAGTACCAACGGCTTGCCCGGGCTTCGCAAGGCTTATCATTTATTTTATTGAAATGGAATGTTTTACGATTAGATTTATGATTAAACATTAATATGGGTATTTCTGTTTAGTAGCGGCATTATTGTGTCGTTTCTCAAATCAAACATTGTGATTGTGTCATTGTTTTTAGAAATATATACTTATACATTTTTTTTATATGTACGTATTAATATATAAATCCAAATTCAAATTTGTACAACATTATTTTGTTCAACCATCAATAAATAGTACTAGCAGCGCACGCGACGTTTACAATTTCATCGTATGCCTTTTTAACTAAGACGTCGTTAGAATGCAAAAATTGCTTTGAATAATTTTACAAAGATTGTTACACATTTATCACTGAAATCTGTTATTTTGAAAACGTTTCATAATATTTTATTTATGTTTTTTTCTAGCTTAGCATGAATTTCTTTAAAGATTTTGAGTTTTGTTTCACGTCTATACTGGAAATCTTACTTGAATTCCGCTTACCAAGTATCTTAGCTATTGTACTGTACTATGCGAGCTTTTTTTAAGTTTCAAATTTAATTTGATTCTATATCTAGCAAAACGTGGGTATTATCAAAAAAATTACAGTTTTCTTTGTCATTGTTATTTTTATTACATTTACTTTTAACTGAAGTGATCTAAAACGATTGTGAAATGTAAGCAATACATATACAAGTTCCTTAAATGTTTATCCTTTTTTTTATACTTGTTATTGATCCCAAACTGGCAACACTGTCACCGGGTCGGTTGCCACTGAAGAGGTCGTACTTTTGTTTGTGAACTACTCGAAGTGGACTCGACTAACTCTGTGAATTATTGAGACTTGAGCGCGGAATCGAATGCTTTTTATATTCAAGTCTCTTGTTTGTATTCCTACGGTTCTAAAGAATTGTGTATTTTTGGAGATTACCTACGCTGTGTACGGAGATGACCTACATTGTTATTCAGCTTAAATGTGGCGTGTTTGCTTTCATTTAAAGTATCAAATGTTAAAAATATTTTAGGTTTTTACCGATTAGAATATAGGAACTTGAAATTGTGATCTTTGAGTGGTTAAGAAGATTCGCACTGCAGCTAACAAATGAGATGATAACTTTAAAACTGCTGTTTCTTTAAAGTAATCTATGCAAACCTATATAATTGAAACATCTGAAGGCACACTAAAATATTATGGTACTTTTACAAATTATATTACAATTTTATTTGTCTCTGTATATTTATGTTTGTCACGGGTAGTCTTTAAAGCGGCTGAATCAATTTTAACGGGATCTTCACTGGCAGATAGCTGATGTAATAAAAAGTTACTTAGATATGCGAAAAACAAAATAAATAAAAATCATATTCAATAGCTTGCATCTCGGCATCTACACCCACAAAAATCTAAATAATAATTATTTGGATTTCTGTAGTAACACCGCGTTGTGCAGCTAGTGTTAGAATGACGAACGAAAAGAGAAATGCCATTTTTTTCTGAGATTAAAATCGTCATTTATTTGTAAACGGACTTCATTAGCGATTAGTGGTAAAAACATAGTATTATGAGCAGATTAACTCTATCGAAAACGGATCAAGAAAGACTAATTGCCTAATCTCGGCCCAGACTATTGCTTGTCTAGACTGTTCTCTTCATACTCTACTAATCTGTAGAAAAGTTCATTCACTATTAAGGCGTTTTTTTTTTCTTTAAAAAAAAACACTTTTTAATGTAGTTTTATATCAGATGAAATCGAGTTACGCCCCCAACTTTATCAGATAATCCGCTAGAACGGTTAAGTTTTTTGGGTTTAGAAACAGTTTAATATTTTAATCCAGCTGTTAAAACACGAGAGAGCATCGGAATACTAAATACTTTGTTTCTTTTGGTAATCTTTATGCTTATTAAACGCATAATCGGTATTTGCTTTTCTTGCAAACGTACGTGTGACCTGTAATTTGAAACGATTGTTTTGGGGGATTGTTAAATTATTTTTCACATGTCACAAGAACTCTTAGAAAAGTCGAATAAAACCACGATTGTGATATTTATATAAGTCAGCTGTAAAATAAGTGAAGTGTGCTCTAGAAGAATCAGTTTGGTTCTGGGCAGGAGGCCAAAACATGATTATGTTGGCAGCCCGCGAGTTTACAACAGGCCACTCGGGTTGGAACTGCAGGGACAGTGTGAAGCCAAACATGGCCGACAAATACCTACCTTAAAGCGAGAGAAAATATTTCATTAAAGGAGAAGAGTTCATAGAACACAGTTAAAAATATACAAAGGTAACCAACGTGGTTCTTATTTAATACATCATTTCCAAGAAGGTTCTCAATTCGGTTGTTAAGCGATAGCCCGGTAAATTGCGAATTGATTTTTAATGATTTACATATTATTATATTTTTAAAGGTTATTTCGCATACATATTTTTAAAGTTAATTATAATATTAATGCTAAAAATATCAACAAAAAACTAAAGTTTGCTTTCCTAGACGTCGTATCCGTACTTCTTCGCTGTCTTTTATGGACGCAATGTGTTTTGTTAATTTAAAAAAAAACTGAAACTTTGTCGAGTGCAGGCGTGGTCCCAGCGTCAAAATCGAGTAAAAAAGACTACTAGTGGCGCCCCATTTTAATGTAACGTATACGATTTTGGGGGGGGTCATGTCCCCTGTGACCCCCCCCCCCCCCTTCGGACCTTTCAAACTTAAGTCGGTTAAACATACAAAAAAACATGTAACCGAATTGAAGACTTCCTCCTTTTTGTAGAGTGTTAAAAAGATTGAATCGAAGATATGCATTACGTCCAGGTTATTTCGATGCGAGTTGATATAGAAACAGCGTCCAACGACTCGATGACGCGGTGCCAAAGCAATCACCTCGCTGGCCGCGTTCCCGCGCTAAAAGGATTGTGGCCGACCGCGCCGGCAGCGAGCGCTGTATATCTGGTGTCGCGGATCGGGACACGAATCGCAACCGCTAGATAACTACGAGTATGTATCCTACTAATATTACAAATGTGGAAGTTTGGATATTTGTTGCTGAATCATGTTGGATTGAGCGGATTGGATTGAAATTGGGAACCCAGTTAGAATATAGTCTGGTCCGCGTTTAAATTCCACGCACAACACCGTTTTTTTGAAGTCATTTGTGTACCTAATACTGACAACTTAATACCGGTGAAGGAAGAAATCGTGATAAAACCGACATATACCTAGATGTATTTTTTCGAGGTCATGTGTCATCCACTAACCCGCACTTGGGCAGTTATTGTTTCACTTTACATGAGCAGCCCACTAAGTGTTTCCACTGCTAGGACTCAGGGTATTCTCTCGCTATGAGAGATTCTAGGCCGTAATCCACGCCGGCCCAGTGGCTAACGCATGACATGTCGGTTTTCTAATAATGTTTTCTGCCCCATACAAACTAGTTATGGATAAAAACTTAAATAACATCTCTGGTGCAATTAAAAACTATTCCCATAGGTTTGTGTATTCATGTGAGACTTAAAAAACGCACCATAACTGACTAAAAAACAGCAAGTTCCACTTTTTCCAGTTAATCATAAGCTTTCGCAGTCTATTAGCGTAATAACAAGATATACCGTAGTACAACACGGGCCAGTTAAATCGTAGCCTCCGTCCCCCGACCCCTGTTACACGTGGCGTACGTACTGACACGGTATACACCGGACAAACGTGTCAGTGTCTCGCTTCGTGGGTTCCGTACCACAAAACACTGCTGTTTGTGTATTTACATAACATGACTCTATTCAATGGCTTTGTGTCAAGTGTCTAGATACAAAGTTTCATTTAGGTAGTGACGAACTTTCGTATTAAACTTTCATCACTCATTTCATTTCCGTATAGTTCGAAATGACAATTTACTATTCTGGACTAAACATAGCACCGATGTATAATCGAAATTATACATTTATGTAATAGGACAAAATAAAATCAATTTCAAATAAATTTAATTTACCATTTATTTAACGTCATCTTAATATTATTAATTAACGTGGATTCTCACCAAAACATTTATTTTATTTCATAATGTGTCCTCATGCGCCTTCAGTGTCTGCTTACTAATAATCAAATAACTCAAATTTAATATTATTTTGGATCTAAATCCGTACCGTACGTATCACTCTTAGACTAGCATTTGTACACCCATCATCAAACAATGAATAATGTAATTGTTGAGGAGCTAAGACACGAACATCTATTACACATGCAAATGTTCAGTATAAAAGCCGGGTCACACATAGGCGATACGATAGCGATAGCGATAGCGATCCGAGACGGGATTTTTTGTAATGTTCGAATTTGTATGCAACCTGACACACAGCAAGCGGGCGCGATCCCATACTCGGATACGATCCGGATCGCTATCGGATCGCTATCGCTATCGGATCGCCTCTTTGTGATCCGGCTTTAATAATATTAGGTACTAGGTTCATTCTCTTCATATTATTTTAAATTAATGCTCGTCAACTACACATACCTTGCTCAATAAGGAGTTCCTAGAATTAGAATTTCGCAAAAAAACAACTTTTGAAGTCAAATACTTGACATGAGACGAACTTACAAACAGACTGACATTTAATACGATATCTATTTCATGTAATAGAATTCTGTCTTTTCTACGGAACTCTAAAAATGCTCGCACGGCTGTCACCGGGGGAAATTTTACACTCTGCAGCATAGTAGCACCTAGCGTGGTGGTATTTCATGGAGAAATGCCGGCGGCGCAGTGCAAGGGATAAGCGGTAGCGAGGAATAAGAGAACCCAAAGTTCCGGTTCGTCCGGCTCCATCATCAGATCAGTTCAACAGTACCATGTTATTGTATTGTCATCAGAACTTCATACATCTGCCAATTTTCACGACGCTACGATCCTTGGAAGATGTTTAAATTACCTTAGATTTTTTTTTTACCTGTAATAGGTTCGCACTTGACCACCATCTCGTCTGATGTTAAGCGACGATGCGATCTACGATGAAACGTGCTTACCTAGAAGAAACCGATTCACTCTCGATTTGAAGACACCAAGATTGTAACTATCGGGAAACCCCAATCAGGCAACCCATTCCACAACCTAGACGTTCTTATCACAAACGTGGATTCAAATCGTGTTTTTGGAACATCAACCATGAAATGATGTCGCTTTTTTTTAGTTGCTTTTAACATAGTTACATACAGGTCGACCTAATAGAAGCGTATTAATGATAAATCTTGTTTGTGATACAAACTAGATTTATCTATAGAAAAAATACGTAAATTTTTTCATAAGATTTTTTTTATTATCGGATATAAACACAGATTTTCACAGATACCTGTATTAACATGACAGAGTCGCGCTCTATTCATCTTTATCGACAACGTTTACTATGAAGTTAACGTTAAAATCGTTTTTTTTTTATTATTTAAGTGTAACGAGACGAGCATAATGATTTCTACTGATTTGACTTCTATTAAAAGCTCACTAAATGCTCTAAGATTAAAAGTTATATTTATGTACATTTTTATTGAGTTAAGACATCATTTTTTAATGAAATAGCTGTTTTTTAAAATGTTTGGACTCACAATGTGTCTCGTAGCTGCTCTTAATAGTAATTATGGTACTTATTCCACTTTTAACAAAATGTGTTTCAAAATTTACTAATGGTATGGATATTAAGTCATCTCTTGAATACAAAATAATATAAGTATTAATATACATAAAATAATACAATACGCAGATGTCACCTTAAACATAAACTACAACAATGTAAATTCAATGTACCTTTTATATTCAGTTAAATAGTTAATTCCAAAACATTATTTCAGCTTATATGGTAACAAGGATTAGCATCATTATTAAATCATTATTTTAAATTAATATTAAATGTTCCATTCCATTGCTCGCTCACTGTTGTAACTTAGACCACACCCTGCTCGCAGCTACGTTTTACACTAGACTCTGATATGAGAATCCCATAGGACTCGCCGGAATAACCCCTACTGCGGAGCTTTACTAACCGCTCGCTTTGAGAAGAATACATTCCCCGCTACCTCTTATTGTTCACTCCATGTAATATTATGCTTTTTATAATGTTTTACACTAGATTTGATAGGAAAGCCCCAAAGAAGTAGGTCATTCCTTCAGAAGAATTTTACTAACTAGCTTTGAGAGGTTTTACCCGCTAGCTCTTATAACACACACCAGACCGAGCTTCACTCGGAGCGCTTCAAACTAGATTTTCAAATAAAAACGTCCCGTGGGACTCAATGCACGGGATATACTAATATTTTAAGTTTTGCGAACAGTCAACATCTTATCAACTAGACTGTAGAGTATAAATTTCTGTAACCATGTCATCCATAAATGTACCCATGCTACGCAAATAAATAATTACTTTACTTTACTTTACTTTACTGTTTCCTGATTTGAAAGGCAATGTTTCGAGATAAATTACAGGGCAAAGAGATGAATCAGCTTAATATAATATGTATTTCTGGGTAACTAGCGTAGACTAGCGCAGTGATGAGCAGTGATTTGATCTCTTTCTTTGAGACTTTCGAAGAAAAATATCAGTGGAACTCTGCCAAATATATAAGTTAAATTAGAGCAATCGAATTTCCTTCTTAAGAATAATTTTGGTCCATAGGTGACAGGAAATAACCTGATACGAATACTAAATTATCCAGTCACACACAGTGTTTGTAATGAAACTCTTCCCAAACGACTGGACCATTTTTTTTTTTTGTGAATGTACATAAATAAATATGATTGATTATTCTTTGAATATTTCGCAAACTATTTTGATACCTTATATTGTACGGAGCTTAATCACGATATAAATCATTGTTATATGTGTACAAATCGCAAAAATTTACAAGCAATATTTTAAAACCCTTAGGTTTTTGTCAATATTTAATTATTTTTATTAATAAACTTATTGGTATACATTTATTTTTATGCTTCTACTATTGACCTCATTTTAAAGTAATATTAGTACTGTAATAACCTTCATAATATATGTTGCATAACAAATTTTACTAGGTCAGCTACTCATAAAAGTAAAATTTTCAATTTTATAAAAAGTTTCCGTGGTAGCGTTTCCATCACCCGCTACCTCTTATAGCTTGTCCCCGCGGCCGCTCGCAGCGTCGGCGTCGGCGTCGTTTCACACTAGACCATGATACGAGCGTCCCGCGGGGCGAACAGAATAACTGTTACTGTAGAATTTTTATTAACCGCTCGCTTTGAGACGGATATTATGTAGCAACTACAAGCGCGAATAACTTTGTGATGGCTATATTTAGAATACGGAAATAGGACAATAAATATCTGAAAATGTATGAGAAAATGACGCTAATTTGCACGTAACCGATCATTTGTCTAACGAAAACGAAATCTAGATAGAATTGAAGTTCTTCCATTTTTAAATTCAACGAACTATACATGTAAGAAATTACGGCCGGTCTAGAAGGGATCCATCCGGTGGGTCTTTTCGAAGTCATGTGCGATGTGCGTAATGCCGCTAACTTAAAGCGGTGAAGGAAAACATCGTGAGGTAACCGACATGTACCTATAATCTTTCGAGGTCAAGTGTCATCCACGAACCCGCACTGGGTTAGCGTCGTGGATTGTGGCTTTGACTCTCTTCTTGAGAGAGAAGGCCCGGAGTCCCAGCTGTCCCGGAGATTGTTCCCATTTAATGGGCTGCTTATGCTTGGATGTGTAGCAGCAAGTTCAACATTTTTTAATATCGCCACAAGTTGTCTAATTTTATTTTAAATTTTTTTAACTTCTATAGGTTTACACTTGACCGCCATCTCGCCTGATGTTAAATAAATAAATAAATAAATATTGGTGGACAATTCACACACAACACCATCTGACCCCAAACTAAGCAAAGCTTGTAAGATGGCGGCCAGATAGCTGATATAGGTAATACTTGTATAGTTTTAAATACATACTTATTATACATAGAAACACCCAGACACAGTGCAAACATTTGAATTCATCACACAAATATTTGCACTGGGTGGGAATCGAACCCACGACCCTCGGCTTCACAGGCAGAGCTACTACCAACTAAGCCACGAGGCGGTCTACGATGGAGCGTGTTTACCTAGAAAAAACCGATTCACTCTCGATTTGAAGACACAAAGATTGTAACCATCGGGGAAAACCCACTCAGGCAACGTATTCCACAGCTTAGACGTTCTTATCACAAAAGTAGAGTCAAATCTCTTCGTTCGTGTCTTTGGAACATCAACCATGAAACGATGTCGCTTTTTCGAGCTACGAGCATTCCGATAGAAAAGAGGACAAAGTGGTATCAAATCATGCAAATCAGTCGCACCCTCTCTGAAGTGTGTATCCGATAAAAAACCGATAGGCTAGCGACTTTTCGGCGATGTTCAAGACTTTGAAGTCTTTTTCGCACAAGAGTGTCGCTGCCTATGAGCCTTTTAGCACGTCTCTCGATCGATTCCAGAGCCTCCAGCTGATACTTAGCCGAACCATCCCAAAAGTGCAAACAGTACTCCATACAGGAGCGAATCTGTACTTGATATAATGTAAGCAACTGTTCAGACTTGAAGTACCTTCGCACCTTTGAGAGGACACCTAGTTTTTTGGCAGCAAGCTTAGCCTTGGACTCGATATACGAGCCAAAGTTGAGCGTAGAGGTCAAAGTAACGCCCAAAAGCTCAAGACGGTCAGAAACCGGCACGGATATACCTCTAAAAATTGGAGTCAGTTGGAAAGGACTCTTTTTAGCGGAGAACAGACACGCCTGCGTCAAATTCTCGTTGGACTTGACCAGATTGGCATCGCCCCATTTAGACACCGTCTCAAGGGTCAAGCTCAAACGTTCGATCAGACTCTCTTTGTGTACCAGAGTTTGCTGCCCAGTGGCTCTTGCGCTAGATATGTAACTCTCTACAACGGTGCTATCATCTGCATACCCAAAGATACCGGGCTTCAACTTATCGTTGATATGTAGCAGGAAGAGCGTTGCAGAGAGTACCGACCCTTGAGGGACTCCGGCATTGATAGCGATTTTATCCGACGAGCAGCCATCAATGAAGACTCGTATGGATCGATCCGTCAAGAAACAAGTACATTTTGATTCTTACAAGTTTTTGTATCTTCAAGCCACGATTGAATGTGGCTTCTCCTAAATAAGTGCACTCCATTAAAGATCACGTCATTGACTAACAACAAACAAGATGACGGCCAAGACTAAAATATAAATTATCTTATATCTTTGGGTGAGAGAAAAACCAGTTCGTAATTTGGATTATTCCATTTCAAATAGCTTCATTACGCTGCTCTGTAATGAGCAAGCGTGTTATTAAGAGATAAGATAAGATATTTTTATTGGCATAAATTGAGTTACTTACATTATTATTGTTATAATAATATAAGTGGCATTTATGGCCTCGTCAGATTTACAAAAAATAACTATTTACCATCAGCCGCGTGTCACGCTCGTTTCTTCACTTCTGTACTAATATTATATAGCGGAAGAAGTTTTTCGTTTGATCCCGCTAATCACAAGACCGACTGGACCGATTTTCATTTTTTGCAAACACAATTACTTGAACGCGAAGAACACTCAAAACATTGCACTGCGCTCGTCAGCCGGAGATCCATGAATCCTCATATAAATTCTGGAAACATTCTCTTCAAAGTTCAAAGCATCCAAATGTATCACGTGAATGTTTATTGTAAGTCATAATACGTACCCATAAGACTCAGTACAGGTTACTAAGAATTAAGAAATGTACCTATTTATTGAGTTTTGCTAAAAAAAGCTAAAACATTTCAGCTTCCGCTCCACATTTCAGAAAAGCGCAGAAACCGTACAAAGCTGCAAAAGTCTTGAACCGCCGCAGAGGAGGCCGACATATCTGTGCCGCATTGAGAATCCTCCTCGATGCACCCGAGATTGTCAAAAAGCCTTTCGACTCAACCTTACTGCGTGCCTGGGATATAACGAAGCGAAGAACATTTCTTGGTAAATAAGTATGCTACGAAAAAATATTACTTTTCGTTTAATTTGGTTATAAAGTCCGTTATGTACACGGGTTATGTAGTAGGGGCCAAATAGTTGATAAGTAGTAGAAATCTGATTAATCAGCTGTTCCAAACTATTTGCGTTCCGTCAATGTTGAATGCGTGTACTCTACAAATATCATAAACATGAACATTTTCTTGTTGGGATGTTTGTTGCTCAATTTGTTCATAACTGGACGAGCATTTGGGCATTTAGAGCCCAAAAGAAATGCATCAGGTCAATATGTGGATTGAAGTCTAGGTCTAGGTAAGTCTAGGGATTCTTGTAGAGTGTATTTTCAAACCTTAAGACTGTTAACTCTTCCATCGATTTACATTTTTGAGGCTGCTTTGTATGTTAGAAATAATTTGGGCAATTACAATACACTGAAAGGTGAACGGAATAAACATATTTTATGTGTATCTAAACGCACTAAAGCGTCGTTTTGTAAAAGCGTATTTGTAATCGGTGTTGACATTTATAACAAAATACCTCAATCTATTAAGGAGGCTGACAATAATAATATTTTTAAATTGAAACTAAAGATTTTTTTAATTGACAAAGCATATTATACTATAATTGAATATTTGAATGATAAAATTGACATTTAAATTGACATTATGAATATTGACATTCAATTAAGTTATTATTGTAAACTTGAGCATAATTGGAGTTTTGTAATTGAGACAATTTGTATTTATGTGTATTGTTGCACGCCCTATGGGTTCGGATATAGTGATACTTTATTTTAATTTATTATTTTAGATCTGTAACTAATACCTATATTCCAGCAATAAAGATAATTTGATTTGATTTGATATGTCTGAAATTTTAAACTTAAGCTGCGTCTACGCTAGGAGAGCCGAGCATGAGCGGAGCACGAGCCGGATACAATTCGTCTAGTGTGGACCGACTTACAAGCCTCGAACGAACGCGCTGCGAGCATTTCGTTCGGGCTCGGCTGCGTTCCGCCTGTTGTCGGTTTTTTGACGAACACAAACGGATTTGCTTCGCACTCGCAGTGCGCTCGCGGACGTTCGAGGACAGTGAGCGTTGTAGGTTTGTTGTACGTCCAAAGCCAAGAACGGCTCCGCTTGTGCTCCGCTCGTGCTCGGCTATCCTGGCGTAGACGCAGCTTTAGATTATTTTCTGGAATAGAATTTCCTAGGCAACCTTTTTTTTCTCAACTCTACGTATCCAAAGTATATGTTCAAAAATCAAACATTAAATTAGTAGTTAAAGAAGATACGATGCCACAGTCACATGTAATAGACACATAAATAATATGTAGATATATAACCAGGCAGACACAGCAAACTTTTAACATTATTACCTTTATTTATAGAAAATTAATGTTTATTTGTTTGTCCTAAATACATAAAATAGTAACTATGCATTTGATCATGATTGTGATGTCTTTAGCAAAATTGTTGTGCATAAACTAAAGAATGTTTTTGAGTTGGTACGAACAATTTTCGACAGGTGGAGTAGCAACGCGCAAAGGGTACAGCTACTTACGCTATAAAAAAACCGCCCAAGTGCGAGTGGGACTCCCGCACGAAGGGTTCCGTATCATTAGCTAATAAACGGCAAAACCTTTTTGGCTTTATTCGGCATTCCGTATACATCGCAATTTCCGCAAATAGGCTTCCATTCAAATATACTTTTTAAAATTGTGATTTTTGCCTCAGGATTCTGATGACGACTTCGATATCGCGTTTTATTTTTATTAGTGGCGACATCTAGTTTGCTTGAGACGGACTAATCGAGCAAGAAGCGGTAAAAAATCAAGTTTATTGTAAGGGTTAAGGTTTATTGTAAAACCCCTTAAATATTATTTTTATTTTATTTTTAGTTTTTGTTCTTATAGCGGCAATAAAAATACATCATCTGTGAAAATTTCAACTGTCTAGCTCTCACCGTTCTTGAGATACAGCGTGGTGACAGACGGACGGACGGACGGATGGACAGCCAAGTCTCAGTAATAGGGTTCCGTTTTTACCCTTTGGGTACGGAACCCTAAAAATAACACCTCTGGGGTGCCGATAGAAGTGAAAACACAATGTACATACTTATGTACACAGGTGTCGGTTACAGTAATATAGTCGCGAATTCATTATGTTTTCCTGTTTCAAATATACCAAACGCGCATAAAAAGTATTCACTTTAAAACTAAATAATTGAAATGAATTGAATAGAAAAGAATCTGAAGCAAACTTATTTACTAGTAGTGAACTCGTAACCGCACGGGTAAAAAGTGTCCGCTGAAACGAGGCCGGGCACAGTTCACGAAAGTTAAACAACTCTTTAAGACTTGGTTAGATCCAGACTCCATTATTCTCGGGGTCTTTTTAGAAAGAAAGTGCCAACCTGAAGTAAACTTTAAATAACTAACTATTAAGTGGTTTAGTTGATAGTAAAGCGTGCGGAATCTTTGAGTCGTGTAGTCGATTCCTACCTAGGCCAAAAATATCTGCAATTACAAAATAAATATTTGTAATATGTCTAGGCGTTTTTATGTGTAATAAGTATGTATTAACAAAATTTAACATAGATATGCACAATCATGAAACGAAATTTTGACCTAGAGCAGCAAAGGAGATATCCTACTAATATTATTAATGCCGCTGTTGATGGATGTTTGTTGCTTGACGTTTGAACGGATCTGGTTGAAATTCGGAACACAGTTAGATTATAGTCTGGAAGAAACCATAGGCAACTTTTTATCCCAGGAAAATAACGGAAACGGGAACTACGAGGGTAAACCGACGGGCACTGCTAGTTGTATACATGTGTATATTTTTTATCCAATAAAACAAAAAAATTGGCAGTCATAGGAACTGCCGATAGAAGTGCAAACTTTTAACTCAGAGTTTGATAGCTTACTATGGAAACTACACGGGTGTAACCGGAGGGTGTAGCCTGGTCATCATGGCATGAACATCTAGAAATGCACTAGCATTTCCCATTGACTGACGCATTTCTGGATGGCCATGCCATGATGGGCAGGCCACGCCCTTTTAGTATTTCCCAGTGGCTGACACATTTCTAGATAGCCAATGGCCATGGTCCCGAGTTTACCCGAAGATTTCTTATCATATCCGAGCGTGACGGTAGAATTCATTTCACAGCCCACGAAAAATCTGTCTAGGCGCGCCTAAAGAAGTTTTCACTTCAATAATCAAGACAAGAAAGTATTACAAATATGTAAGTAATAAAAGTGTGTAAGTAGTGTGTAGGGAATTTTACAACTGTTTACATGAAAATGACGTGGATAATATTTATTGCTATATCTGCCTACTTTGCGTTTGTTGCATGCCGAAAGGCTTGATATGTGCTTGTACTACCTAATCAGTGTCATCTATATTATATTACCTACATATCGCAATAAAGAAATTATGAAATATTTAAACTCTCAAGAATGCGTCTCGGTGCGATAGAGACAGGCTACTAACTCTGCAGAAGATATCTCAATGTGAAATACCTGTAGTAGTTGTCTGAATATCATACCGTTAGGACACAGGACTTCAAACTTGGTGTGCTGATTTTGTGGCTAAGTTGGTGGTGGGTTGGCTAAGTGGTAACTATGTAGTGCTGTGGGATCGAGTCCTATCTTGGGCAAATGTTTGCGTGGTATTTGTTTTTGTGAGTGTTTCTATGTATCGTAATAATAAATAAATATTGGTGGACAATTCACACACTACACCATCTGCCCAATTACGTATACGATTACAGTAATATGTCGGCTAACTGGTTCTCATAGTACTACAAGCACAGCATAAGGAATGATTTATTAGACTGTGGTACAAGGTTTGCTTAGTTTGGGGCTAGACTGTGTTGTGTAAGATAAGATGTTCACCAAGATTGGTTTGTTTATTACTGGCAGCGTCCCACGTTTTTACCCGAGTAGTTCCCGTTCTCGATGTATTCCCGGGCTGACAATTAGCCTGTATGTAATCCTAGACTATAATCTAACTGTATAACAACATTTTAACCCAACTGTTTAGATGTTTCTACGTGATTGAGTAAAATACATCCAGACATCGAAACATTGACATTTATAACATTATTAGTAAAAATATAGTAGGAAAGTAGAAGAATACTTCTATTTTTATTTTATTTTATTTATTGACTGCCCTCGTGGGTTAGTGGGTAGTAGCTCTGCCTGCGAAATTGAGGGTCGTGGGTTCGATCCCCACCCAGTGCAAATATTTGTGTCATGAATTCAAATGTTTGCACTGTGTCTGGGTGTTTCTATGTATAATAAGTATGTATACAAAACTATATAAGTATTATATCTGGCCGCCATCATACAAGTTTTGCTTAGTTTGGGGTCAGATGGTGTTGTGTGTGAATTATCCACCAATATTTATATTTATTTATTATTATTCCGGGGAATTAGCGGCAACAAAAACTACACGAGGTAAACCGCAGGCCACTGCTAGTTTATTATATCGCTAGCAGTGCCCTGCGATTTCCCCCGCGTCGCTCCTGTGTACGTTATTTTTTCGGGGTAAAAATGAGGCTAAGTGTTCTTTCAGACTTTAAGCTATCTATGATCCAAATTTAAGCTTTATCCATTCCGACGTTATGACGTGATTGTACAACAAACATCCAAACATTGACATTTATAATATTAATGGGATAGTTCAATTTGGCGGTAACAGTAACGGTAACGGTGTCGCGGGTTTAAATAAGTTTTTCTATTTCTGGCCTATAAATATATATGGAAGTTTTCGCATCAAATATGTTTATTTGACCGGTACTGGTGGGGGTTATGGCGATGGTTGTGTATTAGAAGGACCTGATAAAAAAAATGTTTGGGAACCAATGGATAGAAGAGAGCCACGTCGTAACGTGGCCGGCTGCGTCGGCGAGTCGGCAGCTCTCGGCGACATGATGTAGTGGATATCCGAAATATTTAATAGCTTGCTCGGTACTTGAATTACGGCAGCTTAGCTTACATGTTTAATGCGAATCATTTTTCGAGACAAAATTGTGGTATCCGTTCTTTTCACAAACTTTTTTTCACAAATCGACATGTGACCCTGGTTCAACCAACAACACGCACTACTGTCTTTTCGAAGGCATGTGCGTAATGCCGCTAACTTAAAACGGTGAATGAAAACATCGTGAGGAAACTGACATGTACCTAGAATCTTTCGAAGTCACGTGTCATCCACCAACCCGCACCGGGCCAGCGTGGTGGATTATGGCCTTAACTCTCTCCTTGTGAGAGAAGGCCCCGAGTCCCAGCAGTGGGAACATTTAGTGGGCTGTTGATGATGATTGATGAAACAAACTCACAGGTAGTGAAATGATTATTATACGATTAGTTGGTTTTAAAGTGATTTTTTTGTATACAGGGTTACTGGTAATCAGCCTGCATCCTTTTAAGGGGATGTTAGGTACATTCAATACGTTAACTTTTGTTCTACAGTTTTAAAAAAATGTGTTTTTTTTTTCTTTACAAAAAAAATAAAAAAAATATTTGCACGGTCTAAAAGCATTCGTAACAATTCGTAACAGTTCGTTAGAGCGCGTACGCTATTTAACGCGCAAAAAATGATGTGCCGAAGTGAATAAACACTAAAAAGTCGCTAAACAGTACAAAAAAAAGGGCAACACACACTAATTTTTTTTGGGTTATCTATTGAGTTTTAACGAAAGTTGTATAACAAAAGTTGTTTGTTTAAATATACAGAACATGCCCTTAAACGGATGCAGGCTGATTACCAATAATAACCCTGTAGATTATTATTTATATTGATAGGTAGCTCAGACATTGTTTGTTCATTTAGTATGTAGGTTTGTAGGTATTTGATAAATTAATCAGTTGTTTTCTACAATGTGCACCATTGTAGTGCACCGCCGTTTCATTGTATGTTACAACTACTATATTTATGGTGTCAGGTGTGATTATAACCGTCATATTGCTTTGTGAGCTGTATAGGCCGCGTGAGTTTTGTTTGGGATACTGGAAAACATGTCGGTGAAACCGGAGACAACTCAGATGGCGGCGGCGCCTCGAGAGATGACGTGTACCACGCTGTAACACCGGCCCCTCTATCGCCTAAATAAAACTATGGTTTTGCTATTGCTGTCTCTATCATTTCAAGCGAAAAGAAAAGAGAGAACAATATAAATGCTAAGACAGTTTTAGCTAGGCGGTAGACTCTCCGGCCGCCATGAGCGAGTTCCGCAACACGGCTAGAAACAGCACAGATAAGAAAATAGTTAAACACGGCTACTAATTAGCGAGAATAGAAGTCTGCGTTCGAGTACCTATTATTTGATTGGGACCGGGGCTTCTACCGCCTAATGAAAAACGCTTTGACGCTTTGACGTTGCTGTCTCTTTTCTTCTCGCTTGAAATGAAAGAGACGCCAATGCCAAAGCATCAAAGCGTCAAAGCGTTTTTCGTTAGGCGGTAGAGGCCCTGCAAGGAGACCGCGGCGTCCAGGGAGAAGTGCGCGCTGTTCCTACACGTCTTCGGGAAACACGGCCGATATATTTTAGAGGAGGTGGACTTGGACGAGAAAGAAAAGTGTAATTACGAATAACTAGTGTCAAAGTTCCAAATACACTGTGATCCTTCACGGAATATGAATTACGAGCGACATGACTGTTTTTTTTTCGAAACTTATCAACACGACGATTTCTTCGATACGTTTTTGAGCACATTAGTCTTAGTGCTACGCAGTCTTGCGTAGCAAATCGTGCGACTTCGATCAACTACACAACAGTCTCGTATTAACGCAGATCATCCGGATCCGGAGGCGTCACGGATTCTAGCATAAGGGAACGAATGCTGGCTAACACTAAGTTGGATCTAGAAGCCGTCGCGTGTGCCGAGTCTGGGCAGGCAGCCGGTACCGGGGGCGGTGCCGCTGAGTCGACGTCAATCGCTTTGGATTTGAAAATTCAACAAGGAGAAATGTATATGTATGACTGGCCTCGTGGCTTGACTGGCCTCGTGGCTTAGTTGGTAGTAGCTCTGCCTGCGAAGCCGAGGGTCGTGGGTTCGATTCCCACCCAGTGCAAATATTTGTGTGATGAATTCAAATGTTTGCACTGTGTCTGGGTGTTTCTATGTATAATAAGTATGTATTTAAAACTATATAAGTATTATATCAGCTATCTGGTCGCCATCATACAAGCTTTGCTTAGTTTGGGGTCAGATGGTGTTGTGTGTGAATTGTCCACCAATATTTATATTTATTTATATTTATATTTTGAACGGCTGAAGTAAATTTTTTGGGCCACGAGTGAGACGGCTCGGGCATCAGCCCGCTGGGCAGTCGCGTGAGTGCAATTAAAAATATAACAAACTAATACAAAAAGTGCTATTTTGTCTGTTTTGAAAGGAAACTCCATTATTCGTTTTACTTGTATTATCATTTATTTCCACGTTGGTACTTAGGTACATAGGTACAATAATTATGTTTTAACAATGCTATAAATTATTACTGCCGACCATCTTTCGGCTCTGATGAAAAAATGAGAATTGAATCTTGTATGCCAACTACCAGACTATTAAATTTCGTAGGTTGGTACACCGTAAAATAACTGCTTGTAGGATGGTGAAATAGTTGATAGGTTGGCACGACCGGAATTCAACGCAAGAGTTACCACCTATACTAATAATATTATAAAGCTGAAGAGTTTGTTTGTTTGTTTGAACGCTAGGATCTCGGAAACTACTGGACCGATAGGAAAGATTATTTTTTTGTTGGATACTCCATTTATCGAGGAAGGCTATAGGGTATATAACATTACGCCACTATCAATAGGTACGGAGTATGAGTGAAGAATGTAAAGAAAACGGGGAAAAATATTTCTCTTCGAGAGCTTTAGTTCCGTGAATTTAAATTCTCTTTGGTCGCTGAAGTCTGTGACGGCGCGTGTCTACATTTAAAGTTTGTGTCATTTGAAGTAATCAAATTTGTTCTACAACAATGCATTGTTGCTTATTTACGTATTTTTAGGGTTCCGTAAAACGTAATAAAGTGGCCAGCAATGGATATTTTAGTGTGGATTTTCCTCAAATAGACGCGGGTGAAACCGCGGGGCACAGCTAGTGTATTATAATATGAAATAAATTTGAAATAACTAAATTCAACTACATTATGAATATAGACAAAAAACATGACATTTTAAATACGTCATATTACCATATTGATTCGACTATACTTTTAACACTTATGATGTGACGAAACAAACAATAAAATAAATGTGCTATTTGAATATACCTTAGAGTTATCAATAAAAACATTGTATTGTATACAAAATACAAATGACTGCCACTGCACTACGTTTCTCACCCAGAGCTATAAGAAGCTGACAGCGTCTTGGGTCGCGCAAGCTGTACAAAAATATTCAGAATGCGGCTATGTTTTGTGTTAACCTATTTTCTGTGCTATAGCTCTCAATATGAACACGGAGAGGTACGCCTGATGGTAAGCAACATGCCTGCCACATAACAGCAAAGTGACACGCAGTTATTGGAACATGAAGAGTCCAAATCATTACCTAGCACTGCACTGCGCACGTCACCGTCCAATTTAAGATGTTTTGTCATTATGCCCTGTAATTTCACTAGAAACACGTACACATTACTGCTTGGCGGTAGCATAACTGACAAAGGTGTAGTACATCCCCAGGGATGTCCCCAGGATCCCAGGATCCCCACTCTGCAAAGGGTCCTACCACTAATAAAACTGTTTGCTATTTGAACATAAGAAATAAGTCTGAATACGCACCAAGCACTGCGCTCGTCACCTAGTTATAAAACTATGTATCTCGTTGCCCTGTAATTTCTTAAGAAACATTTCTCTTTAAACCGGAATATGTTTACTGATTGGCTTGGTATGTGGTATTGTCCCAGCCAGACTCTACAACGCAACCTACTGCTACAAAAAGTACTATTTTAAAATTACATCTTAATTAAATAAGCAAAAGTCTAGCAACATTTTTATTTTAATTGCGTGCTCGCTCTTTTAATATAATATAATTGGTATATGCATTTTATTTCACGTCTATAATTGAAACCAATTGAGACAACTCAGAAATATTTATGATTTCAAATTATCTCTCAAACTTAATAATGTAATTCACGTTTGCACATTTTGAAGAATTTATCTTCATTTTATCTCACAAGAACAGACGTTTCAATGAATTTACTGAGAGTTTAAGAACTTGAGTCTTGCGTTAGGCTTTTATAACTAGATAGGATTTTGCACTGGTTGGTCTCTTTGTTCGTCGGTAAGTATTTATTACTACTAAATTAACTCGCAGACTTATACGTATTATTTCAAAGAATAATGTTTTTTGAGTCAGTTATAATTAGATAGGTAGTATAAAATATGTTAGTGTAGTTTTATTTGCCAATCTGCGCTTGGCCAGCGTGGTGAGTTATGGTCTTGAGTAGAATATAACCAGTTCGGTATATGTTCGCGCATTACTGGGACTAACGTCTTAGAGGGTAAAGCCCACCACGCTGGCCCAGTGAGAGTTGTCAGATTTTATCCCGCAAACAACGGGAAACACGGGAACGGGAACTACGCGGGTAACACCGCGAGGCGCTGCTAGTATATTAATCATTAAAAATACACTTAAATCATAATTAATTAATCATATTATAATACATACTAATTGACAAGAAGTCAAGTAATATGAGTAGAATTTGATAAGTTATTAAAAAATCTTAATAAATAAAATGACAAAAAACACTCAAAGGTATGGGTAATATTGGAACCTACTACTGGTACTTCGACTGAAGGTTTCTCATACCCCTGATATTATTAAGAAAACTCACCTAGTTGTTGCACATTTCTGCTAATTACACTATTTGCAATGGAAGATAGCTAACGTAATAGGAAGTAACATAGGTTGTAGTTATTTTAGAAAAAAAAAATAGATACCGCGTTTACAAATTAAAAAAATGAAATAAAGTTGCAGGTCTATAGCTAATTCGTAAAAAAGTGTGTAGTAATGTACGCACACAAGAAATTCCTCTTCTATCGTACTCGTGCTAAGAAGATAACTTCAACCATAGAATAGATAACATCTTCAACGCGAGAACTATTAAACTGAAGTCAGTTACAATGTTTACTTAAATGTTCACTAGTTAACTTCAGGGTGTCAGTTTTTCGTGACAGTGTGAGCGCATCACAAAAATTCAGTATCATATTTTTTCTTTTACGCACCAAAACGAAATATAATTTCAAAAACCTGCCTATGTCGGACGTCGCTAGAATGCTTTATAGGTCGGCCCGTAAGCTGTTTAAAGATAGAATTACTAGTATCTAATTACTCGTTGCTGTTATGTCATTTGTGCGTTTAATATGGTACTGACATAGTCATATATTATGACTCCATGTCCCCAAATAAAAATAAAATAAATATTGGTGGACAATCCACACACAACACCATCTGACCCCAAACTAAGCAAAGCTTGTGTGATGGCGGCCAGATAGCTGATATAATACTTAGGCGAGGTAACGGCGGTAACGGCGCATGACGTCAAGTTTTTTCGTACATCGAATTATAAGACGTTGTCACGTCAAAACTTCAAAAACATAGAGAGCTTCATCTTGTATTTTCAAGGCTCCAGATCGTTTTGAAGCATCGCGTATTTTTCCCTCAGCCTACAAAGATTTTAGTAACAGAAAATCCTCAAAGATAATCGTCAGAATTCAACCGTTCAAGATATTGCTCATTTATTTAACTTCTCTACAACACTGGCCTCGCCTTTTACAATGGCTTAAGATTTTCGAGAATATCTTTCTGAATAATAAAACTTGGGAGATACGTTATAGCGCTTTTAGGGCTATTTTGGTGAAATAACCATTCGGGATACAAGTATTCTATGAGCTGTGGCGGCGTAGTGGCAAGAACGTTTGACTCACAATCTTGAGGTTGTAGGTTACATTACCATCTACATCTCTATGTGTTTATACCTTACGTTGCACTCGAGTTCAAAGTCAAAGTTCTTCAATCCATATAAAACTGAATGTTTGTCTATATGTCCCATAAAGAATAGTAAACTTTGCATTTTACTATGTGATGATCTTTATACATCTTTATCATTATCAAAGTTATTGTCCATGTAGAAACGCACATACATAAATAATATATATTGTGCGTGGCGCAGAAACGCACGCAGGGTACAGCTAGTTATTTAGAATAGATTTTATACGTAAACTCATTTAAAAAAATTAAAGAAAGAGAAAACAAAAAGCGTACCTATACATTGTCAAATTTTGAAATTATACATTTAACTATCCCATAAAAAATATCGTAAGATTAGTAAGAATAAATATTGCATGGAAAAGTGTTTTTCATTTATCTTAAGCCACATCATTGTTTTTCATCAAGCAAGTTGTGGCCAAACACTGACCAATTTCGGCTTAGCAAAAAAACTATATATTTTGACGTTAAGACGTATCTTTCTTATCATTATTATATCCAATGTAGTCCCACAATGGGCCAAGATTTCATTTAAAGCCATCACCAGGCCACTAATTACGAACATCCGACCAAATGGGCTCGTCAAGGAAATTGTTTTTAATGAAAAATCCTGCAGTGGCGCCCTCGCTCGCTGCCGTTAAATTAATGATGTTCTTTTAATTCGTCGCTCGCTTTCACTGGCTTCGTCTATTTACTCGATCTGTTTCGAGGTTCACTTTTTTCAAGTTTACTTTTGGTTTAATGGTTATTACGTTGTTAGTGATAATTAATGCTGTATAAATGAGACGTACTTCTTAGCATTCCATGGATTCACCGTGCGGGTGCCGGGTCCATCGTGTGGCAGAGACAGAAATCTCGAATAGACCCCAAGACTTGTGACTCGGGCGTAGGTTTAAAAGGGGCCCCTTATATTGACGTACGTCAACACTCACCTTCACTACTCGTATTTCTCTCCCTGCCCAGCCAAATCCGATATGATCCTACTAGTGCAGCTTTAGATACTCGTTCTAGTATAGAACTTACTGCACTTCTGGACAAGCCAAGGTCTTTAAGCAGGTTATAGAGAGATTTTGCTGGTATACCTCTCGCTCCTACTTCTACAGCATATAAATTAACTACATAGCCATTTTTTGTTTGTTTCTGTAATAGAAAAATCTAGGTTTTTTTTTCGAGTGTTGGACGGTCTAAAAATAGATGGAAAGAAAATTTACAAGAGAACGAATTTAGAGAAAAATTGTATGCTGGTTTGACTTTTTAGAAGTTGAACAAATTTCGCTCCCGTATGTTTTGAATAAATGAATACAGCGAGGAGTTCTATGCTCAGAAGATTATAAAATATCAGCCTTCCGTTCCCCAATAGTTTAAGACTCGGGCTTTTCTCTTAGAAGGAGAGAGTTAAATACACGTAGGGTGCAAGTAGGATTCGAACCCACAAGATTGGGTAATCGGATCTATATACTAGGTCAGCATGGCTACTGAATGTTATTCTTATTTTTGATTCGGTTTACCTACTGCCTTGTGATATGGTCGATCCAGTACTACTTTTTGTTCCCGTGAACTAATAAAAATGTGTATCAACTACGTTAAATTTCATACTAAAAAGTGATCTTCATTATTACCTCTTATTTTGTGGTAGGGCTCTTTGCACAGTCTACCTGGGGAAGAACCATACCAGCCAAGGAGAGGATTTGCCAGTTCCGTCAAGCATTAATGTGCAAATATTCCGTTCATTTTGTTCCGGTATCAAGGGCAATATTTCCAGAGAAATTACTGGGTATTGAGATTAATCCTATAGGTATGTTCAGGTGTCGAGCAGAGTGCAGTTCTAGGTAATAATTATCTCTTTATGTTCCCGTAGCTATGTGATACTGTGATCTTATAGGCAGGCATCCTACTTACTTAATTGTATAAAAAAATATATTTTGTAATGTTCATAGTGCATTAGAGATTATTTACGTATATTTTCATAACGTTAAGATGTTTTTTTTTTTTTTTAATAAAGAGTGACAAGACGAGCAGGACATGTGCCTTATAGTAAGCAACATGCCTGCCACATAACAGCACAGTGACACGCAGCTATTGGAACATGAAGAGTCCAAATCATTACCTAGCTCTGCACTGCTCTCGTCACCCAGAGATCTAAGACGTTATATCTCTAAGCCCTGTAATTTCTCTGGAAACATTGCCGTTCAAACCGGAACACAGTAATCGGTAGAATAACTGGCAAAAGTGTAGTACATCCCCAGGCGGACTCTGCCAAGAGTCTTACTACAAATATAACTATAAATCTCAAATAAGAAACAAATACGTCTCTCAATGTCGTAACGTCAATCTAATGGATTGGCGGGTCGATAGGCTATCGTAGGCATTATATAGAGGTCTATAGCTATAGGTCTATACGTAGGTATTATTGCTATTAGCATTACTATACCCGCGCCTGATACGCTCGGAGCTCTGATATTGCTTCGGTAATGATAGATTGATAGGTTGTTGGATTACGAGGGCGGTCATATATCTAGGTACCTACATAATACATATTACGTTAATTCAATTGAGTTGTTTAGCTATTTATTGTGTTATCTGATTGACCATTACAGCTTAATTCCAAATGAAAGATCTGAGTTACTCTAAGTTTGGTAGTGGTAGGACTCTTAGCAGAGTCCGCCTGGGGAAGTACCACACCTTTGCTAAATATTCTACCGCCAAGCAGTAATGTGCAAACATTACTGTGTTCCGGTTTGAAGGCCAATGATTCCAGAGAATTACAGGGCTTAGAGACATAATATCTTAGATCTCTGGGTGACGAGCGGAGTGCAGTGCTAGGTAATGATTTGGACTATCATGTTCCAATAGCTGCGTGTTACTGTGCTGTTATGTGGCAGGCATGTTGCTTACCATCAGGCACATGACCTGCTCGTCTCGTCACTCTATGCAATAACAAATAAAAGTTACTTTTACCACTAATATTATAATTTGAAAATTGCGTTGGGTGGGGTTTCCCGATGGTTACAATCTTGGTGTCTTCAAATCGAGAGTGAATCCGTTTCTTCTAGGTAAACACGCATAGGCACTCAATATCAGGCGAGATGACATTCAAGAGTGAACCTATTTTTATTTTTATTTGACGTTTGGATGTTTTGATATTTGTTGATCAATAACGGCGGAACGGCTGAACAGATCGGGATGAAATTTTAAACACAGCCGGCCGGCATTACGATTCGCAATCGTGAAGGTTCAAACCCCGCTATTACCTACTCACCTACTTTTGTACAAATTTATCGTGAGGAAATCGACATTATCTTAGAAAGGCGCGTCATTAAAGGTCTTAAATCTATACAGTGTATTATAAGTTTAAAATCTCTCTGAATCTCTCTGTGTTTGTGTGGCAGGCGAGTTTATCGGGAGTGTCTTTAGTTCTATGTTACATCAAAATCGGTTTAGCCGATTCAAATCTATCAGCTGTTTTATTATCTCTGATAATAACCTTGGACGCGTGCTGGATATTTTTGCTTTACTTGCAAACATACGCGTGACCTAAAACTTGAGTTTTTGAAGTGAAAACTTAATTTGGCGCATCGCACACAGATTTTTCCGTAAGCTATAAGTGGAGCTGATCCGGCGGATACTGTGAGGTGTAAGGCTCCGGTGAAGTTAGGACAGCTGAGAGTGCCCGAGCGAGAAAGATACAGCCAGCTGCTCTTCACTGCTATGTCGCTGTGTTTGTTATTTTCATTTGCATAAAATAAAAAAAATATATATGAAATTTAATTAATATCTGATTTGTTTCTCATTTATCCGATTCATACGATCCATAGAGATACTTGCTACAAGGTACAAAATTCAGGAAATAAAGTTTTAACCAGTGCCGTGGGGTTGTAAGCACACACATTTTTACAAATATAATATTTTTTACTTGTTTCCTTATAAGTTTTTGCTCGAATAAGCCTCAAGTAAATATTTCGATACGACGATATACTGTCTGTACTCACGTTATACCTTACGAACAGTAAATCAGTCGCGCTGGCTAGGCATGTGCTAGGTACGTTAATAATCTAAATCGAATTACCCGAAATAATCCCTCGGAGGCTAATGAGCTGGATCTAATCATAACAGTTTCGCGACCTCATTTACATACCTACATAATCACTACACGCGATACACAAGCGATAACTTCGTGAGAAATACTGGGGTTCACCTAATGTTTCACAAACAATTTTTGACAAAACATCACTTTAAAACCAACTAATCGTATAATATTCATTACAAAAACTTTACAAAATAAAAATGTTTCATTTTACAAACAACGTTTCGCATAATGTTTATTTCAAAAATATCTCACGTAAATTTTACTTAGACAATATATCGAATGACATTTTGTTTTTTGTACATTTTTCAATTACAATCGAATTTGAAACAAATATTTTAAAGGTACCCGATAAATTGTCTATGCAAACTATCACATCATCAAATATCTATAACTAGGGTCTATCACTACGATTTGATTCCGGGTGGGCTCCCGCCAGAAGCTCTGCGGTCAGCCCTGAGTGTAGCTTCTCCACTCAGGACCTCCTTTGAGCTTCTGATTCCCGCATTTTGTATATACACTCTAGGGGGCGAGAATACTAGGTAGAGTCGGGGTGCTCCGAGTCGGATCTGGGTCCTAAGTAACCTGATCGTTCTGATGTGGGTACTTAAATATTCAAAAATTACAATCAAGTTTTTATGTAAGTAATTTAATAAATAATGTAGTTACGGTAGGACTCTTCGCAGAGTCCACCTGGGGAAGTTCCACACCTTTGCCAGTTATTCTACCGCCAAGCATTAATGTCTAAGCGTTACTGTGTTTCGGTTTGAAGGGCAATGTTTCCAGAGAAATTACAAGGCTTAGAGATATAATATCTTAGATCTCTGGGTGACGAGCGCAGTGCAGTGCTAGGTAATGATTTGGACTTTCATGTTCCGATAGCTGCGTGTCACTGTGCTGTTATGTGGCAGGCATGTGGCTTACCATCAGGCACAAACATGTCCTGCTCGTCTCGTCACTCTTTATTTAAAAAAATATGTTTGTTTTATAAATTGGGTTGCTTGCCAAACAATATAAAACTAACATTATGGAATTTAGAATTAAAAATAATGAAATGCTTAATAATAATTTACAGTATAAGGGGAAAAAAATATCGGAAATAGCCATGACACGCTTCCTAGGTTTATCCATAGATAATAAGTTGACGTGGAAACCACATATTGATAATATATGTAAACGACTACATCAATTCGCATACGCATTATTTCAACTTCGCAAAGTTACGAATGAGTCGACACTACTAACTGCGTATCATGGTCACGCTGCATCAATATTGCGATACGGTGTTATGTTCTGGGGCAACTCAACAGATCGTCTTAAAATCTTTAGAGCCCAAAAAAGGTGCATAAGAGCTATTTCTGGACTGAAAAAAAGAGATTCTTGTAGGGCACATTTCACTCGACTGGGATTGTTAACGCTACCTTATATTTATACATCCGAAATTGCTTTCTTTGTGAAATCGCATCAGGAGCTATTCAAAATGTGGCCAATAGGGAGCAGACGTGAAGGAAATCTGTACAGTCACGGCTCAAAAACGGCATTTTTAAATAAAAGTGTATTCTGTATGGCTTCAGCAATATACAATAAAATACCAGAAAAAATTAGGGCAAATCAGAATCTAAACATATTTAAAAACTCTCTAAATAACTTTTTAGTCAAGAAAGCGTACATTTATTTGAATGACAAAAAAATGGAAATCGAGTCTTAAAATCGATACTCGCGATTTACTACTAGTCACACTAGTGTACACTGACATTTGACAATTGTTAATCTGATGACGTTTAATATTTTAAAAGGTAATAGCTATTTGATTGATAGGAATGTAAAAACCTATGTAATGATTTCAATATTATTTAATAATTTCAATTAGTTGTATGTATTGTTTTTTATTTTGTTAGAGTGTATTAATTAGATGAATTATATAACGTAGAAAATATCAATGAATGCCAAGGAAAATACAGGACTCGGTATGCTGCGTAAAGAGATAAGTAAAAAGTAGACTTGAAATTAATTGTATCGATGTTTCGTTTTGTATCCGTTATTGAGGAACTATCCTTAATGATGGAATCAGGTCTGTATGCCATCCATGGTTGGAACTAGTGAAACCAAATTATGCTCTGTAAGACACCTGTTGTAGTAGACCTAGTTTCACAGACTAATAAAGTATCATTGAAGTATCATATCATTGAAGTATCATTGAATATATTATAAAATGAAAATTTGTCAAGCATTGGTTTTGTTTTTAATTTAAGCACTTGTTACTTCACAGAAATATTAAAAGAACATTTTGTCAAATAGTACGTTATAGAATGATTTTTGTGTAATAATCATTTCACTGTCCGTGAGTTTTTTAGAGGCTTATGTTGCACAAGCCTCAGATAGTAGTCTCAGATAATTGATACGAGTCTTCGAACAGACAGAAAACATTCCAAACTCACCCTTATAACTACTTACTTCAGGTTTTCTATTACACAAATATACCTACTACATAGCATACATATGAATAGCAACGATGGAATCTTGTTACTAAAATATCTTCGATAAACAATAAATGTTGTTCTGAGAATGCTGCAGTGTCTCCCTCATAGGAATAATTAGAATACTGGTCGTATTTTATGCAAATCGTTGAATAAAGTGCCACGACGTGACGTACAAAAGCCTATGCTGACGGTGTTGCCAGGTGTCACGTGCCGAAACGTCCCAGATTTTAGGGATTTCGAACAATTTAAAGTATTATTATCTAAGTAATCCGTTTGCTAGCACATTTTGTATATTTGTGACATTTCATTAGTTTTTTGACATTTTTGATTTCTAAATAATCTTTAGTAAAAACTTTATTTTGAGGAAAACATTTGGTAAAAAAGTGCTATTTTTAAGTAACTTTAAATTATATCCCTCTGTAGGGCAAAGTTTCTCCAATTCCTTCTACTTTGGAAAATAAACAAGTGTATAAAATCGATAGAGTATTAAACCCTCTACCTACAATCTTATGGTTTCCTTAAGCAAACATTGCGCTAATTACAATTGGAGATTCAATTATTGGATCTGGCAACACAGCGAACTAAGGGAGTAGTTAACACCAGTTCTAATTCAAGCGATAAATAACACATTTCGTTTGTATTTGCATTCGTCGGAGGACGGAAATTGCTTGCAAAATCTCGACCTCCAAGTATAATGGCAACCCTGAATCTTGGCGAATTTGCTTTGGATGCGGCATGTATACTTGTCGTCAAAATTGTTAATGTAGTGGCTGCATTATTACGCTAAATAACCGCGTGTGAAACAAGCTCTTTTCCAGCGGCGTCAATTCAGCGCGGCAGCTGTCTCTTCAACTGAACCGTTTTCTGTCTGTCTGTTAGTGTATGATTAATTACACAATATTTAACATGATCATTGTAGTGGAGTGAACCCCCTATATTACAATGTAGCTTCATGCACCATATTCTCATTTAAACTGTAATAATTGGTATCAAGATAGAAGAGAATTTAATAATGTAACCATTGTTCACTTAATAATTAATTACATGTGGTTTTCATTGATTTGACGTAAAATTAAGTGCAGTTAAGAGTTCATCTGTGTATATATCTTGTATCATCATCATTTTATCTACATACTAGCTGACCCCGCAAACGTTGTTTTGCCTTAGTTTACCCTTGTCACTTAGGGGTATGAAAAATAGCTAGTAGCCGATTCTCATACCTACAGAATATGCATATAAAATTTGGTTAAAATCAGTAAAGCCGTTTCGGAGGAGTAAGGAAACAAACACTGTGACACGAGAATTTTATATATAAGATATCATCGTAGCTTGAACACCGCATCCACAGCTTCGTAGCTCAGCGTCCAGGCGGGTGCATTCCGAATGAGATGCAAATGCAGGCGGCGGCTGCGTCGGAATTTGGCAGGTGAGGTAACGAGCTGTGACCAGCGCCGCCATTGTTTTATGCCAGCGCTGACGTCACAAAGAGACGTCATACTCCGAACCCCGGTCCCGGCGCAAACGAGCTATGTGCCGACAATGTTTTGAATATAATTGGACGGGGAATGGGAAATCGTAAAATGAGATGTCAAATCTAGTTCACTACTTCAACTAGTGACCTACCGAGCAAACGTTTACACGAGCTTGTGGGTTACACGAGCTAAAACCCTGACAAATTGTGGAACAATGTTATTGTTTAAAAGTTCTCGAAGGTTGTGACGTCAAGCGATCTTTAGGTTAAGTCAAGTTTTATTTAACGACGGTAAAAGTTTTTTTTGTAAATTATTCTTGGCCGTTTATTATCCACCAACCCGCACTGGGCCAGCGTGGTGGATTATGGCCTTAACTCTCTCCTTGCGAGAGAAGGCCCCGAGTCCCAGCAGTGGGAACGTTTAGTGGGCTGTTGATGTTGATTCTTGGCCGTGGATACTAGTCCGTCAGCCGGTAAAAGTTTTTGCTTATACTATATTGCTGTGTCAAACATTGATGAGTACCCTAATCACACTAAAATTCAAAAACCCACAATTTATTATTGGTTACGAACTTGTGAAATTAACACTATTAAGATTGAAATGGCGTTATAACAATAGTTTCTATTATTTATGAGAAACTTTTTTTTTGTAGTTTCATACATCGAACGACTTTTAAATTGTCGATTTATAAATGCTTTTGTCGAATTCTTTTAACTCACATAAAAGAAAACAACATAAGAGGAAATGAACAAAAAATTTAAAAAAAAAACAATTCGCCTTAATATTTTTTGCGTTTAGCAAAAACATATTCGGTTACGGCACTTCAGTGCCAAAAGTGCGTAATTATTTAAGAGTCAGGTTAATCTAATAACATGCGATATTGGTACATTAATAGTACTTATCCATCGCCAGATGTGTAGACGACATCAGGTCCATCAAAAAAAATACGTGATTAAGGTCGGCTCAGGATACATACGGCAAAGGAGAAAGGAGGTCTATGAAGAGTCCAACAGTTGTAAAACTGACGATTGTGGATTTTGAAGTACAGTTTATTTTGTTAGACTTCATTTATTCCATGTTATTGCACTGATATATCAGCCTCGTCTGAATTATCAAAAATATTACAAACGAACATAGAAAATATTCAAAAGAAGTTTACACTTCCAAAAATCTTTCTCGTACAGTATAATCTATTTATACTACAGTCGAGATAGACATAAAACTAGCCTGAAATAGAAAAAATTCCGGGGAGCGATTTTTTTTTATGAAACGTCGGGGAGGGTTGTTGGAAGTATAAATTTCGATTTTCTAACTAATCCCGCTAGAGGGTTCGCCGCCATCTTGTTTTAAAGTTTTTGTGAAATAACTCGTTAATTTTCAACTTTAGAGCAGAAATGATGGTTACCAAAGTTGTTGGAAATTTAATTTCTCACAAGTTTGCTTCATATAGTTTTTACGCTAGGATCAATATTTGCAGAGTTATACTATCAAGTTTATCAAAAAAATCGTAATGGGTGCAATTTCATTTTCTTCAACTTTGGTTCTCGCACTTTGTTTACTTATTTTATTTTTAGTATTTGTTGTTACAGCAGCAATAGAAATACATCATCTGTGAAAATTTCAACTGTCTAGCTATCACCGTTCTTGAGATACAGTCTGGTGATAAACGGACGGACGGACGGACGGATGGACAGCCAAGTCTCAGTAATAGGGTTCCGTTTTTACCCTTTGGGTACGGAACCCTAAAAAGTGCGAGAACCGAAGTTGAAGTAAATAAAATTGCACCCATTACGATTTTTTTGATAAACTTGATAGTATAACTCTGGAAATATTGATCCTAGCGTAAAAACTATATGAAGCAAACTTGTGAGAAATTAAATTTCCAACAACTTTGGTAACCATCATTTCTGCTCTAAAGTTGAAAATTAACGAGTTATTTCACAAAAACTTTAAAACAAGATGGCGGCGAACCCTCTAGCGGGATTAGTTAGAAAATCGAAATTTATACTTCCAACAACCCTCCCCGACGTTTCATAAAAAAAAATCGCTCCCCGGAATTTTTTCTATTTCAATGTCTGCCTCTACTGCGCTATTAAATAAAAGCGAAAGGTAAATTAGAGCAAGACCCCAGGGCCGCCAGACGCGGTCACGTATTTTCTGACGAACGAAATGTGGACGATTGAGTAGAGTTATCGATTCAAAATGGCAGCCTCCACAAAATAGCGGACAAAATATTTCTTCACAGCTTACCTTAATATGGGTATCAAATGAAAGGATTTGACTAGTAGAACACTATGCATTATGACAAATTTCAAATACAAGATGGCCGCTACCGCAAAATGGTGAGATTTATTTCTTTTTTCACAACTCCCTCAATATGGGTATCAAATGAAAAGGCTTGACTGGTAGAATGTCTTGAAGGCCTTTTCCTTACATTGTACATTAAAATGTACCTTTATTGCCCCATATCTCAAAATTAGCCGTCTACGCAAGTTAGCGAGTAAGCATGTGTTCTTAGTACTTACTAACTCTACTCAATCGTCCACATTTCAATATAATCAGAAAATAGGTGACGTCTGGGAGCTCTGGGATCTCGGACTAAATGCTATGGTTCCGTCAATTAAAATATTAAACGTCAAAAAATTAAACTGTCCCGCAATCGTCAGATCCCCGCCCAAAAGTGCCATTTAAGCTCGTTTCATTTTCACATAGAAAATGAAATATTATAAATAAACGAGTAATCTTAGTATCTTACTCGTAGTAATCGACATTTTTTAGTATATTTTCCATAATTGGTGTTATTAACTTTTTTTGAAATTAAGTAAGTCAAGTTAAACTTTAATTATTTTGACGCGTAAAGTTAAATGTTTGAATTGTGTGAACTAATAATTAGCGTGTAGGATCTGCATGTGTAAATCTAGTACTTAAATACCACATATTAAATATTGAGATTTGCGTATAGTGATATTTACGTAAATCTCAAAAAAAATATCTATCATTTTAATTTTCGAAATTATAATCCTTACTAGGTACTCCTTACTATAATATATATAATAATATTATAAATGCGAAAGTAACTCTTGTCTGTCTGCCTGTCTGTCTGTCCGTCTGTCTGTCTGTTACCATTTACCGTCTAAACCAGAGAACTGATTTTAATGAAATTTGGTACAAAGATAGACTAGACTCCGAGAAAGCATATAGGCTACTTTTTATTGCAGAAAAAGGGTTGGGGGTTGAAGAATGTAACAAAAACGGGGAAAAATATTTCTCTTCGAGAGCTTTAGTTGCGTGTGCCATTCTCCTTGGTATGCACTGAAGTCTAATGACAGATGACAGGACATGTCGGTCTATATTTGAAGGTAACGTCATTTTAGGTAATCAAATTAGCAATAATGCATTGTTTACATTAAAGTATTATCAAATTAAAAATCTCTCTAATGTTATGTTGTGTAATGTTGTGTATAAAAAAATTGTCCGTTCATTTTTATACCTCTACACTAAATATTAATATATTACCATACTATTCACATACAAATCGTATTTTGGAAGTACTTGAAGGAAGAACCCTGCTGCCTCGATTTCACACTAAAGGGGGTTTTGACAATCAAGCTCAAAATTATCTGAAGAAGACTGATCACTTGAATGAAGAATCATACTCCAAATAAGAACATAATACAGAACATGGATTAATGACGCTCTCAATGTTCAAACGCTGGACGTTGGCGAAATTGTGGTGGTTACCCATTACCGAATGGAAAAAGAAGAAGAAAAATGTATTGTTTGCGGAGGTATTTTTATAAACACGATGTTCGGATAAACATTTATCCGAACGAGTACATTATTTATCACAAATATATAATTTTGAGCAAAATTGCCCCTGGTATTATTTAATTTTAATGAATGTTTTAGGAAATAACTTAGTTTTAAAACAACTCTGCAACAAAATAATATACCATTTTATTGTGAGCACGTGGTACAGTGATGTTTCTTAGGGTTGTCTTCCAGATGAGGGTCCTCGAGGCGATGTAGCCACAGAGGCGAAACCGCGGCCATCACTATGCCAATGCGTGACCATGCGTAAATGTATTCTCCCACGTAAAAAAAGGTACATAAGTTTCAACTATTAAACGATCGCGGCGAATAGAAAGAAGACAGCGGGCAGCCGCCGATTGCTCTACGAAATACCATTTGCTTCCTTCCCGAGAGGATCCCGCATTGACGAGGCGAGGGGTACAGTAGCCGTGGCCTGATCATTCACGGGGAAGCTAAGAAAAACCCGCAGTGGAACTGCTCACCAAGGCTGTGGGCTCCAAGCCTTGCGGTCTTAGCGATGCAGTCAGGAGAGGATTGCACGGCATAGACGGTGTCGGTGCGAATGAGACATGCCGCGATGTTTGGTGGTATGCAACGTGACCGTAGAGAAGAAAATTAATCAGATGAAATGAGATGAGATGAGTGGCTGAAGAGGAATACAGGTATAACGGTGTGCCACTCTCCCTGCCCACTGTGGCATTGCGTGGTCGCCAACGTATGATAGCTGACGCGGTGGGACTGTAGAGGAAGAAGAGTGCCGGTAGGTAGGTGAGCTGCTGTCCCCGTCCTCTTCAGCCGGATGGTGGTAGGTGATGAGGCCAAGCATTTAGCCCACCACGGAAAACAAAGAGTGTCTAGACGCGAAGATGTCTGGTACCCACTGTTGGTCGCCGAGGTGACCACGGTGTGCATTGTCCCGCGGCGGGTTCACAGAAGAGCGCGAGAGCATCCCGGTGTTTGCGCGGCTTATGGCAAAGGTGAAATACTGCGTAGGTAGCCGATAGGGGCACCACACATGGTGTCTAATCCGACACAAATCGACTTTTCCCTTCAAGCGAAATGTTATGTTAATGCATTACCTTCACATAAAATGGTACCATTTGCCTTTAAATTTCTAAATAATACAGTTTCCCGTTAAGTAGTCGTATGCTGTAAGTATTATTAAAGCACAGGGGCAAACATTTAAGCACCTAGAAATCGATTCACGCCAAGACTGTTTTTCATACGGACAACTACTTAGGTATCTGTAGCGTTATCAAGATCATCAGGTAATACAGGGATAACCAATTTGTTCTTCTACCGCAAGAATTAAAAAACTAAAAATTTCGTATATAGGTACAGAAGTACGTACTTTAAAATACCTGTAGGTACTATAAACATTTTACTAGATCCCAGTACTTTTACCTAACGTTTCTTTATTATTTTTTTATAGTTCTCTTACTGATCATAGCTTTTAAAGCATATTAAAGGATATTTTAGTAAAGATTTTCCTCAAATAGATGCGGGTGAAACCGCGGGTCACAGCTAGTGAAAATTTAAAATTATAAAATCTTAACATTAATAATAGCGCTGTTGTAATGTATATTTTTCCAATTAAACGATTGCTAAAGTTGTCGTTGCAATTTTTATTTTTATGATGTGAACTGCGGCTGCGCTTGTAAGTGCGAAATATAATAGGATTGCGTACAATATTTTACCAACCTTGTTTGTTCAACAGTGTTTTTTTTTCATTGTTATCGAAGTGTAGCATATGTTTTCGTCAAAGTAGAGACATTCCAAAATTTAAAATAGATAATTGCTCTCTATTAAAGTCAATATTTTACAATGGACTACCATCGCCCCAGTTATTTAGCGCCAATACGATCTACCACGGAGGGCGCCTACAAGAAACAAATCCACTCTGAATTTATTTTAAGACATCGAAATTGTATCTTTTGTAGGTCTTCTCTAACGATGTCTTTTTATGTATTGGAAACATCCGATTTGGTACAAGTAATCCAAATGAAAGATTAGAAAATTGATATTTTTACCGTAAATATTCGAATACCTACTATTAATATGGTATTATACAAAATAGCGCTCGGATTTAATTTAGTACCTATTAATTTATATTATAATTTTAAGTTTGCTTTATTTTAGATATTTTAATCATTTCATTGGATCACAACACAAAATGCCCGCTTTCGTCAGTATCCACTCGCGTCCTCATATAACCACAACAAGTCAGCTTCACGATGTATCTTCATTGAGCTCTGCGCCGCGTCATTAAGGCTCTAATTACTGCGAATAAATCTTTGAACAACTTCCGCGATGACAAATAAGTCTTTTGGGGTAAAGATTACTCAGCTGGTGCAGAAGGGGATTGAGTAGTTGTCACAATTTTGCGGTACCAACACAAACACAAATACGACAGAAAAAGATAGGTTCTAATAAAAAAAACCACACAGAGTTTAATATAGAACCAATTACATAATAATTTATATTCCGATTCAGTTCTATGTAATATTTTCAATAAGAACGCAAATTGCAAAAGCTTAAAAACAATAAAAAGGTAGGATTTACTCTTATGTGAAGATCTAGGTGAAATGGGTGCCATCTTGTTCTTTTTTAGTCTCGAACAAATTTCGAGTCATTTACGAATATACCTTTATCATAACATTAACTAATTGCTAAGTAAGTTGTGTTATTAGTTCTAAGTTCATTAGCTAAGTGGACTATTTAGTATGTAACAGAAAATAATAGACGAATAATAATTTCGCGAAATTCTAAAAGACACTCCAAGAAAACGGCTTTAAATATTCAACTACTCCATTTCTTAGCCCTAATTTATGTAAATAATACGAATCAAGCTTTGACTGGCCATTTTCTGTCAGTAAAGGTTTAAGTAACTGATCATAAAATCTTTCCTTGTTATTTTCATAGTATATAATATGTAATATGATAATTGAACTTCGTTTGTTAATTTTCATACCCCAAAAACTATAATTTGAAAACGAAATAAGCGTTTAACATTCGGACACTTTTTATAGCATAGGTAATATATTTTTACAACTAGATCTAACAACGTATAATTACATGTTGCTGAATTGTTGCCTATTTTACTGCCCTTATATCTTGTATCGCCATAAATTCCAGCTGCAAATAAATGTCCAAATGACAATAAAACGTATTACAGACACTATAAAAGTAGATTCATTGATTCGAATATATTCGGTCACACATGTTTTTGTAAGCAATTATTCTAACTGCTGGACATTCTGTATTTTACGTCTATGACGCGAAGATGGATAACGTACTACATTCGTTTGTTTTAGGGATGAGTGTGTGCATGAATCATGAATAATAAAAAGTTTCCCGAAGTTCGCTCATAACGAGAGATTAGCTCGAGTTTCTCTTGCTCGGAGTTTTGAGTTCTGATTTGAGTTGTGGTAGCGTATGTGTTTCAAAGAGCGTAATATGGTTTTAACAAAATTCGCTTTGTTTGCACTTGCAATAATTAAGATATGAGCTAACACCCAAGAAGTACTTAAAAGTAGCTTCGTTTGTGAAACCACAGGCTTGCAAACACTTCTATTGTTGTCGCACAAATCATTTGACGCGAGCATCAAGGTATGCTTTTCGCACAATGGCCGAAAAGTTTTCCAGGTTTATCTAAATCCGACATGTCGTTAGCTATTGGGATTTAGGCTGGTCTTGTTTTCTTACCTATATTAATTACGCTATTAAAATAAAGTGGCCAAGTGCGAGTTGGACTCGCCCATGAAGGGTTCCGTTGCAGCAAGTAACATAATAATATACATAAATATATAGTACACATAGTACACATAGTTCTTGTAGTTCGTTGTAACTTTGATCGAAGTTTCAATAATAGTGTATTTATGACGTACTAAAAAAACTACTCATCAGGTCGAGTTCAAACCAATTTTCATTGGTAGTTTACATGGTAGTGTACATCATATATTTTTTTTAAATTGTTCATTCTCTTACTTTAGAAGTTACAGGGGGGGGGACACATTTTACCACTTTGGAAGTGTCTCTCGCGCAAATTATTCAGTGTAGACGAAAATGATTCTTGTACCTCAACATCATTTTTAAAGACCTATCGATAGACACCCTACACGTGTAGGTTTGATGAAAAAAACATTTATGAGTTTCAGTTCTCAGTATGGGGGGCAACCCTAATTTTACTTCTTTTTTAATTTTTTTGTTCAAATCTTAAAGCGGTTCACAGAATACATCTACTTACCAAGTTTCAACAGTGTAGTTCTCAAAGTTTCGGCAAAAAGTGGCTGTGACATACGGACGGACAGACAGACAGACAGACAGACAGACAGACAGACAGACAGACAGACATGACGAATCTATAAGGGTTCCGTTTTTACGTTTTACGGAACCCTAAAAACAACACATTGGTGCAAGTAAAAATGCGTAGTGTTCTTTGTTCAGTGACAAAATTGTAAGAATATATAGTAATTTAAAAATAATTCCAGTGGACGTCGAAGGAATCCTGTGTTTGATACATTTTATTTTATAGCAAACTAGCAGCCCATTCCGGCTTCGCTCAGATATTGCCGTTTAAGTTATTCCTAAATTCTAAATACTTATTATTTGTTGACTCTCTGTTGTTTATTTTTGTTTAGATCAGTGGTGGGTAAACTTTTTAAAGGGGGGGCCGCAAAGTTTAATCAATTGTAGAGGAGGGCCAGAGTTATAAAAAAAATGCATTTTGTGTTAAAGCTTTTAATAATAATATATTAAAAACATTGCAGTGCACACACAAATGTTACAAATTAGCATTTACCTTAAATAATAATCAATTTATTTTTTGTTCAAAGGCCCCGCCATGTTAGGCGTGTGAGACATATGGAATTGTTTTTGATTTTCCATAATATTTTCGAAAGCAGGTTCCAGCTGTGAAGCAGAAACTTTCAGCAGTGGGAAAAGATGTTCATCAGTCAATCGGTTTCTGATTGAATTTGTCAAAACGTAATTATAGCGGGCCATATACTGTCCATGTCGATGGACCCTTGGCGGGCCGGATTAAATACTTTCGCGGGCCGGAGTTGGCCCGCGGGCCGTACTTTGCCCATCACTGGTTTAGATTATAGGTAGGATAATAGTTATTTGTTATACAAGAGTGCAAAGTGGCTTTTTAACCGCGTGCTCAATTTTGATGACCGAGCAAGCGAAGGATTCTAAAGTTGAATCACGAGCGTAGCGAGGGATTCAAAAATTAGAATCCTGAGCGTAGCAAGGGAATCAAAAGGGCACAAGGTGAAAAATCTTTGCACTCGAGTGTAACACGTAATTTTTCATCCCCCCCTAGCGAGGAAATTACTAAACGCTTTGCGCATTTTCAGTTTCAGTCGATTCTGTTGGCGTTAAATAAACTTCTTGGTCGCTAGAATCACTTATTATTATGGTATTTCGGTTTTTCACTTGTATTCAATTTTATAAATTTTAAACTTAAGTTTATTTAGATATTTAGCCATGGTTTTAACAATAACAACATGACGTGAAAATATGGAGAGTTGACCGATTGAGGTAAGGAGTTTCATGTGGACATGAAAAAGTGCCCGCCCAAATGCATTAAATTATAGTAGTGCTAAATTTGCATCAGGGTACATTTTAAAGGAAATTAATAAGCGTACTATTCAGAATTCATGAAAGAAAAATATTGGCAGTCATAGGCACTGCCGATAGAAGTGGTAACTTATAACTCAGAATTTGATTATTACTTTGGAAACTACGCGTGTGAAACGGGCGTGGCTATGAGCATGGCCATCTAGAAATGCTGACACATTTTTAAATGGCTAATGGGAAAGGCTGAGGCATTTCTAGATGGCCATTGGCTATGGTCCCGAGTTTACCCGAAGATTTCTTATCATTCCCGAGCGTGACGCTAGAATTAAATTGACAGCCCACGAAAAATCTGTCTTTGGCGCGCCAAAAGAAGTTTTGACTTCAAAATATATTGTACTTACATGTTTTCTCAAAATAGTAATTATTTATTTGATGTTATATTTACTACATTATTTTGTACTGCACAAGTAGTTGAAATTATCTATTAATTACTATGATAGTAGTCCATAATATTTAATTATTTAACTCGGCAACTCGGCATACTTCAATTCGATTACAATTGATTAATTCATAGCATTTCAAAATGTTTTACTATTTGAAATAACATTATTTACCTCTATCCTCCATACGTGAAAAGAAAATTGCGCGCAAAGCAAAAAAAAATAAGTACACCAAAGAGGTTCCGAGTATGAGTTTTTAACAAATTAAAAATAAATGTATGATGAATTCGGCACCAAGGAGATAGAAATAAATAGGTTAAACTATGTTTTGAATTCAAAACCTCAGTACACACGATGTTCTAAATTCAAATTTACTTTAACCTCTAGAGGGTAAAAACGACTTTTGCGCCCTGATATCGAGGAGCAAAAGTACTCTTTCCGAGCTGGTGGGATGAAAAATAACTTTTATAACATATTTGCTCGTAAAGGGTCTCTTATTGGACCAATTTCTGTATCGTAATGTATCTTATTACGCACTAGTGCTGTAATGTGTAATGTAAAACGCACGGTTTCAAAATGATCCGTCCACAGACTAGGTAGAGAGATATGCTCCGTCTAAAACGAATGGTACCTTTTTAAATCTTAGTAAAGAGTTTTTATGTCAGAAAACTGTGGTCAACATTTTATGAATAAAATTAACTTTTGAGAGGTAAAATATAATAAAGAATTATTAAATTCGTTAATTTAATTAATTTAGACCATAAATTACTTTAATTTTTCTGTAACAAAACACAAAAATATTAATTTACTTTATTATTAATGGCATACCGGCTGGTTCTGTGCCGTTGCTTAAAAAAAAAAGGCGCCGATGCGCGCGCATATCTAATCTGTGATCCATAGTGATTAAGTACCTACTTACTCTGTGCTGTGATCCTGTGATCTGTGATCAAGTAAATATTATTCCGCGCGTTTTTTTTCGCTGTATTGTTTTTATTTGAAAATGTCGTCAGAGTTTTGTTTATTTCCTCGCAAATATGTTATAAAACGTCGTATGACATACGTGCGCTTTGATAATTACAGCCTCTGCTAATTATAGCTCTCGCCTTCGGCTCGAGCTAGCAATAAAGCCTCGGCTGTAATTATCAACTTACCGCACTTATATCATAATGTACTATAATGTAATGTAATGTTTTTGTAACCTCATACCAAAGAGGATTTATTTTTGCATGCCCGCAAAGGGTAAGACTGTTGTTTCTAAGTATATTTCTTCTGTATAACATCTTTGTACACAGTTTACGCAATAAAAAAATTCTGATTCTGATTCTGATTCTCATCTGTTCTGTGATCGCAAACAACGGCCACGGCGCTATGGCGGTTTTGTTTACTGTTTGAATTTTTTAATTCGTAATATCTTTTGAATGGAAAGTTCAATTTAAATAATTTAAAAACTATTTTATAGGTAGTTAAATGGTCTTGACCATTTTTTGAATAAGGATTAATATAAACACATAAATTTAGCATGGTTTGAATTTGGTTAGCATTTTCATTAATGTTTAAGATGAAAAAAGTTGTTGTAGTGACATAACTACAATAGTTGGACATATGCTACCGCGGAGTTTTTTGTAAACATTATGATGTTCTTCATTTGTTTTGATTGTTGTACATTATTTTGTTCTATCGCTAATAGTTTCGGCAGCGCATTCGACGAAAGACATTTTAAGACTCATTTTTCTACACCTTCGGTTACATTGTTCAAATTTTACCAAGGATCCCTAATTTTTTTCAAAATGAAATGTAGCCTATGCCAAATTGGAAGAATGTAGCATTCTATTGGTAATTTTTTTTTTTAAATCGGCCCAGTACTTTTTGAGCCTATTCATTACAAACATACAAACATACAAAAATAGGTACAAATCTTTCCTCTTTATAATATTATTTTATATTTTATAGCAAATGGTTTCAAACTACTTATCGCACATGATGTAATCTGTCAAGTTGATTATTTAAAAAAAAATCTTTATTATAATAAATAAAAGTACCATCGCAGACCGGCACCACCATTCCATCGTAGACCGGAACATGCATTCCATTGTAGACGGGCGGGTATTGGGCTATGTCGTGGACTGCATGGTGAAGGGCTCCTACACAAAACTGCGATACGATGCGACGCGACGCCGCATCGGAGGAAAGGCTCCCAAACAAAACTGCGACGCGATGCTATGCACCGCCGCATCGGAGCAATTTGTATCGCCTTTCCTCCGATGCGGCGTCGCGTCACGTCGCATCGCAGTTTTGTGTAGGAGCCCTAAGTAAGATCAGGTAGAAAGTAGAAAGGCATAAAGGTATGTATAAAAATGATTAAGGAACATTTGAACTAGGGTAATATTTTCATAAATTTACCTGTACTCACAATAATTAATTCTACCTATAACTATGCTCCCTCCCGATCACAAGTACAATGTTAGCTGTGTCAACGTTGACTTAGCTTCGGACTCCACTATGTATTACTATATTAATGTTCTAGGCTATATGAATAAATTAATCATTGGAGTAATGTTTGAGGACATTTGCGTGGAAATTAGATTGTAAAGACTGGGTTACTAAGAAAATGTATCCTTATATCCTGCGCTGATCTTCATCATTCTTTTGTTATTTTCCTCATATTTAAGGACGTTTTTCTCTTCCCCTTCAATCTATCGTTCGTCATTTTAGAATTCTTTCCTTAAGGACGCATTTCTACTCCCACATCTTTTTTAACTTCACTGTGGGTGGCCAAGATTAGGCTACGGAGGGCACCTAGGGCCCAGGGGCTCTGAATCGATAGTCACTGTTCTCCTGACTAGAAAGACCAGACGTTACTGGAACCACACAAGGAAGCAAGACACCTTTTCCAGTTATTCCGCCATCAAGCAGAAGTGTGTATACAGTAGCAATATTACTGTGTTCCGGTTTAAAGGAGTATGTATGTTTCCAGAGAAATTACTAAGAGATAATCCACTTTATATCTCCGGGTGTCAAGTTTATATTCATATTCCAATATCTGCGTGTCAATGTGCTGTTACGGGCAGGCATGTTGTTTACCATCAGGCAGATCTCCTGCTCGTCTCGTTAGGTACACAATAAAAAAACACATTAGTTTTCATACTAAAATGTACAACCTAACACGAGAAGAAATGAATGCCTTTACATTTTATTTATGAATGGAACCCTGGAGTACTTCGTCGAAGATTGCCGACTTTTTATTTATTTCCAATTGCGAAGTAAGTAATCTCGCGATCTGCAGCTGAGCAGATATCGCGCGGATACGACGATCATTTCCAAATAAAAAACTACTACTACTTCTTTACCCCGCCATTTTGTTTGTCACCAGCTGTTATGATATAGATTTCTATCGAAGCATATTTAATTAAGTGAATGTAATAGCCAGGCATTAATGGCGCCTTAGTGAAACTGTTTCAATGTTTGCTATATGGGTCCAGTTGAGCGGAAAAACCGCAATATTTTTTTATCTCGATGAAGTTTGTTATTTAATGGATAATCTTATATATTTTTAAGACAAATACACGGGTAACTCACGTATAATATAGACAGAACAGTCCGACTCGAGTTTTAAAATGTGTAATAACCACGTTAGTTTTCATACTAAAATCTTATATCTATTAGTTACATACAAATATATCTTGCAAACACTAAAAATGTTGTATAAACATTTTAGTGACCCTACATAAGTGGTATGAGGGTAAGCAGAAGATGATATTATCTGGATTAGTGTAACTCGAATTAATTTAAACTTCTATATTCTTTTTTTTTTATGTGGGGGAAATACATTTAGTTATGCCCACCATGCAGGGACATGGTGGGGTATGTCGGGCTCGACACCATGGGATACGACTTGGTGCCCCTACCGACTAAAACCTCCACAGATTTCTCCTGCATGGCCAGGGGTCAGGGCCGCGGTGTCACTTTTCGCACTCCTACGACGACCTTGACCTGCCACTATCTTTGCGGACCCCCCTCAGGGGGTTCGTTAGTACCCCCGCATTTGGCTCTAGTGACGCACCGAAAATCAGCGGCGCGTTACCTCCTCGAAGGCCTATCCCTAGGTGGGGCGTCATATTAGTAAAATAACTCAAATCAAAGCTTGTGAAACTAACAAACTACTTTGTATGTAAGCCAAAGCCACAATTCATTCAGACTCAGTAGAAGAAACCCTGACCTGCCCCAATGCTCGTATTTTTCCAATAAGTAACCACAAATCAGTACAATTTCATTAGCTAATCGCATTCCCGGGAGCACGTGCCGCCGGCCGCTGCGGTCCGCTGCGGCCCGCTGCGGCGCGTGCGGACCGCTGCGGCGGCAAGGGGGCGAACCAACAATCGGTCGACCTTAGGGTGCGTACACGATACCTTAGGAGGAAGAAAGGCTAATAGAACCATTATAACTTTTACTAGGTCATATTTGACCACGTTTAGCAGAAGAGTTTGTCGCTTCACAAAGGCGTAGGGAGTAGAATCGATGACTTCGCAAAGCAGAGCAGTAGACAGTGTATTTGATTCCCATACTTGCCAGCATAGTGTATAATTACCTTGGTTTTCTCTTCTTTGTGGGAAATGGTCCCAAGTTCCAGCAGTACCTTACAACAAAGGAGTGAGTATACAAATTGGCCAACTAAAACTAAAAACTGACCAATCTAGTCAGTTTGCTATCAACATGCTGTTATTTTGATGCTGCTACAAATAAAACTTGTAAACTACATATTATTTTGTAACTCAGCGTTTCGGAGCATTGTGCTGTCGGATTTAATGTCATATTCCAACGAGTCAACAATCAATTGAAATTGTATTGACATTGGTTTTATTGGATACTATTTTTTTTATAGATGTTTTAAACCCTTTTTTAAACCTACTTCTATTGGTAGGTAATATTACCTACCATATTAGGTCATTTTAAATTGAAGACGGTTTTGTTTTTTGGATAAAATTTAAATATTATTATGGTTGCAAAATCAAACATATAATTTATATTCACACTATTTTTTCTTTATCGCGTATTGGTTCTCGTTTGACCACCAACTCGCCTGATGGTAAGCGACGGTGTGGTCGAAGATGACGCACGTTGACCTAGTAAGTACCTATTCACTATGACCTTGAAAAGTTCTAGATTGTATCTTTCAGGGAACAAGGAGGCCGGCAACTTATTCCACTCTAAAGCTACGAACGAGAAAAGTGGATTCAAACCAACCGTTGAAAGACAACTATTAATAAGAAAGACCGCAGAAAAAAATCAATAGTTTTTCCTTTTCTCCTGTTTCTTCCTCCTGTACTTCCACGAAGCATCCTGACTTCCTGACTTCTCTTCTCCCTCAGTGTGCACGTACCCTAACAAGCTAGGATCTAGTTGATTAAAGGGCAGCCCTTTGTGCTTCTCTACACGCACATGACAAACATTATTCAGGATCTAGGAGGTCGGAATAAACATAAGGGATTCGGGGAATGATTTGACTGCGGATGCGAGGACGTAATTGAATGGGTAGTGCTTTTATGTGTCTTTCGTTACCTACGGAGCGTGAAGATCGTGCTTTGGAAAGGGAACTTCACTCTGGAAATAGACTGTTTATTTACATTAATTAAAATGAAACAGAATGATCAATGATCATTTAATATTGCCAGTGGTTGCAAAGTTGTCGAAATTAAAACATAACGAACCATTAAGAGTGCGCCTAATGCCAGGGAAAAATCAGTTTTCACCCGCGCGACGCGTTTCTTAATGCCGATATACTTATAGTCGAGAATAGCATGACACAGTTTGGAGGAAAAATCAATATTAAATCAGGAGTCCATTTTTGACCAAGTTTTATTAAATTACTCAATAATTAAACATAAATTTAAAAAAGTGTTCGGTTACTTTACTAGAACGTCCAATTAGAAATTTTATTACCAAAAAATAATGTGGGGTCATCGCTGATAATTTCGAGTACTCGAATTAAAACGGGGTTTTCAGTGTCATTTTAATTTTTTTATTGTAAAACACTCTGATCTATTTTTTAAATTCTATTCGGTTATTGTGCTTCTTCTTGATTGTACCCACACGTCAATTTTTTTTTGTCATAGTTTTTAGTTTCTTTACTTCAGTGAGCGGCGTCGAAAATGTCCTTTTTTCGTTTTCTGGCACTAGGCGCCCTCTTAATCAATTATTATCAATTTGGTCAAAGACTTTTGTCTATTATTTACATACGAGTATGTGTATGACAACGGTAGTGTTTTTGTTGATTTATGCAAAATTTTAAAAGTATTAGCATTGTGGATTCCTTCTCTATATAGGTAAACTATAAAAGTATGCAACTATCTTCTACATACCTAAGTGGATTTTCTTTCATTTACTCTACTCTCGTTTTTTGTTTCTTAAATATAACATAGGTATTTTTTTCTTTATTTAAATTATCCACGGCTATAAGGAGAAGAAAAGGAAAATAGGGGGGAGTTAGGTACATTTCAAACCTAATTCTAGTGCTCGTCTGTGATTGTTTGCCTAATTGTAACATAAGTATTATATCCACAGTTTACCTAGTATGTTTTTTTAATTAAAAATAAGTTTCTATTTGATCCCCATATAGCTTATCTTAAGTGCCAATACTTACAAGTCTACTTTGAAGCGTGCTTCCTGAAAAAAAAACTGATGCACTCCAGCAATGAAACTATTCATTAAAGGCATCAAAAAATAGCCGCTAAGGAAACGTATTCCAACGTGGTGTCGAACCTCTTTGTTCGAGCTACAAGCAATCCAACTGAAAAAAAAAACAAGGTATGAAATCATGTATGTATGTAGATCAGCTTCGCACTCTTTGAAGTCTTTTCGGAGAAGAGAGTCGTTGCCAATGAGTCTTTTGGGACAACTCTCGATTGAATCCATTGTCTCTCGATTGGAGGTGGTTCCGCGGCTTTTTTTACTTTAAATCAGTGTGTTCGTAGTTATTAAAATGTATGAAGGTCTGATTATCCCTTATGTCTTCTCATATCTTATTATCTGTTCTATTATTATAAAACTGAAGAGGTTTATTGTTTGAACTCGCTTATCTCAGAAACTACTGAACTACAGACTGATTAAAAAAATCTTTCTTTCTCACTCACAAATACTCACTCAATAAACTATAGCACTCAAGAATTACGTATATACGTATACTATGTACGTATAAATAATATTTTGTATCGCGGGCAAACAGGGGACAAACCGCTAGTAGTATATAAAAACGAAACGACTCTCGTTTTTCAGACAAAAATAATTTTACTGTAAAAATTACCCCAGCCTGATTTTTTCATCAAACTATAAACTTGTAACGCCACATATCTCCACACTCCAATGAGCTACGGGCCTCATAAAAATCGAAAATCAATCGCCAACTACAGAGACGCGTTCAAAAGTATCTATTATCATAATATTACGACAGGCCCTATGATAATAAAAGGGGGCTCCTAATATAAACTCCCATTTGTGTTGGTTTGTATATTTTTATTGAGCTACGATACGTTTGCCAAATGTGAAGGGTGTTTGTGTCCACGACGTAGTTTCGCTATTTCGGTAAGTGGTTTAGCGTTCGCAAACACTGCGAGGATGTACGAGAGAGGGGTAGTTTTTGAAAAGAAGGATTGCCGTGATAAGTTTTAAGACTTGGCATTAAGTCACTGGGAGTTTCGTTTCGAGTTTTGCGGGGATTGAGTTACGTTGTCGTCACGTTGCAGTTCTTTGGCTATATTTAATATTTAGGTCGCAATTTGATTGAGTAAGGAAGGTTCGGATGTATTAAATTGGGCTTCGATAAATTACTGAAAAAAAAATGTTGTTTTTGTAACTGGTTTGAACCTTAATTTGTTAAAATAAATTACAATTAAGCCTAGTACTACCCTACTTATCTACTAAACAATGTTATTCTAAAGTCAGTCGGACCAACCACTTCACACGTGACTAATTATTTACGTACAACATCCACGTCAGTTATCAAAGTTAAATATCACGAAAAATGATAACAGGTAAGCGTGGAATATGAGGACGTCACGTGAAATTGTATAACCTTCCTGTTGTATAGAGTTTCGTCTCACAGAGATTGATTCAATAAGGTTCACTGCCGAATCATTGCAGCCATCGCGCGCGAAACTGTCGCCTATCACTCCCAGCCTCGGACGAAATAAACATGAGACATGACATCCTTAGCTTAATTTTGTATTCTACATGAGAAGTAATTGGGGCAAAGAGATTGATTAATTTCTGGAGTAGGAGAACAAAGATGATGATTACAGAAGAAAATTTAAGCTGCAAAAGTAACTGGAAGATTATGGTGCTATCTGTGCACGTTTTGTGTTATAACAGAAATACGCTATTCCAACTTGTTTTGAAAAATGTATTCATCACCTCATCAGATTATCCTAATCTAATGCTGGACATCGGTCTCTTCCTTGATACACCATTGACCCCGATCTTCAGATTCTTTTCTTCAAGCACTACCTTACGTATATCGTCATTCAATTGAATTTGAGAGCGTTATACGCTATGTTTGCTGATTCACGTTCCTTAGGAAATGTCCACCCCAAGAGTCATCAGTATGACAAAATAAAATCAGTCGATCGAGTAATGTATTCAATTTTGTTTTTAATTCTCCATTTTTACTTTTGGGATTGGGTCTCTATCTATCTGTGGCGAATATCGGATGATTTTTGGGCTAAAACCACAACTCAGTGGAGTCCAAACTGGAAACGACGTTGCGGCAGACCTAAAAGCGTTGGCGGGACGACCTGGACCAATATCAGCGAAACTGGTACGACATAGCACTAGATAGAGACAAATGGAAAGAGGGTGGGGAGAGGCCTTTGCCCAACATTGGGACATATCGGGCTCATAATAATAATATTTTTTACTTTTATATTTACTCACGCCTAAGCCATGGAACGGATGTGGACCGGCATAAATTCCATCGAGCAGCTTTTACGGATGGCAATGGACAGAGACGAATTCCAGAAGCTAACCACCTGAGGTCGGTCACCTTCAACATTGAAGAGGCACTTGAAGAAGAACAAGAAGCCATGGAATAATCTGTAGTTTGCGTCACTTGTCAAATACAGATTGACAGACATATAAAATTTAAAACATAAGCAAATGGTATTTGTCCCAATGTAGCAGACACTACGTAAGAACCCTCAACCACCACCTACTTTGGATAGTTGCAGGTACGTAGTAGTTTGGAACAATTTTTCTCATTCTCAAAATTGCGCACTTGAAAGTTACTTACGGTACTGATAGAGGTTGGTATTGTTCTGATTTTAATTTAACTGTATTATCCTGTTTATTTACTTTTGTTTTTGTTTTCTGATCCTGTCAGATCCAGTATTTATTAGTCACTGCGCATAACCCTTCTCTCACAAACTTCAATATCAGGTCATAAAGCCACTATCTCCGTGTAAGTAAGGGCGAGCGCACACGGGTCCATGTAAATAAAGGCGTGCGCACACGGTCGCAATATGAAACAAGAGAGGCGGCTTTATTTCCACATTTGTCGCGAATAAATCACAATCCCGGGAGAACTATGGCGGTGTTTTGCGGAGACGGCGCGGCGCAAGTGCTTGGTCGAGGACGGGAACACACGGGAGCTGAAACTGAACTCCAAAGCCTTCTCAAAGTGTGAATGGCCTTCTCTCGCAAAAATTCAAGGCCAAAATCTAACACGTTAGCTAATTGCGCGTTGGTAAATGACACATGACCTCGAAAGATTCTAGTACATGTCGGTTTCCTCGCGATATATATTCCTTCACTGGTTTTAGATTAGCGGCAATGCAATGCAACTGCGATATAATAGCACCACAATAGGTACTCGTACCTACTCAACATACTGCAAAAAGTAAAGTAAAGGTCGCAGACGATCTTGCCGTTAATAGCCAGTCTTTCCCGTCTAGCTTTATGAAGATACTCAAATGATTGTACAAGTGTACAACTACGGTACTACTGCTAACTACTGAGCTAACGAAACGAACGCGTTCGTTGCGTTAGCGTTACTATTACTTCTTAAAAATTAAAGAAGTTTAACTTCTTTTACTACTTACCTAAGTACAGACAAATAACCTTGTTTTGTATACAAAACTGCATCGTGTGTTTCTACAAACCTGGCTCCATCGCCGATACGATATCAACTTATTCTTTGCATTTACATAACGTTACCGAAAACTTTTCAGCTTCACCGTACATCTACAACAAAGTGGCGCTGTCACTGCACATTACAATCATAAAGTGAACTAAAGTTCCACACAAAAGAGGGGCTTGACTCTTTGACTGTACGTGTCATTGTAGATCCTATTAGTATTATAAATGCCAATATTTGTACGTTTGTTGCTCAATCACGTCGTAATATATGAACAGGTTGAGCTCATATTTAGAACACAGTTAGATTATAGTCTGGAAGAACACATGGGGTTTTCATCCCGGGAAAATAATGGGAACGGAATCTACGCAGAACAACCGCGGCGCGCTATTAGTTACAAAATAATCCATGATTGTCTCTTTTAAATTATTCATTGGCGGTGTTGCTTTGCAAATTTTATACAAATAGGTACTGCAATTATGCACAGATGTAGGTACTAAGTATGTTTCTCGGTTTACACCGACAAACTATTTACTTACTTACTGCCGCTTGTTGAACGATGTCACTACATCATTCAATGGTCGACGTTCCAAAGACTCGAACGAAGAGGTTTGACTCGTTTGTGATAAGAAACGTCAAGGTTGAGGTGGAATGCGTTGTCTGAGTGAATTTTTCGAAATAGTTAACAATTTTAGTCTTCAAATCGAGAGTGAAACGGTTTCTTCTAAGTAGACTCCATCGCGAGATAGTGATAGTGACCAAGTGTGAGTCTGTAATAGTAAAAAAAAAAGTTTGAACTTATCATTAATACTTAATCTCTTTATTCCTCTTAGTATGAAGTTTAACTTCAATCATAAAATAGATAACATCTTCAACGCAAGAAGTAAGTGTTAACCTTAAATTATTTACGATATTTGCTAAAAAGTCGACTGGTGATTTCAAGGTGTCGGTTTTTCGTGACGGTGTAACATCGTACAAATTTACTCTCATCATTTTCCGTAACGCGCTAAAAAAGGAAAAATAACATTTTGAAATAATAAAATTTTCTCTCATATTTGTTCTTGGTAAGCGTACCTACAAAACTTTTACTGAGAGACTTCAACAACCAACGAGTACCTACATAGTAGAATGTTCTATGTTTTATAACTGTATTTTACAGTTTTAGTATGCCCTCTTAAGTGTGTTAGTGAGATAGCTTTAAATTAAATTTGTTTTTTCCAACTAATTAAATTCGACCCTGGACCTTCCAGGTATTATTCACGAAATACCACACAGGTTAGGTTAATTAAGTAATTTTCTTTTGTTGTTCCAGAGAAATTACAGGGCTTAGAGATATAACAACTTAGATCTCTGGGTGACGAGCGCAGTGCAGTGCTAGGTAATGATTTGGAATCTACATGTTCCAATAGCTGCGTGTCACTGTGTTGTTATGTGGCAGGCATGTTGTTTACCATCAGGCACATGACCTGCTCGTCTCTGTTTTATTTAAAAAAAAAAAACTAAAAAAAATGTGGTTTCGTTAGATTAAAGACTATATGAGCTTTATTTATTTTCTCCGGGGAAATATAACAATCTAATTGAAATGTTTACTGTTCCTAGATTATGTCGAGGTCATACGTCATCCGCCAACCCGCACTGGGCCAGCGTGGTGGATATATAATGGCCTTAACGGTTTCCTTACCAGAGAAAGTTCGACTCTCAGTTGTAGAAACATTAATTGGTCTGGTTTTCCTTATGCTACACCACCTTTGTATTTCACACACACGCACACATTTTTAAATCTTGGCCAATTGTTTATTTTGAATGTTATCTTGTATCCACCGCACGGGCTACTTAATCTACAGTAGGTAGTATGATTATAACAGATCCAACCGTTTATTTTCTTTTTGACAGCATCAATAGAACGTAACTGCGTCATGTTACGCAAAAGTTCACTTTTTAGCGAGGTTTTAAAAATATGGCAACTGCTTAAATTTGCTCCTTGATCCCGTATAATAATCATCTTTGACAAATTGAGTCCATAAGTGCAGTAGTTTTTTTATAAATTACATAAAATAACAAACGTTTTTAAAAATTTACGTTCTATGGGTGATGATACCCATACAACGACTGTGATTTAGTTTAATGTAGTAAGAACGTCTAATAAGTAGAATGTGCTGCCTGAGGGGATCATATTTTCTGAAGGATAAAACATGGGTGTCTTAAAATCGGTTTCAGTTAGAAAAGTTCGCTCTCTTACGTATACAACAATGTCCTAAAAGCGACAAAATTAGAGTTAAGCCTACTAAACTACCTAAACTTTTTAAGTTTTATAATAAAATACGTACTAGTATAATTACTATTTACAACAAAACCCAAGAAAACATAAATCAAGTCCCTCAAAGGTGTTAGCCAGAATTGCAAATAATCGCCGCCATTATCACAGCCGAGAGTTTATAGTCGACATCAAAATTAGAGTAGAATAGCAGCAAATAAGTGTTGCCATATACAAGCAGAATCTTAAGGCCTCCATAAAGCTAATCCCGCCGTAACCTGCGCTGCAGCGGGGAATTCCAACAAGGGCTGATGTGGCAATGAATAAACGATTTCGGACATTTTACGACTCGCCTGGACGGATTATGGGCCCCATGGCTCTGGGATGGAGTAAGGATTTACGGGGTTGGGCTTGGAACCTTGAACTGTAAGGATACTAACATCCAGTTTCTTTTCGTGTGTTTTAACGTTCTCGTGATATAAGACGTCTAGAGTTATGGTTATCTGAAGACAAATTTCTTGTGGTGCATATAAATTTACAATGAAAAATTACGGTAAATAATTTATTTTTTACCATCCTACGGTTGACTGGAAGAAATCGCTCTCAGCGATAAGGTCGCCAATTGCTACATTATTAAAAGTTTTTTCTGTATTTTTCTTTGTTATGTAAGTGGAGTAAAGAGTTAATCTATCTAACTATTGCGTTTTAATACGATAGAGTATACTGAACGATCCTGATGTTTTAAAACAATGTTTGTAATGAAAACTGTTTTTCCCTGTCCTAATAATAGTTTGGCGTATTATTTACTCTCTATTTATTACAAACAAGTTAAAATTGAATCATTGTAATATCATATCTCACTTAAAATGAACCCTAGGCGAAAGACCTACATGAGGAATAACACGAGAAAACTGAGAGAAAAACTCATAATAAGAAACGAAAAGTGAGTTGATATTATGTTAGTTTCTGTTTTGACAAAATATAGTGTGAACCACCCGTCCGACGTGCCTGGCAACACGGGTGGCGCGTCGGTAGTCGTCTGGGGTAATTTAAATTCGCGGGTGTCGCACCGACCGGCGTGGCTAGATGCGACGCCGGCGGTAATTACTCGCCCTGTTCGCCGCTGACCCCCGCCGAGAACGGACGTGCGCCGACGCGGCCGCGAGACGCGCCGCCACGTGGCTGTTGTAGCCTAGTATTTAACGGGTGTGTTATCTAGTATAAGGTACGTAAATAAACTACGTGATCTAGATCAAACGGTGTTTTACATATTCCCCACGTGCCCCCTAGCCGGCGCACGAGCGCAGCCTAACTACACGATATCAATAAGTTACAGTCCACTCTTTCGTTAATTTACTCCGTGGCCGGGCAGTGGTTCAGAAACGTTTCGACGTTTTACAATCGCTGTCCTTCGCAATTGCTGGTCTTTCGAGACGGGTAATTGCTGGTCCTTCACAAAAGCTGGTCCTTTCGAGCCGGATTTACTGCGGGCTACGAGTAAAAAGGGAATATCGTGTAATTCAAAGTTGTGTTTGTGCGCAGGCGCGGGTGGCACGTGGCGCGGGAGTAGTGTCGCGTCGGTATCGTGTCGCGCATTTGTATAGTGTCGCGTTATACCGTGTCGCCGTGTCGTGTCGCGCGTTCCGTAGTGTCGTGTCGCGCGTTTCGTAGTGTCGCGTCGGTATCGTGTCGCGCATTTGTATCGTGTCGCGTCACAAGACATAGATTTGTAATTTGAGTGACCGTGTAAATGGTACGTACTCGCGGTATGGCAGCGTCAGGTCGGTCAGACACGCCGCCTCCGGAGGTCATTCCGGAGGCAGGATATGAAAGTGACTCGGCGGAAGCGTCACCACAGGAGCTCGATGCTCCACATGCGGCGCCCTCGTCATCGACGAAAGTCACGACGGAGGAAGGCGAAGGACGCGACCGCGAGCAACCGCCATTTTGTAGTACACAAGCGTCGCCTCAGGGGAAGGTACGCGAGCATGACACGAGGGTTAGTTTCGAGTTAGGCGAACAGCAAAAGCGGGCGAAGGCAAGGTTAGAGCTTGCGTTGAAACAATACAACGAGCTATTTAAAGAGCCGGGAGATGTATTGGTTAGGGAAGTGTTAGGCGCCGGAGTTCTGAGCACACGACGGGAGCGTGACGCGACATTGGAATGCGCGTGGCGCGGGGACGCAGACGTGCCCCAGGCGAGTCGTGTGAGAGGAGCGGCGGTCCAAGAAGAAAGCCCGTGCGCGTCAGAGACGCACGCGCCGGGCCTTTACCGGCGGCCGGGAGCGTCAGAGACGAACGCCCTGGCCCAAACGACAAGCCCGCGCGCGTCAGAGACGCACGCGCCGGGCCTCTACCGGCAGCCGGGAGCGACAAGCCCGCGCGCGTCAGAGACGCACGCGCCGGGCCTCTATCGGCAGCCGGGAGCGACAAGCCCGCGCGCGTCAGAGACGCACGCGCCGGGCCTCTACCGGCAGCCGGGAGCGACAAGCCCGCGCGCGTCAGAGACGCACGCGCCGGGCCTCTACCGGCAGCCGGGAGCGACAAGCCCGCGCGCGTCAGAGACGCACGCGCCGGGCCTCTACCGGCAGCCGGGAGCGACAAGCCCGCGCGCGTCAGAGACGCACGCGCCGGGCGTCTGTCGGCAGCCGGGAGCGACAAGCCCGCGCGCGTCAGAGACGCACGCGCCGGGCGTCTATCGGCAGCCGGGAGCGACAAGCCCGCGCGCGTCAGAGACGCACGCGCCGGGCGTCTATCGGCAGCCGGGAGCGTCAAGCCCGCGCGCGTCAGAGACGTACGCGCCGGGCTGCCTCGTCGGACGGAGTGTGTCAGGGACGTACACACAAAGCCGTTCACTGAGCGACAACATGCCAGCGTTGGAGGCGCCGGCGAACTTGGGATCAGCACAACGGGTGGCTGATGGTGAGCGCGCGGCGGCAGCGGAGCCACCGGCAGGCACCGGCGAGGGGCAGCACCGGAGCGGCCCTGACCAGACCTTGAGAGACCTGGCTTCGGTGTTATGGGAAGTAGCGCGCGGAGATCGCTCCGCGGCAAAAAGGTACCAGTGTGATTTACCTATATTTAATGGCTCGTCAGAGGACTGGTTGCATTTCAAATCGGCGTATTACGAGTCTGCGTCTAGCTATATGGAAACGGAAAACAGAGCTAGATTGAGGAAATGCCTCAAAGGGGCGGCAATGGAGGCGGTGAAATGTTTGTTCTTAGGATCAACAGCTGAACAAATTATGAGTAGATTAGGACATCGGTTTGGTAGGCCCGAAGCGCTAATAGTGCAAGAGCTCGATAGGTTACGGAGCCTTCCCAAACTGACAGACACGCCTAGGGACGTGTGTATGTTCGCGTGTAAAGTAAATAATGTGATTTTAGTTGTTCAGGCGTTAAATAAACCACACTACCTACATAGCCCAGAGATGGTTAATATCATCGTGGAGAAGCTCACTCCAATAATAAAGAGTAGGTGGTATGATTATGAGAGCGAAAGGTTCAACGGGGAACCAGCTCTCTTATTACTAGGCAAGTTCTTAGATAGAGAAGCAGAACTTAACGCAAGACATGCGAAGGCAGAGGTCATAGACGACAAACCGCGTCGTAGTTATGAAAACAAACAGCGGTCATACGCAGCGAGTGAAGGCCGATGCTGTGTGTGTGAGGGAACTTGTGTGCATGTAGCAGTATGCAAGCAATTTAAAAATATGTCGTCACCAGAAAGATGGGAAAAAGCTCGCAAGTATAAATTGTGTTTCAGGTGTCTGCGGGCGAGGAGGTGGAGACATAACTGCAAGGCGAAACCGTGTGAGATCTCCGGGTGCAAGTATCACCACCACCGGCTCCTACACGGCGGCGGCGCCACGCCGCGACCCGGGCGGAGCGGAGCGACCCAGGCGGGCGCTTCAGCTGGAAGGGAGAGCGGCGGCGGCAGTCAACAATCGTCGGAGCGGCGGGAGACTCTCCACGGCGACCAACTACCTACGGCAGCGGTGACATCGGCCAGAGTAGCTCACGCGCAGAAGAGAACTTTATTGAAAGTCGTTCCTGTAACGGTAACGGGACCACGAGGTGAGACGAACGCATATGCGCTCCTGGACGACGGAAGTACCGTAACGCTGGCGACTGAGGACCTGGCGCGGCGAGTGGGAGCTCACGGCCCGCGCGACCCCTTCTTTATAGAGGCGGTAGGGGGCGCTCGTATCAATGCGTCGCATTCACAGCGCATTAAATTGCGAGTAAAAGGTAAATACGCATTAAATAGTGTAAGTATAGAGGCGCGCACTATTGATAAACTGGACATATCGGCGCAGTCGGTGACATGGCATGAACTGCGTGACTGCCGGCATTTGGACATGCTAACGGAACAGTTGGTGTATGATGATGGCAGACCATCATTGTTGATCGGCCAGGATAACTGGGAGGTACTCTTGACTTCAGAAGTGAGACGGGGTCAGGCTGACCAACTAGTTGCATCTCAGACCCCACTAGGATGGGTTGTGCACGGGCAAAGTAGTCACCTAAATCGGAGTAAGGCCATTCACACTAGTCTGCATCGCTGCGGCCACTTGAAGACGGACGTGGATCCAACGCTAGATCAGTTGGTAAGGGAGCATTTTGACCTAGAATCATTAGGAGTCGAACCACGTCGTCCGAAAAGGGATCCTGAGGCAAGGGCGCTGAAGGTGCTCGGAGAAACGACACGGGCGCTGCCGGAAGGAGGGTATGAGACAGGTTTGTTATGGAAGGAAGACAACCCAACATTGCCGAATAATTATCAAGCCGCGCTTGGACGGTTACAGGGAGTTGAGAAAAGGTTACACCGAGACCCGGAGCTAAAAGGTAAGTACATAGCGCAAATTAATAGAATGTTGCAGCAGGGTTACGCGGAAAAGGCACCTTTGTCGCCTTCCGGAAGTACCGTGTGGTATCTACCACATTTTCCAGTGACGAACCCCGCTAAACCTAACAAGGTCCGCATCGTACTTGACGCGGCCGCGCGCACGCAGGGAGTGTGCCTCAATGACCAACTGGTCACAGGTCCGGCGCTTCTACAATCACTGTTGGGAGTTCTCTTACGTTTTAGGCATAGGCCTATAGGGATTGTAGCAGATATAAAAGACATGTTTCTGCGAATTAAAATTAGATTACCGGACAGGGATGCTCTGCGTTTCCTTTGGCGTGAAAGCGCAGACGAATCACCTACTGAATATAGAATGACGTCGCTGCCTTTCGGAGCCACCTCCTCTCCCACAACAGCAATATATATTAAAAATCTAAACGCGACATTGCACCAGGAGGAGTTTCCCGCGGCAGCTAGTGCGATTATCCGTAATCATTATATGGATGACTATTTACAGAGTTTCGACACCCCTGAGGAAGCGGCAACCATTGCGCGAGCAGTCGACGCAGTGCATCGAAAAGGAAATTTCGAGCTGCAGATGTGGACGTCAAACTGCCGTGCGGCCATAGAGGGTTTCGCCGAGGAAGAATCGACGGCTGTGCCGCTGGATAAGGACGAGAAGGTTTTGGGACTCGTCTGGCACCCGGCCGATGACTCATTAGGGTTCAATTTGAGTAAGATCTGTCCATATTCTGTAACTACTTACACTAAACGGGAGCTGTTGAGAGTGACGATGTCTCTATACGATCCGATTGGACTGGTGGCGCCAATAACCACGCATGCGAAGCGTTTATTAAGGTCAGCGTGGCGTTTGGGTCTCACGTGGGACGAACCGTTACCGAAGGATTTAAGGGCACAATGGGAGAAATGGTTCCTACTCCTGGAGGGATTAGAGAGTATGCGGATCCCGAGGTGCCATTCTGGTTTTCACTGCGCGGCAGTGTTAGAATTGCATGCATTCGTTGACGCGAGTGACTCGGCCTACGCCACATGCATCTATTGGCGTTTACAGAGTAATAACGGAGACATTACTGTGTCACTCGCGGCAGCGAAAGGGCGCGTAGCGTCCTTAAAGGTCACTTCTATACCTAGACTTGAATTACAGGCGGCGGTCGTGGGGAGCCGGTTGGCGCGGTTCATCGGGGAAGAGCACGACAGGCGTCCCGACCGGCGCATCTTCTGGTGCGACTCCCGCACCGTACTCTCATGGCTGCGTGCGGGCGCGCCGTCATTCAAACCATTCGTCGCGCATCGCATCGCTGAACTGGAGGAGACAACATCAGTGGCTGAGTGGAGATGGTGCCCGTCAGCACTCAACGTGAGCGACGATTGTACGCGGGACGCGCCACCTGACTTCGGAGCGACGCATCGTTGGTTCCGCGGCCCGAGCTTCTTGTACGAGACCGAGGCAGCATGGCCAATTGAAGAAGAACCGCCACCCGAAGCCCCAACTGGAGAAGAACGAACGCACGCCGCCACCAGGACCACGCGTCTGAGTTTGACGCACGCGTTACCCGACATAGCTAGATTTTCATCCTGGTTGAGATTGATACGCGCCACGGCCAGAGCACTGCTGTTTATAGATTTATGCCGAGCAAGGACTATTGGAGTTACAAAGAAACGCACTCGACGCAACCCTGCGGACGATCCTACGTGGAAGCCGGTAGGCTCACGCACGCCATACGCACAACAGGGGAAAACTCTCAAACAAACCGGTAGCTCCGCAGCGACGACCCGTTATCGCCCGTTGGAAGCGGAATATACGCGGCGCGCAGAGTACCTGTGGGTGCGCGCCACTCAAGAGGAAAGCTTTGCGGAGGAAATAGAAGACATAAACCAAGGTAGGGCGCCCGCGGCACACAGTCGCCTGCGTCAGCTATCATTGATCATCGAGGACGATACGCTGCGACTGCGACCGCGCATCGCGGCGGCGTCTGGCTTAGAAAGGGAGATGGTCAGTCCGGCCGTCATGGACGGGAAACATCGATACTGCCACCTGTACATTGACTGGGTCCATCGCCAGCTTCACCACAGCGGGGTGGAATGCGTCACCAACGAGATACGACAACGTATGGTAGCAACGGTGAAGAGAGCGTTGCGAATGACGTTGCAGGAGCGGTGTCCGCGAGAAGATGTTCTGCACACATTACTCACCGAGATTGAACACACGGTAAATTCGCGCCCGCTGACTCATGTATCGATCTCCGCGGAAGACGAGGAGGCATTAACACCAAACCATTTCCTGCTAGGAGGATTGTCGAAGGTGCCTCTCCCGGGAACCTTTACCAAAGTGGACGAACTAGGACGATCGCATTGGAGAGCCTCACAACGACTCGCTGATCTTTTCTGGCAACGATGGGTGCGCGAGGTTCTTCCCGTATTACAACACCGGCGGGAGCCTCATGGTCGGGGTGACCCGCTAAAGGAAGGAGATGTGGTCCTGATAGTGGACTCAAACCAACCGAGGAACGTATGGCCGAGAGGGAGAGTACGGCGCGTGTATCCTGGCGCAGATGGCGTGGTTCGGGTGGTGGACGTAATTACCAAGAATGGCATGGTATTGAGAAGACCTACAAAACGACTGGTCGTATTGCCAGTAGACGTAGTTGAGATAAAGTAAGATAATTTGCGTTAGTAGCCTACATTGTTTAACTATATTAAAACTTATATTGCTGTAGCGTTAGGTCAAGGCATTGTGGGGAAGAAGTGAGCTATTGTTTCCTGACGCCTAACGCTGCCTTAGAGTCGGAGTGATTATAATTCTTGTTGTGAAACCAAGATCTGACTTGTTATGTATAATTATTTGTTGTAAACCAGGATCTGGCATTGGTTATGTATGGGAGGAGATGACTATAAATTGTTGTAAAATGGCGTGACGCCGAGGCATTGTTCGGGAGAGAACTAAAGTTATGGCAGAATGTCTCGGCGGCCACTACCGTAGAGTCTATAATAGTTTATGATAAGAAACAAATATGTATTGTATTTAATGGGCTTAAGGGCAGAGACGCTAGTCCCATCTGCTTGGCAGATTATATATTGTAAGGTACAGAGACAAAATCTAGCGAAGAGAGCGCTATGACAGCGTGTCCGTCAGCAAAGGGCAGATCTTGTCTCTCGTGCTTATTATTATAAGGTGTAACGCTTAAGTTTAGCTACATGTTATATTGCTAGTAGGTTGTATATGGACGGTATCCGTTGCGCAAATGGAGAGACCCTATCAGAGGGACGGCGTACCGGATAGTGATCCTAGTTTGTTTAAATATTGTAAAGTTCGGCATGTAAATAATTCTGATATGTAAGCCGGAACTGTTCGTAATGAGCGAAGCTAGTAGACTGATTAGTGCAAACAGGCCAAGGTCTTCTACGAGCCCCGCTCTTTGCTTCTTTAAGACATTATGCGAATCTTGGGTGCGTCGACGGGTGCTTCACGCGATTGGAATACGATAGATCGCGGCGGGAGAAATGTGAACCACCCGTCCGACGTGCCTGGCAACACGGGTGGCGCGTCGGTAGTCGTCTGGGGTAATTTAAATTCGCGGGTGTCGCACCGACCGGCGTGGCTAGATGCGACGCCGGCGGTAATTACTCGCCCTGTTCGCCGCTGACCCCCGCCGAGAACGGACGTGCGCCGACGCGGCCGCGAGACGCGCCGCCACGTGGCTGTTGTAGCCTAGTATTTAACGGGTGTGTTATCTAGTATAAGGTACGTAAATAAACTACGTGATCTAGATCAAACGGTGTTTTACATATTCCCCACGTGCCCCCTAGCCGGCGCACGAGCGCAGCCTAACTACACGATATCAATAAGTTACAGTCCACTCTTTCGTTAATTTACTCCGTGGCCGGGCAGTGGTTCAGAAACGTTTCGACGTTTTACAATCGCTGTCCTTCGCAATTGCTGGTCTTTCGAGACGGGTAATTGCTGGTCCTTCACATATAGTTTACTAGAGTGGTATCCGTGGGTTTACCCTTATAGTTCTCATTCCCACGAGAAAAAAACAGTGCATGTGTCTACATATTAAGTAAGTATTATAGCAAAATAAGCTGGACATTTTCACAAAAATGGATACCCAATAATGGGCACTTGTCACTTCCCGGAAAATTCTATTTCGGGACCGGATTTGATACTTCGTTGGCTATACAGTAAGTAATTACATTTGTTTCGAAACAAACATAATATAGACAGATCTGATGACAGACAGTATTAACATTTGTTCCGAAACATAATATGTTACTAATGTTTAACAAATTTGTTATAAGATCCGGTCACAAAATGAAACATTACGGAAAGTCACATGTGACAAGAGGGGTATACATTTTTGGGAAAACGCTCAGTTCCATATTTCTTCCAGATTCATTTAGTAGTTTAACTTGAAAAAGTAAGAAATATCCGTAGATATGTTTTTGGGATAAGCTACGGTGGTCTAGTCGGGAGAACGGCGGCTGCCGATCCGGAGACCCCGGGTTCAAACCCCACACGCACCACTGTCTTTTCGAAGTCATGTGCGTAATGCCGCTAACTTAAAAAGGTGAAGGAAAACATCGTGAGGAAACCGACATGTACTTAGAATCTTTCGTAGTCATGTGTCATCCGCCAACCCGCACTGGGCCAGCCTGGTGGATTGTGGCCTTAACTCTCTCCTTGCGAAAGAAGGCCCCAGCAAGAGTCCCAGCAGTGGGAACGTTTAGTGGGCTGTTGATGTTGATGTTTTTGGGATATTAATGTAATATAATTAACTTGCTACTTGCGTGTGGTTTGTTCGGTCCTGTTAAATATAATGGAACGCATCAGATACATTCGGCTTTTTTTAAACCCGATGGAAAAACAAAAGTCCAGTATTAAAAAAAGGTCAGTGGATATTATTTTAAGAGAAAACAAATAGATTTTGACAATAATATATATGCCCTAGCGAATCGCCCTGAAGTACGTTCTGTCTATGTTACGGGGTTTATACAAAACACGTTGTTTATGACTAAGTTATGTAACGGTTCAATTCTGGCTGTGCTGAATTTCTTAGCTAGTTGCGACGACTTTACTGCGTCGTTTAATTCCACAACTTCATTTTACAAATCTACCTTCATTTTAACTCCTCGTTCGTGTCTGTTAAATGCTCCTATTTAACACTAACAGCGCCCCGCGGTTTTACCCGTGTAGTTCCCGTTCTGTTTTTGCAACGCAGGTCCTAACGGTAGGCTTGAGGTAGACACGGATTTTGGATTTTGTTGCAGGACCGAACTGAAAAAAATGTGAGACTAAAAAACCGAACGAAAAGTATGATAATGATGATGTCCTCTTTGACGTATCCGTGAATGGCGAACCTGGCTAATTACTATTGTGAGCTCTTAGATGGCTCGCAAAATATACGAGGGTCAAACTGAAAGTTCTTAGAACTGGCCACTTATAAACAATATAATAAAAAAATAATTCTATAATTTGAAAATAGAACTCTTTGCCAATATTACTGAGTATATACTTCATTCATTTGTCATTTGTTTTACGATTTGGCGGCAAATTGAAAATTGTCTGTGTCACGTCAACATGAATTTAACACGAGAAAATTTTCGTGCAATGATTTTTTATGACTTTCGATGTCATTTAAGTCAACAAGAAAGTTATGATAGACTACGATTGGCCTTTCACAATGAAGCCCCATCTCGTGCGACTGTTTACAACTGGTTTAATGAGTTTAAACGTGGTCGCACTAATCTCACTGATGATTTACGTGAGGGACGGCCTTCTACGGCGACGACTGAAGATAACATCTGTGTTGTGCGGCGTATGATAGAGACTGACAAAAGAGTGACCTATCAGCAGATTCGAACAAGCTTAGGCATCGGTATGAGTCAAGTGCACAAAATCCTACACGAACATTTAGCGGTCAGGAAGCTTTGCGCCCGGTGGATACCTCATAATTTGACTGAGGCTCAAAAACTCCATCGTGTGGATTGGTGCCGTAAAATGATTGAAAGATTTAACGGAGGTGACTCAAATGCTGTGTTCGACATACTAACAGGTGACGAAAGCTGGATTTACTGTTATGATGCTGAAACCAAAAGACAATCTGCTCAGTGGGTGTTTCCTTTCGAGGAGTTGCCAACTAAAGTGAAGAGAGATCGAAGTGCGGGGAAAAAAATGGTGGCCTCGTTCTTTGGAAGGATAGGTCATTTCGCAACAATTGTGTTAGAGGATCAAAAAACAATTTCTGCAGAATGGTACACTACCAATTGTTTGCCACTTGTCTTGGAAAAAGTTCGAGAGAAACGACCTCGCAGTAGGATCCTCCTTCACCACGACAACGCCTCATCGCACACCGCCAAGCGAACGATCGACTATTTGGCGACATCAAACGTTGAATTACTGGGTCACCCGCCGTATAGCCCCGACCTCGCGCCTTGTGATTTTTATTTATTTTCAAAAATTAAAGAAAAACTTAAAGGAAAGCGGTTTATGAATGCTGAAGAAGCGGTGGCTGCGTATCGCGATGCCATTGAAGAGACCCCTAAGGACGAGTGGGCAAAGTGCTTTTCCCAGTGGTTCCATCGCATGCAGCGGTGTATTGACGTGAATGGACAATATTTTGAAAAGATATAATAAAACTAATAACTGGCTAATGTAATCAGTTTTTGATTTTCTAAGAACTTTCAGTTTGACCCTCGTATAACAGAAGTGACGTGTAAAAACTGACTATGATCAGTGTTCCCAACTTTATTTTACAGATGATCGTTCTATTAATAATAAAATTAAATTTTTTTTTTTTTTGCTAATTGTTTTGCTTTCACATTATCCAAAGGAACTTTGTTCCTATCTTATGACACCACATCTCTTTTTTTTCGAGATAAAGAAACCTTAAGTAGCATTTTTATTCCAGCCCGATCCGTTCAGACTTTCTGCCGTGATGGAACAACAGACATATAAACATCCTATCTCATTTATAACAGTCTATCCAGCCTCCTACCCCGAAATTTTAGATGCTCGAATAGCGAAGAGAGCGAATACAAGTTCCCTCTCTTGCCGGAATTAGCCATCACACTATAAGTTGCTACCCAGGTATGTTGTTGCATGCCTACCCATAATAGCACAGTAATATACAACTAGTTAAACCAAAAGAGTTCAAATAACTTCCTAGCACCGCATTCCTTACTTGGAGACATAAGATAATTTACCACTTGACCCCACATCATTGGTCTTCAAATTGGAACACAACAAAGTTTGCACATTGCTGCTTGACGGTAAAATAACTATCAGAGGTGTGGCACTTCCTTAGGCGTCTCACCAGAACATACCAGTCGTTTTAACATTAACGAAAACTCACTCTTTTTGATATAACATGTTCCAATTAGTAACAAATAACCTAAACACTGTTCCAAAGCTTGATTAAAGGGCAATGATAGTGTCTGTGCAGAGAACCTGATAGTTTCAGTTGTGAATATAAATCAACCAAGCCGGAAGTAATAGCATCCGGTGTTGTAGCACTTCCGCCAGTCTCTTGGCACAGCACATATAAAATTATCACGCTGCGGCCAAATTTATACACGAATTTTACTTAGAAAACTGACTTGGTTATGTCACTCGACCTACTGAGTTTTTCCTTTTACTCCATTGAGGGCAGGTAGGGGACTGGTTCCGAGGGAAACTATCCTACCGTGGTTGGAGACCTGGACAAATTGTCACTTGGCTTAAAAGGAATTTGCGTGTACTAATACTCGTATTTTGAACCACCAGCGCACTGCGGTTACCCGCGTAGTAACCTTTTAATTTTATTCATAAATGTACAATTTACACGTCAATTTAAAAAAACAGAAAAGAGCATACAATGATTATACATTTTTGAAGTTTAAATTTAATATTTTATTGTACGATAATAAGTATCGTACAAATAAGTTAGTGTCAACCATTAAAATATAATATGTATTTCCGAGCGCTTGGTCGACGCGACGCGTGACTAAAATGCTGGCGTTTATTTGGCCCAACGCATAAGCATTGCCATTCAGCGTGGTAATGCCGCCAGCATGCTGGATACGCTTCCGATTGGTAGTGGGCTTGAACATCTTGATTATCTGTAGACCTTCATTGGTCTATGGATAATTCAGAGGTGTGCTTAGTGTAAGTAGTTAGGTATGTAGCGTAGTGTAGTTCTCATTGTATTTTAGTTTTGTTACTAAAGGCTCTGCCCATATAAAAAAAAACTGATGGATTAAGTGGTGTGTTTAGTCACATACATGCATATTACGAATTTACATGATGTTACCTAGTACATATTACAATAAGGTTACTGTGTAATTACCGATAATAAAACTAATAGATGGGATTCTTAAATTCTTCTGTTATACAGAATGAAGTTTCCTTGTCATACAATGTACTGGTAGTGTGCATCGCAGTTTTACTAGCGAGCTTGCATCCGTGTTCGACTTCCCGCTGTTGACTTTCTGTGTAATGAGCTTTCGGAGTTAACTGCTAACCATGTCAGCGCTTTACCCCACAACGCGGGGAGTATCTCCACTGGCAACAAAATTAGTATTTTGTAAAACATGCTGCATGCAGACAGAGCAAACATTACTACAATGTTTTGTAGACAATTGTGTACAATGTTGACAGAGATTACGTGATATTTTGAAGTGAATGTTTCTTTGGTCAAATCGACCATTTTCGGTAGAAGAAGACCTTGTGATTAATGTTGGGTGGTGGCGGTGGTTACGGCTAAGTTAGGGCTGGTCTAGTCGGGAGAACGGCGCTTGCCGATCCGGAGACCCCGGGTTCAAACCCCACACGCACCACTGTCTTTTCGAAGTCATGTGCGTAATGCCGCTAACTTAAAACGGTGATGGAAAAAATCGTGAGAAATCCGACATGTACCTAGAATCTTTTGAAGTCATGTGCCATCCACCGACCCGCACTGGGCCAGCGTGGTGGATTATGGCCTTAACTCTCTCCTTGCGAGAGAAGGCCCCGAGTCCCAGCAGTGGGAACGTTTAGTGGGCTGTTGATGATGATGATGATGGTGGCGGTGGCGTAGCACCGTAACAGTGTAGCATCGGAGAACCGGCGTAGCAGCGGAACGGAGGGTCTACCGCCTCACTAAAACTGTCTTAGCTTTGATATTGATATAGCTATCTCTTTTCTTTTCGTTTGAAATGTTAGAGACAGCGATAGCAAAGCCATGGCCGATTTGGTTCGGCGGTAGAATGGCCGGACGTGCGCGTCAAGAGCTTTTTGAATGAGTGAAATCTTGTGAGTTTGCGTCACCGACTAGCGTAATAGCTCTCTCTAGCTATGCGAGTGAAATATTGCACATTTTTTTTTAATTTAAGCACTCCACAGACTCCGGGGTTCGTGACCTTTGTCATTACAATAATCTTTTATTTACATAGTTCTAGTAATTGTATTTTTTTTTTGACGAAACATATTTTTAAGCGCTATTACTCATTGTTTTACAATATTTTGGAGTGAAGAATGTTAATAGATTGTTTAAAAATGTTAATAAAAATATTCTATTCTATTCTATTCTTGGATTAGGAGGAGAAGAGGAAAATAAGGGGGGGGGGGGGGGTAGGGGGGTGAACATTTCAAAATTTCAGTATTGTACTATTGTGTATGTGTATTATACATATTATGTATGTGTTATTTACCACTAAAATTCTAAGATAAAAAAATCACGTCTTTTGGCACTAATATTATAAAGGCAAAGATTTATGTGAAGGATCAAACATACAAACATTACAAACAAATTTAATATACAACACATTTGTATATTTTAATGAAATGACACGTAGAAAGTTTTATTTCATTCAAATTTTAAAATGTGTATTGCCTGGATTAGCACTAACTTTAAGATTAAATTATATCTTCCAAGGACTTGCATCGTCCGCCAAACTGGACTTAGGTGTGTGTGATGACTCTTTATAAGACAAGGCCCCAAATCCCAGTTGTGGGGACGTTAACTGGGCTGTTAATGCTCAGATATTGTCTCATAAAAGAGATACTTAATCAATTCTGTGTCTCACTTTTTCCGTTTCCATCGCGGAAGTTCCTCTTCCTACGTCATCCCTATATTAATGAGAAAGTTAAAGTCAAAATCAAAACATTCGTTTCCAACTTTCAATTGGATCGATAAATTAACCAATTTGTAATCAAATTAACGAAATCAAACAGCAACAGAGTCGCTCGGTCAAGTTCCGACCCCGAACTGCTGAACAAGTGGTCCCGACTCTGAGTGATGTAGGTACAAAGGTCCCCCGTATGACTTTCTTCGAAACCAATTACGATTCCCCATATTAATCTCATATATATTTCATTGTTTACTCGCGGAAACAAAGCGGATTTCCCTTAAATAAAGCTTAATATCGAAGTATTGGGTTTGTGGTTTAAGGTGTAAAATTATAGCGTTTACAATAAGTATACTCGTTGATTAGGTTGAACAGTTTCATAGTTGAATTGTATACGTAATGAGATAATGCGTCAGAGAAGTAATGTCACCGACATACATAGCTCAACGCATCAGCAAGCTGAAGTCGCAGTGGGCTGGTCATACATATACAGAACAGATAACAGTTGGAGTGGACGGGTTCTGGTGTGGAGACCGCAAATAGCCAAAACGTAGTGTAGAATGCCCTGAGACTATTTACATGAAGTTACAGATGGTGGCGGTTAGAAATGCAAAACCAAGGGCTGAATGGTGGGTTATTGGAGAGGCCTATGTTTAGCAATGGACGACTGTGGTCTGATTATGATGCTATGACGATGACTTGGCTGTGTTGTCATCGTCATCATAGTACTATTGCCGGTAAACCGAAGAAACCTCATCTTCACGTAAGTCCCTTCCTTGTTATGTGCTTTTCTGTTATTTAATTTTATTGGTGGGTCTTCCAAATTTTCCAGATTACCAAATTGAAGAACGCTAGTTCTTATTTTTTTTTAACATAAATACATTTTTATCAATTAATATAATCAGTGCAAACTAAAACGAAAATTACTAGGCAAAATATGAATTATTTTATGTCTGCAGGCAAGCACAGTGCTGTGCTTGGTAGTGATCTGAACTCTTCGTATTCAAGCTTCATGCTGTAATTATCTCAGAGTTTTAAACATCGCTGTAAAATTTCAAGTTCATCGGTTGTTATCTTTTCGATACATTTCGGAGAGTGTGAATATAATGGAAATGATCTAATATCTTGCCCTTATTTCTATCTAACTTCGAGTTCTAGCCACTAGGCTACCACACCACAGCAAAAACGCGATACTTCCCCAGGCGTACTCTGCAAAAAGACTTACCACTACATTGAGATAGCGGTCAAGTGCAAAAGTATCATAGTAAAAAAAAAGATGTGTGGCACTCGGGGACTGCCGCGGTAAAGCTATTGCATGTTGCATGCATTTTTATCAACATAAGCAATAGGGATGTTAACAGCTTTTCGGAATTGCTTTTATTTTGAAGAGTGACATTTGTTTACCATAATTTATCAACTTATGCAATTATATTTTTTTAAATTTAATTTCTACAGTATTTTTGGGATAATGTTGAGTCTGAGTCACATTTGTTTTTATCATAATCAATCTATTCTATGTCATAATGCTGGAAAGGTTGAGTACAAAATAATATAAACTCATTAAGGTAAAATTTCTACAAAAGATTTAATACAAAATGTTACTTATTTACATTAAGGTTAAAGTTATACAAAGAGATTAAGTACAAAATATCACTTATTTACAGCAACTATTCAAAACAATCTCAAAATCAAATGAGTCAAACAAACTCTCTTACATCATCATACTGTCATATACTTCTCTTAAAATTAATCACACTAACTAAATAAATATTGGTGGACTATTCACACACATGAAAATCTGACCCCAAACTAAGCAAAACTTGTACTATGGCGGCCAGATAGCTGATATAATACTTATACAGTTTTAAATACATACTTGCTACTAGCTTTACCCGCAACTTCGTCTGTGCAAAATAAATATTAAGGTAATAATACAATTTCATCAAAATCGGTTCTGTTGTTTAGATGTGAAAGCGTAAGATACAATCGTCGCCCATTTCAACTCCAATTTCATCCCCATACAGGTCGAAATTAAAAAATTGCTAGAACAAACATTTATTTGTTTCGTGTCAAGTGTCTATATATTATACAGAGTTTCATGGTTTAATCTTCAACGGTTGGGAATTTTCATATTGACATTCATCCCCTATTTCAACCCCAATTTCACCCCATACAGTTCGAAATCACAAAATTGATAAAACAAACATTTAAGTGCTTCGTATCAGGTATCTAGAGACAAAATTTGATAACTTTGAAAATCACGAATTTTCATACAACAGTTCATCCTTGTTTCACTCTCTTAGGGGTTGAATTTAGCAAAACCCCGTCTTAGTGAGCGCCTACATGCTAAAAGGGACCTCCATACAAAATTTCAGATTCCTAGCATTTGTAGTTTCTGAGATTCCTTGATGAGTGACCTTTCGCTTTTGTATTTATAGAAGACTAGCGGCCCGCTCCGGCTTCGCTCGAATAATAACCTAGATATCAACTGCAGTGCCATCTGCCGAGCTGATTTGTGAATCTAAACCTTCCAGAGTCCTACCCAAATATATACAAAAAAAACATTCAAATCGGTCCAGCCATTTAGAAGGAGTTTAGGTACTAACAATGAAAAGTGGCATTGATTTATATTTATATAGATAGATAAAATATGAAGAAACACCCAGCCACAGTGCAAACATATTTTTTTTATAATGTGACTCATCACTCTATATTATAAACGAGCAGGACATGTGCCTGATGGTAAGCAACATGCCTGCCACATAACAGCACAGTGACACGCTGCTTTTGGAACATGAAGAGTCCAAATTATTACCTGCAGCACTGCACTGCGCTCGTCACCCAGATATATAAGATGTATTATCTGTATGCCCTGTAATTTCACTGGAAACATTGCCCTTCAAACCGGAACACAGTAATGTTTGCACATTACTGCACTGGGTGGGAATCGAACCCACAACCCTCAGTTTCGCAGGAAGAGCTACTAAATCCACTAAGCTCATGGCTTCTAATTCGCTCGCCAGTCTAATTCACTAACATAAGATTATTTTTATTAGTTTATTATTACTTCATTATACAACTGTTAATGTTTATTTTTTTTTATTTTCCTGTTCAATTCAATTCATTTATTCGAACCATAAATCCATAAGAACATGTGGTAACGTCATTCACAAAAAATCAAAGAATCTGTGTACAAAATAAGATAAAATAACTAAGGTAAAAATTAATATAAGCAGCTGTAAAGGAGCCTCAGCAATTTAAAGCAGTGAATTGTGTGTGAATTGTCCACCAATATTTATACAGTATACTAAGTACATGATTGAGTACAAACAATGTTACACCAAAAGTTTTATAAATCTACTATTTTACCTTACTACAAGATTCCAATTTCAACACATTTCTCTTCCATATGTTATCTTTAACTTTGACTAACACTTGACTTTGTTGCCTTGCTCAATAGGTTTTTATTTCATTTTTAAACTTGATTTCATTGAGAGCTTGTGCAGGGATTGCAAAAATATAGAACCGTAGGAAATACAATTTTGTGTTTATGGTGTGCTTTAGGATTCAGATTTAATTTCTGCCATTGACTTTGATTTTTTCTTACATACATTATACATTGATAAATATATGTACAATGATCCCTTCATTGCTACTTCTTCATACTAAAGTTGTTATGTGGTGAAAATCTCCCGTACTGATTCTCTAGCTGATAAATTATATAAACCATGGATTGCTTTCTTTTGCAATATGAAAACATAGTTCCTGTCCGCAGCCTTCTTCCACAGATTTATCATCATAGGCACAGGTATTTTCAGATGAAGCGGCTCCTTATCCCATGTCCAAGGCTGTTTCATATTTTATTGTGTTCAGGACATACGCGACACTTGACAGTACACACATTTAGATCTCTTTTTATTTGGACATATCCAACAATCGCATAAGATAATCTTGAAGATCTGAAACAAGCAAACAAACGCTTATTTTATTTTACGCACATAACCTAACTTTGTAAACAGTGTTAAAGATGAAGTTCTAAGCCGAAAATCATCTATTACATATTTATGTACTAGGCTGCTTTATGTATTATATACATAGGTAAATAGTATTAAACGTAAAACTGTACTTACAAAGATGTTTTCACGTTCATGAATTATTCTGAACTACAAAAGTCTTTGTTTCTTGATTGCAAAAAAGTTTGCCTTCTTTGGTAAATTGGCACTACCTATTCCCTTTAGTAAATCCAGATTCCATATTGTTAAGCCAAAACATCTCAATTATAGCACGCTTCTTGGAACATGAAGATTTTCAGCTTTTTCACTATATTTTGCTTTTATGGCACTTTGTTTTTTGTTTATTTATATTTAGTGACATTGACATTCATGTACATCCAAAAATTTTAAACGTCGCGAAATCAGTGTTCCTTCTACTCAAAATATTTATCCCTAAACTTAAGTTAAATTAAAAATCCCTAAAATTGATTAAATAGTGAGCTAGTGAGCTTTTACGCTGACATTATTCCTTCATTGATATACCTATTCCAAAATATGCTATGATAATAGCCGTTAGAAAGTTATTTTCCCATTCTCTACGTACTCAAATCCACTACGTATCACGGGAAATCCGTTAAGTTGGCAACACTGCTAAGAGCATTTAGACTGTAAATGTAAAACCATAAGATTGAAAGTCGAATGACCGAGTGGGGAGGACGGCGTGACAGTCTTCCCTCCCTCTTTTTTTGTGAACATAAGAAAGAGATGCACCATTAGTAACATTCGGTCTCCAGGCCCGCGATAAAAGCTATGCAATAGCTTAAAAATAGTACCTAATAGATTGTTCTAGTCCGTATAGTCCGGAGTTACGGCTGGTCTAGTCGGGAGAACGGCGCCTGCCGATCCGGAGACCCCGGGTTCAAACCCCACACGCACCACTGTCTTTTCGAAGTCATGTCCGTAATGCCGCTAACTTAAAACGGTGAAGAAAAACATCGTGAGGAACTACTCTACCACAAAAGTAGAGTGATTTAATAATATATTTGTATCTCAATTTAGCACCTAGTTCTGTGATAGGTACACTGGTACACTTAGTAATTATTATTCATATTTCAGCCTATGCATTATCCCATACTGAAGCAAAGGCCTCTTCCATTTCCCCGGTCCAGAGTGACACTCCTCCAGTTTTCCTGAAAAGTGTCGAGTACAGTTCGCTATCTCTTCCCGGTTCGCCCGGCCGGCGGCCGGCCGTACACTTATTAATAGATCGCTTATTTCTACCTAACAATAGTATTAATCATACATCAACCTGACAGTGCGTCTGTGTGTATATATCAACAGCTAAAACTATATCATAAATGTGTAAGTTTGGATGTTTTAATTGGACATTTGGATATTTAGGTGCTTGACGTATGGATAGTTAAATATTTGGATGTTTGGGAACGGGAATCACGTGGGTAAAACCTAGGGCCTTACTGTATTTATAAATAAAGCAAGTAACTATGACAACCCCAAATATGTCACAGAATTTCTCACATCAAATACTGTTGATTGTGCTGTGTTGATTATTTATTTATTTAAAAGCAAAAGCAGCCTACTAAATGTTACCACAGCTGGGACTCAAACTTTCTTCGGTGTCTACTACTATTATCGCCAATTCCGGCCATGCTGAGAACTTATATGCGCGCTCCTCGCTCTTCGGACTGTGCGTGTGGTTCTAATTATTGTTGTTGTTAAATTAACTTATAATAGTAATGTTGTTCTGGGGTGGGATGAGTATGGAAACATTTGGATAAGCTACTTGGTTTATTTAATCTTGCCAAGAAGATGGAGAAGAATTGATTGTTTATGATGTTTTAAAGTACTCGGTATCTATCAACAGAATAAATACACATTTGGCAAATATGACTGGCCTCGTGGCTTGGTTGGTAGTTAGTCTGACCGCGAAACTAGAGGTCCTGGTTTAGGTTCCCACTCTGGACCAACTATTGTGGGATGAAGACAAATAAATTTAGCCTGTGTCTCTATCATAACACTATGTATTTACATTTCCATAAGCACATTTAGAAGCCACTAGCACCGCCCCGCGGTCTTACCCGCGTAGGCCCTGTTTACATCGTTACCGTTATTTTCTCGGGATAAAAAGTGTTCCTATTTCTTCCAGACTATCTTTGTTCCAAATTTCAGACCGTAGTGGTAGGACTTTTAGCAGAGTCCGCCTGGGAAAGTATCACACCTTAGTTATTCTGCCGCTAAGCAGTAATGTGCAAAAATTACTGTGTTCCGGTTTGAAGGGCAATGTTTCCAGAGAAATCACAGTGCTTAGAAACATAACATCCTAGATCTCTGGGTGACGAGCGCAGTGCAGTGCTAGGTAAGGATATGGACTCTGCATGTTCCAATAACTGCGTGTCACGATGCTGTTATTATGTGGCAGGCATGTTGCTTACCATCAGGCAAATGTCCTGCTCGTCTCGTCACTCTTTTTAAAAAAAGACCGATTCGTTCAGACGTTACGATTACAACGATTGAGCAACAAACATCCAAACATTGACATTTTTATAATATTAATAGGATAAAAGATTGCTTATTTTGCGGCTATTTGATGTTGGGTTGGTGTGAGGGATGTCCAACAATATTTGTTTATTTAAATATTAGCAAGCTACCAACTAGGTAACTTGTTAGTTAACGTCGGCGTATAAACAGGAAGGAGTAATATATTAATTGTTTGTGTGTTAACCCAGCCCGCACCACTTGGAATTCAGCACCGGTGCTCCGGGCGGACCCCGCTGCGAACACTCCGGACTTCAGACATTTTTAAATAATAAACTAATCGACATCGTTTCACGATTGACGTTGCAAAGAATCGAACGAAGAGATTTCCCTCTACTTTTGTGAAAGGAACGTCTAGGCTGTGGAATGCGTTGGTTGAGTGGGTTATTCTCGATAGTTACAATCTTGGTGGCTTTAAATCAAGAGTAGGTTTGTTATAAGTATTGTAAGACCGCATCATTACTTAATGTCAGGTGACCGATGGTCAAACGTAAACCTAAGAAATAGTTTAAAAAACTTTTTTGTTAACTAATTTCGTAGTGGCTGTTTGCAGAATTTGCCTGGGAAAGTACCACACCTTTTCCAATTATTCTAATGCCAAGCAGTAATGTGTGAATTTCCTTGTGTTCCGTTTTGAAAGACAATGTTTCCAGAGACGTTACAGGTCATAGAGATAAATCATCTCTTCATGTTCCGATAGCTCCGTGACACTGTGCTGTTATGGACAGGCGTGTTGGTTACCGGACAATGATTTCTCGCCAATTGTTTTTTTTTATTACTAAGCAGGTTGCAACGTTTCAAAAAATATAACATTCGAGATTCAAATAGCTCTGACTAGAAGTGCCAAACTTTTAGTGTGCATGTATTAACTAAGCTCAGTTTAGGAAGAAAAACACAACACTAATCTACAAAATGCGTAAAGTGTCTATACTAAAAAGTGACAATACATTCTAAAACATCCATGTCTCACCAAAGGTACGCTGTACGCATGATACATTAGTTACGCTTTCGTTGAGCTTTTTTTTAAGAAATTTTGTGATGTTTTTCAATTATCAAATTCTGTCGAGATTCAAGAGTGGCAAGAACGGGCGATTTCACCATCGTAGATTAAATAAGCCGAAGTTCACACCTTAGGTGGTGTCCACCTGTCCAGTGCGGTTTCATAAAAGAATTATGATAAAGTTGCGTGATACGTTATCTGGTATTGTGTTGGCTTTGTTCCCGCCGACCGCCGACCGACACACGGCGCGGCGGGGCGCGCGGGGAGATTGGACTTTCTGTTCTCATAAGAATGTATATTGTATCTATTTTATCGTAAAAACACATTTTGATCAAATTGTGAAGTAGTATATTCATGAAGTAGTAGTATTAAGCTTGGTTTCCGTGCGGGAGATGTGAGAGCAATATTCAGCCAGCATTACTTAGTGAGAGATAACTTTTAACTATAGGCTAGACGTTCTTATGAGTACTATGCTAGGTACCTACTGTGAAATGCGTTATGGATATTGTTTCCGATGGTTACAATTTGTTTTTCCAATCTATAACTTTTTTTCACGTTCTATCGTAGACCGCATCGTCGCTTAACATGGTGAAATAGCGGTCAAGTGCCAATCAAATTTGATTTAAAACAATGCCTCCAGATGAAAATGATGTAGGTTTGAAGTATATGTCTCTCTAAAACAACATATCTGTAGGATTGTACAACTTCTTAATAGCTTAATGTCATCAATTGAAGAAGGCGAACCTATCGAAATTTGATGCATTGATAGACGGACGGAAGGACGAACGTACGTATCTATGTATCTATGTTCGTATATATGTAAGTAACAATACTAATAACACGGATTCAAAAAATAGTGCATGTCTTTATGAAGCTATCGAAGAAGCAGAACTCAATAACTTGGGAAACGATTAGACAGTTATCGACAGTCGATGCAGAATCCAATCACAGCAAATCGAGAGGACATAATAAAGCGAGGCTCGTCCGCAAACATGTCTCATAATCCCGCCATCTTTGTGAAAGCCATCCGGCTCGGCATCGGTATGCGGTGGCGCGCGCCGGCCAATCCGTCGGCGGCCGCGCGCGTGACGGGAATTACTCGGCGCGACTTACAAGGATATGCAAACCGTATCGCGGAACAGACTTATTCGATACACAATCATGTTATTATTGGCAATGTGGTTGCTATATTTGTTGAAGTTGAAACTTCTTTATCCGCGTCCATAAGTAAAATCTTATGGATTCGCATCGGCAACATGCTAAAGGCAGCGGTCCGCGCCGCGTCCGCGACACGAGATTGAGACCGGAGACCGCGACAGGTACTTGAAATTATATAATTGTACTAGCAGCGCCCCGCGGTGTTACCCGCGAAGTTCCCGTTGTTCCCGTTGTTTTTTCGGGATAAAAAGTAGCCTATGTGTTCTTCCAGACTATAATCTATCTGTGTTTCAAATTTCAGCCCGATCCGTTCATACGTTAGGACGTGATTGAGCAACAAACATCCATACATTCACATTTATAATATTAGTAGGATGGGCACCAGTTCGGCCAAGACTGCGACTGACTCTCGCTCTATGACTGGCAATTTACTTGTTTTATTTAGATATTAGATAGATCGACTGGCCTCGTGGCTTAGTCGGTAGTAGCTCTGCCTGCGAAGCCGAGGCGAACCCACGACGGGTTCGATTCCCACCCAGTGCAAATATTTGTGTGATAAACTCAAATGTTTGCACTGTGTCTGGATGTTTCTATGTATAATAAGTATGTATTTAAAACTATATAAGTATTATATCAGCTATCTGGCCGCCATCGTACAAGCTTTGCTTAGTTTGGGGTCAGGTGGTGTTGTGTGAGAATTGTTCCCCAATATAAAAAAGAAAAAAAGATATATGCGGTATTTGCGATGGTCTCTACCTGCTTATGATTACGAGTATCATAACAACAAGTATCATTTTCTATTTTTAATATTTTAATCATTTATCGTCATAATAAATGCATTGTGTTTAATTTGTTTTGTAATTTGTTATGAATAATTTAACTGCCATTGAATTTGAACCCTAACACATAATGATATTTTGAATGCGCAAATTATGTTAATGGTATGTGGTTCGAACTAATAGCAAAAACTTCAATGTGACGCCAACCATGAAATGATTCAATATTTAGCTACGACCAGCCATCGTTTCAAAATTTTTAGGTTATGTTTTATATTTCAATGAATTTTTGTTTTAATTTAGTACAATAAAGAGTTTATCTATCTGATGGAAAAGGGGCAATGTGGTATTAGGTCATGCAGATCAGATCATGCTTGTAGCCAATTTTTTTCCTAAAACGGTAAAATTGTATACGTTTTAAATGTCAACTAAGAAACGATGTCATGATCATCATGTCCTTTTATTCCATAAGACGTAAATATCACTCAGCCGCTTCCAAAATCTAATCACTTTACATCCGTGACGTTATGAAATGTTACGGACATACAATCGTTATGACGCAATACGGGGATCCAATGACGTCATTGCTTGGTCAGAGGTGAATGCGAACCATATATCGCGAAATAACCCTCTTGTACCGTATTATAGAGATAAATCATGGATACGGACTATGGGATCGCGGATGGATAGCGCCGTGAAAGATATGAATAGCTATGGAAAATGGAACGGATGTTGCGATGATAAAATGAGTGATGGAGTTTAGCTACGATTTTTTATTTAAAACTCTAGCAACCACAGAGATGGGGGTTTCGTAGTTTTTGTCAGAATTTACATCAATCTTAAATTGAAATCTTACTAATGTCACGCATATCAGTTTGGTTGTTTCTTGCTCAATCACGTCGGAAGTTATGAACGGATTGGGTTGAAATTTAAAATACAGTTACGTAATAGTTTGGAATGATACGTAGGCTACATTTTATCCCCGGAAAGTAACGGGATAGGGAACTACGCAGATTAAACTATAGGATACTACTACCATACCTTAACCTATGTTAAACTGAAGTACGTTCATCAAAAAAAAATTCTACTAAAAAAATTAATTTTCGCCGAAAAAATAAAAATTGTAATAAATTTATTTATAAACTAAATGTAGCCACTCGACCTAATTTCGTAGGAATCTATCATGTCTAAATATATGGAACGGTGAAGGAAAACATCGTGAGGAAATCGACATGTACCTAGAATCTATCGAAGTCATGTGTCATCCGTCAACCCGCACTGGGCCAGCGTGGTGGATTATGGCCTCAATTCTCTCCTTGCGAGAGAAGGCCCTGAGTCCCAGCAGTGGGAACGTTTAGTGGGCTGTTGATGTTGATGTTGAAATATATGGAAGCAAGCTGTAGTTTTTTGTTCATAATTCAAAAATCGCTGCAATAATTTCGATTAAATTTATACGAGACTATGATCTACCGAACAAAAACGAAGCATCAACATCGATTCACAATCGGCAGCGCTATTGCAGTACAAACACACATAACCAACACAAAAAACTTACACCACAATCGCAATTCGCCTCCTTTTTTGAAATCGCTTAATGAAATACATTTTGATAGGTTTTTGTGAATTTAGTTTGCATTAATCGAACATTATGAAAAAGCCTCATTTCAAATTTCAGACGAGTAGTGTCTAAAGTTTACTCAGCGGCCTGTAGTGCTAAAGCAAACTTTAACTTAGAATCTAATTATACTGCTTTAGGATTTAAGTGGAAGGTACAAGCAGGCAATCCCTCCCTTCTAAGTTATTTCCAAGGAACTTTAATATCGAAAAGTTTAAAAACAGCATGATTAAACATCATTCTCTGCGGTTAGGCAAAACAGCTCAGCATCTTAATCCCACTAATATCATAAATGTCAATGTATGGATGTTTGGATATTTGGATGTTTGTTGCTCAATCACGTCCTAACGTATGAACGGATCAGGCTGAAATTTGGAACACAGATAGATTATAGTCTAGAAGAACACATACTACTAGGGCTACTTTTTATCTAGAAAAAAAAAAACGGGAACAGGAACTATGTGGGTAACACCGAGGGGCGCTGCTAGTGTTACATATGTTAATAAGCTACCACTACCGATTACTATTAGACGCTTATTGTCACTCATCCTATGTAAATCATGACCTAACAACATTCATAATAACACTCTGCCATTTTTCTCTCGGCCTGCTCGTAGTTAAAATACAACATCGTTTCTTGGGTTGACGTTCCGTACCAAAGGCTCAAAGGAAGAGTCTTAACTCAGTTTTCGGTTAATAGCATCTCAATTTTGAAAACCCTTCCCTTTATGGGTACTTTAATATAAGCTGCATGTTTTCATGTTTAAATAAGTTAGTGCACTTCTCCGTAGACTGCATCGTCGTTTTCGTCAACCAAGATGGCGATCGAATATAAACTAATTATTGGAAATAAATTTCATCATTTTCTATGATGTAATCACTATTTCCTGTTCTTGTTTAAATAACGTTACTTTTGTTTTTGTGCGTAGTACCGCTAACATAAAAAGGACATAAAAAAACCTAAGGAAACCGACATGCTGCAAGAATTTTTCAAGGTCAGTCGTCATTCACCAACTCGCACTGGGCCAGCGTAGTGAATTATGGCCTTAACTCTCTCCTTTCGAGAGAAGGCCCCGAGTCCCAGCAGTAAATGTTTCCATTTAGTGAGCTGTTCATGTTTATCTTTATTTGTGAACTTTTCTGTACTGCGTTTAAACTAATATTGGTAGCAAAGCCGTGTCACACCACAAACGCTATGTTATTACTATCAACATAACTTGGTATTCCTAGAAAACGACCAACCATAGTCGGACGAGCGCAGGTGTGCAGACTGCTAACTTAGGGTTTGGCTCCCAGTCCCCTGTTAGGTTAAGCCCTAGGTTTAAGTCATTCGATCGTGAAGCTTCTTAGAGAATGGTCTTAAAACAATAGGCATGGTCACCAAAAAAACGAATTAGTCAGGCAGTTAGATTATTATAAATATTGCACACGTATTTTTTATTTTGTTTTAACACCAAAACATTACGAAGATATTAATATTAGACTGGATGTCACAACCTCTGGAAGTTTGATGGTATCTCTGTCGATTTTCAATACATTGATAAAACAAAAAATACCTGTCCATATTTTTCCATAATCTACCTGACAAACTAATCAGAAAGGTATATTTTTGACCCAGACATCATCCCTACTAAATAATATAAATTCCGTCAATTAATTGGTTGTAAAAATACCTCTGGAAGCCATGGCGGCTTAGTAGCGAGTACGTGTGATTCACAATCATGAGGTCGTAGGTTCGAATCTGAATGGTCAAAACTGGTATGTTCCAAAAATATTTCGAGGTCATGCGACATACTCCAACACACACCGGACTGTGGGGTAAAACTCTCTCCTTGCCACAGAAGGCCTCAAACCCCAACAGTGAGAACATTTAGCGGTCTGTTTCGAGCTATCCATCTGTTTTCGAAATGTCAAGACACAACTTTTTCTATTTAAAACAAGTCCAGTAAGTATCCTCTGTTTGTAGGCGACGCCACAGGCCACAGCTAGTCAAGGAACGAAGATTTTTGCGCTCTCGAAGTGAACGGCGAGCTAATCCAGGAAGTTTGTTTTACTGCAGCCGTATAAAGTAAATTGAAATTTCCACTTCCATTTTGTACGAAATTTCGCCGGAGGTTAATATGAGAGATAATAAGCTTCTAGCTACTCGTAAAACATCTATAAACTACCTTGAACCGTTTTCATTTTGGCATTAAATTTACGTGTTTAATCAACGGTACATCACAGTACATCACAGAATGAGGCACTATGTTGAAGCCTCATTTTAAAATTAGACTCATAATTAAAATAAATTTCGTGATAAACTTACTTACTCGTATACATAACTAGCGGCCCGTTCCGGCTTTGCTCGGAGCCTATGACACTCAGCAATAATGTGGCTTTCTATTGGTGAAAGAATTTTTAAAATCGGTTCAGTAGTTCCCGAGATTACCCCTTACTATTTAACAAACACACAAACTTTACTTCTTTATAATATTAGTATAGATAAAACCTACTAATGTTTTACAAGTGAAAGTTTGAATGTTTATGGCTGATGGATTGAATTAAAATTTGTAAGACTGTTTTATTTTACTGTGGAATAGTAAGTATGCAATCGTTGTGTCTTAAAGTAGAGAGTAAATCGGTTTCTTCTAGGTAAACACGCCCCATCGTAGACCGCATCGTCGTTATCAAAATCTGTTTGGTAGTTTTAAAGATCTAAGCATACGTAGGGACAAACAGACGCGGGAAGTGAATTTATTTTATACCATGTAGTGACAGTGATATTATAAATGCGATATCGTGTCGATCTATTTCAATCAAAAACTACTTAAGGGATCTAGGGGCAAGAAAATCGATAGGATAAAATTGAGATGGTGCAGATATTGTTTCAAACTACTACGAGTAGATGAAGGTTATGATACTAAGGTGCTTGTGGCGATAGCGACTGCTTTGTATAAATGAAACTAGCAGGCCACCCTAGCTTTGCTCGTGGTACATAACATATAATATATAACCTATAGCACTCAGGGAACACGTTAATGTCCAACGGTGAATTAATTTTTGAAATCGGTCCAGTAGTGCCTGAGACTACCGCAATCAGACAAAAAATCTCTGCAACTTTATAATACTATAGTATTTTCTTACATATATTAGTTGTATTTGATCTGATCTGCTTATTGTAAACTGTAAGAGTGTTTTATATAGTGAAAATGTACAAAAAAGCAAAAGTCTTGATACAAAACAGATCCGGTCAATAATTTCAACTCAAGCAGGAAATAGAAACGCAATCCTTTCCTACAATAAAAATCTACAAAAACAATTGTTTCCAATTTTATTTTCCAATCGGGGAAGCCACAATTCCTAAAAAATATATGGCGCAGGAGCGATAAGAGAGTGTTCGTGCCCGGACACCAGAAAATTGATTTCGGCAGGTGTTCGCTACAAAATTGTTCGGTTTGCAGCGAGCGCCGCTGTCTCTACAGTACTCTACATTCGTTTCCCGGCTGCCTCTGCGAGTGTATGCGATCGGTTGCTGGGAAAAAGCCGGAATTGTCTACCTTATTGATCTAGTTTTACGAAAATTTGGAAGGCTACTATGCTGGCTTTTTTGAAGTTGCAGCTGGTCTAGTTGCGAGTACAACAACTGCCGATCCGGAGCCTCTGGTTTGAATCCCACGTGCATTACTGTCTCATCGATGTCATGTGCGCAATACGGCTAACTTAAAAACGCTGAAGGAAATTATCGTGACGGAACATGACAGTGTCATACACCAACCCACACTGTGGAGTATGGTGGATTATACCCTTGACTGTCTGACTGATTATTCTACGTAAGTTTAACCAGTGTGTGAGTAAGTAAGTTTTGCTTTTTTTTTTAAATAAATAGTGACGAGACGAGGAGGACATGTGCCTGATGGTAAGCAACATGCCTGCCACATAACAGCACAGTGACACGCAGCTAGTGGAACATGAAGAGTCCAAGTCATTACCTAGCAGCGCACTGCGCTCGTCACCCAGAGATCTAAGTTGTTATATCTCTAAGCCCTGTAATTTTTCTGAAAACATTGCCCTTCAAACCGGAACACAGTAATGTTTGCACATTACTGCTTGGCGGTAGAATAACTGGCAAAGGTGTGGTACTTCCCCAGGCGGACTCTGCTAAGAGCCTTACCACTACAAATAAAATATTTAAATTTGCGCATACGGTAGTCTATCGCTCGTCAGTCCCGCTCTACATTGTTTTGCACATACGTAATATGTGTTGTATCGCGCGCTCCAGCGGTCGGGATCCCGATGAAAGTTTCTGCAGTTGAAGGCGAGGATCTGCCATTTGTGCCAGTATTTCAATGGAGAGTTTTAACTCCACCTGCCGGCGCTCTATTAGCGAGGGATTCCGGTGGAAAACGTGAAAATGGAGCCATGTTTAAAGTAATTGCTTTTTTAGTATCTGCAGTGGTTCACTTAGATTAGTTGTGCATTAAATAGATACACTCTTTATTGGATATTACTTAGAAAACAAAACCAAGCTTAAGAAAACGTCCAAAAATACAGTAGAAAATGGCAACCTTGTAGCTAAAAACGATCTCTTCCAGGCAACCGTGGAATGGAAAAGGAGTTATAATATACTAGCAGCCCGTTCCAGCTTCGCTCGGATATTAACCTAGATACCAATTGCAGCACCACCTGCCGGACTGATTTGGAAATTTAAACAATCGAGAGCCCTACCCAAACGCATACAGAAAAATTCATTCAAACCGGTTCAGCCGTTTAGAAGGAGTTCACTAACAACGAAGTGCCATTGGTTTTTATAAATATAGATTAAGACGACATTATTGCATTTTCTTGTTTAAAAATTAATACGTTTTAGGTCCGACTCCCAGATGGCGTTTTCGTTTATTAAATGATAAATAATAAGTATGCATTTGACCACCATCACGCTTGGCGTTAAGCAAAGATATGCTCTCATATCGTATATGCAGTACCAAACGTTCTGACGTAAAGTCAGGATTAAAAGAAAATTCTTTGCCAAAAAAAATCTTCGTAAAACAATGAGTATCGTGAAATTCAACGAGAATTTAGATTAAAGTTCTCGCTCCAAAATCTGTAAAGATTAAAATGCCAGAACTGCGGCCATTACGTTTTATTTTTATTTTCTGTAATATTATAGAGTGTTTTGAAATTCTGTTGTGAAATTAGGAAAACGATGTTGTTTTTCGTAAAAAGAAGAAAAATTTTTGATTTATCATGTTTTTGACCGACGTCAAAGAAGGAAGAGTTGCTCATTTTGTCGGATTGTATATGTGTGCAGAAATTAGATAGATATCAGCAGCAGTAGCAAAAGCAGCCCACAAAAGTTTCCCACTGCTGGTACTCGAGATTTTATCTCACTATGAGATAGCAGAGGCCTTAACTCACTACACTGTCCCAGTATGCGTAGCATAAGGATAGCATAAACTGCCCACTAATTGTTCCCACTGTTAGGATTCGGGGCCTTCTCTCACAAGGAGAGAGTCAAGGCCACAATCTACCATGCTGGCCCAGTGCAGGTTGGTGTATGACACATGACTTTGAAAGATTAGTAACATAAACAGTACATGCATGTCTGTTTCCTCACGACGTTTTTCTTCGCCGTTTTAAGTTAACAGCATTACGCACATGACTGCGAAAATACAGTGGTGCGCGTGGTTTTGAACCCGGGGTCTCCGGATCAGCAATCGCCATTTTCCCGACTAGACCAGCTGCAAGCAGTAGTACGAAGAGTTACCGCTGGTCTAGTATGCGTAGGAGGAAGGCGAATGATCGCGAACGATTCTAGAAATTTAGAAATGCGACGGGATTTGAACATACGACCTCACTCACGATTATGAATCGCACGTTCTAGCTACTAAGTCATAGACAAGAGCTGTACTAAGTATTGATAGATATGAAACTGTTTTTGTGATTCAAAATTTTGTAAACATCTGAACCGACCCGGATTTCTTTTATGTTCTAAAAGTTGTACCTCTAGCTCAGGTAGATCCATTTAAATTGTATCGAATAAGTGGTTCGAACAGTTCTTAAAAATTTGTAAAAAAAATGTTGAAGGGCAATGTTTCCAGAGAAATTACAGGACTTAGACATTTAATATCTTAGATCTCTGGGTGATGAGCGCAGTGCAGTACTTGGTCACGATTTGGACTCTTCATGTTTCAATAGCTACGTGTCACTGTGTTGTTATGTGGCAGGCATCTTGCTTACCATCAGGCACATGTCCTGCTCGTCTCGTCACTATACGATAAAAAAAATATAATTTAATAACACCTTTTTTATAAATTCTACGTGGACAAAGTCGCGGGCAGATATAATAGCAGTTATCTATACTAATATTATAAAGCTGAAGAGTTTGTTTGTTTGTATGTTTGTTTGTTTGTTTGAACGCAAGGATCTCTGGAACTACTGGTCCGAATTGAACGATTCTTTCTTTGTAGGATAGTCCAATTATCGAGGAAGGCTATAGGATATTTAACATTACGCTACTATCAACACGAGCTGAGCATGAATGAAAAATGTAACAAAAACGGGAAAAAATATTGCTTTTTGAGAGCTTTCGTTGCGTGACAGCACATGTCATATTTTAAAGGTTGCGTCATTAGAACCTAAAGTAACCGAATTTGTTCAAAATTTGAATTGGTACGATCGATTTTCGATAGATGGCGTAGCAACGCGCGCGCGTTCAGCTAGTAGTTTTATACAATTGTGCACATCCACCTGATGCGATAATTACACGTTAGCTAATTATGGTAGTAAAACCCGTGGTTTTGAGATACCAGTGATAGGACTCTTTGATGAGTCTGCCTTAAGAGGCAGTTCACTTTAGCTAGTGATTTTAACGTCAAACAGTAAGGGTAATAACGTTCCAGTTTGAAGAGACACGTCTCCAAAGAAATTACTGGGCAAATAGATTAACCACCTCCGAGTGACGAGCCTAGTACACAACTAGGCAGTCATTTGGTTTCCTTATGGTCAGGTGTTTTACTGACCGTTCGACGCATGTCCTAGTTCGTCATTCCATATCCTACCAGTAATAAAAATGTCAAAGTTTTGGTATTTGGATGTTTATTGCACCATCACGTCGCGTCGGAACGGCTGAACGGATCGTGTTAAAATTTGGATTACAGTCAGATTATAGTCTGGAATAGCACGTAGGCTAATTTTATTGCAGAAAAATAACGGTAACCTATGCGAGTACAGCCGAGGGGTGCTGCAAGTTATTAAAAAAAACCGGCTACACAAACAGCAAACTATTAAATCGGTGTTTATTATAAAAAGTTTTTCAATAAAAAAGCTCCCTCCGTGCGGGCATCTGCGCACTCCGCGGATTGCTTTGCAATTGAAAACAAATAATAATAAATAGGAGGAGGCCAAGAAAATTGGAAAAATGGAGGAACAGAGACCAGATGGTACGCTCATTCCGCTTATACACTAGACAGCCAGGCTTCATAGCCGATGTCTCTGCAATAACACTTCATAAACGTCGCTCCTAGGTAGCCATTATCATTGTCTAGATAGATGCTCTTTAATAACAAAAAAAGTAAAACAAAAGAAGAAACACTAATAACTAGTATTGCCACTGACGGCTTTGTCGCTAAAAACGATCTCTTTCAAGAAACTTTAGGTTGTCGTAAAATGAAAATAGTTTGACGGGGTGTCCCCCTTAACAATTACAAATATTGGTGGACATTAATATTGGTGGACATAAACATTGGTGGACAATTCACACACAACACCATCTGACCCCAAACTAAGCAAAGCTTGTATGATGGCGGCCAGATAGCTGATATAATACTTATATAGTTTTAAATACATACTTATTATACATATAAACACACAGACACAGTGCAAACATTTGAATTTATCACACAAATATTTGCACTGGGTGGGGATCGAACCCACGACTCTCGGTTTCGCAGGCAGAGCTACTACCCACTAAGCCACGAGGGCAGTTGTTATTTTATATCGACAATATCACATATTATAGACTAGTAGCGCCATCTACCATAGATAATGTAATACTGGATATTTGTTCCAATAAAGTTTAGTTCTTGTCTGCAACTCGAGCATTTTCACTAAGAGGTTATGTGCTCAGATTTTATTAGTTTTTTCTCGCAATTTCTTGGAGATTCCTAGTGGAAATAGACTTTGCAGATTGAGATTAACTGTGATTAACTCTGTGAAAATGACGAACTACCTTGTCAGTGTCCCTAAATTAACCGGGGGAGAAAATTACAGTCAGTGGGCTTTCGCGGCTGAGAATTTCCTAGTTCTGTAAGGAATGTCTGATTGCATCAAGTCGGAGACAATACCAGCAGGAATAGGAGCAGCAGGTGACGCGAAAACCAGAGCCAAGCTGATTCTGACGATAGATGCGTCGCTGTACGTGCACATCAAAAGTGTACAAACGACCCATGAGCTATGGAAAAAATTGAAGAACCTATTTGACGACTCAGGATTCACGAGGAGAATCAGTTTACTGAGGAGTTTGATTTCCATACGACTCGAAAATAGCGTTTCAATGACTACATACGTGACACAGATCATCGAAACTAGCCAAAAATTGAGTGGTACGGGTTTTGACATCAATGATGAGTGGGTCGCATCGCTTTTATTGGCGGGATTAACAGAAAAATATTCCCCTATGATAATGGCGATCGAGCATTGCGGCATACCATTGACAGCGGACGCCATTAAAACCAAGTTGCTGGACATGGAAGAAAGCGGAAACGGATGCGACAACAGCGCCAATTCCAGTGGCGCGTTTGCGAGTTACAAGAAGAATCGGAATGTTGGTAGCATTGCGACCAAAGACAACGCCCAACGGTCAAAGACAACACCAAAAACTATAACGTGCTACAAATGTAAACAAACAGGGCATTACCGCAACCAATGTACATTTTCGAACAAAAATTCGTCGAATATAAATAAAAGTGATCGTACAAGCAGTAATGCGTTTAGCGCCGTGTTTTTGAATGGTGAATTTTGCAAAAGTGATTGGTATATTGACTCCGGGGCGAGTGTTCATCTTACCGCGAACGAACAATGGATGTCGAATGTGTCGCGCGATATTGTAATCAAGGAAATTGTCGTGGCAAACAAAGATAAAGTACCTGTTTTATGTACTGGAGATGTGCAGATTACGACAAAGACACGCACATGTGAATACGATATTACAGTAGAAAATGTGTACTGCGTGCCAAAGTTGACTACGAATCTCTTGTCCGTCAGTAGACGTATATCAAAAGGAAACAAAGTTTCATTTAACAGTGAAGGTTGTCAGATTTTCAATCAGGCAGGAATACTGGTGGCTACAGCGAGTCTGTTGAATGGTGTGTATAAACTCAACATGCCTGAATATTGTTCATCAGCAGCAGTGATGGTGTCCAGTGAAGTTTGGCATAGACGTCTGGGTCATATCAACAGCCAGTATTTGAACAAGATGCAAGATGCTGTGCAGGGATTGACACTTGATATTAACAAGAAAGATGTATCAAAGTCTTCATGTGTAGCGTGCTGTGAGGGCAAGCAAAGCCGCTTACCTTTTCCCAAAGAAGGTAACAGAAGTACCGAATTGCTACATATTGTGCATACTGATCTCTGTGGACCGATGGAAAACCGATCTATAGGTGGCTCCAGATACTTCATGCTGTTCATAGATGATTTCAGTCGTATGACATACATTTATTTTTTAAAAACAAAAGACGAGGCTTTAAAATGCTTTCAACAGTATAAAGCGGAGGTTGAGAATCAACTTAATCGCAGCATAAAGATCTTGAGGAGTGACAACGGGACAGAATTCTGCAACAATAAGTTTAATGATTTTTTGATGTCACATGGGATAGTACATCACAAAACGAACCCATACACACCTGAGCAGAATGGTCTTTCAGAAAGATACAACCGGACTGTTGTTGAGAAAGCCAGGTGTCTACTGTTCGATGCAGGTCTCGAGAAAAGGTTTTGGGCAGAGGCGGCACACACAGCAGTGTACTTACAAAATAGAACTGTTTCCACATCATTAAATTATAAAACTCCTTTCGAGATATGGACGGGCAGAAAGCCTGATGTAAGTCATTTACGTGTTTTCGGTAGTACAATTATGGTACATGTGCCAAAACAAAAGAGATTAAAGTGGGACAGAAAGTCTGAAAAAAGTATACTTGTCGGCTATTCCAATGATGTGAAAGGGTACAGGATTTATAACCCGAAGTCTAATGTCATCACTACCAGTCGAGATGTTATCATATTGGAGAAGTTGGAGACAGATAACAATCTGGAGATACAGGAAAATTGTTCAGATGAGGTGAATATGGTTCCAGTGGGGGAAGAAGATTTAACACTCCAGGAAGATTTGACACTTCAGGAAGATTCACACACAGAACAATCAGAGAGCTTGAACGCAGATGACAGTGATGAACTGTATGTACCTTGTGAAAATGACACACATAGCTCTGAGTCTAGTACAACAGACAGTGAAGACTCCATTATACTCAATAACGTCAATATGACAAGTGGTACTAGGCGTAGGGAGCAGGCAGACAGATATGGATTTGCAAGTGCTTGTATAGAAGATGACAACATGTTCACGGGTGAGATATCATTACAAGAAGCCTTGGCAGGACCTGAGAAAGCACAGTGGCTAGCAGCAGTGCAGGATGAGTTGCAGTCATTTGAGAAAAATAGTGCGTGGGAACTCGTAGATGTACCAAGAGATGGTACTATAGTGCAGTGCAAGTGGGTTTTGCGAAAAAAGTATGATAGTGATAACAATGTGCGTTACCGTGCTCGTCTAGTTGCAAAGGGCTTCACCCAAAGATATGGTGTAGATTATACAGAAACTTTTTCACCTGTAGTGAGACATACAACTCTCAGACTATTATTTGCATTGTCTGTAAAGTTAGGTTTAGAAGTTAACCATTTAGATGTAAAGACTGCGTTCTTAAATGGCGATTTAGAGGAAACCATTTATATGAAAATGCCAGATTGTTATAACAATACTAATTCAGATTGTAAAGTATTGAAACTTAAAAAGGCCATTTATGGACTTAAGCAGGCCTCTAGAGCTTGGAATAAAAAGGTTGATAGTTGTTTGATCAGTAATGGGTACAAAAGGTCAAAATTAGAGCCATGTATGTATATAAAAAATGTTAACAAATGTAAGACCATTGTAACAATCTATGTTGATGATTTTTTCATATTTTCCAATGATACAACTGAAACTATGAACCTGAAACAGATTTTATGTAATGAGTTTAGTATTAAGGACTTAGGTCAAGTTAAACAATGTCTTGGAATGAATGTGATCTTCAATAAAGATAAAGGATATGTAACTTTGAGTCAAGAAACCTATATTGATCAACTTTTGAGCAAATTTCAATTGGATGATTGTAAGACAGTTGATACTCCGATGGAGGTCAAATTAAATATAAATAAAGGGCAAGTAGGTATAAATAGTAATATGCCCTATCAACAACTAATTGGTAGTTTGATGTACCTGTCGGTCTTAACTAGGCCAGATATTAGTTATGCTATTAGTTTTTTAAGTCAATTTAATAATTGCCACACAAAGGAGCATTGGCAATATGCAAAAAGAGTATTGAAATATCTAAAACGAACCAAATGTTATGGTATAAAATATTGTAAAGAAGGTAATTCAGAAATAACAGGATATGTAGATGCTGATTGGGGCTCAAACTCAGTAGATAGGAGATCCTATACTGGAATGTGTTTTTTGTTATCTGATGGTGTAATTTCATGGGAATGTAGAAAACAGAGATGTGTATCCCTCTCTAGCACTGAATCCGAGTATGTTGGTCTATCTGAGGCATGTAGAGAGGTATTATATCTTAAAGGATTACAATATGAAATAACCAATAAGATGTACACAATCAACCTATTCAATGATAACCAGGGCGCACAGAAGCTGTGTGCAAACCCAGTCTTTCACAAACGTACAAAGCACATTGACATCAAATATCATTTTTGTCGTGATCTTGTAAAAGATAACATTGTTAAAGTACTGTATTTGCCAACAGCTGATATGCCAGCTGACATTTTGACTAAAAGTTTATGTTCAGCAAAACATTGTAAATTTATGTTGTTTCTTGGCATAGTTTCTATAAAATAATTTTTGTATAAATTTGTTTAGTGAATATTGCGATAAGTGGGGGTGTTATTTTATATCGACAATATCACATATTATAGACTAGTAGCGCCATCTACCATAGATAATGTAATACTGTATATTTGTTCCAATAAAGTTTAGTTCTTGTCTGCAACTCGAGCATTTTCACTAAGAGCAGTCGAATTATAACAGTAACATAAAATAAAAATAAACATACTGATTACGTGTTATTGTGTCTCTACCATGTACTCTGATGAGTCTCTGAGAGTACCTTGTTCCCCGTGGCATATAATCTAGAACTTTCAAGGTCAGAGTGAATAGTTACTTTCAAGGTCAGTGTGCGTCATCTTTGACCACACCGTCGCTTACCATCAGGCGAGAAAGTGGTAAAACGCGGACCAATGCGCGGTAAAAAAAACTATGTAGTAATAGGGCCTTTCTTGCGCTAGCCCAGAGTTTGGTAGAAAGAATCAAGTCACCTGTATTCCTACAGATATACTGCTGTTTTGCACGACGCGACGGTGACAGGATATCAGAAGATTTCACTGATCCAAAAAGTGATCTACATAACAAAATAAGTTTGTTTACACTTCAAAAATTAGCTGCCACCATATGTACTGTCCTTGGCTTGGAACATGGACGTATAAAAAAGTCGGACGTAGTCTCGCTAAAACAAAAATTGTGTCACTAGAGTCGGCCACATTTGCACGTGTGCGTTGTCAGGTTAAGTTACGGTTGGTCTAGTCGGGAGAACGGCGGCTGCCGATCCGGAGACCCCAGGTACAAACCCCACACGCACCACTGTTTTTTCGAAGTCACGTGCGTAATGCCGCTAACTTGAAACGGTGAAGGAAAATATCGTAAGGAAACCGACATGTACTTAGAATCTTTCGAAGTCATGTGTCATCCACCAACCTGAACTGGGCCAGCGTGGTGGATTATGGCCTTAACTCTCTCCTTGCGAGAGAAGGCCCCGAGTCCCAGCAGTGGGAACGTTTAGTGGGCTTTTGATGATGTTGTCAGGTTGTCACTGATAGGCTGACACGCACACATATACACAAGTAGCGCGTGTAATAACTCAATGATGTGTGCGTGTCAGCCTGTATGTGACAGCACACACGTGCATATTATGGGGCCGACTCGATGGACACAGTTTTTGTTTTAGCGAGACTACGTCCGACTTTTTATACGTCCATGGCTTGGAACTATTTTTTTTTTTTTGTGAAAACTTCTTTTGGCGCACCACAGAGAGATTTTCCGTGAGTTGTGAATTGAACTCTAGCGTCACGCTCGGGAATGATAGAAATTTTCGTGTAAACTCTTGACCATGGCCATTCGCCATATAAAAATGGGTCATGATTTACCACTGGTCATCTAGAAATGCGCCAGCATTTCCCATTGGCTGTGGTCATGGCCACGCCCTCCAGTTTCACTCATGTAGCTTCCAAGAGAGCTATCCAATTCTGAGTTATAGGTTTTCATTTCTGTCGGCAGTTCCTATCACTGCCAATTATTTTTTCTAAATGTCTCTCATTGGATTGGCAATAATGAACAAAATTACATATTAGCAAAACCCGCAACAAATGGCTAATCGTCTGTAGTCTGCAGGTGTTAGTGTCAAGTGTCGCAAAAAGCAGACTAAGTGTCCCATATCTCAGCGGCCAGACACTCGCTAAGCGCTGGCATACTTCACGGCACGCCTCTCTGGCTCTGAGAGGTCAACCACCGCTCAGACATATTCCTTAGCTAAATCGTGCTCCTGATTAAACTTAATGTTTTGGGTCAGAGCTAGATTAGGAATAATTGTTTGAAATTAGCAAAAACTTAGTGATATTGGATTGTAAGATTACGTCGACTACAGTGTTTTGTTTCCTAACTATTTCTAGGAAATTAAATCGTCGAAATCTTTTTTGTGTTTTATTCAAAAGACACCTAAATCGCTTTGGCAAAATCTTTTGTTCTTTCTCTGGTAAACTTGTAAAGTACTCCAATTTTTTAAAATGTTTTTTTTTTTTTTTTTTTTATTTAAAATTGCTACTCCACAGACTCCGGGGTCCGTGACTTTTGTCATTTAAAATCTTATTTATTTTTACATGTTTCTTGGATAATCAGAAGAAGAGGAAAATAAGGGGGGAGTTGGGAACATTTTAAACCTAATACTAGTTAGTGCTCGTCTGTTGAGCCGATCACTACCGGTTGGGATTCCGCTAGTAATCGACTCGACATCGATTCTTTGCCTTATTGCCATTTGCCTAAGCCGCCTCCTCCCGGCCGAGAGCCTCCACTACGGCTGCATTTCTGTCCCTGATGGCCATCTGTAGGTTGAACTCTCGGATGGTCTTCGGTGATGCAGCCAACGCTCGCCGCACGAACCGACCGATGGCGTCGTCGGTGTCGTCAGCGTAGTACGTGAAGGTCCCCGTGTGCCGTGAGATTGCAACAACCGCATGGGGCACGCTCTCGTGCAGCTTCATGTTTGCCTTTGTTTTTATTGCGATTACCGACTCAGATGTCAGTCCCTGAGCTTCATGGATGGTGAGGATACGTGACCCTGTGCCTGACCCATAACCCTGGTTTGTCAGGGTCTCTTTCTCCTCTTGAGTGTGAACTAAGAAGAGGGTGTTTGGTAGGGTGTTGGGTATTTGCGCTCCCTTGTACCTTTTCTGCTCTAGGGACTTTATACGGGATGCTGAGGAGTACATACCTGAGTATATTTCCCTCAGCGCATATGCGACATCCATCGGATTGCGATGTGTGCAGAGCAACTCCTGGCTGATCTTTGTTACCAGGTTTGGGCGGTGATACCTCATTTCGAAGAGATTTTCCCTGTCGATATAAGGCAACTGATTGACGTCTCCGATGAGGACAATTTCACCAACATCAGACAGCCTTGAAGCCATCACAATGGCTCCAAAATGGTTCATGAGAGCTTCGTCCACCATGAGGCGACTGAAACTTTCTCTTCCGAAACCATTTACCAGAGCAGAAGCCATGGTTCGCACTCTGGTTTTGACCAGGTTTCCGATACGGTGCGATAGCTTTTCTCTTAGATCTTTTGCTGCCTCAGTTGTTGTAGTGATGATGGCGTCCTTGTCCACATCAAAGTGTCTAATTACCCATGTTGTCTTTCCACATCCTGGAACTCCGTTGACCCACTGTATTCGCGGTACCTCCCAGTTTTCCCAACCCGCTTTGACGTTTGAGTTCCCTTCGATGGTTTTGGCCATCTCAAGGATCCTATCGTCCAGCATAATCTTGGTGCATCGGGCGGTAACTACGATTGGGTCGTTTGGTGGTGTCGCATAAACTGGCATTCCCGCGCGCTCTGTCTCTTTCTCGTTCAGTGTCACGAAGCCATTTTCTACACTGTAAGCTGCCATATACTTTCCTGTCATGGTTCCCTTGATGACCCGGGAAGTGACATTATTGTAAATGGCTGCTTCGGCCTCCTCGAGTTTCGCCTTTAAGAGGCTTTCACTTCCTAGCCTATAGGACTGCATGATGTTTTCGCAGGTCTTGAGGTTGACTTGTCTTGTCGCTCTCAGTGTGGCTAGGAATTCGATGAAGGCGTTACGTGCATGACTCCGCGGCTCCGAAGCCATGACATAGCGGGGCGGTTCAACCTGTCCCATGTCGGCTCTCGTTCGGCTCGTTTGTTGCTGTGAAGCTACGTTGGGGGTCCTTGACGTCAAGGAGGGTGATGAGTGGGATGAGATTCGGAGTATGCTCCTTGCTGCTGCATTGAAGGCAGTCACGAAGGTCGTGTTGGTGCCTCGGCTGCCGCTTTGATTGGCTGCGGCTTTTTCCGTGGCTGCCCTCTGCTGTGCTCTTTCGGAGCCGGTTTGGATGGTCGAACTAGGAACAGGATGTCCCCAGCTGTCAGTTGCATGTGTTTGGTCGTGTGAAGGGGCTCTGAGGAAGCTCAGATTTTCTCCCCTGTCTTCATATACGACTACCTCATGATGTTTAGAGGCCTCAATGCAACCCAGCCGGTCTGCGACTCTCGCTCTTGAGTATTCGATTGCCATCGCATCCACGCTTATCACCCGGGGTGTTTCACCTGCATTTCTGCTCAGATGTTCGAGCAGCGCACTTGCCTGTGTGAAAGGGGTCCGACCTTCCGAGTACTCTATTAGTGCAATCGTTTTGTTTTTCGATCGCACCAACCGAAATCGGTGGCCGTCCACCTCGCACACTGGCATGGCGTCATATGTTTTCCGCTTCATTGTGACTTTTGCGGTACTCCCATTGAGCAGGCAAGACAATCCAGGTGACAAACGGGCTCGTTTCCGTTCCCAGGCAAAGCAAAAGCTTATTCCGAATCTTTCTTTGTTGCTGTCCATAAAGAGAGCCACTCCGCGGATACGGATCCCTGCCTCTCCTCGGTCTGCGTTCTCCAGTAGTTGTTGGATGGAGGTACTTTTCGAGGAACTATTGAGAGGCTGGGCGGGAACCACATTCCGCGTGGCGTCCACGGGCAGCGGGTCAGGGTGTGGTGGCGAGGGGAGGCGTGTATTTGATATTGTGGAGTTTCTCTTGGCCGCTATGCGGAATGAGCTCTCCATGAAGGATAGGAGCCGTGTTCTGTTGTCTGGATCTGCTAAGATGTTATGGAGATCCGAGACAACCAGCTTCCTGTCGATCATAGATTCGAGTTCATGTCTTGCGACCATGAATCGGGGACAATCGATTAGCACGTGCCAGACCGTTTCGGGTTGGTCGGGGTCACACTCGCATGCAGGACCGCTCTTGAGCTTAAATCTGTACAGGTATTCTGCTATTCCTCCGTGTCCCGTCAACGCTTGTACTTGGAAGGGAGTCAATTTTATGGTTCTCAACACTCGATATGCGTTTGCTATATCGGGGAGGAACGTCTGGGTGACTTTTCCAGTGTCCGAGGTCTCATATCGATCTTGCCATTTCTTGACCGATTCTTCGCGGATTTTGCGTTTGACGTAGGACAAAGGGATCCCCTCGTAATCCCTGGGTGATTCCGTGAGAGCTGCCAATTTGGCTAGTTCGTCAGCTCTTTCATTGCCAACGGTGCCCACATGCGCTCTCACCCAGAAAAGACGAAGAGATCTCCCTTCAGCATTTATCTGTCCAATGTTTTCCTTTATGCACTTTGCCAGGGGGTGACTCGTTTTCGGGTTACTTAGCAGTTCGAGTGAAGATCTGGAGTCACTCAGGACATTGACTTCTGGGTCCTTGCTTTCTAACGCCATTTGAGTTGCCCGGCAAAGAGCATAGAGTTCCGATTGAAAGACTGTGCATTCGGAGTGGAGCTTGAAGGTCGAGTTCTTGACCTCTTTGCCGTTCTCCCACCATGTTAGAGCAGCTCCAACTTTACCTTCAACCTTACTGCCATCAGTATAAATTTGAGGTCCTTCTGGAAGATTGGAGGTGTCTTCTAGGAGCTCGTATTCTACGGGTACCAGCGTGGACGGATGGGATTGGTCCAAGTAGTTAACGTTCCGTTCGAGTTCCACTTCTGGTGGGAGGTAGTCTTGGGAGAGGTTCTTTTTTACTCTGTACAAATTAGCTGCTTCCTGTATCCTCAGATCCAGGGGGAGCAAACCGGAGAGTGCAAGTGCTGATTTCAGGGAGACAGTACGGTATGACTTACAGATTTTCTGGGCAAAACCTCTTTGGATTGCGTTCAAGTGAGACTTGTTTTCCTCGAGGTCTGCCGCTTGTGCCCATACACTTGAGGCATACATGATTATAGGTTCCGCCACAGCGACGTATATAGTTCTCGTGATTTCGCCATTCAATCCCCAGGTCACCTTCGCTGCACATGCTAGCTGTCTATAAATGTTCGCCACTTTTTTACATTGGGCGGTCACATGTGCTTTAAAGTTGAGCCGTCGGTCGATTAGTAGGCCTAGCAGTTTGACTTCCTCGACCAGATCAAGCCGGACGCCGGACATGACTATGTTTGGAGGTTCGTACTTCAACTTTTTTGTAAAAAGCATTGCGTTGGTTTTATGCGCTGCAAAGTTGAGTTTGTTAATTTTACCCCATTCCACTGTCATGCTCAACGCCCTGCCCGCTTGCTGTTCGATGATGTTCGGGCTGCCTGTAAACACGAGAACGACGTCGTCCGCAAATGCTTGACAGTATACTCCCTCCGCTTCCAGCATTCGTAGTAATGAGTCTAGAATCACATTCCAAAAGGTTGGTCGACAGATGGACCCTTGGACGCATCCTTTGGTTGTTTCCTTCTCATAGACTGCTCTTGCATAGTTGACCTTGATTTTACGGTCGCTGAGGTAAGAGTTTACGATGTCGTAGAGGTTTGTTGGGCACCTCTTCTTCGCTAATTGATTTTTGAGGGCGGGCCACCATGCATTGTCGAAGGCACCCTCTATATCCAGGGAGATTAGGAGTACGGTGTCTTTACTGTCAACTCCTTTTTTGATGTGCTCTACCAGGTCATAGAGGGCGTCCTCGGTGCCTCTTTGAGGCATGAAGCCGTACTGTTTCCTACTGATGGTTGGGAGGAGATGCCATTGGAGTCGGTTTACCAGAAGCTTTTCGACGATTTTTCCGGGAACGGACAGAAGACCTATGGGGCGGTAAGATTTTGGGTGTGTGTAATCTGTCTTACCGGGTTTGCGTAATATGACCACGTGCGCCTCTTTCCATTGCTTGGGGAAGTGTTTTAACGACAAGCATTTATTTGCTATCGCCAAGAAAACCTCCCATTCGCAACGTATAGCTGCGGCGCATATATCAGCGGTTAGCCCGTCCGTACCAGGAGCTTTTTTTGGATTCAGAGTTCTCAATACTGATTCCAGTTCCGCTGATGTGAAAGGTGGATCATTTTCCGGTAAGTCCATAGGTGTTTCCGTGGTTCGCTCCCGTAGCTCTGTATGACACGGTTGGTCTGTGCTCTCAGAGTCGTCGGGATAAAAAGTTTTGGCTAGTAGTTCTGCAGATAGCTGCGGGGATAGAGTGTTACCTTCGGTGTCTCTTAGGAGTATTTCTTCCTGTCTTGTCGAAGTGTTTCTCATCACTCTGTAGATCTTGTCCCACATACTTTCTTTCTCCTGATTGGTGCAGAACTCTTTCCAGCTTTCCGTCTGAGCTTGTTTGACTTTTTCCTTGTAGTCTTGCCGAGCAATTTGGTACTGTTCGACTACAAGTACAACTCTGTCAGGAGCGGCATTCCTGATCCTTCTCTTTCTTCTCAGAACTTCTTTCTTCAGATTTTCGAGCGTTTTTGTATACCATGGAGGGGTTGGATTTCCCTTCGACGAGCTCACCAATGGAATGGTGTGCTCGCAGGCTTCATGTATACCAGCTGTGTAGCTCGTAATCATCAACTCAAGTTCTAGTGAACTTTCACATTTCTCCACTGATTCCGGCGAGATGTTTCTTTCTTTTAGGGAAGATTTTAGCTGTGACATAAAGTTTGGCCACTTTGCCTTCTTGGTGTTGTATTTGCGTGTTGTTATTGACCTCTGTTGTTCGAGAGCTTTAACTAGACGCAAAGTGAAGGTGATTGCGTTGTGGTCAGATGTTGTAATACTTCTGTCAACCTCCCATCCCTCGATTTTTCCCAGGAGAGACCCGCTGCACGTAGTTACATCTACTACGCTTGTGCAGAGTTTGCCTTCCCTGACGATCTCGAAGGTTGGTGTATCGCCGGAGTTGAGAATGTACAAGTCCATTTCGTTGAAGAAAGAGTTTACGGCTTCTCCTCTCTCATTTTGATATGCGCTTCCCCACCAGTGTGACCATGCATTCACGTCACCAGCAACAATAAGGTCTTTTGTCGCTAATTTTTCACTGAATACTTTGATCCTGCTGAGGTAGGCGTCGACTTTTTGGTCTCCTTCTAAGTAGACAGAAATCACTCCCAGTTTTAGGCCTGTGCCGACCAATAGGACAGCCGCTTCCGTTTCGGTGACAATTTGGGGGTCATGGATTACCTCCAGCCTATCGCCGAAGACTATAATGGCTGCCTTAACTGGTTTTTGCCTATTTAAACTGCACTGAATAATGCGAGTTCCAGGATATTGTTTCATCGCGCCTTTATTTCCCACATAGGGTTCTTGAACAAGGGCAACTGAAACTCCCCTTTCTCTCGCAACCTTCAGGAGTTCTGTCGTTGCATTCTGGGAGCGCTGCAGGTTTGCTTGGATGAAGCGCAAACCTGGTTTTCCTACTCTTTGGGAGACTGAGCCTCGTTCCTCATGAGTGCCCTTAGCAATAAGATATTCGGGACCGCGCTATGCCATCCCATTTTACCCTTTCAGGGCACTCGCTACTAAAGGCGTTGTGAGCGAGTTCTCTGTTGGGGCTGTTGGGATGAGCAGCCGCGCAGTTTTTGCATTTGGGTGGCAGGTCTTCTTTTCTTGCCTTGCATTGGGTCCAGGAATGGGCTTTTCCGCAATGACTGCAGGATTCATCCCTTTCCCGGCAGATCGCCTTTGTGTGACCGAAACCTAAGCATTTGGTGCACTGCACCAAAGGCGAGTGGTCTGCCACTGGTCTCCGCTGGAGCCCAATGTAGACTTTTTCGGCGTCCAAAAACGCTCTGTGAATGCGAGGTGAGACCTCGATCACTGGATGGCACTCATGCTGGTTACGCGCCCTTTTTCTGTACCGAACTCTAATCACGCTCTCTTGCAAATTAACCCCTTGTAGCAGATGTTTATTCTGCGCCAAAAGGTTTTCCACTATCTCGTGGTCTTTGTGGTAAGCCAGGACGTCTCGGATGATGATTAGTGGATTACCCGCTTTCGCGGTCTCCACCTTTAGAGTTTTGTCCTGCTGCACGCGATTTCTAACCAGACCAAGGTCTTCCTCTGTGCTGCAACTCAGGATAACTTTCCTGTTTCGACCTTTGCGCACTCGGTCAACCCTTGCTCCGGTCTTTTTCGTGTCCAGTGCTACCGCTATTCTGTCTATTAGATTTTCGGCCGTCGTGGGGGATGTGGGATTCGCTGTTGTCACGATAAGAGTGTGGTTTGGTTTTGGCACAATTGGCTTAGCTGCCATTTTCGCGTAGTTGGGCTTAGATGGTTTGCCCGTCTCCGCTTGGCAGATTTCGGCCTCAATGCTTAGGGCTGGTGGGGGAAGAATTAATTTTTCCTGTCGCATCGTCCGGAGTTCCGACGATACAGCTTCTAGACGTTCTGTAATAGGCTGCACGTGCTCATCGATGTTTATTCTGATTGGGGCGGAGGATGGGGGTGGCGTTTGTTTATTTAGAATTTTTTCAATCGTACTTAGTCTGTCCGAGTAATTTGGGGGAGTAGGAGGTGGAGGAGTCGAGGCGAGCTCTTTCAGAATTTTGGCGTTTTGGTGAAGGATATCGATGGTTTCTGCCCTTTCAACGTTTGAGTCTCTCCGAAACTCGTCGACCTGTCTCCGAAGAATTTCAATCCCGGTTTTTAGACCGAGATAATCGTTCTGCAGTGGAGTCAAATCGACGGAGGGGTTTTGACTTTGCGCAGGTAACTTAATAAAACCACTGATATCCCTCACCGCTTCGGCCGTTGCTTTTATTTGTTGGTGGGGCTCTCTCGACTCAAAGCTCTGCCAGTCTCTAACGGCTTTAATTTCTTTTTGGAGTTCGCTGAGTGTTTCCCTGGCCAGAGCTACCTCCTTTTTTAAAATGTAATGGAAATGGACTCGTCTAGTGCCATAGTTAGTAGTAAGTCTCCTCGCGGGGACGTAAATTATAGATTCGATCCTCTTCCCGGACAAATATTTGTGTAATGAATGCAATTTTTTGTTTTATGTCTGAGTGTTTCTAAGAATATTGCCTAGCCTTCGTTGATAGTAAGTTTCCCTGCGGAGTCGTAGGTCGCAAATTCGATTGTCATCCAGGACAATAATAGATAACAACAATAGCTGAGTGTCACTGTGCTGTTATGTGGCAGGCATTTGGTTTACCATCAGGCAAATGTACTGCTCGTCTCGTCAAACATTGATTAAAAAAAAAGTTATGAATTCAAATGCTTCTTCTGGATTTTAATGCAAGACATGTGTCTAATGATAAGTATCACGCCTGTTCGTGTCAGCACAGTACCACGCAACTGCCTCTTGCTGTAATGAGTGACAAGAAATACAAGAGAATCACTTTGCCATATAATTTCACTCGCAACAAATAATGGGATTGAATTTTTCAAATACATTGAGCCTGTTCCAAGAATACATTTTTTTATTAATACGTGAAGAAAAACTGTTTGTCCCTTTTTACAAAAATTGCGCGGACGGAAGAGTATGAAATTTCCGATACTTACTTACAACTTGAATAGATTATGAGTGCAGAATGATGATACTTTTTTTAATTGTACATAAAAATACATATACATTATACCTACACACAAACACACGCTTAATTTTTCTTTTGTTTTTTAAATAGAATTCAACTATTTAGTACGCGTAAGTAGTCAAATTTCCTTATGTCTACTACTTTAGATAAAAACTTTGCAAACATATAAAAGTGTAGCTGTAGTATGGTTTTGGACAAATATACATTATGTTCATGCAATATCGCAGGATCACTGAATGGACAAAAAACGTCCGAAATCGTCCGTTTTGTCGAACCCGTTCGTACAACTTTCCGGCGAATCACCCTCGTTTAACTTCTGCTTTTCATTAATCACAGCGAACGCTCTGACGATTAAGCCTCTTACATGTTATGCTGATGGCGTTCATTTCACATGTTTAATGATGTTTGGTAGGACTGCATTAAATTTTTGTTTTAAATCTATATAATACGAGAATTTTATATATAAGATATAAAAATCAATGCCACTTTTCGTTGTTATTGAACTCCTCCTAAACGGCTGGACCGATTTGAATGATTTTTTGTATACGTTTGAGTAGGGCCCTGGAAGGTTTAGATACACAAATCAGCCCGGCAGATAGCGCTGCAGTTGATATCCAGGTTATTATTTGAGCGAAACCGGAGCGGGCCGCTAGTTACCTATATTTTTTTAATTAACTGTACTTCGTTTGGGCAAAGGTCTCTCCCATTTTGCTCTTAATAATCTGGTCCTGGGTAGCGATTCTAAATCCATTCGGTTGCATCCGTCACGGAATCTTATGTCTCGGTCTTTGTCTTATCTGTTTAGCATGACAGAGACACAGTTGTCATTCCGATTCCGAACCATTCGGTATCGCATTTAGAATCGCTACCCTGATCTTTCATAGTCCAAAATGTTTAAACCGTTCAGAGCCCATCTTTCTTTCACTTCGTCAAGAGTGATGATAACTGACAGGACAAAGCAATTAGTCACTCGCGTGTGATAGAATCATTTAATTATCTCACATTGAATAGCTCTTATTCGTTAATGCTTAGTTCAGATGTTTGTTTGGCAATGGACATAAGTGATGAGACAAACTTAAACACTATCATCAATTAGATACTTACCTTTAAATATATTATATCATGTAATATTTCAATATTAACATCATCCTGCCTTCCATGCCTTCTTTATCCCACTGTTGGCAACAGGTTTCTCCCTTACTTTTTTACCTGCCTCAATTGAGTCAATAACAAAAAAATAGTACTTATTATATAGTATATTCTATTTACTTCAAATCTTTTAGTGTAAAACTAAAGCGATCTTTGAATACGATAACAACAACTATGTTACAATAATTTACAGCACATCTGTAATTAGCGATTACGAACACTATCATGTAACATGCAATCTATAAATGTATTTAAACATGTTTGTGATTACAGATCAGCAGTAACCACGGTTGTTATACACATGTAAAGTAGCCATTAGCCGCAGGAGAGGCGCGGGAAGCAAGCCTCACACAAAAGGCTACAGAAGTTTATTTAAAAAAGAAATGGAGAAAGTTCCCTCATTATATCAGCATTAGGCCAGTCGCGAGGCTTAAAGGCCGAGGCCTGTGTAACGACTAGGTATGGCTGTAATGGCTGCGTAAAATATTATGGCTTAAAATCGTGTTTCAATGGAGCTGTTGCTTAATGTCTCTTTTGGACAACAAACATTATCTAGAAATGACTGTGGGTCTCTACTTAATTTTTTACATTTTTAAACATGATGGTATGAAAAACTTCATCATTCATTTGTTGTTAATGAATTTATTTATTTTGTGGATGTTAATAAAAAAATTAAATACAACTTTTGGGGTTAAATATTTTCTATAGTTAATTTATGGGTGAAGAAACGTGTTCTTGATATTTCTGATGGTAATTAACACGTCTGCCCGTCACAATACAGTGACACGCAACTATTTAAACACAAAGAGTCTCAATGTGTATAACAAGTATGTATTTAAAACTATATAAGTATTACTAGCAGGGCCCCGCGGTTTAACCCACCTAGTTCCCGTTCCCGTTATTTTCCTGGGATAAAAGGAGTAGCTTATGTGTTTTTAAGACTATAATCTAACTGTATTCCAAATTTCAGCCTGATCCGTTCATACGTTACGGCGTGATTGAGCAACAAACATCCAAATATCCAAACATCCATACTTTGACATTTATTTATAATATTAGTGGGATGTCAGCTATGTGGCCGCCATAGAATAAGCTTTGCTTAGTTTGGGGTCAGATGATGTTGTGTGTGAAATCTCCACCAATCATTGCACAGTAGGATAGTGCTCGGCCCACAAATATATAATTAAATCGATTTATTTCTTTGGTACCGAATATGAAGTGGTCTACGTATGATTATGCTGATAACTCCTGTATAGTATTTTATCCAGAAATTACCGACTTGGGGCCCATAGCAAGTCTAGAACATTATTATTAAGCTTTTATACCGATTTTACTATTTACCCCCTAATTGCAAACAAGGTACCGAAAAGAAATCACTTACGTAGGGTTCCCGGCGTCGTCCAAAGCCCAGTTTGATACGACAGGAATGTAGGTAGGGATCAAATGGGAATGTGGGAAGAACCAAACCAGGCGATATCGAGGCGACCTCCCGAATTCCCGTTCCAGCAGAAGCAACGGTCCGGCGTTGTAGAAAAGGGCCAATCCAGTAGCCACTTCACAAATAATATTCCAGCACTAATCCAGTAGTAATTAACACAGTTCACGCCAATAGTCTATTCCCGTAGCACTATAACACTTTTATCCAGAAAAGCAAACCAGGTTAGAAAAAAAAAACAAGGAGTGGCTCGAACGTACCGGCGAAACGAGACAACGTCACTTGACAGCCGGCTGTCAACATAGATCCGCTATATTTTCGATGGCCGATATAATGTTGCCCGATTATACGGAACAAAACCCCCGACCAATTGAACTCCAGCTCAATTTTAGAAACCAGTATTTAGTAGTATCCGGACCCCAAATAAAACGAAATTCCCAACTTTGACCCGAAAGTGGAAATCAAACCAAAAAAAGAAAAAAAAAACTTTACCAAAAATAGCAATAAAATTAAATAAATTTTTAACCATGAAAAATACGTATATCTAATAAAGAGGCAAGCGTGCCAGAGAGGACACCGCGCGCTGAAGTCTGGAACCAGAAACCAGAACCTCCGCCACGCGGGGTGTGCCATCAGTACCAGATATCAATTTTAAAATACGTCCCCTACGCCAGAGTAGGGGGGCCAAATTTGCCTCTTTTAATAATACTAAGTCCCCTTCCCGAGGGGCCTCCGTCCTATCTGTCCATTTTACCCGTTGTTGCAACAGATGCAAGTACTCGGCCGACCAGCGCCTCCAGAAGTCTTGACTTATTTGCTGCAATAACTGAAAACGGGACAGGCGTCCGGGGCGCTCATCCTTCCAGGGATACTCCGGCAACGCGGTTAAAGGCTGACCGATCAAGAAGTGACCCGGCGTCAAGACTTCTAGATCGTTAGGGTCAGGCGAGATTGGACAGAGAGGACGGGAATTAAGCACTGCCTCCACGCGGCATAGTACCGTGACTAACTCTTCCCAAGTTAACACGGTCTCCCCGATGACACGGCGGAGATGGGTTTTAGCAGACTTCACCGCAGCCTCAAAAATTCCTCCCCAGTGAGGACAGGCCGGCACACTAAATTGCCAGCTGATTCCCCGCTGGGCGAGAGCCAGACTTAAACTATTATTACCAGAATTTAAAAAATTATTAACTTCGCGTAAATAATTCGCCGCCCCTCGATAATTTGTGCCATTGTCCGAACGTATTAAAGAGGGTACTCCTCTTCGCGCTACAAAGCGATCCAGCGCCGCGACAAAAGCCTCCGTAGACAGCGCAGAGACCAGCTCCAAGTGGACTGCTTTGGTGGCCAAACACACAAAGACGCACAGGTAGGCTTTAACGACCTTGGCGTTACGCAACGTCGATGACTTGACCGAGAAGGGCCCAGCGAAGTCCGTTCCGACCCCGTCGAACGGCCTCGAGGGAGAAATCCTATCCGGAGGAAGATCTCCCATCATGGGCTGCATGGTAGACGCCTTGAGCCTATAACAAGGGACACATCTAAACAGCACCTTTCGGACCGCCCTGCGAGCCGACAAGATCCAGAATTCACGCTGCAACACAGCGAGAAGCGCGCCACATCCAGCGTGCGCGTTACCGAGATGCCGATCGGAGATCAGCAGGTCCACCAGAGGACCTCCTTTAGGTAGCAACAGGGGGTGTTGACCCGACCGACCGCAGCGCAGCGCCTCAAGTTCCGTCGGAAACCTCTCACCCTGCACCAGCCGAATGAGGTGCAGCAAGGAACTCCGACGCTCCTCCACAGTGGCGATCTGGTCACACATCTTCTGACGAGGGTGACGACAGTTGTGGATGAAGCGCTTAATCCAGCTAATTACCCCCAACAGTTTATCCAGCTTGCTGTAACGACCCGTCAACCAATCAGGGTCTGGGGACACTTCCGCCACAATCGCATGCACGCGGACTCCGGGCAGCTCCGCTCGCTCCGAGTCCGCGCCGAGAGCTGGCCAGGAAGCTTCTGGCTCCCGCAGCCAGTCCGGACCCCACCATAAGGGGTGATCAACTAGCTCCGGCGCGGAACAGCCGCGCGACGCACAGTCAGCGGGGTTCAACTCACCCGGGACATGTCTCCAAACCATGTCCAGTCCAATGTTTTGGATTTGGGAAACCCGATTTCCCACAAAAGTCTCCAAGGTATGAGGGGCTGCTCGTAACCAGGCAAGTACGACCTGACTGTCTGACCACGCATAGACCTTCCGGATGTCTATCGAGGTGGACAGTTCCTGATATACGTGCTTAAGCAGCCGAGCAAGTAATGTGGCTCCGCTCAATTCCAGTTTCGGAATAGTGAGTCGTGTCCTGATAGGAACTACCTTGCTCTTCCCCAATAAGAGCGTGACATTGACGTGGCCTCCAGCGTCAACTGTACGCAAGTACACAGATGCGGCATAGCCCAGCTCGGACGCATCACAGAACCCGTGCAGGCTGATCCGGCTACAGCCTGGTGGCAGAATGCGCCGGGGCAACGCCACTCGATTGACCGTTTCGAGGTCAGATATTAAACGAAGCCAAATGTTAAGCGAGTCTCCAACCAGGGGGTCGTCCCATGAGACCTTCAGAGTCCAAAGTCGCTGTAACAGACACTTGGCTGCGAACAGAACCGGACTGATCCAACCGTTTGGATCAAACATCCTGGCGATGGTGGACAAAACCGTCCGTTTTGTCCACTCGCGTGTGGCTTCCAGTGCCACCCGAAAGGTGAAGATGTCAGCAACCGGTTGATACTGCATGCCCAGAACCGCAATCCCGTGCGGATCGTCACCTTCCTCAAAGAGCCCGGAATCCTGCTGGTGATCGTCCGGGATACCAGCCAGGACGTTGGGGTCGTTAGAGAGCCATTTCCGAAGCTCATAGCCTCCAGATGCGAGAAGCTCTGTAAGCTCATCCCGGAGCAACAGAGCTTCCTCCACCGTCTGCGCGCCAGTGCAAACGTCGTCCACGTACAGGTCGCGTTCCAGAACTGCGGCTGCACGTGGGTACCGAGCCCGTTCTTGCTCCGCCAACTCCAGCAGTGAGCGGATCGCAATGAAGGGGCTTGATCTCAACCCATAGGTGTTGGTGTTCAACTCATACACCATCATAGGGTCCTGAGGACTTTCCCGCCAGAGGATCAACTGGAACCTCCTGTCCTCGGGGTGTATGACCGTTTGTCGGAACATCATACGGATGTCCGCTCCCAACACCACCTGATGCCTACGGAAATTCAGGATGATGTCTACAATATCCCGATGTAACTTCGGTCCAGCGTGGAGGCACTGGTTCAGTGACACTCCTGTCGAAGTCGGAGCGGATCCATCGAACACCGTCCTGAGTTTGCCCGTCGACGCCTTCAAAACTGCGTGATGAGGCAAAAAGTAGTGGTCCATGGTCGACCAGTCGTCGCGAGCCGGAGACATGTGGCCCAGTGCCTCATACTCCCTCATGAACTCGATGTACTTTTCCCGAAGTACAGGATCTCGAGCCATGCGTCGCTCCATGGACCTGAGCCTTTTCTCGGCCAATGATCGAGACTGGCCCAGACGCGGGGGGTTATCCCGGAAAGGCAGCCTAGTCTCCAATCGCCCAGAAACCATTCTCCGAGTGTGAGCCTGATAAAAGTTCTCACACTTCACGTGCTCGGGATCCAGCCGAGACACGGTAGGCGGCTCTTCGATCTCCCAGAACCTCTGCATGATCTGAGCGAGGGCCGTTCCCGTAAAAGAAGCCTGATTCGACTGCTGCCACTCATCCACCATTCCCAAAATGGCGTTCCCGTAGATGGTGGGCAGCGCCATCAGCGAAGACTGATCCAGCAGTCTAGGCTTGCCGTTCATGATGTAACCCAGTACATCAGAACCCAACAAAAGGTCTACCGGACCCGCCATCCCGAAGCGGGGATCTGCCAACCTGAGACCCTTAGTACAGGACAAAAGATCCGGATCTATGTCCGCCTGAGGAAGCCAACCGACAACCGAATCCATGACGGTGGCCCTGACCGCAATCCTTTCCGAATATGAATGTACGGACGAGAAGGAGAGGCGGGTCTGTCCAGCCAACCGCACCTCTGTGTTCCCGACTCCTCGCAACGGAGTCGGTGACGGAAACCTAGCCAGGCCCAGGCGATGAGCAACCCGGGTTGTTAAAATGCACCCCTGGGACCCTGTGTCCAAGAGCGCTCGTATCCGGACGTAGTCGCCTCTTGGACCCCAAACCCTTAACCAGAGGGTGGGCAGCAGGACCACCGGTTGATCCTGTGCCAAGGGAACGGAGGCTAGTCAATCCCTCCGAGGCCCGTCCGAACCCGTCGGACTACAGGGCGCAGCCCAGTATGGCTGCCGAGTCATAAGGGCCATCGGAGGGGGGGCATATCCAGCTGCCCTGCCATACTGAAAGTAGGGCGGGTGGTAGTCCAGCCTCGGATGCTCATGGAGGGGAGGCGTGTACGCCCTCCATTGCATTAATCGCGGATCCAGCGGCGGAGAAGGATAACGCTGGGGAGGTGGCCCCCGTGGTGACTCCGGTATCACCCCTCCACCTCTCCAGTTCGCCCGCGTCCGCGCGGGCTGTGAGGTCGGTGACCGAGCCACGTGTAGGACGCCCCTTGTTGGGCTGCCCGGTGCTGCCGGGAGTTGGGGTGGAGGGGGTGTGCTCCACGCTGTAGCCACTTCATTGTTGTACAATGCGTGGCTCGGCGTGGGAGCGCCCCCGCCCGTGGAGGGCCCCCTCCCGGAGGGCTGTCGACCAGCACCATCGCTCCTGGTGCACAAGAGCTGGTGGTGTGGTCCCCCACACCCAGGACACGGCCGTGCCGTGGGGCAGTCATTGTACAAATGACCCCCCAGGCACCCGTAGCACCGACGCAACTTCCGAACGATCCCTCGTCGGTCGGAAGTCGTCCTCGCAAGCAGGGCCGGACACTGCACCAGCGCGTGAAGCTGGCCACAGTTCGGGCAATCCTGCTCCGACGCAGTCGTCACCGTCGCCGTCCGCTTTACCCCACCCTGAGTGCGGGGATTGGTAGGTCGCGGTCCTGTTCCGGCAGGGCCACGAGCTGAAGCGGCGGGCTGCGCCTCCTGCGGCGCCGACTCGACCATCCTCGCCTCCCACTCCAGGACCCGAAGCAGATCCTCAAACGTGGGGAAGACCTTCGGGTTGCCGTGAAGGCCCCTTTCCCGCTCGAACCGGGCGCGCAACTCCAGCGGCACCTTGCCCAGCAGAATGTGGACCAGTAGAAACGACCAGTGTTCTACTGGCAGTCCCAAGCTGCGCAAGGCGTTGTACGCCACCTTCACGGGCGTGAGAATTAGCGGCCTCAACTGAGACCTCTCAGTCACCTTCGGCAGCCCCAGTATTTGGAACACGTGAGCGTCGGCGAGGAGCCGAGGGTTTTGGAACCTCGTCTCCAGCAACTCCATCGCCGTGCCGAAGTTGTCGTCGTCCAGCTCCAAGTGCTGGATCAGGGAGAGTGCCTCACCCTCTAGTGACGTGCGGAGATACGCCAGTTTCTCCGCCCTCGTCAAGTCGGTGCGTGAATCTACGAGAGAGGCGAACATACTCCGGAAGCCGCTCCACTCTCGCAGGTTACCTGTGAACCTGGGCAAGTCCAGGGTGGGAAATCGTCCCACTACACCCGAACCCGCATTCCTGATGACGGGTCCCGAGTTCGCCCTTCTCTGACGAGACCTCTCCAGCTGGCGAACCCCTTCGGAGACCTCGTCGTACAAATCCAGGATGCGCCGCATGTCCGCGTCGATCCTCTCCATCTGCTCCTCAGGTGGAGGCGGCCTTGCATCCCACAGCAATCCTGTGCTCCTCTCAGCGATCTCCAGGCGCCTGTCGAGGTGTTCTGCCCTGTTTAATAGCGCCTCCTCCCGGTCTCTCCTGCCGACCAATCCTTGTAAGGATTCGAACCATCGGAGCTGGTTGGCCAAATCCGAAGCCATTTTTAAATTTAAATTTAAACCAACCTAAAGTTCGGACAATGTCACAACAAATATATCCGCAACCTATTAAACCGGATACCACTTAATACTAATTTCCCGACAGTTTGGGGAGAAATTATAAACTGGGAACCCCCAAATATCTGGCCTATCCGATATATTTTCCCAGAAAACTAAAAACAAAAAAGGGGTATTTACGGCTAACCGCGCTCTGTCTACCAAAAAATGTATAGTATTTTATCCAGAAATTACCGACTTGGGGCCCATAGCAAGTCTAGAACATTATTATTAAGCTTTTATACCGATTTTAATATTTACCCCCTAATTGCAAACAAGGTACCGAAAAGAAATCACTTACGTAGGGTTCCCGGCGTCGTCCAAAGCCCAGTTTGATACGACAGGAATGTAGGTAGGGATCAAATGGGAATGTGGGAAGAACCAAACCAGGCGATATCGAGGCGACCTCCCGAATTCCCGTTCCAGCAGAAGCAACGGTCCGGCGTTGTAGAAAAGGGCCAATCCAGTAGCCACTTCACAAATAATATTCCAGCACTAATCCAGTAGTAATTAACACAGTTCACGCCAATAGTCTATTCCCGTAGCACTATAACACTTTTATCCAGAAAAGCAAACCAGGTTAGAAAAAAAAAACAAGGAGTGGCTCGAACGTACCGACGAAACGAGACAACGTCACTTGACAGCCGGCTGTCAACATAGATCCGCTATATTTTCGATGGCCGATATAATGTTGCCCGATTATACGGAACAACTCCTATTCCAGTCATTCTACCGACAAGAAACAAGGTGATATGGTTTGAATTCAATTTACCATTCCGAAAATTTCCAGAGAAATCACAGGACAAAGAGATAAATCCTCTTATATCTTTGGGTGACGAACGCAGTAAGGATTTGTACTCTTCATGTTAAAATAACTGCAGTGTTTTATGAGCAAGCGTGTTGCTTACCATCAGGTATTCATTCACTATTTACAATTAAAAAAAAATAGTTTTTTTTTTTACTTTTATAGGTTTACACTTGACCGCCATCTCGTCTGATGTTAAGCGACGATGGGGTCGACGATGGAATGTGTTAACCTAGAAGAAACCGATTCACTCTCGATTTGAAGACACAAAGATACCAACAGGGAAAACCCACTCAGGCAACGCATTCCACAGCCTAGACGTTGTTATCACAAAAGTAGAGTCAAATCTCTTCGTTCGTGTCTTTGGAACATCAACCATGAAACGATGTCGCTTTTTCGAGCTACGAGCATTCCGATAGAAAAAAGGGCAAGGTGGTATTAGATCATGTAAATCAGTCGCACACTCTCCGAAGTGTATTCTATAAAAAACTGAAAGGCTAGCAACTTTCAGTGTGAGTGTAGGTATCATGGTTGATACCTTAAACCATGTTTGACATATAATATGTTCGACGTACATCAATGCGTCTTTTCAACATATCAATGTAAGCCTAAGCTTTATCTATTTTCTTTCTTCAAGACCCAATCCGTGGTCCCACCTCACGCCGCAGTCGCATAAATCCTTCCGGCGGACTGTGGAAGCTACTCCCCGCAAAGTAAAAAATTAACTGCGCTCACTATCTGCCGCCCGGCGAACTAATTCCCTTCGCTTAGCCGTCCTGGGTCCTGGGTCTGGGAAAAATAACTTTAAGTCCTTGATTCGTAATAGCCGCACACCGTATCACATGGACGTTGACTCAAACACCGACTCAGATTCACTTTGAGTCCAAAAAATCGTAAGTTTATTCAGTTACTTAGATGTGAACTCTGTATCCCACACTAGGTCAGTCCTGTGTCGTGGAAGATAGCTCCTAATTGTTATATGTCGTATTTTATTTTCAAGTTAAATACAAAAAAAAATGTAAACAAGCAAAAATATAGGTTTTTTTGGGACTTTTATGATTAGTCACATGGCAGTCCCATCATTTAAAACAATTGTAGCTAGGTACTAAAAAGCTACGGCTGGTCTAGTCGGGAGAACGGCCCCTGCCGATTCGGAGACCCCGGGTTCAAACCCCACACGCACCACTGTCTTTTCGAAGTCATGTGCGTAATGCCGCTAACTTAAAAACGGTGAAGGAAAACATCGTGAGGAAACCGATCTGTACCTAGAATCTTTCGAAGTCATGTGTCATCCGCCAACCCACACTAGGCCAGCGTGGTGGATTATGGCTTTAACTCTCTACTTGCGAGAGAAGGCCCCGAGTCCCAGCAGTGGGAACGTTTTAGTGGGCTGTTGATGTTGACTAAAAAGTGTTAAGGCGTAAAGGGCTACTTCAGCATGTAAGAGGGTTAGTTGAGGTGAGCCACATACCTGAACAGGTCTTTGGCCGCGTCTGACGCAGGCTCAGTCTGCACTCGGTGAAATCTTCACACGTCGAGGCTACGCAGTTGGTAGCTCATCTCAAGTTACCCTCTCTCGCATTAGAAGCGGACGCACTCCACCAATAGGTGATGTACATCCTCTTCTACATGCGTCACAGTTTGGTGAATCTGCCATAGTTTGGCAGATAGGTTATTTACACAATTTGTAGGTAAACATAATAAACAAGGCGACTAAGGCCTGTGGCATAACTATTTTCTTATCTGTGCCTGTGGTTCAAAAATACGAGTACATTTATTTAATTTGTGGGTAGATGCGTTATAATATTATAAGGCAAAAGAAAGGGTGTGTATTTTTTTGTATTGTGTGAAGTAATTTAGAATAAGTTCTAATTAATCTCTACAGATTCCAGGGAAATATTAGTATAATCATATTTGTAGATTATGTTTTAATTAATGGCTAGTCACACTTCTTGGTTTCATTGTATGTGAAGTAGCTATTAAATGAAATAAAAAATATGATATATATTCCAAGACTCAGTTTGGATATATCCTATGTAAAGTCGCTACGGTGTGCGTGAGCCTTCACCCGTTGATTAAACCCCGGCATTTGTCTGTCTCTCGTAGGATGTGGAAGCGACACTCAACAGTTAAAAGCTAGATTCTAATATATTAACGGATTTTACAGTTAGAATAAGGATTGGGAGAGGATGCAACATTTCGCTTTCCAGCTCATTGTGTTAACTTGCTTTAAGTTTATCAATTGCATTCTGTTTATTTTGTATTGCATTTCACTGTTTTACTAAACAGTTATTGTCGTTCGGAAACAATACGTTTAATTTGTTTACTAATAAAGTTCATTGTTTCCTGACGACCTGTACAATATAACTATATTGACTGAAGTAGAATATAAATATATTTGTAAACTAATAAAGTTAATTGTTAATATATTGAAAATAAGTCTACTTACAGATGTATACTATTACAGTAGATGATTTGGTGTTAATAGTCCCAACCGTGAATGGCATGCAGACTTTTTGCTTCATACTCGTAATATCAGTGACTCGTTCCACTACAAGTGTACCCTCAGTAAATATCCTGTAATATGTATCATTGATATTGTAGTGAAGAACCACGATAGTTCAGAGAAGTATATCAAGAATATTAATACATAAACTATCAAATACTAAATCAATAGATCAATCACCAAAACAAAGCCATACATTATTTGTGTGGTGAAAGTATGTCTCATGTAATTTAATCTAGGTCTAAAAAATAATAATGCGTCATAAATATGTTTATAATATTTACATTGGAAACTTTTTCTTTTTAATCGTAATATAGAGTGACGAGACGAACATGACATGCATCTGATGGTAAGCAATACGCCTGCCTATATTATCATCACAGTGTCACTCACCTATTCAAACTTGATGATTCCAAATCGCTACTTAGCACTTCACCGCACTCGTCACTGAGGACGATTCATCTCTTCACCCTATATTTTTTGGCAAAGGTTGTTAAAATCAAAGTAAATAAATCAGTATCATCTTGTCATTAAAATGAAGGACTTTGAAATGAAGAAATTTGTGGACTGTGTCAGCTTCGTCCGTGAGAAAGAACCTGTAAATAGAAACCTCACACGTGGTCCCTGGGTGGTGCTAAACAGCTGACAAAAATACCGGTGGTAGGCCTCGGCCGTGGCTGGTGACCACCCATCAGACTTAAGTCATGCCGCCAAGCGGCCTAGCCGTGTTCCGGCCATGTTGTCTGATGACGCCATTTGGGAAGACGGGTCAGAGCAGTAGCTGCATAACTGCAAGACCGGATTGCCACACAACATTACTTTGCATCGGAAAGCTAGTCGTGGAGGGTAGCGGGATCCGAGGCACGGTTGCCGCGACCGACCGCAGACAGTAGGGGGCCCAAGTAGTGAGCTAGCCCCTCATGAAAGGCTGCCCCGCCATCTAGCGAAAAATCCCGGGATGCGCTATCCTGCCGGTTGGCGACCGGATATCAAGGCCAGATAGACATCCCCGGGGGGGCTCGGGCGTCCCCGCAGTCTCCAGACTAGTTTCCCATAGATGTATTCGTGTTGTGTGTTGTGGCCGTTGGTCAGCAGTGTGTAGCCTCGTTCTACTTCCGTTTTCCCACCGTAATTCACCCTCAAACAATCATGAACAAGGTCAAAAATAGAAACAAAGTTATTAAGCGGCTGCACTCCTTGATCCTAAAAGTGCACCTCGAGAATATCCGAGGTCTGCACTCAAATATCACAGCAGTCCACCACCACCTGGAGACTGAGCAGCCATCACTGTTTTTTCTTACGGAGACGCAGATAGGACGTCCGTTAGACGTGGCGTACCTAAACTACCCTGGTTACACGTTGGAGCACAACTTTAAGCCACGTGCTGGAGTGTGCCTGTACGCCCGTGACGATATCTGCTGTCGGCGTCTCCGTAACCTTGAGGACACCAGATTCTCTGTAATTTGGACGCTGAAAGACACAGGCATAGACAAAATTGTGTATGCCTGTGTCTATCGGTCGCACAGTGGGGATCTGGAGACAACTAGGCTCATGGAATATTTGAGTGAGGCGGCGGACGCGGCTCAGCAAAAGTATCCATCAGCCCAACTAGTGTTGCTGGGGGATTTTAACGGTCATCACAAGGATTGGCTGTTCCCATACCGGGACACTGACCACGCTGGACAGGAAACGAGAAAACTAGCTTTATCGTTAGACCTGACCCAGCTGGTCCAAGGGGCCACTCGGGTACCTGATGTTGCGTCGCATACTCCTTATTGTTTAGACCTTCTGCTGACAACTGATCCAGACCGATATTCCGTGGCGGTATCTTCGCCGTTAGTCAGCTCCGACCACTGTCTGGTGAAGTCAGTATCAATGTACCATCCGCCTGATCCAAGCCCTAGAGGCAACCGGCTGTTGTGGCGATACAAGTTAGCAGATTGGGATGAGATGCGTTCTTTTTTGCGTCTTACCCATGGCAGCCATTGTGCTTTTCTTCTGGTGATCCTTCAACTTGCGCGGATGCTGTGACTGAAGTGATCCAAACGGCTATGGAATATTTTATACCATACTCTGACGTTCCATTATCCAGCAAAGCTCGCCCTTGGTTTGGTCCTCAGTGTAAAAATGCTGAAGCATTTAAGCATGAGGCTTACCTAGCTTGGGTTGATGCTCGACAACGTAAGGCAAAGGACACGCACCAGAAGAAGAAAGCGTTTAACAAGGCTGCTAAGGCATGTAAAAAGGTTCTACAGAGGGCTCGATTTGACCATATTAGTCGAATAGGGAACAAACTAGCTTCATACCCTACGGGCAGCAAAGCGTTTTGGTCCCTAGCTAAGTCAGTCGAATCGAACTTCTGCCGCCCCTCACTACCTCCAATGCTTAAACCTGATGGGACGCTGGCTCACACCGCTATAGAGAAGGCAAACTTGTTTGCGTCTCAGTTTGCGGAATCTTCACGTCTAGATGCTGGTAGTGCGATACCCCCAACTCCACCTGGCAGTCAGACTGTAATGTCTGAAATACATATTCGCCAGAAGGAGGTTCGTAAAGTGCTACGCAATCTGGATGTGAATAAAGCCAGTGGCCCGGACGGAATTCCAGCCATAGTACTGAGGGTTTGTGCACCTGAGTTGTCTCCAGTACTAACGCGCCTGTTTAGACTTTCTCTCCAAACTGCGCAAGTGCCGAAGTCGTGGAAGCTTGCTAACGTGCAACCTGTGCCCAAAAAAGGCAGTCGTACTGACCCTGTCAACTACAGGCCCATCTCAGTCACGTCCATACTCTGTAAGACTATGGAACGTGTCTTAAACCACAGGCTCCTGGCATACCTAGAATCGAACGACCTCCTCAGTGACCGGCAATATGGGTTTCGCCGGAACCGGTCCACCGGGGACATTCTAGCGTATGTCACCCACATCTGGAGTGAAGCTATCGAGAAACACGGGGAAGCACTTGCAGTCTCCCTGGATATCTCGAAGGCTTTCGACAGGGTTTGGCATGATGGCCTTATAAGCAAGCTTTCGGGCTATGGTTTGTCACCTGGGTTTATTGCGTGGTTATCGGACTTCTTGAGGGATCGATCCATACGAGTCGTCATTGATGGCTGCTCGTCGGATCAAATGGCTATCAATGCTGGAGTTCCTCAGGGGTCGGTACTCTCTGCGACGCTCTTCCTGCTACATATCGATGATCTGTTGAAGCCCGGTATCTTTGGGTACGCAGATGATAGCACCGTCGTAGAGAGTTATATATCCAGCGCGAGAGCCAGTGGACAACAAACTCAGCTATTGAGAGAAGGTATGATCGAGCGTTTGAACTTGGCCCTTGAGGCAGTTTCTACATGGGGCGATGCCAATTTGGCCAAGTTTAACGAAGGAAAAACACAGGCGTGTTTATTCTCCGCTAAAAGGAGTCCATTCACACTGGTTCCTACTTTTCGAGGCGTATCCGTGCCGGTTACTGACCATCTCGAGCTTTTGGGCGTTTCTTTGTCATCGACGCTCAACTTTGGCACGTATATTGAGTCCAAGGCTAAACTAGCCGCCAAAAAACTGGGTGTCCTCTCAAAGGTGCGAAGATACTTCAATTCTGAGCAGTTGCTCACGTTGTACAAAGCACAGATTCGCTCCTGTATGGAGTACTGTTCGCACCTTTGGGATGGATCGGCTAAGTATCAGCTGGAGACTCTGGAATCGATTGAGAGACGTGCCAAAAGGCTCATAGGCAATGACACTCTTGTGCGTAAAAGACTTCAAAGTCTTGATCATCGCCGCAAGATTGCTAGCTTATCGGTTTTTTATCGGATACACTTCGGAGAGTGTGCAACTGATCTGCATGATTTAATACCACCTTGCCCTTTCTTCTATCGAAATTCTCGTATCTCAAAAAAGCGACATCGTTTCATGGTTGATGTTCCAAAAACACGAACAAAGAGATTTGACTCCACGTTTGTGATAAGAACGTCTAAGTTGTGGAATGCGTTGCCTGAGTGGGTTTTTCCCGATGGTTACAATCTGGATGTCTTCAAATCGAGAGTGAATCGGTTTCTTCTAGGTAAGCACGTTCCATCGTAGATCGCATCGTCGCTTAACATCAGGCGAGATGGTGGTCAAGTGTGAACCTACTAAAGTTAAAAAAAAAAAAAAAAACATGAAGATAAATAAATTAGTTATTCTCTTGTCATATCAGTTTGGTGCTAGATGGTGTTGTGAGTTGTGAGAAACTCTTAATACTAAAAAAACTAAAGACCAATCTAAACCACTGTTCTACAATGTTACAAGCTAAACGACTGTACCGCCCTACATTGTAAGCAAACATTAGATTGTAGTATATTTGGGGATTATAGTTTTAGGGCCAGGATTAGGGCACCTAGCGGGCAACTTCGGTGAATGTGTTAGCTAATATTCAACTCCAGTTTATATTGGGTCTGTGGTTTCGGCCAAATAAGATTTTGCTGGAGGGTCTCTGGAACTAAATTTAACTGGCTAAGAGGTTCATTTTAGTTTTTCTAGTCTACTTGATGTATAGTGATGGAATTTGTAACTTGTTTGTAACTACCAAGTGTAATTTACTGCTATAGTATAATTTACTGTTTGTAACTACTAAGTGTAGTATAGAACTTAAGTTTTAGATATCCTACAACAGCATTATTTGAGAAATCTAAAGTATTATCAGTTAGGAAGTTATTCATCTACCATTCCATTTTACCATACCATACCATTCGTAGGTATCATAGAGATACAGTTCCAAACACTCATGATATTGAAAAAAGGATTACTAGGTTTCATGTACCGGTTTACAACAGTGAAGTTGCTTGGAGACATTATCTACATATGGCACCAATATTTTACAATAAAATGATTAGTTTGCAAGATATACGTAAAGTGGGGTCATATAAATTAAAGAACATTACTTACAATTGGTTATCGGGTTTAAATTATGCTGATACTGAGAAACTATTGAAAAAGATTTTGTAAGATAAATATTGTAATTTATTTATTTTTTGTTTTCTGCATGGTAATTTTCATTTATTTGAGATTTTCTTGTTGTTTACTTGTTTTATTTTGCAATTGCTTTAAGTTGGTCAATAAGTTTGATTTTGTTATTTAATTTTGACTTCTAACAGTCTTATTTATTTATTACTAAATTATAATAAGTTTTTTTTTCTCTAATTTTTCTATTATAAACGTAAAGTTAACAGGTTGTTGAACATTGTATATAGTTAAGTGAAATAATGGAAGACGCTGCCTTTTGCACCACAGTGTTTACACTAATGCAGAAGGCAGAGCCGCAAAAAAATTTTTTTGGATCTCAATATTTCTTCAATAAATTATCTTTTATCTTATCTTTATCTTTAGTATACCTATAAAATTTAACAAGTAGTAATTTAATGTAAACAATAGTAGTACCTATATTTCTATATATTATTATGTGAATTTCTCTAACTGTTTCTTTGTGTCTCTGTGTCTTAAACTTTCGTACCTATTTGGTACGGTAGTTAAGGTAATTTGTAACTTCATATATTTTCCATGTTATTTTTTAATAAAAATTACCTCTTTTAATTTATGAACACTTTACTTATCGTTATTTGTCTGATGGGCGTAATTAAGTATTTTCTTATTAGGGTTCCGTAAAACGTAACAACGGAACCCTTATAGATTCGTCATGTCTGTCTGTCTGTCTGTCTGTCCGTCCGTATGTCACAGCCACTTTTTGCCGAAACTATGAGGATTACACTATTGAAACTTGGTATGTAGATGTATTCTGTAAACCGCATTAAGATTTTTACAAAAACAATTAAAAAATAGAAAAATTAGGGTTGCCCCTCATACTAAGAACTGAAACTCAAAAATTTTTTTTTATCAAACCTACACGTGTGGGGTGTCTATCGATTAAAAATGATGTTAAGGTTTCTAATATAGTTTTTCTCTACACTGAATAATTTGCGCGAGAGTCACTTCCAAAGTGGTAAAATGTGTCCCCCCCCCCCCTCTAACTTCTAAAGTAGGGGAATAGAAAATCTAAAAAAATATATATGATGTACATTACCATGTAAACTACCAACGAAAACTAGTTTGAACTCGATCTGATCAGTAGTTTTATTTTAGTACGTCATAAATACACTATTATTAAAACTTCGATCAAAGTTACAACGAACTACAAGAACTATGTGTACTATGTATATTATGTTACTTGCTGCAACGGAACCCTTCATGGGCGAGTCCAACTCGCACTTGGCCACTTTATTTAACTATTATAAGTTTACACTTGACCGCCATCTAGCCTGATGTTAAGCGACGATACTGTCTACTTAATTAGAAGATACCGAATTTCTCTCAATTTGAAGACACCAACATTGTAACCATCGGGAATACGTTAAACCTGAGGCAACACATTCCACAACCTAGACGTTCTTATCACAAAGGTAGAGTCCAACCTCTTCGTTCGACTCTTTACAACGTCTATCATGAAACTGTCTCGCTTCTACGAACTACGCGCAGTCCAATAGAAAAATCAGCAAGGTGATATTAGATCATGCAGATCATACACACTCTTCGAAGTGTATCCGATAAAACCCGATAAACTAGCAATTTTACAGTGAAGTCTTTTTCTTTGTGTGCCTGTCGCATTTTGTCTGCCTGTCATTTATGTAAACGCCTTATAATGATTTGTGTCATTGTGCCTGTTTTGCGAAACATTGGCTGCCGATATAAGGGCAAGTTGACACGAGAGTGACGTCAGACCACGGTATATCACAGCGCTCGTTACGCCGGCCCGCGTAATTGCGTCACTCCGTGCGTGGAAGGGACCACTCACTCCTTCGCCACTACTACGGACCAATCAGGATTTATTTTATTCCTCAAATGTTGTATAACTTTAAAGAAGCAATCATACCTTGCCTTGCTATCAGACTTCTCATAGCTCGGAAAAGCGACATTGTTTCATGGATGACGTTCCGAAGACTCAAATGAAGAAGTTTGACTCTACTTTTGAAGTGAAAACTTCTTTAAGCGCGCTATGGACAGAATTTTCGTGGGCTGTGAAATGGATTCATGATCACGTGATCATCACGCTCGGATATGATAAGAAATTTCGGGTAAACTCGGGATGCTAGAGCGAGAAAGATAATGTGGTCAACAAACGTGCCAGACCGAGAAAGAGAATTGTTAGAGGAGGACATGGGACAATAGATACTCTCTCTCTCTCTCTCTCTGCTCGCTACCGGCTACCAGTGTTGACGCCTTAGCGACTTTGTCGCTGAAACTGGCGAATTTTAAAAACCTTTTAGCGGATTTAGACGACGTGTTACCGACAAAGGGGAATATACTAGTGTAGTGTAGAAGGTTGGAGAAGGAAAAACACAAGGTGTGTCAGATCATATTTATAAGGAAATTAACTCATTCTCTCAAACATAAACAACATGGAAGTCTACCATAAGCTCTACTTCCAATTTCTATACATACAGATAAATATACGCACATTATAGCAGGAACTTTCCCAATTATATTATTAACATTTTATTCCATCATTTGTATTTTCGTTTCAATCTTACATGATAATAATGTTAATTATCGCCTTAAGTTATTCCTTTTTCCTTTTAATTTAAATTGCTTAACATTGTAGGTACTTAAACCAGTGCCATTTTATATTCTTACTAGCAGCTATATTTCCGGGATAAAATAGCTTATGTATTCTTCCAGACTGTTATTCCCTTAATAATTCAATCAAAACCGGCGACTTTGTTTCATAACTATTTGGCGACAAGCTCAAAATCATAGTGGCAACACTGACGGCTACCAACTCCAAAAGACTTTTCTTTGGGCGGGAAAACACGACGGGTGCTTTAAAATTTTCACAATCAAGTTAATTAGTTTTGCTGCGTAAATATTTCGTTTCTTTCGTGTAAATATTTCGTTTTGTATATTATAGTCAATAGTATAAATAAATATGAGCGTCGCTAGCGACGGGGGTGACCCCGTCAAACAGACCAGGAAAAGAAAACTATTGAAGCCAAATCCAAGTGAAAATGTTTCTTACAAACTATTTAGAAAATCCCTTTATAAGAGAAAGAGACTATTCCCAGAAAATCGTAGTGGAGACTGTGTAGTGTATGTGGAATCGACGGAACTCACGGAACAGGAGAAAGTCGGTAACAAAAATCCTATTACACTCACCAACCTTTTTGCGGACAATGTTAGGGGCATCATAGGGGTGCACCGTGTGATTGCATACAAAGTTGGAGTAACTTTTAAAAAGCCGGCCCCGGCCAACAACTTTTTGAACATGGACACTTTTTTTACTAACCATAAATGTGTATACAATCTGGGTATACAAATAAGTACTAGTATAAGTAGTGAGTAACCTTAGTATTTATTTCGCGCGGACTAAGTCGCGAGTAACAGCTACTTTGTATATTATAAATAAAATTTCAATAAATATTTACTTTAATTTCTGGCTTGTTTTACTCGTTTATTCAACTAATACGATCCATAATATTTTATTATAATACGACATACCTACCTAATTCAAAAATCAGCTAATGAAGTTTTCACTTCTGCCGTGTGGTCTTTCTTAAGCACACACCTTTTTTTTTTTTAATAAGCACGTCAAGTCTAGGATGTAGAATGGGTTGCCTGAGTACATTGGTTGTCCGATGGTTACATTCTCGGTGTCTTCAAATCGAGAGTGAATCGGTTTCTTCTGGATAAGCACGCTCCATCGACGACCGTATCGTCACATGGCCGTCAATTGTTGACCTATAAAAGATAAAAAGGAAATAACAGTCAAATGTCCTTAGTGTGTCAACACATAACATTATTTAATGTATACATCAAATGATACAGTTACCTAGGTTCCTAGTTAAAATTTTCTTATTCGTATCACCAATTTTGCAATTTCAGCGCGGTAATGCCAGTATTCTAGGGACGCTTCTGATTCATAGTGAACTTGATTATCTTTCGACCTACATTGGTCTATGGATAATGCAGATGTGCTTACTGTAAGTAGTTAGTTAGGATGTAGTAGGTAAGGATAGTGTTGTTCTTATTGTAATTTAGTTTTGTTACAAAAATTGTATGCTAATTATTTTATACACAAATCAATACTAATTAATTAGAATGTTATTATTATTATGATTATGTGTATGTCGACGTCATTATCAGAATATCATTATTATGTTAATTTCATATCATTCAATGGCACTGTCATTGTTTATTGCTTTTCAAACCATGATGTTTGCACGTTGCTGCTTGGCGGCAGAATAACTACTGACAAAGGTATAGTAGTACTTTCCAGATTGTCTCTATCGAGAGTGTAATGTAAACCACACTGACATTTAATAGACTGCTGTTTCACACGGTTAGTTCCTGATTTCATTGTTTTACCGAGATTTAGAATAGCCCATGTTGTAATCCAGAGCATAATCTATCTGTATTCCAAATTTCAATCCGATCTGTTCAGGCGTTCGGCCGTGATTGAGCAACAAACATCCAACCCAGTATTATAAACACGAAAAGCATTTATTAGTACGATAGTATAGTTTCTAGTCGAATTCAAGTAGTAGTGTGCTCGTGTGTAAAGGACGCGGGTGTCAATATAATGATGTCCTATCCAAATAGATGGGTCCATCGGCCCTCCGCCTCCTCCTCCGCCCTTCCCAATTACCAACTTTAAAATTGCCACTGCTTAAATTAACTTCGCGATCCGAACGAAAGAAGTCAAGATTGAATTAGTGATTTAGGCCACTATGAAATCAAACACAAAATTCAAGTTATGACGAATACAAGTTAGAGCTTCGAACTACTTAAATTCTGACATTTCGCCAACAAACTGCTTGCAAATGCAAAGGAAAATAAAAAAAATGCCTAAAAATCGGTTTATTCACAATGAATAATAATCTACCATAAATAGATAAATATGTAAAACTTATCTACACTCTACATATATTGGGCAAAACAAATATAGGATTAATATCTACACATTTAGGCAATTAGCTTGCTTATTGTCACGTAGCTATTAGAACATGCAGAGTGCAATGGACTTTGTAGTACTACACTGCGCTCGTAACACAAATATAGAGGTATAAGATGATTTATCTCTTTGACTCGTAGTATACATTTTCCTTCAAACTGAATAACACCAAAGCTTCTATAGTGGGTGGTACATAAATGACAAAGAATAACGTTATTCTTGTAGTTTGTGAAATAGGTTAGAGACTTGTCAAAGAGTTACCTACCATTACAGAGATCTACAAAGTATTCAAAATGAATAAGTTCATGAAAAATTTCGCATTTCTTGTATTAGGTACCTTCTAAGGAAATTAATTCATTCTCATCTTGATCTTTGTACTAAAACTTGTATTATTACTTCTTAGAAATGATGGAGGTAGATCTTGATTTTAATTGGTTGAAAGTAGGGAAGTTTGAAACTAGAATAGATAATTACTGGAACGGTTTAACTTTTCCGATTGTTAATAACTTGGGTAAGTTGTTTGAGCGTTCTTAACGAAACTGGATGACGAGTTAACGTTCGTTTTGTGGCTAAACACCGGTTCAGGGTGCGGGGACGAGACATTAAATATTTTTACATTTTACAAATAACATGAAAGAAATTAGCTGGATATTTCACTCCCGCAATCAGCCTAGCGGCGTAGTTGTTTGCGATAAATACGGGTATTTGTTGTGTATCTGGGTTTAACTAAGTGTTGTTTGTCTACATATTAATTGTATTCTTGACCATATTTTTTAAAAGCCCATTGTTCAGCAAAAGATCTTATTCACTGATTTTTTTTTATTCGGTATGCAGAGAGAGGGGTGGCGGTTGATCTTACTTGGGATCTTAGACTACGGAATTTCTGATTGCAGACTGACCCGTTTAGTTTTTGCAACATGATTGAGCAACAAACTTTCTTATTTATAATATTAATAGGATACTCTTCAATTGCTTGTATAATTATAAATACGACTCCATACTAGACACATTTTAGTGCTTTACAGCCAAACCACACTAGCTACTTTTAGCGGCGGCGACAGGCGCCGCGTCACACTTCAAAAAGTAGCGCGTGTGGTCAGGGGCTTCTTTAAGTAAAACAGCAGCATCTATGTCTATCTTTAAAAATTTAAACGTGAAAAGGAGCACAAAAGCACTTTCGTCTTACTAAATACAAATTATAAGCAAATGTGTAGCACACGTGTCTTGGGTATAGATTGAACTGTAAAAGTGAACCGCCGCCGCCGGATGGGTCCAAGAAAAGACAGGAAATAACCTCGGCGCAGGCCACCGCTCGCTCACGGCCAATTTCCTACTAGGAAGATTAACTCAAGGCGGCGAATTAATTATAAAAAAACAAAACGCTGATACAGCTGCTCGCTAAACAAGTATTTTGTCCATACAAACACGGCATAAATGGAATTTAATCAAGGAGGATAAAAAGTTCAGGCCCCTGGGCCGCTTTAATTAAAAAATACGAGTTCAGATATTCTGTTTTACATAGAAAATCTGTAAAATACTTCGGGTTAGGGCCGGATTGGGCGCGCTGAATTACTCGTTAATCTCGGGACTGTCAGTCTGATCTATGGATGATGTTGAAGTGCTCGGTTTGAGGAGCTAAGCTGTTAGTTCTAACCTTCTAACTACTCTTGTGATTGATCGGTTCTACGGCACGAATTACGTTAGATTGTGTATCTTTATTAGAAAATGTATCAGTTATTTAATAGAAAGGTCTGCTCTGCGGTGACCCCTGCGATTTAACAGTTTTCTTTAACCTGAGATAGACTTGGGCCGCCATTTTGTCTATGATGCGGTATAAGATGGAGTGTAGTTACTTAGAAGAAACTGGTTCCATCTAAATCTGAAGAAACCTAGTCTATACTGGATGAAATTCAACAAATTCCGTTACTTGGCTGTATAATACCATAAATATTTTAATCTAAAAAAGTACTTTTTACTGATTTTATAATTTACAAATCCGTTAAACTATTGTAAAAAAAATACCAAAATTAGCAATTAGACGTTTTTTACTCCACAAAGATCTTTATCGGATTTAAAAGTTGCCAATTTGCTTATACTTACAGTTCATGAACCAGGTATTTAAATATTTTTTGACGGGACGAGAAGGTCATGTGCCTGATGGTAAGCAACATGCCTGCCACATAACAGCACAGTGACACGCAGCTATTGGAACATGAAGAGTCCAAATCAATACCTAGTAGGTACTGCACTGCGCTCATCATCGAGAGATCTAAGATATCATATCTCTAAGCCCTGTAACTTCTCTGGAAACATTGCCCTTCAAACCGGAACACCCATTAATTTAATTTAATTTCCCTCAAATCCTTTTAATCGTTACAGAGATACGTTAGAACAAAATATATACATTTACAAATACACAAACTTTCGACTTAATACTATTAGTGTGTTTATATTTCACGAATATTCTAAAATTCACAACTTCTTAAAATATATTTTTGAAACAAGTGATATAATTTGAAAGCGCTGCTAGCAGCTACTGACCAGTAATAAAAATGGAGATAAATGTGAAATACATATGAATGAATACTGAGCCACCGCGTGGAGGCTAGACCGTCCAATTTCCTTTGTGCAATGTATAATCGGAAACCCGTATAGGTACTCCTTTTTATCTCTTCAAAGTTAGTGGTTGTTAAGCTTCGAGAGGAGCGGAGTTACTGGTTTTTTTAATAGGTTGGAGTGACCAGACGAGCAGGACATGTGCCTGATGGTAAGCAACATGCTTGCCCTACCCTGTATAGTAGCATCCAAGGCGGACTCTGCAAAGAGCCCTACCAACACACAATTAAATAAATAATCACGTATTTAAATATAAATAGGCTGTTTAAATGTACTTACTTGGTCTTACGTAAAAATAGCGAGTGAAAAGTGAAATGTCGAGGTTCTATCAATATCTCTACGTTGGTTGACCCACTCGTCCCGTTCCCCCATTTTGTATAAAAACAGTCGCACTCCGCCACACGCAGACATCGAGGGAAATTGAAACTCCACTAGACATAACTGGAGCGCGTTGAACGATGGCGTCTTTTCATTACTTTTTCAACTGTGGGTCGGGAGCACCTGGATAATATTGTCACCTACAATACAAATTAAATTGAGTTTTCTGGACTTTTACAAATGTAATATTAAGGAGATAATATAATAATTACTATTTTAACCATTTCAATAACAAAACATAGAATATGATATAGATCACAGTACGAATTGTTTTTTTTTTGTCAATTCGCATTTGTATAAAGTATCTCAATGTACATGGAAATAAGTGAGTAATTGTACACACACTCTTAACTAACATAAATATATATGTAAGTAAGTGATCAAAAATAGGATTTGTGTGACGTTTTTACAGTAGCTAGATGACAGACAGAGTACAACAAGAGAAAATGACATGGAATCTAGCAAATATAAAATGAAAAAGTTACAAATACCTATCTACACCCACTGACTGTATCATAGATAGCTAAAATTTTACACATTCTATGGATATTTTAACATTGATTACAGCTTAAATTTCATATTAAACGTCACTGAACAAAAAATATTCTGAAGTAATATTATCTGCCCACGACTCCCGACCTAGGTACTACTTTTTGCCACTTGCCGAGTGCACGAGTGTCAGGGATAATGAGCTGCGAGGCGCTTCATTAAAACTGTCTTGAGCGAATTCCTTTATGAAGACGTGATATTTTTCAGCAAGCACTGGAATGCGTGTCGGAGCGGTGACGCGACGGCTCCTACGGGGGAAGCTAGATGTACTCACACGTTCCAACGTGGTCTTATTCATATGCAGCAGTAAAAAAGTCCTTACAATATAGCAATACTGCTTCAACCGTACTGACAGCATTTCATACAGCTTGACTATTGTTTAAGACAGGGCGTTGACAAATGTTCGTCACCCCAAAGCAACATAGCCCGGCCACAGCAGTATTGTCGTTGAATATATGTATGTTTAGGTATTGCACACACTCATGGTTGTGTGAACCTACACTAGGTAGTGTTTTTTATTTAATATAAACACTCCACAGGCTCCGGGGTCCGTGACCTTTGTCATTACAATAATCTTTTTTATTTACATAGATCTTGGATTAGGAGAAGAAGAGAAATCAAAAACTCACTAGGTAGTGTTAATTAGATTTGCATAGATAATACGGTCTTTAAGATTGGCAAAAAAAAAATGTGGTAGTCATAGGAACTGCCGATAGAAGTGAAAAATTAAAACTCAGAATTAAATAGCTTACCTTGGAAACTACACGGGTGTAACCGGAGGGCGTGGTCTCGCCATCTTGGCATGGCCATCTAGAAATGCGTCAGCATTTCCCATTGGCTGATGCTGATGCGTTTCTAGATGGCCATGCCATGATGGCCTATCCACGCCCTTTTAGCATTTCCCATTGGCTAACGTATTTCTAGATGGCCAATAGCCATGGTCCCGAGTTTACCCGAAGCTTTCTTATCATACCCGAGCGTGACGAATGAATTTAATTCACAGCCCACGAAAAATCTGTCTAGGCGCGCCTAAAAAGTTTTCACTTCAAAAAAAATCAGCTATGGCCGTCCTGACTGTGAAAAAAGTCAATAATACTATGGTAGTAATGTCAGTTTCAATCAACTCAATTAACGGCTACAACTGTTCCCGAGCCGGATCATATTAATAACTTAGGTATTATATCCAAATAAGGTGTTATCAAAATGTCAGATACCACCAAACTAACATAATATACTACGCCTGACAAAATCATATTTTGACCGGTGAAGGTGTAAAGAAAATCAAGACGATCAAGCCTGACCTAACTCTGCCACCTGTCACTCGGATGCCCAACATGTTGGCGACATCCACACTGAATGCTTATATATGCCAAATGAAACATAGTAGCCCACTCAGAGTGTGCGAGGTATATGAGCAGAGCGTGTTGTAAATATCCACCAATAGAATCACTTTATTCCCGGAGTCCCAACAAGGACAGCAAAAAGCGGGCTGTTAATCCGACTCAAATTAGACCATAAAGATGCTTGTAAAACCGACCAGTTATAGCCAAACTTTTGTCTATAACTATAACTAGACGCTTTTATGTCACACGGGTGACAAAACTTCAATTAATCTAACAGTTTTAAATACTGTTTTTTGCTCTATAACCTCTCTATACTAAGCTGAGAGAGCTAGTCGTTTTAAGAGGAAATTAAAGAATTGGCTATTAATGAAAGGATTATATAACTTAAAAGAATATTTTAACCATGAAAATGACGATTATTTGTTATTTTAAAATGTTGTTCCTAATTCATTTTTTTTTGTTTGTTTTTTAAATTGGTTAATTATTTTCTTTAGCTTTCAATTGATATCATATTTATGTATACTAAAGTTAGATTTTTTAAAATGTTATAGCTATGTAGGTTTGTAGGTAAGCTTAAGTTACTTACACATTTTATTTTTCATACTTGTATTTTAACTCAGAACTTGCCATAAATTATTACGTTGAGTACCGACTACGTCACTATGTGACACATATTGCACGTCCGTAATTGGGCACACTGTTTGTACATTTAAGCTACTTTAAGATCTTTGTAAACACAGTATGGCAATAAATGAATTCTTATTCTTATTCTGACATAAAATAACAGAACGAATCCTATTTAATCTGTGGAACGAATCATTTATTTAGTTTTTATTGATGGATGAGAGAGTTGTGCGATTTACAGTTGAAATGTTACTGGTTTGAATTCGCTTGCACCTCTGACTATAACTTTTTTATATTTTCAAGTGAAAATATTTGTACAAGTATGTCATCAGGGCATTGGCTTTGACCACTTTGACGATGAAGGAAACCAATGTGTGGGAACCACCATGTTCCAAAAATATGTCCAGGTCATACGTTATCCGCGAACCTGCACGGGGTCAGCGTGGTAGAATGTAGCCTTGGCAGAAAAAGCTGTGACTCCCAGCAATGCACTCATGGCTGCTTAGGCTTAGCATAATAAGTCCTCTAAATGTTCCCATTGCTGGGACGCAGCACCTTCTTTCGAAAAGAGAGAGTCATGGCCAGAATCCACCACGCTGGCTCAGTGTCGGTTGGTCAACGACACATGACCTTGAAAGATTCTAGGCACACGATGTTTAGCTTAACTGTTTAAAGTTGTAGTTAGGTTAATAAAGTGTGGCATTACGCACATGACTTCGAAAAGACCGAATGAATGAGATCCGGCTGCATAATCTCTACGTTCATCGCGTAGTTAATCAAATTCACATTTTAACATACATTTCTGATAAGGAGAATACATTGATAATAGGTTGCCAGTTAATAAGTGGCTGCAAGTAATTTTAATTAAAATAAAGTTAATTAGTTTAAAAAAAAACGTTAATTTTTTTTTAAATATATTAATATCATCCACATCATAGCAATGTATGTAAAGAATTCGAAAGTCGATGGGTGCCGTTGCACACTCGGCCACAACTACTTCGCAGCCAGGTGTCAACAGGTAATACTTTGGTGTCCTATTTATACGTTCATGACGTATACTTATATTTTTGATATTAAATTAAAGCTAATTTTTTTACCTTTTTACACCTGGCTGCGAAGTAGTTGCGGCCGAGTGTGCAACGGCACCCATTGATTTTCGAATTATTTACATACATTGCTATGAACTTTAAAACTTTAAATTAAACTTTAAATGCTATAAAATATAGGAAACGAGAACTACGAATGAAACTGCAAGGTTCTACTAGTCCAAGATATTTTTATGTTTTTGAAATAAGTTTATGCCTAGCACCGCGATGTGCTCGTCACCCAGATATATAAAATGAATTTTCTCTTTGCCCTGTAATTTATCTGATACATTTCCGTAACATTCAATTTTATAGACACAAAAACAATATCAATCCCTCTAACATCATTGTATTAAGAAAAGGGAACAATTTAATTTCGTGACATCAAAACAAGAGCATTCCTTCTGTCATCCCTCATACGACACGACAACCGTCAAACCTACTTTCACTCTAAAACTATTATCCACCTACGTACAATATCCAACCTTTACCACTAAAGATAAGGTTTAAAGTTGAAAGTGAAGTTTTGAGAATTGGGTCAGCCAGTTTATTTACTTAGGAGATAATCCATTACAAAGGCACATTGATCTCCAAACTATCTGAGTGGATCGCTCGATGTTGTAAACAAAAAAGACTTTTCAGTTGAACTTTGACTCTGGGAAATACTTGTTTGTAGTACGTTAGTGTCATTATCGTTGCGAACGTAGAGTTTAAATAAACTTTAAAATGGTAATATTTTACTTATAAGTTAAATAACAGGGGATAGGGATCATATTACATATCTCTGGGTGACAAGCGAAAAGCAGAGCTAGGTAGTGATTTGGACTCTTCACGTTCTAATAGCTGTGTCACTATGCTATTATGAGCAGATTTGTTGTTTACCATCAGGCACATGACCTGTTTGTTTCGTCATTCTATTATATTGTAAAAAATACTTTCATACTTCCATATAAAATTGCAATTTATTGATATTCGATTTAACTTTACGGAACCCTAAAAGGGTTCCGTAAAACGTAAAAACGGAACCCTTATAGATTCGTCATGTCTGTCTGTCTGTCTGTCTGTCTGTCCGTCCGTATGTCACAGCCACTTTTTGCCGAAACTATGAGAGCTACACTGTTGAAACTTGGTAAGTAGATGTATTCTGTGAACCGCATTAAGATTTTTACAAAAGTTTTTAAAAAATCAAAAATTAGGGTTGCCCCCCATACTGAGAACTGAAGCTCAAAAATTTTTTTTTCATCAAACCTACACGTGTGGGGTGTCTATCGATAGGTCTTAAAAAATTATGTTGAGGTTTCTAACATAATTTTTGTCTACACTGAATAACTTGCGCGAGAGACGCTTCCAAAGTGGTAAAATGTGTGCCCCCCCCCCTCTAACTTCTAAAGTAAGAAAATGAAAAATCTTAAAAAAAATATATGATGTACATTACCATGAAAACTACCAACGAAAATTAGTTTGAACTCGATCTGATGAGTAGTTTTTTTTTAGTACGTCATAAATACACTATTATTAAAACTTCGATCAAAGTTACAACGAACTACAAGAACTATGTGTACTATGTATATTATGTTACTTGCTGGAACGGAACCCTTCATGGGCGAGTCCATCTCGCACTTGGCTACTTTATTACATTAATGATTTCCGAGTGACTAATGTGACTAGTCCTCCATAATATAAATATTCCTCCCAAGTCCAAGAATAAATAATCCTCCCAAGACCTTGAAATTTAGTGAACTTTGAAGAGCCATGTTCACGGGTAAAGTGACGAATGGCGGGCGCGCACGACAGTTCGTTTATAAAAGCCTAAATATTCATTTTAATACAAATATTGGGTACTAGCAGCACCGCACGGTTTTAACCGCGTAGTCCCCGTTCCCGTTACTTTTCCGGGATAATAGGTAGCTGTGTTCCGAATTTCATCTTTATCTGATCAGACCTTCCAACGTTATTGAGCAAACAAACATCTAAACATCCTAATATTAGTAGGATTAGGATTGTCTTCAGTTTAAATGTAGTGTGTATTATCATACATTTTTTTTAAATTACTTTCTCCTAAACAAATTTATGAACATCAAACTGCAATCCACGATGGATGCTTTCTAAAATGACTCAAAAAGCTGCAATTCTGAAACACGATTGGACTGGATATTTGCCAGATATTGGATGATGCACAGAGCGTTTTTTCCCGTAAATATTATAATGACTCGTCAACATCTTTTATGTCGATCCTGAAAAAACATTCATTGTGCTGATTTCACTTTCACTAGTGATTTATATTTCATTTGTCGTCGATACTATTGTTTTACTATATCTAAAGCATAACGTAGACCTTGCCACTAACTGTAACTCCGAATTTAAAAGAAGATTATTACGAAAACAGCTTACTCAATAAGGCAATAAAAGCACTGTTTTTCGACAGCAGGACTGCATGTTTCCAAAATATTTTATTGATACTCACTTGAATTTATTAAACAGAAAGCCGATTTAAGCTGATAAAATTTTAATCTCGTGTTTGATATAGATAGATAGATACACTTTATTGACACACCAAAACAATAGGATACACAAAAAAAATAATTAAATATACATTTTAAACTAGTGCGACAAGTCGGCGGCCTTATCGCTAAAAGCGATCTCTTCCAGGCAACCTTGGGATGGAAAATAACATGAGGATAAGTGAGAAAACGGGGTGCGCAAATAAGATGTAGAAAATTGTAAAGAAAATAAAATTAATTAATAAAATATATATATATATATTAGGGTGTCCCTTAAAATTCAATGTCAATATATTTTTACGCATACCTTCTAAAAACTTTTATATGGACCTAATATAGTACAGAAAAAAATATTAGCTCGATTTATAAACGATAACCCGTGCCGACTTGAGTTTTTAACTTGTCCATACAATTGCGCGGGTGCAGCGCTGCGACCTGTTACTGCGAGTTTCAATTGTCATTTCAGACGTGATTTCTAACATTATTAGTGCGTTGTTGTTTATTGTGTGGAGATGTCTGTGGAATAACGAAGTGATAAACAAAATATTTACCTTATCGGACTGCCAAGCCACCAGATAAATGGTGCAAAATTACCATCTAATCGACAAGTTCTTACCGTTTTATGTTACAATATACGTGAGGTCAAACTGACTGTTAGTGAAAGTGCGAATCTTGTTATAAGAGAGTGCATTATATTTTGGGAAAAGCCAGAATTCTTACAAAGGCATTTCCTAACTGCGTGAAGAAACTTGTTGATTTATATCATGTTTGGAGGGAGCTGCAAAAAAACTGTAAGAAAACTCAGGACACGTTCAAGAACCGTGAACACAATTTTGTAAAAGACCTTGATAACTTGTTTGATATTGCACATGCTGATGCCTTCGACAGAATGAAGATAGAGGAAGACAAAGATTTTTTAAGGAAACAGAGAGAGGCCAGGTCGACCTCGGGATGCTTAGGTGGAACTGACAAAACATTGGCGGAGAAAGAAGAACGAGTTAGGCAAAGACGATTGGAAGAGAAGGAAAGAAAGGTAAAACAAAGAGAGCTATTGGCTATTGCATGTACTTCTTCGGTAGATAGCTTGGAATGTCTGGAGAATTCGAATGAGGAACAGATTTCGAATTCTGTACTTAGTACTCAGATTCCTTACCCTGAAAAAAGTTCTAAAAGAGGCACGAAAAATTTCATGACTCCTAAACTGGTAGCAGCTTTAGATCAATGCCAATTAAGCATAAGATACTCAGTTTACATTCTCCATGCGGTTGTCGAAGCGCTTGGTCTGAACACCGATGATTTTCCTATTATCAAATCTTCGATTCAGCGAAATCGTACTCAGGCGAGAAAATCCAGGGCAGAAGCAATACAAACTGACTTTCAGAATAATTTGCCTGACGTAGTCATAGTCCATTGGGATGGAAAACTATTACCTGGATTGGATGTATGAAGTTTAAAAGAAGAACGCTTGCCAAGTCTTGCTTCATTTGACGATAGAGAATAACTTCTTGCAGTGCCAAAATTAGAGAGTTCTACGGGAAAACATCAAGCTAAAGCCATTTCAACTGCACTCTTTGACTGGAACCTACATGATAAAGTACAGATAATGTGCTGCGATACAACAGCTTAAAATACTGGCCGTTTCAGTGGAGCTTGTGCTATTTTGGAGCAGACTTTAGAAAGTGAATTACTGCTTTTTGCTTGTCGTCATCATTTTTATATGTTAGTCTTCAAAGCTGTTTTTGAAACCAAGGTAAAGCAAATTACAAGTAGCCCAGATATTCCAATTTTCAAAAAGTTAAGAGTATACTAAACCTTATGAACCTCGAATGTACAGTGTCAATTAAAGCACCTAACCAAGACTTATGCTTTTTGAAAGCTCTAAAAGAATATGAAAAAGTAGAGTACGGGTTGCAATCATGCTACAAATACGAAATTTCGTATTTGTAGCATGATTGCAACCCGTGCCGACCGAGCTCTAAAGTTTATTAGAAAATGGTGTTTTGGCCTGACATCTTGGTTTGATCCAAAATAATTAAAATGCAACAAATAAAGTAAAAATTAGTAATAACAAAATAAGATCAACACAAACTTTTATTTAAATACAAATTATAATAATAATTAATTAGGGTGACTTCTCTTTGGTGTAGTTTTTTACAGTCTGGATACAGATTTCTATGTTCCTGAACACAACGCAACAAAAACTGTTTTTGCTCTTCTTCAACCGTGATAAGTCCATTAAAATCTTGCATTCATTTAACAGCTCTTTCAGCAGTGTCATTTACGACCTTTCAAACAACTTATTCGTCTTCTAGCTTCCAAAAAAGTAGTATTGTCACCCCAAGAAGATACATCCTCCCGAAGAAAACTGTCGTCGATCTGCAGTCGAGATAGAAATTGTTTGCTTCTTTGAGTCACAAAATCATCCATCATCATAATATCTGAAAGAAAGAAAAAACAGTCTAAAAAGCAAAAACTAAGCCACGAAACTTTGAAAAAAGAAATAAGAAAATATTAAGCTTACTAAAGAAATTTTGCGTTTTTTCTTCCTTCGATGGGATATATCATTTGGCGGAATTTGAACTTTCATCTCTATTTGAATTATTAATCGTTTTTGTCTTGGTTTTGAAATCAACTTCTTCATCAAAGAGTAATAACATGACTGCTTCTTCACACAAATACCATAAATGATGAACAAACTTGCTTGTGGATGCCTTGGAACTTGTCGCGTCTACTTTTTCATATTCTTTTAGAGCTTTCAAAAAGCATAAGTCTTGGTTAGGTGCTTTAATTGACACTGTACATTCGAGGTTCATAAGGTTTAGTATACTCTTAACTTTTTGAAAATTGGAATATCTGGGCTACTTGTAATTTGCTTTACCTTGGTTTCAAAAACAGCTTTGAAGACTAACATATAAAAATGATGACGACAAGCAAAAAGCAGTAATTCACTTTCTAAAGTCTGCTCCAAAATAGCACAAGCTCCACTGAAACGGCCAGTATTTTAAGCTGTTGTATCGCAGCACATTATCTGTACTTTATCATGTAGGTTCCAGTCAAAGAGTGCAGTTGAAATGGCTTTAGCTTGATGTTTTCCCGTAGAACTCTCTAATTTTGGCACTGCAAGAAGTTATTCTCTATCGTCAAATGAAGCAAGACTTGGCAAGCGTTCTTCTTTTAAACTTCATACATCCAATCCAGGTAATAGTTTTCCATCCCAATGGACTATGACTACGTCAGGCAAATTATTCTGAAAGTCAGTTTGTATTGCTTCTGCCCTGGATTTTCTCGCCTGAGTACGATTTCGCTGAATCGAAGATTTGATAATAGGAAAATCATCGGTGTTCAGACCAAGCGCTTCTACAACCGCATGGAGAATGTAAACTGAGTATCTTATGCTTAATTGGCATTGATCTAAAGCTGCTACCAGTTTAGGAGTCATGAAATTTTTCGTGCCTCTTTTAGAACTTTTTTCAGGGTAAGGAATCTGAGTACTAAGTACAGAATTCGAAATCTGTTCCTCATTCGAATTCTCCAGACATTCCAAGCTATCTACCGAAGAAGTACATGCAATAGCCAATAGCTCTCTTTGTTTTACCTTTCTTTCCTTCTCTTCCAATCGTCTTTGCCTAACTCGTTCTTCTTTCTCCGCCAATGTTTTGTCAGTTCCACCTAAGCATCCCGAGGTCGACCTGGCCTCTCTCTGTTTCCTTAAAAAATCTTTGTCTTCCTCTATCTTCATTCTGTCGAAGGCATCAGCATGTGCAATATCAAACAAGTTATCAAGGTCTTTTACAAAATTGTGTTCACGGTTCTTGAACGTGTCCTGAGTTTTCTTACAGTTTTTTTGCAGCTCCCTCCAAACATGATATAAATCAACAAGTTTCTTCACGCAGTTAGGAAATGCCTTTGTAAGAATTCTGGCTTTTCCCAAAATATAATGCACTCTCTTATAACAAGATTCGCACTTTCACTAACAGTCAGTTTGACCTCACGTATATTGTAACATAAAACGGTAAGAACTTGTCGATTAGATGGTAATTTTGCACCATTTATCTGGTGGCTTGGCAGTCCGATAAGGTAAATATTTTGTTTATCACTTCGTTATTCCACAGACATCTCCACACAATAAACAACAACGCACTAATAATGTTAGAAATCACGTCTGAAATGACAATTGAAACTCGCAGTAACAGGTCGCAGCGCTGCACCCGCGCAATTGTATGGACAAGTTAAAAACTCAAGTCGGCACGGGTTATCGTTTATAAATCGAGCTAATATTTTTTTCTGTACTATATTAGGTCCATATAAAAGTTTTTAGAAGGTATGCGTAAAAATATATTGACATTGAATTTTAAGGGACACCCTAATATATATATATATATTTTATTAATTAATTTTATTTTCTTTACAATTTTCTACATCTTATTTGCGCACCCCGTTTTCTCACTTATCCTCATGTTATTTTCCATCCCAAGGTTGCCTGGAAGAGATCGCTTTGATGTCAGGCCAATGTGAATGTGATGTGAAACCAAGATGTCAGGCCAAAACACCATTTTCTAATAAACTTTAGAGCTCGGTCGGCACGGGTTGCAATCATGCTACAAATACGAAATTTCGTATTTAAGTATATTTTAGCATTCATAAAAAAAGTAGAGGGTATGCGTTTCGAAATTCTAAAAAAAAATTTTTTTTGCAATATAAGGGACACCCTAATATATATATATATCACGGTTATTCAAATACCTATCATGAAATATTAGTACTTATATATATTAAAACATAATAAACTAATACATATGGTTATACATAATACACAAAATAAATATGTAAAATACTGTATATCTATGCAATCGATGACATCAAACGACAAACAGCAACCTACAATTTAGATAAATAAAACTGTTTCACATATTTTGAAAGTGCAAAGTGATGGAGAAAGCCTAATATGCACAGGCAATTCATTCCACAACTGAGTAGCTCTAAAAGTGAACGACTTGCCGTAGAAAACTTCAGTTCGAGCAGAAGGCATCTTAAGAGAAAGATTGTTTTTAGACCTTAACGATAGCTCATGGTAATTATGCAAAAAGGTAAAGCGCTCTTTGAGGTACTGTGGGGTGGCAGGATTGAACAAAATGTTATACAGAAGAGAAAGTATGTGAGCATTCCGACGAAGGCGAATGGGTAACCACTTGAGCTGCATGCGAAATTGGGACACATGATCATATTTGCGTAAGCCAAATATGAATCTTATACAGTAATTCTGGAGGCGCTCAAGTTTGTCTAGCTGGTCCTCTCTAAGATCGAGATAGCAGGCGTCAGCGTAATCCAGAATAGGGAGAAGAAGAGACTGGGCAAGAGCAATCTTAGTGGCAGTGGGTAAAAAGTTGCGGAGGCGCCTTAAAGAACTGCCGGAAGCAAATAATTTAGCACTAATTGACTTAATATGGCAATCCCATGATAAGGTACGATCAAACTCTACTCCGAGATTTCTCACAGAATTGCTAAAAGGTATAGGAACTCCATCAAATACAATATTAGGTAAATTATTCCAGTTTGTCCTTGAAATCCAGTACGGACTGCCAATTACTATGACCTGTGATTTAGTGGGATTCACTTTTAAACCAAAAGAGATACTCCATTGAATGATTCGATTCAAGTCAGCATTTATTTTAACAATAGCGGTATCAAGATCATTCAAAGGCGCTTGAATATAAATTTGAAGATCATCTGCATAAAGGTGGTAGGAAGAAGTAACGTACTGGGAAATGGAATTAATAAAAATTGCGAAAAGAAGAGGAGATAGCACGCCGCCTTGAGGAACACCAGCTGTTGTATTGCACCAAGAAGAAAAACGGTCTTCTAGGCGAATCCGTTGCCGGCGTCCTTGTAGGTAACTATGGAACCAATCAATTACCGGTGGAGATATGTTATTGGAGCGGAGTAAAGCAAGCAAAATGTCGAAGTTGACGGCGTTAAAAGCATTACTGAAATCTAACAGTGCTAGAACAGTAAGCTTGCCGTCATCCATCCCCAAGCGTATATCGTCAGTGATCTTGACAAGCGCAGACACAGTGCTATGCCCAGGACGGAAACCGGACTGAAGAGGATTAAGGAGGTCTTGCCTAACCAGGAAATCATTGAGTTGTTTATGAACAAGACGCTCAAGGATTTTGGAAAGAAAAGGAAGTATAGAAATTGGACGGTATTCGGAAAAGGATTGTGGGTTGGATTTCTTAGGTAAAGGTAAAATATAGGCATCTTTCCATAAAGCAGGAAAAATACCACTTTCAACTGAGTTATTGAAAATGGTACAAAGGACGGGAAGGATAATATCTAGGATGGGCAAGAGCATGTTCCGGCTTATGCTGTCACCGCCCACTGCATTGGAGGAGATCGACATAAAACACTTCTCAACATCACACTCGGTAAATTGATTAAAAGCAAAGGGAGAAGGATTTATAGTAGGAATGGCAGCAAGATGACTGATGGTTGAATTTTTATCCGCATCTGTCATAGCAGATGTAGAAGAGAAATGTTGGTTTAGAGCGTCAATGTTTATGTTAGGAGAGGTTGAATTCGACCGTGATTTGCCAATTCCCAAAGTTCTAAGAAACTTCCAGACCTTACCTGGATTTTCGTCATCAACAGAATTATGGACATAGCGGCGAATTGCATTCCTACACACCTTATTGCAGTGATTACGAGCCTTAACGTACTTTGTTTTGTTAACATCTGTAGGTTTTATTTTATATCGCGTTTTGGCCGCTGCCTTTTTGTTCATAAGCGCTCTTATTTCGTCGGTGAGCCAAGGTGCTGGGAGATGCTTGATTTTAACAGCATGTACTGGAGCATGGACATCAAATAACTCTGTAATTACTCTGTTAAATATTTGTATTTGATCGTCAACTGATTGAGCTTGAATAATAGTACTCCAATCAATTTTATTTGCGTCGTTAAGAAGGGCAACATTATCCATGCCACTAAAATTGCGTTGCATGATGATTTGAGGTTTAGTTTTAGGAGGACGAATTTTATAGGAAAGGTAAATTAAGTCATGGTAAGAGAAATTATCTGCATCATACTGTCCATGCTTGGCAACATTGTTGAGAGAGGAAACTATAATTAAATCAAGGAGAGAAGGAACACAGTTAGGAAAGTGATGCGTGGGATTCAGAGGAAGAATGTGGCAATTATAGGAGTTGACAGTGGATTCCAATGACGAACTGCGATGATCTTTTTTAACTAAACATGTGTTAAAGTCACCCATTATAATAGAATGACTATAAGAGGGAGTGAGATCAAGTAAGATACTATCAAATGAGGAAAAGAAGTTAATATCACTAGAAGGACAATAGTAAACTCCAAGGAGGACTTTGGAGTGAGAAAGAAGAATCTCAATAAAGAGATGTTCGCCACCGTTAGCCGGGGGCGGTTGTGGCGATCTGCTTAAAATAGTATAAGGAATATTGGCCTTCAAATAAATCGCCACACCACCGCCGCGGCTAGCGCGGTCATTCCTAATGAGTATGAAGCCTGGAAGAGAAAAGGATGTAGAAGGAAGACTTGGTAGAAGCCAAGTTTCAGAGACTAGGATTGCGTGAACATTGTTTTCATCGAGAGTTGCCAGCATTTCGGGATAAGAAGACGGAATGCTCTGCGCATTAATGTGAACTACGTTAAAATTTTTAGACACGTCAGAAAAAACAGTTTCGAGGAACTCTGGCAGTGGAAGTAAACTTTCAATACTGTCATCACTATTGTTCGAATCAATGGAGTCAAGAGAAATCGATAAATATTCATCGTCGCTGTTGCCATCGGTGCCACTAAATAAGTCATTCAACATAATAAATATACGTATTATATAAACTATAATTTAAAAAATAGGTACAATTAAATACTATAAATATAATATACCAATGATAAAGCAACTAGCTGGATACTATTAATATTATAATCTAAATTGAGTATATGTAATAAACTTAATATAAAAAAATAAAAATATCCACCTGCCGGTTGTGTTGGAAAGAGATACAAGATTATAAAAATACAATAAAACAAAAGGCAAAAACAGAGAGAAAAACATTCAAACAAAAATTAACTTAGTTAACTTAACATAATTTGTACAAAACGCGTTATTACTTTTTCATGAGTTCAAGTAACCACAAAAACTAATATTATGAAAGAGAAAAAAAAATTGTGCAAGAGCATGTTCACTACATTGTCCAACAGCACTAGCTGCGTTATTAAAAATAACACTTTATCGAGTCAAACACGCAAGACAATATAAGAAAAAAAAAACAATATTTTATTGTAACACTAGCTGACCCGGTGAACTTCGTACCACCATATATTTTTCGTCTACATTTTCTAAATTTTCTATTGTACAAATCTTGTCCCGACAATAACAAATACATAAAACAAAGAAATAATCATCCTTTGGTTGGTCATTGAAAAGTTATGAGCGTACATACATTTCGAAGATCCATTTTTAGGGTTCCGTAAAACGTAGGTACTAACTGAACCCTTATGGGTTCGTCATGTATGTCTATCTGTCCATCCGTATGTCACAGCCACTTTTTTCGAAACTATAAGAACTATACTGTTGAAACTTGGTAAGATGTATGTATAATGTGAACCGCATTAAGTATTTTATTAATAACATATTTACTTCAACGTTTAGCCTACGCATTTAAAAGTAAGTAATCCCTTTATTGTCAATCAAGCTATTACCAAAAATCTTTTCAATCTTATCAAAAGTTTTATTTTCATTGTAGTGCTGTGTGATATACGATGTTTTTTGTTTGATTACCTGGCACATAGACAAACGAATCTGATGGTTTTCGATCACGGGAGGGCCATATGCAACATTCAATTGACCATGTGAGAAACATGGGTTTTCTAGATTAATACCACAAACACTATAACACGCTCAGCGCCATGTGTATCGTTTAGGATACACACTGTCATAAGAAGTGTGTATAGTTTATGATACACACTCCCCATTTCAGTTAAAGCAGTGTGTATCCGAAATGCTCACGCTTTCTGTACAATTTCCTAGTGGTTTTGGGTTGGGAATCAGACAATCAGTTAAGGAGATATTAAGAGATAAATAAAAATCACCTTTAAATAATTTTATTTAAAAAAGAAAGATATTTAGAAACTAAATAATCTATTTTTTATGTTAAAAAAAAATCAATGGATATTATTGAAACAGTTTTGACACGGAAAACTTCACATACATAGCATTTAGTAGTTGTTTGAGCTGCTCTGAAAGTCTTGCCAACAATAATTTTATTTAAAAAAGAAAGATATTTAGAAACTAAATAATCTATTTTTTATGTTAAAAAAAATCAATGGATATTATTGAAACAGTTTTGACACGGAAAACTTCACATACATAGCATTTAGTAGTTGTTTGAGCTGCTCTGAAAGTCTTGCCAACAATAATTTTCCTGTCATAATTTTATAGCACCTCTGCACATCTTCAGCGTCCAATTTTCTCTCCAACTTTGTTCTTTATGAGATAATGTTTTCTATTAGACGGTCTTTTTGTCATAATAGGGGCTGGTGGCACTTCATCTCCGGCTGACTGAGCAGATCGTTTTAGTAAAACTTTAATTATTTGTTCCCTAAATTAAGTGATAGTAAGTTTCTTGAGATAATATTTGGTTGAATAATAAATGTGCATTCAAGAGAGAAACAAAGATAAATAATATTACGGAATGTGTATCTTTATTGATACACACGTGTATCAAAAAATATACACAACGGTAAAAAAGAAAGGGATGTCGGGGGAGGCGGTGTGATTATTTTCTTTACTATTTTAACACCTCACAACTCACAACACAAAAAAAACAAAAATAAAAGTTGTGAAAATTTGGTGGTATTTGCATACAGTGCTTGGCGCTGAGCATGTTAAGGTTGTCCTTGGGACTTGTTTATGGTCATAGCAAAAGCAGGAAGCACTGGAAACTGTAGTCGTTTAAACTCAATTGGTACATCAGTTGAAATCATTTGGATGCGTGGTATCTAAACGTCTTCTCCTTTATACTTTCCTTTCAGTATAGTTGCTTCTATCATTTTGTTCAGTATTTTTATAGCCAACCATGTGCCGTTGCAAAGACACAGTTCAGTGATATCCAGCGAGTTCAAAAATTCCGGTGGATAGTTGTTGACGACATCATCTTGATTAGTCACCGAATCAACTGATTTATAAGTCCTCATTCGCGTGTAATTTGTTCTTGAATTTTGAAATTTAATTCATTTGCATTTATCTCATTTACATAATATTAGTATTTATTTATCATGTGGCTGTATTGTCCCAATGTTGGGCAACGGCTTCCCTACCCTCCTTCTAATTTTCCCTATCTATGGCTAATATAGAGGTCGTCTTGCCATCGGCATCGTTTCTTTGGTCTGCCGCGTCGTCGTTTGCAATCTGGCTTTCTCCGCGTGGTAACTATGGCCCAATAATCATCCAACATGCGGCAAACATGTCCAGCCCGATCCCACTTCAAATTGGTTGCTTTTTGAGTCACAAACTCTGGTTTTGGAACGCAATATGGTGTTTCGTATTCTGTCCGTTAGTTTTACTCCAGAAATACTACTGCGCTCTACAGCCCGTTGGCCCGTTGGCCCGTTGGCAAACGTGTTTATAATTTTCCACAGATAGGGATATTAAATTAACAATTTAAAATAATAAAACACTTTTGGTAACGCGGTTTGTTTTTGACTGACACTTGATATAATGACGTGAAAACTGACGCATTTTACGTCGCGTGCTGAAACTAAATCAAAATAAATAATATCGTGAAGCCGACCAAATTGAAAATCAGTACTAATGATCTGTGAGTCTTACGTTTTGTGACTATTCAGTTTGATCTGGTTCTCGATGTTATCACTTTTGTTGAGTTTCTTCTGAGTGATTTTCGGAACGCGACAATCCTCCTATCCTTCAACGCACACACGCACACTATTTAGATAGAATATATGATGGAATTTGAACTTTGTGCAGCGGGACCAAAGTGCAAATTGACTCCTTGACGTCAGGAACACACATATATTGCTTAGACTTATGCTATAGCAATAGAACTCAAATTGCCTTAACATTTTAGTTAGAAAACGTTTGTATGGGAAAGCACTTTAATTAATATGAATTTTATTTCGTAGGAATAAAGCTCAAATTGCCTTAACATTTTAGTTAGAAAACGTTTGTATGGGAAAAAAAACGGCTGTTTTTAGGGTTTTCCTGGCAATTATTCGATTTATTCTCGCCGTAAAAACCATCCTTGAACTTATACGAACATTTTAAAAAAAGAATTGTCCAAATCGGTCCAGGCGTTGTTGAGTGATGCGCTTACCAACACATTTTGCGATTCATTTTTATATTATAGACGTCGTTTAAACTCAATTGGTACATCAGTTGAAATCATTTGGATGCGTGGTATCTAAACGTCTTCTCCTTTATACTTTCCTTTCAGTATAGTTGCTTCTATCATTTTGTTCAGTATTTTTATAGCCAACCATGTGCCGTTGCAAAGACACAGTTCAGTGATATCCAGCGAGTTCAAAAATTCCGGTGGATAGTTGTTGACGACATCATCTTGATTAGTCACCGAATCAACTGATTTATAAGTCCTCATTCGCGTGTAATTTGTTCTTGAATTTTGAAATTTAATTCATTTGCATTTATCTCATTTACATAATATTAGTATTTATTTATCATGTGGCTGTATTGTCCCAATGTTGGGCAACGGCTTCCCTACCCTCCTTCTAATTTTCCCTATCTATGGCTAATATAGAGGTCGTCTTGCCATCGGCATCGTTTCTTTGGTCTGCCGCGTCGTCGTTTGCAATCTGGCTTTCTCCGCGTGGTAACTATGGCCCAATAATCATCCAACATGCGGCAAACATGTCCAGCCCGATCCCACTTCAAATTGGTTGCTTTTTGAGTCACAAACTCTGGTTTTGGAACGCAATATGGTGTTTCGTATTCTGTCCGTTAGTTTTACTCCAGAAATACTACTGCGCTCTACAGCCCGTTGGCCCGTTGGCCCGTTGGCAAACGTGTTTATAATTTTCCACAGATAGGGATATTAAATTAACAATTTAAAATAATAAAACACTTTTGGTAACGCGGTTTGTTTTTGACTGACACTTGATATAATGACGTGAAAACTGACGCATTTTACGTCGCGTGCTGAAACTAAATCAAAATAAATAATATCGTGAAGCCGACCAAATTGAAAATCAGTACTAATGATCTGTGAGTCTTACGTTTTGTGACTATTCAGTTTGATCTGGTTCTCGATGTTATCACTTTTGTTGAGTTTCTTCTGAGTGATTTTCGGAACGCGACAATCCTCCTATCCTTCAACGCACACACGCACACTATTTAGATAGAATATATGATGGAATTTGAACTTTGTGCAGCGGGACCAAAGTGCAAATTGACTCCTTGACGTCAGGAACACACATATATTGCTTAGACTTATGCTATAGCAATAGAACTCAAATTGCCTTAACATTTTAGTTAGAAAACGTTTGTATGGGAAAGCACTTTAATTAATATGAATTTTATTTCGTAGGAATAAAGCTCAAATTGCCTTAACATTTTAGTTAGAAAACGTTTGTATGGGAAAAAAAACGGCTGTTTTTAGGGTTTTCCTGGCAATTATTCGATTTATTCTCGCCGTAAAAACCATCCTTGAACTTATACGAACATTTTAAAAAAAGAATTGTCCAAATCGGTCCAGGCGTTGTTGAGTGATGCGCTTACCAACACATTTTGCGATTCATTTTTATATTATAGAAGATTAATTTTCAAAGAACGCAGTCTCGGCGATTGGCAGATGCAAACAAACTTGCAGTGCCAAAAAAAGAAAAAAACTAAAACAAACTGTTGACATTGACATTTGACACTGACAGCTGACATCTGACAAAAACCACACCTCAGTGAGTTGAGCGCCGCTGCGAATTTTGTAATCACTACAATTACAATTTTTAGAAAATAAGTTTGTGAATCCAGTGAAATTAAGGTTGTTAATAATACATGAGGGCAATACACAACAAGACAAGACTAGACAACGACGACAACGTATAGAATACAAACATAAGTAGCTAAACTGTGAAAAATACCGAAAGAAGATAATGTAAACAATGTTATGTTGTGATACCTGTGTGTGTGATGCTGAATAAACAACGCGATAGCAAACATAAGAAAATTAATTATTTCTTCGGAGCAATTCTACGTTTGGAGTTCAGGAGTTTTTTATCTACAACCTCATCGGGCCTCTTCTTCGGCAAAGATGCCGAGGCCTGTGGAACAGAGATTTCGATTCCATCCAGATCCCGGCGGTTGAAGAGTGTTTGTTATCCATTCCTAACACAACAACATTGCCATTATGCGTCCAGCACTTAGCAACGCCAAATCGTTCCCGAGCAGCCATAAAGACCTCGTGACGAGACTTTGTTAAGTACTCAGAGAGTGTAACTCCAGACCCTTTTAAGGATGTCTTACTATACCACAACTTTTGTCGTAGGGCCATGTTACTCAATTTGAGAAGAATTGGTCGAGGTCTGCTTGAACTAGAACCGCGGCCAAGCCGGTAACACCTGCTAATGTCAGAAGCCTCAAACTCAGCCATTTTTATATTCTGGATGACTACCTTCACAACACTGGCTGCAGTGTCCTCACGCTCCACCTCTGGTACACCATGAAGCAGAAGAATCTTTCGCCGCGATTCCATCTGGAGGTTGTCAGTTTCTCGGCCAAGAAGAGCAATTTGTTCCTGAAGATATTTTATTGCGAGTAAAATGTACTCACGAAACAACTTGAATTCCTCTGCCAGAGATGATGTCCTATCTGAAGAAGACCTTTGAAGTACCTCTTGAAAATCATTCATTCTTTGGAGAAACAGTGTTTGTAGTTGTTCTTGAGTTTCCAAAATGCCCTCCATTGTATTGAAAAAATTAAAGTGATTTTATTCAATGTTGTGATGTTTATTATTTGAAGATAACACTTCCCGGCAGGTAATTATTAGTTACTTAATGATTAGCACATTTAAATACTGTAAAAAAGTAGGCTTTACTATTATTAATATTTATTTTTCAGAGAGCTATAAAATTTTAATGTCACATAGGCAACTACCCGCGTTCGAAAAAAAAAAAATGTATATCTGTTATGAAATCAATTTTCGAAAACTTGTTAAAAACATATCGAAATGTAGCTTAGCTAAAATTGGAAATGCTGCAGCCTTGAGGAAGCTCAACTCCAATAATCTGGGAATCTGTATGTTTTGTGTCTTAGACATTGTCTTTACCCTAAAAGAGGCTCTGGATTTAATCGAGAGACCTGTCAAAAAGCTCATAGGCACGGCATCCTTTTTCGAACACCGCACCGCCGCAAAGTTGCAAGTTCATCGGCATCTTATCGGAAAATGCGTAGCTGATCTAATACTTAACCTTGTACTTTCACGATTTATGTTTCGAAGACTCAAACAACGAGGTTTAACTCCACTTTCATATAAAACGTTGCCTGTAGACATTTCCCGATGGTTACTTGGAATCTTCGTGTCTTCACGTCAAGGGTGAATTGGTTTTTTTTAGGTAAACACTCCATCCTAGACCATATCGTCGCTTCAATCATATAATACCATTTGTGATAAATCGAGCTTATTCAAAAGAAGCCGATTAAATCTCAATTCGAAAACATCAATTAATTTATTTCATCTACCTAAATGACTTCACGTCAATGACAAAGATTATAGTCCAAGATCCCAGAGCTGCCAGACGTCACGCATTTTCTCAAGAATGAAATGTGGACGATTGAGTAGAGTTAATACGTACTAAGAATACATGCTCACTCGGTTACTTGCTTAGAGGGCCAATTTTGAGATATGGGGCTATGAAGGTAAATACAAACATTACTTACTTCACGTATTTTCTAATGAGTGATTTCCACGTATGTTGTAGGCAATATCCTTAAAAATAAGGCCCCAATACTCCCAGATACTTTCCGTCGGCCGTTTTGCTTAACATACGCTTTAAAACTCCAAAATAATAACTTAACTCCACTAAATTAAAGTTTTGTTTAATATAATTTCTGTGCCAGTTCCATCCTGATTACTAAAGTGCGACGTTTGAACTAATTTGTATCCTAAAACCTTTCCATCACAAAGCTTGCGACACATCACCTATGAACCCACGCAGTACAGCTAACCTTAAACAAAAACCGTAATCGAACTCAAAGTTCTCGTATCACCCATTTACGTCGCCCCATTTCGTAACCTGCCGTTAACTTAAAAGTAAATACCATCAAGTCAGCTTTTTCTACTCAATTTGGCCCATTGGTGGGCCTAATCTTTGAAACAATCCTTCCCCGGCTGCATAAAAGTTGATGGGCCGTGGGCAGGTGCAGACACCTGGAGACTCTGACTCCGATTACAGTTTACTGAACAAATTGCACGGGACGTTACACGAGTATCATAAAACAACAGCCTTAGGGGCGGTTCACACTCGCTTAACAACTTAAAATATTTTTTTATTATTGACAATAAAACAGATTGTAACATATCGCATGCCTCTCTAAAAGGCCAGTTTGTATGGGACAACTTTTTCAAAATACATTTATTTAGTTATCTTACAAAGAGCAATGCAGGTCTTTGTATTTGTAATGATTTGTATGTCTTTATTAAATTAATTAATGAAGATTTTTTAGGAATCGATCATCAAAAAAGACCCTCGCGTTACTTTTTAGAATTATTCGTACATGACTATATCTGTTCCTGGCAACAATCTCTCTTAGTGTCACAAAACCATAGAATAGGTAACATTAATTATAATGCATAATAAGCAAAAGCAGTGTACTACCTAAATGTTCCTACCGCAAGGATTCGGAGATTTCAGACACAATAAATGAGCTAAGGCCACGTCTGCTACGCGGAGCCACTGGGCCAGTGCGAGAAAGCGTATGGTAACGTAGTCTCGGTAGATTTGAGAACCATGCCTTGATGTTTTTCTTCTCTGTTAAAGCCAGCCCGCCTTGCACTAGGAAAATGACAAAAAATGCGAGATTCAATTATTTTCTGAGTGTGCGTATTGCACTTATCCCCTTTCCTGCACTGTAGTCTAGTCAACTAGTAGTAGCTTGCCGCTCGTAGAGCGTCGTGGCGGAACACCGTTCATAAGCGAGTCAAGGTGTTTGAGGGATGTCGCCTGTAGGACCTTGACCATAGACGCCAGGTTCAGAAATCAAGACCTAAGCCTTCCTACAGTTATACCTATGATGCATCGGGTCAACTATATTGTAACATTTGCGATCGAGTCTTCAAAACCAAGTTTGGCTTTGCGAGCCACATTAGAGCTCATGCTAGAAATAATAGCGAGTAGGGCGCCGTCATCGAAATCAATGAGAAGGACTATATCATCATCAACATCAACAGCCCACTAAACGTTCCCACTGCTGGGACTCGGGGCCTTCTCTCGCAAGGAGACAGTTAAAGGACAATATATATATATATATACATATATATAAATATAGTCAACTAGTTGAAAAACGTGCAAAATAGACAAAGCTCCTAGAAACATGTGTGATACCTCATTCGATTCGGAATGCCGTCTATAAAATGATTTTAAGGGTTTTTAGCACATAAAAATTTTCGATAATTATTAACAAAATAAGATTACAAAATGAAGGTATTTAGTTATTCTTTAATAATCTCGTAACTAATGATACTTTAGATATTATGAAAAAAGATCTTGAAAGCGGAGGAAATTTCCAACATAATAATATTACTAGATAGAGATAGATAGAGTTCTAGGAACTAAACTTTTATATTGGAAATTTCCTCCTCTTTCAGGATCATTTTTCATAATATCTAAAGTATCATTAGTTACGAGATTATTAAGGAATAACTAAATACCTTCATTTTGTAATCTTATATTGTTAATAACTATCGCAATTTTTGATGTGCTAAAAAACTCTTAAAAACATTTTTTTTAGACGTCATTTCGAATCAAATGAGGTATCACACACATTTCTAGGAGCTTTATGTCTATTTTGCACGTTTTTGAACTTGTTGACTAGCCTACTGGACCAGCGTGGCAGACGTGGCCTTATTAACTCTTTTCTCTCTTATTTTAATCTCACCTGCACCTTTGAGTATTTTTTCAAGTGGATTCAGTTGGTCATCCCCACTGACTTTAATTTTGAAAGAAAAGTTATTCAGTAATTCTTAATCCACTTTTGTAGCGGCCCTTGGGCACATCCACGATTTTTAACAAATGAAAATTGTATTAAATTAATCGTGTTGCCATTTATCATAAAACATTGCGGTGATGGTAATAAAGCATTCTGATGTTGGAAATCATTCCCATTATAAAAGTATATTTTACAAATATCATGAGATATCCAGCAGATTCCAAGAAAGACATCATTTGAGAATGTGTGTCATTTGCCATTTCTTGACAGCGTTTATTGGCTTGTCTCTCTATTCTGAGAGAAATCCTCGAGGTCTAACAGTTCGAGCCTAAAGTGGGTAAAGCGTGGGCGTAATTTCTGAAAGAACTCTGTAAAAAAATAAAACAGTTTTAAAAATACTCAAGGCCGATTAATAAAGAAGAAATATAAACACAGAGCAAGCTTTTGAGACTTTAAATGAGATGAATTAAATTATTCCTAGAAAATCGTCTCAACAAAATATTAATGTACAGCTAATTATTACAAAGCTATATAATAAGATAAAACTTTATAACAAAGTTACTTTTAAAAACATAACTGAACCAGCTGACGCAACAATATATGTTTAATAGGTTAAGTGAATAAATATTATAAAGCCGAAGAGTTTATTTGTTTGATCGAGCTAATATCACAAACTTTACGATTTAAAACATTATTTTACTATTAGATATTTTATGTACGTGATCCCTGAGTGCTACAGGCTATAAATGTACCTACCACGGGCAAAGCCGGGACCGACTGCTAGTAATACGGTATATATGTTAATTATATATGTGTGCATAAACAGAGTGATGGGACAATCATTCAAATTCGAGGGCAATAGTATAAATGTGTGTAAAAGGTGTGAAAAAAACTAATTTACTCCATTTTGGGGTTAAAGGCAAAAAAATGTAAAATAAAAAAACAAATTTTACACTAGTGATGACCCGTGATATAACCCGTACAGTTCCCATTCCAGTTATTGATTGAGCAACAAATATCCGAATATCCAAACATGCAAATGTTGACATTTATAATGTGAGTAGGATAATATAAAGTTACAGGTCGTACAAAAGGTGACGTTTGATGATAAGATAAGATAAGATAAGATAAGATAAATTTTATTAGCATAAATGCAACTCCAAAATTACAAGTTAAGTAAAAATTAGAAAATACATTTATGTATTGTCAAATTTACAAATTCAATATAGCTTAATCTCATTTCCAAATTAAAGTTATAGATTACATAATTATAAAACAAAAATTAGAATATACTGACATGCATTCCGATTCATATTATTTTTTGAAACAATTAAATAATTATACATTCAAAATTCCCTAAAAATACTATGCGGCTGTAAAGGAGCGAAAAAATAATAATAAAAATACATAAAAAATTCGCTGTTAACATGGCTATACAGCCGATAGGTAAATAACACGCCTATAAAACTAAGTGTCAGCACAGATTGTAGCTATTTGGACGAAAATCGTCCTAATCATTGCCTTGGATTTCCTAAAATTTCGCATTCCTTCAGTGTTTCCTCAGAAAAATAGCCTCAAATCTATTTGAAGTTGTCACCGTAAAATAATAAACACCGTCGATTATAGTATAACGCGGGAGATTGTAATCCTACGGCAAGTTAAGTTAGGTAATAATTTTTTTTTTTTTTAATAAAGAGGGACGAGACGAGCAGTACATGTGCCTGATGGTAAGAACATGAAGAGTCCAAATAATTACCTACCTGCACTGCGCTCGTCACCCAGAGATCTAAGATGTTATATCTCTAAGCCCTGTAATTTCTCCGGAAACATTGCCCTTCAAACCGGAAAACAGTATTGTTTTTTATACCAATGTTACGTTTACTGAGACGCAGCGAGCGGTCCCGAGCGCGTGTGAGCGCCCCCTTACCGTAAACAGCGGCCGAGAGCTACGGAACCCACTTGCCAGAGTTTCTACGTTTATTGTTTAAGTTTAGCTGTTAAAATCTCGGCTGTACCCCCATCACCCGAACCCCGCTTAATATCGACCCTAACCCTTTGACATAGAGGTTACAACCTGCGAAACTTTTAGGCAGGTTGTATGATCTAGATAGGGTACGGGTGGAAGTATATTACACCTGATTCTTAAATGGAATACACAGTTGAAGCGTTGTTTAACTTTAGATTCGGTAGCGTTTGTTCAATTAGTTTTGTTGATGTAGCAGTTCCCGACGCCGCGCGGGCAAGTTTCTAAGACTCGGATGATAAGTACGTTTCGTAGAATTTACATTATGTTTCTAATGTAAATGTTTGAACTCTACGCGCTCAGTGATATTGTATGAATTATACCTGCGTTAATATATTAATATAGCCGTGGTGGAATAGTGCAATTCCACAATCGTTCGGGTTCGGAATTTGGCTCTAATCGAATCACTAGCTGTAACGGCGTAGAAAGAAATCGTAAAGAAACCAGTATATATCTATAATAACAACATATTTTGTGGACATTTACCATCCGGATTGGTTACATTTAGTTTGTGTGGTGATTTATGGAATTGATCCCCTACTTGTTAGGAAAAGGCCTGAGTCTCAGCAGTAGAAACGTAAAATAGGCTACTTATGATGTAAGCGAACATAAATTATGCATTTAGTAAGAATATATTTCTAATGACATAATGAGAGACCATGTTACGGAGTACAAACAAAACTCTACAAAGATAGGTGTATTAAACAATCAATTGGTAACTATTACTGTGTCAGCAACATGTTATTAATCGGTCTTGCGAAAGATATGAACCCCATAGTCACTTTCATTGCGAAAGATATGACCCCCCCATTGTCACTTTCATTGAGGTACAACAACGGTACGACAAAGGTTGGGGTATATGAGTGGATACCGCGATAACAACGTAGTGATGGACACCTTGCCTTGATGGAATGACGATATCAAAAAGGTGAACAGGGCGTAATTGAGACTGTGGTAAGAGAACGGCGGTGACAGTGAATATTCGTAGTATTGTAGCTCTTGATGTGATCGTACATCAAGAATTCGATTATTCCATACGATCATGTATGTGTATGATCGTCCGAAATGACACAATATATTCAAGACCTTAAACACTTGGGACTCAAGAGCATGGACTGGGTGCAAACGTTAGTGGCTAAATTCAAAAAAATCGTAGAATCTCTTTTAGTACGAAAAAATTATATTCCTTAGTCATTTACTAGTTTAACTTAAAAAGAAGATTTCATTAGGATTATGACCTTGACCCTTTGAGGATTTACCATTGACCATAGGTTTAGTATTTAAGTGCAAACTCTTTGACCTTGACCCTCTCCTTGTGATGGGATACATCGAGCTCTTCAGCATTGGAAACATATGTATAAAGTGTGCTATTTATGCTTATTACGTATGATTCTACATGGACGAAGCCAGACGCAACAAGTACCTATGTATGTATATAAATTGTAAATTTATTAAATACGCTATTTGACATCCATATTACATTATTTTCTTGGTTTGAACAAAATGTTAGTGTAAAAAAAATTACAACCAATACTTAAATCTATTTTCTGACTAAAATAAACGATTACAAGATCGCAAAGCTCGGCAACTAATGAACATATCAAGCTTTACAAATCCCAAGAATTCCCACACACAAACCGGAAACGCGCTCACCGGAAGCAGGTCGTGACGGAACAAGGAAGCACGTAGTGACGTAACCTCGTAACCTTCAAACGCAGATGGATGACTAATTACTCGCGCTCGTTAACGTGATTCAGACGAGGCCGCTTACATCAGGCAAACTGCTTGCTCAATGGAATTGTGACAAGACGTTCTGTGAATACATCCACTGTAAATAATTTCTTACCAAATGTCGTTACACACTTTACACAGCGACGTTTACGCCGGCTTTAACTCTTCCACATAAGTGGAAGTGTTAGTATAAACTAACAACTGGAAGAGTTAATAAAGCCGAGATGATGATCAAACGAAAGCTATCTAAAAATAAAAAGCGTCAGAAGTGACTGAATTTATACGTAACAAACACATAATGCTTTTGTATGCTCAACGTATGTTGGTAAGTATAGTGTACTAACAGCGCCTCGAGGCTTTACTCCCGCAGCTTCAGTTGCCATCGTTTTTTTTTCAGGGATAAAAGTAGCCCATATGTTCTTCCAAACTATAATCTAACTATGTTCTAAATCTCAGCCCAATCAGTGCCTACGTTACGATAGGATTGAGCAATAAATATACCTACGAATTTCCAAACAACCAAACAGTGACATTTATAATATAAGTAGGATTAATGATTTTAGTTTAGTGTAGTCTTTACTTAAATTTGTGGATAAAGACGCGGACAAATATACTAGTTGTCACATATTTGTAAGTTATACGAGGTATAAACTAACACTAGACTGTTGTGGACTCTTTTTGTAATTGTACAATTTTCCCTTTTTAACCAGTGAACAACGAAGCCAAAATACTGTTATCAGTTGTTTGAAGAAATTTAAAGAAATGGTATCGGTAAACACAACCGTCAGCGGAGTAGATATAAATCCAGGCTCGCATCCGTTTGAATTAAATGCATCCAAAGTTTTCTCGGCTGCAAACAAGTGATGAATAGTTTGAGCAATTTATTAAGTTCTCTCGTTGGCGTACATCCCACCAGTGGATGTAGTGCAGCGAGAACTGACCAAGCTGAAGGATTTTACTTCTTCAATGTGAATGGCTCAGGTCTTGAACTTTGAGCATGTAGTGGTTTTCATTATACCTGTATAATCATCATTTACACGTTAATTCCATTATTAAGCTTTCGAAATATAGTCTTCGTTTACCACTCAAGATATATACTAGGTGATTCTATGTTTCATAAGTTCATGATCCAAACTTTTATTTGTGTATGTTTCGGCAGCATTACAATAAAGCGGTAACTAGAAGAATCAAGATAAAAGGCAACAGAAGATAGTCTTCTCGTAACCGCAACCAATGTAAGGCTGCCAAAATGTCGGGAGGTAGTTAAATAATGATTTGAAACACCTTCGATTCTTGATAAAACGTTTTCAATACGATTAAGAAAGGTGTTAAGGCATTAACACACACATGACCAATAATAGAGTTAAAAGAATGAAGTGGACGTTTTGTGGGGTCTGTAGACCCTACAAAAGGCAGGATAAGGGGTTACGGGATGACGATAATATTACTGAAACTTAATACTAAGAGAGAGAATAATGAATGTGTTGTTGGAATTAACTTTTAACTCTTTAGAGTGTTACTTGTGTAACTTAATGTGCTATCCATGACTTCCAAGAATGAAACTTGACCTGGTGAGAACTCCCAATTTCACAATCATTAGGTCGTAGGTTCGAATTCCGTCTGCAATTTTCGAGAGTTTATATTTAGAAGTTTGCTATCACCACCATCAGGAAGTTCCGTCTGGTCTAGTCGGAAAAACGGCGACTTCCGATCAGGAGTCCCCAGGTTTACATTCCACGCGCACCATTGTTTTTCGAAGTCATATGTGCATAATGCCGCTAACTTAAAACGGCTAAAGAAAACATAGCGAGGAAATCGAAACTTTCCTTAAATCTTTCAAGGTCATGTGTCAACCTGCACTGGGCCAGCGTGGTTGGCCTTGACTCTCTGCTTGCGAGAGAAGGCCCCAAGTCCTAGCAGTGGGAACATTTAGTGAGCTGCTTATGCATCAACACAAGCTTAAATATGTAGCATCATGAGGAAACTGGCATGTTTCACGAAATACATCTATATGGGGCATGCAATATCTGCCAATGCGCACTTGGCCAGTTGATGGCATAATCCCGTTTTGACTCTCTTCATTTGAGATAATGCTTCAAATTCCTGCAGTGAGAACTCAAAAAAGGTTGCTTGGTCTTGTGTGAGAAACATTCATCAATATTTATTTATGTTTTTGCTTTCTGCTGTGGCTACGAATGAATAGATTAAAGCGAACCTTCTACCTTGAGACTCCGCGGCTCCACAGCGCACCTCGTTTCGTAGTTTCTCGTTTGAAACATCGCAGCTCTCTGCGAGTGTGGACTGAATTTTATTTGCTTATAATGAGTTGATGAAATATTATATTTTAGAACATTCCGGGGGAGTTCGACGAAGTTGCCTCTTTGATCTATCTTCGTGGATCGCTTTTTGAACTCCATTGAAAACATTTTCGGATAAAGGCTTTACTTTGAGGAGCGGCGGTTTACGGCGCGCCGGAAAATTAGACCGCTGGAAGGAAACGACCGGTATCGGAGCTATATTTTTCTAGATACAGAAAAGTTATAGTCGCTGGGTGCCCATTCTCTGTCGTATCACAAAACCGGATTTCAACTCAATTATGCCACTTTATAAATCATGGTGTTGCAACGGTTTGAAAGTCCGATTTCGCAGTGGTAAGATAGTTGATTTGAACCCCGCTTGCACGGGCAATGTTTTCAAGTGTAAATGTTCATAATTCTCATCACCTTTGGTAATAAAAGTAAATGAAAATATCGTGAGGGAACCGGCATGTCCCAAAGCAGAGATCATCTTATTACTTGTGATGTTTGTTAATCCGAGCATGATGTATTATGGGATAAAATCGTAAAGCCCAACAGTGAGGACATAGAATAGGCTGCTAATGCCACGTGTCTTCAACTATGTTTGACGTAAAAACACGTTGAAAATGTCTAAACCGATTATTTTGTACTAAAAACACAAAACCCAACAGTTTTTAGGGTTCCGTAAAACGTAAAAACGGAACCCTTATAGATTCGTCATGTCTGTCTGTCTGTCTGTCCGTCCGTATGTCACAGCCACTTTTTGCCGAAACTATGAGAACTACACTGTTGAAACTTGGTAAGTAGAAGTATTCTGTGAACCGCATTAAGATTTGAACAAAGAAATAAAAAAAAAGAAAAATTAGGGTTGCCCCCCATACTGAGAACTGAAACTCAAAAATTTTTTTTTCATCGAACCTACACTTGTGGGGTGTCTATCGATAGGTCTTCAAAAATTATGTTGAGATTTCTAAAATTATTTTCGTATACACTGAATAGTTTGCGCGAGACACACTTCCAAACTGGTAAAATGTGTGTCCGGGGGGGACAATTAATGAAATTAACGAATTAAATAATTCTTTATTATATTTTACCTCTCAAAATTAGTTTTATTCACAAAATGTTGACCACAGTTTTCTGACACAAAAAGTCTTTACTAAGATTTTAAAAGGTACCGTTCGTTTTAGATGGAGCACATATCTCTCTACCTAGTCTGTGAACGGAGCATTTTGAAACCGTGCGTTTTACATTATACATTACCGCACAAGTACATAATGAGATACATTACGATACAGACATTGGTGCAATAGGAGACCCTTTACGAGCAAATGTGTCATAAAAGTATATTGTGATATAAGTGCGCCAAGTTGATAATTACAGCCGAGGCGATACTGCTATAATAGCAGATATAATTCATATATAATTTGCAGAGGCTGTAATTATCAAAGCGCACATACGTGCGCGTATGACATACGTCATACGACGTTTTATAACACATTTGCGAGGAAATAATTAAAAATCTGATGATATTTTCAGATAAAAACAATGCAGCTTAAAAAAAAGCGCGCAGAGTAATTTTTACTTGTTCACAGATTAGCAATGCGCGCGCATCAGCGCTTTTTTTAAAGCAAACGCACCGAACCAGCCTGTATGAAATTAGTATCTAATAAAGTAAATTAATATTTTTGTGTTTTGTTACAGATAAATTGTTGTAATTTATGGTCAAAATTTTATCTCTAAAAGTTAATTTTATTCATAAAATGGTGGTCAACATTTTCTGACATAAAAACTCTTTACTAAGATTTAACAAGGTACCGTTCGGTTTAGACGGAACATTTTGATAAACCGTGCGTTTTACATTACATTAACGCACAAGTACGTAATGAGATACATTACGATACAGAAATTGGTGAAATAGGAGACCCTTTATGAGCAAATGTGTTATAAAATTATTTATGTGAGGTGAAAAGTATGGAGGTGTGATGCATTGGCTGTGCTGGTTAAATGTGAGTGTAGAGATCTGTTGTTGTGTTCCAAGTGAGACATGGATTGTTTAGAAGTGACCTTCTAACTAGTGAGTAAGATTTCAATTACGTTGTTCTCACCCTATTGATTATCAAGAATCGAACTATTGGATCATTGCATCTATAGTTTTAATTTCAGGAATATTTGCTACTGTTGCTTTCATTTATGTATCATTTCTATTACAAATTTAAAATGTTTACTTGACACAGCCCTTTTACAGCTGGAATTATTAACTGTATCATTGTTGTAATTTAAATTATTATTAATTATCAATGTAATTACCTACCGACACATTTTTACCTACTTGACGAGTCTGCATAGAAATACTCAGGATGTTTAGTTATAAATATTTGTGAGTGGAACTTTGACAATAAATTTAATAAATTCTATTTTAATAAGTCGACACGATGTGTGGCCAAAATGCTGACGTTTATTTGGTCCTACGTAGAAGCTTCGCCATGCAGCGTGATAATGTCGCCAGCATACGTGGGTACGCTTCAGACTATTAGTGGGCTTGATCATCTTGATTAGGTACATACCGCTACTTCTGTCGACCTAGGATGGCAATTCAGATATACTTAGTGCAATTAGATATGAAGTATATGATGGTAGAGCGTGTTTTAATTTTGCTTTGCCCGCTAAAAAAATAATATTTATTTTTGCTGATTTTTATGTGCTTTAAAACGTTAATCCCTGAATGTACCGATCTGATCGATCATAGTCTGTCAAATTTAAAAACTGCGATCAAAAACGTTACGAGTTTTAATTGAGGCTTCTGTCAAAGAAACCAAAGCTAACTTATAAAGATCAAGGAAATTGAAGTAGGTACCCGACGGAGACCCGAAGGAAACGGAACATTTTCGAGAAGAGCAACTCGTGTTCAAACGTTCGTCTCTTAAAAATAAATAAAATAAGTACCTATTGGTCGATATTTCACACACAGCACCATCTAGCCTCAAACTAAGCAAAGCTTGTACAATACGAGCCTGATAGAAAGCTGATAATATAATACTTCTGTAGTTGTAGATACATACTTGTTATTCATAGAAACATCCAGACACAGAACAAATATTTGAAGTCATCACACATAACCCACGACACGCGACTTCGCAGGCAGACTTACTACAAACTAAGCCACCAAGTCAGACAGAAAAGCACCAGAAGAGTTATTCCACACTATTGGGATTATCGAAACTTAAAAATAAGCTATCTATAAGTTATTTATGGTTTTTATTGTTAACTACTGCGGCCCGCTGTTTTGCCCACGGCTTAACAGTTTCTCATGAAAACTCAATTTTTCACGCTGAATTATTTCAGTACGCATCCTACTAGACTACAGGCTCGTGAACAAAATTTACGGGTCAAATGAACCACCAGGAGACCTGTTTAGGATGATAGAAGAGTGTAAAGTATTCAGATTCAGCACTATGCCGTCACTTGTAAGCTGTCCAACTGAGTGTAATTGAAGAGGGGGGGTTGCAAACCTCTACCATTTTTCCTTGTCGCATGATTTTTGGACGGCATTGCGAAATAATGGATTAGAAGAGGTATTTAAACTGTATGGAACCAATGCCGTACTTAATCGAATGACCAAATTTATTCTGTAAATTACTCGTACTCTGTAATTTTTTCCAACAAACTATTAATTAAAAAGTCACAATTTATATTTTTTATAGTTTCAATACCTCTTCTTATCTATTATTCCGCAACACCGTACAAAAATAATGCGACAAGGAGAAATAATCGAGGATTGTAACCCCCCCTCTTCAATTGCACCCAGTTCCCCACTTCAATTCAATTGGACAGCTTACAACTGACGGCATAGTGCTGAATCTTATTTCTTTATACCCTTCTATCATCCTACATAGGTATCCTGGTGGTTCCTTTGACCCGTAAATTTTGTTCACGGGCCTGTAGTCTATACGAGAATAAAAACCCTAGCCTGTGTATCAGTATATCATGGTTTAGTAGATATATCATGTTATATAATTAACACGTACATAAACTCATTAAAATCCGATCAGCCCACGGGTTCAGCCCTTATAAAAATACGCTGACACAATAAAGAACGGAGTAATTATGGAACACTTTTGCATGTACGTATGTATAAATAAATAAGACCAACAAATGTAGCAAATTGTGAGCAATAAAATCATTGAGTATATAGGTATATACTACTCTAACTATCGCCTTTCAAAATAAGAGTGATACAAAATAGTAGTTCAATAAAAACTTTACCTTCACTAAAAATACATACCCATTGGCTGAGTCAATAAGCGATGATGACCACGTAGTATCATCATCATCAGTTTATCTAATAGTTATCTACTGTTGGACATAGGCTTGCTTAGGTGGCCATATGCTACTTAATTTAAGTATACCATCACTTATACCGTCAATTGATAATGTTCTTGTGTATCCACTGTGTTTTTGTAAAAATATCTGTGAGTGAAAATTGAAATAAAGAAGCAAGCGAAAAGCAAAATAATTTCCTTTCAAAAAGCGATGTTAAGAGTAACACGATAAATCCATCAGAATCCTTACGTATATTTTGTTCAATATTAACTCTACGTTCGTTCGTCACGAGACTAATGCATTTACAATCCATTAAATACTACAGTCTAGTACAGCTCATTAACTAGTAAAAGCACTTTATCGTCTGTGTTATAGAGTTTAAAACGGCGTGTTTACGAATAACTGTTAAAGTTAGTATGAAGAGTCTTATACGAGACAATTTGGTGTAACACCTAGACTTAGGTGAGCAGATTTATTAGGTAAGTTGCAGGGTAGTGACGTCACTGGGGTCTTGTTGTGCTTTAGAGGCGGCAGTCCGAGATGGGGCTAACTTGGTTGGAAGGTGTTCGGTTGTACCGTTACATAACTCTGTAGTGTTTCATAATGTGATTAAAACTTAAGCCATCGTTCGAACGGCTTAAGTCGTACACTGGACGTAGTAATCTAGCTTTGTTCATTATTTTGGATATGCATTTGAGGTTTTGTTAGAAATGTTTATTTTTTTCTAATACAAGAAAGTGACATTGCAACATAAAAGTGCAATTTGAAAAAATGTATCATGTAATTTTTTCTCTAACTCTATTTTTTTAGATAAAAGTAGCGCCGAAGTTACTGCTTATAATCTTCTTGCGGATCCTTCTTGCGAGGGTGTCGTGTGGTCATTATTTTAATTATCTACTGAGTTCTCCTTGCGAGAGCTCGACTGCTCGTAGCACATATGCTACATTTAAATCAAGACTTATTATCAGAAAATTCGGATGTTATTGGAAGTTTGTTGCTCAATCACGTCGGAACAACTGAACAGATCGAGTTTAAATTTGGAACACTGATAGTTTACAAGTCAATTAACACATAAACACTTTTCTTTTGGGAAAATTACGAATAACGGACACTATGCGGGTAAAATGGCGCTACTCGGTTACATTACATTTTTTCAACATAGCACGTATGTTCTACGAAACTATACATTTGTTTTTCAAAATACGTTATACTCATATGCGTATGTAACGTATAATATATCTATACTAATATTATAAAGCTGAAGAATTTGTTTGTTTGTTTGTTTGTTTGAACGCTAGGATCTCGGAAACTATTGAACCGATACGAAAGATTATTTTTTTGTTGGATACTCCATTTATCGAGGAAGGCTATAGGGTATATAACATTACGCTACTATCAATAGGTACGGAGTATGAGTGAAGAATGTAAAGAAAACGGGGAAAAATATTTCTCTTCGAGAGCTTTAGTTCCGTGAATTTAAATTCTCTTTGGTTGCTGAAGTCTGTGACGGCGCGTGTCTACATTTGAAGTTTGTGTCATTTGAAGTAATCAAATTTGTTCTACAACAATGCATTGTTGCTTATTTACGTATTTTTAGGGTTCCGTAAAACGTAATAAAGTGGGCAGCAATGGATATTTTAGTATGGATTTTCCTCAAATAGACGCGGGTGAAACCGCGGGGCACAGCTAGTCATTAAATAAAGAAAATAATAAGCTTTCATTGTAAATAACATTCCGTGGATACATTCAATCAAACAACCCTTTAACGGAATCCATGTAACAAGCGGCAAAGTTGACTCATCCATCAATCCGCACGTATTTATTCAATTTGGCAACACCGCGGGTAATTTTATGGGTAAAAATGTGTGAAGTATGGCAACAGTGATGGATGGATCCGATGATGTAAATTGTGTCGACTCGACGCACAGAGTCAGGGACACGAACGACAGTAAATAGACTAAGGCCCGTACTAAGTGCTTCTAATGCTATGATGTCACTACACAATTCTGTACAATAATTATTCATCATCATCAACAGCCCACTAAACGTTCCCACTGCTGGGACTCGGGGCCTTCTCTCGCAAGGAGAGAGTTAAGGTCATAATCCACCACGCTGGCCCAGTGCGGGTTGGCGGATGACACATGACTTCGAAAGATTCTAGGTACATGTCGGTTTCCTCACGATGTTTTCCTTCACCGTTTTAAGTTAGCGGCATTACGCACATGACTTCGAAAAGACAGTGGTGCGTGTGGGGTTTGAACCCGGGGTCTCCGGATCGGCAGGCGCCGTCCTCCCGACTAGACCAGCCGTAACTTGTAACAATAATTATTATAATACAGTAAAATAGTCATTTCAAACTTTGAAAATGTATACAATTTGTATGCTCTTTCTTTTGTTTTTATTTTTTATTTATTGACGTGTATATTGTTCATTTATTGACTTTGGCGTGTTTATAATGACAGAATCTGTCATTTTGAAAACACCATTATTACATTTGATACTAGCAGTAGCTCACAGTTTTCCCCGCGTGCCCGTTCCCTTATTTTCTGGTACAAAAAGTAGTCTTATGTTTTCTTCCAGACTTTAATTTAACTGTGTTCGTAAGTTCTACCTGATATCTGTTCAGACGTTACGACGTGATTGAGCAACACACATCCAAACTTTCGCATTAATAATGTTATTAGGGTACGCGATAAATATCTGAAAAGGTATTTTTTTTAAAATAATGAGTGACGAGACGAGTAGGACATGTGCCTGATGGTAAGCAACATGCCTACCACATAACAGCACAGTGACACGCAGATATTGGAACATCATCATCATCATCAACAGCCCACTAAACGTTCCCACTGCTGGGACTCGGGGCCTTCTCTCGCAAGGAGAGAGTTAAGGCCATAATCCACCACGCTGGCCCAGTGCGGGTTGGTGGATGACACATGACTTCGAAAGATTTTAGGTACATGTCGGATTCCTCACGATGTTTTCCTTCACCGTTTTAAGTTAGCGGCATTACGAACATGACTTCGAAAAGACAGTGGTGCGTGTGGGGTTTGAACCCGGGGTCTCCGGATCGGCAGGCGCCATCCTCCCGACTAGACCAGCCGTAACTTGTAACAATAATTATTTGGCATACTGAGATGGACTCAGACTGAGCTCGACGCCCTGGATAGAAAGGTCCGTCAACTGCTCACAACACACCGCATGCTACACCCGCGCTCGTCTGTTATGAGACTGTATATCCCGCGGAAATGGGGGGGTCGAGGCTTACTAAATGCCAAGAACCTTCACAACCGCGAGATATGCAGTCTCAGGGATTATTTCCGCAACAGCGAGTCCGGGATGCATCGCGATGTTGTGGCAGTTGACAGGAGCTTCACGCCTCTTTCATTGGCAAACGAGAACTGGCGCAAACCATCGGTGCTCAGCACTGATGATCGCAAGGAAGTATGGAAGAGCAAGGAGCTGCACGGGCGATTCTATCGGGCCCTGACGGGACCCGATGTGAATCTGCTCGCTTCGGTGAACTGGCTGCGCTTCGGGGACCTCTTCGGAGAAACCGAGGGTTTTGCCTGTGCAATTGCGGACGAAGTTATCAAGACGAACAATTACCGGAAATACATAATGAAGGACGGTACGGTCGACATTTGTCGGGCATGCCGCCGTCCAGGCGAATCTCTTCGTCATGTTTCCGGTTGTTCGCATCTTGCTAACGGCGAGTACTTGCACAGACATAACCTAGTAGCCAGGATCATCCACCAGCAACTTGCTCTTAAATACTGCCTTGTCGAGTCCGAGGTGCCGTACTATAAGTACGCACCTCTGCCAGTTCTCGAGAACGGTCGTGCGTTGCTCTACTGGGACCGCTCTATCATCACGGACAGGACTATTGTCGCCAATAAGCCTGATATCGTGCTGGTAGACCGGTCTCAGCGCCGGGCTGTGATCGTCGATATCACCGTACCACATGACGAGAACCTCGTGAAAGCCGAGAAGGACAAGCTAAGCAAGTACCTTGACTTGGCTCATGAGGTTACCGCCATGTGGGATGTTGATTCGACGATCATAGTCCCAATAGTCGTGTCGGCAAACGGCCTTGTAGCGAAAAGTCTCGACCAACACCTTAAGAGACTTTCGCTAGACGGTTGGATCAAGGGTCAGATGCAGAAGGCGGTCATCCTCGACACAGCGCGCATCGTCAGGAGGTTCCTCTCTCTGCAGCCCTAACCACCGGTAGCTTGGGCCCTGCCCCGCTGCTGGCGGCTATCTAGGTTTAAGTTTTTATAATGTTTTTATGTTCTTTTATATAAATATTGTAAAAACTTAAATTTAAGAAACGAAATAAATACGTGGATTATTATAATACAGTAAAGTAGTCATTTCAAACTTTGAAAATGTATACAATTTGTATGCTCTTTCTTTTGTTTTTATTTATTGACGTGTAAATTGTTCATTTATTGACTGTATGATAATTTAGCCAGAAATTACCGTCTCGGGGCCCATCAGCAAGACCTTAATACAAATTAAATGCCGTTATGTCGATTTTAACTTTTCACCCCCACAATATCTATAACATTAACACTTACTTGTGCTTCCCGGCGTCGCTCAAGTCCGGTTTGATCGATGGGAAAACAGGGAACGGAAACACAAGGGAAAATAGGGAATCGCAAACCAGACTAGCTTCCGTAGATCTCTCGTCCGTCCAGACAACGATCCTGCGTTGGAGAAAGGTGGCCGATCCCGCAGCCCGCTTTCACTCTGTGGTCTTCCAGCACCAATCCAGAGTGTTCCAATAATTAATAGCCTCTTCCTGTAGCACTATTACGTTACGTACGTTTTTATCACCAGAAAAACACCAGAATCATATAAAACGCGTCGTTTCGTTCCAGCGAAAAAAAAAAAAAGACAACGGTAAAAGTGACAGCCGGCGACCACAGACACACGCTAGATTTTGATGGCCGATATAATGTTGCCCGATTATACGGAACAAAACCCCCGACCAATTGAACTCCTGTTCAATTTTAGAAAACCAGTATTTAGCAACTAGTATTTAGCAGTATCCGGACCCCAAATAAAAACGAAATTCCCAACTTTGACCCGAAAGTGGAAATCAAACCAAAAAAAAACTTTTACCAAAAATACTAATAAAATTAAATTAAATTTTAACCATGAAAAATACGTATATCTAATAAAGAGGCAGGCGTGCCAGAGAGGACACCGCGCGCTGAAGTCTGGAACCAGAAACCAGAATCTCCGCCACGCGGGGTGTGCCATCAGTACCAGATATCAATTTTAAAATACGTCCCCTACGCCAGAGTAGGGGGGCCAAATTTGCCTCTTTTAATAATACTAAGTCCCCTTCCCGAGGGGCCTCCGTCCTATCTGTCCATTTTACCCGTTGTTGCAACAGATGCAAGTACTCGGCCGACCAGCGCCTCCAGAAGTCTTGACTTATTTGCTGCAATAACTGAAAACGGGACAGGCGTCCGGGGCGCTCATCCTTCCAGGGATACTCCGGCAACGCGGTTAAAGGCTGACCGATCAAGAAGTGACCCGGCGTCAAGACTTCTAGATCGTTAGGGTCAGGCGAGATTGGACAGAGAGGACGGGAATTAAGCACTGCCTCCACGCGGCATAGTACCGTGACTAACTCTTCCCAAGTTAACACGGTCTCCCCGATGACACGGCGGAGATGAGTTTTAGCAGACTTCACCGCAGCCTCAAAAATTCCTCCCCAGTGAGGACAGGCTGGCACACTAAATTGCCAGCTGATTCCCCGCTGGGCGAGAGCCAGACTTAAACTATTATTACCAGAATTTAAAAAATTATTAACTTCGCGTAAATAATTCGCCGCCCCTCGATAATTTGTGCCATTGTCCGAACGTATTAAAGAGGGTACTCCTCTTCGCGCTACAAAGCGATCCAGCGCCGCGACAAAGGCCTCCGTAGACAGCGCAGAGACCAGCTCCAGGTGGACTGCTTTGGTGGCCAAACACACAAAGACGCACAGGTAGGCTTTAACGACCTTGGCGTTACGCAACGTCGATGACTTGACCGAGAAGGGCCCAGCGAAGTCCGTTCCGACCCCGTCGAACGGCCTCGAGGGAGAAATCCTATCCGGAGGAAGATCTCCCATCATGGGCTGCATGGTAGACGCCTTGAGCCTATAACAAGGGACACATCTAAACAGCACCTTTCGGACCGCCCTGCGAGCCGACAAGATCCAGAATTCACGCTGCAACACAGCGAGAAGCGCGCCACATCCAGCGTGCGCGTTACCGATATGCCGATCGGTGATCAGCAGGTCCACCAGAGGACCTCCTTTCGGTAGCAACAGGGGGTGCCTGCTGCCGTACGGCAGGTTGGCTTTCCGGAGCCGACCTCCTACGCGCAGAAGACCATCCTGATCTGTGAAAGGGTTCAACTTGGCGACCGCACCCTTCAAGCGAGCGCGTCCGCAGCGCAGCGCCTCAAGTTCCGTCGGAAACCTCTCACCCTGCACCAGCCGAATGAGGTGCAGCAAGGAACTCCGACGCTCCTCCACAGTGGCGATCTGGTCACTCCTCCTCTGACGAGGGTGACGACAGTTGTGGATGAAGCGTTTAATCCAGCTAGTTACCCCCAACAACTTATCCAGCTTGCTGTAACGACCCGTCAACCAGTCAGGGTCTGGGGGCACTTCCGCCACAATCGCATGCACGCGGACTCCGGGCAGCTCCGCTCGCTCCGAGTCCGCGCCGAGAGCTGGCCAGGAAGCTTCTGGCTCCCGCAGCCAGTCCGGACCCCACCATAAGGGGTGATCAACTAGCTCCGGCGCGGAACAGCCGCGCGAAGCACAGTCAGCGGGGTTCAACTCACCCGGGACATGTCTCCAAACCATGTCCAGTCCAATGTTTTGGACTTGGGAAACCCGATTTCCCACAAAGGTCTCCAAGGTGTGAGGGGCTGCTCTTAACCAGGCAAGCACGACCTGACTGTCTGACCACGCATAGACATTCCGGATGTCTATCGAGGTGGACAGTTCCTGATATACATGCTTGAGCAGCCGAGCAAGTAATGTGGCTCCGCTCAATTCCAGTTTCGGAATGGTGAGTCGTGTCCTGATAGGAGCTACCTTGCTCTTCCCCAATAAGAGCGTGACATTGACGTGGCCTCCAGCGTCAACTGTACGCAAGTACACAGATGCGGCATAGCCCAGCTCGGACGCATCACAGAACCCGTGCAGGCTGATCCGGCTACAGCCTGGTGGCAGAATGCGACGGGGCAACGCCACTCTATTGACCGTTTCGAGGTCAGATATCAAACGAAGCCAAGTGTTAAGCGAGTCTCCGACCAGGGGGTCGTCCCAGGAGACCTTCAGAGTCCAAAGTCGCTGTAACAGACACTTGGCTGCGAACAGAACCGGACTGATCCAACCGTTTGGATCAAACATCCTGGCGATGGTGGACAAAACCGTCCGTTTTGTCCACGCGCGTGTGGCTTCCAGTGCCACCCGAAAGGTGAAGATGTCAGCAACCGGTTGATACTGCATGCCCAGAACCGCAATCCCGTGCGGATCGTCATCTTCCTCAAAGAGCCCGGGATCCTGCTGGTGATCGTCCGGGATACCAGCCAGGACGTTGGGTTCGTTAGAGAGCCATTTCCGAAGCTCATAGCCTCCAGATGCGAGAAGCTCTGTAAGCTCATCCCGGAGCAACAGAGCTTCCTCCACCGTCTGCGCGCCAGTGCAAACGTCGTCCACGTACAGGTCGCGCTCCAGAACTGCGGCTGCACGTGGGTACCGAGCCCGTTCTTGCTCCGCCAACTCCAGCAGTGAGCGGATCGCAATGAAGGGGCTTGATCTCAACCCATAGGTGTTGGTGTTCAACTCATACACCATCATAGGGTCCTGAGGACTTTCCCGCCAGAGGATCAACTGGAACCTCCTGTCCTCGGGGTGTATGACCGTTTGTCGGAACATCATACGGATGTCCGCTCCCAACACCACCTGATGCCTACGGAAATTCAGGATGATGTCTACAATATCCCGATGTAGCTTCGGTCCAGCGTGGAGGCACTGGTTCAGTGACACTCCTGTCGAAGTCGGAGCGGATCCATCGAACACCGTCCTGAGTTTGCCCGTCGACGCCTTCAAAACGGCGTGATGAGGCAAAAAGTAGTGGTCCATGGTCGACCAGTCGTCGCGAGCCGGAGACATGTGGCCCAGTGCCTCATACTCCCTCATGAACTCGATGTACTTTTCCCGAAGTACAGGATCTCGAGCCATGCGTCGCTCCATGGACCTGAGCCTTTTCTCGGCCAATGATCGAGACTGGCCCAGACGCGGGGGGTTATCCCGGAAAGGCAGCCTAGTCTCCAATCGCCCAGAAACCATTCTCCGAGTGTGAGCCTGATAAAAGTTCTCACACTCCACGTGCTCGGGATCCAGCCGAGACACGGTAGGCGGCTCTTCGATCTCCCAGAACCTCTGCATGATCTGAGCGAGGGCCGTTCCCGTAAAGGAAGCCTGATTCGACTGCTGCCACTCATCCACCATTCCCAAAATGGCGTTCCCGTAGATGGTGGGCAGCGCCATCAGCGAAGACTGGTCCAGCAGTCTAGGCTTGCCGTTCATGATGTAACCCAGTACATCAGAACCCAACAAAAGGTCTACCGGACCCGCCATCCCGAAGCGGGGATCCGCCAACCTGAGACCCTTAGTACAGGACAAAAGATTCGGATCTATGTCCGCCTGAGGAAGCCAACCGACAACCGAATCCATGACGGTGGCCCTGACCGCAATCCTTTCCGAATATGAATGTACGGACGAGAACGAGAGGCAGGTCTGTCCAGCCAACCGCACCTCTGTGTTCCCGACTCCTCCCAACGGAGTCGGTGACGGAAACCTAGCCAGGCCCAGGCGATGAGCAACCCGGGTTGTTAAAATGCACCCCTGGGACCCTGTGTCCAAGAGCGCTCGTATCCGGACGTAGTCGCCTCTTGGACCCCAAACCCTTAACCAGAGGGTGGGCAGCAGGACCACCGGTTGATCCTGTGCCAAGGGAACGGAGGCTAGTCATTCCCTCCGAGGCTCGTCCGAACCCGTCGGACTACAGGGCCCAGCCCAATATGGCTGCCGAGTGCAAAGGGCCATCGGAGGGGGGGCATATCCAGCTGCCCTGCCGTACCTAAAGTAGGGCGGGTGATAATCCAGCCTCGGGTGCTCATGGAGGGGAGGCGTGTACGCCCTCCATTCTATGGGTCGCGGATCCAGCGGCGGAGAAGGATAACGCTGGGGAGGTGGCCCCCGTGGTGACTCCGGTATCACCCTTCCACCTCTCCAGTTCGCCCGCGTCCGCGCGGGCTGTGAGGTCGGTGACCGAGCCGCGTGCAGGACGCCCCTTGTTGGGCTGCCCGGTGCTGCCGTGGGTTGGGGTGGAGGGGGTGTGCTCCACGCTGTAGCCACTTCATGGTTGTACAATGCGTGGCTCTGCGTGGGAGCGCCCCCGCCCGTGGAGGGCCCCCTCCCTGAGGGCTGTCGACCAGCACCATCGCTCCTGACGCACAAGAGCTGATGGTGTGGTCCCCCACACCCAGGACACGGCCGTGCCGTGGGGCAGTCATTGTACAGATGACCCCCCAGGCACCCGTAGCACCGACGCAACCGCCGAACGATCCCTCGTCGTTCGGAGGTCGTCCGCGCAAGCAGGGCCGGACACTGCACCAGCGCGTGAAGCTGGCCACAGTTCGGGCACTCCTGCTCCGACGCACTCGTCACCGTCGCCGTCCGCTTCACCGCACCCTGAGTGCGGGGATTGGTAGGTCGCGGTCCTGTTCCGGCAGGGCCACGAGCTGACGCGGCGGGCTGTGCCTCCTGAGGCGCCGACTCTGCCATCCTCGCCTCCCACTCCAGGACCCGAAGTAGCTCCTCAAACGTGGGGAAGACCTTCGGGTCGCCGTGAAGGCCCCTTTCCCGCTCGAACCGGGCGCGCAACTCCAGCGGCACCTTGCCCAGCAGGATATGGACCAGCAGGAACGACCAGTGTTCTACTGGCAGTCCCAAGCTGCGCAAGGCGTTGTACGCCACCTTCACGGGCGTGAGGATTAGCGGCCGCAACTGAGACCTCTCAGTCACCTTCGGCAGCCCCAGTATTTGGGACACGTGAGCGTCGGCGAGGAGCCGAGGGTTTTGAAACCTCGTTTCCAGCAACTCCATCGCCGTGCCGAAGTTGTCGTCGTCCAGCTCCAGATGCTGGACCAGGGAGAGTGCCTCACCCTCCAGTGACGTGCGGAGATAGGCCAGTTTCTCCGCCTTCGTCAGATCCGTGCGTGAATCCACGAGAGAGGCGAACATACTCCGGAAGCCGCTCCACTCTCGCAGGTTCCCTGTGAACCTGGGCAAGTCCAGGGTGGGAAGGCGTCCCACTACACCCGAACCCGCATTCCTGATGACGGGTCCCGAGTTCGCCCTTCCCTGACGAGACCTCTCCAGCTGGCGAACCCCTTCGGAGACCTCGTCGTAGACATCCAGGATGCGCCGCATGTCCGCCTCGATCCTCTCCATCTGCTCCTCAGGTGGAGACGGCCTTGCATCCCGCAGCGATCCTGCACTCCTCTCAGCGACCTCCAGGCGCCTGTCGAGCTGTTCTGCCCTATTTAACAGCGCCTCCTCCCGGTCTCTCCGGCCGACCAATCCTTGTAAGGATTCGAACCACCGGAGCTGGTTGGCCAAATCCGAAGCCATTTTTAAATTTAAATTTAAACTTTAAATTAACCTAAGTTCGGACAATGTCACAACAAATATCGAATACAACAATATATCCGCAACCCAAACAACCGGATACCACTTAATACTAATTTCCCGACAGTTTGGGGAGAAATTATACGCTGGTATTACAATATTTAATCTTGGCTGAATGACTCGGTAACCAAGTTCGTGAACTACCAACCTAAGCACACAAAACAATATCTGAACTACTCACTTTTTTTCCAGAAAAATGAAAAGTACTAAATATATTATGGGGGTATATTCACGACAACTACGCTCTTTCTACCAAAAAATGTATGATAATTTAGCCAGAAATTACCGTCTCGGGGCCCATCAGCAAGACCTTAATACAAATTAAATGCCGTTATGTCGATTTTAACTTTTCACCCCCACAATATCTATAACATTAACACTTACTTGTGCTTCCCGGCGTCGCTCAAGTCCGGTTTGATCGATGGGAAAACAGGGAACGGAAACACAAGGGAAAATAGGGAATCGCAAACCAGACTAGCTTCCGTAGATCTCTCGTCCGTCCAGACAACGATCCTGCGTTGGAGAAAGGTGGCCGATCCCGCAGCCCGCTTTCACTCTGTGGTCTTCCAGCACCAATCCAGAGTGTTCCAATAATTAATAGCCTCTTCCTGTAGCACTATTACGTTACGTACGTTTTTATCACCAGAAAAACACCAGAATCATATAAAACGCGTCGTTTCGTTCCAGCGAAAAAAAAAAAAGACAACGGTAAAAGTGACAGCCGGCGACCACAGACACACGCTAGATTTTGATGGCCGATATAATGTTGCCCGATTATACGGAACATTGACTTTGGCATGTTTATAATGACAGAATCTGTCATTTTGAAAACACCATTATGACATTTGATACTAGCAGTAGCTCACAGTTTTCCCCGCGTAGTGCCCGTTCCCTTCACCCGTTCACCCGGCAAAGGTGCTACTTCCCCAGGCGGACTCTGCTAAGAGTCCTACCACTACCAAAATTCAGTTTTCCAAATACAGATGTAATACATTGCCATCACCACTGATGTCAATGGTGGAGTAAAATATCGTAGTTAATGAGCGAGTTACAATTGATGTACATATTTCAAAAACATGCGTCATCACTAACCCGCGCTGGGTCAGCGTGGTGGATTATGGCCTTGACTCTCTCCTTGCGAGAGAATCTCTGAGTCCCAGCAGTGGGAACACGAATGGGCTGGTTTGAGAACACGTTGGTAAGAGCTAATGGTACAGGCCCTTTCGTACCTTTAGTAAATGGGTTGGGTTTATCAATCAATTGTGACGAAGTGATGAAGTGACGATTTTTGTTCGTTGCTTAGAAAACAGGAAAATGAGAATGAATATCTTTCAGAGAAAAATATAAGCTTCGGCTATGATGTTGATATTTATAAAATACTTACAAGATATGAGTACCCTATACATTAAATTAGAAATTTAAAAAGACACGTATTTTTTTTAATTTTAAGTAACAAATATGTTATTAAATAATGCAAATACCTGTTATGTATCTCAGATTATTACCGCAGCTAACACAGGAGGTAAGTTTAAAGTAGCTGATTTGAAGTAGTACCTACCCTCCCGATTAACTAATTCACCTTTCAAACAAAAGAAAAAAAATCAAAATCGGATCGTCCGTTTGGGAGCCACGGTGTCACAGACGTACCAGAAACTTATAACAACTTCAAACGTATTTTACGTACTTTATACTCGTATACGTCAAACTTATAACATCCTGTCGTTAACCCGTTAGCAGTGAAAATAAATGTATTACATTTTTGCATCATCACAATTAGTGCTTACTCGTCTACTGTTGGACATAGGTGTCTCCAATAATACGCCACTCAGGTAGCTGATCATGACTTTACGCAAACCGCCACTAACTGTCTGTGGAGCGGCTAAATTTAAAAAACCTGTCGGCGTCCATATTTCAGCACCGATATTTTTGTGCTAATAGTATTTTTTCATTGAACCAATCATATGTTCAATTTCAAACATACGTTAAAAGCTATTATAAGTAACAGTTTTAAATTTTTCAATCAGTATCACACTCACGTGTAAAATTTGTACTAATAAAATTGTAACAATTTATTTTCTGCTCTAAATCCAATTTTTCGTATAAATTATAAAATTAATTAAAATCAAAAATTCAAATGGCTTAAATGAATTGTGAATGAAATCAAAAAGTTTCGCTGTCAGCTAACGAAGCGAACTTGCAACAATAGCAGCCGTTTGATTGAAACTCATTCAATTTCAAACATAAACGGTTTAAATACGAGCCAAATTGTAATTAAACTTTACTGGGACTCGCTGGAATCTATTTTACACAGAAGTGGCGTGTCGCTCTCACATACAAGGAATTGGGGGAGACAGCCAGACAACAGAAACATAGTGCTCTTGAGACAAAAATAGACCAATATTATATTAGATGCGGTTAAAATTCACATCAACAATGTTTTATAGATTATAGTGACGAGACGAGCAGACTACGTGCGTGATGGCAAGCAATGTGCCTGTGTACTGAAAAATGTTGTTTATTAGACGCACAATGCAATACAACTTTCAAACCGACATTTGTTTTTTGAGTTTTGGAAGAAATTGAAGTGCTATCGTTTTTTTAGTGTTTTTTTTTTATAAATATTGGTGGACAATTCACCCACAACACCAACTGACCTCTGACCTTTGAATTCATCACACAAATATTTGCACTGGGTGGGAATCGAACCCACGACCCTCGGCTTCGCAGGCAGAGTTACTACCCACTAAGCCACGAGGGCAGTCTAAAAAGTCGATAAATTAATAGGTTTGTACTTGAGCGCTTGTGTTCGCTTCTTTAGAACGTGAAATAAGAAACGATGTCGAGCTAAGAGCAGTCTGATAGAAAAAAAATGGTTTTATAACACGCAGATTACCAGCACACTTTTCAAAATGTATCCCATAAAAAGACGATTAACTAGAAACTTAACGGCAAGTTCAAGATTTAGAATAAGTTCTAGTATAGGTACTTACTACGAAGATATCTAAGCTTTGTAATGAACTAGTAGTGTCGCGTGGTTTTACCGCGTAGTTCCCGTTTTCGTGATCATCCTGCAATGAAAAGTAGCTTAAGTGTTATCTCAGACTTTATTCTAGCTGTGTACCAAATTTTAATACGTTCCGTTCAGCCGTTCTGACGTAATTGACCAACAAACATCCTAACTTTGATATTTATAATATTAGTATGTTTTTTTCTAAAAAAAACTCCTCTGCCTGCAGATTATAGCTCAATGTTCAGTATTGCACGCGATGGAGTGACGAGCGTTAGACGCCACTTCGTGACATGTTGACTGCACACGTCGTCGTCGACTTTGTTTGAATCTCGATTTAATTAACTCCGGCTAGGTTGCCGTCTGTATAGTTTCTAGAATGTAATAACTTGTCTTTATTGCCAATTTTCGCTAGCTCCATAGACCGGTTTCAGTTTCTAATCGACTATACTCGTACTTAGGGCTCTAATATTGAAATCTTACTTTAAAACTTTCAATTCAGTGTGTTAAATGTAACAACTAACATAATTTAGGTCACACTCAAGATCGAGAAGAGTTTTTTTTTCCTTAAAATAACATCCACGGACTACGGGGTATTTAGTACATTATGCTTATTTTGCATTTTTTTGTATATTACGTGCAGAAAGAATGACATATTTCATATCTCGTGAATCTACTTTTTTTTTAACCTTTCTTACATTTTGTGTATTTTACATCCAGATATAATCAATTATTTTGTATCTAAACTATTAAAATCTCTCTCTCGCCTAAGAGCCTCCATGACCGCCGCGTTGTGACCTTTAATGGCCATCTTGAAGTTGTAATCCCTGATGACATTCGGTAGCGCAGCTGACGCCGACGTTTGCATCACAAAACGACATAACGCATCATCTTCAATCTAATGATATTATTATGATAATAGACAAAAGTCCCAGTATGCTAAGAAGAGAGTATTTACAGTCGTACCTAATGTCAGAGGTGCGAATTCCGCCAGCGCTTCGAGTGTTTTTCGCAGTGTAGATGTACAAGTTTGCTATCACCACTAGTTTTGATGGTGAAGATAAACTTCGCAAAGAAACCGGCATGTTCCAAGGAAGACTTTTACTTGCTTGATGGCTAGTATGCTGTACTTGGCTTTGATGGTTTTGTCCTTGTGAGAGAAGGCACGACGCCCCACAGTGGGAGCATATATATGCTTATTAAGGCTTGATGCTTATGCTTGTTATACAAGGCATCAAGCACTACGCTTTTTTAGATGTGAGGAAGCGAATGAATGAATATTGATAGATTTACATCTAATAATATTCATTCTATGCATAAGTAGATAATCATATGGAAATAGGACTAATTTGTGATCCGCGCTTCCATCGCCTATTATTATGAAGGTCAAAGATAAAGATATCTTATTTTCGTAGCTGGAATACCATAACCACCATATCTGCATCTTTGCTGTAAAAAAAACTTAAATAATAATACGTTATAATTAGATAGATAGATATCAAATAAAAACAATCCACAAGTTAAAACAATTTATACACTTAAAGCTAGTGTGAAAGATGGCGGCCCTATCACTGAGGTCTGTAACTACATATTTGTTGATAGAACGGATATGGCTAGCGTCTTAGCAAACTATACAACTATTTTTGGGTTCCACATCGTAGCACAAAGCTGCAGGTAAGATCACAAAGCATCTCCGATATGTGGGTCAGGCCAGTAAGCCGGCCCAGCGAGGATACAGGAAGCGGAGTCCGGAGCTCCACTATAAATCCGGCGACGTGCCCCGAGATAACGCGCAAAACACAGATAACGCTCCTCGATTGATCGTCAATGAGTAGAAATTCATTTATCTCGACCAAGCCTTAAGTAAACTCGCTCACGACCAAATGTCAACCCTAATTAATTACACACAAAGTTTACTTCGCTTCGACATTGGCGCAAAGATTAAGCCGCGATCTCGCTACGGCGTATCCCGAGACGAAAGGTATAATGTTTAAATTGTATAAAATCATAATAAACGTCCGAGCTCTGGACTACTTAGCACGTAATTGCGTTCGTCAGAGATCAAAGTAAATCTAATTTTAATTTAAGGGCTCACTTCGGCGAGGTTACTTAAGTTTTACGGACTGAATTTACATAATTATTTAAGTTTGTCGTAGTCTAGATTTAGTATTTTTTCGTGGAATTTTAGGAGTTTATGCTCTAAGTTTTGGGAAAATTAACTTAAAAATTCATTTTAGGATAATTTGAAATATAACATCACGCCGAGGTTAAACCATTATCTCTAATAAAACTGATTGTTGGTCCACCAACCTTTTTTTGTGCTAATGAAAATATTAAAGCATCGTAGTCGGTTTAAAATGAGAATTTGCGTGATGTGACTGGAACCCAAAATCTACTTTGAGAAGGTTTATTTTGTTAATAAGTTTTTTTTAATTTTTGCCACAATTTTAGTTTATTACCAGAGACATTCAAGTTATCAAACATTTATGGAAGCCTGGTAGCACAGCCAGGTTACAGAGGCGAGACATGCTCAAAATTATAGATCTCCAGGTAATCTACCGCAGAGTTAAAATGGCATTTACTTTGTTAGACTGTCGAAGGGCGAATCCTACTCTCAAAGCGTGAAAGTATAAAAACGATATATAGTGGAGGGGGGGGGGGGGGGGTTAAAAGATTATCGCGTTTCATCTGCTTAAGTTTTGAGCTGTAATAGGTTTTCTTCGTTTACCAATGCTGTCCTAACGCACGTAGCGCAATAAACAGAAGGGTGCGACATTGCGCGTCACTATGTCGCGTTCTCGGCACCACCCCTTTACTCCCGAAGCACATAATTTGTGAACGCTATCGACACCTAGATAAAACCGTTCGATTCGGCGCGACTTTAATTTCTTTCCTCGCGATAAATGTTCTAACACACATCCCTTTCTTATATGGGGCGACGGAGAGAGACAAACTGCCGCAGACAAAGAAGTTTAGTTATTGCAGCCAAGTTAAATTGTGTTGTCGGACATCGAGCCAAGATAAAGAGGAGGAGGTATTTTAGCTTTGGGTATCTGCACAACTAAACAACGCGCAATTTCTGTGACAACAGTTTCTGCGAAATTAATACATTAATTAGTTGATTTTTGTCCTACTGTCGTATTTTCAATACTTACGCGAGTCACACGACTGTTTAAATCATCTTATTATTGGTCCAGAAATGTTTGACGATTGCAACGTCCAAGAGAAGAGTTAGGCTTAAAAGTTTATTGATGCCACGGTTCAACTTTTGTTTTATAAACGAAGCTGTGACATTTGGACTCAAGTGTCCTGTCTGTACACGGAAGTGCACACTTAGTCCGACCAACATTGCGCTTTGGTGGTTGGTGGAACACCCCAGAGTGTTCAGTTGGTGGGCCGTCATTTCGTTTTTTTTTTTGTAAACTTTGTAAAGATATACCTACTATTTAATATGTGCTCTTCATTTTGTTTGTATACACTAGTTGGCATGTAGATTGCACATTTGCGAATGAATTACTTTGACTTTGCAACAAAGAGTCCACATAATCAAGGGATAAGGGGCCTGTTGGTAGATAAATAAAATATGTCGTATGGGCAAGAACCCCAAAACTATCGAATCAGAAGGTGCAGGGCCATACCAGCCTAAACTCGATTAGATGAAGTACGCATATTCAAAGAGCTTACCTGATACTACGCATGAACCATAGCTAAGCATTTCAAATACTTGCCGTACAGAATCAGTACAAGCAATTCAAGATTCCATATTATCTTTTAGTCTCGTCCACGTTCCTTGTGTTCGAATTCCTCGTCCGCTGTTAACGCGCGACAGTCCTCGACGCAAGTTATTGGTTTTGAATGTGGGTCGCAGTAATTCGCCCCTGATGAGGTAAATAAATAGTTAGCAGCTCGGCTGCTAGCTCACCTAGCAACTTGGCTCACTCGCTAAATACGGGCCGGGGTACCTACTTTACGAGGTCTTACTGTTGCCGGTTCGGGTCTTGGGGTCTTGAATGTACGGCCGTGCGGTCACGATACTCGTAAATAGTAGCATTTTTGTTGGGAATACACTAACATTAAGTAAGGCAAAGTTTACGTGACTACTGTATAAACTGACATACTGTGGTGTATCGATAACCTCAAAAGAATGTAAACCAAATTGATGTTGTTTGTACGTATTGAAATTTCAACATCAACATCAACAGCCCACTAAACGTTCCCAGCGCTGGGACTCTGGGCCTTCTCTCGCAAGGAGAGAGTTAGAGCCATAATCCACCACGCTGGCCCAGTGCGGGTTGGTGGATGACACATGACTTCGAAAGATTCTAGGTACATGTCGGTTTCCTCACGATGTTTTCCTTCACCGTTTTAAGTTAGCGGCATTACGCACATGACTTCGAAAAGACAGTTGCTTACCATCAGGCACATGTCCTGCTCGTCTCGTCACTCTTTATTTAAAAAAAAAAAAGACATTTGAAAAAAATTGTTGTACTGTATTCTCGGAAATATAAAACATTATGTAGTAGAGAACTTCATGTGTGCATAGAACATAAATAAATATACTGTCTGATTTTAAAACGCGTCATAAGCTCATTTCTTTCCCTATGAGTACTAGGTATTTATCGAATACACTTTAAACAAAATAAATACGGGATATTGCGCCCCACGGCACATTTATTTTTTAAATTATAGAGCGACCAGACGAGCATGACATGTGCCTGATGGTAAGCAACATACCTGCCCATAACATCACAGTGACACGCAGCTATTGGGAATTGAGTCCAAATAATTACCTAGCACCGCACTGCTCTTGTCACCGGGGGTCTACCACCGAACGAAAAATGTCATAGCTTTGATGTTTCTCTCTCTTTTCTTTTCGCTTGAAATGATAGAGACAGCATTAGCAAAGCGATAACCGATTTAGTTAGGCGGTAGAAGCGCCGCAGATATAACGTGTTTTATCTCTTAGCCCAGTAATTTATCTGGAAAGATTGTCCTTCAAACCGGAACGCATTCATGTTTTCGCGCTACTGCTTGGCAGTAGAATAACTGGCAAAGGTGTGGTCCTTCCCCAGGCGGACTCTGCTAAGAGCCCTACTACCAGTACTACCACTACTGACTACTAACATAAACAGCCTATTTATAGTACGCAGAGATCACGTTACATAATCCAAAGTAAAAAAAAATATTTTTTAATCGGTCCAGTCGTTTCTGGGATTAGCGCTTTCAAACAAACAAACTTTTCAGTTTTATAATATTAACGGAGATGGTTATATGTTGGAGCGAGACCCTGATACCTTACCCAAGAACATGGTGCACAAAACTGCTTCGATATAGTCTCAAATATAGTCTCGAATAGACTCACTCTACCACGAAACTCGGGACAGATCGGGGATTCACTCTATCCCGTAATTAGCAATACTACTTCAAAATGAATAATGGTAATCGAGGTAATAGCTAAAAACTATGCTCGATTAACGATTATATTAGTTATACAAGGTGTTGCAGAAAGGTGCAACAATATTCATTGTAGTTCATCTACATAACGTTTTGAATCATGTATGTGAAAATTAGACATGAAAGCTCAATTTTTTTTTTCCATAAAAAAAGATTTGTTTTGTTTGTTATTTTATTTGACATACCCCTAATGGCCTGATCTCGGCACGGATTTTTGTACGACGTCGTGGCGTCGGCGGTAAGGTCGTTTGTCAGCTGTACATGCGTTAAGGTTGAAGCTGGTGATTTGGTAGGAATTTTACGTCAAACTTTGACTCGAATTATCTCGTGATCTACTGTGCTGAGGGGAAAGAGACCTTCGGTGACGAAGTCTACATCAGTGTTAGAATGGACTGTCAAAATATTGTTGGGGGTAAATCCACCACGTTGTATAGTGTATTCTTATCACACTTAATTGAAAACAAAATGATGACACATTACAAAAGCTGAAAAATAAAGAAGCAATGGGTAACCTTATCGCTAAAAGCGACATCTTTCTGACAACAACAAGATGGAAAAGAAGTTTTTTTTTAACTTTTATAGGTTTACACTTGACCGCCATCTCGCCTGATTGTAAGCGACGATGCGGTCTACGATGGAGCGTGTTTACCTAGAAGAAACCGATTCACTCTCGATTTGAAGACACAAAGATTGTAACCTACAGGGAAAAGCCACTCAGGCAACGCATTCCAAAGCCTAGACGTTCTTATCACAAAAGTAGCGTCAAATCTCTTCGTTCGTGTCTTAGGAACACCAACCATGAAACGATATCGCTTTTTCGAGCTACGAGCATTCCGATAGAAAAAAGGTCAATACTTCTTCACACACACATTCTACATGAAGAATAAAAAGACGAACAAGTACAAGTAAAGACTGATACCCTATTATTTTACAATAATTAAATTAATTGATTTTTCTACCAACCCGCACTGGGCTAGCGTGGTGCATATTGGCCTTAATTCTCTTTTTGCAAGAGGATGCCCTAAGTGCCAGCAGTGGAAACCTGAAACTTTTAGTAGGTTATTTATATGCTTAAAACAATGCCTAACATGCTTTGCTTCAGAATACAACATTTGGTGTTCAAACCAAAAAAACAGCGTTATTGAGATTTTCCTGAAAGTAATTTTCTAACTACCATTTTCTAAAAGAAAGTAAATCAGTAAAGTTAGTAAAACAGTAGTGATTTCTCCCAATTAACATCTAATTCAAGTTCTCAAGAAAATCTGTCTGTAATTTTATTCGACCTAGATTTTAGTATAAATAACGGCTCTAGGTCTAGGTACGAGGACTTAAGGCCTAATTTAGCTTGTAAGCTGAACTTAGGTAGTCTGCGAGTGACGTCATGAATCGAGCCTCCTGCTACAATAAGATACTTTACCTTATAATGCGAAATACAAAATATGAGTTCTAGTTTTTTAACTAGTCTTGTCCACAATAATACTATTAGCCGACTTTAAAAAAGGAAGAGGTTTTAATTTTTTTTTAATTTATAAAGAGTGACGAGACGAGCACGTCATGTGCCTGATGGTAAACAAAATGCCTGCCACATAACAGCACAGTGACATGCAGCTATTGGAACATGAAGAGTCCAAATCATTACCTAGCACTGCACTGCGTTCGTCACCCAGAGATCTAAGATGTTGTATCTGCCCTGTTATTTTTCTGGAAATATTGCCCTTCAAACCGGAACACAGTAATGTTTGCACATTACTGCTTGGCGGTAGAATAACTGGCAAAGGTGTGTACTTCCCCAGGCGGACTCTGCTAAGAGTCCTACCACTACCAATTATTAGATTGTATGTATGTTAAGGCCGAGTTACATCAGACGAGCGAATGCTCATTCTATCCCCACTGTATCAAATTCATTTGGTGTAAACAAACGTAGAGCATCCATTCGAAGATTTTATGGAATATAGAATATATAATATGGAAAACGCTAAGAACGATCTTTCGTTTACACTAAAAGATCGAGAAAGAATGCTCTTGTTTCAGCTCTAGCTCTATGTTCGTTCAGTTTAAATCGGCCTTTACCCGATGGCTCCGCCAATTGTGAGTGGATTTTGATAGTTGTTTTTTGTTTTGTAGATCATAGTTTAGAAGTGATTCCTTGTATACGTCACCGGAAATAACAATAATCGTTAGTTGATCAATTCACCAGGTAGTTGATCAACTTTCGGAAAATAACAAACGACAGCTGAAATGTATTATTATTTAACGTACGTATTTTAGTAAATTGGTCAATTTACGGTGTCTTGCCGTTAAATAGTCTGAAGAAGGCGAGGTGTGCGCTGATTGGTTCAACGACTCATGTGTTTTACACCGCTCCCCATCAGCCGGGTGAACCGTGAGAAGCACGTAAAGCACGTAGTGCACGTAGAGTTGTAGTGGTAGGACTCTTGGCAGAGTCCGCCTGGGTAAGGACCACACCTTTGCCAGTTATTCTACCGCCAAGCAGTAATGTGCAAACATTACTGTGTTCCGGTTTGAAGGGTAATTGTTCCAGAGAAATTACAGGGCTTTGAGATATAACAACTTTGATCTTTGGGTGACGAGCGCAGTGCAGTGCTAGGTAATGATTTGGACTCTTCATGTTCCAATAGCTGCGCTCCACTGTGCTGTTATGTGGCAGGCGTATGTTATTTTATTTTGACGACCTATGAAACGTACTTGAAGTAGCAAGAACTCTATTCCATTGTCTACTCAGTATCTTGAGCACCCCCGAAACCAAAGTAATGCTTTGGTTGGAATTGCGAGCGCCGCTGACCGCCAGTTAGGTACACTTAGCCCGGAGAAGCCGGTCTACAGCCGGTCTACAGCCGGTCTACAGCCGGGCCGGGACCGGGCCGGCAGAGCCGCAGTGAGGTGACCGCAGCGCAGGTACTGCATTACAGGGGCCAGCCCGCAGATTAAACATCACTAGAGCGTGCCCTCACACTGAAACGTATCTGAGATCTTGGCAAACGATAGGAATCAGCATACGTAAAAATAAATATTTTTAGTACCAGCGCCCCGGAGTTTTACACGTAGTTACAGTTTCTATTATTTTCCCGAGATGTAAAGTGGATTGTTATGCCAGACCATAATTTAACCATGTACCGAAAATTATCCAGATTAGTTTAGCTGTTTTGACGTGACGAAACAATAAATATCCGAACTGTTGCATTTATAAAATTAGTACAATTATACATAGCATGGTAATAAGACGTCCAAGACATGCCCCTGATGGTAAGCGACACGCCTGCCCATATCAACTTAGTACGATGCAGGTATTTGAACATGAAGAGTCTAAATCACTGCCTTGCAATCCACTGTACTCGTCATCCAGAACCCAGAAAAATATAATGATATCTCTCTTCGCCTTGTAATCTCCCGCTCCGTTGCACCGTCACCGCTCCGATGTTACGCCGCTACACCGGCACCGGTGAAGTCAAACTACTTACAAGATTTACCTACCAAAAAGGACTCGGTTTTTGAAATGAAAACTTCTTTTGGCGCGCCAAAAACAGATTTATTGTGGGCTTGTAAATTGAATTCTAGCGTGACGCTCGGGAATGTTAACAAATCTTCAGGTAAACTCGGGACCATGGCCATTAGCCATCTAGAAAAGCGTCATCATTTCTCAATGGTTATCTAGAAATGCTGGCGCATTTCTAGATGGCCATCTTCACAGCCACGCCCTCCGGTTTCACCCGTGTAAGTAGTTTCAAAAATAAGCTATCAAATTCTGAGTTACAAGTTTTCACTACTATCGGCAGTTCCTATGACTGCCAATTAGTTTCTTTAACAATTTAGACCATTATTAAGTGGTATGTAATGTTTTCAATATGTATTCAAACAAAGGAAGTTTAATAACTATGATTGAATAGTTGTTGGCCACATAGCTACGGTACGGTGTGAGCGCGACCGACCAAATCCTCCGGTGTCCGGCCATCCCTCCGCGTCGTTCTAGATTTAATCACGACGTCTCGCGCCCCCTGGAGGGGGGAGGGGGGGGAGGTTAACTCCGTTTAATGTGCTTAAGTAATACCACTCATACAGTTGATGGCACGGATTTATGGTCAAGTGTTCTCGGCTTACATTCATAGGTAACGATTTAAGTTAAGAGACAGGCTATTGTTATGAACTAGCAGAGCACCACGGTTTTACCTGCATAGTTCCCGTTGTTTTTAATATTCTGCTTTTTCCGATAATTAAGCAATATACTACTGTCCCAGACTATAATTTAACTGTGTTCTAAATTTCAGCCTGATATGTTCAGCAGTTCTTACGTGATTGAGCAGCAAACATACAAATTATAATATTAGTAAGATTTACGTCAAAACCAAATGGCAAAACATTTTTTTTGTTATAAACAGGACTTCAATTATTAACGTAATGAATACGGTTACGCCCTAACTGAGTCGTAACTTTAAAGTCACCACAGCTAAGGTCTAATCGGGACAATGGCGGCTGATGATTCGGAGTCCTGAGTTCAAATCCCACGCGTACCACTGTCTTTTTGAAATCATGTACGTTAAGCCGCTAACTTAAAACGGTGAAGAAAAACACCGTCAGGAAACCAACGTGTACCCAGAATCTTTCAAGGTCATGCGTCACTCACCAACCCGCATTTGACCAGCGTGGTGGGTTATGGTCTCGACTCTCTCCTTGCTAGAGAAGGCCCCAAGTTCAAGCAGTGGGAATATTTAGTGGGCTGATTATGCTTATGTTTATGCTTATAAGCAGTCCAGTCTGTGTTCCTGTTATCGGGACTCTCTTTTCTGAAAACGAGACAATCAAGACCATAAATATTGCTTCACTGTTAAAGATAGTGGATAATTACCAACTACTTAGTAACATTCAACGTTTATGCTAACAGATTCATGAACTAGGTATATTTAAGTTTATGGCAACTATGTACTATGTCCGTTGCAATGAATAAATGATATGATACGAGTATAAATCCTGAATCTCAGCGCAGTTATTATTTTATTTAGGTTACGTAAAGTTTATTGACTACTCGTATTTGCAACGAATATTTTGTTGAAGTGTTTTCTATCCATCACAAACAATCTCGAAATAGAATCCATTTGATCTCACAGCGAAATTGCTTGTTTCTCCAAATTATCATACGAACAAAATAGTACAATAAGCGAATAAAATCAAGGCTGGAACTCCCAGAAGATCCTCCCCGGCTATCGTATGAATTTCCTCGCTCCCAAGGTGAATATTTCGGCAAAAAGCTAGTCCGACAGCCTTTTGCGAGAGCATTATAACCCTTTCATATCCCCGAGAACCACAAGAGGTGTTATAGGAAATAAAATATAGGGGCCCGTGTCCGCTCTCAATATCGATACGAGTAGGGATGTACGCGTAACCCATATTTCCTACTAATATTATTAATGTGAAAGATTGGGTTATTTGATGTTCAATAGGGTACCGGACTGGGTCAAAAATACACCATTCTAATTAGTCCGTCAGCTAGATCATGGAAAAATATTGGACACGTATTTTTTGTTTTTTCATAATATTAAAAATCGCCAAAGATATAGACCATCAAACTTCGAGAGTGGGGGGTCGCGACGTCACTCGTGAGTAAAAATCGTACTCACAAGTGACGTCACACGAAACTTCGAAGCGCTGTATCTTCGTCATTTTTTGTTTGTAAAACAAAAGAAAAAATACGTGTACAATATTTTTTGGCAATCTAACTAACGGGCTACTTAATTTTTTTTGAGGATTTTACCCTATTACTTCGTAGTCAGAGCAGGATAGACGGAGCACTAAATTGTCTATATACTATAACTAGCTGAACCGTGCGTGTCTTGCTACGCCATCTATCGATAATAGGTCGTACCAATTCTAAGGTAACTGAACAAATTCGGTTACCTTAGGTTCTAATGAAGCCTTTAAAAAATAGACACATGCTGTCACGCAACGAAAGTTCTCAAAAAGCAATATTTTTCCTCGTTTTTGTTACATTTTTCATTCATGCTCCGCTCTTGTTGATAGTAGCGTAATGTTTAATAGCCTATAACCTTCCTCGATAAATGGACTATCCAACAGAGAAAATACCTTTCAATTCGGACCAGTAGTTCCCGAGATTATTGGGTTCAAACAAACAAACAAATTCTTCAGCTTTATAATATTAGTATAGATATAATTCACCAGTTGGCTGGCCTAATGCGGGTTGGTGGCTGAAATATTTTAGGAACAGATTGGTTTCTTCATGTTGTTTTCCTGCACCATTTTGAGTTAGCTGCATTACCTGACTTCGAAAAAACTGTGGTGCGCGTGGGATTCGAACCAGGGGCTCAAGATCAGTGTTATCGTTATCTCGACTAGACCGGCCGTAGCGTAATGTATTTACTTCCTACGTATTCAATTTCCATTAAATCCTTTCATCTGTCAGGTGGGAGGGAACCTCAGTTCACAAAAACAATTGAGTAGAAACCCAACCTACGCACAAACTCATAAACATCCGTCTTTATATAATATTAATTTGATAAATATTATCCCAGTTATTCCGGTAAACTGTTAATCTATCAATATAGTAGAATGTGTAGTAAATTTTTAATAAATGCTGTGTATTTCCTTGAAACCAAACAATGGATCCGATGAGACGGATAGAGGTAATTTTAATGTACCTACCTATTTGAAATCCTTATAGTAGCTATAAATAAGTGACAATTTCAAACAGTTTATGTTGACAACACATGCAATAAGTGACAATTTCAAATAGGTCAGATGGTGGTGGTGGATTGGTGGAGATTTCACACACATCACCATCTGAGCCCAAACTAAGCAAAGCTTGTACTGGCAGCCAGATTGCTGATACAATACTTATATATTTTTAAATAAGTACTTACAATTACTTAACTTACTTACTTAAATACCTACATACTTATATACATAGAAAACATCCAGGCACAGTACAAATATTTGTATTGATCACAGAAATATTTGCACTGGGAGGGGATCGAACCCGATTACATTGACTAGTATTAGTTTATTGAGATTTTATTGATAGTGATAATAATCACACATACTTGAAAAAACACGAGCGACACTAAAATTTTAAAACAATGGCGGTTAATTAATAATAATAATAAATATTGGTGGACAATTCAACACCATCTGACCCCAAACTAAGCAAAGCTTGTGTGATGGCGCCAGATAGCTGATATAATACTTAAATAGTTTTAAATACATACTTATTATACATATAAACACCCAGACACAGTGCAAACATTTTGAATTCGTCACACAAATATTTGCACTGGGTGGGGATCGAACCCACGACCATCGAATTAAAACCTCAAATAGACAAACTTACAAGTACATCACTAAACGTAACTCAGGTACATCCCTACGCGCGCCGTGCAGTGCGTAAGCAGGTACATCCCTAGCCGTAATATCGGCACGTGACAAGGGTCCGGCGATATTACGCTCTCCAGCTATCTCCTCCCGGCGACCTATTGATTTTACCTAAACATCGGATTATATTGTATCTGTACCCACTCACAATCGGCCGATATTTCATCGTCTCTCTTTATATTTTTTACGGAATCTTTACGGATCGCACGGACCCGAGAAATGGAGTCTGGACAATGTTACGGCCGCGCCGGATTAGGCTGCGACTCGGACCAGTTATCTAGCGCTCTGATTCGATTTTCAAGAGAGCTTTTTTATTCGATCTTAATGTAAGATCTTTTAGGTTGTGACGTTTTCTACTCGAAGTCAAACGCTACTCGACATGGTAACAAAAGAAGTGAAACTTGTAAAGGTTAGCAATGAGCAAAAAACAAAAAACTAAGCATAACCAGTCATACACCAACCCGCATAGGCAAACAGGGTGGAAGGCGTATGGCCTGGACTCTCTCCTTACGAGGTAAGGTCCCGTGTCCCAGCAGTGGGAACATTTAGTGGGCTGCTCGTGCTTATGTTTCTTACATGGAGACCATTTTGTTTCACCGTTAAAGCCAATGGATAATGACCAATTTGTACTTCCCACTAATATAATATAATATTATAAATGTCAAAGTATGAATGTTTGGATATATAGATGTTTGGATATTTGGATGTTTGTTGCTCAATCACGCCGTAACGTATGAACGGATCAGGCTGAAATTTGGAATACAGTTAGAATATAGTCTGGAAGAACACATAGGCTTTTATCCCGGGAAAATAACAGGAACAACGGGGACGGGAACTACGCGGGTAAAACCGCGGACCACTGCTAGTGAAAAAATATAATCAAAATTCAATGTCAGATCAGACCTTCTCGCCACTACGTCACAGAACCACGGTGTTAATAGACTGCCGTGGTTTCACTTGGCCTACGCAATTTCACTAGGTCACGTCTTTTACGTAGCATAATGTGGCAAAAATACAGACAGCCATGAGAAATAAAATGATCGTTTATACGAGTACCTCTCAGAAATACCTGAGAGCTTTAGTTAACGGGAAAATGATTTTCGAGAAAGTTGGATTTAGTTCGAGTAAGGTTTCAGGTGGCAATACACACATACATGTATTCGCAATCTGGTGAAATGCAGGTTGTTTTAGTCGCTTTAATCGGTATGTACCGATTAAAGCTGTATTTATTACGCTTGTAGGATCTATATTGGTATATTAGGTACAGTGCACAGTTTTCTATTATCCTAAAACAAATAAAATATTGATTTTTTTTTTTTTTTTTTGTATGGATTGCAATACAAAAAAAATCAAATTAAGTATATCTGTATAGCTACAGATATACCTAGTGCTTATTAATATGTATATTGGTGACGTGAATCCACAAGATTTCACTCGTTCATAGATCGTCTATGCCGCTCCGCTGATCCGCCGCCGCCCCAACGCTACACCGCCGCGCCGCCGCCGCCGCACTATGGTACAGAACGGTGCGTTCCATCTCATAAATCAATAACTTTTTTGTTTCTTGACCAATGTCAAATGAAATGAAATTTTGTGTATCTATTCATGGATATCTAAGACATTCGAAAATTAAAACACCTCTACCGTACTAACTATGTTTATTTATTTTTTAAAAAACGGCGGGTGGCGCGCCGCCCAACATTAGCTATTTGTTTACTACAGTTTACTCGTTAATATGGTTGGGGAAGATATAGCAGAAACTCGTTTGATGCTCCACCATATTCGCACATCCCGTAATTAAACATAATATTAGAACAGAATATTAAAATCAGAAGGTTTTTTGAAGTGAAAACTTATAATACTTATTATTTACTAATAAACTTTATGAGTTTTCTGTATTATTGTTATTTTTCTTTGTAATTAAAGTGCTATAAAGAGTTTATCTATCTATCTACACCATAGCATAGAATAGATAATACAGATAGAACGGACACTCCCCACCCCCCGCCAGTTTCAAGCTTCCTACCCCGCAAGGACGCGAGAAACACTCAACGAAGGGTTATATCGGACGACAATTTTCTATGAGAATACGACCATGACGCTGTGTTGCTGTGTTATTTAAATTTAGGTACCAATTTTTTCATCTGTTCAACGAAACAAGAATAACAGATTTTTAATTTCATAAGAATTTCTATAATATACTAGGATTGAATCGTTTTTCTACTGTGTTTTGATAAGTTCACAATTTTAAGTTAAGAATAAGAGATTTTTGATTTCATAAGAATTTCTACAAAGATTGAATCATTTTTGTAAACTGTGCTACTGGTTAGAAGTACGCGCCAACACTGAAGTCCTGTGACGAAATTATTAAACTCGTTGTTTTTAAACTGCGGCTTTCGTTAATCGTTGTGAAATACGTCAGTGGCGACAATAACGTATGGTAACGAGTGATGGCGCGGAGTATAGTTCGCTTAGTCACTAGTGTTGCCAACTTAGTGGATTTTTTTACTAAGATTGCTACTATTCAGATTTAAAAAAAAGAAAGAGGTTCTATATTAAACTATCTGTACTTTTATGTGCGTCCATGTATATATTATGTCGGTCAATAGTGAACAATGAATATAGGATTTCATCTAGTAGTATGCTTATTTAAGATTTCGCAACAACCGTTCATTAAAAGCAGTAAGAGGATACGAGTACATTGACTATTGGAATGGATAGTTCCAAAAAAAATTAACGATATTTTTAAACTAAAACTTATTCAGTAATTAACGGCTTTGACATTGACTTATAAACTTTAATGGTTCTAGTACTACCGGTACTACTACGATTTAGTTTCATTTTTAACCAACTTCAAAAAAGGAGACGGATCTCAATTCGTTTATATGTTTGTTACGTGATAGCTCCATTTATTGTGAAACAAAGCACATAAGCCCAAATCAGGGTTTTTTGATGTACCTCGTGTTCGATGAGGCGTAGGTACTTGAAGAGAGGTATATGCTAAGATGTTATGAAGATGATGATGATGATTACATCGGATTGCAAACAGTATTGGTGAACTTTAAAAAAAACGCCTACAAAACTACACTGATAAAAAAACATGTTAGCCACTAATTTGGGTTATGGGAGTGGTGTATTTTTTTCCTAAAATATATTTACATACAATTATTAGTTTTTTTTGAGATTAGATACAATTATTTTATGCCGAGGTCAGATGAAAACAAAACTAAAAATTACTTTCGTTTATTTTTGTTCAAGTTTTTTATGATCGTCGTTGAAATTTGGTCAATTAAGTTTCTGAATTTAATTTGAAATTAAAACTGATTTTTGTTTATTCGGCGCAAATATGATTGTGATTTGAGTATAATAGACTCACTTACTATTCTCACAATACTTATTTAAAGTTTTATGCGATCCTTACTATAATGCGAATAAATAAATCACTATTTATCAATATACAAAAGTAATATTTTTTAAGCAATTAGGAATAAATTAAATCCGGAACTAGCAACATTATCTTTCCGGCCGGTTCGAGTTTGTTTACAAAATTGAATTGTGAATTTTTGAGTTTTGAGTGAAATTTTTGAGTTGGAAAATCATCTTGTCTGAAAATCATCATCATTCAATCATCAACACTAACTAGGTAAGATTATAGGCCACTTAATACAGGCAGGTGAACTCACGGGTCACAGCTATTCCATAAAATAATTTAGTAACCCTAGATGACACGCACACATGCGTAAATGTGTTCGAACGACATATGCGTAGTTGTGTGAGTGTAGGTATGCCAACTGCACCGTCTGTATAGATTTTAGGCCGAGTGTCCGGGGTGTGACCATAGATAGATGTTTCGTGGACTGTGAATTGAACTCAAGCGTCACGTTTGTACATGAAATAAATCTTAGAGTTAACTCAGGGCTATGGCCACTGGCCAATCGGAATTGCTAACGCATTTCTATATGGTCATGGTCATGGCCACGCTCTCAGGTTTCACCCGCGTAGTTTCCAAAGTGAGCTAACCAACTCTGAGTTATAAATTGTCACTTCTATCGGCAGTTTCTATGACTGCTAATGTTTTTTCACAATCTATGTACAATGATTAACATTATTGTAGAATCACTAGAATCTTAACACATTATAGGCATGCCAAGGCCTCGTTATTATGAGTTAATAGTTAATTATATACATAGTTTTGGATGTCATAGAAAGTAGACACTATTTATAAGACGTAGATGATAGTTATAGTAATATCCAAAGTGTTGGTAAACTATGCTGGTATGGGCAGGTTTGTTACTATCAGGATCATGTCTCGCTCAAGCAACACTTTATTCTGTAGAATAAAAATAAAATAAAAACCTTTTCAATCCATTTTTTGGTTTGTCGAATATACTTTTTGTTCTATTTTTCAATTGTTTCATAGAGTTTCGGAATTACGATGCAGGTTTTTGTTAACTGGTGTTGCATGTCTCTGGGCTTAACCTTTTTGTTCGTCGCGTCAGTTAAACCCATGTGTTACAGGCTTTTCCAAAAACTGTAGTATCAATCAAATTCAATGCTATTTTTACCAAACCCAGCGGGGTTAACGCGCGCGGTGAAAACACTTCAGTCATTTTTCAATGGCTTTTTACATTTTGTAACACGTTTTATAGCTTTGTGTGGCTGAAAGACGAAAAAATGTCAGAGCGTTATGATTTTTCTCAATCATATTGTTTGATTAAGCTAAAAGCTTTGAGTGTGACGCATATAACGACGCGATACTTTTTGAAATAAAATCATACTGCACGTTTGCTACTATTTAGTTAGTATTACAAAATGCCTGTTTATTACAACATAATGTCGCAGCTCGCATCTCTTTGAACATGTAGAATCAAAATCATTGCCTTGCAATGCACTTAGTTCACACCCAAAGATATTCACTTGACATGACTTTTCTATTCGTCCTTTAAGTCCCTCTGAAAACATTAGCCTTTAAATCGGAAGACATTACAGTTTGCACGCTATTGTTAGGTGACAGAATAAATCGCAATATGTCGTGGGCTGGTCTTAAAAGTGTCACCATCAGAGCTACGATTGTAGGCACATAATTAACCCGTGAGATCCCTGCAAGATAAGGTTACTTATTTTGTAATTTGTAAATATAGCGCCTAACTCCTTAGATGAAAGGCGATGCAGTCTACAATGTGTTACGGTTCAGCCAACCCTTTACAACTCTTAAATATTTGATTTAATTAAAAATATACACGTCATTTTTTTTTTCACGAGCAAAATTTTTATAGTCTATGTAGACAACATAGCAAATTAAACTGTGCAATAGGTTTATTATATAGTAGTGGAAATTTACAAAAATCCTGTTACAAGTATGGTCAATTGGTCATGTTTGTAAACATAAACCCGACGAGACGTCACGGTAATAAATATTATCTATAATATTACCTAGCGTCAACTAACTTTGACTGCAATCTAGACGTCCACCAATATTTATTATTTATTTATTACATTTGTTTTTTAAGTAACTTTAGGGTAGGTGGGTCATGGTTGAGTGGTTGTAACCATGAATAGCATGTATATAAATAGCAGTGATACGAACACTACAAAACGTCTCAGTGCCATAAATTGCATAAAATTTTTCGTGAAATTTTTATTCATCAGTTTTTGGCACAATTTTTTTGGAACGAACGGGTTTTGGTTGTTTTTCATCGCGTTACGTTCAGTAACGGCAGTAGATAAAGCTGTAAAAATGTTGCTAATGAAAAAAAAACGGTGTATATTGACAGACATTCCTATTCTTTTTTTCCTTGGAAAAATGGATTTACGCATATAGTTCTGAGTGGCGACCTCAAGTACCTAATGCCCAAAGCGCAACAGCATGTTTTAAAAGCGTGAAATGAACCGTGTAAACAAGCACCGAAATACCGAACTATTCTTCCTGAACTTTATTTTAGAAAAAATAACGATAGTCTAAAATCACATTTCCATTTCTTCTAGCAAAAACTGCAGTAAAATGCGTTCCAATCGCTCCCGTCTGATACGACAATAGTTTTCTTCGAGCGACTGTTCAACGTTCAATGCTGCCTTTCATCCGCTCACGGAATGAACTTGGAATGAACGAACAATGACACAATGATCGAGTTGATAGGCTTCAAAACCTTGCGATCGGAAATCTGCATTATTTTATCAAATGCAGATGATTGTGACGATGTTTTTATTATAAAGTTTACTTACAAATTTGTCACATCATTGTCTATCATTGCTCACTCAGTACTAGCCTCAAACGTTTAAAACATTGAGAACCAGTTAGAGCTGATATTCTGCTAATATCATAAACGTGAAAGATTGGATAGTTGTTGCCCAATTATGTTGAAACGGCTGAACGGGTCGGATTGAAATTTTAAACACAATTGGATGATAGTGGATTATACTGAATTCAAAGTTACTATTTTGGTTTGGTTTTTAATCTTGTTTTTCCCATTATCATCTGGCTTAACTACGTTTTATGGTTTTAGAATACCTTAAAACTGTGATAATATCACAGTTAGCTAACCAATGACCGTTGATAACATTGAAGTCTGCTGGAGACCTTATAGCAATTGTTGCTTACTCCTACAAACACTTTTCTGTGTGAATTTTCTTACATGTTTTTGGTTCAGATGAGACCGCAATAGTAAGATCTTAGATAACAATACCATTATAAAATAAAGTGGCCAAGTGCGAGTTGGACTCGCACATGAAGGGTTCCGTTGCAGCAAGTAACATTAAATACATAGTACACATAGTTCTTGTAGTTCGTTGTAACTTTGATCGAAGTTTCAATAATAGTGTATTTATGACGTACTAAAAAAAAACTAATCATCAGATCGAGTTCAAACTAATTTTCGTTGGTAGTTTACACGGTAATGTACATCATATGTTTTTTTTAGATTTTTCACTCTCTTACTTTAGAAGTTAGAGGGGGGGGGACACACATTTTACCACTTTGGAAGTGTCTCTCGCGCAAATTATTCAGTGTAGACTAAAATGATTTCAGAAACCTCAATATCATTTTTAAAGATCTATCGATAGACACCCCACACGTGTAGGTTTGATGAAAAAAAAATTTTAGAGTTTCAGTTTTCAGTATGGGGGGCAACCCTAATTTTTCTTTTTTTTTAATTTTTCTGTTGAAATCTTAATGCGGTTCACACAATACATCGACTTACCAAGTTTCAACAGTGTAGTTCCCATAGTTTCGGCAAAAAGTGGCTGTGACATACGGACGGAAAGACAGACAGACAGACAGACAGACATGACGAATCTATAAGGGTTCCGTTTTTACGTTTTACGGAACCCTAAAAATTGGCAGTCATAGGAACTGCCGTTAGAAGTGAAAACTTAGAACTCAGAATTTGATAGCATACTTTGGAAACTACACGGGTGTAACCAGAGGGCGTGGCCTGGGTATCATGGCATGGCCATACATTTTCAGCATTTCCCATTGGCTGACGCATTTCTAAATGGCCAATAGCCGTGGAGTTTACCCGAAGATTTCTTATCATACCCAAGCGTGACGCTAGAATCCAATTCACAGCCCAGGAAATATCTGTCTAGGCGCGCCTAAAGAAGTTTTCACTTAAAAAAAATAAAAAAATTGGTGTATAATTCATACACAACACCATCTGACCCCAAACCAAGCAAAGCTTGTACGATGGCGGCCAGATAGCTGATATAATACTTAAATAGTTTTAAATACATACTTATTATACATAGAAACATTATAAGAGTGGTTGTGTTATGTGTTCCGCAGGAGGTGGTCGGTGGTTGGAGGCTCGCGCGGTAAACGCTCCCTGAAGACGAGGTGGCTTTACGGCTTCAGTCGGCACACGGTAATGCGGGGCCACGAAACCCGCGGATGAGCGCACACAATTTTTTAAAATTCTATAACTGGCAGGAACCCGAGGTTTCAATCTTGAATTTAAAAAACAAATGCTTCATCCGCAAAATGACTAGCTTTTCGGTTTTTGATGTGAAAACTTCCTGTGGCCTGCCACAGACAGGTTGTTTGTGGGCTGTGAATTCAATTCTAGCATCATGCTCGGGAATGAAAAGAAATCTTCGGGTAAACTCGAGATCATAGCCAATGGCCATCTAGATCATCCATCTAGCGTCAGCATTTCTAGATGGCCATGCTCTTGGCCACGTCCTCCGCTTTCACCCGCGTAATTTCCAAAGTAAGTTTTAAAATGTTCAGTTCTATCGGCAGTTCCTATGACTGCCAATTTTTCACCATGTTAGATTATAATCTCACGGTAGGTTAGGTAATCTGACGTCGTTAGATTATAATCTGACGGTTTTTGCAATTTTACGGTTACTTTTACGGTGAAAGTTACACTTCGGAGAGTGGGCAACTGACCTGTGTGATCTAATACTACATAACACTTTTTGTATCGGACTGTTCTTAGCTCGAAGAGCGGTTATTAGATATTGTTACATAGTTAACGTTCTAAAGCTATGAACTAAGAAGTTTGACTCTATTTTTGTGAAAAAGAAACGTGCTATAGAATGCGTTGCCTGAGTAGGTTTTACCCAATGGTTATAGTTTTGTTGTCTTCAAATTGAGAGTGAGTTGGTTTCTTCTAGGTTCCATCTTGATCTGTAGCGTCGTTTAACATGAGGCGAGATGTTGGTCAAGTGTAAACTTATTATAGTTAAAAAAAACTTGGTAACAAAACAACACGTGAATAACGGACGACTTCATAGTTACTCTGGCATTCGACGTGTCCAACCCAGTTCCATTTCAGCAAACACAATATTAAAATGACTAGTTTATAGAACAACTAGCGGCCCGTTCTGGCTTCGCTCGGACATAACCTAGACACTGTCTGCAGCGCCATCTGCCGGGCTTATTTGTGAATTTAAACCATCTTCGAATACACACACAAAAAAACATTCAAATCGGTCCCGTCGTTTAGGAGTTCACTGTCAAATGATTAAATTACTAAAATGGCTATAAAAAAACAGGGGTTGGTGATAAAAGGGTAAAAATTTAGGGTTGTATGTATTTTTTAACGCCACATTATAAAAAAATAAAAACAAAAAAATTTTACCAAACGTTAAAAAAAAAATGTTTGGGGTGAACAACCCCTAACAATTAAGGGTACGAAAAATAGCTAGTAGCCGATTCTCAGATCTACTGAATATGCATATAAAATTTGGTAAAAATGAGTAAAGCCGTTTCGGAGGAGTAAGGAAACAAACACTGTGACACGAGAATTTTATATATAAGAAGATACATCAGTATTCTCAAGTTTCGTGGCCCCGGGTAATGTCACAAGTTTGATTGACGGAGCATCAGAGGGCGCGTGCGGGCCCGAGACCCTCGAAAAATAAACTCCCTCGCATCAATCTCTTGTTTCGCCGCTAAATAAAATCTTGGGCTTCACTGCGAAGCTCCGAACACAGGATATGGATATGAGGACGTCGAATATGACGCGAAAATACAACGAAACTCATTTATACAGAATCTGTTTTGATCGGTACCAATCATCATCATTTTGTAAAGGACTCTTTGCAGAGTTCGCCTGGGGAAGTACTACTCATTTGTCAGGCATTATACCGCCAAGCAGTAATGCGCAAACATAACTGTGTTCCAGTTTGAAGGGCAATGTTTCTTGAAATTAAAAGGTATAGAGATATATCATCTGAAACGTCTGCGTGATGAGCGCAGTGGAGTGCTAATTAATTATTTGAACTCTTCATGTTCCATAGCTGCGTAGTGCGTAACTCTGTGCTTTAATGGGCTAGCGTGTTGCTAAACATCATAGGCATATCCTGCTCATCTTGCCACATACAGTTTATAGAATAAGAAATCATCATCGCCTGCATTGACAGGTTTGTCAATCGACTACCGAACATAGTATAACATATATTATTAAGCAGCCCACTAAATGTTCCCACAGCTGGGATTCGGGACTTTCTCTGACAAGGTCAAGAGTCAAGGCCATAATCCGCCACACTGGCCCAGTGCTGGTTGGACAGAGCATAAACCCATCTTTCCGTAAATATCCATTTTTCTATCGGACTTCTCGTAGCTGAGCGGTTCATGGTTGATGTTCCAAACACGAACGAAGAGATTTGACTCTACTTTTCTAATTAGAACGTCTAGGCTGTGGAATGAGTTGCCTGAGTGGGTCCTGATAGTTATAAACTTGGTGTCTTCAAATCGAGAGTGAATCGGTTTCTTCTCGGTTTCATCAGGCGAGATGGCGTAGGTATAGAATGAAGCTCCTTATCCGAACATGTCCTGTTCGTCCCGCTATCTATACTATAATACTAAAATTATGTGTAATATCCAAATTAGATGCTCAAGTTAGTCATGTTACGTCCAAACTTTTTAAAGGAAAGGCCATAAATGCTGTTAGTCCTCGCGTGCTCAGTAAACTAGTAACTTCCAGCCCGGGCCGCTCCTCCGTCACCTCGTCACATCCCATCGAGCAAACAGCCCACTTAAAAAGGCTATTAAATAAGAAAGCACCTGAAACGAAAGAATGAATCATCGAGTTTTTGCTTCTCGTAATTTGTGAGCAAAGTTTGTCAATTTATCAGGACCGCATCGTGGAGCGCCCGCTTTATGTATTCTTTCACCATGATTCCTATCTGGGGGGTACTGTCGACACAGAATTCAGTTTTAGACTTTTTAAACGGGCATAGATAGATATATAGATACTCTATATTGTACACACCAAAACAATACAGTAAAAGAAAAAGAGCAACGAAAACTAGTGTTACAATCGGCGGCCTTATCGCTAAAAGCGATCTCTTCCAGGCTACCTTAGGATGGAAATGTTTTAGAAGTAATAAAAAGCCTTTTTTATCAAAGCCAAAATACAATAATTACTACATTCCTAAATACTTACACTAAACTCATCTGAATTGTTCATAAACCAATGAAGGTCTAAACATAATCAAGATGATCGAGCCAGTGGGCTAGAGGCATGTCCAGCATGCTGGTGGAATTGCCACGCTGAAAGGCAATGCTTTTTGAAAACTTTTGTTTTTGAACTATTATTGAAAACTCTCACACGACTTTCTCATTACGAAAGTAGGTTCAAACTTCCTCCTTTAAGCTTTTGCAACGTCACCAAATGAAACGAGATCACTTTTCCGATAGAAAAAAGGGCATGATATTAATTAGATTATGCAAATCAGCTGCACAGCGAAATATACCCGATATAAATCCGCTAGATCCTTGGTAGCAATGTTCAAGACTTCTTTGTTTTTTAACATAAAGATGCGAATAAAAGAATTCGAGGGATCGACGTTCCCACCATAAGCGGAAAAGATAGAACCTTGTGCAGGGGTACTATGTCTGTCCGTGGTGTCGAGTCTGACATAACCGGACCCTAGGCGAAAGGGAAGACGAAGAAATAAATGCATTTTCGTAGAGTAAAAAAAACTAACCCGTGAATTGCAACTCGTGAACCGGTAATGGTTTTCATACCCCATCGACGATTCAATTTTAATTTGAGAATATGCCTTCAGATTGCGCGATCATGATAGTAGGCCCCTTAATATCAGTGGTTACAGCTTTTGTCGTAATTATCCTTGGAAAGTTGGAAGGTGTGCGGCGATGGACTTGTTCTTTTATCTCGCTTCGCCCGAATTATCTCCAACTTCAGTTATGAATGACGAACTTTTCATGTTTGTTTAGATGCTCAAATTAGGTTAAAGTTTGACAACAGTTGCAGCATCACGATAATATAGCTAAAAGTGAAAGTGTTTAGTTGTATCATTTTATTTCAACCAACTTAAAAAAAATGAGTAAGTACGTTCTCTATTCGATCGTATGTTTCTTTTGTACCTTTTTTTTTAAACAAAGAGTGACGAGACGAGCAGAACATCTGCCTGATGGTAAGCAACATGCCTGCCACATAACAGCACAGTGACACGCAGCTATTGGAACATAAAGAGTCCAAATCATTACCTAGCACTGCACTGCGGTCGTCATCCAGAGATCTAAGATGTTATATCTCTAAGCCTAACTGTAATTTCTCTGGAAACATTGCCCTTCAAACCGGAACACAGTAATGTTTGCACATTACTGCTTGTCGGTAGAATAACTTTACTGGCAAAGGTATGGTCCTTCCCCAGGCGGACTCTGCCAAGAGTCCTACCATTACAAACCTCACTGTTACGCAATAACTCCGCATGTTGTGAAACGATGTTGATCATTTTTTTTTTTGGTTTGGTACTTCATATTTCAGAGGTAGTCCTATATACATTTTATTGAAATCCAGAATGTGCTGAGAATCAGAGAAGAGAGCTCAGTGTCGCCACATCCGCCTGGCGCCTCGCCAAGCGCGGGACGACGCCGACGGCTTACAGCTTGAGACATACGTTACAAATACGAGGGACGTTGGTTAAACCCACTTAAAGATAATTGTAGCTCTTTGCAAATATTTTGGACTAAAGCAGCGTAGACCACATCGTCGCTTAAGGTGCGTCCCCCAGCAAAACGAGTTTTTTGTCCAGTTTTCAGAGCTATCTACTCATTAGCCAAAACAAATATCAACTGGTAAAAAATACATTAAATTTCTGTTTCTTGGCTTCAAAATGGTAGTTTTATTATTTTGTTAATGAACTTATTGTTTAAATAATCGCCGCACAACGAAACCATGAAAAAATTAAATAATTGTAGTTACCTTGCATCTCCTCGAAAAACCTCCATTATTTTGATTTTGTACTTACACCAACGGATAGACCACCATTACGAACATTTTGGTAGATTTTTTTTTTTTCAAAAGACCGAAATCTGATTTTATAAAGAGTTTATTCTAAAATTTGAGTGTAAAACAGCGACTAATCCTACTGTTTCTCTCTTGCTCTTTCTTGCGGTGTGCGATAAGGTAAGAAATACTCAAGGTCATTTGCTCGGGATACGCCATTAACATCAGGCAAGACGGCGGTCAAGTGTACCTAAACCTATAAAAAAAATCTAAAAAAATAAGCTATTATTGAAATTTCATTATCTAAAACGCCACGACTTGGGTCAAGATCACATTACAATGCTTTAATCTAAAGCGTTATTGTTTCCTTTGGTTTTCTTAATCACTTAGTCGAAACTAATGTTTAAACTTGTTTACAATAATTCGAAATTCAATAGAATAATAATTGTTCTACTTTTGTCTTGTTCTTCACCTCGGTTATTTTGTTGAAATTGTTTTCTTTATTTCTCTGATTATCTCATTTCTAGACATAAGATATACACAAGTGTATAGAGCGTAGAGAAGCGTTAGTCACATATTATTTAACATTAGAAATAGTTTCATTTTCCTTTTTAATGTTAAATTGAGTGTTTAGAACGTCCATTCCTCCTGAGATAGTTACATCTATGTATATTAAGTGTAATACAAATACAAATACAAATACAAAAATCTTTATTGCTGTTTGTAGGTAAGATAAGATAATACAAAACATTTTAAAAGTTGCCCCATACAAACTGGCCTCTGCGAGAGGCATGCAATATGTCTGGCAAGACAATTTGTTAGTAAATTTGTTTAAATAAAAACAAAAAGATTTTTTTTAAATAATAGTCAGCTGATTAAAGTCTTCTTCTTCCTCATCTTCTATTAATTTCTGGTTTTTATTTATGTCATCTGATTCTTCATCTTCGATTCATTTCTGGCTTCTATTTGGTGATATATATTTGTGTGAGATAAATGTTTGGTGAGCACAATTTCGCCAACGTCTTGTGTTTCATCAGGATATTGTCTATATAATAACCGATATAATCGTGTATGCTCGTCAAATATCAGATGGTTACTTAGTTGTTTATATCCATATATTTATGAAACATGAATAGAGATCTCAGACCAACTATACTCCTCAAATATAGACACATAAGAATTATTAAATAACTAGCGGCCCGTTCCGGCTTTGCTCGGATTTCGTCATATAAGGACTATCGAAAAAAAAACTATCCTATGTCTCAAGTTGGACCAGACTGCTCACGGTGTGCCAATTTAATTTAAAATCGGTTAAGTAGTTTAGGAATCCAGCGCGGACAAACATCGTGACAGGAGATTTAAATATATTAAGATTATATGATAATGATATGATAAGATTATTGATATGTCACTCTCACACATTTTTTTATTTGAATGTCATTTACCCAATGTTTAGTTTGCAAGTTGAAACTGATTGATAGATGTTGAATATCTGAAATTACACGCGATAGTACGAAACATAACCTAATGAGAAGCATCGTTCACTATACTGGAGTGTCCGTGCCAGTGCTCCAGAACACATTTCATATTACGAGGAGTTCAGTCTGCAGAGCTGGCTCGTGTGAACGCTGATAGTTTGGGATGTAAAAACATTATTTTATCTCTTTTTTAAATGATCAATAGACATTGTGACTAAAAAATTAATTAGTCCGTCAAATAGATTACTAAAAAAAATTGGACATAGTATTTTTTCTTTTGTTTTACAAACGGAAAATGACGAAGATTAAATGCTCATAAGTATCGAGTGACGTCACAACGTCTATATACGACGCGTCTTTCCATTCTATACAAGGCCAGAACGCAAGGGTATGAAACTAATCACGTATAGATTGGAAATACGTTTTTTACTAAATCCTTCCAAACCATACAAGACCAGTACGCAAATACTCGCGTATACTTTGTAGTAACGTAGAAGTATTATGTTGTTCCAAAATATACAGCGCCATACGGACTAATCGTGTATGTTTTGGAATAGGCGCGCAAAACTCTAAAATTACAATTTGTACGTGAGCAGTTGCTCGCTCGCCATTTTGATTTATTGACCTAGCTCTTAATTGATTTATTGTAGATGTTGATTTTCCAGATCCGACTCGGAGCACCCCGACTTTACCTAGTCTTGTCGCTACTACCCCTAGAGCGTATATAAAAAATGGGAGCCAGAAGCTCAAGGGAGGTCCTGAGTGGAGCTCAGGGCGAGTATGGAGAAGCGACACTCAGGGCTGACCGCACAGCTTCTGGCGGGAGCCTACCCAGAGTCAAATCTCAGTGATAGCCCCTCATCGGATCGACAACATACACAATCGGTACGGAATAGTCTTGTATGCATTGTAATAACAGATTTAAAACAACATTACAATATAATATACTCGAACGCGAACAGTTTCCTATGGCTGCGTTCTGGCGTTGTATAGAATGGAAAGATGCGACGCGAGCATCCACGTTACAAACTATACACGATCAGTACGCAAAGCTCTTGTATGGTTTGTAATAACAGATTTTAAAACGACATTACAATATATACGCCAGCAGTTTCCTATGGCTGCGTTCTGGCGTTGTATAGAATGGAAATACGCATACGACTTTTATGTAGACGTAACGTCACAATCTCCCATTCTGGTAGTTTGATGATCTAAAATATCTATGCCGATTTTAAATAATTTGATAAAATAAAAGATACTTGTCTTTTTTCATAATCTACCTGATGGACTTATTAGAATGATATATTTTCGACTCAGTCGTCATCATCGTCATATAATCCCAATTACCCTCAAATTGGTTTTATTGGTAAATTTCAGACTCCCGTAGAAAGCCCAAGGTTCTATTAACCTAAACTTAATCACTAACTGTACCTACTGATAGACTACAGGCCCGTGAACAAAATTTACGGGTCAAATGAACCACCAGGAGACCTATGTAGGATGATAGAAGGGTATAAAGTAATAAGATTCAGCACTATGCCGTCACTTGTAAGCTGTCCAACTGAGTGCAATTGAAGAGGGGGGATTGCAATCCTCGGTCATTTCTCCTTGTCGCATTATTTTTGTACGGCGTTGCGGAATAATATATTAAAAGAGGTATTATATATTTTAACTTTTTAAATTACTAGTTTGCCGGAAAAATTTACACAGTAGGTACGAGTAATTTACAGAGCAAATTTGGTCATTTGATTAAGTACGGCATGGGTTCTATACAGTTTCAATACCTCGTCTAATCCATTATTACGCAATGCCGTACAAAAATCATGCGATAAGGAGAAATGGTAGAGGGTTGCAACCCCCCCTCTTCAATCACACTCAGTTGGACAGCTTACAAGTGACGGCATAGTGCTGAATCTTATTACTTTACACCCTTCTATCATCCTACATAGGTCTCCTGGTGGTTCATTTCACCCGTAAATTTTGTTCACGGGCCTGTAGTCTAAACCGCAAAGTATCAAAAACTTAGATAAAATAAAAGTGGCATGTAATACTTATATTACCTCAATATATTCTCTTCGCCCCTGGAGTTAGTAAAATTAACCGAAATTAACAACGTTTGAAATTATCACGACGATAATTTTGCGTACCTAGGTGGGTACAATCTTTTTTACCAGACATTCAGTCGAATGAAACATTGAACCGATCATTCCGTGAACACTTTACGACTTTGATTTTCCAAACAACTAATTTCTAGCTTCGAGATCAAACGATCCAATACACGCGCAAATTATACCACGAAACATCTCGAACGCCTTCCGACGAAATCACATTAACAGGAATCTCGTAAAATTTATCAAACTTTTCTTTACAGAGTTGAAAAAACATGATTTATAGTTTTGAAACATTTCGCTAGAAAATATAATTCGAGCGACAGTCGAATCCTGTAAATTGTTGAAGGCGAACCTCCGACCAACTTGTTATACCTATGCAAAGTTATGCCTGCGTATGCTTTAACCATAATTCTAGTGGTGTAGAGCTCAAATTTTGTCGGAATAAGTGTAAGCTGTGGTTGTACGCCAGGGCTCCTGACTTGTTCGCAACCAGAGAAGTTTCTGGACCAGTACTCTGCATATTCGTCGGAAATATCGGATAGATAAAATACTAGCGTCGTAGGTAATGCATCATGTATCGGACACACTCGAATATATTGGATTCCTCTATATTTATATACCGAAGATGGCTTCGGATTTTCCCTGGGTCGGGATCAACTCTTTTATGAAACTTTGTGAATCTTGAATGTTGTATCTTTGGAAACAAAGGGAAGCTCCTAACAATATTGGTAAAATGACAATGTATTATGACATTTTGTTACCATTATATGTTGTTTTACTAGTTTAAGTAACGAGTTTTAAAAAATACTGAGATATTGCTAACACGTAATCAAGTCTTATGCGATATTTTTTTGAGTAAAACTAAATTGAAACAAATGTTGGATAAAAAGACGTCAAAGAGCCAAAATAGTGTTTAAGTTTTTATTTGGATTACGGAGATAAACTTGTGGAGACAGTTTAGTACAAAACAAAAAAAGTATTCTTCACAGTCGCTTAAGCTTTATTTTTCAACTAGAAGTGCCTCAAGGTTTTACTTGCGTAGTTCCCATTTCCGTTAGTTTTCCAGCATAAAAAGTAGCTTATGTTAATTCTAATACCTCCGAAAATATGTGTACAAAGTATTATGACGGTCGATTAAGCAGTTTTCGTTTGTAAGCATACCAAACAAACGCACACTCACATGATAACATTAGCGATAATAATTTCACCATCTCGTCTGATGTAGAACTTTGATGCGGTCCGCATTAGAGTACGCCAATCAGAATGTCTATTTAAATTGTCGAGCCATCTTTCATCTGGACGACTTATACCTACCCGTTTACTTTGGCTCGATCCATACTCGATCACATTAATACAATTCAGTAATCTTACTAATCCAATTTTTGTAGTGGTAGGACTCTTGGCAGAGTCCACCTGGGGAAGTAGCACACCTTTGCCAGTTATTCTACCGCCAATGTGCAAACATTACTGTATTCCGGTTTGAAGGGCAATGTTTCCAGAGAAATTACAGGGCTTAGAGATATAACATCTTAGATCTCTGGGTGACGAGCGCAATGTAGTGCTAGGCAATTAAATTAAAAATTAAAATTAATTTATTTCAAGTAACACAAGACTCATAAATATGGATAAAAAATTAATTACGTCACATTACATTATAAATATTCAACAGTCATTACGCCTATTAATTATTAAATTTTACATTATTATTATTGAATATTAATTACATTATTAATTATTAAATTTTACATTATACAGCCAAACATTTTACATAATATATATGTACACTAAAATAAACATTCGCACACTCAACAAGTCAATGATTTGGACTCTTCATGTTCCAATAGCTGCGTGTCACTGTGCTGTTATGTGGCAGGCATGTTGTTTACCATCAGGTACAAGGCATGCTCGTCTCGTCACTTTTATTTAAAAAAAAACTGATATTGTTGATGCCAAAGTTTGCATGTTCGGATGTGTTGATGTTTGTTGCTTCATCACGTCTGAACGTTTGTACAGATCGAGTTGAAATTTGGAACTCAGTTAGATTATAGTCTGAAATAGCACAGAGGCACCAATTTGGGAAAATATAGGGAACGAGAACTGCGCGGGTAAAACCGTGGGTGATGCTAGTATTATACAATATTTTTACTATTCACGGACCTGAAAACATTTACAGAAATGTTATTTGAGTCGGTAAAATATTGTACTGACTCAAATAACACAATTGCCCTGAAACTGAAAAGGCCTGCGAATTCTCAATCAAGCTTCGTGAAATATTACCGACAGTAATAAAATTAATAAAATGAATTATAGAAGCTGATAAAAATCTCATTTACTAATTACATTCGAGTCTCTTTGTAGCGCTCGCCTCATTGGCCGACTGCCTCAGATAAGTTTTCAGGTAATTTAGATAATTAACTTTCGTTAGGTCACAATTTAATGGATTTTTTGTAACAAGCTTCGCTGTAAAACTTGTATAGAATCATTCGAAGTTGACATTCGTAGAATGCGTATTATAATTAATTAAAATAATTTTTATTTGAATTAAATTAAATTTTATTTGAATATTAGTTGTTTCACAACTTTCATCTAGAATGAATACTATAAGTATTACTATTATAGCAATAAGTTGACATGTAATGGTTTTAAAATATATTATTATTTAAAGTTTACGTTCTTATATCAGTTTAACACGTACAAAGACTTTAAATCCATTTTCAATGACTGTTATGCTTGTGTTTAATAATAATCATAATTATCGACTAGTGCCTCCTATGAGTACACTATGGTAGTCACAGAAGGCAAGCTAAATCGAGGTTAGTATTATCATGCTTCGGTAATTTTTGAGCACATTAGGTTTGCCCTAGACCACCTAGCCTTGGTCTAGCCTGATGTCATGAGTCGATGCGGTCTCCGATAAAACGTGCTTACTGAGAAGAAACCAAACACTCTCAACTGGAAAACATCAAGAATATAACCAACATAAAAATCCACTCAGGCAACGCATTCCACAACCTAGACGCTAAAGCCTTATTGCGAAAGTGGAGTCAAACCTCGTCGCTCAAGTCTTTGAAACGTCAACCACGCAACGATTTCGCTTTTTCGAGCTACCAGCAGTCTGATAGAAAAAAATGCAAGATGATTGGATCTTGCAAATCAGCTGCACTCTCCAAAATGTCTCAAATAAAAAACCAACAAACTAGCAACATATGAACAACTAATTAACGGCTGAAGTCTTTGAGTAAGCGGTTGAGACTTTTAATTTTTTAAGCTTTTGCGGTTTGGACTCATATTGAAAACATTATAATCACAATTTAAATTATTATTGAATAGCCTCGAGGTTTTAGCAGCAACAGTTACAGCCGCCGTAGTCACGAGGTTCATGTCTGTGGCTCACTCGGGTGTTCTCGTGACCACGGAGGTTGTAGCGCTGCCGAAACTCTTGTGTGAAAAAACATCAAAATCTTGAACATCGCCGAAAAAATGCTATCCTATCGGTTTTCTTTACTCGGATACACTTCGGAGAGTGTGCGACTGATTTGCATGATCTAATACCACCTTGCCCTTTTTTCTATCGGAATGCTCGTACTTCGAAAAAGCGACATCGTTTCGTGGTTGATGTTCCAAAGACACGAACGAAGAGATCTGACTCTATTTTTGTGATAAAAACGTCTAGGCTGTGAAATACGTTGCCTGAGTGGGTTTTCTCCAATGGTTTCAATCTGTCTTCAAATAGACAGTGAATCAGTTTTTTCTAGGTCCATCACACCACACAACACGCTACATCGTAGACCGTATCGTTGCTTAACATCAGACGAAATGGCGGTCAAGTGTAAACCTATAAAAGTAAAAAAAAAACGTCGAGCTCATTTAATAATAATTTAAGAACCTAAAAAATACAAATATACTAGCGGCCCGTTCCGGCTTCGCTCGAATTTCGTCATATAAGGACTATTAATCGAAAAAAAAAAACGACCCTATCTCTCAAGTTGGACCAGACTGCTCACGGTGTGCCAATTTAATTTAAAATCGGTTAGTAGTTTAGGAATCCATCGCGGACAAACATCGTGACAGGAGATTTATATATATTAAGAAGATTAATCCAGCGAGCATTATTTACGAGTACAGAACGAGCTCGACACATCCGACAAACTATCCATCTTCGCTCTATCGCGGGCTCGCTGATCTCCGCGTACCTCGCCAGAAACAATCTCATTTCACACACCGATTCGTTCGCGGATCCTCGCCTCTTGAGTAATTCGTTAAAAATTACCTTCCCGTTTCCGGGGCCTACATAAAACACAGTATAATTCCTGCCTATTATTCACAGTTCCCGGATCCTCGGGAGGGGCGGGGTAATGACTTTATTTGAAATGGAATTCGGGCGCGGACAAGTTTTGAGGATAAGATGTAATTGGAGATATATCTGGTCGTTTGAGTGACGCGTTATTAAAACTCTTTTCCATTGATCGTCTATGGTAGGTGGATATTGTAGAGCGATTGTAGACAGTGCCTGAAGGACTTAAGTATAGTAGGTACATTTTTACTGCACAAGAAAGTGTTTGTACTCATTGATTATATACCGTCTATTCTACGGTTATAATTCTTAATATTTTAATTCAAAGGTATCTAAATATTATGTTCGTGGCTATAAAAACCTACTATGTTCGTTACTGCATAATACCGCATTTTTTTGAAGTGAAAACTTCTAAAGGCGCGCCTAGACAGATATTTCGTGGGCTGTGAATTGGATTCTAGCGTCACGCTCGGATATGATAAGAAATCTTCGGGTAAACTCGGGACCATGGCTATTGGCCATTTAGAAATGCGTCAGCCAATGGGAAATGCTGAAAGGGCGTGGCGTGGGCATCATGCCATGGCCATCTAGAAATGCATCAGCCAATAGGAAATGCTGACGGATTTCGAGATGGCCATGCCATGATGCCCAGGCCACGCCCTCCGGTTACACACGTGTAGTTTCCAAAGTAAGCTATCAAATTCTGAGTTATAAGTTTTCACTTCTATTGGCAGTTCCTATGACAGCCAATTTTTTTTTTTATTACTGCAGTACACAATAACTGTTACATGTAAAAATTGATATACTCGTACCAATCAAACCTTAAGCACCTTTGATAAAGTTCCAGCATACGTATACGTCTAAAAACGTCTAGGCTGTGGAATGCGTTGCCTGAATATGTTTTCCCGATGGTTACAATCGACAAGTTCAAGTCACGGTTTCAAGTCGACAGTGAATCAATTTCTTCTAGGTAAGCACGCTTAACCGAATACCGCGTGAAGGTCGATTTAAACTGAACGAAGATAGAACTAGAGCTGGAACAAGAGCATTCTTTCTCGATCTTTTAGTGTAAACGAAAGATTGTTCTTAGCATTTTCCATATTATAAATTCCATAGAATCTTTGCGAACGCAAACAAAACAACGAAAGAATGCTCTACGTTTGTTTTCACCAAATGAATTTGATACAGTGGGGATAGAATGAGTATTCGCTCGTCTGATGTAAATCGGCCTTAGAGATGGCGGTCATGTGCAAACGATTCTTTAAACAAAAATGACATTAATCTGTCTATAGAATTTTAGTACAAAACAGCACTAATTTTGTGCAATACGTCACATGTAAAGCTACAACTAAACTACGCGAACTCACAAATGCCACCCAACAAAAAATTGTCTAACGCACACACCTGCTCCGCTGCCGCTCCAACGCTACGCTGCTACCGCCACCGTCGCTTACATTGGTGTTGTGTGTGAATTGTCTACTAATATTTATATAAACAGGTGCTGTGTGGGCTATGTGGCAGGTGTGCCGGATTATTTGAGGATCTGCAGATGGAGCGGAGGAGTTCCCAGCTAGACTCTACGCCAAGAACTATCTCGAAGGAAACAGATATTGCAGACCAATTGCATGTACAGACAACATCAGTATTCTGCACACACAAGACAGGAGCAATGTCTCGACATTGCTGTATGGACTATTTATGGATAAGACAGGTCATACAATTCTTTTTTTTTTTTTAAATAAAGAATGACGAGACGAGCAGGATATGTGCCTGATGGTAAGCAACATGCCTGCCACATAACAGCACAGTGACACGCAGCTATTGGAACATGAAGAGTCCAAATCATTACCTGGCACTGCACTGCGCTCGTCACCCAGAGATCTAAGTTGTTATATCTCTAAGCCCTGTAATTTCTCTGGAAATATTGCCCTTCAAACCGGAACACGCTAATGTTTGCACATTACTGCTTGGCGGTAGAATAACTGGCAAAGGTGTGGTACTTCCCCAGGCGGACTCTGCCAAGAGTCCTACCACTACGAATACTTGTTTACTTGTCCTATTAATATTATAAATGTCAATGTTTGGATGTTTAGATATTTGGATGTTTGCTGCTCAATTACGTCGGATCGTCTGAACGGATCAGGTAGAAATTTAAAACACAGTTAGATAAATAGCCTGAAAAAAACAAATAGGCTGCTTTTTATATGTAGGTATATATCGGTAAAATAACAGGAACGGGAACTACGCGAGTAAAACCGCGGGGCGCTGCTAGTTAGTAAATAATTATTTATCAACCGATTGAAATATCAAAGTTAAGAGTAGAGTCAACAGGATAAAAATATGGCAGTCACAGGGACTGCCGAAAGAAGTGAAAACTTATAACTCAGAATTTGATAGCTTACTTTGGAAACTACACGGGTGTAACCGGAGGGCGTGGCCTAGGCATGATGGCATGACCATCTAGAAATGCGTCAGCATTTCCCATTGGCTGACGTATTTCTAGATGGGCAATGGCTGTGGGTGACCCCACTATATTTATTTAATTCATGTGTAATTTATTTACTATTTTATTTAATTATTTTATTTACACTCCACACTACAGTTTCAATTTATTTATAATATTTATCTCAATATTATTAGTTTGTATTTATAGTTCATATTTACGTATTTATCAAATAGCATCACCCTTCTATTGTGCGGTCGGTCAAGCTATTTTTAGCACATCGGATGCGCGCGGGCGCCGGGCGATATTACCCCTCGCCGCGACCCGCGCGCTAAAAAGTGAAAGGGACTTGTTACCTGCTGCCGGCCCGGTACCGCACCGCTGCCGCGCCGCAGTCGCTATTTACCATCCATACGTGACACCTGTTTTCTATGTTTATATGTTCCATTGATCTCTAATTTCTATTAACGATAATTATTACATGTAACTTGTATTATACAATACAGTTTTAAATAGTAGTGGAATTGACGGCTTTTTATTAGTACTACCAGCACCCCATTCACTACAACTGGTGACCCCGACGTGATCCAAGTGGTAGTATTGGATCGTTTCGAAATAATGGACACAAAGCAGCACGTCACGACGGAATCGAGCGGATCGGACTCGGCTGGCACGGCGGTGAACACCAAACCACGCCGCCGGTCCCATATCAAGATGACATCTCCGGCTACACGAGGCACGTCAACGGCAAATAGTTTGCCATCGCCGCATTTCCAGCACATGAAAATACCTCCATTTTGGCCAGAAAAACCAGCGATTTGGTTTGCGCAAGTGGAAGGTCAATTCGCGATTATGGGAATTACCGACGATGCAACAAAATTTTACCACATTCTCGCGACGCTGGACCGACAATACGCGAGTGAGATCGAGGACGTTCTCACCGGCCCACCCGATTATACGCGGCTCAAGGACGAATTGATCAAAAGATTGTCGGCGTCGCGAGAAAATAAGGTGCAACAGTTGCTCACCCACGAGCAACTTGGATCGCGTAAACCGTCCCAGTTCCTGCGTCACCTACAACACCTCGCCGGACCTAACGTCCCGGAGGAATTTGTGAGAACGATTTGGACGAGCCGACTGCCGTTATCAATACAGCCTATCATCGCGTCGCAGTGTATGTTGCCGCTGGATTCGCTCGCCGACCTCGCCGACCGCGTAAATGACATCGCGACACCGGCGCACCACGTGGCAACAACATCAACACCGTTTTCCGCCGAGTTGCCATCGTCATCACCGATCGACGAGTTATCGCGACAGGTAGCCGCGCTGGCGAGGCAAGTCAGCGAATTGTCGACGCGCGGCCAACACACAGCGCGGTCCAAAGGTCGCGACAGAGGACAACGCGACCGTTCATCGTCCCGCCGGTCTCAGTCAAACTACCGCAGGTACCCTATCTGCTGGTACCACAGTAGACACGGATCGCAGGCGCACAGGTGCGTGAAACCGTGTGACTTCCAGGCTTCGGGAAACGCGACGGGCAATCGGTAATTGCGGCCAACGATTGCTCCTTTTCAACGGGTCGCCTGTTTATCACGGATCGCGGTACAAATACTCAGTTTTTAATAGACACCGGAAGTGATATTTGTGTATTTCCTAAATCCGCGATTCGCGAGTGCCGTGCTAAGACTTCGTATCAGCTCAGTGCTGCCAATGGTTCGCCTATCGACACATACGGTTATTTACAACTCAACGTTAACCTAGGCCTACGCCGAATTTTTCCGTGGCGTTTCGTCGTTGCCGATGTCACGAAAGCTATAATAGGCGTAGATTTTTTATCGCACTATCGCCTCATCGTTGACATCGGCCGACAAAAACTTGTCGATAGTCTAACCAATGTCAGTACTGTAGCATGTTTAGATATAGGTATTAGTACAGTTTCTAGTGTGAAAGTAGCGACTGGTGGCGACAGCAGGTATCATAATATTTTATTAGAATACCCGGAGATAACACGGCCCGCCGGCACTCCAGGTATTGTTAAACACCACACAGTACACCACATTCGCACTACACCAGGACCGCCCGTATCATCTCCCCCGCGCCGTCTCGCCCCCGATAAACTTAAAATCGCTGAACAGGAGTTCGATGTTATGCTCTCTAATGGTACAGCACGAGCGTCTGACAGCTCATGGGCTTCACCTCTTCACCTTGTTACCAAGAAAGATCATGGGTGGCGCCCCTGTGGCGATTATAGGCAACTAAACGCGCGAACAATACCGGACAAGTATCCGATCAAACACATTCATGATTTTTCTCAACAGCTGTCTGGTTGTTCGATATTTTCTGTAATCGACTTGGTAAAGGCTTACAATCAATTGCCAGTTTCGGAGGAGGACATACCTAAGACCGCGATCACTACACCTTTTGGTTTGTACGAATTCCCGTTTATGACTTTTGGCTTACGTAATGCAGGCCAAACTTTTCAGAGATTTGTCGATGAAATGACGCGCGGCCTTGACTTTTGTTACCCATACCTTGACGATTTTTTAATTAGCTCAAAATCGCCCCGTAACCATGAAGACCATCTCCGCCAACTTTTCGATCGTATGAAAAAATATGGCGTTCTTATCAACACGGCAAAGTGTGTCTTAGGCGCGTCAGAGGTAACATTTCTCGGCTATCACATCTCTGAAAAGGGCACTAAACCACTGGACAGTAAAGTACAAGCAATTTCTAGCATTCCCCCTCCAAAAACCGTCCGAGAACTTAGACGATTTTTGGGGATGGTAAATTTTTATAGGCGATTTTTACCTAACGCCGCTCAGATTCAAGCGCCACTGAATGCTTTACTGTCCGGTTCGGTTAAGGCTTCTCACCCGGTCGTCATAGAAGGGAATTCGCTACAAGCTTTCGAGGATTGTAAGAAAAGTCTTTGCGATGCAGCTCTTCTTGCTCATCCCGACTCAGACGCTAAGTTAGGTCTCGTCACCGACGCCTCCGACACGGCGATAGCCGGCGCACTTCAACAGCTTGTCGACGGAGACTGGCAGCCGCTAGCATTTTTCTCTCGTAAATTAAGCCCATCGCAGACGAAGTATTCTCCTTACGATCGCGAGCTTCTTGCTATTTACGAGAGCATAAAATACTTTCGGCATATGCTAGAGGCCACTCATTTCACAGTCTATACTGACCACAAGCCGCTCTGTTATGCTTTCCACGAACGGAAAAGTAACTGCTCGCCGCGTCAGTATAGACACCTCGACTTCATCTCGCAGTTTACCACAGACATAGTACATATCGCCGGCAAAGACAATGTCGTCGCCGACACACTATCACGCGTGGATGAACTGCAGATGCCCGTCGACCTGGAAGAGATGGCCAGACTCCAAGCTGCTGATCCAGATCTTGAAAACCACCTCCAAGGCGACACTCCACTTCGCCTCATCAAGACGAACGTACCCGGGAGTTGTACCGTTTTGTACTGCGACGTCAGTACACCGACGCCCAGGCCTTTCGTCCCACGTCAGCTACGTCGGCGAGTTTTTAACTGCCTTCACTCGCTCAGCCACCCCGGTGCCAACACCACAGCCAAGCTCGTCGCACAACGCTTCGTTTGGCCACTGATGCGTAAAAATTGCCGTGAGTGGGCTAAATCATGTTTATCGTGCCAGCGTTCGAAGGTCACACGACACGTAGCTTCACCCGTAGGTACGCACGATATACCTTCAGCGCGTTTCAGGTGTGTGCATTTAGACCTGATCGGCCCACTCCCGCCCTCCGGTGACTACCGGTACTGCCTCACAGCAGTAGATCGCTTCACACGCTGGCCTGAGGTAGTACCAATTACCGAAATCAGTGCGGCGACAGTGGCGAAAGCGTTCGTGTCCAGCTGGGTAGCTCGATATGGTTGTCCTACCGAGATCGTTACCGATCGAGGAGGACAATTTCAGTCAGCATTGTTTGAACAGCTATCCAAATCTATCGGCTACGACCACCGTAGAACGACCAGCTACCACCCACAGTGCAACGGCCTGGTTGAGCGTTTCCACCGCCAGCTGAAGGCAGCTATCACTTGCCACGCTGACGCTAATTGGACGGAGTCACTTCCACTTGTACTTCTCGGCATAAGGAGTGCTTTTAAAGAAGATCTCCAAACATCTTCAGCTGAGCTGGTGTATGGTGAACCGCTTCGTCTCCCTGGCGAATTTTTCGGTTACGATGTCGCCAACTACACCACTGACATCACAGATTTTTCAGCTCGCATGAAGTCCTTTGCTCAGAAAATACGCCCAGTCCCACCTCAGCACCACTCTCAAAAGAAAACATTCGTATTTAAAGAACTTGCCACGTGTAGCCATGTATTCCTCAGGGAAGACACGCTATGCGGCTCGCTGCAGCCCGCTTACAACGGCCCATACGAAGTGCTCAAGAGAGGCGCCAAAACCTTTAAAATACGCGTGAGGAACAATGACGTCACAGTTAGCATCGACCGCCTTAAGCCGGCCTATATACTGTCCGCCGACTCACCTCTCCCGCGTGACCACTGTGTTCCCCCAGATCCACCGGAACTACCACCGGAAGTACCACCACAGAGTCCACCTACCATAATCACAAGGTCAGGAAGAAGGGTGCATTTTTCCAAACGTTATTCGCCCTAACTCGGTCTCTGGAGGGGAGTGATGTGGGTGACCCCACTATATTTATTTAATTCATGTGTAATTTATTTACTATTTTATTTAATTATTTTATTTACACTCCACACTACAGTTTCAATTTATTTATAATATTTATCTCAATATTATTAGTTTGTATTTATAGTTCATATTTACGTATTTATCAAATAGCATCACCCTTCTATTGTGCGGTCGGTCAAGCTATTTTTAGCACATCGGATGCGCGCGGGCGCCGGGCGATATTACCCCTCGCCGCGACCCGCGCGCTAAAAAGTGAAAGGGACTTGCTACCTGCTGCCGGCCCGGTACCGCACCGCTGCCGCGCCGCAGTCGCTATTTACCATCCATACGTGACACCTGTTTTCTATGTTTATATGTTCCATTGATCTCTAATTTCTATTAACGATAATTATTACATGTAACTTGTATTATACAATACAGTTTTAAATAGTAGTGGAATTGACGGCTTTTTATTAGTACTACCAGCACCCCATTCACTACAATGGCTATGTTTACCCGAAGATTTCTTATCATACCCGAGCGTGACGCTAGAATTCAATTCACAGCCCACGAAAAATCTATCTAGGCGCGCCAAAAGAAGTTTTCACTTCAATAAATAAAAAACATCTAACCGTCTCGCTCCGCTGCTACGCCGCTACGCTACTACATTCATCATCATCATCACATTCACATTTAAAAGCGAAAGGTCACTCATCAAGGAATCTCAGAAACTACAAATGCTAGGAATCTGAAATTTTGCATGGAGGTCCTTTTTAGCACGTAGGCGCTCGCTAAGACCTGGTTTTGCGAAATTCAACCCCTAAGAGGGTGAAACAAGGGATGAACGGTTGTATGAAAATTCGTGATTCAAAGTTATCAAATTTTGTATCCAGACACTTGACACGAAGCAATTAAATGTTTGTTCTATCAACTTTGTAATTTCGAACTGTACGGGGGTGAAATGGGGGATGAAGGTCAATTTGAAAGTTCCCAACCGTTGAAGATAATACCATGAAACTCTGTATATAGACACTTGACTTAAAGCAAACGAATGTTGGTTCTAGCAATTTTGTAATTTTGAACTGTACGGGGGTGAAATTAGGGTTGAAATGGGGGATGAATGTCAACATGAAAGTTTCTAACCATTGAAGACAAAACCACGAAACTCTGAATATAGACACTTGACACGAAGCAAACGAATGTTTGTTCTATAAATTTCGTAATTTTGAACTGTACGGGGGTGAAATTGGGGTTGAAATGGGTGATGACTGTCAATATGAAAGTTCCCAACCGTTGAAGATAAAACCATGAAACAGACACTTGACATTCGTGTCAAGACATTTGCTTCGGCAAACGAATGTATGTTCCTATAAATTTAGTAACTTCGAACTGTATGGGGATAAATGGAGTTGAAATGGGAGACGAATGTCTCTTACGCTTTCACACCTAAACAACTGAACCAATTTTGATAAAATTGTTTGAAATTGTTTATTCTAAACTGTTTTTATTAACACTAAATGTCTCTGGGTATAAAAATAGGTACTACCTGAGTTAGAGTATTTATTTCGCGCGGACGAAGTCGCGGGTAACAGCTAGTAAAAAATCAAAACAAAAGAAAGAGCATACAAACTGTATACATTTTCTTCAAAGTTTGAAATGACTACTTTACTTATCTATTCTACTTTATGAACTTATTCGGTACTACTACTCGAGCTTTAGACAGGAATATGTTAGAATGTAGTGGTATGATGAAGATAATCCGCGGTTCAGGATGAACATCGGCGATGCTTTGTGGAACAGCGGCGGCGGCGGCGGTATAGCGTTTCCTCGTTTCTTTGACGGAACTTTTCACTTTATCTCACATTTTCGTGTTTTATCTTCAATTTATGTATAGGAAGCTGGATTCGTAAACTATAAGGAAGCGTTTTAGGATCGTCTTCACGCAAGAGAACGAATAGGACTAGGAGCGAGTTCATAAAAAAAAACACACCTAAATCGTTGTATTTTTTTTTTTTTTCAAAACACTCAGCAATTTATAACAATGTGACGTGTTTTGTAGTGGTAGGACATCTTGCAATTGTAATTGTTCACTTGACGCCGTACCTACAGATTTATTTATTTTTTTAGATAAAGAGTGACGAGACGAGCAGGTCATGTGCCCGATGGTAAGCAACATGCCTGCTACATAACAGCACAGTGACATGCAGCTATTGGAACATGAAGACTCCAAATCATTACCTAGCACTGCACTGCACTCGTCACCCAGAGATCTAAGATGTTAATCTCTAAGTCCTGTAATTTCTCTGGAAACGTTGCCCTTCAAACCGGAACACAGTAATGTTTACTGCTTGGCGGTAGAATAACTGGCAAAGGTGTGGTACTTCCCCAGGCGGACTCTGCCAAGAGTCCTACCCACTACAAAAGAACATTATTATTTACAACAGATTACTGAAACATTGATTGAACATTGATTGATTGATTGAACAGATTACAAGAAGGTGCCGTACCTATCGTAATTTACATTCTCTTTACCTATCACACATTTATCAGTTGTGCGAAAATAACTGTGTTCCGGTGACACGGGCAAAGTTTTCTCAATGACAATTACATGGAATATGCACAAAGGCTACTTTTCGTCACGGAAAAATAAGGGGAACGGAAAATATACGCTTAAAACCACGGGATGCTGGTAGTCATCCTTTACTTCAAGCAAATAAGCTGCTTTTATTATTAAACAAGTGTTAAGTGGATCACTACTTATACTAAATCTATGGATATGGATAGTACGTCCCACCGAAACACAACATATCTTTGCACATTACCACTTACCGTGTATCAGGCAAAAATATGGGTATCTACTTTAATCGATGGTTATTGCAAGAATCCTAGCACTGTTTAAAGGCTCGATAAAGATCGCTTCAGTATGATTCGGTCCCCGAAACGCTTATTATCCAGCGACCGACGAAGTCCAGCTCAGCGCGTTCCGAACTATCGGTTCGGGCTCATTTGAATACAATCTGACCTAAGCACGGTCGCTCCCAGTTGTGTTAGTTTCCAACCACCCACTTACACTGGACTGCGGGAGACAGAGGAGAGAATCTACCAAGAAACGGGTCTAACACGAAGTGTATATAAACATTGTTTTAAGCTGTTAAATGCAACGTACATATAGGAAAGATAACGGGATGAATTTCATATTTCGTGCAAATGAGATACTTACGTTCGATACTTTGAGAAAAAATATGCTCTGAAATTAATTTTTGTTTGTATTTATTTGTTTTTCTGATACCAAAATATGTTAAAAATAAGTGGTTCTTCCGATAAGTTGTTACCGAAAAGCGCTAACTGAAGACACGAGTAAGCATTTACTTCTTCAAGCCAAGCTTCAAGACTGCTTGGCGATAGAGTAAATCTGGCAAGGTATGGTACTTCCCCTGGCGGGCTTTGCAAAGAGTCCTACCCACGTCCTACCACTACAGCTTGCCGGTAGTATAGGTATCACACAAAGGTGTAGTCCCTAGCACCTAGCTACCACTTATAAGCAGGTTATGTTTCTCTGAGTATTATTTATTCCGTAATGATAAGACTAGCAGTGCAGGTACAGCAAAGGTTTTAGCTAAAATTTTGGCTTTTAAATCCGTGGACGCTTGTACAAGTAGAAAGCAATTCTGAATAATATACTTACTTATACTATACTGCTATTTGATAACAGCTTAGGAGGCACAGGTAACTAGTATTTTAAGTTTTTTTTGTGGTGACCGAGCTTTGGTTCAAACACTGGGTATACTTGGATACAGATAAAGAAAGGGCTCCTAGTAAAAGATTTTCTAAAAAAAAAGGAAACTTGAAAAAAATATCAATTCGAATTCGAGTTGTTACACCGACGCGCAACGCAGCGAAATTTACCTTCGCGTTTTAGTGTTTATAACAATTATGCATAGTTTAAAAACGCGCATAAAACGAAGTTTTCAACAAATAAAACCTAGCCAGATCGATTTTTAGACCCCAAAACCGCGTACTTAATAGGGTACCTACCGGACTGGGTCAAAAATACACCATCCTAATTAGTCCGTCAGCTAGATCATGGGAAAAATATTGGAAACGTATTTTTTTTTTTTATAACATTAAAAATCGTCAGATATAGACCATTAAACTTCGAGAGTAGGGGGTCGCGACGTCACTCGTGAGTAAAAATCGTACAGCTGTATCTTCGTCATTTTTTGTTTGTGAAACAAAAGAAAAAATATGTGTACAATATTTTTTGGCAATATAACTAACGGGCTACTTAGTTTTTTTTTGAGGATTGTACCCTATTCCATGAAAATCGTTCCAGCCGTTTCCAAGATTTAGATTCTATATTATTATATGTAGATACATAGGTATATACAAGAATTGCTCATTTAAAGATTCTTAATTTTATAAGTACTTATAACTGTCATTTTTTAAATTATTATTGAGCATACGCTTAATCACTTTTTCGATTGATGTTGGGTAATGAAGCGGTCGCATCGTCGGTTAAATCGGGCGAAATAGCGATCAAGTGTCAACCTATAATAGTTAAAAAACCCTATGGTATGTTTACAATTTGGGCGAGCAACCCCTCGAGACCTCCGAGCAGCTCCCCGGGGTCCGCCTAACTAAAACTGTCTTAGCTTTGATGTTGCCCTCTCTTTTCTTTTCGCTTGAGTAGATAGAGACAGCAATAGCCTTGAGATTTAGTTAGGCAGTAGAAGGACCGGAGTAGCGACAACTCCCGGCTCGACGCAACCGTTTACCTCCGCCCGTGTATTGTCCTCGCTGAAGGCGACTGACAATAGAAACTTGCTCGCCACCGATTCCACGACTTTGATAACTGAATTAGGTAGCACTGGAAGGGACACTCTATTTATTTGTATGCTATTTTCTTTTACAAATATTTAACACTAGCAGTGTTTTACCTACGCAGTTTCAGTCATTTTCCTGTGATAAAAAGTAAGCTACATATATGCTAATCCATAATCTAACTGTGTTTTAAAATTCCACCCAATCCGTTCAGACCTTCCGACGAACAACTTTATTTTGTATTTAGGATAATGTTAGAAGGATTTTCTTAAAAACCATTTCCATCTTAACGTTCAACTACGGTAAATATCCGGAAATTGGTAATAGTAATTATTTTCTTATATGTGATACTAGTATGGTCAAAACTAATTTAGTCACCAACAATACAAATACCACGTTTAAATTACCACGTTAAATACCACGTTCTTAAAGAAGGAAAAAAACTGTGTTTTAATTATTCTAGAAATTAAATTTATTATGATAATGCTAACCGACCTCAAAAAGGACGAGGTTTGCAATTCAGCCATATATTGTCAATTTCTCTAGCAATGAGGTTTCCAATTCGTCTTCGTTTTTTCAGTATTTTTTTATTTCTTTAACTGCGTTGAACACTTTTTGGTAGAGAAAAATCTTATAGGTTTGCGTTTCTAGCTAAATACTCGTAACTGTAGCTATACAGGTTCCGTATTGATTCTATCTTATGATTAACGTTTTTACTTTTTTTGAACGACCGTATGACTGTTGATTTAGTTTGTAATTTGTGTGCAATTAAAAGTTTGTAATTTTAGTGCAATATCTATCTAACCTCGTATTTTTTTTTTGATGTTTCCGTGTATTGTTTCTTCCAGTCTCTCTAGATCCAGCGCTAGTTTGCGAACTCGCAACTGTCTAGCTGTCTTAATTCAGTTCTGGTGTCGGCGCGACCGCGGCCTCCCCGATAAACTCCACTGTTCACTCTCAGACCGTTTAAAACACACAACTTTTTCAATTATTCCTCTTTAGTCGTACTCCGCCGGTTTGATCTGCAAGTTATTTGATTTACAAGTTGAATGCAAAGTTGGCGAGTGTCGGATGCGATTTAGATGAGGCCGCTGACAGAGTGGAAGTTCTCTCGCGTCCTCACTTGGCAGCGAGGCGCCGGCAATTAGCTGCGGGATAGCTTTTTTTAGCTTCTTTTTATTTTCTCACTATGCTGTTGGCTTCAGGTTTATGCACATAAAAGTAAATCTGGATTATTTGTGGTAGAATGAAAATGAAAAGAGTAGAGCTTCCAATACGTAGAAATAAAATTGAAGATTATGTTTATGTCTATTTGTTTTTCATTTGATGTTTTTCGTTTTGAAATTATAGGTTTCATATTTAGTGTTTTAGGTAAAACCGATGAGAGTAAGTTTTTACTGTGTGTGCGCACATCGTCACGCAAAACCGACACCCTGAAGTTCTGAATACATAAAACAAAAGAATCAAAGAAATCTAAGTATTTTTTTTTGTATTAACCGTAATACATGCATTCATACAGTTTTAATAAACAAAATTTCTTAAAATCATACACAGGGCATTTTTGATGAAACTGTTCTTAGTAATTACTGTCAGGCTCTAGAACTAATTAATACATTACTGCTGCCAGCGCCCGTTGTGTTTTTATAAAGCTATATATTTTTATTTTTTTTACTTTTGAGTATACCTAAATGTGGTGTGGGTACTTAGACAAGTAGTTCAGGAAACCAAACTTGAAGCATCGGTCGGCATCCCCGATAACAGGTAGACAAAGAACACCTGATTATTCTTCGTTTTCAGGAAAATCCAAAACAATAATTTATACAAATAATATTAATCCATAGTAGTAGGGATTAATTAAATTGGAAGGTTTTAGTGTGGAAGCTAAGAACTGGTTTTCAACACACGGAGGTTATATAATTATGTAGGTTACCGTTTACGATTGATACTGCACAGCGCAGCTACCCTACAGCCAGCCCTATATATATATTCTTCTTCTTCTTTGTCGGTATCACTCTTGACAGAGTGGTCGTGGTCATCACTTCAGGTGTCGGTGGCAAGCTTCACAACACGTCGCCACTCCTCTCTAATGGCCGCCTTTCTTGTGCATTCATGTACTGATGATGAACCATTTACCACCGCTTTTATCTGGTCAGTCCATCTCATGACGATCTTCCTCGTGGTCTGGTACCCTCAACCCTCCCCTGGACCACATGTCGCTCAATAGCTACCTCCCCACGACGGCATACGTGACCAAAAAAGGTGAGAATACGAGATTGCACCAAAGATGACAAACGCTGCTTGATGCCGAGTTCTCGAAGTATAGACTCGTTGGTGAGGAATTCAGTCCACGAGACTCCGAGCATTTTCCTCCAGCACCACATCTCTAGGGCGTCTGTCTTCTTCTTCTCTGTTTCCCGCAAGGTCCACGTTTCTGCGGCGTACAAAAATATGGGGAATACAAGTACCCGAACTAGCCGGATTTTTGTGGCTCTATAGATGTTGCGATTCTTCCATATTTTTCTCAACCTATCCATAGCAGATCTAGAAATTGCCACACGCCTCTTGACCTCGTCGATACATCCACCGTTGTTAGTAATCAAGGCCCCCAGATAAATGTATATATTATATATATTACAACAGTCAAATTTTCTGTTTCTAAGTGTAAATGTTTGTTTACACATATCGCTATCACGGCTGAACAGATTTGAATGAAATGAAATACGTAGAAATTACATTACTTGAATTAGCACAGACTAACGTATTTGACGAAAGTTAATTCACGTAAATGTTCTCGTGGTCTATGATGCGTTACAATAACGACCAGATAACACAAATATTATGAACATGAGTTTGAATTGATAGGAGACCATTGGAACCATAATAGAATAAAATATGTAACTACTATACCGATGATGAAATTAGCGAAACATATAGATAGATAAGAATAGGTAGAGAAATGCAAAAGAAATTACAGTTTAATTAAAAGAACCACAGACAATAAATAGGAAGAAAAAAGTAAAAATATGTATAATGTAATATTGACAACGAATAAATGCATTAACTAACTTATTGCATAAAGTTTGAAGTTTAAGTTTTTTTTTTAAATAAAAAGTGACGAGACGAGCTGGACATGTGCCTGATGGTTAGCAACATGCCTGCCACTTAACAGCACAGTGATACGCATGTATTGGAACATGAAGAGCCCAAATCATTACCTAGCACCGCATTGCGCTCGTCACCCAGAGATCTTAAGTTGTTATATCTCTAAGCCCTGTAATTTCGCTGGAAACATTGCTTCCTGAAACCTTCAAACCGGAACACAGTAATGTTTGCACATTACTGCTTGGCAGTAGAATAACTGGCAAAGGTGTGGTACTTCCCCAAGCAGACTCTGCTAAGAGTCCTACCACTACTAAGTACTTGAAGAATAACCGATTAAAAATAAATGAGAGAACACCTAGTAATGACGACTATCTCGAAAACGAAACAATTTAGTATATTGTATTCTATTTTTGTCCAGGTATTTAATTTCTGGATTTTTCAACTAGAATTTCACATTAAGTTTTATTTCTTCGTAACTTGCGTTCAAGAAGTTGTAAGCGAATTCAATAAAAACTAATTTCATCCACCTGTAGCACTACCTACGTACTTAACCGGTTATATTGTAAAACTTTCCTTCCACAATCGCGCTTCAGAGAATATTTCCAATCCACATTCTCCATTTTAAATATTTCACCGATATTAAAAATATCTTTGAAGCGGGTCTCAACAAAAATTCGATTTGGTAACTTCTGTGAGCGCTTCAAGTTTATCGGAGTTCCTAACTTGTCACCGCTTCGTGGTCGGAATATATGCTCAACTCACCACCGGAACTACAGCTGTATATTTACAGTAATAAGATTCATTCTTACTCGGCAGTGTTGTATCGAAGTTGTTTAGGAACATGTTATGAACATCTCGGTCGCGTATGTTGCTCAAATGTTGGATAATTGTTGCCTAATGTATTTAATTATTTATTAAGCTAATGGACACGAGTTCGGGGTTGGGGCTCGTTCGAGTTATACTGCTAATTAGGCGTAACGAGTGCTGTCGGAAATGATTTATAAAGTCGGAATTGTTTGACTTTACTAATGGTTAGATATAGTTTCACGATTGTCAGCACCTGCGCTGTTGAGCGCTTGGGATAGCTACTTACTTTAAAACCTGAGAAAGGTTTTTTTTTTCAATTATAGGTGTGCGTTTATTGGCCGCCATATCACCACGATGGAGCGTGCTAGAAAAAACCTATTCACTCTCAACTTGGAGACACCGATTCATTCTCAACTTGGAGACACCGATTCACTCTCGACTCGCAGAAACCGTTTCACTCTCGACTTGAAGACATCGATTCACTCTCAACTTGAAAACGCCAAGATTGCATTGGGAAAACCCCACTCAAGCAACACATATCCACAGCCTAGACGTTCTTATTACGAAAGTGTAGTTAAACCTCCTCGTTCGAGTCTTTGGAACGTCGACCATGTATCATTTTCGAGCATCGAGCAATCCGATACAAAATCGGTTAGCTAGGAGTAGATCTCAGACCAAGATTAGATCAATTTCATAAGTAGCGATATTATTTAATGTAACTAATTGCATTGCCTTGCTACTTTTATTTGAATTAACAATAATTTCGACAAATATTGCCACTCAGTAGCAGCGATTTTTTATTCAGATGAATCTGTAAGGTTTAAGAAGTAGATCACCCTTAGTAGGTTTCAATATCACATACAAAGCTGTAGGCAAAAATATAAACTTCCTTTGACGCGCCTTCGTTGATGTAAATATAGGAACTATGAGCAGCGTTTATCAAATAAAAAAGCAAAACATTTTGAATCCTGTCAAACGGCAACGATGGCACGAATACACAAAGCAGCAAAATAAATATTTACTTAATCAAACGACAGCAAAAACACACTCCTGTGAGAGATAAGCGAGACGAGATACTTGAAAGCGACAAGAACAAACTTCAAGATGCCGAAGAAAGACGAGCCAAAGTACTCCTGCGCGATGTACAGCAACAAGTTCTTCTGTCTGTGCGCCGCGGGGGGAATGCTGGCCTGTGGCACTACCCACACGTTCGTCACGCCGCTGGACCTGGTCAAATGCAGGCTGCAAGTCGACCCTGCTAAATACAAGTCCATCTTCACAGGATTCAGAATTTCCTTTCAAGAAGGCGGGATAAGAAACCTCGTCAAAGGCTGGGCCCCGACTTTAATCGGCTACTCCTTGCAAGGAGGCTTCAAGTTCGCGGGCTACGAGTATTTCAAGTACCGATACGCTAAAATGGTGGACGAAGAGTCGGCGTATCTGTACAGGACGTACCTATACCTGGCCGCGGCTGCGTCGGCTGAGCTCGTGGCAGACGTGGCGCTGAGTCCCTTCGAGGCGACCAAGGTCCGCATGCAGACCACGCCTGGGTACACGTCGCAGATGAGGAAAGCTATGCCGCATATGATGTCCACAGAAGGTGAGTGCTTCATCGCTATCACTACATAGTATAATAACCCTTCTTTCAGTCGGGTAACAAAATCGCTTTCTCTGTTCCTATATCCCTATGTATGCTTAAATCTTTAAAAGTACCAAACATATTTTGATGCGAGTTTTTTTAATAGATACTAGTGATTCAAGAGGAAAGTTTTTATGTAGAATACATGCATATTACAGTATAGAAACACTGATAATTTTGAAGATTTCTAAAACGATGTCATAAATAAACACAATTTTTGCGCTTAAATTGCAAACGCTGCGCTGGCTGAACCCTATGAGATAGATCAGAATAATGTATGGCAGTATTGTACACCTTAAAAAGGTCTACAAAAAAGCTCATTATGGTATATGTCCATATTTTAGGAATAACCCACAATAACTATTTTTATTAGTATATTTAGTATCAGCATTGCACCCGTGCGAAGCCAGGGTGGGTCGCTAGTCTATTTAAATGTAGAACTCGAATCCCCTTCGACGAAAAAGATAACGTCATACTGCTTCTACAAGCTTAATCAACTTTTTTTTATATAAAGAGTGACGAGACGAGCAGGACATGTGCCTGATGGTAAGCAACATGCCTGCCACATAACAAGACAGTGACACACAGGTATCTAGTTGGTAGAATATATATATGTGTATAACTTATTAACGATTTTCTCGACCAAATCCTAAGCAAACAGCAGGTATTTTACTGACCTATGTTAAAGATGGCATCAATACTCTGTGAAATGTATAAGTGTAGCAGCTGACTGAGTGTCAAAAACCACTCTGACTTTGCACAAGTTACCAAGTTTTTTCGTAACTGTCTTTTCCTTGGTCTCGATTGATTCTCCAAAGTTTAACTGAAGAAGTTAGGATGCTTAAAATTTCAATGCGATTGCTGAACGGAATCGAAACATTCTGAAAGACCGGGCTGATGGCTTGCACATTTTTTTATGCTTACGTCTTCAGGGCTTTAAAGCCATATTTTGTTACAGGTTTTGGCGTATTTTACCGAGGCGTAGCACCTCTATGGGGCCGTCAAGTTCCATACACGATGATGAAGTTTGCGTCGTTCGAAGTGACACTAGAGTTTTTGTACGCGAACCTGGTTCCAAAGCCTCGCGACAAGTGCACCGCGGTGGAACAGCTGATCGTCACGTTCTCCGCGGGGTACATCGCCGGCGTGCTGTGCGCCATCGTGTCTCATCCCTCGGACACCATCGTGTCGAAGCTCAACAAGGACCCGTCGGCCAGCATTGGAGGCATCATCTCCGAAGTGGGGATGGTTGGAATTTGGCGGGGTCTACTTGCTCGAATCATCATGATTGGAACTTTGACGGGTAAGCGGTATTTTTGCTTGTTTGATAAGTTCCGCGCGGTGCGGCGACATGAGAGCAGACTGCGACATACATAATGATTTCTCTTTATCGCTATACATGAGTGAAACCACAGAGATTTCTTTAAAAATGTACTGCACTAATTACTCTTCGTGGCGTGGCATAATATGTGTTCACCAACGAACCAGAAATTACTAACTTGTGAAAAATAAACATTTCTGTACCTGAGCGATTCGTTGTCGTGCGGTAGCGATACCTGCTTAGGTGTGAACAGGGAAATTTTAGCATACCCAGTCGAGTCTCTCTACCGCACGTGGTAGCGAATAACGCTCAGATCTGAACAGGACGTCTGCTCTCTTTCTACGAAAAACGTAATTTCGAAATAAACTCGCAACTTTCCTACTCCGATTCTACTTCGATCCGTCGTTTTGTCCGTTCAAATGTTCTAAGCTTACTCTAATAGGCTACAATCCTCAAAAAAACTGAGTAGTCCGTTAGTTAGATTGCCAAAAAATATTGTACACGTATTTTTTCTTTTGTTTCACAAACAAAAAATGACGTAGATACAGCGCTTCGAAGTTTCATGTGACGTCACTTGTGAGTACGATTTTTACTCACGAGTGACGTCGCGACCCCCCACTCTCGAAGTTTGATGGTCAATATCTTTGACGATTTTTAATATTATGAAAAAACAAAAAATACGTGTCCAATATTTTTCCATGGTCTAGCTGACGGACTAATTAGGATGGTGTATTTTTGACCCAGTCCGGTACCCTATTAGAGTATCCTTAGAATGTTTAAACGTCAAACAATGTTGTATAGGAGGAAAGGCGCGAGTTTTTTTTCGAAATTACGTTTTCGTAGAAATAGAGACGTCCAGGCCTTTTAGTTTAACTAATTTATTGGGTTTTTAAAAGGCCAAAGGTTTTTAAATAATAACAAGGGGTTTACTAGTACATAATTATTATTAATTGCAAGATATTTGCAGGTTTAGTAAAGCAGTGATTACATCCGAACAAATATGATTGTTCAACACAGTAAAATTAGACTTTGACTAGACTTTGAACAGGCAGTTTTAAATTAGTTAAATATACATAATTATAGTCTGTTGCCTAATCGTCTTATACATCTTGATATTTGCTTGCCGCAAGGTTGATTATAGAGTTCTCAATGTATCAATGATAAACAATCTGTTTGTATCCACCCATTCTCACTAAACAAGTAATTATGATTATTCTACAACGAGGTAATTAATGAGGTATCACTTCAACAGGGCTCCAATGGTTCGTGTACGACGCGTTCAAGGTATGGACCGGCATGCCGCGGCCGCCGCCGCCGGACATGCCGGAGTCTCTCAGGAAAAGGCTAGAGGAGGAAGCGAAAAAAAAATAGGTTGACAAAGTTGTGACGAACAGTGCCGAGCAGTCGCGAATAGTGCCGAACAGTGACGAACAGTAATGATCGAAGACGATCGTGTCTGTCCGTTCGACTCAGTTCCGTTTATAAATTTGTTAATTTTACGTGATGTTTATTCGATATTCGGAGATTTGTAATTAAATTATTTTGGATTGGATTTGGCAGTTTATTGTTTTCATCTAATTTAAAGTGTCATTTCTTATTGTTTTAAAACTGTGTTTATTATTTTGTCTGTGTATATATACAGAATATACACTCAAGTTTGTTTGTCTCTCATTTTTCGGTTTACTAGAAGACATCGCGATAAGGTCGCCACTTGTGGCATTTGTAGGTACGTGTATATTCTCAATTACACAGTGCCACTAACTTATCCGTAGAACGGCTAAAAGTGGAACTACCTGAGTCACAAATATGAGTCCCTGAAAGTGTCATAGTAAATTTAAACCCGGTGCCAACACTTTTTGGACCGTGGCGCCACCGCTCCATTCTACAGATAAATTGGTCATACTGTAGGTATATTAATATTATTCGTGTCTCACTACAAAAATAAATGATATAACCTACTTAGCTATACGTATCTAGTTATCCGAGTCTCACTAAGTCAATCTAGCTTTTCACTTAACTTTACAGTCGCGTACATTATGATGAAAATACGATTCCTTACACATCCCCAAGTGGTACTTCCCCACAAAGAGAATGTAAATCTTCCCCAGACGGACACTGCCAAGAATCCTACCACTGCATAATACTTTTAGCCTTACATAATATATATTTTTTATAATTTGGCGTGACGAGACGAGCAGGATATGTGCCTGATGGTAAGCAATATGATTGCCACATAACAGCAAAGTGACATGCAGCTATTGGAACACGAACAGTCCAAATTATTACCTAACACTGCACTCCACTGCGCTCGTCACCCAGAGATCTAAGATATTAAATATCTAAGCCCTGTAATTTCTCTGGAAACATTGCCCTTCAAACCTGAACACAATGATGATTTCACATTACTGGCGTTGTAATAAAAGTAACTGTAATCGGTAGGTACGTAACCGCGCCGTATCGGCGGGAACAACCCCGATCCGTACCTATTACATAACTACATCAAATTTTCCTCCCAACTTATTCAAACGGCATCGAAATAGGGTCATAAAATATCACAAAACATTCTTCGGCGACAATAATGTATATTGAAAAATACTATCGGAAAAAAACGGTTATAATGGTCGTATACAAAGGAGGTTTGGATCTTTCTCGGCCATAAGCGTAATATGGGGATTTGTCGGAGTACCGTGGTCCACTTACCGGCTTTAGCAGGACGAGTGACCTCCGCGGGGCCCGGTGTAAGTGGTCGGCCCATTTAACATAATCTTGGGCCCCAGTGTCCGGACGCCTTATTTGTTTTATGATACGGCCAGGAGATTTGTATTTCTTTATGACTTCTCATTTCCGTGTCGCGTTCGGTTTTACAAGGGTCAAGCGATTCAATTAAACGGATACGAGGCTGAGAGGGGTCCTCTTCGATTTTCATGTGTTTGATAATTGTGGAGTATGTGTGTGTTTATATATTTGGGTTTACGTTGGACTGTGGTAAGACATCTAAAGGGGCGTGTTGTGTAATACAATGAACGATTTTTTCATGAAATCGATCGAGAAATAGCAAGAAAATCGATAGTGTTTATATGCGTAGTTCATGTTGCCTTTTTTCTCCCTATCATATAAAAAATGGCAGTCATAGGAACCGATAGAAGGAAAAAATTATACCTAACTCAGAACTTGATAGCTTACTTTGGAAACTACGCGAGTGAAATCGCAAGGCTTGGCCATGAGCGTGGCCATCTAGAAATGCTGACGCATTTCTATCCCATTTCTTATCATTCCCGAGCGTGACGCTAGAATTCAATTCACAGAAATCTGTCTGTGGAGCGCCAAAAGAAGTTTTCACTTCTATACGCTATTACAAACCATAATTTAACAGTACTTACCTATTTTTATTTTCAACCCGGTCCTCTCAACCTTTTCAGTCTGATTTAGCTACAAACAGTCAAACAGCTTACTTAATCCTATTATTAATTATTAATTAATATTATAAATGTCAATGTATGGATGTTTGGATATTTGGATGTTTGTTGCTCAATCACGTCCTAACGTATGAACGGATCAGGCTGAAATTTTGAACACAGATAGATTATAGTCTGGAAGAACACATAGGCTTTTTATCCCGAAAAACAACGGGAACGGAAACTACGCGGGTAACACCGCAGGGCGCTGCTAGTTGGATATATAGCTGTCAAAGTTTGGGTGTGTGTTACTCAATCACGTCGAAACGGGTGAAGGGATCAGGTTGTTATTTGGAACAGAGTTAGATTATTGTCTGGAACAACACACATAGGGTACTTTTTATCGCGGGAAAGTAACGGGAACGACGCGAGTGAAACCGCGGAGGGCTGCTAGTTTATAATAACATAGTACCTAGATAAGATTTGGGTTCACGTGGAATGCTTGCATGACATCGAAAGGGACATTTTATTCAATATAATTAACTACGTATGCGTAGAATACGTTGTCTGAAGGCCGATTTACATCAGACGAGCGAATGCTCATTCTATCCCCACTGTTTCAAATTCATTTGGTGTAAACAAACGTGGAGCATTCTTTCGTTGTTTTGTTTGCGTTCGCAAAGATTCTATGGAATATTATAATATGGAAAACGCTAAGAACGATCTTTCGTTTCCACTAAAAGATCGAGAAAGAATGATCTTGTTCCAGCTCTAGGTCTATGTTCGTTCAGTTTAAATCGGCCTCGACTGAGATTTTCCCGATTATTACAATCTCCGTATCTTCAAATCGAGACTGAATTGGTTTCTTCCACGTTTTAGTCCGCCCGTCTGTCTGTCAAGACCTTTTATCACGGGAACAGGTAGAAGTAGGTATTGAGGTGAAACTAAATAAGCTTTTCGTGTAAGTCCGTTTTTATTAATTGCAGTGTCCTAACCGCATGCTATAAGATATTTGCTAGGTATAAGTAATTCTTAGAATCTGTGAAAGAATCACACTTCTAAGTAAAAGAGATACGGTCGTTCACGCCGCAAAAAATGTGTGTTTCGACACTCGAGGGTCTCCAAATTTATAGGTATTTTCCGTTGACCTAGATCTACGAAAGTCAGCAAGTAGGTAATACAACCTAGAACCACAAGTATAGGAAAACTGAAACTGTTCATTTCCAAATTATAGAAAATGTAGTAAAAAAGTAAAGACGCTAACGATGACTTCAAGTCTCTTAAGGTCTAGAGTCTTAATAGGTTTGTTCTAGGTTAGCGAGCTCTATCATGAACTGCATCGTTGCTTAACATCAGGCGTGATAACGGTCAAGTGCAAATACGTTATAATTATTTACAAAAAAATAATTATCAAATAAAAATTTATAATAATTACTAGCGGCCCATTCCGGCTGCGCTCGGATATTGTCATTTAAAGACTATTGATCGAAATAAAAACTATCCTATCTCTCAAGTTGGACCAGACTGCTCACGGTGTGCCAATTTAATTTAAAATCGGAAGTAGTTTAGGAATCCATCGCGGACAAACATCGTGACAGGAGATTTATATATATAAAGATTATCCAAAAATTACAAATATATCCACAGTATGCATGCAATGAAAAGTGTAATTTACTACAGCGCCATCTGCGGCTTTAGCAAAGAACTACGTTAAGTGAGATTTCAAATTCTAAGATGGAAGTTTTCCCATCTACGGTAAGCTCATAAGGACTGCAAATTTTTGTTACCTATCACTTTTACAAATGTGTACAGGAAAGACAAATCTGAAGGCCACATATTTAACGAACGTATTGCCATGGACTTATTAGATATGATGTAGATCCTATACTGTCAAATAGCGCATAAACTTGGTTTTTAGGGTTCCGTATCTCAAAAGGAAAAAACGGATCCCTTATAGTATCACTTTGTTGGCCATCTATCTGTCTATCTATCTATACCCTCTTTTGTCAGGAACGCATGGAAGTATCGAGCTGAATTAATTACTCTACTATTATCAAATACTCAAGTCTACTGTTCCTTGGACCTGTAAAAAAAGAAAACTTCTAAACCAAAGCAATCAATAAAAGATAAAGCCTATCATCACAATCTACAACAGGGTACTTCCCGTGAACACATCATCTGGAAATTTGGTACGACGCAACGTTTTCTAGCACAGATTAAAGAAATTTGGCGAATAGCATAATCTACTCGTATATCTATATCTATACTAATATTATAAAGAGGAAAGATTTGTATTTTTGTATTTTTGTATGTATGTAATAAACTCAAAAACTACTGAACCGATTTCAAAAATTCTTTTGCCAAGAGAAAGCTACATTATCACTGAGTAACATAGGCTATTTTTATTACAAGGAAAAAATAGTGATCTTTGGAATTTTTTACTAAAACCAACGCAAGGTATAAAAAAAACAGCCATAAAATGGCTTTCATCGCATACGCTGCGGAAAGTACCAATGATAGAACCAAACAATGTTCTACAATATCATAGAACGTATTAAAATCTACAAAAAACTTTGGAAGAGCATATGTCTAACTACAGCAATTACGTCGCTACAACTGCTTTTTTACATTTTAAAAGAAGATAAAAATGCCGATCAACATAAGACCATGCTATTCATACATTTGTTTTAATTCTTATCAAAATACATTATTTCTCAATCAAGACTGCTTTATTACCTATTGAGTCCTTTTTGAATTATTAAAATCGGACATTCCATTCAAAATATATTACGAAATTAAAAATATCCATCCTAAATATTTGCAACGACGCGACGGCCGGCAGAATTATGAAGAGTGTACATACAGTACAGCGTTCATCCCAGTCAGAGTGATTTTATCTCAGAATACTTCTTTATCATGTACCACGTAGGTACATCGTTCCAAGACTACTCACAATCAAAGAAATCACTTTGAGAGAAGCTTCAATTTCTCGGTGTCCGTTGAGGCTGAGAGAGTTGTTTGTGGTAAAATTATTATTTTGTTTTCCCTCGGAATTATGGCACATTTTTGAAGACAATTTGTGTCAAGACATCAAACATACAGCCCAACAACGAGATCCGGATTATGATGTATATGTCGCAGCCGGATTGTATAGTTCGCCGTATTACATTACGGCTAGCCGTTTTGAAAAACGGGGCCGTTTTGTAATGCGGCGGTTCAACGATTAGCCGCATTGTCATTGCAATACGTTCTTCAATAAGGCGGTCCACGTTCAGCCGCATTGTATTACTGCTTATGTTGTAGGGAGACCATAATATTTAAAAAAATATCAACACAAAATCTAAATTAATTTCATTTATCTGAATAAATTGATCGATTATTTCGTACGATATTCCGTACTATTTTTTTTACAACATTTTACCTCACATAAATTTTGAAAGCCCATAACTTGATATCGGTGACGGTACACCTAAGAAACATGGTGAACTTCCATAGACAAGGGTCTATTATCGAAACATGTTCCATCGTAGATAGCATCGTCGCTTAACATCAGGTGAGATGGTGGTCAAGTGCGAACCTATTATAGTTTTAAAACTACTTGCATGGCTCGCTCCACTCAGGACCTCCCTTGAGCTTCTGGCTCCCGCATTCTTTTAAATACACTCTAGGGGTAGTAGCGCCAAGACTAGGTGGAGTCGGGGTGCTCCGGGTCGGATCTGGGTCTCATGTAACCTACCCGGTCCGATTTAGTGTTAACAAGGTGGACGGTGGAAACGAAATAGTATCCAAGTAACGCCCAGGGTGATAAGTGCCACCCTAATAATATTGTGTACGATTCCTCCAAACTCCAGAATCCACTGTCACTTTAGCAATTTAGGAACACACAGTATTCAACGCCATAGTTGTTGTTATATCAGGCAGCGCCATGAGTGTTAAGAATCGGAACTAAAAATTGTCAAAGAGGCGGTTAATCTCTCGCTTTATTACATTACGGCTAGCCGTGTTCAATTACGTATGGCGTTGAATACATTCCAGTGGTTTTTAAATCAGCTGTATTCAATCCGGCTGATCGTTAAACCGCCGCTTTACAAAACGGCCTTTAACCAACTAAGCCACCAGGCCAGGCAGTTTAATGTTTTTGAACTTTAAAGTTTTGGTTTTTAATTTTGATCTTTTGGAAAAATTTGGTCATGTACATTTCATTTAGCATACCTACTTAACAAAAAATGTTGACCCCGTGCGAAGCCGGGACGGGCCGCTAGTTAAGTATATGGTTACATCACAGAATAAAAACATTTTAATCATTTTAGACTTGTAAATAATACCATTACTTTTTCTTACATACCTATACGTTTATGGCACCCTCAGTACACGAGTCCAATTTGCAATCAGCCTATTTTTGCGTTAGTCCACGCTCGCGGTATGCAAAGGTCGATGGAGCACAGCTAAACCCCAGGTACTTGAGTTTTGGTAGCGTACCAAGTAATAGTAGTTTTAGAGAAGAAGTACCACATCTTTGCTAGTTATTCTACCGCAAAACAGTAATCTCTCCTGCTCCCCATCTTGGACTATGCTGACGTCTGTTTTCTTGATCTGAGAGAGGACCAGCTTAATAAACTTGAGCGCCTTCAAAATTATTGCATTAGATTCATATTTGGATTACGCAAATATTATCACGTTTCCCAATTTCGCGCTAAACTCAAGTGGTTACCAATTCGCCAACGTCGTAATGCACACATTCTTTCTCTTCTGTACAACATTTTATTTAACCCCTGCACACCGCGTTTCCTTAAAGAGCGGTTTACTTTTCTACAGGATTGTCATTCTCTTCCACTAAGATCAAAAACCAACCTGACCCTGATGGCCCCTTCTGCTCGTTCTGAAACCTTTTATGGCAAGTCCTTTGCCTTTCAGGCTGTTCTGTTATGGAACGATCTGCCAGTCTGTATTAGAAAATTGCAGTCGTTGCCTGTCTTTAAAGATCACGTAATAGTACATTATGATATAAGTGCGGTAAGTTGATAATTACAGCCGAGGCTTTATTGCTAGCTCGAGCCGAAGGCGAGAGCTATAATTAGCAGAGGCTGTAATTATCAAAGCGCACGTATGTCATACGACGTTTTATAACATATTTGCGAGGAAATAAACAAAACTCTGACGACATTTTCAAATAAAAACAATACAGCGAAAAAAAACGCGCGGAATAATATTTACTTGATCACAGATCACAGGATCACAGCACAGAGTAAGTAGGTACTTAATCACTATGGATCACAGATTAGATATGCGCGCGCATCGGCGCCTTTTTTTTTAAGCAACGGCACAGAACCAGCCGGTATGCCATTAATAATAGAGTAAATTAATATTTTTGTGTTTTGTTACAGAAAAATTAAAGTAATTTATGGTCTAAATTAATTAAATTAACGAATTTAATAATTCTTTATTATATTTTACCTCTCAAAGTTAATTTTATTCATAAAATGTTGACCACAGTTTTCTGACATAAAAACTCTTTACTAAGATTTAAAAAGGTACCATTCGTTTTAGACGGAGCATATCTCTCTACCTAGTCTGTGGACGGATCATTTTGAAACCGTGCGTTTTACATTACACATTACAGCACTAGTGCGTAATAAGATACATTACGATACAGAAATTGGTCCAATAAGAGACCCTTTACGAGCAAATATGTTATAATAGTACATGATGAATTGACCTCACAAACAACCTTGCACGTGTTTTTGGGAACGTACTCACCATTTGAGCATTTTGAGTTATATGTTTCATTCACCACTTGCAGCTTGAAACCCATTATCGTCGTTGCACCTCCGCTTGATGACAGCCCAACACGCGCTTATTTACTCGGTCAGGAAAACTCACAGACTTCCTACAATCATATGCCTGCACAAACACACCAAAAATACACGTTACATACTGAACTCTCTCTTACAAACACACCCTCTCATTACATACACACTCACACATACCCATACTCTGATATAGACACTCACAATTACAAACTTTTACAACCAGACATAACCCACCACCAACCTATATTTTTATGTACACACTTAAAGTAATTACTTTAGTACAGACAAAATGTGTTACAGCGATACTGGCTTTACCACTGATTTATTGAAACTGTAGTTACCTATTATAGCTCATCATTCATATCAGTAGTAATGTTGCATTTAGTATATTATAAGTTCTAGTATTAGCTTTAATTTACTGTGATTGTCATTTTATGTATTATTATTTCTCTTTCACGCTAATAGTTGGATAAGTACTGTCAACAGCGATCATAATTGAAACATTTCAGAAATTTTAAGGAGCGCCCAAGATACAGGCTTAGCCTAGTTTGGGGCTCAATGGTACGGCTACCAGTTTTATATCGGTTCAAATAATTTCACTATCATGTTAAATGTACTGTATTGTGTTTTGTTTTTTGGAAATAAATGATTATTATTATTATTATTATTATTATGATATAAGTGCGGTAAGTTGATAATTACAGCCGAGGCTTTATTGCTAGCTCGAGCCGAAGGCGAGAGCTATAATTAGCAGAGGCTGTAATTATCAAAGCGCACGTATGTCATACGACGTTTTATAACATATTTGCGAGGAAATAAACAAAACTCTGACGACATTTTCAAATAAAAACAATACAGCGAAAAAAAACGCGCGGAATATTATTTACTTGATCACATATCACAGCACAGAGTAAGTAATCACTATGAACCACAGATTAGCAATGCGCGCGCATCGGCGCCTTTTTTTTTTAACAACGGCACAGAACCAGCCGGTATGCCATTAATAATAAAAGTAAATTAATATTTTCGTGTTTTGTTACAGAAAAATTAAAGTAATTTATGGTCTAAATTAATTAAATTAACGAATTTAATAATTCTTTATTATATTTTACCTCTCAAAGTTAATGTTATTCATAAAATGTTGACCACACTTTTCTGACATAAAAACTCTTTATTGATGTGCCTCAGGAAAACATACAGCATTATTTGAAGAAGCAGTATGTATACTTATCTTAATAATCTGTGGTCGACGTCTATACCATAGACAATTAGCTTCATCTTGATGCCACCAGAGGGCGCCACAGGCGCGCCACCAGCAAGGGCACCCGGTGGTGCGATCCTTGGGATTCATAGCGTTGTATACTTTCGCCACGAGTGGTCGAAATTATAACATTAAATCAATTATCATTTATTGGATAACTACTGAAAAATATTTTAATATGTGTTTATACATTACACAAAATTTGATTGAAATCTCAACGGAGTTAGATTTTCGAAGTACCCGTGAGTGAAACGGATAATTCATCCAGCGAAGAAAAATGGAAAATCCTCTGCGTGGTAAAAGGTGAGATCGGCCGATCCCAGGATCAAGGTCTTATACATGCAGGTCAGTCTTCATTCATTTATATGCATTTTATCAAAAGTGACCAATTGGCTCACTAATGCGAATTTTACCTGATACTTAATGTATGTTTTTAACCAATATATCGAAAAAAATGTCGATCTTCCACCCTTGGTTGCGGTTGCTCCACCTTGCGTTTGAAGGGTCGTGCCAGTCTTTACTGGACGACTTCCTTATGGTGCAGTTCCGAGTAAAGTTTCTAAGTTGCGAAAACCGTGAAATATTTGGAACACACTTCTACCAACACAGTATATGACCGATACTCTTTGGACATTTAAAAAGGTTTTGAAGACTACAATTATAAGACCAACTAACGATTAATTGCTACACAAACCCACAGCGTTTACTCGCTTGGCACCGTGTCCGCTAAAAGAAAACCTTTAATGGTTTTAGGAGTATCTCCCAGTTTTTATCTTAACTGAATTATTTATAATTATTGTGAACTTTTTCTCAACTACCTTCTAACACACTTTGATACGTTACTGCTTAGTAACATCTGAGAAGCTAAGAACTCTATTAAAGAGTATCTCAATATTACATATAATAACGGCAACTAATTCCATTTTTCAAAAAAGAAGGGAAAGATGGCTGTTGCATAATATTCTATGAAATTTTTCAAAACATCTTATACAGGTATACACGGAATTACATTCTATACCCTTCGGTGTCCACCGAAATAATTCAGACGTATACAAATACATATAGACGTGCCAATGGGGTCTGAAATGGATAAATAATAATTATACGCATTATTAGCAAAGCTTATTTGACGAAACTTAAGCTCAGTTGCTCTATTTTATAGATTCGAATAATTTAAGCAGCTACAACATTGCCAAAAGCTACAAATTTGCAAACATACATGCATTACCATATATTTATGAAAGGATATTCTAAGTTTGGATCTTTAATACAATACCATCGTGAATGTATTGCATATTCAAATTCTTACATACAAAATAATAAGTATTGCATATTTAATGACGAGTTCTGAGCGCCAATATAACTATTTGGGAGAATAAAATTTCACATAAACCCATTTTAATAGATTTAAAATTCAAAACTACCTCCAACTCGTCACGTCGATAACTACCCATTCAGGGGAGGAGGCCCTGCTTTTTGAAACGAACCTTGTCGCCAATTCAGAGATATGATAATATATTATGATGATTTTTCATAGATATGAAAAAATATATCGTTAAAGTACCTCTGCATTTTATTATCAGATGTTTTATTTTAATACATAATGACATATCTTAATGTTGACCTCTTCTTAGCACCACATTTTTTTATAACATGCTTGGTCGCGGAAACCTTGCGTACGAAGGGTCGCACTAATCTTAAAAGACGACCTCCTTCTGGTGCAACAAATAATTTAAATAAGCCTCTAGGTTTCGGAAGCCACGAGACACTTGATACCTCTCATTTGACCAGGTCCCAGCACCATATCTTACTACTAACACACGCTTGGCCGCGGAGGCCTTGCGTTCGAAGGGTCGTGGGCCAGTCTTTACTGCGCGACTTCCTTCTGGTGCAGTACCAAGTTACGTTTCTAGGCTGCGGAAGCCATGAGACACTTGGAACAAACTCGTGTCAATATATTTGGCCGATACTCGTTTTGGACCTGGTCCCGCACCATATCTTACTATTAGAACACGCTTGGTCGCGGAGACCTTGCGTTCGAAGGGCCGTGTCAGTCTTTACTGGACGACTTCCTTCTGGTGCAGTGTTCCAAGTTACGTCTCTAAGCTGCGGAAGCCGCGAGACACTGGAAACTCCTCAAAAATATGATCTATAAAGCAGGTATCTATATTCACATGTTTGTAAGATTTAAAGTATTTATCTGGAAGGTTATTGATAGAAAATAGAAGCAGGTCAACTATGGCGCACAGATATCTACATATAACAGCATTTATAGAAAAGTACATGAATCTGCGTCTGACGCAAAAGTTGGATTTCATTTGCTTAAATTGGAATTGAAGGGTTGCTCAAATTTTACTATTTTCTGGTACCAAACGGCAGACTTTGTCTGCGGCGACGATGTCGGCGACGTCTGCCATCCCAGATTTAATCAGTAACAGCTTCGTCAAATATGACTTGTACTTGTAATGGTGTGGTGGCGCGGAGCCACTTCTCAATATGTTTCCACACAAGGTCCCATGAGCAATCGTTGCTTAACGATGAATATTCTCTTGCAACAACGAAGGAATCGATGATCAGGAATAGTTTGGACTCTTGACACTCCCTGTGATGTTAAGACTCCTAAAACACATGATAAATTGAAAACACGCGTCTATACGCAATTGTGTTGTCAACTCCAATGAGCGATAGTCTTTGTGAAAGAGTGCCCAGCGTGCCGTATAGGTTCTATTCTGAAGAGAGAAACCGTATGCTCGTCGATTATATAAACCTGAGCCCCTAATAAGTTTAAATATTGATGAAAATTATCTTTTAATCTTTTCGAAATACCACCGACACCAAATTTATAGATACGGTGAAAAGTAACATGAAATAATTGTAGCAGAACGATTAAATGAACGGTATCTTAAGTTTAAGCTTGAAGATGAGATTTAAAATAACTACAAAGAACCGCCATATTTTAATCATTAACAGATTCAAAATAATCATTTCGAACTATACAAATACATACCATACATTTGAACTATACAACAATGACGTTTAAAGTGGTGGCTCTCTACTAGCCAACTAATATTATAAAAGACTTTAAAAAGATAGAAACTCTTTATTATCCACAATATAATACTTAAACAACAAAGAGACTTAGCCTAGAATCGGTGAATCGGGTGGCGACATTGTCGCTAATAGCGATCTCTTCCAGGCAACCAAAATACCATGAGTAAATACCATGTTATGTCAAGCACAAACCCCAGGACATGCCATAAATGCCGGAAGATATCCATTACCAGCCTTCTGGCTCGTTCCCACCATTGGAACTCGGGGCAAGGCCGTGGCCCGCCGCGCACCTACATGTCGCTGAAATGTGTCATCACATTAAAATCTTCACGGGGATTGATAATACCCTAGACATCCGAGAATGAGGGTAGAATTGAGTGAAAAACTCACAGAAGAATTAATTTATAAAATAATTCTAGGTCAGTGCGAATCATTGTCAACAGCACTGTCACTCGGTACCAGACAAGACGGTGGCCGAGCGAGAACTTATATGCGTTAAATATGTCATAATATATTGTTATATATTTTAATTTGATATTACAAATTCAAAAATTGCTGATATACCTAAAACACTGATTAGTTTAGTTTAAAATAACAGTTTATCACTTGAAACAGTATTAGTACACATATGGATGGTATGTACTCACCCCATGTCGCCTAATTATTTGCAGACAATACATTAAGTTAAAACCATAAATTTATGGTACATTTTAAAAGTTTGCGAAAGCGATAAAAGGTACCTGATATCTAAGAGTTACTTTGGATTGGTCGTTTTCCAATTCCTCTAAATTGGTATAATTTTGGAACGGTTCTTTATAATATGTATATAACGACACCTTTTTTAAATGTTACAGACCGAATACACGTTAGTATTGTTGCGGTGGCAGTATAATCATAGAAAACGAGGATAATTTGTGTCCTATCGCAGATTACTAGTCCCTATCTAAGAAAACCCGAATAAATTTCGATTCAAATTAAATAAATTTTACTTATAGCAGTTGCTTAACATCCTGTTATTGAAAAATTAGATATGTTCAGTCTATTAAAACAGTGTTATAGACTATAGACGCACAACTAGTAGACGTAGATCAGGTATAGCAGTAACCTTTGGGTGATGAAAAAATACCCAAACGACTGATGAGACATTATTATCCCAAATATGGAAATATTTTAATACATTAAGCATATCAGGTTAATTTATTTAGAAATTTACGGAAATGCTACATCATGTTCTTCAAAGTTTACATCAGACATAAATAAACTTTGTTAATTTACCTAACTACAAAATGTTATTGAACACTTTATTTTAATAAGTATTCAAATGTTTCAGTCATCATAGCGTTGTTCTTTTTTGGATATACACCAGCAGATAACAAACACGTCTTCAAATAATGCTGTATGTTTTCCTGAGGCACATCAATATAACGGTTTTACATAAAATAAAACCGATATTATGTGCCGAGAACGGAAAACATACAGCATTCTAGAAAGTTCTTTCTGGTGAAGACTATGAATCCCAAGGATCGCACCACCGGGTGCCCTTGCTGGTGGCGCGCCTGTGGCGCCCTCTGGTGGCATCAAGATGAAGCTAATTGTCTATGGTATAGACGTCGACCACAGATTATTAAGATAAGTATACATACTGCTTCTTCAAATAATGCTGTATGTTTTCCGTTCTCGGCACATAATATCGGTTTTATTTTATGTAAAACCGTTATACTAAGATTTAAAAAGGTACCGTTCGTTTTAGACGGAGCATATCTCTCTACCTAGTCTGTGGTCGGAGCATTTTGAAACCGTGCGTTTTACATTACACATTACAGCACTAGTGCGTAATAAGATACATTACGATACAGAAATTGGTCCAATAAGAGACCCTTTACGAGCAAATATGTTATAAAAGAATTATGCATGTCAAAGCTACAACCTCTGTAATTGTAAGTTTAAAATTTTTTTTTTCTTCTGTCGTAATGTTTGAAAAATGGCTTATTTGTAAACTAGTAATAATAATATTATTTTTTTCGCTTCCGTGATCACTTCAAGTACCTATTAGATTACTTGGTATTCTTTATTGCTGTTACTGTTCAGTTATTTGTCTTTTATTTAGGTATTTATCATCTTGTTAGTTAGTATGTATGTTTATTATGTATATATAGAATTAGTTTTATTTATTAGTGTATTATAATATTGTGTAGCTAAGTATTTGTGTGTAATGTTATTAGAATGTACGTTTATCTCGTAGTAATAGTCTTTGTTGCGCACCACGCTTTTAGTTTCTCCATCATTTTGTCCACCCCAAGGTTGCCTGGAAGAAATCGCTTTCAGCGATAAGGCCGCCAGCTGTTTCACAAGATTTACTGTTTTCCAATATTATATGTGTTATTTTTTAAGTTGTGAACAATAAAGAATTTTCATTCATTCATTCATTCATTCATTCATAATATTCCGATATGAATGTGTTCCGGTTTGAAAGGAAATACACCTAGAGACATTACATGGCAAATAGATAAATCATCAGTGACGAGTGCAGTGCGAGCTAGTTAGCGATTTGGACCCTGCAAGGTTTTTAAGCTCTATAGCAGTTTGCTGTTATGAGCAGGCGGGTTGGTTACCATCAGACGCATTTCTTTCACACGATACTAAATAAGATATAGATAATTTTACTGAACAGATATAAAATTACAGTCACACAAAAAGGTATAAGAAAAAAATAACAACATGAAATAAATGAAAACGTTCGTTTATTAATTTCATTTCCACTTGGTCTTACGACTACGTTAAAGTATAATATTCGCTAGTAAAACTAAATATTTTATATTAATTTTACCTCATTATCTGTATACACATATTTACAAAACGAATCTATTGCATCGATTTTTGTACTCCGAGGCCTAATAGTGACGAAAGTTAAAACTCAAAATATAAAAATATCTCACAGAAATAAGTAGAATATTCGAAACGATCGCTCCACACATACTCCCACATCGGCGATACAAATAAATAATAATTCCTTAGGATCTACGTAAGACCTTACAAAAATATTATTATTACTACACTGGCTCCATTATTATGGCAGAATTAGTGATGTGCCGTTACTATATTTAAAATATCGACATTTTATTGTTATTATCGATTCGATAAACATCGATCGTCGCTTAAGACTACGTAATTATGCATTCAATCACACATGATTTTATTTTAATACTGCCGCCAACATCCCGACCTGTGGTAACGTGCACTCGACATTTTGTGACGACGGACACAATACAAACAAAAACCGAACGCCCCGAGGCTTCCGAATAAATTAAATCGAAATAAAATGCAAAAATAAAAAATACAATTCCGTCGGTACAAAATATCAGTCGCAGGAACCAGCCTCATTCCTAGAGTGAGACCGTGGAATCGACACATGTCTAACGCACTCCGACCATTTTAAGCTCTAACTCTTAACGATTAAGGTTCAAAATGGCACTAGACTACATCCATAAGGCACTATTCTTGTCGAATATCTGGATCGACAACGACTATTTTAATAATGGCAGTGAGTTTCCCGCCTCGGTCGCATTCCTGGCCCGAGCGACTTGAGCGACTAAAGCGACCTAAGTGGCTCAAGCGGGCTGAACAACTCGAGCGCCCCAAACGACTTGAGCGTCTCGAATGGCCCATGAAGGTCGAGCGCGCTAAGCAACTTGAGCGGCTCGACCGACTCGAGAGCGCGGAAGAATCTCCTTCGTTGTTTATATAAAAAAATTGGCAGTTTTGTGAAGAAATTACTTGAAAATTGTCCCAAACTCAAATCAAGAAGTTGTGCTCGCGCATTATTTATCCGCGGTTGTGGCTGCTGGTAAACAGTTTGTAGTGGGAAAAGATAGCAAGTTACATCTTTCTCGCTCTTTTGCTACTGTTTTATATTTTTCAGAAAACATTCTAATAATTTCAGGTTTAAGTATAAAATAATGTTTTGGAAATTAAATTACGTAAAACTGATCCAATTACGAAACGTAACCCAGTTACACAGGCTGGCTATCCAAACTGTTCACCAGAAGCCGCCACCGTGCTACCCACGCCCGTCGCTGGGCGGTCAGTGCGGCTTGGGAGCCACCTTCACGGACACGTAGAGCCGCATGGGCGCCGGCACGGCGAGGTCCAGCGCGCGGCGGCTGCGGCGGCGGGCACCCAGAACGGGGGTCGGGACGAACCTGTACATAGAACATTAAACATTTAGAAAATACCTTATAAGCAGCCTCAAGGTACCCAAAGGGCAATGGAAAGACCCATGCTCGGAGTCTTCCAGTATAGTAGAATTAGAACTGAGGAAATCCGCAGAAGAACCAAAGTAACCGAGTTGCCAAACTTAAGTGGAAGTGGGCGGGGCACATGGGTTGCAGAACTGACGGTCACTGGGGCAGAAAGGTTCTCGAGTAGCAATCACGTACCACAATACGCAGCGTTGGCAGGCCTCCTACAAGATGGCCCGACGGTCTGATGAAGGTCGCCGGAAATGATTGGATTATGAGCGGTGCAAGACCAGTCTTTATAGATATCATTAGGAGAGGTCCTCGTCCAGCTCTGGATTCAAGTTAGAGACCTGTCAGCGAAGTACCTACGCATAGGTCCCATTCTCACATATGACGTGCAAAGTTTACTTTGCAACGATCTACGCTCGAGGTTTTGCAAGGTCGAAGAATTAATAAAAAGAATTTGCAAGTATCCTAGGCGTGAAGCTAATTGATCGCATACAAGATACAGAACTGCGCGTTAAAACCCAGATACTTGCCTTCAGTTACTTGGTTTCTAGCTCCACTTTGACAAACATCCCGCCCACACGTCGTATCTCTTATTAAACAGGAAGTTGTTTTCATTGTCTTATCCACCGTCGTAAATTGTAACCATAAACCATGACGTTGGGCTTCAGTAAAATGTATACAAGAACTTCCTCATGCAGATCAAATTTGGACATGAAATCAATATCCAGCCACGGAATTTGTGATGTTGCGAATCCATTCAGCTTTTTTTTTATTTTTTTTTTTATAGCATAGAGTGACGAGACGAGCAGGTCATGTGCCTGATGGTAAGCAACATGCCTGCCACATAACAGCACAATAACACGCAGCTATTGGAACATGATAGTCCAAATCTTTACCTAGCACTGCACTGCGCTCGTCACCCAGAGATCTAAGATATTATGTCTCTAAGCCCTGTAATTTCTCTGGAATTATTGCCCTTTAAACCGGAACACAGTAATGTTTGCACATTACTGCTTGGCGGTAGAATATTTGGCAAAGGTGTGGTACTTCCCCAGGCGGACCCTGCTAGGAGTCCTACCACTACTCAGCTTTCATTTCAATTCACTTCAGCTCCAGTGAATTGGATCCTGTGTTGAGTAAATACAGAAACAGGATAAAAAGATGAGTTACCTAGCTTCCAGCTCGAGTTGTTCCTCGAGCAAGGCATTAGCCTTGACATGTTTCCGGAGTCTCAGCGCCCACACGCCGTCCTTCTTGTTGAGCACGAACTTGTTGTCATCGTTCCCGTACGCGACCCGGTAGTGCGCGCGCGCGCCGCCCGCGGCCGGCAGCAGGCGGAGCAGCGGCGCGCGGTGCCACGTCTGCTGCGGGGTGGCCGCCACCACCACCAGCTCGGCCTCCGGCTCCAGGAGCGAGCGCCGACCTGACGTGACAGAGCACCACCTTCAGATCCCGGACTATACATTCGAAGTGAAAACTTCTTATGGCGTACCCAGATTTTTCGTAGGCTGTGACTGAAGCTAATCGTCGGAAATAAAAGAAGCTTTTGGGTGAACTAGGGACCATGGAATTGGAAATGCTATTGCATTTCTAGATGGCCATGACGAACATGCCCATCTAGACTAGATCTGTTAGAAGACTTTAGACGACTACGCTTTGATAATTTATTTCGGACTGGGTACGCCCTACGGTTTCTCCGGTTTCCAAAGTGAGTTGTCAAAGTCTGCGTTATCGCTTTCAGCTATAACGGCGCATGTTATTATACCTTTAGATTTTTATCGTTTTTTTTTTGTATCTGTCTATACTCCAGAAGCAGGGATACTTACGTCGGCTGCGTCGCTTCCTCCGGCGCACCAGCGTGGTTCCGTTCGCGTATATGATCGCCTCATCGGGGGCTCGTCTTCTGCGGCCGTTCACCTGGACAACAACATTTATACTTGTTAGTAACAAATCATTGATAAATAAACCGTGCAACGGAAGCACCCATCAGTGAACATAGGCTGGTTTCACTCTATTTTATAATGAATGGGAGAGAAAAGCACGTGTTCTATACCATCAAATCGTACAAAGCCTAAACAACAAGAATTCTTAGTTGTGCATTCCATTGTTTCCTAAAATGAGTCTCACATATGTGAGAAGATATATCACCTTACAACTGAAGCATCCCTCAGTACATATTATAAGCTCGTTCTGTTCTCCGATCTTGTAATGTTTCAACACAAGAAAGAAAAGCACGTCCTCTATATCACCACATGGTAGGACCGCTCAACGCTGAGAACTCCCATAAGTGTAAGTTTTATGTCATAAGATATATCTCAACCATCTGCAACTGATGCAACCTTCAGCAAACATAACTTGATTGCTCCTTAACTTGTAACGCTAATAAAAAATAACGTATTCTATTACAAAACACGGGAAAACAACTTAACGCTTGGAACTCCCAGAGGGGAGTGTTCCTCAGTTAGCGACTGAATCACCTTATTAGTGTATATGAGCTAATTTCCCCCCAAACGTGTAATGAGTCTAACCTAAACCTTTACAAACCCCAGAAAGCCACTTTTCTCGCCTTACAGCTGACTAACTTGTAGTGATCCCACAGGAAAGAAAATCACGTCTACTATAACGTCACACGGTAAAAATCTTTAGAACCTCCAGAAAGCCAAGTTGCATCTTGCAACTGATGCACCTTTCAATGGATATGAGCTAGTTTCCCCCCAAACGTGTAATTACCACACAAGAAAGAAAACCATATCATCCATAACACGCCTTGATAAAGCAGCTCAACGCAAATAACCTTGAGAAGGCCACATGTCTCACCTTGCAGCAGAAGCAGCCCTCCGTAGAGATGAGCTCATTCTTCCCCCCGATCTTGTACTGGTCATGCACGGGGAAGACCGACACGTCTTCTATACAATCACATGGTAAAGCATTTTAGAGCCCTCATAAGGTCACATTTCCTATCATTATATCTGACCTTGAAACCCTTTTCAGTGAATATGAGCTCGTTCTTCCCTTTGTCTTTGTACTGGTTCCACACAGAAAAGAAAATCACGTCTTCTACAAAACCACATGGTAAACACATAGAGCTCTTTGAAAGACACACACGTTCTTTGGTAGAGCACCTAAAGACTTAGAATCTCTAGATGACCATACCTTGCAACTGAAGCATCCCTCCGAAGAAATGAGCTCGTTCTTCCCTCCGATCTTGTACTGGTCATGCACGAGGAATACCGACACGTGTTCTACACAATCATATGGTAAAGCGTTTTGGAGCTCTCCTAAGGTCACATTTCTTATCAGCATATCTAACCTTGAAGCTGAAGCCCTTTTCAGTGAATATGAGCTCGTTTTTCCCCCTGACTTTGTACTGGTTCCACACAGGAAAGAAAATCACGTTTTCTACAACATCACATAGTAAACACTTAGAGCCCTTTGAAAGACACACTTTTTTGATAGAGTACCTAAAGACTAAGAATCTCTAGATGTCCGTACCTTGCAGCTGAAGCATCCTTCCGTAGATATGAGCTCGTTCTTCCCCCCGATCTTGTACTGGTCCTGCACGGGGAAGACGGGCACGTCCCCGATGTCGCCGGGCGGCAGCGCGCCGTCCAGCGCCGTGAGGCAGTGGCCGGCGCCCACCAGCTGGTAGCCGGCCGGGCAGCCGCACTGGTAGCTGTCGCCGAACGAGGAGCAGCCGAACAGGCACGACGCCGTCGCGCAACCGCCGGCCAACTGCGAACCGGTCATCCACGTCAAACCAAATCAAATATTGAACTGCATACAAAAACTTTCTATATTGTAAAAAGGTCAGGTTATAAATATACATAAACAGGCTACACGTACACATAAACCAACTTCAGCACAATTGAATATTCTTGTGTACATTAATTTATTAATATTGAAGCTTCAGAATGTCTGATCGCCAAACCTTTGAAGACCGAGAATTGAAGCAGGCGTGGGTTGGAGCACTGATTACGTAACGAAATAGCTTTTTGTACACAGTCGGAGTCGGTTCCATAGCATGAGTGAGCTTGTCAGACTTCGCTAGTCTCCTGGGAACTTGCTCTGGTTGGCCTGCGCGTCATGTACGTAGTCTGAACTCCACATGCGGTATAGAAGTGTGGGTTTTCCCGCACATACAACCTTACTCGGATTCTTACAACATAACAACGTAAGAATCCCTAGTTTCTTAAAAAGCGATCGCATGGATTTGTCATTGCTTATGGCTACTAATGCTCGTACGGCCCTTACAGCATACTTGCGTACTTACTTATTTATACTAGTTTAAGTTAATTTTGTTTTCCTGTGCTGTGGCTTTTAATAAAGAATTTTCTTATCTTACTACTTCTGCTAGTTAAGTGTAAGTGTGTGTATACCTGCAGACACACAGCATGCGCCGCGTCCCACCCGTACCCGGCGGGGCAGCCGCAGCGGTAGTTGCCCGCCACGGCGAAGCACGGGGACCCTCCGCACGGGCCGCCCGCGCACGCGTCCGCCGGCACGCACGCGCCGCCGCCCGCGCGCACCGTGCCTAACGAGAACACAAACACACATTACATTATAATCAACTTTTTTTTTAAAAGCCTTATATTTCTTGCTTAATATTACTAAACAGATTAACATTTAACTTAAAAGTATGATACAAGTGTGTAATATTGGTGATTACCGCTGAGACGACATTGAGACCCGAGCCGTTAGGCTAGGGTCTTAAGAGAGCCGAGGTAATCGTCAATATACAAGTGTATCACACGACTTATTTCAAAACAATTGTGAATTGTAAAAAATTGTGTGTAATAATGAAAAATCATATCAACAGTGAAAAAGAGTTTGGAAAATGTTTCATTATGACAGGAAAACATAACCAGTTGTCAAATGCGCGCACAAGTATGAATGATTATCAGCCCCAGACAAAAAAAGGTAACTTTTTTTGTTCCTGCGAATAGCGTTTAAAATGTGGAACTTAAAGTTTTCTCTCTCGTGCTAGCATGGGACTCACCCTGAGGACAGTCGCAGCGGTACCCGCCCGCGTAGTTGCGGCACGGCGACTGGCAGCGCCCGTCGGCGCACTCGTCGCGGTCGAGGCAGCGCGCGCCGGCCAGGTCCAGCCGGAACCCGCGCGGACACACGCAGCGGTACGAGCCCAGCAGGTTCACGCACTTGCCCGGCGAGGGACACAGGCCCTCCTCGTGGCACTCGTTTATATCTGCAAGCAGAAGTTGCCCAATGTACACCAAATTGTTAGCTTGGGTATACCTAGTAACAAAAACACTTTAACAATGGTAACAATTTATTAAAATTAAGAGAGAATAAAATAAAGTTCACGAAATCTCTACTCAATTTATCCGCTTAATTTAAATCCAGTGTATTCGTCTGTGAAATGAGAAAAACATATTTTAAACCCGTTTTACGAAAGTCATCTGCATAACTAAAAAAACAAGATTGGCCTTACCACGCCGCCTTAAAGGATGACAACAATAGTGTCAATAATACATTTATTATCACTGATTTTAGAATCAAACTCAATTCGATGAATGCGGTATACTTTAAAAGGTTATTGTAAAATGTATCTTTAACGCACAATTTCAAGTGTTTGAAGTAATTTAACAGTTACATTGAAACAGTATCAAATGCCATTGCAAGATCTTAAAAACATCTTGGTAAGATTAACTGTGTCTGGGTCTTTAATGTTTGCTATGTAAACTTGGTTTTTATTTATGCATTGGGTGTCATAAGACGATGGGTGTCACGAGATGGAACCGCACGATAAAAACAAGGCCACTAAAGCCGTAAGGCCTATTTTATCTCCGGCTATCTGGAAGGAGGGAAAAGAGGCCTTTGCCCGGTAGTGTGATAATGTCGGCTTTTTGTTTTAATTTAGAAACTTCACAGACTCCGGAGTCCGTTACCAATGTCATTTGGTTTTTACTGACAATTAGGAGAAAAAAAGGAAAATAGGGAGCAATAGGGAACCTTTTTCCAACCTAATTCTAGTGCTATTTATTTGCCATTTTCTAAATTGTTCCCTCCCGGCTTAGAGCCTTCACCACGGTCGCATTTCTGTCCTTGAAGGTCATTGTAACCTGATCTCTCGGATGGTCTTCCATGGTGCATCCAACACGCAAACCAAACGATGGGGTCATCGGTGTCATCACGATAATTTAGGCTAGTAGTAATAGTAACAATGTAGCCATTAGTAGAAATGTAGCTAGTAGTAATAAATAACCTGTTGTAGCACTAGCCATTATTGTTTTTCTTTATCTGAAAATCTGTTTTTTTTCTTTTGGTGTGAACAATAAAGAGTATCTATCTATCTAATAGTAAGTGGTGACTGACCGACGCAGGCGTCGCCGCGCTTCTCGTATCCGTCCTCGCACTCGCACTCGTAGGAGCCGTCGGTGTTGGAGCAGAGCTGCTGGCACGTGTGCGAGCCGCGCGCGCACTCGTCCACGTCGCGGCAGTTGGCGCCGTCCTCGTCCACCTCGTAGCCCGAGCGGCACAGGCACTCGTACGATCCTGGGAACACGACCATACTAATATAGAGGGAGTAGAACTGCAATTAATATGTGACACAGTTTCTACGGCCATGAAAGAAGAGCCATGTCAATAGGAGATTGGACTTGAAGGTCCTAACAGGACAGGGCACCCAAAAAGGGTGTGGATAAATAGTCTGAGAGAAGATACGCGTGCGAAGAAAAAACGTGTTTTACCGAGAGCAAAATGCAAGAAGATGAAATAAATAAGACGTCTGATGGTAAGCAACACGTCCGCCCATAGCAGCAGTGTCACGTAGCTCTACCAACCAGCACAGGGCCATCACGGTGAATTATGGTCTAAAATATATCCTTGCGAGAAAAGGAACATTAGCTACTTAACCGTGCTAACGTAAGCTGCTTATGTTTGTGTTACGCAACAATTTGAATATGAGCCACTGCACCTTGTTCGTCACCTAGAGTTTTACCATTTTTTGAAGTGAAAACTTCTTTAGGCGCGCTATAGACAGAATTTTCGTGGGCTGTGAAATGGATTCATCAATCGTCACGCTTGGATATGATAATGGATCGGATCGGATATGAAATCTTCGGGTAAACTCGGTAAAAACGGCCAGGTAGGTACCAGGGCAACAGAAACAGTAAAGAGTTTCGATTACCTACCTCCAACAGCCCAGCGTTTATCTCCAGATACCAGGACAACAGAAATATAAAAGATTTGCTTTTGCCCCTAGGTACCAGTACCAGGGCAACAGCAAGTTTTCACTTCTATCGGCAGTTCCTATGACTGCCAATTTTTTTTTTTCTGAGTACTTAGGCACCTTGCCTATTAATTCACGTCTGATTGAAGTGTTAACTTTAAAAATGTCAAGTGGTGTGGATATCGGTACGTACCCTCAGTGTTCTTGCAGAGCTGGTCGCAGGGCGGCGGCCGCACGCTGCACTCGTCCACGTCGGAGCACTCCGCGCCCAGCGGCTTGTACCCGCGCCCGCACACGCAGCGGAAACTGGAGGAGACGACACCAGGCTCATATTGTTATTACTACTTCTCCACAACTTATAACGAGTCACGACATTGAGGAATGTAAAGTTGGCGAATATTGTGAAAATGAACAAAAAAATGCTTGCTTAGATGGTGTCCAATTCACAATCATCCATATGCAGAAAACATTTGGTTGACAGTGTAACTGAATCCAAAACGCCCTATTACTCAATAGTGACTCAATTTCAATTTTGAGATTTGATGTACAAATGTCGTTGTATTTTTCCAATTAGACTTTGCTTAAGCCTTTGATAGGTTATTACGTCGCTTAAATCTCGAGTAACTGCAACTTAACAGTGTTCTATACTTATTGGTTGTTTTAAATGGAGCTGAGGAGTAGAACGGTTTACTTTGGATTTGTGATTGCGTTATTCATTCAATTTGAGCATATTCGGACTATCTGTTGAAGCCACATATTATGTGCTAGTAAACATAAAATGACACGTGAAATAATACGGCAACGTTTTAATTTGAGTGAAGTAATAAAGTAAAAGAGTTCCTCACCTGCCGATGGTGTTGACGCACCGTCCGGGCGCGCACAGCCCCGGCATGGCGGCGCACTCGTCCACGTCCCCGTACACCTCCCCGTTCCCGAGCACCATCCCCCCGCCGTCCACTCCATTCCCCCCGGGCACCAGGCCGGGGATGACTCCAACACCCCCGCTACCGGGCAGGTTGGCGGGCGAGCAGAGATCGTGACGCTCGGTGGATCCCGGCGCCGGGCAATGCTCACACTCCGGACCCCACGCGACACCCAGTGTACAGCAACATTGCGCCCTGGGGAACACATCACAGTTTTTTAGAACAAAGTAAAATAACGAAGATGTTTCCATTACTCAATCTTTGAACAAAATACTAACACCCAAAATTGTTTTACACAAGTACCTCGCGTATGATATTTAGTCAGTCCAGTCCGACTCAAATTTTGGCCGCGTCGCTAACTATCATACAGTACCCGGCGATAAGTATTGCACATCGGCCTTTGGAGGGAGACAGTCGGCTGATTTCGGCTTCGTAGAGCATTATCTCCGTCACACACTACCTATGTGACGTTTTGTCAGTCGTTGTTCAAGTGCGATAGAGTGCGGTCGCGTCCAGTTAAAAAAAAATATATAGAGTTGTTAACACCCCCAAATTTAAATAATTTAAAGTTGTACTATGGCATCTTTAGGGAAAAAAAAGGGAAACCTTTACGAGGTCAGTCACGCCAAATTATCTACAATGTTTATAAATATTTTCTAACCTTTCTAATATTTTTAAACTGACAGATTTTAAAAAAATGAAGATAAAACTGTAAGTTGTTATTTTAAGAAGGTTCAAGCGCGAGTTGCAAATGCCACTGGAATTTCAAGAAGAACTTTGAACAATATATTAAACGAAGTCAGTACTGAAACACATTCTACTGAAATTAAGTTTAGCACTCCAAAAAAAGGGAGACCAAAAAAGCAATTTCGTTTGGATATGGACGATTTTGATTATGATGTTGTTCAAAGAATGGTGTATGATTTTCACTTACGATTTAATGAACTGCCAACAAGAAAGTCATTAAAAGCTAAATTATGTGAAGCTATTAATTACAATGGGTTATTATTCACCCTTTCTCTTCAACGAGTTTTCTGCTGACGAGATCAGAAAGAGCATCCTGTCTATCACTTCTAACGCAGTCGGTCTCGATGGCATTAGTCGCAACATGTTGGTCCCTTTCCTTGAACACTTCCTTCCTGCTCTTTGTATCATCTTCAATACATCTATTTCTACTGGTGTTTTTCCTTCTGCTTGGAAAGACGCTCAAACTATTCCTTTGCCAAAAAAACCTAACCCTAAATCTTTCTCAGATTTTCGACCTATATCAATCCTCCCGTTTTTGTCTAAGGTTCGAGAACCTTAGACAAAAACGGGAGGATTGATATAGGTTCAGTTTTTGTCTAAGGTTCTCGAACGTTTAGTCCAGAATCAGTTTAACACGTACCTTTCCAGTCATAATTTGTTAAATCCTTTCCAGTCAGGCTTTCGTCAGGGGCACAGTACGGTCAGTGCTTTGGTTGAAATCACTGATGACATCCGTTTTTCAATGGAAAATCGCAATCTCACTGTTATGGTCCTCCTTGACTTCAGCAATGCCTTCAATACTGTCGATCATGATGTTCTCTTTGCCTTGCTACGCTCCTCTAATTTTTCTTCTTCTGCTACTGACTGGTTTAACAGCTATCTCTGTGGTCGTCGACAGCGGGTTCACCTTGAGGACGCTTCGTCCTCGTGGTGTCTGACGTCTGCCGGTGTTCCCCAGGGTGGTGTCCTATCTCCTCCGCTTTTTTCCTTCTTTATCAATTCCATTTCCCTTAACTTTTCATCGTCCTATCACCTGTATGCTGATGACCTTCAAATTTATTCCCATGCTCCCCTTTCCAGTATTTCTGAGGCAATAAATACTGTTAATGTCGATCTGGCTAATGTTTGTAAGTGGGGCAAAGGTTTTGGTCTGCATGTAAATCCTAACAAATCGCAGGCTATCATCTTAGGTAGTTCGAGACAAATATCCTGCATTGATTGGTCAATACTTCCAAAAATTGATTTTAATGGCGTAACAATACCCTACAGCAGCACTGTCAAGAATCTGGGCATTACTATAGATCGCTGTTTGAGCTGGGGTCCGCAGATTCAAGCTACTAGTAAAAAATTGTATGCCGCGGCAGGAGCATTAATGAAACTGCGTAATTTTCTTCCAACTTCCACTAAAATTGCGCTTGTCCAATCCCTCCTACTTCCTATCCTTGACTATGCCGACATTTGTTACCTGGATCTCACAGAGGAACAGTTAAACAAGCTTGAGCGCCTTCAAAATTTCTGCATAAGGTTTATTTTTGGCCTGCGCAAATATGACCACGTATCTCAATTTCGCACTAAGCTCAAGTGGCTTCCTATCCGCCTTCGCAGAAATGCACACATTCTGTCATTTTTGTATACCATTCTGTTTAATCCTGCCTCCCCGTCGTACCTTAAGAAGCGTTTTACATATTACCATGAAATTTCACGTCCCCGTCCTTTGAGAGCGGCAGTAGCGCTTAACCTCATCACTCCATCACACAGAATATCTTTCTATGAAGATTCTTTTTCTGTCAAGGCTGTTCGCTTGTGGAATGCTTTGCCGGCCTCTGTAAGACAGTCGCAGTCTCTAAACGTGTTTAAGAGCAATGTAAAGGAATTTTACTTATCACAATGCACGGCTGTCGTCACCAGTAAATCGTAAGTAATGAAGTTGTTCGCTGCTAGTTGTAGTGCTGTATTTTCATGTCACATTTTTGTTGTGTAGGTGGATATTTTAAATTGGTCATATTTTTTGTATTCCGGGTTACGGGGTTTTAACTAGTAGTTGTATTTATTTAATTAATATACCTACTTAAGTTGTATTTAACTGTGTTTCAGAATTTCTATTATTATTGTTTAATTATAGTTATCTTTGGATGATTACATTTGTATAAATTTGTTTTATATAGTATTTAATTGGTAGTATTAGGAAAAATATCACCTCGCTTCGCCTAATCATATATGTAGGCGAATTTCCTTTAAGCTGGTTGCCTGGAAGAGATTGCTCTAAGCAATAAGGCCGCCATTTGTGGTGCTATTTCGTAAGTGTTTTACTGTAATGTTTCTGTTTTTGTGTCACAATAAAGAGTTATCTATCTATCTATCTATCTAATGGGTCTGAAAAGACGTTGAGAAAAATACTTCACGAGATGGGATTTCGGTTCACTAAAATGGAAGACAATCGGAAAGCTTTAATGGAAAAGCACGATGTAACGTGTAAAACGAATGGAATATCTCGATAAAATGCGCAAATTTCGCGAAAGAGGAAAAAATATCGTCTACATGGATGAGTCTTACATACATACATCCCACACTAAAGGGAAATAGACTACAGGTCCGTGAACAAAATTTACGGGTCAAATGAACCAGCAGGAGACCTATGTGGGATGATAGACGGGTACAAAATAATAAGATTCAGCACTATGCCGTCACTTGTAAGCTGTCCAACTGAGTGCAGGTGAGAATTCAAAAGTGCAAGTAGAGTGGGTACATTTTGATCAATTGTTTCTGCACGGCATTCTTACCATCCCATAGATCCGTGAAAAATAATGAGAAAACGCGTAGGGCCGTACAAAAATAGTGATCCACAAAGTCGGAAACATGATTGATAATCCGGAATTTTTGAGGGAAAATTTGGTCATTTGATACTGTATGGCATCGGTTCCATACAGTTGCAATACCTCTTCTAATCCATTATTCCGCAACGCCGTACAAAAATAATGGTCCAAGAGAAAATGATCGGGGGTTCAACTTCCTCTTTTCAGTGATCCAGAGAGGTGATTTGACACAACGTAAAATTAATTTATTCCGACAGTATTTTGTCCATAGATACAAATTTTATACGTGCCGGACATTTTTGTTAGTCCAAAAGTCAGTAAATGGCAAAAAACTTCCAGAACATTGCATATGACGAAATGTACTTTAGGGTGATAGTTGGTACGATTTTTTAACGACATTCTGATAATTTATTTGAATTTAATGTATGGCTAAGAAAAGTTAACGCCGTACAAATCTGAAAGTTCATATTAAAGGCCAGTAAAAATATAATTTAACTTACAAATTTTCGTTCCCAATTTATTTATTATAAGGTGTATGATCACTTACTGAGCATAAAATAACAAAATGTTGACAGATTCAGGTGGATCTTTAAGCGTCATCTTGAAAAAAACGTTTTCTCGGGAACTATGTACTTTAGGGCAAATATTATTGGAGTAATTATTGTAGAAAGTATAATTTAACACCTTTTGTTGCCCAAAACTTTTTGTTAAACGTACTTTTTGTTCAAAAAGTGTAAAATTTTATTTTCTACAATAAAAATCTCAATAGTTTTTGCCCTTAAGTACATGCTTTCCGAGTTTCCGAGTTTCTAACTAAGTGGTACATATTTTGTTTGATTAAGGGTTAAAATGTACGGCATTATTTTTTTCCAATTTATTTACTTGAATACTATTTAAAATAATGATAATATGTTGAAGATTCCTATAGTTAATTAATCTATGGTTATTCAAATAATTGAAAACTTGCATGTTTTGTATTCCTCTGTTACTTTTTTTAGAACACTTTCTTTTGTACGGCATTATTATACAACAATAGTTTTTAGCAATGTCATGTAGAAAAATAAGACGCCGTACAGGATCAAATGACCTACCACCTTTATAAATGAAGTATACGATGAAATTAATGTAATTATCGGTGAACATTCAAATGAACAGTAATTTTTAGACGGCATTATTTTTAATTGTCCGTTTGAGTGCTAGATAATCATTTGGAACCGATGCCGTACTTTTTCAAATCACCTCTCCGGATCACTGAAAAGAGGAAGTTGAACCCCCGATCATTTCCACTTGGACCATTATTTTTATACGGCGTTTCGGAATAATGGGTTAGAAGAGGTATTGCAACTGTATGGAACCGATGCCGTACAGTATCAAATGACAAAATTTTCCCTCAAAATTTCCGGATTATCAATAATGTTTCCGACTTCGTGGATCGTGGATCACTATTTTTGTACGGCACTACGCGATTTCTCATTATTTTTCATGGATCTATTGGATGGTAAGAATGCCGTACAGAAACAAATGACCAAAATGTACCCACTCTACTTGCACTTTTGAATTCTCACCTGCACTCAGTTGGACAGCTTACAAGTGACGGCATTGTGCTGAATCTTATTATTTTGTACCCGTCTATCATCCTACATAGGTCTCCTGCTGGTTCATTTGACCCGTAAATTTTGTTCACGGGCCTGTAGTCTAAAATCTTGGAGTGATGATAAGAAAAAAGGAGTAAAAAAGCCAATTTCAAAAGGGCAACGTTTGATAATAGTTCATGCGGGAAATGAAAAATGCTTTGTACCCGGTCCCTTTTTAACGTATAAATCCACGGATACTACAGGTGACTATCACAATGAAATGAATAACGATAACTACGAGAAATGGCTGGTTAATCAATTATTCCCAAATATACCCAGTGATTCCGTTCTAGTTATCGACGACGCACCCTATCACAACAATAAATATGTTGAAAGACCCCCAAACTCAAACATCATTAAACAGGAAATGATCAACTGGTTAAACAGACATGAAATTCCAGTTGATCCAAAATTAACAAATACCCAGATTTATGCTATTATAATTATGTCAGCACAAGGAGAGGTATATAGAGTTTTCCGTGGACAAAGTAGTTGCCGAACATGGGCACACTGTGTTGCGATTGCCACCGTATCATCCGGATTTTATTCCAATTGAAAATATAAATATGGTCTCAACTAAAAGGCTGTGTAGCCTCTAGAAATGTGGGTATCAATTTAACTAAAGTAAAAACGTTATTGACTGAAAAAGTAAACATGATCGGGACTGAAGAGTGGAAAAAGGTTTGCGATCACACAATCAAATGTGAGAATGAATATAAAAGCATTAAACACGGTTTAGACAATTACACTGATAGACTAGTGATAAATACGGCTGATAGTGACAGTGATATTGACCTCTTTGAGAGCACAGATAGTGAAATGGAAGTAATTGAGAATAAGAATTATTATTATTTTTATTACAATGTCTCACTTTAACAATAGGTACAATGGTGTTTATTATGTACACTACAGCTGTAATTTTCCAAAATAATTAAATACGTAAACATAATGTGAACATATTTTTAGGGTTCCGTAAAACGTAAAAACGGAACCCTTATAGATTCGTCGTGTCTGTCTGTCTGTCTGTCTGTCCGTATGTCACAGCCACTTTTTGCCGAAACTATGAGAACTACACTGTTGAAACTTTGTAAGTAGATGTATTCTGTGAACCGCATTACGATTTTTTAAAAAAAAAAGAAAAAAAAGTAAAATTACGGTTGCCCCTCATACTGAGAACTGAAACTCAATTTTTTTTTCCATAAAACCTACACGTGTGGGTGTCTATCAATAGGTCTTCAAAAATGATGTTGAGGTTTCTAATATAATTTTTGTCTACACTGAATAATTTGCGCGAGAGACACTTCCAAAGTGGTAAATTGTGTGTCCCCCTTCTAACTTCTAAAGTAAGAGAATGAAAAAACTAAAAAAAATATGTAATGTACATTACCATGCAAACTACCAACGAAAATTGGTTTGAACTCGATCTGATGAGTAGTTTTTTTTTAGTACGTCATAATTACACTATTATTAAAACTTCAATCAAAGTTACAACGAACTACAAGAACTATGTGTACTATGTATATTATGTTACTTGCTGCAACGGAACCCTTCATGGGCGAGTCCAACTCGCACTTGGCTACTTTTTTATTTTATTTTACTCTAACCTAAAGCCATCACTTATAGAACACTTATTGGTGTATTTTATACAAAGAATAAAAAGAATTATTAAAAGAAGCAAATTAAAATTGTTTTAACAGCTCCTAATAGATACCGCACTGTTTGTATTTCGTGCTACAGAGATGACGCTCTACGAAGCCGAAGTTGGCCGATTGTCTCTTTCCAAGTGTCGATGTGCAATATTTATCGCCGGGTACTGTACGTGAGTTACCTGTGTATTAGTTTAAAATGTGTAATAACCACGTTAGTTTCCTTATCCGAAATTATGTCTATCGTTTTGGAGCTATGATGCCAATCTAGCTGTTTGGAGATATGATGCCAATCTAGCTGTTCTGGAGCTATGATGCCAATCTCATCTGTACTGCAACTATGATGTCACAGACAGAGAGAGAAAGAGGGACATGTTGCTAATTGTCGTTGTCTTTGCATCTGAGGTTAAAAAGAAGCAAGTGTTGTATAACAACAGAGAAGCGGTGGTTCCTTACTTGGTGACCTGCGTGGGCGCGGCGGGCGTGGACGCGACGGCGCGCGGCCACGGCTCCGGCACGCAGCGGCCCGCCACCAGCGAGCGGTGGCACGAGCCCGTGCGCCGGTCTGCAAACAACCAACCACACACGTTACAACAAACGTTCATCTACTTTACTGTCACTAGCTGTGTTTGGTGTTCGATAAATTTCAGTGCAGACACACTAGATGCTAGTACCTAGCATGAAATGAACAAGGGTGTCACAAATGTGGCTTCAAGAGCACGTCAATATGGCGTAATTAATTGTTATCTTTAGATTATTTATGTACACAAATTGTGCATGTACCCAATATTCGAACGTCTGCTCCTAGTGACCTAAGGGTTACTCAAAAATATAGACTTCTAGAGACTATATTTACATTTACGACACTATATATGACATCGTTAAAGCATACAAAAAAAAATTAACTACCTCGAACCATTTATCCCAGTTACGTATAACGCTCATTATTATCTTCAACCAGGTCTGTACCAACCCTTTGTTTGAGAAATAGATGGAATTACTTTCATTTTTACATGTTTGTAATGCCAATGCATCAGTGATTATACTCGTAAAGCTAAGGACCAACACCGATGCCGATGCGGCAATATCGATACATGTGTAAGCTCACCGATGCAGTCGGTCCCGCTCTTGCTGGGCTTGTAGCCCACGTCGCAGTCGCAGAAGTAGCCGCAGTTGCTGTTGATTCAGACGTATCTGTACTCACCGATGCAGTCAGTGCCGCTCTCGCTGGGCTCGTAGCCCGCGTCGCAATCGCAGGAGTAACCGCCATCGTTGTTGATGCAGACGTATCTGTACTCACCGATACAAGAGATTTGACGATTTAACGAAGAGATTTGACTCCACGTTTGTGATAAGAACATCTAGGTTGTGGAATGAGTTGCCTGAGTGGGTTTTCCCTGATAGTTACAATCTTGGTGTCTTCAAATCGAGAGTGAATCGGTTTCTTCTAGGTAAGCACGCTTCATCGTAGATCGCATCATCGCTTAACATCAGGCGAGATGGTGGTCAAGTGCGAACCTATAATAGTTAAAAAAAAAACAGTCGGTGCCGCTCTCGCTGGGCTCGTAGCCCGCGTCGCAGTCGCAGGAGTAGCCGCCGTCGTTGTTGATTCAGACGTATTTGTACTCACCGATGCAGTCGGTGCCGCTCTCGCTGCGCTCGTAGCCCGCGTCGCAATCGCAGGAGTAACCGCCATCGTTGTTGATGCAGACGTATCTGTACTCACCGATGCAGTCGGTGCCGCTCTCGCTGGGCTCGTAGCCCGCGTCGCAGTCGCAGGAGTAGCCGCCGTCGTTGTTGATGCAGACGTATCTGTACTCACCGATGCAGTCGGTGCCGCTCTCGCTGGGCTCGTAGCCCGCGTCGCAGTCGCAGGAGTAGCCGCCGTCGTTGTTGATGCAGACGTATCTGTACTCACCGATGCAGTCGGTGCCGCTCTCGCTGGGCTCGTAGCCCGCGTCGCAGTCGCAGGAGTAGCCGCCGTCGTTGTTGATGCAGACGTATCTGTACTCACCGATGCAGTCGGTGCCGCTCTCGCTGGGCTCGTAGCCCGCGTCGCAGTCGCAGGAGTAGCCGCCGTCGTTGTTGATTCAGACGTATTTGTACTCACCGATGCAGTCGGTGCCGCTCTCGCTGCGCTCGTAGCCCGCGTCGCAATCGCAGGAGTAACCGCCATCGTTGTTGATGCAGACGTATCTGTACTCACCGATGCAGTCGGTGCCGCTCTCGCTGGGCTCGTAGCCCGCGTCGCAGTCGCAGGAGTAGCCGCCGTCGTTGTTGATGCAGACGTATCTGTACTCACCGATGCAGTCGGTGCCGCTCTCGCTGGGCTCGTAGCCCGCGTCGCAGTCGCAGGAGTAGCCGCCGTCGTTGTTGATGCAGACGTATCTGTACTCACCGATGCAGTCGGTGCCGCTCTCGCTGGGCTCGTAGCCCGCGTCGCAGTCGCAGGAGTAGCCGCCGTCGTTGTTGATGCAGACGTATCTGTACTCACCGATGCAGTCGGTGCCGCTCTCGCTGGGCTCGTAGCCCGCGTCGCAGTCGCAGGAGTAGCCGCCGTCGTTGTTGATGCAGACGTATCTGTACTCACCGATGCAGTCGGTGCCGCTCTCGCTGGGCTCGTAGCCCGCGTCGCAGTCGCAGGAGTAGCCGCCGTCGTTGTTGATGCAGACGTATCTGTACTCACCGATGCAGTCGGTGCCGCTCTCGCTGGGCTCGTAGCCCGCGTCGCAGTCGCAGGAGTAGCCGCCGTCGTTGTTGATGCAGACGTATCTGTACTCACCGATGCAGTCGGTGCCGCTCTCGCTGGGCTCGTAGCCCGCGTCGCAGTCGCAGGAGTAGCCGCCGTCGTTGTTGATGCAGACGTATCTGTACTCACCGATGCAGTCGGTGCCGCTCTCGCTGGGCTCGTAGCCCGCGTCGCAGTCGCAGGAGTAGCCGCCGTCGTTGTTGATTCAGACGTATTTGTACTCACCGATGCAGTCGGTGCCGCTCTCGCTGCGCTCGTAGCCCGCGTCGCAATCGCAGGAGTAACCGCCATCGTTGTTGATGCAGACGTATCTGTACTCACCGATGCAGTCGGTGCCGCTCTCGCTGGGCTCGTAGCCCGCGTCGCAGTCGCAGGAGTAGCCGCCGTCGTTGTTGATGCAGACGTATCTGTACTCACCGATGCAGTCGGTGCCGCTCTCGCTGGGCTCGTAGCCCGCGTCGCAGTCGCAGGAGTAGCCGCCGTCGTTGTTGATTCAGACGTATTTGTACTCACCGATGCAGTCGGTGCCGCTCTCGCTGCGCTCGTAGCCCGCGTCGCAATCGCAGGAGTAACCGCCATCGTTGTTGATGCAGACGTATCTGTACTCACCGATGCAGTCGGTGCCGCTCTCGCTGGGCTCGTAGCCCGCGTCGCAGTCGCAGGAGTAGCCGCCGTCGTTGTTGATGCAGACGTATCTGTACTCACCGATGCAGTCGGTGCCGCTCTCGCTGGGCTCGTAGCCCGCGTCGCAGTCGCAGGAGTAGCCGCCGTCGTTGTTGATGCAGACGTATCTGTACTCACCGATGCAGTCGGTGCCGCTCTCGCTGGGCTCGTAGCCCGCGTCGCAGTCGCAGGAGTAGCCGCCGTCGTTGTTGATGCAGACGTATCTGTACTCACCGATGCAGTCGGTGCCGCTCTCGCTGGGCTCGTAGCCCGCGTCGCAGTCGCAGGAGTAGCCGCCGTCGTTGTTGATGCAGACGTATCTGTACTCACCGATGCAGTCGGTGCCGCTCTCGCTGGGCTCGTAGCCCGCGTCGCAGTCGCAGGAGTAGCCGCCGTCGTTGTTGATGCAGACGTATCTGTACTCACCGATGCAGTCGGTGCCGCTCTCGCTGGGCTCGTAGCCCGCGTCGCAGTCGCAGGAGTAGCCGCCGTCGTTGTTGATGCAGACGTATCTGTACTCACCGATGCAGTCGGTGCCGCTCTCGCTGGGCTCGTAGCCCGCGTCGCAGTCGCAGGAGTAGCCGCCGTCGTTGTTGATGCAGACGTATCTGTACTCACCGATGCAGTCGGTGCCGCTCTCGCTGGGCTCGTAGCCCGCGTCGCAGTCGCAGGAGTAGCCGCCGTCGTTGTTGATTCAGACGTATTTGTACTCACCGATGCAGTCGGTGCCGCTCTCGCTGCGCTCGTAGCCCGCGTCGCAATCGCAGGAGTAACCGCCATCGTTGTTGATGCAGACGTATCTGTACTCACCGATGCAGTCGGTGCCGCTCTCGCTGGGCTCGTAGCCCGCGTCGCAGTCGCAGGAGTAGCCGCCGTCGTTGTTGATGCAGACGTATCTGTACTCACCGATGCAGTCGGTGCCGCTCTCGCTGGGCTCGTAGCCCGCGTCGCAGTCGCAGGAGTAGCCGCCGTCGTTGTTGATGCAGACGTATCTGTACTCACCGATGCAGTCGGTGCCGCTCTCGCTGGGCTCGTAGCCCGCGTCGCAGTCGCAGGAGTAGCCGCCGTCGTTGTTGATGCAGACGTATCTGTACTCACCGATGCAGTCGGTGCCGCTCTCGCTGGGCTCGTAGCCCGCGTCGCAGTCGCAGGAGTAGCCGCCGTCGTTGTTGATGCAGACGTATCTGTACTCACCGATGCAGTCGGTGCCGCTCTCGCTGGGCTCGTAGCCCGCGTCGCAGTCGCAGGAGTAGCCGCCGTCGTTGTTGATGCAGACGTATCTGTACTCACCGATGCAGTCGGTGCCGCTCTCGCTGGGCTCGTAGCCCGCGTCGCAGTCGCAGGAGTAGCCGCCGTCGTTGTTGATGCAGACGCCGGGCGAGCAGCGCGCCGGCTGCTCCGCGCATTCATCGATGTCCTCGCACGCGTCCGCCGCGTCGTGCGGGGCGGACGTGCGGCGGTAACCTGCAATTTTACATAGATGATTTTTGACGTTTTTCGGAAACTTTAAGGACGCCTCTTTTGGTGACTATGGAAAACAATGCGGGAAGGGCAAACCGCTCCACAAATTGGAAATTTAAACAACATTTTCTCATATTGCCAAACGTCAGAGACAGGTGATTCAGTGAGATTAATTTACTGCAATTTATACGCTATATTATTAAAAACACATATAAATGAAAATTAATCTAAGGAACTTCATTGCTGCCTGATTACACCACATCTTGTCTTATTTAGATAACTTGTTAATATTTTCTATGTGCAAGAAACAGCATCCAAAAATAAAGTTTAACCTTCCGGACACTCGCAGACGTAGCTTTCGACTTCTTGACAATACTCGGTTCCCGCGAAGTTAATATTTTCTTATTTAGATGACATGACAATCGTTTCTATCAACAAGAAATAGCATCCAAGCCTTCCGGACACTTGTAGACGTAGCTCTAGACTACTTTGCAATAATCAGTTCCCGGGAATTTTTTATTTTCTTATTTAGATGACGTGACAATCGTGTCTATACACAAAACGTATCATCTAAAAGTGTTTGCTAACCTTCCGGACACTTGCAGACGTAGCTCCCGACGACGTTCTCGCAGGCGTGCGGGCAGGCGCGCTGCTCGGCGGCACACTCGTCGATGTCGGTGCAGTGGACGCCGTCCGCCGCGACCGCGTACCCGTACGGACACGTGCAGCGGAACGAGCCCGGCGTGTTGTGGCAGCGGAACGTGCACGACGCGCGACCCTCCGCGCACTCGTCGATGTCTACGCACGTCTGGGGAACACACGTGATCACAATATAACTCTTCATTAAAAGGAGACAACTGCCTATGTCAGAGTAAAATCGACAATTTTTCGACGAGCAAACACATCGTTTGATGAATGGTCATAAACTCTTCATGGAGCATTTAAATGCATATTTATGACCCTAGAAATGCTAACCCAAATCAATTTAGTAAGAAATACCCAATGTTATCCTACAAAAAGCGTAAAACATTTCTACAGAAACACAACAATGCATTAAACTGTGCTTTTGTTTCACCGAAAATACAATATGTATAATGAAAATAAACATGGTGTACAAGTGTCGTCGTATCTGGTCCGGCCTCTGCGTGAACCCATAGTTACAGCGGGGCTCGTGCCTACACGAAGCTGTCTATATCTGTTTTGGTCCCAGTTGCTACACATCGCATCGTACCTGATCGGGCCCCTGCGTGACCCTGTAGTTGCAGCGACACTCGTGCCTCCTTCCTATACGAAGCTGTCTATATCTGTTTTGGTCCCAGTTCCCACATGTGTCATACCTGGTCCGGTCCCTGCGTGAACCCAAAGCAGCGGCACTCGTGCCTCCTTCCTACATGAAACTGTTTTGGCCCTAGTTCATTCACATCGTATCGTACCCGGTCCGGTCCCTGTGTGAACACGTAGTTGCAGCAGCACTCGTGGCTCCTTCCTATATGAAACTGTTTTGTCCCTAGTTCGTTTACATCGCATCGTACCTGGTCCGGCCCCTGCGTGACTCCTTAGTTGCAGAGCTGCACTCGTGTCTCTCTCCTATACGTAGCTGTATCTATTTAGCTCCAGTCCTGCGCGGGTCCCTATATCACTATACTTGTTCGGTCTTTATGTTACTTGGTCTGGTCACTATGTGACGTTGGTTCCCATCTCTGCTGGAGTCCCAGTGTCACCATACCTAATTCGGAGCCTGTGTGACACAGTTTATACCTAGTCCTGTGTAATATACTTTGCACCTTTCTGGATTCTGCTTTGACCTCTGTGTCACCATATCTGCTTCGATCCTTGTATGTTTACATCTGGTTTGGTCCTGTTTGATTTGGTGTACACGTGGCATCGTACCTGGTCCAATCCTTGCGTGAACCCATAGTTGCAGTAGCACTCGTGCCTCTTCCTCAACGAAACTGTTTGTATCTGTTTTGGTGTACACATGGTATCATACCTGGTCCGGTCCCTGCGTGAACCTGTAGTTGCATCTGCACTCGTGCCTTCCTATATAAAGCTGTTTGTATCTGTTTTGGTGTACCCGTGGTATCGTACCTGGTCCGGTCCCTGCGTGAACCCGTAGTTGCAGCGGCACTCGTACCCGCCGGGCGTGTTGGAGCAGGTCCCGTTCCCGCAGATGCGCGGGTCGAGCGCGCACTCGTCCGCGTCCGCGCAGCGCAGGCCGGCCGGCTCCAGCGCGTACCCCGCCGGGCACGCGCAGCGGAACGAGCCGTCCGTGTTGATGCAGCGCCCGCCCGCGCACACGTCCGGACGGACCTTGCACTCGTCCAGATCCTGTCACACAACGTATTCGTACACTTTAACAACCCTCCTAATCTTACCATCCTTAATTAGTTATATAAAGCCCTTCAGGTCAAGATTCCCCTTGAGATATTTTTAGAAGACGTCAATATTTGTTGACATAACGAAGCAAATATTTTCATTGTTTTAAATATCTGCAAATTTACTCTTCTTCAAAAGACAGTTACTAACTTAATGATATTGAGTTTAGACATCTTACATTAGACACATAAGCGTAAAATATAATAACAACATGTATTCCCATCAAGAATTATGTCAAGAACCTATACGACTTTTTGATTAAAGTTCGTTTTACGTGGTGATCATACTTATTTCACGTACAGCTTTGTAGACCATCAATAAAACAAAATAACAGAAATTATTGAATGCAATCCCAATAATAAACGAGTGAGTGATAAGCTGTCTCACCTGTGTGAGGTTAGGTCGGCCCATGCCTCCCTGGCAGATCCTCAGGAACTCGGCGGAGTCGGGCGCCGGGCAGCGCTCGCAGTATCTGCCCCAAGCAGCGCCTGCCACATACGTTTCACTTACGCACTGACTCACAAATACATACAATACATAGAAAACAAAATATTCATGGGCCAAATAGCGACTGAAGGGACTGCTACGATTCTGGACCCTTTCGTAATGGTAATACATTGGAGCAAGCCATCATCCACTTGCTTTTGCTTGCGTTCCATTTAATGGTAGCACCTCTACCAAGACGACATATTTAATAGTAGTACTATGCTGTCTACGGTATATACGGTTAGATTCAGTCCCTCGAAGTAATGGACTGTATGAGGTAAATTTTAAAACAGGAGTTGAATTTTAAAACTATCCGACGAATACAACAATAATGTGGAACAGAAAGATTTCCCCACCAAACTTTTGGACTGATTCCCCTTAGAGCACCAGAAATAAGTAATCGTGTGAGATGTCTTTGCGTCACTACTTCACGGAACTTGAACTAGGAATTCACGAGGTACTTATGTGTGCGGCTGATACAGTGGCAAATAATATTGGAGGGAATCTCCAACTACCCCCCAAACTATTTAAGATGGAACATACTGCAAGACGACAAAATTGATGGTCCTGTTGTTGCAAGAGGTCACTACGCTACTCTGTCTATTTTTTATTTTATTTTTTTTAACTTTTATAGGCTTACACTTGACCACCATCTCGCCTGATGTTAAGCGACGATGCGGTCTACGATGGGGCGTGTTTACCTAGAAGAAACCGATTCACTCTCGATTTGAAGACACAAAGATTGTAACCAACAGGGAAAACCCACTCAGGCAACGCATTCCACAGCCTAGACGTTCTTATCATAAAGGTAGAGTCAAATCTCTTCGTTCGTGTCTTTGGAACATCAACCATGATACGATGTCGTTTTTTCGAGCTACGAGCATTCCGATAGAAAAAAGGGCAAGGTGGTATTAGATCATGTAAATCTATTGTGGATGTCGCAGTACATCATACTATAAGACGTGGCTGCTGCTCCCGTATTGGCGTGGTTCAATAGACACCATAAACAAAAGAGCACGCGTATTGAGTTGGAATGTTTGAACTTCTCCACAGTGTATCTACCTTCCGAGCAGCAGCACTCTGGCCGGCCGAGCTGCAGCGGGCGCGCGCGGTGGCAGCGCCCGGCCCCCCACTCGTCGTAGCACAGCTCGCGCCGCTCGTCCACGCACACGGCCGCCACCTTGTCGAACCGCCAGCCCGCCGGGCAGTCGCATACATAGCTGGAATACAAGTTTTAATATAGCATCTTTTTTCGCTTGCACCGCCCGCACCAAACGATTTCCGGTAACTTTGACCAGGTCTTTGTGGAGGCCTTCATTCAGCAGTGGACGTCATTCGGTTGATATGATGATGACGAACTTTCTTCTCGGTTGCGTGATATTTTTCTGAGATGTAAAACGGGACGGAAATGTGTTATAGGAAACTTGAGAAGGACGATATTTCATTTGACCAATGAGCACGTAAGTACGTATTACGAAAGCGGAGTCAAACGTTTTCTTTCGTGTCTTTGAGAGATACGTCAACCACGAAACAATCACTCGCTTATTCCTCTAAAACGTATCATACATACGCAATGAAAACTTTGGAAAATGCCAAAATACAGGTTTTTTGGAAAATTTTACAGCAATATCAAAAGCCTCACAATGTGGCTTTGGAATTCACAGTGAAATGGAAAAAGCAAGATACGGAAAACAACAGAAGAAAAGGTCCAGTTTCCACCAGCTAGCAATGCTCATCCCCATTGAATTTCACTTTAGCACTCAACAGCAATGTACGGAGGATAGTTCCTGTTTCACACTAGTAATGCAAATTGCTCACCTCCACCATTGTAGTTCATTTCAAAACTTACCAGTAATGTACGGGAGAAAAGGTCCAGTTTCCCACAAGCAGCACTAACCCCCGTTGAAGCTCATTCAAAACTCAACACTAGTGTACTGGCCAAAAGGTCCAGTTTCAACAATCAGCACTCACCCTCCATTAAAGTTCCGGCACTCCCCGCCGGCGCAGACGTGCTGGATCTCCTTGCACTCGTCGCGGTCCACGCAGCGGCGCCCCACCAGCCGCCAGCCCGCGCCGCACGAGCACTCGTACCTGAGAAACAAGCCGTAATGCTCTAAACATACAGTTTCATTTTGCTTTCTGCTAGGAGCACTCGACAGTAAAAACATAGATTGGGTCAATCAAGGGATCAATACAGCAGTGTATTGATGGTATCTGTACGATAATTGGGATGATGGCTTTGACTTTCATTGGGATGATTGTGTCATTTTTCAAGCGTGCATATTAAAGTGTTTCTGTCTGTCTGTCTGAGAATAACCGGATCAAAAATTTACTATTATATTTAGTCTGGGCAAATTCTAGATGAAATAAGAACACGTATTTTTTTGTTTCATTAAATCATTAAAAATCGACAAAGATAAATATACCTCTAGATCATGAAAGTTTGGGAGTGGGGAGTCGTGACGCAACGTCTTCGTAAAAATCGTACAATGAAGTGACGTCACTCGAAACTTGTAAGCACTATATCATGGTCATTCTTTGAAACAAAAAATACGTGTACAATATCTTTTAATAATAGTTTGAAAATGTTAGTTCAATCAGCAATAACCATTTCAATCAGGCAAGTTGGGCACAAAATTTAACCCACACTGACACACAAATGAGACTCACCCTCCATTAGTGTTGGTGCAGGAAGGGTTCCCGTCCCGGCCGCACGGATGGCTCTGCTCCGAGCACTCGTCCACGTCGCGGCAGTTCCGCCCGTCGGCCGTGAGCGCGTACCCCGGCCCGCACTCGCAGCGGAACGAGCCCACGGTGTTGCGGCAGCGGCCGTTGCGGCACACCATGCCTCCCTCGCGGCACTCGTTTATATCTAACCAGAACAGGACAACCAGGATGTAGCACGTAATCATGGTAACACATCTTCTACAGCATAACCGACTTATCTGGCGATGACGCCACGATCAAAAATTGTTGCCAACAAAGTTTCGTGGCAGTTGGAAACGTAAGACCGAGGAACGCGCTGAGTGGTGCACTATAGGAGAGGCCAATGTCCAGCAGTGGACGAACATAAGCTGATGATGATAATTACAAAGTTAGACAACTTCTGTGTTCTTTGATACATGGAAGTCAGTAGTTCCGTTTTTGGTCGTTTTGAAGAAGTTGCACTGTAAGATCTTCAACGTGGTATTGCGTCCATCATTGGGTGGTAAGTAACAGTTTAGGGTATTTGATGATCGGCAATATTTTTGTGTATGTGTAGAAGTTTCAACGCTGTCTTTAATTTATAAATTTAGAATCAAGCAGGGAATATCCAATGTGAAGGCTTCGCCATAGGCACATAACTGAAGAACACTTTATAAAAGGCACTATTTAAGTTGAGTAGGTAGAAGTTGATGTTTGGTGTTTTAGCAGTTTTAAATTCAGAACAAATTGCAGAAAGTCACTGTAATGTTATCATCACAGATATTATTATAATTATCATTGATGCACTGAAGAAAAAAAACAGATTTCCAGATTTTAGAGCAAGGCTTAAAACGTAATCTACGTATCTAATTAATATAACACATGACACAAATTGTCGAACAACTATCAAACTGTTTACATGGGAAAAGGAAGAAGTACAGACTACAAGTTACTATGTAGCGTTTAACCGATATGAGATACAAGCGCGGTGAAAGAGCGCGCGAACCGTGACTAACTATCCATTGTAGTTATTTCAACAACATTGCCGCAATATTTATTTTATTCTACAGTGACCTAATTTTGTGCAATGAGTGCATAAAACCATCCAACCATAGTAAGGTAATGCTATGCTATGGTTATGGTTTAAAAATCAAAATTGGTTCATTAATTGTATACCGGCTGTTTGGTTTCTCGATTCTAAATCTATACTAATACTAGCGGCCCGCTCCGGCTTCGCTCGAATAATAGCCTAGATATCAACTGCAGCGCCATCTGCCGGGCTGATTTGTGAATCTAAACCTTCCAGGGCCCTACCCAAACGTATTCAAAAAAAATCATTCAAATCGGTCCAACCGTTTAGGAGGAGTTCATTAACAACGAAAAGTTGCATTGATTTTTATATATATACTCGTAGATTATTAAGCTGAAGAGTTTGTTTGTTTGTTTGAACGCTAGGATCTCAGGAACTACTGGTCCAAATTGAAAGGTTATTTCTTTGTTGGATAATCCATTTATCGAGGAAGGCTATTAACATTACGCTACTATCAACAGAAGCGGAGCATTAATGAAAAATGTAACAAAAACGGGCGAAAATATTGCTTTTTTAGAGCTTTCGTTGCGTGACAGCATATGTCTATCTTTTAAAAGATGTGTCATTAGAACCTAAGGTAACCGAATTGGTTCAAAATATAAATTGGTACGACCAATTTTCAATAGATGGCGTAGCAACGCGCGCACGATTCAGCTAGTAAATAATAATAATTGAACGGGAACTTCCACAAGATTAAGGTCATAGTTTATGGCAACTATTTTGAAAGGGAATTCCATTTCTTTACATATTGATATTGTTGTATTTTTAACCGTATTCCGTCATAATTTTTCAATGATATAAATTATATTACGCCAGGTTTACTCATCAATATAATAACCAACACCAAAGATAATATACGTAGATAGTAGGCTCTATAATGAGCTCTTTTTGTGCACAGGAGTCCTAGCCGCATGCATGAATCTACGACTTATTATCATTATTCTGAACCATATGTTTGGGGTCAGATGGTGTTGTGTGTGAATTGCCCACCAATATTTATTTTATTTTTATTTTATATTCCTGTACCACTACGGTGCTCAATCACCGATACAGCTTCACTTTCAGCTTGAACTTCTCTTTACAATTACAATTTACTCTCCCGGAATGTCCTCACAAATCTATAAAATAAATAAATAAATATTGGTGGACAATTTACACACAACACCATAAGATTTCGTTCGATCTCATTTTTCCACGGCTCGATGTCATTGCATTTTGAACCATATTCCTAGCCAGCTAAGACTCTATTCACCGATGCCGCCGTTGTTAGCTCCGGGCTTGAATCGTCGCAGTGGCACATGTGGCGGGCGAGCGCAGTCGTCCACGTCTCGATGTCATTGTATTTTGACCTGTATTCCTAGCTAGCTAAGACTCTACTCACCGATACAGTCGTTGTTGGCTCCGGGCTTGAATGCCTCGTCGCAGTGGCACATGTGGCGGGCGAGCGCACTCGTCCACGTGTCGATGTCATTGTATTTTGACCTGTATTCCTAGCTAGCTAAGACTCTACTCACCGATACAGTCGTTGTTCGCTCCGGGCTTGAACCCCTCGTCGCAGTGGCACATGTACCCCCCGGGCGTGTTCTCGCACGTCCCGTTCCGGCACAGCGGCCGCGGCCGGGCGCACTCGTCCACGTCTTGACACACGTTATCTCGCAGCGTATACCCAGGCTTGCATTCACATCTATTTAAGAAAAAAAAATAACACAAAATATAACATTTCGAAAATATAAATCAGACTTTCTTCGTCTGTAAAATAGACTTTTGTCTGTCGAGCCACTATAAAAAAACCCTTCAAAATCTGGCTCAACGGTGTCCAGACTCCGGTACGCAACACAACATTTCTGAGGTTCGAGATTGATCGCTGCATGGCGTGGGAACACCACATCGACAAGATTTGTGCTAAAGTAAGCAGTGCATGCTTTGCGCTAAGACGGGTAGTATTCCGAGTAGTGTCTGCGGATGCCCCGTGCGTGTTACTTTGCCATAGTGCATTCACGCAGGGCAAGTTACCTGTAGGAGCCAACGGTGTTCCGGCAGTCACCGTGCACTTTTCGGGCACTCGTCGATGTTAGGCGGATTCTACAAAACTACTGCGGAGTCCAAAGTCTTCCCACTATTGTCGAGTTTAGTTACCTATAAGAGCCCACGGTATTCCGGCAGTCGCCGTGTTCGCAGAGTCGTTCCTCGGCGCACTCGTCGACGTCGGCGCACTCGTCGAGCGCGGCCGTGAGGCGGTACCCGGGCGGGCACTTGCACTGGTAGGCGCCGGGCAGGTTGGCGCACTGCGCCAGCCCGCGGCACGGCGGCCGGCCCGACAGGCACTCGTCGACGTCGCGGCACTGGTGCGATGTGTTGTCGTGCTCGTAACTGAAACACACCAACATTTTACGATTACTTCAACCATAGCCCTGATAAAACGTCTAAGCGGGGCAATCGTGTAAAGCGAAACGCAGCTTGCGCGCTCCCAAGTTACAAATACGAAAATGTTAGCAGTTTGGGAGCGTGGTTCGGGACTGACACCTGACGCATGTTGGGATGTTTTTTTTTTATTCAAAATTACTGTTAATTATTACGAACAGGTAAGACTACACTTTCCCAATGGAAACCTCTCAATCAACAACCAATCTCTTAATTTTGGATCGTGTCTTCAACCGTGTCCGGGTCCAATATTACTTTAAATATAGGTAAGTATGGGTTCAATTTCTAGTCACAATAAATGTTTAACAATAACAGTACATGATTTTGATCTATCTCGTAGGGTTCTCTCTATCTCGGGCTGATGCCCGAGTTTGCAATGTAATCGCAAAATTATTGCAAAATTATCAGTGTTTCTCTACTATTTTATGCACGTATTATTATACACATATAAATTGAGTCTCTTGAATCACTCTATCTATTAAAAAACCCCCATCAAAATCTGTTTAGTAGTTTTAAAGATCTAAGCATATATAGAGACGGACAGACGCGGTAAGTGCCTTTGTTTTATACTATGCAGTGATACCATGTGATGACTGAGCGGATTGGATACCGTGTTGATCGTCATCGGTTCAATGGACCCACCCGCTTCGTTCGTCGACCTCTTGACGTACTCACCCGTGGTCGCACCCGCACTGGAAGCCGGTGGGCGTGTCGTGGCAGACGCCGGGCTTGCACAGCTGCGGCATGATGCCGCACTCGTCGATGGGCCGCGTCTCGTTCGTCATCGGGTTGATGTACTCGCCCGGCTTCTCGCCGCACAGGCCTATGTGTTCCTAGAACAACAACCAGACAATGATTCACAAGCTTCTTCAGTTCACCGAAGCGAGTAAATCTACATCGGAAGGTCTACCGCTGCGATAAAGAATAAGTAAATAGATCAGGTTTTTCCGCACGGTTCCATTGTACCAATCGTAAGCAGCAGATGTATGTTAGCTGTGGTGACATAGTGATGCGCCGCGACAAAAGTACGAGTTCCACAAGAGCGACAAGACAAGTGCGATCAGACCCGTGGTGTAAAGCGTTTGTTCTAACTCTATACGTAATAGATGTAAACTCTTTGGTCTCCCGCTTAAACTGTCTTAAGGGCTATAATCACACTTTTCTAAATTTAGGGACTGAATTTAGAAGCAAAGTTACTCGATTGAACTCAAGCAAGCAATCCTCGCTTCTGAATACAGTATGCTAGCTAACTGAATGCTTTAACACTTCACTCAAATAAATTCGTCTACGAATGACGTCCACGGCTGGACAAAGGTCTGCCCCATAGATCTCCATAAAGACCGGTCTTGCGCCGCCCGCATCCAACGATTTCTTGCGATCTTCACCAGATCGTCGGTCCATTTTGTGTGAGGCTTGCTCACACTGTGTATTCCGGTACATGGTCATCACTGATAAAGAGAGCGTTGACCAACATTTTAAGAAACTTGCGCTAGACGGTTGGATGGCGGGTCAGATGCACGCGGCGGTCATCCTCGACACAGCGTGCTTCGTCAGGAGGTTCCCCACTCTGCGGCCTAAACTACCGGTAATTTGGGCCCTGCTCCGTTGCTGGTGACACCCTAGTTTTTCAGTTATTTATAATGGAGTTGGGCTGAACACGAAGCTAGACGCGGTGATAACAGGTGGAGTAGAGTAGTAACCGAGTGGTGGCCGAGGCAAGGTAAGCGGAGTGTAGGACGTCCAGCTGCAAGTGTTCATTCAAAATGAACATGTTTCTCTAATCTATGCATTCAACCGGAAGAGGTCAAATAATATTTAATCTGTTTTCAATTTTTATATCATCTGTCAAGATCCTGAGCCCTTTCTCTTTCGGGCGGGCGCGCAGCCGAGACGGTTGTTTCCGACATTCAAGTAATTCAAAGTCAAGTTTCATTATTTAACCTCAAACCGGGCAGGTACTCAGCCGGACGGTTGTTCCGGTAGTCAGTCAATAACTTATTATTCATCATATCTGTCCACGAGGCCCTCAGCCGGGACGGTTGGGTCAAATCGGCTCAATACTCAGTGTTAAGTTCAGGCTTGTAAGCCAAATGATCAAAGGACGGTTGTGTCCAATTTTAGTACAATAAACCAGTGTTAAATACTATTTCAGTGCTTTTCAATTAGTATCACCTCAGATCAGTCAGATCGACATAGTCTAGGTCCAGTTCAGGATCCCACATCATCATTTAACATCAGCCACCACCGCGTGGACCGGACCGTGCACGCTGTCAACCGACAGCCGATCGCCACTTCGAACCCGCCGGTCATCGCACGGTCGGGTTGCGCACAGCAAGATGGGTCGACGATTTCTTTTCTATCGTGGGTCGAATCTGGGCTCGATTGGCATAGGACTGAGAAAGATGGCATGAGAAAAGAGAGGCCTATACCCAGAAGTGGGATAAAGAAAGCTGTGGATGATGATAGAGAATAAAACTAAGGAAATAAAATAGAGAGTGTAAATGAAACAAACCGGCGACCCCTTGTCCGGGCAGGCCTCGCAGGGCTCCCCCCAGGCCAGCCCCACGGAGCAGCAGCACAGGTAGCGGGTCTGCGGGACCCCCACGGCCGAGCTGCAGCGCTGCGCGTCCTCGTCCCAGTCCAGGTAGCACTGCCGCTGACGCACGTCCACGCACTCCTCTGGAACACCACACGAACAGATAAAATAAAATATTTGTAAAAAAAGTTTATACAACAAGATTTCTTGTACCGCTGAAACAGACCAATTTATGGAGCCTATTTTCCTATATTTCTCTGGCACAAGGCAATTTATGGAGCAATGGTCATTCTACCCCCGAAATAGTCCAATTGACCTATTTTGGGGGTAGAACAACGGAGCCTTTTACTCTCTGAAACTGAGCAATGGGACAAGACGACTTATAGAATTGAAACAGGCCAATTTATGAAGATTTTTACACTTCTGGAACAGGGCAATTTATGGAGTCTTTTACACTGTCGAACAGGTCAATTTATGGAAGAAAAGACCTTCTACCCCCTGAAACAAGCCCATTTGTAATAATTGTATGAATAAAGATGATTATGAATACTTAGAGATCCAATAATTGTTTGAGGTGTTATTGTTTAGTTGTACGTACTTCCGTTGGGCATGGCGACGTACCCCTCGGGGCACAGACACACGTAGGATCCGGGCAGATTGCGGCACACGCCGGGCCCGCACACGTCCGGCACGCTGCACTCGTCTGCGTTATACACACAAATGTTTCAATATTCTGAATTACAAAAATCTTGTGTTATTTCTTAGAATCTAGACCAATGTTTATGTTTATATTGATTGATTGATTTCTGTTTTTTCATACAAGTGTCACTCGACACTCGATTGACTGCTATGTTTTTCGTAATAGTGTCGACTGATTCACTGTTTTTTTTCTTCATAAAAGTGTCAGCTGACTGATTATTGTTTTGCTATACAATTACCAATTGGGCAACTGCTATTTTGTCCCACTAATTCCGACTGACTAATTGTCATTTTGCCAAATAAGTTTTGGGTAACTGACTCCCGTTTTTCCAAACAAGTTTTGGCTCACTGATTGCCGTTTTACCAAACAAGTTTTGGCCGATTTTATTCTTTCGCACTAGTGTCGCCTAATTAAGCTTTGACTGACTGAAATCGAGTAGTATCTAACGTGTAGTGTGTAGCAAGACAGTGTGTAGTGTGCAGAGTGTAGTGTGTAGCATACCAATATCCTCGCAGCGTCGCTCGCCGCTCGCCAGCTCCCAGCCGGGCCCGCACGTGCACACGAAGGAGCCGAAGGTGTTGGTGCACGTCCCGTGCGCGCACAGCTGCGGGTGCTGCGCGCACTCGTCCACGTCCGCCAGCGTCACCACGTACGACGGCTGCGGGGGGAAGGCACGGTTACCCTGACACTTGAGCTGGGGACTCGTTGTTGTCGAAATGGTGATCTAATATTTATGGTTCTCTTTTTATTGAACTGAACACTTCTTTTGGCGCAACACAAACCGATTTTTTGTGGGCTGTGAATTGAGCTCAAGCGTCACGTTCGTAAATGAACGAAAATTTCGAGTAAACTTGGGACCATTACACATTTACACATCTCACCATGGCCATCTAGTCTAGATGGTTATGCTTAGAAGATTTATTTAGACGACAATGCTTTTAAGGTTTATTCTAGACTACCAGTGCCCTCCGGTTTTACCCGCGGTAGTTTCCAAAGTGTGCTATAAAATGTTGAGTTTTTACTTCTATTGGCAGACCCTATTACTGCATTTTGTTATTATCAAAGAACTGCAAACAAAAAGAAAACCATAGATATTCAATAATTTTTATAATTTTTGGGTTTGAAATTGATCGCAGCATGACGTGAGAACACTACCTCGACAAGATGTATGCTAAAATTTGCAGTGCGCGCTTTGCACTAAGACGGGTGTCCCGAGTGGTGTCTGCGGAAGTGTCACGTGCGTGTTACATTGCCACGGTGCATTCTCGGTTACAATACAGCGCCGAGCTACAAACGCGCGCTGCCAACTGGAGGCGTACGTTCCGCGCCCAAAAAAGTGCCGCCACCGTTGGCTTATCACAATGCACATCGGTCAAACCATTTAAAAGAGCTTGTCATACTTATGTTACTTGCAATCTTGATCTACCAAGTGAATGTATATGTCAAATATAATCTAGACTCATACAACACACAAGGAGAACGACACTCTTGTAGCGTACGGAAAGCTGACAAGCTGGAAAATATATACACTCCCTGACGAGGTCAGGGAAGCTGACTCACATTACGGGACCGGAAGTTTATAACTTTTTTTTTAAACTTGTATAGGTTTAACTATGTTGTTATGTACGTACCGGTTCCAGCACAGGTTGGTAGCCCGGCCCGCCGGGGCACAGTTGCCGGTACGCCTCGGTGCCCGGGTCGGGGCACAGGTCACAGTAGTTGCCCCACGCCGCTCCTGACAACAAACACGTTCACATGTTATACTCGTATCGAAAGTGAAAATAGCAGTGAAGGTCTAAGGGTCATCTACCCCCAGTGATTTCCTCATTGACCGGTCTTGTGCCGCCTCCATCCACCGACTTCCCGCGACCGAGATAATATCATCGGTTCATCGTGTGGGCCGTCCTACGCTGCGTCTGCCGGTTCGTAGTCGCCAATAGAGAACCTTTACTCCCCAGTGATTATTGGTTCTGCGAGCTATATGGCCTGCCCATTGCCACTTCAACTTGCATTTTTTTTCTAATTTTGATCTAAGGGTACGGGTTCAAAACTAGCGACGGACGAGCGATGGCGGCGACGGGGCAACGGCGGAGCGGCGGTGATGTATTTGTAAGCACGGCACCGCTCGCCGCCCTGTCCATTTCGTGCACGCCTCTGTACTACGTTATGGTTTTGTCCACGTCGCTGCCGCCCCGTCATCGCGTCGCCCCATTGTCGCTCGTCTATCGCTAGTTTCGTGCCCCTTTTTTTGTTTTTTATTAAATTAAGAGTGATGAGACGAGCAGGGCATGTGCCTGATGGTAAGCAACATGCCTGCCACGTAACAGCACAATGACACACAACTATTGGAACATGAAGAGTCCAAATCATTACCTAGCACTGCACTGCGCTCGTCACCCCGATATCTAAGTTGTTATATCTCTAAGCCCTGTAATTTGTCTGGAAACATTGCCCTTCAAACCGGAACACAGTAATGTTTGCCGATTACGGCTTGGCGGTAGAATAACTGGCAAAGGTGTGGTACTTCCCCAGGCGGACTCTGCAAGAGTCCTACCACTACAAACCCTTGCCTAAGGCTGTGTCCCCAGTAGGCAAACTGTGACCGACCGACTGAGTTAGTCCAGTACGCCCTTCCATGTATTCGAAATTGAATGTTCACAATGCGCTAGTTTTGCGCCCACAATACGCAGTTTGCACAAAACTATCAAACTGTGGACGCTCCATTTCAAATATTATATGGAAGGCGTACTAAGCCGACATGTCGCCAACACAGTCGTCCGCTAACTGTTTGTCTACTGGGGACACAGTCTAAGCGTCACTAAGTCACGACTCAATAACGTCTATTATACAATCGTCACAAAGCTGGCGATACAAACACTAGACATTGACACAAATGGACGACGTATAAGAAGCTGTTTATGTAATGATGAAGAAAATGTTTGAGTGTGTCTCACCGACGGAGCAGCAGCAGGCGGCCATGGTCCCGTCCTCGGACAGCTCGTCGCTGTCGCGGCACTGCTCGGTGCCGGAGCGCAGGTCCACGGCGCCGTAGCAGCGGGCCTTGCGCGCGTCTGCAATATACAACATAGCACATATAATAAAATGTTCTGCAATATACAAAATAACGTATTGTAAAGTATGTCGTAAACATCGAAAGAGCACAAAGAGCTTTTCTTAAGGTGATGTTAGGCAAGCCACGAAAATACTCTACAGACAAGCTGTATCAAGAAGCTTCGGTCCTACGAGTTCGCCAACTGTTTGTCATGCGGGCAGAGTAGGTAGCTAAGTGCCACGGTTTGTCTTATGGTGACAACGCAACCAGACAGAGTCGTTCACGTGACGTACCGCTACCTAGAGTCAACACTTTGTTTGCCGCTCGGTTGCCCTCGTACATTCATATTTATACATACAACTCTGTTTGTAAAGTAGTTGAAATCAGAAACTGCACCTTCGCTGAATACAAACCTAAATTGGTAAAATGGTTAAGTTTACTCTCAGCTGAACAAACCGAAAAACTTATACTGCATACAGAAATGATCCGCAAAGAAGTTTTTCCATTTACAATTCCTTTTTCTCTACAAACTCTCTCATGCCATACGCCAACCTAGAGGCTCTCTCGTATATGTGTGCATAAAATCCACGCAACCAAAATATACACACACAAACACACCCTCTCATACACAGACACACACATACACACACATGCACACATCACAACATATGGCATCCTCATCAGACTTTTCATGTTTGTATCGTCAACATTTATCAAAAATAGTTACCAGAGCTGTGTTACTTTATTATTATTATTATATCTTGCTCTTAATTGTGAGGTGACCATTTGTGATGACGGGAGTCTTTTTTTTTTGGGTGGAATGAGTGGAAAGATTCCAAAAGCGGCTAAAGGAAAACTCAAATCAGATCAGGTCTGTACAAAATATTTGTTCGTTCTCTACTACATGCAATTCCAATGCACCGGAAAAAGCCAGTTTTCTTTCCTGATGAGGCTTTAACACGTTTACTGCGCAAGTAAAATCATAATTTTTCATCTGGTGCGGCGGTGGGCCAAAATGCGCCTCCCATGATATTTCAGCCAGTGCGTGGCAGGTCTTTCTAGACCCACCAGCACTAGGATAGATTAAAAATTGCTATAAATTTGTGGAAACATAATGTATAGATTTTTTTTATATCGTTAGTATGACCTTGAACCCAACTTCCTTAAGTTTGATTCGCCTCGGGATCTGCCAAGCAGGAAATGAGAAATAAAGCAGGAAAAACGGGAGGCCGATATCGACCTGAACCGCACTAGAAAGTATTTTTAGTAATGATGGGACAGAGAAAAATAAGCGGATATCGAAAATAAAACAGAATTATCGTAGAAGAACTGAAATCTGTTTTTATTTACTTAACATTTTTGGTTGAGTTTCCAGCAATATTTTTTTATTTTCAAAATTTTTTTTGCTAGGTCGTAGCACCCTACACAATTTCTTCGTTTAGCGCTCATCTCAAGGACATGGTCATTGTCCTTAGGTTTAACTTGATTTTCTGAAATGTTTTTTTTTTCTTAATTTGATGTTAAAATGTTAAACTTTATAAATATTAACACTAATGTTAAAAAAATCAAATGTAAAAGTTTAGATGTATTTATGTTTGCTTTTCTTTCACGAAAAACTACTGAACGGATTTAGATTTTTATAGCATAGAGTGACGAGACGAGCAGGTTATGTGCCTGATGGTAAGCAACATGCCTGCCACATAACAGCACAGTAACACGCAGCTATTGGAACATGATAGTCCAAATCATTACCTAGCATTACACTGCGCTCGTCATCTAGAGATCTAAGATATTATGTCTCTGAGCCCTGTAATTTCTCTGGAATCTTTGCCCTTCAAACCGGAACACAGTAATGTTTGCACATTACTGCTTGGCGGTAGAATATTTGGCAAAAGTGTGGTACTTCCCCAGGCGGACTCTGCTAAGAGTCCTACCACTACACTACATTTTAAAACATAAAATATGGAAAGATGTTCACAGATGCTTGGCAGATACTATAATACTAAAAGCAAAGAAATAATTTAAGAATAATCATTTTCAAAAATAATGGTATTTCATAAAAAATACCCACGTCGTTATGAGTCTAAGGCGGCTATGTTGATATGTATAGGTAGTAAACAAAACTTACCGCTTGTGCTTCGTTTTCCGTGCACATTTGTTTCCCAATTATTTTTATTTTTCTTGGTGGAAAATATTTTTTCACTACTGTCACCATCGCTGTCAATAACTGCGAGGCGAATAACTGTATTTTCCAATATTTGTATTTTTCTGTTATTGTTTGCCATCGTTGATCACACGCTACTTCAGATCAGTTAGAAAGCACAACACTAAATGGCGGGACGCGCGCTCTGTGCGGTAGGGGGTCGCTAGCTGCCTGACAGGAGGGCGGACCGAAATAGGCCCACTGCCGCACTCAGCGGATGTTTTTCACCGTCAGTGCGTGGTAGGTCGATAAAAGCCTACCGTTATATTTTGATGAGGAATACCTACATTTTTGACCACAAGATGAAATATATATTTGTCTCTGTTGAATTTTTACAAACACCTGAGATAATCGTTTCGCACAGGCGAGAGGGACATAGGTTTCTTCGTCCGCACCAGCTGAAGTCCCGCGGTGGGCCGAAATCGGCCTGACACGCAGTGAACGTGTTAATTGCTAATTGAAGCAAACTTAATTTCACTTAACTTTAATTTAGCTTTATTTGACTTTGATTTAATTTTTATTCAATTCTATTTTGATTTTGTTTTGGTTTGAATTTCATTTGATTTTAATTTAATTTTGATCTGATTTTAATTTGATTTAGTTTTAGTTTTAGGTATTTTTTTTATTTTTCTGATTTTAAGCTGATTTTGATTTAATTTTAATTTAGTTGTAGTTTAATTTTGATATGATTTTAATTTAATTCTGATATTTTTACTTGATGCACGGACAGATGAAATGAAATGATAAATATCTATTAATTTAATTATGTAAATGTAATCCGTTGTCTTTAAATTCATTAATTGTGTTATTATATAATACATATTGTCAAGTCAATATAATTTCTTGCAACCCGATCAGCGCTTAATGTACTGCATTAAACTATACTCTCGGGTGCCCAAAATACAGGCCAAGCCTAGTTTGGGACCCAACACATTAACTGCGGAGCCAGCTATGTATGACACTATTTCAACAATATCAATTAGTATTCATGTGCTGTTATTCTTAAGGAAATAAATAACTATAATTATAATTATGTTTATCACTAAACAATTTGCATACTGGGGTTGTGTTAAAATGTACAAAACTACTTAACGTCAGTAAAACATTCAACCTATTGGCATCCAAAAAAGTGGACTCTAAGTTTTTTTTTTTTTTTGATGGCTTACACTACACGGGAAATATTAAACAAACAGAAAAATATTAATATCACAGAAGCATATTATTCGCACAAGTTTGATTATAATACGATAGCTGCCCGTAAAATGCAAATACAGATCGTTTCAAGCAGCAACTCGTAACAAGCGCCAATTGACATTGAGTAGCTACTGACCTTGATGAGTCCTTATTAACCGTAACAAGCAGCAATAGAACGTAAACAAAATTGCTGACTGGAACCAGCACTTCCATACTGGTACATGTAGACATTAGCCGTAACAAGCAACTACTGCCTATAACTAACACTTACTGACAAAAACATGTATTTACTGACTAGAACAAGCAGCAACTGACCGAAACAAGGACATATTGACCGGAATAAGCGTTTAACAACGGCAAATAGCATCTGCTCGCTGAGGCAAGAATCTACTGACCGAAACAAACAGTTACTTGTCGTAATTGGTCGTAATCGTTTTAGTAGTTACGGCTACTGACCGTAACAAGCGGTCCCGTCGGACACTACCTCGTAGTTGGGCGGGCAGCGGCACACGTAGGAGCCCTGCGTGTTGACGCACTGATGGTAACTAGCGGCTACTGACCGTAACAAGCGGTCCCGTCGGACACCAGCTCGTAGTTGGGCGGGCAGCGGCACACGTAGGAGCCCTGCGTGTTGACGCACTGATGGTAACTAGCGGCTACTGACCGTAACAAGCGGTCCCGTCGGACACTACCTCGTAGTTGGGCGGGCAGCGGCACACGTAGGAGCCCTGCGTGTTGACGCACTGATGGTAACTAGCGGCTACTGACCGTAACAAGCGGTCCCGTCGGACACCAGCTCGTAGTTGGGCGGGCAGCGGCACACGTAGGAGCCCTGCGTGTTGACGCACTGATGGTAACTAGCGGCTACTGACCGTAACAAGCGGTCCCGTCGGACACTACCTCGTAGTTGGGCGGGCAGCGGCACACGTAGGAGCCCTGCGTGTTGACGCACTGATGGTAACTAGCGGCTACTGACCGTAACAAGCGGTCCCGTCGGACACCAGCTCGTAGTTGGGCGGGCAGCGGCACACGTAGGAGCCCTGCGTGTTGACGCACTGATGGTAACTAGCGGCTACTGACCGTAACAAGCGGTCCCGTCGGACACCAGCTCGTAGTTGGGCGGGCAGCGGCACACGTAGGAGCCCTGCGTGTTGACGCACTGATGGTAACTAGCGGCTACTGACCGTAACAAGCGGTCCCGTCGGACACTACCTCGTAGTTGGGCGGGCAGCGGCACACGTAGGAGCCCTGCGTGTTGACGCACTGATGGTAACTAGCGGCTACTGACCGTAACAAGCGGTCCCGTCGGACACCAGCTCGTAGTTGGGCGGGCAGCGGCACACGTAGGAGCCCTGCGTGTTGACGCACTGATGGTAACTAGCGGCTACTGACCGTAACAAGCGGTCCCGTCGGACACTACCTCGTAGTTGGGCGGGCAGCGGCACACGTAGGAGCCCTGCGTGTTGACGCACTGATGGTAACTAGCGGCTACTGACCGTAACAAGCGGTCCCGTCGGACACCAGCTCGTAGTTGGGCGGGCAGCGGCACACGTAGGAGCCCTGCGTGTTGACGCACTGATGGTAACTAGCGGCTACTGACCGTAACAAGCGGTCCCGTCGGACACCAGCTCGTAGTTGGGCGGGCAGCGGCACACGTAGGAGCCCTGCGTGTTGACGCACTGATGGTAACTAGCGGCTACTGACCGTAACAAGCGGTCCCGTCGGACACCAGCTCGTAGTTGGGCGGGCAGCGGCACACGTAGGAGCCCTGCGTGTTGACGCACTGATGGTAACTAGCGGCTACTGACCGTAACAAGCGGTCCCGTCGGACACCAGCTCGTAGTTGGGCGGGCAGCGGCACACGTAGGAGCCCTGCGTGTTGACGCACTGATGGTAACTAGCGGCTACTGACCGTAACAAGCGGTGCCGTCGGACACTACCTCGTAGTTGGGCGGGCAGCGGCACACGTAGGAGCCCTGCGTGTTGACGCACTGATGGTAACTAGCGGCTACTGACCGTAACAAGCGGTCCCGTCGGACACCAGCTCGTAGTTGGGCGGGCAGCGGCACACGTAGGAGCCCTGCGTGTTGACGCACTGATGGTAACTAGCGGCTACTGACCGTAACAAGCGGTCCCGTCGGACACCAGCTCGTAGTTGGGCGGGCAGCGGCACACGTAGGAGCCCTGCGTGTTGACGCACTGATGGTAACTAGCGGCTACTGACCGTAACAAGCGGTGCCGTCGGACACTACCTCGTAGTTGGGCGGGCAGCGGCACACGTAGGAGCCCTGCGTGTTGACGCACTGATGGTAACTAGCGGCTACTGACCGTAACAAGCGGTCCCGTCGGACACCAGCTCGTAGTTGGGCGGGCAGCGGCACACGTAGGAGCCCTGCGTGTTGACGCACTGATGGTAACTAGTGGCTACTGACCGTAACAAGCGGTCCCGTCGGACACCAGCTCGTAGTTGGGCGGGCAGCGGCACACGTAGGAGCCCTGCGTGTTGACGCACTGATGGTAACTAGCGGCTACTGACCGTAACAAGCGGTCCCGTCGGACACCAGCTCGTAGTTGGGCGGGCAGCGGCACACGTAGGAGCCCTGCGTGTTGACGCACTGATGGTAACTAGCGGCTACTGACCGTAACAAGCGGTCCCGTCGGACACTACCTCGTAGTTGGGCGGGCAGCGGCACACGTAGGAGCCCTGCGTGTTGACGCACTGATGGTAACTAGCGGCTACTGACCGTAACAAGCGGTCCCGTCGGACACCAGCTCGTAGTTGGGCGGGCAGCGGCACACGTAGGAGCCCTGCGTGTTGACGCACTGATGGTAACTAGCGGCTACTGACCGTAACAAGCGGTCCCGTCGGACACCAGCTCGTAGTTGGGCGGGCAGCGGCACACGTAGGAGCCCTGCGTGTTGACGCACTGATGGTAACTAGCGGCTACTGACCGTAACAAGCGGTCCCGTCGGACACTACCTCGTAGTTGGGCGGGCAGCGGCACACGTAGGAGCCCTGCGTGTTGACGCACTGATGGTAACTAGCGGCTACTGACCGTAACAAGCGGTCCCGTCGGACACCAGCTCGTAGTTGGGCGGGCAGCGGCACACGTAGGAGCCCTGCGTGTTGACGCACTGATGGTAACTAGCGGCTACTGACCGTAACAAGCGGTCCCGTCGGACACTACCTCGTAGTTGGGCGGGCAGCGGCACACGTAGGAGCCCTGCGTGTTGACGCACTGATGGTAACTAGCGGCTACTGACCGTAACAAGCGGTCCCGTCGGACACCAGCTCGTAGTTGGGCGGGCAGCGGCACACGTAGGAGCCCTGCGTGTTGACGCACTGATGGTAACTAGCGGCTACTGACCGTAACAAGCGGTCCCGTCGGACACCAGCTCGTAGTTGGGCGGGCAGCGGCACACGTAGGAGCCCTGCGTGTTGACGCACTGATGGTAACTAGCGGCTACTGACCGTAACAAGCGGTCCCGTCGGACACCAGCTCGTAGTTGGGCGGGCAGCGGCACACGTAGGAGCCCTGCGTGTTGACGCACTGATGGTAACTAGCGGCTACTGACCGTAACAAGCGGTCCCGTCGGACACCAGCTCGTAGTTGGGCGGGCAGCGGCACACGTAGGAGCCCTGCGTGTTGACGCACTGATGGTAACTAGCGGCTACTGACCGTAACAAGCGGTGCCGTCGGACACTACCTCGTAGTTGGGCGGGCAGCGGCACACGTAGGAGCCCTGCGTGTTGACGCACTGATGGTAACTAGCGGCTACTGACCGTAACAAGCGGTCCCGTCGGACACCAGCTCGTAGTTGGGCGGGCAGCGGCACACGTAGGAGCCCTGCGTGTTGACGCACTGATGGTAACTAGCGGCTACTGACCGTAACAAGCGGTCCCGTCGGACACCAGCTCGTAGTTGGGCGGGCAGCGGCACACGTAGGAGCCCTGCGTGTTGACGCACTGATGGTAACTAGCGGCTACTGACCGTAACAAGCGGTGCCGTCGGACACTACCTCGTAGTTGGGCGGGCAGCGGCACACGTAGGAGCCCTGCGTGTTGACGCACTGATGGTAACTAGCGGCTACTGACCGTAACAAGCGGTCCCGTCGGACACCAGCTCGTAGTTGGGCGGGCAGCGGCACACGTAGGAGCCCTGCGTGTTGACGCACTGATGGTAACTAGTGGCTACTGACCGTAACAAGCGGTCCCGTCGGACACCAGCTCGTAGTTGGGCGGGCAGCGGCACACGTAGGAGCCCTGCGTGTTGACGCACTGATGGTAACTAGCGGCTACTGACCGTAACAAGCGGTCCCGTCGGACACCAGCTCGTAGTTGGGCGGGCAGCGGCACACGTAGGAGCCCTGCGTGTTGACGCACTGATGGTAACTAGCGGCTACTGACCGTAACAAGCGGTCCCGTCGGACACTACCTCGTAGTTGGGCGGGCAGCGGCACACGTAGGAGCCCTGCGTGTTGACGCACTGATGGTAACTAGCGGCTACTGACCGTAACAAGCGGTCCCGTCGGACACCAGCTCGTAGTTGGGCGGGCAGCGGCACACGTAGGAGCCCTGCGTGTTGACGCACTGATGGTAACTAGCGGCTACTGACCGTAACAAGCGGTCCCGTCGGACACTACCTCGTAGTTGGGCGGGCAGCGGCACACGTAGGAGCCCTGCGTGTTGACGCACTGATGGTAACTAGCGGCTACTGACCGTAACAAGCGGTCCCGTCGGACACCAGCTCGTAGTTGGGCGGGCAGCGGCACACGTAGGAGCCCTACGTGTTGACGCACTGATGGTAACTAGCGGCTACTGACCGTAACAAGCGGTCCCGTCGGACACTACCTCGTAGTTGGGCGGGCAGCGGCACACGTAGGAGCCCTGCGTGTTGACGCACTGATGGTAACTAGCGGCTACTGACCGTAACAAGCGGTCCCGTCGGACACCAGCTCGTAGTTGGGCGGGCAGCGGCACACGTAGGAGCCCTGCGTGTTGACGCACTGATGGTAACTAGCGGCTACTGACCGTAACAAGCGGTCCCGTCGGACACCAGCTCGTAGTTGGGCGGGCAGCGGCACACGTAGGAGCCCTGCGTGTTGACGCACTGATGGTAACTAGCGGCTACTGACCGTAACAAGCGGTGCCGTCGGACACTACCTCGTAGTTGGGCGGGCAGCGGCACACGTAGGAGCCCTGCGTGTTGACGCACTGATGGTAACTAGCGGCTACTGACCGTAACAAGCGGTCCCGTCGGACACCAGCTCGTAGTTGGGCGGGCAGCGGCACACGTAGGAGCCCTGCATGTTGACGCACTGATGGTAACTAGCGGCTACTGACCGTAACAAGCGGTCCCGTCGGACACCAGCTCGTAGTTGGGCGGGCAGCGGCACACGTAGGAGCCCTGCGTGTTGACGCACTGATGGTAACTAGCGGCTACTGACCGTAACAAGCGGTCCCGTCGGACACTACCTCGTAGTTGGGCGGGCAGCGGCACACGTAGGAGCCCTGCGTGTTGACGCACTGATGGTAACTAGCGGCTACTGACCGTAACAAGCGGTCCCGTCGGACACCAGCTCGTAGTTGGGCGGGCAGCGGCACACGTAGGAGCCCTGCGTGTTGACGCACTGATGGTAACTAGCGGCTACTGACCGTAACAAGCGGTGCCGTCGGACACTACCTCGTAGTTGGGCGGGCAGCGGCACACGTAGGAGCCCTGCGTGTTGACGCACTGATGGTAACTAGCGGCTACTGACCGTAACAAGCGGTCCCGTCGGACACCAGCTCGTAGTTGGGCGGGCAGCGGCACACGTAGGAGCCCTGCGTGTTGACGCACTGATGGTAACTAGCGGCTACTGACCGTAACAAGCGGTCCCGTCGGACACCAGCTCGTAGTTGGGCGGGCAGCGGCACACGTAGGAGCCCTGCGTGTTGACGCACTGATGGTAACTAGCGGCTACTGACCGTAACAAGCGGTGCCGTCGGACACTACCTCGTAGTTGGGCGGGCAGCGGCACACGTAGGAGCCCTGCGTGTTGACGCACTGATGGTAACTAGCGGCTACTGACCGTAACAAGCGGTCCCGTCGGACACCAGCTCGTAGTTGGGCGGGCAGCGGCACACGTAGGAGCCCTGCGTGTTGACGCACTGATGGTAACTAGTGGCTACTGACCGTAACAAGCGGTCCCGTCGGACACCAGCTCGTAGTTGGGCGGGCAGCGGCACACGTAGGAGCCCTGCGTGTTGACGCACTGATGGTAACTAGCGGCTACTGACCGTAACAAGCGGTCCCGTCGGACACCAGCTCGTAGTTGGGCGGGCAGCGGCACACGTAGGAGCCCTGCGTGTTGACGCACTGATGGTAACTAGCGGCTACTGACCGTAACAAACGGTCCCGTCGGACACTACCTCGTAGTTGGGCGGGCAGCGGCACACGTAGGAGCCCTGCGTGTTGACGCACTGATGGTAACTAGCGGCTACTGACCGTAACAAGCGGTCCCGTCGGACACCAGCTCGTAGTTGGGCGGGCAGCGGCACACGTAGGAGCCCTGCGTGTTGACGCACTGATGGTAACTAGCGGCTACTGACCGTAACAAGCGGTCCCGTCGGACACTACCTCGTAGTTGGGCGGGCAGCGGCACACGTAGGAGCCCTGCGTGTTGACGCACTGATGGTAACTAGCGGCTACTGACCGTAACAAGCGGTCCCGTCGGACACCAGCTCGTAGTTGGGCGGGCAGCGGCACACGTAGGAGCCCTGCGTGTTGACGCACTGATGGTAACTAGCGGCTACTGACCGTAACAAGCGGTCCCGTCGGACACTACCTCGTAGTTGGGCGGGCAGCGGCACACGTAGGAGCCCTGCGTGTTGACGCACTGATGGTAACTAGCGGCTACTGACCGTAACAAGCGGTCCCGTCGGACACCAGCTCGTAGTTGGGCGGGCAGCGGCACACGTAGGAGCCCTGCGTGTTGACGCACTGATGGTAACTAGCGGCTACTGACCGTAACAAGCGGTCCCGTCGGACACCAGCTCGTAGTTGGGCGGGCAGCGGCACACGTAGGAGCCCTGCGTGTTGACGCACTGATGGTAACTAGCGGCTACTGACCGTAACAAGCGGTGCCGTCGGACACTACCTCGTAGTTGGGCGGGCAGCGGCACACGTAGGAGCCCTGCGTGTTGACGCACTGATGGTAACTAGCGGCTACTGACCGTAACAAGCGGTCCCGTCGGACACCAGCTCGTAGTTGGGCGGGCAGCGGCACACGTAGGAGCCCTGCGTGTTGACGCACTGATGGTAACTAGCGGCTACTGACCGTAACAAGCGGTCCCGTCGGACACCAGCTCGTAGTTGGGCGGGCAGCGGCACACGTAGGAGCCCTGCGTGTTGACGCACTGATGGTAACTAGCGGCTACTGACCGTAACAAGCGGTCCCGTCGGACACTACCTCGTAGTTGGGCGGGCAGCGGCACACGTAGGAGCCCTGCGTGTTGACGCACTGATGGTAACTAGCGGCTACTGACCGTAACAAGCGGTCCCGTCGGACACCAGCTCGTAGTTGGGCGGGCAGCGGCACACGTAGGAGCCCTGCGTGTTGACGCACTGATGGTAACTAGCGGCTACTGACCGTAACAAGCGGTGCCGTCGGACACTACCTCGTAGTTGGGCGGGCAGCGGCACACGTAGGAGCCCTGCGTGTTGACGCACTGATGGTAACTAGCGGCTACTGACCGTAACAAGCGGTCCCGTCGGACACCAGCTCGTAGTTGGGCGGGCAGCGGCACACGTAGGAGCCCTGCGTGTTGACGCACTGATGGTAACTAGCGGCTACTGACCGTAACAAGCGGTCCCGTCGGACACCAGCTCGTAGTTGGGCGGGCAGCGGCACACGTAGGAGCCCTGCGTGTTGACGCACTGATGGTAACTAGCGGCTACTGACCGTAACAAGCGGTCCCGTCGGACACCAGCTCGTAGTTGGGCGGGCAGCGGCACACGTAGGAGCCCTGCGTGTTGACGCACTGATGGTAACTAGCGGCTACTGACCGTAACAAGCGGTCCCGTCGGACACTACCTCGTAGTTGGGCGGGCAGCGGCACACGTAGGAGCCCTGCGTGTTGACGCACTGATGGTAACTAGCGGCTACTGACCGTAACAAGCGGTCCCGTCGGACACCAGCTCGTAGTTGGGCGGGCAGCGGCACACGTAGGAGCCCTGCGTGTTGACGCACTGATGGTAACTAGCGGCTACTGACCGTAACAAGCGGTCCCGTCGGACACCAGCTCGTAGTTGGGCGGGCAGCGGCACACGTAGGAGCCCTGCGTGTTGACGCACTGATGGTAACTAGCGGCTACTGACCGTAACAAGCGGTCCCGTCGGACACCAGCTCGTAGTTGGGCGGGCAGCGGCACACGTAGGAGCCCTGCGTGTTGACGCACTGATGGTAACTAGCGGCTACTGACCGTAACAAGCGGTCCCGTCGGACACCAGCTCGTAGTTGGGCGGGCAGCGGCACACGTAGGAGCCCTGCGTGTTGACGCACTGATGGTAACTAGCGGCTACTGACCGTAACAAGCGGTCCCGTCGGACACCAGCTCGTAGTTGGGCGGGCAGCGGCACACGTAGGAGCCCTGCGTGTTGACGCACTGATGGTAACTAGCGGCTACTGACCGTAACAAGCGGTCCCGTCGGACACCAGCTCGTAGTTGGGCGGGCAGCGGCACACGTAGGAGCCCTGCGTGTTGACGCACTGATGGTAACTAGCGGCTACTGACCGTAACAAGCGGTCCCGTCGGACACCAGCTCGTAGTTGGGCGGGCAGCGGCACACGTAGGAGCCCTGCGTGTTGACGCACTGATGGTAACTAGCGGCTACTGACCGTAACAAGCGGTCCCGTCGGACACCAGCTCGTAGTTGGGCGGGCAGCGGCACACGTAGGAGCCCTGCGTGTTGACGCACTGATGGTAACTAGCGGCTACTGACCGTAACAAGCGGTCCCGTCGGACACCAGCTCGTAGTTGGGCGGGCAGCGGCACACGTAGGAGCCCTGCGTGTTGACGCACTGATGGTAACTAGCGGCTACTGACCGTAACAAGCGGTCCCGTCGGACACCAGCTCGTAGTTGGGCGGGCAGCGGCACACGTAGGAGCCCTGCGTGTTGACGCACTGATGGTAACTAGCGGCTACTGACCGTAACAAGCGGTCCCGTCGGACACCAGCTCGTAGTTGGGCGGGCAGCGGCACACGTAGGAGCCCTGCGTGTTGACGCACTGATGGTAACTAGCGGCTACTGACCGTAACAAGCGGTCCCGTCGGACACCAGCTCGTAGTTGGGCGGGCAGCGGCACACGTAGGAGCCCTGCGTGTTGACGCACTGATGGTAACTAGCGGCTACTGACCGTAACAAGCGGTCCCGTCGGACACTACCTCGTAGTTGGGCGGGCAGCGGCACACGTAGGAGCCCTGCGTGTTGACGCACTGATGGTAACTAGCGGCTACTGACCGTAACAAGCGGTCCCGTCGGACACCAGCTCGTAGTTGGGCGGGCAGCGGCACACGTAGGAGCCCTGCGTGTTGACGCACTGATGGTAACTAGCGGCTACTGACCGTAACAAGCGGTCCCGTCGGACACCAGCTCGTAGTTGGGCGGGCAGCGGCACACGTAGGAGCCCTGCGTGTTGACGCACTGATGGTAACTAGCGGCTACTGACCGTAACAAGCGGTCCCGTCGGACACCAGCTCGTAGTTGGGCGGGCAGCGGCACACGTAGGAGCCCTGCGTGTTGACGCACTGATGGTAACTAGCGGCTACTGACCGTAACAAGCGGTCCCGTCGGACACTACCTCGTAGTTGGGCGGGCAGCGGCACACGTAGGAGCCCTGCGTGTTGACGCACTGATGGTAACTAGCGGCTACTGACCGTAACAAGCGGTCCCGTCGGACACCAGCTCGTAGTTGGGCGGGCAGCGGCACACGTAGGAGCCCTGCGTGTTGACGCACTGATGGTAACTAGCGGCTACTGACCGTAACAAGCGGTCCCGTCGGACACCAGCTCGTAGTTGGGCGGGCAGCGGCACACGTAGGAGCCCTGCGTGTTGACGCACTGATGGTAACTAGCGGCTACTGACCGTAACAAGCGGTCCCGTCGGACACCAGCTCGTAGTTGGGCGGGCAGCGGCACACGTAGGAGCCCTGCGTGTTGACGCACTGATGGTAACTAGCGGCTACTGACCGTAACAAGCGGTCCCGTCGGACACCAGCTCGTAGTTGGGCGGGCAGCGGCACACGTAGGAGCCCTGCGTGTTGACGCACTGATGGTAACTAGCGGCTACTGACCGTAACAAGCGGTCCCGTCGGACACCAGCTCGTAGTTGGGCGGGCAGCGGCACACGTAGGAGCCCTGCGTGTTGACGCACTGATGGTAACTAGCGGCTACTGACCGTAACAAGCGGTGCCGTCGGACACCAGCTCGTAGTTGGGCGGGCAGCGGCACACGTAGGAGCCCTGCGTGTTGACGCACTGATGGTAACTAGCGGCTACTGACCGTAACAAGCGGTGCCGTCGGACACCAGCTCGTAGTTGGGCGGGCAGCGGCACACGTAGGAGCCCTGCGTGTTGACGCACTGATGGTAACTAGCGGCTACTGACCGTAACAAGCGGTCCCGTCGGACACCAGCTCGTAGTTGGGCGGGCAGCGGCACACGTAGGAGCCCTGCGTGTTGACGCACTGATGGTAACTAGCGGCTACTGACCGTAACAAGCGGTGCCGTCGGACACCAGCTCGTAGTTGGGCGGGCAGCGGCACACGTAGGAGCCCTGCGTGTTGACGCACTGATGGTAACTAGCGGCTACTGACCGTAACAAGCGGTCCCGTCGGACACCAGCTCGTAGTTGGGCGGGCAGCGGCACACGTAGGAGCCCTGCGTGTTGACGCACTGATGGTAACTAGCGGCTACTGACCGTAACAAGCGGTCCCGTCGGACACCAGCTCGTAGTTGGGCGGGCAGCGGCACACGTAGGAGCCCTGCGTGTTGACGCACTGATGGTAACTAGCGGCTACTGACCGTAACAAGCGGTCCCGTCGGACACCAGCTCGTAGTTGGGCGGGCAGCGGCACACGTAGGAGCCCTGCGTGTTGACGCACTGATGGTAACTAGCGGCTACTGACCGTAACAAGCGGTGCCGTCGGACACCAGCTCGTAGTTGGGCGGGCAGCGGCACACGTAGGAGCCCTGCGTGTTGACGCACTGATGGTAACTAGCGGCTACTGACCGTAACAAGCGGTCCCGTCGGACACCAGCTCGTAGTTGGGCGGGCAGCGGCACACGTAGGAGCCCTGCGTGTTGACGCACTGATGGTAACTAGCGGCTACTGACCGTAACAAGCGGTCCCGTCGGACACCAGCTCGTAGTTGGGCGGGCAGCGGCACACGTAGGAGCCCTGCGTGTTGACGCACTGATGGTAACTAGCGGCTACTGACCGTAACAAGCGGTCCCGTCGGACACCAGCTCGTAGTTGGGCGGGCAGCGGCACACGTAGGAGCCCTGCGTGTTGACGCACTGATGGTAACTAGCGGCTACTGACCGTAACAAGCGGTGCCGTCGGACACCAGCTCGTAGTTGGGCGGGCAGCGGCACACGTAGGAGCCCTGCGTGTTGACGCACTGATGGTAACTAGCGGCTACTGACCGTAACAAGCGGTCCCGTCGGACACCAGCTCGTAGTTGGGCGGGCAGCGGCACACGTAGGAGCCCTGCGTGTTGACGCACTGATGGTAACTAGCGGCTACTGACCGTAACAAGCGGTGCCGTCGGACACCAGCTCGTAGTTGGGCGGGCAGCGGCACACGTAGGAGCCCTGCGTGTTGACGCACTGATGGTAACTAGCGGCTACTGACCGTAACAAGCGGTGCCGTCGGACACCAGCTCGTAGTTGGGCGGGCAGCGGCACACGTAGGAGCCCTGCGTGTTGACGCACTGATGGTAACTAGCGGCTACTGACCGTAACAAGCGGTCCCGTCGGACACCAGCTCGTAGTTGGGCGGGCAGCGGCACACGTAGGAGCCCTGCGTGTTGACGCACTGATGGTAACTAGCGGCTACTGACCGTAACAAGCGGTGCCGTCGGACACCAGCTCGTAGTTGGGCGGGCAGCGGCACACGTAGGAGCCCTGCGTGTTGACGCACTGATGGTAACTAGCGGCTACTGACCGTAACAAGCGGTGCCGTCGGACACCAGCTCGTAGTTGGGCGGGCAGCGGCACACGTAGGAGCCCTGCGTGTTGACGCACTGATGGTAACTAGCGGCTACTGACCGTAACAAGCGGTCCCGTCGGACACCAGCTCGTAGTTGGGCGGGCAGCGGCACACGTAGGAGCCCTGCGTGTTGACGCACTGATGGTAACTAGCGGCTACTGACCGTAACAAGCGGTGCCGTCGGACACCAGCTCGTAGTTGGGCGGGCAGCGGCACACGTAGGAGCCCTGCGTGTTGACGCACTGATGGTAACTAGCGGCTACTGACCGTAACAAGCGGTGCCGTCGGACACCAGCTCGTAGTTGGGCGGGCAGCGGCACACGTAGGAGCCCTGCGTGTTGACGCACTGATGGTAACTAGCGGCTACTGACCGTAACAAGCGGTCCCGTCGGACACCAGCTCGTAGTTGGGCGGGCAGCGGCACACGTAGGAGCCCTGCGTGTTGACGCACTGATGGTAACTAGCGGCTACTGACCGTAACAAGCGGTGCCGTCGGACACCAGCTCGTAGTTGGGCGGGCAGCGGCACACGTAGGAGCCCTGCGTGTTGACGCACTGATGGTAACTAGCGGCTACTGACCGTAACAAGCGGTCCCGTCGGACACCAGCTCGTAGTTGGGCGGGCAGCGGCACACGTAGGAGCCCTGCGTGTTGACGCACTGATGGTAACTAGCGGCTACTGACCGTAACAAGCGGTGCCGTCGGACACCAGCTCGTAGTTGGGCGGGCAGCGGCACACGTAGGAGCCCTGCGTGTTGACGCACTGATGGTAACTAGCGGCTACTGACCGTAACAAGCGGTGCCGTCGGACACCAGCTCGTAGTTGGGCGGGCAGCGGCACACGTAGGAGCCCTGCGTGTTGACGCACTGATGGTAACTAGCGGCTACTGACCGTAACAAGCGGTCCCGTCGGACACCAGCTCGTAGTTGGGCGGGCAGCGGCACACGTAGGAGCCCTGCGTGTTGACGCACTGATGGTAACTAGCGGCTACTGACCGTAACAAGCGGTGCCGTCGGACACCAGCTCGTAGTTGGGCGGGCAGCGGCACACGTAGGAGCCCTGCGTGTTGACGCACTGATGGTAACTAGCGGCTACTGACCGTAACAAGCGGTGCCGTCGGACACCAGCTCGTAGTTGGGCGGGCAGCGGCACACGTAGGAGCCCTGCGTGTTGACGCACTGATGGTAACTAGCGGCTACTGACCGTAACAAGCGGTGCCGTCGGACACCAGCTCGTAGTTGGGCGGGCAGCGGCACACGTAGGAGCCCTGCGTGTTGACGCACTGATGGTAACTAGCGGCTACTGACCGTAACAAGCGGTCCCGTCGGACACCAGCTCGTAGTTGGGCGGGCAGCGGCACACGTAGGAGCCCTGCGTGTTGACGCACTGATGGTAACTAGCGGCTACTGACCGTAACAAGCGGTGCCGTCGGACACCAGCTCGTAGTTGGGCGGGCAGCGGCACACGTAGGAGCCCTGCGTGTTGACGCACTGTCCGTACTGGCAGGACTGCGGGGACTTGCACTCGTCCACGTCGGTGCAGTTGAAGCCGGGCATCACTGGAATAGGAACACACAACTGTTACGAGATGTGATGATGACGATGTTGATGACGATATTGTAAATTAGCCTTGGTAACGAATCTATGAAGTTGGTAGTCAAGAAAGTTTTGACTAAAAAAAGCATACGATAAATTACGATTTTTTTAGGAGAGGCTAGGAAACGTCGTTTTTCATTCATCGTATATCAGTCAAGACGGCGCGGCGGTCAAGTGTAAACCAACAAAAAATTAATAAAATAAACTCTTGAGGTTGGAAAATTTTAATTAATTATCATAAGTGTCTTTGTTTTAGATTTAATTCTGAGTATTTTTATCATACTTATTTAAAATGGTACTGTTTTATTTTCCATTGTTTTATGTAACATTTTACAACTTATATTTTAATAATACGAATCGACATAAATGATTGAACTGACGATGATGCTAATAAGTAGAGTACTCACGATCGTCGATGCTGTCGGACTGGTACCCCTTGTCGCACACACACTTGAACATGCCGTACGTGTTGATGCAGCGCCCGAACACGCACACGTTGTCGAACGTCGCGCACTCGTCCATATCTGGAGACACAATTACATATTACTTAAGAGCTATTTTTCCTTAGCACAAATCGATCATATTTCATCAAGAATTCATTGAAAATTGGATCAATTATTCGTTTAACAATTACAACAGAACTGAGCCTAGGGCTGCCAGTAAAGAAGATAACAGAACGAACGAGCTTAAGGCCGTATTCAACGAGTAGATACTACATCTTCTACGAAGGCTAGCTCAAGGGTTCTATTATATGAAGAAATGCGTAGCTTAACATACAAATGAAAACCGCTGAGTTACCCATTGCATTGACGTCAATGCAAAAGAAAAGTATAGAAAACTAGTGGCCCGCTCCGGCTTCGCTCGAATAATAACCTAGATAACAACTGCAGCGCCATCTGCTGGGGTGATTTGTGAATCTAAACCTTCCAGGGCCCTACCCAAACGTATACAAAAAAAATAATTCAAATCGGTCCAGCCGTTTAGGAGGAGTTTACTAACAACGAAAAGTGGCATTGATTTTTATATATATAGATAGTTTAGTGTCATGTAAGTGACTATCACAAACATTTACTTAAACGTAAACATTTTGAATGTTTCTATAGAGACTCGGCAAAAATTATGAAAATATTATAACATTTTATTATTTCGTATAATTAAATCGTGGGTAGGTAAGTAACGACTACTTTAGCAAAAATATTTCTACTTTTAAAACAAGAATTAGATACAAAAATATTGAGTATACTTCTAATGTGAACAAAATTCTAAAAGTTCAGCTGTAAAGAAGCTGTAATTAGGAAACCGATACTGTTATTATGCCATTTCTCTAGTTCAGAGGTTGATCGGTCTAGACCTTCATCAAGCGTTAACTTCTTTAAATCTAAAAATCATTTAGCGTATTCAATATTGTTCTTTAAAATAAACTCTTGACCTACCTCAATCGGTAGGACTTTGGCTTGCCTAGTTGGCACACCCTGCCTTAGGGTATAAATAATAATGTAATACATTACTTCACTCACTACCAATGTACAACAGAGCTTAACGCTAATACAATGTATTTTAATGAACAAGGGTCTTACGGCCTTAGCAGGGAGGGTCTAATGTACCTGGTCGCAGATGTAAATCAAGTCCACTCACCGAGACAGGACTTCCCGTCGGGCGCCTTCTGGAAGCCGACGTCGCAGTCGCACTCGTACCCGCCGGGCGTGTTGGCGCAGTGCCCGTTCTCGCACAGCGTCGGGTCGTTGGCGCACTCGTCGATGTCAGTACACGAATACCTACAAACAACAACAAGAACATCAGCTAGCTATCACAAGCGAGCACGGGTAACTTGGTAGTCATTCATCGGTGGGTGGTTTAAACTCTTGATTTGGTAAAAGTTTCAACTACCCACTGACGAGTTGCAACCAAGAATTGGTTGGTCGCAGAACCGAAGATGCTGAAGAAACCAAGGTAAAATCTTGACTAAGTTGGTGGATAAATAAACAAATTTGAGTATCGGAACGCACAAGGTGCACTCGTCAATGTCAGTGCAAGAGTAACTGCAAACAACAACAAGAGCACAAGTAAGCTCGAGTAAACTGATTGTAATTCGTTGGTAATTGGGTAGTTGAAACTCTTGATTTGAAATAAGAGTTTCAACTACCCACCGATGAATTACAACCAAGAATTGGTTGGCCGCAGAACCGATGAGGCTGAAGAAACCAAGGCCACTCTTGGCTAAGGTGCTTGATAAATAAACAAACTTTAGTAGAGAATTCTCAGAGAACACTAGACTCCAGACATCTAGCTCCAAAGCAAATTCTGTACTTTAGAATGCAACATCAACTGAAAAACATGGCTAGTGAGATACCAAGTCTCGCAGTATATGTCTAGTGTGTGACTCACCCGTCGCCCTTGTATCCGGTCTCGCAGAGGCAGCGGAAGGATCCGTCGGTGTTGGAGCACGCTGCCCGCGGGTGGCAGCCTCCGTTGTTGGTGAGGCACTCGTCCACATCCTCGCACTCGGAGCCGTCTCCGCGCCAACCCTCGCGGCAGCGGCATTGGAACGAACCCTGACGACGAAATTAGACGATACATAAGTAATGTATGTTCAAACATATTTCTTCTTCTTCTTCTTGACGGTATACTTTTTACTGGGGGTCGTGACCACCATCAACGTCCTTAACCACCTTCCTCCAGGCACTCCAGTCTTGGGTCATCCGTAAGCATATTTAATGGGGTACAAATAGAACCGACGCTCGATAAGAACGTTAGTTCAGATTTGGAACAGATGGCGTACAAAAATTGTGTGCAGAGTCTTAAATTTTCTTCCAATTCCGCGTGTGTCTTCCAATCGTGTAATAAAGGGAGTTTTCAACATGGTGGTTAGATCAGACATTTAGCGGGAGAGCGGCGGCCTGACAATGCCTCCGTTGCAGTGTTCTTCATTGGAACCAAAACATACGGCCTACTTTTCTCGTATGTTCAGGCCTAAAGTGGAATCAGTTGCTGACCTCGTTATGCCCTGATAGCTACAGTTTAGAACTTTTCTGAAAAATCTTTGATTTGATTAGAGAATCACGACATCGCATGCCATCGAGTATCTCTCTACTTAGTCTGTGCATGCCATCAAGCCAGTTGGTGGTCAGAACCGGACTGACTTGGTTCTGATAAAACTTTCCCGTGACTTCGTTAGTGTTGAATTTGAATCCGGACTTCCCTCAAAAAAATCTGCGTTTTACGTTAGATAAAGTAGCCGATATGTAATTAAAAACTATATGGACTAAGAGCCCATGAACTCCAGACCTTCGTTAATTTAAAAAAAGCTGAAAACTTGTTAGCGCGTGCTCCCAACACAGGTAAGAACGATGGACCATTATGAAGTTTGGATCATCCTGGCTTTGGCAGATAAACGGTACTAAGGCTTGAAGCGCCTCGTGATACTACCCAGACTTCCAAAGCCGCTATTTTTAGGATAAAAGAAGCCTGTGTGTTAGTCCAGTCTCAATCTCTCAATAGACACACATATTTCAACACACATTTTCGCCTGTCATAGTGTGACGATGTTTTTTCATTTATTTATTTACGACATACAGTCGCATCATAATGAGTAGGTAAGTATAATATATATTGTATAATACACCTAAGACCCTGTGCATGGGTGTTGCGAATAGTATAACGTAGTAAACATATTTTGTAGTATCTTAGAACTATTTATGGATAAAGTATTTTAAAATTACGAGACTTGCGGCAGTCAATATCAAGTGACCTTTATTGCCTACCGACCTTTGGGTTAAAGCAAAAGGCGCAGAGACTAACCAATGTTACCGTACTCAACGAGTACTACATCTCGTACGACGACTAGCGGACAGCGGACACTTAAAACAGTACAACCTCGGTTTGGGGCCGTCGGTAGGGAAAATCAAGAAACAACCTGGTATTCCAAAAGGGGGTATTTAACGGTTTTAGCGGGGAAGATCTAGCACTTGCAGACGTGTGTTGGAGAGAGACTGACCGGTAAGTTAACGCAGTCGGCGGCCGGGTGGCAGTCGCAGGTGCCGAGCTCGTGTTGGAGAGAGAGAGAGAGAGAGAGAGAGAGAGAGAGAGAGAGAGAGAGAGAGAGAGAGAGACTGACCGGCAGGTTGACGCAGTCGGCGGCCGGGTGGCAGTCGCAGGTGCCGAGTTCGCACTCGTCGTCGTCGGAGCAGGCGGGCCCCAGCTCCGGCTTCACGCTGTACCCGTCCGGGCAGCGGCACACGAAGCTGCCGATGGTGTTGCGGCACTCGCCCGCGCCACACAACTCCGGCACCTATGGAGTAAGGAGCCAGTTAATACAGCAGTAAGCATGCTTCTTAATGAACAGATGCTACAATACGTTCACAGCTCCGGCACCTAAGGAGAAACAAGCTCGTTAATTAGGGGATATGAAGCTAGTAAATACTATAAACGGGCATGACATAAAGCCCATGTTAGAATGTAGTTTATTTGTCGGGTGGTAGCGGAATCGTATAAGTCGGCGCAGACCTTAGAGTCCAAAGGTGGCCTATAGGACAAGAGGTAGGTTACAGTGGGCTGGTAGCTGCCCGACTCGCAGGGTGACCGCAGGGCGCAGGGTACGTCTATAAGACAAGAATTAGCAGCCCTACAAGGGGCTAGTTACATCAAACCCTGGGGTACGTACGTCCGCGCACTCGTCCACGTCCAGGCAGGTGGGGCGCGCGCCGGGCGCCGCCGGCAGCAGCCCCTCCCCGCACTCGCAGCGGTAGGAGCCCGGCGAGTTCCGGCACTCGCCCCCGCCGCACGGCCGCGCGCCGCGCGCGCACTCGTCGATGTCGCGGCACGTGCGCCCGTCCGCGCGCAGGTGCCAGCCGTCCCTGCGAACACATTACTTAAATATAATCACCGAGGAAAGTGAACCCATCAAATAACTTAACACTGACAATGGCACAAGAACAAATAACTTTAAGTTAAAAACTCCGACTGTAAAAAAACACACTATCTAATACAATAAAAAAACGTGTCATGGAAATGATTGTTTGTTGTTCGTACGTACGTACACAAAATGGCGACGCTTCTCCTTCCACTGCGCGAGATGGGTCACAGTCCTCAATGTTATTAATTCTTTGGCTATATTAGATAGCTCTAATTGAATTTAGGAAGAGAATGATAGTTATGTTATGAAGCTGCTGCACCAAACCGTACCCTCGATTTTGATATCATTCGTTTTTTAACTTGCCTCCCTGTGGAAGCAACTATAAAGACGTATTCACGTCAAAACATGTTTCGTACACCCTCCTATATTTTTATTTTCTTCCCCAACTCCATGGCAATCATAAAAAATAACCCATTTTTTTTTAAACTGAAGATGTTCGAGACGCCAAATTTCCAAATATCGTCACACTAAAATCATAAATTTGAAAGATGCATATTTGGATATTCTCGCAATCGCACTACATTAGTCACATCAAACTTCCTTTAAAATTTCCTTTTTCTTTCCAGCACCTACTAAAGTCGATAGCTAACACAGACCATTTAAGATCAACAACCAAAAACCTCTTGTACATAAAAAAGTCGTATTTTTTCCGATCAGTCTCGGTAAACTCACCTACAAGTACAGTGGTAGGAGCCGGGCGTGTTGACGCACTCGTGCTGGCACCGCGTGGAGTCCTCGCTGCACTCGTCGATGTCCTCGCAGTGGGACTTCACGGTGGACTGCGCGTACCCCTCGTCGCACACGCACTGGTACGTGCCCATCAGGTTCTCGCACGCGCCGTTGCTGCAGATTCCTGTTACATTCATACTAGTTAATACACATTTAGTTGCCTTTAAAATTAAGTACCCGGATGACCGAGCTTGGTTCGGATATATCATTCCCTGAAAATACAAATAAAAGAGACGTTTTCAAAAGATGAAACCAAGCAAGATCGATTTATCGTTCCCGAAACCCCCTGCATACTAAATTTCATGAAAATCGTTGGACGCAGTAGACACTGACCGGATGTGATGGAGCACTCGGCCGGGCCCGCTAGTTAGCTGTGAGAGGAGACACGCAGCAGACACTGACCGGAGGTGATGGAGCACTCGGCCGACCCGCTAGTTAGCTGTGAGAGGAGACACGCAGCAGACACTGACCGGAGGTGATGGAGCACTCGGCCGACCCGCTAGTTAGCTGTGAGAGGAGACACGCAGCAGACACTGACCGGAGGTGATGGAGCACTCGGCCGACCCGCTAGTTAGCTGTGAGAGGAGACACGCAGCAGACACTGACCGGATGTGATGGAGCACTCGGCCGGGCCCGCTAGTTAGCTGTGAGAGGAGACACGCAGCAGACACTGACCGGAGGTGATGGAGCACTCGGCCGACCCGCTAGTTAGCTGTGAGAGGAGACACGCAGCAGACACTGACCGGAGGTGATGGAGCACTCGGCCGACCCGCTAGTTAGCTGTGAGAGGAGACACGCAGCAGACACTGACCGGAGGTGATGGAGCACTCGGCCGACCCGCTAGTTAGCTGTGAGAGGAGACACGCAGCAGACACTGACCGGATGTGATGGAGCACTCGGCCGGGCCCGCTAGTTAGCTGTGAGAGGAGACACGCAGCAGACACTGACCGGAGGTGATGGAGCACTCGGCCGACCCGCTAGTTAGCTGTGAGAGGAGACACGCAGCAGACACTGACCGGAGGTGATGGAGCACTCGGCCGACCCGCTAGTTAGCTGTGAGAGGAGACACGCAGCAGACACTGACCGGAGGTGATGGAGCACTCGGCCGGACCCGCTAGTTAGCTGTGAGAGGAGACACGCAGCAGACACTGACCGGAGGTGATGGAGCACTCGGCCGACCCGCTAGTTAGCTGTGAGAGGAGACACGCAGCAGACACTGACCGGAGGTGATGGAGCACTCGGCCGGACCCGCTAGTTAGCTGTGAGAGAAGACACGCAGCAGACACTGACCGGAGGTGATGGAGCACTCGGCCGGACCCGCTAGTTAGCTGTGAGAGGAGACACGCAGCAGACACTGACCGGAGGTGATGGAGCACTCGGCCGACCCGCTAGTTAGCTGTGAGAGGAGACACGCAGCAGACACTGACCGGAGGTGATGGAGCACTCGGCCGGACCCGCTAGTTAGCTGTGAGAGGAGACACGCAGCAGACACTGACCGGAGGTGATGGAGCACTCGGCCGGACCCGCTAGTTAGCTGTGAGAGGAGACACGCAGCAGACACTGACCGGAGGTGATGGAGCACTCGGCCGGACCCGCTAGTTAGCTGTGAGAGGAGACACGCAGCAGACACTGACCGGAGGTGATGGAGCACTCGGCCGACCCGCTAGTTAGCTGTGAGAGGAGACACGCAGCAGACACTGACCGGAGGTGATGGAGCACTCGGCCGGACCCGCTAGTTAGCTGTGAGAGGAGACACGCAGCAGACACTGACCGGAGGTGATGGAGCACTCGGCCGACCCGCTAGTTAGCTGTGAGAGGAGACACGCAGCAGACACTGACCGGAGGTGATGGAGCACTCGGCCGGGCCCGCTAGTTAGCTGTGAGAGGAGACACGCAGCAGACACTGACCGGAGGTGATGGAGCACTCGGCCGGACCCGCTAGTTAGCTGTGAGAGGAGACACGCAGCAGACACTGACCGGAGGTGATGGAGCACTCGGCCGGACCCGCTAGTTAGCTGTGAGAGGAGACACGCAGCAGACACTGACCGGAGGTGATGGAGCACTCGGCCGGACCCGCTAGTTAGCTGTGAGAGGAGACACGCAGCAGACACTGACCGGAGGTGATGGAGCACTCGGCCGACCCGCTAGTTAGCTGTGAGAGGAGACACGCAGCAGACACTGACCGGAGGTGATGGAGCACTCGGCCGGGCCCGCTAGTTAGCTGTGAGAGGAGACACGCAGCAGACACTGACCGGAGGTGATGGAGCACTCGGCCGGGCCCGCTAGTTAGCTGTGAGAGGAGACACGCAGCAGACACTGACCGGAGGTGATGGAGCACTCGTCCACGTCCTTGCAGGACAGGCGGTCGGGAGCTAGCTCCAGCCCCGGGCCGCACTCGCAGCGGAAGGAGCCGGCGGTGTTGACGCAGCGCCCGCCGCGGCACGGCACCGGCTGCTCCGAGCACTCGTCGATATCTGCAAACATCACACCAGCTTTAAACACTGCCTGAGGTATTTTTGACCGTGCCTAACCAAATTACACAGAGAATATACCTACAAGGACTGTTGTAAAGCCGTCAATGCCAAATAAAAGTGGCAAAAACATCAGGTTTCGTGTAGTATTAGGTGCAAGTTTGTCATCACCATTGGCATTGAAGATTGAAAATTGCAGGAACGATGAAGTAAAAAGTTGAGAAAACTGACTTGTTCTTAGAACTTTTGAGGTCATGCATCATCAATCTGCCTACCCATATTGGGCCAGTAGACGGTTAAGGCCTTGACTCGGTCCTACCAAGAGAAGGCCCCGAGTTCCTGGAGTGGGAACGTTTAGTGTGCTAGTTATGGTGATGCACCTTCTGCGTATCCGGGGAAACAGTCACAGTTGAAGGCTATGGCTTTGACTTTCTTCTTAAAAGATAAAGCCCTCAGTTCATATGGGATAATTTAGCTGGCAACTTAAGTGATCGGAGATACCTTATTGCTATTACGCAAGTTTAGTTAGTAGATATGTAGGGAAAATACCGCTTTGCTACTATATTGGACCCTGACATTCGGATGTAACAGATTCGGATAGCACGGAAAAGAAGAAGGCAAGTTTGGTACTACAGGAGTAGAATTACCAAACTTGCCAACATTTAGAAGTAAAAGTCTGATAGCACACTCACCGACGCAGACCTTGGAGAAGTCATCGGCGCGGTGTCCGGGCCGGCAGCTGCACTGGAAGCTGCCCTCCGTGTTCCGGCACTCGCCCGCGCCGCACACGTCGTCCACGATCTCGCACTCGTTCACGTCCACGCACGTGTGGTTCTTTGAATCCTATAGACCACAACATAAGATTCAAATTTCAATGTCTTTCACACTGATAATACGTCTCATATTTGCATAAACCATGTGATAGAATAACGTAAAATATTTTATCCACGCAGATTTGGTTCTTTGACTCCTATGTACCACAACATAAAGTTCAGAGTTCGATCTCTTTCACAGTCGTATTCGTCACCTTCGCTATAAGGACGTCTTTAAGAGGCATCTTGGCGCCCGTGGAATAAGGCCAAAAACGTGGGAGGGGCTTGCATCGGAGAGATCATCGTGGCGAACTACAGTCGACAAAAATGTGAATGCTTTTGAGGAGAATCGTCTTGCCGACTTGGACCGAAAGCGGCAAATCCGCAAAGATAGACCCAAACCCATCTACAATTACACACACAATCCTGACGGCCAACTCTGTTCTAATATTTGCAGCAGAATATTTAGAACTAAATTTGGTTTTGCGAGCCACATTAGGGCACACGCTCGGAAACAGTAGAGGTGGCCGTCATCGAAAACGATGGGGAGGACCATATATATATATATATATATATATACATATATACGTATCGTAATTACGTAAAGCGTGTGATAGTATAACGGTATATTTTTACTGTCTTAAGTTTGCATTTTATGATGTTTATAAGTATCATGTTAAGCAATATGTTACAGTAAGTTTAGTCTAGTCGCGAGCACGGCGACTGTCGATCATACATTTTTTCGAAGTTATGATAGTAATGCCACCAACATAAAAATGGTGAAAGAAAAAACATGGTAAGAAAGTTGGCATGTTGCTGGAATCTTTCGAGGTGATGCGTCAACCACCAACCGGCACTGGGTCAGCGTGGTTAATTATCACTTTGACTCCTTCCCAGAGAAGGCCCTGAGTTTTTGCAGTGGGAAGGATTAGTGGGTTGGTTGTGATGATGTAGCTTCTCGTATTCCCACGGTGTAACAAGTAACAGAGCAGTGGTAACCGTCTCGTACCTAAAGTAATCAGTAACAAATAATCTTACCTTCTCGTATCCGGGGAAGCAGTCGCAGGTGAAAGTGCCGAGCAGGTTCCGGCAGCGGCCGTGCCCGCAGAGCCCGGGGAACGCCGCGCACTCGTTCACCTCCATCTGCCCCGGGACCAGGCCCGAGCCGTGCTTGTTGAACCTGAGGGCGACAACCAATGATAGGTAAACTAACAATCTATGATGGCATCAACATCTTGACTCGTCTCTTTCAAACCCTCACACTGGTACTCCAAGGAATTGGGCTGGTTGTTTTGGTAGGCCGCGGGCAAGTCCAAAAATGTTCCTATGAAGATGGTTAAACGCAACTTGATGTCCATGACACCATCAACATCTTGATTCGTCTCTTTCAGACCCACACCAGTGTGAGGTATTTGAAGGAGTTGGGTTGGGTGTTTTGGTTGACCGCGGGCGAGTACATTAATGGTCCTATAGCCCCAGCACAGAAGCGCAGGGTTTTGAGTGGGCTGGCTACCACTGATGATGAGTTTACGGCCCATAGAAATGGAAACTATGTTAATGTTAGTACCCGACATCACTAAAGTTGCGCAATACGTCACCTGTATAGCTACAGATATTCTGCTACTACGCATGTCGATGATGTAAGATAAAAAATACCAACGAAAAAACATATAACGCGCACGTCCTACACCGTTGCTCCACCGCCACTCCGTTGCTACGCCACGACACCCCGTACATTAGTCCGTCAGTTACGCGAACGCATACAATATTCCCCTGCCAAAAAATGATCAACGTAGCTGAAGAAGTCTTCACTTTAATTCAATCTGTACAGGAATTTGAACCGTACTAACCCTTCGGTAAGGTTCCAGTCTCCTCCGTCGCCCCAGCCGCCGCCGCCGTTGCCGCCGCCGCCGAGCTCTCCGCCGCCGCCCACCTGCGACCACACGCCGCTCTGGTTGCCCGCGCCGTCGAACGGCCGGTCCCACACCGCCGGCGGGTGCAGCGTCGCGTCCGAGATGCACAGGTTGCGGTACGAATCCGTTCCTGACACAACCAAAACCATACATTTACACGCATACGCACATTTGCGCTCAATATCACTGTACACGTACACGTGTGTAAATATCATCAGATCATAATTTAACGACCTCAGATCATAAACTAATCTAACCTATCGTAGGATTATAATAATTGCACGCGTTAGATTATATCGGACGGTCTTTAAAATTCTACGGTGACACGTATAAGAAAAAGATCCACACTTCCATTTGCAGTCAGTTGTCGAAATAAAGTGAATACGTGCAGTCTTACAGAAACTCACCCCTTTAAATAATTTTGTAATGACTAAAATTAATCTATCTATCTATAGTCAGTCGGCCCTACGAGACCTAGCTATCACTGATACAGTTAACTTGCGCAGCTTCTACTAACTTTAAATTTATTTGAACTCAAATTGTTCTATCAATTGTAAAGTCTACATTATTACTGCAAGCCTGCTAACTTAGAAATGATATTTTTAGTTGTATATAAGAACTAGCAGCGTAGAGGAGGCTAGGACAAGATAGGTCAACGATACCGTCTTTATCAAGGATCGAACCTGGACTCGATTGTCATAGGGCCGAGGAAATGGGCTGATATAAGAAAGGCTTATACCCAGCGGTATGAAAGAGAAGCCTATGGATTATGATGGTAACTTTGGAGCAAATTTGTGATTTGCATGCAAGTTTGTACAAGTTTGACTGTCAAATTGCGTATATATAGCAAAGGACTCAATGAAAGTTTGTTGTCGGGAAATTAGAAAGTTTGAACTTGACTTAAGTTTTTGCTCTGGAATCTGAGTTTTTGACAAATCAAACTTCGAGAGAAGAGAACTTCAATTCAGAACAGAACTTTGTAATGTAATTTACTATTTGGGATTAAGAATTTGCAAATATGCTAAAATAACACCAAAAAAATAATGCCAATAAGAACTAAAACAGCTGTTAAGAGGGTTTGTAAATTAGAGGCAGCTGTTAAAAGGCTTTATCATTCGAAAAATAACATATTACTAAATAATTCATACAGTATTACAGTACGATTTGTATTGCCTAATGTTCAATATTATTTTACCTTATCAATTTTTTTGTTTCTTTATCATAAAAGGCAAATCAGTGACATAAATATTTAAGAAATCATAGGAGTCGTAAAATGGATCCTTGCGGTACATCCAATTTTATAGCGGATTCATTTGATTGCACGCTATCAATTTCAACAATCAGTGCACGGTCTCTAGAATACGAAGAAATAAAATATTGAGCTCGTTTCGATAGTCCTAATGAATCTGCAGTTTCTTCAAAAAAGTGTCCTGATAAATAGTCGAAAGCTTTGGACAATTCATAAAATACACCTGGAAGATTGTAATGGTCTTCCCACGCTTTTATAAAATTAGTCAGTTCAACACACCTGTATCAGGAGTGAAACGTCCCTTTGTGAATCCAAATTGGTGACTATGTAATAAATTATTAACATTAAAGTAAGATAGAAGTTGGAGAATATAAGTTTCTCGAATATTTTACTGAGGCAGGGCTAGACCAGTTTTAATTTCCAGTGAAATTACAGGGCATAGAGGTAAAACATCTGTCACACAGAGGTGACGGAACGCAGAGCAGGGCCAGGTAATGATTTGGAATCTTCATGTCCCAATAACTACGTGTCAATGTGCTGTAATGTGGCAGGCATGTTACTTGCCATTAGGAATACGTCTTGCTCGTCTCGTTTAAAACAACACTTTAAAAAAAACCAATTGGGTCTGTAGTTGGCAGGTTCGCAACTAACATAAACTCTTCACGTTCAAATAGCTCCGTGGTACCAGGATAGCATGAGAGCGCAGGCAGGACTCGCAGCGCGGCCCGCCCCAGGCGCGCAGATGTACCAGGGTAGCATGACAGCGCAGGAGGTACCTTTGCTCGGGCAGGACTCGCAGCGCGGCCCGCCCCAGGCGCGCAGATGTACCAGGGTAGCATGACAGCGCAGGAGGTACCTTTGCTCGGGCAGGGCTCGCAGCGCGGCCCGCCCCAGGCGCGCAGATGTACCAGGGTAGCATGACAGCGCAGGAGGTACCTTTGCTCGGGCAGGGCTCGCAGCGCGGCCCGCCCCAGGCGCGCAGATGTACCAGGGTAGCATGACAGCGCAGGAGGTACCTTTGCTCGGGCAGGACTCGCAGCGCGGCCCGCCCCAGGCGCGCAGATGTACCAGGGTAGCATGACAGCGCAGGAGGTACCTTTGCTCGGGCAGGGCTCGCAGCGCGGCCCGCCCCAGGCGCGCAGATGTACCAAGGTAGCATGACAGCGCAGGAGGTACCTTTGCTCGGGCAGGACTCGCAGCGCGGCCCGCCCCAGGCGCGCAGATGTACCAGGGTAGCATGACAGCGCAGGAGGTACCTTTGCTCGGGCAGGGCTCGCAGCGCGGCCCGCCCCAGGCGCGCAGATGTACCAGGGTAGCATGACAGCGCAGGAGGTACCTTTGCTCGGGCAGGGCTCGCAGCGCGGCCCGCCCCAGGCGCGGCCCAGCGCGGAGCAGCAGCACACGGCTCGCAGCACGTCGAGCTGCAGCGCGCCGGCGCAGCGCCCGCTGGAGTACTCCGTGTAGCACGCCTCGCGCCGCGTGTCCACGCAGCGGTTACCTGTGGAGGGAAAGCTATTACTACGCTGCTACTATTATCTCTATGTGAATAAGCAAGATAGCTGAGTGAACATGATGTATCTTGCAGCCTTCTAAGCAACGTCGTTACTTTTGATCTTACCGTTGCATACTATCAGATACCCATCTGAGGGTGCGTCAACATTTTTGTTAAAAACTTCAATATTTTAAAGAAGCTAATATGTTTAATAACACGTGAAGCAAAAACTTTGTGTCTCATTTTTTTTTAATTGTGCGGACGAATCAGTATACTATACTCCCAATTATGGTCGAATTTCGACCACTACGTGACCACCAGTTAAATATACTTTTTTTGAATTTTCATTAATTATGGTTTCCATTTGGATTCAAAATTTATCATGGTATTATACTTATGAAATCTTTTCCTTTGCTACCCTAATTGAGACCTTACGTCGTCATCCTCATCACTTTATTTCCCGTTTCACAGTACGTAATTATTTGAAACTGGACTGACCAGTAGTGTCGAGCGTGAGTCCCTCCGGGCACTCGCAGCGGTAGGAGCCGTCCGTGTTGACGCAGGAGCCGCCGATGCACAGCTCCGGGTCCAACGTGCACTCGTCCACGTCTCGGCACGTCGCGCCATCCAACTATTGCAAAAAAAGCCACATTAAAATAACCATCATCTATTTTTTTTTTTACAATACTCAATATATGGATATTACAGTGCGACCAACTTATCTGTAGAAAGTAGCGATGGTGCCATGATCGAAAAGTGTGCCTGTTACAAAATTAGACAGCTGGTTTTGTGTCTGTATTCTGTGGGCGGTTGTAGTTCCGCTTTAGCCAATAGCCTCACCTTGGCGAATCCCTTGGGACATGAGCAGTTTTCAATCTCACCTTTGAGAATATCTTGAGTCATGAACAGTTTTCCGTTTCATTTAACTTTAGCGAATCCCTTGGGCCATGAGCAGTATTCTACCTCACTGACCTTAGCGAATCCCTTAGGGCAGGGGCAGTGTTCGGCCTCGCAGGGCTCGCAGGGCGACCCCCAGGCCAGCCCCACGCTGCAGCAGCACTCCTGGCGCAGCAGCGGCACGGGCGCGGCCGCCTCGCACTGCCCGTCCACCACGCGGCGCCAGCACGAGCCGCGACGGTTGTCTGCATGACACGAATGACTGTGTTACTCGGCAAACACTCGACTTATCAGCCTACTAATATTATAAATGACAATGTATAAATGTGTGTTACTAATTCACGTCGTATCGTCTGAACGGATTGGGCTAAAATTTAGAACATAATTAATATTTATAGATCTGAAAGAACACATACTTTTTATCTAGGAACGACGAGAACGGGAACTACGCGGATAGCACTGCTAGTAAGTCTATATTATCTATTCTCTATGTTATAAGCATAGGCAATCCACTAAATGTTCCCATAACTGGGACTTGGAGCCTTCTCTCGCAAGTAGATAGTTAAGGCTATAATCCGCTGGCCCAGTGCAGGTTGTTGGATGGCTCGATTCATCACGAATACTATATTATACGACTTACAAAACCCTAAAAGTACCCTCCTTCGTCAGTCTCCCATGTGTCGTATCAAAATAACAAACAAGCATTAAGCAATCATAAGTTTGTAATGTATGGATGTAAATGTGCTCGTATTATACCATGGCAAAGTTTGATAATCAACTCGTTAATGTTATGTAAATTACTTTAAATATTATAATTATGCATCAATCTGACATAGACAAATATTTACCGATACAATGTTGTGCAGTGGCGTCCAAAACAAATCCATGTTCACATTCGCACTCGTAGCTGCCGTGCGTATTGATGCAGCGTCCGTTATCACACGGGTTTGCGTGCTCTGAAATGTAATAGTTTTATTCCTGATGTTTATTTTTTATTACGAAAATAATTCAAGATTTTCGCAAAAAGAATCCTGTTAACCCAAAATTTTACGAGATAAACACTTTCCTTGGCGTCATCAATATTTTAAGTATTAAAAATCATAACCAACCCAAAAGAGCAACTATAAAAAAAGTAAGTAATTAATTTCTGGTAGACATTAGATGTTTTAAATTTTAAGCAGTGCGATGAAATTGCGTGCATAATGTAAATTAATATTTTAAAAATTATTATTTCAATTATGTTTTGTATGAGGTATTAAATTTATTTACCACCTAAATAACTCTGACTTCTACTTCAAATTTAACTGGAACAAATATAAATCAATAGCAGTCAAAATTTCAGCAACACATTCTCACAGCAAAGCCGACGGTAGCTTATATCATGATCCATATATAAATTGTATAAGAACACTCCCAAAAGCACGAGATAGGTTTTAATTATCACGGTTGTTCACTAGACTATTTATTAGCATTAATAATTAAATATTTAACGTTTTAGAAGCTTCTTAGGGTTTACCTCAAGAAACTTTGCATTCTGAGCTCTTTTAAACTCTAGGCGGTCAAGTTGAACTCAAATACTAGGCAACACATAAATTTGATGAATAAAATCAAAATGATCAGTCACAACGGCAATCAGGGAACATACTAATATAATAGCAATCTATTCCTGCGGTGGTACCTATCAGTGGCGGCATTCGGTAAAACTCCGTAAAGTGTCTTCTAATGGTGAAGGCTGTTTCAATGTACAGGATGATGCTTGCCGATGCGTGCCTAGTAGTCCCCACTACTACGTATTGTATTACGTATACTACTACGTGTACTACTACGTATGTATAACCTGTGGGTATCGCGTACTAACAAATTGGCAATATATTCCTACGACAGTACCTAACGCTGGCGGCATTTGGGAAACCCATAAAAGTGGCTTGTGATGAAGGCTGTTGCGATGGTCGTGCAGCATGATGCTTGCCTAGTAGCGGGGGGGGTAACCTGTGGGTATCGGTATGGAGAGGGGGATGTCCCCGCGCTGGACGTCGAGGACGGTGTATGTGACCTCACCCTCGCATTCGTCGATGTCGCGGCAGAGCTGCGCCTCGGGCTCGTGCCGCGTGCCGGCCGGGCACACACACGTGAAGCTGCCCAGCGTGTTGCGGCACTGACCGCCCGTGCAGTACTGCACACACAGATACCAAAACACTTTATTGACGCACACAATAAAGTTAATTTTCATATGTGGAGAATGAGTATTTTAAACATACAAACAAGGCAGGCAAAAGATCGCCACATGCTGCCTTTAGGCATACAAGACTTACATACGACGTATCATGTCGTTGATGTATCTTTGGATTGATCGTATGTGATATGCCACCACGTGGTGGTCTTACACCAAACTGAATTTTAAGTCAAAACCATTGAAAGATTGCTACTTAGGGTTTGATGTGGTATACTAGCCATTTACTCAGAATCTGATGACAATATTTTCTTTAAAGACATTTTAACACACAAAAACCAACTATAAACATACTACAACATTTGCTACTATATTTTAAGATTGTTTGTTTTGTAAAGTGCAATAAAGAGTGTATCTATCTATCTATCTACGACTTTAAAACAATGAAAATACATGACAGACATTTAACAACATATATAATAGCAATTTTAATAACAAATTCTGCTTAACGTTCTTAGGATCAATGAAGGAAGGCACGACGGAGGGTTAACGACTCACCGACTGATGCATGTCGCACTCGTCGATATCCCTGCAGATGCCGTCCCCGTCGGGGTGGTACCCCGGGTCGCAGATGCACTTGTACCCGGGCTCCAGGTTCTCGCAGGTTCCGTGCGGGCAGACCCCGGGGATCATGGTGCACTCGTTGATGTCGGCGCCGCCGTTGTCCTTGCTGCTGCCTTCGGGGCACAGGATCTTGTAGTCCTTGGAGCCGTGTTCGGGGCAAGCTTTGCATGATACGCCCCAACCTAGTTTCAAGCCTGAAATGTTGTAATATTAGGTTACAATTCATTGTCGCAAGCCATGGATGCGGCTTGGCAGAAGACACATGTGCTCAAATGCTGCCTTAATAATAAGTTAGTAAGCAAGTACATCTACACTTGTAAAAATGCGTACTTGACGTTAAAGTGGCTACTTTTGCTAAGCGCAAATGACAAGCAACCTTTAAATTTGTACACAATCTTATTTTTAAAAGATTTTTTAAAGCCACAGACTATGTTCCTCATTTTAAATTAAACATTGAATTGAATTCCGTTGGCGGACATGATTTGGTACATATTTAAGTTTTTGAGAACGTTCCATAGTAGTCCTGGAATCATTACTGATTAGTATACTAATCGCACTCACATTTAAGAGACTATCATGATATCTTGGCATAATGAAACAGTAGGTATCTGTTTGAGAGATTTATCAATATTTGGCCAAAGTATTATTCAGCAATAAGGATTACCTTTGCTGGAGCTGCAGCAACACTGCGACCGAGTGACGGGGTTCTGTCCGGGTCCCGTGCAGTGTCCTTCTTCAAACTTTTCGTAACACAAATCTTGCACTTCGTCTGTACGCAAAGTAAAAACAATCAGAACATACCTATACCAACTTTCAGTAAGAAATCGTGCTAAGGCTGCTATCATCATCGTCTTTGGCAGATAATTTCAACCCACTGAAGATGTATACAATTTAAAAACACAGTGAAACAGTTATGTTGTTATAAAAGTCTACAACACCTCACGACAGTACTAAACACACATAATGTTCAATAAAGTCATTTTGGTCCGAAACAGTCAATGATAAGTGTGGTCATCACAGCTATATTTTTTTTCTGAAAGAACTTCCTATGCTCAAAAAAATTACAGGATTTGGGTTCGCCTTACTTAAATGTTTATAATACAACAGTAAGCGCAGCGTCCATCACCTTCGACCACACGACCGCTTACCATCAGGCGAGATGGTAGTTAAACACGGACGTTTCAATGTGCGTTACAAATGGGTCAATGTATCGACTCGTAAAGTCAAAGTTCTTTATTCATTAATGTACAATATAAACGTCAAATATTAAAGAAATAAAAAAACAAACGAAATAGCATACAACTCGTATACATTTTCAAAGTTTAAAATTTACATTTCGCCGTACCATAACAATTACTGTAGAGATAAGAGACAAACTATATAAATACATATATTAAGTATTTGTTACAGTTATTGTAACGAACAGTTTAATTTTTTTACCATTTTATCATAACTTTACCATCACTTTCTAAAAACTCGCATTGTATTGGATTGTAAAACAAACCTAAAAATCATACGGTTATTATCTACAATGTGTAAGATAGTTTACCGAGACAGGTCCGTCCGTCGTTGGTGAGCGTGAACCCGGGCAGGCACTCGCAGCGGAAGGAGCCGGGCGTGTTGTGGCAGCGCCCGTTCCGGCAGACGCGCTGCTCGGCGCACTCGTCCACGTCCACGCACGCGCCGCGGTCCGGCGTGGGCCGGTAGCCCGCCTCGCACACGCATTGGAACGAGCCCTCGCTGTTCACGCAACGACCGCCCTGGGAAACGGAAACTAGGAATAAGAATGGACCTAGTACAACGCCTTTAGGGACACGAAACAAAGTCAATGAGAATGGACCAAGTATAACTCCCTCAAGACCACTAATGTTAGTCAATGAGAAATTACCATGTATTCCCTTAGGGATGTAATATACCCTTAGGGACACTAAACTTAGCAATGAGAAAGGACCAAATATAACGGCCTTAGGGACACAAAATTTAGTCAATAAGAATGTAGCCAGCGTCACACACGTATTGGAACGAGCCCACGCTGTTCAGGCAACGACCGCCTGGGAAACGGAAAACTACGAATAAGAATGGATCTAGCATAACGCTCTCAGGGACACAAAACTTAGCAATGAGAATGAATCAACACTAAATGAAACGTCATCAAAAGCAACACTAGACTTTTTATTAAAGTGATCATTTTTCACGGGAGGAATTAAATTGCTTCATTCGTAATGCGTTACGGCGCCAGCCTGTTTGGCTTCTCTTTCTCTCACGCAAACACCTGCGGTAGGCAGCGGTCTTGTCATCGATGTCGTTACAGTAGCCGGTGGAGCGACCCGACTCTATACACACGAGTTTAGGGTCGAATGTTACCTGACAAACGGTCTTGTCGGCGTACTCGTCGACGTCGCTGCAGTAGCCGGTGCGCCGACTCTATATGCACGAGTTTAGGGTCGAGTGTTACCTGGCAGGCGGTCTTGTCGGCGCACTCGTCGACGTCGCTGCAGTAGCCGGTGGCGCCGCCTCTATGTGCCCGAGTTTAGGGTCGAGTGTTACCTGGCAGGCGGTCTTGTCGGCGCACTCGTCGACGTCGCTGCAGTAGCCGGTGGCGCCGCCTCTATGTGCCCGAGTTTAGGGTCGAGTGTTACCTGGCAGGCGGTCTTGTCGGCGCACTCGTCGACGTCGCTGCAGTAGCCGGTGGCGCCGCCTCTATGTGCCCGAGTTTAGGGTCGAGTGTTACCTGGCAGGCGGTCTTGTCGGCGCACTCGTCGACGTCGCTGCAGTAGCCGGTGGCGCCGCCTCTATGTGCCCGAGTTTAGGGTCGAGTGTTACCTGGCAGGCGGTCTTGTCGGCGCACTCGTCGACGTCGCTGCAGTAGCCGGTGGCGCCGCCTCTATGTGCCCGAGTTTAGGGTCGAGTGTTACCTGGCAGGCGGTCTTGTCGGCGCACTCGTCGACGTCGCTGCAGTAGCCGGTGGCGCCGCCTCTATGTGCCCGAGTTTAGGGTCGAGTGTTACCTGGCAGGCGGTCTTGTCGGCGCACTCGTCGACGTCGCTGCAGTAGCCGGTGGCGCCGCCTCTATGTGCCCGAGTTTAGGGTCGAGTGTTACCTGGCAGGCGGTCTTGTCGGCGCACTCGTCGACGTCGCTGCAGTAGCCGGTGGTGCCGCCTCTATGTGCCCGAGTTTAGGGTCGAGTGTTACCTGGCAGGCGGTCTTGTCGGCGCACTCGTCGACGTCGCTGCAGTAGCCGGTGGCGCCGCCTCTATGTGCCCGAGTTTAGGGTCGAGTGTTACCTGGCAGGCGGTCTTGTCGGCGCACTCGTCGACGTCGCTGCAGTAGCCGGTGGCGCCGCCTCTATGTGCCCGAGTTTAGGGTCGAGTGTTACCTGGCAGGCGGTCTTGTCGGCGCACTCGTCGACGTCGCTGCAGTAGCCGGTGGCGCCGCCTCTATGTGCCCGAGTTTAGGGTCGAGTGTTACCTGGCAGGCGGTCTTGTCGGCGCACTCGTCGACGTCGCTGCAGTAGCCGGTGGCGCCGACTCTATATGCCTGAGTTTAGGGTCGAGTGTTACCTGGCAAGCGGTCTTGTCGGCGCACTCGTCGACGTCGCTGCAGTAGCCGGTGGCGCCGACTCTATATGCACGAGTTTAGGGTCGAGTGTTACCTGGCAAGCGGTCTTGTCGGCGCACTCGTCGACGTCGCTGCAGTAGCCGGTGGCGCCGCCTCTATGTGCCCGAGTTTAGGGTCGAGTGTTACCTGGCAGGCGGTCTTGTCGGCGCACTCGTCGACGTCGCTGCAGTAGCCGGTGGCGCCGACTCTATGTGCCCGAGTTTAGGGTCGAGTGTTACCTGGCAGGCGGTCTTGTCGGCGCACTCGTCGACGTCGCTGCAGTAGCCGGTGGCGCCGCCTCTATGTGCCCGAGTTTAGGGTCGAGTGTTACCTGGCAGGCGGTCTTGTCGGCGCACTCGTCGACGTCGCTGCAGTAGCCGGTGGCGCCGACTCTATGTGCCCGAGTTTAGGGTCGAGTGTTACCTGGCAGGCGGTCTTGTCGGCGCACTCGTCGACGTCGCTGCAGTAGCCGGTGGCGGTGACGGTGAAGCCGGGCTCGCAGGCGCAGTCGTACCCGCCGGGCAGGTTGCGGCACCGGCCGCGCCGGCACACGCGCGGGTTGTCGCGGCACTCGTCCACGTCGCGGCACGCGTGACCCGTCTCCGTCGACTCGTAGCCCGGGTTGCATACGCACTCGTACCTATACAGGAATGTAACTTCATAACTAGCTGGATATGGTCAATGCAAACTGGCGCTAAGCACTTACACGTGTCACTATTTTATCAAACACGATTTATTCAGCTTGTCACACACACAACACACGATGCAGTCAAAGCCAGTTATAACTTATAACGGCTCACTCGGATAATGTTTCACAATAAAGTAATTACTTCCTAAAAATTTGCGACCTTGAATTGAGGGTTTAAATGTTCAGAGCTCTCAAATTAGACTAAATTACACATAAAATATGTAGGTATATGCCAACTTTCGTGAATAGAGAACGAGATGAATTCAGTGGGAAGAAACATCATGACATTGAATTTTTATTTTTCAAAATAAGGAGTAGGTATGATCATTTTTATGATGTAAGAAAGCATGTGCTTTACCTACGCATATGTATATATACCTCGCCACCTTAGTGAAGTCCGTTCCGCCGCACGTAGGAGCGATGGCAATGACGGTATTACTATTATTATTAGTTGATTGCATTTCCTTCACACAAATAAATAAATACTGTAAATATCTAAGAACACAATGTGTCTCACCCGCCGCCGACGTCGCTGCACTTCCCGTTGGTGCACATCTGTCCGTTCGTCATCTCGCACTCGTTCTTGTCGCTGCAGCGGAGACCGTTCTCCACCGGGTCGAACCCGGGCGGGCATCTGGATATAACAATCAAACAAACACGTCAACACATATGAAACTTTAGATTTATAAAAAAAAAATAGCCGATAGAAGTGAAGTGAAGTAGTAGAAGTGTTACTAAGAAGTAGAAGTGTTAAGTTATTCCTTAGAATTGTAGTATTAAACACCAATTATTAAAAAAACTAATGTCACCTATATAGCTGCAGATTTATTGCTATGGCGCATGTCGTTGACGTGCACCTATAAGATTTTGATAAACCCTACCAAAATGTGTTTAGCGCTACAGAAAGAAGGCTAAAGAAGTTACCACTTCAACAAATAGTTAAATATTGTCGAACATTCCATACACACAACATTATATGATAGTAGGTACGTTATTGTTTTACCACAATAATATTAGATATGTGTTTAAAGGTTGAGTAACAATTTTTTGAAATTACATAAATATAAGTATCTATTAACTCCTTATTATAAATAATCCCTGTAGTCCTATATTTATATCTCCTTTTCCATGGAATAAATTGCTCTTAGCGGTAAGGCCGCTAATTGTTTTTTTTTGTTTAAGGCTTTTGCTGTTATTTTGAAGTGATAACTTCTTACGGTAGGGTAAACTGCTTCGATACGTAACGTGTTAAGGCGCCAATTTGTCTGGCCTCCCTTTCTCTCACGCATACGACAGCGGTAGGTAGACTCTTCTGATCGGGGGGGTTCGACTCGTGTGTCCCGAGACACACGAGTCGAACCCCCCCGGTCGGTTGACGCACGTCCCTCCCTTGCAGTACTCCAGCGCGCACTCGTCCCCCCCCCACCCTCCTCACTTGCAGTCGAACCCCCCGGCCGGTTGACGCACGTGCCTCCCTTGCAGTACTCACCTGCAGCCGAACCCTCCCAGCCGGTTGACGCACGTCCCTCCCTTGCAGTACTCACCTACAGTCGAACCCCCCCGGCCGGTTGACGCACGTCCCTCCCTTGCAGTACTCACCTACAGTCGAACCCCCCGGCCGGTTGACGCACGTCCCTCCCTTGCAGTACTCACCTGCAGCCGAACCCTCCCAGCCGGTTGACGCACGTCCCTCCCTTGCAGTACTCACCTACAGTCGAACCCCCCCCCAGCCGGTTGACGCACGTCCCTCCCTTGCAGTACTCACCTACAGTCGAACCCTCCCAGCCGGTTGACGCACGTCCCTCCCTTGCAGTACTCACCTACAGTCGAACCCTCCCAGCCGGTTGACGCACGTCCCTCCCTTGCAGTACTCACCTACAGTCGAACCCCCCCGGCCGGTTGACGCACGTGCCTCCCTTGCAGTACTCACCTACAGTCGAACCTTCCCAGCCGGTTGACGCACGTGCCTCCCTTGCAGTACTCACCTACAGTCGAACCTTCCCAGCCGGTTGACGCACGTCCCTCCCTTGCAGTACTCACCTACAGTCGAACCCCCCCGGCCGGTTGACGCACGTCCCTCCCTTGCAGTACTCACCTACAGTCGAACCCTCCCAGCCGGTTGACGCACGTCCCTCCCTTGCAGTACTCACCTACAGTCGAACCCTCCCAGCCGGTTGTCGCACGTCCCTCCCTTGCAGTACTCACCTACAGTCGAACCCCCCCGGCCGGTTGACGCACGTGCCTCCCTTGCAGTACTCACCTACAGTCGAACCCCCCCGGCCGGTTGACGCACGTGCCTCCCTTGCAGTACTCACCTACAGTCGAACCCCCCCGGCCGGTTGACGCACGTGCCTCCCTTGCAGTACTCCAGCGCGCACTCGTCCACGTCGATACACGTCGGGTTCCCGTCGATCTCCGTCGCCTCGGCGCCGTCCCAACACTGGCACTGGTAGCTGTACGTACAAAATTATACAATTAGTCACCATGGCCCAAAAAACAGCCTCAAACTTTCCGAACGATGCGGGTTGCTCCAAACGAAGAGTATGTAAATTCTATCGCGGGAACTTCTAATTCGTAGTTCATGATTCCTTTTAATATGACAGTTATCTACAGGCGGCAATGACCACAGCAGTAACAATGATTACGGCCACGGCTGCAACAATAAACTGGTGCGCTGGGCGTTTTTTCTCGGAAGCGACCGACCGACCTGGCGGCCAAATAAGGCCTCTCTGTGCTAGACTGATAAACTTAACCAGATGATGCTTCGAACAAAGCTAAAGTTTAAAAAAGATATTATGTTACTCGTTGCCGTCCAAACTGTCCAGTTATGGAATGCCTTGCCTGTCAACATTTTCTCAAACAGTCACAGGTTTTTCTGTAATTTTCTTATTGTTTTTATAATTTATGTGCATTCAAGAGTTTATCTATCTAGTTACCCGATGTCCTTGTCGACGCAGTCTCCCAGCCCGCAGATTCCCTTCCGCAGCATGCACTCGTTGATCTTGGCGATGGCGGGCGGCTCGTAGTTCCCCCCGCCGTTCCCCCCCTCGCCGCCCCCGCTCCCGCCCCCGCTGCCGCCCCCTCCTCCTCCGTTCGTGACGTTTCGTCGCCAGTCGGGCGGGATCACGCCACCGCCGCACAGGTGCGTCCATTCCGCTACAAATTATACCAAACTTAAGAAAACTTATCCTACTAATGTGAGAACTGCGAAAGTCTGGATGTTTACATGTTTGTAGATCAATCACATCGGGACGTTTGAACGAATTCGGTTGAAACTTGGAATACAGTTAGTTTTTAGTCCAAAATAGTACTACTAATGTAGACTACTTTTTATCAAGGTAAATAACAGGAGCGGAAGCTGGGCGGGTTAAACCGCAGGGATCTGATCTCCAATTGATCCTGATCTCTGATTGTATCTCCGGGTGATGAGCATACTGACTTTGACTGATATTTTTATGTTTATAATACAGCGTTATGCTGTGTTGTTGTGGGCAAACATGTCGCTAACGATCAGGCACTCGCCTCTCTTCTTGTAACTTTATCTTATTATGATTATAAATGAATAATACGGGACTACCTTTCACTATCTAGACCCAAGTTAAGCAAATATTATACTACTGCCCGGCTTGTCCTATCTCTCATGAGAGAAAGCCCCAAGTCATAACTGCGCTATTTACATTGAAGAGTTACTCACTGGCTCCTCTGGGCGGGCACGGCGTGCACATGTCTCCCCAGGCGCGGCCCATGTTGTACCCGCAGCAACAGTCGCGGTTGGACAGAGCCACGGGCAGCCGGTCCGCGCACTCGCCCATCTCGCTCAGGTACGTGAAGCAACTGCCCACACGCCCGTCTGGGAAAATGTAACAACAAATTAGATTTTTTTCATTACAATCATAAGCTTTCTGAAGTTTATGGACAGTAATATAACAACAAATGACAGTTTACGCTTTATTGGCTTCAACTAGACAGTACATTAGTTTTATAAATTAGCGCAAAAGAAGAAATGGTTTGATCAATGAGCTTTGAAGGTCGGTAGGAAGCCAAAAAATTCAGAGTAAGGAAAGAAAAACTTGAAGTAATAGACCATAACTTGATTAAAGTAGCTAGATAATTATTATGTTTCTGTAATGTAAAAGATGTAAAATATGTTTAAAATAATATTTTATTACGTAAATTAAATACCTGACTGTGACTGTGTCGGAAATTATGAAATTGTGATTTCACTTTTGACAAGAATCCTTAAAAACTTATGGAAGTAGAAAGTAGATTTTTAATTATAAAATATTACAAATTGCCTTCCGGAATTCCAAAAATGTTTGAACTCACCAATACAGAATTTCTTATCCGGACTGGGAATGAAGTGTGGATTGCAAAGACAGTAGTAATCTCCTTCTGTGTTAACACATTTGCCGTTCTGTTGATATAAAAAGTTATATTTAATTGTCATTAACATGCAGTTACTGAAAAAAAATTGTTTATTTACTTTCGATTGTGTCGTTTTTGTGTCAATAATTCCTAAGAAGAACTAGACATAGAGCATGAGAACTGAACAGCAGCAGAGATATTCCCGTTATAACCTAGGTTCTCACAACGCTGTTTTAAGTAGCAAAATATGGAACAATGGCAGAAAAGTGATAATACTGAAGAAATAATTGAATTGTAAAATCTGCACACACGAATGAATCAGGCAACCCACACTCAAACTGACATACCTCAGTGCTATGGTTGCAATAGTGGCATTCGCAATGTTTCTAAAGCAGAGGTATTCCAATGAGCAGCATTAATATTAATTCAATCACAGTAAATCATATTTTTGAAGTCTAATTAATGATAGCATTTTTCTAAATTAACTCAATGTTCTTTTTTATGAGACATGATATTATTTGTCAAGACCATACACTGTAAATGGGGCATAAGATACAACCTGACCCTTACAAAATGATATGCTGATTAATAAAGGGAAATACTACACTACGAACACTTTCATGTAACGCATTCGAACTTAGACGACCGATTGTTAGTACTACTCAGTCTGACAATTTTGTATTAAGATGTTTTTTTTTCTATTCTTACCGGGCAGATGTCGGGATCCTCGCACTCGTCGATGTCCTCACAGTTATTGGTAACGCGATGCCTCCGCTGTCCGGGTTCACACTCGCAAGAAAACGAGCCCACAGAGTTGACACACTTTCCTCCCGCACACAGGCCGGGGATAGCAGCGCATTCATCAATATCCTGGCATAAATGTCATTAAATTTTAGATTATTGTATACTACATACCTACAACACATTCGTAGGTACAAACATTTCATTAAATATTTGGAAAATTATATAGTGTTGTAAAGAGTTATAAGTTATGATCATTACGAAAAGTCTAATAAATAATACAATCTGTACATCAATTAATAAAGATACAAGAATAGTAGACGACATAAAACACACAAACTATGTCGAAAAATGATGCTGCGACCTATGGACCAATTATGTGCCAATTTGTACAGATAAAACTTGTAGTTTCTTTGGAGTAATTCTAGATTTTACAAAAGCGTTTGACTCCATCTCACGTCACCTCTCCCAAAAGAAGTTTAGTATTTATTGTATTCAGTGATAGCATTATAGGTATATTTGCACGGTCCACAAGTTCATTATTCAACTAGAAACCGCGTATCAGAAAATAAGATCATAATTTGAGAAGTCCATAAGCTATCACTAATAACTTTAGAATTCAGCAGGGGAGCTCAGTTGCTCCCATGTTACTAATAATGTAATTAATTTTATACGCTCGTGCTTATATGTTACAGATAGAATTGTAAACACGTAATATTGTAGTACCTATGCCTGTCTGACTGCATAGTAGTTTATCTCATCTTAAGATATAGAGACAAGTAATGTGATGTTGATCAGACCTGGCATTCCTTGGTGGCGAGGTTCCGCAGATGTCCGGTGGGGCAGGACAGGTCCCCGCAGCGCTCGCACGGGTGTCCCCACGCCACGCCCACGGTGGCGCAGCAGAGCTGCTTCGTGCAGACCACGCCTTCCAGCGCGCCCGTGCACAGAGCTCCTCGGGTGTCCGTGTAACATGGTCCTGTACAATATAGGAAACGATCAAAGTTTAAACGAATGCGAATGATTTTTGAAACATAACTTTCGGTACATTTTAAACTAAGTCAATTTCCTAAATTGATATCATCAGAGGGTTAATTCTTAAGCAATTTAAGTACAATTTGGCTGTTCAAGAACGAATACCCTGAAATTTTGTTTCAAGTTGCAAGTTACGGTGCGTGTTAGTCCCGTTTGCTAGTTGGGAACTAGCCCACAATTTATCATTGGAACTTGAAGAACATATAAGTATGATTAAAATATTGGCGTACGCATAGTAGTCGAAATGGGGCCACTATTACCCAATTTTGTTAGTGTAAACACAATGTTCATTCAAAATAAACATGTTTCTCTAATCTATGCATTCAACCGGAAGAGGTCAAATAATATTTAATCTGTTTTCAATTTTTATATCATCTGTCAAGATTCTAAGCCCTTTCTCTTTCGGGCGGGCGTCGAGCTGGACGGTCGTGTCCAGCACTCAGTCAATAATTCAAGTCAAACTCTTTCGGGCGGGCGCCGAGCTGGACGGTCGTGTCCAGCACTCAGTCAATAATTCAAGTCAAACTCTGTCGGGCGGGCTCTCAGCCGAGACGGTTGTCTCCGACATTCAAAGTAATTCAAAGTCAATCATAAGTGTCATTATTTAACCTCAAGCCGGTCAGGTAATCAGCCGGATGGTTGTTCCGGTAGTCAGTCAATAACTTATTATTTACCATATTTGTCCACGAGGCCATCCGCCGGGACGGTTGGGTCAATTCGGCTCAATTCTTAGTGTTAAGTTCAGGCTTGTAAGCCAAATGATCAAAGGACGGTTGCGTCCAACTTTAGTTCAATAAACCAGTGTTAAAATACGATTCCAGTGTTTTCAATTAGTATCACATCAGATCAGTCAGATCGACATAGTCTAGGTCCAGTTCAGGATCCCACATCATCATTTAACATCAGCCACCACCGCGTGGACCGGACCGTGCACGCTGTCAACCGACAGCCCCGATCGCCGCTTCGAACCCGCCGGTCATCGCACGGTCGGGTTGCGCACACACAATGAGGTGCATTTTAGTCATCAATGACCAAATTTTGTTGTATCTAAACTTTACTTGTTTAAAATAAATCGATGATTGTATCAACAACTCTCTCCTTGCGAGAGAAGGCCCCGAGTCCCAGCAGTGGGAACGTTTAGTGGGCTGTTGATGATGATGATCAACATTTTTAGCGATAATATGTTTGCACTCATCTCAATTTAAATTATTGATGGGTGGCTCCATATGGTTTAGTCTCACAATACCGACCATCAAACGAGGAGATTGGGGCGAGTGATTGGAGTATAGTATTGCACTCATCTCAGTTAACAAAGTGGCGATGTGGTACTCACCAGTCCTCCGATCGATCTCGCACCGGGTCCCGGAGAGGCCGTGGAAGCACACGCACCGGTCCGGCGCGATGCACCGGCCGCCGTGCAGGCAGGGCTTGCTGCAGATAGCTGGGGACGAATAAACGAAGATAAGGAATTGATTTTAATCCTGTTTAACGAAAGACGACAAACGACTTACACGAAGATTTTAAAACAGCCATGGAGGCCTACTGGCTAGATCACTAGAATTGGGTTGAAACTGTTCCTACTACTCCCCCCTATGTTCCTTTTCTTCTCCTATTCCAAGGTACATGTAAAGAAAAAGAACCCAAATGTTAAAGGTTACAATCTTGGTGTATTCAAATCCAGAAAGAAATCAGTTTTCTTCTAGGTAAGCACGCTCCATCGCAGACAACATTGTCGCTTAACATCAGACGAGATGGCAGTCAAGTGTTTTTTATTTATTTAATTTAGCCACTCCACAGACTCTAGGGTCCGTGACCTTTATCATTTCGGTTCTCTTTTATTATTAACATATTTCTTGGATTAGGAGAAGAAGAGGAAAATATCCTATTAGCCTATTCAAGCTTTTTAAGCTAGTAACGGCGGTCAAGTGTAAACCTACAAAAAATGTAAACAAATAAAAAGCTCCACTGGTAGTGTGTACTCACGCTCGGTACAGAACTCCCCGCTCCAGCCGGGTGCGCAGGCGCAGGTCCCGTTGCTGCAGGTGCCCCCGTTCATGCAGATCCGCCGGCAGCCGCCCGGCGTCCGCACTGGAACACATAAATAAGGTTTCTGAATATCATGGATACCTACTTCTGCGTTTTAAAAGATGCCAACGCCATCTAGTCTACAACCTCGTAAACAATACTTGTATGTGTTCTTGTAGTGCTAGGGCTCATCACAGAGTTTGCCTGGGAAAGTCCCACTATGCCAGTTATTCTACTGCCATTGTTTAAAGGGCAATATTTCCAGAGAAACCAGAAACCGTAGAACTTGCGTCGTCTCCACTTAACGCTAAACTTTACTAATATAGTGGCGGTCAGTTACTAGTTTTCCTATAAATTAGAATGCAAAATGGTGTTAATGGACACTAGTTTTCTAATTTGTCACATGTTGGGCGCCACACAAGCGGTCGACTCATCTCTCCTCTGCTGCAGTAAGCAGTAGTGTGCTCACCTGGGTAGGGGTAGAGGCCGCCGCCGCCGCCGCAAGTGGGCGCTTCCACTCCGCCGGGGCAGCGGCACATGTTAGGCGCCACGCAAGCGGCTGACGAGCCGCACTCGCCGCGACACACCGCTGGAAATTACACAAATATTTATTAATACTGAGCTATTAGCGAATAGAGAACTAAAACATTTCTCAGCTAAGCTGTTGCTCAGTGGATTAATCAATAGGGTACCGGACTGGGTCAAAAATACACTATTCTAATTAGTCCGTCAGCTACATCATGGAAAAATATGGGACACGTATTTTTGTTTTTTCAAAATATTAAAAATCGACAAAGATATAGAACATCAAACTTCAAGAGTGGGGGGTCGCGACGGCACTCGTGAGTAAAAATCGTAGGCACGAGTGACGTCACGCGAACCTTCTAAGCGCTGTATCTTCGTAATTTTTTGTTTGTGAAACAAAAGAAAAAATAATATTTTAAAACAAAACAATATTTTTTAGCAATCTAACTGACGGACTAATTAGTTTTTTGAGGATTGTACCCTATTGGATAAATACTTTTAATATTTTCCCGTTATTACCGCAATGTTATCTATCTATCATTAACATTAGACTAATGTTGTTCCCACAGGACGATACTATCACTTTGCAATAACCATCAAGCAAAGATTAAAAAAATCATTTCGAATACTTTTTTCGCTGCAATGTATCGTCACCAGCCTATACTCGTTTACTATTAAACATAGCTTCCCGATAAAACACCACTGGCGACTTAGGTCTACAGTTTCCAAATGCCTTCGGTATGTCGTCACTTCAAGGTTTCTTACACTGTGTTTTAATGTACAGAACGTAATAACAAGACAATAACAAAATAAATTATTTTCTGCGCTTAGAGTTATATCATCTAAAATGAAAATAGCACGTATACAACACGGAATCGTCATTAAACAGTCAATATCTAGGTAACCTTCGATGCACATGGCCACAAAAAAGGCTCGACTCCAAACAAACCAAAGGATTATAATTAGGTACTCGATGCAAATGTTGCATAAGTTAAATTTAATGTCTGCATCACGTCATCTCTATTTATTAACTCTATGACGGATGCTTCAGCTTGCGACTGAAGTCCGCTAAACTTACTTTTAACAGTTAATTTATATTATAACTCAAATATAAATAATAAGGAACGTATCCATTTTTTTTGACAGGATTTGGGATCGAGATGTTGAGGTCCTCGTCACATCCTACCAAAACTATAAACGCAAAGGTTTGTATGTAATTTTCAGTAATTTTTTGCATCCAAAATTACTGACCTAGATAAAATTTGGTGCAAATAGACTATAGTACTAAAATTTGCTATAGCATAGCATATTTTTTGTTGATATTTCATAAACCACCTCACCGATTTCGATAAAAAAATATTTAGAACCACCTTTATGAACTGTGATCTACTGAACAAAAATAACTTTAGATAAAGCGATTCACAATTGGCGGAGCAATCGCGTTAATACATCCAAAAAACATCCAATTGATCAAATTGAGTCCTTTTTTTTTAATAATTTACTTTCTCCGCATAAACAAAAACCGACTTCTATTTAAAATTAAATTCACTGTCAACCAAATTTCATACGAATCTATTCCTATGTAGTCTAAATACATGAAAGCATATTTTAGTTTTTGTTCATATTTCGAAAACCACCACAATGATTTCGATAACATTTATATGGAACTACCTCTGAACCATTATCTACCAAAAAAAAAAACCATTCACAATTGGTGGCGCTATCGCGTAACATTCACACAAAAAAACAAACAACCGGATTTAAAACCTCCTCTTTTTAAAGTAAGTCAGTTAGAAATCCTAACAAGCCAAAAGAAGTAAAGCTTAAAGAAATGTGAAACGCATACTCACGGACTATACATAATAAAGAATTTGGTCTAGAAGTCCATCCCGGACAGCAATGCGTGCTGTTCCGACTCCGGCACACGTGGGGGCTGGAAACACAAAGAAAAAACATAGTAAATACACCAATGTGCAACGCAATGTTAAAGTTACGAGAACACTATATACTAAGGACTTTGCCTTTGCAAGTTATTCTGCTGCCAAGCAGTAGTGTTCAAACATTACTGTGATCTGGTTTAAAGAGAGGGGTCTATATGGGGTGGCATAACATTTTTTGTCCTATTTTAGGTAGGCATAACGTTTTTAGGACTAATGATAATTTACCATAACAACTAAACGCATAACTGTCTTCGCATAATGTTAACTAGCATAACCATATATAACATAACGATAACTTAGCATAATGTTTAAACGCATAGCCATATATAGCATACAGATAACTTAGTATAATGTTTCGACGCATAACTATAAATAGCATAATGGTTAAAGGCACACATTGAGAAAAGCATAACAATACTTAAACATACTGATCAACGGCATAAACTTTAAACGCCTAACTAAAAAACAAGTGTAAAGAGCGGACATAAATAAAATACGTGGGTGTGTGAAATGCGGGTGGGTACTTCGACAACAATATTTATTATTCGTAATGTAGGTATCTACTAATTTAATGGAATATCTATGCAGGACTATGCAGTAGTATAACAATTTTTGTACCAATTTATGTAGACATAACGTTTTTAGGACTTAAAAACCTACATACACCTAAGACATATGGTGCACTTTTTGACTCCGGGTGGGCTCCCGCCAGAAGCTCTTCGGTCAGCCCTGAGTGTTGCTTCTCCATACTCAGGACCTCCCTTGAGCTTCTGGCTCCCGCATTTTTTAAATACACTCTAGGGGTAGTAGCGACAAGACTAGGTGGAGTCGGGGTGCTCCGAGTCGGATCTGGACCCTATATAACCTGGTTATATATTACGTAGCACAACAAATGATTAAAAAATGCCTAAATGCATCTGAGCAACAGTCGAATTGAATGTAGCACAATAGATTTTTATGATTAAAACACATAACGCCAAAAAACGATTATGCAAAAGTTACATTATGACACTATATGTTATGCTACATTCATTATGACAAAGTAAATTAGGAAAAAAAATTATGCGATTTAAACGGCACCTTAAAAAAAATAGAACAAATAAAAAAATGCTTAAAAACTATTATGCGTCTCATCAATAGTCGAATAAAATGTAGTACAATAGATTGTTATGCTTAAAACACATGACGCCAAAAAATGATTATGCGAAAGTTGCATTATGACACTATACATTATGCTACATTCATTATGACAAAGTAAATTAGGAACAAAAAGTTATGCGTTCAAATAGGCTCCCTAAAGAGAGAACATTACCGGGCTAAGACATAAAGCGCCTTATCTCCGAGTGACGAGCTCAGTGCGGTGCTAGGTAATAGTTTGGACTCTTCATGTTCCAATAGGTGCGTATCACTGTGCTGTTATGGGCAGGCATGTTGCTTACCATCAGGGCATCAAGCACATGTCCTGCTTTACCCAATTCCCATTCTCGTTAATTTCCCGGGAGAAAAAGTAGCCTATGTGTTATTCTTCCAGACTATAACCTAATTGTGTTCCAAATTTCAACCCTATTCGTTCACCCTACATCCAAACCTAAACCTAAACATCCAAACACTGACATTTATAATATTAGTAGTATTGGTGGTCATGCAGTCGTTACGACGTGATTGAGCAATAAACATCCAAGTTTTGACATTTATATTATTAGTAGGATAACAATTAACGTTATATAAATAATCTATGTAATGATAGTTGTCGACAATATTCAGATTCAGTAATCACGTACCAATTAAAAATTCTACAAAAGAGCGATCAATATGAATGAAGCGAGAGATTAACATAAACATATCATTGGTCACGTTGACTGCCATCCGGCGATGATTCACCCCTCTATGAAAATTAACACTTTTGCAGCTAATAATATATCTGCAAATATCGAAAGACATCGCTAAAACCACTGTACAAACAAAAGATTATAGTCATACTGGAGTATGCAGAAAAGGTATTCCACAAATAATATAAATGGGTTCCCTATTGATTCGCATAGTACTCGTATCTTTAGCCCTAAAATTTAATGTCATAAAAATAACCTCTTAACATTAGTTACTATTAATCATCCTTACACATATCACTGCCCCTAATATCACTTGTCATAATGTTAGTATTACTAACATTTAAAAGCCATAACCTTAAACGCCCTAACTATTGAGAAACATAAAGTTTTGTGCCATAAATGTATAATGTCATAACCTAAAATTGCTTTAATATTAGATATTAGACATATTGGTTATAACGAGAGTTTCCGGATGTAAATACAGTTAAGTATACATTTTGGCATAATTTTTACTTAGTTTAGTTGGCAAACGTTTCACTTAGACAAGATTATATCGTTTTGTTTTTTGTGCATTTTTTGTATCATAATTTATTATTTTTTATAAACTGAACAGTTACCTACACTTTACAACAAATATTTTGAAAGTATCCTTTCAATGTAAACGAAGTACTCTGATTAGGTTCTGTTACTGTCTTTTGACAACTGGTCCGACGAGGTTCTGTCACTGAGATTTGACTCCGGGTGGGCTCCCGTCAGAAGGTCTCGCATTTTTATATACACTCTAGGGGTAGTAGCGACCAGACTAGGTGGAGTCAGGGTGCTCCGAGTTGAATCTGGGTTCTAAGTAAGTTCTGGGATTAAGTAAGCTAACTGGCCCGATTTGGTTACATAGAAATTAAATTCAATTTCAAATATGGTACATTCAAAAATATGAACTAAAAGAAATAGTATGACTAGGAACAATAGGCATTTTAACCATTATGTACATGAAATTTATTACATGCAAATGATATGACAACATACAAGTATGGCTATTAAAAAGTATGCGCATCTAATATTATGACTACAAAATATTATGACAAGATACATTTGTATGCGGAACAACTATACGACAAAAAATATTATGCGAATGAATGGGACACCATATTATTGTAAATGTCAATGTTTGGATTTTTTATGTTTGTTGCTCAATCACGTTGTAACGTCAAAACGGATCACGGAAATTTGGAACACAGATTATAGTCAGGAATAGCACACAGGCTACTTTTTCTCACTGAAAAATAACGTAAACGGGTAAAACCGCTGGGCACTGCTAGTAATAACTAGCTACATAGACTTATACATTAGGACCTGGCCAAAGGAGCGACAAAATGGGACAACCGCTTTGGGCCTAAAATTGCATTTTAGAACCATACGACATGCGACTCAGTTCACAGTGCCAGGGCGCGGGGGGGAGTGAAAGAGTTTTTGCTGGGCATTATGCCAAATGCCAAAAAAAAATCTGTAAGCCACGTCCTTCTTATTATATACCCCTTTCAGCATCGTACACCCTGTTTGTGGAACCTTGCTCATACAAAGATCAGACGCTTACGTAATCCCGAAGCTCGGTGACAGCCCAACCTTGCTTATTTATTGTTATGAAGTGTATCTAAATAGAATTCGATGCGCCTGTTTACAACTAGACCAATTCAGGGAGGTCAAAGATTATCGCGGTGTGACGAGACCTTACACTCTGTCATGAAGGCCTGCATCGAATGAGTAACCGACTTTTCAAGTTCCCACAATTGGGACTTAGGACCTTTTTCTTACAAATAGCGATAAGGCTTTAACGGCCATGTTCCGTATAATCGGGCAACATTAAAAATCATAGCGGATCTATGGTTTGACAGCCGGCTGTGAAGTGACGTTGTCGGTTTTTCGCTGGAACGAAAAGACGCGTTTTACTTTTATCTATATAATCTGGTTTAAAGTGTTAATAATTGTGCGGGAATACGTTATTAACTGTAATATATCGCTACGGGATTAGTGCTGGATTATTAATTGTGAAGTGGCTACTGGATTGGCCGCTTCTAGAACGCAGGATCGTTCTGGGAATTCGCGAGATCGCCTGGAATCTGTCTGGTTTGGTATTACAAATTCCCTTCCTTCCTTCTTCCTGACAACCAAACTGGACTTTGGACGACGCCGGGAGCAGTAATTGGGTGAGTAATTTTAGGTACCTTGTTTGCAATTAGGGAGTAACTCTTAAAATCGGTATAACGGCATTTAATTTGTTTTTAATTCTCGCTATGGGCCCCGAGACGGTATTTCTGGCATAAATATCGAACAGGCCACTCTTTAACTTTTCCACCACGGCCAAGTTTGATGAAAAACACTTTTTTTTTTGTCAGTTTAGTTTATATCGCTGATATGTATGCACTTGACGGCCTTCTCGCTTGATGAAGCGACGATGCGGTCTATGATGGAGCGTGGTAGCCTAGAAGAAATGGATTCACTCTCGGTTTGAAGACACCAAGATTGTCTCTATCATGAAAAAATCATTCAAACAAGGCATTCCACAGCCTATAAGCCTGTAATTTTACCTTTACTTCATAAAATAAATATGTGCTTGAACGACATCGTTTCATAGCTGAGGTTCTAAACTTTAGAACCTCAGCTATGAAACGAACCTATTTAGAATCTAAAGCCTCGAACGAGGAGGTTTGACTCGAAGGTGTCTTCAAATCGAGAGTGAATCGATTTTTTCTAGGTAAGAACGCATCGTAGATTACATCATCGCTTAACGTCGGGCGAGATGGTGGCACACCCCGGACACTCGGCCTAAACTCCAAACAAACGGTGAAGTCGACATACCTACACTCACACAACTACGCATATGCCGTTCGAACACATTTACGCATGTGTGCGTGTCATCTAGGGTTACTAAATTATTTTATGGAATAGCTGTGACCCGTGAGTTACCTGCCTGTGTTAAGTGGCTTACAATCTTACCTAGTTAGTGTTCGAACTTTAATGTAGGTAAATTTAACTTTCATCAACAATCAGAAGGGAGAAGATTTAAAACAAAATAGGAGATAATAAAGGTACCATGTACGAATTGATTTTTAGTTAAGTACACTTACCCAAAGAGAAAACTTGGCGCCACTGACATATTTCACAACGATTAACGAAAGCCGTAGTTTAAAAACAACGAGTTTAATAACTTCGTCACAGGACTTCAGTGTTGACGCGTACTTCTAACCAGAATAGCTTAACACAGTTTATAAAAATGATTCAATCTTTGTAGAAATTCTTATGAAATTAAAAATCTCTTATTCTTGTTTCGTATAATAGACGAAAAATTTGGTACCATTTTGTTAAATAATACAGCATCATGGTCGTATTCTCATAGAAAATTATCGTCCGATATAATAACCCTTCGTTGAGTCCACCTCGCGTCCGCGAGGGGGAGGAAGCTTGAAATTGGCGGGGGGTGGGGAGTGTCCGTTCTATCTATATTATCTATTCTATGATGGTGGTTAAGTCCAAACCTATTATAGTTAAATAAATAATGTATGTATAGTACTTTTTATTTTTAAATAAAGATTGACGAGACTAGTAGGACATGTGCCTGATGGTAAGCAACATGCCTGTGCCACATAACGGCACAGTGACACGCAGCTATTGGAACATGAAGAGTCCAAAATATTACCTACCACCGCACTTCGCTCGTCACTCAGATATCTAAGTTGTTACATCTCTACGCCCTGTAATTTCTCTGAAAACATTGCCCTTCAAACCGGAACACAGTAATGATTGCACATTTCTGCTTGGCGGTAGAATAACTGACAAAGGTGTGATACTCCCCAGGCGGACTCTGCTAAGAGTCCTACCACTACAGTACTTACAGTAGGTACTTAAGTTGATACTTCTGCTCTTTGTGCTAAAAAGTCTAACTCCAACCATAGAGTGTATAAATTCTTCAACAAAAGAAGTAGTAACCAGAAGTTTCTTACAATGTTTTCTAAAATATTGACTCGTTAACTTCTGGGTGTAGGTTTTTCGAGACGGTGTGCGTCATCTTAAAAATGTACTCCTTAACGCGCCAGAGAAATATAACTTTAATAATCTACGTATGGGCTCAGTTCCGAAGATCGGACCTACGATACATTTACCCGGGTATTCTTCCCGCTGGTCTATCACTGTTAGAGGTCAAAGATTATCGCGTTTTGACGCGGCCTTAGACTTTGTCTGAAGGCCTCGCGACGCTGCACAAAATCGATCATTTCGATCATGGTTATCGCCGGAGCGAAGCTACAGGTCAGCTCTATCGGGAGCTTATCACCGCTGCAGTTACATTTATAAATCTTACACAATTGCTGATAATAATTGGGTTACGTGATTTTTGGAATTATACAAAATTGTATCATACATTACTAACAAGTTTTCAAAGAGTTTTTTGCAAACTTTGAAGTATTTGAACCCTATTTTTAAAATAGAGACACAGTAATCAGCTCTATTATAACTCGTTCATCTGACCTGAACTCGACAGGTCAAGGGCTTGGCGCCTCTGATTCAAGCTGGGCTTTAATTTTTGGAGTAGACCTGACTCCACTTTACCCTTTTCAGATATTAGTGCCTTCTATCCCAAAAAACGTAACGACTCTTATGGATACACAACCAACAATGTAACAAATAAAAGGCTTCGTCCGTATCTCGGTCAAGGTTACTCCAGCTCTCCCGAAATTTGAATGAAACGCTCTCAATAGCTGTGGGAACACGAGGTATGACATAACTTGCATGTTTACATCCAAGGCCTTACCGAACTGTGAGCCCCCATTCATAGATGTTAACGAAAGCGCTACTATCGCTTATTACAATGAACCTCAAAAGTTTTTTTTATAAAATACTAGCATCACCCCGCGGTTTTTCCCGCGTAGTTTCCGTACTCGTGCTTGGTGGTAACTAACACGCCTGCCCATAACATTCATTCCTGTAATTTTTCCCCGATTAAAAGTAGCCTATGTGTTATTCCAGACTATATACTCTGTGTTGCAAATTTCAAGGTGATCCGTTCAGACATCCGACGTGATTGAGCAAACATCCAAACTTTCGCATTTTTAATATTAGTAGGAAGTAGGATTTATATCTATGTACTTTATATGTATATGCTCTGTAATTTCTGTAGAAACATTGTCCTTCAGGACATTAGTGCTTGGCGGTAGAATAACTGGCAAAGATGTGTAGGACTTCTACTTTCCTGGGCTAACTTTGCAATGAGTCCTATCATTATAGAGTCGATGTTGAAAAGATGCCTAGTTCAGATATGTTACCGTGAACATCTAGTCGTGGCTCTAGATTTGGCAACCCCGACACGCTTGGCTCCGCTTTCGAAGCGGTGGTGACCTCTGGACTTCTGCCTCCCAAATTTATAAGAGATGCATATTCAGATACGTCACCGTAAGCTTCCAGTCTTGACTCTGGACTCGGCAGCCCTACCGGGCCCGACATGCTTGGTTCCGCTTTCGAAGCGGTGACCTCTGCCTCCCAAATTTATGAGCGTGAAACCCACCCACGCGGTAACTGAGACACTCCATTATTTCGCTAATAAGTAGTGTCAATTACATCTTTGTTATGATTTTGACACTTTTTTACGAGCTGCTAGAGGTATTAACGCTTTTGAGTTAAACTAGCTAACACACGATTTTGAGTTGTAAATTAATTTTAGAACTATCATCATTTATCGTGTACTTTTTCCTTTACTTTCCCGCGATAAAGCGTATATGCAATTCCAGACTGTACTCTGTGTTCCAAATTTCAACCCCATCGGTTCAGAACTTTTTGCGCCATTGACCAACAAACATCCAAACCTTGCCATTTATAATATTAATAGGATTTAAACTCAATTTATCGTTTTTTTCTTGCGCAAAAAATAATTCTTTTGAAGCAGTATTTTTTCTGAGAATGTTGTGACAACGAAGTAAAGCCATTGTTGCGTGTGATTCCAGTCACGTGCCCGGCGCAGGAGAGCGATGCTCCCTGGATTTACATTTGCATCATTCTGCGCCTTTTCCTGATCTCACTTTGCGTCATTGCATTGTTTGCGTATCCACAGGTTTTTCTTTATATATAGTATAGAGTGACAAGACGAATAGGACATGTGCCTGTTGGTAAGCAACATGCCAGTCTATAAAAGCTCAGCAACACGCAGCTATTGGAACATGAAAAGTTGAAGAGTCCAAATCATTACCTAGCACCGCGCTGCGCTCTTCACCCGGAGACGTAGTGCGGTTTATCCCTTAGCCCAGTAATTTACCTGAAAACATTTCCCTTCAAACCGGAACACAGTTATGTTTGCCCTCTACTTTTTTAAACTCTACTGCTTGGCGGCAATATACCTAACTGGCAAAGGTTTAGTACTTCCCCAGGCGGACTTTGCAGAGAGCCCTACTACCACAAAAGGACTCCAGGGTCCATGTGTTTTTATGTTATCCTATCTTATTATGTACAGTGCTTTTTACATATGTCTGAAAACAATTATTACGAACTTAGGTATTTTCTATTAGTACACAATTCTTGTCTCTAGAAATTTTCTTCCCGGCCCAGACCCCCATCACACCGCCGCGTTCCGATCTTTTGCACTGCGATCGTCACCCAGAGAAATAAGGTGATTTTTGTGTCCGTGCCCTGTAATTTCTTTGGGAACATCACCCTTCAAACAGGAGTACAATGATGTTTCCAAGTTTCTGAATGGCGGTAGAATAATTGGCAAAGTTGTATGACTTCCCCAAGTGGACTTTACAAAGAGTGCTACCGCTAAGTGCTATTCAAAGTGAAAGTACTTTATTCATAAATGTACAATTTACACGTCAATAAATAAAAAGTAAAAACAAAAGAATGAGCATACAAATTGTATACATTTTCAAAGTTTGAAATTACTACTTTACTGTATTATAATAATTATTGTACAGAAACCTGTCAATCAATATATGAGTATAATATGTTTTTATTACAATTGTACTGACCCATGTCAAATTTTTTATACATTTTAAAGGACTTTGCCATAACTCTCTAAAAATTCGGTCTAACTATAAAAAATTTGGTCGATAAGCCAGCACTTTAATCTGTTTTTGAAGCTTATTCTCTATTATATAAAAAACTAACGGCCCATTCCGGCTGCGCTCGGATATTGTCATTTAAAGACTATTAATAGAAATAAAAACTATCCTATCTCTCAAGTTGGACCAGACTGCTCACGGTGTGCCAATTTAACTTAAAATCGGTTAAGTAGTTTAGGAATCCATCGCGGACAAACATCGTGACAGGAGATTTATACAACGTGGTGGATTTACCTCCAACAATATTTTAACAGTCCATTCTAACACTGATGTAGACTTCATCACCCAAGGTCTCTTTCCCCTCAGCACGGTAGATCACGAGATAATTCGAGTCAAAGTTTGACGTAAAATTTCCACCAAATCACCAGTTTCAACCCTAAAGCATGTACAGCAGACAAACGACCTTGCCGCCGACGCCGCGTCGTCATACAAAAATCCGTGCGGAGATCTGGCCATTAGGGGTATGTCAAAGGAAATAACAATCAAAAAAAAATTTTTTTTATAGATAAAAAATTTTGCGCTTTCATGCGTAATTTTCACATACATGATTCTATACTTAATGTAGATGAACTACCATAAATATTGTTGCACCTTTCTGCAACACCTTGTATATATTAAGAAGAAGATAGTATTTATCTCGCGATGTTACAGACGCTCCTAACATCTTCAACTTCCGATCTATTACAGAACTGTGTTTACGTATTCGCTTCAATCTCCGTTTACTCCCGACGTTTACGGCACAACAATGACGTCAGTTCCTTTGATTTACAGAGTCTGTGCGAAACTCAACAAAAAACTATTTACACTATTTTCTATCTTTGAGATAGAACGCTACCAACAAGTATAGTAGCGTATGTTTTACTACTTTTACACGTATACAGTTTATACTATGTTTATTAGAAGTACTATAAAGTTTACGCCGGAATAATATAAATTTTGTAGCAGTTGTAGTAAAACATATGGGAACAAGAAAGTATAAAACAATTAATGTTTGAAGGTCGCGCATAGGGCTGTAACAATTTGAGAGTATTTTTTTGGGTTGTGAGTCGCTTATTTTGGGCGTGTTAGAGGTTTTAGTCAATTATTTTAACACATTTAACTTCTAGAAATTAGGAACAAAGAAGCGAAGAAACTGAGGACCGAAGGACAGATAGAGCGACACACTAATTGAGAGTAGTTTTTGACTCATTCAACTTTTAGAAATTAGGAACGAAGTTACTAAGAAACAAAGGATCGAAAAAGCGAAGAACGATGGGAGGAACGGAGGAATGAAAGAACGGAAGAAAGGAGGAACACAAGAACGAAGTAACGAAAGAACGACGGAATGAAAGAACGTAGGAATTAAGGAACAAAAGAAGCGGAAGAAAGGAGAAAAGCAAGAACGAAGGACCAAAGGAGCATAGAAGCAAATGAGCAAAGGCGCGGAGAAGCTAAGGAGTGAAGGAGCACAAAGGTGGGATGGACCGAACGGCTGCAGGAGCGAAGGATCGAATGAATGAAATAACGAAAGACGGGACTAACAAAGGAAAAAAGGAAAGAAAAGACTACTGATTGATATAACTAAAGAGTGGTAGAGTAGAGTAGAATGGAGAGTAGCGTGTAGAGTGTGGTGTACTGACCCGACGAAGTGCGTGGGCGCGCGGTCGTCCAGCGTGCGCAGGCCGCGCGCGCGCGGGCGCGGCGTGCCGTGGCGCGCGCGCGGCTCGGCGCCCGCCGCCGCCAGCGCCACCAGTAACACCAGGACTCTCATCTTGGCACCATCACCCTGCAACAACAAGAGATAAACGAGTTATAGATGCTTCTAATCACTAGCGTTAGTGACCCCATCACCCTACAACACGACGACGCAGCCTCGCTACCCTAGCGGGGAGGATTTACCACCTACCACTAGTAGCCGGTACGTAGGCTACCTTACAACTATCTTACGGAGGCCGTCCAACACTACGTCTTCTGGTTCATGTTCGTCACTCGAAAACCTTTCTTCCCCATCGGTTATCAGTTCTGCAAGCGATGTGGCCTGCCCATTGCCACTTCAGCTTGCTTACTCTTTGAGCTATGTCGGCCACTTTCGTTCTTTTGCGAATATCCTCATTACGGATTCTGTCGCGCAAAGAGACTTCGAGCATAGCTCTCTCCATAGCTCGCTGTGCGACTTTGAGCTTTGTTATGAGGCCCACAGTTAAGGACCACGTCTCAGTTCCATAAGTCATCTCTGTCAACACGTACTGATTAAAGACTTTCGTCTTTAGGCATTGGAGCATTTTAGACTCAAAGATGTGGCGAAGTTTCCCGAACGCTGCCCATGCGAGTTTGATCCTTCGCTGGACCTCTTTGTCGAAGTTGGATCTACCTAATTGAATATTTTGACCCTGTTAGACGTAATCGTCATCAACTTCGAGTGAAGTATTCCCAAAAATAGCTGGTACACGTGAGACATGAATATTTGGCATTACCTTCGTCTTGTTCATATTCATCCTCAGATCTACCTGTTGGGATACTCTACTGAGGTCCCTGAGCATAGCACCGAGGTCCTTCAGCGACTCCGCCACAATGACTATGTCGTCGGCAAAACGAAGGTAAGTAATGCATTCGCCGTTGATATTGATGCCATATCCGTTCCAGTCCAGTAGCTTAAAAACATCTTCCAGCGCGGCAGTGAACAGTTTTTTTTGTTTTAATAAAGAGTGACGAGACGAACAGTACATGTGCCTGATGGTAAGCAACATGCCTGCCACATAACAGCACAGAGACACGCAGCTATTGGACCATGAAGAAATCATTTATCAAAAGTCCAAATCATTACCTAGCACTACACTGCGCTCGTCACCCAGAGATCTAAGTTGTTATATCTCTAAGCCCTGTAATTTCTCTGGAAACATTACCCTTCAAACCGGAACACAGTAATGTTTGCACATTACTGCTTGGCGGTACTGGCATAGGTGTGGTACTTCCCCAGGCGGACTCTGCTAAGAGTCCTACCACTACCAAAAAGTCGGTACAGAAAAAACAGTTTCGGAGATGTAACATCTCCCTGTCTCACGCCTTTCTGTAGCTGGATATGTTTTGTGCACTGGTCCTGTAATTGGACAGACATTGTGGTTTTGCTGTAGATACACTTCAAAACTTCGATATAGCGATAGTCGATGCGGCATCGCTGTAGAGACTGAAACACTGCCCAGGTCTCGATGGAATCGAAGGCTTTCTCATAGACTCAAATGCAAACCTATTCAGAAAAAAGCGTGAAAAGTTTGTCCGACACCGACGGTGCATAGACAGACACTTTATTATGCACACCAGAAAAATTACAGTGGAAACAATACAGACAATCTATACTAATATTATAAAGCTGAAGAGTTTGTTTGTATGTTTGTTTGTTTGAACCCAAGGATCTCTGGAACTACTGGGCCGAATTTAAAGGTTATTTCTTTCCAGGATAGTCCATTTATCGAGGAAGGCTATAGGCTATTTAACATTACGCTACTATCAACAGGAGCCGAGCATGAATGAAAAATGTAACAAAAACGGGAAAAAATATTGCTAATTGAAAGTTTTCGTTGCGTGACAGCATATGTCATATTTTAAAGGGATAAACATTAGGATTAAGGGATTATAAAGGCATCATTAGAACCTAAAGTCTCCGAATTTGTTCAAAATTTGAATTGGTACGACCAATTTTCGATAGATGGCGTAGCAACGCGCGCGCGTTCAGCTAGTCACATCATAAAATATTATAGTGACATGAATGACGGCGTTAGCGCTTACATTTTAAGCGCGCAATTTCTTACAAGCAACTATTGCGTCCATAGTAAAATTCAAAATTAATAGGATCACATCATCACCCACGTACCTGCGTTTCTCATGCTACGAATGCTATAAATACAAAGTTTGAATGTTTGTTTGTTTGCATTGGAATTATTGAACGAATCGGGTTGATATTTAAAACACAGAGCATAGTGTGGAATTATAGCACATAGACTTATCAATAAATGAAATTTGGTACAAATAAAGCCTATATAAGTAATATAAGTCTGAGAAAAGACACAGTATGGGAAAAGCTATTTTTAATGTGAAAAGGGGTCTGAAGGGATTTAAAAGGGGGATGAAAGTTTGTGTGGATATTTCGTCAGTTTTAAAGCTAGAGACTTGTTTACTAGACTTTCGATTACATTTAAATACCTATGACATTTAAAGTTGTTAAAAATTTGACCCTAAAAGGGGTAAAATCCTTAATAACAGTTTAGGTAAGCCCCAGGCTTGGCGCAGGTGGTATTAAAATATGCGCTCGAACATCAAATATCCTCATTTTTGAGCGGTCGAGTAAAAATAGAACTTCCTGGTTGTTCAGACAATAATATTTATAATGTTTGTTCAACTGCTGTAGCAGTACACTACACGGATACACATTTATTATTGTTTCTTTACAGCGTTTGTTTTATTAACCTATGTACGTTGTATGACTGTATTGTACAACTGGAGCAGCGCGAGTTATCAGCGAGTGCAATGTTAACTGCTTGTTGTTAAGATGAACCGAAAATACGTAAATCTGACAAACTAGTACTACCTACTATCAATTGAGATGAATATCGTGCTATCTCGCTCTTGAAAATGAAGTCCGTACATAGGCGCGAATGAGACGTCACGATTATTATTACAAATAATAGCTAACATAAAAGCTTTGTAGTTCAGCAAATCTGATATCGGCTATCAGTCAGAATGTGACACAAGGCTAGTAGGCAGATTTTATTGTAAGCACAAGTTAACATCATCCATTGTGTTGGGACTTATTGGATATAACATAAAAGCAAGAAATATACGTTGTTCGACACTTTTTACACACATCACGCAAAGCTTATATTACGGTAGCCTTGCTGCTCTATCTGACCTCGTGTCTTCATTGGAGGTAAGTCTGCCCGCGGAGTCAGAGATCGTGGGTTCAATCCCACCCAGGGCATTTTTATTTATTTGAGATTGATACAAATATTTGGTCTTTGTCTGAATGTTTCTATAAGTCATAAGTATACATATATTTGCGATTATGTAAAGCATGAGTCATCTAATTAGTATGTGTTTGCTTAATTTGGGGCTAGTTAGTTTTGTGTAAGTTCCAACAAATTATCCTGTTCAAAACATTGAAGGGATCACCAATTTGGATTCGACGTCAAATATGCCATAAAAGTTGTTAAATAAACTTTTTGAGAAAGAGATAGAACGATTAAAAGTGAGAGCAAAGAAACGAGAGGGCTATAGAAACAAAGTGAGGGTATTGGAGGCGCGGGGGTCAAGGAATCTGTGCCGAAATGATAACACGGGCCGACGACCGCGCGCAGCGGCTGCATGCTATCAATGCTATAATTAGTGAAAAGATTCACTCACAAACAGCCCACTAAATGTTCCCACTGCTGGGACTCGGAGCCTTCTCTCGCAAGGAGAGAGTCAAAGCCATAATCCACCGCGCTGGCCCAGTGCGTGTTGGTGGATGACACATGACTTTGCAAGATTCTAGGTACTGTCGGTTTCCTCACGATGTTTTCCTGCACCGTTGAGTTAGTGGCATTACACACATGACTTCGAAAAGACAGTGGTGCGCGTGGTTTTGAACCCGGGGTCTCCGGATCGGCAGTCGCCGTTCTCCCGACTAGGCCAGCCGTAAGTTTGAAGGAAAGATTTACTCGGATTCTAGAAAATTCGGATCGGATCCCAGAAGGGTAAAATACGGACCAGTCGGCAATATCGAAGAATGTTAGTATGGATATTGGTTAAATAATATTCCAAGCATTGACAATTGACGTCACAAAAATCGGAAAATTTTTACTCGAATCGACTTTGCTCAGACATTTATAAGCAAAATGAACATTGCACGCCCGAAATGGCCACATCGTTTTGTGTCAGTTTGTTATGTTTGTAATTATACGTGTATTTTCCTGTCAATAAACGAACTTTTAATGTAATTTATAGGTAGGTACTGTTTTCTGGGTAAATCACACGAGTTTTATTGGACAGTAAGATTTGCGAGCTTCCTTGAAATCGAAGTAGGACTTGCATCGAGCCATGTGCTGAATGTCACCCAGCCGCTGGCGGACAACTAATGTTCTGTTTGCTTTCATACTATCTAATAAGTGACTTCTCAAATAAAAGTAAATGTTATTCCTAATTACCTTCAAAAACAATTTCTATTTCTCTGAAAAACATCATCCCTATTGCTGATAAAATTGCCTTTTGTGCATATAACTAGTTGATGGATGATACATGGATGTATTATTAATTTATTAGTTTTTGGTATTGTGGTTTTATTCTATAGGTATATTCTATGGTGCCAAGGAATAGTGATTTTGATTATATTTTCAGAGGAAAAAAATATGAGACCCAAGTATAATTTTGAAAACTACGACATTAAGCTTACGTTTTTGAAGTGAAAACTTCTTTAGGCGCGCTATAGACAGAATTTTCGTGGGCTGTGAAATGGACTCATGATCACGTGATCATCACGCTCGGATATGATAAGAAATTTCGGGTAAACTCGGGATGCTAGAGCGAGAAAGATAATGTGGTCAACAAACGTGCCAGACCGAGAAAGATAATTGTTAGAGGAGGACATGGGACAATACATACTCTTACTCTCTCTCGCTGCTCACTACCAGTGTTGACTGACACCTTAGCGACTTTCTCGCTGAAACTGGCGAATTTTTAAACTTTTTTATCACGACCATAGAATAGATCACGACATTAACTTCTAGGTACTTACCACATCAATTGAACCTGTCACGAAATGTTAAATTTGCATTTCACGTCCATTGCAAAAAAGTTACGGTTGTAATATTTTATCACAGCACTTACACTACGTAAACACACAAAATGATATCCATTTTCATAAGAAGGTGCTTACACAAATACACTATATTAACACAACATATTTATGCATTTTTAGCGAAATACATAAATATGACATAACTAAATAGCAAACACTAAAACCTTGTGAGTCAAACAGCATTTTCGACCCGCGTAATTATTTTTTTTAAATTTATTCTTGGCCATGGATACTAATCATTCAGCCGTAAAAGTTTTAAATCAAAATTATTTAGTAGTCTTTATATAGTTAAGTATTTCTTATTTTAGTTTTCACTTCTGCCGTGCGGTTTTAAGCGCACACATTTTTTTTTTACCACCATACGTTTGCACTTGACCCCCATCTCACCTGATATTAAGCGACGATGTAATCTAAGATAGAGCATGCATCCCTAAAAGAACCGATTCACTACCGAATTGAAGACATCAAGATTGTATCCATCGGGATTAACCCACTCGGGCAACGTATTTCATAGCCAAGATCCTAGATGTTCTTATTACGAAAGTGGACCGTTCTTAAACCTCCTCAAAGACGAGGAGAACTCCTCGAGGAACGTCCATCATGAAACAAATGTCGCTTTTTCAAGCTACAACCGGTCCGATAGAAAAAAGGGCAAAGTGGTATTAAATCTTGTTGATTCAAATTAAGTGAGTCCACCGCCCCGCAGTGTTATCCCTGTAGCTCCTTTAATTTTTCCGCGACAAAAAAAGCCCATGCGCTATTCCATTTTCTAACTGTGTTCCAAATTTCAACCCGATCCTTGCCACCATTCCCACGAAAGAAATTGATCCACAAACATCAACACATCCAAACATTGACATTTCTAATATTACTCGGATACAATTCTGCTACAAGTGCATCGGACACAAAACTAGAACAAAGAGAGTGGACTCGAGTCCGGAACACGCAGCACTGTCTCCGCGGGTATTTGTTTAGGTATGACAGCACAGGAGCGAGAGACACCCAGCGTGAGTCAGCCGCGCCCACGCCGCCGCCGCCGCGGGCTCCTAGGAGCTCGGCATCTCCATTCATTGCGGATTGTCAACTGCTGAGATTGCTTGACTTACGAGTTACCCACATACGAGACTTGAAGTCAAGGTTTACTGAGCTATGTGAAAGAACGCATGGGGAAGCCGTATGGCAGCTGATATGGCTAACCAAAGCCCTTGGAACGACTTAATTAGAGCATTTATATACCAAATGAATTATGTTTATGTTGCTAATTCACTTCCTACTCATATTATAAATGCGAAAGTATTGATGTTTGTTGCTCAATCACGTCGGAACGCCCGAACGAATCGGGTTGAAATTTCAACATAGGTTATAATAGTCTGGAATAGAACATACGCTAGAAATTTTTGGAATAATGCATGGATACGAAATAACCATTTTGTTAAATTTATCTGTAAAAGATGGATGGAGAAGTCTTTCTGGATCCCTGTTTAAATTTAACCGAGATCGGCAGAACCTAAAACATATAAAAAATCTAAAACAACAACAATATTCGCTTTGGAGGATTGCGTTTAATTAGCCTTATCCCCTATTAATTGGTTTCATAATTTTTACTAAAATTAGTTAAATGTATGAGTTTAATTTTTTAATTTAATTTTGAAAACTGACTTCATAGAAAAACATCTCAAAGATTTTTTTTTATTAATTCTTATTTGTTTTTTAGCTATTCAAAGATTTAAACGTGAATCTTGAGGTAGGTAGGAGATATTATTATTTTCAATTAAATACTAGGAGAGCTAACATGGTATCCAAACACCAAATGCCAAGGCTCGCGTGACTTCACCGGCCTGCATAAGGCTTCTCCCAAAGAAGCTAAGGTCACCGCCACCTGTTGACCCAAATCTAAACTTTACAATCGCCCAATCGAACCGGGAGTCCTTCAAATGTAACCCTTTGTCGCCTCTCAATGGGACCTAACGAACTCTCGGCCAGCACTTGACAGTTCCGTTATCAAAATAAATCCTGGATACGGGAATTCTATCCTCCTACAAGGGGATTATTAGTTAGGAAACATCCAAATGGACCGTCTAAATTCTAAAACATCCCATTATTTAATATAAATGCGAAATTTTGGTAATTAAGATGTGTTAATATCTGGTCCTCAAGCACGTCGGAGCGTCTGATTTAGAAATCCGTGATTTTTACTTATTTAGAGGAATCCACCGGGCTGCTTTTGTTTCGACGTTGTGTTTCGTTTTGTGATTTTTAGGTATTCGTTATATTTACGTGTTATTTTTAGAATTTATTACTTACGAGTCCATAACACACCCATTCATTGTTTTAAGAAAAATAAACAACTACATAACAATCCCATTCATAGTTTTACAAATAAGAAACATAGATAAAATTGAGATTTCACCAAATCGCGGATGATACGAGTAGGTATCCATGAGCTAAAATAAAGTGTTCCATAAACGAGCCGCCAGTAATGCTTAACGTGCTTACGATATAATCCAATAACCTGGCAACAACAAACGTTTGTTGTAGCTACACGCAACCATTCAATGAAGATTTACATCATTTTCATCAGTTCATCATAAAATAAAATATATTTTCTCAGAGAAAGCAAAAACGAACTTCAATTTAAAATTAAATTCAGACACTCGACTAAATTTCATAAGAATCACTCCGTCGCGTCGCGTCGTCTTAATACATGAAAGTAAATTTTAATTTATTGTTTAAATTTCAAAAACCGCCACATCGGCTTCGATAAAATTTGTATGAGACCACCTCTGAACTATGATCTGCCAAACAACAAAAGTACAATCAAAATCGATTCACAACTGGCGGCGCTATCACGTAACGCGAAACATATTCTACCGCCAAGCAGTAATGTGCAAACATTACTGTGTTCCGGTTTGAAGGGCAATGTTTCCAGTGAAATTACAGGGCTTAGAGATATAACATCTTAGATCTCTGGGTGACGAACACAGTGCAGTGCTAGGTAATGATTTGGACTCTTCATGTTCCAATAGCTGCGTGTCACTGTGCTGTTATGTAGCAAGCATGTTGCTTACCATCAGGCACATGTCCTGCTCGTCTCGTCATTCTTTATTAAAAAAAAAACATACAACCGAATTGAAAACCATTTCCTTTTTAGGGTTCCGTAAAACGTAAAAACGGAACCCTTATAGATTCGTCATGTCTGTCTGTCTGTCTGTCTGTCTGTCTGTCTGTCTGTCTGTCTGTCCGTCCGTATGTCACAGCCACTTTTCTCCGAAACTATGAAAACTACACTGTTTAAACTTGGTAAGTAGACGTATTCTGTAAACCGCATTAAGATTTGAACAAAAAATTAAAAAAAAAAGATAAATTAGGGTTGCCCCCCATACTGAGAACTGAAACTCAAAAATTTTTTTTTCATCTAACCTATACGTGTGGGGTGTCTATCGATAGGTCTTCAAAAATGATGTTGAGGTTTCTAAAATCATTTTCGTCTACACTGAATAATTTGCGCGAGAGACACTTCCAAAGTGGTAAAATGTGTGTCCCCCCCCCTCTAACTTCTAAAGTAGGGGAATGAAAAATCTAAAAAAAATATATGATGTACATTACCATGTAAACTACCAACGAAAATTAGTTTGAACTCGATCTGATGAGTAGTTTTTTTTAGTACGTCATAAATACACTATTATTGAAACTTCGATCAAAGTTACAACGAACTACAAGAACTATGTGTACTATGTATATTATGTTACTTGGTGCAACGGAACCCTTCATGGGCGAGTCCAACTCGCACTTGACCACTTTATTTTAAAGTCCATTGAAAAATAAAAAAGGAAAAATATAAAGAAAAATTTTTTACAGTTAAATGTACAACATTTTTTGGTATTCAAAAGAAAAGGAGTTATAGAAGTAGTTTCACTACTAAATACAGCCAACGTTTATGTGCCAATTCTACGTGTATACTACAGGCCAGTTGTGCCCCCAATTGAGGGGTTATTACCGCTGCGCGCGCGCCGCTCGCTGCTAACGACCCGCGCCGGGGTAAACAGCCAGCTAGGAAACCGATCCATCAAACGCTCGTATATAATCTGGATGCCGATGAGGCTCGCTCATTAATAGTCTGTTGCTATACACTTACCACTTCATTAGATGGGTTTTACGATCATGGTTTATTTAATATTTACATTGGGATTCACGTTCTTACGGAGGCAAATACTACAGCCTACTAAAATTATAAATGCGAAGGTTTGGATGTTTCAATGTTTGTTGCTCAATCATGTTGGAACGTTTAAACGGATCGGGTTGAAATTCGGAATAGTTTTTTTTTTATTAAGAGTGACGAGACGAGCAAGACCTGATGATAAGCAACATACCTGACACATAACAGCACAGTAACACGTAGCTATTGGAACATGAAGAGTCCAAATCATTACCTAGCACTACGCTCGTCACCCAGAGATCTAAGATGTAATATCTTTAAGTCCTGTAATTTCTCTGGAAACATTGCCCTTCAAACCGGAACACAGTCATATTTGCACATTACTGTTTGGCGGTAGAATATCTGGAAAAGGTGTGGTACTTCTGCTAAGAGCCCTACCACTACATAATATTATTGTCTGGAATAACACATAAGCTACTTTACAACACGGGAAAATTACGAATGGAAACTACGCAAGTAGCGCCGCGGGGCGCTGCTAGTTACGTATTTACGAGTATTATAACAGATCCAACCGTTTATTTTCTTTTTGACAGCACCAATAGAACGTAACTGCGTCATGTTACGCAAAAGTTCACTTTTAAATGCGAGGTTTTAAAAATATGGCAACATCACCCATAGAAAGTAAAGTTTTAAAAACGTTTGTTATTTTATGTAATTTATAAAAAAACTACTGCACTTATGGACTCAATTTGTCAAAGATGATCATTATACGGGATCAAGGAGCAAATTTAAGCAGTTGCCATATTTTTAAAACCTCGCATTTAATAGTGAACTTTTGCGTAACATGACGCAGTTACGTTCTATTGGTGCTGTCAAAAAGAAAATAAACGGATGGATCTATTATAATACGTGAATCAAAAACTTTATATCCGTTTTTAGAAAATTTGTGCAGACGAAGGAGAATTAAATATCGGACACTTATAGTTTACTCGTATTTAGAGAAAGAATGCAGAATGCTTTATTTTTATTTTTAAATGATGCATTTCAAACACATTAAATCAATAAAAATTAATAACTGGCCTCGTGGCTTAGTGGGTAGTAACTAGTAACTCTGCCTGCGAAGCCGAGGGTCGTGGGTTCGATTCCCGCCCAATGCAAATATTTGTGTAATGAATTCTGAAATATTTGTAGTGTGTCTGGATGTTTCTATGATAAGTATATATTTAAAACTATATAAGTACTATATCTGCTATCTGGCCAACATAGCACAAGCTTTGCTTAGTTTGGGGTCAGATGTCAGATGGTGTTGTGTGTGAATGTCCACCAATATGTATTTAACATACGCATAAAAATACTATTTTCGTTATTTTAAAAGTCTGTAGTCAAATTGAGGATATTATGTTGATGAACATTGCTTTATAGTTGTATTTCGACTACTTAGCGACCACTAGTTAAATATTAACCTACGTAAGCCAAATAATGACTTAAAGACAATATTGACTATGTTAGTTTTTTTGGTGACATTAACATCATAAATTTGTGTACTAAGGCTAAGAACTCACGGAGCGTTTTCACCCGCACCCGCTGCGGTTGTAGAACTACGGTTTTACACGAGACCGCAAATTTTTGCGGTTGTTTATTATTCTGGGCGACCGCGGCTCGCGCGTTTTTACTAGTTGCCCGCCGGTGCAGCGAGAGCCGCAAGCAGCCGCGCGCGCCGCGGGGGCGTAAAGCGCGCCGTAAGTTGTGCTTTGTTTTTTTTTACATTTTTATCTGCATTCTACAGAAGCAGCGGGCCCGCAACCGCGACGGATGGTCGCGGCTGAAAACCGCTGTATGAGTTCTTAGTCTTATTGGACTTTACTCGATTAGATAGATCTTTTGGCTCGCGATTTATCACAATCTTCACAAGTACTATTTTTTTAAACATAAAGTAATCTATGCTAATGTAGACTACAAAATTAAGAGATGAACCAATCAAACCATACATAATTCAAGTCCATTGGCTGGACTTTTGGCTTAGTTGATAGTCTGCCTGGTTCGATATCCACCCAGTGCAAGTATTTGTGTGATGAATACAAATATTTGCACCGTGCCTGGGTGTTTTCTATGTACTCGTATAATAAGTAAGTATGAATTTAAAAGATTATGAGTAGATATTACCTATATTATTGAAATCAGTGAAATACAGGGCATAGAGATAAAACATCTTATATTTCGGGTGACGAGCGTAGTGCAGTGCTAGGTAAATATTTGGACTCTTCGTGTTCCAATAGCTGCTTGTTACGGTCTTGTTATGTGGCAGGGATATTGCTTACCATCAGATACATGTCCTGTCACTCTATCTGACTCCCATCTCCCATTGTATATGTTTTATTTAGTTTGAGGCTAGATGGTGTTGTGTGTGAAATGCCCACCAGTAAATTTATTGATATCTACATTTCTACTTAAATGTTCATTTTTTTTTAAAGTGCGATCGTCATCACTATGTGTTTGGTTAACATTACACTTTTGACTCATAAAGTGCGTCTGAAACATGGTTAGATCATGGTTCAGAGGTAGTTCTATATAAATTTATTCGAAATCGGTGTGACCGTTTTTGAAATATGAACAAAAAACTAAAACTTTACTTTCGTGTATTTAGACGACGTAGATATAGATACGACGATATATATTTTTATGAAATTTGGCATATTGTCTGAATTGTAATTGAAATAGGTTTTTTTTTTCGGACAAAATAAATTATTTGTATGTTCATTTGTTACACGATAGCTCCGCCAAATGTTCATGTCTCAGTTATACCGGTCAATGTTGGGAATACCACACTCGAAGTTGTTAACGAATACGTGTACCTGGGTCAAAAGATCCAATTAGGTAGATCCAACTTCGGCAAAGAGGTCCAGCGAAGGATCAAACTCGGATAGGCAGCGTTCGGGAAACTTCGGCACATCTTTGAGTCCAAAATACCCCAATGCCTAAAGACAAAAGTCTTTAACCAGTGCGTGTTGCCAGTGATGGCTTATGGAACTGAGACGTGGTCCTTAACTGTGGGCCTCATAACAAAGCTCAAAGTCACACAGCGAGCTATGGAGAGAGCTATGCTCGGAATCTCTTTGCGCGACAGAATCCGTAATGAGGATATTCGCAAAAGAACGAAAGTGACCGACATAGCTCAAAGAGCTATGTCGGCCTGCTAAGCAAGCTGAAGTGGCAATGGGCAGGCCACATCGCTCGAAGAACTGACAACCGATGGGGAAGAAAGGTTCTCGAGTGGCGACCACGAACCGGAAGACGCAGTGTTGGACGGCCTAACACTAGATGGACAGATGACCTCACAAAGGTCGCTGGAAACCACTGGTTGCAGGTTGCGCAGGACCGTTCGTTCTGGAAATCTAGGGGGAGGCCTATGTTCAGCAGTGGACGTCTTGCGGCTGATGATGATGATTATGATGATGATCTCCGCCAACTGTGAATTGATTTTGATGACTCTTTGATATTTTTTTAAAATTTGTTATGTATTTGTTGGGTATATAATACTTCAAAGGAACCATATGTAAGTGGATCATACTTCAAAGGTATAAATTATACAAATAGTTGTAGCAATTTTTAAAATTTCAACAAAAATTTAAACAATTTGCTAAACTCGATGAAACGCAACCATATCTATAGTTTAAAAACTTGACAACCAACAGCATTCATCACTTTAAGCATCATCTTTCAATTTTAGTAACTCCAAATCCAATACAAATCATTAAAGTTATCGAAATCTAATTATTTAATAAATTAATGTTATCCTTGGGGTAATTGACTGCCTACGTCACCGCATACGGAGGTATTCATCGAAGGGCCCTTTCTAACGGTTAATTGTAGAGTTCTTTACATTGTTTATTTTTAGTATTTATTTATTGATTTCCATTACTGTCTTCGGACCAACGTGTTATCAATTTTTAATTTATCAAAAATAAAAACGAATTTAATATTAAAAAGTGAAGCAAAAACGTTGTAGGTACGAGTACCTCTTTTTACGAAAATTGTGCGGACGGAGGAGTACTACATTTTGCACACTTATAGTTTACTAGCAGTGCCCCACGGTTTTACCCATGTAGTTTCCGTTCCTATCGTTCCTGTTATTTTCCCCGGGATAAAAAGTAGCCTGTGTTCTTCCAGACTATAATCTAACTATATTCCAAATTTCAGCCTGATCTGTTCATACGTTACGGCGTGATTGAGCAACAAACATCCAAATATCCAAACATCCATACTTTGACATTTATAATATTAGTGGGGTAAAGATAATGCTTTATTTTTTAATTCTTATTAAAATAAGTTAAATTATTTAAAAAAATACACACACTACCATGTTCTTGACACACGCATCAAAACTCTTTTGTTGTCAGAGTTTGATATCAAATAGAGAATAGATTAATATTGCTTTATGATCGAATTTCATTACTACCACCTTCCACTTCCCCTATACTACATGTAGAATTATAACATTTCTCTTTAAAAGATAAATAATTTGTGAGTATGAAAAATAATTCGCCATGCCATTCACCAATTATTTTACATACTCACAAATTATTTATCTTTTAGAGATAAATGTTGCAAATAATGTAATCAATTGAGCATTTCATTATTCACCATATGCACATGTCCTCATGCCCGGCATGGCCTGGGCATGATGGGTGGCCGGATAGATCATCATCATCATCATCAGCCGCAAGACGTCCACTGCTGAACATAGGCCTCCCCCCTAGATTTCCACAACGAACGGTCCCGCGCAACCTGCAACCAGCGGTTTCCAACGACCTTTGTTAGGTCATCTGTCCATCTAGTGGGAGGCCGTCCAACACTGCGTCTTCCGGTTCGTGGTCGCCACTCGAGAACCTTTCGGTTGTCAGTTTTGCGAGCGATGTGGCCTGCCCATTGCCACTTCAGCTTGCTTACTCTTTGAGCTATGTTGGCCACTTTCGTTCTTTTGCGAATATCCTCATTACGGATTCTGTCGCGCAAAGAGACTCCGAGCATAGCTCTCTCCATAGCTCGCTGTGTGACTTTGAGCTTTGTTATGAGGCCCACAGTTAAGGCCTCATATAGAAAATATATAAATATTACAAAGCTGAAGAGGTTTTTTGTTTGAACGGGCTAATGACAGAAAGTACTGGACCGATTAAAAATATTACCCCGTTGGATATGTACGTGAATCCTGAATGCTATAGACTATGTGCCACGGAACGAATCCGGAACAGAACGTTAATATAACAAATGTTAAAAATGAAACAATATATCGTCGTCAAACAACATAGTTGCAAGTTACACACAGCTAGCGCAAAATAAAACACACATCGTTACATCCCGTAAATCCAGCGACGACGTCATTAAAATGAAATCAAAGACACCTCCAACCTAAATAAAGCCGCGAGCTCGTCATCCCAAAGATTCCCATAAGAAATGCCATAATCACGTAGTTGAAGTCAACGACCCACGGTGCATGAATGCAGACACCCGGGCGCCAAAACACATTGACAGCTTTGATTGATCTATTGGTAAATCTCAATCCTAGGAGTTGGAACATTCGGTTCAACAAGTGAAATATTCGGAGACGGTACAAGGAGATACTACTAAGCCTTAGGTAAATAGTTGTGGAATTTTAATGACACACAAGTAGGAAGAGATGTAGATAGAGACGCGAAAAATAAGTTACATCGCTAAAACATACATTATTTATATTTTATTCCAAGAGTACCTAAGCCACAAGAAAGTTTTTTTTTTTTTATAGCATAGAGTGACGAGACGAGCAGGTCATGTGCCTGATGGTAAGCAACATGCCTGCCACATAACAGCACAGTAACACGCAGCTATTGGAACATGATAGTCCAAATCATTACCTAGCACTGCACTGCGCTCGTCACCCAGAGATCTAAGATATTATGTCTCTAAGCCCTGTAATTTCTCTGGAATCATTGCCCTTCAAACCGGAACACAGTAATGTTTGCACATTACTGCTTGGCGGTAGAATATTTGGCAAAGGTGTGGTACTTCCCCAGGCGGACTCTGCTAAGAGTCCTACCACTACTAAAGCTCAAGTTACAAGCTAAGTTAAAGCTCAAGATCTCAATGGCAAAATTTAGGATAAAATACAGATGTCGAACCCAGTGCAACGATAGGTAATGATTTGGACTGTTCATTTTGCAATAACAGCTGCGTGACACTGTGCTGTTATGGGCAGGCGTGTTGCTTACCATCAGCCACATATCCTGCTCGGCCCACTCTATTTCATAAAAAATAGAAAAAAGTTTTTCTATGTAATGCTAGATTCTTTGAAATTATTTTTTCCTGTGATTTTAACAGTTGGTACCAAGTAGAACTGCAGTCATTTTGTGCAATTATCATGCTCTACAGCCAAAAATGTATCACAACACTGGTTACTTAAAATAATAATCGTGGAACTAAATCCCTTATCATTTAGCTTATAGAACGTAGAAAAATCTTTTGTTTGTCCGTTTTAGAGTTAAATATGCACTAGAGATGTTCAACTAATATCAATAATTAATTATGGCTAATAAAGATAATTTTCAAATTTTATTTAATCTCTTATCACAGTCAAAAATTAATCTAAATAATAAACATATCGTAAAAGGCAGTTATTTAGTATTTAATTGTGAAAATGTCAAAAATGTTCAAAATACTCACAAGTAAAAGCATAACAAGAACATGCGCCACCATATAAAGTGAAATATCCCAATTCGAATCACACACGTAATATTCAACTTAGTACAACACAACCATCCGGCTAGAGCTTCACCGCACTACTGACGACTTGGCTACGGACGCCGGCGAAGACATCTTCATTAGAGCGATCAAACAAGAACCCAAGAAGACAAACAGGATACTCGATAACGCGGACTAGATTGCAAAATAAAATTAACAAAAAGGTGTCGTATATTATGCATCAATCATCCAGATTGATAGACGGTAAACAGATGCAGGACCAACGACCCCGATTCATTACTGGGTTAGGTAAAGGAACACTTTTGATACTATCTCAACTGATAAAACGCATTCTAGGTCACATTCTAGGTTTTACTAAAATTTGGTTGTATTTTACAAACCGACAGTTGCTTTCAATACTTTTTTATATAAACTTGCCCGTTACTCTACCTAAAAGTAATGAGTAAACTTTACTGTGTTCCGTTTGAAAGCGCAATGTTTCCGGAAAAATACAGGGTAAAGAAACAAAACGTATTATATCACCGGGTGACGAGCACAGTATAGTGCTAGGCGAAAACTTGCAATCCTCATATTTAAATAGCTAAACAGCACTGTTCTGTTATGGATAGGCATTTTTCTTACTATCAAGCGCACGTCTTGCTCGTCTCGTCAGACTATTTAAAAAAACGATACGTCTTAATGCTTGTGAATATGTCATGATAGATAAGTATTTATATTGAATTAGACCTCACAAAATCACAAAAAGAAGGTTTCGCAAGGGAGTCATTCCGGTCCCTATTTCTTCATGATTTTTATGGAGTAATGCTTTAAGATTCCCAATTATAATATAGACCAACAGAAAGGTTTTTTTGATATTTAAAATTGTTTAAAGATATCACGGTTATTTACTATCAGTATTACTAATTATTATAATGAGATATTTACCATGGTTTTATGGTGGAACAACCCCGATATACCCTAGAACATGGTGTATGAAACTGCATCGATATATTGGGAACTCTACATAAAACCTGTAAATATCCCGTACTTATTAATTAATAGTACTAGTATAGTTTCTTATACATAAAAGTAAAAAAAATCTGCAACTAAAGTAGCAGATAAACAACGAATAGTAATGAACATTGACTTACATAATAAAAGTAGATAGGTGAAAGGCCAATAACTTATGCCTATTTATTGATAAATAGTTGGATAATAAAGCGAATCTAAGCAATGGTAGGACTCTTAGCAGAGTCCGCCTGGGGAAGTACCACACCTTTGCCAAATATTCTACCGCCAAGCAGTAATGTGCAAACATTACTGTGTTCCGGTTTGAAGGGCAATGATTCCAGAGAAATTACAGGGCTTAGAGACATAATATCTTAGATCTCTGGATGACGAGCGCAGTGCAGTGCTAGGTAATGATTTGGACTATCATGTTCCAATAGCTGCGTGTTACTGTGCTGTTATGTGGCAGGCATGTTGCTTACCATCAGGCACATGACCTGCTCGTCTCGTCACTCTATGTTATAAAAAAAAAAAAAAAAAAAAAAAAGCAAATATCTACTCAGAGCACGGTCCTTCAGCTCACGGGTCAAAAATCTCCGATAGTAATGTTATCAGTATTACATGCGCTCGCAAATATAGCGAGTACACACTTATGTACTTTTGTGACGAAACTGACCCCACATTTTATCTTCACACTTTATTTTCAAATTTAGGTCAAGGCCATCAATAATAATGTAGAATCAAATATTTTAACGAAATCAGGAATATTAAGGTTTCTCGTGTACTGCAGGTTTATAAGTCTTTTACAAATTTAATCAAGTTTTGTATTTTAAATGTAGACTTTTCGTCTTAATGTCACTTTATCTATATTCCTTAAAAGCTTTGGATACGGCTACAATATAATATGTCTGTTTTATATCAACACAAAATATTAACCGTTTTGTTTAGTTAGTTTGAAGACCTTTGTCGCCTAGATTCAAAGTCTCTAAAAGCATAAAGAGAAGAAGTATAGAAAAGTATTTCAACTTTTATCTAATAGTAACTTTACGTTTATCTTTACATGTTTTTATAATTTCCACTACTATTAAAATTAACTATTTGACATTTAGCATTTCATAGATACCAAGATAAACTAAAGTTTATTTTAAAACAAGGTTATATTGACACTGACAAATAAAATCACAATCCCTCTTCACTGTCACTTCTTTTTCTATAAACTAGTTAATGAACTGCTCGAGCCGCAGTAGGGTAGGGACTAATTGCGGGGCGCTTCAACACGGATTTAATTTATACGGATTCGTCTGAATTGAGTTCACAGCTATCGATTTTAAAACTAGGAATGACAGCACTAGCCCCCGTGTCCGTGTCTTTGTTTACACGTACCGAAATACCGCGGTAATGCGGCTATATTGAGCAATTACGAGGATCAATGCTAATTTAGATCGTAGGGAAAGGGTTTCGTGTGATGAAACGCGTTTAACATGATTATGAAAGATTTATGTCAAACAGGAATATGGTTTTTAGAGATCTTCATTTCCTAATGAGACAACTCGCGATTTCGACGCTGTAACGCTGCCGAATTGTTGAGGTAATCCTACTAATATTATAAATGTAAATGTTTGGATGTTTGTTGACTAATCACTCCGTAAAGTATTAACGGAGTTGAAATTTAGAACACCGTTAGAATATAGTCTGGAAGAACACATAGGTAATTTTTTAACCCGAGAAAATAACGTGAACAGGAAATACGCGGGTAAAACCACGGGGCACTGCTAGTAAGCCATGGTCAAAGCCGGGGTGGACTGCTAGTTAAATAATGATTTAGACAGCAACTAAGTCTGGGGTATTAAATTTGAATTCATATCGGGTAAGTTTAAAAATTATATTTTTGATCCCACTAATTTTATAAATATCAACATTTGGATGGTGATTCTTAATTTTCGATTCCTTTAACTACTAGATAACATTAGTTTTTCAAACATACGCGTTTTCTAGGAAATAGAAAACAAATAGGAAATCTCATTCCTATTAAATCACACTCTAGATCTCAGAAATGCATCCGATCGACTCGGAGCCACTCCGCCCCATTACGTGCGATATGATTTCATAATTCGCAGCCTGTGAAGACACAAGGAGCGTATTGATGGTCCTAGGAAGCGGCGCCGGCGCACACGTTACTACGCGATCAAAGAACCACTCAGCTCGGGCACTCGCTGCTCGAGTGTTTGCTTGTACTGGTCTAGATCAGGAAGAAACATTAGGAACAAAGGAAACACTTGGACAACCAAACTTATAAAGGGTGTAAGTGCTAGGTAGTGATTTGGAACTCTTCATGTTCCAATAGCTGCGTGACAATGTGCTGTGATGGCCAGGCGTGTTGCTTACCAGCAGGCACATTGCTGGGGTGCCATTTAAAACGCATTTTTTTCCTAATTTACTTTGTCATAATGGATGTAGCAAAATGTAAAGTGTCATAATGTAACTTTTGCATATCGTTTTTAGGCGTATTGTGTGTTAAGCATAACAATCTATTGTACTATATTCAATTCAATTCGACTATTGATGAGACGCTACTACCACTAGAGTGTATATAAATAATCCAAAAGCCAGAAGCTCAAGGGAGGCCGGACTGCAGAGCTTCTGGCGGTAGCCCATCCGGAGTCAAATCTCAGTGATAGACCCTAATCGGACCAATTGTCAAAACACAGTGACAGAACCTAGTCATTGATAATAATTATATTTAGGTATTGTTATGCTCCTCTCAATGTGTGCCTTTTAACATTATGCTAAGCTACCTATCTTTATGCTAAATATGGTTATGCTAGTAAAATTATGCGAAAACAGTTGTGTTTAGTTGTTATAGTAAATTATTATCATTAGGCCTTAAAACGTTATGCCTACTTAAATTGGTACAAAAATAATTATGCTACCAAATATAGACCTGTCCTGATCGTCCCGTCACGCTACACCATATAGATATTATAAAATAAATAAAACTTATTTTGTAGTAAAATCGATTTACGTACTAAAAGTAAATCCTCAAATTTCGACTTATCCTGTGATACAGTCGCTAATGAGTCTTCTACGCACTGAACCGGAGGTTATGGGTTTGATTTCCACCACAAACATTTTTATAATAAGCCGGGATTTTCCTTCTGTGGCTGCAGGTTCGCTTTGTATCACAAGCATGTATTTGCATTATTTAGCCTCCATAGCACAAATTGTGATGTGACAAAAAGTTTCGAGAAATAAATAGAAGACAACACAAACAGGAAAGAAAGTAAATCAGTACCAAAGTAATCGATAAATATAAACAGAAAATGGGTTAAAACCCCACTTGCATCTTGTAACAACACCGTAAAATTTAAAAGGATCCGAATGCTATAAAACGTAAACTAAACAAAAACAGCACTTTTAGGAAAATCGCTTAAAAAGTTAGAAAGGTTGCTTCACCGACAAAGATTTGTTGCAAAGTTTACTGGAAACATTCGTATTTAATTTATCATTGCATTCGTTAGCTAAGTATTATCATTTAACATCTGAAAGACAAATCTTTCGACGTAACAGTCGAGAAACGTTTGAAATCAAATTTTATAAATCCTTCATGGATTGCATACATCTCGGAGATTAGCGTTAGTCTATCAATCATTTATTTTTTTAAGTTTTTGTATAAAATTGATGGACTACGCTTTACTTAACTCGTAAATTGTAATATATTATTTAGTTCCCCCAAAATTCGCCCTAACCCGGTCAATAATAAGACCTACATACAAAAGTGTTTTTACAAAACAAGGGGATACAAGAGTTCAAGATGTTATTTCCCTTGTAAAGCGGCTAATGACTGCATTTTTAACAGGTATTTTTTTAACATTTTTCACCGGGTTATTTCATCAAACTTAGATGTGCGTGTATATCAACAAAGTATATTTTAATACTGAATGCAAAAATAGTAAGAATATAAACGTTTAATAATTATTTTTTTTATAGAAGTCGCCATAGGATTTATTTAGTAACAACATATGTATATGTTATAATAACTTTAGCCTTCAGTCGGTGTTCTTCGTCGAAAAATAATTTATTTCTTCTAGCTTTAGACGCTCCATTGTAGAACAGTTCGTTCGTACCATTAGCCAAAATATCAGTAGATAATGCGTAAAACTATCAATGAAAAAAAAACCTTTATAGAGAAACCCGATCATATAATTTAGGTTGCGACATACGCAAAGTACATAAAGATAAAACAATTACTAACATTAGAGCAAGTAATAGAAATCACGACAGAGAAGCGAGATTCAACCGTGTTATCTAACGCTATCAAATATTTGTCCCCGACTAACGTAATTGTTCTCATGACAACTGCCGCCAACACACACATAACACCTTGTTAAGAAAATGCTCAGCCATTTTAGTGCATTACTCCTATTTCAAGGCCCACGAGCAACAAATTTGATCAGGAAATACCTATCTATAAAACTACATCCGAGAAGCTGAATGTAGTAATCACGAAAATATAAATCACAGAAAGCTTATTAGTATTACTAGCAGTCCGCCCGGCTTCGCCAGTACATGGCCTATATAAGTTAGGGATCAAGTAAATATCCAACAGTGAAAGAATTTTTAAAATCAGTGCAGTAGCTCTTGAGATTAGCGCGTTCAAACAATAATTGTCTTCAAGTTTATAATATAGTATGGAAGTAGGTATACTACATTGATTTAATTGCAATTTTTGCGTTAAACATCAATAAAATTCTATGAACACTAATGATGTTTGAGACAGAATTTTGGGAAGAAGCACAATAGAATCAAAATGCCCGACAGCACACTACATGTGCAGTATCTGTGTCACCGATGTGCGCAGACGCAGCACCATCTGTGCAGACAGAGCTGTGCTCCAAGCATTGTTGTCTTCTGAAATATCTGGGTTAAACCTGCCCGAAACATACGACAAAACAGATAAAGACATGATTGTACGCGTGAAATGTTTGACTGAACATGAACTTGGGTGTTGCAAAAATATTTATGAATAAAAACAGAGCAAAATTACACAACAAAAGAGGCAAATTTTTTGCGTTTAGCTAAAAAACAACTTTAAGCCCGTGTGAAACTTCGAGGTATTTTATTATTATACACTTATGCAGGTTATGATATAATATGGAGCAGTAACATTAAACGATTTCACGCAAACCTATAATCTCGGGCTCCTTAAACTTTATAGCTTTTGTCAATTGTGTTTGAAATGTTACCTAATGACAGGCAGTTATTCATGAGCAGCTATTAAACGCAACACAATGACGAATTAGTTTGCTGAGCTTTGCACACACTGGGACAATGACGGCCAGAACGCTATTCTAGCTCAGGGATACCAAAACACTTTAAAACAAAAACTTTGTGATAAGGGGCATTGCCTTTACTTATTGCTTATAGCATCCCGGTAGGTATGGTACGGCAGGGAGTCAAAGGCACTATAGAGACTAACTATTACAGGGAAAAGATAAGTCTGCCTGCGAAGCCGTGGGTCGTGGGTTCGATCCCCACGCAGTGCAAATATTTGTGTAATGAAAATTTTTCCGTCATGTTACGTGCCATGAAGGTGTCATTTATTATCCTTCTTAAATTATAAATGCGAAAGTTTGCATATTTGTTGGTCGACCACGTTGGAACGACTGAACGGATGGAGTTGAAATTAGCAGGTCTACTACGAAAACAAACTCTGAATGATCGGATCCGACCGACAGCTGAATCGGATTGTAGCCTACCACGAAAATCATTCGGATCGATACATCTCAGTCGGAAGTTGTAGACTTAGGTCAGATGAGGGTCGGATCGAACGAAACGGCCGATCCGATCAACCGACCGATTGTCTTTCGTGGTAGGAAACGTCCATAAGTTTGGCCGATATATCGTTTATCGGACTTCGTAGTAGACCTGTAGGAATTTATATAGCTTATAGGATACCACGTGAGATACTCTTCAACTCGATAAAATTAAGGTAACAGTAAACACGCGAGAATAGCCGCAGGGCGCTCTTAGTAATTTATATAAATCAATTTGATGTCTTATTCGAGATGCTAATTTATCCTATTCATGTATAAGAAAACAACAACTTCCAGCTGTAAAATGAGCATGTTCAATTCCAGTTTAAAAGTTTTGAAATGAATGAATTGAATATACAAGTATTTTTTGAAGTGAAAACTTCTTTAGGCGCGCCTAGACAGATTTTTCGTGGGCTGTGAATTGAATTCATTCGTCACGCTCGCGTATGATAAGAAAGTGTCGAGTAAACTCGGGACCATGGCTATTGGCCATCTAGAAATACGTCAGCCAATGGGAAATGCTGAAAGGGCGTGGACAGGCCATCATGGCATGGCCATCTAGAAACGCATCAGCCAATGAGAAATGCTGACGCGTTTCTAGATGGCCATGCCAAGATGGCGAGGCCACGCCCTCCAGTTACACCCGTGTAGTTTCCAAGGTATCGAATTCTGAGTTATAAGTTTTCACTTCTATCGGCAGTTCCTATGACTGCCAAATTATTATTTTTATTCCCTATTATAATAATTCGATAAATACCGGTATACACGGTACATAAGCATAAGCAGTCCACCAAATGTGCCCACTGCTGGGACTCGAGATTCTTTCACAAGGTAATAGTCATGGGTATAATCCACCATGCTGGCCCAGTGCGGGTTACCGGACGACACATGAGCTCGGAAGATTGTACAAACATGACGGTTTCCTCGCGATGTTTTCCTCCAATGTTAAAGCCAGGGATTATGTCAAATTTACGTACTACGTACTTGAAAGAATGCGTAGAAGCTCAGGCAGAACTCAACGACCTCACGACTAAGAATCGAATGTACTACCCAGTACCCACTAGTCCATCGCGTCTTTTTACCCGACTGCGCGACGCAAAGGAGTGGTAATGTGTTTATCAGCCTATGTATGTATGTATGTTTGTATGTTCCTTTGAAGCACTATACAGACCAAACGCCTGGGCCGATTTTTATGATTCACACGTCAATCGATTCCTCTTAACCCGGCGAGTGACACTAAAGATATGGCATTAGTGTAAATTTAATATGGCGGCTACCGGTCGCCATATTGTCCAAATTAAAAAAAGAAAAGTCAACAAACTACGTCAAAAGAGGTATTGTTGAATAGGTATTTTAAAATAAATTATAGCTTTCTCTCAACGTTTTTCGATTGGGCTGACCGTTTAGGATGTATATCGATTTAAAGTTGCGTAACAACCATTCTCACATTAATAGGCTTTTAGGTAATAGAAAACTTCGTATAACTAGCTGTACGTGTGAATGTGGATGGACATGATATATACTAAAGTATCTAGTAGGCATATTGGACTACCTTTTTTCGTACACAAAACTATACAAATTACACGCATTAGAAAAATGTAAATATCATATCAGTAGAAACGAAGACATTTGGTCAAAAACCATAATACTATGTATATTTTGTTGAGCATAATATCTAACATTCATGACATTGTTCATAACTAAAAAGTGCAAAATAAAAAATATATCATTTAAAAACTAAAAACAAAATTATATAATTTTTATTACGGTAGGTACACGTAATAAAACAATTGAATCCTCTCATAAGACAAACTATAGCTTTACTTACAAATCACCTATAAATTATAATTACTGAAACATATGACAATGTTTCGCAATTGATAAATAAACCTACAGGTAATTGCCTTGGCATACCAGCCTTATTACGGTGACGAAACTGTAATTCAAGAAATATGGGCACAGTTGGTCTATGTTTAATTAATTAAAATATTGAAGGACGTTACTATAGACTTAACCAATTGTTATTTTACAATTAAGCAGTGAGGATTCCAGTTATCGTTCCATACAAAAATTTATTTCAAATGTTGATAATACTGGTCTTGAATTATCTAAATTGTTAAATCTAGGTGGTTTCAATGTACTCTACATTGATAATGGAATAAAATAAGAAAAGTAATAAATAAAGTAGCCAAGTGCGAGTTGGACTCACCCATGAAGGGTTCCGTTACAGCAAGTAACATTATATACATAGTACACATAGTTCTTGTAGTTCGTTGTAACTTTGATCGAAGTTTCAATAATAGTGTATTTATGCGTAGTAAAAAAAACTACTCATCAGATCGAGTTCAAACTAATTTTCGTTGGTAGTTTACATGGTAATGTATATCATATATTTTTTTTAGATTTTTCATTCTCTTACTTTAGAAGTTAGAGAAGGGGGGACACACATTTTACCACTTTGGAAGTGTCTCTCGCGCAAATTATTCAGTGTAGACGAAAATGAATTTAGAAACCTCAACATCATTTTTTAAGACCTATCGATAGACACACACGTGTAGATTTGATGAAAAAAAATTTTTTGAGTTTCAGTTCTCAGTATGGGGGGCAACCCTAATTAAGTATTATTATGTATTATCATGATGCAGATTAAAACTAGAAAAATCGTTCGGGAAACAATGTATGTATGTTTAATTACTTGATTTGAGACAACAAACAGATGTAGCTAAAATAAAATCGTTTAAAACGGGGCCCTTTAAGCATCGGAAAGGTGGGTCAGGTATCTGAAGTAAGACATAAGATCATTACGTTAATGCTCTTCTGTGTTCCGGTTTGAAGGGCAATGTTTCCAGAGAAATTGCTGAGATAAGACATAAACCACTTTTTATATCCGGGTGACGAGCGCAGTGCGGTGCTAGGTAATGATTTGAGCTCTTCATGTTCCAATAGCTGCGTGTCCCTGTGTTGTTATGGGCAAGCATGTTGCTTACCAAGGCACATGCCCTGCTCGTCTTGTCCCTCTATAACTCTATACTATTCAAAAAACTTAGAGTAATTATACCACGGGAAGAATATTAAAAGTTAATATTCTTCTAATATTACAAATGAGTTTTTTTTTTTTTTTTATAGCATAGAGTGACGAGACGAGCAGGTCATGTGCCTGATGTTAAGCAACATGCCTGCCACATAACAGCACAGTAACACGCAGCTATTGGAACATGATAGTCCAAATCATTACCTAGCACTGCACTGCGTTCGTCACCCAGAGATCTAAGATATTATGTCTCTAAGCCCTGTAATTTCTCTGGAATCAAGTAATCAAGTAAGCTTAAATAGATGTTTGTTGTTCTACCACGTCGGAACTTCCAAGGATTGGCCTGAAATTTGTTACTCTAATAGAGTATGGTCTAGCACATAGGCTTTTATCCCGGAAAAACAACGGGAACGGGAAGGGAACTATTCGGGTACATTCACGAGCGCTGCTAGTGTAATCATTTATGCGTGCTTAAATTTGTCTAAATCGTGCTTTGGACTTAAGAGGGTTCAACTATTTATAACAAATTAAATTTAGGCAAACCGTTTGATGTGTAGCATACGAGTAAATGCAACGCAGACTCTACATCCGTACACATAATTTACAAGCGCCACTTTAGTAACTAGCACTCCGCCTGGCTTCACCCGTGTTAGGTACATACATAATATATGTACCAGATGTACCTATATCACTCAGGGATTACAAAGTTGTACAATGGTGATTTTTTTTTTTAAATCGGTCCAGTTGTTCCTGAGATTAGCGCATTCAAACAAACGAGGTTTTCAGCTTCATAATATTAGAATAGATTACTCGTATTTTGAGTTATGATAAATTGTATCCTCGTTACGTGTTTGCTTGTGCATTTGGCTGGGCAGGGAGAGAAATACGAGTAGTGAAGGGACGTGCGTCACAAAGGGGCCCCTTAAACCTACGCCCGAGTCCCAAATCTTGGGGTCTACTCGAGATTTCTCTCTCTCTGCCACACGATGGACCCGGCACCCGCACGGTGAATCCATGGAATGCTAAGAAGTTCGTCTCTATTAAAACAGTATTTCCAAATTAGTTGTAAGACTCTTTGCATTATCCACCTGATTCCTTTAGTACCATGTACCATAGCTTTGCTAGTTTTCTACAGCCTAGCGGCGAAACATTACAATGTTCCGATTTGAGGGGCAATGTTTCTATAATTTTATAGAGTTATTATATATATAGATTACATGCCAATAAGATAAATCATCATATATATTGGTGATGGTTTTCGGGATAAAGTTCTTCCAGACTATATAACCTATCTATGTTCCAAATTTCAGCCCGATCCGTTCAGACGTTACGACGTGATTGAGCAACAACATCCAAACAGTGACATCCCACTATATTATAAATGTCGAAGTATGGATGTTTGGATATTTGTATGTTTGTTGCTCAATCACGTCCTAACGTATGAACGGATCGGGCTGAAATTTGGAACAAAGATAGATTAGATTATAGTATGGAAGAACACATGGCTACATTTTTATCCCGAAAAAAAAAACGGGAACTACGCGGGTAACACCGCGGGGCGCTGCTAGTTTATAATATTAGTAGGATTACAAAAAAAATTGCAAATATTGTGAAAAAGCTTTAGTTTATATTCTTTTCAAATACGGATTCATGTTTGATAAATAATTCATCAATAGTCGTTATCTAGTGGTGTACGCACGTTGGCATCTTCCTAACACCCATTAACACCGCGATATAAATAAAATTGATCACCAACGCATAAACCTCACCTTCGGTCCGGTTAGAGCGACATGGAACAGTAATACTGCCTTGTACAGTTACGAGTATGCCAATGAAGATGTTTTAACTGGCATTATTGACAGATCAATATTTATATTTATGGACTAGCTGAACCCGCTACTTCGTTCGCGTACGTTGATCTTGCGACTTATTAGTGCAATCGTAGTACTTACGTAAAAATGTTTGGATGGGTGGTCATTACACAAACAGAGTGATTTGTTTTTCCACACAAAAATATATTTATTCAAGTTTAGCAACTTCATATTTTATATTTTAAGCAACATCAAACACACTCGTAGTAAGGTTGTGGAGTATCGAGCATAGCCGCAGTGTTAAGTTTGTAGGATTTTTATAGGATACATTACGAAGAGTCTGTAGCTCATGTGCGTGATCTGATACTTACCCACTTGTACATTTTTACAGGATGATATCCTAAGTAGTAGGTGATAGACTTTTAGCCTATGTAATATTTAAGACTCTAAACCATGTGTGTTTCAAATGTCAATCTAATTGGTAATGTCATTCTGTCGTTAATATTTGTTTCGTTAGGGCCCATGCTTTTTCCGAGATGATAGGTAGTATATGAGACTATATAAACTATCTGTGTTTCAAATTTCAACCAAATCAAACCTTTACATAATATATACATAATAATACTTAGTGAGATAACATTTTATTCAATTTTAGAAAAACAACGTTCTGCTTTGGTTCTGCTTCTGCACCGAAGCTTGTTGAACACTAAATTTAGTACAGTATTTGGATTTAAATAATATCCGAAAAAACAAAAACCGACTTCAATTATTATCATTTCACGTCAACTTACTAATTTCTAGGCAAGTAAAAAGTTCACTCGACTAATTTAAGAAGCTATGACTACGTCGTCCAGATAAATAGATACTGGTGAACAATTCACACACAAAACTTTGGCTTTGTCCACCGCCAATGTCCCAGCCCTACTCAAACCGGAGTGGTCTTACGCGTGACGATGGCAAAAGACCTGACTATTGTCGCTACAACAACAAATACTACATTACACATTTTCTAATAAATATCAGATTGTGTTTCGTACCATGAGCTGCCATTTTGTGGAAAAACATAAGACAGGTACTGTCATATTATTACCTGACGATAGATGACGGATGACGGATTTGAGTACTGTGTGCCTACCAGGGAAGAGCTGCTTCGAATCCGACTCCGATAAGTCGGAACCTCCGATTACTATTAAACCTTCGTTTCCGACTTCGGCTCCGAAACTTTTCAAACGGAGGTTATAATCGGAGGTAAAGTGTATAAATATTGCAGATAATCCTTTATTGTGGTGGATAGTAAATTAAAATACAAAATCCCAACTTCCTAAATCAATTGCTCGTCAATGTTTATCGTGTCCACGTGTTTGGTAAAAAAAAAAAATACCCAATAAAAATGTATCTCCTGCCACCACTTCTAATCCTGCCTATGCCTCCGACTTCGGTTCCGACTCCGATAAATCAAATTTTAAAACTCCGACTCCGCCTTCAAATCCGATAAAATGACCTCCGTTACATCCCAGCAGGTCTACTACGAAAACAAACTCCGAATGATCGCATCCGACCGACAGCTGAATCGGATTGTAGCCTACCACGAAAAACATTCGGATCGATACATTTCGGGTCGGAAGTTATAGACTTAGGTCGGATGAAGGTCGGATCGAACGAAACGGCCGATCTGATCAACCGACCGATTGTCTTTCGTGGTCGGAAACTTCATAAGTTCGGCCGATATATCGTTTATCGGACTTCGTAGTAGACCAGCTGTTGTTTACATTGTCACAGAATACTTAGAAGTTAGTAAGTACCGAACTTATTAATTCCGTTATTATTTAATTTCTATGTTATTTCCGAACCACACGACCAATAATGCTAAAATTTTAATGAGACTATATTAAAAATGTGTTCTTTCTAACAAAATAAGAATTAACGAAATTGAACAACGCAAACATGAGTTACAACCAAAAACACATTCTGACTTTAACCCCTTTCTGCAAGAAAACCGTGCAGAATTTGGGGATTAAAAGTAGACAGCTACCATCTACTTAGTATGATCTTAAATCATGTCAAGTTTCATTTGAATTGAATCAGTAGTTTCGGCGTGATGTGAGTTCCCTATACACACAGACAGACAGACAGACAGACAGACATGAAAGAAAAAAAATGCAGTTTCGCCATCAGTATCGACTATGGAGTGCCCCCAAAAATTTTTTTTCACAATATCTTCAATGTACAGAATTCGACCCGCTACAGTTTTATTATAAGTATAGATGATGATAAATTAGTTATAATTAAGATCTGATAAACGACAAAAAGTTGATATCAAATTATTTTGAACTGACAAATTACTTAATATATGTTTTTATTTATGATCATTTGAGCATATTTATTTTTAACTTATATAGGTTTGCTTGCCTGATTTTAAGCGACGATGAAGTCTACGATGGAGCGTGCTTACCTAGAAGAAACCGATTCACTCTCGATTTGAAGACACCAGGATTATAGCTATCGGGAAAAACCCACTCAGGCTAAACCAACTCATTCCACAGCCTAAACGTGTTTATCACATAAGTAGAGTCAAACCTCTGCGTCCGTGTCTTTGGAAAAGCAACCATGAAACGGGGCCACTTTTTCGATTTTTAACCGACTTCAAAAAAGAGCGGGTTCTTAATGCGGTTGTATGATCCACCAATTGTGAATTGATTTTAATGATTCTTTTTTTGTTTGGTAGAGCAGAGATGGTTACATCATATACATTTTACTGAAATCGGTGCAGCGGTTTTTGAAATTCAACAAAAATCTAAAATTCGCTTACGTATTCGTCCTAATTCACTGTTTGATTGGAATCATTTATGACATTGTATCGAGTGTCTGAGTTTAATTTTAAATTTAAGTATGTTTTTTTTTTTTGGAAAATATTCTATTACTTTTACAAAACAATACAAAAAAATATTTGCTACGATTTGTTTCGTGGTTGTAAAAAATCACAGAATATAATTTATATAAAAGACATTGTGAGCAAAAATTATACTAATATTATTAAACAGAAGAGCTTATTTGTTTGAACGGTTTAATTTCAGGAATTACTGGACCAATTTCAAACATTCTTTCACCATAGGATATCTACGTGATCCTTGAGTGCTATAGGCAATATTTATGTAACACGGACGAAGCCGGTGTAGACCGCTATTGAATGAATACATTCAAATAATATTTTACTAAAACTAGACAAACATAACTTAATTTGTAAATCTTCTATTTATAAAAGCGAAAGGTCTCAGTAAATACAAATGCTAGGAGTCCCAAAAATTGCATACAGGTGCCTTTTAGCACGTAGGCGTTCGCTAAGACGGGGTTTTGCGAAATTCAACCCCATTTTCAAAGTCATCCTCCACTGAACCGATTTTAATGAAATATGGTACATAGAAAGACTAGATCCTAAGAAAGGACATCTATGTCCTTAGTCTTAGTCTATAGACTACTTTTTATTACGGAAAAAGGGTTGAAAAAGGGATTGAAATGGGGGATGAATATTTATTTTATTATTGAAGATAAAACTGTGAAACTTTGTTTCTAGACACGAGGCAAATAAGTGTTTATTCTGGCAATTTTGCAATTTCAAACTGTACGAGGATAAAATAGGGGTTGAAATGGGGGATGAAAGTTTAAATGAAAGTTCGTCATTGTTTAAGATAAATCCATGAAATTTCAAAACTGGACACTTGATATCCATACTAACGTTATAAATATGAGAGTAACTCTGTCTGTATGTTACGCTTTAACGCCTATACCGATTTTGATGGAATTTGGTGCCCAGGTAGACTAGACTCAGGAAAGAACAAGGGCTACTTTTTAACATAGGAAAGGGTGGAAATGATTATAAAAAATGTTTTAATAAAATTTGTGCAAAGTTGTGCTGTTTTTTATAAACGTAAATTTGTATGGTGGTTCAAATAGTGCCTAAGTTATATCTACATTAATTTCGCGTAGACATAGAATGTAGAGACGTTAGTATGAAACAAAACCGCCAAAAGCGTTGAAATTTAAATTATTTGCATTCCACAGATGATATCTGCAGTCAGCAAACGTAACAGAATAAATGACAATAGTCCACACAAATGAGATGAGGATTCCCACACAAGCAATAATGTGACTAGTCGGGAGTCCGGGCGAGATATGAGCGTGATTGCGCAAATCAGTAGCCTTCGAGCGGTTCCTACCGATAAGGGACCGCCAGATTTAACCCTGGCCCTATTTAATATTAAAATTTAACTTAATTTTGCACAATGGACTCATGATTCATGTAATGTAACCTACTTCAAATTTTGTACGAACTGACTGATGTTACAGGAGATTCGACTAACATAGGCAACGAATTACGAACTATCTTAGTAAAATTCTGCAAAATAAAAAAACTTGGAATAAATTTGAAAAACGTACCCAAATTACAAATTTAAATATTATTAGATAAAAAAGCAGATGTAGAAAGTTTGCTAGACTCTAGACAAAAGTTTTAAAGTAGTTAAAACTTAGTATACCTACTTAAATATAAAATTTCAATTTCAAATACAAAATTTACAAAAGACATATTTGCAAATTTCCCGAACACAAACGACGATAAAGTGATAATCAAACTAAACCGACAAAAATTTGAAACATTTTTATTTTCGAGATGGTCCAAATTGGAAACCAAAAAAAAATTGGAGACAATGCAATACGATACCGATCGGTTCATATCCCTCGTGAATCCTGTTAGTGAAAATCACAATTACCATTTGAGGTGCAGCACTTGACGTGTGGTGGAGGACGCGACAGGGGAGCGCTTGCGGCCGGGGCGCTCTCCCAACTGAGGAGCGAGGGCCGAGAGCTGGCCAGCGAGGCGGAGAGCTGCCGAGCTTTGCCCGCTCGCGCCAGTACCACGGCACCACAGTACCACAGCTCCGCTGATAAGCTTGATTGATTGACGCTGCTCTTGTGTGGACACAATTCGGTGAATATCGTTTTGTGCATCTACATATTCTCCGTAAAATAAATGTTCAGTTTGTGATGTTTTATTCAGATTTATCTTTTTAATCAACGTTTCTAACTGAGACTATTCTATACTATATGGTGTGCATATTACATCCAGTAGCAAATCTAGCTTATAAGAGTTTATCGACAAAATGAGCCAAAATAATTATCAGCTATGCGTTACATTACCTAGACTTCAGTATGTTACAATCCTTTGGACCTACTATATGTTTTCCATCATATATCTACTGTTTTATCTGCTTCTACTTTTAGTACTGCTACACTTTTAAGCAAGTTTGATTGCTCAACCGATTACGATAATGAGAACTCATCTTGATGTTTAACACCCCGTGATATTTGTAGTATCTACGATGATTTAATGCGCAATCTCAAAATTAAACTCAAATTCAAATTCCCCTTAGGAAAACCGTACTTTTCCCAGTTATTTTTCCGCCGCAAAAGAAATTACGACGCAGAGACATAACTTAACTAGTATTGGTGGACATTGCTGATACAACACCATCTAGTCAACACAAACTCATCTTTTAATTACAGATGAGTTGTGTGGCATTGTGCTGTTATGGGCAGGCGTGTACTTACAATCAGGCTCATGTTTTGACCGTCCCATTGTTTTATATTACAAATGAAGCCAGCAGTTTTTGTCACCGTCCATAACATCACCGTGGTAGTACCCAGCACCGCATGTGTGCGAGCCGCCCCACGGCCCTGGTTCCCGCCAACCCGGCCGCTGTCGCGCGCGCGCTCCGCCACTTAGAGCTCTCGTGCTTCCGTTACAATTAGCTGTCTTGCGTGTTGCTTTCATTGTTTGATCATCGAGCTTGTTGATGCACCCATCGATGCTTTTAATTATACCCTGATATACTCGTAGCGGGGTCCGGTTAGCGAAAGAATCGTTCTCGGATGCAAGTGAGATAATCTGAATTTTTAATCAAAGTAATTTTCTTATGACTATTTAGAGTACCTAAGCTTCAAGTTTTCGTTGCGTTTCGTACTTGTTCAAAGACCGTCATTACGCTTTCAATTTGTTTCGCTGACAAATCTGTACTGCAAAGAAATATTAATGTTAATTTTCTATCAAATGAAGTCGTGGTGGCCTAGTGCGAAAACGTTTGGTTGTCCAATTTTGAGGCTGTAGATGGGGTCCTGCAATGTATATTTTTCAAAGTACAGATATACAAGTTTGCCAACATAATTTTCTTAGACGGTGAAGGAAAACTTAGTGAACACGGGATGTTCCAAGAAATAAATGTATCACGTGCATTGAAGACATAATGTACCATTCTGCATTTTTTTGGTTAGCGTGAAGGATTATGGACTTGACTCGTAACAGAAGGCCCCGACTCCCAGCAGCGGGACCTATAGCGTTGGCGACGTCAAAAAAAATAACATTGATCGTTTTGTATTACGGTGGCAAGTCATAGAAAATAACTCTGTCTATGTTACAGGGTTACCACAAAACCTCATACTTAATGTATTTCCTCATATAAAACTAAAACAGACTTCAATTTAAATTACATGCAGACACTCAACCAAATTACATAAGAAGCCATCACTAAGTTATCGAGGTATATGACATACACTTAATGAATTAAGACTTAATTCGACAGACCGCAAACACAACTTCGATAACGAAACAAAGTCAGCAAATGAATTATCTAAAACTAGACCAACATACTCGCGATATAATTTATTCACACGCCTATGAAAAATTAAGTCAGCAACAGATGTAAACGATCAGCCAAAGTCAATAGCTTTATTTGTCTATCAATATTGGGTTAGAATCCGCTTCAAACATGATCAAACAGTTTGCCACTCTGTCAAAGTACAACATTCGAAAAGCGTGGCAAGAAAGTTAAATAAACTAAACATTTTTTATTGTGTAAAGGTACTAAGATAGTGGTAGGAATAGATCGGATGTAAACGGGCTCGAAGGCAGACGAAAACCTATAAATTCCTGTACACAAATAAATTAGGTCGTTACTATAACTTATGGGCGCACGGCGTATGTAAGCCGGCTAATCTACGCACAGGGTGTCCGGCCAGCAATGGGTACACTTACAAATCCTCCTGTAGAATAAGGCGATTTCTAAATATACTAGCAGATCGGCAAAACATTATAAGATGAAAATTGCCATTAAAGGCTACGACGCTTAAAGAATAGAAGGGTAGAAAAAGAACACAGTTCAAAATTAAGCCCGCGAGATAAAGAAGTCAATCGTCGATCATTTTCAGACAGTTAAAAAAGTCAATAAATTATGTATTACATTAGTCAGTTGAGTAGGGACCTTCTACCGCGTAGCTAAATCAGCTTTGCCTCTTGATGTCTCTATAATTTCAAGAGAAAAGAAAAACGAGAGCAATGTCAAAGCTAAGACAGATTTAGTTAGGCGTAGACCTTCTGATGAGAATATTAGGTAATATGTATATAGTCTCCCCTACAGACATAGCCCCGCGAAGTGTTTGACGCAATAATGCCGTAGAAAAGTCAACATAATTCATGATATTGCTAACAACTAACGACACGGCACTGTGGCGTTTGCCAAAACAATGGAACCATATTAATATATGGTGGCATACTGTCTGGCTCCCATAGTACAAGTTTTGCTTAGTTTGGGACCAGATGGTGTAGTGTGTGAAAAATTCAACTATACATGTGATGTAAAAGAGCAACATAGCTCATCACAATACGAACCACAAACTACAAGGCACCGAAATGTGTTTGATAGAACAATACCGTAGAAAACGCAATTATTATTAATTATAAAACGAATAAAAAACCACACCGCGATATGCTGGGCACAGCAAGACCACAGAAAAGGCAAAAGAACTCACCACAATAATATGGTAATAACAAACCACACCACACTACGGTATTTTTGCTATACAAATGCTGTAGAAAATCAACAGAACTCATCACATTAGGAACAACAAACCACCACGCGACAGCACAATATGTTTGCTATAGCGGTGCCGTTGAAAAGGAAAATAACTCATCACATTGGGAGAACTTAACACACGGGATCGCGATATGTTTAGCACACCAATACCGTAGAAAAGACAGCGGAACTCATCACATTAGGATCAACAAACCACACAACATCGCGATATGTTTGCCACAGCAAAGCCATAGAAAGGGCAACTTCACAGAACTCATCACAATGGTACCAACGAACCACAGCGCCGCTTGACGCCCCTCCAGTAATTAACTGTCCTCATTTACATAAAGTCATAAATTGGTGCCTCATGCCCGCAGGACGATCCGTATCCTATCTCCGAAATATGGGGTCAGCATGGGCTTGATTAGGTAAATTACTTTCCATTTGGATTAGGATTAATGCTAATTGCGTTTCGTCGTCCATTACTCTACTTGGAACTTAGTAACAACGATTTTGTGAATAAGACTTTGCAAATAAATTTCACGATCTAAAATAAACGTAAGTGGCGTATGAGATATGATGATATTTAACAATACGTAACTTACTAAATTGTTGCAAAGGATATATAATACATACATCGCGACTTTTGTGTTGATTTTAATAGATAAAAAAAAACTATTTTTCTTAAGATGTTTATTAAATTTGTTCTATGGAAGAGACTACTTGAGCAGATTAATCAGAAAATATAGGTGAGGTCCATTGCTTGAGGTTTGATAGAGTGGCACTAGTTCGAACAGTGTGTCAGTGAAATATGCACTGCGCACTGGTACAAAAGTTATTTCATTAAGCTAATATCTAAAGGCCGACTTAAACTAAACGAACATAGAGCTAGAGCTGGAACAAGAGCATTCTTTCTTGATCTTTTAGTGTAAACGATAGATCGTTCTTAGCGTTTTCCATATTAGATATTCCATAGAATCTATGCGAACGCAAACAAAACAACGAAATAATGTTCTACGTTTGTTTACACCAAATGAATTTGATACAGTGGGGATAGAATGAGCATTTGCTCGTCTGATGTAAATCGGCCTTAACAGTCAACCATGTAAAGTGCGTATACATATCGGAATGACAGTTTTCATATAAGCAACTATGTAGTTGCTGTAGATGTGGGTAAATTTTGTTCTGTCCGTTTTAATCTCAACAGTTCTGTTGTACTCTAAATAGGTACTAGATAGTGTGCTTAGATTGGGAAAATACTTAATTAATTGATTCGCGAGTACCTACAACTTTTTTGTTATGATTTTTGAGCCCCAAATCTTCTTTTACAATATTTGTATACTTATTTTCAGAATCTGCTTGTACCTTTTTTTTTAATATAAAAACTGACGAGACGAGGACATGTGCCTGATGGTAAGCGACATGCCTGCCACATAACAGCACAGTGACACGCAGCTATTGGAACACGAAGAGTCCAAATCATTACCTAGCACTGCACTGCGCTCGTCACCCAGAGATCTAAGATGTTATACCTCTAAGCCCTGTAATTTCTCTGGAAACATTGCCTTTCAAACCGGAACACAGTAATGTTTGCACATTGCTGCTTGGCGGTAGAATAACTGGCAAAGGCGTGGTACTTCCCCAGCCGGGCTCTGCCAAGAGTCCTACCACTACAAAAAAAAACTAGCAGTGATCCGCACTTTTACCGGCGTAATTCCCGTTCCCATAATTTTCTCGAGATAAAAGCCTATGTGCTAATGTGCTATTCTAGTCTATAGCCTAATTGTGTTCCAAACTTCAGCCCGATCCGTTCAGCCGTTCCGACGTGAATAATCAACAAACATCCAAAGGTTCTCGTTCATAACATTAGTAAGTTAGTAGCATTTGGAGTTCTTGATAACGTAGAAACCAAAGAATTTACATATACTACGTATAAAGTTAGAACAACCTACTGCTTTACACCGAAAGCACGGGTCTGATCGCTCTTGTGGAAATGTCATACTGTTGTCGCGACATATCACTACGTCGCCATAGCTAACATACACCACATATGCTTCATCATCATCATCAACAGCCCACTAAACGTTCCCACTGCTGGGACTCGGGGCCTTCTCTCGCAAGGAGAGAGTTTCGGCCATAATCCACCACGCTGGCCCAGTGCGGGTTGGCGGATGACACATGACTTCGAAAGATTCTAGGTACATGTCGGTTTCCTCACGATGTTTTCCTTCACCGTTTTAAGTTAGCGGCATTATGTAAATGACTTCGAAAAGACAGTGGTGCGTGTGGGGTTTGAACCCGGGGTCTCCGGATCGGCAGTCGCCGTTCTCCCGGCTAGACCAGCCGTAACTTTGTAACATATGCTTACGATTGGTACAAAGGAGTACCAGTAATTTAGTAGTGGTAGGACTCTTAGCAGAGTCCGCCTGGGGAAGTACCACACATTTGCCAGTTATTCTACAGCCAAGCAGTAAAGTGCAAACATTACTGTGCTCCGGTTTGAAGGGCAATGTTTCCAGTGAAATTACAGGGCTTAGATATATAATATCTTAGAGCTCTGGGTGACGAGCGCAGTGCAGTGCTAGGTAATGATTTGGATTCCTCATGATCCAATAGCTGCATGTCACTGTTGTTATGTGGCAGGCATGTTGCTTACCACCAGGCACATGTCCTGCTCGTCTCGTCACTCTATATACTATAAAAAAAAGGAACCGTTCGGAAAGACCTGATCGATTTACTAATTTTTTATCTAAGGTTGAAACTCTTTATATTCCATTCAAATACGAGTAGTTGTGAGTAAACGTTTTGTTTATCATAAGGCACGTAGGTATCCAATCCGGCCCGTCGTAGTTGGTACAACTATTTGAACTGAATATAAAGTTTTCTAGAGCCAAAACCCAAATCCACTCGTAATATCAGGAATACAGTTCCATGATGTCTGTAAGCCCTGACATTTCACGGCTTGGCGCGCCGTCTCCCTGGCATTTCACATTATTGTCCTCCTTAACTTTTATTGATGAACTGTTCCAAGCATTTGTCTGTACATTTCCGAAGCTACGTAATGCCTGTGCAAATACGTCTAGCAAAGGAGAGAGCGAGCCGCGGTGAACAAACACATCTTTTTTCCGCAAATAAATATTCCTATTCATTTACTGTTTAGACAAAAGCTTATTGCATTGAAGATAAATCTATACATGAAAACCTGTTGGTGTATGTCCTTTTCGACTCGACCGATTTATACATATTTTTTTTAGGTATAAGAATAGGTCGTAATAGTACATTATGATATAAGTGCGGTAAGTTGATAATTACAGCCGAGGCTTTATTGCTAGCTCGAGCCGAAGGCGAGAGCTATAATTAGCAGAGGCTGTAATTATCAAAGCGCACGTATGTCATACGACGTTTTATAACATATTTGCGAGGAAATAAACAAAACTCTGACGACATTTTCAAATAAAAACAATACAGCGAAAAAAAACGCGCGGAATAATATTTACTTGATCACAGATCACAGCACAGAGTAAGTAATCACTATGGATCACAGATTAGCAATGCGCGCGCATCGGCGCCTTTTTTTTTTAAGCAACGGCACAGAACCAGCCGGTATGCCATTAATAATAAAGTAAATTAATATTTTTGTGTTTTGTTACAGAAAAAAATAAAAGTAATTTATGGTCTAAATTAATTAAATTAACGAATTTAATAATTATTTATTATATTACCTCTCAAAGTTAATTTTATTCATAAAATGTCGACCACACTTTTCTGACATAAAAACTCTTTACTAAGATTTAAAAAGGTACCGTTCGTTTTAGACGGAACATATCTCTCTACCTAGTCTGTGGACGGAGCATTTTGAAACCGTGCGTTTTACATTACACATTACAGCACTAGTGCGTAATAAGATACATTACGATACAGAAATTGGTCCAATAAGAGACCCTTTACGAGCAAATATGTTATAATAGTACATTATGATATAAGTGCGGTAAGTTGATAATTACAGCCGAGGCTTTATTGCTAGCTCGAGCCGAAGGCGAGAGCTATAATTAGCAGAGGCTGTAATTATCAAAGCGCACGTATGTCATACGACGTTTTATAACATATTTGCGAGGAAATAAACAAAACTCTGACGACATTTTCAAATAAAAACAATACAGCGAAAAAAACGCGCGGAATAATATTTACTTGATCACAGATCACAGCACAGAGTAAGTAATCACTATGGATCACAGATTAGCAATGCGCGCGCATCGGCGCCTTTTTTTTTTAAGCAACGGCACAGAACCAGCCGGTATGCCATTAATATTAAAGTAAATTAATATTTTTGTGTTTTGTTACAGAAAAATTAAAGTAATTTATGGTCTAAATTAATTAAATTAACGAATTTAATAATTCTTTATTATATTTTACCTCTCAAAGTTAATTTTATTCATAAAATGTTGACCACACTTTTCTGACATAAAAACTCTTTACTAAGATTTAAAAAGGTACCTTTCGTTTTAGACGGAGCATATCTCTCTACCTAGTCTGTGGACGGAGCATTTTGAAACCGTGCGTTTTACATTACACATTACAGCACTAGTGCGTAATAAGATACATTACGATACAGAAATTGGTCCAATAAGAGACCCTTTACGAGCAAATATGTTATAAAGTATTTTACTCTCCTGCCTCAATTTTTATTTTATTATTATTTTAACATTAGCAGTTTTAAAATAGTTTAATAATCATTAATTAACGTGAAGCTATTTACAAGAACTTTGACAATTCATTCTGATTACATTTATATGGTACCTACAATAACGTTTGCAAGGTCAGCTATATAGTATTAAAGTACTTATTTTATTTTCATAATTTAGACTTGGGTGTTTTAACACAGTTCTGATTATGTTTGGTGTAAGTACTAGAGAAGCGAAAGTCATTTTCAATGTGTTATTATTTATAGCAGGACAGGTGCCTGATGGTTAGCAACACGCCTGCCATAAGAATACAATTATACGTAACTTTTAAGACAAGAAGAGTCGAATTAAGTATCTAACACTGCACTGCACTCGTCACCCAGAGATGTAAGATGATTTATCTGTTTACAATGTAAATTATCTGGTAACCTTCAAACCGGAACAGTGATCTATGCACAATTCTTCTTCATAGTTCCGCAGGCGAACTCTGTAAAGAATCCTACCACTAGAAAAACTAGTTTGGGGCTAGTTTGTATTAAATAAATAAATAAAATAAATAAATATTGGTGAACAATTCACACACAACACCATCTGACCCCAAACTAAGCAAAGCTTGTGTGATGGCGGTCAGATAGCTGATACAATCTTAATCTTAATATATATAAATCTCCTGTCACGATGTTTGTCCGCGACGGATTCCTAAACTACTTAACCGATTTTAAATTAAATTGGCACACCGTGAGCAGTCTGGTCCAACTTGAGAGATAGGATAGTTTTTATTTCGATTAATAGTCTTTAAATGACAATATCCGAGCGAAGCCGGAATGGGCCGCTAGTACTTATATAGTTTTAAATACATACTTATTATACATAGAAACACCCAGACACAGTGCAAACATTTGAATTCATGTGAGGAAAATTTCTGTGAAGAATGTCCAACAATATTTATTTTATTTATTTATCGGGCTATAACTACAAGATTTCCTCCAGATAACAAATGTACCTTTCAATATGCCGCATTCGTTACTATTAACTCATTACATAGACGTTACTACAAAAGCATTAATAGCAAATGTGTCAAAACATAAAAAGACAACGGTGGACCAACAATGCCGCCACTGATTATTACATCACCGACGACAGATTTACGACGGTCTCGGTCCAGCCATGTTTACGGCGGCTATTGAAAGCCTACAATTAGCCTGACACGAGATTGATCGTACGTCTCGATAGGCGGTGGTGGCGTTTGGTAGCCGGTACTCGATATACTTGACCGAAGAAGGAGCGTGTGGGCACAGACAGTGCCGGTTTTAGTACTCCTAGCGCCCTGGGCGAGGTTTCTACGGCGCCACCTTTCCTCGTGAACGCTTGGGAGGAGAGGGCACCGCGCCGCAAGCGCAAGCGCCTCTTTATGGGCTCCCACACAAAACCGCGATAAAACTGCGATACGACGCCGCATCGCAGGAACTTGCAATCCGAATTGCTGCGATACGATTTTGTGCGGCAAACCGTTGGTTAGGGTAACCATAATTTACATTCTCTTTGATATACCTTATATTACTTTGATATATCCATACCTTCAACGGTAGTCAGCCGTGTTGGACGTGTTTTTCGGAAGCGTAATATGGGTCGCAAAAAGGTTGTTGCACTGCTGTTATTGTTCAATAGATATGAAAGAAAACAAAGATTTTGGGTTCATCCATTTATTACGATTATGAATGCTGATGGGAGAACTATTTTACTCGTAAGTATTATGGGTTGAGATGGAGAATAGAAGAAAATATTTTTTTTGATTATTTTAGAATGAGCATATCTTCATTTGAAGAGCGTCTTTCTCTGCTTCTGTCTCAGAGCTGACTAATATGACACTAAAGCTGACCAAGTTTGACGTAATATCGCAGGAATGCGCGATGCGAATCAGATCGGAAGTTCTTGCGATGGATGCGTGCAAATTCGCAGATATTTGCGATGCGATGCGAATTCGTGGTTTTGTGTGGTAGCCCTATGTCCGGCGCCCTTGGCGGTCGCTCTTCCGCGCCCTACCCTAACGCCGGCACTGGGCATAGACGCAGCGAGAAGGCAGCTGGCGCCAGTTGAACATATTGGATTAGTTTCACAAAATATCTAAAATCTCTAGCATTCGATCTTATCTGCCGTGATCGATTAAACGCACAACAAACATATTTACTACGACATCGCAGTACAAATTTAATACCTTTTAATTTTTAGGCCTCTCTGTAACTACTATAATATCCATTCATTGGTTCCATCCAGCGCCCCGTGGTTTTATCCGCGGAGTTCCCGTTCTCGTTATTTTCCCGGGATAAAATGTAGCCTATGTATTCTTCCAGACTATAATAAAATCTAACCGTGTTTCCAAATTTCAGCGCGATACGTTCATACGTTACCACGTAATTGAGCAACAAACACCCATAGATCCCAACATTGTATGGAACATTGACATTTATAATATTAGTAGGATTCAAACATTCCTATTGAATCACTCTATCTATTCCTGAAAACTACATTAATCTGTTGAGTAGGTTAAAATATCAAAGCGAAACAAAGAGTGGAAGCAACTTCATTTAAGATGGTGTAAAAAATTCTAAGTGAACTGCTAGGTATTGCTGGCCCCCTGAACAGCCTGCCTCCGTCTCTGCCTGAGTGGGTGGAACAGTTTTGGCAGTGGAACCAGTGTGGCCGACAGAAAGAGTCTATTTATCGCGACGTTGTATCATTAGATGCTTTTGTTTGGACATCCTACTAGGCCAGGTGTTTCATCAGGGCTGCTAGCGAGGACTTGCACAGAGCTTAGCGATTCTGTTCTATGCGATCTTCTTTATTTTTAATTTAGTATCTCCACAGACTCCGAAACCGTACGTGACCTTTTTCACTAGGTTCTTTTTTAGCCTTTTTCATTGGGTTCTTTTTTAGCCATTTTCATTAGGTTCTTTTTTAGCATATAAGTATTTTGGACTAGCAGTTCCTGCGGGTTTACTAGCGTGGTTCCCGAACCCGTTATTTTCCCGGGATAAAAATTAAAAAAGTTTATGTACTCTTTCAGATTATAATATAACTATGTTCGTTCCAAATTTCAACCCGCTCCATTCATAAGTGCTGACGTGATTGAGCAACAAACATTGCCATTTATAATATTAAGTAGGATTAGGCGAAGAGTAGGAAAATAGGGGAAGTAGAGAACATTTACAAACTAATTCTAGTGCTGCTCTACGCGATCTAATACCACCGAGCCCTTTTTTCTATCGGACTTCAAAAAAACTTGAAAAAGCGACACCGGTACATTGTTGACATTGCGAAAACTCGAATATGCTGCCCGAATGGGTATTTCCCAATTAACACAATCTGGGTGTCTTTACATCTAGACTGAATCGATGTCTTCTGAGTAACCTTAGATCAGGGGAGGTGGTGATAGTGGTGGTCAAGCGTTAGCCTAACTTTGGTAAAAAAAGCATAGACAATTTTAAACGAAAATGAAAATTACACAAAAAACGATGTGGATCTTTTATTTAACTTGGATGTTAGTCGAAGAACTCTTGTGCATGACAAGGCACGTGACGATAGTAAATTGAATATATGATGGTAAGCAAATCACTAAAACAACATTCGAGCTAATATTATAAGCTAAACCAAACTGTACCTAATGGTAAATGATTGTGATTGTGTGTGTGTGTGATTTTTACAAGAAAGACGAGGGCCTGATGGTAAGCAACACGACTACCTATAAAAAAAACATGTTATTATGATACTACAAATGTACTTGTGACGATGGAGACATTGCAGGTAGTAAGTAGGTACTCGTATGTATAAATACTTTTTTCTTCACACACTTACTAATTAACTAAGAAGCCAGAGAAGATACTATTCTTACAACTAGCTCATCTGACAACCCTGTGGACGATTACCCATTGATAGCGTTATGTGATTTCTGCTTATAAATGACCGTTTGTGCCTTTTGTGTATATTTGGGCATATCTTGATAGTAACATAATATGAAGATATGCAGGAATGTGTCGTATATATATGACACTTGGTGCTAAACTTTTAATAAAAAGTGCGCATCCGGTTTTTTTATGTCGTTTCATCATCATCATCATCAACAGCCTACTAAATGTTCCCACTGCTGGGGTTCGAGCCCTTCTCTTGCAAGGAGAGAGTTAAGGCCATAATCCACCACGCTGGCCCAGTGCGGGATGGTGGATGACACATGACTTCGAAAGATTCTAGGTACATGTTGGTTTGCTCACGATGTTTTCCTTAACCGTTTTAAATTAGCGGCATTACGCACATGACTCCGAAAAGACAGTGGTGCGTGTGGGGTTTGAACTCGGGGTCTCCGGATCGGCAGTCGCCGTTCTTCCGACTAGACCAGCCGTAACTAGTTGTTTCATAAAGGCTCCGTATTTTGTTAACTTTATAATAAAAAATATTGATGCATAAGTAGCCCACTTTCCTGTCCACAGCTGTTCCCACTGCTGGGACTCGAGGTCTTTACAAGAAAATAGTCAAGGTCGTAATCCACCACACTAACCCAGTGTGGGTTTACGGACGACATCGAAAAAATTCTAGGAACATGCCGAATCTCTCACGATGTTTTCCTTCGCCGTTAAAACCTGTGGTTATAAGCACTTGGAAAAATAATCGTACGTAAAGACGGGATTTGAACTTATAGTGTGAATTGCACGTTATTGTCATTATAAATATTGATGACAAAATGACTATTCTTTGTTACAAATAATCCAATTCAATATATGTAACAATATTTCGCATAAAAATCGCAATGTAATTTAATTTTATGTAATTTATTGCAAAGTCACATAGTATTTAAAAGGTGTTTTAAATTTAGCCCGTTCTGTGAACCCCGTCAGGCACTCCAAGAATAGAAGACAACCAAAGGTACATATTTAAATGTCTAAAATTAAAAAACCTCAAGCTAAAACCCCTCCGTTCAAAATTTCTAAAATCGGAATACCCAATGTTTTAAAATACCTAAGCAAGTAACACCTACACCGGAAATACCTAAGTTCAAAATACCGATCGGACTAAATATCTAAAGTTTGAAACGCCCATAGTTATAACACCGAAGTTCGATTTACACACATTTCAAATACCAAATGGTCAAAATACCTAAAATTGTGTACCACTTGCTAAATATTTACCTAATCCAAGATTGTAATTTTTAGGGTTCCGTAAAACGTAAAAACGGAACCCTTATAGATTCGTCATGTCTATCTGTCTGTCTGTCTGTCTGTCTGTCCGTCCGTATGTCACAGCCACTTTTTGCCGAAACTATGAGAACTACACTGTTGAAACTTAGTAAGTAGATGTATTCTGTGAACCGCATTAAGATTTGAACGAAAAAATTAAAAAGAAAAGAAAAATTAGGGTTGTCCCCCATACTGAGAACTGAAACTCAAAATTTTTTTTTTCATCAAACCTACACGTGTGGGGTGTCTATCCTCTACACTGAATAATTTGCGCGAGAGACACTTCCAAAGTGGTAAAATGTGTGTCCCCCCCCCCCCCTCTAACTTCTAAAGTAAGAGAATGAAAAATCTAAAAAAAATATATGATGTACATTACCATGTAAACTACCAACGAAAATTAGTTTGAGCTCGATCTGATGAGTACTTTTTTTTAGTACGTCATAAATACACTATTATTGAAACTTCGATCAAAGTTACAACGAACTACAAGAACTATGTGTACTATGTATATTATGTTACTTGCTGCAACGGAACCCTTCATGGACGACTCCAACTCGCACTTGGCCACTTTATTTTCATTATTATTAAGGTTGTTAATTTTCGTTTTATTCCATAAATTATTCTTTTTACAACTTTAACATTACACAAAAATTAACTAACTGAAAACTATCAATTCTGATTTGGTTCCGTCATTGACTTTTGATAACAGGTTCAATTAGATTTATTTACTTATTATAAATTTACTCCTTTTAAGCTTTAGGGATTTCTAATTTAAGTGAATCAACTATTAGGTATTTCGATTATAGGTATTTTGAACAGAGGGGTATTAACGTAACGTAAAACGTATCAAATTCGTAAGACCTTTTTTTATTTGGGGGAAATACGTATCCCTGTTTGTCGGGCTCGACACCATGGTGACGACAGACATGGTGCCCCTACCGACTTAAGCCCCCACAGACTTCTCCTGCATGGTCAGCAGTCAGGGTCGCGGGGCCAGTTAACGTATTCCCGTCTACGACCCTGGCCCTTGCCACCGCCCTTACGGACCCGCCTCGCGGGGGGCGTTGGTAACCCCGCATTTAGCTCTAGTGACGCGCCGGAAATCAGCGGCGCGTCACCTCCTCGAAGGCCTATCCCTAGGCGGGGTGCCGGACGGCCCTAAACGTCCGACACCCCAGGTCTTCCAGTGGAGACGGGATGCGAGCTCAAAGTTGCAATCTCTAGGCTCGCCCCTGTGTCTGCTTCCGCCTCAGTGGAGGAGCGAAGAGGCTTCCAACTCACACGACCTCTCACTGTCGAGCACCACGGCGAAGATGGTCGTCAGCGAGAGGTCCGCCCACACCACCGCGGCTAGGGTGCGGCCACAGAGGCGGAACCGGGGCTGGTTCCGCCTCTGTGGCCGCACGGCGGCCCTTGTCCTTTCACTGAGCACTCTGCAATCAGAGTGCTCGTGGAGAACCCTGATCTGGAAGACTCAGGAATTTTACTTGGCCGATATATCAGCCGAGTAACCTTCCTAAGTCTTCCAGTCCCTCTTCACAATCTTACGTACTGCTCAAGAGGGTGAGGAGCGCGTGTAGAAATTCCCAGCCCCGGCCGGAATTTGTCATCACACAACAAGATCAGCCCCCGAGGCAAGTTGTTGTGTGATACCCAGGGTGCACCACGTGGAGATTCCCGAGCCACGCACCCCAAATTCGTAAGACCTACATTTACCACAATTTACCACAGATACACACACACCTACAAGTCAAACGTATAACTACTTCTTCTTACGTTTTAGATAAAAACAACATTTTTATTTGGCGAATCTTATTATCATTTATCATAACAGCTAGAATATGACAGTCACGATGACTGTACTGAAAGTTAAGTTTTAGAAAATCTGAGAAAAAAAAATGGCACTAATGGGGCCTGCCGATAGAAGTGTACACTTATAACTTATAAGTCGAGAGCTGGTAGCAGAATTTAAAACAAGTTGAAAACATGTCACATAGCTCTCCTGTTATATCCCTACACGGAAGTGCAGACCTGCCTAGTGAGTAGCGGGGCAAAATGAACCTCTCAATTTAGATCACCTGGCAGGTAGATAGTCCCTCCAAAACGATCTCTCTTTTTGAGAATCCCTATTTTTGAGTTATAAATAACACCCAATTGAAATTTCAAATTGCCTCAAACCTATTTTTTGTATTTTTCGCAAAACATATCTGCACGCTCCTGGCAATGTGAAGACCCCGACTTAATTATCTGGCTTATTATTATTAAAATTCTTTAAAAATATAACTACAACATAATATAACACAATAAAAATTGCATATTGCTTGAGGCTTCTAACATATTCACAGAATAAAAAAAAAAATTTTTTAAATGTATGAATCCATTTTGCCCCGCTTCTCATCAACCAGGTCTGCAGCGAGCTATGTTTTCAGCTTGCCTCTAATACCTGCCCAAAATTTGCTAGTAGCTCGGAATATCAAGTTTCATAATTATCATCTTTTTTGTATAGTATAGAAGTGGCGAGACGAGCAGGACATATGCCTGATAGTAAGCAACATGCCAGCCCATAACAGCACAGTGACACGCAGCTATTGGAGCATAAAGAGTCCAAATCATAACCTAACACTGCACTGCGCTCGCCATGCAGAGATAGGTATACGATATTTTATTTCTATGCCCTGTGATTTCACTGGAAACATTACCCTTCAAACCGGAAAAAAATGACGTTTTCATATTACTGCTTGGGGGTAGAATAACTAGCAAACGTGTGGTAATCCCAAGCGGGCTCTGCAAATAGTCCTACCGCTACAACCTGCACACCTATAACTTAGATAAATTATCAAGATGTTCTCTATTAAAGCTCCATGCCGCTAAATATGTTTTTACTTCAAAAATCAGACTCTGCATTATAATCATTATAATCAGGTTATCTATTCAAAACGTGAAGAATTTTCACAGCGAAAACAGCGGATCCACAATTGGGTCAGGCTTGTAAGGAGGCTGCATACACCAGATTAGATACCGAGCACAAACACGCTGTTGATAAAACCGCGCGCGGCGTGATCGACCTGGTAATTAGGTAACTCTAAGAGAATATTCGTTATATTATTCATACGTTTAGAACTCAGAAGAAAACTGACGAAATGACAGGAGCATCCATTTCTGTAGTATTCATAGTGTTAGGCCTACTGTCCACGCACGCGTCTTTTGTCGAATGCATGCATCCTACGAACAAACGCAAGACGTGCGGCTGTCGTGTCGTTGTCGTTTCGTGGACACAGACTTCATTATTTGTACGCAAGATGCAAGCATTCGTCTTGCATCCGACAATTGTCGAAATCGTTGATCCTTGATCACAAAAACCTTAGGGTCAGAGTTAAGCCCAAACCTTCGTACAGCCGCAATACGTCAGGCTAAAGTCAGTTGTAGAGGACACGAGCGACAAGCACGATAGGAATAACCCATGTGTTGTAACAATTGCATGTCAGAAAGACAAGAGTAAGAAGACGATGGAAATGTAGCTGAATCTCAAAGGATAGAAGACAATGTGAAAGATACTCATGAAACTCATGTTTGTATAAGAAATATCTATACGCGAACTTCGCGCCGTAGAGGATCGCATGTATCAGTTCAATGGAGGGGTTGGAATCACTTGGAACGTTACTTGGCGGATAATTGTATCCAGCCGAATAACAGTCCAAAGTCGTTTTATTAGGGCGCTCGCAGAGCACGAGAACTCATAGAGTTAGCGCCGGGCTCTGACGAAGTGTCACTGGAGCTAAATGCGGAGTCCCTCCGTGAGACCAGACCAGTGAGTGATGTAAGTTCGCTGGCAGCGACAGAGTTACAGTCAAATTCAAAACAGGTGCACATGTGACCTGCGACTGAAACCCATGGGGGTTTTAGTCGATAATATTCACTCAAAGTAGTGTCCAGTCCGACAAAATCCAACCACCCCCTTAGATGGAAGCGTATAAGTACAAATTTCCTCCACGTTAAAAACGCAATTCATCCGACAAAAAGCTGGAAACTTTACGGTGGCAGCATAATCAAAACAAAATGCCCCAAACACCATGACTTTCTGCAGAATCTAACCTGAAAGTGAACAACCTCTCCGAGATAGTCATTCCTCCCGATCTCCAAATAGTAACAGACCTTATCAGAGCACGCACAGAATTAATCTGTGTACAAATGACGAGTGAAATTCTCGCTTGCTACGTAATGGCGGAAATATGCGAAGATACAGTTGTAATCGTACACAAGAGGTTTAATTACAAGGCTGTGCCGAGGAATTTGGCTAACAGACGCTGCATTCCTTCACTAATCTTAATACAATGTTATACTGATACGGAGCTCATGTAATCTGTCCAATTGATGTTTAATGAGATAAGCAAAAACTAGACTCAATTAAGAGTTTTCTTATACAAAATAAAGGTTATTTGAGGATCCAAACAAGAATCTTTCAGAGCCTTGTGTTGAACAATAGATTCAAGGTCCTTCTGTAACTTCACGTATTATGCATACGTTTGTGTATTTATTGCTGTAACCCCGTTTTACACCTTATACGATACAGCCGTCGATCTATAGCTTTTACGCAAACAAATGAAAATCAATAATAGGTATATCTTATGGCAAGGATAGAAAGATTATCAAAACTCGCACGAAAACAAATGACTTTCAAAAAGATTGATTGCAAATTAGGTAAAAAGACGAATAGTCTGTCAACCTGCACGTTAAAAAATATGTTGCTATATACGACAAAGAGGTATAGGTATCGTTTAGTGAGAAAAAATCTTAGTGCGTGAACTGCACTAACCATGTCCGTAACCCATTGCGTATTAATATTTTTCCCGCCTTATTTATACATCGACTAATTCATTGCCGGTGTTTTGCTCACCATTAGGCGCCCAACTGGCTCATCATCGCATTGTATTTCATTTGCAAAAAAAGTTAAACTTTACTAGCAGGGGAGAACAAAGTCAGCACCTGGTATGATATACCTACCGAGACGACGACCACACAACAAATGTAGGCCGAGACGAACAAACAGACGAGCTGCGTAATAAAGCAGTGAATCATCTCCAAATCAATTTCGATAACCATTTAAGGCTTTTGGCGAAAGAATTGTATTTCATTAACATTACATGTGGCGCTCAATGTGACTACAACACACGTGACGGCTTGTTTGACTGCGTTCAGTGTACCGCGGCATTTTCAGTACCTAGAAAACAATGAAGTGTAAAATAAACATAACAAATAGATAAGTCTTATGACACCGTTGCGTTACGAAACTCAAAAGTGAAATATTCATTAGAATGCGAGATATTAAAGTTAGAGCAGGTTACAAGGCAAATGCAGTACCCATTATTTGGAAGGTAATCTTTGCAAAAAAGTGCGAGTTTGTATGAGCCCACAACGTCTTAAAATCAAGGGTTTCAAGTGATACCGAAATGCGAGTATAACAACTCTAGAAAACATCCTACTATCCTACTAATATTATAAATGATAATGTTTGGATATTTGGATGTTTGTTCCTCAATCACGTCCTAAAGTCTCAACGGATCTGGTTGAAATTTCGAACAGACTATAGTCTTGAAGAACAAGGATAGGCTTTATATACCGGGAAAATATCGAGAACTAAGCGGGTAGAACCGTGGGGCGTTGCGCGTTGCTAGTTATTTAATAAGACCTGAGCAACCGTGGGCTACTCAGATATGCTATGGGGAACTAAAGCACATGACCATAGGTTTGCACTAAAACAAAAAAACGCAGGAACACAAAAAAAAACTAATTAGCTAGGAACTAGGAAAGAGCACAGTTGCTATTGGCGTTGCACTGACACGAACAGGCACAGATGGCCATCGTAATTGCTGGTACTAACTTCGAAAACTTCGAGAGACACATCACTAAAGCTAAAAATATGACCAGGACACTCAACTACACGAGATTGCAGCATGTGGATTAAAACCAAAATTTAGGAACTATCTACGAGAAAGTTATAGATGTCCATTGTCCAGTCTAATGGTTGTTTAGATTTTAAATGATTTATATGATATATTATCTTTACAAATATCATACATTTAAAATATTTTAATACTAACTGATAATGATTTCAATGTAAGCTTCTTATTATTTTGACATGGCCTCCGCAGTTCCCAAGAGCTCCAGACAATTACAGATTTAGCGATGACATGAAACCGATACCAGCCATCATCTGTAACCTGTTCGTCTTATTATAATTCGTTCCATATGTTCCCGCGAGTACTTAATTGTTTACTTTTAATCATTTATTTCTATACACTTGTATGTATATTTTACCGACCTACAAAGCCATGTGGATCTGAGCAGTGATCTCATTGTTAAGTTAACTTTTTCATTCTGCTTGCGATTTGATCGTAAATCGTAGGATACTGTGCATGTAAGTCATCGGCTTAAATAGAACCGTCTGGTCTTGTTGGCATTCGAAGGCTGTTTTGGTGCTAAACCGTACAAAGATGTGTTCATTTTACAGTAGGTATTTACCTACGCATGTGATGGCGAGATGCATACGCTAAGGTGTGTTCATGTCACCATCAAGAATTACCTACATCAGATCTTATATTATCGATTGATTTACTAAAATTCTATCGATGTAATAGTGCTTACATGTAAATAATTATTTCCTCACGAAAAGAGCGTATAAATAAATGGGAAATGAGGTGTTCGAACCTTCCATTTTCACTTTCTTTAATTTCTTAGCCTCAAAAAGCATGGGAAAATTTGACAATTCTGTTAAAATGAGAGGTCTTTACTAACTTGTGCTTATACCTAATAATTATACTCTGTAGGGTAACGTTTATTTAGTGTTTGTTTAAGGTAGGTAATATGTGACTACTAGCAAATTTCTACGGTTTTAGGCACGGAGTTTGATCCCCTATTTGTGTTTTCGGTGCGTGCTTGGACGTGCGCTGAAGCACGTGACAGCATGTGTATAAGCTTACGTCATTATAAACCTTTGCTGAATAATATTTCTACTAAATCTGATTTGCTACGACCAATTTACGACAGGTGGCGTAGCAATGCGCTCAGGGTCAGCTAGTACTACGTAAAGATATTTCTTACTTTTTAAACAAAAACTACTGAATGAAATCTGATACATGGACAGATAGTTAAGAACTCTAGAACAATACATATAATCTTCTATCGGATAATTACAGTAACGTTAACTACGCTACTAAAACCTCGCGGCACCATTAGTAGATATGTTACCGGCCAAACCCGATTTCCAACACGGGTGGTAAGGTTAGGTTAGGTTATGTAAAAAAAGGGTTGGTTTATCCTATCAGGCTTAGGACAAATTAGTTTGGACTAGGCTATACTAGATAATCCTAGCGCATATAGGAAGAACTAGTTTAGCCTAGGCCGTTTGGCCTGAAATCGGGTTTGGCCGGTAACAGATACCTACATATTCTATTTCTTATTGTCATATATTATTTTGGACTCTGGATGGATGAAATCTGCTACAGAGACAGATAGTCTGGTATTTTCAGACAAACCACTTTTTATTGAAAAATTACAGGGACGCGAATCACGCGGGCGAAACCACATGCTCCACTAATATTTATTGAAGTTAAAACTTCTTTCGGCGCACCACTGACACATTTTTCGTGGGCTGTGAATTGAATTCTAGCTTCACGCTTGGGAACGATAGGCAATCTTCGGGTAAATTCGGGACCAGGTCAATGGTCATAGAAATGCGTCAGTATTTCCCATTGGTCATGTAGAAATGGTGACGCATTTCTAGATGACCACGTTCATGGCCACGCTCTCCGGTTTCACCCCCGTAATTTCCAAAGTAAACTATCAAATTCTGAGTTATAAGTTTTCACTTCTGTCGGCAGTTCCTATGACTGCCAATTATTTTTTTCCTATTGTCTACCTTTTGAAGACTTAATTCATGGTCACGGAAAATGTAGTACAGTTTGCTACAAGGATCGAATACTTCATCTCACGGCACGATCATTTACTCATCCGATATGTTTACCGAGAGCCCTTATCCTATTGTTTGTGGAGGCGTTTATCTCTCCGTCTACGGTTTATCAATCTGATGTGGGCCGTGTTATTTTAGCTCGGTGACCAGGTAACCTGCTGCCTCCAGGATTTGGGTCAGGGATTACACAAGGTGGCATAATTTTACGTTTATCTTACATAGAAACTATCACGTAGCTTCTTGTGCTACTGAGTTAGAAACACGATTAAGGACATGGGATTTATGGATACGGGTTTTATGTTTAGTAGTAGTGGTAGGACTTTTGGCAGAGTCCGCCTGGGGAAGTACCACACCTTTGCCAGTTATTCTACCGCCAAGCAGTAATGTACAAATATTACTGTGTTCCGGTTTGAAGGGCAATGTTTCCACAGAAATTACAGGACTTGGAATATCTTAGATCTTTAAGTGACGACCCCAGTGGTAATGATTTGGACTCTTCATGTTCCAATAGCTGCGTGTCACTGTGCTGCTATGTGGCAGGCATGTTGCTTACTATGAGGCGCATGTCTTGCTCGTCTCGTCACTCTATACCAGGGGTCACAATGGCGGACCGCGGTCCTCATCCGGACCGCCGACCCACTGTGTGCGGACCGAAAAAATATATCCCCCGCAGTATTTTTGTTGACGTAATGGCAATAGCATGCACCATAGGCTTGCACCAATTTCACTCCAAAATTCAGACAGATAAATCATAATCAGCAACGAAAAATATCACTTTCCTCATTGATTAGGAAATAAATAATTTAGTAATTTCTGTAATTACTTACCTTTATTTTATAAAGATTTTTTTTGAAAATGTGAGGATCGCGAAGGTCATTTAATTTCTTAAAATGTACCCCGAGCAATACTAATCGGTGACCCCTGCTCTATACTTAAAAAAAACAACTAGCAGCGTCCCTCGGTTTTACCCCCGCAGTTCCCGTTTTTTTTTTCGTAATAAAACCTATGTGCTATTCCAAATCATATTAAAATACATATGTGTTCCAAATTTCAACCCGGTCCGGCGTGAGAACAAGAGACGTACTTCTTAGCATTCCATGGATTCACCGTGCGGGTGCCGGATTCATCGTGTGGCAGAGAGAGAAATCTCGAATAGACCCCAAGACTTGTGACTCGGGCGTAGGTTTAAAAGGGGCCCCTTAGTGGCGTACGTCAACACTCACCTTCACTACTCGTATTTCTCTCCCTGCCCAGCCAAATCCGCAATGATCCTACTAGTGCAGCTTTAGATACTCGTTCTAGTATAGATGTCGTAGTATGATGATATAATTATATCGAGTTTTCGTAATCGGTAAGTAAAAGATCCAAAAGACAAAATGGTTTTTAAACCTTAGATACTTAATGCTTGACATAAAATCAATATTTCGGTTACATAATGTGTAGAGCCATAAATAAGGATGCGCGGCATTTTTACAAAGTAGGACAAGTTTTGTAAAAATATTTGCCATGGCTCAGTGCATGCAAAACTAACACGAGACGAGGTCGCGTTCTTCGCTGGTGAATCGCTGTTTGCGAACACCGCGTCAACTCGGTGATCTGACTTATATCTTATACCTTTAAACGAGCAATTCTTGTATATACCTATATATATATAGAATCTGAATCACGGCTCGAACGATTTTCATGTAATTATGTATGAATGGAGTGTCGGGCTTTATCGTCATCAATCGATCTAACTAGGTTTCATGAAAATAAACGCATTTTATGCGCGATTTTAGATAGTCAAAAACTGTTACATTGACATTAGAAAGCGACGGCAAATTTCGCAACATTGTGCAATAGCATAATAGCTCAGACGGAAAGTTGTGCGGTCATTAATTAACAGACCCTGGTCCAAATCCAGACAGCTCCTATTTTTTTCCAGCGCCTTCTTGTTTTGTGAAAGTTTAAGTTTACCTTAAATCGAGCAAAGCTAGGTCACCCAGGCACTTATAGATTTTCAAACTACAACATTTTATGCAGAGGTTGGTAGAATTCTTCATAAAGTGGGATTAAGAAAGAATTTACATACTTAGGTACATACCAAATAAAAAAAATTGGCAAGTTTTGTAATTTGGCTGCTGATAGAAATAAAAACTTATAATTTTAGTAGTAACCATCGGCAGTTCCTATAACTGCAATTTATTTTTAAACCGGAGATACGCTTTACCGCAATTTCTTATGTAAAGCTACAATATGGTCCAATCTGGACTTCTGGACCGTGCTTTCCTAGAAGAAGCATTATTATTCCATTCTTTCTTGTTATTGTAAATGAAAGATATTATCAGGTCTGTGATTTTTTAATCTTTTAGGTACCTAGGTATAGATTTACACTCTAGACCACCGTCTCGTCTCGCCTGATGTTAAGCGACGATGCGGATCTCCGATGCAGCATGCTTACCTATAAGAAACCGAATCACTTTCGATTTGAAGACACCAAGATTGTAGCCACCGGGAAAAACCCAGTCTGTCAACGCATCCTAGACGTTATATCACAAAAGTAGAGTCTAAACTCTTCGAATATCCAAATAAATAAGTACCTACCAACTTCCCCATATGTTTAACAACATAAATCAGCGTTCAGTGAGATCAAAGGCTCGCACTCGCACACTCGCGGAATACCCGGCGCATGACATCATCCCGCCGCTCTGCACATGTATGGTTAATAATTAAGTAAATAAGTATTACCGCGAGCTCCTTACAATCTTACATCAATTACATAACTACTGTTATAAGTTAAAGTTTGCTCTGTAAATAATAGCACAGCATACCTTGTACCTTGGCTCGGCGACGGGGAGTCAACTTATACAGATAGGTATACCTAAATGTGAGACGATTTTGCGATGGAAATGCTCAAATCTATACATTATACAAGCTAACTAAAATTGTACAAAACTGGGACATTTTGTGGTGAGGTACATTTTGGAGTTGCAATTTATCATCATACTTCATAATATCATACTATCATACTTCATACTAATGTTATAAATGTCAATGTATGGATGTTTATTGCTCAATCACGTCCTAACGTATGAACGGATCGGGCTGGAATTTGGAACACAGATAGATTATAGTCTGGAAGAACACATAGGCTACATGCTTATGTTTTTTATCCCGGAAAAAACAACGGGAACGGGAACTTCGCGGGTAACACCGCGGGACACTGCTAGTAGTGTATGTATGTATGGAATATTCTACTAGTCAAGCCCTTTCATTGAAACCCATATTGAAGGAATTTTGAAAAATTTTGTAATCCGTTATTTTGTGGTGGCCACCATGTTGGATCGATTTCATCAAACATAGCTAAGAACATTCACCTTTCATATAAAAAAATTACAAATTCAAAATCGGTTCTGTTCGAGAGCTACGAAGCTACGATATCACATACACACACAGAGATACTGTCAGATACGTCAAACTTATATCAGCCTGTGGCTTTTGTGTCAGGGGTTAGAGAACTAAATTGGATGCAGTTGTCTCGTAAGTCCCGTACTCCCGTAGCGTAAGACAGTCGTGGATTTGTCTTACACCGACGACGTCGACGATGATGAGTTTTTGTGTTGCGAACGTCGGCTACGCAACCTAACACCGAGGGCCATCAGGAATTGAACTTTCAAGAAGGCTATTGAAGATCGCAACGTGGCGACTGGAGGCCGGAGTTGGGTGGAAGCTCAACACAAAATTAGACATAAATAGTTTAGATATACGGAAAGATGATGTATTAGTAAAGTCTTTCAACATTCAGAGGCAACTAACAAATTACGCTCAATATAAACAAGGCCTGGACCCCGGAATCCGTGGAGATTAATTTTAAAAAAATATGCAGAGAACGAGGATGGCAAACGAAACAGGGAAGAGTCGTATACTCGATAGTGACTGAAATAAGCTATCAATATATTTTTTAAATTATTTATTATAGGTTTACACTTGACCGACATTTCGCCTGATGTTAAAAGACAATGCGGTCTACGATGGAGCGTGCTTACCTAGAAGAAACCGATTCACTTTCTTTCATTCTACATCCTAGACATCCTTATTACGAAAGTAGAGCCGAACCTCTCCCCATGAATCGAAGTCGGTCTGTCAACCTACGAGCAGTTCAAAAAGATCAAATTCTAACCCTTTGATACTAAATTATTCTAATGGTATCTACTATTTAAAACTTAGCCGGCCTTGTGCCGCTGTTCAGAGTACCAAAGCTTGAATAGCCCTCTGAAACGCAAGATAGCGGAGTTACCCACGATGACGGCATAGCAATAGTTAATTCATTTTAACTCCCAGATAACGCTAACTCACGAATAGCTAATTGGAACAGATAACCGATTCTGTTATCTAATAAATGGGAATTTATTGAACGAAACGCGAATCGCGGGATTCTTAAAGCTTGCGTAATGTCTGTTGCTCGGGGTTCGTTACATTGTATGTGGATATCTGAACACAAGGTCTGTCTTATGTCGCTTAACATCAGGATTACATTAGGGTGTACTTCCGAAGAGCGCATACCGACGATCGATGTCAAATTATTTATTAGTACCGACCCGCCCCGGCTTCGCACGGGCGCAATGCCACGCAAAAATAATATAACCACAAAATCATACCCCAGCGTGACGCTAGAATTCAATTCACAGCCCACGAACAATCTATCTAGGCGCGCCAAAAGAAGTATTCTCTTCAAAAACGTATATACCTACTCTTTGATTAAAACTCTAAAAAAAATGTTTGATCGGCAACGTCAACTACTATTTTTAGGTACTATTTTTTTCGCGACTTTTCAATATTTTATTCTCACCGTTTAAACCTTCCCTTAACTACCACAAACATTTCAAAACAAAAATCAGCCAAATCGGCCCAGCCGTTGTCGAGTTATAGCGAACCCACGAACAGCAATCCATTTATATATATATAGATAGATGGTGGTGTCGGAAGGGACGGAAGGACCTGCGCTGGTTCAATTAATTTAATAAATGTGGACTTGTATGTGCGGTTTTATTTTGTATCTGCGAGGGATATTTCTGTCTCGATGGAAATAGTAAGAAACTAAGACAGAAGGGAAACAGAAAGGGACTCACCGTGCATCAGCTCGCGGCGTATCGGAAACTTGTCCCGACGTCTCGTTCTTACGTCCAAGGAAAACCCTTCAGTTAGATTAATGAATTATTTTTGACGTGATAACGTCTTATAATTCGATGAAGCCGGCTGCACGCCCGCAAAACATGACGTCATGTGCTGTTACCGCCGTTACCTCAGTCAGTACCATTCTTTATTACTTTTCGCACCATCTAGTGAGTGAAATGTGTATTACATTCAAGGAGTCTGTCCATGTTTTAGAAAAGCGACGATATGAAGTTAAGAACTTGTGCTAGTACAATGATATACCCAGAGATGGCGCTTTGAAAAGCTTCAGAATGTTTTACCTCATGTTAGATGGCGCTTAACACAAATACTATGACCGCATTAAAAGGAAACGAAATTTCAACCGCGAAAATTTTCTTTTGAAAAATGCTACCATTCCATCAGTATTTTCTTAAGACGTTGTCACGTTCAACTATCGTCAGTAAACCGACTTTACAGACAACCATTTTTTTGTGTAAGACGGCATCCAGTGCGCACGATTGTAATTTTGACTTAGAGAGTGTTTATTTTTAAAATGCGTCGGTTAGGACCGAATTAAGCACGGACGGTCCTTTTCTTCTTTCTTGCGTATGTGCAGAACGGTGCGTGAGGAAGAAAAAGGATAGCAGGATGTGAAAGAAGTGACCAGAGATATCCACTTGAGCGACATTTTTAAATAGACTAAGTATTTTATTTCACTTTTAAAAAGCGGCGCGAACAGGTAGGTATTAAGGTCTTCTGACCTCCTGGCCAAATTAGAAGTCTATTAATAATTAGGATATCACAAATATCAAAATGTAAATTGGCGCAAATGTTATCATGAAAATGAAAACCGGATGAGAACATACTTTCGTTCCCGTTAAATGGATACCTTGCAAACAACATTGAAAAATGCTGAAAGGGTTCATCACTGAAAAAAAATGGCGGTAGTTACGAATATCGCCGGATCAATGAGTTATTTATTCATAATAACATTTACAGTCCAGTTATTTTCGTTCTAGGTGGAACTGATTAAGGTGATGGTTACAATCTTTGTGTCTTCAAATCGAGAGTGAATCGGTTTTTTTCTATGTAAACACGCTCCATCGTAGACCGCATCGACGCTTAACACCAGGCGAGATGGCGGTCAAATGTACACAGTCATATAAAAGTTTAAATAAAGTAGCCAAGTGCGAGTTGGACTCGCCCATGAAGGGTTCCGTTCCAGCAAGTAACATAATATACATAGTACACATAGTTCTTGTAGTTCGTTGTAACTTTGATCGAAGTTTTAATAATAGTGTATTTATGACGTACTAAAAAAAAAACTAGGGGAGACCAAGGTGGGTTGCGACAGAGGGGAGTTGTGACAAAGACGATTACTCGGAACCTATCATCGTTAGCAAGTTGGCAACACCGTGCAATTGTTTCTTTAAAGACGCGCTAGTTGACACGGTACGCGTCAGAGATGCATGGCAAACGGTTATGCGAGTGCGACGACTGCATGAAAAAAAATCCGAAAAGTAAGTTTTTTATCGAAATTTTGATTGTGTCTATGTACTGACATATTGCATTCACATGATTAGGCTATTTTTCCTTTTATTGCGTGGTTTTTGATGTTTCAAAGCGTGGCATTCTCTTCCTATGTTTCCATCATGTTTTGAAATTATGAATTATTATTCTAACCAAGTCGCAATTTTTGGCATCTAGGAGAATTGTGACACGCTGTCACAACTCTCCTATTTAAGTTTATTTTATGAATAGCTTATTTTATTTTTTGTTTATATAATATCTATGCTTGTTTTTTTTGACAATTCTTACAACCCAAGTTTGAGATAAATGTTTTTGCCAGAATCAGCAAGCTGTTGCCCAAGGGTTCCACCAAGACAAAAATACCCAACCTAATAGACGCAAGATCAAACAGCTATTCTTACAAACACACCTACAGAAGATGAAATAGTTGCCATAGAAGCTAGTAGAAAGTTCAAAAGTGTGAAAAAGCGTGTTTTAAATGAAGAAAAGAAGGAACCGAAAAAAAGCAAGAAGCAGACTAACTAGAAAAGTGCAGAATATGTCAAAAAAGATGCAAAAAATGCTTATTATTGCTTGGAATGTAAAGGCTGGTCTCATGAAGATTGCTCTTGGTGCGAGCTACAATACATCTGTCAAAACTGTTTGTAGATAAGATTATGATTTATGATTCTTTAGATTTGATTTCGATCTCATTAAGTAACCGTTTTTTATTGTATAGAATGAGGAGACGAGCAGAACATTTACCTGATAGTAAGCAACATGCTTGCCACGTAACATCACAGTGACATGCAGCTATTGGATGAAGACTCCAAATCATTACCTAGCACTGCACTGCCCTCATCACCCAGAGATCTAAGATATTATATCTCTAAGACCTGTAATTTCTCTGGAAACATTGCCCTTTAATCCGAGACACAGCAATGTTTGCACACTACTGTTTGGCGATAAAATAACTGGCAAGGGTTCCTTCCCCAGACGGACTCTGCCAGGAGTATTACCACTAATAAATACCTACTGATAAAATAATGAATACTTGTTATTTTGATGTTTAATATTTCATGTTATTATTTTTTACTATTATTTTAAAAATCAAAGTACTTTTATGCAAAAAACATGGTTTTTTTATTACAAAAATATATTTATCTGTCAAATGTATTCTAAGTACATAGCTGTCACAACTAACCTTGGTACCTGTTACAACTTACCTCGGTGTTAGGAGAGTTGTGACAATAGGAGTCTATTCAGTTTTTGTGGATTTCTTCAGTCACCGTATAACTTTAATGTCTTTTGATTACTATTTTCAAAAGAGTAATAATTGGGATACATTTTGACATAACGTTTATAATTGTGGTATGTTTCTTTGTTGAGATATGTTGCTCTAAGTAAAAATTGTCACAACACTCCTCGGTCTCCCCTACTCATCAGATCGAGTTCAAACTAATTTTCGTTGGTAGTTTTCATGGTAATGTACATCATATATTTTTTTTAGTTTTTTCATTCTCTTACTTTAGAAGTTAGAGGGGGGGGGACACACATTTTACCACTTTGGAAGCGTCTCTCGCGCAAGTTATTCAGTGTAGACAAAAATTATTTTAGAAACCTCAATATAATTTTTGAAGACATATCGATAGACACCCCACACGTGTAGGTTTGATGAAAAAAAAATTTTGAGCTTCAGTTCTCAGTATGGGGGGCACCCCTAATTTTTGTTTTTTTTTTAAACTTTTGTAAAAATCTTAATGCGGTTTACAGAATACATCTACTTACCAAGTTTCAACAGTGTAGTTCTCATAGTTTCGGCAAAAAGTGGCTGTGACATACGGACGGACAGACAGACAGACAGACAGACATGACAAATCTATAAGGGTTCCGTTTTTACGTTTTACGGAACCCTAAAAAGTGATTATGCTTGCACTGACGTCATTTAGATTTGAGTGTGTGACATCCCTACACATCGGAATGGCTATACCATACGCAGTACATGTTGCGCGATTTACTAACTAACGCAAAACTAAACTATATATTATACAAAACATTATTCATTCTATTAAAATGAGTGAGCTGTGTGAGTTTAATCTCCACTTCGTCTGTTGATGCGACGATGTAGTATTATTGATATGAGGCACGGCATAAATAAGTGAATGCAGCTGGATTATAACTAAGATAAGAGCATTGTTACGCGGTCCCTACAGTCCTACAGTCCTACAGTCCTACACCCCCGCGGAAGGTAATCTCCACCTCGGTATACAAAGACAATAATCCAGACTATCTGATCTGTGCCGGTATGCGAAGAGCTCATGTAGGTAGGTACCTACATCACGGGTACAATTTTATAGATCCTATCGTCTACCAACCTCTATAAAATAGTATTAACCTTTTGAAATCGCGCAGGGAGGCGGAGGGGCTTATTTTATTTTATTTTATAGAAAGCTCCTATGATTAACTTCCAGCGACGATGCGGTCTAGGATGGAGCATGCCTACCTAACGAAAACGATTTACTTTCGATTTGAAGACAACAAGATTATAACCATTTGGAAAACCCCACTCAGGGAACAAATTCCACAGCCTAGTTGGCATTAAATCATGCAGAGGAGTAGCACACACTCCGAAGTGTATCCGATAAAAACCCGACAGGGTAGCAATTTTGCGGCGATTTTCAAGACTTTGAAGTATTGTTACACGTCTCTCGATTCCAGAGCCTTCTACAGCTGGTATATTTAACAGGAAAATGCTATGAGTAGTACCTACACCGTACAAGAGTGAATATGTGCTTGGTATAGCGTGAGCAACTGTTCAGACTTGAAGTACCGAGCTATCTTGGTAGTCAAGCTATTTTTCAGTTTGTAACAAACGCAAGTAGGTAATTCTCAGCAACGGTATTGTTACGCCATTACACAAAGTCACAACTAGCTTGGGTGACAATGGTTCTCCATCTGGACTGAATTTATGATAAATATTATATTGACTAATTTAACAAGAACTGTTTATAAACGAAATAAATGTTCATTTAATTTCATCAACTTTTTTTTTATTAACTCCTATTGTCCCACTGCTGGGCAAAGGTCTCCCCCAATTCTCTGCACTTAGTCCGGTCCAGAACTTCCACGGCCCAATCTTTATTAAACGGTCTACTATTGTAAAAAATGTTTTACATCTCTGGCCTCGTGGCTTAGTGGGCAGTAACTCTGCCTGCGAAGTCGAGGGTCGTGGGTTCGATTCCCACCCAGTGCAAATATTTGTGTGACTAAATATTTGAATTCAAATATTTGTACTGTGCCTGGGTGTTTCTTTGTATAAGTATATATTCAAAACTATTTAAGTATTATATCAGCTGTCTGGCCCCCATCGTACAAGCTTTGCTTAGATCGGGGTCTGATGGTGTTGTGTGTGAATTATCCACCAATACCAATATGTATTGAAAGCCTATCAAAAACTACTTACCTAAATATACAAAATGTGTATGGTTCGCGCAAGTTATAGTATTCAGTCAGGAAAGCTTGGTATCGTTAGAATATACTCAAATACCTAGTCGCGTGGCAGCGTATTGTTATGCGCATGCATGATTTATTCCTTAAGGCGCTTGCTTTTTTTTTTAAATAAAGAGTGACGAGCAGAACAGGACATGGCCTGATGGTAAGCAGCATGCATGTCACATAACAGCGCAGTGACACGCAGCTATTGGAACAAGAAGAGTCCAAATCATTAGCGCAGCTAATGATGGAAAAATAGTTAATCGAAAGAGCATGGGTTTACTCGCATGAGGTCTCGCGTCTCGCCCACGCGTCATGCGCTGCACTTTGTTCCAGACACCGGCGAGCCCCGCAGCCGCAGTCGCCGCGCTCGGTAACGATGATGGAGCGGGCTCTCGGATCTGGGGTATCACTCGCCGATCTGCTGATTTATCGCGACCTATTTATAGCCAGGATTCGACCGGTCACGACGATGTGCGTGCACGTCACTAGTGCATGCTCCAACGGATCTATATGTGGTAGCATAACAATTTTTGTACTAATTTAAGAATGCATAACGTTTTTAGGACTATCTTTTACTATAACAACTAAACGCATAACTGTTTTCGCATAATGTTTACTAGTATCACCATATAGGTACAGCATAACGATAACTTACCATAATGTTTAAACACATAACCATATATAGCATAAAGATAACTTAGCATAATGTTTAAAGGCACACATTAAGAAAAACAGACGGCAAACTTAAGAAATATGCACTTTTTGACTCCGGGTGGGCTCCCGCCAGAAGCTCAAGGGAGGTCCTGAGTGGAGCGAGCCATGCGAGGCCAAGCGTAGCGAAGGGTAGGTGGCGAGCGAAGCGAGCGAGCGGCGCGGCGACCTCTGTAGTGGAACGCAGGCCAATTATGGAGAAGCGACACTCAGGGCTGACCGCAGAGCTTCTGGCTCCCGCATTTTTTATATACACTCTAGGGGTAGTAGCGACAAGACTTGGTGAAGTCGGGGTGCTCGGAGTCGGATCTGGGATCTGGGTCCTATGTAACCTGGGTCTATATTTAGTAGCACAACAAATAAATAAAAAATGCCTAAGGACTATTATGTGTCTCATCAATATGCCTAAAGACTATTATGCGTCTCATCAATAGTTGAGTCGAATTTAGTACAATAGATTGTTATGCTTAAAACACATTACGCCAAAAAACTATTACGCAAAAGTTGCATTATGACACTAAATATTATGTTACACTCATTATGACAAAGTAAATTAAGACAAAAAAATATGCGTTTTAAATGGCACCCTGCTCCAACTTATGTTTCTGAAGTGAAAACTTCTATTGGCGCGCCACTAACAGATTTTTCGTAGGCTGTGAATTGAATCTCGATATCTTCGGGTAAACTCAGGACCATGGCCATGCTCATGGTCACGCTCTCCGGCTTCACCCGCGTAGTTTCGAAAGTAAGCTATCAAATTCTGAGTTATAAGTTTTCTCTTCTATCGCCAGTTCCTATGATTGTAATTTGTTTTTATTTAAGTTTTTTTAATGCTTCTGTGGCCGCATTTGGTAATTTTTGGTGAGACGACCCTTATGGGTCGCGTCACCGACATGAAACGTAGCGCCGGAGCGGCGGGGGAGCCTTAGAAGAGGTAAACCTTGTAAGTTCACAGCACATCACAGTTTTTCTGTAGCTCTATGCTATAGATTACGTATTGTGCACATTATTTAATTCTGGTTAATACTACAATTTTAAGTTTATAACTTTTTACTTATCTAAATCCCTGTGACCGCCAATTTTTTTTTAATCATCATAATCAGGGCATACTCGTCCATACCTAGACATACACTACACTACACAGTAATGTGCAAACATTACTGTGTTCCGGTTTGAAGGGAAATGTTTCCAGAGAAATTACAGGGCTTAGAGATGTAACATCTTAGATCTCTGGGTGACGAGCGCAGTGCAGTGCTAGGTAATGATTTGGACTCTTCATGTTCCAGTAGCTGCGTGTCACTATGCTGTTATGTGGCAGGCATGTTGCTTACCATCAGGCACATGACTTGCACGTCTCGTCACTCTTTATTAAAAAAAAAAACATGGCATGCCTTGCTCTACGTACCTATGTGCGTATGCATACGCACATACGTAGAGCAGGTTGGTTTGTTTTATAGGATGAGTGTAATAAGCATACCGTCCGCCCAATGGTTAACAATAGCAGTCGCTTACGAACATCTTTGGTTCTGGGAGAAAGAGAGAAACAGAGAAAGCAAATGTGTGATCGCACCTCTCTCTTACTGTTACAGTAATATACGAAACGTGACTCTATCTCTTTACTCTCACTAACTTATATTTTCCTCTCAACTTCTGTAACGCTCTCATGTATTCACCAGCTCACACTCCACAAGTCAAGCGTGCATAAGTTATACCTTTTTTTTTATTTTAAACTTTATAGTTTTACACTTGACCACCATCTCGCCTGATGTTAAGCGACGATGCGGTCTAAAATGGAGCGTGCTTACCTAGAAGAAACCGATTCACTCTCGATTTGAAGACACCAAGATACCACGACCTTGCCAAAAAAACACTGTAAACGTAGTGTTATAGTTGTTTCAAAACAGTGTTGTGAATGTGGGTTTGCAGTGAGTATGGCTGTGAAAATATTCCAAGTGCTGGCAGCAAATTTGGGGTAGGTACCTATTTGAGGCAAGCCGAAAACTCGTCATATAGCTCTCCTATGATTCCCTAACACGGTTAGACCTCCGCTCCTGGTTCCTTGGCTTCCTGGCTGGTGAGTAGCGGGACAAGATAACTATATACTACTAATATTATAAATGTCAATGTTTGGATGTTTATTGCTTAATCACGTCCTAACGTATGAACGGATCGGGGTGAAATTTGGAACACATATAGAATATAGTCTGAAAGAACTTTTTATCCCGGAAAACAACGGGAACAACGGCAACGGGAACTTCGCGTGTAACATCGCGGGGCGCTGCTAGTGACTATATACATTTTTTGTTCATCTATATATATAAAAATGAATTGCTGTTCGTTAGTCTCGCTAAAACTCGAAAACGGCTGGACCGATTTGGCTAATTTTAGTCTCAAAATATTCATGGCAGTCCAGGGAAGGTTTAAAAGGTTTGATTCATTGATGACTAAAATATAGAGATTCTTAAAAAATGGGATCATTTTGGTGGGACTTTGTACCTGCCAGGTGATCTAAATTGAGGGATTAATTTTGTCATGGCACTCACCAGCCAGGTCTGCACTTCCGTGTTGAGGTATAATATGAGAGCTATTTTTAGCTTTTAAGTTTGCCTCAGATACCTACCCAAACGTCGCTGCTAGGTCTCGGAATAGAAGGTAAACTCGCATTTATTTTAATGACATGATCGCTGCAAATATCCTGCGATCCTGATATATCGCCATCAGCACGCGACTCAGGAATGCGTGACGTCACACGCCTACAGACTTCGGCCGGGGTGGCCTTGGGGCCCATTACTCTACGACTAATATATCTGTACTTAAGTATATACAACTACTGAGACGTATAGACGGGAATCGAACCTACGCTCTCACGAGTATGAATCCGGAAGTTCTGGCTACAAGGCCAAGGGTTATGTATAACTAGCTGTCCTGGCGAACTTCATCACACCATCAGTGCCGGCTTTAGGGTGGGGCGACTGGGTCGGTCGTCCGGGGCGCCGTATACTACAAGGGCGCTGCCAAATCTTAACTAAGGAGGGGTGTATTTCAACGTCCCCAAAGTGTAGTGTTGTACTTTAGGGAGCACCTGAGGAATGGGTCGCCCGGGGCGCCTATATGGCTAAGGCCGGCCCTGCCCACCATACTTATTTTTCGTCAACATTTTCTAAATTTTCTGCTATACAAACCTTGTCTCGACAATAACGAATACATAAAACAAAGAATCATCCAATTTAGAGTAGTCAATAGTCATTCCAAAGTTGTGGGCCTACAAACATTTCGAAGATTTTTATATCTATACTATTTAATTTAATTTAATTTAAGTTTAATTTAGTATAATTCATGTTTTTTAATTAATGGCTTGACATACGTATTGGCTTGACTGTGAGTATGTTAAGTAGCTATGACATAAATAAATAAATAATATTATAAAGCTGAAGAGTTTGTTTGAACGCAAGGATCTCGGAAACTACTGGTCCGAATCGTAATATTATTTTCATGTTAGATCGCCCATTTATCGAGGAAGGCTACAGGTTATTTAACTACTATCAACAGCAGCGGAGCATAAATGAAAAATGTAGCAAAAAAGGGAAAAAATATTGCTTTTTAGAGCTTTCGTTGCGTGACAGCATGTGTCTATCTTATAAAGGTTGCGTCATTAGAATCTAAGGTAACCGAATTTGTTCTGAATTTGAATTGGTACGACGAATTTTCGATAGATGGCGTAGCAACGCGCGCACAGTTCAGCTACCTAGTAAAATAAATATGTACATAATTATACAGGTAGATGAGGCTTATTCAAAATTACAGTACAAATACAGGGAAATAGTTTTCAATAAGCAGCATACTCTTTGTCTCAATGAGACTCGGGGCCTTCGCCGGCAAGGAGAGGATCAAGGTCGTAGTCCACTACGCTGGCCAAGTACAGATTGTTCGAAGATACAGGTCCTCGGGAGATGTGTTTCTTAGAACGTACCGGTTTCTTCATCATGTTTTTTTTCACCGTTAAAGCCGTGGTAATGATAGACTTGTACGTCTACACTTGGGAAAATACTGAAGGCTCCAAATACTGGTTCAGGCGGGATTCAAACCTATGACCTCGCAAATGTGAAATCTGATATTCAGGCCAATATTACGCCGCTACGGCAAAACATTAACCACTAGCGTGCGAGTCATTATTAACTTTTCTTCCCTTAACCACAACCTTTTTTGTTTAGTTAAATTATGTCAATTATGCCTTTTAATTAAAACATAGTTTTTTTTTCATTTCAAATGCAATAAAACTTAATATTAAATCTGTTCTTGAAAACTAAGTATCCCTGAAAAAACTGTTTCTTCTCCAATAACTGTTATATATTGTCAAGTTTTGCGATAGTGGCGCCAGCATTATTGGCAAATTTTTTGCCAGGCTGTTAAATGTGAGATTGCGGTAAAGTGGTAAATCACTTACCGACAGCGAGCGATGTCATAAGTTCCTTTTAATATTCTTCTAATTCCAGTTAGACCATATTTGAATATTTGTTCGTATTTTAATTATAATGGAGATTCGCATGGAGAACCTGCGCGAGAGAAATAAAAAATCAGAAAATATTTAAGATAAAAATATATTTTGTAACAAATCACTTAGTATAAAGATTGTGTGAACATTCTGTAAACCAACTGTCAGCTGGGGGACGGGCACAGTTTTGCAGAGAGGTCTTATAAAAAAAAACAAGAAATGAGAAAAAAGAGAACACTTTTAATGACCCGTGTATAATGTAAATGATAAAACTAGACATAAGGTTGAAAATATTGCTCCCTTCTAGTTTCCTTTTTCCGAGTTAAGATATTCGCTCAGGTTTCTATTTAGCCGAAAACATTTCCTTGGCCATACAGCGTAGATATGCTGCCAGTGTGGTGCACACTTGGTCGGCGATTTCACGAGCGTGGAGACTAAATTAATAACTCCAAACTTGGGTTTGTTTGTATGCCTATTGTTAGACATTTTAAATTGTGATTATTTAATGAGATACCTACATGATATGTTAAAGAAATTAACCCAAATGACTTGGAACCCGACGCTGTACTAAATTTTAAATGTTTTTTTTAAGTTAGCTGTTTTCAAATGTGACAAAAAAAATCTAAAATATCACAACAGCTGACACCGGTCTGACACTGGACATGGTCTGAACATGTTTTGTCCAAATCTAAATTTCTGTCAATGTCACTTAGGTTAATTGAAATATGTATATTTTAACAAATTATGTTTGTTAACTTCATTTAGGGATGAAACGATACGAGTAAATACAAGTAACTACTCGATACTTTTCTTTCGATACCAAGTACTTTTGGCATCGATACTTTAGAACTGAGTACCAAGTAGTATCGTAAAGTAAGTACTTGTATCGGTACTCGGTGATCATGGTCACCGGTCACTCTTCACTCAACAGTTTGTCTCTGTCTCTCCTACTTTGAACGGTATTATACTGTTTCGCTCAGGCTTGATCACGTGATTATCGTGTCAGGCAGGCCCTTGGTGAACATAGTGTTCGTTCAAGTCATTCACTAATAAATCTGTGCTGTGCGTGCGTGTGCTTGTTTGTTTGTTTTTGTTGCGATTGATTGAATTGAATTTGTAAAAAGTTAAAACAACATAAATTCAGTGATAATGGGACCACCAAGGTCTGAGGCGTGGCGATATTTTAATAAGAGAAATGAGAAAGTAGCCCAATGTAAAAAGTGTTTTAAAGACGTACAATATTGTGGTAATACTTCCAATTTGCACAAACACCTGAAGACCCACCCTGACTATATTCCAACTACTAATGTAAAGATTTCAAAGTAAGTATTTTAAACCTTGTGAATTGTGTATTTGTTGAAATATCTAACATACGTAATACATACCGTAGTGCGTTTCAAAATGTAATTAAAGTATTTTTTTTAAATAAATACTCATGACCATACCGCATACTCCTGGACGTCTAGTCTCTTTCTACGAAAACGTAATTTCGAAAAAAAACTCTTACTGTCGTCCTACTTGGTTTCGTCCGATAGAACATTGTTTGACGTTTAAATGTTCTAAGCCTACTCTAATATTCCAGATTTCTAGAAGATTTAAACGGACAAAACGACGGATCGAAGTGGAATCGGAGTTCGAAAAGCGAGTTTATTGCGAAATTACGTTTTCGTAGAAAGAGAGTAGACGTCCTGTTCTTATTTTCTTCTATAATTTCGACGAAAATACTGAAAATATGCTCCGATACAAGTAGGTATCGATACTTTTCATGCGATACCGAGTAGGAATCGATACCTGATGACCGATACGGTATCGAGTAAAAGTATCGATACCCAGGTGGTATCGTTTCATCCCTAACTTCATTTACTAATGGAATGATTCGTGGTTGCTATAATATACCCGTATAAATACAATGTTTACCACGTCAAACGTGACCGTGACGGTATCGTTTACGAGGTCGAGCCATATTATTTTAAAAATAAGTATTGTCATGTGACACCAGGTAGGAACGAAGTCCCTTCGGATAATATAGAAACAACACAATATGCCAACAAAAATAGGTAAATTTGATTGTGTACTATATTGGCCCGCTCCGGCTTCCCCCGGATAATAACCTAGATACCAACTGCAGCGCCATCTGCCGGGCTGATTTGTGAATATAAACCATCCAGGGTCCTACCCAAACGTATACAAAAAACATCATTCAAATCGGTCCAGCCGTATAGGAGTTCACTTACAACGAAAAGTGGTAACATAGATAGCACGTTTCTGAGAAATGAAGTTGGCAACACTGGTCACGGTCAGTTTTTACGCGTCACTTCCATTATATATTTTTCTTACGGTTTTAGTATCACATTTTTTTTCAGTTAGGTCGAGCTGTAGAATCCCTATCTCCTCCAAGTATGGAACTTGTAGACTACAGGCCCGTGTACAAAATGTATGGGTCATTCGAACCAGCAGGAGACCTATGCAGAAAGATATAAGGGTATAAAATAATAGATTCAGCACTATGCCGTCACTTGTAAGCTGTCCAACTGAGTGCAGGTGAAGAGGGTGCAACCCTCGATGATTTCCCCTTGTCACATGATTTGTGTACGGCGTTGCTGATAATGGATTAGAGGAGGTATTGAAAATATAAAATTATATTTTTTTAGTATTGTTTCTCAGAAAAATTGAAAATTTTCCGGCGATTTTCAAGGTAAATTTGGTCAATTGATTATTTATGTACGACATTGGTTCCGTACAGTTTCAACCAAGGATGTTACGGAGCTTCGACTCCGACTCCGATATGTCGGAACTTCCGATGATTATTACACCTTCGGTTCCGACTTCGGCTCCGAAACTTTTAAAACAGAGGTCGGAGGAATCGGAGGTAGGGTGTATAAATATTTGAGATAATTCTTTATTGTGGTGGAAAGTAAATGGAAATACAAAATCCCAACCCCTTAAATCAATTGCCAGTCAATGTTTATTATCGTGTCCACGTGTTTGACATTTTTTTTTATTTATCCCCAATAAAAACGTTTCTCCTGGCATCATCACTTCTGATCCTACATATGCCTCCGACTTCGGTTCCGACTCCGATAAATCAAATTTAAAAACTCCGACTCCGCCTTCTGTTCCGATAAAATTACCTCCGTTACATCCCTGGTTTCAACACCTATTCTAATCCATTAGTCCTCAACGCCGTGCAAAAATCATGCGACAAGGAAAAAAGATTGAGGGTTGCAACCCCCTCCCTTCACCTGCACTCAGTGCGACAGCTTACAAGTGACGGCATAGTGTTATTATTATGAGCCCGATATATCCCAATGTTGCGCAAAGGCCTCCCTACCCTCTTTCCATTTGTCTCTATCCAGTGATTTATGTCGTACCAGTTTCGCTGATGTTGATCTAGGGTCTAGGTCTAGGTCGTCCCGCCAACGCTTTTTAGGGCTGCCGCAATGTCGTTTCCGGTTTGGATAGTGTTGAATCTTATTATCTTGTGCCCATCTATCTTTCTACATAGGTCTCCTGGTGGTTCAAATGAACCACCAAGATGAACCACCTGGTACACAGGGCTGTAGTAGTCTATTTGTTCTAACGATTTCTTTTATATTTTGCATGTTAATAGGTTATGTTTGTTTACTATGGCTTGTATATGGTGGTTCAAATGACCCATACATTTTGTACACGGGTCTGCAGTCTACTTATTCTAACAATTTCTTTTGTATTTTGCATGTTAATATGTTGTGTTTGTGTAGTGATAGATAGTTGTGGGTACCAGGGTAGCAGACTACATGAGAGTGTCCGCACCGAGCCTCCTTGGGTTCCGCACGTACATCTCGTTCCCTCTGTACGGGTACGCCTTGAACTCCCTGATCTTCTTCCCGTCGATGTACAGGTACTGCTTGAAGCACACCTCGCAGAAGAACGCCGGGTCGAATGGGACTCTATCCGAACCCGTTACGAGCCATTTTGCACCGTAGTCGGCGCACGTCGCGCAGTATATAGACTGGAAACAAATTCACGTTTTTAACAATTTTAGAAACAGAAATATATTAATATTTATTGACGCTAATAGGGATGATGGCAGTCAAAAATATACCATTCCGTCAGTCCGTATAACGAAAAAATATCACGTGTTCAATACGAAACACGTATTTTTTGTTTCATCAAATTCAAAGATATAGAGCATCAAACTTCCGGAGTGGGGTTGTGACGTCAAGTCAACATAAAAATCGTAAATAGACGCGACGTTAGTCGAAACTTCTAAGCACTATATCTTCGTCATTTTTTGTTTTTGAAGCAAAAGTAAAAATAGGTATACAATAATTTTTAATAATCTTACTGACGGACTAATTCGTTTTTTTTTAGTCACCATGCCTTACTTTACATGTACTTACAATAGGTAAGTCAATAAAAAAATCGATCATTGATATCAAAGAGTTTACATATACCTACTACGGATAGAGTCGGAACAAACGCTTTACACCGGGCGCACGGGTCTGATCGCTCTTTCCTTGTCGCTCTTGTGGAAGTGTCATACTTTTGTCGCGGTACTAACTCTTTCCATGGCTAACATACGCCTCATCTGCTTACGATTGACACAAACGAACCGTGCGGAAAAACCTGATCTACTTACTTATTATTTATCTAAGATTGATATCAAGTAATTAAATCTCATTCAGGCAAAACATTCCACAGCCTAGAAGTTTTTTATAACAGAAGTATACACCATCCTCCTTACAAGTAGCAAAAGATGTGGTACCAAGGTTATGTAACCCTAGTCATAGGACACCAGATAGGAATGAACTTCCTTCGGAACTTATGCGTAAAGAAGCAACGCAATTTACAAAAAAAAAGCTTAATTGTATTATTTACAGGTGGACAGTTTTTACGTACCGTTTACATACTTTTCTTACTTTTAGCACAGCCTATTAAATCATATAGTCGTTCGACGAAGCCGTCTAGACGGGAAAATCGTGCGGGGTGAGACGCGGGAAGCGCGATCCTGCATTGTGTAGACAATGTTAGTATTGCAGGAGCGCGGCTCAGGGCTGATGTCTTTCGTATGTTGAAGTGAAAACTTCTTTAGGCGCGCCTAGACAATTTTTTTGTGGGGTGTAAATTGATTTTAGCGTCACGCTCGGGTATGACAATAAATCTTCGGGTAAACTCGGGACCTTGGCGATTGGGCGTCTAGAAATGTGTCAGCCAATGGGAAATGCTGAAAGGGCGTGCCCTCGCCATCATGGCATGGCCATCTAGAAATGCGTGAGCCAATGGGAAATGCTGACGCATTTCTAGATGGCCATGCCAAGATAGCGAGGCAACGCCCTCCGGTTACACCCGTGTAGTTTCCAAAGTAAGCTATCAAATTCTGAGTTATAAGTTTTCACTTCTATCGGCAGTTCCTATGACTGCCAATTTTTTTTAATTTTATTTTGGTGCTGCGTTTTTTTTGTTTGCGAAAACCCACCCTACCCAAGTCTAGACATTATCGGCGTTTCCCCCAAGATCAAAGGCGGTTAACTACTGGTAGTATTTATTTATACTGTGATACTGTGCATTTAGTCTCATTTTTATAAGGTTCCGTAACTAAAGGGTAAAAACGGAACCCTATTACGGAGACTTGGTTGTCCGTCCATCTGTCACCAGGCTGTATCTCAAGAACGGTGATAGCTAGACAGTTGAATTTTTCACAGATGATGTATTTCTATTGCCGCTATAACAACAAATACTAAAAATAATATCTAAGAGGGGCTCCCATACAACAAACTTGATTTTTAACGTTTCTTGCTCGATTAGTCCGTCCCAAGCAAACTAGATGGCGCCACTAGTAAAAATAAAACGCGATATCGAATTCGTCGTCAGAATCATGAGGCAAAAATCAAAATTTAAAGAAACTTTTGCTTGTCTGCGGAAATTGCGATGTGTACAGAATTCCGAATAAAGCCAAAGAGGTTTTCGCCGTTTATTTGCTAATGGTACGGAACCCTTCGTGCGGGAGTCCCACTCGCACTTGGCCGGTTTTATTTGAGTTCGTCCCGAAAGGTAAAGACTGATGTACATGGTACCTGGTTCTGTGACGTCATGGTGTGGCAGGGGTATGAGTGGGGGGTACCTGGTTCTGTGACGTCATGGTGTGGCAGGGGTATGAGTGGGGGGTACCTGGTTCTGTGACGTCATGGTGTGGCAGGGGTAGGCGGAGAGGTGCAGCGGGTCGCTCCGGCTCAGCAGCCGCACCTCGGAGAACAGGAACATGTGCTCGCAGCCGCCCTGGTGCACGTACACCTGCACACCAGACACGCACTGCTTTTTTATTTAAATTTAAACATCTACTCCACAGACTCCGGGGTCCGTGATCTTTGTCAATACAATATTTTTTTTGCAGATTTCTTGGATTAGGAGAAGAAAAGGAAAATAGAAGGAAGTTGGGCACATTTCAAACCTAATTCTAGAGCTCGTCTGTAGAGCCGCTCACTATCGGTTGGGATTCTACCGCTAGTAATCGACTCCACATCGAGTCTTTGCCTAAGCCGCCTCCTCCCGGCCCAGAGCCTCCACTACGGCAGCATTTCGGTCCCTTTCGGTTTCCTTAGTAGTGGTGTTGAGGACGACCAGTCCGTCGGCGGCAGACGTCGGCGACAGACGAGGCGCGGGGCGAGGAGCGGGACAAGGAGGGGGAGCGGCCGTGCGGGCGCGCGTCGGCGGCGACTGAGCGCCGCGCATCGCGCTACTTGCGCACTTAGTAACTAAGTCCCGTAGTTGTAGAATAGAATAAGACTCGCACATGTTTTTGAATAAAGTCAGTAGGTACTCAGTCATCACTCAACAACGGAACAAGTCTTTTCTTCACCTGCCTACTTCGACAACCAAGCACCCTAAACGCGAACCATCAGTACTACAGTTACCAGATAGTTGTACCACACCTTTGCCAGTTATTCTACCGCCAAGCGGTAATGTGCAAACATTACTGTGTTCCGGTTTGAAGAGCAATGTTTCCAGAGAAATTACAGAGCTTAGAGACATAACATCTTAGATCTCTGGATGACGAGCGCAGTGCAGTGCTAGGTAATGATTTGGACTCTTCACCGCCGCCTTCATAGGCCGCCACGCTGCACCGCTCCATGGCTCGCACAGTTACCTCCGGCGTGGCGAGGCGCGCGCGCGTGGTCGCCACACTGCACCGCTCCATGGCTCGCACAGTTACCTCCGGCGTGGCGAGGCGCGCGCGCGTGGTCGCCACACTGCACCGCTCCATGGCTCGCACAGTTACCTCCGGCGTGGCGAGGCGCGCGCGCGTGGTCGCCACACTGCACCGCTCCATGGCTCGCACAGTTACCTCCGGCGTGGCGAGGCGCGCGCGCGTGGTCGCCACACTAGCGCGCTCCATGGCTCGCACAGTTACCTCCGGCGTGGCGAGGCGCGCGCGCGTGGTCGCCACACTAGCGCGCTCCATGGCTCGCACAGTTACCTCCGGCGTGGCGAGGCGCGCGCGCGTGGTCGCCACACTAGCGCGCTCCATGGCTCGCACAGTTACCTCCGGCGTGGCGAGGCGCGCGCGCGTGGTCGCCACACTAGCGCGCTCCATGGCTCGCACAGTTACCTCCGGCGTGGCGAGGCGCGCGCGCGTGGTCGCCACACTAGCGCGCTCCATGGCTCGCACAGTTACCTCCGGCGTGGCGAGGCGCGCGCGCGTGGTCGCCACACTAGCGCGCTCCATGGCTCGCACAGTTACCTCCGGCGTGGCGAGGCGCGCGCGCGTGGTCGCCACACTGCACCGCTCCATGGCTCGCACAGTTACCTCCGGCGTGGCGAGGCGCGCGCGCGTGGTCGCCACACTGCACCGCTCCATGGCTCGCACAGTTACCTCCGGCGTGGCGAGGCGCGCGCGCGTGGTCGCCACACTGCACCGCTCCATGGCTCGCACAGTTACCTCCGGCGTGGCGAGGCGCGCGCGCGTGGTCGCCACACTGCACCGCTCCATGGCTCGCACAGTTACCTCCGGCGTGGCGAGGCGCGCGCGCGTGGTCGCCACACTGCACCGCTCCATGGCTCGCACAGTTACCTCCGGCGTGGCGAGGCGCGCGCGCGTGGCCGCCACACTGCTCCGCTCCATGGCTCGCACGCGGTAGTCCCCCACCCCCCGCGCGCGCGCCCAGCGCCGCAGCCCCGCGCTAGTGTCCCGGCACCCGGCGCGCCCGTCCACGTAGAACACGTTGTTGATGAACAGGAACCCCGACGGGAACACCACCTGGAACACCATTCCATCCAAATTCCATTGTAACCGGATCTTATACCTATAGCTATAAAACTGCTATAAAATCTGGTCACAAAATGGAACGTCCAAAAGTGAAAAGTTTTGCCACTTCACAGCGGTATAGATTTTTGTGAAAATGCCCGGCCACACCTCACCACCACTCACAGAACTGGCGTTGAACGACACAGACGCCTTTTCTGTGAGCGGTGCCACCGCCGCAATGCTACTAAACCTATAGGAAATTAGGAGATCAATTATCTCTACTTATGTATATAAATGAATAACACAAGGGGTGTAAGGGGGAAGCGCTTAACATCTAGTTTCCCCAAATGTCAACCTCTCCTGCGCGCGGTACACCCTGCTGCCGACTAACGAGGCTCTGACGACCGAACCAATGGCGGTATATCCATTTAAAAGCCAGTCCTAAATTGACCTGGCCGGTGACGGGCAGCGGCGTCATCGGTGCAAAGGACTGGCTCCGCGGTCACCAACCCGCCTGCCAAGCGTGGTGACTATGGCAAACACCCCCCCATATGATGGTCACAACAAAGAAACGGCCCCTAGTCCCCGGCGGCTCCGTTATTCCAGGCGCTGGTGGCAGCCTTGGTTCCGGCGAAGCATGGGGTGCTAAGAATCCCCGGCAGACGCCCCGCCACCAAACCCAACGACTCGACCTGGCAACGTACAACGCACGGACGCTGAGGGCTGACGAAAAGATTGTGGAGCTGGAAGAAGAAGTGGACAGGTTGCGTTGGGATATCATGGGGTTATCCGAAGTCCGTAGACAGGGCGAGGACAGAATAACCCTCGAATCCGGCAACTTGTTCTACTACCGGGAGGGAGATCAACAATCCCAAGGGGGTGTCGGGTTTATCATCCGCAAGTCTCTCATCAACAACGTGTTAATGATCGAGAGTGTGTCGAGCAGAGTTGTATACCTTGTACTTAAAATAACCGACCGGTATTCATTGAAGGTCATACAGGTATACGCACCGACCTCGACACATCCCGACGAAGAGGTTGAGACCATGTATGAGGACATCTCCAAAGCCATACATGTCTCGCCAACACATTTCACAGTTGTGATGGGAGACTTCAACGCGAAACTAGGCAAACGTAGCGGTGATGAGTTGAGAGTGGGACAATTCGGATATGGGCAGCGGAACCCAAGAGGGCAACGTCTAGCTGATTTCTTGGAAAGGGAGAGCCTCTTTATGATGAACTCCTTTTTCAAGAAACAGCCACAACGAAAATGGACCTGGATTAGCCCAGATGGTTCCACAAAAAATGAGATCGACTTCATTATGACGACTAAACGGCAAATATTCAGCGATGTCTCTGTGATCAGTAGGGTTAAAACCGGCAGCGATCACCGTATTGTAAGAGGCACGCTGAATCTAAACATTAAGTTCGAAAGATCACGTCTAATGAAGTCCACGCTCCGACCAAATTATGCTCAAATCGAAGATCCCGACAACTTTCAACTCGAACTTCAAAATCGCTTTGAAGCCTTAGTTGAATGCGTAACGGTGGATGAAATAAACGACAGGCTGGTGGAAACTGTTCAAGCAGTTGGCAGGGAATTTTATAAGAGCCGACGCCAGAATAGAACCCAAAAGCTCTCCGATCATACTCTAAATCTCATGGCGGTTAGGCGAGATATGCGATTGCAGTCTTCGGTCGACATGATGGTATACAGACGGCTCAATAGACAGATTTCTACTTGTGTGCGACGCGACATACGCTGCTTCAATACTTCGTGTATTGAAGAAGCGATCAAGCGGAATAAAGGCTCGAAAGTGTTCGCAAGAGATCTGTCTCTTGGGCAAAGTCAATTGACCAAACTGAAGACCGACAGTGGTAACGTAGTCTCGTCGAGGGCCGAGATTTTGGAGGAGATTGAGAGGTTCTATGAACAGTTATACACCTCTACGCAAACACGACCTGTCGTTAGCATGGCAAAAGACCCAAGAGCCAAGCTGACCCGACACTTTACCGAAGACATCCCGGAAGTCAGCCTGTATGAGATTAGGATGGCCCTCAAACAACTTAAGAACAACAAGGCACCTGGCGACGACGGAATTACGACTGAGCTTCTGAGAGCGGGTGGAAAACCGGTACTTAAAGTCCTCCAGAAGCTGTTCGACTCCGTCATACTTGACGGTACTACGCCAGAAGCGTGGAGCAGAAGTGTGGTGGTGCTCTTCTTCAAAAAAGGTGACAACACCTTGTTGAAGAACTACAGACCCATCTCACTTCTGAGCCACGTTTATAAGTTGTTTTCGAGGGTAATCACGAATCGTCTCGCACGCAGGTTTGACGACTTCCAGCCACCCGAACAAGCCGGTTTCCGAAAAGGCTATAGTACCGTAGACCACATACATACGCTTCGGCAGATTATACAGAAAACTGAGGAGTATAATCGGCCACTATGTATAGCGTATGTGGACTATGAGAAAGCCTTCGATTCCATCGAGACCTGGGCAGTGCTTCAGTCTCTCCAGCGATGCCGCATGGACTGTCGCTATATCGAAGTGTTGAGGTGCATTTACAGCAAAGCCACAATGTCTGTCCGATTACAGGACCGGTACACAAAACATATCCGGCTACAGAAAGGCGTGAGACAGGGAGATGTTATATCTCCGAAACTGTTCACTGCCGCCCTGGAAGATGTTTTCAAGCTACTGGACTGGAACGGACATGGCATCAATATCAACGGCGAATGCATCACTCATCTTCGGTTTGCCGACGATATAGTTATTGTGGCGGAGTCGATGGAGGACCTCAGTGCTATGCTCAGGGACCTCAGTAGAGTATCCCAACAGGTAGGTTTGAGGATGAATATGGACAAGACGAAGGTCATGTCAAATGTTCATGTCTCACCTGTACCGGTTATTGTTGGGAATACCACACTCGAAGTTGTTGACGAATACGTCTACCTGGGTCAAAAGATCCAATTGGGTAGATCCAACTTCGACAAAGAGGTCCAGCGAAGGATCCAACTCGGATGGGCAGCGTTCGGGAAACTACGGCACATCTTGGAGTCCAAAATACCCCAATGCTTGAAGACGAAAGTCTTCAATCAGTGCGTGTTGCCAGTGATGACTTATGGAACTGAGACGTGGTCCTTAACTGTGGGCCTCATAACAAAGCTCAAAGTCACACAGCGAGCTATGGAGCGAGCTATGCTCGGAGTCTCTTTGCGCGACAGAATCCGTAATGAGGATATTCGCAAAAGAACTAAAGTAGCCGACGTAGCTCGAAGAGTAGCTAAGCTGAAGTGGCAATGGGCAGGCCACATCGCTCGCAGAACTGACAACCGATGGGGAAGAAAGGTTCTCGAGTGGCGACCACGAACCGGAAGACGCGGTGTTGGACGGCCTCCCACTAGATGGACAGATGACCTCACGAAGGTCGCTGGAAACCGCTGGTTGCAGGTTGCGCAGGACCGTTCGTTGTGGAAATCTAGGGGGGAGGCCTATGTCCAGCAGTGGACGTCTTACGGCTGATGATGATGATGATGATGTATATAATATCATTAGCGCCCCGTTCCGGCTTCGCTCTGATATTTCCATATAAACATCAGCAAATCGCGAGACATTACTAGCAAATGTCGTGCCTCCCATTAAATTTGTATTCATGTTGATTGTAGATATTAGGTCTTCAGAACGGCAATAAACTACATTTATAACTTTATTGTCGTCACATGATCAGATGACGCTTTATGGCGTCGCGATCTTGATTTAGCACGCACAAAAACACACGCGAGCAAATGGTGTCATACGCCAACCCACACTTGGTCAGCGTGGTGGATTATCGCCAGACTCTCTCTCTTGTGAGAGAAAGCCCCAAGTTTTAACATTTAGTGGGCTGCTTGTGCGTGTCCAAAAGGCTATTAAACAACGCGATCGCAGCAGCGTACCTTGGCAGTCGGTATGGGGTCGTCGTCCGGTTTCTGCGACTTGTCGAGCCGGATGTCCAGGTCGTTCCGGCACGAGAACTGGTCGCGCAGAGCCGTCAGCTGCTGCCGGCCCGGCACCACGATGTCGCTCTCGAACACAGAGTGGCGCCCGCACATCTACAACAACTATACTATAAGCCACCCAACTATATTTTGCTATGGAACCTTATCACATTTTTTATAGCATAGACTCTATCCTACACCAAGAACTAAATTTAAAATTTTGATTTACCCCCGGGTACCTTGGGTTTGAAATTTGTATTCTACAAGTCAAGCCCTTTCGTTTGAGGGCAAGCAACATGCTTGCCCATTACAGCACAGTGACACGCAGCTATTGGAATCATGGTCCAAATCATTTCCACCACTACACTCGTCACCAAAAGATATAAAATCCAACGTGGCCAAAAGCACAAAGTTGGTAAATGTAAAGATTACACCTTACCTTATTATGTTAACTGAATAAAGACTTATCTTCCTTTTCAATACGATTCTCGCAAGATCTCGCCTGAGTACTGATAACGTGAGTTCTTGCTGTGCTTGTGCTATCTAAAGAATGGGAAACACAATGAGAAAACTCCGATATTTTTGAAATGCATCCAACCTTGTGTGCAATTGAAAATCTAAAATGGTGAACTGTAGATGCCGTTAAACCCTGACACGCGGTGATGTTTTGTTTCCAAGACAGATTATTATTTTATGTAAATACTTCACCCTCCCTTATATTTATTTGGGGTTAGAAGAGGAAAATGGCATATTCCTAGAAACTTTCGACGTCATGCGTCATATTTTAACTCGCTCTAGGCCAGCGTTTTGGATTATGTTCTCGACAGTCTCTTTGGGAAAGAAGTTTCCAAGTCCCAGTAGTAACAACAAGTAGATTGTTGTTTTTTTTACACTGAAAAGGTTAACGTTTGACCTTGTCTTACCAGAAGAAACCTTGGAAAGACCTTGAACCTTGCTAGAAGAGCACAGAGTACAGACCCGCTTGTCGCTGGAGTAGTGGAAGGTGAAGGGCCGGTACACCCGGATGTGTTCCCGAGGAGAACAGAGTACAGACCCGCTTGTCGCTTGAGTAGTGGAAGGTGAAGGGCCGGTACACCCGGATGTGTTGCCGAGTAGAACAGAGTACAGACCCGCTTGTCGCTGGAGTAGTGGAAGGTGAAGGGCCGGTACACCCGGATGTGTTGCCGAGTAGAACAGAGTACAGACCCGCTTGTCGCTGGAGTAGTGGAAGGTGAAGGGCCGGTACACCCGGATGTGTTGCCGAGGAGAACAGAGTACAGACCCGCTTGTCGCTGGAGTAGTGGAAGGTGAAGGGCCGGTACACCCGGATGTGTTGCCGAGTAGAACAGAGTACAGACCCGCTTGTCGCTGGAGTAGTGGAAGGTGAAGGGCCGGTACACCCGGATGTGTTGCCGAGGAGAACAGAGTACAGACCCGCTTGTCGCTGGAGTAGTGGAAGGTGAAGGGCCGGTACACCCGGATGTGTTCCCGAGGAGAACAGAGTACAGACCCGCTTGTCGCTGGGGTAGTGGAAGGTGAAGGGCCGGTACACCCGGATGTGTTCCCGAGGAGAACAGAGTACAGACCCGCTTGTCGCTGGAGTAGTGGAAGGTAAAGGGCCGGTACACCCGGATGTGTTCCCGAGGAGAACAGAGTACAGACCCGCTTGTCGCTGGAGTAGTGGAAGGTGAAGGGCCGGTACACCCGGATGTGTTCCCGAGGAGAACAGAGTACAGACCCGCTTGTCGCTGGAGTAGTGGAAGATAAAGGGCCGGTACACCCGGATGTGTTCCCGAGGAGAACAGAGTACAGACCCGCTTGTCGCTGGAGTGGTGGAAGGTGAAGGGTCGGTACACCCGGATGTGTTGCCGAGGAGAACAGAGTACAGACCCGCTTGTCGCTGGAGTAGTGGAAGGTAAAGGGCCGGTACACCCGGATGTGTTCCCGAGGAGAACAGAGTACAGACCCGCTTGTCGCTGGAGTAGTGGAAGGTAAAGGGCCGGTACACCCGGATGTGTTCCCGAGGAGAACAGAGTACAGACCCGCTTGTCGCTGGAGTGGTGGAAGGTGAAGGGTCGGTACACCCGGATGTATTGCCGAGGAGAACAGAGTACAGACCCGCTTGTCGCTGGAGTAGTGGAAGGTGAAGGGCCGGTACACCCGGATGTGTTCCCGAGGAGAGCAGAGTACAGACCCGCTTGTCGCTGGAGTAGTGGAAGGTGAAGGGCCAGTACACCCGGATGTGTTGCCGAGGAGAACAGAGTACAGACCCGCTTGTCGCTGGAGTAGTGGAAGGTGAAGGGCGGGTACACCCGGATGTGTTGCCGAGGAGAACAGAGTACAGACCCGCTTGTCGCTGGAGTAGTGGAAGGTAAAGGGCCGGTACACCCGGATGTGTTCCCGAGGAGAACAGAGTACAGACCCGCTTGTCGCTGGAGTGGTGGAAGGTGAAGGGTCGGTACACCCGGATGTGTTGCCGAGGAGAACAGAGTACAGACCCGCTTGTCGCTGGAGTGGTGGAAGGTGAAGGGTCGGTACACCCGGATGTGTTGCCGAGGAGAACAGAGTACAGACCCGCTTGTCGCTGGAGTAGTGGAAGGTGAAGGACCGGTACACCCGGATGTGTTGCCGAGGAGAACAGAGTACAGACCCGCTTGTCGCTGGAGTAGTGGAAGGTGAAGGGCCGGTACACCCGGATGTGGAACAGCACGTCCTTGCCCGGCTCCAGGTCTGGCGGCTCCTGGTCCATGCCCGGGGTGCAGTCCTCCTGGGAACACATACATGGAACATGTACTAAATACACTGGTACTTCATCAATCATTTCTTCTTTACCCGTTATATACAGTCTAAACTCTTTATAACGAAGTTCAAGCGATCGAGCATTTTTTATCGTTATAGACAGTTATTGTTAAATAGAGTCTAGAAAGAAAACAACTAAATTGACAATCATTTTTAATATGTATTTGATAAAATTATTACAAATAGGTAGTTAACTTTGCTTGATTTTTTTTCTTTGCCAGTCGCCCATATCACACAAACTTTTTCGTCAACAATAAAGCCTTTCTTTTACTGGCCATGTTAACAGTTCCAAAGTTGGTTTACTGATAAGACGATTTATTTTAAATTGTTTATCTCGAGACCATCATTTTCAAGCAAACCGAGCATTACGATGCACGTGTCCAAGGCAATAACAAAATCAAGATGGCTGTTTTCAAGAGGACCTCAAAATTTGTGGGCCGCAAAGGTTTAGTCGGCGTCTTTTGTTACCCGGTAAAATAACAATAACACCCATAATGATTAATTTCTGTGTCTAAATATGACCACATTTCTTCGTAATAGAAAATGGTTGTTGCGCTATATAGAGTGTGTATCAATGTGTGGGTTTAAGGTAAGCCAACCAAATAGTGTTCGTCTCTACGTTATAGAGACTATTGTAAAAGTTAAACAAATATAGACTGTATCGTTTAGACTTTCGGTTTAAATTCGACTGAAAAGGGCGAGCCCGCCGATGGTCTCTCGCCCAGTGCTTACGGCTGGTAGTGGTGGTACCGACTCGAAGAATCGCTAAACAAATGTTTTTGAAGTGAAAACTTCTTTAGGCGCGCCTAGACAATTTTTCGTGGGGTGTAAATTTAATACTAGCATCACGCTCGGGTATGATAAGAAATCTTCGGGTAAACTCGGGACCTTGGCGATTGGGCATCTAGAAATGCGTCAGTCAATGGGAAACGCTGAAAGGGCGTGGCCTCGCCATCATGGCATGGCCATCTAGAAATGCGTCAGCATTTCCCATTGGCTCACGCATTTCTAGATGGCCATGCCATGATGATGATTCATGATGGCGAGGCCACGCCCTCTGCTTACACCCCGTGTAGTTTCCAAAGTAAGCTATTAAATTCTGAGTTATAAGTTTTCACTTCTATCGGCAGTTCCTATGACTGCCTTTTAATATTTTTTTCATAATACCTATAAACCTATAATCACTTTTTTTTCTAATTTATTCAAATCTTTTGATTATTTTCAAGAATAAACACACAAAAATGGTAATCACGCGAGATCTCAAAATTGACGAGATCTCGTGAGATTTTTCGTCATAAACTCGGGAGATCTCGCCTGACCCTCAACCTCCCGAGATCGCATTCGCTAATGACCACATACATACCTGTTCATGCAACGGATACTGCTTGATGCCCCGGTACTTGAGCTGCTTGGAGTAGCCCCTCAGGCCGTCTCTAGTCTGCTTCTTCTTGATCCTCTTCAAGGTGACGAGGTGTTTTTTTCTGCGCTCGTCTTCGCTCTTCTCGTCGTCGGTGTCTTCCTTCACCTGGTTCTTGGAGATCAGCCCGGCGACTGGGTACTTTGTGGTCATCTTTAACTCTTTTCCGGTTTTCAAGTTATCTGGACTGAAGCATTTATTTATTTTAATGACAATCGAATATAGCGTTTTTGAATTGAAAACTTATTTTGCTGCGCCTAGACAGATTTTTCGTGGGCTGCGAATTGAATTCTACCGTCACGCTCGGGTATGATAAGAAATCTTCGGGTAAACTCGGGACCATAGCTATTGGCCATTTAGAAATGCGTCAGCCAATGGGAAATGCTGAAAAGGCGTGGCCTGGTCATCAAGGCATGGCCATCAAGAAATACGTCAGCCAATGGGAAATGCTGATGCATTTCTAGATGGTCATGCCATAATGACCAGGCCACACCCTCCAGTTACACCCGTGTAGTTTCCAAAGTAAGCTATAAAATTCTGAGTTATAAGGTTTCACTTCTATCGGTAGTTCCTATGACTGCCAATTTTTTTTTTATCTGTCGCGATTTTCAACTCTCTCTTCTAACGCGTAACTCTGTCCCAGTAAAGCGCGGAGGGTTTACGACATATCTAATAACAATATGCGCGGGAAAAGTTATGCGCGAGCGCTCAGCCGTGCGTCCGACAACCGACTGTCACTTGTTTCTTGGAAGGAACGGTCTAGCGGTAGGCTAAAACCGCGCGACCTTGAGCAAGTGAGGATGCACTGGTGGTAGGTAAAAACGACCGGCGATCACCGCTTGCTGCAACCGACTAAAACGGGAAGAGTGAGCTCACTCTTCCCAACGATGACATAATGTTAGTATTAAAATTAACGTGGTTGTTACTTGTTACACATATTTATTGGGTAAACGGGTAACTCATGTGTAAAATGGTCGGTGGATGCGACTCGAGTTTCGGCCGCGTCCGGCGGCCTTGACTAGGAGATTGACCGACCATATTACACGTGAGATACCCGTTTACCCAGTAAATATGTGACGACATAATTCTGTGCGCCTGCTGTTTGGGAGTGCTCATCTAATGGTTTATATCGATGATTATACTAGTGTCAAACACAAGATACTAGACAACTGTATTTTGTAGTGGTACAACTTTACTGTTAGCAGAGTCTACCTGGGGAAGTACCACACCTTTGCCAGATATTCTACCGCCAAGCAGTATTGTGCAAACATTACTGTGTTCCGGTTTGAAGGGCAATGTTTCCAGAAAATTACAGGGCTTAGAGACAAAACATCTTAGATCTCTGGGTGACGAGCGCAGTGCAGTGCTAGGTAATGATTTGGAGTCTTCATGTTCCAATAGCCGCGTGTCACTGTTATGTGGCAGGCATGTTGCTTACCATCAGGCACATGTCATGCTCGTCTCGGTACTATTTATTTTCAAAAAAAAAAATTAAAAAAACTCACTCGCAATACGTTTTAAGCTCATCAAACTCCGTATCGTCCAAGTCAGCGCCAACAAACTCCCTGATCCTCTTGTCCTCGTATTCCTGGAGCTTAGCAGCGCACTCGGGCGCTCCGAACACCGGCAGGTCCTCGAACTTCATCGAGAGGTTCTCCGCTATGATGGGGGGAGTGATCATTGGGTTGGACATCTTGTGCCAGACCGGGCCGTTCACTTCTGCGAATAAGTCACCTGGAAAGAAAAACTGGTTCAATTCGAGCTAATGATTTTGTACAATACCAATACACTTTAATAATATTCTACAAAAAAATATTGATTAAACTTAATGTCAAAACATTTTTGGGCACTAAAGGCGTTGTTCTGTTGTTAATATGAAAATATAGATACTAGTAGCATAGTCTATTAAATCATACAGTCGTTCGACGAAGCCGTCTAGACGGGGCAATGGTGCGGGGTGAGACGCTGGAAGCGCGCTCCTGCATTCCCTACATTTCAATGTTAGTATTGCAGGAGCACGGCTGACGGGCTGACGTCTTCCGTATGTTGAAGTGAAAACTTCTTTAGGCGCGCCTAGACAGATATTTCGTGGGCTGTGAATTGGATTCTAGCGTCACGCTCGGGTATGATAAATCCTCGGGTAAACTTGGGACCATGGCTATTGGCCATTTAGAAATACGTCAGCCAATGGCAAATGCTGAAAGGGCGTGGCCTCGGCATCATGCCATGGCCATCTAGAAATGCATCAGCCAATAGGAAATGCTGACGCAGTGACGCATTTCTAGATGGCCATGCCATGATGCCCAGGCCACGCCCTCCGGTCACACACGTGTAGTTTCCAAAGCAAGCTATCAAATTCTGAGTTAATATAAGTTTTCACTTTTATCGGCAGTTCCTAAGACTGCTAATATTTTTTTTTTTTTGGTGTCACATTTTTTAAATTGTGCATACGACTTGTGCTGTTGCGACAACCCTACCTGTGTCTAGACATTATCGGCGTTTCTCCCAAGATCAAAGGCGATCAGCTACTGGTAGTATTTCTGTAGTACTGTGCTAGTAGTGCCATCTTGAGTTACTTGTATGTAATTGATCTGTAGCATTCTTGTAGTCTATCTTTTTATTTTTGTTCCTTGATTTGATCCAAATGTCTTATAAATTTCTCTGAATAAAGTTTTGTTCTCGATTGTTCGTCACAGCAATATCGCGTTGTTTTATTTTATTATCGCTAATAGCTAATAGCTAATTTCTTCCAGACGACCTCTACAGTTTGTACAGTCTTTTCAAAACTTTTTTGTACTTTTTGCTTGGGGAAATCTTGTGAGTTCGCGAGCAGTGTATCTGCGTATACCTATACGTAGGCACGTTTCTTAGTCGTTCTTTGCAGAGTCCGCCTAGGGAAGCCACACCAGTTATTCTAGCACCCAGTAGTAATGTGAAAACATCACTGTGTTCCGGTTTGAATGGCTATGTTTCCAGTGAAATGAAAGGACATAGAGATAAAATATCTTATATCTCTGGGTGACGAGGTCAGTGCAGTGTTAGGTAATGATTTGGACTCAAGCTCCAATAGCTGCGTGTCACTGAGTTGTCATGGGCAGGCATGGTGTTTACCATCAGGCACATGTCCTGCTCTTCGCGCACCCTATACCTACCATAATTAAACCGACTTCAAAACCACAAATAGGCACTCAAAAGCGAAAAATAAGTTAAGTCGGTCGGGTGGTTTATGAAATATGATTGAATAAATTAACTTATTTTTCGCTTATATGTGCCTCTTTGTGGTTTTGAAGTTGGTTACATTTTTTGTTTAAAAAGAGTTCATTTTACCTTTTTTAGTGCAAAACAAGTTTTCATCAATGCATTTACACAATAGGGTACCGGACTGGGTCAAAAATACACCATCCTAATTAGTCTGTCAGCTAGATCATGAAAAAATATTGGACACGTATTTTTTGTTTTTTCATAATATTAAAAATCATCAAAGATATAGACCATCAAACTTCGAGAGTGGGGACGTCACTCGTGAGCAAAAATCGTACTCGCAAGTGACGTCACACGAAACTTCGAAGCGCTGTATCTTCGTCATTTTTAGGGTTCCGTAAAACGTAAAAACGGAACCCTTATAGATTCGTTATGTCTGTCTGTCTGTCTGTATGTCTGTCTGTCTGTCTGTCCGTCCGTATGTCACAGCCACTTTTTGCCGAAACTATGAAAACTACGCTGTTGAAACTTGGTCAGCAGATGTATTCTGTGAACCGCATTAAGATTTTTACAAAAAAAATAAAAACTTTTAAAAATTAGGGTTGCCCCCCATACTTAGAACTGAAACTCAAAAAAATTTTTTTCATCAAACCTACACGTGTGGGGTGTCTATCGATAGGTCTTCAAAAATGATGATGAGGTTTCTAATATAATTTATGTCTACACTGAATAATTTGCGCGAGAGACACTTCCAAAGTGGTAAAATGTGTCACCCCCCCCCCCCTCTAACTTCTAAAATAAGAGAATGAAAAAACTAAAAAAAATATATGATGTACATTACCATGCAAACTACCAACGAAAATTGGTTTGAGCTCGATCTGATGAGTAGTTTTTTTTTTAATATGTCATAAATATACTGTTATTAAAACTTCGATCAAAGTTACAACGAACTACAAGAACTATGTGTACTATGTATATTATGTTACTTGCTGCAACGGAACCCTTCATGGGCGAGTCCAACTCGCACTTGACCACTTTATTTGTTTGTGAAACAAGGGAAAAAATATGTGTAGAATATTTTTTGGCAATCTACCTAACGGGCTACTTAGGTTTTTTAAGGATTGTACCCTATTCCATGTTGACGGGATCGAATTTCATAACTGTTGTGAAATTCAACCATGTCATTCAGATAAAATTGTAGGCTAATTTTAGTTATTTGTTCGTATTTTATAAACCACCTGACCGATTTAGATAAAATTTATGTGGGACCATTCGGGAAGCATACCCATCCGAACAAAAAAAGGAACAATGAAATCGGTTTGGGCGTTCTCGTTGGTTACAAACCACATTTTTGAGACATAATATAAAATAAAACCTACCTCTCTTGACACTCTCCTCTTCAGATATGAGATTCGGGTTGACGGTTTCACTTTCCTCGCTAGCTTTAGTGAGTCTCTTGTCAACTGCTTCCACCACTCGGAAGACAGGTTGACATTTCTCTATTTTAACAACACTACACCGTACGGGAGACAGTAAGTTCGGAGATTCAGAGTCTGAAATTAAAAATACTCCTTAGTAATCACGGGCCAATTTATGTATGTGAATGTTCATTTCAACAACAACATCAACAGCCCACTAAACGTTCCCACTGCTGGGACTCGGGGCCTTCTCTCGCAAGGAGAGAGTTAAGGCCATAATCCACCACGCTGGCCCAGTGCGGGTTGGCGGATGACACATGACTTCGAAAGATTCTAGGTACATGTCGGTTTCCTCACGATGTTTTTCCTTCACCGTTTTAAGTTAGCGGCATTACGCACATGACTTCGAAAAGACAGTGGTGCGTGTAGGGTTTGAACCCGGGGTCTCCGGATCGGCAGCCGCCGTTCTCCCGACTAGACCACCGTAACTTATCATTTATGTTTATTTTTCATGTTTATTTATTAATGTTCATTTAATCTTTCTGAAATATTCCACATCTGGGAAACCGGGCCTTCTCTCCCAAGGAGAGGATCAAGACCATAATCCACCACACTAACTATGAGTTGGCTAATGAACTAATGATACATGTCATGAAATGATGTGTTGCTAAACTTGTACATTTGTACTTAGCATGTTACTTAAAAGTGCAGGCAGAATTTGGCCACTAAGCCTGTGGTAAAATTGGTGGACATTGGTGAACAATTCACACACAACACCATCTGACCCCAAACTAAGCAAAACTTGTGTGAAGGCGGTCAGATAGCTGATACAACACTTATATAGTTTTAAATACATATTTATTATACATAGAAACACCCAGACACAGTGCAAACAATTGAATTCATCACACAAATATTTGCACTGGGTGAGAAGTGAACCAACCACCCTCGGCTTCGCAGGCAGAGCTGCTACCAACTAAGCAACGAGGCCAGTCATTAATTAAAGCATTACTAGCTTGTTTCATTTTCATTACCTGTGTTTTCGTGTTCTATATCCATGTCCATGTTTGGTCCACACTTTATTCAAGCTTATGGATTCGGAATTCCTGTTTTATGATGCTGAGCAGCAGTATTCAGTTATTTTCTGAAGGACTTCCTTCCAGGTACTGTAAAAGTTGAACATCACAGAACAGTATGTAGTACAAACATTTATTGAACACTGATAAAAAGCGATATACCGGGTTACCGGGTAATAAGTTTATAGGGTTCACTATTCGAGTATTCAGTTCAGTGTATTCGTTAAATTACGCAGAAAAACTTAGTGGTTTGAGATGAACAACACTTACACACTCACAGACTCACACCGCAGTTCACTATCGACTCACGCCCAACAATCACAACCACATCACAACTCACAACAATCGAACCAAAATCGAACAATCTGATTCTGAAGTCTGAGGCTCTGACTGTCTGACTCTGAGCGTCTGAGCTCTGAGAAGTGAGAACACAGAGTAAGTAAATAAGTAATCACTACGTTATATCTGAGAAATGAGAATTGAGCAAACAACAATAACAACATTACAAATTACAAGAACCATGAAGCATGAACCATGAACTTTTTTTTATTTATTTTTGTCCATGGATACTAGTCCTTCAGCCGCAGGGCATAGCCAGCAGTGTTTCCACATCAAATTTTCGATTGGCTCTATCTTTTCGTAGATTTGTCCCCGAAATTCCCTAAGTGATCTAATAAAACCTATTTTTAACAGACTTCCGAAAAAGAGGAGGTTATCAATTCGACCACCATATTTTTTTATTGGAACGAAGTTCCTTATCGCGCGTTATGAAAGGGAGCTAGACGGAAAAAAATCTCACGAAAAAGTTGTACCGTTTTGTGCCCTATCAGGAGACAGAATACGATAACAAATGGGGCGTTTTCCATATGAAGACAGACTTGTCAAAGACAGTTCCCAATTTCACCATAAGTGGCGCCAATGTTTCATTTTGTTAGGAATATGTCACAAAAACGAACAGTGGTGCCACACTTGGCAAAAATTAGAACTATTTTTGACAAGTCTATGTTCATCTGGAAAACGCCCCATTTCACCATTGTGATCAATGACCGATTGGCGCAAATGGTAAGGTGTCGGCTGTGAAGTTGGGATAGCCCGGGTCATCAATCCCGATAGTTTCCGCGAAACTCTTTTTGTTTTTTTTTTTTCTCTACACTCTTTTTGTTCTTTTTTGACGTGATAACGTCTTATAATTCAGTGAAGCCGGCTGTACGCCCGCAAAACATGACGTCATGTAACGTTACCGCCATAGATTAGACAATAGTTACTAGTAACTTGTGCTTGTACAATGATGTACCCAGAGATGGCGCTTTGAACAGCTTTTCAAAAAGCTTCAGAATGTTTTACCTAGATGGCGCTTAACACAAATACTAGACATTGTCACGTTAACTATCGTCAGTAAACCGACTTTATAGACAACCATTTTTTTTTTCCTGAGAATAATAGTTTTTATAAAGGATCCCTCTTTATCAACGCATTTAATTTAAATTTTATGGGAATCGGTGTGGCGGTTTCCTAATAGTCGACGTAGTCATAGCTTCTTAAAAAAATTTGTCGTGTATCTGAATTTAATTTTAAATTGAAGTACCACACGACCACTGCCCGAATCGACTTGCACATCGAAGTTCCTACAATCACCAATAGGTGGCGCAGAACTCAAAATTAAATTCAGCTGTGGATTGTATCCTACTCTAGTGTCATAGAAAATCTGGAGAGGTCACTACCGGTACGATAATTTTGTTCTTTGTTTTCCTGAGAATTTATGTAAAGTAATCATTCAGAACCGCAAAATAAACCCGAAATACAGTTATTTGACGATTTTCATTCACTTTTGTCATATTCTCACTTTTTTGTCACATTTACAAAAGGTTTCATCATACTAGTAAATTCAGCTTCAGGCATCAGTCACGAAACTGTTCCATTCATCCGGTATTAAACGTTAAGTAGTTCAGACGTAGTACGTTACGTTGCGTGTAATGAACTGATAGTGTGAAGGCAATGCCTTCACACTATCAGTTCAAGGCAAGGCACTATCAGTTTCGCATGCCTTCAAGGCATGCGAAGCCAAGCGTAGCGAAGGTGGGAGGTGGCGAGCGAAGTGATCTGCTGACCTCCGTAGTGGAGCGCAGGCCGAGTATGGAGAAACGAGATTCAGGGCTGACCGCAGAGCTTCTGGCTCCCGCATTTTTGACGTGATAACGTCTTATAATTCGATGAAGCCGGCTGTACGCCCGCAAAACATGACGTCATGTAACGTTACCGCCATAGATTAGATAATATTTACCGCCGTTACCTCGCCTTATTACTTTTCGCACCATCTAGTGAGTGAAATGTGTATTACGTTCAAGGAGTCTGCCCATGTTTTAGAAAAGCGACGATATGAAGTTAAGAACTTGTGCTAGTACAATAATGTACCCAGAGATGGCGCTTTGAACAGCTTTTCAAAAAGCTTCAGAATATTTTACCTAGATGGCGCTTTTTATTGTAAACAGTCATGGTAATTTTACAGATACGTAAATATAAATGTCTACAGTCGTCGATTTAAATGTTCTTTTTGTTGTGTCCCATGATTTTAATTTTGTCTAAATTGTTTTTTAGCTATTAGCACATTTACCTATCTGTAAAATTACAATGACTGGTTACAATAAAAACTTTCAATTGTTGTACACAGATGAAACTCCTTAATCTTCGATAGGGCGTATTCAAGATGCAAAAAGGGCTGTCAAAGACAGTTCCCAATTACACCATAGGTGGCACCAATGTTTTATTTTGTTAGAGAAATTTCACAAAAACACAGTTTCATTCCACATTATGACTGTGAAGTTAATAGCTCTGGATTTTGAACAAAGGAAAAAAAGGTAGGAATTTTCCTTGCTATCCTACCATTTGATCTAGCATTTCTTTGGGTATTTGATAAATAGCACATATTTGTAAATTTAAAAAAAACTTAATAAGTTTTAGGGAATTTAGTGTAATTTTAGAAGTGTTTTTTTTTTTTTTTAACTTCTATAGGTTTACACTTGACCGCCATCTCGCCTGATGTTAAGCGACGATGCGGTCTACGATGGAGCGTGTTTACCTAGATAAAACCGATTCACTCTCGATTTGAAGACATAAAGATTGTAACCATCGGGGAAAACCCACTCAGGCAACGTATTCCACAGCTTAGACGTTCTTATCACAAAAGTAGAGTCGAATCTCTTCGTTCGCGTCTTTGGAACATCAACCATGAAACGATGTCGCTTTTTCGAGCTACGAGCATTCCGATAGAAAAAAGGACAAGGTGGTATCAGATCATGCAAATCAGTTGCACACTCTCCGAAGTGTATCCGATAAAAACCCGATAGGCTGGCAATTTTTCGGCGATGTTCAAGACTTTGAAGTCTTTTTCGCACAAGAGTGTCGTTGCCTATGAGCCTTTTGGCACGTCTCTCGATCGATTCCAGAGCCTCCAGCTGATACTTAGCCGATCCATCCCAAAGGTGCGAACAGTACTCCATACAGGAGCGAATCTGTGCTTGATATAGTGTATCACGACATGGAACGGAAAATGAGAGGTTCACGGTTTTTACCCAGCGAGCAAGTATTTGCGAAAGATTTCGTAGATAAAAGTGTTGATTGATAACAAATAAAATAATATTGCAATATTTTACGAGTAACGAGTGAAAGCAAGTTTAGTGTAATAGAATAGAAAATTATACTATTCTGTACCGAACTAATTCAGTAATGTTAATATGTAAACACATTTTATATGCCTTATTTATTGTCATCGATAGTTAAATCTGTGGCCAAATCATTGAGCCACTAAGTTTTGAAAATTTTGGCTAAAACAATGCAGAAATTGGCCAAATCTAACTAAATCCGGCTAACCTGGCAGCACTGACTATGAATACGGCATAGGTACATCTTGAGCCAACCTCACCGGTGTCAACGTCAAATCTCTAATGTCAGCTTTCACGTCTTCACTTCAGTCTTTGTCACCGTCAGCAAGTGGACAATTTCAAGAATCTGGCAAAAACTTTTCAAAAACAAATAGGAATTAGGAATACGTTGTGCGATATTGATATTCTCCAATCATGTTGACGCTATGGAACTTATTCGAAGCTTCTTTGCTTTGCCTGAATGCCGTATGTGTGCTTCATGAAGAAAGATTTATGCAAAAAAGTGAGTATCTAACCTCGTCCTAGCATACACACTAGCGTACACCGATATTGCTCTAATTAATACCGTTTAAATAGTGGTAGGACTCTTGGCAGAGTCTGCCTGGGGAAGTACCACACCTTTGCCAGTTGTTCTACCTCCAAGCAGTAATGTGCAAACATTATTGTTCCGGTTTGAAGGGCAATGTTTCCAGAGAAATTACAAGGCTTAGAGATATAATATCTTAGATCTCTGTGTGACGAGCGCAGTGCAGTGCTAGGTAATGATTTGTACATTCATGTTCCAATAGCTGTGTGTCACTGTGCTGTTATGTGGCAGGCATGTTGCTTACCATCGGGTACATGTCCTGCTCGTCTCGTTACTATGCTATAGATTTTTTTTTTATTAGATTTTTTATATATTATATAGAAAAAATAAATGGCAGTGCATCGTGTGATAATCACTCGATTTGTTTTCTAGTGGGTTGGGGATCAAACAGTCAAGTACAAGGATTTGAAGACCGATCATCAGTCAAGTTCCAAATCTTGAATTTAGTGAGATCCATAAGAACTGTTACACGCAGTAAGTATTCTCTGTCATTGTACTATTTATTATGTTTTTATTTAAAGGAGTATGCCTTGGATGGCAATGCCTACTAGCTGTTTCGTACGAGTTTAAAATTCAGTACGAGTAACAGTTCAGAACTGATATCAGCTAGCAAAAAAAAATAATTATAAGTCATTACTTACCTGGCAGTCTGATTTATGATACAAATAATTATGAAAATGGTTTGAATTAAGTATTGGACAGTTGTGAATATGCCTACATTATACTTTTACAAATTCCTTATTTTAGTTCATTTAAATTTTTACAAACAACAATCAGTGTATCTATTTTATAACCATGTCGTCTTTATGATTATAAAATTATGTATTATTATTAAATATAATGCAAAGCACAACGTAACCTGAAAACACTATGCTTATATAAATTTAGTTTTTTAAACTGATGTAACAGAATGCAAAGCTCATATAAACATGAATTTTGTTATTGCTATCTTTGTCAATGGGCTGTGATAAAAACCAGACTTCATTATTATTTCCAATTAAATTATCACACTTCTGGGCAAATGCCTCTTTTACCTCCATCTAGATAGCCTAATCTACAACCAGTCTATATTGTGCAATTGTAGTTTGTCACTTGTTCATTTGCATCAGTCCAGAGTTGGTTAAAATTTGAAACAAGAGGTTAAGGTTCTTTTTTAGGGTTCCGTACCCAAAGGGTAAAAACGGGACCCTATTACTAAGACTTTGGGGAACATTTATAGCAATAATAAGCAATGTATGTGTCTTTAAAGTACAATGTGACTGTAAATAAGGATAGTAAAAGTAGTACTCACTATAAAAGTCTTGTTTATATTTTTTATTTATCTTTGTTTCAGTTCCGCTGATTCTACTGAACATACTAACAATATTGTTTAAGTTATTACTTGGCTGACAAAACATAATATATTAATTATACCATAATATATTGTAATAAGCTTTCCATATTTTATAATAAAGTTAAAAAGTCATGGTAGTTTTATATTATTGAATAAAATTGTTAATTTAGCTATATCCTACCTCCCTCTATCCTACTAATATTATTTATAATATGTCAATGTATGGATGTTTGTTGCTCAATCACGTCGTAACAGGGCGCATCCATTGATTTATATTGATGCACACAAAAGCTTGTATGTTTGTTAAAGGGATTTGAATGAAAATACAATGTAGATAATAGTCTGGAACATCACGGGCTATTTTTTATCCCAGGTAACAGGATCGGGAACTACGCGGGTGTAACCGCGAGACACATATGCACAGAACAAATACTCATTGAAACCACAGGATTAAACGGGATAAAATTACTTACTAGATGGCAGCAGTGTTTTTTTGTAAATTTTATTATTAGAGTTCCGTAAAACGTTAAAACGGAACCCTTATAGATTCGTCATGTCTGTCTGTCCGTATGTCACAGCCACTTTTTGCCGTAACTATGAGAACTACACTGTTGAAACTTGGTAAGTAGATGTATTCTGTGAACCGCATTAAGATTTTTACAAAAAAAAGAAAAATTAGGGTTGCTCCCACAGAAATCTAAATAATAAGGTAATAGAAATGGCATAACTCTCAAATTACTTGCAAAACGCTTGTCGCCACATTTCCCCTACCCCCGCGGTCACTACTACATGCGCGTACTATTCCAATACAAATTCACTCACACACGAACAGCTGCACATTAACAAACTAGGTCTGTGATTGCACCACACACATCCATAAACGCTTATCAGTGAACCTACTAATACATTGAAAAATAAGCAATTTTTCACATTTACGCTAGTGCTTGACAAAAATTAAAACATATCGATATTTCAAAGTACGGTCCAATTTTAACATTCGATAAAGGTTATTATTGATTTCATTAATTAGGTGTATTAAACTACAACAAAGTCAATCTATATATATAAAAGCGAAAGGTCACTCATCAAGGAATCTCAGAAACTACAAATGCTAGGAATCTGAAATTTTGCATGGAGGTCTCTTTTAGCACGTAGCCGCTCGCTAAGACGGGGTTTTGCGAAATTCGACCCCTAAGAGGGCGAAAGAAGGGATGAACGGTTGTATGAAAATTCGTGATTTTCAAAGTTATCAAATTTTGTATCTGGACTCTTGACACGAATCAATTAAATGTTTGTTCTATCAATTTTGTAATTTCGAACTGTACGAGGGTGAAATTGGGGTTGAAATGGGGGATGAATGTCAATATTGGAAGTTCCCAACCGTTGAAGATAAAATCATGAAACTCTGTATATAGGTTGACACGAAGCAAACGAATGTTTGTTCTAGCAATTTTGTAATTTCGTACTGTATGGGGATGAAATTGGAGTTGAAATGAAGGACAAATGTCTCTTACGCTTTCACAAATAAAAACTGAACCGATTTTGATGAAATTGATTTATTATAAGATGTTTTTAGTAACCGTAAATGTGTCTGAGTATAAAAATAGGTACCTAGGTACTTGCCTGAGTTACCTTAGTATTTATTTCGCGCGGACGAAGTCGCGGGTAACAGCTAGTATGCTTATAAAATAAGTGAGTCACACGGGGTATACTATTGTTTCGAAAACTGAACTATGTAATTCTGACACCATATGGGCTTAGGTATAGTTGAAGAACAAAGGTTGTTGTATATTTTGTACATCGAGCAACTCGATCTTCCGCGCAAGCACGGAAGGGAAGTAGCCTTAGCTAAAAAACATTGTGCAAATCTTTGTCATTTCTTGCGGGAGGGGAAAGTTGCACACTAGCGCAAAGCCGCAATATTACATACAAAACATACCTGTACCCTGTACCGATCCATTGCCGACCATACTCACGCAGCCAAATCACTAACACATAAAAAATAAAGCACCATTCACAAATCTAGCCCCGCCCTCAGTGTATTCCACGCCACGGTATATTATCAAACTCCGCGGACTTGCACTTTGACAGAGGTTCACGCTGTGTACGCCTACTCCCTTCCGTGTTGTTCGCTGATTTTGTATGAAAACTAATAAAGTCTAAAAATAAATGTTTACAATAGCTAAATACTGCCTCTGTTACCTTAATATTTATTTTGCATGGATGAACAATCGCGTGTTATAGCTAGTATGTATATACTTTTGTTAATAATGTATGAATTATGAAGTAATATTTACCGCGAATCAAAAGATTTTACGTATGGGTGTTAACTGTGTACAATTTTTTTATCGATATTTTATGTTAATTTATCGATAAAAAAGGTAAAATTTAAAATAAAATTTTCATCGTTTATTTTTGGCCAAGTAAAATTGAGCCGTCACAGCACTAGCTCACGATTGCTACCTGCGGTTGTACCATAGAAGATTAGAGGTTATGACGATTTCTTTAATTTTACATTACATTGCTGTTTATGCTTGTACCACTCTAGATGTTAATTAATGTACGCAGCAATGGTATGCAAAACGACGATAACACCAAAAATGAATAACTATCATAGTGAATCATTAGATGTCATTAGGCTCCGTTTATTTTAGTAAAAAATCCAATTAAAATCAAATAAAATACCTATCAGTGAAATATAATCTCATTATTGGTATAATTGCAAGTTGTGGAAGAACTTCCACAGTTGTTTATGCTGCATAACACAAGTTTTAAAGATTATTCACGCCAGCCGGTTCGAAGAAGACTAAACTACAACTCAAGCACTGGTGGCCTACAAGTCACCTGTGCGGCGACAATGTCACGCGGTCATGCGACTTCTAGTACCTTATTATTTAGATTTCTGTGGTTGCTCCCCATACTGAGAACTGAAACTCAAAATATTTTTTTTCATCAGACCTACACGGGGGTGTCTATCGATAAGTCTTCAAAAATGATGTTGAGGTTTCTAATTTAATTTTTGTCTACACTGAATAATTTGCGCGAGAGACACTTCCAAAGTGGTAAAATGTGTCCCCCCCCCCCCCCCCAACTTCGAAAGTAAGAGAATGAAAAATCTAAAAAAATACATGATGTACATTACCATGTAAACTACCAACAAAAATTGGTTTGAACTCGATCTGGTTTGAAAAGGGTTAGAAGACTGGGGCAGGGTACTCAGCTGATACTCTAATCGGTCAAGTAAAGTTCCTAAGTCTTTCAGACGACAGAGTTGGAACCGCGGCTATCAGTAGCAGCGTGCGTGAGAGAGATATCAGTTGTCTGGCTTCCATAGTAGGTACAAGCTTTCAAGCTTTGCTTAGGTTGGAGCCAGTCGGTGTTTTATGTAAAATGTCCACAACATTTATTATTACCAGAGCGTTATTAGAGCCAAATGCGAGGGTTCGCGGGCCCGCAAGGGCGGTACTTGGCAGGGTCGCGGTCAAAATCTGTGGGGGTTTTAGTCGATAGGAGCACCATGTTCGTCCGTGGTGTCAAGCCTGACATGTCCCTGCATAGTGGTCACGAGTAGATGTATTGACCCCCCCCCCCCCCCCCAAAAGAAGAGAAAGACAAAAAAGAAAAGTGGGTGATGACGGCATTTTTCAGATTTTGCCCCGCCTGTAAAATATTGAAGATCCGGGGCTGCCATATGCTGTCGTGTCTTTGGAACATCAACCATGAAACGATGTCACTTTTTCGAGCTACGAGCATTCCGATAGAAAAAAGGGCAAGGTGGTATTCGATCATGCAAATCAGAAGCACACTCTCCGAAGTGTATCCGATAAAAAACCGATAGGCTAGCAATTTTAGGCCAATGTTCAAGACTTTGAGGTCTTTTTCGCATTTTCGCACAAGAGTATCATTTCCTATGAGCCTTTTGGCACATCTCTCGATCGATTCCAACAGGTCTACTACGAACAGCGAGCAACACGGAAGGGAGTAGCCTTAGCTAAAAAATATTGTTCAAATCTTTCTGTCATTTCTTGCGGGAGGGGAAGTTGCACACTAGCGCAAAGCCGCACTATTACATACAAAACATACCTGTACCGATCCATTGCCGATCATACTCACACAGCCAAATCACTAACACATAAAAAATAAAGCACCATTCACAAATCTAGCCCCGCCCTCACGCCACAGTATATTATCAAACTCCATGGTCCACGCGGACTTGTACTTTGACAGAGGGGAAACGCCGTGTATGCCTACTCCCTTCCGTGTTGCTCGCTGACTACGAAGTCCGATAAACGATATATCGCCCGAACTTATGGACGTTTCTTACCACGAAACACAATCAGTCGGTTGATCGGATCGGGCGTTTCGTTCATTCCGAATTCCAACCGACATATATTTGACAGTTTTTGTGTCGTAAACCTTACCACAGATCAGAAAATAGTAATTACTTCGTAACAGATGCATCACTGTCATACAAAAGCGCAAATACCTACACGATAATCACCTAAACTTTCGTAAACTACTTACCTACTGTTACTTGCAAGCAAAGATACACCTTTGCACAAGCACGCAGAGTTGAGAATACCGTGCGCACCGTGTGACTTGTCATCTGCTTACGTCACTGACCAAACGTGCTGGGGTTGTTCGAAATATGATAACATGATAAAAAAACTAAACTGCAAATTGTAATTTTCTTTATTATTTATTTAAATGAAATGAAAATGAAAAAATGTTTATTATCTCAATAACGAAAAATAAAATCACAAGAAAAGCTACAAAACCTAGGGTCTACCGCCTTAAAGTTATCAAAAACAGTTTCACGCGCTCTCGGATGTTAAAAAAAAAATTAAACCCAGAACCGCCTCCTACTTTGAATCCGGTTAAAAAATCTATAGCATTTTTAGGTAGGTACGTATTATAGTCAACTTCAACTTTTTGTTATGGCTTCCATTCGGCAATTTTGCCGGAATTTCGCCAGTGTCTAGCGTTTCCTCATTGAGATAATCTTCTGAACTTTTATTCACTGAAGAGGTAGGAGTCTTGCTTCAGGTGGTCGGTCCACTTCAGGTAGTCTTCAGATTGATGGCAGACTTCTGGCATATGTTCAGTGAAGATGCAGGATAATTTATTCAGATGATCGGTGGAATATAGGTACTTTTGTTAGTGGTTACTATTAGATATTTTTTATACAACTGCAATGGACAAACACAAACATGACATCACAAAATAGACATAAAAAGATATTATTTCATATAAAATAGTAAAAACACTTATAGGTATGTACATAATTTAAACAGAATATGTCATAATTTAATGTTGTTTTTATGGCTATATTTACTTAGGACATACACAAACGGGGAGAAAACAAGGGGGAGAAGATTGGAGAAGTTAGTGGGACGGGGAAGGTCAGGAGGGATCAAATTGTAGAGGGAGGACTGAGATCTAACACACTCAAAGAAAATATGATCGGTAGTGCCGTCTGCCAACCCACATTCACAGAGAGAGGTATCACGTATTCTTATTTTAGAGAGGAACACCGGCGTGCAAGCAAAACCCAACCGCAGGCGGCAGATTGTGGATGTACTTTGTTTAGGGATGTTCTTAAATTTAAAAAACCAGGGTTTAGGGGGAATGGAGGGCTGTATTTGGCCGTAGAATTTGCCCGTTATTGTCTTTGTTTTGATCCAGACAGAGTTCCACGTTTCAAGTAGTTGAGGTTGACATGTTGTGGATAAATCGTGGGAGTAGATATGGTAATGATCCTTATTGCCGGAGATAATAGCCTGTTTGGCATGGAAATCAGCAGATTCATTACCCATATGTCCGGGGATCCATGCTAACACTATTTGTAAACCTGAGTGATGGGACTTTAAGAGACTCTCTTTAATTTTAAGAATTATGGGATATTTATGTTTAGATTTGAACTGATTGGCCAAGAGGGCCTGCAGACAGCTCTTAGAGTCAGTCAGTATTATGATTTTGCTGATGGAGTGTGAGGTGACATATTTAATAGCTTCCAGAATGGCCGTAGCCTCACCAGTGAAAACTGAAGCTAATGGAGGACTCTTGAAATTGAGAACAATTCTATATTTAGGAATCCAAACAGCAGAACCAACGTCACTGTTTCCAGGCGATTTGGAGGCATCTGTGAACACTGTTAGCCAATCAGTCCAATTATTACCAATAATTTCAGAGAAAGTCCTGTTAGGATCAAGAGAATCTTTGTCTAAGCCAAGATTTAGAATGACTTGGGGCTGGTAGGTTAAAGCAAGGTAACTGGTGGAGAATAAAGGGTTGATAGGGAAACTAGCTATGGGAAAAGGAAGATTGGAGAATTTTGAATGGCTACGGAGGAGGCAAGGAAGTTTAATTTGGGAGATAACATTGTGGGGTGGGGTAAGTCTCAGAAGTTCTTGTAATTTAGGCCAGAGAGGGTGGTCTGAGTTTTGGAGCAATTTAGTATAAAATCTGTCTGCCAAGAATTGCCTACGCAGGGTGAGTGGAGGGTCTCCGCATTCTACTTGGACCGCATTAGTGGGAGAGCATTTCATTGCACCTAAAATGGTGCGGAGGCATTTGGCTTGAATCCTCGACAGTTTTTCTATTGCAGATTTGTTGCCAGGCTCCAATAGGAAAGATGCATAGTCAAAGTGGGAGCGTATTATAGAGTTGTATAGCAACTTTTGGGAAAAAGGATGAGAGCCCCACCATACACCAGAAAGGGAGCGGAGGATGTTCATATTTTTTTCACACTTCGTTGCCACTTGTTCAGAATGAGGAACACCAGTTAGCCTTGTGTCTAACCAGAGCCCTAGGAATTTTGTTGAAGACTGCTGTGGAATGAGTTGATTGTTGCATCTCAAGAGTACATTAGGAATATTTCTTTTTTGGGTGAAAACAATAGATTTGCTTTTGGGGGCAGAAATTGTTGAGCCATTGTCGTTTAAATAATCCTTTAAGTACATAAGGGCAGAGTTTAAAAGTGTTTCAGCTTCCTCAATGGATTCAGAGGTGACATACAGAGCCAGATCATCAGCATACTGTAAAACTTGACAAAAAGGTGTGACTACCATTTCTAGGTCATATGTGTAGAGGCCATAAAGTGGGGGGCTGAGAACCGAGCCTTGTGGTAGTCCTTTCCATGAGGTTCTAGATGTTGGTGTGTTCTGATTTTTGATGAGTATTGTCCTCTCCATCAAAAAGCAGTTGATGAAGTGTACCATCTTCGGCGATATACTCAGCTGTAACAGCTTGGTTCTGAGCATCGGAAGTTGGACGTTATCATAAGCTGATGTAATATCTAGGAACACAGCTACAACATAATTTTTGTTCTTTAGACCAATACGTATGTCGGTGGTGAGGATACTGAGACTGTCTGCAGTACTCATTCCTTTACGAAAACCATACTGGGAGCCAGGAAGTAATCTATTATTTTCGACAAACCATTCCAGTCTGTTCTTAACGAGGATTTCGGTGATTTTTGCTGGAACACATGATAAGGCGATGGGACGGTAGGAGTTAGGATCAGAAGGATTTTTTCCGGCTTTGAGAATAGGGACAATAATTTGGGATTTCCATGAATCAGGGATAATTCCTAATTCATAGAAATTATTGATTAGGGAAAGGAAATATTGCTTCAAGTTTTGAGTGGCTTTGGTGATGAAGGAGTATGTTATCCCATCAATTCCAGGGGAGGAATCAGTCAGTCCATCAAGGGCCAGCTGCATTTCCTCCCATGAGAAAGGGGAATCAAAATGGGGATGGATGTTGGGTGGGTTACGTGGAATTGAAGCAGTATTGGAATTAGGGTTCTCGGGAACAAAGGGGGGAGCTAATTTATCTGCAAAGTCTTCTATCCAGGAAGTGGGATCGTTGGATGTAGGGTTGGGAGCATTATGGGAACCTCTAAATCGGCGTATTTGGTTCCATACGATGGTGGATGGTGTTGATGGGGTTAAGCTCTCACAAAACTTTAACCATCCCTGTTTCTTCTTGCTGGATAAAGTCCTTCGACATTTTGCCGCTGTTCTTTTGTATATAAGGAAGTTTTCAGAGGTCATAGATCTGTTATAATTTTTTTCAGCGGAGTTGCGCTCACGTATTGCTATAGTGCATTCAGGGTCCCACCAGGGAGAGGAAAAGAGGTTATTTCGGGGTTTTTTAAGAGGGATGGATTCCTGGGCTGAAGCTAGAATGGTGTCTATAAATGTTGAGTAGCATAATATTGGGTTTTCTTCGGAAGGGTTAGGCAAGGAGGGGAGCTTAAGATTAAGGGAAGTGGAGTAGGTATCCCATTTGGCACCAGACAACCTGTACTTTAAGAGAGGAGTAGGAGGGGGTAAGCGGGAAACTCGAAGTCCTAATCTGATGATAATGGGAAAGTGGTCGCTTCCTCTGGTGAGGGGAAGTACCTGCCAGGATAGGGAAGGGAGTAGGCCAGGTGAGCAGAGTGTTAGGTCCACTGCTGATTTAGGATTTTGGGAGGGTAGGACCCTTCGTGTGGGGGAGCCGTCATTCCCTATACATAGATTTGCCTCTTCAATTGCTTCGAACAGTAAACGGCCAAATGTGTCGCAGTGATACGAGCCCCATGCAGTGTGATGGGCATTAAAGTCTCCCATAATTACAACAGGTTGAGGGACAGAAGAAATGATCTGGAGGATGTCTGGGATAAGGTGGGGAGCAGGGTGAGGGATATAGAGGGATATAAAAGAGATATTGAGGAGACGTACAGCCACAGAGTTTATTTCTGGGCTATGGAAAGGAAGAGAGATTTGGGAGAAGGGCAAGGATTATTTTATGAACAGAGCACAGCCAGCCAGACCATCCTGGCGGTCATCACGGAGACAGGAAAAGCCTGGAACCCGATACCGGGTGCCTGGGACGAACCATGTCTCCGAAACAGCAACCAGGACAGGGCTGTATTCTCTGATGAGATGACATAGTTCAGGAACCTTCCTACGAAGGCTCCTGCTATTCCACTGGATCATGGGGCATGAGTCCATGGTGGCCTACTAATGAAGAGAGATGGGAGATCGATTGGGCAACGTTGGACGGTAGGGAGTTGGGGGCTTGGGATATCAAGTTAATGATGATGTTGAGAAGTTGGTAGAGGAGTTGGTGAGTATCTGGAGTTGGGGAAGAGAGTTGGGACGTTTGGAGGGCATACCCTCTAGGGAGGGATGAGGGACCTTGGGCAATAATGGATTGGTGGGCTGCTGTATCGTATGATTTTCCAGGAAGAGGACTAGGTCTGGGCTTTTGGATAATGGTCTTCTTATATGATGTGGGGGGTTTTGGGTAGGAGGAGGTAGAAGGCATAGGTTGAGAATCAAGTTCATGAGATGGGGAAGGGTCACTAGTTACTTGGCTGTATGTTTTCATTGTTTTCGGCGTTTGACCGCTTGCTTCTTGGTAAGAAATTCCATCACGAGTCATCATAGACTTGATATTTCGCTGACGTTCTTGTTCTGGGCAAATTCTATTGGTGGAGAAATGGTGTGCAAGACAGTACAGGCACGTAGCCTGTGACTCCTGCACTTCACAACTGTCACCACTGTGGGGCTGAGTACACCGGAAACAACGGAGTTGAGAACGACATTGTGATTTGATATGGCCGAACCTTAAGCAATTCATGCACTGAATTGTTGGAAACTGGTATGCCTCCACTGCCAATGAGGAATAGAAAGAGAAGATTTTGTCTGGTAATTGTTGACCTCTAAATGTAAGGACTACAGTTTGAGTAGCCACCCAGTTAATTACATTGTCAACTTTATTCTTTCTGTTAAGCCTTCTTGCTTTAAGCACATAGGAATTCCCAGGAATTTCGAGAGATGCAACAAACTCGTCCAAAGTCCAGTCCACTGGGACTCCCCTAACAATCCCCATACGAGTGACATTGTATGTAGGGATAACTGCATCGTATTGGTTGGATTTTCGACAAAAAGGTTAGCCGCAGAGGCGTTTTTAAATTGGATGGATACTTTGTTTCGGCCTACTTTTTTGATTCCATCGCGGCAAACGCTTTGGATATTATTATTCGCAACAAACTGTCCGAATTTATTAGGGCGGATAACTGTGCCTGCGGTTGCGTCCGTTTCGACTCGTGATACGTGAACGATGTATGGGCCAGTGTCAGTGTCCTCATATTGTCTAATACCCAATATGGTTAGGAAAGGGTGTTGGTAGACAGATTGCATTGATGGCGATGCCGACTCCTGATTATTTATCGACTTTTTAGGGGCTGAGACGACTGCGGTGGTCATCTCTCTAGATCTTTTCATTGTATTGCGTGTGTTAGTAAGCTCATATTCCATCTTATCAGGCGGGACAGGGGGGTCCGGGGACTCCGGGACAGGGGAAATGGGCTCCATTTCCCCTGTCGGCTACTCACTACAATAAATTAGAGGACTCACCAGGATATATACACAAAAACACAAATATAACAACTGCCAAAAACTAAACACGTGTAGAGGTTATATCCGCCACCGGGTTAGTCGCGTATTATAGTCAATTGATGCTGAAGTATATTTTAGTTTTACAATGTAGGTAGTTGTAAGTTGTTTTCATACCGTCGAATAAATAAACAAATTAGTATCATTCAGTATGTACATGAATATTCAAAAAAGTATGTCTTCAAAAACTCATTTAAGTTTAATGAGACATAATAAAGATGGGATAAAAAGGTATTTCAGACAAAATATTTTTTATGCATAATCTCTACTGTATCTATTCTAATAGATACTATACAAAATACATATTACACCCCACTGTTTCTATATTGTGTGCGATTTAAACCTACCAAAATGATGCTCAAAAATAAATATTTGCAGCCATCCACAATACAATTAAGCCGCGACATTATTTATGCGCGCACTCGGCGTTCGTTCGTTACATCAACTCGGGCAAACGGCCGGCGGCCCTGTGATTTTTGAACACCCGGGTGGACTCGAACGAGTAGGCTAATATCTCGCGGCGTATAGCGTGTGAGGGTGTGACCTTACTCCGAAAGCATTTAATTACCTTACCGATTATTCGGACAGCTGTCGGTCGGATCCGATTATTCGGAGGTTGTTTTCGTAGTAGCGTAGCGCAGAGCTTCCAGCTGATACTTAGCCGAGTCATCCCAAAGGCAAAGGTGCGACAAGTTTGACAGGTTTGACAAGTCCTCCATATAAGAGCGAACCTGGCCTGTTACTATTGTCGCAATTACAGCGTAACGCGCCATCATCCATCTAGACAAATATATAATCAAAGGGCTAAAGCTAAATCTCAAAGTACCTACCTAAAAACCTTCATCAATTTATTATTAAATAAAAAATAAAATTATAAAAATCTGAAAACGATTCCAAGTTGTTTGATTGTAAGGCGAGAGCCTTAACAGTCGCGTTTTGGAAAGGCAAATGTACAAATCAAGGTTGGCGCAGATCAGAAAAAAAAACTAAGTCTATGGTCGTTCATTAGTTGCCCTAGCTAGCTAATTAACCCCATCAGCAGGTAAATATTGGTTCAGTACCACGAAATGCAAAACGTTCTAATTAACAAACAGGTATATATAATATACTAGCAGCCCGTCCCGGCTTCGCACGGGGTAGACAATTATTTGTTTTTGGAAATTTGGATATAAAACACTTTTTTTCACAAATATTTTTATTTGTATTTAAAAAAATCCCACAGTTCTTTCAAATCAGTGCCTGTGAGTTTCTGGCTCTCAGTCCAGCAAGCCGCTGCGAGCGTTCGGTGCTAGATTCTCTGGCACGTGCCCGCGAGTCTCTATCTCTGTTTCCAGCAAGGCGTTGTGAACGTTCGGAGCTCGACTCTCGTTCGTAAATCTGAGAAGATGGTTCATTTTGTTCTGCAAGGCGAAGTGAGCGTTCGACACTGCACTCTCTTGCCCGTGTTTGCAAAATTCTTGTTCGATTTTCGTCAAGGCGTTGCGCGCGTTCTGTGCTCGACTGTCTTTCGCGAACCTCTGACGATCTGACATTTTGATTTGCAAGACGATCGGCGCTACTTTTCCTTGCGCGAGCTTGCGAGGTTCGCTCTCTATTCTCAGCAAGTCGCTGCGAACGTTCGGCGCTAGATTCGCTGGCCCGTGATTGTGATGCATATTCTCTTTGACTTACGAGTCGATCAGAATATTCTGAAGATGATTCTCCAACACGCCGAATCTTTGCTAATCTCGCTTGGGAGCTATTTTGAGATAATTGGGACTTTTTTTAGGCATAATTGTTTGAAAGTTTTGGTTTTCAAGTTAAATAAATAAGAATTAATTTGATTTTAATATGAACAGTTTATTAAATAGAAGTTTTCATAAAAAAATACATACAATACTTAAATAGGTGCTTTAAAAAGAGTGTGACACTGCTATAAAAATAAACTGTCAAGGTTTAATCAAGTAATTTATGCGCAGTTCTGAAAATAACTCCTAATCGATAGAAAGAAAATGTGCTTTATCTGAAATGTGTTCTATGGAAAAATCTAAATGTTAATTGTTAGGAAGTTAATAATCTCCTGGACGGATTATCTTAAACGAGTAAATTAACTTCAAAAATATTAACGCTCTTGTAAACTTCCGTTAAATTGAACTACTGTTAACTTTAGCCTGGTACATTAATTGAGTAGAAAAAATGGTTGTCTGTAAAGTCGGTTTACTGACCATAGTTGAACGTGACAACGTCTAGTGTTTTTTTTTTAAATATAAAGTGACGAGACGAGCATGTCATGTGCCTGATGGTAAGCGACATGCCTGCCACATAACAACACAGTGACACGCAGCTATTGGAACAAGAAGATTCCAAATCATTACCTAGCACTGCACTGCGCTCGTCACCCAGAGATCTAAGTTGTTATATCTCTAAGCCCTGTAATTTCACTGGAACCATTGCCCTTCAGACCGGAACACAGTAATGCTTGCACATTACTGCTTGGCGGTAGAATATTTGGCAAAGGTGTGGTCCTTCCCCAGGAGGACTCTGCCAAGAATCCTACCACTACACGATACCACTAGTATTTGTGTTAAGCGCCATCTAGGTAAAACATTCTGAAGCTTTTTGAAAAGCTGTTCAAAGCGCCATCTCTGGGTACATCATTGTACTAGCACAAGTTCTTAACTTCATATCGTCGCTTTTCTAAAACATGGACAGACTCCCTGAACGTAATACACATTTCACTCACTAGATGGTGCGAAAAGTAATAAGGCGAGGTAACAGCGGTAAATATTATCTAATCTATGGCGGTAACGTTACATGACGTCATGTTTTGCGGGCGTGCAGCCGACTTCATCGAATTATAAGACGTTGTCACGTCAAAAATAAGGTTTCATTAGTCGCTTTTTGACATATTGTCATTTTGTTTATTTGAGTGATACGCTACGCCACGCTCGTATATTCGACAACCAATTATTCCAAAAAGCAGTCAAATTAGAGGCAAATCAGTCTTTATGTAATCTTATGTAAGTCTTAGATAATTTTTCTTACCAACAATAATAACAGCACCATTACTTAAAAATCACTTGATATCACGTTGCTAAACATACCTAGTGGTATGATATCTTACAAAACATAACACTATTATAACAAGGAACAAAAATATAATCTTCTTCGAAATAATTGTACTTTAAAAACACAAAATTATAGTCTTCTTTTTACAATTTAAATTAAATAGAACAATAATCAAAATATAGAACAAGTAGTTATTTGTTTTACTTCTCATACACATTGACTGGCCTGTTAAAATATTTTTTTTCACTGGGTGGCTGGCTGGCACCTACTTCAAATAGACGAGTGAGTAGCGCTTATAATAATTATATGAACTTATTTTTGTGTGCCTATTTTTTGTTTTGAAGTCGGATAACTTTTTTGTAAGCATACCCATCCCAACAAAAAATAAAAAGTTGGCAGTCATAGGAACTGCCAATAGAAGTGAAAACTTATAACTCTGAATTTGATAGCTGACCTTGGAAACTACACGGGTGTAACCGGAGGGCGGGGCTTTGGCATCATGGCATGGCGATGACATGGCATCTAGATGGCCAATGGCCATGGTCCCGAGTTTACTCGATGATTTCTTATCATACCCGAACGTGATGATAGAATTCATTTCACAGCCCACGAAAAATCTGTCTAAGTGCGCCTAAAGAACTTTTCACTTCAAAAAGAAACATCGAAATCGGTTCGGGCATTCTCAAGAAATCAGGTAGCATATTTACTAAAACAGTTAACTTTTAAAGGAACAAATTAACGAAGTAAACTCTTGGATTATCGGTGCCCACCTTTGACCGTCGTTCCCAGCACATGAACAATGAACACATTAGTCAGTTGTCGAATTTACTCTTTCAATTCAATTCAATTCATTTATTCGAACCATACATTCATAAGAACACTTGGTAACGTCATTAACAAAAAGGCAAAGAATCTGTGTACATAATAAGATAAAGTAACAATGTCAAAATGAATAAAGCGGCTGTAAAAGAGCCTCGTCAACAAATGCAGCTGTAAAAAGGCTTTGTCAAAGACAAAATAACAAATAATTAATACATACAGTATAAAGATACTACATGAGTACAAACATTGTTCAAAAATTTCATAAATCTATTATTTTACCTTATTACAAGATTCTAGTTTCGACACATTTCTCTTCCATACGTTACTATCTTTAACAAAGTCATCTATATTATAAAAAATTGGTTGCCTGTAAAGTCGGTATACGGGCGAAAGTTTTACGTGACAACGACTTTGAGTGGTAAAATAATTTTAATGTGAATATTCATTCGTAGTTTGTCACATTATCACTACACAATCGTTTTACAATTAACTGGCAACGTGTAAACTTGTATGCAGGCGCCTAAGCGAATCGGCGACTCGGGCATGGTTAGCCCGCCTAAGAGCGAGAGAGACAGACATAAAAAGTGAAAGGCACGCGTCCCTCACACTCGCTCTCATTGTGAGCGCATAACGTGAGCGGAGCGTAACGCAGTTTCTTGAAGTGTCACCCGGCAAACCAATTTATAAGACGTTGTCACGTCAATATAGATGACTTTGTTAACAAAGTCATCTATATGCCTTGCTCAATAATAGGTAGCTTTTTATTTCATTTTTAAACTTTGTTTCATTGAGACCTTCGACTTGTACTTTAACCTAGGAATTCACCCTGCACGTCGTAAGGGGCGTGTATGGAGGTCACCATAAGCAGGGTACGAATGCAGATTGTTCCTCACATACACAGTGACTTGCGAATTAACAATACATGACAGCGTCGTAATTCTCAGTTTTTTTAATGTGGTGCTGCCTGTTTATCGCTACTTATACCCGCCACTGCTCGCACGGCCCGTTTCTGCATGCGGGAAGCGCACTCCCAGTCCTCGGCGCTCCTGCATAGCTCAGTACCGTACTGCAGCAGCAGCGAGTTCACTATGGCGAAGTAGCACGTGCGAACCAGCCATGTTGGCACCTCCCACGTCACGTGACGTAGTGTAAGTGTAGACACGTACTGGCGATTTAACCATTTAACTTATCTTTGTGTGTTTCCCATGTAAGAACGGTGTCAATATCAAACCCAAGAAACGTCGCGTCGTAACATCAGTTTGCTCGATTTCGATACCATTCATAAACAGCTTTAGTCATCTGTACACCCATAAAATGAGATTAATGAGCCTGCCTAAGATTCAGTGCAATACCGTTACTTCGAAACCAGCAGTCTTATTGTGAGCACGTGACATTCAGCAGTGCCTCCAGTTTTTCCAGTGTAGGAGTGGTGTCTACGGCGGCCACGTCGTCAGCGTACCTACATTAATATTTCCGCCGATGTAATTGCATCTGATAGATCTTTCAGAAGCAGTGAAAATAAAATATTCGAGACGCATACATGGGCGTAGCGCAGGGATCCTCCCTGCTATTCACCCTTGGAGGAGCGCAACGGTTCTTGTCGAACTCTTCCTCGTTCACCGACTACAACCTTAGATCATTCCCGAAGTGTGCTGGTGGTCAGTGCCAACGCCACCCCGCAATGCTGTGCTATAGGGGAGAGCACTTCGTGGTCAGCGACGTCATTTTATTCCGAGAGCTACTAGGAAATTTTGGGTAGGTAAAACTTAATTTTTTATGCAGTGGACATGTTTGAGTCAATTTGCAATTTTTGTATGTTGCAGTTTAATGTTTAAATAATAAATAAAAGAATAAACCAAACGACTTCGTCGGGGTTTTGACATTTTTTTTGTCATTTTTCGTGTTTCGGTAAACCACGCTCTGCTATCTGCTCCATGTGAAGCTGCCTATACACACTGGCTATACACACCGGCACCTCCACTGGCCCAGTGGAGGCGAACGCGAGCGTCGACAAAACAGCACAAGACGAGTGGTAGCATCTACACACTGGCCGAGCGCAGGCCAACGCGAGCGCCGACAAAACGGGACATGACGAGTGGTAGCATCCACACACTGGCCGAGCGCAGTCCAATACGAGCTACGAGCGCCTCTGTTTTGTGCACAATAACCCTTTTGACCCCTATACTTACACACTGGCCACTCAGCTGTCACTCGGCCAGCTAGGCGAGCGACGGCGAGTGATCACAAGTCATGACAAAACGACCCTCCACACACTGGTGTTGGCCTGCACTCGGCCAGTATGTGGCGGCATGAGGAATTATTATAATAATATTTCTGGGTAACGATTCTGAAACCATTCGGTTGCATCCGACACGGAATCTCATCTCTCGGTCTTTGTCTTATCTGTTTAGCATGACAAAGACCGAGAGATGAGATTCCGATCTATTTACATAATCGTTAATACTGTCGTTAATGCTGAACTAGTTTTAGGGTAATGTTTTCGTAGTTCTGGCAACTTTCAAATGACAGGCTGCGTCATCCGCGGTCCGCCATGTTAGTTCTAGAGTGCTCGCAATATAACTCTGCGCGTAGCAAAATATGGAACTAATTGACAGGCCGTCAACTTCTTATTTACGTCATTTGACAAAAGTTTGTTTACGTTTGGTGTATTTATTAATTTTCAAAATAATTAATACCTTTTATTATGCCGAAAGTGATTAAAAGTGCTGGCCGTAGCTGGTTCTTGAAAATCAATCGTGGTTGTGAAGAAGAACGATACAATAACGGGCCAAAAGTGCAGTTTTCCAAATGCAGAGCTATTTGACAACTAACATGTAGGGATACCATAGCAATCAAATATCCACCTATTATCGGCATATTTTAAAGCTGAGGCTTTAGGTTGAGGTGCGGCTTTGGGTTTGATTGTTTTATCGCCAATTTACCCGTGGGAAAAAATGTGTGTGCTTAAGACCGAATGTGAGAAACTAGTTATAAATGTTTTTTTTTTGACGTGACAACGTCTTATAAATTGGTTTGCCGGGTGACACTTCAAGAAACTGCGTTACGCTCCGCTCACGTTATGCGCTCACAATGAGAGCGAGTGAGAGGGACGCGTGCCTTTCACTTTTTATGTCTGTCTCTCTCGCTCTTAGGCGGGCTAACCATGCCCGAGTCGCCGATTCGCTTAGGCGCCTGCATACAAGTTTACACGTTGCCAGTTAATTGTAAAACGATTGTGTAGTGATAATGTGAAGGTAGTTTATTTTAGTAAAATTATTTTACCACTCAAAGTCGTTGTCACGTAAAACTTTCGCCCGTATACCGACTTTACAGGCAACCAATTTTTTTTTTCATAATATACAAATCAAAATAGAAAACACAGTAACACAGCAGTGAAGATCAGCTGATTGTATCTTTCTCGTTCGGGTACACTCGGCGGTTCTATATGTTCACCCGATCGACCCTTTCACCTAACAGCGGTGCGCCAAAAGAAATTTTACTTAATTTTTTTTCAACGTTAGCTTGGATGCTCTTTGATCCTTAACTCTGTATTCTTTACTGTATTTTTATTGTAGGCGTTTCAGAACGTACTGTCACGTGGTAATGGACAACGCATTATACCACTGCACTCAGATAAATAAAGCGGCTACAATGGGCAATGTAAAAGAAGAAAGCCAAAAGTGGCTTAAGAAAAATGAAATAGATTTTGACGATTGTAGGACAAATCCGCAGTTACTCGAATAAAGAGGCACAAAGAAGACCCACAATACCAAGTAGTATAACTATTAAAGGAACATGGACAGGAACTTTTGCGGTTACCGCCGTGATTCATCGTGATTTTAACCCTATTGAAAAAAGAAGATGATTCTATGGAAGCCAATGACTCATTAAAATAACGTTTATGCGCCAAATTTTCAAATAGTGTTATTTATGGTCTCAATAAAAGATTTACAAGTTTAAATTAAATTCTTGTTATTTCGATGTTGGTGTAGGTTGAAAATGACAGATTTTTTATAATGTAATAAACTATAATAAAGTTTTCCTGGTGGTAAGAGACTCAGACAGCCTGTACCAATTACCAATGATACTTGGTCATACTGAACCAAACCAGCACTGCAAAGGCGTTCATTACTTCGAGACATTCGTTCTTGAGTCTCAGTTGTCGTGTAGTTACTTAAATTGCTTCCCTGAAAAATCCCTTCCCGTACCTGTTTTATGAAGTTGTACGTTCCCAATGAACGGGAAGGGAACCTATTAGCTTGACCTGGCAACATTAAGTACGCCACCAGTCGCGCGCAGACTTATACTGCGAGCACTATAGTTCCACCGCCATCCCATTTTTGTCAAAGACAAACGCCGGTCTTTTTCCGCTACGAGGCGTCTGTTGTTTCATCGTGGAAAATTAGTAAATGATGGCAGCAAATAATTATTTTGGGTTTACTCACGGAGGAACCCAGTACGGGTGAGTAAATTGATAAATATACTGTATTTTCGTGTTTTTAGGGGAGTTCTATTGCGTATCTGAGAAATGTGTGATTGAAGCCCTTGTGCTCGCGGTTCGTCCAATCAAAATGGCGTCGCCTTGGTATTGATCCGTGTGAATTTCGAATAAACTGCGAGGTTATAGCGTGGGTGGCGTGATTTCAGCGCGGCGACGGCTAGTGCGGCGTACGGTGGTCAAACCGGGTACGCCGTCGCTCCTGCGGCCACCGCCGCGACCTACGGAACCCAGCGAGCCGCGGCCAGCGGCTACGACACCGCCTATCAGGCCGCAGCGGCTACTCAAGGTACCTATTTCATGCTCACTCATCGCTAGAATAGCCTTTACTGCATTGTTTATACACAAGCCTGCAACCAATTCTTATCGCACTGCTAGGAATCGATTACATTTGGGTACCTACTGCGTAATTCAATTATAATGTAAAATGAACAAATCCGACTCGCGGCATTGTAGACTGATGGAATATTTCCTGTATCCGATAGCCTGACAGGAAAAATAACAGTTCAGCTTCATGGTTGAGTGATCTATTCATGGTAGGAATCTATTTCAATCTAGTCTCATCAGCTATCTGGAGTAAAACATCACGAAATTACCTTGCCCAGTATACCTATTATTTGACAAACTAAGATCTTAATTGACTGGCCTTTTAGCTCTGTTTGTATTAACTCTATCAGCAGCTGTAGGGTCCATTTCCAGCCTGGACAAAATCAACTAAATTACCTACTATAATATATTCGCAGTTCATAAAAGTCATTGAACACAATACATAGATAGGTCTTTATGTTTATTTATATTACAGAAGAAACATTATGAAGTTGATGTTACAAAATTATTTTAAGAAAAATCCAAACACTGGATACTATTATTTATCATACTGTTTGTTACCTGTCATTGCCAGGCATGTTAAAGATTTAAAAATACAGTGTTTTCTCCTGCAGTTCCCCCTTATTGTAACATAATTGTGTGTACATGCAAGGTTAATTTGTTATTTATTTATTTAGTAATAGGCTAGAATCAGTAGCTGATATGCCTATATCTTGTGTGTTGAAATATCAAAATTGTAGGTGATTGTCTGTTAAAACGATATTGTCTTTTGCTATCCATTTGTCCAGTTTGTTCTTGAAAGAGTTACAAGTATTTTGCATGATTGCTTTCATTCTTTAGAATTGTTTGTAAAATTAAATTGAAATTGCAGGTATTTATTATCTACAACCAAAAGAATGCCAATGTTGCAAATAGCTCAATAATATTTTACTTTAAAGATAATTATCATACAGATTAACACTTACATAGCCATATTTAAGTGTAATTGGCATTGTAGCCATACTTACTATTAGACAATAAATAAATAAACACCTGGACATTGATCAGATTGAGGTTAATGTCCTGTTTGGAAATCTAAGCCTCAATATACACCTGTAGGTTGATCCTTTGTACACCTAAACTGAGACATTCCTTTCTCTTTAATTTCAAGCAAAATAAAAATTGCAAGTCAAAGACCAAGTTAGTGATACAGTTGAAAATGGTGAACTGTCTGCTGGAACTTCTGTGGGCAGAACAAAAGTAAACCTATGTGCTCTTCCAGACCCCGGTTTGAAATTTCATCCCAATAAATTCAGCCATTCCATACAACCAAGCTTTTGTATTGATTACTAGCAGTGCCCCACAGTTTCACCCATGTAGTGGCATATGTGCTCATCCAGATTATAATCTTATTGTTGTGTTCTAAATTTCAACCCAATCTGTTCTGCTGTTCAGACGTGATTAAACAACAAACATCCTAGCTTTTTTAGCATTTATTAGTAGGAAGTATGGACGATGATATTTGATGCTACGGCTTATGGCTGGTCTAGTCGGAAGAACAGTGACTGTCCAATCTTGAGCCACTGGTTCCAATCCTATGAGCACCACTGGCTTTTCAAAGTCATGTATGTGCCTAATGCCACTAATCTAAAAACGGTGAATGGAAACATTCTGAGGACACAGATTATTGAGATTATGTCAAAAGGGTTTGATATGGTCAGTCCAATCAAAATTGATTTCAAGTTCCTAGCAGTGCCAAATGTACAACTTTCGCGCGCGTGCACTCTCCTTGAAGAAGGCCGTCGGAAGCGGCCTAAACTTGAGTCGGGTTTAGGGTCGCTTTGGTGCTTTTTCGGTTTCCCTGTATTTAGAGGGCGTCTAGACCGCATTTTATTTGTAGTCTGGTTTTAAAAGTTTAGTCTTGGGCCACCCGCAACTCACACACTGGAACTGCACGCCGCAATCAACAGACGACTAATTGACTCACTAAATTCTTAATATAATGATGATAAAAGATGACTAAACTTAATTAAAATTTAAAGCTTACACAAGACATGTTCTGGTTGCCGAACGTTACAGATTGCAACTGGATCAAACATACCATAAAGTTACCCTTTGACTTAATTATTGATATGTACCTGTATGTATATGGTAACTTTGTTTCCGGAGCAGCGGCGGCGGCCCACGCGCACGCGCACGCGGCGGCGGCGGCCGCGTCCGCGTACGACGCCAGCAAGTCTGCGTACTACCAGCAGGCCGCCGCCTACCCCGCCGCCGCGCCGCCGCAGCCGCAGCCCGGGTACGACACGGCGCCTGCCAAGCCGGCCTACTCCACCACCGCCACCTATGCTCAGGTCAGTCCTACTACTCCTACCTCCTTGTACCATACACTTTTAGATAGTAGGTATAGGTGCTGGCAAACAAGTTGACCCAACGAAGTTAGCTGCTCCATGGCGCGCAGAAACGTTGGTCTCTTTGGTGGAAGTGTACATGCGCGAACTTTCCCCTTCCACGTCAATTTTGGGTCAAATGTTTGCCGGTCACTATAAGTATAGTTATAGAATATTAAGGAAGTACAAAAAAAGTAATAATAAAAAACATCATCGATGCGAGGAAGAAGACTTGTGCCATCACTTAGTCACAAACTACACTTCTACTACTACTTCTTCTCAGTTATTTTCTTCATTGCTGAAGGTCGCTTCTAGTCTCGAGGGTGTTAATCACCCGATGCTCCATGGTGATTGACCATGTGGTCTTTTCCCATCGACATTGCCGACTACCATAAGCTTTTCTTTCAAGGTTCCTACGAGCGCCATGTCCAAAATATTTATGGATTCACTGGAAACTACACACATAACAGCCCAATTAAGAGGCAGAATGAGATATTATTTAAGGGTATATTTACCATTTAAGGTGTGGCCTATTAGGAGAGTCATGAAACACTCAAGCACATTCATAAAACCAACTTCATTAGATTAATTATTGGATTGACATGACTGGGCAGTCATAACTAAAACTATAGGCACAAACTAGCAAAAATGGACCAATAAAGTAAAAGTATTCATAGTTCACTCTTACTACTCCATCAACTACCCGTAGATTTTATGAAAGCCTAAACCAAATTACAATTTATACTACACTACAATATAAACTGTAGTACCTAACTTACTGTAACCACTAAATATATCTCTATAAAATTATCTATAGACCATTAAAATTGAAAGCCTAGAAATAAGATGACCAAGCCATTCCACCTATGTTAGATATATTAACACAATGTTCAACTGCTACTTGTAGCTAATACATATTAATTTACACTAGAATAGAGATTTTGTGCCAGTGTTGTCTGTTTTGTAAACATTATGCAAAGAAATTACATAGGTATACATATATACAAAATACATAGCCAATAAGTCAACTGTCATGTGGTATTTAGGTTTGTTTAAATTGTAAAGTATCCAGAACATGTAGTTGAATTTTACCCAGCACTAAGATCTCTAAGCAGATGTTCTAAATTTATCATAACAGTTTTCTAAATGCACACATGAAATAAAATTACTGGTCACATTACTTTGCCAAGATTAGAAGATTAATCAAAAGAAATCATTAGGCTTGGCCATTGACGACAAGATATTGAAAGTGATTGATAAAGAACATAGCTCATTAAAAGCTAATTTTATCAGTAGACAATTCGTGTACAGCAAATATGTATCTAAATAAAAACAATATTCATTGAATACAAAACCTTATTGGATGACACAACTATACCAAATTTATTAGTCATTCAGTCATAGTTATCAGAGGGAAAAGTATTTTTTCCTAAAGCTGGCGGTTTGCGCTGAGACTGCGACTGGAGACCGCGACAGACACTTGACATTATAGCTTAGTATGGGCGCCAGCTCGCACCGCGACCGCCGAGACACTTGTCGGGGTCTCTGGTCTGGCGGTCGGGGTCTCCGGTCTGGCGGTCGCGGCGCGAACCGCCGCCTTTACATGTAGATTTTTTCTTTCAACAAAATCACTATCTATTATCATGTAAATGAGTTCATTGATTCATTGAGGGGTGTTTGAGCTGGACGGCGAAATTCGTCAGTAATGATGTGAAATACCTTTATTATTGGAGTTCTGCCAGATGTAAAAAAAACAGGAAGTTGCTGGTTTTCCTGGGATGTTATAGATGTGTGATGTTTACATTTTTATAGCCAAATTTTTGTACTAAATACTTGACTTGATACTAGAACAATTTGTTTTTTACTAATATTAATTTTTAGTTCTTCATAAGTTCTTAATAATTGTATTAAGTTCTTGTAGATAAGGATAATCTACAAAGATCTAAAATAAAAGTTGCTAAGGAACTTTAATTCTGGGCGTAAATTATAAAATCCTTAGTTCGAACTTCTAAGTAAATATTTTCTGATATACCATAAAATGTAAACAATCATTGACTTATCTACCACTCATGAAGTTGTAGCTTTACTATTTCTGAATGTGATAACATTGGTTGCCAGTTGTGCTATTGTTTACCTATTGTTTTGGATATGTTTGTACTAGATTTCCTCCTTCATTCATGAACATTTAATAAAATTCAATTTTGTATTCCAATTTGTTTTATCAACTTCTAGCCGACGGGAATTGTCCTATGAAAAAATGGGAACAAAATACTAAAATTTTCTTTTGAGATCAAAGTCAAAGTATCTCTTCGTCAAAGTCAGTAAAGTCAAAGAATCTTTATGAATAGTTTTAATGATTCTTAAATTTTGCACAGTACCACTTGACATAACTGATATATACATAAATATTTGGTAAAATGCTACAGGCCTGGAGACCTTCCGTTCATTGCTAATGACATCATATCTGTTATGGCTACCTTTTGCTTGTGTACCTGGCCAACCAGTACCGTGCTGACAATAGGACCTGTACCACTAGCTCTTGTTGTGATTATTGTCCTATTCAATTTGACCTTCTATTTGATCCTATTCAATTTCTTTTACCGTGACTGCACTGTATCCCCATGGCGATAAGGTTAGCTGTAGCCGTGTTTGAAATGTTGTTTGTCAAATATTTAAACTGAGCATTAGGTATAAATGCTTTTACTTATGTGTGAGATTCAACTTTAACAATTTTTATCTTTGGCTTCTGTATGCGGCTTGACCGTAACTTCGCCAGCGTCTTGTGGGTAGTTGCTGGTATACTCCTATCCAGTTTGATCAGTGAAGGCGTAACGTTATGTTGACATGAGCCGTTGGTCCGTAGGCTTCTTCTTGTTTTACTGGTTGTTAGTCTATAACTACTGAAAGGAACAAACACAAACAGGACGTCACAACATATATAAATAAAATGTGTAAGGTTACTCGTTACTCTATATCAGCACCTGCGTGTCACCTGTCTGACTCGCCCATTGATGGAAGAATATTCTGAAGTTGAGCTTTGTTGACTCAAATAAAAGTGTGCAAAACTAAATTACTAATTAAACATTCTTCTGGAAACTGACTACTGTATAGGGATTTCAAAAGGTGGCATTAGATGCAATATCTACCATTTATAAGCCATAAATACGTAAACAGACGTAAATAACCAGATCATCATCATAAATTAACCAGAATATTTTAACCTCAAACAGCCTTTTTCGATCTCCTTCGTAATTCGGACCTGCTGATCTCCGGAGCCACCGGTTCAAATCCCACTACTGTACACTACTGCACACTATTGTACTGTTGAGGCTTTGCGCGTAATGTAGCTCACTTAAAAACAGTGTAGGAAAACAGTGATGAAATCGACTTGCTCCTAGAATCTTTTGAGATGCGTCATCCATTAACTCGCACTGGTCACTGGACCAGCATGGTGGATTATGGCGTTAAGGTTCTGGAACATTTAGTTGGCTGCTTATTTTACTAGAAAAAAACTGAATACATATCTAATACCTTGGAATAAAGGAGCATTCCCTGAATATTTAGCTACTGTTTTAGAGTATCATACATTTAAATCGCCTACATAGCTATATGAATAAGGTGTTCTTGGATTGACAGAGTCATGAGTGTGTGAAAATGAAATTCGTAAATGTTGTCTTAATTTTATATCCATCAAATTTGTTGTAAGCTAATAAAATAATAATGGCACCTGTGGTTACTTGGGAACTGTTGATCTGACATTCTTGGAACGTTTTGGAACTGGGCTACCTACCGCTACTGTTAGGCTACGTGATGTCCCGTTTGAGTAACGCACCTCTGGTTGTTCCGTAGAACCTGATCTGCGTGCAGGGCGGCGCGCGCACGGCCGCCGCCGCCAAGCCCGCGTACGGCGGCGTGTACACCGCCACCACGGCCGCCAGCAGCTACCCCACGCAGCCCTACTCCGCCGCGGCCGCCGCGCAGCCCGCCAAGCGTGAGTGCCAACCCACATGTTCAGAACATATGTTTTTCAAGTGAACACTTCTTTTGTCGCACCACTTAAAGATTTTTTGTGGGCTGTGGTTTGTGATTGAGCTCAAGCTTCACGCTCCTAAATGTCAAGAAATCTTCGGGTGAACTCGGGAACTGGCCATCTAGAAGTGCGTTATAATTTCTTGATGGCCATGTCGTGTTCCCATGGTTACCATGTCACATCTAACAATGTCTATCTAGTCTAGACGGCCAACCTGAGACTTAACAATACTGTTTTGAAGATTTATTCCAATCTAGCAATGCTCTCCGGTTTCACCAGCATAGTTTCCAAAGTGAGCTACTAAATTCTGAGTTATAAATTTTCACTTCTGCCGGCAGTCCCTATGACTGCCAATTTTTTATTTATGTGGAGGAACTGCATTTATGCATACCCCGTCCGCCAAAGGGGAGAGACCGTCGGCTATGTCAGGCTAGACAACACATGACAGGTGTGCCTAAGGGCACTAAAATTTACACGAGGTTCCACCTTTGGCGCTTACGGCGGGAATGCGAGAGTCCGTTCTTGCAATCTTCCGCCAACGCGCCGCGGCTCGACAGTCTCCAGGCCATCCTATGAGACACATCCCGTCACCGGCACACAGAAACTGAGGATATGCTGTGGCCACCTCGGGGACCAACACACGGTGATGTTTGGTGAGATTGTAGACTAACACCTAACAGTAATGCCGAGTCAATGTCACGCATCTGTTTTCGGTTTGGAAATCCCACATTCAAAGAAAAAAAAAAATACATGTGATATTTCACTACACACTACTTCTTCACTACTCCCCCCTTGGAAAGTTTTTGTGACACGTCTATTTACAAACATAGCAGTCTTAGAAGTGGAATTATTGTACTGTCCGATTTATAAATGAACCAGCTGTGTTTTCATATCTGATAATTTTCAGCAAACGATTACGAAGCTCGTGATGAAATAACGTAGAATTAATTGCAAATTTGTTGGCACAGAAACTACGGGCAGAGCCAACACGGCGTATGACACCGCACTCTACAACGCTGCCACTATGTATGTAGCTCAACAGAACAAAACTACCACCGGCGGCGGGTGAGCTCTTATTCTCAACTTCAATGCCCAAACAATACAGTTTAAAATGCCATGGCAGATGGCGCGGTAGCGCGCCATGCGCCGCGTCAACGTGAAATAAGAACCTGCCTCCGTCTATAAACTTATTGCATGGACTAATGTCGCTAGTTTCATTTTGATACGTTTGCACTGGAGTCAGCTCCTACCTGGTTGAAGCTAGCCCGGCAATATATTGATTGTATTTGTACATTGATGTGCATGAACAAAGCTCTACAGACATGGGCGACGACAGAATTATTTTCAGGGAGGTGCATCTACACATACTATTTAACTAATATTAAATATGGAACAGTAGAACCTCGATTATCCAGACCAGTTGGGACTGAGACTACTTTGGATAACTGAAACTTGGGTTTGAGAAAAACATTACACTCCTTGGTGTAATTGCGTAAAAAATGTAAGTCTTTTCAATGTAATTTCTTAACAGGGGGTGCGAATGCAACCCCTCCCTGCCGGCGCCCATGTCTAAAATTGTTAAATATTCCCCAATATGCTTTAGTGAAACAGTTGATGCATGTGTACAAATTGCTGTTTGCTTCAAATATTGTTAGTTATTTTCGTGTAGTTTGTTATTATTCAGGTTAACTTCTTGCCTGCAATTGTGCAACAGAAATGGGAGATGTTTATTAATCTCACAAAATATAAATATCCATTGAGCTAAAAAGAAGAATCTTGCAAGTAAGGCTAACTCAGAGAAATCACGCTATATCTTAAAAAACGCGGTTTTAGTAAAAAAAACTCATGACGCGTTCTGAGCATAAGTCTGCTTCCTTCTTTTTTAAGCTCAATGGCCCAGAGCTGCCTGCCACACACTCATGTTCTAAAAAACATTTTTTTAAATATTTTGTTTGTATTCAAGAAAGTATTGCAATATAAGGTTCCATAAAGTACGCACACTAATTTCGTGATTTTGATCCCTCCCAGTCTATAGTACAGTTGGTCACATTTGTGAGTCCCGCTCCGTAGTGTGATGTGTCATATTACACATATTTTGTAATTTTACATCTAGAAATATATTAAAAGTAAAATGGTAAATTGAAGAAAAGAAAGAGCGAAATAACGCATTTCGCCGATTTATGGCTATGATTTGTTTTGACGGCACCATTTTTCGAAAACTTTATCAGCATCTTTAGATGATCGAAACTTAGACGTATAAGATTTTGAAATGTGACATGACGAAACTAAGATCTCTTCCATCCCCCTTCTCACAATGTCACACTTCGTCGACCCCCTAAATCCCCTTAACGTGTGACGTACTTTATGAATGATCCCTATGGACATGATGATACCTGATGACGAGTCGTAGTGTCGGCGGGGCGGGTCCGCGCGCGCGTCGCGGCGAGTTGTTCGCTGCGGCGCGCGGCGAGCTTTGACCCGTCGAGATGATGACGATTTGGCAATCTGATCCATTATCAAAACTTTGTTATTCATTCAAAGCAAGTAAAAAACAAACGTAACCTTCATGAAATGGAATTATTGCAATGACTTCTATAAGCAACGTTTTCTGTCTCGACGATAGGATTATCTGTGGAGGGATTATCTCTACTGGCCTAACTAAAATGTTTATCGCTGTGCTTTTCGTCATTAATTTCAAGATAAAATAATGAGAGCATTCGCAAAGCTATAAGCAATTTCGTTAGGCGAGAGTAATAAGCTGAAAGAATCGCGGTCGCGCTTATTCTGAAACACTTACTCATTGGCCTGATCCCGAACAAGTGAACCATTCATCCTTGTACCGTTAGACTGTAAGTAGCATATTTTTTATATTGATGTTACTGTGGCAATTATTGTTTGCCGTCGTGACATTACGGCGATGATATCATTGCAAATATATTTTTTTGTTAATTCCGTGTGGTACAGTCAGTTATTGAATAATAACCAAGAAATAATTCAATAAAGTAATTTTATGTAATTATCATCAACGTAAAAACAAATAAAAAAGCGAATTTTAAATGAAATTAATTAATCAATATTCTAAACAATAACATAATAATGTACTTATTGTAATTTCATGTCCCGGCTTAAAGGCGGCGATGGTTCAATCGTAAATAAAAATTTCCACAGGACAATTAGTGATACTATCTAATGGTACCACGGTGAACAAACCGAACGACCTCTCCTTTCGGCTTAGTACACAATCGGGGTGATGACTGGATCAAAAATATACCATTCTAGTTAGTCCGTCAGGTGGATTATGGAAAAATATGATTTCTATTAGCAAAAAATAAATAATTGACAAAGATATAAATCATCAAGCTTTCGGAGTGGGAAGTTGCGACGTCACGTTTTCGTAAAATATCGTGTAATGATGTGACGTCGCTCGAAACATCTTCGTCATTTTTTGTTTGTGATACAATATTTATTAATAAATAAAGTAACTGACGGACTAATTAGTTATTTCTAGTCATGTTGCGTAGGCCCGTGTAGATTCAGTTTAGTTGTGAGTCGTGTCGCGTCGTCCCGGGGGGTGGGGCGAGGCGGTGTCTGTACGGAGTGTGGTCCTCAGCGGCGGCTGGAAGAACTACAACAAGACGGGCGTGGGCGCCGTGCAGCAGCGCCGGCCCAAGCCGCCGCCCAAGGCGCAGCAGCTGCACTACTGCGACGTGTGCCGCATCTCCTGCGCCGGCCCGCAGGTACACACTACACCCCTCACTCTTACTGTCATCCGCTTGATACTCTGGCGGCGACGAGCGTTACAAGTTTGCCGGGAAAACGGGTCAGGTTACGCAAGTGCGGTGTTTATGTTTCGGCATATGCAATGCTGCCTTACTTGTACCACGATACGATGATGATACGATACAAAAACGATTTATTGGCTCTACAAAATTTACAAAAATAAATATATATTGAAAAACAAAAAATATCGGAATGGAAATGATGATACCTGATGACGAGTCGTAGTGTCGGCGGGGCGGGTCCGCGCGCGCGTCGCGTCGAGTTGTTCGCTGCGGCGCGCGGCGGGCTTTGACCCGTCGAGATAATGACGATTTGGCAATCTGATCCATTTAATTTGATCACTAACTTATCTGGCTCCGGTACACACTTTTCTTAGTTTGGGGCTTAGTGTTGTGTGTGAAATGTACAACAATGTACATCTAAACATACAAATACAATTGATGTGTCTGTTGGAATTCCAAATTAAATAAATAATAATAAATATTGGTGGACAATTCACACAACACCATCTGACCCCAAACTAAGCAAAGCTTGTATGATGGCGGCCAGATAGCTGATGTAATACTTATATAGTTTTAAATACATACTTATAATACATATAAACACCCAGACACAGTGCAAACATTTGAATTCATCACACAAATATTTGCACTGGGTGGGGATCGAACCCACGACCCTCGGCTTCGCAGGCAGAGCTACTACCCACTAAGCCACGAGGCCAGTCAATTAACAGCTTAGCACTAAAATATATATGAAAGTATAAACAAAACTTGCATAAAAAATATCGGAACTTCAAACTGCTATATTATACTCTGATGTTATTTATTAAGAGTAATGTAGGCTACTTTTATTGTAGAAAAAGAAATTGTTAAAAATAAATAATTATGTTAAAATTAGTTTCGATATGCCGCAGGTTACACCGCGGGGCGCAGCTACTTATACTTATAAATAAATGTCTCCTGTTACGATGTCTGAGTTTGTACTCCTTCGAGACTGCTCGGCTGTTCGTTTTGTGTTCGAAACGGCTCGACACTATGATATTTGGTAGGAATGGGAATAAATAAATAGGTCGTAAAAATATTTCATTCCTATCCTCTGCTTTTTTATCCCGATTGTATTTAATTGTTGTATGAACAAAATAAAAGTAATTTAACTGTAGTTCATTGACGTGCAGTCATTCGTTTACATGAAGTGTCGCTTTTTAGGACTCTATTAGCATTTTTTTTCTTGACCTCAAAATTAGTCAAGTGCTTTATACCATTAGCGACATGTTTCTAGCTCGAATAGCGTCTCAATTCAATTTATGCAACTTTATCGCGATCTTCCAGGAAACCTGGACTTAGTTTGAATAACCTATTTATTTAAAGGTTCTCATTTGTTCGCGTCGGGCTTATATAATGGTTTACTGTTCGCTCAGGTTCCTTATCTTGCGATATTGCGAGTATTTAAACTCGTCACAAAGTACAGTACATTTACGGATTAATTTACAGAGTTATGGCGCGTGTAGCTGTGCAGCTATAATTACCGTGACATGGATTTGTACTGGCGTTAGTTTCGTCGACTTACGTTGTCGACGTCTAAATTTACAAACTTACAAAGTAGGTAAATGTATGCCGCAGCCGCCGGCATCAGTGAGGTCACCCTAATGTGGCCAAAATTTATTTGAAACAGTGTTGTTAGATGCATTAACCTTTTATGGAAACTGCTAAATCTAGGTCACTAGGTAGGTAGGTAACTAGGTAAGAAAACGTTCTTTTTATTATGATGTAATATTTATATAGTTCTAAATACCTACATACTTATTAGACATAGAAACACCCAGACACAGTAAAAATACTTGAATTCATCACACAAATATTTGCACTGGGTGGGAATCGTAGGCAGAGTTTGTACCCACTGGGCCCCGAGGCCTGTAATAGTAGAAGTAGAGTAGGCTGAAGAGTTGTGTGTGTCGTCAGACGTACAAGGAGCACCTGGAGGGGCAGAAGCACAAGAAGAAGGAGGCGGCCGTGAAGCTGGCGGCCATGGGCGCGGGCGCGGGCGGCGCGCGGGGGGCGGGGGGCGGCGCGCTGCGGTGCGAGCTGTGCGACGTGACGTGCACGGGCGCGGACGCGTACGCGGCGCACGTGCGCGGGATCAAGCACCAGAAGGTGGTGAAGCTGCACACCATGCTGGGCAAGCCCATCCCCAGCACCGAGCCCACCAAGATCGGAGGTAACATCTCTCGTGTTGCTACCATCACACGGACCGTATGCTTATCGAACTCGACACTTATCAACACACCTTTCCGCGAACATTTCATGCTACCACCATCATCCCCCGACTACTGACGACGTTACTGTAGGTGGCAGCACTGCCTGGAGATACGCACGGGTTCCATACCCCGAGAAAGATAAATATAACACAGGCATTATTAGTGTGATCACAAGATGCAATCATCAACCTAATGGTACTGCCATATTGGTGAGTCGCGAGCGGGGCATTTTGTTTAGCTGAGCTTCATGGCTAAATTCCATAGCTCACCTTGAACTTATTTAAAAGAACCTCCGATGTTGATTTCCGATGAACCTCCAAAACCTTATCAACTTTTACGATAGTTTTGCAGCGCAATTTGCGCTACAAACCCAGGATATAAATAAGACACGGGTTTGGTAACAGAATTAGCTGTAGAAACCTGTGCACGTTTCGAGGAGTGCTGCCTGCTACTGTACACGGGAAAGGAAATACGCGGACGGGGCTATATACTTCTTGCCAGTCATCCTATTCCGACTCAGTTCGACAAAGAACATCTCAGCTGTTGCCGATGTACTTTTTTTAATATAGAGGTTTGAGCAGTTAATCTGCAATTAATAAAAGTTGTGTTGAATGTAAGAATGGAAATGATGATACCTGATGACGAGTCGTAGTGTCGGCGGGGCGGGTCCGCGCGCACGTCGCGGCGAGTTGTTCGCTGCGCCGCGCGGCGGGCTTTGACCCGTCGAGATAATAACGATTTGGCAATCTGATCCATTTTCTCTGATCTACTTACATCTATACAAAGAGATAAAATTAAAGTATCTGTTTTTTATATAACTGTGATACATATTATATATATTTACACTTGATCGCCATCTTGCCTGAAGTTAAGCGACAATGCCGTCCACGATGAAGCGTGCTTACCTAGAAGAAACCGATTCACTCTCGATTTGAAGACACCAAGATTTTAACCCTCAGAGTCCAACAACTACCACTTAAAACCAGGCTGTCCGTATGCTTACTGCCACTAATCCTATTAGAAAATCGTGGTTTGGGAGGGTAAAGAAACTTCAAACAGCCCAGTCTGCATTTCTATTATATTTACTTATGCTTTTGTCCTGCAGAGAGACGACTTAGGCTGATCATAATTATTTTGTTTTCAATAGTCTGGTATTTGGTAGTATTTACATTGATGTCCACCTACATCTCAACTGGTGTAAAGTAAAGATGCTGATCCTATGACGAGTAGCGTGTCTCATGCTAAATGGAATAAAAAAAAAATATTTCAATATTAGTTTAAGTTTTCTGGACTTAAGACAGGGTTAAATAGCAGTTTATTTTTACATGAAAACTTAATATATTTAGTGATCATGTGCAAGTATGTAATCACTAAATATATTGTTTAGAAATATCCTTATCATACAAACAATGGTATGACATTCATAACATATCTACTATTCATAATCAGCTATTCATAACATATCTACTACTTAATATTTTCCGGATCAAGTTGAAAATAATAGAATTTTATTTCTAATTTTAAAGCATGCTTTACTTTTTTCACACAGATAATATATTTTCTTTAATCTTCAATTTGAATAAGGTTTAGATTATTTTTATGTCCTCATTTTCTTTTGCTTATCAAAAAAATATTTAAAATCTGTAAATAGTTGTTTATTCTTGTTGTATATAGTTGTGGTTCCCAGAATGTAATAGTCTCACTGACGGTAGACGCGCGGCAGGTACGCTCTCCAACCCGCTTGGAGAGAGTAGCTGCGCCGACCGAGCCCGTCCGACGCCACAGTGTCATATCTGTATCGAGCCCGCGGTCCTTGGCGCATTTACAGTCAAATTTTCTCTCAACTAACGATTAACCCGAAAATACAGATATGGAGTGTGACTTATAAACCATGGGCCTTTTTTATGTTCACAAACATTACAGTTTTAAGTAACAAAGCTGCGCGCGATGTGTCGTGTCGCTCAGTCCGCGTTTGTCAAACTACCAGTCTCGATCCGAGGCGTTTTGAAGCTATAGAAAAGGCTCACACGACACCCCATTTGACTCGTTCGTAAAGCGAAGTTTACTAGCGACCCAGCTCACAGATTCTTGCCGCACATTTTACCGACCTCGATAAAAGCGGTCACATCATCAATTTCGATTTCCAACAACCTAGATGTCGCTAGTTAGACTTCGTTTATCGATGTTTGAACGAGAAAATTTGACTTAACCAGCCAAAAAGACGGTGGCGGGGACTCCGAAGATCGCATTCGTGGCGTCGGGCGGTCTGAGCACGGTGGGCGGTACCAGCTCTGTGTCGCCCCAAGGGGAGGGGGCCAAGGAGCCGGCCGAGGAGGAGGACGACACGGAGCCCGAGGTGCAACCCGTGGGGCAGGACTACATCGAGGAGATCCGCGGCGACGACGGGAAGGCGCTCTCCTTCAACTGCAAGCTCTGCGACTGCAAGTTCAACGACCCCAACGCCAAGGAGATGCACATGAAGGGCCGCCGCCACCGGCTGCAGTACAAGAAGAAGGTGCGTCACACTACACACACACACCACCACCACCATTGACCACCAGATTGTAAAAGTATGTGGTTAAAAAAACCACAGCTTGTAAAAGACTATCACTGCATTTTGAACGCTATAGAACAGAGAGATGTTAAAAATAACTTGTCATAATAGTAGGGAGGGTCGTCCTGTGATTAATTAGTAAAAGGTTTGAGGCGCGCGTCGAGCCTGGCGAGCGCTCAGCGCCGCCAAGAGATCCGCGCGTCGGATGATTACGGCAACTTATGAGGACTGACTATCACCATACCCAACTGCTAATTGCTGTGTAAAGGTACAAGTTCGCGCCGCGACCGCAGACCGAGACCGGAGACCGCGACAGGCACTTGACTCTATGGAATTGTATGGGCGCCAGTTCGCGCCGCGACCGCGACAGGAGACCGAGACCGGTCGCGGTCGCGGCGCGAACTGGCGCCCATACAATTCCATAGTGTCAAGTGCCTGTCGCGGTCTCCGGTCTCGGTCTCCGGTCGCGGTCTCCGCGCCAACTTGTACCTTAATACAAGTAACATTGTATCGAATTTTCAATGTCTCTACCTCATTTAGATGTCCTATTGTACACTGAGAAGAAGTTGTAAGATATTTTTAGAATGAAAACTGACGTGGTTGTTACACATTTTACATTAATTAACAGGTAACTCACTGATTACAGTACAGTCCTTCTAGTCATAGTTTAACTTAAGTTGGACTGGATGGACTTACAATACACGTGCATAAAAGCATCAAGTCCACTAAATGTTCCCATTGCTGGGACTTGGCTTTCTCTTGCAAGGACAGAGAGCATATTCCACCATGTTGGCCCACTGCAGGTTTGTGGATGACACGTAAATCCATGTCAATAATCCTCCTCCTCTGTGGGTTTCCTCGCGATTCCTTTACCGTTTTATAAGTTTTCAATTAGACAGTAGTGCACGTGGGATTTGAAACTTGGCGCTCCGGATCGGCAGTCTGTCTCCCGACTAGACCAGCTGCAACTTCGATAAGTTATCCGTTAATTAATTAATTTAAAACCTGATTCTGATGTAGTTTGTTGAGTTAATATCGTTTAAAGCAGAAAGTCGTGTCGAATGGGGAGATGAGTGGTGAAGTGACGTTATCTGTGTGTGTTCAGGTGCAGCCGGACCTGGAGGTGAAGGTGAAGCCGTCGATGCACCAGCGCAAGCTGGCCGAGGCCAAGGCGCAGCGCATGCTGGTGCGCGACGAGCTGTGGGCGCGGCGCCGCCTGCACCACGAGCTGGAGGAGGACGAGCGCGCGCACTGGGAGGAGTGGTGGCCGCGGCCGCACCACCTGCCGCCGCCCTACCGCCGCGCGGACACGGCCGACGACCGCCACGTGCTGGCGCGCCACGCCGACATCTACCCGCCCGACCACCAGCTGCAGGAGATACAGCGCGCCGTCTCGCACACGGAGAAGGCGCTCAAGTCGCTCTCGGACGCGCTCAACGAACAGGCCAAGCCCAAGGTCACTCATAGCTATACATATTTTAAAAGTTAGATCGACCCAGACGAACGTAATATGACTAAACTAGAATCGCAATCGTGTTTTGAAATTGTTCAGTACTGGATAATTTAAAAAATTATTTCACTATTAGATGTGTACGTGATCCTTGAGTGCTATAGAATATATATGTACGACGGGCGAAGCCGAGGCGGACCGCTAGTTAATGTTATAAACGCAAAAGTTCACCTGGGAAAGTACCACACCTTTGTCAGTTAAGTTATTCTACAGCCGAACGGTAATGTGAAAACATCACTGTGTTCCGATTTGAAGGACAATGTTTCCAGTGAAATTACAGGGCATAGCGATAAAACATGTTATATCTTTAGGGGACGATCATGCAGTGATTTGTACTCTTCATGTTCAAATAGCTGCATGGTGGCACTAGACTACTTATGGGCAGGCAGGCTTCACTAAAGGCTTTACTAGTTGTCACTGATGATAGTGTACATTAATGACGAATTCATATTTTATGCTTCCTCAATCTCTTAATGTGATTTTCATTGGATTCACTTTGGAAATTCAATGGCTTTAACTTAGAGATTTTTACGTAGTCGAACTTTTGGTTAGGTTGACGCTTTAGAAATATGTAGTATTTTTTAAAAGGCAAGGCGGCCGAGCTAGTGGTGCAGCAGACTGGCCAAAGAGGCAAACATGTCAACCTGATCAAATTGCAAAAACTGTTTTCATTCATATCATAGTTTGTAGTGGCATTAAACACATTTATTTGTAATTCCACAGCCGGCAGCAGGTAAAGGCGCCGCTAAAGCAGATGACAAGAAAGACGACAAACCTGAGGGCAAAGAGGACGGCCGCGACAACCAGCTGTGAGTATGGATCTGCATGTGGCATTTACTGTTCATTTTAATTTGCATCTTTCACTAAGAGTTCATTTGCAATTTGCACACTGCCTTGGTTTGCTGACTGTAAGGCTGTTGTGAGACATTCAGTAGACAAACAAAGAAACTTTTGTACAATTTATACCTGATCATTGACTCGCTCCTGAGGGAATGTCTCAAGTCTGGCTTCGGGAACGTGAGTTAAATTATGATAATTTGCTTGCTGTTAGCACCTCCAATTAACTGTGTAATAATTAAATGACATATTTATGCCTATTAGAATATGAATATATTACGAAATCTACTGACCTTCCCACAACCCTACTAATATGTTGGACTGGTGAATCTCATACACTGGTTTATCATATCCTCAGCTTGATGTTCATATTTGCTTTTTAATATTTTTGGTTTGTGTTGCGTTATTTTTTCGCTTGCTCACTGCACATGTACAGAGCTTGGAATGCTGTGAATATCAAGAAGGAACGATTAAGTGGAAACACTTTTATGGAGTGGCAATCGACGGGGTATGTGGCCGTGAAACGGGAGAGAGAGTCGTTTGGCAATGCTTCTCTCGTGAAAAAAGAAAGACAGTCCCTGGACCCTACGAGAAACGAAACCAGCAACACTGCTGCCAAGCAAGATTCTCTTGTAGGGCAAAAATGCTATACAAATGTTAACCCTAATCAGCCTACTGGGAAACCGTGAGTGCATTGTTTCTGTACTCTCATTTGCAAATTAAAAGTACAATAGTTTGAAGATATTCTAGTGCTTCTTTGGCTGAGTAAGTAGCTCTAGTAATATCCTTATCGATATCAGCAGAGTTCCTCAATAAATATTACCACATGAAAACCTAGATTGTTTAGAGAGATAGGTCTGTCTTGTTTTGATTAGTCTATCAAAGAGTCCTATTTTACAATAAAAGTATACAATGAAAAATGTATGTATCTACTTATTATAAATGAAACTGATAGATCAAACTAAAATGTGATGTTACACATTTGATTGTGTATTTAGGGTATGGTTGGATGAAATAGGAATAATATGAGAATGTTAATTGCTCTCCAATATTGAAATGTTTGTTTGGGCCACAATTATTTTGATGGACGTAGAGAATGTCTGTAGTATGAATAATGCATGCTGAAGTGTATTATAATGTGAAATGCTTTTGCTTCATTATAGGAACTATGTGCTTTCTTATGTTTAACTCACGACTCACTCGTGCCATTGTGATTTCATAGTATTTTGAAATGTCATTTAATAAGGTAAATTAGATGTCCCCTTGTTTGAGCTAACTGGTGTTTGAATTTAACAGGGGAAATTCTAGTAATCACTTGAAGGTAGGATCACTTTGGAGTAAAATATAGTTCTAGTACTGCCACCAAAAAAGGATCATACTAGGAGATGTACTGAACCGACAGGAGCATACTATACTAATATTGTTTTTAATTTTTTGCCACACAACCAACAGTGAAATCGTACTGAATGGAGATGCTTAGCAAAACACAACATTACATTTTTTGGGAATTAAAGGTATGATCTCGATGCAACGAGAGTACAACTTAAAACCAGGCCACCTTAGTTATAATTTTAACTACGGCATCTTGACATGTTCTATCTGCGTCAAAAATGCGCGCACACGAACGTCGCGTCGTCGCAACACTTGAAAGCCGGTTACAGTCGCCGAAGCTGAAATTGACCAATCGGAAAGTCTAATTATAGTTTGAGACGCAGACGTGTGATAGTCGTGTGAGCGTGCTGTGTCCGTGCGCAGGTTCTCGTTCATGGGCGAGGGCGAGGGCGGCGCGGGCGGGGCGGGCGGCGCGGGCGGGGCGGCGCGCGCGCTGAAGGGCGTGATGCGCGTGGGTCTGCTGGCCAAGGGGCTGCTGCTGAAGGGGGACCGCGGCGTGCGGCTCGTGGTGCTGTGCCACGACCGCCCCACCGTCACGCTGCTCAAGCGCGTGGCCGCCGACCTGCCCGTGCACCTCAACAAGATCAAGGTAACCCCACACGACCGCATGCGACCGTCCACTACAATCTATACATACATACATACCCCTTTCCCCTCTTCTCACTTTACAAATTGTTGATCACTCCGGAATAAGTTTTGTTTTTGAAACAAAAAAAGTTTTGTCACAACTCTCAAGTGATACAAACATAACTAATTAAATTATATATACCTACATCTTGGTACACATACTGTCCTAACTACTTGCTTACTTTCTGATACTAATAAAATGCCCAGGCTTAGTCTGTTTCACACCGCGCGACTTCACATAGTTGTGTCGTAGACAGACACGTAGCAAGCCTTAAGGTAGCGCGACAGGCACTTGATATTTTGAAATTGTATGGGCGCCAATTCGCAGCAGGTCTCGGCGCAAACTTGTACCTTTAGCCCCGCGCTGTGGAGGTAACAGAAACACGTGTAGTGACGTGTGTTGTCTTGGACAGGGTCCGGGCGACGAGCCCAAGTACAAGGTGGAGCTGCAGGCGGCCGAGGGCGCCGTGGTGGTGTCGGACGGCAGCGTCACCGTCACCGTGAGCCTGACCTCCGCCGTCATGCGCGAGCCCGCAGGTGAGTCGTCCTCGCCCCGCCCACACCTCGCCCTCATCCGCCCACACACCGATTACCGACCCAATTTCACCACCGTCGCGCCGACACTCACTTTACCGCGAGCAGATGTCTGCTCTCTCTCATCTATCCGCACTTGACGATACCAGACACAGTTGAAATTGGCAGCCGTAATCGTCCCACACCCGACTGTGAGAACAAACTATCTGTGATTTCATTCGTCTACCTCTACGCTTACTATCATAGCTGTTTGGATCGATTATTATTATTTTGTTAACAAATTGTTTGTGTCTGAATAATATTATAAGATAATTTGTTCGAAAGTTACTCCGGCTCGCGCCGGCCATGTGTATTGTGTTTATGCTTATTTTTAGGTGACTAGCGAGTAAGGGGCTGAAGGTTTTTTGACCATCCCCTAGATATATCACCGGTCGCTTCTGCGGTGCTATATCGATCTACTGAAACGGAGCAAACATTCTCTATTCTGTTATATATTCTAATGATATGTATTTATTTTTATTGTATTCCCCGAGTATTCGAGTTTTGAGAGATTTGAAACTGTTTGTATAATTAGTGATGAATATTGCTCTGTAAAGACTAGGCGACGGTTGCACGCGGCGCGCCGGCCAGCGGTCCCGCTAGGCTAGTGTTGCCATGTTTGCCCCGTTTTCGTCGATGTTGTGATGGTCAAACACCCTTTGTGTTGTCGCTAGACGGTGGCGACATAAAGCGAGACGACAAGGATGTTCTACCGCGGCAGAAGTGTTTGGACGCGTTGGCCGCCCTTCGGCACGCCAAGTGGTTCCAGGTACATTCGCCACACATTTACTGACGCGGGCACACTCCACGCTAATACCGCTTCATCTAATATACTGTATTACATTTCTCTTTTATGTTTCCATTTATTTACTCGAGTCTTAGCTGTTTTAGATCAATTATTGACTTTCTGAGGGAGTGTGCTCGCAAAATTTTAGTCACATGTTTGTTTTTTCTTTTTCACTATCAATACTAGCTTTTTATTTGTAATAATAAAGTATGGAACACTCCCATGAACATGTGGCTACAAGTGCTTACGATTAGTCCCAAGCTGCGTTTCCCTGCACTTGATGAGCCGTTTACTGGGAGTCGGATGATGGAAACGCAGTTTTTCTGTGATTCTCGCGATCTCGCCGCATTTATTGCTCTATTTCTTTCGATACCTGTCTCTGTAACGTATAATGTGAATAGTTTGAGAGTAACCGCAGTAAGAGTGAGAGCAATAAATTGTGCGGACCGCGCCCCCGCCCGCGCGCGGACGGGGGCGCGGCCCCAGGCCTCCGCTGACGGCGCTGTGTGCAGGCGCGCGCGGCCAGCCTGCAGTCCTGCGTCATCATCATCCGCATCATGCGCGACCTCTGCCGCCGCATCCCCAACTGGTCGGCGCTCAACCCATACGTGAGTACCACGCCACACACTTTACATTTATACAATATACATTTATGAAAGCCAACCTAAGGGCTGATACTGCTTGCCGGGCCTTGCGGTTACATACAAAATCGACCCGTGCATGAACACGCGTGTCAGTTTTGTATGGAACCGCGCGAGCGACCGCGTCGCGTAGTTTCGGCTCTAAGAGGAGATGGTAGCAGGCGAAATACAGGCATTTTACAGCCAAGCTGTTTTAACGAGCCAATTAAAATATAATTTCAAAATAAAAATATCGTTACAATCGTCTACCATTATTATGCCTTCGCCGATAGTGGACCTAGGCTAGCTGTTGGCGGGTTTTAGGATAATTTTGCTATTAAATATTGTGACAGCTTTCCTTGGCAGAACTGCCATTCAGTTTTCACTTTTGTTTCGGAAGCTGTTTCCGGCCGTCGACATATATATGTAGATGCAGGACGAACACTATCTCCGTTAACGTATAGGAAATGCTGGTGAATGTATGCGTAACACGGTTCTTCTTTATGTTCCCCGGGGGCACTCGCCGAATTTTCCATTAATTTGATAAAGCCAAATTAACTGAGATGATAGTGTTCATACTGATAGCTCCAGATGTCGAGCTAAACATGCGACGGTCGATAACAACCGCAGAATCAGAACCGAATGCCGTTTCGTTCTTGAATCTTTAAAAGTAGGAAGAACAGCCGTAGTATCACAACGTGTGTCTATACTGGTAGGAGTCTTTGCAAAGTCCATCTGGGGAAGTACCTTTGCCAGTTATTCTAGCTCCAAGCGGTAATGCGCAAAATTACTGTTTTCCGTTTTGAAGGGCAATATTTCCAGTGAAATAACAGGGCATAGGGAAGAAACATATCTTATATCCCTGGGTGAAGAGCGTAGTGCAGTGCTAGGTAATGATTTGGACTCTTAATGTTCCGATAGCTGCATGTCACTGTTGTTATGTGGCAGGCAAGTTGCTTACAATCAGGCACATGTCCTGCTCGTCTCGTCACTATACCCAACAAAACAAATGCGTCGTGTCCTTTAGGCGATGGAGCTGCTGGTGTCGGGCGTGATGCAGTCGGCGGGCTGCGCGCTGTCGCCGGGGGAGGCGCTGCGCCGCGTGTGCGAGGCTGTGGCGGGCGGGCTGCTGCTCGACCACGGGCCCGGCCTGCGCGACCCCTGCGAGAAGGAGCTCGTCGTACGTATACCCACCCCGCACTCTGTCTCCTGCGCGACCCCTGCGAGAAGGAGCTCGTCGTACGTATACCCACCCCGCACTCTGTCTCCTGCGCGACCCCTGCGAGAAGGAGCTCGTCGTACGTATACCCACCCCGCACTCTGTCTCCTGCGCGACCCCTGCGAGAAGGAGCTCGTCGTACGTATACCCACCCCGCACTCTGTCTCCTGCGCGACCCCTGCGAGAAGGAGCTCGTCGTACGTATACCCACCCCGCACTCTGTCTCCTGCGCGACCCCTGCGAGAAGGAGCTCGTCGTACGTATACCCACCCCGCACTCTGTCTCCTGCGCGACCCCTGCGAGAAGGAGCTCGTCGTACGTATACCCACCCCGCACTCTGTCTCCTGCGCGACCCCTGCGAGAAGGAGCTCGTCGTACGTATACCCACCCCGCACTCTGTCTCCTGCGCGACCCCTGCGAGAAGGAGCTCGTCGTACGTATACCCACCCCGCACTCTGTCTCCTGCGCGACCCCTGCGAGAAGGAGCTCGTCGTACGTATACTCGCACTCTGTCTCCTGCATCGTTTGATAATAAATTACATAATGTATATGTCTATTTCCAGGATGCTGTGGGTAATCTGCCGCCGCAGAAGCGAGAGGATCTGACTGCCTCGGCACAACAGTTCCTGAGACAAATCGCATTCAGACAAATACACAAGGTTCGTCAATAATGGTTTAACAAGTGTGCATAGATTTCTACTCAATCAACCTAGAAAATGTGTAATACTATTGACAATATTCTAATTTTTCAAAACTCTTGTTTAGAAAATTGAGTAATAATAGTGAGTGTGTCCATGTGCAGGTCCTGGACATGGAGCCGCTGCCCAAGCTGAAGCACGCGGCCGGGCCCTGGAAGTTCCCGCGCAAGCGCAGGCGCTCCAACACCGACACGGAGGGCGACCAGCCCAACGGTAACTATCTATCAATCTGCGAGGAGTTCCCAGATACTTTTAATAATGAAAATGCTGACGCCTAAAAAAGTGTTGAATGTTATTATCTCATACAATCTAGACATTTATTTTGGCTTTGAACTAGTAAAACTCCTGTAATTTCATTCTCGTAGCTAATGGTTTTGGTGTTTAGTAAACACTAACCAATATTAACATTTAGAAATTTTGAATACAGTTTTTTTAATTAAGATCCTACCATGATGAGAATTGATGAGTCGTAGCCGGGTCGGGAGCGCGACGCTCTGACCGCGGCCCGGCTGCCGGCCGAGCTCGCCTGTAACGTGTCCTCTCTGTGCGCAGGCGACGGCAAGGTCGTCAAGACGGAGGAGAAGATGGACGCGTCCGAGACCGCGACCAAGAAGTAACCGCTGCATTTGGAACCCCCTCCCGACCGCTGCCACCAATCATTGAACGTTTCCCGCGCCGCGGCGTTCGCACCCTCGCGCGCCCGGCGGACGCAGACCTCGTTCGGTTTCTAAATGATCGCTGACCTCGCATGACGTGTTTTGTTTCCTAAAAATGTACTATCACGTACGTTGCAATACTACAAACGGCGGGTGCTCCCTGCCGTCCCGTCGTGCCAGAGAAGAGATCATTTTAAAATTGAACGATCGAAGAAACTAGCCTTTTCATATAGCAATAAATATCTATTTTTATTTTGTTTTATAACATAGTTCTATAGTATTGAGACTTGACTTACGCAACGATTTATTTTCTGTCATAGTATAATTACACGGTGATGATCTGTCCAAATGTTAGAGGAATTATATCGTTAGGCCCGCGTTGAGTCGACGTAGAGTACTAGGTAGTCTAGGATGTATGATTGTAATCTAGCGTTAGTACATATGTGATGTGAGACAGGGAAGCGGCGCCGCCGCCCGCTCGGGTCGATGCTAATTATTTTAATATATGATTTGATTAGATTTTAAGGTGTATATTTTCCAATTTATCTAGCCGAAGCGAGCAGGGGAGTCCCTGCGCGACGCCTGAGAGGCGCTCGCCCGCGTTGCATTGTCTTGTGTTGTTGTTGAAAGCGGAGCCACGACACGCCGCGGCTGTGGACTCGTACGCGATAGGATATAAGAATGAATCTATTGTTGTCTATCTACCTATCTATTAGTATTATCGCACCGGGCTATTTTTGAAATCTTAAAGTGAGGTGTGATGTTATTTATTTATTGTGTTGAGTTCTTTTCGAAGGACGTTTAGATAGACCCTAAAAAACTTATTCACTCGTAACACCATTATGTAAACATTACGTTTCATAAACTTTACTTTTTATATTCCTGTGAAAAATGTAATTTGGAGATTAATGTCAGTAAAATAAATGACAGACAAAAGTATTATTTTGTTTCACTTACAAAACCTTTTCTGTGCGCACAGCGCACACAACATTTATAATGCTTTTAAATGCTAATGCTATTATCGAAAGGCTTCTGTGCTCGAGAAGCTCTTTTAGCTGCAATCTGTGGGTTGCGTGGGTAGGTATGTACGTACGCTCTTTCATCGGCCAAAAGAGCCAGGATCTTTCCCAGGGTTTGGTAGTACTATTTACCTTCTGTGTTCTGTATTGAGGGAAAATGTTCAGTTTGAAGAATGCAAAACACACCGAGCATCTTCTATCGGGATATTTTTACTAGCAGCATTAGGTAGGTATATCGTCGATTTAGAACACATCCGTCAGATTCCTGTTTCGTCAGGTCACTTCTTTTTTCCGTATAGGTCAGAATTTTGAAACTGGTGACGAAACAGGAATTCTCGCGATTCCTCTTGCGACAGATTCCGCTTTCGTCAGATGTTATTTTTCTTTATTCCATATCTTAGGAATTTACATATCTCGTGGATGCTCAAACCCGCAGAACTTAGAGCCTCTGCAGTTGCGTAGAGACGTGGCCTCATTGGCAGTATTTTATCGCCTCTATCATGGCGAGTGTTCCGAGGAACTCTTCGATCTGATCCCTCCCTCTCCCTTCCTATCCCGAACAACACGTGCTGGACTAAGGTGTCACCCATATACGGTGGAAGCAATCCCAAGCCGAACTAAACGGTTCGGTTCCTCCTTTCTTTGTCCCACGATAAAGAACTGGAATTCTTTGCCAGCGCATGTTACTGATTATGGCTTATTACTATCACTATTATTAATTATGGCGAAAGTGGAACCTGACAAAAGGGACCCTTACGTCAGATTCCACATTGGTCATTCCTGACGAAACTGAAAACTGACGAAAGAGTCATTAGAGGGACTTCACATTGGTCATTCCTGACGAAACTGAACGGATTTTACAAAAAAAAACTATTCTGACGAAAGCACACCCCGGACACTCGGCCTAAAATCTATACAGACGGTGCAGTTGACATACCTACACTCACACAACTCGCATATGTCGTTCGAACGCATTTACGCATGTGTGCGTGTCATCTATGTCGTGTCGTTGAGTGCTTCTCGCGTCCTTGCGGGGTAGGAAGCTTGAAACTGGCGGGGGGTGGGGAGTGTCCGTTCTATCTGTATTATCTATTCTATGACGAAAGTGGAATCTGACGGATGTGTTCTAAAACATATCGTCGTGGCCAGGTGACTACTTTATCTTTGACTCGTCCTAACTCTGATAAGGCGATCAAATTATTTCCTTTCGATGGTGGTGCCAGAGCCGGAAGATCGAATGCGTCTTACAACTGTTGACGCGTTTGAGTTCGCCTGGCGTGGTGCTACACTTTTATCAGTTGTTCTGCTATCAAGCAGAAGTGTACAAACATTACTGTGTTCAGGCAGGCATACTTGTGTCCAGTACTTCTTGTCACTCTATACTAAAAAAAAAACCTTAACCAACCGTAGCCAACATCTTGCAGGTGTTCATTCTGCCTCATCATGCTAAGAAGCTATTAATCTATTTGAACTGATTAAAAAAGTTTATTGTTTTACCAACAAGTTGCCATGGTGACATCTTGTTGTGTGATAACCCTGGCCGGGAGAGATGGCTTCTACACGCGCTACTGTCTCTTTTGACAAATGTGTGTAGTCAAGGGAACGGGTCTAGAAGACTGGAGAACTGGAGAAGGTTACTCAGCTGATACTCTAATCATCTGCAGCCTGCAGACGTCCACTGCTGGACATAGGCCATAGGCCTCCCCCAATGAAATGACCGGTCTTGTGCCGCCTCCATCCACCGACCGATACTAATCGGTCAAGTAAAATTCCCAAGTCTTCCAGACGACAGAGGTGGAGCCATGGCTATCACCAGCAGCGTGCGTGAGAAAGATATCAGTTGTCTGGCTTCCATAGTAGGTACCGTCATACGGGGTGAATAGGGAAAAAATCGAGATTGAAATATTCGATAAAATGGCAAGAATGTATGGTAGCATACTTATTTTCTCGACTAGCAACATTTATTTGACATGAAAGTAGGAATAAATTAACAAAACAACATTCTGAAGTTGCTTGTTAGAACTACCTTCTATTGAGCCGTCTTTTACTTTAACAGTTTAAGTTTAAATAGTTTTACGGTTAAATTTGTGTCGAAACAACTATTTGCGAGTACCGTGTTTATTCTGGAACCTGTGTATCGTAATTTATGTATAATTTAAAGACTTTAAAACCTATAAAATTGTATTTTGTTATGACAAACCGTTTCTTAGCATAATAAGAGGTTTATAGGTACGTGTCGGAGGTTTTTAGGGACGGTTAGGGGGTCAATAGGAACTAAATGTTTAATAAATAGGGACGGTGCAGTATGACCAGAGACAGTAAAGGGAATATAGGGACAGGGTTGTCACTTGATTAATAAAGTAATTTTTAACACACTTGCTCTTAAAGTGGCTCTAATTTCAAATCAGCCATATAATGAGAACTGACTTTTTCTTAATTACTAATCTTAATCTTATTACTAATATACACAAGCGAGTTTTGTTTTTAAAAAAAGATCGTGTTCAATAGAATAGATGAATTAATGTTGCTATCGCTTGCTCTTTTCATGTAACTTTGTCCTTAAATAAACAAACAATTTGAACTTGTACGTGTCATAAGATAAAGTATTCACTAAAATAAAACATTTGATTTTGCTGTTTTTAGTTTATAAAAAATCTGATTATTTTAATAAAAAGAGATTTTACGATAGTGTATGATTGTGTGACAGGCTGAGTTTTTTACCGATACCCTGTAGTGGGGTAGTAAACATTATACCTAACTTCAGGTTATTACTTCTTTGCATTGAATATATTATACTAGCAGCGCCCCGCAGTTTTACCCGCGTTAGTTCTCGTTCCCGTTGTTTTATCGGGATAAAAGTAGGCTATGTGTTTTTCCAGACTATAATCTGTGTTCCAAATTTCAGCCTAATCCGTTCATACGTTAGGACGTGATTGAGCAACAAACATCCAAACATTGGCCTTTATAATATTAGTAGGATATTCTATGATTGAAGTTAGACTTCTTAACACGAGGAATAAAAAGAAATAGTATTAATTTCTTACGTGCGTACATAAGTACCTACACTTCTTTTCTCAAAGCTCAACAGTAATTATTGTAAAACAAATACAACACGGGTAACTCACGTATAATATAGTCGGAACAGTACGACTGGAAGCAGGGATGGCGGGTAGTGAACGTATCGTCAAGGACGCGTCCAGCTTCGGTGGAGACGGCGGCCACTTAACTGCCATATATTACTAATAACACTATTAAGAGGAACAGGATCAAATATAGCATCTTACTTCATTATTTTTTTAGTAACCTAATTAATCAAATTTTACTATTAATTTTAGAAGGAGTGACGGATAACATTGGACACTTGTTACGCCGAAGATATTGCATCAAGACAATGTTTCGTCCACTCAGGGAGTTATAAGGCAAGTGGTACGCTCCCCAAAGGACAAAGACCCTTTGGGTGTGCCTGGGGGTGTACATGATTCCCTGACTCCCTGTGATTGCGGTAGAAGCTATGTAGGTGAAACACGTAGGAATGTGTCCACGAGGCTTACTGAACACATAGGTACGCGCGATTAAGAATTTGGACGGCAAGGACTCTGCGGTGGCGAAGCATGCTTTCTGTTCGGACGCTCACACTTCATTCGATTTGATAAAGCGGAGGTCCTGGCAAGGGAGAAGTATTTTATACTTACCCCGTAAAGTCAGGGAGGCCATTGAAATTAGTAAGCGTCCGACGTTTAACAGAGATGGTGGATGGCATGTGCCGCCCGTTTGGAAACCTTCCCTCCAAAAGGCTCAGCAGTGTGTACAGAAAAGTAGTGAGGGCACAGTGAGCTCAGTGTGCTGCAATATTCCCGACGCGCAGCTCACCAGTGACGAAGAGTTCCAATGTACACCGGTGCAGCCCTCCCGCACCCCCTCACCTCCACCCCCGTGACAACAACCGCTAAGTTTGCTGCCCGCAGTGCTAATCGAGCTGCGAACATGCGCGCGCACTCGCCTTGAAGAAGATCGCCGGACGCGATCGAAACTCGAGTCGGACGGTTCTGATTCTGACTATGTTATACGTGAGTTACCCGTGTATTTGTTTTAAAATATGTAATAACCACGTTAGTTTTCATACTTAAGTAATTATTGTCATAAAAGCAACATAAATACAACTAGATCTCATACAAAAGAATAGGAAATATTACAATCAAGCAACGATTCGTTACATCTACGATTTTAAATGTTTTGTCACAGTAATTTGCGATTTTTTCCCCAACGAGTTACACTAGCGTAACAGTGTGACTCGATGGGAATATAAACTAGTAGAGAAAGTTGCAACGAGTAACAGTGTGACTGGTTGGGAAAAAATATTCCCATGGATTCACAGTGTGACTCGTTGGAAACCCACCAAAAAATCAAGAAATACAACAAATCGAGTAAAAAAAGACTACTAATAGCGCCCCATTTTAATGCAACGTACTATACGATTTGGGGGGGGGGGGGGTCATGTCACCTGTGACCCCGCCCCCCCTTCGGACCGCGCATGGTGACGAGACGAACATGACATGTAGCCTGGCAACATGCCTGCCACATAACAGCATAGTGACACGCAGCTATTTTAACATACGAGTCCAAATCATTACCTAGCACTGCACTGCGCTCGTCACCCAGAGATATAATTTCTCTGGAAACATTACCTTTCAAACCAGAACACAGTAACGTTTGCACATGACATCTTGGCGGTAAAATAACTGGCAAAGGTGAGGTACTTCCTCAGGCGGACTCTGCAAAGTCTTACCACTATTAAAATTTGTTCTCCGAAAAACCATTTCAATTTCAACAGTCAACTCCTCCTACTTTTACTTTTTACTCCTACTTTTCGAGGTGTATCCGTGCTGGTTACTGATCATCTTGAGCTTTTGGGCGTTACCTTGACATCTACTCTCAACTTTGGCTCGTATGTCGAGTCCAAGGCTAAATTAGCTGCCAAAAACTAGGACTACCAGCTGCCCCTACTATTAGTAGGAAATATATCCGAAGGATGTACTGAAAGAACTGACCACAGGTACCTAGAGAAGAACTGTGGTGGGCTCCGCTGTCACCGGCAATTCCAACGCTAGGTACAAACTTTTGTAAGTAAGTACATAAAATGATGTAGTCTCCGATGCGGGCATTTGGTTTTCTGAATTCCGCATACATCACTAAGAGATAAACAATGTAAAGAAACATTACGTTACATTTATATGTACTTTGCAGTTTAGAGTAGGTAGTGAAAAGTGATAAATGAAATACAGCAGTTTTGGCAGTTTGTATATATTTTAACTATTACAGAATAATTTCTTTACAATAATAGTCTTTGTACAATGATGAAGACAAAATTCGCTTGTGTTCAATAAAACAAAATGCAACACAAGAAAAAACATGTCAAAAAGTGACAAAGTATATTTGTATAAAACAACAAACATTTAGCGGCCGTTAATCGGCAATATTTTACAGATGTAATATACAACTACTTACAATTAGTACAAAATACTAGTGATTTACAACTCTGGAAGGAAGCTAATCATTCAGTCGCGTCATAATCTCTTTGTAACGACTTTATACATTTAATAAATGGGCAGGGGATCTGTAGAAGTTGGTGTAGTTGGAACTCCAACCATAAACAGATGCAACACTCAGAATGGTCCAATGCATTGCTCCATTATTTCAGTTAAGTCTGCTTATAATTTTCGCAAAGAACAACCAGCTTGGTTCCTGTCTCTTAGTCATTATAGCGAGAGTACAATCGAGTGTAAGATGGGGTGAGATACTGTAAGACATCGCGGGGTCAGCAAATACGCGGAACGGCAGTTCATCTTACACACAGGTGCAATTTCCTCTGGAAATGTCAAGAAATAAAATGGACGATAATTTAGTAACGAGAGCTCCCATTACTGAATAAACCTCCATTTGACATAACCTTCGTCATTCGCACTAAGAGCGGCGACAAGGATGGAATAATACAGTGTCATTTATACAACAGCAAGAGAGTATTATCTTTATTCGTTTGTGTTCAGAATTACGGTTCCTGAGCGTATTTAACAACTTTAGTGGGTTCTTTAAGGTAGAATGCTTTGTCACGATTTAAATTGTATTAGCATTTGTTTGTAGAAAGTTTTTGACGTGCATTTTATTAATTTGAACGTATGGTATGTCGACTACATGTAGAGTTCATCCGTATCGCTACTGCAGAGAAGCTACATACATAATTTAGAAAAGGGATATACTGCCGATCCCTGGAAGATTTCCGCCATATGGGGAAACAAAATAAGCAACACCAAATGATTATTTTGAAGAATCAGAGAGTTAAAGTGAAAGGGCCGCTTTAGCTGCAACAACTAGTAGGCAGGTAGGGGCAACTGTCAAAATGCAGAAAAATTCATTGGTTTCGTGTGATACCGGCAGAATTATTCATAAAATTGTATATTTAGACCGGTTGTTATCTCGAGCATACTTGCTCGTTGAGCTGTGCGAGCGAGTCTTTAAAACATTTTTGGCACGTGTGTAGCATGAAATTTTAAATGGCCCAAAGTTTTCAGCTAAACGATTCATACAAAATAGGGATCGTAAAAGTTTGAAGCACGTGTATGTTCGACGATTGCATAATTTCTCGTGTGATATAATTCCTAGTGGGTGAGATACAGACGTGAACGTGTACCAGCCCCGCTATAGAAATATGGCCACACGAGAAACGACTAAAGAGCTTTTATATCATGGAATCTAAAGAGTTGTTTGGGTGAAACATCTGTCTGAGACGACGTAAATGTTGAAATGGGGAACAAATATTGGTCCATTCACAGTTGCTCCATCACACCGTAGATGTAGCACCCAAACCGGGTGGATGTTTAGATCCCTTGTTCAACAAACGACTTTAATTTCCCTAATAATGCGTACTTTTTACAGGAGCATATCATTTACTTAGAATAAAAGGAAGGCACAATGTGTTGTACTAACATATTTGCAACAATACTACGTAACAATAACATTTATGCTATTTATTGCTTATTGTTAGTCAGTGAATATAACACAGAAATTTTAAAAAAGCTCCTAAATAATAACGATATATAAATTTACATATAATGATTGAACTACACTGAAATATTTTCTATATATGTGTAACAATGATTTCGCATAAAAAAATATTAGGGTTGTCTCCAGATGTGTGCCCTCCATACGAAACTGGCGATATACTTAGGAGAATCTCTCGCACCGCGTACACCGCGCCAAGCTGTAGAAACTGAACATTCACACATGGAAACATTCGTATTCTGCTGCCACCTACCCTTTTATTCACAAACATAATAAGCTCATTTTAGCTAAAATTCTCCTTGCCACTTTTACCTGAGAATTATTGTCAGACAAAAGCAGCAAGAACAAAACATGTTCATGGTCAACGATGCGTTTAGATGTGTACGAGCATCGAGCAGCGCTGTGGGCTGTGGGCTGTGGCATGCTGTGGGGAGGACGACAGGCCGAGCCGCCGAGCCGCCCGACCGCGCACGGCTGCGAGAGATTCTCCGAACGTGTCCAAGATTAATTCCCAGACGGGGGCAGATGGTCGCCCGATTATTCTCAAACAAATCTGACTTCAGGGAAGCCAACGTAAAAATGTTTTTTCAGAAGTTTTTAAGCAATTTTGTGTATTTTTTTTATTTTTTAAAGTTTTTTTTGTATTTTTTTTTGCATTTTTAATTTTGATTTTTTTCATGTCGGCTTTTAGAATATTTTTTTTTCAGTTTTTTTTTTCAAAAATTAAACAGATTTTTGAGACACTTTTATTAGTAATTATAATATTATACTATCAGTTTTCTTAGTATTAATATTGTTTAAAAATTATGCATTGTACTTTTATTTATTTTATCCGCACGGCGCCGTGCCGTACTTATGTAAAAAGTTTATAAAACTTATATATATATAACAATGCTATATAAAACGCCAGGCGTGTTTTCCACACATCTATACAGAGTGGGACGGTGTGCGGCGCGCGACAGACGTCGCTCGGGACCAGCGAGTGGCATCGTGAAACATATTGGAATGATGCCAGGGGGCGACACTAGCGCGCGGAGCGACGAGGCGACTACGACTACGACGACTAGCTCAATTTTTATTTTAATAATTATTTTTACAAGTTATAATCTCTAAACGAAACACTGACTCAAGTGCGGTTCGTTTACGTTTCTAGAAATAAAGGTAGCCTAGCGATGGCGCTGCAAGCGATCGCAGGAGCGCACATGTCGGTCCGGAGAATCTATTGTAACATATGACATATAACCTTTTGAGACTTAACATATTGCAAAACAGAAATTTTACATTTTAGAGTTAATATGTTACATTTCACAATTTTGAATTTATTATAACGTTAGTTTACTTTTAAACATTTCAAATTTAGTTTCGGACATGCGTCAATAGCAATATATTCTGTACTCAGTCGGTCATCTAGCGGAAGGTCTAAAAACATTCAACTAACCGGTACCCGATCATAACGCCATTTCGTGGACACAGAAAAAAAAATTATGAATGAAACGACAAATCAGCAGACTTTACGTACTTCGATTGAATCCCGTATGTTTCCGTAAAAGACAATTGTATAGTTTTTCAGAACACCTGTTCACTACATACACATACATACTCGTGAGCTAAGAATTCAACGACGACGCTCTGCAATCTTTTCTATTCTAAATGTTCCCGGATAAGCCATTTACGATGAGGACGAAGGAAAGCCTGTTGATATTAGTTTACCTTTGAAACAATCGAGACAATGTTTTGTCTCACTCTCGTAAACGCCGACAATAATTACGTGGGAGCGAGACCAAACACTGTTACGAACAGTTCAAAGAATTACGACCGTACAGAGGGTCCAGCATATAGTTGCGAAGATGTATGTCCTTATGTAATTATTCAGCAGATAAACAATATATATTTGTAAGAATAAGATATGCATAGTCGATTTATCTCATTCCGATTAATCTATTCCTATAATTATCTTATTTTATTGCTTTATTTATTCATCAGTTGATTTCTATACATAGGACTAGATTTCAAAAGAAATCTTATAAAAAGCAGTTTAGTTATATAAAGAAAATACTGGTAATTAACATTGTAAAAAATAAACGATTACAGAGAACGCTTGTATTGCATCAGAAAGGTGCTACGTATTCATTATTAATAACTTTTGACCAACTATGTACCGGCGAAAAATAGCTATTGCATACAAAACTGAACCCGACAAAATTAATATGAATAGTTTTTCTTTTTTATGAATAAGACAAGCATGTGATGGAAACTAACACGCAGCACGGCGCCACGCAGCTATTTCAACATGAAAAGTTCAAATCACTGCCTAGCACTGCACTGCGGTCGTCACTCGAATACAGATTCAGCAAAGAGTGCCGTTTTTTTCTCGTTTTTTAAGTAAACGATATTTATAGCGCTGAGAGCACAACATTGTTTGGGTACACATTTGTGTTCAGTACGTGTTAGTACAATCGCATAAGTGAGAGATTAAGTTTTAGTGTGATGTGGGAATAAAAATGTGTTTGTGGAACGTCCAAAGTTGTATGTGGGCAAGACAATAACTCTGTCGCGACAAACAAAGATTGTTGCCGACGGGAGGTGCGACCCCCCTCTACCGGCCGAGGGGCGCCTGCGCCGAGGGGGGAGGGGGGGGGTCATTGTACTACTCTTTATAAAACCGTTTACGCACTGTGTTTTAATTTTTTTAACATATCAAATAGGTTTGCATTGGAACGAATATCGCCTGATGTTAAGCAATGATTTAGACCTAGGTTGTAAATGATGTATGAAATAGCTATTATTCTTCGTAATTCCAAGTTGGGCGAATATTAAAAGCTTTTTAACTGTACTGTATATTGACCAATACAAATGTAACACATTAAAATTAGGTTTTGTGACATAAATTGTGTAGTACGGGCCTAGTACCGATATTAGCTAGGACGTGCCGCACGCAGTGCAGTTTCAACACTTAAATATTCGCCACCCGTAGAGTTATTTACAGTCTTTCTCGAAAGATTGATAAATATGTATTTATAAAGTTGGTCATGACTATGTGTGTAATGGACCCCTTTCGATGTAGTACCGGTGTTCTAAGTATCCCAGTGTACATCGTATCAGTAATACAATGACGTCTAGAACGACATCCCACATTCGCTGATACGATGCCGGTATTAACATTACAATAAACTTTCTCAAACAGCAACTATATCAAACTACGATAAAACAACAATTACTTTGGATTTTGACTACGCCTCGATTACAACAAATGAAATATTTAAAACTATATAACATGTAAAAACCGCACCATAACATTACAGCCGAATACATTTCCCGTTCCAAATAAAGGTATTCAATGTTTATTGCATAGCTTACATGTATAAGGCTCCGGAAACGTCTGTAGGCTTGAGATCAATATTTAGTTAAATACCTAAAATCATTATAGCAAGGCTCGCTTCCAAGTAAAACACTCATAAAAAGCGAATAAGGCCATTACAAATTATACTCGTGTAATATAAACTTTCAAAAATATAACTCGCTTGCAGTCGGCGCCGGGCGCACTACTGTCGATATATATTCTGTGTACTTATATTTGAGCTGCAACAATTGCATTTATCCGCAAAACACTAAATTTAGCACCCATACATCGCATTACAACTATGGAACAATTCGCAACGACATATAGTCTATCAATATACAACATAATTCCACATAGGATTTTGCGTCTCACTCTCAATCTTTCGCCCCACAATATTTTTTTTTTCACACCTGGCCTATTTTTCATGCACCGCCAAGCGACTTTGTATCGTATTTATATATTTTTTTGTCATTTACCCTTTACGCATCACAAAAATACTATTTACAAAAAACGAACACGAACCTAAAACGAATATTTATGTATTTTTTTTTATGTCTTACTATTTACATTAAATAACTTACAAATAAACAATAAATATATTAAAAACGAATCGGACGCTTTTTTTTGGTGTGGCAGCGTGACGTCACATGCGCGCGCGCCGGCGCCCGCGGTGCCCTCAGTCTTGTATCGGCCGCGTTACTCAATCAACTAACGATTTGTAGCTACCATAACATATATTTCACCTAAATTATTTTTAATTTTTTTTGCGAGACGCAGTCCCCCGGTTACAAATTTAACAAACCGCTCGAATTTCATCATTAGTGGAGTATTTGGTATATGTTTTATTCGAGCGGTTCGAGTGATATTTGACCGGGGAGCCGTCCACGGGACAGGTTCCGACATCGCTCTTCATTCCGAGGAAACGAGAGAGCGATAGCAACGCTGCGACCGGACTTACAATTTGAGGAAGCTAGCAGACATTCCAGACAGGACGCGCTCCGCCCCGGAGAGGTTACAACACTGCTATTGCTCTCTCTTTTATTCTAAGTAAACAAGAGAGAGAGAGAAATAGCACCGCTGCGACCGTATCTCGAGGAAGCTAGCGTGCATTCCAGCCAGGACGCGGTCCGCTCCCGAGAGGTTACGACATCGCTATTCCTCTCTCATTCAATCCGAGCGAATGAGAGAGCAGTAGCGTTGCCGGCGACAGGGCCGGGTTGAGAGGTGTGGAGGCCCCGGGGGACGTTGACATACACCCAGGTTAAGATTTCTCAAATTTATCAAACATCTCAAGCAAAAACCCAGACTACAAACGGTTTAGGCCCTGACCGCACACGCACGCTACTTTTTGAAGCGGGATGCAGCGACTAGACGCCGAGCGCGGCTACTTTTTGAAACGTCACGCAGCGTCTGTCGCCCGTCGCCGCTACTAAAAGTAGCCAGTGTGGTTTGGCTGTAAAAACGGTAAAAGAAAAAAGATAACGGTAAAAGATGTTTTATGGAGTCTCCGTTGTGGTTTGTTTTGCCCTCCCTTAAACCCGGCGCGACCGTGCCTCTCGGAAGCTAGCGCGCGGCGGTGGAAGATGTCTGCTGGTCGGAATGTTTTGTTATTCCGGAGTGTCCGTCCGCGTCGTGGAGGTTAGTCTCGCACCCCTACACTATGGAATGTGCCCTTGGAGCGGTCGCGCGCCGTCACCGCGGCGCGGGCGCGGCCGGCCAGGCGGCGGCCAGGTCGCGGCGCGCGGCCAGGCGCGCGGCGGCCCCGCGGAAGGCGGCCAGCACGCGCGCGAAGGTCTCCGGGTCGTAGACGGAGCGCGCCGCGTTGGTGAGCTCGAAGGGCTCCTCCACGCACACCAGCTTCCACTGGTGCGGGTCGTTCTTGGGCGCGCGCGCGGCGCGGCACTCCGCGATCGGGACGCACGCGCCGAGACGGACTGAGATCGCCATGCGGGAGAACCTAAGAGTTCGCAAGTTAGTAAGACTTACAACACGGCTGTGTTACATTATTCATGAAGTGAAGACTTCTTTTAGCGCACCACACACAGATTTTACGTATGCAGCGAATTAAATTCGAGCGTCGCGCTCGTAAATGAAATAAATATTAGGGTGAATTCGACCATGGTTTTCTAGAAATGCGTTAACATGCAGTATAGATACCATGCTTGGACTTATTTAGACAAAAATGCTTTGAAGATTTATTCCAGACCAGCAACACCCTCCGGTTTCACCCACGTAGTTTCCAAAGTGAGATCGTAGAAATCAGAGAAGACATCAAATTATATGTCAAATGGTCGAACTGTTGCGTACAGGTTGGAGTGCGGGGTGAGGCAAGGGGGATTGTCGTCTCTAAAGCTCTTCGACCTGTATGGTAATAATCTAATAGTGAAGCTCAGCAGCTTGCGTGTCGGATGCCGTGTATGCGGTGTTTCCATTAACAATATCAGCTACGCTGATGATATTATGGTGCTCCTGGGCCCAACTGCGAGGTCTATTGCGGAAATGCTGAGAGTCTGTGAAGCATACGCCACTTCCCATGGGCTTTCCTACAATGCTAAGAAAACGGAATACATGGTCTTTGAGGTCGCCGGAAAGAACTGCCGTGATTCGGGGCTCTGAATCACGGCTGTTCTTTCCGGCGACCTCAAAGACCATGTATTCCGTTTTCTCAGTTTTCTTGAGTCAGAGTCTTTCTCTAAATGGTGTGAATGTAAAAAGAGTGTCACAATTTAAATATCTTGGGACATATTCTTCCTGACGACCTCAAAAGACGATGTAGAGGTTGAACGGGAAGGTAAGGCACAAGCGGTTCAGATTCAGAGCGGTTCGTGGCAACATGCTGGCCCGTGGATTCGCTCGCTGTACGGATCAGGTCAAGATCACCCTCTTCGGGGCATATTGTCAAAGTACGTACGCAGGCAGTCTGTGGACCAGATAGACCAAGAAGTTGCTAGATGCCTTACGTGTTCAATATAATAACATTTTTAGGGTGATGTTAGGACTGCTGCGGTTCTGTAGTGCCTCGGAAATGATTGCGCAAGCGCATATTGACGGGTTTTCTGTAAAGTAGCTTCCTTGATACATATGTATAATATGGGGTAGTGACAACAATATCCTAAAAGTGGTAGCGCAGAATAATTTCTCGCCCCTGATGAAGCATTTTGTAAATATTGCTTTCAATGGAAACAAGAAAAACTGCGAATTTATGTGTGCAAAATGTCAAATGTTCAATGTTCAAATGTGTGCAATATTTTATATTTAATTTGTAGTTTTTGTTTATAATTATGACATGTGTTTAGTAATTTTAATTTAAATTTGGTATAAAATAATCGAAAAATTATAATAGAATTGAGGTAATGTAGTAAATGATATTTTTGTAATATGTAAATGGATCTAAGATATCTGAAATAAAAAAAGATTTTGATTTTGTTTTTTTTTTATAAGTTATACGTTTTCAGTTCTAGCGGCAGTCCCTATGAATGCCAATGTTTTTTACATATTAGTATGGTTTACAAAACAGCCAACAACACTATTTTTTATTATTATTAAGAGCCCGTTGTGTGTTGTGTCCCAATGTTGAGCAAAGGCCTCCCTACCGTCCGTCCGTTTTCGTCTGCTTTGAGTCAAAGTAGTCCAATTTCTACAATTACACTGATACACACTCAAAATGCAAGCTTTTTCAAGCGAGCGAGCCCGGCTCCCACTGTCACGTACGAGGAGGTAGCAGAGTAACAAATCGATATCTTAATTTATGTTTCATCATGTGGGCGAACAGTGGGGTAGTTACTAGTTCCGTAGTGCGTTGGTGGGTGGGTGAGTGAGTTGGTGGGTGAGTGAGTTGTTGGGTGAGCGAGAGAGTGAGTAGTGTGCGGGCTACGTACGGGAAGGTGGCGTAGTACTCGATCATGTGCACGAAGAGCGACGCGAGCGAGGCGCGGTTCCGCGCGCGCCGCGTGGCGCGGCACAGGTCCACCGCGCTCGGCAGCACCGCCGGGGAGGCGCCACCTACGGAAACCACACACGTTTCAACACTATGCCCTCATGACACGCCACTAAACTCAACATGGCGTCGCAATAAAGGACCACGACAACTAGGTACATTGTGGAGTACTCCTAACTTCCCGAGCGCCGCGACGTTGTCTAAAATCTCGGCCACATTTGGCCGTTTAGGATAGTGCTAAAAACATGTTCTATGAAATTAATAATGAAATAATGAGAAATTGCACACTTCACTTGATTTTGCCATACTATTAAGTAGGGTGGGGGGTACTCACACTGCAGGTAGTGGATCACCATGAGCGTGAGCGAGTAGGAGGAGAGCGTGCGCTGGCGCGCATCGTTGATGTTGTGCGCCTGCGCCCACAGCTTCGTCACCACCACCAGCGGCCGCACGCGCCAGTCCACTGCGGACAGAAACGTGTTACTACTGCCTTCTCTACGTACCATGCTTTGTACACCGTTATTTAACACAACATGATGAAATACCGAACATCTATCGAAAAAAAATTACACGGAAATTATCCAATTTATGGTCACTGCCACGATTTGTAGTGTTTGTACCAGTGCTATTTATTTACATGTTATTCATGGTCAAGGTCATGAGTCACGACCACCCAACCGTGACTCCCACCGACCCTCAAGTTACTTAAACAAATGTAATCACTTGCATTTCTTCAGCTACGTGTCGATCGCAGTCAAGGTCAGCTGATGATAGTGTGAGCGGTAAAAATCCTAATGAAACGTTCCGGATGTAGTAATCTTTTTTTTGTGAGTGTAATAAAACGTCGTGTTTATTTTGGTGAATCGGACACTGCACAAGTCTTAAAACGAAGTGACGGGCCAGACCAGTATGCCAGGTTGAAAGGGCGTGTTTTTATCGATCATGGTGGTGGAAATTATTTCGAAAAAATACAAAAACAATTTATTTTTTAACCTTATCTAGCGTGTAAAGATTAAAGTAACTAAATTTAATGTCCAGTCCCTTGAAATGATAAAGGAAAAGTATTACATCATTTGAAATTATAAAAAGTAGGTATTTTGCAATCCAGGCACGCGTGGTTGTCGTAAGTACCGGGCGAAAAGCGGCCGCAGGTAGCCCAGAGCAGAGTGAGAGAGATGCAAATAGCCGTGCAAAAGAGAATACTAAAACGTCATTTTTCATTGATAATGACGTCGTAGTGTTTTGTTTACAAACATGACCGATTCTGCAGGATTATGCCCATACTTTTAGGCAGGATTTTTGTAAATTTCAACTGGTCATAGATTCTTTAATATCGAGTTTGAGAGTAAACTTAATGCAGTTACAATGTGCTATATTGTCTACATAGCTTGTTAAAATTTTGCTAACTCAAAAAGATAAGGGTGTATACAGGGCTTTTTATATGCCCAAAGACGGGCCGGGCCGGTGGCACATCGAGTTCTCCAATAAATTGTAGACTTACAACTTTTGAGAATTAGCGTGCTCTCAAAAAAGAATATACAAATAAAAGTGCCCATGTGCGAGTGGGACTCTCGCACGAAGGGTTCCGTACCATTAGCAAATAAACGGCGAAAACCTCTTTGGCTTTATTTGAATTCAGGCAGGCTGTTATCCAAAAGTTTTTCTAAATTTTTGGTTTTATCTACGATTTTAACGACGAGGTCGAATGCGCGTTTTAGTGTACAGTCTGCGAGGTATAAGCTGAGCTTTGCATTAGTGTGAGTGATCACCAAAAGTACAGTCAGACGCAGGACGCTGTGACCATGTTCTCTTAATAAGGTGTCAATTTTATATTCAATAAATCGTTGTTTATTATGCAGTATCAATTGTATATTGGTATAAACGATAGGCCTGCCCTGAATACGGTATTCGGAAATTTTAAGTAAATAAGTTATACGTAGGTGACGGATCTCATGCTTTTCCATTAAAAATTTTCTGTTATTCTCTGTCCTTGACCATTTGAATCCTAAAAGAGATACTTCTTTTCGCAATGACCATATTGATCCTGGATAGTTAATGTCAGCTTGTTGTTTAAGAGTTTGTTGTCTGACTGTACTTTTGGTAATAGATGCGTATGCATGTGATCACTCACACTAATGCAAAGCTCAGCTTATACCTCGCGGACTGTACTAGTGCCGTCATCTAGTTTGGGTGGAACGGACTAATCGAGCCAGAAACGGTAGAATACATCATCTGTGAAAATTTCAACTGTCTATATCGTGCCTAGCCTGCCTAGCTAGCTGGCCACAGCTAGCCTGATGACAGACGGACGTACGGACGGTCAGCCAAGTCACAGTAATAGGGCCCCGTTTTTACCCTTTGGGTACGGAACCCTAAAAAAGGCCTGATTATTATTCTAGACTAGCAGCGCCCCGCGGTGTTACCCGCGAAGTTTTCAGACCGATCCGTTCATACGTTAGGTCGTGATTGACCAACAAACGTCCAAACATCCATACGTTGACATTTATAATATTAGTATGATAAGCGTGTGGTAGTTACTCCTGCTGAAGCAGGTGAGCAGGTCTGTGTTCTTGATGCCCACGATGTTGTTGCAGTTGAGGTCCACGTGCAGCCCGTGCCGCGCCTCGCGGAACTTCAGGATCGGGACCTTCGCCGGGATCAGCTCTGCGCCTGCGACCGCACCAACACAACACTACGTTATAACCTCACCTCGGCCACATACATACACTAACAAGTTACTTTATCAAACAACCTGATTCACTGAGTCACTTTAATAAGTAAGTTTGCCTCTGAAAATAGCAATTGACGATATCGAGTCGATTACTAGATTCTGATTTGATTTGATTAGTGATCGGATCAACAGACGAAATCTGACTACTAGAATTAACTTTATTTAGTTGTTCAACTCCCCCCTATTCTCCAGTTCTTCTCCTAGTCCAAGATGTGTATTTAAAAAAAAGAACCTTTTATTCTAACGTCAGTCTTCGGGTAAACTCGGGACCATAGCCATTGGCCATCTAGAAATGCGTCAGCCAATGGGAAATGCTAAAAGGGCATGGCCATCTAGAAATGTGTCAGCCAATGGGAAATGCTGACGGATTTCTAGATGGTCATGCCATGATGACCAGGCCACACCCTCCGGTTACACCCGTGTAGTTTCCAAAGTAAGCTATCAAATTCTGAGTTATAAGTTTTCACTTCTATCGTCAGTTCCTATGACTGCCAATTATTTTGTTTAATCTTGTATAGGTCCTTGTTTGAGCCCCGAGTGGCACTGACCTGGGTCCAGCGTGCGGATGTACCCCAGGATGTAGTTGTTTGAGCCCCGAGTGGCACTGACCTGGGTCCAGCGTGCGGATGTACCCCAGGATGTAGTTGTTTGAGCCCCGAGTGGCACTGACCTGGGTCCAGCGTGCGGATGTACCCCAGGATGTAGTTGTTTGAGCCCCGAGTGGCACTGACCTGGGTCCAGCGTGCGGATGTACCCCAGGATGTAGTTGTTTGAGCCCCGAGTGGCACTGACCTGGGTCCAGCGTGCGGATGTACCCCAGGATGTAGTTGTTTGAGCCCCGAGTGGCACTGACCTGGGTCCAGCGTGCGGATGTACCCCAGGATGTAGTTGTTTGAGCCCCGAGTGGCACTGACCTGGGTCCAGCGTGCGGATGTACCCCAGGATGTAGTTGAGGTGCAGCAGCGCATGCGCGCGCGGCTCGAGCCCGTCCAGCGGCCGCACGAACAGGCACAGGTCCATGTCCGAGGACTCCAGCCCGAACCCCGTCATGGTGGAGCCCACCACGTACAGCCCGTACCGGGGGAAGATAGACTGCGAACAACAACACACCGTTATACGACTCAACTCAACCTATCTATCGGTTTGGAAGCGGATACGTATACATTAGGGAGACTGTTTCCTGGTCTGCATGATCAAATACAATTTTGTCCTTTTTTCTACATGATTACTCAACGAAAACGCGAGTTTAATGGTTGCCGTTTCAAAGATTCAAAGAAGACGAGCTAAGAGGTTTGTCTCACTTTTGTGACAAAAACGTTTAGGGCAGAAGTCGACCACACAGGCGGTCCGTTTGCGGACCGCGAGAATTCGAACCTCGGACCGAAACATTCATTTGAAACCAAAGTAATAAAATAAAAATACAGTATGGACTTAGTAATTATGATCAGTTGTTATTTTCTGGACCTCATTAAGAAAATGCTACATTATTCGGACCCCACCTAAAACTACTTGAACTAGGCTATAGTGTGCATTGTCCGATGGGAGTTTTCACGATGGTTAGGTTACAATCGTGGTGTCCTTCAAATTGAGAGGGAATCTGTTTCTTCTAGGTAAGAACGTTACATCGCAGACCGTATTATCACTTAGCATCAGGCGAGATGGTGGTAGTATAAACTTAAAATCGTTAAAAAAAGTCGCGTAATTTTTGACGTGATAACGTCTTATAATTCGATGAAGCCGGCTGCACGCCCGCAAAACATGACGTCATGTAACGTTACTGCCATAGAATAGATAATATTTACCACCGTTACCTCGCCTTATTACTTTTCGCACCATCTAGTGAGTGAAATGTGTATTACGTTCAAGGAGTCTGTCCATGTTTTAGAAAAGCGACGATATGAAGTTAAGAACTTGTGCTAGTACAATGATGTACCCAGAGATGGCGCTTTGAACAGCTTTACAAAAAGCTTCAGAATGTTTTACCTAGATGGCGCTTAGCACAATCAGTATTTTCTTAAGACGTTGTCACGTTCAACTATCGTCAGTAAACCGACTTTACAGACAACCATTTTTTTACTTTTCATTACTTCAACTGATTTGCTATCGCTGTGTGGTGCAAACAGGGATTTTGTAAGGAATCGTATGCAGTTGAAATTGGAGCAGTTCTATAGACTTTTTGAAGAGAGCTGCGACTCACTTTGATGGTGATGTAGAGATACCGCCACAGGTTCATCTTCTGTCGGAAGGTCTCCTCCGTCTGCTGCGACTTCACGAACCGGTCCCAGATCTCCTGCGACAGCGCGTCGTACTCGGACCCTGCGGACAACACCACCGCATCACGTCTCGTAGCTCGCTGCATACTACACTACGTTCTCGGTATCTCGAATGTCAAGAGACATGCAAAAAACTTTCGACTTATTGATGAGTCTTCGACTTAACAAACACGTTTTAGATATGAAGTAGGTAGGTACCTATTTGATGATTCAAATTACAACTTTTTAACCTCTTTATGGATAGGGAAGAAGGCCCAGTTAAACAAATTTAGACTCAATCAACAGGAATTTAGATTTAAATTTAACAGGATGCGCGTGACCACCGGTGGACCGAAACCGTTTAAGGGGTTAAACAGTGATTTTTGTACTTAAAATAAAGAATAAATAGATTCATTCAATGCACTTGTACTTACTTGACTTTTAATAAAACACACCGGACATTCCTTTTCGATGTCAGATTTGGCCAATTCCAGGTATCAAGTATAAATATATACTAAAATGCTTTCCGCAATAAAATAACTTTTTGTTCCAGCTACAAAATTGAAATAATTCAAAATACCGAGTAAATGGGGATTTCGACTTAACAAGGTTCGAGTAAGAAATTCCACTGTAGTGGTAGAACACTTTGTAGGTACATTTGGGTCGTATTTTTGAAGTGAAAACTTCTTTAGGCGCGCTATAGACAGAATTTTCGTGGGCTGTGAAATGGATTCATGATCACGTGATCATCACGCTCGGATATGATAAGAAATTTCGGGTAAACTCGGGATGCTAGAGCGAGAAAGATAATGTGGTCAACAAACGTGCCAGACCGAGAAAGATAATTGTTAGAGGAGGACATGGGACAATAGATACTCTCTCTCTCTCTGTAGCTGCTCGCTACCGGCAACCAGTGTTGACACCTTAGCGAATTAGTCGCTGAAACTGGCGAATTTTTAAAACCTTTTAGCGGATTTAGACGACGTGTTACCGACTAAGGGGAATATACTAGTGTAGTGTAGAAGGTTGGAGAAGGAAAAACACAAGGTCATTGGGAGTCAGATCATATTTACAAGGAAATTAACTCATTCTCTCAAACATAAATAACATGGAAGCCTATCATAAACTCTACTACCAATTTCTATACATACAGATAAATATACGCACATTATAGCAGGGACTTTCCCAATTATATTATTAACATTTTATTCAATCATTTGTATTTTCGTTTGAATCTTACATGATAATAATATTAATTATTGCCTTAAGTTATTCCTTTTCCCTTTTAATTTAAATTGCTTAACATTGTAGGTACTTAGACCAGTGGCATTTTATATTCTTACTAGCAGCTATATTTCCGGGATAAAAATAGGTTATGTATTCTTCCAGACTTCTTTAATTTCCTTAATAATTCAATCAAAACCGGCGACTTTGTTTCATAACTATTTGGCGACAAGCTCAAAATCATAGTGGCAACACTGACGGCTACCAACTCCAAAAGACTTTTCTTTGGGCGGGAAAACACGACGGGTGCTTTAAAATTTTCACAATCAAATTAATTAGTTTTGCTGAGTGAATATTTCGTTTCTTTCGTGTAAATATTTAGTTACGTATATAGTCAATAGTATAAATAAATATGAGCGCCGCTAGCGACGGGGGTGACCCCGTCGAACAGACCAGAAAAAGAAAACTATTGAAGCCAAATCCAAGTGAAAATGTTTCTGACAAACTATTTAGAAAACCCCTTTATAAGAGACTATTCCCAGAAAATCGTAGTGGAGACTGTGTAGTGTATGTGGAATCGACGGAATAGGAGAAAGTCGGTAACAAAAATCCTATTACACTCACCAACCTTTTTGCGGACAATGTTCAATGTTAGGGGCATCATAGGGGTGCACCGTGTGAATGCAAACAAAGTTGGAGTAACTTTTAAAAAGCCGGCCCGGCCAACAACTAATACAAAAATCAGCTAATGAAGTTTTCACTTCTGCCGTGTGGTCTTAAGCACACACCTTTTTTTACTAATAGCGCGCCTCTGTTTACTCCGCATAGTTCTCGTTCCAGTTATTTTCCCGGGATAAAGTAGCCTACGTGCTTATTCCAGACTATAATCTGACTATTTCCAAAATTTCCACTCAATCCGTTCAGCTGTTTCGACTTGCTTGCGTTTGAACAACAAACATCCTAACTGTGTCATTTATAATATCAGTAGGATTTCTCGTTTCATTCCACGAACATCTTTTTTGACTTTTCCTATTTATATTGCGTATTTTTTCTGAAAAGATTCCAGTTTAAAGAATGTACTAATTTCAACTATATTTATGAGTAGGCCAACTAAACGTATTACTCCAATTAAATGAGTAAACGAAAACATCTTCGTTGTATACAATTTTTGAATTTTTGTTGATTTTTCAAAAACGGCTCGGTTGTTTTCGATTAAATTTAAAGGGAAAGCCACCGAATTATAGTTACCTATAAAACAAAAACAGTATGTATTTTCAAAAGAGCATCAAAATTGTATCGTCTTTGTAGGTAGGCTTATATACGTAGGTGCAGCGTAGTTATGCTTGTTTCAATCCATCTTCCAATGTAAGCTAGTTATTACATTGGAAACGAATCTAGTTAGTTATGTACAAATCAATTCATCCGACGATTTAGTTGTACCAAAAAAAATTGTAAACATTGAAACGCCCTTGTCAAACGACAGAATTAGATGTGTTAGTATTTGCGTAGATAGTGCGTTACGTCACAATGCGCGTACGCAAGGACAGGCCGCGTTACTGACGAGCTTATTTTTATCGGGGCTTGCTTGACGCGCGGATAACTCGCTAATTTTTTCCGGTTTTTAGCGGTTCGTTCCTCAAAATGAAAAAATGGAACCATTACATAAATAAATTTCTTTATTTGCGAAAATGAGTAATTACAATAAGATCTTAACTGGTTACATTGAGAACTCCATAACCAACCTTACGGCATGCAAATATTAGGTTGTCTATGACAATTTGATTAAAAAATGTACAATTCACTCCTTAATTCACCACTCTAAACTGCCTATATAAGATCTACCAATTTCACATTATTATTGTTTACATTACATTATAAATTATAGGATCACTTTGTTGACCTTCTGTTTATCTATCTGTCAAGACCCTTTTGTTTATTTGTCTCAGCATGGAGGTATGAAGCTGAAATTCACACCAAATACTCAAGTCTACTGTCCCTTGGAGCTGTAAAACTTCTAAGCCAAGACAATCAAAAGATACAGCCGTTTAAGCTGCAAATTTTCGACACTTGCCAGGGAATCAAAACCTACAGGATACTCAGAATCTTGAAATTTGGTACGAAGAAACGTCTTATTGCGTCTTTTAATTTAATACTGACATAAAAAAACAATTTCTAATATGTATATTTTTATGGACTGTAGTCTGAAATAAATGATTAATAATAATAACAATTGCACAGATAAAAGAAAAATTGCGAAAAACATACATTTTCACTTGAATATAACTAAAATGTATGCTTTTATAAAAATAGTTTTAAATTTTGTGGGTAACTTAAAAATACCATAACTTTTACTCGTATACCTACAGGTTTGTACGAAACCCTCGATGCGAGAGACAACTCGCACTTACTTGGCCGGTTTTCAGAGTGAAAAGCGAGAGTGAATAGCGGAGGGCGCGGCGCCCCGATGCGTCCGCTTGGAGTCGGACCAAATGGGAATTTATAGTGTCAGTGAAGAGATGTGTCACGTATTCTTGGACCTGGGTTCAAGCCCCAATAATGAGAGTGAGCTGTCGATATAAACATCGTTAGATAGCAGATTGTATTCGTCGCGTCTGTTCTAAGTATTAGTAAACAGACAATGAAAAAGCTGTCGTAAGGTTACTAAAATAAGCCCAGTTGATTATAGAGTACAAGCACTTTGTGATCTCACAGCTGGGACTCGGGGCGTTCTCTGATGCAGAGTCTTGGTGTCTTCAAATCGAGAGAGAATCGATTTCTTCTAGGTAGGCACGCTCCATCGTAGACGGCATCGTCCCTTAACATCAGGCGAGATGGCGGTCAAGTGTAAACTTATAAAAGTTAAAAAAACATACGAGGGACTATTTATAATCCACGACGCTATAGACTACAGGCCCGTGAACAAAATTGACGGGTCAAGTGAACTACCAGGAGACCTATGTGGGATGATAGAAGGGTATTTTGTTCGCGGGCCTGTAGTCTACTAGTCAAGGTGGCTGAACAATGTCTTTGAAATACGCCTTCTTGAACCATGCTGGTATACTCACGAAGATTTCTAACTTGTGCGAAGCTAGTGGTGATAACTTTTATATTTGCACTTGAATCGAATCTGCACCCTCACGATTATGAAATCGGACGTTCTCTCCACTAAGCCTAAGGATTTTGAAGATAAGCGAGATTTTTTTCGAACATCATCTCGTTAAATTATATGGCATTTGTTTTTTATAATCCTACTCATCTTATTTGTAAGAAAGTATGGATGTATGTTACTATTTTATACAAAAACTACTGTAAGAATATGGATGATATTCGGATATATGTATAGATTGAATCACAAATAGGCTATTTTTTTTATCATGGGAAAACAACGGGATCGGAAATTACGCGGGTGAAACTGCGGTTCGTAAGATATATTTTAATAATAGGTCTTTTTAGATACCTTTAATGGGTCAACTAAATTTTTCTGTAGTACAGATTTGAGGGTATCTTAAAAAGAGTATATAAACGTATGGTGAGGAGATCGTTGGGCGTAAATTTGATCTATTTGAAAACGTCGATATGAATCAATGGATGTGCCCTGAACACCTTGAAATTGTTAACAATTTGCGTCTCTGGGCGTAGCGTGAGTGGTTAACAACTACCAATCTATTTGACCCTAGAATCGCTAGCACCTAGAGCACCTAGCTAGAACCGCAACATACCTGGACAGGTATGTTGCGGTTCTACTTATTTTGGTTATTGACAACGAATAGCGATAGGTATAAACGTCCGGCGTTCACCGCGTCCTACAATCGACTTAAAACGGAAAGAGCGAGCTCACTCTTCCCAACGATAACATAATTCCGTGCGTCTGAAGTTTGGGAGAGCACATCCATTGATTTACATCGATGTTTGAAAACAGTTGAAGAAGAGGCTGATAAAAAGCTAGTAAGCGTATAGTTACCATTGAGGAGGTCGTCGGGCGTGAACTTGACCTGGAAGGGGTAGGGCCCGGGCGGCAGGCGCTCGGGCGCGGGCCGCCGCCGGGGCTCCCGCCGCGCGCCGCGCCGCCACTCGCGCGCGCCGCCGCCGCCCGCGCGCGCCGCACCGGCCCCTGCGCAACACACCCTACTGTAGCCGTACACGTCTACACCAGTGCAGAAACGTTTCAAAATGCCAACAAAAACGAAAATAGGTAATAGTAGAATAAAACCCATTGTAAAAAAAGGAAAAGAATATGACAAAAGTGAAAGGTAACATAATTTACGGGCGATCTGAGGTGGGGAAGTGGAAGGGGGAATCGAGATAAACCGTTTTTACCCGTAAAACCGAAGTAAGTCGCAGTCGTAGTCTTAAAACGGAAGTAAATCGCAAGTCGTAGTCTTAAAAAAAGTAAAACGGGAAGTGGAAGGGGGGTCCGTTTTAAAGGTAAAAACGGTTTATCTCGATTCCTCCTTCCAATTCCCGACCTCAGATCGCGCGTGAATTATTTTACCTTTCACTTTTGTCGTATTCTCTTCCTTTTTTACAATGGGTTTCATTTTACTATTACTTATTTTGTTTTGCAAAAGCTATCGAGACTGGGCTATTTTTTCAAAGCCCTGGCTCCTATGACCTGTATGACCCTATACAACACACCATATTGTAGCCATCCACTTCTATCAAACCTACCCTCCTAAAACATTAATGCTTGGTCCTATTATTTCGAGCTGACACAATTGTTTGCGTAAGTCAAAATTCCAGGGGATTCATTTTGCCTCACTACGCACGAGCCAGGTCTGCACCTCTGTGTATAATCAGTGCATCCTCACTCGCTCAAGGTCGCGCGGTTTTAGCCTACCGCTAGACCGTTCCTTCCAGGAAACAAGTGACAGTCGGTTGTCGGACGCACGGCTGAGCGCACGCGCAAAACGTTTCCCGCGCATATTGTTATTAGATATGTCGTAAACCCTCCGCGCTAGACAGGGACAGAGTTACGCGTTAGAAGAGAGAGTTGAAAATCGCGACAGATATTGAGCGCTAATGCGAGCTGAATTGAACTTTGTTGTGTCCCAGCAAGAGTCGCTATTTATATAATTGTTTTTGGTAAGTGAGGCTTCTGTACTAATATTTATTCTGTGGTATAATAAGAGAGCTATGCAATAACTTTCCAGCTTGCCTCAAATACCTACCCAAAAATGGGCACCTGCTCTCAGAATATACATATATGTACCTACATACTTTGTAGTGGTAGGAGACTCTTCGCAGAGTCCGCCTGGGGAAGGACCACACCTTTGTCAGTTATTCTACCGCCAAGCAGTAATGTGCACACATTACTGTGTTCCGGTTTGAAGGGCAATGTTTCCAGAGAAATTACAGGGCTTAGTGATATAACAACTTAGATCTCTGGGTGACGAGCGCAGTGCAGTGCTAGGTTGATTTGGACTCTTCATGTTCTAATAGCTGCGTGTCACTGTGTTGTTATGTGGCAGGCATGTTGCTTACCATCAGGCACATGTCCTGCTCGTCTCGTCACTCTTTATTTATAAATAAAAAAAATAGTTCTATGATAGATGATTATGTAAAATTTTAATTATTTGAATTTTGGGCGCTTTATGGTAACACAAGAGTTATGCAAACTCCTACACAAGCTTAGGCATAGGCATCACACGTGCGCCACTGAGTTACGGTAGGTAATCCGGTAGTCATATTCAGTGTATCACCACCACTTAATACAGACATGCCCAGCATAACTTTACAGAAGTTTAATGTGCGCAAGAGTTTGGTGTCTGATAAGGTTGTTCAGGACGTCTACTCTAATTCAACGAAAATGTAATTTCGAAATAAACTCGCGATTCTACTTCAATCCGTCGTTTTGTCCGTTCAAAATTTTCTAAGCCTACTCTAATTAGATTTTTATGCTTAGAACATTTAAACGTCAAATAATGTTGTATCAGACGAAACGAAGTAGATCGAGAGTAGGAAAGTCGCGAGTTTTTTTTCGAAATTTATATTCTTTTAGAAAAATCTAGTTCCGTTAAATTTTAATATGAAATTGCGTAGGCTAATTCGATTCTTTAAGCCTTTTTACCCGACTGAAAGAAGGGTTATGTTTTTCGCGCGTATCTTGTATGTTTGTAAATTTCTTTATTCCCACGTATCTTCCAAACGGCTGGACGGATTTTGACGATTCAGATATCGTTACATTTGTCTCAATTACCCAAGTGTCCTTAGATATTTTTATAGATTAGATTATATTTACACCGAATTTTTAGAGAGTGATGGCAAAGTCCTATAAAAATGTATACAAAAATCTGACATGGGTCAGTACAATTGTTATAAAAACATATTATACTCATATAATGCTTGACAGTTTTCTGTACAATAATTATTATAATACAGTAAAGTAGTCATTTCAAACTTTGAAAATGTATACAATTTGTATGCTCTTTCTTTTGTTTTTATTTTTTATTTATTGACGTGTAAATTGTACATTTATGAATAAAGTACTTTGACTTTGATAGGTATTAAATTAAAAAAATCAATATAGCCTATTTTTGAGGCAAAATTGTGAGTAGTTGAAAAAAAAATGTTACCTAGCATATCGAGTCCTATCAAAATACAGAGAATTTAAAGAGCATTACAAATATGTAAATATGTTGTGTAGTTAAATGCCATTTGGAATAATTTCAAGCATTTTAATTCAATCAACAGTGTTTTTCTTACGTGTTGTTTTTTAGTCGGGTTTTATAAATTTTTTAATTATTCTTGTTAACCCCTTTTGTTAGATTAAGGTAAGGGCAGTTGAGGGGTAACGAATTTTAAAACTGGTCCATGAATAAGATAGAAGACCCTAAAATAATTGATTTTGAAGAAAATACGCAGATTTAATTAATATTATAATCACCGCAAGGCCGCATAATCATACGAGTTTCTGTGTCGTTTCCAGATTACATTAGAACAAGGCACCCACCCTAACGTATGCGTGGTGCTGTCACAAAATTATGGATATTGGAAAATGAAAACTACGCAGTTTGGTTTTTTACGATGAGCTCCCATGTTGGTTCTCAGGAACTGTTGGCGCATGTGTTGGGATTTTGTTTGAAAATCATTTACTGCGCAGGCACGTTAGATCCCGTAAGTCCCTTAAAATTTAGTTTACTTTAAGAATGTTCCCCGTCAGATACACAAGTACGCTCCACTTAAGGCGCGTGCGTCCCAACTTTCGTTTGCGTGAATCAACATGAAATCCAACCTAATAAAGTGACGATATTTGTACCGTTCCGCCCACGGCCTATCTCAGAAGTCGTACAGTTGAGAATTTGTTGCATGCATGATTAACCAATTTTACGTTATCTGTAGAATAGTAGGATAATAAGATTGTTCTAAAACGAAATAAGTTAATAGTAATCATCATCATGAATTAACTAGATGCGAAACCTGGGGTCTGAAAAAAACACTACAATCTACGACTACATACATTGATCCAAAGAAGATTCGCCATTAATTGAGTTACCTATAACTTAGACAAATTAAATTATTATCATATATATATATATATATATTATACCGTATTAGCATAGGATTTATAGATGATGATGATGCTAGCATCATAAATATAGCCTTTATAGACCTCCTCTTCCTGTCATCGCGAAAACAGTTAAGGCCGGGTCACACAGAGGCGATCCGGTAGCGATAGCGATAGCGATCCGATACCGAGTATGGAATCGCACCCGCTTGCTGTGTGTCAGGTTGCATACAAATTCGAACATTACAAAAAATCCCGTCTCGCTATCGGATCGCTATCGCTATCGGATCGTCTCTGTGTGACCCGGCTATTATTCGGTCGTCTTGAAGTGAGTGTGAATTTATATGTTTTCGTGATGAAATCAAATATTTTATTTCAAAAAGATAACATATTGAGGAAATCCTAGGTGAGTAAAATCGGAATAGCCCAAGGCTCAATCCTACGTCGTAAGGTGACGTTTTAAAGCGATTCATGTGATGCGTACCCGGCTACCCGGTATCATCACCTGACGTCACGCTATCGGCAAGTGACGCAATTGCCTCCTAGGTGTGAATCATGCATACCACTAGAAATCTTGAACTCAACGATCCCTCGCCATGGACTCAAGCGTCTCCACGTGTCGTCACAGTCGTATTGCTATCTGATACGAGATAGCTCTTGTTTGTAAATACATAGTTTTGGATTTTAGCCGTAAGACTGAAGGGGTGGTACAGGAAATTGAGACTGTTTCATTGATAAACCCTAACCTATTTCGACTAACGGTTTCGGTCGCCCGCTGTGTTAACTTCAGGAGTGGAGGACATAGGGTTCAGTTCTCGCGCTTTCGCCACCTAACGAAAATGGTCATGACCTTGGTATCGCTCCTAAATTAATTTTGCTCAAGGCGGTACACCCCTTGATACCGATTGATTGATCTGACAAAATTATGGACCTATAATGATTACTTTCCCCTGGTATTTCTGGTTATTATTAACGCACGTGGTATCTTAAAATACCACTCGCGTTATTGAGGGTTTCCCCGTTAAGATTATGTATGTAGTTTCCAAAAAATAGTAGCAACTAGGTCATACATTCCGTCTACTGTTGATTATGACAATGTGCAATATCAGTGACGATTGATTTAGGGGAATCCTCGAACAAATGGGTTTGACTCCACCGTAATAAGAACAACTCAATGGTGGAATGTGTTGCCTAAGAGGGTATTCTCTGGTGGGTATAATTTGGTATTATCAAATCGAGAGTTTTTTTCTAAGTAATCCCGCTGATAAGACCGCATCAGCGCTACATCAGGCGAGGTGGTAGCCGACTACAACCGGTCTGACGTTGCGATGTATAGGTTTGCGGGCACACTGATGATTTTTATTTAGTCCAATGATTATTGTTTCCTCTATATTGGTTTTCCCAACACAGGCTTGCGTAGTGGGAAACCAACGGAGACCAAAGCATTTGAATAGTTGTTTACGAATGTTAGGGCCTGTAGGGCCGACTATATTTGATTAATAATAATTTTACTCATTAATATTTATTATTTTTAAGATTTTTATGACTTCGCATTGACCTTCTTTCGACAACTGACACGTGGTGGAAAGAAGCGAGATTCATTTTTTTTAAATTATGAGTGATGATACGAGCAGGACATGTGCCTGATGGTAAGCAACATCATCATCATCAACAGCCCACTAAATGTTCCCACTGGGCATTCTCTCGCAAGGAGAGAGTTAAGGCCATAATCCACCACGCTGGCCCAGTACGGGTTGGTGGATGACACATGACTTCGAAAGATTCTAGATACATGTCGGTTTCCTCACGATGTTTTCCTTCACCGTTTCAAGTTAGTGGCATTACGCACATGACTTCGAAAAGACAGTGGTGCGTGTGGGGTTTGAACCCGGGGTCTCCGGATCGGCAGGCGCCGTTCTCCCGACTAGACCAGCCGTAACTTTAAGCAAGCAACATGCCTGCCACATAACAGCGCAGTGACACGCAGCTATTGCAACATCAAGATTCCAAATCATTACCTAGCACTGCACTGCGCTCGTCACCCAGAGACGTGCGCGTTTACAACTATAAGTTGAATAAACTTATTCAACCTTTGCCTTTGACACCTCGTGTTTTTAAAAAATATTTTTCGTTTTGAAAAGATAGTTAATTTCTAGGTCTATTTTTTATCCTAGATTTGCGTTTGATGATCTACAATGGAGGTAAGGAGCGCGGTTACGTTACGCGACTGGTACGCGGTACGTAGATTAAACTTGTTAATTTTAGATTTCAAAATACCGAGATGGTATTCACCAGGGAATGCCCACCCCACCCAGGTAATCTAGTAGTTGACTGACGCATTCATGTTTTTAACCGACTTTAAAAAAAAAAGTAGGTTTCTCAATTCGACCGTATATTTTTATTTTTTATTTTTTTTTATTTTTACGCCTTATTGAAATTTTAAATAAGTAGGTACTGACTTGATGAAATATCTTAACTCGCGCGAAAAATGTAGGTATAAAACATTTACACACTTAACGGTTAGCAGGCAAAGATAAGTCAGTAGATGATTGTTGCCACATCTTGAATGGTGATTATAAATGATCACGTTTAGAGACACCTCTTTTGATTTTGTAGAAAGTATGTAGTTTTGATTGATTATCTTTCTAAACACCACAAGAATAAATATTTGACGTTGCGTATAATTACAAGATTGTATTAGAATAAGAGGCTTAAAGAATTAGTGGTGTAATGCCAAAGAATTAACAGTTTTGATGTTATGGCAGAAAGAGGGTACTTTTTAACACAGTTCAAACAGGACGTCTACTCTGTTTCTACGAAAACGAAATTTCGAAAAAAAAACTCGCGACTTTCCTACAGTAGGTACTCTCGTTCTACTTCGTTTCGTCCGATACAACTTTGTTTGACGTTTAAATGTTCTAAGCATACTCTAATTAGAGTGGGCTTAGAACATTTAAACGGACTAAACGACGGATCGAAGTAGAATCGGAGTTGGAAAATCGAGGTTAGAGGTAATTTGGTCGTTTTTTTTTTCTTATATGATTGCTCTATCAATCGTAGAGTAGATTTGCACGGTTTGCACCTATCCTTGGAGAGACGTGTAGCTTGCTTGGTCAGTAAATAGAAAGCAGAATAATACAACGCAACAAGATGCAGTAGCATGATTCCATTTCATTGATGTAGACTGATGCAAAAGTATTGTTGCATTTGTATTTGTTAATATTGCGTAATTTTTTTTCATCATTTGTGACACAGATTTATGAAGAGCTCTGTTAGTTATTCAACCATCAAGCACCATGTTGTGGTTTGTACACACAAAAATTATAGAGCAAAGAGATAAACCGTCAGACACTCAAACGCTCTCTAGGCTTATACACACTACCAGGTCTATACGGCATAACGCTACAGCTGTCTGAGGAGGTAAAGTATTTAGGGATGATCCTAGACAGCAAACTGAACTGGAACAAGCACCTAGAGACCAAGATCAACAAGGCCTGTATCACCTTCTATCAATGTCGCAGAATGATAGGTAAGACATGGGGACTTAATCCAAAAGTCACCCTATGGCTTTACACCACAGTGATCAGGCCCATCATCACCTACGGGGCATTGGTCTGGTGGACCAGGACGACGCTGGCCACAACCATCGCGAAGCTACAACAGTTCCAGAGGTTGGTATGTTTAGCGACTACCAGCGGTATGAGCACAACACCAACGGCAGCCCTGGAAATAATGCTGGATCTGCCTCCGCTCCATTCATTTGTGCAGCAGGAGGCGGCGATGTCTGCAATAAGACTACGGACTCTCGGTCTCTGGCATGACACAGGTATTCCTCACACGCGAGTTCTTCAGGACAGTCTGAAGCACCATCACATGCTGCTGGCGATCAGTGACAGAATACCCAAACAGTTCGTATTTGACAAAAAATACAAAATCCAACTTGAGGAGCCCCCCTCCGGTGATCATAGCTCTACCGAGCTAATGGTCTATACCGATGGTTCGAGAACCAACGAGGGCGTCGGATCAGGCACCTTCTCGGAGGACTTAAACATCAGGTATCACACATCCCTTGGGGCCTACAACTCCGTCTTCCAGGCAGAATGCGTGGGCATCACGAGGGCGGCTACCATAATCGCCGACAGGAGGGTACAAGGATATAACATCCGCATACTATCTGACAGCGCGGCAATTTTACACGCCCTAAAGAGTAACACCATTACTTCGGGGCTTGTTCTTGAATGTCACAAATCCCTGATGGAGGTTTGTAAACATAACCAAATCGTTCTTCAATGGATTAAAGGCCATAGTGGATCGAGAGGTAACGACGCAGCGGACGAACTGGCGAGGAGGGCATCAGCGGAACAGGTACAAGGCCCTGAACCGATTGTCCCACTTCCATTATCACAGGTACGGAAATGGCTGCGTGAGAAATCACTTAAGGAACATAATAACAACTGGACCAACAGGACAGACTGCAGTCAGTCTAGGGCGGCACTGGGGGGCCGTAACACACGGTATACCCGGCAGCTGCTGAGCCTGAATCGACAACAGTTGCGTCTGGTCACAGGCGCACTGACTGGTCACGGTTCGTACAATAAACACCTATTCACACTAGGTATTACCGACAGTCCTCTTTGCAGAGCCTGCCTCGAGGCTGAAGAAACGGCCGCTCACGTGCTGATGGAGTGCACGGGAGTGGCGGTACATCGGGCGAAGTTCCTGGGCACACCGGGGACGCTCCGCGAAGCATGCGGCAACGTGAAGACGCTGCTGGGCTTCCTGCTGGAGCTGGGTTGGCAGGAGTGAAGCCTACTTCCCACACACGCAAAATAGGCGCATCGAGACGTCGAGTTGCGGAAAACAGCCCGCCTACGAATACGAACGAATACGAGATAAACCGTCATATAGTATTTTTAGGTTACGAGCAAAGTGGTAGGTATTGTTTTTTAGACATTTCTGGTGGAAATAGCAGCATGACACTATGCTGTTATAGGCAGACATGTGGCCTACATTAGGAGCATATCAAAAAACTTAAGCCTATGTGTAATGTAAAAATAAAATGACAAGTACTAATATCAAAAGAAAATAATATCATTCTCCCTTGTCTATGAGACTTAGGTCAGTGGTAACAAGTCCACTTGTCACTTGATATAGGACACCTATATTGTCCACTTAACACCAGGCTACAGGTTGGTCAAGTGTGAACCTATAACAGGTAAAAAAAAAATATTGACAAGCCACTCATGGCATCAACGTTTTCCTACAAGCCAATGTACTTTTCATTGAACAAATATGGTACAACCACGTTTTAGATAAAGCAAATTTCAAGTGTTGTCAACCAATCTGTTTACTTATCTCTGACGTTGTGAAGGCCAAATCTGTTAGATGTTATTTACAACATTATCTAATATTGATTCTTCACACGCTTCAATTTTACAGCTCAGATTATGAGCTTTATGTTACAGCTTATAAGGTTTACATTTTATTAACTTTCAGATATTGTTTAAAAATCGGGGTTAGTGTTTGAAAATTGAATTGTTCTCATTACGAATACATAATTCTTTTACTATTCATGCAAAAAATCTGGAAATTTGTTTTTGTTTAGTTAAAATAGTGATCATTTTCACATTTCAATCGTGAAACTAAGTAGAATCACATAAATGCAGCGTTTAGCCACATTATTAATTGGAATATCATTAGTTATGGATTCATATCACAAAAATTGGTAATATAATCATTTCCTATGAATAAGATAATGACAAATCAGTGGATATGGTGAATAATACTTGCGAGGTGATTTGCAATATCTGAATTATTGATTTACTAAGTGGATGACAGACAGCTCTGCAATCTCCAATAGTTGGTTTATACTTTAGTGGGACTATTATAACTCAATGAAAATGATTAAATCTAGTTTCTGTATGTCACTAGGATTTCAACTGACAGGTTGGAAACATTAGAATGCAATATTAGAGGAAATAATTAACTTCTCACACTCTGAGCCACTCCTACTAATGGTAATTACGTACACTAATATTAATTATGTGACATTTACTTAATTCTCAGATATTCTGATGCAGTTTACACCATGTCCTCATGTAAATGGATGAATGAGCAATATATGTAACTACAATTAGTACTTCATAACCAATAACATTATTGTAATGAACATCATAAGAGAGACGTACTTCTTAGCATTCCATGGATTCACCGTGCGGGTGCCGGGTCCATCGTGTGGCAGAGAGAGAAATCTCGAATAGACCCCAAGACTTGTGACTCGGGCTGTAGGTTTAAAAGGGGCCCCTTACATTGACGTACGTCAACACTCACCTTCACTACTCGTATTTCTCTCCCTGCCCAGCCAAATCCGATATGATCCTACTAGTGCAGCTTTAGATACTCGTTCTAGTATAGAACTTACTGCACTTCTGGACAATCCAAGGTCTTTAAGCAGGTTATAGAGAGATTTTGCTGGTATACCTCTCGCTCCTACTTCTACAGCGTATAAATTAACTACATAGCCATTTTTTGTTAATTCATTTTGTAGGTCGTAATACTTATTTTGTTTCATCACGTGGTCTTTAGGTATATTAGTTTCCCACGGTACGGTAAGTTCTACCAGGACTATGCGTTTCGTAGCCCTAGAAAAAAGGAAAATGTCCGGTCTGGATGACGAAACACCCACATCCTCTGGGATTTTGTAGTGCTTTTCATATGTGTCCATTAAAATTGTCCAATCAGGTGCTGAACCCAGGATTGAGTAAGGCTTGTTCTTGGAGTTTGAAGTTGAGCCCTCTTTTACAAAGTTAATTTGTCTTTTGTTCATCGTCAATCCCTTTTGGGCTCTAGCTACCGAAAGGCTTACGGCTTCACGTATGATTTCAAGTACTCTGTCATGGCGCTGTGAGTAATGACCCCTATTAAGGAGCACCTTGCATCCCACCAATATGTGCCTTGCTGTACATATCGCCTCACCACAAGTATAGCAACATTTTTCAGAGGCTTTTCCCCACCTTACCAAGTTACTCTGGTCAGGGAGGGTCATTTGGAAAGCGTTCAGATAAAATTTTAATAAGGCAGGAGACCAGTCATATAGCAAGGTGCGCCACTTTAGAGCTAATGGGATACAAAACTCACCTATGGTTAACCACTCACTTTGCATTTCTAAATTCATAGCGTGCACTTTGTAACTATCATTTTCGTCTTGTTGTAGAAAGGTTTTTACCATGTCTCGGTATAAATTATAATTATTCCTGTATACTTTAAATATTAAAAAAATTAAATTGTGGATTTCTCTAGCATAAGGTAAAAATATTATGAATATTATTTGCTTGGTCAATTTGTGTATGTAGTAGGTTTTTATGATATCCAGACTCTCTTTCATTTTGCCGATACAGTGGTTTTACAAACTAAATCAATTAAGAAGGCTAAGAAGAAGGATTAATTGATTATAAGATGACAAAATAATAGGAGAAAGGGGATTTTGTACTAAGCCAAGCACTTCAACTACAATTTTTATTGTAGTGTGCAAATGCAAAGTTTCAAAACATTCAAAACATATTTCAAATATCTGAAGTGTACCTTCAGATATTTGAATTATGTGGTTCAAACATTTAGGTAAGTACAAATAATGATTAATATTAGTTTTGTTGTGTAAAAAGAACCTTTTGATGCATTGCCTTAAGATACATTTTTAATTGAAATATCACATATGATCTAGCATTTTTTTATGAATTTCTAATGAGGGTATGATAAGAATGTGAAATTAATAATGAGAATACCAGAGATTCTGATACAGTTTCTGATTAGATTTGAAAGTTTTTATTTAAATCTGAATATTTAATATTAAAGCAACTCTTTACGTGATAAAATTGTTTAGTTATATTTAAACAAACCAGGCTAATAACTAATTAAAATTGTCAATTTCATCTCTCCTCTCTATATCTTTCTGTCTATGTCTCCTCCACATAGTGCACAAGTGAGAGGCATAGATTGTATTAAAATTTGTAATATCAATTTGACAAATTAATGAACTGGCTTACAGTCAGGTTTTTGAACACTTGGGAAACAACTTCTAACACATACAATGAAAGTGAAGTATAATTAATTATTATTCTTATGTTGTAATCATGGCAACAGTCCTGCTCGTCTCATCACATTTTATTAAAAAAAAAAACAAGGTTTAGATTGAAATACCACTAGCTAGATCGTCATACCATCAACAAATAGAGAACCTAAGTCATAATCCCATTTAAAACCAGTTGAATAAGCCCATTCGTAGTTGTTATGGATACTACCTGAACCTAAAATTACTAATCAAGATGACATGATAATGTACTGTCAAGAGATATTCAGAAACTTTCTGAGCTAAACACATTTGGCTATATAGGCGATGATTTAGGAATATGCACCAAATTTTTCAGAATTTCAGAGTGGTCATCACAAAAGAATTAAACCACAATTGTTTTTTATAAGAATAGGTGAGGGTGGTTCAAACATTACTCACCCTTCTCGTCTTTATTGGATCCGGAAGCGTTGCTGGAGAGGCTGGAGTCGTCCGAGTCGTACCCGAAGGCCGAGTCCCCCGCGGCGGAGGGCGCGCGGCGCGCGGGCCGCGGGCCGGGCCGGCGCTGCGCCGCGCCGCCTATCACCTGCAGGAGCTCCAGCGGGTAGTGCCGGGGACCGCGCTCCCCGCCCGCCGGCGCCGCGCCCGGCGCGCACAGCCCGCCGCCGCCGGCGTACATCATCGGGGCTCCCTCGCCCATCCCGCCTCGATCTACCACACGATCCACACTTCAGTACATCCGGCGATCACCGATCACCCGGCGAAACTACAACCTCCTTCTTCCCACTCTTCAGACCACTCACCTGTATCGCAACCGTTACGGAGATCCACCGCTATTGTCTCATAGTAAAGGCGTGAATTTTACCAAATAATACAGTCTGCCGCAAATAATATCTCTTTCCGATCGAACCTCAAGAAATTCGAGACGTTCGACTTTTCGGGACTTCTTCTTACGGGCCCGTTTCGATTTTGCCGGCCGTTTTGTCGATTACGTGTCACTGGCCTCGCACTACACGAACGAAACCGGCCGAGTATAATTATTTCGGCGCCGGTAATTATAAATCTACCCACGAATTATGGCAAATCTTGTAAAAATCTAGTGTAAAAGATCCGCCATGACTTTTTTGGAGCAACACTTGTGACATCTAGTGTCAATCACTTTCATTCCATTCGATGGTGACACACGTGATTATTATTTTTCTACATTTCAAGTTTTCGTGTTCCATTTTAGGCCAGTTATTTTTTTGTTCATATACAATAAAAGCTCGAAAGCACTGAACCAAGCTTTTTTTACACACTCATTAATAATTTTTGGTCACATGACGATGTCTGAATTTTTCGACGTGCAACACTAATGTTTTGCTAGAAGTTTTGCGGGAATCCAAAAAATTAAATTTTTCCCTTTGATGAAACTAAGTAAACGAAGATAAGGTACGCTCTAATATAAAGACAACATAATGTAACGTAGGAATAACGAAAATCTCACACAAGTATACGCAATGTGCACACAGCTTCACTTGCATCGTGAGAGACGTTTGAATGAATGACAAAGACATCATGACAAGTAGGCAGTAGGTGGAAATGAGATAGCTATACATCACATTTGTTTAGATATTTTTTTCGACAAGAATAGAAAGACATACAAATGCACTGGCGTGAAAGAGACAAAATAGCCGCAACTAACATATCGCCGGTCGTGTTGCACTCTTACGCTGTATGTATATCTGTCTCTTTTTAGAAATGGCCAATTCTAAAATTGTTTCCAACAGAAAAATAATTTTAGATGTAATAATCATTGAACTGTTATGGAAATAATTAAAGATTTTGTGTACTTACGCATGAAAAGTGATACCATGGAACTTGTTCTTGGTCTTTGAACTGTTTGTGCACCTTGCAAAAGCAGAATAAGACATTATTACGGCTCATATCGGATTTTTTTGAATTGTTAGCGAACGTCCACTCAACTTGTGGCTCCTGTTGCGACTGAGACTCAATCAGGAGACGTCACCTGATTTTACATTGTGATCGTAGATGAGCGCTTGCCGCTTCTTAGTGTTTTAAGAGTTCAATGATTTCTCCAATTTTAGACAACAGCAGACAGTCATTTAGCGATTCTAAATGCAATCCGAATGGTTTGTAATCGGAATGACGATCCCTGTCTCTGTCATGCTAAACAGATAAGACAAAGACAGACAGATGAGATTCCGTGTCGGATGCAACCGAATTAATTTAGAATCGCTACCCTAGAGACCTATTATGTAGAAAGATAGGTATAAAACTTTGGTATAAAATAATAATATGCAGCACTATGCCGTCATTTGTAAGCTGTCCAACTGAGTGTATGTGAGAATAGGAGGTTACAACCCTCGAATTTTTTTTCTTGTCTCAATTTTTGTACGGCTTTGCTGAATATTTTCAGACCAACTATTCTACGAAATTATGGATTACAGATAAACGATGCCCAAGGTAGACGTAGAGATCCACCACCTCCAAGGTTACGGGGGTCACATAGTCGTGGTCATGTTCCAAAACTGTGCGATAAGTACATGGATGCTTTTTTAAGCAGTGGTCCACCTAGGTACTGGACCCAGCCCCATGTCATAATCTTCATGCTCCCCCTGGATCCGCGACGGCTGGCAGGCTAAGCTAGGCTGGTCACCTCACCATCACTTTTGTATTAGACTTGTTTATCTTCAGACCAACTTTACGAGATGAGTCATAAAGGTCTTGTATCGTTTTTTGGAGATCTTGAATGAATGATGAAATGTGCATGCTGAACAGTGTAATCTCATCAGCAAAACGAAAATGCTACAGGTTTAGACATAGCCATTGATCTTAATATATTTGTAATCCCATTTGAGTGTCTTCATTATATGAAAACGGCAGTGAAGAGTTTTGGTAAAATGATGTCTTCCTGTCCCACCCCTCCTGTCGTCTATGAATGTGATCGATCGTAGAAAATTCGTTTTGGTAACCTGTCTGTTTGATCGAGCTCATTTATCAAGCTGGTGAGTAATTGTTCGGGACAGTACTTGTGTAATAAGTTTATACATATTATGTATGGGGTATCAGCGCATCAGCAAGCTGAAGTTGCAGTGGGCTAGTCATATCTAAAAAAAAATGGCAGTCATAGGAACTGCCGATAGAAGGGAAAACTAATAACTCAAAATTTGATAGCTTACTTTGGAAACTACGCGGGTGAAACCGGAGAGAGTGGCCTGGTCATCATGGCATGGCCATCAAGAAATGCGTCAGCATTTCCCATTAGCTCACGCATTTCTAGATGGCCAATTGCCATGGTCCTGAGTTAACCCGAAGCTTTCTAATCATACCCGAGCGTGACCCTAGAATTCAATTCGCACTCCACGAAAAATCTGTCTAGGCGCACCAAAAGAAGTTTTCACTTAAAAAAAAAACGTAACGGCGAACGTAGTGTAGAACACCCTGAGACTAGGTGGAATGATGATTTACGGAAGGCAGCTGGTGGCAGTTGGAAACGTAAGCCGAGGATTGGGCTGAGTGGCGTATCATTGGAGAGGCCTATGTCCCGCAGTAGACAAATGTGGGCTGATTATGATGATGATGGGACATCAAGCTAATGGGACGGGATGGTAGGACGGAGACACGCCCATTTTTAATGAGTGCTAAGGCCCATTCTACATACTATCCTATCCTATCGTGAGTTGGAATGGCTGGTAGTGGTTAGTCAGTTCTTATTTCGGAAGGTGCAGCTTTAGGGTCGTCGTTAAATATACAAATGGGTTGTGATTTATGTAGGATGAGGTTTAAAATAGTGTCCGACCGAAACTGATTTTCCGGCCGAAACCGAAACCGAATGTTCGGCCGTGGCTTCAGTTTCGGCCGAAACCGAAACCGAATGTTCGGCCGTGGCTTCAGTTTCGGCCGAAACCGAAACCGAAACTCACGTGGTCAAGTATATAATTTATTAAAATACTGAAATTTGGTGCATTTTACCTATTATTTTGCCTTAATTAGGGCATGAAATGGAAACACAATATATTAAGATTGTTGTAATCATTTATTGAATATAAAATAAAAACATATTAATAACATTTAAAAAAAAAATTCAAATTAAGTTCTTTGTCAAATCAGTCATCTAACTAAATCAAATCAATAATTGTTACTGTTTCATTAAATACTAAGTATTGGTATTTATTTTGAGATCTTTCCCTTTAATACTTTGGATTGTATTTGTACTTAGTAGAATAATCGGTCTCTTTTAGGTACCTCTTACATAAAAATAATAATTACTATCTCGCCTAGTTCCAGTCTCAACATAGATAATCAAAAATCACATATTTAGAATTAAAAAAGATACCCAGATCACAATTAGTAGGACAGTTGTACTACTTACATTTCGAACTAAGTAGCTCACTATTAAACTGAAGTTTAAACATTTATATAGAAAACATCAAAACAGTTATAAAATCAAATGAAAAAACTTCTATATAATATATAGACCAAAAAAAAAAAAGTAACCCTAAAGATACAGGGTTATTGGTAATCAGCCTGCATCCTTTTAAGGGGATGTTAGGTACATTCAATACGTCAACTTATGTTCTACAGTTTAAAATTTTTTTTTTTCTTTTACAAAATAAATAAAAAGTGCATTTGCACGGTCTAAAAGTATCGAACTCTTCGTAACAATTCGTAACGAGAGCGCGTACGCTCTTTAACGCGCAAAAAATGATGTACCGAAGTGAATAAACACTAAAAAGTCGCTAAACAATACAAAAAAGAGCAACAAATACATTTTTTTTGGGTTATCTATTAAGTTTTGACGAAAGTTGTAGAACAAAAGTTGTTTGTTTAAATATACAGAACATGCCCTTAAACGGATGCAGGCTGATTACCAATAACCCTGTATAATATATATATCTTATATATTATTAATATTCATAATTGAAAAGTCTTATATTGTACGCCAAGAAAAGCAGTTTGTCTACATTTTCGCCACGCAAATTATTGCTACAGAACTATCCGAACGGCGCACGATAATTCCCCAAAAGGGCCGACAGCGTCCGTCAAAGCGTTGCCGCGGAAAACAAAGTTAGGCGATCGTGAACGTGCTTGAACTTGTTAAGTTTCGGTTTCGGCAAAAGTTTCGGCCGATTTTGGCCGAAACCGAAACTGTGGCCGAAACTCGGCCGAAACCGAAACCGAACTTTCGATCATAACCTCATAACATGAAGATGTAAGTACATAACACAAATGTGTGATCTGTGAAATCTTTTACCAACTTTACCGATACATTAAATATTGTTTACTTTGAATATTAATGATAATTTGGTCAAAACAGCCCAGCATTAATATTAATATATTACCCTAAAGCCCTCATTTCTTTAAATCCTGTCATCTAATCACAAACGTTTGAATTCTTCCAAATTAACAAAACTTGGCTAAAACGATTTGGTACTAAGTCGTGTAAAACTATTTAGAGCTTGGGTCTTTCAAAATGAATCTACAGGAGATCTACAGTGACCTGAGACAGTGACATATTTGTAATGTCAATGAAAAATTACATTTAATTTTTCAATGCTGCAATTTAAATAGCATGACCGCTCGTATATTTCTTTTTTTCCCAGGGGAGCACAAGAAGTGACGTCACAACTTGCGGGAGCGAGACAGTCTAATTACCTGTTACTTGTGAAAAAGAGAGAAAGATATACTGATTTTATGTCCTTATCACCGTGGCCGGGTTTTTCACTGGCTAAGCTTTCAAATCTGACACCGGGTTCCCCAACAAATGTCTGTTCAAATCTTGGATTCTGATTTTTATTGATTTAATTCATATATGTTTATTATAATAATATTTGAAACGTGTTTGTGAAAGACTTCTAAGTCATTTATGTTTTTGTATATTAACAATGTGTGTTTGCTGTGTTTTAAGCTAAAATATCCGCAGTGAAATGTGAAAGTGAAGAAAAATCAATGGAATCTCATTTTACTCGTAAGTAGACAATATTTTCAAATGCCCACTTGATAAAAATTGATAATGATGCATTCTAGATATCAACATGAGTTAAATTTATACCATAACGGCTGCATCTAGTCCAAAATTTGCAAAATATGTAAAATGTAAACATAACCTATATAACAAAACAAACAAAAAAGTGTGACCAGTTATTTCTTACAAATTTACCCATGAAATGTACAAGTCGGTACATAATTGACAGTTTATTTACTGGCCGTTTACTAATAATACGTACTAGATTTTGCCTGCGGATTCGCATTCGTTAGTTTTTGAAGTAAAAACTTCCTTTGGCGCATTACATACAGATTTTTCGTGGGCCGTGAATTGAGCTCAAACATCATGCATGAAATAAATTTTCGGGGGAACTCGGAGCTATGGCCACAAATGCGTAAACATTTTTAGATGGTCATGGCGTGTTACCATGGTTACCATTACACATCTTTAGTCTAGATAGCCAATGGCCATAACGTGTGAGAAGGCTTATTTAGATGACAATGCTTTAAAGATTTATTCCAAACTAGAAACGCCCTCTGGTTTCACCTGCGTAGTTTCCAAAGTGTGCTGTCAAGTACTGAGTTATAAATTTTCAGTTCTATCGTCAGTCTCTATGCCTGCCAGTTTTTTTCCGTTACCAATCCCTACGCTTCAATTTCTGTTTCTTCTCCCACTGACATTGCAACTCTTGTTTTCTGGAGTGGGAATTGCATCAAACTCCAATTAACTTACACTATCCTATACAGATCCCGTCCCATTTTAATGAGAATGAATGATGCATTTAGTGAAATTAATTAAATTAAATTAAAAAAAAAAGTTTAATTAATATTTACATTGTGTCAGTAGATTATGAAGTACTAAGCTCTGAAAGTTACGGCTGGTCTAGTCGGGAGAACAGGGCCTGCCGATCCGGAGACCCCGGGTTCAAACCCCACACGCACCACTGTATTTTCAAAGTCATGTGCGTAATGCCGCTAACCTAAAACGGTGAAGGAAAACATCGTGAGGAAACCGACATGTACCTAGAATCTTTCGAAGTCGTGTATCATCCACCAACCCGCACCTTTATTTGATGATTATGGCCTTAACTCTCTCCTTGCGAGAAAAAGCCCCGAGTCCCAGCAGTGGGAACATTTAGTGGGCTGTTGATGATGAAGCTCAAAAAAAGATTAATACAAATTTTCACCTCTGATTTAACCCTTTTGCAATTCCAATTATGCAACTTTAATGTATCACTACATTTCTAGTAATAATTTTGATTGTTTGATTCATCCAAATTAATTATCATTTTGCAGATGTGACACTCTGAAGAATAGGATAAAACATTGTGTGAATAATAACGCAATATTTTTCATGAAGTACGAAATAAATCAATTATCCTGAATTACCACAACATCTAATAGTAGTATCTCTACTAAAACAAGGGCTTCGAACATTGAAAAAGTTAAATGTTTGTTCTATACGTAAGTTCCGAGTTATCTGTGTGAAGTCTGGGCTAGCTGCTACGAAATGGTATACCTAAATTTGTCCATTAAACATACCTAAATTTGTCCATTGACATATTATTATAATATTGAATGTAAAGTACAATTTGAAATAAATGTATTATTGTCCTGTTTTTGATTATTCTCCCTCCTATTTTATTTATATATCCTCCCATTCAAAGAGAGGTTTCATGTAATATATTACATGAAACCTCTTTTTGAAATGTAATTTTAGAATGAATAGAACACGGGCTGAATTCATTCAACTATCGTAGCACTACCCTTATCCAGTGGAATATTTTCTTTATGGCAATACCTTTTGAGTATTGAATTGAAAATTGAATTGAAATTGAAAGAACGAGAAGCACTATAGTAATCAGGAACTTTGTAATTCTATAGGTACTTCTTCTGAGTTTTTTCCTGTCAAAATGTTAGCACGTCTGCTTTTGTTGTCCTACTCTTAAGATAACTATTCTGTGGGAGAAAATGAGCAGTGGAATGTTTATGTCAAATAGAATGTACGAATGTAGCGATTTGCTGCTTGATTTGGAAAATATTATATTTTGATAAAATCTCGAATATTCACGATTTTTAAAAATTAATTTATCGTGAATAATGGAAATTTTGAGCCAAATTGATTCAGTTAATGTGCTCTAAAATCTTCCCAGCGAGTGATGACGTTGAACGAAGACTATGTAACCTTAAAAGTGCAAAAAGAAAAAAACTTTGTCGTCTCATTGTTTGATTATCATTATCTAAGTCCTGCAGCTGCCTGATATGTCACATTTCGTGGATTTTATGGACGGTGTTCCTGTTAAAATATCGGAAAAGTACAAGAAACCACCGCGAATCGAGATACCTTACAGCGTAAGCGAGACTCCGATTCGTGCCCAGAATGTCGTTGACACTGCCAAATACTGCTCTACTTTCGAAAACAACGTATTGGCGAAGCTCAAGGAGCTTCGTAGTGCGAAGGAAACGAAGAAAAACGAAAGGAAACATCGACTACAGTTAGTGGAAGAAGCGAAACAGAAAAAGTTGGACGCCTTGGCGGCCGCTGAGGAGGAGGAGCGCCTCAAGCAGTTGAGCGTCTCCGAGGTGTCGTATCCCAGCACTGAAGAGATCAGTGCACTCTCTCCTGATGAGAAAACTGATAAAAACTGTGATATAGCTACAAATACTGACAATATCGAGGTTATACCCACTTCTGTAACCACTGAACATAACTATCCAACTTGTAGTAATCCTACAGACTCCCAAATGAACATACTCCAGCCAATACAGGTTAAATCTATTCATTATCCAGAGACGAGCTTACTAGACGACCCAATATCTGATCCATTACAAAATCTGAAGTTAAGTACAAAAGTTAATAAACTACCATACTCTCATAATGTAGAAACATTAACATTCAGAGACTTTGAACAAGATACTTCGAGTCCATTTGATAATGTTGAACTTAAAACTATAAATGATATGGAGTTGCTGGCACAAATATTACAGAGCCAGAAAGAATCATCCACGAGCTGTGAGCCAACATACATTCCAAATCAAAGTTATGCGACAGTGAACTGTGGCACGCAGGCTCAGTTAGATGGAGTCGCTTATTTACCAAACCAATATACTCCAGAGCAACCTCTGCAAGCTACAGGGATGATGTATGCTTCACCACAACACTACCAAAATAATGGTTATTACAATCCAGTTGATATGGACAATATGTATATGCAAAATTATCAATATTATGCACCTAATAACACATATCCAGTAGATCCATATTACAACAACATAAATGCTTCAGTAGGAGTCCCAAACGGTGCTACATACATACCTCAGCCTTACTATTATGAATATCCGCAAGTACCGGTGCAGTACCAGCAACCTATGTACACGTATAAAAATGAAGAGAATCTTGCCAAACCAGTAGAAACTCAAGAAAATGTAGTGCCGGTTCAAAATACTGTAGTTAAATCCCGATCAAGAAGTGTTCCAGATATTGTGAAAGAGCTCAATGATGAGATAACATTAGCAAAACAGAGAGCAAACGAAAGATCATATAATCCCAGTCCGACACCTAAATTAGTTCCTCAGCCGTCTTCTAGCAGTGGTAAGAAGGAAGAGAAAAGGCATAGACGGAAACTGGAACAGTTGCCGAATCCATATGAGAAATTGTCAGTGCAGTTACAGAGCATGTGTCAGAAGATACACGGAATGGGATTCCCTTTGGACAGGGTAGCTAGGATATGTACCCTCGTGGGTGAAAATGATAAGAAGGTCAGTTCAGTTCCTTCAAACCTAATATGGAATTGCTTTATTTACTCATTGTATTCACAAGTTGTGTGGTTTTAATTGATTAATGTAGTTAATTTGCTGTACTTGGTTTGTACACAACAAGCATAAAGATAAGCAGCCCATTCTATGATCCTACTGGGACTTCTTGCACTTGGTCACTATCTCATCAGATGTTAAGCGACAATGCTGTGTATAATACCTCCATAGCTTCAATTACACAATATGATTATGTTCATTGTATAGCTGTGATGACCTACTGACCATCCCGAATCACAGAATGTCTGATTTCCCAAGCTCTTGAGTTAATGCTGATGTAAAAGTCTGCAATCACTACTGGCTTCAATGCCCGTGATGGTGATTTATAGTCTTGACTCTCTTGTGAAAGAAGGCACCGAGTGGTATAAACTATATGGACATATATTATGTACCACTGTCGAAACTGGGGCCGACTGCTAGTGCAATATAGTAGTAGTGTTTTGGTACATTCATAGTTATTATTTTACTGTTGACTAAAATATTGTGTTGTTACTTTTCAGGTGATTGAAGGTCTTCTTTTGCTGGGTGAGCTTATGGACCTGGGGTTCTCTGAAGGCCGGGTGTCCGCCGCACTAGCCAAGCACGAATTTAACCGGGACAAAGCGCTGGACGAACTTGTGTCTTAACAGTAACAACATAAGGAATTTATTGGATGAAAGTTTCTACCATGCCGTCTCAAGGTAGTATGCTAGATGATATTGTGTCTTGAACATATGATGATAAGGTACACATAATAAAATCGAAGAGGTTTGCTATTTTTTAATAGTGAACCCATGGTGAAGTGCTGAATGATCTTCTGTCTTACTCTCAAGTGTGTAAGGTTCACTTCTCCTCGTACCCACTTGTGAGATTTTCTAGTTGAATGGATTCATAATTTAATGTTACTAAATGTACATTCTGAAGTAAGGTTCTGTGAATAAAAGTTAATAAGTAGCAATTGTGATATAAATGTGAAATTGTATATTCAAAAGATTTAGGCTAAAGGCTGTTCATCCATAACTTGAAAATAATTCATAATTTAGATTATCGAATTGCTAAACATTGTACTTATGAACAGGAATTTAATATAACATACCAGAATTTGTTTGAAAAGTTCAAATTAATATTTTCAAAACAAAATGTCTCATGTATGTAGTTTTATACAATGTTTTCTTTTACTCTTAACAGTGAAGCAAAACTCTGTGAGGAAACCAAAATGTTTCGAGGGCATCCTTAGAAGTCTTGACTAAAAAATATACCATTCTAATTAGTCGTTCAGGTAGATTGTGGAAAAATGTGGCACTTGTATTCTATGTTTTATCAAATTATCATTAACTAGCGGCCCGCTCCGGCTTCGCTCGAATAATAACCTAGATATCAACTGCAGCGCCATCTGCCGTAGCCTATGTTACTCGGGAATAATGTAGCTTTCCAAAGGTGAAAGAATTTTTGAAATCGGTCCAGTAGTTTCGGAGCCTATTCATTACAAACAAACAAACAAACAAATATTTCCTCTTTATAATATTAGTATAGATAATAATCTGCAAAGATTTAGATCATCAAACTTCCGGAGTCGGTTGTGACGTCACGTCTTCGTAAGAAATTGTAGAATAAATTGACGTCACTCGACGCTTCTGAGCAAAATCTTTTGTAAGTGAAACAAAATAAAAAATATGTGTACAATATTTTTTAATTATCTAACTGATAGGGTAATTAGTTTACATAGTCATTCTGCCTGTTGAATCCACTGTTCCTACCTTATATGTAGGATGTGGGGCCACTCTTTTGTAGATGTTTAAGTATTCATCATCATTATCAGCCTACCCTAGTCCACTGCCGTACATAGGCCTCTTCCATAATACGACACTTAGCCTCAGCCTTTCTTCTCTGGAGAACTCTCTCTGAACTCTGTCTGGACACTGCGGGCAGCCTTACGTGTGTGGTCATTCCATCGAGTTTTAGGGCGTCCTACGCTACGCTTGTTTATTCGCGATTCATTACGTCTATCCCAATGGTAATCGGTCCTATAACAGAAAAACAAAAAGTGGTTATTTTAAACTGACTTTTAGACTGATTGTATACCACGTGAGTTACCTGTGCTTTCATTTAACAAGGTCGTATAACAGATAGAACCAGTCTACTGTCAATTCGGCTTGGTAATATTATATTACGTAAAGAACAGTTTTGAATTGTGTGGGTACTATGTGACGCTACCAAGTGATAATTGTATCCTATGTTCATTGAGCTAAATTGATGACCTAAGTCCTCTGACGGATTAATTAAATTCAATCGTAGTGAATAATCTGTTGAGACCGTTGTTTCGTGGAGTAGCTTACCACCAGGACGTCCACTCTCTTTCTACGTAAAACGAAATTTCAAAATAAATCGTTGAATGTATTTCGTGGTGGCACACTGAGTTCTCCAATTAATTATCGACTTACAACTTTGAGAAATTACTTATTAGGAGATTATTTTTTAGGACAAAAAAAGGCCTGGTCAAATCAGTTCAAATTATTTGAGTCAATAACTTAATAACTCAGTTATGGATGAACAGGCTGCATTATAGACGCTTCTTTTGCATATCAAAAACGGGAAAATTTAAACAAACATAATTTGTTTCTTAATTGTAAAGTAAAAACAAAAATTCAGTTTTATGAAACTGATATGCGAGCCGTTAAATTTCAAATATGACCGTATCATCGATTTAGATTTTGAGATTTGCTTGTAACTTAGGCGATTGGGTTATTTTCACCTGTGTTATGTTATTACTAGCGGCCCGTTCCGGCTTCAGTCGGATATAATTGTATAAAGACTTAATAGTCTTCGAAATCGAATTCGAGATGTCGACGTAATCGAAATAAAAACTATCCTATCTATGAAGTTGGATCAACCTGCACACGGTGTGCAAATTTGATTAAAATCGGTTCAGTAGTTTAGAAGTCAATCGCTTACAAACAACGTGACGCGAAATTTATTTATGTTAAGATAATATTATTGAGATACAGTTTGTAAGTTTAGCTGTTCAGGGTAATCTCCGGTATTACTGTACCGATTTTGAAAATGATTTTCCTTTTAGAAAGGTTTATAATCCCGGAGTGCTATAGAGTATTTGTTATTCTGGAAAAAAAAGGTATATGTTTTCAATAAAGAATCACAATAAATGTAATAATTAAGTTGCTAAGCTCATTAGCTAATTAGCTCAGGATCAGATTAAGTGGAGGGAATTGGGCGAGACCTTTGCCCAGCAGTGGGAACAGAGATTAGTTAAAAAAAATACTCATCAACAAATGTTACACATATTATAGTGCTAATACATTTGTATGCGTGTCATTATAGTAATGGCACAAAACTATAGTTTTATTGTAACAATTCAAATGGGCCACGGGAATAAACGTAGATTTGAACTTGAACATCATTTTTCATCATCACAGAATAGGTGATTTTTATAAATGTGCACCTGTGCGGAGTCGGGACGGGCCGGTAGTATGTAAATAATAATTGATGAATCTTCGATAATTCGTCTGCGTTTCGACGAGTTTAAAGTTGTCATGTGATTGGTTATGTTTGAAATATAACTGCTCGTGCTTTTGTATTATGAGCATGTAGACAGATTATGAGCATTTAAATGGTTTCCTTTCAAATTCACAAACGAATATTCTAATGATCGTTAAAGCTTATTAGTATTTTGCACTTAGTAAAAAACCAGAAATGTGATAGAGTAGGTAATTAGTAAAATTAGAATTATGTTCTCAATTGATTTGTTGGTAAATGAAAAAATATGTCTTGTTTTCTTATTGTCGTAACAAATTTACTAATATATTGTTTCATGTAACGGGCTCCGAACTATCTACTGATGCTGTTTTCAAAAGAGATAAATAATTTATTAGAAATATTGTAATAGATGGCGCCTTTCTCATAACTAACATAATTTGAACGTATTTTGCCCAAATCCTTATTAGATATGAACAAAATGTGCGTATACCAGGAAAAAAAAAACGTTTAACTTGTGTGTAGATTAAACCAAGTCCTTGACTTGGCTGTTTTCCTCATATTTACGTGCGTATCAGGTTAAATTTCGTGTCTGGAATGAAATTGGAGATATCTAATATCTTTTTCAATCGTAAGAGCTTACCGGCAACAGTAACTTTTGCTCTTCATCGGATTTCCTTATTTCGTACTCGATGTCTCTAACTGTTTTTTTTTTATAAATTATAGTTTTACTCTTGACCGCCATCTCGCTTGATGTTAAGCGACGATGCGGCCTACGATGGAGCGTGCTTACCTAGAAGAAACCGATTCACTCTAGATTTGAAGACACCAAGATTATGCCCAGCATGTAAAGCTCTTCGCTTACTTTTATGACTCCGCTACCACCCGACAAATAAAATACACTCAAATATGGTCCTTATGCCATATTTGTTAAGATATAGATTACATTGGCTACACAAATTAGCAGAAGCCTCGCTGACAGCCGTTTGTTAATTTATGTTGCCAATGTAATCTATATCTTAACGGTATTACATAAAGCCCATATTTGAGTGTGTTTTGTGGGAACGCAGTCGTAAAAGTAGGCGCTTCCTTGCCTTTACTGGAGGAACTAATAAACGGAGACGGAGGAGGAATGGAGTCAGGTTTAATTTCAATTTTAAAAATGGCCTTTCACTGTGACGACTGTTCATATAAGTTAAGGTTAACTCCTAGGAGGTTTATACTCGTACATGTATTAAATCGCTTAGTTTTGATTCCATCCAACGTAGATAATATTGTGCAGCAAGTAAATAAATATTTTTTTTGTTAAAATTAATTTAATAAACGCAGAATACGTATGTTGCCGCATTTATAATCACAAAACAAAGTACTTTATTTAAGTTATACAGATTTATAATAGGCTAAATACTAAATATGTTCTTGTCTGCTTTTAGCTTTGCACTCCAAATTATTTCATTTTTCCATGGACTTTTCAATGTAGATTTATCAAAACTGGCATGCATTAGGATTGTTTCTAATAAAAAAAAAACAATTGTCACTGTCCCTAAAGACTCGCACCTTGCATTTGTGACTATGGCTAAATTAAGATTAAAGTAAAAGGTAAAAAGAAAATACGTTTTTCGGGGCACATTGCTTTCAATAAAAGTACGTCGACTCAGCGCCACCGCCCATTACCTTCGAGGATTTGTGCCACTTTCGCATTCTACACGACAAACGAAAGCCAATGTATTTTTTTTTTTTGAAATAAAGATTGACGAGACGAGCAGGGCATGTGCCTGATGGTAAGCAACATGCCTGCCACATAACAGCACAGTGACACGCAGCTATTGGAACATGAAGAGTCCAAATCATTACCTAGTACTGCACTGCACTGCGCTCGTCACCCAGGGATCTAAGATGTTATATCTCTAAGCCCTGTAATTTTTCTGGAAACAATGCCCTTCAGACCGGAACACAGTAATGTTTGCACATTACTGCTTGGCGGACTGATAGAATGACTGGCAAAGGTGTGGTACTTCCCCAGGCGGACTCTGCCAAGAGTCCTACCACTACAATGTATTGAAGTAAAGTAATTCAAAAACGGTGGCAGGTACTCTACGATGACTAGTAACGTATGGCTATCCGACTGAACAATAATACTACGGAACTAGGTATTTTAAAAAAAAAATATACCTACAAACAAAAATATCCGAAAACCTGACTTGCAAAACTTTTGGTGATATAAAAATGTAATTACATATTTCCTAAGGTCTCGGTGATAAGATCTGTTTTCGTTCGGCGAAGTTGATTGGATTTTATTTTTAACATCTCTACACCGTCACACGAAAATAGACCTTAGCGCACTTATCTTTAAGCGCTTTTAGCGCCACAATAACCATAATCTTCATAATTTTTGACACCTTGTTACAAATGTTACAATTCTGTATTTTCTTTTCTGTAGTAATTTATGTTCGTGGACTACTATACGAGTAGCTTACCGAGTTTCAAAAGATCATTTGTCATTGTAGACGCAGAATGTTGTTACGGCACTGCTGTCTTGTATAATTTAAAAGAATAAACATAAATTATAATAATAATACTATTATTATAATGGGATAATAAATATTAAAGGTATTTGTAAATAAGTAAACGTGCAATTTATTTATATTTATGTTTGGTCGGTTGGTACGATTATTTATGAAATATCTGAACTTTTTAAATTATGTTAGTCGTACAGACATGTTTGATAGATGAAGTTTATTGTCCAAGCTGTTGAAACGTCGATTTTTGTTGCTATTATATGCCTGGGACATAAACTCTGTACCTCTCACCGCTGGTGCTGTTACAAAGCTTCACTTTAGCTCATTCTGTCACTTTCAGTTCCTTTAACGGCAGAAACGTCAAATACTGTACCCATTTTACTGCGCTCTACAATTTGACCAGTCAAACCCAGGTTTTGGCGCGTATTAACACTGGAGCAAATGTTTGGAATACGGTGGGCAAACATACAAGATTCACGGGCAGCGGTCATGCGCGTGCACTCTCCTTGAAAAAGACCGCCGGCCGCGGTTGAAACTTAAGTCGGACTGAACTGACACACGTTGAGTTAACCGTGAGTTAATTAAATTGTGTTATAACCACGTTTGTTTTCATACTAAAAATAATACTTTGTTAAACGTGAAACAAATACAAGTATACTGGTACATACTCATTAATTATCGGGATGCTTACTGTGGTTGTACGATGGAGGAAGTCATCAGGTAAAACCAGGTGTTTTACCTGATGACTTCCTCCATCATTAAAATGTAAACTCATAAAACTACACCGAAATATCAAGACACCATCGATACCTACGATAATTATCCCGTAATTAATAATACCGTGATAGCTTACGTCAATTCAAAAATAATAAGTGTTGCTGTAATGAGATTCCATGAAAACTGTACTATGTTTGGTATGAAGCATATTCAGAATGAAAATTTACCTGCCTAAGGTATTTGTCATCAGGCATAACATAAATGTTTCACCTGCATTCAGCGCCATTTTGACACCTGACCTGTAACTGTAGCTATTGTAAGTACCTAGCTTATGAGACGTGATCAGACAAGACGAAAAATGGTTTAGAAATGGTACATGGATAAGTGGATACTTAATGTTTAATATTATACATTATGTTTTGTTGAATAATCAAAAAATATCTAGGTTTTTGATTCTCCATTTACGCATTTTCAAGTCATGGAACAATCTGGTGCCACGCGATTATTTTTACGAAAATTAAATAATCGAATGGTGGTTGTGGCTACCCACTAGCGTCATCTATTACGTCGTTTGAAACTATCTTTTTCCTTTTGATAACGGCTTATTCGGACGGTTTTGGGAACTATTGGTTGTAACATTTTATACAAAGTGACCGTGCTTTTTATCACTTGGGAATACGGCTCACAGTCGCGGTGGACAAGGCGTTGATCGTTATTTGAATTGAACAATGGTGGCAATAAACACGTATAATATGCTTAGTCCATAGAGTATAGAGTGATACGTAGAGTAATTTCCTAAGTCTTGTTCACTGACATGACAGTTCCTATGTCTGCCGATAGAAGTGAAAACTTATAAATCAAAATTTGATAGCCTCCTTTGTAAACTACGCGGGTGAAACCGGAAGGCGTGGCCATGAGCGTGATGAATGCTGATGCATTTCTAGATGGCCAATCGAAAAATGTAAGATTTAATAGACTGTGATACAGCGGTGTCTGCAATGGTTACAGTGTCGCGAATTCTACTGCTTTTTTTCAATTTCAAGGGTTGTCCAACGAGTGAGAATAAAGAAATTTTTAATTACTAGGTATACTAAAAGTCTGTTTTGTACTTCTTGTCGAGACCGAGAGTTTTGTTTGGTACGGCCCATTTCTTACGCTGTTTCTGATCTAGACCTATTGTAGAAGTCCTTAATGATAACAGTGTCACCCTTTCACCAGAGCACAGGCGTTCTACGTACATAATATTATGTACATTGCACACGTCACCGTACAATTGTAAATACTGTCAGACTAAAACCTGACCTATCGTAGGATTGCAATCTCACGCGTTAGATTATAATCTAATGGTGGTTACAATTTAACGGTGACATTTAGGTATACGCATTATGAAAAACATAATATTATTTTTGTATTTATAAAATTAGTCGTTAAGTTGAAATATTACCACTATATGATCGAAACATCTCGTTTCAAATTGTTTTTATTTATTTTAGTGAAAGTTAAATTATAAGTGAAGGCTTGTGCGGTAGTGTGCGGCATGCCTGTACATTGCGGCTTCACACGGAACTAAAGGAAATGTATAAAAATAAAAATGTTATTTTCCAACGTTTTGGTGTATTTTTTTTCGTTTTATCCATTAAATGTAACCAAGTTTGGTAGTGGTGTGAATATGCATATTCCGCTTGGAGTTTTCAGCTTAGATACAATGAGAATAATGATAGCTAGAGATACGCTATGTGCTATGTTGTACACGCTACACGCCTTTTAAAACAAATACACGGGTAACTCACGTATAAAATAGTCAGAATAGCCCGACTCGAGTTTCCACGCTACTCGCCAGAATAAAATGGTGAACAATTAAAAAAAAAGAGTGCGACACCTGAGCGATATAAAATATAATCTGGGTACTTAGCACTTTTGAAGAGAGTTAATAGATACCTATATTTTAGATCATTGTGCATCACCTTCGATCAGACCGTCGCGTCACTTACGACCAGGGGAGTTGGTGGTCAAAGTTTGACCTACCTACGTATATGCGTTAAAATAGATAAGTGTATGTACGTACTACGAGTATTTATGTACCTACACGAAGTTAAGCGAACTGCTTTAATTTTTCAGAAGTAGGTAAGTCATCCACCAACCCCGCACTAGGCCAGCGTGGTGGATTATGGCCTTAACTCTCTCCTTGCGAGAGAAGGCCCCGAGTCCCAGCAGTGGGAACGTTTAGTGGGCTGTTGATGATGATGATGATGATGAGGTAAGTATTTCTAACGCAACGAATGCTCTTTCTGTGGTAGACTCAGTAGAGGCCAACCGCCATAGGTCCCCCACTCAAGCAACGCATTCTACAGCCTAGACGTTCTTATCACAAAAGTAGAGTCAAACTTCTTCCTACTAATAATGCGGAAGTTTGGTTGTTCTCAATCCCGTCAGAATACCTGAACAAATTGAAACGGTTGAAATAAGTTGTATATTGCCATGCCCTTACAGGGTAAATGCTTAGTTTACTTGTAAATTGTCAGCTTTGTAGTTTTGCAATAAATGTTTGATTGATTGATAATATGGGACACAGTTTTGCAATAAATGTTTGATTGATTGATTGATAATATGGGACACAGATAGATTATAGTTTGGAATAACATATAGTAGACTAATTTTCATCCCGGGAAAAGAACGTAAAACGCGCATGAAACTGCGCCGGCGGGGCGCTGTTAGTTATTCTAAACGACGACAACTGCTCGAACGTATACTTGTAAATGAAGAGGTTTGACTCTACTTTTGTGATAAGAACGTTTAGGCTGTGGAATGCGTTGCTTGGGTTTACCCGATGCTTACAATCTTGGTGTTTGCAAATCGAGAGTGAATCGGTGTTTTCTAGGTCCGGGGCGAGATGGTGTTTAAATAAAACCTATAAGAGTTTTAAAAAAATGAAGAAATCTGCAAGTAGTCAACGCCTGGTGAGAAATAAGTAATACGGTCCGGCGCCTGTTCTTACTATCATAGCATGACATCGTATTCCGATTCCGAACCATAACACACTCGGCCTAAAATCTATACAGACGGTGCAGTTGACATACCTACACTCACACAACTACGCATATGTCGTTCGAACACATTTACGCATGTGTGCGTGTCATCTAGGGTTACTAAATTATTTTAGTAAGTTAAGTACACTTACCCAAAGAGAAAACTTTATTCTGACAATATATTAATTAATCACTCCACATATTTCGCGTATTTCATTATAGACTAGTCACAGAACATTAGATTAGCTATAACTACGTTCATAAGATGCATTAAAAAGCGGTATCACAGTTTACTATATCAGAGTATTATACACTGCACAAACTACTTATTAATTATTAACACATCATGTCAGCGACCAGTAAAGAGAAAGCACATGATTTTTCAACTCAAAACTCCAAATTAAATGTTGTAAACAAACCAAAAACAAACATTACGAATTTTTATCAACTATGGCCGATAATGTTGCTAGTTCCGGATTTAATTTATTACTAATGCTTAAAAGAATATTACTTTTGTATGTTGATAAATAGTGATTTATTTATTCGCATTATAGTAAGGATCGCATAAAACTTTAAATATTGTGAATTTGCGACGAATAAACAAAAATCGGTTTCAATTTTAAATTAAATTCAGAAACTAACTTGACCAAATTTCAACGACGATCATAAAAAACTTGAAACAAAAATAAACGAAAGTAATTTTTAGTTTTGTTTTCATATTTCAAAACTATGATCTACCAAAAAAAAAAAGAAACATCATAGAAGACATGGCCCAAATCGTACCCTGACCTCGGCACAAAATAATTGTATCTAATCTCAAAAAAATCTAATAATTGTATGCAAATATATTTTAAGAAAAAAAATTACACCACTCCCATAACCCAAATTAGTGGCTAACATGTTTTTTTATCAGTGTAGTTTTGTAGGCGTTTTTTTAAAAAGTTCACCAATACTGTTTGTAATCCGATGTAATCATCATCATCATAACATCTTAGCATATACTTCTCTTCAAGTACGCCTCATATCCCAGGCCTATGCTAGTGCTGTGCTTGTGCTAGTACTTGTCCAGATTTGACCCGCGATGTAAGCATACTGATAATTGAATACAAAGTCCAAAGTACATTACCAAAAATAAGCGTATTATCATGAATTATTTTACTTACACTCGTTAAATTTGAATTCAATTCCAAGGCCACCCATCGCGAAAAGAACCTAAGCATATTCGTGCATTGTTTGATATATATCTTTATGACTCAGCCGGTATATATTATTTTTATATCATTAACACCAAATTATACAATATATTTTGTTCCATAAAACGAGCTTTTCACACGAACTTCTACAGGCAAAAAAACGCAGGTTAGCCACTCAAACGGATGATGATGATAGTTTAGAATATTATTACTAATAACTTAAAATCCGAGGTACATCAAAAAACCCAGGTGTGGCACCTGGGTTTTTTCAATGTGATTTGGGCTTATGTCCTTTGTTTCACAATAAATGGAGCTATCACGTAACAAACATATAAACGAATTGAGATCCGTCTCCTTTTTTGAAGTTGGTTAAAAATGAAACTAAATCGTAGTAGTACCGGTAGTCCTAGAACCGGTAAAGTTTATAAGTCAATGTCAAAGCCGTTAATTACTGAATAAGAACCGGTAAAGTTTATAAGTCAATGTCAAAGCCGTTAATTACTGAATAAGTTTTAGTTTAAAAATATCGTTAATTTTTTTTGGAACTAACCATTCCAATAGTCAATGTACTCGTATCCTCTTACTGGTTTTAATGAACGGTTGTTGCGAAATCTTAAATAAGCATACTACTTACTAGATGAAATCCTATATTCATTGTTCACTATTGACCGACATAATATATACATGGACGCACATAAAAGTACAGATAGTCCAATATAGAACCTGTTTATTTTTTTTGAGTCGGTTGAATGCTAAGAAATAATCACTTATCAATAAATCTGAATAGTAGCAATCTTAGTAAAAAAAAACCACTAAATTGGCAACACTAGTGACTAGTGACTTCGTGAATTGCGAACTATACCTACTCTGCGCCATCACTCGTTACCATACGTTATTGGCGCCACTGACGTATTTCATAACGATTAACGAAAGCCGCAGTTTAAAAACAACGAGTTTAATAATTTCGTCACAGGACTTCAGTGTTGTCGCGTACTTCTAACCAGAATAGCTTAACACAGTTTATAAAAATGATTCAATCTTTGTAGAAATTCTTATGAAATGAAAAATCTCTTATTCTTGTTTCGTATAATAGACGAAAAATTTGGTACCATTTTGTTAAATAATACAGCATCATGGTCGTATTCTCATAGAAAATTATCGTCCGATATAACCCTTCGTTGAGTGATTCTCGCGTCCTTGCGGGGTAGGAAGCTTGAAACTGGCGGGGGGTGGGGAGTGTCCGTTCTATCTGTATTATCTATTCTATGCCATAACCATAGAATAGATAATACCAAGATAATACAGACCGTAACCACAGTAAAGAACAGTAAAACATCTTCATACAAACGTGCCGCTCTCGGCTTGAATGTGTGCGTGCGCGCCGCGCGCCGTGTCGGCACGCGATTTCACGCACACGCTAGTAAAATATATGGGGGAATAAGGTGGCGGCAGTACGGGTACGGGCTGTACAGCGCGACTGTGAGCACGTGCTACGTTACATGACCGCTCGCGTTCGTCAACTCTCGCCGGCCACTTACCATAATATTAATTATAACGAGTATCATGACTTCAAAAAGCGGAAAAAAATATTGTAGTGTTTTCGGGTGCCTCAATGACGATTTCGCAAACCCGGACTTTTCTTTCTTCATAGTTCCTACTGAACCAGAAATGTAAGTACCTACTTATACTTAAATTTTATTAGAAAATGTGGTATTATATTGTTAATTTCACAGTTTATTTGCTTTATTAAGAGTGTAGCCGAGTCGCATTTTTTCACATAAATGTATTCCCAAATTTACTTCCTGAATACTGTGTTTAGACACAGTAAATACATAATTAATTAAGTAAATACATGTTATAAAACAAAATAAACTTTAGCTCTAAACCACAGTATACCTACTGTGGTTTAGAGCTAAAGTTTATTTTAAGAAGTCTAGTTTTACTATAAACACAGGATTGAGTACGAACCATCGTTTAGATAGACGTATTTGTCGCGTATAGGGCAATTTCACAATAATTATTAATAATTACCTACTATTGATTTTTTTTTCTATTGTCTTATATGTTGTTCGATCCAAATATGGTGTCTTAATATTAACTTATTAACATTATAGTAAGATGTGACCGACTAACGCTTAGGGTTGCCACCACTTTTACTTTTAGGTTATAAATAAAATTCTACGCAACCATTTAGGTTGCGTAGAATTTTATTTATAACCTTTAACTTCTCCGACGCGCGCGATGACAACAGCATCGCGAGGCGCGCGCGAGTGTAGACTCTTAATAGCGAGCGGCGCCTTTGCTTCATTTGAGCTACTATCCGATTATATAAACAATTATTGCACAGTACCCATATAAAAAATAATTATAATTGGATCTCAGAAACTAATGAGGCTTAAAAAGTTTTGCGGTTTTATTAAAGTAAGGTATCATGTATTGAAAATAATAGGTGAAAATATTTTTTTTACATATTCGCGAAAATGCGTATGGAACTCTCTATTTATTTGACTTGACCAATTTGTTTAATTGTTTCAGACGCTTACAGTGGCTACGGTTAATTAATCGCGAAGGCTTCTCTAACAAGTCAAAACATAATGAACGAATATGTGAAGTATATTTTAAAGCTGAAGACATTTCTATGAATTCTCAACGAAAACGATTAAAGAAGAATTGTTTACCGTGCTTACGTTTGCCTAAATATGCTTTTTATTGCATAAATTTAGATCAAGTGCTGCTTGTTCGAAAATATTAACTAAAAGTAAAAGTGACAACCCTGGGGATCAACGCAAGAGTAGGCTAAAAACTCGGCGGGCGGCCTTAGATAACCTACTGTTATGTATTTACTGTGCCATAACTGTAGCGACACTTTAGTGATCGCAATTATTGCATTCCACCGACTTTGCAGAACACAGTGCAGGATGTCTACTCTCTTTCGACGAAAAACGTAATTTCGTAATAATCTCGCGACTTTCCTATTCCGTTTATATTTCGATTATCCGCTAGGGACACAATGAACAAAGGCAATGGAGTTAGTAGGCGGGCACTTGAAATATGAAATATACGACACAGCCGCTACACGTCTTTTCGTCCGTTTAAATGTTCTAACTCTACTCTAATTAGGGTAAGCTTTCTTCTTTTCGTCCGTTTAAATGTTCTAACTCTACTCTAATTAGGGTAGGCTTTCTTCTTTTCGTCCGTTTAAATGTTCTAACTCTACTCTAATTAGGGTAAGCTTTCTTCTTTTTGTCCGTTTAAATTTTAAATGTTCTAACTCTACTCTAATTAGGGTAGGCTTTCTTCTTTTCGTCCGTTTAAATGTTCTAAGAAAGGAAAGTCGCGAGTTTATTTCGAAATTGCGTTCGTTGAAAGAGAGTAGACAGGGACACAAGTGATTTGCGTTAGTCGTCACCTTTCCCTCCTTAGGGTGCGTTTTTGTGGTTTTAGCTTTAATCTCTCTCCTTTTATTTTCGCTAGAAATGAAAAGGAGAGTAATTTCAAACTCTTTACCGTTTTAGCCAGAATAGATAAATTCATTATTTAAAAAAATTGCTTAAAGGCTTATTACTGTATATATTACTGAATATTTTTATTTTTTTTGTGATTTGCTAATTTGTACTTCTAATTTTTAAATATTAAATTTGTCTACCCGTAATAATAATTAAACCAGTTAGGCTATTATTGTTTTTTGTAGTGCAATTCTTACACGAAGCGCAAAATGGATTCATGGAAAACAGGTTTCTGGATTCCCAAGATACAGGCTTAGCCTAGTTTGGGGTCCGCTGCCATTACTAACTTATTTGTTTTATGTGAAATAGTAATTGTAATGTGAAATTGTTGTAAACTTTGTGTGTGTGCAAATAAACATGATTTGATTTGATTTGATTATTACACTGTGCTAAATTTATTCGACTGATTTCAAAAAGAAATTTAGAAGCAAGGTTAATCGTCTGAATTCAGAAGCAAGCAATTCTCGCTTCTGAACTTATGCTAGCTTACTGAATGCTATTACACTTCACTGAATTCAGTAGCAACTAGATTCAGTTGACAAAATTTAGCCAAGTGTAATATTACCTTGTATATATGCCAGGGCAGGGCAACCGGGGCATATAACGAAGCTCCGGCCCCGGGGCCTCTACACCTCTAAATCCGGCCCTGATTTAAACTGTCGAAGGGCCGAATGGCCGAAGAATACAGACAGTAGGCACATGCGCGGCTCCAGGGGGGAGGGTCACGGGGGACATGACCCCCCCCAAAATCATATACATTAGATTAAAAATCAAAATGTCTAATAGTAGGTACATAGACTATTTTTAAACGCGGGAAAACAACTGGAACGTCAACTACGCGGGTAAAATCGTGGGGCGCTACTAGTAAAGTCTTTTTTACTCGATTTATTGTATTTCTACTCATGACCCCCCCCAAAATTCGAGGCTGGGACCGCGCCTGAGTAGGCCCAAGTTAGTTAAGATTTTTGAAGCCAACATTTCTTTAGCTGCGTTGAGCACTTTTTGGTTAATCTTATGGGTTCGTCTCACCGACATGCTAATTAATGTCAGGTGGCGACGGCATCGTAACAGCGGAACGGCACGTGCACGATAGACGCTTTTTGAACGGGGTAAATCAGGGATTTCGATTTTTTTTTGCTTGACATCTTTGGGTTAAATCTAGTGAATGAACACCGACATCCGACATGCGCAATAGCACTATACTCGAATCTGTAGGACGTCTACTCTCTTTCTACGAAAACGTAATTTCGAAATAAATTCGCGTTTTTCCTACTTCGATTTTACTTCGATCCTTCGTTTTGTCCGTTTAAATGTTCTAAGCCTAATTCTAATTAAGGCTGATTTAAACTGAACGAACATAGAGCTAGAGCTGGAACAAGAGCATTCTTTCTCGACCTTTTAGTGTAAACGAAAGATCGTTCTTAGATCTTTCGTTTACACTAAAAGGTCGAGAAAGAATGCTCTGCGTTTTCCATATTAGATATTCCATAGAATCTTTGCGAACGCAAACAAAACAACGAAAGAATGTTCTACGTTTGTTTACACCAAATTAATTTGATACAGTGGGGATAGAATGAGCATTCGCTCGTCTGATGTAAATCGGCATTTAGAGTAAGCTTAGAACATTTAAACGTCAAACAATGTTCTATCGGACGAAACGAAGTAGAACCGGAGCAGGAAAATCGCGAGTTTTTTTCGAAATTACGTTTTCGTAGAAAGAGAGTAGACGTCATGTGCCTGCTTACTGTGTATTTAGGTATCTATCTACTACTTAGCTTTTCGACTTGACTGGCAGCTACTTCGAACATGTGAGTGAATACAGGCGCGGTCCCGGCCTGGAATTTTGGAGAGGGTCACCAGTACATGCCAGTACCTACACAGCCTCAGGTTTCGAGTAGAAATACGATAAATCGAGTAAAAATGACTTTACAAGTAGCGCCCCAAGATTTTATCCGCGTAGATGCCGCTTAAAAAAATAGTCTATGTAGGTACTATTAGATATTTTGGAATTTTTGTAGATTTTTAATTTAACTTATACGATTTTAGGGGGGGGGGTCTTGTCCCCTGTGACCTGTGACCCACCCCCCTTCGGACCGCGCATGAGTAAATAGCGCTTATAATAATTCTTTTAACTTATTTTTCGCTTTAAGTGCCTCGAAAAAACGAATTACGTTTTCGAAATTCGATTTTTCGTTGAAGCGATTTGGGAAACTTCGCCAAATCTTTAAATCACGCTCGAAAAACATTTTTTTCTGTATCAACAAGTTATTTTATTAACCTTTAAAAGACCTACGGGCGACCTCCGTGAATCTTATCAAGTGATTACTATACAGGTACATACTTATTTAACTTTCTTTGTTTCGCCGACAAATTGATTTATTGTAACAATAGATAGAATTAATTTTGATTACTTGTTGATAACAATTTATTGTGTTCTATTAGTTCTTTCCGCTTGAAATTTAATCTGACAAAGATTTTTATGATTGGAATTGTACTTAGATTCACCGATAATTATAGTTTTTCCTAGTTCCTTGAAAAATAATTATTTATTGCGATTTCTTTGATGATTGTGCCGCGTCTTAAGGGTATGGGACTTCAAAATACCTACTATCATAGCAATATTACAAAGCCGAAGGTTTGTTAGGGGTTTAAGGTTAGATACTCACATATGTTTGCTCCCTCACGTATCCTATCTCTGTAACGACTGAAAGGATTTAAATTTAATTAAATACGTAAAAAGTACTTACCTACATTTGGAGGGAGGTAGGGTAGGATAGTAAGATATCACGTGTATTTATTTTTTCGTCAAACGCGTGATTTTTAAATCGAAAATTGACGTGTAGTGTACCCTTGACTCCTCGTTAAAGTAACGAACGAAGTCCTCGCGCGCCTAGAATAGGATTAGATTATACTTTTTACCGGTATTTAAAAAAATATATTGTAAAAAAATTAAGATTCTTTGTAGGTACTAAAAATACACGTGATTTTGGTGGGGGGAGGGGGGGGGGGTCAGTTTTAAACCTCACCATGTATCACCAAGGGGAGGGAGGGGTCAAAAAATGTAAAAAAAAAACATCACGTGATTAATGGACAGCCCCTTACATAACCTGCTACGTACATAAATATGTAAGCTATTTTTATCCCATTAAAGTTAGTAGTTCCCACGACAGACTTAAAAATGTTTGCTTACCTACTAAAAAAGTGGTTCGTATTTTTGATAAACGTATTGAATGAAATCCGAATGAATAAATACTTACGAAGTAGTTTTTTTTTACTTTTATACCTTTACACTTGACCGCCATCTCGCCTGATGTTAAGCGACGATGCGGTCTACGATGGAGCGTGTTTACCTAGAAGAAACCGATTTACTCTCGATTTGAAGACCCACTCAGGCAATTCATTCCACAGCGTAGACGTTCTTATCACAAAATTAGAGTCAAATCTCTTCGTTCGCGTCTTTGGAACATCAACCATGATCCGGTGCCGCCTCGTCTAGCTACGAGAAGTCCGATAGAAAAAAGGGCAAGGTGGAATTAGATCATGCAGATCAGTTGCACACTCTCCGAAGTGTATCCGATAAAAACCCGATAAGCTAGCAATTTTACGGTGATGTTCAAGACTTTCAAGTCTTTTTCACACTAGAGTGTCTTTGCCTATGAGCCTTTTGGCAAGCCTTTCGATCGGTTCCAGAGCCTCAAGCTGATACTTAGCCGACCCATCCCAAAAGTGCGAACAGTACTCCATACAAGAGCGAATCTGTGCTTTGGATAACAAAAGTAATTGTTCAGATTTGAAGTACTTTCGCACATTTGAGAGGACACCTAGTTTTTTGACAGCTAATTTAGCTTTGGACTCGATATACGAGCCAAAGTTGAGCGTGGATGTCAGGGTAACGCCCAAAAGCTCAAGATGATCAGTAACCGGCACGGATACACGTCGAAAAGTAGGAGTCTGTTGAAATTGACTCCTTTTTTTTGCGGAGAACAGACACGCCTGCGTTTTTCCTTCGGTAAACTTGGCCAAATTGGTTTCGCCCCATTCAGATACTGCCTCAAGGGCCAAGTTCAAACGCGCGATCATACTCTCTCTCAATACCTCAGTTTGCTGTCCACTGGCTCTCGCGCTAGTATACACCTACTTATTTATGATGTATACCTTTTTATCAAATCAAAGTTAAAAAGAATCATAAAATTTAACAAAATCTAATCTGACTTGGAAATTATGCTCAGAATATACCTATCCATCCTTCTTCATAAACGAAGTGTAAGTAAGTCCATCTTCGTAAACGAAGAACTATGAATTCAGCAGGTTAGCACAGACTGATAGTCCAGTGCAATTACGGAAAAAAAAAAAAAAAACCCATTAAATTATGTAGTTTGGGGATTATGAAGGATCGATAAGAGGGTAGGTACCTATAGGTATTCTGAGCATATATTCCAATTTCAGGGATTCTGGCGAGGTCAGCTCAAGGTCATTTCGATGAAAATGTGTTTAATTGGATATCTCGAGAGTTGTTAGTTTTTGGCAAAAAATTTTACCTTTTCTCTTCTTAATTAAATTTACTAACTTTTTTAGAGGCAACTTTTTTTTTCATCAATATTTTTCAATTTATTGCTTCCGAAAGGCAAAAATTTGCTCCCTTTTTTATGTTTCGCCATTTTCTCCCCAACCGTTCAATTTTATGAAACTTCACCGATGATCTAAAGTGTAGATCTTTTAACAATGAACAACTTTTTTCTTGAATTTTTTTCTGTAATGATAATACTTTCAGACTTATATGTTACTTTACCGAGCGAAATCCGCGCCACTGCGACACCTCCGCGACACTGCGGCAAATCCGCGACACCTCCGGACTTAGAGCTGAACCCAAAATTCATTGTTGGATTGTGTCGGTGGATTTCTTCTACACAGGGTTATGTGGGACGACAACGTTACCTACTCCGATATATGCCAGAAATACGTAACGTACATAAAAAAACATTACGGTACAGACGTGGTAGTTGTATTCGATGGCTATCCCGAAGGTATTTCCAACTATGGCACTAATTCAAAATCAAAGTTCTTTATTCATATATGTACAATTTACACGTCAAATAATAGAAAAAACAAAAAAGAGCATACAAAGAGTATACATGTTTAAAGTTTAAATTTAACATTTTATTGTACGATAATAAGTATCGTACAAATAAGTGTCGTAAATGTTTTATTGATGAAAAAAAAAAGTTGCATCTAAAAAAGTTAGTAAATTTAATTTAGAAGAGAAAAGGTCTCTACAATTTTTTGCCTAACACTAACAGTTCTCGAGATATCGAATTAAACGCGTTTTCATCGAAATGACCTTGAGCTGACCTCGCCAGAATCCCTCAAATTGGAATATATCGTCGGTCGGTTTCATTACCGGAACAATTCCGAAATCACGTGTTTTGAGATAAGTATGAGAAATGGTAGGGAATCGTAAAATCTTTCTAAATCACTAACGGTACAACTCAAATTTTAGTTCTAGTTGACAGGAAACCATATATTCCGATATAGAAATAATCATATTACTAATTTGTTCGTATTCAGTATTAGTTTATTTCGAATTGTCCCACTCATACTTTCATATCCATAGTTCATCACTAGTTCATCAACAGTATTTTTTAAAATGTTCCAATATGACTTTGAAATTAGAAGTAGATTATTGTTTTCGCGCGTTTTGCGCCATTAGCGCTCTGGACCCCGCGTGAAGTGGTTTGATGCAGCTTGATTTTGCTTTAATTATTATATATTTAGCAATTGCAAAAAGTGGCGAGAGTAATCAGTTAAGCGGTAAGTTTTATATCAATACCTACTTATTAATTATTTATGCTGTTTAAAATAAAAACTTATTTCTGATTTGGTTTGTTTACAAATATAGTATCCTGAGCCTGACGCCTGGCTGAAGCATACTTCTGTCAGGCTTAGGTATGCCTAAGTCAATGCTATGAGCATAAATAAGTTTAACCTAACTTATTAACTACTTCCGTGTGAATGCTCAATAAATACGAGATGTGTTCGATACATATGCTTATGGTAGCTTAGAATACTTATTTTGTTTTTTGCTTACCACCAGGTGAAGGGTATGAGGTGGATTCGCTTCTAGAGACAAACGCTATTCGTAAGGAGACTCCTGCGCATACCCTTGTCGAATACGAAAACCACCATCATCAGATCGAACCAGGCACTGTACCGCACGAGTTGCAGCTTTATACAATAGATGAAGAAAATGATTTAAACTTAGCTAACATAGTTCCACAAAATACTGATATCACCGGCCAAAATAAGAAAAGAAAGCAGGCGGAGATAAATATGTTGAAAAACGTTTAAAAGAAACAAGTGGTAGCTGTCTGGAGGAGTTCGTACCAGAAATGCATGTTATACGCAAATAAATTCTTGTTTCTAACAAAGCCAAGGATCAAAACGAGCTTGGGTCTGAACTAGGTGTTAGCGGTGGGTTGGAATTAGAAGAAAGCGTAATTGCAAGTTTTACAACAGCTGTCACTCAGTTAATCATTCCTCCTGAAAGTATCCCTAATACTAGTCCTGAAGAGTATGGTACAACTGTAGCACTTCAAGAGCATGCTGAGTCTATACTTGGAGTTGAATTAAATCAAGATCGAATTCAATCAATGGTAGAAGCTGGAAGCAACTTGGCTAAAATAGGACCACAAGATTCAGATTTGACAGATTGCGAAGACATATCTACCAATAATAAAAAATCTAAAACGAGGAAAAGACAGCCAGAAAAGTGGAAGAAAAATGTTAAAAAACGATTGAAAAATACGGGAAAATCCTACGAAACACTCAAAGGACGCACAGTACCTGCTAAAAAGCTGAAAGCTTCGTGCACTGATTGCAGACTGAAATGTACCGAAAAAATTAGTAAAGACGATAGATTTGTAGTGGTAGGACTCTTGGCAGAGTCCGCCTGGGGAAGTACCACACCTTTGCCATTTATTCTACCGCCAAGCAGTAATGTGCAAACATTACTGTGTTCCGGTTTGAAGGGCAATGTTTCCAGAGAAATTACAGGGCTGAGAGATATAACAACTTAGATCTCTGGGTGACGAGCGCAGTGCAGTGCTAGGTAATGATTTGGACTCTTCATGTTCCAATAGCTGCGTGTCACTGTGCTGTTATGTGGCAGGCATGTTGCTTACCATCAGGCACATGTCTTGCTCGTCTCGTCACTTTTTATTAAAAAAAAAAAAAAAAAAAAAAAAGATTGAAGATATTCAACGATTTCTGGGGAATTGGTCATCTCGGAAAACAGCGCTATTACGTCAGTAATTGTATGGAAGTTGTCAAGCCAAAGTACTCATTACACAATGAAAATAGTAAACTAACCCTAAATATGTCATACAATTTCCCTATAAATTCGGAGAAAATTCGAGTTTGCAAAAGATTCTTCTCGCCAACGTTAGACATAGGACATTCTTTTTTGGCTACGGTAAATAAAAATAAGGATGACTTATCAGGCGTCATTGCAGAGGATCGTAGAGGGCAACATGGTAATACCGGTAGAAATCTAGCACAAGCTGATAAAGAGGGTGCACGGGAACATATTAATTCCTACCCAAGAAAAGACTCCCATTATTGTCGGGTAAGTTCAAGAAAAGAATACCTTGATGGTGACTTGAACTTGTCAATGATATATCGGCAGTACAAAGAGTGGTGTCATCAGAACAGTAAGCCAATTATCAAGCAAGGAACTTACGAAAACATTTTTCGAAACGAGTTTAACATTGCGTTTTACAAGCCAAAATAAGATCAGTGTTCACTCTGTAACAAAATGCTGTTGGCGTGGATAATTTACAATTAATGGACACTTATGACTAACATTTCAAGGAAAGAGATATGTGCAGATTAGATAAAAAAAACAGACATAGAGTTAGCCAAAAATGATGTTGACAAGATAATTTGTTGCTACGACATGCAAGCTGTTCTTCAGACACCATGTGGAAACGATTACCTCTTTTTCTATAAAAGAAGATTGAACGTATACAACTGCACTGTGTATGATATTCTTTCAAAAGCTGCCCATTGTTACCTATGGAACGAATCTCTTGGAGGGAAAGGTTGCGACGAAGTCGGAACGTGCATCTATACATTTTTGAAAGACCATTGCGTTGGAAAACACAACACTGATAACTGCTCCGCACAAAACAAAAATCTTCTCAGCCTCTACCACTACTCAATAAAAATACTGGGTGTGAAATCCGTAACACATAAGTACTTAGTAGTTGGGCACACCCAAAACGAAGGCGACAGTGTGCACAGTACTATAGAGCGGGAGAAGGCGAGAATTTTGAAAAATGGTTCCATTTATGTTCTCTCACAGTGGAAATCTTTAACTCAATGTGCCAAAAAAACAGGTACTCTGTATGGAGTTTATGAATTAGATCACAGTGAAATCTTGGATCTTAAAGATTTAGTAAAGCAATTCGGTACAAATATCACTATTAACAATGATGGCGATGGCAACCGTGTTGTATGGAACAATTAAAAAAAAATATACCTTCAAGCATCATCTCCATACTCAGTGTTCTTCGCCGATACTTATGCTTCAAACGCTACCATGACATGCATAAACGTGCGCAAAATTAGAGGCAGACGTGCAGGAAATGCAGAACTGCATCTACGTAAAAAGTTTCAGGAGCGCTCAAAAATATCTAGGTTCAAAAAAAAGATTTACTTTCGTTGTGCGACTCGAATGTGATTCCGACGTGTACCGCGAATATTACACATGCTTGGAGGCTACAGAAAATTAAAATGTGAATGATGAAAATGATTAATGTAAAGCATTTGATTTTTAAAATCAAATGCTTTACTAAGCTGACAAACTAAGCAAAGCTTGTGTGATGGCGGCCAGATAGCTGATATAATACTTATATAGTTTTTAAATACATACTTATTATACATAGAAACACCCAGACACAGTGCAAACATTTGAATTCATCACACAAATATTTGCACTGGGTGGGGATCGAACCCACGACCCTCGGCTTCGCAGGCAGAGCTACTACCCACTAAGCCACAAGGCCAGTCAATAATACTTAAACCTTAGCTACAACACAATAAAACCGTGTTAAATTTGCATATTATTAAATAAATGTTAATAAGCATACTTCATTTTAAATTAGTTTAAATAGCATTTGAAATCTTCTAAAATCTTTAAACCTAATTTACTCCAAAACATGATTTTCGAAATGTTCCAGTACTATTTTGGACCAACGATATGCTCAGAATAAACCCCCCCCCCCCCCTATCGATCCTTCATAATCCCCAAACTACATAATTTTATGTTTATTTATTTCCGTAATTGCACTGGACTATGACTGGCTTGAACATTTTGGACAAAAAAGGGTCTTGTAGATCCTTTATCTATGTCTCCTATGATTTCTTTATTTTTTTCCTTTATTTACTAATGAAATCACCGATTCTCCTTTGATCACCGAAATTTAGCAACATTGTACACGATCAGGACGTCTACTCTAATTCAACGAAAACGTAATTTCGAAATAAACTCGCGATTTTGAAACTCCGATTCTACTTCGATCCGTCGTTTCGTCCGTTTAAATGTTCTAAGCCTACTGTAATTAGAGTATGCTTAGAACATTCAAACGTCAACCAATGTTGTATCGGACGAAACGAAGTAGAGTAGGAAAGTCGCGAGTTTTTTTTTCGAAATATCGTTTTCGTAGAAACAGAGTAGACGTCCAGAATTGAAATGGCTGGCGCCTTAGAGTATACATAAGATTTATCCTCTAAGGCTGGCGCCATCAACACGCCGCGTGATGTATGTTTTTAACTGTTATGAACTCAAATCATGTCAAGTTTCATTTGAAATGGTTCAGTAGTTTCAGCGTGATACGTGTCCTTCATTTAGACGAACGGACATACTGATAGATAAACGATAGTTATTATAAGTTTAAGTAAGAATAATTTGTCTGAGGTTGGTACAGATTGATAAGCATGTATATGTTTATCAATTAAAAATTAGGACGAGATCCATTAACGACCATAAATATACTCGTAATGTAGAATTTAAATGAATTGTACTTGTTCGCAAAATAGATTGTATTATTATTAAATCCAATTAATTTTTATCTAATCAATCACACGATAGGCCTAAGTTTGTACTTAAATACGATAAAATCAGTGCATTATTAAATTAAAATGGATTTTAATGTAACTATCTGATTCTCATTTGGAGATTGCAAAATCTGAAATCATTACACGGAAAAGTAAGTAATTTTACTTATCTAAGTATTGTAAAAAACTAACAAGGTATTATAATGTTAAAATTTGAGAAGGTTCATGTACATTATCCTACTTCCTACTATCCTATCCTACTACCTAATATTATAAATGTTAATGTATGGATGTTTGGATTTTTATTGCTCAATCACGTCCTAACGTATGAACGGATCGGGCTGAAATTTGGAACACAGATAGATTATAATTATGTAGTTTATAGTCTGGAAGAACACATAGGTTACAACGGGAACGGGAACTTTGCGGGTAACACCGCGGGGCGCTGCTAGTGTCCTTATAATTGGTACCTACTTACCTACCTATAAAAAATACTCGGTACACGGCACATGTGAAAACTTAATCGGCAATCGTAAATTACATGGTGATAATAAATAATATTTTTACGTAGAATTATTACGGACCCTATTACACAGAATACATATTAGTACAATATTAAAAAACAATAGACTGTGGTATTAGTAGAACAAATGGGAAACAAGTCAGATATTCAGGTTAATATTTTTGTTTAATTCTAAAGAAATGAAATTATTTATTTTCGTATTCTATAAAGGATACAATAGGTTTGTGATGACTAAAATAAGAAAAATCTATAAATATACATAAGTATAATACTTTGTCAGTCAGGTACACTCGGCGGTCCTGCAGGTCTACTACGAAAACAAACTCCGAATGATCGGATCCGACCGACAGCTGAATCGGATCTATAGACTACCACGAAAAACACTCGGATCGATACATCTTGGTCGGAAGTTATAGACTTAGGTCGGATAAGGATCGGGTCGAACGAAACGGCCGATTCGATCAACCGACCGATTGTCTATCGAGGTAGGAAATGTCCATAAGTTCGGCCGATATATCGTTTATCGGACTTCGTAGTAGACCTGCTGAGTTCACCCGATCGAGCCTTTCACTTCCGAGCGTGAAGATCAGCCTTATTCGCAGCCTATGAAAAAATCTGTGTGAGATATAGGTTTAATATGTGTCTAAAAAGGTACCTACAGCGAAAAATATAGGTACCTATGACGAAGGTAGATTGGTCAATTTTCCTATAGACAAAAGGACAAAAAACTGAAGCACTACGATTTTTATCACAGAAATCTAAATTATAAGGTACTTATTTAGATTTCTGTGATTTTTATAGATACATAAAAAATAAATTAGGTATTATTAAAATCGATAAATATTCGGAGCCCTGGTTCAAATCTCATGCGCACCAGTATCTTTTCGAAGTCATGTGCGTAATGCCGCTAACTTAAACGTTACTGGAAAACATTGTGAGGAAACCGACATGTACCTCAGAATGACATTAACTTTAGACATGTAGAATCTTTAGGCTGCTTACCCACCGTCCACCTCCTGAGACCACCTGGGAAAACAGTGGAAAGTTTTTATTACTACGGCTCACCTTTGTCCACCTGGGTGTTTCTTGGGAAATATTTAGTTTCCATCGTCCACCATGTTCAATAATCAAATCGGACCGGATAGGTTACATAGGATCCAGATCCGACTCGGAGCACCCCGGCTACACTTCGTCTTGTCGCTACTACCCCTAGAGTGTATACAAAAAATGCCAGAGCCAGAGGTCTTGAGGTCCGGGAGGTCCTGAGTGGAGTAAGCCATGCGAGGCCAAGCGTAGTGGAGGTGGTGAGCAAAGCGAGTCGGTGACCTCCGTAGTGAACGGCAGGCCGAGTATGGAGAAGCGACACTCACGGCTGACCGCTTCTGGCGGGGAGCCCACCCGGAGTCAAATCTCAGTGATAAAACCTAATCGGACCGGTACATATTTCTTAGGTGTACCGTCCCCCCTATCAAGCTAGGGGCCTTCAAATTCTATCTGAGAGGTCTCAGGAGGTGGACGGCTGGACGGTAGGTAAGAACTGAATCTTTAGAGGTCACGTGTGTCATCCAGCAACTCGCACTAGGCCAGCGTGATGGATTATGGCTCCTTGCGAGAGAAGGCATCGAGTTCCAGCAGTGGGCACATTGAGTAATCAGCTTATGCTTATGATCAATAATATCGATGAAATGATTGCAGCTATATACATAAACTTAAAATTTAGTAGTGTAAATGACGACGTTAGATTTACCGTTCCTAAAATGTCTATCAGAGCGTTTGATCGAAATTCGTGCACTAAGGAAACTAGACATCGAGTGTACAGTTAAATAGAAATGAGCGCTTTTGAAAATGATGTTACGATGTGGCCAAATGCGGCTGCACAGAACTGGCCCAAAGATTCTCCAGCGGAATCTTTTTTTTGTTTTTTTTTTGCTCATGCAGTGGCTGCTAATGAAAACCATCTGTCATGCAAATGAAACTAACCCCGTCGACGCTAACATGTGGTTATCATTCGACTTATTTAGTTTTCCTTCTCGAATTTGGACCGTATCGTGCCGGAACTCTGCGTGATGTGATACTTATCAAAGATTTGGTTATCTTGTTCCATTTTGGAGACGGGGTCAATGCCAAGCTTGATTAATGACGCATTACGGTTTGCAATTTTAAAGAATCTATGTAATCTTTGAGGATGTTCCGGTTATCGATTTCGCGTTTGGCCTGTCCTGTGACTCGTATAGAACGTGTCGGTTATCAGCGGGCTGTTTAATCAGACAGAACTCGTATTTTATTCGTGGAAGCGCGCGTGAACTTGAGCGCAGAGATCAAGGGCGACCGTGCGGGTATCGGTCGCAGCGCGCGGTGAACATCATGACAACTAGAGCTCGGCGAATGCGGATTGCGGAGTCGTGCGCCAGGTAGAGAGCCGCGGCGCTTCCGCCGGCGGCGCTGCCCGGTTCCCGGACACTCGCAAATAGGTCACGGAATAGTTTCCGCGAGCCGGCAGCCCCCGGCCGGCGGCAGACAATGGGCGACCACCGCATTGTCTATTGTCATCACGCCAGACACGATGAATGGCAATGGGACAAGTTCACCGGTGTCGGCCCACGGCGCCGCCGAGAGGGACGGCGCGAGCGGCGGCCGGCGCGCGCGAGCGAGACCGCCGCGGCGGGCAGACGTCGGAACCGCCACTGCTTGAGTTTGTTTTGAGGTGCAGTCGCTCGCAGATCGGCGCACGAGTCGAACCGTTCCCGCGCTGGCCGGCGCCCCGCGATCGCGCGAATCGTCTTCACGCACCGCGCTCCGATAACGTCTGCGAATACGATATTTAGGTCGGCGATAGCGCGATAGGATTCGATTTCGTATCGGCGGTCCGCGCGCGTCGCGCCATGTGATCGCTCCCCGACCGACGGGAGCGAGATTCGAACAAAAAAGCAGCCCGCTAATGTCTACCCCTCTCGGCCGCTACAAAAAAGGGATAAAACGTTCGTTCCCGGAATGCGCACATGTGGACGCCGGGTAACGGGCGGCGCGCAGTGAGCCGCTGAGCCGCCGAGCCGCGGGAGATGGCGCGCCGCAGCCGCTGGGCACAGCTCGCGGCCGGGCTGGCGGCGGGCGTCACGCTGGGGCTGTTCCTGAAGCTGTGCCTGCTGCGCGGCTCGCGCGCCGCCGAGCCGGCGTGCGGCGCCGCGCCGCGCGCCGCCGAGCCGCTGGCGCTGGTGGGGCTGCGGCCCAACGAGACCATCGAGAACTCGAACCGGACGCTGGTGTTCGTGGGGGTGATGACCGCGGAGCAGTACCTGGGCTCGCGCGCGCGCGCCGTGTTCGACACGTGGGGGCAGGAGCTGCCGGGCCGGATCGCGTTCTTCAGCTCGGAGGCGTCGCGCGCGCCGGGGCTGCCGCTGGTGGCGCTCCCGCGGGTGGACGACAGCTACCCGCCGCAGAAGAAGTCGTTCATGATGTTGTTGTACATGTACGAGAAGTACGGGGACAGGTTCGAGTGGTTCATGCGCGCGGACGACGACGTGTACGTGCGGGGGGACAAGTTGGCGGAGTTCCTGCGGTCGGTGGACAGCAGGAAGGCGCAGTTCATCGGGCAGGCGGGGCGGGGCACGGCGGCCGAGCGGGACGCGCTGGCGCTGGACTACAACGAGAACTTCTGCATGGGCGGGCCCGGCGTGCTGCTGTCGCGAGAGACGCTGCGCCGCGTGGCGCCGCACGTGCGGTACTGCCTGCAGCACCTCTACACCACGCACGAGGACGTGGAGCTCGGCCGCTGCGTCGCCAAGTTCGCCGGCGTCTCCTGCACCTGGAGCTACGACGTGAGTGCTCTCATCTTATCTCTAACTATTACCTAAGTACCCAACTCTGCAGCATTAGAGTTGGCATCAGAGCAAGAGCATCAGATACTCTTGCTGACTTACAGCAATTATAATTGTTGGAAGTCAACAAGAGGACGAGTCGGAGAGCATCAGAGTTCGTCATCAGAGTCATCCAGAGCTAATGCTATCGTTAATACCACTTAATGTCTAATTTATCGTTACCTCTTTTGCGATTACAGTTTCTGCCTTCGAATGCCTTTAAGCTTTGCCAATTATCATAACAGGACTGAATATTATCTGAGTGTCGACCTCAAACGGACAAAATTAAGTGATGGCTCCGATAAGAAGTCATAAAAACTTAGTTTATTTCGGCCGTGTTATAATAAATCGTTCATAACAAATTCTAGTTGATAGAGATAACAATCACGACCTTTTGATGTAGACGATCTGCTACGAGTATAAATGTTAGTTATTGCAACAATATTTAGAGTTTTCTGTCATGTTGCTTGTTTTAGAAACAAGACGATGGAATACGAGCACCGATTCTTTAATTGGCACAATTTTGCATACAATGATAGGATCCTAATTGAGAATTTTAAGGTCGAATGTTGAATGCAGTGGTACCTCCTTTTTTGGAGAACGTTTCCTTAGAAACTTCTCAGATTTAATCAGTACATACTAGATAATTTGTGGTAAAGAGATCAAACGAGTGTACTCGTTAATTACCTGTTTTTGAATAGGAATGTGTTATTGAATGATAAACAAAATAATAATCTGCCTGCAAGATTAAATCAAGTTTGGTGAAGGTTAGCTTTTTCAATAATGATCATGTGTGTGTAATTGATGTCAGACCTTGGATTAAGTTACCTACTCCCAAAACCAATCAGTTGTACAGTAACCTCGCCGATATAACTAATAGGTCAGTAAATGAAGTGTTTTATAAATTCTTGGTTCAGCGCAATCGTAAAACGGCAGACGTAGTATTACAGTAACCTGAAGTGGACGAGGAAAACTTTGATAAAACATACAGTTTTCAGAACTGCGATACCTAAACCGAACTGATAAATCGACCTTAGGTATTTATTATTTTCAACGATGAAATATAAGTCGTGAATGGTTCCCATTTATTGTTCTCCAATGGAAGACGATTCTGAATAACATGCCTAATAAGACAATTAGTCGATTTATGGCAATATTCATGCGATGCCTTGCAATTTAAAAAGTTTCAAATTTCGTAATTCGCAGATATTTGTGATGTCCTTCTAATTGAACAACAAGTTTCACTGCGAACCCATTTCAATAAAGAATGAGCTCAATACCCATTGAATCAATTATAAAAAGTTTTTATAATAAGTATAACTTGTGTTCGGTGTTATAGAATGTTCAAATCATCGTACCATGAAATAACTGTGGGAGCTTTGCTGCTATAAATATATTGCACCATTATCCATGGGTTTTTATTATAGTAAAATTTCGGGCTTCGGTTAACTTTTTTTCTGAAAACACCGTTGGAACAGATAAGGTCAATTTTTTTTAATTGAGCCAAATTTTTGAAATTGATTCATAATGATATATTTAGAAGCACGGGTCTGTTTAATATTGGGCATCAACTCATGAATATTGATGATTTTCTACTAATGGGTTCGAGTTTGTGTTAAAATGGGTGCAAGCCGATATCCACCATGCTGGGCGCCAATGTTTTAGAGGACTCTCACTTTCCTTTGAAAGTTTCTCTCAAATTCAACCAGGGTTCCGCTCGTTTAATCTTTTTGTCCTTTGTAGAAAATGAAAAAGTTGAGAAGACTAAAGAAATAAAAAAAAGTAATAGATAGGAAAAGAGTCGTGCAAACTATGAAATTTGAATCTAGGATTATCCGGATCTCAGGAATGGCAGCTAATCTACAAGCTACCAGCAACCGCTATTACCGTCAACAATACCTTTTTGAAGTAAATTTTCCTTGGCGCACCACACACAGATTTTTTTAACTTGATTTTTTGTTTTTTTTTGAAAAAAAACTCAAGCGCCACGCTAGTAAATGAAAGAAATCTTTGGGTGAACTCGGGACATCGATAGCATTTATGGATGGCCATGGTCAGGTGTTAGAAGCATAGTTTTAGATGGCCATACTTAGAAGACTTATTTGGACGACAACCCGCGTTTCACCCGCGTAGTTTCCAAAGTGTGCGATCAAATTCAGAGTTATAAGTTTTCCCTTCTAGCGTCAGTCCCTACGACTGCTTTTTTTTAAATTATTCTAATCTAAATTGACCATGTAAGTAGTGTTACCATATATGTATACATATGTGTAGGTATGGTCAAGCGTCCTGCTACTGTTTTTTTTACATAGGATATGAGGCGGAGGTATTTCCGGCCATTATCGTCAACGTATGAATTTTACCCTTTTGTGGTTTCCTTATATTGTTTTACATTAGAGAATCCAGACGCACTTTAGGTATAAAACTTAACATTCATATTTTTATAAAAACGAGTTCTGCACTTGTGCAGTCAGATGACCAAAAATAGTTTTGAGTTCAGGGTTCAAATGCCAATATCGCAAAGTGCGATTTTTTTTTCCATTGATTTAATGTTTTGAAGTATGTACGACAAATTACAAAATGTGCACAAGAAGGATACAAAGGAAGGCCTCCTTTGTATCCTTCTTTTAAAGAGAGTCATGAAAAGTTTTACTTTATGGCTCTTTTAAGTTTTACTATCTATTTAAAAAAATAAGGCAATTTAATTTTTTTTAAACCAACTGCAAAAAATAGTTATCAATTGTGCTACGGGATAAAATGTGTTATTCATTTTGTTAAAAAAATTTAAAGGTAGGTAAACGTAAATAATTTTGTTTATTTTTCATCAATTTTTAATTTATAGGTAGGCCCTTTCAATATGTCATTACACTGAAAGGGCTCATTGTGGTCACATAATAAGTTATTATAGTATGTATATTATCTTATATATAAAATTCTCGTGTCACAGTGTTTGTTTCCTTACTCCTCCGAAACGGCTTTACTGATTTTAACCAAATTTGATATGCATATTCTGTAGGTATGAGAATCGGCTACTAGCTATTTTTCATACCCCTAAGTGACAAGGGTTGTTCACTAAGGCAAAACAACGTTTGCGGGGTCAGCTAGTATCTCTATGAATGAAAGATTGTTGAAAAATAAGTAAAATTATTTACGTTTGCCTTTCAAATAACTTATTTGAGTCGTTTTTGTGTTCAGTTCAACCATAGATCAGCCAGTCGCGTCTTTTATATCCCAAAAATAATTTGAGAAGAGTAATTGTGTTATCGGTGTAAATCGTTAGTTTGTGAGTAATTGTAGCTGGAAAGTGGGTCGGTTAGGTAATGACACCCGAGCGTGACGGAGGGACCGGTAGACTATCACTAGAACAAATTGGGAGCTGTGCCCGGTTTGGGTTATATCAGTACAGGCGAAGTACGCATAACAAAAATATGTAGTCGTGTGAACGCTACCTAATGTATGGAAAATTGAAATACTGCCCCTAGTGTACCCGCAACCCACTTTTTTACAGTACCTATAAAGTGACTAGACGAGCTGGACATGCCCCTGATGGTAAGCGCCTGTCCATAACAGCACAGTGTCACGCAGCTATTGGAACATGAAGAAAGCGAAGCCTTGCCTTGCGCTGCACTGCGCTCGTCGCCCAGAGAAGTTAGATTAATAAATAATTTATCTCTATATGCCCAGTAATTTGTTTATGGCGAAATGACGACTATTGAACTTTCGACATTTTTAATGGTCTCGTCTCATTTTCTCTTTAATTGCCTATGTTTGTTATTGACATACGTATTGTGTAAACGGATTCCTGTCGCCTCTTCATAATAGCTTAGTGTCCTTGCTTAAGAAATTTCCAAGCGTTTTAAGTTACTGATATGAACTTAATTTTAAAATTACTGACTGTACAAAATTATAAAGAAATTGAGAATTTTGGGTTTATCCTCAGGTAAATTTAATCTTGATGTAACTGTGTAGGTACTTGTAATATTTGTGATTATGCAGGAACAGGAAGGATTCCCAAAATTAGTTAAACATTTCTCAAGGGACTTACCTATTATGAGTACTTATTAAAATTCTTGAATCGCAGAGTTTGCACTCAAACTCCGAAACGTATATTACAATATGGTAGGTTTCAAATATTCTTCACTGTTTCCTTCATTTTCTCATTGCGTATTGACGAAGACGATGAATATTAATATTTCGCCTAGAGCAAACAAACATGGTCCCAGGTGAGCTAAGTTTGTAGTTTTAATGTTTTAAGCGTATTAACTTTTTGTCTATCTCCGTACATTATAAACACGTCGCAAGCGCGTCAGAGATGCCAAGGTTGTGTGATCTTACGGTTTACAAGCCAACTAAACCTGCAGGTCTACTACGAAAACAAACTCCGAATGATCGGATCCGACCGACAGCTGAAAAAAAACATTCGGATCGATACATCTCGGTCGGAAGTTATAGACTTAGGTCGGGTGAGGGTCGGATCGAACGAAACGGCCGATCCGATCAACCGACTGATAGTCTTTCGTGGTAGAAAACGTCCATAAGTTCGGCCGATACATCGTTTATCGGACTTCGTAGTAGACCTGCAGGTCCCTGATTTACTAAAATATTGCAGAGATGTGGCGGATACTACTAATATTTTAATACGAAAGTAACTCTGTTTGTGTGTCTGTAACATAAACTACTGAAACGAAATTTTGTACAGATATGGTATAGAACCCGGGAAAGGATCGTTTTTAATGCAAAAAAGGGATTTAAGTTAAGGGATGGAAAGTTGGGATGGACGGGTCGTCATTTTTGAAGCTAGAAACTTGACACTTATTTTTCAGGTTTTTGATTAGATAGATATATTTTTATAGCATTTTTTTTACATCTCATGTTGGCTTTGATAATAATTTCTCGGAATATGTAACTTTTTTTCTAGTAATAAATATTTACCTATATGTAAAGCCTATGTTATTAAGTGAGCATGTAGTTTTCCAATGACAATAGTACATTATGATATAAGTGCGGTAAGTTGATAATTACAGCCGAGGCTTTATTGCTAGCTCGAGCCGAAGGCGAGAGCTATAATTAGCAGAGGCTGTAATTATCAAAGCGCACGTATGTCATACGACGTTTTATAACATATTTGCGAGGAAATGAACAAAACTCTGACGACATTTTCAAATAAAAACAATACACCGAAAAAAACGCACGGAATAATATTTACTTGATCACAGATCACAGCACAGAGTAAGTAATCACTATGGATCACAGATTAGCAATGCGCGCACATCGACGCCTTTTTTTTTTTAAGCAACGGCACAGAACCAGCCGGTATGCCATTAATAATAAAGTAAATTAATATTTTTGTGTTTTGTTACAGAAAAATTAAAGTAATTTATGGTCAAATTAATTAAATTAACGAATTTAATAATTCTTTATTTTATTTTACATCTCAAAGTTAATTTTATTCATAAAATGTTGACCACACTTTTCTGACATAAAAACTCTTTACTAAGATTTAAAAAGGTACCGTTCGTTTTAGACGGAGCATATCTCTCTACCTAGTCTGTGGACGGAGCATTTTGAAACCGTGCGTTTTACATTACACATTACAGCACTAGTGCGTAATAAGATACATTACGATACAGAAATTGGTCCAATAAGAGACCCTTTACGAGCAAATATGTTATAAAATATTTTATGAAATCGGTCCAGTAGTTTTTAAGTTTATTCGTTACATACAAAAATACCTCTCTATAACATTGGTGTAGATGTAGATTTTTTTTATTATCTTTTGAAAAAAGACAACCATTAAAATAAACAGACAAAAAAAAAAATTGGCAGTCATAGGAACTGCCGATAGAAGTGAAAACTTGCTGTTGTCCTGGTACTGGTACCTAGGGGCAAACGCAACTCTTTTATATTTCTGTTGTCCTGGTATCTGGAGATAAACGCTGGGCTGTTGGAGGTAGGTAATCGAAACTCTTTACTGTTTCTGTTGCCCTGGTACCTACCTGGCCTTTTTTACCGAGTTTACCCGAAGATTTCATATCCGATCCGATCCATTATCATATCCAAGCGTGACGATTGATGAATCCATTTCACAGCCCACGAAAATTCTGTCTATAGCGCGCCTAAAGAAGTTTTCACTTCAAAAATGACAGCTGAAATTGATTGTCAATGTCACAATATCAGAAGCGTTTTAGCAAAAAAAGCGTTTTGCCAATAGTCCAAAAAATCTTGAAAATTGTATTTTTTTAAATTTATTCATTAATAACATTCGATTTTCTTACCATTTTGATTTGAAGCGTCTGCGTCTATGGAAAAGCATTAAATGCAAGCATTTCCTCTTTTAAAAGCTCTGATTGCAGTTGTATCGGGCATTGACTGTCTAGTTGTCTAGTAACTCGCCTCGACTACGACTGCCGGCGCGTGCCGGTGCGTTTTACATAACAGTAGCACATATTTACCTACGTCTGCTATCCCCGCTATTCCGACCATCTTACGCGGCGAAGGCATTTTACAAGAATGCGTGCTCAAATTATTTAATGTTATAGATCTTGTCTTTTTTGTAACGTGAATTTATTCATTCTTGTAAAACAAATTCTGCAAAGGAGGTGTTATGTTTCTCATGTTTTGATTGACTGAGAAATAATGCAAATATTACTATATATTTAATTGTAAGCGAAAATAAAGAGCACGAAGCCGTCACCTGTATATTTACATATATGCTGTAATTATGTGTGTTATGCGACAAAAATTCTGCAAGTACTTATTTACAACGTAATCGCAACCCAGTTTTATCGGTAGGTACCTATCATTAAACATCTGTAAATATATTCGCATTCAATTTGTGGTGGCGCGACCTAGGTGTTGCATCATCAACGTTTACCTAACTTTGAAATATGTACCTACCTATAAATCCAACTGATCATTGAAGGTGTTGCAAAAATAACAAAGTATGCGATAAACTATACCTACTAGTTGCGCTTCCAAGCGTCACTCGCGTCTTTTCAGTATTAACCACAGAACAGATAGGTATCTGTTCAGTGCTATTAACAGTTAAAAGTGAAAACTTCTATGGGTGCGTTGGTAATTTTTTGATAGGTACTGTCACCGTAAAATGGTCAACACCGTTACATTATAATCTAACGCGAGAGATTGCAATCTTACGGTAGGTTAGCTTAGTTTGTAATCTGACGTTCTCAAATGACATGTATACTGTGTAGATATGTGCGTGTTTTTCTATTCACGATAAATTATTTATATCAATTTCTGGCCAATGTATAATTTCCCTCAAGTATACAATGGGAACTACATTGAATTAGGCTACAAATAGGGTACTTTTTAGGCGGTTATAAGTAGCAGTGAACTGACAAACATTTTTTGTAGGTTGCTTGTAGGTAACTGTTTCAAAATACACGTGTAAGAATATTTATTCTGTGGTGTAAGTTTCGCTACACCATACAAGATGGACCCATCTTGCCATCACCGCTGCTCACCACTTTTCGAAGTCATGTGCGTAATGCCGCTAACTTAAAAAACGGTGAAGGAAAACATCGTGAGGAAACCGACATGTACCTAGAATCTTTCAAAGTCATGTGTCATCCACCAACACGTACTGGGCTAGCATGGTGGATTAGGTATGATCTTGACAATCTCCTTGCGAGAGCAAGCCCCGAGTCCCAGCAGTGGGAACATTTAGTGGGCTGTTTATGCTTACAAGATAGGTCAATATCCCGTCATTAATGTTAATAGTGTGGTGAACCACCGAGATAGCTTATTTTCATTTTTTATCTTTAAATGTAATGATTACGTACGGAAACATAATTTAAGCCAATTTCGAGCCAGTTAAGTTGTTGAACCGAGAGCGTCCTTTGAACCGGTTCTGGGTTGTGAGGAGTTTTTGCGAGAAAGAATTTGAATATACTAACAGGAAGATGGTTTTATAAATGTACTTATACCTAATGGCTTACGACAGAACCACACAGCGAAAGTCATACAGACAGGCTGTGGAATGTATGGAATGCTGGACTTGGCTGATGGATTGTAAACATTAGTAAGATAATATACATATTATTTTACATTTGTAATTTATGTATGGTACAAGTATTATCATACTATGAACGCCCCACGGTTTTGTCCGCATTGTTCTTTTCCCGTATTTTTTTCGCGGTAAAAAGCCTATTTGCTATCCTAGACTATCTAGATCTAGATATATACATAGTACATACGTATGTATGTATATATCTAACTACGTTCCAAGTTTAAACCCGATCCTTTCAGCCGTTACGACTTCATTGAGTAACAAACATTTTTTCGCATTTAGAATATTACTAGACTGTATATTATATAATATGTAGTATGTACATTGTAACTCTCTCCTTGCGAGAGAAGGCCCCGAGTCCCAGCAGTGGGAACGTTTAGTGGGCTTTTTTTTACAACCTTTTTTTAGTTTGGGGCCAGATGACACTGTGTGGAAAATGTCAGCCAAGTGTCTATGATGTCAACTAATGTTTTAAACACTAGCGGTCCACCCCGGGTTCTCCCGTGGTACACTATATAATATAGCACTCGGGGATCACGTCGATATCCAACGGTGATAGATTTTTTAAATCAGTCCAGTATTTTTACTCTAGCGCGTTCAAACAAAATACCTCTTTAGCTTTATAATATTATGTAGTATAGATTTACCTTTGAGAAATAGTTGATGGTCTGAGAGATTTACAAAAGCTCAAGCTTAAGCATACGTAGCTCACTGTATGATTCCCTCTGCTGGGATTCAGGGCTTTCTCTCGCAAGAAGAGAGTGAAGAAACAATTAACCAAGAACAGATTGGTTTTCTCACGATCCTTTACCATTGAAAATAAAACGAAATAAAGTTTATTTATTTACACACAATATTTAGATAAATTAGATGTCATTAGTAGGCACAGGTTTCTCGTATGCAAGAATCTCGATAGGTACATCTGATAGGTTAGTCAGATTTTTTACACTAATTTAGCGGTGATAAATTGCAAAGAAATGTTAGTTGAAAAAATCTCGAATCTGTATAGAAATGATCGACTTTTGTGACGTCACACAAACTCAACGAGATAAAATTGAATTTAATGCGGATTTTGTAATTCGATGGCGAGTGTATCCATGTATGTATATGTGATAGATATCATTTTGATCGATCCCGAAATCGAACAGTACCGAATATCTCATTTTTGACAGTGTAGGATGGTCGTCAAGCGCATGCCTATTCTATTTAAAAACTCTAAGAGCAATGTGTCATTTGGTGACGTAGATTCGACCTGTGATTTTAGAATAATCTTGCATTTTGCATGATTTTAAACAAGTATGTATTTTAAATTCTTGTCACGCGAGCAAACGCGTTAGTCTTGTTGCTAAGAGTGCTAAAAGATAGCCAGGTTAGTGACACTCTAAATGTATTCTACACTTGATTTGATACGTTTAAGATAAGTTATCATTAGGTTGTAGATCAATTCAGGCTTTTAGGGTATCTCTAGGTAACAACATTTGATTTTGATTGACTGTTTTTTACTTAAAATACTACAATTCGAATGTTTGAAATTCATTTTTGAAGTGAAAACTTCTTTAGGCGCGCTATAGACAGAATTTTCGTGGGCTGTGAAATGGATTCATCAATCGTCACGCTTGGATATGATAATGGATCGGATCGGATATGAAATCTTCGGGTAAACTCGGTAAAAACGGCCAGGTAGGTACCAGGGCAACAGAAACAGTAAATAGTTTCGATTACCTACCTCCAACAGCCCAGGGTTTATCTTCAGATACCAGGACAACAGAAATATAAAAGAGTTGCGTTTGCCCCTAGGTACAAGTACCAGGGCAACAGCAAGTTTTCACTTCTATCGGCAGTTCCTATGACTGCCAATTTTTTTTTATTTATTTAAAGGGCTTTGTCGTTGAGGGATCACATCGCCCTGTAAGCCAACAAATACAATTAGGTACAATTTTTTAATTATTAGCAATTATTTCTTAGGCCTAAATTGATGACTTTATACAACATGATTGCATCATTGGATTCAGGGCTGGGTAATATCACATTACAGTATCCAATATCACTGATACTGATCTTTCAAAACATAGTCTTCTGAAACTGTCGTTCCGAACACATTCATCAATTAGTGCATAGTGGCCTCGGGAACCCCCCATTTATTGCAGTAAATAAATAATGAAGATATCAATATCTTCATTATTTTTTTATCAATTATTGTAAGCGGAAATGCTTCGAGCACATATTTCAAAACCACAATGAAACCGAACACATGAAACATAAGTTTTAATATCGGCTCAATTCTCCATATTCACGATTTCACAACCGAGTTTCTCCACATTATAGGTAAGTTTCAGAATCCTACACTTTATCGATTTCAAAGTCCTATACAAATATTTTACATAATTGAAATTCTCTACAATTTTTCTCTCAATTGATTTAAAATGAACTTCCCCAAAAGTTGTTCAATATTAAAGTTGACGCGAAACGCCCAGTTCCTTAAAACTCTTAAAGGTTTATTTACACTAGGCTAAATTTAGTCGCCTAAAAATATACTCGCTAATGAATTAGATGAAATGTAATAGCATTCAGAAAGTTATGATTTTAGTCACTAAATTTAGCCAAGTCTTTTTATTAGTGCCGCAGCGATCAGCTGATCGTTCCACGTGGCGCGGCTCGGGTTGCGCGCGCGCCGCTCGCCCGCGTATCTCACACGTCACGAAATGGAGCACGATAAGATAGGCGGACAATCTTTACTGTTTCTACTCTTTTGTGTGTCAGCGAATTGATTTTACGCATTTTTCGGTGCACTTTTATCGAAGAAAGGCAATATAACCTATTTACACAAAGTATAGCATAAGTACATAGCATTTTTTATATAATGTGATGGAACGAGCATGACGTGTGAATCGTGTGATGATGATGAAAAACACGTCTCCCCATAATAGCACAAAACCACGAAATTCTTTACATACCTAAAAAAGCAGAGATTTATAGACTTCATGTTTGAATATGAAATCTAAACTAAATCAATGTTTAGCACCGCACTGCGATTGTAACTTGTAACACAGATAATATAAGATAATTTATCTTATTGTCCTGTAATTGCTATGCAAACATTGCCTTTCAAGCCGTAACACAATTATGTTTGGTTAGGATAGAAAAAATCGCAAAAGTGTGGTACGACCAGGTTGGCAGACCTCAGGTGAAGTCGGACTGTTGTCCTATCTATCACTAAAATTTACATTTCGTTGAGTAGTTTATTGTTCAGCCTTATGGAGAAAAAACAAAACGTTTTTTTCCGTGAGATTGGTACCCCATAGACATGGTGTGTGTATGTGTCGAGACAGAGAAATAGAAAAGGAGAACGGAATAGTTCTACACTTTAAAAAAAACATGTCATGAGGTCATTCATGACTACTACTACTGTAAGGCTTGCCTTAGTATATTAAACGAACCTCGATTTAACATTTTTTTGTAATCCCCTTGAATTGTCCATAAGAGTCAAAGCAAAATATAATACCTTTAAATAGCGTTTTTTTTTTGCAAAATCACTTTATAACGAAATTGTCAACCATAAAAACGAATTTTGTCCACCACGAACACCTTTATATTACGTTCCCACCCAAATGAACCATATGTAATCACATAGTATGTGATGAATAAAACTATTTTTAACCTTTTTATAACAGATTTTAGACCTCAACATAACAAACCTCAGTTTAACAAATTACTTGATGTAACGAATATTTACTTGTCCCTTGTGTCTTGTCCGATTTGTTATATTATATATCGAGACTGCATTGTAAAACGAATTACGGTTTTCGAAGTCATGTACCTACGTATACCTAATGTAGCTAATTTAAAAACGGCGGAAGAAAATATCATGACAATACCGACAGCGACATTCCTAGAATCTTTCTAGGTCATGTGCCATCCACCTACGCGCCTACCAACGAGTGTGGTGGATTATTATATGGGATCTTTTCTTGCGATAGGAGGCCCGAGTCCCAATAGTGGGAACATTAAATTTAATGGGCTGTTTAGACTAAAATGAATAACTTTTACAACTACAATGTGTAGTAAGTGAAGCATGTTGATTGCGTCGTTAGATCTCGAGACTAGCATGACTCGATGAAGGTCGTCTCTAAACCTGTTAGCTGAATGAGACTGGTTTCCAAATGTGTAGTTTGCGTACGAAGAGGAACTAACCGAGTGCAGACATGCAACCATTTTATTTGAGAGACGGAGTAAAGAGGTCGCGGGCAAAGACCGTGGCTTTGGGTTCGAATTATATCAGATTAGCAGCGCCCCGCGGTGTTGCCCGCGAAGTTCCCGTCCCCTTTGTTTTTTTTTCGGGATAAAAAGTAGCTTATGTGTTCTTCCAGACTATAATCTATATGTGTTCCAAATTTCAGCCCGATCCGTTCATACGTCAGGACGTGATTGAGCAACAAACATCCATACATTGTCTTTTATAATATTAGTAGGATATATATCATACTATCAGCGCCCCGCGGTTTTACCCGCGTAATTCCAATTCCCGTTATTTTCCCGTGATAAATAAACTTCAACCCGATCCGTGCCGACGCCGACGTGATTAAGCAACAAACATACTAATATTGACATTTTAAATATTAGTAGGATTTACCCTTAGGTAGTCAGCCTTGAGGCTAGACTAGACAGACAGACAGACTACTTGACTTCGAAATACTGTTGATAATATTAATTCAAAGACAGTGAATCTTCATTAACATCGGTAAGTTAGTGTCCGCTTGGGGGTGTACCTTTACTTTTTTCTGGTTTGAAGAGCAGCTTCCAGATAAATTATAGGTCATAGCGATAAATCGTCTCATATCTGTGGGTGAAAAGCGCAGTGGGTTGGGTATTTCCTGATGGTACAATCTTAGTATCTTCCAATCGACAGAGAATCGGATCTAGATAAGCCCGCTCCACCGTAGATCTGGCGTAGAGCTCCAACATCAGGCGAGATGGTGGTCAAGTGAGAACCTATAATAGTAAAAAATAAGGGTGTGTTAACCAAGTGTATTACTTAATAGTAAAAAAGTAAAACCGGATTTGTTTTAAAGTTGTATCGCGTAGCAAACAGATGAATGGATCCAACTGGTCGGTAGTGCTAACGAGTAGTACGTAATGTTACTGAAGGAGAGCCGTGTTTACTAACACCGAGCCCACGGAGCTGGTTAAACAACGATAACCTTGCGTGGCTTACAGCTCATACATTTGGGTTTCCCACTTTACCGATTATAAAACGTTAAATAAAAGATCAAATAAACAACTACTAGGGCTAGGCCATCCTATTAATTAATATTATAAATGCGAAACTTTCTTGCTTCATCAAGTCTAAATATCTGGTTACTGATTCTGAACACAACCCTAACGGCTCAAATTTGGAATGACAATCCTTGTCTCTGTCATTCTAAATGATTATGACTTTGTTTTAGACTACAGGCCTTTGAAACAAGATTTATGGGTCAAATGAACCATCAGGAGACCTATGCAGGATGATAGAAGGGTTGAATAAGATTCAACACCATGTCATCACTTGCAAGCTATCCAACTGAGTGCTGTTGAAGAGGGGGGGTTACAACCCTCGATCATTTCTCCTCGTGGCATGATTTTATTTTTGTACGTCGTTGCGGAATAATAGATTAGAAGAGGTATTGAAACTGAATGGAACCAATGTACGGCTTACCCATTTGCGCCACTATCGTAAATGCTAAAAGTGAGCATATATGTACGTAGTAGTGAGTGCAGTTCAGTTTCGTGGGTAAACGATCAATCTAAAAAGGTACCTTAGATTGATACTAAACCAATTCAATATATTTTTATATAACTTAATATAAAATAACTTTCCGGAAATTAAGGTCAATTGCAAACCGTCAATTTCATTCAACTTAGAGTTTGGTTTCTTACCATCATCAAGCTATAATATCATTATCGATATTAATAATAGTTATCGATATGAGTAATAATATCTCGTGACTGTAAACAATTTCTTTATATTTTTTGAAAGCGGACCTAGAAAAAGTGGGCAAGGTATTTAATACGTATTTTTTTATCTGTAATAGGTTTGCACTCGCCTGATGTATTGGTAAGCGACCATGTGGTTTACAATGAAGTGCCAAGGAATTGATGGAATTACAAAATTAAGTTCAGGTTCACAAAGAATTTACGTTACAAATTGACAGATAATGCCGTGCACTCCATTTCTATCGTTTTTGCCTAGCTTGTAGCTCGCGTGGCGGCCGGCCGGCCGCGGCTGGCGCCGGTTCAGTGGCCTGCGGTAATTACTCCACGATCTACGAGCACATGACTCATTGCGCCGGTAACACCGAGTGTCACCGTTCAATGCAGAAACTGCCTTAAACTACAAAATAATCTATACAAAAGTGCAGTCATGTATGTATCTTACTTTTCATACGTACGCGGCAGTCGCAGATTACCAACTTTATGAACGAACATAATTAAATTTTATATTGTCATTTTTTTTACTAACAGAGCCTATATTAACCAAACTAAATTAGGACACTGAAAATTCCAAATCTAATACTTACATTAAGCATAAATGTGAACTACCTATAAACCGATGACAAGATAAGTATGTCATACAATTGTAAATTTAAATGTTATTGTTAATCCAACTACAAATTGTCAATTTTAATTAAAATATCTTATGATTTTGACGACTTCAATATCAATTAAATACACGATTGTTATTTACTAAAGTTAAATAAATTCTTGAGTGTGATAAGTAACTTATCTTTGTTATTCTATCTTTTCACAAAAATCATCACAAGACGCATGTCTGCATGCGGATGGCACTCACGCCCGCACTGTTCCCAAACCGTCCGAGATATCGTGTGTGTGTGTGTGAGAGCCAAGTCTACAAAAATACATATGTATGTGTGCGTTACTCAAGTGCGCGTTGTAAATAGCTCGACTTCTGTATAATACACTAGTTGTTTGTGCTCAACTTTTGTGCTTACTGTTACGAAACCTGATATACTTAGTGTGTTTACCAAGCTAATAAAAATGTTGACAAACGACAAAACATTTATTGTGACTAAAACTTAACCTGATATTAAAAGTATTGTTACACACTGAGGACACGGTGTTTAGGTATATGGTATATACATAGGTATTTATACTGAAGAGACAGTGCTTAGGTATAAAGGTATATCCATTTCCAGTATCGAAACGAAGCTATAATCTACAAAGAATTAAAGTGACACAAAATTTTGTGTAAATATGATATGAGCGTGAATTTTCAGTAAGATATTCAGCACATGATTTATGTATGGTGATGGTGAAACCATTCGTATAAAGCAGCCTTTCCCAAAGTGGGTGATAACACCCCCTTGTGGGCGCTGGGTCTAAAGGGTAAGAGACCCCAAAAATAATGGGGGCGTTGTGTAGAGGCTTGGAGTCCGTCGTGTACTACCTACTGGGCTCAGGTCTCAAGTTAACTCTTCCAGGTTATAGTAAAAGTCTCATTTAGAATGCAAGATTAATCTCCGCTATAGTGTTTTTTAAAAATGTGAAAAAAGGGGGGCCGCTAAAGAATAATTTATTCTCAAAGTGGGCAGCAGACAAAATAAGTTTGAGAACCCCTGCTATAAACTGATGGACTAGCATCATCTGCGCTCGAATGCTCAAGCACGCTCAAGGTTGGGCTTATCATAACATTTGTGCTGATAACGGAAGCTGCCCGTTTTGGCGATCTTGAGATTTTTGATCGTAAATTTTTCGATGTGCGTCAATCTCTTTTTTACGTCTCTTCAAGTACTTATGTATAATCGTATCTCACCAAATATTTATCGCATTTTGACAAATGAGGAGTAAATCCATAGAATAGATAATAATACTACCGTGCATTGACGTATCTTTACACTACCCGTATATATTAATGTGTTAGATATTAATTTTTGTAGTCATAATGTCATGAATGAATAACATTTAATGTTCCTGCTGATAATTGAGGCTTTCCGTCACAAGGAGAAATTCAAGGCTATAATTCACTAAGCCAGCCAAGTACAGGTTAAGGTATTACATGTTGCTTAGAAAGATGTCTGTCTTAGATCATACCTGTCTCCCAACAACGCTAAAGCCAGTGATGGCGATAAAGTTGTTAACAATTCTGAAAAATACGTGCATGTAAATGACGGCTTTTAAAAAAATTTAAGTATAAAAGTCTTTAATTACTCGATCGCCAGTTATAGACGTATAATTTCATAAATTCTTAAGACTTTATGCAAACTGACGCAGTTTAGAATTGCAGAAAGAACGAAATATTACGAACGCCCTTTTTCATGTAGAGTTCTCTTTATGATGATTAAAACCATGATGTTTTTTTATGTAGAGCTCTTCTTAGGACGAATAAAACAACGATGTTTTTCATGTAGGTGTATTCTATTAATTCTTTGCATAAAAATACCATAACCTACTAAGTATTAAATAATGACTTCAGAATGTTACTGAGGCGGTCAGCTTATCAAATATAACAAAAGAGAAAAATGCTCCTACAAAAGTATTCTAAATCAAAAAAAATTGTTCGTTCACCATGACATGCAAGTAATTTCTTCATTAGCCAAGTATTCTGGAAGTGCGTGCGTCTAAAATTGCTTTTCTGCAATCAAGTACACAGTGAGTGTCCGTGCGAACGAGGCGCGCCGCTCGTTTTCGCAAGTGAATGGTTACTCAGCTGTTTCCACAAAACGAGCCTCTTGTACGCATTCAGCTATTCGCTACATACGTTGCATCGTTTAATGAAATAAACGGTTAAGCGCGAGTACGGCACTCACATCGGAAATTCCTCTTCATTCGCTTTGAAAGTCAAGTATCGTAAGCTTAGTCACAAAACCGAGATTGGCCAAATTCGCTGTACATGGATCGCAAAACTATTTTTCACTGTAGAGTTGTAGAATGATCGGACGAGCAGACAACAACGGCTGATGGTAAGCAAAATCGCCTGCCAAAACCACGTACTTATTTGAAAAACAATCCAAATTCTCCAAATTACTGTCTTTGCCCATAGTCACCTAGAGAAATAAGATAACTTATCGTTATTGTTTTGTTTCGAAATCTATATTGCGAAACTGACAGTTCAATACATCATCGGCGTAGTATGTAGAGGTGTGGGATGGTTGTGAACGGATCTCTCTTGGATTTGATATTATGACCCCGACTCATAGCCACTTAGCCACATTTTGGAACTGGCTAGATGCTAAAAGGCTAAAGTAGTCCTAATAATGCAATTAAGTTTAGTGCTTGATTTTTATTGTTTTTTATTCCTTTACTAGCTGCACTCCGCGGTTTTACCCGCGTAGTTCCCATTCCCGTTATTCCCGTTGTTTTATCGGGATAAAAAGTAGCTTATGTGTTCTTCCAGACTATAAAATCTAACTGTGTTCCAAATTTCAGCCCGATCCGTTCATACGTTAGGACGTGATTGAGCAACATCCAAACATTGACATTTATAGTATTAGTAGGATAGTAGGATTAAAGTCAAATAAGTAATTTAACAGTTGAAATATATTTACAAAGCATGCATATAGGGTTACGTCTGGATTTAAAAATATGCAAATAAAAACTAATAAAACGCATTTGCTTTTGTTGCGACGTAGCTGGGGCTACGAGTATGTCGACGAAAAACCTTTTAAAAACATTATCTTAATTCGTAATGTAATTAGTCATATAAAAAAAATAGTCAAGGAGAAATAATCAACTTCTATTTTCCTTATGCATAACCTTCCTTTCATGTTGCTCCAATTTATAGTTTTGATAAAAAAAAATTGTCGATCTTCGATTCTGTCGATCGAATTGGGTTTTTATCGATCGTCCATTGACGGAAAGTCAAGTAAATGAAGTGTCGCATCCCAAGAGTATGATTCTACATCTATGGTAACATCACTTTTGTATTTAATTCGATTGATTATTTAGGTATCTACGAGTTCAATATTATTAGGATTTACTAGTATTGTATAATGTTCCTGTATATTGAACTGATAAAAGTGATTTAAACTCGAATCGTATTGACCGACCATATCACACGTGAGTTACCAGTTTACCTAATTAAATATGTGTAACAACCACATTCATTTTAAAACTAAAACTGATCTAGTAAATCCTTGCCTCAGAAATCATATTAATGGTTGCGTTCAACCAGATTAATTGACCTATAAACCAGTTGAAGATTCCGCCCGACCACAACACATTCCAGCTGCTAGCTATGTATAACTGAGCGTCAATGTCAGGATCACCATTATGACACCGAATTAAATAATTCAAATGTAACTCCGGCAGACATACAGTCTGGCGCGAGGAAGGTTCTTTGGGCACGAACCGTCATGTGGAATAGTAATGAAGTATTGGAGACACTAGGTTGACAAGATAGGTTATAATTTATTAATGTTGTCTCCCAAAACTGTGTACACCATCGATATAAATCAATAGATGTGTCCACCCAAACTTCAGACGCACGTAATTATGTTATCGTTGGGAAGAGTGAGCTCACTCTTTTCGTTTTAGTCGATTGTAGGAAGCGGGAACACCGGACGTTCATATCTATCGCTATTCGTTGTCAACAACCAAAATAAGTAGAACCACAACAAATGTACCTCGCCGCTAGCGATTCTAGGGGTTAAGTAGATTTACAACTAAACCACTCACGCTACATCCAGAGACGCAATTTGTTAACAATTTCAAGGTGCTCAGAGCACATCCATTGATTTATGTCGATGGTGTACACCACACATTGAGGAAAAAAAACAGTAAATAACACACAAATAACGGTTTCACAGTTTCTCAGTTCCACAATAATAATAAATAGAACGTTATGTACATTAAATTTAACGCCCGCACTTTTAACTTAGTTCCCGTACCCGTTATTTTCTTGCGATAAAAAGTAGCATATGTGCTATTCCATGTATAAATAATCTGGCTGTGTTTCAAATTTCCACTCGATCCGTTCACCAGTCCCGATGTGATTGAGCAACAAACATCCAATAGTGGGGTAGGTCTATTATAAGACTATTAATTAAATGCGGTGTTTGAATTTCACAATACGTACAGTGAGCGGAAAATAATTTTAAAGTTAGAGCTCTTAGCGATCTATTAAATGTGTTTAGTAGTGGTAGGATTCTTTGCAGAGTGCGCCTGGGGGGGAGGGAACCTTTACCAGTTATTCTACCGCCAAGCAGTAGGTGCAAACATTACTGTGTACCGGTTTGATGGTCAATGTTTCCTGTGAAATTACAGGGCATAGAGATAAAACATCTCGTATCTGCGAGCGCCAGCGAGCAACACCATGGCTTGATTATGCCATCATAATCATACCAGACTAGGTACCTACTATATACTACTATACAATAGTTCCATGATAATTATGGATAATTTGGTAACACCTGTGCAAACTTAGTAGGCATATTATTGTGAACAGATTGATCGTGTGATTCAGCTGAACCGCCCTCTTCCACTACCAGATGGCGAATACTGTTTGTCTCTATGGGATGGTAGAGTCATTGTTAGTGGGATGATTATTGATTATATTATGCACAGTATTACCAAACCTTTGTCAATCATTCTGAATCTTTGCTAGCAAAATTAGCAAACAAAGAATCATTTCATTCCTGCCGCCAAGTAAATTTGTGAATAAATGTCTTTGATTTTTTAACAGTGATGTTAAGCGACGATGCGGTCTACGACGGAGCGTGCTTACCTAGAATATACGCGACAGTTAGCGTGGTATATAATACATACCCACGGTATTATAATATTATCTCAGTCTCCATGTTGCTATCGGTATAGTTTAAGCACTGATTGCAGGAAGTTGCGCGCCTATTGTTCAACATCTGGGACTTAGTCATCCTCGTCTCATTCATAAATCGTATTAGGACTTAGGACGTACTCTACCGGTTTATTGTCCTATGTCAAATGGATAGGATCTTCAAAACTTATATTTTATGAGCGCCCCGCGTTTTTACTTGCATAGTTCCCGTTCTCGTTATTTTACCGGGATATAAAGTATGTGCTATTCCAGGTTTTTCTTACTGTATTCTAAATTTCAACTCGATTCGTTCTGCCGTGGCGGCGAGATTAAGGAACAAGTCTTTCGCATTTATAATACTAGTAGGGTTAATTTTCTTACCATGAAAACGAAGGACGAAGATAAAATGCTTAGAGGGTTCGAGTGACGTCACTTCGTGTTTTTTATCTTTTGTTCGTTGTGACGTCACGTCACAACCCCTCCCTCAGTTCGGAAGTTTGATGATCAATATCTTCGTCGTTTTATAATAATTTGATAAAGTAAAACATACGTGTTCCAAATCTTTCCATAATCTACCGAACGGATTAATTAGAATGGTATATTTTGACTCAGTCATCATCTGAATTGTAGATACGTACTCATTGATACATAGTAGCTTAATAGCTAATCCTCAAATTATGCAACAGTTGGACAGGTAGCGTTCAGAAGTTCAGATTACCGGCACGACGGCACGAGCCGCGAGACTGTGGGTTGTTATTGCTGAACCAGTGTGTGCTGAACCAACGAATTACTTAACTTGCTTTGCTGACATTTTGTGAGCCTTGAGTCTGAAATAAACACAAATTATGATTACCATTATTTAGATATTCCACTTAAATTGTACCAAGCTAAATGTTAATCATTGAATCTATGTATAATAAGTATGTATTTATAAAACTATATAAGTATTATATCAGCTATCTGGCCGCCATCACACAAGCTTTGCTTAGTTTGGGGTCAGATGGTGTTGTGTGTGAATTGTCCACCAATATTTATATATATATATTTATAAAATCTTATAAATGTCAAAGTTTGGATGTTTGTTCCGCAATGAAGTCGGAACGCCTCAACGGATCTGGTTGAAATTTGGAATACGGATTAAAGTCTGGAATAGCATCTCATTTCGGGAAAAAACGGAAACGGGGACTACGTGGGTGTAAGCGCTGGGTGGGTGCTAGTTATTTGTTTACAGTAATTCTGATGTGCCAGGTGTAGGCCGTTAGTTATGGATTCAGTGCAGTTTTCATTATTATTTAATCTTTTCGTGGCGGTGATATCATAAAAGGTGAAGGTTCTTTAAGTTCAGGTGTATGGTTTTTTCGTGTGATTTTCCATCCAATGAATAAAATAAAAATACATTTTGAGGATAATGTCAGAAAAATATTTTTGTGAATTTCCTTAAAATATTATGACAAATCTGATGTGAATGACCTCAATTTAAACCTTTACCACAAAACAATCAGTAAGCAGAAGTCAAGCTACATGCAAAGCGTGTTCAAGCCACGCACACATACATACATATCGCTCACGGACACGATATCTCGGAACAATACGGAACAGTGCGAGTGTGAGCGCTATCCGCACGCAGCTTGCATCTTTAGGACGTCTACTCTCTTTCTACGAAAAACGTAATTTCGAAATAAACTCGCGACTTCCTACTCCGGTTTTACTTCGATCCGTCGTTCCATTCGTTTAAATTTTCTAAGCCTACTCTAATTGGAGTATCAGAAATCAGAAATCAGAAAAAAATTATTGTTGAACTGTGTACAAACTAGTTGGTATACAATATTTCCAGTACTTACAACAGTCTGCCCTTTGCGAGCATACAATAATAATTAAAGTAAAATAAAGTTCTAACTAAGATTACAAGTCGTTAAAACTGATCAAACTGCTAAAGATCTAAATACCATATCACCATCCATATTATGTACTATGCATAATGCATTTAATAATTATTTACAGTAAAGTACAGTTACACTTGCTAGTCGTTCAGATATTCTATTAGTTTATAATACGCTTTAGAAACTAGCCATGTCTTTAGCCTAATTTTAAAATGATTATCAACCAGAGTTTTAATATCTGTTGGTAACTTATTATAAATCTTTAAGGCCATGATATACGGACTATTATGGTACATACTGTTATTTATTTGTGGCATAAAGATGTTGTGTTTATGTTTTTTCCTGAGAATCTCTGATCGACTAGACTTAATTTCGAAAAAGTAGTTCCTGTTGCTTTTGACAAAAATACAAATCTCATAAATATAAATACAAGTAAGAGTGAGGATATTGTTACTTTTGAAAATGTTACGTAAACTGTCCTTAGCGTTGAGCTTGTATATTGTTCTTAAGCAACGCTTTTGAAGTATGAAGGTTGATTCTATTTCAACAGAATTGCCCCAAAATATCACGCCGTAAATTAATTGAGGGTAAACATAACCATAGTAGGCGTTCAATGCAATTTCCTTTGATGATATATTACTGAGAATTGCCAAAACGTAACAATATTTTGATAATTTATTATTAACTTTATTTACATGTGATTTCCAGTTTAAGTGATTATCTATTGACACTCCTAAGAAATTTGTATTGTCAACGACTTTGACTTTATTCCCTCTATACAATATTTCTAAATCTGTTGGTTGTTGTTTGTAGTTTCTAAATTGAATTATTTTTGTTTTCTCCGCGTTTAGGTTCAAGTTAATTTCTCCTAACTTAGTTCCTACTGTGTTTAGTGTTTTGTTTATTTCTCTATTAAATTCTTCAACATTGTTGCATTTAGGTATGTAAATAGTCGCATCATCTGCGAACATTACGCATAAGTGTTCTGTAAGTTTTGGTAATTCATTTATATACGGTAAGAATAATATTGGCTCTAAAATACTCCCTTGTGGAAATTTGTCAAAGATGATTATTATACGGGATCAAGGAGCAAATTTAAGCAGTTGTCATATTTTTAAAACCTCGCATTTAAAAGTGAACTTTTGCGTAACATGACGCAGTTACGTTCTATTGGTGCTGTCAAAAAGAAAATAAACGGTTGGATCTACTATAGTCGAAGGAAATTTAATTTCTACTTCTAGGAAAAACATGCAGTAGTTTAACAATGACAATGAAATCAAAATGTTTTTGTTATTATTGAATTTTTGTATACGTTCTTCCTATTTTACTGGCAACAATCAATCGATCCACTAGACACGATGCTCAGGGTACCCCTAGAAAGATCGTATTTTCCATTGAACTCTTAAAACACTAAGAAGCGGCAAGCGCTCATCTACGATCACAATGTAAAATCAGGTGACGTCTCCTGATTGAGTCTCAGTCGCAACAGGAGCCACAAGTTGAGTGGACGTTCGCGTCGTTCGCTAACAATTCAAAAAAATCCGATATGAGCCGTAATAATGTCTTATTCTGCTTTTGCAAGGTGCACAAACAGTTCAAAGACCAAGAACAAGTTCCATGGTATCACTTTTCATGCGTAAGTACACAAAATCTTTAATTATTTCCATAACAGTTCAATGATTATTACATCTAAAATTATTTTTCTGTTGGAAACAATTTTACAATTGGCCATTTCTAAAAAGAGACAGATATACATACAGCGTAAGAGTGCAACACGACCGGCGATATGTTAGTTGCGGCTATTTTGTCTCTTTCACGCCAGTGCATTTGTATGTCTTTCTATTCTTGTCGAAAAAAATATCTAAGCAAATGTGATGTATAGCTATCTCATTTCCACCTACTGCCTACTTGTCATGATGTCTTTGTCATTCATTCAAACGTCTGGCACGATGCAAGTGAAGCTGTGTGCACATTGCGTATACTTGTGTGAGATTTTCGTTACATTATGCTGTCTTTATATTAGAGCGTACCTTATCTTCGTTTACTTAGTTTCATCAAAGGTATTTTCGCATAAATCGGAGTTGACTACCGTAGTGCGAATAACGTGCACTAACTAGGGTTGTCAATCAACTTTGGAACTACGAACGTAGGTATGAAAAGAGACGTACATACATAAGCTACACTCCTATACTCTGTACAAATTCTCTGTTGGTTCATGGTTCTATACAATGTTATTTGCTTTCTTACAAAGAATAAAAAACCCAACGGAAAGGAAGAATCCAGCAACAAAGTAGCGTGTAATGTTCTGAGTACGTAAGCCTCGGTAATTTAGGAAGCTACAAGCTACTTGTTAATTGTTGGTTCAACGGAGTTTAACTTGACGGCCTATCGAATCTTTTACTACTTTTATTTTAGGGATCCGCACAACACGCGTACTAAGTAAAAGGCTTATTACACTTGGCTGAATTTAGTTCCCGACTAGACCAGCCGTAACTTTTAGTGGACATTACTGTGAAGTAATGTCTTCGGTACTGACTCCGGTCTGGAGGGCAATTACAGGTCTTAGATAAATAATATCTTAGATCTCTGGGTGACGAGCGCAGTGCAGCGCAGTGCTAGGTAATATGGTCGATTCGTGTTCCAATAACTGCGTCTCACTGTGCTATTATGTGGCAGGCATTTCGCTTACCATCAGGCACATGCCCTTCTCGTCTCGTCACTCTATACTATAAAAAAATAAAATAAGAGAACTTTCAGGAGAGTGTGCAACTGATCTAATACCACCATATACTTTTTTCTTTCGGACTACTCGTTGCTCGAAACCGTTAAAAATAAACATTTCACAGATTTTTGAGTCGCGTAAATCTATAAAATGCGACAGTAAAAAACAAATATTAGTTGTTCAAACGGGTCTACTGGTGGAGGTAGAGCCGGCCCGCTAGTAGTACAGTAGTACCTAAGTGTCTATAGCATAGCATTGGCAACATAGTAACCAATAAAACCCAACTACATGACTACAGATATAGTGTACACAGTTATTCGTAAGATCTTGACCCAAATACCAAAATGGATAACATTTAACAAATAACTTACATTTAAAATGAAATGCTACTTAAAGTGTCGGGTGTCTTATTAGGGCCAATGATTGGCCCACATTGGCCCATTGCTGCTTATTTAGATTTGATGAATTGGCCAACCAGCAATAAAGCCGGACAATGCAATGATGTTTACTGCGTTCAATTTGCTACTTTGTTGTTATCTGATAGAGTATACTTTGGAGTGTGTTTGATGTGAGATGGGAAAGTATCTCGGGAAAGTAACCTTGACATAATAAGGCTAAGGTTGCATTAATAATCGCGTCTTCTCTTGGTTGGAATTAAACTTCTAGTAACTTTTCTACTTACAGTAGAGTCACGTTTAGAAAATACGTACTATGCCATATAAATTCAGTCTATTTTGCACGTTAGATGTTAATTTTAGGTAAATAGAGGTATGGTGATTATGTCTAAATCCAGCTTTTCGAAATACTTTGGTTTTGTTCTTATATTTCAGTTTTTGTTATTTTATTTATTTAGTTGTTAAGTGCACAAACAATGTTGTAATTTCTTTAAAATTTAATCGTTTATTTTATTAGATATCTGTAGGTAGTAATATACAAAAAAAAATATCCAAATATTTTTATTTGAATTTTTGGTATACTTAGATTTACCTATTACAATTGTTGACCATCGGGCGTTTATTGTTCTCTCTCATTTCAGAATGAAATCTTTGATTACCTCTTTTATCTGTTAAACGATACCAGAAAACTGAACTGTGCTTAGAAGTCAGAATTATTTATTGCGTAAACTGTCGGTACCTATACAAATACGTTTTTCTTAAATGTAGAATCAACAGTTTTACACATTGCGGGCATGCAAAATAAGGCCTTGTTGACATGAGTTTACAAACAAGAACTAACCTAAATCATTGACACAAATATTACATGCAGAAACTGATGTAAATATTGTTTGAATTGTAAGTTATTTGAATATTGTCAGAATGTAGCTTACCTTCTGATCGACTACCTACTAAGCCAGCATTCATCCTGTCACTCGTTAATTGGTTCTATAGGAATTATGTTAGACTACAGTCCGTGAACAAAATTTATGGGTCAAATGAACCACCAGGAGACCTGTGTAGAATGATAGAATGGCATAAAGTAATAAGATTCAACACTATGCTGTCACTTGAAAGCTGTCCAACTGAGTGCAGTTGAAGAGGGTTTGCAACACTCGATCATTTCTCCTTGTCACATGATTTTTGTACGGTGTTGCGGAATAGGGTATCCTGATGGTTAATTTGACCTATACATTTTGTTCACGGGCCTGTAGTCTATGTGGCTGGTCCCTATCCAAAGTTTTTGCCATAAGCCGCTTAAATAAACACACAGTTTTAGTATTTTTAGAACCATAACCACAATATTTAGTAGCATACAAGTACAGTAGCAAATTTACCCATCAAAGTCTCTGGCGCCAATCCTCATCACGGTCCGAGTAGTACCGCATCTATATTTGATGTTTTATGAGCCATTCTTCTCCGGTGACGCTATGACATGATAAGGATTGTGAATTTCAATGAGTAGCTGGGTGCAGTATTCGTGTTGGAAAGGCTTTGTCGCAGTGAAATCAATTTGCATTAAAATGTTAATTTCTTAGGTAATCAGTTAAAAATTCAGAAAGGCTGTAATATATAATAGGTTTTCGACAGCAGCTGATCTCTCCAGGTCCCAACAAACCTACGTTCGTCTTTGATTTTTTGTATTTTAACAAGTTTATGGTATACTTTTATGGCCAGCGCACGTGGACCGGAACAATGTAATGTTAGTTTTGATGTTGCTAAGTTATATTTATACAATGAAAGCTACTCGACACACTTTTTTTATCGCACATAAGTCCAGGTAAACCACTAACTCGCCCGATAGTAAGTGACGGTGTAGTCGGAGATGCCCCATGCTGTCCTTGAAGATACCTGTTCACTCCGACCCTGAAAAGTTCTAGATTATTTCTCTCAGGGATCGATAAGGCCAACAACAAACACCAACTTATTCCTTACTAAGGCTGTTTAATGATGAAATAACCTAGACTCAAAACTATTAGGCATGTCTGAATTATTCATATGTAGAACAATGAATATTTAGATATAGAACAGAATGGTAGTGTATGGCAAGCGTGTTACTTACCAGCCGGGCATCTCTTGCTTATCTCGTAAACCTATATTAAAAAAATAAGTCCGCTTAGCTGAAACATCAACAAACGTTAAAGAAAGCAACAATATTAAAATCATTAAATTAATGTTCACCATTATTGCCTCTAATTTCGTATTGTTGCATTAACCCAATTAATAATCTCTATAACGATTACATTAATCATTATAATGACAAAAATATAGTGTTGATAAGGAAGGTACCAAGTACTCAGGTAAGTCGATGAGGTGACTAAGTCAATTAATTTTTTTAACGTTTTGTTAACTCTTTTATTTCAAACTATGCAGAAGCAAATCTTAGTCCACATCGTTGCTTATGAAAAGCGGAATGGAGGCTTAACGTAGTTTTATTTGGGTTAAAAAATTGTACAAAAGAAAGTGTACTAGTTATACTACTGCCAACTACTAGTTTTTGTTATTGCCGTACTAAAATTTTGTGTACCTATAATGGAGAAACCAAGTATCATTGTCACACCCCGATATCCGTGGTCCCACCCAATAAAAGTATGGCACCCTTCGCTAGGGAACTAAATCATAGGTATTCCATTTAATGTGCCCATTTCTGGGACTTGGGGCCTTCTCTCTAAAGGATCCAAGGCCGTAATCCACTACGATGGTAAATGCGAGATTAAGCATATGTTAGAAAAAAATCATAGAACATACCGGTTTCCTTACGATATTTTCATTCACCGTAAATGATAATACTGGTTAGGCATTACAAACTAAATTTGTCCGAATCCGAAATTGTGGTCTAAAATAATGTATGCAGAGTCAAAATCCTTCAAATTTTTTTGGTGTAGTATTCAAGGGTCTAATTAGGTATGTAAATGCAGTAAACGCGAGGAGTAGCAGTCAATCGCTCGGCGGCCGCGGACCGCGGAGCTCTGAACTCCCAAAGAAACGGGTCTGACGAGCAGGCTCGTAAATTGCAGGATTCCACGCGATTTCAAGCCCTTTCCAATTATCTTTTTAAAGTATGCAGATTTTATTAAATGACTGTTGGACTTCATTAATAATTTATTAGTCGTAATCGTTAATTATGACAGTTGGATTGTTGATCGTTAGTAATTACGCCGCGGTCTTATCTAGTGCGGGCTTTTTGTTCTCAAGATTTGTAGGCAAAAGACAATTGGTTACATGTCGACTTTTCTATACTTATCTGGAATTGTTTTAATGTGTGTACTCAATGAGTAGGCTATGAAATGGGTTCAGGTCTATATTCCACGTATGCTCTAATTAATAGGTACCTATGTTTAAATTAGTAGGGCTCTGCACTTTCTGTGCTAGCATTATCTATTCTATGGTGCTAGTCTAAAATTTGGTCTGCTTCGGACAGTAATTATATTTTATCCGATATTATGGTTATTATGGTGAATTAAGCTACATGATAACTTTTACATTAACAGTCGTATTGACGACTCTATTTACATAAATTCTATTTTTATTTTAAAAGTTCTGTATCGGTTTCTGTGAACACAGTTTTTTTAAATTTTTTAAATTGCAAATTAGCGTTTTAATTGTTAGGTACGTATTTCAAAATAAAAAGAGCGTACCAAATGCGAAATCGTTGTGGTCAATACTTTTTTAAATAACTTGTCATAGACACGGGGCTTCTATATCATCTATGAAATACCATAAATAATTAAATGTTTTTAACTCCTTTTTATCTAATAAAACTGCTATCATTTAAACGCATGGAGTATTACACTACGACGAGCTCCTTAGACACTCATAAATAAAGATATTTATCAACATTTATGTTTAAAAACTCCAATTAAATCAATAATTCAGGAGAGACCTAGGAGCCAATTAAAAAAATAACTTTTTAACGACCGGAAGTGGCACATTGCGATCGCGTGAGCTGCCAATGAGACGAACCGACAAAAAGAGTAATTCCACATTTTATTTAATAAGAGTATCGTACGGACGGACAGACATGCAAAAAGCTAATAATGGATTCGTAGACGCGCGTACAGTTGTTGTAATTTAGTTTAAAGATCTGGCAAAAACAATTAGGGCGGGTTGCCAGTATGCGAGATATTGGTAGCACAGGGCAAATGAGCATATGACAAGGCTTTAGGAAATACGGTGAAATTATCGGGGAACATTTTATTTTTGAAGTGAAAACTTCTTTAGGCGCGCCTAGACAGATTTTTCGTGGGCTGTGAATTGAATTCATTCGTCACGCTCGGGTATGATAAGAAAGCTTCGGGTAAACTCGGGACCATGGCTATTGGCCATCTAGAAATACGTCAGCCAATGGGAAATGCTGAAAGGGCGTGGACAAGCCATCATGGCAATGGCCATCTAGAAACGCATCAGCCAATGGGAAATGCTGACGCATTTCTAGATGGCCATGCCAAGATGGCGAGGCCACGCCCTCCAGTTACACCCGTGTAGTTTCCAAGGACAGCTATCAAATTCTGAGTTAAAAGTTTTCACTTCTATCGGCAGTTCCTATGACTGCCAATTTTTATTCTTTTAATACTTACCTACGTGTAATTTTTTGGGGTTTTTTAATTATGGACGTACTAATCTAACTTATAAACTAACCAAGCTTATGGTAAAACATACATGAGGCATACCTATTCAATATGGTTACCATACTCACCGTGTGAAGTTGTCACTACTTTGTAACGACATCGACAGTAGTCATCAAGTAAGTTACACCTGTCCGCATCAGCCCTACATACAGGCTACAAGTCGGCAGGTGCTAGATCTCCCCGCTAAGGCCGTAGAATACCCTACTGAGATGCCGGGTCATTCCTTGTTCTTCCCTACCGGCAGCCCAAGCCGAGGTCGTACCGACTGTCGTGCCCTTAGATAAAGAATAAGCAAATAGATCAGGTTTTTCCGCACGGTTCCATTGTACCAATTGTAAGCAGATGAGGTGTATGTTAGCTACGGCGATATAGTGATAAGTCGCGACAAAAGTATGACACTTCCACAAGAGCGACAAGACAAAAGCGATCAGACCCGTGCTTTCGGTGTAAAGCGTTTGTTCTAACTCTTTCCGTAGTATAAGTACACTATTTGGTCGTTGCGCTAGTCGTCGTCCGAGATGTAGTATGTAGTCGTTGAGTCACAGAATAAATGAGTACAGTAAGATTAGGTTTGTAGGGTCCAACGCCTTTTGCCCCAGCGCATAGTACGGTAGGCCACCTGACTCCAACTGCCACCTGTCTAAACTCTTGGTCGACGCGATGGGTGACTAACACGCTGCCGTTAATTTAGCATTGCCAATAGGTGTGATAATATTCATACGCTTTCAACTGGTAGTGGGCCTGATCATCTTGTTTATCTATATCGATCTTATGAATAACTAGCGGTCCTCCGGCATCGGCCGTGGTACATAATAAATATAGCATTATAAATAGCCTATAGGGGTCACGTACATACACGACGGTGAAATATTTTTTGAAATCGGTCCAGTGGTTTCAGAGATTAACGCGTTTAAACAAAAAACATCTCAGCTTTAAAATATTAGTATAGATTCAGATAGGTATACTTAATGAAAGTAGTTACTGAGTTATGTGGTGCAATTTTCATTAAAATTAAGTTTTGATAAATGTACTGAACAAAAACTGCGTAGGTAATAAAATGTAGCTATGATGTAACTATGTAGTAGGCACTTTATTCAATTTTGATAAGTTGTAATTTATTTATAGTTCTCTGATATTGATTATGTTTCAATGCAGATTAATTAATTGAAAAGTTGTGTAATTAAGTCTTCCTATATAGATGTTATTATCAAACCGGTTCTATAGTGAATTCTTGTAGATATCTTTATTAGTGACCAAGTTATATATCCGTTATCACGCATACAGATAATGTTATCCTAGAGTAAACGCTGTTAGGTATATTATGTACGTTTTACGGTGGTGATAACCTTTACATTTAATTAAATAACTTACAAAGTTTCAAAGTAAATGATACGTTGAGTTGTGACGTGTGATGATTACATAAAATACTCGTTGCATTGGTAATAATCAGCACATTTAATATTTTCCAGAACAACTATCGTGGTTGTGACACAATTTTAATTAATTAACTGGTCGGTCCTGTCCGTGTTAAGTTTAAACCGCATTAGGCGGCCTTTTTCAAGGGGTATACATACCTCGTTCTGTGAGCGTGACTGCGCCTCGTTTGACACAAGATTCCGTTTTGAAATGGGTCACCGAATGCGGCAGAAACTGAATCGGGAGACCCAGTTAAATGTAAATTTAAAAAATATATTAATTTATTACAAAGGACCAAAACAAAAACTTGGTTTTTAAAATTTTACCAGCGACCCGTTCCGACTTTGCTTGCATATTGTCATTTAAAGACTATACTAATCGAAATAAAAACTATCTAAACAACGTGACGCGAAATTTATTTAAGAAGATTTTTGCGGATTTTTTGACTAAAAGATAATTAAGACTATATTTATACGTACCTATTACTCATACGTATTATGATAATATAATTATACTCACACATTCTACAACTAATATAGTGTATTGCCATATAAAAACTGAATTTAAATACAATTGGGATGGTGACTGGGTCAAACATATACCATTCGAATTAGTCCGTCAGTTAGATTAATATGAAAAAAATATTGGATAGGTAGGTACGTATTTTTTGTTTTCGCGCAGAGGTTTGGTGAGTTTGTAACTGTCTTCGTCTACAACGTAGTCACAAGTTCTGTGACATCAAAAAAGTTTATAATAAAAAGATAGAAAAGTTTACGAATCTAAGCATATCATAATCATAATCTAAGCATCCGAAGTTGGCGCAAAACACTAAATTATAATGAAACAGAAGCTATACTGTGAAAAGAGTTTTTTTTAATGTATTTTGGTTTGTGTACCTATGCCATTCGTACCTTTACATTTAATTAAATAACTCACAAAGTTTCAAAGTAAATGATATAAGTAGTTTTGACGTGGGGTGATTATATAAAATACTCGTTGCGTTGCGTTGATATATAAATCAGCACTTATAATTTTTTCAGAAAAACTAACATGGTTGTGACAGAATTTTAATGAATTTACTGGTTGGTCCTGCTTAGGTTTAGTTTAAACCACATTAGGCAACCTTTTTCAATGAGATTGCTCAAGCTTGTCCACGTCTCGTCTGACACACGATTCGGTTTTCGATTCATTGCCAAAGAAACGAGTGTACGCACTCAAACTGAAAAAGGCCGCCAAATGCAGCTGAAACTGAACTTTTGAAAGAGGACCAAAACAAAAATTGTTTTTGTAACTTTTTATTTGCGGCTGTTTTGACAAAATCATGTGCCTGAATGAAAATCCAAGTCTTTTCTAAGTCACCGAAAATATCCACGAACAATAAGCAATTTGAATTGCAATCCTTCTTATGGAGTCGTGAGACATTTAACTCGAAGAGTAGGTAACGACTTGTCAACACAGCATGGCGAAAGCCAATTAGGAGTGGACGGTTAGCCTAACATAGCGGTCGACGTGACCGCACCCAGGCGCGCGAACTGCCCGAGTACACTCGTCGCTGATAGAATGTTCACACGTCAGACGTCACCCACTCTCACACATTCTTCTACTGATAGAGTATATTGCCATATAAAAACGTAATTTAAATACAATAGGGATATGGTGACTGGGTCAAAAATATACCATTCTAATTAATCCAACAGCTAGACTGTAAACAAATCTAGGATACGTATTTTTTGCTTTATATTTTTTTAAAATCTTCATAATATATGTAGATCATCAAACTTCCAGAGTATATCGTGTAAAATTTCAAATAAAATGTTAGTTACTTAAATTATACTCATTTAGTTTCTTACCAATCCTGTTTTTAGCCATTGGGTTTCCAGATTTAGATAACATTGTTAACTAGTAAGTTTTATCAATAATTATCTAGTTCTATAAAGTCCTGTTACACGACGAGCTTCTCGTTTTCACGTCGAATGAATTGTACAAGCTAGCCATTTTACGACAAGTGCTATAATTAGGTGTGATATTATCACCCCGTAAGGTTCACATAAACCGCCGTTTAGTGGTAAGTGACATACATTATCCGTATTAATAGAATTATAGCTTTTATTTATAACGAGATAAAACAAGTATCATTCAATGTTAAGAAGTACATAATAACTAAAATACTTCTAAGTACGTAGGGCTTTCCGCTTTTTGAGCTTATAGTGTACCTACGGTTATAAAAAAACACTTTAATGTATGTATGGTGGTGTCCACCATGTTTGTTTATGTATCTATCCCTAGGGATATATTAAGTTACCTGGCTCTATGGAAACAACAAGTTTTTTTTTGCATCCCGTAAAGTTTACAACCGAAATTATGATTTATTAAAATTAGATCGATAATAACGAATTCCGTAAAACTCGGGCGAGGTGATTCGGAGAAATAGGGAATAGTAGAATTAAATTCAATTAATTTCAATTTAAAATAAAACTCCTGCACTCGATCACATTTCATAATAAAGTCGCCAAGTGCGAGTTGGACTCGCCCATGAAGGGTTCCGTTGTAGCAAGTAACATAATATATATAGTACACATAGTTCTTGTAGTTCGTTTTAACTTTGATCTAAGTTTTAATATAGATAGTGCAATCCACGAAGATGCGCCCCACCAATTTTGTTTTCCACCAATCGCGTTTACTTCGAGCGTCAGTCGCGAACCATTCACCAGTCATTGTAGTGTGCGTGTGCATTCATAGGTAATTAGTGTGTACCGATAACACTCAACATTGACGGAAGCTTGCACACATATACTATAAACGGTTAGGAGGAATAGTGGGGCGCGTCTTCGTGGATTGCACTATCTGTAGTAGTGTATTTATGACGTACTAAAAAAAACTACTCATCAGATCGAGTTCAAACTAATTTTCGTTGGTAGTTTGCATGGTAATGTACATCATATATTTTTTTTAGTTTTTTCATTTTCTTACTTTAGAAGTTAGGGGGGGGGGGAGGGGGGGGGACACACATTTTACCACTTTGGAAGTGTCTCTCGCGCAAATTATTCAGTGTAGACAAAAATTAAATTAGAAACCTCAACATCATTTTTAAAGACCTGTCGATTGACACCCTACACGTGTAGGTTTAATGAAAAAAAAAAAATTTGAGTTTCATTTCACAGTATGGGGGGCAACCCTGATTTATCTTTTTTAATTTTTTTTTTGGAAAAATATAATGCGGTTCACAGAATACATCTACTTACCAAGTTTCAACAGTGTAGTTCTCATAGTTTCGGCAAAAAGTGGTTGTGACATACGGACGGACAGACAGACAGACAAACAGACAGACACGACGAATCTATAAGGGTTCCGTTTTTACGTTTTACGGAACCCTAAAAAGCCATCACTAATGCGTCCACATAAATAAAAGTTAATTTTAGTTTTTGGTTCATGTTTCAAAAAACGGCACACCGATTTCGATAAAATTTGATTTTCGATGTTTTGTGGGTTTCTGTTTTTTAGGAGAGATTAAATTAACAAAAACACATTTCTGAAATACATGATACGCAAGCGAAGTAGCCGGCATCAGCCAGTACTCGTCATGGGTACCTACTCATAATAATAATGGAGTCAAGAATGCATTAACAATATTAAGATGATGACGGGCATTTAGAGTGACAGTTGTCACAGTAGCTAATTATCTGGTAAAACTCGTACTCATAAATGATAGTGAAGGTAACTGTAATAGATAGTAGTTACGTGTTTAAGTACCTACGTACTCAGACACGATATAATTTGTTTCGCCAGCTTTTTAGCCATTACAAGTCTTAAAGCTTTTCATTTTCATCTTTTTCTACACATCCTTTTGAGTTCATTTTATAAAAACCATTTCTTACTTCCTAATGAAGCGTTTCTTGAATAACAGGTATGAGTGGAAAAATATGACAAATTATTGACATTGAACGAAACGAAAACGGCTAGTTAGGTTTATTATAAAAAAACAATTTATGATAAAGTTTAATTATCCTGATTCTAAAAATTCTACATTTGTAAAAATAGTATAATCCTTTAACCTGACTAAAATAAACTCAGAACATTACCGCCAAGCAGTAATGGTTTGTGTTACATTACTGTGTTCCGGTTTGAAGGGCAATGTTTCCAGATAAATTACAGAGCTTCGAGATATATTATCTTAGATCTCTGGGTGACGACCACAGTGCAGTGGTAGGTAACGATTTGTTATTGAACTCTTCATGTTCCAATAGCTGCGTGCCAAAAATAATAATAACTTTCACTCATTGTTACTTTCCCGATTATTTTTTGTCGAATCCTTAGTGCTCATGTGTTGTGGTACAACTCTTTGCTAATTATGCCTAAATAAATACCAGACTTTTAGCAGCTATTTTGCCCTTAAGTAGTAATGTACAAACTTTACTTCGTTCCGGTTACAAATATATTTATTCCAGTAAAATACAGGGCTAAAAGATTATCGCATTTCTATATCCGAGCGAAAACGTAGTCTTGTGTTAGCCAGTAAATTAAACTTGTGTTGTTTAGAAGAAAACATGGTGAAAAACCGGGATTTTCCACGAATGTTTCGAGATCAAACATCATATCCCAACCTGCATTGGGCTAGCGTGGTGGATACCACCGCTCACCCTGGCTCCCATCAGTGGGAACATTTAGTGGGCTGCTTATATTCCTGATATGTCTTATTGAGCTTGCACCGTTTTGATTTCAGTGAAAAAATTATAGCTTTTTGGCATACGCTTTGAATATAAGTTCAGCGGTAAACCTCTTCACCTAGACTCTAAACTTAGATTCATCCTAATATCCGTGGGTTCATCCATTAGTTCTGGCCGTCTTAATCACTGCTACATATTCTGTGCGGTTCACCGGTCGGACACAATGTTGACCAACCAAAATACTTATTTTATACTAACGCGTCGATTAAAAACGAAAGTGAGATATTAAAGATAAGGCGAATTTATTGGGCGTTGTGTTAGTAGAACCGATGATTCATGTTGATATCAGTGAATTTTATTTTACAATGAAAAATATTGAAGTTGTATAACAATGACGGTTTGTTCAGAGATGAAAAAGATTTTAATAGTGTCTTAGATGGCGACTTAGAAGGACAGGGGATTGTAATGTGAATTACAATACTGTACAAAACCTTGGTTTTATGGTTTTTAAACTATCGCGGTTTAAGTTAAATTATACTCTGCGTCTCAGAGAACTAAAATTAGTGTCAGTTCCGAACATGTTTCAGCGAAAAAACTATTCTTATAATTAATAATAGTACTTAATCGTGATGTTAATTATTATTTAATTACACTTCGACGTTTCAGCATCGTTACAGGGGTTGTGCTCAAGAGACGACCACGTGTATTATTTTAGATGTCAGTGTCTTGTATAATGTATTTTATTGATTGAGACGCATATTGTTTTACGTGAAAGTGGATTGAGGGTTATGCGTTGTTAATTTTTGAACTTATTTTTAAGTCTTAATTGTTAACTAAAGTATATACAAGTACTAACCAACCTAAATTAAATTAAAATAAATTAGGTAAGGTTCGGCAACCTGAATTAATGACGATAAACCACAATTTTATTGACAAACCGTAATCAAATCGACTCTTTGTAAATTTTGGTTGAAACTTATTCAAAACGATGGCGTTTATTTGGCTCTACATAAGCTTAGACATTGAGCTTGGTAATGCTGTCAGATAAAACACATTATTACAAAAACATGGTCACGTGTATACGATATCATACAGATCTTAGTATAAATTCCAAAGTATTATCTTTAAAATTAAACGAAGCAAATTGCCGTAAAAGTTGTTATGACGCGCCGAAGATATGGAGATGATCGGAAGGTTCTATATTCGGAAGGCAAGGTCCGTCACAGCCTTGAGGCCACAGCCTGCGCCGCGGTCGCCGACCCGCGCCAAACCGCGCAAAAAACGCAAAAAGGCTCGATTACTCCACCGCAGGATCAATTACCGCTTACAAAATAATAAAATTACCCACACGGACTTAAAATTCCCCGAATTAGAGTAGATAATATCTTTTGTTTTATTTTTTTAGTTGCATCGCCTGATGCTAAGCAATGACGCGGTCAATGATGTTTTGTGATATCAGAGTCGGCAATCCCTATAGCAAATTTTGTTGACAAAGATGCCCCAACTCTCGTCCGGTCGTGATTGCCGCGAGACATTCGATTCAATTTAATTAATTGGCAAAGCATGGGTTGTACACATTTAACATTGTCACATTATGTTGCTGAAGCTATAATATAAGGGTTCACCATTCCTGTGTCAACCAGGCTTGGTCCTAGCTTCGAATTTGGGGGGGGGGGTCACCAGGACACAGCCTCAGATTTTAGGGGGGGTCACGAGTAGAAATACAATAAATCGAGTAAAAAGACTACTAGTAGCACCCCATTTTAATGTAACATATACGATTTGGGGGGGGGGGGGGTCATGTCCCCTTCGGACCGCGCATGGTGTCAATACTGTACTAGCAGTGCTTCGCGGATTTACCCTCGTAGTTGATGGACATTTCACACACAACTATATCTAGCCCCGAACTAAGCAAAGCCTGTACTTTGGGGACGAGATAACTGATATAATACTTATATATTTTAAATATATACTTATTATACATAGAAAACACCCAGACACAGTACAAATATTTGTATTAATTGTTCCCGTTCCCATGTTTTTTTGGATATTCGTAGATAAACAGTAGCCTATGTGTGTATTCCTCATTATGGTAACTAAATAGGAGTAGTAGAAATACGAGTAGTGACTCGTATTCTGTAGAACGAATGATATTGCGATCAACATATCGAGAAAATGAGATTTTAGAGTGACGCCATCGTCATCACCATGTCATTAGCGTAATGTTGCGTCGATTGATTCCCCACATGTCATAACACAATACACAGAGAAGGATACATATTATGATTGTACAGATGAGTCTCTGGTACATACTACATATAGATAACTGGCGGATCCGGAAAACGTTGTTTTGCCATATAAATTATGAAGATAATTATAAGATAATTATAAGATATTTGGTCTATGGATAATTCAGGTGTGCTTAGTGTAAGTAGTTGTTAGGTATGTAGCGTAGTGTAGTTCTCATTGTATTTTAGTTTTGTTAATAAAGGCTCTGCCCTATAAAAAAAAAAAAAATTAAGATAATCTTACAGTACTAATATAGCTGTTAAAAATGTAGGTTTGTGGTAGAAGGGTGATAAAATTAATCACATATTTTTGTATGTCAAATTATAAAAAAATAAAACTGATCTTAAACGATAACGTTTTTTTAGGGTGGGCAACCCACATATCACTTAGTTTGAAATATGCTTCGTAAAGCAACCTATTCTGAGATCTACCAAACACACTACCACAAAAAACATATATTTATTTACGAACACAATGCAGTATAGTTACGAACACTGTGACACGAGAGTTTTATATGTAAAAGATTATAATCCACGAACCCTTATTAAATGTTTGCGTACCATTAGCTTGAGAAATAGATTTCTTCTCTATAAACATGATCTATCATATACCGCATCATCATTCAACATCAGACGGGTGAAAGGTCGAGTACAAACCTTTTATTGAAAAAAAAAAACGTCGTGTTATGAAAAATTAGTCAAGGTTCATTTCGTCTTTCTGAATAGAATCTTTCGAGGTCATGCCTCATCACCCAACCCGCAGTGGGCCAGCGTGGTGGATTATGGTTTTAGTTATCTCTATGCGAGAGGCCCTGAAGGCTCTGAAGAAATTCCAGAAATGGCTACATTTAGTGGGCTGGTTATGCTTATAAAGCATTGACTAAATGATTGGTTGATTAATATGTTTTAGCGTAGCAAAGTGAGCATGACAAATTTCTGTACTGTCCTCCTCGCCTTCCCCTGTTCGCATGTCGCCTTATTCGTTTTGTGTGGAGTTACTATCGAGTTTTTGTTTGTAAGTTTAGATATTGTTTATAAAAGAATAGTTAAACATTTTTGCCGGAGCCTTGAGTTATTAATACAGTTTTTAGGGTTCCGTAGGTACCTAAAGGATAATCCTACAAGTAGGATTCGTCTGTCCGACTGTCACCAGGCTGTAGGTATCTTGTGAACCGTGATAGTTAGACAGTTGACATTTTCACAGATTATTTATTTTCTATTGCCACTATTACAGCAAATAGTTAACAAATATTAAAGGGGATATTGATAACGGCAACAGTTTGACGCTTGAAATATTCACAGAATTTTGAATTAAATATTATAAAACAAATAAAAATACAACATCCCACACATTTAAAAAAAAAAACAGGCATGATTTTTTTTGCCATTTTTTGGATAACGCACTTCATGCACGAGTCTAACTCGCACTTGGCCGGTTTTTTAATCTTACGCTGTCGCTTGTATCGCATCTCGCCCCGATCCTGACGAAGCCGATGTTCGTGTGCTTGGCAAATAAGTGCATTGACTCGATGCGGACAGACCGTCTCAATTTCTCGGTAGCTCTGCGGTCGCTCTGAAAAAATAAGAACAGAATGACTAGATGTCTTTACAGATTGTTTATATCGCTGTTGGGGTTTTTCCTCGTACACGCCGACGAAATACAGACTTGATGATTGGCTATGCTGGGTTGTTAATCGTGAACAGGGAATTATATGTTTACCGGGATTATTTAAGCAAGTACTTTATTTATTTCCTAATGTGGCGGAAATTTATTTATGCATCGTTCGTCATGTAGGGACATGACGGGGTATGTCGGGCTCGACACTAAGGACGGACATGGTGGTCTGCCCTACAGATTGCTGCAGCATGGATTGGCGGTTGAGTCGCACTACCTCTCTCGTATCCGACCGCGAACTTGCTATTGCGACGCGTCACTTTTTCGGGACAGTCTATCCCTAGGTGGGGTGTCCTAAACGTCCGACTCGCTGCAGTGGACACGGGATGCGAGCCTTTTTTTTGGGCGAATAATCATAATTACAAATAATCAGCCTCACCAGCTTCTCTCATGAAGAGAGAAAGCCCTAAGTGCTGGTCGGCGATTGACGCATGGTATTGGACCATGGATGTTTCCTCACAGTGTTTTCCTGCACTGCAAAAGCCAGAGATGATGACAAACTTCTACGTCGATTTTTGTATAGATCTGTAGGTATAGCTACATTATAAATTTATCATGACTGGCCTTGTGGCTAAGTGGTTAGTAGCTCTGACTGCGAAGCCGAGGGTCGTGGGTTCGATCCCCACCCAGTGCAAATATTTGTGTGATGAATTCAAATGTTTGCACTGTGTCTGGGTGTTTCTATGTATAATAAGTATGTATTTAAAACTATATAAGTATTATATCAGCTATCTGGCCGCCATCACACAAGCTTTGCTTAGTTTGGGGTCAGACGGTGTTGTGTGTGAATTGTCCACCAATATTCAATATTTAAAACTTTGGCTCTATCTTTGTGGATGACGTGTTAGGGCTTTAATCTAAGTGCTTGACGTCATTAGTCCTGATTAGAATGTATTTATTCAGAAAATCGTTCTGAATAACAGTTCCATGTGATTCCACAGCACCCCACATCGCAATTCAATGTCTCTTTATCATTCTAAGCACATGGAGCATGGACCAAATTTGGTTTGAATTTGGATAAACATGTCATCAATATATTACAGAGTCGAGCAAGATTGATAATAAGCCTAAAACATGTTGATGCTAATGCCTCGATGAGTCAAACTACATCGTAGGCCATCCTCCCTGTATGTGGTTAGAATCGTGCAGTCACAAACTTTGATCTTTTATGTAGTTCTCGGAATTTTCTCAGGATAAAAAGTAGCCTATGGGCTCTTCCAGACTATAATTCACCCGCGTTCCATGTAATCCATACCTACTATTCAGGCGTTGCGACGTGATTGAGCAAACATCTAAATATCCAAATTTTAGAATTTATGATATTAGTAATGTCTGAATGTATGTTGAATGAAACGTCTATGAAAGTCTGGCATTCACATGTTGTAATCACACTACGAGTATTATAAAAGTGTGTTTGGATGTTTTACTCAATCAAGTCAGTACCGCTGAAAGAATCGGATTGAAATTTGGAGCACGACAAGAAAACAATCTAGAATAGCGCAATAGCTACTTCTTATCAGGGGAAAATAACGGACACCACGCGAGTAGAACCGAGGGCTGCAGGTAGTATAAAATAAGTGCCTTTAGGGCTAATCTACCACTGCATTAGTTCTGTTTATCAATGACGTCACAGCTGATAACGCAGGTAGAGGTATCCCGCTCTATCTGTTATCAAGAATTAGAAAATCCGTGATAACATCTGGAGTGCTCGGTTCGTAGCAGATTGTACAAAGATTTCAAGATTGGGATAAGTACTGAGTATTTCCGCGAAGGAAAAAGATAATCCTAGGCCTGATACAGTAAACGTAATGACGTTACATCACTTGGATACAGCGTCTTAAACAAAAGTTACTAATGAAGTGTCCTTAATTTGTCTAAAGGTTTGTACTTTATTGTTATCAGTTTTAACATGATTGAGTAAACGTAACTTTTTTGAAACTATTATAGGTTTACACTTCATTAGTACGATCGTAATATCTTAACCCGATTTTTGAAGTGAAAACTTCTTTAGGCGCGCCTAGACAGATTTTTCGTGGGCTGTGTATTGAATTCTAGCGTCACGCTCTAGTCCAGTCAAAATAGACGAAATTATGATTCCAGTTTGCATTAATTCCCAACAAGCCGGATTTTTGTGTAGGCCTTGGATGCGTCATTACAAATGACATGTCAAAAGTCCCCATCGATCCCGCTTGTGCGTTGTTTTTTATTCGAGGTCAAAGGCGCAAATTTGCGTTATTTGCGTATATCTTTGAAACAATGAGAGCTACCGAAAAATGGTTCAAACATAGTTTGTAGATCATAAAATTGTCTACAAAAAAGATTTCAACACTTTTTCTTCTACGGTGAACTGTTCTCGAATTATGGCTATTTTAAATATAGAACATACGATCAATGACTGTTTTGACAAACCAACAGCAGTTTCTTGCTAATACTCACAATAAAATTCGTTTGATTTCGATGTTATGTGAAGAATTTGCAGCTGCCAATATTATGTTGTGAAATAAGCAATAAAAATGACGCTGATGTTCTCATTATTGAAACCGCAATTGAACAATTCAGTAACAACAATCCAACTATCGTTGTTGGAGAAGATTTAGATTTGTTAATAATATTAACTGTACGAACACCTAGTGATAAGATCAATTACTTTTTAAAACCTGGGAGAGCTCAAGTTCAAGCGAAAATATATTCTTCACAAAGTTTAACTACATATCCAAAATGTCAGCCTCATATAATAATATATGATTCCTTCATGCGATAACTGGCTGCGATACGACATCAGCGATTTTCAAAAGAGGCAAAAATACAATTTTCAAATTCAAAGGTAGTTCGGAAATGTGTGGATATAGTCGAAAATAAGACTTTCCTGCGGTCATGATATCTCGAAAGCGATGCTTTGTAGAAGAAAAGTGTTGAAATCTTTTTTGTAGACAATTTTACGATCTTCAAACTTTGTTCTGAACTATTTTTCGATAGCTTTCGTTGTTTCAGAGATATACGCAAAAACGCAAATTTGTGACCTTTGACCTCGAATAAAAAACAACGCACAAGCGATATCGATGGGGACTTTTGATATATCATTTCTAATGACGTATTCAAGGCCTGCACAAAAATCCAGCTTGTTGGGAATTAATGCAAACTGGAATGTCTATTTTTACTGGACTACTCGGGTATGATAAGAAATCTTCGGGTAAACTCGGGACCATGGCTATTGGCCATCTAGAAATGCGTCAGCCAATGGAAAATGCTGCAAGGGCGTTGCCAGGCCATCATGGCATGGCCATCTAGAAATGCAGCAGCCAATGGGAAATGCTGACGCATTTCTAGATGGGCATGCCATGATGGCCAGGCCACGCCCTCCGGTTACACCCGTGTAGTTTCCAAGGTAAGTTATCAAATTCTGAGTTATAAGTTTTCACTTCTGTCGGCAGTTCCTATGACTGCCAATTTTTTTTTACAATGTTTTTTAAACTATTCCTTCTTACTAGAAAAATTTCAGAATGCACTAGGTACTAAGAAGTACAACACGTGAAAAAAAGTCCGATATAAGTGTACATGAATTATGTTAGAAATCTAAAATTGTAATTTTCGATAAAATCAGTGCCGCTATCATAATTACGATTAACTTTATTTCATGAGCATCGTATCGATAAGGAGTACGCGACCGGCGGCACTTCCCTGTTGTTGCTTAAATTTAAACTCTTATCGTTGTAGAAAATAACATAATATTGGTTTTCCGATAGCTTTTGAACTCTCCGATTGGATCTGCGATTAAATCTACAAGTGAAACCAATTAGAATATTAATTATAACTTCTATTAGCAATGATCTATGTTGCGTGGTTTTTGTTAGGTATTTTTAATTTTCAATAAATTTGTAAATTACAGGAATGTGTAATGTAAGTAAATCTTTCATGTTGCCGCCTGGCGCCACTGGCTAATTTATTTTTAATCTTTTTTTTGTATTGACATTGGAGTTTGCGTGCATGATCAAGAAACGTGTTATGATTATAGAATTACGAGTTCGCGGTGATAAAATTTATTTAAATTTTAAATTGCCTCAAATACATTTTTTATAAATGTTTGTAGATATTTTTTAAAGCATCCATCTAGCAATGATAAAGCCCCTACTAAATCGTTTGGCTTATTGTTACTGTTTAAAGTACGACATATTAAAATTGCATTTTGTCTCAAGCATATTTGACAGTTTGGGACAAAAAAACTACTTTTAAACGTAAATATAGGGATTCATTTTGCCCCGCTACTCACCAGCCAGGTCTGCACCTTCGTGTTGGGGTACTAATAGAAGAGCTATGTGGCAAATATGCAGCTTGAATCAAATACCTACCTGAAAATTGCTGCCAGCTCTCGGAATGTGAGTGTCGTGATCAAAGAAGTATTGGCAGTGATAAGCGGTTTCCGTCTGCGTATCATTTCTGAACCTGAACGAGTCATGTCAGAGTATGCAACTGATCTGCAAGACCTCATTGCCCTTTTCTCTATTGGACTGCTCGTACTTCGAAAAACTGGCATTGTCTTAAGGCCGATTTACATCAGACGAGCGAATGCTCATTCGATACCCACTGTATCAAATTCATTTGGTGTAAACAAAGGTAGAGCATTCTTTCGTTGTTTTGTTTGCGTTCGCAAAGATTCTATGGAATATTTAATATGGAAAACGCTAAGAACGATCTTTCGTTTACACTAAATGATCGTGAAAAAATGCTCTTGTTCCAGCTCTAGCTCTATGTTCGTTCAGTTTAAATCGGCCTTTATAGTTGACGTTCTAAATACTCGAACGAAAAGGTTGGACACCTTTTTTTTTGAAAAAAAAAAAGTGTGGCATGTGGCATGCGTTGCCTGAGTGGGGGTTTCCCGATGGTTACAATCTCGGTGTTGTCAAGTCGAGGGTGAATCAGTTTCTTTTAGGTAAGCACGCTCCATCTTAGATCGCAAGGTCGCTTAACATCAAGCGAGAGGGCGGTCAATTGTAAACCAATAAAATATAGTACACAGAAACATGCATCTACAAAACAAGGAATTGTGTTATTACGTAGGTAGTTTTATGAGCTTGAAAAGTTTATACCCCTGCCAAGCACTGCACTGCATATGTCGCCTCGAAGTATATTTAGATTTATTAATTAATTAATTTACTGTACATTTCACATGCAATGAATGAATAAGCATTTATCCCGCATAAACGGTGTAGTAATTTTCTTAGCTTTTACATTTTTACTATGCAGTATGCTTTATTCAGTAAGTTTACAAATGTTCACATAAATAGTTATTTGTTATACAAGAGTGCAAAGTGGCTTTTTAACCGCGTGCTCAATTTTGATGACCGAGCAAGCGAAGGATTCTAAAGTTGAATCACGAGCGTAGCGAGGGATTCAAAAATTAGAATCCTGAGCGTAGCAAGGGAATCAAAAGGGCACAAGGTGAAAAATCTTTGCACTCGAGTGTAACACGTAATTTTTCATCCCCCCCTAGCGAGGAAATTACTAAACGCTTTGCGCATTTTCAGTTTCAGTCGATTCTGTTGGCGTTAAATAAACTTCGTGGTCGCTAGAATCACTTATTATTATGGTATTTCGGTTTTTCACTTGTATTCAATTTTATAAGTCTTAAACTTAAGTTTATTTAGCCATGGTTTTAACAATAACAATATGACGTGAAAATATGGAGAGTTGACCGATTGAGGTAAGGAGTTTCATGTGTACATGAAAAAGTGTCCGCCCAAATGCATTAAATTATAGTAGGTAGTGCTAAATTTGCATCAGGGTACATTTTAAAGGAAATTAATAAACGTACTATTCAGAATTCATGAAAGAAAAATATTGGCAGTCATAGGCACTGCCGATAGAAGTGGTAACTTATAACTCAGAATTTGATTTTTACTTTGGAAACTACGCGTGTGAAACCGGAGGGCGTGGCTATGAGCATGGCCATCTAGAAATGCTGACACATTGTTAAATGGCCTATGGGAAAGGCTGAGGCATTTCTAGATGGCCATTGGCTATAGTCCCGAGTTTACCCGAAGATTTCTTATCATTCCCGAGCGTGACGCTAGAATTAAATTGACAGCCCACGAAAAATCTGTCTTTGGCGCGCCAAAAGAAGTTTTGACTTCAAAATATATTGTACCTACATGTTTTCTCAAAATAGTAATTATTTATTGAATGTTATATGTACTACATTATTTTGTACTGCACAAGTAGTTGAAATTATCTATTAGTTACTATTTTAGTAGTCAATAGCATTATACTATTTTAGTAGCAACTCGGCATACTTCAATTCGCTTACAATTATTCATTCATAGCATTTCAAAATGTTTTGCCATTTGAAATAACATTCTTTACCTCTATCCTCCATACGTGAAAAGAAAATTGCGCGCAAAGCAAAAAAAAAAAAGTACACCAAAGAGGTTCCGAGTATGAGTTTTTAACAAATTAAAAATAAATGTATGATGAATTCGGCACCAAGGAGGTAGAACTAAATAGGTTAAATTATGTTTTGAATTCAAAACCTCAGTACACACGATGTTCTAAATTCAAATTTACTTTAACCTCTAGAGGGTAAAAACGACTTTTGCGCCCTGATATCGAGGAGCAAAAGTACTCTTTCCGAGCTGGTGGGATGAAAAAGTTATTTCGTTGCTCTCCTAAGTCTTCAGAAGCGTTGAGACGTCATATTATAGTTCACAAGCTGTCAATTGTATGTTCCCAATGCTTAAACTTAATCAAAGAGAGAATCAGTATCCCTTTTTTGACACACTTGACCGCCATCTAGCCTGATGTTAAGCGATAATGCGGTCTACGATGGAGCGAACTTACCTCGAAAAAACCGTTTCGATTGCCACTTAACAAATCAAGCCAGTCTTCGATGGGTGCAAAACTGAGACAGAAGACACAAATGGTGATAAGTAGCAATAGGTTAAAGATGGGGTTCTAGAAAATCAGTTTAATTTCCAATCTACGTTCGTAGATATATACAGAGCAGAGACAGGAAGCCTAGAAGCAGGGCTAGTGGTATTTATCCGAGTTCCAAGATTGACGTTTCCTCGCGTGCGTCGCGGGCGCCGGCCGAGGGGGCCGCTTGCTTCCTTCTTAGCTGGCCGCGGGGACCGACGCTACGTCAACTGATTGCTCATCTTGACATGACACGGACATTCGACACTGGCACGTCGAATCCGCACAAATACATAATCGGGCGGGGAGCGCAGTGGAGTTGAGTTTACGAAATATGAGGACCGAACTTGGTGTACGGTTTTGGACTCAGAAAAGCATTGAAGCATCTATAATTCTTGATGTTGCCAGGAGGTGTATGGGCCCATTTTTTTAACGGGGGTGGCTCTTAATATTAGTAAATGAAGTGAACACATGGTTTGTTGGACTAATTTGTTTTAGTCACTATGTCAAATTGTTTTACGATTAACTAGCGACCTGCCCCGGCTTTGCATGGCTGCCTTGACTTATAATACACCTCCTGGCAACATCTATAATCGTAATTTGCATGCTTTTCTCAGTCCAAAACCTAAGTTCGGTCCTCATGGTTCGCACACTCAATTCCACTCCGAGCCTGACCTGTAAATCTACAGCCTACAGTGCGGCCAACTTATCTGTAGAATGTAGCGGTGGCGCAGTAAAGGAAAAGTGTTGCCTCTAGTTACAAAATGAGACAACTGCTGTGTCTATGTAAATAAATAAATATTGGTGGACAATTCACACACAACACCATCTGACCCCAAACTAAGCAAAGCTTGTGTGATGGCTGATAGCTGATATAATACTAATATAGTTTTAAATACACACTTTTTATACATGACACAGTGCAAACATTTAAATTTATCACACAAATATTTGCACTGAGTGGGAATCGAACCTACGACCCTCGGCTTCGCAGACAGAGCTACTACCAACTAAGCCACGAGGCCACATGTGCATCAGTTGTTCTACTTTTTGCCGATTTATAGATAAGTTGGTGGGACTATAATTGCTGTATGTGGTTAAGATAACGTGAAACAGAATGTTTTGAATTAAAGTCGTCCGAATAGGAATTTGCCTTTTCGAGAGAAGATGTTTGTATTGACAATATAACTGATTTCTATAGTGCGTTCCAGCAAGCTGTGTAGAAAACCAAAACAAATCAAAAAAAAGGTGATACCATAACATAAACATCGTTTAATCTTAGTATTTTTATGAAATTGCCTTAAAATATTTTTCACAAATAGGATTCGACTATATTGCGATCTTAAATACCATATACTTAGATTTGTATTGATCAAATAATTCTATACTATCTTATTTTAAAAGATATAGAAAGTAATGGTAGGATGATAGAAATATGATTTTAAGTACTAGCAATTTGATCTGTGTTTCTCAAACTCTCAATGTTGCATTCAAGACATTTATACTTCTTTTCATCAAATTATTCTTAATAAGGACGTGCCAATTTTTCTAACATAGGTACCTGCCATATTTTTCTCCTGCCCATATTGTAAAAATGCCCAGCGTGTACATGCGCATTAAATAAACTAGTGATAACAAGTTATCTAGTTTTCTTTTCCTGCCTCATCAAGCAAACATCATATTTAGTGTACGGCGTCAACAAGAACTCGTACATTAATGGTCCTTCGAGCCGGATCCAGACACGATCGCCCCCGAATATGTACGATTATTCATCGTACATTTTGTCACATCAGCATTACATACTTTCCGCCATTCTGCACATTCGCACCAAATCCATCAGTTCACGAAAAGTAGGCACGCAGCGTGTACAATGTACATGCGCATTAAATAAACTAGTGATAACAAGTTCTCTAGTTTTCTTTTCCTGCCTCATCAAGCAAACATCATATTTAGTGTACGGCGTCAACAAGAACTCGTACAGTATTATTTGATTTTTATTGTAATGGGATCTTAAATTGACGTCTGTTTTTTTTTTAATTATTGACTTGTATTAGTAATATTTGAATATCTTGAATATTATGGCATGTAACTACTCGTTATCAATAAAAGAGTAAGAGTATGACTAAAGAACTCCGAGAAAAAGGTTTCTTGTGTCGTAACGAGTTGAGAGAAAATCGCAAACCTCTAAATACGTGTTCCAAATTACGCTGTTTACTATCAAAAGCTTGTATAATTTTCACTCTAAAATGCCATACATTTTGTGTTATTTTGATCGAAACTGTTGTATGTGTGTCCAGAATATTCCATCATAGTGTTATGATCAGTTTTGGGTAATACGAGGACAATTTGAACGAGATTTAATTATTGTTAAAAATAAAATGAACGTTTTCATATAAGGAAACATCTAAATTACTTTTCTAAGTCACTGGTTCTAGTGTTACATTCTTCTCCGAACTCAAATGCTTTGCCTTTCCTTTTTTTACGTGGGAGAAATAAATGTACGTATGCCCGCCATACTCTTATTATGAAATGAGAGGAGATCTCCATCTACATTCATTTGGGCTTCAAAAATCGCAGGGTGACCAACACTACAAACAACACTAACCATATCAGGTTTCTCCAAACTCAGTGCGCTATGCACACATTTATTTATTAGAGGATTCTGCGACGCCGATAACCGTAAACCGGGTAGTTTTCGGTTATTGGCATCGTGGTCATCGCGTCGTAGTTGAAATATATACCTATGTTTTTTATTTTCCAATGCTTCCCGAACCATTCTTGCGTAGTAATGACATTCGGTAGATAGAACCTTCGGGTCGTGGATCTTGATCCAATGACCAATTTTAGCATCAATCAGATGTTCAGCAATTGTAGATTCTTGTGTCTGACGATTTTTTACAGCGGCAATGTGTTGATTGTTCCAAGTCCCAGCAGTGGGAACATTTGGGTGTTTATGATATCCAAACATATATATTTAGCCTTGTTTTGCGATGAAAATTTAAAAGGGCAAGCAATGAAAGGTACTACAAACTATCTTGTAAAACAAAGGTTGAGAAATGCTGGTCTGTCATATTGAGAGTGACATTGATTTGTTTACCTTTTATTCACAGACATTTGGAATGAGGTATAGACTGAGCTGATATTAATACAAAAACTAAGCACGGATATTCAAGGTCAAATAAAAAATAGTCATAGGTGTTTGACGTTAAAACAATGTTTGAACATGCCAGTTGCCTTTTAACAGTTATGTTGATGTTTCCGTTTGCGATTGAGTTTCTGTTTGCCAAAATTTTTGACAAATATGGCAATTTATTAGTGAGAGCCGAAGATTGACGATAGTGATGCGAAACGGCGTATTTTTTGGAAAACTGTTAAATAAATTAAATTTGCCAAATAGAATGTCATCGTCCACGCCTACGTCCACACATAGCAGGCCAGATATCGCCAATATACGATGTGCCAGCATAAAATCTATGCATCACCATCATCCATAACATTATTTATCACATTGGTGGGTTTTAATCCATTGAATGTCAAATCCGAACCTATCCGTGGTCGCAGGTATCGAACACCGTTCTCAATCAAGTCTCCAGTGTTACGAGTAGCATGTTAAGAAATAAACCTGCCTTTGAGTATTCAATAAAACTTTTATACCCCGTTTACATGATTCCAGTTCAGCGACCGAATCCAGCGCTGGATTGCTTACTGGAATAATGTAAACCGGCATTGGAATGCATCAATCCAGTGCCAATGCATTCCAGTGCCGGTTTACATTATTCCAGTAAGCAATCCAGCGCTAGATTCGGTCGCTGGACTGGAATAATGTAAACGGGGTATTAGTTCCCATAACCATAAAAAGTGATAAATAAACTACAATTTATGTAGAATGAAGTAGAATTCCTAATTTGGTCAGAAGGGGATCTCCAGGGTGGTGTCATAAGAACGTGTATAATACCATAACGGAGTGTCCCAGCTCATCGTATTTTAAACGATCGAGTCTAACGTCTTAGTATGTCGTTTAACGTCTTAGTAATTAAAATACACGTTAGACGTTGGGGTAGACGGGTTTTGGAGTGGAGGCCGCGAATCGGTAAACGTAGTGTAGGACGCCCTGAGTCCAGATGGAGTGACGATATACGAAAGACGGCTGGTGGCGGTTGGAAGAGTAAAACCGAGGATCGGGCTGAGTGGCGTATTATAGGAGAGACCTATGTCCAGCAGTGGACGAACACAAGCTGATGATGATGATTTTTTTTTTAATGTCCTACTTGTCTGCAAATTCGATGTCCCGACTAGGTTTCGTTGCAACCGATTTTTTTTATGCATGTTTCCTGGGAAATATTGTCGAGTTGGGAAAGTGTCGAATGAGCCATGATTGTGCATCCATCACTCAGCGATCGGGAGACATTCAAATAGCTTACGGTTGCGAGGCATTAGATACAACACCAACTTGATAGATGCAGTTGAATGAGGTAGTCACAGTACAGTTTCTTCTTAAAATATGTTAGAAATGTTAGTTTGCACATAGTGCCAGTTATTGGTAGAGCTGTGGTAATTCCAGCCGAGATTTCCTAGGTCTGATAGGGATGTGAGTAACGCAACCGCGAGTTGTTACATCAGTGGCAACTGTTGCACACCAGCTGAGGTGGTAAGTGGCTGACGAACGAATCACACATTTAGAAATAAAGGTGATTATTATGACACCGTGAGTTTGGGAAAATAACTACTCAAGTCTCTTACTAATATTATGAATGTCAGTTTGTGAGGTTGTCTGCTTGGATGGAAGGAAATACATCGAATTGCTATAAAACTAACGTGGCTGTTATACTCTCGTGACATACGGTTCAGTCGTACTTATATTTGAGCCACATGTTGGAGCCAAGTTTTATTTAGATATATTCTAGATTGATTGGGCATAAGTTTTTTGACGGTGTTGAGATGTGCAGTAGAAAAATTCCGGCGCCAGTATTAGTTAAAAAGTTGATACCTACTTGTTATTTCTTATAAAGTTGAATTCTGCCCCACACTGGGTATTCCGGTCAAAAAAGCAAATTTTATCAGTGGGTGGTATCGGTGATAGGATGCAAGTCGCGGGGTGATATCGGCGCCCAAGGATGAGTGTCTGGTCGTCTGATTAGATAGCCACACGGTAGGCGCTAACATTCCAACATAGCTGCCATTTTTTAAACTAACTTTTTTTTTAACAAACTAAATTATAATGAGATCTTAAACTACACTGTGTGCTAGATAATTATAATTTAACGTTTTTTTTTTCAATAAAAACACATCCACTTATCCGCACTGGGCTAGCGTGGTGGGTTATAGCCTAGACTATCTCCTTGCGAGAGAAGGTTCCGAATCCCGCCAGTGGGAACATTTAGTGGGCTGCTTACGCTTTATCAGAAATAGGTTTTCTCTTGACCACCATCTCGATTGCATGACGAGCATCCGTTCCAAGCGCTATACGTAACAAAATACTTGCATTTATTTGGTTCGATGTTAAAACATTGCCATTCAACCTGATAATGCTGCCAACTGATTGTGGTGATGTAATTAAACTGATTATGGGTTAGAGTTAGAGCATCCCTATTCCTAAAATTACATATTTCTATACATTCATTAGTCTGTGTATAATTCAGCTTTGCCTCGTGTACCTAGTTATCTAGTATAGTGTTATATGTGATTTATTTTTGTTAATAGCACGGCGCCATTTATAAAGATGTCTAATTTTGTGTACCTGTTTATTTGTTTAATATCCGTGTTTGCTCAGTGATTAAACATTTCAATGTTTTGAAAAAACAATATTTTATGTTGAACTACTTCTCATTGTAGCGAGCGTGTAAACCTAGATGACCTATTGTGAGTATCGCATGAGATTGTTTATGTAACAGACATACAATTTTCTCAAACCAATATAATTATGGCCTTGTGGCTTAGTGGGTAGTAGCTCTGCCTGCGAAGCCGAGGGTCGTGGGTTCGATCCCCACCCAGTGCAAATATTTGTGTGATGAATTCAAATGTTTGCACTGTTTCTGGGTGTTTCTATGTATAACAAGTATGTAATTAAAACTATAAAATAAATTAAAACGTTTATTTGTTCATAAAACAACTAAACTAATACACTTACCGACTTATATAAAAACAGGGCAGACAAACTTTTAAACATACAACAAACTGATGAGTCGGTAAACGCTGAAATCCCACACTAGGCTATAAGTATTATATCAGCTATCTGGCCGCCATCACACAAGCTTTGCTTAGTTTGGGGTCAGATGGTGTTGTGTGTGAATTGTCCACCAATATTTATTTATTTATTTATTTATATGTAGGTTTACATACACACAGCAGATACCATATCTGTGTTAACAAAACTAAATGAATACAAAATAAAAACGTCTAGTAAAAAAAACATTCATTTTGTGGCGATTTTTCCTGACAACAGCTTTTAATTGAAAGTCGGTTGAATCTATACTAATATTATAAAGCTGAAGAGTTTGTTTGTTTGTTTGTATGTTTGTTTGAACGCAAGGATCTCTGGAACTACTGGTCCGAATTGAACGATTCTTTCTTTGTAGGATAGTCCATTTATGGAGGAAGGCTATAGGCTATTTAACATTACGCTACTATCAACAGAAGCCGAGCAGGAATGAAAAATGTAACAAAAATGGGGGAAAATATTGCTTTTTGAGAGCTTTCGTTGCGTGACAGCATATGTCATATTTTAAAGGTTGCGTCATCAGAACCTAAAGTAACCGAATTTGTTCAAAATTTGAATTGGTACGATCGATTTTCGATAGATGGCGTAGCAACGCGCGCACGATTCAGCTAGTAAATAATAATTGAACGGGAACTTCCACAAGATTAAGGTCATAGTTTATAGCAACTATTTTGAAAGGGAATTCCATTTCTTTACATATCGATATTGAATTGGTACGATCGATTTTCGATAGATGGCGTAGCAACGCGCGCGCGTTCAGCTAGTATAGCATAATAATCAACGCATTTATGTACTTAATTCAAAATAATGCAACTTGTTATTGTTGATGTTATTTTTAATTATGTGATTTAGTAGTTTAATAAGGTGTAAAACCTATTAATAATTGCATAATAAATATTTTTCACTTAGGCAAATAAATAATCCAATTGAATCATAGAGTTTACACTTATAAATATACTAAATCTATGAATTGAACTTATAATGCGATAAGGTAAGTAAGTGATGTAGAACTCATTCAACTATTTCCTATCTTTATGACGTATCTACAGTAATAACTATTTCTACTTAGTTTATCTTCATCCACTAATCGCTGATTACATTTCAATTTTCATAGGAAATCTACAAACATGTACATTTTTATTATTGTTTAGTGTGTATTGTTGTTACCTATCTAGAATTAATATTTAGGTAAGTAGATACAACGTACTTATTTCATCTTTCTAATGAAGTTCTGCTTTGATTACGTTAACAGCAGTACTGATCTGGGTAGCGATTCTGAAACCATTCGGTTGCATCCGACACGGAATCTCATCTCTCGGTCTTTGTCATGCTAAACAGATAAGACAAAGACCGAGAGATGAGATTACGTGTCGGATGCAACCGAATGGTTTCAGAATCGCTACCCTGAAGTCTCTTCCGCAGATTTTTTTAAAATTCAAACCACGATTATGAAGTATTTTTGTTAAAAATTAAAAAATATATATTAAAGAAATAACTTTAATATTTTTATAACATTACTAAAAGTACAGTTTTTCGTTGATCTCTACCAGACTTTGAGCTAAGTCGATAAAACACTTCTTAGAATACTTTCATGTCCTATTCTTGCAAAGATTCCGAAAGTCCAGACTAATAGTTAAAACTAACCCCCAATTAGGACCAATAAATAATTGAAGCCAATGACTTAGGCTTAACAAGTTCGCTTGATCCCTCCCGTCCTCGTGGCGAGGCAAGTTCATTGTCTCTGTCCACTATCCACTGCCCATATCCCGTTATTAGATTATTTTCGTACATCATCCAATCAGACTAAGAAATGGCGTTACCCTCGAAATAGGTCACGCTAGGACATAAAGAAGTCTAGATATTTAATAGAACCCATCTATTTCGCCACACGCGACTAGATTTTGAATGCGTGTAATCAATTTTATTTTCTTTTTATTGGCAGACATAATGTACGCATCGAGAGCGGTCTGTCAATAGATATTATAATGTTTGATCAACTGTTGAAGTTTTTGTTCGTATAGCGGGACGCTGATATGTACTCTGTGACTGTTCTGGTAGCCATTAATTGAATATCGGTGTAATGAAAAAAATTTGGTGATGCTAATTTGTTTTTTTTTTGTCGTGTTGATTGAATAAGCCGTGGATAGATGGTAGAGTGCTCGCAATATAACTCTGCGCGTAGCAAAATATGGAACTAATTGACAGGCCGTCAACTTTTTATTTACGTCAGTCAACGTCAGTTGACAAAAGTTTGTTTACGTTTGGTGTATTTATTAATTTCCAAAATAATTAATAGCTTTTATTATGCCGAAAGTGATTAAAAGTGCTGGCCGGGGCTGGTTCTTGAAAATCAATCGTGGTTGTGAAGAAGAACGATACAATAACGGGCCAAAAGTGCAGTTTTCCAAACGCAGAGCTATTTGACAACTAACATGTAGGGATACCATAGCAATCAAATCTCCACCTATTATCGGCATATTTTAAAGCTCAGGCTTTAGGTTGAGGTGCGGCTTTGGATTTGATTGTTTTATCGCCAATTTACCCGTGGGAAAAAATGTGTGTTCCGAATGTGAGAAACTAGTTATAAATGTTTTTTTTCATAATATACAAATCAAAATAGAAAACACAGTGACACAGCAGTGAAGATCAGCTGATTGTATCTTTCTCGCTCGGGTACACTCGACGGTTCCATGTTCACCCGATCGACCCTTTCACCTAACAGCGGTGCGCCAAAAGAAATTTTACTTAATTTTTTTTTCAACGTTAGCTTGGATGCTCTTTGATCCTTAACTCTGTATTAATTACTGTATTTTTATTGTAGGCGTTTCAGAACGTACTGTCATGTGGTAATGGACAACGTATTATACCACTGCACTCAGATAAATAAAGCGGCTACAATGGGCAATGTAAAAGAAGAAAACCAAAAGTGGCTTAAGAAAAATGAAATAGATTTCGACGATTGTAGGACAAATCCGCAGTTACTCGAATAAAGAGGCACAAAGAAGACCCACAATACCAAGTAAAATAACTATTAAAGGAACATGGACAGGAACTTTTGCGGTTACCGCCGTGATTCATCGTGATTTTAACCCTATTGAAAAAAGAAGATGATTCTATGGAAGCCAATGACTCATTAAAAGAACGTTTATGCGCCAAATTTTCAAATAGTGTTATTTATGGTCTCAATAAAAGATTTATAAGTTTAAATTAAATTCTTGTTATTTCGATGTTGGTGTAGGTTGAAAATGACAGATTTTTTATAATGTAATAAACTATAATAAAGTTTTCCTGGTGGTAAGAGACTCAGACAGCCTGTACCAATTACCAATGATACTTCGTCATACTGAACCAAACCAGCACTTTGCAGTGCTGGTTTGGCGTTTATTACTTCGAGGCATTCGTTCTTGAGTCTCAGTTGTCGTGTAGTTACGTAATTAACTAAATAAATTACTTATTAAACTAAATTGCTTTCTTGAAAAATCCCTTCCCGTACCTGTTTTATGATGTTGTACGTTCCCAATGAACGGGAAGGGAACCTATTAGCTTGACCTGGCAACATTAAGTACGCCACCAGTCGCGCGCAGACTTATACTGCGAGCACTATAACTGTGCATGTGACAGGACAGCTGGCGAAGTGGAGCGTTAAAATACGTGTGTTATTCTAGGTTACATACTTAGTGGTGTTGGAGTACCTACTGATTTTTTTATCCCACTAAGATTACAAATACGAAACTTTTGTATGTATATTTCAATGGGTGTTATTCTTTCAAGCAAAAGATACTGAAGGGATGTAGATAATTTATTGCATAAATTGGTAATAATAGTCTGCAATATGTCTGTATAATATATATATAAGCTCTGTTGTACCCAAAACTTTTTATCCCGCGAATATTCGCTAGATCGGGAATTACGCGAGTGAAACTCCGGGGTGCTTCTGGTTTGATATAAAGAGAGTGTACGAGCAAGACATGTGGCTGTTGATATCAATAAACTTGCCTATAACAGAACAGTACTACGTAGCTATTTAAACATGAAAAGTCGAATTCACTACCTAGCATTGTACTGCGATCGTCACCCAGAGATGTGGGACGATTCATCTCTTGTAATTCCACTGGAAACATTGCCTTTCAGACTGGAACTCATTATTTATGCGGTGTTATAGTTTGCACTGCATAAGTAATGAGTTCCATCAAGAGAAAAAGTTGGGGAAGAAAGGTTCTCGAGTGGCGAACCGAACCGGAAGACGCAGTGTTGGACGGCTTCCCACTAGATGAACAGATGACCTTATAAAGGTCGCTGGAAACAGCTGGTTGCAGGATGCGTGGGACCGTTCGTTGTGTAAATCTCGGGGGGAGGCCTATGTTCACCAGTGGACTTCTTGCGGCTGATGATGATGATGAAAGATGCACATTACTTACCTCAGTAGCTAAGATGGATATAACTGGCTAAGGTGTGGAATATTTCTAGGTAAACACTGCAGAGTCCTCTACAAAAACCTTTGATTCGGTTCCTAATGTTCGACAATTATGAATACTTATTCTAAATTCTTACATAGCTTTTAGGAAGCGTGTTACGTAGATTAACACAAGAACAGGTATACTAAGCTGGTACAGACGCGTTAAACTCATCAGTATGTACAACTTTTGCCAGTCGCATAAGTTTGTAGCTCAATTTATCTTCCCACTGCTGGTACTCGGACCATTAAACCCAGTGATGATAACTAACTTATACATTAGGAAAATTGACTAGTCTCGTGGCTTAGTGGGTAGTAGCTCTGCCTGCGGAGCCTAGAGTCGTGGGTTCGATTCCCACCCAGTGAACATTTTTGTGTGATGAATTCAAATGTTTGAACTGTGTCCGGGTGTTTCTATGTATAATAAGTATGTATTTAAAACCATATAAGTATTATATCAGCTATCTGGCCGCCATAGTACAAGCTTTGCTTAGTTTGGGGTCAGATGGTGTTGTGTGTGAATTGTCCACCAATAATTTAAAAAAAAATACTTCGAGGGTACAGGCGGGATTCAAACCCATGACCTCAGCACTCTGAGTCAGACGATAGTCTAGTGGTGAGAACTGGTGATTGTACATCTGAGAACCTATATTATTGTCCAGAACCCACGAGTAACTTAGCGGTTTTATTAAACTGTAATTGGTCTGCACTTACTTCCATATTGCCTATACTCTCTTTCTACGAAAACGTAATTTCGAAATAAACTCGCGATTTTCCAACTCCGATTCTACTTCGATCCGTCGTTTTGACCGTTTAAATGTTCTAAGCATACTCTAATTAAAGTAGGTAGCATACCTACTTTAACAATTAGAGTATGCTTAGAACATTTAAACGACAAAATGTTGTATCGGACGAAACGAAGAAGAACGAGAGTAGGAAAGTCGCGAGTTTTTTTCGAAGTTACGTTTTTGTAGAAAGAGAGTAGACGTCCTCTACTCTCTTTCTACGAAAACGTAACTTCGAAAAAAAACTCGCGACTTTGACATCTACTCTATTTCTACGAAAACGTAATTTCGAAAAAAAACTCGCGACTTTCCTACTCTCGTTCTACTTCGTTTCATCCGATACAACATTTTGTCGTTTAAATGTTCTAAGCATACTCTAATTAGAATAGGCTTCGAACATTTAAACGGACAAAACGACGGATCGAAGGAGAATTGGAGTTTAAAAGTCGCGATGATATTTCGAAATTACGTTTTCGTAGAAAGAGAGTAGACGTCCTGATGCTTAGCGACGATGCGATCTACGATGGTGCGCGCTTCCCTAGGAGAAACCGATTCACTGGCGACTTGTAAACACCATGATTGTAGTTTTCGGGAAAAACCCACTCAGGCAATGCATTCCAGTCTCAGCCTTTCTTTCTTTTCACAAAAGTAGAGTTAAATCTCATCGTCTGAGTCTTTCAAACGTCAATAATGAAGCGCTTTTTCGAGCTACGACTGGGATGGAAAAAAGGGCAAGGATGCAAATAGGTATATCGGCATCGCATGCATACAGCAATAGCTCTTTAGGATCATTCTGAAATCGAGAAAAAAACTTTTGTTCTATACTATCAAAAAGTAGATTGATACTATGTTCCCAGAAAACATGTAACCTGAACATTTTCAACGAGTCTGTATGCTCGTACTAGTTAGTGGATATTGTGTCGGTAGGCCTAGGAACCTGTTAGCTGACCTAGCTACGGAACCTGTCCACTACAATGTCACGCGATTTGTGAAATTTTGCCCCGTTAGGTACTTTGCGTACTTACATACGTACGTGCGGAATTTGGCTCATAGAACCGATTTTCGGGTTCATTGTAGAGTCATTATTGGTAAGCCGTATATTTTAGAAGACGCATTTTATATTACTTAAAAGAAAAAGTAGTTCCAGAACTCAAAATAGATTTTAGTACCTGTAGGGTTTCCTTTAATTGTTTTACTTATCGATTTGTTATCGGATATATTTCGGAGAGTGAGCAGATGATCTAATACCAGCTTGCCTTGTTTTCTATTGTATTTTTTGAGATATTGTAGCTTTAAAAGTAGCATCGTTTCATGATTGATGTTTCGAAGACTAGATCAAAGAGGTTTGTTTTCGCTTTCATAGCAAGGACATGTAAACTGTGGAGGAATACGTTGTCTGAGTGCAGAGCTTTGCGACTTTTTTCTATCGACGAAATTTTATGAAAACCTGTTTTTGATTATAATTATATTACTGTCGAGTATATCCTGAATTTTATAATACATGAATTTCACAATTATATATTTAGTAGTTTAGTAGATATTGTAATTCGCGCAAATTAACATTACGCCATCTGACGGACCATACAGCCTTAAGTACGCTCTATCGTGGACCACATTGGAACAGTCCTCAAGGTCAATTGCAAACCAAATTATCGCTAAAAATCTACGACCATCCGTGGATATGTTCACATTCATCATGTACAGATGTACACCTACATATTTATTTCGATTAGACACCCCATCTCTTTTACTAGTTTTTTTTTTGTCGAATGCTTGTATGATTTGATAATGAACGTTATATCGTCCTTGTCTCTACAGTTAGAATGGATGATTGAACGTCTATCGCCACTGTATTTTTTCGGAATTGCGATCGATGTTTGCCTCACAGAGTTGCCATTGGAAAAACTGGAAGTCTCCGATTATCGCATGAGGAAATTGCCGTATTGGGAATCAAATTGCCGCATATAAGATACCAAATCAAGGGCCGGATGTACAGACTCCGTTAGATAACTCTCATAGGCTTTGGTGTTTCTTATGTAGGAATATAGAATTTGATATTGCTTTTCATGATTAAACATTGTTATTTTTATTACTTTTCATAAACAGTCTGTCATATTTGTAACTATTATAAACGCTTGTTTGAATTTTCGTTTCAAAAAAGTGTTGGCATCAATATTGCAGCAGAACTTTCCGAGGAAAATTCCTAGGGCGTCAGATTTCACAACCCTGAGGTTGTAGGTTTGTTAGTTTTGTAGTGGTAGGGGTAGTAGTTTGCCTGGAGAAAGCAAAGGAATACTTTTACCAATTATAATACATGTTCAGCCTCAGTACCGAGCAGGGACGTGCAAAATCACCCTTACCATCGTGCGCTTGTTTCGTTCTGCAATCCCCAAACGACCAGTGTGGTGTTAAGGCTTTGAATCTCGATTTGAGACAAGGCCGCGACTCTTAGCCACAGGTACATAAAATGGGCTATTTATACTGTGATGCTACTTAGATTGCAGCACATTACGGCAACCGTATAAACGGCAACACTGGTTTGCGTCGAGGCAGATGTAATGAATTCAGTCGCAACGGGACCGGAGATTGTCCGGCGACGGGCGACGGCGACCGACCGACCGACCGCCGCAGCATAATTAGACACGGCTTATTCTAATACCTACCGTTTCTTGAGATTGATTCCATTTGTGATGCGCACGCCCAGGGAACGGAATGTCTGAGCCTTCCTCGGCTCCTGGAAATCATGGGTAATTAAAAGTTAATGGGAGTCGTGGCTTCTTCTTAATCGTCCCGTATTCATAGCTGCGGCTCATGGTTCTACCACCCACGTATCAATAGTCAAACGGGGCTTAGCATAAATATACAGCAGAGTGACACGCAGCTATTGGAACGTGAATAGTCCAAATCATTACCTAGCTTTGCACTGCGCTCGTTACCCAGAGATATGAGACGTTTTATTTCTATGCCCAGTAATTTCACTGGAAACATTGCCCTTTAAGCCGGAACACAGTGATGTTTGCACATTACTGTCTAACTACTACTGTTAGAATAACTAATAAAGATGTGGTACTTCCCCAGGCGGACTACAAAAATAGAGATATAAACACTCTACAAAAAAAGAGATGCAAGAGATGTTGCTAACAATAAAACGAAATTTTTTGTTTGAAACGCAGCATGTAGTTGCAGCGTAGAATAAATAGATAAGTCGCAGTACGCAGTACAGTATTTCTTACCCATCGCAGTGATAGCCTTGACTGTTGGGGAGCCGCAACCAAAGACTTGATTCACACTTCACACAAACACACAAAGGAGGTGACTCCTCGATTTAACTCGTTTCTGGTGCAGAGTATTGTAATTGACATTCAGCAAGGTAATGCTGCCAGAATTTGGAATTCCTTTGAGCCGCGGTTCGGTTTATTTGACCAATAGTAATTTACTAATTTGTTTTGATAGAAGAATAAGAAATAGTTTTCATAAAAAAAGTACTATGACTCGATTTAATTTTTGAGGCCTTCAGAATGGTTTAAAATACGTATTTTTGTTTTAACTATGTTCCAACAAGTAATAAAAGAAAATCAGATTGCCAAAGAAAAAAAATAGCGTGCAGTTATCGGCCCCTAATCTTTTTTCTTTGTTTTACAACTAAGCACTATTTTGCATTACGCCATTAAATTCTCATATCTCTTAAGTCATTAAGCATTTACCTTATTGATCGAAGGCATTTTTGATCGAAGGCATTTAGGTACTGACGATGTCTGATCGTGTGACTGATCTGTCGAGTACGAAGCATTTATGAAAGCAGTATTAGCCATCTATGTGATACAAGTAAGCATGTAGGGAATTTATATGCGTTATGCGCTGTACAGTGTACACAGTCGTTAACATTATCGTTATGCGAGATAGTATTTCCATCGTACAAAATAATATATAATATAGTACATCAATTAAAATTTTCTCAAATTATTTGTGAGACTTTAATGCAACACTATAATTACTTATTTTTACGAGACAAAATATATTTTTGTGCTAACGTTTTGTTTATTCGCTGAAATATCGACTTCATAAAATACTTGTGAAAGGTATTTTATTAACATGGAAATTAAACTTCTAGATATTGTCTGCTCCTTGTTGTTCTTATTATACCCAGATTATATCTATCAAGAAATACCCACTCTGGCAACGAATGCCAATTTTTTGATATTCTTTCAAGGAAAGTGAAGGAATGCGGAGGAGTGATACTTAATTAATTTAACCAAACACCAACAGTATACATCCTACTAGTAATGTAAATGGAAAAGTTTGGATGTTTGTTGCTCAATCGCGTCGAACGCCTGAACGGGATAAAATTTTGAATATAGGTAGAACATTATTTATATTTTGAAATAACATAGTCTTCATCACGTGAAAATTAGGGGAGCGGGAACAACGCGGGACACTGCTAGTCATTGTATGTTGTAAATGTACCCCATACCCCAAAACAGCGCAACACCCAAGCGTCAGCACGTTCAATTTTTCGCGTATTACTGCACCATTCGCCTCAACTTCAGTCGTGTGTTGATTGTTTCCTGCAAAGGCCCGTGCAAAAATTAGTACAAAAATATTGAGTTTTAGCGAAATAAGGTAAAACTTAGTTTCAGTTGGGTTCTTTTACTACATAAGTATAGTTTTCTACGTACATATTTGTAGTATCTATTTCAAACACTAACTGAACGCGCGCGCGTTGCTACGCCATCTATCGAAAATTGGTCGTACTAATTCAAATTTTGTTCAAATTCGGTTACTTTAGGTTCTAATGACGCAACCTTTAACATATGACAAATGCTGTCACGCAACCATAGAATAGATAATGACGCAACGAAAGCTCTCTACAAGCAAAATTTTTTCCCCGTTTTTGGTACATTTTTCATTCATGCTCGGCTCCTGTTGATAGTAGCATAATGTTAAATACCCTATAGCCTTCCTCGATAAACTACTCCTAAAAACTATCCTTTCTTTTTAGGACTATCCTAAAAAGAAAGAATCTTTCAATTCGGACCAGTAGTTCCAGAGATCCTTGCGTTCAAACAAACAAACAAACAAACATACAAACAAACAAACAATCTCTTCAGCTTTATAATATTATAGTATAGTATATATAGTATAATATAGTATAGATTCAAGCATCCAAACTTTGACATTCACAATATTTAGGAAGTAGGAAATAGTTACGTGTAGAGCATTCATTGTATATATAATTATGCAGTATTCACACTATGTGACCTACCCTACATAATCTCGGGTTACGCAGTACACATATACTAACCCGAAAGCTTCATCTACCACTACTTATTCTACTTCGTTCTACTCATCATTATGTACAACTGGCTCCATAGTTCTACCCGCGTTGTTCCAGTTCCGGATTTTGACGTGATAACGTCTTATAATTCGATGAAGCCGGCTGCACGCCCGCAAAACATGACGTCATGTAACGTTACCGCCATAGATTAGATAATATTTACAGCCGTTACCTCGCCTTATTACTTTTCGCACCATCTAGTGAGTGAAATGTGTATTACGTTCAAGGAGTCTGTCCATGTTTTAGAAAAGCGACGATATGAAGTTAAGAACTTGTGCTAGTACAATGATGTACCCAGAGATGGCGCTTTGAACAGATTTTCAAAAAGCTTCAGAATGTTTTACCTAGATGGCGCTTAACACAAATACTAGACGTTGTCACGTTCAACTATCGTCAGTAAACCGACTTTACAGACAACCATTTTTTTACACAATGAAGAGCAGCTGTATGCTTTTCCAGACTATAATCTCTGTTCCAAGTTTTAACTTCCGAGAAAGGGAATTTTTATGTAAAAAAATATAAAAAAACTATTTGCAAAAATTTGTTTTTAGTAAAAATTGGCAGACAGGGACTGTTTGCAATTGTGTTGGTATGTTTTTGGTTGCAATTTTATGTCAATTATGATTAGGTATCTAAGTTTTCATAGCCCCGAATAAACAGTTTTTCTGGCCTGCCCACTCCACTCGTAGAAAGTCGAAGGCTCAGCAGAAGTGGAGCTGTGATTAGCACACAATAGATCTAGGTAAAAACTGGTCTCGGCGTCTGTCAGGTCGCCGTGTCATTCGGATGTCGCCATCAGGCTGCGAGCGGCACACATTCTTCCATCTAAATATAGATCGTACGGGAAAGTAAGCCTTGGATTGGAAGATGAAACTAGTTTATCCTGTAAACTGAATTCCAGGAATTTAATTCCGTGATCTAGGAAGGCTGATTGTAGTATATTTATTTGCAGAGTTTAAAGTTCTACACATTTGCCACCGCCAATGTTACTATGTTCCAGTTTGAAAGATAAAGTTTCCAGAGAAATTACAAGGTTAAGAGATACATCATCTTGGATAATATGTATCCTGGACACAGATTCTGGGTGAAAAGCGTTCAGTATAGTGCTAGGTAGTGATTTGGGCTCTTTCATGTTCGAATAGGTGCGTGGCACCGCATTGTTATGAGGCTTACTACCACTTGGGTTGGCAGATGACACACGACCTCGAAAAAATTCTAGCAACGTGCCGGTTTCTTCACGTTGTTTCCATTCACTGCCAAAACCATTGAATTTTACCAACTTGTTGAGCACTTGGAAAAATACTCAGACGTGCAAGTGGGATTCGAATCCACGACCACACGATTGAGAATCGCACTTTACTGCTACACCACTTTGAGTTTCGATCAACGCAATAAAAAAAAAATTGGAAGTCATAGGAACTGCCGATAGAAGTGAAAACTTACACAATTTACTTACAGAATTTGATAGCTTACCTTGGAAACTACACGGGTGTAACCGGAGGGCGTGGTCTCGCCATCTTGGCATGGCCATCTAGAAATGAGTCAGCATTTCCCATTGGCTGATGCGTTTCTAGATGGCCATGCCACGATGGCCTGTCTACGCCCTTTCAGCATTTCCCATTGGCTGACGTATTTCTAGACGGCCAATAGCCATGGTCCCGAGTTTACCCGAAGCTTTCTTATCATACCCGAGCGTGACGAATGAAATCAATTCACAGCCCACGAAAAATCTGTCTAGGCGCGCCTAAAGAAGTTTTCACTTCAATAACATGCACGAATTATCATGCACTGCTATGTAATCGTACAACTAAATCAAAACAATCCAATCGAATTTAAAACTCTCAACAGACAAGAATCGAACATAACACATTGCAAAGAACCACTTCCTAAATACCGCAAAAAGTAAACATCCTCAGTGAATAATGCTCGCCGAAAAACCTGTAACGACTAACCTATATTTTACCAAACCAACACGTGTGGTACAATTGACGTCATGTGTTGGATAGCTTCCTAGACGTTAGCACATCATAAAGAAGATACTAGATCTAGGTCATTTATTATCTGGAGTAAATCCAGACTTTTCACCAGCCGTTATTAAGGGACGACGCACACAGTTTTAAATCATTCGTAATCCTACTAATATTAAAAATGTCAATGTATGGATGTTTGGATATATGGATGTTTGTTGCTCAATCACGTCCTAACGTATGAACGGATCGGGCTGAAATTTGGAACACAGATAGTTTATAGTCTGAAAGGACACATAGGCTTTTTATCCAGAAAAAAAAGCAACGGGAACTACGTGGGTAACACCGCGGAGCACTGCTAGTAAGAAGATAATAACATTTAAACTTTGGAATGTGTTGTATGACTCGGTATTTCTTGATGATTCAATCTAGGTGACTTCAAGTCGAGTGAAACGGTTCTTCAAGATTATTGCGCTCCATCATAAACTGCTTTGTCGCTTACCATCAGGCGAGATGATGGTCAAATGCAATACTATCTGTATTATTGTTAGTTTTATTTTAATTTAAGTGCAATAAAGAGTTTATCTACCTATATATCTACTATTTTATCGATAAAAAAGTCGATAAACCGGTAGTTAACTTTAACTAACTTGCAAAAAGCTAAATAAATATGGATATCTAAAAGATAGACTATTAGAATTTCGGTTTAAAATGAGGCGGAACCATCGCCGCTCTAGAAGTTATAGCAAAACTAGAAATAACAAAGTCGGAGCATCGTAGGATCGAATCCGTGACATCCTTGACTATTTTTTCAAAATCGCAGATGTACAAACTTGTCCACCGACAAGTTCCAAGAACGATATCTTTCAAAGATATATACGCCATCCACCAACCTGCACTGAATCAGCGTGGTGGGTTATGGCCTTGACTATCTCCTTGTGAAAGAAGGACAGTCCCAGCTGTGGGAACGTTAAGGAGGCTGCTTGTGTTGTTATCGTTGAGAAGCAGTAACTAGTATAGGACAGATTCGCGTACTCTTATGTTTATAGTATTCATCACTAATGAATTGTCTTTAATGTGCGAAGTCCATTGCGTGAACCTACGCAGACCGTGATCGTAGCGTCAGATGTGTTACGTTGAAAAAGTGAAACCATTTCGTATAATCGGTTACGTCAATCGGCGTGGGATGTTTTGACAATAGATTTGATTAAATTAAGTAAAGTAGGTAAACTGTGCGGCGATCGTGCAGGCGTTATTACTATTTATATCCACGTTGAAATGTTAGCGTGTTCTGTGGATAAACTGAGCCTCTGTATTATTAAAATATTCAAAAAAGGGGGTTCTCAGTTCGGCTGTATGTTTTTTTGTATGTATGTTACACGATAGCTCTGTCAATAATTGTGAGACGTTTTTGATGACTTTTTTTGTTTGGTAGATATTCTTTAGAATTTACCCTTTATAAACTTTATAAAAACTGTTGAACTGCTTTTTGAAAAATCATTTTTTGTTGTTTCATCAGTGTGTTCAGTTCGTCGCAATCAATATACCTGTGTATTTAGTTTCACCAATAATTGTTTATTGCACTATAATTAGTTGTGTCAGTTGTTGGTTTTTTAGGAGACAAATAATTATTGTTTAATTATACTTGGGCGTACGGGACTACTGTAGACACCGTGGGGAGAACGTATGATTCCCAATAATTGTGAGGTTGTCGGATCGAACCCGCTTGCACCACGAATATTTTACCTGATGTACATAATTATGTACATTGTACAAGTTTATCATTACCACTGATTTTAATGGTGAATAAAAATGCACATCCAAAAATATTTATTGCTGTTTGCAGGTAACATAAGATGATACAACACATTTTAAAAGTCCACCCATACAAACTGGCCTCTTCTTCTAGGCATGTAATATGTATGACAAAACAATTTATTTTAGTCTTAATTTATAGAATGTAAAAAGAAAAAGTGAATAAAATAATAGTCAGCTGATTAAAGTATTTTTTTTCTTGGTCTTCTTTTCATTTCTTTCGACGTGAAAGACATCTTTGCTTTATCTGCTAACTCGCACTGGGCCAACGTCCTTGATTTCTTTCTTGACTGAGTTCTTCCTTTCATCCCATTGGGGCAGGTAAGGGACCAGTGGGTGTACCGCCTAACTAGAACTGTCTTAGTTTTGATATTGACCTCTCTTTTCTTTCCGCTTGAAATGATAGAGACCGCCATAGCAAAGCGAAAACCGAATTAGAAGAGCGGTTCTGAGCCGAATTTCACTACCAGGGTTATGCTCCTGGGCTCACGGATCCAGGGATATTTAGGACCAACTCTTTCCTTGCGAGATAATAGTGAGTCCCACCAGGAACATACATTAGGCTTGCTGACTATTATTAAATATTGTTATTATTACCTTCAATTATTATATTACCGAACTAGACTTGTTATTGTTATCTCAGAGCGCCATGTTTCTGGTGGGTACCGACTCACGCGCCGTGCAGATTTCTATTTACGCACCTGTACGTGTTTACATTCCGGTATTTCAAGGTCTGCAGTTGTACACCTAAATTGCGTTTAATAATATAAACTGAGAATATACTTTCTAGGAACATAACACACTACATAAAAACTACTTACACTAATTTACATTTGAATTATCCATCCGATGAAGATCTAGAGATTATCGTGTTGATTCAAGTCTACTGCTTCGACTGCCGTGTTGGCAGTATTACGAGGACGAATGATAATGCTAATGATTATTAGTTGAGCCAAATCATCATCAACAGCCCACTAAACGTTCCCGCTGCTGGGACTCGGGGCCTTCTCTCGCAAGTGAGCCAAATAAACACCAGGTTTTTTATCAAGTTTTCCGTTGACCAAACGCTCGGAAAAGTTTTTTTGAAAATGGTCCCCGATTACGGCCGCCACAAACTTAGTGTTTCAAATGGTTCAAATAGGTAACCACTTCCGAGGTTTGCATATTTTCACTGTTTGAGATGTTTTATGCAATTTCCTAGAATATTCATATTGTGTGAGCAAAGTTAGCTAATTGTAATGTGACTTTAGGGAGGGATATTAGCATCTCACTAAGATTGTTTCTAAGCAGAAAGCTTACCGCAATTTTTGATAGAAGATTTCGTGTCGTTGGGTTACAAGAAATCTTCTGCTTCAGGACTTTTTTCTAATTACAGATATCAATATTAGTAATCAATACTGGTTTTATTGCTGGAAAAAATTCCATTCTCTCACACAAGGGTAACTAGCCCCTAATTGAGTAAAGCTTGTGTTATGATCGCCCAATATATAGATAAACTCTCTGTTGCACTAAATAAAACAAAAAAACTTAAGAAACAACAACCTAAAATATATGTTATGTGGTACGTAATATAACCACCGAGATATTGAACAAAGAATTGTATTCATCACACAAGTATTTAAGTAAGCATGATTCCTGAGTGGGAATCGAATCTACGACTTCTGGCTTCGCGGGCACACGTACCTACTATGAAGTAAGTCTCTAGGCCAGTGAAATGTTAGTAACTTAGTTGAAATTCCTGGAAATTGCGCAATTGGTACGGGCAATTAGTAGCACCCGGGGATTTCCCGCCGTGAACTATGGCTGAAAACAAAACGCAACTTGATCCTCGGTACAATGGCCAATTCTTTGTAATTTGATTGGAATACGTCGTCCCATCATTTTAGATAAGCGTGTTCACAGGGCGATTTGTAATTATAGTTTGTGTAATTCTGAATAGGTGTGTCGTAGTCATGGACGTATAAAAAAGTCGGACGTAGTCTCGCTAAAACAAAAACTGTGTCCATCGAGTCGGCCACATAATATGCATGTGTGCGCTGTCACATACAGGCTGACACGCACACATCAGTGGGTCATTACACGCGCAACTTGTGTATAGTATATATATACTTGTGCGTGTCAGCCAATCCGTGACAACCTGACGACACACACATGCATATGTGGCCGACTCTAGTGACACAGTTTTTGTTTTAGCGAGACTACGTCCGACTTTTTTATACGTCCATGGTCGTAGTGTTATTTGTGTAAATCTGGTTATGTATGTTGACTGTGTGATTAGTGTAATTCTGGTTACGTATGTTAACAGTGTGATTTGTGCAACTCTTGTTACGCTTGTTAACAGTGTGATTTGTGTAATTTTGGTTACAAATGCTAACAGTCTGACTTCTGTACCTCTGGTCACGTTTGTTAACAATGTTATTTGTATTGTTGCAGATGCAGACCATCCTGCACCACAACGGCAGCGGCTCGGCCGCGTACACGGGCCGGCTGAAGAGGCGCGAGGTGCACAGAGCCATCACGCTGCACCCCGTCAAGGACCCGAGACACATGTACAGGATACACTCGTACTTCAAGGTAGCACTACACCTTCAAAAGTATAGTTTTTGGATGCAATTAAAACTGCAGAAAATGAAGAAATCAAATGAAAACCATTTCATCACAATATTATAGTCTGGAATAGAACATGTTTGTAATCTTTTTCACACAAAATATACTGAAGGGATCTGGATGAAATTTGATAAATAAATAGATAATAATCTGGAATAACACATAGGCTACTCTCAATCATGAGAAAATACCGGGACCGGAAACTACGCGAGTGAAACCTCGGAACGCTGCTAGTAAACTACATAACATTTTTAAAGCCGATGCATTAGAGTTAGAGTCATCAGTTAGACGATCACCTTGAAACGGCCTTTTAAAACACCAACATTTATTGCATGTTCATAATACCAATAAAGTTAAAAAGTTAATAACTTTATGCCATTGTATTTTATGAGATAAAAATGAATTACTTCCGTAAAGGTTTACAACACCGCATAACGTATAAGTACTTTTTACAAGTATACTCGTTTACAGGTATACACAATTACCTAAAGATTTCACGACATACTTATTTATTTTTACACTAGTGTTTGCCACGACTTCATCCGCATACAATCTAGAAAAGGACAATTCCTTTAGGAACTGTACGTATATTATTTCTCTTTTTCTCGGAATAAAAAGTAGATTATGTGTTCGATGTAAGTTCCAAATTTCATTCTTATCTGTTCAGTTCTTGTGTTTATTGCGCAACAAACATCCAAACTTTCAGATTTATAATATTGTATTATAATATAGTAGGGTTAGAAGGGTGCACTACGGTATGCGATTTAAGTCATGAATTTTCCTTGTTTGTAGTAAAATAAGTTATTGTCGAGCCGCGACGTGTGTACTTGTGTAGTTACGAGTTTCAGTAACTCGGACGTTAGCGGGAACTCAGCCGCTTCTGTGTAAATCTTCGTGGTTTCACGTATTTATGTTATTTTCTTTGGTATCTTTACCAATAGGTACAATTCTAGTGATTCTATGCCATCATAGTCTCAAATGTGTTCAATGTGAGGATTCATCATCACCAGACATGACATGCAGGACAAAAACGATTCGTTTTTGTCCTGCATCAACCCACTGATGGGTTTGAGTATCTTCTCCATTATACAACTGAGCTTCATCCTGAATAAATTATACCTACAGTTTTGATTTCTTGAGCTGTCTTAATGGCATAGACGCCGTATCCTAAAGTAGAGTAGGGCTGGACAGTGGACACGTTACTAGACGCGGTGACAACAGGTGGAGAGTTGTGACCGAGTGGTGGCCGAGGCTAGGTCGGAATGTAAGACGTCCAACTGCAAGATGGGTCAACGATATCGCTTTTATCGCGGGTCGAACCTGCCCTACTACCGCTCAACTAAATCAGCTATGGCTTTGCTATTGCTGTCTCTATCATTCCAAGCGAAAAGAAAAGAGAGAGGAATATCAAAGATATGACAGTTTTAGTTAATCTGGTCTTTAATGACACAGGATCACAGGACCGAGAATGATGGGATGATAAAAGAGGCCAGTAGCCCAGTAGGTAGTGGGATAAAATGTGTGGATGATGATGATGAAGATGGTGGTAATTATCCCATAAAGTCTTTATAAAGAGCATAAAGGCCTGTTCACACCGGAGCGGTATTCGCTACCGCTGTGGGTAGAGGTAAATACCGCGCCGGTTCCGTGCGGTATTTTGTACGTACCGCCTGGGTAAGCGGTATTTTTTGGTGTGAACAGTAATATTACCGCTTACCCACGCGGTTTTCTCTACCGCAAGCGGCAGCGAATACCGCTTAGGTTTGAACAGGCCTTTAGCGTGGGTAAAATATTATTAGCTAGGAGGAAGCTAAGAGAAATCCGTCCAAACTTGTAACGGTTACATCATTACTGAAGTGTGAAAGCATCTAAAGTTGTAAGAATTCAATAGAATTTTAACTTTATGAATATGTTGCAATGACTTGCTTTTCACACAACATAGCCCCAATTTACAATTACAACACAGCCCCCAATCTACAGAGCTTAAAGAGTAGTTATCGAAAAATATCTAAATACCTTTCTAATAGCTCTAAAAGCCATGTAGCGGCTTATCGTGTAGTAGTAAATTCCTCATTAATATATCGTAGTAAATGCTAGGAATAAGTACCTACTTGTGGCTCTAAAAGGTTTTAATTAACTTCAGTTTAATGACAATACAGGTGTTTTATATTAAGCCAATTAATTAATGAACCTTGACACAGAATATCAAAGAACAATATCACACTCTCGTACATCATCCTACTAATACTCTATTAATTCTCATATCCTATTACATACCTAATATTATAAATGTCAATATTTTGATGTTTATTGCTCAATCACGTCGTAACGGGCTGACATTTGGAACACAGCTAGATTGTACCTAGTCCAGAAGTTCTTCTGCATGGGAAGTTGTTTTGGGAAAAGTAGCCTAAGTGTTCACATAGCCTACTTTTTATTCCGAAAAAAAATACGGAAACGGGAATCATGGGAAAATCACGGAAACGGGTATAACCGCAAAGCGCTGCTAGCATGCTTTAAATGTGAAATTTTGTGTGAACATGTTTGTTAACTGCTAACTTTAAGTATTGAAAACATATGTGTGTAACACTCATCTTACTAAGAAAATTAGTACTAACATCTGTCTGCAATGTATCTGCTATTTCTGGAATTATAAAACCAATAGTCCCTTTGTACAAAAAGATCAAAGACTTATCTTTGCAAGAAAACGAGGAGTCAGATTCTCAACGATTCTTGAATATGTTTTGGTTATTTTAAGCCCTTGATGTAATAAGAGAGGTGTTACACTTGTCGGTCTGTACCTCTGATTGTACAAAAAACCGCGGGGGCTTAGAAGCGAGATTATTCGATTTCAGGATAGATAGATAGATAAAGTCTTTATTGCACTTAAATAAGACAAGAAAACAAAGATATACCTACAAAAAATTTAAAAACCACAAAGTAGCAATTAATGGATAGTGTAACTTAAGGCCGTGGGTTCGAATACTGCTTGGTCTCAATAGACGGAATAGGCATGGTGATTAAAACAACAGTTTAGTCCGTCAGTTTGATTATTATCTATTTTATGCCATCATATTAGTTTTTCTTGTGTTTCACAAACATGAAAAACGACGATTGTTTTATTGTATAGTGTGACAAGACGAGCAGGACACGCGCCTGATGGTAAGCAAAATAACATAACAACACAGTGACACAGCTATGGGAATATAAAGAGTCCAAATCATTACCTAGCACCGCACTGCGCTTGTCACCCGGAGAAAAAGGTGTTTTATCACTTAGTCCAGTAAATTCAATGGGAACGTTGCCCTTCAAACCGGAACACAGTAATATTTGCATTATGCAAATATTACTGTGCATGACTGCTTGGCGGCAGAATAACTGGCAAAGGTGTGGTACTTCCTCAGGCGGACTTTGCATAGAGCCCTACCACCATTAAATCTAAATACCTACATAGTGCTTAGAAGGTTCAAGTGACGTCACCTCTATGTACGATTTTTATAATAAACAGTGGTCAAGTGTAAACCCATAATAGATTAAAAAAAACATCTCGCCGACATTTTTTCCCTGGGTTACAGCTACCACCTCCATATTTCCTACATCCTATAAATAACAAAGCAAAAGATTTTAACTCTCCTAGAACTGCGAGCCGCCGGTCGCCGGTACATTGTTACTCTATTTGCTATAAAACTATGAGATATGTGACATTTACATTGTAATGAAAAGTCTCATAATAACTGGAACATAACTCCGATAGCAATAAGATTGCCAGCGGAGGGTCGACGTGTAATATCCCCAGGTATGAAATGTTTACATTGATAACTTAGGCTGCCGTATAAATACAAGCTCTTTGCTGCTGCAAACTTATCTGAGCCGATGGGCCAAAGCGAAACTAACCATGCAATATCAAACACCAATCGCTGAATGCGATTGTAGTGCCGTTGACCAATGTGTCGAATAAGTTTGCTACATGAACTACATTCAATGATTTTATAAAACGTTATTCGAAAAATTCAATGCGGTTTGCCATGAGGTGAATTTATTCATTAGCGACTGGATATCGTCCTATTAGTGTTATATATGCGAAAGTTTTGATGTTTGTTGCCCAATCACGACGGAAAAACTGCACGAACTTAACTAAAATGTTGAACGTACATTTGATTTAAAAATATAAATGTAAATAATTTTTTAATACTTATTTAATTGTAAATACATACTTCTACGTAGCAGTGCAAATATCTGAATTCATCACACAAATAGGTATTTGCACTGCACAATCGAACCCACGACCCTCGGCTTCGCCGGCAGACTTACTACCAACTAAGCCACGAGGTCAGTCAGAATAAATAATTATCTGTTTATTTGTATCTCAATAAAGAGGAAATACTGTATGTCCTATTCCCAAAGCCACACCAACCACACATCATTGAAATCAGTAGTCTAAGCACGACAGACATAATTACTTTCGCATTTCTAAAACTAAATATCATACACGATATACGGTTTTTTTTTTTTTACCTTTTATAGGTTTACACTTGACCGCCATCTCACCTGATGTTAAGGTGCTGACAACAGCTAACTGAAATTCACGAATTCGAAATTAAGCCACGCCTCTTATATTTCGATAAGACAGCGCCACCAAACTAAACCGCGTCCAGCCGGCGACATTATTAGTATTGAACAAAACGTGGAAACAAAAAGTTACCGCTCCAAGCTCATAGATGGCGCTTTTAAAATATTTTGTAATTAATTTAACATAACTTTTTGTTTCCTTCGATATCTTTTTGCACTTTTGCAGATTGTGAAGAACATTATCGAAATTCTATTAGTAAAGCTTATAAATAATAATGTACGGTCTACAATTACAATAAACTATTTTTATACAGAAAATTAAACCAACTTCAAAATCACAAATAGGCACTCGAAAGCGAAAAAAAGTTCATTTCATTATTGTAAGCGCTACTCACTCATCTATTTAAAGTCAAATAGATTCATTCGACATAAACATTAATTGCATTAAAGTAGCTACAGCAAAAAGCCAACATTACGTGGTGTTCCCAGGCGGTCACCCATCCAAGTACTGACCACGCCTGGTGTTGCTTAACTTCGGTGATCGGACGAGAACTAGTGTTTTCACGCGCTATGCACGTCGTCAATTATATTAAATACGTGTATTAATACAAACATAATAGTTATCATCATCATCATCAATAGACGAGCTTGCAAGTTAATAACCCACAACTATTGCTCATTACAACAACAAGTTTTTGAAACAACCCCATTTCGCTGCTTTGTAACGAAAGGTCCACAAACAAAATTTTACAAAAATATTTTAAATTCAAAAGAATTTTTTTTATTTATACCATGCGGAACGTTTATAAAATGAAACATTTAAAAATTGCAATGGAAAAAGTTTTGGAATTTATATCATGCAAAAAGTTGGTTTTAAAATGTCAAATGGATAAAGTATTTTTTTGGGTTTTTATATGGACTAGTGGTGCCATATTATATGAGACATATAGCGGACATATGATTTGAAAATATAAATTTCACCTATACTTACTAGTGTTGAGTACCTATGCAATAAAATATAAAAAATACAAAAATGAAACAACCACTCAGAAATAAACAGATAATTCTTGAGATTGAGAGAATAAAGCTGCAGCTCACTACATCGCAGAAAAAAAGAGAAGTTCGTATCATATATACCGGTCAGCAAAACGAAACACGACAAAAAACAGTTTCTACAAGTACAAAAAATAACATAAACTGGATATGAGTCACAAATGCCTAAGTTAATATTTTATATTTTAATATTAACTTTGTTTGAAAACGCATAATTTTTTTCCGTAATTTACTTTGTCATAATGAATGTAGCATAATATACATATAGTGCCATAATGTCAATTTTGCATAATAGTTTATATAAATATTAATGCAGTTGAAAAAGATAGCTAATCCTTGAAACTATCCAAATTAATCAATAACCAGAAACGAAGGCTACAACCATAATCTACATAAAAAATAATAAATACACTGTTTAGCAACATTTTAAAGTTGATTTTGTGCGAGTTACGATGGTTATAAAAAAATGACACGCTTCCCGTGTCATACGCCTTAAAATAAAAACTTGATGCCGTGTTTTCCGCAACGAATCGGTTAAGTCGGTTTACAGATAATAGTTAAATATGACACCATCATAACAAATCATAGATGAAATGATTGCATACAATGTAACCAAATGTCATCTAAAAGTCACTTTACTGAGAAAGGACATTGTTCATTTATAAGGGACTTGGGGCTAAACGTGGACGTTGACTGTCACTGATATCATAAATTAAACATGATGGCTTTTAGCACTATATATCAGAATATTATCTTTTGGTAGTAGAAAAAGACTATTTACTCGTAATGCGAACGTTGACGTGGTTACTTTTAAACAAAACTACAACATTTTGTAAATTTTTTAATATCGATCTAAAGATCGATAGTGACCGTCTGGATAAAATCGATGCTATTCTATTATGTTTAAAATAATAACTAAATTATTCACAAGTTAGTGGTTAGATGATTATCAATGTGTGCGAGTGAGACGAGCGATTACTCGCATCACTCGCTCGCGGCGTAAAAAAACCTGTACTTTCAGATCCGCACTGTAGAGAAATAAACCGCTGGTTGCTCTCTTGGATTGTTCTAATCGCTTAGCGAGTATCGCTGAGCGAGTATTATCTTTCATAGCTCTTGTCGCTCAGCGACAAACTAGTGAAGCGAGTACTCACCGGGAGTATGAACAGTCAGCGATCAACTACTGTCTGTATCTGAATATATGCATCTCTTTTATTTAAGTACACAGAATGTATAATATCTATTGTACGTTTCTTGAGCGAGAAAATAGTCGATAGTTACTCGTTTTCTCGCCGGCAGTGGGACAACTTTACTGCCCAAGTAGATGATTTTGTTTTTCGTGGCGTTGTGAAGTGAAAGCGGGTGCGATGAAAAACCATTACACAAATAAAGTGGCCAAGTGCAAGTTGGACTCGCCCATGAAGGGATCCGTTGCAGCAAGTAATATATTAGACATAGTAAACATAGTTTTTGTAGTTCGTTGTAACTTTGATCGAAGTTTTAATAATAGTGTATTAATATTATAATATATAATATAAATTTCTGTATCGTAATGTGGCTTATTACGTACTTGTGCGGTAATGTAACGTAAAACGCACGGTTTTAAAATGCTCCGTCTAAAACGAACGGTACCTACCTTTTTAAATCTTAGTAAAGAGTTTTTATGTCAGAAAAGTTGTAAACATTTTATGAATAAAATTAACTATGAAAGATAAAATACAATGAAAATTATTTAATTTGTTAATTTAATTAATTTTGACCAAAACTTAAAAACACAAAAACATTCATTTACTTTATTACTTATGTCGTAATGTCATACTGGCTGGATTTGTGCCCTTGCTTTAAAAAAAAGCGCTGATGCGCGTGGATTGTTAATCTGTGAAATACGTCAGCCAATGGGAAATGCCGAAAGGGCGTAGCCTGAATATCATGGCATAGCCATCTAGAAATGCGTGAGCCAACGGGAAATGCTGACGCATTTCTAGATGGCCATGCCATGATGGATCAAATTCCGAGTAATAAGTTTTCCCTTCTATCGGCAGTTCCTATGACTCCCATTTTTTTTATTTGAAAATGTCATCTGAATTTTGATTTATTTCCTCGCAAATATGTTTTAAAACGTCGTATGACATACGTGCGCTTTGATAATTATTACAGCCTCTGCTAATTATATGTAGCTCTCGCCTATGGCTCGAGCTAGCAATATTGCTTCGGCTGTAATTATCAACTTAGCGCACTTATATCATAATGTACTAGTATTATGAACTTTTAGTTTATTTATGTGGGTACTAAAATAATGCCCTAATTATACATATTTTTTTTTACAAAATCTAATTATCAAGAACATTTTGGCCACGGATACCCTATTTTGAACAATGTCCTTTCATTTTTTTTTCAAATTAAAATATAATCAGTGAAATTGGACAACAACAAAGGCGTTTGGGTACTTTTGTATGGACTAGTGGCGTCGTATTTTTTAGCGGCCAAAAATCTGTTATCACTTTCTTGTATCAATGAATATTTGCTCCAAGTAATATCGGAGCGGAGTTATGACCAATCAAAGTTATTTTTTTTTTGGATTTTTGTACGGGCTTAGTGACATCGTGTTTTTTTACATGTCTTTTTCGTGTGTGTCTGATTACACAAATACCCTTGAGTAATTCCCTTTCAAATAAGTGACATCAGATCTTTGGCTGCTAAAGGAAATGACGCCACTAATCCATACAAAATTACCCAAAAAAAAAAACTTTGAAAAGCCATAACTCAGCTTCGATATGACTTACAGCTTACATCAAATCTGATAGCACAATTACCCTATAAGTTAAGTAATATTTCGAAAAAGCGATAATAAATCTTAACCGCTAAAAAAAACACGATGTCACTAAGCCCGTACAAAAATCCAAAATAATATATAACTTTGATTGGTCTTAACTCCGCCAGGGAAAATCTCTTCGAAATGAGGTATCACCGCCTGAACCTGGTAACAAAAATCAGCCAGGAGTTGCACACATCGCAATCCGATGGATGTAGCATATGCGTTGAGGGAAATATAGTCAGGTATGTACTCCTCAGCACCCCGTATAAAGTCCCTAGAACAGAAAAGGTACAAGGGAGCGCAAATACCCAACACCCTCTTTTTAGTTCACACTCAAGAGGAGAAGGAGGCCCTGACAAACCAGGGTTATGGGTCAGGCACAGGGTCACGTATCCTTACCATTCATGAAGCTCAGGGACTGACATATGAGTCGGTAATCGCAATAAAAACCAAGGCAAACATGAAGCTGCACGAGAGCGTGCCCCATGCGGTTGTTGCAATCTCACGGCACACGGGGACCTTCACGTACTACGCTAACGACACCGATGACACCATTGGTCGGTTCGTGCGGCGAGCGTTGGCTGCATCACCGAAGACCATCCGAGAGTTCAACCTACAGATGGCCATCAGGGACAGAAATGCAGCCGTAGTGGAGGCTCTGGGCCGGGAGGAGACGGCTTAGGCAAATGGTAATAAGACAAAAAATCGATGTCGAGCCGATTACTTGCGGAATCCCAACCAATAGTGATCGGCACAACAGACGAGCACTAGTATTAGGTTCAAAATGTTCCCAGCTCCCCCCATATTTTCCTCTTCAGATTATACAAGAAATATGTAAAAATAAATAAGATTTGAAATGATGAAAGCTACGGACCCCGGAGTCTGTGGAGTGGTAAATTTAAATATATAAAAAAAAGGAAATGGTGCCACTAATCCATATAATCAGAAGCAGCAATGGGTGCAACAGCGCACTTAAAAATTACATCATTTTTTTCACATTCGCATCGTCGATTCGACGAAGCTTAGTAGTTAATGTAGTTAATGGGCTTTCGAGGGGTAAGATACTAATACGGCATTTTTACATAAAACATTAGATAATATCAAATGTGTTTAAAATAAGCCAAGTGCAAGTCGAATGAACGAATGAAGGATTCCGTACCAATATCTATGAAAACGGCAAAAATCAGGTCTATTTTATAGGAACCTTACTTCCACATATTTATATTAACTTTATTCTTATGATTATTAATTTTAACACAACGTAGAAATAATAAAGTAATATCCCATTAAAATACATAGAGAATGATAGAAAATCGTCAGAAGTAAAAAAGTAAAATAACGGAATTTTGAGTTGTGGCTTTTTAGTCTCAAAGCAGCGATTTATTTTCAATTCATCGCCAAATCTAAAAATGTAGTATTAAAGAAATAACGTATCTTGTGAAATTAAACTACGTAGGGCCATCTTCCAGCTTAATCATCAGACCCGGTTACAATCTGCGTAAACAACCCACTATTATGTTCTCATTGCTGGGACTCGAGGCATTCATTCGCAAGGAGAGATCTAGGCTGGGACTAGGTTATAATCCACCACGCTGGCCAAGTGTGGGTTGGTAAATGTCACATCAGGTGAAAACACTAGGTACCTACACGTACTTACTAGGTACATTTCGGTTTCCTCACGATGTTTTCCTTCATCGTTTTTAAGTTAGCGGCATTACATGCTAACATCGAGTGGTGCGCGTGGGGCTCCGAATCGGCAGTCACCGTTCTCCCGAATAGATGAGCCATAACGTAGACTTTAACAGCGACTTGGACTTTAACACCAATGTACTCGTTTAATTACTGGCAACCCTTAACCATCTTCCAGCACCTTCATCAGACCCTTGTTACCATTTAGCACCAAAGTACTCATCAAGACAAATCAAATGAGCCCAAACGCGATGGAGTTATGTCATTTAATTGTTGAGTTCCTATGACCGTTAAGACAAAGAAAACGAGTCCAAGCTCGGTTGTGCTATGTCGTTTAATTACTGAGTTTCTATGACCACCTTTCGGCTCAATATGAAAAAAACATGCAAAAAGAAGTTCATGGTTCTGAGATTTGAACACAGGGTCATGAACGCGTACCACGGTCATGCTAAACCATCGAGCCAACCCGACTAATATCCAACGTGTCAAATTTTCAAATCACATGACCTCTCTTGACGTTTCCGCATTTCGTTTGTGAGAATTTATCATTTTTATTTTTTTGCCGATTTAGTTAGCTGGTAGAAGGGCCGTTCAGTCGAGTTAGCTTTTTAAAAACAATTGATTGGTGTGAATTAAACATTTTGCATGGCATAGCAACCTTCCAGCTCCATCATCAGATCAGCATCATAATTAATTAATTATCATATAATTGTCTTGCAATTTAGTCTTGTTTTAATGTCTTGTTCCATAGTAACTATATTCTCACCTATGCCTCAGGGCAGGTAAAACTAAAAAATAAAAGCTTGAAAAACTACAGAGAAAACATACAATAATATGAAAAAAATCATGCAAAAAGAAGTTCGCGGTTCTGAGATTTGAACACTGGGTCATGAACGCGTACCACGGTCATGCTAAACCATCGAGCCAACCCGACTAATATCCAACGTGTCAAATTTTCAAATCATATGACCTCTCTTGACGTTTCCGCAATTCGTTTGTGAGAATTTATCATTTTAATTTTTTTGCCGATTTAGTTAGCTGGTAGAAGGGCCGTTCAGTCGAGTTAGCTTTTTAGGGTTCCGTAAAACGTAAAAACGGAACCCTTATAGATTCGTCATGTCTGTCTGTCTGTCTGTCTGTCTGTCCGTCCGTATGTCACAGCCACTTTTTGCCGAAACTATGAGAACTACACTGTTGAAACTTGGTAGGTATATGTATTCTGTGAACCGCATTAAGGTTTGAATAATAAAATTAAAAAAAAAGCAAAATTAGGGTTGCCCCCCATACTGAGAACTGAAACTCAAAAAATTTTTTTCATCATACCTACACTTGTGGGGTGTCTATCGATAGGTCTTCAAAAATGATATTGAGGTTTCTAAAATCATTTTCGTCTACACTGAATAATTTGCGCAAGAGACACTTCCAAAGTGGTAAAATGTGTGTCCCCCCCCCCTCTAACTTCTAAAGTAAGAGAATGAAAAATCTAAAAAAAATATATGATGTACATTACCATGTAAACTACCAACGAAAATTAGTTTGAACTCGATCTGATGAGTAGTTTTTTTTAGTACGTCATAAATACACTATTATTGAAACTTCGATCAAAGTTACAAGGAACTACAAGAACTATGTGTACTATGTATATTATGTTACTTGCTGCAACGGAACCCTTCATGGGCGAGTCCAACTCGCACTTGACCACTTTATTAAAAACAATTGATTGATCTGAATTAAACATCAATGATATGGCATGGCAACCTTCCAGCTCCATCATCAGATCAGCATCATAATTATCATATTGCAATTTATTTATTGTCTTGCAATTTACACAAGTATTATGCAAATTTTCACGCAATCTGTAAATCGGGAAGTAGATTTAATTTGCAAGATTTCATGATAAGCCTCGGGTTACATCACGGATATTCATGGGTTCCATAATAACTATATTCTCATCTGTGCCTCAGGGCAGGTGAAACTAAAAAATAAAAGCTTGAAAACTACAGAGAAAACATACAACAACAATATGAAAAAAAATATGCAAAAAGAAAATCACGGTTCAAAGATTTGGACACAGGGTCATAAACGTCCACCACGGTCATGCTAAACCATCGAGCTAAACCTACTAATAACCAACGCGTCAAATTTTCAAATCATATGACCTCTCTTGACGTTTCTGCATTCCATTTGTGAGAATTTTTATTTTTTTGAATAGCGAGTGCCGCGCAGCGAAGCGACGCGACGTAGCGTCCTTCCTGCACGGCGCATCAGCGCTTTCTGCCGGACTTCATAGTAGTGAGCGAGAAGCAAGACGGCCGGTTCGGTCGAGTTAGCGTATTAAAAAACAATTAATTAATTCGAATTAAACAACTTAATCTTAAATATAAAACATCCTTGCCCTTTATTAAGAAATAATACGTTAATCTTTAAAATTTGAATAATGTATGTTCATTAATAACACAGATATTTACGTTTAAAACTCATTTTAGAGGTTAGTTTACGATTTTTTCTTGTCAAGATATCTTTTCCAAATCGTGTTTTGAAAGCAATGGTTCCCTTATAAATATGTTCAAGAATAACATATATTTTATTCAACATCTCAAACCCTATACATTTTGCTAAAAATGTGTTTAAAAAGTGCCATTTGGCTCTATTCAGCGCCTTAAGCGACGATGCGGTCTACGATGAAGCGTGTTTACCTAGAAAAAACCGATTCACTCTCGATTTGAAGACACAAAGATTGTAACCATCGGGGAAAACCCACTCAGGCAACGTATTCCACAGCCTAGACGTTCTTATCACAAAAGTAGAGTCAAATCTCTTCGTTCGTGTCTTTGGAACATCAACCATGAAACGATGTCGCTTTTTCGAGCTACGAGCATTCCGATAGAAAAAAAAACGGATTTTTTATGTTATTCTAATTTTAGTCAAAAACTACGATATTTCATGTGATGAATTCGGCCACTATTAATTTTTAAATTATTTTTGTGAAAATACCAAATAGTATACCGATCCCGGTGATTTATCATCAACCTGATATGTAGGTACTTAGAGCTATTATCATACGGGCGGTATTACAGTAAAGTGACGCAGATAATGCAGGAGCAATGGACGCATTCACATTAGACTGACACTTGCTATCGGAATATACCTACCCAGGAACTGGAGCACTGGGGCTCCGAGTCCAAGAGCCTATCGGAGAATGTCGGAAAACTCATAAACTGCAGAAGATTGTACTGCTCTGTTGTTGATTGAGTTGTGATTCAAATGATTGTTTGTGAACTAAAACAAAATTAACAAACTAGTGGTCCGTCCCGGCTTCGCCCGTAGTACGTAGTAGTCTATAGCACTCAGAGATCCCGTGCAAAAAACTTCAGCAGCTTTATAATATTAATAAAAGATTTTGTAGTGATGGGACTGCTAGCAAAGTTCACCTGGGGTTTTTTTTTTTATAGCATAGAGTGACGAGACGAGCAGGTCATGTGCCTGATGAAAAGCAACATGCCTGCCACATAACAGCACAGTAACACGCAGCTATTGGAACATGATAGTCCAAATCATTACCTAGCACTGCACTGCGCTCGTCACCCAGAGATCTAAGATATTATGTCTCTAAGCCCTGTAATTTCTCTGGAATCATTGCCCTTCAAACCGGAACACAGTAATGTTTGCACATTATTGCTTGATGCTTGGCGGTAGAATATTTGGCAAAGGTGTGGTACTTCCCCAGGCGGACTCTGCTAAGAGTCTTACCACTACTGAATACTACTAAATACAACCTTTGCTTGTTGTTCTATCACCGAGCAGTAAAGTGAAAACATCATTGTGTACCAGTTTGAAGGCCAATGGTACCACATGAAATTACAGGGCATAGAGATATAACATCTTTACATCTCTGGGTGTAGCTGAACTGGGTGTAGCAGTGCCGTACTTGGTAGGGATTTGGACTTTTCATGTTCCAATAGCTGGGTGGCACTGTGTTGTTATGGGCTGGCTTGTTGCTTGCCATTAGGCATGCGTCCTGCTCGTCTCGTCACTCTATACTATAAAAAAATATTACAAAGTTTCTTTTGAGTGGTAAAAACGTCTAGTCTCACGATTTCATTAGTTCGTAGCTTCGAGTCCTGATACGAGTAGAATTAGTTGAGAAATGAGTTTGCTGTAACACTACAGCATCTTTGCTTTGTGAACATTGAATATAATCTTGTAAATCTTACCATATACCGCATCATTACAGAGGTTGAATTCCTTATTATTTTCCAACATCCTCCACCTTCTCCGTCATCTATAGGCTTCCCATTCCTTTTGGACTCCACTCTAGTATTTACTATAGATATCTTTCTTACTGTGAGGCCAAGTTTGACCTGCTGCTTCTTCGACTTATCTGACAGATGGTCAGTATTACACCTCTTGATCTGTTATTCCAGAACCTGCGCATCCAAGAGATCAAAGAGAACGCCCTGGACCTGCACCGCGACATCGCGAGCTGCATGCGCGACCTGGGCGTGCCTCCTGAGGAGGTGGAGGATTACGTACTGCCGGGGGGAGAGCCACTCTTCCCGGCGAAGATGGGGGACCCCGGCTATCTGGGGAACAATAAGATATTAGGTAAAAATTGTAGACTATCACTAACGATAATGAATAATATCGTGGCCTACTTACAGAAAGAAAGCGAACGTAAAGATGCCTACCATGAAAACCAGCTTTAGAATAAGTTATTGTTTGGAACCTATGCTGACCCAATGCTTGGCAGAAGCCTCCATACCCTCTTTCTATTTGCTTCTATCTTGTGTCTCCAGTCTATAAATAGCCATCAAGATCGTCCCACCAGAACTTCTTTGGCCTGCTGCTGTCGTTGCAATCAGGCTGCCACTGAGTGATGATTTTGGCCCATTAACAATGCAAAATACGGCAGAAATGTCCAGACCAGTCCTATTTCAGATTAGCAGTTTTTGGGTCCCATCACTTTGAGTTCATGAATGCAGAAAAACTTTATAAAGAGAGTCTTTTCTTACCCTCAAACTCTTAGAGGCAATAGTACATGAACGTCTATTAATAAGGAGAGCTCAGAAATTTTAACAAGTTCCAGTTAAAATCTAAGAATCTGTATCCATACTACGCAGCCTTTGACCATTAAGTATTCATGAATTTTGACAGCAAAGGCCATTTAAGACAAGTTACGATACTGGCTAACAGATTATTTTCTATTTGCAGGAGCCCCAATAGACATGGATCGGTACAAGGCGCACACTGTAGAAGACATCATTCCATTTGACTTCATTAGTAAATCCATCTACTCCTCCAGCCATTCCAACCCCAAGCGTCGGATAGAGGGGCCCATGAAAGAGATGCTGGATGACCTGATCAGAGAGGTGAGGGATGCAAACATACGAATAGATTTGTTTTCTCTTTTATGGCTTGCCATGACCATACTAAGGACCGGTAATAACCAGTCCTACTTATAAAAGTATTTCATAACCAGGATTATGGTATATTGGATTATGGTATGGCCAGGATATTGGTATTTTGCACCAAGAAACGGTCGGAAACGGTGGAAGAGGTCACATACGTCTAAGGTTATATATATCATAGCATAAGTGTTTCACAAAATTTTACCATTACTGGGATAAGGACCTACTCTCACAAGGAGAGAGTCAAGGTGATGATAATCCACTACGTGTTCAGTGCGGGTTGGCGGATAGCACCATAACCTTGAAATAATCTTTGAAGATGTTTGTTTCCTAACGATGTTTCCATCACCGTTAATACCAGTGGTTATGACAAAATTTTACATCTTCTCTCGGAAAAATGCTCAAGAGTTGCAGATGGGATTTCTGTCCTGACGATTGTGAATCGCATGCTCTAGCAACTAGGCCACCATGGTTTCACAAAGCCATATTTCACTCCACCTTTTAACTGGTAACCGTATGGTCTGTTCCAGGTGATGGAGATAATAAACGCGCCGTCCCGTCAGCGCGGGCGCGTGATCGAGTTCAACGAGCTGCTGTACGGGTACTCGCGGCTGGAGCCCGAGCACGGCGTGGACCACGTGCTGGACCTGCTGCTGAAGTACCGCCGGTACCGCGGCCGCAAGATGACGGCCGCCGTCAGGAGGCACGCCTACCTGCAGCAGTCCTTTACCAGTGAGTACTAGAGTAACGGATGTAGCCCGCTCAACTAGGGGTATTCTCTCAGGAGGCACGTTTACCTGCAGCAGTCCTTTACCAGTGAGTACTAGAGTAACGGATGTAGCCCGCTCAACTAGGGGTATTCTCTCAGGAGGCACGTTTACCTGCAGCAGTCCTTTACCAGTGAGCAGCCTTTTCGACTCGGGATCCTGTCTGGAGGCCCGCGTATTTGCAGCAATCGTTTACCAGTGAGTACTAGAGTAGCATAAGCAGAAGTTTTGACTTGGAGTCTTCTCTCAAGAAGCAGGCGTTCCTGCAGCAGTCGTTTACCAGTGAGTACTGGAGTAGCATAGACAGCCCTTTTGACTCGGAGTTTTTTGCTCAAGAGGTAGGCGTTCCTGCAGCAGTCGTTTATCAGTGAGTACTGGAGTACTATAAGTAGCTCACTAAACGTTCTGCTGGGACTTAGTCTTCTCTAGCAAAGAGAGAGTTAAAGTCACCGCGCTGGCCCAGTGTGGGTTGCAACTGCGACTTTACAGCTGTCGTTTACCAATAAATAGTTTCTACCAACTAATATAGAAGCCGTTTGCTGCCTTTTCTGCAAAGTTGCCCAAAACAGATTGCTTTAAGCAATATTCATATTCCATGATAAGGCACATAGTTTGATCGTGTGAAGTTAGATACGATAGCGTTATAATACGTAATTTTTTGTTAATTTCAGGTCTAGAAATAAGAGAGCTGCCAATGGGCGAGCCTCCTCCATTCGAAGAGCCAGATATATTAGAAGGTCTCGATCCCAGTGTGAAAACATACTCGAATGATTACGAGGACTTTGACGAGTCCAGTCAACAACAACAGAACAGTTTCCTCGACTTGAGTAAACTAGATGTCAGGGGAGCCTTCGAGTCAGGCCTTTCTAAGCTTCAGAACCTACCTAAAGTACTCAGCTGGAACGATGAACCTTTCAAAGAATACCCTATCTATGACAGGAGAATATATTTTATCTTGCCTCTATCGGGCAGGCAAGAAACATTCGGAAGGTTCATGAAAAACTACGAAGATATTGTCCTAAAAACCGATGAGGCTGTAACACTCATCGTGGTGCTTTATTTAGATAGCAAAAGTCCACTAGATTATCTTGGTACGGAAACGCTCATCAATTTTTATAAGGACAAGCATGGAAAAGAAATCAAAATAATTCAAATGGGAACAACGACGTTCTCTAGAGGAGCTGCATTGACGGAAGGTCTAAAAGAATGCCAGGCTGAAGATTTAGCCTTCTTTATTGACGTCGACATGATGTTCAATTTTGATACTCTCAGGAGAGTAAGAATGAATACTATCAAATATTATCAAGTTTACTTTCCAATAGTGTTCAGTGAGTTCAATCCAGATGTAGTGAACGGTGAGGACTATAACAAATTTAAGGATGATCCGGTAGTGACCAACTCTGATTTAGGTAAATTCGTTGATAGTGGAGAGACGGTCAAGTCCGAACGTGAGTTAGCCAATCTAAAATACAGTAAAGAGATCAATGATGATAATGGATACTTTAGACAATACGGTTTTGGTATCCTTAGTATTTACAAATGTGATTTCGAGCGAGTTAGAGGATTTGATTTGACAATAAAGGGATGGGGAATGGAAGACGTGCAACTGTTCGAGACGTTAATTAAATCGAATCTAACAGTGATGAGGATCCCGGACAACAGCTTAGTGCATAAATTCCACGCCGTGGAGTGTGATAAGAATTTGGAGAAGAGTCAGTTTTTGATGTGCCTAGGAACGAAGGCGTCTACATACGGTAGTGATAAACACATGGCATATTATATGCTAAACCATCCAGAGGTACTGTGGCCAGACGTAGAGGAAAAAGGAAAAGAAAAAGGTGCTAGCTAATACAGGTTTCTATAAATATATCCAAAATTTTAGGAATAATTGAAGTCAAGTTTTATAAGAACTCTTTCGAGATGAAACGACTAAAATATTTTAAACTGACATATTCACTTATATTTATAGTACAGTAACTTGTGTTATGTGCTCGAAATTGCATTTAATTGATAAGTTCCAAGTTCCAATATATAGTTGTTGTATGTGGTTGTTATTTTGAAACAAAGCATTCTATCGTCGAAATTAACTGAAGAGAATATTTGAATGAATTGTTTGTGGTTATATACAAGATCGCCAAGATTAAGGTTTAAAGTATAATGATTAACTAAATTTATTCACTTACATATATGTCCGTACGTATAAAATAGTCCAAATTTTTTTTACCTAGCGAATCCGACATCTGATTAATTTAACAAATTGGTTAATTACGAACTTGACCAACAATTTAGTCACTAAACGCATCGATATAAAAACGATTCTAAACAAAAAAAAAACGATCCAATAGGCCGTTTTCAAATGAGACAAAATATTATTCAATAAATCAAAAAGGCTTCGATTGTTTTTGGAAAAAAAAAATGAATATGTTGCCACTATCAATCATCAGAAAAGTTAATCTGAGGTTCAAATGTTTATTCCAAGAAGTACAATACCGGGCGTATTCCTTGCGACCTAATTCCAATGCTTTCCTTTAGATATTAATGAATAAAAAAGTGATATTGTTTTATCATAGACTAGCGGTCCATCCCGACTTCACCCGGGTTGAAAGATCTTCTGACATACATCTCGAGAAGCCGACAGACGCAAGTGAAATCAACAAATATTAAACTAATTTGTTTAATAATACAAAAATAACAATTTTATTTTGAACTATTATTGAGGTCATCACAGATACAAAGAAAACAGAATGCCACAAAATGAGGCATTTTTATAATGCAAATAGATGTGTCAAAGATAGTTCGAAGTTTCGCCAAATGTGGCGCCAGAAAGAGATTTTGTAATTAAAAAAAAAACATTAGCACCCTGATGGCGAAACCGATTTGAATGAAATTGGGATCTTTGATAAGTTTATTTGCATCCTGGAAACGTCTTGTCACTCCATATCGGAATCAACTATTTCTTTTTTATTCTGTACATGAATAGTAAATATACAGATGGTTCATGTACAGATACTCAAACCTATCAGAAAATGTTCTTAGGATGCCGTTTTAGCTAGAGATGGGAAAATCGATTTGAGACTCGGCAATTACCCTCTTTCAAAAATTCACTGTAAAACTGGGAGGTCTTTATTAAAATCGTTTTAGCTATTCTTGTTTAATTGCTCTCTTTTTAGCCTGAAACGGGGCTGACTCATTAGCACTTTGATTATTACGAGCACATAATGCCCATACAAGGCGTTATGTTGTACACATAAATCCTATGACCTTTTCAAATTTTGAAATGTGCCTGCGTAATATTTGCGCCTTTATTAATATATTTGTTGTGTTTCGTGCTGTGTATTACTCCACACGTACGAGTATGTCTGCTAAACGGCGTTCGCTGTTTATAATATTATTATAGTATATATTATATTTTTTGGACGTTTACGGAATAATAATCTGAAACCCTATGAGCAAAAATTAAGTACCTATTTGGTTAGCAATTATTCCGTCGGTATTTGTTATTATTGATACATTTTAAAATCGATGTTGTAACACGCGTGCCTTGGAGATACTTGGTTTTCCTGCGCAGTCGACAGGCATTTGCTCACATTTTAGATTGTTTTTTTCCGAAAACAGGACAAACGTATCCAGTTAGCTAAGAATATTTGTGTTTGTCAATGTATAGATATTTTGCGTATCGATGTATGGTAACTTAGGTGCTTTTAAATACTTCTACAATATGACAATACTTCAATTAAGTTTTAATATAAGTTTAAGATATTTTTATGATTTTTATAAGTAAAAATAGGCATTTAAATAATTATTATAAATACTGTACAGGAAATAATGAAATGTTCCTAGTAAGTACGTAGTTATTGTCGAGTAAAGTATTTGTTTTTGAACTTCCAAAACTTGTTTGGCTGTACAAAAAAATATTAATGTTTTTGTACAATACATGTAAATATTGGTGCGGAGTCATGTTATTAATATCCAGTGTGTAACATAAGTCATAATTAAGTGTTGCTAGTTTTCCACTCTTGCGCAGAAAACAGTGTGTGAAAATTATAATTGAATTTTCTAAGTCCACGTTATAAACGATATAAACAAAATACTCGATTATTTTTGGTTGTGAATTTTGTATAATATTGTGAACTTTAATGTTACTCAAAATATGGGTCATTTTACAACGCGGACGCGGAACTGGCTTGAGCCTCTTCGGGCAAAAAGGGTTTATTGGACATTGTAATAGAATTTAAATAATAACATTATTAAATAACAATGTTATTATTTAATAACATTGTCCACCACCAATATTTATTATTTATTATTTATTATTCAAGTTTCCCAAATTTTTGTTAACGGGCAGAACCTTTATTAACAAAACTAAAATACAAATGATAACTACACCACGCTACATACCTAACCAACTACTTGCACTAAGCAGATCTCAATAATCCACAGATCAATAAAAATAAATAAATATTGGTGGACATTTTAATGAAGGTCTATGAACACTGAAATGTAATAATGAGTCATGTATCCTCGAATTATCGATATTTTGGTAAATACTGGTATCGTTCAAATTATTTGCTTAGGTGGTCACTATGGTAATTAATATATTAACCAAAATTAGTCGCTTTCACGCCTAATCAATATGTTCCATGAATAAATAAAATAAATAAATATTAATATTAGTATATTGAAACCATCAAGATTGAGATTTTTTGAAGAGACAGAATTGCCTTTGAAAATTTAAACATTCAATGCAAGTCACACAACAATTATTTTCAAAATTTAAAAATTCGATGTCTGTCATATGCGTCCTACATCGACGAAGCTGCGCGATGCTCCTGTAATATTCCAAATAAAAAATAATCTTTAACAGCATTAATAAATGAATATCTGTCTATACTCCGTTTAGTCGAACTTCCATGTCGTCGTATCTTGTGAGTTTAAATAATTGATTTACATATTTCTCAATAAGTCAGGAACTTGATCTTATTCTTCTTATGGCTTCAGTGCAGCAGCACACATATATGCTCTACACTACAGTATGGTTAATTTACATTACATGCTCTCAAAAAACATTGACTTTTCTTGTTTAGTCGGGATACAAAGACTGTATTAAAAACTTTGACTTTGACAAAGTTAACCCTGAATTAAGCCGATTCCACGTCCAAGGCTCGATGTATCCACAGGCTTACCACTTAAAATGGCCATAATTACTTATTTTGGATATATAGCAAATACGTATTAATACCCAACTACAAATAACTTTTGGTGGTATTACAAATAATGTAGTAGAAACTATCAATATTGTAATTATAGGGTGTGATGAAAAAGTAAGTTCGATCCGTGCCTATTGATGAAAGTGAAAAGCGAAGAGAAATTATATTTTGTGAGATATTTACAAATTTATGAGATTTTTTAAGTTTAAGTATTTTTGCGTAGTGAAATATAATTCAAGTAATTCTTTTGAGGATCCTGCTTTATTTGTCAATATTCATAAAAAAATATGCTTTTTGTGTCCCAACTTTTTGAATTAGAAAAACCTGTATTTAATAAATCATAGGTTTATTTTTGTTTCTGTATAATGTATAGGTCTTTTGTAATTTTAATGGGATTTCCAAGAATATTTCGATTTTGTGGCGTCACTTTCTTTTATTTTTAAATTCTGTTTATTTGTCCATTTCAATGAACCGTGTGTTGCCAGAATAGATTAACAAAGAAGATTGCGCTATAAAATCGAAGGTAAATTTAATTAACGTCACCAATTTTGGCATAATAATAAATACTAGCTATTAGGAATAGCTAGTATTTTATGTAAATAATTGTATATTGAATGTGCTCACTAAGTGCCAAGTTAGGTGTAAGTAGAAGGAACGCAATATTATTTTTGTGTCGATATTATTGTAAAGGCAATTGTGATTTGAAAGTGATTATTGAATGATGGTACGAAAGTAAATATATTTTTGTGAAATTTTATTTAAAACTTTTTATTTTATTTCCAACTGTTCTTAGGGCATTTATAAATAGACCTTTGGTAGTTGACCTGAGATGGTTTTTTTATAGTAACAAGTGAGAAGACGAGGAGGCCCTGGTGAAGGCATGCCTGCCCATAAAAGGACAGTGACAAGCAGCTATTGGAAAATGAAGAGTCCGAATCATTAACTAACACAGTACTGCGATCGTCAGCCAGAGATGTTAAGATGTATGCCCTGTAATTTCACTGAAAATATTGCCCGTCAAATCGGAACACTGATGTTGTCAGATTTCTGCTTGGCGGGTAGTATAACTGGCAAAGGTGTGGTACTTCCACAGGCAGACTCTGCCAAGAGTCCTACTACTAAAAAACTTGGCTTCTAGTGCCAACTGAAGTCTGGGCTGGCGCCGAAGGATATTTGTAGATAAAGATTTAGTTGTAGTGGTAGGACTCTTAGCAGAGTCCGCCTGGGGAAGTACCACACCTTTGCCAGTTATTCTACCGCCAAGCAGTAATGTGCAAACATTACTGTGTTCCGGTTTAAAGGGTAATGTTTCCAGAAAAATTACAAGGCTTAGAGATTGAACAACTTAGATCTCTGGGTGACGAGCGCAGTGCGGTGCTAGGTAATAAATAAAAATATAAATAAATATTGGTGGACAATTCCAAATAATGATTTGGACTTTGTTTATATTTGTGTGTCACTGTGCTGTTATGTGGCAGGCATGGTGCTTACCGTCAGGCACATGTCCTGCTCGTGCCGTCACTCTTTATTAAAAAAAAAAGAATACACGAAGTAAACCTGAAAGCAACAATCCTTAAATTTTCCATACTCACACATCCCGTAGTACGACTAGCGTAACACCTGAGAAGCTACAATATCACGTTCTTAAGTCCCAGACCACTTTTCTTATAAGGAGGTAGTTGAGGCCATAATCCACCGCGATACCCAATTCTGTGTTAGAGGATGACGCAAAAGAGAAAGATGTCTTTCTTACCAAAGTCACCAGAGTGACGAGTGCAGTTCAGCTGTTCAGTGGTAGACATTAATTAAGATTCTTGATGCTCAATATCTGCATGGAGCGGCGCTGTGCATTTAATTGGATTTAGAAAATGTATAATAAATATGTTTCCAATAAATCATACTTACTTCTGTTATTTCAGGAAAAAAGTGCCTGGACCAAATCTGCTCGCAATGCTTAGAAACATTTGCCATACGAAAACTTAAGTTTTAAAAACATACTCGTATATACAAAATTCTAAAACTGATACGGCATGTATATGTAGATATACAAGCAGTTAATTGGTGCTTATGTATTTATCATATCTTTCAGTATAGTAAGAATAATTTGTCTGAGAGGCCAACAGCTAAAAAAAATTGGCAGTCATAGGAACTGCCGATAGAAGTGAAAACTTATAACTCAGAATTTGATTGCTTACCTTGGAAACTACACGGGTGTAACCGGAGGACGTGGCCTCACCATCTTGGCATGTCCATCTAGAAATGCGTCAGCATTTCCCATTGGCTGATGCGTTTCTAGATGGCCTGTCCACGCCCTTTCAGCATTTCCCATTGGCTGACGTATTTCTAGAGGGCCAATAGCGGTCCCGAGTTTACCCGAAGCTTTCTTATTATACCCGAGCGTGACGAATGGATTCAATTCACAGCCCACGAAAAATCTGTCAAGGCGCGCCTAAAGAAGTTTTCACTTCAAAAATAGTTAGGTATATTAGCTCTACGTACCGGTTAGAAGTTTGCTAGATCTTCCTGTTCAAGCCCACTAAGAAGCGTGTGCATGCTGGCGGCATTATCACGTTAAATGGCAGTGCTCATTCGTTAGGCCAAATAAACGCCGGCATTTTGGTCACAGGTCGCATCGACCAAACGCTCGCAATAAACTTTTAAAAATGAAAGGGGCTGCCGTACGGACCCCATGTTGAGTACGGTAAGATTAAGTTAGTAAGGCCCTGCGCCTTTTGCACTAGCTCAAAGTTCTAGTCAGCCGAGGCAATTTATTTGGGGCCAAGTGCTACCATAGGTCCCTTAAAAAATCATATTGGCAGTAATAAACAATTGACAGTCATAGACACTGTCGATAGAAGTGAACATTTTTAACTCAGAATTTGATAACTCACTTTGGTAGGTACTTCGCGGGTCAAACCGGAGGGTGCTGCTAGTCTGGAATAAATCAAAGCATTGTCATCTAAGCATGCCCATCTAGAATATTACTATGGCCATCTTGAAATCGACTTGGAAGCGACTGGCCTCGTGGCTTAGTTGGTAGTAGCTCTGCCTGCGAAGCCGAGGGTCGTGGGTGCGATTCCAACCCAGTGCAAATATTTGTGTGATGAATTCAAATGTTTGCGCTGTGTCTGGGTGTTTCTATGTATAATAAGTATGTATTTAAAACTATATAAGTATTGTATCAGCTATCTGGCCGCCATCACACGAGCTTTGCTTAGTTTGGGGTCAGATGGTGTTGTGTGTGAATTGTCTACCAATATATTAAAAAAAAAAAAATGATTTTGGCATTTCTAGATGATCGTGGACCGGAGTTCACCCGACGATTTCTTTCTTTTACGAGCGTGACGCTTGAGCTTAATTCCTGCGAATTCCACGAAAAATCTGGGTGTGGTGTGCCAAAAGAAGTTTTCTCTTCAAAAAGGTCCACTAATCCAACGATAATGTCTGTTTTCTACAAGTATCTACATAGTTTTGGTCTCGCAATGTGACGGCTCGTACGTGAGACCGTGCGTCGATTAGAGATGAGTTGCGAAACACCTGGAAACGATACGCGTATAATGCAAAGCAAATAGGATTTCGCGAGGTGATCAACGATTACCTAATGTTTTGAATTACATATAGATAGATACATATACATATAGATAGGTAAAAAGTAAAATTGGAGAGGCTCTTAACGTCAACGAATACATCAATACATTCTCTTTGTAAACCTCGCACTAGTACGTATACCTACTAGCGTATAAGGGCACCATCGTAGGTACCTACCTATTTACCATCTCAGGCTCTCTGCTCTAAAATGCTCCTATTTAAGTTTTTATCGACTGGTCTCTTGGCTAATTCAGTAGTGACTCTACTCACTAAATCGTAGATAAAATAAATCTGTACATATTATACAATTGTAATTGTGAAAGTTATCTATTATATAAGTATATATATTGATGCTTTTACTGTTTGAAGCCAAAACTATTGAAAGGACCTTGATCAAATTGAGTACAGATAAAAACTATAATAATCTGAAATAGTACATCATTTTTTGTAGTGGTAGGACTCTTTGCAGAGTCCGTCTGTGTCCGTCAGAGTGTGTTCCGGCTTGAAGGGCAATGTTTCCAGTGAAATTACAAGGCATAGAGATGAAATATCTTATATCTCTGCGTAGAGCGCAGTGCAGTGCTAGATAATGATTTAGACTCTTCATGATCCAATACTGTGCTATTATGTGGCAGGCATGTTGCTTATCATCAGGCAGATGTCCTGCTCTACTCGTCTCTCCAAACTATGTAAAAAACTACTACTTTTTATCATGGGAAAATTATGGGAACTACGCGGGTGTTACCGCGAACCAGGTACTAAGATACTAGTGAAAACTTGTACTTAATTTTTCATGGTAAGTTGAAACACAGTACACGTGTACGTAGCTCATGGAAAGCATGTGGTGACGATGACGCGGGATTCGCTCTTTTTGTTCACCCAACTACTGCTCAATTTGCCTCCTTCTCTTTTGACTTCAGCCTCTAGTCTGACTCAAAATCGTTCACAGACAGACACACAGAAGCACACTCACACAATCCGCCATTATACCAAACTTTTCTAATGTTCGATTTAATTTTAAGCTGTTATAATTACTTTTACTTTAATGGTTGACATAATTAGTTAAATTTTTCATAAATGTTATAACTTAAGATTTGACGAAGTGTACATAAATAAAATGGATGCCTGATCGATGCAAATAGACCTACCTAATACCCGATCTACGGGCATGGTTGACAGCTCTACAGAGCCTACAGCTATGTATAAGTTTGAAATATAATTGTATTTAATTAACCGATGTATTTTTTTTTCATCATCAACAGCCCACTAAACGTTCCCACTGCTGGGACTCGGGGCCTTCTCTCGCAAGGAGAGAGTTAAGGCCATAATCCACCACGCTGGCCCAGTGCGGGTTGGCGGAAGACACATGACTTCGAAATATTCTAGGTACATGTCGGTTTCCTCACGATGTTTTCATTCACCATTTTAAGTTAGCGGCATTACGCACATGACTTCGAAACGACAGTGGTGCTTGTAATTAACCGATGTATTTTTTTTATAAACTATTAATTAGGGCGATTAAAAGTTCGAAGAAAGCCAAGTCATAGACAATGTTTCCAAAATTGATATGTTTCTTGAACCATCGAAAATTAGAAGGTACCGTACTTAGAAAGTTCAGCAATTCCAACTATGGTTAAGTACCTACTTGGCAATAACGCCTTACCATTAAATTCTCAGTGAGCGTGTAATGGAAAAGGTGCTACTGTATATTAGGTATCACTCGCAGCATTGTATAATCGCACATACTAAGCCTAAAACGACACATAATTATTTCGATATTTCGTCATAGAGGGCGGGCTGACATCGCGATGGGCGGCCGCCTTTGTTCGCAGCAGACAATGTATTGTGTAATATGTGATTAGACGTGGGATTGTTTTGTAACGTGGTCAGTGGGAAATAGGAGCGCTTGACTTTGTGACCAACTGGCATAATAATAATTATAGAGTAAGATCCCAGAGCTCCCAGACGTCACCTATTTTCTGATGAATGAAATGTGGACGATTGAATAGAGTTAGTACCTAAGTACTAAGAACACATGCTTACTCGCTAACTTGCTTAGACGGCCAATTTTGAGATATGGGGTAATGCAGGTACATACAAACATTACTTACTTCACGTATTTTCTAATAAGTGATTTTCACGTATGTTGTAGGCGATATCCTAAAAAACAAGGTCCTAATACTCCCAGACACTTTCCGTCAGCCGTTTAGCTTAACAACTCCAAAATAAAAATTTAACTTCACTTAAATTCTCATGCTCCATTTGTAAATATGTTTGTCAGACAACTATTTTAAAGCTTTCTCCAATAAGACAGACCAATCTAAGGGGGCAATCATCCCCTAAACTCAATTTTAAGTCAATATTTCCTAATAAATGTCTCACTCAGTCTCCCGCTCTTACCCATAGGACATAGTTAAGTTTAGGGGATGATTGACCCCTTAGATTAGTCTATCTTATTGGAAAAAGCAACAAAATAGTTGTCTGACGAACATATTTACAAATGGAGCATGAGAATTTAAGTGAAGTTAAATTTTTATTTTGGAGTTGTTAAGCTAAACGGCTGACGGAAAGTGTCTGGGAGTATTGGAACCTTGTTTTTAAGGATATTGCCTACAACATTCGTGAAAATCACTTCTTAGAAAATACGTGAAGTAAGTATTAATGTTTGTATGTACCTTCATTATCCCATATCTCAAAATTGGCCGTCTGAGCAAGTTAGCGAGTAAGCATGTGTTCTTAGTACTTACTAACTCTATTCAATCGTCCACATTTCATTCATAAGAAAATAGGTGACGTCTGGGAGCTGTAATTTCCCTGACGTCATTTCTCTGGAAACATTGCCCTTCAAACCGGAACACAGCAATGTTTGCACATTACTGCTTGGTGGTAGAATAACTGGCAAAGGTGTGGTACTTCCCCAGGCGGACTCTGTTAAGAGTCCTACCACTACAAAGTTGTTGAGGCGTTAAAACGTATCAGACCGACAGAGTTACTTTCACATTTATTATAGTATAGATTTAAAGCTCTTCTAGTTGCAAATTTCATAGTTTTATCTTCAAGAAATACGAACTTCCATCCCCCGTATAAACTTCCATTCCCTGTATAAACTTTAATTCCCCATTGAAACCCCTATTTCATCCCAGTACCTACAGTTTGAAATTCCAAAATTTATGGAACAAACCTTTTGCTTCATGTCTTAATACAAAATTTAATATTTTTATCTTTAACAATTACGAACTTCCAAATGAACTTTCATCCCCCATTTCAACCCCTATTTCATCCCCACGTAGTTCGAAATTACAAAATTGCTAAAACCAACATTTATTTGCTTCGCGTGAAGTGTCTAGAAACGAAGTCTCATGGTTTTATCGTCAACAATGACGAACTTCCACATAAAACGATCATGCCCCATTTAAACCCCTTCAACCCTTATCCGTAAGAAAAAGTGGTCGATGTCCATCTGCGTACCAAATTTCAATAAAAGCGGTCAAGTGGATTTCATGCATCTAACTTTGAAAATGACGGAATTTTCATACAATCGTCCATCCCTTATAGGGGTTGAATTTCGCAAAACCCCGTCTTAGCGAGCGCCTACGTGCTAAAAGGAATCTCCATGCAAAATTTGAGACGGCTAGCATTTGTAGTTTCTGAGATTCGTTGATGAATAAACCTTTCGCTTTTATATAATATATAGATTACACATTCTGCTCCTTAGAATTCATAATTATAATAGAACCTACAGTACCGAATACAACAAACAAATACATACATAAATTAGATATCGTCAGAACATGTATGTAAAGTTACAGTAGATTCTACCTAAAATATTTTTCCTCTTGCTCAATTGAAACCGCAGGTTATTGAAGACGGCTCAAGTATTTGTTAACACGTAATCAGCGGGTTTCAACACTGCGTTATTAAATATCGTGATATTTCAATTTGAAAATCATTGGAAAATGTTTCACCTCTTGACCGCGGCCGAGATGCGCTTGCGCAATAACGAAAGTGTTTTGATTATGCTAGATGTTATAACTTCGCATACAGTGGGAAAATAATAAGGTTCTTATGCATATCGTCAATGTTCAATACAAAATTGTATCATAGAAGAATCTGCTGTGTCTTTTTTTTCTATAGACAACAAACAGACAGACATACAGGAACAATTCAGTAAGCTTATAGAAATTACTTATGCAATAGTGTCATAAATATATGGCCTTTTTAAGACTGAACAGTTATGTCAGGAAATTTGAGTAAGAAGAAAAACAGAGTGAATGCAGGGCGCAAAGTAACAGCTGGAAGAAAATAATAGTGCCAGTAGGTACAAATACTAGCTGATATGTAGTAAGTAATCTACATAGGTAACTATTAATAATTGAACTTCCACGACAAAAGAATTAAGTGTTCAAGCTTTTATGGTGGTTTGATGGTTAGCTCTGATGGAATTAATTATCTTTATATTTCCATGTTGGTAGTACCTATAATAACTCAGGTTTTACATTTTGTTTTATCATGAAATAGTTAAAATTGGTATTGTAATCACTCACTCAATCACTTAAAAAGTGTATTGTTACCTACTTAGACACCTATCGCACATTATTTTTAATCTGTTGAGCTCAGTGAGAAAGGTAATAACCACATCCACACATGCACATTTATTCACAAAGTTTCAGTTTGATTATGACGTAGGTAGGTACGTATCTATGACCTATTAGTTGAAGAAACTTTAAATTTTAATCGTGGGATTTTAAACGAGGGACATGCTTGGTTGAAATGCACTCAATATAAACTTGTCCCTCGTAAATGAATAAATATTGATCAACATATTTCACACAGTCATCATCAAGCTCGTAACTAGGCAATAAATAAATAAATAAATATTGGTGGACAATTCACACACAACACCAATGCTTGTAAGGAGCAAGATATCTAATACAAGTACATTAATTTTAAATTCGTATTTCTGATATATAGTATTACAAAACAATGTATATGATGATAATGATGACGATTATTAGATTTGATTGAGTAACACTTAGCTTAAGACACGACGACACGTAGTATAGACTAGAGACTAGGTAATCACTAAGGCATAGGCACTAGAAAGCAGAAGCTTGTAAATGGAAAGCTTTGAAACCTGAGCTACCTAAATTGAAATGTCATAGATGTATTGCCTATTTCTGAGAATTCTACTTTTCCAATATTAATATTCTGACTCCATAGTTTAGAACCTAGATTGTAGATAGGACCTACTTTGAAGTTAGCGACAAAGTGTGCATCGAATTCTATTAGACGAAGCAACTACATTTATCATGATGCGAATCACATCTTTGACCAGACGGTTAGTTCAAAGGTTTCGTAACTTTACAGCAAAATTAGGTAATTCTTGTCACAATCTTAAAATTATACCTAGTATTGTATATGTAGGTTTGTAGGTACTACCTAATGTGTTAGTGTGGATTGTTTAACAGTGTAGTTTCAAATCTAGGACAAAATCTGGTTTTGGACTTTCTCTAGACTTATTGGTTGTGAAAAATTAACATAAACACCTTCAGACATTACTTAAATGTATAAAAATAACTGGTGAGTGAAGTGAATGATGATATTGTGTGTGCACAAAATTAAATAAAAGAGAGTTTACGGTGTCAAAATGTATTTATCTTTTTTCGTCAAATAAAAACATTTATAAAACTTAATAGTAATAAAAAAAGCTAAGCTAATCTTAAGATAAACTTTATACAAGGCATGAGTCGAGCCCGGTTAGCCACTGCGCGTCTCACCGACTGCCAACTGTCATGTTTGACAGGTGTCAAACGTGGCAGCTGTCAAACGGTCGGCGCCTGGCTTGCGCGGGCGACACCCGTGTGCGTGCACAGTCGCAAGCATCGGTCGCGGCGCGCTTCGGTGTAACGGCGGCCGGGCCGGCATCACCTACATTGTACGTGGCTGCCGGCCGAATCGAACAAACATTCAACCACGTTCGGACGAGCAATCGCCCGAACGAACATGTCCGAATTAGGTAGACCTCAGACACACCACAAATAATGAAGCCATTGACGTCAATTAATAGTTCAGTTTGACCGTTCTCAGATCTAACTACAACTGCACCTTTTACTTTTAAAAAGAAACGAAACATATATAATTTGATCCTAACGGGTCGTTTTGTTGAAATACCACAAAATTGACTTCAATATTTCAAAATTTAAGCGAGACAAGCATGTTACAAGATAAAACATTCACAGTGTCGACTAGAATTTGTACATCTGGGCGTCACTGCAACTGCTTCTCTATCTCGTTCGGTGATGTGTCTAGAAGTTGGCAATTTCTGTTGGTTTAGTAGGGGGCGCCGTAGCTGCTGGACGGGGCGCGGGCGGCGGGGTAGCCGCCGGAGCCGGAGCCGGAGCTGGCCTGCTCGTACTGCGCGACCTGGATGGCCTGACGGACTCCCTCGAGCTGCAGACCGACCACGCGGGCCGACGGCACGCCGTATGAGGAGGAGGGAGCGCCGTACGAGGAGGAAGGAGCGCCGTAGGATGATGAGGGAGCGCTAGCACCGAATCCAGACGATCCGGATCCAGAGGAAGCTTCCTCCTTAAGGAGGATCTGGCGGACCTGCTCCAACAGCTGAGGGTCTACATTCTGGCCTTCGGAAGTCTGGTAGCCGGAGGACACGGCCTGGTAGCCGCCGCCGCCGCCGCTCAGACCGCCGCTGAAGCCGCCGCCGCCGCCGCCGTGTCCGCCGGACGGTCGGTTGTAGTTGTAACCGCTGGGAGGCTCGGCGCTCGCGCACGCGACCAACGCAAGGGCTATGCACTGTGGAACGAGGGAATTATTAGTTGCGATACGGTGTCAATGGAGGACTGATGACGTCCACAAAAATTGTATTATATTTATTTTATTGAACTCTTCAGCTGCAAAAGTGACAAGTGTTTATAAATATAAATTGACAGACCAATATAAAAAATAAACCTACAAATACCTAAATAGTAGCAACCTATTTGTCAACTAGGTGACTTGAGATTTCTTTGATATTGATAGGTTTCTTTTCAAGCTAAATATCAAGAGACACATAATATACTAAGACTGCAAGCATTGGTAAATAAAATACGGATCTAACATGCGCTGACTCACTAATTTCATCTCACAAACAGCAAACAACCTACACCGTCTTCTTTGCTCAACTTATTAGCAAAAGCATGCAATAGACAGAGTACGTACACATTTCGTTGTATCTATTTCTAGAGTGCATGAGTAACATAATAATATGGAGATATAAGATGTGATCGAAAGTATTATTCAAAACGATAAAAATGCTATTTAGTTGAACTTGCTTTGCTACTAGTTAAATTTTCCTTTAAAAACAAAAACTCTGTACACAAAAACCTAAACTAACTCCGTTTGAACTTGAACACAGTCAGTGATTGGTTTATTTAACGGACTCCTCCGTTCCCACGGATTGATCCAGAAGATCGCTGAACAAATAAAAAAGATACTTAAACCTCTTTGCTTTGAGATTAAACCTTCTTGTGTATCCATTGTGCAACGAGGTTTCATTGCTAATTTATTTAGATTAGTTGTGATTACATTTATAACGTATGGAAATTAGCACGTTTTAACTGAAGCTTCATTAATTTTTGTAGATCATGCCGTGCGATATGAACATATTTGGCTTTACTTCGCTTATTTTGGCAGTCACAAGACTGAAGCGAGCGAAATTTGAATGTTAATTAGTATTATTCTCTGGGAACAAATTTAGATTTGAATACATAAGTCGGAGCATAGGAGCGAGACGTAGTAGGTACTCGTAGAGTAGGTACGGTAAGTGAGTATGGTAAGCAAAAGGAATGCATTTAGAGTATATCTACGTATTTGCGTAAGTACATTTTGTGGTAGTAGGCTATGTGCCTTTTGTGGTAGCCTTTAGGGCAGTAAACAGTAAAAAGACTCTACTGGTTGGAGATGTAATCCAAATAAAGTTACCTTTAAAAATACACAAATAGTAAAATGTACTAATGTAATTGTCACTTTTCTGTAGCAATTTTAAATTTAGTGAACGATAAATGACGTATACCTTTTTTAAACACCCAATTAAAGTTTTACATTTTGTTGATGTCAATCGAAAAAAAAAACAAAAGCCACAATACAGCTACAATTAAAAAGTAAAGACTTCGAAATTGGAACATGTCAACCATAGAATAAAGACAATAGAAGCGACCGAGGAGAAAGTCGAGGTCAAAGGTAGGCAAGTAATAATGGCAGTGTTACATCACGAATCATGAGCAATGTGAGGTCTTATGGGAACATGATCTTTGGTTACGTCGCGGGCTAGAGGGCCTGCGACCCATATGCCAGTTGTAGAAAACTAGTTGTAATTGACTCAGTAATAGGGTTGGAAAACTCTATGACTTGTTATTAGTGTTAAAAATAGTAGAGATAGTGCAAAAAAGTGTCATAAAATGAACGTAACTAAATGTAAGAATTAACCATCAACTTTATTTAAACTTTGTGAGTCACAATTTGATATTTTCGTACAAAATATCAAATTGTGGGTAGTCAAGAGTACATAAATATATATTTATTTTAATTTGTTTTTTTTTTATTGTATGAAGATGTACGTGACACAAACAAACTCAATAGAGATTCTTCAAGCTTAACCGTTTCTATACGGACTAGTTAACAACTAACTAACCCAAAAAACAGTGATCCTAATCTTTCAGTGACGTTATGTTATGTCACCTGGCGGAAGTGCCGCCATATCGCCGGAAGTCACGGCGGCGCCATCACTATTTGAACTCTCTCGTAATGCACGGGCGCAGAGATGGCAGTTTAATGATGATGAGATTATACTTTGTTTCACGATTGTAAACAGCAACATTACATTATCGATGTTTTGCCATATTTGTACTTTGTGTGGAAATAGCGAGAAGAGTTTCTGAATAGATACCTACATCTAGTTGTGTTTTATTCATTTCGTGATAGATTTTAATTTTCAATTATTTTTCTACATATAACGTTGGTGTGAATCATTAGAGTTAAATCTATTTTGTGAACTTATTATTAGGTCTTATTTTGGGCAAATGGGCAGACCTCTTGATTCTACAATTAAACAGAACATATTTCAACACAGTCTATGCAAACAGTAATTCTAATTTCACGATGTTTTTTTTTTTTGAATTTAAATAAATGTCTTGATTTTGTTAACAACATCTGACATATAGAAAAATGGAGTTACTTATTTATTTAAATGAGAAGATGTGAACTGGACTTGTAATAAATAAATTAGTTTAGGTAGAGGTTGTTTCAGTAAACTCTTGATATTAAATAAATATCATTTTACGTTCCTAAGAGTTTATACATTACTTTTGTTTTAAACACCTATTATTATTTTAATTCACTTGCCTTTCTACCTCACGACATGATAGTCGGATGCGCCGTGGTTTATGACCAGGCTTCCTTTGAGAGATTTACTGCTCCTTTACGATCGGTTCTATCCGTTTCAAACGTTTACGGTTGCAGCTGCGGCGCATAACCATTGTTCGTTCAAATATATGCACATACACTTAGTTAAAAAGATAGAAAGGTAAATACGTAAGAAATATTGAAAATAGGCAAACACAAACCGTATCCTCTGAATATTAACTGCATTAATCTTTGTTTAATTAAAATTGAATAATATTACAAAATTAATGCATCGATATTGTTTGATAATGCAATCACAGTGCATCTCCAAAATATGAACCCCGTTGAAGTTATTCAAAATAGAGATGTACTCTGTGCTGTGCTCTAGTTAACATAAATATCGATGAGTCATTGTGATGAGATGACCGTGTGAGGTGATCGACATAAACGGACATGTAGAGCGAGGTCCACTCGATAGTGACGATCTTTATCCTTTTTTGGTTTAGAATAATTTGTATTAGGATAATCTTTAATTTGAAGGTTGAAGTTTATTTAATGATTTACTAAGCATTTATGTGTGGTTTTATTTTTAGTAAAACATAGATATTACATTTTATAACATAACCTTTGTTCGTTAAAATTTGGCGATATGTAATTACAAATATCCGAATTAGAAATTTTTGGATTCAACGCGTGTCAAATTTAGAAAGTACCTATCATTTTTCGCCAAACGATGAATTCGCAATAAATATTATTTATATAATTTTAAATTTATTCAAACGTTTTCGTTCCGTCCGAATGCAGTGATTTCACTACACATAATTTGCATAACAAAACATATTTCAAGTTTAACGCAAACAGGTTTTTAATTCATTCAAGTTTCTACTCTAGTTCATTCAGTTGGATCAAAATAATAACAACTAGAGATGTAGCCTGCGGCTGCGTTCGGAAGGTGTTTATTGGTTTATGGTGGAGCAATTACAGGTGGTTTAAGTGGAAAAGTTCGGAACTGGATTCATAACTTAATGAAATATATATAATATAACGAATAAATGGTCGTTATATTTGAAATAAGGATAAAAATGCTAAAAAGGATATATTTTTTCCTAGAATACTAGCTAAATCTTAAATCAATGTATTGCAAATAAAAAAATTATGAATAAAATCCAAGCAAAATTATATTTACTTTCTAGTCAACAGAGAGCATAGCAGCCATATACGTAATCAACATTTGCTATTAAATACTGATTTGTCTATGGAAATTAGCCATGATATTTATTCTCACTTCTGTGTTGTGTAGTTATGATATATTTGTTTAATAACCATATTTTGTGTTTATTCTTTTAGTAAAGTATTTTATTTTGCATTTCATTTGAAGAATATTATTTTTACGTTATTTTAGATTCTACTGAATTATTTAGAATTAAGAATTTTATCTGATTTGTACACTTAGTTTTTCACCTGAAACTTACGTGAATTAAATAATCTATGTTTGTATCAACATGTGTGATGACGAGAACCAAAACTGTTTACTGTAGTATTTAAAAAAAAGTATACAAAACGTAATCTTTACGTATTAGCAATCTCAATCATGATCCTATAATTAATTTTAATTACCGCACACATTCTGATATCGCACCGAACTCTGACCTCACATTACGTAACTAAGCTTTGCAGATGCGCAGTAACTGCAACTCGTTATTTATTACATTGCGCAGGGTGATTACTATTCTGTTACGTTTTGTAATGCTTTAGAAGTAATGTGTTGTAAAGTTGAGAGTTTCGCCGTTTTGAGCAACTTGGTAATGGGCAGATTCTTTAGGTAATGGGGTGTGAAGTTTTTACGATTGTAGATCGTTACTTCAATGTGTTTGAAAACACCATAAAATTCTGTGTGAATAGATTTTACGGGAGTGCTTGTCTTTACATTGTTATTACTGTTTTTATGACTAAATAAAACTACAAAAGAAATATATTTAAAAAATAGTTAATGTACCTAAGGAGTGTCAATATACCTAGTGTCATTATTTATTAAATGTTTCAAAGTTTCTGTACTTTAGAGATTTTTTTTACAAAAATGTATCTACATATATATATCATATCAAGATTTAATAATGTACCGACTCTATTAAAAACGGATTAAGATGATATAACTGTTATATAATTTTGAGAGAAACTAAACAGTATTCTAATGAGAAGCGGCGCTAAATGTCGCGGAAAAACGTGAGTATGGTGCGGAGCCAAACCACGCGCGCTGTGCGAACTGAACCTGACGAGACAATGGATATCATCATGAATGTCAAGATTTATGATAAGGGACATAAAACGCTTTTATGATGACAGATTAAGCTTTTTCTACATTAATCGTGACTGATTCAAAAGGAAATTGTCGTTGCAATGCTTTCTACTAACTAGGTACTTGTGACTTTAGACGAATGATTTACGCATATTAAGTAGATTTTTTTTAATATGTAAATAAAGAAAATTATGAGCTGTCTGATAATAACTATTTACAAATATTTGCTATATTAGACATACTGTGTCCGTCCGTTTGTAATAAAATTTAGATTTGCCGTGAATTTTATATATCTGTACGAAGGATTTGCTGTCATTACTCTTTCAGAGCAATAAAGCCGCAATAAAAAGGGAATTTTATTCCTAAGAGAAAACAGAACAATAAACATCTGATTTTATCTGACGAGCTACCGTAATCAACGTCGAATTCGAATCGTGCAGACCCTCTCTTGAATTTCAAATAGAAGCGGTCAATTTGTGTTTTCACGATAATAAACTTCATCGTAAATCCAACCGAGGAAAGCACAATTCAAATCCGACATCGATAAAAGTTCGGAAATCAACACTAGTGCATTTTAACACGATCCAAAAGCTCGACATGAAAATATCCTTTTCACAGCACTATTATCCCGATGCACCCGTTTTGATTTCGGAACGTCACAAACACTTGTCACTTTTTCTTTTTAATTTCACTTATGCACTTTATTTATTTTTTCTTAACACGGCACTGACTTACCGCTGCAAAGGTTTTCATGTTGCTTAGTGATGGGTCACACCGGTGGTTAGTGTAGTAATGTGATGACTTTGGTCGTCTGGTCGGATATATACTAAACAGTGGGTACGGTGGGGCGGAGAAAGGATAGGTTAGTTGTGTAAGCTAGGGAGATCCATCCGAAGAGGAAGTTTTGTCTAATTGTGGTGCTCATTCGATTTTTTCGGTTTATTCGATTGAAGTGTCGTCCAGAGGTCGTAGGCTGGATCGATTGAGCTTAGCCTTTGCGGTTAAATGTGAGATGGTACCGCGGGCAAAACAAATAATTGCGGTGTCCATCAATTTTACTGTCGATAAAGTTGTTACTTAGTAGGTTCGTTAAACATTGAGAAACTTTTTGGAATATTGAATGTAGAGTTTTTTTGCTGTGTTGCGGTAATTGAGTTAACAAGTTAGGCTTAGTTTAAGGCAACTTTGATATAGCTGGTACTTTAAATGGCTTATCCATAAACGTCTATTTATTAATGTTGAGTGCCTTAAACTAAGCCTAAATTGTTACAAACTCAAGTACCTCACCACATTTCTATTTTTTTCAAAGACATGTTTACGCTTGTCCGTCATCTCACCTGAAGTTAGCGATGATGCCGTTAATAAATCTTTTTATTTAAAATTAACACACTTATAATATTATTCTGTCAGCTGCGACTCAGGGCCTTTTTTTCAAGGAAGCCAATTTTCCTCAGAATTAGTTTGGGACATGTATTTTTCTCAAAAAGCAAGTGACAAAGTCAACTTGTACATCTACACGTGAAAAAACAAAAATTCAGAGCTATACTCAGATTACGATACTACGATCTCAGGCTAATAAGTTAAGCATTCCAACCACTGATCTTGTATTACTGTTGATTGAAGCAACTTTAGTTTATTTGGCCTAAGGGTGAGAAGATTCGATTCAAAATCGTGGGGTCATACGTTCGAAAGTTTGATCCCATCTGCACTTCTAAGTATTTTTTTGTTTGCAAATTTATCATCACTACTGCTTTTAAAAGTGAAGGAAAACATCGTAAAAAACTGGCATATTCCAAACAAGGTATCTTTTGAAGACATTTGCCAACCCGCTCTTGACAAGCATTGGACTAGGGCCTGGTAAACGAAAGCCTCGAACATCAGAAATAGAAACATAAAAGTGTGCCGTTTATGCTTAAGTCAAATTTTAACAATGAGATAGAGTAAAGTAAAGAATACGACGTGTGCCTGATGGTGAGCGCTAATTCTGCCACACAACAAGTAAGTGAAAGACATAAATATGAACAGAAATACTTCAAATTCAGCAACATGAATTGGGTATTTTTGTGTTCTTTAATTTATCTGGAAACATTGACCATAAAACCCGTACATAGTGGTAGTGTCAGTATAGTCACATAATAATTATTATTTATTTAACATAATTGGTTTTTTATACCAGGATTTAGGGCATAGATACTCTTAATTAAATTATAAATTGTAGAACATCATATATAAATTCAAGAAAATAGCAGAGTTTCTCCGGTCATTTCGTTCCCCATCCGGAGATTAAGGGTTAAATTACAGAGAAATTACAGAGCTTAGAGACATAATATCTTAGATCTCTGGGTGACGAGCGCAGTGCAGTGCTAGGTAATGATTTGGATTATCATGTTCCAATAGCTGCGTGTTACTGTGCTGTTATGTGGCAGGCATGTTGCTTACCATCAGGCACATGACCTGTTCGTCATGTCACTCTATGCTATAAAAAAAAAAAAAAAACTGGAAAACTATAACGCCCGAGCTACACTAGGCTAGTTTTTCATGCTAGGATAGCAAGCTAATGTTAGCAAAGTAGCAAGGTAGTACTTCTAGCTTCGTGTAGACAACGCTATTTTTGTCTACACGAAGCTTGAAGAAGTACTTGGTTGAAAAACTAGTCTCGTGTAGCTCGGGCATAAGAGATAAAACTGATAAAACAACATTTTTTTACATAATAGCGTATTTATTTCTTTAATTTTATTTGCTGCCAAAAAACTAGGTTTCCTCTCAAAGGTGCGAAGGTACTTCAAGTCTGAACAGTTGCTTACATTATATCAAGCACAGATTCGCTCCTGTATGGAGTACTGTTCGCACCTTTGGGATGGATCGGCTAAGTATCAGCTGGAGGCTCTGTAATCGATCGAGAGACGTGCCAAAAGGCTCATAGGTAACGACACTCTTGTGCGAAAAAGACTTCAAAGTCTTGAACATCGCCGAAAAATTGCTAGCCTATCGGTGTTTTATCGGATACACTTCGGAGAGTGTGCGACTGATTTGCATGATCTGATACCACCTTGTCCTTTTTTCTATCGGAATGCTCGTAGCTCGAAAAAGCGACATCGTTTCATGGTTGATGTTCCAAAGACACGAACGAAGAGATTTGACTCTACTTTTGTGACAAGAACGTCTAGGCTGTGGAATACGTTGCCTGAGTGGGTTTTCCCCGATGGTTACAATCTTTGTGTCTTCAAATCGAGAGTGAATCGGTTATTTCTAGGTAAACACGTTCCATCGTAGACCGCATCGTCGCTTAACATCAGGCGAGATGGCGGTCAAGTGTAAACCTATAGAAGTTAAAAAAAAAAAATTTAAAACAAAAAAGTTAAAATTTTACCAATATCACTTGAAGTATTTAGTTGCACAAATCACGTAGACATTATCATTAACAACTTTAGACCTAGTCTAATCTAAGCTTAAAATTCAATACCCAAATTAGCCGTTTTAATGTGGGTCTAAATAAAATACAGAGGTTGTAATCTTTGCTTTTGACAAATCTTGACAACGCAACAGACCCATACCCATAACAACTTTACTAAGTATCACGAAGCTATTTGACCACGAAGAGTTCCTTGTGCAGCTCCTCGTCACCTTGAGATGTCAGAAGATTTATTTCTTTGTCTGTGGAAACATTGGTAACCAAACCGGAACATATTAATGTTTGCACACTACTCCTTGGCTGTAGATTGACCGGCAAAGGTGTAGATCTACAGGTAGACTCTACAAAGAGTAATTTGATTGCTTCGCTGATTTTTCAGATGCGCGCGAATAAAGCCACGAAAAACCGATCCCCTAAAGTTACCTAGTCAAAATTTTAGTAAATTCTAACTAACTTCAGGATAATACATCTTGCGTTGAAGATATTATCTATTCTATGGTTTAAGTTAGTTTTCTTAGCACGAGGAATAAGGAGAACTAAGTATAATAAGTAGTAAGAACTTATTGCGTACATACATAAGTACACACATCTTTTTTGACAAAGGGATTTCAGTAGGTTGTCGTTTCCATCCCTACGACACCTGGGAAACGACATCTTTTTACTTCTACTACTCTAGGTAGTGATTGCCGACCTTGAGATAGCGCAAAGGAGCATCTAGGCTAATGTTAATTACAATAGTTATTCAAAAACATAGATCATACCTCAAAACATTCCATATACAGCATATACTTACTGTTCTCTCCGAACGCAACAAGCTTACATCTCTTAAGGAAGCCTAGCGCAAGGACACCTCAAACGCTGCGACCTCGGCTTGAGCCGCCGCCGGAAATATATTTCGCTTAATTCAGATAAAACGGTGTTACTTTTCAGCATTAGAATATTAAATTCGTCTAGACAGAATACATTTGCAGCATGATATTCATCAATTCCCGGTAATGCGCTTCTCTTGGCTTAACGTAGGCATTAGACACGCAAATGTCTGGTAATTACTGATTTACGACTTTCATTATGTCGTTAACATTCTGTTGCTGTTCCTAAAACCTTCTAATTATTTTGTATTTCATATCTTCATCAACACAAGTCGAGAATAAATATATACATGTGGATTTTGAAAAAGGAACTGACAAATGAGGTTGACGGAAAACTCGTCTCTGGTTAGCGATAAAGACAATCGCTACTTTAGTTATACAGATTTCTGTTTTTTTTTCATTATTTAACCACAGTAAAGAGGTTATCCTACTACCCCTGAAACGGGGTAGCCGTTTCAGGGGTAGTCGAACGGCAGACCGCGATCCGAATCCGGACCACAGAACAAATACTGATCCGGACCGCCGCCGCCGGCACAAACGACCCAAATTGTATCACTGAATAAAAACGAGAAAATTGTATAAAATTAATCCCCAGCTTTATTTTCACCAGCATTAATCCACAACGACAATTTGTAGATAAATATGTAAAAATATTACTCTCTTTCATCACTAACGTTTTTTGTAAGTAGAAAAATTGCAGAGTTGATCCCATTATTATAATATATACCTAGATTCGAAATAAAATACACTTGTTGTCTCTGTTCAATTTAATTGTTTACAAGCAGAGTCTCTCGGTTGTACCCACTTAGTTTCTGTCCCCGTTATTTTCCGTAGATAATAAGTAGCATATGTGTTTTTCCGTACTATACCTTTTTTTTGTCCAGGGAAAATTCTTTAGGAATATCACCGGCTCCGGGGATAGCACGGTGGATATGTGGGACTCTCTGCCATATGACGGCCTAGCAACTAAAAACCCTGGGGTGTTTCGTCCCTGCACCCTCATGCCGGGACTGCGGTATCGCTTTCGCACTCCACCTCGGCTCCGGCGGCGCTGCTCCCTTAGTACTCGTTCCTGTCTAGGAGTGGAGGACATCCACTCCTCTTTCCTTAAGAAGCGCGCGAAAACACTACGCGCGCCACCTCAGGGGCTACCCTTGTTGAGCGACGGACCCCCCCGAGTCTGCCGCCTAAGGCTCCTTATCACGGGGTTCGCAGGAGAGCGTGAAAAACTCTCCTTCGACGCCCTGGACGGCGTTGACGCATCGCGAGATCAGACTGAATCTCCCGTTCACGCTCGGTTGTTTCCTTCTGGGACAAAACTTGTTCACAGAACGAAACCGCCGCCTCCCATGACCTCTCGCTACCAAGCATTGAGGAGATCAACGCCGGAAGCGCAAGATCATTTCCTACAGCTGCGACGAGAACTCGACGCTACCTACCGTACTATACCTAATGTAACTGTGTTAAAAATTTCAACCTAATCCGGACGTGAAGACGTGATTGAGCAACAAACGTCCTAACTTTGTCATTTATAATTTTAGCAGGATTAATAGGATGACATGGTCACAGTGTAACTCTTTCTCTAAAATGTGGTAGACTTATGGGACGAGCGAGAGCGAGACAATCATGCGCATGCCTATTTCAGTGCAAAACTACGCGGCTATTTGAATATGAAAATTACTGCCTAATATTGCACTGTGCTCTTTCCCCGGAGATATAAGGTAGTTTATTTCTTGGCCCTGTAATTGTTCTTGTAACATTGATATGTTACAAATATGAGACAAATAAGCGACAGCATTCTACATCCTACTAATATTATAAACGCGAAAGTTTTGTAATTTTGTAATGTTTCGATTATCAGATGTTTGTTGCTCAATCAGTTGAACAGATCGGTTTGAAATTTGAAATAAACAGAGTTTATTGAAATACCGCCTAGGCTACTTTTTATCGCGTGAAAAATATGTAAACGGTAACTACGTGGGGAAAACCAAGGGCCGCAACGCTTCTGGTAAATAATAATGTAGATTGTAGACCATTTTATTGATTTTTATATTAATATTGTCGACTGTCGACGATTTTTGGTGTTTTCGTTACGTGTGCGCGCGATGCGTGTACGCACTTGTGTAAATATTGACTTGTGGTGCTAAGCTGTGCGTCCACACTGCTACTGTCACCTTAAACGTGTTAATAGACAAACAGAGCCCTCTCGCCGGGGCTGCCGGACATGCCTTGTGCTATCACGTAGCTACGCTCAAACTGTGCGAAAGTTTTACTGACTCTTGTAACTGCAATGAATTTGCGACCATTATACTCGTACCTTTAACAAGTTTTCACTAGTCTCATGGTTTATTGGCAGTGAGCCTGCTCACTAAATAGGGCGTAGGATTGATTGAAGCTAAAACAAACATTTGTGTGATGGATAGGATGCAGTATATTGGTACTTGCGATATCTCTATCAACAGTTTCCAGCAAGCCCCGAACTAGGAAGAGGCTGTATGTTTGGCAATCATCACCAGTTTCCAGCAAGCCCCGGGCAGGGCCTGTATGTTGGACGCTCTGATCACCTCCTCGAGATAGCCTATCCCTAGGTGGGGTGCTGGACAGCCATGAACGTTCTACGCCCCGACCCTCCAGTGGATGCTAGAAGCAAGCCGGAGTGGTAGTTCTCCGGGCTCACGCCTGTGTCCACTTCTGTCTTAGTGGATGATCGAGAGATTTTCACAACTCTCGCTCCTCCGCGTCACACAACCTCTCACTGTCAGTCTCACATCACGATACATGATTGGGATATACACACGGCCCGCATCCTTCTACTTTTACTGAGCATTCTGCTAACCAGAGTGCTCGTGGAGAACCCTCATCTGGAAGATTTGGGAATTTTACTTGGCCGATATATTGGTGGACAATTCACACACAACACCATCTGACCCCAAACTAAGCAAAGCTTGTATGATGGCGGCCAAATAGCTGATATAATACTTATATAGTTTTTAAATATGTACATACTTATTATACATAGAAACACCAAGACACAGTGTAAACATTTGAATTCATCATACAAATATTTGCGCTGGGTGGGAATCGAACCCACGACCCTCGGCTTCGCAGGCAGAGCTACTACCAACTGAGCCACGAGGCTAGTCAGCCGAGGAACTTTCCCAAGTCTTCCATTTCCTCTCCCCAACCAACCTCTACACGCACTGCTCAAGGGGATGAGGACCGCGAGTAGAAGGTCCCAGCCCCGGCCGGGATTCTCCATCACACAACAAGATGCCACCGAGACAAGTTGTGTTATGCTAGGGGGTACCACGGGGAGGTTCCCGAGCCACGCACCCCATTCCTAGCGCTAATATTTGAGAATTTGTTTCGATCCGTTTATTTGACGTCACAAGCGTCGACCTTTGTCTTACTATTTTTTTTACCTTGATACAAAAAAAATTAGGGGGTAATAAATCTGCTCTAAAATTTGGCTACGAGTCTTGAGCAAATTCCTGGAACATAGTAGTAAATGTAATAGGTAATTAGTAAAAAGTACGACTGAAATAAATTGAAGTTTCATCGTCATTTACCACATTACTGGCGGATAGAGCAAATATTATTTAGAATGCGTTATGAAATCCAAACTCTTACTTTCATTTAACGTCTATTACGTGGAATTACGGGGTTTTAAATGAAATGTTGTGTTCGAGACTACCTGCATTGTACGAGCCAGCAGCAGTTTGAATGCAAACGAAATACTAAATTTTACGAGAAAACACGTAAAATTCAGTATCTCGTTTAAAAAACATATTATAATGTTATAATTATTGCAAGGTTATTGCAAATACATTTAATGTTATGGTTACACTGATTTCATGACTCAGTTTCTAGTAAGTCATTGAGGCCATAAAGGCCCACAGTTCGTGGGCTCAATTCAGACTCTAACTATGGATATAGACCTAGTGGATATTTTATATCCACTAATACGTATCATTCAATTTTATTATATTTAAAAAGTCGGTAATGACTTCATACTTGGAAAAATGTGACTTTTGGAACAAATAATCATGGTGTAGAAACTGAATTAAACAAAAAAAATGTCGGAGATTGTAACTTATCGATTTAAAGAAATTCGAAAGCTTTGAAACGTTACATTGTGTTGTTATGACCCAGCGTATTAAGTACCATCGACTTCTTAACCCCTTACACGACCAAAAATGTCCTAATGATCTACTGAAAATGTTTACGCTTAAGTTGTTAAGTTTAGGTTAGCCTGTCCTGCGCTCTCTGCGCTAGGCCAAAGTTCAGTAGGACCTATAAGAAAGCCATAATTTTTTTTTTTTTAACTTTTATAGGTTTACACTTGACCGCCATCTCGCCTGATGTTAAGCGACGATGCGGTCTACGATGGATCGTGTTTACCTAGAAAAAACTGATTCACTCTCGATTTGAAGACACAAAGAATGTAACCAACAGGGAAAACCCACTCAGGCAACGCATTCCAAAGCCTAGACGTTCTTATCACAAAGGTAGAGTCAAATCTCTTCGTTCGTGTCTTTGGAACATCATCATCATCATCATCCACAGCCTTCTCTATCCCACTGCTGGGTATAGGCCTCTCTTTTCCCATGCCATCTTCCTCGGTCCTATGCCAATCGAGTCCAGGTTCGACCCGCGATAGATACGATACGATACCTCGTATCGTCGACCCATCTTGCAGCTGGACGTCCTACATAAAGCCCATTAAAAAAAACTCAGCAAAGTGTCAAAAGTCTTAATTCAGCAAAAGATCAGTTCGTCATCATAATCATTGTCTTTATACTCGCAGTGTGAATGCCCAATTTGTGTAAGATAATATTTGCTATTGGTCTACATTTTATCCCCGAAAACACATTTGCAGCTTTGCAGCTACAAACGCAATTTTTATTTCAATGTTTGCTATAAGTAGCAAAAGTACCAAATACATAGAGAAGAACTCTTCTAAAAACACTGTAAACTAGTGTAAAAAACGAATGATTAAAATCGGGCCACGCTATTAAAGCTATGCGTGGTCATATTAAAAAAATACCTGAGTATCTTCTCCGTTTTTCATCGGTAAAAGTACTCAAGACTCAATACTCAGTACTCAAGATTGAATATTCAAACTCAACCCGGAACTTTGTAACATTAGCACAGATATTTGCGGTTGGCCGTATGACTAGATAAAAAATTATTAGTCGCTAAAAAAACTAAAATTTCCTGTTATTTTTGAGCTGGTAATCATCTATTGCTAACAATTTTGTGTGTCAATCAACTTTAACATAAAGCTCAATGATTTTTAACATCATTCATGATTCAATAATTTTGATTCTATTAAATAAACTCACGAAATGCTAAACCAATTAATTGTCAGATTCAAGAGAATTCAATTGACCTCATGTAACAATGTAACTTTGCACAATTTGGACAAACTGTTCATACTTCAGGTATACATATTAGCTATTTTAAGGTCAAACTAGGAAAAAATGCGAGAGCTTCATGTATTATTTCTGACATTTCGAAAGAGAGGTGGTTTATGTTGTTGTTTGGTGGTCTAAAGGATGAGATCAAAGCGATTAACACGGATGAAAAAAAAAATGAATTCGACAATCACAAAAAAAAATGGTTAATACAATATTGTGTATGCAATAGAAACAATAATGCATACCTATACAAAATAAACCCTGGATCCGACACCAGGTGAAATTCTGTATAGTGTAATTTAGTGCACAACAATGCTGTTACCAATTTGCAATTTTATTTTAATTAGCGTTAAATATTAAAGCGTCAATATATAAATGTCATAAACGTATTATATTGTGGGAAGTTTGAAAGTAGTAACAGAATGGTTACTAAGCACTAGGATATCGTGGTTTGGACATGTTGTTCTAATCCCAAAGATGAAGAACACGTAAACAAAAAAAGCTTTGAATATGCTGGAATGGGGGGGGGGGGGGGGGGCGAACAAAAAAGTGTGGATGGATTCTGTGAAAGAAGACTTGGGTAGGCAATGAGTAAACTCAGATACAACGAATGCTAGAGACAAATGAAGGAAGCTAACATGTTTTACCAACTCTACATACAGTGGGATTAGGATAGGCGGATGATAATGATCATGTATATATAATCTTTGACGTAAGCTCAATTTTGTCTTTTAAGTTTGTTTGAACGTTTTCACCACCAAAGTCGTCAATTTCCCCAACGATTTGACTTGACTCAATAACTTGACATGTTTTTGGTTGGCGTAATCTTCTGGGAAAGTTTTAATTCGTATTTCAGTCTCAAACCGCATCCTCCCGTGACTTGCAGCGCAGTCAACTCTGACCGCTGCCTCGGTTATTTTGCACTTACCTTGCGAAATTGCGCCGAGTTTCATAGATTCCGATGCAATTAACTTTTCTTTTCTGACGTGTTCTATTGACGGACAATTCACTTGTTATTGCGTAGCCGCGGGTTACGGCACGCAAGCTGAGGTTGCTGTGTGAAGCTGGAGGGTAATTATAATTATTGTGAGGTTCTATTCCGCAACACGATGAGAAGATGTGTACGGAATGGTCTTAATATGTTGGTTTAGATAATTACTTCTACAACTCTTAGATATTACTTGGCAAAGACAAACATCATCTTTATGTACCTACAACAATTTCATGTCGCGTTTATTGACGATGAACAAAGTATTGAACCAATTTTGGTCTTAATATAAGGCAGTTGGTATACGTTGCCTGAGTGGTTTTTTCTTACAATCTAGGTGTCTTCAAATCAATACTGAATCGGTTTCTTCTAGGTAAGTACGTTCCATCGTGAACCGAGTCGTCGGTCAACATAAGGCGAGATGGCGTTCAAGTTTAAACCTGTACAATTTTGCTCATGTATAGGTGTGTGCATTTTGATCCAAATTGAGAGATGGTTTTTATAGCTCAATAAATGGCAAATCAATGTTTTCAGAGTCAGCTACCAACTAGAACCAACATTTAAAGACGAACTGGAATACCTGGAACGCCGTTTATTCTTCATGCCTTTCATGAACGCAATTTTTCAAACTACTGACCATCACCCATCAACCATCGAATCCTTGATGTGACAAACAAATACATTTTGATGCAAATAAAAACTGTGTTGGTGTTACAAATATTGGTATCAACGATTTGTCCAACGATAGGTATGTCAATGTACCGTACATTCAATGTATGTACATATTTGTGACTTATAATTTAGTAATAGTTAAGGCAAATTTGAAAGTACGTAACAATAATTTCATTTCATTTTATAATTAGATAAATAATGTAATTTGATAAAAAAAAACTGACTTCAATTTAAAATTAAACTTGACTAAATCTCACATTTTTTGTGCAATTTACGAATACACCCTCTAGGTAAAAAAAGTAAGCAAATTTCAGTTTTTTTGTTTATATTTCAAAAACCGCTACACGGATTTCGATAAAATTTATATGAGACCATTTCCGAAAAATTTTCTCATCAACATCATCAACAGCCCACTAAACGTTCCCACTGCTGGGACTCGGGGCCTTCTCTCGCAAGGAGAGAGTTAAGGCCATAATCCACCACGCTGGCCCAGTGCGGGTTGGCGGATGACACATGACTTCGAAAGACTCTAGGTACATGTCGGTTTCCTCACGATGTTTTCCTTCACCGTTTTAAGTTAGCGGCATTACGCACATGACTTCGAAAAGACAGTGGTGCGTGTGGGGTTTGAACTCGGGGTCTCCGGATCGGCAGAACGCCGTACTCCCGACTAGGCCACCGTAACTTAAAAATTATCTACTATCGAACAAAAAATAATCATCAAAATCGGGTACTCTTTGAAGTCAGTTAAAAATAACAAATTGAGATCTAACAACACTCTTGCTTCAAGAAAACGAAAGTTGAGGTTGGAACTTATCAGCCAGTATCGAACACAACCTGACTCGTAAGAGAGCCTATTATCATTACTTCTATAAAAATGCGAAAGTGCGTTTGTTGCTATTTTTGTCCACTTTCACGTTGCAAATTAACTGAGGAGAAACGTGAATTTTTTTGCATGTATTTTTAAACTTACATCGACCCTCAGTTTTATCCGCGTAGTTCCCGTTTCCGGTTTTTTTTCTCCAATGAAAAGTAGGCTATATGTTATTCCAGATCATGGACTATCTGTTTTACAAATTCCAACCCGATCCATTCAGCCGTTGCGACGTGATTGCGCAACAAACTTCTAAAGTTTCGCATTTATAATTTGACTAGCAGCGCCCCGAGGTGTTACCCGCATAGTTCCCGTACCCGTTGTTCCCGTTGCTTTTTCGGGATAAAAAGTAACTTATGTGTTCTTCCAGACTATAATCTATCTGTGTTCCAAATTTTAGCCCGATCCGTTCATACGTTAGGACGTGATTGAGCAACAAACATCCAAACATCCATACATTGACATTTATAATATTAGTAGGATGAAGATGATAACTCATGATTACCCAGTGCGTGTTGCCAGTGATGGCTTATGGAACTGAGACGTGGTCCTTAACTGTGGGCCTCATAACAAAGCTCAAAGTCACACAGCGAGCTATGGAGAGAGCTATGCTCGGAGTCTCTTTGCGCGACAGAATCCGTTATGAAGATATTCGCAAAAGAACGAAAGTGACCGACATAGCCCAACGAGTAAGCAAGCTGAAGTGGCAATGGGCAGGCCACATCGCTCGAAGAACTGACAACCGATGGGGAAGAAAGGTTCTCGAGTGGCGACCACGAACCGGAAGACGCAGTGTTGGACGGCCTCCCACTATATGGACAGACGACCTCACAAAGGTCGCTGGAAACCGCTGGTAGCAGGTTGCGCGGGACCGTTCGTTGTGGAAATCTAGGGGGGAGGCCTATGTTCAGCAGTGGACGTCTTGCGGCTGATGATGATGATGATGAGTTTTTTTAAGATAGTGACGAACAAGAAGTATCCCTGATGGTAAGCCACACGTCAACACCTAACAGCACAGTTTCATTCTGATATCTCAACAAGCCTAAAGTGAGTGTCTCACAGTCCAAATCACCGCCTAATCCAAACTGTGCTGCACGAACCCAAAGAATCAAATTGACTAACAGCTCCCTGCGGTTTTACCCGCGTAGTTCTCGTTCCCATCATTTTTCTAGGATAAAAAGTAGTCTATGTGTTCTTCCAGATTATACACTGTGTCGTAAATTTCAGCACACGTGGCTTTATGACGTGATTGAGCAAACAAACATCGAAACATTGACATTTATAATATTAGTAGCGTTAGTAGGATGATAGTATTTTTTTTTTTTTAACTTCTATAGGTTTACACTTGACCGCCATCTCGCCTGATGTTAAGCGACGATGCGGTCTACGATGGAACGTGTTTACCTAGAAATAACCGATTCACTCTCGATTTGAAGACACAAAGATTGTAACCATCGGGGAAAGTAGTCTTTGCCCTTAAATTTCTCTGGACTCAAACCTGCTTTTCAAATTGGAACACAGTAATATATGCACGTTACTGCTTGGCGGTAGAATAACTGGCAAAGGTGTGGTACTTCCAAGTGGACTTTGCAAAGTGTCTTAGCAGAAGTAGTAGTAGTGGCGAGAACATACATATGATTTCAAATTCGAACTTACGAAGATTGAATACAAGGTTCGAACGACACTTACACCTCTAAGTATTTTCCTATCCAATTCCAGTGCAGATTATCGCAATGACTTAAACGTTCAAGGAAAACATCGTGATAAAACCCGCATGTTCCTATCCGTCAATTGCGTTATCCGTCAACCAGCACTTAGGAAATGTAGTGGATTAAGGCCCTAACTATCTCCTTGTGAGATAAGAATTCGAAACTCAACAGAGAATAATAAGGTGGTCTGTTTATCGTATGCTATGCTAGGAAAATGTGGAATGGGATGAGTATCTTTATTTCTTTATCAATACAATTCTCTGTCATAAAAGTTTATTGCTTTACCTACGTGTAACTCGTATTATTTGTCAGAGTAAAATTTAGAAAACTAATTTCAGCGTTTTCGTGACATGTTCTCTACCATATCATATTATGTTACCAATATGCGTTCTGCATTCCAAGCTGATCCTTTCAGCCGTCCATTGAGCGGCAAACACCCATATTGTCATATTCGTAAAATTGTCCATAAGCTTGGATATGTTGTAGGTTTCTGCATTTCAAAATTCGTTATGATGTTATGAAGTGATCTGATACAGAACTAAGGTTACTGATACAGCTCTGAGAAGCAAGCAAGCGAGCGAGCTGAAGTGTTAATGGACCGTCATATTTTTTCACAGTATAGAGTGACGAGACGAGCACGACATGTGCCTGATGGTAAGCAACACGCAACCATATCGACAGCAGCACGGTGTCGAGGAGCTATTGGAAGAAATCTAAGTCATCAAAAAAAAACATTACCTAGCACTGCAGCACGCATTATTCAGAGATACAAAATGTTTTATCTCTATCCAATGTAATTTCACTGGAAAAATTGCCCTTCAAACCGAAACAGTGATATTTACATATTGGCTAGCGGTAGAATAACTGGCAAAGATTCTCTTTATTGTACACACCAAAACAATACAGTAAAAGAAAAATACCAATAAAAACTAGTGTTAGAATCGGCGGCCTTAGGTGTGGTATTTCCCCATATGGACCTTGCAAAGGGTCCTATCCTACTAATATTATAAATGTGAATGTATGGATGTTATGTCCAATACCTAGGTAGACCACTGATTACTAAGCATGCATGTACTTACTGCACAGTTTTGTGACACTTGCCCACTACTATGTGATCATCCCCCCTTGGAGCCAAAACTGGATCCGCCCTTGATCATATTGCGAGAAGAACCGATAACCGTTGGAGTAGAAGAGTAGTGGACGCCTAGGGAAACGCAGCAGCCGGCTGCAGGGTGCCCACCCTGCAGCCCGGTGAAAGCACGATATGCCTAAAGCAGTGGGGAAATTGGAGATATAAGGAGCTACTCAGCAGTGGACCATAAATGGCTGATAAAATAATAAGTAGAATCACGTTTCAATCCACGCAGGCGATGACGACTGTAAAGCTTAGTTTTCCAAAACTATGCAAGTCACCCCACAATTCGAAGGAATCCACAATCTAATCGCGAATCTAAAAGCATACTTTAGATCAGATTGCTACATTAGATAGACGTGAAGTTCTTGCCTCAAGGTATTTAATTCGTTGCGTAACCCCGAAAACTCACGCCCATTGCATATCGATCCCACTTACAGCTATTTTCCTAACGTCAGTTAAACTAATGCAAAACGCACCGTTACACCATCCGACCTTCGGCGGGCACCAGGGTCGATCGATTGGAGGTAGATTTCGCAGTACTTACATTTTTATTTTTTGGTTATATTTTATACTTAAGTATACTTTTTTTTTATTAAAGAGTGACGAGACGAGCAGGACATTTGCCTGATGGTAAGCAACATGCCTGCCACATAACAGCACAGTGACACGCAGCTATTGGAACACGAAGAGTCCAAATCATTACCTAGCACTGCATTGCGCTCGTCACCCAGAGATCTAAGATATTATATCTAAGCCTTGTAATTTCACTGGAAACATTGCCCTTCAAAGCGGAACACAGTAATGTTTGCACATTACTGCTTGGCAGTAGAATAACTGGCAAAGGTGTGGTACTTCCCCAGGCGGACTGCTAAGAGTCCTACCTGTTCAATAATTTAGCCAGAAATTACCGTCTCGGGGCCCATCAGCAAGACTTTACAAATTAAATGCCGTTATGTCGATGTTAACTTTTCACCCCCACAATGTCTATAACATTAACACTTACTTGTGCTTCCCGGCGTCGCTCAAGTCCGGTTTGATCGATGGGAAAACAGGGAACGGAAACACAAGGGAAAATAGGGAATCTCAAACCAGACTAGCTTCCGTAGATCTCTCGTCCGTCCAGACAACGATCCTGCGTTGGAGAAAGGTGGCCGATCCCGCAGCCCGCTTTCACTCTGTGGTCTTCCAGCACCAATCCAGAGTGTTCCAATAATTAATAGCCTCTTCCTGTAGCACTATTACGTTAAGTACGTTTTTATCACCAGAAAAACACCAGAATCATATAAAACGCGTCGTTTCGTTCCAGCGAAAAAAAAGACAACGGTAAAAGTGACAGCCGGCGACCACAGACACACGCTAGATTTCGATGGCCGATATAATGTTGCCCGATTATACGGAACAAAACCCCCGACCAATTGAACTCCTGTTCAATTTTAGAAACTAGTATTTAGCAGTATCCGGACCCCAAATAAAAACGAAATTCCCAAATTTGACCCGAAAGTGGAAATCAAACCAAAAAAAACACTTTACCAAAAATAGTAACAAAATTAAATTAAATTTTAACCTTGAAAACACGTATATCTAATAAAGAGGCAAGCGTGCCAGAGAGGACACCGCGCGCTGAAGTCTGGAACCAGAAACCAGAATCTCCGCCACGCGGGGTGTGCCATCAGTACCAGATATCAATTTTAAAATACGTCCCCTACGCCAGAGTAGGGGGGCCAAATTTGCCTCTTTTAATAATACTAAGTCCCCTTCCCGAGGGGCCTCCGTCCTATCTGTCCATTTTACCCGTTGTTGCAACAGATGCAAGTACTCGGCCGACCAGCGCCTCCAGAAGTCTTGACTTATTTGCTGCAATAACTGAAAACGGGACAGGCGTCCGGGGCGCTCATCCTTCCAGGGATACTCCGGCAACGCGGTTAAAGGCTGACCGATCAAGAAGTGACCCGGCGTCAAGACTTCTAGATCGTTAGGGTCAGGCGAGATTGGACAGAGAGGACGGGAATTAAGCACTGCCTCCACGCGGCATAGTACCGTGACTAACTCTTCCCAAGTTAACACGGTCTCCCCGATGACACGGCGGAGATGGGTTTTAGCAGACTTCACCGCAGCCTCAAAAATTCCTCCCCAGTGAGGACAGGCTGGCACACTAAATTGCCAGCTGATTCCCCGCTGGGCGAGAGCCAGACTTAAACTATTATTACCAGAATTTAAAAAACCATTAACTTCGCGTAAATAATTCGCCGCCCCTCGATAATTTGTGCCATTGTCCGAACGTATTAAAGAGGGTACTCCTCTTCGCGCTACAAAGCGATCCAGCGCCGCGACAAAGGCCTCCGTAGACAGCGCAGAGACCAGCTCCAGGTGGACTGCTTTGGTGGCCAAACACACAAAGACGCACAGGTAGGCTTTAACGACCTTGGCGTTACGCAACGTCGATGACTTGACCGAGAAGGGCCCAGCGAAGTCCGTTCCGACCCCGTCGAACGGCCTCGAGGGAGAAATCCTATCCGGAGGAAGATCTCCCATCATGGGCTGCATGGTAGACGCCTTGAGCCTATAACAAGGGACACATCTAAACAGCACCTTTCGGACCGCCCTGCGAGCCGACAAGATCCAGAATTCACGCTGCAACACAGCGAGAAGCGCGCCACATCCAGCGTGCGCGTTACCGGTATGCCGATCAGTGATCAGCAGGTCCACCAGAGGACCTCCTTTCGGTAGCAACAGGGGGTGCCTGCTGCCGTACGGCAGGTTGGCTTTCCGGAGCCGACCTCCTACGCGCAGAAGACCATCCTGATCTGTGAAAGGGTTCAACTTGGCGACCGCACCCTTCAAGCGAGCGCGTCCGCAGCGCAGCGCCTCAAGTTCCGTCGGAAACCTCTCACCCTGCACCAGCCGAATGAGGTGCAGCAAGGAACTCCGACGCTCCTCCACAGTGGCGATCTGGTCACTCCTCCTCTGACGAGGGTGACGACAGTTGTGGATGAAGCGTTTAATCCAGCTAGTTACCCCCAACAACTTATCCAGCTTGCTGTAACGACCCGTCAACCAGTCAGGGTCTGGGGGCACTTCCGCCACAATCGCATGCACGCGGACTCCGGGCAGCTCCGCTCGCTCCGAGTCCGCGCCGAGAGCTGGCCAGGAAGCTTCTGGCTCCCGCAGCCAGTCCGGACCCCACCATAAGGGGTGATCAACTAGCTCCGGCGCGGAACAGCCGCGCGAAGCACAGTCAGCGGGGTTCAACTCACCCGGGACATGTCTCCAAACCATGTCCAGTCCAACGTTTTGGATTTGGGAAACCCGATTTCCCACAAAGGTCTCCAAGGTGTGAGGGGCTGCTCTTAACCAGGCAAGCACGACCTGACTGTCAGACCACGCATAGACATTCCGGATGTCTATCGAGGTGGACAGTTCCTGATATACATGCTTGAGCAGCCGAGCAAGTAATGTGGCTCCGCTCAATTCCAGTTTCGGAATGGTGAGTCGTGTCCTGATAGGAGCTACCTTGCTCTTCCCCAATAAGAGCGTGACATTGACGTGGCCTCCAGCGTCAACTGTACGCAAGTACACAGATGCGGCATAGCCCAGCTCGGACGCATCACAGAACCCGTGCAGGCTGATCCGGCTACAGCCTGGTGGCAGAATGCGACGGGGCAACGCCACTCGATTGACCGTTTCGAGGTCAGATATTAAACGAAGCCAAGTGTTAAGCGAGTCTCCGACCAGGGGGTCGTCCCAGGAGACCTTCAGAGTCCAAAGTCGCTGTAACAGACACTTGGCTGCGAACAGAACCGGACTGATCCAACCGTTTGGATCAAACATCCTGGCGATGGTGGACAAAACCGTCCGTTTTGTCCACGCGCGTGTGGCCTCCAGCGCCACCCGAAAGGTGAAGATGTCAGCAACCGGTTGATATTGCATGCCCAGAACCGCAATCCCGTGCGGATCGTCACCTTCCTCGAAGAGCCCCGGATCCTGCTGGTGATCGTCCGGGATACCAGCCAGGACGTTAGGGTCGTTAGAGAGCCATTTTCGAAGCTCATAGCCTCCAGATGCGAGAAGCTCTGTAAGCTCATCCCGGAGCAACAGAGCTTCCTCCACCGTCTGCGCACCAGTGCAAACGTCGTCCACGTACAGGTCGCGCTCCAGAACTGCGGCTGCACGTGGGTACCGAGCCCGTTCTTGCTCCGCCAACTCCAGCAGTGAGCGGATCGCAATGAAGGGGCTTGATCTCAACCCATAGGTGTTGGTGTTCAACTCATACACCATCATAGGGTCCTGAGGACTTTCCCGCCAGAGGATCAACTGGAACCTCCTGTCCTCGGGGTGTATGACCGTTTGTCGGAACATCATACGGATGTCCGCTCCCAACACCACCTGATGCCTACGGAAATTCAGGATGATGTCTACAATATCCCGATGTAGCTTCGGTCCAGCGTGGAGGCACTGGTTCAGTGACACTCCTGTCGAAGTCGGAGCGGATCCATCGAACACCGTCCTGAGTTTGCCCGTCGACGCCTTCAAAACGGCGTGATGAGGCAAAAAGTAGTGGTCCATGGTCGACCAGTCGTCGCGAGCCGGAGACATGTGGCCCAGTGCCTCATACTCCCTCATGAACTCGATGTACTTTTCCCGAAGTACAGGATCTCGAGCCATGCGTCGCTCCATGGACCTGAGCCTTTTCTCGGCCAATGATCGAGACTGGCCCAGACGCGGGGGGTTATCCCGGAAAGGCAGCCTAGTCTCCAATCGCCCAGAAACCATTCTCCGAGTGTGAGCCTGATAAAAGTTCTCACACTCCACGTGCTCGGGATCCAGCCGAGACACGGTAGGCGGCTCTTCGATCTCCCAGAACCTCTGCATGATCTGAGCGAGGGCCGTTCCCGTAAAAGAAGCCTGATTCGACTGCTGCCACTCATCCACCATTCCCAAAATGGCGTTCCCGTAGATGGTGGGCAGCGCCATAAGCGAAGACTGATCCAGCAGTCTAGGCTTGCCGTTCATGATGTAACCCAGTACATCAGAACCCAACAAAAGGTCTACCGGACCCGCCATCCCGAAGCGGGGATCCGCCAACCTGAGACCCTTAGTACAGGACAAAAGATCCGGATCTATGTCCGCCTGAGGAAGCCAACCGACAACCGAATCCATGACGGTAGCCCTGACCGCAATCCTTTCCGAATAGGAATGTACGGACGAGAAGGAGAGGCGGGTCTGTCCAGCCAACCGCACCTCTGTGTTCCCGACTCCTCGCAACGGAGTCGGTGACGGAAACCTAGCCAGGCCCAGGCGATGAGCAACCCGGGTTGTTAAAATGCACCCCTGGGACCCTGTGTCCAAGAGCGCTCGTATCCGGACGTAGTCGCCTCTTGGACCCCAAACCCTTAACCAGAGGGTGGGCAGCAGGACCACCGGTTGATCCTGTGCCAAGGGAACGGAGGCTAGTCATTCCCTCCGAGGCTCGTCCGAACCCGTCGGACTACAGGGCCCAGCCCAATATGGCTGCCGAGTGCAAAGGGCCATCGGAGGGGGGGCATATCCAGCTGCCCTGCCGTACCTAAAGTAGGGCGGGTGATAATCCAGCCTCGGGTGCTCATGGAGGGGAGGCGTGTACGCCCTCCATTCTATGGGTCGCGGATCCAGCGGCGGAGAAGGATAACGCTGGGGAGGTGGCCCCCGTGGTGACTCCGGTATCACCCTTCCACCTCTCCAGTTCGCCCGCGTCCGCGCGGGCTGTGAGGTCGGTGACCGAGCCGCGTGCAGGACGCCCCTTGTTGGGCTGCCCGGTGCTGCCGTGGGTTGGGGTGGAGGGGGTGTGCTCCACGCTGTAGCCACTTCATGGTTGTACAAGGCGTGGCTCTGCGTGGGAGCGCCCCCGCCCGTGGAGGGCCCCCTCCCTGAGGGCTGTCGACCAGCACCATCGCTCCTGACGCACAAGAGCTGATGGTGTGGTCCCCCACACCCAGGACACGGCCGTGCCGTGGGGCAGTCATTGTACAGATGACCCCCCAGGCACCCGTAGCACCGACGCAACCGCCGAACGATCCCTCGTCGTTCGGAGGTCGTCCGCGCAAGCAGGGCCGGACACTGCACCAGCGCGTGAAGCTGGCCACAGTTCGGGCACTCCTGCTCCGACGCACTCGTCGCCGTCGCAGTCCGCTTCACCGCACCCTGAGTGCGGGGATTGGTAGGTCGCGGTCCTGTTCCGGCAGGGCCACGAGCTGACGCGGCGGGCTGTGCCTCCTGAGGCGCCGACTCTGCCATCCTCGCCTCCCACTCCAGGACCCGAAGCAGCTCCTCAAACGTGGGGAAGACCTTCGGGTCGCCGTGAAGGCCCCTTTCCCGCTCGAACCGGGCGCGCAACTCCAGCGGCACCTTGCCCAGCAGGATGTGGACCAGCAGGAACGACCAGTGTTCTACTGGCAGTCCCAAGCTGCGCAAGGCGTTGTACGCCACCTTCACGGGCGTGAGGATTAGCGGCCGCAACTGAGACCTCTCAGTCACCTTCGGCAGCCCCAGTATTTGGGACACGTGAGCGTCGGCGAGGAGCCGAGGGTTTTGAAACCTCGTTTCCAGCAACTCCATCGCCGTGCCGAAGTTGTCGTCGTCCAGCTCCAGATGCTGGACCAGGGAGAGTGCCTCACCCTCCAGTGACGTGCGGAGATAGGCCAGTTTCTCCGCCTTCGTCAGATCCGTGCGTGAATCCACGAGAGAGGCGAACATACTCCGGAAGCCGCTCCACTCTCGCAGGTTCCCTGTGAACCTGGGCAAGTCCAGGGTGGGAAGGCGTCCCACTACACCCGAACCCGCATTCCTGATGACGGGTCCCGAGTTCGCCCTTCCCTGACGAGACCTCTCCAGCTGGCGAACCCCTTCGGAGACCTCGTCGTAGACATCCAGGATGCGCCGCATGTCCGCCTCGATCCTCTCCATCTGCTCCTCAGGTGGAGACGGCCTTGCATCCCGCAGCGATCCTGCACTCCTCTCAGCGACCTCCAGGCGCCTGTCGAGCTGTTCTGCCCTATTTAACAGCGCCTCCTCCCGGTCTCTCCGGCCGACCAATCCTTGTAAGGATTCGAACCACCGGAGCTGGTTGGCCAAATCCGAAGCCATTTTTAAATTTAAATTTAAACTTTAAATTAACCTAAGTTCGGACAATGTCACAACAAATATCGAATACAACAATATATCCGCAACCCAAACAACCGGATACCACTTAATACTAATTTCCCGACAGTTTGGGGAGAAATTATACGCTGGTATTACAATATTTAATCTTGGCTGAATGACTCGGTAACCAAGTTCGTGAACTACCAACCTAAGCACACAAAACAATATCTGAACTACTCACTTTTTTTCCAGAAAAATGAAAAGTACTAAATATATTATGGGGGTATATTCACGACAACCACGCTCTTTCTACCAAAAAATGTATGATAATTTAGCCAGAAATTACCGTCTCGGGGCCCATCAGCAAGACTTTAATACAAATTAAATGCCGTTATGTCGATGTTAACTTTTCACCCCCACAATGTCTATAACATTAACACTTACTTGTGCTTCCCGGCGTCGCTCAAGTCCGGTTTGATCGATGGGAAAACAGGGAACGGAAACACAAGGGAAAATAGGGAATCTCAAACCAGACTAGCTTCCGTAGATCTCTCGTCCGTCCAGACAACGATCCTGCGTTGGAGAAAGGTGGCCGATCCCGCAGCCCGCTTTCACTCTGTGGTCTTCCAGCACCAATCCAGAGTGTTCCAATAATTAATAGCCTCTTCCTGTAGCACTATTACGTTAAGTACGTTTTTATCACCAGAAAAACACCAGAATCATATAAAACGCGTCGTTTCGTTCCAGCGAAAAAAAAGACAACGGTAAAAGTGACAGCCGGCGACCACAGACACACGCTAGATTTCGATGGCCGATATAATGTTGCCCGATTATACGGAACACTACCACTGCAAAAATATTATTAACTAGCTGAACCCGCTACTTCGTTCGCGTACGTTGATCTTGCGACCTTATTAGTGCATTCGTAGTACTTACGTAAAAATGTTTGGATGGGTGGTCATTACACAAACAGAGTGATTTGTTTTTCCACACAAAAATATATTTATTCAAGTTTAGCAACTTCATATTTCATATTTTAAGCAACATCAAACACACTCGTAGTAAGGTTGTGGAGTATCGAGCATAGCCGCAGTGTTAAGTTTGTAGGATTTTTATAGGATACATTACGAAGAGTCTGTAGCTGATGTGCGTGATCTGATACTTACCCACTTGTACATTTTTACAGGATGATATCCTAAGTAGTACGTGATAGACTTATTAGCCGATGTAATATTTAAGACTCTAAACCATGTGTGTTTCAAATGTCAATCAATCTAATTGGTAATGTCATTCTGTCGTTAATATTTGTTTCGTTAGGGCCCATGCTTTTTCCGAGATGATAGGTAGTATATGAGACTATATAAACTATCTGTGTTTCAAATTTCAACCAAATCAAACCTTTACACAATATATAGGTACATAATAATACTTAGTAAGATAACATTTTATTCAATTTTAGAAAAACAACGTTCTGCTTTGGTTCTGCTTCTGCACCGAAGCTTGTTGAACACTAAATTTAGTACAGTATTTGGATTTAAATAATATCAGAAAAAACAAAAACCGACTTCAATTATTATCATTTCACGTCAACTTACTAATTTCTAGGCAAGTAAAAAGTTCACTCGACTAATTTAAGAAGCTATGACTACGTCGTCCAGATAAATAGATACTGGTGAACAATTCACACACACAACTTTGGCTTTTTCCACCGCCAATGTTCCAGCCCTACTCAAACTGGAGTGTTCTTACGCGTGACGATGGCAAAAGACCTGACTATAGTCGCTACAACAACAAATACTACATTACACATTTTCTAATAAATATCAGATTGTGTTTCGTACCATGAGCTGCCATTTTGTGGAAAAACATAAGACAGGTACTGTCATATTATTACCTGACGATAGATGACGGATGACGGATTTGAGTACTGTGTGCCTACCAGGGAAGAGCTGCTTCGAATCCGACTCCGATAAGTTGGAACCTCCGATTACTATTAGACCTTCGTTTCCGACTTCGGCTCCGAAACTTTTAAAACGGAGGTTATAATCGGAGGTAAGGTGTATAAATATTGCAGATAATCCTTTATTGTGGTGGATAGTAAATTAAAATACAAAATCCCAACTTCCTAAATCAATTGCTCGTCAATGTTTATCGTGTCCACGTGTTTGGCAAAAAAAAACCCAAGAAAAATGTATCTCCTGCCACCACTTCTAATCCTGCCTATGCCTCCGACTTCGGTTCCGACTCCGATAAATCAAATTTTAAAACTCCGACTCCACTTTCGAATCCGATAAAATGACCTCCGTTACATCCCTGTTGTTTACATTGTCACAGAATACTTAGAAGTTAGTATGTACCGAACTTATTAATTCCGTTATTATTTAATTTCTATGTTATTTCCGAACCACACGACTAATAATGCTAAAATTTATATGAGACTATATTAAAAATGTGTTCTTTCTAACAAAATAAGAATTAACGAAATTGAACAACGCAAACATGACTTACAACCAAAAACACATTCTGACTTTAACCCCTTTCTGCAAGAAACCCGTGCAGAATTTGGGGATTAAAAGTAGACAGCTACCATCTACTTAGTATGATCTTAAATCATGTCAAGTTTCATTTGAATTGAATCAGTAGTTTCGGCGTGATGTGGGTTCTCTTTAAACACAGACAGACAGACAGACAGACATGAAAGAAAAAAAATGCAGTTTCGCCATCAGTACCGAGTATGGAGTGCCCCCAAATTTTTTTTTCAAAATATCTTCAATTTACAGAATTCGACCCGCTACAGTTTTATTATAAGTATAGATATAGATAGATAGATAAGTATATAGACTTAGGTCGGATGAGGGTCGGATCCAATCCAACGAAACGGCCGATCTGATCAACCGACCGATTGTCTTTCGTGGTCGGAAACTTCATAAGTTCGGCCGATATATCGTTTATCGGACTTCGTAGTAGACCTGCTGTTGTTTACATTGTCACAGAATACTTAGAAGTTAGTATGTACCGAACTTATTAATTCCGTTTTTATTTAATTTCTATGTTATTTCCGAACCACACGACCAATAATGCTAAAATTTTGATGAGACTATATTAGAAATGTGTTCTTTGTAACAAAATAAGAATTAACGAAATTGAACAATGCAAACATGAGTTACAACCAAAAACACATTCTGACTTGAACCCCTTTCTGCACGAAAACCGTGCAGAATTTGGGGATTAAAAGTAGACAGCTACCATCTACTTAGTATGATCTTAAATCATGTCAAGTTTCATTTGAATTGAATCAGTAGTTTCGGCGTGATGTGAGTTCCCTATACACACAGACAGACAGAAAGAAAGACATGAAAGAAAAAAAATGCAGTTTCGCCATCAGTATCGACTATGGAGTGCCCCCAAAATTTTTTTTTCACAATATCTTCAATGTACAGAATTCGACCCGCTACAGTTTTATTATAAGTATAGATATAGATATATATTTGGCTTATTTATTATAGCTTCTGTATTTTTGGCGAAATTTTTGTCAACGGCAAAAATTTCTCTGCTGCATTGCTGTTGGTGTTCGTTTTACAGTAATTTACGAAATATACCTGTCCGATCATAGCAGGACCTACATGATCCAGGGACTTACTATTTTACGACGCTACACACGCTCGGTGACGTCACCAAATACCGTGACCGAACATTTGGTGAATTAATAATTAGACAATGGAACTTTATTATTGACCGAGCTCAGCTTCACGGATGTGTGTCTGTGGTATCTGTGACTCTCTTATATGGCGATACACAAAACAACACGTCAAATGTAAAAAAACAATGTTTTCTTTGAAAATTATGGCTATGTAACGTCAGCTGTGACGTATCGAGAAACCAGCCAAATCAACACATATTATGGGTCCAACAGTGTATAATAAGCAGCCAAAGTCCATAACCACTGCGCCCTCTATCGTCAACTTTAAATTTAGACTTAAACGCTGGCTTACCGAGCAGACGTTCTATACATATGACGAATTTAATAAACTAAAAATGGATTATTGTATATCATGACTTATACTAAGTTGTTATTTTCAATTATTTATTCGAATTGCAATATTGTTATTTAACCCATATCTTCCCACTGCCCCATTTAAGGTGCACTTACATTTTTCATGACACAGCTAAATGTTAACAAATGAGGGTATATTTTATAATTTTATCTTGTATTAGACATTATTGCAGTTAATCTAAGAGTACTTGACAATGATTGTGCCCATTCGTTTAATTGCTATAAATCTTCGAGTTTTGTAAATTTCAACCAACTTGAGTTGCAGCAAAAGGTAAGTGATAATTTTTATATTTATAATTTTAGAGAAGTTATGATTTTAGTAAGTTATTAGTTATACTTTTGGATAATATTATGAACATGATGATATTTTGATTTTATATATGGCTTTTGCAAGATTATCTTGAACGCCCCATTTGAGGTGCATTGGGAATAGGAGGCACCATGGTAGTTTGTTGCAATGATTTTATTTGAACGTAGTTTTTATATATTTTGAGTTGTAACTTGTGTTCTTTTTTGTTAAAGTTTGAATTAAATTAAAAAAAGAAGAAAGAATTAAAGTCTAAGAAAACGATAACCTTACAATTTCTGCTGAAATTTTTATTATGCCACCTGAAAATAATTATTTGAGTGATGAAGATGGTGGAAGTAAGGATGCAGTGATGATTAGTAATATTGCGCGTCACCAGTTGCCTGAAGCCAAAGTTCTACGTATGATTCCATAATCAGAAGGAGTTCTAGAAACTGTGAAGACTATATTGGTGTTATAAATCAAGAGGAAGAATAGCCTACAAATAAGAACAACTACATCTGAAGCTAACTTTTTACCTCTTAACGATTAGGTGCTTGATGATGGGACTCAGATGGGTCATGATATCACTGGAACTCTTGGGGATAATAGAGCTGAAGGATGTAAAGCAGACGAATGATAAAAAATGACGATCATAAACGACGATCAAATACCTGCATAGTACAAACTTATTTGATTCTTGGCATAGCATCATTGTCTCTTCCAAAAAGGAATGTAACTAAGACACCTATGCCAATAAAGTAAAAACCAGACCGATTTGCTAAGGCTAGATGGAAAGGATCACTATGTAATCAAAAACGAAACTCAAATTCGGTGTCGTGAATGCCACAAGAACACTAAATTTTGGTTCAGCAAATGTGGGATGGTTTGCATCAACACTGTTCTCAATCTTTTCATAACATAAAATAGAATTCTTCTGTGATGGATCGCTTTTTGTATTTGTTTCTTTATTGATTTTACATAATTACATTATTTTCAACCCCTTAACACCTAAAGGGAATACTTTCCCAATAAACTTAGGAACTTCTACATTATACACAACAAATTCTGTCAAAATGTTAGGATTTGAAATTGATTCCTCGCTAACATGGAGAAATCATATAGATATCACATGCAAAAAAATGTCCAGAGGAGTGTTTGCTCTCAAACAATTAAAAACTATCACCTCCTCTGAATGTTTGAAAGAAGTTTACTATGCATATGTCCATTCTATAATGTCGTATGGTATAATTGTATGGGGAAGTGCAACAGATTACGAGAGAATTTTGAAAATACAAAAGCGTGCAATCAGAGTTTTGGTTGGTATCAAGTGTAAAGAGTCATGTAGAAACCATTTCAGGGATTTGCAGATTTTGACATCTGTGTCACTTTATATTTTCGAAATTTTAAAATATGTTAGGCAAAATATAAGTAAATACAAGCTCCATAGAACCAATAGGGTAAAATCTAGTAGAAACAGAATGTATTTTGAACCTATACCACACAGATTGTGCATGTCTAATAGAACTCCACTCATCCGAGGCCAGGAATTATATAATAAACTCCCATCGGGAATTCAAACCCTGACAAGTGACACAGAGTTTCTTAAGAAAGTCGAGGTTATTTTATTAGACAAGACCATTTATACACTAAAAGAATATTTAAGCAATGACTACACCAATTACAATTGGACTGATACCTGACATAATAATTTAATAATTTCAAAATGTTATTTATAAATGTGTAGACATAAAATTAAATTAATGTTAATAGTATAGACATAATTAAATAATTAAATGAATAAAATGCCCTTATACAGCATTTTTAACTGTAAAAAAAAAGGAAAGGAAATTAATTATCAAATGTTTTGTATTTGATTGTTATTTATATTTTAATTTACATTTGACATTTTCATAGTGTACCATACAACCATTTTGTAAAAAATTGTAATGTGTGTGTTATCAATGAAATAAATTATATTCTATTCTATTCTACTTTTAATTTTATTTATTTGCTTTTAATTTCATCAATAAAATACCTCCAATGTCATCTTGTATATTATATATCTAAACATAATCCATGGGCATATTTTCCCAACGCCCCATTTAAGGTGCGGTCCTGAAATTCAGCTTCAATAAAAGTCACAAAAATAAAATTCGTATTTTTGTCTAATAAGAGCTATTTTATTGATTTATGTAACAAAAATAACAAATATTTGTAAAGGGGTTTGGGTAAAGTTGGCGTCGTTTTTTTTTTAGCGGCCAGAGATCTGTTATCACTTTCTTGTAACAATAAAATACCCTGATGCTATCTGTGCAATCGGATTTGCTCTAAGTCATATCGGAGCTGAGTTATAGCCTGTCAAAGTTATTTATTTTTTGGATTTTTTGTATGGGCAAGTGGCGTCGTTTTTTCATTTTAGCGGCCATCGTTCTGTTATAACTTTCTTGTAACAATAAAACACCCTGATGCTATATGTGCAATCAGATTTGCTGTAAGTAATATCGGAGCTGAGTTATGGCCCCTCAAAGTTTTTTTTTTTGGTTTTCTTTGTATGTACTAGTGGCGCCATTTCCTACAGCGGCCAAACATCCATTAGCACTTTTATGAAACATTATTTTTACCTTAAGGTACCTGTGTAATCAGATTTGCTGCAAACTATATCGGAGCTGAGTTATGGCCCCTCAAAGTTTTTTTTTTTGGTTTTCTTTGTATGTACTAGTGGCGCCATTTCCTATAGCGGCCAAACATCCGTTAGCACTTTTGTGAAACATTATTTTTACCTTAAGGTACCTGTGTAATCAGATTTGTTGCAAACTATATCGGAGCTGAGTTATGGCCACTTCAAGTATTTTTTTTGGTTTTCTTTGTATGTACTAGTGGCGCCATTTCCTACAGCGGCCAAACATCTATTAGCACTTTTATGAAACATTATTTTTACCTTAAGGTACCTGTGTAATCAGATTTGTTGCAAACTATATCGGAGCTGAGTTATGGCCCCTCAAAGTTTTTTTTTTGGTTTTCTTTGTATGTACTAGTGGCGCCATTTCCTACAGCGGCCAAACATTCGTTAGCACTTTTATGAAACATTATTTTTACTTAAAGGTACCTGTGTAATCAGATTTGCTGCAAACTATATCAGAGCTGAGTTATGGCCCCTCAAAGTTTTTTTTTGGTTTTCTTTGTATGTACTAGTGGCGCCATTTCCTACAGCGGCCAAACATCCGTTAGCACTTTTGTGAAACATTATTTTTACCTCAAGGTACCTGTGTAATCAGATTTGTTGCAAACTATATCGGAGCTGAGTTATGGCCACTTCAAGTTTTTTTTTTGGTTTTCTTTGTATGTACTAGTGGCGCCATTTCCTATAGCGGCCAAACATCCGTTACCACTTTTGTGAAACATTATTTTTACCTTAAGGTACCTGTGTAATCAGATTTGTTGCAAACTATATCGGAGCTGAGTTATGGCCACTCAAAGTTTTTTTTTTGGTTTTCTTTGTATGTACTAGTGGCGCCATTTCCTATAGCGGCCAAACATTCGTTAGCACTTTTATGAAACATTATTTTTACTTAACGGTACCTGTGTAATCAGATTTGCTGCAAACTATATCGGAGCTGAGTTATGGCCCCTCAAAGTTTTTTTTTTTGGTTTTCTTTGTATGTACTAGTGGCGCCATTTCCTGCAGCGGCCAAACATTCGTTAGCACTTTTATGAAACATTATTTTTACTTAACGGTACCTGTGTAATCAGATTTGCTGCAAACTATATCGGAGCTGAGTTATGGCCACTCAAAGTTTTTTTTTGGTTTTCAGGGGCCATAACTCAGCTCCGATATAGTTTGCAGCAAATCTGATTACACAGGTACCTTTAAGTAAAAATAATGTTTCATAAAAGTGCTAACGAATGTTTGGCCGCTGCAGGAAATGGCGCCACTAGTACATACAAAGAAAACCAAAAAAAAAACTTTGAGGGGCCATAACTCAGCTCCGATATAGTTTGCAGCAAATCTGATTACACAGGTACCGTTAAGTAAAAATAATGTTTCATAAAAGTGCTAACGAATGTTTGGCCGCTGTAGGAAATGGCGGCACTAGTACATACAAAGAAAACCAAAAAAAAAACTTTGAGTGGCCACAACTTTAAGATATTGCATGCTCATATAGACTCCCCCACTCTTCTCTCCAGTATCAACATTAACATCACCCCTAGAGCCCGCGACTATCATGCTAGGATTTTTTCGTTGCAGGTTTACACCAATAATACGTCATTTTATAACCCTATAGTGAGAATGTGTCGCCAATATAACGAAATTCATAAAAAATACCACGACACAATTGATGTATTTCATAACAAAATGTATAAATTTAAAAATGAACTTAGGAAGATAGTATTTACGCCATATGTTCGCTAAAGTCGATTTTCATTATTATAAAGTTTTCAAATTATAAAGTATTTCTTGGTTGCGTTTACATATTTTAGTTATGTTATAGTTTTAGTTGCATGTAGGTATTAGTTAAGTTAAAGTTATTGATTTATATTGTATGTATTTAATTTAGTGACTGCCTCAATATTCTAGTTAAGTTGTGTGTGCATGCTTTGGATAACAGTTTAGAACATCACAATATTATAATTTATCTGATAATTAACATTAACTGTAATCTGTTATGTACGCCTAATTAAATAAATAAATAAATAAATAAACTCAGCTCCGATATAGTTTGCAGCAAATCTGATTACACAGGTACCTTTAAGTAAAAATAATGTTTCATAAAAGTGCTAACGAATGTTTGGCCGCTGTAGGAAATGGCGCCACTAGTACATACAAAGAAAACCAAAAAAAAAACTTTGAGGGGCCATAACTCAGCTCCGATATAGTTTGCAACAAATCTGATTACACAGGTACCTTAAGGTAAAAATAATGTTTCATAAAAGTGCTAACGAATGTTTGGCCGCTGCAGGAAATGGCGCCACTAGTACATACAAAGAAAACCAAAGAAAAAACTTTAAGTGGCCATAACTCAGCTCCGATATAGTTTGCAACAAATCTGATTACACAGGTACCTTAAGGTAAAAATAATGTTTCACAAAAGTGCTAACGGATGTTTGGCCGCTATAGGAAATGGCGCCACTAGTACATACAAAGAAAACCAAAAAAAAAAACTTTGAGGGGCCATAACTCAGCTCCGATATAGTTTGCAGCAAATCTGATTACACAGGTACCTTTAAGTAAAAATAATGTTTCACAAAAGTGCTAACGGATGTTTGGCCGCTATAGGAAATGGCGCCACTAGTACATACAAAGAAAACCAAAAAAAAAAACTTTGAGGGGCCATAACTCAGCTCCGATATTACTTACAGCAAATCTGATGGCACATATAGCATCAGGGTATTTTATTGTTACAAGAAAGTTATAACAGATCGATGGCCGCTAAAATAAAAAACGACGCCACTTGCCCATACAAAAAATCCAAAAAATAAATAACTTTGACAGGCTATAACTCAGCTCCGATATGACTTAGAGCAAATCCGATTGCACAAATAGCACCAGGGTATTTTATTGTTACAAGAAAGTGATAACAGATCTCTGGCCGCTAAAAAAAAAAACGACGCCACGGGCCCATACAAAAGTACCCAAACCCCTTTTATGCTTTGGGAAGATATGGGTAAAGTGATTTAATATTATTTACTTAAATTGATATTTACATTATTTTGATTGAATGGATTGGTGAAATGGATAGGTACTGTTAATACCAATATACAATGTATGATAATTATTAATTTTATTATATTGTAACAAACAAACTGACGTGTAACAAATGTTATAAATAAATTATGATTATCTTCACGTATTGACTGACTATAAACTAGAAATGGATATTTTCTCACCGATCGTCTGAAACAAGACTCCTACCTCTTCAGTGAATAAAAGTTCAGAATACTATCCTAGTGAAAACGAAAACTAGACACTGGCGAAATTACGGTAACATTACCGAATTGGAGCCATTAGAAAAAGTTGAAGTTTGAGATATTTTCTCTGAAATGTATTTTCTTTTGATAAGCTTCCAAGCTAAGATCGTAGTCAACAAGTCTATGGCCTACGTAGCATAGCTAAATATAAATTAAACTAGGTTTGCGTGCAAGGATATGGCGGGTATGTAGGGTTCGACACGACTAAAAGTGCTGCCGACTAAAACCGACTAAAACCCCTACAGGTTTCTCATTGTCCAGCGTAGCTTGAGGGCAGCAGGTCTACTACGAAAACAAACTCCGAATTATCGGATCCGACCGACAGCTGAATCGGATCTGTAGCCTACCACGAAAAACATTCGGATCGATACATCTCTGTCGGAAGTTATAGACTTAGGTCGGATGAGGGTCGGATCGAACAAACGGCCGATTCGATCAACCGACCGATTATCTATCGAGGTAGGTTAAAAGTAGGTAGGTCATAAGTTCGGCCGATATATCGTTTAGACCTTCGTAGTAGACCTGCAGAGTTGTGGGATCGTTCTCGCACTCGACGTCGACCACAGAATAAAGAAATACTACCAGTAGTTCATCGCCTTTGATCTTGGGAGAAACGCCGATAATGTAGACAGACACGGATAGGGTTGTTGCAATTTTAAAAACGTGTCACCAAAATAAAATTAAAACATACGGAAGACGTCAGCCCTCAGCCGCTCTCCTGCAATACTGACATTGTAACGTAGGCGATGCAGGAGCGCGCATACCACGTCTCACCCCGCACGCCCCGCACGATTGCCCCATCTAGACGGCTTCTTCGTACGATTGTATGATTTAATAGACTTTGATGCCACTGCCGGCGCCTTTGTGGGCGCGATTCGCAGGGGGATAGCCCCCGCGTGTGACTCCAGTGACGTTCCTCAATCCTCAAGCCCGGTTCTCTGATCTACGACATTATTTACTATCAGCGATAGAGCCGGTTTTCACGGCGCGGCTGCCAACCGCACCCGCGCGCGGGCGCGGCAGATTTCCATATAAAATTGAATTCAATACAAACGACGCGTTTTACGGCCGCGGCGGCTGCGTGGCTGCGCGCGATTCTTGCGCAGTAGCTTTCCGGAGCAGAAACCGCGAAAACCTGCGGTCTCGTGAGTATTGAAACAAAACCGTCGCGCGGCGCGGAGCCGCGCCCGCGCGCGGGCGCGGTTTGAAAGCGCGTCGTGAAAATTGGGCCATAGACTTACTCGTTTCACAACTTAAAAAAATCTAGATGCAGCTAATATCCTTCTCCTTAAATCTCTAATAAATATTTTTAGGCACTATTGAGCACTATTGAATACCCAGAAATGGTACTGAATTAGGTATCTACTTGTGTTTTCACATCTGTCGGCACTCTAAGGGTACCACTGTTTGTTGCCTTTTTAAAGCTTAGTCTAATTATAAAAGTTCAAAACATTTTTTATGAGACAGAGTGAGAGGACGAGCGCCCAATGGTAAGCAACATAACTGCAAAGAGGCAAGCGACTTTTTGAACCTGAACTGAACTGTGAAGTGTGAACTGACGTTGAAATTTTTATCTATCACAAAACGCTCGGAGATGTATAATTGCCTAATTTTTTAAATAATGAGTAAGCATAAATCATAGCAAAAGCTGCCCACTAAATGTTTCCCACTGCTGGGACTGGGGGCTTCTCATGCAAGGAGAGAGCCAAGGCCATAATCCACCACGATGGCCCAGTCCGGGTTGGTGAATGACTCGTGACCTCGAACGATTCTAAGTGCGTGTGGGTTTCCTCACGGTGTTTTCTTTCACCATTTTAAATTAGTGGCATTACGCACATGATTTCGAAAAGGCAGTGGTACGCGTGGGATTTAAGCCCGGGGCTCCGTTCTGATAGCAGTCGCCGCTATCCCGACTAGAGCAGCCGCAGCCGTAGCTAAAATGTATACCAAAGCCTTCCTGCGTAGCCTTGATAATGACAAGCATTTTTACATTCAGTAGGTCACTATCAGGCCATTCGCTTTCTTTTATAATGAAAGTAAAACCTGAGCTGAGAATTTCTAAGTTTGTGCTTTATAAATAAAAACGAAATATTGTCATTTGCGTTATTTGATAATTAATTAAATGTTAATGGCGCTTCTGTCACAATAGATACAATGTAACAAAAATAGTGTTGAGTATTTTTTTCTCCTGTTTGCCAAAAACGTGCTCAAAAATAGTTTAATCTTACTAACCTACTAATATTAAAATGCCAATGTTTGGATATTTGTTGCTCAATCACGTCGTAACATCTAAAAGAATCGGGTTGAAATTTGTAACACAGTTAGAAAATAGTCTTGAAGAACACATGTGCTACTTTTTATCCCAGAAAAGTAATGAGAACGGAAACTACGCGGGTAAAATCGCGGAACTCTGCTAGTTTGAGCATAATTACTGTAACTGTCATTTATTTAGACAATTACGTGTTTATTTACGTTATATGTTCAAAAAGGTTAAACTAATTTTGATATTGCTTAATTGTCAAATATGAAAATATATTTTATTCCAAAAGTGAAATACACAATTAAAAATTACATTAACAAAAATAATTCAAATACAATCCCATCACTAACCCGTTTCAAACAGTAACCGGCACAAAGAAGACCATTGCCACAGCACAAAGAAAAACTACCAGTAGGACGATGTCTTTAAACTTGCGGAAAACGCCAACAAAGAAGAGGGCTGTGATAAATAAATAATGCATAGTCGTAAAAAGTTTTTTTTAATTCATTCATTATCCACATTATTAAACTTCAGCAACATTATGGAAACGTTTATGCTATGAACAATTTCTTACTTATCAATAATTTATTATGAACAAAATAAAATCAAAACGTGCGTTAAACGTCAGCCCCAAACCACGCTCCCGAACTTCTAACATTTTCGTGTTCGCAGCTCGGGAGCGCGCTTCCCGCGTCGCGCCCCGCACGCCCCTGCACAATTGCCCGTCTAGATGTCTTTGTCTGACGATTGTATAATTTATTAGACTATGTATGTCATTACGTTAGCAGCGTTACCCCGCTGAATAGCGATTGACAATCTTTGTACGAAGTACGAACTTTACTATGTACTGTACACAGTGCAGTGAACAACACTGATAGCTGAAAATAATATTTCACTCATTCTCATTCACTTCTTGTCCTTTTGGAATATGTACCAGGGGATACATTACGTGAAGCCCTAATCTCTACACAGCATCCGTGAGCGTGAACAATCAAACACATTTTATTGACATATTTTTACATGTATGAAGTGTGAATCGGAGTGATAAAGATTATCATCATTTCACACTTGCACAACGTCATTCCGAGTCAATATCAAATTAAGTGCATTTGGGTTAGCGCTGCGGCGCGCTTATAATGGATGTTCAAATAAAATGTTGCCGACTTACGTAAACTGACATTGTGTTATGGTTAATTTTATTAGCTAAACTAGCTGAATCGCGCGCGCGTTGCTACGCCATCTATCTAAAATTCATCGTACCAATTCAAATTTTGAACAAATTCGGTTACCTTAGGTTCTAATGACGCAACCTTTCACGAACCTTTGACGAACGACACATGCTGTCAGGCAACGAAAACTCTCAAAAGGCAAAATTATTTCCCGTTTTTGTTACATTTTTCATTCATGCTTCGTTCCTGTTGATAGTAGCGTAATGTTAAATAGTATAGCCTTCCTCGATAAATGGACTATCCAACAGAGAAAGAATCTTTTAATTCGGACCAGTAGTTCCCGAGATCCTTGCGTTCAAACAAACAATCAAACAAACAAACTCTTCAGCTTTATAATATTAGAATAGAAGTATAGATATTAAACATTTTAGTTTAGTAAACTTTTTCGGAAAACTTACCGTTTACAATTTATAGCCTACTAGCTGAACGCGCGCGCGTTGCTACGCCATCTATCGAAAATTGGTCGTACCAAATCAAATTTTGAACAAATTCGCTTTAAAAACGACGCAAGAACCTTAATATTATAGGTCTGACATATGTCACTGTCACGCAACGAAAGCTCTCAAAAACCAATATTTTTCCCGTTTTTGTTACATTTTTCATTCCTGCTCGGCTCCTGTTGATAGTAGCGTCATGTTAAATAGCTTATAGCCTTCCTCGATAAATTGACTATCTTACAAATAAAGAATATTTTAATCCGGTCCAGTAGTTTCAGAGATCCTTGAGTTCAAACAAACATACAAACAAACAAACTTCGTCAGCTTTATAATATTAGTATAGAAGTATAGATTTACAAAACTGGTTATTCTATCGTGCCGATAACTCTTGAAATGTTAGATAAATTGGTTAATTAAATGGGACATAAATCGTAAACGATAAGTTTTACAAATAAGAATAGATGCAAAATTGTATTTTATACAAAAATTGTCTCTATGTTTTTTTTATGTGGGGGAAATACTTTTAGTTATGCCCACCATGCAGGGACATGGTGGGGTATGTCAGGCTCGACACCATGGGATACGACATGGTGCCCCTACTGACTAAAACCCCCACAGATTTCTCCTGTATGGCTAGGGGTCAGGGCCGCGGGGTCAGTTTTCGCACTCCTACGACGACCCTGACTCACCTGCCACTATCCTTGCGAACGCGCCTCGCGAGGGGCGTTAGTACCCCGCATTTGGCTCGAAGGCCTATCCCTAGGTGGGGCGTCGGACGGCCCTAAACATCCAACGCCCCAGGCCTTCCTGTGGAGACGGGGTGCGAGCTCAGAGTCGGCTACTCTCTAGGCTCGCCCCGGTGTCCACTTCCGCCTCAGTTAAGGAGCGAGAGGCTTCCCTATGACTTTTGACCTAAAATAGCTTCCAAGATATCGCCAATAAAAGTTTTTTTCAAGATGGTACTTAAACTCCACCTGGAATACCTGGATCAGTCAGCATTTTTATAAATAAATATTTTTTTGTACTCGTATTTTTTTATTTGTAATTGCAAAATTACCAGAGAAACGTCAGAACATAGAGATAAAATCATCTAAGGTATATCTCTGGGTGATGAGTGCAATGTAGTAGGTAATGATTTGGACTCGTCATGTTACAATAGCTGCGTGCTACTGTAAAGTAAATTCAGTAAACATTAATTTGCGTTAATTGGGTAAAATCATAAAACAGTTACGCAAAGTAGTTCGCTATACACTGCTTTTCGGCATGGAAAATACAGTGATATTATGGGTATGCATGTCCCTTACCATAAGGCATCAGGAACATTCCCTGCTCGTCTCGTTACTCTAAACGTCTAAACTATACATAAAAACCAGCCAAGTGCGAGTGGGACTCGCGCACGAAGGATTCCGTACGATATTAGGTATATGGGTTAATTATTTATCTTAATTAATTATATTTAAAGATAACATAAATCTAAATAAGTATTCTGTGAAAAGTTAAAGCGACTACCTGTCATCGTTATTAGTGTCGACCAAGAAACTGTAAAATAAAAAAAACCGGCCAAGTGCGAGTGGGACTTCCGCACGAAGGGTTCCGTACTATTGGTAAATAAACGGCGAAAAGGTTTTTGGCTTTATTCTGAATTCCGTATACATAGACCAGTTTCCACAGACAGGCTTTCATCCAAAAAGTGTTACTAAAATTTTGATTTTACCTTATGGTTCTAAGTTCTAACGACGAAGTCGATAGCGCGTTTTGTTGTACTAGTAGTGCCATCTAGTTTGCTTTAAATATTTATTTTAATTTTAGTATTTGTTGTTATAATAGCAATAGAAATACATCATTTGTGAAAATTTCAACTTAGCTATCACCGTTCTTGAGATACAGCCTGGTGACAGACCGACGGACGGACGGACGGACAGTGAAGTCTCAGTAACAGTGTCCCCTTTTTACTTTTTTACCAGTGGGAACAAAAACTGGGCTGTTAATGCCGTATGCAGTAGCTCTTGGCCTGAGCACACATTCGCTTACACAACCGTCAGGTGAAATGTAAGATTTCAATCGCTAGCAAAAGTTTATTACAACAAAAATAATAAGAAGTTCACGTAATATCAATGAATATTCATCGAGCGGTCATGTCGAATTAACGCCACATTCTTGCAACATCTTATGTAGGTAATGGCATTTTTATGTTTTATCTATAACTGATTGAATAAAACAATATTTTTATGTACGAAACTACACCTACGTTAATATGTAATTTAATTTCACCTTCGATCTCAACATGTTATGTTGCTATCCAAAAAACAGCACCATTTTAAAAATACTGTTGTTGATTACGATGTATTTTTGAGTTAAAACTTTTTACGTGAGTTGAAAATATTTTTCAGGAAAAAAACAATTGATGTCTCTTAGCCTCGACCAAAGAGAATGTAAATACTGCCTCGACTGGCACCGACATAGGGCTTATAACTTTATAATATTTTTTTTGTTCTGAGAATTCTTGGTTTTTAAATAGGTTTTTTTTAAAGACAATCCCACTAATATTATAAATGTCAAAGTATGGATGTTTGGATGCTTGGATGTTTGTTGCTAAATCACGCCGTAACGTATGAACGGATCGGGCTGAAATTTGGAATACAGTTAGATTATAGTCTGGCAGAACACAAACATAGGCTTTTTATTCCGAAAAAATAACGGGAACGGGATCTACGCGGGTAAAACCGCGGGTCACTGCTAGTTATTTATGTAAGACTAGCAGTAACCCGCGCGTTTACCCGCATGGTTCCCGTTGTTTTTTCGAGATAAAATGTAGCCTATGTGTTCTGCCAGGCTATAATTTAAGAGTGCGCCTAAAGCCAGGAAAAAATCAGATTTCACCCGCGCGACGCGTTTCTTAATGTGATGTACATAAAGTCGAGAATAGCATGACGCAGTTTGGAGAAAAAATCAATATTTAATCAGGAGTCCTTTTTTGACCAAGTTTTATTTAATTACTCAATAACTAAACATAAATTTAAAAAAGTGTTCGGTTACTTTACTAGAACGTACAAATAGGAATTTTATTACCAAAAAATAATGTGGGGTCATCGCTGATAATTTCGAGTACTCAAATTAAAACGAGTTTTTTCGGTGTCATTTTTATTGTAAAAAACTCTGATCTATTTTTAAAATTCTATTCGGTTATTGTGCTTCTTCTTGATTGTACCCACACGTCAATATTTTTTTTGTCATAGTTTTTAGATTCTTAACTTCAGTGAGCGGCGTCGAAAATGTCCTTTTTTCGTTTTCTGGCTTTAGGCGCCCCCTTAACCGGGTTCATAGAATAGATAATATAGACCGGGTTTCCAAATTACAGCTCGATCCGTTTATACGTTACGACGTGATTGAGCAACAAACATCCATAGGTACATTGATATTTATAATATTTGTACTCGTAGGATATTATAGTAAAGACAAGACAAATATGTGCCTAGTGGTAAGCTTAACACGCCTGCCCTAAAAAGTTTTGCCCATGTATGAAAATTTCTATAAATAACTAGTTAATTAATTTATTAATTTTTTTGCAAATGCATTACTATTTCTAAAATCGTTCCTCGCAATCTAAACTTACACGGTAATGAAATAAACATAATTAAATATGTACGAGCGCAATAAAATTTAACAAGTAATATTTAAAAAGTGTAAATCGATCCTATTGTGAGCATTCATAAATATTTAGCCGATTTGTATTCTAATGCGACAAAACATAATAGTATAACGCAATCACATTTACATAGGCACGTAGATTGAGCAAAAGTATATAATATTTTTATTTGAAATATTAGTCGTATAGAAGTTGGAAAAACACTCTCTAGTTGAAGGACTACCTCTTGACCTCTTTGCATATAAGGCGTCTACTTGGTCATATGGTCCAGTTAAGGTACTTGTCTATAAAATGCTGCAAACTTATTTGCTATAGCGGTTAAATATCATGTTCCAAATATTTAAAACTAGCCATGCGGCTTTACCTGCCTAGCATCCGTTCAAGATATTTTTCAGTAATATAATATAATCTACGTGCTACTGTAGGCTATAATTTAACTGTGTTCCAAATTTCAACCCGATCCGTTTAGTCGTTCCGACGTGATTGAGCAACACACATCAATATTTTTGCATTTATAATTTTACTAGCAGCGCCCCGCGGTTACACCCTCTTACATCAACATCACAACTTTAGTATTTATAGTATTAGTAGGAAGTAGGGTTATATTTTTTTCATGTACAATATTTGTGGGTAAACTAAACCTGACTGTACCAAAGAGAATGTAAATACTACGTAGACTGTACGAGTACAGTCATGTACAGTTGGAATTATGTTCTTTAAAATTTAAACTTTTAATGATACCAAAACCAGCCAGATACAAATAGTATAGCCATAGAGATTTTATTGTTCATAATACGAGTACCTACAAACCTACATACTATAATGCGAAGAGACTTTTCCCCCAACCTAATAGGTAGGTATATCCAGAAAAATATATAATCTTATATGTATCTCTGGGTTATGAGTGCGAACCAGTAGGTAATGATTTGGACTCGTCATGTTCTAATAGCTGTTGTAACGTGGCAACCCCCGGTATCGAGGAAAGCTACCCCATCCCTAGTGGGTTCGCTTCCGTCTCCTCTTGGTCGCGACTCGGTGCGTATAAGACGTCCGCCAAACAAACTAAATTTGTAACGATATCTATTGAGTTTCCGAACATTTATCTTTTGTATATTTTGTGATTGTGAAAACTAAGTTGTGTGATTCGACCAATAATACTTTCTAACCAAAAACTCAGACGTTTCTTTTACCAAACAACTGAATTCCACACGCCCGGCACAAAATGGCTCCCAACGAGCGGGCATTGGACTAGTAAACGCACGTGTTTTTTTTTTTCTCTTCGGTGTTACGGTTATTGGTTTATAGATATAACAATGGTACGCACAAGAACTCAAGATCAAGGCGACGTCCCAGAGGAGGAAGCGCCTTCCGTGGTGACAATGGACCAGTTCACGGCGTTGTTAACAACCCTTCAGCAAAGCCAAGCAGAGATGTTCGCGCGCATTCTGGGCGAAGCGCGGACATCGACACCGGCTCCGGCGTTTGAGAACGCAACGGCCGCCGCCGCTAACTTTGCTAAATGTTCTGCACGATTCTCAGGAAAGCCAGAATCGGTCGACGGTTTTATTGATGCTGTTGAAGTGTATAAAAACTGCCTCAGCATAAATGACGTCAATGCGCTTAAAGGTTTGCCAATGCTGTTAACCGATGAGGCCGCAGTATGGTGGCAAGGGGTGAAGAGCAGCACGACCTCGTGGAAGGAGGCCATGACAAAGTTGAAATGCGCCTTCGGAGAACGCCTCTCACCATTTCGCATTTACACCGAACTATTCAAACTTCGGCAAGGAGACGAATCGACGGACTTATTCGTTTCAAAGACTCGCGCGCTTCTGTCGAGGCTGCCGACGGGTGATTTGAGCGAAAAGGTACAGCTGGACATGGTTTATGGACTAGTCGATCGCCGAATCAGAAAGCGAATCGACAGAAATTCCGTAGCGACGTTCGACGACTTCCTGCAACGCGCCAGGGCGATAGAGGAAGCCTTGAAGGATGCGGAAGACGACGGAAAGAAGAGGTCGCCAGCGATGACAACGCGTGGCGGACTCGCGGGTCCCAGCGGGACGCACGTGGGTGTACGACACGCCGCCGCCAGCGCACCCGCTGTGGCCGCTAAAGCGCCCGCCGGGCCTAGTAAAGCACCCGCGAGCGACACCGGTAGCTCCGCCGCCCGGAGAGGACCAGTGAAACAAAGTGATAATATTAAGTGTTACGGGTGTGGTACACCTAATGTGATTCGGTCAAAGTGTTCAACATGTAAAAATAATGCTAAGTCTGATAATGCTTTTTGCGCAGCTAGTATGTCACACTCCGACTCGGCTACAGGAGCGTTGTCGTCGCCCTGCGAGGTAGAGCAAGGTGGGCGCAGCGCCCGGTGCAAGGCGCACCATCGCCGAACAACGGCTGTAAGACAGGACAGTGAGGTCACCAGGCCTGTACTTACTGATGTTTCAAGGTATGGAGTTGCTCGGGATGCATTTCATAGTAACATGCATAGTTCATTACACAGTCTTAAGACAAAATGTAGTGCACCCCGGGTAACATTTAATAACAAGTATTACTCAATCAATGACGGTGTTGATGATTATGTCAGAGAATTTTTCTCAAATGTTGTTAAAATGCCTGAATGTTCTGATAATGTTCATGTAAAACGTTCTCCTGGGTTAGGTAATGAAATGACTCATAGCAATCTGCAATGTTTTAAAATGTGCTGTTATACAGAAAGAGGTCTTATTCTGGAAAATGTACCTATTCCGGAGGCAATGTCAGTAAAAGAGGAATTAAACAAAACAGATACTATGGTCATTAGTGTAACAAATCCTTGTATTATGGAATGTACAGACATACCTATTATTAAGCAGACATGCTCACTTAAGGGGAAGTCTACACTTAAGGCGACACAGTTGACCGAGAAAACTGATACACTTAAGGGTGAGACTGTTCCCAAAGAAATTTGTTTGTCCGAGGGGGATATTCGTTTTAATGAGTCAAACATTTGTAAGCGGACATGCTCAGTTAAGGGGGAGTCTACACTTAAGGAGACACAGTTGCACAAAACAACTGAACTTGCACTTAAGGGTGAGACTGCTCCTAAGGAAATAGATGTAACTAAATGTGGGGTGTTTATTAAGGGGACACACTTACTTAAGGGGACATACCTACCAACATGTACTTCTGATATAAACAATTTAAAATATGATTTTAAGGAAAATGTTATGTGCGCACAGAGCCGTAATCAGGAGGAGACGTGTCTAAGACCAAGTATGCGTATCGAAATTGTGGGAAAACTAGGCACTGCAATATTAGATACGGGTGCGAAAGGGTGTATTGCTGGACAATCCCTTTATCGCGTTTTATTAGAAATGGGTCATCCTTTGCAGCGGAGTGTGCGTAACATTCGATTAGCTGATGGTAGCACGCGTCAAACAGAGGTGCTAGTTGCAGAGGTTCAGGTTGGCCTTTTCCACAAGATGGTTAATGTAGAATTTATAATATTTCCCGACGCGTGTAACAACGAATCATTGCTAGGCATTGACTTTATAAGGAAAGCTGGGTTAGTTATTGATTTCAAACGAAACCTTTGGCATTTCGCGGATTGTAGTGAACAAAAGTACAAGCTTTTGATGGAAGATACTACTCCACACCGCATATATGCATCAATGAAAGTTCTCCGGGATGAAGAAGGTGCAAGTTTGGAGGCTGCCGATCGTGATAAGTTGGCTCAACTACTAAACGAATATAAGGACATATTCGAACAGACTGGTGAACCAACACCATATACGGAGCACCATATTGATACAAGTGATCATGTTCCGATAGCTACACCACCTTATCGCCTGACACCCGCCAAGAAGGAACTTATGCAGAAGGAAATCAATAAAATGATAGCGCAAGACATAATAGAGGACTGTGAATCGGCTTGGAGCGCCCCAGCCCTTTTAGTACCTAAGCGCGATGGTACTTATCGTTTTTGCGTCGACTACCGCAAATTGAACGGGATCACGAAGACAGACACCTACCCTATGCCGCGGATCGACGATTTACTACAAGCAACAAAACGGGGACGCTGTCACATGTCGACCATTGACCTCCGTTCTGGGTACTGGCAAGTGTCACTTAGGGAAGAAGACCGTGACAAGACGGCTTTTGTAACTCCTTTCGGAACATTTCGTTTTAAGAGAATGCCGTTTGGACTGAAGAACGCGCCAGCGACCTTTCAACGATTAACAGACAGACTGCGTTCTACATCTAATTTAAAGGACGTGAATATACTGGGGTATATCGACGATTTACTTATAATTAGCGATGGAGAGAGATTTTCGAAGCATCTGGAAGACTTACGTGCAGTTTTCGAGCAATTGAGGAAGTATAAGCTGCGCGCAAATCGTGAGAAGTGTGTCTTTGTGAGAAAATCAGTTAAATATTTGGGTCACGTGATATCAGAAAACGGAGTATCAGCTGATGAAGAAAAGATTAGCGCAATATTAAATATGAACACACCTACGACCCAGAAACACTTAAAGTCTTTCGTACAAACCTGCGCTTGGTTTCGAAAATTTATACCCAGATTTTCTGAAGTGGCCCAGCCACTGACGAAATTAACGAGAAAAGATCAACCCTGGATATGGGGACCAGATCAGGAAAACGCTTTTGGAACTCTGAAAAACCTGCTGACATCGGCACCTATTCTGATACAGGCAGACTATTCTAAACCGTTCATCTTGCGAACTGACGCCAGTAATTATGCCCTGGGTGCAGTACTACTTCAAGGCGAATCTAAAAATGAAGAGAGACCTGTAGAATTTGCTAGTCGCTTACTGACAGAAGCGGAACGAAACTACTCGACGACGGAGAGGGAAGCACTAGCAGTCGTATGGGCTGTGGATCGTTTCAGAGGCTACATTGACGGTCACCCGGTAATGATAACAAGTGACCACCAACCACTAAAGTGGCTATTTTCTTTGAAGTCACCTTCAGGTCGTCTAGTGCGTTGGGCGTCAAAGTTACAGAGCTATGACATTCAGTTTGAGTATACTCCTGGTAAATTAAACGTAGTAGCTGACACTTTGAGTCGCCCAATTTGCAATGATGAAACTCACAAATTGTGTGGAGTATGCTCTGTTACCATTGACTTGCCTACAAGACATTTGGCTCAGGTTAGAGAAGACCAAGAAAATGATCCGGATATTCATAAAATTATCAAAGAATTAGAAGATATCGACGAGATAGCAGTTCGTCGCTGGACGGAGCGTGGATATATCATGGAAAGAGGAGTTCTCTATCGATATAATCCTGATACGGATAATGAAACACCACAATTGGTAGTACCAGTGAAAATGCGTGAAGAGATCCTTCGTGAGTGTCATGATGCGCCTATCGCAGGACACCCTGGAATAGATAAAACCTACCAAAAAGTATCTCAAATTTATTTCTTCCCAGGGATGAGAAGAATTATCACGGATTATGTCAAATCGTGTGTTACTTGTCAACGATATAAACCCTCTAACGAGAAACCATCAGGGTTTTATCAGACTCCAATATTAAAACAGAGAAACGAAGTTTTAGCTATTGACTTATTTGGACCCTTACCCGAAGGAGAAAATGGTGAAAAATGGATTTTATTAGTTGAGGATACAGCAACTAGATGGGTGGAGCTTTATGCTCTGAAAGAAGCAACTTCAATGGGTTGTGCGAAGATATTGATCGACCAATATTTTCTTAGATATGGTCTACCGAGACGGGTTATATCAGATAACGGTGTCCAATTTGTATCTGCTGTAATGCAAAAATGTATGCATATTCTCAACATCACACAAGATCTGACGCCATTCTACCACCCAGAAGCTAATCCTGCAGAAAGGAAGAATAGGGACATGAAATCAAAATTGGCAATACTGGTTGGATCACAGCATCAATCATGGCCCAGCCAACTGGCTCAGGTCCGTTTTAGTATGAACACAGCGAAGTGTGAGACTACGGGGAAGACTCCAGCGTTTCTGATGTTCGCACGAGAACTTAGGTCACCCCTAGAAGTCTATGATGACCCTAAAGCTATATTGGAAAAAGCAAACTTCGTACCGCAAATAACACCATACTTGACCAGATTTTTGAATTCATTGACTGAAATAAGAGAAAAAGTAGAAGAACAACAAGACAAGTCGAAGAAGTATGCAGATCTAAGGAGAAAACCAGGACAGGAATTCAAAATAGGAGATAAAGTGTTGCTAACCACACATCTTTTGAGTGACTCTTCGAAATCTAAGACTGCTAAATTCTTCCCTAAACGCGATGGACCATAGGTGGTTAAAGCCAAGCTGAGTCCTACAACATATTATATAGCCTCTGAGGATGATGGTGAGGTATTAGGGAAATTCCATGTGAGTGAACTTACCGCCTTTTATGAACGGGGAGTAGAACAAGTTCAGCCATTGAACCCCAAAAAGAAACGAGGCCGTCCTCGCAAAGCAAATAGGGTTTCTGATTCTAATAACGTTGAGCTAGATCACGAACGGGGACGTGTATGTGATCTAGAGGGGGAGACTGTAACGTGGCAACCCCCGGTATCGAGGAAAGCTACCCCATCCCTAGTGGGTTCGCTTCCGTCTCCTCTTGGTCGCGACTCGGTGCGTATAAGACGTCCGCCAAACAAACTAAATTTGTAACGATATCTATTGAGTTTCCGAACATTTATCTTTTGTATATTTTGTGATTGTGAAAACTAAGTTGTGTGATTCGACCAATAATACTTTCTAACCAAAAACTCAGACGTTTCTTTTACCAAACAACTGAATTCCACACGCCCGGCACACTGTGTAAAATAAATTAAGTATACATACGAGTCTATTTGCCATCAGTTGCTTGGTATACTAGAATATGGTGCTTGAAACTTAATCAAAATTTCGGGGACTTTTTTCACCAAATAACCAGTAAATATATATCCTGTAATTAAACATACCAGTGTAGTGTATTAAATTAAAAACTAACGGGTTATCCAGCTTCACTCGGATATTGTTATATAAAGACCTAAGCCACCTTCCTTCGCTCATGCACAACTACCTAATTTGCTAAAGTCATAGATTTCGAATTATTTTTGGACATTTTTGGCTAAAATATCATCACATGATTCAACGCATTATCTAGTACCTAAATAGGTAAGTTGCAATGCAATATTTTTTTTTCTATAAATAGAAGATCTGGCTGCAATCGTAGGTATTGGCGTTGATTAATTAGATAATTGGCGCTGCGTGAAAAATGTAAAGCAAGTTTAATTCTATGCCTATTAGTACACATATCTACCCCAGCCACACAGACCCTAGACACACAGAAGACCACAGGCTTGGGTTCTGATTCTAAACCCAATCCGATTTCGGATTTTTCGTTTCGGATCAATCCGATTGGTTTAGAATCGCTACGCAGGCTGTCGTCGTCGCGGGGGACCAAAAGCCTATAGAGACATCTGGATCTCACTTGCTGATTGGTCTTCAAGATGCCCACAACCTGCAGGACTGACCCTGGGTTCAGGTGCAACGGTGACATAGATGTGCCTCAGAGGAAGACCCGTAGAGGGGTAAGCCGCAGAGCGTTCGAAAAATGCGAAAGCATCTTTGAGTTCCCGCCGTAAACGTAACGTAAAGGGTAAACGTAAAAACCCCGTCACCGTAAAGTTGTATATATACCATAGATGAAGAATTTTTTTTGCTACGCAAAAAGATCAACAAAGCGAGTGAGCGAGAAATCATTTTCAAGTGGAAATCGCTCGAGAGAAGAAGAGAAAGTGAATGAAGTAACGTCATTACAATATTTTAGTATACCCGAACGTAACAGTCTGATTTCGTCGCGGTGAAAATCGTGTATTATTTAATTAATCCTGGGATTGCAGACGATTTTATTAAATTATTTATATTATGGCATGTTCTGTGCGTGAATGTGATACAAGACGATATTATAATCCGAATCATTACACTAGTCACCAACACATGTAAATATGATTTTTTATCAGGTCTCCGAGCAGCCTTTGTGTGTCTTTTACATTTGACGTCTTTGGTATATACAGTCAGATAACAAACTAACCTAACCTGTCGCGAGATTATAATCTCACGCGTTAGATTAATTATAATCTGACAGTGTTGACAATTTTATGGTGGCATATTTATGTATCGTACAAATTATAGATTTCGATCCCTGAAATCGATGGTGGCGACATCATGACTGTATCAGATAACCGTGCCTCATTGTATTACAAAATTACAGGTTGTCAACTTGAGGTATTTTTTTTTGATTCGCCTCAGGGTTAATGTAACATGAGGTTCAATTGGACCATAGTTTATCATAATTACGAGTATATTATTTATGTAGTACCTGGGTTACCGAGCTTTGCTCGGTTTAAATACTAAAAATACTTATATATTCTTAAAAAAAGAATATTTGAAAAAAGAAGAGAAGCCATCTAGATTCGAACCCGCAGCTATTAATTCGTGACCGCCATGAACGCCCGACTTTCCGTCTGAGCCAATTATGCTGTCGCGTCATGCGGCGAAATTTACCTTTGCATTCTAATGTCTAATGTGACAGTTTTTCATTGTCTAAAACGCGCATAATATGCGTTTTTAGACAATGAAACCTAGTTAGATCGATTTATCGTCCCCGAAACCCCCTGCATACATAATTTCATAAATATCGTTCCAGCCGTTTCCAAAATTCAGATTCTATATATATATACATATATAGGTACAAGAATTGCTCGTTTAAAGGTATAAGATGAATAATGATTGATGGGAAGGTTGTAGGTAACACCGAATTTAATTATATTTGGTTTAAAAAATGTGAGGCGTTACGGGCCGCATAGTAAATGTGAAACATCGAAATTATTTTGCGCGCCATGTTCGTTTATTTTTGTTAATTAAAACTTCTGTAGGCACACCGCACACAGAGTTTTTCGTAGACCTGGATGACCTGTCATGTTCTGAGGTGAAAGCTTCGATCGGGGGGTCTACTGCCTAACGAAAAACGCTTTGACGCTTTGGCATTGCCGTCTCTTTCATTTCAAGCGAGAAGAAAAGAGACAGCAATGTCAAAGCATCAAAGCGTCAAAACGTTTTTCGTTAGGCGGTAGAAGCGCGAGTGAACTCGGAACCGCCGAGTGTACCCGAGCAAGAATGAGACAGTCGACTGTTCTTCACTGCTGTGTTAGAAAGATACAGTTAGCTGCTCTTCACTGCTGTGTTTACTATTCTGATTTGCATAGAATCTAAAAAACAAGAACTTTAATTTCTTACTTGTAGAGATGGCGGTCATGTCAAGCCTTTTTTAGGGTTCCGTAAAACGTAAAAACGGAACCCTTATAGATTCGTCATGTCTGTCTGTCTGTCTGTCTGTCTGTCTGTCTGTCCGTCCGTATGTCACAGCCACTTTTTGCCGAAACTATGAGAACTACACTGTTGAAACTTGGTAAGTAGATGTATTCTGTGAACCGCATTAAGATTTTTACAAAAGTTTTTTGAAAAAACAAAAATTAGGGGTGCCCCCCATACTGAGAACTGAAGCTCAAACATTTTTTTTTCATGAAACCTACACGTGTGGGGTGTTTATCGATAGGTCTTAAAAAATGATGTTGAGGTTTCTAATCTAATTTTTGTCTACACTGAATAACTTGCGCGAGAGACGCTTCCAAAGTGGTAAAATGTGTGTCCCCCCCCCTCTAACTTCTAAAGTGAGAGAATGAAAAAACTAAAAAAAATATATGATGTACATTACCATGAAAACTACCAACGAAAATTAGTTTGAACTCGATCTGTTGAGTAGTTTTTTTTTAGTACGTCATAAATACACTATTATTAAAACTTCGATCAAAGTTACAACGAACTACAAGAACTATGTGTACTATGTATATTATGTTACTTGCTGGAACGGAACCCTTCATGGGCGAGTCCAACTCGCACTTGGCTACTTTATTTTCAATAATACGCTCACACTTATCAATGCCAAAAAAAGAAACATTCATTTAAAATATCGCTGAATAAATCGTATTAATCGATCACTTCACGACTGCTACGTCACGATCCTTCAATCAACACACGATACACCAAGCAAACAAACATCTCTAATAGATTAACAGACACGCATTCAAGGTTCTAATAGCTTATTAACTATTAATTAATTTCGATGAAATACGTGCGTGACTACGTGTTGCAACACTAGTGTATCCTTTGCGGTTTTAACACGTACGACACGACTCGACGATACTAAATAATGTTTGATATGTGTTTTTGTGATGTACAGTGTGATTTCATTCATTTTAGTCGACGAAAAATGAATATTGAATTATAACAATTGGAAATATCTTTGGTGGCCTAGTACTTAGAATGTGTGACTGCCAAGTGCCAACCGTCGTAGGTTTAAATGATACCTGCGACACTGAGTAATTTTCCAAGTGCTAATGTAGAAGTTTGTCATCAACACTAGCTTTATCGGTGAAGCTAAATTTCGTGAGGAAATCGGTATGTTCCAAGTTCCAATAATCTTTCGCCCAATAAAATCGTAATAAATAAGTATGTATTCATTTATGCAATAAATTAGTCCAAGCCGTGTTTGTCTAGTGGCTAAAATATCCGATTTTATAATCGTGACATTGTAGGTATCAATTCGCCCTTAAACCCCAGTGTTTTTTACAAGTAAATTTGTGTTCCTATTTACCACTAACTGTAACGGTGAAGCAAAATATCGCGAGGAAACCGGCATGTCCCAAGAACAACTTCTTTTGGGGACATTTACAAATGTGCACTCTTTTTTGACGAAAAGCCTCGAGCTCCACTAGTGAAAACATAAAGTGCACTGCGAATATTAAGAACAGGATTCGTAATGAATTTTTAAGATAAATTGTAAGGAAAATGTTTTGTAAAGCATATTTCACCCTCTTATAATGAAGCAAGAGGCCACGAGGGCCAGACCTTCGTTATTTTATAAAAGCTGAAAGTTCATCTGTGCATGTCTCATAAACAGGTAAGAACGACCAGGGACTATATAGTTCGGGGTGTGGTTACTTGGGCAGGTAACCGGTAGTAAAGGTGTATAAAATAGTATCTTACATTCTTTAACGTATAAAGCTCAATTTTTTTTATATTTTGTTAAAGATAACTTTAGAAATCTCGTCATCCATAGCCAAACACTTATGACAGTTGCTACCCCCTGCCAGACACCCCTAAACTTTAATAAATTATAATTATACTTTTGTTATAGTATAAAAGCTAATTTTTTATATGTTATTCCAAATGGTACATACATAATTTGCTCGCAAAATTGCTGCAATAGCTCGCTTTTGCAAGGTGGTAGATTGCTACCGTCAATATTTCGCAACTTCTTTCGGTCAAAAGCTTCGTTTACATCGGAGACTGTATACGAGCCGATGAATATTTGAAGCCTAGCGGCATGCATCAACATCAATTAGGTAGGTACATTAGGGACATTGTAAATATTGCATATAAATATTTGAATAATATTGAAGATGTTTTGTTGAAGATCTAAATTTTCAATTTATTCGCTGTTGCCGAAGTTCTTGAAAGCTTCCTGGTACTCTGGATATTTTTTTAATTTCTTGTATGGCTTTAATTTTCCTTTTCTGAAGAACCCAGGTTTAAAATCACAACCTGTGATGGCATGAAATCCAGGTAAACTCTGACAAATGAACAGCCCCAACTCTGCATGTATTTTAGTCAGGTCCACATATCTCAAATTATTGCCAGTACCCGTAAGCATCCGAACAACCGAATCACTTTTAAGGTGATGCATGTTACCAAGCATTATAGCCGCAATATCGGTATTATCACTTCTTATTACTATTTCTGCTGGATAGTTGATGTTACATGCATGGTACTATTTTCGTATCTGCTTCCTCGTGTAATGGGCATGACAACTCTTCATCAACCCTTGAGACAACTTTGTTGGAATTATTGAACAGTTCTCCTGTATCCTCGCGCTCGCACTTAGCGAGCGCGAGGTAACAACAACAATATACAGCGGACTTTCGATGTGTCTGGCAAGATGTAAAAACCATTAAAACTGTCCGGCTATTGAGGTAACATCTTTTCATAGATCCCCAAGTAACATTTATAAAATTTAGCTTTTATACTATTACAAAAGTATAATTATATTTTTTTTAAGTTTAGGGGTGTCTGGCAGGAGGTAACAACTGTCATAAGTGTCTGGCAATGGATGACAAGATTTCTAAAGTTATCTTTAACAAAATATAAAAAAATTGGAGCTTTATACGTTAACGAATGTAAGGTACTATTTTATACACCTTTACTACCGGTTACCTGCCCAAGTAACCACAACCCAAACTACATTATATAGTCCCTGGTCCTTCTTACCTGTTATCGGGGACATGCACAGATGAACTTTTAGCTTTTATACAATAACGAAGGTCTGGCCCTCGTGGGCCTTAGTCTATAACAACTACTCTACACATTTTCCAAATAATTGAACTTAATTTAATGGAGTTAAATAACGTTTAAACGTACTTAAACTTGCATCTTTATATCGCTAAAGTTTAAAACGAAATTCCATAGTTAAGTAAAATGTTTCACTAAGCGAAGTATAGATTGTTTTACAAATCGTACCGACATCTGAGTCGTACGCTATAAGCAGGTTTTATTCGCGGAGCAATTAGATACAATTCGTGTGAGGCGATCGGAGTGTAAGTCGCATGAGGTGAGGTCACCGCGACTTAATATTTCTCGCGAGTTTGCGGTTACCCACTTTTGATGGTCCATCGTAAAACGTGAAGTGTGATCGTTTTGTAGAATGCCGTTTATTTTTGATTTGAGTTTTTAATATATTTATTTACTCAGCGCTTATGCGTGCTAAAAACCTGACGAATTATTAGGTACCTACTGACTATAATCAAATAGGTGCAAAAAAGTTTTGTGGCGTCAGAACTCCTATTGGTGAGTAGGTAAGGGTTTGGGATTCCGCGGTTTGTATCAAAGCCACAGACTAAGTAGAGAGATCAAAGTCTAGTAGATAGATAGATAAACTCTTTAGTTTATTTTAATTAGAAGACAAAAACAAAGATATACAAAAACTTAGTACTAGTAGGGAAATATAAAGGGCTCTGAAAAAATACTTATCAAACGAATGAATCGATGCTACGGGCTACAACTAGGATTCGGCGCCTTGTATGAATATATAGGAATGAGTAAGAACCACAATCCATCACGTTGTCCAATAGCTGTGGGGTGGCAGATGACTATGTGGACTTCCTCACGATGTTTTGCTTCACCGTAAAAGATAGAGAAATCTATTTTTAACACGTTTTTTTCATCTATTTCCTCTCGGAATCTTGTTTACAAATTGTTCGAAGAAGTCTGAATCTAATTAGAAAAGTCTTGTTTTGTTTCAAAAGTGGTCTTTTTAAGTGATCATTTTTAAATTCATCGAAATAGGTCGCGCGGTTTTTGAAAATTCAGAATTGTGTGCATCGATGATATTTTTTATGCTTCGGCTACATTAGCGGGCGAAGATTCGCATCGTGTTGGCGCGACAAAAACTAAGTTTTTGTCGGACTAGGCATATTCTTATCTACATTAAGAGTGCGCCTAAAGCCAGGAAAAAATCAGATTTCACCCGCGCGACGCGTTTCTTAATGTGATGTACATAAAGTCGAGAATAGCATGACACAGTTTGGAGGGAAAATCAATATTTAATCAGGAGTCCATTTTTGACCAAGTTTTATTTAATTACTCAATAACTAAACATAAATTTAAAAAAGTGTTCGGTTACTTTACTAGAACGTACAAATATTTTAAATTTTATGAAATTTTATTACCAAAAAATAATGTGGGGTCATCGCTGACAATTTCGAGTACTCGAATTAAAACGGGTTTTTTCGGTGTCATTTTTATTTTTTTATTGTAAAAAACTCTGATCTATTTTTAAAATTCTATTCGGTTATTGTGCTTCTTCTTGATTGTATCCACACGTCAATATTTTTTTTGTCATAGTTTTCAGTTTCTTAACTTCAGTGAGCGGCGTCGAAAATGTCCTTTTTTCGTTTTCTCGCTTTAGGCGCCCCCTTAAGGCGGGCGAAGACATCTACTACATCGTCTTCGCCCGAATACTACGCGATTACACGATGTACCCAGCCACATTCATCGCGTTAAGGGCGTACCCCGAGCAAATGACCTTGAGTATTTCTTACCTTATCGCACACCGCAAGAAAGAGCAAGAGAGAAACAGTAGGATTTGTCGCTGTTTTACACTCAAATTTTAGAATAAACTCTTTATAAAATCAGATGTTGGTCTTTTGAAAAAAATAAAACTACCAAAATGTTTGTTATGGAGTCGTCTATCCGTTGGTGTAAGTGCAAAATCAAAATAATGGACGATTTTCGAGGAGATGCATGATAACTACAATTATTTATTTTTTTCGTGGTTTCGTTGTGAGGCGATTGTTTAAACAATAAGTTCATTATCAAAAAAATAAAACTACCATTTTGAAGCCAAGAAGTTGTAGAAATTGAATGTATTTTTTACCAGTTGATGTTTGTTTTGGCTAATGAGTAGATAGCTCTTTAAACTGGACAAAAAACTCGTTTTGCTGGGGGACGCACCTTAACACGAATTTTCGCCGTAGCCCGCTAATGTAGCTGAGGCATTACTTGGCTGTCACATTAGAGCAGTGTGTTTACTTGAATTTGTTTTTACATTTTTATACAAATTATTATTTGAGTGAGTTAGTTTACTTTTTCCATTATGATTTTTCCGAGAAAAGTAATCATCGAAGTAACGGTAGTGGCTTAGTGAATGAAACGTGTGTTTCTCAATCTTGAGGTTATAGGTTCCTGCACCTCTGTTTATTTTCCCAAGTGCAGGTGCACAATATTATTTTCATCACTGGCTTTAACTGCAAAGGAAAACATCCTGAGGTAAACAGCGCGTTTAAAAAAAATGTCTTTCGAAGACATGATGTGTCATTCTTCAACCCGCACTTGGCCAGGGCGATTTACTATGTATAGAAGTCTCGATTCCCTTTGCGAGAGAAGGTTTCGGGTCCCAGTGGAAACATCAAATGGGCTTCTTATATTCCATAAAAGATTGCTAAGTCATTTAACAAAATATGAGTCGGCGGTCAAGCATAAGCCTTATAAGTGATTGAAAAATACTTAAGAGAATTGAAATAGGTATATGTTTCGAAAGTTCAAGCCGAGTATTCCGAACACATTACCGCACTGCTGGCCTCACAAATTGAATTGACATCGTGAGAATCTCCAACTGTTATTTGTAACTATGAAAATACGTTTTCCTATTCTAATATTATTATCATGAAGATAAAATACAAATGTATGTTTGCTTGTAACGAAAAAGCCGGAAGATCAATTGATAAGGTATAAGAACAAAATTAAAAAAGTTGTTTTACCCTGATTATCTTGGATTTGAAATGTGTTATAGCATTCTACTACTCAAGCCCTTTCATTTGATAACCATATTGAAGGAGTTGTGAAAAAAAATTGGACTGCCGATAGAAGTGAAAACTAATAACTCAGAATTGGGCGTGATCATGACCAATCGACCATGGCCATCTAGAATTCTAGATCATCCGAGTTCACACGAAGATTTCTTAGATTTACGAACGTGACGCTTGAGTTCAATTCATAGCCCACGGAAAATACGAATGTGGTGTACCAAAAGAAGTGGTATGTACGATGTGCAGTATTACTTCTTTAATTTCTAGGGTCATACAGAGTTACGTTAAATATTCTACAGAGTTACATTATAGCGCATTGCACCTATCATTTTGTAAAGCACTTGCTTACTGCTATTTAGCAGTGATGAAGAACATCGCGAAGAAACGGCCATGATCCTAGACATACATCGTTTGAGGCCATGCTTTTTAGCAATCTCACACTGGGGGGTCTACCGCCGAACGAAAAATGTCATAGCCTTGATGTTTCTCTCTCTTTTCTTTTCGCTTGAAATTATAGAGACAGCATTAGCAAAGCGATAGCCGATTTAGTTAGGCGGTAGAAGCGCGGGTCCCCGAGGTGGATTACTGGATTATGGCCTTGATTAGTAAATGAAAGTCCAGATCCAAGCAGTGGGAACACAGAGTGGGTTCCTTATGCTTTATGTAGAATTATTGGAATATATGTTGTTGTGATAACATTGCATGTCGCCGGTAACATTAGGTCACGCCATTTCACACGAGGTTACGCAATGAGAGTCAGTAAATTACTTGGGAATCTTTAGATCATCTTTTTTATGGCCGAGATGATTTGACCATTATGATCTGCGAAGCATATTATATATAAATGTTTGGTGCGGAGTGTTGACACACACATCCTATTTCCTGCTAACATTATAAATGTGAAAGTTTAAATGTTGGGAGCTTACCTAAATGTTAGTTGCTCAATCAAGTCCGCACAACTAAACGCTTGAAATAGTTGATAGTTTATTTCCATACAGAATACATACAGCTCAAGATGACATGATACACTACAGGCCCGTGAACAACATGTATGGGTCATATGTACACCAGCAGACCTATGTAGAATTATAGAAGGGTATACAATAATAAGATTCAGCACTATGCAGGCACTTCTAAGCTGTCCAACTGAGTGCAGGTGAAGAGAGCGGGTTGCAATCCTCGATCATTTCTTCTTGTCGCATGACCACACTAAATATCTGTCAAATCTACTAGTATTTCGCCAATAATAATACGACAGCCGAAACTCGTACCAGTCAATAGGCGTGATGAATTAAAAAAACTAATAAGCCCATCTGTCAGAATATTCAAAAATATTGTAAACGTATTTTTGTTTCATAAACAAAAACTGACGAATATACAGTGCTTTGAATTGTCTCGTCTGGCATCACTTCATGATACGATTTTTACGAAGACTTGTAAGAGATTTTTGAGCAAGTCATTATTTCTATTCAACGGCAGGCTCTTGTAAAAAACAGTGTGCCGCGACATAAGAGACTAATTTCATAGAATTGGTAACATGTACATCCAAATCTGATGATTTTGGATTCGGCAGGCGAGCGTAGGTATCTAAAACATACTAATAGGAAAACATATTAATATAAATCCATACTAATATTATAAAGCCGAAGAGCTTGTTTCTTTGAACGCGCAAATCTCAGGAACTACTTCAGGGATTTCAAAAATTATTTCGTTACGTTTTTTCGTACTGTTTCCGTTGGATATGGAATTAGTCCTTGAGTGCTATAAGCTATAGATCTACCTACCATGGGCAAAGCCGGGACGGACACAAATATTTTAGTAAAACACTTTTATTTGAGAAGGACGGGCTAGACATGCGTCCAATGATAAGCTGGACTAAGCCCATAACAGCATAGTGTCATATACATAGTGTTCGTCCGAATGGTGTGTGGTACTGCGCTCGTTATTTGGAGATATTAATATGATTTATCTCTTTACCCTGTAAATTCTTTGCAAAAATTGTCTGAAGGGATTTTCCACAACGAAAGAAGTTGGCTAGCCGGAACAGTAATATTAATAATAATAATTAAGTTTGCATATCACTGCTTAACCGTAAAATAACTTGTTAAGGTGTGGTACGTTCCCAGGTGGGCTCAGCAAAGAGTCCTACCACTACGTAAGTACACGTAAAGGTGAAAAATATGCAGACTTAATATATTTTTTAATTAACTCCAATGGCAGTGAAAGGTTTTCAATTTTTTGCTGAGTCTTAGGTATTTATTTTAGTTGTAGTTTTATACGTAAGTGATGTTTGTATTCCGCTATAAATGATAGTGTGACGCCATACAGCTCACAACCTTTGCCTCTTACTTTCGAATGACCTGGCTAAGCCGCGTAGTGATGGGTTTGATTCGGGATAGTTGTCGATAGATCGCAGAAGCATATTTCTATCGCTAGTTGTAAGTGTGTTTCCCTTTTGCTACTAATATTTTATAACTAGTAGCAAGCTGCGATTTCACTCGCGCAGTTCCTGATTCTGTTGTTTTCACGGGATAAAGCTTATGTGTTATTCCAGACCATTATCTATCTACAAGTAAGTTTGCCTCAAATCTCAATCTCAACCAGAACTCTTCAGTAATTTTCGGATTTATAATATTAATAGTTGTGATTGGATGTTTGTTGTTCAATGACGTCGGAGGAACTGAAACGAAGCGGCAAACCCTCCTGTCCCCTGTCCCCAAGACTTGAACGTAGTCGCTTTTGTGATAAAAACACCTAAGCTAAGAAACACGTTGCCTGAGTGGGGTTTTCCCCGTGGTTACAATCATGGTGACTTGAAGGCGAGAGTGAATCGGTTTCTTCTAGGTAAGCACACTCTCTCGTAGAGTCGCCGATTACGATAGCATTTATAGGAAGGTATACCTTTGAGCTATTTACCAAACAATAAAATAATCATCAAAATCGATCGGCGGAAATCACAATAAGCGGAGCTATCGCCGAATACACATAGAGAACACCCTCCTTTTTTGCAAGTCGGTTAATTCGAATTTTTACTAGCAAACTTCCGGGTGTCGGTTTTTGTGACGGTGTGCGCGCGCATCGCAAAAATTGACTCCCGTCATTGTAAGAAGTATCATGTAATAAAAAAGAGTATACGTATTGTCGTAGTAACGATGCCACATCACTACACGCGTTGGAAACTTACAAGCGGTGATAAGAAAGACTCGCTAATAATATATTAGTACCGTGAGGTACTTGATCATTTCTAGTGTGAACAACTACGATGGTTCCTGTTCGTTATATTTGTAAGGTTATGCAAAACCAATATTTATATAGTCGAAAGAGGATTTGAATATAGTTCATATTTTCGCAATTACCTAGTATGAATTGCGAAAATATAAACTCGACATTACATTTTTCGTCAATCATCATCATCTCGCCCGATGTTAACGTCGCCGTTATGGTAATAAATATAATATTAAGAATATTACCGTGATGTGGTCTACGATGAAGCGTTCCTACCAAAGACAGTATATACCTACCTATAAATATATTCTGTGGTGCTTACCTAGAAGAAACCGATTCACTACCTGGATCCGTTGTTACCACAAAAGTGGAGTCAAACCTCTTCGTTAGAGTCTTTGGAACGTCTACCAGGAAACGGTGTTGCTTTTTCAAGCTACGAACAGTCCGATAGTAGAAAGGGCAAAGTGATCATGCAGACTAGTTGTACGCTCTCCGCAATGTCAAAAAATCGATAAGCTAGCAATTATGCGGCGATATTCAAAACTTTGAATTCTTTTTGGAACAAAGGTGACTAAATGAAACGAATAAGTTCGTCAGTTACATTATTAAAAAATATTGGACACATATTTATTCTTTTGTTTAATAAAAAAATAATTGGCGTCATACTAGGTAGGGTAGAGGTTTTAAAAATGTGACCAACTGTGACAAATTAATAAATAATAAATAAATATTGGTGGACAATTCACACACAACACCATCTGACCCCAAACTAAGCAAAGCTTGTATGATGGCGGCCAGATAGCTGATATAATACTTATATAGTTTTAAATACATACTTATTATACATAGAAACACCCAGACATAGTACAAACATTTGAATTCATCACACAAATATTTGCACTGGGTGGGAATCGAACCCACGACCCTCGGCTTCGCAGGCAGAGCTACTACCAACTAAGCCACGAGGCCAGTCCGTCAGAATATTTCACATAATAATATTTCACTTAAACTCGCATCACCACCCAAGTTTGTCATTTGATTCGAATATTATAAAACTGTATTAAACGAAATAAAATTAAATTTAGAATCATCAACAAGAAGAAGTTTCATTTTTCTGCCAATCAAAGCCAAGATACAAAGTCGAAGTCCTCAACATAATGGTCAACAAGGACAGGGGAGGGGTATACAAATCATGAAATTCGTGTGACGTAATTTATAGATGGCCCCTTATTGATTTAATTAGTTAGGGTACATTATTATTTTGTCTTCTGTTTTCAGAGATACTTATTGAGATGCGTTCTAGATGTCGGCAACAGTAATGGTGATCGCTAACTGCACTTGTTGCAACGGCACTTAATGTTGCCGCTTAATGTCGAATGTCTACATTCTCTGTATTTTTGCAACAGGAAGTACTTCACTATTATTGCAAATGTTTTCAATGGAAATAGAGTCACAGTTTGGACGGAGCGCTTATGAGCCGGAAACCTTTGCCGATAACTTTTCCGGATACAAAAAAAAAGAACTCAAAAGTATTAGATTTAAACCTTATTATCTATGTGCGTAATGCCGCTAACATTAAACGCCAAAGGAAAACATTGTGAAAAAATCCACATATACCAAGAATCTTTCGAAGTCATGTAACTTGCACTGGGCCAGCGTGGTGGATTTTGACTTGACGGGGCCTCTCTCCTTGAAGAGAAGACCCCCGAGTCCCAGCAGTGGGAGCATCTAGTAGGCTGTTTATGCTTATGTTATGCTTATTGTTTCGGCTTTTTTAAATTAATTGCCATAAAGTTAATACATTTTTCTGTCTATCTAGAAATACGAGTATATAATATTTTAATTTATGTATAAAAATGAATAAAAAAATCAAAAACACGAAAAAACAGTTAAGAGATAGATATACAAAATAAGTTAACTGTATACCATTACAGTGTATCAATCTTCGTGCTTTTAATGACACTGCTTTTTTATTTCTAAAACCAAGTCATTTAAGAAAAATCTATCTCTACTTATTCCGAAACTTTTCTGAGACCTCTATCTTTAACTCTAATGGGACCGCTGTCTCATTAGAATAAATTTAATGAAAATTAGTTCGCGAGGTAAACTCTTTAAATTGCTCTCGGCTGCTTGTTTTTGTAAAAAAATCACTATTAATAATCTATCTGTTACAATTTCAAGCCTGAACTACAGAATCAATTTAAATAAAACATATTACAGAGATAGCCGAGAGAAAGTACATGCTTTAATTTAAATGAAATAGATAGATAGATAGATAGATAAACTCTTTATTGCACTTATTTAGAAAACAAAACAACAAAATTAAACAAAAACTTAAAAACAAAGTAGCAATTGGCGACCTTATCGCTAAGAGCGATCTCTTCCAGGCAACCGCAGTATGGAAAAGGAGAAAAGAAGAATAAGAATACGGGGAAGTACAAATAATGAGTGAAAGATACTTATAATTATATAATTTGGAAAATTAACTATACTATTATAATACATAATTAAAATATAATACCTACTCAATACTAACATACTGCATATACTTACATATTAATAACTGTACACTCTAATACATAAATATTAATATTACATACACTAATAGATATATAAATATCATGTTTTACAGATGGAGATTTACCTATGCAATAGATTCAAATTATGTAAGATTAAAGAAAAGTAACGATTTCAAGTAAATGATCATGTAGATAAATATAATTGATTCACCAGTTGTTTGAAAGTGGCAAGCGATGGAGCTTGTCTGGTTGATACAGGCAAAGCGTTCCACAGTTCAGTAGCCCGAAAAGCAAAAGACTTGCCATAGAAATTTTCACTGCGTGCTGAAGGCATTTGGAGTACCAAATTGTTTTTAGATCGGAGAGGCAAAGAGTGTGCATCGCTCCAGAAAGTAAAAACATCTTTCAAATAACGCGGTGATGAGGGGTTAAATAATATATTATAGAGTAGAGACAAAGTATGAGCATTCCGACGAAGGCGAATGGGGAGCCACTTGAGCTGCATACGAAACTGAGACACGTGATCATATTTGCGCAAGCCAAATATAAATCTTATGCAATAATTTTGGAGACGCTCAAGTTTATTTAGCTGGTCTTCATTGAGGTCAAGATAGCAGATATCTGCGTAGTCCAAGATGGGAAGAAGAAGAGATTGTGCAAGCGCAACTTTAGTAGCAGTGGGTAGAAAATTTCGTAATCGTCTCAACGATCCACCAGAAGCAAATAATTTGCAACTGATTGCTTTCAGATGAGGTTCCCAGCTTAACGTTCGATCGAAAATCACGCCCAGGTTTTTGACTGTTTCGCTGTATGGTATTACTATCCCGTTAAAAACAACTTTTGGAATGGAAACCCAGTCCACTCTAGAGATCATGTAAGGACTCCCAATTACTATAACTTGTGTTTTGGAGGGGTTAACATTCAAGCCAAAAGAGTTACTCCAGTGAACAATTTGTCGTAAGTCAGCGTTCACCCGCTCAATGGCAATATTGAGATCAGAAAGCCGTGCTTGAGAATAAATTTGAAGATCGTCTGCATAAAGGTGGTAGGAAGAATTAAGGTTTTGAGAAATTGAGTTTATGAAAATAGCAAAAAGAAGTGGGGATAGCACACCGCCTTGAGGAACACCAGCATTTGTACTACACCAAGACGATAGTACATCGTCGAGGTGAATACGTTGCCGGCGTCCATACAAGTAACTATGGAACCAATTGATTACTGATGGAGATATGTTAATAGAGCGCAGTGTCGCCAGCAAGATATCGAAATCGACGGCGTTAAAGGCATTACTGAAATCTAGCAGAGCTAGAACAGTAAGCCTGCCGTCGTCCATACCTTTGCGTATGTCGTCGGTGATCTTAACAAGGGCGGATACAGTGCTATGCCCTGGACGGAAACCAGATTGAAAAGGGTTTAGGAGGTCTTGCCTGTTTAGGAATTGGTTAAGTTGAGAGTGAACAAGACGCTCTAGGACTTTGGACAGAAAAGGAAGAATGGATATAGGGCGGTATTCGGAAAAGGAGGCAGGATTTGGTTTCTTTGGCAAAGGAATTAATTGGGCCTCTTTCCAGATTGCTGGAAAAATGCCACTGGATATGGATTTGTTAAAGATTGCACATAGGACGGGAAGGATGACGTCAAGAATGGGCAATAGCATGTTCCTACTGATACTATCACCGCCAACAGCGTTGGAGGAGATCGACACAATACTCTTCTTAACATCACTTTCAGTGAATCGAATGAATGTAAATGGAGAGTAGTCAGGAGATAGGGTGGCAGAGAGATGATTTATGGTAGAATTTTTTACCGCTTCCGATATAGAGGAAGCAGAGGAAAAATGTCGATTGAGAGCATCTAGGTCTAATTTATTAGGGGTAGAATTTGGACGTGATTTGCCAACTCCCATTGACTTAAGAAACTTCCAGACTTTACCTGGATTCTCATTATGAACTGATTTATGGACATGTCGGCGTATTGCATCTCTACACACCTTATTGCAGCGATTTCTGGCCTGAGTGTAACTATCTTTATTAACCTCTGTAGGACGTGACTTATAACGCGATTTCGCTGCCGCCTTTTTGTGCATGAGTAACTTGATTTCGTCGGTGAGCCAAGGGGCAGGAAGATGTTTGATTTTAATCCTACGTAGAGGTGCATGAATGTCGTATAGGTCTGTAACGAGCTTATTAAAAATGGCAACTTGTTCATCCATCGAAACAGCGTCAATAACGGGGCCCCAATCAATGTTTTTGGCGTCTTTGAGAAGTGATTCATGATCCATACTACTAAAATTGCGATGCATGACGATTTTAGGTTTAGATTTAGGGGGACGGATTTTATATGAGAGAAAAATTAAATCATGGTATGAAAACTCATCAGCAGAGTGCTGACCATGTGAAGCAATATTATTAGGGGAAGACACTAACATCAAATCTAGTAAAGATGGGGTACTATTAGGGAAATGATGAGTAGAGTTGAGAGGAAGAATATGCAAGTTGTATGATTTAGCAATAGATTGTAGTGAAGAGGAGCGAAGATCGTTTTTAAGGAGGCAAGTATTGAAGTCACCCATTATAATGGTGTGATTGTACAAAGGTATAAGGTTAAGTAAGAGACTTTCAAATGAAGAGAAATAGTTGACGTTTTTGGAGGGGCTATAGTAGACTCCGAGAAGAATTTTAGTATGTGAAAGAAGAACTTCAATAAGTAAATGCTCACCGGCACATGCCGGTGGTGGTTGTGGCGATTTGCTCACCAGTGAAAAAGGAATGTTATCCTTAGGCTAGGTAAATAAGATTAAAAGGAGTTTCACGCGATGGAATAATGAAAAAAGTTTGTATAGAATCGTTCGGGTAAAATCCCTACTAATAGTTTAGGTTAGCCGTAGCAAGTTATAATAATAAACTACTTAGTTATAAATATTAATAACTTTGTTTTTTTTTAATGTTTGATCGACGGGAAGGGCAATAATTTCCGTTTTATAGCGGAGTTATTGCGTCATCTCTACGTCTTTTAATTTCGTGGGCCATTTGCCAATATGGCGAAAGTGATGATTCTATATTATTTATTCTCGTCTGTTGATTGACAGGCGGTCAGACCCCACCAGCAACGCACAAACGCACTCGTATCAAACTGATATTTATCACTTTGACAGAGTACTATCTACAAGAAAAACGTATTTAAATATGTACTAGCAGCGCTCCGCGATCTATCCGCGTGGATCACGTTCCTGTTACTTTCTCGGAATAAAAAGTACCTAGCTAGCTTATGTGCAATTCCAGACTATAACCTAACTGTATTCCAAATTTTAATCCGATCCATTTCACAGAAATACTTTATTATGCACACCAGTAAAGTTAAAAATGTTTTTTTTATATTTTTTTTTTATTTAATAATTATTCACCAACCAACTTGGTGAATAATAAATTTATTACAATCTAGCCTAATTCGGAAAGTCTAGGCTAATGAGTAATTTTATTATGACTTAGTTTGCTAGATAATAATAATTGTGTTAAAAATGTAGAGCACATTAAATAATTTAACTAGTGCCATAAATGGCGGCCTTATCGCTATTAGCGATTTCTTCCAGGCAATTTTAGTTTTGGTATTAGTAGTAGGAAAGACGCAAAAACGACCTAGGTGGAAAGAGCGATCTTTTAAATAAGCCACGCGAACTAGTTCGTTGATGATTTGAATTAATTAAATATTAGAAGGGTTTCTGATGTCCGTTCTATTGTGGATGACATACATGACTAACGGACTTGGTTTATTTTGATTCTTACTGGAGTCTCATCTTAAGATTTAACGTTATGGTATATGATTGTATGTTTTTTCAGGTCAAGGGCATATAATTCACCACAACCACCCGCCGCCACCCGCTAGCAATGTAGGTATGTAAGACCGCTAGATAGGTGGCTTGGCGGATGTCGCATGTCCTCGTAATATTTTGGAACATGGCAATTCCTCACGATGATCATTCACCGTTAAAGCCAGCAGTGACAAACCTGTATTTATGCACTTGAAAAAATGCTCAAAGGTATAGGCGAAATACGAACCTACGACGTCAAGATTCTTAATTGCACATTTTAGCCACTATGCCACTGCAGTTTTTTTAGTCCACGTCAAATATAGAAGTTGCTTGTTGCACCATGTTAACGTTAAAATTATAGTGAGTAAAACGATTGTAGTCAGTGATATTGTGTGCCGTGAAAATAAATGTAAACTTGTTATTTTATATTTGTAGTTTTGTTAACAGGTTTCATAGCGGGCAGGTCCTTTTCGCACAAAACTAAATAGAATGAGAACTACACTATGATACAGTCCGCGAGGTATAAGCTGAGCTTTGCATTAGTGTGAGTGATCAAATGCATACGCATCTATTACCAAAAGTACAGTCAGACAACAAACTCTTAAACAACAAGCTGACATTAACTATCCAGGATCAATATGGTCATTGCGAAAAGAAGTATCTCTTTTAGGATTCAAATGATCAAGGACAGAGAATAACAGAAAAATTTTAATGGAAAAGCATGAGATCCGTCACCTACGTTTAACTTATTTACTTAAAATTTCCGAATACCGTACTCAGGGCAGGCCTATCGTTTATACCGATGAAACATATATTGACACCACTCACACTTCATCAAAATCATATTCAGATGGCAGCACTTCTGGTTTAAAGAAACACCTTATTAAGAGAACATGGTCACAGCGTTCTGCGTCTGACTGATCTTTTGGTGATCACTCACACTAATGCAAAGCTCAGCTTATACCTCGCGGATTGTACACACCTAACCAACTACTTACACGCACATCTGAATTATCTACAGACCAATGAAGGATTAAACTCGTAGATTATCAAGATGTCCAGGATTTCTGTTTATTTTTTAAATTGAAATAAACAGAAATTGCATAATCGTGAATACAATTGCTATTACTTTCAACTGACAATTTAAAGAAGAAATAAACTAAAAGAAAGAACTAGTTCGCTAGAGGACAGTGAACTAAATTGAGCGCTCATGTTGTGACCAACTATATCCAATACCATTAGAAGACTGGACGTCTACTCTGATTCAATGAAAACGTAATTTCGAAATAAACTCGCCATTTTCCAACTACGATTCTACTTCGATCCGTCGTTTTGTCCGTTTAAATGTTCTAAGCCTACTTTAATTAGAGTATGCTTAGAATATTTAAACGTCAAACAATGTTGTGTCGGACGAAACGAAGTAGAACGAGAGTAGGAAAGTCGCGAGTTTTTTTTCGAAATTTCGTTTTCGTAGAAACAGAGTAGACGTCCTGATTTGTAGGTGGAAATATTTAGAGATGCGGACAGCGTGACGGACAATAAGGAAAACCTGCCTACTTTCCCACTTGACCGCAGAATCCTTTAACTAGTGGGATCTAATGTATGAGCTCTTAGCGTTCAATTTCAATTACGCGTACGATTTCCACTGATATGATTTACCAAATTGATGTCCATCGTTTATTCATCAATTTGGTATTTGGGCACACCTTTGCTAGCAAACTGAAGTGGCAGTAGCATGGTCATATTTATTGTAGACCTGATAACCGTTGGGGTAGATAGGTTCTGGAGTGGAGACCGCGAATCAGCAAACGTAGTGTATGACGCACTGAGACTAGATGAAGTTACGATATACGAAAGACTCGCTGGTGGCGGTTGGAGACTTAAGACCGAGAATCGGGCTGCACTGGGGTATTATTTATAGGAAAAATCTATGTCCAGCAGTGGACGACAACTGGCTGATGGTAATGCATTATCTTCATCAGCCTGTGTTATACACCTTATATGTCAACACCATTGAACGACCAATTATGAATATTTCATCATTTGTCGTATCCCTTTTTTGCTTGCTCCCGCATTTGTTCGTCCACCTTTGCGCAAACTCACATCACATGACACATGTCTGCGCATGGCACTCATGCTCGCACAGTTGTTGCCGACTGCCGATAGAAGTGTAAACGTATAATTAAGAATTATCGTACTAAACAGCACTATAGTCGCACAGTACATTCAGCCCCGGATCTTCAAAAATTTTTAGGCGGGGCAAAATTTGAAAAATGGCGCACCGACCTACTTATCTTTCATTTTGCTTTCTTTACTTTGAGGGGGGGGGGGGGTCAACACATCTACTCATGACCACTATGTAGGGACATGACATATCGGGGTCGACACAAAGAGCCTTAAAATTACCACTACTAAACTGAAATGAGCCAAACATACGGCACGGACTCAGCCAGCTCATTCCTTTCTGTTATTTTGTGGATGTCGGTTAAATTGACTATGATCCAATATCGAAATTATCAGCTGCCTATCAAAATTAAAAAAAGCATATTGAGGAATGTTTTTAATAGGCCCGCTGCTACCTGTTTTGTCGCCCGAGTACAGTACAACTTCAATAGTTGTAAGACGCATTCGACCTTCGGGCTCTGGCAGCACCATTAAAAAGAAATAATTTGATCGCCCCTATAGAAGTCATCAGAGTTAGGACGAGTCAAGATGAAGAAGTCACCTGGCCACGACGGTATACCTAATGCTGCTAGTAAATGGATGCCTTCTTCAAACCTGACATTTTCCCTCAAACTGGAACACTTGCAAGGTAAATAGTACTACCAAACCCTGGCACAACCCTGCCTCTTTTTGCCGATGAAAACGCGTACATACATGCATACATACTCACGCAACCCACAGATTGCAGCTAACAGAGCTTCTCGAACACAGAAGCTTCTCGATTCACAGCCAAGATGGATCGACAGATGGCGCAGCGTTGTAAATGTTGTAGCGTTGTAGGAAAAACGGCTGCACTACGAACAGGCCTAAATAGAATGCATCTTTAACAGTACTACTGTAACTTTGAGAACAGGCCATTTGGTGGGAACGCACAGTCAAATGAGCGCCCACATCAACGCAGACTTGAATATGCACTCTCAAACCAGTAACGAAGTCTAGCAAGCGAAGGCGGGTCGAGTATTACTGGGGATCCAAGCTGCTGCTAGGAATAAAACTGGGCATATACAAGACCTACATTCGTACGCGTCTTACATATATAGTGCGACCAGTAAAAAAAGAAGACTTCAAGTAAAGTATAATATCTCCCTGAGGATGATTCCAGAAGCCGGCCGGTACTTATGAAATTTTGTGATCGCCCAAGACTTGAACATCGAAACGGTAGAGGTGTGATGTCGTTAGTCTGGCACACGGTGTGCTGGACTACTTAGACTATGGGATCCACTCTTATAATTTTACGCCACACCTATTACGACATACTTTCGCACGAACACAGCACACACGACAACACGCACTGCTAACTTACACTAAAGACTGTTCAAATATTTTGTGTCACACTTGACCTTGATCTGTGGCTTGCTAGCTAGCCTGTTCTTTCCTCTATATATTGAGATAGGTGCGAAAGGGATAGGAACAGACGCGTTTGTAGAAATTCCCGCGAAATACGACAACACTTAGAAAGCCCGCTTCGAGCCTCGCGCCAGAGGGGTACTTTTTTTACGAAGCCCGGCTTGGGCCTCGTACCAGTCGAGAGGTTAAGGGCGCAAAAGTGCTGATACTCGTGCCGTGCTTTGCAGAAGCTTGCACCACATTATCCCCGAAGTGTATCCAGGCGTCCAGCCCCGGTAAAGAGGTTCGTCTCGAAACCGGTGCCTAGCCTCCTCCAAATTGGGGAAAGAAGAATTCATGATGATAATTTTGGATCGGAAATTATGACGATGATTTGAAATACGTGATGAGTCGCTCAGTCGCTTTACCGGGGGGTGTGGCGTGACGCCCGTGTGCGGTGTACGCTTTGCACGCCGGCTTACGGTGGCCCTGCGGGTCTGCCACTTAATTAAATCTGCTTTGGCTTTGCTATTGCTGTTTCTATAATTTCAAGCGAAAAGAAAAGAGAGAGAGCAAAGTCAAAGCTAAGACAGTTTCAGTTAGGCGGTAGGTACGTTGGTTCTATACTATTCTGCAGGCGAGCGGAAGCGTATTTTGAACTATGTATGACTACACACCACGCGCCCCGCGTATAATATGGTTCGTGTACTGTACACTAGTAGACCTGGGTATCATTCGAGTTGATATTATCACAGTAAAAGAACAGTGAAAGTTATGTACGTGTACCAGTATATTTTTTTCTGTGGTCAAATTTAAGTCATTGTTTCTGAGTTGCACATTTGTCTATTAAAGGCGAGTTTTGGCGCCCCCCTGAACTTGGCGCCCGGGGCACGGACCCCGGCTTGCCCCCCCCTAGATCCGGCACTGAGTACATTACTTGTATAGCTACAATTATACTGCTATTAGGTATGTCGTTGACGTGAACTTACAAAATATCATCTCCCCAAAAAGCGTTTAACGCGCACACTCCGTTGCTCCGCCGTCAAAGCAGCATGCAACCCTTAAAATATAAGAAAGTGGTCAAACAGCTCAATAAATTATGACTTCAATAACTGTTTCTCATACCTTGTTCCGTGAGTGAAATATCGTATATTTGCGTAATTGTGACGGAAGCTGCCTGCGCCTGACATAATGGTTAGCATTGCGTTATTCGCTCACCGATACCTGCTCATGTGCGCTGTGATCCCTGCACTTCAATACTTGCGTAATCATTGTCATCGCGTTCATCTCTTGTAGGTACACAGAACTAAACACAAGCTAAACATATTCGCATTTACGGCTGGTTGGCATCGCGTATTTGTACATATCTGTCTATGTCTATTGTCTATTATACCACGGCTATACCTACTCTATAATATAGAGCAGGGGTCACCAATTAGTTTCGCTCGGGGGTCCATTTTAAGAAGTGAAATTACCTTCGCGGTCCACACATTTCATAAAAAAAATGGTTGTCTGTAAAGTCGGTTTACTGACGATAGTTAAACGTGACAACGTCATAAGAAATCAGTACGCTGATAGCGCGAGTAGTGATTCCGCTCGAATCGGCGGTGGCGCCCTCAGCGCTCAGCTTCGTCCGCATGGCATGGACGACGAACTAACGGTAACGGTAACGTTACATGACGTCATGTTTTGCGGGCGTGCAGCCGGCTTCACCGAATTATAAGACGTTATCACGTCAAAAGGATTATAAATTTACTTATCAATGAGAAAAGTGAAATTTTTGTTGCTGATTAGATATCTGTTTCAAGTTTGGAGTAAAGCTATTGACATTACATCAACAAAAATACTGCAGGTGAATATTTTTTCGGTCCGCACACAAAGGGTGAGGACCGCGGTCCGCCATTTAATTTTGGTGATCCCTTATATGTTGTCTGTAACATGAATAAAGTCATCATAGGCAGGTTACTCAGTACTCGCGTCTACTGCAGATCATATGTCTTCTCTCTACCAATTTAACCCTTTTTCGCTTACCTTGAAGCTATGGCTGGTCTAGCCGGTAGAACAGCGACTATGATCTTATGAATCTCACTCGCATTACTATCTTTTCGAAGTTATGTGTTTATAACTGCTAACTTAAAAACGGCGATCGTCAGGGATTTGACAAGTGCGGAGACTAAATTAATGAATTAATGATTGCCTGTTATTTTAACAGTGCAAAGTCACACAGCGAGCTATGGAGAGAGCTATGCTCGGAGTCTCTTTGCGCGACAGAATCCGTAATGAGGTAATTCGCAAAAGAACGAAAGTGGCCGACATAGCTCAAAGAGTAAGCAAGCTGAAGTGGCAATGGGCAGGCCACATCGCTCGCAGAACTGACAACCGATGGGGAAGAAAGGTTCTCGAGTGGCGACCACGAACCGGAAGACGCAGTGTTGGACGGCCTCCCACTAGATGGACAGATGACCTAACAAAGGTCGCTGGAAACCGCTGGTTGCAGGTTGCGCAGGGCCGTTCGTTGTGGAAATCTAGGGGGGAGGCCTTTGTTCAGCAGTGGACGTCATGCGGCTGATGATGACGATGATGAGACATTTTAAATTGTATTTATTGAATGAAATAAGAACTAAATACAAGTATTAGGTCCTTACAAATGAAATTGGTCTTTTGTCGTACAGGTCGTACTGGCCACTTTGATCTCAAATATCTTCTTTTTAGTTAGGAATACGAAATTTAAATAAATACTTTTGTATTTTGAAAACCGTAATTCATTTGTTTTTTCCTCTTTTGTTCTTTTTTTTTGTTTCAGACACTCAGTTTACAAAATGGAACACTTGAAATATCGCGTTATTTACTAGTACGAGTTCCATCGTGGCACCAGTGCTGCAGAAACGGCTCGAAGGATTAACTATGTGTAAGGCGGCGATGTCGCATAATAAAACACAGTGCGTTTCTGTTACCAACGTTTTCGTTCTGGAAATTTCGATCTGCAGAACAAGCCCCGTGGACCCCTGTGAATATTATGAATGTCAATGTATGGATGTTTGCTGCTCAATCGCGTCGTAACGTACATATAAACGGATCGGCCTGAAATTTGGAATACATGTGAATTATAGTCTGGAAGAACACATGGGCATAACTTTTTATCCCGAAAAGATAACGGGAACAGGAAATACGCGGGTAAACCGCGGGCCACTGCTAGTTTGTAATTTTAGTAGCATTTTCACAATGAATTTTTCAATGTTTTCCACAACGATGTTACCAAAACATTGTTATCTAAATCGTTGCGTAGACATAGTTAATTAGTTAAATACACATTGGGTAACGTCTCCATATCCTAGAACAATGGCTGCGAAGCGGGCCGTGGGACTGGTATTTAGGTGAAATGCCTTCCACTGTCAACGGACACTCAGTAAAAAATATTTTTTTTGAAGTGAAAACTTCTTTAGGGGCGCCTAGACAGATTTTTCGTGGGCTGTGAATTGAATTCATTCGTCACGCTCGGGTATGATAAGAAAGCTTCGGGTAAACTCGGGACCATGGCTATTGGCCATCTAGAAATACGTCAGCGAATGGGAAATGCTGAAAGGGCGTGGACAGGTCATCATGGCATGGCCATCAAGAAACACATCAGCCAATGGGAAATGCTGCCGCATTTCTAGATGACCATGCCAAGATGGCGAGGCCACGCCCTCCGGTTACACCCGTGTAGTTTCCAAGGTAAGCTATCAAATTCTGAGTTTTAAGTTTTCACTTCTAGCGGCAGTTCCTATGACTGCCAATTTATTTTTTCGTAGGCTGTAACTGAGCCTGACCCGCCACGATCGGAGGAGCCTCGATTGGGTGAAGTGTACCGCCAAGCGGGAAAGATACAGTCAACTGCTCTTCACTGCTGCGCCGCTGTCTACCGAAGACGACCACTTTTTTCTAAAATAAAAATAGTTTGAGTTACTCCTTTTGCCATCAACTAACTTTGAAAGTCCCGTTAAAATCGGTCCAGTCGTTTCAAAGATTAGCGGGAACAAACATGCAAACTGACAGAAAAAAAAAAAAAATTTTTTATGTAAGTAACCTATACACGACTAATATTATAAATGTCAATATATGAATATTTGGATGTTTTGATGTTTGTTGCTCAATCACGTCCTAACGTATGAACGGATCGGGCTGAAATTTGGAATACAGACAGTTTTTTTTTAAATAAAGAGTGACGAGACTAGCTGTACGCTGTACATGTACCTGATGGTGGGCAACATGCCTGCCACATAACAGCACAGTGACACGCAGCTATTGGAACATGAAGAGTCCAAATCATTACCTAGCACTGCACTGCGCTCGTCACCCAGAGATCTAAAATAAAATTGTGTATTTATCATTTCAATATGTGTGTACTTAAATTTTGTTTGTATTTAATCTAATTGTAGTGTTGAAATGATTTAAAAATGATGTGTTTTCTTTTTGTGTGTTTTTAGTAATAATGTGTCTAATATCTAATATTTTATTTTTGTATTGTGGCTGTATGTGCGTGTTGGCTATGCTGTAAGCACATATCAGCAATTGAAATAAATAAATAAAATAAATAAGTTGTTATATCTCTAAGCCCTGTAATTTCTCTGGAAACATTGCCCTTCAAACCGGAACACAGTAATGTTTGCACATTACTGGTTGGCGGTAGAAAAAAGAAGTACCACACCTGGGGAAGTACCACACCTTTGCCAAATATTCTACCGCCAAGCAGTAATGTGCAAACATTACTGTGTTCCGGTTTAAAGGGCAATGATTCCAGAGAAATTACAGGGCTTAGAGACATAATATCTTAGATCTCTGGGTGACGAGCGCAGTGTAGTGCTAGGTACTGGTTTGGACTATCATGTTCCAATAGCTGCGTGTTACTGTGCTGTTGTGTGGCAGGCATGTTGCTTACCATCAGGCACATGACCTGCTCGTCTCGTCACTCTATGCTATAAAATAAATAAAAAAACTTCGCTGTCCGTCCGTTCGTCCGTATGTCACCAGGCTGTATCTCAAGAACGGTGATAGCTAGACAGTTGACGTTTTCACATATGATGTATTTCTATTGCCGCTATAACATCAATTACTACAAATAAAATAAAATACATATTTCGGGGGCTCCCATACAACAAACTTCATTTAATACCGTTTCTTGCTAGGTTACAGATATTGGTACGGAACCAACCCTTCGTGCGTGAGTCTCGCACTTGGCGTTTTTTTTAAATTTAATAAGGTACTTTTATAAGATCAGATCAATGCCCATCAAAATTACGCCTAGGTATTTGACATTTCTTTCACCGATGAGGCATTGCTGTTATTATAATTTTTTTGCCTTATAATTCTGCCTCAGAAACTTGTTGTAATCAAAGCGATTTGGAAATTTATATATATTTTAATTTGAGAATTAATGAGCCTATTTATTTTTCAGCGGGATTGAATTTTGTTAAACAGGTAGTGTTACCGAATAAAAACGACTCCTATTAAAATATTTCCGCAATGACCAGTCAACATCTAATGCAAGTTATAAAAGACACTATCTCCCATATTACATACACATTTACACATACTATTATCTTTGATATTCTTTGTTTATTTAATTCATAATAATTTATTTGTATACATAGGATTTGGATGTAGTATATGTAGGTGAATTACTTAATATTGTAGTGGTAGGACTCTTGGCAGAGTCCGCCTGGGAAAGAAACACCTTTGCCAGTTATTCTACCGCCAAGCAGTAATGTGCAAACATTACTGTGTTCCGGTTTGAAGGGCAATGTTTCCAGAGAAATTACAGGGCTTAGAGATATAACACCTTAGATCTCTGGGTGGCGAGCGCAGTGCAGTGCTAGGTAATGATTTGGACTCTTCACGTTCCAATAGCTGCGTGTCACTGTGCTGTTCAGGCATCAGGCACATGTCATGCTCGTCTTGTCACTCGTTATTTAAAAATATATGTATAAGAACGCCACATTTAAATAGCACCAGCGGTCCGTCCAGGCATCGCCCGAGGTACGTTCTTAATAATAATATTATATTTATAGCCTTCAGCACTCAGGAATCACGTATATACATATCCAATGGTGAAATAATTTGTAAAATCGGTTCAGTGGTTCCTAATGCCAGCTACACACGTAACAATAATTATATCATTCACCCTCTTAGGGGTTGAATTTCGCAAAACCCCGTCTTAGCGAGCGCCTACGTGCTAAAAGGGGCCTTCATGCTAAATTTCAGATTCCTAGCATTTGTAGTTTCTGAGATTCCTTGATGAGTAACCTTTCGTTTTTATATATATCTTATATATAAAATTCTCGTGTCACAGTGTTTGTTTCCTTACTCCTCCGAAACGGCTTTACTGATTTAAACCAAATTTTATATGCATATTCTGTAGGTATGAGAATCGGCTACTAGCTATTTTTCATACCCCTAAGTGACAAGGGTTGTTCACTAAGGCAAAACAACGTTTGCGGGGTCAGCTAGTTTATATAGATTTTAGGCATTAGGAAACCTGGAAACCGAGCGGAATATCGACGAATGAGCGAATGAAGCGTCCCGTCAGTGCAGTGCAGTTAAGATAGTAGTCTTGTTTACTAGGCAAGTCAGCTCTGGGATCCCTGAAACTCTTATTTAGGGTTGACAAATTCTCAATAAAAAAATATTTCTAGTTATTGTAAGTGGTGGCGGACTCAGCCAAGAGTCCTACCACTACAGTGGTAGGGGAAGTACCACACCTTTGTCAGTTATTCTTACCGCCAATCAGCAATGTGCAAACAGTACTGTGTTCCGGTCTGAAGGGCATTGTTTCCAGAGAAATTACAGGGCTTAGATCTCTGGTTGACGAGCGCAATGCAGAGCTAGGCAATGATTTGGACTCTTTATGTTCCAATAGCTGCGTGTCACTGTGCTGTTATGTGGCTGCCGTGTTGTTTACCATCAGGCACATGGCCTGCTCGTCTGGTCACTCTTTATTGAACAAAAAGGTAACATTAATTGCTCGAACATGACGAGGTCCGGGTGGACCATTATGTTTAGATCGCTAAATACCTATACCGAAGAAACCTGTCGGCAAGGTGACTGCGAGGTTAAAACAATTTAAATATTAGGTAGACTAAGTTCATCGACCTGATTGATATATTTCCATACAGGTTGAATGTTTAAATATTGTGCTTCAAATACAATAAAACATTTGAAACATTCATTAAGCATTTTAATTTCCCTAGTCTAAATACAGACTCTAATCACACTAATAGTTCATCCAGCTGCTATAAAACTTGTACAAAATGTTGTACTGTGTAATGGCAGTGTAATGACACTGTCTTACTTCCTTCCAACTCTGGCGCAGAGGATATATTGCCCTAACTCCTTCTCGGCAACCTCCTTCCTTTGTGTAACAATATTCACAAAGAATTGAGACACATATTTGTTTGAAGTAGCTTACTATGTAATTACGAAAGCTGCAGACGGAGGGTTCGAAAGGAAACTAGAATTGCTTAGATCAAACTTTACTTTACTTAAACTCACATTATAATATTTTAAAACTATCTAACCTAGACGCGAATGCGTTCGAAGTGAGAACGACACTCACATCATAGGATCTTAAGCCTATCTAACTTAGGTGCGAATGCCTTCGACGATCGAGTGACACTCTTCTTTATTGAAACCAGCTTTGATGAAGGGTTATCTGGGTCACAATTTAATAAGGAGCGTCAGCGAATTGTAGTTCACATGAGGCAGGTTGTTGCTACCGCCGAGTTCTGTTGAATTTGCTGACTTGAACCTCGTGATGGAATGCAGCTCACGTTGTACGGACATACGTACTGGTACGCAACAATGTCTATATCGCAAACTACAAACAGATAAAACTGTGTACCGTCACTTCACTTTTCTAACCTTTTATTTAGTTCTGCTGTAAACGTAGCCATCACTAGGTTAGACAAGAAGTCAAAGTACAATATCGTCCAACGTCATTCTAGTTATCCTCCAGGTTCTTCAATTCCTCCGATTCATCCGAGTGCCTGAGGTCAAGGTCGTGTTTTATTGTTTATTTTACATTCCCTCATTCCTCATAATGCTAAATTTATTTGCTAAATAATTCATTTGTGTTACACTATTGTAACAAAATTGTGAAGTAGCTATAGCTTTGGGAAATATTTTTTTAATTTTTAAAGATAAGTAGATAATATTGGATGTTTGTTAATCAACCACGTCGTAAGATCTGAGTGGATCGAGTTGAAATTTAGAACTCAAATCAAACTTCGGAAAAACACAAGCAAACTCTGTTATTCTGAAAAAGTGCAAAGATATTTCAGGAGAACCCCTTTAGTCCATTTAGTGAAAATTCTAAGCGGACGGAGTCACGGGCAGATACTAGTAAAAAATAAACGGAAGCAGCAACTGTAACTAGTTTGACTGACGTAAGAATTGTTATTGTTAAGGACAAAAATACCTCTTGAAAGTAGGCATGGGTAGAACCTTGGAAAAGGTAATTAACACAAAGTACAAGCTTAATAATTATAATCGTATTTAAAGTAGGTAATATTGCGTATTTTAATAACTTTTTTTCTTTTCAGATTTCATGAATATAATTTCATGCATGAAACATTAAAACCAGGAATTTTTTGCCACTTCTTTGTGTGGGCCACGTTTATTCTCAAAAGTTGTGAATTCATATTTATGTCATCAAAATTGGCTGAGAATTTTTTAATGATTTTTCAAATTCCTTTGGTATGGTATTGGTATTTTTTGTGGGTGCAAGTGGGGGCACTTGCACCCACAAAAAACAAACTGAAATATTACAGAATGAGTCCATCTCCTCTTTGATTGAATGATTGACCTCTATGCTCTAAATTTCCTTTCAACGCGAACGTTACCATGACATTAGAAATCTGCCCGTTTATCATCCCACTCTTCTTCTGGTGTGATTTTCACAATTCTCTTAGTTTCAGCCCACAGTCTTCTTCTCAGATCCATGTCTTTCAGTATCCAATGCCGTGGAGCTATGTAGCAGAAATTGTAATGCTCCCCACTTACATGCTTTAATTCCGGCGCAGATGCGTAATAAGCCATTTGCTCGCCGACATCCTTCCGAGGCAATCCAAAGATAGATAAGAACACATTGGAAAAATTTCGTATCGCTTCAGTCTGGTTTTGGGTAATATCTGTATCTCTCACAAAAAAGGGATCGAAACTATTGACTGCTACTCCCGAACCCTTCAATCGTCGGTCCCACTCGGCTGTGGCCAAAAACGTAGCCAGCTTAGGGTTCCCTGACGCTGTGGGCGCAGGGTACCTCCCTAAATCGTTCCAGTGATCAAAGTCGATGCTTCCCAAGTACATGGACATTGCTGAGCTGTTGATTATGCGACTCGGAGCTGAAGATTTTATCATCGGCAAAAGCAGATATGTCAGTAAGAAAGGTCCAAAGAAATTGACTTGCATCATGAGACTCAGACCGTCTTCAGTGTGTACGTCTGGCAGCCCATAGCCACCAGCATTGTTGATCAACATGTCCAGTCTGGATTCTTGTCTCATTTCAGTGTAAAAGTTTCTTACTGAGTGAAATGACGCCAGATTGAGGAGTTTGAAGTCAACGTCAGGGTTTCCTGTGGATGTTCGTATTTTGTCGCGAGCTGCTTCGAGCTTGGATCCATTTCTGCTGGCGATTATAACTCTAGCTCCGCGGCTGGCGAGATCCTTGGCAGTTTCATACCCCATGCCAGACCCTCCTCCCGTCACCACAGCCACTTTGCCTTTAAGATTCACTTTTGATTTACACATTTTGTGAAACAAGCGCGTTCGGCATCACGATAAATACTGCGTAATTTTTAGTGTCTTGATTCGGACTGAATTAATAAATAAGCTTGTTTTTAAGTTCAATTGAAAAAAGAGTTTACCGTTTTCCGTATGAACTACTAACGGTTTTCGCTAATCTACACTTTTACACGATTATAGAATCAGAAATCACTTAGATGAAAAATTGTCAGATGCTTGGTAACGATTTTTTTTCATTTCACGCCTTTTTTTTCATTTTATACCTATTTTCCGCACACTCTGTACCTACTCCTCTTAGGAGCCAGCGTGTGAGAGTTGGACTATGATGGTTGTGATCAGATAATTTCGTGATGGTGGAATAACTCGGACCTTTCTTTTCACCCACTCTCTTATTCCTCAATGATAAGTTCAAAAAACTGCGGTTAATTTTATTTCATTATACAAACTCACAGTAGTGATTGTGTCGAAATTCTTGACTCGTAAACCAGGAGTACCACCCTTAGAGCAATGAACTTTTCTACACCTGACTGCCAAAACATTTTAAATTAAAAATTAAAGCTAACACGTGAGCGAGACCGAAACCGAGTCTGCATCTGATTATTCATTTGTCGGTCGTTTGATATTATTTAATTGCGGTATTTTTGTGAATCAATATACTATGCTACTAATAAACTAATATAATATTGTAATGTGAAGGTTAGGATATTTGTTGCTCTATCTTGTCGGGCCTACTGAACCATTCTGATAGAAACACGGATAGGTAGGTACCTTAGGGAACAAATATTAATTAATTTCGCTTACTCATTATTATCGTCATCAGCCCATCAGTCTACTGCTGAATGTTGGCGAGTTGGTGACGAGGAGACTCGACGTAGTTTCCTGAACAAACGCTGCCCAGCTCAACTGAATATTTGTGATAGCATTATTTTCGAAATAGTTTTCCCTAGTTCGACCGTTTGACACAGGTACTACCTACACACATTTCTTTAACCTTTTGACCGCCAGAGTCACCTATGTATACTTGACAAGCGATAGCGAGCTCTGAGCGCCAACGACGTCTATAGTTGACTAAAATTAAAAAACGTACTACACCAAAATATTAATTAAAAATGTCTAAGTACTGGAGTATTTTTTTTACTTAACTTGTCCTTAAATAGAAAATCCCAGCAAAACCACGTGTTAACGTACGAAACTAGTCGCTGAAAACCATGGGTGCTGTGATTTTTTTAATTTTGTGCTATGACGTATGCTTGGCGTACAGGGGACGGAAATGCAATTTGGTCCTGGCGGTCAATAGGTTAAAAGGGGTTTTAGGGGATTTATTTCTATTTTTGAAGAACATGAAGCTAATTATACTGTGCGACATTTTAAGAGTTATATTTATTTAAGGTTAAGAGAATGGTAGCAAATGCCTGTTGGATCTCTTTTGGTAGTGGTAGCCCGTTTCAGGAATTCTGTCGTGATTCCATCCTCGACTGCGGCTTTTTCATTTTTTAGCTGTTTAAAGCCTTACACGATTTCATCAAGGCTTCTTTCAGGCAGGTCTTCGGTATAGGTGCGAGTGGTTTTTTCAATTGTTGTGACTGTCGGGGGATAAAATTCATGCAAAGGGGAATAGCTTACTTTTGAATTTCTCTACTTTCGAGAGGATCTATTTTTTAACCTGTTTATTGATTCGGGAAGAAAGCCCAGTTGAGCAAATTTAGACTCAATCAAGAGGAATTTAGATTTAAATTAAAAGGAACGCGGCGATCCACCGGTAGGCCCATGCCACGTAAGAGGTTTAAAAGTCATCACAACTTCATCAGGTGGCGTTGCACCAAGAGGCTTGACTAATATCAAGACTCTTTGTACAACACCACCGGGGGTCAAAACTTATTAACTTTTTCCGTTAGGCCATAAAGAAAAAGAAATAGGTAATAAATTGTGATTGAAAATTGTAATAAAGACGTTCAAAGACACAAAACATGTCCATCAGTTAATTTTTGTATTGCGGGCGATAGTGTCTTTTTTAACACGTCCTCCGAGTCTTTGTAGTCTACTGACCATTGCGGACATATTTTGACAGGAGTTCGGGGGTCAAAGCTATTAACTTTTAACCCCCGATTCTGCTAAATCCAATCGAGTTTTTGGTCAACCCTGTGGTTTCCAAGGCAGCGAATTGGTTCCCTAGATTAAAAAAAACGGAGTTTGTAAATTATGCCGGAATCTGATCTCTTTTCGAAAAATGTAAGCCATACTTATAAGCAACGGTCAAATTAATGGATCGACGTTTAATGTCTCAATTAAATATTTTTTTTGTTAACTCTGCAAAATCAATTTTTTTTTAATCTTACCGAACTCCTGACAAAATATGTCCGCAATGGTCAGTAGACTACAAAGACTCGGAGGGCATATTATAAAAGGCAATACAAAAATGGACTTACGGACATTTTTTGTGTCTTTAAATATCTTTATTGCAATTTTCAATTCTACTTCATTAGTTCGTAATAATTGTACGTAGGTGAACATATCAGATGTTTAGGATATAAATAGTAAGGCTTTCTTGCAAAGCTTAGTAGCTAATTGTAATCTAACTCTATCACCTATCTATACTAATATTATAAAGCTGAAGAGTTTGTTTGTTTGTTTGTATGTTTGTTTGTTTGTTTGTTTGAACGCAAGGATCTCTGGAACTACTGGTCCGAATTGAAAGATTCTTTCTTTGTAGGATAGTCTATTTATCGAGGAAGGCTATAGGGTATTTAACACAGAACAGAAATCAAGAAGAAGTAGCAAGTAGGCGAGGCAATCGTAGTACTAAGTAAGCGCAATCTCCGCATACTTAGAGAGTACGCCCACTTCCGAATACTTAGTCGTGCTCTGCCACTACTGCAGTACTCCTGAATCCGCGATTTTGAATAAAAAGTAAGCAGTCATGCCGTATTGTGCAGTTATTGAGTGTAAAAACGATAGCCGTGCTAAAACTTTATCCAAAGGAGGCATATCGTACCATCGGTAAGTCTTATTTTATTTATTTTTGATTTTATTGTGAAAATAAATTAATATTAGCTTAAAGAGAGAAATGATTTAAAGGAAGTCAACTTTAAAGTCATTGTAATAAGGTCCATTTTCATTCAAGCTATATATGATATTCTCGATCATTCTATGCATGCGAGTAGCGCTACTCAATTAAAGATGGTACACAAGCTGTTGAAATTGCTAATATCGATATTTCTAACTTGTACAGTTTTGTGAAACAAATATATTATCTTTTGTTATATGGTATTTGAATAATTTAATTACATTTTATCATTTCAGTTTTCCTAAAAGTCCCGTTGTTAAGGAGAAATGGATAGAAGCTACAGGAAGGCAAAATTGGTTTCCTTCCAAAACAAGCACGATTTGCTCTGAGCACTTTTTAGACAGCGGTTTTATAATAAAAAAAAAGGAAATAGGTACTGCCCTGTTGCCCTGTTTTTGTTGTTGATTTTTATGTATTAACTTTTATTAGTTCGAGTATTGCTTTTACTGAAACCCTGTTCCTTTTCTATATGCCTTTTGTTTATTTTAGTCTCCTCAAGTTTCTATTCATGGTTATAAAAACATCTTGAATTTTTACTGACAACAACTTAAATGACAAGGTCGTCCCTCAAAGAAAATAACTATTTCCTTACATTGTGAGTTCGATTCCCACCCAGTGCAAATATATGTGTGATGGATTCAAATATTTTGACTGTATCTGAGTGTTTCTATGTGTAATAAGTAAGTATTTATAACAGCTATCTGGCCGCCATATTACAAGCTTAGCTTAATTTAGCGTCAGATGGTGTTGTGTGTAAATGTTTCACCCATATTTATTTATCTCTACCTCACTCAAGAAAAATATCATTCGACTAAAATACAAATTTTATTGCTACTTGCCAAGACTAGAAGAATTTCATCATTACTTTATTTACTTAAGATATTTATTTAGTTTCCTCCGAGTATTTTTGTAGTTTCTTCCTAGTAATTACGTTCTTTTACAAAACTCTGTTACGCTTCACTCTAAGGTTAATAAAATTAAGATGGTACATGAACAAATTTAATCATAATATTATGATTACATTATACGATAGGTACGTAAACTGAATAACGTAATATCGATAATTTTATGAAAATGCTTAAGCATTGTCTTATTACTATTAGCACGACCGGCTTATATTTACGAATCCCTTATTTTAAAGAAGGTAGCGTTCATAGTTGCAAAAATTACATAAAGTGCCATCTAGTATGAAGTAGCAGAACTAGTGAGCACTAGATGTCACCAATCTTACAATTAGTGACATCTAGTGCGCACTAGTGAAAACAACTTACATTTTTGAAAGATGATAATAGTTACCACCTTATTCTATTCTACTAAGGTTGAGTTTAGAAAGTTCGTAGCACTGATGTATGCGATACGCCCTAAAAGTCCTGATAATGGTACATAATAAGCGACTTAGTCACATTCAGGATACGGTACTTTTTCCTGTAATTAGATAAAATTGAGTTATCCAAGAAAGTCGTAACAACATTTTGAATAGTTGACAATAACAGATTTATTGTGTTTAGCAATAGGGTTCATTTTTAGGTACGTAACTAAATGCAATACATCATTTTAGGTTCGTCACTATGGGACAAATCACTAGCATTGTTTTAATGTGTTTAAAATATATCAAAATCACGTTTGTGTGCAAACGTGATACGGTGGTTTTCCTAGTGAGATTCAGCTACGAGCCTTCTACTTGATTTCTGTTCTGTGGTATTTAACATTACACTACTATCAACAGGAGCCGAGCATGAATGAAAAATGTAACAATAAAGTAGCCAAGTGCGAGTTGGACTCGCCCATGAAGGGTTCCGTTCCAGCAAGTAACATAATATACATAGTACACATAGTTCTTGTAGTTCGTTGTAACTTTGATCGAAGTTTTAATAATAGTGTATTTATGACGTACTAAAAAAAAACTACTCATCAGATCGAGTTCAAACTAATTTTCGTTGGTAGTTTTCATGGTAATGTACATCATATATTTTTTTTAGTTTTTTCATTCTCTTACTTTAGAAGTTAGAGGGGGGGGGGGGGGGACACATTTTACCACTTTGGAAGCGTCTCTCGCGCAAGTTATTCAGTGTAGACAAAAATTATATTAGAAACCTCAACATCATTTTTTAAGACCTATCGATAGACACCCCACACGTGTAGGCTTGATGAAAAAAAAATTTTTGAGCTTCAGTTCTCAGTATGGGGGGCACCCCAAATTTTTTTTTTTTTTAAACTTTTGTAAAAATCTTAATGCGGTTCACAGAATACATCTACTCACCAAGTTTCAACAGTGTAGTTCTCATAGTTTCGGCAAAAAGTGGCTGTGACATACGGACGGACAGACAGACAGATAGACAGACAGACAGACAGACAGACATGACGAATCTATAAGGGTTCTGTTTTTACGTTTTACGGAACCCTAAAAACGGGGGAAAAATATTGCTTTTAGAGAGCTTTCGTTGCGTGACAGCATTTGTCATTTGTTAAAGGTTGCGTCATCAGAACCTATATAGTGCTCTGCGCGCGACTGGTGGCGTACTTAATGTTGCCAGGTCAAGCTAATAGGTTCCCTTCCCGTTCATTGGGAACTTACAACTTCATAAAACAGGTACGGGAAGGGATTTTTCAGGGAAGCAATATAACTATTTATACTTTTAACAGTCATTCTACTTAGTATTGTGGGTCTTCTTTGTGCTTCTTTATTAGATACATTGTAGCCTCTTTAGTCTGAGTGCAGTGGTATGATGCGTTGTCCATTACCACGTAATTGTACGTTCTGAAACGCCTATAATAAAACATTCAATAATTAATACGGAGTAAATGATTACAGAGCATCCAAGCTAAAAAAATTAAGTGAAATTTCTTTTGGCGCACCGCCCACATATTTTCGCTTCGGTGGTAAATGAAGCTGACGCTGTTAGGTGAAAGGGTCGATCGGGTGAACGTAGGACCGCCGAGTGTACCCGAGCGAGAAAGATACAATCAGCTGATCTTTACTGCTGTGTCACTGTGTTTCCTATTTTGATTTGTATGTTATGAAAAAAAAATATTATTAAATATAACTTGTTTCTCACATTCGGTCTTAAGCACTCACATTTTTTCCCACGGTTACTGATTGACATTGGCGATAAAACAATCAAAGCTCAAAAATAAAGCCTCAGCTTAAAAATACGATAATAGGTGGAGCTTTGATTGCTATGGTATCCCTACATATTAGTTGTCAAATAGCTCTGCATTTGGAAAACTGCACTTTTGGCCTGTTATTGTATCGTTCTTCTACACAACCACGATTAATTTTCAAGAACCAGCCACGGCCAGCACTTTTAATAACTTTCGGCATAATAAAAGCTAATAATTACTTTGGAAATTAATAAATACACCAAACGTAAACAAACTTTTGTCAACTGACGTAAACAAGAAGTTGACGGCCTGTCAATTAGTTCCATATTTTGCTACGCGCAGAGTTATATTGCGAGCACTCTAGTAACCGAATTTGAGCAAAAGTAGAATTGGTACGACCAATTTTCGATAGATGGCGTAGCAACGCGCGCGCGTTCAGCTAGTCTTTTATAATGCCGTTGATATTTTGGGTTAGAAGCTTTAGGACTACAACTCGATATGACTAGATTGCGGATTTGACTAAATAGATTTAAGACTAAATCTCGATATGACTACATCGCGTTAGGTCCACATCGCTTTTGAACTAGATCTCGAAATGACCAGATAGTGTAACGACTAAGTTGTCATTTGTTTGCTAAAGTACAGTTACGTTGGTAAGTCAGAACAATGTAGTTTTTTCGAAATAGTTTTTTCTACAATAATTGTCAAACAAATCAAAATAAAGTACAAGCAGATTACTTCATGTCTCCGCTCCTGCTCCTCGGGGTCTTATCCCACAACGAGAGTCAAGACCATATTTCTCGATGTTGTAGTGATGCCAAAGTAGTTAGTATATTTTGTACTTGGAAAAATAAGTAGAAGTGCGATTCGAATCAACTACTTTCCACCCTTCTACCGCCTAACGAAATCGGCTTTGGTAAAAATAAAACACACTAAATTCTTTGACTGATATATTTACACACACACACACACACACACACACAGGTATACGAGTAATGCGTTTTTGATACACAAAAATATTCGAAATCACAATGATTTTAAAACTACTTTTAAATATTTTAAGTTTTATTAGATTCCCAGTCTTCTTCTAGACTGATTTTAACTAACTGTTTCGCCTGATGCCATACTTTTTTAGTCAATTCGTGATCATATACAGACCAATGGTTCATCCAACTGCCACAAAACTTATACAACATTCCACTGACTCCTTCCAATTCTGGCGCTGAGGATAAATATCCTATCTCCTTCCCGACATCTTCTTTTCGTTGTCCAACAATATTCACAAAGAATTGAGTCACATCTTTGAAGACACCATCGAAGTTTCCAAATATATCAGTGTCGCGAACTACAAACGGATCGTAACTGTTTACTGTCACTCCACTTCCCTTCAATCTTTTGTCTAGTTCTGCTGTAAAGAGCGCCATCGCTAGCTTAGAGTTCGCCAAAGAAGCAAACGAAGAATACTGTCCAACGTCATTCCATCTATCAAAATTGATTTCTCCGATGTACATTGATACAGCGACGCCATTGATGATACGACTCGGCGCCGATGACTTCAATAAGGGCAGCAGTAGATAAGTAAGCAGGAACGCACCGAAGAAGTTGACTTGCATAGTCAAATTTAGATCATTTGCAGTCAATTTATCAGGTAGCGCAACAGCTCCCGCATTGTTCACCAAAATGTCTAATCTGTTTTCATTTAACACTTCATGAGCAAAACTTCTCACTGATTCCAAAGAACCTAGATCTAGGACCTTGTAAGTGATGTTGCGGTTACCGGTAGTGTCTTCGATTTGGTCTCGAGCTGTTTTAAGTTTGGTTTCGTTTCTGCTCGCAATTATCACGTTGGCTCCTCGGTAAGCGAGATCTTTGGCGGCTTCGAGACCTATTCCGGAGCTGCCTCCGGTGACTAGCGCCACTTTTCCTTTCAATTTCGTATTTGAATCACACATTCTCGATCAAACAACGATATCGGATCGTGGCTATCAAGATACTGGTTCAATATAACAGTAAAATTAATATTCTTATTGACGCTTCTATCTAACATGGTGATGTTTTGTCTTGAAGCAAAAAGAATTCCAAATACAATGAGTACGCATTATGATACATGTATGTTTCCGCTGATGATCATGTATTTTGCTACGTCGCTGGTCCGCCGTGACTTGCGTTACAAGTGCCTGATTTCAATGTTTATAAAATCACATTCAGTGCGATCAAGGTTGTTGATGTTTTGTTCATTATAAAACCTCCGTCATTGGTTCTGATTATTTATTTGCTATTTAGGGTTTTTTCTACAGCGTAAAAAAGTGTAACTTGTATTTTATTTAAAATGTGCCTAAGCAAAAGTGCTAAGTCGCGTCGTAAGTTCTGAATTAGGCTTAGGTTTCTTAGACAAAAGTCATTGCTTTTTATGCGGACGGAGTTACGGGCAGATACTAGTTACAACTAAAAGGAAGCAGTAACTGTAGGTAACTAGTTTGACTGACATGAGTACAAAAATAGCGCACGAAAGTAACAGTAGGAACCTTGGAAACGACAATTGACGCAAAATTAAGTTTATTTAGGTATAATATCAATTTTATAACAATATTACAAACATGTTTCCATGTCTTATTTAAGACTTCAAGAAAACACATGCAGGTAACATAAAATTCAATGAAAGTATTAACAAACTAAAATATTTCCGTATAAATCCATCTTTGGATGAATAACTACCTATAATCCCTAATGATTAACATCCCTTCTTTAAAACCTGAAACCTATAGGTATCAGTTATTTTAGCATGTCACTTTTCTTCTGGAGCAATCTTTATAATTTTCTTACCTCTCCTCCGCAAACCCATGTCTTCAAGTATTTAATGTTATGTCACTATGGAGTATAAGTTTAACTCTAGGTGTAGAAGCATAATATGCTATTTGCTCGCCGGCTTCCTTCCGAGGCAATTCTAATATAGAAAATAGAAAGTATTACATTTGCGACATTTTGAACCATTTCAGTCTTTAGGTTTAGTTATTTAGTTTTGTTAATGTCTTCTGTATCTTTTACAATAAACAGATCAAAACTATTGATTGCTACTCCTGAACCCCTTCTATGGTCGGTCTCATTCGGCCGCAGCCAGTTTAGAATTGATTGACGCTCTGAGCACGGGGTACTTCCCTAAATCATTCCAGTGATCAAAAACGATGCTTCCCTAGGGAACTACTTGTACAGAGTTATTGCAGAGGTGTTGATGATGCGACTCGGAGCTGAAGCCTTAATAGAAAGTAGATACTTTTGCCGATGATAGAGTCTTAAATGTGAGTTAGAGAAGTCCAAATAATTGACTTGTATCGTGTCACGTAATTGCATAGTTATTTGATTTTGAAACGTGAAGGTTTTGAAAGGAACCTTTTTGAGTGATAACTGTTTGAGCTTTAAACTTTGAGCTACCGAAAGTAACATTTCCCGAATTATTTCGACGACGTCCCAACGCTCACGGAACTGCCACTAGATTTGAATAAGTAACAGATCACAAGTGCCAGAGATACTTATTATCGTTCTTGAGCAACTGCTTCGATCTCCGATACGTCGTTCATGTCGTTATTGAACATAATATTTCAATGGGTGTAAATGGCTCCAGTCACAGAGACATCTCGCTTGATGGTGTCTTGCTTTGAAATGCAGCCAGTGCTTCGAAGACTTCACACGTTTGCGGTCGAGATGAATATCCAAAATGCTTCCACCTTTCACCCACCCACCGCTGCACATTTGCTAACGAACGCCAGACCGTATTCATCCCGCAACACGTCTATTCTGTGAAGCCAATTGAATGAAGCCAACCTATTACGACTTACGACCTAGCTCAGGATTGAAGATCCTCCGCCTCCGCCACATGTCTCGGGGGCGTCTTTCCATTCTATACAACGCCAGAACGCAGCCATATAGAACTGCTCGCGTATATAGTATGATGTTGTTTTAAAATCTGTTATCACAAACCATAAAAGAGTTTTTCTTACTGATCAAGTATAATTGTATTTGTAACGTGGATGCTCGCGTTGCGTCTTTCCATTCTATACAACGCCAGAACGCAGCCATAGGAAACTGTTCGCGTACGAGTATATTATATTGTAATGTTGTTTTAAATCTGTCATTACAAGAATTTTCCGTACTGATTGTGTATGTTGTCGATCTGATGAGGGGCTATCACTGAGATTTGACTCTGGGTAGGCTCCCGCCATAAGCTCTGCGGTCAGCCTTTGTAAGGTAAATCTGGGGGTGTTAAGGTTGAGAACTCAACCGGTTAAAGTTGAATCCTCAAACCTTCCCGGTAAAAGGTTAAGTTAAAGTAAAAATTAAAAATGATGACATTTTCAAGCGTTTATTTGTAAGAACAAATTATAAACAATAGTATAACGGGTAAAAGAGATAAAAGGGTCAGGGGTTGATCGTTGTATCACTGTTACCAAAAGCTAAAGGAGGAATAAAAAAAATCCAGGAACCTCCTTGAGTCAAGAAAAATTTAAGTTATTCGCCTTACAGGGTCCTTGAGTAAGGCTCGGTTGATCAAAACTATAACCAGGGGTATTGAGGGGTTAAGCCCCGGCTAAACTCTCCCGGTTAGGTTTAAGACTCAATTTGAGAAATCTACCGCAGCCTACAATTCTCGGATCCTGTAGGGTTACTAGTGAAAAGTTACAATAAACTATACAAAGGGCCAATATGCCGTCAACAGTATGGTAAAAGACCACTGAATTTACGATATAATAATTCTAGAAAAGGACTTAACTACACTTCGAACGCTTAGGCTTCTATAACAAAATTTACTAGAGTTATCTAAATATAGGAACGATAACAACACTTATATAACTCCCTTTAAACGGTAGGGTTAGACATTTCACATTAGGATAATTATACTAACTGAGCAGTACTCACTCAGGGAAAATACAATAGGTTCACTTTCAACGCCCAATAAGCAGAAAAGCACAGTAAGGTTAAACTAGGAAAACTTCAGTCCCGACAAACTCATAAGCTAAGTTCATAAATGACACTGTCAGAGAACAACTCAATCTCTGTCAGTCTCTATAAGTATGTATTTTGACATAGTAGGTTCATACCCTTACCACATCTTCACATTCGCAACGAGGGGAGATTAAGTATTATAATCGGTTAATACAATTGGTAAGTATGTATCCCGGGAGTATGTTCCTCTGGGGTAATTAAACTTGTGCCTATATTAATTAAACATTAGTGGGTATATATTATTAATAACACTAAACGGACCTAAATCAGCCGCTCACTGAATACACAGGAAAACTAGGGTACTTAACTACTTAAGCACCTATGAAATAAAGTAGGTTAGCACGGTAACCGTAAAAAAATATAAAAAACCTGGAGACCTCAAGAGGCGACGCCCGCGGACACGGGTCTCGAGATCACACGGGGTCGGCCAACCGCCGGGTCTCGCCCTGCGCCGTAGCTCAATAAGCCTCTGGGAGCTCCCCCGTACAAACACCTCCTACAACAAAACAAGCTATAAGCAAAAATCTTACGAACGTCCGCCACGCGGCTTCACTCGAAATGTTAAAGTACTTACCCCTTTTAGGAAGGCAACAATTCGCCAAACAGACGCGAAGAACAATCACCGCACTCCACGCGGACCATGCGGACTACACCGTCCACCACTCCGGAACACGTCACTAGAACAAGAAATTTTTCCACATCACAGCGGTCCAAACAACGACGGATAAAGGCGAAACTATGCCATTAAACTCACCAAATGAAAAATCCAGGCACTAATAACCTTTTTTAGGGCAAGCGTGACGGCCCGCTTCGCCGTTCTGATCAAAAACGGCCACCGAACTCTCTTCCGCTACAATGGCCAACCAGAGAGCTTCATTAGTGGTGGGGTACTGCCAAAAATTGTCTAATTGGTTACCGATTAGCTAGTGTTGTGACTTTTTTCCTACGCGACCACAGACTAAAGTCGCGTTCAGAAAACGTCAGAAAAAAAAGTGTTACACCTTGAGTGTCGCTTCTCCATACTCGGCCTGAGCTCCACTACGGAGGTCATCTCGCTTCGGTCGCCACCTCCCCCCTACGCTTCGCTAGGCCTCGTATGGCTTGCTCCACTCAGGACCTCTCTTGAGCTTCTGGCTCCCAAATTTTGTATATACACTCTAGGGGTAGTAGCGACAAGACTAGGTGGAGTCGGGGTGTTCCGAGTCGGATCTGGGAAACCAACATCTACAATAAATCAATTAAGAGCTAGGTCAATAAATCAAAATGGCGAGGTTTATGTAGTTATTATAGTTTTTTTTTATAGCATAGAGTGACGAGACGAGCAGGTCATGTGCCTGATGGTAAGCAACATGCCTGCCACATAACACACGCAGCTATTGGAACATGATAATCCAAATCATTACCTAGCACTGCACTGCGCTCGTCACCCAGAGATCTAAGATATTATTATCGGACTCTAGTATATAAAGACTAACGGCTCGTTCCGGCTTCGCTCGGATAATAACCTAGATACCAACCGAATAGCCCGGAAGAAGGCAGCGCCATCTACCGGGCTGGTTTTTGAATCTAAATCATCTATGGCAACCCTAAACTTTAATAATAAAAACAAATATTTAATTTTACAGAACAATTTTAGATTTGCCATAAGCTCCGGGAAATTTAAATCGAAATAGAGTGAAAAACATTTACAAAAAAAAACGATAATTAAAATAGGTAAATAAAAGTCATCAAAATTAGCCTCCTCGTATGCATGTTTGTGTGTAATAGTGTGCGCGTGTGTATGTGATGTGTCTGTTTATGTTGTGTGTGTTTGTTTGGATGAGTAAAGTGGCACGTGAGTGATGTGTCTAGGGAGTCTAAACGCAACTTTGAGCGGGTAGACTCACTTGAGCGTTGATCAAATCTTCGGTATTCTTGTAACTTACAGTATGTAACCAAGTTTCTAGTTTCTTTCTCATTGTATGCAAGTTATCTGTGAGTAGTTTTGGCATATATTTTATGACTCTATTGTAAATCAGTGGAAGAATCATTTGAGGGTGGCGGTCTGCAAAAACGGTATTTACATTTATGATTGGTATCTTGAATACCTTTTTCTTGAGCAGGGCCGCAAGCTGCAACCTGCCCTGTGCCCTGCCCTGTGCCCAGGGCCCAAACTGCCTGGCAGAAATGGAAAGAACAGCTTTCACTATGAATATGCTGACGCACCGTTAGCATCTTCGCTTCTTTGTACAGGGTGATGGTCGGGAACCTAAAATGCTTGTTCAACATCACTTTCAGCACGGCTCTTTGTGCTCTCTTAAGTCTGAAATTTGACGAGACGAGAAGAGAGACGTACTTCTTAGCATTCCATGGATTCACCGTGCGGGTGCCGGGTCCATCGTGTGGCAGAGAGAGAAATCTCGAATAGACCCCAAGACTTGTGACTCGGGCGTAGGTTTAAAAGGGGCCCCTTACATTGACGTACGTCAACACTCACCTTCACTACATTCATAATTACAAATATAGTCTGTAAGTCTACGTAAAAATAAGATTTAAAGTCGAATGACCGAGCGACCGAATTTGGAGTGGAGATGGCAGGCGTTACGGTCTTCCATCCCTCTTTCTTGTGGTCTCACGCATCTCTTAGATTCGATCTTCAGGCCCGCTATAACAGCTATGCAATAGCTTAAAAATCTGATCAACGTTTACAGGGCTAGTAGTACTTATTACTATAATTACTCAAAATATATATCAACATCCCTATGTTTCTCCCGAATGGGCCTGTTCAAGCCTAAGCGGTATTCGCTGTCGCCTGCGTTAGAGAAAACCGGAGTGGGTAAGCGGTAATATTACTGTTCACATCAAAGCGGATTGCGATACCAGAACGTTTCGCCAAACAAGCAAAAAATACCGCATACCCAGGCGGTACGTATCGCTTTCGCATTAGCCGCGGATCTTCATACAAAATACCGCGCGGGATCCACGCGGTATTTACCTCAGTAGTGTTCAATGTACGAGCATTTATGGACATATTCTACTTAGATATACCTAGGTAAACATAAGTCACACTTAAAAAAAATGTTTGCAATTAATTAAAGGTTAAATCTAATGATATGGCAAAACGTATCAGTATAAGAAAATTCCCTGAGTATAGTATTTAAATTGGTTGCATCAAATGTAGAGTATCTAAATTGAAATAATGCTATTCCAGATAACATCTCTCGGGAAATAATACAATTTCAAAACACTCAAATGGCATGCACTCGCATAATATAGAAATCAATTGCGACTCAGAAAAAAGGGAAAATACTAAATAACCGATTGAATACTTTACATTTTTTAGGCTTCAGGGAATGTCCAGAAAAAGGAGTTTTATATATAAATCCTGAGTAAAAGTCATTCAAGCTGAAATTATTTTTGCATCGCAATCCCCAAATAACCTAACCACCGGTAGCTTGAGGCATGCCCCGCTGGTGACGGCTATCTAGGTTTAGGTTTTTGGTTTTTGTTGAGTTTTTATAATATTATACTTATCGATATTGTAAAAACTTAAACTTAGGTACTGAATAATAAAACGTTATATTAGCTCTACAATACTCTACATACCGTTTACAGATAATCAGATGCAAGTCGACGGCACAAGCCAAGGTCGTACCTACCTACTATCTGATCGGTCAGTGCCTGGTGCCCTTGTCCTAAAGTCGAATGAGATGTAGTAGGTACTTGTTAACTATTAGCACGGTATAACAAATCCTTATACCACAGTCTATTAAATCATACAGTCGTTCACCGAAGCCGTTTAGACGCGGCAATAATGCGGGGTGAGACGCGGGAAGCGCGCTCCTGCATTGCTTACATTACAATGTTAGTATTGCAGGAGCGCGGCTCAGGGCTGACGTCTTCCGTATGTTTTAATTTTATTTTGGTGCCACGTTTTTAAAATTGCGACAGCCCTTCCCGTGTCTAGACATTATCGGCGTTTCTCCCAAGATCAAAGAAAATGAACTCCTGGTAGTATTTCTTTATACTGTTCTACAAGTGAGCACGGTAGGTATTTGGAATACCTTTAGGTATGTTTCATGTATGCTTTCATGAGAGACGTACTTCTTAGCATTCCATGGATTCACCGTGCGGGTGCCGGGTCCATCGTGTGGCAGAGAGAGAAATCTCGAGTAGACCCCAAGACTTGTGACTCGGGCGTAGGTTTAATAGGGGCCCCTTTTGTACTTACTATTATTCTACGTCCCACATTAACGTAGACCACACCTCAAAGTATTGATAAGCAGGTTACGTAAATAGAGGAGGTTCCACTCTAGCACACAGCTCGGTAAGGAGTAGGTAGAGGTCAAAGCCAACGGCCAAACATCACTCAAAAAGCAATCTAATTGACAACCTACTCCTTTTTTAAGTCGGTTCATAAGATGCTCATCAAGAAAGCAAACCGCCCATGATTTTAAATGTCACAGGCATTGAACTCTTAAAACACTTTATTTAATTTTATCAATGGTCACAGGTGTACAATTAAAGCAAACAACATATATATGTACCACATAACATAAATCGAAGACAGTCTACAAAACGTAGTTTAGAAATAGGTAACCTACTACAGATAATCTATTTTCATCAAAACTAAATTTAAATTTAAATTCAGACATTCGACCAAATTTCATAAGAATCTATCACTATTTATCGTCTAAATATGTGATATCAAATTTAAGCTTTTCGTTCATATTTCCAAAACCACTACACCGATTTCGATAAAATTTAAATATGACCTCAGAACTGTGATCTACCAAACAAAAAAAAAAACAATCAAAATCGACACATTTGGCCAATCACAATTGGCGGCGCTATCGCGTAACATCCTACTAATATTATAAATGTCGATGTATGGATGTTTGGATGTTTGTTGCTCAATCACGTCCTAACGTATGAATGGATCGGGCTGAAATTTGGAACACATATGGATTATAGTCTGAAAGAACACATAGGCTTTTTATCCCGGAAAAACAACGGGAACAGGAACTTCGCGGGTAACACCGCGGGGCGCTGCTAGTAGGTACGTAAAAAAACATACAACCGAATTGAAAACCTCTTTTTTCGGAAGTCGGTTAAAAGTAGGTATACATACATGTACAAATAACGTAGCTAATATGATGGTGTTGTTAGAAAAAAAACCCTAAAGATATGGCTAGAGTATTTTTGTTCTATTCTATGTAGTAAATTAGGCATGTTATGTTGATTGAATTAACTTATCATTTATAATTAACTTATAATTACTTGACGAAGCTGGGATATTGTAATGTGTTATTGTCATGAGAAAAAAAAACCGAAATTATATAGCTCTAGAGCCTGAATTAAATAATGCTTGACGAAGCACAAACAATGTAAGTAGCTAATTAATCATACTTGGTTATCTTATTTGACGTATGTAGTACAAATTATTTGTAAAGAAGTCGGTTAAAAATGAGTTATCTCACAGAAAAAAAATGTAAATTATGTCATCAGAAAAAACTTAAAATATTTCATTAATGTTAATGTTAAAAATTAAAACAAGTTGGTTTTATAAAATTTGTTATGAAATGTTCAAGGAATTCTATTAGTAATAGCAAAACCACTACATAGACTTTAATGTTTTTTGGTATAATAATGTTAAAATAAAATTAAGAACAATTACAAACATACCTAACATACAAATGTTTTATTTTTTTGCGTCAAATCATTTGATATTGGGAAATGTGATGTGATAATATCTGTACACTTTGTAAAACAAAAAATAAAAAAAATATCTTACCTTATCATGTTAGTTTTCAAAGTAAAGCCTGAGATTAAAATTTTCATCTTGCGTGCGGTCACGCAAACCTGAACCAAGCACTTATTATATTACAGGGCAAATCAAACAAGTGTCGTGTCAATGTATATTTATCAGATAGTTAGGAAAAAATTGATTTAATTCGATTTAATCGAATCTCATTATACCTATTCTATTTATCTAGCGAATGACCCTGACAAATTTACATAAGCCCTTACGTAGGTCAACACGTAACTTTTCAACTAAAAGTAAAAGTAACCTTCTTCATTGTCGTCGTTTCGACTCCCAGTCCTCCTCAGGAGTAATCTTCACAATTTTTTTGGCCTCTTTCCAAAGCCTCTTTCTCAGTTTTATATCATTCAGTATCCAGTGCCTCACAGATTTTTTGCAGGAGTAATAGTGTTCTCCGGTGACATTCTTTAGCTCCGGAGCGGACGCGTAGTAAGCTATTTCTTGACCAACTTTCTCTGGAGTTGAACTGATTGCAATGTACCCGATGTCCCACAAATATTGCCAGCTCTCAGTATTCCACAAACGCTGGAAATTATCTGTCAAATATCCTGATAACTGTTTAAAAACTCGCTTGGCAATATCAGTATCTTTTACGATTAAAGGTTCTAAACTGTTAACCGTTACTCCAGTGCCTTCCAAACGCCGGCTCCATTCGGCTGATATCAAGAACACTGATAGTTTTGCATTGCCCGAGGCGGTTAGCACATTGTATCTGCCCAAGTCATTCCAATGGTCAAAGTCTATGTTTCCTAAGTACATAGTAAAAGCGCCAGTGTTGACGACGCGGCTTGGAGCCGAGAACTTCAACATGGGGAATAAGAGATAGGTGAGTAGGAACGGCCCGAAGAAGTTTATCTGCATCGTGAGACTGAAGCCGTCTCCTGTGTGAACGTCGGGAAGTCCGATCTCTCCGGCGTTGTTGACCAGCATGTCCAGTCGTTGTTCTTGGCCGATCTCAGTCGCGAGGTTTCTCACCGATTGAAGGGAGGTTAAGTCGAACACTTTGTAGTCCACGTTTGGGTTTCCAGTGGATCTCCTGATTTCGTCGCGAGCTCGTTCTAGCTTCGTTGCGTTTCTGCTGGCGATGATGACTCTAGCTCCGCGGCTGGCGAGGTCCTTGGCAGCCTCATACCCCATCCCGGATCCTCCTCCTGTGACGACAGCCACTTTGCCATCTAACTTCGCGTTCGATTTGCACATTTTTGTAAATAAACTACAATTACTAGTCTGCGTCTTTTAAAGCACTGATCTTGTTTTACAAAGTTAAGGTTTTTGCGACGGACTACTTTTATGATTATTGCAGCCAGTTTTATATTAACTCGTTTTATTTGGATTCGCACTACAGGCCCGCGCTGCTCGCCGTCTCGCTCTTAACACGTTCGTCGCCGGCAAGATTTTCTTAAATGAATCAAGAATTCGCATTGTTTTATAGGATTATTATTACAATTACGGTAAATTATGTTGGTAAAGGCCACATCATGTTCATGGATAACTAGTATACAAGCTGAGATTTAGATGAAAAAATGGTTCAACAAGATTGTAATTGAAACTTTTACGGCTATCCTGACTGAACTATACGGAATCGGATAAAGTACTTAACACAACGATGTGACCTTGGGGGACCCCCCACAACACTACACAATAACACGCAAATATACGAAACGAATGTATAAGTGCTGTAAATAAAACCGTAAAGGGAACCAGACCCTTCGCTGTCACGCAGCAACTCTCGTATATTCTTATATACACAAGTGGCATATTTCCCAAAACCAACGTTTATCTACTTAATACGTATGCATTCGCGCCCTAGTCGTGGCCTTTCCATCCTAAGCCTCTACCCCCCAATAGCCCCTTCTCTTGCTCCCACTTATAATTCACAAACACGCAGGCATACTCATACACAACCATTCTTGCGTATAAATAAGCACACATAAACACCCTCACATGTACTCGTACAGGTACTGGCTTCCAGAACTAGACCTCACATACTCTACCACATTAACAGTCGGCCACACAAAACTATGTAGTACGCCCATACTCTTTTAAAACATAAAGTTGATCTAAATTTAATCTTGATACCTCAATCAGTTGATCTATACGCGATTTCTATGTAAAATATTTACTTATATGTATTTTTACTGCTAATACATTTAATAGGAAACTTACTAGGCCTTAGTACCTTCTATATTATTTGTGTTTTCTTTGAAGGGGTACACCATCTCGCCGCTCTAAGCGGCATGGATTGCATGCACCTTCATATTATAACAGTTGTGAAAGGGACTGGATTTTACAACACAGGACCAACAAACTTAACTTTCAGGTCACTTTTGCGGGCGGAAATTTAATTTTTCGGTTTTTTTTTGGGCAGGTACGCCCATATTTTCCCATGTGTGCCCATATTTAACTAGCTGTTACCCACGACTTCGTCTGCGTAGAATTTAATATGTAACGTTAGAACGAATTAGCAGGTTTGGTACAAATTTGAAACGGGAGCCTATTAGAACGTATATTTTTTTGTTCCTAATTTACTTTGTCATAATGAATTTAGCATAATGTATAGTGTCATGATGCAACTTTCGCATAATAATTTTTTGGCGTTATGTGTTTTAAGCATAACAATCTATAATACTACATTTAATTCGACTATTGATGAGACGCATAATAGTTTTTAGGCATTTTTTTTTCTAATTTTTTTAAGGTGCCTTTTTACTCGCATATTATTTATTATTACGGAAATCGCATAAATTAGCGATTAATTATTACGAAAAAATGCTAAGTTTCATGAGACACCCATTTTTGCTATTACAACGGAACTGATTATCGGATTGAGTTGAAATTTGCGACGCAAAATAAAGCATACAATTTCTACACAGACCATATTTTACATTCTGCGCGGACGAAGTCGCAGGTAACTTAACATCAGGCGAGATGGTGGTCAAGTGTAAACCTACAAAAATAAAAAAAACAACTAGTAGTATAAATCGGTTTTATCATAATCTTATCTTACCCTTAAAGCAGTGTTCGTGAAAAACTTTTTTGTCCGATCTTTTTTTCCGACTTGTTTTGCTAACCCTACCTTGAAAAGATGTTTTTGTTTTTCGTATTATGTGCGGCCTATAACATCAACAAAAAACTGGTTGGTCCAGAGATCTACAACCTCACAAGCTTCACATTTATAATATATTAGTGCTTGTATTAATTTTCTTATATTATTGCTACGCGCATTGTTTTGCTGTTTAGATGTTTGGTGCTCAACCACGTGGGGTCATCTGAACCGATTTGGTTAAAATTTAAGACGCAGTCAGTTAATACTCTGGAATAGCTCATAGGCTATTTTTATCACGGGAAAATAACGATAACGAGATCTGCACGGGTAAAACCGCGAGACACTACAAGTAGGTATATTTATGGAGTGTTGAATTTTTTTTTCATTCAAGATCGCGGTTAAGTACCTACACGTATTCTGCGTAAATAATGACATAATAAATATACTACTTAGCAGGTTAGGATTAGGTATTCGGTAGGTTAGGATCTACCAAACGCGCCGCGTGCGTGAATTGTCTATATTCGTCTAAATGCGTTCATAAAACTATTTAATTCCATAAAAAATGTTTGATTTGAAATATGGTGCTTTATATTACTGGTGTTGGATGCCAAGAAAGTATGTAATCCAGGAAGTCTTCAAAAAACACATACAGATTTATACAGGTTATATTATATTGTTAAAAACGTAGTGTTTTCAATCAGCGCCGTGAACCGGTTTCGCAAATTTGGGTCTACCGTCCCGGTCATTTTGACCACTCATAGCTCCAATGGATGGTTGAAGTGCCGGCCTTTTTGACCCGCCATGGTGACGAACGTGTTAAAATTGAACAACTTGATTCGTTTAAAATGATCGATAGCAGTAGGTACTTAGGTGATCTTCGGGTCCTTAGTTTCGTTTTAAATAACATCACGTTAACATTATTTATAAATATTACCGTGGCTATGGTTTAGTCGAAATAGAAAAGATATCTTAATGTCTATTTAATACATTATCAGTACTTTAAAAAATAAATTGGCAGTCATAGGCACTGCCGATAGAAGTGAAAACTTATAATTTGACTTATAAACTCAGAATATGATAGCTAACTTTTGAAACTACACAGGTGTAACCGGAGGGTGTGGCCTGGTCATCGTGGCATGACCATCTAGAAATGCACCAGCATTTCCCATTGGCTGACGCATTTCAAGATGGTCATGTCATGACGGGCAGGCCACGCCCTTTTAGCATTTCCCATTGGATGACGCATTTCTAGATAGCCAATGTCTATGGTCCCGAGTTTACCCGAAGATTTCTTATCATATCCGAGCGTGACGCTAGAATTCATTTCACAGCCCACGAAAAATCTGTCTAGGCGCGCCAAAAGAAGTTTACTTCAAAAATAATTCACGCATCATTTGTCACCTATCCTTTTAAAATCTCCGAGTAAATGTGTATCAAACCAAAACCCGTCGAACGCAACACCAAGCGGTCAACGCGTAGGAAGAGATGTTAAAATATTTTTTATAGTACTTAGAACATCTCGTCCTGGCTTCACCCGCGGTACATAAATATATATACGTATATAGCCAATGATGAAATAGTTTTTGCAATTGGTCCCTGAGATTAGCGCGTTCAAACAACCAAGCTCTTCAGCTTAATAATATTAGTATCATCATCAACATCAACAGCCCATTAAACGTTCCCACTGCTGGGACTCGGGGCCTTCTCTCGCAAGGAGAGAGTTAAGGCCATAATCCACCACGCTGGCCCAGTGCGGGTTGGCGGATGACACATGACTTCGAAAAGACAGTGGTGCGTGTGGGGTTTGAACCCGGGGTCTCCGGATCGGCAGGCGCCGTTCTCCCGACTAGACCAGCCGTAACTTTTAGAGTTTTGACCTACAGCAATTTGGTATACAGATCAATAGGTGTCCTCGAAATGATTCCTATTATTTTCTCAAAATTTACAAATCATTTTGATCTTTACCTAGTCGATACAAGGTTTATTTTTTTAATTTTCGTCTGTGTAGTTAGTTATCTCAATTTTGGCATTTAAGTGGATTTTATGATCATGTTCGCATGATCGTGGTGGATTATGGCCTTAACTCTCTCCTTGCGAGAGAAGGCCCCGAGTCCCAGCAATGGGAACATTTAGTGGGCTGTTGATGATGAATACTCTAACAATATAATATAAACAATATAAATAACTCTAATAACACCACAAAACAAGAAAATATTTGTAATTTGTTTTATTTTTACAAAACCACCCATCGTGGTCCATCACATTTAACGCGGACCGGGACGGCATGGCAAGGTATTTTAATTTTTGCTAATGGACATTCAACCGTACTGTTACAGAAATACGACATAAATTGCTATGGTTTAAAATGATGCCGTGGCATTGAAAGGGATTTTAACGCACGGCATTAAAAGACGCGCCTCAGGCTCCCGTAGCGGGATGCCGTGGCATACTTCGGTAGGCAACGGCATGCCACGGACTCCGGCGCTCGTAGTGATATACTGCGGGCTGAATGCCACGGTATCTAAGCGGCTAGTGTGCGCTGCCTCACGGCAAAAATCCCTTGCCATCCCGTCCCGGTCTGCGTAGGCCTTTACTTGGTTTCCTGATCGGCGATTATCGGGACTTACTGAAAATTGACTTAAGACTACAATTCGATGACGCTTATTATTTTATTACACTAATTAATAATTATTTATAACACTACTTATTATTATTATTTCCGTATGACGATGTCAAATAAGCAAAGAATAACGATATGTAGCACCTTCACATTTTTTTGTGATAAGTAGATCCATTTTCTCACACAAAATTTTATTTATGTGTTTCCTTTACTATAAATATTATGTACAATAAGAATAATTTGACACCATAATGTTATTATAATAACAATTAGAAAATACATCCAAATAAAATATGAAAACTTTGAAGTCTTTTATCTCAATATTTTGAATTTTTAACATGCCCTACATCCACGGACGTCTTCAATTGTTGTATTTTATCATATTTATAAAATGTGTTAGAGAGACGAACTTCTTAGCATTCCATGGATTCACCGTGCGGGCGGCGGGTCCATCGTATGGCAGAGAGAAATCTCGAGTAGACCCCGAGACTTGTGACTCGGGCGTAGTCTGTGAGCGTGGGAAAATAAAATTGCATAACTACATTGACAACATTACTCACACAGATATAGCACTATTCGTATTCTGATAGGCGCCCACAGACAGAGCCATAGTTTCTACGAAACGGGGATTCCGGAGCAGGTGCGAACTGCTACATATTCCATGTTAAGTTACTGTTACGTATTCAATATCATACACCATTTAGGAATATTAGACCTTAGTGTGCTCTGTTGTAAGTTGCATTTCTATTTGGAATGTGACAATAACAAACGGCTATAATCTCAATGTTCCAAACTGTCATTCAGCAAAACACATCCACATAATATCCAAACATTGACTTTCATAATAGGTACTAATAGGACATTTATCTCTACAGGGTTACTGTAACGAACGTGCAGGAAGGACAAAGTGCAGGGTTAGATAGAAAAAGTGTTTTACATAAGTGTTTTTTTAGGTTAAGCCATTTATTTCATATAAAGTAAAAAAAATCGCCGAAAAATTACTAGCTTACCGGTTTTTTATCGGATACACTTCGGAGAGCCGAGAGTCGTGGGTTCGATTCCCACCCAGTGGAAATATTTGTACTGTGTCTAGGTGTTCATATCTATAATGAGTATGTGTTTCCTACTACATAAGTATTATATCAGCTATCTGGTTGCCATATTACAAGGTTGCTTAATTTTGGATCAGATGGTGTTGAGTGTGAATTGTCCACCAATATATAAGTATTATTTATAATATTACCGTGAAATGGTTTTCCAAGCTTTGAAAAACACATTTGCTAACATTCAAACATTTACATACATTTGTAAAGACCAGCAGCTCCTCTCGGTTTTACGGTTTTAGGGTCTATATGGGGTGGCATAACATTTTTTGTCCTATTTTAGGTAGGCATAACGTTTTTAGGACTAATGATAATTTACCATAACAACTAAACGCATAACTGACTTCGCATAATGTTAACTAGCATAACCATATATGACATAACGATAACTTAGCATAATGTTTAACCGCATAGCCATATATAGCATACAGCTAACTTAGTATAAAGTTTCGACGCATAACCATAAATAGCATAATGTTTAAAGGCACACATTGAGAAAAGCATAACTATACTTAAACATAATGATCAACGGCATAAACTTTAAACGCCTAACTAAAAAACAAGTCAAATGCGGGTGGGTACTTTGACAACAATATTTATTACTCGTAATGTAGGTATCTACTAATTAAATGGAATATCATTGCCAATAGTATCTGTCATTATCGCATTCGTGTTATCATACTGTTGCTGTGAAATTATTTAGTATATTTTGAGGATTAAGAATCGTTGGTCTGAGAATAACACCATATTTTTTTTTATGGTAAACACCATTTTTATGGTAGGTACTATAAACGGTATTTATGCAGTAGTATAGCAATGTTTGTACTAATTTGTGTAGACAACATTTTTAGGACTTAAAAACCTACATACACCTAAGACAAATGGTGCACTTTTTGACTCCGGGTGGGCTCCCGCCAGAAGCTCTGCGGTCAGCCCTGAGTGTTGCTTCTCCATACTCGGCCTGCGCTCCACTACGGAGGTCACCGCCTCGCTTCGCTCGCCTTCGCTACGCTTGGCCTCGCATGGATCGCTCCACTCAGGACCTCCCTTGAGCTTCTGGCTTCCGCATTTTTTAAATACACTCTAGGGGTAGTAGTGACAAGACTAGGTGAAGTCGGGGTGCTCCGAATCGGATCTGGGTCCTATGTAACTTGGTTATTTATTACGTAGCACAACAAATAATTAAAAAATTTCTAAATGCCTAAAATCAATATTCACAAAAATCGATCAATTGTTATTGGTTTAAAAAATTTAATCTGATGTTGTAAGATTATAACCCTATCATTGCTTTACGATTGTGAGTCATCTTCTTCTTTAAACTTTTTTAAAAATCATCATTCTGGTCATCTCATTTCAAATCATACATTGTCACTACATAGTATAAAACAAAGTTACTTCCCATTGTCTGTCTGTCCCTATGCTTGCTTAGATCTTTAAAACTACCAAACAGATTTTGATGCGGATTTTAATATATAGAGTTATTTAAGAGAATAATAAAAAACTCTTTATTAAAAGACCACACAAGGAAAAAAACTATAAATAACTTATAAAATAACGGATGACACTTTTAATGACCTAAATAAAAATAATTAAGCTTAGGAACCCGCTCCAAAGAGAAACAAGTAAAGCCGCAGTTGCTTTTTTGCTTCCTGTGATGATGATGATGAAGGCAAAATACCATTAAACTCTCCAACATTGGTGTTTTGTACAAAAAGACTCTGACGGAGCACTTCGTTTCGGACGTACTCCGTCAAAATATGTTAGACATCCTCTATCACATCTCACATCACATTCTGAACACTCCTTGGGCTAAACCAACTCCCGTAGTTCGGCATAATGTGACATTGTCATCTATCGGAACCAACAATACTCTTTCATGAAGAAATTGCCATAGATATTTACAGAAATCTGATCCCACTTCCAAACCATCCAATACTTGCAAGAGACTTGTTATATTATTGACGTTGATGTAGGCGCTTTCTATGTCTAGTGTCTACAAAACAACCTGTAGTTGGATAACTTTCTGTGTGACCAATCTGAATATATGACCTAGCTAAATTATCAAGGCATGATCTAGACCGCCTAAAACCGACAGTTTCCTCTGAAAATCAGGTCTTTTTCTCAAGAAACCAATCAAGTCTACGAGTAAGTATAGCTTGTAAAATTTTAGTATGGACAGCTGACGTTGGCCGGTTTTCATTTCATGTTTTTGGTATAGGAACTATCTTAACTTTCTGCCATTGTTTGGAAACAAAATTAGTACACCAAAATCGATTGTATAAAGAAACTAGATTACCTATATCTGGAAGGTTTTTAACCATAAAGTACGAAATATTGTCCATGCCGGGAGCTGTATCTGATCGTTTAATGCAGTTTGATAGTTCCTCTATCGAAATTTGATTGGATAAATTCTGATTACATTACATAAATTGGGCCATTTCTGGGGATGCAAAATCTGGTGTCAAACTATTTAGGGGCTGGTCATTAATCACGTGATGTTTTTTTTTAAATTTTTAACCCCTCCCTCCCCCTTGGTGATACTTGGTAAGGTTTACAACTAAAACCAAAATCACGTGTATATTTAATTTCTACAAAGAATCCAATTTTTTTAATCTTTTTTTTTAAATACCGGTATAAAGTAGAATCTAATCCTATTCTAGGCGCGCGAGGTCTTCGTCCGTTACCTTAACGGGGAGTCAAGGTTTACACTACACGTCGATTTTCGATTTAAAATCACGCGGTTGACGAAAAATAAATACACGTGATATCTTACTATCACGGAAATGTCTATTTTGTATATGTTTAACTCTTGCTGAATTACCGTCTTGTTAAATTGTGTTGTATTCAAAGTTTCGGAAATAAATTATTAATTTATTATTTATTTTAAGAATACACCACAGCCCCCGTATCCAAGTGACTTTGAAGCCATCTGTGCATCCTTACTTTTCTGCTGCCACAGCTATATTTTGATTTTGCATTAATTTGGATATCTATACTAATATTATAAAGAGGAAAGATTTGTTTGTTTGTTTGTTTGTAATGAATAGGCTCCGAAACTACTGGACCGATTTCAAAAATTCTTTCACTTTTGGAAAGCTACATTATTCTCGAGTACCATAGGCTATATTATATTTAAAAAAAATAGGGATCCTTACTAAAACTCCAATAATGTAACATAAGGTGTAAAAAAATGACCTGAAAAATTCCTTACGTCGCGTGCGCTGCGAAAACTATTGATGATAGAACAAAATCATGTACTACGACTTTGCAGAACTCATTATTATCTACAAAAAGTGTTGCGACAGCATATGTCTAAATATTATAGTTATGTCACAGTAAGCAGTTTTTTATTCTAAAATATTAATTTATATATGCCGCCTCTTGAAAAGGCTCTTCATTTGTACCTTGGTATTAATCCTCATCAAAATAAATCTTAATATACAAGGTGTTGCAGAAAGGTGCAACAATATTTATGGTAGTTCATCTACATTAAGTTTTGAATCATGTATGTGAAAATTAGGCATGAAAGCTCAAAAATGTTTTCCATGAAAAAAATTTTTTTTTTTGGTTGTTATTTCATTTGACGTGCCCCTAATGGCCAGATCTCCGCACGGATTTTTGTACGATGTCGCGGCGTCGGTAGCAAGGTCGTTTGTCTGCTGTACATGCTTTAGGGTTGAAGCTGGTGATTTGGTGGGAATTTTACGTCAAACTTTGACTCGAATTATCTCGTGATCTACCGTGCTGAGGGGAAAGCGACCTTGGGTGATGAAGTGTACATCAGTGTTAGAATGGACTGTTAAAATATTGTTGGGGGTAAATCCACCACGTTGTATATAAATCTCCTGTCACGATGTTTGTCCGCGATGGATTCCTAAACTACTTAATCGATTTTAAATAAAATTGGCATACCGTGAGCAGTCTGGTCCAACTTGAGAGATAGGATAGTTTTATTTCGTTTAATGTCTATATCCGAGCGCAGCCGGAATGGGCCGCTAGTTGTATATAAACATATTGTTATGTTTATGGGTGCCTCAAGAAGTGTTATTTCTTTCAGAATCCGTTGCAGTTTTTTTTAGTGTCGTGTTTCTATGTTTGTTCTTAGTTTTAGGGTATATGCCTTTATGATTAAACTAGCTGTTGCCCGCGGCTTAGTCCGCGAGAAATATAAATTAAATATTAAGGCAACTCGAACAGAATTTTCTCAATATTCCCAAATCCGTACTAAACGGTTTGAGTCCACTTTTCTCGTACGTACAGATTTAGAGTGGAATAAGTTGTCGGCCTCCTTGTTCTCTGAATGATACAATTTAGAACTTGTCAAGGTCAGAGTGAATACGTTCTTACTAGGTCTACGTGCGTCATCTTCGACCACACCGTCGCTTACCATCAGGCGAGTTGGTGGTCAAAAGAGGCCATATACGCGATAAAAAAAAACTCACTGTCTTTATAGTAACCCTGTATACGTGTTTAAGAACAGTACCCACCTTTTGAAGAAGTCTAACCACCGATAGATGCAGCCGAACAAAACAACGTATAATTTTTATAACAAACGCGAAGCTTGTGATGAAAAGAAAACATTATGAACGTTTGTTCATAACCACTTACTGTGCCCGCCCGTTTTGAGGGTTTTCTTTTTCTAATTATTTTCCTCAAGTAAGAGTAACCTGTCATGCCTTAGGAAATCTTTAGTATTGGTAGGACTCTTGGCAGAGTCCGCCTGGGGAAGTACCACACCTTTGCCAGTAATTCTACCGCCAATCAGTAATATGCTAACATTACGTGTTCCGCTTTGAAGGGCAATGTTTTCAGAGGAATTACAGGGCCGAGAGATATAATATCTTAGATCTCTGGGTGACGAGCGCAGTGCTAAGTGAGGAGGATTTGGACTCTTCATGTTCCAATAGTTGCGTGTCACTGTGCTGTTATGTGACAGGCATGTTGCTTACCATCAGGCATATGTCCTGCTCGTAAAAAAAGAGATCAGCTACCTATGTGATAGTGCAAGTCATGTCATACCTAATCGGTCCAACCTTTTCGGAGATTAGCCGGCACAAACAAAGATATAGACAAAAAATAGTTTTTAGGTATAGGTACCGTAGGTATTTAGTTTCATTGGAGCTAAATGAAAAGCTGTTAATTTGATATTACAAACAGACGACCCAATTTTATTTATTTGTATAGGTATGTATAGATAATATTTTTATAATTTTATTACATTGCATTTAACAGATTATAGCAATCAATCAATACCTAGTATGTGAGAATTCTATATCGCACATCGGCAATCAGTTTCTACCTAGGTGTACGCGAAAAAAATATTGAAATGCACCTCTACATGTAGGTATAAATACATACCTATATCAACTCTTTCGAAACATAGCAAACGTAAGTACAAAACGAGCGAGCAACCAAACAGTGGCTGTTATTATGTATTCTATGGCTGGCACAGATTATGATAATAGTACAAAGCCAACGTAGGTACAAAGCGAGTGAGCAGCCGAACAGTGGCTGTTATTATGTATTCTATGGCTGGCACAGATTATGATAATAGTTACTACTGTGAATAACGTGGCTGAGCAACTACAAAAACGCCTGTTGTTTGAGTGATAGCAAATACATCTGTGCAACATCGTTCGTTCCACAGATGTATTCAGGAGGCTTTTTTAAAAAACTTTCAAAAACTATCCCTGGCTATCTGCTGATTAATAAGTAGATTGGCATACAAGATCTAACCCATATATGTATCTACATAAAAGTTAGAATCTTTAAAAACACGGTTTTCATATAATTTTTTCACATCAAAATTACGGGTGAAAACAAATTTGGCCAAACCAATTTCATAGTTTCAAGAGACAAGAAGCATATGCAACGATTTTTAAAAGTTCAGTGTGAAATTCAGGGTATGTATTAATTTCACACTTCCACATAATGTATTATGGCCATGAATTGGCTACAAAAACACATCGATTTCGTTAAAATCGCAGACTCGCCCCTTAAGAAATAAAGTACTTCGCTTACCTATTTTGACAACATTTTTTGTTCCGAGAGCTGGTACAAATTTTTGGGTAGATATTTGAGGCAAGCAAAAAACTTGTTACATACCCCAACATGGAGCTGACATGGTTGGTGAGTAGCGGGGCAAAATGAATCCCTAAATTTTGATCACCTAGCAGGTTAGATAGTCCCACCAAAACGATCTGTCTTTATGAGAATCTTGTTTTTTGTCTTAAATAATAAATTTTAAATTGCCTTAAATACATTTTTTGTATTCCTTTGAAAAACATTTTTGTACATGCCTGTCAATGTAAAACCCAGACTAAATTATCTGGCTTATTATTTTAATTGTTAAAACATTATACTACAACATACAAACATAGCATGGCAATATGCTAATATCCAAACATATTAAAAATAAAAACTAATTTTGCTCTGACTCAGCAGCCAGGTCTGCTGCTCCGTGTTGGGGTATAATAGGAGAACTACTCGTATGTGAAGTTTTGACAAGTTGTCAGAACCTTGTCAAAAAGTTGCGAAACCTTCCAGCAAACACACATGTACACTAGTCCGGGCCAGCTCTATTCCGCGACACTCGACACGAAGTTTGGATTTAATAGCCACATTCGAACTCTCACCAGGAACTAACCAGAGTTACCATCCTCGGACACGATGCGAAGACTGTGGGAAGACTCACACTGGAAGACATAGGAATTCTACTTGGCCGATGAGAATATCAACCCTTCCAGCTCCTCAACCTCAAACTTCTAGACGCGGTGTTCAAAGAGCGAGGAGCGCGAATAGAAGTTCTCTCACCAGCCGGGAGTAGTTATCACACAGCAAGAATACACCAGGGATTAGGAAGTTGTTGTGTGATGCCTATGGTGCACCACACCACGTGGAGGTGCGAGCCTCACGCTCCAAGCGGTCAACCTCCTAAGCCAAGACCATTTCAGTTAAGCAGTAGATATGATATACCTTTATTGCTAAGGGGCAAATTAGAATATTTGAAACTGCAAAAGTGTAGCCAGCTTAGTTATAATCTTACCGTACTTTGCGGAAACTCAAACAGGATTTAATTTTGCTCAGGAGTCTTGTCTTGTTCTCACAACACTATCGATCAAGCGTATCTGTGAATTGAATTAGTAGCTTCGATAACAAACTAGATACAACAGCTTAGATGTGAACTCAGCTTGGCATAGAATTTATTTTTAAACTGGCTGATAATGCATCTGAACTTTTAAATTGAAGCGATCACTTTCTCGTGTCGATGAGCACGCAAGACGGTCGCTTATTGAGACCGCGCGCTTCAAAGTTACTCAGTACCAGTTCGCGAGAAGGCTCGGGATCGTTTTATGGCCAGGCATTCTGGCATGAGCGATCTCGACACAAATATGAACTCTGAGCCCGATAGGCCGAAAGAAACTGAGGTAAGAAAGATAACTTATATGAAAGAAGAGCTGAATCAGAAGTTGCATAAATAATGAAGAATGGTCTAGAGTTACATTAAAAACTATCAAAAAGCCGAAACAAATAAACAGAAGAAAAATAGACATTTATAAACCAAGTGAATCACCATTACTTTCTTGGGTGCTTGCAGTACCCAAGCAGTTTGCTTTAGCCAAGATATTTAACGATCTAAAAATGAAATTTATTCATAAAATTAGTGCGAGTGCGAGTATCCCTTGAGCCCTACGTGTATCCTGTGACGCAGTGCTTCCAGTGTTGGGCACTAGGTCAGACAGTGAAGACATGCACATGACTATAGAGAGGAAAACGTGCAGTGGAACCCCAAGTGCAGAGGAAAGTGTATCCCGAACTTTTCTGAATTGAGACGATGCTAATCTAGAAAAAATCCAACATCTACAAAATCAATTATAATCAAATAATTACCGAGACTCATTCATTCATTCATACCTATAAGAGAAAAATACATTTTAATAATACTTGGTACGATTTATGTTCTTCTGTTAGCGAAAAATCGTCTTCATCATAAATGTGGCAGCGCATGAGGTGGGTTAAAGGCCATAAATATAACGTCCAACAAATCAGTCAACGGCAAGCTTTTAATTTTATTTAACTCTCTTACACCATAATTACGCCATTCCAATGCGGCCAAATGCCATAAACTAAAATTCACATCTAGATGTCGAAATCTCCTTGCAGGAGCTTGAAAGCATCGATATAAATCAAAAGATGTACCCTGAGCATCTTGAAATTGTTAACAAACTGCGTCTCTATGTGAAGTGTGAGTGGTTTACAGCTATCAATCTACTTGATTCCTAGAATCGCTAGCGGCGAGGTATGTTGCAGTTCTACTTATTATGGTTGTTGACAACGAATAGCGATAGATATAAACGTCCGGCGTTGACCGCTTCCTACGATCGACTAAAACAGAATGAGTGAGCTCACTCTTCCCAACGATAACATAATTCCGTGCGCCTGTAGTTTGGGCACATCCATTGATTTATATCGATGCTTGAAAGTATGTATTAAATCAAATGATATTATGTCCTCTATATGATGATATTATTACGTATTCTATGATAAAACACCTAAAGTATCGTAAAATGCTTACATATTTTTATTATAAAACAGGTTCTTATCAGTTAGGATTGTATCTGCTGCATCGTACCTATCAGGGATGTTACGGAACTTCGACTCCGACTCCGTTACGTCGGAACTTCCGGTTATTATTACACCTTCGGTTCTGACTCCGGCTCGGAAACTTTTATATCGGAGGTAAGGTGTGGTGTATAAATATTTGATATACCTAATTGTGGTGGAAAGTCAAATAGATATACAAAATCTCAACCCCTTAAATCAATTGCCCGGCAATGTTTATCGTGCCCACGTGTTTGACAAAATAATGTTTTATTTTCCCCCAATTAAAATATTTCTCTTGCAAAAATATCACTTTGATCCGATAAATGAAATTTAAAAACTCCGACTCCGACTTCGGTTCCGTTAAGATGACCCCCGTTACATCCCTGGTACCTATAGTTAAATCGTACCTACCTACCTTTCTGATTTGATTATTCAAATCAGAATCATCGGGATCCAAATGAAACGCTAGTTTTAATTCTTTTTTTTTTAAATAGCTAGTGACGAGACGAACAGGGCATGCGCCTGATGGTAAGCAACATGCCTGCCACATAACAGCACAGTGACACGCAGCTATTGGAACATGAAGAGTCGAAATCATTACCTAGCACTGCATTGCGCTCGTCACCCAGAGATCTAAGATGTTATATCTCTAAGCCCTGTAATTTATCTGGAAACATCGCCCTTCAAACCGGAACACTGTAATGTTTGCACATTACTGCTTGGCTACTTCCCAAGGCGGACTCTGCTGAGAGTCCTACCACTACATACTCTGCTCAGTGGCGAACTATAAACATCGTACCTATTGTTAAATCAGGTCGGGATCCGAATGAAACGATAGTTTTTATTCGTCTTGATGAGACGTATTTGGCGCGAGATGGTAACCAAGGTCTGATGATAATAAGCTAGAAGATAATCGCACATACAGAGCAATTAGCTTTCATTAAATTTTTCATTTTAATAACAGGATTTTATCGCTTGATAATAAAAAAATATCTAAAAAACTTGTCGGACATCTTCCAGCTTCATCATCAGACCCTAGTTACCGTTTCGCGCCAAAGAACTCATCAAGACGAATGACGCTACCGCAAATTTGATGGTTAGTTCCTATGGCCATGTTCCAGATTCATCATCAGACCTTGGTTACCATCTAGCACTAAGTAGACTACAGGCCCGTGAACAAAATTTCCGGATCAAATGAACCAGCATCGATGTTATTTATACTATACAGGACTTAGTCACAATGAATATTTCTCTGCTACTCATCTACCTTCATTTTTAGGGTTCCGTAAAACGTAAAAACGGAACCGTTATAGATTCGTCATGTCTGTCTGTCCGTCTGTCTGTCTATCTGTCTGTCCGTACGTATGTCACAGCCACTTTTTGCCGAAACTATGAGAACTACACTATTGATACTTGGTAAGTAGATGTATTCTGTGAACCGCATTAAGATTTTTACAAAAAAAAATAAAAAATAGGGTTGCCCCCCATACTGAGAACTGAAACTCAACATTTTTTTTTCTTCAAACCTACACGTGTGGTGTATTTATCGATAGGTCTTCAAAAATGATGTTCAGGATTCTAATGTAATTTTTGTCTACACTGAATAATCTGCGCGAGAGACACTTCCAAAGTGGTAAAATGTGTCCCCCCCTCTAACTTCTAAAGTAAGAGAATGAAAAAACTAAAAAAAATATATGATGTACCTACATTACCATGCAAACTACCAACGAAAATTGGTTTGAACTCGATCTGATGAGTAAATTTTTTTTAGTACGTCATAAATACACTATTATTAAAACTTCGATCAAAGTTACAACGAACTACAAGAACTATGTGTACTATGTAGGTATGTTATGTTACTTGCTGCAACGGAACCCTTCATGGGCGAGTCCAACTCGCACTTGGCCACTTTATTGTTCTTTTCTTCCTGGAAGTAATTGCTTGACGAAAAGTAGTAATCTAAAATTACGTTATCTGACGGTTTATTCCTTTTAAACGGATTTTGTTCACAGCAAGATTTACGCAAATGTATTCCTGCAGATTGCGAAAATCGTAGTCTTCTATAAGAAATATGGATAGATGGATACATTTTTGGCGTACTAGGTACGAAGTGTACAATGCGCGTGGGCAGAAACTTTCGTTTTTATTGAAACAGGATGTAACCTAAATAAGTTTTAATTAGGATTTCAGCAGAGTAGCGATATGTATATTTTTTCAGATATATTAAAAAATAGATGAAAACGCTTAAATGCCTGAAATACTTGCCAGAACAAAGGCGTGCCGACGGTATTTTCTTTACGTACGACTAACATGCGTTATAAAATAAACATGCGGTCGCATAAGCATCTTGTTGATTGGCCTCGTGGCTTAGTGGGTAGTAACTCTACCTGCGAAGCCGAGGGTCGTGGGTTCGATTCCCACCCAGTGCAAATATTTGTGTGATGAATTCAAATGTTTGCACTGTGTCTGGGTGTTTCTATATATAATAAGTATGTATTTACAACTAAATGTATTATATCAGCTAATTGGCCGCCATCGTACAAGCTTTGCATAATTTGGGGTCAGATGGTGTTGTGTGTGAATTGTTCACCAATATTTATTTATTAATAAAGCCGCTGAATGCAGATAGAAAGGCGTCACAGAGAACAAATAAGTGAGAAAATGTAAAATTCATCTTAGTTCTCAAAGTGAAACCTCAGATCGGAATTTTCGTCGTGCTTTCGGTCGCGCAAAACTGAACCAAGTCGTTATTATATTTTGGGGCAAATCAAACAAGTTTCGTGCCTATATTTATCAGGTAAGCAGGTAGGGAAAAACTTGAATTGGTTCTAAAATTGATTTAATTTTCAGCTCATTATACCTTGTTTATAGTTTATACTTATAGGCAATTAGTGACCTTGACAAATTTACATAAACCCTTATGTAGGTTAACGCGTAACTTAACAGACAACTAAAAGTAGACGTCTTTTAAAGTGTTAGTTTTGACTCCCAGTCCTCCTCAGGAGTAATCTTCACAATTTTTTTCGCCTCCTTCCAAAGCCTTTTTCTCAATTTCATATTATCAAGTATCCAGTGACGCGGAGATTTTTTGCAGAAGTAAAAGTGTTCACCGGTGACATTTTTTAGCTCCGGAGCAGACGCATAGTAAGCTATTTCCTGGCCCAGATGTTTTGGAGGTAAACCGACTGTATGGTACGAGATATTCCATAAATACTGCCAGCTCTCAGTATTCCACAAACGCTGAAAATTCTCCGTCAAGTATCCTGATAACTGTTTGAAAATCCGTTTGGCCAGATCTGTATCTTTCACAATAAAAGGGTCTAAACTGTTAACCGTTACTCCAGTACCTACCGAACGTCGGCTCCATTCGGCGGATATCAAGAACACTGATAGCTTTGCATTCCCCGAGGCGATTAGCACGTTGTATCTGCCCAAGTCATTCCAATGGTCAAAGTCTATTTCTCCAAAGTACATAGTTATAGCGCCAGTGTTGACGACGCGGCTTGGAGCAGAGGACTTCAGCATGGGAAATAAGAGATAGGTGAGTAGGAACGGCGCAAAGAAGTTTATCTGCATCATCAGACTGAGGCCATCTCCTGTGTGAACGTCGGGAAGTCCGATCTCTCCGGCGTTGTTGACCAGCATGTCCAGTCTTTGTTCTTGGCCGATTTCAGTCGCGAGGTTCCTTACTGATTGGAGAGAGGATAGGTCGAACACTTTGTAGTCCACGTTTTGGTTTCCAGTGGTTCTCCTGATTTCGTCGCGAGCTCGTTCAAGCTTCGTTGCGTTTCTGCTGGCGATGATGACTCTAGCTCCGCGGCTGGCGAGGTCCTTGGCAGCCTCATACCCCATCCCGGATCCTCCTCCTGTGACGACAGCCACTTTGCCATCTAACCTCGCATCCGATTTACACATTTTTGTAAATAAACTTCGATTCACTACGTCCGCAACTTTTTGAACACTGATCTGGTTCTACGAAATTAAGGTTTTTATGGCGTACCACTTTTGTGATTGTTTCACCCAGTTTTGTATTAAACTCGTTTTATTTGAATTCGTACCATCGGCTCGCATTGCTGGCCGTTAATTAACTGTTTTTTTTAGTACTTTTTGGCAACTTTTCAAATAGCATCTAGTAAATTGCAACGTAAACGGTACTTTAAACGAAATATTTCTATTTTTATGAATATGTACGAACACTATACTATAATAATACTAGATTAAATTAAAATGAGAGAACTCTCTATAGATGTTTAGTTTAATTCGACAGGTAACAGCACAATATACTTACTTACCTAGATTCACTTACAAAATACCCCATAGTGTACCTAAATAAGACCTGTATTTAGGGATTCTAGAGGGTCTAGTACGAGCAGACAATATAGTGCGCTGTTATAGTAAAAATAAAAAAACGTACCTACTAAATACACGTAGTGACAAATTGAGTTTAACAATGTTGATGACCCAAAACACAAACCTAACGAAAATAATACGCAGGTAACTAAATACAACGATTTAGCTAAATAATATTGCAAAGTTCTAATGCTGGGGTCACACTTACGATTAATGGCATTTCTCGTTAGTGTGGCCCCAGCTTATAAGGCATGGTAATATTATTACCGTGGCAGAGATAACGTAGTCACGGAATATATGTCACTTGAGTTCCAGATTATTTCAATCGCGCGCTACGAAAATACGTAGTAGTGGTAATAATGTGCTGATGTCAACTGTGGCTCAAGTCTTCAAATAATACGAGTATCATGATATTCCGAGAGCTGCTATCAATCCGAGACCTGTTATCAGTTGGGTAGGTATTTGAGGTAACCTGTAAACTTGTCACATAGCTCTGCAGACCTGGCTGGTGACAGGAGAGACAAAATGGATCCACACATTTTTAAATTTTGTATAATTTTTTTTTATTCAGCGAATATGTTTGAGGCAGTATGCCATTTTTATATGTTGTAGCTTAAAGCGCAATACACACTGAGACCGCCGGGCTGCCGACAAAGCCCTGTATGAAAATAATCATGTCGGCACCATGCGCCTGCGCGTGTTACCCGCCGACATGTTGGCGGCTTGGGTACGCCTGCGCTCAGTTGCCCGGCGACGCTCGAAATTTTCCAACATGTAATAAGTGAAGCCGCCAACTAGACCGCCGACAAAAAGTTGCCGACATATGTCGGCGGCCCGGCGGGCTCAATGTGTAGTGCGCTTAATTTTAAAGAATAAAAAAATTAATGAGCCGGACGATTTAGTCGGGGTTTTAATTTTGGCAGGCGAGTGCAAATATGTTTTGCAAAAAAATACAAAAAATGGGTTTGAGGAAATTTTCATTGGGTGTTATTTACCTATAACAAAAAAATTGGGATTCTCAAACAGAGAGATCATCTTGGATGGGTTATCTATCTGCCAGGTGATCTAAATTGAGGGATTCATTTTGCCCCGTTACTCACCAGCCAGGTCTGCACTCTGCACCTCCGTGTAGGGACATAACAGGAGAATTATGTGACAAGTTTTCAGCTTGCCTAAAATACTTACCTACCCAAATTTTGCTACCAGCTTTCGGAATATGAGTTGAACTTTACCAGTTTGAAGTTAATATTCTTGTAGGTAGGTACATTTTCATGGAATGGAAAAGTGACATATTCACTTTTTTTTATCGCGTATAGGTCCGCGTTTGACCACCAACTCGCCTGATGGTAAGCGACGTTGTGGTCGAAGATGACGCACGTTGACCTAGAAAGTACCTATTCACTCTAACCTTGAAAAGTTCTAGATTGTATCTCTCAGGGAACAAGGAGGCCGGCAACTTATTCCACTCTAAAGCTGTACGTACGAGAAAAGTGGATTCAAACCGTTTTCACTCAGAAAAAAGGATTATTGTTTCTTAGAAAGAAATCGTCACCTTTTTATAGTATACGGGCAGGTCCGCCCCGGCTTCGCTCGTGGTACATAATAGGTATATACTATATAGCCTGTAATAGCAGTCAGGAATCACGTACAAGTTCTACGGTGAAAGAATGTTTGAAATCGGTTGAGCAGTTCGTGAGATTAGCGCGTTCAAATAAAAAACCACTTTAGCTTTTTAATATAAGTAGGTATAGATTAGTAAGTATACATAAGTTACGGTGGTCTAGTCGGGAGAACGGCGACTGCCGATCCGGAGACCCCGGGTTCAAACCCCACACGCACCACTGTCTTTTCGAAGTCATGTGCGTAATGCCGCTAACTTAAAACGGTGAAGGAAAACATCGTGAGGAAACCGACATGTACCTAGAATCTTTCGAAGTCATGTGTCATCCACCAACCCGTACTGGGCCAGCGTGGTGGATTATGGCCTTAACTCTCTCCTTGCGAGAGAAGGCCCCGAGTCCCAGCAGTGGGAACGTTTAGTGGGCTGTTGATGATGATGATGATGATAGATTAGTGATAAGATTTACTGTAAGATAAAGTCTTGAACTTGGGATCTAACAACAAGACCTATCTATTTTCAGAGAGTAATGCTTATTATAACATCACATGGAAAAAGAACAAGCGGCGGCGAGTACTTTGTAAAACTGTCAATATCAAGCCACGAAATCAGAGTCAAAGTAAAAAAATGGTTGTCTGTAAAGTCGGGTTACTGACGTTAGTTGAACGTGACAACTTCAACTACGCCTTAGAGCGAGGTAACGTCGGCGGCGAGGTAACGGCGTTAACGGCACATGACGTCATGTTTTGCGGGCGTGCAGCCGGCTTCATCGAATTATAAGACGTTGTCACGTCAAAAATAAAACAAGCGTAAACACAAACGTGTTTTAATTTAGTGACATCATAATTACTTACATTATTTTTTTTTATAAGAAATAGTCGCTAATAAGACAATGTTTACGGAAATAGTAGTGACCAATAAAATAGTTTATTTATTCAAAACGCTATAAAAGCACACGCCACGTCTGATGATGAACAAGAACTGCTGCCGACGGATATCTGCGAAACTAGGGGTGTTGCCGGCAAGCAAACGTCTTTAAGATACATTGGAAGATTTTTTTTCAAAGAACCCTGTACTAAATTTCTTACTAAATAGTAATTTACAAACAACCTGGAAATAGGGCAACAATTATTCAAAGAATGTCAACGGCCTTGAAGTAAATACTATCTTCGACATTCTATTGAACAAACAGTCGTATTTTAAAAGTATATAATTACAAAGTGTTATCACAAATCCATACTACCAAATAATAATACCTACAAGACCTACATGTTTACCGTTTTAAATGAATATTTTTAACAATTAGTAAGTAGGACATACGATAATAAAATACGAATTACTTAATTAACACACAGAAATTTAATTGTTTGATACCCCCCATTTGACAACCCATAGGTCGTTTAGAAGACCCGTGCTTGGTGTATATCTTTTGGTTTCTCAGTCACATTTCTGCTTTTCCCAGTCTTCTTCTCGTGTTATCTTCACACTCTTTTTTGCTTCTTTCCACAGCCTCTTTCTCAGCTTCATATTGTTGAGTATCCAGTGTCTCGGCGCTTTGCTGCAGAAGTAGAAATGTTCCCCGCCGCAGTCCTCCAATTCGGCAGCCGACGCGTAGTATGCTATCTCCTGGCCGACATCCTTTCGAGGCGACCCAAAGAGTGAAACGAATATTTTACTAACATTTCTGATGTCTTCAAACAAATACCTGGTTATATCTGTATCTTTAACAAAGAAAGGATCGTAGCTGTTAGCACGCACCCCCGTACCTTGCAAACGACGATCCCATTCAGCTGTGATCAAAAACGCTGCAAGCTTCGCATTCCCAGACGCAGTGACGAGGGAATATTTACCTAAATCATTCCAATGATCGAAGTCCAAGTTCCCAACGTACATAGATACGGCAGAACTGTTGATGATGCGACTCGGAGCCGAAGACTTCAGCATCGGTAATAGGAGATACGTCAGTAAGAAAGATCCGAAGAAGTTGACTTGCATCATGAGACTTAAGCCGTCCTCGGTGTGCATGTCGGGTAGACCGAATCCACCCACGTTGTTTATCAGCATATCGAGCCTAGATTCGTGGCTCATGTCATGGGAGAAGGTCCTTATGGACCGAAAAGACTCCAAATCGAGGACTTTGAAGTCGACGTTTTCGTTGCCAGTGCTTCTGCGTATTTCGTCTCGCGCGACTTCAAGTTTGGTAGCGTTTCTGCTCGCGATTATGACCCTGGCTCCGCGGCGTGCGAGGTCCTTGGCAGCTTCGTAACCCATACCGGACCCTCCTCCTGTCACCACCGCCACTTTACCGTCCAGTCTTCTCTTGGATCTGCACATTTCGGAAGATGATCACGGACGAAATCAGAATCTGTACTGATCGAAGTAAATGAAGCAGTCCTTCTTATTGCGGTGTTCGTGTTTGCGTCGATTTGCTTCCTACCTGATCTTTTTTTAAGAACACAATAAGTAAAACTAGAGGCTCAACTGCACCTACTAAGGGTTTGCATTCGACGGCAGATAATTATAATAATTATAATTAACGAGTATGTACGTCCTGAATTTTTGAGGTATCAATGACCTTCAGACAATAGTTATTGGTTTTATTTTCGTAATCCATTGAGATATTTTTAAAACAAAATACTTACAAAAAAGTAAATCACTCTTACATTTAAATGTTATTTATAAAATCGATTCGTACGTAAAACAACGAAGGGTCGGGTGTGCTATGTAAGATAATAAAAAGATAAATAATATGCACAATTTACTTAAATATAGAGAAAAAAATTAAAAAAATGTGAATCAATGAGCGTAAATATCTGCAGCTTTTTTTAAAGTTTTAAAAACAAATTTTATAATTCTGTTTTATTACAAGATGAAGCTTTTAATACCTACATTGTTTATTGCCATGAGATTTGAAATTTATTGATCTGTTTTGCTATAACTGCGAAATATTATATTTTTTGTAATTTCTTAACATGAACTTTAAGTATAATTTGACACTAGTAAAATCCCACGGACTCACTCGCGTAGTATTCCATCCCTTAATTTTCCGACAAAAGTAGCCTAGTTTTTATTCCAGACTATAATAATATAGGTACATAAGTATCTAAAGTTTAAAAACGATCGAAATAAACTTATACAGTATGAAAAGTAATTTTAAATTTTACTAATTTTCTTAGGAAAAAGGTAAGGGCTCTTCCTTCTATTAGAAAGAAGAAGAGCCTATTATCTAGATAAAGCATATTTTCCACACAACCGTGGTGGAGTGGAATAAATATCCACCTTAATGATTCCTTGAAAGACGTCTAGAACTTTTCATAGAAATAGTGAATACGTACCTATTTGTTATGGATTAAGATATCTCACATAGATACTAAATTAACAATAAAGCAATAACTCAAACTAAATAAACAGTAACCCACACCTCCGAAAATCTGAAAACTCTATGAAATGACTGGGCAAAGCGATATATTATCTTGAATTTCTGGGTGATCAGTGATACAATAGCTGCGTGGTACTGTGCTGCTATTAACAAATGTTGCTTGCCATCAAACACTTATATTTATATACTCAGTAGCTGAACGCCTGAACCCTACGCGCGTTGCTACGCCACCTATCGAATTTAACTCAGATTAAGAACAAATTTGGTTAGCTTAGGTTATAATGACGCAACTTTAAAAGAGAGACACATGCTGTCACCGGCTTCGGCACACGTCAGCGCGCGCAACGAAAGCTCTCAAAAATTAATATTTTTACCCGTTTTAATTATTTTCTTCATTAATGCTTCACTCCCATTGACATAAGCATAGACAGATAGATTTCAATTTCTTTGAATTCGGACCAGTAGTTCCCGAGGTCCTAGCGTTCAAACAAACAAACTCTTCAGCTTTGTAATATTTTGTTGGTATAGATACTTGCCAATTCCGTAACTCTATAGGGATTATAAAAAAGAAAAATAAAACGAACGAAGTATATCTTCCAAATCGAAAATATATTACCACTAGAAAAGCCTTTATTTTGAGGCTATTTCGAAAATCAACCAGCTAGAGATTGTGACCTGGGTGTCGATTTAAATGTCCCGTAATGTTCTGGAAATATTATTCTTAGCTTAATCAGCGTCCGTCATCTCCGACTGGATCGTCGCTTATTATCACGCGATTTGGTGGTCAAACGGATATGCAAGTGCTAAAAAACCAATTCGGAAAAAATTATTAACGACATTTGAAGTGAACTTTTCTTTATTTATTGTTTGAGATGACTCGCCCTTCATTTCGATCCTTGGCTATACGCTTCCGTCTACTGCCTGTTACTCCCCGTTTATTGCAATTCCATCTTTACCCTTCCGTCTACTGTCTGTCACCTTCCATTTATCGCCACTCCATCGAGCGTTAAGGTGTCTGTTACCCGATTGACAAGTTCCAAAAGAGAGCCTTAAAAAAACAAAGTAAAAGTCAAATTGTCAATGCGACATACATTCTCGAACTACGTATGAGTCATCGAAATCGGTTTCCAGACTTTAATGGTTACGAACACAAGTGCATATGAATAAAAATCCTATTACGCAGGTACGTACCCACTTAATCGATAACAATTAAAATGAATGAATGACATAACAAACATACACACTCTTTCACAAAAAACTCTACTTGAAGTGAACGTGTACGAATTTTCGGCCAGGTAAAAAGAAAAAACTAGTTTTTTCTGTTTTCTACAGATGGCGTTTTAGAAAATACTCTTTTATGATTAACATATACTTAATCGAAATAAAAATCTTCAGTTCAGCTACTGAGTATATGTATGTGTTTGATGGCAAGCAACACGCTTGTTTAATAGCAGCACAGTGCCACGCAGATATTGCATCACTAATCACCCAGAAATTCAAGATAATATATCGCTTTGCCCAGTAATTTCATAGTTTTCAGATTTTCGGAGGTGTGGGTTACTGTTTATTTATTTTGAGTTGCTTTATTGTTATTTTAGTATCTATGGGAGATATCTTAATCCATAACAAATACGTATTAACTATTTCTATGAAAAGTTCTAGACGTCTTTCAAGGAATCATTAAGGGGGCGCCTAAAGCCAGAAAACGAAAAGAGGACATTTTCGACGCCGCTCACTGAAGTTAAGAAACTAAAAACTATGACAAAAAAATAATTAACGTGTGGGTACAATCAAGAAGAAGCACAATAACCGAATAGAATTTAAAAAATAGATCAGAGTTTTTTACAATAAAAAAATAAAAATGACACCGAAAAAACCCGTTTTAATTCGAGTACTCGAAATTATCAGCGATGACCCCACATTATTTTTTGGTAATAAAATTCCTATTTGTACGTTCTAGTAAAGTAACCGAACACTTTTTTAAATTTATGTTTAGTTATTGAGTAATTAAATAAAACTTGGTCAAAAATGGACTCCTGATTAAATATTGATTTTTCCTCCAAACTGTGTCATGCTATTCTCGACTTTATGTTCATCACATTAAGAAACGCGTCGCGCGGGTGAAATCTGATTTTTTCCTGGCTTTAGGCGCACTCTTAAGGTATTTATTCCACTCCACCACGGTTGTGTGGAAAATATGCTTTATCTAGGTAATAGGGTCTTCTTCCTTATAGAAGGAAGAGCCCTATTAACTTTTTCCTAAGAAAATTAGTAAAATTTAAAATTAATTTTCCTACTGTATAAGTTTATTTAGATAGTTTTTAAACTTTAGATAGGTGACGAGCGCAGTGCAGTGCTAGGTAATGATTTGGACTCTTCATGTGCCAATAGCTGCGTGTCACTGTGCTGTTGTGTAGCAGGCATGTTGCTTACCATCAGGCACATGCCCTGCTCGTCTCGTCATTCTTTATTTAAAAAAAAAATATTATAGTCTGGAATAACAACTAGGCTACTTTTGTCGGAAAATAAAGGGATTGAATACTACGCGAGTGAGTCCGTGAGATACATTGTTTATTGCCATGTGATTTGATATTTGTTGATCTGTTTTGCTTTAACTGCGAAATATAATATTTTTTTGTAATTTCTCAACATGAACTTTAGGTATAATTTGACACTAGTAACTAAATAATGTTTTACGAACAACCTAGAAATAGGGGAATAATTAATTACTCAAAGAATGCCATCGGCCTTGCAGCAGGAAATACTATTTTCGACATTCTATTGGATAAACAGTCGTGTTTTAAAATTATATAATTACTTACGCAGTGTTATCACAAATCCGTACTACTAAATAATAATACCTACATGTTCACCGTGACGTTTTACATAAGTTTTTTTACAATTAAGAAATACGATAATAGAGTACGGTTTTTCTAATAAAGACACTGAAATAACATTATTAACAACCCCCATGGGTTGTTAAGGAGACTCTTTTGGTCTCTCAGTCACATTTCTTCTTTTCCCAGTCTTCGTCTTGTGTAATCTTCACACTCTTTTTTGCTTCTTTCCACAGCCTCTTTCTCAGCTTCATATTATTGAGTATCCAGTGCCTCGGCGCTTCGCTGCAGAAGTAGAAATGTTCACCGCCACAGTCTTCCAATTCGGCAGCTGACGCGTAGTATGCTATCTCCTGGCCGACTTCCTTTCGAGGCGACCCAAAGAGTGAAGTGAATATGTTACTAACATTTCTGATGTCTTCAAACATATACCTGGATATATCCGTATCTTTAACGACGAAAGGATCGTAGCTATTAGCACGCACCCCCGTACCTTTCAAACGACGATCCCATTCAGCTGTGATCAAAAACGCTGCAAGCTTCGCATTCCCAGACGCAGTGACGAGGGAATATTTACCTAAATCATTCCAATGATCGAAGTCTAAGTTCCCGACGTACATAGTTATGGCGGAGCTGTTGATGATGCGACTCGGAGCCGAAGATTTCAGCATCGGTAGTAGGAGGTACGTCAGCAAGAAAGCTCCGAAGAAGTTGACTTGCATCATGAGACTTAAGCCGTCCTCGGTGTGTATGTCGGGCAGACCGATTCCACCGGCGTTGTTTATCAGCATATCGAGCCTAGATTCGTGGCTCATGTCATGGGAGAAGGTCCTTATGGACCGAAAAGACTCCAAATCGAGGACTTTGAAGTCGACATTTTCGTTGCCAGTGATTCTGCGTATTTTGTCTCGCGCGACTTCAAGTTTGGTAGCGTTTCTGCTAGCGATTATGACCCTGGCTCCGCGGCTGGCAAGGTCCTTGGCAGCTTCGTAACCCATACCGGACCCTCCTCCTGTCACCACCGCCACTTTACCGTCCAGTCTTCTCTTGGATCTGCACATTTCGGAAGATGATCACGGATGAAATCAGAATATGTACTGATCGAAGTAAATGACGCAGTCCTTCTTATTGCGGTGTTCGTGTTTGCGTCGATTTGCTTCCTACATGATATTTTTTAAGAATACAATAAGTAAAACTAGAGGATCGACTGCACCTACTAAGGGTTTGCATTCGACGGCAGTTAATTATAATAAAATTAACGAGAAATTACGTCCTGAAACTTTAAGGTATCAACTGACAAAAGTCAATGGTTTTATTTTCGCAATCAATAGAGATTTTTTTAATTTAATTAACATACTTACCTACTGGTAAAATATATTTCCGCATTCATTAGTTTCACCGTTACTATTTAAATTTTGATTATAAAATCAATAAAACATAAATTGAGACTTCAAAATGGTACAAAGGTAGGTACGTAAAACAACGAAGGGTCCGGTGTGCTATGTAAAATAAAAAAAATAAAAAATAATATAGAGAAAAATTATGTTCAAATATGTAGGTATGAATGAGCGTAAATATCTGCAGTTTTTTTTTTAGTTTTTTTTTATTACTCTGTTCTATTTCAAGATGAAGCTTTTAATACCTGCATTTTTATTGCCATGTGATTTGAAATTTGTTTATCTGATTTGTATAAACTGCGAAATATTTTATTTTTTCTTGGTGATTTCTTAACATGATTATTAAGTAGGTAAAAATTTACACTAGTAGAATTCCGCAGATTCACTCGAAGGGATTGAATACTACAATTTGATCCCTTTATTTTTCTGATAAAAGTAGCTAAATGTAATTCCAGACTATATTTATCTATCGATCCAAAGTTTAAAAACGATCTAAGCATACTTGTATAGTAGAAACCAGATAACTGATATAATACAGAGTGTATTTACGTACGTACGTATATCAAATTGTAGTCAATTACGAGCAGTTGTTCAGCTTTATAATATTAGTTTTTTTTTAAACTTTTATAGGTTTACACTTGACAGCCATTTCGCCTGATGTTAAGCGACGATGGAGCGTGTTTACCTAGAAAAAAAAAAAACCGATTCACTCTCGATTTGAAGACACAAAGATTGTAACCGTCGGGGAAAACCCACTCAGGCAACGTATTCCACAGCCTAGACGTTCTTATCACAAAAGTAGAGTCAAATCTCTTCGTTCGTGTCTTTGGAACATCAACCATGAAACGATATCACTTTTTCGAGCTACGAGCATTCCGATAGAAAAAAGGACAAGCTCCAAAGTGTATCCGATAGTCTAGTAATTTTTCGGCGATGTTCAAGTCTTTGAAGTTGTCGCGGACCGGCCGTATGTGACCGACCGCTATGCGTTGACGAGCCTGGTCTGCCGGCAGCGAGAGGGGGAGAGACCTGTTGTAAGTAGGTCTCTTGGGTACGTGCCCTCTCGTTCCGACGGGCGCTGGTAGACTCGTCCCTGGGTTCACTTTGCGACCGCTGTGGGACAATCCTCGAATTCGTCCTGGATGTGAACTTGACCTTGGGTGATCTTGACTTGACCTTGTCTTCTGGTGTGATCCCCGGCGTGACCCCCGGCGTGACCCCCAACGTGACCACCGGCGTGACCACCAGCGTGACCACCAGCGTGACCACCAGCGTGACCACCAGCGTGACCACCGGCGTGACCACCAGCGTGACCACCGACGTGACCACCAGCGTGACCACCGACGTGACCACCGACGTGACCCCCGGCGTGACCACCGGCGTGACCACCAGCGTGACCACCGGCGTGACCACCGACGACCCCCGGCGTGACCACCGACGTGACCACCGACGTGACCACCGACGTGACCACTGACGTGACCCCCGACGTGACCACCGAAGTGACACCCGACGTGCCCTTGGCGACGACTCGGCGCTGACACGGCGTGGGCCCGACGATAACTCGACGTGATCCCGACGTTCGCTCGACGAGATCCTCTTGGGCGGACCTTGAAGTGGGAGCAGAGAGCGGGGTAGTGAAACGCTGGTTGCTTGAGTCTTCCTTTTATTTTTCCTTGTTTTCTTTCTTGTACTGGAGCCGCTGAGAAGAGCATGCTCCGAACAAAATCGAGATCGCTAAGGTACCCCCTTACCTTTACCTTAAAGAGAGCCCCGTATTCTGAGCCCTCTTTTCGGTCCATTTTCACTATGCTATGACCACTTTTTTGGCCATAACTTTGCCATTCCTGGTCGTAGGCTGACGAATGACCACTATAAATGTAGCCCACGACCAGGTCTATTAAACAACATAACTACTTCAGGGGTACCTTAGCTTACAATTCAGTATTTTCGCAAAAACCATCAAATTTTCTAATATTTCCCTAAAGTTAGGTAAATAAGTTGACACCCTACCTATATTTCCGAACAAACTAAAGCAAAACAATGTTTATTAAGTGTACCCTACCTATTTCTACCTAAATAAACCGAATTTACCACAATATTTACCGTTAAACTAAATCATAATACAATTTTACCAAAGTGTTATAAAAATCACTATAACTAGTTATGTACATATATGTGTCGATCGCCAACATCCTCCCCTTCGTGCGCCAGCACCATCCTCTGGCTCGGCGATCTCACCGGTCAGAGGCCCGTTGCTTGTCGTCACGACGCCGCCCGCCGTCGCGTCGCTTGATAGCTCGACTTCTTGGACCGCCGCCGTCGCCGCTCCATGGAGGCACCGACAGCACGGCCTTAGAGGTTGGCCGCCGCAGAATTCCGCCATTAGTGCGAACCTCGACACCCTGCGTTCCGCCATCTCGTGCGTAGTAGGTGTGAACCACTGCTCCTCTTGGTGATGTCTCGCTACGCAGCGTGGAACCCACAGCGAGGACTGCATCGCCACAGTGTAGGTGTGGCAGGCAGTCTTCTCGCCGAAACAAAGCTCGCCTTCGCTTCTTACTCCGCCGCCGTCGACCCACCTTGACAACAGTGGGGCCAATGTAATCGACAGCCGCACTCGATGAAGGCGTTTCTCCGAAGCGATGCCGCTCTTCTGGTAGGTCTTCTGCTGTCATCGCGTCGATCCTCTTTTTCTTCTTGGACGTCTCAGGAGGCCTCCCCTTCGTGAGCGCAGTGGAATCTTCCTCTGAGCTGTCATTCTGGCTCTTTTCTCGAAGAATCTTCCCCGCTGCTTTTTCCTGAAGATCTTTGACTGGTTGTCTTCTTTCATCTCTTGTCGGGGATTCTTGGGACTTCATCTTCTTTTTCTTCAAAGATTTTCTCCAAGTAGAATCTTCGTTTATCTTGATATCTGTGTCTTCGTACAGCTTCTTCTCTTTGCCTGTTAACTGGTTGACCGTAGACTCGGAGTTATCTGACGTATCTTTGTCTCGGGCCAAGACGTGCGCGCAGGTTACGAAGTTGACCGATGTTGTAGTTGCCCCCGAGTCGCATCCATGTAATACCCATCCTAGATACGTGAGTGATGCGACGGGCTGATTCTTCTTCCCTTTGCGTGTTCCCCTGGAGACAATCAACTCCCAGTTGTCTTGCCCGATGAGAACCTTCGGCCGTTCTTCCTCGTAGGAAAGTTGACCCGCCATCTTTTGCAAGTGAGGATACAGCTTGACCTTCTCTTCGTCAACTGCTTGAGGTGTCAGGTGAAGTTCATCCATGGTTTTCGCCCCGGTGACAGTCCTTTTCCGTGTCTGATGAACTCCTCGAACTTTCATGTTGAGCTTCATGGATCTCTTGTACGACAGCAACTTCCCTCCAACTGTTTCTATGGTGAGTTGCTCTCGAGGTCCCTGGAGTCCCAGTTGTTTGGCTACGGATGAATCGACCAGTGTCACCGTTGAACCTTCGTCTAACAGAGCCAAAACCTTGGCGCTTCCTTTTGGCCCGTAAATTTCCACTGGTACCATTTTCAAGTAAGCCTTCTTAGTTTTCGCCGTGTTGACCTGGACGTTGTTGGTAACTTCCTTGCTATCCGGTTCCCTCTTCAATCCTTCAGGTTGCCGATCTTCATGCAGAAGCTCATGGTGCCATCTTCTGCATACTCTGCATCCTGGCTTCTGGCAGTCTTGCTTCCGATGTCGACCTTGCAAGCATTTGAAACATAGCTTGCAATTTGATGCGATTTTCCATCGTTCCTTGATTGGGACTTCCACGAACTTCTTACATTGGTACAGACGATGATTCCCTTGGCAGTGTGGACAGTTTTCCTCGTCTTCCCTTTGTTCCACGGCGGCATGGGTGACTTCTCTCTTCCACCCTTGGCTTTTGGTTACAGCTTCTTGCAATGCATATTGACTGCACCGGTCTGCCTCCCTGTTCAGGAACCTGCTCAGCTGGAGTAAGTCTGGATCTTCCGTGTCAGCCGTAAAGTCAAACCACCGGAACCGTATGACCGCAGGCATTTTGTCCACTATCGTCTTGAGCATTTCCGGCGACTGGAGATACTGAGGCTTTTTCAAACTCTTCACTGTTGCCACGATGTTGCTCACTCGACATGCAAATTCGCACACGTCTTGAGCGCTCTCCGTCATCTTTGGCAGCCTCTTCAGTTTCTCCATCTCTGCCAGTACCAGTCCATCCGGTCTACCATATTGCCGACGCAGAGCTTCCAAGATGTCTTCAGGTGTATTGTCCGAATACAATAGACATTTGACCGACTCTTGCGCTGCACCCCTGATGGACTTCCTCAGCCTTATCATGTTCTGGATTGGAGAGAAGTTCTCAGCCGTATCTTCGTATGCCCTCTTGAAGGCTAGCCACTCGCTAGCGTTCCCATCGAACTGTGGGAGATCGAACATGTAGCTAGGTGCTGCTACATTTCTCGTTGACAACTTGACGACGTCCCGTAGCGCTTCAGCGATGGCCTTGATGTCAGCAGAAGCTTCAGTGATTTTCGTGGCTGCCTGTGCTTTGCCGGGCTTCTCCGGTTCTGACACTTTCCCTGGCAGCCTTTCCGTCGAATCGCTGATCCAATTCTGCACCATCTCTTCCCGGTTTACTGGCACGCTGATCACAGAGTCGTCATCGTCTTCTTCCAGTTGAAGCATCTCCAGTTTTACCTTTGCCAACCCAGCTGCAGCCCGTGCTTCTTCCAGCTTCCGTTGAGCTAATTCCACACGTGCTTCCATCTCTTTCTTTCGTCTGGCTGTTGACGCTACAGATGAGGCCTTTGATTTCTGTAGCCTCTCCGAGATCTTCGAACTTGGGCTTCCCACCAGTGTTATGACTTCCTCGGTTGTGGCCCTAATCGTAGTCTCGAACGACGTCCCAGACGGGAAGGTACCTTCTGTTCTGGTACCGGATGTCGTACCGGACTCCACTGTGATGCCACGTGATGCTCTCTCAGTCGGCGTACGTTCCAGCCGATCACCTCCCTTCTGGCTTCTTGTAACGGGCATCTTGATCTTCGTTTCTTCGTTTCTTGATCACCTCGTCCGTTGTCGAAGCGCAGAAGTCTTCAAGTCTTCACTTCCTCGACGAAGTCCCACGATGGTCGCTACGACGTGAATCCGGCTCGAAGGACCAGCTGTCGCGGACCGGCCGTATGTGACCGACCGCTATGCGTTGACGAGCCTGGTCTGCCGGCAGCGAGAGGGGGAGAGACCTGTTGTAAGTAGGTCTCTTGGGTACGTGCCCTCTCGTTCCGACGGGCGCTGGTAGACTCGTCCCTGGGTTCACTTTGCGACCGCTGTGGGACAATCCTCGAATTCGTCCTGGATGTGAACTTGACCTTGGGTGATCTTGACTTGACCTTGTCTTCTGGTGTGATCCCCGGCGTGACCCCCGGCGTGACCCCCAACGTGACCACCGGCGTGACCACCGGCGTGACCACCAGCGTGACCACCAGCGTGACCACCAGCGTGACCACCAGCGTGACCACCGGCGTGACCACCAGCGTGACCACCGACGTGACCACCAGCGTGACCACCGACGTGACCACCGACGTGACCCCCGGCGTGACCACCGGCGTGACCACCAGCGTGACCACCGGCGTGACCACCGACGACCCCCGGCGTGACCACCGACGTGACCACCGACGTGACCACCGACGTGACCACTGACGTGACCCCCGACGTGACCACCGAAGTGACACCCGACGTGCCCTTGGCGACGACTCGGCGCTGACACGGCGTGGGCCCGACGATAACTCGACGTGATCCCGACGTTCGCTCGACGAGATCCTCTTGGGCGGACCTTGAAGTGGGAGCAGAGAGCGGGGTAGTGAAACGCTGGTTGCTTGAGTCTTCCTTTTATTTTTCCTTGTTTTCTTTCTTGTACTGGAGCCGCTGAGAAGAGCATGCTCCGAACAAAATCGAGATCGCTAAGGTACCCCCTTACCTTTACCTTAAAGAGAGCCCCGTATTCTGAGCCCTCTTTTCGGTCCATTTTCACTATGCTATGACCACTTTTTTGGCCATAACTTTGCCATTCCTGGTCGTAGGCTGACGAATGACCACTATAAATGTAGCCCACGACCAGGTCTATTAAACAACATAACTACTTCAGGGGTACCTTAGCTTACAATTCAGTATTTTCGCAAAAACCATCAAATTTTCTAATATTTCCCTAAAGTTAGGTAAATAAGTTGACACCCTACCTATATTTCCGAACAAACTAAAGCAAAACAATGTTTATTAAGTGTACCCTACCTATTTCTACCTAAATAAACCGAATTTACCACAATATTTACCGTTAAACTAAATCATAATACAATTTTACCAAAGTGTTATAAAAATCACTATAACTAGTTATGTACATATATGTGTCGATCGCCAACAGAAGTCTTTTTCGCACAAGAGTGGCGTTGCCTATAAGTCTTTTGGCACGTCTCTCGATCGATTCCAGAGCCTCCAGCTGATACTTAACCGATCCATCCCAAAGGTGCGAACAGTACTCCATACAGGAGCGAATCTGTGCTTGATACTATTAATAATAACGTAAGCTGTGCTTGATACTACTAATAATGTAAGCAACTGTTCAGACTTAAAGTACTTTCGCACCTTTGAGAGGATACCTAGTTTTTTGGCAGCTAGTTTAGCCTGGACTCGACATACGAGCCAAAGTTGAGCGTAGAGTTCAAAGTATTGCCCAAAAGCTCAAGACGGTCAGAAACCGGCACGAATACACCTCAGAGTCAGTTGGAATGGACTCCTTTTAGCGGAGAACAGATACGCCTCTGCGTCTTACTCTCGTTGAACTTCAGATTGGCATCGCCCCATTTAGACACCGCCTCAAGGATCAAGCTCAAACGCTCGATCAAACTCTCTCTCTCTCAGTACCTGAGTTTGCTGCCCACTAGGTCTCGCACTAGATATGCAGCTCTCTACAACGGTACTATCATCTGGGTACCCAAAAATACCGGGTTTCAACAGATCGTTGATATGTAGCAGGAAGAGCGTCGCAGAGAGTACCGACCCTTGAGGGACTCCGGCATTGATAGCCATATGATCCGACGAGCAGCCATCAATGACGACTCGTATGGATAGATCCCTCAAGAAGTCCGATATCCATGCAATAAACCCAGGAGACAAACCATAACTAGGAACCTTGCTTATAAGGCCATCATGCCAAACCCTGTCGAAAGCCTTCGAGATATCCAGGGAGACTGCAAGTGCTTCCCCGTGTTTCTCAATAGCTTCACTCCAGATGTGAATGACGTACGCTAGAATATCCTCGGTGGACCAGTTTCGGCGTGTATTAGTACATATAAGAATTTACTATAATATTTAATTACTATAATAATACTATTACTATTAGTAATTACTATGGTAATTAGAGGTTTTTTTTTTTTTATAGCATAGAGTGACGAGACGAGCAGGTCATGTGCCTGATGGTAAGCAACATGCCTGCCACATAACAGCACAGTAACACGCAGCTATTGGAACATGATAGTCCAAATCATTACCTAGCACTGCACTGCGCTCGTCACCCAGAGATCTAAGATATTATGTCTCTAAGCCCTGTAATTTCTCTGGAATCATTGCCCTTCAAACCGGAACACAGTAATGTTTGCACATTACTGCTTGGCGGTAGAATATTAGGTACTTAGATACTTGCTTATTCCGTAACTCTCTAAGAAGATCTTCCAAATTGAAAATATGTTACCACTGGAAAAGCTTATATTTTCAGGCTATTATGAAAGTGATAGTGACCGGCAGGTCTACTACCGTACGGAGAGTACTTTCAATCAAAGCATAGCAAAAAGCAGGAGAGTAAGATCAGTAAGGTGGTAGACCTGTTTATTATTAAGCAATTTGGTTGCCAAACGGCAAGTGCTAAAAAACGAATTCTGAAGAAACTTGTAACGACATTTGAAAAGAAAATTTATTTACTTATTGTTTGAGATGGGAAATTTCAATTGAAATCGCGACACTGTAACGGTTACTGACACCGATGTATATAAATACATACCTCTACATGCATTGTGTATGGAAATACCTATTGTTTTCACTGTTGTCAATACTCTCGGGATGTCTCTATTTTTTTATTAACTATGATTCAACATCATGGTCAGTCTATCCTTATTCTCTGCCGGATATAAATGTCCCCCTTGACGCACCCTTTAGTTCCATCCTTGGCTATACGCTTCCGTCCACTGCCTGAAGACTGCCTGTAATGTAACTGGCCGTTTTATCGCAACTCCATCTTTACCCTTCCATCCACTGCCTGTCACCTTCTATTTATCGCCCATCGAGCGTTAAGGTGTCTGTTTACAGATTGACAAGTATCAAAAAATTATTTATCAATATGACATACATTCTCGGGCAAAGTAGGTAAGTGTCATCGAAGTCGCTTTCTAGGCTGCAGTGGTTACGCAAACAAGTGCATAGGTATAAAAACCCTATTGCGTAGGTACGTAATCGATATTAACTAAAATTAATGAATGACATAACAAAAATATTAAGTAGGTACTCTTTCTCAAAAAAACTGTACGTGAACGTAGTGAACGTGTACGAATTATGAGTCAGGTAATGAGGGCTTTTGAAAAAACTTGTTTTTTCTGTTTTCCTACAGATGGGGTTTTAGAAAATACACTTTTATTATTAATATTTACTTAATCGAAATAAAAATCTAACTCATCTAGACCGTTTGCCTGTAACAGTAATTTAACAGTTTTAGATTTAGTTGCTTACGTATGAAATAAAAATGGTTCAAAATAAAAGTATGCACGCCTTCCATTTCAGGTATAAGCTTCTTGCTCTCTTATTTCCGGCAAACTCGCTGACTGAACAAGGCTATTCCAGTTGTTATTCCAACATTTTCAAGGATTCTGAATAGTCGAAAGTAGACATTGGTAGGGGAATTCGGCCTTGTCTTTGACCGGCTTCGTTACTTTTTTAAAAGTACAGTCAATTACAATCAAAAATAAATTTAAGGAAAAATATCTTTAACTATTTTGGCGAAAAGTTTGAACTAAACGGTTAAGAAGCTGACTTTAGACAAGTAATACGACACTAGCGCGACACGAACGGCATGTTTGAATGACTACTGTACTACAGGGACCAGGTAACGAACCTTTTATAGGAAGGCAATGACGTAGATACCTAAATATCACACATTATTATTTCCCCTATAAACGTACTTTAATGGAATAAGATTCCGATCTGATCTTTGTTTTGTGTGGGCAGTAAATTTTTGCAGTATGGCGGTTTTGCAATACCTAAGTAGGTATGTTCTGCAAAGGTTACAAATTTCAGCAGAACATAATCTACTTATGACCTAAACCACTAACGAGCTTGTAACTAGTGCTGATACAGATCAGAACGATTATAATCCAAACGCCGTAATATCTCAATGGTAATTTCCAGTATCAAGCATTATAGTGGACTCAACCAGCGACTGTATAAAATTTTACTCGTTTTCTTTTTATTTATTAAATAGCTAACCGCCGTATTATCTAACATGAGCTAGCTCATTTTTGCACATTTAGACTTTTGATGTTTCGATTATTGAATTCGTAAAATATCAATACCGACTGGTGTGCCGTCCCGGCTTCGCTCGTCGTACATTAAATACTTTAAGTACATACCTATACAACAGTGAAAGATTTCTTTTAATCTGTTCTGCATTTCAGATTTGCATTAGAGATTATCGCGATCCAACAGAAAAACTTCAGCTTTACATCATCAGTATAATAGATTTGATTTTCCTCAATAATTTAATAGATTTTGGCTCGCATATTTCACGAGTAAATGCTTGAAATACGGCGGATAGTTTTCAGTACGAAATTCGAAAGCTAAAAATATTAAAACTTCTTAGGCCAGTTGAATATCAAGGGTTTTCTAATAATGTTAAAGGTTATTCTAGTAGCTTGTGTTGTGTCTTTATTCATCGTGGGATGTTGGTCAGGGGATACAGCAACCGCCATGGTGAGTCTTAAGGCCAGTTTTCATTCTCTAGTCTAGGAGTCACGGCGGGGTATGTGGCCCTGGCAGCAGACCAACCTCTTTCAGGTCATGGCCATAATCCACCACATCCGCTAAGGGTTGGCGGATGACACATACTCCTCGAAAGATCTCATTTGAAGTACGTCCGTATCCTCACAATGTTTTCCTTTCACCGTTAATGCCAGAGGTGATGATAAACTCGTACATCGTATACTTGGAGAAATACTCAAAGGTCCAGGAAAGATTTCTTTTTCGGGGATTTCGTTATCAGACTGAAAATTTGTAAATCATTAAGACCGCATTACAATTTCGGTACTTTTTTTTAAACTTTAATAGGTTTACACTTGACCGCCATCTCGCCTGATGATAAGCGACGCCGACGATGCGGTCTACGATGGAGCGTGTTTTCATAAAAGAAACCGATTCACTCTCGGTTTGAAGACACAATGTTTGTAGCCATCGGGGAAAACCCACTCAGGCAACATATTCCACAGCCTAGACGTTCTTATTACAAAAGTAGAGTCAAATCTCTTCGTTCGTGTCTTTGGAACATCAACTATGAAACGATGTCGCTTATTCGAGTTACGAGCATTCCGATATAGACTACAGGCCCGTGAACAAAATTTATGGTTCAAATGAACCACCAGGAGACCTATGTAGGATGATAGAAGGGTATAAAGTAATAAGATTAAATAAGCACTATGCCGTCACTTGTAAGCTGTGCAACTGAGTGCAGCTGGGTTGTTCACGGGCCTGTAGTCTAATAGAAAAAAGGGCAAGGTGATACTAGATCATGCAAATCAGCCGCACACTCCGAAGTGCATCCGATATGCCAGCAATAGCTAAAATTTTCGGCGATGATCGAGACTTCCCCCATTTTAACCTACGGAGCGCAAACCTGGTCATTGATTAAAAGTCAGATGTCCGATCTTGCGATCTGTCAAAGGGCTATGGAACGCAGTGTTCTAAACGTAAAGCTAACTGACCGGATTAGAAACACCATACTGCGTTCCAAGACTCAAATCGCCGATGTGGCCAAGATCACTACACAGTGGAAGCCAGACCGCAAAAGACGTTGCGGTAGACCATCTAAGCGATGGCGGGATGACCTCGACAAACATCTCAATGATTGGTATATACTGGCTCAGGATAGAGACAAGTGGAAAGAGGGTAGGGAGGCCTTTGCCCAGCATTGGGACATTTCAGGCTCTTAATAATAATAATCAAGACTTTGAAGTCTTTTTTGCACAAGAGTGTCGCTGCCTATGAACCTTTTGGCACGTCTCTCGATCGATTTCAGAGCCTCCAACTGATACTTAGCCGATCCATCCCAACACGCAGATCCCATTTGCACACAATCTGAGTTCTGATGACAATACATGACTAGCTAAAAAACGTCATTACAAATCCTATATGGCGGACCTTTTTATTAGCTTCACTTGTAACTAACTATGTATGTAAGAAATCTTGGAATCTTAATTTGACCCACTTCCCGGTCTTTGATTAGGATACAATTTTGCAAACTCAGAGAGTTCTGATGACAATACATGACTAGTTAAAAAATAAACGTCATTACAAATCCAATATGGCGGACTGGCTGTTTGAAATCCACCCCCATGATATGGGTATCGAATGAAAGGGTTTGCTGTCAGGAATACAAAAAAATTGCCACCTGACTTAAATCCAACATGGCGGACATCCAAGATGGTGGATTGGCTATTTATGGCACTCCCATGATATAGGTATTAAATGAAAGAGTTTGCTGAATGGGATACGAAAAAAATAATCACGTAACCTAAAAAGCGTGTTTTTTAGTTTTTTAAACTATCATTAATTATTACTAGTTGATATTTGTTTTGGACAAAGAGTATATATATAGCTCTGAAAACTATACAATAAACTCGTTTTACTTGGGGACGCGCCTTAAGCACTGATTTTACTTTTTTCTGAACGCAGGAATTCCGTCAAGAGAGAGCCAAGATATTTTACGTCAACCCTAAGTACGTGACCAACGTGACCGTGATCACCCGGCGCGTCAGCCGCCACGAGCCGTACCGGACCAACCTCACCGGGACCTCGCTCGTGCCCTTCGGGAATAACGTTACTGTAAGTCAACCGTAGATAATAACGGTACTCTAGCATCCAACCAATACGGATTTCGGTCAAACAGATCAACTGATGATGCAGTACATAAGTTGACATCTTTGATCACAATACACTTAGATGAAGAGGATAAAACTGTTGGTGTGTTTTTGGACCCTCAAAAGGCCTTCGACACGGTGTCAATACCAATCCTAGCACTGGCGTCATGCTCGGGAATGATAAGAAATATTTGGATAAACTCGGGACCATAGTGATTGGCATAGTCAAGACGGCTAAAAAAGTTTCCGCTTCAAAAATACGATGTTTTGTAACTTTTTGTACTATCAGGTAATTAATCTATTTGATTTCAGTTAACGTATATCCTTCAACTAAAGAACGGCGGCGATTTTCGAATCCAGCGTAAGTTGTGCGATTGCCTAAAAATAAAATGGATGGTGAAATATATGGAACTATACTTCAGCTCGCAATATACGAAATGTCCCTTCATCCCTGTAAGTATAATTGGGATAACGATTGGGTCAGACACATACCATTCTAATTTAATTCACTAGAAGATTATGGAAAAATATGGGACACGTCTTTTTCGTCTAATCAAATTAATAACAAAGACTTTTCGCCTTATCAAATTATTAATAACAAAGACATAGATCACCAAACTTATCTACGGATTGTGAGTTTTGACGTCATATCTTCGGAAAAATCGTACAATGAAGTGACGTCATTTGAAACTTCTAAACACAAGTATTGTACTGTACCTATATTTATGTATTTATTATAAAATTCATCACCTGGGGCAGGGGTAGTTTCGAGGGAAGTATAGGTTGTATACACCCTGCCCAGAGGAACTGGTCAATCAAGGTACCGTGTCCTAGCTATATAATTTTAGTGTTAAATAACGTTCACAACCGTTTCAAAAGTTGTGTGGTAGCAGAGTTTTTAGTTTTAAGTCAAAATCATCTCTGTAACCATTACCGATCAGATAATGGCGGACACCCAGGCTGATTGCGTAATTTACGGAACAAAAAAATTTATTTGCAGTGGTTCTTTTTGGTAAATATAGATTCAAAATGGCCGCCTCCACAAAATGGCAGATTTTTTTTCTTTCTCTTTTTTTTAGATAACGATACATTTCAAATCTAAAATGGGCGCCACCGCAAAAAGTGCGAATTAATTTTTTTCACAAATCCCTCAACATACGTACCTACGTATCAAATCTATAAGAAATTTTAAATTAAAGGTAGTCGGGGGTAAATCAAAATGTTTAATTTTGTTCTTGTCAAACTTTCCCTTGTCGAACTTTGTCAGAAACCACACGTATTTTTATAGTATAGTAACGCGCGGCATGAATGAACAATGTAACAAAAACGTGAAAAATATAGTTTTGAGATCTAGATCTAGAGAGAACCGTGCGTTGACGTGGCCTCCTGTCGCGGTCTCGGCGCGAACTGGTGCCCATACAATTCCATAGTGTCAAGTGCCTGTCGCGGTCTCCGGTCTCGGTCTCCGGTCGCGGTCTCCGCGCGAACTTGTAACTTAAGAATTGCGTTTTTTTTTTTTTTTTTTTTTTTTTTTTTTCGCTTATGTGACAAAAATATTTATCGAAATATTTATTTAACGACTAATATATAAACAATTCAAACAAAAATTGCGTTATTATAAATCTTTGCCACAGAAATCTAAATAATACCTAATATTATTTAGATTTCTGTGATCTTTGCATTATAATCAAATTTGTTTCAAATTCTAAATCTGAGTTGGTACGACAAATTTTCGACAGGTGGCGTTGCAGGTAGCTGCATGTAGAGGTTTTTGTTTGAACGCGATATTGTCAGGAATTACAAAACCAATTTCAAAAATTCTTTCACCGTTGGTCATTTAAGGGATCCCTGAGTGCTATAGGCTATACAGGGTTACTGGTCACCAGCCTGCATCCGTTTAAGGGCATGTTCTGTATATTTAAACAAATAAATTTTGTTCTACAACTTTCGTTAAAACTCAATAGATAACCCAAAAATATTGTGTTTGTTGCTTTTCTAGTACTGTTTAGCGACATTTTAGTGTTTATTCACTTCGGCACATTACTTATCGAGCGTTAAAGTGCGTACACCTTCTTGTTACGAAGAGTTCGATGCTTGTAGGCGCTGCAAATACACTTTTTAGGGTTCCGTAAAACGTAAAAACAGAACCCTTATAGATTCGTCATGTCTGTCTGTCTGTCTGTCTGTCTGTCCGTCCGTATGTCACAGCCACTTTTTGCCGAAACTATGAGAACTACACTGTTGAAACTAACTTGGTAAATAGATGTATTCTGTGAACCGCATTAAGATTTTAACAAATAAATTAAAAAAAAAGAAAAATTAGGGTTGCCCCCCATACTGAGAACTAAAACTCAAACATTTTTTTTTCATCATACCTACATGTGTGGGGTATCTATGGACAGGTCTTCAAAAATGATGTTGAGGTTTCTAAAGCCATTTTCGTCTACACTGAATAATTTGCGCGAGACACACTTCCAAAGTGGTAAAATGTGTGTCCCCCCCCTCTAACTTCCAAAGTAAGATCATGAAAAATCTAAACTAAAATCAGTAAACTACCAACGAAAATTAGTTTGATCTCGATCTGATAAGTAGTTTTTTTTTAGTACGTCATAAATACACTATTATTGAAACTTCGATCAAAGCTACAACGAACTACAAGAACTATGTGTACTATGTATACTCGTATTGTGTTACTTGTTGTAACGGAACCCTTCATGGGCTAGTCCAACTCGCACTTGACCACTTTATTTATTATTTATTTTGTATAAGAAAAAAACACATTTTTAAAAACTGTAGAATAAAAGTTGACGTATTGAATGTACTTAACATCCCCTTAAGGATGCAGGCTGATTACCAGTAACCCTGTATATTATGTACTATGGGCGAAGCCGGGGCGGGCATCTAGCTACAAATATTGGTACAGCTACCCATATATTTAAATAAATGTATTAAGCCGCTACCTGAGTTATGCGAACCCAGTTTTTGACGTGATAACTTCTTATAATTCGATGAAGCCGGCTGCACGCCCGCAAAACATGACGTCATGTCACGTTACCGCCATAGATTAGATAATATTTACCGCCGTTACCTCGCCTTATTACTTTTCGCACCATCTAGTGAGTGAAATGTGTATTACGTTCAAGGAGTCTGTCCATGTTTTAGAAAAGCTACGATATGAAGTTAAGAACTTGTGCTAGTACTATGATGTACCCAGAGATGGCGCTTTGAACAGCTTTTCAAAAAGCTTCAGAATGTTTTACCTAGATGGCGCTTAACACAAATACTAGACGTTGTCACGTTCAATTATCGTCAGTAAACCGACTTTACAGACAACCATTTTTTTACTAAAGTTTTCACTAGCATTAGGTATGGTATCTTAAACTCGTTTCGTATTTTTCAGGGAACATACTATTACAGAAACATGGAGCTACCCCCAAAAAACATGCCCATCCCCGTGTTAAGCGGTGACTACATGAGTATTTTGGAATTCTCCGTCACAGCCACCAAGGAGAAGATCTTGAGTGCCGGTACCCTGCTGCATTTTGACAACCAAGCAGCCACCAAGAATTCTGACACCAAGAATTCTGACACCAAGAATCCTGGTACCAAGAATCCTGATACGAAGAATCCTGATACCAAGAATGGTAATAAGAACAAGAAAGGATAGATGAAAGTACCTGCTACAGGTTCTTATATTAGATAACACTATATTAGAAACGTTATAACTTGGATATGTGCAAATAATAATAATAAAATAAGATAAAATTATCTATTTAATACAATTAAATAGGGACAACGCTGCCAGCGTTCTGGGGGCCCTCCCGCAGTGAACTCGACGGCGTGTTTATTTTATAAGGGTCCCTTCTTTTTATTTTTGATGTACCTATATTACATAAATTAAAATTATGTATATACATTAGTGTTTTTATTTATAGCTATCTGCAAGTTATTAATTGAATTGAAAAAGATACCCGAAAAAGATTAGTTAATTAACATTTGTGTAATTTTATAAAATTAGAATGTACAAATATAACATACACGGTACTCTCACAAGGTAGTAATGATTGATTTTAAGAAGTCATCGATAACACTGGGGTAATGATGAATTCGTACTTAAGTACTTGCGGTTCATTCTAGTACGGATTTTTCTAACTTTAATAGGCTTACACTTACCGATATCTCGCCGGATGTTAAACGACGACGTGACCTATGGAGTGTGCTTACCTAGAAGAAATCAATTCACTCCTTTTTGGCCTGTTTGCTGTCCTCTTGGAAGGGTTTTCAAACAAATTTCCTGAATGTATGAATCGTCTTATACAGTGTTACTGGTAATCAGCCTGCATCCTTTTAAAGGGATGTTAAGATACATTAAATACGTCAACTTTTATTCTACAGTTTTAAAAAAAATGTGTTTTTTTACGTTAACAAAATAAATAAAAAGTGTATTTGCATGGCCTTAAAAGCAACGAACTCTTCGTAACAATTCATAACAAAAGCGCGTATTTTTGGGTTATCTATTGAGTTTTAAAGAAAGTTGTAGAACAAAAGAGGCAAGTGTACAGAACATGCCCTTAAACGGATGCAGGCTGATTACCAGTAACGCATACAGGGTAACCCATACCAAAAAAAGACTGTACGGTACCACCGTCAGTTTATGTCCTTCGAAATTTAATGGACTGTACTTTATCTAAAGAAAAAAAGATGTGAGAAGTAATTAATTATCTTTAACAAAACAGCATAGAAGATAGACAGATTTTACACCAACCTTTAAACTGCCTCCGTCTAGGGCACCACAAGTTGTGACCTCAGGAGATCTCCTGCCGAGTAGTGTCTAGAAGCCCCAGGGCTTCACGAGGTCTTCTTGCGAGGTGTTACGTGGTGTTACTCTTTCAGTCGTTGACGTGTGACTGCCGGTCAACGGTCGCAGGTTTTTGGCGGGAAAAAATATTTTTCGTGTTTTTATTTGGGAAGGTATACAGATAAATTTGTGTTTAATGGTGTCTACTTGAACCTCCATGCAAAATTTCAGATTCCTAGCATTTGTAGTTTCTGAGATTCCTTGATGAGTGACCTTTCGCTTTTATATATAAATAAATATAATAGATAGATAATTCACATTAAAATTAGAGTTCATTTACATAGAAAAATCGTAAAATTAAAAAAAAACAAAAATTAAAGTTTTTGGCGGGAAAACGGCCCCGATTGTGCTATCGAATGCAGTTATTTTTAATTTTTCGAGTTTGTTATTTCGTATACAAACACATTTAAGCCATAAAACTACTGTATCCTTTATAAATTATTAATATAATAGCTGATCAACTATATGAGAAATCGCAAAAAAATCTCAAGTGTCAAAAATGTTAGTTTACATTTAAGTACATTCATTATTATAAACAAACTATACCGCTAGAAGCGTCTTGAAACGCCCTTGAGAATAATGGGTATAAACACGTAAAAGTAACACACTTCATATGCCGAGGCGTAAACAAACGCACTTACGTAACTTGACACCCGATTTCTCGCCAAAATTGTAAAATCAAGTCGCCAAAAGTGAAGCAAGCGGATATAAATACTTCATCTGTGAAAATTTCTACTGTCTAGCTATCACCGTTCTTGAGATACAGTCTGGTGACAGACGGATGGACGGACGGACGGATGGACAGCCAAGTCTCAGTAATAGGCTCCCGTTTTTACCCTTTGGGTACGGAACCCTAAAAAGGACTCGCTACGAGCTGACCACGGATTCGCGAAAGCTCGCGTTGCCGTTGTAAGCGGCCAAGATGGAGAATTCAGTTCTGTTGGTAGGGGCACTATGGTGGTGAGTCCGATGTAATCCAACCGTCTCCAAGCGGTGGAAATGCGAAAATAAATTGATTTCCTCTTAGCATAAAACATAACGATAGTCTTTATACCCCGTTTACATGATTCCAGTCCAGCGACCGAATCCAGCGCTGGATTGCTTACTGGAATAATGGAAACCGGCACTGGAAAGCATCAATCCAGTGCCAATGCATTCCAGTGGCGGTTTACATTATTCCAGTAAGCAATCCAGCGCTGGATTCGACCGCTGGACTGGAATAATATAAACGGGGTATTATTTCTAGAGTATTGGCTACATTTTTACAACTATACAACTATACATTCATTTTAATTTTATATTTTCCCCCCCAGTTTGTCTTTCGACATTGGCCTCCTCGATGCTTTTCCATTCCTCTCTGTTACCAGCCTTCCTCGTCCATGTGGTTCCCGCTGTCTTCATCCACATCATCCTCCCATATGCTCATTTGTCTTCCTCTTTTTCTGTTTTCTCCTCGAGGATACCACCACCTTTTGAGGCCACTTTTGTATGCCTTTGACCATATGACCTGTCCATCTTCATCTTTGATATGGGAACTACTTTCGTTCTTTCTCTGATGACTTCTAATCTGATAATATTTCAATTTTATTTGTAGACCACTTCTCTGGATAAATTCCTGACACACTTCTAGCATCTTCAGATTACAAATACAAAAATCTGTATTGCTGTTTGTAGTTAAGATTAGATGATAAAAAAACATTTGAAATGTTGACCCAAATTGGACTCTTCTTCTAGAGGAATGGCAATACAGTTATATTGGTCTGAATTTATACAATGACAAAAATAGTAGTCCGCTGATAAGTCTTCTTCTTTTCATTTTTAGCTTTTCGGTCTCGGTTGTATCGTATTTTTGTTTGTAAGAGCCCATGTTTGGCTGCCGTGAGAGAGGCTCGATGTTACACATAGAGGTAGCTTCAAACAGGTAAGTCGCAGTAGTTTTGCTCCAGTATATTACCATATACTGGAGCAAAAGATTAACGCTGAGGATTAACTATACCTAGTTAATCCTCAGCGGCTCTGATGAGGTCCGCGGCGCGCTCGGCCATGGCCACGAGGACAGAGTTGGGGAACAGCGACACGGGCGCGGGCAGCACACTCCCGTCCACCACCCGCACGCCCGACACCGACCGCACTCTGCAACACGGAAAACATTTTCGAAGTGAAAACTTCTTTTGGCACAGACGGATTTTTCGTGGTCTGTGAATGGAATTCTAGCGTTATGTAGGGAATGATAAGACATTTCCGGGTGAACTTGGGATCTAGAAATGCTGACGCATTTCTTTATGTTGATATTCTTTATGATTTTTAAATGCGGAGCTAAGGCCGTCACAGACGTAGCTATAATATATATTTTCATATTTTATAGCTGGACCTAGTTAAAAAAAAATTGAAAGAAAAGTATTTACGGATACGAACTCTTGTAAAAGAAACATAGAGCTTAGAAAATTATAACAACTATTTTAAACATAACAATGTTGCCAAAACTTAACTAAGCCGCTAGTAAACTAGCGGCTGACAAGAGGTGAACGACCTTCATTGCAATTCATCTGGCACAGACTATAGTTGAAGATAAAACCATGAAACTTTGTATCTAGACTCTTGACACGAAGCCAATAAATGTTTGTTTCTACCAGTTACCAGTTCTAGCAATTTGGTAATTTCAAACTATACGGAGATGAACAGACGGTTGATGAAAGTTTAAATATAGAATTTCGTCATTGTTGAAAATAAAAAATCATGAAACTTTATATCTAGACTCTTGATGGAAGCTTGTCAATATTCTGCACCGATTTAAACCCCAAGAAAGGGCATCATCTTTTTATCACCGAAAAAGGGTTAAAAATGTAAAAAATAAGGAAATTTTGTGTAGTAGTTTGTTATTGTTGAAGATACGAAGGGTTGCGGAGCCTGATCCTTCCGCCTGCATGGGGAATAAGATCGCGAAACGCAAGATGCACTTGAATAACAAAGTGAAACTTTGTTATTTATATCTTGTAGAGGACAGATCTATGAAAGGGTGAGAAGAAAGCTTGGAACTGTACTAGCAGCTCTCGCAGACTGGTTCCTGCAAAGGATTTCTTCTTTCTTTCTTATTCTAAAGGAACATAAGTCAGTGTGGTGGAGTACCTGAGCCGGTGGTCCACCACGGCGCCCCCCGCGCAGGTGCCCCCCGCGTGGTGGCCGGTCACCGCCACCTCTCTGATGATGCACTCCAGGTACTCCCGCGGGGGGCTCGGGGCTTTCTTCGGGGGCTTGGGGCTGGGTTGCGGAGACTGGTCTTTCCGTCTGCAGGGGGAATACAGATACTAGTAATGCTATTATTATCCTATCCTACCAGTATTATAAATGTGGAAGGTTGGATATTTGGATGTTCGAGGTTGCTTGTTGCTCAATCAATCACGTCGAAAGAGCTGAACGGATCGGGTTGAATGTTTTTTTTATTGAAAGCACTTTTTTTTTGGTTGTAAGCACAATTAGAAATACCTACTTTCGATGACACGTTTTATTATATAGCGAAATTACGGGAACGGGAAGCGGGCACAACCGCAGGGCACTCGTAGTACTTTCTAGACACGCGGCAGCGCATCAAGCCAAGTTCAAGCAAAGGAACTGGCTAGCCAGCTCCGAGTGTAATATTACACGAACCACTTGGTGCCACTTTTGACACTTTATAAGGATTACAGAACCCCTGCTAAAACTAAATAGTCATATTATCAACATTAAAACCGACTTTCATTACAAGTTGTGTCCTCCTTTTTCGTAGACCTTGTCTCTGGACTCTCTGGTACAAATCGGGCAAAAATCTGATGGCGGTCAAGTGTAAGCCTACGACAGTTTAAAAAAATTACTTAGTATGACTTGTTTGCACATAATATATTTTCAAATAAATACACTTCTTGTCAACTCACAGTCGCCGTCTCTTGCCGCCTCGCTGGTCTTCCGCGGTGTACCTCCAGAGAGAGCGGCAGCGTTCGGGCCGTGGCCAGTGCACGCGCGCACCTAGGTCTAGGAACGGCTTCGTCGATAACAGCTTCTCAGCGCGACGGACCGCTGTCAAGTAAACGATACTCTATTAAATAAAAATAATAAATATTGGTGGACAACTCACACACAACACCATCTGACCCCAAACTAAGCAAAGCTTGTAATATGGCGGCCAAATAGCTGATATAATACTTGTATAGTTGTACATCCCTATTCTATATAGCTTGCTTATATTAGCTGTGCCTTTGTGTTTAAAGTTGCAAGACTTGCAAGTTCATCGGTTTTTTATCGGATACATTTTGAATAATATGCAGCATATATGGTCTGCAAGCAGGGGCTGGTTAACCCTTAGGCTAATTAGGCTGCAGCCTAGGGCGCGAGGATCGGAAGGGGCGCGCTGAAGTCATGTATTTCGGGTTTCGGAGAAGTCGGTCCACGACTGACGCCGTCCGTCCGAAGGTCCAAAGGAAGGTTGTTTGTTCTCCACTGTGGTGACGTCTTGTTTACGATGTCTACTAACATAATTAACACGTTCAATATCCTAATGAGGACAACCACAACAGAGGCGCTGGGGTACCCCAATATCTATGGTGCCTCGTTATACCTCTCACAGAGAGATTTTGTCCCCAACAAAAGAAAGGGAGGGAGCTTATCCTCATGTCACGCGGGGTTCCACAGGAGTTTGCTGTTACGCTAACCCGGTGGAACTGCGACTAAAAATGGGTGTTGAGGGGCGCTAACTACGTTGCACCAGCGTCGCTTATTATACCAAGTACGCTGGGTACTGTGAGAGGGGGGTTTCGCAGGGCGACGGTGTTGGCTACTGTGAGCATAGCGGCATTGATAGCCATGATTAGGAGCTTCGGCCTGGAGGTGGTTCTTCACAAGTTCGAGGTTTGTTTCCGTGGTTTCTGACGGACACTACCTCTAGCCTCTAGCATTGTGGTGTGTGGCGTGTTTATCGCTAGCAAGCGGACATTTTTAAGTATCGGTATCGTATTTGGCAGCAGAACAGCAGATGGAACTTTGGGGCGTATTTGCGTCAACTTGAAGAGCGAACTGTCTCAGGACCCACGCTGAGTGGGTTCAGCGAGAGCGACACAGGTACTAGCGGGCACGGCTACTTCCGACGGTACCTATGTAACGTCATCAGAAGAAAACAATGTATCCCGGTGTGTCACCGGTGCAATCGCGCAGAACACACCGAGCAACACGCATTGATGATCTATCTGGGAGAAGTGGTCTTACTGCCTGGTATCTTAACCGAGATGGTCGACAGTTAACACCTAGGTCATTAGGGCCGTGGTCTCCTTTTGAGAAACAATTATCTCTCAGATGGAGACAGCTGAGGAACAAGAAGCAGGTGGACTCTCGCTTGTTCGCAAAGGAGGAAGCGGCCACGGGGGCGAGCCACTCTGGCTCGCACACCATCTCCACTTAAAGAGCCCGAGGTGTCGGACTTTCAATGCTGTCTGGCACCCTATTTCAGGAGGTGATGTGGTGACCCTTCCGAAGAGGTGACGTACTGCTGGTTTCCGTTGCATGGTTGGTGTACAAGGGTTCTGTCTCCCGCAATAGGGTCAGTAACAGATCTGAGACAGAGTCAATGACAGGGTCGCTGTCGAGTGCGAGAGCGCTCTCGCGAATCAATCGCCAAGTCACTGCCGGAGAAACGGCAAAATTTCCTTTGGGGACTGTATGCTCTCGCGAATCTCCTCAACAAAGCCCTGGTATTAATTATGTTATAATTTTCACACTAAGAAATAAAGTCAAACGGGTAAATAACACTAATTTACTAGGTACTTTTTAGGCCGACCATAACACACCTGCCCTTCTACTGCCTAACTAAATCGGTTTAGGCTATTGCTATCTCTGTAATTTCAAACGAAAAGAAAAGACAGAGCAATATAATAGCTAAGACAGTTTTCGTTTGGCGGTAGATCCTCTGGTGGGGGCGCATCTTCATAATTAGCCTAGGGCGGTCAGAAATCTTAATCAGTCGCTGTCTGCACGATCGAATACTACCTTTTATGATAATTTTCAATCGTTTTTACAAAAATGTTTTGCAAAACGTGAGTGCATTTTTGTTACTGGTCCATCTATCCCCGACCCAGCCCAGGGAGTCATGACCCATGCGCTCCCCACTGGATCCGCCCCTGGTTGAGCATAAAACTATTTCTGGGAATTTTCAACCTGTTTTGTATGGGCGTTATCCCATAGAACGAGTAAAAACGTCCATGAAAGCTTGTGAGGATGGATGGCACGTGTTTGTTATTATTTCCCCCAAAAAATACACACCTAATTTGTGTAAAACTGTACAATTTCAATTGTTTCAGAATGAAGTACCTCTACATTCCAGCTCTATTGCTTGTGGTGACAGCCACAATAGAGTCGCTCTCGAGATATCCAATACTGTTTCAATATTCCTCCGTACACCGAGTATTGCGAAGATTTAGAAATGTGCGATTCCACCATCACTACCAAAACCTGTGACCCGGAATCTACTGGACTGTGCGTACTGTGCGTTGACATGACAGCGACGTGTCTACGATTGCATCGTTATAAACCTTTGCTAATTAAATTTATCCAAAATCTGAGTTCGTACGATCAATTTCCGACAGGTGGCGCAGGAGGTAGCTGAAGTAGTTGTTTGTTTGCACGCGATATCCTCAGGAATTACTGAACCGATTTCAAAAAATATTTCAACGTTGGATATGTACGGAAACTCCGCTATAGGCTATATAATTATGTACTACGGGCGAAACCGGGCGGACATCTAGTCTTGTATAAACAAACATATCTATAGTGATGCAATAGAAGTCCGATTACCTCTGATGATGCAAGCGACATCCGAATGGTATAAGTATGAGGGGTCGACCACCGGTGGGACAGATGAGCTGGCCTCGCGGACGGACACTCGGCCCCTGCTGTCAGGCTGCAGGCACGTGGCTAGGAACATGAAGCCTTCCTTGCCGCTCTGGTTGTAGAACGGGAATGTGTCGCGGAACACCTGATGACATATATTGCGGTGAAAATGGTTTTGAAATTGCTTCCATAACATAATACGCAGTTAAAGTTAATGGTTGTCAAACGATGGGTAAATAACCTGCAGAGCTTGTAGTAGGCATAGTAGGCTCTAGTAGGTAGGTTGCTCGTAGGGACCCCTTGAGAAGCTTATGGTAGTCGGTAAGGTCGATGGGAAAAGACCACGTGGTCGATCACCTACCCGTTGGTCAGATCTGGTAAAGACTCTCACTGAACTACCAATAACCGAAGCTCTTAGGACCGCCGAGGACAGAAAGGCATAGAAGAGCATGGTGCATCGGGTGATCAATACCTCAAACTAGACGCGACCTTCAGCAACGAAGATAACCACTGAGAAGAAGAGAAGTAGGTTTACATATAAACGAGAACCGGTGTGAAGTTGGCAGCCAAAAGTTTCTGCCATATTATCCGACCATATTAAAATGTTTTTTTTGTACGATTTGCTTACATCAATTAATCTTGCGCTTATGCTTCAGAGAATTAAAGCAAAATGGTGAAACGCGATACTTAAAACTTGATAAAGCTCAAAAATAAACCAAAAAACTATATAAACCCAGGCGAACTTTTTTCGCCTAGCACACGTTTCCTTCAATACTGCGACCTGACGGCCCCTGAAAATATGAAATATTATGTACCAGTATTGTAGCGTGTTTCATGCGCTATCAAAACAACATAGTAAAAATGTGGCAAAATGGTTTCTACTTAGAGAAATTATCATCTGAAATCGCTCGGGTACCGAAATCATTGGAGGAAAAGTTGGCTACTGACTCATTGTGAACCCCCATAGCTGAAATTAGCCAAAACTCTTATCACATAATCAAGGTCTATAAATATTCTATCAAAGTGAGTCATTTAAGATAAGGATTCAAGCCATTTTAACCCTAAACTTTCCACACAAACAAAACTAGTGAAATAGCTAAACCTTAAAACACAACATGCTCGATTACGACCCGTAGGCCCCTGAAATACTGAAGTTTTTAGGATTTATTCCATAGAATGATACCTAGTCTATCTTAAAAGTATAGACAGAATGTGGCAGAACGATTGCTTAACCCTCAAATGAGATCATGAAAAATTTACAAAAAAAATTTAAGCCAAGTTCAAATTTCCTTCAATACTGCGACCTGACGGCCCCTGAAATTCTGAAATATTATGTATAAGTATTGTAGCGTGTTTCATGCGCTATCAAAAAAACATAGTAAAAATGTGGCAAAATGGTTTCTACTTAGAGAAATTATCATCTGAAATCGCTCGGGTACCGAAATCATTGGAGGAAAAGTTGGCTACTGACTCATTGTGAACCCCCATAGCTAAAATTAGCCAAAACTCTTATCACATAATCAAGGTCTATAAATATTACATCGAAGCGAGTCATTTTAGATAAGGATTCAAGCCATTTTAACCCTAAACTTTCCACACAAACAAAACTAGTGAAATAGCTAAACCTTAAAACACAACATGCTTGATTACGACCCGTAGGCCCCTGAAATACTGAAGTTTCTAGGTCTTATTCTATAGAATGATACTTAGTCTATCTAAAAAATATAGTCAGAATGTGGCAGAACGATTGCTTAACCCTCAAATGAGTTCATGAAAAATTTACAAAAAATATTTAAGCCCAGTTCAAATTTCCTTCAATACTACGACCTGACGGCCCCTGAAATTCTGAAATATTATGTATTAGTATTGTAGCGTGTTTCATGCGCTATCAAAAAAACATAATAAAAATGTGGCAGAATGGTTACTACTTAGAGAAATTATCATCTGAAATCGCTCGGGTACCAAAATCTTAGGAGGAAAAGTTGGCTGCTGACTCATTGTGAACCCCCATAGCTGAAATTAGCCAAAACTCTTATCACATAATCAAGGTCTATAAATATTCTATCAAAGTGAGTCATTTAAGATAAGGATTCAAGCCATTTTAACCCTAAACTTTCCACACAAACAAAACTAGTGAAATAGCTAAACCTTAAAACACAACATGCTCGATTACGACCCGTAGGCCCCTGAAATACTGAAGTTTTTAGGATTTATTCCATAGAATGATACCTAGTCTATCTTAAAAGTATAGACAGAATGTGGCAGAACGATTGCTTAACCCTCAAATGAGATCATGAAAAATTTACAAAAAAAATTTAAGCCAAGTTCAAATTTCCTTCAATACTGCGACCTGACGGCCCCTGAAATTCTGAAATATTATGTATAAGTATTGTAGCGTGTTTCATGCGCTATCAAAAAAACATAGTAAAAATGTGGCAAAATGGTTTCTACTTAGAGAAATTATCATCTGAAATCGCTCGGGTACCGAAATCATTGGAGGAAAAGTTGGCTACTGACTCATTGTGAACCCCCATAGCTAAAATTAGCCAAAACTCTTATCACATAATCAAGGTCTATAAATATTACATCGAAGCGAGTCATTTTAGATAAGGATTCAAGCCATTTTAACCCTAAACTTTCCACACAAACAAAACTAGTGAAATAGCTAAACCTTAAAACACAACATGCTTGATTACGACCCGTAGGCCCCTGAAATACTGAAGTTTCTAGGTCTTATTCTATAGAATGATACTTAGTCTATCTAAAAAATATAGTCAGAATGTGGCAGAACGATTGCTTAACCCTCAAATGAGTTCATGAAAAATTTACAAAAAATATTTAAGCCCAGTTCAAATTTCCTTCAATACTACGACCTGACGGCCCCTGAAATTCTAAAATATTATGTATTAGTATTGTAGCGTGTTTCATGCGCTATCAAAAAAACATAATAAAAATGTGGCAGAATGGTTACTACTTAGAGAAATTATCATCTGAAATCGCTCGGGTACCAAAATCTTAGGAGGAAAAGTTGGCTGCTGACTCATTGTGAACCCCCATAGCTGAAATTAGCCAAAACTCTTATCACATAATCAAGGTCTATAAATATTCTATCAAAGTGAGTCATTTAAGATAAGGATTCAAGCCATTTTAACCCTAAACTTTCCACACAAACAAAACTAGTGAAATAGCTAAACCTTAAAACACAACATGCTCGATTACGACCCGTAGGCCCCTGAAATACTGAAGTTTTTAGGATTTATTCCATAGAATGATACCTAGTCTATCTTAAAAGTATAGACAGAATGTGGCAGAACGATTGCTTAACCCTCAAATGAGATCATGAAAAATTTACAAAAAAAATTTAAGCCAAGTTCAAATTTCCTTCAATACTGCGACCTGACGGCCCCTGAAATTCTAAAATATTATGTATAAGTATTGTAGCGTATTTCATGCGCTATCAAAAAAACATAGTAAAAATGTGGCAGAATGGTTACTACTTAGAGAAATTATCATCTGAAATCGCTCGGGTACCGAAGGTCTATAAATATTCTATCAAAGTGAGTCATTTTAGATAAGGATTCAAGCCATTTTAACCCTAAACTTTCCACACAAACAAAACTAGTGAAATAGCTAAACCTTAAAACACAACATGCTCGATTACGACCCGTAGGCCCCTGAAATACTAAAGTTTCTAGGTCTTATTCTATAGAATGATACCTAGTCTATCTAAATAATATAGTCAGAATGTGGCAGAACGATTGCTTAACCCTCAAATGAGTTCATGAAAAATTTACAAAAAATATTTAAGCCCAGTTCAAATTTCCTTCAATACTACGACCTGACGGCCCCTGAAATTCTGAAATATTATGTATTAGTATTGTAGCGTGTTTCATGCGCTATCAAAAAAACATAATAAAAATGTGGCAGAATGGTTACTACTTAGAGAAATTATCATCTGAAATCGCTCGGGTACCAAAATCTTAGGAGGAAAAGTTGGCTGCTGACTCATTGTGAACCCCCATAGCTGAAATTAGCCAAAACTCTTATCACATAATCAAGGTCTATAAATATTCTATCAAAGTGAGTCATTTAAGATAAGGATTCAAGCCATTTTAACCCTAAACTTTCCACACAAACAAAACTAGTGAAATAGCTAAACCTTAAAACACAACATGCTCGATTACGACCCGTAGGCCCCTGAAATACTGAAGTTTTTAGGATTTATTCCATAGAATGATACCTAGTCTATCTTAAAAGTATAGACAGAATGTGGCAGAACGATTGCTTAACCCTCAAATGAGATCATGAAAAATTTACAAAAAAAATTTAAGCCAAGTTCAAATTTCCTTCAATACTGCGACCTGACGGCCCCTGAAATTCTGAAATATTATGTATAAGTATTGTAGCGTGTTTCATGCGCTATCAAAAAAACATAGTAAAAATGTGGCAAAATGGTTTCTACTTAGAGAAATTATCATCTGAAATCGCTCGGGTACCGAAATCATTGGAGGAAAAGTTGGCTACTGACTCATTGTGAACCCCCATAGCTAAAATTAGCCAAAACTCTTATCACATAATCAAGGTCTATAAATATTACATCGAAGCGAGTCATTTTAGATAAGGATTCAAGCCATTTTAACCCTAAACTTTCCACACAAACAAAACTAGTGAAATAGCTAAACCTTAAAACACAACATGCTTGATTACGACCCGTAGGCCCCTGAAATACTGAAGTTTCTAGGTCTTATTCTATAGAATGATACTTAGTCTATCTAAAAAATATAGTCAGAATGTGGCAGAACGATTGCTTAACCCTCAAATGAGTTCATGAAAAATTTACAAAAAATATTTAAGCCCAGTTCAAATTTCCTTCAATACTACGACCTGACGGCCCCTGAAATTCTGAAATATTATGTATTAGTATTGTAGCGTGTTTCATGCGCTATCAAAAAAACATAATAAAAATGTGGCAGAATGGTTACTACTTAGAGAAATTATCATCTGAAATCGCTCGGGTACCAAAATCTTAGGAGGAAAAGTTGGCTGCTGACTCATTGTGAACCCCCATAGCTGAAATTAGCCAAAACTCTTATCACATAATCAAGGTCTATAAATATTCTATCAAAGTGAGTCATTTAAGATAAGGATTCAAGCCATTTTAACCCTAAACTTTCCACACAAACAAAACTAGTGAAATAGCTAAACCTTAAAACACAACATGCTCGATTACGACCCGTAGGCCCCTGAAATACTGAAGTTTTTAGGATTTATTCCATAGAATGATACCTAGTCTATCTTAAAAGTATAGACAGAATGTGGCAGAACGATTGCTTAACCCTCAAATGAGATCATGAAAAATTTACAAAAAAAATTTAAGCCAAGTTCAAATTTTCTTCAATACTGCGACCTGACGGCCCCTGAAATTCTAAAATATTATGTATAAGTATTGTAGCGTATTTCATGCGCTATCAAAAAAACATAGTAAAAATGTGGCAGAATGGTTACTACTTAGAGAAATTATCATCTGAAATCGCTCGGGTACCGAAGGTCTATAAATATTCTATCAAAGTGAGTCATTTTAGATAAGGATTCAAGCCATTTTAACCCTAAACTTTCCACACAAACAAAACTAGTGAAATAGCTAAACCTTAAAACACAACATGCTCGATTACGACCCGTAGGCCCCTGAAATACTAAAGTTTCTAGGTCTTATTCTATAGAATGATACCTAGTCTATCTAAATAATATAGTCAGAATGTGGCAGAACGATTGCTTAACCCTCAAATGAGTTCATGAAAAATTTACAAAAAATATTTAAGCCAAGTTCAAATTTCCTTCAATACTACGACCTGACGGCCCCTGAAATTCTGAAATATTATGTATTAGTATTGTAGCGTATTTTATGTGCTATCAAAAAAACATAAAAAAAAAGTGGCAGAATGGTTACTACTTAGAGAAATTATCATCTGAAATCGCTCGGGTACCGAAATCTTAGGAGGAAAAGTTGGCTGCTGACTCATTGTGAACCCCCATAGCTGAAATTAGCCAAAACTCTTATCACATAATCAAGGTCTATAAATATACTATCAAAGTGAGTCATTTAAGATAAGGATTCAAGCCATTTTAACCCTAAACTTTCCACACAAACAAAACTATTGAAATAGCTAAACCTTAAAACACAACATGCTCGATTACGACCCGTAGGCCCCTGAAATACTGAAGTTTCTAGATCTTATTCTATAGAATGATACCTAGTCTATCTAAAAAATATAAACAGAATGTGGCAGAACGATTGCTTAACCCTCAAATGAGTTCATGAAAAATTTACAAAAAATATTTAAGCCAAGTTCAAATTTCCTTCAATACTACGACCTGACGGACCCTGAAATTCTGAAATATTATGTATTAGTATTGTAGCGTGTTTCATGCGCTATCAAAAAAACATAATAAAAATGTGGCAGAATGGTTACTACTTAGAGAAATTATCATCTGAAATCGCTCGGGTACCGAAATCTTAGGAGGAAAAGTTGGCTGCTGACTCATTGTGAACCCCCATAGCTGAAATTAGCCAAAACTCTTATCACATAATCAAGGTCTATAAATATACTATCAAAGTAAGTCATTTAAGATAAGGATTCAAGCCATTTTATCCCTAAACTTTCCACACAAACAAAACTAGTGAAATAGCTAAACCTTAAAACACAACATGCTCGATTACGACCCGTAGGCCCCTGAAATACTGAAGTTTCTAGGTCTTATTCTATAGAATGATACCTAGTATATCTAAAAAGTATAGACAGAATGTGGCAGAACGATTGCTTAACCTTCAAATGAGTTCATGAAAAATTTACAAAAAAAATTTAAGCCAAGTTCAAATTTCCTTCAATACTGCGACCTGACGGCCCCTGAAATTTTGAAATATTATGTTTTAGTATTGTAGCGTGTTTCATGCGCTATCAAAAAAACATAGTAAAAATGTGGCAGAATGGTTACTACTTAGAGAAATTATCATCTGAAATCGCTCGGGTACCAAAATCTTAGGAGGAAAAGTTGGCTGCTGATTCATTGTGAATCTCCATAGCTGAAATTAGCCAAAACTCTTATCACATAATCAAGGTCTATAAATATTCTATCAAAATGAGTCATTTGAGATAAGAATTCAAGCCATTTTAACCCTAAACTTTCCACACAAACAAAACTAGTGAAATAGCTAAACCTTAAAACACAACATGCTCGATTACGACCCGTAGGCCCCTGAAATACTAAAGTTTCTAGGTCTTATTCTATAAAATGATACCTAGTCTATCTAAAAAATATAGTCAGAATGTGGCAGAACGATTGCTTAACCCTCAAATGAGTTCATGAAAAATTTACAAAAAATATTTAAGCCAAGTTCAAATTTCCTTCAATACTACGACCTGACGGCCCCTGAAATTCTGAAATATTATATATTAGTATTGTAGCGTATTTTATGCGCTATCAAAAAAACATAGTAAAAATGTGGCAGAATAGTTACTACTTAGAGAAATTATCATCTGAAATCGCTCGGGTACCGAAATCTTAGGAGGAAAAGTTGGCTGCTGACTCATTGTGAACCCCCATAGCTGAAATTAGCCAAAACTCTTATCACATAATCAAGGTCTATAAATATACTATCAAAGTGAGTCATTTAAGATAAGGATTCAAGCCATTTTAACCCTAAACTTTCCACACAAACAAAACTAGTGAAATAGCTAAACCTTAAAACACAACATGCTCGATTACGACCCGTAGGCCCCTGAAATACTGAAGTTTCTAGATCTTATTCTATAGAAAGATACCTAGTCTATCTAAAAAATATAAACAGAATGTGGCAGAACGATTGCTTAACCCTCAAATGAGTTCATGAAAAATTTACAAAAAATATTTAAGCCAAGTTCAAATTTCCTTCAATACTACGACCTGACGGCCCCTGAAATTCTGAAATATTATGTATTAGTATTGTAGCGTGTTTCATGCGCTATCAAAAAAACATAGTAAAAATGTGGCAGAATGGTTACTACTTAGAGAAATTATCATCTGAAATCGCTCGGGTACCGAAATCTTAGGAGGAAAAGTTGGCTGCTGACTCATTGTGAACCCCCATAGCTGAAATTAGCCAAAACTCTTATCACATAATCAAGGTCTATAAATATACTATCAAAGTGAGTCATTTAAGATAAGGATTCAAGCCATTTTAACCCTAAACTTTCCACACAAACAAAACTAGTGAAATAGCTAAACCTTAAAACACAACATGCTCGATTACGACCCGTAGGCCCCTGAAATACTGAAGTTTCTAGATCTTATTCTATAGAATGATACCTAGTCTATCTAAAAAATATAAACAGAATGTGGCAGAACGATTGCTTAACCCTCAAATGAGTTCATGAAAAATTTACAAAAAAAATTTAAGCCAAGTTCAAATTTCCTTCAATACTGCGACCTGACGGCCCCTGAAATTCTGAAATATTATGTATAAGTATTGTAGCGTATTTCATGCGCTATCAAAAAAACATAGTAAAAATGTGGCAGAATGGTTACTACTTAGAGAAATTATCATCTGAAATCGCTCGGGTACCGAAATCTTAGGAGGAAAAGTTGGCTGCTGACTCATTGTGAACCCCCATAGCTGAAATTAGCCAAAACTCTTATCACATAATCAAGGTTTATAAATATTCTATCAAAGTGATTCATTTTAAATAAGTATTCATGCCATTTTAACCCTAAACTTTCCACACAAACAAAACTAGTGAAATAGCTAAACCTTAAAACACAACATGCTCGATTACGACCCGTAGGCCCCTGAAATACTGAAGTTTCTAGGTCTTATTCTATAGAATGATACCTAGTATATCTAAAAAATATAGTCAAAATGTGGCAGAACGATTGCTTAACCCTCAAATGAGTTCATGAAAAATTTACAAAAAATATCATTGAGGGTTAAGCAATCGTTCTGCCACATTCTGTTTATATTTTTTAGATAGACTAGGTATCATTCTATAGAATAAGACCTAGAAACTTCAGTATTTCAGGGGCCTACGGGTCGTAATCGAGCATGTTGTGTTTTAAGGTTTAGCTATTTCAATAGTTTTGTTTGTATGGAAAGTTTAGGGTTAAAATGGCTTGAATCCTTATCTTAAATGACTCACTTTGATAGTATATTTATAGACCTTGATTATGTGATAAGAGTTTTGGCTAATTTCAGCTATGGGGGTTCACAATGAGTCAGCAGCCAACTTTTCCTCCTAAGATTTCGGTACCCGAGCGATTTCAGATGATAATTTCTCTAAGTAGTAACCATTCTGCCACATTTTAATTATGTTTTTTTGATAGCGCATGAAACACGCTACAATACTAATACATAATATTTCAGAATTTCAGGGGCCGTCAGGTCGTAGTATTGAAGGAATTTTGAACTTGGCTTAAATATTTTTTGTAAATTTTTCATGAGGTTTAAGCAATCGTTCTGCCACATTCTGTCTATACTTTTTAGATAGACTAGGTATCATTCTATAGAATAAATCCTAAAAACTTCAGTATTTCAGGGGCCTACGGGTCGTAATCGAGCATGTTGTGTTTTAAGGTTTAGCTATTTCACTAGTTTTGTTTGTGTGGAAAGTTTAGGGTTAAAATGGCATGAATCCTTATCTAAAATGACTCACTTTGATAGTATATTTATAGACCTTGATTATGTGATAAGAGTTTTGGCTAATTTCAGCTATGGGGGTTCACAATGAGTCAGCAGCCAACTTTTCCTCCTAAGATTTCGGTACCCGAGCGATTTCAGATGATAATTTCTCTAAGTAGTAACCATTCTGCCACATTTTTATTATGTTTTTTTGATAGTGCATGAAACACGCTACAATAATAATACATAACATTTCAGAATTTCAGGGGCCGTCAGGTCGTAGTATTGAAGGAAATTTGAACTTGGCTTAAATATTTTTTGTAAATTTTTCATGAACTCATTTGAGGGTTAAGCAATCGTTCTGCCACATTCTGTCTATACTTTTTAGATAGACTAGGTATCATTCTATAGAATAAATTCTAAAAACTTCAGTATTTCAGGGGCCTACGGGTCGTAATCGAGCATGTTGTGTTTTAAGGTTTAGCTATTTCACTAGTTTTGTTTGTGTGGAAAGTTTAGGGTTAAAATGGCTTGAATCCTTATCTTAAATGACTCACTTTGATAGAATATTTATAGACCTTGATTATGTGATAAGAGTTTTGGCTAATTTCAGCTATGGGGGTTCACAATGAGTCAGCAGCCAACTTTTCCTCCTAAGATTTCGGTACCCGAGCGATTTCAGATGATAATTTCTCTAAGTAGTAACCATTCTGCCACATTTTTATTATGTTTTTTTGATAGCGCATGAAACACGCTACAATACTAATACATAACATTTCAGAATTTCAGGGGCCGTCAGGTCGTAGTATTGAAGGGAATTTGAACTTGGCTTAAATATTTTTTGTAAATTTTTCATGAACTCATTTGAGGGTTAAGCAATCGTTCTGCCACATTCTGTCTATTCTTTTTAGATAGACTAGGTATCATTTTATAGAATAAATTCTAAAAACTTCAGTATTTCAGGGGCCTACGGGTCGTAATCGAGCATGTTGTGTTTTAAGGTTTAGCTATTTCACTAGTTTTGTTTGTGTGGAAAGTTTAGGGTTAAAATGGCATGAATCCTTATCTAAAATGACTCACTTTGATAGAATATTTATAGACCTTGATTATGTGATAAGAGTTTTGGCTAATTTCAGCTATGGGGGTTCACAATGAGTCAGCAGCCAACTTTTCCTCCTAAGATTTCGGTACCCGAGCGATTTCAGATGATAATTTCTCTAAGTAGTAACCATTCTGCCACATTTTTATTATGTTTTTTTGATAGCGCATGAAACACGCTACAATACTAATACATAATATTTCAGAATTTCAGGGGCCGTCAGGTCGCAGTATTGAAGGAAATTTGAACTTGGCTTAAATTTTTTTTGTAAATTTTTCATGAACTCATTTGAGGGTTAAGCAATCATTCTGCCACATTCTGTCTATACTTTTTAGATAGACTAGGTGTCATTCTATAGAATACATCCTAAAAACTTCAGTATTTCAGGGGCCTACGGGTCGTAATCGAGCATGTTGTGTTTTAAGGTTTAACTATTTTACTAATTTTGGTTGTGTGGAATGTTTAGGGTTAAAACGGCATGAAGCCTTATCTTTAATGACTTAATTCGATAGGATATGTATGTACCTTGATTATGTAATAAGAGTTTTGGCTAATTTTAGCTATGGGGGTTCACAATGAGTCAGCAGCCAACTTTTCCTCCTAAGATTTCGGTACCCGAGCGATTTCAGATGATAATTTCTCTAAGTAGTAACCATTTTGCCACATTTTTACTATGTTTTTTTGATAGAGCATGAAACACGCTACAATACTTATACATAATATTTCAGAATTTCAGGGGCCGTCAGGTCGCAGTATTGAAGGAAATTTGAACTTGGCTTAAATTTTTTTTGTAAATTTTTCATGAACTCATTTGAGGGTTAAGCAATCGTTCTGCCACATTCTGTCTATATTTTTTAGATAGACTAGGTATCATTCTATAGAATAAATTCTAAAAACTTCAGTATTTCAAGGGCCTACGGGTCGTAATCGAGCATGTTGTGTTTTAAGGTTTAGCTATTTCACTAGTTTTGTTTGTGTGGAAAGTTTAGGGTTAAAATGGCTTGAATCCTTATCTTAAATGACTCACTTTGATAGAATATTTATAGACCTTGATTATGTGATAAGAGTTTTGGCTAATTTCAGCTATGGGGGTTCACAATGAGTCAGCAGCCAACTTTTCCTCCGAAGATTTCGGTACCCGAGCGATTTCAGATGATAATTTCTCTAAGTAGAAACCATTTTGCCACATTTTTATTATGTTTTTTTGATAGCGCATGAAACACGCTACAATACTGATACATAATATTTCAGATTTTCAGGGGCCGTCAGGTCGCAGTATTGAAGGAAACGTGTGCTAGGCGAAAAAAGTGCGCTTGGGTTTAAATAGTTTTTTGGTTTATTTTTGAGCTTTATCAAGTTTTAAGTATCGCGTTTCACCATTTTGCTTTAATTCTCTGAAGCATAAGCGCGAGATTAATTGATGTTAGCAAATCGTACAAAAAAACCATTTTAATTTGGTCGGATAATATGGCAGAAACTTTTGGGTGCCAACTTCACACCGGTTAAACGAGAAGTATACTTATGTAGATAAATTAACACAAGGCTACATTAAGTTACGGCTGGTCTAGTTGGAAGAACAGATTCCGGGCCTTCTACCGCCTTACTAAATCGGCTTTCGCTTTGCTATTGCCGTCTCTATCATTTTAAGCGCAAAGAAAAGAGAGAGCAATATCAAAGCTACAGTTTTAGTAAGGCAGTAGACCCTCGGGTTCCAATCCCACAGGCTCCACTGTCTTTTCGAAATCATGTACGTAATGCCGCTAACTTAAGAACGGTGAAGGAAAACCTGGTGTGGTAACTGGCATGTTTCTAGACTCATTCGGGATCATCCACCAACCCACACTGGGCCAACGAGGTGGAAAATGGAATTGACTCTTTCCTTGCGAGAGAAGGCTCAGAGTCCCAGCAGTGAGAACATTTCGCGGGCTGCTTATAGTGTATGCTAATTTGTAAAAAACAGTGCCAAGCGCTGGCGCACGACAACTGTTATGAAATTGGGTGGTAAATTGGCTAAAGATTTTCTTTTCGTATAACAGTACGGTTTGGTACCGGTAGGACTCTTGGCAGAGTCCGCTTGGAGAAGTACGACACCTTTGCCAGTTATTCTACCGCCAAGCAGTAATGTGCAAACATTACTGTATTTCGGTTTACAAAGCAATGTTTCCAGAGAAATTACATACAGGGCTTAGGGATATAGTATCTGATATTTTTGGGGGACGAGTTCGGTGAAGTGCTAGGTCATGATTTGGACTCATCATGTTCCTACAGCTGTGTGTTACTGTGATGTTATGTGGCATGCATGTTGCTTGCCATCAGGCGCATGTCCTGCTCCTATCAGTATTATGTATTTTAAACAACAGTGGTTTACTTTAGGCTTGTAGTTGGACAGGTCTCGCAGTAGCCGCTCGCTGGCCGTCCCCATCGAGAACAGCATCACGGCGGACCGGTTCTGGAACTCCACGCCCGACACCGGCGGGAACGAGAGCGGACCTGGGGGCAGAAATACTGGGGTTTAGAATGTCATGTAAATGTCTAAGTTAAGGTGCGCTTACACGAGGGCAATAATTGCTCGGCGACACGAATGGACCGATCTGGAGCAATTAAACGCAATTTCAATAAATTGCGGCAATTATTTCGGCGATATTGCTTAATTATTATATTGCTATTATAATTAATAATATTGCTAATTGCTCCAGATATTTCATATTGCTCAATGTCGCCGATACGAATGGACGAATATCCAATGGGCTTGGAAATTCCTAGCAATTTTTGTATATATCTCATTCGCACTTGTTTGTTTTGCGGCTTGCCGTCTTGCTTCCGCGGGGAGAGCGAGAAGAGGTCGGGTGGCGCTACAAGCCGCCGCAGCAAGAACAATGTCGTCCATAGCGAGCGAATACTGAAATGCTCGTGTAGGACAGTATTGCCTAGTTGATGAAGTTGCGCGATATCGCTCAATATTGTATTGCGCAGTATTGATGCTTGTTGCCGTAAATTGCTTGATGTAGTCGTGACGTCATAGTTGACGAGTATTGACTGGAATTGAGCAATTTTAGTCGCCCGTATAAGCGCACCTTTACGGCTGGGCTAGTCGGCAACGGCAACTGACGATGCGGTACCCCTGGTCCGAATCCCACAAGCACTACTGTCTTTTCGAAATCATGTGCGTAATACTGCTAACTTAACAACAGTGAACAGGTTTTTTGGACAGTTGCTCACGTTATATCAAGCATAGATTCGCTCTTGTATGGAGTACTGTTCGCACCTTTGGGATGGATCGACAAAGTATCAGCTGGAAGCTCTGGAATCCATCTAGAGACGTGCCAAAAGACTCATCGGCAATAACACTCTTGTGCGAAAAAGACTTCAAAGTCTAGAACATCGCCGAAAAATTTGCTAGCCTATCAGATACACTTCAGAGAGTGTGCGACTGATTTGCATGATCTAATACCACCTTGCCTTTTTTTCTATCGGAATGCTCGTAGCTCGAAAAAGCGACATAGTTACATGTTGATGGTCCAAAGACACGAACGAGGAGATTTGACTCTACTTTTGTGCTAAGAACGTCTAGGCTGTGAAACACGTTGCCTGAGTGGGTTTTCCCCGATGGTTACAATCTTCGTGTTTTCAAATCGAGAGTGAATCGTTTTTTTTTAGGTAAACACGCTCCATCGTAGACCGCATCGTCGCTTAACATCAGGCGAGATGGCGGTCAAGTGTAAACCTATAAAAAGTAAAAAACATCGGAGAATTCAAAGAATCTTTCAACGTCATGCGTCATCCGCCAATCCTCCCTTGGCCAGCGTAGAAGATTATGGCATGATTCACACCTTGTAAGTCAGTGACACCAGTCCCAGAGGCGGGAACGTTTAGTGGGCTGCTTATGTTTTGTATAAATCATCTGCATGATCTAATACCACCTTGCCCTGATTTATATCGAACTGTTCGTCGCTCAAGCGACATCTTTTCCTGTTTGATGTTCCAAAGAGTCGAACGAAGAAGTTTGACTTCGTTTTTGTAACAAGAACATGTGTTAGAATGTGTTGCCCGAGTAACTATTTCCTGAATTCCTGATGGATATATTTTGAGTGTTGTAATATTTGATGTTGGTGGTGAATTAATAACACATGTTGATCGGTCTAGCTCCGTTTATTCATTAAACCTTATAACTAATTACATTATAAATCTAACTTATGCTAGATCAGCACTACATTATTTAGGGTGCGCGTGTGACCTAGATTTAGCATATAGCTCTGTCAGGGCTATTGCGACATATACTAACGCGAACACCTCAGTGTCTTCAAGTCTAAAGTCGACCGGTGTGTACTAGGTTTGCGCGCTCTATTGTGCACCGAAGCCAATAACAGAATGAAACTATGGCGCCGCCTTTAAGGAAGTTAACAGTTATCTTTGACAGAGGTATTTTTGCATTCCGACAACACCTCATTACATCATCATTAGCCGCAAGACGTCCACTGCTGAACATAGGCCACTTATGGTGCTAGTTTATAAGTTTTTCACTGTATTTTTTTTATTTGTTGTATCGCAATAAAGAGTTTTCTATCTATCTATCATAGGCCTCCTAGATTTCCACAACGAACGGTCTTGCGCAACCAGCGCTTTTCAGCGACCCTGTCATCTGTCCGTCTAGAGGCCGTCCAACACTGCGTCTTCCGGTTCGTGGTCGCCACTCGAAGACCTTTCTTCCCCATCGGTTGTCGATCCTGCGAGCGATGTGACTTGCCCACTGCTTCACTTCAGCTTCTTTGAGCTATGTCGGCTTCATAGCAACAGCATACATAATTAAAGTTATTTTCTACTTACCTCGTCCCCTGACGAAGTAATCAAACACCGCCCCGACAGAGAACACCTTGCTGAGGGTGACGGTGACCGGTCTCTTCACGCTCACGTACAGCGGCATGTTCATGTGATCGTGCAGGTTGGCCCCTACGTGCTCGTTGATCGCTACTGGTTTTATTCGTAACCTGGACGACAGGAGAAAAGTTGACGTCGATAATGTTATTTTTGAAAGGGCCTTTCTCTATCGGAATGCTCAAAGCTCGAAAAGCGACATCGTTTCATGGTTGATGTTCCAAAGACACGAACGAAGAGATTTGACTCTACTTTTGTGATAAGAACGTCTAGGCTGTGGAATACGTTGCCTGAGTGGGTTTTCCTCGATGGTTACAATCTTTGTGTCTTCAAATCGAGAGTGAATCGGTTTTTTTCTAGGTAAACACGCTCCAATCTAGGTAAAATCGTAGACCGCATCGTCGCTTAACATCAGGCGAGATGGCGGTCAAGTGTAAACCTATAAAAGACTCAGTTTAGTTAGACGGTAGACCCTCTGCTCATGACATATGAAGGCGAAGTACTGAAGACTCTCTGAACTGCGTAGCGCATAGAATATGTGTTTTTTTACTATTATTTGTTTGCACTCGACCGATATCTCGCCTGTTGTTAAGCGACGATGTGATCTACGACGAAGCGTGCTGACATAGAAGAAATCGATTCACACCCGACTAGACACCAATATTGTAAACATAGGAAAACACCCAGTTGTCTAGCCAGAAGTGAATCGAGTTTTTCTAGGTAAGCACGCTCCATCGTAGACCATATTGTTTCTTAACATCAGGACATTCCCACAACGCACAGAATGTTCTGTCACTTTTGCAGAACATAATAATCTTAGCTCTGTAGCAGACAACAACAGCGGAGATGGCGGTTAGATATAAGAGTAATACTAGACAGGTGAGGGCAATACTGGCGACCCGCCCTCTGACGACCGGAAATGTATGTTCGGACTAGGCGCGGTCCCAGCCTCGAATTTTGGAGGGGGTCACCAGTACACATCCTCCGATTTTGTGAGGGGGTCACGAGTACAAATACGATAAATCTAGTAAAAAAGACTGCTATTAAGGCCCCGCGATTTTACCCGCGTAGTTGCCGTTCCAGTTGTTTTCCCGCGTTTAAAAATAGTCTAAATACTATTAGATATTTTGAATTTTTGTAGGTTTTTAATTTACCTTATCAACATCAGGGGGGGGGTGTCAAGGTCCGTGACCCCCCCCCGCTTCGGATCGCGCATGGTTCGGACATCCTCTTCTTTATGGCGTCATTGATAAATGCAAGTGCAACATGTGAGTCAAATAAAACTATATTTATTTTCATTCACGTGGGTTTTTTAATAAATACCTACACCCGTGACCCGTGAATCTAACGATGGCAACAGAAACGAAGAACGTAAACAGCGGTCAAGTGCACACCTATTACTATCGGCAAAAATGAAAAAAAAACAAGCTAGCAAACCTTCGTAGCGCGTCCTGTGGGCCGACGCCCGACAGAGTGAGCAGTTGCGGCGACTTCACTGCGCCCGCGCACACCACCACCTCCTTGTTCACGAAGATGTTGTTCAACTCGCGGTGGTTCTGGAGGATGTACAGCGACGACGCGGTGCTGTTCTCGAAACGGATCTAAAAGAACACAAGGGACTCTCTTTATCTTACCACTGCTGGGACTCCAGGTCTTATCTTAAAAGGAGAGAATCAAAACCGTAATCCACCATACAATAATGATTTCTTGCCAGACACGCCAGTTCCCTTACGATGTTAAAACTGGCGATGACGACAAGCTAGAGTTAATCGGCACTTGAATAAATAGGGGTCGTTCAAATATTACGTAAGCACTATAGGGGGCTGGGGGTATGTGTTTTGCTGATTTTTTATGACATAGACTTGAAAACGGAACGCATTTTCGGGGGAATAGGTGCCAATGTTTACGTAAGCATGGGAGGGGGGTAAAATCTTTGATAACTTTTGGTAACAAGGGAGGAGGGGGGGGGTCAATAATAATGCAATAAATCTGTTTACGTAATACTTTTAAACGGCCCACACCTACTCAAAGGTGCGGGCGAGAATCGATCCTCATGATACTGAAATCACACACTGGACCACCATGGCTGAAATTTCCAAATGTGTATTTTTTTACAATTCCTAAACTGATATTGATGATAGCAACATTTGGCCTCTTCTATTTGACAGCTTTCTCATGGCGGTAGTAGGTGCATCATATAAAAAGCGATATATTTTTTGTAATGCAAAATAAATCTAAAGTCCTAGGTAGGTAGGTACTTTAAAACGTTACGTTTGCTACTTAAGAAGTAGTTGTGCATCCAAATATACTAAGACTTACAGAGATCGCCTGCGTCTTCAACAGTACGTGTAAGTTCTTCCTCCCCATGACAGGTTTCAGGTACCCGTCTAGGGTACTGTGTCTCCTCGCGTTGCTCACCGTCGCCGTGGTTCGTCTAAACGTCGTGTGCCGGTCGGACAACAGAGCTGAGGCTCGCTTGAACGTTTGATACAGATCATCTTGGTCACTGATGGTCTTCAGTTTCATAGGCGCCTGGAATCACGACAATACTACTTATAAAAGCGAAAGTTTGTAGGTATAATTTTATATGTGTAAATATGTTGAAGTTGATGTTTGATATAGTGTCTTTGTAACGGCTAAACAGTTTTCAGTAATGAGCAAGTTTTTTTTTATGTGGGCATGCGGAGCATGCAGTGCTCCAGTAAAGTTTAGAGTCACAACTTCCGAGAATTAGCGCGCCCCAAAATAGAATTCAGAAAAAAGGTCTGGTAGTAAAAGTAGATACATTAGATAGTACATTATAATTTCGGGATATATTTTTAAGCTAATTCTTAGGAATACCATTAAGTAATTTAATTTAAATATACAACTTTAAATATAACATTTCCTTAAAAAAAATCTTGGAGACTTGGATCTGGTAAAAGCATCTGGGATCTAAATTTTGAATCTGAGAGTATCGAGGCGAACAGAACAGGTCTCGGATGGTAAGCAACATGTCTCCACCACCCACTGGTAACACAAATTTAATATTGAATGGCTTACTACCACCACCTTAATCCGTGCCGTCCCATATTTTCCCATATTCCAGACTACCTTTAGTGTTCCAAATTTTAATTCGATCGCGATCGGTTCAAGACGTCTACTCTCTTTCTACGAAAACATAATTTCGAAATATACTCGCGATTTTTCTCCTGCGGTTCTACTTCGATCCGTCGTTTCGTCCGTTTAAATGTCAAACAATGTTCGAACGGACGAAATGAAGTCGCGCGATTTTTTCGAAACTACGTTTTTCGTAGAAAGAGAGTAAATGTCCTGGTGTTTCGACGTGATCGAGTACAAACATAAAACTTTTGAATTTATAATAGGTACTTACTATTATTGGGATGAGCAGTTGTCAAAAAAGCCGAAATTTTAAGAAAACTAGTCCAGTCGTGATTTTTGTAAGATATTTAGTGTAGCTATTTGTAGTGGTAGGACCCTTGGCAGAGTCCACCTGGGGAAGTACCACACCTTTGCCAGTTATTCTACCGCCAAGCAGTAATGCGTTACTGTGTTCCGGTTTGAAGGGCAATGTTTCCAGTGAAATTACAGGGCTTAGAGATATAATATCTTAGATCTCTGGGTGACGAGCGCAGTGCAGTGCTAGGTAATGATTTGAACTTTCATGTTCCAATAGCTGCGTGTCACTGTGCTGTTATGTGGCAGGCATGTTGCTTACTATCAGGCACATGTCCTGGGCGTCTCGTCACTCTTTATTACGAGGGTCAAACTGAAAGTTCTTAGAACTGGCCACTTATAAACAATATAATAAATAAAATAATAGAACTCTTTGCCAATATTACTGAGTATATACTTCATTCATTTGTCATTTGTTTTACGATTTGGCGGCAAATTGAAAATTGTCTGTGTCACTGTCACGTCAACATGAATTTTCGTGCAATGATTTTTTATGACTTTCGATGTCATTTAAGTCAACAAGAAAGTTATGATAGACTACGATTGGCCTTTCACGATGAAGCCCCATCTCGTGCGACTGTTTACAACTTTTAATGAGTTTAAACGTGGTCGCACTAATCTCACTGATGATTTACGTGAGGGACGGCCTTCTACGGCGACGACTGAAGATAACATCTGTGTTGTGCGGCGTATGATAGAGACTGACAAAAGAGTGACCTATCAGCAGATTCGGACAAGCTTAGGCATCGGTATGAGTCAAGTGCACAAAATCCTACACGAACATTTAGCGGTCAGGAAGCTTTGCGCCCGGTGGATACCTCATAATTTGACTGAGGCTCAAAAACTCCATCGTGTGGATTGGTGCCGTGAAATGATTGAAAGATTTAACGGAGGTGACTCAAATGCTGTGTTCGACATACTAACACACTAACAGGTGACGAAAGCTGGATTTACTGTTATGATCCTGAAACCAAAAGACAATCTGCTCAGTGGGTGTTTCCTTTCGAGGAGTTGCCAACTAAAGTGAAGAGAGATCGAAGTGCGGGGAAAAAAATGGTGGCCTCGTTCTTTGGAAGGATAGGTCATTTCGCAACAATTGTGTTAGAGGATCAAAAAACAGTTTCTGCAGAATGGTACAGTCCGCGAGGTATAAGCTGAGCTTTGCATTAGTGTGAGTGATCACCAAAAGTACAGTCAGACGCAGGACGCTGTGACCATGTTCTCTTAATAAGGTGTCAATTTTATATTCAATAAATCGTTGTTTATTATGCAGTATCAATTGTATATTGGTATAAACTATATATATAGATAGGCCTGCCCTGAATACGGTATTCGGAAATTTTAAGTAAATAAGTTATACGTAGGTGACGGATGTCATGCTTTTCCATTAAAATTTTTCTGTTATTCTCTGTCCTTGACCATTTGAATCCTAAAAGAGATACTTCTTTTCGCAATGACCATATTGATCCTGGATAGTTAATGTCAGCTTGTTGTTTAAGAGTTTGTTGTCTGACTGTACTTTTGGTAATAGATGCGTATGCATATGATCACTCACACTAATGCAAAGCTCAGCTTATACCTCGCGGACTGTACACTACCAATTGTTTGCCACTTGTCTTGGAAAAAGTTCGAGAGAAACGACCTCGCAGTAGGATCCTCCTTCACCACGACAACGCCTCATCGCACACCGCCAAGCGAACGATCGACTATTTGGCGACATCAAACGTTGAATTACTGGGTCACCCGCCGTATAGCCCCGACCTCGCGCCTTGTGATTTTTATTTATTTTCAAAAATTAAAGAAAAACTTAAAGCAAAGCGGTTTATGAATGCTGAAGAAGCGGTGGCTGCGTATCGCGATGCCATTGAAGAAACCCCTAAGGACGAGTGCTTTTCCCAGTGGTTCCATCGCATGCAGCGGTGTATTGACGTGAATGGACAATATTTTGAAAAGATATTATAAAACTAATAACTGGCTAATGTAATCAGTTTTTGATTTTCTAAGAACTTTCAGTTTGACCCTCGTATAAATAAATAATAAGCTAACAGGACGATCTAGATGTACCCAGGTACCAGGTACCTACCCCTGATGTGAGCAACACGCCTGCCCAAAACAACATAGCACTACGCAGATATGAAAGTATTCCATGAAGAGTTCACATCTCTGCATCTTGCTTACACTTCTAAATAAAAGTTTAAATAACTCATGTAGGTACCTTCTTTCCGGGACAGTCACCATCAATAGAGCACTCATCAGAATCGAACTCGCTCCGGACAGTGCCGAATGCTTTCACGAAGTAGGGTTTAAGATCGTCGAAGGTCCAGCCTCGAAAGCCCAAGTCGGCCCAGCGCTGGTAGTCGCTGGGGTGGCCGGTCCCGTGGATCAGGAAGTTGATCTGTCCGGAACCACCGAGACCCTTGCCTCGGGGGAGAAACTGGGACTGGAAAACGTATTTACATTTCACTAGAAAAAATAAATGTCCGTTGTTACATTTGAGAAATATTCGCCATAAACTCTATTATAGTATTTAACGTGCCAAAAATAAAGAAAAAAGATTTAAGAACACTTTATGTAATTACTTTTAAATTATAATTGTATTGTTTATTCCAGTTTCGTTCCAAGTTACAACTACATTCTAAGCTCTAGGGTCTAATATCAGGGCCTTTTACTTCTTGAGAACTAGGTACTTAAGTACTTATGTCTCTACTAGGTACCTACTAAGCTGCGCTCACACAGCTTCACCAGGTCTACCACGTAACTAAAATGGTTATGGCTTTGCTACTCCCCTCTCTCTCTCTCTCAAGTAGACTAGAAATACAGAGGAAACGATCTTTTTAGGTAGGTCGTTGAAGAGTTGTTTTCGTTTGAAAGCTTATTTATTAAACCCTACCCTATCTTAAGATCTGGGCTCTCAAGTCCGTAACATTTTTCCATATTTGTCTGGTAAATACTTTTCGGGATTAGAACTTAGAACACTCAACTAACAGAATAGGTACTACACGTTGAGCATTATTTATAATAAAAATCGAAACAGAATGCACCACAACAATTGAAACAACGGTTGATCCAGAGACAAGGGCAAAAAAAATCTTAATTATCAGTAAAATAGGCGGTCATGCGGAAAATTCATAAAAAATCCTGTAAGTACCTATACCTACCTACTAACTGGTGAAGTCTTTCATGATGTCTAAAATTAAGTTAAATAAAGAAGTTGATAAACCAAACTTATACAGTTTGATGTTTGATTACCAAGCCAAATTAATTTGTATTCAGTAGGTACCTGGGTCCACAAGCCAAAAGACGAGTATTTCTGTGGCGTTGTCTTCACAGCCCAGTCTGCCGGTCCTTGCTGCGCCGCCGTGGCTGTCAGGGGGATCTGGGTGAAGTAGCCCATGTGGTCTCCCGCCTCCACGAGCAGTACCGTGGTGTCGGGGTCCTCGGAGAGCCGGGAAGCTAGGACGCAGCCCGCTGTCCCGGCACCCACTGTGGAAATTACTCATTTTAGACCTGGACGTCTACTCTATTTTTACAAAAACGTAATTTCGAAAAAACGTTATGGGTAGGTAAGGTTATATTAAATGTGGCCGATTGAGTAGAGTTAGTAAGTACTAAGAACACATGCTTACTCGCTAACTTGCTTAGACGGCCAATTTTGAGATATGGGGTAATGAAGGTACATACAATCATTACTTACTTCACGTATTTTCTAATGAGTGATTTTCACGTATGTTGTAGGCAATATAGCAATATCCTAAAAACAAGGTCCCAATATTCCCAGACACTTTCCGTCGGCCGTTTTGCTTAACAACTCCAAAATAATAATTTAACTTCACTTAAATTCTCATGCTCCATTTGTAAATATGTTCGTGAGACAACTATTTTGTTGCTTTTTCCAATAAGACAGACCCATCTAAGGGGGCAATCATCCCCTAAACTCAACTATGTCCTATGGGTAAGAGCGGGAGACTGAGTGAGACATTTATTAGGAAATATTGACTTAAAATTGAGTTTAGGGGATGATTGGCCCCTTAGATTGGTCTGTCTAATTGGAAAAAGCTTTAAAATAGTTGTCTGACGAACATAGGGTAAGGTCGCCTTAGTCGTACCAGTTCAAGGAAAATAGCTATAATTTCTATTGTAATATAAATAAAAGAAAAATCTTTGCATATATAAATTCTTCATTTATTAACGAATCAACAAAGACTAATAAGACATATAAAAATCTTTTAATAAAATGTTTTTTATAGGTTTTACAAAAACCTTCCTTCGGTACGACTTAGGCAACCGGTTGCCTTAATCGTACCACCCAATGCCTTAGTCGTACTTAGAGTAAACATATATCTTTCCAACTAGAATTCTAAGGACAATTAAAAAACTGCGTAGACTTATATGCTACGAGATCAATTTCAGTCTTACTTATAATAATAATAATAAAAAAACGTTAGTTTCATTTCGTAATAATGAGTACCTTTAGGAAATAAAGCTATCATTTTTTTAAATGCATATATCACAAATGTAATTTTTAGTTTTAATTTCGAGATCTGCACATAAATCATGTACCCATCCTTTGCATTTAATACATTGGGTCATATTTTCTTTGCGATCTTCGTTGCATAGTTTGCACAACCAATTTTCTTTCGCGTCTAGTTTCTTATCTTTGTTAGATTTCCTGTCTATCTTTCTTTTTTTATTAGTGACTTGTGTTCCTTTTTCTTTCTTAATGTTTTTCAAATTTAATATAGGTCTCTTCAGTTTCTTTGTCTTTTCTTTGGTTTCAATTTCCGTTTTGTAGGGGGACGAAGTCAATTCCGCGGTCTTATTGGTTCCTTTCCTCATTTTAGCAAAAAATATCTCTGTAACACCTAAGTCGTACCGGTACGAATTAGGAAGTTTATGCAGGTACGAGTTAGGCAGCGGGGTGTACAAAGTTAAAAACTAAAATTAATAACATAACCTAGAAACCGTTTACCGTTTAACCTAGCTCATATCAACCAGAAAACACTATAAAAACAGACATGAATCAAAAAAATATTCGTTTCAACACAATCTTTTGTGAAATTGCTTATGAATGACGTAAAAATATTAGTGAAAACTGTGCAAAAAACTTACTTTTTCATTATTTTTTGATCGCGAATTCCGGCAAGCCGCCGCGTGTCGCTGTTTACCCGTGGTACTGAGTAGAACCATATTGCACCGCTAGATGTCACCTTTTCATGACGGGTGCGCAGATATCGACGTGGTACGACTTAAGCGCTGGTACGACTAAAGGTACTTTACCCTATTTACAAATGGAGCATGAGAATTTAAGTGAAGTAAAATTATTATTTTGGAGTTGTTAAGCAAAACGGCCGACGGAAAGTGTCTGGGAGTATTGGGACCTCGTTTTTAAGGATATTTATTATTAGGATTGCCTACAACATACGTGAAAATCACTTTTTAGAAAATACGTAAAGTAAGTAGGTACCTAATATTTGTTTGTACCTTCATTACCCCATATCTCAAAATTGACGGTCTAAGCAAGTTAGCGAGTAAGCATGTGTTCTTAGTACTTACTAACTCTAGGTACTCAATCGGCCACATTTCATTCATCAGAAAATAGGTGACGTCTGGGAGCTCTGGGATCTTACTCTATTAGGTTAGTTAATGATTCTGAACGCAATTCGAACGACTCAAATTCGGAATGACAATCCTTGTCTCTGTCATTTTAAACGGATGAGACAAAGACAGAGGTTTGATTCCGTGTCGAGATCAAACCGACTGGGTTCAGAATCTCTACGCTGAACCATCATCAACAGCCCACTAAACGTTCCCACTGCTGGGACCCGGGGCCTTCTACCGCAAGGAGAGAGTTAAGACCATAATCCACCATCTGGCCCAGTGCGGGTTGGCGGATGACACATGACTTCGAAAGATTCTAGGTACATGTCGGTTTCCTCACGATGTTTTCCTTCACCGTTTTTGAGTTAGCGGCGTTTGTACCTAATTACGGCTGGTCTAGTCGGGAGAATGGCAACTGCCGGAGCCCCTAATTCTAATTCAGAGTGCGAGTGATTGGCCTGTACCTACTGACTTCCTGCTAGGGATGTATTGTGTATTTCCCCCGGCCAGTCTACCCAAACCAATGAGCTCCTTCAAATAGCGGAGCACGGCTTTGGATTGCTGGCATACCCGTTCCAGTCCCATTTCGTTGGATGTTATGCGTCTACATAATTGGTTTAGAGTTTCATCAAGGAGTATCAATATTCTTTCCAAGTCATGCGTCAAACGCTCACCCAGACTGGGCCAGCGTGATGGATTACGACTTTTGCTCTCTCTCCTTACAAGAGTAGGTAGGTCCTGAGTCCGATTTTCGTAAAAAGGGTTATCTAAGTACGAGTACAAAGTGTTTGCTTCACACATTAATAAATAGACAAAAAATGACTTACCAATGATATAATCATATCTCTTTTCAGGTTTCACTACGATGCTGGTGTACGCATGCACATATTTCTGATACACTATATAAGACAGCCAAGCAAATAGTAAACCGACAACATAAGAAACAATTCCCATCATGAAAGACGAGTCACATAACAACTACCGTATTGGTTTTACTTTCCGATTGCTGGAACGATTATCAATTCCTGTATTTACTTACCACACAACTACTAATTGAATTAAGGAGGGGTACTCAACATTTTCCTAAAACACCACACAAATACTTAGTTGCAGATGGCAATCAGGGACAGAAATGCAGTTGTGGTGGACTTAGAAAATAAAATAGCCCTAGAATTATAATGAAAATGTTCCCTACTACTTACTACCCTAGTACTATTATCTCTTTTAAAAAAAGTAACAGACCGCGTGGTTCCCGATTACGTTATTTTCTTGAGATAAAAAGTAGCCTATGCTATTTCAGCCTATTATTTATCTATGTATGTACCAAATTTCATCCAGATCCCTTCGGCAGTTTGTATTTTATAGCGTAACATACATCTATGCAAACTTACACATTTATATTATTAGGATCATATTATATGTTTGTACTATAGGTAGGATTTTCTAATATTATAGAATTCTTATAGAAAGTTTTATTCTATGAATACAAATTATCATGTACCTAATTGAAAAAAAAATACGCTATCAACGGTACATCCCTACTACACTGGTATTTATCAAAGTCAATTAGTCATAATCTCATATGGTGGAGAGAGTTCCCGATATTTCGTAATGTAATTTCTTGCACCATATAAATAACTAGACATTTTATACTTAGTATGAAACAATTTACTAAAAAATTAAGAAATAGTTTATAGACTACAGGCCCGTGAACAAAATTTACGTAGTAAATGAACCACCAGGAGACCTATGTAGAATGATAGAAGGGTAAAAAGTAATAAGATTCAGCACTATGCCGTCACTTGTAAGCTGTCCAACTGAGTACAGTCGAAGAGGGGGGGTTGCAAACCTCGATCATTTCTCCTTGTCGCATTATTTTTGTACGGCGTTGCGAAGTAATAGATTAAAAGAGGTATTGAAACTGTAAAAAATATAAATTTTAACTTTTTAATTATTAGTTTGCCGGAAAAAATTACAGAGTACGAATAATTTACAGAGCATATTCAGTCATTTGATTAAGTACGGCATTGGTTCCATACAGTTTCAATACCTCTTCTAATCCATTATTGCGCAATGCCGTACAAAAATCATGCGACAAAGAAAAATGGTAGAGGGTTGCAACCCCCCCCCTCTTCAATCACACTCAGTTGGACAGTTTACAAGTGACGGCATAGTGCTGAATCTTATTACTTTATACCCTTCTATCATCCTACATAGGTCTCCTGGTGGTTCATTTGACCCGTAAATTTTGTTCACGGGCCTGTAGTCTATTATGACAGTTACAAATGTTTAGCTATCGAGAAATGCGCGTGTAAATAACTTCACTTCACAGTATTATTTTTGGTCACTTTATTTAATGTGGAAAAATGTTTACGTCCCCTGGTTTCAGTTGTAAGAGGATTAAGGTATTACCAACTGGATAGGAAATCAATACTTCCTTTAGATTATGTCACATTCTTTCAGGTGCTGGGTTCACATGAAGTTCACTATGCTGTTACCATAATGAATCTGTTTATTATAGGTTAGCGCTCTGTACCACCATCACTTTGTGTCAGATGCTAAACCAGTTATTGATAAAACAAGGGTTTTTTTGATAAAATTGTTCATAAATAGGACGTTTTGAGGATGCATATACATCTGTTAAAAATAGTTCTCAATTTCCCCAAAGGCAGCGCCAATGTTGCATTTTGTTTAAAGTAATCTATCACAAAATCAATTCAAAATTGGCGGCGCTTTCGCGTAACATATATACTACAACAAAAAAACACCCGAATTGATAACCTCCTCCTTTTAGGAAGTCGGTTAAAAATAGATTTTATTTGCATCTCAAAACCGCCTCATTTACATACTACAGGCGACATGGCGCTGATTTTTTTAAACTATTATAGAATTTACATTTGACCACTACCTTGCCTGGTGTTACACACCTGCTTACCTAGAAGAAACCGATTCACTCTCGATTTAAAGACAGCTAGATTGTAAACATAGGCAACCACTCAGGCAACACACTCCACAGCCTAGACGTTCTTATAACAAGAGTAGAGTCAAAACTCGAGTCTTTCGAACGTCAGCCATGAAACGATGTCTCTTTCTCGAGCTACTAAGAGTCGGACCAAAATTGAGCACCATGGAAAAGTTCATTTAATTTTTTTTTTATGAAAAAGAAATGTTAGTTTTGCTGAAGTAAAAAAGTCGTATAATTTCAACACTTTGTATTAGAAACTTGTTTGTACAGATGAAACTTATGAATCAACATTTTATTTATTACAAAGTAAATGTTTAGGTAAATTTCACTTCAACTCTAATGGCTTGTACTGTGGATTAGCCTCACAAATTCATCCATATCACTTAAAAAGATGGACTGTCAAATGAGGACATAGGTGGTTGAAGATTACTAATAGACTGTGGCTTTTGTTCTCGATGTTAGCATTTTATCCATTTGATATACATCACACTCAATCTTGGTTTATTTTTTTATCCCAAGTAGATTAGCTGCTCAGGATAATAAATAGCTTTTTTATTTGTTCTTGACCATGGAAAATAGTCAATTATTTAGTTGTTTTATTAAATTTATAGGTTTTTTCGAATAGAAATAATGTTAACAAGCATACAGTCCATCAAATGTTAAGTAGCTATCACTAATAAACATCTACAAAAAATATGACAGATCACAAAAATAATGCAAGTCCACAGAGTCATTTGAAGAATGTATCCTTTATAAAACAGATGATTTAACCTAAAAGGTGTTATTGGCTTTTAGTTTATAGTGTAATTTCTCCTCCATCTTCGATCATCTCTCCCGTAGCGGGCACCATAACGGGTGCTTCGATGACAACCTTCCGGCCCTTAGCGTCCATGACCTCAATGGTTTCTGGCTCCACATCCATCTCCATGTCTTCTTGAGCCTGCCGCTGTTTGAGCCCTGCGGCCGGTGATCTGGAATTTGATAAAACATTTTATATTATGACATAAATACAAATACTACTAATATGAGTATGTAATTGTGGCTATTTGCATATTTGTTACTTTTTCACACATAAACTTGGTCTGCGACCAAATTACTACTGTTGCAGCACCCTTAAAGGTACAAGTTCGCGCGGAGACCGCGACAGGAGACCGAGACCGGAGACCGCGACAGGCACTTGACACTATAGAATTGTATGGACGCCAGTTCGCGCCGAGACCGCGACAGGAGACCGAGACTGGTCGCGGCGCGAACTGGCGCCCATACAATTCCATAGTGTCAAGTGCCTGTCTTGGTCTCTGGTCGCGGTCTCGCGTCGCGGTTTCGCGTCGCGGTCGCGGCGCGAACTTGTACCTTTATGCAGGGTCTACTACATTTTTGTTCTATAGTTTTTAGATACAAACAAATGTATGTAAGTGCAATTTATAAATAAATAAACTGCTGAAGGGATCTGGGTGCAATTTGGTACATAGATAATAGTCTGGAATAAAATACAGGCTTATAATCTGTCATAACATTTGTCCTGAAAAATTAATAGTATAGGGAACTAGGTGGATGAAAGTGCATTTTTTTAAATCCTACCAATATGTATTTGTTGCTCAAACACATTACAAGAACTGAATGGATCTGTCAAGCTCTAGAACTTGGATTATAGTCTAGAAAAGCACACAGGGCAACGGTTACTGGTAGCAAAGACTATTACCATGTATACACATATGATCTATCTACAATATGCCAACCCCAACTAGTGGAGTCCTGGAATAAAGTATGGCTACAGTCCAAGACCATTAAGGGTAAATTTTATGGTCAACTCCAAGAGTCCATTCCGCCTAAACCTTGGTTTTGCAAATTCAAAAATATCAACAAAAGAATCACCTCCACAATCTGTCGCCTACGTTTAGGTTTTGCCTGTACTGCGGTGTTTCTAGCAAAAATTAAAATCCGTGACAGTTCCCTATGTGAATGTGGCCTGGCTGACGGCACCACCAATCACATATTCCTGGAATGCTCCAGATATCCTGATTCCCTCTATGATATGATCTCTCCTGACCTTCCCCACCCTGTTAACTTCTCCAATCTCCTTCCATTAGTATATTCCCCGTTTGTGTATGTCCTCAGTAAATATATAAAAAATAATGATATCAAACTTTAATTGTTGTCCTATTAAGTGTGATAATTTGTATTTTTATTTGTACCTATATTTTTTAATCTTTTGTATGTCTATCTTGTGATGTTTTCTTTGTGTTTGTCCATTGCAGAGGTCTAATTATTAAATATACAACTACTAAACAATAACAAACGTATCTCTACTACACCGACCAACTGCAAGAACCACTAATCAATCTGAAGACTGACCAACTTCCAAAAGAATATCCTGCTGAAACACTAGACATTGGCGAAATTATGGTCATACAACCGAATGGAAGCCAGAAAAGAAAAAGAAGAAAAAAAGCACACAGGCAACATTATACACTTTTTATCACAAAGTAGAAAATTTCTTGAGAGAAACGCTTTTTTAAAATTAAACTCTAGTTGGAGTTACGGCCAGGTGCTAGTTAATAGACAAATTAAACAAGACTACTATTTTTGTACAGCTCACAGATACCTAAAGATATAAGATGTTAAAAAAAAAATATAATCACAGTGCTAATTTTAATTTCACGAGTTTGAATACTCTAAAACAAAACAGTGTACAGCTCTGTGATATTGTCCATTAAAAAAAATGCAATGTGATTTGCAATATTGATTTTGAAAAGCTATAGTGGTCCAGTCACTAGAATGTGCAATTTCCATTTGTGAAGTCATAGGTTCACATCTCGTCTGCAGCTCTGAGTAATTTTTTTAAAACTTGTATAGGTTTACACTTGATCGCCATCTGGCCTGATGTTAAGTGACGATGCGATGCTACAATGGAGCGTGCTAACCTAGAAGAAACCGATTCACCTGTCAACCTAAACAGAGCCAGTGGATTATGGCCTCGGCTGTCTCCTTGCAAGAAGAAGAGAAGGTTCCGTGTCCCACCAGTGGAAACATTTACTAGCAATAGACAGAGAAATTGGTTGTTTGTTGACTCAGTTTTGTTAAAGCTCTAGCCTCGGTCCCGAAGATGTGAAGGTGAGGTTTAACAAGCGCCATGCTGGGTAATGATTTGGAACCTTATAATGGGTAGTTAAAGTAATAGTTTAGTTTTCTAAATTTTAAATGTACGGGTTGTGTGAAATATATGACCCTCCCTCCTTTTTTGTACAAGAGGTAGTTTGACTGCTAATTGTCTGATGTTAGGCAATATTGCAGAGTAATATGTAGGGTGTTACAAATGGTTTGAAGTTACATTAAAATAAATATAGTAGACACCAAACAATCTTGCTAGTTACGGAGCTATGGGGTGAGTGAGAAACGACAAAGTTCAAAACTAACCTACAGACAGGGTTCCAGGTAAAATACTAATATTTCTACTATTTCTGCATTTGATAAGGCTTTGTAACATTTTTACAGTGATTTATGAAATAATGATAACAAATGATCATTCCATTGAATAAGATTAGTTCTTTTCTTCTTAGTATAGACAGAATCCAAAACTTAAGGGGATAAAAACAAGTTTAAGTAAAGTATTACTGCGGTCAACAAAGATGTTACAGACATAGAGAAACTAACTACTAACTGGCATTACACTCTCTGTTACATTTTGGTAGACGATTCAAAAATCACTCATCAAAATTTTGTTCATCTAGCATATTCTTATTATTTTGTAACATTGTGTTATGATACAAACATTGTGTTATGATGTTTGTCAATGTTTGAAAAGATGATATTGACTGAGATAGTCTTTTGTATAATTAGTTCTACTTTGTATTCAAATTGCTAAAATTTTACGTTACAACTCAACAAAACTAAGTAGTTTCCACACTCAATCACTTCGCTAAATGCTGAATTGTAACGATGATTGTATGGAGTTATATTATTAGTAATTTTCTGTAGTTATTTTATACCTAGCAAGAAAACATTATTTCAAAATCTGTGGTAATAACAGTAAGTACTCACTTGATTAGTGATATATCTCTTTGAACTTCTCTGACGTCTCTCTGCCATTCCACCTCGCGTCCTTTCCTCAGTCTTTGCATTATGTGGTTATTAGACCTCCTCTGTCTGATCTCTTCGACCTTTTTCATGGCTTCTATGGTCTTGTTCCATAGTTCTCTGCTGTACTTCACAGGCGTATTCCTACGTTTCTCGAACTCAAACGCGGGGTCGATGGCCAACTCCTTACCCGCAGTCTTACGGTAAGCTTTGGTCCATTTAGTTTTACGCGGGTTCTTCTTCTTTTTAAACGCTGCGTGGCATTTGGAACGGCAGAACCTGAAAATCTATTCAAATTGAGTTGGTGACACAAAGTTATGAAATTGATGAGTATTATGTTGATATTATGTTTTTGAATAGCTTACTTTGCAATCGTTCCTTACGAATTGGATACCATGGCCAGGATATATCCTGGAAGAGCAGAAATAACAAGTTTCTATACGCATTTTCGCACGTGCTTACTCAAGCTACGCACGACAAAAAAGACTGACATAACAATAATGTTTTAGACATTGACATTTCTCAAATGAGAGATTGAATGTCAGTTTGACAGTGACTACATACTCCAAAAATATTTTTTTTCTGTTTTTATTCTGACCCGACCGTGACAAACGTGAAGACCGTGGATCTTAGTTTTACAGAATACAATAGATGGCACTACATTACAGCTGTAATTAGTGTCGCTACTCCGCAATAGATGGCAGTATCGACCTTATTCTTTCCATGAGTTCCGGGATTTCATCCGTTGGTTTATTTACATTTGATGGTGTTTAATTTTTGTTTATTATAGATTGTTAATATAAAAAAAACGTTATAGAAATTTATAAATATGTATAATGGTTATAATGAAGGTGTCTATTTACTCTTTGTTCCTGCAACGATATCACGGGCCGACATGATTGTTGGTGTTTTGAATTAGATAAGAAGTATTCATTGCTAATTCGGGTACGCTGATTCCGAATGTGCTTGGCTTGAGCCCAGTAAACAATGAGCGTCAAACTTTATTTTCTGGATTTGACTCTTTTGCCGAAAACCTTTGAGCTATCCGCAAGGAAGGAGAGGTTCCACCAAGACATCAAGGATATGGAATGATGTTACCGAAGAATATGGGACACTGTAGGTAATGATGCCTGATTACCTTGAAGAGAAACTCGCTCACAAGAATCCGCAAAAAACTGTTTTCTAAGAAAAATTCAACGAAACCCCAGCAATTGTCTACCGTAGATCATACATAGATTTTTTTATGAACTAGTTAATTTTGCAATGTGATTTCTATTAAATAGGTATAGTTTCAACATAAATATATTTTCTTAGTATTTTTGTCGTTTCTTACTTTTCCTGGAAACCTGACGAGCTAGAAAAAAACCAAGCGCAGATTCGTGATTAGCACACCTCATTTACTATAGGGGACCTATTGAAATTGAAACACTTTTTCATGAACCAAAAAATGTAGGCCTGTGTATATAAACAAAATACCATAGAGGTAATGAAAAAGGTCAAAGAGATCAGACAGAGGAGATCTAATAACCACATAATGCAAAGACTGAGGAAAGGACGCGAGGTGGAATGGCAGAGAGACGTCAGAGAAGTCCAACGAGATATATAACTAATCAAGTGAGTACTTACTGTTATTAACACAGATTTTGAAATAATATTTTCTTGCTAGGTATAAAATAAATAAGCAAAAAAATTACTGAAAATATAACTCCATCCAATCATCATTACAATTCAGCATTGAGCGAAATGAGTGAGTATAGAAACTAGGTACTTACTTAGTTTTGTTATAATGTAGCATTTAAGGGCGTGGCCACAAGCATGGCCATGGTCCCGAATTCACCCGAAAATTTCGTTTTATTCCATAGCGTGACGCTAGAACTCAATTCATAGCCCACGAAAAACCTGGCTGTGGTGCGCTAAAAGAAGTTTTCACTTCTAAAATATTTCGTCGTTTGATAATATATGTACCTACGTGATTCCTAAGTGCTATAGATTATAATGGCTTTTATATTCTAAATACCACGGGGGAAGCTAAATCGGACGACTAGTAATTGTTACACAAAGGGCCGATTTAAACTGAACGAACATAGAGCTAGAGCTGGAACAAGAGCATTCTTTCTCGATCTTTTAGTGTAAACGAAAGATCGTTCTTAGCGTTTTCCATATTATATATTCCATAGAATCTTTGCGAACGCAAACAAAACAACGAAAGAATGCTCTACGTTTGTTTACACCAACTGAATTTGATACAGTGGGGATAGAATGAGCATTCGCTCGTCTGATGTAAATCTGCCTTTAGGTAGAGAAGAAGTGCAGAATGCTACCCACCACCAACACTGTACCACTAGGTACCTACCACCACTGTACCACTAGGTACTTACATTAAATCAATAAAATAAATATTACTTACGCTAAGTACCATGTATTTGACACACACGCACAAATACTATTTTGGTTATTGTTCAAGTCTGCGGTCAAACTGGGAATAAATTAATCTTTACTAATATTACAGAGATGAAGAGATTTTTTGTTTGAACACGCTAAACTCAGGAACTGGACCGAATTCAAAAATTCTTTCACCGTTGGATTTGTTCTTGATCCCTGAGTGCTATAATAGGCTATACATATTATCACAGGTGAAGCCAGAGAGGACCGTTAGTAAGTATTTTAAAATTGCTTTAGGTTTAAAAGCGACATCATTTCATGGTTGATGTTCCAAAAACACGAACGAAGAGATTTGACGCCACGTTTGTGATAAGAACATCTAGGTTGTGGAATGCGTTGTCCGAGTGGGTTTTTTCCAATAGTTACAATCTTGGTGTCTTCAAATCGAGAGTGAATCGGTAAGCACGTTCCATCGTAGAGCGCATCGTCGATTAACATCTATCAGGCGAGATGGTGGTCAAGTGCGAACCTATTATAGTTAAAAAAAAAGGTTCAAATTTAGTAGGTATACGTGGCGAGTCGCCACCTCGCCACGTATTTTATATATAAATTCGGTTGCCACTGGCGACCGAATTTAAACCTAGGTAAACACGCTCCATCGTAGAACACATCGTCGCTTAACATCAGGCGAGATGGCGGTCAAGTGTAAACCTATAAAAGTTAAAAAGACCTAATGTAAAAGTAAGTACTACGAGGTACCACTAGTAAAACATAAAACTTCATAGTACCCACCCAAGTTACTTTTACACTTACTTACAATGTTCCTTGGCTAGGTACGCCTGTTTCCAATAAACATTTCCTTATTTTGAAGTTATTTCCATTTATAGGCAACTGAAAATAGTTTAGTTTGTTTATACACGGCACGCGTGGTAAATGTCTAACTATTAGCCACTTCATTACACGTAAACGACGGATGGATTTCGTAACTGCTAACATTTATGTAGATAGATGTTTTCGGGTAAATAAATACATTACAAAGGCAAAAGGCCTAGCATGATAAGTAGTAGATCCTACTAATATTTACAAACACGAAAGTTTGTGAGAATGTTTGGATGTATGTTTGTTGCTCTTTCATACAAAAATTACTGAGGGGATTTAGATGAAATTTGGTACACAGATAGATGATAGTCTGGAATAACATTGGTTACTTTTGTCCCGTGAATAACAGAATCGGGAGCTACGCGAGTAAAACGCGGGGTCCTGTTAAAGCTGTCTATACACACTGGCCAGTGGAGGCCAACGCGAGTGTCGACAAAACGGCACGAGACAAAACGTAGCATCCACACACTGGCCCAGCGCAGGCAAAAGCGAGGTAGGCCAATAAGAGAACAGGACGCTACTCGCCGAGCGCCTTTGTTTTGTGCACAAAAACCGACACCGGTCACGAGAGACGAGTCGAGACAAAACAGCCCTATACATACTGGCCACTTGCCGTCACTCGGCCAGCGAGGCGAACGACGCGAGTCATCACAAAACGACCCTCCACACACTGGCGTTGGCCTCCACTCGGCCAGTATGTATAGGCGGCTTTAGTTTAGAGTTTTCCAGCACGCCGTTGCTTACCATCAGGCCAGTTGCAAGTTAAACGCGGACCTATGTGCGATAATAAACGTACCAGGGAAGTAGACATACTAGACACCACATCCAAGCTTCTTCGGTACCTACATCTTATCCAAATCCTACCGACAAGCAGTAATGTGCAAACATTACTGTGTTCCGGTTTGAAGGGCAATGTTTCCAGAGAAATTACAGGGCTTAGAGATATAACAACTTAGATCTCTGGGTGACGAGCGCAGTGCGGTGCTAGGTAATGATTTGGGCTCTTCATGTTCCAATAGCATGCACGTATCGTGACTTTTTATTAAAAAAAAAAAAAAATTGGCAGTCATAGGAACTGCCGATAGAAGTGAAAACTTGCTGTTGCCCTGGTACTGGTACCTAGGGGCAAACGCAACTCTTTTATATTTCTGTTGTCCTGGTATCTGGAGAGAAACGCTGGGCTGTTGGAGGTAGGTAATCGAAACTCTTTACTGTTTCTGTTGCCCTGGTACCTACCTGGCCGTTTTTACCGAGTTTACCCGAAGATTTCATATCCGATCCGATCCATTATCATATCCAAGCGTGACGATTGATGAATCCATTTCACAGCCCACGAAAATTCTGTCTATAGCGCGCCTAAAGAAGTTTTCACTTCAAAAATATGTGGTGTGGTGGCTTAGCGGGTAGTAGGTAACTATGCCTGCGAAGCCGAGGGTCGTGGGTTCGATTCCCATTCAGTGCAAATATTTGTGTGATGAACTCAAATGTTTGCACTGTATCTGGATGTTTCTATGTATAATAAGTATGTATTTACAACTATATAAGTATTATATCACCGGTTTGGCCGCCATATTACAAACTTTGATTAGTTTGGGGTCAGATGGTGTTGTGTGTGAATGGTCCAACAATATTTATTATTTATTTATTTATATACTAATATTTCAGATCTGAAGAGTTTATTTTTTTGTTTGAACGTGCTAATCTCAGGAAGTATTGGACCGATTTCAAAAAATCTTTGACCGTTGTACATTTACATGATCTTTGTGTGCTATATATATTATGAGTATTATGTCATACGTTGGGGCGTAAGTTGGACCGGACCGCTAGTAAAATTTAAATGCGATTACATAGATACTAATACGTGGTACTATGAAATCTAACGTGGTTGATTTAACACATTTTAAATTAATTTACGCGTATCTCAAGTGTGCTATATAGTCAGTTCAGTCTGACTTAAGTACTTAAGTTTTAGCTGCATTCGGGGGCCTTTTTCAAGGAGAGTACCTACACGAGCGCTACCGCTGTTCGTTTTCACTGACTTTTAGTTTTCTAACCAAAAATTGTCAATGTTCGTCTTAAAAATGTTTTTTTTTAACTTTGATAGGTTTACACTTGCCCGCCATCTCGCCTGATGTTCAGCGACGATGCGGTCTACGGTGGAGCGTGCTTACCTAGAAAAACACCGGTTCACTCTCGATTTGAAGACGCAAAGATTGTAACCAACGGGGAAAACCCACTCAGGCAACGTATTCCACAGCCTAGACGTTCTTATCACAAAGGTAGAGTCAAATCTCTTCGTCCGTGTCTTTGGAACATCAACCATGAAACGATGTCGATTTTTCGAGCTACGACGGGGCGGACCGCTTGTAGCGGTATATTTCTTGCTATACAGGTAACGTATAATCCAGCATTACTTTGTGCTGTTTAATACTAAAATTCTATACCTATCAATTTTAATCGGTAATCCCTATAACTGCACATTTTTAGGGTTCCGTAAAACGCAAAAACGGAACCCTTATAGATTCGTCATGTCTGTCTGTCTGTCTGTCCGTCCGTATGTCACAGCCACTTTTTGCCAAAACTATGAGAACTACACTATTGAAACTTGGCAAGTAGATGTATTCTGTAAACCGCATTAAGATTTTTACAAAAAAAAATAAAAATTAGGGTTGCCCCTCATACTGAGAACTGAAACTCAAAAAATTTTTTTTTCATATAACTTACACGTGTGGGTTGTCTATCGATAGGTCTTCAAAAATGATGTTGAGGTTTTTAATAACATTTTTGTCTACACTGAATAATTTGCGCGAGAGACACTTTCAAAGTGGTAAAATGTGTGTCCCCCCCCCCTCTAACTTCTAAAGTAAGAAAATGAAAAAAACTAAAAAAAATATATGATGTACATTACCATGCAAACTACCAACGAAAATTGGTTTGAACTCGATCTGATGAGTAGTTTTTTTTAGTACGTCATAAATACACTACTATTAAAACTTCGATCAAAGTTACAACGAACTACAAGAACTATGTGTACTATGTATATTATGTTACTTGCTGCAACGGAACCCTTCATGGGCGAGTCCAACTCGCACTTGGCCACTATATTTTTCATGATCTAATACCACCTTGCCCCTTTTTCTATCGGAATGCTCGCAGCTCGAAAAAACGTCATCGTTTCATGGTTGATGTTCCAAAGACACGAACGAAGAGATTTGACTCTACTTTTGTGATAAGAACGTCTAGGCTGTGGAATACGTTACCCGAGTGGGGGTTTCCCGATAGATACAATCTTTGTGTCTTTAAATCGAGAGTGAATCCGCGCTTCTACCGCCTAACTAAATCGGCTATCGCTTTGTTAATGCTGACTCTATCATTTCAAGCGAAAAGAAAAGAGAGAGAAACATCAAAGCGATGACATTTTTCGTTCGGCGGTAGACCCCCGGGTTTTTTTCTAAGTAAACACGCTCCATCGTAGACCGCATCGTCGCTTAACATCAGGCGAGATGGCGGTCAAGTGTAAACTTATAAAAGTTAAAAAAAATAACTTTTCGTTTAAAAAAATATACGCAAATTGCTTGAGTCAACGCCCAGCATTAAAATCATTATTCGCTCCACGGCCGGCATGTCACCTCATTCGTCAACATTGACACGGCGAAGGTATTTTTTGCACGCTCCGGCGAAAAAAATCATGGCTTTATTAGCATACTGCGGCGGCAGAATCGCAAATGAAGGATGCAACTGAAGCGCGTCTGTGGGAATGCGCAGGAGTGCATTCCATTGAGGATCGCCCTGCTTAGTATTGGCGGAGTGTGGGAAGTTGAATTTTGTACAATTTTGGAGAACTGGGCCTAAATAAGTAAGCAGTACTGAAATTATTTCACTAGAATATTTAGAAGTGAAACCTTCTTTAGGCGCGCCACAGACAGAGTTTTCGTGGGCTGTGAATTGAATTCTAGCGTCACGCTCGGGAATGATAAGATTTCATCGGGTAAACGGGTTGACGGCTTTCAACGCCGTCAATTTCGACATCTTACTGGCTTTATTACGGTCGATCAACATATCTCCACCAGTAATCGAGTGGTTTCGTAGTTACATAAAAGGACGCCGACAGCGTATTCGTCTGGAAGAAACCTTTTCTTCCTGGTGTAATACAACAGCTGGTGTTCCGCAAGGTGGTGTGCTATTTCCTCTTCTCTTTGCGATTTTTATTAATTCTATCTCCAAATATATTACTTCTTCTTACCACCTTTATGCAGACGATCTCCAAATTTATACACAAGCTTCACTCCAAAACCTTGACGCAGCGATTTCAATGACGAATGCTTATCTAGAATGCATCTGTAAATGGAGCAATGCTTTTGGTTTGGGTGTCAATCCCACTAAATCGCAGGTTATTGTTATAGGCAGTTCCTACTGGATCTCAAGAATTGACTGGACCTTGATTCCTTACGTAACTTTTAATGGAGATATATTACCATTTAGTGATTCAGTCAAAAACTTGGGTATGTATAATATTTGATAAAACCTTATCATGAGATAGTCAAGTAAGTTTAGTAGTAAGTTTAGTAGTAACTATTTGCATCGGGTGGTTCTCTTAGACGCCTTCGCAACTTTTTACCGACTGCCACTAAAATTGCACTCGCACAGTCTCTGCTTCTTCCCATCCTGGACTACGCTGATGTATGTTTTCTTGATCTTAGAGAAGACCAGTTAGAAAAGCTTGAGCGCCTTCAAAACTACTGTATTAGATTCATATTTGGGTTACGCAAATTCGATCATGTGTCCCAATTTCGCGCTAAACTCAAGTGGTTGCCCATTCGTCTGCGTCGTAATGCCCATATTCTTTTTCTGCTGTTCAATATTCTATTTAACCCTAAAACTCCACTCTATCTTAAAGAACACTTTACTTTTTGTCAAGATTGTCATTCTCGCACATTAAGATCAAAAACTAATCTATCTCTGAATCACGTTCTGAATCTTACTACGGTAAGTCTTTTGCCTTTCAAGCAGCTCAATTGTGGAATGAATTACCTATTTCTATTAGAAAATCTCCCTCATTGGAGTCTTTTAAAGGTCACGTCAAAGAACATTTTCTATCGAAATAGCAATCATAAGAATGTCATTATTACAGTTAGATTCCTGTTTTACCTATAATAATATGTCATTATTTACCATCTATTTTTAGGGTTCCGTAAAACGTGAAAACGGAACCCTTATAGATTCGTCATGTCTGTCTGTCTGTATGTCTGTCTGTCTGTCCGTCCGTATGTCACAGCCACTTTTTGCCGAAACTATGAGAACTACACAGTTGAAACTTGGTAAGTAGATGTATTCTGTGAACCGCATTAAGATTTCAACAGAAAAATTAAAAAAAAAGAAGAATTAGGGTTGCCCCCCATACTTAGAACTGAAACTCAAAATTTTTTTTTTCATCAAACCTACACGTGTGGGGTGTTTATCGATAGGTCTTCAAAAATGATGTTGAGGTTTCTAAAATCATTTTCGTCTACACTGAATAATTTGCGCGAGAGACACTTCCAAAGTGGTAAAATGTGTGTCCCCCCCCCCTCTAACTTCTAAAGTAAGAGAATGAAAAATCTAAAAAAAATATATGATGTACATTACCATGTAAACTACCAACAAAAATTAGTTTGAACTCGATCTGATGAGTAGTTTTTTTAGTACGTCATAAATACACTATTATTGAAACTTCGATCAAAGTTACAACGAACTACAAGAACTATGTGTACTATGTATATAATGTTACTTGCTGCAACGGAACCCTTCATGGGCGAGTCTAACTCGCACTTGGCCACTTTATTATTTATTTCCGCGCTCTAGTTTCCCCCGCGTAGTTTCCAAAGTAAGCCATCAAATTCTGAGTTATAAGTATTCACTTCTATGTATTTTTTTTGATATTGACGACGCGGCAGACCCAAAAATCAATGGCGGACGACCTCGTTAACTAAGAGACTGGACTACTTTGACTCAAGACAGACGAAAATGGAAGGAGGTTAGGGAGGCTTTTTGTCAACATTGGGACACAACAATACTTACAACAATAATAACAATACATATACATACTTATTATAAATGCGAAAGTTTGTGAGTATGGATGAATGTTTGTTAGTCTTTCATGTTAAAACCACTAAACGGATTTGGATGAAATTTGGTACATAGACAGACAATGGTCTGGAATAACACATAGGCTACTTTTTATCCCGGAAAAATAATGGGATCGGGAACTACACTAGGAACTACCGCGAGGCGCTGCTAGTAATAACAATATAGAGTTACGGAACGAGCAAGACATGTGCTTGATGGTTAGCCCAATACAACACAATGCACGAAGCTATTTGAGTATGAAGAATCTAAATTACTGCCTACTTAAGTCTTAACTCAATACTTATAATTTATACTACTTTCTCATTCCTATTATCAATGCCAATTGATAGATGTTTGTTGCTCAATGACGTCGTAACGGTTGAACGGATCGGGCTGAAATCCTACTATCAGTGCCTGATTAAGAGTTCTGACCGCCCTAGGCTAATTATGAGGACGCGCCCCCACCAGAGGGTCTACCGCCAAACGGAAAGTTCTTAGCTTAGAAGTCTTAGCTTTGGTATTGCTATCTCTTTTCTTTTCGTTTGATATTATAGAGATAGCAATGGCCAAAACCGATTTAGTTTAGCAGTAGACCTACCCTAGGTATCTTACGGTCGGCCTAAAAAGTACCTAGTATATTAGTTTTGACTTTGTTTCCTAGTGTACAAATTTAAACCTGATTTATACCAGGGCTTTTTTGAGGAGGCACGCAAGAGCCTACAGTACCCTCAAAGGATTCGAAAGTATACCCCGGGTTTCTCCGGCAGTGATTTGGTGACTGATTCGCGAGAGCGCTCTCACACTCGACAGCGACCTTATCGTAACACTGTCACTGACTCTGTCGCGGGGGACAGAACCCTTGCACACCAACCATGCAACGGAAACCAGCAGTACTTTAGCGTCACCTTTTCGGGAGGGCCACCACGTCACCTTCTGAAATAAGATGCTGGACGGCATTGAACGTCCGACACCTCAGGCTCTCTAAGTGGAGATGGTGTATGTACGAGCCAGAGTGGCTCGCTCTCGTCACCACTTCCTCCTTCGCGGACAAGCGAGAGTCCACCTCCTTCTTGCTCCTCAGCCATCTTCATCTGCGACTTCTGCGAGATAATGATTCCTCAAAGGAGACCACCGCCTCCCATGACCTCTCACTGCTAAACATCTTGGCTAAGGTAGTAGGCAGTAAGAGGTCCGCCACTTCTCCCGGGTACATCTTCAATGCGTGTTGATCGGTGTGATCTGCACAATTGCACCGGTGACACACCAGCCTTTCTACCGCCTAACTACATCGAATTTGGTTTTGCTATTGCTGTCTCTATAATTTCAAGCTAAAAGAAATAAGGTACCGTCTGATGCACTCCTGCCCTATAGTACCTATGTCGCTCTCACTGAACCCACTCAGCGTTGGCCCTGAGACAGTTCGCTCTTCAAGTTGACGCAAATATGCCCCAAACTTCCATCTGATCTGCTGTCAAATACCGAAATATTACAGTGTCAGCTTGCCAGCGACAGACACGCCACACACCACAATATTACAGGCTAGAGCTTGCAGGTCCAGGTGAAGGTGTCCGTCAGAAATCACGGAAACAGATGGCCTCCAACTTGTGAAAAACCACCTCTAGGCCGATGCTCCTAATCCTGGCTACCACTGTCGCCAGCACCGCCACCTCGTGAAACCTCCGCCTCTCACAATAACCAGCGTGCCGTTGGCATAATAAGCGACACCGATGCAACGCAGTTTGCAAGTCGTAAGTAGGCCCACTACCACCCATACACTATGGATATTCCCAAAATCCGTACAAAACGGTTTGAATCCAGTTTTCTCGTACGTACAGCTTTAGAGTGGTATAAGTTGCCGGCCTCCTTGTTCCCTGAGAGATACAATCTAGAACTTTTCAAGGTCACAGTGAACGGGTACTTTCTAGGTTATCTTCGACCACACCGTCGCTTACCATCAGGCGAGTTGGTGGTCAAAAGCGGACCTACACGCGATAGGAAAAAAAAGTTAGCGCTGCTTATTTGTAACTGAACAACCGAAGTGCCACAGGGTTAGCGTAAGAGCAAACTCTTGTCGAACCCCACGTGACATGAGGATAAGCTCCCTCCCTCTCTAATGTTGGGGACACCACCTCTCTGTGAAAGAGGTAGTCTCTTACGATGCACCATAGATATTGGGCTACTCCAGCACTTCTATTGTGGTTGTGGTGTGGTGGATCAGGATGTAGAACGCGTTTACTATGTTAGGAGACACCGTAAACAATACGCCGCCACTGGAGCACACCTTCCTTCGGACCTTCGGACGAACGGCGTCGGTCGTGGAGAGGTCTTTCTGAAATCTGAACTGTCCCTTCGACAAACCCAGATGATTTCAGCGCGCCCCTCCAGATCCTCGCGCCCTAGGCTGCAGCCTAATTAGCCTAAGGGTTAATCAGGCCCTGCCTACTATCCTACTAATATTAACACTATTGTAACACTAGTTTTATTTAATTTTTTATTTTACTGTATTGTTATGTTTCGGTTACAATAAAGAGTATCTATCTATCTATCTATCTATAATATTATAAATGTGCATGTATGGATGTTTGGATATTTGGATGTTTGGATGTTTGTTGCTCAATCACGTCCTAACGTATGCACGGATCGGGCTGAAATTTGGAACACAGATTATAGTCTGGAAGAACACATAGGCTACTTTTTATCCCGGAAAACAACGGGAACAACGGGAACGGGAACTTCGCGGATAATACCGCGGGGCGCTGCTAGTTTGGAATATAGTAAGTAGATTCTAATCTGGAAGAAAAGTACCCTATGTGGCTACTTTTTATCCTGGCAAAATAACGGCAACTACGCGGGTAACACCGTGGGGCGTTGCTAGTTCAGTAATAAGGCAGAGATAGATTTTATTCTAATCTATTTATAAACCAGAACGAATTTAACGCGGCCTGCTGATTCTACCTAAAGAATTAGATATCGATTTTCTAACTCCATGTTACCTTCAATCACCCTCATCACTGGCTAAACGGCGCGAGCTATATACCTACTCGTTCGGGTCCTCCCGGGTGTTCTAAAATCACAGGGCCGCCGGCCGTTTGCCCGAGTTGACGTGCGAACGAACGCCGAGTGCGCGCGTAAATAATGTCGCGGCGTTATTATAAGTATTGTGAATGCCTGCAATAGCAAGACACTAAAATGTAGTTGTAATTTATCTTATTTCAAATGGCCGACACAGGAAGCAAGGGAAGTGTTTTAATTGTTAATATTTATTTTTGAGCCAAATTTTGGTAGGTTTCAGTCGCACAGAATACAGAAACAGTAAAACAACTTACAACTACGTACATTGTATAACTAAAATATACTTCAGTATCAATTGACTATTAAACGTACCTAACTAAAAAAACCTACAGAATGTTTAACCGGATTCAAAGAAGGAGGCGGTTCTGGGCTTAATTTTTATTGAATGTAAGTATGTTTCGTGATAGCTCAGCTAAAATTGTGAATCATTTTTAACCCCCGACCAAAAAAGATTGTTATAAGTTTGACGTCGATTTTTTTAAAAAGGTTTGTTTTAGTGCGGTGGTTCTTAGCTATGTTTGGTTAATGTCGATTCAAAATGGCCCCCTCCACAAAACGGCGGACAAAATATTTCTTCACAACCTACCTCTATATGGATATCAAATGAATGGGCTTGTCTAATGGAATACTATAGTGGCAGATTCCGCCTGGGGAAGTACCACACCTTTGTCAGTTCTTCTACCGCCAAGCAGTAATGTGCAAACATTACTGTGTTCCGATTTGAAAGACAATGTTTCCAGTGAAATTACAGGGCTTAGAGATATAACATCTTATATCTCTGCGTGACGAGCGCAGTGCAGTGCTAGGTAATGATTTGGACTCTTCATGTTCCAATAGCTGCGTGTCACTGTGCTGTTATATGGGAGGCATGTTGCTTACCATCAGGCACATGTCATACTCGTCAATCTTTGTTTAAAAAAAAAAAATAGGTGTGTGCTTAAGACCACACGGCAGAAGTAAAAACTTAATTAGCTGATTTTTGTATTAGATAGGTACCTATGTCGTATTATAATAAAATATTATGGATCGTATTAGTTGAATAAACGAGTAAAACAAGCCAGAAATTAAAGTAAATATTTATTGAAATTTTATTTATATACAAAGTAGCTGTTACCCGCGACTTAATCCGCGCAAAATAAATACTATGGTTACTCAGGCAGTACTTATTTGTATACCCAGATTGTATACACATTTATGGTTAGTAAAAAAAGTGTCCATGTTCAAAAAGTTGTTGGCCGGGGCCGGCTTTTTAAAAGTTACTCCAACTTTGTATGCATTCACACGGTGCACCCCTATGATGCCCCTAACATTGTCCGCAAAAAGGTTGGTGAGTGTAATAGGATTTTTGTTACCGACTTTCTCCTGTTCCGTCGATTCCACATACACTACACAGTCTCCACTACGATTTTCTGGGAATAGTCTCTTTCTCTTATAAAGGGGTTTTCTAAATAGTTTGTAAGAAACATTTTCACTTGGATTTGGCTTCAATAGTTTTCTTTTTCTGGTCTGTTCGACGGGGTCACCCCCGTCGCTAGCGACGCTCATATTTATTTATACTATTGACTATATACAAAACTAAATATTTACACGAAAGAAACGAAATATTTACACAGCAAAACTAATTAATTTGATTGTGACAATTTTAAAGCACCCGTCGTGTTTTCCCGCCCAAAGAAAAGTCTTTTGGAGTTGGTAGCCGTCAGTGTTGCCACTATGATTTTGAGCTTGGCGCCAAATAGTTATGAAACAAAGTCGCCGGTTTTGATTGAATTATTAAGGGAATAACAGTCTGGAAGAATACATAAGCTATTTTTATCCCGGAAATATAGCTGCTAGTAAGAATATAAAATAGCACTGGTCTAAGTACCTACAATGTTAAGCAATTTAAATTAAAAGGAAAAAAGGGAAAAGGAATAACTTATTAAGGCAATAATTAACATTATCATGTAAGATTCAAACGAAAATACAAATGATTGAATAAAATGTTAATAATAATTATAATTGGGAAGGTTCCTGCTATAATGTGCGTATATTTATCTGTATGTATAGAAATTGGAAGGTAGACTTCCATGTTGTTTATGTTTGAGAGAATGAGTTAATTTCCTTATAAATATGATCTGACTCCCAATGACCTTGTGTTTTTTCTTCTCCAACCTTCTTCACCACACTAGTATATTCCCCTTTGTCGGTAACACGTCGTCTAAATCTGCTAAAAGGTTGTAAATGAAGCTCTCTTGTTCTTCATTCATTTTTGAATATCCCGCCCATGTAACTTGGATTGCATTCATTATCTGTGTTGACAGCTGGCCTGCACTATGGCCACTCTATGACTGTCAAAAAGTCCTTTTGATTTATAAAAAGCTACAAGAACACATTGTAAGCAGATTAACAGATTTTCTAAATTATCTAAAACAATTGAAGCAATAGCTTTTAATGTTGTTTCTCTTTACAGGTTAGTAATTAGTAATAGTTATATGATTGTGTGAATAAGTGGTTTTTATAAAGGTTCGTGTGGTAAGTGGCAAAACATTGTAAAACGTTTTTATTAAAATAAATTTCTCTTTACAGAGCAATAACATAAGCAGTTGTTTCAATAAACAACATAATATTACAAGGTTTTAAAAATTCGCCAGTTTCAGCGACAAAGTCGCTTAGGTGTCAACACTGGTTGCCGGTAGCGAGCAGCGAGAGAGAGAGAGAGTATCTATTGTCCCATGTCCTCCTCTAACAATTATCTTTCTCGGTCTGGCACGTTTGTTGACCACATTATCTTTCTCGCTCTAGCATCCCGAGTTTACCCGAAATTTCTTATCATATCCGAGCGTGATGATCACGTGATCATGAATCCATTTTACAGCCCACTAAAATTCTGTCCATAGCGCGCCTAAAGAAGTTTTCACTTCAAAAACACAGTAACGTTTGCACATTACTGCTTCGCGGTAGAATAACTGGCAAAGGTGTGGTCCTTCCCCAGGCGGACTCTGCCAAGAGTCCTACCACTACTACCACCTACCACCATTTTGTACAACCCTAGCACGTTTGGTCAGTGACGTAAGCAGACGACAAGTTACACGGTGCTCACGGCATTTACAACTCTGCGTGGGTGTGTTAAGGTGTATTTTTGCTTGCAAGTAATAGTAGGTAAGTAGTATACGACAGTTTAGGTAGTTATCGTGTAGGTATTTGCACTTTTGTATGGCAGTGATGCATCTGTTCTATTTTCTGATCTGTGCTTCAATGTTTGTCTAAAGCTGCCTATACATACTGGCCGAGTGGAGGCCAACGCCAGTGTGTGGAGGGTCGTTTTGTGATGACTCGCGTCGCTCGCCTCGCTGGCCGAGTGACGGCAAGTAGCCAGTGTGTATAGGGCTGTTTTGTCTCGACTCGTCTCTCGTGACCGGTGTCGGTTTTTGTGCACAAAACAAAGGCGCTCGGCGAAAAGCGTCCTGCTCTCCTATTGGCCTACCTCGTTTTTGTCTGCACTGGGCCAGTGTGTGGATGCTACGTTTTGTCTCGTGCCGTTTTTTTGTCTGCACTAAGCCAGTGTGTGGATGGTTCATTTTGTCTCGCGCCGTTTTGTCGGCACTCGCGTTGGCTTGGGCTGGGCCAGTGTGTGGATGCTTCGTTTTGTCTCGTGCCGTTTTGTCGACACTCGCGTTGGCTTGCATTGGCCCAGTGTGCAAATCTTTTGTTACCTAGTACAAATACAAAAAATGTTTATTACTGTTTGCAGGTGATAAGATGATACAAAACATTTTAAAAGTTGACCCATAGAAACTGGCCTCTTCTTCTAGAGATCTAGAGGCATGTAATGTCTGGCAAAACAATTTGTTTTTGTCTTAATTTATACAATGAAAAAATAATATAAATTATACAATGAAATAAAGTGGCCAAGTGCGAGTTGGACTTGCCCATGAAGGGTTCCGTTGCAGCAAGTAACATAACATACATAGTACACATAGTTATTGTAGTTCGTTGTAACTTTGATCGAAGTTTCAATAATAGTGTATTTATGACGTACTAAAAAAAAGCTACTCATCAGATCGAGTTCAAACCAATTTTCGTTGGTAGTTTGCATGGTAATGTACATCATATATTTTTATTAGTCTACGAAAATGATTTTAGAAACCTCAACATCATTTTTAAAGACCTATCGATAGACACGACACACGTGTAGGTTTGATGAAAAAAATTTTTGAGTTTCAGTTCTCAGTATGGGGAGCAACCCAAATTTTTTTTTTTTTAATTTTTTTGTTCATATCTTAATGTGGTTCACAGAATACATCTATTTACCAAGTTTCAACAGTGTAGTTCTCATAGTTTCGGCTGTGACATACGGACGGACAGCCAGACAGACAGACATGACGAATCTATAAGGGTTCCGTTTTTACGTTTTACGGAACCCTAAACAGAATAAGTAGATAAATAAAATAATAGTCAGCTAAAGTCTTCTTCGTTTTCTTTTCATTTCTAGTGTTCATTCGGTTGTGTAAATTATATGATCTACCTAATTCTTAATCTTCTAATTATTTCTTGATTCTATTTGGTGTTATACTGTTATGTATGTGAGATATGTTTGGTGAGCGCAATTACGCCAACGTCTTGTATAGTGTTGAATATTGTTGAACATACACAATGAATTGATGAAACATATCTTTGCAATCCCCACCCTGCTCCATCTTCACGCGGCGATCAATAATGTTGTCAGGGCTGCGCACGCGCCGGTCCGATACCATCACGACACTATCCGCGCGATAACCATCTACACACACACCACCTCACACGTCTGACATCTTATACTCGGCTTATCTATACAGGGTTATTGGTAATCAGTCTGCATCCTTTTAAGGGGATATTAAGTACATTAAATACGTCAACTTTTGCTCTACAGTTTATAAAAATTCGTATTTTTTTCCCATAACAACTAAAAAAAAAGTGTAAAAATCACTTTTTTTCGGACTAAAAGCATCGAACTCTTTGTAGCAATAGTTCGCGAGCTATTTAATGCTAATGATAAATGGTGTGGCAAAGTGAATAAACTCTAAACAGCGTTTATATAGAGCTAGGGAGGACAACAAACACCATTTTTTTGGGACATGTACCTAATGTGTTTTAACGAAAGTTGTTTTTTTAAATATACTTTAAATATACTTAAACGGATGCAGACTGATTACCAGTAACCCTGTATAATATCCATACATGAGCTCCGTCAGAATTATTTTCAAGAAAATGCATCTTTCTTTTTAGATCTCAGTGACGGGACGAGCAGGACATATGCCTGATGGTAAGCAACACGCCCCACCCACAACACAACACGCTCTGCTCCACTGTATGTCGCACTCTAGTTTTAAAGTTTTTTGTAATCGTAATATCTAGTTAATTATTAAATGTGACTACTTAGAATAGTTAGAATACAAAAACATACATGAATAAATACCAGCGCCCCACGATTTTACCCGCATACAATACAATACAATACAAAAACTCTTTATTATACCACAAAACAAACAAAAAAAAAAAACAGTGTAAAAAACTTAAGATTAAACATTTTGGGCACAAAAGGCGATCTTATCGCTAATAGCGATCTCTTCCAGATAACCTTTTGATTATTAGAAAAAGGTAACAGATAAGGGCAGTGGTGTGGCAACCTTGAAACATGTATATAAATAATTGCACAATTAGAATAAATAGTTCCCGTTACCGTCATTTTTCCGGAATTAAAAGTAGCCTATGTGTTCTTCCAGCCAATAAACATGCCAGTCCTATCCATTCATTCGTTACGACGTGATTGAGCAAGATTATCTACAAATATCCAAACATTGACATTTATAATATTAGGAGGAAGTAAGATAAAAACGTCCCTAAATTTAAATTAAATTGGATACAACTCAACTTTGACTTTGATACCTTAAACCTTAATTAAATTTAAATACTAATATTATTAAGCTGAAGAGTTTGTTTGTTTGTTTGTTTGAACGCAAGGATCTCTGGAACTACTGGTCCGAATTGAAAGATTCTTTCTTTGTAGGATAGTCCATTTATCGAGGAATGCTATAGAGTATTTAACATTACGCTACTATCAACAGGAGCCGAGCATGAATGAAAAATGTAACAAAAACGGGGGAAAAATATTGCTTTTAGAGAGCTTTCGTTGCGTGACAGCATTTGTCATATATGTTAAAGGTTGCGTCATTAGAACCTAAAGTAACCGAATTTGAACAAAATTTGAATTGGTACGATCAATTTTCAATAGATGGCGTAGCAACGCGCGCGCGTTCAGCTAGTTTAAATATAAATTTAATCTACTGAAGGTGCTGGGTGAGATTAGATTTAATTTTTTCCACATCGTTTCGTCGGTCTGGACTGTCGCTGCTTATATAATTATGCCTTAATACTTAGTAACAAATCTATTTCAAAACCACTCCCGTTTCTTTCAGCTCAGAAGAACGGTGCTTGGTTTGAATACCCTTGTTGAGCAAATAAGTGCTCATCAGCGTACTCCGTCCATAATTCACTGCTCTACAATGCTCGCACTATGAGTACGGTTAGACCAACTCGTATACTGTTGACTGATGGAGCTATTATTGTATTTTTTTAAGTTTTAGTATTGTTATATCCTTACTGTTCAGTATTTATGCCAGAAATACCGTCTCGGGGCCCATAGCGAGAATTAAAAACAAATTAAATGCCGTTATACCGATTTTAAGAGTTACTTCCTAATTGCAAACAAGGTACCTAGAATTACTCACCCAATTACTGCTCCCGGCGTCGTCCAAAGTCCAGTTTGGTTGTCAGGAAGAAGGAAGGAAGGGAATTTGTAATACCAAACCAGACGATATCGAGGCGACCTCTCGAATTCCCGTTCCAGCAGAAGCAACGGTCCGGCGTTGTAGAAGCGGCCAATCCAATAGCCACTTCACAATTAATAATCCAGCACTAATCCCGTAGCGATATATTACAGTTAATAACGTATTCCCGCACAATTATTAACACTTTAAACCAGATTATATAGAAAACGCGCCTTTTCGTTCCAGCGAAAAACCGACGACGTCACTTTACAGCCGGCTGTCAAACCCATAGATCCGCTATGATTTTTAATGTTGCCCGATTATACGGAACACTTACTATTGATTTTATTCCTATACAAGTATGTATTTCTTATTTTTTTTTTACTATTTTATAGGTTAACATATGACTGTCCTATCGCCTCATATTAAATGACGATGCGGTACGTTACTTCGATGACGTGTTTGTATCTAGACGGAAACGATTCATTCTCGATTTGAAGACGTTAAGATTGTAACCATTGGGGAAAGTCCACTCAGGCAACGCACTCCACAGTCTTGGCATGCTTATATTATTATCCCCAACGTAGAGTAAAACCTTGTCCTCCGAGTCTGGAACGCTAACCATGAAACGATATCGCTTTGTTGAACTACGAGCACTTCTATAGAAAAATGGGCAAGGTGGTATTATTTATTTATTTAATAATAGGCGAGCAGCATTCGCTGAAATGCTATGCTATGCCTATATCCCAGTATTGAAATATGTAACAAACATGTAATTAGGTCATGCGGATCAGCTGCACACTCCTCGAAGTGTATCCGATAAAAAACCGATATGCTAAGAATTTTAATATTAGATGTTCCAGACTATGAAGTATTTTTCGCACAAGGTGTTTTCTTTTTTTTTTGTCATTCATTGTCTTTGATTTTTTTTGGGACGTATCTCGAGCCATTTTTCCAGCTGGTATACGAGTTAGCCGATCTATCCCAAAGGTGCGAAAGGTATTTTGTAAGGAATGAGCATTGCATGTGGCTGATAATAAGCTGCTAAATTAATAGGGTAACGCGGAACGGTTTACATCAATGTTTACTATCATTCTGTGATAACGCATGGTTGCATGGTGGCTCTAACCCAGACATTAGATTACAGGTACAAAAAATTAGTTCCCTACTAGTTCCAGGTCTTCCAGGCATTCCAGGAAGACTATGTCGAGACCGGCATACTCTGGTGGATAAATATAATATTTATATAGTCTAGAACAGCACATGGGCTTTTTATCCTTAGCTTAGCTCCACTTTAGCCCCAAGCGGCCAAATTTGGCCAAACCGGTTTTTGGGACTTTAAAACCTTATTTTTACATGATGTACATACTCGATGATTAGTTTATTTTGATGCCTAAGGGATAGAAGATTATATTAAGTCGTGCATTGTCGTTTAATTAAGTTAATATTACGTTATGATATTAAATCCTACTTTCAACTAATATTATAAATGCGAAACTTTGGACGTTTGCTGCTCAATCACTTTGGAACGCCAGAACGGATCAGGTTAACATTTGGAACACCGTTAGAATATAAGCCTAGAATAACACATATTATGCTACTTTTTATCGAGAGAAAATAACGGGAAGGGTAACTACGCGGGACACCGCGGGGCGTTGCTAGTGAAATATTTAGAGGGCGCCTAGTGCCAGAACACGAAAAAAGGACATTTTCGACGCCGCTCACTGAAGTGAAGAAACTAAAAACTATGAAATATTATTAAAAAAAAATATTGACGTGAGGGTACAATCAAGAAGAAGCACGATAACCGAATAGAGTTTTAAAAATAGATCAGAGTTTTTTACAATAAAAAAATAAAAATGACACCGAAAAAACCCGTTTTAATTCGAGTACTCGAAATTATCAGCGATGACCCCACATTATTTTTTGGTAATAAAATTCCTAATTGTACGTTCTAGTAAAGTAACCGAACACTTTTTTGAATTTATGTTTAATTATTGAGGAACTAAATAAAACTTGGTCAAAAATGGACTCCTGATTTAATATTGATTTTTCCTCCAAAATGTGTCATGCTATTCTCGACTTTATGAATATCGCATTAAGAAACGCGTCCCGCGGGTGAAAACTGATTTATCCCTGGCATTAGGCGCACTATTAATGATGATGATGAATAGTTACAATATTTCATCAAGTTAAAAGATAAGTTGGTATAGTATTACCCTCTGTCCAGGATGCACCAGGAAGCACGGCTTGTGTTTAGTGATTGAGTGTGACCAATGTGCGTAACGCGATGTTGAACGCGCGGTATCGTGCGCTTTCAATTACGATTATGTTGCATTGGTCAGTTGGGTACCTATCCAAGATTTTACCGTTTTGTAGAAAGCTGAAAGGTTATTTAACATCACACCATACATAAGCAGCTCACTAAATATTCCCACCGCTGGGACTCGGTGCTTTCTTTCGCAAGGAGAGAGTCCACCACGCTGGCCCAGTGCGGGTTAGTGGATGACGAATGATATTATAATGTAGAAAGATTCTACATTATTAGTAGTATGTAGTGGTAGAACTCTTGGCAGAGTCCGCCTGGGGAAATACCATAACTTTGCCAGTTAATCTACCGCCAAGCAGTAATGTGCAAACATTACTGTGTTCCGGTTTGAAGGGCAATGATGCCAGAGAAATTACAGGGCTTAGAGATATAACATCTTAGATCTCTGGGTGACGAGTGCAGTGCAGTGCTAGGTAATTATTTGACCTCTTCATGTTCCCATAGCTGCGTTTCAATGTGTTATGTGGCAGGCATGTTGCTTACCATCAGGCAAATGTCCTGCTTGTCTTGTCACTCTTTATTTAAAAAAAGCAGATAAAATGTGGGTGTCTTCAAATTCGACAGTTTCTTTTAGGTACGTGAACTTTACTCAAACCACATTATGGCTTTACGTGAGGTGAGGCGAAGTTTAAGCGGTAGCCTACTACTAAAAATGAGCATATTTAAGGCATACCTACCTTAAAGTATGCCCTAGATTTGCGCAAGAAAATTTGCATTTTTTTTACAATGATGGGTTTGCCGCCGTTTCACGTGATGTTAAGTGACGGTGCGGTCCACGATGGGGCGTGCCTACCTGAAAGAATCCGCTTCACTCTTTACTTGAAGGCATCAAAATTGGGAAAACTTCATTCAGGCAACATATTCTATACCCCAGACGTCCTTAATTTCCAAAAGTGGAGTCTTACCTCGTTCGAGTTGTTGGAATGTCCACCACGTAACAATGACGTGTTTTCAAGCTATGAACAGTCCGATAGAAAAAATGGGCAAGATGGATCAAGCAGATCAGGTGCTCATTTTCCGAAATGTATCTGATGAAAAATTTACTACATACAAATTTGTAGAAGTTTAGAACGTACGGGAACGAAGCAACATAGTAAGCGTGGAAAGTTTATTAGCGTAGCACTAAGCACTAACTTGAGGTACGGCTTGAGTAAGGCACGCAGAATAATAGCTTCGCTTGCGATTACAGCATGGTCCATTCGTACCGGCTACTTAACTAAGCGCCAATTTACTGCCAACGGTAACAAATTGCACTGTTAGTGGCTGATTTGTCTTACTTAAAGGCCAATGAGCATTGGAATTTTTATGAAGATGAATGTTCCGGAATTTCGCAATGTTAATAGCTGTTTGACACATCAGCACAAGAACAAATTAATCACTAAATGATACGGAAGCATCTTCGAAAATACAAAATCTTTTGCATATTCGAAGATGGCTGAATCAATTTTCAAGATGTTTTAAATGAAAGCGTTGAGCACTGTTTCTCTATTATGTTATGCTAATATAGTAGCGTAGCGTCGAAGAGGAGGCGGAATAGTGGAGCGGGACATGTGCGTTAGACGCTTTGTGGATGGGAAAAACCTAGGGAATTTCCGTCACCGACATGCATCACAGTAGTATAGCTGCTGTAGATATGCAGGAAAGGAACTGTGCAGCATTAGAGCTTTTTAAATTTTAAAATTCTAACATATTTTATTCTTCTATCGGCAGTCCTTATTATTGACAATCACTATCTTAATCCACTACTGGACATAGGCCTCTACCATGGCTTGCCATTCAGTCCTATCAGGTTTAAGTTTCACCCACTGCCTGTTTTCTATATTGTCGCTCCATCTAGTCTTAGGGTGTCCTACACTATTTGCCGATTCGCAGTCTCCATGCAAAAACACCTCTACTCCAACGGTGATCGATTCAGCGACAGATATGACTGGGCCTTTGCCAGTGCAGTTTGCTAATGCGTTAAGCAGACTGTAACCTTGGTTCTCTGATGGATCACTTCGTTCCGAATACGCTCCCTCAGAGAAATTCCAAGCAACTATCTAGGCCGCTATTAAATTAAGGGAAATAGCTTGCGTGTTACAAGGCATCCCGACCTGACCTATAAACTAACTTTCTACTCCACCTGTCTCATTTCAATAATAGAAATAGTAATTGAAGCAATACGACCAACTAATCTTCACAAGTCCCGTTGACACCACAATCAAATATTCTTTACAAAAGAAGTAGTTTCCACTCCAAAATGTAGTTACTAGATTTGTTCGTAGTTAGAAATGATTTGGTCGGGTTGTACTTGAATTTCTTTCAACTCGATTAAATTTAGTGTTGAAATCGATATCAGATTTGTAAACGGTTGTTTAGGGAGTTTAAGTCGTTTTTGAATGTTCTTTCGTCGCCGGTTTTAATCCATTGATGTAACTTACACCATAGAAAAAAGACAAATAGGGATAAGCTTGACACAAAAGCCCTGTTTTATTATCTCACTACAAGGATTTGATTGCTTGTCTCTCTAGGAAACAGTGTTTCCAGGTAATAGTGTTCCGTCCTAGGCTGTACCTAATATTGCTCAATATCGAGTATATTGCGGTCAAGATCACAATTTTTTTACAAAAAAACAAGGTCATCCACCACGCTGGTCAAGTGTGGTTTGACGGACACGCGAGATGTCATTGGAGGCAGCGGCTGCAAATTAAAAACTGTTCCAAAAAGAAACAGCCGAGCGTAAACGGGAAGTTATGCCTAATCTTCCTGGACGGCAGAAGAATTTTTATACTCTCCTCCAACCTCCAATAGGATCCTTTTATGGTAGACTCGGGGGTCCACTACTCGACGAGCGTAACAAGTCGTACCAAGTGTTTTTTTGCGGAATAAACGAAAGGAGAAGAATCATCACTCATAAAGAAATACCTATGGTATCAGCACCGCCGGGGTCGCGATAAAGTGCGAAAACATGGAAAAAACGGAGCTATGGGAGCTCCGGGAATTAGCAGCGGGTGAAAAATTCCAGAATTTGTAGTGGATAGACTGCCATTCTGGTGGAGAGTTTTTAATATCCACCTTGCGCAAGAACTGGGTGGAGTTCTTAAGAATATTTTTTTTTATTTATAGAGTGACGAGAAGAGGACGACATTGGCCTGATGATAAGCAACACGCTTGCTTATAACAGCACGTTGTCACGTAGCTATTAATTAGAACATGAAGAATACAAAACTACACTATATATTTTGTATATTAATACAAAACTAGCACTGCACTGTACGTGTCCCCCAGAGTTATAAGATGTTTTATCTTTATGTCCTGTCTTTTGAAGCTATGCCCTTCAAACCAGAACGCAGTGATGTTTACATAATAACTGTTGCTTGAATTTTCCCTGGACAAAAGAAGGTAACGGTTTGATTACATGCACAAGTTCATCGCAGTGAAACATCTGAAAGGTTTTTTTTTACATCGTTAGTCGCTTGTCCGCCTGTTGATTTGACCTAAATAAAAAGTTTTCACAACTTCTCGATTACAAATTCTCGATTTGAACCACGAAAAAAATTACTTCAAACAAGTTTAAACAGAAAATTAATACAACGAATATTATTTCACAAAGAATTTGCACATACCCGATACAATTTCGAGACCAATTTTTGTGAATAAATCTCTTACTGGTGTACTAAATACCAAAAGCTTTGCGTTTGAAATATTCCGTATAACTAACCCAAAGGGTTCAAAATGGGATGTTTCCGTGTTTTGTTTAGTTTGTGAGTTATAATCGGTTCAAGCCATATGCGTCGACGCCTCTGGGTGATGCGTGACTTTTGACTTCTTTTGTTCGCCGAGTTGCGAATTACCGAAGTTAAAGCGTCAAAGTGCTTATTTATTGGGGAATTAGTTCTACAAGCAGTGCGACAGATTATGTGTTTACAATAATTAACTTTAGTGCAAACTATAACATGATTGTAAGTAAACGGCAAACGGCCTTACAGCGAAAAATCATAAATCATAATCATAAACAACATCCTAAGATACTTTCGCTAGACGGTTGGATTGCGGGTCAGATGCACGCGGCGGTCATCCTCGACACAGCGCTCATCGTCAGGAGGTTGCTCACTCTGCAGCCCTAACCACCGGTAGCTTGGGCTCTGCCACGCTGCTGGCCGCTATCTAGGTTTAAGTTTTTCCAAGATTTTCATAAAAATATTGTAAAACTAAAATTTAAGAAGTTAAATAAATGCCGCTAAAAATAATTTGTTTAAGTTCGTTTTAGCGCTCTTGGCAAAAATATGAAAGTGAACTTATAACAAAGCAGATAGTCAAACAAATTTGGCAAACATGACAAAGTTGGCTGATAACTAGCTCTTTGGAGTGAAATTTTTCGATGCATTAGACGCTATTTGAGGCAGTTGGACTTATAGGTCCTTTTAAGAAAAACTAACTTCAATGTGTCTAATTAGTGTGTTGTAGCTGGTGCTCGTGGCGCGAAAAAGCGACATCGTTTCGTTCCAAAGGTTTCAAAGTCTCGAACAAATAAGTTTGAGTTAGTTTCGTGTTAAGACCGTCAACACTATGGAATATGTTGCCTGAGTGGATTTTTCCTGATGGTTACAGTCTTGATGTCTTCATATTGTGAGTGAATGGGGTCTCTGTCGTGGCTTAACATTAAATGAGATGGCGGCCCAGTAGTTAAACATACCGTTGCGTTGTTTAAAAAATGCATAAAAGACTTCGTAGTCTAGAACAGTCTAGACTATGAAGTCTTCTGCGAACAAATAAGTAGTATTACTTATTTCTCACAGTACCTCCTGCTACAATAATTATGACTACATAGTACATACCAATTTATTCAACAAGAACAACAAGAACATCAAACCTATACTCGTTAATTTTAATATTTATTCCCACATACGCCCGCACAATATCAAAACAAATAGTAACAAGCTCAATTTGCAATTTAATAGTTCTTGAATATATTAACAAACGGCACATTTTTCTCTCGTTAAATATCGAGTCCGTAATTATAAGAACAAGAATATGAGATGGTAAGCCCAGTGGGATTCAATGTAGATTTACCAATTTAACACATACATAAGAGAGTGAGTTACCGTCCTATTTTTCTTAACTAAAGTTTTGATAACGACGGAAATTTTAGTTTGATTTTGTCGTCAACTGTTTATAGAAGTTTGTCGGTTTGTAGCTTGCTTCATTTCCCTAAAGAATGCAGTTGTTTAGCCGGACAAGGTAGCGGGGTGGTATGCAGCTGCCAGAATTTTTATGTTGACTGTACAAATTGTTGGAACGTATAAGTAAAAATTATAATATTACTCACTGCAATTGAAATAGTGCCTAACTAAGTTGTGTAGGAGAGCTTATTCGATCGATAGATTGTTAACGATATGGAGTACAAGTAACGGAAAAATAATTGACATTCAAATGTCATAAGAATGAGTAGGCAGGCCAGAAAAGTAGTAAAAGCAGAGTACTATTTCGAGAGATTATATCTAGATGTTTTTTTAATGTAAGTATGGATCTATTTTGCTGCGCTACTCACCAGCAGCTATAGGACCAGTTTTAGCTTGCCTCAAATACCTACCCACTACAAAATTCCGTGCATTCTAGAGCGTCTGATTTCACAATGAACAGGTCATTCACAAGTTTGAACCCCGCCTGCACTTAAGAGTTTTTTTTTCAAGTCCAGGTGAACAAGTTTGTCATCGCCGCTGGCATTAACGATGAAAAGCGTTGTAAGTAATAAAAGAGTAAGAAATAAATTTCGAGGACAAGTCGTTCACCAATACGTACTTTGCTAGCTTTGTAAATTTTGGCCAAAGGGAGAATTGCCTTTGTGAGACAAAACCACGAGTTTCAGCTGTGGCAACATAAAGTTGGCTGTTAAGGACGTAATCAAGTGATCATAGTAAGAAGTCATATCCTAAGGTTAGAAATAAATTGAATTTAATTGAGTGTTAACGATAATGATGAGTTTGCATTGTCAAGCCAAATTATAAAAATTTAAAAACTATATCGGTTCTAGGTTCTAGATAGTGACTTGGAGAAGCCGTGGTGACTTATAGGCTAATTGGATGGATATGGATTTGGCTATGGATTTTTTATAGCCTAACTTATAGGCTATAAAAAATCCATAGTGGCAACAACGTAAGATTCAAATTCGTGAGATCGTAGTGTCGAATCCCACCAGCACTTCGGAGCATTTTTCCAAGAACAGATGTAGCTGTACAAGTTTGTTTCACTACTAGCTTTATCAGTGAATTAAAACATCTTGAGGAAACCAACATGTTACAAGAAAGTTTTAAGGCCCAGTGTAATCCGCCAGCCCGCATTGGACTAGCGTATTGGACTGTGGCCTTAACTCCTTCTATTCGAGGGAAAGTTTCTTGGAGGGAACTTGTGGGTTGCTTATGTGAGACAGTAACTTACCTCACGACTTCCAACTTTCCGAGTGTCGCCCAGTTTCACGCATACTAAATAGCTATTATTATTACATAAATCTCGATAAACGCTTTTATTTATTACTAGATGTTAAATATTAGATAGCTCCCTGTGAGCGACGCGGCGTGTGGACCGGCCGAACTTTATGGGCGCAGCATCTTGGAAGTAATTGGTTCGTCGAGTAAGCGGTTGTAAGATTTGAATAATTTTTTTGATAATTTTTAATTTGAAAACTTCTTTAGTTGTGTTGGGAACTTTATGAATGTAATCTTCATAAGTGTCACCGACATGCTCATGTGCCCATGTCAGGTGGCAACGCGTAGCGTCGGAACGGAGCCGGAGCAGAGGAGAAGAAAGTGCTCGTAAAGCCGGCGGTTTGCACCGCGACCGCGACACGAGACCGAGATATAATGTCAAGAGCCTGTCGCGGTCTCCGGTCTCAGTCTCCGGTCTCGGTCTCGTGTCGTGGTCTCCGCACGAATCGTCGATTCTTTCTGGATGGGTCAAGTCTTGTGAGTTCGCACAAACATGTATAGTAGCAGTAAATCTATAAATATACAGGTGATGGATTGTGCAACGAATGCTGCACACGAGTGCTGATTACTATTAAAATTCGTAATTTTAAGTTTTCTATTTTATAGGCAGTCCCTATGACTGCGAATTTTATTTTTAAAGGGATTAATGGCAGTTGGCTTTAGGTGGCCTCTATTATTTACTGATCTATAGACTGAACTGAGGCACAGAGCTCCACTAACCTAAACATACAACATTTTTGCATACATGCAGAGTAAACCTGAAAGCATAATAATATACTGCCTTTCATAAAGTCTTTTATAAAGTTTAAGGCTAAATTTTCTGTCATCAAACTAGGTGTTGTCTCGAATGATGTTTTAGTGATTTTATTGTGAGGAGGGCGCAGTTCATTTAATCATTATAATATTATGGTCAAAAAATACTCATTGCCGATCGAAGATTTTTAAATTTTTTTAAATTTAGCTAATCCGCAGACTCCGGGGTCCGTGATCTTTGTCATCTTTTTTTTATATCTACATTATAAGAATTAAGAGAAGGAAATGAGAGGGGGGTGGGGGACATTTTTCACATTTAACTAGAAACCAAAAGTGTCTACGTTTGTGCAGCACTCCAAAAAAAGTTCAAAAATGTCAAATTTCGCAATCGTGAGTACGAATTATTGTCATATTCAACTCTGAATTACACTTGACTAAATTTAATAACTCAATTTAGAAGCAAGATTAGTCAAATGAATTCAGAAGCAAGCTTAAAATTTAGATAAAAGCAAGCAATCCTCGCTTCCGATTCAGTAGGATGGTAGCTTACAATGCTATTATACTTCGCTGAATTCAGTAGCGACTACATAATGTTGAATCTGAGAAGTGCTCATTTTCTCAACGCGAACCTATCAGGTCACAAAATTAGGCTTCTAACTGAAAAAGGTCCACAATATTGAACCAGGTGTACTCCACCACTTTCCTCGTTTTTGAGGTGGACGCCGGGTTAACGTGGGAGAGCCATGTGGACAGATTAAGAGAAAGACTTGGTGGGGCATGTTTCGCGCTGCAGCGAGTGGCACAGGTTGTACCCGTAGACGTGGCACGAATTTGTTACTTCGCTACAGTGCACTCGCTTGTTCAGTACGGCGCCGAGCTGTGGGGGAGGTGCGCGGCATGGCATAGAGTATTCCGGCTCCAAAAACGTGCCATCCGGGCTATCGTGGGGATAGACGATGAGACTTCTATAAAACGTTTTTTCAGGAGTCTGGGCATTTTTAGACTACCGTCAGTTGTGATAATCCAACTGGCATTGTTTGTGAGAATGAACCTAGACTCCTTCAAGGTCTGTGGTGCGATCCATCGCAACCCCACGCGAACTACTACTATAACTGAGTCTACTATAACCTGCCAGAACATGTGATGGCCGCACCTAGTTTATCTAATTTTTAATTTCCATTACAACGCTGGCTTATTGAGCAGGCGTTTTTTGCATCGCCCTTATAAATCAACAATTATTACATTGTCATTGACATTTATTTTGAAATTTTTATAAAAAACATATTATTTTATTGACATCGTATTAAGACTGTAATTTTTTTATTTACATTTATTTGACATTGTATTGTGCAAAGATACATTGTATTGTTTGCCGAATTTTGTTTTATAGTTTTTGTATGCTCACAATTTCTGACATGTAAATTGGTTTTATGAAATAAATTATTATGATTATTATGATCATATTGCCAAATGTAATAATCCCTTAATCCCTGGTTTAAAAAAAAACTTCATTAGAAAACAAGCACACTCCAAGAAGAACATCTTTCAAGCAAACGCGTTATCCACCAACCACCCGCGCTTGGCGAACCTGATGGACTATGACCTTGAACCTCCCTTTGTGAGAGAAGGCTCCGAGTCCCAGCAGTGGGCTGTTTATGCTACTGTGGGGGCACGTTTGTACGTGTCAGAACTAGTATATAAGAAGATGACAGCGGTCGCGCGATTAGTCTCTCGCCCCGCGTCACTTGTGTATAATTAAGATCAATATAGTCAGCAGTTTATACAGTGACGTGGTTTCATTTCCTCTCCAGTACCAGTAACACCTACACTACTGTGGTAGTTATATCTCCGATTGAGCTTTGTAAATAACTTCCCATGGTTTTAAATTATAAAGTTTCTGGATTTTAAGGACAGTATTACGATATTTTCAGAAACGTGACTGCGAGTGGCATTTAGTTTCACCTGAACTCAAGTAAGCGTGAAATCTATTAAAGAACCTTTAAAATACATATTTCGATTGCGTGGCTCGTAATAAAATGAATTTAATCTCTATTCACTATCTGACTCAGAATCACAATATTACATTGCTATGATTTTGCAAGACAATTTGACACTCATCATTTATTTATTATATTTCTCATAGACTACAGGCCCGTGAACAAAATTTATGGGTCAAATGTGAACGAGGAGACCTATGTAGGATTCTAGAAGGGATAAAGTAATAAGATTCAGCACTATCCCGTCACTTGTAAGCTGTCCAACTGAGTGCAGTTGAAGATCCCGGGGGGTTGAAACCTCCATCATTTCTCCTTGTCGCATGATTTTTGTACGACGTTGTGGAATAATAGATTAGAAGAGGTATTGAAGCTATATGGAACCAATGCCGTACATAATAAAATTACTAAAATTGAATGTCACTTGAATCAAGCTTAGATTAGCAAAGCTTAAATTGCTTTTACTCGTATGTACTCGTAAATGATTTTTTAAACACTTATGCCCGACCTTCACGAGGCTAGTTTTTCAAGGTATATATAGGTTAAGTTAAGTATTTCAAGGTTAAGTTAAGTTAAGTTAGGTATTTCAAGGTTAATAGCAAGCTAGTTCTAGCTTCATGCAGAGAACGCAACGCTAGTTTTTTGAGTGAATCGGTTTCTTCTAGATGATCACGCTCCATCGTAGACCGCGTCGTCGCTTAACATCAAGCGAGCTTAAGTGTAACGGTGGTTAAATGTAACCTATACTAGTTAAAAACACTTAGCTGACCATTCCCAAATGCACGAGCAGTACATGAGCAAACTTGTGCTTGGTATAACGTGACCAGCTGGTTACCATCACACCTTCGAAGGGACGACCATGTCAGTCCGTCTATTTGTCTACCAAAAGTGTTGCAGAGGATCTAATTATGAAATAGAAGATAGTAATGCCCACTAAAACCTTAATGAATAATATGTGGATTTTAAGGATTTATTAATTTGTAAATGATTCTAAGGATTATAAATAGATGGGTAACTCACGTTTGATTAGCTCGTTCAGAACAGTTTAACGTGAGCTACCCGTGTATTTATTTAAAACATTAGTATTAAAATTCACGTACTTGTTACATATATCTAAAAATGACGCGAGTTAAGGCCGCCGGACGCGGCCGAAACTCGAGTCAGATTGACCGACCATATTACAAGTGAGTTTCCCGTTTACCTTAAATTATTATTAAATATTTATTTAAAATAAATTTAATTATCTGCAGTTTTACTTCTACCTAGTTCCTGATTCCGCTATTTTTCTAAACAATAATAATTTGCCGGTGTTACCTTCTCGTATTTACCATATTTCACAGAGATCTCTTCCATAGTTTTTAATTAAAACAATAACAAACCTATACATGTAAACTTTAACATTTTTGATACACTACCCTATGTGCTATTCTAGCATGTATTCTAACAGAGTTTCAAACTTTAACCCGATCCGTTCAGCCGGTCCAACATGAATGAGCAACAAACGTTTTCAAACTTTCGCATTTATAATATTAGTCAGAAAGGATACACAATTTGACCACACATTGCCCGATATGAAATAATACTGTGGTTTAGAAGCAAACGTAGATGATACCTACTCTAGATTTAATGACACCAGATGGTAAGTTTAACATTTTTGGATACGCTACAAACTTATGAATATTAAGTTAACGTACACCATCTAACCAAACACGTGTCAGAAGCAATTACAAAACATTTGAAAATCACTTAAAGTTGCACTACAGAAATAAATTAAGGAAACCGCGCGAACATAACGCTGGAAGCTGGAACGCCTGTCAAAAGCGACGCGCCTGAAGTACCGTAGCGAAATCCACGCCCAAAAAATAAACAATTTAAAAAGTAACAACCGCGGGCGACAGTTGCAGATTTTCAGTAAAAAAAAGTAAAAAATAAAATCGAGGTGGGTTATTTGCTGTCTCGGTAGCTCAGTTTGAGAATCGAACGCACGCGACGCGCGCGTTCCCGCCGTTACCGCGTTTACCAACTATCACGCGACACGTTCCATTTTCAAATAAAAGTCAAATTTTTGTGAGTGACATTTTGCGTAAGTGAAGTGTTGTGATTTTTTTTTAATTTGTGACTTGTAAATTCTACTTTTGTGCAGTATTTTTAGGGTTGCGGTTGCTGAAATCAAAATATTGGCGGCTTTGAGGTAAGTCTTAAATTATCATTACATTAGTTTAAACTGATTGGATTTGCGTAATCTTTTTCAAAATATGAATAACCGTCTTGTCTCACACCTTCAAAGTTTGAAATTGGAATGTAGATTAATCGATTATATAGGTTTCTAACATCCATGTGGTTTATATCAATAATTTTTAAGTATCAAAAACGTAACCGAAAAATCTATTCATTTCAACCCCGGAATTCTTAGTACTTTATGTAAAAGTACTTATTTTATTAAACTTATTATAGCTTCGTTTTTTCCTGTTCTGTTCTGTTATTTCGATATTATATAGTCGAAAATAGAGTTATAAATAACTCATATGACAAGACTTCGTATTTATCATTTGAAGAGATTTACTATGGAAAACACAGATAGGTACCACAGATGTCGCTCTCTCGAAAAAGAAATCAAAAATCAAATAATGTTAATTCAACATCACATATTTTCAGAGAAGGTAATGGAATTTCCTAGCCTTTCAAGCTCCGATCAGTCCGATAGAAAGGTGGATACGGAGGTGGTATTATTGTGCAGTATGTATTACATTTATGTCTGAAAGAAAGAGGGGTTGTCCCGCCTGGTAGACGAACGTGGCATAAACTTAAAATAAGGGCCAATCAGACCAAATTACAATACATGACATATTATGTTGTCGCCGACATATTGTAGATGTCGTCAGTTTATGAGCTAATTAATTAATGAATTTCTAAGCCATATATGACTTTACTAAAAAACCAAATTGGCTTACGTAAGGCGCGTCCCCGAACAAAACGCAGCGTTTTTGGGCAGTTTTTGGAGCTATGTAGCCAAAATAAATTATACAATTTTCTGTAAAATCTTGGCTTTAAAATGACAGTATTTTTTGTTTTATGAGCGATATAATGTTTAATTATTCTACTCACAACGAAGCCACAGAAATTAAAACTATCTATTGAAAAGATACATCTAGTAGAAAAGCAACCAACGTTGAGGTTAATATTCTTTTCAAAAGATCAAATCAGATTTTATAGTATACTAGCAGCGCCCCGCGGTTTCACCCGCGTAGTTTCCGTTTCCTTTATTTTCCTGGGATAAAAAGTAGTCTATGTGTTATTCCAGACCATTATCTATCTATGTATCAAATTTCATCCAAATTGCTTTAGTACTTTTTGCGTGAAAGAGCTACAAACATCCATCCACACATTCTTACAAACTTTAGCGTTTATAATGTTAGTAGGATGGAGTAATCAGATTTTATTAAAAGAGTATTTATTCTGAGTCTGACTATAGTAACAAATGCTAGTTTTCTTTTGCACTCCCTTCTCTCGCTGTACAACGACTGAATCAATCCTTAAAGTCATTTGGTCAGGTTACGGCCTTAAGCAATAATTGTTCGGGATATGCAAAAAGATACAAAATTTGTCAAATTTTATCTCTCGTTTGTGCTTAAGTAAAAGTTTGGAGTGCTAAGGCGAATAGTAAGAACAGAAGCCTCTGCAAATATTATTATACTGCTACTTTCTTTGAGGTACCGTTGTGGACAAAACTCGTTAGCGGTAATTACCCAGGTACACGTAATTTATGACTAAATTTATTGACACGAGCTAGTGATAGCTCACTGGTGAACTTAACCTGGCGTCGGAAATAAATCGTTGAGATAATTGATAGATATAATAAATCACCATCACCATTGGGGCGTCCATGACGACAGTCCAGAGCCTCACCCCGGTATTTCCAGAAGTTACGTTGACTCAGTCTACGACGCCCTACAGGTCGCCGGTGGTAGAGGGAGATGGCGTAGTTTCATCATTGAGACATGGCGGTCACGACCCTCAGATATGAGGAATATGGCTTTAGGAGGAAGTTGATTCCGGCGAGCAATGGCGTGCATAAAACACAACGAGAGACGTGCCAAAAGGGTTATAGGCAATGGCACCCTCCTTTTTTACTGTCGATCTAGTAGTAGCTCAAAAAAGTAACATCGTTTCATGATTGACGATCCAAAGACTCGACCGAAGAGGTTCGACTCTACTTTTGTGATAAGAACATCCAAGTTGTAGATTGCATTGTAGGAGTGGGTTTTTTCATGATGGTTACAACCTTGGTGTTTTGAAATGGAAAATGAATCGGTTTTTCTAGGTAAGTACGCTCCGTCGTAGACCGCATCATCGCTTAACATCAGGCGAGATGGAGGTCAAGTTTTAGAAGTGAAGCATACAGCTGAGTGGTAAAACCGATTGTTGGCGTGGTGACTCTTGTCGTGGTTCTTCTACCAAAGTATACCTTTGGATATGGCAGGCAATAGTTTGACTTTGAGCATACTCGACGCATAGCATAAACGGCCCACTAAATAAAATAAACAAATACTAAATAAATATTGGTGGACAATTCACACACAACACCATCTGACCCCAAACTAAGCAAAGCTTGTACGATGGCGGCCAGATAGCTGATATAATACTTATATAATTTTAAATACATACTTATTATACATAGAAACACCCAGACACAGTGCAAACATTTGAATTCATCACACAAATATTTGCACTGGGTGGGGATCGAACCCATGACCCTCGGCTTTGCAGGCAGAGCTACTACGCACGAAGCCACGAGGCCAGTCGTAGCCTCGTCTTAGCGAGTACTATGTTTAAATATCGTGCAATGACAAGCAGCGATGGCTACTTTCACCATCATTTCACAAAAAAAAGGTATGTACCATGGAATATATTCCATTAAATTTTATTATTAAATTAAGCAACTCCACAGACTGCGGGGTCCGTGACCTTTGCAATCTTTTTTTTACATTAATCTTGGATTGGGAGAAGAAAAGGAAAATATGGGAGAGCAAGGAAACATTTTCATCCTAATTTAAGTGAGTTCGATTTTTCTAAGCCACCTTTTTCCGGCTAATTTAATGTAACATTAAATTACTCTACTATGACGACTAGCACAACCTCAGATGGTAGGAATAGGACTTGGGCTGTAAAGTGACGTCATCAATACATTAAACTCAACGATGATGATGATGATGACTTACTATCACGCAGATCGCATCTCCTAATAACGTGATTATGTCAATCAATTATGTTAATTAATTATAATTCGAGGATGATGTAATCAGTGCACAAAATCAAGAAAAAATATATTTGGATTACTAAATATTATATTTCACCTTGAACTATTGTTGATTACAGTAATTTATTAAATCATTACCAGAGCTCCGCGGTTTTCTCGCGTAGTTTCCGTTATTTTCCCGAGTTAAAAAGTAGCGTATGTGTTATTTCAGGCAATATTCTAGCGATGTTACAAATTTAAACCTGATGCGTTCCACCATTCCGAAGTAAATGAGCAAAAATCATCAAAATTTTCGAATTTAAAGTTAGTAGGATATAGGTACCTATCATCATCATCGTCATCAGCCGCAAGACGTCCACTGCTGAACAAAGCCTTCCCCCTAGATTTCCACACCGAACGGTCCTGCGCAACCTGCAACCAGCGGTTTCCAGGGACCTTTGTGAGGTCATCTGTCCATCTAGTGGGAGGCCGTCCAACACTGCGTCTACCGGTACCTATATTTTCCTCTTAATCCAAATGTGGTTGCTGAGTTTTTAGGGCTTACTATGAATTATAATATAGGCTACCAGCTTATAGCATCGATTATATTATTGGCAGTAATACCCCTCAATATAGGTATTAAATGAAAGAGCTTGACTAGTAAAATACTATAATAGGTACCACTTTTCAAATTCAAGGTAGTCGGGGGTAAATCAACATTCTTAATTAATTCTTGGTGTCCGTCTAATTGGGAAGCCCAAAGGGTAAAAACTGTAGCATTCTAATTAGTTCGTCAGGTAGGTTATGGGAAAATATGAAACACGTATTTTTGACGTGATAACGTCTTATAATTCGATGAAGCCACCTGCACGCCCACAAAACATGACGTCATGTACCGTTACCGCGTTACCGTCGGTCGTTACCGTCGGTCGTTACCGTCGGTCGTTACCTCGCCGCATGTTTGTTACAGTTGTATTAATTATTTCGACCAGTAGTTCAAGCGGGGATTTAGCTCAGTGGTAGAGCGTTCGCTTTGCATGTGAAATGCCCCGGGTTCGATCCCCGGCATCTAAAAGCTTTTTTGCATTGTTTTTTGCATTGTTTTGATTAAAAATGACTAAATTCTACTGATTACTTTTTACATACAAATCTATTAAACAAATGAAATTAAAATTTTCTTTTGAAAAATGCTACCATTCCATCAGTATTTTCTTAAGACGTTGTCACGTTCTATCGTCAGTAAACTGACTTTACAGACAAACATTTTTTTTTTGTTGAGATATGGACCAAACTTCCGGAGTGGGGGGTTGTGACGTCACTGTATAGTAAAAATCGTACCATAAAGTGATGTCTCTCGAAACAGGGTACAATCCTCAAAAAAACGAATTAGCCCGTCAATTATATTACAAAATAAAGTGGCCAAGTGCGAGTTGGACTCGCCCATGAAGGGTTCCGTTCCAGCAAGTAACATAATATACATAGTACACATAGTTCTTGTAGTTCGTTGTAACTTTGATCGAAGTTTTAATAATAGTGTATTTATGACGTACTAAAAAAAAACTACTCATCAGATCGAGTTCAAACTAATTTTCGTTGGTAGTTTTCATGGTAATGTACATCATATATTTTTTTTAGTTTTTTCATTCTCTTACTTTAGAAGTTAGAGGGGGGGGGGACACATATTTTACCACTTTGGAAGCGTCTCTCGCGCAAGTTATTCAGTGTAGACAAAAATTATATTAGAAACCTCAACATAATTTTTTAAGACCTATCGATAGACACCCCACAGGTGTAGGTTTGATGAAAAAAAAATTTTTGAGCTTCAGTTCGCAGTATGGGGGGCACCCCTAATATTTGTTTTTTTAAAAAACTTTTGTAAAAATCTTAATGCGGTTCACAGAATACATCTACTTACCAAGTTTCAACAGTGTAGTTTTCATAGTTTCGGCAAAAAGTGGCTGTGACATACGGACGGACAGACAGACAGACAGACAGACAGACAGACATGACGAATCTATAAGGGTTCCGTTTTTACGTTTTACGGAACCCTAAAAAATACGTGTCCAATATTTTTCCATGATCTAGCTGACGGACTGATTATGATGGTGTATTTTTGACCCAGTCCGGTACCCTATTTCTAAGCACTGTATCTTCGTCATATTTTGTTTTTTAAACATAAGAAAAAATACGTGTACAATATTTTTTTGTAATATAATTGACGGACTAATTCGTTTTTTTAAGTCGTCTCGCCTTTTATATTAGTTGAAACAGTTCTAACCTCGGAAGTACCACAGACAGTTTATCTGGTCGTGCAAATGTTAGTGAAAAGTGCAAACACCACGTCTGCCGACCTATCCGTGGTGGCTGTTAGCTGTCCCTACGGAGTTTCTATGATAATTAAGCATATTAACCTCCAAGCCAGCTGTACTGTACAGTACTTACTACTTGTGTAATCTAGGAGCCCGTGTATCGTGTATCTTGTAATCTTATAAAAGTTAGGAAATTGTTAGCACCAAGTTCTAAGTATTATTCTTTAAGTCATAGGTTTTCTTTTTTAACTTTTATAGGTTTACACTTGACCGCCATCTCGCCTGACGGTTAAGCGACGATGCGGTCTATGATAGAGCGTGTTTACCTAAAAAAAAAACCGACTCACTCTCGATTTGAAAACACAAAGATTGTAACCATCGGGGGAAATCCACTCAGGCAACGTATTCCACAGCTTAGACGTTCTTACCATAAAAATAGAGTCAAATCCATTAGTTCGTGTCTTAGGAACATTAACCATGAAACGATGTCGCTTTTTTGAGCTACGAGCATTCCGATTGAAAAAAGGATAATACCACCGTATTAGATCATGCAATCAGTAGCACACTCTCCGAAGTGTATCCGATAAAAAACCGATAGGCTAGCAATTTTTCGGCGATGTTCAAGACTCTGCAGTCTTTTTTTCATATAGTTCATAGTTGCAAATGAGCGTTTTGGCACGTCTCCCGATCGATTCCAGATCGGTTGCCATTATCAAATAGCTGAGCATGATGACATGATGTTATGGGTTATGTTATAGTCATGTTACTAACCATCAGATGCACGTCGTTCTCATCGCATTACTTAATAAACGAAACGACGAAAGTCCACATCAGCAGTTCAGCATCAACATTCAGCCAGACAATGCAGACAATTCCAGCCTAAACCTAATTAATCCAAGACACTCAGAGAGTGTTCATCTTGTAATTGTACCGTAGCAGTAATGTGCAAACATTAGGTACTGTGTTCCGGTTTGAAGGGCAATGTTCCCAGATAAATTACAGGGTTTCGAGATATTTTAGATATCTGGGTGACGAGCACAGTGCAGTGCTATTTAACGATTTGGATTCTTCGTGTTCCAATAGCTGCGTGTCACTGTGCTGTCATGTGGCAGGCATGTTGCTTACCATCAGGCACGTGTCCTGCTCGTCTAGTTACACTATAAAAAACTTTACAAAGGTGAAGTCAACCAAACAAACAATATAACAGTTTGGAGTACCAACCATAAAATGATGCCGATTTTTTTAAGCCACGAACAGTACTAATGTAAAAAGAGCAACGTGGCATTAGCTCATCTACATCAGCTACACACTCTTCGAAATGTATGACATAAAAACCGATAAGCTAGCAACTTTGAATTGCATTTTAACAAAATAACATGGGACAAAATTAATGTCATAAGGTTTAGGTCAGGTTTCAGGACAGGAATCCACAAAGACATTTATTTATAGTTCCATCTAAGGACTACCTTATATGAAGGTATGGAAAGGAGCGACAGTAAATTTTCATTAGAGTTGGCATTACGCCGTGTAAGACATGTTTAGCTTGTTCTCCCTGACACTGAAATAAGAACGCGACACGAAATGTGATAAGCATTTACAACTCGGTACTTCTCTAAAAATAGGGACTTACTGTTCCGCATTCATGGTCAATGGCATGAGTCAAATTGGATCTCAAAAAGTTCATGAAAAATCATCTATTACGTAACCTGTCTGATATAAGATTTTTCTGTAAAAAATCGGAACTTTTATTGTATAAGGTTAAATAACATGGTGGACAGTAGTAGTAGTACTCTTGGCAGAGTCCGCCTGGTGAAGTACCACACCTTTGTCAGTTATTCTACCGCCAAGCAGTAACGTGCAAACATTACTGTGTTGGCAATGTTTCCAGAGAAATTACAGGGTTTAGAGATATAACATCTTTGATCTCTGGGTGACGAGCGCAGTGCAGTGCTAGGTAATGATTTGGACTCTTCATGTTCTAATAGCTGCGTGTCACTGTGCTGTTATGTGGCAGGCATGTTGCTTACCATCAGGCACATGACCTAATCGTCTCATCACTATATTAAAAAAAAAAAAGCATTAATGCAAATTTTTATAAGTACCGTATGTATCTATGTATAAATTATTCGGATAATTTGTATTTTGTCTTAACAAAGCCTTTTTGCAGCTGCATCTTGCAATTGACAAGGCTTATTACAGCTGATTAGTTTTAATCTGACATTATTTTTTGGTATTATTTTACTATGTACACAGAATTATTATCTATAATTTAATTGTAAGTGACGTTACCAAGTGTTCTTTTGAAATATTGGTTCGAATAAATAAATTGAATTGAAGACGACCGACATCAATTTAAAAATTGAACTTACACAGGTCACTAAATTTAATGATGCAGAATATTATATACTATCGACGTTTGTATTTTTATTATTTATTAAATTATAATAATTTAGTTTTTATTATTTTATTTTTATTTATTTTTTAATCATAATCATCATACTTAGATACCTACAGATAAAAGACTAAAAAAAAGAAAACATGAAAAAAAAGAGAAGCCGTCTGGATTCGAACCCGGAGCTACTAATTCGTGACCGATATGACCGCCCGACTTCCCATCTGAGCAATTACGCTGTCGCGTCACGCAGCGAAATTTACTTTCGCATTCTAATGTCTAATGTGACAGTTTTTCATTGTCTAAAAATGCGCAGAATATGCTTTTTTTTTAAATGAAACCTAGCTACCTATATCGATTTATCGTCTCCGAAACCCCCTGCTTACATAATTTCATCAAAATCGATCGAACCGTTTCCGAGATCCTGATTCTATATATATATATATATACATATTTATAAACAAGAATTCCTCGTTTAAAGGTATAAGATATTTATAAACAAGAATTGCTCGTTTAAAGGTATAAGATTACAAAAACCATTCCACTAATTTCGGTGAAATTTATAATATAAAGAACCATTTGGGAAGTCTACCATTTTAGTCACAAGTGCCAAGTAATTGCCAGAAGAAAGAGAAAACATAATACAAAAAGTTTACTTATATGTGGTTAAATACGTTTTTTTACAGTATCGAGTAATGAGACGAGCAGGTCATATGCCTGATGGAAAGAAATGTTCCTGCCCATAATAGCTCAATGATATACAGCTATTGGAACATCATCATTATCATATCAGCCGAAGGACGTCCACTGCTGGACGTAGTCCTCCCCCAAAGATCTCCTCAAAGACCAGGACGTCTACTCTCTTTCTACGAAAACGTAATTTCGTAATAAACTCGCGACTTTCCTTCTCCGATTCTACTTCGATCCGTCGTTTTGTCCGTTTAAATCTTCTACGCCTATTTTAATTAGAGTAAGCTCAGCTGGTCAGCTGTTTATTGTCACTGCAGCCAGTCGATCTGTAACGTACAACGTACATAGTAAATTTAAAGTTTTATTAAAAAATTACATTCAAATTGTAAGCAAAACCAGTGAATTCAGCCTGTATTACATTCTAAAGTGGGAACAACGCAAATACATCGAACGAACAGTGCACCAGTGGGAACAACGCAAATACATCGAACGAACAGTGCACCAGTGGGAACAACGCAAATACATCGAACGAACAGTGCACCAGTGGGAACAACGCAAATACATCGAACGAACAGTGCACCAGTGGGAACAACGCAAATACATCGAACGAACAGTGCACCAGTGGGAACAACGCAAATACATCGAACGAACAGTGCACCAGGTGAGACGCAAAGTCTATAACACAACCCTCGTTTCTGTGTGGAAGTACCTGGTGACACGGGTGCACACTACTACTGTATACGTGCCCCAGGCGGCTCTGCTTGTTCTCTCGTTTGTTTCGTTCAATTCGGTTGAGTGGTTCTCGAGAAATTTAAGAAAATCGAAAAAAATTTCTACACTGCTCATTCACATATGAATATTGTTATCACATGTTTAATTTAGCTCAGAACCTGGCTCCCGTTGTTGTTTTTTATGGTTCGGGATATGTAGTAACTCTAACAGGGCAAAAATTTAGGAGTTTTCAGCTCAAATCCATTGAAATCATCTCGCAAACACTTAACCGAAACATTGATAATTTTCGTAGATTGAACTTGGAACTTACCCACATATATATAAAAAATTCGCGTTCTGATTTTTTATTTTTCATTGATCTTGACGTTTGTAACTTCTCGACAGTTTCCGGGCTGGCAGTCAGCTGTTTATTGTCACTGCAGCCAGTCGATCTGTTACGTACAACGTACATAGTAAATTTAAAGTTTTATTAAAAAATTACATTCAAATTGTAAGCAAAACCAGTGAATTCAGCCTGTATTACATTCTAAAGGTAATTTATTATATTGTTTTAGTGGGAACAACGCAAATACATCGAACGAACAGTGCACCAGGTGAGACGCAAAGTCTATAACACAACCCTCGTTTCTGTGTGGAAGTACCTGGTGACACGGGTGCACACTACTACTGTATACGTGCCCCAGGCGGCTCTGCTTGTTCTCTCGTTTGTTTCGTTCAATTCGGTTGAGTGGTTCTCGAGAAATTTAAGAAAATCGAAAATTTTTGCCCGCCCATCCACCCATATGGTAATTTGGTAGGTGAACAAAATCGTATTTCTGAGCGACGGAATTTTGCTAACTTTTTTGTTTACCTGCCGATTGCGCTGAAATTTGGTGGGTGGTAGGAACGTGGCCTGCGTAGCCCGTTTTATTAATAAGAATTGTATATTTAAGGAAACTGTAGACATTATAGTGGTTTTTCGTGTATTTTATGACGAAATTTAGTTTTACGGCCCAGTTTTGCGGGTAAAATTATGTACTAGTGCGCTGATGCATTTTAAATGTTAGAACTAACCTGTCAAGTACAGGAGCATAATTTATTAGAACATTTACACACACAAACACACAAATATACACACTTGTACAAACGCAAAACTCAAAAATTCACATTCTACACACATTTACTTTGAAACACGTACCGATACACTCACTACATACAATACATTATACTACGCAAATTACAGACAGACACACACTTTCACACACAAAATTTTATTTTAACCAGGTTGTTCTCTTTTTATCTACTCTATCGACATTCGACAAGCTCCTGGAGAGCTAAGACTTGCCCTACGAAAGTGGAGCAAAAATTATTTATATATATACTTAAACTTGAGATTGTTTCCGGCTTCCGAACTGTCAATACCGTAGTGATTAACTCCGAGTGAAATTAAGCAAAATAAAATAGTAAACGTGATTTCTGCCTGCTGGTATTCATCGATACAGTGCTGGGACCCCCTGGAAGTGATTATAAACATACGGGGAAGCGCGATTACTCCATCGTCGATCTACAACCACAATATCAAATACTGGATCGGAGGTTAGAATACACGAAAACAACACAACGTTCATTCAGTGACACTTGTCATAAACGTCGATAAATCCGACATATTAAACAGTGTTGGCAATTGAGAAAAATATTTCTACCATATTCCACTATTGCGTTCCGTTACACACAGGAAAATATAAGATGGAAGGTCAATTCCAAATATTATTCGAAAAAATGAAAATAGAGATGCAAACTCAAAATGCAGAATTGAAGGATTCTATAACAAATAGTATTATGGAAAAAATTGATGATAAATTATTGCCTATTATGGAAGAAAATAAGAACCTGAAAAATAAAGTAGAAAAACTGGAAAAAGAAATAGAATACCTTAAGAGGACTGAGAAAACCAACAACATCATAGTATTCGGCTTAGAAGAAAACGAAAAATCCTCTTTCGAACTAATACAAAAGCTCAAAGTAACCTTCAATCTAGATTTAAATATTAAAATGGAAGAACATGATATCAACAAAATTTATCGCTTAGGGAATAGAAAGAGAGATAGCAATAAACCAAGGCCGGTACTGTGCTCGTTTACAAACAACTGGAAAAAGACCGAAATTATGAAAAGCAAAAAGAACCTAAAAACAATATACATTTCGGAGGATTACTCGAAGGAGGTGTTAGAAAGAAGAAAAGAGCTGCAAGCCAAGTTAGCTGAAGAGAGACAAAAGGGTAATATAGCTTATCTGAAATATGATAAACTAATTGTTAAAGAGAACAACAACAGCCAAGAAAAAAGAAAAAGGGGATTATCCGCTTCACCCTCTTCAGAAAACAACCAACCAAAAAAACAACAAACCGTAAACACAATGAAGACCAACAGGACAAATGCTTTTGATTTAATGAGATATAGATCCAGCTCCCTTTCAAACATGCCTAACACTGATAAAAACGAATAGCAACTACAGAACGGCAAACGGAAACCAAAACCAACCAAAGTAACTAACAAAAAAGAAACAAAAAAACAACGAGCTCCCCCAAGCCGACTGGTCCTCGAGGGGGAAAGCGACCACAACCCTCCAACTTACAAAGACAAAAACCACCGAAAATCAGTAGTTTACATAGCATGCCTCAATGTACTCACCTTGGGAAAAGAGGAAAATCTTACGGAACTGACATATGCGCTAAAATCTATCAAATGGGACATAATTGGATTGAGCGAAGTGAGAAGAATGGGCGAAAGTATTACCTGCTACCCAAACTATTTACTATACCAAATAGGGGAGACACAAGGCCAATATGGAGTAGGATTTATTATTAAAAAACATCTAAACCAATATGTACAAGAATTCAGAGGAATCTCAGAACGCATAGCTATTATGAACTTGAAAATACCAGGATATAAAGAACCTTGGTCTATTGTACAAATATATTCACCTACAGAGCAATCAAATTTGGAAACGATTAACAACTTTTACAATAAATTAAACGAAGTCATTCAAGAGTATACACATAAAAACCTAATAGTCATGGGTGACTTCAATGGTCAAATCGGACCTAGGCGCCCGGGAGAAAACGCAATACTAGGACAATTTTCATATAGTAACAAGACCAGAAGCAGAAATGGGGAAAAAATTACGAACTTCGCACTAGAAAACAAATTAACAATCTTAAATACTATGTTCAAGAAAAACCGGAAGAGCATGTGGACCTGGATTTCGCCGGATTGTAAAACAAAAAACGAAATCGATTTTATTATGACCAACAGAAACAACTACTTCACAAACTTCACTGTCATTAAAAGATTTAACTTCAACACCAATCATAGGCTACTTAGAACCGAGCTCAGAATAAATCAACCAAAGAAGACTAGACCGAGACAAGACCCAGGAAACACAAAACTTGACGAACAGCAATTAGAGCAATTAACAACAGCCTTAAGAGCTGAGTTTAGTGACTTTAAAGAAAACACTAAGGAAATGGGAACCCAAGATAAATACAATTATATGGAGAATATTATCAAAACCCAAACTAAACTCATAACAGACACCAAAGCTGATCCAAAAGGAATAATATCAACAGATACTTTAAAGCTCCTAGAAGAAAGAAGTCACCTTATAAATGATAGAAATACCCAAAACAGAAGACAGAAAATAGCCAAAATCAGCAAAGACATCAAAGAAAGTTTGAGAAAGGGTAGAAAACAACGCAGGATGCGAACGATAGAAAGTTACATACAAAAAACTGGAGGAACTAAAAAAGCACTCAAAGAATTGACCGACATGAAAAACTGGATAGTAAAAATGAAAGACGCCCGAGGAAACTTCAATTATAACAGAATTAACATACTAAAAACAGCTACTTCGTACTATAAAAACCTTTATCGAAATAACACTGTGCAATCTAAAATCAATCTAGAGGATACTTCGAACACCCCCAGCATTCTCCAAGCTGAAGTTAGGAAGGCTATCGACACCCAAAAGAGAGAGAAAGCACCCGGGCCTGACGGCATAAGCAATGAAATTTTAAGACATAGCAAAGAGATCCTACTACCTGTCCTCACAGATATGTTCAAAGATATAACGAATACTGAAATCATCCCCCAGCAATGGACTGAGTCACACATCATCCTACTGTATAAGAAAGGTGATAAATACGACATAGGAAATTATCGCCCTATAAGCCTCATGTCCAATTTATATAAGATTTTTGCTAAGATCATCCTAAAAAGGATTGAAAGAACCCTTGACGAAAACCAACCTATCGAGCAAGCAGGTTTCCGCAGAGACTATTCAGTGATAGACCACATTCACGTGGTGCGTCAAATTCTGGAGAAATTCAATGAATACCAACTCACATACTACATTGCATTTATCGATTATAGTAAAGCATTCGATTCTCTACAACACGACAAAATATGGGAGGCGTTACTAGAACAAGGAATAGAACACAAGTACATCCGATTAATAAGAAACATATACAGCTGTAGTAGAGCAAGAATCCAACTAGAAAAGAAAAGTACTCCTTTCAAAGTAGAAAAAGGCGTAAGGCAGGGAGACCCTCTATCTCCAAAATTATTCTCCGCAGTACTGGAATCAATCTTCCGAAGACTAAATTGGGAACATCTCGGAATTAATATAGACGGTCAACTGCTATCGCACTTAAGATTTGCTGACGACATAGTGTTGTTGGCAAAAACAGCAGAAGACCTAACCAGAATGATAAAAGAACTTGCAAAAGAAAGTGAGAGAGTAGGGTTGGCAATGAATCCAGAAAAGACTAAGGTGATGACAAACGGGGACAAACACAATATAGATCTAGGAAACACTGAAATGAACTATACAGATGAGTACGTATATCTAGGGCAACTCATAACTCAAAAAGATCCCATGCAGAAGGAAGTGGACAGAAGAATTACAAATGGCTGGAAAACATACTGGAGTTTAAGAGAGGTTATGAAAAACAAGGAGCTCCATATAAACCTAAAAAGTAAACTTTTTAACACCTGCATATTACCAGTCCTTACGTACGGGTGTCAGTCATGGTCCTTAGATCAGGCTACCTCAAGCAAACTAGCAACATGCCAATATGCAATGGAAAGGAGCATGCTAAGCATCAAGAAGTCCGACAGAATTAAAAAAATCATCATCAGAAACAAAACAAAAACTACTGATGTAATGAGCAAAATAAAAAGACTTAAATGGCGATGGGCTGGTCACCTGGCAAGAGGACAAGACAAATGGAGCAAAAGGGTGACGTGGTGGTACCCAAAGGAAGGCAAAAGGAAGAGAGGCCGACCACAGAAAAGGTGGGTCGACGATATTAGACAAGTCGCAGGTGTTACATGGAACAGAGTGGCCCATGAAAGAAAGGAGTGGAAAAGGTTGGAGGAGGCCTTTGCCGACTGGCAAACAGATCTTGGCAAAATAACCAAGGACCAAATATTAGTTTAATTTTATTAATATATACATATTAAGTTTAAGTCCTTAAAGTTAGATACCAAATAAGTTTATATAGTTAATGTTAGCTAAACAAGTCTATATGTTAGTAAAATGAGTTAAATAAGATTACATAGTTTTACATAAGTTTAAAAACCATTGTAAGAGATCTGAATAAAAGGCTATAAATAAAAAAATAAAATAAGCTCAGAACATTTAAATGTCAAACAATGTTCTATCGGACGAAACGAGGTAGAACGAGAGCAAGAAAGTCGCGAGTTTTTTTTCGAAATTAAGTTTTATGTAGAAAGAGAGTAGACGTCCTACGTCTTGCGCTGCGCCGCCCGCATCCAACGATCGTCGTTGGATTGGAATAAGAAGAGTCCAAATAATTACCTAGCACTGCACTGCGCTCGTCACCCGGTAAAATAAGGTGTTTTATCTCTTAGCCCAGTAATTCCTCTGGTAACGTTACCCTTCAAACCGGAACACAGTAATGTTTCCACAGTACCTACTCCTTGGCGGCGAAACGACTGGCAAAGGCGTGGTACTTCCCCAGGGGGACTCCAAAGTCATGAGTCCTAAATACAAGCTCAAGTTTAGTTCATGGGTGTCGCGGACCGGCCGTATGTGACCGACCGCTATGCGTTGACGAGCCTGGTCTGCCGGCAGCGAGAGGGGGAGAGACCTGTTGTAAGTAGGTCTCTTGGGTACGTGCCCTCTCGTTCCGACGGGCGCTGGTAGACTCGTCCCTGGGTTCACTTTGCGACCGCTGTGGGACAATCTTCGAACTCGTCCTGGATGTGAACTTGACTTGACCCCCGGCGTGACACTCGGCGTGACACCGGCGTGACACTCGGCGTGACACTCGGCGTGACACTCGGCGTGACCCCCGGCGTGACACACGGCGTGACACTCGGCGTGACACCCAGCGTGACGCTCGGCGTGACCCCCGGCGTGACACACGGCGTGACACTCGGCGTGACACACGGCGTGACACTCGGCGTGACACACGGCGTGCCCTTGGCGATGACTCGGCGCTGACACGACGTAATCCCGACGTTCGCTCGACGAGATCTTCTTGGCCGGACCTTGTAGGGGAGCAGGGAGCGGGGTAGTGAAACGCTGGTGTTGAGTCTTCCTTTTACTTTTCCTTGTTTTCTTTCTTGTACTGGAGCCGCTGAGAAGAGCATGCTCCGAACAAAATCGAGATCGCTAAGGTACCCCCTTACCTTTACCTCAAAGAGAGCCCCGTATTCTGAGCCCTCTTTTCGGTTCATTTTCACTATGGAATATACACTTTTTAAACCATAACTTTTCTATTCCTGGTCGTAGGTTAACAAATGACCACTCGAAATGTAGCCCACGACCAGGTCTATAAACGAACATAGCTTCCTAGGGGGTACCTTAACTTACAATAGTTTTATTTACCAAAAACTGCCATATTTTCCAAGTTTTGCTTAAAGTTAGGTAAATAAATGGACACCCTACCTAATTATCCGAATAAAACTGACCAAACTTATATTTATTAGGTGTGCCCTACCTATTTCTACCTAAATAAACTGAATTTACCTAACAGTTACACATATTTTTATGATTATTACAATTTTACCAAAGTCTTATAAAAACTACAAAATCTAGCCGTATATACAAGTATGTGTTGATCGCCAACATCCTCCCCTTCGTGCGCTAGCACCATCCTCTGGCTCGGCGATCTCACCGGTCGGAGGCCCGTTGCTCGTCGTCTCGACGCTGCCGTTGCTCGACGTCAGGAACTCAGGAACCTCGTGCTCAACGCCCCATGGAGGCACCAACAGCGCGGCCTTGGAACCAGGCTGCCGTAGAATTCCGCGATGTGTGCGGACCTCGACGATTGGAGTTCTGCCATCAGGTCCGGTGTAGGTGCGGACCTCTTTGCCTCTCGGTGATGTCTCTAGGCGCTGCAGGCAGTCCTCTCGTAGAAACAGGGCTCTCCTTCGCTTCTGACGCCGTCGACGCACTTTGACAGCAGTGGGGCCAAAGGACTCGACGGGCGTATTCGATGAAAGTGGTTCCTCGTCGCGCTGCCTCTCATCTGGCATGTACCTTGCTGTTATCACGTCGATCCTCTTCAACTTGGACTTCTCAGGGGGCCTCCCCTTCGTGAGCGCAGTGAAATCTTCTCTGTAGCACTCTTTCTGGCCTTTTGTTCGAACAACCTTCTCTGCTGTTTCTTTCATCGTGTGAGTCTTATTCTTTCGGATACCTTTGATTTGATTCACCGCCGATTCGAAGTCTGGCGTTTGTTCTTCTCGGGCGAAGACATGCCCACAGGTAACAATGTCGTCAGGTTTCGTTGAACCCGAATCGCAACCGTGTAGCACCCACCCCAAGTATGTGTGGGATGCGACGGGCTGGTTTCTCTTCCCTTTCCGCGTTCCCCTGGAGACAATCAATTCCCAGTTGTCTTGCCCGATGAGAACCTTCGGCCGCTCTTCCTCGTAGCAAAGTTGCTCTGCCATCTTTTGCAAGTGAGGGTACACTTTGACCTTCTCTTTCTCCACTGCTTGAGGTGTCAGGTGAAGTTCGTCCATGGTTCTTGCCCCGGTGATAGTCCTTTTCCGTACTTGATGAACTCCTCGAACTTTCATATTGAACTTCATGGATCTCTTGTTCGACAGCAACTTCCCTCCGACTGTTTCTATGGTAAGTTGCTCTCGAGGTCCCTGTAGCCCCAGTTGTTCGGCTACGGATGAGTCCACCAGTGTCACCGTTGAACCTTCGTCTAACAGAGCCAAAACCTTGGTGCTTCCTTTTGGCCCGTAAATTTCCACTGGTACCATTTTCAAGTATGCCTTTATTTATTTATTATTATTTATTTGGTTTTCGCCGTGTTGACCTGGAACACGTTGTTGGTTACTTCTTTCTCGTGTGTAGCTTCAGGTTCTAGATCTTCATGTAGAAGCTCATGGTGCCATCTTCTGCATACTCCGCATCCTGGCTTCTGGCAGTCTTGCTTCCGATGTCGACCTTGCAAGCATTTGAAGCATAGCTTGCTACTAGTTGTGATCTTCCAGCGTTCCTTGATCGAGGCTTCTGTAAACTTCTTACATTGGTACAGACGATGATTCCCTTGGCAGTGTGGACAATTCTCGTTATGTTCCCTTTGTTCCACGGCGGCATGGGTGACTTCTCTCTTCCATCCTTGGCTTTTGGTTACAGCTTCTTGCAGTGCATATTGACTGCACCGGTCTGCCTCCCTGTTCAAGAACTTGCTCAGCTGGAGTAAGTCTGGGTCTTCTGTATCCGCCGTGAAGTCGAACCATCGGAATCGTATGACCGCAGGCATCTTGTCCACTATGGTCTTCAGCATTTCCGGCGACTGGAGGTACTGAGGCTTTTTCAAACTCTTCACTGTTGCCACGATATTGCTCACTCGACATGCAAAATCGCACACGTCTTGAGCGCTCTCCGTCATCTTTGGCAGCCTCTTCAGTTTCTCCATCTCTGCCAGCACTAGTCCATCTGGTCTTCCGTATTGCCGACGTAGTGCTTCGATGATGTCTTCAGGTGTATTATCCGAATACAATAGACATTTGACTGACTCTTGCGCTGCACCTCTGATGGACTTCCTCAGCCTTATCATATTCTGGATTGGAGAGAAGTTCTCAGCCGTATCTTCATATGCCCTCTTGAAGGCTAGCCACTCGCTAGCGTTCCCGTCAAACTGTGGGAGATCGAACATGTAGCTAGGTGCTACTACATTCCTCGTTGATAACTTGACGACGTCCCGTAGCGCTTCAGCGATGTCCTTGATGTCAGCAGAAGCTTCAGTGATTTTCGTGGCTGCCTGTGCTTTGCCGGGCTTCTCCGGTTCTGACACTTTCCCTGGCAGCCTTTCCGTCGAATCGCTGATCCAATTCTGCACCATCTCTTCCCGGTTTACTGGCACGCTGATCACGGAGTCGTCGTCGTCTTCTTCCAGTTGAACCATCTCCAGTTCTGCCTTTGCCAATTCAGCCGCAGCTCGTGCCTGGTCTAGCTTCCGTCGAGCTAACTCTAGACGTGCTTCCATCTCTTTTTTCCTTCTGGCTGTTGACGCTACAGACGGTGCCTGTGTGTTCTGTAGCCTCTCGGAAATCTTCGAACTTGTGCTTCCCACCAGTGTTCTGACTTCCTCATTTGTGGCCCTAATCGTAGTCTCGAACGACGTCCCAGATGGGAAAGTACCTTCTGTTCTGGTACCGGATGTCGTCCCGTACTCCACCGTGATGCCACGTGATGCTCTCTCAGTCGGCGTGCATTCCAGCCGATCACCTCCCTTCTGGCTTCTTGTAACGGGCATCTTGATCTTCGTTTCTTGCACGATGATCACCTCGTCCGTTGTCGAAGCGCAGATGTCTTCAAGTCTTCGCTCCCTCGACGAAATCCCACGATGGTCGCTGCGGCGTGAATCCGGCTCGAAGGACCAGCTGTCGCGGACCGGCCGTATGTGACCGACCGCTATGCGTTGACGAGCCTGGTCTGCCGGCAGCGAGAGGGGGAGAGACCTGTTGTAAGTAGGTCTCTTGGGTACGTGCCCTCTCGTTCCGACGGGCGCTGGTAGACTCGTCCCTGGGTTCACTTTGCGACCGCTGTGGGACAATCCTCGAACTCGTCCTGGATGTGAACTTGACTTGACCCCCGGCGTGACACTCGGCGTGACACCGGCGTGACACTCGGCGTGACACTCGGCGTGACACTCGGCGTGACACTCGGCGTGACCCCCGGCGTGACACACGGCGTGACACTCGGCGTGACACCCAGCGTGACGCTCGGCGTGACCCCCGGCGTGACACACGGCGTGACACTCGGCGTGACACACGGCGTGACACTCGGCGTGACACACGGCGTGCCCTTGGCGATGACTCGGCGCTGACACGACGTAATCCCGACGTTCGCTCGACGAGATCTTCTTGGCCGGACCTTGTAGGGGAGCAGGGAGCGGGGTAGTGAAACGCTGGTGTTGAGTCTTCCTTTTACTTTTCCTTGTTTTCTTTCTTGTACTGGAGCCGCTGAGAAGAGCATGCTCCGAACAAAATCGAGATCGCTAAGGTACCCCCTTACCTTTACCTCAAAGAGAGCCCCGTATTCTGAGCCCTCTTTTCGGTTCATTTTCACTATGGAATATACACTTTTTAAACCATAACTTTTCTATTCCTGGTCGTAGGCTAACAAATGACCACTCGAAATGTAGCCCACGACCAGGTCTATAAACGAACATAGCTTCCTAGGGGGTACCTTAACTTACAATAGTTTTATTTACCAAAAACTGCCATATTTTCCAAGTTTTGCTTAAAGTTAGGTAAATAAATGGACACCCTACCTAATTATCCGAATAAAACTGACCAAACTTATATTTATTAGGTGTGCCCTACCTATTTCTACCTAAATAAACTGAATTTACCTAACAGTTACACATATTTTTATGATTATTACAATTTTACCAAAGTCTTATAAAAACTACAAAATCTAGCCGTATATACAAGTATGTGTTGATCGCCAACAATGGGGCTATCAGCAAGCTAATGCGTTTTGAAATTTGCGAAATATACTTAGTGTTATTTTATCAACATGTTTGACCTCATGATTAGAAAATTGGACGTTAGGAGGCTACCTATATCACGATGATCGATGACCTTAAAACGGTGTATTTTGTCATAGTCGTAAAATAGTAACAGATTTGACATATTAACTATAAGATAATATGTCAAACCCGTCACCATTATATTGGTGGACAATTCACACACAACACCATCTGACCCCAAACTAAGCAAAGCTTGTATGATGGCGGCGAGATAGCTGATATAATACTTATATAGTTTTAAATACATACTTACTATACATAGAAACACCCAGACACATATGATTATGACGATTTATACCCCTGTTCAAAGTGAAAGATAGTGTTGTGATTGGGTACCGTGGTTTTCATTGTGTTAGAATGTACACAAACATGTACCAGCTGGTCTCGTCTCAGACAGTGTGCAGTTAACATTACCCACAGTAAAAAATATGTCCTCACCCAAACGAATCTTTCATTTACAAACGTGGCGATGAGCTTCATTAACAGCCTAAAAAAAAGAAGAACCACAAAGAAGTTTTCACGTCAAAAACCAAGTTTCTAAGTATAAACTTGAACTAAAAATACCCAAAAACTACGTTCCTATTGTCACAATACGTAGAAAAGATTTACGTGAACGAGTGAAAGACGTGGGTGAAAATCTAAATAGCCGTAACACAGGTCCCCAACCTATTACGGCTGCTAATGGACTCCATATTAAATTAAGAATATGTAAGAATTTTAATGTTTTTAAGGCAAATTAAAAAATAAATCAATACAATACAAAACACTTTATTGGCACCACAAACACAGCAGACAACAAGTAAAGAATAAAATAACAAAACAAAATGGCCACAAAAGGCGATCTTATCGCTAAAAGCGATCACTTCCAGATAACCTTTTGAATCATAAGGAAACTAAACCTAAATCAATATGCATACTTTATTTATTACTAGCAGTGCCCCGCGGTTTCTCCCGCGTATCTCCCGGGGTAAGAGCCTAGCCTATGTGTTCTTCCAGAATATAATCTAACTGTTCCAAATTTCAGCCCGATCCGTTCACATGTTACAACACGATTGAGCAACAAATATCAAAATATCCAAACATCGAAACTTTGAGATGTATAATATCAGTAAGAAGTAGGATATACTTTGCATTTTGTAGGACTTGTAGGATAGGATTAAAATATAATGTCGATGACGCGAACCCGCTTTCATTAGTCACTTTGAGTACTAAAAAGTTCTCAAAGTGACTAAAGACATTTTCGCTTTAAAAAATCAAACCCACGACTTACACCATTGCACCAACTATCGACCAAGCCATAAATGTCTTTTGCATTCAGAACCCGTGAAGCGTTAATTTATTAAAATCGATCTGTATTATAATTAGGCGATTACGGGCCGCGGCTGTGATTTATATAAATATAAAAACCGATTTTGTAACTGTATCGATCATTAGCTAGATTCCTGTGCAACACACATTACCCTTCGGCTAAAGGCGGGAACACACAGTGTCGCGGTACCCCATTTTTGTAGAGTCCACTTGTAAAGCTGCCTATACACACTGGGCCAGTGCAGGCCAACGCCAGTGTGTGGAGGGTCGTTTTGTGATGACTCGCGTCGCTCGCCTCGCTGGCCGAGTGACGGCAAGTGGCCAGTGTGTATAGGGCTGTTTTGTCTCGACTCGTCTCTCGTGACCGGTGTCGGTTTTTGTGCACAAAACAAAGGCGCTCGGCGAGTAGCGTCCTGTTCTCCTATTGGCCTACCTCGTTTTTGTCTGCACTGGGCCAGTGTGTGGATGCTACGTTTTGTCTCGTGCCGCTTTTTTGTCTGCACTGGGCCAGTGTGTGGATGCTACGTTTTGTCTCGTGCCGTTTTGTCGGCGCTCGCGTTGGCCTCCACTGGCCCAGTGTGTGGATGCTACGTTTTGTCTCGTGCCGTTTTGTCGACACTCGCGTTGGCCTCCACTGGCCTAGTGTGTATAGGCAGCATAAAAGCATCTTTGCCAGTTATAAAAAAATAAATTTTCAATGATCTAACAGACGGACTAATTAGTTTATTTAGTCACCATGCCTGCTGGATTAAATAACATCAAAGTACTTTATTCATAAATATACAATTTACACGTGAATTAGTGACTAAAAAGCAAACGTCGGAGCAAGTAAACATATTGTATGTGTATGTTTGTATGTACATTTTCAAAGTTTCCATTATACAATTTCACTGCACGATAATTAACGTAGATTTGAAGCGCTTGGTATTTGATATGAAACTTGAGACTTAGTAAACATAGATTTGAAGAGCTTAGTATGAAACTTTGACTTTGACGTTATTGCAGTGTATTCACAGCCTAACAAGCACATAGCGTCACGAGTCGGTCGGTATCGGCGGCGACATCAAACCATACAGAAGCTCGTGAGAATATAAAAGAGTTCGAGCGACTTGACACTTCTCTGTTTCTTTTTTATTCATTACTGGCTTATTCGGCGAACTCTGTACCACCATATTCTTAACCGACTTCAAAAAGTAAGAGGTTCTTTATATTCGATTTTATGTTTTTTTTGTTTGTACGTAATGCGGTAGCTCCACTAATTGTAAATCGACTTTGATGGTTCTATTTTTGTTTAGTAGATCGAAGAATAGATAGAAGTAGTCTTATTGAAATATTATCGAAATTGGTGTAGCTTTTTTTTTTGAAATACGTATAAAAAACTAAAATTAACTTTAATTTGTGTAGACGACTTGGTGATGGCTTCTTATGAAATTCTATCAAGTGTCAGAATTTCATTTTAGATTTTATTGAAGTCAGTATGTATGCGCCAAAATATATGTATGCGCTGGTTCAAGCTTTGTTTAGTTTCACAATATAAATTCAAGAATTACACATCAAATTTAGGCAACCAAAATTAAGGGTGGGACTTACGTGATGATGAGGCTCCTATACCTGCCGGCCGGCAGTGATACGACGACACGTTACACTCGGTTCTGTTTAACTTGATTACTGATCTGAATAGAATGGCCTCGGTGACTGAATGACATTGACATTTGTGACAGTGATATTTGTTTTTTCCAAAAAATTTATAAAAACCAAAATTCTTTATTTTAGTTCGTCGATTGTAGTGGTAGGCCGACACTTTATAGAATCCGCCTAAAGAAACACCACAGCTTTACCTACTAGTTATTCTACTGCCAAGCACCAAACAGTAATGTCTCCATCACTGTATTCAGGTTTTTTTTAACTTTTATAGGCTTTTACACTTGACCGCCATCTCGCCTGATGTTAACCGACGATGCGGTCTACGATGGGGCATGTTGACCTAGAAGAAACCGATTCACTCTCGATTTGAAGACACAAAGATTGTAACCAACAGGGAAAACCCACTCAGGCAACGCATTCCACAGCCTAGACGTTCTTATCACAAAGGTAGAGTCAAATCTCTTCGTTCGTGTCTTTGGAACATCAACCATGAAACGATGTCGTTTTTTCGAGCTACGAGCATTCCGATAGAAAAAAGGGCAAGATGGTATTAGATTATGTAAATCAGTCGCACACTCTCCGAAGTGTATCCGATAAAAAACCGAAAGGCTAGTAACTTTTCGGCGATGTTCAAGACTTTGTAGTCTATTTCGCATAATAGTATCGTTGCCTATGAGCCTTTTGGCACGTCTCTCGATCGATTCCAAGGCCTCCAGCTGATACTTAGCCGAACCATCCCAAAGATGCGAACAGTACTGTATACGAGAACGAATTTGAGCTTGATTTGGGATGTGGTGATGTGGATTAAGATGTGGTGTCATGAGACACTAAGTAGGAAAGAAGTTCCTTTGGATGATGTAAAAGCAACACAATTTGCAAAAAATACTACTTAATTTTATTATTTATGGTTCGATCATCTGAAATCGAAGTTAGTAACACTAGTCACGGTCAATTTCAACGCGTTATTTCCGTTATATTTTTTTCTTACGGTCATAGTCTCACATTATTTTTAGTTCGGTCAGGCATCAATATTTCAATCACCTTCAAGACAGATGTAAAGAACTTTGTTCCAAAAAAAATCGATCTGGGCTGTTTGTCTGTCTGCGATTCAGCCACAACATTAACCTTTATCATTAACTTCTATTACTTCTGTTATTCCCCAAACGCCGATGTCAATGCCCTAGCCAAAACAAATTCTAAAACCACAAAAACATTTCAAAGTCATTCTTAAATCGTTGCAATAAGATCTATGACGGCCGAAATTCTAAATAAGTAGTCTGTAGACCCCCACGCCTAATCCCTAAGGATTAGTGAATCGTTTAAAAGAACATGAAATGTCTTCCTTATGTGTAGTTAGGGCAAGAATAACGCAACGGCTCAATAGTGCTAACCTACTAGAGATGTTTGTCTGTCCGTATTTTTAGAACTACAATAGCTATTCGTTCTTTGATGTGGTTCGGAGCCAGAAACTTCGCGGCAGAAGTTTTTGAATCTCGTTGACGAGTTACAACTAATTGTTGTTTAAATTGAAAACATTATCCAAATCTTATATAGCATTTTTTTTGTTTTAATTACTTTTTAACATTTTAGATGCGTTATATTCATATTTGTATTCCAACAGAGGTATAATAGCAGAGCTGTGACAGGTTTTCAACTTGCAGCAAATACCTACCCAAAATTTGCTGCGAGCTCTCGGAATATTATTGGTGATACCGATTTACATATCAAATATATATTACCTACGAAAACATGTAAAACAAAAAAAATTGGCAGTCATAGGAACTGCCGATAGAAGTGAAAACTTATAACTCAAAATTGTTTGTGTTTATGTTTATTTTCCATTGGCTCACGCATTTCTAGATGGCCATGCCATGATAGCGAGGCCACGCCCTTTCAGTATTTCCCATTGGCTGACGCATTTCTAGATGTCCAATCGCCAAGGTCCCGAGTTTACCCGAAGATTTCTTATCATACCCGAGCGTGACGCTAGAAATCAATTTACACCCCACGAAAAATTTGTCTAGGAGCGCCTAAAGAAGTTTTCACTTCAAAAAAACTGTAGTGAAGCTTCTAAATTTCCAAAATAGTCTGATTAACCCTAAGTTTTTCAAAATAGTAACGCGTTATAACGCCTAAGGTTATAAGAAAACTGAATTGATGAGTTCAAATTCATCATCGTCCATAGTAGGTACCTATTGTTTATCCCACTGCCGATTGTAGACATATTTTTTTCATGCTATCGTCTTTGATCCTGTTCCAATCGATTCCAGATGGTAAGGATGATATTATAGTATACTCATCACGCACATCGAAGTCCTATACACCGTTTCCTATAGATTGAATTCAAATTCCGGAAGTTAAAAGTAATAGCGTAGTTGTAGTTTTAAAATAGACGAGGAATGTGAGAATGTATAGGCGTACAGTTAGTTTTAACAGCACAGTAGTAAACATTGATGCTGTGACATTGAGCCCTTGAGAGCTAGGGAGCTCATCTCATTTTCAAAACCTTTCCAAGCGCTTTTGGTGACATTCATATCGGAATTGCCATGCAGTGTGTTTTTTATTTTATTTTTCAAGACATAGCTTTTCTTTCTGGATTTGAATATTTGGATTATCTATAGACCTTAATGGGTCTATAGAGGTAGGTAGGTAATTCAGATGTGGCTAATATAAGTAGTGTAACTTAGTTGTAATTTATTTAGATAGACAGGCACATATTATGGATCAAAAATAAAAATAGGCTAAAAATATTTCATTTAAACAACTGCGACAGAGTGTGGCCTCATCGCTGATATAACCTTTAATTAACTATTGTAAATTAAGACTGCTCATTTGCGTAGTATGTTTCGAATAATTCTATTTGTAGAACAGTTTCCGTTATCACTCTAATTCAAATCCATATCGCCTGGATCTAGACAAACAGGTTCGATGTCAGGGTAAGATTATTGAAACGATTCGAGTTTCTCATTCCTTATTGGGCTGGTAATTTCTTGAGCCATTTTATTAGACCGGTAGTTTTTGACATTGTTTCTTGGAAACCATAAAATGGCTATGTGAATACAATATATTTTTCTTAGTAGAGCAGAACTCTTTGAGTATGGAAAAGTAAAACACATTTCTATGAAATAATAAATTAATTACAGTATATGGAATGGTCAAGCCGTCTGTTTTAAGCTCAGTTTTCTTAACTATTATAGGTTTATCAACGACGGTCAAGTGACCGTCATCTCGCCTGATGTTAAGCGACGATGCGGTCTACGAAGGAGCATGTTTACCTCTAGGTATATACCGATAGGTATCATCATCACCCTCATCCTCATCCTCCGCCCGTGGTCGTCCACTTCTAGACATAAGCCTTTCCAATGTTGCGCCACCAAATCCGGTTCTCGGCTCTCCGCATCCATCCGCTTCCTGCCACTCTCTCCAGATCGTCGGTCCACCGAGCGGGAGGCCGTCCCACGGGGGGCTTTGAATGTGGTCTCCATTCTTGAACCCGTCTTCCCCAACGTCCATCGGCTCTGCAACATATGTGACCCACCCACTGCGACTTTAGCTTGCTTATTCTTAAGGTAGGTATACACTAGGTGAACTATCTAAATCTCTAGGTATAAACCGATTCATTCTCGATTTGAATACACTAAGATTGTAACCATCTTAGGGACTAGATCGTAGGCCCGGGCTTTTTTGCCCGGATAATAGTAAAATTAAAAATTAATAATAATAAAAATTAATTAAAAATTAAAACACATCTGGGAAAACCTAGGCAATGCATTCCACAGCCTAAACGTATTGAAAACTTTACTGTGTGGAAAGGGCAAATATTTGTTTCCAAATAAATTACAGGGAAATAGTTTAAATCGTATTATATCGCAGGGTGAAGGAGGGCGCATTGCTAGGCAGTAATTTGAATTCTTCATGTCCAGATAGCTGTGCTGTGCCGTTTTTATGGTAAGGCTTGTTGCTCGTAAACCGCGAGGCACGCGACTTGTCGTCGCATCAGCAGTACTGCGTACGTGAAAAAGTGTGTGTAGTTTTGTTCGGACGCCAGAAGTTAATATTCCTTTTCTTTCCTTCTTATGCTTAGAAGTCAACCATATCTTTAACGGAAGAAATATTAACCCAAATATTACAATGTTTATTAAAATGTTGGATAGCCTAACTTCAGGGTGTCGGTTTTTCGTGATGGTGTACGCGCCTCTTAAAAATTTACTCGCATAATTTTTCCTTAACGCACAAAAAGGAGTATAACTTCAAAAAAACTATGTAGGTAGGTACTGATTTGAAAGAACATTATTCCAGAAAAATTATAAGATAATATCCTTCTATCCTTGATAGAGAACGCCCCGTGTCCCAGTACAGTAATCTAGGAATATTAAGAAAACCTGTTACTATCAGATCTCTGGTGGACACTATTTTACTTATTATGACTTATCGATATTGCGTTGGAACGAGAATGCGTACAACTCCTGATTAGAAATGAACATTACTATAGCAAATATAAATAGAAACTAGTTAGCTGATGTTATACTTATTTAACTGTATAAACATGCTTATTTGCTTATGTATACCTAAATAGAAATGTCTAGATATAAACGCTACCTTACGCTTAACTAAGACTCAGCAGTGCTGAATCTTATCATATATGCTGAATCAGCACTTAAATATTTTTGTTCTAGATGGGAATTAAAGTCACAACCTGCAGTTCTACGGACAGACTATTGATACTATTTACCCAATGCGCTATAAACAAGTCAAACCTTGTCGACTCAGGACATAAGTATTACCGTATTACAAAATTATACTTATGTTCAACATTGTCGCTTTGAGTTAATTTGATGTCATAAATATCGAACACTCTGTAGACTGACTTTAACTTTGCTTAAACATTTTGCAGAAGTTTAGCGCGCGTCGCATAGAAATAAATATTTAAAAATTGTCAAGTGGTTTGTGTTCATCTTCACAACTAAAATTAATGCTTTCGTCGTATGAAATGCAACATCAAATCCAAATCCCACATGACAAAAGTCGTGTGGTTTTAAAAATGAGACATCAGATTGACGACAGGCGTAGCTTTTATGCTCTATAATATAGAGGTAGTATCGTTTTATTTCCAACTAATACACTTTCTTAGCCACTAAAATATAAACTAAAACAAGATTTCTCCGTCCTACCGGTCCCCGTGACAAACGTAACATTGACTGAGCCTGGTATATTACAATAGAACATTAAGTCAAGTTCGTTGGCAAGTGCAAAGTGTAAAATGTATGCTTTATGAACATATTTTGCTGTGGGTATAAGTATAGGTTTTAGAATCTGTAGACGTTTATAGCACTGGCTCTTGGATACGCTGTTTTGAGACGGTTTGGAGAAATTATGCGTCGTTGTCCATCAGAACGATACATAAGCAGCCCATTAAATGTCGCAACAGCTGACACTTGGGGCCACCTTGGGGCCTTCCTCCTCCTTTGGACAGTCAAGGACATTAATCGAACGCTGTTTCAGTACGGATTGGCAGATGAACAGAACTATGTGTCGATGGCATTTGAAAGTTCACGAACTATACCTCCTTGTAACAGATGCCTGGAGCAATTATAGCCTCATTATATTATTTGTATAAGTACTCGTCGATGGTCATGCTTTATTTTGTCTATTTAGAGAGTTAGGACGTTGGATGAGGAAAACGGCGGTGGTTTGGTAAGTAATCGGTGAACGGGTAATACTATAATACTACCATCGTAATGGGTATCTTTGTGTCGGTGGCCGCATTTGATTAACATATTTGAATTTTGTGTAAAATTTTTGACTTATTAGATCAGCGCAGAGCAGTGCCCCGCGGTGTTACCCGCGCCTAATACTAGCCTAAGTATTAATCCAGATCGTAAGCTGTCTTCTAAATTTCAACTCGAGCATGTCATGACTGACCAACTGACATGCAAACATTCGCATTAATAATATTAATGGGATCAGTGTGATGAATTGTAATTTTTTAACTACCCTATATAAAATATGTTAGTCTAGTATTATTTGTATAATTTTTCAATCCATTATAACAATTTACACACGAGTATATGATAATAAAAGTATTGGTAGACAGGAACGTAATTGACGGGCTGACAGCATTCCAATGAAATGGGTGTGAAAATATCCGCAATGGTAAAACAGAAACAAAACAAGTGACGTCCATTACTGGTATAGACAAGTGATACCAGGAGACAGATCACCTAGCACCCATCGATATAAATTAAAGATGTGCCCTGAGCACCTTAAAATTGTTAACAAACTTCGTCTGGGTGAGTAGCGTGAGTAGTTTACAACTACCAATCTACTTGGCCCCTACAATTTTTTTTTTATTATTTATTAATTAATATTGGCGTTGTATTTGGGTTGAATTTGATTTTATTAGCTTCCTGCTGTACAGTACTCGTATTTATTGCAATACATGTATCTTGGGAGGAGGCCACAGTACCCTGAAATACAGTTTTCAAGTAGTTCGTGGACGGTGGATCAACATTATGTGTGATAAGTTGGCAATAAAAAGAATTTGATTTGGACTTGAGAATTGTTATCGGCGAGATAAGTATGTTGCGGTTCTACTTATTTTGGTTGTTGGCAACGAATAGATAAAATCGTCCGGCGTTCACCGCTTCCAACAACCGACTAGAACGGAAAGAGTAAGCTCACCTGCTCCCTCTTCGCAACGATAACATAATTCCGTGCGCCTGAAGTTTGGGAGGGCACATCCATTGATTTATATCGATGCTAGCACCACTTAGGGTGTTGATCACCGCGACAGATGAATGTGATCACCACGGCGGTGGCAGGCGATAAACCAACAGCGTCGATTGACGGGTTTGTAACAAGACGAGCTCATGTTAAATTCATGCGCCCGCGCCGCCCGGGAAGGATGTTCGCAATCACGAGTACACCATAACCTGCATATATTAGTTTAGGGTTGTCACCACTTTAGTTATCCTAATACTGCTAATGTTATAAATGTGAAAGTTTGTGTGTTTAGATGTTTGGTTATTTGTTGCTCAATCACGTCGGAACAGATCGGTTCGAAGTTTGGAATACAATTAGATTAAAGTCTGGAATAAATAGCACTTTTATCATGAGGAAATAGCAAAAACTGCGCGGGTAAAACCGCTGGGCGGTATTGCCAGTATGTGGTATCGTTTCACTTTTATGTAATTTTATACAGTAAGTTACAGGCGTAGGTAAGTTTGGCTGTCATGTCGCCTCGTGTACCTAAAGCGACGATACGGTCTAATGATGGAACGCGTTCGCGCACATTAGCACAAAAAAAAAACTAGTCGCAAAGTCATTGATGAATTCATGAATCTTCAGAGTAAGCATAACCAAAATCAAATTAGAAATAAATCTTAAATCAAGGACAACAATACAAAATAGTGTAAGCTTATTATTCTAAGAAACAAACATTTTTATCTTGTGTGTTAAGCATTGTCATCCCTAGGTTACGATAGAAATATTATATAAATGCAGATATGTCGACATGTGTAATGGAACGTCCGTCTGTGAATTCACAATATCTCTATTACTTTTTATAGTTTTTTAATGAGGCAATCACTTACTTAGCAAAAGAGTTTAATGTCAATAAAATACAACCCCTAAGAATTTGTTAAGACACGAGTACTTGAGTACTGAAGATACGTAAATCTCAACTCTCAACTTTTATTTGTGAATGAACCAATGCTTCTAAGTTAATGTGTAGGTACGACTAATTTTCGACAAGTGGCGAAGCAACGCGCTCAGGGTAGAGCTGTATTACAGAATTGGGAGAATTTGCTGCAAGAATGTTTTACGGTTTTTTTTAACTGAATATGGTCTTCTTAAGGTAAGGGAATACATTTCTAACTCTACTAGTTGAGCCCCAATGTGTCATCTGTCGATTATTTAACAATAATTTGCTTTAACGGGACAAAAAGTAGAATAGTAAAAATGGTAACACTGGTTATGTATTTACATTTTTTTATCTAAATCCAGTTGTTTTAGCCATTACGGAGATGCGCGGAAGTAAACGTACAAACTTACAAACAGACTTTCACCTTTCTAATTATTATAAATATGAAACCATACTGAATTACTCAATTTTTATTTTTTGTTGCCAAACCCCAAAAAATGTTATCGTCTTCAGATATCATTGAGTTTATATGTTCTTGCTGCAACGTTTAATTGAGTTAACTTTTATGTGATTGGGCAGTTAAATTTAATAAGTCAATAAATACATTAATGATTATCTGATACTTTATTAATAGGCTTGATTTAATTTACGAAGGTTCCGTATCGTCTTCATCCTAACGATAACTTATCTTGATTTGAATATAAAAATATAAGTATCGTCATTTCTTTTTCTTTTGATTGGGCATACATTCTTAGTGGAGCTTAAAATTTTTGTGAGAATTTGTTTTGACGAAAGGATTTTTTTTATGGTATAGAGAGATATGACAAGCTGAAGTTGTGCCAGATGGGAAGCAACAGATCTGAAAAACATGAGAGTCCAAATAAATAATTACCTAGCACTGCACTTCACTACAAAGACATACAATATACAATGATTAATCTCTATTCCCTCTAATTTCACTAAAAACATTGCCCTTTAAACCGGATCACAGTGATGTTTTCACATGACTGTTTGGTGGTCAAAAAACTGGCAAAGGTTGACAAAATTTGAAGGAATGTGTGAGTTAGAATTCGATAAAATCCTCCTGCTCCCCGATAATAAGTTCTGTTAGTTTATAAGATTAGGTTGTAAGGGCCCTATACGTTTTGCACTAGCCCAAAGTTTGGTAGGCAAAAGATGCTATTTGAGAGCAACTACATATATATACATTAATTTACAAAATAATTATAATATCTACACTAGCAGCACCCCGTGGTTTTACCGCCGTTCACACGTTACCGTATTTTAAGGCACAGTATATTTTACGCCGTGTGATATTTCAGACCACATATTATTATATCCGTCTCCATTCCAAAATTCAACCCAATCTGTTCAGACATTCCAACCTGATTGAGGAACTAAATGGAAACTTAATTATTTACGATTTCTTATCGTTTAATTTTTTTAAACTTTAACAATTTTTGAATTTATATAAGACGATACGATATTATGATCCTATATTTTAGGTATTGGTAATCAGAGGCAAGAAGCCATTTTATCAGTAAAGTTGAAGTTTCAAATTTTCATTTTATGTCTTTCTGGGCAGATATGAAATGTGTAAATTTTATTTAAGGGCTTTTTTGTAAGGGTAGAAAAGCAAAATTGTAGTTGCTAAAACGCTTGGGTATACGTTTTAGGTTGCGATGTTTTCTGTGCTCCCGAACAAATTTAAATGGAATTTTGGTGACTAAAATTCGGTGACGAGTGTGGCAGCCCTGAATATAAAATTAAACGCGTTGTCAAACATTATCGCGACGTAATTACGAGTGGTTATCATAAAGGTGGGGCCATAATCAAAGCGGATTTGATGGAGTTATGATTTGCCCTATTGTACGTGAAAAATGGCTATAATCGAGTATATTACAGTAGTTAGTAACGACAGTTAAATTGTTTGTGTATACAAGAATCACATTTATTAAAGTGATGTGTAAATGCAGGAAAAAAATATACTTGCAATTTACCTTAAAACCAACCAAACATACAAAAACAAAATTGGCAGTCATAGGAACTGCCGATAGAAATGAAAACTTATAACTCAGAATTTGATAGCTTACTATGGAAACTACGCGAGTGAAACTCGAAGGCGTGGCTAAGAGCATGGCCATCTAGAAATGCTGACGCATCGGCAATGGCCATGATCCCGAGTTTAGCCGAAGATTTCTTATCGTTCCCGAGCGTGACACTAGAATTCCATTCACAGCACACGAAAAATCTGTCTGTAGCGCGCCAAAAGAAGTTTTCAGTTCAAAAGGTCGTTACAAGATATTTGCGGTTGAATTGAGTAATGGCCACAAACGTAGTGATGCGTTATTTTGTATTTTAAACTAGGTATACCTCACGTTCTCCGTTGCGAGCAACCACTAACATTAACGGGCTAATAATATATAATTATAATATAATGTATTAATTCAGTATAAATAGCTAGTAGGTATGCATTGAATTACCTACATTCAAATCTCATTAACCATCACAGGGATACATGGTTACAAACATACACACGCATGCTCAAAAACTTGTGCACCCACAAAATTTTTAATTTATAAAAAAAACATGATGTCCTGGAACACCAAGTATGAACGAAGTTCTCTCGGATAACATAAAAGTAACAGAATTTGCAAAAAAATATTGCTTAGTTTACTATTTCTGGTACGATCCTCTGAAAAATAAAGTTGGCAACACTGGTCACGAGAAGTTTTTACGCTTCACTTCCGTTGTATATTTTTCTTACGGTTTTAGTCTCACATTTTTTGGAGTTCGGTCGAGCTTCAATATTTCTATCTCACCCAAGCCTGCCGTAAAGAACTTCGTTCTAACAAAGTTCCTAGTTTAAAGATCCATTAACTTCGCTAATCGCTTGCACAACAGCCATCCCACCCCCGGCATAAAATTGCAGCCCACCGCACCGAATTGCAGGGAATGAGCCGACAGTTTGTTTTCCTCTATCCCCCCCTCACTCCCCTCCTTTCTTCTCTCCCCTCCCCTCTTTCCCCCTCTCTTATAAACCGATCGTTTACGAAACCAGTCGATTACTGGCTACTGGAAAAATAAACGGGTTGTTAGTGGACGTTTTCACACCGCATGCTGATGAGACATTGTAGATAGTTGCACGGTTTACGGTTCAACTATAACAACTTGTAGTGGTAGGACTCTTAGCAGAGTCCATCTGGGGAAGTACCACACCTTTGCCATTTATTCTGCCGCCAAGCAGTAATGTGCAAACATAACTGAGTTCCGGTTTGAAGGGGAATGTTTCCAGAGAAATTAATTACAGGGCTTTGAGATATAACATCTTAGATCTCTGGGTAACGAGCGCAGTGCAGTGCTAGGTAATGATTTGGACTCTTCATGTTCCAATAGCTGCGTGTCACTGTGCTGTTGTGTGGCAGGCATGTTGCTAACCATCAGGCACATGTCCTGCTCGTCTTGTCACTCTTTATTTGAAAAAAAAAAACTAGGACCTGGGTAAACATAAGCATTAGCTACCCATTAAACGTTCCCCGATTGGACTTGAAGCCTTATCTTGCAAGGAGAGAGTTAAGAGCATAATCCACCACGCTAACCCAGTGCCGTTTGGTGGATGACACATGACCTCGAAAGTTTCTAGGTCCATTTCGGTTTCCTACGATGTTTTTCTTCACCGTTTTTAAGTCAACAATATACTACGCACATGTCTTTTGAAAAGAATGAAATAAAATTTTCAAATCTGCGTTTACTTCTTTTCTGTTCTTTCATACGATCTATCCATATTTTTGGATACCCTCTCTCATCATCCTAGTGATCTTCTTTTTTTTCAGCCCGTTATCGACCACTGCTGAGCATAGGCCTCATGACATGAGGCATGACCTCTCTTCGTGTACGCCACTTGTTACCCTATTGATATTCATACCTTTTTCGGGTTCCGTAAAACGTAAAAATGAAACCCTTATATATTCGTCATATCTGTCTGTCTGTCTGACCGTCCGTATGTCACAGTAACTTCTTTCCGAAACTATAAGAACTATAACTGTTTAACTTGGTAACTAGATGTATTCTGAAAACCGCACTTAGGTTTTTACACAAAAAAAAAACTATAATAAATTTTGGGGGTGCCCCTTACTAAGAACTTTTTTGACCTACAACCTAGAACTCACAATTTTTTTTTCATCAAACCCATACGTAAGTATATGGGGGGGTGTCTTTGTATAGGTCTTCAAAAATTATGTCGAGGTTTATAATGTATTTTTTTCTATACTGAATAATTTGCGCGATAGACACTTACAAAGTGGTAAAATGTGTCCCCGGTCCCCTGTAACTTCTAAAATAAAACATTAAAATAGATAAGAATGATAACACTAAAAAAATACGATGTACATTACCGTGCAAACTTCAACCGAAAATTGGTTTGAACTCGATCTAGTAAGTAGTTTTTTTTAGTACGTCATAAATAAATTATTATTATTAAAACATCGATCAAACTTACAACGAACTACAAGAACTTATGTATTATGTTACTTGCTGGTATGGAACCCATCATGGGCGAGTCTGATTTGTACTTGGCCACATTATTTGGTTATGCGGTCTTCATTCCTACGCATAAGGGTCTTCATATTAAAACAAAATTACCCAAGCACATAAACACCTGGAGCAGAAAGTCTAATTATGTAAAATGATGCCTGGAATCATGATCTGCTTACAGAACTAGTCTTTATTTACAAGACCTAACGAAATCACATGCTAATTAAATCAATTACTGGTGCCAGTTTGCATGTAGAATATAAATAGGCATCTGCGGTTTGGGTTAGATCAGACGTTTAGGACCCTCATTCTATCACAGCAGACGTTATCCGTTTCACTCATTCCACCGATAATTCTGATGACAAAAAGAGTGATAGAAAAATTATATCGACCGAGCCAGATTAAGGTCTTATTACCTTATACCATGGGTCGTTACTATAACTCGGGCTGATAAAGATAGAGGTTTATTGGAAACGCATGTTAATTCTCTTAATTAATATTTAGTAATGTATCGTATGAATTAATTTGTGGTTAATATTCTCAATTAGTTTAATTTGGCAGGACAATATTAGTTTTTGAGATGTATTTGAATGAATTTTGAATATGTGTTAGGAAATAATGATACAAATCCTACATTGATTTATTTGCGATGGAATATTTTAATAAACATTATAACACAAATGACATAAAAGCGAAACCTTGTGTGGTTATTAGTTTTTATGTATATTCCCACGTACCTACCTCTGTAATGGCTGAACGGATTTTGATGAAATTAAATGCGTAGTAGTTAAGTACATTACTATTATCTCGATTATCCCTTTATTGGTTTTAGGATAATGTTTAATTAATGATAAAAACAGATCTGCTTCATGAAAGTTAGTTATTTTCAATTAGCACGCTTAGAGCGTCTAACGTAATTATTATTTTTTATCTATTCTATGGTTTACTTAGTAGCAGTAAATTTATTATTGTAAACGCTAGAAGTTTTTTTTTAAATAAAGGATGACGAGACGTGCAGGTCATGTGCCTGATGGTAAGCAACATGCCTGCCACATAACAACTGAACGTGACACGCAGCTATTGGAACATGAAGAATCCAAATCATTAACTAGCACTGCACAGCGCTAGTGATCTAAGAGAGACGACTACGACTCACCAGAGATTTACCAGATCCCAGAGATCTAAGATGTTATGTGTTATCTCTAAGCCCTGTAATTTCTCTGGAAACATTGCCCTTCAAACCGGAACACAGTAAAGTTTGCACATTACGTTTTGGCGGTAGAATAATAACTGGCAAAGGTGTGGTACTTCCCCAGGCGCACTCTGCTAAGAGTCCTACCACTACCAAACTTATAACTTTGTTGCAATAAATGTATTATGTAAACGCCAGAAGTTATATCGCTTTAATTTTTAAGAAGTATTATTAACGCCCACGTTCAACTAACGCTCTTTCTACGCTAGACCAAAGTTGGCTAAACACCAAGTGGGGTTAACTGCCAGAGGTACCTTAAAAAAAAGACGCGCAATAAACTTTCCACGTACGTAGGTACGTACATTACAGTACATAATGTACAGTACGTAATTTAGGTGTAGCTGTACGTAAAGCTGTCTAACGAGTGGAATAATTTGCCAGCATCCTTGTTCCCGGAGAGATACAATCTGGAAATTTTAGGGTCAGAGTGAATCGGTATTTTCATGGTCAACGTCCTTCATCTTCGACCACACCGTGGCTTAACATCAGGCTAGTTGGTGGTAAAACACAGGACTAGGTAAGTGCGATAAAAAATCTTCAGTGTGTCAAAGTTGGCTGTTTTCTGCTGAGCTGAGTTCGTGTGCATCGTAAAAAAGGGTCATAAATCACTCTCAAGAAACAGTTCTCAACCAACTTATAATCATGTTGTTTTTGAAGTGTACGCACCTTTTGGTGCACTACAGACAGATTTCACGCGTCACGCTCGGATAAGATCGATCGATAAGAAATATTCGGGGAAACTCGGAACCATGGTCATGCTCATGGCCATGTCCACGCTCATGGCCATGTCCTCCGGTTTCACCCCCGTTGTTTCCAAAGTAAGCCATCAACATCTGAGTTATAACGTTATAAGTTTTCACTTCCATCGGCAGTTCTTATGACTGCCAATTTTTTTTAAAGGTGCGTGCGGACACCTTACATATTCAGTCACCCTCATCATTTTATCCAATCTCGCCAAAAGAAGTAAAAAACTGGATCAGCACGAATATCTAAATATAAAGAAGAAACAATAAAAGATATAGATATCATTATACTACGCAAATAGTGAAACATATTCAAGCAGTTATTTATGAGAATCGCGATAAACATCAATCGAGACCGGAATCGATTACAATCGACTCGGAGTAACACGTTGACGGAAACAAAACAATCGATTGTATCGAGTAGCTGTCGCGGAAACTATCGGTTTCGAACAATCGAATCAGGCGATGCATTATGTGAGTTTTTAGAATTGCAGTTTGTTTGTAGACGTTCGAATTTTTTTTAAACTTCTTCCGCTCCACAGTTTTACCCGTCGCTTACCTAAACTATTGGTAGAAATTGTACTCCCTTAAGGGTATTTTTTTAAATTTTTGTATGTCAGTAGATACATTAAGCATACAATATAAATCAAATGTTTTAAAATATACATTTAAATGTTTTTTTTTTCTGTTTAGCAGATCAGGTCAGGGGTGGTCACATATAAATTGTATCTACCAAACAAAAATGAAAACCATAAAAATTGATTCACAATTGACAGAGCTATCGACTAACGTAGGTATATACAAAAAACATATAACATATAATTGAGAATCTCATCATTTTTGAAGTTTGAGACGAACTTCTTAGCATTCGTGACGCACTCGCACGACTGGCCTCGTGGCCTAGTGGGTAGCTCTGCCTGCGAAGCCGAGGGTCGTGGGTTCGATTCCCACCTAGTGCAAATATTTTTGTGATGAATTCAAATGTTTGCACTGTGTCTGGGTGTTTCTATGTATAATAAGTATGTATTTAAAACTATATAAGTAATTATATCAGCTCTCTGGCCGCGCCATCATACAAGCTTTGCTTAGTTTGGGGTCAGATGGTGTTGTGTGTGAATTGTCCACCAATATTTATTTATTTATTCCATGGATTCACCGTGCGGGTCCATCGTGTGGCAGAGAGAGAAATCTCGAGTAGACCCCAAGACTTGTGACTCGGGCGTAGGTTTAAAAGGTGCCCCTTTTTGACGTACGTCAACACTCACCTTCACTACTCGTGTTTCTCTCCCTGCCCAGCCAAATCCGATATGATCCTACTAATGCAGCTTTAGATACTCGTTCTAGTATAGAACTTACTACACTTCTGGACAAGCCATGGTCTTTAAGCAGGTTATAGAGAGATTTTGCTGGTATACTTCTTGCTTCTACAGCATATAAATTAACTACAACTCGCGTTTTTCCTGCTCTCGTTCTGCTTTGTTTTGTCCGATACAACCACGATACAACTTTGTTTGACGTTTAAATGTTATAAGCATACTCTAATTAGAGTATGCTTAGAACATCGTAACGGACAAAACGACGGATCGAAGTTAGAGTTAGAAAGTTTATTTCGAAATTACGTTTTCGTAGAAAGAGAGTAGACGTCCTGATGATTAGATGATCAGGTGTCAGATAGGCAACATCGATCCTAATTTTTGACGTGACAATGTCTTATAATTCGATGAAGCCGGCTGCACGCCCGCAAAACATGACGTCATGTGCCGTTAACGCCGTTACCTCGCCGCCGGCGTTACCTCGCTCTAAGGCGTAGTTGAAGTTGTCACGTTCAACTAACGTCAGTAACCCGACTTTACAGACAACTATTTTTTTATCAATCTTTTATCCCATCTCAGAAAGGCTTGTCTATTCAGTGCAGTTTTGAAATACGGACGTTACGAGTTACGTAGGTAATTTAAAGTTTTCGACCTCAATCTGTCTAAAACGATTAATATTCTGCTTAGTAAAACAGCATAGGAATCGTCTTGCTATGCTATTTAACTTCTTAATCACACAAGTAGGCGATTTGTATTTGAAATACTTAATAAAGGAAAATTTATGAATGAAAGTATAAATTTCATCAACGTATCGATAACCAAACGGTAGCGATAGAAATAAAATATGAACAGAACTCGTGATAATCCGGTAGGCCGACAGATGTCGCTAATACACGTCAAATACAACTCAATCTTATAAAAAATTGGCCATTTGGATGCTGATATATTTTATACTGTTAAAATTATAGATAGTTATCTAAACAAATATAACTAACAAGTGGGTTAATTGGGAATGTGTCAGTTTTTCACACATTAACACTGGGTTTTATTGTTATGTCTTTAATCTCGGGATCTGTCAAATTTGAATGTTAACTAGTGTAGAGCTCGTGGGTTTACACACTAAGTGTCTATTTCCTTATTTTTTCCGGTGAATGTATGTGTCTGACTTATTTTCTGATAGATATGGAGTGAGCGAATAGGCAAACGTAGCGCAGGACGTCCTGAAACTCGATGGCGTGACAATATATACGTAAAGAAGCAGACAGTAGCTGGAAAAACCAATGGATTTTGCGCTTATTCGTCAACTCAAAAGTCCGTTAGATAGTAGAGGCCACTCACGGTCGGCTACTATGGGCCAGTTAGAAAAAAAATCCGAGAATAGATACGGCTAAGGGGCTAAGTGGCATATTTATCTTGGGAGAAGCCAATGGTCTAGGGTAGGCTGATGATGATGAAAGAGTGACGGGACGAACCATTCACAACGAGATAACTAATGGATATTAAATTGTAATTAGACCCGTTCAGGGGGTGAGGTAAGGTTAGTAGGTTAGTAGATCAGAAAATGGCTAATATCTAGAGCCTTCATTCGGGAAATTGTATTGGTAACTGTTTAACTAAAAATCTCTAGATCCTTTTAGAACATATGTACCAAAGTCGTCACTTTGGTAAGGATCATCAATATGAAAACAGGCTGACAATTTTAGTATGAACACTAATGTGGTTGTTATACAGTTTTGTTTAAAACACAAAAAAGAGAGGTTTAAAAGATTCAGAAGTTCCAGATTATAGAGGTGAGTTTACATAGTGATATACTTCTAGTCATTTTTCATAATGTAGATTGACGGGATGAACGATATATTTACGCTTACGGCTTACCATTAGGTATGCTTTTAGGTATAGATATCTATTTTAAATTAAGGATCCTAAATAAGATTATTGATCTTTTTGACATGTAATGTCATTGACATTGCCCTTCAATCCGAAACGCAGTTGTAAAATTTTATAAAAGGTTTATATTTACATAGACAGTTTAAAGGGTCATCGCGCCCACTCTTGGTAATTTTAAATTTAGGCTCAAACGCTGCTTACTGCTTACCGAGCCGACGTTATTATATTAAACATTGTATTTGATGGTGATATAAGTTGACAAGTTGACATTACCAAGAATATTTTTTAAATTAATTGACATTTACATTATTTTTATTATGTATTAATTTATGGATTATTATTTTTACCAACGCATAATGTATATTAAATACATAGCAATTATGTAGAAACATTTATACTACTGACGTAATTAATTACAAAATATGTTAAAATAAATAAAATATGATTATAAAATAATTATACCTAAATGTTTATTTCGTTATATTATCCATCTGAAATAAGTTGCTTTACAGTTTTTTCTTTGTGTTGTGTGTAAAATAAACTGTTGTTTTTGGTAGAACGTCTAGGCTATAGAATGAGTTGCCTGGGTGGGATTTCTCGGTGGTTACAATCTTAATGTCTTCAAATCGAGTATGAATCAGTTTCTTCTAGGTAGGCACGCTCCGTCGTGGACCACATCATTGCGGCGAGATGGCGGTCAAGTATAAACCTATACCTAAAAGTGAAAAAAAAAATGTATAACTTTACTGCGTTCCGGTTTGAAGAGTATAATTTACAGCTTTTCACAAAATGCATATGAAAGTGAATACGGGACTACTCACATAACTAGTCTATTTTTTTCTCAGTCTGGCTGTATGCCATTTTATTTGGCTGTTATTTCCAGCTAATTTCTGAAACGGCTAAATTGCTTTTAACGATATACGAATAACATAGGCTATTTTTTTTTTCGAAAAAAAAAAATAACTGCGTACGGCATTTAAAAATGGCCGCGAAAATAAAATTGAAACAATGTTAAACAGGTTAATTAATGCAAAAAATGTGAGACAAAGTTCGCCGGGACAGAATAGATAGTATTACATATATCTACGTATATAAGTTACGGTGGTCTAGTCGGGAGAACGGCGGCTGCCGATCCGGAGACCCCGGGTTCAAACCCCACACGCACCACTGTCTTTTCGAATTCATGTGCGTAATGCCGCTAACTTAAAACGGTGAAGGAAAACATCGTGAGGAAACCGACATGTACCTAGAAATCTTTCGAAGTCATGTGTCATCCGCCAACCCGCACTGGGCCAGCGTGGTGGATTATGTCCTTAACTCTCTCCTTGCGAGAGAAGGCCTCGAGTCCCAGCAGTGGGAACGTTTAGTGGGCTGTTGATGATGACATATATCTACAGCACGCTCCATCGTACATTGCAACGTCGTTTAGGCGAGACGGTGGTCTAAGAACCATAAATACTTAGTTGAAAAGATAATCTTTGAATGATAATTCAGATGTACTTGGAATAATTTTCATTATAATTTAGTTTCCTTAAAGTTGTTCCTCTTATTAAAATGTGTAACAGTAGTATAAATCACATATACATAGGTACATTATATTACCATAGTCTTATTCTGATCTCTTTGGTCATAATTTCTTGGTTAACCCATAAATAACAAGTTTAATTCCAAAATCTAAACTATTAACATTTCATATAGACAGATAGTAAAATTAAAAACAATATTTATGACTATTTTAGTTTTAATAACTGCTTGATACGAAAAAGAATTATCGCAATATTATTCAAAATCTTTTGTCAAGAAGGAAAGGCAAAATAAAATCGATCTCAGAACTGATTATAATCCGAATATATGTTTTAATTTTGTAACAAAAATAAATTATTATATTCAAGAATCAATTTTCTTTGTAGTTATATTTGCATAATCGGATTTAACGACAGGAGAATTAAACATAGTTTTAAATTATAAATAAGCGTATCTTAATTTTACAACTTATGACAGCATTCCTCTGATGACTGACCGGAATGCTGGCATCCTTTTCAATCATTCAAAGAAAAAGTTAGCTCCCTATAATTTGTAGATAATATGTTAGCATCATTTTAGCAAATTTATAAATGTGCAAAATGTTGACGACTGGCTGGAACACGTTTTTTTTTCTTTTTTTTTTTGACCTGGTATTTTATATTCCATTTTTCCAAGTTTGAGACTTTAAAATTAAGGGTTTTTGTAATTTTAATTGAGTTTAAAAAAAAATATTAAAATTTTATCAATCTTCTAGTAGGTATTAAATTGATGAAAATTAAGCGTAGGTACCTATATAAAAACAATATTAATAAAAAAATCTAAACTTAAGAAAAATGAACTTTTACTTTCGTGATTAAAACCTCCTGAGTGCCTCTCGGTATTTCCATGATGACGGATATACCTAATCTTGTGACTTCAAAGAGAATCTGATCCTTTTAAAATAGCGCACTCCATCATAGACCGCATAGGTACTCACATCAGGCGAGACCGGAGTCAATTGGAAGTAGGCTATTATCAGATGATTTTGGGAACCAAATACCGAATGTAGATGCAGTGTGTAGTTTCGAGAGCTATCATAACATGATTTGAATAATAATTAGAAATTCTACGGTTAGATTATATTCGCAGAATTATGACGATGGTGATTTTTAAATTAGGCGAAAGAGGAAGAAACTTTATATTCTAAAGTAAGGACTATAAGCTAGCAAATTTGATGAGCATATGTATTCTAATTCATAACGCAATCAGATTGATTTCGAACTGGAACTAAACCTCTCAATCTTTGTCTTATTCATTTAGAATGACACAGACATGGATTTTCCTTCCGAATTTGAATAGTTCAGATTGGTTTCAGAATCAGTTCCCTGGATAAGATGTACAGAACAATAAAGGTAGTTGAAAGCCAGAAGATACGAGTACTTTTGCTTTGCAATGGTTTGAATCAACTGTGAACGATCACGATGATGAGTTCAGTGTATTCCGTACTAAAACGAATCGTGGATTAGTACCAGTTTTCAAATCATCCGACTTCGATAAAAAATCTACTACTGATGCAATGGTATACCGGAATTCTAATCCCTATGCAAATAACGTAAATTCCTCTGTTACTAACGAGTGAGAACACCCACGTGTGTGCAACTGAGGTCACACTCATTTAATTAAAACTAAAATTGTTTCCTAGAAACCGTGTGAGTACAAATTTAGTGTTGATTTAGGGTTCAGTGAGCGAATAATCTAAGTCCGCATTGCCTAAAAGTTGTAGAAGCACAATGGTAAAGACGTATAGTGCCACAGTGTAGTCACAAGTGTTAGGTCGTTAGTTTAGTTCCGGTTTCCGTCGCTTTATTATCAGCATGGCTATCTTGGATTCTTATGAGAAAAGACCTGGAAATTAGTACTGGGAATATGAGTTGGGCTGAATATTCTTCTGCAAAGGAACACATTTCAGTAATTTAAATTTATTCCTGATGTTACAGCTAGCCTTAGGTAAAAAAGACAAGTGACATGCCATTTCGTGTCAAGTGATCATCATCAGTTATGGACATTTGGACACCACACGTGTGAAGTGCGTTACTTTCCAAGGAAGAAGCTAATCACCTTTCGTTCGAAGCAGCCCAAATATATTCGGATCTATTATAATTTCGGAGAAAAGAGTTTCAGGTAGTTGTGCCATTTAATGCACGACCATAGCCATACAAGTTGTATTTCGAAGAACTTTTTTTAAGGCAACAAGTTGTGGAATTATTAAATTGAATCGAACTGTACGAGAGCTTCACGGAGTAAAAACATTTCGGTGAGTGTGCAGCTGATCTGTAGGATCTATTGCCTTTTTGTCCTATCGAACCTATCGAGCTAATGAAAGTAATTTTCTCCTAAACTAAGAAGTTCGCCAATGAACGGTGTCTGTACAATGACCTGCCATTTCAGTTTTCCGATTATTTTATGACACAACATTCCTAACACTTCCACCACAAACCTAATTTCTGAATTTTATTCATATTCACGGACATAGAAGAGATATTCTGTACTGTGTTCACGGAGCACAAAATTTGAACATCTATCGTACCATTGCAATGAGGTTTTGCATTACGAGCCTATACCTACTTACAGATCACATTCAAGAATATTATATGAAAACAATTAGTACAAATAAATTTATGCAGAACCCCATCTAACTAAAACTTCACACTTTTTTTTGCAAACATCACGCGACACGATATTTCGATCAAGATTATTTGCAGATCAAATTGTTTGACATTTTTTGTGGACTTGCGGTTTCTATAGGTACTTGGACGTGTGCCAGAAACTCTAAAAAGAACCAGATTAACTTGACACGTTTTTAACAGAATTCTTTATACAGGCAGAGATCTAAGAGGCGTCTTGGTGTAGTACACATGCTGGTGTTCCTCAAGGCGGCGTGCTATCACCACTTCTCTTCGCTATTTTCATTAACTCTATTTCTCAACAATTAATTTCTTCCTACCACCTTTATGCAGACGATCTACAAATTTATTCTCAAGCCCGACTCTCTGACCTAAACGTTGCTATTGACACGGTTAACGCCGATCTACGAAAAATTATACATTGGAGCAACTCGTTTGGCTTAAACGTTAACCCTACCAAAACTCAGGTAATCATAATTGGCAGTCCTTACATGATTGCCAGGGTCGACTGGGCTACTATCCCACAAGTTACATTTAATGGGATTGTAATTCCGTATAGTGAAACTGTCAAAAACCTCGGCGTTATTTTTGATCGCACTTTGAGTTGGGAGCCTCACTTAAAATGTATTAGCAGTAAACTCTTTGCATCTGGTGGATCGTTGAGACGCCTCCGTAATTTTTTACCAACTGCTACCAAAATTGCGCTTGCACAGTCTCTTCTGCTTCCCATTCTGGACTATGCAGATGCCTGCTATCTGGATCTCAATGAAGATCAGCTAAATAAACTTGAGCGTCTTCAAAATTATTGTATACGATTTATATTTGGATTACGCAAATATGATCATGTGTCTCAGTTTCGTATGCAGCTCAAGTGGCTTCCCATTCGCTTTCGTCGGAATGCTCATATTTTATCTCTTGTCTATAATGTATTGTTTAACCCCTCGTACCCACGCTATTTGAAAAACCTGTTTACATTCTGGAGCACCGCGCACTCTCTGCCTCTCAGATCGAAACATAACTTGTCGCTTCAATCGCCCTCAGCACACAGTCAATTCTACGGCAAGTCGTTTGCTTTTCAGGCTGTTCAGCTATGGAATGCTTTGCCTGTATCTACTAGGCAAGCTCCATCGCTTGCTGTTTTTAAAGACCATGTGAAACAAATTTACTTTTCGCAGTCGTCATCTAGTTGAAATAATCACTCTTAATTGTGTATCCATACTTAAACTTTTAATGTATGTATTAGTATATTATTATTTTTTATACAAATTATTATATGTATTAGGATGTACAATTATTTCTATGTAGGTTTATCAGTATATATTATTCATGTTACTGGTTTTTTTTTTTTTTTTTTGTTGATTATTTTTTATTTTTAGTAATGTTATAGAAGTATCCACCTCTTTTTATTTGTACTTCCCGTTTTCCTATTTTCGTATCTGTTTTTCCATCCTACGGTTGCCTGGAAGAGATCGCTTTTAGCGATAAGGTCGCCCATTGCTACTTTAATTTTAGTCTTTAAGTTTTTATGTCTTTTATTTTAAATTTAGTGCAATAAAGAGTTAATCTATCTATCTATCTAAAAATATTGGACTTTGGAAGTGATTTCAAAGTGATGACAGGGTGAACTATATAATAACCTGTGGTTGTACCAGATGTATGAGACCTGTCTGCTGTAATGTTTGGGGTGGAGTTGTAGATCTTGTTATAGTGGACTAGTGTAGTAGTTTTATTTTAATTGCTGTCACTCGGATGTGCTTGTTTCGACTTTTGCGGTTTCTTTTGTTTACGTTTATTATGTAGATTGTTAAATTTAAAAGGTTTTTAACCTCTATTTTGATTTGATTGCTGAAAGATAAAAATATGTCGATATTTTATTGAGTAAGATTACCAGGGCGAATGTTAATAGACAGCTCGGCGTTTATTTTTTGAAATCCAAAATTGTTCTTGAAAAAGATCTACAAGTGAAATGAAATGGAAATATAGCTAAGCAACGAAGAAGCGTGAATTTCAATTCGCGCTTGTCCGCTGGCGCTCTCTGTCCGGCCGGGATTAGCCGAAAGACAAAAAACCTCCAAAAAACACCAGCGGGGCTAGCACGGGCAGTTGACAATTACTCCACCGGGAAAGGAAATAATCTCTTTCCCCCTTGTCAATTTTGTCCACTGTCAGAGCACGGACTCACCGGTGGATAGTTATTCCACGGTGGATAATATACGGCGGGAGTAGCGTTATCGCTTCAGTATTGCCGTTATAAGAAAATTAAATAATAAAGTGGCCAAGTGCAAGTTGGACTCGCCCATGAAGGGTTCCGTTGCAGCAAGTAACATAATATACATAGTACACATAGTTCTTGTACTTCGTTGTAACTTTGATCGAAGTTTTATTGATAGTGTATTTATGACTTACTAAAAACAACTACTTATCAGATCGAGTTCAAACCAATTTTCGTTGGTAGTTTGCATGGTAATGAACATCATATATTTTTTAATTCTCTTACTTTAGAAGTTAGAGGGAGGGGGGGCACACATTTTACCACTTTGGAAGTGTCTCTCGCGCAAATTATTCAGTGTAGACAAAAAATATATTAGAAACCTCAATATCGTTTTTGAAGACCTATCGATAGACACCCCACACGTGTAGGTTTGATGAGTTTCATTTATCAGTATGGGGGGCAACCCTAATTTTTTAAATTTTTTTTTATAAAAACTTAATGCGGTTCACAGAATACATCTACTTACCAAGTTTCAACAGTGTAGTTTTCATAGTTTCGGCAAAAAGTGGCTGTGACAGACAGACGTGACGAATCTATAAGGGTTCCGTTTTTAAGTTTTACGGAACCCTAAAAATGATGTATTGATCATCAGTTTTTCTGTCAACGTTTGCTCTTCTTCCTTTTTTTTTCTGTGCTGCGTTTTGAGGTTTTATATGTAGGTTTTATATTTTTGTAAACAACTATAAAACATTTTCTCATCTAAATCACATACCTTAGTATAGAGAACGCATTTAGATATAAAAATGAGTAATTATATAATTAAAAATATAATTATAATATGCTCGCGACATTATGTTTGAGAGAGATTTACTTATATCCCCACCTCCAAATCAGACGATAGTTTGTCCCCTGTCATATGTCTATTGAAGAGTATTTATCTTCGTTTTCCCGAGTCCGTGCTATACAGCGGGGAGTAGCGTGATATAATGTCCATGACAAACGTCAAGTGGAAACAATTTATCCCTTTCCCCTGTTGCCATGCTATGCAAGGTGGAAATGATTATTATATCCACTGACAGGTGGATAAAAATGGTGGAAAGACTATTAGTCCACAGTCCGTGCTAGCCCCGCAGGGATCGGGAAGTTATTCTCTGACGCCCAGCCCACCTGAAAGTTTCCGAGCTTCAATAACTAAGCTATAGTAGATCCAACCGTTTATTTTCTTTTTGACAGCACCAATAGAACGTAACTACGCCATGTTACGCAAAAGTTCACTTTTAAATGCGAGGTTTTAAAAATATGACAACTGCTTAAATTTGCTCCTTGATCCCGTATAATATTATAATCATCTTTGACAAATTGAGTCCATAGGTGCAGTAGTTTTTTTATAAATTACATAAAACAACAAACGTTCACCCATAGAACGTAAATTTTTAAAAACGTTTGTTATTTTATGTAATTTCTAAAAAAACTACTGCACTTATGGACTCAATGTGTCAAAGATGATTATTATACGGGATCAAGGAGCAAATTTAAGCAGTTGTCATGTTTTTTAAACGTCGCATTTAAAAGTAAACTTTTGCGTAACATGCCGCAGTTACGTTCTATTGGTGCTGTCAAAAAGAAAATTAACGGTTGGATCTACTATAGTAGGTATGTTTGAAATTCCGTTGACGTCGAAATATATTTGTCATTTTTACTTAACTTAAAAATAAATACAGGTTCTTGTTTTGCGTTCTATTTGACTCGCGTAAGCTTTGAAGCAGCCTACTAAATGTTCCCACTGCTGGAACTCGGAGCCTTCTCTCGCAAGGAGAGTCTAGGCCATAATCCACCACGCTGGCCCAGTGCGGGTCACATGATTTCGAAATATTCTAGAAACGTGTCGGTTTTTTCATGTTTTTATTCACCTTTTTAAGTTAGTGGTATTAATCATGTGCACTAAATCCGAAAAGACAGCGGTACGTGTGACATTTGAGCCCGATGCTCCGGATCGGCAGTCGCCGTTCTCCCGACTATATCAGCCGTAACTTTGAGCAAATGTACCTACAGAATACAGCGTTTAAGTCTGATTAAATCAATTTACTGGTTAGTTAATTACTGGTTAAATTATACACGACCGATAAGCATTCACTGCTATCGGAGAAATTCATTAGCGGCTAGAATGATTCGGTGAGTCACTGCTGGGCCGGTCGGTTGCGAAATCGAGAGCTTTAGAAATGTTTTATTGGGCTGTGACACGCAATTGTCATGTTGTAGTCACGTTTTAGGCGATTCAACTTTTAGTAAATGATAAAACATTTGGAACATGAAAAAACTGGTACTTAATTAAAATAAAAGCCGGGTCACACAGAGGCGATCCGATAGCTATAGCGATCCGATAGCGATCCGGATCGTATCCGAGTATGGGATCGCGCCCGCTTGCTGTGTGTCAGGTTGCATACAAATTCGAACATTACAAAAAATCCCGTCTCGGATCGCTATCGCTATCGCTATCGGATCGCCTCTGTGTGATCCGGCTTTAATTAGGCACTATTAAAATAACCTTTACTAACAATTTATATATATTTAACCGCGGTTTTATCCGCTATTTCCGTAATTTCCCCGCAAAAAGAAGCATGTGTACCTACTATTTGAGACTAATACCAAACTATGTTTAAAATTTTAACCCGATCTATTTTCTGAATAGGTACTCTATTTAGCTGTTCTGGCGTAATTGAGTAACAAACATTGATATTTATAATAATAGTACGAATATTTAATAGACGTCATATTTTCACGATTTGTGGTTCAAGTTCCTGTAAAAAATTGGGTTGGCCTGATTGACCGTTTACCTATTCTTAGTCAGCCGGTTTTTGCTCTGGCAAAGATGACATAAATTCCCATAAAAAGAATCGCAAAATACATCGATAAAAATGCTTTATCGTTTTATTATTGATTAAGTTTATACATAACTGTATAATGAATCCAGCTACGATTGGACATAGAATATAGATAAAGTTAACATATAGGAAACAAAGTAGTTTATGTCCAATAAAACGGCCATTTAATTGCGTCAAGGAGACTCATAAAAATGGTGATCAATCTTTAAGCTCGTCCCGTCTGACAAGTTACAGAGAAGGGCAAATAACTAACCAATGATAGACCGCGCACAACTCCGGCGCCATCTTGTTATGACAATTTGACCGATTGGCCATTCGCTTGATGACTATTGTAGATTCGGCCAATAATCACTAATCTACCCAAACATGGTATATTGTCATCTCAATGTTTTAATTTCAATAAATTTAAAACATTTCCATTTTGTGAACTAATTAAAGTTATGGGAGAAAGTTAATGCTTTCTGGTAAGTTATTGGGTGTGGAGGAATTTTTATGGATTAGGATTCACGCGTTTTTGTGTTGGTGATTAATTTTGAGGAAGTTGAATGACTGGATCCGACGTGTATGGGAGAATTACTTCATTTTGTAAGTTCAATTTAAAAAGTAAATTGTTTTTTATTTAGAAATAGGTGCTTAGTGACAAAGAAGCAGACGAAAGCCTACTTGATGGTAAGTAAGTGGTAAGTAACTGGAAGCTGCCGCCAATGGAGATGCAAAATCAAATACCAACCCGTATAGGCAATTATAGGTATCATTCAGTTGATGATAGCATGCAAAGATTGAAAAAATGAGTAGGTACCTACCTAAATGTTGTAGTAGTTAGTGGGTAGGTACAGAGTTGTAGGTCATGTATTCGATTCCTATTCAGATTATTGTGGGAAAAAATATGGTTTGTTCTGTGTCTGATTCTATGTATTATTTATGTGCATTTGCGATTTCATTTTTAGCTTATTGGAACGGCAACTCTACGCGGGTAAAATCGCTATGTGTGAAGTAAAGTCTTTTTTACTAGACATGTCGCATTATTATTACTGGTGACCCCAAAAATTTACCAGACTGCTAAGTAAGGCGAATACTAATTATGCGTCTAAGATTCCTAGCGCAGCTGGCAAAAGTGATGATTAATAACTTTAAAACCGTTGAACTGAACTTGGAACACTAAATCACCATTCTGACAAAAATACAACATAGACACGCACATAGGCACGTAACACTTATAACATTCTATACTTTTGCGTCGGAGGTTAAAAAGGCATTGCCACAAGAAATAATTACCCGCATTGTAAAGAACAAATTACGGGGAGTGAAATTTAAACCGAGGGTAAAGGAAAACCTGAATGGCAGTTTCTATTGAAGCGTAAAGTGACCAATTAATTTCTGCACTTGATTAGTGTTTATTGTTCCCCGTTCTGGGATTCGAATCTGGCTATTTTAAGCTCGAGAAAACCTTGAATAGGTACATTGTGCTGTGTAAAAGCTCCTAAGTATAATTTAGTTTTAACTCAGAAAGCACGTACAGGGGATACTTTTGTTTTGGAATAAAATTTACTACAGTGTTATACAACTTCGATTGGCACAATTTTTGTATTTTTGATGAACTCAGGTATTTAATACAGATGCCAGTTTCTTACTCAACTCTATCTAGCCGAAAACTAATCAAAGCTAGTAATAAGAAAATCAGTATAGCATGTATACATGCTATACAGTAATGTAATATATAGTATTGTAGGCACAAGCGCACATTACGCGTATGAATAGTCAAATCACTGCCGAGCACTGGATTAGGCTAATCAGCAGAATGATTTTAAATTGAAGTACGTTTTAGTTTATTTGGAGAAAAAATCAAGTTGGAGACAGTTTCCTGCAAACTAGAACCTACTAATTATTCCGGTATTATAAACTAGATGGAAGAAGAAATTATGAAGTGGTACCACTTTTCCAAAATAAGCTAAGTACCTAAATATTAACAAAATGAATGTAAAAAAGACAAATCGTTTTAAAATAGCTTCAGATAACGCTAAAGTGTCCACTGATAAAAAGCAGGAAGCTGCTAAAACACAGATATTAAATACTAATAAATAACAAGATGTGCGCTCGCGTGATCACATCCTACAAATCAACTTGCAACTGATTTAAGACCGTTGCCACATCATTTTATTGCCGTGTTTAATGTCGTCTGTCTATTAGTTTGTCTAGAGTCAGTTTGATGCTCGAAGATAAACACGATTTTTTAAAAAGCCGTTTTATAAAAAAAATACTAAAAATGTTTACTAAAAATCTTTTGTTTCATAAAACTGGCAACACTTTGTAGTTTTACCCGCGCAGTTCCTGTTCCTGTGATTTTTCGCGATTAAAATATATGTACTATTCCAGATTATAATCTACCAGTGAATAATTAAAATCCAGTAGTTTAAATAGTGAAGCAAGTCCCTGATATTTCAATACAATTTGATGCACCATGTTTGCAGGTAAACTGTACCACCACCATACAATCACGGTTTCACGGTATTGTAGAACGTAACACAAAGTTTCTGTCTGTCTGTATTGGTTCTGTATAATTACATTGGTCTCATCACAAGGGCTCAGTCGTCACCCAAACCGTTGCGTTCAGACATATCGTTATTTAGAACCTTAATACATTTAGTGTTATCGACTCTAATCTCATTAGGGTAATTGGTCACGTTGTACATTATCATCGTCCATGTCACACGATCTAAATCAGACTCACGTCCCGTCATTTCGGTAATAACATTTGGAATTTTATGGACTCAACGCGTCTCAGTAGATTTATCAGAAACTGTGATGGAAATTATGGTAAACTCAGTATTTGATGGCGGTGTTGTAAACGGTCGACGTATACTTCGTTGTGTTTGATTTGTACCTGTTAGCTTACGAATATATTCAATTAATATTGATTTTATTGCACTGTTTGGTTAGTTTGATTCAGATTCAGATTCTTTATTGGTAACGACATTCATTACAGGTCACATTTTGTTTGTCACAGGTCACAGTTGATTTGGTTTAGTTCGGTTACCATTATTTTCTTACAAATAAATTTATCTTTTGTAGGTACCTACTATTCCAAATCACAATTTGATTATGTTCCAAATGTGTCTTATGTGCCATCACTAACTATAATTGTGGTCTAAATTTATCTTATGTACTATTCCAAATCATATTCTGATTGTGTTCCAAATTTATCTTTTGTCCTATTCCAAACCATAATCTTGATTGTGAAGATTGTGTTCCTAATTTACAAGTATGAAGTAGGATGACTGTCTGACGTATGACTGTACCGGTTAACTTCTAGGACTCTCTAGTTAGCTCTTGGACTGATTAACCACTTTACTTTGCTTCTCTGGCTTGAGGGTTATGTCCCTAAGCTATATTATGGATGGTATATACATACAGATTAGATGCATAAATGTATGTACCTATAATGTACAACACCTTTGGCAGTTATTCTACCGCCAAGTACCAATGTGCAAACATTACTGTATTCTGGTTTGTAGGGCAATGTTTGCCAGTGAAATTACAGGGGATAGAGATAAAACATCTTATGAATCTGGGTGACGAGCGCAGTGCAGTGCAGCGCTAGGTAATGATTTGGACTCTTCATGTTCCAAAAGCTTCGTGTAACTGTACTTTTATGTGGCAAGCAAAGATCATCAGACACATGTCCTACTCGTCTCGTTATTTATTTTACTTTTAAAAAAAACGTTAGTTTGTATTACTAATAATAAGCCAGCTATTTGGCTCTCTTTGCTTTATTTGGAGTTAGTAAACGTTTTATGAGAAAAGTCCTTCATATTTATTGTTATAGAAACACCCAGTTATATATATGTTATATATATGACAAATATCCGTATTTATCTGAAAAATAAGTATTTGTCCTGATTGGGAATTGAATCCACAATTTATGGGTGAAAACGGCGATTAGTATATTAGTTCATTACATAAATATTAATAATGTAGTTAAATTGATACCATTGATATGCTCGATAGTTGACTGGGTCAAAATAATTATTGGAGATTTATCGATTTTCTACAATCCAGCCTGACTGCCGATGCCAAAATTGCCTTGATTTATGGGAAATCGTGATTAATATGTATCTAGCTAGTTTAGTAACGTTTGAATGACATAAATAACGAAGAATATGATGTATTGCCATCTCAAATTACAAGTATAAATATGTGTGACGATAAAATTTTGTAGAGCTGTAATAAATGCTGTGTAATTAATGTTTGACTTCGTTTGTTTGTATACATTTTTTTTATTCTATTTCCCCTGTTAGTATGTTAGTGTGGGACATATCTTGGAGTTAAATTAGAACCACTTCCTGATAGATTAGGTTGAATGTTAGTATACTTACGTAACAGCGGTTACAATGCAATAATATGGTACCAAGAAGCTGATCTCAAGATGAAGTCGGAGGGTAGCTATAGGAACTCCTAAACTAAACGAGATAAATCCATCGAATTTAGACTCGTTTGAATAGTCTTTACAAGCACTCTTGTGCTACAGGACAGCCAGGGTCTCAAGATCGAAAGACACGCAATGAATTTCCATTTCAATCTACGTCGTCAAAACATATGAAAGCAAATTTTAGTTTTTTATCCATATTTCAAAAACTGTCACACCAATTTCGATAAAACTTTAAATGGGACTACCTCTAAACTATCATGTATCAAAAAAAAGTATCAAATCTGATTCACAATTGGCGGCGCTATCACGTATACATAAAAAAAAAACATGCAACCGAATAGAAAACTGCCTGCTTTTTTGAAATCAGTTTATATGTGTTTCTATGCATAATAAGCATGTATTTGCAACTATATGTATAATATAAGTATCAAATTAGCGATCTGGCCGCCATAGTATATATATAGGCTTTGCTTAGTTTGGAGTCAGATGGTGTTGTGTGTGAATTGTCCACCAATATTTATTCTAATATATTTATAGTTAAACATTTTGAATCTTCCCAATTTCTTCCAACACAAAATCACGATATTGACAAACGTAGGAGCCGAGCCGCCGAGCCGCCGAGTCAGCGACTGCAAGCGTGGCAGCTTGGCAGCCGCCCGAGGTGGTCCGAGTTTACGACGTCGTTACACCGGCACCGTCTGCGTCCCGGCGTCTGCTGTCGCCTCGCGACACTTCACATCATCGCTGTTTTTATTTAGAAGCAGCGGTTGACCCCTGTCTCACCTGAACTGAGCTAAACACAAACCGTTGTCGATTTAGTCGTCTGAGAGATTTAAATCTCTAGTCTTTACTAATAACTTGCTAATATTATAAAGATGAGGAAGTTTTATGTATGAACGCGCCAATTTTAGTAACCGAGTAGGACCGATTTCAAAATATTGTTCACCATTGGAAATGTCCGTGGACCCCGAGTGACATAGCTTGACTGGCCTCGTGGCTTAGTTGGTAGTAGCTCTGCCTGCGAAGCCGAGGGTCGTGGGTTCAATCCCCACCCAGTGCAAATATTTGTGTGATGAATTCAAATGTTTGCACTGTGTCTGGGTGTTTCTATGTATAATAAGTATGTATTTAAAACTATATAAGTATTATATCAGCTATCTGGCCGCCATCATACAAGCTATGCTTAGTTTGGGGTCAGATGGTGTTGTGTGTGAATTATCCACCAATATATTTATTTATTTATAGGCTATTTATATATGTACCAAGAACAAAGTCGGGGCTGATCACTAGCATTTAAACAAATTTGGTTCGTGATTTGCAAACGGTGTTATTTACGAAAAAGTACTCAATTGGTTCCTAAACATTAAATTTGTTGATAGTGAAATGTAAACTATATAAAATTTGTAGTGATAGAATTCTTAGCAAAATAACAAGAAAACAAATGACAAAGGTCACGGACCCCGGAGTCTGTGGAGCTGTAAAATTCAATTAAAAAATAAATAAAAAATGAATTCTTAGCAAAGCCCGCTTGAGGAAGTACCACATCTTTGCCAGTAATTTAGCCGCCAAGCAGTAACGTACGAATGTCAATGTGTTCCAATTTGAAGAGAAAGTATATAGTACAGTCGAGGTAAACATAAAACTAGCCTGAAATAGAAAAAAATCCGGGGAGCGATTTTTTTTTATGAAACGTCGGGGAGGGTTGTTGGAAGTATAAATTTCGATTTTCTAACTAATCCCGGTAGAGGGTTCGCCACCATCTTGTTTTAAAGTTTTTGTGAAATAACTCGTTCATTTTCAACTTTAGAGCAAAAATGATGGTTATCAAAGTTGTTGGAAATTTAATTTCTCACAAGTTTGCTTCATATAGTTTTTACGCTAGGATCAATATTTGCAGAGTTATACTATCAAGTTTATCGAAAAAATCGTAATGGGTGCAATTTTATTTTCTTCAACTTTGGTTCTCGCACATTTTTTACTTATTTTATTTTTAGTATTTGTTGTTACAGCGGCAATAGAAATACATCATCTGTGAAAATTTCAACTGTCTAGCTATCACCGTTCTTGAGATACAGTCTGGTGACAGACGGACGGACGGATGGACAGCCAAGTCCCAGTAATAGGGTTCCGTTTTTACCCTTTGGGTACGGAACCCTAAAAAGTGCGAGAACCGAAGTTGAAGAAAATAAAATTCCACCCATTACGATTTTTTTGGTAAACTTGATAGTATAACTCTGCAAATATTGATCCTAGCGTAAAACCTATATGAAGCAAACTTGTGAGAAATTAAATTTCCAACAATTTTGGTGTCCATCATTTTTGCTCTAAAGTTGAAAATGAACGAGTTATTTCACAAAAACTTTAAAACAAGATGGCGGCGAACCCTCTACCGAGATTAGTTAGAAAATCGAGATTTATACTTCCAACAACCCTCCCCGACGTTTCATAAAAAAAAATAGCTCCCCGGAATTTTTTCTATTTCAATGTCTGCCCCGACCGTGCTAATAGAGCGAAGTGATTTCAAATCTATGATAACTAGACAGTAATATGAATTTGACATTTTCAAATAATTTTGTGGCCTTTTGTGGTAATGGGCAGGCTACGAGCTTACCATCAGTCGCCGGTCGTAATCGTCTTGTCTCTCTTTATAAAAAGAGGTAATGCAAGACGCCCCGAAACTCGATAGAGTGACGATATACGTATCTAACTCAGCAAGCAGTGGCTGAAGAGGCTAGAATAAGGCTAGTGGCACCATGGAAAAACTCATAATCAGAGCTGTTATCTAAGATAGATTTAAAAAATGATGATGATAATGATATAAAATGTATACCTTCTGAAGACACAAGTTTTAATATACACGAGCTTTCGTTCGTTCTCAAATATGAGTCAACAAAAATGCAAACCGTTTTTTTGCATAAACATACATCAATGTATGTAAACAGTAAATTTGCCAAAATTATCATAAATCTTTCAGTAAATCACGCTTTTAAATCTTACTACATTATTATTTACATCGCCGCCTCTGTAGTCTAGACGCTCACTTCGGATTATAAACTAAACATTTTATAGCTGTAATCACACTACATCAATTACTTTTTATGCATCTCGCTCGTTATCGTAAATAACACGAAAATGAATACTAGAAAAAATCTGGGATTACGTGCATAACAATTTGAAATTCAGTCACTAAGTTATTTAGTAAAGTATTGCAATGTGCTTCGATACAAATTTCCAACTCGGAGTATTTTTAAAATCGGTTAACATTCTTGATTTCACTGTTACAGATATTTCGTCTCTGAACCGTCTATCTAAAAGATTCAAAACACTTTCAATCCGACTATTTTACGATCGTCTGACCCTTTGTTCCGGTTACGTTCCCTTAATTATATATTTTCCATCGTTATTCTTGTTTTATTGAGAAGAATGGAGATGTTTTCGAGCACTTTGATCCGAGATGTCAAAGCGGGATTCAGAAATATCTCAGTCACCAGCGGCGCTGTTATTTTTTTCGCATAGTATTTGGCAGCGGTTCATCGATACATTACTTTGATGACCTTTGTCTGGCTGCAGTGTAATTTTTGTCGCTGCTTTGTCGGTGCACTTCGGGATAAGTGCAAAGTACTTGGGTGGTCCGATAAGCGTGGGCTCCGTTTAGCACCCTGCGGTACTCCGGCGTCTATTCAGGTAAAAGTCGCTATAAATTGTTATTTGATTTAGTTTAGCGACATGAGTGCCTTTAATGGTTACCATTATTCTAGAACTAAAACGAAAACATAAACAGTATCTTATGTTCCGAGGAATTACACGATTACTATAAAATCAAATGCTTTACTGAAATTAATCTTAGCAATAAATTTGTTCTTTCCGTCTCAGACGAGTAAAATTTGCGAAAAGGATTCATAAATTGTGGACCAAAAATAAAGTGATTTTTTGCAGCTAATTGAAATAAACGGCGATTTTAGACGGAATAAAGGATTTCGTCATAACACAATATATTATTTTTTGGACTTGTAACTGCTCCGGAGTGAGTTATAGGGTTTGTAATTAGAAGTTATGGGTGTTTAAGTGGGTGCAGTAAACCGGCCGGCGCGTATGATCGTGTCAGGGACACCTTTTAATTTTCTTTAATGCTTAGTGGTGTAGTTTTATGTATATTAAATGACCTTTGTCCGTCGTGTTGGCTTTCATTTCTTGATATATTGAGTGTAATGAAGGATGGACAATGAAGTTATTAGAAACTGTCTAACTTTAATATCATTTTTGATACCTTAAATAAACAGACTGTGTAGGTATATATGTGTATGTTTGTAATTTAATTAATACTCGTATTATAATTATCAGATTCGTGATTCTCATAGTAAATACAAGCTCTACTCAGTTAGGGGTTAGACAGTGTTGTGCAAGAGTTGCCTACAAATCTGCATGTATGTGAAACTGACAGAAGAATTGATACAATTGTTTTTGCAGTGAAAACTTCTTTAGGCGCGCCTAGACAAATTTTTCGTGTGGTGTAAATTGAATTCTACCGTCACGCTCGGGTATGATAAGAAATCTTCGGGTAAACTCGGGACCTTGGCGATTGGGCATCTAGAAATGCGCCAGCCAATGGGAAATGCTTAAAGAGCGTGGCCTCGCCATCATGGCATGGCCATTTAGAAATGCGTGTGCCAATGGGAAATGCTGACGCATTTCTAGATGGCCATGCCATGATGGCGAGGCCACGCCCTCCGGTTACACTCGTGTAGTTAATAAATAAGTCGCTATCGGCAGTTCCTATGATTGCCAATTTTCTTTGTAAAGTTTCTCCAGAAAAGCTCTTAGTTATGAAACTAATCAAATTATCAAACATTGTTATAAGCCAAGTCTAGTTGTCCCAAAAAGGTAATAAATCCGTTTTTACTGTGACATCGTGAATATGTACGTTATTTATTTCTATGTTGTCTATGTTCCTAAAACACACTAGTCCAGTAATTAACGAGCTTTTGGCGTAATAACTTATCCAAAAAAACCTGACGATTTATTTATCTTCTTTGTTTGTTGTTCTATGTAACACAGTGAGTAATTTACTGTCGAAGAATTGGTAAGACGATGATCTAACTGTGACAAAATAATCAACATACACAATATTCATGTGTTCTAGTTTTTTTTCGTGACAATTACGACTCTTCACCACGTTGAACTAGCGCGTATCTATTCTTCTATTCGGGACAAAGTTATATGTATTAAATGGAAGTGTCAGGGACCTGTAATGTTGGTGATTCCAGTATTGGCCTCGCAACTGGGAGTATAATAATGTACCAAGTTAATAGAGACATTTCACATTATCGCGGCTCTGTTTTATCTGCCTACTCGTGTTTTGATTACAAAATCCTTATATGGTGCTGCGAACTCCTACTTGATACAAGGAATCCCGAATGATGCAAGCGAATGTGAATATGGTTGGCTAATCGTGAAACGTGTACTTTATGGAATTCTTAAGAGTAAAGTGATCGACGATCAAAAATTGTACGTTGTCCCTAATGATGGAGACTTATGAATAGAAATAAAAATAAAACGTTAACAAGTCTGTTCTTTATACGCAGTATTTGATATAAATACACAAAAAAACAATATTTGCATTGCAATAACTACTTACTACTATTCTTATATGTATGTTTATGGTGTAATCTATTTAAAAAATTATTATGTAAGTATTCACTGGTTGTAATCAGGAATGTTAATTCATAAGTTTAGATTATAGCAAATTCCAATTTTTATGTTATTCCCGGTTTCATTTAAGTAAACGCACTTCATCGCAGACCAATGACCGTTGATAGAAATTGAGATTAGGTATCAACGGTCAAGTGGAAACCTACCATTGGCATAGAAACCTTATGTACAAGCGTATCAATTGTTTATCACAAGAAACTGATTTTTTATTTAGTACAAAAAATGTATGTTCCTATCACTCACAGAATTTCAATTAGATCCAAAACTTGTTAACCCTACCCAAGGATTAAATCTGTATTAAATATTGAAGCGTTAATAATAAGGCAAATTTATTTCGGCGTGTTATCTCACAACAAGATAATCAACGAACCAAATTGATGTAAAACAAGCTTATTAAGATAGCTGATTACATAAAATACCACGTTGGAGCAAGTTGTGCGTAAGAAGACGGAAATATTCATATAGCCAACGAGGTGTCTAATCGAGTTCAATGAAAACATTCCAGTTATCTACATACCAAAGTAGGTTTTAAGTTGCTTTAACAGATGTAAAGGCTTGCGTAGTGCTATGGTGTTTAATTTCTATATTGTATGAAACAATTTTATTTAGAAATTTAGAAACACCTACCTATTTTTGGTCTCAGTGTAGAAATCTTTTGAAATTTCAAGCGTTGAAAATCCAGCACCAAATTCTAGATGGACGGGGGCTTGGGAGGTTTAATTTTCGTCAGACTGTAAATAAATCTTGCGTAATGATTAGCAGCCCACTAAATGTTCTTAGATTAACTAACTACCGAGGCAGCCTCAACACGAGCCGTGCGTGCCGAGGATGCTCACCCTCAGGCTGCATCTAGTCCGTACGCACCTTAGCCCAAAATTGATGCCGAGGATAAATTTGGGCAGAGGACAATAACGACATGAGGCAGCAGGCTGAAGCAGCCTGCCTCGGGTCGGGTCACGAACGAGCGACAAAATGGTGCCGTGTCGTCAGCTGATTTATTTCTGCGTCTGTCCTGTCCGCCGTTCACACGCACGACAACGTTTTGTACCAGTATGGTGTATTTTTAGGGTTCCGTAAAACGTAAAAACGGAACCCTTATAGATTCGTCATGTCTGTCTGTCCGTCCGTATGTCACAGTTACTTTTTTTCGAAACTATAAGAACTATACTGTTGAAATTTGGTGAGTAAATATACCTAGAGAGTATTCTGTGAACCGCATTAAGATTCTCACAAAAAATAAAAATAAAGTTGGGGTACTTCGAACTAAAACTCGATTTTTTTTCATCAAACCCAAACGTGTGGGTGTGGGTTATCTATGGATAGGTCCTGAAAAATTATGTTGAGGTTTCATTTTTCATCATGATATTTTTTTTCTATGCTGAATAATTTGCGCGACACTTCCAAAGTAGTAAATTGTGAGTAATTTTGTAAAATAAGATAATGTAATTTATAAAATAAGAGAATGATACAACTAAAAAAAATATATGATGTTGATTACCATGCAAACTTCCACCAACAATTGGTTTGAACTCGATCTAGTAAGTAAGTAGTTTTTTTAGTACGTCATAAATACACTATTCATCATCGACATCACAACATCCATCAAAGTTACACCGAACCACAAGAACTTATGTATTAAGTTATTTTCTGCTACGGAACCCTTCATGGGCGAGTCCGACTCACACTTGGCCGCTTTTATTTCATTAAAATTTGGCCATGTAATTTTATTTAAACAAAATTTAGTAGTGGTACTAAATTATTCTGATTTAGTCATTATTGCTTGCGGTGGCTTTGTCATTTTACGTTTTCATAAATTGGTATTCGAGAATTTGAAAAACTCAGCCTCTTCTGTTAAAATTTAGTCAAATTCTTGTTATTTGGACCGATATGGTCGAAACATTCATAAGTTATGCCTAATTAGTGATTCCACCGATCAGATTGAATGTGAATTATTTAATATGCTATTTTAATAAAATCAGAGTATGCTCTATACGTAGAAGCGATAGTTATGTTTTGAAAAAAAAAAAAAAATTTGAAGGTAGTGTGTTTAGAAGCGAACGTAGTTACAAATTACTTACCTACGGGATGATAGTAGTATTTGTCTTTGTCATGTTGTGTATGCAAGTGCATATGTTTAACGACAACATCAGCGATCTTTTGTTCGCGTGGAACATAATCCATGACTTTAGCGTGTAAAGTAAATATTAAATCAACAATAAAGCCACACCAATATTGATTTTAAACTCTTCGCGGTTAGAACTCATAATATTGAAACCATTATGCACAGGATTTAATCGTGATCTAAACTAACTTTCAATTATAAATATAATAATATATTACCTATGGATTATCCATATATAACATTTATAATATTAGTAATATTATAAATGTCAATGTATAGATGTTTGTTGCTCAATCACGTCCTAACGTATGAACGGATCGGCCTAAAATTTGGAACACAGATAGATTATAGTCTGGAAGAACACATATACTTTTTATCCAGGAAAACAACGGGAACAACGGGAACTGAAACTTTGCGGGTAACACCGCGGGGCGCTGCTAGTTAAGAATAATTTAAAGACGTGACACAGTTTTCGTAAAATGAAGTAGCCTATGTTCTGAATATAATTTACCTGTACCAATTAAAAATGTTAACATAGGAAAGTGTCACATTTATCTTAATGCACTGTGTCACTACGCCTTGCTACTTGAAATGATCTGCGTAAATACAAAATCGATATTTTAGCTAAGCACCCAAACACATAAATCTTCTGATCAAGTCATTCTACGATTTCCACCACTGGGTTATACTGATTTATTCCAATAAAATCGATGGACACTTTTCCTTTGACATAAAGTACAGGGAAAGTGCTATAATATGAAATATGTCAGATTTCATGTCCGCGTACTTTCGATGAGTGAATAACATTGACATTTATTATCGGCAATTGAACATAAATAGTTTTATGATGGGCTTACTGTTTGTAGCCCTGTAGTAGTGTGTTTGGGACATATCTGATGTGAAAAAGAGAAAGTGAAATAATCCACTATCCAGGCTATAATACCACCAGTACAACTATATTTCAATTTTTAAACCGATCCATTCAGGCGTTCTAAAGTGATCGTGCAACCACAGACTAGGTAGAGAGACAGACTAGGACTAGTCTCGTGCATCTAACAGAAATCCAAGCTTCCAAATTAATCTTAGCGATATAAAGTCTCGACTAATAGAAATCGAGAAATACGTTACGAAGGAATCATTTATTTATTTGTCAGTAAAAAAGCACTGATTGTTCTAAATAAGTCTTAACGTTAATCGATAAAAAATCACTGACATCATTTTATCAGTTTTCGTTTTCATTCCGCTATTTAAGATCGATGCCGGTACGTATTTATATATATTAAATTGATACCTTTAAGGTGTCAATTATACGTTAGTGTGATGGATTATCGCCTAAAACTCTCCTTGTGAGAGAAAGCCTTGAGTCCCAGTTGTGGGAACATAATATTTAGTGTGCCGCTAATGCTTATCCATTTCTAAAAGAGTAAAACGCGTCTTAGTAATCTTTCTGGATATCCTGTATATTTTTAGATATAGGAATCCAGGAAAATATTGATGTTTGAATATACACTGGGATTGAATGAATTAAGAAAAACAGGAGTAGCTTAACATGAACTTCTGAAAGTCCATTGAAGTCCATCTAACGTCACAGAATAAAGTGACCGGAAAATACAGAAGAGACATTTTGTTACCATACAATTTGTTTGTCAATGAATGCATATGGTATTAAGATTTGAAATTAGTGTAATAAATCTTGTACCTTGTTAATTCGTAGCTACTGCTTATATTATGTACCTAGTTTGTAAAAAAATGTGTTCATTGCAAAGTCACTTCGAAATATTTATGTAAATATACTCACGGGCACAATTAACCACCCACTGTATTTCTTCCTGTTTCCAGAAATTATTAATTTCAATGCAAATTTAATAGATAAAAAAAATAGATAGAAAACTAAAATAAACAATAAAAAAACAAAGATAAAAACAAAATGTTTCCAAACTAAATAATAATCCCGCAAAATTTATTAAAAATACTGTTATTTTTGAGTAACGAAAGATATAGGTAGGTGGGCAGTTAATTCTGCCAGTGAGTGTTTACTAAATTCACAAAAAAAAGTTACTTATATATAAAAAAAAATTAATGGCAATCAAAATAAAGAACACTGCAGTAGCTTTTACTTATTTTATTCAAAAACTTACAAAAATGGTAAAAGAAGTCGCAATAACGTAAGTCTAACAACCACTGAATTACAAATTCGAATTCGCTACATATATACAACAATATTTATTGCGGTTGTAGCTGTAGGTAAGAAAACATGATACAAAAAATCGGTTGTCTGTAAAGTTACTGACGATAGTTGAACGTGACAACTTCAACTCCAAGCCTTAAATGGAACGCCTCAGAGCGAGGTACCGCCGCATGACGTCATGTTTTTTCGTGCGTGCAGCCGGCTTCATCGAATTATAAGACGTTGTCACGTCAAAACATTTTGAAGGTTGACCCATACAAACTAGCCTCTTCGAGAGACATGCAATACTTATATCTGGCAAAACAAAAATTTTGTTTCTCTGATTTTGTTTTCACAAATTTCGAAAACGTCCAAACCAATTTAGCACCTACGTATCCCAATGTCTATCACTTTCAAATGCAAACTCAAATTATTTGATTTAATAGTTATAATAGTATTTAAACCTGATCTATTCACCCAACCGGAACGGCAAGAAACGTTCAAACTTTCGCATTTATAATATTAGTAGGATAATAAATAAATTTCTTTGTATAAAATATTTTTATTTAATTCTATTTCTATTTATCCTACTTAATTACTTCCATTAAATTTTCTCTGTTTTTGAGATCAATGACGTTTCTGTACCATATTCATTGACCGAATGCCATTGGAGACTTGCCGGATCCGTCGTATTTCAATCAAGACTTACCGAGTTACCAGTACCACCCTGTACGCGCGCGCAGTATTTTAAACTAGTCTATTTCCGATTCACCGACTTGTTAAGGCGTTTGTTTTCATATTGGGAAACGACCGAACGGTGGCTGTTGAATGTTCTGTCGGTCTGTTATCGGATCTGTTTACCGAGCGAGGTGCGCGGAGAAATGTTACGTCACGCCGTGCCAGATTGTGTCCAAAGTAGATAAAATTGTGTGTCATGAGTTAGTACGGTAACGTCCAGTTTCACGGTTCTCAGTTAGTTTTAGTATGTAATATGAACCTATAACAAATAAACAAATTGTCTTAAATTAATTGCATCATAGGTGTTGTACTATTTCGCTTTTTGACATGGTTAGATTTATACCAAGTTACACTTTATTGGCACACCAAAGAAAATTATACGCACACAATAACACTCAATGATAAGGATTCCACTCCCCCTCCCTCCCCCCTTGGATCTGCCCTTGCTTTTAAAACAAAGAGACAAAGCTATTAAGTGTGTTGAATATGCAATAAATATTTGTCTCTACCTTTTAACTAGACACTAGACTTTTAAATAGACCTACTATTTGACTAAGTTATAAGTTACGGTGGTCTAGTCGGGAGAACGGCGGCTGCCGATCCGGATACCCCGGGTTCAAACCCCACACGCACCACTGTCTTTTCGAAGTCATGTGCGTAACGCCGCTAACTTAAAACGGTGAAGGAAAACATCGTGAGGAAACCGACATGTACCTAGAATTTTTCGAAGTCATGTGTCATCCGCCAACCCGCACTGGGCCAGCGTGGTGGATTATGGCCTTAACTCTCTCCTTGCGAGAGAAGGCCCCGAGTCCCAGCAGTGGGAACGTTTAGTGGGCTGTTGATGATGATGATGACTATTTGACTACCTCCGACAATAACCTTCTTCTTTCAATTGATTCAATCTCAATTGGCATATATTTTCTGAATGATCTGGGTAAAATCTAGAATGGGATTAGATATGACAAAGAAGACTAATTCAGGCATCCCATCCCATAACTAAAAAGTATTTTTTTTACGAAAGTGGAGTCAAACATTTTCGATAGAATCCTTGGAATGTCGGGATGGAACAATTATTTTTTTAATGGAAATCGTAAATGAAATCGAAATGTAAGTAGCAAAACTGATTTATCCGATGCAGCTCAATAGCATCACCGTTACCTATAAAACCGCCATTCCTTCAATCGTAAACCTTCATTGCGATCACGGAATATTTTGACAAGTTTACTGTGACCCAGACCTTAGCTTCAAGCTTTGCTTAAGGTCACTGAGCTAACTTTACAACAGCATAAAATATAAGCACTGAATGTTATTGTGTGATAAATTTAGTTTATAGGATTGGTTGTTTGTTGTGAGGTAATGTGACTGCATCGAGATATAAATGTAATTTTAGATAGCCAACGTTAACTGTCGTTCAGCTGAAACAAGGTTAAACTGAACACCTTTATATGGGGGAGAAGTGCATTTACGCGTACCCAGCCGCTTAAAAGGACAGTCGGTTTCGTCAGACTCGACGCGGCGATTGGTGCTCCTATCCACTGAGACCTCCAGGGTGGACGTGAAGACGGTCTTGTATTCTTCCGCAAACCCGCTGCAGCCTGCCCGCTTCCGAGCCTATCCATCGGGACACCAGAAAACCCGTTTTTATTACGGCGGGGTAAATGCTTTTACGCCCTGTCCGCTATGCAGGGACACGACTCGACACCATTAAAAAGGTGCCCCTACTGACTAAACCAGGTACAAAAGGGCTTTCCGGCATGGCCTGGAACCAGAATCGTGAGGTCGCTATCACGCTAGAACAACAACCCTGATACCACCAGCGTCCTTCTGGGCTTGCCTCGCAAGGGGAGCCTTGCATATGGCTCCAGTGATGCGCCACTGGTTTTCGGCGCGGTCACAAATCTTGGGATTCCTACGTAGATGGAGTCCTGGGAGGTCCTAAATACCCGAGACCCCAGGCCCTCCAAGTAGAAACGAGGTGCGAACCCGATATAATGTTAGTAGGATGCGAAAGTTGTTATGTTTGTGGTTCAATCACAACAGAATGGATCGGGTTAGAATTCGGGCTACAATGAGATTATAGTCTAAAGTCTAAACTAACACTAAATACTATCTTACTTTCTATCGCAGAAAAATAACTAGAACGGGATCTACGCGGTTAAAACCACGTGGTGCTGTTAGTAACTACTTCAAATAATCTGATATCTTTATGTAGGAATACTTGCAATAATATTATTTGTGAAAAGGATCCCATCCAGGATCAGGAAGGTATTGTGGCGTCGTGAAAGGAGAGTTCTATGGAGGGTCCAGGAAGCGGTTTAATGCTGCAACTTATTGCCTTGCTTTACTTTGAATTGCGCTGATAATGTGACGATGAAACATGAATCCTAATATTTATAATGGACGCGAAGGATATCTTTACGTCGTGGATTTTATGACGTTGTATAGCTTTGTGAAAGATTATCTGGAAGTGAGCATCATTCAGATACTTTTATCCAATTTTATGACAATAAATATATTTTGAAGATAATAGGGTCGCAGCCGTAGTAGTTTAGTGGATAGAACTTGCGATTCACAATAGTGAGGTAGTAAGTTCGAATTTCGTCTGCACCTCAGAGCATTTTCCAAGAGCATATTCTCAAGACTAGTTGTTCAGTGAAGCAAAAACAAAGGAGCTGGCATGTGCCAATTTTTTTTTCAAATCTTACGATACCCGCCAACTGGTCCAGCTTGGTGGATTATAGTCTTGACTCTCTCCTTGCAAAGTAAATCCCTGAGCCCACCAGTGGGAATAGTTGTTGAGTTGCTTGCTTTATAATACTGTCTATACTAGGTCAATACGCCACAGTTTTTAGCTACCATGGCGTTAATGACCGCCACGACGCCACGGTTTATTTTCACTTCACTGAAGTTTCCATTCAACCCGTATACATATTTCACCCTTTACCTTGGTTATCATAAACTATGAACACCTGACAATAGCGGCTGCTTTCCAGATGATACTATTATTCTTTGTAATTTCAAAATACCGTCGCTACAAATAGTAGGAAATTAACTACCCCTTTAATTCAGAACGCCCTATATATTATACGTTTTGTTGCACAGTATCCTATAGCTATACACTTACCTACTAATGAAGAGGCGACCATTTGCCTCAATCAAATATACAATCTACTGAACGGATTAAAAAACCACAATCTTAATTAATTATTTCTTACTAATAATTTCACTAGCGAGGTAACTTTAATTACCTCGAAGTGTCGGCAGTGTGGTCATGAGAAAACTGAAGAAATTGCGGGTGTCTCATTGGATACGTAGAGGTAAGTAATTAAACAGTCACTTGGATTGCAATTAAGTCCTTTGAAATGTTGTTTATTGATTATGTTTGATTCTAATACAAAGTTACCGAACAACACATCGTCGTCGGAACGAACCACTATTTCGTTTTTAAATTAAATAGTTTATCGCATACTATATCTATCATTCCGTGCAAAGCTCTCTGATCTCTCAACACAAACATAAGACGTTATGAAGAAAATACCTGTAAAAAATCACTCGTAAAACTATACCTACACAGACCGCCATTTATACAGTCATTATGCGCTATCAAAGGTATCATAACAATATTTTACTGGCTTTATCATCAAAATGAGTATCAAATGAAGCTATAAAAAAGACGCACTGCCCACATTACGGTAGTTTTTTTAAAGCAGCTAATAATACTGCTACTTTTTATATATTACTATATTTTATGATTCCACAGAAGTTTGGTATATCTGTTGTATTTACTACATCGCGGATCGTATAAGTAATTTTTTCTTGGTATTGCTCTTCGTATGCTTTTGAGTAAGACAGGTGAAAATGCGGCTTCAAAAGATATTTTATTAGTTTTCTCGACGATGTATGCAATCTGCATTCTACGTAATGTAATATTCGTACGGTTTGTTAAACACGTTTTGGACGTATTTCTATTAGGAAATACTTACTCAGAAAAAGCATTCCAAAATGTAAATTGTCATACTAAATTGCTATGAAAGTGAAGTCAATCCTCTTCGTTAGAGTCTCTGAAACATCAATCAAGAAACGACATCGTTTTCTGATGCTACGAGCAGTTCAATAAACATGGTAAGATTAAGATCATTCAGATTACCTGCACACTCTTATAGTCCGAGATCCCAGAGCTCCCAGAAGTCACCTATTTTCTGATGAATGAAATGTGGACGATTGAGTAGAGTTAGTAAGTACTAAGAACACATGCTTACTCGCTAACTTGCTTAGACGGCCAATTTTGAGATATGGGGTAATGAAGGTACATACAAACATTACTTACTTCACGTATTTTCTAATAAGTGATTTTCACGTATGTTGTAGGCAACATCCTTAAAAACAAGGTTCCAGTACTCCCAGACACTTTCCGTCAGCCGTTTTGCTTAACAACTCCAAAATAATAATTAAACTTCACTTAAATTCTCACGCTCCATTTGTAAATATGTTCGTCAGACAACTATTTTGTTGCTTTTTACAATAAGATAGACCAATCTAAGGTGGCAATCATCCCCTAAGCTAAACAACATACGTGAAAATCACTTATTAGAAAATACGTGAAGTAAGTAATGTTTGTATGTACCTTCATTACCCCATATTTCAAAATTGAGCGTCTAAGCAAGTTAGCGAGTAAGCATTTGTTCTTAGTACTTACTAACTCTACCCAATCGTCCACATTTCATTCATCAGAAAATAGATGACGTCTGGGAGCTCTGGGATCTTACTCTATTAGTATTGTGTCCGATAAAAAAACTTCTAAAAAAACATTAAAAAGATAACGTCATATTGAGCACATTTCTTGGATTTACAACCAATTCAAAAATAGCTGTTTATAACGCATAGGTATTAAAATAACAAGAAATTAGATTTTGCGAGATCAAATTATTCCGTAATTTTGTTCCCAAAAAAATGCTAATGCAACGTTTGGCATAAATCCATTGTTTCAAGACCAAAACCTATAAAACGCAGACAGGCGGCGCCAGATTTAAAAGCCAACATTAATCCAATACAAGAACATCCAAAGTGATAATTACTATACGACACTGACCATTATGCAAGTGAAACCACACACGAGAATCGTGTAAACAAATGTTATTATAAAAACAAACAGAAATACATTGGGGCATGACTTCTTCGAGTTCAAATTGATTAAGAGATATTAGACAGTTAATCAATTTCATAATCCTACAAGAAATTACGCTGCACACAATTCTATCCCTTATCTCATACATCTACAGCTTAAATTAACAAAACTGGAGAAGGGAGCAGAGGTGTCAATGAATATATTTTAAGAGATATGATCAATGTTTTAATCCCTCTCCACAAACGATTTCAGTCCTTACCGACTTAGCATTAGAGGCTGAAAAAGAAATAGAATGTGAAACCCGAGAGGTGTCAGTAGATATAATTCATAAAGTTTACACTACTGTACGGGGAAGCACGTTGAGTGAGGACCAATTAGTGCGTTTTACAAGTGGCGATTAAAAGACTCGTGATTAGACACGCTTGGAAAGGGAAAACGTTGCCACATGGCATTTGATTCTATTTTTAAAATGCTTTTTAAGAGTGCGCCTAAAGCCAGGAAAAAATCAGATTTCGCCCGCGCGCGCGACACGTTTCTTATTGTGATGTACATAAAGTCGAGAATATCATGACACAGTTTGGAGGAAAAATCAATATTTAATCAGGAGTCCATTTTTGACCAAGTTTTATTTAATTACTCAATAACTAAACATAAATTTAAAAAAGTGTTCGGTTACTTTACTAGAACGTACAAATAGGAATTTTATTACCAAAAAATAATGTGGGGTCATCGCTGATAATTTCGAGTACTCGAATTAAAACGGGTTTTTTCGGTGTCATTTTTATTTTTTTATTGTAAAAAACTCTGATCTATTTTTAAAATTCTATTTGGTTATTGTGCTTCTTCTTGATTGTACCCACACGTCAATATCTTTTTTGTCATCGTTTTTAGTTTCTTAACTTCAGTGAGCGGCGTCGAAAATGTCCTTTTTTCGTTTTCTGGCTTTAGGCGCCCCCTTAAAGTAACTTGGCCCAAGTCAAACGGCATGAAGTTGTAACAATAGGTTAGTTTTGTTTCAATAGCAATTGTTTTATCTACCATGCATTGTATCGTCAGTAAACTGATACAAAGTGTGAACAAGGGATGTGAATGAAATTTAGTAAGTAGATGTATAAAATTTTGGAATAACACATTTTTTACTTTAATAAGTTTACACTTGACTACCATCTCGCTTGATAGGCTACCTTTTATCCCGGGAGAATAATGAGGCTGGGAACAAAACAGATGAAACCGCTAGTACATAATTTAGAGCACTCAATTATTGTGCCACAATTACGTTCGAACAGAAATCCTAGGTTTATCATTTAAATACCGTGACCAACATTGTATCTTATTCTTACCTAACACATTTTCTCAAGTTATAAATACGTATGTACTTAATGAAGCTGAAGCTTGTTTATCGACCAGTAACAGTAATATTTATTTATATAGCACGTGTTGGCGTCAATAACAAGAACGCATCCGGTATTAGGTGGCTGTCAAAGATTTATAGATTTCACAATCCCAAGATAATGTTTGTTCTATATGGGGGGATTGCGTACTGAAAGGCCAAAAAGACGCGGTTTGTGGGTGGCTTACGGCTTTAAACTACAAACACGAGTGATGACCAAATTGATGATCGCTTTTTATTACTGATACCTTCTCAATAAATACGGGAAAACTTTAAATTTTTTGGTAGTCAAGTAAGACAGCATCTGTAGTCATATTTGTGGATATTTATCACACAATACCATCTAATCCCCGACTAAACAAAGCTTCTACTTACTATGCAAGCCAGATAGCTGATGTAATACTTATAAAGTTGAAAATATATAGGTACATACTTATTGTACATAGATAGTTCACAGTTTTTATCAATACCAAGCAAGTATGAACATGTAAACCATTTATTGAGCGCGCCTAAAGCCAGAAAACGCAAAAAAGGTCATTTTCGACGCCACTCACTGTCGTTAAGAAAGATAAAACTATAACAATAAAAATATTGACGTGTGGGTACAACCAAGGAGAAGCACAATGACCGGATAGAATTTTAAAAATAGATCAGATTTTTTTACAATAAAAAAATAAAAATTACATCGAAAAAACCCATTTTAATTCGAGTAAGTACTCGAAATTATCAGCGATGACCCCACATTATTTTTCGCTAATAAAATGTCTAATTTTACGCTCTATTTAAGTAACCGAATAGTTTTTTGAATTTATGTTAAATTTTTGCGTAATTAAATAAAACTTGGTCAAAAACTGACTCCCGAATTCAAATTAATTTCCACTCTAAACTGTGTCATGCTATTCTCGACTTTATGCGTACCAGGTTAGATATTAAATAGACCTTTGGGTCCTGGTCAGTTGTCGGGCAACGCTCGATGTGGAAGGTTGTTTACGGACGCTCTGTCAGGCAAATGCGTGCGTGAATTAAAAAAATGGGATGAAAGGATAATAAGTTTTCTGCGAAAAAAGAGAACTAAACGTAAACATTTTGGAATTTTAGTCAGGTACTTAATGTATGTTTTAGTTAGGTAAGTCAAATTTTGTTTTGGAATAGGTTCGTAGTATGTACAATAATAGGTAAAAAAGTAGGTAGGTATCTATTATTGTTAAAAAGATAAGTTTACCAACATTGTTTTTAATAAATTTAATAAATTTGTAAAATTCAATTTAATAAAAGAGCAATCTGTGGTAGTACATGCAAAAACCCAAACAAGTCATTGTGTACATAATAAATTTTGTATGATGAATAAATTAATAGTTTTAAGTTTTAGTGACAATTGAAACAAACGATCAGAAAATATTTATGAATTGAGGTCTGCGGAAAATAATGTTTTAAGTATTTTTTTAACATAAACTTTTCAGATTACAGAAATGCAAACTTGATGAATATGTTTATCAGCATTCAGCAGACGATCCATCGTGGCACGTCTGCTGAGCATTAGATCTATTAAAATAGGGAGAAAGGAGAATATATATTTCATGGTAAACTTTCCAGCATGTGTCTTGATATATATGTTTTTGGTTAACCTTGCACGCGTTTGAAGAAAACTCGTGGAACAGTCCGTACGTGCCGGCTAGATCATTATCACATATTCTTATTATATATTCACAGTGTTTATCAAATATTATATTATATTATTATATATTTGTTTTATTATTATTTATTTGTATTATTATATATCTATATGTATATATCACCAGAAAGCCCTTAAAATATAGTTTACTATTATATTAACTTCTAGGTACTTACTACATTAAATAATCCTATCACGAAAAGCAAAGTTTACATATTACGCCCGTTGTAAAAAAGTATTGGATTTCACAGCACTAATAAAAGAACACAACACACAATAGCACATTATGATATAAGTGCGCTAAGTTGATAATTACAGCCGAGGCGATATTGCTAGCTCGAGCCGTAGGCGAGAGCTATAATTAGCAGAGGCTAGCCCTTTCAGCATTTCCCATTGGCTGGAATATTTCTTGTTCACCGATTAACAATGCGCGCGCATCAGCGCTTTTTTTAAAGCAAGGGCACTGATCCAGCTAGTATGACATTAAGACATTAGTAATAAAGTAATTGAATATTTTTGTGTTTTGTTAGAAATAAATTGTTGTGAGTTATGGTCAAAATTAATTAAATTGATAAATTAAATATTTCTCATTATATTTTATTTCTTATACTTAGTTAGTTTTATACCTAAAATGTTTACAACTTTTCTGACATAAAAACTCTTTACTAAGATTTAAAAAGGTACCGTTCGTTTTAGACGGAGCATTTTGAAACCGTGCGTTTTACATTACATTACATTACCGCACAAGTACGTAATAAGATACATTACGATACAGAAATTGGTTCAATGAGAGACCCTTTACGAGCAAATATGTTATAAATAATATTAACTTTACCACGTTTGCCTATTATTTGCATTGCATAGTTTTTTTAGTAGATTACAATAAAATATAAACCGTATTCACATTTTTCGGTTTAAAAAAATGTTCTTTGTCGTGGGGCAAAATGGCGTCGGACGATCGCGACACAGAAATGGCGGAGTACCATTCGTATTTTTTATTTTTTCAGGCCAAATGAAAAGAGACGGCCCATTTTCCATGGGCATTTGCCCCACAGCAAAAGTGCAGGAGACTCGACCAAAATTGGATCATTGTATAGGATTTTAAATATAATTATATTGAGGAACTGTTAATGTTTTTATTCTGCATAGCGGGGTTTAAAAGATATCAACTAAAACGTTGAAAAAAAAACCCGATGTGTGAGTTTCGAACGAATCGAGCATATTTTACATTCTTGTTGGAGTCGAGTTTCGAACGAATCGGATGTTGTGTCAATTTTGTTCACTTTTTTTTTATTTTGGCGTCGCACGCCTTTTGTGTTTTCCCATATTACGTATTTCAATATTTTCAAGTTTTACTAAAAACCGTCAAAGAAGTACGTTCACAAACATGAAATAGTAATTTGAAATAACCCACCTAATAATTATATTGCACATTGCCACTAATTAAGTACCTAAACTTGAAACGACGTGGGGCAAAAATGAGCAGTCTCCTTTATTTCTATTGTAATTGAAATTCCGTAAAAATTAATTTGCGTAATTGAAATTCCGAACAGGCTAGTACCAACATTATAACGTGTTAAAACGTACCTATACATGTCACAATCCGTCTTCCAATAGAGAGCTTTGCTTACGCAACTATGCTTTGATTGCTTTGCGTAAAGCACGTGAAGGGCTAATGGTGCTACGGTAATTAAGAATAAGGTAGTAATATAATGAAGAAAGAAATAAGTCCAGTAGTTTTGAAGGTAGGTAGGAAGGTTTTTCCTTTAACAATGTGATCTTTCTTGTTTATAAAATTGTTGGTTTAAAATTATAAATAATACAAGCAAGCAAGCAAGCTGTTGCCTGTGAATTTGTTCACTTTCTGATTGGTTTTATTTTCTCTTAGACATATTTGTATTTTTCGATATCAACAATGGGTAGTTAAGTTATACGTAACATTAGCTATCTGGAAATTAAAATCATGTTAAGAATCCTTTCCTAAATCGAGATTGTTTGAAAAGTGTTTTCTGACACGTGACGTTTATACTTTTACAGATGTTTTCTATTTACATGTATAATGTTATCACTATAGTGGGCAGGTGGGCTTCAAGTTTTACTTATTTTTGATGACATGGGGTTCGGTGTGTCTAGATGGTAATTACTTCAGCAATACTTTTTTAGGGTTCCGTAAAACGTAAAAACGGAACCCATATAGATTCGTCATGTCTGTCTGTCTGTCCGTCCGTATGTCACAGCCACTTTTTGCCGAAACTATGAGAACTACACTGTTGAAACTTGGTAAGTATTCTGTAAACTGCATTAAGATTTGAACAAAAAAATTAAAATAAAGAAAAATTAGGGTTGCCCCCCATACTGAGAATTGAAACTCAACAATTTTTTTTTTCATCAGACCTACACTTGTGGTGTGTCTATCGATAGGTCTTCAAAAATGATGTTGAGGTTTTAAAACTCATTTTCGTCTACACTGAATAATTTGCGCGTGAGACACTTCCAAAGTGGTAAAATGTGTGTGTGTCCCCCTCTAACTTCTAAAGAGAATGAAAACTCAAAAAAAAATATATGATGTAAATTACCATGTAAACTACCAACGAAAATTAGTTTGAACTCGATCTGATGAGTAGTTTTTTTTTAGTACGTCATAAATACACTATTATTGAAATTTCGATCAAAGTTACAACGAACTACAAGAACTATATGTACTATGTATATTATGTTACTTGCTGCAACGGAACCCTTCATGGGCGAGTCCAACTCGCACTTGGCCACTTTATTTTATTTTTTACACATATGGAAACCGACACAACCACACATTGTCTATACTTGAAAACGAAACGTATTTTCGGGTAAATAGATTGGTAAATAATCTACATGTTTGTTTGTTTGTTTGTTGTTTGTTGTGCTTTTAAAAAACAAGAAAATATTATGTACAATGATTACAAATACTAATACCTACCTAGTTTAAATATATTTAAACCAATAACAACAACATTAAGTGAAACAACCATTAGGTAATTTGATTCCTGGTATTTTGAACTGAGGTGTTTGTTTGTTTGGCGGTTGTTAAATAGAAAAATATTACTTACATATTTATGTAAATTTCATTACTATTAAATATTTATCTACCTAATCATTATTAGTTCTAGCATCCACATACAATGTTACCTGAATTGTCCAAAAATAAATGCAGAGTACAGGTTAATCAGAAACCTAGTATACATATTTATCTAAACTCATCAATATCAGTCCACCCGTTTTTTCTTTCAACATCTTTCGTTCTTTGTTCTCAATTTAGATACTATGTAAAAATAGAAACTTAATAATTTTACCCACACGCGCATTCATTAGCAACTCTTACAGTATCTGTGATTTATCGTAATGTTACGTGTACTTACTGTACTTAGTTATATTATGACCTAAGGTGAGCTTAGCTCGTATCTTTCTATTAGCGCTAACGCGGCGGAAGAAGAGTGACGTGGGGATGAAATCTATTCCTTTTTTCGGAATGAAAACTACTTTTGGCGGTGCGCCAGATTTTTTTCCGGGAGCTGTAAGTGAAGCTGATCTGTTGCGATCCAAGATGAAAAGCTCCATCGGGTGAACTAGGGACCGCCAAGGGTACCCGAATGAAAAAGATACAGCTGCTCTTCACTGCAGTGTCGCTGTGCTATTTTGATTTATATTTAATTTTAAAAATACAAAGTTTGATTAATGTCTTTTTTCTATTTATCCTACTAACATGGTCATGCTATTTAGTATTACAAAATATATCAAAGTTGCGGTTACATATTATATTATTACAGAATAAATAAATAAAACTCCTAATAAAGTGTTCACTTCTACTGTGCGGTCTAAGTGCACACATTTTTTTTAAGCAATAGACTGATGCCCTTTTTATATATGATATCGTAAAACACGCATTTATTTAATTATAAAACACGACTACATATTAAATAAATAAATGACTAAATCTTGTGATTCAGTCATATTTAGTTTTCATTTCTTTCATTCGACTGTTTTTCAATAAATGGTTTATTGTGTGTATATAGACAATAAAAAACAAATTGATGTATTTTTTTAAAAACATCTATGATTAATCTGAATGTTTTCATATACTGGATTTCGGGGAGCGATGACCTTGAGTAATCGTAGCTTCTATCTTACTCGCGGCGACGCGGCGTATTGGAGAGGGGAAGGGCGACGCGCGGGTGAAATTTGATTTTTTCCTGGCACTAGGCCCGCTCTTAATGTACAGCGGAGTTTTATTTATTTAATGTGCTCGGAGTCTCTTTGCGCGACAGAATCCGTAATGAGGATATTCGCAAAAGAACGAAAGTGGCCGACATAGCTCAAAGAGTAAGCAAGCTGAAGTGGCAATGGGCTGGCCACATCGCTCGCAGAACTGACAACCGATGAGGAAGAAAGGTTCTCGAGTGGCGACCAAGAACCGGAAGACGCGGTGTTGGACGGCCTCCCACTAGATGGACAGATGACCTAACATAGGTCGCTGGAAACCGCTGGTTGCAGGTTGCGCGGTACCGTTCGTTGTGGAAATCTAGGGGGGAGGCCTATGTTCAGCAGTGGACGTCTTGCGGCTGATGATGATGAATGTAAAGCAGGTTAAATTAATATAACTGTTCGTCTGAATTTTACTGAAATAAAAAAAGCAAATATCAAAGTAAGAATATCGATTATTCTCAACTAAGCTGGTTGCCTGGAAGAGATTGTTCTCAGCAATAAGGCCGCCACTTTTGGCCCTACTTAATAAGTATTTAAGTGTAATTACTTTATTTGTTTGTGTCACAATAGTGTTTCTATCGATGTATCAAGGATAGTAAATAAATATAGTTTCAGCAGTTGATTTTGCAATAATAACATTAAGAGACATACCAATTCTCTATTGCAGTCCCTGATGTCTGAACATCGTGGTCAGCATCGGGGTTATATGTGGAACTGGTTCCGCTGGTCTCGGTTCAGTGCGTATCTCTCGATAGCGCAGAATTTTGAGTACGATGAGTCTTTCACCTGATCGTCCCATCTACTCGTAGTTGGTGAACGGCCACGCGATCGTTAATAAGATACTTTACTGGTGATAAAAAATGTACTTTGCTAACAATTACCTAAAACCGTTATAAAAAAAGAGTTTCAATGAAAAGTTGAAGCATTGTAATCTTATATTTTTGATATTTATGACTCAATACTACTAACATTGTTAATGCGCAAGTTTGGGTGTTTGTAACTCAATCACGTCGAAACAGTTGAACATTGGACTGAAAATTTGACCACTAATAGAATATAGAACACATGGCACACATAGTACACATGGGCTTCTTTTTATTCCAGTAAAATAATGAGAACGGGATATACGCAAGTAAAACAAAATAAATATATATATATATATACTTATGTATATTTTTTAAATAAAGAGTGGCGAGACGAACATGACATGTGCCTGATGGTAAGCAAACTTGCCTGCCACATAACAGCACAGTGACACGCAGCTATTGGAACATGAAGAGTCCAAATTTAATCATTACCTAGCACTGCACTGCGCTCGTCACCCAGAGATATAAGATGTTATATCTCTAAGCCCTGTAATTTCTACGGAAACGTTGCCCTTCAAACCGGAACACAGTAATGTTTGCACATTACTGCTTGGCGGTAGAATAACTGGCAAAGTTGTGGTAGTTCCCCAGGCGGACTCTGCTAAGAGTCCTACCACTACAAAACATTTATCCATTAACATTATATTTTAGTGTAATATTATCAAACTGTCCCTCGAAGCACGACCTCTGTAGAAGCAGTACAGCGACAATCAGCTGTAGCCCTCGAGGTATCTGTTACAAAACGCCTGTCCCCGCTAGAACAGGGTTGTCGTTAGTTTTGTCTCAGAAAACACTCAATATTTTACGGCTTGTAAAATTACTCGTTTAAGGTTCATGGCTTGTAAAGCGCGTTTACATCTATAATTACGGTTTTACGTTTCATTTTACAGGGGTTTCGTGGGAATAGGGTTATATAGGTGCTGAGTCAGTTCTCTTGGGGCAATAGGGTACCGGACTGGGTCAAAAATACACCATCCTATTTAGTCCGTCAGCTAGATCATGGAAATATATTGGACACGTATTTTTTGTTTTTTTTCATAATATTAAAAATCGTCAAAGATATATACCATCGAACTTCGAGAGTGGGGGGTCGCGACGTCACTCGTGAGTAAAAATCGTACTCACATGTGACTTCACACGAAACTTCGAAGTATCTTCGTTATTTTTTGTTTGTGAAACAAAAGAAAAAATACGTGTATAATATTTTTTGTCAATCTAACTAACGGGCTACTTAGTTTTTTTGAGGATTGTACCCTATTACGGAAGGAGAGTGTAACTTTAGCTGTTTTATTGGCGTTAAATGTGAATATCTTGGTTTATTGATGTATTCAGCTTAAAGATCTATACGAACTAGCTGACCTGGTAAGCTTTGTAAGTTACATCAATGAGCACAAGCAGCCATTCAATTATTATCATTAAATATTTCTATTACTGGGGTTCACGGTGGTCTCCCAAGGAGAGAGTCAAGACTAAAGACAAGATAAATCCACTACGCTGACCAAGAGCGGGTTGGTGGATACGTATACCCTTGTAACATATCTTTTTTGTGACATGCTAATTAATTTCTTCACGATTTTATCTTTCATCGGTAAAACCTGTAGTGATGTCACAAACATGTACCTACCTGAAACAATACGCAGAAGTGCTATGACGGGATTTAAATCTACGAACTCACGGCTGTGAATCCAACGACATCGCCACTAAACCACCACGCCATTTAAATCTTAAAATTAAGATTGTGTCACATTCACAAGAGAGTTTCATAAAACTATGTTTTATTCGAGACTATTTTTTCCCTAAGTACCATGGTTAATCCAGATACCATTCAGTAGTTTTAGCGTGAAAGAAGAAACGACATCCATAGATTCTCAGGAATTTCTGCATTAATAATATTCATCATCATCTGCCTATCTTAGTCCACTGCTGCTGGACATATTATGCCTCTCCCATGGCTCGCCACTCAGCCTCACCCTATTATCCTTGGCTATACGTCTCCATCTACTACGTGGTGTATTCTTTGTTCTTTTAATGATCTTAATAGGATGCTTTTAAACTTCTCCGTATTTCTTGAACAACCCTGTTGTTAAGTGGTGTCGGTTACCCGCCAGACACAACAATGCCGCTAACTGTTTCTCACTTACCCATTAACCTGGTCGCAAACTAACTGATAATGTTATAATCTGGGCTGGACAAAAGAAACGACAGGAGTCGGGTGACCAAACACCATTGTGAAGGCGAGAACAGCTGTTGCGTGAGTTGAAAATATTTACAAAGAAAGTTTCATCTGAATTGTTGAATGGTTATTATAAATAGCATTGTCTCACAATGCCCTAAAAGAAACCTATATATTTTTTGTCTCATTGATTGATTATTTAAATACTAATAACGCAAAACCTTTGTACCTCTTGTTGCAAAAACTGCACCGATAGAGGAGTCTTTGAAATGTCAACCATGAAACCATGTCACTTTTTCCAGTTATTAGCAGTTCGATACAAAAAAGGGGAAACATGGTTTTAGACCAGACACGTCAGTTGCAAAATCTCCGAAATTTATCGAATAAAATGAAGCGAAAAGCTAAAATAAATTACAATAAAAAAGTTTGTTGATCTATCTACGTCTACCTATTATCTACGCTTGTCACATTCCCCCGCAATTGCATCCCGTATATTATACTCCTTGTTGTTTAAAACTCGTCGCGTTTGAACTATTGGCTGTTGTGTGAAATAAACTATAACGTTGTAAATAAAGAACGTAATACGCATTAGCGTTGTCATAATGCAGACGCATAAATAATACCACGGTCTATAAATTAGGATTTAACTAATCCCAGTCTCGAATCTAGCAAATTGTGGTCGCCTATAAAACGACATATTTATTTCTCACCTCGTCCTACGCCACTATGTCAAAGTAAATGTCAAAATCACCAACACGGCGTAGTTTGCAACATTTTGACCTGAAAATATGTCTTATTCGGATCTCATACGCTAGTTCGATGGCATTACAGAGGTGCAAAGTTATTTGGCTTGTTGAGCAGAGTGTGTAACTAACTACGGTTATATTGACAATTACTATATGCTGCAGTAGCGACGTTTTAGCTACGAGTCAGATAAGTTAGACACACTGTCCAAATACTCAAGTTTTGTTTAACGATCATTATAAAGAGATAATCCGTCAAAATATAGTCAGTAAAGTTGCTTATGCAGATACGACCGTACAGTTAGGTGAGCAGTTATGTTTTCATTGGCGACAAAATCTTAATTTATGTTCGTAAGCAACGAAAACTGGAACAATATTACTGGTAATTTAGTTGGATAACATTATTGATTATAACGCTAGATTAGCCTCAAAACTCACCACAACCAAATGAACTTAGTAGACACGAGAGTGCTGTGGAGTGATAAAAATATTGGTTATTGAAATAATGTTCTTACTTTACAACAACGACAATGTACCTCACATTAAATGTACTTTTTTAGTAAGCACATTTCATTTTGTTCTTGTAGTAGTTTTATCTTTCACGACTTTTAAACAATATGTGTATCTATTGTTATTTTATATTATCTCGACCTAAATTATTAATACCTCGATGTTTCCGAGACTGCGCGACTGATCTGCATAACTTAATACCACCTTGCACTTTTTTCTACCGGAATGCTCGTAGCTCGAGAAAGCGACATCGTTTCATGGTTGATATCCAAAGACACAAACAAAGAGGTTTGACTCTAGTTTTGTGATAAGAACGTTTAGGCTGAGGCATGAGCTACCTGAGTGGATTGGAGTTGGAAAGTCGCGAGTTTATTTCGAAATTACGTTTTCGTAGAAAGAGAGTAGACGTCTAGGTCTTTGTTATCTTTGACACATATTTATAAAAAAGAAGGTGTACGACGTATATGTTATGTTCGTGTCAAACATTATAAATAAATAACACTAAATGGCTATAAACGTTTATTTGCCCATCAAACTCTAATGTACACTCACCAACTAAACTAAAACAAAAGGGAAGACATTACATAGGATGATAGAAGGGTATAAAGTAATAAGATTCAGCACTATGCCGTCACTTGTAAGCTGTCCAACTGAGTGCAGTTGAAGAGGGGGGGTTGCAACCCTCGACCATTTCTCCTTGTCGCATGAGTTTTGTACGACATTGCGGAATAATAGGTTGAAAGAGGCATAAAATTATTAAAAATAATTAATTTAATTTGTTTAAAGTTTCAATACCTCTTATAATCCAATATTTCGCAATGCCGTACAAAAATCATGCGATATGAAAAAATTATCGAGGGTACTTTATACCTTTCCATCATCTTACATAGGTTTCCTGGTGGTTCATTTGACCCATACATTTTGTTCACGGGCCTGTAGTCTATTGATGTTAACCGTGAACTATTCGTTATACCAGATGTAGTACTCGTACTAGATTAGGTCAGTAAGGGCCCTGCGCCTTCTGCGTTAGTCCAAAATAGTTCGGTAGGCAGCAAAGGCCACCCAAGGCTTACTATCAGAGGTCCCATTAAAAAAAATGCCGAATCCCACGCCTGACCTGTGTATTAGGAATTCATTATCTTCCTTTTATAAAAAATTACCATCAAGCACCATTACACATTTCTGCCTGGTCGTAGAATAACAGGGAAAGGTGTAGTACTTTGCCTGCATAAAAGAATTCTGCAATGAGTGCTACTGTTTAACAACTTAACACGTCGTTAAATGATTGAAATACGTCGTTAAAAAACTTATTGCATCTCAGCAAGCTCTGACCCTAAGATGTGTAAATCCCTGTGTGGGTGTAAAAGAGCCTTGCTTCGATTATGTTATTACTAGGTTTTGCATGAACACTACTGTAGAGCTCTCAGAAACGATTATTGAAATGAACTACTAGAGATGGAATAACATACAAAACTTTACAATATTACGAGTAAGTACTTGTACTTTTACAATGCGTCTTGTGTAATAATCTTATTAAACGAGTAGGTATGACCCAAATTGTATAGTAGGTAACACCCTGTTACATTAAATTAAGTCAAATTAGGTCAAAATTTGTTTTGGTTGAGATTGACATACTAACATTGAGGGTGTAAGGGGGAAGCGTATATCATCTAGTTTCCTCAAATGTCAACCTCCCCTGCACGTGGTGCACCCTGCTGCCAACTAACGAGGCTCTGACGACCGAACCAATGGCGGTATATCCATTTAAAAGCCAGTCCTAAATTTACCAGGCCAGTGACGGGCAGCGGCGTCACTGGTGCAAAGGGCTGGCCCCGCGGTCACCAACCCGCCTGCCAAGCGTGGTGACTATGGCAAACACCCCCCCTTATGAAAGACACAAATAAGAAACGGCCCCTAGTCCCCGGCGGCTCCGCTATTCCAGGCACTGGTGGCAGCCTTGGTTCCGGCAGAGCATGGGGTGCAAAGAATCGCAAAGACGCTGAGGGCTGACGAAAAGATTGTGGAGTTGGAAGAAGAAGTGGACAAGTTGCGCTGGGATATTATAGGGTTATCCGAAGTCCGAAGACAGGGTGAGGGCCGGATAACCCTCGATTCCGGCAACTTGTTCTACTACCGGGAGGGAGATCAACAATCCCAAGGGGGTGTCGGGTTTATCGTCCGCAAGTCTCTTGTTAACAACGTGATAATGATCGAGAGTGTGTCGAACAGGGTTGTATACCATGTACTTAAAATTACCGACCGATACTCATTGAAGGTAATACAGATATACGCACCGACCTCGACACATCCCGACGAAGAGGTTGAGGCCATGTATGAGGACATCTCCAAAGCCATACATGTCTCGCCAACACATTTCACAGTTGTGATGGGAGACTTGAACGCGAAACTGGGGAAACGTAGCGGTGATGAGTTGAGAGTAGGGCAATTCGGATATGGGCAGCGGAACCCAAGAGGGCAACGTCTAGCTGATTTCTTGGAAAGGGAGAGCCTCTTTATGATGAACTCCTTTTTCAAGAAACAGCCACAACGAAAATGGACATGGATTAGCCCAGATGGTTCCACAAAAAATGAGATCGACTTCATTATGACGACTAAACGGCAAATATTCAGCGATGTCTCTGTGATCAGTAAGGTCAAAACCGGCAGCGATCACCGTATGGTAAGAGGCACGCTGAATCTAAACATTAAGTTCGAAAGGTCACGTCTAATGAAGTCTACGCTCCGACCAAGTTCTGCTCAAATTGAGAATCCCGATAACTTTCAACTCGAACTTCAAAACCGCTTCGAGTCCCTAAATGAGTGCGTAACGGCGGATGAAATTAATGACAGGCTAGTGGAAACTGTTCCCGCGGTTGGCAGAAAATTCTACAAGAGCCGACGCCAAAATAGAATACAAAAACTCTCCGATCATACTCTGAATCTCATGGCGGTTAGGCGAGGTATGCGGTTGCAGTCTTCGGTAGACATGACGGTCTACAGACGGCTCAATAGACAGATTTCTACTTGTGTGCGACGCGGCATATGCTGCTACAATACTATGAGTATTGAAGAAGCGATTAAGCGGAACAAAGGCTCGAAAGTGTTCGCAAGAAATCTGTCTCTTGGGCAAAGTCAATTGACCAAATTGAAAACCGATGATGGCAACGTCACCTCGTCGAAGCCCGAGATTTTAGAGGAGATCGAGAAGTTCTATGAACAGTTATACACCTCTGCGCAAGCACAACCTGTCGTTAATATGGCTAAAGACCCCAGAGCCAAGCTGACCCGACACTTTACCGAAGATATCCCGGAAGTCAGCCTGTACGAGATTAGGATGGCCCTCAAGCAACTTAAAAACAACAAGGCACCTGGCGACGACGGAATTACGACTGAGCTTCTGAGAGCGGGTGGAAAACCAGTACTTAAAGTCCTCCAGAAGCTGTTCGACTCCGTCATACTTGACGGTAATACGCCAGAAGCGTGGAGCAGAAGTGTGGTGGTGCTCTTCTTCAAAAAAGGTGACAACACCTTGTTGAAGAATTACAGACCCATCTCACTTCTGAGCCACGTTTATAAGTTGTTTTCGAGGGTAATCACGAATCGTCTCGCACGCAGGTTTGACGACTTCCAGCCACCCGAACAAGCCGGTTTCCGAAAAGTACCGAAACCGAAACCGAAAAGTTACAATAATTTATTGTAAATTGCTTGTTATAGTCACTAGGCCACCACGGCTGCAACAATGGACCAAAAATGCAATAAATACTAGTATGTTTTGTGAATGTACTACGAAGAATTCCAAAAGCAAATATTTAAAAAAAGTACTGAGTTTAAAAAAGAAACCGCTAAATACCCTGCCTATACAAACATTTTGCCTGACGTTATTTGACATTGACAACCAAAGCTATCTGATCAGCGCACGCCACACGTCCGAAAACGATTTGCCAAACGTCTGATTCAAGCCATCCCATTGTAAACCAAATGACACAGAATGACGAATGGAAAAAGGAAAGGCAAGGCTTAAATCGACGACTAATACGCTATTTGTATTGCGGGTCTCGCCCAGAAGTGAGCCAATGCTTCGAGTTATACTGCAGCAAAGTAGCGTAAGGAATAACAAATTTAAAACGACATCACAAAACTAAAACTCACTGAATTATAAACCTTAACACACACCTTTAAAAGTGACACATTATTAATATCAGAGGTTCTAAACGCAATGTAAACGTAGTAATCATAGAAGGTGGCGCCAACTGCTTTCAAGACGTCCAGCATACGTTCCTTGACACTTAAACGGTTATTACACGAACAAATGATGCGTATGACATACGTGAACGTACGTATGATGTGCGGTAATGGTTAGCCATAATAGTTCCTGACGCCTAGGTGATAAATAGCTTAACATCTTCCTTGGTTAGCTTTGAAGTGCGATTGTGCTTGTGAGAAACAATTTGTTTTCGAGGTCCCGTTGTGCTTGAGAAAGTTTTCTCATAATATCAAAGATCCTAAATAGAGATAAGAAGGTATTAGTATCCTGGAGAATATTTGTACGCTGTGGTCTCTCTATTTAGCAACTGTATTTAATTTTAATGTGAGAACTAAAGTGGTTGTTACACGGTGTGAATTAACAATAACAAACGGGTTACTCAAGCGTGAAATAAGATGTTTTTCTGATATAAATTATACCATAATTTCGTCAAGTGTAGCGCCGCCTATTTTATCATTAGGTGAAATTTCAACAAAATCAATGATTAGCGCCCCCTTTGGTTAAATTAAGAACTATCTGCGATAGGTCTATTTGTATCTTAAAAATAATACATTTTTCAGTGAAACGACTTTAGTTTCAACCGCACTCCACGGTCAAAAAAAAATCAAAGACACAAATCCGTGTTTCAGTCAGATTTTGTAACAACACAGATGATTTCTTGATGAACGTGACAACTTAACAAAAACAACAAATACTTTTGTATACTTAATCGTCAACAAACAAAGTGTTATAAAACTATTTCCTGAGCAGCTTCGAAAGCTACTTCACCTCAGAACAAAGCAAACTTCTTTACAAGGCTATTTCATCAACCATTTTCCGTCCCAACACTTCGGCATGACATTCATCTGCGAACCAACAGCGTCGCGGTGGTCCAATATTTGCGAGCCAATCGAGTTGCCTCGTCGCATACATATCGACATGATTTCAAAAAGGTCGGCGCATACCGATTATCCGTATATTTCATCCATTGCATCGTCGATAAATCGCGCGTCTAGACGGTGCCGCGGCTCACATACGATCGATTGCACGTGTGTAGAATCCCTTATTTGGGCGAATAAAAGTTCTTAAAATACAAGGAATAAAAAAGGCTTTGAAATTTGTGTTAATAATTGTATGTGTTCCAGAACGATAAGGTGTCAAAGCTGAGATTTCCAAAAAACATGAAATTTGTAAGACGATATAAATATGTTATATTAATATAAATGTAATTATTATTATTATAAAAACCGTTTTAAGTTGAGTTTTTTCATGACCACGGCGGTTGTGACGCTACCGAAACGGAGAGGTTGTTAAATAATATTTGTAACTGTATTTAACTCATGTGTTATCTTTACAGATTGGGTTCAAATCGCGAAGGTTTAAAAGCGCTATTTGTTAAATAACAGTTTTGAGTAACATAATATATTCGTAGGTTAAAAAATATGTCAAATGATTGACATTGACATATTATGTTTGTCAAATTTATTTAACAAAACAGAACATTGGCGCTTTATTTCGCGAAATTGAGAACTATATTTGTCAAGTATTTTAAATTCTGGAAAGACATCTGTTCAAAGTTTGTTAGAGTCGTCTTGTGGTTTAAAAATCGATGTCTATTTATCGATATCTGATCTATCCACATATGTATAGGGCTTCTATGATGCTAGAATTGTCTATGTGTTTGCTTATAAAATGTCATCATCACATTCAGCCCACACTTGAGCGCCAATCGGCCAAATTTGGGCAACACCGGTTTTTGGACTTTAAAACCTTATTTTTACATGATATACATACTCGATTATTAGTTTATTTTGATGCCTAAGAGATAGGCGATAATATTAATTAGTACATTGTCGTTTACAGACACACAAAATTTGGTTTCATTTTTGAGTAATGATTTTTTGTGTGACATCGCGACGCCGGCGGCGTCGCTTTTGGGGTAGATAAGATTGGCTAGTCCACTGCAAGACTTAGGTCTCTCGAATAATACGCCACTCAGCCCGATCCATGGTCTTAAGTTTCCAATACGTTTACAATAAAATTTAGGTCACGAAAATTTGTAGTTTAATATGAAATAGAAGTCAGGTGAGTAAACCAAACTCCAAACAAACATGCTGCTGATACTGCTGAAACACAAAACATTGGAGTAATGTTGGTCATAGAAGAGAATAAAAAATAGAAAGGGAAAGAAGGGGAAGACTTTTATCATTTCTCCATTTTTTGTTCTCATTAAAGTAAAAGTCTAAAAAGAATTTGTATTGCCAAAAACGCCAAGGGGCTCACAATTATAAAAGAGAAGCTGACTGAAGGCAGAAGCCATTTTACAAATAATTTTTCTAATAACTATAAAAAGTGAAATAAAACTAAATGCTGTCCGAAAGCTTAAAAGTTATAAGTGCAACGAAAACCCCGTAGGGTAAGTGTTCCAATTTGCATTATGTATCGCTGTTGCATCACTGTTCATATTGCGTGTTCAATTGTGTAAAACATATGGTGTATGAATTGTGCTACTTTTACTGCTCATCGAATTTGTCTGCCGATGATTTACGGGAGACCCCGCGACAGAACGATGTTCGTTTGGATTCAGCAAATTACATTATGACAATCGAACACGGGGTCAACGGCCGGCGAGTTCGATAAGTCGGAATCAAGGGTCATTGACCTACCTGTGTCTAGAAAAGTGAATGACGGTTGATTTTCTTTCGACCGTTATAAACTTTCCTGCTATTTCTCATACTTATGCTTCTTTATGTAAGTGTGATTTACTCAGTGTACAACCAAAATGTAAAGATAACTGCCTCATCATGATTATCAATCACGAGCGGACCACTTTGGGTCCTGTTCTGCTTCGACGAAGCAAGCCGCGGATGTCGCAGTTATCTTCGTATTGGGGGACGGCATTCTAATGGTCACCTTCGACCAATTCCAGGGTTCCAGCACCGGGTTGAGTCCCTAACGGCCAACTCTTATGGCCGGCTGATATACCAAGGGAACTACAAATCTTGAGGTAGCAGCCCTCCACTCCCTTCGGGTGAAACAGAAGAGCTACCCCGTGTAGGACACAAAGAGCACCATCGCCATGTCCAGCTGCCACCACTGAACCCCCAGAAGGACTGCGACCCGACTCTCCGCGGCTTACACAGGCCAGTGTGTCCCACCAGAATTGCACTATAATCCCCTCGATTTGCAGACGACCCCGACCCTCTCTTTAATTTCAACTTATACTACCCCCAGAACTACCACTACATTTAGACCACCCATCCAGTGGTAACTGTAAACTTATACGATAATAAAATCTAATTAGTTAAACTTGCGGTTTTTATTAACAACTCTTATAATTACTTCTACTCATGTTCACCGGAGCTAGCTTGGATACTCTCTCTATCTTTTAACTCAACCAACTAGCGAGGTTTCATTGGCTATTTTCGAGAAAACTATTTAAAAATAAATTGAAATGGTGCAAAAATAATGAAACTCAGATTAAGATGGATATCCTAGCGACCCAGCATACTGCTAAAAATTTTTCTAAATTTTGGAAAGAAACCAACAAACTGAGCCCGAAGCCGAGTGTCCCTGTGAGTATTGACGGTGTTAGTGACTCCGACCAGATTGCCAACCTTTTTAAGGAACATTTTAGAGTGCACTCCCAGTTTAGGCCTGTAAATACTAAGGCAAATAATGTAACAATAGGTGAACCGACTGTACGAATCACGGCGAAAGAGGTTAAACGGACGGTGAGGGACATGAAGCGAGGAAAATCCCCAGGGCATGACTCTCTAAGTATTGAACACTTGCAACATGCAGGTGTTCATCTCCCTAGGGTGCTCGCCATGTTCTTCACTTTTTGTGTAAGCCACTCTTACCTGCCTGATGCAATGATGAAGACTGTAGTTGTTCCCATTATTAAAAATAAAACTGGAGATGCATCCAGCATCGGGAACTATAGACCCATATCACTCGCAACTATAATTGCCAAGGTGCTGGATGGTGTGATTGATAAGCAGCTACGTTTACATCTAAAGCTACATGATGCTCAGTTTGGGTTTAGACCTGGGCTGTCGACTGAGACGGCTGTACTGCATCTCAAGCACACCATTCAGTACTACACGGAGAGAGGCACACCTGTCTATGCCTGCTTCCTAGATTTATCCAAAGCTTTCGATTTGGTGGCGTATGACGGGTTGTGGCGAAAGCTGGCGAGTGATACGGACCTCCCCGTTTTGTTAATTTCACTCTTACAATATTGGTACGGCCATCAGAGCAATTTTGTGAGGTGGTCGGGGTCACTGTCGGACGTGTACAGGCTGAATTGCGGTGTAAGACAAGGCGGTTTGACATCACTGAGCCTCTTCAACCTGTACATGGACCGCCTGGTTCGTGAGCTCGGCGATGCCCGTGTCGGCTGTTCGATTGATGGTGTTTTTGTGAACAGCATCAGTTATGCGGACGACATGGTCTTGCTGAGTCCGTCTATCAGGGCACTCAGAAAGCTCATAGCGATCTGTGAGCGTTATGCGGAGGCTCATGGGCTCAGATACAACGCCATCAAAAGTGAATTTATGGTGTTTAAAGCGGGGACGAAAACTTATGACGCTGTCCCTTCGCTCATGTTAGGCGGCAGTGTCTTGAAACAAGTTTCGCAATTTAAGTATCTGGGCCACTGGGTCACCGACACGCTCGCGGATGACGTTGATATTGAAAGGGAACGCAGGGCGTTGTCTATCAGGGGCAATATGCTGGCTCGTAGGTTTGCTCGATGTACAGCACAAGTAAAGGTTACTCTATTTAGAGCCTACTGTCAATCTTTCTACACGTGCAGCCTATGGGTCAAGTATGCAAAAAAGTCGTATAACGCCCTGCGTGTGCAATACAACAATGCCTTTAGGTCGCTGTTGTGGCTGCCGCGCCACTGTAGCGCGTCGGGGATGTTTGCAGACGCACATGTGGACGGGTTTGCAGCGATCATGCGCAAGCGGGTTGCGTCCCTGATGCGCCGGGTGCGGGGCAGCCCTAACAGCTACCTGCAGCTATTCGCCTGGCGGATGGATCTGGGCTGCTCAATGATGCAACATTGGACCAGACTGCACATTGAGCACTCCGGATCTAAACCGAAATTTAGATTAAGATAGTGTTATAAGTTTTGTATATTTTTGTGCTCGTACATTTAATTTGGTTTGACTTTAATTTTAATTTCATATTGACATAACAAAACAATTTTTAATATGTATATTTTTTATGGACTGTAGTCTGAAATAAATGATTAAATAAATAAAAAAAAAAGGTCAGTTTGTATGGGTCAGCTTTTAAAATATTATTGTATTATCCTATCTTACCTGAAAACATCAATAGACATTTTAGTATTAGAAAAACTGGAAAACAAAATCAATGAAACGACGAAAACTAGCACCAAGTTTCATTCCCAGGCCTATTTATAAATATTATCAGCAGCGCACTTACTAACGCAATTCATTTCAAATAAAATATATTCTAATTGCATTTACATATTAATCTTTGAAAGATTATTGCTGTAATTACCCATATCTTTCCAATAATTAAAGATACCTATGCTAACAAACGTAATTAAAACATTGATTGCTTCATTTGATACATAGTAAAATAATATTGAATGGCTTAAGGGTAATTTGTGTTTAAGTTATGGATAAGTTATATTCAATTGGCTAATAATTAGGTATGTCATTATTTTATTTCCCCATAATTTGTGACTAAATATTAATTGTAGATTTGAAAGTTGATAGATGTTGTTGTCACCACGACAACACTAACCGTATCAGGGTCCGGAGGTTTTTAAACAACAATTTAGATCGTGATTTGTATCTAATGTTTGCCTTCTGTAATGTTTTTAATATGTTTAAAATGAAACCCAACTTAAACCCATACTATGTTTGTATCATTTAAACAATATATTAGATGAGTTTGAATATAATAAAACTATTGGCTCTTTACCCCGTTGGAAATGATGCCCCATTTCTCAAAATATTTATCCTTTTGGGAGTCCATCTTGAATTTATTTGGATTCTAATGTAAAAAAAAACACTACACTGCCATGTAATATATTAAGATGGCTATTACAAAAAATGCGTACATATATCCTTGGTAACCTGTCTTTTAATTTATGACTAAATCTTTTGAGGGAAATATTCTTAATTTTGCGTACTTTGGCCGTCATAGAAGAATTTCGGATACATAGAGCAAGTTTATTTACTTAGTAGGTAGTCGTCTATTGGTGCATTTTTGGGACAAATTACACAAAGATCTCATTTGAAGCAGTAATTTACAACTGTTGAATATTGGTTTACCAAATAAGTCAAAAGTACTTTATTCATAAATGTACAATTTACACGTCAATAAATAAAAAATAAAAACAAAAGAAAGAGCATACAAATTGTATACATTTTCAAAGTTTGAAATGACTACTTTACTGTATTATAATAATTATTGTACAGAAAACTGTCAAGCATTATATGAGTATAATATGTTTTTATAACAATTGTACTGACCCATGTCAAATTTTTGTATACTTTTTTACAGGACTTTGCCATCACTCTCTAAAAATTCGGTGTAACTTTAAAAAGTTTGATCAATAAATATAATATTTACAGCACCACATAAAATACTTACTTATGATGTTGTAATGTCATAGAGTTTATTTTTCTTTTAAACATAGAAAACAACACTCTTGTGCAAATTTTCACTAAATGCGAGCACTAGGTGGATATTTTAGTAGTATCTAGTTTATCGAGTTTATGTTTTTAAGTTAAGTAATGATTACTTAATTCTATAAAAATTATAAACGCGAAAGTTCATAAGAATGTTTTAATGTGTCTTTGTTAACTTTCACTCAAAAATATCTGAAAGGATTTGGATTAATAATAATAAAAATATTTAAACACAACTTCAGATGTATAAATCAGAAGAGATAATAAATACGTAATATTATTGGCTATTTTATTTATTTTGGTTTTTTTTTTCGCAGATGTGGTGTAAGCAGCTATGGAGGATAGGATAGGTATGTGAGTATTATTTACATTTTAATGTCACAAATTGCAGTTTGTAATGTAGTGTCCTGCGTGATAATGTTATACAGATACACTTGTATTCGTCAATATATCTGTATTAATCTGATCTGAATCTGATTTTGCCAATTCTATTTGTAAGCAAGGGCGGAACCAGGGGGTGAATTTTGTAACTTGACCACGACTATTTGTAACCCCCTTCTACCCCTCGGCCAAAGCTGGATTCGCCGTTGTATGTTAGTCTAAAAATAGTGATACAAACAGTATGTTTTGTCCAGAAGTTTCCAGTGAAATTAGGGCATAGAGAAAAAATCCTACTAATATTATAAATGTCAATGTATGGATGTTTGCATATTTGGATGTTTGTTGCTCAATCACGACCTAACGTATGAACGGGTCGGACTGAAATTTGGAACACAGATAGATTATAGTCTGGAAAAATACATAGGCTACTTTTTATCCCGGAAAACAACGGGAACAACTGGAACGGGAACTTCGCGGGTAACACCGCGGGGCGCTGCTAGTATCTTATATCTCTGGGACGAGCGCAGTGCAGTGTTGCAGGTAATGATTTGGACTCTTCATGTTCCAATAGCTGTGTGTCATTGTGCTGTTATGTAGCAGCCATGTTGCTTACCGTTAGGCACATGTCCTGTTTGTCTCGTCCCTTTATACTATTTAAATAAAAATAAAAAGATTTACTTTCGAGTGCGGCTAGCAGTAGGTAGTAATCAACTATTATTTTATTTAAAAAATGTATCTAAAGCAATTTACCAGTCATAAAGTCATCTATCCAATAAAATAGTTTAATGTCTCCACAGAAACGATATCATAAAACATCAAACAATACACAACCACCTGCTTCACTTGTTAAAAATTAAAGATTTACAGTATCTTAAAAAAAACTGAAATCGTAGACATTAGCCTAATTACATTATTTATATGTTTACGAAAGCTAATAATTCATTTACTAAACCTCACGTTAAGAAGATATAACCACCAATTATCTTGCTGAGACAAACAGTTCTCTTTGATCTACAAACGTCTACACGAGGGCGAAATGAATTTATCGACCACATAAATAAATATTTAACGATTTTTAACACTTTTGTGAAGTAAAATTTAAATTTTGTGCTACTGAGAGAATTTGTAATACTGTTTTAATATAATTTGAATTTTAATTTAGTTATGGGAGATTTTGTATGCCGCCTAACTTTAAATGGTTGCCATGTCTAAAATATCGAGCGAACAAAGAGATATTTAGAACCATTATGTCTGGCCTGACTGTCTGGAAGACTGGCCTCGTGGCTTAGTTGGTAGTAGCTCTGCCTGCGAAGCCGAGGGCCATGGGTTCGATCCCCACCCAGTACAAATATTTGTGCGATGAATTCATATGTTTGCACTGTGTCTGAGTGTTTCTATGTATAATAAGTATGTATTTAAAACTATATTAGTATTATGTCAGCTATCTGGCCGCCATCACACAAGCTTTGCTTAGTTTGGGGTCAGATGGTGTTGTGTGTGAATTGTCCACCAATATTTATTTTATTTATGTCTTGACTTGGTTAGGCGTAAAAGTGCGTAGGGTCAACCGTCTAACCACAGTTTCTTTGACTTAAAAATATAGTGTCCGATTCGCCGGATTCTTTAACGTATGGTCAACAGTTACTTTGTAGTCGTTTGACCCGATTTGGAAAATTCTTTCTTTTTCAAAGGGTATTTTACTGTAGAGATTGCTTTCAGCGATAATGCCGTCAACTGTGGCACTACTTTAAAAATTGATTGTAATTTTGTTCGCGTGATAATAAAGAGTATTGTACGTTGTACACATCTATGTATCATCACAAACATAACTTGTAAAAAAAAACAAGTTTCGCAACTCAGTTCTTCTAATGTAAAAGTTGTGAGTTGCATGTAATATCAAGTCGCTTAATTTATTCGGTCCCTCCGTTAGGGACCTCCTGTCTTAAGTTATTACATAATTAGCTAACCTAAAAACATCTTAAAGTGACCATATCAATTTAAAAAAGTTGTGGTGAAAGACACCAGGTATGAACGAAGTTCCGTCGGAAAATACCTATCGAAGCCATTTAAAAAAAAAAACTTAATTTTATTATTTATGGCACTTTTTATTAATTATATTATATACTTTTTTAGTCTCACATTTTTTTCAGTTCGGTCGCGCGGCAAAATACCTCAAACTTCGTTCCAAAAATCTTTTATGTTTTAAATAAATATTACATTGACCTAATCTCATCAATTGCCATTAGGTTTGGTATTGTTCTCTATTTAATTTCATGAAATGAAAAAAAAGATAGCACTTGCAAAGCCGTTTCAATGAGGCAGTCGAAGACCCAACCTTCTACCGCCTAACTAAATCCACCTTGCTTTTGCTATTGCTGTCTCTAAAATTTGAAACACAAAGAAAATAAAGTCAAAATCAAAGCTTTTCCTTTTCCTTAGGCGGTACACTCTGAGCTGTATTTTTTTTTTTTTTTAATACTGAGTGGCGAGACGAGCAGGTCATGTGCCTGATGGTAAGCAACATGCCTGCCACATAACAGCACAGTGACACGCAGTTATTGGAACATGAAGATTCTAAATCATTACCTAGCACTGCACTGCGCTCGTCACCCAGAGATCTAAGTTGTTATATCTCTAAGCCCTGTAATTTCTCTGGAAACATTGCCCTTCAGACCGGAACACAGTAATGTTTGCACATTACTGCTTGGCGGTAGAATATTTGGCAAAGGTGTGGTCCTTCCCCAGGCGGACTCTGCCAAGAGTCCTTCCTACCACTACAAATTTATGTATTTCTAATATTACTCTGCTGAGTAAAACAATTCAGCCAGAACCTTCCTTAAGCCCTTTTATATCTCGTGTAACCCGTCTCAGCTTCTTGTACACTAATAAAATTTAAATGGTCCTTAATAGATCGAACTGAAACATTTGGTTTAAAAATAAAGTCATTTAATAGTTATAAGTGTCCATCAACGGTCGTCAAATCCTCTACTGGCACAAGATATACGGATCTAAAAATCCTGTGGCACAATTCCTTACCAAAGATTCTGTGCATCCATTTCTAACCTTAAATTAAAAGGAATAAAGGTCAAATCAAAAGGATGGCATTATTGTGGTGCCTTAATGAGATTTCAGGAATGTTTTCCAGACAAGCTAGTGAAGTGTGGTAAACATAGGAATGGTTGGAGGAATGCTTTTCAAATAAATTGTTGTAGGGTGTCCAATTTATACTGAATAAATATACACAAGTTGTCTATTTAAGTTGTCGAAACTGAAATGAGTGTTTTCGACAACATTCTTCCACATAGACACAATGAATGAAAAGTACAATTCTATTAGATGTAATGCAACGCAATGTTGTGATTTAGTTATTGAAACTATCTTATATTCTTTGAGAATGTAGCTAAATCATTACTGCCATCTATGTAAATATAGGTAGCCTACTTTATATTCCTACTTTTTAAAGAAAGGTATTGTTTTTTTACTCCTATAGGCACTTACATTTCACATAATATGATCGCAGCTAGAAATGGTGAGCAAATTATGTCGTTGAATGTGAGTGAGTCACTCCTTGAAACATTTTAGATTTAACCTCTCAGAATTGAGTAAAGGAAAATATTACACTGTCAATTAATTCGTCTCAACGAATCTAAACACGATGGTTCCCAGAGCACTTATTCAGTAACGTCATTACGCCGGCTCATAAAGTGGCGATGTGCCGTGAAACCAACGACAACGCGTCGTTGGTTAGTTAGTTGTCGCGGACGATTTGTGAAGAAGTGGCTGCGTATTGCGACACTGATCTTTGAAACTAGTTCTAATGAATGATACTGACTTGTGGCGTATCTATTTGTTTTTTAAACGAACCAATGGCAGTGTTTTCCCCAAGGGGTTCCTATTCCCTGCAGAACTTTGAACTAGCACATAAGGTGCCTTACTAAGCAAATTATAGCCATATTCCCAACATTTAATCACAAAATTAGCTTTAGTTTTGAGCAATTTTTTCAAAATAAACCCAATGGGATAGGTAAACTGTTCATACTCTTCATATTCATGTACAACTTAATATCTATTGTGTATCTACCATTGCTGCAATAAATAAATTCATACTTTGCTTCTGAAATTTCCAAGGTTTCAAGATACGTGAATCGAACATAAAAAGACAAAAAATATACATACTAATAAAAAATACTATAATTTTTGTAGTCTCTCTGGATAGCCTCTGAGAAAAACCTTCTTTTGTAGAGTTTTCTTCTTATCTTGTCATATGAAAAATAAAACTATACTATATTCTCTACATTCAGCTCGTCCGATACCTAATAATTTACTGGTCTTTAATTATTTATTTTTAACTTTCAAGATTGTGCCCATAACAAAAGTGTGTAAAGTTTGGTTGCGAACACTTAATTTGTGGTTTAAATGGACGTTCACCTTTATTTGACCTGTTGCAACATGAACCACGGTAATCAATTTAATTAATTAATTATACAGGCACGGGACCAGACTCGTAGAATCACGCCATTCCGCCTAAACTGCTACAACCAAATTAAATCTAAATTAAGGTAGTGGGCGTTGGGAGACAATAAAGAATAAAATTAATTTAAAAACATTTAGATCTGTCAACGTAAATTAGCTAGTTAAATGTAGGATAAGCCTGCGCGGATTAAACGACTGCCATCTAGGGAAGTGGTGGTCAAGCGTGATGTTAGCGAACGCTATATATATATAAAAACCTATTAATATTGGTTGTGTCAGTTCAAGGTACATATGAGACAAGATTATTCTACTGATCTCCCCGCAAGGGTATTTTGCGAAAAGTAACCGAATCCGCCGTATGATAAATTGTCCTTGTGTCATCATTCTATAACATCCAACGTTGATCTTATATTTGCCCCGACACTTACATGGCCGATTATTATTATTACTAAAACTAGCCATTTACAAATAAAATAAATGTAAATGGCTCAATCATTATTAAATATTTCCCTCTACATTCTAAAATACTACTATACTAGCACAAATTGTTCTCGTCGATTTTATTTAACGACACAAAAGTAAATCTCAAAAATCACAAAATTCTAATTTAAAAATTCGACTTTACTCAAACATTTGAGCTTTTCGAAAACATCTTTAGCATTGAATTTAATAAATAATATCTGACAATGTTTTGTTTGAATTTATTTTCTGATCATGATTAGAAGAAACCAACAATTACAGCAATTAAACCAAGTCGCATTAGAAAGACAAATTTAAAAGATAAAATTACGTCTCATTCAAAAACTTAATGGGTCGTAATCAAACAAAAAATAAATGATAGCAATTATTACAGTCTCAGAATATTGTAGACGCATTATGTCAAAGTAATTATTTTTACTGTACATAAGATATTCCAAAGATTCGTGCCAAACGTTTCAAATCTACGTTTATATATAATCATACGCACTGCAAATCTGTAGCAAACGAATATGGACTGTATTCATCAATTATTATACCTGGGTGTCCTGAAATTTAGCATAAGGTATATATATATATATTATAGATACCTTCTAGGTAACCCGGTAATCGTGTCACATCCTAGCCCTATTTTTTTTTTTTTTTTGTAGTCGTTATATTATATTTTATGTGTATCCCTAATTTCCCAAACTAGGTGTGAAGCACACCTGTATTTTTGAGTAATATGAATATTTGCTTTAAATCAATTTATGTACATTCGTCAGTATTATATTACTTAAAGACGCGTCTATAAAACTTTAAAAGTCGCGTAAATTGCTACTTTATTTGGTTCTATTATAAGTAACTTTTGTTTTATTTTTAAATTAAGTGCAATAAAAAGTTAATCTATCTATCTATCTATCTAAATCACGCGGCTACACCGCAGTCCCAGACATCGTGCAGATGTGACCGTACTTATTACGTACGTGAGGAAAATACTGTCGGATCCTGTTTTACCTCATTTGAATAGAAATTGTGATTTCGTCTGGCGATCCGTTCATTCATAAGAGCGGACCTGGCGCCAGCGAGCTGGGCACATTCCTGCCTAATTATGCGTAACGATTCTGCGGGGTTATGTTCTATTTAATAAAATAATCGCAATTAATAAGCAAACAGTATTTTAATTAAGCCATTTAGGTAAAAAGAACCAAGTTAACAGGGCCACGTAGAACTTTTCTTTCAGTAATTTTTAATTGTAATAAATATAATAAAATGATCGTTAAAATCCTTTAAAAATGTGAATGTAAGTTTGTGTGTTACGCTTTAGCGCAAACTAGTAGTGTTTCTACAAACTAATCATCATGAAACTTTGTACACATATTTTTCGAGGTAGTAGAAGTAGCATAGGCTAATTTTTATCCGGCGATTTTTTTTTTATAGCATAGAGTGACGAGACGAGTAGGTCATGTGCCTGATGGTAAGCAACATGCCTGCCACATAACAGCACAGTAACACGCAACTATTGGAACATGATAGTCCAAATCATTACCTAGCACTGCACTGCGCTCGTCACCCAGAGATCTAAGATATTATGTCTCTAAGCCCTGTAATTTCTCTGGAATCATTGCCCTTCAAACCGGAATACAGTAATGTTTGCACATTACTGCTTGGCGGTAGAATATTTGGCAAAGGTGTGGTACTTCCCCAGGCGGACTCTGCTAAGAGTCCTACCACTACTAAATAATGGAAACGGGAATTACGCGGGTGAAACCGCGGGGCACATCTAGTCTTTTTTAATGTCACGACACTTTTGTTAGATGATAATTATAAATCAAGGAATGTTTTGAGAATGACTATATTGCCATTGCCATTAAATCTGAACGATGCCGATGGTGAACTTAAATCAACTTTGCCAGTAATACGCTCATAGCTTCTTTTAAATTTTAATGCAATTGGTAAAGTTATCACTGGCTTTATCAGTGAAGGATAGAAAATAACCCGAGGAAACCGGCATGCCCCAAGAAACACAATTTTCGAGGACATGCCAGTGTGGTAAATTAGTGCAGTCACTCTCTCTTAGAATCCTCCGGCTTAGAAAATGCTCCGATTCCCAGCTGTGTGCTGTGGAAACACAAATTGAGAAACTTGTGCTGTTCTAGTGGTATGCGGCTATTCTTATGTAAATAAATGAATACCGACAAAACTTTACTCAGATATGTTGCAGCTTTTGGCTCCCTTAAACACTTTAGTACTTCAAAGTCCAGAATACAACAGTAAGTTACAATAATGATAATTTATCGTGACGTTCTGTGTAACCCAGGAGTGGAATAGTGGCCAAAGGTGACCCTAAACTAGCCGTATCTATAAGTAAAAGGGGTTAATTTATGTACGGTCCTGCAACACGAACATGAGATGAGCTAATGCAATCACTACTAAGATCTAGAAATGTTAGTATCACTGTCATAGATTATAAGCTTTCGTGATTTGAACTCGTTTGGAAACGTTACAGGATCGCGATCTATTTTTTTTATCCGATACATCTCGGGTAGTGTGCAATCGATCTGCATAATGATTAAAAAATGGCAAAGAAGTATTATCTTTGCCATTTCTATCGGACTGCTCGCGGCTTAAAATAACGACATCGTTTAATGGTTGTCGTTCAAAAGACGAAGGAAGAGATTTGACTCTATTTTTGCGATAAGAACGGTTGAAAGGTTTGTGTGAAAAACTGTTGTGTTGTATTAAAGATTGTGCAATGCATTGCCCGAGTGAGTTTTCCCGATGGTTACAATCTCGGTGTCTTTAAATCGAGAGTGAATTGATTTCTCCTAAATAACATAAGTACTCTCCATCGTAAACCGCATCGTCGCTGAGGCTTTGGCGAGATAGCGGTTAAGTGTAAACCTATAAAAGTAAATATATATATATATGTATATATGATTTTTGGCAATAGCCATCTTAATATTATATGGCAGTGTAATGTTTGTTTACTTTGGAATCCAAATACTGTGTACTACGTCTCAACCCGGCGCTCCGCTGCCGTACTGACGCTACGCCGACGGCGTCGGCTGCCCTATATTTCCATGTCGGTGATACCAACCCTAAAAATTATCCCCGACCAAAACGAACAATAAGGCTAAAGAAATTTCTCTTCGAACGAATGAACGTACACTAATTTAGTTGGAGTATCTATTTGTATATTCGGCGAAAATAGCGCTTTGCCCGTTTGTGAATTGGAATCTAGAGAACTCATACTCATATATCACTGTCAGCCAGAGGAATAATATACTCCTGTAAGAATAAAACCCGTAGTAAACCATTCGTGCTCAGTTATCATATTTTATGTAACCTGATACGGAAGTTCGATTATGACGTCATTGATGTAGGTAGGTATATAACGGACCAGATCACGTTGTGGCCAATCTTCGTTCTAAATAGCAAAATGGTCAGAATGCCACTTAATTATCAGATAGAATGGACTCGAGAAAATAACCAGAATTTAACTGGCAATAAATATTTAAAATTTATTGCAAAGAATGAGTTTTGAATGGGTTTTATTATGTATTTATCGCTGTGACATTGGCAAATGTCAGGTCGATTTAACTATTACAATAGTTACCTAGGGCGGGTTTATCCAACATCAATTAATTTTAATCAGAAACTTTGCTTGGAGTTAGTACAGGTTTTACACTTAGTATTAAACAAACATAAAAATGTATTTCATTTTAATTTTTAAAAAAATTGCCTGGATTTCGGTTTCAGTAATTGTCTGAAATTCAGCGAAATTAAAATATTGACATCAATTGCCATCAGTATTATTTAGACTTTGAATAAACACGAAATTAAAAGATACTCATCCAAAACTATACACAATGTCGACATACACAATAACAACTAAATTTTTATGTCTGAGTGATAGGTTCTCACCACAAAATCTACAATTTAAAACATGCTTCCCTTAATACATTCATTTCATATACTCTTACATATTCCCAAAAAGAAAATAAATGCAATTATTTCTGTTTTTTTTCCTTATTCATAATTGCTATCATTAAATTTGATGTACTGCTGATCCTGCTAATGGGTGGAAGTTATTTCTTTGTTTTTCTCTTATTTCTGTTCTCTATTCTCTTAAAGGTCGTTTACCTCGCTCCTGATGTATATAGCATTTTCGTCAGTTAATCTTTCTGTTAATTTTTAACAAAACCTGGTTACACTGACCCCCGATTATCATTTAAATGTGGATTGTAGGATTGTGATAATATTTAAATAATACCCATTCTAGTGGCATAATGAGAAGCGATTAATTCAAAGAATTGGATTATTGGTACCTACATCAATTTCCATTAAGAGAATCCGATCTTTATCTTGCGAATTTGACGACAGATTTAGTGCATTTATAATCATTTGCAAATATTAAAACTGCATTTTACATAATTCTATTGAAGTAATGGCTGATTTTGAATATACTGTGGAATGCGGTGCTTTAGGGTGTGTTCTTCAAGCATTACGTAAGGTAAATTTGGGGGACGGGGTGTCTAGTAAAACTTTAAGTTGCAACGTGGAGATTTTGTCAGGTTCAAGAAAACTTAGGAATTAAAATCTAGGAAGTTAAAAACTTTTGTGGTGATTTTTGCGTAAAATGGTAAATTGCAGAGTGGAGAGTTTCACTTTAGGGAGAGCGAGGGGAGGGGTGCAAACAATGGTGCTCATTCAACCTTTAAAACTTGAATTTTAGTATGTTTTTTCGATGGAAAGAAACTTTGTTGTCTGTAAATTGGTTTCTTCCAGATAAAATACGCTCCATTGTAGTTCTATCATAGGCCATCACACCGCAATCACGTGATTAAGTAACACTTCTTGGCTTGGCCAACTAGATAGAGCAGAGCGGGAGAAAGGTTAAGATATTAGGAACTAATAAAGACAGAACAAATATTTATTAAAGTAAAAAAAATAATCTCAAACCAAATTCTATTTAAAATTAAATTCAAACACTCGATCAAGTTTCATAAGTCGTCATATAAATATAAGAAAATTTTATTTTTTTCTGTTGATACATCAAACACGCTGATTTTGGAATAAATTAAAAAAAAAAAAATATAAACAAATAATTGCACCAATTTCGATAAAATTTATTGTACCTCTGAAGTATACTCAACAAATAAAAAATAATTATCAAAATCTATTTACAATTAGCATATCTATAGCGAAACATACAACCAGTAATGTGAAAACATCACTGAGTTCCGGTTTGAAGCGCAAAGTTTCCAGTGAAATTACAGAACATAGAGAATAAACATGTTATATCTCTGGGCGACGAAAACAATGGGGTGTGCTGGGTAATGGTTTAGACTCTTAATGATCCAATAGCTGCGGGTCACTGTGATGTTATAGGCAGGCATGTTGCTTGTCATCAGGCACATCATACTCTGCTCGTCTCAGCACTATTTACAAAAAAAAATGAAATGAGAAAAGCCGGTTGAAATGAAACAGAATCCTGCTCCCTACTAAAATTATAAATGTAAATGTATCGATGTTTGGATATATGTTGCTCAATCACGTCGTAACGTATAAACAGATCGGACTGAAATTTGGAACACAGTTTTAGATTATAGTCTGGAAGAACATATTATAACCATTTTATCCCGGGGGATAAAAATAACGGGAACGGGAACTACGCGGCTAAAACCGCGGGCTGCTGACGAGGTTTGTGTTGCTGACGACATTACTGTGTTCCGGTTTGAAGGGCAATGTTCCCAAAGAAATTACAGGGTTTAGAGATTTAACAACTTAGATCTCTGGGTGACGAGCGCAGTGCAGTGCTAGGTAATGATTTGGACTCTTCATGTTCCAATAGCTGCGTGTCGCTGTGCTGTTATGTGGCAGGCATGTTGCTTACCATCAGGCACATGCCCTGCTCGTCTCGTCACTCTTTATTTTAAAAAAAAGTAATTTTAGACATAATTTTCATGGCCAGAACCTCACGTTATGGTGTGATGAAAGCTCTAACTAAATCAATATATTATGTTGGATGTAACCATAGTTCACAACCTTCTAAGGTTGGTTCAGATTGTAAGAACGCCATGTAAAATGTAATTTTTATAACATCATAAAAAGTTTCATCTCACCGCGGTAACAAGAAAATCTTTATGAGCCAAATTATATATAACCTTATCACTACAAATTTACATTAACATGACTATTTTATTGGCACACACGCTGAACAGTTGTAAATTCCTACTAGATAATGACGTAAGAACAAGTTTTGTGTTGTACCAATTCAGTAGGACCCGTATTTGATTAACAAGTAAACTTCAAAGAAAAGATCTCCAACGGAGTTCTTCTGATTTAAGGTCATACGTATGTTTGCGACGAAAGCAAGTACCTACCTATAAGGTATCTTCTTGCCATCTGCTTTCTAATGGGTATAACGTATAATGACTATATGCCTAAGATTTTTACAGCAACAAAAGAGCATACGATGGAGAGTGCTTGCCTGGACGAAACGTATTCACTCTCCATTTGAAGACACCAAGATTGTAACCGTCGAGAAAATCCCACTCAGGCAACGCATTTCACATCCAAGACATAAATTATTATCACAAGAATATAATCATATTAACAACAAGATAAAAAACAAGGATGTCGTTGGATCATGCGAATCAGCTGGATCCTACATTTCGTAGGGTTGCAGATTTTTTTGGATCCGTTAAAAAATCTTTAAATTTGCAACTATGCAGCGGTGTTCAAGACTCATGTAGTTGATCACAGAAAGTTGAGCAATGATGAACGCAGTGATACCAATCAGCATGGAGAAAACGATTTCATTTCAGAAGATTATAAGCCCGACAGAGAGTCTAGAGAAAAAGACACGGAATAGGAACGCCCACTATCTCATGGACACTCTTGAAACAGTAAAAAGTGGAATCAAGAGTGCGACGTCATAACTCCTCAATAACGACGGCCTTCCACTTTATAAAGAGTATATTTATTGATGTAATTTCCCCATAACGACATAATAATATTCAAATAGAGCTCGTTTATTAGGCAAATGGTCTACAATGGGCGATTCGGCTCTTCGATTCAGAGTCACCGCCATTGCTCAGATAAGACGACAAAATGTGTGATGTTTGGACTGTTGTTCCGGAATGGGCAGTGATACTTCATTGACAGCTGTTATATCCATTGCGTCGTGTTATTTTATGTGTTATACTATTTATATACTTTCTAATGTTAAGTTATTTGTTGCCGTCCAAATAATCTTTAGGATGGGTCGGCTACGTACCAGCTTTTGGATTGAATCGCGATACGTGCCAAAATACTGAAAGGCATTTTTGATAGGCACGCATTTGTTCCAAAAAGTCTTGAAAGTCATAAGCATTGCCGCAAAGTTGTAAGTCTGTAATGGTAAGACTCTTTGTTTGTAGAGTCTTCTTGGGGAAGTATCACACCTTTGCTAGTTATCCTACCGCTAAGCAGTAATGTGCCAATATCACTGCGGTTCGGTTTATAGGATTTATTTACGTAATTGTAGATGAATTACCATATATCTCTTGGTGACGAGCGTAACGCAGCGCTAGGTGATTAATTTAACTCTTCATGTTCTAATAACTGCGTAACATTGTGCTGTTATGGGCAAGCGTGTTGCTTGCCATCAACTTCACATGTTCTAGTCGTCCTATTACTCTACACAATAAAATAGTCTAGTCAAAGTAATTAAGTTTTTATCAGATACATTTTGTGGACAGAGCAACTGATCTGGGTGACCTAATACCACTAGATTGTACATTTTTTTTACATCGGACTGCCAGTAGTTTAAATAAGTGACACCGTTTTACGGTTGGCATTCTAAACACTCGAACGATGATTTCACATTTGTAATAATAGCATTCAAACTAGGATATTCCCTGATCGGGTTTTCGCTGGTGAGGATAATCTAGATGTTTTCAAGTTACAATAAAACATGTTAGAAACCAATTCATTATCGATTTGAAGTCACCGAGATTGTAACCATCAGAAAAAACCCACTCAAGCAACGCATTTCAATTTTTAGACGTTATTATCACAAAAGTAGGGTTGAATTTCTTCGTTCATGTCTTAGGAACGTCAACCAGGAAACGACGTTGCCTTTTGGAGCTATGAGAACGCTTCCTTCATTTCAGTACTCGTAGTAAGATCATTTGCTTATGGTGTGATGCAAGAACAAAATTACATATCTGGTTTGGATAAATATTTTTATTCGTTTGTTACTACTAGAACAACTTACTCTCAAACGGCCTAATTTAATAAAACTTTTGTCAAAATAACAAAATCCAAAACCTAAAGAGTAAGAACACGGCCATATCTGAAATTCCACAACTTTTATAATTACAAAATGACTATGCCTAAAGATGAATTAGATAGCGTATTCTTCAGATGCATATTTTTTATAGATATATTATAATCTATAGACCTTTAAAAAAACTAACAAGATGACACTGCGAAAGACATTTAACTGCTATGATTACAACTTAGACCTCCAATTCCAAACGCAATAAGGAAATACCAGATTAAGTTAACTACATGTAATGAAATTCGAACCACAAATACCAGTTCTACGGACAAACCAACAAACATCAAACAAATTAATGCAATAATTTCAACTAGCTACATTTGTGAGAACCCCCACCGGCTAATTACCAATAAGATGCATTTGATGCTTGAAATAATGATCGCCATTTTCATATGTTAAATATTTTAATTCAATAATCTAAAAACGGAATAACTGTATGGTAATGAGAATTTTGGTTTTATCAATGAGAGTGGTGAAATAGAAGCATTTGTACGCAACAGAGATATAGAACATGCAGGGAGCTTAATGTTTTTGGGAAGTTTCTTACTGCTTGTACGCTTTGAGCGAATGGGGCTATTTATATATTATTATTATTGTTTCCAGAGAAATTACAGGGCTTAGATATATAACATCTTAGATCTCTGGGTGACGAGCGCAGTGCAGTGATAGGTAATGATTTGGACTCTTCGTGTTCCAGTAGCTGCGTGTCACTGTGCTGTGTGGCAGGCATGTTGCTTACCATCAGGCACATGTCCTGTTCGTCTGGGCACTCTTAATTAAAGCCCATTCCGGCTGCGCTCGGATAACGTCATTTAAAGTAATCGAAATAAAACTATCCTATCTCTCAAGTTGGACCAGGCTGCTCACGGTGTGCCAATTTAATTTAAAATCGGATAAGTAGTTTAGGAATACATCGCGGACAAACATCGTGACGGGAGATTTATATATATTAAGAGCAATAAGATCAGCAGGAGATAGATGTGCCTGATGGGAAGGAACATGTCCACAACAGTACAGTGTAACGCAGATATTGTAACATGTAGAGTCCAAATCATCACCCAGTACCTGCGTTCGTTACCGAGAGATATCATTCATGTCTGTGCACTGTAATTTATCTGGTAACATTGCCCTTCAAACCGGAATACAGTAATGTTTCAATACTACTGCTTGGTAGTAGAATGACTTGCATTGTTTTCTTCGTACGTGCCAGACAGTGAATTAGACTCTTTGTGTTGAAATAGAAGAAATTGTACATGTGTATGTAAATGTGTTGTTTTAGGCGTTTTGCTAACCAAAAGGCGCACAGAAATCTAAATTATGGAGATTTCTGTGATCATGCGTATGTACATGTCTTGCTATCATGCTATCCTACTTAAGAGTCGAGTCTGCGATTTTAACGAAATCGATGTGTTTTTGTAGCCAATTCATGGCCATAATACATTATGTGGAAGTTTGAAATTAATACATACTTATTACACATATCCTGAATTTCACACTGAATTTTTAAAAATCGTTGCATATGCTTCTTGTCTCTTGAATTGCTCTTAATATTACTTATTAGTTTAAGCGAAAGTTTGTGAGTATGTACGTTGATGTTTGCTGCTCTGTTACGCAAAATTTACTAACTAATTTGGTACATATAGTGATAATAGTGTGTATTAACACATAGGCTAATTGATTTAACTAATTTAATAGTTTATTAATCTCGGGAAAATAACGAGACCGGAAACTACGCGGGCGCACCCTAGGAGCGCTGCTAGTATGTATTGTTTAAAACAGGATTTTACAAATCAGATCATGTCTGAAAACCGGTACTTGAAGTACCTAATCTCATCGAAGATAATAATAAATACGTGCCTAAAAGAAATCAATCTAAAGCGGTAACACCGAACCATCAAATGTTATTCGCAACATTCGGCCTCCCACATTGCACTAGTAAATCACAACACTGAACATTATAACCCAAACAATGGCTTTATAAACATACTACAATAACTCACTCAAGAATTTTAATCCCCCGTTTTACTAAAACAAGCTTTCGAAAATATCTTCAGCAATCGTAAAATATGAAAATTGATAGCACGAAAATGAGAATAAACGGCGTAACTGCAAAAAAGTTACAAGAAAAAGAAGCATCGCGTACATCCATCTTGGTCGTTATGTTGTAACACACTCATATATTACCCGAAATAATTGTTGCCAATTGAGTTATCAGGATTTTCGGGAATGTTTTCTGTTTTCAAAGCAATTTCGACTTTATTTGAATTTGCATTCAACATTATTTGCATAATAACGCTCAATGTTTCCGAGTCCTTTATCATTTGCAGTAACATCTTCAATATTTGTTGTGTTGGTTAGGATAGACTTTATTACGTCACGTTTAAGTTTAGTTTCGTCTGTTACTTGTAAGTTATTTCTAGAGGCTGTTGGTTCAGCGAGGCGGTCTCACACATTGCAGAAAGGATTTTTGTTCTCGTAAATTGTATAGGGCTAATAGTGAGTCGGTAGCCCGAGGGTAGACCAGAGTGAATGAACTCTTTCCCAAAACATTTCATCTTTTTTGTACTGGTTTAAATTCAACATTCGCTTTCTTTGAAGTTTTTAAACGGCAAGTTATTATGGGCGCGTTTTTTAACTCGTTTGAAGTAAGTTAATTTGGATGAGGAAGTTATACCGTGTATGCTTCAATGTGCGAAATATTACCGTGCTTACATACGTTTTTCGTTTACGTTAATGTTTCCAGCAAAAGTAATTTAAAAATAATCTTAAATTCCAGAATGTTCTTTCTACATTTTTAAGAGTTAGTTTTAGACAAATAAGTTTCAGTAGAAGCATTTACAAAAGTGCAAAAATATCTACCTACCGACCTTTCGTTTGTTGTGGGTGTCTTGTGGATTATTACTGCGTGGATATGTCATCGAAATTCTGATACCAATTTTTACTTTTGCCAGTTATTCAACCTCCTTACTTGCGTCAATTGCGTGTATGTGCGGCGGTGTGTGTGAGCACTGTGCAAACATTACTATATTCCGGTATGAAGGACGACATTTCTAGTGAAACTAAAAGGAAAATAGAATATAGGGCATAATTCATTTATTATAATATCTGAGGAGTGCAGTGTAATGCTATGCAGTAATTTGGAATTGTCGTGTTCAAATAATGGCTGGCCACAGTGTTGTTCTAGACAAACGTGTTGGCTTTCATTAGACGCATATACCTACTAGTCCTCGCACTCTGTCCTATAAATATCATTTATAAATGCGGAAATTTATAAGTTATTGGAAATTAGACATATACTTACAGAATACATTTCATCACGATTAGGTAGATTGCCTTATGTTATCCTCTTTTGATGAATTCCATGAGTACAAAGTTGAAGGTAGTATGTCAAAAAATAAACATTTAGTTTTTCAAATCAAATAAATATATTTTTACTTTTATCATGTGAAAAAGCATAATAATTTGCATAAGGCAACATTAAATAGATCTATAAACACTCAATAGTTCTCAGTATTTGCTTAAGGTATTTTTGGCTCTTCCATATCTACCATAAACAAAAACTAAGTTGCGCGCAACGATTTTAATAAAACAGCTTTAAACTGGTTATCATTAATTACAATCAATTAATTAGTATGAATGTATGTCAGTTCATTGACATACGGTTTCTAGTAATTTGTCCATACATATGTCCAGATCGACTATCTGAATCGTTAAAAAGTCGTAAACTCTTATACAGGCACCGCCACAAATATTTCAAAGATAAAAATATTTTTTTATTCTATAATAATTATTTCAACATGCGGTTGAAAACTAGAGAATGATTTAATTAACACCTCTTAACTGTTTTTTTTTATTTTATGTTGAAGTTTTAATTATTAATTACTTTACTGTTTTCATAATTAATCAGTGTTGGAGGAATACTTCCCAAATATTAACCAATCCTTTGAATAAAAAAAACTTTTAAAGAACAATTTTTTTAAATTAAAAACAACTAACTAAATGTAACAAAAAATATAATTTAAATCAGTTAATGAAAAAAACAATAAAACTTTGAAAGCGTTAAAATAATTTTATGTCCCCGCAGAACGTCAAGAAAATTTCAAAGTCAATAACTTCGGTGCAGTTCATAAAACACTACCTACTAATTATACCTGGAATGTATTAAAATGTCGTAAAAATCTGGCTTACTCTCGGTTTCCCACAGTTAACGTCAGGGGCGTCACTAACACGCAGTAAAGTCGTACTTAAACCAACCTTTTATAGTCTCCCATCTATCAAAAACAATCAAACCGGACATTCAAACCCTATGGGACGTTTACGTCTGATACGATTTGTAAAGAAACTGAGTTTCATTGGGGTAAAACGGAACGTAAGTTATGGTTGTATAAATATAACTTACTGACGTAGGGAAACGTTTTCTCTAGGCTTATGCAAGCCAAATTTTAAGGTTCTATAATGGCTTTTAGGTTCTATTATAACCTCAGAGTTTACATTGAGTTCATGTGAAGTATTGTAATTATTACCTGCGTAGTCTGGAAAGTGAGGACTTCATGTCCTCTCTGAGGTCTCAGGTCCCTGAGGGGGAGTCAGGGAGAATGGGCTGGATCGCCTCAATAACATCTTAATCCTTTACTTTTTATTATGAAGGACCATGGACGTTTAAAAAATTTGGACGTAGTCTCGCTAAAACAAAAACTGTGTCACTAGAGTCGGCCACATTTGCACGTGTGCGTTGTCAGGTTGTCACTTATTGGCTGACACGCACACATATACACAAGTTGCGCGTGTAATGACCCACTGATGTGTGCATGTCAGCCTGTATGTTACAGCGCACACGTGCATATCATGTGGCCAACTCGATGGACACAGTTTTTGTTTTAGCGAGACTACGTCCGACTTTTTTTATACGTCCATGTGAAGGACATTTGGATTTTATGTAATACTGTTATATTATTATACCTTATTAAAAGCATATTTTTTTGCACAATAAACATAGTTTGTTTGTATGGCTATAGTATTAATATTATATAGCTATGTGAAAGTTTGGTTTGTTGCTCAATCACGTCAGAACGTCAGAACGGATCGGCACCTCTACCGCCCAACGAAAAACGCTTTGACGCTTTGACGTTTCTGTCTCTTTTCTTCTCGCTTGAAATGAAAGAGACGGCAATGTCAAAGCGTCAAAGCGTTTTTCGTTAGGCGGTAGGCCCCCGGGTCGAGAGAGTGGAGAGAGTTAGATCACAGGTAGATTGTAGTCTGGAACAACATATAGGCTATTTTTCATATCGTGGAAATGACGACAACGGGAAATACCCGCGGTAAAACAGCAGAGCGTGGCTAGGTGCCAACTTGCCCACTTTCGTGTTATATCGGTTGAATTTGTGAAGAGTTCCCTGGAAACAAACATCACATCGGATTTTTAGATATTAATTAAGATAATACACATTACATGAATGCAAATTGTATTAATGAAATATAAACTGCAGTTTTAACTCCAAGGTCATCTTATCCCAAAGAACATGATTTTCTTATTCTGACATTGACATTAGTGATGTTTTCTTTGATATGACATTCGTATTCTACCGGCGATGCATACGTAATGGGTAGATAGGAGATAATGGGCGATGCCCTTTGATCACAACTAATGGAATTTCAATTAATCTAAAGGAAAATGTCGTTTGGAAGAAAGATTCTGTTGGGATTCTTGAAGTCGATGATGATTTGATTTTTAGATGGAGATTCTAAAAGTACCTACTATTATCTAGAATTCTTTGTTGGTTTTGTCTCAAAACAGTTTTCAATAACAGATTTATACTTGCCTTACTTGCGAAGGCATCTCAGAAATACAATCATTTGAAAAAAATATTTTTAATGTATATTGTCTGATTTGATGTTTTTGGAAATCATTTAAATTTGAAATCTTTGTGCTAATTCTAGCGCAAAATTACATAAGTATCCGACACATAAAATCAACACATTTATTTCTCAAAAAAAAAAAAACTGTTCTATACAAGTACAGTGATGATGTTTGAATTTAAATAGAATGGGTAGTCAATCTTAGATTATCGACGTTATACTATTGAGCAAATAATACGAATCTAATAAATACTATAATGAGTTTGCCAAAAGTAGTAATAGTTCATGAGACTACAATGTCATCCTCTCCGGCAAACTTACAAAAAAGTTAGGAAGCTTTGAGGCGTACTCATGGACGTATACAAAAAGTTGGACGTAGTCTCGCTAAAACAAAAACTGTGTCCATAAAGTCGGCCACATAATATGCACGTGTGCGCTGTCACATACAGGCTGTCACGCACACATACACACATCAGTGGATCATTAACGCACAAACTTGTGTATATGTGTGCGTGTCAGCCTATCAGCGACAACCTGACAACGCACACGTGCACATGTGGCCGACTCTAGTGACACAGTTTTAGTGAGACTACGGCCAACTTTTTTTTGTACGTCCATGGGCGTACTGTAGTGGTTATGTGCATAAATAAGGCAACAAACATCATAGAAACATGGCGGTTGTAATGAGTGACAAGTTATAGCTGAGACCCATTCCGCATTTCCAACAGTAAGCTAAGACATGCTCAAAAATAAGCTTATTTTTTTTTTTATAGCATAGAGTGACGAGACGAGCAGGCCATGTGCCTGATGGTAAGCAACATGCCTGCCACATAACAGCACAGTAACACGCAGCTATTGGAACATGATAGTCCAAATCATTACCTAGCACTGCACTGCGCTCGTCACCCAGAGATCTAAGATATTATGTTTCTAAGCCCTGTAATTTCTCTGGAATCATTGCCCTTCAAACCGGAACACAATAATGTTTGCACACTACTGCTTGGCGGTAGAATATTTGGCAAAGGTGTGGTACTTCCCCAGGCGGACTCTGCTAAGAGTCCTACCACTACAAAAAGATAATGATGATCTTATAACCTAAAACATTATTATCTTTAACGTCGTGAACTACTAATCCAACCGACCTATCCTTACGACCAGGATGACATTTCGCCACAATTTTGTATTCACCAAATGAAGATAATCTACTTATTAAATGAGTAATAAAATACGGAATAGGAGAAATGAGACGTTTCGATGTCATAAAGCCTTATACGATCTTCTGGCAGATTTTTTGCAAGCTTTTTATGTGTGTTTAATAAGTCGTAAAATCTTAATTGGAGTAATAATCATAAAACAGTAGACGACATGGTACTAAAACTACGAAATGTGTATTTCGTGCACCAGACGAACACTTATCTTGTGCTTACTGTTTATTGACTCTCAGTTTCAAACAAATGTGAATTTAGCGCGTTTATTTGTTGTGATTGCAATGTATTTGTTGTTTTATGAGTAATATAATCAAACGTTGAATTTGTTCGATTTGATTCTATTTTATTGTTAGATAGTATTGAGACAAATGACATACAAAGGATATGCAATTGAATTTAAATTAATTCATTTCAAGTCATTTTACTAATATTGGCAAAATAATTATAACGGTTACAGTTTTTGACGTGACAATGTCTTATAATTCGATTAAGCCGGCTGCACGCACGAAAAAACATGACGTCATGCGGCGAGGTAACGCCGCATGACGTCATGTTTTTTCATGCGACGTAACCTCGCTCTGAGGCGTTCCATTTTAAGGCTTGGAGTTGAAGTTGTCACGTTCAACTATCGTCAGTAACTGTACAGACAACCGATTTTTTTTTAAATAAAGAGTGACGAGACGAGCATGACATGTGCCTGATGGTAAGCAACATGCCTGCCACATAACAGCACAGTGACACGCAGCTATTGGAACATGAAGCGCCCAAATCATTCCCTAGCACCGCACTGCGCTCGTCACCCAGAGATCTAAGATGGTATATCTCTAAGTATATTGTTTGAACAAGAGTAGAGCATTAGCAAGAGTGAATCATACTAATATTATAGATGTGAAAATTTGGATATTTTAATATAACAAACAGTTATTTTTTACTCAATCACGTCGAAACGTCTCAACAGTTCGGCCTCAAATTTGGATCAGTTAGTTAGATCAAAGCTATCGGAATTAGCACAGATACTTTTTGTTGCAAAAAATAATTTACGCGAATGGTAACTATGCGGGTAATGCCGCGGGGTGCTGCTAGTGTCGAATCAATGAAGAACAATGTTAAAAAAAAGATAAAAATAGTAATTAGGTTTTAATGCCTTTAAATTTAAACAAACACATAAACAGCGGCAATAATACTCAGCAGTGGGTGATAATGGACTAAAATTACATAATGATGATTATAATGATAATTATATAATACGATAAAGATGATATTATATTCTTTAAATTATAATATCTGCTATTTTGTTTCAATAATAATATTTTGAAGTGAAAACTTCTTTAGGCGCGCCTAAACAGATTTTTCGTGGGCTGTAAATTGAATTCTATCGTCACGCTCGGGTATGATAAGAAATATTCGGTAAAGCTCGGGACCATAGCCATTGCCCATCTAGAAATTCGTCAGCCAATGGGAAATGCTGACGCATTTCTAGATGGTCATGTCATGATGACCAGGCCACACCCTCCGGTTACACCCGCGTAGTTTCCAAAGTAAGCTATCAAATTCTGAGTTATAAGTTTTCACTTCTATCGGCAGTTCCTATGACTGGCAATTTTTGGAACGAAGTTCCTTATCGCGCGTTATGAAAGGGAGCTAGACGGAAAGAAATCTCACGAAAAAGTTGTAACGTTTCGTTAACGAAGAGATTTGACTCTACTTTTGTGATAAGAACGTCTAGGCTTTGAAATGCGTTGCCTGAGTGGGTTTTCCCTGTAGGTTACAATCTTTTTTTTTATATTATCTTATTACAGGGTCACAACAAAATTGCACGTTTAACAAGCGTATACACGAACAGACAGACAGAACCATTTTATTATGCACACCGGAAAAACATAGGTATAGGGAAAACCATACAAGCAATGACAATACAGGTAATACCTTAAATGACCGTCTTAACGCTTACAATTTCTCACAGACAACCGTTGATAGCACGAGACGTGATTAAGACAAGAAACAAAGAAACGTGTACGATCAAAACGTTAAACAACAAATGTTACCAAAGCAATTCTTCTCTCACGTTCGTTAATCTGTAAAAGGCTATAACATCTCAATTACTTAGGACAAATAGATAAAGTGCATCAATTTGAAACATCCAAATCTCTACATGGTCGTGGGCGTAGTATAAACATTACATGCTTTAGACAATACGCACTCCCACGCTATCATTGCACCCCGGCGACTACTGCAACTAAAACTGTCTTAGTATTGCTATCTCTTTTCTTTTCACTTGAAATGATAGAGACAGCAATAGCAAAGCAAAAGCAGATTTAGTTATGCGGTAGACCCCCGGGATTGGATTGAAACTAGACACATTAATTTATATAGAATTATGTCTAGTTTTCAATCTGGTCGTTATGGATATCTGAGGTTACTATAGTGTTTGTAGAGCATATACAAATAAATACAATTGAAGCGTTTGCTTGTAACATAAAATAATTACTTTTTCCTACATGAATATGGATGTATAAACGGTGCATAGATTTACCAAAATAATATTCACTATAATTTTTGTCAGTTCGTTTCAGCTAATCTCCGAAATGGCTACACCGATTATGTCGGTTTTCAATACTATATAGCTGATGTTCTAATGCATAACCTATGCTACCCTTACTTAACGAAAATTAACAGGGTTCCGTGAAATAAAAAATCCTTAAAACGTGTGTAGGCACAGCAAGTTTATAGCATAAACAGCCCGTTAAATGTTGCCACTGCTGAGATTCTAGGCCTTTTCCCGCAAGGAGAGAGTCAAGGCCTTAATCCACCACGCTGGCCAAATGCAGGTTGGTGGATGACACATGACCTCGAAAGATTCTAAGAACATGTTTGTTTTCTCACGATGTTTTCTTTCACCGTTTTAAGCGGCATTACGCGTATGACTTCGAAAAGACAGTGGTGCGGTTGGAATTTGAACCCGGAGGCTCCGGATCGGCAGTCGCCGTTCTCTCCACTAGACCAGACGTAACTTTAAAGGAAGTTCATAGTAAAAAACTAAATTTCTATGCGAACTACGCTATACTACATACTTTTACATTACATTACTTTTTAAAGTAAATTTTAATCAAGTGATCAAGCCCTCTACTCGTCGGAAGCGTGTCCAGTATGCTGGCAGTATTACCAAGCTGAATTATTAAGCTTCACTCACTGTGTGCATTTTGATCCAAATAGACAGATAGGATACTTTATAGCTCAAAAATCTGTCAGAACAACGTTGATGCGGTAAGTTAGCTGTAGGTCGTGGCTGTAGCGTTGTTGTAGCTGTAGCGAACTACCTTAATCAGCCGATTAATCAAGAGCCTAGTCTCTTTACTAAACAGCACCGTATAACCAGCCCATCATCAACATCATCACCCGCGAGACGTCCACTGCTGAACATTGGCCTCCCTCCGGCATAACCAGCTACCTGAATGACATTCAACTATTTGATCAAACAGCTTGGCAATAGGGTACAATCCTCAAAAAAACTAAGTAGCCCGTTAGTTAGATTGCCAAAAAATATTGTACACGTATTTTTCCTTTTGGTTCACAAACCAAAAAATGACGAAGATACAGCGCTTCGAAGTTTCGTGTGACGTTACTTGTGAGTACGATTTTTACTCACGAGTAACGTCGCGACCCCCACTCTCGAAGTTTGATGGTCCATATCTTTGACGATTTTTAATAATATTATGAAAAAACAAAAAATACGTGTCCAATATTTTTCCATGATCTAGCTGACGGACTAATTAGGATGGTGTATTTTTGACCCAGTCCGGTATCCTATTCACGTATGGTTGACATTTAATAACTTCTCCAGGTCTGGTAATTTAAATTTAGTTCCACTTTCTACCACCTAGTGCCGAAAGTACCCACACTGTCAAAATGGCGTCGGCAAACAACAAAACCGATGTTTTGTTTCTGAATTAACTTTTTTAATTGTCGCATATTCTCCCAGGGTAATTGTAATAAAAAAAAACAGAAGCAGTCGCTGTAGCCGAAATCGCCTAGAAGACATCATCATCATCATCGTACGATTGGCCTGACCTTAAACCACCTAGTTCATTAAATACTGAAACAAATGATACGGCTGAATATTATTCAGGCCGCTAGTTAAACAGCGCTGTTTAGTAAAGAGCCTAGATTGAGTGATCGGCTGTGACATAAAGCTACTTATATAATAAATCATGGATACTTGTGTTATTATTACGGCAGTCTGTATAAGGCTGAAAACAGAAATCCAGGCTAACAGTACTGTACCGCTCAAGTGCTAGGTTGGTTGAAGGCGTTAGACAATACCTAGGTCATTGCCACAACCACGTCTGCGGATGACATCTTGACCGTAAACTTCGCGCCATTTCTCAGGACCATTCATTATTGATGTCAATATTGTATAGTTTGATAATATAACGATTGTTATTATATACAAAAGAAATCCCACATATATTATAAATATCAAAGTATGGATGTTTGTATGTTTGTTGCTCAATCACGCCGTAACGTATGAACGAAACTGAAATTTGGAATATAGTTAGATTAAAGTCTGGAAGAACACTGGCAGTCTGGAAGGCTACTTTTTTATCCCGGGACAATGACGGGAACGACGGTAACGGGAACAACGCGAGTAAAACCGCGGGGCACTGCTAGTATTTGTATACCTAATTGCCTTTGATATATAATTCTAATAATATTATAAATGCGAAATTTAAGCCTTTAAGCGAAATATGCATTGATGAAACCGCAGGTAGGGCCCGGCTCGATACTCATAGATCAAATTATTTTTTTGCTTAAATGAAAATATGTCAGACACAGTTCAGTTTACGTAGTTATTTGTTAAACCTGCAAATGATGCTGTAATAAAGTAAAAAAATGTTTATGGAAAGCGTTAGGTGACGATGACGCGATTTCCGTGACTATTGTTCATCTATAAAGTGATCTAGTCTATAGTTTTCACTTCAAAAATATAAAAAAAACTTAAAGAATACATAAAATGCGTTAAACATGATGTATGGTTAGAGTGAAGTAAAGATTGCTATTCCGTCCAATCGCGCTAGACTTGTTTCAAACTCAAGCCACACCATTAACGATATCGCAGAAATGAAAATTGCAACTAGATTTATGTCCGCTTCACAGCTGAGTCACTGAAACCCGTCGTCCGATGAGATAAGGGGGACGTTCCTTACGAACCAGCTGTTAAACTTATGGGACCATTTGGGAAATGTTATGGAATAACTTGAATATGAGCTGGACTTAACAAAGCAGTGACTCATGGCTGTAATGTTGCTGATAGAAATCTAGTTAGATGGATGGGGCTTAGACCCTATAATTTCTGTGGAAATATTGCCCTTAATACCGGAACATAGTAATGTCTGCACATTACTGCTTGGTGGTAGAATAACTGGCAAAGACGTGGTACTTCAGGCGGACTCTGCTAAGAGTCCGATTGAACACTACCAAATAGACTTTTGTCAATATAAGGATATTTCAAAAGTGATTAGTGGACGTAGTTGCCTAGGTGTGTAGTACAATGTAATGTAGTTTTTAATGTAATTTGTTTTCAGAAAAAACCTCGCCCTTAACAAAATTTCGCGTTCAATCGAATAAGGATTCGGTTCCACAACGTTATTGTTTTATCTGTAGTGTATACAACGTTAAGTTATCAAGGAAGCAATAAGTACTATCGTAAAATGATCAGAGGCTTAATGCCTCTGGAAGAATGCATCTAAAGTACTTATTCCCACTGTATTAGTTGTAGGACTTGGAGCTAATAAACTTGTAACGATTCTCACATTGTTGCTATCACATTTTTAAGTAAGTAATTCAGCCTTACTTTTAAGGATATTATATTTGTATTACTGTTCTTTCTTTTACTAATTTGCACCACCTTGAGCTACTCCTGCCTTTCGGCGTGGTAGTGTCGGCATCCAGGCGGTGTTACTACACTGAATAGTTGTACTTTGGTACTTTTGATCGGATAAACGCTAATACTAGTATTTTGGTCACGCGTTGTGGTAACTTAATTAGTAATTATATTTGTCCTACAACAAATCTGAATAACGTTTCAAATTTTAATAACAACAGTTTCATCTTTGTTTCATGTATTGATAGTATTTGTAACAGAACATCGATAGCATTTGCGTTTGGTAATCTGCGTTTGCCCTCTCACATTGACATTGCAAAATTACCGCGGTACTAGTGCGACACATAAATGTATTTTAACAAAGAGTTTACATTTTAATTTCTGCCGACATTTCGGTCACGATGCAACGGCCGTGTTTATGAGAAAACTGAGGAATATGCGGGTCCTCTCATAACTCTGAGTTTTCGAAATGACTTATTTTTTAGCTTTCAGTGGTTTGCACTTGACCGCCATGTCACCTTATATTAAACGACAATGCGCTCTACGACAGAGCGAACTTATCTATAAGAAGCCGATTCACTCTCGATTTGAAGACACCAAGATCGTAACCATCAAGAAACCAAACCAAACCCACTCAGGCAACGCATTTACATTGCAAAAGCTTAAAAGTTATAAGATAAACAAGGTGTAGTAATGCTTATTTTACGTACAGTTATACGAACATACAATTCTAATTCTAATTCGAGTCTGGAAAGACACACCGATGTTTTGTCCTGACCGTATGATTGTCTGCTGTCCACTGTGTTCGATACTGAACATTATCATGTTAATTTTAGAGCGCTGTATAAAATTCTGACATGGATAACGTCGGCGAAATAATTTGTGAACGAATATTTGCTAGAGTTACGGGAGATTTGTGCTCGGCGCCAAACGGTGAGCTTTTGGCAGTTGCGATGTATTATTTAACAGTTTTGTTTACGTTGAGGATGCATAATTATCTAGCATTGAAACTTATGGTATGTTTATTCATTTTATATGTTTGAGTTTATTTTCATCCATATTCAGTCATGATACTTTAAGCTTTAAGCCTTTGAGCGTTATGTGGATTACAACAGTATGTAATCTGCTGAACAGCAAGCTTGCTTCTGCGGTATTGGTGGGGTATTTTTCCAGTGGCCTTCTATCATGATAATCTATATTGAGTGTAGTGATTATCTCAAACCATTCATGAAAAAGATACATACTTGCTATAGGGTATGTTTATTTGGATCCAAAAGCTGAAACGTTGCGGCTTCTTTGAACGTGATTGTATTTCTTCATCGTTTCATAGGACGTACGGTCTTATATGAGTTATCCACTTTGTCATTTATCATATTCCCAACTAAATATAATAGACGTAATTGTTATTATTAACTTAAATTGTATCCAGCCAATTTTTATTCAAAATGTTCTGCTAAATATTTTATTTTAAAGTAATAATAATAATAATAATAATAAAGTTTATTGGTACCAAATTGTGACTTAACTAATCTTACAAAGTTCAATTATTGTATTACAATTCCAAAGTAATTAATAAATAATAAGTAGAACAACTTAATACAATATAAATTTAAAAAAATAAAGAAACAAAATATGATATACATCCAAAAACGTTGTAATTAATCTAGCATCTTAATCTAAGGAATTAAGCATAAGTACTGGGTGTGTTATAAGTAAGATGTACCTAGCTCCCACACTAGGATTCCCTGTGTCTGTGGGAGCTAGTTCTCTTCCAGGGTGTATAATATTTAAAGTGCGCAGGTCTGGTGCTTGGTTAAGTTCAACAACCTTTATAAATCAATACATTTAATAGTAATACGTATATATATATATGTGTGTGAGGGATGTGTGTGTGTGTGTGTGTGTGTGAGGGGTGAGGGTGTGTGTGTGTGAGAGTGTCTGTGTGTGCGTGGGGTTGTGTGAGGGTGTGTTCGTGTATGTGTGTGTGAGGGAGGCTGTGTGTGTGTGTGTGAGGGTGTTTATGTGTCTGAGGGTGTGGTTGTGTAAGTGCGTGTGTGTAGAGAAACGATTTCTTAGATTTTTATTTTTAAACAGTTGGCCTTATTAACTCTTCGGAATCTTTATAATTTAGTGTTATAAGGAATTCTTTGATCTTTCTTTTACAAATGTTTTTAGTATCGCCTATAATTTCAAGTTTTTTGTTCATTGTTCCATATAGATAACAGCCTAAGAAGTTGTAACTTCTTTGGCCAATTTTCGTTTTAGTCTTAGGTAGGTCCCACCTGTGGGTTCTTTTGGATTTACTGGTTACAAGTGCAGATTTATGAAATTTTAAGACACATGCATTTACAAAGAGCTGGCGTATGCGCAATTGTTTGGTGTCCTGATATAGGTCATCAGTAGGATATCTGTAGGTTTTTTTATGAGCTATTTTTAATATTAATCTTTGTGCTCGTTCAGCTTTGATGAGGTGTGTAGAGCATGCTGAACCCCAGGAAGTGATGCAGTAGGTTAATATTGACTTACAAAGGGCGTTATAAACCAAATTGATTATCGTTATGTCTCCAATAGTTCTTAATTTTTTAAAAATAAATATTAGTTTTCTAAGTCTGCTATGAACCGTTTGTAAATGTTTAGTCCAGGTTAGGGCCTCATCAATGTATATTCCCAGATATTTTATATTGCTAACCTGTTCAAGTCTGGGGCAGTTACATAGGCATTGTTGGTACAAGTCCACATTGCAAGTATGCAAGTTGATTGAAAGGGAGTGCTTAGGGGCAGAACGTCGAGAAATGCGGAATGCTATAAATTTAGTTTTCAATACATTTAAGGTTAATAGGTTCTGCTGAAGCCAGTGCGCGATGTCTCTCAGTCCTTTGTTGGCTATGTTAGATACTGCGTCCCATTTACTACTGTGGAAGACAATGGCAGTGTCATCTGCAAATGCAAATATTTGTGCATTTGCTAATTTTAGTTGGCAAAGGTCATTGATGTAGGCTAGAAATAGGGCTGGACCTAACACGCTTCCTTGTGGAACACCGAATGACATCTGCGCATAATCACTTAGAATACCTTCAACTTTTACACGTTGCCTTCGCCCAGCAAGATAGGAGGTGAACCATGCCAGAGCAGTCCCACGAATACCAAGGTATTCAAGTTTTTTTAAGAGAATTGGCCCGCTGACTGTGTCGAAAGCTTTTGCCAAATCGAGAAAGACAGCAATACACCTCTGGCCTGCATCAAGTTTGCCAGATACAAAGTCAACCAGAGATGTAACGGCATCCTCCGTTGACTTGGTGGAACGAAATCCGAATTGTTGTGGACTAATAAGTTTTTCCTTTTCTAAGAAACTCATAAAACTCTTACTTACCACTCTTTCCAAAATCTTGGAGATCGATGACAACAAAGATATTGGCCGATAATTTGAAGGTTCTTCAGTGTCCCCTGCTTTATGTATTGGGCATACATCTGCATCTTTAAAGGTTTCGGGGAAAATACCAGATTTTAAACTAAGATTACATATGAATGCAATTGGTAAGGCCAACACATGCTTACCACATTTTAGCAAATAATTAGATACATTATCCGAACCTACAGCAGACCTAGTTTTTAGAGACCCTATTATTTTCTTTATGAGAGCTGAGTCAGCTGGAGCCAGAAACATAGACTTTGAGGGAGAGTTAGGTATTGTAACTGACTGTGCTAAAGCATGTTCAGATGTTTTTATTTTACTTAAAATGTCTGTAGCCAGGGACTTGCCGATTGATGTGAAGTATTGGTTGACATTGTTTAGAGCCTGTTTTGGGGTAGGAGCTGAATTGAACAGATCATTGTTTTTAGCGTTGGTAGATCTAAAGTTACAAACATCTTTGATTGAGTTCCAGAGATCTTTACTATTTCCTATGTTTGATTTAATTTTGTTACAATCGTATTCATTTTTAAGATTTTGTAAAATATTGTTGCAGTAGTTCCTATATTTTTTATATTTTTCTAACAATTCTAAATTATGTGGGTGCTTCTTTGAGTTAGTCTTAAGTTTGTCCCTCTTTTTCATACACTTTATTAAACCCGGAGTTATCCAGTCTCTTCGTATGTATTTAGAGTTACGAGCTATTTTTACTGTCTTGTGTTTATTGACTATGGCGTTTAAAATATCAACAAACTCAATGACAGCATTATTCACGTTGTCGTGGTTGTAAAAACTGGACCAGTCCACTTCTTCCAGGTCACCTACCACTCTTTCGTAGTCTATTTTAACTAATTTTCTAGGAGCGGTAGTGGATTTAGGCTTATCAGGAATTGAGATCAACACTGCATCGTGATCAGTAATATTGCTGGCACACACTACTATAGATGATCTTTTAGAGCTTTTAATCAATACGTGATCTAGACAGGCAGTCTCTCTAGTTGGAATTTGGTGGCCTGGACTATAGCCTTGATATGCTAACAGGTTGAGATATTCATCAGCTTTCTTTTGTTTCGTTGAATTTTGCTGCACCGGCATTATGTCAATATTCAAGTCTCCAATGATCAAGGACGTGTTTGTACCCTTCATTTTGTGAAGTATGTTTTCCAAGGAATTTAGAAAAATATTTATACTTTCAAAAGATGGGGATCTATAAATAGCTAGTATAGAGAGCTCATTCGAAACTTTGATAAAAAGACCAGTGGCTTCCAAAAGCGGAGGCTCCGTGATACTTACTGGAAGCCCAACCTTTGACATAACTACTACTCCGTCATTTTGGTTTAGGTTCTGCTTAGAGTATGAGCAACAGTATCCATCCAAGTGGATTCCAGTAAAAGATGAATCTAACCAACATTCTGTAAATATAATGATATCAGGTTGAAAACGTAGGCGTAAGAGAAAGACCACGAATTTGTCGAAATTTGCGCGTATGCTACGAATGTTTTGAGAGACTATAGTGAATTGGTCTCTACTTTGATCCAGCCCCAGATATGACTCACACGTTTCTGGTACTAACGAAAATTTACTATGAGCTGTATCAAAGTCATCTATAGCGTCTTGCATTTTAGAATTGTTGTCCATAATTAAATATTATAGTAAGGAGGTTGTAAGTGCGAGTGTTAAGACAAGTGGAAAAGCTCAAAATCAAATGTGTGTAAATTGCTAGTTGGATAGTAGTTCCGTTCACAATTATACAAAAATATAGAGATAAGAGATATACGTAAAAAGGTTGTGTGTCTGTCTTATTCAAAATCATATAACTCATACCTTTCCAATCAGAACATAACACAATTATAATTAGTGGTGCAAGGCACTTGAGTACTATATGCAAACATGTAAAAATAACTGTTTTCTTATTTCCACTAATATTAACTGAGGCACAAAAGACAGAGAAGTATACAGTTTGTTTACAGTTTATAGATAAGACTTTAACATTCAGTGTTATTGATTTAAGTGCTAGTTTGGTCAGATTATATGATGGCATAGTGTAATTCTTAGTTATAGCTTTAGATGTGTTTTTTTCAGAATAAAATTGGTGCCACGAAAAGATACTTTTATGACTACTCCATGTATATAAGTAACTGTGTACAATGAAAGAATACCCTGTAATCTCTTGAAAAGGTTTACACTGATCAAGTAATTGCAGTAAAATAGTTTTTGTAATGTTTTTATTGTTAGTTATAATATGTAATTTGAGGAGTGTGAAATGAATCGGGAACCATAGTAAGATATTAGTGTTACGTTGAGACTGTGAGCATAGGTGGATGACATGCCTAGTACAATAATTGTACAACCCTTCCCAGGGTATGGTTAAGAAGGGAAAGGCCCAATAAGTTCGTTTTATCTTGAGGTGTATTTTATTTCTAGTTACACCTAACAATAATTCATAGTTGTGAATTGTTATATGATAGTATATACTAGCGAAGCCCTGTTTATTTTGCCACAGATAGACAATTAAATAAGTCAATCGCCTCCAGAAATAATAAATAAATTGGTTACTATTATCATTTGTTGTTGAACAATAAATTGAACTGAGGTGGTAGAATATAATATTATATCTACGCGTGTATAGCGGGCGATGAGGGCTAGATAAGGGGTTTACTGTTAGTTGCCGTGTGATCTGTGGCGGTCGAGACGTTATCACAGCATAGTTGTTGATAAGTACGAAAATACCGGTCGTCGCTAAAGATTCTGTAATGCAGCTTATAAAAGCATTATAACAAACAATTATCGCGTCATAGCGATGTAATGATCTCACATACGCCGGTGTATGAAAAAATATACTAGAATTTGTTTGTTTTGTGTTGTATTCATTACTTAGGATAGATGTTTTTATTGTGTTTGTGAGTGGATTTGTGTTGTTTTGTAATTGTAACACGTGAAATGGCGTTATACCCAGGGATTTACTAATATGCAGGTGCGTAGAAAAGTTATTTATGTGCAAGTAGCAGGTTGTAAACAATATTCGTATAGAAATATCAAAGATATCCATTATTTGAATTAGAAGGACTGCTATGTTGCATTTACATACTTTAAATATTGATACTTGCATTACAAATAAACCCTCAAAAATACAATATTCTGACCAGAAAAAGACATGTTCAGCTAATTTGAGATACAAAATTGTCCTCATAACATCTTTTTTGTTGTTTGTTACATATACTTGTTTACTCAAATAGTAGTATATAAAAAATAGAAGTACACAAATAAAATCGAATTTACGTATTAGATGAAGATCGGGTTTTTCAAAAAGTAGTTTACAAAATGATAACAAATTGAAATATATTTTGAGTGAACATGTTTCCATACAATAAAGTCATGCATTTTTCCTTAATTCTTCAATTTGAGCAATACTATTTACTATTATGTGGGCTGAGCCTTCACTTTTACGCAAGTAAATAATTCCGTTAGACGTCCAACAGTAGGAGTATCTATGTGTTCGGGCTAGTTCTCGGGCTAGGTAATGTAAATATCTAGCCTTAGGCGTGAGATGTTCTGAAATAAATAGTGTTAGGGGGGGTCCTTCCAATCCCAGTTGTTGAGTGTTCAGTTTCGCCGAGTTGACGCCAAAATTAAACTTTTTGGCGCTGGTAAGGACTGCACCTTTGAGACGAGTGCTAGAAAATTCAACTACTACTGTGGAAGCGCTGATGTTTTTATTTGGTATGCGATAAGCGTCACGCAAATCTGAGGGTAGATATTCTACCTTGAGCGTTGTAAGTAGGTTCTCGACCATAAAAAATAAGTTTTCTTTTTTTTCCCTGCTTTGTTTCGGAATGCCTCTTATTTCTATGCTCGTTTTTCGAGATAATCTGTCAATAGCCTCGATTTTTTCCTCAAGAGTTACAAGCTGCGCACTAATCTGCCCTCTGTCTCCCTCTAGTTTGTCAATTTTACTTTGCATGTCAGCCAGCTGGCCTGACATAAATTCGAGAGATTTTTCAATATCAACAATTGGCGACGTATGGTTTTTTACTTCACTTAACTGTTTTTCTATTGATTTCATGCGGTCATTTTGTGAGTTACTAAACTCGGCGAACATTTCTGAAAGCATATTTTTCATTTCCGACTTAAAATTTTGTAATTCTTGGCACTGGGGTCGCATTCTTTTCGGTGCTGAATCATCGGAATCCTCGCATTCTGATCGATTGGTTTTTCGTGATGCTAATATTTTAGTATCTAAACTAGTTAGTTTTGATGGTGACGGATCTGAGTTATTTCTTGGCTTGGGTTTATTCCCGTTTTTCGGTGTAATACGCTTGTAACCCGACATTTTCGCAATCTGCGCTTCGCCAGTAGGCCTAAAAGCGGGAGATTTGGTGTATAGCGGAGCCGAATAGATGTCCGTCCGCAGGTAAAAAATAAGAGTGTGTGCAAGTTCCTCGTACAGATGAAGGTTGCGGGAGGCGTGGCAAAGTAGTTAGTATAATTGGCGTTATACCTATTTTACTGAATAATTTAACTCAAATTATTATAATTATTGGTTTTGCTAATTAATGAAAGCGGCCAAGTGCGAGTCGGACTCGCCCATATTCCGTAGCAGCAAGTAAGATTTTCAGATTCAAATTTAGTCGCGAGTATTCTTAGCTATGTTTCATAAAAATCGATTTAGCTGTTTCAAAGTTATCAGTTCTTTTGTTGACGCATAATAGGTATTTGCGTTACTTGCAAATAAATGTACGTGGGACTTAGAGTTTGTAACAATTACAATGGGGGTTTTAATATTTTAAATTTAATGTTTATTTGTTTTTGCGTAATATCTGCAAATTAAGTTTAAACGTAAAAATACGATTATGACACAATTTATCAATTATTTACTAACGTAAAGCAATAAAAGTAGTAACTCAACTCTCCGAGAAGATAAAGATATAAAACAAATTTTATTGACTGTAAAATCGAACCCAAGCAGAATTCAAATCATCCAACACATTCAACAAGCCAGGACCACACTGTCTATAAAACAACAATAGTAACACGATACGACGATTAATTCCACATTAATACCTGAGATCGTAATCTAAACAGTAAACTTGATTGAAATACTAAATAGAATTTACTACCCCGTATTATCTCTAGCAAAATGATCATGTTAGATAAACTGCCTAATAAAATATCTGAAGGTTTACAGCTTAATAATTACAAGACTAGACCACACAGTGAGGCTAACAGCTGTCCTCCCTCGCAGTGATGTATTAGGTAGTAAGTAAATCAGGCATAGAGGGAACAGCGCGTGGGCATGAATCGCGCCTTGTGGTACTCCGACCGGTAGCGGGTCCTTTGGCTCCTTTGTGACTCAGTGTGACTTATTCCGATGTTTACATTTAGTGTTATGGATGACTTGAACTAGTTACTAGATAATAGACTTCGGTGACACATCATATGAGTATGCTTAGTAGCTTAACGATTATAAATAATTAAACCGCAGTTATGTTAACACTTAAAACAAGTTTTCAAGCAAAGTCACCAGGTTTTACCCTCATAGATCCCGTTCCTATATTTTTTCTGCGATTAAAAGTAGCCTATGTGCTATTATTTAGAACTATCTGTCGCAATTGGAATCCGATCTGTTCAGCCGTTGCGACGTGATTGATCAAAATACATCCGATGTTCTGCAGATAGGTATAATATTAGTGCAATCCAGTCTCATTAAGTTGTTATCTTTTGATTTTGATCGTCAGCAATCTATCATTATACCAACAGAGCATTGGAATTGACTCGGGCATTTAATAATTCCTTTTTCCAATTACGTAAATGCACGATGTTAATTATCACAATGTTAAGTTAATTCCACTCTTGCCTAGTAGATTGGCAGTTCCCAGTTCTTAGAGAGTGATAGTAAAGTTAGGATAAAATGGTAAAATATTGATATTGTTCATTACAATAATTGTAAAAAATACAAAATTATTTACTTTCAATAGCCATTTTAAAACTAAATTGTAGGATTGATAGCTTTAGAAATGTGTAGAATTTGAATGGTCCTACTTTTGTTTGTATTTTCACATTTTGATATGATAGTTGTTGGTATATATTATTGAATAGTAAAAAAATCAGTTTAGATTGTTTTTCTTCAGTACCTTATTACAATTATTCTAATAATATTAATTTTGAGGATACAATTTGTATCTTTTTTCTCAATACAAAAGAAAAACAAAATGTTAAAGCCGTATGATTAGAATACGAGCAAAAGACAGCCATAGTAAATCAAAACCACATCAACAGTGTATAAACTATGCGCCCACGCAGTCCATTGGACGTTGAATTGTCTGTAGTAAAGCACTTAATGCCCATTTGTTTTTTAAGAGAATTGAGTTCTGGTTCTATGGTTTTAGTTGTATAATAGTCTCATAGATTGTTTAGAACTACGTTTGTATGTGAGATATTTAGATTTACTTCTAATTTTAATGTTTAATAAATTAAGATATAGGTAATATTGTTTATCGATAGTAGGTTTGGTCGTTTTCATGTGAGACGAATGCACAGCTATCGGTAGGCCAAGGTTTCCTACTGAGTTTCCATCGGTCAATCAACCCTAGAGTTGTCCTTCAAGGTGGTGGAAACACGAACTTTGAGCGTTTGACAAAGGTTGGATGATTGAACGGATTAAGTGGAGCGATAATGAGGTTACTTTAAAATAATTCTGCAATTTACCGCCATCTTGCCTGATTTGAAGGGAGTTGGGGTCACTTACAATAGATTGTATCTTAAGGCTTTGACATTAAGTTATAGATAAACACAATGATAAAGCTGTAAAGCAAAAGCGTTACCTAAAAGCAAAAGGCTACACTAAAAAGATGTCAAAAGCTGAAGTAAAAAGCTCATTATCAATCCTGATTCATTTAAAAATACGAATTGAATCTCACAGCTGTTCTCGCATCAGGACGTCTACTCTCTGAAAACGTAATTTCGAAATAAACTGGTGACATTCTTACTCCGATTCTACTTCGATCAATCGTGTTGTCCGTTTAAATGTTTTGAGTCTACTCTAATTAGAGCAGGCTTAGAACATTTAAACGTCAAACAATGTTCTATCGGACGAAACGAAGTAGAACCGGAGTATGAAAGTCGCGAGTTTTTTTTTCGAAATTACGTTTTCGTCGAAAGAGAGTAGACGTCCAGTTATGAATTCAAGTCAACTCCGCCACAAGCTGAGGTGAAATCAGAAAGTAGAACCGAGATCGGTAGCGGCGACAATGCGACGATTTGCATTAATATGTTATTGCTTGTCAAAGAACAATAAGACGTTGGAGATAAAGGAAACGGCAATAAACTGTGCGTTATACGATGTCGTGAAATGAGAACTGCGGTCAGACGGGCGAGGTCACTGGCTTATGAAGGTTAGAGAAAATATTGTAACTATTTCGAAGACAGAAATAACATAAGCTACTTAACAGGTTGTGAAGAAGTTTTATGGTCTCACAATAAGATAGATACTTTTTATTGTACACACCAAAACAAAACAATAAATTAAGAGAAAAAAATACAAAAACTAGTGTCACAATCGGCCTTATCGCTAAAAGCGATCTTTTCCAGGGAACCACAATTGAAAGCATGGAAAAAAATAGTAAAAATACTAATGCTATATCAAAAACAATAATAACTTTGAAATGATTAAACTGATATCGATAAGACCATTACCTGAAAACCAGATTTTAAGAAAAAAAACCGCATCCTAATTGACACCGTAGCATAGGTTTCTATTCTACAGTGTCATAGACACACATAGGGCAGTCAAACTTGTATGTAGTAAGCTTTGCGGAATCAGCCTTTTGATATGGTTAGTGTGCCGTGGTATGAGTGTTAACTTCTCTTAACTTCAGAGTCTTTGCTGTCTTTTCATGCATGCTAGAGTAAGAATTTAGTATTGAAGGTTTGAATTGAAATGAGTTTCAAAGTTGATTTTGTGAGTCTACCTACACTACAGTTTCGCACTAGCATTATCCGCGTCTAACTGCAGGTTTTTTTTCCTATTCTGCAAGTGTTTAGAATAGCCGCCTTTTGAAGTTGAGGAAACAAATATGATTGACTAAAAATATATTGCGAAAATTTTCCAACAGTCCATCACCTATCTTTCGAGGGTGTGGAGTTATAAAACGAGATGGATAGATAGATAAACTCTTTATTGCACTTATTTAGAAAACAAAACAACAAAATTAAACAAAAACTTAAAAACAAAGTAGCAATTGGCGACCTTATCGCTAAGAGCGTTCTCTTCCAGTGGACTTCTTCGAGTGGACTAATGTTAGGTAAATTTTTATTAAACATTTATGTTTCACTTTTACGCCGTGACATCAACGCTCACTGAAATAATTGATTTTCTCAGAAAATAACCAACCGTTATAATTGAAATAAATTACTTCAATTTATTTTAAATTCAAACACTCGGCCAAATTTTATAAGAAGCCAGCACTAATACTTGACTAATAACCATATTTTATTATTATAAATGCAAAAGTCGGATGTTGGAAATTTGCTGCTCAATGACATCACTGACCAAATAAATCGCAGCGGCTAAACGGATCAGGAAGAAATTAGGAATACAGTTGAAATTAATCGTGAGAACGGAAATGACATTAGTGTAACGACGAGGTCCTGCTAGTAACAACAATATTCATCTAAAACTTTATTCGACTCATTCATTTTACCATTCCATTAATAGAAGACTTTTTAAATTTCGTAACAAATCATTTATCCCCTTTTTAAACAGCGCCGCCTCTGCCCACATCCCAAACAAGCATCAAGGCTCATTTTCAATCTCTTTTGTGTACATCTCGATTAGAATGGACTGGCCGTGATTAATTAGCTTAATCACACCGATTTGGTTAATTACCGTCAAGTTCCGCCTCATCGCCGCTTTGTTCTCTGCCTTTCATTGGAACCGAATTATCTTTTACACTCCCACGTGGTAGGATCAGAGCTGGCGACATGCTAACAAGGTCATAAGCAGCCCACTTAATGTGCCCAGTGCTGGGACTCGGGGTTTCGCAAGGAAAAAGTCAAAGCCGTAATCCGCTTTGTAATAAGAACATCTAGGCTGTGGAATGCGTCGTCTGAGTAGGTGTTTCAATGGTTTCATTCTTGGTGTCTTCAAATTGAAAGTGAATCAGTTTCTTCTAGGTAAACACGTTCCATCGTAGAGCGCATCGTCGCTTAACATCAGGCGAAAGGGTGGTCAAATGTAAACCCAATAAAGTAAAAAAAAAACCTTGGGACAGGAAAGTTTGCAGGCAGAAAGGTTTCTTCACGCTATTTTCTTTGACGTTAGCCAGTGATGATGACAAAATTGTAATTATGCACTTGCAAATATACTTAATAATACACTTTAAATTTAGTAGATAGATACCTAGTTTAGAGCCTGGGAAAGTATATATCGTTTTCCATGACGAAAAAGTTTTTCAAGAATTGAAATCCCCTATTTCACACAAACATGTACCTACGTGCATGAAAGTTTTGTCATTTATGGAACAAAAAGAGTTAAGTAGTGGTACGACTGTTTCCAGAGTCGTCTGGGGAAGTACCACACTTTTGCCAGTAATTCTACCGAGAAACAGTAATGTACAAACATTAATGTGTTCCGGTTGGAAGGTCAATGTTTCGAGTGGAATTACAGGGCATAGAGATAAAAAATGTTATATCTCTGGGTGACGAGCGCAGTGCAGTGCTAGGTAATGGTTTGGACTCTTCGTGTTCCAATAGCTGCGTGTCACTGTGCTGTTGGCATGCATGTTGCTTCCTATCAGCCATATGTCATCCTCGTCTCGTCACTCTATTCTTTAAAAAAAAATATGCTTAAACTCATTGTCAAATAAAAATAAATACCTATGACAATTAAAGTTTGTAAAAACATTACTCTTAAATAGTTTTTCGCGAAAATAAATTATCTTGAAGGACTAGTAGAACTCGGGTTATGCCGTGAGGCGCAGCTTGTACATACATAGTTATTTAATAAAAAAAAAATTACACATCAATTTTGTAATAACTAATATAAAAGAAGTGAGATCAAGCTCTTCGCCTATAACTTCCCTTTAGCGTTTGTTTATGGAATGCATAACCGATTCAGATTACCACGTGTTCGGCCGATTTTCACCGGTTTGTCGCGGCGCGGCGTAGATATCATTTTAAACGATTAAATGGGAAGTTTACTTTAGAATTGTTCGTGAGATTACTAATAGTTGCAGCTGACTTGTGCATTAATATCGTGTAGGCTTTATCTTTCTAATGCAGTCGATGGATTGTTTTTTTTTGTGTATATAGCAACGAGACAATCGAGAAGTGCACTTTTATTTTTTGTGGCCAAAAATTGCAGCTACATCACAGGTGGCAGAATAGCCTCTGCTATTTCCTTCCTGTTACTCAAATGGCTGGTTTTACAAAAAACAGAGGTGGACAATTCACACACAACACCATCTGACCCCAAACTAAGCAAAGCTTGTGTGATGGCGGCCAGATAGCTGATATAATAATATATAATAAATAATAAATTTATTTATTACCAATCACCGCATACAAGAATCTTATAAAATAAACACATGAGACTAAATTAGAGTACATTTAAATACATATTACAAAGATTCTCCCAGTCTTGACCATTGGCCCCACACTAGGCACTGTGGCCCGTGTTGTGGTAACCGGTGTAAGATTTAAGCAAAACACTAGTATTACTGCTGGGGGAGACCGTAATAGAAAAACTAAAAATATTAAGTGTAAATAAAAATGTAAAAATTAACTTTCAAAGCAACAAAATTCAGAATCAAAGGAACAATATTCTTCAATTCCTCACTATAACAAACAAAGCTCTGGAACCATTCCAGTGCCACACCTCTTATGCCAAACCTCTCAAGCCTCTGTGTAAGAATCGGTATCGATAGGCTATCGAAAGCTTTGGTAAGATCTAAAAAGATCCCAATGCAGCGAAATCTTTGGTCTATAGCACCAGAGATAGAGTCTGTCAGTATCTTTACAGCATCCTCAGTAGAACGGCCACGTCGGAAGCCAAACTGGCCATCCGACAACAAGGCATTAGCCTCTAGGTAGTCCACTAGTCTGTTATTTACAATTTTTTCGAGCACCTTAGAGAATATGCACAGGAGAGATATAGGTCTATAATTGCTCGCTAAATTTTTGGGTCCATCTTTGTGTATTGGGACTACCACTGCAGACTTCCAGATATCTGGGAAGGACCCACTCTCAATACTTAGGTTAGCTATAAAGGTGAGGGGCACCAAAATGCATTCTTTGATATGTTTAATAAGGTTAACAGTAAAGCCATCTAACCCCGGTGCACTATCCAGCTTTAGATCAGAGATAATTTTGTTAATTTCAGAAGTGTTTGTAGGTGTCATAAAAAAAGAAGCTGCTAATGAGGACCTGGATTTAACCGAATTTGCCAACGAAGTTTCAGTTACAGACATTACGGTTAATAATTTATCAGCTAGTTGTTTGCCTACGTTTGCAAAATATTCGTTGCATTTATTTAAAGATAGTATTCTCTTCGCCGGATAATAGCCCTGAGGTCGCAGATTTATCCTTATCTGTATTGCATATACTGTTTATCGTTTGCCATAGTTTTTTAGGATTATTCCTGTTTTGAGAAATTTGTTCTTTTTCATACTCTATTTTTATACGCTGTAAAAGTTTTTTATAAAAATTGCGATATCTCTTGTACGTTATTTGTAATATCAAATTATCTGGCTCTCGTCTGGCTGACAGGTGGAGTCTATCGCGAGTTCTTTGGCATCTTATAAGCCCAGGAGTGATCCATGGTTTTAGATTACGGTTGGAACGTTTGACTATAACTAAGCGATTGTGAGCTGACACGGCAGATGAAATTATCTTGTGGAATTCGTCAGCAGCTAGGTTCACATCAGCTTTACTGATTACCGATATCCAGTTTTCTCTCGTTAAGTCCTCGACCACTGCGGCGTAATCAATTTTATGCTTACACAGACAGGCCTACAGCGATCCGTCACACAGGTTGGTGTTGGGCAGCTAGGTTCAAGAATTCCGTACATGCTTCGCTCGGATTATCATCTAGGATGTTAATATTGAGATCACCTGCCCAAATTACACATTCTTTTTTCCTTGTGCTTAAATTAGCATTATTTAGAGATGTGAAAAAATCACTCAAGACAGAAAACGAAGGTGACCGATAAATACCAAAGACTCGGACATTGTCACCTATTTTAATATTCAAGCAATTACAGTCCTTAATATCTGGCTCTGTTACCACCGCCGACCACACATTTCGAATGTACGCAATAACCCCCCCACTCTTGTTGATATACTTCGTAGTATTGTATGAGTTAAACCCTGGGACCTTGATATATATAATACTTATATAGTTTTAAATACATACTTATTATACATAGAAACACCCAGACACAGTGCAACCATTTGAATTCATCACACAAATATTTGCACTGGGTGGGGATCGAACCCACGATCAAAATACTATTTAGCTTTTCACTGCACTAGTCAAGATAAAATAAAGGACTTTCAATATTGGAATTTTAATATTCCTTACAAAATTTTGATAAAATTTTGTGTTCCTTTCACAACAGCTGAACCAAATATAATCTAACCTAACTATCCCTGCACCTTGTAAACTCAAACGGAATAGCATTTGAAGTAGAGCATAATTACCACTTATTAGCGAATGCCACTTCACTGCAAATTACTGCTCAGTAAAGTGTATGACGTGTCTCTGGATGTGTTAATTTTACGTCACATAAAACAAACGTATGAATAACTGTATTGGGTTTGGTCGCTCCGCCTGTACACTGTGTTAGCTGCCCACTAAATATTCCCAGTGTTGGGACTCAAGGCTTTCTATCACAAGGAGAGAGTTAAGGTCTTAATCCACCACTAACTTGACGGATGACGCACGATTCGAAAGATTCCTGAAACATGCCGGTTTTCTTGCGATGTTTTCCGTAACCGTTAAAGACAGTAGTGATAACTAAGAAATAAAAATGAGCTAGGAAACATATTCAGAGGTGCGAGCAGAATTTGAACCTTTGACCTTTCGGCTGAGACTCGCATGTTCTAGCTACTACTAGACCACACGGCTTTTTACATAAAATCGCAAAATTTGCATATCTCCCGATTGAGTGTGGCGCCTACTTAAATATACCAACAAAGATATGAAAATAATCTTAACTAGAATGGCTAATCACGCATTAAATTAAACCACTATTAACATTAAGAACTAGGGATTATGCAAGCAAAATTCGAATTTATTGAATTTATAACATCCGGCGAGGAAACTAGAAACTAACAACGAACGGGAGATAATTAATGAAAGGTTAAATATAGCGATAAACATGTTGCTTTGCTCGTTAATTAAGCTGGGATGATTTACGCGGCGTGGCGATGAAACTCGAATCAATCGAGTCGAGATATCAATTATCTATTACAAATTAATAAGAATATGGGGAAATTTATCGATTCTAATCAATTTAAATCATCATTTTCGACAACTTTTTTGATATATTTCTTCATCATTCCTTTTGAGTGCCATTTTGTAATATATTAGAGAATAATGATCTGATTTTAGTTTGCTTTATTTGTTTTAAAGCTATGGCCTAGCTAGACCGGTTTTTATAGTTTTACACTTAACTTCTATGTCGCCTGATGTTAAGCGATGAAACGGTCTGCGATGACACGTACTCACTTAAAGGAAACCAATTCACTCCCGATTTGAAAACACCAAGATTGTGGCTGTCGAGAAAAATCCACTCTGTATGAATCCCATACACACCTTTCATAAGCGTAATTACGCTAGCTTAAAAATGATGAAAGAAAACATCGTGAAACCGATATGTATCTTGAATCTTTCGAAGGGATGTGTCATCAACCAACCCGCAATGGGCCAACGTGGTGAATTATCGGCAGAAGTCTCTGCTCGAAATAGAAGGCCCTAAGGCCCAGCAATGAGAGGGAACATTGAATACGCAGCTTATGGTAGTAACACTATCTAGCCCCAAGCTAAGTAATACTTGTATTATGAGCACCAGATTATTCTATATTTTAGTAGACGCATTCTTCCAGCTTGTTTCAGTATGAAGTCGTTCAAAATATTGAATAATAACGCTGACATCCACAAACAAACCGACAAGCTGTCCAGCGGATCACGTTACTTGGTTCCAGACGAGCTACTCGTTTTGTGTCTACGGTAGTTTATTTCAGTACGCGCCGTCCACACACGATTAGAGCAATTTGTTCGAGCCCTGGATTAGCTTTGACGATTTAGATGTAGTAAACATTGCTTTTACTAGACATTATGACAAGGAATAAGTAACAACTTAATAAATGGTGTTGGAGTTTCCTCACAAAACTTGAACTTGACGCAAAATAAGCAAAGCTTGTGTTATGGAAACCAGCAGGTCTATTACCGCCTCCTGACTTCTGCTATACTTTGATTTGTGACGTCATCTGCCAATTTGATAACGCCGATTAAGGCCTACTGTCCACGCACGCGTCTTTTGTCGAATGCATGCATCCTACGAACAAACGCAAAACGTGCGGCTGTCGTGTCGTTGTCGTTTCGTGGACACAGACTTCATTATTTGTACGCAAGATGCAAGCAAGATGCATGCATCCGACAATTGTCGAAATCGTGCGGATGTTGTGCAGCTACGTGGACAATTGGCCTAGCAAACAACTACATCTGTTTTCCGTATGTAGCGGAACTGAAAGCAAAATATGTAGTGGTCTGCTTTCATCGGCGAAAGCAGAAAGCACAAAGCAAGAAAGTAAGGCGGTAGACCTACAGTTAGCTGAAACAATACTTATGTTGTCGTGACTATATATTGCAGCCAATTAGTTCAATCAGCCGGTCAATCAACAGCCTAGCTTCTTAAACAGCGCTGTTTAACTAACAGCCTAAATGATATTCAGCCGTATCGTTTGTCAAAACATGTATCGACTGGCTAATGTTTAGGCCATTCGTACGATATGGTGAACATTTCACAAATAAAAAAGATGAAGAATCTAGCATTACAAATTCTTCGCTGTTTAGTAAAGAAGCTAGGCTGTTGATTAAACGGTTGATTAAGCTGATTGACTGCAACATATACATTAGACATATAGACACACATAGATGAGCTAATATTACCAGAATTACTTAAAGTCAATCAGTTTCTTCTAGGTAGGCACGCTAGGTAGGTAGTTAGTCCTCACATACTACGTAGAAAATACCCGAAGGTATGCGTGAAGCCTATCTTAAAGCATTCCTTTCTCAACAAGTAAAAATTGTCTTAAGTCTATTTCATTTGATGATGTGAATTTTCATTTTTCTGCTTATGTGGAGTTTTCTTCTTCTGGTTAGGTAAAATGAAATAAATATGCTTCTTCTGACTATGTGAAGCGTTCATATCTTATCTTATACCTTTAAACGAGCAATTCTTGTACCTACCTATATAAATATGTATATATATATATAGAATCTGAATCTCGGAAACGGCTCGACGGATTTGCATGAAATTATGTATTCAGGGGATTTCGGGGACGATAAATCGATCTAACTAGGTTTTATTTAAAAAAAACGCATATCATGCGCGTTTTTAGACAATGAAAAACTGTCACATTAGACATTAGAATGTGAAGGTAAATTTCGCCACGTGACGCGACAGCATAATTAGCTCAGACGGGAAGTCGGGCGCTCATAGCGGTCACGAATTAGTAGCTCCGGGTTCGAATCCAGACGGGTTCTCTTTTTTTTTCAATTCGTTTTTTTTAAGAAAATCTTTTTCTTGGAGTCTTTTATCTGTAGGTATCTAAGTATATTTAGTACTAGCTTTTGCCCGCGGCTTCGCTCGCGTTAAGCGTAATTATTAACTAAGTCGAGTTTCAAGTTTTCAAGATGTAAATTTCATGCAAATATCTCAAAGGAATAAAAAGTTTCATACAATCGTTCATCCCCTATTTAACCCTCTTGGGGGTCGAATTTATCAAAATCCTTTCTTAGCGGGTGCCTACGTCATAACATCTACCTGCATGCCAAATTTCAGCTCGATCCCTCTAGTGGTTTGAGCTGTGCGTTGATAGATCACTAAGTCAGTCACCTTTGAGTTTTATATATATAGATAGATAGAAGATGTAAAATCGATCGTAGTTTTTGAGTTTTTAAGTTACCGAATGTGACCGGCGGGGTAATTGAACGGGTTTCCTAAATGCTTACGAAGTTTCATGCAAATATGTCCAAGAGACATAAAAAAAATCACACAAACTTTCATCCCTTAATTCACCCCCTTGGAGACTGAAATTTGAAAAACGCTTTCATACGTCCTTACTTGAACTTATTGCATACGAAATTTCATGCAAATATCTCAAAGGAATAAAAAGTTTCATACAATCGTTCATCCCCTATTTAACCCTCTTGGGGGTCGAATTTATCAAAATCCTTTCTTAGCGGGTGCCTACGTCATAACATCTACCTGCATGCCAAATTTCAGCTCGATCCCTCTAGTGGTTTGAGCTGTGCGTTGATAGATCACTAAGTCAGTCACCTTTGAGTTTTATATATATAGATAGAAGATAGATAGAAGATGTAAAATCGATCGTAGTTTTTGAGTTTTTAAGTTACCGAATGTGACCGGCGGGGTAATTGAACGGGTTTCCTAAATGCTTACGAAGTTTCATGCAAATATGTCCAAGAGATATAAAAAAATTCACACAAACTTTCATCCCTTAATTCACCCCCTTGGAGACTGAAATTTGAAAAACGCTTTCATACGTCCTTCATGATTTTACTTGAACTTATTGCATACGAAATTTCATGCAAATGTCTCAAAGGAATAAAAAGTTTCATACAATCGTTCATCCCCTATTTAACCCTCTTGGGGGTCGAATTTATCAAAATCCTTTCTTAGCGGGTGCCTACGTCATAACATCTACCTGCATGCCAAATTTCAGCTCGATCCCTCTAGTGGTTTGAGCTGTGCGTTGATAGATCACTAAGTCAGTCACCTTTGAGTTTTATATATATAGATAGATAGAAGATAGAAGATGTAAAATCGATCGTAGTTTTTGAGTTTTTAAGTTACCGAATGTGACCGGCGGGGTAATTGAACGGGTTTCCTAAATGCTTACGAAGTTTCATGCAAATATGTCCAAGAGATATAAAAAAAATCACACAAACTTTCATCCCTTAATTCACCCCCTTGGAGACTGAAATTTGAAAAACGCTTTCATACGTCCTTCATGATTTTACTTGAACTTATTGCATACGAAATTTCATGCAAATATCTCAAAGGAATAAAAAGTTTCATACAATCGTTCATCCCCTATTTAACCCTCTTGGGGGTCGAATTTATCAAAATCCTTTCTTAGCGGGTGCCTACGTCATAACATCTACCTGCATGCCAAATTTCAGCTCGATCCCTCTAGTGGTTTGAGCTGTGCGTTGATAGATCACTAAGTCAGTCACCTTTGAGTTTTATATATATAGATAGAAGATAGATAGAAGATGTAAAATCGATCGTAGTTTTTGAGTTTTTAAGTTACCGAATGTGACCGGCGGGGTAATTGAACGGGTTTCCTAAATGCTTACGAAGTTTCATGCAAATATGTCCAAGAGATATAAAAAAATTCACACAAACTTTCATCCCTTAATTCACCCCCTTGGAGACTGAAATTTGAAAAACGCTTTCATACGTCCTTCATGATTTTACTTGAACTTATTGCATACGAAATTTCATGCAAATGTCTCAAAGGAATAAAAAGTTTCATACAATCGTTCATCCCCTATTTAACCCTCTTGGGGGTCGAATTTATCAAAATCCTTTCTTAGCGGGTGCCTACGTCATAACATCTACCTGCATGCCAAATTTCAGCTCGATCCCTCTAGTGGTTTGAGCTGTGCGTTGATAGATCACTAAGTCAGTCACCTTTGAGTTTTATATATATAGATAGATAGAAGATGTAAAATCGATCGTAGTTTTTGAGTTTTTAAGTTACCGAATGTGACCGGCGGGGTAATTGAACGGGTTTCCTAAATGCTTACGAAGTTTCATGCAAATATGTCCAAGAGATATAAAAAAAATCACACAAACTTTCATCCCTTAATTCACCCCCTTGGAGACTGAAATTTGAAAAACGCTTTCATACGTCCTTCATGATTTTACTTGAACTTATTGCATACGAAATTTCATGCAAATATCTCAAAGGAATAAAAAGTTTCATACAATCGTTCATCCCCTATTTAACCCTCTTGGGGGTCGAATTTATCAAAATCCTTTCTTAGCGGGTGCCTACGTCATAACATCTACCTGCATGCCAAATTTCAGCTCGATCCCTCTAGTGGTTTGAGCTGTGCGTTGATAGATCACTAAGTCAGTCACCTTTGAGTTTTATATATATAGATAGAAGATAGATAGAAGATGTAAAATCGATCGTAGTTTTTGAGTTTTTAAGTTACCGAATGTGACCGGCGGGGTAATTGAACGGGTTTCCTAAATGCTTACGAAGTTTCATGCAAATATGTCCAAGAGATATAAAAAAATTCACACAAACTTTCATCCCTTAATTCACCCCCTTGGAGACTGAAATTTGAAAAACGCTTTCATACGTCCTTTATGATTTTACTTGAACTTATTGCATACGAAATTTCATGCAAATATCTCAAAGGAATAAAAAGTTTCATACAATCGTTCATCCCCTATTTAACCCTCTTGGGGGTCGAATTTATCAAAATCCTTTCTTACCGGGTGCCTACGTCATAACATCTACCTGCATGCCAAATTTCAGCTCGATCCCTCTAGTGGTTTGAGCTGTGCGTTGATAGATCACTAAGTCAGTCACCTTTGAGTTTTATATATATAGATAGATAGAAGATGTAAAATCGATCGTAGTTTTTGAGTTTTTAAGTTACCGAATGTGACCGGCGGGGTAATTGAACGGGTTTCCTAAATGCTTACGAAGTTTCATGCAAATATGTCCAAGAGATATAAAAAAATTCACACAAACTTTCATCCCTTAATTCACCCCCTTGGAGACTGAAATTTGAAAAACGCTTTCATACGTCCTTCATGATTTTACTTGAACTTATTGCATACGAAATTTCATGCAAATATCTCAAAGGAATAAAAAGTTTCATACAATCGTTCATCCCCTATTTAACCCTCTTGAGGGTCGAATTTATCAAAATCCTTTCTTAGCGGGTGCCTACGTCATAACATCTACCTGCATGCCAAATTTCAGCTCGATCCCTCTAGTGGTTTGAGCTGTGCGTTGATAGATCACTAAGTCAGTCACCTTTGAGTTTTATATATATAGATAGAAGATAGATAGAAGATGTAAAATCGATCGTAGTTTTTGAGTTTTTAAGTTACCGAATGTGACCGGCGGGGTAATTGAACGGGTTTCCTAAATGCTTACGAAGTTTCATGCAAATATGTCCAAGAGATATAAAAAAATTCACACAAACTTTCATCCCTTAATTCACCCCCTTGGAGACTGAAATTTGAAAAACGCTTTCATACGTCCTTCATGATTTTACTTGAACTTATTGTATACGAAATTTCATGCAAATATCTCAAAGGAATAAAAAGTTTCATACAATCGTTCATCCCCTATTTAACCCTCTTGGGGGTCGAATTTATCAAAATCATTTCTTAGCGGGTGCCTACGTCATAACATCTACCTGCATGCCAAATTTCAGCTCGATCCCTCTAGTGGTTTGAGCTGTGCGTTGATAGATCACTAAGTCAGTCACCTTTGAGTTTTATATATATAGAAGATAGATAGAAGATGTAAAATCGATCGTAGTTTTTGAGTTTTTAAGTTACCGAATGTGACCGGCGGGGTAATTGAACGGGTTTCCTAAATGCTTACGAAGTTTCATGCAAATATGTCCAAGAGATATAAAAAAATTCACACAAACTTTCATCCCTTAATTCACCCCTTGGAGACTGAAATTTGAAAAACGCTTTCATACGTCCTTCATGATTTTACTTGAACTTATTGCATACGAAATTTCATGCAAATGTCTCAAAGGAATAAAAAGTTTCATACAATCGTTCATCCCCTATTTAACCCTCTTGGGGGTCGAATTTATCAAAATCCTTTCTTAGCGGGTGCCTACGTCATAATATCTACCTGCATGCCAAATTTCAGCTCGATCCCTCTAGTGGTTTGAGCTGTGCGTTGATAGATCACTAAGTCAGTCACCTTTGAGTTTTATATATATAGATAGATAGAAGATAGAAGATGTAAAATCGATCGTAGTTTTTGAGTTTTTAAGTTACCGAATGTGACCGGCGGGGTAATTGAACGGGTTTCCTAAATGCTTACGAAGTTTCATGCAAATATGTCCAAGAGATATAAAAAAATTCACACAAACTTTCATCCCTTAATTCACCCCCTTGGAGACTGAAATTTGAAAAACGCTTTCATACGTCCTTCATGATTTTACTTGAACTTATTGCATACGAAATTTCATGCAAATGTCTCAAAGGAATAAAAAGTTTCATACAATCGTTCATCCCCTATTTAACCCTCTTGGGGGTCGAATTTATCAAAATCCTTTCTTAGCGGGTGCCTACGTCATAACATCTACCTGCATGCCAAATTTCAGCTCGATCCCTCTAGTGGTTTGAGCTGTGCGTTGATAGATCACTAAGTCAGTCACCTTTGAGTTTTATATATATAGATTTAAACCGAGCAAAGCTCGGGCACCCAGGTACTTTTGATTATATGTGTTATCACCTGTATTTTGTTTGTAGTGTATTTCACTATAGTATTATTTTTAATACGGGGATTTGAGTCTAAATATGTGTCATATAAAAGAACAAGTATCTGATTATTTAAAGGAATGGGTATGACTGATAAATTTTAGTGTAGAGGGCGCCGGTGGGATACCATTCACTTCTACCCGCCATCTCAAAAGAGTTTTAGAGGGGTTGGAGTAGATGGAGCTAAGTCGTTGAAGAGCATTTCTTTGTGAAATTTTATATGGGAAAGTTCGAACAGTTGTCAATATAAAGTCTTACATTTATTTAATTGGTTTACTTTTACTCAATTGATAACATATGGATTTCTCTTTTTATTATATGCAGCATTATAGATCTTCTTACATATATGAAATTAAAGTCATGTTAGAAGTTATCGTGTCGTTAACTCTGACTCCTACCATTGTCCCGACTACATTCACTGACACCTCACGTTCTACATCTTGTTTTCTATTCTTATGTAACCGTATGCAATTGTCTGTAACGATTTCTTATCATTCTATTGTCTGCTTTATGACCACCGGTTAAAGATTACTTTCGATTGTAAATTTAAGAGTTTTCAGTTAGTTTGTGAGACTTGTGTTCGGATATTTTAATTAATTATCTTGAGGATAAGAGTAGTGTTCTTTGATGTGATGTCGACAGGGCGAATTAATGACGCGCCTGGATTATTATTAGGAATTTATATGAACATTATCTAGGTCCCCCCGAGTGTTACTTTGTTTATAGAGAGCATCCATTGTGTATATTCAAAACATCATCATCGTCAACATCATCAACAGCCCACTAAACGTTCCCACTGCTGGGACTCGGGGCCTTCTCTCGCAAGGAGAGAGTTAAGGCCACATAATCCACCACGCTGACCAAGGCGGGTTGGCGGATGACACATGACTTCGAAAGATTCTAGGTACATGTCGGTTTCCTCAAGATGTTTTCCTTCACCGTTTTAAGTTAGCGGCATTACGCACATGACTTCGAAAAGACAGTGGTGCGTGTGGGGTTTGAACCCGGGGTCTCCGAATCGGCAGCCGCCGTTCTCCCGACTAGACCGCCGTAACTTCAAAACATAGTTTGTGATATTTAGTCTCATCTTGAATCGGTTTGTATGTTTAAATTACTATGGTAATTTTTTCTGGGTGGGCTGTAAAATAAATCAATTATGGTAATTAAAAATGAAATGTACATATCAAACGTAGAATATTTCTATTGAAATTCGTTTTTTGTAATATTAAAAACACTGATCTCCGTGGGTTACCCCATTCAGCAAGCCTGCTTGGGGAATATAAAAAAAGAGGAAAAAAATACATTGCAGACAAACTTGGTAATTGGTATGAAAGACAGGGAACAGTCGACAGTAGTTACAGGCGACGGTGCCTTTCCAGCTCTTTGCAGTCCACCTGGATCTTTGTAATTCTACCGTTAAATTGGAATATGCACATTTGACTGTACCTATTCCATTTTGCAGCTCAATGTTTCCAGAGTAACTACAGGGCAAATAAATAAATCACCTTGTATTTCTAGGTGACGAGCGGTGGTAGGTGGTAATTAGAACTCGTCATTTTCAAATAGCTAAGTGGCACTGTCCTGTGCCGTGTTGCCATGTTGATCATCAGGCTGATATCCTGCTCATCCCGTCAAACTACACATAAAACAAAAAAAAATGGCAGTCATAGGAACTGCCGATAGAAGTGAAAACTTTCAACTCAGAATTTGATAGCTTACTTTGGAAACTACGCGGGTGAACCCGGAGGGTATGGCCATGCGCATGGCTGTGTATATCATCCAAATTTACCCCAAGATTTCATATCATTCCCGAGCGTGACGCTAGTATTCAATTCACAGCTCACGAAAACTCTGTCTGTGGCGCGCAAAATGAAACTTTAAAACTTTAAGAACTTTAAAAAAATGCAACCACCCGATATTAAACAATTCAAAGTTATATTTATAACAGCTTAGCTTAAGGTTACGACTACCGTCTGCGACCTGTGTGAGGATTAAGTAGTTGAGACGATATACTCGTAGGTATATTACTAATGTCATAACATTTCGGTTCGCGATACAACGATCACTGGGGACACCGCTGGTACCGCGAGCACGGGAACGTAGTAAGGAGGTTTGATGGGGCTTAAGGCACGTCCCCGCGATAACGAGTTTATTATGTACCTAGTTTTCAGTTAGTTCAGAGCTCTACTACTAGATCCACTGTTTATCTATATCTATACTAATATTATAAAGAGAAAAGATTTGTATTTTTGTATGTATGTAATAAACTCAAAAACTACTGAACCGATTTCAAAAATTCTTTTGCCAAGAGAAAGCTACATTATCACTGAGTAACATAGGCTATTTTTATTACCAGAAAAAAATAGTGATCTTTGGAATTTTTTACTAAAACCAACGCAAGGTATAAAAAAAACAGCCATAAAATGGATTTCATCGCATACGCTGCGGAAAGTACCAATGATAGAACCAAACAATGTTCTACAATATTATAGAACGTATTAAAATCTACAAAAAACCTCGCGAGAGCATATGTCTAACTACAGTAACTACGTCGCTACAACTGCTTTTTTACATTTTAAAAGAACATAAAAATGCCGATCAACTTAAGACCATGCTATTCATACATTTGTTTTAATTCTTATCAAAATAAATTATTTTTCAACCAAGACTGCTTAATTACCTATCGATTTCTTTTTGAATTATTAAAATCGGACATTCCATTCAAAATATATTACGAAATTAAAAATATCCATCTTAAATATTTGCAACGACGCGACGGCCGGCCGGCAGAATTATGAAGCACTGTACATACAGTACAGCGTTCATCCCAGTCAGAGTGATTTTATCTCAGAATACTTCTTTATCATGTACCACGTAGGTACATCGTTCCAAGACTAGGTACTCAAAATCAAAGAAATCACTTTGAGAGAAGCTTCAATTTCTCGGTGTCCGTTGAGGCTGAGAGAGTTGTTTGTGGTAATATTATTATTTTGTTTTCCCTCGGAATTTATGGCACATTTTTGAAGACAATTTGTGTCAAGACATCAAACATACAGCCCAACAACGAGATCCGGATTATGATGTATATGTCGCAGCCGGATTGTATAGTTCGCCGTATTACATTACGGCTAGCCGTTTTGAAAAACGGGGCCGTTTTGTAATGCGGCGGTTCAACGATTAGCCGCATTGTCATTGCAATACGTTCTTCAATAAGGCGGTCCACGTTCAGCCGCATTGTATTACTGCTTATGTTGTAGGAAGACCATATTTAAAAAAAAAACAACACAAAATCTAAATTAATTTCATTTATCTGAATAAATTGATCGATTATTTCGTACGATATTCCGTACTATTTTTTTTACAACATTTTACCTCTCACATAAAGTTTGAAAGCCCATAACTTGATATCGGTGACGGTACACCTAAGAAACATGGTGAACTTCCATAGACAAGGGTCTATTATCGAAACATGTTCCATCGTAGATAGCATCGTCGCTTAACATGATGAAGGTGAGATGGTGGTCAAGTTACGACCTATTATGGTTTTAAAACTACTTGCATGGCTCGCTCCACTCAGGACCTCCCTTGAGCTTCTGGCTCCCGCATTCTTTTAAATACACTCTAGGGGTAGTAGCGCCAAGACTAGGTGGAGTCGGGGTGCTCCGGGTCGGATCTGGGTCTCATGTAACCTACCCGGTCCCTTAACAAGGTGGACGGTGGAAACGAAATAGTATCCAAGTAACGCCCAGGGTGATAAGTGCCACCCTAATAATATTGTGTACGATTCCTCCAAACTCCAGAATCCACTGTCACTTTAGCAATTTAGGAACACACAGTATTCAACGCCATAGTTGTTGTTATATCAGGCAGCGCCATGAGTGTTAAGAATCGGAACTAAAAATTGTCAAAGAGGCGGTTATTCTCTCGCTTTATTACATTACGGCTAGCCATGTTAGCAATTTAGGAACACACAGTATTCAACGCCATGGTTGTTGTTATGTCAGGCAGCGCCATGAGTGTTAAGAATCGGAACTAAAAGTTATCAAAGAAGCGGCTAATCTCTCGCTTTATTACATTACGGCTAGCCGTGTTGAATAACGTATGGCGTTGAATACAGTGGTTTTTAAATCAGCTGTATTCAATCCGGCTGATCGTTAAACCGTCGCTTAACAAAACGGCCTTTAACCAACTAAGCCACCAGGCCAGGCAGTTTAATGTTTTTGAACTTTAAAGTTTTGGTTTTTAATTTTGATCTTTTGGAAAAATTTGGTACATGACATTTCATTTAGCATACCTACTTAACAAAAAATTTGACCCCGTGCGAAGCCGGGACGGGCCGCTAGTCTAAAATAAATATCAAGTGGTAAATAACTTTAATTAAATAAACCCGACTGCAAAAAATCAACAGGTCAAAAAAACATTATGTACCATCTAAGAACACTTGGGTGACTGAGACAAATTTATCGTAAGTACGTAACGGTATGCGACGAAGTAAGAAATACTCAAGGTCATTTGCTCAGGGTAGGCATCTAGGTAGGCTCTTGTATCTTCTTATATATTTGTCTCTTACTTATGGTGTTCTCTCTTGCTTTTATTGTTCAGTATTATTCTTGTTCCCGAGCGAACGGTTGATTAAGCAAAGATAAGTATTATAACTGTTGTCTAAGATTTACTTGTGTACATGTTCATTATGTATGTGATGGCGCAGAGTTTTCTTGACCACGTTCTTTCTCTGTAGTCTATAGGTGCACCGAAAGTGGAAATAAATAACATTTAAATACCATCTATTGGGTTTTCTATTCTTTAAGTAATTAACAACAGCATTCACATCTAAGGTCACAGAATTAAGGCTATCTTGATGTAAATTAGGTTATAACAGTGCAGAATCCTAAGAGATTTTAACACCTTAACATGTCGGTTTTTATATATTAGTTTAATAGCGAGTCATATTTATGGTCCCCCAAGAAAAAAATAAAACTCTCCGGGGCTGCACTCCGGAGGGTCTACCGCCCAACTGTCTTAGCTTTGATATCGCTCTCTCTTTTCATTCCGCTTGAAATGATAGAGACCGCAACAGCAAAGCGAAATCCGATTTAATTAGGTGGCAGCAGGGCTGGAGTGCAAACAGAAGTGAAAATACAATAAATGTACATTTATATATACCTACGCGACTTCAAGTGCTTTGTTTTCGTCTCAAAATATGCCAGCATGTGTAATGTACACACCTATATTCCGAGGTGTTGTTAACGGTAACAGTGTGTCGACATGTCACAATAAGTGTGTTCACTTCAAAAAACGTACAAATAAACATTTACTTAGAACACCGCAGTGACCTAGTGGTTATTAGGTACGATTCCCAGTCGTAAGGTTGCAGGTTCAAATCCCACGTGCACTTCTGAGTACTTTCCAAGGGCAGATGTACAAGTTGGTTACAACTGGCTTTAATGGCAAAAGAAGACGTTGGAACACTCGAAATCGTGCGTCATCTACCAACCTACACTGGACCAACTTGGTAAACTATGATCTTGACTCTCGTATGGCAAAAGAACGCATGAAGTCCCGGAAGCAGCCGAAATATTTAGTGGGCTGTTTATGAAGTTAGGGCTGGTCTAGAAGTTACTACTGGTCTAGTCAGAAAAACAACGACTTCCAATCCGGAAGCTCCGGGTTCAAATCCGCACACCACTGTCTTTCCGAAGTCATGTGCGAAATGCCGCTAACTTAAAAACGATAAAATATCCTGAGGAAACCGACATGTATCTTGAATCTTTGTGTCATTCACCAACCCGCACTGGACGAACGTGGTGGATTATGACTTTGACTCTCTCAATGCGAGAGAAGGTACCGAGTCCCAGCTACGGTAAAGTTTAGTGGGCTGTTTGTACTAACTCAACAAGGATTCGAACCCCATTTTGTTTTGTCCTAAATACATCCCTATGTTAAAAGCACTCGAAGATGGCTTCTGCGAATGCCATAGAGATAAATGCAATCGATTAATATTACCGAGTTGTTGACACTTCTTGTACCGCTTGGCGGGTGGCAAGGGCGAGTGATTAGTTACAGCTAAATTTGATCTAGCATTTCGTAGGTGAATAATTAGTGAAAAATGATTGACTATTAATTACGGCTGGTCTATTCGGAATAATGGCAACTGCCGATCCGGAGCCCTTGATTCGAATCCTACATGCACAAAATGTGGTCTGTGTTTTCAAAGTCATGTGCATACCTAATACTGCTAACTTAACTAAACTTACATACTAAAATAAAGGTTAGGTTGGTTATATACAGCGTCCGGAAACTTGCTTGACAGAGAAGGTATAACTCTTTGTCGTCTTTTTGGCTATCACTCGCAAAGGGGAGAGTCTTGGCCACTACGATGGCTCGGTGCGAGTTGATGGATGGAAACTCGAAAGATTCTAGGAATATGTCATTTCTCGCTATGTTTTCCTTCGCCGTTTTTAAGTTAGCGGCATTACGGACTCGAGTTGACTCGACTTCTACAGATCAGCCGTAACTTCTAGACCAGCCGTAATTTTCGTGTTAATTTCTGTGTGGTTACTTAAGTGTGTGTATTTTTTTATTCTTTTTTAAATGAAGAGTGACTTTTTTTTTAAACGAGCAGGACATGTGGCTGATGGTAAGCAACATGCCTGCCACATAACAACACAGTGACACGCAGCTATTGGAACTTGATGAGTCCAAATCATTATCTAGCACTGCACTGCTCTCGTCACCCAGAGATCTAAGATGTTATATTTATCTCTAAGCCCTGTAATTTCTCTGGAAACATTGCCCTTCAAACCGGAACACAGTAATGTTTGCACATTACTGTTTAGCGGTAGAATAACTGGCAAAGGTGTGGGTCCTTCCCCAGGCGGACTCTGCCAAGAGTCCTACCACTACAAAAAAATATGCGTAATTCAATCCAGTGTAGTTTAGTTATACCTTCATCTGCAGCACAGTAGTCACAAGAAGGCGCCGGTGTCGATCAGTTTCGATGGAATCCGTGACATTTGGCTTCCCATTTAGCGTAAGGTGAGCCGCACGCTTTGGTTCGGTTTTCGCGGCACATGCTGATCGGGGTTACATTTAATAAGCTAAAGGTTATATCATTCGGTCGATCAATTTCTAGTAACAGTATTCCGTTGTATTACAAACCAAAAATATATCAGTAAATACATGTATCGCCGAAAAATTGCTAGCCTATCGGTTTTTTTATCGTATTTCGGAGAATGTGCAACTGATTTGATCTAATACCACCTTGCCCTATTTTCTATCGGAGTGATCATAGCTCGAAAAAGCGACATCGTTTCATGGTCGATGTTCCAAAGAGATTTGACTCTACTTTTGTGATCAGAACGTCTAGGCTGTGGAATACGTTGCCTGAGTAGGTTTTCCCCGATGGTTACAATCTTTGTGTCTTCAAACCGAGAGTGGATCGTTTTTTTCTAGGTAAGCACGCTCTATCGTAGACCGCATTGTAGCTTAACGTCAGGCGTTGACCTAAATAAAGATACAAGAAATCAATGTTACACCAACCTACTACTACAAAGAAGTAGCATTAGTTGTGCTCATATCGCGTCGACCAGCGGGAGGTATTATTTGCCATACTGACCTTAAGTTAAACTAACCTTATAAGGGTGACAAATCACCATCCAACGGCGACTTACGGCGCTACGATTTGGCGAACTTTAGCTCACATAAGTGGTCTTTGATTGATTTATGGTATGTATTCATGAATAAATAATTTGATGTGATATTTAAATCCACTATTAAATTATAGAGATCTTCAAATTTGTGTTTTTGAATTGAAAATGTCTTTAGGTGTTACACTTTTCGGGTAAAAGAAGTCATGGAACTGGTGTCATCGTCGTTTTCACGCACGCTTCCCATATGCAATATCTGTGTTGGTACCATGGTATGGTATGTATACCATATTATAGTAATTAGTAGTGAAGAACATAATTTTTTTAATCTCGGAAAAATGACGGGACTACGTAAGTAAAATCGTGGGGCATTGCTAGTTTAAAATATTGTTTTGAAACGCGATTTGAACACAAAATGTAAACACTATACACGACTTAAATCACGATCAACATTATTATTTAATTATTTATTTAATTAATTATCACCGCGACGTTTCATCAGCGTTGCAACTGCTGTGATAACAAGAAGACTGAAGAAATTGCATATCGTCTCATTAGGAAATGAGGAGATCTCCATTTACCCTCATTTGGTCTTCAAAAAACTTAGAGCATCACCTTCGCATCTTCACCACGACACACTACACTTAACCGTATCAATAGATCAAAATTAAACAATCGATAAAAACCAAAAAATGTGTCCTGAGGCACATCATTTGGTTTATTTCGATGGGTGATCGGTTGAAAGAAGCTGTGAACGCCGGACGTTTTTACCTATGACTATTCATTGTCAACAACCAAAATAAGTAGAATCACAGCATATCTCGCCGCTGTCGATTCTAGGGGTCAAGTAAATTGGTTGTGTGTAAACCACTTAGGCTACACACCAAAGAGACACCGTTTATTACACTTATTATTCTATTAAGGTGCTCAGGCACCTTGAAATTGCTTCTGGTTCACCGCTTCCTGCAACCGACTAGAACGGAAAGACTGCTCACTCTTCCCAATGATGACATAATTCCGTGCGCCTGAAGTTTGGGAGGGCACATCTAGTGACTTATATCCATGATATCACCTGGCTTTTCCATACTCTCTCCAAACACACTCTTGTTTAAAATAATTTAAACTATAAAATAATTTAAAATAGCACATTTTTTCAAAGCGAGCTAGCTCACCGTCGTAATGACCCGTGGTAGCCGCTATGTCACATCACCATAATAGCACAGCATTTGTCGCGGTATTACTCGGCTCGATAAAGCCACTTAGCTAATTTAGGGCTCACCGTTTTAACACCTAGACGTACTTAATACCTAAATCAAGTATCCCAAACTCGGGGTCGCATGACAAAATCAGACTATTGAACTTTTGAAAAACTTTCTTATAAATTTTTTTCATCACTGTGCGCTGTGTACTGAATTACTTATCCTTATTTTTGTAACTGCTTCTTTTGGAAAGAGTCTGATATTATACAAGTTATACCTAAGCACTTGGTTGTACTAGTTATAAGTACATAATAAAAATTGAATATGAATGAATTGAGAAACGGATTTAAAAGTAAGATTTCGATCTCGTGCAGGTGTTTAATCTAACCCAAAATATTTTTATTCTGTCTCTTGCGTAAAGCTCTGAAACGGCTGAACCGATTTTAATTCAATTTTCAATGGCAGATAGCTGATGTTATATGTAGACTTTGGTTTATTATGTGGGCGATGCCTTAATAAGCAAATTACTAACCTTTTTTATTAGAGGAAATTGATTAATGAACTAGCTTAAATGTATGGAATAGTATCTTTTTTATATGTTAATATTATTTATCATATATATATTTTAATATTATAATATCGCATTTACAAACGTAAGTAATTTTTTTTTTGTACTCAACGATTTTTTGGATTTCAACAGATCGCATGTACGATATCTTTTAATTTGATATCGAAAGAGACAGAATTGTTTGTATACATCCCATCAAAGACTCGGTTGACCGCCACTGCACCGAGCCCATAAGCTGATCAACGCGACTCAGCAATCAATGCTTTATGGCGTTACCTCGGAACAGCCGATTTGCGGCCGGCTTCATGCCTCTCAGATAAAACCCATTTGATTCATGATATAAGAATAATAATGGGTATGATCAGTAGTCATTGAAATATTAGGACCTGAGAAGATAGACTTAGAAGTTTATTTCATGGATTTAACCGACTTCAAAAAAGGAGGAGGTTCTCAATTGTATGTTTTTTTTAATGTTACGCGATAACTCCCTCCAGGCCACGTGGTTCGACAGCGTAGTTCGATCAATCGAACAACGTGAACTTTTTTTCCTGTTGGTTCGATCAATTGGACCACGTCAACTTTTTTATCCCGTTGGTTCGATCAACGAACCATGTATTTTTAAGACTCCTGATAGTTCGATTTATCTGCATATGTAGACTTTCAATAGGTTTCAATGGGTTTGGTTAGTCGAACATAGTCAAACCTTGAAAATTTGCTAAACTTAGATAAAAACAACAACACAACGACTAGCATATTTGTATCTCAGAGGTACACAACAGTAACTCCACTTTTTGTTAAATCTTTTTTTTTGCACCAATAGAATAGTTAAAACCAGCTCTGAGTATCGCTTTTGATGATTTTTTTTTCAATTTTAGGAAGTATGTACTTCATATGTGTTCCCATTTTATTTTATTGAAATTAGTGGTTCGGTTTTTGAAACAAAAAACCAAAATATGCTTACATTTATCTGGACGAGGGAGATAGCATAGTTTCTTATGAAATTTAATAGTTTTTGAGTTTATGTTGAAGCCTGTTTTTTTTGTGGAGAAAATACATTACTATGGACTGACCTTGTGATTTAGTTGGTAGTAAGTCTCTAAGAACCTAAAATTAAATTTTATGAAATAGATCTACGTAAATGTTAATTTGTTAATTTATGCAATTGATCTGTATATTTTACCAATACACTATCACATGAAATTATATATTGTAAACTGGTCGAGGGTTTCATATCCACCGGGAACAAATAAATAAATATTGGTGGGCATTTATCACATAACATCACTAAGCCCTAAACTAAGCAAAGCTTGTATAATGCCATAAAGCTGGCATAATACTGATATAGTTACAAATACATACTTATTATACATAGAAATATCTAGACACAGAATAAAGATTTGTATTCATCACACATATATTTGCACTGGGTGAAAATCGAATCTACAGACTCCGGCTTCGTCGGCAGGTTCACTACCAATCACGCCAACTATTGTAATACGGGAGCCATATAGCTGAGACAATACATAAATAGTAAATACATACTTATCATAAATAGAAACACAAACACAGAAAAAAATTGGCAGTCATAGGAACTGCCGATAGAAGTGAAAACTTATAACTCAGAATTTGATAGCTTACTTTGGAAACTACACGGGTGTGACCGGATGGTGTGGCCTCTGATCATCATGGCATGACCATCTAGAAATTCACCAGAATTTCCCATTGGCTGACGCATTTCTAGATGGCCATGCCATGATGGGCAGGCCACGCCCTTTTGGCATTTCCCATTGGATGACACATTTAGATAGCCAATGGCTATGGTCCCGAGTTTACCCGAAGATTTATAATCATATCCGAGCGTGATGGTAGAATTCATTTCACAGCCCACGAAAAATCTGTCTAGGCGCGCCAAAAGAAGTTTTCACTTCAAAAATATTTCTATTCATCACACAAATATATTCCCAGTCAAATATCTGTGGGTAAATAGGTACTAGTAATAAAATTTACTTGTTTGTTGTTGGTTTACGTTTCCGATTCGAAACAATCAGAATTCCATCTATATCTCCTTTAGCGTGATGTTTATGAACAAAAACGGAAGCCTAAACATTTGCTAGACACTAAATAGCTGAGGCTAGGATATCTGGACCGGTTTGTACTTGGCACCTTTCCGATATCCACATGACGGCTCAGCGATTAGGTATTCAATGATTTGTAAGAATTGACGCTTATAGAATTTGGGCTTTGAATCGGAATTTCAAGAATGAAGTTTCTGCAGAAACAACATAGAAGATAAACGTGAATTTATATACGGTACAATGAATAATAAAAAGTTTATAGCTTCATTCTGCCTACTATACTGGAATGTGTGGAATGTGAAAATCCTTTCAATTTTGCGGTTGTGTGATTTTTTTTCGTTTTTGACTGGGTATTGTTTCTTTCGAACATCTTTTTCAGTTGAATGTACTAGTTAAGCCTATTACAATTAATATTAATTTAATGGTTTGAATGTCTGTTGTGAAATAATGTCGAAACAATCAAACGGATAGGTTTAAAGTATCTACGTTATCACACTTCATAAATATCGAAAAAAAAGCTTAGTTTATCTGGGATTCACTTAATTTTACTGAATTATTCAAATCACATAAAGGTGTGGGTAACAAATAGTTATTTATACACATTTAAATGAATTACTGGTACTAATGTTGATGTACTTTCATATAGCGTCTGCCAATAAAAAGCTGGTAAGAGAGGGAAAGGTCGAGGTGTCATCATCATCATCAACAGCCCACTAAACGTTCCCACTGCTGGGACTCGGGGCCTTCTCTCACAAGGAGAGAGTTTCTCTCCAGAGAGAGAGTCTCTGAGGTCGAGGTGTAATAGTTATCATTTGACGTCTATTGCTTCCAGAATTGAGATCATTGAGACTTACAAAGGCATTCATAAATCATGTTCAGATAAATATTACTGATGAGAGAAAAAAAATGTTATCAAAAGTTTGTGTATTCGCAGTTCTATAACCTGAAAACGGTAAGTGAATAGACGTCTAGATATCGTCTGAGTAACCTTGCACCTTAGACCGTGTCTTACTTTATTACTTGATAAGGTAAACATTAATAAATCTGTAAATAAAATAAAAATAATACGCTAATGTAACAATACTGTAACAAGGCTATTATTGTTAAATATAAAAAAATGCTGACGCATTTCTAGATAGCGCTATAGATATACTGACGCGTTTCTAGATGACCAATGGCCATGGCCCCGACCTTACCCGAAGATTTCTTATCATTCCCGAGCATGATGCTAGAATTCAATTCGCAGCCAACGAAAAATGTGTCTGTGTTTTAAAAAAAAAACGCACAACACCGCCTAGCCTCAAACTAAGCAAAGCTTGTATTATGGCAGCCAGACAGTGAATATAATACATAGAAACACCCAGACACACCAAATATACATAATATTGTGTAATATTCATCACACAAATATTTCCACAGTGTGGGAATCGAACCCGAAGCTTCGTCGACAACCTCGCTACCAACTGAGCCACGAAGCCAGTATGGAGGGCAGTGGTGATCAAAGACCAACTGGCATAGGTTTAATTTACAAAAAAGTAACATTGTAAAGTTCGGCTTACAATATTTATTTAAAGTAAAACAGTAGGTAATGTAACTTTTTGGACGCAAACTACCTTGTTGTTTTTATTATATTTAGGCAGATACAAATTACGTTCTCATGAAATATCACTAAGTACATAGTAAAAAACTTATTAAAATATTATATAAAAAAAAAACGAGAAAGTATCCATCAGCATGCCTACTACGAAGTTTGATAAACGATATATCGGCCGAACTTATGGACTTTTCCTACCTCGAAAGACAATCTGTCGGTTGATAGGATCGGCCGTTTCGTTCGATTCGACCCTCATCCGACCTAAGTCTATAACTTCTGACCGAGATGTATCGATCTGACTGTTTTTCGTGGTAGGCTACAAGCCGATTCAGCTGTCGGTCGGATCCGATCATTCGGAGTTTGTTTTCGTAGTAGACCTGCAAGATTCGAACGGGGATCTCCCGGTACCGAGGGCGGTCCTCTACCGCTTGAGCTATTCAGCCGATGAGTCTACTGGCGAATTTTGCTATCGTATTCAAATGATATTATAGGAGTTTTTCATTGCCTGAAAATGCACATAAAATGTCATTTTTTAACTATACAATCTAGTTAGATCAATTTATCGTCCCCGAAACCCCCTGCATACATAATTTCATGAAAATCGTTTGAGCTGTTTCCGAGATTCTTATATTTATATATATTCAAGAATTGCTTGTTTAAAGGTATAAGATCATAATGACTTATCAGAATGATTGCAATATCGGTACACTGATATACCTGATGTTCTATGTGTGTTCTCTAAAATATCTTATAGCAACAAATCAAAGACAACTACACCTCCACAGAACAACTCAAAGTCCACATGGAAACCATCCAGAACATTCGCTTACTATTTCCATGAAGTTATTAAACTAGGGATCAACAACACATTATCCCCGCCGAGGCCATTACTAGAGATCAGCGAGGTGTAACTACAAGTAGGTTTTATTGGCTGTAAACTTTTGGGATATAAAGCCGACCTTTGAGAGGATTAGGATGCTGGATCGCAGCCAGACTCGGTGTTGTGATTTGGATCAAAATATTGTGTGAAAACAAGAGGTAAACTTGCGGTTATAATAAATGGTGAAGTCTTATTTAGTAATCAATTATGCTTTTATTGTAGGTTGGTATTTTTTTTTGTTTTTGCTTTTTGGTACATAACAATAAAATATGATTTATCGTTACTGGACATGTTCGTTAATCGCTCTTATCTGTTAAGTTTTTAGAACATCTATAAACATGTTCTAAAAAAGTTGAGAACTACAGTAATGTCGACTGGGTTCATGTGTGGAGACTACAGTTTAAGAATACGAGGCTACAGTTTGAGGAATCTCCTGGTGTGTGTCCCTCATGAGGACCGGGAGACGAGCAGGCTACGGCGGTTCGTCAAAGATTGCAAGAGCATCCCGCGTTGCCGCCGAAAGCGGCTGAAGTGCAGGTTTTTTCTAGTGTTTTTAGTTCAGTTTTTTTTTTCAGTTAAGTTTTTTTTCTCTAGAGACACTACTCGTACAAATGTGGTATCAATTTCAACATAACCCTAATTACTCCAACCTTGTGTTTGTTTGTATAGGTACATTTTGTTTGACATTTTAATAAAATCATTACATAGCAGTACATTCTTTAATTATTATTTGTTTCAATTCAAAATCAAATTCAATTGAACTCCCAATTTTTTGTAGCCTTTATTCGGCCAATGACGCGCACAAAGCACCTGTGAAAAATTGGTTACAGTTTATTACAGAGTCAGTATAAAAGCTGTAAGTTTTAAATCCTTCGAGGTAATAAAAAATGTTCAACACAAAAGATCGGTATGTTGTGGTTTGCAAATAGATGTAGTCTGACGCGTGTTATGCGTGTCAAAACAACTATTGTGTCTGTCTCTTTGGATATCGTCCGATTTGAAGGCGTGGCCGCAGTGAAAGCTGGGATATCAGACCTTGTATAGATACGAAGTGTCAGGTGGGCTACAATAAATTATTTCCTGCATCGTGGTGCATAATATATTTGGTTTTCGGTTTTACAATAGTTAACATAAATTATAAACTCCAGATACCTGCAACATGCTTGCGTAAGTATTATGCCATCAAAAACCAAACTTGAAAAAAAAACAACTTTCGCAACTCATTTCTTCTGCCGAAAAAAAATCTGAGATCTTTGTGATCCAAGTCGTTTATTTTATTAAGTTCTTACCTAAGATACCTTCTGTATAAAGTTATAATAAAATTAGCTAACCTAACAACATCTTATAGTGACCATTTATTGACTGGCAACCTATTTTACGATGTGCGTACGTCATACTCATCTGGGGGCACGGCAGTGCCCCCGCCAAGTCGAGCGCGTAGCAAACACTGCCGTACCATCCTTTACTGGAAGCATTTCGCCGCATTTTCAGGCCCCTGTTTGAGAACCTCTGGATAAGACCAGAAAGCTGAAATTTTTGTCATCTAGTAAGCTATAACCACGTACTTAAAATCCAAAATTTCAAGTCTGTACGTCAATTAGTTCCGAAGTTAAGCGAAAGCAAAGTTTCGCATTTACGACACTCATTCACTCACTCATGAACATCAAAATAGAACTAGTACTTCCCATAAACTCAGAGAACTGAAATTTGGTACAGACTTAGGGCTTAACGGCCACATAAAGGGAAAACTATAAAAACTAGAAACATCGAAAATCTGGGGTACCTGGTGGTATACCTGGTTATTTGAAAACACGCCTTTACAAAAAATATTCAACTTTGTTTGCCTCTTCATTTGATGTCAAAAATCGAAGGTCTGAAGTATCTAATGAAGAACCCTCAGCTTGTTCCAGCTGTATAAGAGATATAGTAATGCCCCATTCTACTATTGGTACACAAAAAAATCGACTGTCATTGCAAAAATCCAGCATAGTGGGACACATCTTCTAATTTAATCTAGCCTATTGCTTCCCACTACTGGGCGAATGTTGCTACTGTACAAGAATCAGTACCGGAAAAAAAGAATATGTGTCAAATAATACATCTAATATAATAAATCAATAAGTCCACGTTTCTACAAAAAGAAGTGAAATCCCACCAAAAACATTCTGTAAAAAATTAGCCAAGTCTCGATGAAGCTGCATATTTATCTCTAAAAAGTAATGAAATCTAGACAAAGCCGTGCCAAGTCTAAGGTTCCTTACTGCGATTTCTTTATTATTATAGTTAATGTTGTGTGACTTGGCCGTTGACCATTCTTTATACGTTAGCTCGTTAGTGAATACAAGTCAATTTTGTTTACACGTTATGTTGTATCTGTTGTAACTACTTATGTTTGTTAAGGAGATAATACCCTATACTGGTATTGGTAATTGGACGCTAGTGTCTCATATTAGGCTGTTGTTAATCAACAACAACACATGCATGCATTCAACAGCAACACCTGCGTTCAGCATCGAATGCTGACTTCTGCTCTATTTTTTTTTGGAGCGTCAAATCGACCACCTATCTAACATAAAATAGACGTACAGACAGACTTCTATCAATGAATAGAAGTCCGTCTGGACTGGAAATATTTTTTAAACTGTTTGTTTCCGGCTCGCCTACACATAAGTATTATTGAAATTCTTTATTGTTCACACCATATAGGATACATACAATTTAGGGAAAATAGTAAGACAAAAACAATTGACTGGTTATTGAATCAACGTTTTCCAAGTGGCCATTTTCCATCGTCAATGATAGCGGTTCTGGCGACAGATTGGTGCAATGGTTTCATGGAGCACCTGGTTTTGTACCCTTGTGTACCCTTCAACGGCCAATTCACACAACATTAACTATAATAATAAAGAAATCGCAGTAAGGAACCTTAGACTTGGCACGGCTTTAACTAGATTTCATTACTTTTTAGAGATAAATATGCAGCTTCATCGAGACTTGGCTAATTTTTTACAGAATGTTTTTGGTGGGATTTCATTGAACCCTTTTTTTTTATTTGTCACTTTTGAACAATTTTAAAATAAGGATTTAAAGATGGACTACGAACATTCGTAGAGCAATTTGCATTTTCAATTAGATATTCAAAAAGATGAGGTACATAACTGTGAGTTACAAAAATTTTTCCTTTTTGAGTGTCATAACTTTAAATGTATTTAGCTTCAGAACTACTCATGGCTTGTATGCTAACTCAACAGGATCTAGAGATTCCAACTTACAATTCTGCAACCTAAGACCACAAGCACATCTATAGGTACTTATATGTATGTAGGTGAATTTCCTTTAAGCTGGTTGCCAGGAAGAGATTGCTCTAAGCAATAGGGCTGCTATTTGTGGTGCTAGTTCTTAACCGCTTGCTACACCGGCTGCTCTTCGCGTTTACAAATTTGGCGGGAAAACGGGTGTCAGGTTACCTAAGTGCGTTGGTTTACGCTTCGGCATATGAAGTGGCGCGTTACTTGTACGTGTTTAAGCCCATTATTCTCAAGAGCGTTTCAAGACGCTTCTAGCGGTATCGTTTGTTTATAAATAATGTACTTAAAATGTAAACTAACATTTTTGACACTTGAGATTTTTTTTTGCGATTTCTCGAGTAGTCGATCAGCTATTATATTAATAATTTATAAAGGAGACAGTGGTTTTGTGGCTTAAATGTGTTGTATACGAAATAACAAACTCGAAAAACCAAAAATAACTGCATTCGATAGCACAAATTATTTTTTAAAATTTTTTCAATACTTCGGGACCATTTTCCCGCCAAAAAATGTAATTTTTGTTTTTTTAATTTTACGATGTTTTTATGTAAATGAACTCTAATTTTAATGTAAATTATATCAAAATAAAGACTAGTTCAAGTAGACGCCATTAAACAAAAATTTATCGATATAGCTTCCGAAATAAAAACACGAAAAATTTTTTTTCCCGCCTAAAACCCGACCGCAAAGTTCATTTTGTATTTTTTCGTCATTTGGTGTAATATAGTTACCAAAGTGTATCAATTAAGTGTTTTACTGTAATATTTCTGTTTTTGTGTCACAATAAAGAGTTATCTATCAATATTATAAAGCTGAAGAGTTTGTTTGAACGCGCTAATATCAGGAACAATTGCACCAATTTCGAAAATTCTTTCACCATTGGAAATCCACATAATCCCTGAGTGCCATAAGTTATATATGTATTTAGCACGGGCGAAGCCGGGGCGGATTGCTAGTTAAATATTATAAGTAATAAAAAATGACCCTCATTAAAATAGCGTAAAATGTGTAATTAAGGTATAGAAGCATCGCTACGCTACCATCTCGCAGTCGAGGCACGCCTCACCTCACGCAACAAGTCTAGTGGTGTGATCGGTCGGCAGATCGCGTGCGCCCAATCCCATACACACACATAATAATTTGACCGCCAAATGATCCAAATTACCACTTTTGGCACCGTTTTGTCTCTACTCTCACTTTCTGAATGTCTTTCGGAATTTATAAAACATTCAAGTATTTTATGTTAAGAAGCAAATACGGTACAACACAGTCTGTAATAAAATATGGGTTTCGAGTATGTTTAAAAAAATAAGTTTGCACTGGATCACTGTCTCGCCTGATGCTTACCGATGTAACGACCTCTGAAACACGCTTAACTAATAAGAACTTAAACTTAGTTTATTAAAATGAGTCAAATCCTACTTCCTACTATCCTACTAATCCTACTATAATATTATAAATTTCAATGTATGGATGTTTGGATATTTGGATGTTTGTTCCTCAATCACGTCCTAACGTATGAATGGATCGGGCTGAAATTTGGAACACATATAGATTATAGTCTGGAAGAATACAAAGGCTACTTTTTTCCCGAAAAAACAACGGGACCAACGGGAACGGGAACTACGGGGGTAACACCACGGGGCGCTGCTAGTACATAACATATTATGATCGTCAGAATCTTAAAATTACATTTTTGCACAATGTACGCCAAAGTCTATGATATGACGCAAATTGCTTGACAAATCACCTAGAGGTATAAGATAACTTATCTTTTAGTCCTGTAATTTCTAATAAAAAACTAAATGGGAAACCTGTACTAGTAAATAAATTTTGAACAGTGTTAATGATGAACCTATGATTTTTTCGGTGAATGCGATGTATTGTAGAGCATGTCATCAAGCAAATCACGCGATGACTTTTTGATAAGCGGCAGAAAGTAGATAGGTATAGGTAGATAGGATATGCGACATCCAAAATCCTACAACAACGAGTGGAAATGCTGGATCTGCATGATTTAACTACCATTTTGTCTATTCTGCTATCTTGCAGCTCGTAGCTCGAAAAAACATTTTACGTTATAAAAACCGAGAACCGAGTTGTTTGTTTTTCCTGATGGTTACCTTCTTGGTGTCTTCAAGTCGCGAGTGAATCAATTTCTTCTAGGTAAGCACGCTCCATCCATGCATCGTTGCTCAGCATCGGGCAAAATGGCAGTCAAGTGCAAATCTATTATATTTTTAAAAGATACGGCATTTGCTAAGGTTTTTTTTTAAAGAATTATGGCAATCAGCTTCAAATTGATACTACTATCTACTGAACTTTAGGTTAGGCGATTAGGACAAAAGTAGAGGCTGTGACTGCTAACATAAACTTCTAAACGCAGCTAACTATACTTACGTACGTAGAGTTGTTATATCAGCCGCTTGTCAACCCGACTGGAGATAGATAAATCTCTCTTAGCAACGGGTAGTGGCCTGATCGTCTCGAAACAACCTACTCCTATTTTCTCGTCAGCAACGAGTTCTGATAAATTTGTTTACACTTTTGTACATTCGACTGGTCTAATGGTAGTAACAGACGGTCGAAATCGGTCCGGGCAAACCAGGAGTAAGTTCGTCACGAACTATACCTATTTCGAACTTTGTACTTGATTTAGTTTATTCTTAGCTATTATTAGGAATGCGTATGGTTTTGTGTGTATAAGTCCCGTTTCTATCATTTTCTCTGGATAAAAAGTAGCCTATGTACTATTCTGGACTAAAATCTATTTACCAATAATATATCCTCCTAATCCGTTTAAAAGTTACGACGTAATTAGACCACAGGCATCCAAAAATTCAAATTTTAACATCAATGATAATATGAATAGGAAGTAGAATTACTGTTCTTGATGGTTTGGTGCACAGCTCACCGAATACTGTCCGTACCCACCCAAATCGGTAGTGTGGACGGAAAACCTGGATTTTTGATGCAGTTGTGAATCGACCGCCGTCGAGCTAGACGTCACGTTTACATCGCAACGCTCCGAAAAATGAAATAGTAATCCATTTCAAAAATGAGTGAAAATGTTTCGTCGAATTTGATGTCATTCGATTGCCGCGCAAGCAATATGTCGCATTGGTTAATCAATCAATGTAATATCAATTTTAAAAAGTGAGATATCAAATGATTTTTTTTTTCACAGAAATTATGAAGCTGATAAAAATTAAGGCGATTTCGTTAAGTTTTGATTATAAAAACAATATCACGTAAGACATATTCACGTGCTGAGAGCATAAAAAAAAGGCGCAACTGGATAGTTAGATCAGGTATTGTGAGTTTGCGAAGCGCCGCGCCGCACCGATCGGTTCGTGGTTCGTCACGAACCATATTCGAGGGTCTGTTACTAGTATAATCTGTGAAGGTGACGTGTTTTGATTCTCAAACCTACGGCAATTGAAGCCGTCTCGTGATATCGTATGATTTTACTTCTTCAAGTTTCTATTTCTTTGACCTATCATTTAGATGTGAGATTTATCTTGAGAGATGGTTACAGTCTTGGTGTATTCAAATCGAGTGTGAACTGGGTTCTTCTAAGTAAATACGCTTTATCATAGAACGCATCGTCCTTACATCAAACTAGACGGTGGACAAGTTAGTGTAAGCGTATAATAGTTTTATAAAAAATGGCAGTCATCGGTACTCCCGATAAAAGTGAAAACTTATTCTTTACTTAGAATTTGATAGCTCACATAACGTAATTCTTCAAAAATAACGCAGTGATGTTTGTTCACCAAAATTTCAAAGCGTTACATGACGATGACGTGAATTCCACACGCATACAATAATGTTAACTTTAAAATACATTCAGCATCAAGAACCGCGTATAGCTATTGCATTTCTATTGGTGTGCTCAGAATAATTGTTCAAATTTCCCCTGTACTCACAATGAATGCAATCTGTACAAGACCCGTTCCCGGTAATTCCGGCCATCCATCTAAGGAGTCACATCAATCCCGACTGGAGGTCCAAACGTGCTCCTAAATCACCACCGATTCTTACACATGTTTAACATAAACTAGAAAAACCAAATCGATTCAGTTGACGAAAATTCTTAACTATACATTTGTGAACGAAATCTATCGCGTATCATGGGGCAATTCGACAGTAATGCCGCATGGAAATAGTTTACTAGTTGGTAAGGACTTTAAGCCATGGACAGACGAGTGTATCGTCACGTTTAACTATTTCCATTTCACCCACATTTGTTAAACCTTTTGATATCGGCTCCTGTGGAACGCTTTGATCTTGCTTGGTGGCCTAATGTAAATCAGGATTTTGTGACAAATCACCGGACTCGATGAAAAGAATGCCTTTGTAGTTTTTTTTTGTTGGTTAATTTGAATATGTTTCGCTTTGTTCGGCCGCTGTGTGAACTTCGCAGTTTTGTTCGTAAATTTGTCGTGTAGTTAAGTTATTGGTTAGGTAATTAGTTTCGGATGTCTAATAAATCTAATTCTTGCCAAATTTCGTTTTAATGAGGAATGGAGGACTAGAAACGGGCAGGGACTTTGTTAACTAAATTAAAATTAGATATTCATCACACAACACTATATAACCCTAAATAAGAAAACCTTATGTTATGTTAACCAGGGAACGGGTTTAATATTTTTTGTTATTGTAAATTGTAAGTATCTACATACTTATGATACCTACATAATTATGATTTTGTAGTGGTAGGACTCTTGACAGAGTCCGCCTGGGGAAGGACCACACCTTTGCCAGTTATTCTACCGCCAAGCAGTAATGCGCAAGCATTATTGTGTTCCGGTTTGAAGGGCAATGTTTTCAGAGAAATTACAGGGTTTAGAGATATAACAACTTACAACTCTGGATGGCGAGCGGAGTGCAGTGCAGTGCTGGGTAATTATTTGGACTCTTCATGTTCCAATAGCTGCGTGTCACTGTGCTGTTATGTGGCAGGCATGTTGCTTACTATCAGGCGCATGACCTGCTCGTCTCGTTACTCTTTATTAAAAAAAAGAGATAAATATGTCACCGTGAAAATTGTAAAAACCGTTAGATTATAATCTGATCGCGTTGAAAATTTAGTGGTGACATACCGACACACCTCGACATAGATATGTGTATGGATCACATAAATAAATATTTAAACTACTTACTTTGTATCTACCTTGTTGTTTGTTGCTCAATCACGTCGTAACGTATGAACGGATCGGGATGAAATTTAGAACCCAGAAAGATTATATTCTGAAAAACACGTAGACCATGCTTATATCCCGGGAAAATAGCAGGAACGAGTGCTACGCTGCTAAAACCGCAGTATTAGTAGGAGAATAGCAATTAGAAAATACATAATTCAAGTCCCCTGCAACTTTGTCTGACCATCGAACACACAGCGCCATTCCGGCCAACAATAATAGATGCTCTCAATTTATTTGAAAGTTAGTTTATGTCTGATTAAAACCCAAACAGGATCACAAACAAAGCTTAGTTTATCGGTGAAAGCACGGAACCTCCAATTTCTCTCACAATTGTTATGATTTAAGACTAGGCTCGGATTTGGATCTTGGCCAAGACCTGGGCCCTTATTCTGTAATAGGGTACCGGACTGGGTCAAAAATACATCATCCTAATTGGTCCGTCAGCTAGATCATGGAAATATATTGGACACGTTTTTTTTGATTTTTTCATAATATTAAAAATCGTCAAAGATATAAACCATCAAACTTCGAGAGTGGGGGGTCGCGACGTCACTCGTGAGTAACAATCGTACTCACAAGTGACGTCACACGAAACTTCGAAGCGCTGTATCTTCGTCATTTTTTTTTTGTGAAACAAAAGAAAAAATACTTGTACAATATTTTTTGGTAATCTAACTAACGGGCTACTTAGTTTTTTTGAGGATTGTACCATATTGCCAAACTCGTGGAGTAACTCGACGTAACTCGATTTCAGAGTTCGAAATTACGGCTGGTCTAGTCGGGAGAACGGCGACCGCTGATTCGGAGACCCTGGTTCGAATCCCGCGTCCACCACTGTCCTTTCCTAGTCATGTGCGTAATGCCGGTAACTTAAAAACGATGCGAGCAACCATCGTGCGGAAACCGGCATTTTTCAAGAATTTCTCTATATCGTCTTCCCGGACTGTGCCAGCGTGGTGCCATCTTGACTCTCTCATTGTGGGAAAAGGCCGTGAGTCTCTGCAGTGGGAACATTTCGGCTGTCCCAAAAACAAATACAGTAAGAGACATTATTCTCAAAATTTTGATTTTTGCACTAAAACGCTACCAACAAACCAATTCCCTACAATATGCAAAGTTTTTTTTTTTAAATGCCATAGTTTTTGATCAACACAAAACTAACACACTCCCCAACAGAAAAACACAGCAAACACCAGTTACCAATATAAAAAACAGGAAGTCGCACGTGGATACAGGCTGATTATCAGTAACTCTGTATACTCGTTAAAGAGTAATGTTTCTATCTTTTGTTAAGAAATGAAACATGCCCTTAAACTCCCCAGTTAAAACCTATCACAGCTGCGCAAATAAAACATTGTACTATTTATTATTAAAGGAAACTTTTACATAAACATTATAAACAGACTATAAATTACTATTTACATATCAATCAATTCTGGAAAGCTTTTTATTGGTCGAGTGATATATAGCTCGGCGGCGGATTTGCGAAACGATCTCTACATGTTCTGAATGTTTATATTTTATAGTTATTATTCACTGAATGTATAAAATATTGGTCTACACTACTTGATACAACACCATCAACCACTAAATGTAAGGAGGAACTCCTGAGACTCGGGGCTTACTCTCGGAAGAAGAGAGGCCACCGCGATGGCGCAACGCGGGTTGGCGAATGATGTCTCAAAATATTCTTGAAACATACCGGTTTCCACACGATGTTTTAATTCATAGTGTTCCGTATAATCGGGCAACATTAAAAATCATAGCGGATCTATGTTTTTGACAGCCGGCTGTGAAGTGCCGTTGTCTGTTTTTCGCTGGAACGAAACGACGCGTTTTATATAATCTGGTTTGCTTTTCTGGTTAAAAGTGTAATATTGTGCGGGAATACATTATTTATCGCTACGGGATTAGTGCTGGACTATTTACTCTAAAGCGGGCTGCTGGATTGGCCCCCTTATCCAACGCGGGACCGTGGCTTGTGCTGGAGCGAGGGATCGCTACGGAATCTTGTCTGGTTTGGTATTCCAAGTTCCCCTTGCTCCCGTTCCTTATTCCTTGACGACCAAACTGGACCCTTGGACGACGCCGGGAACCTCAGGTAAGTCATTTCTTTGCACTACTCGGTTTGCAATCAGGGAAGTAAATGTTAAAATCGGTATAAACGACAAAATCAGTGTTTCAGATCTGCTATGGGCCCCAGATCGGTATTTCGGGCATAAATACTAAACATTTTTTGGTAGCAGGAGCGCGGTTGGCCGTAATTACTCCCTTTTTGTTTTTATTTTTCTGGCAAAAAATACCAGGTAGTTCAGATATTGTTTTGTGTGCTTAGGTTGGTAGTTCACGAACTTGGTTACTGAGTCATTCAGCCAAGATTAAATATTGGGGGTTCCCAGTTTATAATTTCTCCCCAAACTGTCGGGAAATTTAGTATTAAGTGGTATCCGGTTTTTTAGGTTGCGGAAATATTTGTATTTGATATTTGTTGTGACATTGTCCGAACTTAGGTTAATTTAAAGTTTAAATTTAAATTTAAAAATGGCTTCGGATTTGGCCAACCAGCTCCGGTGGTTCGAATCCTTGCAAGGATTGGTCGGCCGGAGAGACCGGGAGGAGGCGCTGCTAAATAGGGCAGAACAGCTCGACAGGCGCCTGGAGGTCGCTGAGAGGAGCGCAGGATCGCTGCGGGATGCAAGGCCGTCTCCACCTGAGGAGCAGATGGAGAGGATCGAGGCGGACATGCGGCGCATCCTGGATGTCTACGACGAGGTCTCCGAAAGGGTTCGCCAGCTGGAGAGGTCTCGTCAGGGAAGGGCGAGCTCGGGACCCGTCATCAGGGATGCGGGCTCGGGTGTAGTGGGACGCCTTCCCACTCTGGACTTGCCCAGGTTTACAGGGAACCTGCGGGAGTGGAGCGGCTTCCGGAGCATGTTCGCCTCTCTCGTGGACTCACGCAAGGACTTGACGAGGGCGGAGAAGCTGGCCTATCTCCGCACGTCACTGGAGGGTGAGGCACTCTCCCTGGTCCAGCACCTGGAGCTGGACGACGACAACTTCGGCACGGCGATGGAGTTGCTGGAGACGAGGTTCCAAAACCCTCGGCTCCTCGCCGACGCTCACGTGTTCCAAATACTGGGGCTGCCGAAGGTGACTGAGAGGTCTCAGTTGAGGCCGCTAATCCTCACGCCCGTGAAGGTGGCGTACAACGCCTTGCGCAGCTTGGGACTGCCAGTAGAACACTGGTCGTTTCTACTGGTCCACATTCTGCTGGGCAAGGTGCCGCTGGAGTTGCGCGCCCGGTTCGAGCGGGAAAGGGGCCTTCACGGCGACCCGAAGGTCTTCCCTACGTTTGAGGAGCTGCTTCGGGTCCTGGAGTGGGAGGCGAGGATGGTCGAGTCGGCGCCGCAGGAGGCGCAGCCCGCCGCTTCAGCTCGTGGCCCTGCCGGAACAGGACCGCGACCTACCAATCCCCGCACTCAGGGTGGGGTAAAGCGGACGGCGACGGTGACGACTGCGTCGGAGCAGGAGTGCCCGAACTGTGGCCAGCTTCACGCGCTGGTGCAGTGTCCGGCCCTGCTTGCGCGGACGACTTCCGAACGACGAGGGATCGTTCGGCGGTTGCGTCGGTGCTACGGGTGCCTGGGGGGTCATTTGTACAATGACTGCCCCACGGCACGGCCGTGTCCTGGGTGTGGGGGACCACACCATCAGCTCTTGTGCGTCAGGAGCGATGGTGCTGGTCGACAGCCCTCAGGGAGGGGGCCCTCCACGGGCGGGGGCGCTCCCACGCAGAGCCACGCATTGTACAACAATGAAGTGGCTACAGCGTGGAGCACACCCCCTCCACCCCAACCCACGGCAGCACCGGGCAGCCCAACAAGGGGCGTCCTACACGCGGCTCGGTCACCGACCTCACAGCCCGCGCAGACGCGGGCGAACTGGAGAGGTGGAAGGGTGATACCGGAGTCACCACGGGGGCCACCTCCCCAGCGTTATCCTTCTCCGCCGCTGGATCCGCGACCCATAGAATGGAGGGCGTACACGCCTCCCCTCCACGAATATCCGAGGCTGGACTACCACCCGCCCTACTTTCGGTATGGCAGGGCGGCCGGATATGCCCCCCCTCCGATGGCCCTTTGCACTCGGCAGCCATATTGGGCTGGGCCCTGTAGTCCGACGGGTTCGGACGAGCCTCGGAGGGAATGACTAGCCTCCGTTCCCTTGGCACAGGATCAACCGGTGGTCCTGCTGCCCACCCTCTGGTTAAGGGTTTGGGGTCCAAGAGGCGACTACGTCCGGATACGAGCGCTCTTGGACACAGGGTCCCAGGGCTGCATTTTGACAACCCGGGTTGCTCATCGCCTGGGCCTGGCTAGGTTTCCGTCACCGACTCCGTTGCGGGGAGTCGGGAACACAGAGGTGCGGTCGGCTGGACAGACCCGCCTCTCCTTCTCGTCCGTACATTCCTATTCGGAAAGGATTGCGGTCAGGGCTACCGTCATGGATTCGGTTGTCGGTTGGCTTCCTCAGGCGGACATAGATCCGGATCTTTTGTCCTGTACTAAGGGTCTCAGGTTGGCGGATCCCCGCTTCGGGATGGCGGGTCCGGTAGACCTTTTGTTGGGTTCTGATGTACTGGGTTACATCATGAACGGCAAGCCTAGACTGCTGGATCAGTCTTCGCTGATGGCGCTGCCCACCATCTACGGGAACGCCATTTTGGGAATGGTGGATGAGTGGCAGCAGTCGAATCAGGCTTCCTTTACGGGAACGGCCCTCGCTCAGATCATGCAGAGGTTCTGGGAGATCGAAGAGCCGCCTACCGTGTCTCGGCTGGATCCCGAGCACGTGGAGTGTGAGAACTTTTATCAGGCTCACACTCGGAGAATGGTTTCTGGGCGATTGGAGACTAGGCTGCCTTTCCGGGATAACCCCCCGCGTCTGGGCCAGTCTCGATCATTGGCCGAGAAAAGGCTCAGGTCCATGGAGCGACGCATGGCTCGAGATCCTGTACTTCGGGAAAAGTACATCGAGTTCATGAGGGAGTATGAGGCACTGGGCCACATGTCTCCGGCTCGCGACGACTGGTCGACCATGGACCACTACTTTTTGCCTCATCACGCTGTTTTGAAAGCGTCGACAGGCAAACTCAGGACGGTGTTCGATGGATCCGCTCCGACTTCGACAGGAGTGTCACTGAACCAGTGCCTCCACGCTGGACCGAAGCTACATCGGGATATTGTAGACATCATCCTGAATTTCCGTAGGCATCAGGTGGTGTTGGGAGCGGACATCCGTATGATGTTCCGACAAACGGTCATACACCCCGAGGACAGGAGGTTCCAGTTGATCCTCTGGCGGGAAAGTCCTCAGGACCCTATGATGGTGTATGAGTTGAACACCAACACCTATGGGTTGAGATCAAGCCCCTTCATTGCGATCCGCTCACTGCTGGAGTTGGCGGAGCAAGAACGGGCTCGGTACCCACGTGCAGCCGCAGTTCTGGAGCGCGACCTGTACGTGGACGACGTTTGCACTGGCGCGCAGACGGTGGAGGAAGCTCTGTTGCTCCGGGATGAGCTTACAGAGCTTCTCGCATCTGGAGGCTATGAGCTTCGGAAATGGCTCTCTAACGACCCCAACGTCCTGGCTGGTATCCCGGACGATCACCAGCAGGATCCCGGGCTCTTTGAAGAAGGTGACGATCCGCACGGGATTGCGGTTCTGGGCATGCAGTATCAACCGGTTGCTGACATCTTCACCTTTCGGGTGGCACTGGAAGCCACACGCGCGTGGACAAAACGGACGGTTTTGTCCACCATCGCCAGGATGTTTGATCCAAACGGTTGGATCAGTCCGGTTCTGTTCGCAGCCAAGTGTCTGTTACAGCGACTTTGGACTCTGAAGGTCTCCTGGGACGACCCCCTGGTCGGAGACTCGCTTAACACTTGGCTTCGTTTGATATCTGACCTCGAAACGGTCAATAGAGTGGCGTTGCCCCGTCGCATTCTGCCACCAGGCTGTAGCCGGATCAGCCTGCACGGGTTCTGTGATGCGTCCGAGCTGGGCTATGCCGCATCTGTGTACTTGCGTACAGTTGACGCTGGAGGCCACGTCAATGTCACGCTCTTATTGGGGAAGAGCAAGGTAGCTCCTATCAGGACACGACTCACCATTCCGAAACTGGAATTGAGCGGAGCCACATTACTTGCTCGGCTGCTCAAGCATGTATATCAGGAACTGTCCACCTCGATAGACATCCGGAATGTCTATGCGTGGTCTGACAGTCAGGTCGTGCTTGCCTGGTTAAGAGCAGCCCCTCACACCTTGGAGACCTTTGTGGGAAATCGGGTTTCCCAAGTCCAAAACATTGGACTGGACATGGTTTGGAGACATGTCCCGGGTGAGTTGAACCCCGCTGACTGTGCTTCGCGCGGCTGTTCCGCGCCGGAGCTAGTTGATCACCCCTTATGGTGGGGTCCGGACTGGCTGCGGGAGCCAGAAGCTTCCTGGCCAGCTCTCGGCGCGGACTCGGAGCGAGCGGAGCTGCCCGGAGTCCGCGTGCATGCGATTGTGGCGGAAGTGCCCCCAGACCCTGATTGGTTGACGGGTCGTTACAGCAAGCTGGATAAATTGCTGGGGGTAACTAGCTGGATTAAGCGCTTCATCCACAACTGTCGTCACCCTCGTCAGAGGAGGAGTGACCAGATCGCCACTGTGGAGGAGCGTCGGAGTTCCTTGCTGCACCTCATTCGGCTGGTACAGGGTGAGAGGTTTCCGACGGAACTTGAGGCGCTGCGCTGCGGTCGCGCTCGCTTGAAGGGTGCGGTCGCCAAGTTGAACCCTTTCACAGATCAGGATGGTCTTCTGCGCGTAGGAGGTCGGCTCCGGAAAGCCAACCTGCCGTACGGCAGCAGGCACCCCCTGTTGCTACCGAAAGGAGGTCCTCTGGTGGACCTGCTGATCACCGATCGGCATATCGGTAACGCGCACGCTGGATGTGGCGCGCTTCTCGCTGTGTTGCAGCGTGAATTCTGGATCTTGTCGGCTCGCAGGGCGGTCCGAAAGGTGCTGTTTAGATGTGTCCCTTGTTATAGGCTCAAGGCGTCTACCATGCAGCCCATGATGGGAGATCTTCCTCCGGATAGGATTTCTCCCTCGAGGCCGTTCGACGGGGTCGGAACGGACTTCGCTGGGCCCTTCTCGGTCAAGTCATCAACGTTGCGTAACGCCAAGGTCGTTAAAGCCTACCTGTGCGTCTTTTTGTGTTTGGCCACCAAAGCAGTCCACCTGGAGCTGGTCTCTGCGCTGTCTACGGAGGCCTTTGTCGCGGCGCTGGATCGCTTTGTAGCGCGAAGAGGAGTACCCTCTTTAATACGTTCGGACAATGGCACAAATTATCGAGGGGCGGCGAATTATTTACGCGAAGTTAATAATTTTTTAAATTCTGGTAATAACAGTTTAAGTCTGGCTCTCGCCCAGCGGGGAATCAGCTGGCAATTTAGTGTGCCAGCCTGTCCTCACTGGGGAGGAATTTTTGAGGCTGCGGTGAAGTCTGCTAAAACCCATCTCCGCCGTGTCATCGGGGAGACCGTGTTAACTTGGGAAGAGTTAGTCACGGTACTATGCCGCGTGGAGGCAGTTCTTAATTCCCGTCCTCTCTGTCCAATCTCGCCTGACCCTAACGATCTAGAAGTCTTGACGCCGGGTCACTTCTTGATCGGTCAGCCTTTAACCGCGTTGCCGGAGTATCCCTGGAAGGATGAGCGCCCCGGACGCCTGTCCCGTTTTCAGTTATTGCAGCAAATAAGTCAAGACTTCTGGAGGCGCTGGTCGGCCGAGTACTTGCATCTGTTGCAACAACGGGTAAAATGGACAGATAGGACGGAGGCCCCTCGGGAAGGGGACTTGGTATTATTAAAGGAGGCAAATTTGGCCCCCCTACTCTGGCGTAGGGGACGTATTTTAAAATTGATATCTGGTACTGATGGCACACCCCGCGTGGCGGAGATTCTGATTTCTGGTTCCAGACTTCAGCGCGCGGTGTCCTCTCTGGCACGCTTGCCCCTTTATTAGATAAACGTGTTTTCAAGGTTAAAATTTTATTTAATTTTAATACTATTTTTGATAAAGTTTTTTTTTTTTTTTTTTTTTTTTTTTTTTTTTTGGTTTGATTTCCACTTTCGGGTCAAAGTTGGGAATTTTGTTTTTATTTGGGGTCCGGATACTGCTAAATACTAGTTGCTAAATACTGGTTTTCTAAAATTGAACAGGAGTTCAATTGGTCGGGGGTTTTGTTCCGTATAATCGGGCAACATTAAAAATCATAGCGGATCTATGTTTTTGACAGCCGGCTGTGAAGTGCCGTTGTCTGTTTTTCGCTGGAACGAAACGACGCGTTTTATATAATCTGGTTTGCTTTTCTGGTTAAAAGTGTAATATTGTGCGGGAATACATTATTTATCGCTACGGGATTAGTGCTGGACTATTTACTCTAAAGCGGGCTGCTGGATTGGCCCCCTTATCCAACGCGGGACCGTGGCTTGTGCTGGAGCGAGGGATCGCTACGGAATCTTGTCTGGTTTGGTATTCCAAGTTCCCCTTGCTCCCGTTCCTTATTCCTTGACGACCAAACTGGACCCTTGGACGACGCCGGGAACCTCAGGTAAGTCATTTCTTTGCACTACTCGGTTTGCAATCAGGGAAGTAAATGTTAAAATCGGTATAAACGACAAAATCAGTGTTTCAGATCTGCTATGGGCCCCAGATCGGTATTTCGGGCATAAATACTAAACACATAGTTAAATTCAATTAGGAGGGAAAATAAACTTGTTCATACTTGCACTTGATAAAATACTCGTACTCAGAGGTTCAATACTTGTACTCAGAGGTTCAATACTCGTACTCAGAGGTTCAGATGTTATTCAAACCAACGATTTCATTATTGTTAATCGTGCGTTTTAACCACCAGACCATCACATATATTTTTATAGTATGTAGTGACGAGACGAGCATAAAATTCGCCTGATGGTAAGGAACATGCCTGCCCATAACAGCGACACGCAGCTATTGGAACATAGAGACTAAATCATAACCTAGCACTCCACTGCACTCGTTATCCAGAGATAATTGTTGTATCTCTATGGTGGTAGGTTATCGGACTGGGTCAAAAATACACCATTCTAATTAGTCCGTCAGCTAGATCATGGAAAAATATTGGACACATATTTTTTGTTTTTTTCATAATATTAAAAATCGTCAAAGATATAGAACATCAAACTTCGACAGTGGGGGGTCGCGACGTCACTCGTGAGTAAAAATCGTACTCACAAGTGACGTCACGCGAAACTTCGAAGCGCTGTATCTTCGTCATTTTTTGTTTGTGAAACAAAAGAAAAAATACGTGTACAATATTTTTTGGCAATCTAACTAACGGGCTACTTAGTTTTTTTGAGGATTGTACCCTATTTCACTAGCAACATTGCTCTTCAAACCGGAATACAGTGATTTTGTTTCTCCTGCTTGGCAGTAGAATATAACTGGCGAAGGTATTGATTTCCCCAGGTTAACTCTGCAGGGATTCCTGCCACTTATAAGATTTAATGGTAACATCTTTATCGTTCATTTATTCCAATTCAGTCCTATTGTGATGCGATCCGCAAAAATCCGTTTGACTGACATGACATATTTACGGTCTGTAAAAACATTGCCTGTTGGGAGGTAAATATATGAGACGTGAGGCGCCTGCACGCGTCTGTCTGTCTGTCAGTCTGCTATTAACAGATACTTCTATAGTGAAACAGTAGGATACATGACATGTGCAGTAAGTCAACTGCAATTAATTACATTTTAATTTTTACTAACTACCTACGGGGATCTTGGAAAAAATTATTAGAGATTTTTTGCAAAAATTGCCAATGGTAATTTGAACAATGTGTATAACGACAGCCAAGAGACGACACGATGAAGTTGACTGACAACGGTCTCTTCAGAGTGAAAATTTTCGATGCGCGCGTATATCGATACCCAAATTCGACACACTAAAGAGTAAGGCGCACGTTTTATTTTTTAGTGTAGAAGGAGCGTTAGTAGCTCATTAACTATTTCTTAAGTATTAAACAAGTATCATTTCTTGGATGCGAATAAGTACACAAATACTTTTTTTTTTATCAAAATACAATATGCTTTGCAGTTAACAGGTATTTCTGACGGGCTCTTGTTTTCCCCCGAAATTCTAAAAACAACATTTTTACTTTCAACGTTTGACACATGTAACTACAAAAGTTTGATCCATAAATTAAAACTAATGTAAAAAGTAATTAATCACAACTAATAAGTAGATATTTACATAGCCTACTGTCGTTAACATGTAGTGTACAAATGTCAACACGGAGTATAATTAGCCAACGCGTTTTAAGTGATCTTATATTTATTTTCACGCTAAAAATACGAGTATGTTGTATTTGTGTTTGGCCAACACATTAATTGACTTACTTATTGTGATATTTAGTCAATAGTAATTACTTGTCAGAAATATTCTTTAAATATTACTATATAAATTAAGTACGCACTACACTACAAATTAAGCACGTCACTAACATAGTGAAAACTAATAACTAGAAGGTAAGTAATACACCATTCCTAACTAAAGTAAGCCTAGAAAATCAATAGAAAATCAGTTGGAATATACTATTTTGAACAGTAGTATAAGAATATTAAATTAACAAAACTAAAATACAAAGAAAATTACTCTACACACCTAACTGACTACTTACACTAAGCACATGTTCATTGTCCAATAATGAAGAGAATATTTATTTTGATAAAATATAATCAAATTATTTATCCAATATGTAAGAGAATTAATTATAAACCAACACATTTTTTTTTATACATTGACATTTATAATATTAGTAGGATTTTAGAAAAAGAAAAAAGAAATTATGCGTTGATTATAGTCGTATTCTTTGTAATACATAGCACAAGTTACACAAATATAGAGTTTTCAGTAACCAGCTATTGGCGTTGTCGTTTTTGCTATATCACACCACAACGAAGGTACCACTTTTAAATCGTTGCCACCCAGCGAAATTCATAATTAACCCTGAACGGAGTGATATTTACAAAATAAATTATGATTTAGAATGGTTTCGAACTGAAAATACAAAACAATTCGCGAGTGAGTGTTTCAAACAATTATACAATGTTTTCATAACTCAGCGCTTAGACTAAGGTCATCGACTCCGCTGCCTTCACACCTACAGGGCTATGCAATGAAATAGATAGATACAAAAATTAAGTGTTACAACCGGCCTTTTCGAAATATGCGATTTCTTCTAGCAACCTTGTTGAAAAGCGGGATTGAACAACGTCTCACCAAGGGCTCCCCTTGAGGGTATCGCAAAATAGTCAATACAACCTCACGTAATTTATGGATTACTTAGTTGGATCCTGAGCAGGATGTCTACTCTCTTTCTACGAAAAACGTAAATATGTAATAAATTCGCGACTTCTACTCCTACTTGTTTCGTCCGATCATCTTAAGGCCAATTTAAACTGAATGATCATAGAGCTAGAGCTGGAACAAGAGCATTCTTTCTCGATCTTTTAGTGTAAACGAAAGATCGTTCTTAGCGTTTTCCATATTATATATTCCATAGAATCTTTGCGATCGCAAACAAAACAACGAATGAATGCTCTACGTTTGTTTACACCAAATGAATTTGATACAGTGGGGATAGAATGAGCATTCGCTCGTCTGATGTAAATCGGCCTTTAGAACATTTGAACGTCAAACGTTGAAATGTTCTAAGCCTACTCTAATTAGAGGGACAAATCGGGTAATATCCCTATGGTCATTCCCACTTGAACGACCTCGAAATTGTATACGTTAAATTTAAAAATTCAAAATATCTAATGGCACATAGACTATTAAATTTTTTTAACGCGGGCAACCAACTGGAACGTCAACTACGCGGGTAAAGTCGTGAGGCGCTACTAGTAAAGTCTTTTTTACTCTATTTATCGTATTTTAACCCTGGTGACCCCTCCCATGGACGTATAAAAAAGCCGGACCGAGTCTCGCTAAAACAAAAACTGTGTCACTAGAGTCGGCCACATTTGCACGTGTGCGTTGTCAGGTTGTCACTGATAGGCTGACACGCACACATATACACAAGTAGCGCGTGTAATGACTCACTGATGTGTGCGTGTCAGCCTGTATGTGACAGCGCACACGTGCATATTATGTGGCCGACTCGATGGACATAGTTTTTGTTTTAGCGAGACTACGTCCGATTTTTTTTATAAGTCAAAGTCAAAGTCAAAGTACTTTATTCATAAATGTACAATTTACACGTCAATAAATAAAAAATTAAAACAAAAGAAAGAGCATACAAATTGTATACATTTTCAAAGTTTGAAATGACTACTTTACTGTATTATAATAATTATTGTACAGAAAACTGTCAAGCATTATGTGAGTATAATATGTTTTTATAACAATTGTACTGACCCATGTCAAATTTTTGTATACATTTTTATAGGACTTTGCCATCACTCTCTAAAAATTCGGTGTAACTATAAAAAGTTTGATCGATAAGCCAGCACTTTAATTTGTTTTTGAAGCTGCCGAAACTTGGGGAAGATATAACTATTTTGGGAAGAGTGTTATAAACTTCAGGTCCCATAATGTGAGTTAGCTTCCGTGACCTTGTGAGAGAGTGTGATATGACATCCAGCTTGTCCGCGTTACGTATGTTTCGAGAATGTCTCTCTCCTCGCGTATTGTTTGATTCTAGATTATTTCTGACATACACAGCCACCTGGTAGATCAATATAGCAGGTAACGTAAGTATACCAAGCTCTTTGAAATATGGTCTGACGGATGTGCATTGCGATACGCCAACGATGGCACGTACGGCACGTTTTTGGGCGCGGAACGCACGCTCCCAGTCGGCAGCGCGCGCGTATAGCTCGGCGCCATATTGTAACCGAGAATGCACTGTGGCGAAGTAACACGCACGTGACACTTCCGCAGACACCACTCGGGATACTCGTCTTAGCGCAAAGCACGCACTGCTGACTTTAGCACACATCTTGTCGATGTGGTGTTCCCACGTCATGCTGCGATCAATCTCGAATCCCAAAAATGTGGTGGTCTGTACTTGTTCAATCCTTACACCGTTTAGCGAAACTTTAAGCGATTTTGTATGATGGCCCGACAGACAAAAGTGAACGAAATGAGTCTTTTTTGAATTTAACATAAAAGCATTAGCTCTAAACCATGAATTTAAGCCGTTAATTACAATATTTATTTCTCTTCTAAATCCTCAATTGAAAGAGCTGTTACTACGGCAGCCACATCATCTGCATACATGAATATGCCTGCACCCTTTACGGCATCAGGGAGATCGTTTAGTAGGAGAGAGAACATTATATTTGAAATTGACGAACCCTGCGGTACTCCCATAGACGAAGGCAGCGGGTCTGATTTATTATCGCTATCGCCAGCATCCACTACCTGAGAGCGGCCTCGTAACATGTCAGTCAACACCTCGTATGATTTCCCAGCTATGCCATAGTGTTTCAGCTTTAAAGCTAAGGTCTCGTGGTCTGCGACATCGAAGGCCTTCGATAAGTCACAGCACAAGACAGCTACTTGCTCTTTACGTTCACGGGCAGCCAACACACTACGTATCACTTCACGCGTTAGAGAAATCGTAGACCTCCCTTCGCGGTATGCGTATTGTTGTTCACACAGCGCCTCAGTTTCCGATAGGTAGGCCACTAATCGTGAACTCAAGCCGTTTTCGAACACTTTGGCTATTGCTGGTATAATCGATACTGGTCTATATCCATCAATATCGTCCTTTTTGCCCTTGCCTTTAAATATCGGGGACACTTTTGATATTTTCAGCGACGACGGGTACGAGCCTTCTCTAAGACACTTATTAAACAGTGTTGCGAGAACCGGAGCTAGAGGCAAAATTGCTAGTTTAATTAGCTCCATCGACACACCGTATATGTCTTTCGACTTTTTTGGGGGTATTTTGGAGGATACTATGCGGAATACCTCATCAGCCGAGAAACTTGTTAGTCTGAGGAAACGGTCAGATGCTTGACGTGCTGATACTAAAATTTTACATACAGTAGCAGTATCAGCTTTAGGTGCTCCACAGGCAGCAGCTGCATTTAAAAACCGAACGTTCATAGCATTTACTGCATCTTTAGGCGACCTAAACTTACTGCCGTTACTATCTTTAACGATCTCGGAGCAGTTCAACCTAGGGGTATTGTTTTTCCCCCTCTCCGTGTTCACGGTTCCCCACATAGCTTTTGATGGATTCGTACTTCCGTGTATTATACTACTATAATGATTTGTCTTAGACATATTCAAAGTCGAAATGTATTTCCTGTTGAGATCGTCAAATATAGCTATTAAGTTCTCTTCCTCAGGAAATTGGTCAACTAATTTCGAAATATCAAACAACAATGATTTTAGATTAAGTATGTCAGGCGTAACCCACGACGCGTCACGTTTGTTATTTGGAGTTCGTTTTATAGGGAAACAAGTATCGTACTTATTTGCTAAAATATTGATCAGTGCCACCGCAAATGTTTGAGCGGTTTTGTTTCTCTCGCTTACCTCGCACCAATCTATACTATCAATAGACATAACGAAATTTGCCCGGTTATTCTGCGAGAAATCACGCGTGCGGCGAGTGAGCTGTGCTGGCGTTGAATGTGCAAATTTCACTACTCCACGTACAGCTAAGTGATCCGACAGAAGCGTATTTATTGAGTTTGCGGAAGTAAGTTGTCGCGCTACATTTGTAAAAATAAGGTCAATCGCTGTTTGTGAGTTTTCTGTTATACGAGTAGGGAAGTCCACAATCGAACTCACATCATGGGAGTGGAGTAAGTCGGACAGATTTCTAAAGTCAGCGCTAGTATTGTCTAAAATATTTATGTTTATGTCACCGAGAATCATGAATGTTTTATCGGTTTCACTGAGCTTATCGAGCAAACGTTCCAGGCCACTTAAGAAACCTCTAACATGAGCTAGGCCTGTGCGATAAATGCAAATGATAGTAATGTTAAAGTCCATAACGTCAATCGCGGAGATTTCGCAAAATCTTTCTTCTGACAATGCTGATAACTCAACGTTTTCGACACACTTTAGTGCTTCATTTACAAAGATGCAAGATCCACCATGGATAACATTATTTCTACAAAAACTAGACACTAACTTGTAGCCTTTTAAGTGAATACATTGTAAATTCGGGGCTGTAAGCCAGTGTTCTGTTAATGCAAGAACATCGCACTTAAGATCAGATTCTAAGAGAACTTCTAATCGTTGAGTCTTATCGTTTAACGAGTTAATGTTTTGGTGGCATATTGTCAACTGTCTCGGTGGTAAGCACTGCGCGTTCATGCTAAACACTGAGTTTTGTACTACGGCCGCCAGCTCTCGTCGCAGGGGAGCCGCCGGCGGAGTGGCGGGGGCGGTGTTGCGTCCGCCGCCCCGCGCCCGAGGCCGCGGTAGTTTTGGTGTTGTTTGCGTCATCTGCGGCGTCTGAGGACGGGCGCACCGCCCGCCGGTCGCCGCGTCGAAACCAAGGACTAATTTCGACTCTACTTGGCCAATTATCAGCTTTCATGAAAAAGTCATATTTGCTTGTTGGTACGGTCACGGCAAACGATGCGTAGTGCGTATGCTTCAAGAGAATTTTCTCGACATGATACTCAGAACATGGATTTTTCTTGTCCATGTATGTTTTTAAAGTTTCCGGAGTCGTTGTCGGTTTCAGGAAGCATACCTGTAATTTTTTTACGCGTTCAATTGCTTCTAGTTCCGCGTCTGAAGTGCCACTTCCGCGTACGACTTGTCTCGTATATGCGTATCGATTTTTACGCCGTGTGACCGTCTGCCACAAAGAATCTCGAGCTGATGATTGTTGCTCGGTCGTTTTTGAATCGAAAATTGATAGAGTGTCTTTATCGGTGGACGACTCTGTGGTTGACACCAGGACGCGTTTGCCGCGTTTCCGCGATGGCGCCGATGCAGCTGTTGGAGCTTGTGCTCGTGCGAGCGGTGGTGCGGGCTGGCGCAGCGGTGCAGTGGTGGCTGGCGCCGGGTTGCGTGGTGGCGTGAGCTGGCTAGGCGGCGGTTCATTGACGGCCGGCGCGGGCTGGCCCGCTGGTGGTGCAGGGTTGCGTGACGACGTGAGCTGGGTAGGCGTCGGCGTAGTGACGGCCGGCGCGGGTTGGCCCGCCGGTGGTGCAGGGTTGCGCGGCGGCGTGCGCTGGGTAGGCATCGGCGCAGTGACGGCCGGCGCGGGCTGGCTCGGTGGTGGTGCGGGGTTACGCGGCGGCGCGGGCTTGCCCGGCGGCGGAGCACGCGCCTGGATGGAGCCGCGCTGTGCCACTGACGCATATTGTGTAGGGTCCGGAGGTGCAATAAGTGACATGTTCGCACTGTCTTGATTTTCTCGTCTTTCGAAATTCCCAATTTTTTCGAAAAATTGGTCCATTCGGGAGGAATATGTGGCCATCTTTCTTTCGTAGCTCGCTATGGTCGTCATACAACAATTTAGTTTCCTGTCATAATCGGTAATAACCGAAACGGATTGTTCCAGTTTCATCTTATACGCATCGATAAGGGAACTGGACTGTGTGAATTTTTCCCTGATGGTCGTCATTTCGTACCGAAGTTTCTGAATATCGAGTGTCAGTTCTCGCGTGCCCTCTGTTTTTGGCTCGTCCACGTTCTGAACCCGCGTTTGTTTGTTGCGGATCGTTACGTTGGGGTCTCTTTGTTTCTTGGAGACGCCAACCGGAGTAAGAGTATTGTCACCTCCTTTCTTCGATAAACATCTGCACTCGGGACAAATGTAACTCGCGATTTCTATGTTCTCCAAATTTCTTTCGCCGGTACATAACAGGTGATAGGGATTTTTGCAATTCAAAACAGTGCAATGTAAATATTTTTCATTATCTTCAGCAATCTTACCGCAGCACGCAGCACAATTCATGTTAAAAAAGTGTTTTTGCAAATAATTGAACAAAAATAATTAAAAAAAACGAGCAAAACGAAATACTGTATACAGGCCTTAGTCAGGATCGAACGAAGCGATCGCTCAGCAGAGGCTTTACCCGTTGAGCTAAACGGCACTTGGAGGGACCGTCAAAATTAACGTTTAGTTGTAGCAGATGACTTTTTGCTATGTCGTAGTAACAACAGGTAGGTACGGAGTTCTTTTAGCACTGTTATAAGTCCACTTCGTAATTCGATTTATTACAAAAAATGAGGGTTATGTAAACAAATGTTCCAAACTATTTTCTTTATTTAAGATATTTTATTACTTTTAATTTTAATTTTAAATCTGAGTCTTTAGCACTGTTCCCTCGTTTATTTTTACTAAGTATATAACACTAACCAGTCCACAGTCCAGTCCAAATCCTCTATTATGCACTTCATTCCACGGTATTGGGGATCACTTTCACAGATATTATTTTCAAGTAAAAATGGTATTTACGCGATTAAATCATTAACAAAGAACACTATAACTACGCTACCAACTCTTTTCTACACGTTTAGCGAACTTTATTCACTTACAACGAAATATTATTATTTTTAGTCCTTGCCCCCTCCGAATTTCGAGGCTGAGACCGCGCCTGCCGGTGACTTACTTATTTTCAATTTTATGATGATACCTTTCTACATATGTGTCACCATGTGGAGTGGAATTCCTTGATTGCTCTGGTAAATTTTGTTAATACTAGCAGTCATCATCAACAGCCCTCTAAATGTTCCCACTGCTGGGACTCGGGGCCTTCTCTCGCAAGGAGAGTTTAGGCCATAATCCACCACGCTGGCCCAGTGCGAGTTGGTGGATGACATATGACTTCGAAAGATTTTAGGTACATGTCGGTTACCTCACGATGTTTCCCTTCACCGTTTTAAGTTAGCGGCATTACGCACATAACTTCTAAAAGACAGTGGTGCGTGTGGGGTTTGAACCCGGGGTGTACGGATCGGCAGTCGCCGTTCTCCCGACTAGACCAGCCGTAACTTCAATACTAGCAGTGCTCCGCGGTTTTACTGGCGTAGGTTCCGTCATTGAAAGTTTTCCGCAATAAAAAGTAAGCTGTGTAGGTACTATTCCCTACTAAATCCTTAGTATATTTTAACCCGCTACGTTCAGTTTTTCCTGATTGAGCAACATTCATACGTCAAAACCTTCGCATTTATAACAATAGTAGAATTAAATTTCAGCCAAATATTCTGTCTTGGATTCTTAGTAGTAACACAAATTTCAATAGCAACTAGCAACAGTGATCCTGCCTCGATATATCGAACCGTATTTGAACAGCGCAGGCATTATTTTGAGAGTAAGAAATAAATACAAAGCCATAGTGTTTGTTTACTTTAGAATTCATCGAGCTTCGATGTTTAGACTAGATTCAGTACGTTCAACTGACTTAACTAAGTAGCTAAGTTAATATTAATATAATGTAATAATTGTAATATACATTCAGCTCCACAAACAACTACTGTAATAATTATTCAGCTCTACAAACAAATATTTGTATAATTAGCTCTACATACCTTCTCGTCAATTAGCTTCTAATCTGTAGGTGCCCACCAATTTTCGTTAATATTGATCTAGCATTCTTTAAAGGAATGCTCTCCTTTCGTTCGGAAATACTAGATTAACGCTTGATCAATACTCACCGACGGCAGCCCAAACCGAGATTGTACCATCAGGCAATTCACAACGCAAGCCTAACAATTCCGGGACGGAATGACAATCCTAGTCTTTGTCATTCTAAACTGATAAAACACAAGCCAAAAGGCTAGCTTATCGGGTGCTTATTGTCTGAGAGAGTTGTTCTCCATGGTCACAATTTTGGTGTGTTCAAATCGAAAATCAATCGGTTTCTTCTAGGTAAGCACGCTCCATCGTAGACCTCATCTTTGCTTTACATCAGTCGAAAAGGTGTCCAAGTGTAAAAAAATAATATTAAAAAAAGTGCCCGGTCATACCAAAATCTCGTGAATACAACGATCATATTATGGTGTAATAACTAAGTGTCTGTTTTTGTGTATCCAGTAGTACCATCGTAAATCAAAACAAACATCCAATGAGATATATTTTTGTTTGTTTGAAACTTTATTGAATAAAGTTTTCAGCACAGTTTTGTTGACTCGTTTACATTTTCATTTGTTTCATGCTCGATCAAAAATTAAATATAAAAGTCAAGCTTAAAACGAAACTTAGTGATACCTCTACACTACACGCTTCACAAAACAAACATTATTTAAAACAAAGTTCTAAAACATTTTACGATGTTTATCCACATAAAGTACTGGTCGAGTACAGGATTTAAAGTTACGTACCTAATGAAGCATAACATAATGGTATAAGTAAATAAGGCGGTGTTTTCTACTTGTTCTCACGTTTACTTTGTAGCGCGGGTTACGCAAAAAGGGTGTCAATTGGGAAGCTTGTTACACCCTCTTATGTATGTATTACAATAACTGTTTGAGGGTCGCGTCAGAAAAAAACGGAACTTCGAAATCAGTTATCAAATAGATAGTCCTACTAATATTACTGTGAGGTTTAAAGATTAATATTTATAAGTTTGTGAACGCATCTCCGTATTAGCTTAATCTGTGCACTCACTCGTTCCGCTCTCCCCTTTCGTTCTGTCGTTCTATGTAGCGGTGGTGGCTCTCATCAATAAACTAATTAATTATATTAATGAGTATTAATTTCATACATTACAATGACTAATGTCAATGTTTGGATGTTTGTTGCTCAATCACGTCGCAACGTACCTATGACCGGATCAAGCTGAAATATAAAACACAGTTAGATTATAGTCTAAAAAAACACAAAGGCTACCTTTAATTCCGGGAAAATAACGGGAACGGGAGCTACACGGGTAAAACTGCGGGCTGCTAGTTATTTGTAAGGGTTGTAGATTGCCGGGTAACATAAGTTGACATCTATTTAAAATTTTTGGCTTTCGGAAGCAATAAATTGAAAAATGTTGATGATGAAAAAAAGTTTTAGATAAAAAAGTTAGTAAATTTAATTTAGAAGAGAAAAGGTCTCAACAATTTTTTGCCTTACACTAACCGTTCTCGAGATATCAAATTAAACGCGTTTTCATGGAAATGACCTTGAGCTGACTCTGCCAGAATCCCTCAAATTGGAATATATGCTCAGAATACACCCCCCTATCAATTCTTTTTAATCCCCAAACTACATAGTTTTATGTTTTTTTTTTCCATTTTTTTCCGTAATTGTACTGGACTATTAGTATAATTTTGAAATGTTTCTTTCTGTGTGTCTCTGCTCGTGGCATCGTAGATCACGAACATATGAACTGATTTTAGTGTTATTAGTTCAAAAAGAGTCCGGAGTGTTCTTAGCTATATTTGATGGAAATTGATCCACGATGGCCACCACAAAACGGTGGTTGTTAATATATTATTATTTAATTATTGTATAGTATTTATGCCAGAAATACCGACTTGGGGCCCATAGCAAGTCTAGAACATTATTATTTTGCAGATATACCGATTTTAATATTTACCCCCTAATTGAAAACAAGTACGTAAAAGTAAACACTTACGTAGGGTTCCCGGCGTCGTCCAAAGCCCAGTTTGGTTGTTAGGAATAGGGAGCAGGAGAAATATGGAAAGTAGAACACCAAACCAGACAGTTCCGTAGACGATCTCCCGCCCCAGAACGATCCTGCGTTCTAGAAGCGGCCAATCCAGCAGCCACTTCACAATTAATATTCCAGCACTAATCCAGTAGTAATTATTAACTTTAATAACGTATTCCCGCACAATATTAAAGCTTTTATCCGAAAAACACCAGTTTTAACCACAAAAAAAAACTCATGTCATGCCGTTCCCGCGACCAGAAACAATGTACAAGTGACAGCCGGCTGTCAACCATATATCCGCTATGATTTTTCGCGGCCGATATAATGTTGCCCGATTATACGGAACAAAACCCCCGACCAATTGAACTCCAGGTCAATTTTAGAAACCAGTATTTAGTAGTTATCCGGACCCCAAATAAAACGAAATTCCCAACTTTGACCCGAAAGTGGAAATCAAACCAAAAAAACTTTACCAAAAATAGCAATAAAATTAAATAAATTTTTAACCATGAAAAATACGTATATCTAATAAAGAGGCAGGCGTGCCAGAGAGGACACCGCGCGCTGAAGTCTGGAACCAGAAACCAGAATCTCCGCCACGCGGGGTGTGCCATCAGTACCAGATATCAATTTTAAAATACGTCCCCTACGCCAGAGTAGGGGGGCCAAATTTGCCTCTTTTAATAATACTAAGTCCCCTTCCCGAGGGGCCTCCGTCCTATCTGTCCATTTTACCCGTTGTTGCAACAGATGCAAGTACTCGGCCGACCAGCGCCTCCAGAAGTCTTGACTTATTTGCTGCAATAACTGAAAACGGGACAGGCGTCCGGGGCGCTCATCCTTCCAGGGATACTCCGGCAACGCGGTTAAAGGCTGACCGATCAAGAAGTGACCCGGCGTCAAGACTTCTAGATCGTTAGGGTCAGGCGAGATTGGACAGAGAGGACGGGAATTAAGCACTGCCTCCACGCGGCATAGTACCGTGACTAACTCTTCCCAAGTTAACACGGTCTCCCCGATGACGCGGCGGAGATGGGTTTTAGCAGACTTCACCGCAGCCTCAAAAATTCCTCCCCAGTGAGGACAGGCCGGCACACTAAATTGCCAGCTGATTCCCCGCTGGGCGAGAGCCAGACTTAAACTATTATTACCAGAATTTAAAAAATTATTAACTTCGCGTAAATAATTCGCCGCCCCTCGATAATTTGTGCCATTGTCCGAACGTATTAAAGAGGGTACTCCTCTTCGCGCTACAAAGCGATCCAGCGCCGCGACAAAGGCCTCCGTAGACAGCGCAGAGACCAGCTCCAGGTGGACTGCTTTGGTGGCCAAACACACAAAGACGCACAGGTAGGCTTTAACGACCTTGGCGTTACGCAACGTCGATGACTTGACCGAGAAGGGCCCAGCGAAGTCCGTTCCGACCCCGTCGAACGGCCTCGAGGGAGAAATCCTATCCGGAGGAAGATCTCCCATCATGGGCTGCATGGTAGACGCCTTGAGCCTATAACAAGGGACACATCTAAACAGCACCTTTCGGACCGCCCTGCGAGCCGACAAGATCCAGAATTCACGCTGCAACACAGCGAGAAGCGCGCCACATCCAGCGTGCGCGTTACCGATATGCCGATCGGTGATCAGCAGGTCCACCAGAGGACCTCCTTTCGGTAGCAACAGGGGGTGCCTGCTGCCGTACGGCAAGTTGGCTTTCCGGAGCCGACCTCCTACGCGCAGAAGACCATCCTGATCTGTGAAAGGGTTCAACTTGGCGACCGCACCCTTCAAGCGAGCGCGTCCGCAGCGCAGCGCCTCAAGTTCCGTCGGAAACCTCTCACCCTGCACCAGCCGAATGAGGTGCAGCAAGGAACTCCGACGCTCCTCCACAGTGGCGATCTGGTCACTCCTCCTCTGACGAGGGTGACGACAGTTGTGGATGAAGCGTTTAATCCAGCTAGTTACCCCCAACAACTTATCCAGCTTGCTGTAACGACCCGTCAACCAATCAGGGTCTGGGGACACTTCCGCCACAATCGCATGCACGCGGACTCCGGGCAGCTCCGCTCGCTCCGAGTCCGCGCCGAGAGCTGGCCAGGAAGCTTCTGGCTCCCGCAGCCAGTCCGGACCCCACCATAAGGGGTGATCAACTAGCTCCGGCGCGGAACAGCCGCGCGAAGCACAGTCAGCGGGGTTCAACTCACCCGGGACATGTCTCCAAACCATGTCCAGTCCAATGTTTTGGATTTGGGAAACCCGATTTCCCACAAAAGTCTCCAAGGTGTGAGGGGCTGCTCGTAACCAGGCAAGTACGACCTGACTGTCTGACCACGCATAGACCTTCCGGATGTCTATCGAGGTGGACAGTTCCTGATATACGTGCTTAAGCAGCCGAGCAAGTAATGTGGCTCCGCTCAATTCCAGTTTCGGAATAGTGAATCGTGTCCTGATAGGACCTACCTTGCTCTTCCCCAATAAGAGCGTGACATTGACGTGGCCTCCAGCGTCAACTGTACGCAAGTACACAGATGCGGCATAGCCCAGCTCGGACGCATCACAGAACCCGTGCAGGCTGATCCGGCTACAGCCTGGTGGCAGAATGCGACGGGGCAACGCCACTCGATTGACCGTTTCGAGGTCAGATGTTAAACGAAGCCAAATGTTAAGCGAGTCTCCAACCAGGGGGTCGTCCCATGAGACCTTCAGAGTCCAAAGTCGCTATAACAGACACTTGGCTGCGAACAGAACCGGACTGATCCAACCGTTTGGATCAAACATCCTGGCGATGGTGGACAAAACCGTCCGTTTCGTCCACGCGCGTGTGGCTTCCAGTGCCACCCGAAAGGTGAAGATGTCAGCAACCGGTTGATACTGCATGCCCAGAACCGCAATCCCGTGCGGATCGTCACCTTCCTCGAAGAGCCCCGGATCCTGCTGGTGATCGTCCGGGATACCAGCCAGGACGTTGGGGTCGTTAGAGAGCCATTTCCGAAGCTCATAGCCTCCAGATGCGAGAAGCTCTGTAAGCTCATCCCGGAGCAACAGAGCTTCCTCCACCGTCTGCGCACCAGTGCAAACGTCGTCCACGTACAGGTCGCGTTCCAGAACTGCGGCTGCACGTGGGTACCGAGCCCGTTCTTGCTCCGCCAACTCCAGCAGTGAGCGGATCGCAATGAAGGGGCTTGATCTCAACCCATAGGTGTTGGTGTTCAACTCATACACCATCATAGGGTCCTGAGGACTTTCCCGCCAGAGGATCAACTGGAACCTCCTGTCCTCGGGGTGTATGACCGTTTGTCGGAACATCATACGGATGTCCGCTCCCAACACCACCTGATGCCTACGGAAATTCAGGATGATGTCTACAATATCCCGATGTAACTTCGGTCCAGCGTGGAGGCACTGGTTCAGTGACACTCCTGTCGAAGTCGGAGCGGATCCATCGAACACCGTCCTGAGTTTGCCTGTCAACGCTTTCAAAACAGCGTGATGAGGCAAAAAGTAGTGGTCCATGGTCGACCAGTCGTCGCGAGCCGGAGACATGTGGCCCAGTGCCTCATACTCCCTCATGAACTCGATGTACTTTTCCCGAAGTACAGGATCTCGAGCCATGCGTCGCTCCATGGACCTGAGCCTTTTCTCGGCCAATGATCGAGACTGGCCCAGACGCGGGGGGTTATCCCGGAAAGGCAGCCTAGTCTCCAATCGCCCAGAAACCATTCTCCGAGTGTGAGCCTGATAAAAGTTCTCACACTCCACGTGCTCGGGATCCAGCCGAGACACGGTAGGCGGCTCTTCGATCTCCCAGAACCTCTGCATGATCTGAGCGAGGGCCGTTCCCGTAAAAGAAGCCCGATTCGACTGCTGCCACTCATCCACCATTCCCAAAATGGCGTTCCCGTAGATGGTGGGCAGCGCCATCAGCGAAGACTGATCCAGCAGTCTAGGCTTGCCGTTCATGATGTAACCCAGTACATCAGAACCCAACAAAAGATCTACCGGACCCGCCATCCCGAAGCGGGGATCCGCCAACCTGAGACCCTTAGTACAGGACAAAAGATCCGGATCTATGTCCGCCTGAGGAAGCCAACCGACAACCGAATCCATGACGGTGGCCCTGACCGCAATCCTTTCCGAATAGGAATGTACGGACGAGAAGGAGAGGCGGGTCTGTCCAGCCGACCGCACCTCTGTGTTCCCGACTCCCCGCAACGGAGTCGGTGACGGAAACCTAGCCAGGCCCAGGCGATGAGCAACCCGGGTTGTCAAAATGCACCCCTGGGACCCTGTGTCCAAGAGCGCTCGTATCCGGACGTAGTCGCCTCTTGGACCCCAAACCCTTAACCAGAGGGTGGGCAGCAGGACCACCGGTTGATCCTGTGCCAAGGGAACGGAGGCTAGTCAATCCCTCCGAGGCCCGTCCGAACCCGTCGGACTACCGGGCCCAGCCCAGTATGGCTGCCGAGTGCAAAGGGCCATCGGAGGGGGGGCATATCCAGCTGCCCTGCCGTACCTAAAGTAGGGCGGGTGGTAATCCAGCCTCGGATGTTCATGGAGGGGAGGCGTGTACGCCCTCCATTGCATTAATCGCGGATCCAGCGGCGGAGAAGGATAACGCTGGGGAGGTGGCCCCCGTGGTGACTCCTGTATCACCCTTCCACCTCTCCAGTTCGCCTGCGTCCGCGCGGGCTGTGAGGTCGGTGACCGAGCCACGTGTAGGACGCCCCTTGTTGGGCTGCCCGGTGCTGCCGGGAGTTGGGGTGGAGGGGGTGTGCTCCACGCTGTAGCCACTTCATTGTTGTACAATGCGTGGCTCTGCGTGGGAGCGCCCCCGCCCGTGGAGGGCCCCCTCCCTGAGGGCTGTCGACCAGCACCATCGCTCCTGGTGCACAAGAGCTGGTGGTGTGGTCCCCCACACCCAGAACACGGCCGTGCCGTGGGGCAGTCATTGTACAAATGACGCCCCAGGCACCCGTAGCACCGACGCAACCGCCGAACGATCCCTCGTCGTTCGGAAGTCGTCCGCGCAAGCAGGGCCGGACACTGCACCAGCGCGTGAAGCTGGCCACAGTTCGGGCACTCCTGCTCCGACGCAGTCGTCACCGTCGCCGTCCGCTTTACCCCACCCTGAGTGCGGAGATTGGTAGGTCGCGGTCCTGTCCCGGCAGGGCCACGAGCTGAAGCGGCGGGCTGCGCCTCCTGAGGCGCCGACTCTGCCATCCTCGCCTCCCACTCCAGGACCCGAAGTAGCTCCTCGAACGTGGGGAAGACCTTCGGGTCGGCGTGAAGGCCCCTTTCCCGCTCGAATCGGGCGCGCAACTCCAGCGGCACCTTGCCCAGCAGAATGTGGGCCAGCAGAAACGACCAGTGTTCTACTGGCAGTCCCAAGCTGCGCAAGGCGTTGTACGCCACCTTCACGGGCGTGAGGATTAATGGTCTCAACTGAGACCTCTCAGTCACCTTCGGCAGCCCCAGTATTTGGGACACGTGAGCGTCGGCGAGGAGCCGAGGGTTTTGGAACCTCGTCTCCAGCAACTCCATCGCCGTGCCGAAGTTGTCGTCATCCAGCTCCAGGTGCTGGATCAGGGAGAGTGCCTCACCCTCCAGTGACGTGCGGAGATAGGCCAGTTTCTCCGCCCTTGTTAAATCGGTGCGTGAATCCACGAGAGAGGCGAACATGCTCCGGAAGCCGCTCCACTCCCGCAGGTTACCTGTAAACCTGGGCAAGTCCAGGGTGGGAAGGCGTCCCACTACACCCGAACCCGCATCCCTGATGACGGGTCCCGAGTTCGCCCTTCCCTGACGAGACCTCTCCAGCTGGCGAACCCTTTCGGAGACCTCGTCGTACACATCCAGGATGCGCCGCATGTCCGCGTCGATCCTCTCCATCTGCTCCTCAGGTGGAGGCGGCCTTGCATCCCGCAGCAATCCTGTGCTCCTCTCAGCGATCTCCAGGCGCCTGTCGAGGTGTTCTGCCCTGTTTAATAGCGCCTCCTCCCGGTCTCTCCTGCCGACCAATCCTTGCAAGGATTCAAACCACCGGAGCTGGTTGGCCAAATCCGAAGCCATTTTAAATTTAAATTTAAATTTTAAATTAACCTAAAGTTCGGACAATGTCACAACAATTATATCCGCAACCTATTAAGCCGGATACCACTTAATACCAATTTCCCGACAGTTTGGGGAGAAATTATAAACTGGGAACCCCCAAATATCTGGCCTACCCGATATATTTTCCCAGAAAAATAAAAACAAAAAAGGGGTATTTACGGTTAACCGCGCTCCTGCTACCAAAAAATGTATAGTATTTATGCCAGAAATACCGACTTGGGGCCCATAGCAAGTCTAGAACATTATTATTTTGCAGATATACCGATTTTAATGTTTACCCCCTAATTGCAAACAAGTACGTAAAAGTAAACACTTACGTAGGGTTCCCGGCGTCGTCCAAAGCCCAGTTTGGTTGTTAGGAATAGGGAGCAGGAGAAATATGGAAAGTAGAACACCAAACCAGACAGTTCCGTAGACGATCTCCCGCCCCAGAACGATCCTGCGTTCTAGAAGCGGCCAATCCAGCAGCCACTTCACAATTAATATTCCAGCACTAATCCAGTAGTAATTATTAACTTTAATAACGTATTCCCGCACAATATTAAAGCTTTTATCCGAAAAACACCAGTTTTAACCACAAAAAAAAACTCATGTCATGCCGTTCCCGCGACCAGAAACAATGTACAAGTGACAGCCGGCTGTCAACCATATATCCGCTATGATTTTTCGCGGCCGATATAATGTTGCCCGATTATACGGAACAATTATTAAGTTTAAAAATATATATATTCTTTCACGGCTCTCTTAATTTAGGTATCAAATGAAAGTAGAGTAATATGGTAGTAGTTTAATGTTTAGTGCTAAAGCACAATAGTAATAAAGTGTAGTTAAAGCCTAGGGGCTTGAGTAGTAGGGCACGAAACATTAATATAAGGTTTTATTTTATTTATTGCAATAGGTAAAAAGTTTATCTATCATGTTCACGTCGAAACATCAAAATATCAAGCAGTTGCTCCACTAACCATTGATCCATTAATTATCCATTTATCGAGGAACGCTATATAGGCTATTTAACATTACGTTACTATCAACAGGAGCGGAGCATTAATGAATAAAGTAGCCAAGTGCGAGTTGAACTCGCCCATGAAGGGTTCCGTTGCAGCAAGTAACATAATAATATACATAGTACACATAGTTCTTGTAGTTCGTTGTAACTTTGATCGAAGTTTTAATAATAGTGTATTTATGACGTACTAAAAAAAAACTACTCATCAGATCGAGTTCAAACTAATTTTCGTTGGTAGTTTTCATGGTAATGTACATCATATATTTTTTTTAGTTTTTTCATTCTCTTACTTTAGAAGTTAGAGGGGGGGGACACACATTTTACCACTTTGGAAGCGTCTCTCGCGCAAATTATTCAGTGTAGACAAAAATTATATTAGAAACCTCAACATCATTTTTGAAGACCTATCGATAGACATCCCACACGTTTAGGTTTGATGAAAAAAATATTTTTGAGTTTCAGTTCTCAGTATGGGGGGCACCCCTAATTTTTGTTTTTTAAAAAAACTCTTGTAAAAATCTTAATGCGGTTCACAGAATACATCTACTTACCAAGTTTCAACAGTGTAGTTCTCATAGTTTCGGCAAAAAGTGGCTGTGACATACGGACGGACAGACAGACAGACAGACAGACAGACAGACAGACATGACGAATCTATAAGGGTTCCGTTTTACGTTTTACAGAACCCTAAAAATGTAACAAAAACGGGAAAAAATATTGCTTTTTGAGAGCTTTCGTTGCGTGACAGCATGTGTTTAGCTTTTAAAAGGTTGCGTCATTAGAAATCTAGGGTAACCAAATTTGTTCTAGATTTGAATTGGTACAACCAATTTTCGATAGATGGCGTATCAACGCGCGCACGATTCAGCTAGTTACTAATAAGTATAGTGACAGACTGTGATAACCGAAAACGAAATTGACTATCATTATTTGCCCTTCGTGCGTAACCCGATAGTAAGTTCAAGAATGTTAATTATTATTCAGTGGTAAGTTATGCTCCATGATACGCTGCGCCCGCGCCGCCGTCTTATGACAAATTCATCGCGTGCGCATCAAAACTGATGCGGCCGGCTTACCGGAGTGGGACGAGAGGTAAGCTTAGAGCGGGGGCATAGACAACGCACTAAACTTTCATAATCATCATCAGCCCGTGCTCGTCCACTGCTGGACATAGGTCTCTTATTTAATATGCCACTGAGCCCGATCCTCGGTGTTTCGTATACCGTCACGTCTAGTATCAGGGCGTCTTACACTACGTTTACCGATTCGCGGTCTCCACTCCAGGGGGTCTACCGCCGAACGAAAAATTTCATAGCTTTGATGTTTCTCTCTCTTTTCTTTTCGCTTGAAATAATAGAGATAGCAATAGCAACGCTAAAGCCGTTTTAAATTTAGTAAGGCGGTAGAAGGCGGACCCGTCTACCTCAACGGTTATCGGGTCTGGGACAGACGTGACTGTCACTTCAGTCTGCTAATACGCTTAGCTATCACTAAACGTTTCCACTGCACGACTTCTGGACCTTCCAGCGCAAGGAGAGAGTCAATAAGGTCATTATCCACCACGCTAACCTAGTGGGGGTTTGATGGATGACGTATGACCTTGAAATAATTGGACCATGTGGGTTTCCTCACAATGTTTTGTCACCGTTTTTAAGTTAGTGGCATAGCGCATATGACATTGAAATGTCAGAGGTACGCGTGGTATTCGAATCAGGGGCTCCGGATCGATAGTCACCGTTTTCCCGATTAGACAAGCCGTAAGCTTAGAATGTGCCGGGGTACAAATTAATTAACTCTATCTCAGAACTAGCAGCGCTCTGCGGTTTTACCTATTTAGCTCCCAGTTCCGTAATTTTCTCGCGTTACAAAACAGTCTATATGCTATTTGAAACTAAAAATATCTGTGTTTTGTGATTATTTACGGCATTGTTTCTATCATCCTACATAGGGTACTTTACATATTTGACTTATAAATTTTGTTCACGGGTCTGTGGTGTATACAACAAACCTACAACGTCATGATTGAGAAATCTGACGTTCTCAGCACTAAACCTACCTTCAAGTTTTTAAAACTTTTATAATATTCAGAACTAGGGGTCTGCCCTCAAATCGCCTGTCGTACATTATATAGCCTATATCACTCAAGGATCACGCACATATCCAGTGGTTGTATTTTTTTTAAATTAAAATTTTTGAAAACTTCTTTTGGCTCGGCTAGACAAATTTTTCGTGAGCAGTGAAATGAATTCTACCGTCACGCTCGGATTTGATAAGAAATCTTCGGGTAAGCTCGGGACCATTGGCTATCTAGGAATGCGTCATCCAATGGGAAACGCTTCAAGGGCGTGGCCTGCACATCATGGCAAGACCATCTAGAAATGCGTCAGCCAATGGGAAATGCTGGTGCATTTCTAGATGGTCATGCCATGATGGGCAGGCCACACCCTCCGGTTACACACGTGTAGTTTCCAAAGTAAGCTATCAAATCAGTTCAGTACTTTCTGAGATTAGCGCGTTCAAACAAATAAACTCTTCAGCTTTAAAAATATAGAAGATACGGCGATTAGTCACCCACTCTCATGACTTAGACCGACACTCTACCGTTACCATTAGGTCATATCGCACAGAACAACAAGTTTTAGTACAGATTCGTTAGGGAACCTCGTGTAGGTTCGATATTGCGGTTTTCCTTGCGGTTCTCTTAGACTTACGTTTACGAGAGTGTGAAACGGTTGACACAATACCTATAGTAGTAACATTGGTTGATTTAACTAGCTTATCTTTATAGTACAGCTCTATAAAATGGCACTCTACTGCTACGGAACTCCTACTGAAGAGGGTCTACTGCTTAGCTAAGGGCTCCCGCACAAAAGCTCGATTTCGCATCGCAAATATTTGCAAATTCGCACGAATGCATCGCAAGAACTTCCGGTTTGATTCGCATCACGCATTCCTGCGATATTTGATATGATATTGACGGGCTGTTGATGATTCCTGCGATATTATGCCATACTTGGTGACTCCATTTTAGTCAGCTTCAGCTCTGAGACAGAAGAAGAGAAAGACGCGCTTCAAATAAAGATATGCTCATTCTAAAATAATCAAAAAAATATCTTCTATTCTCAACCCATAATACTTACGAGTAAAATAGTTCCCATCAGCATTCGTAATGAATGGATGAACCCAAAATCTTATTTTTCTTTCATATCTATTTAACAATAACAGCAGTGTAACAATCATTTTGTGATCCATGTTACACTTCCTAAAAACACGTCCAACACGGCTGACTACCGTTGAAGGTATGGTTACCCTAACCAACGATTTGCCGCACGAAATCGCATCGCAGCAATTCGCAATTCGCAAGTTCCTGCGATGCGGCGTCGCATCGCATCGCATCGCGGTTTTGTGTGGGAGCCCTTAAACTGTCTTAGTAAATTGCTCTCTCTTTTCTATTAACTTGAAATTATAGTGACAGCAATAGCAAAACCGATGCAGTTAGTCGGTAGAAGGGCCGGTAGGAAAGAGGTTAGATGCAAAGGTAATCGACTTGTACCGCACTGACCTCACTCAGCTGAGAAATGAATTATTATATTTGAGGTAAAGGTTTTGGTCTGTAAATAAAATTGAAAAAAAAATGTAAGTAGTAAGCCATGGACGTATCCAAAAAGTGGGACGTAGTCTCGCTAAAACAAAAACTGTGTCTAAAGAGTCGGCCACATATGCACGTGTGCGCTGTCACTGATAGGCTGATACGCACACATACACACAAGTTTGCGCATGTAATGACCCAATGATGTGTGTATGCGTATCAGCCTGTATGTGACAGCGCACACGTGCTAATTATGTGGCCGACTCCATAGACACAGTTTTTGTTTTAGCGAGACTACGTTCGACTTTTTTATACGTCCATGTAGAAAGCTTATTGGTGTAAGGACACTCTATTGTAGACCGCATCATCGCTTAACATCAGGCAACATGGCGCACAAGTGCACAATTATTCAAATTCGTAATCAGCTCAAACAAAAAAAACCTCTTCAGCATTAAATTTGAATAGATATCAGCTCTCTGGCTCCTATAGTACATACAAGCTTTGATCAATTTGAACTTAAATGCTAACAGCAAGCTATGCTTAAAAATAAGCATATCTTGTTGTTCTTTGAGAACCAGATAGCTAAATAAACATTGGTGGACAATTCACACACAACACCATCTGACCCCAAACTAAGCAAAGCTTGTACCTACGATAGCGACCAGATAACTGATATAATATAAACATAACACTTAATATATGTAGTTGTAAATACATATGTACTTATTATACATAGAATCACCCAAACACAGTACAAATATTTGAATTCATCACACAAATACTAGCACTGGGTGGGAATCGAACCCACGACCCTCGGCTTCGCAGGCAGAGTTAGTACCCACTAAGCCACGAAGCCAGTCATATCATATAACTCAATAGATTCAATAACGTTTCGTGTAAAATACCACACGCTTCAAGAGAACGGTCTGTGTACGCTATAGGCAACCTTTTTTCCTTTTATTGCATGTCAAGTATACGCTTGACCATCTTCTCGCCTTTTGTTAAGCGACGATGCCGATGCGGTCTGTGATAGAGAGTACTTACCCCGAGGTAACCACTCGTTTACTCGTAACAAGCTAAAGTAGCATATGCTAACGTTACCGTGAGCAAGTTTGAAGGGCAATGTTTCTAGAGAAATTATGATGCTAAGGGATAAAACCATTTTATGTATCTGGGTAAAGAGCAGGCAGACCAGGCATCTTGCTTAGACTCGGCAAATACTCATATATTGTATAGTTACGTAAATACACCATAAATCGGAGTCATGTGCGTATTACCGCTAACTTATAAACAGTGAAGAAAAACATCCTGAGGAAACCGTAAACGTACTTAGTGTCCTTCTTGATCATGTGTCATCCAACAACCCACACTGGGCCCTTGCGAGAGAAGGCCGCGAGTCCCAGCACATTTGGTGGGCTGCTATGCTATTGCGGCAAGCTCGTTCCCTCTTTACTTAAAACGAACGCAAATATCTATCTATATAATACAAAACAGACGCATAGACAGACAGACAGACACTTCAACACAATCAGAGATAAAATATTCAAAACGACCGACGGACTCACATAAAAAAAGTTAAAACATTTCAATGAGAACAGTGAATAATAATAACTTGCAAACAATTTGAGCCAGTAAACATACAAAGATAGGACACTTCTTTTCTCCTACAAAAACCACACAATTTAAACCTTACTACTCTCACCTTAAGAGAGTCACAAACAATAAAGAACAAGTGAATCAACGTCTCGACAACACAGATAACGCTAATATGAAATTTAAACAGTTAAAATAAGGTGTATATTCCAATGAAATTGTGAAAGTAGTTGCAGAAGTACCTCTTGAGGATAACAATGAGACTAATTTACCTCAGTCCCAGGTATTAAAGGGTAAGGCTGGAAATCATTAAACAATACTTGTTTGAGTAACACTACAGGTTCGCGTCTTACATACAAATTATTTGGTTTCACACAGAATGTTTATTTTTAGACATAAATACAATATAAGTGGATACCTACTTTTAATTTCCATAAGGTTGTATTTTATTTGCACAAAGGAAATTCATGGCTACGTAGTTTGGTGAAATTGTAAATCCAAGTAATTTTTTTTTTTTTGTTGTTTTAATTTTTGACTTGTTAGTTTTAACATTGAACTGTATTACAAACTGCAAATTATTTGCAATGTATTATTTGCAAGGTACTAATTTATTAGTACCTAATATAACGCAGCATGGTTATAAGGTCAATAAATAATCTGAATCTAAGGTTTGTGATTATTAATTTGTTATGATTATTGGGAAATAAACGACATTATCATCACACATCAACGCTTACAATTTTTAGATCATCGTTGATATTTCAGAAATCACTCTAGCGAATTCAATAAAATATAAATAAGACCAATCAGGAAATATACACCTTTGAAACAAAAAAAAAAAAAAAAATGTGGCAGTCATAGAAACTGCCGATAGAAGTGAAAACTTATAACTCATAATTTGATAGCTCACTTTGGAAACTACACGGGTGTAACCGGAGGGCGTGGCCTGGGCATCATGGCATGGCCATCTAGGAATGCGTCAGCATTTCCTATTGGCTGATGCATTTCTAGATGGCCATGGCATGATGCCGAGGCCACGCCCTTTCAGCATTTCCCATTGGCTGACGCATTTCTAAATGGCCAATAGCCATGGTCCCGATTTTATCAGAAGATTTCTTATCATACCCGAGCGTGATGCTAGAATCCAATTCACAGCCCACGAAATATCTGTCTAGGCGCGCCTAAAGAAGTTTTCACTTCAAAAGTACATTTAGTAAGTAGCAGAAAGTAATGCGATAGTAAGTAAAGACCAATCAGTGTAGTGGAGGCTATTAGAGTTTACAAAATGCCAATTTAACCACGATCAAAATAACTAGTTAAATAACATAAATTGATATTTGAACGATTTTAACATTCATCACATTAATTTAGAAAACAATAAACGTAGCCTCGATGTTATTCACCAAGGTTTATGTGTTACTGGATATCTTAATGACGTAAACTATTATCACAACGATATCACAATATCGTTGTATAAAATAACATTTTATTGATATTAGTATTTATTAACACTATTACATGTAACAATCTTTTTAATATTATAATTGTCAATGTTTGGATGTTTGCCATTCTCTCATGTTTGTTACTTATCACGTAATTTATGTAGGGATTGGGCTGAAATTTGAAACAGCGTTAGATTATAGTCTGGAAGAACACATAGGCTTCCTTTTATCCCACATAAATAAAGGAGACGACGGAAACGGGAACTATGCAGGTAAAATCACAAGGCACTGCTAGTTTATTAATAAAAGCCGAGTATAATCCAAATAGGAGCAAAACGGCTGAGCAAGTAGATGCGAACAGCAGAAGACCGTGCCATGTGGCGATCTTTGGGAGAAGCCTACGTCCAAACAGTAGACAATTATTAGAGAAGTTGATGATGATAAAAAAGAGCACATATAAATGACTCACATGACTCTACCCTGTGGTAATCCAATTGAACTTTGACCCGCGATAGTTACAATATCGTCGACCCACTTTTCTGGTGGATGCTCATCGCCCCGTCTACCTCGCCAACATTAACATTAACATTTAACATTAACATTAAATGGTAAAGTAACAGAGATGCCTTTACACACCAGTGAGATAGAAAAGGATGTGGACGAGGATGATGATTGATTTGTGATATAATGAAAACAAAATTGTCTCACATACTTTCTGGACAAAAACAACAGCAAAATGTTAAACACCACCGGCTGTGCTACCGCCTAATTAAAACTGTCTTAGCTTTGATATGGCTTTGTCTTTTATTTTCGCTTGAAATTATAGAAACAGCAAATCCAAAGTGGATGATTTAGTTAGGTGGTAGAGAATAGAGATATTACAGATATTGGATTACCTTTTGTAGTGGTAGGACTCTTAGCAGAGTCCGCCTGGGGAAGTACCACACCTTTGCCAGTTATTCTACCGCCAAGCAGTAATGTGCAAAACATTCCTGTGTTCCGGTTTGAAGGACAATGTTTCCAGAGAAATTACAGGGCTTAGAGATATAACAACTTAGATCTCTGGGTGACGAGCGCAGTGCGGTGCTAGGTAATGATTTGGGCTCTTCATGTTCCAATAGCTGCGTCTCACTGTGATGTTATGTGGCAGGCATGTTGCTTACCGTCAGGCACATGTCCTGCTCGTCTCGTCACACTTTATTAAAAAAAAAAACAAGATATAACCGCGATATAATTACACTCTTTACTTTAAGGGTCCAAAAATTCCACGTCAAAACTATTATAATAGTCCATCAAACCTTTACTGGGATTAATGTAAAGGGTTAAAAAATGCCACATCAAAATTATGATACCATCAAACCTCCGCAGGGGTCAATGAGGCGACGATATTACACTCAAAACCGCGCCACTACAAGTTTGACCTCTCGATGGCATGAGTTGTGACCTGACAGCGGTCAACTCTATCTAGGAAAAAACCTTACGAGCCATTGTTCTCAGTTTTAACTTACGTGCGGGCGAAAAGAGAGTAAAACGACGAGGGAGCCACAATCGACAATATTTTAAAAAACATACACATTCATACTAGAACTTTGAATTATGAAAATTAACCACATGTATCATCATTACTGTCGGACATACTTGATACCTTCACCGGTGTATTCCAGACATTATTTAAGGGCAGGCAAAATTCAAAATTGTATTTTTTTTTCAGTGAAGTCCAAATTTTCGACGTCAAACGAATTCCAAGAGACGAAAAAATTGTTCGTAAGTTAGGTTTTGTAAGAACTTAAAGAAACAAAATTTTATTGAGCTTAATTCAGATTTTGAAATATGGCCATTGACTTTATTACTATATCAAAAAGTTATCTCTTTTTAAAGATCGGTAAAAAAATTGGACTTCATTGGTATATAACATCAAAATAATCCAAAGAGACAACTGACCGATAATAATCAGCGCGCTTGAAGCTGTAGAGCTATAGTAATATGAAGATCTCAAATCACTGCTTAATACTTCCCCAGGTGAACTCAGCCAAAAGTTGTAAAACTATAATTTCTCAAAAATATATTGCACCTATTTTCGTAGAGAAATTTGTCAAAATCAATAAGTTCACAAATATTTTCAATCATCTATCACTAAATGTCTCATAAGCCTCATTCTAAGATAATAGTTAACAAAAATAGTTCCTTTGTGACAGCTTTATTTCATCAATAAGTTCACATAATATATTTTCAATCATATATCACTAAATAACCCTCATTTTAAGAAAATTAGTAAAAAAAATATAGTTTTTCTATCACAACTTTATTGTTAGTCTATTCTCACATCGTTTCATTGCAAAAAAATAATTCCTGTGTCATAACTTTTGTTGCTAGTCTGTATACTAACCCCGGGCTGCGAAATGCAAAGCTTTGCCAAGTTCAATAGCGAATCGACTCCCGCGCACCGGAACGCGCCGCGCCGCCAGTGGTTGGTTCACGCGCGCCCGGCAAACACGCCGCGCCATTTTCTATCGATCCTCTATCGAGTTCGATATCGATTTTCCGAACATTATTCGATTTAAACGAAAATCGATTGAGTAAAAATTTTGACTTTAAAAACAGTGGATACGTTATTTTTTTTTTCAGTGTGCTTTGAAATTTTTTAAGTGATTAGAATTTAGTGTTTTGTGTTGGATTGGTGATTTTGTGGTGATAATTGGTGATACGTAAATGTTTTCTGTTCCTGGAAATTTTACACGTAAGTTATACTTTATAAACATTTTTATACATATTTTAATATTTTAAATTATATAAAAAATTATACGGATTTAAAAAGTATTGGGTCAGTCTACGATATACGAATTCACACAATTATTCTTGGAATACTTTTTCGAGTGTTTTGTCGATATTTAGCTAAATTTAAATTCTGGAAATGTAGAAACTTAATAAAATTTCGTAAATAGTGTTTTTTAAATTATAGTGATCTTAAATTTACGTGTGTAGTCTCGTTTAAATAAAGTATACTAATATTATCAGCATGACGAGCAGATATCGCAGATTTTATTATATTACTTCAAAAATATTTTGAATAATAAGGTGTATTAGTAGAAGCGCAAAAAAGTAAGAATGATCTGTGTGTGAATGAGGATATAAAGAGAAAAGGGCTGAGTTTTGAGATAACGAACAACAATAGAGATGTACTTACCAAAAAAACGTTCGTTCCGTTTTGCTTACAGGTCCCTTGTAACTACGATTAGGGAACCAGATAGCTCTATTTACTTAGCTAGGTATGGTATATAAAATATTTATTTTACACAATAAAAAGTAAACAAAGTTATGAATTATAGATTTTTATATACCTATACATATAGATTCTATAGATAGATAAAAAAACTCTTTATTGCCCTTAAATAATAATAAAAAATCTTTGTAACAAAATAGCAACTGGCAGGCTTATAGCTAAGAGCGATTTATTCCAGAGCATAAAGGGTGACGAAAGGAACAGGAAACGTGCCGGATGGTAAGAAACACGCTTGCCCATAACAACACATTGTCACACGTCACACAGCTATTGAAACGTGAAGAGTCCAAATCACTACTAAGCAGTACACTGCACCGGTCATCCAGAGGTATAAAATGAATTATCTCTATGCCGTGTCATTTCCCTGGAAACACTGCCCTTCAAACCGGAACTCTGCGATATTCGCACATTACAGCTTGAATAACTATTTTTGTTATACTTGTAGCGCTCCGCATTAAAAGCCGATTACTTCCGGTCTCCGTGATTTTGAAGTTTCAATTTTCAATCTACCTGTATTTAAAATTTCATCCCGATCCGTTCAGTCGTTCCAACGTGGACCAGCAACGAATTTGAAAACTCATAAACACATACAATTTATAGTATTAGAGTTATTCTAAGTCTCATCTATACTTATAATAAAACTGTAGCGGGTCGAATTCTGTACATTGAAGATATTGTGAAAAAAAAATTTTGGGGGCACTCCATAGTCGATACTGATGGCGAAAATGCATTTTTTTTCTTTCATGTCTGTCTGTCTGTGTGTCTGTCTGTCTGTCTGTCTGTCTGTGTGTATAGGGAACTCACATCACGCCGAAACTACTGATTTAATTCAAATGAAACTTGACATGATTTAAGATCATACTAAGTAGATGGTAGCTGTCTACTTTTAATCCCCAAATTCTGCACGGTTTTCGTGCAGAAACGGGTTAAAGTCAGAATGTGTTTTTGGTTGTAACTCATGTTTGCGTTGTTCAATTTCGTTAATTCTTATTTTGTTAGAAAGAACACATTTTTAATATAGTCTCATTAAAATTTTAGCATTATTGGTCGTGTGGTTCGGAAATGACATAGAAATTAAATAATAACGGAATTAATAAGTTCGGTACATACTAACTTCTAAGTATTCTGTGACAATGTAAACAACAGCAGGTCTACTACGAAGTCCGATAAACGATATATCGGCCGAACTTATGAAGTTTCCGACCACGAAAGACAATCGGTCGGTTGATCAGATCGGCCGTTTCGTTCGATCCGACCCTCATCCGACCTAAGTCTATAACTTCCGACCCGAAATGTATCGATCCGAATCTTTTTCGTGGTAGGCTACAATCCGATTCAGCTGTCGGTCGGATGCGCTCATTCGGAGTTTGTTTTCGTAGTAGACCTGCTGGGATGTAACGGAGGTCATTTTATCGGATTCGAAGGCAGAGTCCGAGTTTTAAAATTTGATTTATCGGAGTCGGAACCGAAGTCGGAGGCATAGGCAGGATTAGAAGTGGTGGCAGGAGATACATTTTTATTGGGTTTTTGAAGTGAAAACTTCTTTAGGCGCGTTATAGACAGAATTTTCGTGGGCTGTGAAATGGATTAATGATCACGTGATCATCACGCTCGGAAATGATAAGAAATTTCGGGTAAACTCGGGATGCTAGAGCGAGAAAGATAATGTGGTCAACAAACGTGCCAGACCGAGAAAGATAATTGTTAGAGGAGGACATGGGACAATACATACTCTTTCTCTCTCTCGCTGCTCACTACCAGTGTTGACTGACACCTTAGCGACTTTCTCGCTGAAACTGGCGAATTTTTAAACTTTTTTATCACGACATTAACTTCTAGGTACTTACCACATCAATTGAACCTGTCACGAAATGTTAAATTTGCATTTCACGTCCATTACAAAAAAGTTATGGTTGTAATATTTTATCACAGCACTTACACTACGTAAACACACAAAATGATACCCATTTTCATAAGAAAGTGCCTACACAAATACACTATAACACAACATATTTATGCATTTTTAGCGAAATACATAAATATGACATAACTAAATAGCAAACACTAAAAACTTGTGAGTCAAACGGCATTTTCGACCCGCGTAATTATTTTTTTTAAATTTATTCTTGGCCATGGATACTAATCATTCAGCCGTAAAAGTTTTAAATTCAAATTATTTAGTAGTCTTTATATAGTTAAGTATTTCTAATTTTAGTTTTCACTTCTGCCGTGCGGTTTTAAGCGCACACATTTTTTTTTATTGCCAAACAATGACGAGCAATTGATTTAGGAAGATGGGATTTTGTATTTTAATTTACTATCCAACACAATAAAGGATTATCTGCAATATTTATACACCTTACCTCCGATTATAACCTCCGTTTTAAAAGTTTCGGAGCCGAAGTCGGAAACGAAGGTCTAATAGTAATCGGAGGTTCCGACTTATCGGAGTCGGATTCGAAGCAGCTTTTCCCTGGTAGACACACAGTACTCAAATCCGTCATCCGTCATCTATCGTCAGGTAATAATATGACAGTACCTGTCTTATGTTTTTCCACAAAATGGCAGCTCATGGTACGAAACACAATCTGATATTTATTAGAAAATGTGTAATGTAGTATTTGTTGTTGTAGCGATAATGTGAATACATTATCTGTGAAAATTACAACTCTCTAGCTACCACCAGAGTATCTCTCTACTTAGTCTGTGCTACCACCGTTCTTCAGATACAGTCTGGTGACAGACGAACGGACGAACAGCGAAGTCTCAGTAATAGGGTCCAGTTTTAACCATGTACATATATTATATGGAAAACAGGGAGGCGGTTTTTTGAATATTAACAAAAACTGGATGACAAGATGTTCAAGCCCACTACCAGTCGGAAGCGTGCCCAGCATGCTGGCGGCAGTACCACGCTGAATAGCGATGTATCTGTGTTGGGCCAAATAAACGCTAGCATTTTGGTCACGCGTTGCGTCGGCGAAGCTCTCGGAAAGGCTTTTGAAGATGAAGTCAGCTCCCGGCCTTCACAGGCACGATATCTCAAGTCTCAACCCCAAAAGGCTTCAATATAAAACCACTACCGAGGGTTGCATATTTCCGCCGTTTGAGACGCTCAGCTGAATTAGCCGCTGCACTGGCCTTACCATGTGTCTCTCGAAGAAGTGATGGTGCCAGAGTATCGACACAAGCTGCGTCCCACACTAGGAGCCGACTCAACTTCCAAGGCTAATAACTCATGCCGTCAGGTCTTTTGCCATCGTCACGCGTAAGACCACTCCGGTTTGAGTAGGGCTGGGACATAGGCGGTGGAAAAAGCCAAAGTTTTGTGTGTGAATTGTTCACCAGTATCTATTTATCTGGACGACGTAGTCATAGCTTCTTAAATTAGTCGAGTGAACTTTTTACTTGACTAGAAATTAGTAAGTTGACGTGAAATTATAATAATTGAAGTCGGTTTTTGTTTTTTCGGATATTATTTCAATCCAAATACTGTACTAAATTTAGTGTTCAACAAGCTTCGGCGCAGAAGCAGAACCAAAGCAGAACGTTGTTTTTTTAAAATTGAATAAAATGTTATCTTACTAAGTATTATTATGTATATATTATGTAAAGAATTGATTTGGTTGAAATTTTAAACACAGGTAGTTTATATAGTCTCATATACTACCTATCATCTCGGAAAAAGCATGGGCCCTAACGAAACAAATATTAACGACAGAATGAAATTACCAATTAGATTGACATTTGAAGCACACATGGTTTAGAGTCTTAAATATTACATCGGCTAATAAGTCTATCACCTACTACTTAGGATATCATCCTGTAAAAATGTACAAGTGGGTAAGTATCAGATCACGCACATCTGCTACAGACTCTTCGTAAATCCTACAAACTTAACACTGCGGCTATGTTCGATACTCCACAACCTTACTACGAGTGTGTTTGATGTTGCTTAAAATATAAAATATGAAGTTGCTAAACTTGAATAAATATGTTTTTGTGTGGAAAAACAAATCACTCGGTTTGTGTAATGACCACCCATCCAAATATTTTAACGTAAGTACTACGAATGCACTAATAAGGTCGCAAGATCTACGTACGCGAACGAAGTGGCGGGTTCAGCTAGTTTATTTATAATTATGAGATATAAGATGTGTCCGTATACGAGTAATTTATTTAGAAACATTACCCTTCGAAGCGGAACACAATAATGGAATTGCCAGAAATTCAATTGCGAACCAGTTATTGCAAGGCAATATAATATCTGGCAATGGTGTGATGTTTTCCCAGGCGAACTCTGCTGAGAGTCCTACCACCACAAAAATAAGAATTAATAATAACAAATAAATAGCATATGATTATATTACGAGTAGAACAGAAACTATTTTGTTTAAGTATATTTGAATTATATCAAGCGTATGTGACCTACTTCATGTTCAAAATGCTTGGCTCATGACTTTCTTTCACAAGGAGAAAGTTAAGGCCGTAATCCACCACGCTAGTCGAGTAGGTAAAGGTTGACACATGCCCTCAAAGTTGACTTTCTTGGAACCTCTAGGATTTGGAATGCGTTGCTGGAGAGGGTTTTTCCCGATGGTTACAATCTTGGTGTCATTAAATCGAGAGTGAATCGAGTTTTTCTAGGTAAGCACATCATCGTAGACCGCATCGTTGTTTAACATCAGTCGAGATGTTGGTCAAGTGTAAACCTATAAAGTAAACGTAAACGTAAGTTACGGTGGTCTAGTCGGGAGAACGGCGGCTGCCGATCCGGAGACCCCGGGTTCAAACCCCACACGCACCACTGTCTTTTCGAAGTCATGTGCGTAATGCCGCTAACTTAAAACGGTGAAGGAAAACATCGTGAGGAAACCGACATGTACCTAGAATCTTTCGAAGTCATGTGTCATCCGCCAACCCGCACTGGGCCAGCGTGGTGGATTATGGCCTTAACTCTCTCCTTGCGAGAGAAGGCCCCGAGTCCCAGCAGTGGGAACGTTTAGTGGGCTGTTGATGTTGTTGTTGTGAAACCTATAAAAGTTTAAAAAACACCCCGGTTTACTCACAATATTTTTCTTCATCATTAAAGTCACCGTTCACATAAGTGATAATAAACGTGTACTCCTACAAGCACATTTGATAAAATACTCAAAAGGTGCTGGTGGGATTCAAACCTACGACCCCACAATTGTGAAACTGGATGCTCTAACCACTATACCACCACGGCTCTTTATTCACACGAAATAAGGTTCTAAATCCCGGAAGTCAGAACATAAAGTACACTATTTATGTTCTAAGTTTTATGTTCTAGCGTCATGTCTATAAAACGGACACTTCAGAACAAATCTCTTTACCATCCGTCACCGAACTAATTACCCTGTCCCTACGTCTGTGGCGTCACCCATCGCAATATATCTGAGAATTAATTAATATTTAAAATAACTCAGACCGGAGTTGAGAGCAAGTAGTAAAATGAATCGAATCATTAACTTCCACCTAGACGAACTTGGCAACTAATTGTTCTACGTGTTTCTTTTTATAAAATACTAGCGGTCCGTTCCGGCTTCGCTCGGATTTCGTCATGTAAGGACTATTAATCGAAAAAAAAACTATCCTATCTCTCAAGTTGGACCAGACTGCTCACGGTGTGCCAATTAATTTAAAATCGGTTAAGTAGTTTAGGAATCCATCGCGGACAAACATCGTGACAGGAGATTTATATATATTAAGACTAGCAGTGCCCTCCGGTTTTATCCGCGTAGTTCCCATTTCCGTTAATTTTTCGGGATAAAAAGAAGCATATGTGTTCTTCAAGAATTTTTTGTAACTGTGTTCCAAATTTTAGTTTGATCCGTACATATTATGTACTAGCTGTGCCCCGCGGTTTCACCCGCGTCTATTTGAGGAAAATCCCTACTAAAATATCCAATGCTTTAAGAAGCTATGATCTGTAAGAGAACTTTTGAAAAACAATAAAAGAACGCTAGGTAAAAGTACAAAGTACTGTATACGATATTTTTAGTTTTCTTTTCTTGCGGTAGAAGAACAAATTGGATATCTCTGTAACCTGATGCACTTGATAGTGCAACATATACCAAGTTGTCCGTATGAAAACCAGTCTCAGCGTGAATCGATTCCTTGGTGCTTAAATGTTTGCCCCTGTGCTTTAATAATAGTTACAGGAAATTGTATTACAATTTTGAAATTAAAAGGCAAATGGTACCATTTTATGTAGAGGTAATGCATTAACATGCCCTTGCGCTTGAAGGGAATGGTCGATTTGTGTCGGATTCGACACCATGAGTGGTGCCCTACTGACTAAAACCTCCGCAGTATTTTACCACACACGGCGCGATCACGTGAATGCTCTCACACTCTTTTGCGAACTCGTCGAGGGACAATGCACGCCGTGACCACCTGGGTGACCAATCGTGAGAGCCAGACGTCCTCACGTCTGGACACCCTTGGTTTCCCGCCTAATGCTCGGCCTTATCACCTATCACCATCCAGCTGAAAAGGATGGGGACAGCAGTTCACCGATATACCGGCACTCCTCTTTCTCTACAGCCCCAACGTATCCGCCATCATACTGCAGTGGCCAGGGACTACGGCGCACCGTAATACCGGTATTCCTCTCCAGCCAAGGTCTCTCCTCTGCAGCCACAGTACCTACCACCAAGCATCACGGCACGTCTCAGTCGTGCCGGCACTGTCTGCGCCGCGCAAATCCTTCCTGACCGCGTCGCTTGGACCTCAAGGCTTGCAGCCTATAGCCCTGGCGAGCAGTCCCACTGCGGGTTTCTCTTAGCTTCACTATGGCTGACCAGGCCACTTGACTCGTCAGTGCGGGAACTCCTCGAGAAGGAAGCAAATGGTATCTCGTAGAGCAACCGGCGGCCGACCACCGTCTTCTTTCTATTCGTCGTGATCTTTTATTAGATAAGTAGTTGAAAATTATGAGCATTTTTTATGTGGGCGAACAATTACGCACGGTCACACATTGACATAGTGGGATATGTCGGGATCAACATTACGGACGGATATGGCACCCGTACCGACAAAACCCAGGTTTCTCCAGCCGTGCGTTGGCAGCAGTCTTGGGACCGCTATCGCACTCGACCGCGAATCTGCCATTGTCGCCGCCTTTTGCGAGAACACCTCGCGGAAGGCGTCCGAACCACCGCATTTGGTTCCAGTGACGCGTCAGAAATCAGCAATGCGTCACGTCCTCGGGAAATCATATCCCTAGGTGCGGTGCCGGATCGCCCTAAACGACCGACACCCCAGACCCTCCAGTGGAAACAGGATCCGAGTCGATAATACAAAATTGCGTAACTGAGCAACAATGCATCAAAGATTATGTAATATCAATGCATTGTTGTAAAACAAATTTGATTACTACAAACTTCAAATGACACAAACTTCAAATATAGACACGTCTTGTCACAGACTTCAGCAACCAAAGAGAATGTAAATTCTCAGTACTAAAGCTCTCAGAAAGCAATATTTTTCCCGTTTTTGTTACATTTTTCATTTATGCTCCGCTCCTGTTGATGGTAGCTTAAACTTATATAGCCTATAGCCTTCCTCGATAAATGGACTATCCAACAGAAAAAGAATCTTTCATGGCGGTCCAGTAGTTTCCGAGATCCTAGCGTTCAAACAAACAAACAAACAAACAAACAAACAAACAAACAAACTCTTCAGCTTTATAATATTAGTATAGATTACGTCGTTGTTGAGACACATACATCCACACCTTTATATTTATAATACTAGTATGATTAACTAAATCAAATTGCAAAAAGACTACTCTACTACACTACATACCTAACTATTTACACTAAACACATCCAGATGTATTAAGATCAAGCCCAGTACTAGTCAGAAGCCTGTCGTTACCACGATGGACGGCTATGCTTAGATGCAAGCACGGTCCGAAGGGAGTCCGACTGGTCATAGAGGCCATGACCTTTCCCCCAAAATCGAATAACTCAAATTTAAAAACCTAAAAATTTACGAAATATCGAACAGAACACGGGATATTTTTTACCGCGGGAAAACAACTGAAATTACGTTTTTGCGCAAAAAAAATTGCGACGCCCTACTTTATTATTGGTGACCAAAATTTGAAGCTGCGACCGCTCCTGCGTTAGACATTGAGACAAATCGACACCAGCAGGTCTACTACGAAGTCCGATAAACGATGTATCGGCCGAACTTATGGACGTTTCTTACCACGAAACACAATCATTCGGTTGATCGGATCGGGCGTTTCGTTCATTCCGAATTCCGACCGACATAGATTTGATAGTTTTTGTGTCGTAAACCTTATTCCGAAAGCATTTAATTACCTTACCGATTATTCGGACAGCTGTCGGTCGGATCCGATTATTTGGAGATTGTTTTCGTAGTAGACTTGCAGCATTTTGGTCCCTCGTCGCGTCTGCTCAAAATGTTTTTAGTTTTTACTCATGAAAACACTGTCATCGAATTATTTTCATAAATTTGGCCTGTATTTGTATTATTCTCTAAACATACTTAAAATATTACAAACTATGACCTAAACTAATCTTCGGAACGTCAAACATGAAACTATGTCGCTTTTTCGAGCTACGACCAGTCCGATAGAAAAAGGGCAAGGTAATCATGCAAATCAGTTGCATACTCTACGAAGTGTATGCGATAAATACCGATACGTTAGCAGTTTTACATTGCCTTTGAATATCGCCATTAACAACTTTGAAGTCTTTTGACTTGATTTGAAAAAAAAAACAGTTTTTTGCTTGCTTTAAGTAATCTTAGTAAATATGCGCAGCAGAAACTTTGTACTTACCCCTTTTTATGAAAATTACCCGTACCTACAGAAAATTTTGCACACTTATACTATACTAGCTGAACCCGCTACTTTGTTCGCGTACGTTAATCTTGCGACCTTATTAGTGCATTCGTAGTACTTACGTAAAAATATTTGGATGGGTGGTCATTACACAAACCGAGTGATTTGTTTTTCCACACAAAAATATATTTATTCAAGTTTAGCAACTTCATATTTTATATTTTAAGCAACATCAAACACACTCGTAGTAACGTTGTGGAGTATCGAACATAGCCGCAGTGTTAAGTTTGTAGGATTTTTATAGGATACATTATGAAGAGTCTGTAGCTGATGTGCGTGATCTGATACTTACCTACTTGTACATTTTTACAGGATGATATCCTAAGTAGTAGGTGATAGACTTATTAGCCGATGTAATATTTAAGACTCTAAACCATGTGTGTTTCAAATGTCAATCTAATTGGTAATGTCATTCTGTCGTTAATATTTGTTTCGTTAGGGCCCATGCTTTTTCCGAGATGATAGGTAGTATATGAGACTATATAAACTATCTGTGTTTCAAATTTCAACCAAATCAAACCTTTACATAATATATACATAATAATACTTAGTAAGATAACATTTTATTCAATTTTAGAAAAACAACGTTCTGCTTTGGTTCTGCTTCTGCACCGAAGCTTGTTGAACACTAAATTTAGTACAGTATTTGGATTGAAATAATATCCGAAAAAACAAAAACCGACTTCAATTATTATCATTTCACGTCAACTAACTAATTTCTAGTCAAGTAAAAAGTTCACTCGACTAATTTAAGAAGCTATGACTACGTCGTCCAGATAAATAGATACTTTTTCCACCGCTAATGGCCCAGCCCTACTCAAACCGGAGTTGTCTTACGCGTGACGATGGCAAAAGACCTGACGGCATGAGTTTTTTGCCTTGGAAGTTGAGTCGGCCCCTAGTGTGGGACGCAGCTTGTGTCGATACTCTGGCACCATCACTTCTTCGAGAGACACATGGTAGGGCCAGTGCAGCAGCTAATTCAGCTTAGCGTCTCAAACGGCGGAAATATGCAACCCTCGATAGTGGTTTTATATTTAAGCCCTTTGGGGTTGAGAGTTGAGACATCGTGCCTGTGAAGGCCGGGAGCTGACTTCATCTTCAAAAGCCTTTCCGAGAGCTTCGCCGACGCAACGCGTGACCAAAATGCTAGCGTTTATTTGGCCCAACACATATACATCGCTATTCAGCGTGGTGCTGCCGCCAACATGCTGGGCACGCTTCCGACTGGTAGTGGGCTTGAACATCTTGTCATCCAGTTTTTGTTAATATTCAAAAAACCGCCTCCCTGTTTTCAATATAATAACGTACATGGTAAAAACGGGACCCTATTACTGAGGCTTCGCTGTTCGTCCGTTTGTCTGTCACCAGACTGTATCTGAAGAACGGTGATAGCTAGAGAGTTGTAATTTTCACAGATGATGTATTCATATTGTCGCTACAACAATAAATACTACATTACACATTTTCTAATAAATATCAGATTGTGTTTCGTACCATGAGCTGCCATTTTGTGGAAAAACATAAGACAGGTACTGTCATATTATTACCTGACGATAGATGACGGATGACGGATTTGAGTACTGTGTGTGTACCAGGAAAGAGCTTCGAATCCGAATCCGATAAGTCGAAACCTCCGATTACTATTAGACTTTCGTTTCCGACTTCGGCTCCGAAACTTTTAAAACGGAGGTTATAATCGGAGGTAAGGTGTATAAATATTGGAGATAATCTTTTATTGTGGTGGATAGTAAATTAAAATACAAAATCCCAACTTCCTAAATCAATTGCTCGTCAATGTTTATCGTGTCCACGTGTTTGGCAAAAAAAAACCCAATAAAAATGTATCTCCTGCCACCACTTCTAATCCTGCCTATGCCTCCGACTTCGGTTCCGACTCCGATACATCAAATTTTAAAACTCCGACTCCGCCTTCGAATCCGATAAAATGACCTCCGTTACATCCCAGCAGTTCTACTACGAAAACAAACTCCGAATGATCGCATCCGACCGACAGCTGAATCGGATTGTAGCCTACCACGAAAAACATTCGGATCGATACATTTCGGGTCGAAAGATATAGACTTAGGTCGGATAAGGTTCCGTACCATTAGCAAATAAACGGCGAAAACCTATTTGGGCTTTATTCCGAATTCCGTATACATACTCGTAGACTATCGCAGTTTCTGCAGACAGGCATTCATCCGAAAAGAAGACGGACGGACGGACGGACGGACGGACGGACAGCCAAGTCTCAGTAATAGGGTTCCGTTTTTACCCTTTGGGTACGGAACCCTAAATATAATACTTATAATATTGGACACTTCTACCTAGCCTCGAATCGAGCGAAGCTTGTTCTATAAGAGCCAGATGGCTGATATAATAATAATTACCCAATAATTTACTAAATGAAACGAAAGCCGCTTGTAAAAGTTATCTTAATTATAAAGGTACTAAATATTAAAATTAATCATAATAAATAATATATCGTAAAAAGAAAATCTTGTCGTTAAATATTTACACCCCGACGTCGTATCCAGTAGCGCACAAGAGAACACGGAGAGAGAAAGTAAGGGCATTAATCGCATTTGAACGAATTAGTTGCAAAAATAGTAGATAAGTACTTCTTACATCAACTTGCCCTACTAATATAACTAATGCGAAAGTTACGGCTGGTCTAGTCGGGAGAACGGCGACTGCCGATCCGGAGACCCCGGGTTCAAACCCCACACGCACCACTGTCTCTTCGAAGTCATGTGCGTAATGCCGCTAACTTAAAACGGTGAAGGAAAACATCGTGAGGAAACCGACATGTACCTAGAATCTTTAGAAGTCATGTGTCATCCGCCAACCCGCACTGGGCCAGCGTGGTGGATTATGGCCTAAACTCTCTCCTTGCGAGAGAAGGCCCCGAGTCCCAGCAGTGGGAACGTTTAGTGGGCTGTTGATGATGATGATGATGAAAGCTTGGATGTCTGTTCAATAACGTCACAACAACTGAACAGATTTGGATAATTTAGAACATTTGGAAAATAGATATATTATAGTTTGCACCAAGATAGGCTACTTTTTGTTGCGGGAAAATAACAGTAACGGGAACTGCGCGGGTAATGTTTAATAGAAAAGTTTTTTTTTTTTAGCTTTTATAGGTTTACACTTGACCGCCTTCTCGCCTGATGTTAAGCGACGATGCGATCTACGATGGAGCGTGTTTACCTGGAAGAAACCGATTCACTCTCGATTTGAAGACACAATGATTGTAACCTACAGGGAAAACCCACTCAGGCAACGCATTCCAAAGCCTTGACATTCTTATCACAAAAGTAGAGTCAAATCTCTTCGTTCGTGTCTTTGGAACATGAACCATGAAACGATGTCGCTTTTTCGAGCTATTTCTATTATTGGAGCATTCCGATAGAAAAAAGGGCAAGGTGGTATTAGATCATGTAAATCAGTCGCGCACTCTCCGAAGTGTATCCGAGTTGCAATAGCAATCGTTCTACATGTTGTTCAACCCCACAAATACAAAACAAAACAATTCCCCTATTCTTGATTGAGTCAACTTGAGCCCCAAGCGGCCAAATTTGGCCAAACCGGTTTTTGGGACTTTAAAACATTATTTTTACATGATGTCCATACTCGATGATTAGTTTATTTTGATACCTAAGAGATAGGAGATTATATGAATAAGTACATTGTCGTTTACAGACACACAACATTTTGTTTAATTTTTGAGTGATAATTTTTTTGTGTGACGTCGCGACGCCGGCGGCATCGCTCGCCGGAACAATGGGCTAGCCTCTATTGGCACCACAAAACAAATTTGACAAAAATTGTGAAAACAAGTTGAAAAAGACGCTAAAGCTCTTTTTATACCAAGCACGTATTCACTCTTGTTTGAATACTTTTTTGAAGTTTGCACCTTTGGGATTTCAGCCGGAACCTCTGGAATGGATCGAGAGGCATGCCAAAAAGCTCATACCCTTGTTTGAAAGGGCTTCAAAGTATTGCACATTCCTTCAGCCTTCGGAGTTGCTGGCTTTTTTTGTTGCTGGCTGGCGTTGTGTTTTACTGGATGAATTTCGGAGAGTGTGCAGCTGATTTGCGTGATCTAATACCGCCTTATCTTTTTTCTATTAAATTGTTTATAGTTTGAACACGCAATATCATTTCATGGTTGACGTTCTCAAGACTGGAATGAAGACGACTCTACATTCGTAATCAAAACGTCTAGGCTGTGGAGTGTGTGGCGTATCTTCAAGTCGAGAGTGAATCGGTTTCTTTTAGGTAAGCACGCGCCAATGTAGACTATAATATTATCGCTTAACATATAACGGTCAAATGCAAACTTACTATTGGTAACAAAAAAAATTGCTGTCATATGAACTGCCGATAGAAGTGAAAACTTTTTCAGAATTTGATAGCTTACTTTGGAAACTACGCGAGTGAAACGGGAGAGCGTGGCAGTGGTCCCGAGTTTACCCGAAGATTTCTTATCATTCCCGAGCGTGACGCTAGAATTCAATTCACAGCCCACGAAAAATTTGTCTGCGGCGTGCCAAAAGAAGTTTTGACTTCAAAAATAGCAATATGCGGCATTTTATTGATGAAAACGTCTTGTAAATATCTCTTCCTGTTCTTGTCTGTCTTCTGTAACATTTTGATAAATTTTATATGAGTTCACCTCTGTAGTGCGATCACTATCTATACGAGTAGTTACTCGTTTAAATGTAGTGTTCACTGAGGGTAGGACTTTGTCAGTCTTTTTACCGCCAAGCGGTAACTACCATATATTGCTGTGTCACTGTCCCGATTTGAATAAGAATGTTTCTTCACCATTTTATATCTCTGGGTGACAAGCAATACAGTACTAGGAAAATTTAGATAGTCTAAATGTTGAAATACCTGAATGGCAATGTGATGTTGTGATCAAAGGTGTTGCTAACCATCAGGCGTTTATCTGGCTCGTCTAGACTCAACATTAGAAATAACATAAAGATAATGCAAATGAGACTCTTTTCTTTTTTGAGTAGGTTAAATTGGTATTAGGGCTGGCGAATACTTGTTACATTTATTTAAAAAAAAAACAGGACTTATGTACACAACCACGATTTAAATCTTTTCTACTTATATCATCTCCTAATATTATAAATGAATAGTTTGGATATGTAGATGTTTGTTGCTCAATCACGTCGGAACTTCTGAACGGATCGGGTTGAAATTGGGAATACGGTTGCATTATAGTATGGAATAACACATAGATTACTTTTTATCCCGGGAAAATAATTAGAATGTAAAGTACGCGGGTGAAACCGCGGAGCACTACTAGTGATTTCTATGTATCCTCGTGCCTTTTTTTATCGTTGGGTTTTATTGTTAATCTGAATTCGTAAATTATTTTTTAATTTAATGGTCTAGGTAAACCGATAAATAGATGGACTCTTTATTACGCTTTAGTTTAAGAAAAATCTTAAGAATATAGTAGGTACCTAAAATATATTTTTCGTTTTTGAAGTGAAAACTTCTTTAGACGCGCTTAGACAAAAATTTTGTGGGCTATGAATTGGATTCTAGCGTCACGCTCGGATATGATAAGAAATCTTTGGGTAAACTCGGGACCATGGCTATTGGCCATTTAGAAATGCGTCAGCCAATGGGAAATGCTGAAAAGGCGTGGCCTCGGCACCATGCCATGGCCATCTAGCATCTAGAAATGCATCAGCCAATAGGAAATGCTGATGCATTTCGAGGTGGCCATGCTATGATGCCCAGGCCACGCCCTCCGGTTACACACGTGTAGTTTCCAAAGTAAGCTATCAAATTCTGAGTTATAAGTTTTCACTTCTATAGGCAGTTCCTATGACTGCCAATTTTTTTTACCAAATCTTTTACTTCTTTTTAATACGTGAAAGAAAAAAAACTATTTAATTTTTTATCTATTATGTTCGCGTAAATGTTAAAAGCCCTTGAGGAAATGTAATGCTGGCTCTACCCAATGTCCGTGTATTTCAGTTCATTACAAATACGAAGTGAGGTGAAGATGTTTTGAAAAGGATCGCGTAAGTAAATCAAGGAGGCAGCGCCTGTTACCGAGTGCTGACGTGTTGATGCTCCTGTCAGGATGTGGGGTCGGCGCAAGACATGAGAGAATTATAGCTGTTATAATTAATATTTTATTACACAGTGTCCTCCGGAAATTATGTCATTATTAATTTAGTAGCGGTAGGACTCTTGGCAGAGTCCGCCTGGGGAAGTACCACACCTTTGCCAGTTATTCTAGCGCCAAGCAGTAATATGTAAGCGTTACTGTGTTCCGGTTTGAAGAGTAATGTTTCCAGAGAAATTACTGGGCTTAGAGATATAATATCTTAAATCTCTGGAGACGAACGCAGTGCAGTGCTAGGTAATGATTTGGACTCTTCATGTTCCAATAGCTGTGTGTCACTGTGCTGTTTTGTGACAGGCATGTTGCTTACCATCAGGCACATGTCCTGCTCGTCTCGCCACTCTTTAATATATAAAAAAAAAACATTTGACAATTCCTCGTATAATAAGTGTTCCGTCCGAAACATTGAAATTCAGTTTTTCCTGTTTATGACGGATATATTTTCCAATATTTTTGTAGTTTTTACAATAATTGTATTACTACAGTCGAGATAGACATAAAACTATCCTGAAATAGAAAAAATTCCGGGGAGCGATTTTTTTTTATGAAACGTCGGGGAGGGTGGTTGGAAGTATAAATCTCGATTTTCTAACTAATCTCGCTAGAGGGTTCGCCGCTATCTTGTTTTAAAGTTTTTGTGAAATAACTCGTTAATTTTCAACTTTAGAGCAGAAATGATAGGAACCAAAGTTGTTGGAAATTTAATTTCTCACATGTTTGCTTGATGAAGATGCATGATGAAGTAAAATGAACGAAAGTACGAATGAAAGTAGGTAACGAATGAAAGTAATTAATAAAATCGATCTATATATTAAATGAATGAATGAACAGCGTAGAAGGCACGAATTTCTAATGCTTGTTTATGACGACGAAGACGGCGCGAACAACAAGTATTAAATGTATCTGGCTTCCATAATACAAGCTTGATTTAGTTTGTGACTAGATGGTATTGTGTGAGCAATTTCAATTTGTGTGTAACGTAATCGTTACACATTTTAATTATTTGATGTTTTACTCTCTGATAGTCAGTCCAGCCAAATATAAGTTTCAGTGACAATCTGTAGTGTCAGAGGTCCTCCTCTGACACTTAGCCTCCAGTAACCTTCACTGCCTATAATAGAAGATAGAAGTATGGGCTAGTGCAGATATCACAGGGCAGTATTAAACTAAATTAACCAACTATAATGTGTTTGTATACTGAACAAACAGTGTTTGCAAAAAGCATACTCAGGTATGTTCGAAGTATTCACGAAGCATACTTAAAGCATACTCGAAGTATTCACTAAGCATACTTAAAGCATACTCGAAATATACTTAAAAGCATTTCGTGTTCTTCAACACTGAATTTTGATTACGTAAATGCTAAAATAGAACCTTTCGTAGCATCGAGGCGAGAATGATAGATCTTGCAACACTAGGGCCGTAAATTCAAACTCCATCTACCTCTGAGTATGTTTCTATGTGCAGTTGTACAAGTTTATTTTTTCCAATGATGTAACGAAATAGATTGTCAAGAGACCGAAATACCCAAAGATGTATATTTTTGGAATTAAGTTCCTTAGGGCTCATAGGAGATAGGAATTTTGGTGCGCGACCGAACTGAAAGGGTGTCCCATGACACAACATCATTTAGCTAAATACATAATGAAGGGTACAGGGAAAGAAAGATCGATGTCACTTGACGATTAGCTTGTGAAAATCAATAAACATAATATTTAACTTGCTCAAAGGATTTATATTAAATCATTGTGAAGTAAGTATCTATATACAAATATTATAAATGTGAATGTATGGATGTTTGTTGCACAATCACGTCCTAACGTATGAACGGATCGGGCTGAAATTTGGAACACATATAGATTATAGTCTGGAAGAACACATAGGCTACTTTTTATCCCGGAAAAATAACGGCAACAACGGGAACGGGAACTTCGCGGGTAACACCGCGGGGCGCTGCTAGTAGTACAATATACTCGTATGTGTTACAAAATAATACCTATCTCAAAATAGATACATTTTTCAAACAGCTTTATGATTTTTGTACTAGATACCATTGGTATATCATATTCGAAAATAATTGACATTGATCTTTTTGTCCCTGTACCCTTCTATATCATCTACCAACCCGCGCTTGGCCAGAGTGGTAGAAGTCTTAGTTCTGTTCTTGTGAGACAAAGCCTTGAGCTCTGTGGTAGAAACACAAAGCGGACTGTAATGTTCGTGTTGTGGGTTTTCAAATTCAACCGAAATTATTTTTATAAGTGATATTTTTTTATGTCTTCACCGTTTTACGACATCTCAATAGTGTTAGTAATTACACCGCTGTAATAAAATTTAGTATCCGCCTCCGTGTTTTACTCACGCTGCGATAGAAGTAGTGAATCAGTTTTCAAATAAAACACATTTTTATAGATTGCATAAAATGGATTATAAGTAATGAAATTATATTGTACTAGCACAGTCTGATGGTACCAGTATTAATTTAATTAGAAGTTATGCACTCAAATACTTTATTTAATAATATAACTAAGTTAATTTTATTTCGGAACTAAAGTACATTTGTTAATCAAAATAATGTATTGGACACCATTTTCTTACACTAAGCACAACGGGATTATCTATAGATTGATAAAAGTCTAGATTTAAACAAGATCAAGATAAACCTACTACTACTAAATGTTTGGTAGTGGTAGGACTATTTGCAGAGTCCGTCTGGGGAAGTAACACACTTTTGCCAGTTATTACTACCACCAAGTAGTAATGTGCAAATGTTACTGTGTTCCGGTTTGAAAGGCTATGTTCCAAATGAAATTACCTGGTTGATAGATAAATGACGAGCAAAGTGCAGTGTTAGGTAAGTAATGATAAAAAACATTTCACGTTCCAATACTTAAGACAATTTTACCACTTAACTAAACTTACTTAGTTAAATAATAATACTTGTCCACCACGGCAAATATCTCTTTACTAACGTGATAACTTATAGGTATTATTTAAAACAACAAATTGTATTGTCACTTTGAATTTTTTAAAATCTTAAATGTTTTTCTAATATGACTTTACTTTGGAGGTTTTTTTGTTGTTTTGTATACGGTAGTAATTTTTCTATTTCGTTGCTTTAATTAAGATATTTGTTTTCGAAAAACATAAACAAAATAATTCATACCTATCTCAAGAAGAAATAGATTCTAGACCTTTCTCGAGAAATGCTACAGAAGTTTAACTTACATTATTTATTGCCCTACATTTCACGGGACTGGGAATCAATTGTGGCCTCCCAAATATGATCGATTAGTAATATTTCAATGAAACACTGGCACAGGCGTGGAAACCAACACGCATCTGTCAATTGATCGGTTTCTAGGTCAAATGATAAGCTTATTTCAGTGCTCCATATTGTACGTACTGAATCGAATCTGTCTAGACGCGTGAATTTAGATCATCGTTTTTTGAAGTGAAAACTTCTTTTGGCGTGCCAAAGACAGATTTTTCGTGGACTATGAATTGAATTCTAGCGTCTAGCTCGGGAATGATAAGAAATCGCCGGGTAAACTCGGGATCATGGCAATGCTCATGGCCACGCACTCCAGTTTCACCTGCGTAGTTTCCAAAGTGAGCTATCAAATTCTGAGTATAAGTTTTCACTTCTATCGGCAGTTCCTGACTGCCGATAGACACAGCGAGAATTGGAGGGCCAAGACTATTTGTAAGGATGTTTGATGCACTATTTAAGACTTATGAATATACATAGATAGTAGAGGGCCGTTAAAAAAAGCGTGGATAGATTGTGTGACTAAAAAAATGATAACCCAGATATTTATGATGTAGTGTAGATGATGGATAAAAAATGTTTCATCGACTATACAATATATATGTAGAGTAGGCAAATGTTAACGAGGTAGGTTTTGTTATGATTAATTATTTATTTTGAAATTGAGGCAAAATGACTCACAATTCATTTCTGTAAACATGTCTTTATTTCTTATTCAAATTTCTACAAATATATGCTTCTTTACAGTTCAATTAACTACACAGTTTTTACAATAAACATATTATTAAATATAGTATCTAAACTTCACGTGTTAAAATAAAAAAGGACAAGAACTGAATAAGTGTTTTTTTCAAACAATCTAAATATTAAATAACCTAAAGTTCTTATAACTTGTACCACACGTTGTCAAAGTTTCTATGTTTGGAGTAACACTCCCAAGCTTTGACAAATAGTAAGCAATTACGTACCACTAATAGTCCTCTAGTAAACACAGCGCCCAAAACCAGTGGTAGTGTGCGGCCGTTCTACAAATACTCTGGGGTTGAAGTAAGGATAGAATAATGACATGTTATTTTCGATTTCAAAGGAGGAGGAGGTTCTCAATTAATTTGTATGTTTTTTTTGTATCTACATACATATGTTACGCGATTGCTCCGCCAATGGTGATTCAATGGTTCTTTTTTATTTGGTAGATCATAGTTAGGAGGACGTCCCAAATATTTTTTATTGAAATTGATGTGGCGGTTATTGCAGCGGCTTTATCTAAAAACCCTAGTTTTGAGGAATGGTCTGAAGAGAATCAATTCATTCAGATAACTAAAGTCACCGAGTTAGCGCAGGGGATTAGCAAACTAAAGTGGTAGTGGGCCGGGCAAACTTGTTGCAGACATGATAACAACTGTTCGTAACAATAACGGTAGGCGGTTCTGGAGTGCAGACAAGCTTTGTCTCGCGATAGTCATATTGCGATTTCGTGAAAAAATACATCTTTTGATATTCGTGTTATCGGCCAATCTGCACTGGAATTTGGTGGTGACCTTGCTTTCCTCCATAGAAAAGGCCCCGAGTCACAGCACTGTAACGCAAAGTTAGCAGCTGCTTATTTTTTTAAATTAACCTCAGTAGTGCCACTGCTTGGCACAGATCTCCGCCAATTCCCTCCACTTTTTCTACTCATACTTATGCAAAATCTTGTCAAGTTTTTAGTTCGTTTAAGAAAACGTTTGGTACACAACGCTCAGTCAGAACTAGTCCAACATAACTCCATGTACTCGTACCTACAATGTACAAGCAACATGCCAAGTAACGAAGTCAAAGGTGCTAGTGCTTGTTTATCCAAAGAAAACAAAAACCCATTAAAGGTATTTAACTTTTGATAAGCCCTTCGAAACTTTCCATTTTTCTACTCAAACAAAAAGGGACAGGATGTTCTCATTGACTATTTAGTATTTACTTTCACTGATGCTTTGTGGGACAGGTTTCTAGTATCATTGACCCTTTTATGTTGGAAACGGGTACCTACGGGGTAGCTGATCGGATCTTGTTTGTTGACAGTATTTGTCATTCGAATTGTTGCATGTCACTTTATCGGTTAAGTTATTGCTGGTCTAGTAATATTCCGAGAGCCTCAAATATCGACCCAAAATTTACTACGAGCTCTCGAAATATAAGCATTTTTTCATTGGTTAAATGTATGAGGCTCTGGGCCGGGAGGAGGCGGCTTAGGAAAATTACGATGTCGAGTCGATTACTATCGGAATCCCAACCGGTAGTGATCGGCTCAACAGACGAAATCGGACTAAATAGTACTAGAATTAAGTTTGAAATGTTTACCCCCATCCCCCCTACCCCCCTGTTTTCCTCTTCTTCTCTTTATCCAAGAACTAGGTATGTGATCGCTTTTAGTGATAAGGTCGCCAATTGCTACTTTATTTTGTTTTGTGATATATATTACTATAATAAATATGAAAGTAACTCTGTCTGTCTGTCTGTTACGTTTTCATGACTAATCCACTGAATCAATTTTGATGAAATCATATGAAAATGTTTTGATATAAGCTGTTTTTTCTATGCGTAAATTTGTATGGATGTACAAATACTGCTTCATGTATTGCACGCGGACGAAGTCGCGGGTAAAAGCTAGTAGTTAATAAGTCGAACTAATAGGACCTACAAATTCGGCGAAAACTGGTCAGTGTTCACCAATATATATTTTTTATTAGTCGTTATATCAAATTCGTCATTATCAAGTTACGGCTGGTCTAGTCATGAGAACGGCGCCTGCCGATCCGGAGACCCCGGGTTCAAACCCCACACGCACCACTGTCCTTTCGAAGTCATGTGCGTAATGCCGCTAACTTAAAAACGGTGAAGGAAAACATCGTGAGGAAACCGACATGTACCTAGAATCTTTCGAAGTCATGTGTCATCCACCAACCCGCACTGGGCTAGCGTGGTGGATTATGGCCTTAACTCTCTCCTTGCGAGAGAAGGCCCCGAGTCCCAGCAGTGGGAACATTTAGTGGGCTGTTGATGATGATATCAAATTCGTTACACCAAGCGAATGCGCGACAGCGGTAAACAAATATACAATGAGTTTAAAACAGTAAATTAAATAATGGGCACTACGTTACTGCTCTATGCACTGCTAGAAACGCAGATTGGTAATAAAACGACATCGTAACATGTGGAACACGATTTAATAGAAAGAAATGAAACGCAGTAGCATTTAATTAAGGGAAAATAGATTGTTTTTCGATATACTTTTAACCGACTTCAAAAATTATATTCTCAATTCAGTTTTAATTTTCTTGTGCCTATGTTACACAATAGTTCCGCCAATTGTGGATCGATTTTGATGTTTTTTTTTTGGTACCTATATCATAGTTCAAAGGTGGTCTTATATTAATTTATTCTATTTAATCAAAATCGATGTTGTGTTTTTTTAAATATCAATAAAATCTAAAATTCGTTTACCTCGATGATAAATTAGCACTGGAAGTGTATTTTTAGCTCATTTCAAAAAAAAATTGGAATTCAGTCGAATATCTGAGTTTAATTTTAAATAGAACTCGTTTTTTTTGGAGAAAATAAATTACCATCTAATTATTTATTTTATAATAAGATGGCATATAAATATACATATTTCTACAGCTATTTATCTATTTGAATACGGGTATCCAAATCACTGCTTATCATTGTATTCCACTCGTTTACGAGAAGTAAGATGAATAATTTCTCTGTCTTCTAAAAACTTTTGAAACTTTTATAATTACTGCTTGTTTGTAAAATCACTGGCAAAGGTGTAACACTGCCTCAGGCAGAGTCAGGAAATAGTCTGCTATCGCAAAACGTCTTCTTACTTAGAAAAAGATAGCAAAAAATCGGTTGTCTGTAAAGTTACTGACGATAGTTGAACGTGCCAACTTCAACTACGCCTTAGAGCGAGGTAACGCCGCATGACGTCATGCGGCGAGGTAACGGCGCATGACGTCATGTTTTTTCGTGCGTGCAGCCGGCTTCATCGAATTATAAGACGATGTCACGTCAAAAACAAGGAAATAAAATTACTAAAATTTGTATGGAGAAAGCGTATAGCATGGAGTCAGAACAACATGTTTGTAGGATCTTATTCCGACCGCACATGCATGATCTAATACCACCTTGCCCTTTCTTCTATCGGACTTCTCGTATCTAAAAAAAGCGACATCGTTTCATGGTTGACGTTCCAAAAACACGAACGAAGAGATTTGACTCTACGTTTGTGATAAGAACGTCTAGATTGTGTGGAATGGTTTGTCTGAGTAGGTTTTCCCTGATAGTTACAATCTTGGTGTCTTTAAATCGAGAGTGAATCGGTTTCTTTTAGGTAAGCACGCTTCATTATAGATCGCATCGTCGCTTAGCATCAGGTGAGATGGTGGTCAAGTGGCAAACCTATAATAGTTAAAAAAACACAGATTTGGTAAGAGAGGCAGATGATGTGTTAATTAATATTTCTGCATGATACACTTTACTTTATATTGTTACTAGCTGACCCCGCAAACGTTGTTTTGCCTTAGTGAACAACCCTTGTCACTTAGGGGTATGAAAAATAGCTAGTAGCCGATTCTCATACCTACAGAATATGCATATAACATTTGGTTAAAATCAGTAAAGCCGTTTCGGAGGAGTAAGGAAACAAACACTGTGACACGAGAATTTTATATATAAGATCTAGTCTTCTACTGTATCTGTTTTGTGGTTGCTTGAAAAAGATCGACAGGAATAACTTGACTGACTATATTTAAGAACCTGTCTTTGTATCCATGCACATTTTGTACAGTGAACAAAAAAATGTTTTCTAATCGGTTATTTTTTTTTTCTAGGTAAGCGCTTACATAGATCTCATGCATCGCTTAGCAACAGCCGATCGAGCGCAGCGGTGAGTTAGAAAAGGTTTATATTCAAAAGTAGACTATGAAAGGCTAATTTAATTACGGCGAACTAAGATAGTTCCTATAACTAGTGGTCGACAAGCGGTCGACATTCCACCACAAAGCAATAGGTACTGACTTCAACTATAAACAAAATAGCAAATATGAGTGTGTCAAATACATGGTAGTGAGTGTAGTGTTCTTATTGATTTAAAGTGTTTTATGTATAATTTCAAAAAATAACAGTATGCACTTTTTTTTTAATAATCTAGAAGTGTACAAAAATACTCTTCCATCGGCGCAATTTTCATAAAAAGGGGTTCAAAGTATTTGCTTCCCGTGTTAATGTTTGTATAGCTTTAGCTCTGAAATGGTACGCTAAACCAAACTTTTAAAAGTTCAATAGACAATAGACAGAAAGTGCAATAGACCCTCCGAGTAATATGTGTATGTGTACGAAGGCTTTGTGTTTTTCCTATGAAGTGCTTTGCGTCAATGTCTCGTAGTCGTTTTGAATCAAAATTTTGAATCTGCCTCATAGACAGACACGTGATTTTTACGATTCTGTTTTACCATCTCTCTGAAACTTTTGTATGTGATGTTGCATGCGGATGCGGTTAGGTAGCGTTTTAGTACATCCTTATAGCGCAGGTACTGACTGCTATGAGTGAATTTTCCTCCTGCGGCTGCGGGTAGAGTACAGCCTTAAGGCCTGTTTGGATTGTGATTAGTGCGAGTGCGATTGCGAGTGCGAGTGAGTAATCGCGACTGATTACTATGCACTCGCAATAATCAATCGCTGTCCACACGTGTTTGCTACTAACCACTCAACACCTGCACTACTCACTCGCACTCGCACTAATCAAAATGAGAACAGGCCTTTAAGACAAGTTCAACAACGAATGACATGACGATTGAAAAACTTGTGTACTGAGTTACAAACTGAGCCAGAAATTGTTTCCCATCCAAAGGTTGTCTTGAAGAGATCGCTTTCAGCGATAAGGCCGCCCACTGTCGCACTACTTTGCTATGTATTGTTTAGTTTTGCTGTATATCCTTTTTTTTGTGCAATAAAGAGTATCTATCCACACACATCCTTATCCACACTTGAATATGATATTCGTTGTCATATCCCAAACATTTATCTGGGTTAAATTTACATTCGAATATTATGAGTATGTATCCGTATCAGAACCCTATATCAAAACCTGTCTAAAATTTAAATAATGTTCGCAATATTTAATAAAATTATGTTCTAAATTTTAAGCACGACAAAAACGTACTGATACATATATATGTCAAAGGATTTTTTGCAATTATTATTATGAAATTATTTGAATCTGTGATTTTGTTGTTGTTTTTTTCAGTTTTGTTCCAAGTTACATTCCAAAGTCTTTCTCAAATGTCGAAAGGGCTCTTTACTCTCATTTTTTTTAGTAGTGTCATGAGAAGAATGTCTAACAATATTTACTTATACCTATCAACAACATATAAGACCTTGTTAAGTAAGTAGATATGTAGATAAAAATGCAGCTATTATCATGAATATCAAATTCGGGTTTTTCATCTCCGGCCTCATTCGATCAGAATGTCTCGAAGCGGATACAATCAAGATAACTAATAATCGAGATAAAGACAAAACATCGATTCTCCCCGCGTTTCCTCGACATGCCATCTCTAAAACATCTGGGTATTCGTTAGAAAATTCTAATCTCACACTGTACTATAACCACAGACCAATACGTAGATGAAGTTACTATTTTTTTGTTGTTGTATCGAGTAACGGGGCGAGGAGGACATGTGCCTGATAGTATCAGCCCATAGCAATACAGTGTCACGTAGTTATTGGAACATGCAGAGTCCAAATCATTACCTAGCGCTGCACTGTTCTCGTAAACCAGAGAAATAAGCGATAATCTGTCGTAAATCAAAAGCATTTTGAGATCATAGTACAATCAATGACAGGTATTATGGCTGAGTCGGTACTAAGTCTACCTGCGAAGCCTGCCACAGGCCGTGGGATCGAATCCCAACCTGGACAACATTTGTGTGATGAACATATTTGATATTTGTGTTTTAGTCGGGGTGCGGGGGATAAAAATCTTATAAGTATAACATGTGTTTATAACAATAAAATGAAAAAATCTGTATAGTTTGAGGCTGGATATTTTTGTCTAAGGAACATCAACCTTTGTTTGTTTTATTTACCCGTATTTATTTTACAATACGTTTAAGGATAATAAACCTTGTAGTAGTAATTTTAAAGCATATTGGCCCACGTTTGACCACCAACTCACCTGATCGTAACCCATGGTAAGGTCGAAGGCGATGCACGCTGACCTGGAAGACATAAACGTCATCTATCTAAGTAATGTCTGTGGCAAAACGTTGCCCGCCCGTAGATATGATAATATCCGTAATAACGGAAGAGGTGCCGATTAATTTTACGGTTAAACGAGTGATGTCACAACACTAATCTCCGGGTTTGATTGACTTTCGTTTGCATCGAGCGAGACGGGTTCCGTGAGATGTTGAATTAAGAAATGGTCAAAAGTGATATTTTGGTCCCAATTATGGATTCATTAAAAGCATTTATATTGAAATTAATGAGTAACGATCCGGAAACCCATTTCGAATGTTTAAAATGTAACGCTCTGTGATAGGTTGATTGGAGAGGAGTATTTATTCGTTCTAATCTGTGAGTGGTTAATTATGTGAGAACTAACAGTGGACATTTTCTTGAGAAAACTATCATTTTTTAAATTATTATATCTATATAAGCTTACACTTGACCGCCATCTCGCCTGATGTTAAGCGACGACGTTGTCTACGATGAAGCGTTCTTACGTTGATGAAATCGATTACCGGTTCGATAATCGATTAATCGTTAACCCGGGGTCTCCGGATCGGCAGGCGTCGTTCTCCCGACTAGACCAGCCGTTACTTACTAGACATTAGACGTACGTGGACTTACGTGGGACATAAAAATAATTGGACTCACTACATTGTTACTGTTATCGTCACTGACATCTCCGTATAAAAATATGTATAAATATTGTGTAGGTATGCACAAATCTTCATCCAGACATACACAAATGCATGTTAGAATTTTTTCAGATGCAAAAAGTAATGATTCAACTCGCGACGCTGTTTCTCATTACCGACATATCTAAATAATTTTATACTTTACATTTATTGTGTTTTCACTTCTGTCGAAACTTCCAGAGTGTCCTTCCTTTTCAATCGTTAAAATAGGCTTCAACCGGTTTGTCTGTCATTAATTTGGTCTGTCTGTTATTTTGTCTGACACTTTTTATTTATTTTTTAAATGTTTGTTTTGGCAAAGATCTACCAATTTTTTGTTTTATAGTGACAAAAATCTTTAAAAAAAATTGGCAGTCAAAGGGACTGCCGATAGAAGTGAACTTATAACTCAGAATTTGATACCTCACTTTGGAAAGTACACGAGTGTAACCGGAGGGCGTGTCCTGGCCATCATGGCATGGCCATCTAGAAATGCGTCAGCATTTCTCATTGGCTCACGCAATTCTTGATGGCCATGCTATGATGACCAGGCCACGCCTTTCAGCATTTCTTATTGGCTGATGCATTTCTAGATGGCCAATGGCCATGGTCTCGAGTTTACCCAAATATTTCTTATCATACCCGAGCGTGACCCTAGAATTCAATTCATACCCCACGAAAAATCTGTCTAGGCGCGCCAAAATAAGTTTTCACTTCAATAATTTATCCAAAGGTTATTACAAAACATGTTATTTTGAAACCAACCAGTAAAACTAGAACAAAACAGACCATGGTAAAATTGTCCAATTAGACCATCTATTAGCACCATTCCGAAAAAATTGGTTCAGGTAAAATTACTTTGAACGAACGAACTTTGTTTTTTTTTGCCCGTGGTGGCGTAGCGGCTAGAATATCCGACTTCTGAGTTTTTTCCTACAATTTTTTTTATCATCATTGCTCTTAAACCTTAATATTAACGTATTCCGAGGAGCCTCTATATTTACAATTATTTATTATGTCATCTGCTAGCCCTCACTTGCCCAGCGTGGTGGATTTTACCCTTGACTCTCTCTTTGTGAGATAATATCCAGAGTCACATGAAACGCAGTGGGAACATGAAATGGGCTACGTATGCTTATGATTATGTCATATTAATTTATTTTAATGGTAATTTATTTATAGCGTGGGAAACTTTAAATACTGGAATAGACCTTTAAATTTGTTTTTTTTTTCATACGTCGAGTTGCCCCACCCTAACATTACTGAGTACTTAAAAACCTTGTGAAAAAAAAACCTTTTTTTACAGTGTGACAATTAAACCAAAACAAATCGAAAAAAATAATGTCTATAAACTGAGATTATCGTTGGAATTCTACTCGGAGTTTCCCTTTTTTTTTTTATAGAGTCTGACGAGACGAGCAGGACATATGCCTGATGGTAAGCAACACGCCTGCCACATAACAGCACAGTGACACGCAGCTAATGGAACATGCAGATCCCAAATCATTACCTAGCACCGCACTGCGCTCGTCACCCAGAGATCTAAGTCGTTACATCTCTAAGCCCTGTAATTTCTCTGGAAACATTGCCCTTCAAACCGGAACACAGTAATGTTTGCACATTACTGCTTGGCGTTAGAATAACTGGCAAAAGTGTGGTACTTCCCCAGGCGGACTCTGCTAAGAGTCCTACCACTACATACCTATTTTTGAAGGAAATACTTAAGTCTACAATTACAAGATATATCCGTATAACGTAACCGCAGTGTAATATTTTAATCACTAAAGCAACTAAATCAACTTAGCTATGTGAGTTACTTCGTTTCGCGAGGATTATTTAGTGCGACAGATAATTTAGTGAAATAATACCTAGAGAGGGTTTAATCTGTTGCGTTGTCATTTTCAACTCGGAAAATTATGGCTTGGTTATTAATGCGTCACAAAATATGGTCATTAGTACAGGAATAAGAAATCAGAATCCTACTAATGTTAGAAAGAGAGTTGTATGTTAGAAAGTTTGTTGCTTAAGTTGCTAGTTCACACAAACATCTGGAAAAGCACAAGGGATAATTTTTATCTTGAAAAAAAATTGGCAGTCATAGGAACTGCCGATAGAAGTGAAAACTTATAACTCAGAATTTGATAGCTTACCTTGGAAACTACACGGGTGTAACCGGAGGGCGTGGCCTGATCATCATGGCATGACCATCTAGAGATGCACCAGCATTTCCCATTGGCTGACGCATTTCTAGATGGCCATGCCATGATGGGCAGGCCACGCTCTTTTATCATTTCCCATTGAATGACGCATTTAGATAGCCAATGGCTATGGTCCCGAGTTTACCCGAACATTTCTTATCATATCCGAGCGTGACTGTAGAATTCATTTCACAGCCCACGAAAAATCTGTCTAGGCGCGCCAAAAGAAGTTTTCACTTCAAACTGCTGTGTCTCAGGAATATACTGTTCTGTTCTAAGTTGAGATGTTGACTGGATCCAAAATATATTTTGTATCCAGTATACCATTATAATGGTATACTATTCTAATGATAATTAGTCCGTCTAGTAAATTATGGAAAAATGTGGGACACGTTTTTTTTTTGTTTTATTAAATTATTAGAAATCGACAAAGATAATAAATATAGATTATAGATCATCAAACTTCCAGAGTGAGAGTTGTGGTATCACGTCTACACAAAAATTGTTTATAGACGTGACGTCAGTCGAAACACTATAAAGCACTACGTCTTCGTAACTTTTTGCTAGCTTATCGGTTTTTTATCGGATACACTTCCGAGAGTGTGCAGCTGATCTGCATGATCTAATTCTACCTTGCCCATTTTTTTAACGGACTTCTCGTAGCTCGAAGAGGTGGCACCGGTTCATGGTTGATGTTCCAAAGACACGAACGAAGAGATTTGACTCTACTTTTGCGATTAGAACGTCTAGGCTGTGGAATGAGTTGCCTGAGTGGGTTTTTCCTGATAGTTATAATCTTGGTGTCTTCAAATCGAGAGTGAAACGATTTCTTCTAGGTAAACTCGCTCTACCGTAGACCGCATCGTCGCTTTACATCAGGCGAGATGGCGGTCAAGTGTAAACCTATAAAAGTAAAAAAAAAAAAAATGTGTTCCATATTTGTTAGTAATCTAACTGACGGACTAATTAGTTTTTAGTCACTTTGTATATTGTATGCGGACGAAGACGATACAAAATACTAGTCCAATTAATATTTTAAATGACGATGAAACTTTGGATGTTTGTTGGAATCATGTCTGAACAGCTGCTTCGATCGCGTTGAAACTTGGAGCACTATTAGATTAAACTCCGGAATTGACTATTTACTTTTAAAATTACGAGAATACGAACTACTTATGTGGGTATATCTGCGCGGTGTTGCTAGTTAGGAATATCTCGCACTAGTTTATCTGAAGTAGATGCCGTTCTTCGTACGCAGAAGAACAACACTCATACCGCGTGAGATAGAGCCGAGAGCAAATAAACAATTAGCGAGAATACGCACTTGAGTTTCAATACCGTGTATTGTACTCGTTGTTGTTTCACGTCTGTCAATGAATAAGACTCAAGATGGACAACGGAATTGCTAAGACTAAACAAATAGCAAAATCTTTACCAACGTCATCATGAATTGGATAGATAAATGCACTACATTAAAGACACCTAACAAAGTTACTAACAATGGTTGTGTGTGTTTTTTTTTTTTTGAAGAGAAAACTTCTTTTGGCGCGCTGACTGACAAATTTTTCGTGGGCTGTGAGTTTCATTGAAATTCATTCCAGCGTCACGATCGGGAATTATAAGAAATCTTCGGGTAAAGTCTAGACCATGGCCATGCTCATGCCCACGCCCTCCGGTCTCACCCGCGTAGTTTCCAAAGTGAGCTATAAAATATTGAGTTTAAAGTTTTCACTTCTATCGGCAGTTCCTATCACTGCCAATTTTATTTTTTGTACCCATGTATGTACATATGTTACGCGGCAGCTCCGCCTATTGCAAAACGATTTTGATGATTATTTTTTTGTTTTGTAGAGACTACTTCAGAGGACTTTCCATTTATACTTTCAGAATCGGCCAGGTGGTTTTTGTAATTTTAACAAAATTCTAAAATTAGCTGACCCTTACCTGGATGAAATATTTGTACTAGGTACCTCGCTATTTATTGGAACAGAGTGTAAACACCCTGAGTATTAATTTCACAACAAAAAAGATATTTGGTCTTAAATTTCATTTTAAATTGAAGTCGTTTTTTTTTTGTTTTTTTGAAGAACATTAAATCATGTATTGCAGCGACGCCAACGTGTTTGATTGTATGTACTTACTTTTACATAACAACTAGCTGACCCCGCAAACGTTGTTTTGCCTTAGTGAACAACCCTTGTCACTTAGGGGTATGAAAAATAGCTAGTAGCCGATTCTCATACCTACAGAATATGCATATAAAATTTGGTTAAAATCAGTAAAGCCGTTTCGGAGGAGTAAGGAAACAAACACTGTGACACGAGAATTTTATATATAAGATGACTAATCAAACAGTCGAAATTAATTCAAAAAATCTCCCAAAGCTTCTGACAAAGAATCATTTGCATACTGAGAATCATTCGCTGCATTCCCACTTTCGTGTTAAGATTGCATGACAGTCCAATCATCCCCGCCAATCATACTGCTGTCATGTCATCTGCTTTCTGCATTATTTTGTCACGACATAATTTCTTTTGATGCCAACTCATTGTTTCCGAAATTGTCTTCGGGTTTTGCCCAAAGAAATTGCCTCTTTTATTTTCGGGGCTGTTACGGTTTTTGCTTTGTCCAGGTCTGTTGAAGGGCCATTGAGTACCAGATGTGGGATTGTTGACAATGTGTCTGATCTTGTCACTTCTTTTGTTCTCCTTTGAAGGGTGGCGCTAGACGCAATCTATATATTGTTTCTTGGAAAGGATTCTTAAGTGAAGTAGTTTCTTGTTACAATCCCAAGTATGACACAGTTAAGTTTGAATGTTGAGAGTTCCTGTGATATAATTACTGTTAATATTCTACTAAAACATATGATAATTGTGAATATTTGTTTCAATGTACGGATTTTTGATATATAAAAATAGGCTACATAAATTCATCTCAGAGCACACCGTCCAGGGTAAATGAAATAATAATAATAATATATATATTTATAGAAGCAGTCGCCGAAGCCGAAATCGGCTGGAAGACATCATCGTCATCATCATTTGCTACTCATTCAAATAATGAAAATCACTGACGAGATTTGTTTGAAATTTGATACAAATATAGATAATACTGTGGAATAACATAAAGACTACTCGTAATAAAACAGTTTCTGTCTGTCTGTCCACTTGTTATTCCGGAACAATAACAGGATGGAAACTATGCGATCGAAACCGCAGGATATCATTAATTAGAATCAATTAATAATAGATTGTGTTTAAGAGTCCACCTAAGGAGCTATCATACCATGCCGGTTTTTCTACTGACAAGCAGTGATGTGCAAAAATTACCGTGTTTCTAAATAAATAAGTAAATATTGGTGGACAATTCACACATAATACCATCTGATCCCAATCTAAGCAAAGCTTGTATGATGGCGGCCAGATAACTGATATAATACTTATATAGTTTTAAATACATACTTATTATACATAGAAACACCCAGACACAGTGCAAACATTTGAATTCATCACACAAATATTTACACTGGGTGGGAATCGAACACACGACCCTCGGCTTCGCAGGCAGGGCTACTACCAACTAAGCCAAGAGGCCAGTCAAAGAGCAAAGTTTTCAGAGAAATTACAGAACAAAGAGATAGATACTTAAATCATAATAAATATCTTGGCAGTTTAGTATTGTTTAGGCTCTTAGTGTTGAAAGTGCTGTGTGCCGGCACCGTGCTACTATAGTATATAAAGGCGTGTTATTTACCATCACTTACATGTGTTGCTCGTCCCGTTACTTTGTATTACAAAAAAGATATGATTAGATAAGTTAAATTAAGAAAAAATGTGATAACCAGCGGGCCGCAGCGGCATAGTGGTTAGACCGCCAATTTCACAATTGCAAAGTCGTGGGTTCGAATTAAATACTAGTAGACCACATTATTATCTTAAAATCTTCGCCTATATCCTTATTTGAAGTAAAATATTCAAGCTTGACATCAATTTGTAGAGAAACAGATCTGTTCCCACTAGTTCCATCGATTGTTCTATTGATAGAACTAGTTGGACTTTTTTGTCCAAGTAGTTCCATTACTCTACGTTTTTTGATGAATGCAACTAACTGGACGATCTGTTCCCACTAGTTCCATCGATTGTTCTATTGATAGAACTAGTTGGACTTTTTTGTCCAAGTAGTTCCATTACTCTACGTTTTTTGATGAATGCAACTAACTGGACCATTTTATCCAATTAGTTATGTTGCAAGATACGTGATTAATAAAGCATGCATGTTCCATTGCGAGTATTCCTGGATTCCAAATGATACTTACCTACATAAAAATAAAAAAGTTGAATAATATATTTAATAACAGAAATACATACTTATTGCACTCGTATACGGTAGAGACAAAAGTGATTAGACTCTTCAGAGTACTTCAAAGATACTGGCCACTTGTAAATGAAGTTTAACAAAAAAGAAAATACTGACATTTCCTTGTTTTATATTGAAGTAAAACGATTTTCCAGTTTTGTTCCTTTCTGATTTTACTCTGAGGTGTACAATAAATCATAAATAAAATGAATGAGGTACAAATTTTCGAAGAGGACGTGTACGTGTGGCGATGTGTCAGGGATATCAATATTACCAGCAACGTAATTATAAAAATGGATGTTCTATTTGGAAATGCAAAGAATATAAAAAAATAAAATGTCCTGGATCACTGACACTGGCATTGGTAAGTATTTTGTAAGCATAATATAATTAATGTTATCATATGAATTAGTTGAGAGTTGTTATTCAACTTTTTTATTTTTATGTAGGTAAGTATCATTTGGAATCCAGGAATACTCGCAATGGAACATGCATGCTTTATTAATCACGTATCTTGCAACATAACTAATTGGATAAAATGGTCCAGTTAGTTGCATTCATCAAAAAACGTAGAGTAATGGAACTACTTGGACAAAAAAGTCCAACTAGTTCTATCAATAGAACAATCGATGGAACTAGTGGGAACAGATCGTCCAGTTAGTTGCATTCATCAAAAAACGTAGAGTAATGGAACTACTTGGACAAAAAAGTCCAACTAGTTCTATCAATAGAACAATCGATGGAACTAGTGGGAACAGATCTCGAAGCATAGCCAATAGTCAGCAGACCATAAACATTACAAACGGACAGACAATGAGACTAAACAATATTCATACAGATAACGCAATTACCCCAGTTCGGAATGGGACAAATTAGGCGTTAGGCACGATTCAACAGAAATTAAGGAGTGTTTTATGAAGCGTATGCTTTTAAGTGTGCTTCGACTATGCTTTCAAGTATTAAAGTCATCGATATAACAATCTATGTACATGTAATTTTATACGAAAAGTCTACTGACACTGAAAATTATGTACAGTTATTTCATACATATATTAGGCTAGTATGTAATATAAATTGTATAATCTAATGTATTTAAACGACCATTGAAGTATATAAATGTAGATGTAGTTATTGAGTTATGATTTTATTTCTAATTTCTAAAAAGTTTAATGGCTGTGGTGAACATTTAATGTATTGAGACTTACCCCAAATACGTTTTCTTTTGTCGATATCTCGCCGCCAACTAGCCATCCTCGCCGGTTAACTAAGCGCCGCCGTTTAAATAGCGGCCTGAATGATATTCAGCCATTTGGTAAAACACAAATAACTAACATCGTTTACATTTCACACTAAGACACTATGCCCTTAAAAAAACTTAACAAATACTTAAGAACTTAAAAAAAGCTGTAGGTACTCTATTTGATACTGTATTGCGTGGAGCGTTGTAACCGTTTCTTAACTAATCGTATGCTCAGGGCACAAATGGGGTTAAATCGTCGGTTCCTTTTAGAGTAAATGGTATTTATATTATATTCTGTGTTGGCTTTCTATTTTTGACAACTTGAGTAATGTAGGTAAACCAAATAGTTTACATGGATATACTGTACTTTATCTAAAACGTAAACCGATAAAATAAATCAAAATACATAACAAACTTGAACAACTGTGTGATCATCACTGATTTTAATGGTAACGGAAAACATCGTGAGGAAACAGGCACGTTCAAAGAACGACATCAATCGAAGACATCATAATCACTCTCCACCAAGCCACTCTCCTTGTGAGATAAGGCGCAGCAGAAACATAGCATAAGCAACTCTCTAAATGTGCCACACTGCTGAGACTCGACAGCCTTCTCTCGCAAGGAGAGAGTGAAGGTCGTAATCTACCACGCTGACCCAGTGTGGGTTTGGGGGATGACGCATGACCTCGTAAGTTTTTGACACATGTCTGATTCTTCATGTTGTTTTCTTTTACTGTTTTTAAGTTAGCAGTTAAAAGTGTTAAAAACGCACATGACTCCAAGAGGACAGTAGTGCATGTGGGATTTGAAACCGGGGCTTCGGATTTTCTGTAGCCGTTCTCCCGACTAGACCAGCCGTAGTTTAACTAAACTCGATGCACAAATCCCTAAAACTAATCTCTGAAAAATTAAAAGGAAACAAAACAAACAAAAAGGAGGACACACACTAATTAGAGTAGTCTTGGAACATTTAAAATTTAAACGAACAAAACGACGGATCGATGTAGAATCGGAGTAGAAAAGTCGCGAGTTTATTTCGAAATTACGTTTTCGTAGAAACAGAGTAGACGTCCTGAGCTATTTACTTATTATTTATCTAAGGTATTTAGTGTACAACAGATTTATTCGAAACAAGCTCTCTACAAGGTGTTGCAAAAAGGTGCAACAATATTTATGGTAGTTCATCTACATTAAGTTTTGAATCATGTATGTGAAAATTAGGCATGAAAGCTCAAAAAAAATTTCCAAACAAAAATCTAATTTTTTTGGTTGTTATTTCATTTGACATACCCCTAATGGCCAGATCTCCGCACGGATTTTTGTACGACGTCGCGGCGTTGGTGGCAAGGTCGTTTGTCTGCTGTACAAGCTTTAGGGTTGAAGCTGGTGATTTGGTGGGAATTTTACGTCAAACTTTGACACGAATTATCTCGTGATCTACCGTGCTGAGGGGAAAGAGACCTTGGGTGATGAAGTCTACATCAGTGTTAGAATGAACTGTTAAAATATTGTTGGGGGTAAATCCAACACGTTGTATACAAAGTGAACAATGTCGTCGGAACCATTTTGCGAGTGAAATAGCTAAATGAACTGAGTAACGACTGTATCTCGGAAATTTATTTGACACTGGCAATAATAATGATAATTGTACTAGATTTATACAATGCTTAGGTTTAATTATTATTTGGTTAGCATGCTTGCGGCGCAGTAGCAAATCTTCAGTTGGGTCTAGAAATTGTTTATACTTAGTTAATTATTTAGTAGAAATTATTTATACTTAGTTAGTTAGTACTTTATTATTCACTAGCTGCGCTCAGGGGTATTACCTACGTAGTTCCCGTTCCCGTTATTTTCAAGGGATAAAAACTTTGTTGCTCAATCAAATCTTCTTCTTCTTCTAGACTACAGGCCCGTGAACAAAGTTTATGGTTCAAATGAACCACTAGGAGACCTATGTAGGATGATAGAAGGGTATAAAGTAATAAGATTCAGCACTATGCTCTCACTTGTAAGCTGTCCACCTGAGTACAGTCGAAGAGGGGGGGTTGCAACCCTCATTCATTTCTCCTTGTCGCATGATTTTTGTACGGCATTGCGAAATAATGGATTAGAAGAGGTACTGAAACTGTATGGAACCAATCCCGTACATAATCAAATGCCCAAATTTGATCTATTAATTGTCGGAAAATCACGACTTTTTCCGACAAACTAATAATTAACTTAAAATTTATAATTTTTATAGTTTCAATACCTCTTCTAATCTATTATTCTGCAACGCCGTACAAAAATCATGTGACAAAGAGAAATGATCGAGGGTTGCAACCCCTCCTCTTCGACTGTACTCAGTTGTACAGCTTACAAGTGACGGCATAGTGCTGAATCTTATTACTTTATACCCTTCTATCATCCTACATAGGTCTCCTGGTGGTTCATTTGCTACGTAAATTTTGTTCACGGGCCTGTAGTTTATTCGTGTCGATGACAATATCTATTTTTGTTCAACTACTATAATACAATAATAAAAAAGTGTTTTTATTCACATCGTAACGCGTGAACTGACTGAAATTTGGAACACATCGAACACAGTTTGATTTTAAAGTCTGGAAGAACACATAGACTTATTATCGCGAAAAAACAACGGGAACTTTAACTAGCGGCTAGTTATACTTAATATATACAATATCTCAAGTACAATACAATACAGTGCAACACTTACATCCTGAGGAAACCGACATGTACCTAGAATCTTTCGAAGCCATGTACCCGCACTATGCCAGCGTGGTCGATTATATCCTTGACTGCCGCCTTGCGAGAGAAGGCCCGAGCTATTCTATGGCCCGAGTCCCAGCAGTGGGAACATTTAGTGGGCTGTTTGTGTATGTTGTGTTGTTGTGCGCTGCTAGTATACCTACTACATTCTCATTGTGAATATTTCTACATTTTGACTAGCAGTACCCCGCGGTTAGCCGCGTAATTCTCGTTCCGAAGATTTTCCCGACATAAAAAATAGCCTATGGTTTCTTCCAGATTACCTAATCTAACAGTCAAAATTTCAGCTCGATCCGTTCATACGTTACGACATGATTTATGTATAATAAGTATGTTAAATACAGACTTTATAAGTATTATATCAGCTATCTGGCCGCCATAGTACAAGCTTTGCTTAGTTTGGGATCAGATGGTGTTTTGTGTGTGAATTGTCCACCAATTTTTTTTAATTGACATTGATAATGTAATAAGGATAGTAGGATTAGTAAGATGTACATAATGTAAATAATTTGAGGAGCCATTGCGATAGTATTTGTACGAGTAACGTAATTCACAGACAAACTACATTACAGTTCAGATTATTGTAATTCTCCAGACCGCACAGATAGAAGACGTTTCGATATAAATCATCATTTTCTATTTTCTAAATGAATTTACAATTCAAGATAATTACATTAACAGACTCGTTCCCATCAGATAAGTCAAATATTAATAAAGCAAGTGAAAAACAGATAGAAAACATTTATTTGGATTTAAGTTGTGATGCGAGATGATTCAAGTCGAAAAATCAATAAATATAAAAAGTCCCAATAGTAATAAAGTTAGTTTGATGAGTACTTTTACATTTTTATATAAAAGTTTAAGTAATAAGTAATATTTTATTACTTCTGATCTGATCTTTAAATGTATTATACATACATATTGATCCTAGCTGCACTAGTGAACTTCGTATCACCATATTCAATATTATTTACAGTGATTAACCCGTAAACATTGTTTCGATATTAGTTTTGAGAAGAACATTATTTTTGTTCGAAAATAAAAATTATAACACCAGTGATCCGACTGTGAAAGTCACGGTTAAAATCGGCCCTGCAGTTTTTTGTTTATGTAAGTATATTTTCAAATAAATTTAGAAAAAAAAACGGCTATCTACTTAATTTGGAAGTACAAGCGGACACTTCAGTTTAATTAACTAGATTCAATATAGACATTCAGTTAAATTAATATAGACTAGATTTTATAGATTAGAAATAAACATTTGACTATAACTAAAATAAATTAAGTTTAAAAAGTAAGAAAAATAAAAAGTTAAAACGAAACGAAAGAAAAGAACGTCAATAATACGCAAATATTGAGAAACTGAGGACCTCACACCGACCCCTGCCGCACGCCATGTTACTAAGTAAACAATACAGGGAACCGACTAAAAAAAGCTTAAAATATTTATTGTTTCGAACTAAGGTTGAAGGTAAAATCCTTTTTTTCTAGCAAAGTTTGAGCGCTGAGAAATTTGTTGTATTGTATGAGCGTGGTTTTAAACGCTTGACTTGGATTTGTGATGGTGTGTAAATCAGTCGTAGATTTTTAAATTGCTATGGGTATTATGGGTATGGTATTACTGGTTCTTTTTTGTGATTAAATGTTTGTGAATATAAATTAAGTTTTATGTTTTTTTTATTCACTCCAACATCTAGACACGCGGCAGAGTGGCCAGCCAAGTTCATTCAAGTAAACTGGCGAGCCGCACCATATGTAATATTACACGAACCATTTGGAGCTACTTTTGTCCTCCTTATAACTTAAAAACTATTGCACATTAACTTGTGAAATTCTTCACACATTGATACTTGCAGGATATCAATATGTGCTCCAAATTTCGTAAACGTACCTCAAAATGGTTTCAACTCGTTTTTTAATTACTCTAGTTTTAGTTTCATTTGTCACTTACAAATTCTAAGTGCTTTATCTGTGTTTGACAGCTATTGAGTGGTCACTACTGAGTGACAAAGAATACCGCCATCAAGTGGGTCAATCTTAAAATATGTTACATTTTAAACTGTAGTGTTGAAATGTAGCAATGGTCTGTCACTTCAGACTTTATTATAATTAGGGATGTTACCGTTTGTTCATTAAATATTTGTGAGACGAAAAGTTAGTTCTTAGGAGACATCAAAATTAGTTTTCTTTTCAACCTCTCAATCTACACTTTTAAAATTTTCTGCCTAATTTGTAGCGCTGGCTTAAATGGCTATTTCGCGCATTTCTCAATTTTGCGTAGCGCGCAGATTTCAGTGCACGCTTCAGTAAAATGTCCGTAAAAAAATATCTAGACCACCTATCATAGTTCTGTAAACGATATTAAGTTTATACACAATGCATCTCTATGTAAATGACCTACCTAATATCTGCAATTTATACCATAAAAGCGGAAATAATACGCCAAATACAACAAAGTTTGGAAATGCATAATTTTACTGCAAAAATACTATGCCAGTTTTGAGACTCGAAAGTTTAAAATATATACCTACAACGAAATTCACAAATTTCATTACGTATGGTAGGTACACCTAGGTACTTATTTTTTTAAACCGAAAAGGTTATTTTTTAAACGCGCTAATCTCAAGAACTACTGGACAGATTTCAAAAATTATTTCACAGTTGGAAATGTCACCTACATTGCCTCAGTGCTATATAGGCTATAATATATTATGTAACACGGGCAAAGGCGGGGTGGACCGCTAGTTGTATAGTTATGTTTATTTGATAAGCTTAAGGTCAGTACTCGCATACGGTATTACTCGATAGTTTTACTCGAAGTCGAGTAAAAATCAACGTGTGGACCGCAAAACTCACAGCTCGAAGGCTCGATGGAATTAAATGAAAGTAATTTCCTTCGAACCTACTCGAAGCGAGCCGACTCGTACGTGTGTACGTGACTGCGAGTGGCTCGAAGCGAGCCTAGTATTAGTATTGTTTATCGTGATTGAAACACGTGTTTTTAAGAGAAATGGATTTGCGAGTTTAACCCAGTACCTCTTTTACGTTTTTTCTTTTCATTTTCTTTGATTTTCTTATAAAGCACTGTGAGACTTGCTAAATACTGCCACCGTCTAGTTTGTTGCACAGACATCCTTTGGCTCGAACGGTTCGGTGAATACTGAACGACGCGCCTCACTCGATAGATCAATGCTCAATGTGTGGACGAAAGCCCATGCCATGGGTTTTACTCGACAGTTTCGCTCGATCGAGTAATACCGTATGTGAGTACTGACCTTTATAGGTTTTTCGAATAAGGGTGTTGACAGTTGTTGAAAAAGACTTCAAGGTCCTAAACATCGCCGCACTGTTGTTACCTTAACGGGTTTTTAACAGATACATTTCAGAAAGTGTGCAACTGAATTTCGTGTTTTAATATTATCTTGTCCTTTTTTATCGGACTGCTGGAAACTCAAAAGAAACGATCTCGCATTTCACGGTAGCCGTTCCAAAGACTCAAACGAAGAGGTTTGACTCCACTTTTGAGATAAGTACGCCTAAGCTGTGGAATGCCTGAATTGCCTGAGTGGGGTTTTCCCGATAGTTTTGTAGTGGTAGGACTCTTGGCAGAGTCCGCCTGGGGAAGGACCACACCTTTGCCAAATATTCTACCGCCAAACAGTAATGTGCAAACATTACTGTGTTCCGGTCTGAAGGGCAATGTTTCCAGAGAAATTACAGGGCTTAGAGATATAACAACTTAGATCTCTGGGTGACGAGCGCAGTGCAGTGCTAGGTAATGATTTGGAATCTACACGTTCCAATAGCTGCGTGTCACTGTGTTGTTATGTGGCAGGCATGTTGCTTACCATCAGGCATATGATCTGCTCGTCTCGTTACTCTTTATTTAAAAAAAAAAAAACCTATATATAACCTTACTTGTTAAATTATTTATAACTTTCAAATAAAGCTGAGCCTTACAATATACCTACTCATTAATAAAGTGTCATACAACATCTGCGATTCAATCTTAGTAAATACGAAATCTGATTTAAATCTAATTTCATTATCATTGGTCAGTTATTTAACTTTCATTCGCCGAAGAACACTTCACTAGATAAGCAATTAAACCACAATCGTAAACCAAGTAGGCCCTAAGACAATAGCCACTATAAACACTTGAAATATCTTCGCGTTCAAGCTATTTGCAATTATCAACAATGCAGTTAAGTGTGAATTAATTAATCGTACACAATTACTAATCGAAATTAAACGTTATAGTAATATTAATAAAATTTAAGTTATCAAAGTCGAATATTCAGGCGAAGCTTGTAGCTTAGATGCAAACTATATATACTGTAAATTGAATTATGTTCAAATTTGAATCTTAACTCATTGGAATACAATTTATTGTGGTTAAAAGAGGCTGCAGAATAAGACGAAGACTGTCAAAGTTGTAGTGTCGTGGCGCCTCGAAGAGTCCTTGAGACAGTAACACTTGAACACTCGAAGATGGCAAGAAATGTTGGCAAGGGACTTAGAAAAACATGGACTCTGCTTGAACTACTATCGATTTCGTCTGACAACTTTATTGTGAATACGATGTTTGCGCGTACGTTTGTTTGGACGTACGGCTTAATAGACAGGTCTACGTCTGTTGAGTCTGTCGGCATTGAGAAACAGTTGACCTCTTTTTCGGAATTTGTGTACATTTTCCTAGAAAGTGCTTTACGTAACTTTCCGTTAATATTACTCCGTATATGCTTTTATAAGTACAAAATTAATATAACATAGTGCTGCAACATGAAACAGTCCAAGCTACTAAACACTACACTTATCACTAGAATATATATTATGATTTATTTGACACTCCAGAGAAATGATCTCTGAAAACATTGCGTTAAAACCGGAAGACATGTTTGAAATAGCTGTTTGTAGAATAACTGACAAAGGTTTGGTACTTCTCCAGATAGACTCTGGAAAGTCTTACTTCTAAAACATTAGCAACGCTTAAAGTTTAATCAAATAAGTTTGAAAATACTATAGGACATTATCACCACCACCACCATTTTCACCTTGCCCTTTTTTCTATCGGAATGCTCGTAGCTCGAAAAAGCGACATCGTTTCATGGTTGATGTTCCAAAGACACGAACGAAGAGATTTGACTCTACTTTTTTGATAAGAACGTCTAGGCTTTGGAATGCGTTGCCTGAGTGGGTTTTCCCTGTTGGTTACAATCTTTGTGTCTTCAAATCGAAAGTGAATCGGTTTCTTTTAGGTAAACACGCTCCATCGTAGACCGCATCGTCGCTTAACATCAGGCGAGATGGCGGTCCAGTGCAAGCCTATAAAAGAAAAAAAAACAACACCGATACGATATTCCTTACCAATACGGAAGTTTAAAATAAACAAACTATTAAACAATTCTTTAGAAATTGGTTAGTATTCAGAGAATGTAGTTTATACCTAAGTACTTGTAGTATTCATGGAACCTGATACTAATAAGGAAATAAAGTGTTCTGGGAAAACTGAGTGAAATGTATGCAGATCTTACGATACAGGCAATGGCCGTGTCTCATTTACGTAGTACAAAAGGTACCTATGTTAAAGTACCCTAGTTTTCTGCAATGTATTTTCTAAATTTGCTCTATTTTTTATAGACGGACGATATTTTAACCCATAAATTTTGTTCACGGGCCTGTAGGCCCAAATTTATGGGTCAAATGAACCAGCAGGAGACCTATGTAGGATGATAGAAGGGTGTAAAGTAATAAGATTCAGCACTATGCCGTCACTTGTAAGCTGTCCAACTAAGTGCAATTGAAGAGGGGGGGTTGCAATCCTCGATCATTTCTCCTTGTTCCATTATTTTTGTACGGCGTTGCGGAATAATAGATTATAAGAGGTATTGAAACAATAAAAAATATAAATTTTAACTTTTTAATTATTAGTTTGTCGGAAAAATTTACAGAGTACGAGTAATTTACACAGCAAATTTGGTCATTTGTACGGCATTTGTTCCATACAGTTTCAATACCTCTTCTAATCCATTATTTCGCAATGCCGTACAAAAATCATGCGACAAAGAGAAATGGTAGAAGGTTGCAACCCCCCCCCCCCCCCCCCCCCCCCCTCTTCAATCACACTCAGTTGGACAGCTTACAAGTGACGGCATAGTGCTGAATCTTAATACTTTACACCCTTCTATAGTGCCCTGTGCTCGCTATTTTGCCGTAATAAAAAGTAGGATATATATGTGTTCCTACTCCAAACAAATTAATATGTATTTATTCTTGTTGTGATGAGCGAGTGTGTTGCTTACTATCAGGCACGTATCCTGCTCATCCTGTTAGTCCATACTATTTATATATTACCATTTAAAAAAATATCAAACCGTGTTATTCGTCTGAAATTCTATTGTCATGCTAATATTATTTTTGTAAAAGTTTGGATGTTTGTTACTCAATCACGTTGGATCGTCTCAACGAACCAAGTTGAAATATATTATAGGTTTGAACATATATTATAGTCTGAAATAGCACACATTTTTATCGCTAGAAAATAACGGGAATGGCGCGGGTGAGACCGCGGGGCGCTGCTAGCTATCATCTAAATTCTAATACAAATGCAAATACAACAATCTTTATTGCTTTATTGTAGGTAAGATAACATGATAAAACATATTTGGAACCGCAATTGACCTAATCCATTCTTTGATTCTGGGCAGATAATGGAATTCATTGACCACCTAACTCGCTGGTGTTTCCAATATATTTTAACGTAGTAACGTAAAAATATCTTCATAATCAGATTTATTATTAAGATATATTTTTTTTAAACTTGTTCAGAAAACCCATATCTGCATTTCATTCTTATCATTCTGTTACCATTGTAATGTAGATTTAGATGCAATTCTATCTCTCATCGGGCTGATGTATTTGGAATTGTTTATGAGAACCAGTATAAAATGATCTTTGTGCATTGGATATAGTTTTGAAATGTTTACTAAATCAGATTAGGTATGTTTAGAGTCCCCATTCCAGAAAAATAATACAATTTTGAATTAAAGTTACCAAATTTACACACTTCGGATATATTGAGATTTTTGTTTATTTCTTTCGCAACTGAAACGATTTGGAAGAAATGATGTTGACGTTGATGCAAGAATGATCTCATCATCATCATCAACAGCCCACTAAGCGTTCCCACTGCTGAGACTCGGGGCCTTCTCTCGCAAGGAGAGAGTTAAGGCCATAATCCACCAAACTGGCCCAGTGCGGGTTGGTAGATGACATATGACTTCGAAAGGTTTTAGGTGCATGTCGGTTTCCTCACGATGTTTTCCTTCACCGTTTTAAGTTAGCGGGATTCCGCACATGACTTCGAAAAGACAGTGGTGCGTGTGGGGTTTGAACCCGTGGTCCCCGGATCGGCAGGCGCCGTTCTCCCGACTAGACCAGTCGTAACTTAATGATCTAATCATGATAAAAATAAATAAATTAGTTATTATGAGATTGAGCATAAAACAACCGAAAATCTGAACAAATAAAGTGGCCAAGTGCGAGTTGGACTCGCCCATGAAGGGTTCAGTTGCAGCAAGTAACATTATATACATAGTACACATAGTTCTTGTAGTTCGTTGTAACTTTGATCGAAGTTTCAATAATAGTGTATTTATGACGTACTAAAAAAAAACTACTCATCAAATCGAGTTCAAACTAATTTTCGTTGGTAGTTTACATGGTAATGTACATCATATATTTTTTTTAGATTTTTCATTCTCGTACTTTAGAAGTTAGAGGGGGGGGGGGGACACACATTTTACCACTTTGGAAGTGTCTCTCGCGCAAAGTATTCAGTGTAGACGAAAATTATTTTAGAAACCTTACCATCATTTTTGAAGACCTATCGATAGACACCACACACGTGTAGGTTTGATGAAAAAAAATATTTCGAGTTTCAGTTCTCAGTATGGGGGGCAACCCTAATTTTTCTTTTTTTTAATTTTTTCTGTTCAAATCCTAATGCGGTTCACAGAATACATCTAGTTACCAAGTTTCAACAGTGTAGTTCTCTTAGTTTCGGCAAAAAGTGGCTGTGACATACGGACGGACAGACAGACAGACAGACAGACATGACGAATCTATAAGGGTTCCGTTTTTACGTTTTACGGAACCCTAAAAACACGATATGCCATTATTGTAATATTATTAATTTCATCATCATCAACAGCCGTCTTTATCCCACTGCTGGTCTTCCTTGGTGCCAATTGAGTCCAGGTTCGACCTAAGACAGAAAACGATGTCGTCGATTCATATTCCAGCTGGAAATCCTACACTCCGCTTACTTTGCCTCGGCCAGTACTCGGTCACAACTTTACTCTAGTCAACCAATTATCACATTTTAACCGACCGACCGCGACTGCGACCGCGACCGCGACCGGTCTTCTGTCGCGGTCTCGGTGCGAACTGGCGTCCATACAATTCTATAGTGTCAAGTGCCTGTCGCGGTCTCCGGTCTCGGTCTCCGGTCGCGGTCTCGCGTCGCGGTCGCGGCGCGAACCGCTACCTGAAGAGGAGGGGTTGCAACCCTCGATCATTTCTCCTTGTCGCATGATTTTTGTAGGGCGTTGCGGAATAACAGATTAGAAGTTTTAACAAGTTTCTGTTTTGTTTTTTCGGTTAAAATAATATTACAAATGACTCCCAAAGTTGTAATCAAGCATTGGTTGCTCCAAAATTACATGAGTTTCGATCTTTTCCGCGACCAGGGTTCAGGTTACGCTGGCGGCCGGAAGAATGTCCGTAGGCGTTCTCGGCTTGTTTTCTTTGAATTTTCATCTCAATAAGTGTTTGTATACTATTGGATACGTCGTGCACGTGATAAATGCTTGCTCAATATAAATCTCAAGTTTTAAGGTGAAACTGCACTGTGTACCAATAATAATAGTAAATCATTGTAGATTAGTCCACTGACCTGATAGAGTATTTAACAACCTTATTAAACTTTTAACCCCCGACACAAAAACAGTTGGGTATTTATAATATTTATGTTTGACGTGTGTGTGTGTCTGTAGCATCATAGCTCCCAAGTGGATGAACTGCTTTAGGTTTTGTTTTATTATGTTTAAAAGATGAATCAGTGGGAAGTGTTATTAGCTATGCTTTATCAAAATCGGTTCAGCTGTCGCAAAGTTATCAGCTGTCTTGTTAGTTGCGGTAGGAATTTTGGACGTTTAATGGGTATTTATTTGCTTTACTTTTAAACAAACATACATGTGACCTAAAATTTAAACAATTACGTTGGATTTTTTTAAATTTAATGGATAGTTTGTGTCTTCAAATTGAAAAACATTTTTATATTAGAATGCCACTAAAGATTTATTGTTTTATTTTATTTATTTATTTCAAATCAATTAGTACCGCTACAAATAACGACTTACACTAATGACACATAAATTACAGATTAATTATAGAACATTATGGATATGTCAAAATAATAAGTATTATTAAACTGTACATTCAATTATGTTAATCTTATGATACAAAATCAATCGTCCAAAAATAATGATATAAAACACGAAAATAATAATAAAATAAAACAATACCTACATATTTGTGTTCGCATTAACACTATACACAACAACATTCGATAATTATTACACCAAAGAAAACATAAAATAAAAATATTAACAATGTCACATAATAAAAAAATAAATTCCACAATATTAAACCCAATGTCAGTAATACTTACAATTCTATGTCAACAGTTGCAAACTCACATGTCATCTAAAAATACTTGATTGCCTAACTAATGTCTTTTCACAAAATATTAAGCATTTCCTCATAATGTATCTCCACGGACCTGCTAATAAATCTACGTCAGGTGCCGCATCGAGCAGAGAATTCAATGCGGCGAGGGACCGCGGTATCGGTGAGGCCTGGCGCGCGACACCTCGGCTCAGCAAACAGTTTGTTAGTTATTTTTTAGTTAGTTACCGTTTTTCTTATTTTTTATTCAAAAAAGAACGATGGAACAGGTTCTCCTTTATCAGCCCCTAAAATATACCGTCTGTTTCACAGGCAGACTTACTACCAACTAAGCTACCAGGCCAGCCTGTAGTTTACATAGAAACTACAAAAAAATCCCAGAGATTTTTTTTTGAGAATATTTATATTTTTAATAATATTTTAGTTTTAAATAGCAAAACTATTTAAAACTAAAATAGTTGACAAAGTCTAAGAAACTTAGAACACAAGAATTATACTAATAAGCAATCCAGTAACCATGGCAGCGTAATGCGTTAAAACCCTTATGGGAAAAATGCGTGTTGACTTGTGCTTTCTACCGCGTGGCGCTACTCGAATTGTTAGAGTTGTAAAGCTGTATAAAGACTGTATTGTGCTGCTAAATAGTTTATTGTGAAATGAACGTTCTAGGCGTTTATTGCTCTGGTATTTGTATTATTTAGGTTCGAGAAAAGTGGGAAGTTTTTGTGTTTGCCAGGTACATGTTCTTACATTCCATATTATAAGGTTAAGAAAGCCACTTTTATGTTTAAATCGCTGGAACTAGGAGATGGGATTTATCACTGTGTCTAGGTGTTTCTATGTATAATAAGTATGTATTTAAAAACTATATAAGTATTATATCAGCTATCTAGCCGCCATCACACAAGCTTTGCTTAGTTTGGGGTCAGATGGTGCTGTGTGTGAATTGTCCACCAATTTTTTTTTTTTTACATAAATATTTGTCTTGTGTGAGAATCGAACACACGATCTCTGATACCGCAGGCAGAATTAAGTACTAGGGTTTGATTCCCTCCAACCCGGTGCAAATATTTGTGTGGTAAATACAAACATTTATCCTGTGTGAGGGTGTTTCTGTTGATAATAACCACATTTATGATTACTTTATCAGCTATCCGGTTGCCATACATAATTTGGGATCAGATGCTGTGAAATGTCCACCAATGTTCATTTAGTTATAATGGTATAAAAACTAGGCTGTGAGTTATTCCAGATTATAATCTATATGATTTCTAAATTCCAGCTTTTGTTGTAGTTCTTACGATGTCATTGAGCAGCAAACATCCAAACATTCATATCCTATTAATTTTATAAACTTGACAGTTTGTATGTATGCATGTACCTATGTATGGACGTTTGTTACTATATCAAACAACTACTGAAGATGAAATTCGGTCCATAGACTACAGTCTGAAATAATACACGAGTAAATGTTTTCTCCAGAAAAAACAACACAAAAACATCTGAGGGAACAGATAGAAACATTTTTAAAAAGGCTTAGGCAAAAGACGATGTCGAGTCGATTACTATCGGAATCCTAACCGGTAGTGATCGGCTCAACAGACGAAATCGGACTGACTAGTACTAGAATTACGTTTAAAATGTTCACCACCCCCCTACTCCCCCCCCCCCCCCCCTTTATGTTCCTCTTCTTCTCCTAATCCAAGATCTATGTAAATAAAAAAATATTATTGTAATGACAAAGGTCACGGACTCCGGAGTCTGTGGAGTGTTTAAATTAAATAAATAAATAAAAAAAAGATATAAACATTTTATCATGCGCACTACAATAGTTAAAAGTATAACAAAATATAAAATACTTTTAACTAGTGGCATAAATGACGGCCATATCGGAGTCAAGAACTACGCGGGTGTAACCGCTGCGCAGTGGTAGTTTATAATATTAGTTCGATCTCAATGGACACTATTTCCCTTTGGTTCTCAAGATAATGAAGCCATGGAACCCCAATGGTTTAATTAATTAGCCGATAGAACTGAGCAACGCTCGGCATCCAGGCCCCACCTTTCCGCAGTTTAGCTCCACTCAAAATAACAAGAATAATCTGTGCCACCGTGGACCGTGCCGGGAAATGATTCATTATGACTGTGGCGCTAGGTAACTAGGGATTTTCATACCTATGTATCGATGGCCTCGATGAATAAATAAGTATTGCTGGATTTTCTCACACAATAATCTACCATTAACTAAACTCTTTTTTTTTACTTTTATAGGCTTACACTATACCGCCATCTCGCCTGATGTCAAGCGACGATGCGGTCTACGATGGAGCGTGATTACCTAGAAAACCGAACCGATCCACTCTTGATTTGAAGACCATCGGCTTAAACTCACTCAGGCAACGCATTCCACAGCCTAGATATTCTTATCACAAAAGTAGAGCCAAACCTATTTTTTCGAGTCTTTACAATCAAACATTACTAATCATAGCTAACAAACAGACAGCTGCAAGTATCCTGCTAATACTTATAAACGTGAATGATTGTCACTCAATCGCGTCGAATGGATAGGGTTGACATTTGGATACAATTACATTTTTGTCTGTTATAGCACACATTATATGCTACTTTTATCACGGGAAAGCTACGGAAACAGAAAATACGCGAAATTATTATTATATAATTATATTAGTAGTAGTAGGGTACTGCTAGAACTGATATAACTGTACTAATATTGCCTGATTTATTATTTGGGATTGCACAATAGATGTATCTAGTGTCGTCTGACTCATTCATTAATGATTAGTGTGTAGATATCTATTGTCGAATGACTAGTTGATGAAGTGAAATCTGATGACATATGTCCTATTACGTGTTGTCCTATATACCTCCACTAGGAGGTCAACTTTGTTCGAGGGACGGCTGCTAGAGTCAGCTGACCTATTCTTGACGAAAAGCTGATAGACCTACTATGGTCAGATCCTGAGATTTGACGACCAAATAACCTCAGTATTCCTCGTTAGAAAAATTAACTGATTTCACAGTTTTAGCTGATATAATGTTTATATGATTATAAACACTTCCATACTAATACATAGCAACACCCAGACAGAAAACAGTTACCTAAATTCATCTCATAATTATTTGCCCTGGGTGGAATCAAACCCACGACCGATGAGACTTACTACCCAATGAGCCACAAGACAAGTCGCCTTATGTCAAGGGCCCGTACTAGCTAAGCGGGTATAACAATAGTATACAGCCATGGAACATAGACAGGCATAGATGCAAAATGTCTCTAACATTTTTATAGTTCAGTTAAATTCCAATAAAATAAACTGCTTTGCAGTTTCAGTCAGTGGTGAATCTATTCATTGATCCCAAATCCTGGGTTCTATTCCTACTCACGAATCAGATTTGTGCGACGAAAACAGACTTCCCTATTGATCAAGAAACCTAAAAATATAATTTCTGGGAACATGCCGATATTCGCAATGTTTTTCTACACCGGCAAAGCCAGTAGTGATGACAAATTTAAACATTTGCACTTGGAAAAACATTCCAAAGTGCAGGCGAAATTCAAACTTACGACTTCATAATTGTGGAATAGTACTGCAAAAGTGACTTTCTTTTTATGTAGCTTGGATACACTTTATCATATTTTCTACTTATGTTATAAGCTATCAGCGCTGCGTGGTCTTAGTCATGTTTTTTACGCGATGAAAAGTATAATAGACTATAAGTGTGTTCCACACATTAACTCGATGCATACAGGTTCACCTACCGACGTGATCGATTTCAAACATCCAAACTCTGACATTAATTGTATTAATAGGATATCAAAGTTTGAGTTTTGGAATGTTCTGGTATTTGTTGCTCAATCATGTTCATATCGTAAGAACTGAAGCGATGAAGCTGACATTTAGAACTGTAATAGATTATGCCAGATAGCGTGGAATAACTTAATAATATCCTGAAGTTAGTTAACGAGTTACGCGGACAAAGTCGCGGGCACAGGCTTGTTAATCATATTTTTATTTTATTTTACTTTTAGCGCTAAATTATCTATATATAAATTTAAATTAAAGAAAAAAATAAACGAATGACATGATGAAATATTAGTAATTCATCTCTTTGTTTTCAATCCGCACAATTATGATTTTGCGTATCTAAATGTATTCAAAATATTATTTTCTTTTATCACTAGATTGAAATGCTGTAATTTAGTAGTGACACAAATATTACAAATGAAAAGTTTGTGTGTTTATAAGTGTGTATATTTGTTCCCAAATATAACGGCGTTATATTATAACGGTACGTAACGGCGGATTATAATAAAATTAAATAAATAATAAGTAAAGTACTTGTATAGACATGTTGGTTACTCTTTATCTCATTAAAGTTAGATGTTGTTTTTCTGCTGGAGACAATATAGGGCGTAGCTGATATCACATAAAAATATCAAAATATAATTCTACGTTGTTTATCATATTATACGCCTATTTACATTATATTGAAATCTGCATAAGTATTTAACATTTAACAATTGCGACAGAATTATCTACAAATTACCATGTAACCTGATCATTGCCACTTCTGTCACGGAACACTGACACTTGACAAATATATTATCTCAAATGTATTCACAACAATATCATTGTAATCCGTTATTCTAAGTTAACAGATTGTTTTGAATTGAGACAAGACTGGGTGACATTTAAAATAAGCAAAAGCAGCCGCCCACATAATATGCTTACTGGTGGGAGTTGAACCCTTCTCTCACAAGAGGGTCAAGGTCATAATTCACCATGCTGGGCAACAGACGGTTCCCTGAAAACTTCGTTCTTGGAACGTCTAGTTTTATCATGATGTTTTATTTCACCGTCAAACCCAGTCGTAACGACCAACCAAAGTACATGTACATCTTGGACTTGAAAAAAATACACTGAAATACAGCCAGACCTTGAACCTACGATTTCACGATTGAAATCTAACATTGAAGTTGCTAAGTCACCATGGATTTCATTGAAAATGATGACCATTAACATTCGAATTAATTAATCCGTTTTTAACTCATTGCAAACAAGGTGCAAACGCAATCCCAAAATACCTACTATCGTTACTTCTGTCAATTCGGTACACAACGTTTTGAAGTCGTTTCTTCTTCTTTTTCGTCTACCGTAATTTCGCCAGCGTCTAACGTTTGAAGAAGTCGTTTCAAAAAGACCGCGTTGTCTTGAACGTGCTTGATGTCAATGTCAGCTAATGAATTCAAACGGTCTAGATTGAGCTTATGTACCTAGATACTGTTTTTGATGCTGTGGTTTGTGTGTAATTGTGAGTTAGTAGATTTGAATCCCGTTTGCACCGTTGAGTATTTTTCCAAAAGCTCGTATAAAATTTTAATCCTACTGAATTTAACGATGAAAGAAAATGTAACATCGTGAGGAAACGTGACTATTTTATGACGTGTAATCTGTACCTGAACGTTTCAAGAAAGATAACGATCTTTTTAACCGACTTCAAAAAAGAAAAATATTCTCAACTCTATGTGTTTTTTTGTATAATACGTAAATAGCTTCGATTCCGATTTTTTTTTGTTCATTTAATCACAACTTCAGACCTCGTTCTATAATAAGTATCTAGGTGATCAGAACTAAAATTGTACTCTTAATTTCAGACGAGTTGGTGTTTAAGAAGGGGCTAAAATTTTAAAAGAGAGTCATATTTTATCGCTCAAAAGACAAATCAAGCTAAATAAAACCGTATGATACTATATAAATATATATAAATAGTGCAATCCACGAAGACGCGCCCCACCAATTTTCGGTTTAGGGGATCGCGTTTGCTCCGAGCGTCAGTCGCGATTAGTTTATTAATTGTAGTGTGCGTGTGCGTTCATAGCTAATTAGTGTGTACTGATAACACTCAAACATTGACGGAAGCTTGCACACATATACTATAAACGGTTAGGAGGAATAGTGGGGCGCGTCTTCGTGGATTGCACTATTTGTAGGTGTATACGTATAGTATTTAGGTTGTACACATTAGGTTACAGTCCGCGAGGTATAAGCTGAGCTTTGCATTAGTGTGAGTGATCACATGCATACGCATCTATTACCAAAAGTACAGTCAGACAACAAACTCTTAAGCAACAAGCTGACATTAACTATCCAGGATCAATATGGTCATTGCGAAAAGAAGTATCTCTTTTAGGATTCAAATGGTCAAGGACAGAGAATAACAGAAAAATTTTAATGGAAAAGCATGAGATCCGTCACCTACGTATAACTTATTTACTTAAAATTTCCGAATACCGTATTCAGGGCAGGCCTATCGTTTATACCGATGAAACATATATTGACACCACTCACACTTCATCAAAATCATATTCAGATGGCAGCACTTCTGGTTTGAAGAAACACCTTATTAAGAGAACATGGTCACAGCGTCCTGCGTCTGACTGTACTTTTGGTGATCACTCACACTAATGCAAAGCTCAGCTTTTACCTCGCGGACTGTACCTCTAGATCGGTGTAACGGTTTTACAAATATGTACATATCAACAAAATCAAAAATTTACATACCTCTTCGTTTTTCCTCCAAGACCTCGTTGTCATGATAAGAGTATTTGTATTTTTCGAGTGTTTTAGTTTAATTTGTAATCGAAGTCGGTGTTTGTTTTGTCGCAGAAAATGAAATTATTTAATAGTACAAAAAGATTATTTCTTTCTGATAATGTTTCTTAATTAGGAGATGCGACATCTACCAACCCGCACCTGAGGTGTTACCTACCTTTATCTCTCTTCTTATAAGAGAACGCTTCTAGCCCCAGCAGTGAGCACTTGAAAGTAGCATATTTTGTTAAGAGTGCGCCTAAAGCCAGGAAAAAATCAGATTTCACCAGCGCGACGCGTTTCTTAATGTGATGTACATAAAGTCGAGAATACCATGACACAGTTTGGAGGAAAAATCAATATTTAATCAGGAGTCCATTTTTGACCAAGTTTTATTTAATTACTCAATAACTAAACATAAATTTAAAAAAGTGTTCGGTTACTTTACTAGAACGTAAAAATAGAAATTTTATTACCAAAAAATAATGTGGGGTCATCGCTGATAATTTCGAGTACTCGAATTAAAACGGGTTTTTTCGGTGTCATTTTTATTTTTTTATTGTAAAAAACTCTGATCTATTTTTAAAATTCTATTCGGTTATTGTGCTTCTTCTTTATTGTACCCACACGTCAATATTTTTTTTGTCATAGTTTTTAGTTTCTTAACTTCAGTGAGCGCCGTCGAAAATGTCCTTTTTTCGTTTTCTGGCTTTAGGCGCCCCCTTAAATAGTTAATATTAATAGGGCGGACAGTATTGATAAAACAAACAGATATATTGACCCTAGCTGAGATTTTGCTATGTTGCTGTATCCGTGTTCGAATCTTATCTTAATGCGTTATCTAAAATACATTATTCGAATGATATACATGATGGAATTTAGTTTAGTTATTAGGGAAGAGAAACAAGGTCAATAATATTAGGAAGTTATTAAATAAATCTGACTAAAAATTTGAGTCATTAATCATAATCACAATTACCTACGAGTTTAAGTGATCGATAAATAATACAACAAGCAGCGGTCCGGGGTTTTTTCCTCGCAGTTTTCTTTCTCATTATATTCTCGGGATAATCCTAGAAAAAAAAATTAAACCCGACCCATTCAGACGTTCGCTGTAAAATGTGATTTTTTGGTACATAAAATGACAGGACGAGCGAGATTTGCACCTGATGGTAAACATAAAGCTGACTCGCATGTCACGCAGTTATATAAACACGAAACTTTTAAACGACTTCCTAGAAATGCACTGTGCTCGTCACATGAAAATATAATATCAGGTGTGATGGCGGTTTATTGACCTATAATAGCTAAAAAACACTACCTTACTGCATTTCTAGATCATGAAAGACATCCACAACAAACCAGAAATATCACTTTTCCTCTCGGTTACAGTAGCTGGAAAGGTTATCGATGTCTGATAAGAGTTACGCGTTCGTTGCGGCATATCGACTATCGATTAGATCTTAGCGGGAAATGTCCCAGCCCTATCGGGTTAGAGCTTGTATCGAAATTAGATTATCAAAAGGTTAAGCGCGAATAATTGGGTGTGATAAAGTTTAAGTCTTCGTAATATTGTGATACATATTTAAGACTAGCAGAATCTCACGGTCTTACCCACGTATTTCCCGTTATTTCTTACAATAATGTATAAACGGGCCACTAAATGGTCCCACTGCTGGTACTCGGGGCCTTCTCTCGAAAGGAGATAGTCAAGACCATAATCCACCACGCTGGCCCAGTGCGGGTTGGTGGATGACACGTGACTTCGAAAAATTCTAAATACATGTCGGTTTCCTCACGATGTTTTCCTTCACCGTTTTTAAGTTACCATTACGCACATGACTTCGGAAAGACAGTGGTGCGCGTGGTTTTGAATCCGGGGTATCCGGATCGGCAGCCGCCGTTCTCCCGACTAGACCAGCCGTAACTTGCAATAAAAGTAGCTTATGTAATATCTATTATCATTTACTAGCAGCGTCCTGGGGTTTCGCCTGCATACTGCCCGATTTCGTTATTTTCCCGGGATAAAAAATAGCATAATACCTATGTGTTATTCCAAACCACGATCTATGTACCGAAATTCATCTAATTTTTTTTTGTAGTTTTGGCGTGAAAGAGCAACAAACATACATCCACATATTCTTTGGTGTTCATAATATTAGTAGGTGGTATCATGGAGATCCTTCACCTGATACTTAGCCGATCCATTCCAAAACTTCGAACAGTACTCGATAGATACAAAAGCGAATCTGTGCTTAGTATACCATATAGTAAACGTGAACAAATATTGAAACTTGAAGTGTAACCTTCGTACCTTTACTACTTTGAGATTGTCAGAATTCGGCGGTTAGGCTGTGTCCTCAGTAGGCAAACTGTGAGCGGCTGACTGAGCTAGTCTAGTACGCCATGTATTTGAAATAGAATGTCCACAATCCATGTCCACATTTGCTAGTTTTGCGCTCAAAATACGCAGTTCGCGCAAAACTAGCAAACTGTGGACACTCCATTTGTAATATATGGAAGGGCGTACTAGACCGATGCATGCTGATACGCCGCTAACTCAGTCGGCCGCTCACAGTTTGCCTACTGGGGACACAGCCTTAGGGCAATCAAGAATACCTAGCCGCTGTTATGACTCGGTGCCGAACTTGAGAGCCCCGAAATTCTTCTGGGAAGTCGCAGGGGCGGGCCTGGCCGTTGTTTATGTCTGCCACCGGCACGGCGCGTTTGATACTTACCGATGACAAAACATACCTTCACCAGTCAATAAATAAACTTACCGTCATAAAGTATTTCATGTATTTCTTGAAACCTTACGTACAAAGCCTAAAAGCCGGGTCACACAGAGGCGATCCGGTAGCGATAGCGATCCGATACCGAGTATGGGATCGCGCCCGATTGCTGTGTGTCAGGTTGCATACAAATTCGAACATTACAAAAAAATCCGTCTCGGATCGCTATCGCTATCGGATCGCCTCTGTGTGACCCGGCCTTTAACGCTGACACATTGTTGTGTAAATCAAATTGGCGAAAAACGTTTTATTTGTCCCTACTTCCTACTAATGTTATAAATGTCAAAGTTTGGATGTGTGTTGCTCAATCACGTTGTAGCGCCTGAATAGATCAAGTTGAGATTTGGAACTCAGATTATAGTCTGGCATAACAAAAGCTACTTTTTGTTGTGGGAAATGACGAAAACGGGAACTATGCGAGTGAAACCAAAGGACGCTATTAAACTAAAATTATAAATGCGAAAGTAACTCTGTATAACTGTCTGTTACGCTTTCACGCCTGAAATTTCATTTAAACCGATTTAAATGAGATTTGGTACAGAAATAGTTTACAACCTAACTAAATTTTAAGCAGATAAGTTTTAGTAATAAATATATTCCAGTTATATCAAGTAAAATTTGCGTGTCATGTCATGTCAAGTAAATTAAAAAAAAACTATCTTAATTTTATTCATTAATAGTTTTATTGAATCAATTTGGGTCTCGTCTGAAACCGTCGTATTGCGAGACGCGTCTCCCACGATAGTGTATACGCTCTTACCATCCGAACCTTGAGACACATTCTTAATTACTCGACTTCGACACTCCATTGACAAATGGCTTAGAGATAAGGAACGACGATTCCCACGTTAGAACTACCGTGCCACAGCAAACAAACGGTGCCTGCCTGGAATAATACACAGCGCAGTATTAAGACAGTAAGAACAATAGCCATAAAAGTAGATAAATAATATGACAGAGATTTCCCAAAAAAACAAAACATATTATTATAAATATTTATAGATAAATAAATATTAAAAGCTTTTCACTCAACACATGTAATAGTATACATGGTACTTACTTCCTACTAATATTATAAGCACAAAATTTTATAGGCATGTATACCTACTCTTTCAAACAGACTCTCCTACTGAAGGAACTGAAACTACTCTTTCTACTGAAGGAATTTGGATGAAATTTGATACATAGATAGACTGGCCTCGTGGCTCTGCCGAGTAACTCTGCGAAGCCGAGGGTCGTGGGTTCGATCCCCACCCAGTGCAAATATTTGCGTGATGGATTCAAATATTTGGACTGTGTCTGGGTGTCTCTATGTATAATAAGTACGTATTTTAAACTATGTAAGTACCTATTATATCAGCTATATAGCCGCCATAGCACAAGCTTTGCTTAGTTTGGGGTCAGATGGTGTTGTGTGTGAATTGTCCATCAATATTTATATATTTATTTGCAATGGTCACATAGCTTTTATTATCCCGGGAAAACAACGGGATTGGGTAAAACGCGGGTGAACCCGAGCTCCTAGTAAAAAATATTAATTTTTATTTTTACTACCTGTCTGTGTTTGTACCGGCTAATCTATGAAACGGCTGAACAGTTTTTTAAGAGACTTTCTTTAGCAGATAGCTGGTGTTATAAGAAATAATTTTATAGCATATCTAATTAACATATTTTTTTATGACCTATGGCAGTTGCCTTCACATGACTGTCTGGATCTGGCTGAAATTTTGGAAAACAGATTATAATTTTAAATAGGCATTCATAGGCAACTTTTCATCACGAAAAAATCACGGGAACGAGAATAACAATAGTAAAACCACGGGGTGCTATCAGTGCCATATATATTCTACTTGTGTATAATTAGCAGCGCCCCACAGTTTTACCTACCTATTTCTAGTTCCTTTATTAAAAACGGGACGGGAATTTTTTTTAAAAAATACATATATGTCATTCCAGATTTCATCTGGGGTTGCAATTTAAACTCGATCCATGCAGCCGTTTTAACGTGATTGAACAATAAACATTTTAACACTGACATTTACAATATTAGTAGGATGGTTAAAAAGTAAGCCTACTGAACATTTTATTCTGTGTGTCGTTCGCTGTTGACACGCGATATTAGGCGACGGGACGCGGTCACGCCGCGACACGTGTACCGTTTTTTTTTAAACTATAATAGGTTCGCACTTGACCACCATCTCACCGTGTCACAGACACGACGTGTGACGGGAACAATGGCTCAATGCGTGTTGGAACTTCTAAGGGTTACCCTGTAGGGCGACCACCTAATGCGGTGTAGTTGAAATTTTTTTTTTGTGTTACAAAAATATTTAATTGAAAAATAATCGATTTTCTTCGAAAAAACAAAAACTAACTTCTTCTATTTAAAATTAAATTCAGTGTCTCGAGCAAATTAATTTTCAAAAGAAGCTATCACTATGTCGTCCAGATGAATGAGAGCAAATTTTAGATTTTGGTTCATATTCCAAAAACCAGCACACCGATTTCAAAAAACTCATATATGGGTAGTAGTACCATATGAAATTTATCTCCTCTAAACTATGATTTACTAAACAAAAAAAGAATCATCAACATCGATTTACAATTAGCTCCTATTGCGTAACATAAATACAGAATAAAATGCAACCGAATTGAGAACCTCCTCCTCCTATTTTAAAGTGGGTTAAAAACAAAATGAAAAGGCACTATTATTTGAAGAAGAATTGTAGCAGAAAAATAAGCTAGTTAATTTTACTGCTAATGGCATTTTATGCTATAGGTCCAAACTTTATTTTTCTTACTTTTATAGGTTTACACTTGACCGCCATCTGGCCTGATATTAAGCGATGATGCGATCTACGATAGAGCGAGTTTACCTAGAAGAAAATAAATCACTCTCGATTTGAAGACACAAAGATTGTAACTATCGGGGGAAACCCACTCAGGCAACGTGCCTGCCACATGACAGCGCAGTGACACGCGGCTATTGGAAAATGAAGAGTCCAAATCATTAATTGCACCACTGCACTGCGCTCGTCACCCAGAGAAATAAGATGTTTTATCCATATGCCCTGTAATTTCACTGGAAACATTGTCCTTCAATCCGGAACACCGTAATGGATGCACATTACTGCTAGGCGGCAGAATAACTGGCAAAGCTGTGATACTACAATAAAATGCAAAATAATTCTACGATAAATGTCCGCCAATATTTATTGAATTTATTTGAAATCTTTTTTTGTCTCGTTCGACACGTCATTAAAGTGATAGATGTGGGGAGTCCAATCCTGCGCCTCTCAATCAACGTTTTCCATTAAAGTGACAGTGGCTGAGATGAAAAACGGCGATTTCCCGTGTGAGAGGAACCTGGGAATGCGCTTGGTCGGTTCTGGATTTTACTAGAAAAATGTGTACTTATATTGTTTATTACTTGGATGTAGATGTTAAATCTGGTGCGGGTCAGAATACAAAAGTAGTTTTATTTGATATCAGGACTAGATTTGGGAAGTTTGTTCCAAGAATCGTGTTAAATTATAATCATCTAAAGGCCGATTTAACCCTTAAACAGGCCCCGAAGAACCGCTGCAAGAAATAAAGTGGTGTAAATGGATTTAGGCTTTGAGTAGCGCCCTGTATGATTCCTTATCAACAAATTTTTTGAAAAAGCCTGAAAAGCCTGAATAAAAAATGTGGGAAAACATAATCCCATTGCCTGGGTAGAGACTACAATTTATGTGATAACTATATATAAATGTCGAATGTTTGTTTGTTCATAATTTTTTTTTTTAGGTTATTTTTTTTTTAGGTTAGTTTAGGTTATTTGCGTGAAGTAAAAAAATATAGTGTAAGTATGAATTATTTATTATATATGATATTATGTATATGAAAAGGCTAGTATATAAAAGTTGATAAATTTGAACAGGCAATGGTTAAATAGCTCCCACAAATTAGTTCGACTCAACAGGCTATGGTCACATGTTCCTCACATTGTTATTTGCCTTATTTTAGACAATTTAGCAAGAAATCAACTAGAAATAATGTAAATCTTGATAGAAAAATTAAAAATCTCTAATATATCAAAAAATTGCTGTTGTACCGGACACTCAAAACTCAAATGGCTGTCAAGTGTACCATTCGTTCGTATACACAGAGCTTGCTAATCGGAACCACAGAGTACATATTTATGATTAAATTTTGACAGATTGTGGGCTTTTCGTTGCCAAAACCTGGCTACGGCATCGACAAATCTATGTGGGAAGCATACGTCCGCAGCCTGCTTAAGGGTTAAACTGCTAGAGCTGGAACAAGAGCATTCTTTCTCGATCTTTTAGTGTAAACGAAAGATCGTTCTTAGCGTTTTCCATATTATATATTAGATAGAATCTTTGCAAACGCAAACAAAACAACGAAGGAATGCTCTACGTTTGTTTACACCAAATGAATTTGATACAGTGGGGATAGAATGAGCATTTATGCTGTGATCTTAAGGTACCGAAAATGTCAAATATGACTTTGATAGATAGATAGACAGATACTTTTTATTGTACATACCATAAACAAAGAAACTCTGATACAGGAGAGTATACTGATACTGATTGTAGTGGTAGGACTCTTAGCAGAGTCCGCCTGGCACCATACCTTTGCCAAATATTCTACCGCCAAGCAGTAATGTGCAAACATTACTGTGTTCCGGTCTGAAGGGCAATGTTTCCAGAGAAATTACAGGGCTTAGAGATATAACAACTTAGATCTCTGGGTGACGAGCGCAGTGCAGTGCTAGGTAATGATTTGGAATCTTCATGTTCCAATAACTGCGTGTCACTGTGCTGTTATGTGGCAGGCATGTTGCTTACCATCAGGCACATGACCTGCTCGTCTCGCCACACTATAATTAAAAAAAAAAAAAAAACAATAAAACTAGTGTAACAATCGGTGGCCCTACATTGCCTTACTTTGGTACATTAGACATAGATTCATTCTTAATCTACCATTTGATCTCTTTCCATACCTGTATTATCTACTAGCAGTGTCCAACGGTTTCACCCGCATTGCTCCTAATACCGCAATTTTCTCAGATGAAATTAGTCTATGTGTTCTTCCAGACAATAGTCGAACCGGGGTCCAAATTTCAGCCTGATCCGTTCAGACGTAACGGCGTGATTGAGCAACAAACATCCAGATATTGACATTAGGATATGATAAGTGATAGATATACATGAGTATATATAATTATTATACGTAATATATATTATACGTATTATTTATGTAGTATATATTATACGTAAAAGAACTTGAACTACATATTTCATTGTGGGTACGTGTATCTGTGTCGTGTTAATCACAAAACTCATTTAAAGAACTCGATTGAACTCAATTTCATTTCTCAAATACCTTTTTATGTAGATGCGTATTATAAAGGAATAATTATTTAGCTAGTACTATCAATAATTGTAATAATAAAAAAACATAAGTTACGGTGGTCTAGTCGGGAGAACGGCGGCTGCCGATCCGGAGACCCCGGGTTCAAACCCCACACGCACCATTGTCTTTTCGAAATCATGTGCGTAATGCCGCTAACTTAAAACGGTGAAGGAAAACATCGTGAGGAAACCGACCTGTACCTAGAATCTTTCGAAGTCATGTGTCATCCGCCAACCCGCACTGGGCCAGCGTGGTGGATTATGGCCTTAACTCTCTCCTTGCGAGAGAAGGCCCCGAGTCCCAGCAGTGGGAACGTTTAGTGGGCTGTTGATGATGATGATTGATGATCAATAATTGGGGGATATTTTTTACCGGGATCCGGAGCTCCGGGTTAAAATCTCACACGCACCACCGTCTTTTCGAGGTTGTGTGCGTAATGCCGCTAACTTAAAAACGATAAAGAAAAACATAGTACGAAAACCGACATGTACCACAATCTTTCGGGGTCATATGTCAACTCCCAACCCGCACTGGGCCACCATGGTGGATTGAAGCTCTTTCCTTGCGCGAGAAGGCTCCGAGTCTCACCAGTGGTAAACATTTAGCGGGAAGCTTATGCTTATTCTACCGTGGTTAAATGTTGGAACGCGTCTCCTATATTTCGATGCAATTTCATGCACCCAAAAACAAAACTCCTCAAAAGTATACCGTAATCTACAAGTTACAAGTATTACAGTACTGCCTATAAATATAGGACAAACTAAATGAACTGTTTCTTCCCGCATACAGAAATACATAAAGGCTGTGAAGAACAATGAGCGAAACAAATCTGCGATAGCAAAGCATCTACTGGACTCAGTCCCTTACAGGACTTACTTGGCGGTAAAAGTAACTAGAAAAGTTGTAGTACTTCCCCAGGCGAACTCTACACAGAGTTAAGTGTTGTGTATTTATAATCTTTTGTAATATATATAAATTACTCGTGTTGCAATAATTATTACAAAATTTCTTCGGAATGGTTCGAAGCTTTTACGTTTTTTAATAATGGGTAAATATGTTTGTTTATTGGGGAATATGACTCTACTCTATTTTATACCTCTAAGTGATCCGGTGATGTGAGTGAGTGAGTGAGAGGTGATCCACTCAAATTGTTTGTTTTATTTCGGAACAATCGTTGTATGATTTTGTCATTAAAAATAGTACATAAAATACATATATTGTATCTTTCGACTATCAGTCCCTGTTTGTTTGTCGAAAGTTTTCAAGAATATATGGATATTATGTGTTATTTCTTACGCAAAAACTGCTGAGGGGATTTAGATGAATTTTAGTACACAGGTAGATAAGGGTCTGAAATAACACAAAGACTATTTTTATCCTGAAAAAATAACAGGTTCTGGAACTACGCGGGCAAAACCGTGGAGCACTGCTAGCACTCTAATAATCTTCATAATTTAAATAGCAAAACTTTAGCTAGGTCAGCTTGTATCAAATGGATTTAGCAGATTTATACTATTTTGCTGCCGTTTAAGTTATTGATAACCAATTTATATTTTATCACATGCTACTTCACTGGTAATTATTATGTCTTCGCATTAATTAATTTGTTATGGCACCTTTATTATGCATTGCTAAGTACAGTGCATAATGTTATGTAACTTGCAATTAGAATAATGCCACCCGCAAACGCACTCTAGTATGCAGACAACAAGCCATTCTGGTTCACTTTTATTGCTTATTGTGACACGTTTTTGCGATACATTATTATTTAATACTCTTGTATACATCCAATTATAAATTAATTAATTAATTGTCTGATAAGAATTTACATTTGTCTAATATCTTACGAGCAATTCTTGTATATTGTATAACTTAATATTTTATGTAAAAATCCTGTGTTTATGATGTTTGTTCCCAGTGAAGTCTACATCAAGTAAACCGATAATCATGAAAGTTGGCATTTATGTGTAATTTAGTTCAGCATGAGAGATAGTACAGTTTTCTTTCCATTGTTGCATAAACAGCCCACTAAATGTTCCCACTGCTGGGACTCGGGGCCTTCTCTCGCAAGAAGAAAATCAAGGCCATAATCCACCACGCTAGCTACGTCCGGTTTGGAGAATGACGCATGACTTCAAAAGATAAGTCAGCGGCATTACGCACATGACTTGGAAAAGACAGTGGTGTGGGTGGTTTTGAACCCGGAGTCTACGGATCGGCAGTCGCCGTTCTCCCGACTAGACCAGCGGTAACTACTAGACCATTCCATAGTTAGTTGATATGGGTATAATTTGAATCTCGGAAATAGATCCAAACTATCTTGATAAAATTTAATGTGCAGGAGTTTTCGCAGGATATAAGTTTGATTAAGTTTATATGTTTTTTCCAGAATATTATCTAAAACAGTGTTTCAAATTATAACTGAACGGATGTGCCGTGATTGAGAAAAAAACATCCAAATATTCAAACATTGACATTAATAATATAAGTAAGATTATCATTTATTATCTTCTGTATTATGATGTTATGATTATCATCAATCTTTCAATTGTTAGTAATTTGATTGTTGTTAGTAGGTAATTTGATTGTTCTATTCTCGAAGAAGATCAAATGCAGAATCAAATCAGCAAGGCTACACTAGTTGTTACATGAAAGCGCATCGACCACACAGCGTGATCGTCTTCCCCTAGGCTCGGCTATGAATGGATTAAGCTCCTTCGTTTCATCGCCTGCAGCCACGAATAGAAATAATGTCTCTGTATTTCAAAATGATTTGAAAATTGATTGTAAAATCTGTAGCAACAGTTAACTTTGTACAATGAAATGAATATTATTTGGACAATCTTCACACAACTTTACAGCCCTAGGTCTAAACTCAAGTAGAGCTTGCATTATGTGATTTATGTGATTATGACGGATTATGACGGATTAAGGACACAAACGAGAAGCGTACAATTATCAATTATTGCAAATCAGGAGCCACTTACGATACAATATTGGAAGGATTTCATAATAAAACTCAGACTTTAGGACAAGGCGATGCCGTCGCAATTATTATAAATAATTATAATGACACACTCAATAAATCGAACAATGATAACGGATATACAAGGTTACTGAGGGGAATATTGGAAAGACAGAACAGATCTTATAATATCATAGTTTGTGGAATAAGGTATGACAGTAAAAATGATATCAAGATTTACAATATAAATAAAGAAATAGCACACGTCGCTAACACAGTACAAAATATTAAATACATAGATCCTAATATAAAAGACAATTATGGCAAACTATACAGTTACAGGAGAATAACGGAACTCGTAAGAACCACAATAGTAACCTCAACTGCTTCCACCAAATTTAATGCAACATCAGCATTGCAATTTATTCAATTAAAAGAAGAAAGTGAAAATGTCACATCATTTGACGCTGGAAATTTTCAAAAGGAATACAAGACAACCATAGATACATAATTATACATGCAAATATTCAGTCAATAAGTAATAAATATTTAATTTTAGAAGATTTCCTTGAAATTAATAGGTGTGAGGTCCTTTGTTTATCGGAAACTTGGGGAGAAGATGACAAGGTACCTACTATGGTCCTCCCTGGCTTTGAACTTGCCACTTGTTTCAATAGAAAGTTATTTTTACACGGAGGAACAGCCGTATTCGTTAGAAATGAGCTGGATTTCAAAGATTATCATAGTGTTAAGGGTCAAATATTGATGTCTCAGGATGCTAGTGTAAGAATGAATATTCTACAAGACGCGATAAAATTCTGTTATGACGTTGCGTTTCCCAAAAAGAAAAGTAATATAAATTTTGCAGCTAAAAAATGGACATCGAAAGGTATCGAAATCTCTAAGAGTAACCTATCAAAAATGGAAACTTTGCAGGAGTTTCAGCCGAATGAAAGCAGAAAAAACGAAATCAGGAAGTACAAAAAAGTTTTGAGAAGGGTATTTACAGAAGCAAAACGTAATCAATTAAGTATCAGAATAAAAAAATCCGAGAACAAACTAAAAGAAACATGGAGGATAATAAATGAGCAGGTAAAACATAACAAAAAACAAAATAAAATAAAAAGGATACTCAACCTTAAAATGGCGGATGGGAAAGAAATAACAAACTCTAAAGAAATAGCGAATTCCTTCAATAACTTTTTCAAGAATGTCACGCACAAATTAACCAGTAATATGCAGACAGATGCTAGTAAATGTGTTCCTTATTTAAAATTAAGAGACCAAATACAAAACAAAATACACTTCACCCCAGTAGGTTTAGAAGAATTAGTGACAACCATAAAAAATATGAAACCGAAAACTACATCTGACATATATGGCATGAGCCCTAAAACTATTCGAAAATTAGTTTTAACAAATAATAACATGTTAGAACTACTATATATTACCATAAATTATTGTCTAGAGAAAGGAGTGTTTCCCGAATGTCTAAAACGTGGTAGAGTGATTCCACTGCATAAAAAGGGAGAGGATACGGATCCTGATAATTACCGACCAATTTGCATTTTACCCGTTATATCAAAATTACTAGAAACTGTCATCAAGAGGAGAATTTTGGACTACTTTGAGAATAATAATCTTTTCACAGCTTCTCAATTCGGATTTCGTGCAGGAAGATCTACCGAAATGGCGATAAGAAAGGTAATATATTATATTCTGGAATCACTAGATAAAGCAGAAAAATGTGCTAGCATATATTGCGACTTGTCAAAAGCATTCGATTGCCTTCGGCATGACATCTTGATTCTGAAACTACAGCATTATGGGTTTCAAGGAGCTGAGCTTGACATGATGAAAGCATACCTCAAAAACCGATCCCAAATTGTGTCACTGAACGACGATGATATATCAGAAGAGACCTTCGTGGAGATAGGCGTGCCACAAGGATCAATATTGGGGCCATTACTATTTCTGATTTATGTCAATGATCTTGCTAACATAATGCCTGATTGGACATACATAAGTTTATTTGCAGATGACACTCATGTTGGCATAAGAGATAAACTTAAAGATAGACTAAATGAAAAACTTACAGAGGCTATAGGTATTCTTAGTAAATGGTTTAATGACAATGGCATTATTATGAATGCTGACAAGACAGCAGTAATGTACTACCGATCCAAGAAAGGTGGAATCAATGAAGATGGACTGAAGGAAAATGTTTTTCTTGGTTACACAATTGATAATACTATCACTCACGCAGCACATATCGGAAAAGTATGTAGACAGTTGTCAAGAGCAAATTACGCACTTCTGAAACTGAAGCCATTAGTGGATAAAGATGCTATACTTTCATTGTATTTTGCTTATGTACAATCACGAATACGGTATGCTATAACAGTATGGGGAAACGGAAAAGACATGATTAGGATATTACGAGCCCAAAAAAGAGCCATAAGAATAATTCTCGGTTTGAAAAAAAGAACGTCCGTGAGAGAACATTTCAAAAGTAAAAAAATTATGACTGCCATATCGTTATATATTTACAATTGTTTGTTAGAAATATATGACGAAAAAGTGACCCTCATGAAGACAAAACCTAGGTATTTAAGAAAGTGCCGAGTTTACGATGAATTGCAAATACCTAGAAATAGACTGACAAAAGTACAAAAGCAAGGAATTTACAGTAAAATTTGCATGTTCAACAAGCTGCCAACAAGCGTGACCAAACTCGATGAAAAACGTTTCAGAAAAGAGTTAAAATACTTTTTCGAGTCCAATCCCTTTTACTCACTAAATGAGTTCATGAAACGTAATATAACGGAATCTTCATTCTTGCAAACAAGTGAATTGGTTTCAAACCAATGAGTTGTGATTAATGGTTGTCTGACATAGTCTCATAGGTATTTTAAAGAAGACTCATAGTTTTGCCATGTTATATTAATCGGACATTTTTATTTTTATTGTTTAACTGTGCCCTGAATTTACAGATGGTAAAATTTTTGACATTTACTTTTACTGAATGAATTTGATTATATTTCTTATGAATTGAGCATTTATTTTAGTTGAATTTTTTAATAGTATATTTGCTTTAAATTTGACAGATTTGATACATTTTGACATTTACCGAATGAGTTGGATAATATTGAGCATTTGTAGAATTGGGACAAAGCAAGTTTTAGCCAAAGATTGTAGTGATCTTAATTTGGTCCCTAATTATTATTTAAGAATTATCTAATCTTGATGCTTAATTCACTAATTTATAATGATGTAAGACTGTTGTTGAAATTATTCATGGCTTGATCAAAATATATATTTTTTTGTACTGACTTACCTAATGTAACAATTTGTTATAAGGTCAATAAATATTTCTATTTCTTCTATTTCTATTTCTATGGTATGATTTAATATTTTTAGGTAGAATTGCAGATTTGCCCAAAATTTCGGAAAGTGTGCAAATGATCTGCGTGACCTAATACCACTAAAGCGACATCGTTTCATGGTTGACGTTTCAAAGAAAGGTTTGAAATATCATTATTTTCTATCTTGAATAATTTGCGCGAGAGACACTTCCAAAGTCGTGGTAAAATGTGCCACCCCCGTAACTTCTAAAGTAAGAGAATGATAAATCGAAAAAAATGTAATGTACATTATCATGCAAACTTCCACCGAAAATTGGTTTGAACTCGATCTGGTAAGTAGTTTTTTTAGTACGTCATAAATACATAACCTATTAGTAAAACTTCGATCAAAGTTACAACGAACTACAAGCACTATGTGTACTATTATGTTACTTGCTGCAACGGAACCTTTCATGGGCGAGTCCGACTCGCACTTGGTCACTTTATTTTCTAGGTAGGTAACCACGCGCCATCATCGACCGCATCGTCACTTAACTTCAGGCGAGAAGTACCTACAAAATTAAAAAATATATATATCATCGGCCATCCTCGTTACTAGGGCACAACACCTTCGTTCGGATTTGTTCCATAATGGTAAGAATGTATTAAGCAATTGTAATACAGCAAGATAATTGCAGTCCACGTTGTGGTAACGATGTAGTAATGTTTACAAGCTCCTGGTAGATGGTATCGCGGTTGCATTTGAACCTGCAAGGCAGGCGGGTGCATAAACATGTCAACCGTACGATACCGCGCCCGCTACGATCCAACTGATTATTATAATGAGAATTGTCTGATTGTGTGGGGCTTGTGGCAAAGTAGGTAATTTTCTACAAAGTAAATGAATAAATATCTTGACATTTCCAATCGTGAAACGATGTCGCTTTATATCATAATAAGACATTTTTTTCTAACGATGACAAGTTTGTACGACTGCAATCTCGCCTGATGTTAAGTAACGACGCGGTAGACCGTGTCGTCATCATAGATGATGGAGCGAGCTTAACTAGATGAAACCCATTGACTCTCAATTTGTGGACACCAAGATTGTAAAATAAAGATAAGATTGATTGTATAGGGAAAAGTGTACTAATGAAGTAAACAACCGCGATAGATTAAAATAGCGTTAGCTTACGTTAGAAAATAGTATGCAAGCTTTAATATAACACAAACTTAGAGCTAAAATCTAATCGTGCATTAAGTAATTAAAACCTGTCAAAAGGAACACGAAACTAAAACGAATCATAAACTGAACAAATTCATTTCGTTATTAAACTGCGCTCAATGCTCGCTAACTGACAAGGCGATCTGAGTTTGAAGATTATAGTGAGCTGGAACTTAGGTTGCTGTTCCAGAGTTGAATGCAGATATTTACATATGTACGGACATATTAATACAGCATATAGCATATAGCTCTGCCTGCGAATCAGAAGGTCGTGGGTTCGATCCCCACCCAGTGCAAATGTTTGTGTGATGAATTCAAATGTTTGCACTGTGTCTGGGTGTTTATATGTATAATAAGTATGTATTTAAAACTATGTAAGTATTATATCAGCTATCTGGCCGCCATCATACAAGCTTTGCTTAGTTTGGGGTCAGATAGTGTTGTGTGTGAATTGTCCACCAATATTTATTTATTTATTTATTTAAACAACCCACTAAATATTCCCACTGCTCAACTTCGGAACCTGCAGGTCTACTACGAAAACAAACTCCGAATGATCGGATCCGACCGACAGCTGAATCGGATTGTAGCCTGCCACGAAAAACAGCCAGATCGATACTCGGTCGGAACTTATAGACTTAGGTCGGATGAGGGTCGAATCGAACGAAACGGCCAATCCTATCAACCGACAGATTGTCTTTCAAGGTAGGATAATTTCATAAGTTCGGCCGATATATCGTTTATCGGACTTCGTAGTAGGCCTGCTTCTTTCGCAAGGAAAGAGTCAAAACCACATCTCGAATTATAGGAAAATGCCTCTCACGATATTTTCTATAACAGTTAAAGTCGATGGTAGTTACAAAATACATATGCACTTGAATAACTCTCAGAGATACACGCAGCATTTGAATCTACGGTTTCACATCCACGTTCTACGTCACTGAGCTAAATCGGCAACTGTTCTACTGTTTTCCCGCCAATTTACACAGATCGTCGCTCCAACATTACAGGCCACCAGTGTCCCACACTGCGCTTGCCTAGACTGGCCCTTCTACCGCCTAACTAAATCGGCTTTAGCATTGCTATCTCTATCATTGCAAGCGAAAAGAAAAGAGAGAGTAACATCAAAGCTATGACATTTTTCGTTCGACGGTAGACCCAGTCTACATTCAAGGATGTCTACCCCGGCGGCTATCGATTCTGGTAGTATGGATGGCCCAATCCCACTTCAGCTAACTAGTTCTTTGTGCTATGTCGGAAACCTCGGTTTTCGTACGGATCACTTCATTACAAATTTAGTCCTGCACAGACACTCCTAACATACGAGTAGCTTTTTCCATATCTCGCTGAGCAGCTTTGAATTAACGAACCAGCTTCACCACAAGTAACATGAATACATTAAATTAAAAAAAACGCTTTAAGGTTTAGGTAACACGTAGCTTGGCAAGTAACAAATATCCATTATGCATTTAAGATTCTTACTGCAGCTAACAAAGACCTGATTATCTTCGAAACAGCTGAATCTACTTTGATGAAACATAGCTAAAACACTTCCCGCTAATTCACCTTTCAAACAAAACCGAATCAAAATCCGTTGGTCTATTTGGAAGCTACGATGTCAGAGACACACACACACACACTTTACAACTAGCCGAGGCAGTTGCGCCAAATTTTTAACACTCCGTCAAAAAAGTTCAAATTTAATATCTAGCATCTAGCGCCCTGGATATGCACCTTAACTGTTACAAAAGATATGCTAAACTTAATCATATTGCACGATATTCCAACCTACAATTAATTGACGTGCGACCGAACAGTGACCACTGCGAGTAAAAGTTAATAGGATTAAATTAAACCAATGACATTTCGATCGGAGCGTGTTTCAAATCTCCAGTAAGTATTTTGCAATGTGCTCTCCGTCTTGTCCGTAAAAGGCTAGTAGGAATATTTAGTACAATAAAATTTAGTTAAAAATGTTTTTTTTTTCTTGTCAGACAATTCCCATGAGACAAACGGTGACAAAAAGTGGTATATCATTAGAATCCTCATTGAAGTCTTAAAACACTAAGAAGCGGCACGCGGACGTGGACGTTCGCTAACAATTCAAAAAAATCCGATATGAGCCGTAATAATGTCTTATTCTGCTTTTGCAAGGTGCCACAAACAGTTCAAAGACCAAGAACAAGTTCCATGGTATCACTTTTCATGCGTAAGTAAGTACACAAAATCTTTAATTATTTCCATAACAGTTAAATGATTATTACATCTAAAATTATTTTTCTGTTGTAAACAATTTTACAATTGGCCATTTCTAAATAGAGACAGATATACATACAGCTTAAGAGTGCAACACGACCGGCAATATGTTAGTTGCGGCTATTTTGTCTCTTTCACGCCAGTGCATTTGTATGTCTTTCTATTCTTGTCGAAAAAAATATCTAAACAAATGTGATGTATAGCTATCTCATTTGCACCTACTGCCTACTTGTCATGATGTCTTTGCAATTCATTAAAACGTCTCTCACGATGCAAGTGAAGCTGTGTGCACATTGCGTATTACTTGTGTGATATTTTCGGCATATTATGCTGTCTTTATATTAGAGCGTACCTTATCTTCATTTACTTAGTTTCATCAAAGAGAATCCTACTATCCTAGTTCCTACTCCTACTAATATCCTATATCGTGATTAAGACCTGTTTATTGTTTGCAATATGTGTCAATATCGCGAGTTTAAATACAAAATTCCTACTAATATTATAAATAGACGAAAGTTTGAGAACGGCGCCTGCCGATCCGGAGACCCCGGGCTCAAACCCGGGACACGCACCACTGTCTTTTCGAAGTTATGTGCGTAATGCCGCTAACTTGAAACGGTGAATGAAAACATCGTGAGGAAAGCGACATGTACCTAGAATCTTTCAAAGTCATGTGTTATGTATCCACCAACCCGCACTGGGCCAGCGTGGTGGGTTATGGCATTAACTCTCTCCTTGCGAGAGAAGGCCCCAGCAGTGGGAACATTTAGTGGGCTGTTGATGATGATTTTGATGAAAGTTTGGATATTTTTTGCTCAATCACGTCAGGACGTTTGAACGCATAGGCTGCCTTTTATCCCAAAAAACAACGAGAACACCGCGAGATGCTGCTAGTATACAATGTAAGAGACAGCAGATATTAGAGGTATATTTAAGTACTTAGAAATAGTTACGCATGAAATACAATTAGCCAAATAATTTAACAATAAACAAATATTTATTGACCCATATAACAGAGACCACCAAACGTACCTCAGTAATTCCAAGCCCCGTTATCCATTCAGACCTAACAGTTGGTTTACAAACGTTTGATTTACTAACAGTCGGGTTATTAACAATTGGTTTACTGACTGTTGGTTTACAGCCCCTAAATCTCGCCATTAGTTCGACGATCGTTAAATTTAATACTTCTTAAGAGGATGTATGGAGGGATCTTAATGGCCGCATTAACGCTTCGCCTTAATTTGTGGATAATTGAGCTATTAACGAAACCTAAATACAAATCAAAGAATGTGATGATTGCCGAGTTTAGCCCAAAGTCGACACTGAAACTTTTATTTTTATTGTTTTGCTAATTCTAGATTTTGACTAACCCAATTCTACATTTTTCTACAAAAACGACGGAGTATTACTTGTTTGTCGTGTCTAAGTCTGTTTGTGACATCCTAGCTCCCGAACGGTGGAATTTTTTTGATTTAGTTTTGTTTGAAATGTAACGTAATCGTTAGTGTTCTTAGCTATGTCACATCAAAATCAGTTCAGCCGTTTCAAAGCTCAGCTCTGTTGGTAGCTGCGGTAGGAATCATATTCGTAGACGTATTTTCTTAGGTATTTTCTTTAGGTATTTTCTTTACATGCAAACATACGAGTGACCTAAAAATGTATTTACACAGTTAAATACGGTTCTTTAAATGTTATGCCTTGGAAAAAAATAAGGATGTTTTGTTGATAAGACAAGACTAAGGTGGTTTTGTTGCCAGGACAAAACAATGGACTTAGCTGACAGGACAAATTTGAAACAACTTTCTTAAAAGGCTTAGACTAAGACAGTTTTGTTGACAGGACAATACTAAGGTGGGATCGTTGACAAGACAAGGCGATTATTCTGACAGTAGTTATTATGCCAAACTTTGACTTAATTTGAAAAGTCAATGTTAACTTAACTTAGTCAAATTGTTCCGGTTAGACGGACAATATTTTCTCGAAAAAATACAGATAAATCATCAAATATCTATAAAAAATATTAATGAGAACACAAACATGTATCGTACTAGTTTTTGGAAAACAACAAAGTTCCTTTCGTTTTTCTTGTTTGTCTGTATCTATCCTCCGTTACTTCGATACTCTCAAAGTTTTCGAGTCCACTACAAGCAATAACTATTTTAGTGTTATTGGACGCAGGCGCCGAAGTCCCTTGATGATGATTGATTACTGGATCGATGGAACACGATCCCTAACACTTGGCTAATCGGCCGGCGTCGGTCCGGTGATTTGTGCTCGTAAAACTGGCCCTGGGGTGTAAAACGATATTTGTATTACGTTTTTAAGGACTTAGCGGAGTTAATAAAGATACTACAGCCTTATAGTCTTCAAAAATAAATGGTTAGTTTTGATATTTGAAAATTATTCGCAATATATTGTAAATATCACTTAGGACTTAATCTTTTTGTAGTGTAGAGGATTTTTGTAGTGGTAGGACTCTTAGCAGAGTCCGCCTGGGGAAGTACCACACCTTTGTAAATTATTCTACCGCCAAGCAGTAAGTGCAAACATTACTGTGTTCCGGTTTGAAGGGCAATGTTTCCAGAGAAATTACAGGGCTTAGAGATATAACAACTTAGATATCTGGGTGACGAGCGCAGTGCGGTCCTAGGTAATGATTTGGCTCTTCATGTTCCAATAGCTGCGTGTCACTGTGCTGTTATGTGGCAGGCATGTTGCTTACCATCAGGCACATGTCCTGCTCGTCTCGTCACTCTTTATAAAAAAAAAAAAACGTATCTAAATTATAAAGTCACTAGCTAGCGACCCGCCCCGGCTTCAAACGAGTGCAATGCTCATTCTAAATACACTAATAAAATGGTTATTGTGGGTTATTGCTAAAATATACACATATACTATTACAGACTTTTTTGTAGATCTAGCTCATAGGATTCAGCCAGCGTTAAGCGCAAAAAATGTGTTTGTGTATGATAATACATTAGAAACTTTTAAAATGTTCACTGTTTCTCTGCTAATTATGCACGAATTATACATATAAGCCTTCCTCTTGAATCACATTATCTATTAAAAAACTCGCATCAAAATCTGTTCGGTGGTTTTAAAAATCTAAGCATACATATATAGGGACGGACAGATATGCGGTAAGTGACTTTGTTTTATACTAGTTACTTAGTGATGACGTGCACTGTTAACAGCATGAGAGTACAAGTCTCGAAAGCTTAAAAATTATTCTCACAATGTATTCTACTAGTAGTACCTTGTGGTTTTGCCCGTGTAGTTCCCGTTCTTGTAATTTTCCAGAGATAAAAAGTAGTCAATGTGTTATTTTAGTTTAGCAGCGCCCCGCGGTGTTACCCGCTTAGTTCCCGTTGTTTTCCGGGATAAAAAATAGCCTATGTGTTCTTCCAGACTATAATCTATCTGTGTTCCAAATTTCAGCCCGATCCGGTCATACATTAGGACGTGATTGAGCAACAAACATCTAAACATTCAAATATCCAAACATCCATACATTGTAATTTTTTAATATTAGTAGGATTTATAGTCTGACGGTTTTACAAATTTTAATCCGATCCGTTTAGCCTCTCTGACGTGATTGCGCAACAAATATCCAAACATTCGGGTTTATTTTATTAAAATAACATGGCCATTGCTATTCAGCGTGGGAACGCGGCGAGTGTCATCCCCGGGAGCAGTTCAGGGTGGGTTATTCGGGGATTCGTTTTTAAGGGGAAAATTGAGTCAAATGTATTGTTTATTATAATTTTCACTAGTTTATAGACATTAGTTGTAATTGTTGTTAAAATAAATAAAAAATATTTCTTTCCAAGTTTATAAATAAATATTGGTGGACAACTCACACACAACACCATCTAACCCCAAACTAAGCAAAGCTATGTACTATGGCGGTCAGATAGCTGATATAATACTTATATATTTGTAAATACATACTTATTATACATAGAAACACCCAGACACAGTACAAATATTTGAATTCATCACACAAATATTTGTACGGGGTGGGAATCGAACCCACGACCCTCGGCTTCGCAGCCAGAGTTACTACCCACTAAGCTACGAGGCCAGTCGGCCACTAAGTTACATTCTATGATGTTCTGTCTCAAGTTTCAAAACAAGCCTTTTATTTTTTGAGAACATGATAATGTTTCACAGTTCTGTTCCCTTTCCAGAACTGTATATATGTTTAGATATTTGCACAGAAATCTTTATTATTTAGATTTCTGTGGATATTTGGATGTTTATTACTCAATAACGTCGTAACGTATGAACGGGTCGGGTTGAAAATAGGAACACAGATTATTAGTCCGGAATAAATATGCGATACAACCGGTTAAAAGTTAAAAATGAAAAGAAGAAGAAGACTTTTATCAGCTGACTATTATTTTTATCTATATCTATATATTATATAAAAGCGAAAGGTCACTCATCAAGGAATCTCAGAAACTACAAATGCTAGGAATCTGAAATTTTGTATGGAGGTCTCTTTTAGCACGTAGGCGTTCGCTAAGACGGGGTTTTGCGAAATTCAACCCCTAAGAGGGTGAAACAAGGGATGAACGGTTGTATGAAAATTCGTAATTTTCAAAGTTATCAAATTTTGTATCTAAACACTTTACACGAAGCAATTAAATGTTTGTTCTATCAATTTTGTAATTTGGAACTGTACGGGGGTTAAATTGGGGTTGAAATGGGGGATGAATGTCAATATGGAAGTTCCCAATCGTTAAAGATGAAACTCTGTATATAGACACTTGACACGAACCAAACGAATGTTTGTTCTATCAGTTTCGTAATTTCGAACTGTATGGGGGTGAAATGGGGGATGAATGTCAATATGAAAGTACCCAACCGTTGAAGATAAAACCATGAAACTCTGTATATATAGACACTTGACACGAAGCAAACGAATGTTTGTTCTATCAGTTTCGTAATTTCGAACTGTATGGGGGTGAAATGGGGGATGAATGTCAATATGAAAGTACCCAACCGTTGAAGATAAAACCATGAAAATCTGTATATAGGCACTTGACATATAAATGTCTGTTCTAGCAATTTTGGAATTTCGAACTGTATTGGGATGAAATTGGAGTTGAAATGGGGGACGAATGTCTTTTACGCTTGCACACCTAAACAACTGAACCGATTTTGATGAAATTGTATAAAATTGTTTTATTATAAGCTGTTTTTAGTAACCGTAAATGAGCCTGAGTATATAAATATGTACTGCCCGAGTTACCTTAGTATTTATTCCACGCGGACGAAGTCGCGGGTAACAGCTAGTCATTGTATAAATTCAGACCACCAGACATATTGCACGCTTCTCGAAGAGACCAGTTTGTACGGGTCAACTTTTAAAATGTTTTGTAATATTTTATCTTACCTGCAAACAACAATAAAAAATTGTATTTGCACTCAAACTCTATACCTATTATAATGCACAATTTATTTCCTCCTATCACTAAGTCGTCCCGATAAATGGAAGCACAATTTAGTTTTATGTTCTTATTTTAAAAACCGCCACACTGGTATGAAAATTATTTGGGACCACCTCTGAATTATGATCCACCAAACAAAAAACGAACCATTAATCTCGATTCACGGATTCAATTCGATTCGATTGGCGGAGCTATCGCGTAATATAACATACATACAAAAAAAATTGGCAGTCATAGGAACTGCCGATAGAAGTGAAGACTTAGAACTCAGAATTTGATAGCTTACTTTGGAAACTACACGGGTGTAACCGGAGGGCGTGGCCTGGTCATCATGGCATGGCCATCTAGAAATGCGTCAGCATTTTCCATTGGCTCACGCATTTCTAGATGGCCATGCCATGATGGCCGGGCCACGCCCTTTCGGCATTTACCATTAGCTGACGCATTTCTAGATGGCCAATGGCCATGGTCCCGAGTTCGCCCGAGGATTTCTTATCATACCCGAGCGTGACGCTATAATTCAATTCACACCCCACGAAAAATCTGTCTAGGCGCGCCAAAAGAAGTTTTCACTTCAAAAAAATACGTCATAGACATGATGGTATCAAAAGGGTATCTTCAACAATACCCTGAACAATATAATACAATACTTACGGTCCGTTCGCACCCCCATAACCTATTTAACACATACCATGAGAACTTACTTAATTAGATGTGGCCAGGCAGCGAGGCGAGTGTGAAACGATATAATGGCCTGGAAAGTGACGTGTTTTATTGATATGTCACATTGATGGCGTACTCGTCACGGGAGTGGGCGTTCTCTGTTGAATGGTGAAAAAAAACTGGTGATAATCGTTGTGGTGTCAACAAGATAAAAATTTAAATGACTGAGAACAAATTAAATGCAAAGCGCTATAGTTTCTATTGAGCAGTATAGTGATATTATAGGTATTCTCAGAAATTAAATTAAAATCTGATTTAAATCTAACCTAGTCTATGCAATATATTTTTGAAGTGAAGACTTCTTTCTTTTCTAATTGTTTTCTATGCAAAATAAGTACCTATGTTTTTAAAAAATTATAAGTATCATTATCAGCTATCTGGCTTCCATAGTACAAGCTTTGCTTTGTTTGGAGTCAAATGGTGTTGTGTGTAAAATATCCACCAATATTAATTTATTTTCTTTAGCTGTTTCTACTTATTGTTAAGAGGAAAATCTTGTGAGTCTATGGTACAGTTCACCGACATGCATACAATTCTAAGTTTTCACTGCTATCGGCAGTCCCTATAACCGCCAATCTATATATCGACGGTTAAAAGGAAGTTGGGCATAAGCGACATTTTGGTCAAAAATCAGTTTTAAATGTCATTTTACTTAAAATTTTCCGCTCTTTCGAATTAGCTGACTCCCATAGCTCTACGATGACTTTTTTGGCGCTTATGCCCGAGCAAAAAACAACATTTCCCTAGTTATACTATTCGTAACCGACGTAAATTCAGGTCATTTTGTCTATAAAGGTGCTTGTACCCCTGCAAAAAATATCTAATCGTGATTTGTTGTCGGTAATGCTTTTTTACTTCATAGGGGTCTCCAGTTTTCAGTTGTTTATGCCTTCTAAGCTATTTCCTCAAAAAATACAAACGTTGTTTATAGCCTATTTCCATTTAGTAATTGAACATAGCTTTGACCCTTGTACCCTTTTTCCAAAATTAATTTCTATTTCAGTCTGTCGGTTTTACCCTATTACCTAATGTAATGTTAAAATCACTTTGTTGGTTATTCCTCACTTCCGTTAAGAATATACACACGTTTTTGTTGCTAATCCCTTGTTACTTAAATTGAACGACATACCATGGTGTCGATTACAACCTACTTCCACGATCAACGATCAAAGTAATACGTCATTTATACTGTGATACACAATGAGGATTTAATTCCAAATCCGTGCTTATGACATTTGATATCACTAAAGTACACACGAAGAAGACTGGAGCAAGAGTTGACAAAGTACGAAAAGGTCGAAACAGGAAAGTCATTCTGAATTGTAGCACAGAGGAAGACTTTGTCCTGGTCAAAAATCGTGTGCAGCAACACAAGTTTCTAAAGGTGAAAACCGTGAAAGCGGGTAATCCACAGATCATCATTCGAGACGCCTTGTCTTATCACAAAGATAACGAAATGTAGTGGAAAACCTTCTGGAGCAGAATAAACATCTGCTACAGAGGGTTGATTTGCAAGAGAGCTCGATCAGAGTGCTACACAGGCAAAAAAGGCGTAATTCACATGGGTGTCATCCACTGATCGAGGTTTCACCTCGCATTCACAGAGCGTTTTTGGACGCCGAAAAGGTCTACATAGGACTTCAGACTCCAGACCAGTGGCAGACCATTCGCCCTTGGTGCAGTGCTACAAGTACCTAGGTTTCGGCCATACAAATGCGATCTGCCGGGAAAGGGATGAGTCCTGCAGACGCAGCGGAAAAAAAACCCACTCCTGGACACAATGCAAGGCAAGAAAAGAAGACCTGCCACCCAAATGCAAGAACTGCACGATTGCTCATCCCAACAGCCCCAACAGAGAACTCGCTCACAACGCCTTTAGTAGCGATTGCCCTGAAAGGATAAAATGGGATGGTATAGCGCGTTCTAGAATATCTTCTTGCTAAGGGCACTCATGAGGAAAGTAGCTCAGTCTCCAGTATACGGTTCATCCAAGCCAACCAGCAGTGCTCGCAACGGCAGAACTCCTGAAGGTAGCGATAGAAAGGGGAGTTTCAGTTGCCCTTGTTCAAGATCCCTATGTGGGAAATAAAGGCGTAATGAAACAATATCCTGGAACTCGCGTTATCCAGTGCAGTCAAAACAGACAAAACCAATTAAGGCAGCCATAATAGTCTTCGGTGACAGGCTGGTGGTAATCCAGGCCCCCTAATTTGTTACCGAATAAATTTAAATTTAAATAAATTTAAACTAAATTTTTGAGAGTATTTTCTATACTGTTTGTTATTTTTTTAAACGTTTAACATTACAAATACATACCAAGCCTCCTAAATTTATTTCTTAGTTATGTGCCTCCCTACTAGCTTAAGTATTATTTTTCCAAAAAATAGTATGTTGATACCTACATTACCTACCAACTCTAGCCTTGATTTTTCGTGATTAAAAATAATAACAGAAATGTTGTTTTGTTTTTATTTAAAACATCGTACTATCTTGTTTGTTTGTTAGTGAAAAGGTGACATGAAAATAATGCAAAAAAATGAGCAATCACCTTTTAAATCTACCATAATTTAGCGTAAATTAGAATTACTTAAACGAGATGGTGTTGGTTGTGCTACTTCATTATTTAGGAAATGTATTTTCATCTATACTTCCTTAGACTCACGCAATGCCAGATGTTAGTTATCCTTCTTTTCCTTTACTTTCAAGCTACATTGTGTGTCACTAATGTCTTATGATTATGTTTTTTGTGAAAGTCGACTGTTACTTGTGTTCTTTTATCTGTTATACAACCACTGTGAAAAGTACTTTATCCTTCTTTTCCCATAACACTTATTGAACTGTCTAGTCTCTTATACCCTTTTTCCCTCGCGACGTGAGATATTGGTATGTTGTATAGTCTTCTTATCCATTAATATTTTATTTTGTCATTTGTCGCTTACGCCATATTACCTCATCGGAAAATTAAAAGCCATTGCTATAAGCAACATAAACAACGTTACATAGCAACAAATCATTGAAACTAACAATACCGGTAACTGCCCCATTTTTTTCTCATTTCATAACAGTTTCAATTTTCACGAAATGCTAATAAATAACAGAGATACGTCAGTTTTTCTAAAATTCAAAACTTTGAACGGCTCTCCTGAACATTTCACTTTTTGGCGCTTATACCGTATTTCCTTTTAACCGTCGATATATAAAAGCGAAAGGTCACTCTCATCAAGGAATCTCAGAAACTACAAATGCTAGGAATCTGAAATTTTGCATGGAGGTCCGTTTTAGCACGTAGGCGCTCGCTTAGACGAGGTTTTGCGAAATTCAACCCCTGATGGTGAGGGTGAAACAAGGGTGTAACGGTTGTATGAAAAATCGTGATTTTCAAAGTTATCAAATTTTGTATCTAGACACTTAATACGAAGCAATTAAATGTGTGTTCTATAAATTATTTAATTTCGAACTGTAGGGGTGTGAAATTGGGGTTAAAATGGGGGATGAATGTCAATATAGAAGTTCTCAACCGATGAAGATAAACCCATAAAACTCTGTAAATAGACACTTGTTCTAGCAATGTTGTAGATTCGAACTGTAAAGGGATAAAAATGGGGGATGAAAGTATACACGGAAGCTTCCAATCATTGAAGATAAAACTAGCAATTTTGTAATTTTGAACTATATGGGGATGAAATTGGAGTTGACACCTAAACAACTGAACCGATTTTGATGAAATTGTTTTATTATAAGCTGTTTTTAGTAACCGTAAATGTGTCCGGGTATAAAAATAGGTACTGCCTGAGTTACCTTAGTATTTAACGAACGTATTTAAATAAATAAATATTGGTGGACAATTCACACACAACACCATCTGACCCCAAACTAAGCAATGCTTGTATGATGGCGGCCAGATAGCTGATATTATACTTATATAGTTTTAAATACATACTTATTATACATATAAACACCCAGACACAGTGCAAACATTTGAATTCATCACACAAATATTTGCACTGGGTGGGGATCGAACCCACGACCCTCGGCTTCGCATGCAGAGCTACTACCAACTATGCCACGAGGCCAGTCAATGTACGTATATTGATCAGCTACTATGTATATTTAAATACCTCAGCTACTGCGACTAGGATTACGCCACACTCGGTCTCGTAATTCTGAGATCTTCAAGTAAAGTAGTCTCGCGACGCCGCCGAGTGTTTGACTGTTTGTTCGCTTCCCACGCCTCCTGTAGCCCAGAGTACGTGTTGTAAACATTTTCAAATACTCACTACTTTAAGCTCTTTAGAACTTAAATTAGAGTTTCTTTAAGATGACGCATTCCAGGCCCATTTCAGCCATGACGACTCTTCAAACGCTCAAAATTTGTATTAAATAAAGTGTCACTGTAAGATAATATTATCTCACATATAATAATAATAATTATAAAATGCACTATGACAATAGAATGTCAATCAAGACAACAATTTGTAAACAAACTAAAATACGGACGAAAAATATGAAAACGTTATGATTACACGATCAAAAACACGGACAGAAGCGGAAACAAGGAGCGCACGACCATCACCAGTCCGTGTCCCGTCACCGCCAAGCCTGTCGTCGGAGGATGAAGCCTTCCTGACTCCCCGCGACACGAGTGCTAGTTCGAGTGACGAGGACGCGGCGCGGACCCCATCGCCAAGAAGACCTGGGCGTCGTGGCCGTCCGCCGCTGCCGGCACGCTTGGGACCTGTGAGGCAACCTGCCTCGCGCCCGGCCCCCGCTACCGGTGGTGTAGTGCGTCGCATGAGATGGACTCGAGAAATCAACGAGAACTGCATGCGCGCCTATTACGGGGCTACAGAAGGAGGAACTAACCTGACCGCGTACTGTGCCAGGATGTTACTTCTGTTTCAGGCCCTTGAACCAACCGTCGCCGTATCCGCACAACGACTTTCAGATCAAGTTCGAGCCATTCGTCGGTGCAAACTGCTGGATGACTCGGTACTTGATCGGCTACGCCTGGAGGAACAACATACTCGCCCAGCTTTTGCCTCGTCTCGGAATCCGCCCGCCGCGTCGTCGACTCTGACACTAGCCTCAGTGCCAGCGTCAGTGGCGACACTTGCGGCGCCGGCCGACCCCGACATCGAGGAGGAAGACTCGGCGAGTAGTAATGTATCTGACCAGGTAAGAGGGCAACTGAGGAGTGCTTTGGAAGACGCGATCTTCCAATATCGACTCACACCAAACTCTAGGCCGCGCTTACCACGTTTACCCACCCATAAACGGAATTTAGCTTTGATGGGAGCCCTGAATACTTTGCTAGTGCCCTACCTGGGTACTAGCAAAGATTTGACTGATACCCATTCTATTCTCTACTGTGGTGCTATCGCGGCGTGTCGCGTTGCACGTGTCAAGTTTCCAGACACTGACCGTACAACGCGAACCGCCGGAGATGCACCCGCATGGCAAATGCGAATAGAACGGCGTATCAGCACATTCAGGACTCTTATAGCAAAGCTAATCTGCTTCAGTCAGGGGAACAGTCGTCCCCGAGTCATGCGTTTCGTGACACAGGCATTCGCTGGGACTGGTATCAGTCCCCAGCACTACCTAGCCAATGTTACGGAACGCATTGACTATCTGAAGCAGAAAGTTTATGCGTGGGCAAACCGTATTCGCCGCTACAGAGAGCGTGTGAGTCGATATCGGCAAAATCGCGACTTCCAAAGTGATCAAAGGAAGGTGTATAGAAACTGGGAGGGAACTAGTCGACGTGTGAGCGATGGGCAGCTACCGGATGCCAGCGCTACGAAAAACTTCTGGCGCAGCATCTGGTCGGTGCCTGTCGAGCACACAGAGGGAACTTGGATGCGTGTTGTCGAGCGTGCGTGTGAGTCTATCGAAACCATGGAGTCTATTTCAATAGACTTCGAAGACGTTGGTTGTGCTATCCGGATGGCTCAGAACTGGAAAAGTCCTGGGCCGGACGGATTGCACAACTTCTGGATTAAGTGGTTTCGATGCTCACATGAGCGTTTGGCAACACAATTCCAAGAAGCCCTCGAGACGGGTTCTCTTCCCAGTTTCATGACCACCGGAGTCACCTTCCTGCTCCATAAGTCTGGTAGTACCACGGAACCAAAGAACTACAGACCCATCACGTGCTTGCCTACCATCTATAAGCTGCTTACATCCATTCTGAGAGCAAAAATCAACGCGCATATAGTCGCAAATAACGTTTTGGCCTCCTCTCAGAATGGATGTAAGATTGGGTCCCGTGGTACTAAGGAGCTGCTCCTCATTGACACGACCATTTGCCAACAAGTCAAACGAAACAAGGGAGCCCTCTCCGCTGCTTGGATTGACTATAAGAAGGCCTATGACGCGGTGCCCCATTCATGGCTAGAAAGAGTTTTAGAGTTGTACAAAATAAATCCAACTCTAAAATTTTTTCTAAGCAAATGCATGGGACAGTGGGTCACAGTTCTTCGTCAACCAGGTAGCGTAGACAGCTCGTTTGTTTCGGAGGACTTGATAAAGATTGAAAGGGGAATATTTCAGGGAGACAGTCTGAGTTCCCTATGGTGGTGCCTAAGTCTGAATCCTCTCAGCACTCTGCTGAAAGATTCAGAGTTAGGCTATCGTCTTCGTAGAGGAGGTGAGGTTATATCTCATTTGCTGTACATGGACGACCTCAAACTTTTTGCACCGAAACGCCAAGACTTGTTGGAGCTATTAAAAACCACAGAGGTTTTTAGTAACGCCATCAAGATGGAGTTCGGTGTCGACAAGTGTGCGGTCATGCATGTACAGCGAGGGAAAGTAGTAAATTCAGAGAATTTACAACTTTCCGAGACTATAACTCTCAGATCCCTCTCCGAAGACGAGACCTACAAATATCTCGGTATGTCACAGTCGTTGGGTATATCAGCAGATGACATTAAGAAATCGGTGAAGGAGCGCTTCTTTTGCCGGCTGACAAAAGTACTTAAAAGTCTTTTGTCAGGCGGTAACAAGGCGCGAGCCTTCAACGGTTGGGTAATGCCTCTGCTGATATACTCCTTTGGCATACTGAGATGGACTCAGACTGAGCTCGACGCCCTGGATAGAAAGGTCCGTCAACTGCTCACAACATACCGCATGCTACACCCGCGCTCATCTGTTATGAGACTGTATATCCCACGGAAATGGGGGGGTCGAGGCTTTTTAAATGCCAAGAACCTTCACAACCGCGAGGTATGCAGTCTCAGGGATTATTTCCGCAACAGCGAGTCCGGGATGCATCGCGATGTTGTGGCAGTTGACAGGAGCCTCACGCCTCTTTCAATGGCAAACGAGAACTGGCGCAAACCATCGGTGCTCAGCACTGATGATCGCAAGGAAGTATGGAAGAGCAAGGAGCTGCACGGGCGATTCTATCGGGCCCTGACGGGACCCGATGTGAATCTGCTCGCGTCGGTGAACTGGCTGCGCTTCGGGGACCTCTTCGGAGAAACCGAGGGCTTTGCCTGTGCAATTGCAGACGAAGTTATCAAGACGAACAACTACCGGAAATACATAATGAAGGACGGTACGGTCGACATTTGTCGGGCATGCCGCCGTCCAGGCGAATCGCTTCGTCATGTTATTTCCGGTTGTTCGCATCTTGCTAACGGCGAGTACTTGCACAGGCATAACCTAGTAGCCAGGATCATCCACCAGCAACTTGCTCTTCGATATGACCTTGTTGAGTCCGAGGTGCCGTACTATAAGTACGCACCTCTGCCAGTTCTCGAGAATGGTCGTGCGTTGCTCTACTGGGACCGCTCTATCATCACGGACAGGACTATTGTCGCCAATAAGCCTGATATCGTGCTGATAGACCGGTCTCAGCGCAGGGCTATGATCGTCGATATCACCATACCACATGACGAGAACCTCGTGAAAGCCGAGAAGGACAAGCTGAGCAAGTACCTTGACTTGGCGCACGAGGTTACCGCCATGTGGGATGTTGATTCGACGATCATAGTCCCAATAGTCGTGTCGGCAAACGGCCTTATAGCGAAAAGTCTCGACCAACACCTTAAGAGACTTTCGTTAGACGGTTGGATTAAGGGTCAGATGCAGAAGGCGGTCATCCTCGACACAGCGCGCATCGTCAGGAGGTTCCTCAGTCTGCAGCCCTAACCACCGGTAGCTTGGGCCCTGCCCCGCTGCTGGCGGCAAACTAGGTTTAGGTTTTTATAATGTTTTTATGTTGTTTTATATATAAATATTGTAAAAACTTAGATTTAAGAAAAGAAATAAATACGTGAATAATTATAATATCTTTATTTCACTAACAGATAATACATATAATTAAATCAACCAGGAATTCCTTTTAGGCAAAAAAAGCCTGTCTTAGTATATGAGTACCCATTATTTTAAATTAATCACAATTGTTTTCAAAAATTTAATTTATGTGCTATTTAATTCTAGCTTTACCATCATTTTGTAAGAACTACCATACTTTTTGTAGTTTCAGTGAGTTCTTAGAAAATATAAGGCTTCATTTAAATTTGTTTTTGAAGCCACTGAAACTTGAGGCCGATTTAACTGTCACGGAGGCAGGTAGTGCAGTATTCATTGTATCAGGAATTTATAAGACTTTTTATAGTACAAAGTAACGAGACAAGCAGGACATGTACCTGATGGTAAGCAAAAAACATTGCCCTTCAAACCGGAACACAGTAATGTTTGCACATTACTGTTTGGCGGTAGAATAACTGGCAAAAGTGTTGGTACTTCCCCAAATGAGCTCTGCATCTCTGCAAGTCCTGCTACTGACAAACTTACAAGATTTACAAGGAGTTCTACGATATTCAGAATACTCTTAAACTTTGAGTCGCTTTACATAAACATGGTTGCGCGGGCGCCGTTTTGCTGAATCACCGCGGAGGTTTCCGCACCTACGGTATCTCATAATCTCTTGTCGACATTTTCCGACGAAGCTTATTATTTAAATGTCATATTATTTACATGTTACTGTCCAAATAATCATCGAGTTTTGTAACATGAGTACTCATGACAGATTCCTTTTTTCCAATTGTTTTATTGTACAAGATTAGTGGTAGGAAAACAGCAAAGATGATGTACTTTCCCAGGAGGACTCTGTAAAAGACTGTTAAAAGACTGTTGAAACTGTAAATTAACACTTCTGTATGTAGGTATATTTTAAAGAAAATGGCGGGGATTGGCAGACTACGAAATTTAACTTCGCTCACTAATGGTTTATCTAGAGAAGGAGACAGAATGCACATTTTTTAGCTATGCGTCTTAAATACATTAAACTTGAGAATAGATTAATAACATTTTATGGTCATCCACCTTCCCATACTTGGACAGCGTGGTGGATTATGGTCTAAGTCTAAACTCTATCTTTGTGAGGTAGGGCCCCGAGTCCAGTGAGAACATTTAGTTGGCTGCTTATGGTCGAATTACGATCACTAGTTTGAATGATTAAACGTTTTAAACACTGAAAAGGGTACGCAACATATCCTCGATCCATAGCATCTCAACCTGATCAATCGTCTCTCCAAGGCACTATTTATGAAAATCAACTCGTATAAGACACTACAATTATGCTAATAAAGTCAATAAATCAATTGAAAAGTGACACGGGCCCGGTCAGGCACGGACGTCAATTAGATGTAAACCGTCGATAACGGATCAAAGCAGTCGCCTTCCGACATACTTCACAACTTTGGAATTTTTTCGCTAATCCGGCTCTCAACGCCGCATTCCAAACATAAAGTCAAGCTTTTGTCGAGTCAAATTATTTGAGCTTAGTCTGATTGCTGTCAAAATATTTAATATGAGACTTATGATAAAGTTAACTTATGGTCTAGTAAGTTACGGCTGGTCTAGAAGTTACGGCTGGTCTAGTCGGGAGAACGGCGGCTGCCGATCCGGAGACCCCGGGTTCAAACCCCACACGCACCACTGTCTTTTCCAAGTCATGTGCGTAATGCCGCTAACTTAAAACGGTGAAGGAAAATATCGTGAGGAAACCGACATGTACCTAGAATCTTTCGAAGTCATGTGTCATCCGCCAACCCGCACTGGGCCAGCGTGGTGGATTATGGCCTAAACTCTCTCCTTACGAGAGAAGGCCCCGAGTCCCAGCAGTGGGAACATTTAGTGGGCTGTTGATGATGATAAAGTTAAGTAGAGCCTCTCTCCTCTCAGAGTAGAGAAGAGTAGAGATCATTCTCTCTCTCTCTCTCACTCGCCTTATTGGACTGGTGACAGAGGAGTTTTTTAGTTTCTTTTACTAGTGACCAAACTGACAGAAAACTAAAACGTAAAGAAACTTTTGTTTGCACTCCTTCCTTGAAAAACGTTCAGGAATCTTGTTTATTCCCTTCTCTCACGTTTTCTCTGATACGGAAACTTTATTAAAACTATCGATGTTTTTATTTCTCATCCCTAAAATTTGCATAAAATTTCCCTTATTCAGCGCAACACAAGGTAGATGAGACCAGCTATTTAATTAGATAGATAGATAGATAGATAACTCTTTATTGTGACACAAAGAAAGGAAACAATTACAGAAAAACACAATATAAACTAGCGCCACAAATGGCGGCCTTATTGCTGAGAGCAATCTCTTCCAGGCAACCAGCTTAAAGGAAAATCGCCTAGAACATTGTTAGGCGAGGCGATGTGACGTTTTCCTTAATACTACTACTTATACTACCTTAACACAAAACAGATTAATATATATATTTATTAGACTAATGAGCTCAATACACAGAAAATGCTAGCAATTTTAAACCTACTACAACCTATATAAATGTAAAGACTATTTGTTAATGACCCATGCAACAGGGACGAAGACAGAGTAATACAACGTTACAGACGGCAGTGGACAACCATACTACCACCTACGACTTACTGGCAACGACAGGCCCGCACTGTGTAATTACTACATATTGAAAAAAAAAGATTTTGACATGCGGTTACAGGATTATGTAAATTAATTCAAATAAAAAAAAACATTTACCTTTTTGTTATAAAATTGTAAACCAAAAAGTTTATTACACAGGGTTTAATAAGCCACAACGATAGTTTCATGACCAGGTGTATTATATTGCCATATACTGCAGGAATCATCACTGCTACTTCGAACGTGTTAAATTGGACATATGTATGTAGCAGTGTCGTTCTAGTTTTTTTTTAATAACCACATTTTGTCCATATGATAAGTTTTTCAAAAATTATGAGTATAGTCCGCCGTAGCATAGAATTTCGCGAGGGCGAATTATCGTACGAACGTTGTATTCAGTAAATTCTAATTAAAACCATACATGGTAGGCAATCATAACATCCATTTATACAGCTAATGGTGGCCACACATCACGGTGAGACAGGTAAATTGAAACACTGACGGGTACTTCGGCATTGCATAAGGGTATACTAAACGGTGCTGCAAGCAGCCACATTTGCACTTAGCGTTGCCAGGCGTCTGAATAAACCCGGCCATAGACTTTTTGATTGCGTGTCCCACCAAAATAAACAGTGTCTGATTTGTTCGTCTTTTGTTTTTTTTTTAACTTTTAGTTATAGGTTTACACTTGACTGCCATCTTGCCTGCTGTTAAGCGACGATGCGGTCTACGATGGAGCGTGTCTAATGTCTATCTAGAAGAAATCAATTCACTCTCGATTTAAAGACACAAATATTGTAAACAACAGGGAAAGCCCACTCAGGCAACGCATTCCACAGCCTAGACGTTCTTATAAATAAACTTACACACTTACACACAAACACAAACAAACTTATCACAAAAGTAGAGTCAAATCTCATCATTCGTGACTTTGGAACATCAACCATGAAACGATGTCGCTTATTCGAGCTACGAGCATTCCGATAGAAAAAAGAGCAAGGTGGTATTAGAACTTATTTTCTTTTCACAGAAGTGCAAGCATTGAACGTGCCTGACTCATTTTTCTTTGGTACATACCAAAGAAACTACCTTTAGATAGTCCCAACTAAATTTAATCGAAATAGGTGTAAAAAATTTTAAATGTCTACAAAATTCTAAAATATGTTTACCTTGACGACGTGACGCGACGTTCGAGGTAAGCAAATTTAGTCGTACTATTCTCTGTTTCATTACAACAGTGTGAATAATATATTATGACAATATGATAATTTTACAATAGTAAGAAAATATTGTGCGTTTTATTTTCAGTTTTAAATGGAAGTCGGTTTTTGTTTTATAGAAGAAAATTAAATTATTATCGTACCTAATGCCCGCCATACACGCTACGGTCTGCCGGAGAGGTCTACCTGTGCAGTTATGAATGCGCAGGTAGACCGGAGTGTGTGTTGGGTGTGGAAAGCCTGCACAGGCGACCGGAGCAAGATCGAAAACCAATTCTGTTTGGTTGGATTGCGCAGGCATAACTGCACAGTGCACAGGTAGACCTCTCCGGCAGACCGTAGCATGTATGGCGGGCCTTATTATATACTCAGACACAAATCTTCAGTTATATCCGGTAATTTTAGCTTGTTACTTAAATCTCCGGCTAAACTGGCTAGTCTGTCCGGTTATTGGGTTTGGTGACCTGGCAACCCTGTTTCTACTGAGTAGTCTTTTAACACGTGCTGAGATAATTTGCCTCGGTTTAGCAAGCTGATTTCCGTTTGTCATAGCGAGAGGAAATGAGTACTTGATTTGTGGCTAAATATTATGTGGTATACACTACTTGGAAATTAATATGAACAGCGTTTGTAGGGCTAATAGCAAACGAGTTTGATACTAATTGGGTCAATTCTTTTCGACGTCATTTTTATATTTATCTGTTACGTTCCACTTATTGGTGAACTATTAATATTGGGTGCTATTATGTTTGTAGCTTCGTAGTATTTGACGTGTGATCGTTCCATTTACCAGTAAAAAAATTACAACTAAAGATTTCATAACAACATCTTCGCGTAGCTCGCTTTGTTTAATGTCTTTCTGCTTTGCTAAGAATGACAAATTGTAGCACTCTATGTGCACACTCTAGGTCTCATCTTACCATTTGGTCAACTTTAATCTACTCTCGTATTCATCTTAGTGTTTTGTTTCAACACCAAGAGTATTAGGTAGGTATTGTGTGATGACCCTAAAATTCCATACCAATGGGATATGATTGTTCAGTGCACTAAACCTAATAATTTTCTGACCAAATTTTCGAAACTTAAAACTATTTTTATGCACCATTAAAACTAAATAGTGAATTTATTATCATACTTTAATACCATCTTTAAATACATGTCGTTTTTTAATAACAAAATTGCAATTACACTACAAATTATCAAGATGTATAGTTACACGTAGAATAACAGAATTTAATTTCAATAAGTTGTTATTCACCAAGCCATTATCATAAAGTCCATCGCGTAAAATAACATCAGTCGTTACCTGTATAGCCACATTTATCACGGTGCCCCTTTACTTCTAGCCCTTCGCCATTTGCATCTCATGGTGAACGTAGTTTATTAATCTGATTAATTTGTTGATCCATCATCGTAGCTTCTCGAAAAGGTGTGATTTAATATTATAATTTCGTTTATTTACTACCGCGTGAGGACACATTAACGTAATGATTTTCATAATTCTTGTCTAAGATCGTTGATGGTGGTTTGTATGCATACATCTTCTCGATCGTACCGAAGCTTAACTCCATTTTATAGGTACCGTTGTAATAAAAAGGAATCACACCAAGAAAAATAGTACTAATGAAAATAAATACTGTTTAGAAGACTTAAGTTAGATCAGCAATGGTAGTAAAAATAATACTTCAACATCACCCACAATTCATAAATATTGAACTTTATTGGACAATAATTCTAGTATTAGTTTATTAAATCACTTTTACGACTGTTTAAAGCAAATCCATGAAGACTTACGAATTCCAAGAAACAATAGAGCCTCATATCACTAGCAAAGAGAACAAAACTATCGTAACCATAAGCCACCCATGACGAATTCCAGGCTACCAGTCATAAAAATAACCCACAACAATGCATTATTTACCATTATGTATCGACAGTGCGACACACAAACTAATTAGAAACATAAACATTCCGCTAACGTAGGTGTAAAAGCGAGGGGCGGTCAAAATATTTGTTTGATGATACCTCCGAAAAACTAGCTCCTAAGTTGTGGCTACAATGAATGGCCCAATATTGACCCTTGTGGTAGCCCCGCGTTCCCACGGCGTCCTTACGGATTTTCTCATGTTTCTGAGCATCCACGATTGTTGAATGTAACACTGCTGGGCGCCTGCCTCTCAATCACAAATGTCAACAAATTGAGGCTCAAATATTGGGACTGATTATTCAGGTACTCGGCGATGCGTACCCGGTCAAAGGCGGTTTTAAGGTCACAAAAGACGTGGTAATTGAATTGGATTTTTGTGTAATCCCTGACCACTTTTCATCCTTATTTGCCTGTACATAGTTGAGTATGTGTGTGGTTGTGATAAAAGACTTTTGAAACGATCTGTATGGATGCACATTTTTAGTGTAAAGATGACCTTAACGTTACATGTTTATCGTTTATTTTTTAATCTTAAATTACGAAATTGTTCATGATTTAATTAATTTGTGAAATATAGTTCCTCTGTATACATGAATGTAAACAAACGCATATAAGATGTTCACTTTAAGGTTATATGGTAATATCAATCTTATTTAGTTGTAGTTGTATCCAATATCGCACCTTTGCCCCACGACAGAAGATTTGTTATATCCTTTAAACACATGTCGAGATTAGAAACAATTATACAAATCTTAAGTCACTGATTCAAAACTACTACTACGTATAGTCAAGCACACTTATAAGATTTTAAGCTTTTAGACTTCTCCAGTACAGCTCTTTTTAGTTTGAATCCAACAGTCTCATTAACCACTGTCATTTACGAAATCTATTTACACTTCTGTAATTGTCTGTGATTTAACCTACCGTCTAAATTCTACGTTTTGAAATTCGAGAATCCAAAAACACTATTCTGATATTTGATGTTATCAATGTCTTGAGTCACGAATATTTTGCATTATTTCTATTATTATAAGCTGAATGACCGTAGTTGGTGTTTCTGCCCACACCGCATTACGCTAATGATATGACAGCCCAGACCAGACAGTTGTCATAATAGACCTATTAAAGAAGCGAAATCGTGCCCTTTTAAATGTCCATGACGTTGATTTTGTTTATATTAAAAATATTATATTTACCATACCATGTCATCAGTGTTAACGTTATTATTGCCATTTGTATTTTAATTATTAATTGATTTTGTCATTTGTTAAATTGCAAACTATAGATTATCTGTTTATTGGTTAAATACATTTTTTATAATGTACGATGGTACATTTATTTACTAGATTTATTTTTAACATTCTAATATAAAATCTGATGTCACGTGTAATATTTTAATGAATACAGATGATTAAGTTTAAATATATGATTAATTATAAATATTATGATTATGACTATGGATACGTTTTACATGTTTAGTATCTATGTACCTATATTTCCATATAAAACATGCCTCGAAATGCCGAGCGTAGTGCACTGCCATGATTTGGTTTATTATTGTTCAACCAACTGCGTGGCACTGCGCTGTTATAGGTAAACATGCGACTTACCATTCAAATATATTTCATAAAATGAAAGATATTTGAATTGGATAGCAATTGTTTTTTAATACTATATCTATTGCTTTCAAATTGTTTTTTTTTGTTTAGCATTACAGTATCAAAGTTTCCTTAGACGATGTAGGTATTTGGATAGATTCTAATTGATTTATTATTGTTTCAGATTCATCACCACAACTTGAGCCTTTAGGGAGACCAGGATTACAAAGGTAACTTCAAACTTAAATATAACTCAAAGATGAACAAAAGAAGAAACCAGCCGATCAAACAATGATTATTATTATAGTTGTGGATGGTATGTGTTCTATGGAATTTGCAAATGACAAATCCATGAACATAACTCTTCATTTGATTTCAATAAAATTTAAATGAAAATTATTGAACACATTCAATTAAAAAATGGAGACAGCGTAGTACAAAAACAAGAAGCAATAAATTAGCTAGTTAATACTGTCGCGGTGTAGACGGAGTTGAATCTATCATCGCTGATATTATCGAAATTGAAGGAGTTATGTTTGCTGGCGGCATTTTAGCGAATCAATGACGATATTTATCAATCATTTCGGTCATTCGGATAGTTTCAGTAAATCTTGATCTGCCTTATACGGCCAGAAGGGTTACCGATACCATAAGCTAATGTAAGGTTTAGTTCACGTTACGTGTAAAATTTAGGTAAGACAAATTAAACATTACATTGAAACCACTACACAGAACTTAATCACGATTTAAATTATTATACATGTAATTACCTCTACGTTACAGCAACTGTGGTTTCGAGAAAGTTTCTTGTGACCACGTTGAGGTAACTAAATAATTTGGATCGCAAAATAATTTTAGAGACTTGTATAATGTTTTCAAATTGGGTTCAAATCGCAAAATTTAAAAAGCTATGTAATTAAATCATAGCTTGTAATCGAGTTTGTCTTATCAGAATCTGCGGATAAATATGTCAAATTATTGACATTAAAGTATGTCTGCCAAATTTCTTTAACCGGAGTACTATTGTGATAATAATAGATAATTAATAAAAAAGAGACGGAATTAACGACAAACTCGTACAAGCCAGGAAATCAAGAACTGAACTGAACCACAAAATAGAACTGAACTAATAAAAAAAGAGATAGAGGCAAAATTGCTGCTCAAAGTTGAACATCGTCGAAACGTCGTGACAGTCTGTCAGTCAGACAGTCTTTTTAATTAGCAGAATGTGCGATTAAGCCAGGTTTACATGCTCTTTATTGATCTTCCTCTTTCTTCCAATGGACAAATGGTGAAATTGAAAACGGTTTTGCCATTTTTTTGTATTCTAAAAACGCCACATTACTTGAAGGTTTAAATTACCCATTTGTAAAATATATGATGTGGTATTATAATAACTATTGTTCTCTGTCAGTACAAAACACGAACTTTCTAGCTGTTCGATTGTAAGTGACACTAAACTTCGAAAGTCTTTCATATCGTAAGTTCATGTGACACGTTCATATTTTAAACCACAATTACATTGTCAACTTTCTACGTCTATACTTCGTACTTTCTTTGACTTTTAGATATAATATTACAGTTACTTAAATAGTTTTTATTTGAACACAAACATTATTTCATAAAAAAAACCTATAACGTATCCTCAAAATCGTTTCCAAGAACCCACACACGGATAGCCCCAATCAATCCATTAACAGCGAACCTCTCACAGATCCTATTAATGACCATTTAAATACTGTTAAAATTCCCAACACAATACTTCATAAAACCGAAGAGTAAAAAGGCCGCTAAATCTAAATTGAGATGTAACAGTGTCTCGAAGAAAGTGGCTGTCGTGCTTAATGAAAGCCGTGACAAAAACAAGAACTGACAATAAAACAGTGACAAATTAACACTTGGTGGTGTCATGTCATTTGTCAAAGCAAGTGGTCGGCGACGACATCTAGTTACGGCTGATGGGTCGGTTTTTAAATGGAGTGTAGACTCATGAAAGGGACTTAGAGATATATATTCTTTGTGTTGTCGCCGCCGTCTCGTCATGAGCGACAGACACTCTGATAGTACCAACTTAACATTGCTTCAAACAGAATTAACATCAGCTTAGGGACGTTATATTGACAATGATTCATGGCAGCCTTGAGACTTGAAGCAGTAATGGTCTAGATAGGCAGAATGTGACAGACACATCAATAAGACTGTCAATTAAACTTGTACTATCAAATGGAATTGGCAATGCTAAGGTCATGTTCGCTGACGCGTTTGATTGGTGCGAATTGATGTCAATTTATGTCTTAGCTTTCTTTGTCAATTAAATCTGCCAATTCTAATAACATTTTGAGTTACGTCGCTTCGAGTTATAGTTGTTGGTGACTGTGTTGCATATTTTACTACCTTGTAATGTAATCTTCAATTAGCAAAGATACCGTTGAAAGAGTCCATAATTCCATCGAGTCCATAAATTTATTAAAACCAATCTTTGCTAATTAATTTTGAGATGATATCATAAGGCAAGATTACCACATAGCCATATAAAAGTAGGATTGGATAAGAACTACGTTGAAGTGAACATTTTGTGCATGTTGTAGGAAGATTTGTTAAAAAGGAGTGTCGCGAAAACACAGAAAATTAGATATTGCTATGGCATTTTTCAATCTTACTGAAAAAAATGTGAGATTTTTGCTAAAACACGAGACGCTTTAGTAACATGGAATATAATTAACTCTAATTGGCTACATTTTGGGTAACAAGACAATTTTTATTGTTATTTATTCCTGGTTTAACCTCGTTGGTTTGAGGTGTTTGTTATTATTTGTGAGATATAAAGAGTGAGAAACGCAAGATTCCAGTTTTAAGGTTTAGGTTAAGTTAGTTTAAATCTAGTCGACTAATAATCTAGTATTGCCAAGGGGGAATGGTATTCGTTTCCTCCACGTACAAAAAAAAATGATTGTCTGTAAAGTCGGTTTACTGACGGTAGTTGAACGTGACAACTTCAACTACGCCTTAGAGCGAGGTAACGCCGCATGACGTCATGCGGCGAGGTAACGGCGGTAACGGCGCATGACGTCATGCGGCGAGGTAACGGCGGTAACGGCGCATGACGTCATGTTTTTTCGTGCGTGCAGCCGGCTTCATCGAATTATAAGACGTTGTCACGTCAAAAAATGGTTGTCTGTAAAGTCGGTTTACTGACGATAGTTGAACGTGACAACTTCAACTACACCTTAGAGCGAGGTAACGCCGCATGACGTCATGCGGCGAGGTAACGGCCGTAACGGCGCATGACGTCATGTTTTTTCGTGCGTGCAGCCGGCTTCATCGAATTATAAGACGTTGTCACGTCAAAAACTTATTTTATAATATAACGTCATTAGATTGTATTTACAATTTTACGGTGACTGATAATCGCAGAAAATTGAACACCACAAGTCAAAGAGAGGATGTTGTCAAGTTCTCAGCCCTTCGGGATCATTTAGTTCGCTTTGCGTTTGTGTTTACCAATCACCGTGCGCACAATTGCCAACGATTATTTTTGCAATCTTTCCAAAACGGCCAGCTGATTTGCAAAAAATCTTTTTTTTTTTTCAGTACAGATGAGAAATGCCAGAGCGCCCAGATTCTAGATCTAGATCCAGAGAGATCTAATAATTATCCGTGTTTTTGCAAAATTCCTAAGATTTTTGCTAAAATACGATTCATCCTATGACATACACACACTGCTTTGAAATTAAGATTTCAAAGTAGTATCTTGCCACAATTGAATTGATGTTTTGTACCATTCATTTCATTTAAACACACGACACCGTCTTAGATTTGAACTTGTATTCAAAATGATAGTTTGAATAAGAGCCTATACTTAATTTCGCTGTTTTTCTTGGTACGTTGGAAAAGTAATTTTTTAATCTAGAAATCCTAATACTTAATTTATTTCCTCCGAAAAATCAAAAAACCGACTTCAATTTAAAATCAAATTCGGACAGTCGACGCCATTTCATTAGAATCTATCACTACGTCGTCTAAATACATGAAACCAAATCGACGGTTAAAAGGAAATACGGTATAAGCGCCAAAAAGTGAAATGTTCAGGAGAGCCGTTCAAAGTTTTGAATTTTAGAAAAACTGACGTATCTCTGTTATTTATTAGTATTTTGTGAAAATTGAAACAGTTATGAAATTAGAAAAAAATGGGGCAGTTACCGGTATTGTCAGTTTCAATGATTTGTTGCTATTTAACGTGGTTTATGTCGCTTATAGCAATAGCTTTTAATTTTACAATGAGGTAATATGGCGTAAGCGACAAATGACAAAATAAAATATTAATGGATAAGAAGCTTAAACAACATACCGATATCTCACGTCGCGAGGGAAAAGGGGTATAAGAGACTAGATAGTTCAATAAGTGTTATGGGAAAAGAAGGATAAGGTACTTTTCACAGTGGTTGTATAACAGATAATAGAACACAAGTAACAGTCGACTTTCACAAAAAACAGAATCATAAGACATTAGTGACACACAATGTAGCTTGAAAGTAAAGGAAAAGAAGGATAACTAACATCTGGCATTACGTGAGTCTAAGGAAATATAGATGAAAAGACATTTCCTAAATAATGAAGTAGCACAACCAACACGATCTCGTTTAAGTAATTCTAATTTACGCTAAATTATGGTAGATTTAAAAGGTGATTGTTCGTTTTTTTGCATTATTTTCATGTCACCTTTTCACTACCTATCAGATAGTACGATGTTTTAAATAAAAACAAAACACCATTTCTGTTATTATTTTTAATTACGAAAAATCAAGGCTAGAGTTGGTAGGTATCAACCTATTAATTTTCGGAAAAATAATACTTAAGCTAGTAGGTAGGCACATAACTAAGAAATAAATTTAGGAGGCTTGGTATGTATTCGTAATCTTAAACGTTTAAAAAAATAACAAACAGTATAGAAAATACTCTCAAAAATTTGCCGGGGCGTACGATAACAGTCCGGTAAATCAACATATTTCGTTTTTGATACGACTTCAATTCGATGCTCGGGTGCCTCCGAGTTCATCGAGTATTTGACAGTTGATGATGTGCAGTTCATTTTAAAAGTAGCTACTCGTATTTTACTAATCTAGCCGACAGATTACCCACGAAGAATTTGTCAGCGAGAAGGTCCCATCTCTTAAAGTCTGTGTGATTAACTTCTCCAAATCAAAAGGCTTTGGATGTTGACGTCTGAAACATTGTATATTATTGCGATGGAGCCCGGATAGTGGTCACGAAATCACGAAGGCCGTGATGGTGCTTCGGCTGTCGCTATGATTGGCTGCGGTTTTTTCCTCTGCTGTGCTCTTTCGGAACCGGTTTGGTTGGTCGAACTAGGAACGGGGTATCCCCAGCTGTCTGTTGCATTTGTCAGGTCGTGCGAAGGGGCTCTGAGGAAGCTCAGATTTTCTCCCCTATCATCGTACACGACAACCTCGTGATGTATAGAGGCCTCAATGCAACCCAGCCGGTATGCGACTTTCGCTCTTGAGTATTTGACTGTCATCGCATCCACGCTTATCACCCGGGTTGTTTCACCCGCATTTCTGCTAAGATGTAAAAGCAGCGCACTTGCCTTTATGAAAGGCGTCCGACCTTCTCAGTACTCTATTATTGCTGATTTTAACTGATTGATTTTGATTTAACTATTTTAACATAAAGTTTGACCACTATGTCTTTTTGGTTTAGTATTTCCATGTTGTTATTATTGGTATCTGTTGTTTGAAAGGTTTAACTAGGCGTAAAACGAAAGTGATTGCGTTGTGGTCTGATGTCGTAATACTTTTGTCAACCTTCCATCTCTCGGTTTTCCCAAGAGAGATCCGCTGCACATTGTTACATCTACTATGCTTGTGCAGAGTTTGCCTTCCCTAACGATCTCGAAGGTTGGTGTATCGCCGTAGTTATAAATACGGTAATAACAATGAGTTTACGGCTTCTTCTTCTCTCATTTTGGGATGTGCTTCCTCACCAGTGGGACTACGCATTCACGTCACCAGCAACAATAAGGTCATTTGTCGCTAGTTTTTTGCTGAATACCATAATCCTGCTGAGGAAGGGTTCGACTTTTTGGTTCCTTCTAAGTAGACAAAAATTACTCCCAGTTTTAGGCCTGTGCCGACCAACCGAACAGCCACTCCCGTTTCGGTAACAAATTGGGGGTCATGGATTACCACCAGCCTGACACTGAAAACTATTATGGCTGCCTTAATTGGTTTTGTCTGTTTAAACTGCACTGGATAACGCGAGTTCCAGGATATTGTTTCATTAATTACGCCTTTGTTTCCCACACAGGGATCTTGAACAAGGCCAACTGAAACTCCCCTTTCTCTCGCTACCTTCAGTTCTACCGTTGCGAGCACTGCAGGTTGGCTTGGATGAATCGTATACTGGAGACTGAGCCACTTTCCTTATGAGTTCCCTTAGCAATAAGATATTCTAGAACGCGCTAAACCATCCCATTTTATCCTTTCAGGGCAATCGCTACTAAAGGCGTTGTGAGCGAGTTCTCTGTTGGGGCTGTTGGGATGAGCAACCGTGCAGTTCTTGCATTTGGGTGGCAGGTCTTCTTTTCTTGCCTTGCATTGTGTCCAGGAGTGATTTTTTTCCGCAGTATCTGCAGGACTCATCCCTTTCCTGGGAGATTGCCTTTGTATGGCCGAAACCTAGGCACTTGGAGCACTGCACCAAGGGCGAATGGTCTGCCACTGGTCTGAAGTCTGGAGTCCTATGTAGACCTTTTCGGCGTCCAAAAACGCTCTGTGAATGCGAGGTGAGACCTCGATCAGTGGATGACACCCATGTGAATTACGCCTTTTTTTCCTGTGTAGCACTCTGATCGCGCTCTCTTGCAAATCAACCCTCTGTAGCAGATGTTTATTGTTTTCCACTATTTCGTTATCTATGTGATAAGACAAGACGTATCGAATGATGATCTGTGGATTACCCGCTTTCACGGTTTTCACCTTTAGAAACTTGTGTTGCTGCACACGATTTTTGACCAGGACAAAGTCTTCCTCTGTGCTACAATTCAGGATGACTTTCCTGTTTCGACCTTTTCGCACTTTGTTAACTCTTGCTCCAGTCTTTTTCGTGTGTACTTTAGTGATATCAAATGTCATAAGCACGGATTTGGAATGAAATCCTCATTGTGTATCACAGTATAAATGACGTATTACTTTGATCGTTGATCGTGGAAGTAGGTTGTAATCGACACCATGGTATGTCGTTCAATTTAAGTAATAAGTGATTAGCAACAAAAATGTGTGTATATTCTTAACGGAAGTGAGGAATAACCAACCGCGTGGTATTAACATTAAATTAGGTAATATGGTATAACCGACAGAGTAAAATAAAAATGAATTTTGGAAAAAGGGTACAAGCGTCAAAGCTATGTTCAATTACTAAATGGAAATAGGCTATAAACAACGTTTGTATTTTTTGAGGAAATAGCTTAGAAGGCATAAAGAACCGAAAACTGGAGACCCCTATGAAGTAAAAAAGCATTACCGACAACAAATCGAGAATAAATATTTTTTGCAGGGGTACAAGCACCTTTATAGACAAAATGACCTGAATTTACGTCGGTTACGAATAGTATAACTAGGGAAATGTTGTTTTTTGCTCGGGCATAAGCGCCAAAAAAGTCATCGTAGAGCTATGGGAGTCAGCTCATTCGAAAGAGCGGAAAATTTTAAGTAAAATGGCATTTAAAACTGATTTTTGACCAAAATGTCGCTTATGCCCAACTTCCTTTTAACCGTCGAAATTTTAGTATTTTTTTTCATATTTCATAAATGAATGTAAAATTTACACCAATTACTGTAAAATTTATATGGGACCACCTCTGAACTATTTACTATTATCTAACAAACAAAAAAAAACGTTATAAATATCGATTCACTGTTGGCGGTGCTGTCGCGAAACATTCAAACAAAAAAATTGGCAGTCATAGGAACTGCCGATAGAAGTGAAAACTTGCTGTTGCCCTGGTACTGGTACCTAGGGGCAAACGCAACTCTTTTATATTTCTGTTGTCCTGGTATCTGGAGATAAACGCTGGGCTGTTGGAGGTAGGTAATCGAAACTCTTTACTGTTTCTGTTGCCCTGGTCCCTACCTGGCCGTTTTTACGGAGTTTACCCGAAGATTTCATATCCGATCCGATTCATTATCATATCCAAGCGTGACGATTGATGAATCCATTTCACAGCCCACGAAATTCTGTCTATAGCGCGCCTAAAGAAGTTTTCACTTCAAAAATATTACAACCGAATTAAGAACCTCTTCTTTATTGAAGTGGGTAAAAATATACCTACATATTACCAGTTACAATACATGACAAAAACTATTTGTATCTGTAAAGGTATTTTACTTGTGACACTGTGGGACATTATGTTGAAACTCCGAATTTTGTCGAAAATAACGAAGTAACAAATTGAATAAGAAACAGCTGAATTGAAAACCTCCTCCCTTCGGTCGATCAAGAAAACTGGGCTCATTCATGAGAGCCTTTGTTATGATATATTAATTTACAGATATTGCCCTTTTATATAAAAGCAGCCACTGTGAAATGGATAGTCTCATAACCATCGGCTGCATTAGTTATGATCAGCGGACACGCCCGTAATTTGTCGTGCCGACTTGATGGAATGCCGCCATCTAAATCATTTACGCTGTTAGCTCGAATTTATGGTTCAAACGTTGTAATGTTATTGATTACATCCTATTTGTTCACATCATGTTGTCCTAGTACATCTGGTGGTATAACGAAATGGCTACTACCGCTGCAATGACTTCATAGCATAACACGCCTCTGAGATTTACCTATTTGAAAATTAGGCTGTCTACTTTTATACGTCTCTTTTACTATAAGTAGGTATGCTACGGCTAGTTTAGTCGGAAGACCGGCGACTCCCAATCCGGACCCTTGATTCAAATTCGAACTATTGTCTTTTCGAAGTCATGTGCGTAATGCTATTAACTTAAAAACGGTGTAGAAATCATTGCGAGGGGATGGAGATATTCCTAGAATATTTCAGGGTCATGCGTCGTCCACCAAACCCAACCATCTCAATACAAAGATGTACCCCAAACTTCAGGGCGCACTTAACCATGTTATCGTTAGGAAGAGTGAGCTCACTCTTTCCGTGCTAGTCGGTTCCAGGAAACGGTGAACGTCGGACGTTTTTACCTATCACAATTCGTTGTCAACAACCAAAATAAGTAGAACCACAGCATATCGCGCCGCTAGCGATTCTAGGGGCCAAGTAGATTGGTTATGCATAGACCGCTTACGATACACACAAAGACGCAGTTTATTACCAATTTAACGGTGCTCAGGGCACATCAGATCATAGTTAGTCAGGCTGGTCTAGTCGGGAGAACGGCGCCTGCCGATCCGGAGACCCCGGGTTCAAAACCACGTGCACCACTGACTTTTCGAAGTCATTTGCGTCATGCCGCTAACTTAAAACTGTGAAGGAAAACATCGTGAGGAAACCGACATGTACCTAGAATCTTTCGAAGTCATGTGTCATCCACCAACCCGCACATGGCCAGCGTGGTGTATTATGGCCTTGACTCATTCCTTGCGAGAGAAGGCCCCGAGTCCCAGCAGTGGGAACATTTAGTTGGCTTCTTTTGCGTGCTGCTTATGTACAGGTTTTCTGTTTCCGGGTGTCAAAGCGACAACAGTGTACGAAAGTGCTCCCAGTTATTAAATTGAAATCACAGTAAAAAATAACCAATACCGGCCGCGCACTATATAATTACCCAGCACGAAAACAAATCTACGCGGAGATTACAAAAAGGTACGCGGAAAACCGAGCAAATAAATCGACAAACCACAAATAAAACGTCTCAAGGATTTGAGGTTATGAATATTTAATCATCAATTGACAGCCAGAGTTACTTGATCTTGACATCTGACAGTGACATCTGACAGTGACGTCTGTTAGTGGCAAACATAACCCGGTGTTGTTAGATCAGCGAGACGTTCCGTACATACGTTCCAATACACTTTGATTAAAACATTTTAATTTGCAACATGACTTCTAAAGGAATGTCGCTGGAGATGGCACAGCTGTTTAGCATGATGAAAACTGAACTCGAACAACAAACCGCAGCTATTACGAGGAGTGTAAATGAAACCATCATGCAAAATATAGACGAGAAACTACAACCATTTCTGGAAGAAAACAAATATTTGAAAAACGAGGTACAAAGATTAGAAGAAAAAGTAAAATATTTAGAAGAAAAAAATAGGAAAAATAACTTGATACTACACGGTATAAAAGAAACAGAAAAGAACCACCAAGAATTATTCAATCTCATTAAAGAAACACTGATAACCCTAGATATCGACATAAATATATACGAAATAAATAACTATTATAGATTAGGAAAGAAACGAGATGAGAGTAAAGTAAGACCAATACTTATATCTTTCATATCATTCCAAAAAAAGTTAATAATACTGAAAAATAAAATGAAAATGCCGAAACAAACTTACATTACTGAAGATTTTTCGAAAGAAACTATGGAAATGCGGAAGAGCCTACAGGAAAAACTCAAACTAGAAAAACAAAATGGAAAAGACGCATTTATTCGAAACAATAAAATAGTAGTAAAAGGAACACTAGTTACAGAAAAAAGAAAGAGAGAAGCCTCGATATCACCTAACAACATAAGCACTTCACTCTCCAGTGGTTCGAATAATATTATTGCACCGTCTAAACTACATAAAACAAATGCGTTTGAATATATGAGGGCAAGGTCTGCATCCTTGACTGAAAAACCATCTCAACAACATAACGCATAGGAAATGTCAGACACCGGTAACGAAAACAAAACAAATTATAGAGGCAAGAATAAAAGAAGAAACAAGAAAAACCCCAATACGGTTGGTCACCGCGGGGTTATTGACCAAACCCCCCAAAATACCACATTAAAGATGGAAAATAAAACAATAACGAACAACAAGAAAAGGAAACTCCATATAGCGACATTGAATACAAGATCATTAAAGTCAAAAGAGTGTTTAACCGAACTCGAACATGCGTTAAACAACATTAATTGGGATATTCTTGGAATAAGCGATGTACGGAGATCTCAAGAAAATATCGAAGAGCATAAAGAATATATAATGTACCATAAAAATGAAATACCCGGTATATACGGTGTAGGCTTCTTGATAAAAAAATACCTGAAAAATAATATAATACAATTTAAAGGAGTTTCAGACAGGATAGCAGTCTTAAACATTTTACTTCCTGGTCACAAACACCCAACGTCTATAGTCCAAGTATACGCTCCTACTGAGGTAGCGAAAAAAGAAATTAAAAATAGCTTTTACGAAAACCTAAATGAGACAATGGAGACACTGTATAAAACCATCATAGTGATGGGAGATTTTAACAGTCAAATTGGTCAACGAGGAAAGAACGAAGAAAAAATACTTGGGCCTTACACAAGCGGCAAGCGAAATGAAAACGGACAAAGATTTGTACACTTTGCGTTAGAAAATAACCTACATATCATGAATACTTTTTATAAAAGAAAGCAAAAAAGGAAGTGGACGTGGGAATCTCCCAATGGCAAAGTAAGAAATGAGATCGATTTCATAACTACAAATAAACCGAAGCTTTTCTTAAACGTGGACGTCCTCAACAATTTTAACTATTTTACTGATCACAGATTACTCCGAGGTCAGTTACACCTAATGGAGCCTAAAAAGTCTAGAAAATATATACGAAATACTAAGCAACCAATTACACTACCACTACCAAGCCATATTCTTGAGTCCCTAAAAACTCAATTATTACCAATAAGCGAACTAAGAACAGTCCAAGAAAACTATGATACTTTAGAAAAAGAAATAAAAAGAACCAATAAAATACTAGAAACAGACAAACCAGTTAAAGATAAAATGGGATCAGAGGTAAGAATTAATAAAACAAAGATCAGTCTTATTTAAGAACAGAAGTAATAATAGACAAAACATAACAGCAATAAGTAAGAAAATAAACACCGAACTTAGAAAGTACAAAAATACCCTAAAAACCAAGTTAATACAACTAAACATAGCCAAATTAGGTGGAATCAAGAGTGCGTGGAAGGAACTCCAAGACCACACAAACTGGATTGTAAATGTAACACATCACAAATCTCAAAAACACAAATCAAAAAGAAGCGAAATATTAAATACAGCAACTGACTTCTATCGTGATCTCTATCATGACGAACCAAGTACATCAATTAAAAGTAACGAAACAATTGTAAATACAAAAGAAGATCCAGTTCCTATTATATTGAAAGATGAGATTACTAAAGCCATCAAAACACAGAAAAAAGGAAAATCACCCGGTGAAGATAACATCTCTAATGAACTTTTAAAAGGTATATCAGAAACTGTTTTGGACACACTAACAAACCTGTTTAACGAAATTATAAAAACTGAATATATACCTCTTCAATGGACCACATCTACAATAACCCTACTTCACAAGAAAGGGAGAACAGATGATATATCGAACTACAGACCCATTTCGCTTATGTCAAATGTCTACAAAATTTTCTCCAAGATTATACTGGACCGGATAACAAAGACGATAGACGAGAATCAGCCAAAAGAACAGGCAGGATTTCGTAGTGGGTTTTCAACCATCGACCACATCCATACCATTAAACAAATGATCCAAAAATGCAATGAATATAGAATGAAGTACTATTTAGCATTTATAGACTATAATAAAGCGTTTGATTCGCTGAAACATGAAAAAATATGGGAAGCTCTTACCGCGCAACGGGTCCACAGTAAATACATTAATATAATAAAAAACATATACACAAATATGACAGCCAAAGTACGCACAGAAAAAGTAGGAGATTGTTTCCCCGTCAGAAAAGGAGTTAGACAGGGAGATCCCTTATCACCCAAACTGTTCTTGGCAACACTGGAACATATATTTCGACAACTGGAGTGGAAGGAATATGGTATAAATGTTAATGGAGTATTACTAAACAATCTAAGATTTGCAGATGATCTTGTATTAATATGTGGTGATCCAAACGTTCTGAAGATTATGATTGAACAACTGATAAGTGAAAGCGAAAAGGTAGGACTATCAATAAATACCAGTAAAACTAAGTTAATGACAAATTATATCAAAACTCCCATTAAACCTGAAAATGCCGCTGAACTAGGATATGTTAACGAATATACATACTTAGGTCAAATAATATCTCCAACTGACACTACAACAAAAGAAATTCAAAATAGAATAAATCTAGGATGGAAGAGATACTGGGCTCTAAAAGACGTTATGAAAAACTCAGATATACCAATAGAGGCTAAAAAGAAAGTATTTAACACATACATTTTACCAAGCATCACCTATGGATGTCAGACATGGAGTTGTACAAAGAAAAATATCAAATCACTAGAAACTTGTCAACACCGAATGGAAAGAAGCATACTCAACATAAAATTAAAAGACAAAATTAGTTTAAAAACAATAAGAAAACAAACCAAGATTATAGATATAAAATATCAAGTTAAACAACTGAAATGGAAGTGGGCAGGACACTTGACAAGGAATAAGACTGAAAAGTGGACAAATGAAGTAACAGAATGGTGCCCTAGATACAAAAAGAGGAGTAAAGGCAGGCAGTATCGAAGATGGGAGGATGATATTAAAGAGGTAGCAGGACCATGCTGGACGAGAATAGCAAGGGACAGATCATTGTGGAGGACATTTGGGGAGGCCTATGCCAAAGAGCAAGACAATCACGAAACCGGTGTCTAATATAAATAAAATATAATTACGTTGCTTTCATACACAACCAAGTTGTATTTTAGTAGTTAGTACATAAATAGTAATAAGATGAAATGTGACATATAAGATTGTTAATAAAGGCTTTTATTATTATTATATCAGTCATTTATTTGTCTTCTTAGTTTTTAAATTTTTTACAATACATATATAAAATAAACATTATAAAAAACTTAAAAACTAGGGTGCCGCCAGCAGCGGGGCAGTGCCCAAGCTACCGGTGGTTAGGGCTGCAGAGTGAGGAACCTCCTGACGATGCGTGCTGTGTCGAGGATGACCGCCTTCTGCATCTGACCCTTGATCCAACCGTCTAGCGAAAGTCTCTTAAGGTGTTGGTCGAGACTTTTCGCTACAAGGCCGTTAGCCGACACGACTATTGGGACTATGATCGTCGAATCAACATCCCACATGGCGGTAACCTCATGAGCCAAGTCAAGGTACTTGCTTAGCTTGTCCTTCTCGGCTTTCACGAGGTTCTCGTCATGTGGTACGGTGATATCTACAATCACAGCCCGGCGCTGAGACCGGTCTACCAGCACGATATCAGGCTTATTGGCGACAATAGTCCTGTCCGTGATGATAGAACGGTCCCAGTAGAGCAACGCACGACCATTCTCGAGAACTGGCAGAGGTGCGTACTTATAGTACGGCACCTCGGACTCAACAAGACAGTATCTAAGAGCAAGTTGCTGATGGATGATCCTGGCTACTAGGTTATGTCTGTGCAAGTACTCGCCGTTAGCAAGATGCGAACAACCGGAAATAACATGACGAAGAGATTCGCCTGGACGGCGGCATGCTCGACAGATGTCGACCGTACCGTCCTTCATTATGTATTTCCGGTAGTTGTTCGTCTTGATAACTTCGTCTGCAATTGCACAGGCAAAACCCTCGGTTTCTCCGAAGAGGTCCCCGAAGCGTAGCCAGTTCACCGAAGCGAGCAGATTCACATCGGGTCCCGTCAGGGCCCGATAGAATCGCCCGTGCAGCTCCTTGCTCTTCCATACTACCTTGCGATCATCAGTGCTGAGCACCGATGGTTTGCGCCAGTTCTCGTTTGCCAATGAAAGAGGCGTGAAGCTCCTGTCAACTGCCACAACATCGCGATGCATCCCGGACTCGTTGTTGCGGAAATAATCTCTGAGACTGCATACCTCGCGGTTGTGAAGGTTTTTGGCATTTAAAAAGCCTCGACCCCCCCATTTCCGCGGGATATACAGTCTCATAACAGACGAGCGCGGGTGTAGCATGCGGTATGTTGTGAGCTGTTGACGGACCTTTCTGTCCAGGACGTCGAGCTCAGTCTGAGTCCATCTCAGTATGCCAAAGGAGTATATCAGCAGAGGCATTACCCAACCGTTGAAGGCTCGCGCCTTGTTACCGCCTGACAGAAGACTTTTAAGTACTTTTGTCAGCCGGCAGAAGAAGCGTTCCTTCACCGATTTCTTAATGTCATCTGCTGATATACCCAACGACTGTGACATACCGAGATATTTGTAGGTCTCGTCTTCGGAGAGGCATCTGAGAGTTATAGTCTCGGAAAGTTGTAAATTCTCTGAATTTACTACTTTCCCTCGCTGTACATGCATGACCGCACACTTGTCGACACCGAACTCCATCTTGATGGCGTTACTAAAAACCTCTGTGGTTTTTAATAGCTCCAACAAGTCTTGGCGTTTCGGTGCAAAGAGTTTGAGGTCGTCCATGTACAGCAAATGAGATATAACCTCACCTCCTCTACGAAGACGATAGCCTAACTCTGAATCCTTCAACAGAGTGCTGAGAGGATTCAGACTTAAGCACCAACATAGCGAACTCAGACTGTCGCCCTGAAATATGCCTCTTTCAATCCTTATCAAGTCCTCCGAATCAAACGAGCTGTCTACGCTACCTGGTTGACGAAGGACTGTGACCCACTGTCCCATGCATTTGCTTAGAAAAGATTTTAGAGTTGGGTTTATTTTGTACAACTCTAAAACCCTTTTCAGCCACGAATGGGGCACCGCGTCATAGGCCTTCTTATAGTCAATCCAAGCAGCGGAGAGGGCTCCTTTGTTACGTTTGACTTGTTGGCAAATGGTCGTGTCAATGAGGAGCAGCTCCTTAGTACCACGGGACCCAATCTTACATCCATTCTGAGAGGAGGCCAAAACGTTATTTGCGACTATATGCGCGTTAATTTTTGCTCTCAGAATGGATGTAAGCAGCTTATAGGTGGTAGGTAAGCACGTTATGGGTCTATAGTTCTTTGGTTCCGTGGTACTACCAGACTTATGGAGCAGGAAGGTGACTCCGGTGGTCATGAAACTTGGAAGAGAACCCGTCTCGAGAGCTTCTTGGAATTGTGTTGCTAAACGTTCATGTGAGCATCGAAACCATTTTATCCAGAAGTTGTGCAATCCGTCCGGCCCAGGACTTTTCCAGTTCTGAGCTGTCCGGATAGCACAACTAACGTCTTCGGAGTCTATCGAAACAGACTCCATGGGTTCGATGGGTTCACATGCACGTTCGACAACACGCATCCAAGCTCCCTCCGTGTGCTCGACAGGCACCGACCAGATGCTGCGCCAGAAGTTTTTCATAGCGCTGGCATCCGGTAGCTGCCCATCGTTCACACGTCGACTTGTTCCTTCCCAGTTTCGGTACACCTTCCTTTGATCACTCTGGAAGTCGCGATTTTGCCGATATCGATTCACACGCTCTCTGTAGCGACGAATACGGTTTGCCCACGCATAAACTTTCTGCTTCAGATAGTCAATACGTTCCGTAACATTGGCAAGATAGTGCTGGGGACTGATACCAGTCCCAGCGAATGCCTGTGTTACGAAGCGCATGACTCGGGGACGACTGTTCCCCTGACTGAAGCAGATTAGCTTTGCTATAAGAGTCCTGAATGTGCTGATACGCCGTTCTATTCGCATTTGCCATGCTGGTGCATCTCCGGCGGTTCGCGTTGTACGGTCAGTGTCTGGAATTTTGACACGTGCAACGCGACACGCCGCGATAGCACCACAGTATAGAATAGAATGGGTATCAGTCAAATCTTTGCTAGTACCCAGGTAGGGTACCAGCAAAGTATTCAGGGCTCCCATCAAAGCCAAATTCCGTTTATGGGTGGGTAAACGTGGTAAACGCGGCCTAGAGTTTGGTGTGAGTCGATATTGGAAAATCGCGTCTTCCAAAGCGCTCCTCAGTTGCTCTCTTACCTGGTCGGATAAGCTAGTACTCGCTGAATCTCCCTCCTCGATATCGGGGCCAACCGGCGCCGCAAGTGTCGCCGCTGTCATTGGCACAGAAGCCAATGTCAGCGTCGACGACGCGACGGGCGGATCCCGGGTCGAGGCAGAAGTTGGGCGAGTACGTTGTTCCTCCAGGCGTAGCTGATCAAGTACCGAGTCATCCAACAGTTTGCACCGGCGGATAGCTCGAACCTGATCAGAAAGTCGTTGTGCGGATACGGCGACGGTTGGTTCAAGGGCCTGAAACAGAAGTAACATCCTGGCACAGTACGCGGTCAGGTTAGTTCCTCCTTCTGTAGCCCCGTAATAGGCGCGCATGCAGTTCTCGTTCATTTGTAGAGTCCATCGCATGCGACGCACTACACCACCGGTAGCGAGGGCCGGGCGCGAAGCAGATTGCCTCTCAGGCCCCAAGCGTGCCGGCAGCGGCGGACGGCCACGACGTACAGGTCTTGTTGACGGTGGGGTCCGCGCCGCGTCCTCGTCACTCGAAGTAGCACTTGTGTCGCGGGGAGTGAGAAAAGCTTCATCCTCCGACGACAGGCTTGGCGATGACGGGACACGGGCTGGTGATGGTCGTGCGTTATTTTGTTCCGCTTCTAGTCTTGTTCTTGATCGTGTTATCATCATAATATATTAATATTACAGAATTGGTAAAAATATTGTTGTGACAATCTGCTGTCAAAATGCATGTTTGGATTTTCTTGTTTGTAATTAGGTTTTATTTACGAGATAAATAGTGGTCCAGTCACAGATTACAGAAATAAAACCAGATGGAGCGCGCAGAACAGAGCTACTGAAGCAGACAAAGGAAATACAAACGCCGAAGCAAATACAAACTCCAGTCAGTATGAAACGGACTTCCGTGTTGTACGGGAGTCCCGTGTGATTTTAAGTTTTGTTTTAAAATATGCCGTCTTGTGTCTTAAAACATTGCAAACAATGTTCCCAAAAACAAAAAAAAAGGAAAGACGAATATAATTTCATAGGAAAATTTGAATATTTTTACTGTTATTTATATAATTTAGGCGATTTCATTTTGGTGATGAATGGAACACAACACCTCAACGAAAATAGGTTAGTGTGGCGATACTAAATGGAAATTATTTTCCCTGAATTTAGGGTAAAATATAGATTACTTATATATTTTTTTAGATACTTGTAGACCAAATTATTGATGGGCATTGTATTATTCAAATTATTATAATTTCAAATTTAATTTTGGTAAATGTTAAATTTGTAAAATGTGTAATTTATGACATAAAAATGTACAAAAAACAAAATCATTATTACATCATAAAATTTGTTTGTGTATTTATTTCGTTAGTGGCACCCTGGCACCACTGCCTAAAATAATACAAATTTTGTTTCCTCATGAATCAAAAGGTTATATGGAAGAGATCGCTTTTAGCGACAAGATCGCCTTTTGTGCCCATTTTGTTTTGTTATTATATTTGTTACTTCTTGTCAACTTTGTTTATGGTGCCAATAAAGTGTTTTGTATTGTATTGTAATGTCATTCGATATATTATCTAAGTGAAACGGTGGCAATATCATTGGTTATAAAATGATGGTTTATAAAATAAAACATTTGTTGAAGGAAGATATTTTTGAAGTTAATATTATGCATAACGTTGTTTGTAAAATTAAATTAATAAATAAGTAAATAAAAATATTTTTTTAAATTGTTAAGTTTTTTAAAATTATACAGTTACTTGATTTTAAAGTCTTGTTTTGTCAAAAAAAGGTGAATAATAAGTGAACTGTTAAAATGATTATTTTGTTAGTTTTTTTTTGTTTGTTGTTTGGACCTATAACATACAGGTAGCCTATATGCATTTTATCAAAAATAGTTTGGTGGTAAAGATGGTTGTTTTAATTTTTGTTTAACCATCTAAGCGAGTAAATTACACTAATATTATTATTTGCGATTCAAGTTAATTTCTAGTTGCATGCAAAATCAAAATTATTTTCTTCATAGAATGGAAATAGTAGTAACAAGAAATCCTTGCATAATCGGTGCAATAATATTAATATTTTAAAATATCAATTAATGTGTTTATTATACGTGAAGATTTCCCAAGCTAAGACAACAATAGTGGGACTTTTTTCTTAAGACTGACAACATTATACAAGTAATTTGGAACGTTGATTTGACAATTTTAAGTCAACATGACTAATTACGGGCTTCACAGTGTTGTTCACGAAGGTTCCATCTGTGTTTTATTTCTGTAATCTGTGGGTCCAGTATTCTTGAATTTTTTGCTTTCTGTTCTTGTAAATATGCGCTTATAAAAGTAAAGCAAATAGGAGAAAATGAATATAATTATAACACGGTACAAAAAAGACGTCAAACAGAGACAGCGGTATTTTTTTTTTTTTTATTATTATTATTCACTCATTTATTTTTCTTCTTAATTTCTAAGTTTTTTACAATAGATATATAAAATAAACATTATAAAAAACTTAAAAACTAGGGTGCCGCCAGCAGCGGGGCAGGGCCCAAGCTACCGGTGGTTAAGGCTGCAAAGTGAGGAACCTCCTGACGATGCGCGCTGTGTCAAGGATGACTGCCTTCTGCATCTGGCCCTTAACCCAACCGTCTAGCGAAAGTTTCTTTAGATGTTGGTCGAGACTCTTCGCTATAAGGCCGTTTGCCGACACGACTATTGGGACTATGATCGTCGAGTCAACATCCCACATGGCGGTAACCTCATGAGCCAAGTCAAGGTACTTGCTCAGCTTGTCCTTCTCGGCTTTCACGAGGTTCTCGTCATGTGGTACGGTGATATCGACGATCACAGCCCGGCGCTGAGACCGGTCTACCAGCACGATATCAGGCTTATTGGCGACAATAGTCCTGTCCGTGATGATAGAGCGGTCCCAGTAGAGCAACGCACGACCATTCTCGAGAACTGGCAGAGGTGCGTACTTATAGTACGGCACCTCGGACTCGACAAGGCAATATCGAAGAGCAAGTTGCTGGTGGATGATCCTGGCTACTAGGTTATGTCTGTGCAAGTACTCGCCGTTAGCAAGATGCGAACAACCGGAAATAACATGACGAAGTGATTCGCCTGGACGGCGGCATGCCCGACAAATGTCGACCGTACCGTCCTTCATTATGTATTTCCGGTAATTGTTCGTCTTGATAACTTCGTCTGCAATTGCACAGGCAAAACCCTCGGTTTCTCCGAAGAGGTCCCCGAAGCGCAGCCAGTTCACCGACGCGAGCGGATTCACATCGGGTCCCATCAGGGCCCGATAGAATCGCCCGTGTAGCTCCTTGCTCTTCCATACCTCCTTGCGATCATCAGTGCTGAGCACCGATGGTTTGCGCCAGTTCTCGTTTGCCAATGAAAGAGGCGTGAAACTCCTGTCAACTGCCACAACATCGCGATGCATCCCGGACTCACTGTTGCGGAAATAATCCCTGAGACTGCATACTTCGCGGTTGTGAAGGTTCTTGGCATTTAAAAAGCCTCGACCCCCCCATTTCCGCGGAATATACAGTCTCATAACAGACGAGCGCGGGTGTAGCATGCGGTGTGTTGTGAGCAGTTGACGGACTTTTCTATCCAGGGCGTCGAGCTCAGTCTGAGTCCATCTCAGTATGCCAAAGGAGTATATCAGCAGAGGCATTACCCAACCGTTGAAGGCTCGCGCCTTGTTACCGCCTGACAAAAGACTTTTAAGTACTTTTGTCAGCCGGCAAAAGAAGCGCTCCTTCACCGATTTCTTAATGTCATCTGCTGATATACCCAACGACTGTGACATACCGAGATATTTGTAGGTCTCGTCTTCGGAGAGGGATCTGAGAGTTATAGTCTCGGAAAGTTGTAAATTCTCTGAATTTACTACTTTCCCTCGCTGTACATGCATGACCGCACACTTGTCGACACCGAACTCCATCTTGATGGCGTTACTAAAAACCTCTGTGGTTTTTAATAACTCCAACAAGTCTTGGCGTTTCGGTGCAAAGAGTTTGAGGTCGTCCATGTACAGCAAATGAGATATAACCTCACCTCCTCTACGAAGACGATAGCCTAACTCTGAATCCTTCAACAGAGTGCTGAGAGGATTCAGACTTAAGCACCAACATAGCGAACTCAGACTGTCGCCCTGAAATATGCCTCTTTCAATCCTTATCAAGTCCTCAGAATCAAATGAGCTGTCTACGCTACCTGGTTGACGAAGGACTGTGACCCACTGTCCCATGCATTTGCTTAGAAAAGATTTTAGAGTTGGGTTTATTTTGTACAACTCTAAAACCCTTTTCAGCCACGAATGGGGCACCGCGTCATAGGCCTTCTTATAGTCAATCCAAGCAGCGGAGAGGGCTCCTTTGTTACGTTTGACTTGTTGGCAAATGGTCGTGTCAATGAGGAGCAGCTCCTTAGTACCACGGGACCCAATCTTACATCCATTCTGAGAGGAGGCCAAAACGTTATTTGCGACTATATGCGCGTTAATTTTTGCTCTCAGAATGGATGTAAGCAGCTTATAGGTGGTAGGTAAGCACGTTATGGGTCTATAGTTCTTTGGTTCCGTGGTACTACCAGATTTATGGAGCAGGAAGGTGACTCCGGTGGTCATGAAACTTGGAAGAGAACCCGTCTCGAGAGCTTCTTGGAATTGTGTTGCTAAACGTCCATGTGAGCATCGAAACCATTTTATCCAGAAGTTGTGCAATCCGTCCGGCCCAGGACTTTTCCAGTTCTGAGCTGTCCGGATAGCACAACTAACGTCTTCGGAGTCTATCGAAACAGACTCCATGGGTTCGATGGGTTCACATGCACGTTCGACAACACGCATCCAAGCTCCCTCCGTGTGCTCGACAGGCACCGACCAGATGCTGCGCCAGAAGTTTTTCATGGCGCTGGCATCCGGTAGCTGCCCATCGTTCACACGTCGACTTGTTCCTTCCCAGTTTCGGTACACCTTCCTTTGATCACTCTGGAAGTCGCGATTTTGCCGATATCGATTCACACGCTCTCTGTAGCGACGAATACGGTTTGCCCACGCATAAACTTTCTGCTTCAGATAGTCAATACGTTCCGTAACATTGGCAAGATAGTGCTGGGGACTGATACCAGTCCCAGCGAATGCCTGTGTCACGAAACGCATGACTCGGGGACGACTGTTCCCCTGACTGAAGCAGATTAGCTTTGCTATAAGAGTCCTGAATGTGCTGATACGCCGTTCTATTCGCACTTGCCATGCGGGTGTATCTCCGGCGGTTCGCGTTGTACGGTCAGTGTCTGGGAACTTGACACGTGCAACGCGACACGCCGCGATAGCACCACAGTACAGAATAGAATGGGTATCAGTCAAATCTTTGCTAGTACCCAGGTAGGGCACTAGCAAATTATTCAGGGCTCCCATCAAAGCCAAATTCCGTTTATGGGTGGGTAAACGTGGTAAGCGCGGCCTAGAGTTTGGTGTGAGTCGATATTGGAAGATCGCGTCTTCCAAAGCACTCCTCAGTTGCCCTCTTACCTGGTCAGATACATTACTACTCGCCGAGTCTTCCTCCTCGATGTCGGGGTCGGCCGGCGCCGCAAGTGTCGCCACTGACGCTGGCACTGAGGCTAGTGTCAGAGTCGACGACGCGGCGGGCGGATTCCGGGACGAGGCAGAAGCTGGGCGAGTATGTTGTTCCTCCAGGCGTAGTCGATCAAGTACCGAGTCATCCAGCAGCTTGCACCGACGAATGGCTCGAACTTGATCTGAAAGCCGTTGTGCGGACACGGCGACGGTCGGTTCGAGGGCCTGAAACAGAAGCAGCATCCTGGCACAGTACGCGGTCAGGTGGGTTCCTCCCTCTGTAGCCCTGTAATAGGCGCGCATGCAGTTCTCATTCATTTGCTGAGTCCATCGCATGCGACGCACTACACCACCGGTAGCGGGGGCCGGGCGCGAGGCAGAATGCCTCACAGGCCCCAAGCGTGCCGGCAGCGGCGGACGGCCTCGACGTCCTGCTCTTCTGGGCGGCGGGGTCCGCGTCGTGTCCTCGTCACTCGATGAAGCACTAGTGCCGCGGGGTGTCACAAAAACTTCGTCCCCCGACGACGAGTTCGATGATGACGGTGACGGGACACGAATTGGTGTTGGTCGTGCGTTTATGGTATCCGCTTCATTTTTTCGTCTTGACCGTGTTAACATTATTTACGTTGTTGTATCCATTTCTTGTCTTGATTTGTTTACAAAATATTGAAAAGTTTTTGATGAGTTTTGGTTGTCAAGCTGTTGTCAAAATGCATGGCGCAGTTTTCTATGGAAAATTAGGTCTAATTGATATAGTTTTGTATATTGTTTGTATTGCTTGAAGTTTCTTTGATCAGTTTTCAGTAAATATGGACTATAAAATGAAAAGAAATGGAAAAAACTGAATAAAATGAAACACTGCACGAAAAAAATGTGTAGTGGTGACAGCGGTTTTTTTTTTTTTTTTTTTTTTTTTTATTATTTTTTTTTTTTTATTATTATTATTATTATGTACAGGGCACATCTATTGGTTTATATCGATGACTGGGCTGCTTATACTACTTTTACGAAATAATTATGTAGCAGTGATTGTATAAGAATCTTGGTTGTACTTCTGAGTATTTTTCTAAGCGTAGATAACTTAAAAAAAGTAAAGTAAAATTTATTGTGGATGGATTGAAGTATGTACAAGTTTATAATGTATAATGTTAATAGGATTAATTTACATTTATTCTATCAAGATTGAAACGCGGAAATAGCTCGGATATTGAAAGAATCGTTCAGATTCACAATAAAGTTATTCTTGGAATGTAAATCAGTCGTCACGTCAAATCAAATGTTTATAAAATCAGACCACCGCCGAACAGTCATTAACACGTCCATCGGCGAGGAACTACCCAGACTCAGATACTAGTAGCACTCCGCGACTTCATCGGAGATTTAAATTTAAGGTGGTAGCTTCCCGCGGTTTCATCTGTCTATGTAGTGTGTAGGCCCGTACGTTCCCGATGCTTACTTTTTTTTTTTTTTTTAATGTCGTTAATGTTGTCTTTCATATTTATAATGTTGGTAGGATTGAAACTAGCTGCTCCGCGCGGTGTCTCATTTAAAAAATAAATCGCAAATTAATGTTTTAATTAAGTAAGTATCTATTGCAGTGGTAGGGCTCTTTGTAGTAGGTACTTACCACACCTTTGCCAGTTATTTTGCCGCCAAGTAGTTATGTGCTTATATAATTGTATTCAGCTTTGGAGGACAACGTATTACAGCAAAGAGTGAAATCATCTTAAAACAATGGATGATGACCGCAGTGTAGGTAGTGCTTGGTAGTGATTTGGACTTTAGAAGTTCAAATAGCTGTGCTGTTATGGGCAAGTGTGTCGCTTACCATCAGGTGCATAGCTTGCTCTCTAATCACACTATTTAATTAAAAAAAAAAACAATAGAAACAACTAACATTAAAATTATGCCTTGATATAATTTAATTCGAATCAGTTCATCCGCTATCAGAGATACCTACTTTGTAGCATACATACATTTGTAGGTGTACAAATAAACAAACTTTGTAATTATACGCTCTATTGTATTTTATTGTATCCCCCTTAAGGGTAAACTTTCACGAAAAACTGACACCCTGTGAAGTTAGATAGTCATTATTTTAGTAGACATCCTACTATATAATACTATATAATGTATGGATGTTTGGATGTTTGTTGCTCAATCACGTCCTAACGTATGAACGGATCGGGCTCAAATTTTGAAGACAGATTATAGTCTGGAAGAACACATAGGCTACTTTTTATCCCGGAAAATCAACGGGAACAACGGGAACCGGAATTAAGTCCGCCTGGGGAAGGACCACACCTTTGCCAGTTATTCTACCGCCAAGCAGTAATGTGCAAACATTACTGTGTTCCGGTTTGAAGGGCAATGTTTGCAGAGAAATTACAGGGCTTAGAGATAGAACAGTGCAGTAGTGCAACGAGCGTAGTGCAGTGCTAGGTAATGATTTGGACTCTGCGTGTTCCAATAGATGCGTGTCACTGTGCTGTTATGTGGCAGGGATGTTGCTTACCATCAGGCACATGCCCTGCTCGTATCGTAACTCTTTATTAAAAAAAATATTCTTGCGTGCGACCATAAGTAAACACACAAGTTTATAATAATATTTTTGAATCGAACTCTTCGTTGAGTCTCTTGTTAAAAGAGAGTATCTTTATTATCGATATAAATCATGTTTGCGAGAGCGGCGCGCGCCGGTGATGAAAGAATATTGTTACGGCCGAGTTTCGCTAAGTGACTTCAGTCGGTAAAGCTTGGGACACTACGGGGACAGCCGGTGTCAAGATATGTGATTTCTTAGAGTGGAACCATAAGTGGAACTTAATATTTTAACTAATTTTAAAAACGAAAGAGGTTCTCAATTCGGTTCTATGGTTTTTTATGTGTTATAAAACACGCAACACCACCAGTTGTGCATCAATTTTAATGGTTATTCTTTTCGTGTACCTAATACGACAGGAGTGACGATATTCGGAAGGCAGCCGGTGGCGATTGGAGAAGTAAGACCGAGGATCGGGTGATGATCGGGTGATCGGGATCGGATGAGTGGCGTATCATAGGAGAGGCCTACGACCAGCAGTGGACGAATACAGGCTGATCATGATGATGATGATGAATACAACATAGTTCAGAGATGGTCCTATATAAATTTTATCAAAGTCGGTGTGGCGGTTTTCGTTTTTTTGGAGAAAATAAATTATCGTCTCCTGTATTATGGCTTTCAAGAAAGAGTTTGTTAAAGTAATGAATGAGGTCTTGGTTTTTTTTTTTTACATTTATAGGTTTACACTTGTACACCATCTCGCCTGATGTGCGACGGTGCGGTCTAAGATGGAGCGTGCTTACCCAGAAGAAACCGATTCACTCTCGATGGTTTTGGTCTTACTATGTTTTTAAGGTATGCTCTCAATGTGCCTCGGAATCATTTCGCAGTAGGCAACGCCGGTGGTCGAACCTCATACCGATAAATTGTACTGTCATTGTTGAACCAGACATTTTTATTCGACGAACCATTTTGCCGACGATCCATTTTATTTGAGTTTTTTTTTTTAACTTTAGACTCGTTGCCAAGGTTTCATTGAAGCGTGTGGAGAGAGAAATTACACATTTGGCATAGATTCGCCTGGTCGAGACGATTATCAGTTTTTGGCGCTTTTGATGAGTCATTCTTACTATTGAATAAATGTATGAGTAAATTAACACATTTTTTTTAAATTGCTCTACTAACCTGTACTGTATTTTTACGCTCAACAAGCTGTGGAAAGAGTTATACTTGGAGTTTCTCTGAAGGATTGTATTCGGAATGAGGTAATCCAGTAGAGAACTAAGGTCATCGACATAACTCAGCGCATAAGCAAGCTGAAGTGGCAGTGGGTCAGTCATATCTGTCGCAGAACCAATAACGGTAGACGGATTCTGGAATAGAGACAGCGAATCATCAAACGTTGTGTAGAGTGTCCTGAGACTAGATGGAGTGATGATTTTCGAAAGTCTGGCGACGGTTGGAAACATAAAGCCGAAGATCAGACTGAGTGACGTATTATTGGAGAGGTTCTTAGATAAAGTTGTAAACTCTTTTGAGAGGCCTATGTAGTGCCTATTAGTAGTGGTAGGACTCTTAGCAGAGTCCGCCTGGGGAAGTACCACACCTTTGCCAAATATTCTACCGCCAAGCAGTAATGTGCAAACATTACTGTGTTCCGGTTTGAAGGGCAATGATTCCAGAGAAATTACAGGGCTTAGAGACATAATATCTTAGATCTCTGGGTGACGAGCGCAGTGCAGTGCTAGGTAATGATTTGGACTATCATGTTCCAATAGCTGCGTGTTACTGTGCTGTTATGTGGCAGGTATGTTGCTTACCATCAGGCACATGACCTGCTCGTCTCGTCACTCAATGCTATAAAAAAAAAAAAAAATGTCCAGCAGTGGATGAGTGAGGGTGGATAATGATGACTTGTCGGTTATTTTTTTTATTGGAGCCGGTTATTTGGTTACCGGAAAAAAACTTTAAATTCAAATTATTGTAACGTTACTATTTTTGAATATTGTAAATGATTGATGTTCACATCTATTAGTCCTTTTTATCTTTGAAAATATTTTTAAATTAGCCAAGGTCTAGAATATTCGGTTAATCACCGTCGAAATCCCGGAGTCCTTCAAACAGACACGCACTGGCGTCCAAACTAGAGCAACAACATTCGGTACGCTCGGCCACATAAATCACTCGGTACAAGCTTAGTACTGGCGCGCACAACGGTGCTTGGTGTACGTACGGCTAGCGGGCGATGCGCGATAATACTTTATAGACCACAGGCCCGTGAACAAAATTTACGTAGTACATGAACCACCAAGAGACCTATGTAGGATGATAGAAGGGTATAAAGTAATAAGATTCAGCACTATGCCGTCACTTGTAAGCTGTCCAACTGAGTGCAATTGAAGAGGGGGGGGTTGCAATTCTCGATCATTTCTCCTTGTCGCATAATTTTTGTACGGCGTTGCGGAATAATAGATTAAAAGAGGTATTGAAACTATAAAACAAATAAATGTTAACTTTTTAATTATTAGTTTGTCGGAAAAAATTCCAGAGTACAAGTAATTTACAGAGTAAATTTGGTCATTTGATTAAGTACGGCATTGGTTCCATACAGTTTCAATACCTCTTCTAATCCATTATTTCCCAATGCCGTACAAAAATCATGCGACAAGGAGAAATGGTAGAGGGTTGCAACCCCCCCTCTTCAATCACACTCAGTTGGACAGCTTATAAGTGACGGCATAGTGCTGAATCTTAATACTTTACACTCTTCTATCATCCTGCATAGGTCTCCTGGTGGTTCATTTGACCCGTGAATTTTGTTCACGGGCCTGTAGTCTATTAGCATTTCAAAAGTTACCTGTCTTTATTATCGTTTTCAGTCACTGTTTCATTGTTAAGTTTTTTCTCGAATTGAAGACAAAAACGTGATCAGTTTAGTTTGTATTAACGCTCGTTATTTATTTTGGAGGACTTTTCTCACACAAACTATAGAAATCTGTTTCCAAACTAAACAAAGCATGCACTATAAAAGTTAATTAACACTGCGTTTACCGATTTGCGGTCTCCACTTTAAAATCCGTCTAGCCTAAGGGTTTTCGTTTCTGGGTCAGATATGTGCAGCCTGAAGAAAAATTAAATAAATAGAATTTATGAAAATTGTGATTTTCTACTTGTTCATTAAAAATAATTACTTGTTCTCTTACATTATTTTCATAATAGTAGTTTGGAAAATATAAACTAGATATATGATTTTCTGATGAGTCAATTATAACCATTTTCTTACTCCAAGTTACCCTTGTTAAAATAAATTAACGAGAACTTCAAAAAGGGCAATTAACGATCATAAACACATCAATTGCGGTAAACCAAGAGACAAATGGACATTTCCAAAACTACAATCTTCAGATTCGAACAAGAGCAAGTGATCAATTAATGAAGAGTTAAGGGAATAACCACTTATTTAAGCCAAACTACGAGCTCGTATTGCAATGACTTTTCGAGACAATTGACGCTCAATATAACATGAATCGCGATCACGAACTATATTACCAGTCGATACGGTTCACAGTCGCATTACACGAAATCTTGATCGTCATTTAAATCAAACAATTACGAACATAAGTGCACATAGTACAGTCCTGGACATTTCTATAAAGATTTATGCGCACGAGTCAGCGTGTAATTCTTTAATAACACTGTTGTGCGCGCCTGTACAAGACGATTCGAATCTTAGTTCATTCGTTGAATGTCTTAATTAAGAGTTTATCGGCCAATTTGCTCTCTGCATTGCAGAAAAAAAAACGAAGGAAAATCACATTTATTATGCGTTTATTGATGATCGTCTCGCCTCTTTAATTTGCTTTAAATTGGTAGACGGAGTTGTAAACGGTTTACTATGTATCTTTGTCATGTGAAGAAGTAAGCAGGTTTAATAACTTACTACGTGAATAGGGTATTTGTTTGATTAAAAAAAAAACTAAATTAACTAATAAAAAGAATAGAAGACATATTTTAATCTACTAGTTTTTAAGTTTTTATTTTACACGGAGCATAATTTTTAAGTTTTAATAGTTTTACACATAACTTACCTAGTTTTACCTTTTAGTTTATAAGTAGTCATTGTCCTTTCAACTGGTAGTGGGTTCGATCTTTGATCATCTTGATTATCTGAACCAAGATTTTTATTGATCTATGGATAACTTATATGTGCTTAGTGGGAGTAGTTAGTTAAATATCTCGTGAAGTTTGGAGCTATGGACGTATAAAAAAAATCGGACGTAGTCTCGCTAAAACAAAAACTGTGTCTATGTAGTCGGCCACATAATATGCACGTATTCGCTGTCACATACAGGCAGACACGCACACATACACATCAGTGGGTCATTACACGCGCAGACTAGGGTGCAAGTGTACGTGTCAGCTTATCAGTGACAACGCACACGTGCAAATGTGGCCGACTCTATTGACACAGTTTTGGTTTTAGCGAGACTACGTCCGACTTTTTTTTTACGTTCATGTTTGGAGCTAAACAATATTAAGTGACCAAAGTCAACTAATATTTTAATTTAGTGAACTTTTGAAATATAGTTTAGTTTTACATTTTTAAGCGGTTTTATTACAACTAAATATTAATAACTCTTAGAAATAATAGAAATGTTTGCGCGCTGATTACTAGGCTATAACTCTAGACTTTATAGCAGGAAACCGAGCCCCTGTGTATAAAGCACTAATCCTACCTCTACCACTATCTGTCGATCGAAATGATGGAGCCACTTACATTTTATCCAACTAAATGAAAAGTCAAACTTAATTGGGTTTAGTATTTTTTTGAAGTGAAAACTTCTTTTGGCGTGACTAGACAGATTTTTCGTGGGCTGTGAATTCAATTCTACCGTCACGCTCGGGTATGACAAAAATCTTCGGATAAACTTGGGACCATGGCAATTGGACATCTAGAAATGCGTCAGCCAATGGGAAATGCTGAAAGGGCGTGGCCCGGCGATCATGGCATGGCCATCTAGAAATGCGTGAGCCAATGGGAAATGCTGACGCATTTCTAGATGGCCATGCCATGATGACCAGGCCACGCCCTCCGGTTTCCCCCGCGAAGTTTTCAAAGAAAGCTATCAAATTTTGAGTTATAAGTTTTCACTTCTATCGGTAGTTCCTATGACTGCCAATTTTTTATAGTACGGCACTCTGTAGAGACGAGCAGAGCATGTGCCTGATGGTAAGCAACATGCCTGCCACATAACAGCACAGTAACGCGTAGCTATTGGAACACGAAAAGTCCAAATCAGTACCTAGCCTTCACTGTGCTCGTCACCCAGAGATCTAAGATAGTATATCTCTAAGCCTTGTAATTTCTCTGGAAACATTGCCCTTCAAACCGGAACACAGTAATGTTTGCACATTACTGCTTGGCGGTAGAATAACTGGCAAAGATACTTCCCTAGGCGGACTCTGCCAAGAGTCCTACAACTACTATAGTTCCGTAATTTATCCAACTCAAACACGATTTTGTATTTAGTTTTAGTTCATTCGCCTTTTCTTCGTCTGTTTGTGTTGTGAATGATTAAATGTAAAAAAAAAAACTCTGAATTCATTATATTTTAGCAATGAGAATTTGAAAAAATAGTAATGTTCAATAGATAGCGTTATAAAAATCTGAAAGGGAAAATTTGACTGTGTACCTATTCACATTTTAGGGTTCCGTAAAACGTAAAAACGGAACCCTTATAGATGCGTCATGTCTGTCTGTCCGTCTGTATGTCACAGCCACTTCTTGCCGAAAGTATGAGATCTACACTGTTGAAGTTTGGTAAGTAGAAGTATTCTATGAACCGCATTAAGGTTTTACAAAAAAATAAAAAAAAATAAGGCTGCCCCCATATTTAGAACTGAAACTCAATTTTTTTTTTTCATCAAACCTATACGTGTGGTGTGTTTATCGATAGTTCTTCAAAAATGATGTTGAGATTTCTAATATCATTTTTGTCTACACTGAATTTGCGCGAGAGACACTTCCAAAGTGGTAAAACGTGTGTCCAACTCTTAACTTCTAAAATAAGATAATGATAAAACTAAAAAAATATATGATGTACCTACACAACCATGCAAACTTCCAACAAAAATTGGTTTGAACTTGATGTGATGAGTGGTTTTTTTAGTACGTCATAAATATACTATTATTAAAACATCGATCAAAGTTACACCAAACTACAAGATTTTTTTATGTTACTTGCTGCTACGGAACCCTTCATGGGCGAGTCCGACTCGCACTTGGCTGCTTTTATTATATAAATCTAAAAACTGGTAGGTACAAATCAATTTTATTTTTTGGCCGGAAGCAATGTGGATCTCCAGGCGACGAACACAGCGCAGGGCTAGTATTATTTGAGCTCTTCACGTTCCAATAGCTGCGTGTCACTGTTCTGTTATGGGTAGGTGAGTAGTTTACCTTCAAGCATATGTCCTGCTCGTACTCTTACTCTATACTGTAGAAAATACAATGTATTTTGGAACAGTAAAATGTGCAATGCAAACAATGCAATGCTTGTCACAAGTCACTCTCACTTACACCAAGTGGGAGCGAATTGGTATCGTCCAAGTAAGCACGATCTATCGTAGACCGCATCATCGCTTACCATCAAGCAAAATGGTCAAGTGTAAATCTATAATCGTTGAACAAAATAGCAACATGGCTTCCTGTCTTGTTTCAATGTCACAATAAATATCAACGTTTCTTCAAATCAGTCGAAGGCGACAGTAATGATAGGGGTTTAGTCTAGCGGCGGCTAAATACAGGCTATTATGCTTCATTTAGTTTTTTACCTCTGCGTGTGGCGGCCTGTATCTGGGGAACTAGAATGGTAACAATCTTTTTTTGTTTGCGGTGGTCGGTCACAACATTTCGAGATGAATATAATATTACTAGTTTTATATTTCACAAGCGTCATCTACCACCCCTCACTTGGCTAGTAAGATATGCGTTTGATGGTAAGCTACACGCCTGCCCGTAACAGCACAGTGCACATAGCTATTGAATCTTGAAGAGTCCAAATCACTGCCTTGAACTGAACTGCGCTCGTCACCCGGAGATATACTTATGTACCTCTGAGATGATTAATCTTTTAGCCCTATAATTTCTCTGGAACCTACTGGAACGAAAAGGTTTGATTCAAGTTTTGTGGGAAGAACGTCTAAGTTGTAGAATGTGTTACTTGATTGGGGTTTTCCCGATGGTTTCAACCTTGGTGCCTACAAATCGAGAGTGAATCGGTTTCTTCTAGGTAAGCACGCTCTATCGTAGACTTCATTCTCGCTAAACATGGCGAGATGGCGGTAAAGTGTAAACATGAGCTTAAAAAAATGGTTGTCTGTAAAGTCGGTTTACTGACGATAGTTAACGTGACAACGTCTAGTATTTGTGTTAAGCGCCATCTAGGTAAAACATTCTGAAGCTTTTTGAAAAGCTGTTCAAAGCGCCATCTCTGGGTACATCATTGTACTAGCACAAGTTACTAGTAACTATTATCTAATCTATGGCGGTAACGTTACATGACGTCATGTTTTGCGGGCGTGCAGCCGGCTTCACCGAATTATAAGACGTTATCACGTGAAAAAAATCCCTTCAAACTGGAACTGTAATTCTCTCTCAAGTATCCATCAACCGGATGATTCCTTTCGTTATTTAATTTTTACTTAGTGCTTCCCAATTTATATAACGGTACGGGTTCTGGTTAAATTCGCACACGACCCGTTATTACGTCAAGTTTTATCACCTTTCGATATTCCGTAACGGAAGCTTTGTTGACAGGTACCTTCCCGTTGAAAAGAGTTAACACGTAAATAAAAGTTTGTGACATATTTGTTTCAAAAATAGGACCTTGAAGATCGAACATCAATTTTATTCCGAAAAATTAAAAACCAACTTGAATTTAAAATTAAACTCAGATACTCGACTAAATTTCATTTTATTTTTTGTAAAATCAACTAAACATACTGTTCCAATGAAACAACAAACAGCGACGTACTTAGTACGAATTGTTCGAGGTAAGCAAATTTTAAATTTTTGTTGATATTTCAAAACCGGCTACACCGATTTCCATAAAATTTTGCATATAATTGAATTGCGAACCTCTTCTTTCATTGAAGTCGGTTAGGGAAAAGAAAATAACTTATTTTCTGATAAATACCTGGAAGAAAGAAAAAGTAAAACAAAAAGAACCATCGATGCAGAGAAGCCTACACGTCTAATAATCTAAACTAATGGTTTTCCCTATTTTACGGTGACATAATGTACTCATATAATTAAGAGTACCTGGATAACCGAGCTTTGCTCGGTTTAAACACTGAGTATACTTAAATTTTCTCAAAAAAAAACACAAAACTTGAAAAAAAAGAGGAGCCGTTTGAATTTGAACCTGGATCTACTAATTCATGACCGCTCAACTTCCCGCCTGAGCTATTATACTGACGCGCCGCGAGGCGAAATTTACCTTCGCATTCTACTGTCTAATGTGACAGTTTTTCATTGTCTAAAACGCGCAATAATTGACGTTTTTAAAAAATGAAACCTAACTAGATGGATTTATCGTCCCCGAAACCCATTGCATACATAATTGCATGAAAATCGTTCCAGTCGTTTCCGAGATTCAGATTCTATAGGTACATATTTTATATATATACAAGAATTGCTAATAGCTATAAGATGTGTTTTGTATTTACATAACTAGTTAATTAGTAATGTAGGGTAGAGTCGTTCTTATTTTAACGTTAGTTTTGTTAATATAGGCTCTGTCCAGCCTGATTACGTAATCTAGGGTATTTCATAACTCGAGTCTAGTTTCCCATTCCAACACGAAATTAAACATCCAAAGCGTTTCGTGCGCGAGTTCCCATAAATCATTCTCCAAATAAGGGCGCACGCGTACAATTTGCGCTTTCACACTTTGTGCTCATATTTTGACAGGACTTAAAATATTATGGCGACTAAAGACGGCGTAAAGGAGCCGAAATATAATTTACATGTCAAATAAGGAAAGTTTGAAAGGATAATTAGATACTTTAAAATACTCGTGTTTATAAATGGATTATTTTAATCAAACTCTTTACGGTATCATACGAGGTAGTACAGTTGAAATACTTGACGAGGCTCCTTTACAGACGCCTTAAATTACTATGGCTGTTAATATTGTCAACACATTTTCAATTTTGTACTATACTATTTGACCTAGCGCACTTCGTACCACCATACTTTTGTTTCGTCAACATTTTCTAAAATTTCTTCTACACAAACCTTGTTCTGACAATAACGGATCCATAAAACAAAAAAATCATCCTCTTCGTGATGGCTCTACCCACTAAGAAATCCTGGGGTAACCCCTCCGATGGCGACAGAAGCATACGATGCTATCGCATTCTTCCGCATCTCCGTTAGCGCCTCTCTCTCAGGACCTCCTCACGGAGAGCCTTCTGTTCCACCTGTCTCAGAAAAACACACCAAACCTTGTTGAGGTTTTAGTCGATAACACCATGTCCGTCCGTGGAGTCATGTCCACTTAACCTAGCCCCAGGTGGAAAGGCATGCGTACATGCATTTTCTCTACGGAAAAAGGGTTAGATTTAACAAGTGATGGTTTGCGATTTTACGGTGACAAATATTAATTTATATATATATATATTAATTTATATTAATTTTTTAATTAATGTCACTCGTCCCTGTTTGTGTTTGTATGTAGGCTTGATTTCCTTTGTGATGGTTGCCTGGAAGAGATTGCTCTTAGCAATAAGGCCGCCACTTGTGGTACTAGTTCATAAGTATTTCACTGTAATTTTATTAATTTGTCTGAATCACAATAAAGAGTTTCTATCTATCTATCTATCTATTAATAGATCCTGAGTATCCTGAGAAGACGAGAAGTCTTCTCGTGACCACTATGCACTGCCCTAGGGCGGTATCCCATGATGCTCTGCCATATATCCGGCCCGGGATGTTCAAATTACCTTCACTTTTATGGTAATCAGATTATCGTCTCCAATACCTTCTGTTTTGTGGGTCAAATAACATTTAGAAATTCCATTTATTGATTACAGTGCGAACAATATTAATGATTTCTTGACTCGTTCCACATTTACCTGTTAGAATGTTGGATTTGCAATTAATATATTTAATTTAATTTTGTCGCTGAAGAAATATGGTCCCGTAAATTGAGTGTCAGAATTAATCGAGAAGCGGGTCGCGAACAAAATTGTGATTTTAATTGATTGTTTTGGTGAATTAATAGTTGAAATATACTAATGAAGTAGTATTTCATTTTACTATTCTATATTCATAAATTTATTTAAGTACTAAAATAGTAATAAAATTATCCTACGAATATTATAAACGTGTCAATTTGGATGTTCGTTGCACAATAGGGTACCGGACTGGGTCAAAAATACACCATCCTAATTAGTCCGTCAGCTAGATCATGGAAAAATATTGGACACGTATTTTTTGTTTTTTCATAATATTAAAAATCGTCAAAGATATAGACCATCAAACTTCGAGAGTGGGGGGGTCGCGACGTCACACGTGAGTAAAAATCGTACTCACAAGTGACGTCACATGAAACTTCGAAGCGCTCTATCTTCGTCATTTTTTGTTTGTGAAACAAAAGAAAAAATACGTGTACAATATTTTTTTCATCCCACCAGCTCGGAAAGAGTACTTTTGCTCCTCGATATCAGGGCGCAAAAGTCGTTTTTACCCTCTAGAGGTTAAAGTAAATTTGAATTTAGAACATCGTGTGTACTGAGGTTTTGAATTCAAAACATAATTTAACCTATTTATTTCTACCTCCTTGGTGCCGAATTCATCATACATTTATTTTTAATTTGTTAAAAACTCATACTCGGAACCTCTTTGGTGTACTTTTTTTTTAAATGCTTTGCGCGCAATTTTCTTTTCACGTATGGAGGATAGAGGTAAATAATGTTATTTCAAATGGCAAAACATTTTGAAATGCTATGAATGAATCAATTGTAATCGAATTTCTATTATTGACTACTAAAATAGTAACTAATAGATAATTTCAACTACTTGTACAGTACAAAATAATGTAGTAAATTTAACATCAAATAAATAATTACTATTTTGAGAAAACATGTAGGTACAATATATTTTCAAGTCAAAACTTCTTTTGGCGCGCCAATGACAGATTTTTCGTGGGCTGTCAATTTAATTCTAGCGTCACGCTCGGGAACGATAAGAAATCTTCGGGTAAACTCGTGACCATAGCCAATGGCCATCTAAATGGCCATGCTCATAGCCACGCCCTCTGGTTTCACACGCGTAGTTTCCAAAGTAAAAATCAAATTCTGAGTTATAAGTTACCACTTCTATCGGCAGTGCCTATGACTGCCAATATTTTTCTTTCATGAATTCTGAATAGTACGTTTATTAATTTCCTTTAAAATGTACCTTGGTGCAAATTTAGCGCTACTATAATTTAATGCATTTGGGCGGACACTTTTTCATGTACACATGAAACTTCTTACCTCAATTGGTCAACTCTCCATATTTTCACGTCATATTGTTATTGTTAAAACCATGGCTAAATAAACTTAAGTTTAAAACTTATAAAATTGAATACAAGTGAAAAACCGAAATACCATAATAATAAGTGATTCTAGCGACAAAGAAGTTTATTTAACGCCAACAGAATCGACTGAAACTGAAAATGCGCAAAGCGTTTAGTAATTTCCTCGCTAGGGGGGGATGAAAAATTACGTGTTACACTCGAGTGCAAAGATTTTTCACCTTGTGCCCTTTTGATTCCCTTGCTACGCTCAGGATTCTAATTTTTGAATCCCTCGCTACGCTCGTGATTCAACTTTAGAATCCTTCGCTTGCTCGGTCATCAAAATTGAGCACGCGGTTAAAAAGCCACTTTGCACTCTTGTATAACAAATAACTATTGGCAATCTAACTAACGGGCTACTTAGTTTTTTTGAGGATTGTACCCTATTACATTGGAACGCTTGAATGGTTCGGATTGAAATTTGGAACTCAGTTAGATTATTGTGGAATAGCACATACAGTAAAAGCCTAAAGGCGTTAGTGTAGGGCGCGGTAGGGCGACCGCCCAGGACGCTGGATATAAATTGGCGCTATACGCAAGCGCAGGCGTGGCCCATTATGTTGCTTCTGTAAGTAAGCTTCGCTTTTGGAGGGGTAAAGTCAAAGAAAAAAATCTCGCCTAGGGGGCTGGTAGTGCTAAAACCGGCACTGAGTACATAAGCTATGGCTAGGCTAAGCGATTTTGAGTGCGAGTTTTATCGAAAATAGTACGCGTTGTACCATGAGTGCGTAAACATGACACTTGTATGCTGATAATTACAGCGCTTTTAGAGATCTTCACACAATTACTATGGGTTAAAAACATACCATACCTACTGGTTCATCATGTAGATTATGGAAAAATTTGGGACACGATAACATTGTTATTAATCCACAAAGATGAAGACAAGTCTTCGTAACCTCGTACAGTGAAGTGACGTCACTCGAAACTTTTAAGCTATATATCTTTCATCGTTTGTTTCTTAAGTCATTTTTTTGTTTTTGAAACAAAAGAAAAAAATTGTGTACAATATTTTTAATAATTATCTAACTGACGGGATAATATTTAAAAATAATAGTTTTTTTTTGTTATAAAGCTTATTATCGCGTTTACGCGCTCACGGTAGAACGGGTATTGTTTTCGACTAAACTCGCACTCAGCATAACAATCAAGAGATTCCCAATACTCGAAAGAAATCAACAAACAAATTTGACCTTGGAAGTTCAAAAGCAGTGTCACGCGGTCAAGGTCACGGCGTGCCATCATACGACCTGTCCCGCTACTACCAATCACTTGCTTCCGTGTTGTGTGATCCGAACCAGAGACTTAAAAACCAATAGATATTTTGACAATCTAACGGATGAGACTATAATCCTACGGTGGGTTAGTTTATAATCTGATGATAATTGCAACTTCACGGTGACATATGGGTACCTAAATTTTTTTTTACTACGTTTTTGTTTGGATGGTAGTATTTACAGGGAAATTACGGGGTAAAATTTACTGCTATGGCTCTGGCTCTGGTTATCCCTTTTTTTGTTTAAATGACGTAACTGGACATGGGTCTGATTCTAAGCAACACCCCACCTATAATATACATTGGTGTTGTGTGTGAAATGTCCACCAATATTTATTTATTTTTTATTTATTTATAATAGATCGCACTTCACAATGCAGTTATTTGAACATAAAGGGTCCAAATCATTGTACTACGCTTGTCAGCTAGAGACTTTAGATAGTTTATCTACCATGTAATTACATTGGAAACATTGCTCTTCAAACGGGTGTTCCCGTTCCCGTTCCCATTTGATGTTTTCAGATTACTGCTGTTTTCAGATTAGTAGGGTTACGCATTTTGGTGACGCCAACTAACAAAATTTCACTTGTCTAAAAAGCGATTAATGTTACGTCCCGCCCTTCTACCGCCTAACTTAATCGGCTATGGCTTTCCTATTGCTGTCTCTTTCATTTCAGGCGAAAAGAAAAGAGAGAGAAATATCAAAGCTATGACAGTTTTAGTCAGGCGGTAGACCCTCCGCCCCGCGGGCTTACCGCCGACACCCGACATTAGCAAGTTCGGCCTCGGAAGCCTCCCTATAAATCCGCTACCGAAAATTGTTCAACATGGCTAAAGGTTATTTTAACTTCAAAACATTTTCTTTCCCCTGCTCAGCCAGGTCTATGAGCTCTCGTGTCTGTGGCTCGATCATTTTCCTAGACCTCGGCCGCTGGATTCTGGATGGAGCGGGTTTGATTAGGTTTCTAACGCATTGTTACGGAGACCTTAGGACGTTCATTGGCACGATACCTTAATGTACCTTATATCACGGATGTTTACGCATTAGGTACTCTTTTTTTCACAGCTATTGTAACGTTCCATCGTATAAGAAAGTTTGATAGTCTAACAAATAAAAAAATGATTATTTGAAAACCAAAGAGTATTTACAGAAATAGCGCAAACAAACAAACTTAAATTTGTTCATGTGATAATAATAGTAGGTAACTAATAATAGTAAAGCGCGCTTTATCCTAGACTATTGTCTCTTAACACCAAGCGAGAAGGAGCTCAAGTACAAACTTATCGTTTAAAATAAAATAAGAAATAACTATTAAAACAAATGTGTAAATTTATTAATTAAAATTTAAAAAATAAATACGAATACATAGTTATTGAATATAGTTTATATACATATATATCTGTATAGCAATGATTAACAACACACACAGTCGCACTGTTTTGTAGCGACACGACAGTGACAGATTCGGCTGAAGGACTATTAGGTATCCATGGCTACGATTAAATTTAAAAAAAGACAGTGACAGCAAACAGACAACAGCTCAGCAACTGACCATCTTTCTCGCTCTGGCACACTCGGCGTTCCCGTGTTCACCCGAACTTTTCTCTCATTTCCGATCGTGACGCTGAGCTTCATTCACAGCCCACGAAAAATCTGTGTAGAAGTTTTCACTTCAAAAAAGGAACTACTTAATGTTTATAACATAAACGCGAATTATCTCAACAGTACAGTTCACAACGTTGTATCAGAATTCTTGTCACATTACAGGTCCTTACCATTTAACATTAGTTTCTCTTATCTAGACATTACGATCTGTCTCAAACGAAAACAAGTCAAACAAAATGTTATATTGAACCATAGAACAGATACCACAGCCTTAGAAGGTCGCTTGCCGATGCTAGGTACATAAATAAATAAATTCAGCATTACATTTCCAATTTTGTTTCTACAACTCTGCGCTTCGATTAACAGAAACAGGAATGCTAATTCAATATATATCTTAACAGTAATTTCATCGTTAGGTATTTACTACGCACTTAGATATGTAAAATTGGAAAATTTATCTACCTAGTTTGCCACTAATTCCAGATTGTGAGGAACTATATGAGTTTACAGGCGAAGCCTAAATTGCGTTTCGATATTATCAGCGAATAAGTTATGATGTTGGAGACATAACATTACTGTATATTACTGGTAAGCAGTGTACGGTTACATTAAGATTAGGTTCGTTTATGCCGAGTATTTGAGGTCCATCATCATTATCCACAGCCTTCTATGTCCCACTGCTGGGTATAGGCCTTTTATCATGCTATCTTCCTCGGTCCTGTGCCAATCGAGCCTAGGTTCGAAACGCGATAAAAACGATATCGTAGATCCAGCTTACAGCTGGACGTCCTACGTTGAGGTTCATATGACGGCTAATTATTATGTAGGTAAATATAGCAAAATAAATAGATTTAGAGCTGTAGATTTTACTAATTGTAAATCAATTACAATATCACAGTAACTTGCGTAAGAATACGAGACAGCAGATTTGCGTAACAATACGAGTTAAAGTGTCGAATGCGACACAACCCAAGTGTCCCCCTTGGGTCCCCCTTTGCGTAACAATACGAGAAAAAAAAGAAGAAACTCTCTCGACTAAAAACAAACCATACCACCATATGCGACAAAGGAAGAATACAAATTTATCAATTAGGAGGAATACAATTCTATTATAGTCTGGAATAGGACATTTCTTCGTGTGTCTTGTAACTTTCCATTGCGGTAAAATACGGGAACGGGAAATCTGCGGGTATAACAGTAGGGCGCTGCTAGTATACTTATCTTCTTCTTCTTATATATAAAATTCTCGTGTCACAGTGTTTGTTTCCGTACTCCTCCGAAACGGCTTTACTGATTTTAACCAAATTTTATATGCATATTATGTAGGTATGAGAATCGGCTACTAGCTATTTTTCATACCCCTAAGTGACAAGGGTTGTTCACTAAGGCAAAACAACGTTTGCGGGGTCAGCTAGTCTTATATATAAAATTCTCGTGTCACAGTGTTTGTTTCCTTACTCCTCCGAAACGACTTTACTGATTTTAACCAAATTTTATATGCATATTCTGTAGGTATGAGAATCGGCTACTAGCTATTTTTCATACCCCTAAGTGACAAGGGTTGTTCACTAAGGCAAAACAACGTTTGCGGGGTCAGCTAGTCTTATATATAAAATTCTCGTGTCACAGTGTTTGTTTCCTTACTCCTCCGAAACGGCTTTACTGATTTTAACCAAATTTTATATGCATATTCTGTAGGTATGAGAATCGGCTACTAGCTATTTTTCATACCCCTAAGTGACAAGGGTTGTTCACTAAGGCAAAACAACGTTTGCGGGGTCAGCTAGTATAACTCTAAATTAGGCATTTGATTATGTACGGCAATGGTTCCATACAGTTTCAATACCTCTTCTAATCTATTATTCTGCAACGCCGTACAAAAATTATGCGACAAGGAGAAATTATCGAGGGTTGCAACCCCGCCTCTTCGACTGTACTCAGTTGGACAGCTTACAAGTGACGGCATAGTGCTGAATCTTATTACTTTATACCCTTCTATCATCCTACATAGATCTCGTGGTGGTTAATTTACTACGTAAATTTTGTTCACGGGCCTATAGTCTATAAGGGACATAAATGCGGCCGTGGTGGAGGCTTTGAGCTGGGAGGAGGTGGCTTAGAAGATAGCAAATGACGACGTCGAGTCGATTACTAGCTGAATCCCAGCCTGAAGGTAGATTAGTGATCGGTTCAACAGACGAGAACTAGGTTGAACATTTTCCCATCTCGCCCCTATCTTCCTTTTGTTTCCCTTATCCAAGATATACGTTAAAAAAAGAGTGAGAGTAACTTGATTAAGTTACTCTCACTCTTGAGTGGGAATCGAAACTACAACGTCCAGTTCCGCGAAAAGACTTACTACAGAACATTCACTAACTATCGCTGGACCAGCCTGATGAGTTATGACCTCCTCCTTACAAGACAATAACAGCTGTGGGTACATTTAGTGGCTGCTTGTATTGTGTGAGAAATGTCCCCCAACATTTACTAATATGTGTACTGAAATACTTCACAAATGATCTGAATTCTATTTGCACCTATCGTGTTAATCGCTGAGTGATGATGACGCATCGATAGCTCGTTATCGATAGAATCTACAGCGCAGCGACACAATGCGGCGCCACAGACCGCTGCGCCGGCGCCGCGGTCCGGTATGAATACTGATCAGACATTTTATGAGTGTGCTTTAAACTAGATCTATTATTAAAAGTAAATAACTCTCGGGTGTCGATTAGACGATGTGATTTATGAGTTTCAGTGTACAAACTTTAGGCAGATAATTTTAGTTTAGTTGCCGCTAAATTATTATTATATACAAACGTAGCTGACGCCGTCAAACTTGACGGGGTACGATGTATCAAAACTGCGTGAAATGTTCTATGGCGGGAAAAGATGAGTATCGGATAGGATAAAATAGTTCGCTATCTGAAACGCTTTTGTCAAGCAGTTGACTTATGCCTAATAACAAATAACTAATTAAATGTTCCCAATAGTGGGATTGAGTGGGAAAATTTAAAGACAGCCATCTTATTAATATTTATGTGTATACGCGTGTGAGTTCAATACATTTTTGCGTGGCATGTATGATTTATTTTCCGTGATTTCTGAGTAGGTTGCGTGGCAAAAGCTATTATTTGTCTTTACGGCTAAATCCAGGTATCATCCTGTACTGAGTACAGTTAATGTCGTTGTCAATCCGTATCATCTGAGACGATTGTTCAATCAGGCATTTAATTTTCTTAAGGAGCTGTGCCACGTGAGGATGAGCGTAACGCCTGGGAGAGAATGCACGTCTATTGCTGTCACGTGCTTCGAAGAATAGGTACCTCTTCTTCGAAGCATAGGTACCTATTCTTCGAAGCTTGACTGACCTCGTGACTTAGGCAGTAGTGAGTCAACTCTTTGAACCGTAGGTTCAATTCCCATCCTTTGACTTTTGTCCAGGACAAACCTTTTTGTAATGAATGTCGATGTTTAAATTAGATTAATTGATTGGCCTTTTAACATGTAGAGGTACTGGGCAAGATGGCGATGAGCTGACTAGATGGCGTTGTGCGAAGAAGTACAGGCCAAAACCTATTGAAGTGAAAACTTATTTTGGCTCGTCACAGATAGATTTTTCGTGGGCTGTGAATTTAATTCTAGCATCACGCTCGGGAAAACCTTCGAATAAACTCGGGACCATGGCCCTGCTCATGGCCACGCTCTCCGGTTTCAGCCGCGTAGTTTCCAAAGTAAGCTATCAAATTCTGAGCTATAAGTTTTCACTTCTATCGGCAGTTCCTATGACCGCCAATTTTTTGTTTAACCTTTGATACGCTTACGTTTGTCTTCTATCACGCCTGATGATAAGCAATCATGCATTTTACTAAGGAGCGTGTGTACTTGAAAGATACAAATTCACAAATGGTATTGACGGGTTTTGGAACGAAGTTTTTTAGTCAACGAAATTTTGTCAATGATTGTATAAAGATAATAAAGCCCACCAACCTAAGCTAAGATAATAAAATATAACTGTAATATAATCAGTTAGTTCACAACTTTCGATCGGCGATTATAAAATCGGCATGACACGACAAACAAACATTACCTTTAGTATGAAATGTAGGTAGTCAAAATAAGTTTACCTACATCTGTATTTCGAAACCGGAAAAAAATTAATTTACATTATTTTCAGGTATTTTACAAGAACGAACTTGTACGTCGAATTAACTGTATTGTACATCGAATTAACTTTACCGAAGTACTTATGAACATACATTTGATAGTTATTTGGCTCGTGGTAACCTTGTGCAAGGTTTTGTCAACTGCTTTTCGATAGGCAACTAACGTAGTTGCCGCCACAGGTTGCCGCCGACCGGCAACGACAACTAAAGCTCAATTTTGTCGTTTTGTATCTATTATGTCACAAATGTTATTAATTTCTTAACTGACTGACTAAACAGAAAACTTATCAAGTTTTTGGCTTTCGTAGGTAAGTTTGAAACAAACGATCATAATGAGACATTTTCAAGATGCAAAAATAACTATTAATGGTTGTCAAACTCAGGACAACATTTCAATGGACTAGTTTCTAACTAGTCCATTGAAATGTTACATAGACCTTGCGTTTGTCTGAGGACGCGACGGTACTTTTAGGGTGTGTAGAGGGGTCACTAGAAACTCAACCCCAAGTTTCTGAGGTCGCAACCCTTGTTCCGCGGCCGCCATCTTGGAAAACGCCCCTTTTTCGATGTATCTTTCGAACTATCAATCCTACGCAGGTGTCACCAACGTCTCCTTTTGCGAAATTTGTCTAACAAATTGAAACATTGGCACTACTTATGGTGAAATTGAAAACTTGTTTGGCATCTTGAAAATGCGTCAAGTGAGCGCTAAAAAAGGGGGAGGTTTCTCAATTCGACCATATAATAATCTTTTTTTGTAAACACTAAGCCGTGGTAATTTTTTTTCGTTAGTTCCAAATTTAAACTCAAAACTATTCAGTTATTCTACATGACAAGTTGCTTTATTGTGGCGCAACAAACACTAATATTGATTGGTATTTAATTCGTAAAATAATTACTTATTAATTGCGGTCATTAATTTCTAGTTTGTTTATCGAATCGGGCGCGCCGGCGACAGAGATCGTATCGATTGAAATACAAACGGTTAAATTACCTAACTGCTGAGAATACCATACCTGAGCCGGGTCACTCGTATAGATAGAATAGTAGCTATACGAGCTAATAAGCTAATTGATTACATAAAACGCGCAAATAACTTCAGCGTAAAGTATTTTGTATATAAAAGTATTTCAGGTGTAGGTACACGGATCGTAAAAATCCACTTTGAAGAGACAGCTGCCTATTTCATCACATTATTTTTAGGCTTTCGGTGTAAGCGCGCATCGTTAAAAACTCACTCTCATATTTTTTTCCAAACGTGCCTTCTAAGTATTATATCAAGAAGACTTTTTCATATAAAATACTTAAGACAGAGTGACGAGGGGACCAAGAAGAACGTCTTGTAGTAAACACGGCGCCAGTGTATAGCAGCACAGCGTCTCGCTGTATTGTTTTAATTGCGGTTTACATTTTACATACATGGTATACATAAGGAAGGCCCTACAGGTTTCAGGTAGGCTTCGAAAATACTACTGAATATCAGTATTATTTTGAAGTTTGGATATTTGTTGCACATTCACGTCTGAACGGATCATGTTGAAATTTGATTACAGTTAAATTATAGACTGGAAGAATACATACTTTTTATCTCAGGAAAATAACGAAAAAGGGGAACTATTTATTCTAGACTAAAATCAGTTATCTGAGTTCTAATTTGAGCCAGATTAATTTAGTTCTTACGCTGTGATTGAGCATGCAAAGTCCAAACTTAAACTATTAATCTAATACTACTAGTCTAAAGGTACAAGTTCGCGCCGCGTCCGCGACGCGAGACCGCGACCGGAGACCAAGACAGGCACTTGACACTATGGAATTGTATGGGCGCCAGTTCGCGCCGCGACCGCGACCGCGACCTGTCTCGGTCTCCTGTCGCGGTCTCAGCGCGAACTGGCGTCCATACGATTCCATAGTGTCAAGTGCCTGTCGCGGTCTCCGGTCTCGGTTTCCGGTCTCGGTCTCGCGTCGCGGTCGCGGCGCGAACTTGTACCTTAATAGGAAATTCTTAGCTTGCTACATCTGCGTAAGTATCGAGTATAGGTACCTGTTCATGTAGTAGGTATGGAGTAAGGCGCCAGTCTTGAAGTGTTGGCTATTAAAGATTATGATTGAACGACTTACGTTTAACTGGTGTAGGCTAGGTGCCAATGATCATTTTTATTACTACTGGTTATTAAAACAAATTAATTAATTTCTTGTTGAAACTAGGAAGAATATTGAAATTAGTTAGTATATGATGTGATTTTGTTGGGATATTATCATTATGTCTCGTAAAACGTAGCATTTACCTATAAAACATTAATTAGGCATGAACCAACTCGTGTTACAAATTTTATAGATGATTGCTAATCGAATTAATTTATGGATATCTGTGAATAATGCAATAATATGACTCAACCCTAACAAAATTGGTACGAGCGTTAACGTTGGTTCATTTTAAAAACTTGATGGGTACTGAAAACTTAAATTTTATTTAGATATATATTTTTTTGTTTGTTCCTTGTCGATATTCGCAAGAAATAACTTCGGAGGAAGGAAATTCTACAGACTACAGGTTCACGGTAAAATTATCCGAAGAACCGAATGGTTTGACATGTCTATTTTCCCAGAATATAGCCCTAAATTTTTGTCGGTGTCGGGGCCAAGATACTATACTATTTCTTAATTTACAATGACAATATATAGCTAATTTATTTTTCAATGGCTGCGCAGTTTACATTGAGCCCCAAACTAGGCTAAGCCTGTATCTTGGGCGCTCTGGTCCAAGTATCTATTGTAGTAGCACATTTCACTCTAATTCTAAGTATAATTTGTATTATATATAGGTACTAGTATTCTATTAAAACTATAATCAATTTGATTTAGAATAATACATGTCTTATTTCTACAGTTAATACTGATCACAAATTTCAACAGTTCTATTACTTAAAATGACCTACATGTTACATTAATGTCAAAATAAACAATATTTATTATATTAATTTATATAGTGGATCTTAATAGTTGTTTTGGTCTTAAATAAACCGACTATAATCAATTTAAGCTGTATCATATCTTATTCCAAATTAAATTACAACCATAGATAGAAATTTAATTTGGAATAAGTATTTTTACTAATTAATAAACTATACCTATCATACGATCAAACAAATTGCCCATTTACGTGTTTGAGGTGTTGCCGGTAGGGGTTGTATGAATGAAGGTAGGTAATAGTGTGAAAGGGAACAATTGTGTGCTTATCTGAGTAGTGTAATGTGTGGTGTGTGTGATATAGGCCCTGATAAGGTGAGGCGTGGAGTTGGTATGTGATCGTGTGTGTGAGTGCGAGGTCTGTATGTTTATTTAGAATGTTTATAAGCAGTAATAGTTTGTGTTTGGCTATATGTTGTGGGATAGACGTTATTAATCTTCATTTCGGTGTATTTAATTAGGTTTTCCGTCTGGGCGTAGGACAGAGACTGCAGCCATTTTTGTATTTTAGGCTTACATTCTACAAAGTTGTCATCTACTATGTCAATGTGTCTACAGACAGCATTGTATGTAAAAATTTGCGCATATCTTGGCAAACGAGAAGCAAAAACAGAGTTTATTCTAGGGAGTGGAAGGTCTCGGGGGCGATTTCGCTTTGTCCTGTCTCGTTCTGCCGACAAATGATGACTTTTTGCAATAGCCCGAAGAACGTAGAGTTGACGAACAGTCAGCACGGCTGCCTCCACGTAAAGCTGTTCTGTTGGATATCGCCGTTTTTTCCCCAGAAGAACCTTTAGAACAGCTCGCTGTGCTCGTTCTACTTCTTCCATATGCGTCCGAGCGGCAGCTCCCCATACCGCAATACAGTATTGTAAAAATGATTGACACAGCGCTTTGTATACTAAGATTTTAACGTGATGTTTTGCTGCTGGTCTCAACGCTTTCATTACGTAGATAAGTTTTCTTGCTTTTTTAGCTGTATATGTGATGTGGTCCTTGAAAGACAAGTGCTGATCAATTATAATACCTAAATATTTAATATGATGTACTCTAGTTATTTTATTACAGCTGCAGCAGGGGTTAGGGAACATGGTGCGACTGTAGCCTCGCGATGCACAGTTGTTGTTGTGAATTTGTAAATATGAGAGTTCTGAGTCGGTGGCTTGGGTAATGCTGAAAGTGATAAAACTAGTTTTGGTTAAATTAAGAGTAAGAAGATTGGCATCAAACCATCGGGAGAGCTCCTCCATTCCAGTTTCTGCCACTCGCAAAGCTGAGACCCAGTCACTCCCATGAAAGATGGCGACAGTATCGTCTGCGTAGCAAATTATCTCCATGTTAGGTAGATTAAGTCCAAGAAGGTCGTTCATGTAGATCGTAAACAGGGTAGGCGAAAGCACGCTTCCTTGTGGAATTCCGTAAGAGATAGTTGCTTCGTCGCTTCTTTGATTGCCTACTTTAAGATATTGCTTACGGTTTTTCAAATAACTTGTGAACCAGCTTAGTGCACTGCCCCTGATTCCATACAATTCAAGTTTTTTAAGCAGTAGTTTTGGGGATAGGCTGTCGAAAGCACGTGCGAGATCGAGAAAGATACCTATACATCTCTGTCCTCTGTCCAAGTGCGACGACACCACTTCCGTCAAGCGCTGGACAGCATCTTCGGTAGACTTTCCTGGCCTAAAACCAAATTGACGCTCATCTAAGATTTTATATTTCTCCATAAAGTTAGTTAACCGTTTATTTACTAGCTTTTCAACTATTTTAGATACAGTACTAAGTAATGAAATCGGTCTATAACTATCTGGCTCCTTTTTGTCTCCTTTCTTGTACACCGGTACGACCACTGCTGTTGTCCAGGCACTGGGAAACGTGCCAGTTGCCATACTAAGATTACTTATGTAAACAAGAGGCTCAATGAGGTCTTGTTTTCCAAACTTCAATAAAAGTGGTGTGATATCATCGGCACCTGGTGCGCTATCAGGTTTTAGATTTTGTAAAATGTCAAGCATTTCAGTGTGATCAGTAGGAGCCAAAAATAGAGAATTCGAAAGGAAACTCTTCATCTGAATTTGTTGACATAGAGATTCTTGAGATGTTTTGAATTTTTGTAAAATCTTAAAAGCGAGCCTTGTTCCTGTATTGGCGAAATGTTCATTACACTGCTTTAAGGCTTGTCGATTATTGGCAGTTCCACTTAGTAACTCCTGAGCATCTTTTTTGTTATGTGGAATATCGCAGATATCTTTTATCGAATCCCATAACTTTTTTGTATTACCTTGATGTTTGATCAGTTGCCCGCTGTCGTGTTCTATTCTAAGCTTGTGTAACAGATTGTTACAGAAGTTTTTGTAACGGGTATATGTGGTTTTTAATACATCATTTTGTGGCTCTCTCCTTAGCCTCAAGTGTAATTTATCTCTGTGCCTCATGCATTTGATGAGGCCTGGCGTGATCCAAGGTTTGAGATTGTATTTGGTTCTGCTTACAGTACTTGTTTTGGTATGGTTCTTTACGCAATCTATGAGTATTTCATTAAACCTTAAAACAGCATTGTCAACATTGTCTTCCCCTAAAATCTGTTTCCAATTTGTATTCCCTAAGTCCTTGGCAACGTCGTGATAGTTGATTTTTGTTATATTTCTTTTTTTATCTTTATTTTTCTTTACATTTACATTTATTCCTACTAACAGCAAGTCATGGTCAGTGATTGAACTCCTGCAAATTAGGCCAATAGCATTGCTTTTAGTTTTCACAAAAGCATGATCAAGACATGTCTTTGATTTCCTTCTGGTCACTTGCGTTATTGATGGAAGGAATTTATGTTCAGCCATAATGCTCTGATATTCCGCATTATCATCGTTAGGATGTTCATCCAGTAGATTTATATTAACATCGCCGGTAAATAGAACATTGTTGTCAGTTTTAGTACTGAACAGAATATTTTCTAAGGAATAGTTAAAACCTTTCAAATTATTAACCGCTGGAGATCTATAAACGCCAATGACTTTTAGTGTATTTGACACATTTGCAACAAGACAGTTTGCGTCCTCAAACTCCGGTTCCGTGACCGAGACTAACCAACTGTCTTTAATGTACATGACTACCCCGCCACACTTATTTATAAATTTTGTGGTGTGGTACACGTCGTAACCTGGCAACTGTGGGATGTGACTATGCTCTTGCAACCAGCACTCTGAGAAAACTAGTACATCTATTTCCATATCTAGCCTTTTAAGCATTGGAAGTATTTCTGAAAAATTCCGATTTAGGCTTCTGATATTAAAAGACAGGACCTTAAGTTCGTATGATGCAACGTGATCACCGCATAGTTCCGGCGCATCAATAGTGCGGCACTCTACTTCGAGCGTTCCTTCTATTTCACTAAACACGTCCCAGTTAGCCATTGTCAAAGTTTATGAAGTAAGTTAATAAGTTCGTGTTCGTATTAAAGAGTGCCGCGTCAGCGCGCCGAAATATGCAATTAATCCAGGACAATTTTATAATAGCCCGATAATATTTGGTAGCGTATGATACCAGGTAAGACTGCCTATAATTATTACTGCGGTGTACATTCTGTGTGTAATGCGTGTGAGTATGTGTATGTGAGTATAGTGGACAGAGTGTGCATGTGTAAGGGCATGTGTGATTTCCGTAAAACATTTGAGAATACAGAATAAATATTTTTATAATACAGTTCACGATGTTCATTAGACCAAAAATAAAGGTCACAAATGCGGCTAAAATTAGGACTATAAAATTAAAACAAATCACATGCATTATAGTAATAAATAATAACACATGCAAAAATAATCTGACGAAGAGTGCTAGCAGTTTGTTAGTTAGGCGTAGCTTTAAATGCTTGCAGCCCTCATTATAATTCCTAACCATTTCATCAAGACAGGTTTCCGTCAACGATAGCGCCGAGTGTGATACAGGTTTCCAGGTTTCCAGCAGGTATAACGTGGTCCAGCTCAGGTTCAATAGCGCTAGGTAGTGGTGGGGATCCGTGCTGCTGCGGGACGCAGTCCTCGCCGGCGCGAACAGGTATAGCCCGGTCCAGGTCAGAATAGGTAGTGATAAGTACCGGTGGGATTCCCTCCTTCTTACGCAAATACACCTTTCCGTTACTAATCCAGCAGTAGCGGTATCCCGAGTTTTTTGATCGCTGTCTAGCTTCTCGAAATAACAATCTGTTATATTTAGTGAGATGTTCATTTACGTAAATGATTCGACTAGAACCAGCCAAATCCAAATCTGATGATTTCAGTCCATGTCGCCGGGCCTTAACTGCTTTCAGTACTTCGTTTCTTTTAATTTTTCTCGTGAACCTCACTACAATTGGCCTAGGAAAAGCGGGAGAGTCTTTACTAGTAGTTATGATTCTTTGGCCAACCCTAGTTACGGAGTCAATCTCGGAGTCGGGCAAATTTACTCCCATTTTCGTAGCGACAACTTTAACTATATGCTCAAGATTCTCCGTCGGTGACTCGGCCACTCCTACAACTTCCAATTCTTTGTCTAGTGTCATTTGCCTCTGGCGATTTACTTGGCCTTTCAAGTCCTGTATTTCTTCGCGTAACGTCGTGACGAACTTGCTGTTATCTTCGAGTATTCGTATTCTGGAATCGAAATTGTCCAATCTTGCCTTGCACGCTGACATGCCGTCTGTGAGAATCCTAAGGCACGATTTTATTTCAGCCATATCGATTCTAAGAAAACGCAATTCCTTGGCGATATCGAGCGCTGACTCATCGCCTCCTCCCGCCGCCGCCACATCAGGGGATCCGGGCGCCGGCCGCTTATGCGCTCGCGCACTCGAACCATTCACATTCACCGACGGGCTAACGACGCGGTCGCGCGCAAGCAATGGCGAGTTCTGGTTACAGCTTTTAGGCTCTGCAGCTCGGCACGTCGGACACTTCCAACGCCGTAATTTAGCAACTTCAGAAGAAGGCTTATTAACGCAAATCGGATGGTAGTACGCTTCACAATTCTCGCATTTCAAAAATGTAGACGTAGAAATTTTTTTGAGTACATGCCGCGCAAAACGTCTCCACTCCTTTGTTACTGTTAACCGTAATATATTTATCCATAGCGAAGGTAGTGGTTGCTTGTTGCTTTAGTTCTATACAGTTGTGGAACAATAGAGAAAAGTGTGAACGAAACAGATAGCGCAGCGACTGCAGAGTGAGCGAGCAAACGATACAGAGATCGCTTGCGTATCGAGTGGATCAGAATTGCGCTCGCTCAAGGATCAAAGGTTGCTAACAGTTTGAAACAGCTGATCTTGTTTACCTTTGACGATGTTGTGATTGTGAAGGATTCCTTCTTAACGTCTCATTCAACTAGCGTACCTCGTGTCCTTTGCCTTTATCTTGTAACTGCTACTGGTTTTATGGTAGATTTTGCACTTTAACTGTTATTTTTGATTTTTTAAAACCGGAGTGACGCGAAACGTGTACTATTGCAGGCGCTTCCCCGCGCAGTATCCCTAAGATAATAATGGTAAGAACATTTCTAGTCAATAGTAGTTTCATTCGTAATTAAAACGTTCAATCATCTCCTAACCTAAGGTCGTTAATTGATAATTCAATGAGCGATGTTGATCGCAGTATGACTAGTACCTGCTTCCGTCACTTCAATTACGCAAATCCTCGGATTTATTGGAGTGTGGGTGAAAATAATCATGTTCTATTGTAATCCAGTAATTTGTTATTAACAGTTAGTTTATTGCGATTCTATGTTAATTGGAAGATCGTTTACAAAGTAGCATGTTGCCGTCACTTTATGAATCATGAGAATATGTATTGCGCTGTTGATTTACAAGTATCATAGATTTTGGTTACCAAAATGCACTTGGGTCAGGATATTTATAGTGGCAAATAAAAGTGGCTATATAAAAAATATAGTATAGAGTGCTAAGTCGAACAGGACGTGTGCCTGATAGTAAGCAACACACCTGCTCATAACACAGCACAGTGTCACGCAGCTATTGGAACAGGAAGAGTCCAAATCATTACCTAGAGCTGCATTCGTCGTGAAAGATGATTTATCTCTAATCTTTGCGATTTCATTGGAAATATTGCCCTTCAAACCGAAACACAGCTTATTCCTTCCTGGAATAATGTCAAAGAAATTAATTGCATATAATTATAATTAATCACAACGTCAAAAGACAAATGGCAGTTATGCCTTAGTTGGCACCAAGTCTGCCTGCTGAGCTGCTGTACATCCTACTAATATTATAAATGTCAATGTATAGATATTTGTATGTTTGTTTCTCAGTCACGTCGTAACGCATGAACGGATCGCTGAAGATTGCAAAGCTGAAATTTCAAACACAGTTAAATCATAGTCTTTTATCTAAGGAAAATAACGGGAATGGGAACATCGCGGGTAACACCGCGGGGTGCTGCTAGTAAAACATAATTATATCGTGGGTTCAATTCAAAACACTGCAAAGAAATCTATTAGTTCAGAAAAAAAAATGCAAAAGTATATAATTTGTATTTTGTAGTTGTAGGACTCTTAGCAGAGTCCGCCTGGGAAAGTACCACACCTTTGCCAGTTATTCTACCGCCGAGCAGTAATGTGCAAACATTACTTTGTTCCGGTTTGAAGGGCAATGTTTCCAGATATATTACAGGGCTTAGAGATATATATATAACAACCTAGATCTCTGGGTGACGAACGCAGTGCGGTGCAAGGTAATGATTTGGGCTCTTCATGTTCCAATAGCTGGGTGTCACTGTGCTGTTATGTGGCAGGCATGTTCTGCTCGTCTCGTCACTATTAAAAAAAAATTGGTTTGTATACGCTGATAGTGTTGTGCTTCATAGTAAGCACCTACATACCACGTAGTAAATAATACTAAATTGCAAAAGCACTTCAACATCAATGGTTAGTATCTATTTCAGTTAGCGGTAATTGCTACCCTAATATCCGCGATCAAACTATTAAACGTAATTCGATACAGAATTTACTTAAAACTTATAAATTGGAGTAATTACACTCGGTTTTAATTGAATAAAGCCATTTACCAGCACTCAATCAGCGCCGGCGGGCGAACGCTTGTACTGCGGCGCTTGTGGAAAGGGATTATTTTATAACGTCATCATTTAACTCAAAAGTACCTGGGTGACCGAGCTTTGCTCGGTTTAAACACTGAGTATACTTAGATACCTACAGATAAAGAGCTCCCATTAATAGAGTTTCTCCAAAAAAATAAAGGCATTGGAAAAAAAAGCAGGCGTCTGGATTCGAACCCGGATCCACCATTTAATTACTTCCCAACTTCCCGCCTAAGCTAATGCTAATATACTAATACCCCGAGCTAATATATTGACGCGCAATGCGGTGAAATTTACCGTCTAATGTTAATGTAACAGTTTTTCTTTGTCTAAAAACGCTCATAAAATACGTTTCTTAAAAATGAAACCTAGCTAGATCGATTTATCGTCCCCGAAACCGCCTGCATACATAATTTCATAAAAATCGTTCGACCCGTTAAATAAAATCGTTTATCTTATGTAAAACCTTGCGAGAGAAGGCCCGAGTCCCAGCAGTGGGAACATTTAGTGGGCTGTTGATGATGAATACCACAATTATAAGTCATAAGGTAAGCTTCTTATTTTCATGGTTGCTTGGTAGAGATTTCTTTAAACGATAAGGCCGTCGAAGGTCTTTCTCTCTCCCGACGTAAAGGTCGAGTTCAAAGTCAAAAGTCAAAGAGCCAAGTTCGCGCTGAGACCGCGACAGGAGACCGCGACAGGTACTTAGCTTTATGGAATTGTATGGGCGCCAGTTCGTGCCGAGACCGCGACACGTGTGTGTCTCGGTCTGCCCTGTCGCAGTCACGGCGCGAACTGGTGGCCTAACAATTTCATAATGTCAAGTACCTGTCGCGGTCTCCGGTCGCGGTCTCCTGTCACGGTCTCGTGTCGAGGTCTCCATGCGAACCGCTCGGATATCTTAAGGCTGCAGGCAGTAGTTGGGAAAGAAAAGCTGACCGCAATAATGCCGTACCATAGAAGAGGCGTATTTCCAGAGCTGTGGGCTAGCTTGGGCTGATTTGAATAAATGTAAAAAATAAGAAGCCACGTCAAATAATACACAACACACATTTAAGATTAATTTATCAGATGGTATTGTGAAACCGTAGTCTAAGATCACAAAATCACAGCCTATCAGGTGAGCTGAAGATAAAACCGGTTCGCTCTATCTTAAAACTACTTAAATTCTATTTACGTATTCCTAAATTCCTAAAGTTAGCTAAACTCCATTGCCTCACCAATGTAACCTAAATTAAGCACGAGAGTACAACCTCATAAACATTGCAAGGCCGTTAAAACAACTTACAAGCATTCAGGCGGTCGGTCGATCCGGGGAATGTGGCACTACGATTGTACTACGATCGTAGATAAATACCTGCCAATGAATTGTTTAAAGCGAATTGTACCGGTCGATGGAGATACCCTTACCATTGGTTTTTATTGATATCATTAATAAATCTTGAAATTAGTGCAGAATCGCTAGTTTATCAGTGTTTTAACGGATAAGTTACGGCTGGTCTAGTCGGGTGAAACGGCGACTGCCGATCCGGTACGATGCGCACTACTATAATTTCGAAGTAATGTGCGTAATGTATTAAATTACATCAAAATAGTGAAGAGTTAAATACAAGAAACCGTATTTAATTTTTTACTAAAGTAAGTAAAGAAACCGGCATGTACCTAGAATATTTCGGGGTCAAAAATCGGGGATTAAACATTGCCAGATGTGTACAAAAATGATTTGCAAAAAATGTCATAGTCAATTTTAATTGGATATTATTCATGACTAAAATTAGAGATTCTCAAAAAGACAGATAATTTTGGTACAATTTTCTAGGTGATCTGAATTGAGGGATACATTTTGCCCCTCTACTCACCAGCCAGGTCTACACCTCCGAGTTAATTGCATATAATTATAATTAATCACAACGTCAAAAGACAAATGGCAGTTATGCCTTAGTTGGCACCAAGTCTGCCTGCTGAGCTGCTGTACATCCTACTAATATTATAAATGTCAATGTATAGATATTTGTATGTTTGTTTCTCAGTCACGTCGTAACGCATGAACGGATCGCTGAAGATTGCAAAGCTGAAATTTCAAACACAGTTAAATCATAGTCTTTTATCTAAGGAAAATAACGGGAATGGGAACATCGCGGGTAACACCGCGGGGTGCTGCTAGTAAAACATAATTATATCGTGGGTTCAATTCAAAACACTGCAAAGAAATCTATTAGTTCAGAAAAAAAAATGCAAAAGTATATAATTTGTATTTTGTAGTTGTAGGACTCTTAGCAGAGTCCGCCTGGGAAAGTACCACACCTTTGCCAGTTATTCTACCGCCGAGCAGTAATGTGCAAACATTACTTTGTTCCGGTTTGAAGGGCAATGTTTCCAGATATATTACAGGGCTTAGAGATATATATATAACAACCTAGATCTCTGGGTGACGAACGCAGTGCGGTGCAAGGTAATGATTTGGGCTCTTCATGTTCCAATAGCTGGGTGTCACTGTGCTGTTATGTGGCAGGCATGTTCTGCTCGTCTCGTCACTATTAAAAAAAAATTGGTTTGTATACGCTGATAGTGTTGTGCTTCATAGTAAGCACCTACATACCACGTAGTAAATAATACTAAATTGCAAAAGCACTTCAACATCAATGGTTAGTATCTATTTCAGTTAGCGGTAATTGCTACCCTAATATCCGCGATCAAACTATTAAACGTAATTCGATACAGAATTTACTTAAAACTTATAAATTGGAGTAATTACACTCGGTTTTAATTGAATAAAGCCATTTACCAGCACTCAATCAGCGCCGGCGGGCGAACGCTTGTACTGCGGCGCTTGTGGAAAGGGATTATTTTATAACGTCATCATTTAACTCAAAAGTACCTGGGTGACCGAGCTTTGCTCGGTTTAAACACTGAGTATACTTAGATACCTACAGATAAAGAGCTCCCATTAATAGAGTTTCTCCAAAAAAATAAAGGCATTGGAAAAAAAAGCAGGCGTCTGGATTCGAACCCGGATCCACCATTTAATTACTTCCCAACTTCCCGCCTAAGCTAATGCTAATATACTAATACCCCGAGCTAATATATTGACGCGCAATGCGGTGAAATTTACCGTCTAATGTTAATGTAACAGTTTTTCTTTGTCTAAAAACGCTCATAAAATACGTTTCTTAAAAATGAAACCTAGCTAGATCGATTTATCGTCCCCGAAACCGCCTGCATACATAATTTCATAAAAATCGTTCGACCCGTTAAATAAAATCGTTTATCTTATGTAAAACCTTGCGAGAGAAGGCCCGAGTCCCAGCAGTGGGAACATTTAGTGGGCTGTTGATGATGAATACCACAATTATAAGTCATAAGGTAAGCTTCTTATTTTCATGGTTGCTTGGTAGAGATTTCTTTAAACGATAAGGCCGTCGAAGGTCTTTCTCTCTCCCGACGTAAAGGTCGAGTTCAAAGTCAAAAGTCAAAGAGCCAAGTTCGCGCTGAGACCGCGACAGGAGACCGCGACAGGTACTTAGCTTTATGGAATTGTATGGGCGCCAGTTCGTGCCGAGACCGCGACACGTGTGTGTCTCGGTCTGCCCTGTCGCAGTCACGGCGCGAACTGGTGGCCTAACAATTTCATAATGTCAAGTACCTGTCGCGGTCTCCGGTCGCGGTCTCCTGTCACGGTCTCGTGTCGAGGTCTCCATGCGAACCGCTCGGATATCTTAAGGCTGCAGGCAGTAGTTGGGAAAGAAAAGCTGACCGCAATAATGCCGTACCATAGAAGAGGCGTATTTCCAGAGCTGTGGGCTAGCTTGGGCTGATTTGAATAAATGTAAAAAATAAGAAGCCACGTCAAATAATACACAACACACATTTAAGATTAATTTATCAGATGGTATTGTGAAACCGTAGTCTAAGATCACAAAATCACAGCCTATCAGGTGAGCTGAAGATAAAACCGGTTCGCTCTATCTTAAAACTACTTAAATTCTATTTACGTATTCCTAAATTCCTAAAGTTAGCTAAACTCCATTGCCTCACCAATGTAACCTAAATTAAGCACGAGAGTACAACCTCATAAACATTGCAAGGCCGTTAAAACAACTTACAAGCATTCAGGCGGTCGGTCGATCCGGGGAATGTGGCACTACGATTGTACTACGATCGTAGATAAATACCTGCCAATGAATTGTTTAAAGCGAATTGTACCGGTCGATGGAGATACCCTTACCATTGGTTTTTATTGATATCATTAATAAATCTTGAAATTAGTGCAGAATCGCTAGTTTATCAGTGTTTTAACGGATAAGTTACGGCTGGTCTAGTCGGGTGAAACGGCGACTGCCGATCCGGTACGATGCGCACTACTATAATTTCGAAGTAATGTGCGTAATGTATTAAATTACATCAAAATAGTGAAGAGTTAAATACAAGAAACCGTATTTAATTTTTTACTAAAGTAAGTAAAGAAACCGGCATGTACCTAGAATATTTCGGGGTCGACTACATGAATGTGAATCCTCGTGAATTTGTATAATTTCAAGTTCAGTTCTAACAACGTAATTGAGCAACAAACATCAACATCTTCTCATTTATGATATAATTAGGATGAGTTTGACCAATTTGAAATTTAAAATAAATGCGAAGAAATCATCTTCAAATGATGAAGATCATCAATAACCTTCATTAAAAATAAAAATGGCCAAACCTACAGTTTCGTCTTTTATTTTCGTCCTTTGCAATAAATAAAAACAGAGAAATAAATAAAAAGAGAATTACACAAAAATTGCGTAATTTATTGGTATTTCCATTCAACTCTCGTTTCCTTCAGCATTACAAGAGCCACATTAAGCTTTCACATGTCTTATTCTCACATACAGCTTAACTCTACCTTAGCTGTAACTTATCCAATCTCACTTGGCGAGTACTTACTTCATGTAACAACTTGATTTACACGCCAAACGACGTGTTACACAGACTAAATAATACACAGTTGTCAATATCTGAAATGGATCCGTAGGGTTGGCTAACAATGAGATATACACTATCTAGTCAAATTGTTTCAAGTCAGTATACAATTAAATGTTCAACGTTAGTGGTCACATAGTAAAAAGATCAAATCGGGCTTAAATCACGTTTTGGAATACGGACGTGATTGGCGTTTTAGAAAAAAACGTTTGCCATTAGGTGACATGCATATTTTTTTTAAAACCATTACTATTTTTTGTAACTATAGTACATACTCTAACTCTATAATTGTACTATTTCTTTCTTAATCTGTTTTCACTGTTGAATAGTGATTCATAAAATGTATGTTTTTTTTCACAACCCTTCAGGTTAGTTTTGAAACAATTCTGCAATAGCGTACGCATTCTCCCCGCCGATGGATATATGAGAGCGGAACATGATCGAACATGATAAGGGAGTGCCCCCGTTTCAATGTATGTCCTACTGTTCGTACGCACTGAGGCGGCGAGAAGCAGCGTGTTCGCTACCGCGTCAGGTAATATTCCAAGCTGGCACGAAATTTAGCACATAGCTCTCATATTATACCCCAACACAGAGCTGCAGACCTGGTTGGTGAGAAGCTGAGCAAAATGAGTGCATACATATAAAAATCGGGGATTAAACATTGCCAGATGTGTACAAAAATGATTTGCAAAAAATGTCATAGTCAATTTTAATTGGATATTATTCATGACTAAAATTAGAGATTCTCAAAAAGACAGATAATTTTGGTACAATTTTCTAGGTGATCTGAATTGAGGGATACATTTTGCCCCTCTACTCACCAGCCAGGTCTACACCTCCGAGTTGGGGTATATTATGAAAGCTATGTGACAAGTTTTCAGCCTGCCTCAAATACCTACCCAAAATTTGCTCCCAGCTCTAGGAATATAAGAGAAGGTGTCTAGAAACGATTTAAAAAATATCGCTTAGTACCTACGTAATATCATATTATGGCTTTAAATAAATATAATTTTACTGCTGTTTTACTGTCACAGCTAAATTGAATTTTATAAATAAGCGAAATTCTATACATACATTTTACGAAACTACAACACATAATATGTATACCATAATTAAGTTAAAGTTAACCACAAAAGTTATACAGCAAAGGTACTGGAGCTGTGCAGTTGTGCTCAAAACCAAAACATATTTTTTTTCAAACCAAGGTTCATAAGTAAATGTCTGTTTCAAAGAACCAACGAATAGAACCACATAACCTGATTCCGGCAGCGTTTTCTACACCGAGTGCGTACGCAAAGCCGCAAAGGCATCCAGTTGCTTGTATTTGGTTAGCGAATTGGTTCCAGCCCACAATAAAACAGCAGCTCTGTCGGATACACTTCACGGCGGCTGTCTCGGAGCTGTCTACTTAGCTTATAAAACGAATTTACTGTATCAGGCGTTAGCTTCAGCTCTCAATTCTTGGGAATTTCGTAAGCTGCCGCTCAAGATTGTCTTTCCGCAAATATAATTTAAGATGATCCAGTGGACATGGAAGCGAAATTATTTCTTCACGAAATAGATAAGGAATATTACATTCATTACAAAATAATAGTCAAGCAATAAATATTAATATTTGTTCTGGTATATCCATGTAACATGAGAAAGTGGTTACAATAATATAAGTACGAGTATGTCATCAAAAACAAGGCTTTTAAAAAAAGCAAGTCTTGAAACTCAGTTCTTCTACCGTTTAAAGTTCGGCTCTAAACGGCTCGGATTGAGATATCAATTAATGTTATATAAGTCGCTTACTTTATTAAGTCCCTACTTAAGAGGTCTTCTGTCTTGAGTTTTCACGTAATAATTAGCTAGCCTCGCACCTAATATCTTATAGTTACCAAACTTAAAAAGCTTACATGTTTTACATCTATATATATAATAATAAAGTGGCCAAGTGCGAGTTGGACTCGCCCATGAAGGGTTCCGTTGCAGCAAGTAACATAATATACATAGTACACATAGTTCTTGTAGTTCGTTGTAGCTTTGATCGAAGTTTCAATAATAGTGTATTTATGACGTACTAAAAAAACTACTTATCAGATCGAGTTCAAACTAATTTTCGTTGGTAGTTTACATGGTAATGTACATCAGATATTTTTTTTAGTTTTTTCATTCTCTTACTTTAGAAGTTAGAGGAGGAGACACACACATTTTACCACTTTGGGAGTGTGTCTCGCGCAAATTACTCAGTGTAGACGAAAATGATTGATGAAACCTCAACATCATTTTTGAAGACCTATCGATAGACACCCCACACGTGTAGATATGATGAAAAAAAAATTTTTGAGTTTCAGTTTTCTGTATGGGGGGCAACCCTAATTTTTCTTTTTTTTTAATTTTTTTGTTCAAATCTTAATGCGGTTCACAGAATACATCTACTTATTAAGTTTCAATAGTGTAGTTCCCATAGTTTCGGCAAAAAGTGGCTGTGACATACGGACGGACAGACAGACAGACAGACAGACAGACATGACGTATCTATAAGGGTTCCGTTTTTACGTTTTACGGAACCCTAAAAATCAATGCCACTTTTCGTTGTTATTGAACTCCTCCTTAACGGTTGAACCGATTTGAATGTTTTTTTTTGTATACGTTTGGGTAGGGCCCTGGAAGGTTTAGATTCACAAATCAGCCCGGCAGATGGCGCTGCAGTTGATATCTAGGCTATTATTCGAGCGAAGCCGGAGCGGGCCGCTAGTTAAATATATTTATTAATTTGGTCATAGTACAAGCTATTGCATCGGTACAAGCTTTCTTCAGTTTTGAACTAGATAGTATTGAGTGTTATATATTTGTCCATGTACATATACGAGTTGTACTACCTATTACCACTGGCTTTAACGGAGTAGTAAAACATCATGAGAAAACTAAACAATACAAAAACACTTTATTACACCACAAAACAATACAGAAAAACAGTGATTAAACTTAAAATTAAAGCATTTTGGGTACCAAAGGCGATCTTATCGCTCATAGCGAACTCTTCCAGATAACCTTTTGGTAACTAGAACAAGTTGAAAGGTACGGGCAGTGGTGTGGTATCCTTGGTACACAATTAATTAACCGATATGTTCCAGCGAAAACTTCTTTCGATGACATGATATCATGATATACCCATGCGCTAACCAGTACTTTTTCAGTCTCATCAGTACTTTTTCAGGTGGATTAGTGGATTTAGGTCTTGACTATCTCCTTGTAAGAGGCCTCTAGTCCAATGGGAATAAAAAGTACGTTATTTATGTATGTAAATAGGTCTCTGACTTCAGAATGTTGTATTCCAAATTCAAAACAGATCTGTACCAAATTGAGCAACACGTCTCCGATAGGATCAATCACTGATAACTAATTGAAAACGGCCGCAGTTAGCATAAGCTGACACTTGAGAACTAACGAGCCAGATTAACTAGGCCTAGGTGTTGGGGCTGGAAGCCGCTAAACTTACTTATTTATTATTCTAATAATATACAAGGCTTCCCACAAACGGGCAGCCTTAAAATTAATTAATGAATCCATCTATACACTGCGATATACCCAAAATTCGTACGAAACGGTTTTTTAAGCCCCAACTATGGTGATACGTGGGGAGATGTAGACTACCCAAAAGTTACGTGCCTAAACATCTTTTGTAATTTTTTTTTTTTTTTTTTTTTTCAGTATAATAATAAATAAATAATAAAATTTATTGACCAATTACAAACATCATACGCTAGCATAAATCTAAGGCGATACAGTAAGATTTGACATTAATTCAAGTTAGACAACCTTGGTACCCAAACTAGGTATAACCTGTATGATGGCATACCAAGGCCCTCCACCGGATTTACATAAAATCAAATTTGTGAAATTTAAACAAGATTAAAAATAGCAGTAAAAAGCATGCAAAATTAGTTAAATTAATCAAATAAATCACGCTTGAATAATAATGGATTATATGATAATAATGAATTGTAATGGTAGAGAGCATTTGTACCAAATATGGTTAGGACTCATTGCAAAGTTTGCCTCCAGACGTACACACATTTGCCAGTTATTCTACAGTCAAGCAGTAATGTGCAAATTCACTGTGTTCCGGTTAAAAGAGCAATGTTTCCAGAAACATTTCAGAGCATAGAACGATTCCTTGATACAATGAAATGTGTACTCAGTCATCAGTACTGAGTAACCCTGAGCCGTAAGCTATAGCTTGCTGGTTGAAATGCTTTGATTGGGCTTCGTTATCTCGGGAGTTGGGTTTGACAATTGTTTTGATTAGTGATCGATGGCGGGATATTTATACTAACAATTTATTCAAGTATGTTGTTTTAATATAAATAACAGTAAGCATTTGCATTTAGCTGTCGTAAATAGGTAGTGCAAAAGTAAGATTTGGGTCTACTTTCGTAATAAAAACGTTTAGGCTGTATAATGTGTTGCCTGAGTGGCTTTTCCCGATGGTTAAAATCTTGGTATCTTCAAGTCGAGGGCGAATTGTTTTTTTTTTTCTAAGTAAACGCGCTCCAGTCTACACTTCAGGCAAGAACGCTAAAAAAATGAATATATATATATAAAAACGAAAGGTCACTCAACAAGGAATCTCAGAAACTACAAATGCTAGGAATCTGAAATTTGCATGGAGGTCCCTTTTAGCACGTAGGCGCTCGCTAAGACGGGGTTTTGCAAAATTCAACCCCTAAGAGGGTGAAACAAGGGATGAACGGTTATATGAAAATTCGTAATTTTCAAAGTTATCAAATTTTGTATCTAGACACTTGACACGAAGCAATTAAATGTTTCTTCCATCAATTTTGTAATTTCGAACTGTACGGGGGTGAAATTGGGGTTGAAATGGGGGATGAATGTCAATACGGAAGTTCTCAACCGTTGAAGATAAAACCATGAAACTCTGTATATAGACATTTGCCACGAAGCAAACGAATGTTTGTTCTATCAATTTCGTAATTTCGAGCTGTACGGGGGTGAAATTAGGGTTGAAATGGGGGATGAATTTCAATATGTAAGTTTCCAACCGTTGAAGATAGTACCATAAGTACCATGCAGTTTGTATAGAGACACTTGACATGAAGCAAACGAATGTTTGTTCTAGCAATTTTGTAATTTCGAACTGTACGGTGATGAAGTTGGGGTTGAAATGGGGGATGAATGTCAATATGGAAGTTCTCAACCGTTGAAGATAAAACCATGAAACTTTGTATATGGACACTTGACACGAAGCAAATAAATGTTTGTTCTAGCGATTTTGTAATTTCGAACTGTACCGGGATGAAATTGGGGGGGTTGAAATGGGGGATGAATGTCAATATGGAAGTTCTCAACCATTGAAGATAAAACCATGAAACTTTGTAAATAGACACTTGACATTTTTTTTTTTTTTTTTTTTTTACTTTTATAGGTTCACACTTGACCGCCATCTCGCCTGATGTTAAGCGACGATGCGGTCTACGATGGAGCGTGTTTACCTAGAAAAAAACCGATTCACTCTCGATTTGAAGACACAAAGATTGTAACTATCGGGGAAAACCCACTCAGGCAACGTATTCCATAGCCTAGACGTTCTTATCACAAAAGTAGAGTCGAATCTCTTCGTTCGTGTCTTTGGAACATCAACCATGAAACGATGTCGCTTTTTCGAGCTACGAGCATTCCGATAGAAAAAAACGACAATGACATGAAGCAAACGAATGTTTGTTCTGGCAATTTTGTAATTTCGAACTGTATAGGGATGAAATTGGAATTAAAAACGGAGTATGAAAGTACATAAATATATGGAAGCTCCTAATCGTTGAAGATAAAACCATGAAACTCTGTATATAAACACTTGACACGGAACAAATAATGTTTGTTCTAGCAATTTTGTACTTTCGCACTGTATGGGGATGAAACTGGAGTTAAAATGGGGGACGAATGCCTTTTACGCTTTCAAACCTAAACAACTGAACCAATTTTGATGAAATTGTACGAAATTGTTTTATTATAAGCTGTTTTTAGTAACCGTAAATGTGTCTGGGTATAAAAATAGGTACGGCGTGAGTTACCTTAGTATTTATTTCGCGCGGACGAAGTCGCGGGTAACAGATAGTAAAGTTATAAAAGTTTAAAAAAAGACACAAGACATAATCAAGATCTAAATTATTATTCTCGACGTTTCGTCAATGTTACAACCGCCAGTTCCGTAGTCACGGAAAGAGTCTGTACAATACAATGTAATGTTTTCAGTGAATACTAGATATACTTTACATAGAGACTAGCGGCCCGTTCCGGCTTCGCTCGGACATAACCTAGACACTGTCTGCAGCGCCATCTGCCGGGCTTATTTGTGAATTTAAACCATCTTCGAATACACACACAAAAAAAACATTCAAATAGGTCCCATCGTTTAGGAGTTCACTGTCAAATGATTAAATTACTAAAATGGCTATAAAAAAACAGGGGTTGGTTATAAAAGGGTAAAAATTTAGGGTTGTATGTATTTTTTAACGCCACATTATAAAAAAATAAAAACGAAAAAATTTGAACAAAAATTAAAAAAAATGTTTGGGGTGAACAACCCAGCCCTAACACTTAGGGGTGTGAAAAATAGCTAGTAGCCGATTCTCAGACCTACTGAATATGGATATAAAATTTGGTAAAAATCAGTAAAGCCGTTTCGGAGGAGTAAGGAAACAAACACTGTGACACGAGAATTTTATATACTTTACATAGAGATAAAACACCTTATATTTCTGGACTTAATTAAGACTAATAATTTGGACTTTGCAACGTTCCTATAGCTGCGTGTCACTGTGCTATTATGGGCAGGCATGTTGTTTACCACCAGCCACATGTCCTGCTCATCTCGACATTAAACAGATACCTACTATAAAAAATCGTCAAAGTTTATAAAAAAATTAAAAAGAAACAGTTCCACTGCTAAATACATATATTAAAACGTTGATGAAGCTATCAGATCAGCTTACTTACTCCAACTACACACATTCCCAGCAAACTGGATCCGACCTCCGCGTCCGGATTTAGCTAACATTAAGCCCAGTGCTGCCATAGACACTCTAATCCAGCTTAATTGGCAGCAAATATAGACATTCTCGCACCTTGTTTATATGCTTTGAGATGTTACAGAGCTTGGAATCCGTTCTGAATAGTTTAACTCCGGATCTATTTTATTTTTTCTAATTCCTCTATAGTTCCGTTCCGAGAACTTTGATTTGGAGTAAAAAAAAAGAAGAACCGCTGTATTACAAACAAACGAGATGAAAATGTGTGTGTGTGTGTATAGTGTATACTTATGTTTACACGCAAGAAATTATGCTTAACTAGCAGCGCCCCGCGGTGTTACCCGCGTAGTTCCCGTTCCCATTATTCCCGTCATTTTATCGGGATAAAAAGTAGCCTATGTGTTCTTCCGAACTATAATGTATCTGTGTTCCAAATTTCAGTCCGATCCGTTCATACGTAAGGACGTGATTGAGCAACAAACATCCAAATATCCAAACATCCATACATTGACATTTATAATATTAGTAGGACAGTAGGATTAATTTATAGAAGTAAATATTACTAGCATTGCCGCTAGCTCAAGAAAAAGCTTCAGCTTCCCCAAAGTTGGCGAGGCAGTTGAGGCCAATCACATAGATCCTTTAAAAAAATGCACAAACCACCGAGGTTGCCTATCGGGAAATACAAACTCAAGTAGAGTATTCCATAAGTATGAATGAAAATGTTATAAGAATTATAATTGGTGGACTCCACAGAAATCTAAATAATAAGGTAAAATTTAGATTTCTGTGGTGGACTCCAATTCTAGTTCCGCTAAACTACCTCTACGACATCCCTAGTCTGGATTCCGGTGAAAGACTCGCAGTGTAAATTATTCTGTGGTGAAAGCTTACTTTGGTCATATACTTGTATGTATTATGTTGTCGACACGGAGGTAGGTATTCTCATTGCACGCGATCACAAGCGATTTTCATTCTGAAATGCCGCACAGAGAGTCTATATCTGATAAATATCCTGTGTGCATCGATACGAGTATAAACCATTTGATGGGCCCTCACAAACTTGAGGCGCACGGAATTATGCCATCGTTGTAAAGAGTGAGCTCACTCTTTCCGTTCTAGTCGGTTGCAGGACGTCGGTCTAGTCGGTGTTCAACTCTGAACGTTTTTATCTGTCACTATTCGTTGTCAACAACCAAAATAAGTAGAACCACAGCAAATCTCGCGGCTAGCGATTCTAGGGGTCGAGTAAATTGGTGGTGTGTAAATCACTTACGCTACACACAGAGACGCAGTTTATTACCAATTTCAAGGTGTTCAGGGCACATCTTATGCCTGTGTATGTTTTGATGTTACTATAAACTTACACTCCCTCCGTCCGTGCAATTTTCGCCTCGCTTATTAATACTCGTACCTATATAAATTTTGATTATGATTTGTTAGAATTAACTACTTACGTAAAATTTTAGTACAAGCTACCAACTTACGCTTTATAATTCGTATTTGCAACAATGTAACGATATACACGTATTAACTAATTGCTATGACCATAAATAATGTTTTAGCAACGTTATTTATGTTTTACGCTAATATTTACATAGATTACAAGATAAAGAAGGGTTCCAATCATCGTGGCCATTCGCGATCTTAATAGAGAGTACATTTTTACGATTCGTGTGCACACCATCACGTAAAACCAACAGCCTGAAGTTAGCAACATTTTAGTACACATGTAGGTAATTAACTTTACTACTGTCTAGTAGTCAAGTAAAAATGGTCATGACCATTTTGCAGCCATGACTGCTTAGTGGATTGAACGTAGTCGTAAAACAAACTTGAACTTAAGACATAGAGATATTTGACTCTACTTCTGTGATAAAAGCCGGGTCACACAGAGGCGATCCGATAGCGATAGCGATCCGATAGCGACCGGATCGTATCCGAGTATGGGATCGCGCCCGCTTGCTGCGTGTCAGGTTGCATACAAATTCGAACATTACAAAAAATCCCGTCTCGGATCGCTATCGCTATCGCGATCGGATCACCTCTGTGTCACCCGGCTTTAAGAACGTCTCGATTGTGTGAAATGTCTGATAGGGTTTTCCCGATGGTTACAATCTTGGTGTCTTTAAATCAAGAGTGAAAGGGTTTTTCATAGATAAACAAAACAGGCTTCATCGTAGACCGCATCGTCGCTTAACATCAAATCGATCAAGTGTAAACAAAAAATCAACACGCATAACTACGAGTACAACACACAAATGATGAAACATGAACCGAAGGCTTTTGGGTCTGCCTGGCTGTCCGATAGTAAAAAATAGCGGGTGGAATTAGATTGTGTGGTTCCTAGGATCCTAGGCAAAACTAATGAATAGCCATATTATCCGAAACGTATTCGATTGAAAACTGATGAGCTGGATAGCCCACCACGATGTTTAAGATTTTGAATTCAGGATTTCAGCAATTTTTTTGAGCAAGTTACCAAAGATTTAATTAGCTCTACAATAGTTGGTACAAGGTTAGTGGGCCCTTTCTGTGTTAGCCTAAAGTTAGTTAGGCAGTAGAGGTACCCGAAGTCAACTGGCAAAGGTAAAGGTCCCTTTGAAATAAAAAAAAATGTTTTTTTTTAATTAGCCTGCCGACACATCTCTCTATTGCTACCAGTGCGTCAGTGTCACTCACACGCGAGTTTGTAGAACTCTATCAATGAAGGTTTGTTTTTATCCTATCATTCTCACATCCGCTATTTGTATCCGTATTTGTTCTTTTAATCACCATCGGTAATTCGAAAAAACATATCTGCTGATTTGATAAATCAATCTATTAAAAAAACATCGAAATATTGATATTAAAAAAAAAACGAAATATAATGGAAGAAATATCGCTATTTAGATTTGAAAACGTTAATCGTCAATTTTGTAGAATTTCTGTTTTTCTAGTGCTCAGCTTAGGTCTTCTAAATATGACTCGATTGCTTTTTTTTGCTTACACTTGACTCGCTCCCTCTCGCCTAATGTTTAACAAAATTTAAATATTCAAACGCCCAAACTTTCACATAAATAATATTAGAAGAATTAAAAAATAATAATAATACGTTACACTCGTAACTGAAGTACCTACGTCAGTGTCAACCACATACCACATGTCAATTTTTAAGACGCAATCAATGAAAGACTGCGTTAATCGCATCACACTCAGTACGTCCGCTATCCATGTCCGTATTTGTTCATTAGGTATATCGATAACTGGCTGAACGGGCGCGCGTTGCTACACCATCTATCGAAAATTGGTCGTACCAATTCAAATTTTGTTCAAATTCGGTTACTTTAGGTTCTAATGACGCAACCTTTAAATATGTCAAATGCTGTCACGCAACGAAAGCTCTCTAAAAGCAATATTTTCCCCCCGTTTTTGTTACATTTTTCATTCATGCTCGGCTCCTGTTGATAGTAGCGTAATGTTAAATACCCTATAGCCTTCCTCGATAAATGGACTATCCTACAAAGAAAGAATCTTTCAATTCGGACCAGTAGTTCCAGAGATCCTTGCGTTCAAACAAACAAACAAACAAACATACAAACAAACTCTTCAGCTTTATAATATTAGTATAGATTCGGAAAAAAACACCAGCAAATTTATATTTGGGATGATATTCCCAATTTGATATTCCTTTACATTTGAGATTATTTTTTGTAGTTTTATTACACTTTTTAATAAAACTTACTGACTAAATCTTCAAAAATAGAGTCAATTGAAATTCTAAAATAGATGTTTGTTATGCAATAATTTATAGAAAAACTGAAGTACGAGAATATTTATTATACGAGCCAATTGAATTGTTTATTATGTCGGTAATTTTGTTAAAATAATTTATAACATAATGTTGCTGTGAAATCTAATGTAAGGTAGGTTTAATATTATAATACAAACGAAAATTGCCTTTTTTAGCTAAAGAACTTAAAAACTAATAAAATAAAATGTTGAATCATCTAAAACAGCTAACAAATTAATTATCTCAAACCAATTTGTGAATGTACCCAACAGATCGCATCTCAAATTATCTAAGCATTTCATAAATCACTGAAACACTGTCATCATATTACTTCCTACTAATAAAGTAAATTTAAAATGTTGTATATATAAAGCTCTATCAAGTCGGAATTACTGTACGGATCGCTCTGAAATTTGAACGTCAGCGTCTGTTCAACCACTTTTAGTATGAAAACTAACGTGGTTTTAACACATGGTAAATGAATACACGGGTAACTCAAGTATAATCTAATTAGTTCAGTAAGATTAGACTTGTAAGGCTAGACTAAACTTAAGTTTCGTCCTCGTCCGGCGTCCGTTTTCAAAAGAGAGTGCACGCGCGTGACCCCTGCACTTTTGCACTCAACTTAAGTCGCACCTGGACTGACAACACCTAATAAATGAATACATGGGTAACTCACATGTGAGTTATATATATTCATATTCATATATTCATTTGAAATCTTCGACCTCACCGTTGCTTACCATCAGAAGAGCTGTTAGTCAAATTCAAATCCCGTACGATAAAAAATTTACAGTCCTAGGAACTGGTCAAAGAAGTGAAAACTTATAACTCAAAATTTGATAGCTTACTTTGGAAACTACGCTGGTAAAACCGGAAGGCGTGGCCATGAACATGGCCATCTAGAAATCCTGACCCATATCTATGATGGTCATTGGAAAATTCTGACGCAATTCTAGATAGTCAATGGCCATGGTCCCGAGTTTAACAAAAGATTTCTTATCATTCCCGAGCGTGACGCTAGAATTCAATTTGCACTAAAAATATGTTGTGGGTTGTGGCGCGCAAAAAGAGGTTTCCACTTCAAAAATATTAAATATGGTTCAATGCGTACAATTACGATATATTTACATAATAGTACATTATGATATAAGTGCGGTAAGTTGATAATTACAGCTGAGGCTTATTGCTAGCTCGAGCCGAAGGCGAGAGCTATAATTAGCAGAGGCTGTAATTATCAAAGCGCACGTATGTCATACGACGTTTTATAACATATTTGCGAGGAAATAAACAAAACTCTGACGACATTTTCAAATAAAAACAATACAGCGAAAAGAAACACGCGGAATAATAATTACTTGATCACAGATCACAGCACAGAGTAAGTAATCACTATGGATCACAGATTAGCAATGCGCGCGCATCGGCGCCTTTTTTTTTAAGCAACGGCACAGAACCAGCCGTTATGCCATTAATAATAAAGTAAATTAATATTTTTGTGTTTTGTTACAGAAAAATTAAAGTAATTTATGGTCTAAATTAATTAAATTAACGAATTTAATAATTCTTTGTTATATTTTACCTCTCAAACTTAATTTTATTCATAAAATGTTGACCACACTTTTCTGACATAAAAACTCTTTACTAAGATTTAAAAAGGTACCGTTCGTTTTAGACGGAGCATATCTCTCTACCTAGTCTGTGGACGGAGCATTTTGAAACCGTGCGTTTTACATTACACATTACAGCACTAGTGCGTAATAAGATACATTACGATACAGAAATTGGTCCAATAAGAGACCCTTTACGAGCAAATATGTTATAATAGTACATTATGATATAAGTGCGGTAAGTTGATAATTACAGCCGAGGCTTTATTGCTAGCTCGAGCCGAAGGCGAGAGCTATAATTAGCAGAGGCTGTAATTATCAAAGCGCACGTATGTCATACGACGTTTTATAACATATTTGCGAGGAAATAAACAAAACTCTGACGACATTTTCAAATAAAAACAATACAGCGAAAAAAACGCGCGGAATAATATTTACTTGATCACAGATCACAGCACAGAGTAAGTAACTAAGTAATCACTACGGATCACAGATTATCAATGCGCGCGCATCGGCGCCTTTTTTTTTTAAGCAACGGCACAGAACCAGCCGGTATGCCATTAATAATAAAGTAAATTAATATTTTTGTGTTTTGTTACTGAAAAATTAAAGTAATTTATGGTCTAAATTAATAAAATTAACGAATTTAATAATTCTTTATTATATTTGACCTCTCAAAGTTAATTTTATTCATAAAATGTTGACCACACTTTTCTGACATAAAAACTCTTTACTAAGATTTAAAAAGGTACCGTTCGTTTTAGACGGAGCATATCTCTCTAGCTCTCTACCTAGTCTGTGGACGGAGCATTTTGAAACCGTGCGTTTTACATTACACATTACAGCACTAGTGCGTAATAAGATACATTACGATACAGAAATTGGTCCAATAAGAGACCCTTTACGAGCAAATATGTTATAAATACATTAAACATTGAATCATGTAAAAACTATTTATCCATTGATAAGTAAAGGCGCCGCCGATTTATCGGATCTACGAAATGAAGCGAAACATGATGTCAATGGCTGGAGGTGTGAAGGCGCCACTTACGTCACTACAGATAAATATGAAAACGATATAAAGATAACAAAAGAATGTCGATAACGGATATGCAAGTGAAGGACTTTGAACGATGACGCGGCTTGTTGGATTAATGACGGACGGTGACGATGATCGGGGTCTTGGCTTCTTGGGATTGGGATTCATAACTGGGAACTGTTACAGCTGTTTTCAGTAATGATTGGATCCTGTTTTTGCACAATTTTGATTTATTAGTCACGGATTTGCGGCAAGGATAAGGAAAATTAGAAGTCTTCTGTACCTTGCTTATCGACTTCTGCAACCGTTTAGTCATGACGACACCTAAATATACTGATAAAGCTACATATACAAGGATTAGCAAATTATCTGTAGGTAAGCCAAAAGTCATCGAAAATAACCGATCATTGCAATCGGCCCGCAGTACGAAACTAGCAATATATAACCCTGATTTTGTCCAAATTCACCCAGAGATTGGAGCAATCTAAGCATAAAATAGCAAATTATCGATTACAAAGATGTCTGCATATCATAGGCAATGTTACCCTGTTGTATCAGTGGCTAAAACGTACAATTCATAATCGCGTAGGTGCTAATTTTTCCGTGTTTTCAACGATTTTCCCAAGTGTAGTAGTACACATTTGTTGCCACGACTGGCTTTGACGATGAAAGAGAACATTGAGAGGAATCCAGCTAGTTGTAATAATACCATCTTTCAAGAACATGAACCATCCGCTAGCACTAAACTTGATAATGGATTAAACCCTCGACTCTATCCATGCGAGAGAAGGAACTTCCAGTAGTGAGAAATAATTTAGTGGGCTGGTAATTATGCTTATTATACTCGTATGTTGAATATGAATTCGCTATTGTATTTAACGCTACTTCTTGCACGTTTTGCACATGACTTCGAAAACACAGTGGTGCCAGTGGGATTCGTACCGAGGGATCTGCAGGTCTACTACGAAAACAAACTCCGAATGATCGGATCCGACCGACAGCTGAATCGGATTGTAGCCTGCCACGAAAAACAGTCAGATCGATACATCTCGGTCGGAAGTTATAGACTTAGGTCGGATGAGGGTCGAATCGAACGAAACGGCCGATCCTATCAACCGACAGATTGTCTTTCGAGGTAGGAAAAGTCCATAAGTTCAGCCGATATATCGTTTATCGGACTTCGTAGTAGGCCTGCTGGGTTGGCAGTTGCCATTCTTTCGAGTAGACAAGACGTAACTAACCGTAACAAGAAACGCGGTAATACTCTTATTTAGATAAGTCGAAATACCTGATACCAATGGCAGTATGCCTCTACAACCTATGTATTGTACTAGTTAAAAGCTAGCTAAAATTTGCAGAGTCCTAACCTAAGCTTATTACCTAGCTATACTTACGCAGTTAATGCAACATCGATTATGTGCGAATGAGCGATATAGTATTGTTTCACTTTTCCCTTTACATTGGTAAGCGTTTGGTGGGGTAATATTATTCTTATTGTGGTCACCCTCCTTTGTCAAATCGCGCATGCGTGTTGACACTAATGTGTAATTCGCGGGTCAGACCAGCACTATCATTGGAGCTCACTCGCCGGAGAAAGCGGTGGGAGTGGTTTGATTTCATTGCGCATGCGCGGCTCGATTTTAGCTGCCATCTTTCTTTTTGTGACACGGTTTTGAGTATCTACCCATTAACTGCCGTATTTCAAACATACCGACTTGTTTCGAAGTTTAATTCGTTCATAATTAAACTCATGTTGAAATAACTGCGTGGCGCTGTGCTGAGGGCAGTGCTGTTTACCATCAGACCCATGTCATAGAATAGAATAGAATTATTTATTGATATGTCAAATACAACAACTTATTATGTTTACATAGTAAGGGTGCCTTTGTCTAAAGTGGCTACTGTTCATTTGTTATGGTCAATTAAATGTTATCCAAATTTAATATGGCTACAGTCATTTTCAAAATATTTCTTAATAGTATAAATGGATTTGTCTAACAAAAGCATCCTGACGCTGTCGATAAAGTTTTCGTTGCTGGGAGCGTTTTTAATATACTCTGGGAGTTTGTTGAACAATTTTTTTCCCATAATAAAAGGTCTATCCGTCATACACATCCCGTCACACTATATTATACTAGACTAGCGGCCCGCCCCGGTTTCGCCCGTGGTACATAATATATTATACAGCCTATAGCACTTAAGGATCCCGTGCAACCGTACATACATATATCCAACGGTGAAAGATTTATTGAAATCGGCCTAAACATTTCTGAGATTATCGCGTTCAAACAAAAAAACCTCTTCAGTTTTATAATATTAACAAATAATAAAAAAATAAGTCGAAGTGAAAGTACTTTATTCATAAATGTACAATTTACACGTCAATAAATAAAAAATAAAAACAAAAGAAAGAGCATACAAATTGTATACATTTTCAAAGTTTGAAATGACTACTTTACTGTATTATAATAATTATTGTACAGAAAACTGCCAAGCATTATATGAGTATAAATTACAAACATTTATTGTATAAAAATGTGTACATATGTATATGTCGTAGGATAATTTGATACTTCGAATCTTCGCGGAAATCCTAGGGGTTTTGCGAAAACGCGGATAATTAGACATAGGCGAAAAATTATCAAATCTTACTGGACAAAGTCAGGATTTTTGCGAAAATACTTAACCTAACCTAACCTAACCTAACCTAATTTTGCAAAAATCTACATTTTTTTCAATGAGATTTAAAAATGCCATAGTCAAAATCTAATTATCCGTGTTTTCGCAAAATCCCTAGGGTTTCCTAGGATTTCCGCGAAGATTCGAAGTATCAAATTATCCTACGACATATATATTAATAAAACTTTTATTCGATCCAACTCTGATGAGTCCCAAAATAAAGACAATTATTCCGTCTTCGAATACAGTGAATGTAATCACGACTGCAATATCGCTATAATAATCTTGTTCTGAATCGCAAATCGTGCACATAGAGTAGGCATGGTGACTAGACAAATTAATTACTCCATGACTTTATTGAATAGAGTGACGAGACTAGCAGGACATGTGTCTGATGATAAGTAGCATGCCTGCCACATAACAGCACAGTGACATGCAGCCGTTGGAACACAAAGAGTCCAAATAATTACCTAGCACTGCGCTGTGCTCGTCACCCAGAGATATAAGATGTTTTATCTCTATGCCCTGTAATTTCACTGGATACATTGCCCTAACCGGAACACAGTAATATTAAATACTGCTTGGCGGTAGAATAACGGGCAAAGGTGTGGTACTTGCCCAGAAGCACTCTGCAAAGAGTCCTATCACTACTAAAAATATAGTACACGTATGTTATCAATTGAGTAAAAGTAAATCAATGAAATAAAAGTAAGAGTTTATATCGACAACTGTTAGATCTTACTCACATAAAATTTCAAAAAGGAATGCTCTTCAACGGCTTAGCTCCATCTACTTATAGCGCCAACCCCTCTAAAACTCTTTTGAGATGGCGGGTAGAATTGAATGGTATCCCACCGGCGCCCTCTACACTATATTTTATCAGTCATACCCATTCCTTTAAATAATCAAATACTTGTTTTTTTATATGACACATATATTAAGATTCAAATCCCAGTATTAAAAATAATACTATAGTGAAATATACTACAAACAAATACAGGTGACAACACGTATCATTTTCTTAAGCTCCACAAACAAAACATGAGAAAAATATAGCGCTTAGAATTTTCGACTAACGTCATGTCTATATACGATTTTTATGTAAACGTGACATCACAACTCCACCACTGTGTAAGTTTTATGAATTTTTAATACTTAATTTGATTAAACAAAAAAAAATGACCCATTTTTAAAATAAACTACCTGGAGAACTAATTCGAATCGTGTATTTTTGACCCACTAATCGTCCCAATTGGTCTCAATCACATATTTTTAATATTTTCTTTGAAATTGCAACATCTGAAACATATAGGTAGATAGATACATAATTTTATATACATAAATACATCTGAATAATAATAATTATTAGAATAATTCGGTGTCAGATTAGCCATTATTCTGACCAAGATGTGGGGGCTTTGAGAGTAAATTAATATAATGGACACGCATTTACAAGCGCCGAGGTCAAGATGTGTGGCTCTGCGCTTTAACCTAGCTAAGTTATACCTCACAAGTTGTCTGGGCGGCTTCCAAGTTAACGCAGGTTCTAGGGCGCCAGTAAATTTACCGAGCACTATAAAGCCAAGTGAAATATTGAAGTAATATGATACAGACAAGGTCTGCAACTTAATTTCCGTCTCTAACGTACCATTAAATCTGTTTCTTCGAGCTTAGGTAGAGTCATTTGTATGAGAATTTAGATGAATGCTTCTGCCTGTCGGACTTTTAAATTTATTTGCACGTTTATTTTATGCTTAATAGAAGAATCTGTTTTATGATTTTGTTGTTAACAAAATTTCAATCCTACTAATATTAGAAATGCAAAATTGTGAACGCATTTATAGAAGTTTGTTACTCTTTCAATCAAAAATTACGGAACGTTCTGAGTGAAAATTGGTACATAGATTTATGAGGTACCTAGTCAACGACACCCTTTATAGAATGTATTCTGTGTTTTAGCGACGATGCCCTCTACTCGATCTATAATGGAGCGTAGGTACTAGTAACTTAGAAGAAACTCTTGATTTGAAAACACCAAGAATCATCGGGAAAACACATTCTGGCAACGCATTCCACGGCTCAGACGTTCTTATCACAAAAATGTAACTACATACTTCGTTCGAATCTTTGTAATGCCAACTATGAAACAATGTCACTTTTTCGAGCTACGACCTATCAAATAGAAAAAAGAGCAAGCTGGTACTAGATCATGCAGATGAAGAGATGAATTACATATTTCTTCAGGTAGACTATTCATTAGAAAGTAACGAGAAAATCGAACGATTTGTGCTTCCCAATTGTGTGTCGCGTGTGTAGATCTTGTAAATTTGAAAATGACGTCATGATGTCTCGGTCTCCTGTCGCGGACGCGGTGCGACCCGCCGCCAAGAAAGCGTTCCATCGTACGTTATGTTGATGCCTGATCTTTTGTTTCAGGAGCGCGATGGTGGCAGGACGGTGGTAGAGGGCGCGAGCGCGGCGGCCCGCGGCCCGCGCGCGCCCGCCCGCGCGCCGCCGCCCCGCGCCCGGCGTCCGCGCGACTATGCGCATGGCAAGCGCGTGCGCCACTCTGCTCGCGGTGAGTCCCACACAAATACAAAAAATGCAAAAGGTAGATAGATGGATAAATTCCATTAAGCCCAGATTTTTTAATCCCACATCGAGGGAGAAGTGACAAATAAAATTCAATCGCCATTTTGTGGTGGCGGCCATCTTGGGTTTGAAATTTACGATAAATTGTTTAGTATTCTACTAGTCAAGCTCTTTTATTTGATACCCATGTTGAAGGAGTAGTGAAAAAGAAATGTAATTCACTATTTTGAGGTAGCGGCCATCTTGGATTTTAATTTTGTCATAGTGTATAGTATTATACTAGTCAAGCCCTTTCATTTGATACCCATATTGAGGTTGTGAAAAAACATTTTGCCCGCCATTTTGTGGATGCGGCCATCTTAAAGCAATATTACCAAACATAGCTAACAACCACCGCAAGAAAACTAGCTTTCAAATAAAAAAAAACACATTTGATAGCGCCAAACTATTGTTAATCACGCCTAGTACTAGATCTTGTACATACTCTGTAATTACTTGGTAAGACGAGGTCAAACATAAGCCCATTCAATATCAACTAAAACTTCTTTGAACATAAGTTAATTTTCTTCGAAATAACAAACACCGACTGTATGAGTGACGCTTCATGGCGTAGCCATCTGGATCGAGAGCGCTGCGTAAGAATGTACTCTTACGTGGTATGTACTGCTTATTTGTTTGCCCAAAAAACATAGCGGAAGTTGGAGCATGTGCACAAAATATTGAACTATTAAAAAACTATTTAAAACCTCCTTCTTTTTATAAATCGAATAGCTGAATCGTGCGCGCGTTGCTACACCATCTATTGAAAATTGGTCGTACTAATTCAAAAATCTAGAACAAATTTGGTTACCTTGGATTCTAATGACGCAACCTTTTAAAAGATAGACACATGCTGTCACGCAACGAAAGCTCTCAAAAAGCAATATTTTTCCCGTTTTTGTAACATTTATCATTCATACTCCGCTCCTGTTGATAGTGGCGTAATGTTAAATATTTTGTAGCCTTCCTCGATAAATGGACTATCTAACAGAGAAAGAATATTTAAATTCGTACCAGTAGTTCCCGAGATCCTTGCGTTCTTACAAACTCTTCAGCTTTATAATATTAGTATAGATTAACAAATACAATAAAATATTCAGATTATGTCGATATTGTCAAGTTTCCGGTCTCAATCGCGGTAGGTTTTACAGAGAAATATCGCATTCAAGACTGAACAAAGCCAGGAAGCACTGAATTCTGTCTGACGAGCTCAACGGCGCACGCGCCATTGAAGCTTCTTCAAACAAATTACGCATATTGTTCAGCTTCATTCAACTGACCTACTATTGATAAAGTTACTTACTGGCTTAGTTGGCAGTAAGTCTGTCTACAATGCTGTATTAACTGTAGGTCGTGGGTCCGATTCCCACCCAGGGTTAATCTTTAAATCTTTATGTGACGAAGACAAATATTTGTTTTGTGTCTGGGTGTTTCTATGTATGATAGTTATTACTACAACAAGTAATTTGTAAACATAGAAACACAGGGCAAGTGTTTATATATGAATACCATATTTCCCCTGTGTTGCTATTGTATCGTTAGTACCTATCTACATACAATACATAGAAACACAAGGAAAATATTTTCTTTCACAATTAAATAAGTGTTATATCAAAAATCTAGCTCATATAGTAGCATGCTGCGCTAAGTTGACGGCTGCTTAGTGTAATAAAAAATCACTCTCAAGAGACAGTTATCACTCTTGTCAGCCAAATTCATCATGTTAATCGCGTCGTAAAAAAATCACTCTCTTAATTTTTGAGACACAAGAGAGAGATTCTCTCAACACAATCAATAGAAGCATGATTTCAAAAAATACACATGTATAAAATATGCTCGTCCTCATTTATTTTCAAGTTAGATAGTTCCCAATGATATGTGAACCGCACCTCTATGTCACGGCTTGTTATCTGCCGTAGGTTAGTTTAGTATAATTTGGTTTAAATTACTAAATAACGATCCGTCTCGTTTAAATCACAAATTCGTCATGTTTCGTGGTACCGCTGACGTGATTCATTAATATATTATCTGGTAAAAGTTGCTTAAGTACTAGAAATCCCGTTTTTAAATGTTCCAAATGTTTCATTTGGAACATTTTAACAACATTTGCAACATTTAGAAAACGCAAAGATTAATATTGTCTTTGAGAAAACGGGAACGGGATCTAGTCTCTTACGCAACACCACAAGCTTGTAAAGTAAGCAACCAGTATGTTCTGTATCCTTTTAACATCATGAAAAAATAAAAGTGGCCAAGTGCGAGTGGGACTCCCGCACGAAGCGTTCCGTATCATTAGCAAATAAACGGTGAAAACCTTTTTGGCTTCATTCCAAATTCCGTATGCATACTCGTAGACTATCGCAATTTCCGCAGACACGGAACACGGACACGGACTTTTTGTCTGTGTCCGTGACAAAAAAAAATTCATTACATACTTGCCCAAATTGTCCCACTTCTGGGTAAAGACCTCTCGAGCTTCCTCCCAGTGAGCTCAATCACATTCGGGAAACGGCGATTATATCCAGTACATAGACTGATGCTGTAATATGTTGTGTTACTAACCGTTTTATCTAATTAAAATGTTGTATCAAAGAATGCAAAGGCTTAAAAGAGATCTCCGAGTCTGTTTGTAAGAGTTAATCTCTAGAACTACTGCTCTAATTCAGAAAATTCTTTTGCAAATAGGAAATGTGTTTATCAGTCGTATTTTATCTTTTTAATATGATAAATGTGAAAGTTTCGATGTTTGAATAATTGTTACTCAATCGTGTTGGAAAAAGTGAAGTAAATTAAGGAGAAAATTTTGAATTAAAATAATGTGAGTTTTTATCCTGAAAAAATGCGAAGTAAGTACATTTTTTTAAGGAATAAAAATAAACCAATGCAACCGAAGTCAAGGTCAGATGATAGTTATACATAGAGTAAATAATGTGAGTTTTATTTAAGACAAAAATAAGGTAAACGTTCCGTAATTCACTATAGTATTGTAGTGAACAACTGTGATTTTAGATAAAATGGCGATTGACTTGAAATAATCGCAATTTTTTAAAAATAGCAAACTAATATCTCTGTCAAAAGTAATAAAAACTATCCGCATATTTAAGGATTATATCTATGATAACTTGAACATTTTCAGTTCACGTCCCACACATGCCTATTTATATTTTTTGTCTTATCACAAAAATGCTGAATCAACATGCCGTGCATTTTTCGTAGTAGTATCACAGATTACGCGATAGTAAAATACTACTATCAATACTAATAGGAATCGTGTCTCGATAGCCAAAATGCGAAACCGAATGACATATTTCTACATCATGAAATGGTCCGTAGCACGGATCTTGGCAGTATGGCAGTGACCGCCGCCAACACTGGTCGTCTACAAAAAAAAAACTCGTAGCTCTATGACAGAAAAGCGCGCGCATACTCTCGTATTCGATTTTCAAATTGGAGTTTCACTTTTTTAAATATTATTTTTTTTCGTTAAGAACGATGAAGTGCTTATGTGGTTTTGTGTTATAGCATTTTCAAATGGACTTTGTGCTGACCTCAAATTTTATGTATGATTTATTCAAGTCCTTGGACAAATTTATTTTTGCTCATGGCAATTAATATGGTGAGTTCTTATAATTTATTATTTTTTATTAATTCTGTCCTTATTAGCATTAATATTGTCATTAATATGCCTCTACGTCAACATCTGTTTCGGAGATATAATTTATAGTTTTTCGTAATTAGGTTGTTTAACTAAAAACGTTTCAATTAGGTTAGGTAATTGATGATGTCTTAATTAACGATAGTATTAAAATGCGATCTTTATCGCATTAAAAACTACGCTTGTGACATTCATATTAACATATTGAATTTTAAAAAAAACAACTTCTATTTAATTTGGTTTTTAATTCAAAACCAAAATAAAAACATACTAACACATAATATTATTATTATCGTTGTTTAATCAATTCAATTCAATTTATCAATTTATTTCAGTGATTTTACGTTAAACATTTACATCACCTGATATGTTTTAAGACACAGTGACATGAAGTTTGTAATATAATATGTAAGTAGATATTTATGTTTAATTCTAAAGCTAATATTTTTGGTTAACTTACTTACTTACAAACTTGTAATATCGCCGTGTTCATTGAAATTAAGCATAATATAAGGTTAGTAAATATTTTGTAACAATATAATTTTGATATTATCCCAGTTTTTAATCACAAGATAAAATGTAATGAATTATCGTTAGATATAAAAAGGATTTCAATAAAGTTCCTTCTTTTATGTTATTTTGTAATGTAGGTATAAACATGTTTTTTTAATTAATAAAATCAATTCTATTTTGGTTGAATAAATATCAAATTCCAATTTACAGTGCAGTAAATCGAAGTGATCGAATAGTTACTGGCGCGAGTGAAATGGCCACGAAAATCTAGAGCTCAGTTAACACAAACATTAAACATTTCCCCACTTTCTCGATAGCGTAACTGTAACGCGGAAGTTTTAACCAAAACTTTAGCGGTTCAAATAACCGCGCTTCAGTTTTTGGGTTATCTTACTTGTACGCCGTATTTATGACCGATATTGGACTTCCATGGTGGGCTGTGCCCTTAAATCTCTTCAGGTTAGACTACTATGACTCTTAGCAGTGGTAGGTAACATCTTATACCTTTAAACGAGCAATTGTTGTATATGAATCTCGGAAACGGCTCGAACGATATTGACGGTATTATGAATGCACAGGTTTCGGGGACGATAAATCAATCTAACTAGGTTTAATTTAAAAAAAACGCATATTATACGCGTTTTTAGACAAAGAATATTTGTCACATTAGAATTCGAAGGTAAATTTCGCCGCGTGACGCGATAGCATAATAGCTCAGACGGTCGTGCGGTCATAGCGGTCACGAATTAGTAGCTCCGCTTCAAATCCAGACGGCTTCTCTTTTTTTTCAAGTTTTTTTTTTTAAAGAAAATCTATTTCTTGGAGTCTTTTATCTAAGTATACATTTATGTATTTAGTATTTAAACCGAGCAAAGCTCTGTCACTCAGGTAGGTACTAAATAATTATGTAATAGCAATATGCCGAGCTATATTACTACTTTGTTGTAATTTAATTAATTAAATATATCCATATAAAATATATTTTTTAATGTTCGTGATTTGAAGTCAGATTTGAAAATATTACACAGGAGACAATCGCGACCAAAATATTATTGCTTATATTAGAAAATGTACATTAGAATAAATCATGATGTTTTACTGAAAAAATATATTTTAGACTGTGATTAAATCCTGAATATTTACCTACCTAGTTTTTTTAATTTGTATATTTTTATTTTGTTATTAATACACTGTTTTTGATTATGTGCTTATTTATTATTTACTGTAGGTAGAATAGACGAGTACTTGTGGTATGAATGCATAAATAGAAATATAATAGGGAGAATAGTTAAAAGTCACATTCAAAATTTTTATTGAACATGTACTTAAGGACATTACTTCATTTTTGAGCTATTATAGTTAATCTTGGGATCAGTTAGATAACAACAAAAACACTTAAGCTTAGATAGCATGTCAATATGGATTATGACTGCAGTTGTTTTCTTAAACCAAATTATTTAACGCAGTTGGTGAAATAATCTCAATTAGAAGCCGTTTTCGTTATCTCGCTGGCACACACAAAACACGCTTTCACAAGTAGATTTTTCATATTTCTAGGGCCATTACTCTACAATCGAATAAATAGATTGTTATGCATATACAATCAAAATTTATATAACTGTAAACAAACTGTCTCCGAGTATTTGCTGACTCTGTCATATGAGGAAACTGAACATATGATAGTAGTTACAAAATACATAATTAAGGAATCGCATACCTATAATTTTGATAAGCAAAGTAGTTCTTAAATACCTTTTCTTTTTACCGATTTCGTACCGACCGAATTATTAATAAATTGTTTAGTTTTATTTTCTTCCTAGATGTAACTCTTAGGTAAATAAGCATTTCTCTCGCCTGAAACACAGGTTCTACCTAGTTCAGGTAAACAAAAATAATCTACCTGTTTATAGAAGTAAGAAAATATTGTATAGTTAAGATCTATTTTTATTGATTTTTTTTTTTTTTTTGTTTTAACGTTTTATATATTTTCCGATAAAAGTAATAGGTTTGCACTGAACCGCCATTTAGCCTGGTGTTAACCAACGCTACGGTTCATGATGGAAAGCGCTTACCTCAGAGAAACGTATTCACTCTAGACTTGAAGACAGTCACATTTAATCCGTCAGAAAATACCCACTTTGGCAACGTATTCCAAACTTTAGTAAATTTATAACAAAAGTGGAGTTAAATCTCTTCGTTCAAAACTATGTAGCTAATTGGAACTACGAGCAGCCAAACAGAAAAAAGGCATTTCTAAAATTCAAGTTTATCTCCGTATTACAAAATCTTACGTAGATTTCAGTATTTCTTAGTTTGATTCGTATGTAACATACTAACGTTAGATTAATTAATTAAATCATTAATAATTAATCGATTCAAATAAATAGTTACAATGGGACTCAAAAATTTAAAGAGTTTGAATGTTTTCGTAAGCTTTGTAGTAGAAATAAACTCTTTGCAGAGTTCGCCTAAGATGCGCAAATGTGCATTAATTACTCCTGTGTTCCGGTTTGAAGTGCTATATTCTCTAAGAAATTAATAATCTGATATCTTCAGGTGACGATTGAAGTGCAGAGCTGTGGCTTGAACTATTCAGTTTCAAGTAGCTGCAATATTTGGGTTGTTGTTATGGGCACGAGTGCTGCTTGCTATCAGAGGCACGTTGTGCTCGTCCCGTATCATTATCTTATAAATATATATATATATATACGGTCGAATTTAGAAACCTCCTATTTTTGAAGTCGGTTAAAAAAAATGTCATGCAACCGTCATAGAGCAATTAACATTCAAAGTTTTACATTCATAAAATAAGTAGGTGTTGTTTATTATGGTATCGTTTACGCAAAGCCTCGACTCTCCTTGTAAAATAAGTCTCCAAACCCCACCACTGGGAACTGTAAAATGGGTTTTTTATACTGAATAGTCAACGTTAACGGATACTTACGATATATTTACTTCGCCTACCAGTCACTTGCAGTAGTTACTCGCCCGAGCAGCGACCACAGCGGGTGATCTAGTGGGAACTGGTGCTAACTGAAAAAAATAAAGCGGGATTCAATTACAGTAACCAACCAGTGGCAATGTCACGGGCGCGAAAGGTTGAGCCGGTTCACTACCTGGCAAGATCACAGATTAAATAATGCATGCCAGGTCTTTCATAGAGAACTCTTTGCTTTTGTCGTGGTAGGACTCTTTACAAGAGTCCGTCTGGGGAAGTACTTTGCCAATTATTTAAGCATGTAATGTAATGTATTAAATTAACTAGCAGCCCGTTCCGGCTTCGCTTAGATATTGTTATTTAAAGACTAAAAGTCTTATCGTAATAAAAACTATCCTTTCTTTCAAGTTGGATTAAACTGTACACCATGTGCAAATTTTATTAAAATCGGTTTAGTAGTTTAGGAGTGCAGCGTGGACAAACAACGGGAAACGTAATTCAAATAAATACATAAATATTGAGAAGATGTGAATCAAAAACTTTGTACCCCTTATTACGAAAATTGGGAATACAAAGGAGTATGAAAAGAAAGAAAGCAGAAAGCTACTGTTTTTTTACTAAAGCATACAAATACTTTTAATATAAATATTTGACAAACACGCATAAAAACTCAGTTGTGAGTTTCCCTGGCAAACTCAACATAAAGGGCCAACCACTACAAAAATGTTACTAAATATTATTACCACTATTGCAATTTCAAAAAAAACATATTAATCATTAATAGCCGCGTCTTAGTTCTCACTGCTTTCTCATAATAAATATTTAAATGCTAAATTAGCACTCAAAGCTGCACTAAAATTGATAAGTTCGACAGGTTTTTAACAAATCGAATCGCCCGAAGGTTCCTCTTAATGGACCATAAGCACGCTATAAAAATCGACATTATCTATGGACACAAAACAAACACTTAGTTTGACGCTAATCTATAAGAAAATAGGGTTTAAAATGTGTTTAAAGATAGTTTTGATGGATACCGGGAAATAATTATTGGAACTAATTTGAGTATCGTAATTTAGAGTTTATTTAAAACTATACAGTTGGAAGGTTTTTCTGGTTAAGATTTACGTCATCATCACTATAATCAGCCGATACTCATCGACTGCTGGATTAAGGACTCCCAAGCGGAAGTGACAGGCTCGGTCACAAATACAACGGTCGCAATATCGAGCTCTTAATAATAATAAAATTGCAGTTATAGAAACTGACGATAGAAATGAAAACTTATAGCTCGGAATTTGTTCGTTACTTTCGAAAATACGCGGGTGAAACCGGAGGGCGTGGCCAAGACCACGGCCATCTAGAAACGCTGACGCATTTTTAGATGGCCAATGGCCATGGTCCCGAGTTTAACGGAATATCTCTTGTCATTCCCGAGCGTGACGCTAGAATTCAAATCACAGGCCACGAAAAATCTGTCTTTGGTGCGCTAAAAGAAGTTTTCACTTCAATAACACGGAGAGTCCAAAATACTCGTCACCAAGAAATCTGAGATGAAATATCTTGTTTCCCTGTAATTTCACTTTATTATAAATAGATTTGTGTCGTTTTTCACTTCGAAAATGTATAAATATTAATATCATCACGTTTTATCGAACCATACTCTGGACGCTTTTAGCGTATCTGAAGTGTTGCCGAGTGGAACGTTGAAAGAAATAACTGCGCTCCGATTGAAATACTGTTATTATAATATGTATGTGGAAATTATGTTATTGATATTGCTAATTCACTATTCGTTATTTTGGATAACTCGTTATTTTGTTCGAGTTCAAAAAGATGGAGCTCTCAATTCATTCACATCATTCACTCATTAACATTATTTGTTTTGCATTAACTTATTCAAACTCATAACTACGTCATGATGAAGATAATGATGGTGGACATTTATTGGTGAATATTTCACACACAACATCATCTAGCCTCAAACTTCAAAGCTTGTACTACGGGAGCGAGATAGCTGATATAATACTTATATTATTGAACACACACTTATTACTTATAAATAGAAAACACGCAGGCAGAGTACAAATATTTGTATTCATTACAAAAATATTTGCACTGGGTGGGGATCGAACCCACGACGCACGGCTTCGCAGGCAGACTTTTTACCAACTAAGCCGCAAAGCCAGAGAGAAACAATTTGTATTTTCATCTAACCACCGCACCGGTACTTCGGGACCCGCTGATATAGGCGGAGATCTTGGTTCAATTTTTAAAAATGTTTAAAAAGAGAAGAGGTTGTCAATTTAGTAATATGTTTTTTTCTTGAATGAATTACGAAATAGTTCCGCTAATTTGTGAATCGATTTTGATGATCCCTTTTTGTTTGGTACATCATAGTACTTCAGAGATGACCCCATATAAATTTCATCGAAGTTGGTGTAGTGGTTTAGGGAATACCAACAAAAATGTATAATTACGCACCACCTCGTTGTTTCATTAAAACAAGGTTGTTTATTTGATTTCACAAAATTATAAGTCAAGTGTCTTGAAAATTACACATTTTAAATAGAAGTCTATTTTTGTTTTTTCGGTGGAAATTATGAGTTCCATTTTACTTTTATAATGTATGTATTAAGTCAAAAGCTGTTAAATTTGAAATTCCGGTTTGAAGGGCAATGTTTCCAGAGAAATTACTGGGCTTGGAGATATAACAACTTAGATCTCTGGGTGGCGAGCGCAGTGCAGTGCTAGGTAATGATTTGGATTCTTCGTGCTCCAATAGCTGCATGTCACTGTACTGTTATGTGGCAGGCATGTTGCTTACCACCAGGCACATGTCCTGCTCGTCTCGTAACAAAATTTTTTTCATTCAGAGAACAGACACTTCAATTAAATTTACGTGGATGAATATATATATCTGTATTTGTCATATTTTACTTCTAACGTTATATTCCGCCACGATTATGCAAATCCCTTTTAATCTATGGTTGTTTTTCCCCATGTTTACAACAATCCATCAATCCACACGTGGTATTTCATGCAATTTGTATTACCCATTGTTGTGTGCACATTTATATTGTCGAGTGACAGACGACGGTCGTTAAAGTTATTGTTTGTTAATGTGGCGGTATACTGGCTTACACGGAAAAGGTACACTCAGATAATAATAATCAAAGAGTATATTATCTTTACACACTGGCTACGAGTCGGTAGTTGCTAGGTTCCTTCTTGAGCCCCAAGCGGCCAAATTTGGTCAAACCGGTTTTTGGGACTTTAAAACATTATTTTTACATGATGTACAAACTCGATGATTAGTTTATTTTGATGCCTAAGAGATAGGAGATTATATGAATAAGTACATTGTCGTTTACAGACACACAAAATTTGGTTTCATTTTTGAGTGATAATTTTTTTGTGTGACGTCGCGACGCCGGCGGGGTCGCTGGCCGGAACAATGGGCTAGAGCCGCTAGTTCTTGTTAGGGCCGCTAGAGCCTCTTCTGGGATGCCAGGTCGTTCCTTGATCTTCCCTACCTATAATCCAAGCCGAAGTCGTATCGTCTGAGGTTACCTTGCACTGATCATTGTATGAGATGTAGTACTAACGTTGAGTACAGAAAGTTTAGGTTAACGCACCTTTTATGCTTCAAACTTGGTAGGTAAGTATCTCCTTACCATGGACCTCCATGGTGGGCCGCGTTGACCAAGAAAAAAAACGATTTACTTTAGACTTGAAAATCCTCAGATTATATTTTAATTAGAAAACACATATTCTGGCGACGTACTCCAAAGTTTAATTTATCATGTTCCATTTCATCATATTATCTTGTGCCAATAAATGTTCGACATTACACAATAGCACAATACTATCCAGACCCAAAAGTAAGCTAAGTTACATAATATAATTATAATACATAAGAACAGGAACACAGAATACACATCCGTTTTCATCACTCAAATGACTGTACTGTCTGGGAATCGAACCCACAACATAAGGCACTGCCGTGAGTATACCGACTGATCTACCAGGCCAAGTGACTAAACGAAAATGTACACGTAATAACAACAATGCGACAATACGTTGCACTAAGTTGCGCAAGAATTAAACTTATTATGTCAGACAAAAAGTCATTAAATAGCAATTAGTCGGTAACATACTACAATTTAAAAAATGCAGTCATAGGGGCTGTAGATAGAAGCGAAAACTCAAACAATTATTACGCACATACATATAGGTATACTTAAGTTAAGTTATATATACCTAGGTATAGGTAAGTTACGGCTGGTCTAGTCGGGAGAACGGCGCCTGCCGATCCGGAGACCCCGGGTTCAAACCCCACACGCACCACTGTCTTTTCGAAGTCATGTGCGTAATGCCGCTAACTTAAAACGGTGAAGGAAAACATCGTGTGGAAACCGACATGTACCAAGAATCTTTCGAAGTCATGTGTCATCCACCAACCCGCACTGAACCAGCGTGGTGGATTATGTCCTTAACTCTCTCCTTGCGAGAGAAGGCCTCGAGTCCCAGCAGTGGGAATATTTAGTGGGCTGTTGATGATATAGGTATACTAGTATCTCAATCATATATATATCTAGAACTAATATATATATTTCTATACTATTAATATTATTAATCTGAAGCGTTTATTTGTTTGAACGCGCTAAACTCCGATTTCAAAAATTATTTCAACTTTAGATATGTACGTGATCCCTGAGGCTATATTATACCACGTATCACAGGCGAAGCCAGGGCGTACCGCTAGTATTTATTATACAAAGTGGTGTTTTCAATGTATTTCAATTTGTTTTCAAAGTGTTGGTCGATTGTTTTTTTTTTGCACATCAAAAAATACGCAACGCGTCAAACGAAGTTTACACTTCCAAAATTGTTTATGATTGTATGTTTGATCTGTCTCACAGACTAAGTAGAGAGATACATACTCTATCTGTCTCTCCCAACTAAGCCTTGCAGTAGGAGGTCCGCTAACCGATCAAGATACATACATTATCATCGTAATGATCCCTTGTTGTAATTATGAAAGTGAGTCAGCCCAATAGTAAGCGCACCTTCCCTGCTGCAATTTAAAGCCCATTGTCCGATTTCATATGGCGTTATCGTATTTTTATGTTATATGTACTGTGAAGTTTTGGCTATATTTTGTGTAATTTCATTTTTTTACCACAAACCTTTAGTCATAAACTCTGTGTCAAACAAGGAGGTGTTATAGATGAAATTGTCACTATTTGTATGATTTTGTTTGCCCAGCATTTTAGGTCTACAAAATATCGAAATTGTATGAAAAAAAATTCACACAAAAAAGCAGTCTTGAATTTAATTTCCTCCAAAAACCAATTCTTAGCTTAAATTTTAAATTGATTAATCCCACACACTCGGCTAATGTCTCGTAATCAGTGATACTCGTAATGATTAAGTAATTTGAATAAGAAATCATGCATTATTCGGACCATAAGAACTCATTCTATTCTGAAGTAATTAAAAAGAAAATAACAGAAAAGGATGTTTCTATCGTTCACTTCATTATTTTTAATTGTAACTATAAAATACAATAATTTTAAGGGTAATATCATTTGTGATTAACCCAAAAAAAAGATCGTGAGTATAATGTAATGCAATTACAACGAAATAAAATAAAAACACTCATTTTAAAAACTGATCTATAAAATCGGAGTGATAAAAGAAACGTGACACTGCAAAACATAAAACACTAATAAAAATAAACAATATAAACTAATAGGTGTCACAATCCTCACTTATCAGTAACGGCCATCTTAGGGAACACCCATAAACCGTAACGGTCTTACCACAACACCATTTCAACTTACTAGTGGTCACCTAGTAGTCGACATTCAACAATAAATCAACATTATTATATTTTCAATTTGACCACAGACTTTGTTGACAATAAACAAATGACTATATAAACAGTCAGTGTGGGTCAAATGTATGGTAGTGTGTGTAATGCTTTTTTCATTGATTTAGTGTATTTGTATGCATTCAAATAAAAAAATATTACCATTCTGCATTTCTCACTCTAATTATTTTCTTAATCTATACTAATATTATAAAGCTGATGAGTTTGTTTGTTTGTATGTTTGTTTGTTTGTTTGAACGCTAGGATCTCGGGAACTACTGGTACGAATTGAAAGATTCTTTCTTTGTTGGATAGTCCATTTATCGAGGAAGGCTATAGGCTATTTAACATTGCGCTACTATCAACAGGAGCGGAGCATGAATGAAAAATGTAACAAAAACGGGGGAAAATATTGCTTTTTGAGAGCTTTCGTTGCGTGACAGCTTGTGTCTAACTTAAAGTTTGCGTCATTAGAACCTAAGGTAACGGAATTTGTTCAAAATTTGAATTGGTAGATTGGTGCGACCAATTTTTTATAGATGGCGTAGCAACGCGCGCACAGATCAGCTAGTATAAACATATATGTATAAATTACGCGTCACGTGGTTAGTCCCTGATGAACTTCTAAACTACTTAATAACCGATTTTAATCAAATTTGCACACCGTGTGCATTTGATCCATTTATTTTATTTCGATGACTTAGTCGTATACAACAAAATCCGAGTAAAGCAGGAGCGGGCTGCTAGTATATTTACATACAAAATTACAACTTACATACAAAAATAGTGATAACTTGTTGTTTAATCTTATCATACTATTGTTATAAATGACAAAATCTGGATACTTGGATGTTTGTTGCTCAATAACGTCGTAACGTATGAACAGATGGGGCTGAAATTTTGAACACAGTTATGCTATAGTCTGGAAGAACACAAAGACTACTTTTTATCACGGGAAAATAACGGGAACGGGAACTACGCGGGTAAAACCGCGGGGCGCTGCTAGTAGTGGATAATTATCGAAATATTAATTAATCTTATAGTGGTTGTGGGCGTAATACGTGACTGTTTGTACATAAAGGAAAGTACCTGGGTGACCGAGCTTTGCTCGTTTTAAATACTAAATATACTTAGATACCTACAGATAAAAGACTCCAAGAAATAGATTTTCTTAAAAAAATCGAATTGAAAAGAAAAGAGAACCCGTCTGGATTCGAACCCGGAGCTACTAATTTGTGACCGCTATGAGCGCCCGACTTCCCGTCTGAGCTAATTATGCTGTCGCGTCACGCGGCGAAATTTACCTTCACATTCTTAGTGTCTAATGTGTCAGTTTTTCATTGTCTAAAAACGCGCATAATATGCGTTTTTTTAAATAAGACCTAGTTAGATCGATTTATCGTCCCCGAAATCCCCTGCATACATAATTTCATGAAAATCCGTCGCGCCGTTTCCGAGATTTAGATTCTATATATATATATACATATTTATATAGATACAAGAATTGGTCGTTTAAATAAAGGAAAATATTAATAAATATTTTATCCATAAATTCTGTACAAGATAAGACACTATAGCAGATTATGCAAAAATGTATAAACGATTTTTTTTCAACCTTAATTCTCAAAAGTTATATTAAAAATGAATCACGAAAGAGGTCGGACACTGTCAATCACCGCAAAGTGAATATCCCAAGTAAAGCCGATCCGCTCAAGCCGGACCGTGCGTAATCGCACGTCAAACAAGCGAGCGGCGGATTATTCACGGAGCGGGGACTCGGCTACCTCAGACCACCGGCTGATCCTTATTAAATGTTTAATCTCTTCGTTTATACGTGATATGAAAATACATTTGACCTTTTCAAATGTTGATAAAATCCGAGAAGTTGCTGATAGCTACTTGTAATTATTCCGTTTATTATTTTGAAATTAATTTAAGTTTTCTTTTGTTTTTTAATTTTACAGTGTTCCTTTAATCCTGATGTAGGTAATACCAAAATAAATGTGATGACAAAGTAAGAAACTACGTGAATTAAATTGGCGATAGTTTGTTAGATATTACGAGTACATGGATAAACACAAACAGCCTTTTCTTTTTTTACTTATTCCCCACGACTTGGGGACTTCTCTCTTAATGAGAGTATCATGGCCATAACCACCACCACGCTGGCTAAATACGCAGTAATAGTTGATACACTTTCTCCACGTGAAAGGAAAAAGAAAAGGGCCTTCAAAACCAAATTTACTATCTAATAACTTACTAACTATATTTACGCACATAATATGATAACATTTAACTGTAATAATTCTCAGTTCAGTAAACGTTTTAAATCGTATTTTTGTTACAGAATACATTTTATCCAACTTTTTAGCATTTATCTATTCTATGATTACGTTTTAACTTGCCGTGCCTTCGAATAATACTTTTATGTTCAAGTAAAACTGTTCACTGTGAAACACGGCAAAAATATTATTTCAATTTAAATTTTCCATACCAAAGTATTATAATAAAACCCGTATCAAAAATCAAATTATTTTTTACACATTTCTCAGCTTAAAATAAAATGAACACGAAATGAATATTTCAATTTGCAGTTGGTACCCAATTGGCCAGTATCCCGAGATGCATTGTTCGTAACTCGAGCCTTGAAGTTAAAAAACAAAATAATACGAACAAGTCTCAGAAAGGGTCCCGCTAATCCGAAGACATGACGGTGTCACATAAATCAATTTATTAATTCGTGCTATCGCAAACTTGAAACTACTTCATAATTGCAGAAACATAGCTAATGCTATTAAACTCGTTTAAATGCACCTACATTTATGTACCTACACATTTGTATATCAAAGACGTAACTCCCGTTACCCGTCGGGGTAGACGGGTTCTGGAGTGGAGACCGCGAATCGGTAAACGTTGTGTAGGACGCCCTGAGACTAGATGGAGTGACGATATACGAAAGATGGGTTGTGGCAATCGGTAACGTAAGACCGAGGATCGGACTGATTGGCGTATTATAGGAGAGGCCTATGACTAGCAGTGGACGAATATATATACGAACGCAAGAAGTAATAATACTTCTCTAACTATTTGGTATTACAAGTATTATTGGCGCCAACGCGCGACTAACGCTGCTTTAGTTCTAGCCTAAAGTTGGATAGACAGTAAATGCCACTGGAGACCACAAACTTAATAAAAATTAAACTAACTTCAGTATTTGGAATTTGTGTTTATGTGCAAGCGTATATCGTAAAAAATCACTCTGAAGAGACAATAAAATAGTTAGCCAACTGTATCATGTCGTTTTAGGCTATCAATGTGTGTAGTTAAAAAATCTTTTTTGCAAGCGCTCCAAAACGAATACAAATTTTATAGTTTTTAATATTTCCGTTGCATAAATAATGTCGGACGCTATAAGCGTTAGACTAGTAAGACTTGAGACAATATAAATCAACGAAGCTTATGTCCGCGACAGGCTTGTAAGCTTTATAGTGATCTATGGCGGCGACAGCCGATGTCTCTTATGGTAGGATTAGCCTCGACTGAATCCTGGTTCAAATGCCGAGTAAGGTTATCTAGGACTCGGCTAAACTAAGATTATCTGTACTTAAACTACCTTTTATAGTGTTCTAAAAATAAAAGGTCCTGGTAAAGAACAAATTATAGTTACAATCGTCACACAAATATTTGCCCTGGATGGGAATCGAATCCATGACTTTTACACGGTGATTTACCTACTAGGTACCAACTAAGCATTTTAGAGCCACCAGACCATAGAAGGCTAGCTCTGTAGTAATGTGTGAGTCAGTAGATGTTAAAAATAATAATGCTTTTATCAGCTAACAATGTTGCTATCTATATTTAAATGATTCGTACTCATTTTACAATTGCGAAAGTAGGTATGTGTTTCTGGGTGAAGACGTGGTGAGAATGTTCCATGTCACAATCATGTCGCTCAATCTAAATGGATCACCCTAAAACTTGGAACATAGAGACATCATAGCCTGGAAGAACCAAAGAGTCTGTATATACTATTTATAGAGTTAGACCAAACGCTTTACACCGAAAGCACGGATCTGATCGTTCTTGTCTTGTCGCTCTTGTCGAAGTGTCATCACTATGTTTCCATAGCTAACATACACCTCATCTGCTTACGATTGGTACAAAGGAACCGTGCGGACAAACCTGATCTATTTACTTATTATTTATTTATCTAAGAACACATAGGCTACTTTCCATCGCGGAAAAATAAGGGGAACGAGAAATGTGCGGGTGAAACCGCAAGGCACTTACATGGCACGATAATTAAATAATTACGCAGTTAATCACAGGAAGCTACTAGGCAACCATAAATCATACCTCAAGCATCCCTTTCTTCTGACAAATACCCCGAACCCACAAGGTAGTTTCAGACATGTGCCAAAACCCGTAATCATTATAATTAGCCTTCATTATATCATTGTTGAACACAATTTGGCAAACAAAATCGAGTGATGTCATTGATTCGATTACTAATATCGATTAGCGAATTAGGAGGGTGTGATTTTCTAGTAATAGGTATGACAATAGTCTTATCAAGTTTTAGGACATTCCAATGTTTGTTCATTGGAAACTACGCATATTATATGAATAGTAGTAGCATGCTGCGATTTTACCCACGTGGTTCCATTTCGTTAGTTAATTTCGCGAGATAAAAATAAGTATATAGGTACCTATGTGTTATTCCAGACTATATCTTATAATGTACTTATTTCTTCCAGATCCCTTCAGTAGTAGTTGCTTAAAAGACTAATAAACATCCAAACATACTCAAAAACTTTTGCGTTTATAATAGGTATTAGCAGAATTACCAGTAATTATAGTATATTTACCGCAATATTGACATTACCCGTGAACATGGTGCAAGAAGATGTATCGAAATATCGGTTACATACGCCACCACCAAGTCACTGTACGGCGTAATTAGTGGCACTAGCATAGTTAACAACCATATCAGCTTAAAACATTATTTCGCGTCCTACTAATATTATAAATGCGAAATTTTAATGTTTAGATATTTGTTCTTCAATCACATAAGAGCGCCTGACCGGATCGGGTTGAAATTTGGAACATAAATAAATTATGGCCTGAAACATGATAGGCTTCATCGCGGAAAATTAACGGGAACAGAAGCGACGCGAAATCTCTCGATGCGAAAAATAAAATCTCGAAGTACTGGTAACTACCAGCAACGTAATAATAGTAAAATATTAAGCTAGCCTAGTTTCAAGAACAAAGAAATATGAACTGAAACTGGCTCCGCCAAACCAGTAGGCACACAACAAGCCTATTGGGTCCATAACATAGCTTTTCTGTTTGTTCTTCGACTCCATAAAAACACATTTATTTTACGCATGGCTCATCGTCACCATTCATTCATGATCACTATTTGTCCACATTGTTTGCTCCAAATCAAAGGGTCCGTGGCGAGACAATATTTGGGGTGCTTTGACCAAACACCGTCGCTTGTCCTAGTACATACGTTTGGACACTTCGGGGTCGATTTCCTGTTTGGCTTCGGAGATAAGGGCTTGGGCCAATATTGTTGGAATGTTGGACAAGGGTTTAGGTACCCGAAACGGAGCTGCGTCTTGTAAGAACGTGAATCAGAAGTCAATTGTCTTTTTGGTAACGATTTTCACGTCACGTTTTTTCTGCTACACCAGTTATAATATAGCAGGTGACAGTTTCATCCCTTATATTGAGTATTTTGATATTAATATACTTCTTTTGCGTTCCATGAAAAAATTGTGAAAGTGAATTTAAAAAATGCACGAGTACACCAACACCCAAAAAACACCATGATGATACTGTCTGACAGCTGTCTGTCTCTTCACAGTTAATTTTACTATGTGTGAGCTACCAACTCAGTACCTAAGTACACACACTTTTGAAGGGGCATAAGTAGTGGTTTTTACTGCTTACCGAACTATGGGCTAGCATATAATACTCTGGGCCCCACTAATCTAACTAACGACACTTACATATGTACAGCAATTTAAGTTATATACCTATAGTAACTGCTGGTCCCACGCTAACGAAAACTTTTCACGATTTTCTGTTTTTCATCAAATACGATTGATACAAATGAATCAGTTCATTAAACATCTCTCGTGAAACAGTCACTTAAAAGGGTTAAAAAATAGTAAATGTGTTAATCTAGAGAATGTTGTTCGAGTATGTCATACGGTGGTTGAATTCAGTTTCAGGGTGAAAGTACGATAATAATAAAATCTACCATCTCTAAAACTTATCACGGCATTACCAGAAATCATACGATGGATTTAAGCTAACCAGTTATAAAGATACCTTTTATATTTTTATACTACCATTGGGTTTGGTAGCCGAAGCAGTGGAAACTCCCAAAATATGCAAAATTATCTAAATTGTATTAAATAGTACTCAGACAGTAGATAATATTGATAGATTACGCTATTCGTAGGTGTCCATAAAATAAATTGTATTAAATTATTTCTTGTTTCCTCAATTATGATTACGCACACCCACTTACTACGCACTAATTAGACTTACTAAGTATTTGTATAGAAACATAACCAGCCCACTTCTGTTCATACTTTTTAATATACACCATCACCATACTGGCTAAATGCATAAAGGCTAAGCAATGTCACAGATCCTCGAAATATAATATCAAAGTAGGTATTATACCTTTGAACATGTCGTTTTGAACACGACGTTTGCATTCAGCAAGTATTTTAAACCCACACCATAATATTACACATATTTCTTGACGTAATATATATAGAACTAGAGTTAAATGTTTGAACTAGAATTAAACCTTGAACTGAAACTGGAGTGAATTAATTATAAAGGGCAGAGAAAAAAGAGAGTCATAAAATTTAGGTAAAATTTATTTATTATCATAGACTCCATTGTGTCATATAATCTATCTAGTATTATAAAAGTCGAAGTTTGGATGTTTGTTGCTCAAATGCGTCGTAACGCCTCAACGTGAAAATTTTAATGTACGGTGGTGATAGCCTATGTATGTGCTAGTCCAGACTATAACAATTTTTATCCATATAAATTTCAGTCCGATTTGTTCAGCCGTTTCGCCGTGGTTGAGCCATCGATATAAATCAATAGATGTGCCCTGAGCACCTTGAAATTGGTAATAAGCTGCGCCTCTGTGTGTATCGTAAGTGGTTTACAAACAACCAATCTACTTGACCCCTATAATCGCTAGCGGCGAGATTTGCTGTGGTTCAACTTATTTTGGTTGTTGACAATAAATAATTATAGGTAAAAACGTCCGGCATCCACCGCGTCCTGCAACCGACTACAACGGAAAGAGTGAGCTCACTCTTCCCAACGTTGACATGATTGCGTGCGCCCTGGAGTTTGGGAGGGCCCATCTTGGGTTTTACGATCTATGGGTTGAGCTACGAATCCAAGCTTTCATTGACATCGTTGTATATCATGTATCGGGGTATTGCAAAAAAGAACGAAAACACAGTTTAGTACTGAGAGGTCTTTAGAGTAGTGGTAATTGGTAGTGGTAGGACTCTTGGTAGAGTCCGCCTGGGGCAGTACCACACCTTTGCCAGTTATTCTGTCGCCAAGCAGTTATGTGCAAACATTACTGTGTTCCGGTTTGAAGGGCAATATTTTCCAGAGAAATTACAGGGCTTAGAGATATAACAACTTAGATCTCTGGATGACGAGCGCAGTGCAGTGCTAGGTAATGATTTGGACACTTCATGTTCCAATAGCTGCGTGTCACTGTGGTGTTATGTGGCAGGCATGTTGCTTACCATCACGCACCTGTCCTGCTTGTCTCGTCATTCTTTATTGAAAAAAAAAGTAGTATTTATAGAATGTGATAAAATGTTAATAATTTACAAGTAAAGAACTTGTCACATGTCACATTATCTCTGATTTGCAAAATCTATATTAGTGTATAGTTGTGGTAGTTAGGATTATCTATATCCGATTATCCATTATCTTTACTACATATTTCAATGGAACTTTGAGATAGCATTCCTTTCATTGATTATTTTTATTTCATGGAAAAATACTTCAGGAATTTCCGATATTGAATTCCAGAGCGACGGAAATAGATAACTAATTAATGAGTGACAATTTACATATTTATATCTACGTATTATTGGTTTAGCAGAAGCTTATGACAAATTAATTCAAAGAAAAGCGATTTATTTTATCAAAGGTCTTTTTTATAAGTTAGAGTGAAGGGACCTGCGATCAAAGTGTGCGCCTGATTCAATAAAAACACGTAATAAAATCACGAAACAATAAACACACTATTCAATTATTAACACACAAATTCATTACAGAACAATGCGACGCAGTTATTTGAAAAAGATACAACAGTTATTTGATTTTTTTTTTAAACAAAAACCGTCTTCAATTTAAAATTAAATTCAGCCACTCGACCAAACTTTACAAGAATCATCATAATATATAAAGTAAATTTAATTTTTTTGTTTACTTTTCAACAACCGTCGCGGCAATTTGGATAAAATGTATATGGGACCACTTCTGAGCTATGGTCTACCAAACAAGAAACATCAAAATTGATTCACATTTGGCGGAGCTACCACGTAACATACATACAAAAAAAAATTGGCAGTCATAGGAACTGCCGATAGAAGTGAAAACTTGCTGTTGCCCTGGTACTGGTACCTAGGGGCAACGATTTTATATTTCTGTTGTCCTGGTATCTGGAGATAAACGCTGGGCTGTTGGAGGTAGGTAATCGAAACTCTTTACTGTTTCTGTTGCCCTGGTACCTACCTGGCCGTTTTTACCGAGTTTACCCGAACATTTCATATCCGATCCGATCCATTATCATATCCAAGCGTGACGATTGATGAATCCATTTCACAGCCCACGAAAATTCTGTCTATAGCGCACCTAAAGAAGTTTTCACTTCAAAAACATGTAAAAGAACCTCCTCCTTTTTCAAAATCGCTAAAAAGATACAACATATTCAAACCACTGCATATCACTGTGCTGCGCTCGTCAGTCGAATGATCATTGTTTCTTGGACTTATTTTTTGAGAATAAGTTGTAAAGTAACTACTAATTTTTGACTCTCCTGCAAATCTTTAACAAGACTTCACAATTTTTGCATGGGAAAGTATTCAAACAGCTGTTTACGCTATTTGTGAATTTGCAAATTGTGGGGTCAGCTACAATATTTATTAAGATTCTAGATGGTGATCATGTGTAAACCTATAATTAATTGATAAAAATGTCTTAATATGTAGTGTGAAGATAGATAGCTTTCCATTCCCTAAAATGACATGTAGTAAACTTATCGAAACTAAAATTACATAATCGACTTTATAACCATTTATAAATAGAATTCAAATCAGAGTAACTATAAGCAAGCTGCACATAATATTTACGTGCACGCTTCCTTATTCTGTTCCAAACATTTCTGAATCGAATTTCACGGTGTTCCAATAAATGCCATTCATCCGCAGTTCCGTTCCCCGACACCCGAAGAATTCATAATGGTCAATATGTTACAATATCGTATAAGCGGTATTATAAATATAGTAATCGCCTTTGCATCGAATTTCATGGGTTTCACAGTTAATACAAGTCGTTTTGTGCCATCGTTCTTTTGATGCGAGAGATGAGGTAAAATTCGGCCTTTGAATAGAATATTTTAATAAAAATATCAATCAATAATAATTTATTACTTAATATTATTTATCGTTTAATTGCACAAATTTAATAGAGCTCAAAAGATGTGAGTTATACAACGAAATTTGTAAGAATTGTATTTGTGTCAAGAAAATTATCACTTTAATCACTAGTTAGTGACACAATTTATGTTGTAATAATCTCAAACTCATATGTTTTGTAAAATAGGGGTAAAATAATGTACAATTATTGATATAGGTAATAACTTATTTATAATATATATAGTAAACAGTGTACTTATTCTTACACTAACTTATTTGCCGTTACAAACGCCGAATTTTAAAATTTAAATGTGCTCAAAAAGTTCACAAGTTTTAACCTTTTGTAAGCCTTGTAAAGTGTTTGGCGATATGACGATGAGAGGTACAAATATTAAACTATTTATATTTTTAAATCTATTCAGTGATATATAATATGGGTATACTAGAGTAAATCTTTGAAGACAAATCGCATATTCATTCATTGCTGCCAAGAGTTAGCTAAAATGGGCATGTAAACCAAGCACAGTAAACAAGACCCTTTATCAACAATTGCACGAGGAGCTTGGGGCCTGTATCTCTGTACCTGGTCAAATATCCAAAGGCCTACCCAAAGTAAGATGAAGGTTGTAGTAGCGCAGAGAGGCAGAGGGAGTATGAACTATCCGATGACAATTTTGGGGGCAGAGCGAAGTGGAGATGAAAAAGTAGAAAACTGGATAGGAAATGGAGACATGACATGACATGAGATGGAGGCTAGACCTTATGGTCTAGCTAGGAAGCAGAGCCGGATTTAGAGGTGTGGAGGCCCCGGGGCAGGGCTTCGTTAGGGACGTTGAAATACACCCACAGGTTAAGATTTCTCAGCAAAAACCCGGACTACAAATATGGTTTCAAGTTAACGTAAAAAATGTTTATAACACACTTGCTCGTAAAGGGTCTCCTATTGCACCAATTTCTGTATCGTATTGTATCTCATTACGTACTTGTGCGGTAATGTATAATGTAAAACACACGGTTTCAAAATGCTGCGTCCACAGACTAGGTAGATAGATATGCTCCGTCTAAAACGAACGGTACCTTTTTAAATCTTAGTAAAGAGTTTTTATGACAGAAAAGTTTGGTCAACATTTTATGAATAAAATTAACTTTGAGATGTAAAATGTAATAAAGAATTCGTTAATTTAATCAATTTTGACCGTAAATTACAACAATTTTTCTGTAACAAAACACAAAAATATTAATTTACTTTATTACTAAAGGCATATCGGCTGGTTCTGTGCCATTGCTTAAAAAAAAGGCGCCGATGCGCGCGCGTTGCTAATCGGTGATCAAGTAAATATTATTCCGCGCCTTTTTTTTCGCTGCATTGTTTTTATTTAAAAATTTCGCCAGTTTTATTTATTTCCTCGCAAATATGTTATAAAACGTCGTATGACATACGTGCGCTTTGATAATTACAGCCTCTGCTAATTATAGCTCTCGCCTTCGGCTCGAGCTAGCAATAAGGCCTCGGCTGTAATTATCAACTTAGCGCACTTACCTAAATCACAATGTACTATTACTGTCGAAATTTGATTTTTTTGTGTCTGTTATGGAGGCCTCTCGTTTGTGGAGGCCCCGTTTGCCCTTCCCTAAATCCGGCCCTGCTAGGAAGAGTGAGAGATAGAAAAATAGAGATTACACCAACGCTGAATTTCAACGGTATCTTTTATATCTACCTCAATAGTCTTACGACATAAGTTACTGATATTTCAAATGAATGTTTCGAATGAATAGTAGAAATAAGCATCGATGAAGATTATTCTACGTTTTGTAATGATGAATTTATCATCATTTTCGTTATCGTATATAGTAATTATTTGATAATACATAGTAATTTTGATTTACAAAACAATTAATATTTTAATCTTCCCTAGTTTTTCATTATCTTTTTGTAGTGGTTTTAATCGATCTTTGTACCTATTCGTTCTCACATTGTTGGTTAGTTGGTAATTTTATATCTTTTGTGTTTCTTTCCTCTCGTTTGATTATAATCATCGTATTTACAAAACTAGACCTAAGGTCGATTATGTCTTGTTCTTTATGTCATAAACGTCGACAATTTCTAGAACGATTGGACAATACTGAAAATAATTTTTGTACGTAGGTCAAGCAAATTGAGCAAATTTTTGGAATTCGGCAAGGATACAATTTTCGGAAAGCTTCTAATTATAGCATTAGTTTGCTTCCTTCCTATGCGCTTTGTCAATATTATGCATAATGTGCTCAATTAGCTGTGTCTGTCTGACTGTTTTATTTTTTTGACTGACAATTTTTTTCTCATCTCTACCTCGTAGTCATAATCCAGCATTCTGATGGCCACATCAAGTTCAAGCTGCCTTTATATTTACGACGACGGCTGACGGAATTCCAATCGAACCGTTCGCTTCCAAATCAATGTATTAAACATCTTCTCCCATTCCGCTAATTACGAGACAATCTCATAAATACAGATATTTCATCTTTTGACATCCAATTATGGCTCCTATTTGAAAACTTATAAAGCCGATTTTGCAATTCGTATATTCTCATTTTTGATCGTATTAGCATCACTTTTATGATTTCTGTGAAATCATCATAATATTACTAGGAGTAGTAAACATTTAGAATGTTTGTTTTATTCATTTTTTTTTAATCTCACTGCAGTTTTTATTGCTGCCAATAAAACTAATATTACTTATTAGTTTAATTCTGATCAGTCATCTTTAGTCTACAAATTTTTGATAGCCTTATTAAATCTGTAATTTATTACATCAGAATTATTATGGTGGTTGATTGAGAAATGTTATAACGTGATTTATAAACTGTGTTATTAATAATTAAGTAAACTGGCCTGATTTATAATTCGAGTTTGACAAAACCATAGATCACTATTTAGATCATATTGTGTCCATCCATAACGAGATTATTTTGTGCCTACTAACGGGTTGTTATGTATTTCAACTTAATTTTTAGGTATTTGAATTCATCGCTTTTTGTTTTCAACCTGTGTTATGACCATCTACTGTTTTGTCTACCTTATAGACCTCTCACCTGCATCGCCATATAACACTGTCTTCAATAAAAGGTTTCGTCTTCTAGGTATTTTCTACGCGTGCACGGTTGCTTGATAAATATCGGTCTAAGCGATAAAGCCGCCAATCAAAATGCTTCAGTAATTGTTCTAAGTCATTCGTAGCATCATCTTCTGTGTTGCCAGCCCGTACCGTCTGAGGTGCTCTTGCGCTGGTAAATGTGTAGGAGGTACCAGTTAAATACGGCAAGATAGGATAGAGAGGATAGGAGATAGGATAGTATGGTCCTGCGCTTTTTAGTCCAGCCCAAAGTTCAGTAACCAGTAGAGGTATATTGTCATAAGTCCCTTTTGCAAAAACTGGACTCAAACCGCCTCGTTAGGTCTTTGAAACGTCAACTAACTTGCAAGAAGGAATATTAAATTAATAAGGAAATTCCAATATTAGCCCTAGCTATAGTTGGAGATCATTTTTTCTTCTTCTTTGTATCACTTAGCTTTGATGGTCGTCACGCTAAAGATTTACTTAAGGCTAACTGCTACAATACTTCTTGAAATTTTTGAGTACAATCAAATCGGTACCAACGTTTTAATATGACGTTACATCAACTCAAAGCGACAAAAGTAAGCTTAAGTGACATATTGTATAGTTACCTAGGTTAAAACATAAATTATTTTTTATTCTGGACAGTTTACATATAAGACTGAGTGGATCAAACAGCGGGATATCAATAATTTATGTTGAATCGGGTTTCGCAAGAAACCTGTGGGAACGGAGCTATTCAAGGCTCCATAACAAGTCAATAAAGTTAAAGATTATTAAGTCAATTCTAAATTAAGATATTCTCAATGTAGGCTAACTGCTGAAAGGCAACTATCGGTGAGTTTATCGGTTTGTACACACCTTTAGCACTATTAACATTCAAATCAATGACTGCTTTGGGTGTTATTTACTTGAATCATTGTAATTAATATTTAAATTTAATGTTTTGCTCTTGAGAAAGTATAGTTTATACAATACTAGCTGTACCCTGTGTGCGTTGCTACGCCACCTGTCGAAAATAAAATTGGTCGTACCAACTCAGAAGCTTTCTTTGGCTCATGCACAACAACTTTGCTCATCATGGAAAAAAATGCACAGTTTACGATTCTACAAGGGACATACAGACGAACATTAATTTTTAAATACGAGTACCTATATATAAAAGCAAGCGTTTGATCACGTTTGCTTGATGAGGCAATATCGCATCTTACTCCTCATTTGGAATAATAATAACATGGGTATATTGGCAAACCATATTACCAGAAGAATCGGTAACTGCTCAAAGTTCTGACGGATTCATAAGTTAAGACCGTGCCTCGCAGGGCCGGATTTAGAGGTGTGAAGCAAAAACCCGGACTACAAATGGTTTAAAGTTAACGTCAAAGATATGTACTGTCGAATTTTTTTTCCGAAGTGTCTGTTGTGGAGGCCCCCTATTTGAAAATATTTAAATTGGGTTCGGTATTTACTGCTCCCTCTGCGATTTTTTTCTTTAAAACTATTTTTCTTTGAAATATTTTTTTTTTTTTTTTAGTTTAACCTGGGTTGTCCCACTGCTGGGCAAAGGTCTCCCCCAATTCCCTCCACTTTATCCGGTCCTGAGCTACCATCGTCCAATCATTTTTAAACGCTCCGAGCTCGTCCTTCCATCGTGTTGGAGGACGACCCTGGGGTCGACTGGCCGATGGTGTCCACTCTGTAGAAACCCGGGCCCACCGATCGGGGTGCATTCTGGTTACATGACCCGCCCACACCCATTTAAGCTTATTATTGAACAAAGAAAAAAGCTCACAAAATAGTTTTCATTATTAATCAATTTTAATGACTAAATCTTTCGCATCGGCTCCCCTACATTGCTATAGATATGCATAAATTGAAATAAGAAAGTATATAAACGAATAGTATATAATTCACTATTTTGCAAAACTTGAATAATACAAAATTTAATTTCTTAAATTAATTTTAAATCAAGATTTCAAGACTTTGATTTTGCCCAACATATGACAGGTTTTTGGGTCGCGTAAGTTTTGATTAATGTATATAATGTGGCGATAACCGTTCCTTAATCTTAATATACAAAGCTAAAATATTGTTGCTTGAAGGGGAATTGAAACATTTAGAGAGTTTAGACATTTCTGTCAGCGCTTCGCATTTAGCCGTATTTGCTCGATGATCGATAGATATGGGCCACGGAGTTGATGAGGAATACTGACGCATGCCACAATATTTTAGTCTCGACTGCTGAAGCTACTGTTAAGTAATATGTAGTTATTAACTAATGTGTAGGTATTAATATCAAGCCCACTTCTGTAACTATTGGAAATCGCTTAAGCCCGAATGTCCAAATTATTATTTGCTTTGATAGAAATACATTTTGTTACCTTGGTGTAATGGATATACCATTGTCACTCCAATTCTTCTTAAAACTTTAAATAAACCTTATTAAAATAGAAAAACTGACCAAAATATGGAAGGCTTTATGACAATTTGTTTGTAAAAATACTTACGTCAAAATCAATGATTTGATTTTATTAATATACTTTTCACCAAAGATCTTTTCACTTAGTATATATTCTTAGATTTTTAGTCTAGTCAACAAGTGCTTTTTTGCCGAAAGGTTTTTGAATTACGCTTGAGGTGCCTTCGATTCAAAATGGCTTCTACCATTGTATAGTTTTTGAGAAAATACTAAGCTCGCTCGCAAAAATTGCAATTTAATCTACTAAAAGGTCTGCTTTGATTTGGCGTTAGATGGTGTAATATTTATTCATTTACCCAAAATGTTTTTTTAATAGCAATATTTTGTTTTCTCCAACGTTGTTTATGTCACTCCATTGACGCAAATAACTCATCCTGATTGTTTTGTCTATTTGTCAGTTCTGAACCAGATTTACCTTTCCTGCCAGTGGGACGAATCATTCAGATTCAAACCTTATCTTTGAGCTTCTATAGTAGAAATTTGAGAAAGCCAGCTTTGTAACATTGTTTGAAATGCGAGATAGTTTCATAATGCTATGATATATGCGTCTGAATTTCGGACGTGTTTTCTAAATAATGATGTCAGGTAGTTATAACAATACTTCTGTGTGACCCAATAATGGTTTATGTTCGTTTGGATCAACACCTACTTAAAATATGATCATTGTTTAAACAGTTCGAGATTTGTTGTAAAATCCCACTTTATTTAGGCCATCACACATTTTGTAACCATTGCATCTATTTTCTGTCATCAACATCTATTCATGTAATTTCTTTGGGCGATGGGACCAGGGGGTCTACCGCCGAACGAAAAATGTCATCGCTTTGATGTTTCTCTCTCTTTTCTTTTCGCTTGAAATGATAGAGACAGGATTAGCAAAGCGATAGCCGATTTAGTTAGGCGGTAGAAGCCCAGTGCAGTCCTAGACAGCGATTTGAAAGCTTTATTTTAAATAGCTGAGTTATTAGCTGAGTTTATGGCCATGCGTGTGGTTTAGATACCGTCTTGCTTGTCTTACCATTCTAATCTAATCTAAATCTAATAATAAAAGAGAGAATGACTATCTCAGAGTGAGAAATAAGTTCGATCTTCGCATCTGATTACTCTTCCAAGTACAGCTGTACTTACGAATAAGACATTATCAGTGAGTAATTGATAAATTCATTCCTTTTCTAACCAAATGATATTTTTTTACAAAGTTGACAGGACAATGATAACGTAATTGATATTAAAAGAATTTAAATGGAAGATTACGATCTAATCGCTCGATCAATCTTGACAACTACAACAATTTCTGCTTGCCAACACTCAAGTTATCATCTATGTAGTTGCTTGATGACATAACCACCTGCTAGAATCCAGTTTTTACGGTAATCACTCATGGTTTCGGGCTTTCCAAGCTTGGTCTTCTCAGGACCGTTCAATATGACAAACGAACAATATTGTGCAGGAACGTCCGTTTTTTTGCATGAATTGTTACACATGAAACAATTAAAGAATATAATAAATAATAGATAATTGTTATACAACTGCAACCTATAACTGTGTCATGGATAAAGTGTTAGTGTAGTCACTACAGTGAACCATGGCGATGTGAGTAGCGAGAACAGACAAGGATACAAGCATGAGGCGGTAGATTTGATCCCTGTCTTCCCTTATGAATATTTTCAAAGTGCATATGTACAATTTGCGAATTACATCGTTACAGATTTTTCCCCGAAGGATAGAGTCTCGGTGTCATCAAGTCGAGAGTGAATTGATTTCTCCTAGATCTATGTTCCGTCATAGACCTTTTTGTCACTTGATAATAACTGACCTTATTATCGTAATTTTATAAATAACTTGCTTGCGTGCGCGTAGCTACGGCACCTTTCGAATTGGTCGTACCAACTCAGAACTTTTTTGGCTCATACACAACAACTTTGCCAAAGATCTTCTAAGATATGATCAAATGCATAGTTTACGATTCTACAAAGGACACACAGACAAACATTCATTTTTTTATGTAAAGAAGAGTTGTATACATCGGCCAACCCATTCTTGATCAATCCCCAAAACCAGGCCAGGCTAGTTCAAAAAGTAGTCCCCAATTGCTTCACGTGTTTGTTCCGAAGCACGGCAGAGTAACGTGCCATGTTCTGTTCTAGGTGATCTGTAGGTCTTCGAGTAGATCATTGCATTTGTTCCGAATTACATTGGAGTAACGTGCGGTGTTCTGTTCCAGGTGCTGTGTAGTGCAGTGGGCGACGCGGGCGACGTCATCGGGAACGTGAGCCGGGTGCGCCGCACGCCGCAGCCTCACTACTCGCACCGCGTCACGTCAGTACTCACTCCTACTACTAACTCACTGCTACTACTAACTCACCTCTCCTACTAACAACCACTAAAACCCCGAACGACCAGATCTGGTCACGACGAGACGGTTAGGTAGTACATTGGCACGTCGCGCGCCTGCGCAGCGCCCAGAGTTTGACGGATTAGTACAATAAAAAGACACTTTATTGACATCACAAACAAACAATCTGGGCTTGGTACTGTTAGCTGTTGTACTATGCAAAGATGAGCGTAAGTTTGTTAGGACCCTGAGAGATCTGCTGCTCTCGAAAGCCTATTATAGTATTAGCGAGTTTTTAACCAACGACTTTAGAATTTTCGAGGACGGAAAACTTGGCTCTTGACTGTGGAATAAAACACTTCGCTCAAAAATTATTATCTTAAATTGCAATGCCCATTGGGGTACGTTGTGTTACGACTTAAACTGTTAACTGTAATCTGTTCTTGTAATCCTGACTATCTGTAACATGATGAAGCAATAAATGATTGAGTATTGAGTATTAAGTATGCCTACTGAAGTACCATATTTTTGGCAGATATTCAACCACCAAGTAGACCGATCGTTACTGTGTTCCGGTTTGATAAATCAGTTAAAGAAATTTTAGGACAAAGAGATAAATATACCGCCTATATCTCCGATGATGAGTGCAGTTCAGGCCCAGTCACTGACGAGCCAGCCAGTCACCAGTTTGGACTCATGTTCAAATAACTGCGCACTGTGTTTTGGACATACCTACGTTTTGCTTACCATAAGTCACACATATCTATTGCTCGTCTTGTATCCCAGTACTATAAAAAGCTTTTACTACTTCTAAATCTAGGGTTGATCTTCATCAACCCTGATACTGAGAAGAGACAAATTCTATTCTTCCATAAAACACTCAGTGGAATAAAATGGAACAGTGATATAGGTATTGTCTTTTAGGGGTTTCTTTCACGAAATCACTAAAATATATTCTCCAGCACTCCAGGTGCTGTTACGAGTTTCTATTTAATAACAGAAACTATACATTATAATTATAATTAATGAAATAGATTAGATTAGGTTGATGTTCCTTAGTCATGGTGACATCATTTTAGAAAATTCCTTCATTTTATTTCTCCAATGTGAAACGAACCAGAAACTGAATTAAGTTGAACCTCCACCAGCAAAAATTAATTTGCGTTCATGTTATTCCAGGAAAGACGAAGAGCCTCTAGAGATGGCCGCGTCGTGGAAGCGGTCGCACTGGCGCGAGATGCAGACCATCCTCCGAGCCGAGGGCGGCAGTCGCGAGGGCGTGCAGTGCTGCCCCTCCGTCGTCGAGATGGTCACCAAGAAAGGCGGCAGAACCCCCAAGGGTCTCTACGTCGAGCTCTACGAGGACGGCGAAAACCAGCAGCTTCTTTACGAAGTCTCCTGCCTAGACGAGGTCGTCAACAAACCCTGCAGATTCATCGACGCAAGGCTGTACAACGAATCGCGGTGTGTCCAAAAATACTCCTATTCTTACGCTCTAGTGCGGCATATGCCTTCTGCTACCGAGAACCCAGAATTACGGACTGAGGGTAAATTTTCCGTCCCCGGTTCGGGGGGATGGTCCATGGACTATGTGAAAGTGCGGTCAGGGTGCGAGTGTCAAATCAATAAGAAAGAAAAGCCGCGGCGTAGGCACAAGCGGAAAGGGAAGAAGCGGATGATGGACAATGAGGAGACCTGACCGCGAGTGCGCGCCCAGTGGTGAACCAATTTAGTGTTAAGTTCGCGGAGAGCGACGCTTCGTATGTTACCGGTACATCGGTGTATCAATATTTATTGAGGTGGGGCTTCCAGTGCAGGGTCGAACTTTCAATAGCTTCTCTTGTATTTCATATTGCCTCGAACAATTTCAACTCGGTCAAATTCAGACGATATACTGCCTCGTTTTGTCTTTGTTACCAAAAAAATATTGAATCGATTTTAAAGGGCTTTTATAAGTTACGGTGGTCTAGTCGGGAGAACGGCGGCTGCCGATCCGGAGACCCCGGGTTCAAACCCCACACGCACCACTGTCTTTTCGAAGTCATGTGCGTAATGCCGCTAACTTAAAACGGTGAAGGAAAACATCGTGAGGAAACCGACATGTACCTAGAATCTTTCGAAGTCATGTGTCATCCGCCAACCCGCACTGGGCAAGCGTGGTGGATAATGGCCTTAACTCTCTCCTTGCGAGAGAAGGCCCCGAGTCCCAGCAGTGGGAACGTTTAGTGGGCTGTTGATGTGATGATGTTATAAGAATTTTGTAACACCGTTCTATCGAAATTTCAGGACAACTTTAAGTCATCATAAAGTCCCACAAAGTGCTTTCAATATACATAATTGGATTATTCAGACTCAAAAGTATAATTAATTGTTCACATCAATTCAATCAATTCATCGTCAACATTAAAATTACTACTTTATTCAATAAATTATTCAACGCTTGTACTTTTTTTTTGTCGACAAATTGTTAACCCTGCGCTGGACACATCACCAAAGTTATATTTAAATTACGCTTCATCGTTTAGTCCGTGAGTTAGTCTCGGTGCCTTGTTAGTGTATTGTATATTGCTAAGTTTAGTCTGGAATGCTTTGATGTGGTATGTCCGTTGCGAACAGGTAAGAGTGACGTGTATCTTTCGACGGGAAGGAACTCAAGTGTGCAGGAATGCAAGCTAGGCTTTATACACATATGTGTGTTGTTGACTTCTATTGTATCGTTCTTAAAATCTATTTTTTTATTGAAATAAAAATAAATTTACCTCAATAAATAATAAAACACCTAGATTTTTTAGTACCTTATCAGTCATTGCATCATGGCGTAAATGTAAAAAATACCAATGTAGCGAAAAAAAAACTATTTTATAGTAAAATGAGATTATTATCAGACATATTTTTTCTGTTTCGTTATTTATCATTTTTTTTTACATCAAAAACAAAAAACTTGACAGCCTTAGTAACAACAAGGCGCTAGGCATTTTCAGACTGACAGATCTTAGTGGCAGATGTTTTTTTGTGTGAATAAATATGTCAAACTATACGTCTGCTTGTCAAGTTTGTCAAACAAAATTAATTATCATCACCGGTGGCGTAATTAAAACTGTTTTAGACCGGTTTGTGCATAGTAAATTCAGCCTTTGAAAGCACACAAATGTGAACTTAGCTTATGAAACTTTGTCTGGTATTGGTTATATTGGTACCTACGTGTTTAATACTGGACTGTCGGTAAGTGAGCATTCTGACCGATAATATTATTACGTGCTATAATCGTATTTCTATTCACAAATAGACTACCTACACTAGTACTTCTCAGGCATGTATTGCTTGCATACTGTAATTTTTTTAGGTACCTACTATTATATTCCCTTAAATGTTTTGATTGAAACTTCAACTGAAAATAAATGACTATTGAAGTGTAACATGCCTATAATAGTAAACACACACACTCTTGTTTCAAGGTTAAATTTAAATGATAAAAGTTAAATGAGGCCAAGGATATTTTTGTTTCTATCTGTTTTCTCATTTCGTAATTTTGTTTTACTAATATATTTGTTTTATTTATTTATTTTTACGTCGTTTAAAGATACACTCACTTAAATGTTTGAGTGACTTTCAAAGTGCCTTATTATATTGACAAAATATTTTGCTTTGCATAAAAATGTAATATTCTGGGAGTCTAAAAGAAAGCTAAAGCCAACTATTTGAAATGTTCTGATGTAGAAGAAAACCTCTTTTAATTTTTATGATTCATTGTATTTTTAAGGCTATCTTTTTGATTCTCGGGTTTTAAAAGTATGTATTCATATTTAATGTGGAATAAATTTAACAAATGCAATGCAAAGTTTGAGTCATGTTTTTCATTTATTATGAAATAGTTACCGTATAGAATGAGCCACAATTAAGTCAAAGCATTATAATAGTTATAAAAGTAATCAGTATAAGCTAGGATCAGTAACAGTCTGTGATTTCATACTTCTATTCTAAGTAATGAGGTTCTGAAGTCACGAGTTTTATCGTCATCTTATTAGGTACCTATAATATTTTTTTGGAATACCTATTCCGTTACAGATACAATTCTTATAATTATTAACTGGAGGGCTATTTAAAATTTACAATTACCTAGTAACACAATTTTCAAGCTCTACAGAAACTTTATATTCAGCATTTGATTAAAAGTTTTTTTTTCAACAGAGGGCTTAATACGATTTTATTCTGTGCATATACTATCATCGTTTTTAATTTTTGGTTAGCTATTGCAAGTTTTAATTTATAATATATTTATAAACCTATCGATAAAATGTTGGTACGTCACTATACGCGAGCGCGTTAAAACAACTTCTTTTTTTGTGGCTTTAGGGTTAAAACTTTTTAATAATATGACGATAAGCCAACTGCTTCAAAGTCGTTCCACTGATTGTAAAATGCTCTCTTTCTGCGATTAATTTAAAGTATTTATTCGAAGTTAACACTTGTAGTAATTTTTGTTATTTTATAACAGTACTTACTTCTTAGCTATAAGTGCGTTGAGTCAAAGATCTGTATTATTTTCTATTTTGTAATAATGTTATTTGTATTTTAATATAGTTATACATAAGTAACAATAATATTAAACTATTTATACTGTTTAAATACGAGGTATTCCGAAATACAGTATAATTGTATTAGTTTGTATGTAGAAATCGCTTCCATAAATATTGTTTCATGTAAATAAAATAACGCAATAGTATTGTTGACTGAGATTATAATTGATATTGTGCATTTAGATGTGTAATATAACATTATTTTTTTACACCAGGTCGCGCCATCTGTTGTTGAGTGGCGTAGTGTCAAATAATGTAGTGCCATCTATTGACAGGTAGCGGAAATGTAATAGTTTCACGTGGATCATAGACTTCGCTAAGTATTTTATGAAACATGTAACGCAGTGCCATGAAAAGATAAATTATTTGCAATTTTGATTTTTATAGAAAATAATAATAACAATAAAATAGTTTTTTTCTTATATCCCACTCATTAAATGTCACTTCATTACAGAAAAATAATTAAGTAGGACGGACCTATTCAATTTGTTTTCAACATCATTGGGTTGGTACCTAGGTATTATATTGATGTATCGCTGGTATCTACCTACCAAGAAACCCACCCAATATTATTTAAAATATCTCTATTGATTCTGGTAGTTACCTACAGTCTATCTCTACTACACTCTTGATATAAGTATTACTCTTCATCTATTGCACAAAATTACAAGAAGTCTTAGAAATATAGGAGTGGACACTGCTTCCATACATCACTCCCATTTTAATATACCTACTATAAGCATCACACAAACTGTATGGTTATGTTAATAAATTGTTGACATCAAAACAAAACTAAATAAAATAAAAAACTGAAATAGCACAATGGTTTTATTGTTTTATTTCCAATGTATTAATTATGGCATTCAGTCATTAGTAGATATGCGATTAAATAATAAGTACCTACACTAACATAAGTACTTACCTACAGTGTTTGCCGTTGATAAAAAATGCTTGGGTCACAACGATTTGTTAGCTTTCGGAAATCATCTCTTTATATAACTTTAACTATTTTGGCTATTATTTATTTTCCGAATTAAAAATAATTTGGAATAAAATCAAAGCTAAAGTAATGGCAGTAGCGATTCTTTTTTGTAGTAGAAAACCAGGTTCTCAGGATTAGTTTTCAAAACGATAGAGATGCATCACAGTTAAGGCTGCTATCCGCTTGAATATTCCTGGGCGTCTACTCTCTTTCTATTGAAAACGTAATTTCGAAATAAACTCGCGACTTTCCAACTCCGATTCTACTTCGATCCGTCGTTTTATTCGTTTAAATGTTTCTAAGCCTACTATAATTAGAGTATACTTTGAACATTTAAACGTCAAACAATGTTGTTAAGACGCAAGCTTTTTTTCGAAATGACGTTTTCGTAAAAAGAGAGTAGACGTCCTGAATTTGTCCTAGTTTCAGAAGCGTATGGAGTCCTGTCTACCAAGTTATAATTATATTCGTTAATATGGTGGACCATATTTGTATTCATAAAAATAAACGAGTCTTATAATTTTATCATCAGAGATTTCATTTCATAATCTCAATTACTTTAAGAATGATCTTTATGCCTAAGATACTTATGTCAAATTCCACAAATCTGGATACTTTCGATGGCTTTTGATGACGTAATTCTTATTTTTATTTTAAAATGAAGAATATTTCCATCTGTTTCTATCACCTCAGACCAACTATTCTCGTCAAAGATTAACACTATTAAGCTTTTAAATTTTTATAAATTTGTCACCTCAACTGATGTCAAGAATTGCAAACAAAAATCAAATTTCTACATTGAAGTGACAAAATAGAGGCTAATGTGGTCAAATCTTAAAATCAAATTATTATTGAATTCTCATCGTCAAATAATAGCTTCTTCATACCTACTAAAAATATTCAGTAGGTAGGTACATTTTCAGGCTTAGATATCTAGTCATAGTAAATTATGACATCATGTCAAGTTAATAACAAAATTAACGAGGAACGAACGTTATCACATCTAACATTACATTTGTAATCTTTAACGTAAGTAATAAACTTAACATTTTAATTCCAGGAGTACCTTAATAGTCTTTAGAGGAATTAACATTATCAATTACTTGCCTTTAATTACGAAAACACGTCTTTGAGACAGTTATAGTGTATACTAATATTGTTAATATAATTGTACTCTTAAAACTATGCTTATGGTACTTATCTAATAAAGGTTTTAAGCTCCATCATGATCTGTAAAAAAATACAAAATATATTAAACAATTATCTAGTGACAACAAGTTGGGAGATTTGGCAATGCAAGACATAAGGCTTGACAGAAATAAAAGATGGGTAAGGGTTTTTTAAAAGACATATCGCTGGCTTCAAATACTACATCAAATACTTTGGAGTGGCGCCGACGCGGAAGACCCGAGAAACCTAATCTCTAATTTGATCTTACAACTTTACTCGTACCTGTGCGTAAGTATTACGATAGATAAAAGAAAAGAGAGAGTGAAAAATACTTATTAGCTACACCGAAACAAACTGTTAGGAATGCAATATGTCAAAACATAAGAAAATAAACTCAATTTATCATTGGCTTTGAACTTTATTAGGCAATATGAAAACGGCTCATTGGTTAGTTTTCAAAGTTCTCATCCAAAAACCTGTTGTCTACAAAATAGAAAAGAATAGAGTTAATTTACACGTAACACAAAGTATTAAGATACAACGTAAACCTTAGTGTTATGGACTTATCTATGATTTTTCTGAAGTACCTACCTAATACGCCTTTGTTATGGGTAATGTTCGGATAACCCAGTTTCTAATGGAATGTTGAAATTATAACGTACCGAGGAATCTAGTAGCGAGCACCATGACCGCGAACCCGACCCCTACGGCGAGGAACTGCAGGAAGCCCGCCGTGCGCTTACGCTCATGCCAGCGTGCGCGCTCGCGGGGCAATACCTCGCTAACAGTCACGTAGAGCAGCGTGCCGGCCGCTAGCGCCTGCCACAAATACACGAGCAAAGTTATATCAGCGTATTCCAATTACTCAAGGCGTTGCAAGCAAAAACCTGTAATATACCTATTTTGACTTGATGAGCTTGAGATAATACAAACACACATCTTTATTGCTAAGAAAAAGTAACAGGAACCAGATTACAGTAGTAATACTGTTTATTAAACATTACTGTGTTCCGGTTTGAAGGGCAATGTTTCCAGAGAAATTACAGGGCTTAAAGATATAACAACTTAGATTTCTGGGGGACGAGCGCAGTGCAGTGCTAGCATAGCTGGGCACCGTTAATGAAATAGTTAACTTCGTTAATCGTTAATCCGTTACAAAAAAAGTTAACTTCGTTAAACGTTAAAGCGTTACATTTCGTAAGAATTAACGGAAGTTAACGTTAATCGTTAATCCGTTAATATGCGTATTGGATTTTTTATCGTTGCGTTAGTGAACTTATAAAACCTGTTGGTTTAGGTTCTGGAAGTTAACAGGTTTGGAAAAAACCAAATACTTGTGGAGTTTAATTTTATTATTGAAGTGAAAACTTCTTTAGGCACGCCGAGACAGATTTTTCGTGGGCTGTGAATTGAATTCTAGCGTCACGCTCGGGTATGATAAGAAATCTTCGGGTAAACTCGGGACCATGGCTATTGGCCATCTATAAATGCGTCAGCCAATGGGAAATGCTGAAAGGGCGTGGCCTGGCCATCATAGCATTGCCATCTAGAAATGCATCAGCCAATAGGAAATGCTGCTGCTTTTCTAGATGGTCATGCCATGATGACCAGGCCACGCCTTCCGGTTACACCCGTGTAGTTTCCAAGGTAAGCTATCAAATTCTGAGTTATAAGTTTTCACTTCTATCTTCTAGCGAGGCTAGCTTTGGTGTTAAAATGTCTTTACCCGTGGATAACAGACGTTCAACTGCAGCGTTTGAGGGCTGTTTCCAAATTTCAACCCAATCCTTTCCCGTTCCCAGACGTTCTGACGTGATGAAACAACAAACATTACAACATCCAAAAATTGCCATTTATAATATTAGTAAGATGTTAAACACTGGAATTTTCATTGTATACCTCCATTTCTTCATTCTTATACATTGATTTGTTCATGTTATTTAACTTTTCTTTGTTTAGTTGAAATGAACTACCACCTATTTTATTAAAAGAAAGTTACAATGCAGATAAACGATCGAAAAAGTATGATTGAATTTATCGGGGAGTTCCCCACTAGCTATTATTGATTACTATAATCTACTTGGTTTACTAGGGATGTGTGAAATATTTAACTAAATTGTAAACGTCAGTCAAATTCGAGTATGGCTATGCTCAAATTTTCAGCCAAAAAGAACTCAAGATTATTGGAAATATGACTTATGATAACCAAATTATATTTGTTTTCATATAACGTCAACCGATCATGCCACAGGTCAAAATGACGCCTTTTTGTTTCATACTTGTCTGAAACTGTTTTTTGCGCCGCGCCGTGCGGTAAATAGCAGGCATTGGATTAACGATTAACGGACTTCTGCATAATTAACGGAAGTTAACATGTCCGTTAACATTTTTAAAAGTTAACTTAAAAGTTAATCCGTTAATCAAAATGTTAACTTCGTTAATTAACGGATTAACGAGTTAATGCCCAGCTATGAGTGCTAGGTAATGATTTGGACTCTTCATGTTCCAATAGCTGCGTGTCACTGTGCTGTTATGTGGCAGGCATGTTGCTTACCATCAGGAACACGTCTCGTCACTCTTTATTTAAAAAAAAAAAATAACACAAGATATAAATGTACTAAACTTAACTTTTGGCCCCACACTACGTTCGGGGGCTCGTGCGGGGGAAGCCGAGAAATGAAACACAGGGGTGCGTGGCTCGGGAACCTCCACGTGGTGTACCCTGGGCATCACACAACAACTTGCCTCGGTGGCATCTTGTTGTGTGATGGCGAATCCCGGCCGGAGCTGGGAACTTCTACACGCGCTCCTCACCCCGCGAACCGCGGCTATCCCTAGCCGCGATGGTGAGAGCGGACCTCTCGCTGCGGTCAATCTTCGCCGTGGTGCTCCACAGTGAGAGGTCGTATGAGTTGGAGGAGCGAGAGTTGGAGGCCTCTCGCTCCCTAACTGAGGCGGAAGTGGACACCGGGGCGAGCCTAGAGAATAGCCAACTCTGGGCTCGCACCCCGTCTCCACAGGAAGGCCTGGGGCGTTGGATGTTTAGGGCCGTCCGACGCCCCACCTAGGGATAGGCCTTCGAGGAGGTGACGCACCGCTGATTTCCGGTGCGTCACTAGAGCCAAATTCGGGGGTACTAACGCCCCCCGCGAGGCGGGTCCGCAAGGACAGTGGCAGGTAGGTCGGGGTTGTCGTAGGAGTGCGAAAAGTGACCCCGCGGCCCTGATAGGGCATTAGTCGGTAGGGGCACCATGACGTATCCCATGGTATCGAGCCCGACATACCCCACCATGTCCCTACATGGTGGACATACCTAAATGTATTTCTCTCACATAAAAAAAAAAGGAAATGAAACACAAGAGTAGAGGATCTATTCTATGGAAGAGATGACTTATAAGTATGTATAGCAATGAATGTATTCACATCGATATTATTGCTGAGTTATAACCTTTCCGAGTGCCTGATCGACGCGATGCATGACCAAAGTGCTTTATTTGCATTGTTCTTCTGTGTAGGGTTCTAGTGATAGATAGGGCTTCCAATCCCGCTATACCGAGATCTCGGTATCCGAGATCCCGCGTCAGTTCCGTGTGATACGGGACTAAAGGCGCGGGTTCCGCAGGATTTGCGGGACTGACCACAAGTTAAAGTACCTAAACACCATCGTCAGCATGTGCCAAATGTAATTGGCCCGTCACCATCTCGAGCTGATGATATTCTTGAATCCATGTCCTGCGAACCTTTCGGTACGTGTTTCGTATGAGTTTATTTAACTTTAGTTATTTATTCTAGTAAGATATGACAATAGAATTCTACCTGCATGATGTTAACAGCTGGGGAATCCTGGAACGAGCTCACGGAGTCCAGACCAGCCCCCACGGCAATGCCGACCACTGACCTGCAAACATAAGTTCATAATATTTTATCTTAGACCAGCTTAGACTTATAGACTACAGGCCCGTGAACAAAATTTACGGGTGAAATGAACCACCAGGAGACCTATGTAAGATTATAGAAGGGTGTAAACACTATGCCGTCACTTGTAAGCTGTCCAACTGAGTGCAATTGAAGAGGGGGGGTTGTAACCCTCGATCATTTCTCCTTGTCGCATAAGTTTTGTACAGCATTGCGAAATAATGGATTAGAAGAGATATTGAAACTATACAAATTATAAATTTTAACTTTTTAACTTACTTACTGTCAGTCGGTTTTCCCAACACAAATGTGATGAAAAAAACGTGATCGGCCCATTAATTGGCACTTTTACAAGATTTGTGCACGATGTACTGATTGATATTTATATCAAGTGCGGATCCAGGACCTCCCACCCCCCCCCTGGTTCCAAGGGGTCGGGGGTTCATAGGGGTCATGACCCCCCCCCATGGGCTGGGTCTAGTACCTAGGTGGACCACTGATTAATACGCTTGTATGTAGATGTACCTATCGCGTAGTTTTATGCGTTTTATTCGTTCTAGCAAGTGGTATGATTTGTGTTCGACCTACCCTCCGCTGAAGATGGTGACGCAGACGACATGCGCGCCCCTATCTACTCCAAGGGTCCAAGGCTGCCGTAAGAAACTTCGTTCTAAAAGTGCTTTTACTTGTGTTCGACCTACCCTCTTCTAAAGATGGTGATGCAGAGGACATGCGCGCCCCTATCTCCTCCAAGAGTCCAAGGCTGCTCTAAGGAACTTCGTTCCAACAAGTCGTATGACTTGTGTTCGACCTACCCTCCGCTGAAGATGGTGATGCAGACGATGTGCGCGCACAGCCGCGCGGGCAGCGAGGCGCACAGCTCCGCGCCCAGACAGAACCCCACCACGAACTTGTGGCACGACACCGCGGCCAGGAGAACCAGCACCTGGAACAGAAGACATTTTAAATCTGTACAATAATTGTGGTTTAATTTTCTTCGATAAAACGAATACCGGCTTCAATTTAAAATTAGACTGAGAGCCTCGACCAAATTTCATAAGTTTTGTGAAACTCACTAACATACCTACTGTTGTTCTAATCAGACACAACAAATACCGGCTTCTAAGTATTTAAAATTACACTCGGAACCTCTACTCGACCAAATTTCGTAAGTTTTGTGAAACCAATCTAACACGAACAGAGTAAACGAAAATATCACTGACTAGCGGTCCGCCCCGGCTTCGGCCATAGGCCATAGTACACGTATAGCTTATAGCACTCAGGGATCACGTAGGTACATATCCAATGGTGAAAGAATTTTTGTTTTTGGTCGTTCAAACAAATTAACTCTGCAGCTTTATGATATTACTAGCTGTGCCCCGCGGTTTCACTATTTCACGCGTCTATTTGAGGAAATCCATACTAAAATATCCATTGCTGGCCACTTTATTACGTTTTACGGAACCCTAAAAATACGTAAATAAGCAACAATGCATTGTTGTAGAATAGGACAATGTCCATTTTTGACCAGCCAAAATATTTGTCGTGCAGACATATGAGTTATATATTAAAAAATCGGTGATTTTTTGTTGTACTCGTGAGCGAAGTTATATAACTTTCTAACATTGCAAAATAAAATAATTTGCATTTGTTTAAATTAATCCTACCATTTTCCAACAAAGCTGACTTGGAAAATATTGCAATAACGAAACGGTACTTGCGTTTCGTTTTATTGATCCGCGTTAGATTGAGATTGAATATGGATGTTATGTTTGTCAATTTCTTTCACAATGTCGTTTATTTACTACTTTTACACATTTAAATAACGATATATGTAATTACGGCGACAAAGAAACTATCATTGCTTTTTATAGCAGTGTAAACGAGTAAAAAGTTGGCACGCAATTGTGAAACGAAACGTCCAAATCCAAATTGGTCAAACAAAGAGGTAAAACAATCTTTGTGGTCAAAGATTAATGTCAAATTGACAAATTGTCAAATCAAAAAAAGTAAACAAGCAAAATTAATTGATTTCTTCCTATATTATTTAGTTCTCCTATATAAGTTATAGAAGAATATTATTAATTCCTAATCGGACATCAACAACAACTCAAGTTTTTGTGACGGAATTTATATTGGTTTTAACAAAACTGGGAATTATGTGATTCAGTGCTCCTTATTACTTAGGTACATAATTGTGGTAATAATTACATAAAACCATAATATATATGCTTGTGTTGTCTGATGGAAACCTTCGATTGTTCTGGACCAGACTAAGACTGTCTCGAATATCAAAATAATGAGATATTTATATCACAATTAAGATATTCCCTTCTGTGACAATATTTCTATGCAAATGAAATGTTCATACGTATGGTAATCAGTTGGTAGTGAGCAGTACTATTATTCCTATTTATTCTAATAAGAAATATGTTTTGAAAGATACCATAGTTCTTTCTTTTCTTTTCTGTTCTAATCCGAAAGAAAAAATAATTCTAATGTACATATTTTGACAGTAAACATAACTGTTCCGTATAATCGGGCAACATTATATCGGCCGGCCAAAATCATAGCGGATCTATGGTTGACAGCTGACACTTGACATTGTCTCTGGTCGCGGGAACGACAATGACTGGTTTTTTTTGTTAGTTTTTCGAACTGGTGTTTTTCGGGATAAAAGCTTTAATATTGTGCGGGAACACGTTATTAACATTAATTACTACTGGATTAGTGCTGGAATATTATTTGTGAAGTGGCTACTGGATTGGCCGCTTCTAGAACGCAGGATCGTTCTGGGGCGGGAGGAAGTCTACGGAATCTGTCTGGTTTGGTTTCCTTATTCCCGTGTTCCGTTCCCTATTCCTAATAACCAAACAGGGCTTTGGACGACGCCGGGAACCCTACGTAAGTGATTTCTTTTCGGTACTTTGTTTGCAATTAGGGGGTAAATATTAAAATCGGTATAAAAGCAAAATAATAATGTTCTAGACTTGCTATGGGCCCCAAGTCGGTAATTTCTGGATAAAATACTAAACAATAACCTTACTTTTGGTTTAACTGTAACTCATTTTTGGTATTTGGGAAATAAAAAACACCAACAGCAGACGTTTTTAGAAGCATGAACAATCCTAATTAGACACTATTCATCTCTATACTTTCAGTATCAAAAAAAGTTTGACAGGGTTTTCAATGTATGGGACGTGGGCATTGTCCTTTGATTACTTCAAATGACACAAACTTCAAATGTAGACACGCGCCGTCACAGACTTCAGCGACCAAAGAGAATTTAAATTCACGGAACTAAAGCTCTCGAAGAGAAATATTTTTCCCCGTTTTCTTTACATTCTTCAGTCATACTCCGTACCTATTGATAGTAGCGTAATGTTATATACCCTATAGCCTTCCTCGATAAATGGAGTATCTAACAAAAAAAGAATCTTTCGTATCGGTCCAGTAGTTTCCGAGATCCTAGCGTTCAAACAAACAAACAAACTCTTCAGCTTTATAATATTAGTATAGAAGTATAGATAGAAGGTAAGATAGATATGTAACCCATAGATGTTTAAATAAATGTTAGATTTTTTCGTTGATTTTGTAGAACCTACTGAATTCGATGAAATCTAGATATACAGGACCACCTCCACAGTAATTGATGTACCAAACGAAAAAGAAATCATTAAAATCGATTATCAATAATTGTAAATCGAATTAAATTATCACGAACACACCTACAAAAAAACATAGGTAAGTACCAAATTGAGGTCTCCTTTTTGAGGTAGGATAAAATAAGAACTAAGTGTAAAGTATTATTTCCACGCTTGAAATTTAAAGTTTTAAAATATACATACATTTATATGAGCAAGACATGCGTGTGATGATAACAGCCCTGCCCATAACAGTGCAGCGTTTCTGTTTCAGTTTTAATTAGAGAAAATACTGTTATCTATAAAAAAAAATAACTGTGTGATATTTCGTACTCGACTCCCTCTAAGCAATTTTCGTAAAAAGGGGTAAGTACAAAGTTTTTGTTTCACGTATCAATATACCTACACATAGATTAACTTGACATAGGTACATATTTATGAATAGGATTGGTAAGTAGCAGGCTATGCATTAATAAAGTTTCCTAAATTTACGTATTTTTGTTCACCTTGCACAAACAAGTTAAAAAACAAATCCTCCCAGTTTCAAATTGAGGTTGCACGCACATTGCAATACAAAATCAGTATAGTACAGTATTTCCAACAACGTGCATTACCTAACTGATCACTTGGCTGACATAGTAGCATACAAATTAAACCGTTCGACCTAGAAACACGGCAAAAAGTCTGACGAAAATTCTGTTGGTATTTGTGGGGATATCTTTAGCAACTTCAACATAGCGTACGTCCCTAAAATAATTTTAGGATACTAATTATAGCATTGCATTGAAATAATAAATACACTTTAATGTCACCACAAAACAAAGTTGACAAAAAAAGGGTGTGTACCCATCGAAACTCTTTTTTCTTATTTATATCAATGTGTGTACCTAATGTACGCCACACAAGAAATTAATTCGTCTCTTTAGGTACCTATATCTTGTGCTAAGAAGTCTCACTTCAAGCATATCATCATCATCATATCAGCCGAAGGACATCCACTGCTGGACGAAGGCCTCCAAAGATCTCCACAAAGACCGTTCTTGCGCCGCCCGTAGAAAAGACAATATCTTTCACACAACAAATTTAATATTGTAGCTAACTTGAGTGTAGTTACAATGTTAACAAAAATGTTGACTAAGTTGGTACTTAGTTAACTTCAGGGTGACGGTTTTCTTGATCGCGCATCGTAAAAAAAATATGCCATCTTTTCCCCTCGCCAAAACAAGTAGGTATCATTTTAAAAACACATACCTACAATATTAACAAATTAAAGACACAAAAGGTAACATTATCGCTTAAAGCAATCTCGTCCAGATAACCTTTTGAGCGATTACGAACGTTTGGGTTTGTTAATAATAAATGATAGATATGTTTTTATGACTTTTGTATGTTTTCGTTTGCTGCTGGACATAGGCATAAATTAATGAATAGGTCTCTCCCATAATACGTCACTCAGTCCGATCTTCGGTCTTATGCTTTCGACCGCGACCAGCCGTCTTTCGTATATCGTCACTCCATCCAGTCTCAGAGCGCTGATTCGCGGTCACCACTCCAGAACACGTCTATCCATAGATTTCGATTCTTTTCTTGCTAATTCGACATCTTTTCGTCTGTCACAAAGGTTTTCGGGTCTGCGACAGACTGCCATTTTGGATTGCGCTGAGCTAGGTACCTATATCGGTGACTTTGATTCTCTGACGAATTACTTCATTTCATGCCTAAGCCAGAGTCCTTTCGATACTAATGTTAAAGACTCAACATAAATACATTCAGTAAGTATCATACAATATTCTTTGAGAGAATAAAATCTGTTTCTTTGTTAGGTAAAATCATTTAGATTTTATTAAAATGAGTATATAATTTTATTTCGTTTTGTATAGAATAGCGGTGTTTGTTCGTTTCTGTTTGGTAAAAGCAAATAACATTCAAAAATGTGTAACCCATACTATTATGCGCAGATGTTGCTTACCATGCCACCTTTTAGGTCACGTGGCTCTTATGGAAAAAAACTGGGCAATCATATGGACTACCTACCGATAGAAGTGAAAACTTAGGACTTAGAATTTTAAAATAATATAAAACAGCACTAATATTGCACAATACGTCACCTGTAAAACTACAGATTATGTGTGTTGCTTTTATGCATGTTTTACGCTTTTTATAGTTGATAATTAAGCATGGATATATGACAACTATCTCACATCACTTGGCCTTTCCTAGTATATGGCATCGGTAAAACCCTCTTGGCAAAGCTAGATGCTAATGTCATAAAGATATTGAAGTCATGGTTTGGATTGGCACATCCGGCTGATCCCTCTACTCTCTTTAGGGATCACAATAGCTTTGGGATGAAACTAAAAAAACCATCTGAACTCTACAAACACCTAAGAGTTACAAAAACGCATGTTTTGGGAAAGTCGAAAGACGAATTGATTGCATCTCTCCCAAAAGACAAAAGCGCTTCGGACCTTGAATCAAGACTTCAATTCCATAAACAATTTATAGCAGGTGCACAAGTAAATACAGCTGGGTTGGGTGCGAGAAAGAAAAGGGAAGACCGAGACATGGTAAAAACCTTTCTACAACAAGACGAAAATGACAGTTATAAAGTGCACGCTATGAATTTAGAAATGCAAAGTGAGTGGTTAACCATAGGTGAATTTTGTATCCCATTAGCTCTAAAGTGGCGCACCTTGCTATATGAATGCCTTATTAAAATTTTATCTAAATGCTTTCCAAATGACCCTTCCTGACCAGAGTAACTTGGTAAGGTGGGGAAAAGCCTCTGAAAAATGTTGCTATACTTGTGGTGAGGCGATATGTACAGCAAGGCACATATTGGTGGGATGCAAGGTGCTCCCTGCTTCATAATAGGGGTAATTAATACTCACAGCGCCATGACAGAGTACTTGAAATCATACGTGAAGCCGTAAGCCTTTCGGTAGCTAGAGCCCAAAAGGGATTGACGACAAACAAAAGACAAATTAACTTTGTAAAAGAGGGTTCAACTTCAAACTTCAAGAACAAGCCTTACTCAATCCTGGGTTCAGCACCTGATTGGACTATTTTAATGGACACGTATGAAAAGCACTATAAAATCCCAGAGGATGTGGGTGTTTCGTCATCCAGACCGGACATTTTCCTTTTTTCTAGGGCTACGAAACGCATAGTCCTGGTAGAACTTACCGTACCGTGGGAAACTAATATACCTAAAGTCCACGCGATGAAACAAAATAAGTATTACGACCTTCAAAACGAATTAACAAAAAATGGCTATGTAGTTAATTTATACGCTGTAGAAGTAGGAGCGAGAGGTATACCAGCAAAATCTCTCTATAACCTGCTTAAAGACCATGGATTGTCCAGAAGTGCAGTAAGTTCTATACTAGAACGAGTATCTAAAGCTGCACTATTATAGTAGGATCATATCGGATTTGGCTGGGCAGGGAGAGAAATACGAGTAGTGAAGGTGAGTGTTGACGTACGTCAATAAAAGTGGCCCTTTTTAAACCTACGCCCGAGTCACAAGTCTTGGGGTCTCTATTCGAGATTTCTCTCTCTGCCACACGATGGACCCGGCACCCGCACGGTGAATCCATGGAATGCTAAGAAGTACGTCTCTACTTACAGCGATTTTTTAGAGAGCTATGGCAAAGTTCCTTATAATAAAGTGGCCAAGTGCGAGTTGGACTCGCCCATGAAGGGTTCCGTTGCAGCAAGTAACACAACATACATATTACACATAGTTTTTTTAGTTCGTTGTAACTTTGATCGAAGTTTTAATAATAATGTATTTATGACATACTAAAAAAAAACTACTCATCAGATCGAGTTCAAACCAATTTTCGTTGGTAGTTTGCATGGTAATGTACATCATATATTTTTTTTTTAGTTTTTTCATACTCTTATTTTAGAAGTTAGAGGGCGGGACACACATTTTATCACTTTGGAAGTGTCTCTCGCGCAAATTATTCAGTGTAGACAAAAATTATATCAGAAACCTCAACAGCATTTTTGAAGACCTATCGATAGACATCCCACACGTGTAGGTTTGATAAAAAAAAATTGAGTTTCAGTTCTAAGTATGGGGGGCAACCCTAATTATTTTTTATTTTTTTTGTAAATATCTTAATGCGGTTCACAGAATACTTACCAAGTTTCAATAGTGTAGTTCTCATAGTTTCGGCAAAAAGTGGCTGTGACAAACGGACGGACAGACAGACAGACATGACGAATCTATAAGGGTTCCGTTTTTACGTTTTACGGAACCTTAAAAATGTAAAAAAATTGACATGAGAAAAAACATATTAGGTATTACACTCGAATAATCCTTGACAGCTTTCTGTACGATAATTATTAGAATACAGTGTATTGGTAATTTTAAACTTTGAAAATGTTTACAATTTGTATGCTCTTTCTTTTGTTTTTATTTTTAGTTAATTGACGTGTAAGTCCCAATTTTTACGGAGCGGTTTCCAACGCGTCCGCGCGCGGGCGCGGCACCGCGGCGGGCGACGGTTTTGTTTCAATACTCACGAGACCGCAGGTTTTCGCGGTTTCTACTGCGCAAGAACCGCGCGCAGCCACGCGGCTGCCGCAGCCGCCGCGGCCATAAGTCGCGTCGTGAGTTTTGAATTCAAAGGACATTGTTCAAAATGGGCTATCCGTGGACAAAATGTTCTTGATAATTTGATTTTGTCAAAAAATCGATTTATTTTTGTAATGAATTATGATGTATTATTTTAGTACCCAGATTAATAGACAAAAAGTTCATTATATAAGTAATTTAATCTTTATTTCCGACTTCTCAACCAATTATATTGCCAGTCTATAAGCTTTGAATGATGTCGATTTTTTTCTCGAATAAAATCGATTTCTGCAAATCGATAGAAAAAGTCGTCTTAATAATTATGCGTGAAATAAACAATTGATATTGTATTTAAGTTGTTTTCAAGCGACACTGTAGCTAGCTTTTTTGTGCAATGGTTTTTCGTCGCACCCGCTTTTACTTTACAACGCCACGAAAAACAAAATCATCTACTTAGGCAGTTTTCCTATCGCCGGCGAGAAAACGAGTAACTATCGACTATTTTCTCGCTCAAGAAACGTACAATAGATATACATTCCGTGTAAATAAAAGAGATAGATAGATATATAGATAGAAACTCTTTATTGTGACACGAAAAAAAACTTAAAATATTACAGAGACACACTTATAAACTAGCGCCACAAATGGCGGCCTTATTGCTGAGAGCAATCTCTTCCAGGCAACCAGCATATACAAGAGATGCATATACAAACAGTTGATCGCTGACTGTTCACACTCCCGGCGAGCACTCGCTTCACTAGTTAGTCGCTAAGCGACAAGAGCTATGAAAGATAACACTCGCTCAGCGATACTCGCTAAGTGATTAGAAATAGAACACGCCGAGAGAGCAACCAGCGGTTCATTTCTGTCTATTCAGTGTGGATCTGAACGTACACGTTATTTTACGCCGCGAGCGAGTGATGCGAGTAATCGCTCGCCTTACTCGCACAGTCGCATAGAGCCGAGGTGCACAACTATGGGAACTACGCACTCGCTCCCCGCGGCTCGCCAACTCGTTTCTAATTCTAGCTTTACTCGTTCATCGTTGCCGGTGAGACAACTGCCTAATGCTGAATAAACAGTAAACAATAATTTTGTAGAGCAGTATTAATAATCATCTACTCATTTTAACCACTAACTTGTGAATATTTTAGTTATTATTTTAATCAGCAGCCACTATAATAGAATTGCATCGATTTTATCCACACGATCACTATCGATTTTTTTAGATCGATATTAATATATTTTTTACAATGGCAACACTGAATACGTCGATGCAAAATGCGTAGTTATCAGCTGTTTGTTTATGTTTATTGTGTCATGTCTTTCGTATTTGGAAATTGTGTTATGATGTGTTTTTGGTTGATGAAAGTGCATTCTTGGGACCCTAGCTGACCCTCGGAAATCGATGGCATCGTCCAATAACGACTCTGGCCCTCCGATGGTACAAAATGTTGTAGTTTTGTTTAAAAATAACCTCGTCAACGTTCGCATTACTTATGGAAAATATGCGTAAGTAATTTTTCTGCTACTACCAAAAGATAATATTCTGATATCAACTGATAGAAGCCATCAAGTTTAATATATGATATCAGTGACAGTCAATGGCCACGTTTAGCCCAAAGTCCCTTATGCTGGGGCCATACTAACGAGAAATGCCAATAATTATCGCGATAATGGACGTTAACCGTTGATGTAAAATACACCTAATGGACATAGACCGTAGGTGTAAAATACACCTACGGTTAACGTCCATTAACGCGATAATTAATGGCATTTCTCGTTAGTGTGGCCCTAGCATTATAAATGAACAATGTCCTTTACATACAAATTTAATCTGCCGCGCCCGCGCACGGGCGCCGTTGGCAACCGCTCCGTGAAAACCGGCTCTAAATTATATTTTTATGAATAAAAAACTTTGACTTTTCGGTGGTGCAAATACATAAATAAAATTTTCCCGTAAGTACCAAAAAGTATTCTACAGCAAATTTCACTTCAAAAAGTTCATGCGTTTGAAAATCACTTCAGTATTTACCAACATTGATAACGTTATTCGTTATTCGTATTATTGATTCAAGGCCACCGATCACTACACGACGAAGATAGCACGCGATCTTCAATCAGTATTGAATCACTTTTAATGGAAACTTTTCTATCTATTAGATAAAGACCTTTTTTGCATCCATAATATTTTGTTTCATTAGCTAATATTAAGTTTACATACCTAGTATCTAAGCAGGGCCGGATTTAGGGGAGGGCAAACGGGGCATATGCCTCCACAACAGACACTTCGGGCAGAAAAAAAACAAATTTATGATTAATTTAAATTCAAATGTTTTACGTTAACTTTAACGGTGTTTACTTGAGAAATCTTAACAAGAGGGGTACAAGAATTGAGTATCCTTATGTGGGTAAGGCCGCCCTTAGGTTTGAGTTTTAAAACGGCCAAATCTTCTTTAATATGTAAGTAAATAGTGAAATGACCTTAACATAAAGTTAGAAGTGCGTTTTATACTAATTTGAGACTATTATTTTATGTTATATTTTATTGAAGTGAATATTTGTTTACCCGCGTTGAAATTTTTTTGTAGCGGGAAATCTTATAGGCTGACGTCACCGATTGGCTGACATAGAGACGCAGCGGCACAGGAAACGGTGGCAATTTATTTTACATAAATTAATTAAACATAATTATGTAGTATATTTTAAGTTTTCACTTGTAGCGGCAGTCCTATGACTGCCATTTTTTTTTTGCTCATGGATGTTAATAATGTCTTAGGTACGATTTTATTAGCCACAGAATTAGCCCTATTTTCCCCAATAGGTACCTACTTTCATAGATTGCCAACGGAATTATATCTAAATAGATATAAACAAGTGCTAGTTGCTTGCTTTATATCTCAGACTTTATCTAGCGAAAACTAGATCATGATAATGTCGCACTAATATTCAATTATAAAACTCCCCACAGGTCTCTAATTAGAGACACAGAGATAAGAAAATTAGATCGGTAGGTAAACATAATCATACAAAGAACAAAGAAAGCATCATGAATCCTAATATTGTGAAAGCGTATGATGTGTGCGTTACTATTCCAAGCAAAAATATTGTAGGGATCTAGATGAAATTTGGTAGATTTATAATTTTCTAGATTACAGTCTGGAACAGTTTTTTCCCGGGGTGAAATAAAAGGATCGGGAAAGTGAAACCGCGGGATCCTAGAAGCTTAAATAAAGTAATTCTAAAGCACAAGTAGTGTTTCTAAAATATGCAGAAGTCCATCTATTTATATATTCCGTGCGTTCGAGCTACGCACATATAGGCATAGGTTAACTGACACGATATCTCGGCACGATTGGGAACAAACAAGCGTGAGTGCCATCTGCGCGCAAATATACTTCTTACATAAGTATTTTTATGCAAAAGTGGACGCACAAAAACTGAGTTACTACCTAATTAGCCTTATAATTTATTATTTATTGCAGTTTGAAATATACGATTTACAATGAAAGCCTTGGTGACCTAGTAGTTAGAACATGATTCACAATCGTTCGAATCCCGCTTCCACCTCTGCATATGTTTCGAAGTACAGGTTGGTGTCATCACCATTGTATTTCACGGTGAAAGAAAACATTGTGAGTAAACCGGCGAATCTGAGGTCATGTGTCACTCGCCAACCTGCACTGGGCCAGTATAATGGATTATGACGTTGACTATGTCCTTTGAACTAAATTAAATATTGGTAGAAATTCCTCACAAAACACCAACTATAGCCCAACAGAGCAAAACTATGTGAGCCAGACAGCCGATATAGTACTTAAATCATAGTAAAGAATACATATGACACAAAGAAACTATCAAACACATAAAAAACATTTGTATTCATCACACAAATAGGTATTTGTCTTGGACGGGAATCGACCCCATGACCTATAATACTACGAGCTCCGTGGTCTGGCTTCCCACCAAATAAACCACGATAAGCCACGTTTAAATATGTATTTTTTTGTATTTGGAATTATTATTATTTTTTTTAAATAAAGAGTTACGAGACGAGCAGGACATGTGCCTGATGGTAAGCAACATGCTTGCCACATAACAGCACAGTGACACGCAGCTATTGGAACATGAAGAGCCAAAATCATTACCTAGCACCGCACTGCGCTCATCACCCAAAGATCTAAGTTGTTATATCTCTAAGCCCTGTAATTTCTCTGGAAACATTGCCCTTCAAACCGGAACACAGTAATGTTTGCACATTACTGCTTGGCGGTAGAATAATTGACAAAGGTGTGGTACTTCCCCAGGCGGACTCTGCTAAGAGTCCTACCACTACAAATTAATAGATTAAATAAAATTTCCTGTATCCTGTAGTCGGTTACAATATGAGTTTATTTCTGTCCCGTACAATCGATACCAACGCCTGCGCACTGCGTAGGCGCCGATTGTTGACTCGGTGATCAAACAACACTGCTGGCTGCTGGATGATTCTGAAAACCTGGTTTCTGGGTGAGCTTGTGTTAGGGCACATCTCTATCTAACCTTGCGACTCGTTGGGATTTATTAATGTTTACGATTTTTTAAAAGTTATAGTCATTGTAGAGCTTACCGTACCGTGGGAAACTAATATACCTAAAGACCACGCGATGAAACAAAATAAGAATTACGACCTTCTAAAAGAATTAACAAGAAACGGCTTTGTAGTTAATTTATACGCTGTAGAAGTAGGAGCGAGAGGTATACCAACAAAATCTCTCTATAACCTGCTGAAAGGCCGTTGCTTGTCCAGAAGTGCAGTAAAGAACTCTATACTAGAACGAGTATCTAAAGCTGCACTAGTAGGTTCATATCGGATTTGGCTGGGCAGGGAGAGAAACACGAGTAGTGAAGGTGAGTGTTGATGTACGTCAGAAAGGGGTCCTTTAAACCTACACCCGTGTCATATATAAGTATATATATGACACGGGTGTAGGTATAAGTCTCGGGGTCTACTTGGGATTTCTCTCTCTGTCACACGATGGACCCGGTACCCGCACAGTGAATCCATGGAATGCTGAGAAGTTCGTCTCTTTGGCGCCTTAGTTGGGGGAAAGTGATGTGAGTACATTTTTACGATGCTCGTGCGCACCGTCACGATAACCAACACACTGAAATTAGCCAGTTAACATTTTAGTAAACATTGTAACTAACTTCAAGATAATACATCTAGCATTGAAAAAATTGTGTATTCAATTGTGGAAGTTAGACTTCTTAGCGAAAGAAATAAATAGCAAAAGCATTAATTTCTTGAGTTTGTACTTATGTGCACACACTTTTTATGTATGACAAATGGTCTGAGCTCAGTCTACCAAACTTTGGGCTGTTGGCGCAGAAGCTGGTAAATTAAACTAACTGGCAAAGATGTAATAGTAATGTAAACTCTGCAAATAGTCCTATTTATTTATTTTTTGTTTTAAATAAAGTAACGAGACGAGTATGACATGTGCCTGATGGTAGGCAACATGCATGCCACATTACGTGCCACACAGTGACACGCAGCTATTGGAACATGAAGAGTCTAAATAATTACCTATCACTGCACTGCGCTCGTCACCCAGAGATCTAAGATGTTATATCTCTAAGCCCTGTAATTTCTCTGGAAACATTGCCCTTCAACCCAGAACACAGTAATGTTTGCAGATTACTGCTTGGCGGTAGAACAACTAGCAAAGGTGTGTTACTTCCCCAGGCGGACTCTGGTAAAAGTCTTACCACTACAAAGATATACATACTTACTATACTCAGTCACCGATTTATTTGACCCAACATCATAAGTTGTCCAAAAACTTTGATTATGGAATAAATCCAAAACGCATTGATCTCTAATTTTTGATCGTTTATATTTTTTGGCAAAACAAACGTTATTTCGTTTTTTTAATTCCATTTTCTGATTAGTAAATATGCATTGAGTGCTAGTTAAAAGTAATAACAGACACCAGCTCGCTGTCGAGCTCACCGGCGTTGTATGTTCCAGAATACACCGCCCGATAGCGTGTAACGGGCTTATCAGCGTATAACGACGTTATTCGTTAACAATGCTATCTGTTGTTTGTCTGGGATTCAGCCACAAATAATCCAACACGAGGTACTCGTATCGAGGTCGAAATGGTTGCCGCTGTAAGTACCTATTATGTTTTAATTATTCAAATATGAATCGAACAGTAACCGCATTTATACCTCTATTTATAATAATATCTTTCTTATACAATTTACTGTAGGTTACGTATAGGTATATAAACTAAATTTTAACAATTCGTTTTCAAACTAAGCTAAGCTTAAATTATCCGGGAGCCAGCTATAGTAAGTATCTAATAGCTGATATTACAAACCAACAATACTTACTATAAATAATATTACAAACACGAAAGTTTGGATCGGATCAGATTGAAACGGATCAGGTTGAAATTAAGAATTTGTAGTTAAATTTTAGTCTGGAGTCTGGAATAACAACTAGGCTATTTTTGATCTTGGAAAATTACTGGAACGGGAAGAACGTGGTGCTGATAGTACCTACTTATGTATATACCTAATTGTAAAACTAAATAAACCGTGACCAAGATACAGGATAGGTAAATCATTTATTCAACTTCATCAACAATCCTCTCAGAATCATTATTACCTACCAATCTCTCTCTCTGAATTTGAATATATTTCTATAAATCGGCATTTATAGATGCAATTTTGATTACTAACATACTAATAAAATATTATACATTTTAATCTGTAAGCCTCAGAAGTGGTTACATCATATTTGAACCGTTTGGTGTTGAGACATTGACCCTGTGAGGGCCTAATGTCTCGACACCAAGCGATGAGCTCGTTTCATTTTTAAAACCCTTTCTAAGCGCTTGGATTGAACGACGCGACGCGTGATCAAAACGTGGGTGTTTATTTTACCCAACGTAAACAACATTGAACGATATTAGTCAATGCCATTCAGCGTGATTATGTCGCCAGCAAGCTGGGCACGCTTCCCACTGGCGGCTTTGATTATTATCTTTATCATTGGTCTATGTAGTGTAGTGGTAGGACTTTTAGCAGAGTCCGCCTGGGGAAGTACCACGCCTTTGCCAGTTATTCTACCGCCAAGCAGTAATGTGCAAACAGTGCATTACTGTGTTCCGGTTTGAAGGGCAATGTTTCCAGAGAAATAACAGCGCTTAGAGATATAACATCTTAGATCTCTGGGTGACGAGCGCAGTGCAGTGCTAGGTAATGATTTGGACTCTTCATGTTCCAATAGCTGCGCGTCACTGTGCTGTTATGTGGCAGGCATGTTGCTTACCATCAGGCAAATGTCCCGCTCGTCTCGTCACTCTTTACTAAAAATGTATAACGGATAATTTAGATGTGCTTAGTGTTACCTAGCAGTTAGTTAGGTATTTTTTTAAATAAATTTTGTAATTCAAATTGTAGTTTAGTTTCGTTGTAAAGGAACTGCAAAAAAAAAAGTACGGTCGAATTGAGAAACTTACTTTTTTTTAAAGTCGGTTAAAAAGAGTCCATAATTCGGCTTTACATCATCGAGTGACTTATGAGTCACGCATGCGAAGTTACGCCGTATAACAGTCGCAGCCACGCTTATTGCATAGTCCTGCCGTATTGGGAAAGTAATGACATTCTCTCTCAGTCGGAATCGTCACGACTCATCTCATGTAATAATGGTCGCTCGTCTCATTCTGACAGACCAAAGAATGCATGAATATAGAGAAAGTTCATTAAATTTCTTACTAACTTTAGAAATGGGTACATTTAGGTATTTTCCGTAGCGTTAATAGTTAGGTGTGCAACCACAAAAGATATCTGGAAAGAAAAATTCGTGGCACGTTTTGTATTTTCGAGAATAGGTACGATTAAATTTTACTGTAGGTACCTACTGCTGATATTCTAAAATGCGAAAGTTCGGATGTTTGTAGCTCAGCCACATTGAAACTAGGTAGGTCACAGAAATCTAAATAATAAGGTAATATTATTTAGATTTCTGTGAGGTAGGTACTGAACACACCGGTTTGGAACACATTTAGATTTTACAAGCGGTGTTCCTGCGAATTTACCCGCGTAATTCCCGTTCTTAAAAATTTTGCGCAATATAAAGTAGCTTAACTATGCCTATATGCTAAAATCCATGTGTGTTTCAAATTTCAACCCCATTCTTTCAGGTGTTCCGATGTGATTGAGCAACAAACATTCAAAAATCTAAACTTTCATCTTTAAAATAATAGTTTGGTTGTGTAGAATAGCGCATAAGGTGATGCGCTAAACATGATCCCATGATCATATTTATCGCGGCAAAATGACGGATACTGCTAATGTTTTATATATTTGGACGTTTTGATCTATGTATATTAAGATTGTTTTACTAAAGAATTATTAGACTTTACTGGCTTCATATCATTTAATGGCTAATAAGCTATAAAATTAAATTTCAGCTCATGACCGACCCGAAACAAATCAATACTTCCACTTTCAATCAACACATTTTACACGTGTACCTGCAAATACAGTAACAATATCATGAAATGAGGGTTGAGTATTAGAACTAACCTGAGAAGTGGTCTCCTGCAGGCCGATGGCCAGTCCTTCCAAGACGCTGTGCACGAACAGGGCTCCAAGCAGCCCCACAATCGCAGACGCACTCTTGTTGCACGGTTCCGTGTGGCTCACATGGCACATCCGAGGGTTGTCAGCGTCCCCGCAACACCTCTCCCTCGCCTCCCCTTCCCTGACCACTCCATGATCCTCCTGTCTCAACAATCTCGTCTCCTCCCCGCTTCCATAACTCCTCACGATAGTCTCACTCGTTCCACCCTTATAAAACAAATGCACTATTTCGTCCACCAAATAAACTATTAGAAACCCTATACAGAACATCAGTTCTGCGTCTTTCGGGATCTTCTCTCGTGCTTCTGGGAGCATATGGACGATTGATGTGGAAAGCAGGACGCCGCCTCCGAAGCAAAGAAGACAGGAGATGGTGAGGGGGTGTCTTTGTCTGGTGGCTTCTGAGAAGCAAGCAGGTAACATGCCGCTGAAGAAGCTGCCGACCCCTAAGGCCAGCATGGACATGACCTTGGCTGTGGAGACTTCCATTTTGTCAAAATATGAAGGTATATTTTTTCTATAAATTAAAAATAGTTCTACAGTACGTAGGTTTAGTCACCACTTTTCGTCTGGTTTTGTCTCTTTCCTTAAAAAAACTTTAATATCCACTATCTGTAGATTTTGACAATAATGTTTTAAAAAAATAATTATTAGTTACAAATCTTCTTCTCATTTGATGTCTTCTTGTTGTTCATATTCTCATTGTCCTGTTTGTGAACTAATAAACTTAATCTTGCAAGTTTTATTAACATGAAACACCACAACAACTGATCAATTAGTCAGAAAATGTTCAAATGTATTTTTTGAAACGTGGGTAGGGTCACGTCATTTTAAACCCAGAACTTGGTTGACAATGTCACTTTTAAATATTCAGTTGAAAACCGATCAGAATTGATCATGTTATCATTCGTTATATTTACACAACACTCTCTTATCAGCTGTAACCACTACACATGCGACACGGCCGTCCGCTTGGTAAAACGCACATTGAATGTTTGAATGAGACATGACAATTTCAGCGTTTCCACACAATCGTTGTATTTTTAGATAGCATTATCACAAGGCACTAAGGTTCAAAATGTACAACATTTATCTTTGTGTGACTGTCCATTTTGTGTAGACCTACATAAATGTTTGTAGGGGGAAGAACCATCGGTCATTGTTATGTGGTGATTAAATTAACAAAGAATGCTTGCAGTGTTTTATGAAATTATTTATGAGCGATATTTAGACTTTGTGGTTCCAGGTTTAGGCATGTTTCGACTCCGTCATCCGTGCTGTATCTCTTTGTTACGCTTAGTTCCTTGGGAAATGTTATGTATTTGTAATTTGAAAACTATTTATACATTGTTGTGTACAATACTGTCACTGTCACAACCCTAAATAATTATCAAACGTTATCAGGTCTAAACTTGTTCATCAATGTCATCATCATCATTATCATCATCGTCCACAAACCACAGCTATCTGTATGGGCACACCGTTAAGTATATAATTATGCCTATTCCTATTTTCACATTATAGATACCGATTTTCTTCGTAGGTATTATTTTAATTTAGAACAATCGTCTTTTATGAATTGTTTGTTTAATTTTAAGCCTTTTACAGGTTTGTATGAACAATACATTGTAAAATATATGTACAATGTTTTCTTCAATATTAATTTTATTAAATACTCGGTTTACATTATTCCAGTAAGCAATCTACCGCTGGATTCAGTCGCTGGACTGGAATAATGTAAACCGGGTATTAAAATCAAAGTAAATACTCATTTTAACATTTCTTAAATCTTATTCTTTTATTGTTCTTCTGTAATGGTGTTTTTCTTGTCAAAATTCTTGTGACCACTTGTCAATTTTATATTTACGGTATTTGTGCTGATTTCAGTAGATAAAATAATTTAGGAAAGTTTTCACCATGAACGAACTTCTCCAACGCCACGGGTGCTCAAACGTGTTCTCGATCCCAGAGGGACTCAAAGAGCTCATGGCGGATATCTCCAGAGAAGTATGATTCCAGCATAACATTATAAATTACTTTAGCCTTAAGGCGCGTCCCCCAGCAAAGCGAGTTGTTTGTCCCACAGATTTCATATTTTTTTGTTACGCGTCTTTGGTTTGTCCAGTTTTCAGAGCTATCTACTCATTAGCCAAAACAAATATCAGCTGGTAAAAAACACATTAAAATTCTACAATTTCTTGGCTTCAAAATAGTAGTTTTCTTTTTTGTTAATGAATTTATTGTTTAAATAATCTCCTCATAACGAAACCATAATAAAAATAAATAATTGTAACTATCATGCATTCATGCATCTACTCGAAAAACCGCCATAGTTTGGATTAAATACTTACTTACACCAACGGATAGGCAATTCCATTACGAACATTTTGGTAATAGTTAAGTTTTATAAAGAGCTAATTCTAAAATTTGAGCGTAAAACAGCGACAAATCCTACTGTTTCTCTCTTGCTCTTTCTTGATGTGTGCGATGAGGTAAGAAATACTCAAGGTGATTTGCTCGGGGTACGGCCTTAAGCTTTTGTGTACAACATATGTGTATAGGGTTTGCAAAACACCAAAAATGAAAGCACAAACACGTCATAGTGAACTAATTAATTTCACTGTGAAACCAATTTGAAATCGTTTCAGACCCACGGTACCCCTGGCCATACCCCCGGTGGTACCGTGGGTTTTTAAAAGTTAAACGGTACCATCGACTACTAGTGTTGTGATGCAACAGCCATGGCTGATAAAACACGGTGTTAACAGTAAATAGGCAATTACTATAATATGTTTATTATTCTAAAATAACTAAAAAGACATTTTGTATAACAAATCATAGCTTTTTTTAAGCTTTTCACTAAACCAACATGTCACACACTACAAAAAAAATGTATAGGTACAACGTAATTAACGCAATTTCTCTAGTCCGTAGCCTACAGATGTCTTTATTTACAATTTGGAGCTGTATGCTCATTATGTAATCATCGTTGACGATTTGATCTTTGCGTCTTTTTTTTGGAATCATCTCCAAAGTGTGAACTTGTTCTAGTACGTGAAGCAATCGCATCAACGTAACCGTGTTTTTATTAATCAGTTTGTTTATTTTTGAGTGGAAGGCTTCTAAAATGTTTTTTGTTCGGTGGCGTTCACCAAACACACTAATTATTTTCGGACTATGGACCTTGAACCAAAACGATTCAAGATATTTTATAAATGCTTCTGGGTAGCGATTCTGAAACCATTCGGTTGCATCCGACACGGAATCTCATCTCTCGGTCTTTGTCTTATCTGTTTAGCATGACAAAGACCGAGAGATGAGATTCCGTGTCGGATGCAACCGAATGGTTTCAGAATCGCTACCCAGAAGCATTTATAAAATATCTTGAATCGTTTTGGTTAGGTTAGGTTACACTACTACACTGTTAATACTACATAAAAGCTGAAGCCGATACCATACCTGGGTAGCGATTCTGAAACCATTCGGTTGCATCCGACACGGAATCTCATCTCTCGGTCTTTGTCATGCTAAACAGATAAGACAAAGACCGAGAGATGAGATTCCGTGTCGGATGCAACCGAATGGTTTCAGAATCGCTACCCTGGTATGGTATCGGCTTCAGCTTTTATGTAGTCCATACCCTGTTGAATATTGTCTTCAGGAAGAATCGGCAAGGCACTGGCAACGATTCTACGCCCAGACACACCCCGGACACTCGGCCTAAAATCTATACAGACGGTGCAGTTGACATACCTACACTCACACAACTACGCATATGTCGTTCGAACACATTTACGCATGTGTGCGTGTCATCTAGGGTTACTAAATTATTTTATGGAATAGCTGTGACCCGTGAGTTCACCTGCCTGTATTAAGTGGCCTATAATCTTACCTAGTTAGTGTTCGATCTTTAATGTAGGTACATCATTGAACTCTTAAAACACTTAGTTTCATCAAAGAGGTACATATAACTTTCATCAACAACCAGAAGGGAGAAGATTTAAAACAAAATAGGAGATAATAAAGGTACCATGGACGAATTAATTTTTAGTTAAGTACACTTACCCAAAGAGAAAACTTTATTCTGACAATATATTAATTAACCACCACTCCACATATCGCGTATTTCATTATAGGTAGGTAGGCTAGTCACAGAACATTAGATTAGGTATAACAACGTTCATAAGTTGCAAGGCGTCATCACAGTTCACTAGGTATATCAGAGTATCATACACTGCACAAACTAATTATTTACATCTCATGTCAGCACAGTAAAGAAAAACAAGATGATTTTTCAACTCAAAACTCACAATTCAATTTTGTAAACAAACTCGAACCGGCCGGAAAGATAATGTTGCTAGTTCCGGATTTAATTTATTCCTAATTGCTTAAAAAATATTACTTTTGTATATTGATAAATAGTGATTTATTTATTCGCATTATAGTAAGGATCGCATAAAACTTTAAATAAGTATTGTGAGAATAGTAAGTGAGTCTATTATACTCAAATCACAATCATATTTGCGCCGAATAAACAAAAATCAGTTTTAATTTCAAATTAAATTCAGAAACTTAATTGACCAAATTTCAACGACGATCATAAAAAACTTGAACAAAAATAAACTAAAGTAATTTTTAGTTTTGTTTTCATCTGACCTCGGCACAAAATAATTGTATCTAATCTCAAAAAAATCTAATAATTGTATGTAAACATATTTTAGGAAAAAAAATACACCACTCCCATAACCCAAATTAGTGGCTAACATGTTTTTTTATCAGTGTAGTTTTGTAGGCGTTTTTTTTAAAGTTCACCAATACTGTTTGCAATCCGATGTAATCATCATCATCATCTTCATAACATCTTAGCATATACCTCTCTTCAAGTACCTACGCCTCATATCCCAGGCCTATGCTAGTGCTGTGCTTGTGCTAGTACTTGTCCAGATTTGACCCGCGATGTAAGCATACTGACAATTGAATACAAAGTCCAAACTACATTACCAAAAATAAGCGTATTCTCATGAATTATTTTACTTACACTCGTTAAATTTGAATTCCAAGGCCACCCATCGCGAAAAGAACATAAGCATATTCGTGCATTGTTTGATATATCTCTTTATGACTCAGTCGGTATATATTATTTTTCTATCATTAACACCAAATTATACAACATATTTTGTTCCATAAAACGAGCTTTTGACACGAACTTCTACAAAACTTCTACAGGCAAAAAAACGCAGGTTAGCCACTCAAACGGATGATGATGATAGTTTAGAATATTATTACTAATAACTTAAAATCCGAGGTACATCAAAAAACCCAGGTGTGGCACCTGGGTTTTTTCAATGTGATTTGGGCTTATGTCCTTTGTTTCACAATAAATGGAGCTATCACGTAACAAACATATAAACGAATTGAGATCCGTCTCCTTTTTTGAAGTTAGTTAAAAATGAAACTAAATCGTAGTAGTACCGGTAGTACTAGAACCATTCAAGTTTATAATCAATGTCAAAGCCGTTAATTACTGAATAAGTTTTAGTTTAAAAATATCGTGAATTTTTTTTGGAACTATCCATTCCAATAGTCAATGTACTCGTATCCTCTTACTGCTTTTAATGAACGGTTGTTGCGAAATCTTAAATAAGCATACTACTAGATGAAATCCTATATTCATTGTTCACTATTGACCGACATAATATATACATGGACGCACATAAAAGTACAGATAGTCTAATATAGAACCTCTTTCTTTTTTTTGAGTCGGTTGAATGCTAAGAAATAATCACTTACCAATAAATCTGAATAGTAGTAATCTTAGTAAAAAAATCCACTAAATTGGCAACACTAGTGACTAAGCGAACTATACTCCGCGCCATCACTCGTTACCATACGTTATTGGCGCCACTGACGTATTTCACAACGATTAACGAAAGCCGCAGTTTAAAAACAACGAGTTTAATAATTTCGTCACAGGACTTCAGTGTTGGCGCGTACTTCTAACCAGTAGCACAGTTTATAAAAATGATTAAATCTTTGTAGAAATTCTTATGAAATCAAAAATCTCTTATTCTTAACTTAAAATTGTGAACTTATCAAAACACAGTAGAAAAACGATTCAATCCTAGTATATTATAGAAATTCTTATGAAATTAAAAATCTGTTATTCTTGTTTCGTTGAACAGATGAAAAAATTGGTACCTAAATTTAAATAACACAGCAACACAGCGTCATGGTCGTATTCTCATAGAAAATTGTCGTCCGATATAACCCTTCGTTGAGTGCTTCTCGCGTCCTTGCGGGGTAGGAAGCTTGAAACTGGCGGGGGGTGGGGAGTGTCCGTTCTATCTGTATTATCTATTCTATGGCCCAGATTTCGTTTTTGTGCATCGTAACGACTTGCCTTTCTTCCAAATGTTGCGAGTCCAATGATAATAGCACCCTCGTAATGTAATATCTGGACATACATTCAAAATTGCATTCATCGCACCTTATTCGTAGTCAGTGTGAACTTTATGTGGACTCCACTCTGGAAGTTGCGATTTTATCATATTGAACAAAATCGTATAACTTTTTTCAGGTCGATCCGACATTAGTGCGAAGATTAAGGATCTTAATTTAATTGTTTCCACACCACTCCCTATGTCACCGTGAATGTTATATAATTGTGCAAAGGGTTTTGGGCAACAGTAAAAAGTACCATCAAAAAAGTATTCTTTTATATTCGGAATTATTAATCGAGACTTCTTTGAGCAAAAAGCAATGATCCGGGGTTGTTTGTTTTCTTCCTCGCAATAATAATCGGCTAAAATTAAATATGATATTTAATGGGCACTTCAATTTCTTTCAAATTCCGAAATACAGTTTTGGAAACTTGTGCTGACTTGTTTCGCGCATCTTGAAGGAAGTGCTTTACGCTTTCATTTCGAGGATATTCCCCATTCACAAAATTCAGTCCAGAATTTTTAAATGCTTTCTTTTTCTCGTCGTATAGTTGTTCGATGGGTTTATCCGAATTAAGCACTCCTTCACGCAGCTTTATCTTTTCTTTTAATATTTCATTACTCAATCCATTAAACTCACAACTATGATCTTTGCTTTTGATAAATATGCAATCCTAAAATGAAACATAGACGTAAGTTACTTAGTACGAAACTCTGAAAACTGGAATAATTATTAAAAAATTCATTACAGCATTACCTTTGAAATTTTGACAGTACCACAACATTTACTTTTATTGTATGTAGAACACCGCCATAATGTTGACCCATCTGTGTAAATCTTGTGTCGATGGTAACGGTAATTACCCCGAAGAAGGGCGGTTCCGCCATTTATTTTAATGTAATCTATTTCCATTGACTTTTCTTTATCTTCCTCTTTCATGGCATTTTCTCACATATGGCACTTTTAAAAACCAAAGAGGTTGTAAACAGAAGACAGTACGGTATTTACTTGCATTCATTATTGGAATATGCATTTTCTATTATTTACCTAATTAACTAGTTATCATGCGAGAGATATATAGGTCAACACATCACTAGGGTCATATACTTGATGGTACCGTTTAACTTTTAAAAACCCACGGTACCACCGGGGGTATGGCCAGGGGTACCGTGGGTCTGAAATGTTTGAAATTCAACCGTTCCGTAACTGTTAAAAGCCCAAAGGACCCTTGTCCTTGCAACACTTACCCATTAAGATAATCAAAACTGGAATTAAGATTATACAAAAATTGGCAGTCATAGGGACTGCCAATGAAAGGGAAAACTAATTGCTTAGAATTTTAAAATTAAATGGCTTAGGTATATTTCACGATTCGTCACCTGTATGGCTACAGATATATGTTTTGTTTATTACTATGTCGGTGACTCGAACCCTCAAAAAGCTAAAGAATTTCTTACTTAAGGTGCGTCCCCCAGCAAAACGAGTTTTTTCTCCAGTTTTCAGAGTTACCTACTTATTAGCCAAAACAAATATCAACTGGTAAAAAATACGTTAAATTTCTAAAACTTCTTGGCTTCAAAATCGTAGTTTTATTTTTTTGTTAATGGACTTATTGTTTAAATAATCGCCTCACAACGAAACCATGAAAAAAATTAATAATTGTAGTTATCATGCATCTCCTCGGAAAACCTCCATTATTTTGATTTCGTACTTACACCAACGGATAGACAATTCCATTACGAACATTTTGGTAGAAAATTTTTTTTCAAAAGACCAAAATCTGATTTTATAAAGAGTGTATTCTAAAACGTAACTCCTCGCACGCACGAGCTCCAAGACTTGCATGTTGTCGATGAATTTGTCTATCTGGGCTCTTTACTGCGATCTGATGGCGACTGCGAGAGGGAAGTGGTGCGAAGAGGACAAATGGCAAAGTCAGCAGTAAAAAGACTGGAGAAGATCTGGAGAAACCGCGGGATACGCTTAAAGACCAAAGTTAACTTGATGCGGACTTTGATATTCTCCATCTTTTTATATGCTTCGGAATCTTGGACTCTAAAGGCAAGGATAAAGGGGAAGATTGATGCGTTCGAAATGTGGTGCTGGCGGAAAATGCTTGGCATCAAGTGGACAGCTCGCCGCACAAATGCATCAATCCTGAACCAGCTGAAGATCAGTACAAGGCTCTCCACCATCTGCACTCAGCGGACTCTTCAATTTTTCGGACACGTGGCTAGACGACATGAAAGCTTAGAAAAGTTAATAATGATCGGTCGCGTTGAAGGGAAGAGAGGTAGAGGCAAAGCGCCATCCCGGTGGATAGACACCATCAAGACCTCAGCAAGGATAAACATCCAAACTTGCTTACGGTTGGCCCAAGACAGGAGTGCCTGGAGGAAGGTGGTTAAGGACGTCGATGGTAGTCACGACCCTCAGTAATGAGGATACGATCAAGAAGAAGAAGAAGTATTCTAAAAATTGAGCGTAAAACAGCGGCAAATACTACTGTTTCTCTCTTGCTCTTTCTTGCGGTGTGCGATAAGGTAAGAAATACTCAAGGTCATTAGCTCGGGGTACGCACTTAAATAAAAAATTTAAAAGCTGAATTCAATAATGTTATTTTCCCGTTGCTGGACTACGGGTTCTTCCTTCCAAGAATACCATTTTCGACGTAAGGTAGCTTTAACTAGTTTGCGTCACAAAATCCCGACTCTTATTCCTCTGAAATATTTTTACCAAAGAAATTAAATCATCGAAATTGATTTACAATTGACGGAGCTATCGCGTAACATACATATTCAAAAAATACATGCTACCGGTTTGCGAACCTCTTCCTTTTTAAAGTCGCTCAAAAACCACGACACTTATACCTACAGACGATTAAAAATATATCAATGTGAAGGTTGGTGCCGGATTTGAGTTAATAAATAGGTTAGTATGATGTGTCCCTGACATTTAGCTCCGCCTAGATTATACAATCTCCAAGCCTTTGTGTGTAAACCGAACTCGCAAGGCTTTTTAATAATGCTTATTCAAAAACTGTTGAATAGTTTTACATAGTCTCTTTTTCTGAAGCCTGTCTCGATAGCCTTAGAAAATATACATATACGAGTAGGTACTTCCTTCTGAATTTATTATTATAATTAGACTCAAGAAAGATCAGTTAATTAAACATTTTATGAGTGTCACAGTTTATATTTACAATATATATCCGTACCTTAATTAATTTTATTAATATATCCGTAATTAATTGTTTTGTTTGAGGAAGCTTCGCAATTTATATATTATATTCATTTGTTTATATTATTAGACATTGGACGAGCAATGCATACCATAATAGCCTTGATCGACCGTCCTAAATGATGGCTCCAACAGCGATCTCATCCATTTCGTACCTTTGGGTTATATTCTGGTATTACGAGATTAGCCAATCAGCCTCCCAAAATCTTCAACTAAGTACATTTATTTAGCAAACCACCTTGAGAGGTACTCTACTCGTTATTCGCATCCACAGGGTCACCTCAGCGACACAACCCTTACTGACCACGATCACAACTCATCTACATATTGTACTGGTTCTGATAGTACGGTACCCGATATGAAATGGTAGTGGTAGAACTCTTTGCAGAGTCAGCCTGGGGAAGTACGACACCTTCTTTGACAGCTATTCTTCAACCAAGCAAGTAATGTGTAAACAGTACTATGTTCCGATTTGAAGGGCAATGCTTCCAGAGAAATTACAAGTCATGGGTCATGGAGCTATAATCTTTCTAAAGTGCAGTGCTGGCTAATGATTTGGACTCTTCATGTAGGTACCCATAGACAACCGACCTTGCATGACAACCGTGATTTTATGGGCAGGCGTGTTGCTTACCATCAGGTACACGTGCTGCTCGCCCTGTCATAAATTTGTTATTATCATAAGTGCCAACTCTTACAACGATTTCATCCTTACATTATACCTCTATTCGTTACCTTCAGGTAATACGCGACCAGCCTCCCAAAATCTTCGACTACATAGCCAACTACTTTTCAGCATCAAAAGATCATGTCAATGACACAGTTTTAATATAGACTACGATCACGACTCAATTACGCTAGTTCAGATAGTCTGGTATCCATTATAAGAGTAGTAGTGGTAGTAGGTAGGACTCTTTGTAGAATCCGCCGGGGAAAGTACCACACCTTTGCTAATTAGTCTACCGCCATCAGTAGATAATGGGCAAACATCACTGCTGTCGTTTTTGAAGGCACCAGTGATTTCACTCATGCCTTACCTCTGGTCGTTGTCTTCAGGTGCTACGAGACCAGCCTCCCAAGATCTTCGACTACATAGCGAACTACCTCTCGGCCCTGCTCATCACTCGCGAGCACGGGATCATGTCGGTGAAGATTCTGGACGACCTCTGTGACTGCCGGCCCTCCGTGTCCGAGCACCTGATGCAGTTGGGCATGCAGCATGAGGAGGCCACAGTGTTAGCTGAGATCATAAAGAAGGAAATCGAGGGGGTTGAACCAGAGGAGGGTAAAGGTGAGTGAATGAGCTGCAATGTAGTCTCGGAAAAAAACCTATTTGAAAAAAAATCTTAGCAAATACAACAACAGTTTTAAATGTGAGGAACCCAGTCCTGGATCCTACACTAGGTAAAGTCCTGTTAACAACTAGTGCCTTTCTTGAGGATAATAATACCACAATTATATTACAGCTTCATATTCAAGTGACTGAAGATGTACCTATGTGTTTCATTTAATTTTCATCATCAGACCAAATCTGTTACACAAATCCAAACTCTAGAAAGTAAACCTAGTTTTAAATTCAGAGTGACATTGTTCTAACGGGCACACATAACGAGTTGTTCACAAAAGCACTCGGTTCTCACTCGTCGTCACACTTTATTTCAATAATTTGTTACAGAAAAGGTGAAAGAAATTCAGATTCTGAAGAAGATATTAGCAAAGAGTCATCTAGAGGAGGAGATGGCCGCCGAGGTGTGCCAGGTGGCCAGAAACGCGCATCGTGACTATTGGTACCGTAAGCGGATATTGGAAAAGGTTAGTAGATGCTTGATAAAATGACATTAGGCACGCTTAATGATATGCCCGAAGAGAAATTTTGCGTTTTTGCGCGACTGTGACTAAAAACTTTTTGGTATTCCTTTTATTTATTCCCTAGTTTACTTAGGCAGTTTTAGTCGCGTAGTTCCTATTTCAGTGCTTTTACCGCGATGAAAGGAAAAATAAGGTTATCTGCTATTCCGGACTATAATCTAACAGAGTTGCAAATTTCGACCCGATAAGTTCAGCCTTGCCTTTTTTTTTAAATAAAGAGTGACGAGACGAGCAGGACATGTGCCTGATGGTAAGCAACATGCCTGCCACATAACAGCACAGTGACACGCAGCTATTGGAACATGAAGAGTCCAAATCATTACCTAGCACTACACTGCGCTCGTCACCTAGAGATCTAAGTTGTTATATCTCTCAGCCCTGTAATTTCTCTGGAAACATTGCCCTTCAAACCGGAACACAGTAATGTTTGCACATTACTGCTTGGCGGTAGAATAAATGGCAAAGGTGTGGTACTTCCCCAGGCGGACTCTGCTAAGAGTGCTACCACTACAAAAAAAAAACCATCGTGATTGAGCAACAAACAACCGACTATTTAAACCTAGCTAGTATTTATGTTGTTAGTAGGGGACAGGATAGCAAAAATTGTCATCACGAAACCGTCTTTCATGGAAATGTATGCCAATTTCTTTGATTAGCCAATAAAATTTCGTTTCACACGAGTACTACTACTCACGTTGTTGTACCAATGTTTCTCGTTCCAGGATCTGAACGTTCAACCCCACGAGGCCTGGGAGGTGGCTGTGGAGCGTACCCTGGACCTGTATCGCAGAACTAAACCTTCTTACAGCGAGCTGACTCGAGCTACGCAGAAAATTCAGGTACCTGTTATACAAATGGCTATAGCAGATTGGAAATCATTGTTTTATTTATCTAAAAAATCAAGAGTATAAGTGCTTGAAGCGACCAGCGCAGCGGTACCTATTCCTATTACCCGCGAAGTTCCCGTATTAAAAAAAAAAAACAATAAAAAATAGCCTATTGTGTTCTTTCAGACTTTAATCTGTGTTCCAAATTTCACCCAGATCTGTTCAGACGTGATGGAGCAATCAAGCATCCAATCATTGACATTTATAATATTAATAGGAAATAGGGTATTAGTAGGACGACTATCTTTATTAACAATGCTCAGCTGGTTTTACCAGAATAGTTCCAATTCCACTGTAGGAAAGTATTCTAAAATGTACTTTATCTTCAATTTCAGGCCGCGTATCGCGGTTACTACGTGAGACGCAATCTGCTCCGCCACCTGAAGCCGAAGAAGGGCAACAAGGCGAAAGTAGACCTGCCCGGCCCACCGGCGGACGTCGCTGCCTCCAGGGAGATCGACCTGGGACCTGTCATCGTTAGTTTACTTATCACATTCATCATAGTATAAGCAGCTCACTAAATGTTCCCTGGTACTGGGACTTGGGGCCTTATCTCGAAAGGAGACTCAAGGCAATAATCCAACACAATAGTTATTATAGATATTTCGTGGGCTGTGATTTGAATTCTAGCGTCACGCTATGATGATATGAAAGATAAGAAATCTTCGGGTAAACTCGGCCATCGGCTTTGGCCATCTAGAAATGCGTGAGCATTTCCCAATGCGTCAGTATTTCTAAATGGCTATGCTCATGGCCACGTCCTCCGGTTTCACCCGCGTAGTTTCCAAAGTAAGCTATCAAATTCTCAGGTTTAAGTTTCACTTCTATCGGCAGTTTCTATGACTGCCAATATTTTTTTATTGTGTGAGTTAGTCAGGAGTGTTTTAAGTTTTTGTCTATATATGAAGAAAATCGCTCCAAGATGGCTGCCGCCACAAAATGGCGGATGACATTTGTTTTCACTATTCCCACAACATAGGAACTAAATAAAAGGAGATGACTAGTAAAATACTATATATCCACACCGGGGGTAACCCAAAATTTATTTTAATTTTGTTTTTTCTTTTCAGAATGTGAGAGTGCGTGAGGAAGACACGGCCGTCGAGTTCGAGAAGCAAGTCGGGAAGAAGCTGCACCTGAGCTACGACCCCATGAAGACCATCACACACGTCACCGGGGATGTGAAAGTCATGTATGCTAGCCTTTTGAATTCTACTACAACTTTAAAGCCCTTGTTAGTCATGACTACATTTAGTCGCTACTGAATTCAGTGAAATGTACCTAATAGCATTCAGGAAGCTAATATACTAAACTAGCTGTTACCCGCGACTTCGTTCACGCGAAATTAATACTAAGGTAGCTCAGGCAGTACTTATTTGTATACCCAGACACATTTACGGTTATTAAAACATTTTTTCCCATTTCAACCCCAATTTCACTCCCGTACAGTTCGAAATTACGAAATTGATAGAACAAACATTCGTTGGCTTCGTATCAAGTGTCTATATACAGAGTTTCATAGTTTTATCTTCAACGGTTGGGACGTTCCATATTGACATTCATCCCCCATTTGAACCCCAATTTCATCCCCGTACAGTTTGAAATTACAAAATTGCTAGAACAAACATTAGTTTGCTTCGTGTCAAGTGCCTATATTCAGAGTTTGATGGTTTTATCTTCAACGGTTGGGAACTTCCATATTGACATTCATCCCCCATTTCAACCCCAATTTCACCCCCGTACATTTTGAAATTACAAAATTGCTAGAACAAACATTAGTTTGCTTCGTGTCAAGTGCCTATGTACAGAGTTTCATGGTTTTATCTTCAACTGTTGGGAACTTCCATATTGACATTCATCCCCAATTTCACCCCCGTACAGTTCGAAAGTACAACATTCATAGAACAAACATTTAATTGTTTCGTGTCAAGTGTCTAGATACAAAATTTGATAATTTTAAAAATGACGTATTTTCAAATAACCGTTCATCCCTTGTTTCAACCTCTTAGGGGTTGAATTTCGCAAAACCCCGTCTTAGCGAGCGCCTACGTGATAAAAGAGACCTACATGCAAAATTTCAGATTCCTAGCATTTGTAGTTTCTGAGATTCCTTGATGAGTGACCTTTCGCTTTTATATATATAGATTTAGAAGCGAGGATTGCTTGCTTCTAACTAGCTTCTAAATTCAGTCACTAAATTTTGCCAAGTATAATAAGAGCTTAAGGCCGTACCCTGATCAAATGACCTTCAGCATTTCTTTCATCTTCAATTCACCTCACTGACGGATAACGCATGTTCTTGAAGGACTAGGGCGGAGCCAGCTTTGGCGCCAGCGGTTACAAAGTCGTGGTCAAGTCACAAGACCGTACGATAAGTGCGTACGGGCGTTTTAATTAGTGGTCCACAAGTACTGGACCCAACCCAGGATCACAAATTTGTACATCTGCACTTGCAAAAAAACTGGACCCAACCCCCAAACCAGGATAACAAATTTGTACTTACATCTCATCATCATCATCAGCCCGTGATCGTCCACTGCTGGACATAGGCCTCTCTTATATTTCGACACTCAGCTCGATCCTCAGTCTTACGTTTCCAACCGCCACTAGCCGTCTTTCGTATATCGTCACTCCATCTAGTCCCAGGGCGTCCTACACTACGTTTACCGATTCGCGGTCTCCACTCCAGAACCCCCAGAACCCGAATTTCTTATTTGTGTTTCTGTGAGTCAACACAACACTGTTTAGTTTTCAACCCCAATAATCCTACTAATAAGGAACTACGCGGCTAAACCCGCGGGACGCTACTAGTTAATCATAAGTTACTTAAAATTTGAAGCAATTGCGTTGGCGTTTTCTTAACTTATTCTTATACAGGACTGTGCATATCGGAGGCCGTCCTCATGCGGCAGGCCACTCATCGATGGCAGGCCACTCATCCTCGGCAGGTCGACTGTCGACCACGGGGATGACGCGGGGGGTGCGCTTGTCCTCGTTCAAGGGGAGCGAGCTCCCCGATCCTTTGGATGAAGCTCCTTATAAACTACCCCATCTTAAAGGTAGCCTTGAAATCTAATATTAGTAGGTCCAATGACTTCAAAGGAAGGACGTGGCTTACAGAACATTTTTTGGCTGGTCAGCAAAAACTCGTTCACTCCCTTCCCGCGCACTGACCGCTGTGAACTGAGTCGCATGTCTCATGGCCCTAAATATGCAATTTTAGGCCCAACGCGGTTGTGCCATTTTGTCGCGTCTTTGGCCAGGTTCTTCTATATACCATATACCTAAGTCTATGTAGTAGGTACTTAAGTACCTACTTTTATCTCACGAAACAACGCTAGCTTAACTTCCGGTAACGATGTTCACAAACACGCTGTGATTGTGTGCGTGACAGCGGATGCCTCCGCCGAATGGCCGAAGTAACAATTTTGTGATCTGTGCCTCCGCTCCAGACGCGGACGATGGTATTTATTTTCACGCACACATCGGCTGTTCAAAATCAAAACCTAGCAAGGGACATTTTTGGCAAAATACTTTTTTTAAACCAATCTACACAAAAATTTGAGCTGCATCTAATGCAAAAATAACCATATTTATATCGCCATTAGAACTATAGTTATGAAAATGCCAAACCTAGCAAGTGCACGTCTTAGTCCGGTATAACAAAATCAAAAATCTAGCAACTAACATTTCCAAATCCAAAACCCTATTAACTACGGTACATACTAGGTTTTTGAATTTGTAAAGTAGACTTACTAGATTTATGAATTTGGGATAAGCCCTATGCTAGGTTTTTGAACTTGGAATGATGTCATACTAGGTTTTGGTTTTAAAAAACCAGTGAAGTATGCAACGAAATTTCCAATGACTACTTATAGTAAATTATAGCAAGTCAGTGTGAACTGAGAAGTTAGTGCGCGGGGTAGGAGGGGTTAGGGGGGTGGTGTGGGGTTTTAAAGCGTATTTAAACTGTCCATACAGACTGATTCTCCCTTGTTTGTGATAACAACTTTAAATGTAATTTTTCTTGGACAAACAACGTTTCATATTTCATATAAATAATATTCGTTTTGTTTAATTTCTGTTCACATATTTTTTGTTTCCAATGACATAACATTGATACAACAACGATAACGCTAATGTTCAAATAGTATAGTATTGATTTCATATAATAGTCGTTTGAGTTCTTCCTTGTTTTCTTTCAAGCCGCGAACATGCATATTTACATTTAGGCAGCGGTTTTGCTCGCGTGTTATGGGAAAGTTCCACAAATAGTACAATTTTATTACTGAAGATAGGTGATTTTGAAAATTATTGTTTATTATAATTCTAAAGAGTTTTTTAGTCATAGTGACATATTTAGCACCTATTACACTCGCGAGGAAGACAAGCCGAATATGATTTATTTTCGTAAATGAACAATGATAATTTTGATTGTTTGATAAAACAATTCAAACACCTAGTAACTACCTTACTTACTAGGTTTTTATTTTGGATTTCATGTGATACCTATTTTAGATTTCCCAAATCAAACTTAAGTAAGGCACATAAAACTTGTACAGATAGACATAAATTGAACTAGCTCATTATGTAAAGCAAACTGTATTTATCAATTTCAAAATGAAAACAGTACAAAAAGGATGTTGTATTCTGAATGGTCAAAGAAAATGTTTCTTTTCCTTCTCCTATAAAATTTGCTCAATGCTCTTGCTAGGTTTTGATTTTGGACAGCCGACATACTTAGCGTGTTTTTTTTACCACCACAAGCAAGACACGCGTCGCTTCGTGAGATAAACTACTTTGGATATCTATTTTATGGCTAAAGAATAATTTTGCCCATAAGGAATCCGTTCAGTAAAGCGGTGAGCTATCTTGTTTTTCATACGAATATTTTAAACACGAAAGTTGTAAGTATCTCTGTCGATGTTAGGTACTGCTGAAGGGATCTAGATGAAATTTGGTGCACCAGTATTTAGTAAGTACATCGATTTTACAAATTTAGTCAAATAGGTACCTTAATTTCAACATACTTAGGTACGTCTTCATTGTAAATAACAGATGCACATTTGGACTACGCGACAACCACGCCGCCTTCGTCCCCCGAAGTCCCCGAAAAAAATAAAACCTTTGTGCCGATCCAAAGCGGAAGGATTTCTTTCGCGCAGGTGAGGATACAACTTTATTTAGGTATTTATTGCTTAAAAACAGAAATCAAATATTTTTCGAGCCATCAACGAATTTACATTAAATCATCATTAAATGTAAGCTTACTACAAGATTACTGTGCATTTACCGAACAACAGATAGGATTTTTAGTCCGGTCAATTTAGACATAAAAAATAGTAATCAAATAACAGAAATTCCGATAGAGTTTGAGAAAAGACCTTGGGTTTATCATCAGAAATGAGGGGCCAAAACTCCCCTTCAGTCGCACGTGAACTTATTGACTTATTCGAAGTCAAAATTCAAAATTTTTGGTAAGTAAATCAAAGTACCTAGTACTTACCTACATCTTTAACTTTTGTATAAAAAGTCCCTGAGGTTTTTTTCTCGAAGACCCGCCACCATTTCCCAGAAATTGCGCTCGTGTCTTTGTTTGTGTCTTTACAATCTTTTCTCAGGCGGGTAATTATAATTAAGTGGGGCTACGCTAACTAGCAACTCAGCCCAAGGTAGTTTGCTCAATATTTTGTTCAGGCGCTAAATAACTTTGCCTGACATTGAAGTTTATAGTTTTTCCCTTCAAGAAACGTATGGGAGAACAGGGTAGCGATTCTGAAACCATTCGGTTGCATCTGACACGGAATCTCATCTCTCGGTCTTTGTCTTATCTGTTTAGCATGACAAAGACCGAGAGATGAGATTCCGTGTCGGATGCAACCGAATGGTTTCAGAATCGCTACCCAGGACAATTTTAGTCAGTGGGTAATGGGAGTCACCCTAAGGTCACACTTAGGTACATCAGCAGTTTGTTGCTGTTTTAAAATATTTTGTTTCCGTTCAAGAAACGTACTGGAAGTAGGTAGGCCTAGATATATAGTTTAAACGTAGGCGGATGAAGTCGATAATAATAACTTGGTATGACTGCAGAAACTCGAAGAAATCGTCGAGAAAGGTCTAGACGATGATATTCCTGAAGAACTTCCAGGCGCCGAGTCACCTCAAGAAGAAATACAAGAAGTGCCCGAAGATATAGCAGGTAATGTCAGGCCGTCACTTTATAGCTCATATTACAGTTTGTTTTTAAACAAAGAGATCGACTGTCATGAGTCTGTATACTGTGATTCAGGTGGGAGGGAACTCAGAGTGTGGGTTAGGTTAGGTTAGACATCCCAGGAGTGCGTGGCTCGGGAACCTCCACGTGGTACATCCTGGGCATCACACAACAACTTGCCTCGGTGGCATCATGTTGTGTGATGGCGAATCCCAGCCATATCTCGGCTGATATATCGGCTAAGTAGTATTTCTAAGTCTTCCTAATAAAGGTCCTCCACGAGCACTCTTTAGCAGAGTGCTTGGGGTGCGTCGCTTGATGAGTATAGCCTCTGGGATGGCGCGCACGGTGTTTCCACGGGCCTCTCATGGAAAGAGGGTTGAAAAATCCAACCCTTATAGAGACAGGTCCCAGGGGACCAACGCCGCCAGGGCTGTGGTGTAGTGCGAGAGTGTTCCCGTAGCTCCAGTCCTTATGCTTATGGATGAAACACCCCAGGGTTTTTAGTGGGTAGGCCGTTATAATAATTATGATCCCACATATATTATCTATCGCGCTCCCCCCGGAGACGGTGGAATTAATTAAGAATATTCCCTGGGAAAAAATGTTACGAGTCGAGAAAATCAGTCGAACCATTTCGGAGAAACACAAAATTACATAAAAATATGGCAAGTACTTAACACAAAAATCGTGACACGAGATTTGTTTAAACGTAGGTACATATAGAGTTTACTATGTGATGGTAACAAGCCTGCCCATAACTGCACTGAGCTCAAACTCACTGGTATCTGGTTGCGGGACGAGCAGGACATGTGCCTGATGGTGAGCAACACGTATTGTCGTGTCACACAGCAATTAGCTTGGCGTTAGAACACCTTGCAGAGGTGCGGTACTTCCAGCGGACACTGCGAAGAGTCCTACCACTACAACAATCCAGCTGTCCTCCCATCGGTGTTCTTCAAATAGAAGGAAAGTTAAGCTAAAACAATGGGATTGTCGACAGAAGTGAATACTTATAACTCAGAATTTGATAGCTCACTTTGGAAACTACGCGGGTCAAGCCGGAGGGCGCTGCTAGTCTGGAATAAATCGTCAAAGAATAAAATTGTCGTCTAAATAAGTCTTCTAAGCATGGCCATCTAGAAATGCTAACGTATTTGTAGATGGCCATGGTCCCGAGTTCACCCGAAGTTTTCTTTCATTTACGAGCGTAAAGGTACAAGTCCGCGCTGAGACCGCGACACGAGACCGCGACAGGAGACCGAGACCGGAGACCGCGACAGGCACTTGACACTATGGAATTGTATAGACACCAGTTCGCGCCGCGACCGCGACAGGAGACCGAGACCGGTCGCGGTCGCGGTCGCGGCGCGAACTGGTGTCCATACAATTCCATAGTGTCAAGTGCCTGTCTTGGTCTCCGGTCGCGGTCTCGCGTCGCGGTCGCGGCGCGAACTTGTACCTTTAGGCATGAGCTGAATTCACAGCCCACGAAAAAACTTTGCGTGGTGCGCTATACGAAGTTTTCCCTTCAAAAATATTTCCGTTTCCATCACCAGGATACGACAGCGCAGCCGAGGCGGACGACAGCGCGGCGGAGGGTGGGGACAGCTTCCCCATAGCTTCCGACGCGGCGTCTTCTCCCGGCACAGACGATGAAGAGGAATGATGGCCACAACAGGTCACATCACAATAGTCAATCCGGGCGTTAAATTGGTTCTCGGAATTGGGTATACTCAGTCAGTACCAAGTCTGCTTCATGCTCGCGGCTTCAGATCCCATTCTAAGCACACATTTGGCTTTGTGACTAATGACTTTGTTGGCTAGTGACTTTGCTGGTAATAAGTCTGCCTGCGCCTGCGATGCCGTAACCGTAGGTCGGGGGTTCGATTGTGAGCAAATATTTGTGTTATTAGACAAATCTTTGTTATGTTATTAGACAAATGTTTGGGTGTTATAATAATAAGTACCCTATGTCTTTATAATAACTACCTATATAAGTATTATAAATACCATTTGGTACCATAATGCAAGTACAGTATAAATAATCCAAGGTCCCTAATAATTAAAAAGCTAAAATTTATAATTTTTATAGTTTCAATACCTCTTCTAATCCATTATTTCGCAATGCCGTACAAAAATCATGCGACAAGAAGAAATGGTAGAGGGTTGCAACCCCCCCCCTCTTCAATCACACTCAGTTGGACAGCTTACAAGTGACGGCATAGTGCTGAATCTTATTACTTTACACCCTTTTATCATCCTACAAATGGTCTCCTGGTGGTGCATTTGACCCGTAAATTTTGTTCACGGGCCTGTAGTCTATATGGCCCTCTCTTTAATTGGCATTTTAAACGAGTTTTTTTGTTTCGTCTTGAGGAAGAATTTTGTGTTTATTTGTTGAAATAATATTTTTGTTTAAAATTGTGTTTTATTTACCTTGTTTATGTATTTCTCTGTAACGTAGGTATAGACAACACCTTAAGCATAAGGACGTCATGATATTCGTTATGATATTTTTTTTATCTTTAAAAGCCGGGTCACACAGAGGCGATCCGATAGCGATAGCGATAGCGATCCGAGACGGGATTTTTTGTAATGTTCGAATTTGTATGCAACCTGACACACAGCAAGCGGGCGCGATCCCATACTCGGATACGATCCGGATCGCTATCGGATCGCTATCGCTATCGGATCGCCTCTGTATGACCCGGCTTTTAATCTAGTAGTGATTTATGGAGTGACATAGAGCTGGAAAAAATTCAGATGCTGGCAGGATTGGAACGTACGACCCCACACTTATGACAAAAGACGATCTCCCTGCCACAGCTATCTCGGAAACAAGCATTATTTTAAAGCTTTTAAAACAAGCTTCTATTGCTTGTTAAAAAAAACTTAAATGATCAGCTTCCAGCTCCATCATCAGACCTTGGTTACTATCTAGCACCAAAGTACTTTGCAAAACGTATCAAAAAGCCGAGAACGAGAGGCCGAGAATACAGATGATGTACATCATCATCATTCACAGCCTTATTTATACACTGCTGGGTATAGGCCTCTATCAGGCCATCTTCCTCGGTCCTGTGCTAATCGAGTCCAGTTTTGACCCGCGCTTTTACCGCCTAACTAAATCGACTATCGCTTTGCTAATGCTGTCTTTATCATTTCAAGCGAAAAGAAAAGAGAGAGAAACTGCAAAGCTATGACATTTTTCGTTCGGTGGTAGACCCTCCCGTAATAAAAACGATACCGTCGATCCATCTTGCAGCTGGACGTCCTACACTCCTCTTACCAATGATGTTCTATATACCTCATTGCCTCTTACCTATTTTTTTAAAGCAAAGTAGCTATTAGAGATACGCCCAGGACATTGGACACATGCCTGATGGTAAACAACATGCCTGCCACATAACACAGCACAGTGACCCTGACACGCAGCTATTGGAACATGATGAGTCCAAATCATTACCTAAGACTGCACTGCGCCCGTCACCCAGATATATAAAATGTCTTATCTTTATGCACTGTAATTTCACTGGAAACATTGCCGTTCAAACCGTAACACAGTAATGTTTGCACATTACTGCTTGGCGGTATAATAACTGGCAAAGGCGTGGTACTTCCCCAGACGGACCTTACCTCGGCCACCACTCGGTCACACCTCAGTTACCACATTCTAAGTTCCAAGTTTTCAATTCTATCGACAGTCCCAATGGCTGCCAATTTTTTAAAAAAAGTGAACCTATCTTGTCGAATAGGTTTGTTATATTTTATGATGGAATTTGTGTTCGAAGCCATCTAGAATCAATAAAAGTCAGGGAGTATTAGAATGTATCCGTTGTCATATATGTAGGTACCGGGTACACGTAAGTAGTCGTGTGCAGTGGGGATGGAGGAAATATTCCAGAGTCAGATTAGAGACGGCTGCAGGCTCGCCTTGCCTGAAGGACTCCGGGACTTGATGAGCGATATCTCCAGAGAAGTAAGTTACTGGGAATGCGTAGGTACACTAAGTGATTAATTTCTACAAATGTAATGGAGATTAAAGCTTGGATTTATGGATGTTTATTGATCATGTCGGATGGCCGAACGGATCTGGCTGTAGTTTGAAATACAGTTAGTTTCTAGTCTGGAATAGCACTATTTTTTCAAATAACTGGAACGGGAACTTCGCCGGTTAAACCTTTGGCCGTTGGTGCTACTATATTTACCGCACTCAGATAAAGCATATAATCTGTTGTGGCATAGTGACGAGAATGTCGGGTTCACAAACGTGAGACCATAATTATGTAGGTTCAAACTCTATCTGCACCTCTTGTCTTAGTCAGATGTACTAGTTTGTTTTTACCACTGACTTTAAAGGTGAAATAAAACATCGTGAGGAACCCAATTTGCTTCAAGATAGACACGTTTTGAGGGATAGTCAATTCGTTGTCAGTCAAGTTGAGCAGCGTGGGAGATTATGACCTTGATTCTCTCTTTGTTAGAGAATGCTGCGAGTCTTAGTAGTGGAAACATAAGAACTGTTCATGCTTCATGCGCCATGTCAAAATAAGCATTTTACTTTTTTGAGGACTAGCAAGTACCCCTCTAAATATTCCCGTAGCTGGAACTCCTGACCTTCTCTCGTAAGGCGAGAGTCAAGGTTATAATCCACCAAGCTTGCACAATACGGATTGGTGGATGAAGCCTTATCTCGAGAAATTCTGGGAACATGACGTATTCCTCACGATGTATTCCTTCACCGTTTTTAAGTTAACAGCATTATGTACATGACTTTGAAAGGACAGTGATGCGCGTGGGATTCAAACCAGGTGCTCCAAATCGGCATTTACCATTCTCCCGATCAAACCAGCCGTAACTTTGAGGACTATAGTTGCCTTATACTTAGTTTCTAAGTACAATGAAACCTGTGTACGCAATTTTGAATTTTATGGCCACTAATTCCAGGTACTTCGCGCACAGCCACCTGACCTGTACCAGTTCATCGTTGACTACTTAGAAGCCATGTTGCTAGCCCGTGAGACGCTGTGCATTGCTTGCAAAGTATGTCGCGATGTCTGCTCGTGCGTTTCTCACCCAGAATTAGAAGAGGAGTTTAGAAATCTTGGCTTAAACGAGGAAGATTTGGAGACGGCCATGAACGTGGTCAAGGAGTTCTTTGAAAAGGATGAAGGTAATTAGAATTATTGGTAATTGGTAAGCTTAACTATTTCTGACAAGCTTAGTAGTTAAATTAGTTCTGTTGAGTCTGGCACTGGACTGCGCTAGTCCCTTAAGATGTTTTTTAACTGTTAGACCTGTAATTTCCCTAGACAAATTGCCCTTCTGGCCCTTCAAACCGGAATGGAATACAGTAGGTAAAATTAGCACATATTTTGTAGTGGTAAGACTCTCTACAGAGTCCGCCTGGGAAAGTATCACATCATCATGTCAGCCGAAAGACGTCCACTGCAGGACAAAGGCCTCCCCCAAAGATTTCCACAAAGATCTGTCCTGCGCTGCTCGCATCCAACGATTTCCGGCGACCTTTACCAGATCATCGGTCCATCTTGTGGGGGGCCTGCCAACGCTGCGTCTTCCGGTACGCGGTCGCCACTCGAGAACCTTTCCGCCCCAACGGCCATCGGTTCTGCGAGCTATGTGCCCTGCCCACTGCCACTTAAGTTTAGCAACTCGTTGAGCTATGTCGGTTACCTTGGTTCTCCTGCGGATTTCCTCATTTCTGATTCTATCGCGCAGGGAAACTCCGAGCATAGCTCTTTCCATTGCCCTTTGGGTGACTTTGAGCCTTCTTATGAGGCCCATAGTAAGCGACCACGTCTCTGTTCCGTATGTCATCGCTGGCAACACACACTGGTCAAAGACTTTCGTCTTGAGACACTGCGGTAGTTTAGACGAGAAGATATTACGTAGTTTCCCGAACGCTGCCCAGCCGAGTTGGATTCGACGAGTGACCTCTTTCTCGAAGTTGGATCTACCTAACTGGACTGTTTGTCCTAGGTAAACGTATTCGTCCACAACCTCGAGCGTAGAGAGTCCTACTTTAAGAGGAGTGGGTACAACATGGTTATTTGACATGATTTTTGTCTTATCCATGTTCATTTTAAGACCCACTTTTTCAGAGGCTCTACTGAGGTCATTTAGCATTCTGCCGAAGTCGTCCAGGGTTTCAGCCATGACCACGATATCATCGGCAAAACGGAGGTTGGTCATGTACTCCATTTATGTTGATGCCGAGTCCGTTTCAGTCCAGAAGTTTGAAGACGTCTTCCAGTGCGGCGGTAAACAGTTTCGGGGATATGACATCCCCCTGTCTCACACCTCGTTGCAACTGGATCGGTTTCGAATTCTGGTCCTGAAGACGAACTGACATGGTGGCGTTTTCGTACAGGCACCTTAGCACCTCAATATACCGATAGTCAATTTGGCACCGCTGGAGCGACTGAAGCATAGCCCAGGTCTCGATCGAATCGAAGGCTTTCTCATAGTCCACAAACGCCAAACATAGGGGCTGATTATACTCTTCGGTCTTCTGTATAACCTGCCGTAGCGTATGTATGTGGTCTATGGTGCTAAAGCCTTTTCGGAAACCGGCTTGTTCGGGCGGTTGGAAGTCGTCAAACCTGCGTGCGAGACGGTTCGATATGACTCTCGAGAACAGTTTATAAACGTGACTCAGAAGCGTGATGGGCCTGTAGTTCTTCAAAAGGGTCTTGTCACCCTTCTTAAAGAAGAGTATCACCACGCCTCTGTGCCATGCCTTCGGCGTTTTGCCTTCGAGAATGGCGGAATTAAATAGCTTCTGTAGAGTCCTTAGCATAGGCGAACCTGCCGCTTTCAGGAGCTCAGCTGTAATGCCGTCATCACCCGGCGCCTTGTTATTCTTTAGCTGTTTGAGAGCCATTCTAATCTCGTACAGGCTAACGTCCGGGATATCTTCGGTGTAATGTCGGGTTAACCTGGCTCTAGGATCGCTGGTCAGGTTTACGACAGGTTGCTGTGTCGTCGTGTATAGCTGTCCGTAGAACTTCTCAACCTCTCCCATGAGCTCGGATTTGGACGATATGATCTTCCCATCCTCGGTCTTCAGCTTCATCAGTTGGCTCTGGCCAATAGACAAATCTCGGGCGAATACTTTAGAGCCTTTGTTCTGCTCAATAGCCTTTTCAATACACTTCGTATTGAATTGCCGTATATCGCGAGTCAGTGACTTTGAGATCTGTCTATTGATCCTTCGATACTTAGAAGCATCACCTGAAGATTGTAAAACCATCTTGCGCCTTTCTTCCATGAGCTCTAGGGTAGGGTTAGAGAGTTTTTGGGTTCCTTTCGTACGACGGATTTTAAAGTATTTAGATCCGATCGTATGGACAGCTTCCACGACCCTGTCATTATAGTCATCCACGTCTACGCAGTCACCTAGGCATTCGAAGCGATTCTGAGGTTCGAGTTGGAAGTTCTCGGAATTCTGGATTTGGATAGGCGCTGGCCGGAGCGTAGACTTCATCAGTCGCGACCGTTCGAGTTTTATATTAAGATTCAGCATGCCTCTTACCATTCGATGATCACTCCCGGCTTTTACCGCATTGATCACGGAGACATCACTGAATATTTCTCTCCTTGACGACATGATGAAGTCTATCTCATTTTTGGTTGCACCATCGGGACTAATCCAGGTCCATTTGCGTTGTACCGGCTTCTTATAGAAAGAGTTCATCATATAGAGTCCGTCTTTCTCCAAGAAGTCGGCCAGCATCTGGCCCCGTGAATTCCGATTACCAAATCCGTAATTCCCGACTCTAACCTCATCATCGCCTCGCCTGCCCAGTTTCGCGTTGAAGTCCCCCATGACGACAGTGTAATGGGTCTTGGAGGCATGCATGGCTTTCGAGATATCCTCATACATAGCCTCTACCTCAATATCGGAATGTGTCGACGTTGGCGCGTATACCTGTATGACCTTCAGCGAATACCGTTTGGTAATTCTGAGTATAAGGTACGCTACCCTCGTCGACACACTCCCGATTTGAGTAACACTGTTCACGAGGGACTCGTGGACGATGAACCCGACACCACCTTGGGACTGTTGGTCGCCCTCCCGGAAATAGAGCAAATTGCCGGATTTAAGTATTATCGAGTCCTCGCCCTCTCTTCGGACTTCAGATAAACCTATAATACTCCAGCGCAATTTGCTCAATTCTTCCTCCAGTTTGATAACCTTCTCGTCAGTCCGCAGTGTTCGCGTGTTGAATGTTGCCAGGGCCAAGGGTCTTTTACGGTAGCTTAAGGGGGCCGTCCGGGGATTCTTAGCACCCCCTGCTCCGCTACTGTCGTGGCCGCTACCACAGCCAGGACTAGCAGAGCTGCCGGAGACTAGGGTCCGTGGCTTTCTTTTTGTGTACATAAGGGGGGGGGGGGGGTTTGCCGTAATCGCCACGCTTGGCAGGCGGGTTGGCGATCGCAGTTGGTCGGAAGTTTTCTACAAGATGCTGCTGCCCATCTTGTGTTATTAGTGTTTATAACTTCCGACCATTCCGCAATGGTTTTACCGCCATTGTTCGGTGGACTGATTGCACTGATGGTAGTTTCCACGACTATGAAGGTCGTGCAAACTACCATTAGTATTACATATTTGCCAGTTATTCTGTCGCCAAACAGCAATGTGAAAACATCACTGCGTTCCGGTTCGAAGAGCAATGCTTTCAGTGAAATTACAAGGGATAAAACATTTTATATCTCTGGGCGACGAGCACAGTGCAGTGATAAGATAATGATTTAGACTCTTCGTATTCCAATGGCTGCGTGTCACTGTGCTGTTATGGTCAGGCATGTTGCTTACCATCAGACAAGTGTCCTGCTCGTCTCGTCACTGTACATATAGCTCTATACTATAGGAAAAAAATACTGCTTGGCGGTAGAATTACTGGCAAAGGTGTAGTAGGTATTTACCTAGCTAGACGCTAGACGGAGTCTAGTAGTAGTGGCAAGACTCTAGACGCTAGATGTCTCTACTAGATGTCTAGATGACTCTAGATGCGTCTAGAGTCTTGCCACTACTACTACTATATTACGTGTGTAGGCTATTAAAATTATTATTAGGACTACTTACTTCAAGATTCAAGGGCTCCACGATTGTAGCAAATACACTTTTTTAACAAAAAACCTGTGAACACTTGAAGATTTTGAGTAGGTACCTAAGTGGCGCGACCCTCGCTCAAGAATTTCGAAAAAAATATTTGGATTAGGAGGATTTAGGTAATTTTGTACTTTGACATGAATAAGGTTAAGCAAAAACGGTTCGACTAACTATCCTCAAGCACCGCAGAATATAATAAATATTCCTATTTTTACTTTTCAAATGCTAGAAATATTATCTTTCCATATGTTTATGTGTCCTCCCACTAGATGGACAGATGACCTAACAAAGGTCGCTGGAAACCGCTGGTTGCAGGTTGCGCGGGACCGTTCGTTGTGGAAATCTAGGGGGGAGGCCTATGTTCAGCAGTGGACGTCTTGCGGCTGATGATGATGATGATATGTTTACGGATATTTGACGTGTGCAGTAAAGCCATTAGCCATTGGAACTGAAATTAGTCACATCATTTTATTGCTAACCTAGATACAAATAATGTTTGGTTTGGATCTATTCTTTATCAGTCTTTATTTCATAAAAACATAATTGTACATGTTTATGACAGGATTAAAGTAATCCACGATTTTTACGGTATTCAAGTTGGTGTCAGGTTTAAAATGTTTTACTTAGGTACTCTTAAATAATTTTTCGTGACCACGGCCTTTGTACCGAGATCGAAACGTTGAGAGTACTCTTCTGTACTCTGAATATTCTGTGTTGAAAGAATTATTTCTACCTATAGGTTACTTGAACAGATGAACAGATCGTAGATAATATAATAAGTAATTATAACACAAATATTAATATTGATTGTTCAGTCAAATCAATCGGATCGAAATTACAGAGATACCTACATTATCACCATCATCAGCCTGCATTCGCCCACTGCTGGACATAGGCCTCTTCCATAATACGCCACTCAGCCCGATTCTCGACCTTTAAATCGGTTTGAAAGCTAAAGATTTCAACCGCAAATGTTTTATAGAAATAAAATACTTACATTATGTTCCTAACCCCACACTAGGCTCGGAGGCCCGTGGAAGCCAGGGAATGAAAGTAAAATACACAGCTGGATGTCTTAATAAATATATTATTGGTCACATTCCAGTTAGAAGCGGTCTCTATGTTTTGTGTGTGTATGTGCGTGTGCGGGTGTATGTGCGCGTTTGTGTGAGGGTTACTGTGTGCGTGCGTGCGTGTGTAATAAGCAACTTAACTTTAATATTGTGTCATTTTCCTTCAGTAAAAGAAGAGAGCCTTATAACAACTTTGTTTTATAAGACGAACGTGGACCCAAACCTGCTGACCGATATTCAGGACGCCGTCCGCAGAGCCTTCCAAAAACATCTGCAATATCATCAGGCTGAGTACTGGGTCAGATCAATAATTTCATTAATTTTACCTAACGATAGGATAATGCCACCAAATAAAATTATTTTTCAGTTCATAAAAAAAACTTCAGTTTCTTTTCTTTTTTTCTTTTTTGTGGCTTTGAATAAAAAATATTATTTTCTTACCAAAATGGTTTTTGTTCCGAATAAAAATTAAATGTAAAAACTCCTCCACGCGTTAAGCCTACGTCAAAGTTATCCTATCGTTTTTTTTATAAGAGAATTCATTACAAAGTGCATCGCGGTGAATGGGACTCTCTACTAGGCAGCCTACTCACCTAAGCTTGCGGTGTTTCATCCATACGCCGACATTGAAGTTACGGGAAAGCTTTCGAACTTTTGTGCAGTCCCGGCGGTTTTGACTCCTTGGGTCCCCAAAGTAGGAGTAAGGCAAGTCTCTCAATCCCTCTTTCCTTGAGAGGTATGTGGAATCACCGAATGTCCTAATTTCAATATTTATTTTTTAAATACTTAACTGTCGTGATTAAAACTATTGTTATGCTAGCTTGGCTTATCTTAATTTATTATACTAGGCTGAGGCTGAAAAAACTAATGGAACAGGGCAAAGGGCTGCCAGAAATACGTTGGAATTCTATGACCGAGCCCAACGGGATACAGAACTATCCTGGGAAGGGGCAGCTACTAAAATACAGGTAATGATCGAAATACAGATAACCTTAACCTCTAATATGCGTTGGTGTAGTATTTACTTTTATATCATATACCTACGTCAATGCAGTGCATCCTCACTCGCTCAAGGTCGCGCGGTTTTAGCCTACAGCTAGACCGTGCCTCCCAGGGAACAAGTGCCAGTCGGTTGTCGGACGCACGGCTGAGCGCTCGCGCAACTCGTTTCCCGCGCATATTGTTATTAAGCTGCCTATACACACTGGCCCAGTGCAGGCCAACGCCAGTGTGTGGAGGGTCGTTTTGTAATGACTCGCGTCGCTCGCCTCGCTGGCCGAGTGACGGCAAGTGGCCAGTGTGTATAGGGCTGTTTTGTCTCGACTCGTCTCTCGTGACCGGTGTCGGTTTTTGTGCACAAAACAAAGGCGCTCGGCGAGTAGCGTCCTCCTATTGGCCTACCTCGCTTTTGCGTTCGCTGGGCCAGTGTGTGGATGCTACGTTTTGTCTCGTGCCGTTTTGTCGGCGCTCGCGTTGGCTTGGGCTGGGCCAGTGTGTGGATGCTACGTTTTGTCTCGTGCCGTTTCGTCGACACTCGCGTTGGCCTCCACTGGCCCAGTGTGTATAGGCAGCTTTAGATATGTCGACAACCCTCCGCGCTAGACAGGGACAGAGCTACGCGTTAGAAGAGAGAGTCGAGAGTGAAAATCGCGACAGGTATTGAGCGCTAATGCGAGCTGAATTGAACTTTGTTGTGTCCCAGCAAGAGTCGCTATTTATATAATTGTTTTAGGTAAGTGAGGCTTCTGTACTAATATTAATTCTGTGGTCAATGCATGAAGCGATGCGAGTTTTACTTGTAGTAACGATGTTTACAAACACGCTGTAAATGTGTGCGTGACCATGGACGCTATCAGTACCTACCGCTCGAGACACTGGCGAAAGTATTTGTTTACACGCACATACCTATACGGCAGATATTTATTTTGTTGCACACATACTTAACGTGTTTTACACTTGGTCACTAGAAGTAAAACGCGTGTCGCTTCGTGAGATAAAACATCTATACAACAATTTTGTTTCCCCAAGCAACAACCATCATCATCAGTAATCAGTAAGTATCAGTTTTGTGCTAATTATTGAAGCATTTACCAGTGATAAAAATCGTTAAAACTGTGTTTTCCAGGCTAATGTTCGTGGGAGTTTGGCAAAAGTTCCTTTAGATGATGCTGCCTTAAGGCTGAGAGGAAAGCTTGCTCAAGTTGAATCGTCCGACATTTCACCGCGTCCCGTGTTGAAATCGAAGGTAGTGAAGTAATCTACATATTTATATAAAAATCAATGCCACTTTTCGTTGTAAGTGAACTCCTCCTAAATGGCTTGACCGATTTGAATGTTTTTTTTTTGCATACGTTTGGGTAGTGCCCTGGATGGTTTAGATTCACAAATCTGGCTAAATAAATGGCTTGACCGATTTGAATGTTTTTTTTTTGCATACGTTTGGGTAGTGCCCTGGATGGTTTAGATTCACAAATCAGCCCGGCAGATGGCGCTGCAGTTGGAATCTAGGTTATTATCCGAGCGAAGCTGGAATGGGCCGCTAGTTGTTATATACCTGTTGTTATTTTATACCTGTTACTGTTGATGCGATGCAAGTTTACAGCGTCTATAAGAAATGTCAGTCTCTATGACTTCCGAGAAGGAAAACTTATAATTACGTCGTTGCAACGTAAATATTTCAGCGTACAGCCGGGCACACGGGATTTGCACCATTGCAACGTCATATTCCGAGAGCTGCTACCAAATTTTGGATAGATTTTTGAGGCAAGCTGACAATTTGACATTTGACAAAGCTATTTAGCTGTCCTATTATTCCCCAATACAGAGGTGCAGACCTGGCTAGTGAGAGGCGGGGCAAAACGAATCCACACAAAAAAAAAAAAATTGTACCTATGTTATTTCAGTGAATATGGTTGAGGCAATATGCAATTTTTATATGTTGTAGTTTAATGTTGAAAGTACAAAAAAAATATAAGCCAGATGATTTAGTCGAGGTTTAAACATTGCCAGGCGCATGCAAATATGTTTTACATAAAAATGGGTTTTGAGGCAATTTTAAATTTAAATTGGGTGTTATCTATAAGTAAAAAATAGGGAAATCATTTTGGATGGAATATCTACCTGCCAGGTGATCTAAATTGAGGGATTCATTTTGCCCCACAGACCAAGGCGAGAATTTTAAAAAAACAATGTAAATAAATGTAATGAAGTAGTCCATGTCAATTTCTTCAATGTCACTCATTATACCCTGAAAATAAAACTGAATACAAAAGTACCTACGTGGGAAAGTATACTTGCTTTTCCTGTACCTTACAATTTGGCCCTTTAATCGAATAAATTAAGGTTTACATGTCATTATTTTTGTATACTTAACCTATTTTCTTATACAGGACGTACCAGATAGACCTTCTACGAGCAAACCAGGCAGAAATAGTAAGTTTATCTAGATTTGAATCACTCAAAGTAAACTAGTTGTATTGGAAAAAGTTTCTAATAAAAACATTGTTAGGTATAAATGTACCTATGTACTCTACATATCATATCTCTTTCAGATGTTCTCAGATTATCATTGTCCTCAACATCTCTAGCTGGCTCTATGATCAATCTTCCAAAGTACATACCATACTCGGTACATGACCTTACGTATGCAGATTTCGAAGAGCGTGAAACGGAACGAAAAAATATCGACTATACACAAGACACACATTTCAAAGATTCTAAGAGAGAAGATAGTAAGAAAATAGCATTCTTTGAACAACATGTTTTACACGAAATAAAAAGTTGTTCAGATGAAGAAGATGCTATAGAAGAGCAGATCACAGAAGATGTTCAAAGCGAACCAGCCTCTGTCGATGAAAACATAAATATTGACGAGGCGGACGAGGAATCTGGACGTGATTTTGATGAAGTAGTTGGTGAAAAATTATCTTTTAATAATATCAAACAAGAATCAACTGATCAGACGAATAATATTGACGACTACAAAGAGTCAAATAGCGATAAAACATACTCACAGGATAGTAATATTGATATCATAAATGAAGAAAAAGTATCTAAAAACAAATTTTTATCGGATGAAGCCGGAGTTTCAGGAACATCACTTGTTCGTCAAAGGAAGTCAAGTCATACAGAAAGCGTCGACAGTTCTAAAGTTGATCTCTCAATGATGAGCAATGTGAAAATAAAACTAATGTCACATTCTAACATGACAATAACAAAAAAGCGTTAAACACACAGGCTAAACAAAACAAAGACGTGTATCGTTCTTACCTCTCATCTTTCGAATAATTGCCTTACTATCAGTTAGTTTTTTTGAAGTGAAAACTTCTTCTGGCGCGCCAAGACAGATATTTCGTGGGGTGTGAATTGAATTCTAGCGTCACGCTCGGGTATGATAAGAAATCTTCGGTTAAACTCGGGATCGTGACCATTGGCCGTCTAGAAATACGTGAGCCAATTGGAAATGTTGAAAAGGCGTGGCCCGGCCATCATGATATGTGGCATGGCCATCTAGAAATGCGTGAGCCAATGGCAAATGCTGACGCATTTCAAGATGGCCATGCCATGATGACCAGGCCACGCCCTCCGGTTCCACCCGTGTAGTTTCCAAATTAAGCTATAAAATTCTGAGTTATAAGTTTTCACTTCTATCGGCAGTTCCTATGATTGCCATTTTTTTTTATTAATTCATCAAGGCATACTCTAGCTAAAACTGTGGCAAATTTTAGTGTATAAAGTCAAATCAGCTAAAAATCGAGCAATATAAAATTCGAGACCATTCTTTCTAGCTTCGCGACAAATCGTCAGGAGTCTAGCAGATTTTACTGATTGCAACAAAGGTATTGAAATAAAATAAAAAATAATTGTAACCACTGTTTTATTCATCTATAATACAGCTCATAATATGAAACATAGATCGTAATTGTGATAGATAACATAATTGCAATATAAATATATATTTAATCGCTAATACTTTTTTAAAACTAACTTAATATCAACGTGTGTGGGATAAACAGTGCAGTTTAAACTTAGACTGATTTAAATGCTTTATAACAAAATAAAATCTTATGATTGCATTTATAACGAACTTAATAATTAAAGTAACATTAATTGAAAACATTGTACGGGACATACTCGCGATCCAGGTCTTACCCAAATTTAACTTTGACATCATTGATACGGTTAGTATCGTTTATTTGTTATTTGTGACAACCCTTCGATTTTTTAAAGCCGAAACGTCGAGGTATTAATTATATTATAATAATTTGGATCGCGATTTAGTCCTGTGTATTTTTTTCTAAATGAGTTCAAATTGCGAAAGTTTAAAAACGATAAAAGTAACACAAAATTATCATAGTTTTATTAATTAGGATTACGCACACCTGTACTAAATTAAATATATGTCAAATATAGGTTTGAGAGTTTGAATTCATTTTAGTATGTGATCTATCTATAATACTGTTTCGTATGAGTTGATCTATCTCTTTGCTCTATATTTTCTCTGGAAACATTGCCCTTCGAACCGGAATATAGTAATGTTTTTATATTATCGCTTGACGCGTACAACAAATGGCAAATAAAACAAATGATGAGTTTCACCTGGCGGAGTCTACAAAGAGTTCTACCACGTCATTAAATGTTAATTATATTGAAAACATAGATTTAATCGCGATCTAAATTATTTAATTACCTCGACGTTGCAGCAGCATCTCAACAACAGCGATGGCGTGTCCACGACGAGAAGAGACTTAATAGCGGTATAAATTATTATTATTCTCCTTATGACCACGGCCTTTATTACGGCGTCAAAACGTCGAGGTAATTTAATAATAATTTAGATCGCGAATATATATAATTTGTCCCGTATAATATTTCCAATAAAAATCGCAAAATTTTAAAACTAATGTCAGAATATTGAGAATGCAACGTCTATTACACATTAGTACAGGTTTTCTGCATAACTCTGTTAATCAAATACTTTAAAACTATCCTTAACTATACTACACTTCGCTTGCAAGAAACAGTTTTTCTTAAAGATCCTTAGAAAGATAGAATAAATCTAATATTAGGTTAAAAATCACAGCATACAACAGAGAACTTAGAATAATATCAACATAAAAAATCTTCTATGTAACAGTTTATTATGTCATCTTATAATACAAATCTTATAACTACTAGTGAAATGAAATAATAATAATAAATTAGACTAGTGTAATGATTCCTCAAAATAAATAATAATCTTCAATCAAAAACCTTGTTCAAATAGGTATCCTTTTTTATTATTGTGACATTATAAAATATTATGACATAATTAATATTTATTATTCGATTTCGAAAATGGTTTCGCTTGAAATGTTTATTCTATATGCATAATTAAATGTGGATAGAAAACAAAGACAGCTAGAAAAATTACCACCTATCAATGTACCAAAGTGTGTAACCTACTGGGCGAAGATTCAGTGGACGCCTATCTTCGTAATTAAAAAAAACTAGTTATTTACTTTAAGCTTCCAACCGCAGGTGCGATAAGCCACTATTTATTTTGAGTTGTCGTAATTTTAGCAGTAATAAAGTTACAAACTTACGCAGTCCAGTGATCAACATTGAAACTAACAATATTAAAACGAAATGTATCGCGGAATGTGATAGTAGCCATTATTTTTAGCAATCAAGTTAAAATTGTCAATAATATTTTTTATTATTATTTTTAGATTATATTTACGCATACATGTCTTCAGCTGCACCACCAAATCAAACATATTTTGAGCTTAAAGATCTAGTAACTTAGGTAGACTTTGGTATAAATATTCCGAAAAAGGTATAATTCTTAATTTACTATTACCTATATCTATAAATTATAACTAAACGTGTAAATTGCTTTTCTATAAAAGTAGCAAATGTACCTACATGTAAAATATAAAATGTCATGGTATATTATAGATTACGTAAAGTAGACCGTAGTGCGTGGACTTACGGTTTACTTTTTTCAAATGGTGTCTCCGCTTCCCATTATTTTGTTGCCATATTCACTCAGCACCTGCGAAAAAAAACAAATTTGGTTATTACTTGAAAATTACAGAAACCCAATACCACATTAAAATTAAAATTTAAAAATTATGTAATTTTCACCCAATTAAAATTAACTGTGTTGTTCCAGACTACAATCTAAACTACAAGTAATAATCCAAACTAATACAATACAAAAAAATATGCAATACAAAGCTAGCACGGGTTAGCACTGTTAGCAGGAAATCCACAAAATAATCCAAACGGGATGCCGGTTCAGAATTTATTGGCCCTAGTGGCTCAACTGCTCGATATTGCTGTCTCCGTTTTTTTTTACTAGAACTTTAAATCAGATTTTTCAGTCATCTTGCTTTTGATGACTAAAAAATGAATTAGTCCGTCAGATTAAATCAAAACTATTGGCAGTCATAGGAACTGCCGATAGAAGGGAAAACTTATAACTCAGAATTTGATAGCTTACTTTGAAACCTACACCAGTGTACCGGAGGGCGTGGCCTGACCATCATGGCATGGCGTCTAGAAAGAAATCTAGAATCAATCATCTAGAAATCATCTAGAAATGCGTTAGCATTATGATGGTTAAGCCACGCCCTTTCAGCATTTCCTATTGGCTGACGCATTTCTAGATGGCCAATGGCCGTGGCCCCGAGTTTACCCGAAGATTTCTTATCATAACCGAGCGCGACGCTAGAATTCAATTCACACCCCACGAAAAATCTGCCTAAGCGCGCCAAAAGAAGTTTTCGGAAAACTTGGGAGGTGTCAAGGGACATTCGGATGGAACGAAGTTGTACAAAATATTGCAACTCTTTACTGTTTCTGTTGCCCTGGTACTGGTACCTAGGGGCAAACGCAACTCTTTCATATTTCTGTTGTATGTTGGTATCTGGAGATAAACACTGGGGCTGTTGGAGGTAGGAAACTTTTTACTTTGTTTCTGTTGCCCTGGTACCTGGCCGTTTTTACCGAGTTTACCCGAAGATTTCTTATCATATCCGAGCGTGACGATTGATGAATCCATTTCACAGCCCACGAAAATTCTGTCTATAGCGCGCCTAAAGAAGTTTTCACTTCAAAAATATTATTGTACACCATATATTATATTACATACCTTGTAAACGAACATGTAGTAGCGTCTGTTGTATAATACATACCTTGTAGACGAACATGTAGTGGTGTCTGTTGTATAATACATACCTTGTAGACGAACATGTAGTGTTGTCTGTTGGAGAGCGCGTGCGGTCGCTGCGTGCGCAGCGCTCGCACGGCGCGCGGCACGTCGCAGGCGCCGGCGTGCAGCGCGCGCGCGCACGCGTCCAGCGCGGCCAGCGCCGCCGAGCGGCCCGCGCCCGACGCGCACGTCACCACGCACGGACGGATACCTGCACGCAACAAACACAACAACCAAATTAAAAATTTGATTTATCTTGGATTGGAAATTCGTCATAGTATTCTACTACTAGTCAAACCCTTTCATTTGATACACATTTTGAGGGACTTGTGAAAAACATAGTAAATAAATAAATAAATATTGGTGGACAATTCACATACAACACCGTCTGACCCCAAACTAAGCAAAGCTTGTGTGATGGCGGCCAGATAGCTGATATAATACTTATCTTAAATACATACTTATTGTACATAGAAACACCCAGACACAGTGCAAGCATTTGAATTCATCACACAAATATTTGCACTAGGTGGGAATCACCACCACGACCACGACCCTCGGCTTCGCAGGCAGAGCTACTACCAACTAAGCCACGTCATAGTGTAAGAAGTCTCTATTTTGTGGTGGTTGCCATCTTGGATTTAAAATTTGTCATAGTGAAATTTGTAATAGTATTCTACTCGTTACCATTTGTTACCCATATTGAGTTGCGAAATAAAACCAAAATCTATGCTACAAACAAGGCAGTGATAATAAAATTCAAAGCACTTTGGTAGACAAAATTGAGTGTCCAATATAGAGCGGTCGAAATTACTGATTGCAATAAAGTATCCAAACTGTATATTTTATCTTAAAACTCATTTTAATACCCTTAACAGTTTTTATATTTTTTTCTTTTTGTGGTTGTGTCTCTGGATTAAATCTATATGAAATAAAGTATATTATTAGTACGAAAACTAAAGTGGTTATTAATATAATCAGTCCAGTCCAACTCGAGTTTCGATCGCGTCCGGCGATCTTTTTCAAGGAGTTAACCTATCAAACGTGAGTTCCTCGTGTATTTATATCAAAAGTATTATTATATAATTACTACATTCTGAACATTTACTGAACACGTATTCAAAGCATTTGCAATATTATAAAGTAAGGATAGGGATAGGATGCTAGGGATTTCTTTACAGACTTTCGTAGGGATGTCCATACTCGAAGGGTGATATCAGCTTGCATACCCTCAACTTCCGAAGCGGCCTTCATCCTGCTGAGCGTCCCGTTGTTCCCGTGTCCTCTGCGCAGCTGTTCCTCCGCCTTGGCTGGCGAGTACACGTTCACCCCGTTACCGGAGCCGTGCTCGTCGCGGAACTTCGACAGGTTGCCGAACGAAGACCGGTTCTGGTCGCCGTAGATCACTTCTACGCCTGCAAGATACATTAATATTGGTGGATAATTCACACACAACATTGCATTCATTTTAAGATGATTTGGCCAAGACGGTCACATAGCATCAACACTTGTTTACCTAAAACAATACTGTGCTACAAAGTTTTGTTATGATTCAATGATTACTTTCGCTAAGTAGGTCTTCATATTAGGTAGTAGGTAAAGCAGGTTCCTCGAAACAAATTGCTTATGAGATGACCACGTCAATGAGATGTTGCAAAAAGATTATTAGAAATCAATCAAATTTACTACTGACCTTCTTCATCATACTCCTTAGCCGTTTGCGCAACTTTCATATAGCTCCTCATTTCGAACAAGAAATCGATGACAGAGTCGTAATCCTCTGGGACGCCCTTAGCCGGCCAGAAGTACCAGAGGTGGGTGACCTCCCTCCAGGTTCTGGTGGTCAGGTTGATGAGCTGGACGCTGGAAATGGCGTACTTATCGCGCTGTTCTCGCTTCTTCAAGATTATTTGGAAATCGCCGAAGGTGCGCTTGTTGTCAGAGATTTCTGATGGCGGAAGGTATTCGTAGCATTTTTCCTGAAAAGAGATTGAGAAAATATTTTATTTTTAACGCACTTATTGCCTCTGGCCTTATTAGCGTTCACGGTGAGGTTAATAGTGGTTGGTAAAAGTTGGTACTTTGTCTTACTTGATTAGTGTTTTAAAGTAGCAGATATGCGTGAACTCATATTGAGAATAGTACTTAAGTTACAGCTGGTCTAGACGGTAGAACGGCGACTGTCGATATGAGACTTCGGGTTCAAAACCACGCTCACCATTGTATTTTCAAGGTCATGTGCATAATGCCACTAACTTAAATCGGTGAAGGAAAACATCGTATGGAAACCGATAATATGTCCTTAGAATCTTTCGGAGTCATGTGTCATCCACCAACCCGCACTGGGCTAGCGTGGTGGATTATGACCTTGATTCTCTCCTTGCGAGAGAAGACCCCGAGTTCCAGCAGTGGGAATATTTAGTGGGCTGTATAAGTAGGTGCAGCACTTTCGTTTGTTTATTAATTGATTACGAGAGGAGAGGGATGAGGAGGGTGGATGCCCCCAGCGCACCTACTTATGAACTGGTTGAGAAGATGGTGGATGGAAATCAGTTAGTATGAATTGGAAGGAAGATATATGAGCACAAGTTGTACTCACCACGCCGTTCTCCATGTACTCTGTGAGCATGACGAGTAGCCGGGAGTTCTGCTCCCACACCATGCGCCAGAAGTCCACCACCGTGTTCGGGAGCGGGGCCTGCGCTAGGATGTAATAGTTGCGGATGTTGCCGGGACCCTGTAACATAGGAACAGCAACAATGAGTGACAATGATTGCTATTTTTCCTACAATTTATTCTTTACGACTCGACTCCAATGCGTTAATCCAAGAGGCGAGATCATATGAAGGCGGAATACACTAGATCATGCAACACAGTCATTGGCCTAGTGCAGTTTCTAAGGTCATTAGATACAACATCATTAGAGTTTTTAAGATCTACAAAATGTTCAATTTAAATTTGTAAGTTACTTATTTTTATTTGTAATTTACTATATAATAATTTAAAAAAAAAGAGCGATTTGGGTTAGGCTATGGTATATACATCGCTGGCTTATTACAGGACATTCATGTTTTTTTCTAGCCTTGCCAACAATCAGAATATGTTTTCCTTTAGTGCTTAACTAAATCACTAAAATCTAAATTACTTTCCTATACCTACTTATCACAAGCAGTGCCTCGCAGTTTTACCCACGTAGTTTTCATTACCCCCGTGATAATAAGCTTTTGTGCACTTCCAGATATAATCTAACTGTCAACCAAATTTCAACCCAAGCTGTTCTGACTGGTAGAAGGGTAGACAAGTGTTCTCTTAGCCATCACTGTTTTAGTGAAAAGAGTCTTATTTCAAGGTAGATAGGTGCGAACTTACCGTGACGTAGTTAGCGTTGATATACTCCGTGGCGGGATCGTTCCCGATCCTTCTAAGGGGCACTCGGGTCTCCGGCAGTGGCAGCACATTCGAATATCTATACACAGAGACAATATAATTACTTTTTTATTGCTGGTGCTTATCTGGCTCAACGTAAGCATTGCCATTCAGCGTGGTAATACCGCCAGCTTGCTAGGCTTATTTCAGACTGATAGTGGCTTGATCGTCTTGATTATCTTCAGACCTTCATTGGTCTACGGATAAGTTGCATGAGTCTAGAGTTAGGTATGTGTGTAGTTTTAATTTTAATTTTGTTATGTTACTTAAGGATCTGTCTGTTAGAAAAAAAGATTGGCAGTCATAGGAACTGCTGATAGAAGTGAAAACTTATAACTCAGAATTTGATAGCTCACTTTGTGCAACTACGCGGGTAAAACCGGAGTACGTGGCAATAAGCATGGCCATCTAGAAATGTGTCAGCATTTCTAGTTGGCTAATGGCCATGGTCCCGAGTTTACCCGAAAATTTCTTATCATTCCCGAGCATGACGCTAGAATTCAATTCACAGCCCAAGAAAAGTCTATCTGTGGCGCGGCAAAAGAAGATTTCACTTCAAAAAATACACATACTTACACAAAAAATACACATACACAAAAAATACACATTCACAAAAAATACACATACACAAAAAAAAATTGAATCAAATAAAATATGTTTCTTGTATATCCCTTTTACAGAAAAAGAGGATCATAAATTATCTCTCTCTCTCTTCGAGCCTCCACCACTACCGCATTTCTAGTTCCCGTTTTGTGCGTTGGTGGCTAAAACAAAACAATTAAAATAAGCCCACCTGTTCTTATCCTCACATCCGGGGGGTACGTCGTCCGGCTTCACGCTGACGGACGGGATCTCCCCGAACTCCGCGCTCATGGAGTCCACGTCCAGCGCGAAGCTGGCCAGCGCCGGGTACTGCATGGGGTGTGACGTCACCTGGAACCCACACCACACCATATAACAAAGTCTTGAACATCGCCGCAAAATTGCCAACTTATTGGGTTTTTATCGGATACACGAATCGAAGAGTGTGCAACTGATCTGCATGATTTAATACCACCTTGCCCTTTTGTCTATCGGACTTCTCGTAGCTCGAAGAAGCGGCACCGTTTCTTGGTTGATATTCCAAAGACACGGACAAAGAGGTTTGTCTCTACTTTTGTGATATGAACGTCTAGGCTGTGAAATGAGTTGCCTGAGTGGTTTTTTCCTGATAGTTACAGTTTTGGTATCTTCAAATCGAAAGTGAATCACTTCTTCTAGGTAAACACGCTCCATCATAGACCGCATCGTCGCTTAACAACAGGCGAGATGGCGAACAAATGGAAACTTATGAAAGTTAAAAAAAACGCGCAACAGCATAGTAAGTGAAGTTACAACTTCTGCCGCGTTGAGCTCTTTTTGGTCCGTACCAAAAAGAGCAAAGCAACAGAAATGGAAAAATAAATGTTATGGATTCGCGCTTAATTTTGTAAAAAGCTTCTTTCTAGTTGCTGGGTTTTTAAATGTACTTGTTTTTTATTTACGTCAGAGGACTTAAACAGGCGGATATAGAACCGAATAATGGCTGAATTATCTACTAGGATCTGGTGTCGCTTGGACTATAAGGAAGAAGGAGGAGAAAGAGCGGAGATAAATTGGTCTTGATTTTGATATTTTTCTCCAGTGAACAATATCAAAACCAAAACCAACTTAGTTAGAATATAGACCTCATGGTTTTTGTAGCCTGTAGACTTATTGCTAGTAGAGACGGTAGTTCCCTGTGTACCGACTCTGTACTGACTTCGTCATCACCTACCCAGTTCCGTAACTTGTAGCCCCTGTAATTACTACGGAGATGGTCGTTCAAATTGCGCAGGTTCGCTACTGACCTCATCATCATAGGCCGGGTCCCCGCCACTGTCTCGCTACTGACCTCATCATCATAAGCCGGGTTCGGCCGCTGTCTCGCTACTGACCTCGTCATTATAGGCCGGGTTCCCGCCACTGTCTCGCTTCTGACCTCATCATCATAGGCCAGGTTCCCGCCGCTGTCTCGGTACTGACCTCATCATCATAGGCCGGGTTCGGCCGCTGTCTCGCTACTGACCTCATCATCATAGGCCGGGTTCGGCCGCTGTCTTGCTACTGACCTCGTCATCATAGGCCGGGTTCGGCCGCTGTCTCGCTACTGACCTCGTCATCATAGGCCGGGTTCGGCCGCTGTCTCGCTACTGACCTCATCATCATAGGCCGGGTTCGGCCGCTGTCTCGCTACTGACCTCGTCATCATAGGCCGGGTTCGGCCGCTGTCTCGCTACTGACCTCATCATCATAGGCCGGGTTCGGCCGCTGTCTCGCTACTGACCTCGTCATCATAGGCCGGGTTTCCACCGCTGTCTCACTACTGACCTCGTCATCATAGGCCGGGTTCCCACCGCTGTCTCACTACTGACCTCGTCATCATAGGCCGGGTTCGGCCGCTATTTCGCTACTGACCTCGTCATCATAGGCCGGGCTCTTGTAGCTCCACTGTCTAACCTCGTCATCGTAGACCGGGTTCTTGTAGCTCCGCTGTTGCTGTTGGGTACTGACCTCGTCATCATAGGCCGGGTTTCCACCGCTGTCTCACTACTGACCTCGTCATCATAGGCCGGGTTCCCACCGCTGTCTCACTACTGACCTCGTCATCATAGGCCGGGTTCGGCCGCTATCTCGCTACTGACCTCGTCATCATAGGCCGGGCTCTTGTAGCTCCACTGTCTAACCTCGTCATCGTAGACCGGGTTCTTGTAGCTCCGCTGTTGCTGTTGGGTACTGACCTCGTCATCATAGGCCGGGTTTCCACCGCTGTCTCACTACTGACCTCGTCATCATAGGCCGGGTTCCCACCGCTGTCTCACTACTGACCTCGTCATCATAGGCCGGGTTCGGCCGCTATCTCGCTACTGACCTCGTCATCATAGGCCGGGCTCTTGTAGCTCCACTGTCTAACCTCGTCATCGTAGACCGGGTTCTTGTAGCTCCGCTGTTGCTGTTGGGTACTGACCTCGTCATCATAGGCCGGGTTTCCACCGCTGTCTCACTACTGACCTCGTCATCATAGGCCGGGTTCCCACCGCTGTCTCACTACTGACCTCGTCATCATAGGCCGGGTTCGGCCGCTATCTCGCTACTGACCTCGTCATCATAGGCCGGGCTCTTGTAGCTCCACTGTCTAACCTCGTCATCGTAGACCGGGTTCTTGTAGCTCCGCTGTTGCTGTTGGGTACTGACCTCGTCATCATAGGCCGGGTTTCCACCGCTGTCTCACTACTGACCTCGTCATCATAGGCCGGGTTCCCACCGCTGTCTCACTACTGACCTCGTCATCATAGGCCGGGTTCGGCCGCTATCTCGCTACTGACCTCGTCATCATAGGCCGGGCTCTTGTAGCTCCACTGTCTAACCTCGTCATCGTAGACCGGGTTCTTGTAGCTCCGCTGTTGCTGTTGGGTACTGACCTCGTCATCATAGGCCGGGTTCCCGTAGCTCCGCTTGCTGGCGCGCAGGCGCGGGTTCCCCTTGCGCTGGCCGACGCTGACGCTGTCGAGGCTGTACGCGTCCAGCGACACCGGCGTGCAGCGCTGCGCGTACACTCCGCGTCGGCTGCGGCGACGGACCACCAACTGAAATAATGGACATATTTTTCAACACACTTGCTCATAAAGTGGCTTCTTTCACCGCAATCGGGCATGTAAACACCTATAATTAAACTGTGACTTTTTCAATAACATAAATAAATATATTTTCAATATTACTCACAACTGAGTTATAAGTAGAGTTTTTTTATTGGTTGAGTTGCTTTGTTCTAAAAATGTTTCGAAACAAAAAAGATCGTGTTCAATAGAACAAATGAATTCATGTAGCTATTGCATTAATTCATCTGTTTTCATATACTTATTGTTTTTTTTTTTTTGTAATAAAGAAAAAAATGAATTCCACATTTTGTAAGTGACGAAAAACGCCACAGTATCCACAGAAAGTAAAAAAAAAAGAAAAGTTATTTTTTAGTCTGTGGATTAGTTGCGCGCGCCTAATATGACAATTGATTATTTTTTCCCGCCAAAACGAAACATTTTTCATAGATCGTTCGCTGTGTTGAAATGATTTTTTTAAACGAGCGTGACGCTTGAGCTATTATTATTCACAGCCCACGAAAAATGCGTGAGGTGAAAAGTTGTGCCCAAAAGAAGATTTCACTTCAAAAAACTCTGTAGAGGGTAGAGGAATGCATAGGTACGAATACGCAGCCCATCATAATAACATATGTATTACTAGCAGCGCCCTGCGGTGTTACCCGCGTAGTTCCCGTTGTTCCCGTTGTTTTTTCGGGATAAAAAGTAGCCTATGTGTTCTTCCAGACTATAATCTATCTGTGTTCCAAATTTTAGCCTGATCCGTTCATACTTTAGGACGTGATTGAGCAACAAACATCCATACATTCACATTTATAATATTAGTAGGATGCAATAGTATTATGTTCCCACAGTTGGGACTTGGCCTTGGACTTGGCCTTCTCTGACAAGGAAATAATCCAGGGCATATTCCACGACACTGCTCAAATGCCCTTTGGTGGATGACGCCAGCTCTCGAAATCTGTCTCTGTTTTGGAGCATGCCGGTTTTCTTACGATGCGTTCCTTCATAGTTAAAACCAGTGGTGATAGCAATTTGTACGTCTGCACTTTAAGAAAAATTGGCGGTCATAGGGACTGCCGATAGAAGTGACAACTAATAACTCAGAATTGTATAGGTCACTTTGGAAACTACGCGAGTGAAACCGGAAGGAGCTACTAATCTGGAATAAATCTTCAAAGCACTATCGTGTACACTGTTATATCACTGTCTTTAAAGAATGGCCATGGTGTAATGGTAACCATGGTAACAAACCATGGGCATACAGAACGCATTTCTAGATGGCCATGATTCCGAGTTCACGCGAAGATTTCTTTTATTTACAATCATGACGTTTGAACTCAATTCACAGCCCAAGGAAAATCCGTGTGTGGTGCGCCAACAGAAGATTTATTTTTATTTTAAAGAGTGACGAGACGAGCAGGACATGCGCCTGATGGTAAGCAACACGCTTGCCACATAACAGTACAGTAACACGTAGCTATTAGAACATGAATAGTCTAAATCATTAACTAGCACTGCACTGCGCTCGTCACCCAGAGTTCTAAGATATAATATTTCTAAGCCCTGTAATTTCTCTGGAAACATTGCCCTTCAAACTGGAACACAGTTTTCAAGTTTTCACTTCAAAAGCTGCGGTGGTGCAGGTGAGGTCCGAAGCTACGTCCTCATTATTGTGTAAGCGGACATTCTACCCACTATGCCACTACGGCACTTCTTTGTTGAGAAATGTGAACTCCTACAATATGTAACAACTCCATAACATCCGCTAACAAACTAAGCAAACCTTATCAATTAGTTTAATTTATGAATGAGTTCCAAATAACCGTAACCGAGTCTCACTGGCCGTGCACCTTTTGAAACGTGTGACAAACATGTTGAACTAACAGCTTATTAAAAAGTTAAAATACGGTGAGAACTACACTACGCTACATACCTAACTACATCATCATCAACAGCCCACTAAACGTTCCCACTGCTGGGACTCGGGGCCTTCTCTCGCAAGGAGAGAGTTAAGGCCATAATCCACCACGCTGGCCCAGTGCGGGTTGTGGTGACCTATTTGGTGGATGACTTCGAAAGATTCTAGGTACATGTCGGTTTCCTCACGATGTTTTCCTTCACCGTTTTAAGTTAGCGGCATTACGCACATGACTTTGAAAAGACAGTGGTGCGTGTGGGGTTTGAACCCGGGGTCTCCGGATCGGCAGGCGCCGTTTTCCCGACTAGACCAGTAATGGCGTAATGGCGGTCAAGTGTAAACCTATACAAGTTTAAAAAAAAAAACTACTCGTAACTCGAAAAAGCGATATCGTTTTATGCTCGTTAGACGTTCGTTTTATGCTCGTTAGTCGTTCGTTTTATGCTCGTTAGTCGTTCGTTTTATGCTCGTTAGTCGTTCGTTTTATGCTCGTTAGACGTTCGTTTTATGCTGGTTAGACGCTCGTTAGACGTTACAAAGACTCAAACGAAATGGTTTGGCTCTATCATTGTGATAAGAACGTCTACAAAAGTTAAAAAACCCTACCAGACAGACAGAAACACTTTATTATGCACACCAGAAGACATATACAGTGAAAAAACAATAATAAATAAAATAAATATTGGTGGACAATTCACACAACACCATCTGACCCCAAACTAAGCAAAGCTTGTGTGATGGTGGCCAGAGAGCTGATATAATACTTATAATATAGTTTTAAATATATACTTATTACTAGCTGAACGCGCGCGCGTTGCTACGCCATCTATCGAAAATTAGTCGTACCAATTTAAATTTTGTTCAAATTCGGTTACTTTAGGTTCTAATGACGCAACCTTTAACATATGACAAATGCTGTCACGCAACGAAAGCTCTCTAAAAGCAATATTTTTTCCCCGTTTTTGTTACATTTTTCATTCATGCTCGGCTCCTGTTGATAGTAGTGAAATGTTAAATACCCTATAGCCTTCCTCGATAAATGGACTATCATACAAAGAAAGAATCTTTCAATTCGAACCTGTAGTTCCAGAGATCCTTGCGTTCAAACAAACAAACAAACAAAGCTTCAGCTTTATAATATTAGTATAGAAGTATAGATTATACATAGAAACACCCAGACACAGTGCAAACATTTATATATATAACTTATAACTAGTGCCATAAATGTCAGCCTTATCATCATCATCATCATCAACTGCCCACTAAACATTCCCACTGCTGGGACTCGGGGCCTTCTCTCGCAAGGAGAGAGTTAAGGCCATAATCCACCACGCTGGCCCAGTGCAGGTTAGCGGATGGCACATGACTTCGAAAGATTCTAGGTACATGTCGGTTTCCTCACGATGTTTTCCTTCACCGTTTTAAGTTAGCGGCATTACGCACATGACTTCGAAAAGACAGTGGTGCGTGTGGGGTTTGAACCCGGGGTCTCCGGATCGGCAGGCGCCGTTCTCCCGACTAGACCAGCCGTAACTTATCATCATGTATTAAATAAGTTAAATTTTCCAACAGTGGCTCCGTTGACTGGTTAGTAAGGGTCTATTTAGATTAGGAGCCGAAGTGCCGACGCGGGGTTCTGACAAGTCCTCCGTTATCGGCGGACGCGCTCGCATAAATATACCAGTGCCATGTCATCGGATTTCGAGGACAACGGACCATTCAGACGGCTAAATGTTAATAAGCTCATTTTGATAAATGTTACACGTGTCCGTTTCCTATAAAGAATGTATGTATTGGACGGGACAGGACGGGATTCCCCCTACTTTTTAGGGTTCCGTAAAACGTAAGAACGGAACCCTTATAGATTCGTCATGTCTGTCTGTCTGTCCGGCCGTATGTCACAGCCACTTTTTGCCGAAACTATGAGAACTACACTATTGAAACTTGGTAAGTAGATGTATTCTGTGAACCGCACTAAGATATTTACAAAAAAAATAAAAATTAGGGTTGCCCCCCATACTTAGAACTGTAACTCAAAAAAAAATGTTTCATCAAAACTACACGTCCCACACGTGTCTATCGATAGGTCTTCAAAAATGATGTTGAGGTTTCTAATATTCTATATTTTTGTCTACACTTAATAATTTGCGCGACAGACACTTCCAAAGTGGTAAAATGTGTGTCCGGCCTCTAACTTCTAAAATAAGTGAATGAAAAAACTAAAAAAAATATATGATGTACATTACCATGTAAACTACCAACGAAAATTGGTTTGAACTCGATCTGATGAGTAGTTTTTTTTTAGTACGTCATAAATACATTATTATTAAAACTTCGATCAAAGTTACAACGAACTACAAGAACTATGTGTACTAATAATGTACTATGTATATTATGTTACTTGCTGCAACGGAACCCTTCATGGGCGAGTCCAATTCGCACTTGGCCACTTTTTTTATAGTGATAGAACGAAGGCATGTACTTTATGGTAAGCAGCAGGACCAATAACAGAAGTCTCACAGCTCACGGAGCTATTTGAGCATAACATAAGCAGTAGCAGTCCACTAAAAGTTCCCACTGCTGGGACTCGGGGCCTTCTCTCGCAAGGAAACAGTCAAAGCGTGGTCAAAGCTATAATACACCACGCTGGCCCAGTGCGGGTTGGTGGGTGACACATGACCTCGAAAGATTCTAGGTACATGTCGGTTTCCTCACGTGCTTTACTTCCCTGTTTTAAGTTAGCGCCATTACGCACATGACTTCAAAAACACAGTAGTGAGGGATTTGAACCCCTTCCGAATCAGCAGTCGCCGTTATCCGGACTAGACCAGCCGTAACTTCTTGTCAGAACATGAACGGTCCATATCATTACCTAGTACTGCACTGCGATCGTCACCCGGAGTTATAAGATAGTTTATCTCTATGCCCTTTCATTTCACTGAAAACATTGCCTTTCAAAGGGGAACATGGTGATGTAAGCACACTACTGCTTGGCTTCCTCTGCAAACAGCCCTACCGCGGTACCGCTACTATTTGTGTAGTGGTAGGACTCTTAGCAGAGTCGGCCCAGGCCCGAGCCGCCCCTATGTGCGAAGTGTGCGGCGCACACAGGCGCCAAGCCAATAGGGGCGCCAGCGCTGGTACTGTTTTTTTTTTAAACTTACGCAACACCATGTTTTTTGTAGTGGAATATCATCGATTAGTAAGTGGGTGGAAACAATTTATAAATTGTTAAGTTGCTACAGTTTATTGTTAGAGTCTCCCAAGATAATCTTTACGTTTGTGGATTAATTTTACTGTTTGGGTTTTGTTTTACGTTCATTACGGTCTCAGTTTTAAAATCAAAAGAACCGCCGCGCCGTGAGTTTGTTTATTTAATTAAGATTATAAACGCAACTCGATACGATGTGTGCGATGCAAGTAGAGTGGTGTCACAGAGGTTACCTAATTTTAATGAACGAGTGAGTCAAAATGATGGAACAATTATTCAAAAGTGTGTGTGTAATTCGAAAGTTAGTTTTAAAAATACTTTCGTTTCAAATTACTACTGAACCCGCTTAGACATCGACGTAAAACTTAACCCTTATTTTTGCGTCAGGGGTTAACAAAGAACAAAATTAAAAATATTGATTTACCCCCTCTTCTTACCACGGATTCGTAATCTGTACAACATCCTACTAGTCAAGCCCTTTCATTTGGTACCCATATTGAGGGAGTAGTGAATAAAGATATATGTATTTCACCATTTTGTGGTGGCAGCCGTCTTGAATTTGAAATTTGTCATAGCCTTTAACCCTTCACGCGTGTGACGAAAACTCGCGGAACGGTCCGTACGTCCCGGCTAGATCATTATCACATATTATTATTATATATTCAGTATAATATACCTACATTTATATATTACCAGAAAGCCCTTGAAATGTAGCTTACTATTATATTAAATTCTAACTATTTACAACATTAATTAATCCTGTCACGAAATGCAAAGTTTACATTTTACGCCCGTTGTAAAAAAGTTTTGGATTTCACAGCATTTCGATGTCATTATGCTTTTTCACTAATAAAAGAACACAACACACAAATAATATTAGCTTTAGCACGTTCGCCATTGTTTTTTTAGTAGATTACAATACAATACAAACCGTTTTCACATTTTCTGGTTTATAAAAAAAAAATCTTTGTCGTGGGGCAAAATGGCGTCGGACAATCGCGACAAAAAAATGGCGGAGTAGAATCCGTATTTTTTATTTTTTTAGGCCAAATGAAGCTTTATTTGTATTGTGTTACCGGTAAATTTTACGGAATTGAAATTCCGAATAGACTAGTACCAACATTATAACGTGTTAAGACGTATACATGTCACAATCCGTCTTCCAATAGAGAGCTTTCCTTACGCAACTATGCGTTGCGTAAAGCACGTGAAGGGTTAATATTCTACTAGTCAAGTCCTTTTATTTGATACCCATATTGAGGTAGGTTGTGAAGAAATATTTTGTCCACTATTTTGTGGAGGCGTAGGTGGCCATCTTGAATCGATATTAACCAAACACAGCTAAGAACCACCACACGGAAATTAACCTAAAAAAAACCACGTCGAAATCGGTTCATCCGTTTGAGCTCTACGGCGCCACAGACAGACACACACAAAGACAAAGACATCAACGTCAAACTTATTACACTTCTTTTTTTGGGCGGGGTTTAAAAAAGGGCGCCATAAAGGTTTTGCACACAGGCGCTGGTGGAGGTCGGCTCGGCCCTGAGTCGGCCTGGGGAAGTACCACACCTTTGTCAGTTATTCTACCGCCAAGCAGTAATGTGCAAACATTACTGTGTTCCGGTTTGAAGGGCAATGTTTCCAGATAAATTACAGGGCTTAGAGATATAACAACTTAGATGTCTGGGTGACGAGCGCAGTGCGGCGCTACGTAATGATTTTGGCTCTTCATGTTCCAATAGCTGCGTGTTGTGTGGCAGGCATGTTGCTTACCATCAGGCACATGTCCTGCTCGTCTCGTCACTCTTTATTTAAAAATAAATAAATAATAAGGCATCAAACTTGAAAGCTTCATTTTCAAACATTGAGTAACTAACTGCGTGATTTGTTCTAGAATTTTAGATTGTATCTACTGTTAGGTCAAGCGTGTTTGCAAACAACTTACCATCGAGCGTGTGTTTTCCTCCTAAGTACTTTAATCAAAAAAAATTGGAAAACCAGGTCCTGTAAAGATATGTACTTCTTTCCAGTTTCGTCAAAATGTTTTAGGTGTGCCATTGAACCCAGTAGTTTTAAAAACATGTCTTTGGAAAATACGTAGTAGGGGTTCAGAAAAATTACACGGAAAAGTGACACATCAAAATATATTAAGTATATCTCCGTATGAAGAACGCATTGCATTGGCAGTTGATTTGAACTCTTCGCGTTCCAATAGATGCGTGGTATGACCAGGCGTGTTGGTTACCCTATGATGATACTATATGATGACCTAATGAAGGTCACACAATGGTTTCAAAGGAGCACTGGCTGCGCCCCGGGAGCGCGCGCCGCCGACACTGGCGCGCAGCCGCGGCGGGGAGCGCACGCGCTGCGCCGCTGATATACAAATATCGCATGCCGAAAACAACCGGGCGATCGTAATATGCCACCAAAATATACGTGCGATTGAAAACAAAACTCAGCGCATCGAAGTACTGCTACAAGGAATCCTTAACACCTTTGCTGCATTATGAGGTCGAAAACGCCACATGCGTAGCTTCTCGCAGGTGCGGTAGTCAAAATCGTGTTCTTTCACTCTGTGCGGGGGGCGACTATATTAACATTTATATGAGTATAACAGAGACAAATGTATGAAATTGCTTCTCTTGCAAAGCCTAGCCTAACAGTAAAGTTAAAACTAAATGAGGTTTAAAAGGCCTCAAACGCACTGAGTATTATTTAGTTTCGTACAGTGCGAAGTGAGGTCTAATCTGCCTCATAATTGTAGGCCTCACAGCCGCACGGAGTGAGGTGCGGGCGGCGAGGCGCCTGCTTATCCTAACTTAGTGACGTGATAAAAAGTATCGATACGAAAGCATGCTGCAAGTTGACCCACTCGCTAATACACAGTGCTACAAGTTAACGACTATTGGTCTAACAAGTCAATATTGTATAGAAATTAGTACACGTGCTCAGCAATTTTCAGTGACAGATTTTTTATTACATTTATGAATTTGTTGTTTCTGCGACTTATAAATGAATACTGGGGATAAGTTATATAAAATTCGCCAAATGTATATTGAATTCTCGATTTTAACAAGTGTTTCGTCCTAGAAAAATTATAATAATTGATAAATCTATGGTACCGTGGCACGGACGACTTAAATTGCGCCAATATATAAAAAATAAATCACATACATATACATATATAGAGTCAAACTATAATTATCAATTGTATACTCCTGAAGGATACTCGTAAGGTACACTTATTTATAGATACAAAGAAAGCTATCATCTCGAGCAAGATCGTAGCAAATACAGTTTATACATACAGTTTTGACAGTATTGAGACATACAGTTTGAGACTAATTAAAGGGTTGTATTATTCTTCCTGACAATTTCAACGAAATTGACGAAATGGTCAACGAAAAAGCTGTGTAGGTTGCTACGATAAATTAAGACTTATGTAAAAAGTAGTTAGAAACCAAAAACAAAACAAATATTGTTCGTGTGTTTCATGTCCAATTCGTAAAAAATCTTTCTACTTGACCGGTTTTAATGAAAAACATATTAATCAATCTTATTACATAAATTATTTTAATATCGCAACTGCAACTCTCTCTATTCACAACACTAGTCGAGACACTAATTGAACTTTATTTCAATGCGATGTGAGGCAGAACAGATGTCATATATATAATTTTCATTTACTCAATACCTAAATGTCATAACTGTGGGCGAAGCTAGATTCAACTTTAACAACTCTTTAAATTAATATTGGTAAATTTTCAAGCAATTACTCTTACAAATGAACATAATATTTAAGGTATTCTTAGAAACAATTTTGTGAGGCACAAAAGGTCCCATACGCACTGCAAGGAAGGTCAATTTTGCCTCGAAAAGACCTCATACGCACTAGTTGAAAGTCTACGAAAAATGGCCCCGCAGCAAACGTGTTAAATGTGACATCTTAGCCTTGACTGAGCACTGGTTGTCGAGATCAAAACTACAGTGTATTTCTATTGACGGATTTAAATTAGCGTCGAGTAGCTGCAGGACTATACATGCACACGGTGGTTCCTGTATATATATTAGCCAAAACGTACGATGTATAGAAAACGTAGAATTGATAAAGTTATCAGAGGAAAGATATTGCGAAATATCTGCAATAGATCTTATAGATTATAATGTAACCATTGTTTGTTTTTATCGAACTTGTCTTGTAAATGCAAGGGATTACTTTACGCGTTTTACTGGTGTGCTCGACAAAATTAGCGAACTTAGCCTAAACTGTGTAATAGTGGGGGATTGTAATATAGATTGTCTCGGGCCAGTGGACTCCGACTTGAGATATTATAAGGATCTGTTGTCGACTCACGGCATGATTAATGAAGTTAATTTCCCCACTCGCGTAACCTCCACCACGGCTACTTCCCTTGATCACCTGTACTCAAATTTGAGTCCCGGTACGATCAAGGTCTCACCAGTGGTTACTCAACTATCTGACCACTACGCTATCAGAGGGGAGTTATCCTTGCCTTCTAAGTCCGCTGTAAAGACAACCACTAGATATGTGAGGTCTTTTAGTATAAATAATCAGCGTAGCTTTGTAACAGCTATCGAGAGCATTGAATGGGATAAGATAATATCGCGAAATATCTCTGGGACGAACTTGGCGTCGGCAATTATTAATATTATTGTGAATAAATTCGAAATCAGCTTTCCCCAACGGAAAAAGGTGTTTTATAATAACAATGACTCATCATGGGTAACACCCGATGTGAAATTATTTAAATCGTATATGTTTGATGCTATTGAAATGAGTAATTTAAATCCTGATGACGAAATGATTAAACGGATTGTTTTTGACATTAAAAATAAATATGACATGCTACTGTTAAGAAAAAAATCTAATCACTATACAGAGATTATTTCAACAAGCACTAATCGTTCTAGGTCTATGTGGGATGTAGTAAATAAAGAGAGAGGTAAAAATAATACACCTTTAATCGACTTCACGGACGTTGTGCTTGACTCGGATGGGAATAAGTTTGACTCAAAAAAACTACTAGTCGAGGCCGTGAATGCTAGGTTTTTGACTGCCTCCATTGCTTGCAATGCACCTCCGGCAAATGTGAATTGTGCCGTCAGGTTTTTAAAATCGGCTAGGGCACCTGCACAGTGCTCGCTTAGGCTCCGGCCTTTCACGGAGGATGAGGTGCGTCGCTTAATTACCTTGCGCATACCACCGAAGGTGTCCCGGGATGCCTATGGAATCAGCATGAGGCTGCTTAAGACCGCCGCTGTGCCCTTGGCTTTTGTACTTGCGGAGCTCTTTAATCGCTGTATGAAGGAAGGAGTTTTTCCTGCCAGTATGAAGGTAAGCAAGGTGGCTCCCATTTATAAGGGTAAGGGTAAGAGAACAGATATAGACTGCTATAGACCAGTATCCATAATCCCCGCATTGTCTAAGATTTTCGAAAACGGACTCAGTAGCCGTCTTACGGATTTCCTAACATCTACAAACGCCTTATCAGATAGACAGTATGCCTACCGTGAAGGGCGCTCAACCACATCGCTCACACGGGAAATGATTAGACGCATAGTTACAGCACGGGAGGAAAAAAAGCAGGTTGCAATCCTGTGCTGCGATTTGTCTAAAGCATTCGATGTCGCCGATCACGGGGTACTTGTGAAGAAGTTAGAGCATTATGGCATAGTGGGTCCCGCACACAGCCTGCTTAAAAGTCTCCTTCAAGACAGAAAACAAATAGTGGTCGGCGACAGCGGATCGGTGAGATCCAATCCTCAGGGATCAACAATGGGCGTAGCGCAGGGATCGTCAGTATCAAATATTCTGTTTTCCCTGCTATTAAATGACTTGCCGGACGCGGTAGCGGGAACCGAGATACTGATGTATGCCGATGATGTCGCTGCAATCGTGACTGCATCCTCTATAGACTGTTTAGAACGGAAAATGAACAGGGTGGCAAGGCAGTTTGTGAAATGGTTTTCTTGTAACGGCCTGGTCTTAAACTTAAAGAAAACCCATTTTCTTGACTTTGACTTGTCGGGCCGAAGTCGTAAACAGTTAAGTGTGAAGATGGATGAGGTAGAAATAGTTCAAGTGAAAAGTACAACGTTCCTTGGTTTCGAAATTGACTCTGCTCTCGTCTGGAACAAACACGTTGACAAAGTCTGCGCTAAAATAGGTAGTGCTTGTTTTGCGTTAAAAAGGGTGTCCCGTCTGACGTCGACGGCAGCAGCCCGGACGTGCTACTTTGCGACGGTTCACTCTCTATTACAGTATGGCGCCGAAATCTGGGGACAGTGCTCGGAGTGGAAGAGAGTGTTCCGTCAGCAGAAGCGCGCTATACGAGCGATCGTACGGGTGGCACAGGACACTTCCGTACGACCTTACTTTAAAAGTCTGGGAATTCTCACATTGCCTTCAATTATAATTCTACAGATGGCTATGTATGCGAGGACACACCCGACGTCAGGTGAAGTCGGTAATACCGACAGGAGGAGGGTTACCCTCGTGAAATCGGGGAAGCTCACACATGCCATGAGTCACACCGTGTACTGTAACTTGCCGGACTCTATCAAGTCGGCCCCCAGCTTGTTAAGCTTCAGACATCGCCTTCAACGCTGGCTTGTCGAGCACTCCTTTTATGACGTGAAGGAATTCCTAGAGTTACATTTGTAATTATGTACTTACTGACATATTTTTATATTTGAATTCTGAATTTTTTTACATTGTATAATTATGAAGTTCATAAGCTATACTTATGTTGTAATCTTGTTTCTGACATGTATATTTTTTATGTAATAATCTACTTGACGTGTAAATCGGTTTTACCAATAAATATGAATATGAATATGAATATCTTAGATCTCTGGGTGACGAGCGCAGTGCAGTGCTAGGTAATGATTTGGACTCTTCATGTTCCAAGAGCTGCGTGTCACTGCTGTTATGTGGCAGGCATGTTGCTTACCATCAGGCACATGTCCTGCTCGTCTTGTCACTCTTTATTTAAAAAAAATAACTTTTGTGGTTTATCTCCAAATCTATGCGACTCTGTAAGTGTGTAATAACTTAACAGCTCTAACACACAAGTGCATGTAAAGTGCGTCTGAGGACCCAATTATTTCGATCCGTTTTTTGCCGAGCTGGCAACGAGAGCTGGTGCAAGGACCTGCCCACTTGAACCCATGATTTATTGGGTCTTTGGGTCCGTACGGTGCGCGGTTACATTCTACACACGTCAACGTTTAATGCGAATTACATTTTTTCATAACTCCCTCAATATGGGTAAGAAATGCAATGGCTACAATGACCTGGAGAATTTCGTGCCACCATATTTTTTAAGCAAAAACATCTTTTTACGCGCCACAGACAGATTTTTCGTGACCTGTGAATAGAACTCTAGCGTCACGCTCGGGAATGGTAAGAAATCGGGTAAGCTCGGGACCATGACAATTGGTAATGACGAAATGCTGTCGCATTTCGAGATGGCGTTGCTCATGGCCACGCCCTACGGTTCTACCCGCGTATTTTCAAAAGAAAGCCATTAAATTCTTAGTTATAAGTTTTCACTTCTATCGGCAGTTCCTATTACTGCCAATTTTTTTAGAAATTTTCTGCCATTCAAACATTTTTCCCACAATAACGAATACATAAAACAAAGAATCATCCAAATTGGTGAAGGCATTCAAAAGTTATGTGCGTAAATTTTGAAGATCCATATATTAGATTTCAACTTTAAAATAGTCGGGGGTAAACCTAAAAAGTATTTTTGAAGTGAAAACTTCTTTTGGCGCGCCTAGACAAATTTTTCGTGGGGTGTAAATTGAGTTCTACCGTAACGCTTGGGTATGATAAGAAATCTTCGGGTAAACTCGGGACCTTGGCGATTGGGCATCTAGAAATGCGTCAGCCAATGGGAAATGCTGAAAGGGCGTGGCCTCGCCATCATGGCATGGCCATCTAGAAATGCGTGAGCCAATGGGAATTGCTGACGTATTTCTAGATGCCCATGCCATGATCGCGAGGCCACGCCCTCCGGTTACACCCATGTAGTTTCCAAGGTAAGCTATCAAATTCTGAGTTATAAGATTTAACTTCTATCGGCAGTTCCTATGACTGCCAATTTTTGAAGTGAAAACGTCTTTAGGCGCGCTATAGACAGAATTTTCGTGGGCTGTGAAATGGATTCATCAATCGTCACGCTTGGATATGATAATGGATCGGATCGGATATGAAATCTTCGGGTAAACTCGGTAAAAACGACCAGGTAGGTACCAGGGCAACAGAAACAGTAAAGAGTTTCGAGTACCTACCTCCAACAACCCAGCGTTTATCTCCAGATACCAGGACAACAGAAATATAAAAGAGTTGCGTTTTTTCACAACAAGTTTTCACAGCAAGTTTTCACTTCTATCGGCAGTTCCTATGACTGCCAATTTTTTTGTTCTTGTACATAAGTAATACAGGGCTCTTTGATTGCCGTCATTTCCTGTAATGATAGTGTAAAGGAACCGCGCCGTCCGTCATCAACGCAGGTTTGTTTATGTGCCAACTCAGAAGTGAAAACATCCCGCGTCGAGTCGCCAAAGGACCAGCTACGGCTGCAAGTAAGTACCTACGACCTACGTAGAAGATATGCTGATATGCCTGATCCTTCGCCTTCGCCACAAAACATCACAACGCAACTTTAATTGAAGTTCTTAGCCGGGAAGCTTTACAAAATATCCTACTATATCCTATCATTCCTATTCCCACTTCCTATTTTCATATTATTTATTATTTCTATTAATCGTATCATATATATAAATGTTTAGATGTTTGTTGCTCTAAGACTAGATGGAGTGACGATATACGAAGATGGTGGCGGTTGTAAACGTAAGATCGAGGATCGAGCTGAGTGGTGCGTTATGGGAGAGGCCTAAGTCCAGCAGTGGCCGAATACAAGCTAATGATGATGATGTTTGTTGCTCAAGCACATAATGTATGAACGAATCGGTCTGAAATTTGAAATTTGGGCTCAATCACGGCAGAACGTCTGAACGGGTTGAAATTTGGAACACAGAACTACTACTACTACTTGCCTACTTGTTATCCCGAGCATATAACGGGAACGGGAACTGAGCAATGAACAAATATAAGTTAGTGGTTCACGTAGGTATTCTACGATATTAATTAAATCATTTATTCGCTAAAATATGCGCATATAGCACAAATTAATTATCGTGAAAAACTGTCCATCCGCGAGTTCTACCACACAGCGCAGCTACAAAATGTATTCTACCACTACGGCAAAGATTTTTTAGCTTAGCTCTATTCAGAGAAATTACAGGGCTTAGAGCCACAACAACTTAGATCTCTGGGTGACGAGCGCAGTGTAGTGCTAGGTAATTATTTGGACTCTTCATGTTCCAATAGCTGCGTGTCACTGTGCTGTTATGTGGCAGATGTGTTGCTCACCATCAGGCACAAGTTCAGCTCGTCTCGTCCCTCTTTATTTAAAAAAAACGTTACACCATAGCGCAGCTAGTTGTAAATGTATTCTACTAAGCTTTTATAGCTAAGCTATATTCTATGGCTTAGCGCTAACGCGATGCCGTGCCGGGTAAGCACAGCCGCCGCGTCTTCGGCCCTAGCGTCAGGTTGGCGAGCTCGGAGCTCGGTCCGCGCAGGCGCACAGCGCACACGCCGCCGTGACGTAACCCGCGCCGGACCTACCCTGCGCGGGCGCACTTATCAGGGAACATCCATTAAATTTTCTAAATTTAAAATACATCAAATTTAAGTACTATTTTTTTTCTATTTAATATTTTTGAAATAGTACTTATAATTTTTTTATCCATCTCTATTTGACTTTGAGTTTATTTTCGTGCTGTTTTGCGAGATGAAGATTTTTGGTAAGCATTTTTTTTTATTTTTTGAATGTTCAAAAATATATTTTTCTCGATATTTTAATTTCAGTACCTGTTTTAATTTACGTTTTTTTTAATGGTTTTTCTTCCATTTCTAAGTTGACTTTTTTCTAAATTCGACTTTGTGTACTTTTATAATAAGTAATTTTTGGTAAACATTTTTTTTTGTAATGGCGCATGGGTGTACCTTGAGGTCGCCGGCCTGATACCCTGATAGTAAGCCCAGTGTTTGCCTGAGCAGTTCAACGCCTTTCATATTAACGATTATTAACGTACTAGCTACGACCGCGGTTTCAATCGCCACACTTCAACCTTTTTTTCGAGATGAAAAGTAGATAAAAGTTCATGGAGTTGAAACGAAGTTTGTAAAAAAACAGTTAAACCACAGTCGCATTTAATTGAACGATTTTGTACACTAAGTTTATGTAAATAAAATGTAATAGAGTTTAATGTGTAAAAAAGTGCGCAGTCTCTCAAAAACATAACAAACAAATAACTAAATATTGATGAATATTTCACACACGAATATTTTAGCAAAGTTTGTATTGTGTAAGCCAGATAGTTGAGATAATACTTGCTTATTTGTAAAAACAATACATACACTTTTTATACGTAAAAATACCCAGACACTGAATAAATATGACTGTGTATTAATCACACAAATATTGGTACTAGGTGCGAATCAAACTCACGATCCACGGCTTCTCAGACAGACTTAGTACTGACTACGCCACTAGAGACTATAGGTACCAACAAATTGAATGAGACTATTGAAACCGAAATATGGGCACAATGACATCGCTTGTACTTTTTAATTTAAGTTAACAAACTCAGCTCTATTTTTGAATTTTCATTACTGTGTTCCGGTTTGAATGGCAATGTTTCCAGAGAAATTACAGGGCTTAGAGAGATAATAATATCTTAGATCTATGGGTTTTTTTTTACATATAGAATGATGAGACGAGCAGGCCATGTGCCTGATGGTAAGCAACATGCCTGCCACATAACAGCACAGCGCCACACAGCTATTGGAACTTGAAGAGTCCAAATCATTACCTAGCACTGCACTGCGCTCGTCACCCCGAGATCTAAGGTGTTATATCTCTAAGCCCAGTAATTTCTCTGGAAACATTGCCCTTCAAACCGGAACACAGTAACGCTTACACATTGCTGCTTGGCGGTAGAATAACTGGCAAAGGTGTGGTACTTCCCCAGGCGGACTCTGCCAAGAGTCCTTACTGAAACGGGTGACGAGCGCAGTGCAGTGCTAGGTGTTAGGTAATGATTTGGACTCTTCATGATTGCAGACATGTTTTTTACCATAAGGCACATGTCCTGCTCGTCTCGTCACTCTATACTTAAAAAAAAGTTTTACGTCATAATTCGAAAATGTTTAAACTGATTTTTGATTGTGCTAAAATTTCAGATATCATAATTAAATTTAATTTTGTTGTTAGAATGCGTCCTTTTTTATTTAGGGCGAGACGAGTAAGAACTGGACATCTACTCTCATTCTACGAAAACGTAATTTCGCAATAAACTCTCGACTTTCCAACTCCGATTCTACTTCGATCCTTATTAGAGTAGGCTTAGAACTTAAACGTCAAACAATCTTGTATCGGACGAAACGAAGTAGAACGAGAGAAGTAAAGTCGCGAGTTTTTTTTCGAAATTACGTTTTCGTAGAAAGAGCGTAGACGTCCTGTACCTGTGTAAGCAACACCCGTGTCCATCACAGCAAAGTACTACCTAGTTATTACAACATGAGTAAAAAAAATGTGCCGTCATAGGAACTGCTGATAGAAGTGAAAACTTATAACTCAGAATTTGATAGCTTACTTTGGAAACTACACGTGTGTAACCGGAGGGCGTGGCCTGGGCATCATGGCATGGCCATCTCGAAATGCGTCAGCATTTCCTATTGGCTGTTGCATTTCTAGATGGCCATGGCATGATGCCGAGGCCACGCTCTTTCAGCTTTTCCCATTGGCTGACGCATTTCTAAATGGCCAATAGCCATGGCATAGAATAGATAATATAGATAGAACGGACACTCCCCACCCCCCGCCAATTTCAAGCTTCCTTCCCCTCGCGGACGCGAGGCGGACTCAACGAAGGGTTATTATATCGGACGATAATTTTCTATGAGAATACGACCATGATGCTGTATTATTTAACAAAATGGTACCAAATTTTTCGTCTATTATACGAAACAAGAATAAGAGATTTTTAGTTTCATAAGAATTTCTACAAAGATTGAATCATTTTTATAAACTGTGTTAAGAATTATTCTGGTTAGAATTACGCGCCAACACTGAAGTCCTGTGACTATAATGAAATACGTGATATGTGGAGTGATTAATTAATATATTGTCAGAATAAAGTTTTCTCTTTGGGTAAGTGTACTTAACTAAAAATCAATTCGTACATGGTACCTTTATTATCTCCTATTTTGTTTTAAATCTTCTCCCTTCTGATTGTTGATGAAAGTTATATTTACCTACATTAACCGGTTGCTTCACCGCGGACAGTGTAGTGTCCGTTTTCTATAGTTGCTCAAAAGCAACGCGGACACTGTAGTGTCCGCATTATTTTTTCGCGCCAGACTCAGTAAAATTCTCTATCCTGCTTTTACTAAGGAAAGAATGCTTATAGAATGAATGCTATCTCACTCGAGTTGAAAGGCACTTTAATTTAAGCAGCGAGAACATTTTATACTCTATGGATATTATAAGAAAAAAATAAACTTTTCAGTCAGTCAATCTTGTTTGCGCTTGTGTTGGTCGGCTGTCGAAAAACAGGTTTTTACGTAAATAAAATCATATAAAGCTGGTGTTGTGCAGAAATATAACTTCGAAAACTTGTAAACGAGGTTGGTTACAATATATTTTAAGTTGTCCAAATGATAAAGTTTGCTGTACAAAGGGTTTTAAGAACCGTAAAGTCAAATGTTGAGAATGTGGTACTCTTGTGACTATTTCCCATATTTTAATGTATTGGTTAATTCAATATCATCTCAATTATTACCTAGCTTAAAGGATGAAACAAGTTTTACGAAAATACTAATATTTTTATTGTGCATGTTATTATTGCACAGAAAATAATTTTTAAGTAGAAACAGAAAAACTCGCGTAGCAAAACTTCATTTGGTGGTTTTCAAATGTGCGTTTTAAAAAAAAATTAAACACTTGTATGGTGAGGAATGTTGTCATTATAGTGTAGATTTAGTCTATTATTAAATCTAACTTGTAAAAACGTACATTATCCCTTTACTTTTTTAAATAAAAAAATGTATAGTTCAAAGTCCATTTTTTTTCAAAATAAGCGGTTCTACACTGATTTATACCCATACAAGAGTCACAAATGTTAGTATATTAACTACCATTTGAAGCGTCTATTCAACTATTCTAAGAAAACAACTAACAAGTGGGGTCTTTGTTCCATATTTAAGTCATAAATATCGTTCAAGTGCATGGCCGTCAGCCGCGCGCCATGCGAGAAAAAAACGTTGACGCGCAGGTTCGTCGACGGCAAAAACACCGCGGCGCGGGGTGAAGCAAGCGGTTAAAGATCGAACACTAACTAGGTAAGATTGTAAGCCACTTCACAGGCAGGTGAACTTATGGGTCACAGCTATTCCATAAAATAATTTAGTAACCCTAGATGACACGCACACATGCGTAAATGTGTTCGAACGACATATGCGTAGTTGTGTGAGTGTAGGTATGTCGACTTCACCGTTTGTTTGGAGTTTAGGCCGAGTGTCCGGGGTGTGGCCATGGTCCCGAGTTTATTAAGATTTCTTATCATATCCGAGCGTGACGCTAGAATCCAATTCACAGCCCACGAAATATCTGTCTAGGCGCGCCTAAAGAAGTTTTCACTTCAAAAATTACTGAATTACTGCTGATTACTACAATGCGCTCATGACAGAAGAAATTTATGATGATTTATCTCTGTGCCCCGTATTTCACTGAAAACATAGCCCTTAGAACCGGAACACAGTAACGTTTGCACATTTCCGTTGACGGTAGAATAGCTGGCAAAGGCTGGTGGTACTTCCCCGAGTGGGTTCTGCAAAATTTCCTACCACTACTGGTTTCCGGACTTCTTTGTTTAAATATGTTATCACTACCCAACCCAATGAACCCAATTTAGAAATATTAATTATGTCAGGAGTTATGGCGATCTTCTTTAAAACTTCTTTAGGCACGCCTTGACAAATTTTTCGTGGGGTGTAAATTGAATTCTACCGTCATGCTCGGGTATGATAAGAAATCTTCGGGTAAACTCGGGACCTTGGCGATTGGGCATCTAGAAATGCGTCAGCCAACGGGAAGTGCTAAAAGGGTGTGGCCTCACCATCATGGCATAGCCGTCTAGAAATGTGTGAGCCAATGGGAAATGCTGGTGCATTTCTAGATGGCCATGCCATGATGGCGAGGCCACGCCCTCCGGTTACACCCGTGTAGTTTCCAAGGTAAGCTATCAAATTCTGAGTTATAAATTATATAAGTTTTCACTTCTATCGGCAGTTCCTACGACTGCCAATTTTTTTAACTTATTGTAGCTCGCACTTTTATCAAAATTGTAATGTCTATGTATTTTAAATGTCAACAGGAAATGCTGCACGATGTACCGCACTGCGCTCGTCACCTTTGTCGTCACTTCCGCTAAGCTTTCAAGGTAAGAGACTTCTTTATTTCATTACTTAGCACTTTTTGTACCCAAACTGTTTTTAATTTTAAGTGTAATCTTTGTTTTCCTGTGTTTGGTTTTGGGATATAATAAAGAGTTTTTTTATTATACCTCAAAAACCTAGCCTCGTGGCTTAGTGGGTAGTAACTCTGGCTGCGAAGCAGAGGGTCGTGGGTTCGATTCCCACCCAGTGCAAATATTTGTATTTTGTGTGATGAATTCAAATGTTTGCACTGTATCTTCGTGTTTCTATGTATAATAAGTATGTGTAATGTATTTACAACTATAATATATATAAGTATTATAATCTCAGCTATCTGGGCGCCATATTACAAGCTTTGCTTAGTTTGTGTGTGAATTGTCCACCAATGTTTATTTATTTATTTTTATTGTATCGTAGTATCATCAACTGGCTGCGCCCCGCGGGTTTACTTTTTTTTTTAATTAAGAGTGACGAGACGAGCAAGACTTTTGCCTGATGGTAAGCAACATGCCTGCCACATAACAGCACAGTGACACGCAGCTATTGGAACATGAAGAGCCAAAATTATTACCTAGCGCCGCACTGCGCTCGTCACCCAGAGATCTAAGTTGTTATATCTCGAAGCCCTGTAATTTCTCTGGAAACATTGCCCTTCAAACTGGAACACAGTAATGTTTGCACATTACTGCTTGGCGGTAGAATAATTGACAAAGGTGTGGTACTTCCCCAGGCGGACTCTCCTAAGAGTCCTATCACTACAGACTGCACACTACACACTATTATTTTCAATACCAGCATTATTATAACATAATTTGTGTTACAAATATCAACCCGATCCGTTCAATCGTCACTACATGAATGTGGAACAGACATCCAAATTTTCACATGAATAGTGTAGGAATATTAATTACCTAGTAGGAAGTATAAGGATGTCTAGCATTTGACCATTTCCTACTGTTTTTATGTTTATGCGCTGTATTTTGTGCGTTTAACGAGAAATTTTGGAAAAGATTCTTGAGAGATTTAGCCGTTTTATCCGACTTCAAAAACGGAAAAGTTTAAATTATGCTCGACTGGATGTATTTTCTTTTTATGTCTTATTTATTAATTTAAATATATTATTATTATATTTTCTTCATTTATGAACTTTTTTTTAACGGTCTCTATTCTTTGATAGTTCCATTCTCCCATTTTAAATTTAGTAAATATTCAATCTCATAATAACGTTTTTGTCTTAGTAATTCTTGGTTTTCAAACATTGTGGCATTTTGTCTTAATATTTGACGTAGGTAATTTTCTTTCACAATATTAATTAATACCTATATTGGAACTGATACAAAACCAGCAGTTAAAACAAATAACAAATTTTTATTTTTTATTAAAATGAAAATGATAAACTTTGGTATTTTTTTTTCATTATTTTATTAAGTAGTTAGGTAAATGAAAAGATTTATGGAACGATTTATAGATACATTATTAAACTTTACTGCCGTAATTTATAAAAGCAGAGACTGGAAAAAGATTAGTTATTTGACAACGGTGTAAGTTTTTCAAAAATCGACATAACTCTTTTCAGTGGTTTTTTTTCGTTCAAATGTTTAGATTACACTATGATTTTTAATATGTTATTTTATACTATGAAAAAAACATTTTAGGTGATATGCCGGCTTTTTAACCGGCGCGCCTAACGCCGTAACGACCTCGCGGAGCTCTAATTTCAGCGTCAATTTGTATTGGGAATTTTTCAGGATATTTTTTCAAAATTCTTTGAATATCATTATTTAAGAAATTATTAAGGTAAAACTAAATACCCTATTTTTTATCTTATTTTGTTAATAACAATCGGTTTTTTTAAGTTACCTAATTACTTAGGCGACACTGTGCCATTGTTTACATCATACTCGTACTAAATTAAATCTTAAAAATATTTTAGAGTTGTATTATAGATGAAAAGTGTTAAAATAAGTAAAAAGTGTACTAACTCAATGATTGAATACTAAAACAACAGTTTAACTGCAGTGTAAATTAGTGAAAACAGTGCTAAAAGTGAAATGACAGTTGATATCTAAACACTTAAAAAACAACCGAAATATCATTAAGGAAGTGAAAAATACTGTATGTGTAACGTTGTTATATTCACGAGAACTAAATATTTATGCCAATGGTGCTTATAAACAATAATAATTGCAAAGATAACGAACAAAATATAATAAACAAAAATTGAAGGCAGTCAGAAAATCTCACTTAGCTGTTTTAGCCGACTGATAGCGCCATCTAGTGATAGTTTACAGAAGCAGAATTAATCAATTTGTCTATAGCCTGTTTTTTGGTTAAAGCGACATCTAGCATCAACTCATTGAGACATCTGAATAAGTGTTGTTGCAATATATAAAACTATTATTGGAATTTTCGACGAGTGCAAAAAGAAGCTCAATCACTAGACGCCAGAGGGCGTATTACATACATAATGGAAGAGATAAAGGGGCTTTTAATGAATATTCAACAAGAATTAAACCAACAAAAAAGAGAACTGTCTGAAATGAAAGAGGACATAAAGAACACAATAAATAAGAACATAAATGAAAAGTTTAGCACATTGGAACTGAAAAACGATAAACTTGAGAAAAAATTAGAAGAGCAATATATAAAAATAATGAACTTGGAGAGACACGTTCGGCGTAAAAATTTAATTATTTTCGGAGTTGAAGAGCAAGAAAAATCCTACCAGGAACTTGAAAGTTTTGTAATAAACATTATAAAATCATATTTTAACATGGCGTGTGACAAAAGCAGCATTGATACTGTAAGAAGATTGGGGAAAAAAGGTGGTAATATACGACCTGTGGTAATTACGTTTAGCACAATGGGGCTCAAAATGTCAATCCTGAAAATGAAAAAATGCCTAGAAAATACATCTTACTATATCAAACAGGACTACCCCTTGGAAGTTCTTAATAAACGAAAAGAACTCCAGATTCGATTAGAGGAAGAAAAGGAACTAGGTAACACAGCCTTTATCAAATACGACAAGCTAATTGTGCTAAACAAAACTAAAGAAAGTCATCGCACCCAGACCAACAAAAGAAACATCTCAGAATCCCCGGAAATATCAAGCCAAGGCAAAGCTCAACAGAGCAATAAAAAAACATTTAAAAAAATCAAAACGGGAAGCATGAAAGATTTTGTTATACAGAACCGCACATCAACTTCCTCTCCAGGAATCAGATTACCTCAGCAACAAAACAACGAAATACAGCACAAGACAGTATAGCAACAAAAATTGGACCCTCTACCTGCCCTCAATCTCCCAGGACGGCTGGTCACCGCGGGAGAGTTCGACCAAAACCCTCCAAAGCAACAATCAAAATTAAAAACAAAACAGTTAAATATCTGCACACTGAATACTAGAACGTTATTGTCTGAAGCACGACTTATAGAACTGAAGGCAGCCCTAAAGGACGTGAATCATGATATATTAGGAATGTGTGAAGTTCGTCGACTAGGAGAAAAAATTATAGAAGACAATGAACATATTATGTACTATTTTGGAAAAACCAAAGGACGTTATGGCGTAGGTTTCCTAGTAAAGAAAAAATACAAAGAAAATATCAAAAAGTTCACGGGTATATCAGATAGAGTCTGTATACTGGAAATAGAGCTAGAGGGTTTGCTTTTTGCGTTAATACAAGCATATGCACCGACAGAAAGCTCTTCGGAGGAAGACATAGCACATTTTTATGAAGATTTAGAAAATGCACACGACTCTATCAACACAAACTATGTCATATGCATGGGAGATTTTAACGCACAGATTGGCAAACCTAAAAAACACGAACATCTAGTGACTGGAGAATACGGTTATGGCAAAAGAAGTAAACGAGGTGAGCGACTTATCCAGTACGCATGCGAACATAATTTGAAAATAATAAATACAATGTTCAATCTGAAACAAAAAAATAGATGGACATGGATATCACCAGACAGTAATACAAAAAATGAAATAGACTACATAATGTCTACAAAACCACAATTATTTGCAAAATATGAAATAATTAAATCTTTTTCCTTTGGATCAGATCACCGACTCATAAGATCGACTATTCATCTGAAATTAATGAAAAGGAGCAGACGAAACTTCAGAAACATACCTAGAAAGTTAAAAACGTCAGAAGAACAAGAAACGTATCTCAAAAATTTAAATACATATATTCCAACATTAATACAGACGCACGAAAATTACAATGCAAACGAATACTGCGGTAAAATTATACAATCATTGTCCGATAGCTTAAAAAACGTCAAGTCGAGACCAAATGCGAACATCTTATCAAATCAAGCTCTAGAACTTATGAAAAAAAGAAACGAGGTACAAAATAAAACAAAATTAAACAAAAGTGACAAAGAAGAGCTTAAAAACCTCTACAAAAATACAAATAAAGAAATAAAAAGGTGCTATAATAACTACAGAATGAATACAATTCAGAAATATTTAGAAAGCTCTCGATCGGCAAAAAGAGCGTACAAGCAATTGGACAGAACTAAAACGTGGATTCCAACACTCCAACCTGGCAATATCAAAAACAAATCCCGCGTGGAAATTGTAAACATCGCTACAGATTTCTACACAAAACTATATAATGGACCAGACCCAGAAAAGGATGCGATTTGTATTAGCGAAAACAGAAACACTCTTCCGGTACACGAATTCACTGAACCAGAAATCTTGAAACAAATAATGAAACTTAAATCAGAAAAAAGCCCAGGACCAGACGGGATTACGAACGAATGTATAAAGCTAGCTAAAACTCTACTTTTAACGCCCATCACTATACTATTTAATAAAGTACTGGAAGAGCAAGTAGTACCACACAATTGGGCACAATCAGACATTATCTTGCTCTATAAAAAAGGAGATCCAGCTGATATATCTAACTATCGACCTATAAGTCTCATGTCCTCTCTGTACAAACTATTTGCTTCCTGTATATTAGAAAGGATTTCAGCAGATATTGACGAACACCAGCCTATTGAACAAGCTGGCTTTCGAAGCGGCTTTAGCACTGTGGATCATATTCAAGTAGTAGATCAAGTAATAGAAAAATATGTAGAGTTCCAGAAACCTCTATATCTAGCTTTCATCGACTATAAAAAAGCTTTCGACTCTATTACACATAAAAGCATATGGGAGGCACTGACGAAACAAAATATAAACGAAAAATACATAAACATCTTAAAAAACATCTACTCAAAATGCACTAGTAGAGTCAAATTGGATAGGACAGGAAGGGAGATAAGAGTGAGGCGAGGCGTTAGACAAGGAGATGGAATTTCACCGAAGATATTTATTGCTGTTTTACAATATATAACGGAAAAGCTATCATGGTCTAAAAAAGGCATTAACATTAATGGAATTTATTTAAGCCATTTAAGGTTCGCTGATGATATCGTTCTATTTTCGGAAAACTCGCAACAACTAAACGAAATGGTGAACGAATTACTATCTGTTAGCTTAGGAGTAGGTTTAGAAATGAACCTAGACAAAACAAAAATCATGTCCAATTGTCAGAAGATACCCATTCTAATAAACAACACACCTCTAGAGTACGTCGAGAAGTACATATACCTGGGAAAACAAATTTCGTTTAGCAAGGACAGAAATGCCGATGAAGTAGACAGAAGGACAGCTATCACATGGAAAAAATACTGGGCCCGAAAGGAAATACTAAAGTCGCAACTACCACTAGCATTAAAAAAAATAGTAATGGACTCTGAAATACTGCCATGCCTTACGTATGGCTGTCAAACATGGACGTTCGACTACAAAACCAAAAGAAAAATAGAGACAACCCAGAGAAAAATGGAAAGAAGTCTACTAGGAATAAAGTTGAGAGATAAGGTGAAAAATAACGTAATTCGCGAGAAAACTAGAGTCATCGACGCCCTTAATTTCTCCCTAATCAGAAAATGGAAATGGGCGGGCCACGTTGCCCGATACAACGACAGATGGACCGTAAGGGCCGTAAAATGGAACGGACCACGAGGCACCAGAGCGAGAGGCCGGCAGCGCGCCCGGTGGGCGGACGAGCTGGCTGTGACGGCGGGCCGGAGGTGGATGAAGCTAGCTACCGATAGAGATACATGGAATGCTTTGGAGGAGGCTTTTACCCGAAGGGGGTCCATACAACTTTAGGAATTTATATATTTTTAATAATAATTTAATACTAATTTAATCAGAAAATAATTAACTAAGTTAAATCTAAATTGAGTAAAATATAATATCAATTTATTGTAATGTTGTGTGGAATTAATAAAGCTTTATTTATTTATTTTTTTTATTTATTTTTAATTACTTAGAAACTATTTACAATATATTTTATACTGATTATTCATTATTCTAAGCATCGTTAAACAACATACTTAACAGTTTCTATTTAAAAAAATACTAAATCAAATCTGTAATAGGTTTTGAACTTTCTTAACCTTTCACAGACAGCAAGATTACTCCAGAACTGATCTAAACGTCTAAAGCACTTGATAAGAAAACAGTTGAGGCAAAAGTTTGGCAGCTTCTACTTAACTGATGATCATGAGTTCTACCGCTCGACAAAATAGTTGTAGCCTGTATCACTCCTTTTTTAATTTCGCTCAAAAATAAAAAAATGGCAGTCATAGGAACTGCCGATATTTACTACTGCCGAATTTGATAGCTTACCTTGGAAACTACACGGGTGTAACTGGAGGGCGTGGCCTCGTCATCATGGCATGGCCATCTAGAAATGCGTCAGCATTTCCCATTGGCTCACGCATTTCTAGATGGCCATGCTATGCTGGCGAGGCCACGCCCTTTCAGCATTTCCCATTGGCTGAGGCATTTTTAGTTGCCCAATCGCCAAGGTTCCGAGTTTACCCGAAGATTTCTTATCATACCTGAGCGTGATGCTAGAATTCAATTTACATCCTACGAAAAATCTGTCTAGGCGCGCCTAAAGAAGTTTTCACTTCAATAAAATATAGTAACAGATAGTCATTTGAGTTGGGCGGTAAAGTAAAAGAAAGGGCACATGTAGAACCATACGCCTGACAATAAAACTACAGCAACTAATGGTATTTTGAATGCGAACAATTTAAATCACGGATACTGGATACCCAACCCAATAAGCACAACGCCTCATAGTGTAACACGCAACGCGTAAGAGATTTTTATCCAGAGATATAAGGTTTACTTTACCCTGTAGTTTATTAAAAAACTTTAGCTCTGTTACATTATTGTAAGTCAACATTAGTACTGTTAAATACTAATATTCTAATATCTTTTACTTCGATAGGCAGTCTCCAAGACTGTCTATTCTTTATTCGCACACGATAGAGTTTTTATTAAGTATTGTAAAGTCTGGAATGATTTATTTTCATATTACATCCTCACACCATTTATACAATTTATATTACACCTAATTTATATTATATCATCGTTTCGTCATCTTTGCTTTTTAATAGAGTACGTATATAACTCCCATAAGAGTTAAGATAAAATATAAAGCCATTATGTTATGGTTATGGCATCCACAGTCCACCTGTGGGTGTCGCATGCCCCCCATTAGTCCCTATGACCGATATAAGCGAGTTCTCATTAGTGATAACACCGTCCGGTGTCGGGTGTACGCGTGGTAGGTAGGTATGGTCCCGCGGTATACGTGATATACGTTGATGGGTATCAGTTGCACGTTGGAGAATTTTTACGAGCGATACAGAACTCGCTATTATAGGGTGTCTGGTGGATTGCGACCGTTAGATTGTCAGTTGCATATTTTAGACGACACCACAAAATCAGGTTCTATGTAATTTTAATTATAATAAATAAATAAAAGTGGACATTTCACACACAACACAATCTAGCCCCAAACTAAGGGAAGCTTGTATCTTTGTTTGAGGTGATGCGTGGCCGGAATGACTTTGTTATCTATTGAAGCTAAATAAAAATAGTTTAGTGGTATAAATTAGTACTTAACGTTTTAAATTTAAAACATTTTCTTTGTTTTTTCCAGGAAAATGGCAGGTGCTATCGATCGAGCAACCAGATCTGTGGACCAGCCTGCAAAAGAGTTTCGGTCACAAGATTCTTCGATCTTTAGGTAAGAGATCTTACAATGTCACTGGACTTTTTTAATTTTCACTTAATCGTATCGCACCTACCTACTGATACATATTTTCTTATAGTTACGAGTATACTCCTTGCCACTCCTTCTAATCTCATCTTATTCAGGTTCAAATTACATACGAAACTTTTAAATTTTCTCCAAACTTATTTTGAAAACATTACATGCGACTTCACGCGATCACGCACGATCTACATAAATTGAAATTATAATTTAGATCGCACTGTGTAATGTTCTAAAATGAGTCTCTTTAGAATGGCGTGAAAAGGGGTAATTACAGAGAAATCTTACAATATAAAGACACAAATGCCACTACGTGTATGGTGTTTTATCGGACTCAGGAGGACCCTGCCAAACAGGAAGAAATGCGCTACAACCTATTAAGGAAATTATCTACATTAGCTCATCAGATTTAGTAAAACGTGTACCTAAAACATTTCAGGAACAAAGAAAAGGCTACCATCAAGATAAATCTGCAATGTACCCCAAAGTAGTGACCGTAATTTATCGTAGGTTAATATAAGATATTATGCTCATTACTTTGGATATGTTGTTAGAACATTCAACATAAGAAGAAACTAGAATTTGGAAGACCGAAGATAGTACGAGGCAGTCGTGTATGAAAATGATTCCGATAAATCCTCCCAAATGTAAGTATTTTAAAAAGCATGAATAATAGTTTTAAAATTTAGGTTTATTTTAATTTCTAAGATTTTATTTTTTAGATACTTTTCTAAGAATATGTGTGATCTTCAACTCTTGACTAATGGCTATTATTGTGGTTTAGCCTCACAACGAATATGATCTTAGTTTTTATCGATTTTGTAACAGATTTTATAACATATTTGCTCGTAAAGGGTCTCTTATTGGACCAATTTCTGTATCGTAATGTATCTTATTACGCACTAGTGCTGTAATGTGTAATGTGAAACGCACGGTTTCAAAATTCTCCGTCCACAGACTAGGTAGAGAGATATGCTCCGTCTAAAACGAACGGTACCTTTTTAAATCTTAGTAAAGAGTTTTTATGTCAGAAAAGTGTGGTCAACATTTTATGAATAAAATTAACTTTGAGAGGTAAAATATAATAAAGAATTATTAAATTCGTTAATTTAATTAATTTAGACCATAAATTACTTTAATTTTTCTGTAACAAAACACAAATATATTAATTTACTTTATTATTAATGGCATAAAGGCTGGTTCTGTGCCGTTGCTTAAAAAAAAAAGGCGCCGATGCGCGCGCATTGCTAATCTGTGATCCATAGTGATTACTTACTCTGTGCTTTGAAGCTGTGATCTGTGATCAAGTAAATATTATTCCGCGCGTTTTTTTTTCGCTGTATTGTTTTTATTTGAAAAAGTCGTCAGATTTTTGTTTATTTCCTCGCAAATATGTTATAAAACGTCGTATGACATACGTGCGCTTTGATAATTACAGCCTCTGCTAATTATAGCTCTCGCCTTCGGCTCGAGCTAGCAATAAAGCCTCGGCTGTAATTATCAACTTACCGCACTTATATCATAATGTACTATTACAACTCATTTTCTTATATCTACGTCAATAATGAGCAGTATATACAAAACACTCAGCAGAACTGTTAAAAGAGTGCAAGTAGTCTCTTCTTCGAGTGGGTTCTACTTACTTCCCTGGTTTCCATTCCATTTTGTTGCCAATATCAAAAGTAACTTCAGAAGATTTGAATAGTAGACAAATTGAAAGTTAGACGTTAGTAAATGTTAACTCACCAGTAATCCAATGAGCAGTATAAGCGCTATAGCTCCTATAGTTCCGACAGCAATAGCCACAGCAGCCCCTGCCGCAGCCTCATCAGGTAGCCCTTGTGTCACTTGTGATGACGCCTCCGTTGTCATGCCTCCGTAATTCGTCAAGTCCTCCAATTCATTCGTAGGCTTAATTGTTTCACCCTCATCAGCCTCAGTCGTGGCCTCAACAGTAGTAGATTCTACAACCGTTGCAGGTTCCGTTGTCTCTACTCTTACTACAGGTGCAGTTGTAGTTATTCTTGTAGGAGCGTGTGTTGTTTGTGGAGTAGTCTGTGTTGTTTGAGGTCTGTACGACGATGTTTCAATGATGTTAGCCCGATTATTTTGAACTGTTGTTGTTTCTGTGGGGGTTGTTTCGGTTTCAGTCGTTTTATCATCCGGGATAATCTCGTTGCTGTCGCTGTTTTCTTCCGAAGTGCAATCGTTTTCTGTAGTTTGTATCGACTCAGTTGTTGGCCCTGGAGTTATAATTGTAACTTTTTCAGTATTAATTTCAGTGACAACTTCGACAACTATAGTTGTTGTATCTTCGGGTGTTTCCATGGTTGTAGATGTGGGTAATTCCGTAGTAGGTAATTCAGTTGTAGTTGAAGTGGTACTAGCTTTAGTTGTGGTTGTAGATAAAGTTGTGGGTTCTGTAGCTAAGGTCGTTGTTGGAGTTTCAGTGGTTGCTTCTGTAGTGAGTTCTTGTGTAGTCACTTCCTCTGTCGTTGGTCTGGAGACAGTCGTAGTTTCTAAGATTTTTTCGGTAGCATTAGCAATAATTTGTGATGATACTTCTAGCACTGGCGTAGTTTCAGCAATAATAGTAGTAGTGTCTTCCATTTCCGTTGTAGTAAAATATTTAGGCCTGTAAGTAGTTATGGGTTCATCTTGAATCGTTGTTAATTTAGTTCTGGTTGGCATAACGGAATGCCATGTTGTAGTAGTCGTCTCTGTTTCAGGTGTGTCACTATCGGTTATGGGTTCAACTGCTTCAGTTGGCACGTATGAAAACCTAATTGTTGTAATTTCGTACTTTTCAGTCGTTATTGTAGGTACCTCTTCTGATATGGTTTGGTTAACTTCAGAACCAGCAACGGTTTCATCTATTGGTGTAGTGATATCGGCAGGCAGTTTCGTAATCGATTCAAAACCAGTTGACTTTGTACCGTCAACCGGTGGAATTGTCTCTTCTTCTGTATCAGATTTATTCGTTGTGGTTTCTGTAATCATAGCAGGTATCCAGAGAGGCTTGACTTCTTTTGGTTTTGATGATTCAATAAAATTATCTGTTTGTTTTTCTTTTGATTCAAGAAAATAATCTTTTGCAACTTCTGTGGTTACTGGTTCAGCGTTGCTTGATGATATCGCACTTTCGGCTGGTGATTTTTCAATTATTTTTTCTGTAACCGGTTCAGGGTTTGGTACAGTAGGAACGGCAGCTGGTTGCCAAGATAATTTATTCTGAACTACTTCAGTAACTTTTTTTGTAATAATATCATTACTTATTGGGATTGCTGTTGTTGTTGTTGTCGTTGCGCCAGTGGTTGTATCTTTTTTGTCTGAAATCAAAGCAGATTGAAAGATGATTGTTTGTTAGGTGATTAATTACACTCGTAACGAACTTGTTTTTTGCCTCCAATAATACGTACTTATTTATGATTTTATAAATAAACTGTTACCACTAAGAATATTAAAAAAGAATAGGACAAAATAAAAATATAAGAATATTAATTATTCTAGAAACGAACTAAAGGAACTTGTATTTTTACTTTTCAAAACATTACTGTGTTTCTGTTGAAAGGACAATGTTTCCAGTGACATTAGTGACACAACTGGTTGACGAGAGCAGTGCAGTGCTCGGTAATGATTTAGACTTTTCGTATTCCAATAGCTATGTCGCTGTGCTGTTTTGGGCAGGCATGTTGCTTACAATCATAATTTTGTTTCTGTTCTATGAAATTGAAAATCTGTTCATGCATTACTCACCAGCAGTTTCGAGGACTTTTTGGAGTTCATTTTCCGTAGCGTTGACCACACTGCTTGGTTGAGATGGCGGGCTGATGAGACCAGCCAACGCCCACGCAGTTGACGGAATTTCTAATTCACTAAAATCAATTTCCTTTTCAGAGGATGTCGCCGTTGAAGTTGCGTACCTCGTTGAACCTCGCTTTCGCAGTGAAGGGATTGTGTTATCTGATATTGACTGAGAATGTACCACCTTTTTTATTCCACCGATATCACTCTGTAGAACTGGATCTATTTCGGCTGATGGTACAGTTGTCAACATAGTTTTTAAAGGTTGTCGAGCTTTTGTTGGCGTAAATTTGTCTTTTATATCAAAATGCTCGGAATAGATAGTCGTTGGATTTGTTGGTTTTGAATATACTCTGGTTATATTACGCCTTGGTGATAGCCAAATTGGTTTAGTAGTCCTAGGTGTGGTGTAGAATTTACGGATAGGAGGAGGCCTAGCTGTGTTTACTGTGGAATCTGATTTTACAGTTACACTATTAGGAGAGTCGTTGGTTCCAGAGAGATTGAGTCGTTTGGAGTAATTTCTATTTCTTGTAAAACTGCTTGAAAACAGGCGTGTAATTCTTTCTGTAGTTGGCACGAAATTTTGCACTGTCCCTGGCACAGTATTGATTGAATTATAGATAGATTGTACACTAGACATAGGTAAGTAGCTAGATGATACTGTTGATAACACTTCTTGAGCTTCATTTTGTTTGGGTGCTTCTGAATTTAAAGCAAATTGTGTCGTTTTTATTGCAGCTAGTTCTTCTTGCGGCGACGTACTTGGAGTTGCTTCTACTGCTGTAGTATCATTGTCACAATCGTCATCATTGGAGTGATTGATGGCATACGTTTCAGTAGACAAAACAGACATCTCGTAATAAATGCTGGTACCTTGTACGTCAGACAATTCTTTTTTAGCGCTGCCTGAGCCTTGATTGTCTGTTAGGCGAATTTCTTTGGTGTTTTTCAAAAATACTGATGATTTGTTACTGGGAGTATTATTGCTCAGTCTTTCAAGACCAATGTTTTCTTTCATTATTTTATGAGAGTTAGTTACGTTAGGTGGTGGAGTCTTAGCTTTTTTAGAGTCTAAATTTTTTATTATGCTAGTTGAGATCTGTTTATACTTTTTGTCGAAGAAATCGTTTTTAGGAGTAGTTAATTCTGTATCAAAATCGAAGAAACTGGACTTAAATGGATCAGAATCTTCTTTATATGCATAAGAATCATCTTTAGGAAAGAAACTTGAAAAACTATACGATGGGCTGCTGAAATCTTGCTTTACTCTATTATTAGAGCTTTCATTATCAGAATCATGTTTGAAATCCTCACCATCATCAAAATTAGGTACCGTGAAGAAGTTGTTGTGGAATTTAGTCGAAATATACTTTTCAAAAGAATCCCCATCTTCTGATTCTTCTTTATTTTCAAACTCTTCAATACTTTGCGATTCTTGTCTTACAGAAACAGGAGTAGTGGTCGAAATGGAATAAGGTAATTTGGTATTCTTAAAAGTTCTCATACTAGTAATAATATCTCGAGGTGTCTTGACTTCCGGTGTTGGGGTCACAATGATTAAAGTCGACGCTTCTGTAGGTACAGCAGTAGTGGTGGAAGTAGTAGATCGAACCCTTCTCAAAGGGTTGTTGGTTGTTGATTTCAACGTAGTGCTAAATCGAAATCTTCCCCTTCCTCTATCTTTGTATTTTGCGTTTTGTTTCTCAGTGTGTTCTTCTGAGGTTGAATCTTTAGGTTTCAGTTCATTGATAGACTCGTCAAGGATCTTGGGTTTTCCCCTGGCAAGCCACGTGGTGTTAGCCCGAAGTTTAGGAGCTCGTTCATCTTTGGGCGTACTTGTGGTGGTTTCTTGTGGTATCGTTCCTCCATCTACTGTTGTGCTGCATAAGAGTAGTAAGCCTACTACTAGTGCTGCACCTGGAAACAAAAAAATAAATTATTATCCATATAATAATAAAACAGATGTGCAAACAACACTAACAAATACATTATTTCAAAATTGGAATGTTTTGGTTCGGACAAATATTATTTTGACTGGCTATCTGGCCGCCATCATACAAGCTTTGCTGAGTTTGGGGTCAGATGGTGTTGTGTGTGAATTGTCCACCAATATTTATATTTAGTTATTTTGTACTAGCAGCAACGATCTTGGCTGTTTTGTTAAAAAAAAAGCAGGCAGATTGGAATTTTAAATTAAAACATAATACATACCTAAACATATTCTCACTGGTGATTCCATAGCTATTTCATTTTTTCGCTCGAAATCTGAAGATCAATTTTCACCTCGTTTCCCCCATGACTCGTCCTGAAAAAAAAACAAAAAGCACGGCTTAGCATTTATGTTTGTGTGTTTTTCCTTACCTACGTATATACTAGCAGCAGCCCGCGGTATTACCAGCGCAGTTCACGGTTCCGCTATTCTCCCGCGATTAAAAGTAGCCTATAATGTTATTCCAAACTATTATTATCTACCTATCTACATAATATTTACTTTACTAAATTCTAGATTTCTTTTTTGTTTTAATAAAGAGTGACGAGACGAGCAGGGCATTTGCCTGATGGTAAGCAACATGCCTGCCACATAACAGCACAGTAACACGCAGCTATTGGAACATGAAGAGCCGAAATCATTACCTAGCACTGCCCTGCGCTCATCACCCAGATATCTAAGATGTTATGTCTCTAAGCCCTGGAATTTCTCTGGAAACATTGCCCTTCAAACCGGAACATAGTAATGTTTGCACATCACTGCTTGGCGGTAGAATAACTGGCAAAGGCGACCTTTCTCTTATGGTACTTCTACATTCCTTTTAATACTTTCCTTTTTTTAGTACCTAACAAACAAATACAAAAATCTTTATTGCTGTTTGCAAATAAGATAAGATATGAGTATATTAACATTTTAAACGTTGACCCATACAAACATCCATACATAAACACTTATCGAGTTTTATCAGATTTATTTCGGAGAGTGTGCATATGTAAGATAATCGTAACTAGTAAAAGTGAGTACTTAAGTCAAACGACAGAGAGCCTCGAACTCAAACAGCCCGCTAGAACAACGAATAGGTAACCACACGGTAAGTGAGTCCACACTTCCTGCCACTCTGTTCTGTACAGTCTATTAAATCGTACAGTCGTTCGACGAAGCTGTCTAGACGGGGCAATCGTGGCGTGCGGGGTGAGACGCGGGAAGCGCGCTCCTGCATTGCCTACATTACAATGTTAGTATTGCAGGAGCGCGGCTTAGAGCTGACGTCTTCCGTATCTTTTAATTTGGTTTTGGTGCCACATTTTTAAAATTGGGACAACCCTACCCGTGTCTAGACATTATCGGCGTTTCTCTCAAGATCAAAGGCGATGAACTACCTACTGGTAGTATCTCTTTATACTGTGCTGCTACTCTGTTCTGTATCTAGTCTAGTGCTACAATTTTGTCAATCGTAACACTACAATTGTATCCATTATGCAACAGTTATGTAAGGTTCCCATGCCGTAACATTCCTATGATTACAATCTGGTATGTGATACCTATCATTTACGGATAATTGATCAATAATGGGGCGCTGTGCGAATGTTTTATCAATTCGAAAACAGTAATGTTGGATTAGATAATAGAATCTTGTAGTAATTATATTGCAGTTCAGCTTTTTGGTGTCCATAAATCAAGTTTTTCTTAGATTTTGGCTGAATACTATTGTGTGAAGGATGTGGTACGTACCGAATTATGTCATATAATTTATAACATATTTGCTCGTAAAGGGTCTCTTATTGGACCAATTTCTGTATCGTAATGTATCTTATTACGCACTAGTGCTGTAATGTTAATGTAAAACGCACGGTTTCAAAATGCTCCGTCCACAGGCTAGGTAGAGAGATATGCTCCGTCTAAAACGAACGGTACCTTTTTAAATCTTAGTAAAGAGTTTTTATGTCAGAAAACTGTGGTCAACATTTTATGAATAAAATTAACTTTGAGAGGTAAAATATAATAAAGAATTATTAAATTCGTTAATTTAGTTAATTTAGACCATAAATTACTTTAATTTTTCTGTAACAAAACACAAAAATATTAATTTACTTTATTATTAATGGCATACCGGCTGGTTCTGTGCCGTTGCTTAAAAAAAAGGCGCCGATGCGCGCGCATTGCTAATCTGTGATCCATGGTGATTACTTACTCTGTGCTGTGTTCTGTGATCAAGTAAATATTATTCCGCGCGTTTTTTTTCGCTGTATTGTTTTTATTTGAAAATGTCGTCAGAGTTTTGTTTATTTCCTCGCAAATATGTTATAAAACGTCGTATGACATACGTGCGCTTTGATAATTACAGCCTCTGCTAATTATAGCTCGAGCCGAAGGCTCGAGCTAGCAATAAAGCCTCGGCTGTAATTATCAACTTACCGCACTTATATCATAATGTACTATTATGTTTACTAGTCGCCTTGTAGTGGAAGTTCGACCATATCACCAACAAAATAGTATATATTCATATACGTACTAACGGTCCGCGCCGGGTTCACCCGTGATACATATGTATCACGCACATTATATATAGCACACATGTATCACGTACATATCCAACAGTGAAAGAATTTTTGAAATCGGTCCAGCAGTTCCAGAGATTAGCGCGTTCAAACGAATAAATTCGTCAGCTTTTTTTTAATATTTTTATATTTTTGTTGTGGACAATTCACACACAACACCATCCCCGACCCCAAACCCTGACCCCAAACTAAGCAAAGCTTGTGTGATGGCGGCCACATACCTGATATAATACTTATATAGTTTTAAACACATACTTATTATACATAGAAACACCCAGACACAGTGAAAACATTTGAATTCATCACTCAAATATTTGCACTGGGTGGGAATCGAACTCACGACCCTCGGCTTCGCAGGCAGAGGTACTACCAACTAAGCCACGAGGGCAGTCAATTATAGGACTGAGGCTATATTATAGAGCTGCGAAATTAAGGGGTACTCTTATACTTGGCCAGAGTGGCATTACGTTTCTTTTACCATAGAATAGATAACTTTTACGTAAGGAATTATAAATATGTCAATTGTAAATAAATCTCATTGATAGATAGACTGATACTTTTGATTATAATACACATTAAAACACTTATTTATATAGGACAACAATAAAACTAGCGTTACAACCGGTGCCTTTATCGCTAAAATCGATATCTTCCAGGCAAACTCAGTAAAGACATTGTTTTCAAGAATATGTTGTCATTGACCTTTGGATCCAAGCTATCGTGACCCACATTCACTATTATTATCGTTAAGAATTACTGAACCACAGAAAGAGTCTTTTATTCACGCACTCTTCCCGCCATTTGCCTAAATTAGAGCCTTGGACAACCGCAGCGCTGTGTGAAGTTTGTGGGTCAAGAAATTAGTCAAACTATATTTGGGACAACGAAATGCGTGAAAACTTTCACACGCAACAATAAACCTGTAAATTCTGTGTCATACTGGGTTTACTTAGGTATATACCCTGAGTACCTACGTACTTCAGTTAGATAGAGTATCGAACATAAGTTCTTGAAGTGAAAACTTCTTTAGGCGCGCCTAGACAGATATTTCGTGGGCTGTGAATTGGATTCTAGCGTCACGCTCGGATATGATAAGAAATCTTCGGGTAAACTCGGGATCATGGCTATTGGCCATTTAGAAATGCGTCAGCCAATGGGAAATGCTGAAAGAGCGTGGCCTCGGCATCATGACATGGCCATCTAGAAATGCATCAGCCAATAGGAAATGCTGACGCATTTCGAGATGGCCATGCCATGATGCCCAGGCCACGCCCTCCGGTTACACACGTGTAGTTTCCAAAGTAAGCTATCAAAATTCTGAGTTAAAAGTTTTCACTTCTATCGGCAGTTCCTACGACTGCCAATTTTTTTTCTAGACTTTACAATTTTTTCAGTAGTGGAGGGATTCCTTACAAAGTCCGCCTGGGGAAGTATCACTCTTTTATCAGTTATTCTACTGCCAAGTAATAATGTGATAGCATCACCGTGTTCCGGATTGAAGGGCAATGTTTCCAGTGAAATTACAGGGCATAGAAATATAGATAAAACATCTTAAATATCTGGGTGACTAGCGCAGTACAATGCAAGGAAATAATTTGGACTCTTCATGTTACACTGAGTTGTTATAGGCATATTGCTTACCGTCAGATACAAATATCTTCGTCTCGTCACTCAATATTTGCCCTGTGTCTGGGAGCTTCTATTTTTTATAGTATAGAATATTTATCCAAGATGGGAATTGAACCCACAACCACGCGCAGACTTACTACAAACTAAGCCACGAGGCACATACAGACAGTACACAGATATTTTCTAATAGGAAATCAATTTACGATTGTTTACATCTGGGTGTCGCTAACAACTCGTATTGCTAAACCGATTGGCAACAAATCGAAAGCTATTAAACAATTAGACACAGTAATTACCCTCAAGGGAGACATTGCGACAATACTCCATAGTTTTTTTACAATCAACTGACCATAAGATAGAAGGTATTGCTTTATTTCGCAGACAAGGTCTGTAATTGCGCTTTGATATTTTTATAATAATTTAATTTTGTCATTTAAGAGTGCCCCTAAAGCCAGGAAAAAATCAGATTTCACCCGCGTGACGCGTTTCTTAATGTGATGTCCATAAAGTCGAGAATAGCATGACACAGTTTGGAGGAAAAATCAATATTTAATCAGGAGTCCATTTTTGACCAAGTTTTATTGAATTACTCAATAACTAAACATAAATTTTAAAAAGTGTTCGGTTACTTTACTAGAACGTACAAATAGAAATTTTATTACCAAAAAATAATGTGAAGTCATCGCTGATAATTTCGAGTACTCGAATTAAAACGGGTTTTTTCGGTGTCATTTTTATTTTTTTATTGTAAAAAACTCTGATCTATTTTTAAAATTCTATTCGGTTATTGTGCTTTTTCTTGATTGTACCCACACGTCAATATTTTTTTTGTCATAGTTTTTAGTTTCTTAACTTCAGTGAGCGGCGTCGAAAATATACTTTTTTCGTTTTCTGGCTTTAGGCGTCCCCTTAAGGCATTCCTCTTGGCTCGTTACCCAAATGTATATAAGATGATTTATCTATTTGCTCTGTAATTTGTCTGGAAGCATTTCCTTTCAAACCTGAACTTTTTGCTTGATTATTACTAAGTTGCGGTAGAATATCTGGTGTGGAGCTTCTGCAGGCGGATTTTGCAAAGAGTCTACCACCACAGGACAAAATAACTACACTACAAAATAAATATATCCTATCTGGAGAATTACCGCACCTATGCCAAAGTAGGTATTAACAATATATAAGTATTATTTATGTATATATAATTATATATTACTAGAAGCGCCCCGCGGTGTTACCCGCGAAGTTCCCGTTCCCGTTGTTCCCGTTGTTTTTCCGGGATAAAAAGTAGCCTATGTGTTCTTCCAGACTATAATCTATATTATGTGTTCCAAATTTCAGCCCGATCCGTTCATACGTTAGGACGTGATTGAGCAACAAACATCCAAATATCAAACATCCATACATTGACATTTATAATATTAGTAGGATAGTACCTGGGTGACCGAGCTTTGCTCGGTTTAAATACTAAAAATACTTAGATACCTACAGATAAAAGGCTCCAAGTAATAGATTTTCTTTAAAAAAAAACTTGAAAAAAAGAGAAGCCGCCGTCATTTGATCCCGGAGCTACTAATTCGTGACCGCCATGACCGCCCGACTTCTCGTCTGAGCTATTATGCTGTGGCACCGCGCGACGAAATTTACCTTTGCATTCTAATGTCTAATGTAAGTAACAGTTTTTCATTTTTTAAAAACGCGCATAATTTACGTTTTTTTTTAAATGAAACCTAGTTAGATCGATGTATCGTCCCCGAAACCCCCTGCATAGCATAATTTCTTCAAAATCGTTCTAGCCGTTTCCGAGATTCTGATTCTGTATATAAGTATATACATATATACAATAATTATTGCTCGTTAAAGGTATAAGATATAAGTATTCTATCAGCTATCTGACTTCCATAGTAGGTACACGCTTTGCTTAGTTTGGGGTCATATGGTGTTGTGTGTGAAATGTCTACCAATATTTATTTATTAATTATATACCGGCAAGCAGTAATGTGCAAACATTAAGTGGCTTATTAAGTGCCGGCTTGAAAGAAAATGTGTTCAGAGAAATTCCAGAGCAAATAGATGAATCATCTTATATGTACATCTGGGTGACGAAAGCAGTGCAGTGCTCGAGAATGATTTGAACTCTTCATGTTCAAATAGCTACGTGGCACTATGATGTAATGGATAGTCATGCCGTTTACCACCAGGCACATGTCTTGCTCGTCCCGTCAATTTATTTTATTTAAAAACACAAACATTATGTTAGAATGTATCATACATAAGACAAATTACAAAACGTTAAGGTGTACTGTACTTGCATTTTCGCACGCCTTGGTATAGTTACGTAAAGATCAATTTTCCGATATCGAATGAAAATGGAGGTCATTATCGAATCACGCGCATGCTCGGTTACATCACTAACCGAGTTGAACATAGGGTTATACAAAATGCTCGTGGTACGACGAAAGACACTGATTCTACTCATCATTTTTAAATTTTTAAAGTTTACTGTGCGAGCCACATCAAATAATGTTTTTTTAATAGTATTATGTTATATTGAACTTGATTGACATAGCATTGTTGATAACTATGATGGTGTACATTGTCATAGCGGCCGTAATCACTTGCTGTCAAGATGGCTGCCTGCTTGTATGTCATTCTGTCTTTAACACATTTGGGACAACTCCAAAATCAAAACTAAACAGATGCTCTATAAATGTTTACAAAACTATTTTTGGACTAAAGAAGAAAATCGAGATGTGTATATAATCCAAAATTATTAATTGAATCAATCGTAAATATCGCCGCAAAATAGTAAATTAATTTATCCGATTCCTTTTATTTTTTTGTTTAAAAAGCTTTATCGCTCAGCGACCAAATACGGATAGATAAGCGATTGAGTTATACCTATAACGTAACCGGTAACACGTATCTTTCAGCTTCATAAGCACATCATAAGCAGCCCAACAAATGTTCCCTCTGCTAGGACTCGGGGCCTTCTCTCGCAAGGATAGAGCCAAGACCATAATCCACCACGCTGGCCCAGTGCGAGTTGGTGGATGACGTATGACTTCGAAAGTCGTCTTAGAAAGTCGGTTTTCTACCTTTACGATGTTATCCTTAACTGTTTTTCAGTTAGCGGTGTTACTCACATGTCTTCGAAAATACCACCTTCTATTCGAAGTTATGTGAGTGCGCGTGTGATTCGACTTAGGGGCTCCGGATCGACAGTCGCCGTTCTCCCGACTAGACCAGCCGTAACTTGCTCTCAGTTTAAGACATTATTTTTGTGTAACCTCCCATGAAGACAGTGCACAGAGATGGCACAGATCGCTCGGAGAAGGTCATGCTGGTAGAACTAAACGCGTTCCGAATCAACCACACAGCACTGATGCTCCTTGTGCGAGTACACTCGGGAACAAAACATACATTGTACTTATTTTTGCTGAACTTATTTCACGTCAGATTTGAATTATTATCTAAGTTGTCTAAATTACTGGAGCTTACTTAGACAAATAAAAGCGCATGTACATGATGTTTTTTTTAATGTTTTCTTTGCGTGCGTCATGAAACAAAACTTTAATTTTACAACACCATGTTAAATTGTATAATATTTCCATTATCATTTAATTCATCATTTATTTTGAATTTTGCACACATATGTATTTACAAATAATTTAACGTATTAAATTAAAGTACCTGGTTGACCGAGCTTTGCTCGGTTTTTTTGTGAAATTATATTTAGGCAGATACGAATTACGTACTGATGAAATATCACAGCATAGTATAAAACAAAGTCGCTTTCCGCGGTCTTTCGGTTTTTTATCGTATTCATTTCGGCGAGAGTGCGACTGATTTGCATGATCATATCCCACATTGTCTTTTTTTCTATCGGAATATTTGTAGCTCCATAAAGCGACATCGTTTCATGGTTGATGTTTCAAAGACACGAACGAAGAGACTTGACTCTACTTTTGTGATAAGAACGTCTAGGCTATGGAAATACGTTGCCTGAGTGGGTTTTTCTCGATGGCTGCAACCTATGTGTCTTCAAATCTAGAGTGATTCGGTTTTTTTCTAGGTAAACACGCTCCATCGTAGACCGCATCGTCGCTTAGCATCAGGCGAGATGGCGGTCAAGTGGAAACCTATTAAAGCAAAAAAATGGCTACAATTTAAAATTAAATTCAGACACACGACTAAATTTTATAAGAAGCTATGAATGTCTACGTGGACTATTAGGAAACCGCCACACCGATTTCCATAAAATTTATATTGGATCACCTCTCAAGTATTTTGTACCAAAAAAATTAAAATAGCGGAGCTATCACGTAAGATACGTACCAGAATATTATATACAACGGAATTGAGAAACTCCTCCTGGTTTAAAGTATTATTTAAATTGCGAATAATTGATTATTATTATTATTGGTCTAGCCTCAAACCAAATACTCATAGTACAACAGTCAGTTTGTGCAGATAAATCGCCAGTAGGATGTTTTTTCGTTTTTTTGTTGGAAAATACTTAGCTACAAATTAAATACGACCATATTAAGACGTTGATAAAGAGGGGGGATCCATTTTATAATAGTCTTTCTTTTTCTCAAAAATAAAAGCACAAAAAGAAAATTGAGAGTAACAGTCAGCAAGATTCGAACCGAGGCCTCGTAATTTCTAAAGCGAGTATCTCTCGGTTGCGCTAATCAGACGTTGATCAACGCGACGAAATTTGTTATCGTATTCTAATGACATTGTATGAGTATTTTCATTGCCTGAAAAAGCCCCTAAATTGACGTTTTCTTTGAATAAAACCTAGCTAGATCGATTTATCGTCCCCGAAACCCCCTGCATACAAAATTTCATGACAATCGTTCCAGCCGTTTCCGAGATTCAGATTCTATATATATATACATATTTATATAGGTACAAGAATTGCTCGTTTAAAGGTATAAGATGTATTATTTAGTTGTCAAGGAATGTTACATGATCTAACTGTAGTATAATTCAACATCTTTTGAATAAATGTCATAAATATTCTATTTGAATGCGAATATAAACAGCTTGTCAATGAAATATAAATAAATAAGAACAAAATGGCACTATCATTTTCGCAAATACTAAATATTTATATTTTTTTGTTTTTACCGGGCAGAGCCTTTATTAACAAAACTAAAATAATTGATTAATATAATTGATCAGATTATAATAGCTTCCCTTTTCTTTATATTTGACGAAAAAATAATCTTTAAAAATCTTAATTTTTTATTGGTAGATTCAGAAAGAGAAAAAATTATAAAGAGAAAATACACCAAAATATGTGAAAATACAGAGTACACTGCAATATACTTATTATGAAATATGTACTCTATGTTGACATGTAAATGTAAATTTAATTTCCCCGCTTAACCAACTAATTAAACTTTGATTTGCATCTGGCTCGATACTTACATTACTCCATGAAGTCATTGTTTGCACAACTGTTGTAAAGCACAACAACTTGCCTAGATGTCTTTTTATCTTGATATCAGACGGTTTTATGAAATGATATACATCTTAATCAAATTTCAAGCTAAACTAAGAATATCTTAAGTATGCTTTTTGTAATATATTTCTCCAAGTTTCGCTACTGTACTGTATCAAAGACTATGATAAAATTATTCCTACATAATGATTTCTCATAAATAAAAGAGAGCAAACATTTCATGATGTGAAGCTGAAACATTTTTTTGTCTTTTGATTCCATTATTAATACTTCATTAATTTTAAATCTCTACAATTTCAGTCCGGGTCTTTATACGAACCACAAGTATACATTAACAATTACATAAATATTTTAACAATTATCTGATTTAAAAAAAAAAGCTATTGAACTAAAACTACCCACCAATATTTATAAAAAAAAAAAAAAAAAAATATACGGTCGAATTGAGAAACCTACTTTTTTTTTAAAGTCGGTTAAAAAAAACATACAATATGCAAATAAAAACGATAATCGTTCACACACAACAACCACTCAATTTAAGTTTCGTGATCTTAAAGAAGTTTTAATTTGCTTTTAAAAACTGTATGTAGTGTTTTGTTCAGAATAGTTTATCTTAGGAACTACTCGAACTACCGATCGAATGTATACACGTTCTCTCTCTTACTTCTTTAATATTTTTTTTCTATTTTACAAATTAATTTCGCTGTCATGGATAACAAATTAAAACTGTAATTTTATACCGACAATAGGTTTGCTTTTAACTGCAATTTCGGCTGATGCTAAGCTTCGATACGGTAAACGAGCACTCTTCTAGAAAACACTGACATAAGTACTCTAGATTTAAATACACTCAAATAATATAATATGTAGGTAAAACAGACATTCCCCACTCAGACAACGTATTTCATAGTTCATCTTTTTTTTTGCAAAAGTGGAACCAAACTTCTATGTTCGAGTCTTTGGAAGAACAATAGTAAAATGACGTCGTTTTCTCCAGCTACGAGCAGAGAGATTGGTAAAGGGTAGTCTTATTAATTCATGTAAATCTGCTGCACTTTCCTAAATATATCCGATAAAAAACCCATGAACTTAATGACATTTTCTATGCCTATTTACAACAACAAACAGTCCACCTTTCGTCATTTAAGCATCGTCTGTCCAGCAGAGGTTCGACACACCATTTAATTATGTCAATATCTAGTGTTTAGTTCTACGATTTACTTTAGCTAAAAATCTATCTGACTTCCCATGAGTAACTTTTTTGATATCTGACTTCTCATGAGTAGCTTCTGTGTTTATCTGTACCTAATTATTTAATCTACGTACGAACGTGACAGAGCCGGTCGCCATTGAAGAACGGCGCTTCTGTTGCAAGGCCCCAAGGCCTTAGAAATCATGCCGGTGGAGCTAAGCCTCTTAAATCATTGTGTCTGGTAACTTAATAGCCGAGTAGGACGCTTAAGGCTGTACCTTGTTGCAGATGGTAATTATACGACGTATGAATGAGAGGACGATGACATTTGGTATTTGTTTTATGTTTTGTTTATTTTGTATGTTGAAAATTACAAACTCTGATTTCAACTCAACTTTGTTTCTTTGAGTTCATTCGATATTTGAGAGTTCTTTGGCGCGCGTAAGCTTTAAGTTTAATGTTATGTGATATGGCAAATAATAAATATGTGTCGCTTGTAGATGGTAACATTTACACTTAGAAAGAAGAAAAACAAAAAAAAAACAAATTAAAATTAAATAAGTATTTTAAAAATTAAGATCCCAATTGCCATTTAAGATTCGGATTCCAAGATATTTGAAATATGCTATAGTGTTTAGATTTCGACTAATCAAACCCTTTCATTTTATACCCGTGTTTAAGGGATTTCTGAAAAATATGTAAATAATAATAATAAATATTTTATTTCAACCATTCACGAGGTCATACAAACAATTAAAAATTAACTACTATTTAACATTTCTAAAATAACAATTTGACATTGTCTTTATTAGTCAGTGCCTGAATCATCGAACAATGGTTCTAGTACTGACAGTTAAACCTATCTGAAAACATTGCCAGAATGCTGTTGGAGCTAACGCGAACTCTGCGCACCAGGGATGCGCACCGTTTCCGAATGGTCGTGTAAAAGCAATCGACTTGCGACTCGGCAAACATCCCCGATGCACTGCAGCACCGGGGCAGCTGGATCAACATCCTAAAAGCGTTATTAAATTGCATCCGAAGGGCGCTGTACTGTTTTTGAGTGTATAACACCCACAGAGCACTCGTGTAGAAGAACGTACAAAATGCTCTAAACAACGTGCGAACCTACGGGACAGCATATGGGCTCGCACAGACAACGCTCTTCGATCCCTCTTTATATCCGCATCGTCCAGAAGGTCAGAGGTCAATATATGCCCGAGATACTTGAACTGTTTTGAGCTTGGTGTTTTACAATTTAATGCCAGGTGTAGTATCCGGACATACCCCTCCCGCCCTGAAGACCATGCATTCACTCTTTTTGACATTATAGATCAACCCGTGACGCAGCGCATACTGCTCGCAGATGGTCAATAGCCTTGACAGTCCGCAGGCAGAGGCACTCAGCAAGGCCATGTCGTCCGCGTAACTAATATTATTCAGACCAATTCCATCAATGTGGCAGCCGACATGTGTTCTGCTGAGCTCCTCAATCAGTGCATTTACGTAGAGGTTAAAGAGTTTTGGAGAAGACAGCCCTCCTTGCATAACCCCGCACTCCAACCTGTACGGCTCCGAACTCACTCGACCACCGAACTACGTTGATCTGATTAAGATACCAGTAGGTACTTTAAAGTTTGTACCAGTTCACGCGGCATAGAAATATCTTTGAGCTTTTGCCATAAAATGTCATAGGAAACCAGATCAAAAGCTCTCGAGAGATCGAGGAAACAAGCATAGACTGGTGTACGTCTCTTAGTGTAGTACCTGACAGTCTGCTTTAAACACATTATAGCTGACTCCGTAGAAAGCCCAGATTTAAAACCAAATTGGTTATCGTGAATGTGCAAGTACTGGTCCAGCTGAGCGCTAAGCAGACTGTCAAGTACCTTTGCAAGTATAGTGGCTAGCGAGATTGGTATGTAGTTGTTTGTATCGCCTATGTTACCGGTCTTGTTTTTCACAATTGAAAAATGGCGTCGGCCATCTTTGAATGAAATGTATCATTTTGTCTCTGTCTTCATTATTTTGTAGAGGCAATCATCTTGGACTGATTTTCATCCTTTTTAACTATCAATATTGAACTTGAAACCGCTTGATCCGTTCGGGAGCTGCTACGTTGCCATGGACAGACAGACACAAAGACACGGCAAACGTATCGTACGTACGTAACTAAGTACCTGCGTCAATAAACATGCTACTTTTATTCCCTTAAAGTCAAATTAACTAAAAATTTTGTAGTGGTAGGGCTCTTCTGCAATCTGCCTGGGGACGTATCACATGTTTGCCAGTTATTCCGCCGCCAAGCAGTACTGTGCAACATTACTGTTTTACGGTTTGAAGGGCAATGTTTCCAGATAAATTACTGGGCTAAGAGATAAAATATACTTATAATATATCCGGGTGACGAACGCAATATTTTGTTTACTTCATATTCAAATAACTACGTAGTACTAAGTGGTGTAATGAGCAGATTTGATTTACCATTAGGCGCATGTATTGCTTATCCCGCCTGTATCTATACTAATATAATAAATTTGAAAAGGTATTTTGTTTGATCGCACTAATCTCAGGAACTACAGAACCGATTTTAAAAATTCTTTCACTGTTGAATATGTTTGTGATCTCTGAGGGCTATATTTATATAGGCTATATTATTACAGGCTATATTATATTATAGCCTGTATATATATTACCATAGCACGGGCAAAACCGGGCCGGACCACTAGTTAATTATAAATAAATTGGCAGGCGTAAGAACTGCTGATAGAAGTGAAAACTTATAACTCAGAATTTGATAGCTTACTTTGGAAACTACGCGGGTGAAACCGGAGGGCGTGGCTATGAGCATGCCCATCTGTAATGGTGACGCATTTCTAGATGACCAATGGGAAATGCTGACGCATTTCTAAATGGCAAATGGCCATGGTCCCGAGTTTACGCGAAGACTTCTTATAGCGTAACGCTATAATTCAATTCACAGCCCACGAAAAATCTGTCCGTAGCGCGCCAAAAGAAGTTATCACTTCAAAACCCTAGTTTTACCAAAATTATCGTCGACTATGCTTTTATAGAATAGTGGCTTGTCTCGGTACAGGCACCGTGTCACCACGGCGGCGGCGCCGGCGCACGCGTCGCAAACGAACGGTCGCATCCACCGCCATGCGGCATGTAACTGTACTCGTGACTTCTATGCTCATTGTTGCTAAATGCTAAATGTCACTGTTTAATGATTATTACCTACCTCAATGTAGACAGTTGTACGAAACGAATACTTTCAAGATGACGTTTGAATTCCCAGTATCCAAACTAGGAAAATCCTGTATTTTGTGCGCTCTCAGACTGTTAACAGTTTCTTTTCACGCAGATCTTAGTCCACACGGATATAATGCAGTTATGTCCAAACAAACCAATGTTTGTTTGATCAACTACAAAGCGAGGCACACAAAATACATCTACTTACCAAGTTTCAACAGTGTAGTTTTCATAGTTTCGGCAAAAAGTGGCTGTGACATACGGACGGACAGACAGACAGAGAGACAGACATGACGAATCTATAAGGGTTCCGTTTTTACGTTTTACGGAACCCTAAAAATACACTATTCTTCATACCTAACTAACCACTACACTAAGCACATTGGAATTATTCATATACCTACCAATGAAGCTCTAAAGATAACAAAGATGATTAACCCCACTAGCCATCGGAAACGTGCCCAGCATACTGGCGGTGTTACTAGCAAAAACAATTCAAAGAACAGTAAAAAATTAATAACAAAACAATCTACATTTAAATTGAAATGTAATTTCCTGTCATAATTCTGCGAAAAGGATATCCGTCAGGTTGGCATACAGTTTGATATTGGGATTAACTTACAGCGATTACGATTAGAAATTTCGTACTAATTCGCATTTCACTCCAAAATATAATTGAAGTAATTAGATACCTAGATCAATTTAAAACCTTGAAATTACATAAAAACAAAACACTAAATAGGCGTTAAGCCTCATTTAAGACCAGCTATTTCCGATTGAGTTTTTCACAAAAAGTTAGTGTTACCATTTACCACCCACTGTGTTCGCGCTCGCAAATAGATAATTGCGACAATCCGCGGAATCAAAGCGCACAATTCGTCACGGATGACAAAAGGAAACCTTAATTGTGAGTTTTTCTTCGACCAAAACCTTGGGAATATGATTTCGGAAGTTTGCCTCATTTACTAAGAGCGGTAGGCGTAAAAATGATCGGGATGTTTCGACACTCGATTGTTTTACAACAAAAACTCGCCAACTGCGAATTATATCCGAGTTTTTGACTTCGATAACCGTGGAAAAGACGAAATAAAAAAACTGCCAGTTTTAGATTCTATTTCCAATTTGCAACGCACGTCCGAACCTGATGAAGTTGTACTTTAAAATAAAAAAAATAAAATTTGTTTATTTCAGGTAAAGTAATAATTAACAACATCACAACCCATAGATTAAATCAAATAAATGAACGGTAAAAATACTATTAATTATTAAAAACATATTATTCTAGTGGTACAACTTCGTCATATATCGTATACATTTTGTTTTTGTTTTTTCTATTTTCGATTCGCACTCTGATGCGTTACCCTCCACGATTTAAAAATCGGGCTACCGTAGTAGTCCACTAAACACTTTAAAATGCCGTTTTGCGATCCTCTCAACCCATCCCAAAAAGAAGCGATTCGGGACCTGATGACGGCGAAGAAATCCGGAACCCGCTCATCAGCGAACATCCCCGAAGCGCTGCAAAAACGCGGTTTTCGCATTAGAATGCGAAAAGCATCATTGTATTGCACCCTTATGGTGTGATGCGTTCTGCGAGTGTATTTTGTCCACAGCTGGCATGTGTACAAGCATAGACAGTAGGCTTTAAACAAAGTTGTTTTGACCTCTATGCTGCAGCTAGAAAACCGGCGCGCAAGCATGTTGCACCTTATGGACAGGTTCCGTCTCTCCCGTTCCATGTCTGCGTCATCTCTCAGATCCTCCGTCAAAATATGACCTAAATACTTAAACTGTCTAACGACCTTCACCCGTGAACACCTCAAATATACATCCGGTATTCTCTCCGGGCCTTTTCCATATCTAAACACCATCATCTCAGTTTTCTCGACATTATATGTAAGACCGTGCTCAGCAGCGTACTTTTCACATACCGTTAATAGCTTTCTCAAACCATTGATCGAGGGACTAAGGAGCACCATATCGTCCGCGTAACTAAGATTATTAACGCAGACGTTGCCAATATGACATCCAATTCTGGTGCTCCTTAACTCCTCTATCAGCTTATTCATGTAAATATTGAAAAGGTCCGGAAAGGTCAACCCGCCTTGGCGGACACCGCAGTCCAACTTATATTCACTGGAAGTCGCGTCGCCCCATCTCACTGCATTGGTTTGGTTGCCGTACCAGTACCTCAAGAGGTTCACTGTGTCTCTCGGTATTTTTGAGTCGAGCAATTTGCCCCAGAGAACCTCATAATTCACTAGGTCAAATGCACGACTCAAGTCGAGGAAACAAGCATATACAGAGGTTTCTTTACCTATATAATAATGTACAGCTTGTTTAAGGCTAAATATCGCGGAATCAGTTGAGAGACCAGCACGGAAACCAAACTGTGCGTCGTCAATCTTGAAGTTGTTCACCAGTGAAGGCCTCAACAAACGCTCAAGTACTTTACCTATAACGGTTCTCAATGAAATAGGTCTATAGTTCGCGGCATTACTCAGGTCTCCTGTTTTATTTTTAATAATCGGGACCACTATGGTTTTCATGAGATTATCGGGTAAGTACGAGTACTTACAGCACAGGTTGAATAACTGACTTAGCTTACTATAAATTAAGTGACTAGCCCATTGGATGTGTTCGATGCTCAGGCCGTCGTAGCCCGGCGACTTACCTCGCTTCATATCTTTGACTGCGCGCATGACGTCACTGGGGGAACAGAAGGCCTCGCCGGCAGTGCGCGCGCCGCCGCCCCGGCGCAACAAAAACTTTAAATAGCAATTATTGCTAATTTATTTATCGAAAGCGCCAGACCTGAATAGTGGCCTATCAGCTTCATCATCATCATCAGCCGCAAGACGTCCACTGCTGAACATAGGCCTCCCCCCTAGATTTCCACAACGAACGGTCCTGCGCAACCTGCAACCAGTGGTTTCCAGCGACCTTTGTGAGGTCATCTGTCCATCTAGTGGGAGGCCGTCCAACACTGCGTCTTCCAGTTCGTGGTCGCCACTCGAAAACCTTTCTTCCCCATCGCTTGTCAGTTCTGCGAGCACTGGCAACACGCACTGGTTAAAGACTTTTGTCTTTATATAGGCATTGGGGTATTTTGGACTCAAAGATGAAGCTGAAGTTTCCCGAACGCTGCCCATCCGAGTTGGAGTCTTCGCTGGACCTCTTTGTCGAAGTTGGATCTACCTACATAATTGGATATTTTGACCCAGGTAGACGTATTCGTCAACAACTTCGAGTGTGGTATTCCCAACATTAACCGGTACAGGCGTACAGGTGAGACATGAACATTTGACATGACTTTCGTCTTGTCCATATTAATCCTCAAACCTACCTGCTGGGATACTCTATGTCCTATCAGCTTAGTTGGCAGTAACTCTGTATTTTAAAGGTGAAGATCGTGAGTACATCGCAAATATTATTTAATTTAGGATGCGATGGTATCCTTAATTCATTGCAAGTAAGAGAAAAACATCTAAAACTTTTATCTCAGGTCATAAAATATCAAATAAATGAAAAGTTACCGATGATCCTACTTACCTACTTATAAGTAATACAACAGTGGATGTTTGGATGATATGAGACAAATATATGTTTGTGGGTTTTTTTTATCGCATAAGTATTTAGAAATAGTCATTATTTCATATATCATCAATCTTCACACGGACAACATTACGACTGGTCTAGTCGGGAGAACGGCCGCTGCCAATCCAGATGCCCAAGTTCCCACGCGCACCACCACCGAAGTCATGTGCGTAATGCCGCTAACTTAAAAACGGAAAAGGATAACATCTTAACATCGTAAAGATACCAACATATTCCCAGAATTCCAGCAGTCAGAACATTAAGTGGGGCTACATTATGCTCACACAGACAAAAGACACATAGGTATACCACGGTTGCAAGCATCTCAGCTGTATTAGTAAGTACCTCACGAAAACACGTTTGCATAATCTGCCGTGACACTATGGGGCTTACTCCATGACTATTCATAACTCAATTTACCTTAATTGAAACAGGGCAAGAACTAACATTGAGACAGCTGCCTACAAGGTTGCCTGGCCTCATGCTGTCAATTACAACAACATACAGCTCAAGACGAACTGATGCGCTCTGTTTATTCCAAATTGGAGTATTATTCTCACTTTCGTTTACCAAAAAGAAAGATTTGGGCGAAAGTAAACGTTTACGATTTTGAATCTATTGAAATGATGATACAATAGCTGAGTTGGTTTTGAGAATAGATATTTTAAGTTCACTAAACTTTACCATTCCGATTTTTGAATTGAGATCCGATTCAGTGTTTGTTTTGTACTGCTATTACTGTTATGGGTGATTTTCAAATGAGCCCTAATTCCTTAACAGATAAATCACATTGCAAAATGGAAAAAAAATGCTTAAAAAGATTGATGCCTCTGGGGTACTGGCAGAAGTCAAAACTTAAACAATTATTATTACATAATACATACGCAATACATTTAATATTATAGGTCATAGTATGGAAAGGCACATAGGCTACTTTTTATTACGAGAAAACTATGGGAACATGAACTGAGCGGTTAAAATCGCGGGGCGAAAATATACAGAAATATTGTTAATGGTAAGAATATCGCAATTAATTTAATTATTTTTTTCTTATCCCAAAAGAAATCCATATCGCCTAAAAATCTTTGACTTGAACAACAAACGACCAAAGCCTATTTAATATCTAACATCTAATCTAACATAATTTGAAGATTTATCCTAAACAAAGATTCCAGCTATGTAAATTGGGCTGTTTGACGTAGGGTGGGAAACATTTTGAAACAAGATGGAGTGATGATACACGGATTACAGGAGACAGTGAGTGTAAACGTAATATTACTACGTATTGGAGTCCTGAGTGGACAAGCGATAGTCTCCTATGGGATAGTCCAGCAGTGGACTAAGATACGAGTAGGCTTGCGTGACAAATTATGTTAACCTAATCATTACGTCATAATCACATAATTAGACCAATTACATCCCTAAAGCTGTCCAGTATGTTTTCGCGTAGCTAGTAATGTAGTATCATGTACTTTTTTTTGTTTATTTTCACCAAAGTCATGGAACAATCAAATGTGTGTTTCGCAATAAGTTTACGTTTGTTTACTAGCGTCATCATAACTTTTGACATCCAGGAACAGAGTTCTCTCAGAGTGGCTAATTCTCATTGTGGTAACTGACTCGCTAAAGGACTAGGTACTTCTACAAATGAACCCTTCGGCTAAGATTTTCCGCCATCATTTTAAAACAAAGAATTTACAATGTTTGTGGTATTGTAGACGTCCATGACTTGTTTGCCATTCGCTCCATTAAAAGAGAGATTGTTTTTTGTTTATTTTCTTCTTGTGTTGTGTTCTCTTGTCTAGACTAAACAATTACATTATATTGTTAACTCAATGCAATGTCTTGTTTTGTTTATCTTGTTCTTATAATATAGGTTACTTTTTATTTTCTTATTGTTGTAGTTTAGTTCAAACTGTATTGTAACACGATGTGAATTATTATTTTGTTTACTAGCAGCACCCCCGGTTTTAATTTCCGTTCCCGGTATTTACTCTCGTTAGATATTTTTGTCAACTTTCGCAATTTTTATATTAGTAAGATAATTTAATTACTGGATGATGTTCAGAAAGCTTAGCTGGGAAATGTGTAACTGGAATGCGAGGCTCGGGAACCTCCATGTGGTGCACCCTAGGCATCACAGAACAACTTGCCTCGGTGGCATCTTGTTGTCTGATGGTTAATCCTGACCGAGAAGGGAACTTCGATTCGAGCTCCTCGCTCAGTGCGTCTAGAAGTTTGAAGAAAGGGTCTGGAAGACTTAGGAAGGTTGCTCGGTTGATACGCTGGTTTCCGTCGCGTCACTGGAGCCAAATGTAGTCTGACCCGTACTAGGCGGGCCCGCAAGAGCGATGGCAATGGCAGGATCACGGTCGAACGCGAGAGCGGTTCCTAGACTCTGTTGCCACCCCACGTCTGTAAAAGCCGGGTCACACAGAGGCGATCCGATAGCGTTAGCGATCCGATAGCGTTAGCGATCCGATAGCGAGACGATATTTTTTGTAATGTTCGAATTTATATGCAACCTGACACACCGGCGCGATCCCATACTCGGTATCGGATCGCTATCGCTATCGGATCGCCTCTGTGTGACCCGGCCTTAAGAGTGCGCCTACAGCCAGGAAAAATCAGATTTCACCCGCGCGACGCGTTTCTTAATGTGATGTACATAAAGTCGAGAATAGCATGACACAGTTTGGAGGAAAAATCAATATTTAATCAGGAGTCCATTTTTGACCAAGTTTTATTTAATTAATCAATAACTAAACATAAATTTAAAAAAGTGTTCGGTTACTTTACTAGAACGTACAAATAGGAATTTTATTACCAAAAAATAATGTGGGGTCATCGCTGATAATTTCGAGTACTCGAATTAAAACGGGTTTTTTCGGTGTCATTTTTATTTTTTTATTGTAAAAAACTCTGATCTATTTTTAAAATTCTATTCGGTTATTGTGCTTCTTCTTGATTGTACCCACACGTCAATATTTTTTTGTCATAGTTTTTAGTTTCTTAACTTCAGTGAGCGGCGTCGAAAATGTCCTTTTTTCGTTTTCTGGCTTTAGGCGCCCCCTTAAAAGCCGGGTTGCATACAAATGAACATTACAAAAAATATCGTCTCGCTATCGGATCGCTATTGCTATCGGATCGCCTCTGTGTGACCCGGCTTTTAAACGTAGACCAAGTAAAATCTTGATTTTAAAGATTAAAGATTTTACTTGGTCCGCCATATCTCTGCATCGCGGACATGCATTTCTCCCACATAAAAATATGTACGTACCCGCAATTATATACCTATTTGACATAACTTCATAAATCTGTAATTACAACAAAATTATTGATACTACTGTGAAAGTAACTTTAAATTACTTTTACATAACACCAGTACAAATACAATTGGCTTGTTACGACATAAATTAGAACCTACAGCTGTAATTTCACATTAAATACCTTCAAGAACACGCGTAACTGCGGTACTTAAAGCAGTTATAAGACGGGAAATTAACTGAATTAATTTGAACCGTCAGTAAGGTAGTTTAATGGTTGTGGTGCCCAAAATATAACACCTCGAGAATTAGAAACCAAAACTCGGTTATAATGCTGCTATAAATTATAAATGTTATACATCGGTTTATTACGAGTATGATGTTCGAAACTGATTTAACTAGAAATTTTATGAACTTATTTTACAATTGGATCAAAGTAGGTATTTTACCGTGAAAGTTTAAGTGTTTCTATTAATTAACTATCCGATGACCGATTATAGTTTCTCAATTCTATGATATTATAGTTTTTTTTTATTGGCAGAGCCTTTATTAACTGAACTAAAATACAATGAGAACACACGACGCTACATACCTAACTACTAACACTAAGCACACCTGAATTACCCAAAGACCAATGAAGGCCTATAGATACTCGACATGTTCAAGCGTACCCAGCATGCTGACGGCTTTACCACGCTGAATGACAATACTTATGCGTTGAGCCAAATAAATGCTAGCATTTTGGTCACGCGTCGCGTCGACCCAGCGCTCGAAAAGGCTTTTGAAGATGAAGGCTTTGAAGGTGACCGGGAGCTCAGCGGGGCCGGGAGGCCCCCACGGGCCCAATGTCTCAACCCCAAAGGGCTCAAATATGTAACCACTTCCGAGGTACATATTGTAGTATTTTTTTTGTAATATGATTTTTTCAATATTTGTAATTTTGGTTGCCCGGAAGAGCTCGCTTCCAACGATAAGGCCGCCTGCTATCGCGCTAGTTTTAAAGTTTATAGTTAACAGTTTCTGTGTTTCTATAAATATTAAAATTTCATGACCTTGATGTTTTGGTAGCGTTAAAGAAGCCGTGATTACCAGAATACTTGAGTCTTCTTTAGTATTTTTTTAGTCTTCTCATGACCACGACGTAGCGGTTGTAAAACTTCAGAAACGTTGAAGAGATCAAATAATAATATAGATCGTCTTTCAGACCTCTTTTATGTCTACATTATCAGTTCAAATAGTTGAAGTTGAAAAATTGGTGTATGTAAAAATAAATAAATTTCATACTCCTCCGTCAGCGAAATTTTCTTAAAAACGGTACAAACTTTTTGGTACACTTCTCAATGTATAGATAATATTTCCATGTCACAGACCTGCCTAGTTGATAATGACCTCTGCAAAAAGTGGGCGGTATATTACGAGTAAATCTCATGTTACTTACATCCTACGATAACATTGCACCACACAATGTACCCAATTACCTGTCGTTACTAGGCAGCGATAGCTCAGTGGCGTCAAATGGCCCCCGCCCGCTGTAATACCGCCTGCAAATGGGAGTATTTTCAAAGTTCAGATGTATAAAGGTAAAGAAACTTAAGGTCCTTAAGTCACACTGTACCCTAACCCCGTCTAATTCTATTTTATATTTTTCGCCATCCTTCGGTTGCTTGGAAGAGATCGCTTTTAGCGATAAGGTCGCCATTCGTTTCTCTAGTTTTAAGGATATATGTCATTTCTGTATATATATTTTTTTGTATTGTGGACAATAAAGACTATCTATTGATCTCATACTCAAATGTAGATACACATTTGAGTAAAACCATCATGAGAAAACCGATAAATCAAGAACTTCTATAGAGCACATACCATGAGCTACCTACTTTTTGATAGCTGGGCCCTTTGCAAACCAGGAGAGAGTAAAGACCACCACGCTGGCCACGAAATACCCTTAACACACTCGTTTCCTTACATGTTTTCTTTCACCGTAAAAGCCATTAAAACCAGATGCGTTAAAATACTCAGAGGTACAAACAGAATTCGAATCTATGACTTCGCGGTAGTAAAATAAGACGTAACAGCCACCACGACGCCACCACGGCTTTTACTAGGACTCAACGTCTTTTGGATAATATGTAGCATAAACAGTCCACTAAATGTAACTATGTTTATGTTTAGTAGTGGTAGGACTCTTAGCAGAGTCCGCCTGGGGAAGTACCACACCTTTGCCAAATATTCTACCGCCAAGCAGTAATGTGCAAACATTACTGTGTTCCGGTTTGAAGGGCAATGATTCCAGAGAAATTACAGGGCTTAGAGACATAATATCTTAGATCTCTGGGTGACGAGCGCAGTGCAGTGCTAGGTAATGATTTGGACTATCATGTTCCAATAGCTGCGTGTTACTGTGATTTTATGTGGCAGGCATGTTGCTTACCATCAGGCACATGACCTGATCGTCTAGTCACTCTATGCTAAAAAAAAACTACTGGGACTCAGGGCCTTATCTCGCAAGGAGAGAGTCCAATCCATAACCATACGGTTCAAACCAGAGGCTCTGGATTGGCAGTCGCCGGCTAGACCAGCCGTAATTTAAATATTGCAGAGAAGTTGCGATATTCATATTCATATTCATATTCATTTATTCATAAATGTTATTTACATGTCAAGAATTATTAGCATTATATAGTTATAAAATTGCAACTAAATATACTTGTATATTACATAGGCAATTAGTACAATAAATGACCACAATTGATATCAACCTATCCATAATTTGGAAGCTAGTGGATCACGATCCACGGCCAAGGCTAGCCAAGCGAGCCAAGGTCATTCGCAAAATTATGCATAGCCTACATTATCCTATCAAAAAGGCTATGGCCAAACAATCTATATCGTGAAGCCCAGATTGACAGATAGATAGATATTCTTTATTGTCCGCAATAGGTACAAAAAGCACAATGATAATACACAGAATAACATATCCTTACAGCTAGTGAAACAAATGGCGACCTTATCACTAAAAGCGATCTCTTGCAGGCAACCGAATTGCTATTGCTATTGAATTGCTATTTGCAATGGACTGGTCAACCTAACAGATGCATTCAATTTGCATATTTCAGTTGTCAGTAGTTTCAGAGAACTGTGCTCCAACAGATTAAGCTGCTAAGGTCATCTGTGAACAAACGCTGCACTTACTAAATAAAACACATGGGAGTCGGGGGCTCATCACATTTTCAAAAACCTTTCCGAGCTATTTGACAGCGTGGTAGCACCGCCAGAATAATGGGTATGTTTCCAATTGGTAATGCGCCTGATCATGTCGAATGTCTGTAGACTTTCATCGGTCTAAGGATAACTCAGATTTGCTCAGTGTTATAATTTGGCTGGTTTAATTTAGTGTAGTGTAGCTTCATATTAATTGAATTGAGTTATAAAGACTCAGCCCATTACTAACGTCTTCAATAAGTACAGTGTATTTTCTTTGTTTTATTATAGTGTGTTAGTGGGACCTTAGACTGGCCGCACGCAATACTATTGACAATAAATTTGCCAATAATTTTTCAATAATTTTACATGTGTACGGCCTGTGTTGCGGTATTGTTCAATATGAATTTGTTCAATATGGATTTGTACACACACATCGTGTACACATACATATTTCGTGGCCAAAAAAATATTCATGAAAAGTATTGACAATCTTGTATTGTCAATTTTATAGCGTGTAGGTATGCGGCCAGCCTTAAAAAACAACCTTACAGAGAGTGATGAGACGAGCTAAATATTGGTTTGATGGTAAACAACACGCCCGCCCAAAAATATGTATGAGCCCAATGTTTTGAGGCTATTTAGCATTAAGAGTATCAAATGACTGCTTAGCACTACACTGTACTCGTCACCCAGAGATGATTTAAGATGAGAAAATGAAGATACGCCGCCAGTTCTTCACCGATTCCAAACGCGACACAGATTAAGTATCAATTTGTACGCCGCTTGCGCAAGCGCCTCACAATTTGACGTTTCCTTATTAGGTATCAAATTACAAACGCTTGACGGTTACTTTCTATTGTCGTTTGACGACAGACTATTCTAGAAAAGGATTTATTTTTATTTTAGGCCTTACAAATTTTTCTAATTAGAAATTTAAAAATCAACAAAATGGGTACGCTCTAACTAGTTTGGGGTTCGATGGAAAGTGACTATGCTACCAAATTTAAACTTAGTGAATACTAGCAGCGTCTTCCTAGTTTTACCCGCATTTATCTAGTTCCTATATTTTATTCACGATTAAACATACCGTTGCAAACTACAACCGCAGTATAAAGAAATACTACTAATAGACTGTGCTATAACTATGAATTTGTGTTCGCCTAGCCGCTGGATAAGTCGCGTTTCACCGTCTCAGTGACTCGACCTCATAAAATTTCCACTGCCGAAAAATGTTCTAGGCTGCTAAAGAAGACATAACTTCAAAAAAGATCGGACATTGGGAACAAAGTGGTCTTATTATAAGACATTTTTTTTGTGGTTAACATTGCACTCTGTTCACTAACAAAAACATTTAGAGAACAGAATCATTGAAGTTCGAAGTAAATGAGGAAGATTACAATATAGCAGTCCAGCTCGCGCAACCAGCACCCGTTCACGAGTATGATGCATGTGTCGTCCATGGGTGACCCAACCAAATTTTATGGAAGAGAGCGACCCGACATACGTCTCCGTCGCAAGATGGAGCATTATAAGACTAGACCGTGTTTACCTAGAAGAAACCCGATTCACTCTCGATTTGAAGACACAAAGATTGTAACGGGGAAAACCCACTCAGGCAACGTATTCCACAGCCTAGACGTTCTTAAGTAGAATCAAAAGTAGAGTCAAACCTCTTCGTTCGTGTCTTTGGAACATCAACCATGAAACGATGTCGCTTTTTTTAGCTACGACCATTCCGATAGAAAAAAGGGCAAGGTGGTATTAGATAATGCTAATCAGAAGCACACTCTCCGAAGTGTATCCGATTAAAACCCGATAGGCTAGCAATTTTTCGGCGATGTTTAAGACTTTGAAGTCTTTTTCGCAGACGAGTGTCATTGTCTATGAGCCTTTTGGCACGTCTCTCGATCGATGCGAAAGCTTCCAGCTGATAGTTACCCGATCCATCCCAAAAGTTGAAAACAAAAGGTATCGCTTCATAACAAGCTATCATTCCCAACTCCCAATCATTAGCAATCGTACGCAATTGCTAGGGTCAGCTGCGCCGGCGCCGGCCAGCCGGTCACAGTGCCGCGTAGACCAGACTCGGCGGGTAATCGCGATGCTACGGTGCGTTTCAAACGCTGAACGCTAACTTTATTGTTGCTCAACGCCCTTCGCAGGGTTTTGTCATCAAAGGTTAATTGGAGTGTCATGATTGTGATTTATAAATTCATGTGGAGCTCAAAGCGTTGAAGATTGATTTATTGCATTTTACTCTACAAGCGTCTCGTGGTTTTATCTGCTTAGTTCCCGATCCCGTTATTTTATTATGATAAAAAGTAGCCTATATGTTATTCCAGACCATTATCTAACTGTTATCCAAATCTCAAGCCGATCCGCTCGCTCGCTCGGTCGTTGCGACGTGTGCGAGAGATTTTCTTAACAATTTGATGTCTTGTTTGAAAATATCTCTACATGAGAATAGCACAGTATACGTACCTCACTTTATGTTCCCACAACTGGGACTTGGGAATATGGGAATCTTTTATAGAAAGAGTGGTGCTGATTACCGAACTACACAAATGTCCTCGCGAGATGTATTTCTATAAACATGCCGGCGTCCTCACGAGACTTTGCTTCATCATGTTTGTCATTGCCAGTGGTGATGGCAAGGTTTTGCATCTGCATTTGGAAAAATACTCAGATATGGCTTCTGACAGTGAATTTAACAACTTCACGAAATCGAATATTCTGGCCTCTAAGCCATCGTAGTTTCAAAGATTTTGACTCTTTATGTTCCCATAGCTGCACGGCATTGTGCTGTCATATGTAGGTTGTTTACCGTCAGACCTATGTCCTGCACGTTCCAGTATTCTGCATTATTCTAGTAATATAAATGTCAATGCTTGGGTATTTATTGCTCAATCACGTCGTAACGTATGAACGGATCAGGTTGAAATTGGGATCACAGTAAGATAAAGGCCGGGTCACACAGAGGCGATCCGGTAGCGATAGCGATCCGATAGCGATAGCGATCCGATACCGAGTATGAGATCGCGCCCGCTTGCTGTGTGTCAGGTTTCATACAAATTCGAACATTACAAAAAATATCGTCTCGCTATTGGATCGCTATCGCTATCGGATCGCCTCTGTGTGACCCGGCTTTAATAGTCTGGAAGAACACATAGGCCATTTAGGCCAGAAAATAACGGGAACTACGACTGCGATAGGGGCTATTTTGGTAAAACCGTGAGGCACTGTTAGTAAAAAAAAAGTCACCAGTCAAAAGTCAAGACATTTCCATTGCCTTGATTGACCATTAATACCTTGGTTGACGACCTACATGAATATATGAAGCCTAACCTCCATTAATGTTCGAACTTGTCTCACCTCACGGTCGCGAGGTCACTCGCTCGTCCAACATTTTCCGCACGTCTGGCGATCGACAACAGCCGACACGTTATCAATGCCAACTGCGACCCATTAGCGGCGATTACACTGCTCACAGCGAGTGGTGTTGAGTGGTGAGTGGTGACAAATGGCGCGGTAACTTCCACACGAAATTGGTCATGACTTGGTCGCAGCCCTGAACTTGTAGCTAAATCACGGCATCTCGGCTTTTCACCAATACAAAATAGTTCTGTTACAAATCTTTATTGCTTGGAAAAATCAACTGGAACCAGATTTCAAAAATGCTTAATTGTATACACACACGAATATACATTATGTTCCTAGGCTTAACCTTTGGCTCCACATTAGGCACGGTGGTCCGTCCTAGATGATGTGGAGCGTGGAGCGTGGCGCTAGAGATTTTAGTTTTGTTCCCAAATAAATAAGCATTAAAATTTCTTACACTAGTCATATTGCCATATTCCAAACATTCATTCGATTTATGCAACCCAAAAACTGCAAAATTCAGTCAAATGTGTAGAGAAATTTTGGAAATTTGTGACGTCAAAGGATAGTTTTTTTAATGTATTCTATGGAAACTACCGTTGTTGTTACTTGTTACATATTTTTTCATTAGTTCACGGTTCACGGGTAACTAACGTGTGGTATGTTCGCTCCAGTGCGATTTCAGTTTCAAGGAGAATATATACATCCGGCGAATTTTTCAAGGAGAGTGCACTATAGTATAGTTAGTAGCGCAATTTTATGAAGGTAGTATCACTATTTCCCTTAAGAAATTTTGAAGAAAACTGGTCTTCCTTTGGGTGTCTAGGACCCAATTTTTTTCCCAAAAAAAGTATAGTGACTATACTTTTTTTGGGAAAAAAATTGGGTCCTAGACACCCAAAGGAAGACCAGTTTTCTTCAAAATTTCTTAAGGGAAATAGTGATACTACCTTCATAAAATTGCGCTCCGCGGCTTCGTCGGCAAGTTTCACGTTGTCGTCATTTTCCCGCTATAAAAAGTAGCCTATGTGCTAGACCAGACAGTGACTCTCCAAACTGTGACTGTTCCAAATACTCGACGCGTTAGCCGTTCTAGCAGGATTGAGAAACAAACATCCAAATCTTCGCATTTTTAATATTAATGGGATATTAGACAAACTTCATGGCCCTATCAAATTAGCACGAAATTGTTTTTACTTGTACTCATAAAAATACTTCCTCAATAACAAAATGCCATTGACAATTATGTAAATAGAACCGGCAGTTGTGTCTGTCATGTTTCACGGTTAAGACCAGAATAATGGACGTTTTGAAACGGTGCATTATGCATATCAGTGCGGTACGGAGTTGTTTTATTGCGAAATATTGCCAAAGACGACATTATCCAAGTCCACCACGGGTTTGGGAGCTGATGATGGCATTTTAAATGCACGACATTTAGGCATTGGGTAACTCACGGTTGCTGAATTGATGGCATCATGCAAATCTGGTGAAATTCTAAGATAAAAGTCAGTGATGTGTATCAAATTACTCGTACAGTACAATCAGTATCATCAGTTCTGTGGAACATACAACCAGCAGCAGTGTTTCTACTTCTCAAGCAGCCTCGTGGCTTAGTTGGTAGTAGCTCTGCCTGCGAAGCCGAGGGTCGTGGGTTCGATTCCCACCCAGTGCAAATACTTGTGTGATGAATTCAAATATTTGAACTGTGTCTGGGTGTTTCTATGTATAACGAACGGCCCGTTCCGGCTTTGCTCGGATAACAACCTAGATACCAACTGCAGCGCCATCTGTCGGGCTGATTTGTGAATCTAAATCATCGAGGGCCCTGCCCAAATGCATACAGAAAAATTCATTCAAATCGGTTCAGCCGTTTAGGAGGAGTTCACTAACAACGAAAAGTGGCATTGATTTTTATATATATAGATAGAAGATATATAAGTATGTATTTAAAACTATATAAGTATTATAATATCAGCTATCTGGCCGCCATCATACAAGTTCTGCTTAGTTTGGGGTCAGATGGTGTTGTGTGTGAATTGTCCACTAATATTAAAAAAAAAAAAAGCAGCTCACTAAATGTTCCCACCACTGTTGGGACCCTCTCCTTCTCTCGCAAAAAGAGAATCAAGGCTCTAAATCACCACGCTGGCCTATTGGTATTGACGCATGATATCGAAAGATTCTTGGAACATGCCGATTTACTCACGATGTTTTCCGTTGCCGTTTTCGAGTCATCTGCGTTACACACACATGACTTCGAAAAGACAGTGGTGCACATGGGATTCAAACCAGGGGCTCCGGAACCAGTTGGAACTTCCTTGTTCCGTGACTTCCACACTGTTATAAATCTATAACCTGAATAGGTATTTTTGGGCAACAATGTTGCTCTTTAGATTTTCTATGTGCCGTGAATTACTTGTTTACGCGAGGTCAACCGTAAACAAATTAGTCCGAGATCCCAGAGCTCCCAGACGTCACCTATTTTCTGATGAATGAAATGTGGACGATTGGGTAGAGTTAGTAAGTATTAAGAACACATGCTTACTCGCTAACTTGCTCAGACGGCCAATTTTGAGATATGGGGTAATGAAGGTACATAAATATTGGTGGACAATTCACACACAACACCATCTGACCCCAAACTAAGCAAAGCTTGTATGATGGCGGCCAGATAGCTGATATAATACTTATATAGTTTTAAATACATACTTATCATACATAGAAACACCCAGACACAGTGCAAACATTTGAATTCATCACACAAATATTTGCACTGGGTGGGAATCGAACCCACGACCCTCGGCTTCGCAGGCAGCGCTACTACCAACTAAGCTACGAGGCCAGCCAAAAATACAAGCCAAACATACAAACATTACTTCACGTATTTTCTAATAAGTGATTTTCACGTATGGGATCATTGGCCTCTTAGATTGGTCTGTCTTATTGGAAAAAGCTTTAAAATAGTTGTCTGACGAACATATTTACAAATGGAGCATGAGAATTTAAGTGAAGTTAAATTATTATTTTGGAGTTGTTAAGCAAAACGGCCGACGGAAAGTGTCTGGGAGTATTGGGACCTCGTTTTTAAGGATATTGCCTACAACATACGTGAAAATCACTTATTAGAAAAAACGTGAAGTAAGTAATGTTTGCATGTACCTTCATTACCCCATATCTCAAAATTGGCCGTCTAAGCAAGTTAGCGAGTAAGCATGTGTTCTTAGTACTTACTAACTCTACTCAATCGTCCACATTTCATTCATAAGAAAATAGGTGACGTCTGGGAGCTCTGAGAACTCTATATAATTCAGCATTAAATAGTAAACATTTAAATCACTGCTTTTGTCACTGGTTTGAGTCGACTCTTCAGGGAAAGGGGTGTGATTTCCGCTCCGCTAAATCGTTGGCCTAAAACATCTCTCTGGCGAAAAAACGTGCTGTAAGCTTAATGGGCATTTTTGGATGTAGATCTTACCATGTAAATTTTAAGATGTGAAACAATATTTCGAAATTCCACATTCTTCAAATTTTTTTATCTGAATTGTTCTGAATTTATTCAAATTATGAATTATAATTAACTCCTTTTTTATCTAATAGATACTAACTAGGATGCTAGAAGTCTTTGTAAAAAATTGTTTTTTTTTTGCTACAAGTTTTTGTTTGCCTTTTAGTGACTGTAAATAGTCAGTAACAGTACTAATTATTTTATCATCATTGAGAAAAAAGTGAAAATAAATTGAAAAACTAAATTATATTTTAGTTAACTGTGAATGGCAGTTGTATGCTAGTAAAAAATTAAAAATGTACCTACTACTACTGTCAGCATAATGTTACTATGACCATCCACGATCAATTACCAATCACCTCGATACCTCTTAAGGAGACCCATCTTCTGATTCATGTACTTCTAAACTAATTAGTCATGTCGTCTTATTTGTAGCTGTCTCATGCATTCGGAGCATGATCTGCTTGTCTAGCATTGAAAGTATTGTCGTCTCATGGCTGCAGATAGTTGAGAAAACAGTCTTGATCATTGTGACGTTTTGCTACTTGTATAGCACAATGTGGGATAGGGTTGCTTCTTTGAAAAAATCGGAAAATATTGAGTCAAGGATCAAAGTAGAGTTTTAAGTAGTCTCCAACGAATTATAACCACTTTCAAACATAAAAACCGAATTACAAACATTCTAGTTGTTTGCATAAGCAGCCCACTAATTATTCCCAGTGCTAAGCTTTCTCTCGCAAGGAGAGAATGAAGGCCATAATTCACCACGCTGGCCCAATGCAATAACAAAATTGTACATTTTAATTTGAAAAAATACTCAAGGGTGCAGATGAAGGTGGGATTCGAAAATACGACCTCACTTTTGCACAATCTCTGCTTTCTTTCTAGGTCACACATAGGTTCGCTTTTGACCACCAACTTGCCTGATGGTAAGCAACGGTTTGATCGAAAAGACAGACCAAGAAGTTGAAAAGTTTCAGTCATCTCTCAAGAAACAGGAAGTCGTCAGTTAATCAACTCTTTGGCTATACACATGAGGTAAATAATGATGGGATATTTTATCTGAGCAGACAGCCCTGACTACGCCAGTCGCGGTCCAGCGGCGCATGCGCTTTCCCCGGCCATTCCAGCGACACACGACACACCGCCGCACGCGTGCACGTACTTACTACTTGCTAAACATACTAAGCCCAGTCAGAAGAACATGTATACTAAATATCTCCGGATATGCTAAACATCCATCTAGTCTTCTTCCTCAAGTTGACGGTTTATATCGTTTTCTCTCAGAATCTCGCGACTGTTACCCCACAAAGAGAGGCCATAAGTAACTCTTTCATACCAGCGCTGGGGGACCGTAGATGTCGAAGTAAATAATGCACTGGCTGTAGGTACAGTTAGAGTACTACCCTTGCAGTAGCAATTCCTTCTCTCTTAGTCCAATTATCACCATTTATAATCAACCAAAATCTTAGACCGAAACATGCAAGTCGAAAAAACGCGTAGGTTCAAAATTGATGCAGCAATTTTACCTTTTTGCCTCCTTTCACTCTTCAGAACAAATCTGAAACAAAAACAAAAACTTATAAATATTTAATTATGAAATCAATACATTCATCCATTTACAAAATTACTTTCGGAATTAGTTAAAAGGGTCGGCTTCCTGAAACTAATCATAATGTTTGTGTCATTAACGATATTCTCTCATAAATGTTCAATAACTTTATACGATCATCATGATTATACCGGCGGTGGTGGTAAAAGCAATTACAAAAGAGTAACTAATATCGGACTGTTTGATTCGTTGCTCACTCACGACGGAGCATCTGGACAAATCGGTTTGAAAAGTTTGATCACAGTCTTAAATTACACATAGACTACTTTTTATCACGTGGAAGTAATGGAAACGGGAACTACGAGCGTAAATCCGCGAAGCTTGCTAGTAAAGGTATTGGATTTGTATTTCTGTTTGTAAAGGATAAACTCAAAAACTTACAGATCGATTTTAAATATTCTTACTACTTTATAATTCAGTAACATAAGCCACCGCCAAGCAGTAATGTGCAAACATTACTGTGTTCCGGTTTGAAGGGCAATGTTTCCAGAGAAATTACAGGGCATAGAGATATAACATCTTAGTCTCTGGGTGACGAGCGCAGTGCAGTGCTAGGTGATGATTTGGACTGGTGTACCTACCATGGGTTGGGAGGGGCCAAAATTGCTTACCAATATTCAGGTAGCCGAAGCTATGATCGAAGTTAGAGCTTATGAACATGACATGTGCATGATACTTTGCTTGAACAGCATTCTAAATGTTTCCTTACTTCCAAAGATTTGCGTAAACAGCACACTATATTATGTCCCCACTGCTGGGACTTGGGGATTTCTTTCACAAGGACAGACTCAGTACTGTAGCTGACCCATGCCAAGTATCGTACCTATTTAATTATTTCAATAAGAAGTGCATATTGACGGGTGATTTATTTCGACAAAACATGTAATTTTTAAACAAATCTAACTACAGTGCGATAGCGAGGGAGAACGAGACACGAGCTTTCAGTCCCCTCATCTGAAGTGGAACATTGTACTACTGACTTAGTACATCCATACTATTATTATAAAGCTAAACAGCTTCTTTGTTTGGACGCGCTAACCTCAGGAACAACTGGACTGATTTAAAAAATATTTAATCGTTGGATTGTGATACCTTACCCTGAGTTATTATATTTTTTATACAACTATTTAATATACAACGAGCGAAGCCGAGGTAAAATATACTCTTGCAAACTCGTTTACAAGTCATGACCTACCCAACATCATAAAGAAGAGCAAAGACATATTATTATTATTAACCATTTTGTTAGGCAGTAAACTCCCCGCACCTATACTGCCTCGTAAAATTGCTAATGGCATTGTTATGCCTTTTCCTATTTGGAATGTTGTTAGATTGTAGATTCCCTGGATACACAATGTTTGAACCCTAGTGCTTCCACCGAGCTCGCACGGCAACCGATTACTGGTGCGTCCACCTCAATCGCGTGAGCAGCAAATGTCAACATTCAGAACATATACCCCATCATTTACCCATACATCACCACCCAATGATGACCTACCCTCATTCTGTCACGCACCGCTTTCAGGGATCTCATTAAAATTGACGCAAATTACGCCACCCCAAATGCGATTTTAAGCTCTGTGGCCTAGAAAAGAAAGCGTGAATTAGTAATTCGTAAGGAAGGTAAACATTTGTGAAGGTATTGGTCTGGTCATCAAGGGTGATTGACCTAATTCTTGCAAGAAAGTTCCGAATCGGCACAGTTCTGGAAGTCCGTGGTTCTGAATTTGAAAGTTTACGAGGACATCGTATGTTTTTCTTAGTAGTATAATTTTTCATTGTAGTTTACTTTTAATGTTTGAAAGAAAATCCTAATTCCTATTGATCTTATTAAATGTAGACGTTTTTTGTTCAATAACGTTCGGATGAATAAACAGAATCGAAATTTGGAACACAGAATATAGTTCGCAATAGGCTACTTTTTTTTAAATCAAGCGTTGAAAGTTCTACATAAAAGCTGTCTCTTTCGTCCCTTACTGTGGCGTGCTCCATCGGAGACTTAGACCACGGTAATATTAAATAAATAAATAAATATTGGTGGACAATTCACACAGATCTATATAGTATAGATAATATTACCGTGGCTATACACATCACAATTTCAGCACCGTCAACAGAGTGGGTACACAATCGGAGCAAGTTGCTTGATGTGGTTGATGGTTGGGTATTGTTTCGGCAAAGGTGTTAAATGATAATTAAATTTAGTAAATATACTAAAAGATAAACGATAAAAAGACGGATAATAGAAGATAAAATCAATTTAAAGACAACTACTCATAATCGTTTACTGGCGGGTTAGCCAGCTTATTATGTTATGTTTATATGAAAATTATTTCGCAGTTACTGATTTCTTTTAAGCTGGGCATTTCTAATGGGATGTTTTCCGGAATGTCAGAATGCCTGTATAAATAGTTCTCAATGCCACAAAGCCACAAGACGGAAAGAAAAAGAAGTAATAGTGCAGTAACTTTATACTCATATCAGACCAACATCATAAACAAGTCTGCAAAAAATCAGATCTACCGGATTTAACGCATCCTACTCCATACATTCAGGCGACACAGTTACTGGACTATAACAGTAAGTGATTAAACTTTGTTCTGACATGAAGATTATCAGATGAATGGAATAGACACCAAACTGACGCAACATTTTGTATATATTTGCTCACATCTATGAACAAATAGCTAACCAAATACACATACAAATCAATGGAGCTATTTTGGAGGAGTACAAACAAAAACATCGTGACACGAGATTTTTGTATTTATGTAGATAAATAATATTTTATGTTTGAGTTCATGACGAAAGAAACTGCATAATATTGGCGGATTCCATTTGAACTTTAAATGTTAACATTTAAATATCAGTAATCTGAAATTAATTAATTCGACTTTTTTATACTTAAGAGCGAGACATGTATAGTGTCTGATGGGAAGCAACATGCCTGGCCATAACAGCACAGCGTCACGCAGATATTGGAACATGAAGAGTTAAAATCATTACCTAGCACGTGCATAGCATTACTCTCGTCACCCAGAAATATATAATTATGTTAAATTATCTTAATGTCCAACAAGGCAATTAATCACGATTAAAACATTCCACTTACTTGGAATGAACAAAGTAGGGAATAGCAAAGTTATGAGTTCCATAATATCAACGCAGTTAAACCATGATTGCGATCCAACTGATAAACATAAAACTAATATATGTATAGTGGGCATGTCACATCAACAGGACAGGCATACAGGTTTATTGTAGGGAAACCCAGGGAAACACAGAAACACGACGCAAACAGGTTGAATAATACGTAAATCGGTTATTCAGTCCGCTATTCAAAAATAGGATTATAATACTCGTCTTCTTCCTCTTTCGTTGTACCGAAAGAAAGGACGCTTAGAAAAAGCAGTAGATCTGTTATTATGCCGCGTATGTATCTAATTCACTGAAATAGAAGTTATATAACAATCTTTTTATAGTTACACCGAATTTTTAGAGAGTGATGGCAAAGTCCTATAAAATGTATAAGTACAAACATTTGACATGGGTCAATACAACTGTAATAAAAACATATTATACTCGTATAATGCTTGACAGTTTTCTGTACAATCTTATATAAAAAATTCTCGTCTTATATATAAAATTCTCGTGTCACAGTGTTTGTTGCCTTACTCCTCCGAAACGGCTTTACTGATTTTAACCAAATTTTATATGCATATTCTGTAGGTATGAGAATCGGCTACTAGCTATTTTTCATACCCCTAAGTGACAAGGGTTGTTCACTAAGGCAAAACAACGTTTGCGGGGTCAGCTAGTAATTATTATAATACAGTAAAGTAGTAATTTCAAACTTTGAAAATGTATACCAATGGTTATGATGATGATGATGATGATGAAACGCATAGCACATGCAGAACGCCTGAAATAAATTGAGCACATTTATAAATTGCAATTACGTTTCTGAATAGCGTAACAAACAATTCATAAATTGTTTGCTATACAATCCTAAAAGTGAAAAATCGGCTGTTCCTTAAACTTTGTCGAGTCCAAACTTAATTGTAACTTTGTTAATAGTATAATATTAATTTGAACGTTGTGTAGGACGCCCTGAGACTAGATGGGGTAAAAATATAAGAAAGACGGCTGATGGCAGTTAAAAAAGTAAGACTGAGGATCGGACAGACTGGCATATTATGGGAGAGGTATAATTATGACAGATTACTAACCTATCCGACTCTGCATAAGTGGTGACAATGGCATTGGATATACATACACTTAGATGTTAATAGGGTGATGAGATAGGAAATAGGGTGATGCCACCAGTGCCTAATGTCTCTACTTCTTTTACTTGAATATGTGCAGTCACATATTATGTGCAGCATTGGACAAATACAGACTGATGATGATGATAATATCCAGTATAATGCGTGCCTTTCGGCTAATAACAAGCAAACTGCGTAGCCCTTAGTATCTAACTGGTCTAAGTACGAGTTTATTTGAAAAGTAACTCAGCGCAGTAGGTCCCTGCGAGGCAAACATTGCATAACCTGCGGTAATGGCTGAGAACTGAGGAACTAGTTACAACATTGGGCAACGATGGAGTAGTACCGAGTACCTAGTAGGGCCTGCTTGTTGGCTATTCGAGTTCGATAACAGTCTATTTGTTGTTGTTGGGCGTCACTTTAACATCTACGCTCAACTTTTGTGGGTTCAATACTTTCATCGAATCCATGGTTTTATTTGGTTATCATGGTTTTACATGGTTTTAGTTGCCAAAACACAGGCCGTCATCACAAAGGTGAGAAGGTACTACACCTCTGATATTCACTATACGCCAAGCACAGATTAAAACAAGCCGATTGTAGGCTAGGGCGCCACTAAAGGTGCTAGTTCGTAAGGGGCTATTCAGGAATAGTCCCTAACAATAATCAGGGTTTTTGTGGGGGCTCAGTGCCTGCAAATTTTGAAAATGTCGAAAAAGTTCCAAAAACTCAAAAAAATTGAAGAAAAGTGAAAAAAACACAATTTTGGTAACGAATATTATGAACTCTCGAAAATTGTTTGTGTCACAACAAAGAGTTAGAAATCTATAAACATATTATTAAGGTACTGCTAGGCAATCCTCTCAATCAATGGCGAGTCTCTTGGGTTTCCCAAAGATTATTTACGTCTAGTTTATCAAATGTAAGTAAGTACTATCTTCACTCTATTTCTTCTTTGTGTGTTCCCTGCCACTTATGGTTGTCTGGTGGAAATTGCCATTAACAATAAATAGCAGTTGTTAAAAGTATTTCATGAAGTATTTTTTTATTTTTCTGGTGTACATAATAAAATGTATGTTTCGGTTTGTCTGTCTGTATGAATCGCTAACGTCTCTTCACAAAGCCCTGTCCCGCTGCAGACTTTAGACCGGTCGCGGCATTTCCCGCGGCGTTGCGACATAGTTCAAACGCCGCGCCACATTGCTCATGGCGTTGCGATGTGCAATACCCCGCTCAATCGCCCGGGATCAAACATTCACTTCTAAGGTAATTTTAATTGAGATGTTTTAGATGCTAGAAGACATTGGAGTATAGAGGCTAGAACATTCGATTTTATACAGGTGAATTCATAGGTTCGAAACGGGCCGGCAATGCCTTTTTAGTTAAACTTATTTTGGCGCGCCAAAGAGAGGTTTTTCGTGTGAATCGAATTCTAGCGTTACGCTCGGGAATGATAAGAAATCTTCGGTTAAACTTGGGACCATGGTCATTGGCATCTAGAAATGCGTCAGCATTCCCCATTACTCATGGCCAAGCCCTCCGGTTTCACCCGCGTTGTCTCCAAAGTAAGCTATCAAATTCTGAGTTATAAGTTTTCACTTCTACCGGCAGTTCCTATGACTGCCAATTTTTTTTCAATAACATTTAGACAAGGTTATCATCACTACTAGCTTTAACGTTGATGGAAATACAATATGAAGAATTTTGAAAACCTGCATTTTCCGAGAAAGAAATATTTGAAACCGACAGTTTTCTTGAAAGACATCATTTGACGAATTGTGTTATCCTCTGTGTTATCCACACTTGGCCACAGCTTGGTGGATTGTAATAAAACCCCCTGAGTCTCAGTAAAGAGAACATAAAGTAAGCTGCGTATGCTATGTTACTTTGTCTGGAAAATCTACAAACCATCCTACTAGTATTATAGATGTAAAAGTCTGCATGTTTGTATGTTCGTTCCACAATCACGTCGGCCATAATATGCTATAGTTTTTATCACGGAAAAATCAAGGGCAACTGTCCTACACGGGCAAAAACGTGGGACGCTGCTAGTCTCATCTGCAGCGGTAAACCTCGTAGTTTAAATATGGAGATTAAATTAATCGTAGCTATTTTTGTAGCGACTGATTATGATCATAGAATCGTGATAATACTATGAAATATCATATCAAATAAATTTATTTCATTTGTTTCGGAATTAGCTTGAGTTAGTGGCTTGTGTCTGAACAGTACAGATGTGACCCTGGGCCGGCACCGAAGCGCCTTCCATTCACCGGCCCGCTGCGTCTAAACTATTTGCACTAGGTATATCTAAAATACGAGTATACTACCTCAGACTATAAAGCTGAAGATATTTTTTGTTTGAACCCCGATAATCTCAGGAACTACTGAACCAATTTCAAAAACTCGTTTCGTATAATATTATGTACATCAAAAAATGGTTGTCTGTAAAGTCGGTTTACTGACGATAGTTGAACGTGAAATACTGATGGAATGGTACTGACGACGTCATGCGGCGAGGTAACGGCGTTAACGGCACATGACGTCATGTTTTGCGGGCGTGCAGCCGGCTTCATCGAATTACAAGACGTTATCACGTCAAAATAAATTAATTGAAACAAAAATATAATCTACCACGGACGAAGTCGGGTCGGATCACTAGTGCCGATATACACGGGAAGTTTGTTGAATGTCATAGACATAGAGTATCAAACCACATAAATATGTACATTTACAACAAAAACAATATACCCATACAACGTAGGGTACGCTTCAGACTGGTAATTAACGATCTCGATTTTTTTAGACATTCATCAGTGTATGGATATTTTAGATGTGCTTAGTTAAGTTAACTAGATTAGTAGATGGAGTGACGATATACGAAAGGCAACTGGTGGCGGTTGAAAACGTAGGATCGGGCTGAGTAGGGTGTTGCGGGAGAAAACTATTTCCACAATTTCCACATAGACGAATAGAGGTTGACGATGATGTAGTTTTTATTCTAAATTTCTTGGGAAAGCCTGAACATTGTTTTGTATAGATAATGCATAATAAATTGAAGTATACAGTCATGGACGTTGGACGTATAAAAAACAGAAATAAATAACAATAAACTTTTCGCTGAATTACAAAACTCGATTTCTGCTCAATTTTGTCTTTTTGAGTTTGTTTGCCATTTTAAACGACCGAAAAGTTCTTTATCAACTTCACATTTACTCAAAAAATTTACAGTTTTTTTAAGGCTCGCATGTATTTTAAGGATGTACGCCTTGAGCACATGTTTGAGATAAAGCGTTCAGACAAAGCTAAAAGGTCAAAATGCTGTTAACGAAATAACGTAAATTGCTTGTAAAAGGTTGAGTTTACAAACTCAAACAATACCTATTGTTTGCGTTTGTGAATGATTAATTTTAGTTGAAATTAAATTTGCTTTGCGTACCTTAAGTAGTGATAAAAGTGCGATAGCCAGCCTGAACTGCCTTGACCGGTGGCACCGGTGGTTATAGTACATTATGATATAAGTGCGGTAAGTTGATAATTACAGCCGAGGCTTTATTGCTAGCTCGAGCCGAAGGCGAGAGCTATAATTCGCAGAGGCTGTAATTATCAAAGCGCACGTATGTCATACGACGTTTTATAACATATTTGCGAGGAAATAAACAAAACTCTGACGACATTTTCAAATAAAAACAATACAGCGAAAAAAAACGCGCGGAATAATATTTACTTGATCACAGATCACAGCACAGAGTATAAGTAATCACTATGGATCACAGATTAGCAATGCGCGCGCATCGGCGCCTTTTTTTTTAAGCAACGGCACAGAACCAGCCGGTATGCCATTAATAATAAAGTAAATTAATATTTTTGTGTTTTGTTACAGAAAAATTAAAGTAATTTATGGTCTAAATTAATTAAATTAACGAATTTAATAATTCTTTATTATATTTTACCTCTCAAAGTCAATTTTATTCATAAAATGTTGACCACACTTTTCTGACATAAAAACTCTTTACTAAGATTTAAAAAGGTACCGTTCGTTTTAGACGGAGCATATCTCTCTACCTAGTCTGTGGACGGAACATTTTGAAACCGTGCGTTTTACATTACACATTACAGCACTAGTGCGTAATAAGATACATTACGATACAGAAATTGGTCCAATAAGAGACCCTTTACGAGCAAATATGTTATAAAATACATTACGAGACAGAGAGAAAGACAGACACAATTGTAAACCACAAAAAAGTGAACATTTTTTTTGTTTTCTATAACCTTACCTACCTACAAACTTCTCTCTTACCTACAAACAGCAATTAAGGTTTTTCCTACCACAAAAGTCGAGTTAAAGTTCCGCGTTCGAGTCTTTCGAACTTCAACTTTGAAACGATGTCACAGTTTCGTGCAACAAGCGGTCCAATAGAAAAATGACAAGGTGGTGATGATCATGCAGCATAGGTTGCACACTCTCCGAAATGTATCCGACCCTATTTATGGAGTGTCGTGCTCTCCACATACTCGTACTTATGTGTATTACTAGCAGCGCCCCACGGTTTTACCCGCGTAATTCCCGTTCCCATTATTTTTTAGGGATAAAAAGTAGCCTATATGTTCTTCCAGGCTATAATCTAACTGTGTTCCAAATTCCAGCCCGATCCATTCATACGTTACGATGTTTTTGAGCAACAAACATCTAAACATTGACATTTGTAATACTACTAGTAAGATTAGTAGGACTAGCAGCAATCCGCGATTTTACCCGCGTAGTTCCCGTTATTTTCTCGGGAGGGATAAAAAGTAGCCTATGTGTTGTTCCAAACTATTACCTATCGGTGTTCCAAATTTCGGCCCGATCCGCTCATATATTCCGACGTGATTGAGCAAGAAACATCAAAATTTCCAAACATACACAATGACATTTATAATATTACTGGGATAGTCGGATACAGTTTCAGCGCGCCTCTGATGATCAGCCTCAGAGTATCATCAGCTATCAGCTCGCAGCCGCCGCCGATGGAGCGTGTCGCGCGCCGTCACGGCTGCTTGCGCCGCGTTTCCAAACACCATTTATGAAGGTATCTCGTTTATTTGTCTCCGATTTTACTTTTAACAACGCCTCAATTAACTCTTACGAGTTGTGTATTGTCGGTGCAACGCTTGGCCTTTTTTTGTTTGCCAAAAAAGACACAAACAACTGAACTGAACTCAGCTTTTTGAAAATGATCGAAACTGGCGCTGGATGGGACAACAGTTTTGTAGACTAAAAAGTGTACCTACTTAGTGTTTTTAAACCGTCAGATGCGGAGAAATTTGAACCGTTTGGTGTTGAGATGTTGGTTTTGTGAGAACCGGAAGCTGATTTCATTTTCAGAAACCTTTCCGAGAGCTTTTTGACGCAACGAGTGTCCAAAATGATGGTGTTTATTTGGTCCAACTTACAAGCATTGGCATTTAGTGTGGCGTGGTAATCACGCCAGCATGCTGAGCATGCTTCCGACCAGTGGTCGACTTCTTGATTATGTTTGGACCTTCATCGGTCTACGGATAATTTGGATGTTCTAACGTAAGTTAAGTTTATAGTGCAATTTTCAATGTTATTAAGTAAAACTGAAATAGCTACATGTTGTACGATACTAACCGTTTTACAACAGTTATTCATGAAACACTCACTAATTAATGTAGCCATCGAACTAATCATAATCACCGCTTATACAACACATGATAACAGTACATAATGACCGCAGCACACCATCTCATCAGCCACCGTCTCAACTCGGCCAGCGCACGGAGAGACGCAGGCAGCTAGCGTGCAGCGAGAGAAATCAGCGAGCATTGCATATTTATACATATCGCTTTCTCCCTCGTGTAATGCGATTTTAACATTCTACTAATATGTAATTTGGTATTTAACCAGTGCATCGTGATGACGCATAGCTGGTATTGGCCCAGAATGCAAATATTTACAGGCAATTTACAATATTGTCTCAAAAACATTTACCCAGAACTGGTCGGAAAACTCGCCTCCATGGATGAGAAGAACATGGGCTTTCTTCCTCTTAGCAAAGTATATTTTTGATCTTGTTATGTTTAAAGCTAAGAAGCAGGGGTGTAACGGAGGTAATCTTATCGGAACCGAAGGCTGAGGATTAAATTTTATTTATCGGAGTCGGAACCGAAGTCGGAGGCATAGGCAGGATCAGAAGTGATGGCAGGAGAGACATTTTTATTGGGATAAATATTATTTTTTGTCAAACACGTGGACACGACAAACATTGACTGGCAATTGATTTAAGGGGTTGGGATTTTGTATTTCCATTTACTTTCCAAAACTTTTAAACCTCCGTTTTAAAAGTTTTGGAGCCGAAGTCGGAACCGAAGGATAATAGTCGGAAGTTCCGACTTATCGGAGTCGGAGTCGAAGCTTCGTAACATCCCTGCTAAGAAGTTCATATTACAGCAAAATGTTAGAGCATGCTATTATATTTCGGTAAGTACTCGGAAAAACGTGGGTTTGAAAGCGATCACGACTCACGACTTTGTTATTAGTGCGATTCCTGAACTTTTAGGTTACGCTGACATTTCATTTTGTTTTATTAGATGCGCTGATAGTAACGCCCCTTGGTTTTACTCGTGCAATTCATGTTCCCGTTATTTTTCAGCAATATAGAGTATTGTGCCCGTTACACAAAATAATGTCCACACTATTCAAGTTGCCGAAATGAAAATGCTGAGGTGGATGTGCGGCGTCACCAGGCTCGATAAAATCCGCAACGAGTACGTGCGAGGTAGCCTGGGAGTGCTCGACATTGCCGACAAGTTACAGGAGAGTAGGCTGAGATGGTATGGACATGTGAAAAGAAGGCCGCCTGACTACGTAGGGCACGTGGCTCTGCAGTTGTCCGCCCCTGGTCGAAGATCCAGAGGCCGACCCAAAACCAAATGGAGGACTGTAGCGCAAAGAGACATGAGAGAATGCGAGTTGTCTGATGGCGATGTCTTGGATAGAGCGAAGTGGAGAAGAAATAGCAGGAAGGCTGACCCCACCACCATATGGGATATATAGCCAGGAAGAGAGAGAGATAGAGTATTGTGCCATGCCTTGTCTATGTGCTATCCAGACTATAATGTAACTCCGGGGGCACCGGATCGGCAGTCGCCGTTCTTCCGACTAGACCAGCCGTAACTTATGGCAGCCGCAGGTTACTAATCTAAGTCCTACTAATATTATACATGAGAAAGTTTCGATGCTTGGATGTATGGATGTTTGTTGCTCAATCACGTCAGACGGTATGTATGGATAGGATTGAAATTTGGAACATAATTAGATTATAGTCGGGAATAGTACATAAGCTACGTTTTATCCCGGGAAAAACGGGAACAGGAAACACCTGGGTAGAACCGCGGAAAACTGGAAGTAGAATATAATCTTGAATACGCATATTACTTTTTATGGCGGGAAAAATAAGAAAACGGTAACTATGAAGGTAAAACTGTAGGGCTCTAGTAATCTAAAAGTAGAAATTAATAGCATAAATTCCATTATCTATAAATGACCAAGGTTCAGGTACGTGACTTCATCAAACTGCACGTTAACAGTTTTCTTTGTCAACAAATCAATAGAAAAGTCTGTCGTCGTATTGATGAATCTAATCGAAACGCAGCCACGATCGGCCGTAAAATAGAAACTTCCAGTCATAAACAAAGCATAATTTGAGCTAGTAATTTCACGGTCAGCCTGTGAACTCTCAGAGAGCGGCGCGGCCGAGGTCGCTGACGTATTGTGTACGATAATTCATAATGCTTCAACTTAAAACAAGTGAATTTATTTCAGAATGCAGATGCAGTAACAAGATGAGATTAGCAAGCTACGATCAAAACCAACAAAGATTATTATAATGTTGATGATTTCATTAAAGATAAACTTGTACCTATGGCAAAAGAGTTAAAATTGTAACCAATTTTAATTATTTATACATGATAATTTCCAGTTTTGTATGTCAAATATTTTTATTGCTGTTTGACAAAGTTAAATCTGAAATAAAATAATGAAATAAAAAGTTATATGAAATCTGTTCCGTCTAAATCCTTTCGGAATCCGTTGGACAAAGCCTCTTTACTGTTAAATATTGTCACTGTTTTTAGGGTTCCGTAAAACGTAAAAACGGAACCCTTATAGATTCGTCATGTCTGTCTGTCTGTCCGTCCGTATGTCACAGCCACTTTTTGCCGAAACTATGAGAACTACACTGTTGAAACTTGGTAACTAGATGTATTCTGTGAACCGCATTAAGATTTGTACAAAAAAAATGAAAAATATCTAATTTACACGTGTCTATCGATAAGTCTTCAAAAATGATGTTGAGGTTTCTAATATAATTTTTGTCTACACTGAATAATTTGCGCGAGAGACACTTCCAAAGTGGTAAAACGTGTGTCCCCCCCTCTAACTTTTAAAGTAAGAGAATGAAAAAACTAAAAAAATATATGATGTACATTACCATGCAAACTACCAACGAAAATTGGTTTGAACTTGACCTGATGAGTAGTTTTTTTTAGTACGTCATAAATACACTATTATGAAAACTTCGATCAAATTTACAACGAACTACAAGAAATATGACTGTGTACTATGTATATTATATTACTTGCTGCAACGGAACCCTTCATGGGCGACTCCAACTCGCATTTGGCCACTTTATTTATGTATTTAAATAGTTTTATTACTATTTTTATGTGATTGACGTTACCAAGTTTTCTTTGTAAAATAGTGGAAAAAAACGAATTGAGAACCTCGTTCGTTTTAAAATCGGTTAAACCTAAATAATAATTACGTAATACTAATTATAATTTAATTTATAATTTATAAATAAATTTATAATTTATAAGTACGTCATAAAAATAAATTAAACTAAATTTTAGGTGTTTGTTCATATTTTAAAAACCGCCACACCGATTCCAATAATATTTGTTTTCGACCACGTCTAAACTATTATCTACCAAACAAAAAAAATAAACTTCGAAATTGATTTACAATTTGCGCAGCTATCGCGTAACACACAAAAAAAACATACAACCGAATTGAGAACCTCCTCCGTTTTTGACAAATGAATTTATTTTAGAACTAGCTGTATGTACCCTGTGCGCGCTGCTACGCCACCTGGCGAAAATTTGACGTACCAACTCAGAAACCTTCTTTTGCTCATGCACAACGCTGCTAAGCATCACTTATCAAACGCATAGTTTACGATTCTATAAAGGACATAGAGACAGACATTCATTTTTATACAAATAAAGATGCAGGAACAAGATGAGATTAGCAGATGCCTGGTGATGCAACGATCAAAACAAACGAATAAACGAATGAACTACTAACCGGATTACAAAAGTTCTTTACCGTTGGATGTTCAATGTGATACCTGGACGTCTACTCCATTTCAACGAAAACGTAATTTCGAAATAAACTCGCGACTTTCCTACTCCGGTTCTACTTCGTTTCGTCAGATCGAACACTGTTTGACGTTTATTATATGTTCTAAGCCTACTCTAATTATTAGAGTAGGCTTAGAACATGTTAGAGCTTAGGCTTAGAGCATTTAAACGGACAAAACGACGGATCGAAGTAGAGCCGCAGTAGGAAAGTCGCGCGTTTATTTCGAAATTACGTTTTTCGTAGAAAGAGAGTAGATGTCTCGAGTGCTATAGGCTACAATAATATATTATGTACCACGTGTGAATCCGGGTATATTTGTAACCGACCTCAAAAAAAGGAAGAGGTTCGCATTTCGGTTGTAAGTTTTTTTTTATTTGAATGTGTGAACGTGACCGTCAATTACCTATTATTCATCGAATTTGATGATTATTTTATTGTTTAATAGATCTTGGTCCCATTCGAATTGTATCGAAATCGGAGTTGCGATTTTTTAAATATGAACACAAATCTGAAATTTCCTTCCCTCAATGACGTATTCGTTCTACCTCGCTATCTCATTGGAACAGTATGTTTGGATGGTTTCACAAAACATATTAAATTTTGTAGAGTAGAGAGATCTGAATTTATTTTTAAATTAAAGTTTTTGTCGGATTCAATTAAATGATACTGTAGGGACCTCATCATGGACTACAAACTTCCCGCCAAAAACATCCCCGTGCAAACCCCGCACGCGTGCTCCACCGCGCGGCGGAAAATAGAACTACACAGACTGTTTAAAAATATGGCAACGTGTGCCGGCTCTTGCGCAAATAAATTACATTAAAAACTAAAATACAAAGTAAATTGAACTAAGTGTCGTGGAATTTAGTTTACTATAAGTGTTCATCCAAATAATAAAGAGACCAAAAGGAATCATCATCATCAACCTAATCGACGAGGCGGTGAGTCCGATTGCATTTTTGGGGGAAACTTATTTAAATATTATTTTGTTTGTAATACAGCGAGTCGCAAACGCAACATTTTGGTCCATCGGCCACGGATTACCCTGTTAGAACCAGTAATCTATACACTTGTTCAATAATTTACGATATTTTAGCAACTTTCATAAGCGCCAAGTTGGCTGCCATATTTATCTATTTACCACAAATCAAGCATCAATTACTTTTACGTACTTACTATTGTTACGTATCGGAACTTTGGGTGTTAGGTGAAGATATTATATGCCAAACATAATAGTTATTACGCATTATATTGAATTTATTTTGCTACCTACCTACATATCGTTTTTTAATTGAGTTTTCAACTTTTTGTTTCTATAAAGTTATTTAGTGACCTTTCTAGTACAGTCATTTGGTCGAAAAAATAGAGGTTACCTGGAAAGTTTTCCGGGAGTTTTGAAATTTGGAAATTTTATAGATTTTGGTATGCTCTTGCCAAATTTCAACCTTGCCACCTCGTATGGCTGCCGCTCGCGCCGCCATATTGAAAAAATGGCGACATAAACAGTGTTTAGATAATAACTCCTTTTTGGCGCATTTTACAGGAAAAACATATTTATTCAAAATAAAAGTAGAGAAAATTTCCTACAATTTATGTCTTAACCTTTTCTTTCCTAAAATCAATAGTTTCGGCGTACGAGCACCGTAAACCATTATACATCCACACCAACGTGTAATATTTACTTTAAACTGCTCATATTGTGATTTGTAAATTATAAAAATTATACGAAGGTTAAATATTGTTCCATAGAATGAAAACCTAGCTAACTACTAGTCTACCATGTCTAGCTAGTCTGTTATGTCTCCGCAGGTATAAAGGAGGAGCCTGACACAGAAGGGACACACCCTTCTGTGTCAGGCTCCTTCTTTCCCTTCTAAGAAACATCTGGCCCCAGCTGAGCTCAATAGAAATATTTAGTCTGAGTCATCAGTATACGTTTATCATTTAACAGTATCGTTTGCATTTACAGAGCCCCATGGCTTCTTATGAAGTATTTGGCAGTGATTTCTATACTGTAAAATTTAAACGTAATGACAGAGTTAAATCACTTGGTGTTATGAATACAGGCATTCGGATAGAAAACGAGGTTGTCAAAAAGCTTGCGGATGCAGAAAAGCAAGACTAAAGTGCTCCGTTGTGTGTACGAACTGTGGTGGTTCTTGCGATAATTCGCCATTTCCGTCACAACGACATTGAAGAAGAAGAAACGGACACTATTCTCGAGCAAACAAACGATGACATCGAGAAAGAAGAGGACCACGATGAAACTGATGATCCCATCGTCGATGATGCCGAAGAAACTTCCGTCTTCGATATTTCAATCGGTATTGAAGACGATGAAGACCCAACACCTGGTCCGCCAAGAAGAATGAAGCGACGGAAATTGACCTAAGTACTTAAACAGTGAGTCAGATGTGGATTAGACCTACTGGGGATAGATACCACGATAAAAAAAATGCGCCGATTTCTCTACCTTATGGTGGTGTGGAAACGAGTATTTCTGCCGAAACGTGTATTGAATTACACTTTACGGCGCTCCTACGCCGAAACTACTGATTTTAGGAAAGAAAAGGTTAAGACATAAATTGTAGGAAATTTTCTCTACTTTTATTTTGAATAAATATGTTTTTCCTGTAAAATGCGCCAGAAAGGAGTTATTATCTAAACACTGCTTTTGTCGCCATTTTTTCAATATGGCGGCGCGAGCGGCAGCCATACGAGGTGGCAAAGTTGAAATTTGGCAAGAGCATACCAAAATCTATAAAACCGCCAAATTTCAAAACTCCCGGAAAACTTTCCAGGTAAAAATACTAAATGATTGTACTATATGGCAGAACGTGCAAAAAAACTTATTTTGACTGCTGCATCAAACGACCCTCCGCCTTCGGAAGTCGACAAGATGCTGCAAATTCACCTGACTTCAAAAGAGATGTGTTTTTTACGTTTACAAAAGTTGTACGATATGTCTAAACAATTACCAACAACACCTGCTTTAGAGCCTGTTTTTAAGGCTAGATTACAAGACCTGCCAAGTTTACGTAAAGAATACAATCAAAGTTTGAAGGAAGTAAATTCTATAAGTAGATTACAGATACCTAACTACATTCCTGCGTACAATGAAATCGATGCATTTGATGAATTATATTATGCTATCTGCACGGCTGCCTCCAGCCTTACGCCAGAGTCTTCGTCCACCGAACGCAGCATACATATAGACAGTGGTAACAATAGACGATCAGTTAAACTACCCGAGTTACATTTGCCAAAATTTGATTCAAAACTTGAAAACTGGATCACTTTCCGAGATACATACTTGAGTTTAATTCATGAGAATGCGAGTATTAGTAACATCGAGAAGTTTTACTACCTAATTGCTTCTGTTACTAACGGCCCGGCTTTGCTTATAGTTAAATCGATGCCGGTCACAGCCGATAACTATTCTATAGTGTGGAATGCATTAACATCTCGGTTCGACAATCGTCGCGCGCTCGCCGCGTCCTACGTCGAGAAGATGTTCACATGCAAGGCTGTTACTCAAGAGTCAGCGGTAAATCTTAATAATTTTCTTCAAACTTTCAAGGAAAATATTACCGCATTAGAACAACTAAAGTTACCGGATTTATCCTCTTTCTTATTATTTCAAATGGCTATTCGTAACCTCGATCCAGTGACCCGCCGTGAGTTTGAACAGACAAAGCTGCCCGGTGACATACCTACTGTCCGGGAACTACTCGACTTTGTGGAAAAACAATCGCGCGTTCTGGAATTGTCGACTGCGACTACAACTAAGCAGTTTATTAATAAAAGTAATGAAATTACCAAGTCATTTAAGCAAAAACCGAGTTTTGCGTCAGCCGCTGTGGCCAACCGGGGCAACGCCGTTGTCGAATCGCCGAAATCCAACGCTTGTCCGTGTTGTGGAAAGCCACACGCTATTTATCGATGTTTCACATATAAACAGCTCTCTCCTCACTTACGCACCGAAAAGGTAAAAGGGTTAGGGCTGTGTGAAAATTGTTTGCGCGACACTCACACCACTGCTGAGTGTCCGTCTAACTTTACATGCACCGTGTGCAATGAGCGTCACCACAGTAGCCTCCATATGAACCAGTCTTCGGAGCAGGCGAATGTGGTCACTCTCACATGTTCTACTGAGCAAACTGTTCTTCTCGGAACAGCTATTATTCACGTTCGAGACTCATGGGGTCGATTCCACCCCGTACGATGCCTAATCGATAGTGGCGCCATGACAAGCTATATTTCACAAGATTGTGCTAAAATATTGGGCTTATCGCGCCGTAAGTGCAATTTCAAACCTATAGGCTTAGGCGGGAATCACGTTCAACACTACGGCTTAACAACATGTGCAATAAAACCGCGTACCGATACATTGCCGGTTTTGTTCACGGACGCTGTCATCGTCGCTAACATTGCGGGTAATCTACCTACTGTATCGTTACCTATCGAAGTGCTGAATCAATATCGACATCTTGATCTCGCGGACCCTGTATTTCATCACTGCGCCCCTGTGCACATGTTAATAGGAGGAGATTTGTTTCCTTATATCTACTGCGGTGATAAAATTATTCCCGAGCGGTCCGGAATGCCTGTGGCATTAAAATCAATTTTCGGATACGTGATTGCCGGCCAGGTCAACTTGGATCAACCTAGCGAAAAGGTCAACGCCCCCTCCGGTACGACCTTTTCCGGGTTTTCAAGTGCTACTGATTTAGACCGCGTTATGCACTCATTCTGGGAAATTGAGAACATACCGTCAGCACCACAGCTAAAGCCTGACGATGTACTGGCTGAGCAAATATTTGATCGCGATCACAGCCGTGACCCTGAAACCGGTAGGTATATAGTGAAGTACCCGATGCGCCCGGACTGTAGTCTCGGAGATTCCCGACATATGGCCCTGCGCAGACTTAATCATTTAGAGACGCGACTTAAGCGTGATCCTCACTTAAAATCTGAATACAACAAATTTATGTCGGAGTACGAATCTCTAGGGCACATGACTTGCTTGGGTGAAATGCAAGATGTCGATTCAAAATATTTGATTCCGCACTTTTGTATTATTAAATCTTCTAGTACTAGCACGAAGTATAGGTGCGTTTTTGATGCTTCAAGTTGTACTACGAACCAGAAATCACTTAACGACGTGTGCTTAGCGGGTCCGAAACTACAGGCGGATATAAATGTAATTCTTATTAATTTTCGGCTTCACGCTGTGTGTATGTCGGCTGACATTTGCAAATGTTACCGTCAAACTTTAATACACAAAGACCAACGGCCTTATCAGCATATCCTATGGCGTAGCTCAGCTGATCAGCCAGTCAAAGTGTATGAGCTTAATACAATAACTTACGGTGTCGCAAGCAGTCCCTACTTGGCGATTAAGGTGCTTCATACTTTGGCAGATAGCGAAGCACACATGTACCCGTTTGCGTCAAAAGTGCTGAAAACAGGTTTCTTTATGGATGACCTACTCTGGTCTGAGCCTAGCGTTGACGCAGCCCTTCATCTACAAAAAGAATTACGAGCTCTACTCGAAAGTGCAGGTTTTGACCTCCGCAAGTGGTCCTCTAATTGCCCTCGCATTTTAGAGGCAGTGCCGGAGGAATCCCGAGAAACACCAATAGAATTTGATGACGATTTGTCGCTCAAAGTTCTAGGTCTTCAATGGTTGCCTGCCAATGACTGCTTTACATTTAAATGTGTACCCATGGGACAAGACGTTACTAAGCGAACCGTGCTTTCGCTCATCGGGCGTTTGTTCGATCCACTTGGTTTTGTCGCGCCTTGCATATTTTTCTGCAAACACTTTATGCAGAGACTCTGGACTATTCCAGAACTTGGCTGGGACTCGCGCTTGCCTAGTAATCTGGAATCAGAATGGCTCAAATTCGTAGAAGAACTTCCTTTACTGTCCCAGTTTCGACTCGAGCGACATGTCACGGTACTAAATAGTACCTACTGTCGTGTTTTGGGTTTCTGCGACGCTTCCACTCGCGAATACGCGGCAGTGGTGTACCTCTACACTAGAAATGATTCCGGTGACAGCAAGATTAGCCTTCTGCTTGCGAAATCTAAGGTAGCTCCTTTGAAAACCATCTCTGTCCCTCGTCTCGAGCTCATGGCCGCTCATTTACTATCTAAACTAATAAAATATGTAGTACCTCTACTACGAGAGCGGTCCATTACAGTCAATGAACAATTTCTGTTCACTGATTCGTCAGTAGTTTTAGCGTGGCTCAATACGCCAAGCTACAAACTCAAAACATTTGTGGCCACCCGCGTGACTAAAATACTGGACACTATTCCCAGCGAGAATTTTGTGCACGTCAGCGGTGAGGACAATGTTTGTGCTGACATTCTCTCACGCGGGGCTTCTCCATCAACGCTGCTCGGCATGCCTGAATGGCTCCACGGCCCCAGCTGGCTGTCCAGCGAGCCATGGCCTGTTCGATCTATAACCGAATTTAGAGATGAGAAAGTTCCAGAACTCAAATCTTCAAATGAGTTAAAGGTGATGATTACTACTACAGAACCATCTAATTTGATATACGACCTCTCTGAGAAATACTCGAATTATGAAAAATTGGTGAATGTGGTAGCCTGGATACAGAAATTCATTCACAATTGTCGCACGCCTACACAGAAGCGTACAAAGCTTTCTCTCAGAGACTTAAAACAAGCACGTTTCACTATAATCAAGTCAGTTCAACTTCACCACTTTAATGAAGACATCTCTGCTCTTTCGAAAGGACAAAAGCCCCAGCAATCATTGTTAAAACTTAACCCTTTTGTTGATTCAAACAATTTCCTGAGGGTGGGGGGTAGGCTCTCACTAGCTGACCTACCCTATGACAAGAAACATCCCTTGTTACTACCTAAAAAATGTAATTTCACCAATCGTCTAATCGATTACTATCACGCCCTGTACTTGCATGTCGGTCCCCGTACGCTGCAAAGTATACTGAGTCAAAATTTCTGGATAGTATCAGCACGTAACGTCATTCGACTGCGTACTAGAAAATGTATCGCCTGTTTCAAGGTCAAACCTACATCGATACAACCTCCTATGGGACAATTACCCAGGTTCAGGACTCAGGACTGTCACAGCTTTCACACGGTGGCGATCGATATTGGAGGGCCATTCCAAACAAAGGAATCAGTTCGCAGAAATGCTCGCACATACAAATCCTATTTGATTGCATACGTCTGCTGCTCCACTCGAGCCCTATTCCTTGACACCTTAACTTCGCTGAGCACCGAATGCTTCTTAGCATCATTTGACCGTTTTACTGCTAGAAGAGGCCTTTGTCACACCATCGTCTCTGATAATGCTACTAATTTTGTATCAGCTGGTAAGCATTTGGCGGAAGTTTCTCAGTTTCTGCGAACCAACGCAGAGGAACTGTCTAGTGCATTTATGAAGCGTCAAATCCAGTTTCTCCGAAATCCTCCCACTGGGAGCCATTTTGGCGGGTTGGTCGAAGCAGCAATCCGGTCCAGCAAAGATATATTAAAGCGAACCACCGCTAATCGAACCTTGACATTCGAAGAATTAACCACTTTACTAGCACGCGCTGAAGCGGTTTTAAATTCGAGACCTCTTTGCGCCTTGTCCACGGATCCTAGTGAGTTCGAAGTTTTAACTCCAGCTCATTTTCTGATTGGCCGCGAACTATTGGAAGTCCCAGAATATGATCTAACTAGTACTCCTTCTAATAGACTCAGTCGATGGCAAGCTGTGCAACAGATGGCTCAACAATTTTGGCGTCAGTGGCGCAAAAACTTCCTCCACACACTTCAAGAACGTCAGAAGTGGTTCAGTGGGTGTCGAAATCTGAAGGTCGGGGATTTGGTTTTGATACATTCTGATGCTCCTCCCCTTCAGTGGCCGCTAGGAAGAGTCACTAAATTACATACCGGTCCTGACAATATAACACGCGTTGTGACCTTACGCACTAAAACAGGCGAGTTTATTCGTCCTGTGGTAAAGTTAAGCCCTCTGCCTACAAGCGAGGAGCCAACAAACAATTAAATTTTGCACGGTAATATAACTTCTACCACCCATAGTTTTAAGTTATATTAATGCACATTTATTTATATTTATTTTCTTTTCTAGATATATTTATAATCAAATAACATACAGTCCACTCTAATAACAATTACACTCTCAACACAACTGAACTATTAACTCTTAACATTTATTCACTACCTTACACAATCTACTTTCTTTTGTTCATCTACGATACAAAACAGATTGCTGGATTGTAACAGGGAAATCCATGCTTGGATTTCGGTGGGGGGAAAATGTAGGGACCTCATCATGGACTACAAACTTCCCGCCAAAAACATCCCCGTGCAAACCCCGCACGCGTGCTCCACCGCGCGGCGGAAAATAGAACTACACAGACTGTTTAAAAATATGGCAACGTGTGCCGGCTCTTGCGCAAATAAATTACATTAAAAACTAAAATACAAAGTAAATTGAACTAAGTGTCGTGGAATTTAGTTTACTATAAGTGTTCATCCAAATAATAAAGAGACCAAAAGGAATCATCATCATCAACCTAATCGACGAGGCGGTGAGTCCGATTGCATTTTTGGGGGAAACTTATTTAAATATTATTTTGTTTGTAATACAGCGAGTCGCAAACGCAACAGATACCTACCTAAACTATTGAACCAATTTAGGTACTTGATTTAGAACCTTTGGCTAAAATAGAGAATTAATCAACACAAATGATTGAATTTTAAAATGTCTCATTGTCAGAGTCATTCCACTTGTACCAACCTAAAATCGAGCGGTAGTACAAGGTCGCTCGCAAGCCGCGTATCATTGTGTAGTTACTGCCGATTATTTATCACCACTCGCTGTATTCGAGGTTTTTGATCTCGTAACCCACTGACTCATGGAATGGACCAAACAGAAGAAGTGGACCAAAGACGAGGGTCATTTTAATACGGAATTAGCTGTTACCTAACCTTTATTATTATGGAGGTCAAGTTCAGATATGTTCGCATCTATTGCATTTATAAATAACTAATGGATGTCGTAAAAATCGTTTCAAAATCAGATAATTTCTTGCAGATTTTTTTTTTGTGATTGTTTTTTTTTTTTATTTGTTTGGCAGTAGAGAATGTAGCAAAAGTGAGTGCCCTAAGCGGGCTCTAGAGAGTCTTACCATTACTAGACTCTTACCGATACTACACCACAATAACGATTTTTAGGGTTCCGTAAAACGTAAAAACGGAACCCTTATAGATTCGTCATGTCTGTCTGTCTGTCTGTCTGTCTGTCTGTCTGTCCGTCCGTATGTCACAGCCACTTTTTGCCGAAACTATGAGAACTACACTGTTGAAACTTGGTAAGTAGATGTATTCTGTGAACCGCATTAAGATTTTTACAAAAGTTTTTTAAAAAAACAAAAATTAGCGGTGCCCCCCATACTGCGAACTGAAGCTCAAAAATTTTTTTTTCATCAAACCTACACGTGTGGGGTGTCTATCGATAGGTCTTAAAAAATGATGTTGAGGTTTCTAATATAATTTTTGTCTACACTGAATAACTTGCGCGAGAGACGCTTCCAAAGTGGTAAAATGTGTGTTCCCCCCCCTCTAACTTCTAAAGTAAGAGAATGAAAAAACTAAAAAAAATATATGATGTACATCACCATGAAAACTACCAACGAAAATTAGTTTGAACTCGATCTGATGAGTAGTTTTTTTTTAGTACGTCATAAATACACTATTACTAAAACTTCGATCAAAGTTACAACGAACTACAAGAACTATGTGTACTATGTATATTATGTTACTTGCTGGAACGGAACCCTTCATGGGCGAGTCCAACTCGCACTTGACTACTTTATTTAAAGGTTACTTATTGCGGTGAGTTTTTAGCAATGTGTCATCAAAATCCGTTGCACACTTATCAGGTCTTCAGTTAGCTGCAGTTGGAATATTTTACGCATAATGGATATTTCCTTTATTTGCAAACATATCTGTGACTTAAAATTTTAAACAATTTCGTTTGGGGCTTTTAAAAATTGTATGCAACTTTAGAAAAGGAGGAAGTGCAGAATTCGGCTGCATGTTTCATGTATGTTACGCGATAGCACCTCCACTGGTGAATTGATTTTGATCATTATTTCTGGTTAGATGACAGTTTAGAGGTGGTCCAATAAAATATAAATTGTATCGAAATTGGTTAAGCGATTTTTTTTAAATCAGCAAAAACCTTTTTTTTTTTTTTTATCATAGAGTGATGAGACGAGCAGGTCATGTGCCTGATGGTAAGCAACATGCCTGCCACATAACAGCACAGTAACACGCAGCTATTGGAACATGATAGTCCAAATCATTACCTAGCACTGCACTGCGCTCGTCACCCAGAGATCTAAGATTTTATGTCTCTAAGCCCTGTAATTTCTCTGGAATCATTGCCCTTCAAACCGGAACACAGTAATGTTTGCACATTACTGCTTGGCGGTAGAATATTTGACAAAGGTGTGGTACTTCCCCAGACGGACTCTGCTAAGAGTCCTACCACTACTAAAGGTTTGCATACATAAACGATATTTTCGTTTACTCCAAAACCTGAACACCATTGGAATAGTGTGTTTAGTTAATAGGATTCAATAGTATACTGAATTTAATACAATATAAATAAAAATAAAATTGTATCACTTTTTTTTTTAATTTAGTCGTGTTGTCTAATTTTAAATTGAAGTCGGTATTTGTTTTTTCGGTGAACATTTTATTATTTATTTAGTGTATATACTTGTAGAAATAGCTCTACTTTTCCCGCCAACATTTTACCAGAGCACCAAAATGTATGCCAGCATTTCTTATGCAGTTCAATGACCAGAAAAGCGCAATCAAGACCTAAGTACTGTTAGCCAGTAGTGCCTAGGTCATCTAGAGTATCTAGACAGCTGTTTATGTAATCTGTTTCATCCGCTAAGAACCTTCTCGAATCTAGATTTCTTAGCTCACATCTGGGTTAATGCATTCACATACTGCATTTAACATATTACTCGCACGAATAACGACATTAAATTCATTTTGTGAACGTAGGTAAAAATATTGTAGATATTTTTTTTTCAAAAGACAAGAACCGACTTCAATTTAAAATTCAATTTAGACACTTGACCAAATTTCATAAGAAACAATCGCTATGTCATCGAGGTATCATTTGAAAGTAAATTTCAGTTTTTTGTTTAAACATATTTGAAAAACCACACGATTTTAATAAAATTTATATATCAATATATTTTAATATCTCTGAACTATGGATCTATCAAACAACAAAAGAATCAGCAAAATTGATTCACAATTATTTGTGGAGCTAACGCGTGACATACAAATAAAAAACATACAACCAAATTGAGAACATCCTCCTCTTATTGAGGCAGTATAAATATTAACATGGTGCCTCATGGTTTTGCCCGTTCCTATTTTACCGAACTGAAAAGTAGCCTACGTGTCATGAACTGTGTTTCAAAATTTTCCGTTTCCTAATCCGTTCAGCCGTTGCAACGTGAATGAGCAACAAACATCCAAACTTTTGCAAATATAATTTTATAAGTCGAATATAGGAGTAGGATATACCTAGTAGGATGTAGTATGATATTGTTAATTCTAATGGGTTGCCTGTGTAGGATTTATTGCCTGTTTTTGTACCAGTTTATTCCCATTGCAGTGCTGGGACTCGGGGTCTTCTTTAACAAGGAGAGAGACATAACCATAATTGACCAAACGGTCCAAGTGAGAATAACAGATGTCTAAGATAAATTAAATTTCTTGGAACATGCCATTGTCCTCGCGATGTTTTCCTTCACCACTAAATCCAGCAGTAATGAATTGTGAAATCAGACATCCTCGGTACCAGGCCAACCCGGCTACAACTTGCTGGATAGTTAGAAAATTTGTTTCAACGCTATGTGTATCGTGTTTCATCTACGAACAACCTTACGTATGTTTTTAAACACTGCTATGCTAATTTCTGTACCGTGGTCTTTATTTGCCAAAAGCTACATAGAGCTGTCCAAATCTAGGGAAAGCTCCTTCTAGGTACGTATGAGTCAATCTGCCGCGTCATTGTATCAAATCATGCAATTCTCGGTCCTCAAAATTGGTTCGTGGTTAGCTAAATATATACCTATTTAAAAAAATTGAAGTGTCTTTTTGTAATCCCAAATTGACAGCTTTGTAGTGGTAGGGCTCTTTGCAGAGTCCGCCTGGGGAAGTACCACACCTTTGCCAGTTATTCTGCCGCCTAGCAGAAGTTTGCAAACATACTGTGTTACGGTTTCAAGGGCAATGTTCCCAGAGAAATTACTGGGCTAAGAGATACAACAAGTCATTGGATAAAACACCTTATATCTCTGGGCCTTCGTCACACAGTGCTAGTTAATGATTTGGAGTCTTCGTATTCCAATAGCTGCGTGTCGCTGGGCTGTTATAGGCAGGCATGTTGCTTACCATCAGGCACATGACCTGCTCGTCTCGTCACTCTATTATATACTTAAAAAAACTTTTTCTGTCAATCTGTATGTTTATTTGTACCGGAGTATCTTTGAAAGACTAGACCGATTACATAGTTCGGGAACTGTCTCAAGTCTCGTTGATAAAAAATTTTCAAAAAGAAAAATTGTACCATATGTTTGTCTCATCGAGTAGTACCTTGTATTAAACTCACTTGTAAAGCTACTACGCATTTGTTCTTGTTCGTGAACCACATCGAAGCCCACATATCATGTTTACTGAAGAGGACCAACACCAGTACCATCCTGACTCCAACCACTTCTGACTCACACGACATCAGAAGCGATATTTTATTTACGTAATACTCGTATGTGTAATCAAAATGTAGGTTAAATTAGCATTTCTCTTAGATTGGGAACCTGCGTTCTGTCTGCTAAAATTAACTTAATAATATACAAATTTCCGGGTAACGACCGCAGTGCTATAAAATGTAGCTATTGTCCTTTTTTATGAGTTCCTTTTATTTATTGTGTCAATAAAGAGCATATATGCTGTGCCTGATGGTAAGCAACATGCCTGTTACACATAACAGCACAGTGACATGTAGCTATTGGAACACGAAGAATCCAAATTATTTCCTAGCACTGCACTGTGCTCGTCACCCAGAGATATAAGATGTTTTATCTCTATGCCCTGTAATTTCACTGGAAATATTGCCCTTCAAAACAAACGGAACACAGTATGTTTGCACGTTACTGCTTGGCGGTAGAATAACTGGCAAAGGTGTGGTACTTCCCCAGGTGGACTTTGCAAAGAGTCCTACCACAACTAAAAACTATCTATCTAACAACCGCAGTGCTGTACCAGACAGTAAAGTCGGACTCTTCATGTTCAAAGAACTGCGTAGTATTGTCCTGTTATAGACAAGCGTGTTACTTAACATCAGGCACATATTTTGTTCAGTTAAGATAATTATAAAAATAATCTTTTCCCACATTTCTCTCGTGATTACAGATTTTCTATGAAAGCTCGTTACGTAAATAGATTCAATCACTGTCGCCGGCCGCCGCGTTGTTTTCTAATGGATGTAATGTGTAATGTATAATGTAATCTGCCATATTTGATGGATGTGTTTGGAAAATGAAATGACGCGCGCGGTGGAAAGGAAAAGTGAGAATGCGACGTTGTTATTGTTACATCTACGACGCGAAACAACTGCAGGTCTACTACGAAAACAAACTCCGAATGATCGGATCCGACCGACCGACAGCGGAATCACCACGAAAAACATTCGGATCGATACATCTCGGTCGGAAGTTATAGACTTCAGATGAGGGTCGGATCAAACGAAACAGCCAATTCGATCAACCGACCGATTGTCTATCGAGGTAGGAAACTTCCACAAGTTCGGCCGATATATCGTTTATCGGACTTCGTAGTAGACCTGCTGGATTTATCTCTGTTTATGTCTAACGGTCCTGTTTAGGCCCACACTCACAGGACAGGACTCACGACACAGATTAACTTAACATGTGCAGTTAGCATCAAATATCTTCTACCAAAGAGTTACATTTACTACGTATAGAGTTAGAACAAACGCTTTACACCGAAAGCTGGTCTGATCGCTCTCGTCTTGTCGCTCTTGTGGAAGTGTCATACTTTTGTCGCGGCACATCTCTATGTCGCCATAGCTAACATACACCTCATCTGCTTACGATTGGTACAAAGGAACTGTGCGGAAAAACCTGATCTATTTACCAGGTACTTATTCTTTATCTAAGGCTTGTACCGAATATCGACCTTAGGATACCACAGAGGGTGCAGGGTCCCATTACACATAATCTTACCGTACTTAACGAGTTCTACGACTACATATCATACAACGTCTAGCGTACGGACAATACTAGGAGATAAATTTTGTTGTTATTTCAGGTTCAGTAAAGTAAAGAGTGTGGGTAATATCTTTGTTTTATTACACACACTCTTCACTTTACATTATAAATTAAACGGGGATTAGTCCGGTAGCATTGCATTTAAAGAGGCCTCACTAGGCCGCTTTACCTAGGTCTTCTGAACGTCATAGTGAAGAGGCACCCATCCACACTCTCAGCCCGCGTGCTCTATCTTCCACCAGGTTTTATTTTATAGTCTAAAGTGACGAGGCGATTAAAACATGTATGTGCCTGATGGTAAGGAACATGGCTGCCCATAACAACACAGTGACACGCAACTATTGGAACATGAAAAGTCCAAATCATAACCTAGGACAGTACTGCGCTCGTTACCCTAGATAGATATAAGATGTTTTGTCTCTATGCCCTGTAATTTCACTGAAAATATTGTCGTTCAAACCCAAACATGGTAATGTTTTCACATGACTGCTTGGCGGTAGATTAACTGTGAAAGGTGTGGTACTTCCCCAGGTGACTTAGTGACAAAACGCACTCCAATTCACTTTATAATAATACAAGTGGGTACCTATGTACCGGTCACGAATGACACGAAAGGTCAGCTGCAGATAAAGCCGGGTTATTTTTAGAGGTCTGACAGACGGACAACACACAATGGTGTAATGGGCCTGGCGTACAGATGGGATTGTCATCTATTTAAGCCTGGACTTCGCGGAGAGGTAGGTACATGATTTTTATTCTGCAAGAATGTTAAAATAATCTTATAGTGTATAATATCCTACGATATTTTGCAGAGAGGTTTGGATATAGAAACATGAATTATTATTTATTCTGCCAAGACTGATAAAAAACTTTTATAGAGGTATGATTCTTTGCAGATTATGGCGATGCACAATATACGGTAAACTTCACTCAAACACATACAATTTAGTGTGGGTTTTGACAGTACAGAATACAACATCCCACTCGGTTGCTCTACAACCGATCCGACGCTACGCCGTATGTATAGGTAGGTATGGTGACTAAAAAAACAATTAGCCCGTCAGTTAGATAATTAAAAATATTGCACACTTATTTTTTCTTTTGTTTCAAAGACAAAAAATGACGAAGATATAGTGCTTAGAAGTTTCGACTTCACGTTTGACGTCACGTCTATATAGACATTATTCACGTCTATATACGATTTTTATGTAGACTTGACGTCACACCACCCCGAAACCGAAAGTTTAATGGGTTTTTTTTTGATGATGTGCCTGATGGTAAGCAACATGCCTGCACGTAACAGCATAGTGACACACATCTATTGGAACATGAAGAGTCCAAATCATTGCCTAGCACTGCACTGCGCTCGTCACCCAAAGATCTAAGATATTTCATCTCTAAGCCCAGTAATTTCTCTGGAAACATTACCCTTCAAACCGGATCACTGCTGTTTGGCGGAGATTAACTGGCAAAGGTGTGGTACTTCCCCAGGCGGACTCTGCCAAGAGTCCTACCACCACAATTATGTCTTTATATCTGGTATATACCTTTTCTCGATTCTTAATAATAACTGGACAAGACAAAAACTACGTGTCCTATATTTTTTCATAATCTACCTGATGGACTAATTATAGTATATTTTATGACCCAGTCATCATCCCTATTGACGTATCAGTCACGCGAACCCATAAGATTTTTCGTCGCCAAAAATTACTCAACGTGACAACAGAAATTCACTTTTTAAACAATTATAAATGTCGCAACTTGCACTAAGCGAGCAACGTCGTCCTCGCTAAGAATCCTCCCTATTTCCTGGTAGTCATTCAACCAGGAAATGGGGCCAAGTGCGCCAATAAGGCTCTGTCAACAAACTATTAAAAGAAAAAGCGCAGTGTGGGCGTGGGGCAGCCTTACTGAGTTACTGAACCGGTTCGAGTCCGGCGGTGACCTACTGAACGAGAGCCGATGGGCGCTCGCTGATTCATTGCGATCTGAGGTGAACTCTTCAATTAGTGTAGGAGCCTGTGACGACAATAATTTACCTACTATTTTTTTATCTTTCATTTTAGAGCTCCGTAAGTCAACAGGAGAAAAGCGGAACCTTTATGGGATAACTTTGTGGTCCGTATGTGTATCTCTCCGTCTGTCAAGACCCTTTTTCTCAAGAAAACGTAGCGGTATCAAGCTGAAATCAATATAAAATATTCAGGGATACTGTCCCTTGTAGCTGTTAAAAATAGCCGCATATTTTGAAACTCGCAACCACTTGCAAGGGAATCAAAATCTGAAAGATACTTACTTCCAGTAGACTTAGGTAGAATCTTGAAATTTATGACGTGGCATGAAGCAACATTTTATAGCACATATCAAGGAACAATTTCGAAAACTTTTTTAGTTGCATCGCATAATTTGTGTCTTTTATAATTATGAACGTATTAACACAAAACGTAATATTACCCTATTCCCTCATAAATTTATCTTAAGTTCAATTAATAATTGAATAACCATGTATTTTTTTTAAGATTGACATTTTAATTTGTTTTGTAATGACATACATTTATCATAAGTTTAATTAATAATTGAATAACTATGTTTTTTTTTAATTAAGGGCTTAACATACGTATTGGCTTGACTGTGAGTATGTTAAGTAGCTATGACATAAAATATTTTTTTTTATGACAAAGGAAAAATTGGGAACCTACGCTGCGTGAGTCCGACACGCACTTGGTCGGTTTTTTTTAAAACTGTACGGATAATAACTAAAACGTTACTGTTTTTAATAATATTCACTTTACCTTTATTCTTTCATGTAGGTAAAGTAACTAAACCTTCCAGTGGAACTCTACTATTGATTACTGTTATTCTCTGAACTCTACTTACTCATCTAGTAAAAGTGATCAAGAAATGGTACATCACTAAATATCACTATGTTAGTAGTGTATGCAAATCTGAGATAACTGTCTCAGCTTCTGCGAATTTCAATGATGCATAGTAATTTACTAGCATAGATACTAATACTACACGTATTTGTTATAAGTAACTACTTTAAGGTAACGATGATTCTAATTCTAATAATATTATAATAGAGGTTAATGCTGTATTTTTGTTTTTTAATCGCATCGTAAGAACTGAATGGTCAAGCTGAAACATGTACACACAAATGGATTACACATACCAGATTTTTTGGAAAAAAAAATGTTACTGGAATGGCAATTTCTAAATTTTATGCGGTCGGAGTGAACAGAAACTAGCCTTTATTTACCATAGTTTTAAGTGCTCCTTTTGCGTATGATGTACGTGATGTGTCTGCATAAAAAGGTTGCACTCTGTGCCTTAAGAATCAATTAGTTAAAAACATTAATAATTTTTCGTCACATTGTTTTATCGATTTTTTAGCTCTAAGATAACTGCAAAGATGCATTTTTATCGGACACATTTTGAAGTATGCAGCTAAACTGCAGGGTCTAATGCATAACACGTTGCCCTGCATCAACGTACCACTCGAAAAGTGGCACCATTTGTGATTGACGTTCTAAAGACTCGTATAAGAAGGTTTGAGTCCGCTTTCGTAATAAGATCTTAAGAGCACATTAATTCTTGTGGAATGCGTTTTCTGAGTGACAAATCCGAGATGGATTTAATCTTTATTTAATTTCGCGAAATTTTGCGTGACTGACATTTTCGAAATTCGAAAGTTTTGACATTTGTTGCTCAATCACGTTGTAAGAACTAAATAGATTAATATTAAAAGGTAATGGTCCAGACCATTACCTTAAAACTTACGCTTTTTACACTTTTTTACTAAAATACTTTTTATCATGAGTAAATTACGGAAACGGGAACTACGCGTATTAATGCACGCGGAGTCCAAATCATCACCTAGCATTGCACTGCGCTCGTCACCCATAGATTTAAGATGACCCCATCTCTACGCTTTATAATTTCTCTGGAAACATTGCCCATCAATCCGGAACACAGTGAAGTTTTCACATTGCTGCTTGGCGATAGAATAACTGGCAAATGTGTGGTACTTCTCTGCAGACTCTGCCAGAGTCCTACCACTGCAACCTATTCTTACATTGGAGGTTTAAAATGAGAGCAAGAGAAGAGTCGCCTTCACGGCGGGTGGCTATTAGCTCATCACTCGAGTGATTTCGTACAAGGCGACACTCCGCTCCGCTGCTCTCGAATGCATTCGAACGTTTTTCTGATCGACGTTTCATCAATATGCTCATAATCGACCTTACGACATTAGTTTTGCACTTTGCTTTTTGTCAATTTTGCGGTCTAACGCTCTATGGAGTTTGCCATGACCGGTAGATGTACGACCAACTTATCTGTGGGATGTAACGATGGCATCACGATCGGAAAATGTTGCCAAATATTATAAAAGTAGACAACTTCTGTGTTTTTTGATACTCATAACCCGGTAGTTCCGCTTTTGGGTGCCCTACAGTGTGTGGGTGTCCTAGGGTGTCCTTTTGAGAGTCAAACAAGCTCAGACCAACTATACCTCAAAGTAGATAAGGTGGCACTGTAGTGGGATCACACTGGGATTATTTTCGGTCTGTGAATTTGACATTCTATCACACACATACACGCGAATATTGACAGTATCAATGGCGTGTTGATTTTGCTATCTATATATTGTATATTTTATTTGCTGGTATATATTATGGAAAATTGAACAACGTCGCAGCGAGTGTTAAGATAACTGTATTTGGTAGGTGTTCGGAATGCTTTCGGGCATGTTTCGAGTTCATCACCGTCAAGCTTAGGACCGGATTAATTGGAGGAGTCCTTTGCCCAGCTGAGAGGACAACTAACCGAGGTTAATTATAAATTGTAGAGCCCTGGGTTCTGCACTAACCCAAAGTTCGATAGGTTATAAGTCGTAATAGATCTGATACTAACAGCCCTAGGTTCTTTTCTAAAAATAACATCAGAAATCAAGTGGACTACTTAAGCTTATGTGTTAAGACATAGCTCGAACAACTGACTAAAAAAAGCCAGTACAAGGCCCCACGTTTTTATGGTAGGTACAGTTTTTATTGGATCTAAAGTGATTTTTTATGGTTTAATTAAGCTGTGTCATAATGTTTGTTTACTAATACTGGTCGCAGGTTTTATTTTGTTTGTTTTACTGTTTCTACGCTTCAATGATTCATTATAGTTCATCCATAACGAGATGTACAGAGCTAAAGCTGCGTATCGAAGTGATCTGATACTTGTCTATTACATAAGACTTTCGACAGTGTATTGTTATACCGGATTTGAGTTAAATGTTTCAAGCGAAGCTATCGCTTAACATATTATGTGCGTACAAAAACATATGTACAACCAAATTGAGAACCTCCTACTTTCTATAAGTCGGTTAAAAAGATCTACACTGCTGCTACATATTTTTGGCAGATGCATAAGTAGGTAATAACTGGCTTTTCGGACCTATAAATATTGAATTGTTCGCAAAAAGTATGAAATTTTGTTTTACGTACAATATTTAAAGACCCGCCTATGGCATTCACTCTTTAAGGACTATGGCATTCACTCTCTCGTTGCGAGAGAAGGCCTCGACTCTCAGCTGTGAGAATATAAAATAGGCTGTTGTTGCTGCCTGATAGTCGATAGTAATAGGTGAGTGCCCATAATAATAGCACAGTGCTATCCGACTTTAAATTGCGTCTTGTTAGAGACCTTGAATATCTGCAAAGCGTGAGGCAATCTGTTTCTTGTAAGCAAGCGTCTATCATGCACCACAATTTTTTTGGGTAATAAAGACTCGTTTAGTGAAGGAAATATCTGTACGAAGTACATAGTGATCAAAGTTAATTAATTAATATTTATGTAGTATTTACTAAAGTATTAAATATCTACAAGTTTTTTTTTTCACACGATGACATTTAGACTTAACTTTGCTTTGTTTATGTTATTGAGGGTAAGAATAATTTAATAGATTTTATATTGTTAATACTAAGAACCTATGATGTAAATGAGTCGAATTTTAATTTAAATTCTTGTTATAATAAGGAATGCAAACCTAATATTTAATGACTTTAATTTTTAATTTTCTGATACAACTGTAATTTTGTTAAATTACCTAGATATAAGCGAAACTACTGTTTGCAACACCCTTAATGCAGGGTATGTACAAATATTTTAAATATGTGCAATTGAACAATAAACAATACTGACTATTCAAAATCTATACTAATGCTATAAAAGCTGAAGAGGTTTTATATACGAACGCGCTATTCTAAGGAAGTACTGGACCAATAAAAAAAAATATTTCACCGTTGGACCTTCTCTAAGTGCTATATTTAGGCTATATAACGTATATCACGGGTAAACCCGGGGTGGGCAGCAGGGCAGCTAAAATCAACACAATTCTCGCAGAAGTCGCGAGCAGATATTAGTAAGTATAAATTTGTTTCATTCGTTTATCGGACTTCTATCATTAAACACACTCGTTACAAATGTAATACACTCGTATACTGGACGTGCAGATAGTGTAGGATTAGTAAATCGCTTGTATTAGATCGATAACATCATTGTACGGAAAGCGATTACAAATTTATCTATCGTCCTTGATAATGGAGAACTAATCTGGGATTACTTTATAATCATTATCGTTTATTAACATTGTTATAGTTATATGTCATAGAACCATTGGTTAGTTATAATTACTAATGTACAATTACATTGTTATCCCTACTGCGACATATCTATATATATATATATAAATCAATGCCACTTTTCGTTGTTAGTGAACTCCTCCTAAACGGCTGGACCGATTTGAATGATTTTTTTTGTATAGGTACGTTTGGGTAGGGCCCTGGAAGGTTTAGATTCACAGATCAGCCCGGCAGATGGCGCTGCAGTTGATATCTAGGTTATTATTCGAGCGAAGCCGGAGTGGGCCGCTAGTTATTTACTAAAAGCGCCCGCGTTTTTACTCTCGTAGTTTCAGTTCTTATCATTTCCCCTGGATAAAAAGTGATGAAAGTGATGATTTCAATCCGATCCGTTCGAATGCTCCTATGCAATTGAGCAACAAACATCCAAACTTTCGCACTTATAATATATTAATGGTGATTTATTTTAACCCTTTAAAATAAATTAAAATGATTAAGTAAGTACTTATTCATTTTAACCATTACTAAGTAAGTAGGAAAAGGGTTGTATCGAAATAGTACATTCAATGAGGAAGATCATTGAAGACCTCGAAATAGCGGCAATGTCCCAGGAAACCTTTGAGACAAACACATCGTCGACGGTAATTACATGCGATACGGATATTATCGATTTACACGTAGATTACCGATTACCGCGCGCCACTCGAAAAGATCTTCACTACAATCTATTCTATGCCTTATAGACCAAGAGCCCATGCACCCCAGACCTTCGTTATTTTATAAAAGCTGAACGTTTGTCAGAGTATGCTCCCAACACAGTTAAGAACGATGGCCCATGATGAAGTTTGGATCATCTTGGCTTTGGCAGATAAACGGTACTAAAGGTGTACCGATCTAAATTTGTCAAATTATAAAGTCTGATATTTTGGTAATACCTTCAGAATATTATTAAAAATTACACCAATAATTGCTAGACACTTAACATCGTGGTAAGCACTTGCCAGACACCCATGTTGTGTTAATGTTCATGCAATTATAATTATACTTGCGCCATAATATGCGCGCTTATTTTTAAACATAATATTTGGGTAACAATTAGCAGCCTAATTATCATAAGCAGCCCACTAAAAGTTCCCACTGCTGGGACTTGGGGCCTTAATACCATTTATTTGCCAAAGCCAGGATGACCCAAACTTCATAATGGTCCATCGTTCTTACCTGTGTTAGGAGCATGCGCTGACAAGTTTTCAGCTTTTATAAAATAACGAAGGTCTGGGGTTCACGGGCTCTTGTTCTATTAACAACAACAAACTCATACACATTGTTCTAAATATACACCTACATAAATGGCTTGACTGAATATAACAATTATTTCTAAATAACATGTTTATTTCAATTTCCAGATTTGACTCAGAGAAGTACTGCATTTTTGCCATTTATATTTTATCATGATTATGAAAGCGTGCTCCAAGGAAAACCTCCAAGTTATGTGTCATCTACCAATGCGCATTTGGACAGCATGTTGGATATAGCTTTGTTTCTCTCCTTACAAGAGAAATCCCAGTGGGAACATTTAGTGGGCTGCTTATCCTTCAGATCCGAACACAATATCACAAGAAGCTGTCAACAAACTTCCTATTTTATAAACAAAGAACATTCTAGTAATCTCACACTTTTTTCTGCCTCATATCTTTTCCAACAAGTTAGACCAGTCGAAAGACCGGCCAAACTCCCACCATGATTGATTTCACGCCAAATGACTCCAATCAATGACGTTATCGCTACATTGTAGCTATCACCACATGGACGCCGCATACCTACCGCCGGCGTGGTACGGCCCGGCACGGACGGCCATCTGGTTTCCATCCGTGATATGAAACAGAGGTAAGCTAGGTCAGGCATTTGCATTAGATGGATATATCCATCGTAGGTATGGAAATATTTTTGAGTTGTTACCAGTGCACCCTCACTCGCTCAAGGTCGCGCGGTTTTAGCCTACCGCTAGACCGTTCCTTCCAGGAAACAAGTGACAGTCGGTTGTCGGACGCACGGCTGAGCACTCGCGCAAAACGTTTCCCGTGCATATTGTTATTAGATATGTCGTAAACCCTCCGCGCTAGACAGGGACAGAGTTACGCGTTAGAAAAAGCGCAAATGTTCATTTGAAAATCGCGACAGGTATTGCGAGCTGAATTGAACTTTGTTGCGTCCCAGCAAGAGTCGCTATTTATTTAATTGTTTTTGATAAGTGTGGCTTCTGTACTAATATTTATTCTATGGTTGTTACTAAGGAACTCTTCATCCTTCAGCCTTGCTTGTAGCGGGAACTTTTAACAAAGCCGTGTGCACTAGTGACAGCAACATCCAAAATGACACATACTACATATGCTGGCCTAATTACGGGAACGTCAAATGAAGCTATGTGGCTTAGTGGTGGGAAAATGGAATGAAGCTAGTGCTGGCCTAGTCGTGGGAACGTCAAATGAAGCCATGTGGCTTAGTGGCGGGAACATCTAGTGAATCCGTGTAGCCTAGTGGCGGAAACGCCTAATGAAACCGTGTAGCCTAGTGGCGGGAATGTCTGATGAAGTCGTGTAGCCTAGTGGCGGGAACGTCTAATGAAACCGTGTAGCCTAGTGGGGGAACGTCTAATGAACCCGTGTAGCATAGTGCCTGGAACGTCTAATGAAGTCTTTTGGCGTAGTGACAAGAATCTAACCTAGTCAGTCAGAAAACAAAAACACCTGAAGTGCACAGGCAATTCTTACCACAAATGAGTTGCTAAAACGACTTCGTAAAAAGTAATCATTCGTTCACTTTTGGCTATCGCAAACTATTAACAACGGCGAATTAAATTAACATAGTCATTATGATTTGGAATGTTACTGTCAGGTCACGATACCTAATATGCTGCAAATTAAAACATTATCCAATTACCATTACTCAGTTGATATTTTAACGGGTGGAATATTTGATTACTCCAATTTATCAGGAGTTTTCACTTACCATCGGGTAGATTGTCTTGTTTTATCCCTTTATTAAAACTGGTAGGTTGTCGGTCGGTGTTTTATCCCTTTAAAAACTGTCTTAGACTAGATATTAATTAACTTTTTCGTGACATTTTTTACTTTAGAAAATTTGGTAAACATTTTAAACTAACTTCAAAAACGGAAGAAATTCTCCATTCGGTTGCGTTTTATGTTACGGGATAGCTCCTGCAATAGTGAATTGATTTGATGATTATTTTCTTGTCTGGTCCACCACAGTTCAGAGATGGTCCCATGGACAAATTTTATCGAAATTAGTGCAAAAGTTAAAAACCGCCGTTTTTTTTAATATAAAAATAATTGCTTTCAACGAACGACGCAGTGATAGCTTCTTATGCAATTTGGTCGATCGACTCGTGAATTTAATTTTAAATTGAACCCAAGTATTGTTTTTTCATTTTTTTTTTTCAAAAGAGTAGAGGCTATTTTATCCACATTTTTGCAATAGGTTTGTACTTGAATGCTATCTCGCCTGCTGTAATGCGACAATGAAGAGATAAACTTGCTTAGAAGATGAGAGGCGATTAGTGTACGATACGCTTTATTGAAGTTCTTTGGAAAATCTGACATTCTTGATTATGACTATATCTCTAGACCTTTAAAGTAAAGCAGATGTTTTCATTTTAAATGGGTACCTACTAGGTATGTATTGTGGTTTTATTATAATTTATGTGAATGAAACCACATAGACACGTTGTTGTATAAAATGGAGACGTAGTTAAAAATGCTAATTGATGTTTAGTAATCCTCGCACGTGGATTAATTACTGCGGCGAGTGTCGGAGTGTCGGAGTGTCTGTGTGGCGGGCAGGTTGTATTGTTGCGAAGACAATTGTCGTGGGAACTCGAGGATCATATTTCTACTTACTTACTAGATACATACTTCTACATGATCGAAGTTTTATAGTATTTTTACCCGACTGCGCTACGCAAAGGAGTGGTAATGTGTTTAACAGTCCATGTATGTATGTATGTTCCTTTGAAGCACTATACAGACCAAACGGCTGAGCCGATTTTTATGATTCACATTCATTCGATTCCTCTTAGTCTGGCGAGTGACACTAAAGACATGAGATTAGTCCATCGCATAGTTTTTTTTTTTGTTTGTGGATTTTAAAGTGGTTTTTATTTTATGTATGTAAAGCGTTACGACGATAATACAAATTGTTATTTAAGTTATTTTTATCATGTAAGCGACAGAAATGTCATAAGTGATAAATAAATTCTTTAAACATTAATATGGCGGCGAACGGACGCCATATTGTCCAAATTAAAAAAAATAAAGTCACCAAACTATGTCAAGAGGGGTATCGTTAATAGGTATTTATAAATAATTGTTAGTTTTCTCTCAACGTTTTTCGATTTGGCTGACATTTTGGGATGTGTATCGATTTAAAGTTTCGTAACAACCATTCTCACATTTATAGGTTTTTAGGTAGCAGAAAACTAACTGTACGTGTGAATGTGGATGGACATTATCTAGTAGGTATATTGGACTACATTTTTTTAATCTTATTATGTTTAAACTTGACAGCCATCTCGTCCGATGTTAAATAGCCCTTCGGTGAATGTGCATGTACATAAGGGTAAAATAAGATACAAAGCAAAAGCATAAGCAATTAAGCAGCCTTCTAAATGTTCCCACTGCTGGGATTCGGAGCCTTCTCTCCCAACGAGAGAGTCAAGTCCAAAATACACTACACTGGCCCAGCGCAGATTGGTGGATGGTGCACAACCTAAAGATTGTAGAACTCTTGTTGATTGTAGAAAGAGTTTTACGATCTTTGGCACGATCTCGAAAGATTCTAAGAATATATCGCTATCTTCAGGATGTTTTCCTGTTCATTTTTAAGTACCGGCATTATATAGGTGCCAAGTGACTTCTAAAAAGACAGTGGTGCGTAGGATTCGAACCAGAGGCTAGTCCAAATCGGCAGTGGCCGTCCTCCCGACTAGACCGGCCGTAACTTTTTATAATTTCACCGCTATAATCTCGTTTTATTTCTCGCTAATTATCCGCCATGGTCTGGTCGAATCTGGAATTGGGCAACTAGGGTTGCGCAAGTCGTTGTCGATATCGAATCGATGTTCCGGCCGCGATATAGTCGGTCTATCGATAGCGTGATGCAGATTGTAACGCACGAACTTCCGTGGAAGCTGGCTGCTCTACTGGCATCCATAGACATGCCATGTGCCAAGGTCATACGATGTTTTTATTAAGCTATTGCATAGCTTTTATCGCGGGCCTGGAGACCGATTGTTACTAATGGTGCATCTCTTTCTTATGTTCACAAAAAAAGAGGGAGGGAAGACTGTCACGCCGTCCTCCCCACTCGGTCATTCGACTTTCAATCTTATGGTTTTACATTTACAGACTAAATGCTCTTAGCAGTGTTGCCAACTTAACGGATTTCCCGTGATACGTAGTGGATTTGAGTACGTAGAGAACGGGAAAATAACTTTCTAACGGCTATTATCATAGCATATTTTGGAATAAGTATATCAATGAAGCAATAATGTCAGCGTAAACGCTCACTAGCTCACTATTTAATCAATTTTAGGGATTTTTATTTTAACTTAAGTTTAGGGATAAATATTTTGAGTAGATGGAACACTGATTTCGCGACGTTTAAAATTTTTGGATGTACATGAATGTCAATGTCATTATGTCACTAAAGATGAATAAACAAAAAACAAAGTGCCTTAAAAGCAAAATATATAGTGAAAAAGCTGAAAATCTTCATGTTCCAAGAAGCGTGCTATAATTGAGATGTTTTGGCTAAACAATATGGAATCTGGATTTACTAAAGGGAATAGGTAGTGCCAATTTACCAAAGAAGGCAAACTTTTTTGCAATCAAGAAACAAAGACTTTTGTAGTTCAGAATAATTCATGAACGTGAAAACATCTTTGTAAGTACAGTTTTACGTTTAATACTATTTACCTATGTATATAATACATAAAGCAGCCTAGTACATAAATATGTAATAGATGATTTTCGGCTTAGAACTTCATCTTTAACACTGTTTACAAAGTTAGGTTATGTGCGTAAAATATAATAAGCGTTTGTTTGCTTGTTTCAGATCTTCAAGATTATCTTATGCGATTGTTGCATATGTCCAAATAAAAAGAGATCTAAATGTGTGTACTGTCAAGTGTCGCGTATGTCCTGAACACAATAAAATATGAAACAGCCTTGGATATGGGATAAGGAGCCGCTTCATCTGAAAATACCTGTGCCTATGATGATAAATCTGTGGAAGAAGGCTGCGGACAGGAACTATGTTTTCATATTGCAAAAGAAAGCAATCCATGGTTTATATAATTTATCAGCTAGAGAATCAGTACGGGAGATTTTCACCACATAACAACTTTAGTATGAAGAAGTAGCAATGAAGGGATCATTGTACATATATTTATCAATGTATAATGTATGTAAGAAAAAATCAAAGTCAATGGCAGAAATTAAATCTGAATCCTAAAGCACACCATAAACACAAAATTGCTACGCTTCTATATTTTTGCAATCCCTGCACAAGCTCTCAATGAAATCAAGTTTAAAAATGAAATAAAAACCTATTGAGCAAGGCAACAAAGTCAAGTGTTAGTCAAAGTTAAAGATAACATATGGAAGAGAAATGTGTTGAAATTGGAATCTTGTAGTAAGGTAAAATAGTAGATTTATAAAACTTTTGGTGTAACATTGTTTGTACTCAATCATGTACTTAGTATACTGTATAAATATTGGTGGACAATTCACACACAATTCACTGATGCTGAGATGCTGAGGCTCCTTTACAGCTGCTTATATTAATTTTTACCTTAGTTATTTTATCTTATTTTGTACACAGATTCTTTGATTTTTTGTGAATGACGTTACCACATGTTCTTATGGATTTATGGTTCGAATAAATGAATTGAATTGAACAGGAAAATAAAAAAAAATAAACATTAACAGTTGTATAATGAAGTAATAATAAACTAATAAAAATAATCTTATGTTAGTGAATTAGACTGGCGAGCGAATTAGAAGCCATGAGCTTAGTGGATTTAGTAGCTCTTCCTGCGAAACTGAGGGTTGTGGGTTCGATTCCCACCCAGTGCAGTAATGTGCAAACATTACTGTGTTCCGGTTTGAAGGGCAATGTTTCCAGTGAAATTACAGGGCATACAGATAATACATCTTATATATCTGGGTGACGAGCGCAGTGCAGTGCTGCAGGTAATAATTTGGACTCTTCATGTTCCAAAAGCAGCGTGTCACTGTGCTGTTATGTGGCAGGCATGTTGCTTACCATCAGGCACATGTCCTGCTCGTTTATAATATAGAGTGATGAGTCACATTATAAAAAAAATATGTTTGCACTGTGGCTGGGTGTTTCTTCATATTTTATCTATCTATATAAATATAAATCAATGCCACTTTTCATTGTTAGTACCTAAACTCCTTCTAAATGGCTGGACCGATTTGAATGTTTTTTTTGTATATATTTGGGTAGGACCCTGGAAGGTTTAGATTCACAAATCAGCTCGGCAGATGGCACTGCAGTTGATATCTAGGTTATTATTCGAGCGAAGCCGGAGCGGGCCGCTAGTCTTCTATAAATACAAAAGCGAAAGGTCACTCATCAAGGAATCTCAGAAACTACAAATGCTAGGAATCTGAAATTTTGTATGGAGGTCCCTTTTAGCATGTAGGCGCTCACTAAGACGGGGTTTTGCTAAATTCAACCCCTAAGAGAGTGAAACAAGGATGAACTGTTGTATGAAAATTCGTGATTTTCAAAGTTATCAAATTTTGTCTCTAGATACCTGATACGAAGCACTTAAATGTTTGTTTTATCAATTTTGTGATTTCGAACTGTATGGGGTGAAATTGGGGTTGAAATAGGGGATGAATGTCAATATGAAAATTCCCAACCGTTGAAGATTAAACCATGAAACTCTGTATAATATATAGACACTTGACACGAAACAAATAAATGTTTGTTCTAGCAATTTTTTAATTTCGACCTGTATGGGGATGAAATTGGAGTTGAAATGGGCGACGATTGTATCTTACGCTTTCACATCTAAACAACAGAACCGATTTTGATGAAATTGTATTATTACCTTAATATTTATTTTGCACAGACGAAGTTGCGGGTAAAGCTAGTAGCAAGTATGTATTTAAAACTGTATAAGTATTATATCAGCTATCTGGCCGCCATAGTACAAGCTTTGCTTAGTTTGGGGTCAGATTTTCATGTGTGTGAATAGTCCACCAATATTTATTTAGTTAGTGTGATTAATTTTAAGAGAAGTATAATATGACAGTATGATGATGTAAGAGAGTTTGTTTGACTCATTTGATTTTGAGATTGTTTTGAATAGTTGCTGTAAATAAGTGATATTTTGTACTTAATCTCTTTGTATAACTTTAACCTTAATGTAAATAAGTAACATTTTGTATTAAATCTTTTGTAGAAATTTTACCTTAATGAGTTTATATTATTTTGTACTCAACCTTTCCAGCATTATGACATAGAATAGATTGATTATGATAAAAACAAATGTGACTCAGACTCAACATTATCCCAAAAATACTGTAGAAATTAAATTTAAAAAAATATAATTGCATAAGTTGATAAATTATGGTAAACAAATGTCACTCTTCAAAATAAAAGCAATTCCGAAAAGCTGTTAACATCCCTATTGCTTATGTTGATAAAAATGCATGCAACATGCAATAGCTTTACCGCGGCAGTCCCCGAGTGCCACACATCTTTTTTTTATTTTAAACTTCTAGGAGCTTTTAGGTCACCGTGATGTACATTCTACTAAGCCACTTTAGTAGAGTATTTTACTAATATTATAAATGCGAAAGTTAGGATGTCTGAATTTTTATTGCTCCATACCGTCGGAACGTCTGAACGGATCGTGTTGAAATTTGAAACACAGAATATAGTTTGGAATAGGGATATCATTCGTCCGGGTTTACGATTTGTCCTACTTTGGAGAGCGTCCCGGGAGCGTCCGGACCGGACTCCATTTGTGGTTTGTGGTCCGGGTTAAAAAGTTTTAAAGTCTTGGGCCACTTGGCTTGGCTTTGCGAACCGACTCTAGTGAGTCGTTCAGTTTCACTTAAATTACGATAAAAATTAACAATTTTTTTTTTAATAAAATGTTTACAATAAAATGTTGTTTTTTTTTAATAAAATGTTGCATAAAAATATTAGTGTTGCATAAAAAGTTGTAGTGGTAGGACTCTTAGCAGAGTCCGCCTGGGGAAGTACCACACCTTTGCCAAATATTCTACCGCCAAGCAATAATGTGGAAACATTACTGTGTTCCGGTTTGAAGGGCAATGATTCCAGAGAAATTACAGGGCTTAGAGACATAATATCTTAGATCTCAGGGTGACGAGCGCAGTGCAATGCTAGGTAATGATTTGAACATGTTCCAATAGCTGCGTATAACTGTGCTGTTATGTGGCAGGCATGTTGCTTACCATCAGGCACATGACCTGTTCGTCTCATCACTCTATGCTATATAAAAAAAAAAAAATGATGGTTCCGTGGTTTAAAACATTTTCAATTGTTTTAATTCCCCTGATTGTTATGCTTAAAAAAAACACATGTTGACATGTCTGGGTTCTGGGCTCTGAAATCCGGGGTTTTAACGAGCCTTGTCCTAGTTGCGAAACTTTAGAGATGGCAACCCTAGTCTGGAATAACATGTACCCTACATTTTGTCCCGAAAAAATAACAGAAACAGGAACTACACCGACAAAATCGCGGGGCTGCTGGTGTTAGTCTAAACCTATCTCCATGCTGTTAGTAAAGAAACATCACTCCAAACATGTAAAACTAGTCCTTTGTCCATTGTTAGTCATTACCAACTGCTTGTGATGCCAGTCCCGTGCGCGACAGGAATGACATTCCCGTCTGCTCGGCTACTAGCCCTACTCGCATACTGATTGTCAAGGGAAATTGACTAATTCTATCTTCGCATCTTCAGTTAGAATCGTGACAACATATTCAGGTACCCCAGTTGCATCATCATATTGCAATCATACTGGTCCAGTCCGGCACTTAGCACAAATGTGTCCTCTGAAAATTACTTTTTAAGAATATGCTAGTTCCTTCACGATATTTTCCTTCGGCATTAAAACCAGTGGCGAAGACAAATTTGCATAACTGCACTTGACATGCCTACTTATACAAAAGTCTGTTATTGCACTTGATTTTTTTCCGAAAATAGTGTTTTGTTCTTGTCTTAAAACCCGCAACACCGACTTCAATAAAATTCATATCATGGGACCTCTGAAGTATTTTCTGCCATTCAAAAAAATAATCATAAAAACTATTCAAAAATCGATTCACAAATCGCGTAAGGTTAGGTTGTACTTACACACAAAAAAGAATAAAACCTACGTTAGGTTGTACACACAAAAAATGAATAAAACCTCTACCTTTTTTGAAATACCTACTGACGAAGGATTCGAATCTGCTATCTTCCGATTAAGTTACGGTGGTCTAGTAAGTTACGGTGGTCTAGTCGGGAGAACGGCGACTGCCGATCCGGAGACCCCGGGTTCAAACCCCACACGCACCACTGTCTTTTCGAAGTCATGTGCGTAATGCCGCTAACTTAAAACGGTGAAGGAAAACTTCGTGAGGAAACCGACATGTACCTAGAATCTTTCGAAGTCATGTGTCATCCACCAACCCGCACTGGGCCAGCGTGGTGGATTATGGAGTCCCAGCAGTGGGAACGTTTAGTGGGCTGTTGATGATGATCTTCCGATTGTGACATGAAACGTTCTCGCCATTAAATCACAACGGCTTAAAACCCTGATTATTCTAACTCTGCTTTGTTTATCTAGTTCAAAAATCAAATTGCATTCAACGCTACTTCGTATCTGCATTATAAATTATAAACATCTCTAACCAGTATATTTAAATTTGTCCGAGTAGGTGTTTATGTACTGGGGATTCCCATCTTTATAAATATAGACAACAAACAAATATTACCAACACCGGTCACGACTAGGTCACAAAAAATTACGTACATTGACGTCACAAAAGTCTGTTATTGCATTACGTTGAGCGACCAAACCTAGCTAAAAAGGTGTGTACTTACACACCTTAACGTAATTTTAACTCTTTATTACTATGTCGCAATTAAATTTCACGAAACGCTCGTTAAAATAGTCAAAGGAATCGAAGAATGTTTACGAAAACACGGTTCCAATATGGTTAGGGTGTTCCTACGTGATCCATATTGCAACAACATTACAATAGTACTGTAATAGAATACCAATTGCGAATCAAATGTGTTCACAATGGACGAGTGGTCAGGTGTAAGCAACTTTAGGCATCAGATTCAGTTTCTTGGATTCATTCAACAACATTCAATTACTCGTTGTAGTGGTGGGACTCTTTGCAGAGTCCGTCTGGGGAAGTAAATTCCTTTGCTAGCTATTCTATCGTCAAGCAGTAATGTGTAAGAGTCACTGTGTTCCGGTTTGAAGGACAATGTTTCCAGAGAACAGGGCGTAGAGATTAAACATCTAATATCTCTGGGTAACGAACACAGTGCAATGCTAACTAATGACTTGGACTCCTCTTGTTCTAATAGCTGCGTATCACTGTGCTGTTATGGGCAGGTATGTTGCTTACCATCAGACACAACATGTACAGTTTGTCTCGTCACTTTATACTTTAAAAATAGAATTCAATTAAGTACTATACTTAATTTTTACTTTCATGCAAAGTAATAAATACGAATAACTGTTAAACAATCTCAAGAACTTAGCGATAGTCAAAACAAAAATTAATTACATTCAAATGAAATGATAATACAAAACATACCCACTACAACTATTTAAACCTGATGGATTTATCTATCTTTAGTTTGTTCTGAAAATATTTTACAAAATTTGCCTTACGTCCATTAAAATAATGGGATTCTGGATCTTGTGAGAGACAGCTGCTTTTTGATACAATCATTGCTCCCATGGAACTTCAATGATTTAAACGACATCAAAAAACCATTAAACAATTTTAAGATCACGAATCCTGTTTATTATATTCAATCTGAGAAGATTGAAAACTAGTTCTATCATTGTCCGTGAAAACTTCGAATAATAATAAACTTGTTCCCATCAGCAATTTTGCAATTCTATCTTTTTTAAAGTTGTTAGTCAACTCGGTGTTATAAAAGTTACATTTTTGTTTTGTTTCGTTTCCGAGAAGCTAACAGGACAATGTGACTAACCGGCGAATAAGCTGTCTGTGCTTTGTTTCATTTGCCGGAAAGAGTTTTATCATGAAGTTTAAGGAACTCGTAAGAGTTAGCATTATGTGTTAAGTCAACAATATTATTTATTTAAGTGACCCATCCATTTTTATTTTTAGGCACTACTTCTCCATCTCCATTCTCCCGGTACAACAATTCTTTCTACAGACCGCTACTTAAAAATGTATAACGTTAATGACATTAAAATTGAATTAAACGAAGTGGAGGGAAATTAGGGAGGGACACTTGCGCCTGGGAAAGGAACAGTTAAAGTTACGTTAATCCTTCAAGTTACCACTCCAATAGATTTTTAAGGTAAAGCATAGCAGTACCACCAAGTTAGCGCAATTAAGAGTGCACCAGCTTAAACATAGATGACATTCCTATTAAAATAGACGAGACGACTAAAAATAACTAATTAGTCCGTCAGTTTTAATTACGAAGATTCTTAGAAGTTTCGAGTGATGTCACATTATGGTACGATGTTTACGAAAAAGTGACTCCACAACTCCCACTCCAAAACTTTGATGACCTATATTTTTTTCGAGTTTTAATAATTTGATTACATAAAAACTACGTGTACCACATTTTTCTATAATATAGTTGACGGACTAATAAAAATGGTATTTTTTTTGCACAGTCGACATCTGAATTGAAAATATCACTCTTAACAAAATCAATGCGACTTTTCGTTGTGAGTGAACTCCTCCTAAACAGCTGGACCGATTTGAATGATTTTTTGTATACGTTTGGGTAGAGCCCTGGACGGTTTAGATTCACAAATCAGGCCGGCAGATGGCGCTGCAGTTGATATCTAGGTTATTATCCGAGCGAAGCCGGAACGGGCTGCTAGTAGTTATCATATATGTAGGTTTGTAGGTATTGTGTTTCCAAAGATAAATTAAGTAATGTTATTGTGCTTATTATGCATTTTAATTTTGAGATTACTATGACTATATTGACTTTGACATTGAAACTTGGTGCTAAGTACTTCGTGTAAAATGAACCTTTGTTGTTCAGTAATGAGTCTCGTTTTTATTATGTCTTAAATGATGAGCGATGCTATAATCTGCCGACCGTGTTTTTGTCATTAGCTAAATAGTCTCCGTATTTTTTTTTAATTCCAAGTTGATAGTTATTTAACACAATAGCATAAGACGCAATTAATTGTCAACATAACCAAGTTGTAAAATAACCAATCTATCTCTATTCAAACATTAACCGCCAGTTTCCAAATAGTTATAAAAAATTTTGATCAGTGCAGAAATTTTCACCTTTTGTGGTATCTAACAATTTTAAAAGACTATAATATAGAGCTAAAGTGGTCTAGCCTATTTTTCTATCGGACTGTTCATAATTCGAAAAGCAATATCGTTTCATGGTTGACGTTCCAAACACTCGAACGACGAGTCGATTTTCGTGGTAAGCTGATAAGAATGTCTAGGCTGTGGAATGCGTTGCATGAGTGTGGTTTTCCGATGGTTGCAATCGAGGTGGTTTCAAGTCGAAAGTGCATCGGTTTTGTCAGGCAAGTACGCTTCATCGTACCTCATCGTGGCTTAATATCAGGCAATGTGGCGGTTAATGCAAATCTATAATCTAAAAGAAAACAAGTTGAGTACAGTTTTATAACGCGACGGTGTATTTCGATCACAGCGGTCTTACACCGTAGCACTACTCAGCATGTAACGTGAAATGTTGAGGACCACTGCTGCGCCCCACAACGCGGCACGTGCAACAGCCTCCGCCTCACGTCTGTACGAGCAACACTATTATCACTAACTCCCCAGACTGTTGCCCACACTGTGACAGAACTGTCGAAACAGAGAAGTTTCTTGCCCTGAGATTTTATTCACCCTGAATAGCTTCTTAACCAGAAAAATCCTTGCCTAGAATTCCTTCCATTGGCAAACTTACCCTGAAAATTCCTGCCCATAGATTTTTTAACACAGAGCAGCCCTTGGCCCTTGTCCATAAAAGTACCTATTCCAGAGAAGTGTTTTTTATTGCACATAAAATAACCATCAACTTGCCTAATGGAGAATGATGGCATGATCGACGATAATGCTCACTGACCTAGAGTAGGTATTCCTGGTCACTCTGAGCCTGATATAGTCTAGTTTGTATTGTATAAAAAACCGTAGCGTAGATACATTTGTAACCCAGAGAAATGTGTTATTCAGAGTGGCTCCATGCCATCAGAAACTCTTAGCCCAGATATGTCCCTGGCTGAGATATGGCTCTGGCCCAGTGTGATAGATTATGGCCCTGACTCTCTCCTTATGAGAGAAGGCCCGAGTCTCAACAGTGGAAACATTTAGTGGATCGCTTTTTAAATTTATTTTTAATATCGTGACATTTACAAGTATATGTAGACCCACAAACGGGAACAGCGAGAACGAATTCAGGGATCAAATGGGAACAGAAGAGGTCTTCGTCAACTGCAGCATTTGAATGACTGGCCTCGTGGTTTATTTAGTGGTGTAAGTCTACACCTGCAAAGACGAAGGCATGCGCGGTCGAGCGAGGGGGAGTGGAGTGGAGGAGGGGAGGAGTGCGAGGGGGGGTCACAGGTGACATGAAAAAAAATCGTATACGTTACAGTAGAATTGGGCGCTACTAGTAGTCTTTTTTACTTGATTAATTGTATTTCTACTCGTGACCCCCCCAAAATTTGGGGCTGGGACCGCGCCTGGACGAAGGTCGTCGGCTCAATTCTCCCCCAGAGCAAATATTTTTGGAATAAACATATATTGTTGTGTGTCTAGGGGTTTCTGTGAATCAAGAGTATTGCGATTTACGATTTAGGTATACAAATGTTATTATAAGCTATCTGCTCAGTTTACCACTAGGTACTAGGGTTACTTAGTGTAGTCTAAAGTATGTCCACCAATATTATATATTACTAGCAGTTGAGCAGTTCGTCCAGGCTTTGTTCGGATATTGGCATATAAAGACAATTAATCAAAATGAAAACTCTAACATCTCTTCAGTTAGACCAAATAACGCATAAATGTCAACTATCGTGATTACCAGTTGACTTGGTGAAGAGTTTTTGGGAACAAACGTCATGACACTGATGATTCTTATATTTTAAAATCTGTGATTTTTATATATTACTGTAGAATCGACTAGTGATGGTGATAGTACACCGCGCCACCATACCTTACACGAAATTGAATATTTGCTAAGCGTGGCTTGTGCAATGTCACTGGTTTATTAATATCGGTGATAGCTGTGACGGTTCTTGCAGTGTGTATTGGTCAACGCGACGTTATAAAACTGATTGTACTGATATTCATTTAGTTTCTAAACGGAATGAGGCGGGTTTTCGGCGAGATTGAATCATATTGTTATAAAAATGTAATTTGCTCAACGAATTCGACGGTGTAGAGAAATATCTTTTTTATGAACCATATCGCAACTTTGTAATGTTAAACTAATGATTATTTTTCATAGAATAATCATAATCTCAGCTGGCAAATATATCCCAAATCGTGTCTGATTATTATCTACATTTTTATAGGTAGACAGTTGCTGCTAGCCCAAAGTTGGCTAGCCAGTAATGGCCACCTGGGACCAACCGTCATAGACCCTTTTAAAAAACGCGCAACGGACTTCAGTGTATCAAATTCGGGCGTCGATGTTGCGCGCACTGTAAAAATTCACTCTGAAGAGGCCTTAGATAAAGTATAAGTAATTTGGAAGAGGCAGACGTCAACCAACTTCGTCTGGTCGTTTTTTGGCCGTCAGTATGCATAGTTAAATATTCACTCTGATCAGATACCCAAGTGCGGCAAAAGAAGTATAACTTCGAAAACTAAAAGAGTTGACTATGTATGACTCCGATTTCTACAGTCTCAAATAACATCACTAAGCTTGATACCAGCGGCCCTATTCACGGTGGAAATTTTACTAAAAACGTGCGATTGCCAGTATTACTTGAACGTTCATATTCATGTTTTTATGACAATTTTAAATTTAGTTTCAACGATGATAAATTTCATTTGACTTCCATCTCGCCTAATAGCAAGCAACTATGCGGTATACGATGGAGCGAGCTTACGTAGAATAAACCGATTCACACTCGATTTGAAGACACCAAGATTGTAAACATCGGGAAAAATCAAGGCAACCTAGATGTTCTTATTACTGTAGTGGAGTTAAACCTCCTTGTTCCAGTCCTTGGAACGTTAACCAAGGACTAAAGTGGCTATTTCGAGCTACGAAAAAAACAATATATTCACGTTCAATGATAGTCGTCCTCAGATGTTTTCTACTGCCCATCGAACTTTGGGTTAACGCAGGAGCAACACCGTACTAACTTAAACTTACTTAAAATAGAGGTAACTTACTTACATCATGCAAACAGAGAGCGTTTTTGTGTTTTTTTTATCAAAGGTACCTAAGGAAGTATAGTTGTCCTACCGAATTATAGACTAGCGCGTAAGCCAAGGCATAAGGTTAAAGCTTAGGTTTTTAATCCATTGAAGGTATGTCAATTCATATCGCCATCGGTTTGTGTAGCGCTTAATGTTTAGAATGTAGAGAATACGGGCCCAGTCTAGTGTGCAGCCAACAATTTTCACGCTACAACGACAGACAACTTATATGCTTGAGTAAGCCGTTTCATTTTCCAAGCAAACTCATACAAAAGATAAAAAGTAGTTTTGTTGCCACAAGTAAAAAACATTCGGAAGTCGAATACGGAACACGAATTGACTAATTCGATGTTCATAGATTTCACTGCGGACTTCCGGACGGTTGACTACTTGATTAAACAGTATTTATTTGTCATGTTTGGTAAGCTAACTAGGTACCTATATCCAAAATTGTGTAAAATAGACGCCGTGGCGGCTTAGTGGAGAGGATCTCCACTCCACTATCGTCCGGTTATAGATACAAATTGTAACTGAAACTCGTGAGTATTTTCCCAAATGCAGATGTACCTACAAGTTCGACATCATCACTGGCTTCAACAGTAAAATAAAACATCGTGAGGAAACTGGTATGTTCTAAGAAAGACGTATTTCAATGACTTGCGTCACCCCCCAGTATCATAATAGAAATTCTTTCTAGCATTTCACTTCATGAGATACGTTTTTAAGAGACTTGTTGTAGTTGGTATTGATAGGTTGGTATGGTAGTGTGGTCGGAGAAGGCTTTTGCGACCTAGGTACAGGTTTTTAAGTTAACGCAGAAAACGCAAAGCCCTAATCACCAAAACTTCAACATTCGAATAATTAGTCATTCTGAAGAATAATCAAGTTCTTAAAAACTAATAATAAAAAACGTGCGTGCTCTGTCCTACTAATGTTTGTTATTGATGTTCCAACTACGGAAATTTGGATGTTTAGGTAGATGTTTGGATGTTTTTTGCTCAATCACGCCAGATCGCCTGAACGTGAGATTAAATAATGGAATAGCATATAGGCATACCCACAGAACAGATATCTGTTCATACCTACTATTCATTAGGGAAATTCACTGATACGTGAACTACCCGGGTAAAACCCAGAAGCGCAGCTTTTGGATAATAAAACAACAACTATAATAATACTTGCAATTAGAAAAACAGATGTTTCATATTTATAATCGTAAAATATGAAATATCTGTTATACATTTTGGCTCAATGTTTTTAGAATATAATATCACTTATTTCTGGTTTTACAAGGAACACAAGCGTATTGTATTTGTAACAAATGCTTGTACGATACGCTATGAATTGTCAAATTAAATAAGATATTTTATACAATTTCTAGAGGTCCACCCGGCTTACGTAATATACAGTATACCTATAGCCTATGAGTAGCACTCAAGGATTCAAGGATCATGTAGTACACATATCCAATGGTGAAAGAATTTTTGAAATCAGTCAAGAAGTTCCTGAGATTAGCGTGTTCAAATAATAAACCTCCTCAGCTAGTATAATAGTATTATTTTGATTTTATTTCGTCTCAGGTTTACCGGAAAGGACAAAGACAACCAAGACGAGATAAGTACGGTTAACACGTTTGCTGCATTATGAGGTCGAAAACGCCACATGCGTAGCTTCTCGCAGGTGCGGTAGCCAAAATCGTGTTCTTTCACTCTGTGCAGGGGGCGACTATATTGACATTTATATGAGTATAACAGAGACAAATATATGAAATTGCTTCTCTTGCAAAGCCTAGCCTAAGAATGAAGTTAAAACTAAATGAGGTTTAAAAGGCCTCAAACGCACTGAGTATTAATTTGTTTCGTACAGTGCGAAGTGAGGTCTAATCTGCCTCAAAATTGTAGGCCTCACAGCCGCATGGATTGAGATGCGGGCGGCGAGGCGCCTGCGTATCCTAACTTAGTGACGTGATAAAAAGTATCGATACGAAAGTATGCTGCAAGTTGATGCACTCGCTAATACACAGTGCTACATGTTAACGACTATTGTGGTCTAACAAGTCAATATTGTAAAGAAAAATGGCAAGCGGAAACCAGGGGGTCAATATCTACGGTTTAAGGACGTTCAGAAGAGACACATGAAGAATTGCAAGATCGACCCTTCTCGTTGGGAAAGCAAAGCTGAGAATCGTTCTGAGTGGAGGCGACTTGTGCACAATCGCGTTTATGCATTTGAAGACGACAGAAAGAAGGAGCTAGATCGTAAGCGTGACGAGCTTAAGAATAGACTTCCTTCAAATCATATCTATAATTATGTGGATGGCATTCTAACTTGCCATGACTGTTCACGAACTTTCACAGCAAAAATAGGCTACATAAGTCATCTCAGTGCACACCGTCCACGGTAAATGTAAAAAATAAAATTTTATATATATTTATAGAAGCAGTCGCCATAGCCGAAATCGGCTGGAAGACATCATCATCATCATTGTAAAGAAATTAGTACATGTGCTCAGCAATTTTCGGGGACAGATTTTTTATTACATTTGTTAATTTGTTGTTTCTGCGACTTATAAATTGATACTGGGGATAAGTTATATAAAATTCGCCAAATATATGTCGAATTCTTGATTTTAACAAGTGTTTCGTCCTAGAAAAATTATAATAATTGATAAATCTATGATACCGTGGCGCGGACGACTTAAATTGCGCCAATACATAAAAAATTAATTACATACATATACAACGTGGTGGATTTATCCCCAACAATATTTTAACAGTCCATTCTAACACTGATGTAGACTTCATCACCCAAGGTCTCTTTCCCCTCAGCACGGTAGATCACGAGATAATTCGAGTCAAAGTTTGACGTAAAATTCCCACCAAATCACCAGCTTCAACCCTAAAGCATGTACAGCAGACAAACGACCTTGCCACCGACACCGCGACATCGTACAAAAATCCGTGCGGAGATCTGGCCATTACGGGTATGTCAAATGAAAAAACAACCAAAAAATGTAATTTTTTTTTGGAAAATTTTTTGAGCTTTCATGCCTAATTTTCACATACATGATTCAAAACTTAATGTAGATGAACTACCATAAATATTGTTGCACCTTTCTGCAACACCTTGTATATGGAGTCAAACTATAATTATAAATTGTATACTCCTGAAGGGTACTCGTATAATACACTTATTTATAGAGACAAAGAAAGCTATCATCTCGAGCAAGATCGTAGCAAAAATACAGTTTTGAGACTAATTAAAGGGTCGTATTGTTCTTCCTGACAATATATCAACGAAATTGACGAAATGGTCAACGAAAGAGCTGTGTAGGTTGCTACGATAAATTAAGACTTGTGTAAAAAGTAGTAAGGAAGCAAAAGCAAAACCAATATTGTTCGTGTATTTCGTATCCAAGTCGTAAAAAATCTTTCTACTTGACCGGTTTTAATGAAAAACATATTAATAAATTTTATTATATAAATTATTTTAATATCGTAACTGCAACTCTCTCTCTATTCACAACACTAGTCGAGACACTAATAGAACTTTATTTCAATGCGATGTGAGGCAGAACAGATGTCATATATATAATTTTCATTTACTCAATACCTAAATGTCATAACTGTGGGCGAAGCTGGATTCAACTTTAACAACTCTTTAAATGAATATTGGTAAATTTTCAAGCAATTACTCTTACAAATGAACATAATATTTGAGATATTCTTAGAAACAATTTTGTGAGGCTCAAAAGGTCCCATACGCACTGCAAGGAAGGTCAATTTTGCCTCGAAAAGACCTCATACGCACTAGTTGAAAGTCTACGAAAAATGGTCCCGCAGCAAACGTGTTAATTAGTCTACTATTATTGTTGGGAGAACATAGAGACTAGTTCAGTAGCAGGATGCGGCGGTCGGCGGCAAGCCATTCATCAGCGAGATGCATCTCCGGCTAGATCGAGTAACGGGCCCGGGTTCGAACTCCGGAACGGGGTACTGAGCCACCGAGCGTGACGCATCGCCACTGCGCCACCGGCACCGAGCCACGAGCCAATCATAACTACGATGGAAACTGTACAACTACGGTTTTATAATACTTACATCAGTTGTAATTCTGTAGGTTTATATACATATAACCTTCCCTTATACCGCCTAACTAAACCGGCTTTGACTTTGCTATTATTCTCTATAATATAATTTAAATCAAAAAGAAAATAGACATAGCAATATTAAAGCTGAGATGCTGAGACAGTTTTAAGGCAGTAGACCTTCTGGACTCAAAATAATTAATCTTATATATAAAATTCTCGTGTCACAGTGTTTGTTTCCTTACTCCTCCGAAACGGCTTTACTGATTTTAACCAAATTTTATATGCATATTCTGTAGGTATGAGAATCGGCTACTAGCTATTTTTCATACCCCTAAGTGACAAGGGTTGTTCACTAAGGCAAAACAACGTTTGCGGGGTCAGCTAGTTTATTAATAAAATATACAAAGTGGCGTTTTCGTAAAAAAAACATAGTTAAAAACTACGTTGCCAGCAAAGAAATTGACTTATTTCATTTTTAAACAACTTTAATTAAAAAAACACGACTGCAAAAAATCAACTCTAAAAACATTAATTTCATTTAATGCATTCGCTATCTAAGGACACTTTAGTGATTGAGACGAATCTAACGGTATCTAAATTTTCTAAATCCATCCAGCCGTTTCGAAGGTCGTATCTTAAAATACGAAACGAATAAAGTAATTTACAAACATACCTACAAGATACCCTACGCGCGAAAAACATAACCCCTCTTTCAGTCGGGTAAAAAAGACTATTGCCATGTGCCAGACTATTTAGAACATTTACCGTGAATAAGTAGATTTAAAAAAATAATTAAAATATCCCTAAAAATCCGTTTAATTAACCAAAATACCTAATAAAATAAATTGCAATTGACGGTAACCTTGGACTTTTGAACTAAAAATGTTCAGGTTATGCTAGACGCTATCTGTCACATATTTTTTGAGAGTCCCAACATTTTTAAACTATCACTGTTGTTCACAAAATTATCATCTAATATAGTCGGAGAATTAGTCATTTCACCCGTGAACGTGCAATTTTATTCATCTAAAAATCGAAGAGACACATGACACCACCTTATAAGTTCACTAAACATGCCGCAATTAGTGATAATAGTGTTTTTCAACTTTCTTCTAAGTGTGGGTTGGCAACACCAGCTTAAATCGTGCAACATCGTCGAAGCTCTTTCTCCGTTCCCGATGAAGCGGATGAAGCGTCTGAATCATCTGACACAACCGATGCACGCCGCCGCCGTGCGGTTGCTGCAAGTTTTCTTTCGGAGCAAAAACACAAACGGTTCCGGTAAAATTTTAATTATTTGTTTGATGCAATCGTTAATTATTCTTTTTTAACCTGTAAATTCTGTTTGTGAACTGCTATTGGAGCGTTATGGAAAAACTACGAGTAACAGTGCTCCGTGGTTTTATAACAGCGGAATACAAAATAGCCTATGTGTTCTAATTATTGTAATGAATCAGAATATAATCTAACTCGTTTCCAAATTTCAGACCGATCTGTTCAGACGTTATACGAAGTGATTGAGCAACAAACATCTGCATAAACATCGGAACACTGGCATTCATAATATTAGTAGGTACTATTTAAAATAGTAATTTTTACGCTGAGTGCACACCGTTACGAATAACCGACACCCCAAAGCTAGGTTTTCTTTTAGTAAATAGTGACGAGACGAGTACGACTTTTGCCTAATGGTAAGTAAGCAACGGTGACACGCACATATCGGAACATATCTAGAGTCCAAATCAAACATTACTTAGTACTGCGCTGCTACTTACTAGTTTTGAAATTACTTTGACTTTGACTTTGCAATCGTCACGCAAAGGTATACGATGTTTTATCATACGCCTGTAATATCTCTGGAAACATTGCCTTTCAAACCGAAACAGTGATGTTTTCACATTAGGTACTGCTGAACGGTTGAATAGGTAACTGGTAAATGTGTGGTACTTACTTCCCCAGGCGGACTCTACAAAGATTAGGTATGTAGGTACCTACTACAATTTAGTAAACCTTGGTAACTAACTTCACTTCAGGTTAAAATTTCTTGTGTCGAAAATATTAGATTTAGATACTGTTCTATGAATAAAGAGAAGTAGTAACTTCTTGCATGCGTAGATACATGCGTAGGTAAGCACACACACACTTTTTTTTCAGGCAGAAGGTCGTCAGAACTCAAAGAAACTAAATTGTACGAATGAAATGAAAGAAGCGATGAAGTTGGTGCTTGATACTTATATCTCAAGTGTATCAAAATGTGGATGTACGTACTTTAATGTTAATTAATTTTTCAGCGGGACTCGGCTCGAAGGATCAATTTTTGTGTGGCCTCATAACAATTATTAATAACGATTTTATTCGTTGTTCCTTATTTTCAAAATGCGAGAAACGTTTTTTTCTGACGGTCTGTGAATTCTGACTTCTTTGACCCAGGTAAATATTTTGGTATCGAGAATCAAAATTAATGTAAACAATGTGGTTTAGTTTCCAAACCTAACTTTTTTTTATACCTCTAGTATAGTGACGAGACGAGCAGCACTTGTAATAGTAAGCAACAAGCCTCCCACATAACAGCACAGTAACACGCAACTATTGGAACACGAAGAGACCAAATCATTAGCTAGCACTGCACTGCGCTCGTCAGAGATATATAAGATGCATTATCTCTTTGCCCTGTAATTTCACTGGAAACATTGCTCTTCAAACTGGAACACAGTAATGTTTGCACGTCACTGCTTGGCGGTAAAATAACTGGTAAAGGCGTGGTACTTCCCCAGACAGACACTGTAAAGAGTCCTACAACTTCAGAAAAAGCTTTAACTATAGTTGATAGTTTTCGTTGCTTTTACAGATAGGTATCACAGATAGACAACAGGCCACAGTCCACGACAGAAGTGTCGTAGATATCTGACCCAGTAATTGAGTCCTAGATCTTCAATTAATTTATTAAACGCACTCGGTCCGTTGCTCTATACGGTTAGTAGAGCGAGCATTCCTTCTGCTTGTAAAACATTAATGTTGTGAATATGAGTTTCTAGCAAAATGTTTCTTATCAAACCCGCGATAGTTACTCCCGTCTTGGCCAACAATTATTAGTTTACCTTAGTTGTTATTCAAATACATAAATTGATACAGTCTGTCAATTATTTATTTATTGATTAATAAATTGCACTTACATACATTTGTTTGTATCTAAAAACTATAGAACAAAAATGTAGTAGACCCTGCATCAAGGGCGCTGCAACAGTAGTAGGTACCTACTTAATTTGGTCGCAGACCAAGCCTTAATATTAAAAAAACTACAGCAGCTACAGTATCTATATTCTAATTAACTTCTTTATTTTAATCATCTGGAACAAGTCACTAAAGTTTCGTACTGCGACTGTTTTTCCAAAGATTCTAAATCAATTTAAACAAAAACTATTGATTGAACTTGGCTCATAAAATAAAACAGGTCCCAAGACCGGAGATTCCCGCGTCTGAATCGAACTGGTTTCGTCGTACCTATAGCAATAACTTTATTTCCATCGGCAATCATTAATACAATGAATTAATTTATTCAATTTTATTATTGAAAAGGTATGAAATACACACAAAAATAATGTCTTTTTATAAATCTGTGTAAGTTTATAGACACTCAAAACGGGAGCTTGAAACTAACAGCAATGTAACATACCTAATTGACTGGCATCGTGGCTTAGTTGGTGGTATCTCTGCTTGCGAAGCCGAGGGTCGTGGGTTCGATTCCCACCCAGTGCAAATATTAGTGTGATGAATTCAAATGTTTGGAATGTGTCTGGGTGTTTCTATGTATAATAAGTATGTATTTAAAACTATATAAGTATTATATCAGCTATCTGGCCACCATCACACAAGCTTTGCTTAGTTTGGGGTCAGATGGTGTTGTGTGTGAATTGTCCACCAATAGGTATTTAGGTATTTATATTTATTTATAGGATTTTTAACATAGGATTTCCGTTTTTTTCTGCTCAAGAGACGTATCAATAAAATTTTAAAACGAATTGGCAATTAATTAGGATACATAGTAATTTTACACATTACCCATTACACAGGTACCTATATTATGAAAGACGTATAGGTATCCCGTTAGTAGGTTACGCTAATAATAATAGTGCAAGGAATAAGCGTGATAGCGTAAACCAAAGTTATTTTTGCAATAAAAAAATATTTTCTAGGGAAATTACAGAGGACGCGTTATCGATCCTATCAACAACAAGATCGTAAATTGCATTAAATGATATAGATCGTGTCAAAAGATATAAACAAAATACAACGTCGATAAGATTGAAGATAAAAACATTACTTAAACACCGAAAAAAAAACTTTTTTTATACCAGACAAAATTTATTCTGCTTGTCACTGTAATGCAATAACAAAGAAAAATCTCAACAATAAGAATGTGAACGTAAAAAATAAACTCATTATCACGTGTTTACCTCGAGCTGTCCCTTAGATCCGGCTGTAGTCCAGCACTATCAATAATAAAGTTTAAAAAAAAAACACCAGCACAGATAACACTCGAGTCACAGTTTTAAAAAAAAGTTCGTACACTATTTTAGAAAAATAAAACGTTTCCGCGCGGTTTTTTCTCGATTCAAGTTTCGAATGTTCGTTTTGGCGGGAAACGTGCGTCGAGCGAGCCGCGCGCGATCCGACTGGCTTGCTAGGAGTTGGTTGGTAGTCGGTGCTTGACCACTGCGGACGATCGCGAGATAATCGTTGCATTCAACGTTTAGAAAACGTATAAATTGCATAGATACGGCGTGCCTATTTGCTAAGAGTGTTGTGAGTGCTGGCAAACCTGTATCTGTCCACCGTTCAATGCTAACCGGTGAGGCTTTGAAGAAATGCAGCCAAAGAAGTGTTCACAAACTTCATGTTCATGTTTTTTTTTATCTTGTATAAATATATAGTTTTTAAACTTGCGCAAGTTGAACACATAATGTACTTAAATACTTTACAGGGCTTTCGATCTTGCGGCTCGTCTGATTAGGAAATGAGGAGGTCTCCATTTTCTACCCTCATTTGGCCTTCAAAAATCGCGGGGCTGCCACAACGACACAGCAACATTAGCCGTATTCCAGGCTTCTCCAAACTCACCCCGCGATGCACACATCACACATTTATCTATTCATGCCAGGATTCCACGACGCCGATAATCGAAAACCATCATTGCGGTTGGAATTAGGATGTTTAACTTCTAAAGCTTCCCGAACCATTCTCACGTAGTAATGACGTTCGGGAGAAAAAACCTTCTGGTCGTGGAGTTCGATCCAATGACCAGTTCCAACATAAATCAAATGCTCAGCAATCGCAGATTTTTGTGTCTGGCTATTTTTTACAGCGGCGATGTGTTCTTTGATCTTTTCAGCAATTGTCCGCTTCGTTTGAACTTTGAACAATATATGACAATATAAGAACTCCACAGCTGCAATGGAAATGGAATGACGTCTTTAGGCGTCCTCATTTTTCAAGGACATGTGTTAGTACGTCATCCGCCAACCAGCACTTGGTTAGCGTGGTGGATTACGTTTTTAACTGTCTTTGAGAAGTCCCAGTGGTGTAAACATTGACAGGGACATCAAATAAATGTAATGTTTGGATGTTTGTTGCTCAATCACGTCGAAAAATCCGAACGGATCGGGTTGAAATATGGAAGACAGTACGATTACAGCCTAGAATAGCACATAGGCTTTTTTATCACGAGAAAAATAGCAGGAACGGGAAGCGAGTGGATAAAAAGCTGCAGGGTGCTAATTATAAATCAATAAACGTACCTATAATATAAACAGTAGACCTATTTAAAGGACGAACAACATTTCAAGGCCCTTAGTAAAATATTATAAAGCAACTGGCATGTAAACATATATACCTACCTGCTCTATATCAAACAAAAGAAGGTACCTACCTATGGAGGTGTGCATTACTGTTTCAATACTGTCTCCGCCGGCCGTCTCTACATAACCGCATTCATTCAGCTATCAAGCACCTGTGAAAATAATTCCGAATTTGATAACACACGTACTTTCCCTACATTGTGGTATGTTCCTAGCTACCTATCATACGAAATAATCATCATCATCAATAGCCCACTAAACGTTCCCACTGCTGGGACTCAGGGCCTTCTCTCGCAAGGAGAGAGTTAAGGCCATAATCCACCACGCTGGCCCAGTGCGGGTTGATGGATGACAGATGACTTCGAAAGATATTAGGTACATGTCGGTTTCCTCACGATGTTTTCCTTCACCGTTTTAAGTTAGCGGCATTACGCACATGACTTCGAAAAGACAGTTGTGCGTGTGGGGCTTGAACCCGGGGTCTCCGGATCGGCAGGCGCCGTTCTCCCGACTAGACCAGCCGTAACTTACGAAATAATCGTCGTACTGAAAATATTTGCTCAAGATTTACAGACAGGCAGTAACGCTTGATTTTATGCACACCAAAAAAATGCCATATTAACAATTCAAATGATTTATTTCTAGTGCCATAAATGGCACTTTATCGCTAATTTAGCGATTTCTTCAAGCAACCGTTAATTATGCGCCCAAAAAATGTCACCAGCTGTCAAGTTTTTGAGTACTAGGGTACCGGACTGGGTCAAAAATACACCATCCTAATTAGTCCGTCAGCTAGATCATGGAAAAATATAGGTAAGTATCACGTATTTTTTTATAATATTAAAAATCATCAAAGATATAGACCATCAAACTTCGAGAGTGGGGGGTCGCGACGTCACTCGTGAGTAAAAATCGTACTCACAAGTGAGGTCACACGAAACTTCGAAGCGCTGTCTGTATCTTCGTCATTTTTTGTTTGTGAAACAAAAGAAAAAATACGTGTACAATATTTTTTGGCAATCTAATTAACGGGCTACTTAGTTTTTTTGAGGATTGTACCCTATTTCAAATAGGTACTTACGTAAGTAAATACATAGGTACATGTTAGCATTTTTGGATGGCATCCCAACTCAAAGAGACTTTGAACCTACATCAGGTTTCATACGATAGTACCTTCTTGAAGTGAAAACTTCTTTTGGCGCCCCACAGACAGATTTTTCGTGGGCTGTGAATTGAATTCTAGCGTCACGCTCGGGAATGATACACTACACTACAGTTTCGGGTAAACTCGGGACCATGGCCATTGGCCACCACCCGCGTTTCACCCGCGTAGTTTCCAAAGTGAGGTTTCAAATTCTGAGTAATAAGTTTTCACTGCTATCGGCAATTCCTACGACTGCCAATTTCTTTTTTTTTTACGTTTTACGTAGTATAGACTAACGAGCAAGACACGTGTCTGATGGTAAACTGCATGCCTGCCCATAACAGCACAGTGACACGCAGCTATTAGAACACGAAGAGTCCAAATCATTGCCTAGCACTGCACTGCGCTTGTCGCCAAGAGATATCAAGATACGTTATCTCCATGCCCTGTAATATTTAACTGGAATAAGGATATTACCTCAGTTTTCGAAAATAGTTCGTTCTCTTCCCTAAAAAATATGAAATAAGCGTGGCGGGTCATTATCTTTCTTAAAAAACATGACATAAGCGTTGCGGGTCGCTTACTTCCCCAAAAATATTAATGTTGTGTCCCACATTTAATTTATATTTTCGTTGTTAGGGTCGTTCTCTTCCCTGATCATTTGTTTTTAAAATAAAGAGTGACGAGACTAGCTTGCCATGTGCCCGATGGTAAGCAACATGCCTGCCACATAACAGTACAGTGACACGCAGCTATTGGAACATGAAGAGTCCAAATCATTGCCTAGCACTGCATTGTGCTCGTCACCCAGAGATCTAAGATGTTATATCTCTATGCCCTGTATTTTTTTGGAAACATTGCCCTTCAAACCGGAACACAGTAATGTTTGCACATTACTGCTTGGCGGTAGAACAACTGGCAAAGGTGTGGTACTTCCCCAGGCGGACTCTGCCAAGAGTCCTTGAGTCCTAGTGCTAGGACATAACATCTTAGATCTCTAGGTGACGAGCACAATGCAGTGCTAGGCAATGATTTGGATTTGAAATCTTCATGTTCCAATAGTCGCGTGTCACTGTACTGTTATGTGGCAGGCATGTTGCTTACCATTAGGACTTCAAAATATGACATAAGCGTGGCAGTATATATATGTATATTTGTATATATAATATTTTTATTTATGAATAGTAACACCCCGTGATAATACCCGCGTAGTTCAAGTTTCCGCAACTCTGCCGCAAGTAGTAGCTTACGTGATATTCCAGACTATACTCTGTTCCAGATTTCACCCTGATCCGTTCAGCCGTACCTACGTTATTGTCCAACAAACACCCAAACATTCACATTAATAATATTAGTAGGAAGTCGGCTTCCTAGAATTCACACACACGTACACAGATTATCTAGGATGATATTATAATCAAGAAATCGAAAAGGTTCAAGGAAATAATCTACAACATAAATAGCTGATCCCGATCAATATAGATAATAAAGTTTAAATGCAACCTTATCTAAATCGGCAAAATAAAAAGAAAGTACATCCACTTGCACAATTCATTTATTCACGCAAAACTTCAACAATAGTACAGTAAAATCGAAAAATAAATTAAATAAAAATAATCACAATAATTGTTACGGAAACACACTGGTGTAAATTAATGTTAGTATTTTATTTAATCATTACACAATATAATTAACGTATGAACATAATTTGTACGAGATTGTACTTTGGTAGGTCACGTGTAAGAGATTACAATCAAAAGTCACGTCGGATGCAACAATATTAAACGTGCAATGCAAATTATCAAGCGAATAATTAAAATAAACTTCAGTAGAATTTACAAAAGTGCTGCCTTCAACTTCGCAACTCATTTAGTGTTCGAAATGTCTTTATTGAAAAATTACTGTCGCGAAAGACAAACGGTGCGTTAGGCCCGCCATACACGCTATACGGTCTGCCGGAGAGATCTACCTGTGCAGTTATGCCTGCGCAGTCCAACCGAAGAGAATTGATTTTCGATCTTGCTCCGGTCGCCTGTGCAGGCTTCCCAAACACACTCCGGTCTACCTGCGCAGGCATAACTGCACAGGTAGACCTCTCCGGCAGACCGTAGCGTGTACGGCGGGCCTTAATCGAAGTGCATACTCGTTATGCACGCTGAGTGGATTGTGTGTGACTGGAATAGAGTAATGCTCTCGTCGCATGATATACACGATAGCAATATCGAATTACTTTAATGTAAGGTAGAAATGTCATACGACTCTAATTTCAAGCGAGAATAACGATGACGCTTGAAAAGCAAAAATTACCAAGCGACACTTTGACAACTTTACACCAGAGCGTTATAAATTTTATTGTGAGAAAGAAAAATTATAAAAAAATGTCTACATAACTATTTCATTTTTAGGGTTCCGTAAAACGTAAAAACATAACCCTTATAGATTCGTCATGTCTGTCTGTCTGTCCGTCCGTATGTAACAGCCACTTTTTCACGAAACTATGAGAACTACATTGTTGAAACTTGGTAAGAAGATGTATTCTTTGAACCGCATTAAGATTTGAACAAAAAAAAAAAAAAAAAAATTGGGTTGCCCCCCATACTGAGAACTGAAACTCAAAAATTTTTCATCTAGCCTACACGTGTGGGGTGTCTATCGATAGGTCTTAAAAATGATGTTGAGGTTTCTAATTTAATTTTTGTCTACACTGAATAATTTGCGCGAGAGACACTTCCAAAGTGGTAAAATGTGCCCCCCCCCTCTAACTTCTAAAGTAAGGGAATGAAAAATCTAAAAAATATATACGATGTACATTACCGTGTAAACTACCAACGAAAATTAGTTTGAACTCGATTTGATGAGTAGTTTTTTTTAGTACATCATAAATACACTATTATTGAAACTTCGATCAAAGTTACAACGAACTACAAGAACTATGTGTACTATGTATATTATGTTACTTACTTACAACGGAACCCTTCATGGGCGAGTCCAACTCGCACTTGGCCACTTTATTTTTTTATGATTTTAACGGAATGTCTAAACCAAATGGAGACCTGGCAAATAAAAGTTATTCTCAAATCGGTAAATTCTATTCGCTTAGTCGCTGAAAACTGTGTAAGTTTTTTGTCAGTTTACTAAGTGACATCAAAATTCAAAACTCGTCCTAGCGAGACGAGAGAAAGACCAAAAGACGCGGATTTTTTTGATGATTTTAATGATGTATATAACTCAATATCGCCGAACATGTAACTTAGTAATATTTGTATTTCAAGCATCGATATCAACGCCAAGACCATTTCAGTCTCTCCCTTCGACCGCCTACCTAAAGCAAAACGGTTACGTGAGTGAGCAACGCTGACGTAAACTGCATTAGCACTCAAACTGACAGTTCTACCGTGTAACTAAACTAAAACTAAACGTTCTATGGGTGATTGAACTTTTGCTTAACATGGCGCAGTTACGTTCTATTGGTGCTGTCAAAAAGAAAATAAACGGTTGGATCTACTATAATAGTATTGGATTACTAACAAAATTTTTTTTTTGGATTTTATACTGCTCTCTCTATTTTTCGGCATGAAATTATTGAAAGAGCTTACTGTTCTCTCTTTCCGCATGAAATTATTGAAAGAGATCAGCTCTTTCAATGTTTCATGCGGAAAGATAGAGAGAGAGCAGTATCAATACCAAAAAAAAACATTTTAGTTAGACGGTAGCATCCATTTCGCTGGGTCCATTTTGGCTAATAGTCGCCGTCAGTGTTACTCACAAAAAAAACTGAAAAATACATTGAAACTTAAGTCGGGTGTCATGAATAATATCACACGTGATTAAAATGTTTCGTAATTAAAAACCTAGTAAGGTAATATTTATTTGCTTAGCTTTGGTACAGAACAAAATTAGAATTGTTCCGAAATGTAGTCAGTTATAAGAAATAAGAAACACATGCAACACATATTTTACCATAAGAAAATAGCTGGAGATAATAGTTTATGTTTAAATATTATAATCACATAATCTTATTTTATTGGTATATTACTAAATTATGCTGATTTAATAAATTACCTACTTAACATTTTGTAAAACTCCATCTAAAAATATCAATCTCACACACAGATAAATAATTTATTCACACATCACACCACAATAGTGTACTTTAAAATGTAAATTTTCACTTGTGTATAACATTTCATTGCATTTTTATTTATTTGTAAACTACGAAAATGTTTTAAAGATAGATATATTATAAAAACCTAACCATCGATCGCAGCCGGCGCGAGACAGCTATTTGAGAGCCGAGAATTTAAATTTGAACTAACGCCGCAAGGCGAACGAGATTCAAGACTGAATAGATGGGGGAATTTATTATTGATATTATTTTTGTCGTAGGTCCTACCGATCGATAATTTAATAATCGTTAGTTAATAGTACCTGAATGACCCAGCTTTGCTCAGTTTTTCATTGCTTTAAAATACGCATGAAACGTATTTTCTAATTCCCTTTTAAACCTACGCCCGAGTCACAAGTCTTGGGGTCTACTCGAGATTTCTCTCCCTGCCACACGATGGACCCGGCACCCGAATGGTGAATCCATGGAATGCTAAGAAGTTCGTCTCTTACATAAACTTAGCTAGATTGATTTATCGCCCCCGAAACCAGCTGCATACTAAGTTGATAATGAAAACTGTTGGAGCCATTTCCGAGATTCAGATTCTATTTAAATTTTCCTACGACATATACAAGAATTGCTCGTTTAAAGGTAATTAGTTTTTGCACCTGACTGATATTATTGTGATGAGATATACGCGCTCAGTACAAACTTTGCTTAGTTTGTAGTCAAATGGGTTGTATGTGAATTGTCCACCAATATTTATTTATTTATCCATCAGGGAATAACAACTCAGGCTCATTTCAAACATCATAACTACTTTAACTACACTCTCGTAAATGTTTTTTTTTACATGACATGTACAAAAAAGTGTGAACAGTGAAAAGTGTGAACATGAGTTTTTGGAACATTTACCACAAATCGATATCGACGACTGTAGCTCAAAAAAAGGGCTACGAGCCGCTACACATTCCACGAAATGTATCTGTCACCGTAAAATTGCAGTCACTTTACCACAATCAAAATCACAATATGAAAATGAAAAATGAAAATTTATGTCACAATTTTATGACATAATCAATGAAAGCAAGCTATAAAACATTATACACATAGAAAACACGATACAAGAATATGGTCTATGTCAGCGTTTGTAAACTTTAGGTCAGATCATTACATTTTAGGCACATTTCAGTCTGTCAGTTTGTAAAAGGCTGTCAACACACTATAATACGAGATTACGCAGGTGGCATGTACTAAACCAGAAGAGACATGTTACACTGAAAATAAATCAAATAAATTAATAATTCGCAAAAAATATGCTTAATTTTGTTATTTACTAGTAGCGCACCGCCGTTTCACCCGCATAGATCCCGTTCCCGTTATTTTTCCGGGATAAAAAGTTTTCTTTCAGACTATGATCTGTGTTCTAAATTTCAGCCTTATTCGTTCAGACGCTGCGACATCATTGAGTAACAAACATTGACATTTATTATAATAGTAGGATTAGTACCTATGCCAGTTTGTTTCTCAAACAAAGTTTTTAATCACGCTTCGGCTTAGTACATCTGTCCTGCGCAACCTTGTACAATACAAGATTACTTAACTATTATACTAATTTATCTCTACTTTGTATATTTCATGTTTATTCCCAGATCTTTGGAGGCAGGTGGTACCCGAACATGGGTTAATAAATAATGAATAAAACTAAGCTCATATAATTTTAAATAATACTTACATCAAAACACGTATTAAATCACAAGCACACAATTATTTAATTTTGGTCAAATGAAGTAAAATTGTAAAGGAAAATATTGTGAGGAATCTTTCGACACCATTCGCCAACTCGCACTGGGCCAGCGTAATGGTTAATGACCTTGACTCTCTCCTTGTGTCAGAAAGCCCAGAGTCCCAGCAGTGGGAACATAAAATTGGCTACTTATTTATTATGCTAAGTATTTTTTTTATTTGGAATGATTACAGCATTCAGGAATATTTGTGATGTATTTTTTTGTTCAACATTCGTATACCTAGATAAAACATATACTCACGGCTTATTACTATGTTAACAATATGAGTTCAAATCGTACAAGTTCAAAAGTTATATTTTATTTGTATACATACTTTCAATCAGATTCAAATTTCAGACCCAACGTATGTGGAAGTACAATTATTTTATAAACTACCCTTAACAAAATCTTTAGGTCTGTCAAAAAGAGATAGAAAATTATCTGAACCGGTGGCCAAAAGTGGAACTAACTTGTCTGTATGTTTATAATGACAGTAAATTATTAGTTGGTCACATGGCTAGAATGATAATATTTTACAAAGTTTCTCTTGAATAAGAGAATTTGTATAATACGTGTAACAACGTCATTCGTCGAGGTCTGGGAGGATTAAACTTATCCAGGTTTTTTATCATTAATAGGTATACGTTTGCCGGTCATCTCGTCAATCGTTAAGCGACGATGTTTATGAAGAATTAACCTATTCACTCTAGACTTGAAAATACGATTGTGGCCATCGTTCGAACAATCTAGTCTAGCTGGTAGTTAGTTGACAAAAATAGAGCTTTACAATACAATTTACATGGCTCGAAGGACCATATCTTGTAAAATCTTCAAACCTACATTATTTTGAACAAAACATTGTAACTAAGAATAGAAAGCGAGTCATTTTAGTTTACTAATAGTAAAAAATTTCATGGCTCGAAGGACCATGTGTCGTAAAATTTTCCAAACCTACCTTCATTTTGGACAAACAATAGTTTTTAAGAATAGAAAGTGAGCACAGCGGCGTGGTTCCCTCTAACCAGCAGCACTCTATCGGCCGCAGTGGCCAGCGCGTGCAGCCAGGACACGTAGAGCGGCGCGGGCACGACTCCTCTCCTCCGCGGCATGGGGAGCGTGACGCACACGAGGCGCGCGCCGCTCGAGTGCGCGGTGATCAGCTCGCGCAGGCGCAGGTGACGGTAGGTGCGGTCCTGCGCCGCTAGCAGGTCCGCTTCCGTTATACCCGCTGTCGCAAACGAAAGACAATAAGTACCTACACAAAGTCTAAATATACACGATATCTAAAAAAATTGTTAATTTTTTTGTCTATCTGATGGTTCCTCCGTATGTCTCCAAAACGGCTGCATCGATTACGACGGGACAGTCACTACCAGATAACTATACGGCATAACATAGGCTACTTACTCTGACTTGAGGAAAATAATTGTAGAAAAATGTGGAAAAGTGGTAATAATTGAGTAGTGGTAGGACTCTTTGCAGAGTTCGTTCGGGGAAGTACCACACCTTTGCCAGTTATTCTACCGCCAAGCAGTAATGTGCAAACTACCCACTAAGCCACGAGGCCACATGTTATGTGACAGGCATGTTGCTTACCATCAGCCACTTGTCCTGCTCCCTCCCTAAAAACTCTCAAACCGCGGATGAAACCGCGATCTCAGCCAGTTTACAATATTAGTACTCATATAATGCTTGACAATTTTCTGTATAATAATTATTGTAATACAGTAAAGTAGTCATTTCAAACTTTAAAAATGTATACATTTTTATCCTTTTTCTTTTGTTTTTATTTTTTATTTATTGACCTGTAAATTGTACATTTATGAATAAAGTACTTGGACTTTAGTATATTGACCTGGGTCGGTGCTATCGTCAGGCGCCCGGAATGGCGCGATGAGTTTCTCGAAGTAAGCGAGCGTGGAGTCCTTGGGCCGGCGCGTCACGTCCGGGACCATCTTCAGCGCCGAGTAGTCGATGCGGAACTTCGAGAGGAGGGACGCCATGCTGCGGACGAACAACAGTTGATTGAGAAGGACATTGAACCGTTTCTCTAGCCGCATTATATTTTCTAGCCTCATTATATTCATACTTCATTCACTGTCCACAAACATTTTTCGTCCATACTTCATTCTTTATCCCCTCTATATCCTCCATTCATACTTCATTCTCTGTCTAAACTTTATTCTCTGCTCAATCTACAATCTCTATCCACACTTTATTCTCAACCCACACTACATTCTCGGTTTACACTTCATTCTCTATCCACACTTCATCCCTCTATTCAGACTACGTTTTCGACCATACTTTGTCTTCATTCTCTATTCCCGTTATTCTCCATTCATACTTCATTCTCAGCCTGCACTACATTCTCTGTCCATCCTTTATATTCCTGGCCATACCATATTATCTGCTCATACTACATTCGCTGTTCACATTTTATTTTTTACCTGCACTACATTAATTATTATCTATCCACGCTTTATTCTCTACGCACACCTATGGTAGGTGCTTAGTAGGTTCCTTGCTCATACTTCAGCAATATCTGTCCACACTACATTCTCCATCCATAACTCATTCTTTGCACACACCACATGCATCCTACACTCCATTCTACCCACATCACTTTCTTCCCCACCACCCTCGCTCCACACCCCGATACTTACTTCCGCTCCTCTATCTCTAGCTCGGTGTTCTTGTTGGCGAGCGTGAAGACTCGCAGCGGGCTGGCGGCCCAGGCGCGCCGCGTCGACAGGATATACGGCAGCAGGAGCGTCAGACCTGCCCACAGCACGCCACATATTACCACAGATACTAGCAAACAAGGCAAACAAGGCGAATACAAAATACAAATACTCTATTTACCAAAATACGCGTAAGTACAAAAGCTTATCAACGAGCCCTAAACTAAGCTTAACCTATTAAGCCCGACTCGCGACGCGGCCGGCGTCGTGACGTCACACAAAAAATCAATACTAAAAAATTAAACCAAATTTTGTGTGTCTGTAAACTATAATGTACTAATTAATATAATTGCCTATCTCTTAGGCATCAAAAAAAACTAATAATCGAGTATGTATATCATGAAAAAATAAGGTTTTAAAGTCTCAAAACCGGTTTTGCCCAAATTTGGCCTCTTGGGGCTTGTATCTTTGGAGCTGCCAGTTAGCTAGCTAGTGCAACGGTTTATGGTTCTGCGACAGATATGGCCGGCGCATTGCTACTTCAGTCTGCTAATACGCTGAGCTACGTCGGTGACCTTAGTTCTTTGACGTATTATTTTGTTTCGGAACAGCGATTCCGTTATAACTGAATTTTAGAATGTAGACTAGCATCCAAGTATTAAACGAACGGTAGTCACATGTCGTTTCTCATAAAGAACGACCGTGCTATTAATTATATTAACAGGGAAAAATCCGATTCGCTTCCGGCTTGAAAGGACTAAGGGTGGTAACCATTGGCAAAATCCAGTCATGCAACATCTTCCACAGCTTAGACGTTGTTATCGTAAAAGTAGAGTCAAACTTCATTCGAGTCTTGATTGTTGTCGGAGTGTAAATGAAACTACCCAAAACGATTGTTATGGAGCAGGTATAACCGTTGATGTAAGTACGTTGAAGTATGTTGATGGAGTTGTACTGGCGGTGTATAAACTTTTCCAACGAGTTGGTTCAACAAGCGGTGCCCGGCCGCCGCTTGGTGCGATCGGTGCCGGATCCGGGGTCTGCTTGATGTTTCACGGGTTATAATACATATAGTGTTTGCTCGAGGTGAAGGAGTGTTGGGTCGAGGTTAGGGTTTCCGATTTCTCGAGGTTTTTTAGTTCTCGGGTGTCGAGACTTCTCGAGCCTAATTTCTCGGGTCTTCTCGGGTTGTCGAGAAAAAATAAAATACGTCTAAATTTTTGTTTAATTAATAAAAAGAGTCTTTAATTTAACTGTGTTTATTTTACATGAAAAAAATCAACATAATTTTTAACAAAAAAACAAGTTCTCAATAAAAAATCAGCTCAAAACAAAATTGCTAACTAAAAACAATCATACTTCTTCTCCTTATCATAACTAATCTCATCTCACTAATCTGTAATAAACAAAATCTCTGTTAACAATCAGCTTAAAACAAACATCTTAACTAAAAACAATCATACTTCTTCTTATTATAACTAATCTCACTAATCTTTAATAAAAAACAAAATCTCTGTTAACAATCAGCTTAAAACAAACATCTTAACTAAAAACAATCATATTTTTTTTCATCATAACTAAAGATCACTCACTAATCTCACTATTTGGGTGGTATGGTATCACAATTTTTGGCAGTTTTAATGTAATTAAATAAGAGATATCTATCTACTATTAATACGAAAAATATAACTGTCTTTAAGCCTGCTTATTAATTCTTATGAAATATGCCTTAAGATAAACCAAAGCATTAATAGATTTATCAGACAGCCGGCTCCTAATCTTACTGACCACATTTCCCGATATGGAAAATACCCTTTCATTTTCTGTTGAAGTCGGCTTGACTGAAATTAATGCTTTGTATAGTGTTTCCAGATTAGGGGTCCTCTTGCCTGTTTTTTCAAATAGCAAAAACTCTTTTTTTATAATTGATTTGGAAAGCACCACAGCATTAGTTGATTCACCATTTCTCGAAACACCTTTTATTGCTCTCTCTAATTGAGCTGCAAAGCTGTCTTGTTCAGTTTCTGATTCGCTTACGCCTGCTTCGACAACTTCTGAATTATTTCCTGTCGAAGGTTCTGTAGTAGTAGGAACAGTGGGGTATAGACGATTGAATAAGTCTTCAGCGTATCCAATTAAAAATGTCTTGCTATTATCGGTAAAATAAGCACTCTTTTTGAGAATAAAATTATCGGGGCTGTTTAGGTAGCGTAGCAGCGATATTAGAAGTGTATTCCTCGCATTTACAAAGAAAGCTAAGCGTAAAAATGTTTATTTAAACTTCTCGATGTCTCGACTTTTCTCGAGCTGAATTTCCCGGGTACGAGACCGACCGATTTCCCGGGAATTCCCGGGACGAGAATTCCCGGGAACAAACCCTAGTCGAGGTGGAGGAGTGTTGGGTCGAGGTGGAGGAGTGTTGGCTCGAGGTGAAGGAGTGTTGGCTCAAGGCGAAGGAGTGTTGCCTCGAGGTGACGGAGTGTTGGTTCGAGGTGTAGGAGCGTTGGGTCGAGGTGAAGGAGTGTTGGGTGGAGGGTAACGTACCGCCGTCGTCGTAGAGCCACCAAACGTCGACGGAGCCCTGCTGCCGCCGCGTGAACTGCTTCACCGAGGTGAAGGAGTGTTGGGTCGAGGTGAAGGAGTGTTGGCTCGAGGTGAAGGAGTGTTGAGTCGAGGTGAAGGAGTGATGGGTGGAGGGTAACGTACCGCCGTCGTCGTAGAGCCACCAGACGTCGACGAAGCCCTGCTGCCGCCGCGTGAACTGCTTCACCGAGGTGAAGGAGTGTTGGGTCGAGGTGAAGGAGTGTTGGCTCGAGGTGAAGGAGTGTTGAGTCGAGGTGAAGGAGTGATGGGTGGAGGGTAACGTACCGCCGTCGTCGTAGAGCCACCAGACGTCGACGGAGCCCTGCTGCCGCCGCGTGAACTGCTCCACCGAGGTGAAGGAGTGTTGGGTCGAGGTGAAGGAGTGTTGGCTCGAGGTGAAGGAGTGTTGAGTCGAGGTGAAGGAGTGATGGGTGGAGGGTAACGTACCGCCGTCGTCGTAGAGCCACCAGACGTCGACGGAGCCCTGCTGCCGCCGCGTGAACTGCTTCACCGAGGTGAAGGAGTGTTGGGTCGAGGTGAAGGAGTGTTGGCTCGAGGTGAAGGAGTGTTGAGTCGAGGTGAAGGAGTGATGGGTGGAGGGTAACGTACCGCCGTCGTCGTAGAGCCACCAGTGTTGGGTCGAGGTGAAGGAGTGTTGGCTCGAGGTGAAGGAGTGTTGAGTCGAGGTGAAGGAGTGATGGGTGGAGGGTAACGTACCGCCGTCGTCGTAGAGCCACCAGACCTCGACGGAGCCCTGCTGCCGCCGCGTGAACTGCTCCACCGAGGTGAAGGAGTGTTGGGTCGAGGTGAAGGAGTGTTGGCTCGAGGTGAAGGAGTGTTGAGTCGAGGTGAAGGAGTGATGGGTGGAGGGTAACGTACCGCCGTCGTCGTAGAGCCACCAGACGTCGACGGAGCCCTGCTGCCGCCGCGTGAACTGCTCCACCGAGGTGAAGGAGTGTTGGGTCGAGGTGAAGGAGTGTTGGGTCGAGGTGAAGGAGTGATGGGTGGAGGGTAACGTACCGCCGTCGTCGTAGAGCCACCAGACGTCGACGGAGCCCTGCTGCCGCCGCGTGAACTGCTCCACCGAGGTGAAGGAGTGTTGGGTCGAGGTGAAGGAGTGTTGGGTCGAGGTGAAGGAGTGATGGGTGGAGGGTAACGTACCGCCGTCGTCGTAGAGCCACCAGACGTCGACGGAGCCCTGCTGCCGCCGCGTGAACTGCTCCACCGAGGTGAAGGAGTGTTGGGTCGAGGTGAAGGAGTGTTGGGTCGAGGTGAAGGAGTGATGGGTGGAGGGTAACGTACCGCCGTCGTCGTAGAGCCACCAGACGTCGACGGACCCCTGCTGCCGCCGCGTGAACTGCTCCACCGAGGTGAAGGACGAGGCGCGCCGCGCCGCCGCGCCGCCCAGCGCGCGCCGCACCGCGCTGCCGATGCCCAGTCTGACAACACAGATTTAACCATTCATGACAATGCATAATAATGTAGTCTACAATGTAACATGGCCGTCCCACACTTATATTATCTAGCAGCGCCCCTCAATTTTGCTCTGCAACAACTGCAGTCCTGCTCATTCCTCTCCGCAACCTCTCTCGCTAGTGAAGGTACGATCCACCATACATTTTGGTGGCCGCGCTAAACAGACAGTAACATATTTCTTCCCAGTCTCAACCACAACATTAAGAACGTTGAAGATACTTTAAGAACGACCAATGGGTCAAATATTTTGTAAAGTGAAGGTCACCTTTCTTTAACTTCGGGCTTCTGTGCGGGATCCTTGGCGTTGTTCGCTGCGGTGGGGTCTGCGGAGACGCCGGCGCGCCGCAGCCGAGGAGACCCGCCCATCGACACGTCCGACATACTGCTACCTGGGTAGATCAGAATCGGATTATAGAAGTGAACCCTTGAACGGCTTTGCACATTGGTACACGTGTTTTAGGTTAGTGGAAAGACTCGTGCAGACTTTGTTCTAAATATTAGGTCCGAGGCAAAGAAGAGCAAAGAAACTGTTTGTTCTCAGACTTTGCGAAATGTGACAATAAGAACATAAAACGATATCATGCTGGTTATAAAAGCGGTAGTAAAATTCCGCCACTGGGATAAAATCAAAAAATAATAGGATGCCTCCTAAATCACAGTCTATAAGCCCCACAAAGAAAGACTACAGAAGCCAAACTGATCTAACTCGTCGAAGACCTTGGGAACGATTCTTAAAATTTGTCTCTGTACGGAGTCTAGAAGGTCGAAAGTGGTACGTTATGGCAGGTCCCAAATATGGGAGCAATCCTCCAAATGGGACCGCAGTAGAGCCTTGTGAAGCAGTAATCAATGACTCGACGTGACTTTTCATTTCACTCTATCCAGCATACCAAGGTTTTTAAAGAAGCTTTTCTTTAAACTCTAGATGGCCTCAAAACTGAGCCTCACCAGAAACATGGAAATAAAATAATGATTGAAGTTTCAATATAACAGGCGTCACTTATTTTGAAATAATTTGGCACTGACTGACTGGCTCTTGTTGAGGGATATGATGGTCTAAATAAGGACGCTCTATCAAATACCCCATCGTCGCTTAATAGCAAACTAAATTGCAAACTATTATCGATAAAGAAGAGTGTGAGGGGTCTGAATCCCCGTTCGGAACGAAGCTATTTTGGTAGGTGTATGCTTGACAGTCAGTATAGTTTACATAAAATAATATCATGTTGCTCGAGTCGAATTAAAAAAATACGATATAATACAAATTTTATATACGTATATTATGATTAAAAAAATAGACAATGATAAATTTAATACTAAATGATCTGGAATGATTAAGTTAGTAACAAAAACAAGGCAAGAAGTTAATTAACATACAATTCAGCTTTCTTCTGTTATACTCTGCTGTTTACGAGATGAGGCAAATGTTATTTTTTTATACCTATTTTTACACAGTGCAGCAATAAACAAATTCTAGTTGTTGTTCACAAATGGAACTTTGTTCCAAAAATAGTACAATTTTATTATTTATTAAAATCAAAACATACCTCTAGAATGCGTATTCAAGCTTTCAGACGACTTGGACTCCTTGTAGTTGTCTCCCATGGACCCTGTACAAAGCGCGGCGTGATAATGGACACATGACACCCATATCTTAGTCACAACACTGAAGTCTTTGGGATCGAATCGAATAATTTGTTAATCGAGTAATATTTATTAGGTTAAATGCTAAGAAGAATATTAGAGACAGTTCTGCATCCAGTAAAGTTGAAAAAGGAAAAAGGCTTTTTGATAAGGCTTTTTCAGAACGCAAATACAGTTGTCAGAGATATCGTCGTTAAATGCTTCGCCAATGTTTCATTTTGTTAAATTTCTCTAACGGGATTAAACACTGGCTCGTCAAATCGGCTCAATCAGAGTTTGGCAAAATTGTATAACATCTTTGACAGATATATTTTTTGTGTTCTAAAAATGCCTCATTGCAAGGCAAAGGCCTCTCTCTGCACTTTTACAGATTCAGAGTAACAGTCTTCTAATCTTTGTTAAACGATTACTTTCTCCCTCTAGTTCTACTAGCCAAGTGCGGGTACACATACCTTCGCAATTTTTTCGCAGTTAAAGCAAATATAATATGAATATGACTGTAAACCGGACGTTCTAACCACTAGGCCACCACGGCTTCGATTTTATAATTTTTTATAATTATAATTCTCAATTAACAAAATATTCGATTGTATGATCCATTGCAAATTATTAGAATGAGATGAGATGGTTAATATTAGTCAAATTACACAGATTATTCTGTAGTTTATAAGTATTTTGTTAGAATACATTTTTCACATTATGTGTTTCACCCAAACACGTACATACCTACTTTTCTCCTTCAGCCGAATTCAAAGCCAATTTATAAATGTTTATTTATTTATTCAATAAAGCATACGCTACGCTAGGGTAAATTTAGTGGACTGAATTTAGTCGCTACTAAATTAAGAATAACAACCCAGTAAGCTAAAACACTAAATTCAGAAGCGAGGATGGCTCGCTTCTAAATATGATTCTGAATTCTGTCGACTAACTTGCTTCTAAATGTTCTCTAAATTCAGTCTACTAAATTTACCCAAGTGTAATAGATAATCTTTTTAGAAGGCTGTAAGAAAATGAAAAATAAAATATTAAGCATATTTGTTCTGCGTTTGTTAGTGGTTAACTTTTTAAATAAGCCCATATTTATAAGCTTGTAAAATGTAGAAAAATATTTTTTTTGAGACTTCTAGGATTGAATGTAAGTACACTAGAAATGTTCAATTTATGTGTACATTAATTTATTTGAGCAAAGCATTGCCATTCAACGTGGGAATGCGGCGAGCGTCATGAGCATCTTCGCACCGGAAGCACTTAGGGGTGTGGGGTTATTCGCTGCTTAGTTTTAATATCATCAACATCATCAATAGCCCACTAAACGTTCCCACTGCTGGGACTCGGGGCCTTCTCTCGCAAGGAGAGAGTTTAATATCATTATTCAGTTATTTGAAGAAGCTTCGATTTTTTTTAATATTATTTGTTTATGGCCATGGACGTATGAAAAAGTCGGACGTAGTCTCGCTAAAACAAAAACTGTGTCACTAGAGTCGGCCACATTTCCACGTTAGCGTTGTAAGGTTGGCACTGATAGGCTGACACGCACACATATACACAAGTAGTGCGTGTAATGACCCACTGATGTGTGCGTGTCAGCCTATACGTGACAGCGCACACGTGCATATTTTGTGGCCGACTCGATGGACACAGTTTTTGTTTTAGCGAGACTACGTCCGACTTCATTATACGTCCATGGTTTATGGCTAAAAAAGATATGTTCAAATGAATGAGTAGTACGTACGTGAGAAGGCCGAGAGGTCCTTGTGTCCCATGTCGTCGAGGTATGCTCTCAGGTCGTCGTCCAGAGCTTCGCTCGTGTATTGCCCGCCTTCCACACGAAGCAACGCTAACGCCATGTGAACGTCCAGCGCCTTACTGGAATGGATCGCCAAAATAAACGGTGAAACGTTACAACAAAATTTAATGGAACGTCCAAGGCACAGATTAGAAAATAGTTACTGTCAAGGTGACATACACAGTGAAACACCGGAACAAAGTTGAAATATTTTAACAATTAAATATTTATGAAATTGAATAAGACATATTTTTTTTAAAAAGAGTGACGGGACGAGCACGACATTTGCCTGATGGTAAGCAACATGACTGCCACATAACAGCACAGTGACACGCAGCTATTGGAACATGAAGAGTCCAAATCATTACCTAGCATTGCACTGCGCTGGTCACCCAGAGATCTAAACTGTTATATCTCTAAGCCCTGTAATTTCACTGGAAACATTGCCCTTCAAACCACAACACAGTAATATTTGCATATTACTGCCTGGCGGTAGAATAACTGGCAGAGGTGTGGTACTTCCCCAGGCGGACTCTGCCAAGAGTTCTACCACTACAAATTATATCTAGATGTCTACTGTAGTAGTTTTATTTACGAACCGACGCGCGTCTTTACTTGTGGTGACTAAGTGTAATGTTTTCTTTCTTTCTGTTCGAAACGAGCAGTTCGACAGGAAAATGGGATATTTCTCGTGTTACGAACAGTTCGACAGACAATAGGACAAAGTAGTAACTTCAGGGTGGCTTTCCACCTTCCAGGCAACGGCGAGATTTCACGAATAGCACCATCTATGAGCCGAACTACGAACTAAATATTAATTACTGCATAGTCTCCACATACCGATCTTTTTCGAGCTACAAGTAGTTCGACACATAAAAATGCCAAGTGAACATTTCAGGATGATCTTCAGGGCAACAGCAAACTTTTCGGAATAGCGCCATCTATGAGTCTAAACTAGGAACCAAACGTTACTTACTGCCTGACTCCACATAGTCGACGACCTCGCTCCTGTCGCAGGTCTGCCAGTCCTCCTTGAAGCCAAGTCATCAGGATGTCTTCAGCTTGGCCAGGATTTTGGAATAGCGCCATCTGAGTCAAAACTAGGAACTAAACATTACTTACTGCATGACCTCCACATAGTCGACGACCTCGCTCCTGTCACACGTCTGCCAGTCCTCTTTGAAGCCCATCATCAGGATATTCGGCTTCAGCTTGCCGAGTCCACTGGCTTGCACCAGCGCGCTGGCGCCGTCTTTGAACGACGCGTCGTCCACGATGGAGTAGAACGCCTTGATCTTCCGCTTGGAGAACCACTCGTACGCGCGGCTGTTGAGGGACTCGCGACCGCGGTTGCTGACTTGACCCTGCAACAAGCAGTCGTTTTCAGAAGAAAAACTTGTTTCAAATTACGTATAAGTTATAATTATTATTAATATCTAGTACGCTAGATGACGGTAGTCGGTTTTGAAGTGTAAATTTATTTAGCTGACTTGAGCTCTATTTGGTAAGGAATGTGCTGTTTAAAATTTGTGAGGAAACCAACATGTACCTAGAATCTATGGAGGTCATGTGTCATCCACTAACCCGCACTGGACCAGCGTAGTGGATTATGGCCTTGACTCTTTGCTTACGAGAGAAGACTCCGAGTTCCAGCAGTGGGAACATTTAGTGGGCCGCTTATGTTTGTGCTAAACAAAGTACAAACTATGTACGTTACTTTTTAAGCCGATCGTAAACCACCTGGCGATAGCGCGTCTTCATAATTGGCCTATGGCAGTCAGAACTCTTAATCAGTCACTGCCCTTCTGTATATTTGATTAAACGGGTAATATCCAATGATTTCAAAGGAAGGACGTGGCTTACTGAACATTTTTTGGCATTTTAATGGCCAGCAAAAACTCGTTCACTCCTTCCCGCGCACTGACCGCTGTGAACTGAGTCGCATGTTACATGGGCCTTTTTTTTTTTTTTTTTTTTTTTTTAACTTCTATAGGTTTACACTTGACCGCCATCTCGCCTGATGTTAAGCGACGATGCGGTCTACGATGGAGCGTGTTTACCTAGATAAAACCGATTCACTCTCGATTTGAAGACACAAAGATTGTAACCATCGGGGAAAACCCACTCAGGCAACGTATTCCACAGCTTAGACGTTCTTATCACAAAAGTAGAGTCGAATCTCTTCGTTCGTGTCTTTGGAACATCAACCATGAAACGATGTCGCTTTTTCGAGCTACGAGCATTCCGATAGAAAAAAGGACAAGGTGGTATCAGATCATGCAAATCAGTTGCACACTCTCCGAAGTGTATCCGATAAAAAACCGATAGGCTGGCAATTTTTCGGCGATGTTCAAGACTTTGAAGTCTTTTTCGCACAAGAGTGTCGTTGCCTATGAGCCTTTTGGCACGTCTCTCGATCGATTCCAAGGCCTCCAGCTGATACTTAGCCGATCCATCCCAAAGGTGCGAACAGTACTCCATACAGCAGCGAATCTGTGCTTGATATAGTGTAAGCAACTGTTCAGACTTGAAGTACCTTCGCACCTTTGAGAGGACACCAAGTTTTTTGGCAGCAAGTTTAGCCTTGGACTCGATAAACGAGCCAAAGTTGAGCGTAGAGGTCAAAGTAACGCCCAAAAGTTCAAGACGGTCAGAGATCGGCACGGATACACCTCTAAAAGTTGGAGTCAGTTGGAAAGGACTCCTTTTAGCGGAGAACAGACACGCCTGCGTCTTACTCTCGTTGAACTTGACCAGATTGGCATCGCCCCATTTGGACACCACATCAAGGGTCAAGCCCAAACGCTCGATCAGACTCTCTCTCAGTACCTGAGTTTGCTGCCTAGTGGCTCTCGCGCTAGATATGTAACTCTCTACAACGGTGCTATCATCTGCGTACCCATAGATACCGGGCTTCAACAGATCGTTGATATGTAGCAGGAAGAGCGTCGCAGAGAGTACCGACCCTTGTGGGACTCCGGCATTGATACCCATTTGGTGCACATTGATACATTGATACCCATTTGCCTAAAAATGCAATTACCATTAGGCCCAACGCGGTTGTGCTATTTTGTCGTACCTTTGGGCAGGTCCTTATATATAAGTCTATGGTAATATCTGTTGATGTATATCGTATGTACTCACCTGTACGATGTGTCCGCACAGCATGAGCGACAGGCCCTTCGTCAGGAGATACGAGAAGTCTGTCAAGATCGGTCTCTCGGCCGGGAACCCAGTCAGGACCAGGATCTGTGGCCTGGAAGATACATTCAAAACAATACATTAGAATACTTTCTAACTTTTAATTTTACTTAATTTGAGTTAGTATAACAGAGTACATCAACACATAATAAATGTGCAAGTAGGATACATTAGTACAAAACAATTCAAATGTTACACATCAGCCCTGTGCACCAAAAAAAGATCCGTTACAAAGAAAGTACTTATTAAATACTTAACCTACCGTTTTTATGATTTTGAAACGTCTTTTAGATATTTTTTTAAGTGAAAACTTTTTTAGGCGCGCTATGGACAGAATTTTCGTGGGCTGTGAAATGGATTTATGATCACGTGATCATCACGCTCGGATATGATAAGAAATTTCGGGTAAGCTCGGGATGCTAGAGCGAGAAAGATAATGTGGTCAACAAACGTGCCAGACCGAGAAAGATAATTGTTAGAGGAGGACATGGGACAATAGATACTCTCTCTCTCTCTCTCTCTCTCGCTGCTCGCTACCGGTTACCAGTGTTGACACTTTAGCGCCTTTGTCGCTGAAACTGGCGAATTTTTAAAACCTTTTAGCGGATTTAGACGACGTGTTACCGACAAAGGGGAATATACTAGTGTAGTGTAGAAGGTTTGGGAAGGAAAACGCTTATGTATTCTTCCAGACTGTTATTCCCTTAATAATTCAATCAAAACCGGCGACTTTGTTTCATAACTATTTGGCGACAAGCTCAAAATCATATAGTGGCAACACTGACGGCTACCAACTCCAAAAGACTTTTCTTTGGGCGGGAAAACACGACGGGTGCTTTATAATTTTCACAATCAAATTAATTAGTTTTGCTGTGTAAATATTTCGTTTCTTTCGTGTAAATATTTAGTCTTGTATATAGTCAATAGTATAAATAAATATGAGCGTCGCTAGTGACGAGGGTGACCCCGTCGACCAGACCAGAAAAAGAAAACTATTGAAGCCAAATCCAAGTGAAAATGTTTCTTACAAACTATTTAGAAAACCCCTTTATAAGAGAAAGAGACTATTCCCAGAAAATCGTAGTGGAGACTGTGTATTAGTGTATGTGGAATCGACGGAACAGGAGAAAGTCGGTAACAAAAATCCTATTACACTCACCAACCTTTTTGCGGACAATGTTAGGGGCATCATAGGGGTGCACCGTGTGAATGCATACAAAGTTGGAGTAACTTTTAAAAAGCCGGCCCCGGCCAACAACTTTTTGAACATGGACACTTTTTTTACTAACCATAAATGTGTATACAATCTGGGTATACAAATAAGTACTGCCTGAGTAACCATAGTATTTATTTCGCGCGGACTAAGTCGCGGGTAACAGCTACTTTGTATATAAATAAAATTTCAATAAATATTTACTTTAATTTCTGGCTTGTTTTACTCGTTTATTCAACTAATACGATCCATAATATTTTATTATAATACGACATACCTACCTAATACAAAAATCAGCTAATGAAGTTTTCACTTCTGCCGTGTGGTCTTGCACACACCTTTTTTTGTTTTTGTTTTAATCAGTCCAAAAGTGAAATCACTCTCTAACTAATTCACACGCATTTTCCTAATAAGAATTAAGATTTCATCAAACTTGTTTTAAGTGCATAAATACATTTTTTTACTTCAATAATAACATCTGTTGATTATTATCTTTTTGAGGCTGATTTTGAATGTTTTTACTGTATGATACCTGGTAATACCTGGGATGAGGTACTCAATGTGGCTCAACAGGGTCTATCGCAAGTGGCAAAATGGCTTGAAAATAACCTGCTTACACTAAATTCTAGTAAAACCAAATACATGGCATTTCGAATCACAAATAAAACCAAGCCAAAAACTCCTCTATCGCTAAAACTCCACTACTGCGACTCACGAACTGGAGCTGCTTGCGACTGTCCCGAAATAGATTGTGTGGAACATATTAGATACTTGGGAGTCATAATAGACCAAAAACTGACTTTTGAGACCCACATAACCACCTTGCGTAGTCGACTTCGCAAACTGATCCCCATCATTAGAAGATTAAGTTCCATTGCCGATGAGAAAACCTTGAAAATAGTGTTTTCAGCCCTGTGCCTATCAATAATAAACTACTGTATTGTTTGTTGGGGATCGGCCGCTGAATCAAGACTAATAAAAATTGAAAGAGCTCAAAGAGCTCTTTTAAAAGTGGCTTACAGAAAACCATTCAGGTATCCTTCTCATAAACTATATGAAGACACAAAGTATCATCCAGTCCGACAATATTATATATTGGCAATAGCTTTACGTTTCCACAAGTCGTCACTCTCGACAGCAGTCCACAACAAGCGAAATAACACCAGACGTAACATGTGGCCACTGCCCAAAGTAACAACGTCTCACGCTCAAAATGCTTACTATTTTAAGGGACCATTTATCTACCAAATACTGGATAAAAAACTACAGATACTAGAGGACTCGCGTTTTAATTGTAAGAAGAAGATTTCCCTTTGGTTATCTACACAAAGCTACCAAAGTACTCTAAATATAATACATGTAACAAAATAACAGCCAGGAAATCGATGTCTGAACAGTGAAATTTGCTTGAGCTTATAGGTGGTATAATAATAATAACTTGTGTGTAGTGGTCATGTATCACAAGTATATAAATTTGCTTTTCTAGCTTGCGTGAATATCGGCTGACTTGGTAATGAGTGGCTACACTAAGAACAAATATCATGACGTTGCAATAATGGAAATATGTTAAAATACCAGCTATATGACCCCATGGTACGGGCCTTGCTTGGTTTTCGTACCTGATGGTGTCGTATGAGAAATGTCCATATGTCCCCAATCACTTTTTCATTCACCTGTTTTGTTTTGTCTATTTAGTGACGTCTTTTGTTTATTTGTTTGTAATAAGTCTTTATTTCGACAACGATTGTACCAATTTTTTTAATACAAAACGTACTACATTAAATGCCAACAAACTACCATAAATGTAAAATTAACAATTAGGTATACAAATTAAAAATATGTCATTTATTGAGATAAATATGAGAGAACAGGAAGAAAAAAAAAATATCGTTTAACTGTGGATTCAGCAAACTCACTTGCTGTTATTATACTATATTTTATTTTATATCGTAATAACTAATCACTGACTAAATCTAATTAAGATTAAAGAATGACATAATTAATGATATACGGTGCTGATTGTGATAATAATGATTCTACTTAATAACATTTGGCATGTATCAACAACACTATCAAATAAACAATAAACATTTGTACTAACGAGTAAAACCGCGCGGTTACCTAGTATAGACTACTCACACACACTACAGCGCTGCCGCTGCTCTGCGTAAGCACCGTGTTTCGTATATTCGCCTGACGATGACGATATTATCTCCGCTTCACACAACTGCAATCCAGCCCAACAAATTTACCGGTTTCTCATCACGCACACTACAACACTAATATCCTACACACACACACACATTACTCATCTCAACACACTTACGCTTACTCGATTACTTTACCAATAATTCTTCTACCTACCTACTAAGACTGTGAAATGAAATGTACCCACATAAAACTGGGTGCAAACATACAATATTTAACTAGTAAATAAGTATCTTAAATGTAAGGAATATAAGAGTCTTTTTGTATATTTTCTATTTTAGTATCTCTGCAGTATATTATTACTTGTATAAAATCAGGAGAAGCCTGGATTCCACAACACAGGTTGCCCTAGTGTGGGTCCAGTGCATACTAACACAATATGTACTCATTCATGGTATTTCTTATCACTTGTACCTTTTCTTGTGTTTTTGTTAATGTCCTTCGTTTTTGCCACAATAAACGTTTTTTCATTTTCATTTTCATATGTCTCGTGTCGCAAATATTTGTGTAAATCCCACTAATATTATAAATGTCAAAGTATGGATGTTTGGATATTTGGATGTTTGTTGCTCAATCACGCCGTAAGGTATGAACGGATCAGGCTGAAATTGGGAATATAGTTAGATTAGTCTGTAAGAACACATAGGCTACTTTTTATCCCGGTAAAATAACGGGAACTGGAGCTACGCGGGTAAAACCGCGGGTCACTGCTAGTGATCAAATATCTGTAACGTGATGTATTGCTCTCAACGCATCTTAAAATATTTTGGCCATATTACACGAAGAACCGCAGATAACCTGGAACGCCTAATGGTGACCGGAAAACCGGAAGGTAAAAGACCTAGAGGCCGAAGTCCCAAACGATGGTCAGATCAGTTACCCGAACATCTGGAAATACCAGTAAGCGCTGCACTACACCAGGCAAATGAGCGCAACCGATGGAGACAGCTCATTGACAAAGTCAAAGGGAGTCACGATCCTCAGCATTGAGGGAACGATTTTGAAGAGAGAGAACGTGATGTATTGAGTCTCTAACCTGTAGTTCTTGACATGTTCCGTGACTCTGTTGAGATGGTGCACGCCGGTGAGCGCCGCTTTGTACGTCTGCGCTTGCGTCGTCGAGCCCCAATTCACGTCTGCAATACGAAAATATGTTAAAGTAAGACCCCTAGAAATTAAATTGTATTATTTTATTATATTATTTTCTTTTGTTGTCTCAATTCACATCTTTAACATAATAATAAAAACAATTTATTTTGTATCATATTAACTTTTCTTGTCCCAGTGTTGTACAAAGGCCTCTGTTCCCTACCATCTATCGTGAGCTTGTTCTCAGATTTCTGGTAAGTATGGTTGGTTACGATCTTATTTCATTGACATATTCATGTAAAGTACCGCCTCGCGGCTATTTTGCCTCAGATTTTGGACCATTTTGTGTAGCTCAGAGACTGTAAAGGACCTTTTTTTTTTAAAACAATAAGATAAGAAAACTCTTAGTTAAAGGTCAATTCTAAATAGAAATATAAAGGAAAGTTAAGAAATATAACAAGCTTGACATTTTAGTTGGTAACACAACCCTGTCCTCCTAATCAGCTTTGTTCGGAAGCCTCATTAAAAATGGCGTTAAAGAGCTTTGGGACGAGAGGATCGGTTTGTTTGACACCTCCACTGATTCTTAAAGATGGATTGTAAAGGCAGGACATTCCGCTAGCATGGCGTTTGACCACGTACGTGGCTTCCTGTACGCCACAGTAGGGCGCCCACCAGCTACCGCCACATGTCGCACGTCAGTGACCACGTACCTGGCTTCCTGTAGGAGACGAGCAGGTAGAGCTGTCAGTGACTACGTACCTGGCTTCCTGTAGGAGACGAGCAGGTAGACCTGTCAGTGACTACGTACCTGGCTTCCTGTAGGAGACGAGCAGGTAGACCTGTCAGTGACCACGTACCTGGCTTCCTGTAGGAGACGAGCAGGTAGACCTGTCAGTGACCACGTACCTGGCTTCCTGTAGGAGACGAGCCGGTAGATCAGTCATTGACCACGTACCTGGCTTCCTGTAGGAGACGAGCAGGTAGATCAGTCAGTGACCACGTACCTGGCTTCCTGGAGGAGACGAGCAGGTAGACCTGTCAGTGACCACGTACCTGGCTTCCTGTAGGAGACGAGCAGGTAGAGAGCCAGCAGCGTGGCGATGGTCACGAGCGCAGTCACCCACGAGATCACGAACATGATCACCACGCACAGCATGGCGCCCACCAGGGACAGCCACATGTTGTACAACTGTCGAAATCAAAGTCAAAATAAAAATACTTTATACGTCAGTCTATTTCAAAATAGGCATGAAAACTAAAAAAAATAATTATTTCGATTATTAAAAAATACTGTGTACATATTTTTGCTTTTGCTTTCAAAAAATGACGAAGAAGCAGTGCTTATAGAAGTTTCGAGTGACGTCACTTCATTGTACGATTTAAAAAATAAGTGAAGTCACTTTTACAACGTAGGTGATTTTTCAAAATTCAACGCTCAATGACCATCAAGGAGAATCATCAAATAGACATATTTTATCGTTGCTACATCTCTTAGATACAACAATCGAGAGTTTCATACAGGACATTGTTGGGCGTCTCATCAAAATGAAGCTCATCATCATCATCAGCCCACTGCTAGACATAGGCCTCTCCTATAAATACGGCCCTCAGCCCGGTCCTCGGTTTCAGTTTACAAATAAATAAAATGTAAGTGTCTGTAATGTTAAAATACAATGCTTTATACAATGATAGAAAACAAAATAGCTTCCGAACGTCTGGCAACCAAGTCACAGGTGATTTTTTTTACATATTTATTTTAGTGCTGTGGACAATGAAGTGTTTCTATCCAACTCACCCGGAAGGTGGGCCGCCACCCGACCGGGCGCGCCAGGCTCGCGTGGAAGGTGGAGAAGTTGATCAGGGCGTACGCGGCCAGGAAGAAGTTGGAGATCAGCGGCGCTATCTGGTTCAAACCCCCTGAAAAACAGATACCGTTTATCTATCTCATCCCATCTGCAGACGTCCACTGCTGGACATGGGCCTTCTCCAACGATTTCCACAATGACCGGTCATGTGCCGCCTCCATCCACCGACTTCCCGCGACCGAGACAATATCATTGGTTCCTCGTGTGGGGGCCGTCCTACGCTGCGTCTGCCGTTTCGTAGTCGCCATTCGAGAACCTTTACTCCCCAGAGGTTATCGGTTCTGCGCACTATATGGCCTGCCCATTGCCACTTCGTCTTGCTAATTTTAAGCACTATGTCGGTAACATTCGTTTTTCTGCCGTTTATCTATACTAATAAATAAGATGAGAGTGTTAGCATGTCATATTAAATTAACAGCTTGCTGCTAAGTTCTAACTATCTATCTATTAATCAAGCATCCTTCCTGTATAGCATAGGGACTGCCAATAGAAGTCTGCCTTATAACTTAGAATCCTAAAAGAGATACTTCTTTTCGCAATGACCATATTGATCCTGGATAGTTAATGTCAGCTTGTTGTTTAAGAGTTTGTTGTCTGACTGTACTTTTGGTAATAGATGCGTATGCATGTGATCACTCACACTAATGCAAAGCTCAGCTTATACCTCGCGGACTGTACTTGCTTATACATATTACATAACCTGTTGATCGGTGATGATACGAATTTCGCCTGCTATACTCACCAGTGGGGGTGCAGGACGAGGTACAATCCCGCGCTTGTGATTGGCGAATGTCCGTGTTACGTGCACTACTTTCCACGAATGACCGGACAAAACGAGATAGAGTTATACAAACTTCAAAGGATAGAGCAGGATGCAAAGAAAGACATCAGCGGGTTCACATTTCTTTTTTTTTATGTTTGTTTTAAATGTTGTTGATTGACGACGTTATATTTTGCTAATTACTGACATAAATGACTTGTGAAATGATTTGCCGTCCTTTGTAAAATCATTTCCGCGCCATGTTATTGAGAAGAAACCCATATTTTTATTTTTTTACGATTTTTTTGCCAGTTCTTTCTCTTCGGAATCGAAAACCTAACTGACCGAACTCACAAAAGGTAAAAAAATTGGCAGTCATAGGAACTGCCGATAGAAGTGAAAACTTATAACTCAGAATTTGATATCTCGCTTTGGAAACTACGCGGGTGGAACCGGAGGGCGTGGCCTGGTCATCATGGCATGGCCCTCTAGAAATGCGTCAGCATTTCCTATTGGCTTACGCATCTCTAGATGGCCAGGCCACGCCCTTTCTGCATTTCCCATTGGCTGACGCATTTCTAGATGGCCAATGGGCATGGTCCCGAGTTTAACCGAAGATTTCTTATCATACCCGAGCGTGACGCTAGAAATCAATTCACATTCCACGAAATTCTGCCTAGGCGCGCCAAAAGAAGTTTTCACTTCAAAAGGCACCGGAGGGTACCTCAGTTCGGACAGGCCATCATGGCATGGTCATCTAGAAATGCGTTAGCATTTCCCATTGGCTGATGCGTTTCTAGATGACCATGCCATGATGGCCTGTCCACGCCCTTTCAGCATTTCCCATTGGCTGACGTAAATAAATGACTTGTGAAATGATTTGCCGTCCTTTGTAAAATCATTTCCGCGCCATGTTATTGAGAAGAAACCCATATTTTTATTTTTTTACGATTTTTTTGCCAGTTCTTTCTCTTCGGAATCGAAAACCTAACTGACCGAACCCACAAAAGGTAAAAAAATTGGCAGTCATAGGAACTGCCGATAGAAGTGAAAACTTATAACTCAGAATTTGATATCTCGCTTTGGAAACTACGCGGGTGGAACCGGAGGGCGTGGCCTGGTCATCATGGCATGGCCTTCTAGAAATGCGTCAGCATTTCCTATTGGCTTACGCATCTCTAGATGGCCAGGCCACGCCCTTTCTGCATTTCCCATTGGCTGACGCATTTCTAGATGGCCAATAACCATGGTCCCGAGTTTAACCGAAGCTTTCTTATCATACCCGAGCGTGACGAATGAATTCAATTCACAGCCCACGAAAAATCTGTCTAGGCGCGCCTAAAGAAGTTTTCACTACAAAAATGTAACAAATATATGAATAGGAACCATACGTCCCAGCGTCCTAGCAGTGTGCGTGGCAGTATGAACGTACCCATGAGTATGAAGGCGGTGGCGATGATGAAAGTGAGCACGTATCCTCGCACGGGCTCGTTGTTGTGTCCGTAGCCGCGGGCGAAGTACTCCAGGTACGGGTATAACTTGTCCTGGCACAGCGCCTGAAACATTCATTATATTACAGATACTTACAGATATTTTATTGGTAAAAAGCATTTACAAGTCGAAACAATACATACATTATTCAATAAAAATAAAAAGTAAAAGTAGGAAATTGCAACGCTATTATTGTCTAGAACAATCGCTTGTGATATTTGTCACCAAAAAACTATTACAGCCAATAATAGATGTTTTTTTTTATCTTTAATAGGTTTACACTTGACCGCCATCTCGCCTGATATTAAGCGACGATGCGGTCTACGATGGAGCGTGTTTACCTAGAAAAAACCGATTCACTCTCGATTTGAAGACACTCAGGCAACGTATTCCACAGTCTTGACGTTCTTATCACAAAAGTAGAGTCAAATCTCTTCGTTCGTGTTCTTGGAACATCAACCATGAAACGATGTCGCTTTTTCGAGCTGCGAGCATTCCGATAGAAAAAAGGGCAAGGTGGTATCAGATCGTGCAAATCAGTCGCACACTCTCCGAAGTGTATCCGATAAAAAACCGATAAGCTAGCAATTTTTCGGCGATGTTCAAGACTTTGCAGTCTTTTTCGCACGAGGGTTTTGCCTATGAGCCTTTTGGCACGTCTCTCGATCGATTCCAGAGCCTCCAGCTGATACTTAGCCGACCCATCCCAAAGGTGCGAACAGTACTCCATACAGGAGCGAATCTGTGCTTATCTATATCTTACGTCGGTCGTCAGGCAGATGATTATGTACAACAAGACCTCTCACATAAACCGATTTACTGGCCTTTACGAGCTTATGCGCGGACTGCCAACAGAAGTGAAATTAAACCTAGAATTTCAGCAGAAATATTGCACAATATGTCACCTATAAAGCCAATGCTGCTATTTCTCATGTCGATGATATAACCTCACAAGATTTTTCTCTATCAAAAAGTGTTTAATGGGACTAGAGAAATATTCACTTCAATAATATAGAAAAATATGTACCTGAAAGACTTTAGGAGCGGAGACGAGCGAAGCTAGCGCCGAGGACAGCGTGGCCGCGAAGCAGCCGCCGTAGATGAGCGGACCGAAGCCCGACACCAGCCGGATTACCTATAAAACATAGCTGCTGATAAGATAGACTGTTTCTCATACTTTTTATTTTATTTAATTTAAACACTCCACTGACTCCGGGGTCCGTGACTTTTGTCATTACAATAATCTTTTTTTATTTACATAGATAGATAGATAGATACTCTTTATTGTACACACCAAAAGAATACAGACAGATATACAGACAAAGAAAAACAATAATAGCTAGTGCCACAACAGGCGGCCTTATCGCTGAAAGCGATTTCTTCCAGGAAACCTTTGGGTGGAAATGGTTTTTGAAAATTTTAATAGTGGGGTGTGCCATTCTAGATTACATCAGTAAATACAAATCATGTAGATATAGTATACGTTAACACTAGAATAGTTCTTGGATTAGGAGAAGAAGAGGAAAATAAGGGGGGAGGTGAACATTTCAAACCTAATTCTAGTACTAGTCAGTCCGATTTCGTCTGTTGAGCCGATCACTACCGGTTGGGATTCCGATAGTAATCGACTCGCCATTGTCATTTGCCTAAGCCGCCTCCTCCCGGCCCAGAGCCTCCACTACGGCCGCATTTCTGTCTCTAATTGCCATTTGTAGGTGTTGCTCATACATTACGATAATTAATTAAATTGAAAAAAATATGTTGAAATCTATCACTCCACTCCACTTTATCAATACACAACACGGGTATAATCAAAAATTAAAATAAAATCAAAATTTAACAACATGAGATTTAATCCTACTATGGATTACTATTATTCGGATGTTTGTTGTTCAATCACGGCGAAATGTCTGAATAGATCAGATTGGAAGCTGGAACACATACTACAGCCACCACCGCAATCACCAGAGACGACAGTAAACTCTGTTTATTAAGAGGAAACTTGTCTACTATCCATCACCACTTACATCGTTGCTATTCTGCAGTCCCTAACCACAGCTCTTGCTATTCTGCAGTCCCTAACCACAGCTCTTGCTATTCTGCAGTCCCTAACCACAGCTCTTGCTATTCTGCAGTCCCTAACCACAGCTCTTGCTATTCTGCAGTCCCTAACCACAGCTCTTGCTATTCTGCAGTCCCTAACCACAGCTCTTGCTATTCTGCAGTCCCTAACCACAGCTCTTGCTATTCTGCAGTCCCTAACCACAGCTCTTGTCAGCGGCGCAATCGACCAGAGTCCAGTTAGCGATGTCAGTGCAGTCCGCGAGGTATAAGCTGAGCTTTGCATTAGTGTGAGTGATCACATGCATACGCATCTATTACCAAAAGTACAGTCAGACAACAAACTCTTAAACAACAAGCTGACATTAACTATCCAGGATCAATATGGTCATTGCGAAAAGAAGTATCTCTTTTAGGATTCAAATGGTCAAGGACAGAGAATAACAGAAAAAATTTAATGGAAAAGCATGAGATCTGTCACCTACGTATAACTTATTTACTTAAAATTTCCGAATACCGTATTCAGGGCAGGCCTATCGTTTATACCGATGAAACATATATTGACACCACTCACACTTCATCAAAATCATATTCAGATGGCAGCACTTCTGGTTTGAAGAAACACCTTATTAAGAGAACATGGTCACAGCGTCCTGCGTCTGACTGTACTTTTGGTGATCACTCACACTAATGCAAAGCTCAGCTTATACGTCGCGGACTGTAACCTCTCCAAAAGCATCTCTCCGCACCGTCCATCCGGCTACCACAGCTATCACCAGAGACGAAAGTAAACTCTATTCACTACAATGAAAATTGTCGTTCAATTATCCATCACCACTCACATCGTTGCTGTTCTGCAGTCCGTAGCCACAGCTCCTGTTAGCGGCGCAGTCCACCAGAGTCCAGTTAGCGATGTCTGTGACCTCTCCAGAAGCGTCTCTGAGCACCGTCCACCCGGCTACCACAGCTATCACCAAGTAGGACAGCGTCGTCAAGAGGATGGCGAGGAGAGTACCCTTGGGGATCGACTTCTGGGGGTCCTGAAACAATCATCGCCACATCAACATAATTATGCATTTTATGATGATTATATATTTTTTTTAATAAAAAGTGACGAGACGAGCAACATGCCTGCCACATAACAGTGACACGCAGCCAATCCAGTCCAAATCATTACCTGGCACTGCACTGCGCTCGTCACCCATAGATCGAAGATGTTATATCTCTAAGCCTTGTAATTTTTCTAGAAACATTGCCCTTCAAACAGGAACACAGTAATGTTTGCACATTACTGCTTGGCGGTAATATAACTGGCAAAGGTGTTGTACTTCCCCAGGCGGACTCTGCTAAGAGTCCTACCACTACTAAAATTGTTCTATCATTGTTTCATGGTTTTCAACTTTGGCAAAGCCTTTTTACAGCTGCATTTAATTTACGAGGCCCCTTTACAACTGCATTATTCATATTTGACATTATTATTTTATCTTATTACGTACACAAATTCATTGCCTTTTTGTGAATGACGTCATCAAGTGTTCTTATGAGTTTGTGGTTCGAATAAATTAATTGAAAAGACGTTCCAAACCTCCAGGCCACGTGGTTCGACAGAGACTAGAACGAAGAGATTTGATTCTACTTTTGTGGTACGAGAGTCTAGGCTTTGGAATGCGAGATGGCGGTCATGTGTAAACTTTTTTAAATAAATACACGGGTCACTCACGTTTCATATAGTCAGTCCAAGTCAAGTTTCGATAGCGTCCGGCGACCTTTTTCAAGGAGAGTGTGCAGAGCGCTAAACGAGCTGTGATCACGCGCGCGCACTCTCCTTGAAGATGGTCGCCGGACGCGATCGAAACTTGAGTCGGACTGGTCTGACTATATTAAACGTGAGATATCTGTATATTTATTTTAGCATGTGTAATAACCACGTTAGTTTTCATACTAAAAAGTGTAAATCTATAAAAAATACAAAGCCTCTTTAAAATATTTAATTTCAAGATTATGTTCCATAATTTTTTGAGAAATATAATGTGTATTGTTGTACTCTACCTTCAAATCTCCCGATATATTCGCCCCGGCGAGTATTCCGGTGGCCGCGGGGAAGAATATCGAGAATACGGAGAAGAAGTTGTGCTCAACTCCCTCGAAATACCGGTAGTCGGGGCCCATGTTCTCCATCAGTAGTGTCACTGGAAACGACATAGAAGAATAATAAATAATAGAATGAGTTCACGTCGCGAAAGTTTAAAAACTACATAACGGGTATAGAGGGTATCGACAACCGACCTGTGACGTCACTATGTCGCGTCAGCTGTCTGCACACGACTACATTGAAACGAGATTCTGTATCTTAAGCCTGAAAGTACATTTTTCAGTACACATCACCCAAAGTTTGTAAAACAACCACTAGAGGCGCTAGCATCGCCACACAGCGTGATAGTTTCTTATCGAACTCGCTAGATGGCTCTCAAAACCAAAACACGATTTTCTGCATCGCGGTATACGAGTTTCTACGCAATGTTGTATGAGTTTTCGGTGTTGGCACGGTTAGGTATCGCTTCTCGGCCTTTTGGCTAAGATCAAAGTGTAGTATCTGTTCTTTTCAGCTTAATATCTGAAAGTTCCCTCATTGAGGGAGCAGTATATTAAACTGATTTTTTTAACTCGACGGGATGTTCGGGGCTCGCTCCACTCCCGTCACGGGTCGGCCCGGCATTGCAGTGCCGCCGGGATCGGCCCTCATACAAGAAATGAATCTTCTGACTTGACGGCACAGTACCGCCTTGTCAGGCTTTCACGATATAGTGACTAGTGAGTTTGTTTGAACGCTACGATCTCGGGAACTACTGGACCGGTATTAAAGATTATTTTCAATTAATCAATTGTTAATTTCACGCATAATTAATAAGACGACTTTTTCTATCGATTTACAGAAATCGATTTTATTCGAGAAAAAAATCGACATCATTCAAAGCTTAGACTGGCAATATAATTGGTTGAGAAGTCGGAAATAAAGATTAATCTTATATATAAAATTCTCGTGTCACAGTGTTTGTTTCCTTACTCCTCCGAAACGGCTTTACTGATTTTAACCAAAATTTATATGCATATTCAGTAGGTCTGAGAATCGGCTACTAGCTATTTTTCATACCTTTATTTATATGGCAAAACAACGTTTGCGGGGTCAGCTAGTTACTTATATAATGAACTTTTTGGTCTATTAATCTGGGTACTAAAATAATACATCATAGGTAATTCATTACAAAAATAAATCGATTTTTTGACAAAATCAAATTATCAAGAACATTTTGTCCACGGATAGTCCATTTTGAACAATGTCCTTTGTTCTAGATTTGAATTGGTACAACTAATTTTCGATAGATGTCGCAGCAACGCGCGCACGATTCAGTCTGTAATAAGCATGACCACTGATCCTGGATTCTAGACACACGGTAGTGTGGCCAGCCAAGTTCATTCAAGAAAACTGGCGAGCCGCACCATGTGTTACACGAACCATTTGGAGCTACTTTTGTTCTCCTCATAACATTGAAAACTATTGCACATTAACTTGTGAAATTGCTCACACGTTGAGACTTGCAGTATGTCAATATGTGCTCCAAATTTCTTAAACTTACCTCAAACGGTTATTTAAATATTAACGTCCTAAAATCGACATTTTTATCACTGATTAAGCTAAAGACATAAAACATTTTATCCAGTTCCGGATGATTCAGAACGTTCAAATTTGACATCCCGATAGGTCATAACACAAAGGAAAAAAGTCCATAAACTGGTAACCCTAGACCAGCCGTAACTATCTATCTCAACCGTAAAATGTAACCAGGCGAACGGCGACTGCCGATTCGGAGTCCAGGGTTCAGATCCCACGCGCACCACTGTCTTTTCGAAGTCATGTGCGTAATGCCGCTAACTTAAAAACGGTGAAGGAAAATATCGTGAGGAGAACGTATCGTCTTCACAGCGAGCTAAGGGTCTCCCCTTTCTCCTCTTGGCTGGTGGTCCTTTCCACTGGGTAACACGAGTGTTGTAGAAAATGCCCTTAAACATTGCTAAATCTATAAATATAAAAATCAATCCCACTTTTCGTTGTTATTGAACTCCTCCTAAACGGCTGGACCGATTTGAATGTTTTTTTTTATATACGTTTGGGTAGGGCCCTGGAAGGTTTAGATTCACAAATCAGCCCGGCAGATGGCGCTGCAGTTGATATCTAGGTTATTATTCGATCGAAGCCGGAGCGGGCCGCTGGTAAGTTTACTATAAAAATACTTACTATTGTAGCCCAGGAATCCCTGCGCCATTTCGACGTCGCTTTTGGGCCCCACCGCGGCGCCGATGAGGAAGTCTCCTATAGCGGCCAGGAGTATCACCAGCAACACGATCTGAGCCTTGGCCTCCCACTCCATGCCCACGATGACGATACCGGTCAGCAGCACTATCGTAATACACCCGTAGATGGCTTGGTCCTGGAACAAGGTGGAAACCGGGATTAAGGTCATATGTGAAAAAAATGGTTGTCTGTAGATAGATGGTTTACAGACGATAGTTTTACGTGTTAGTCGTCAATAGGCACGAAAGCTTTAATACAAAATTGCCTACTGTTATAAATAATAAAGTCGGCCAAGTGCGAGTCGGACTCGCCCGTGAAGGGTTCCGTAGCAGCGAGTAACATAATACGTTAGTTCTTGTAGTTGAAACTTTTATGTTTTAATAATAGTGTACCTATTTATGACTTACAAAATAAACTATTATTTTATTCGATACTCCGATTCGGTTTAAACTCGATATAGAAAATATATCGCTACTAGTAGTATTTTTTACTCGATTTATTGTATTTCTACTCGTGACCCCCCCCCCCCAAATCTGAGACTCTGTACTGGTGACCCCCTCCAAAATTTGACGCTGGGACCGCGCCTGGTTGGAAGTTTCCATGAAGTATAATGTACATCATATATTTTTTTCTTTTTTAGTTTTGTCTTTCTCTTATTTTAGAAGTTACATGGGGGAGTTACACTTCCAAAGTGGTAAAATGTGCATTTTATCACTTTGGAAGTGCCTCTCGCGCAAATTATTCAGTGTAGAAAAAAAATAGGAACCTAAACATCATTTTTAAAGATCTACCTATAGATACCCCACACGTATGGGTTTGATGAAAAAACAAAATGTAAAACGCTGAAATGTTTTGTTCGTTTCATCGTGCCCCTTTCCACATATAACAGAATTTGTAGATAACCCTGTGTGGTCCAAAACTATTTCAATAATGTATGAGGTAGTACTATCAGCAGCGTGAAGAGTTATAACCCATTAAAATTCATATGACAACTGTGCAAACGAAATAACTCTAAGGCAACACAACACTACATATTTACAACAGTTCTAAGCGTTTGGGTTTAAGGTTTAAATTCCTTTACAGTTTAACACGCTTTTAGTCTGATTTTCTCATCTACATACACGGTCACGGCCAAAGAATAAAAATATACAAACAACAAATTCCTGGTGTAAATGTATACACGTGGCTAGTTGTCATTGACAAAACAGTTTTTGAAGTGAAAACTTCTTTAGGCGCGCCTAGACAGATTTTTCGTGGGCTGTGAATTGAATTCATTCGTCACGCTCGGGTATGATAAGAAAGCTTCGGGTAAACTCGGGACCATACTATTGGCCATCTAGAAATACGTCAGCCAATGGGAAATGCTGATAGGGCGTGGACAGGTCATCATGGCATGCCCACCTGAAACGCATCGGCCAATGGGAAATGCTGACGCATTTCTAGATGGCCATGCCAAGATGGCGAGGCCCTCCGGTTACACCCGTGTAGTTTCCAAGGTAAGCTATCAAATTCTGAGTTATAAGTTTTCCCTTCTATCGGCAGTTCCTGTGACTGCCAATTTTTAGGGTTCCGTAAAACGTAAAAACGGTACTCTTATAGATTCGTCATGTCTGTCTGTCTGTCTGTCTGTCCGTCCGTATGTCACAGCCACTTTTTGCCGAAACTATGAGAACTGCCCTGTTGAAACTTGGTAAGTAGATGTATTCTGTGAACCGCATTAAGATTTGTACAAAAAAATTTAAAAAATTAAAAATTTGGGTTGCCCCCCATACTGAGAACTGAAACTCAATTTTTTTTATCAATCCTACACGTGTGGGGTGTCTATCGATAGGTCTTCAAAAATGATGTTGAGGTTTCTATATATTTTTTGTCTACACGGAATAATTTGCGCGAGAGACACTTCCAAAATGGTAAAATGTGTGTCCCCCCCTCTAACTTCTATAGTAAGTGAATGAAAAAACTAAAAAAATATATATGACGTACATTACCATGCAAACTACCAACGAAAATTGGTTTGAGCTCGATCTGATGAGTAGTTTTTTTAGTACGTCATAAATACACTATTTTTAAAACTTCGATCAAAGTTACAACGAACTACAAGAACTATGTAGATTATGTTACTTGCTGCAACGGAACCCTTCATGGGCGAGTCCAACTCGCACTTGGCCACTTTATTTATATTAATCTCTAGCGGGCCGTTCCGGCTTCGCTCACGTATTGTCAAATCAAGACGTCAGAAACCTTCGGCTCATGCACAGCGACTTTGCTGAAGATCATTACATGATCAAGTACATACCTTACGATTCTATAAAGGACAGGAATGTAATTTTTTTTATTATAATGTAAAATGTATGCTCTTCGCAATTTAAGAGAAGATAAGAAGTTGTTTCGTACCAAATTTCAAGATTCTGAGTTCAGTATCCTGTAGTAGCGAAAATTTGCAGCATAAACAGCTGCATCTTTGGATTGCATTGGCTTATTAAGATTGATTTTTTTCAGACAAACAGACGTACAACAACGATCCTAAATTCCGTTTTTTAGGGTTCCGTATCCAAAGGGTAAAAACGGAACCCTATTACTGAGACTTGGATGTCCGTCCGTCTGTCACCAGGCTGTATCTCAAGAACGGTGATAGCTAGACAGTTGACATTTTCACAGATGATGTATTTATATTGCCGCTATAACATCAAATACTAAAAATAAAATAGTATTTAAGGGGGGCTCCCATTCAACAAACTTGATTTTTTACCATGTCTTGTTCGATTAGTCCGTCCTAAGTAAACTAGATGGCGCCACTAGTAAAAATAGAACGCGATATCTAATCGTCGTCAGAATCACGAGGCAAAAATCAAAATTATAAAAAAAACTTTTCAAATGAGCGCTGTCTGCGGAAATTGCGTTGTAAACGGAATTCCGAATAAAGCCAAAGAGGTTTTCGCCGTTTATTTGCTAATGGTACGGAACTCTTCGTGCGGGAGTCCCACTCGCACTTGGCCGGCTTCATTTCTTTTACGGTACATGACCTAAAAGTGACTTACCCAGCCCTTGCTGACCATGTAGTGCGACTCGGGTATGAGCGTGATGAGCGACTCCCCGAACCCCACGACGTACATGGCGCACGCCACTGCGTTCGCCATCGAGAATATCAGCCCGATGGAGCCGCCAAACTCGGGGCCCAGCGACCGAGATATCATGTAGTACGTTCCACCTGTAACAAATTACATGTTTCTTATCTTATACCTTTAAACGAGCAATTCTTGTACCTATATATGTATATATATATATAAAAAAACTGAATTTCGGAAACGGCTGGAACAATATTTATGAAATTATGTATGCAGGGGGTTTCGGGGACGATAAATCGATCTAACTAGGTTTAATTAAAAAAAAAACGCATATTATGCGCGTTTGTAGACAATGAAAAACTGTCACATTAGACATTAGAATCCAAAGGTAAATTTCGCCGCGTGACGCGACAGCATAATTGGCTCAGGCGGGAGGGAGGTTGGGCGTTCGTGGCAGTCACGAATTAATAGCTGCGGGTTCGAATCTAGACGGCTTCTCTTCTTTTTTCAAGTATTTTTTTTTAAGAATATCTAAGTATTTTTAGTATTTAAACCGAGCAAAGCTCGGTGACCCAGGTACTTTTCATTAAGAGCCCATTGTGTCCCAGTGTTGAGCAAAGGCCTCCCTACCCTCCTTCCATTTTTGTCTGTCTTGAGTCAAAGTAGTCCCAGTCTTTAAAGTGTACGTCGAGATCGTCCCGCTATCGCCTTTTGGGTCTCCCGCATCGTCGTTTCCCATTTGGCTGCCACTGGGCGGTGATCTTAGCCCAGCGATCGTCTGATATTCGATAGACATGTCCAGCCCAGTTCCATGCCGTTTCTGATGCGATCGGTGAGCTTTACTTCACATGTTTCTTAATATTTGTAAATTACGCGTCACGTTGTTTGTCTGCGATGGACTCCTAAACAATTTTTTTTTGTCATAACCGAGCGTGACGCTAGAATTCAATTCACAGCCAACGAAAATATTTTTTGTGGTGCACCAAAAGAAGCGTTCACTCCAAAAACCGATAAGCTAGCTAATTTGCGACGATATTCAAGACTAGAAGGCAAACATCGAGAAGGAAACCGACATGTACCTAGAATCTTTCGAAGTCATGTGTCATCCACCATTCCGCACTGGGTCGGCGTGGTGGATTATGGCCTTGATACTCTCCTTGCGAGAGAAGGCCCCGAGTCCTAGAAGTGGGAACATTTAGTGGGCTGTTTGGTGGACAATTCACACACCACACCATCTGACCCCAAACTAAGCAGAGCTTGTATGATGGCGGCCAGATAGCTGATATAATACTTATATAGTTTTAAATACATACTAATTATACATAGAAACACCCAGACACAGTGCAAACTTTTGAATTCATCACACAAATATTTGCACTGGGTGGGAATCGAACCCACGACCCTCGGCTTCGCAGGCAGAGCTACTACCAACTAAGACACGAGGCCAGTCGTAGTTTGTGTGTGTTATGTGGACTGTTGGACGTCTCACCTCCTTTGATGACCCCGTTGGTGCTGATAGCGGACATGGAGAGCGCCGTGATGGTGGTCACCACCGACGTCGTCAGGATCAGCAGGATCGACTGCGCTGCGACACACACACATTATTCACTATTTGCTTATAAATCATCATCATTTCATTGCATTTATTGGTAAGTCATAAGTAATTTATTGGTATCGTTAACCTTTTGACCGCCAGGACTAAATTGCATTTCCGTGCCTTGGACGCCAAGAGTACGAAATAAATCAAAATTTTAAAAAAAATTGTGTCGTCACCATCTGATATCTAACACATAATGTTTTGGTATAGTCCGTTTTTTTTTGTCACCTATAGATGTCGTTGGCGTACAGGGCTCGCTAGCGCTTGTCAAGTATATGTGTCACGGGCGTTCAAAAGGTTAAAGATACATGTAATTTTTACACATTATATTATTGATCCACTCAGACGTTACGATGTGATTGAGCAACAAAACAAACATTGACATTTATAATATTAGTAGGATAGGATTTCAATGTTTGAAAAGTTGGATGTTTGTTGCTCAATTTGGAACGAAAGAACACATAGGCTATTGTTTTAGGTGAAATAACGGGAACGAGAATTAAGCGGGTAAGCCGCGGGGCGGTGCTAGCTATCTAGTCACTAGCCATAAATGGCGGCATTGCCGGCTTTAGGGTGGGGCGACGGGGTCGGTCGCCCGGGGCGCCGGATGCTACAAGGGCGATGGGAAATCTTAACCTAGGGGGGGGTGGTGTAGTTCAATGTCCCCAAAGTGTATTGTTGTCCTTTAGGGCGCCTGAGGCATGGCTTGCCCGGGGCGCCTAGATGATACTACAAGGGCGCTGGAAAACAATCTTAATAACCTATGTATTTCAACGTCCCCAAAGTGTAGTGTTGTCTGTCCTTTAGGGCGCCTGAGGCATGGCTCGCCCGGGGCGCCTAGATGGCTAAGGCCGGCCTTGAATGGCAGCCTTATCGCTAATATCAATAATATAAGTAGATCCCATATGCCAGTATGTACTTACGCCATTGAAACGATTGAACGTTCAAATTAAAAGGCTCGACTGGTAAAACACCATACACTATCACAAAGAACAATGGCAAAATAATAGTTAGCTTCATGGTAGCGTCTAGAAATAACGTTTATACTAAATTAATTTATAGATTTTTCTAAGATTTTTCAAATAAATATATGTGGTAATAGAAGCCACAAAAAATATTACAATATATTGGATTTTCATATGACTAAAATGACTTAGTACACTGTTTAAATATGTCCATTTACTATAATCGTACCGAAATATATTAGTGGATATAAGTTTCATTAAAACTTCTTTCAGCAATATTAATAATATCAATGTTAAAACTATTGGTATTATTCTATTTTAATGATATGGCAACATCAGAAATTCTCCTATGTCACTGCGGCTGAAGAACTAGTATCCAGAGCCACAATCAAATTAAAAAAAATATTATCCCTCTGGCATGTCAACGTCAGCCGCTAATACATATTATCTCTGTCAAACCTCTCTATTTAGTCTGTGAATTAGCGAATTTTAATAAAGTTTCAACTTAAATATCTTTTTTTCTAGGCCCATTGAAGACAAAAATCTTCCATATCTTACTCAGGGACTGACGTTCAACATTTTAAGATATTTTTGATATATAGACGCTATCATTTTGTCTCAACTATTTTAAAGTATGAAAGTCTGCCATTGTTCTTTCAAATTCTAAATGCACAGCGCCCACTGCTATAAAATGTCGGGTTTTTTTTTTGAATTTTAATTGAACAGCTTGTTGAGAAGTACAGCTGTGAATACTAACCCACTCCGGCCTGCCCCACGACCCAGGAGAGCCGCAGGAACAGCATCACCCCCCAGATGTTGAGCAGGCACCGCATCAGCACCCCCTTCACCCACCCGAACTTCAGGTTCTTGGACGGGAGCTGCTCCTCAAGGTCTTTCTCCAGCATCTGGCCTGGCTGGAAGAACAGTCTCCAATTTAAAACCAGCAAAATATAGTTCTCCAGCATGTGACCTGACTGAAAGAACTGTCTCCAATTTAAAACCAGCAAAATTTAGTTCTCCAGCATCTGGCCTGGCTGAAAGAACAGTCTCCAATTTAAAATCAGCAAAATATAGTTCTCCAGCTTCTGACCTGGCTGAAAAGACAGTTCCCAGTTTTTAAAAACCCCGCAAAATAAAGTTAAGGTTGATATGGGAAAGTTTGGTACAAATAGGTCAGACAGCCGATCGGTAAATTTATCAGATTACACTCCCTTTTATGTGGGGGAAATACATTTTGTAACGAGACAGTAAGACCTCGTTGACAGAGAGCAAAGTAAAAACTTCCTTGAAAATTTTCAGTTTTAAATATTGGCATTTTTTGAGTTCTTTTTTGTTTGACGAGAAACGTCACTCAAACATGCAAATTTTCTATGTGAAAAAATTATACTTTCTTTGATAAAATTAAATAAAGAAATGTAAAAAGAAGGATCAAATAAAAACACAACCCATCAATTGTAAGTACATACAAATATAAAAATTGCATTATGCGTAATTAGCGTAATTCGAATCTAAAAGTTTGAATGATTCCAGGCCTATCTTTCGAGGAAACTGAAAATAGAGGAATACTCAATTTATTACCTTATAGATGACCATATTTGGAGAAACCTAGGTACTTAAAAGGGTTACACTCAACTGTAAGTTTAATTTGTTGCAACTATTATCTTTGATTCGGAGCTCTAGTTCCGAGACTAGACGCGCTGGATTCGAGAGAAACAAGGTTAATACACGTAATTTTATGATTTTATGAAGATAGATATCTGTAACAAACATATAGTTTTCGAGAAACCCTCAAAGCGAGGATCCTTATTTTGCAATATGTACATAATAACAAACTTTCGACAACTTATAAATTTTTTGTCCTATAGAGACAAAAGTAAATTAATAACTTCGAGTACATGGTTATCAGTACTAATAATACTTAGGCTCTAATGGGATGAGTGTTTTGAGCTACAAGGCTTCGAAGTCAGTCCTTGGGCTAGATAAAATAAAGCTCGTCGAATTCCTGTTACTAATACAGAGCAAGAATTTGACAATTAGACTGTTCTTCTGGACTTGCAGAGTAAAATACTAATTTTATTATTGTCTGAAGTAATCATAGATTTAGTTCATAATCTATAAAACATACGCGATGAGACAGAAAAAAGTATTACAACCTTCTAAACAAATTGATGTAGGTTTAGACTATAATCTCTAAAGGATACGCGAGGCGACATACTAAGTGTTATAATCTTCTAAACAAATTAACGTAGATTTAGACTTTTTTTTTTTTTTTTTTTTTTTAACTTTTATAGGTTTACACTTGACCGCCATCTCACCTGATGTTAAGCGACGATGCGGTCTACGATGGAGCGTGTTTACCTAGAAGAAACCGATTCACTCTCGATTTGAAGACACCAAGGTTATAACTATCAGGGAAAACCCACTCTGGCAACTCATTCCACAGCCTAGACGTTCTTATCACAAAAGTAGAGTCAAACCTCTTCGTCCGTGTCTTTGGAACATCAACCATGAAACGGTGCCGCTTCTTCGAGTTACGAGAAGTCCGATAGAAAAAAGGGCAAGGTGGTATTAGATCATGCAGATCAGTCGCACACTCTCCGAAGTGTATCCGATAAAAAACTGACAAGCTTGCAATCTTGCGGCGATGTTCAAGACTTTGAAGTCTTTTTCGCACTAGAGTGTCTTTGCCTATGAGCCTTTTGGCACGCCTCTCGATCGATTCCAGAGCCTCAAGCTGATACTTAGCCGATCCATCCCAAAGATGCGAACAGTACTCCATACAAGACCGAATCTGTGCTTTGTATAAGAGAAGTAATTGTTCAGATTTGAAGTACTTTCGCACCTTTGAGAGGACACCTAGTTTTTTGCCAGCTAATTTTGCCTTAGACTCGATATACGTGCCAAAGTTGAGCGTAGAGGTCAAGGTAACGCCCAAAAGCTCAAGATGATCAGTAACCGGTACGGACACACCTCGAAAAGTAGGAGTATGTTGAAATGGACTCCTTTTTGCCGAGAACAGACACGCCTGCGTCTTTCCCTCATAAAATCATTTTACTTCATAAAATCTCTAAAGAAAATGCTATAAAACAAAATGATTACTATAATCTCCTAAACAAACTAACAAAAACGGTAATGTAGTTAATTTCTACATAGAAAGTTGCTGCAAAAGTAGGAGTGAGAGATATACCAGCAAAATCTCACTATAACCTGCTGAAAGAATTGGGCTTGTCCAGAAATGCAGTACGTTCTATGCTAGAACGAGTATCTAAAACTGTACTGGCGGGTTTTTGTTAAGATTTGGCTGAGCAGAGAGAGGCTGAGAGTAGTTAAGGTGAGTGTTGGTGATCATCGAAAGGGGCGCCCCTTAAACCTACGCCCAAGTCACAAGTCTTGGGGTCTACTCCAGTTTTCTGTTTTCTCTCTCTGTTACACGAATGGACACCAGGCTCCCGCTCGGTGAATCCATAGGGTGCTAAGATATGTCTCTCTTCTCGCGGCTAGGATTGCGGAATAGTCTTGAAACGAGGGCATCCTCGTAGAGTCCCGACTAACACGGTTTAAGGAAAATAATAATCTAAACTAAAACTCATAAACATGCTATTCGTTTGAAGTAGAAAGAAGTTCACTATTTAATTCTATAGGCAGGCAGGCTAATTAAAACTAATCAAAATGTATTTATAGTAAACGGTGATTTTCATTTTCAAATACATACCTATTAATTTAAACCTCTTGTTTTGTGAATTTGATCTAGAATATTAAAATAACTATACTCCATAAACTCTCTTTGTAGATAGAATTATCACTTTCTTTTCAGCATCCTAGGTATTTATCAAAATTATTTCTAACTGCATTTTAGTAAACTATAAGATCTGTGTCATTTATTTATTTCTTAGGAACATATAGGTAAACTGGTCTTTTCGTAGAATCTCGGGTAATGCGGATACAACGTAGCTATGGGTCCTATACATTCCACTAGACGTTCATTTGGCCAACTCTTTAACTACCTTCTCTTTATTTAGGTCCTTAACTATCATCAATTATATCATTAATATTTATTCAATACATTTCTTTCTTTTTTTTTTAAGTCTTCAGCTTGTCAATCTTTTGGTACGGCCTTCAGCCATTTCAATTTACATATCCCCACCATGCAGGGACATGGTGAGGTATGTCGGGCTCGACACCATGGCGACGACAGACATGGTGCTTCTACCGACTAAAACCCCCACAGATTTCTCCTGCATGGTCAGGGGTCAGGGTCGCGGGGTCACTTTTCGTATTCCCGTCAACGACCCTGACCCTTGCCACCACGGACCACCACCACCTTTTACCCTTACGGACCCGCCTTGCGGGGGGCGTTAGTACCCCCGCATTTAGCTCTAGAGACGCGCTGGAAATCAGCGGCGCGTCACCTCCTCGAAGGCCTATCCTTACCGGTCTTACCTAATCCAACCAGATTAGGTTGAGTATGAAAGATGCCTAAACTAAATTGTACCTTTCTTTCGTTATAATACACAGTTCAATTTTATACAATTTCATTCAAAATAATATTAAAAATGACGCCACACAATGCCAGACCTCGTTCGGTTCCAACCCCCATTCAGGCGCCCTTAAGCTACATTTGTTCCTGATTATATGTACTTACATTAATGTATGAAAGCTAATTTTTATGTATGTTACTGGGGGTGAATGGACTACCAAAATATGTTTTCTCAACCGCCAAACTGTACTGAAGTTTCTTTTATCTTACCCTACATGTACGAATCTTTACAACTTACAGAAAATTAAAACCAGGATTGAAATTAATTTCATGTTAATCCTTAGGGTCACTAGATCAATTACTGAGGTCCGTATGGGACTCACTATAGGGGTCGGAAGGTCGCATCAAACCATGATTGCACCATACTAGTTAAATGACGCATCTAATAATAAATACATTCGACAGCGCAGTTATTACCTTTTCACTGCCATATTAAAAACGCTCTACCATGCTCTGTCTCCGCGGAATATTTATTTATTTACTCTTATAAAACACATCACTTTCACTGAGTGTGTAGTTGGGTAAATGAGTATTGTCGATCTAAATCGACTAAGTCGATTTAAAAAAGAGCCAGAGAGTAGAGTATGGAGCCAGGGCGGACTGCAAGTGTAAGGATAGTCCGTAAGATTAGGTTAGTAGGGCTTTCTACACCTTCTGCGCTAGCCGGAAGGTTCGATAGGCATCAGGGACCACTTGAGACTAATGGCATAGATCCCTTACAAAAATTATAAAAATTAAAAATCCCTAATTAACATCGCTCCATCGAAGCAAACTCAAAAGGCAAACGAAAAGTTTTAAGGTGCTAGTTCGCCCTGCGACCGCGACAGGCATGCGACACGTTTCTCGATCTCGGCGCAAACTGGCGCCCATACAATTCTACAACGTCAAGTGCCTGTCGCGGTCTCCTATCGCGGTCTCGTGTCGCGGTCTCGTGTCGCGGTCGCGGGAACCGCTACCTTTAGGCAGACTCTTCTAAATTAAGGGGTGATTAACACTAGCGAATGCTGTCTGGAAAACCACAACCATCCTCCTCTACAAAAGATTTTCTAGATCCTTGATTTTCCCTACCGGGAACAGCACAAGCCGAGGTCGCACCATCTGAGGTGCTCTTGCGCCAGTCTCCGTACGAAAAGTAGAACTCTTTAAGCACGATAAGGAAAGTGCATGGAATGCTTTCGGGTATCAAGTATGTGCGTAAATATAATTAGCTAGTAAGTGTTTTAGGTGTTTTGGTAAGGCCATCATATCAGATTCTGAGGCCAATTGCCGTATGGCCCGTCCAGAAACCAAAAACAAGTGTAACCATTCTAGTTAGGCCTTACTATTAACCATTCTAGTCATCCAATTAGTTAAAAAATTACATAACAGCATGGTTCGATGCCCTTTCTAAGGCCCTGACCACAAATGCTACTTTTTGAAGCGGGATGCAGCGACTAGACGTCGAGCGCAGCTACTTTTTGAAGCGTGAAGCAGCGTCTGTCGCCTGTCGCCGCTGCTAAAAGTAGCTAGTGTGGTTTGGCTGTAAGAGGTGAATAAGACGGCATTGCTGTGACAACCCCATCTGCCTCCGTCTCCGATGTCACGGCAAACTACATTAGCACTGATAGTGGACGAACCATCCGCTACCGCAGTTCCCACAGACACTCTTCAATAGTCAGCCATAGTATACAACCATGTACAACCATATACATCCATATACAACCATGTACAAACGTATACAACCATGTATATAGGGATGTAGAGTGTAGACCCTCGCAAAAAGAACAACGCAAAATATAAATAAGTTGGCGGTCATAGGAACTGCCCATAAAAGTGATTACTTATGTATAGCATAGAATGTTAGTATTAAACAGCACTCATCATCAATCATCAACAGCCCACTAAACGTTCCCACTGCTGGGACTCGGGGCCTTCTCTCGCAAGGAGAGATTTAAGGCCATAATCCACCACGCTGGCCCAGTGCGTGTTGGTGGATGAACAGCACTAATATTGCACAATACGTCAACCGTATCACTATAAATACTCTGTTATATCTTGTTTATAACGCATGTCGGCTCACTTACTTACTACATTTCACGCATTCAAAAAGTGTCTAATACCCCGTTTACATTATTCCAGTCCAGCGGTCGAATCCAGCGCTGGATTGCTTACTGGAATAATGTAAACCGGTACTGGAATGCATTGGCACTGGATTGATGCTTTCCAGTGCCGGTTTCCATTATTCCAGTAAGCAATCCAGCGCTGGATGCGGTCGCTGGACTGGAATAATGTAAACGGGGTATAACCCCGGTTCGCTGTTCCGACACTACTTCGCAACATTAGCATATCAGTGAAGCAAACACATACAATTTCCCCTTATCAAAAGTGCTCAATAGTAGGGAAGCTTACGCGGGGATTTTGGGATTTACTCCAGCACGGTAGATTAATAATATACACGTGGATACCTTGTACCCGGTTAAGTACCTCAAACAAATACGAGTCCTATTAATAAAGCCAATAACGAAAAAAATATAGATCAGCAGAAATTCTCGAGCGCGTCCGATTCAAGTAGGGTGAATTAATTTCATGCAAAAATGCTATGTTCCACAAATATGTTTGAGAGTAACGTAAAGAAAGGGGAGGGCTACAAACTTTTAAAAAGAAAGTCAGCTCTACATTTGCGAGCGTGGGTAATTTTAATTTTGATGGAAATAATTCAAGGATAACGAAAAATGTATAATCTGAGGATTTCCACAAGCCGAAGTAACAAAAATTCATCGATAAAGCCAATTTTACATATTTGAACCGCTCCCCCGATGGAAAGGTAGCCATTATATAACGTTTTTTTTCTTCTTATCACCTAAGCTTTGCAACCCAATGTCTCAATGACGCTCGAGTAAATCCCCATTTAGCGTCGTGGGCTCTCCTACCACATTGCGGCTATAGAAGTTTTCCCTTCAATAAGCCAGTGTCGAATATAGGTCGCTGCAAGAGTAGGTCATTATTTAGGTACATTCAACAGAGCCGTCTTTAGATGTATGATGTGTATATCGACTGCACCTACCCGGAACTCGCATGCCCCGGTGAACTTGTGTCAAGTTGCGAGATAGCCACCGCTATTGATTAAGGAGTAGGTTGACTCGGGGCTCGGGCCGTGCCTACCTACTTCATGTACTTTCCGTTCAAATAAGCCTGTACACAAGGGAACTACGATGTTTCTTGTACTTGTGGAGAAATATCTACAGAGACTTTTCATAAGTAGAAGCAGATTCAGGGATTTTATTGTTAACTGTGTTACATTAAAAGGTATGATGCTATACAAGACAAAACATAATCAGTCCACTTTATATATCCATCGAGCAATTTATTCCTGAGATAAGACGTTTTTAGTTCTTACTATGAAAATAGAGTTAAACCTCTTCGTTCGGTTCTTTGAAACGAAAGTTAACAGTGAAACGATCTCGCTTTTACGAGCTACGAGCAGTCCGATAGAAAAATATTGTCAGTCATAGGAACTGCCGATAGAAGTGAAAACCCAGAATTTTATTACTTAGTTGGGTAAATACGCGGGTGAAACCGGAGGGCGTAACCATGAGCATAGCCGTCTAGAAATGCGTAAGCATTTCTATAAATGGCCATTCGCCATAGCCCCGAGCTCACCATAAGATTTCTCATCAATCCCGACCGTGACGCTAGAATTCAATTAACAGCTTACGAAAAATCTGTCTGTGGCGCGTCAAAAAAAGTTTTCACTTCAAAAGCAAGCTAGCAAGCAAGCAAATGGCAAACAGGCAAATCAGCTGTACCCTCTCCGAAACCCTACGATTTACCATCAATTAGTAGTAACCACACGGGCTTGTTGCTTTTTTCTTTAAAATTAGCAACTCCTCTGACTCCAGGGTCCTTAAACTTTCTCATTTCAGTACTTTTCTGTTATCTTGAATATGGAGAAGAAAAGGAAAATACCCTGCACCTATACCCCCTGGTATAGGTGCCGGCAAACAAGTTGACCCAATGAAGTTAGCTGCGCATGGCTGCGCAGAAACGTTTTTAAGGTATCTTTGGTGGAAATATACATCCCTTCCACGTCAATTTTGGGTCAACTTGTTTGCCGGCCACTATAGTAGGGAACATTTTCAACCTATGTCGAGTGCTATTTAGTCCGGTTTTTTGCTCTTTTCTGCCCACTTGTTATTGTTGTTTTCTTAATCTATTAAAACGCCAAGGTTCTTAGCCCATCCGTCGTAGCCTAATTAATGCGGCATCCTCCAAACTAACGCGACAGGGCAAGTGCTCCAATTAGCTAATGACCAGGACAATTGCAGTAATTGGAGGCTACCTGCGCACTTCGGGGGCACGGCGTCGCCCAGGCCGGGCCATGGTGGGACGATGCCAACTTTATTAAGTTTTATGATTCGTTTGGGCGTGTGGTTTTATTTACTAATTACACTTAGTATATTAACAGTACATGGATTCCAAGAACGAAAAATGGCATTTATAGATAATGCCAATAGAAGTGAAGACATATAATTTAGAAACAGCACTAATGTCGCACTATACGTATATAAGTAGTGGTAGGACTCTTGGTAGAGACCGCTTGGGGAAGGACCACACCTTTGCCAGTTATTCTACCGCCAAGCAGTAATGTGCAAACATTACTGTGTTCCAGATTGAAGGGCAATGTTTCCAGAGAAATCACAGGGCTTAGAGATATAAAAACTTAGATCCCTGGGTGACGAGCGCAGTGCAGTGGTAGGTAATGATTTGGACTCTTCATGTTCCAATAGCTGCGTGTCACTGTGCAGTTATGTGGCAGGCATGTTGCTTACCATCAGGCACATGTCCTGCTCGTCTCGTCACTCTTTATGAAACAAAAAACGTCGCTACATATGGGCCCGGAATAGCATATAGGCTACTTTTTAGCCCTGGAAAATAACAGAAACTAGAGCTACGCAGGTAAAACTGGGAGGCGTTAGTAGTAGTATTATTCACAATACCCTAATGGCAGGGTATGTTATATATGTATGTGTGTAACATTTGTGATGTATTGTAAATACATATATCCTGTATAAAGTGCTGTTATAGGCAGGCATGTTGCTTACCACCAGGCACAGGGCCTGCTCGTTTCGTCACTAAATTATATTTTAAAAAACCTACCATATTATGCAGCGATTTATATAAATAAATAAATAAAACTCATAAAGGTAAGTGAGTAGCGACGGTCACGGGCGATCAAGCCGTGACGCGCCTCTATAAGCTGATTAAAGAATTTGCTTGGATAAGTACTGGATATACTCGCACGTGTGAAAAAACTAGCGTAGAGTCTAATCATCATCATCATCATCAGCCGCAAGACGTCCACTGCTGAACATAGGCCTCCCCCCTAGATTTCCACAACGAACGGTCCCGCGCAACCTGCAACCAGCGGTTTCCAGCAACCTTTGTTAGGTCATCTGTCCATCTAGTGGGAGGCCGTCCAACACTGCGTCTTCCGGTTCGTGGTCGCCACTCGAGAACCTTTCTTCCCCATCGGTTGTCAGTTCTGCGAGCGATGTGGCCTGCCCATTGCCACTTCAGCTTGCTTACTCTTTGAGCTATGTCAGCCACTTTCGTTCTTTTGCGAATATCCTCATTACGGATTCTGTCGCGCAAAGAGACTCCGAGCATAGCTCTCTCCATAGCTCGCTGTGTGACTTTGAGCTTTGTTATGAGGCCCACAGTTAAGTACCACGTCTCAGTTCCATAAGCCATCACTGGCAACACGCATTGGTTAAAGACTTTTGTCTTTAACCGTAAAGAAGCGTAGAGTCTAACTTAAAAAAAATTGTCAGTCATAGGAACTGCCGATAGAAGTGAAAACTTATAACTCAGAATTTGATTGTATTAATTATGAATGTAATTATGATTGTAATTGAAAATTTGAGGTTACCTTGGAAACTACACGGGTGTAACCGGAGGGCGTGGCCTTGCCATCTTGACATGGCCATCTAAAAATGCGTCAGCATTTCCCATTGACTGCTGCGTTTCTAGATGGCCATGCCATGATGGCCTGTCCACGCCCTTTCAGCATTTCCTATTGGCTGACGTATTTCTAGATGGCCAATAGTCATGGTCCCGAGTTTACCCGAAGCTTTCTTATCATATCCCAGCGTGACGAATTTCACAGTTAAAGAAAAATCTGTCTAGACGCGCCTAAAGAAGTTTTCACTTCAAAAATAGCGTCCCGCGGTTTTACCCACGTAGTTCCCGATCCCGATATATTCCCGGAATAAAAAATAGCCTGTGTGCCAGACCATTATATAAAAAAAATCACATGTATTGTGACAAAAACTTAGCCTATGTAACAATGTACATTGAAATCCCTTCAGTACTTTTTGCGCCAAAGAGTAACAGACATACATCCATACATTCTTACCAACTTTCACGTTTATAATACGAGGGTCAAACTGAAAGTTCTTAGAACTGGCCACTTATAAACAATATAATAAAAAAATAATTCTATAATTTGAAAATAGAACTCTTTGCCAATATTACTGAGTATATACTTCATTCATTTGTCAATTGTTTTACGATTTGGCGGCAAATTGAAAATTGTCTGTGTCACGTCAACATGAATTTAACACGAGAAAATTTTCGTGCAATGATTTTTTATGACTTTCGATGTCATTTAAGTCAACAAGAAAGTTATGATAGACTACGATTGGCCTTTCACGATGAAGCCCCATCTCGTGCGACTGTTTACAACTGGTTTAATGAGTTTAAACGTGGTCGCACTAATCTCACTGATGATTTACGTGAGGGACGGCCTTCTACGGCGACGACTGAAGATAACATCTGTGTTGTGCGGCGTATGATAGAGACTGACAAAAGAGTGACCTATCAGCAGATTCGGACAAGCTTAGGCATCGGTATGAGTCAAGTGCACAAAATCCTACACGAACATTTAGCGGTCAGGAAGCTTTGCACCCGGTGGATACCTCATAATTTGACTGAGGCTCAAAAACTCCATCGTGTGGATTGGTGCCGTAAAATGATTGAAAGATTTAACGGAGGTGACTCAAATGCTGTGTTCGACATACTAACAGGTGACGAAAGCTGGATTTACTGTTATGATCCTGAAACCAAAAGACAATCTGCTCTGTGGGTGTTTCCTTTCGAGGAGTTGCCAACTAAAGTGAAGAGAGATCGAAGTGCGGGGAAAAAAAATGGTGGCCTCGTTCTTTGGAAGGATAGGTCATTTCGCAACAATTGTGTTAGAGGATCAAAAAACAGTTTCTGCAGAATGGTACACTACCAATTGTTTGCCACTTGTCTTGGAAAAAGTTCGATAGAAACGACCTCGCAGTAGGATCCTCCTTCACCACGACAACGCCTCATCGCACACCGCCAAGCGAACGATCGACTATTTGGCGACATCAAACGTTGAATTACTGGGTCACCCGCCGTATAGCCCCGACCTCGCGCCTTGTGATTTTTATTTATTTTCAAAAATTAAAGAAAAACTTAAAGGAAAGCGGTTTATGAATGCTGAAGAAGCGGTGGCTGCGTATCGCGATGCCATTGAAAAGACCCCTAAGGACGAGTGGGCAAAGTGCTTTTCCCAGTGGTTCCATCGCATGCAGCGGTGTATTGACGTGAATGGACAATATTTTGAAAAGATATAATAAAACTAATAACTGGCTAATGTAATCAGTTTTTGATTTTCTAAGAACTTTCAGTTTGACCCTCGTATTAGCACTGCTCTGCGGTGTTTCCCGCGTATTTCTCGTTCCCGTTATTTTTCCGAGATAAAAAGTAGCCCATGTGTCCTTGGGAACTAGTATACGTGTATTCAAATTACAGCCCGGTCCCTTCATACGTTACGACGTGATTGAGTAAGCAACAAAGATCTAAACATCCATACATATATTAGCTCTAACTCTAAAATTTTGGATAAATATATTAGCTCTACATAACGGCTACAAGTCAGCGGGCGCTAGGCCTTAGACATAGATTGGATAGGTACCCTGTTGATCGGAGATGATACGAATTCCGCTTACTACTTACCACAACTCACCAGCGGGCGCAGGACGAGGTACAATACCGCGGTTGTGATTAGCCAAATATCTGTGCGACGTGCACTACTTTCCACGAATGATCGGACAAAACGAGATAGAGTTATACAAACTTCAAAGGACAGAGCAGGATGCCAAAAAGACATCAACGGGTTCCCATTAAGGTTAAGGGTGCTATTTTGCTACTAAAACGCTAAGGAGGGGCAGTCGTACTCGTACGATCAGTCCAATGGGTGTTGTCTTTGGCCATAGAGCACCCCTTTCTAAGATGAGATCGTTCCATGACCTTTCCTACCGGCGCCGGCGACGGTCTAGGCTGAAGTTGTACCGTATACCTTGTGCTATAATAAATTTGTATGTAAATCTGTTTTAATATTTACTATCGACTATGTCACAAGGCCAATAGGGTACCGGACTGGGTCAAAAATACACTATCATAATTAGTCCGTCAGCTAGATCATGGAAAAATATTGGACCCGTATTTTTTGTTTTTTCATAATATTAAAAATCGTCAAAGATATAGACCACCAAACTTCGAGAGTGGGGGGTCGCTACGTCACTCGTGAGTAAAAATCGTACTCACAAGTGACGTCACACGAAACTTCTAAGCACTGTATCTTCGTCATTTTTTGTTTGCGAAACAAAAGAAAAAATACGTGTACAATATTTTTTGGCAATCTAACTAACGGACTACTTAGTTTTTTTTAGGATTGTACCCTATTTTACTAATCCAGCTTTAAAACAAAATAAACATAGGTACTGCCCCAAGGCTGCCGTAAAAAACTTCGTTCCAAAAAAATGCACATACAACCTCCTACTCTTTTGAAGTATGTTAGAAACGGATGACAACAATAAATAATTGAAGTGTTTACAGAATCATCTATAGGTAATTAAACGGTGATCCGTGTTGCACACGTGCTTGAGATCAAATAACGCGTGAACCACTGCGACGTTGCGTGACGCTTCTCGCCACCTGCCATGTGCGGTGGAACCATCACAAACGATTTAACACTTCAATAGGTACTTGAGCACTTGTAATATTGGTTGCGGTCCGTTTGGACTGAATGTTATATTGTACTAAAACCGTAATGAACAAATCTCAAAATGACCTTTTCCCATAATGACTGAATTTCGAAATATACTTATTCTAGAATGCCAGAAATAAAGCTGTCAAATTGAAGTACAGTTAGTAACTTTTTATTTTTTTGGTGTTACAGGACATTTTTGGTGATGGTGCTTTGATGAAACAATGACAGTTTTCTGGTCTATCCACTAAATAGCATGAAGTACTGATGTTGCACCTGATTGTACACGTCCCGTCAGAGTCAGACATTATGATTATCGGACATTATACATCAAAGACATTTCGAAATTCAGTCATTATGGGAAAAGGTCATTTTGAGATTTGTTCATTACGGTTTTAGTACAATATAACATTCAGTCCAAACGGACCGCAACCGTAATATTTATTGAAGTGAAAATATATGTAGTCGCTTTGGTCCTCTTTTTGGTAGGGTAAAACTTGACAGGTGCGCGTCGACGTGCTAATAGCGGCGTAGCCAGGCGCAGTCCCAGCCTCGAAGTTTGGAGGGGGGGTCACCAGTACGCAGCCTCAGATTTTCGGGGGAGTCACCAGTAGAAATACAATAAATCGAGAAACAAAAAATACTAGTAGCGCCCCACGATTTTACCCGCGTAGTTGCATGCCGTTCCAGTTGTTTTCCCGCGTTAAAAAAATAATAATTTATGTACAATTAGATATTTTTTTATTTAACGTAGGTATACGATTTTGGGGAGGGTCGTGTCTTCAATACTCAACGTATCCCCTGTGAAACCGCCCCCTCCCACTTCGGACAGCGCCTGGGCGGTAACGTTGGAGCGGCGACGGAGCTCAGAACATGAGACGATTTTGGATGGGTCGTCTTATTCGTTCGCAACACAGACATGCGTAATAGAAGTATATCTATGGTTGCCTTTGCCAGTTATTTTACCGCCAAGCAGTAATGTGCAAACATTACTGTGTTCCAGTTTGAATGTTTCCAGAGAAATTACAGGGCTTAGAGATATCTTAGATCTCTGGGTGACGAGCGCAGTGTAGTGCTAGGTTAATGATTTAGACTCTTCATGTTCCAATAGATGTGTGACACTGTGCACGTGGCATGCATTATGCTAACCATCAGGCACATATCCTGCTCGTCTCGTCACTCTAATCTAAGAAAAAGGTTTTTTTTGTCAGGCGGTATGACGACAGATGGACCAAACTGGTGACGGAATAGTTGCCAAGGAGAGGTAAATAGATCATCGGACATCCACCATCAAGATCAAAGACGATGTTGATTTTTTTTTGTTTCAAGGAAAATAAATTTCGTGATATTTGCCGAGCCCCCCCCCCCCCCTGTCTCCAACGTAAGATTAGATGAGATTTGACTCGATCCCCTCCCCCCCTTAAACACCTCACGTAATTTATGGACGCCCCCTAACCATCGCGGTTCGAACCTGGAGGTTTACTTTCACATTGCTCTCTTTCTTTTCGCTTGAAATTATAGAGACAGCGACAGTAAAGCCAGTAAAAGCAAATTTAGTTAGGCAATAGAAGGGCTGGACTCCATTCGCACAGGATCGAGGCAGATGGCAAAGTAATCAAAACATCAATATTAAAACCATCGGGAAAACCCCATTCACGCAGCGCATTCCACAGCCTAGACAATAGAGATTCTTACCACATAATGAGTCAACCTTCCATTTCGAGTCTTCGGAACATCAGCCATGAAATGAAATCGCTTTTTCAAGCTACGATCACTGTATCAGATTTTTTTTTTTTTTTTTTGTTTTGTGCTTGTTTGACTTTCAAGAATGTACTTCCTTCATTTCGTATTTATTATTATTTTCTTATTTGAAATGAAATGATTTGATAGATTAGATTTGATTATTAATGTTGACATGAAATGTATGGAAGCAACTATTTGATTTTTTTATGACAGACAATTTGTAACTGTTTTTGATTATTCTTATTTTTTTTTTTATTATTCTTATTTGACATGTAACTATTATCTTGTTATGAATGAAAATTTGAATCTGAATCCAGTGACCAGCTTAGAAAGATATCATAACAGTAAAAAGTAAAAGCGGCCAAGTGCGAGTCGGACTCCCCCATGAAGGGTTCCGAAGCAGCAAGTAACATAATACATAAGTTCTTGTAGTTCGTTGTAACTTTGATCGATGTTTCAATAATGCTATATTTATGTCGAATTAAAAAGAAAACTGCTTACTAGATAGAGCTCAAACCAATTTTCGGTGGATGTTCATGGTAATATACATCATACCTATATTGACGTGACAACGTCTTATAAATTGGTTTGCCGGGTGACACTTCAAGAAACTGCGTTACGCTCCGCTCACGTTATGCGCTCACAATGAGAGCGAGTGAGAGGGACGCGTGCCTTTCACTTTTTATGTCTGTCTCTCTCGCTCTTAGGCGGGCTAACCACTCAAAGTCGTTGTCACGTAAAACTTTCGCCCGTATACCGACTTTACAGGCAACCAATTTTTTTTTTTTTTTTAATTTTATCATTCTCTTATTTTAGAAGTTACAGGGGGTGGCACATTTTACCACTTAGAAAGTGTCTCTCGCGCAAATAATTCAGTATAGAAAAAAAAATCTTAGAAACTTCAATATCATTTTTGAAGACCTATCCAAAGAAACACCACACGTATGGGTTTTGAGTTTAAAAAAAAGTTTTAAAAGATTTGAGTTTCAGTTCTAAGTAAGGGGCACCTCCAAATTTTTTTTTTTTTTAATATTTTTGTAAATCTTAATGCAGTTCACAGAATAGGTACATCTTACAGTAAAGTTCTTATAGTTTCGGAAAAAAGTGGCTGTGACATACGGACGGACGGACAGACAGACAGACATGACGCATCTATAAGGGTTCCGTTTTTACATTTTACGGAACCCTAAAAAAAGTGCTTGTAAAGTCATCCATCGTCGTTAAATTATCAACTAAGCTAGCCTAACCTTCCGTAGGTTAACTTTACGCTCGGCCCGGTCGTGCCTCTCCATTGCTTGTTCCACGCACGTGACTTGTTTTCGTGCGTGCAGCCGGCCTTTATCGATCTATGAGACGTCGTCACGTAAAATACCTGAATTCCATACGTTCCTCCCACTCTGAGGCGCTGTCGGTTGTGCAATTCAACATTTTTTGACGTGATAACGTCTTATAATTCGATGAAGCCGGCTGCACGCCCGCAAAACATGACGTCATGTACCGTTACCGCGTTACCGTCGGTCGTTACCTCGCCGCATGTTTGTGACAGTTGTATTAATTATTTCGACCAGTAGTTCAAGCGGGGATGTAGCTCAGTGGTAGACCGTTCGCTTTGCATGTGAAATGCCCCGGGTTCGATCCCCGGCATCTAAAAGCTTTTTTGCATTGTTTTGATTGAAAATGACTAAATTCTACTGATTACTTTTTACATACAAATCTATTAAACAAATGAAATTAAATTTTTCTTTTGAAGAATGCTACCATTCCATCAGTATTTTCTTAAGACGTTGTCACGTTCTATCGTCAGTAAACCGACTTTACAGACAAACATTTTTTTAAAACTTTTATTGGTTTACACTTGACCCCCCATCTCGCCTGATGTTAAGCGACGATGCGGTCTACGATGGAGCGTGTTTACCTAGAAGAAACCGATTCACTCTCGATTTGAAGACACCAAGATTATAACTATCAGGAAAATCCCACTCCTGTAACTAATTCCACAGCCTAGACGTTATTATCACAAAAGTAGAGTCAAACCTCTTCGTCCGTGTCTTTGGGATATCAACCATGAAACAGTGCCGCTTCTTCGAGCTACGAGAAGTCCGATAGAAAAAAGAGCAAGGTGGTATTAGATCAAGCAGATCAATTGCACACTCTCCGAAGTGTATCCGACAAAACCCCGATAGGCCAGCAATTTTGCGAAATTTAGTATTTCTAGAAAAACTTGCACAGGGATGGCTTCGCTTGTTCTCTGTAGTTGTGGTATCTTACCTTCCTGGAGAGTGACGCGTTGTGTAGCTCGTCAAGAGTGGGTCGCGGCGCGGCGTGCAGCGACAGGACGTTCCTGTAGTTGTCCAGCCGGGGCAACGCCTCTCTCGTGAAATGCCTGGAAATCACACTTTATTACAAAACCTAGATTTTGGAAATTATACTTTACTAGCTGAACGCGCGCGCGTTGCTACGCCATCTATCGAAAGTTGGTCGTACCAATTCAAATTTTGAACAAATTCGGTTACTTTAGGTTCTAATGACGCAACCTTTAACATATTTATGACAAATGCTGTCACACAGCGAAAGCTCTCTAAAAGCAATATTTTTTTCCCGTTTTTGTTACATTTTTCATTCATGCTTGGCTCCTGTTGATAGTAGCGTAATGTTAAATACCCTATAGCCTTCCTCGATAAATGGACTATCTTACAAAGAAATAATCTTTCAATTCGGACCAGTAGTTCCAGAGATCCTTGCGTTCAAACAAACAAACAAACAAACAAACTCTTCAGCTTTATAATATTAGTATAGATTAGACCGCAATCGTGGACATATGACATAGTATACGCCCTTAAAGGAGGCAGTTAAGTGTATAAGGTTTATTATCTCCAGCAAAATTACTATGGCAGTGTTCAAGTTTACTGTGTGCTTAGAGTTTAGTGTGCGTGCTTACGGTGTGCTTAGATAAATTATAAGTAAACAGATCAGGGTAGTGATTCTAAATGCGATTCCGAATGTTTCGGAATCGGAATGACAATCCATGTCTCTGTCATGCTAATCAGATAAGACAAAGTCCGAGAGATGAGATTTCGTGTCGGATGCAACCGAATGGATTTAGAATCGCTACCTACCCAGGACGTCTACTCTAATTCAACGAAAACGTAATTTCGAAATAAACTCGCGATTTTCCAACTCCGATTCTACTTCGATCCGTCGTTTTGTCCGTTTTAATGTTCTAAGCCTACTCTAATTAGAGTATGCTTAGAACATTTAAACGTCAAACAATGTTGTATTGGACGAAACGAAGTAGAACAAGAGTAAGAAAGTCGCGAGTTTTTTGTCGAAATTTCGTGTTCGTAGAAACAGAGTAGACGTCCTGGTCCCTTTGTACCAATCGTAAGCAGATGAGGTGCATGTTAGCTGTGGCGACATAGTGATGTGCCGCGACAAAAGTGTGACACTTCCACAAGAGTGATCAGACCCATGCTTTCGGTGTAAAGCGTTTGCTCTAACTCTAGGTATACCTAGTACATGTTAACTCTTTGGTGGTTTTTTTTATATCATACTAGCTGACCCCGCAAACGTTGTTTTGCCTTAGTGAACAACCCTTGTCACTTAGGGGTATGAAAAATAGCTAGTAGCCGATTCTCATACCTACAGAATATGCATATAAAATTTGGTTAAAATCAGTAAAGCCGTTTCGGAGGAGTAAGGAAACAAACACTGTGACACGAGAATTTTATATATAAGAAGATAATGACGAGACGAGCAGAACATGTGCCTGATGGTAAGTAACATGCCTGCCACATAACAGCAAAGCGACAGGCAGCTATTGGAACATGAAGAATCCAAATCATTACCTAGCACTACACTGCGCTCGTCACCCAGAGATCTAAGATACTATATCTTTAAGCCCAGTAATTTATCTGGAAACATTGTAATTTCAAACTGGAACACAGTAATGTGTGCACATTACTGCTTGGCGGTAGAATAACGGCGGTGGTGTATGTGTTAATATATTATGCCACACTTTCTTATGATTTATATCGGCTTAAGGCCGTACCCCGAGCAAATGACCTTGAGTATTTCTAATATCATCGCACACCGCATGAATGAGCAAGAGAGAAACAGTAGGATTTGTCGCTGTTTTACGCTCAAATTTTAAAATAAACTCTTTATAAAATCAGATTTAGGTCTTTAAAAAAAAAAGTACCAAAATGTTCGTAATGGAATTCGCCTATCCGTTGGTGTACGTACAAAATCCAAATAAGTTTCCGGGTTTCCGAATAGTTGCACGATAATTACAATTATTTCTATTTTTTATGGTTTCGTTGTGTGAAGATTATTTCAACAATAAATTCATTAACAAAACAAAAAAATACTACCATTTTGAAGCCAAGAAATTGCAGAAATTTAATATATATTTTACCAGTTGATATTTGTTTTGGCTAATGAGTAGATAGCTCTGAAAACTGGACAAAACTCTCGTTTTGCTGGGGGATGAGTGATAAATGAATACCTGAAGCTCTTCCCGTATTTGGTGTCGGTGTTGGTGAGCGGGTCATCGCTCTCCGCGCCCGAGTTGTCGGAGTCCTCCGTCGCCTCGTCCTCGTGCTGATCCTCTTCCATCTGCGGCAGAAAAGAAACATAGATAAAGACATCTATCCAGCTCAGTGACAATGAGACAGGATTACAGGATTACAGGTTTCAAGGCGCACCACAGACAGATTTTCCATGGGCTATGAATAGAATTCTAGCGTCACGCTCGGGAATGATAGAAATCTTTGGGTAAACTCGGGACCATGGTTATGACCACGCCCGGCCCTCCGGTTACACCCGCGTAGTTTCCAAAGTGAGCTATCAAATTTTGAGTTATACGTTTACACTTCTATCGGCAGTTCCTATGACTGACGTTTTTAGGGTTCCGTAAAACGTAAAAACGGAACCCTTATAGATTCGTCATGTCTATCTGTCTGTCTGTCTGTCCGTCCGTATGTCACAGCCACTTTTTGCCGAAACTATGAGAACTACACTGTTGAAACTTAGTAAGTAGATGTATTCTGTGAACCGCACAAATTTGCTGTGATTTGTACAAAAAAATTAAAAATACGTAATGCGCGAATGACACTTCCAAAGTGGTAAAATGTGTCCCCCCCCCCCCCCTCTAACTTCTAAAATAAGAGATTGAAAAAACTAAAAATATAAAGATGTACATTACCATGCAAACTACCAACGAAAATTGGTTTGAATTCGATCTGATAAACTGCTCATCAGATCGAATTTTAGTACATCATAAATACACTATTATTAAAACTTCGATCAAAGTTACAACGAACTACAAGAACTATGTGTATACTATGTATATTATGTTACTTGCTGCAACGGAACCCTTCATGGGCGAGTCCAACTCGCACTTGGTCACTTTATTTTTTAAATATACCTTTGTGTAGTTTAATAGTCCATTTTTTTCAGTTTCGTTCCAAGCTTTTACTCCTTGAGAAATGGAACTCTATAGTAAACTATAACATCAATGGCTGAAACTGTGGAACACAGCTATTATAAATACAGTGTACATAACGAAAAACAAACGAAAATGAGACATCGTTTCGTGGTTGACGTTCAAAGAGTCGAACGAAGAGATTAGAGTCTACTTTAGTGATAAGAACCTCATGGCTGTGGAATGATTTGCCTGAGTTGGGTGGGTTTCGGAGTAACAATCTCGGTATGAATCGGTTTCTTCTAAGTAGGTAAGCACGCCCCATCGTAAATCGCATCGTCGCTTAACATGAGACGAGATAGCGGTCAAAAGTTAACCTATTATTATTTTTTTAAAAATGGTTGTCTGTAAAGTGGGTTTACTGACGATAGTTGAACGTGACAACTTCAACTACGCCTTAGAGCGAGGTAACGCCAGCGGCGAGATAACGCCGTTAACGGCACATGACGTCATGTTTTGCGGGCGTGCAGCCGGCTTCATCGAATTATAAGACGTTGTCACGTCAATAATCTTATTTTAGTATTTTATATTTCAGCAGAAGGTATGGATATAACCTTAGCATATACATGTGTACTTGTGTACATAATATAGTAATCACATGTGGGTTGCGAGCCATATCCGGCCCCATAACTGAAACTAGACGGGTTCGTCGTCGCTCGCACTCCAAGGACGGAGATAACTATTGTGCCAAGGTCGTAGATACATTATCACGTCTTTGGACGCAATCACGCCCGATACAGCTTTTATGGGGCTAGGCATTTATTTAACTAATGGACTAACTAAGAACTAAGCATTTATGTAACTAACGGAGAGCCCGTGAAAGGTAAACATTGTTTAATTATTTTTTTAAATAAAGAGTGACGAGACGAGCAGGACATGTGCCTGACGGTAAGCAACATGCCTGTCACATAACAACACAGTGACACGCAGCTATTGGAACATGAAGAGTACTAATCATTACCTAGCACTGCACCGCGCTCGTCACCCAGAGATCAAAGTTCTTATATCTCTAAGCCCTGTAATTTCTCTGGAAACATTGCCCTTCAAACCGGATAACAGTAATGTTTGCACATTACTGCTTGGCGGTAGAATAACTGGCAAAGGTGTGGTCCTTCCCCAGGCGGTTTCTGCCAAGAGTCCTACCACTACAAACATTTGTAATTATTGTAATTTTATAAAAGCTGAAGGTTTCTTAGCGTAGGTACGCTTCTAAATACACCTATAGCATTTCATAAAACGTCATGGCTTAATGGTTAGAACATGTGATTTTTGAAGTGAAAACTTCTTTAGGCGCGCCTAAGACAGGTTTTTCGTAGGCTGTGAATTGAATTCTAGCGTCACTAAATTAGCTGCCAAAAAACAAGGTCTACTTGAAATACCTTCGCTCCTTAGAGAGGTCTAAGGTGCGAAGGTACTTCAAGTTTGAACAATTGCTCACGTTATATCAAGCACAGATCGCTCTTGTATGGAGTACTGTTCTTTGGGATGGATCGGCTAAGTATCAGCTTGAGGCTTTGGAGTCGATTGAGAGACGTGCCAAAAGGCTCGTAGGCAATGACACTCTTGTGCAAAAAAGACTTCAAAGTCTTGAACATCGCCGCAAAACTGCTAGCCTATCGATTTTTTATCGAATACATTTCGGAGAACGTGCGACTGATTTGCATTATCTAATACCACCTTGCCCGTTTTTCCATCGGAATGCTCGTAGCTCGAAAAAGCGACATCGTTTCATGGTTGATGTTCTGAAGACACGAACGAAGAGATTCGACTCTACTTTTGTAATAAGAACGTCTAGGTTGTGGAATACGTTGCCTGAGTGGTTTTTCGCGATAGCTACAATCTTTGTGTTATCAAATCAAGAGTGAATCGGTTTCTTCTCGGTAAACACGATCATCGTAGACCGCATCGTAGCCTGTCCATAATAGCACAGTGACACGCAGCTATTGGAACACGAATTGTCCAAATCATTACCCAGCAACGCATTGCGCTCGTCACCCGGATATATAAGGTGTTTTATCTCTTAACCCAGTAATTTCTCTGGAACCATTGTAATTTCAGCAGTGGGAGAACAGTTACTAGTTTGCTTATGGCTACAAAAGCATTTCCAGAAATAGAAGTAGTTGGTTACATTAATCATACTTCGAAAATTATAGTCCCGTTTCTCAGGTTTCTCAGGCCGCCATTTGTGGCATTAGTTAATAAGTTATTTCTGTGTAATATTTTAATTTCTTTGTGTTGCAATAAAGTGTTTCTATCTATCTATCTATCTAAATTGCTCAATATACCTACTTATCTACGATCGGGTAATGTCGCATAGGGTGAACATAGGTCAGGCGCATAACCAGACCACTACAAAAAGTCATTCATTCAAACTAGATAACTTAACTAAGTATTCGACCTTGATTGAGTTACATACTTACATAGCGTAAGTACAAACGTGTGATAAGTAAAATCATGTGTTATAACAACATACCAGGTATTTCTAGGTTTTAATGTAGGTAATACATACATGACAACACCAGTTTCATGAGTGTGAAATATTTATATAATACGAATATTTTATTCTAATATTAAATGATTTAATTTTCTCCAGAAAAACTAAGACCAAGTCGAATTGAAAAAAACTGAGACACTTCACAAAATTTCATATTTTTTGTGAAATCTACGAATACGTCATCACGTCGTCCAGGTAAAGGTGAGGAATATTTTTTGTCATATTGCAAAAACCACCACACCAAGTTAAAAATGAAAAACCAAAAAAACAAAAAATTCAAATAACAACAAAACAAAAACTTGGTTATTTGAATTTTTCGCCTAAATTTTGAGGTTCGCCTAAGTTTTACTTTTTTCCATAGGACTTGTAGTTTTGCCGGAAATCAAGATAAACCATTTTTTACCCATAAAACTCATCATCATCATCATCAACAGCCCACTAAACGTTCCCACTGCTGGGACTCGGGGGCTTCTCTCGCAAGGAGAGAGTTAAGGCCATAATCTACCACGCTGGCCCAGTGCGGGTTGGTGGATGACACAGGACTTCGAAAGATTCTAGGTACATGTCGGTTTCCTCACGATGTTTTCCTTCACCGTTTTAAGTTATGCACATTTACGCAAGACAGTGGTGCGTGTGGGGCTTGAACCCGGGGTCTCCGGATCGGCAGGCGCCGTTCTCCCGACTAGACCAGCCGTAACTTCCTTAAAATATAACTCACCCCCTCCCACTTCCAGCCACCTCCACATCACTTCCACACTTCCCACTTGCACCAGGCACTTCCAGCCTTAAAACTCACCCCCTCCCTTTTCCCGAACTCTGATCGACGGTTATTTATTTTTCCTTTTATTTTTATCATATTCCCTTCCTTTCCTAATGGGTTTCATCCTACTGTAATTTTTTTTCATTTTTTTACCATTTTTGAAGGCTTCGGCCCTGGTCTACAGTTTGTATATTTCAATAATGCGTGTAAAATGTTTTTTTTTTTTTAATCTTTATTTCTTTATTTTTAGAGGCTTATGTCGCACAACGACAATGTCAGCCCCGTGAAAACACAATAGTTTTCTACACATAAATATCGCACAATAGTTTAAGCAGTGTCCTTGCAATTTCACTCTCAGGTGCACATAGGACACTTTGAATTATCCCAATATCAAGTAAATTCACACCGTACTGAGTGAGAATGGCTGACCGTACGGACTGCGTTCGTAAACACTCTACTAGAATATGATGTACATCTTCGACCTGTCCACATATGTCGCAGCAGCTAGATTCTACTAACCTCATGAGATACTTAAATTTATTTAGGGGTATATGTCCAGAGCGAAGTCTGTGGGCCATCACTATCCATTGTCTCTTCATTCGACAATTGGTAAACCATGGTATTTTAGGCGGTTCTTTTATAAAAGTGTTATACCAGATTCCTTTCTGACTTGAAATTGAGTCATAGTGTATCTTCCACTTTTCAAATTTTTTATTTCTATAGGTACAGAGGATTTCTGAGATTTCTGGCATAACGTATATTTCTGACCCAGTAAGTATAGCTTCTTTTGCTCTTTTATCGGCTTCGTCATTACCTTGGACACCAACATGTGATGGGATCCCTCGTGCCATCGACTGCCCTCGTGGCTTAGTTGGTAGTAGCTCTGCCTGCGAAGCCGAGGGTCGTGGGTTCGATCCCCACCCAGTGCAAATATTTGTGTGATGAATTCAAATAATTGCACTGTGTCTGGGTGTTTAATGTTTATATGTATAATAAGTATGTATTTAAAAACTATATAAGTATTATATCAGCTATCTGGCTGCCATCATACAAGCTTTGCTTAGTTTGGGGTCAGATGGTGTTGTGTGTGAATTGTCCACCAATATTTATTTATTATCCATTGCAGCCGTATATCAACATTTTTCAACCTGAGTAAAATGTACTTATATTTGTTCTCACTTGAGAAATCGCACGCTACCGTTGCTTAGACTACGCTCATAACCCAGAGATATTAGACTTATCTCTATGCCCTGTTATTCCTTTGGAAACATTACCCTTCCAACTGGAACAAAGTGATGTTTGCAGATTACTACTGCTTAGCGGTAGAATAACTGGCAAAGATGTGATACTTCCCAAGGCAGACTCTACAAAGCGTCCTAATACCAATACTGGAATGTTAATGTGTTGGCACATTCTAAATTGCGTTTAAGTAACAGGTGCGTAGTTTTTACGTAAATTACGTATATTTACTTAGTACTAACCAACTTGAAAATTGATCGGTCACGAATTACCAAAATTATTTGATCAGGCGTGAACACAGCACAGCCTTGAGAAACAACGACAAATGCCAAAATAATAGTCGCCTCAAATCCTACTAATATTATAATAATAACATTAAACTAGGTTTCACGCGCGTTAAGGGTTTCTTATTTCGCGGAACCCCAATTATTTTACTGAAGGAAGAGTAATCTATGTTATGCCTTAGAAGATCAGTTATCTGGTAGTGAAAGTCCGGTCATAATCGGTCCAGCCGTTTTGGAGCGTTCGCACTTTCGATAGGACGCCCAGATTGCCCAGTGTTCTGACAGCGAATTCAATTAATTGTGCTATCAATTAAATAATTTGTAGTTTTAAGGGTAGATGTCAAAGTAACACCAAGAGCTGGCGATGGTTTGTTACCGGAACAGCCACAATTCGAAAACTAGGAATGAGTAGAAATTTACTCTTTTTTGCGAAGGGTAGAAAATCTTTTCCACGTTAAACTTGGCCAGATTGGCATCGCCCCATTGAGAGATAGCTTTGAGCTTTCAGCGCTCAACGATACTATTACTATTTTAGTGACTAGGTCCACTGGCCCGTGCTCTGGATAAGTAGCTCTCCATGACATAAGTCGGTGTTCAAAATATCTGCTAGTAACAATATTGTCATCGAAAAAACGTAAGCATTATGAAGAAAACAAGGACTTATATGACACGTTCGTGAAAACACCTCTACGCTAATTGACGACATTTTGATAAATGTAAAATTATGTCAAGGTGTAGTATGACACGGAGCTCGTGCGACAAATTCATTAATATTAATAAAAGGTCAAGTGCGAGTAGGACCCTCGAGAGTTTTGTATCATCATTGAAGTAGTAGGACCCTTTGTTGCAGTGGAAGGATTTAGGTAGTTGCTGCACCCATCTACGGTCAGTACGCTGTCTGTGAATGGGTGCAGAAACGACCAGATCGAGATTCAGGTATGGTTCATACCAGGGATGTAACGGAGGTCATTTTATCGGAACCGAAGGCGGAGTCGGAGGTTTAAAATTTGATTTACCGAAGTCGGAACCGAAGTCGGAGGCATAGGCAGGATCAGAAGTGGTGGCAGGAGCGATATTTTTATTGGGGACAAATAAAAGATTATTTTGTAAAACACGTGGACACGATACACATTGGCGGGCAATTGAATTAGGGGTTGTGATTTTGTATTTTCATTTACTTTCTACTGCAATAAGGGATTATTTCAAATATTTATACGCCTTACCTCCGATTAAAACCTCCGTTTTAAAAGTTTCGGAGCCGAAATCGAAACCGAAGGTGTAATTATTATAATCGGAAGTTCCGACTTATCGGAGTCGGGGTCGAAGCTCCGTAACATCATTTTTTATGTATGTGTGTATTCTTAATAACCCCATTTGTGTATGAACACAAATGGGGTTATTATGAATTATTTAAATGTCCAACAGAATCTTGCACCGCTGCACTTGGGATAAGCGAGGCAAAGTGCTAGTGAGAAAAATATTCATCAACAGTGCGACACGACACACGACCTAAACAATTCCTCCCAGCTCAAACGCAGTATAATTATATAGTTATATAATAGTTAAAAGTTAACTTGCGTTAAATGTAACCATTAAAAGTTAACTTGCGTTAAATTTACGAGATAACAACACGTATACTTAAACTACAGCTGCAAAGCAGTTTGCATGCACAAGCAGCCTACTAAATGTATTGCTAGAACTCGGGACCTTTACTCGCAAGGACATAAATGTCGTATGACTTTGAAAGATTCTAAGAGCACATCGGTTTCCTCGCGATGTTTTCATTCTCCCTTTTTTAGTTTGCAGCATTACGCGCATAACTTCGAAATTCGAAAAGACAAAAATGCGCGTGGGATTCGTACCAGGGGCTCCAAATCGGTAGAAACAGCTATCTGCAGTTGGTGAAATACTCAATGGTCCAAGCAGAGTTCGAACCTATGACGTCATGAAATCAGACAGCTTCGCCAATGGGCCCCCATAGCTACACTATTAAAATAATTCAACCCATTGAAGGCGCTATGGTGATTCATTAATGCTAACTATCCCATTGTAACGGTCTCGCTTGCACTCCCATGAATATTAACACAAAGCTGAAGCTCTGATAGAGATCTCTTGCTATCCTCCTCGCACGCAAACAGCTGCAAAGGTCGAGAGCAAGATAGCAGAACGTTACAATCGACACACGTTATAAGGTTGCTATGGCTTCCGGCTTTATCTTTTGTAACGAAAACAAAAACAAAGCGATAAAAGTTGTACTTGAACAATGCGTGAATAATTGTGAATGAAAATACGACAATGCATGAGTTTATGAACGAGAATTGAATATGCAGAACACAGTGGTTCTGTATGTTATATATTTATATGTACATTGTGCATACTAGCAGTGCCTCCCAGATTTACCCGCGTAGTTCCTGTTATTTTCCCGGGATAAAAAGTTGCATATGTGTTCTTCCAGACTATAATCTGACTGTTCGAAATTTAAGCCAGATTCCTGCAAACGTTACGACGTGATTGAGAAACAAATATCCAAACATTGATATTTATAATACAAATATTGTTAGGTTTAGCACATACTGATTGGCTTGATCAACCAGTGTAAAAAAATTTAAGAAAGTAGTTGGAATTTAATGTCCTTGCCGAAACAACGTCCACAAGAAACCTGTATCAGATGTCACCGCTGTCGCTGAGAATATGATGTGGTGATTTTTTTTTGTATTTTTATAGGTTTACACTTGACCGTCATCTCGCCTTATGTTTAAGCGGTGATGCGGTCTACGATGGAGCGTGTTTACCTAGAAGAAACCGATTCACTCTCGATTTGAAGGCACCGAGATTGTAACCATCGGAAAATCCATACAGGCAACGTATTCCACAGTCTAGACGTTCTTATCGCATAAGTAGAGTCACAACACTTTGTTCAAATCTTTAGAACGTCAACCATGAAATGAAACCGCTTTTCCAAGCTACGAGAAGCCCGATTGATCGTGTTTTTAGGGTTCCGTAAAACGTAAAAACGGAACCCTTATAGATTCGTCTTGTCTGTCTGTCTGTCCGTCCGTATGTCACAGCCACTTTTTGCCGAAACTATGAGAACTACAAACTACACTATTGAAACTTGGTAAGTAGATGTATTCTGTGAACCGCATTAAGATTTTTACAAAAAAAAAAAAAATGAAATTAGGGTTGCCCCCCATACTTAGAACTGAAACTCAATTTTTTTTTTCATTAAACCTACACGTGTTGTATGTTTATCGATAGGTCTTCAAAAATGGTGTTGAGGTTTCTAATATAGTTTTTGTCTACACTGAGTAATTTGCGCGAGAGACACTTCCAAAGTGGTAAAATGTGTATCTATCCCCCTCCCCTCTAAGTTCTAAAATATGAGAATGAAAAAACTAAAAAAAAAGATATTATGTACATTACCATGCAAACCACCAACGAAAATTGGTTTGAACACGATCTGATGAGTAGTTTTTTTTTAGTACGTCATAAATGCATTATTATTAAAACTTCGATCAAAGTTACAACGAACAAAAAAAACTATATATTATGTTACTTGCTGCAACGGAACCCTTCATGGGCGAGTCCAACTCGCACTTGGCCACTTTTTTTTTTTTTAAGACTTTGCCAGCTAGTGGCACGAGGCATGAGCCCGTCAGCTGACCGTAACAAACCGTCTCCAGCCTAGCGGAAGGCTTTAATAGCCTGTGCGTCAGACAGGTCACATCACTACACCATCCATAAACTTCTTCGGTCCTATTTTCATAACATTATGGCATAAAATCCTCTGGACTTGGAGCCAGTCTAAAATTAGCCGATGCCTCCTACATCATCCACAAGTGAATCGGTCAGGGGCTATTTTTACCTCAGTTCAAGAGGATGCTACTTTTATAATCCGAATCAATTTGCTGGGACTTCATTGTTTCCCTTCCTTAACTCTTAAATGTCTCTTAAGCACATTACTGGTCAGATGCTCTTTATTTTGGTCTACGTTGATTGATTGCAGTATGAAGTTGTTACTTCACTCACTCTATAAATCAATTGGATGCAGATCTTCCAATTGTTAACATTACACCATTTTTTAGGTCGGGATCGAAACCAAGGCTCAATGAGGAGACCCTGAGTTTCCTTCTTACTATCAGACTAAGGCCCAAGCGTCATCAATAAATAAATAAATACTGGTGGACAATTCACACACAAAACCATCTGACCCCAGACTGTGGTAGTGGTAGGACTCTTGGCAGAGTTATAATATCTTAGATCTCTGGGTGACGAGCGCAGTGCAGGGCTAGGTAATGATTTGTACTGTTCATGTTCCAATAGCTGTGTGTCACTGTGCTGTTATGTAGCAGTTATGTATGTTGCTTACCATCAGGCACATGACCTGCTCGTCTCGTCACTCTTTAATTTAACAGAAAAACTAAGCAAATCTTGTACTATGGCGGCGAGAACGGCCAGATAGCTGAAAAAATACATGGTAGATATTCACAAGATTCGTACCAAGCGCTACGAATCTTCGTTCGCTCGTACGCTCCGGAAAACTGTGGAATAATCTACCCCATGTTGTGTTTCCCGATAGGTACAACTTGAGTGACTTTGAATCTAGAGTTTTTTTTATAGTATAGTGACAGGACGAGCAGGGCATGTGCCTGATGGTAAGCAACATAACAGCACAGTGCCACGAACCCTTTGGAACATGAAGAGTCCAAATCATTACCTAGCACGGCACTGCGGGCGTCACCCAGATATATTAGATGTTTTATCTGGAGTAAACAAAGAACGTGGTAAAGAAGGTAGATGAACGTGTTACATCCTAGGCTATTATAATATTAGTAGTACCTAAGTAGGATTTTGGCAAGACCTCCCCTCTCCGCAAAATAATAATAGGTGAGATTCGAATTCCTCCTAAAACCACATGTATCATTTGATGAGTCAAGTAATGTAGTCAGTGCATTAATACACATTGGCTCCGATCCGACGATGATTTATTTAAATCCCTCCGAAATATCGATATTCAGAGTCATAAAGCCGCCAGAAAGTTCTTGCGTGTTTCACATCCTTCATGCCAAATTATTAATACGATAACTCCATGACTAATATGAAAAACATGCCATATTTCTCATAGTAGCAAAAAAGGTTCTTTTATCTAAAAATCTACTCCATTGTAGTTTTCGATCGCATTAGTGAAACAAACTATACAAGTAAAACTGATTATCTTCCTAGCATCCTAACATTTTCAACTATCATCGTCCCATGGTTGCACCTGCCTAGTTTTCGTTCCCGTTACTTACCCGTGGCAAAACTAAGCTCAAGTTGAACTACGAATATTCTAGACTATAATCTTTTTTTTTTTTAACTATTATAGGTTCGCACTTGACCACCATCTCGCGATGATGCGATCAACGATGGAGCGTGCTTATCTAGAAGAAACCGATTCACTCTCGATTTGAAGACACCAAGATTGTAACTATCGGGGAAAACCCACTCAGGCAACGCATTCCACAACTTAGACGTTCTTATCACAAACGAGGAGTCAAATCTCTTCGTTCGTGTTTTTGGAACATCAACCATGAAACGATGTCGCTTTTTTTGAGATGCGAGAAGTCCGATAGAAGAAAGGGCTAGGTGGTATTAGATCATGCAGATCAGTTGCACACTCTCCGAAGTGTATCCGATAAAAACCCGATAAGCTGACAATTTTGCGGCGATGTTCAAGACTTTGAAGTCTTTTACGCACAAGAGTGTCATTACCTATGAGCCTTTTGGCACGTCTCTCAATCGATTCCAGAGTCTCCAGCTGATACTTAGCCGATCCATCCCAAAGGTGCGAACAGTACTCCATACAGGAGCGAATCTGTGCTTGGTACAAAGTGAGCAACTGTTCAGAATTGAAGTATCTTCGCACCTTTGAGAGGACACCTAGTTTTTTGGCGGCTAATTTAGCCTTAGACTCAATGTACGTGCCAAAGTTGAGCGTAGATGTCAAAGAAACGCCCAAAAGCTCTAGATGGTCAGTAACCGGCACGGATACGCCTCGAAAAGTAGGAGTCAGTTGGAATGGACTCCTTTTAGCGGAGAACAAACACGCCAGTGTCTTTCCTTCGTTAAACTTGGTCAAATTGGCATCGCCCCATGTAGAGACTGCCTCAAGGGCCAAGTTCAAACGCTCGATCATACCTTCTCTCATTAGCCGAGTTTGTTGCCCACTGGCTCTTGCGCTAGATATACATATATAACTCTCTACGACGGTGCTATCATCCGCGTACCCAAAGATAGGTATCTTTGGGTAATCTAATTGAGTTCTAAATTTCATCGGGGTCCGTTCAGCCGTTCCGACATGAATGAGTATCAAACATCCAAACTTCCGGGGCCTTAACTTATTGTATAAAATAACTATGATCTTTTCAACGCACGACTTTGATTGCGTTGACTTTAAAAATGTTTCTTTTGATTTGATTGTTTGTTTTGATGTTCAAAAGAACTCTAAATTTTTCGGGATACAAAGTACTCCATTAAAAGCATTTATAGCATTTATTTTACGTTAGCTCCAAATGTGAGACTGTCCGTGTATTACTTATAACGCGATTCAGCAACACATATCCAAACTTTCTCATTTTTAGGGTTCCGTAAAACGTAAAAACGGAACCCTTATAGATTCGTCATGTCTGTCTGTCTGTCTGTCCGTCCGAATGTCACAGCCACTTTTTACACGTGTGGGGTGTCTATCGATAGGTCTTCAAAAATGATGTTGAGGTTTCTAATATAATTTTTGTCTACACTGAATAACTTGCGCTAGAGACGCTTCCAAAGGGGTAAAATGTGTGTCCCCCCCCCCCCCCCTCTAACTTCTAAAGTAAGAGAATGAAAAAACTAAAAAAAATATATGATGTACATTACCATGAAAACTACCAATGAAAATTAGTTTGAACTCGATCTGATGAGTAGTTTTTTTTAGTACGTCATAAATACACTATTATTAAAACTTCGTTCAAAGTTACAACGAACTACAAGAACTATGTGTACTATGTATATTATGTTACTTGCTGGAACGGAACCCTTCATGGGCGAGTCCAACTCGCACTTGGCTACTTTATTGTTTAACTGTTTATAATAACTAATTGACGTGTTTATACATTTACATTATGAACACAGAAATCTAAATAAGTACTATTATTTAGATTTCTGTATTTATGAATAAAGAATTTACACTTTGTATCATTTATGTTTATTTTTATTGCTCTTCTATTTCATTACTTACCAATATTTTAGTTGTTTGCGATTTTATTGTAATATTTGATTTGACATGATGTAATAAATATTCTAGGAATAATAAAGAATAGTTAAACAAACTAAACTGTCTTTTCGAAGTCATGTGCGTAATGCCGCTAACTTAAAACGGTGAAGGAAAACATCGTGAGGAAACCGACATGTACCTAGAATCTTTCGAAGTCATGTGTCATCCGCCAACCCGCACTGGGCCAGCGTGGTGGATTATGGCCTTAACTCTCTCCTTGCGAGAGAAGGCCCTGAGTCCCAGCAGTGGGAACGTTTAGTGGGCTGTTGATGTTGATGTTGAAACAAACTAAAAAACACTCTTTTACAGAAAATCCAACGAAAGAGTAAGAAACATTTTTCATTACTTACACATGAATTCAGTGTGATGGTGATAGTTTTTTTTTTTTTTTTAATTTAAATTAGCCACTCCACAGACACCGGGGTCGTGATCTTTGTCATTTCAATTCTTTTTTTTAGATTTTTTTTTTTTTTTTCTTGTCTTGGATTAGGAGAAGAAGAGGAAAATAGGGGGGAGTTGGGAACATTTTATACCTAATTGTAGTGCTCGTCTGTTGAGCCGATCACTACCGGTTGGGATTCCGCCAGTAATCGACTCGACATCGATTCTTTGCCTAATTGTCATTTGCCTAAGCCACCTCTTCCCGGCATAGAGGCTCCACAACGGCCGCATTTCTGTCCCTGATGGCCATCTTCAGGTTGAAGTCTCGGATGGTCTTCGGTGATGCAGCCAAAGCTCGCCGCACGAACCGGCCGATGGCGTCGTCGGTGTCGTCAGCGTAGTATGTGAAGGTCCCCGTGTGCCGTGAGATTGCAACAACCGCATGGGGCACGCTCTCGTGCAGCTTCATGTTTGCCTTGGTTTTGATTGCGATTACCGACTCGTATGTTAGTCCCTGAGCTTCATGGATGGTAAGGATGCGTGACCCGGTGCCTGACCCATAACCCTGGTTTGTCAGGGTATCCTTCTCTTCTTGAGTGTGTAATAAAAAGAGGGTGTTTGGTAGGGTGTTGGGTATTTGCGCTCCCTTATACCTTCTCTGCTCTAGGGACTTTATTCGGGACGCTGAGGAGTACATACCGGAGTATATTTCCCTCAGCGCATATGCGACATCCATCGGGTTGCGATGTGTACAGAGCAACTCCTGGCTGATCTTTGTTACCAGGTTTGGGCGGTGATACCTCATTTCGAAGAGATTTTCCCTGTCGATGTAAGGCAACTGATTGACGTCTCCGATGAGGACAATTTCACCAACACCAGACAGCCTTGAAGCCATCACAATGGCTCCAAAATGGTTCACGAGAGCTTCGTCCTCCATGAGGCGACTGAAACTTTCTCTTCCGAAACCATTTACCAGAGCAGAAGCCATGGTTCGCACTCTGGTTTTGACCAGATTTCCGATTCGGTGCGATAGCTTTTCTCTAGAGATCTTTTGCTGCCTCAGTTGTTGTGGTGATGATGGCGTCCTTGTCCACGTCGAAGTGTCTAATCACCCATGTTGTCTTTCCACATCCCGGAACTCATCACTCCGTTAACCCACTGTATTCTCGGTACCTCCCAATTCTCCTAATTCGCCTTGACCTTTGAGTTCCCTGCGAATCTTGGTGCATCGGGCGGTAAATACAATTGGGTCGTTTGGTGTTGTCGCATAAAGAGGCATTCCCGCGCGCTCTGTCTCTTTCTCGTTCAGTGTCACGAAGCCATTTTCAGCACTGTAAGCTGCCACATACTGTCCTGTCATGGTTCCCTTGATGACCCGAAAAGTGACATTATTGTAAATGGCTGCTTCGGCCTCCTCGAGTTTCGCCTTTAAGAGGCTTTCACTTCCTAGCCTATAGAACTTCATGATGTTTTCGCAGGTCTTCGGTTGACTAGTCGTGTCGCGCTCAGTGTGGCAGTGAAGGCCGTGTTGGTGCCTCGGCTGCCACTTTGATTGGCTGAAGCTTTTTCCGCGGCTGCCCTCTGCTGTGCTCTTTCGGAGCCGATTTGGATGGTCGAACTAGGAACAGGATGTCCCCAGCTGTCAGTTGCATTTGTTTGGTCGTGCGAAGGGGCTCTGAGGAAGCTCAGATTTTCTCCCCTGTCTTCGTATACGACAACCTCATGATGCTTAGAAGCCTCAATGCAACCCAGCCGGTCTGCGACTTTCGCTCTGGAGTATTCGATTGCCATCGCATCCACGCTTATCACCCGGGGTGCTTCACTTGCATTTCTACTCAGCTGTGCGAGCAGCGCACTTGACTGTGTGAAAGGGGTCTGGCCTTCCGAGTACTCTATTAGTGCAATCGTTTTGTTTTTCGATCGCACCAACCGAAATCGGTGGCCGTCTACCTCGCACACCGGCATAGCGTCGTAGGTTTTCCGCTTCATTGCGACTTTTGCGGTATTACTCCGAATCTTTCTGTATTGCTGTCCATGAAGATAGCCACTCCACGGATAAGGATCCCAGCTTCTCCTCGATCTGCGTTCTCCAGTAGTTGTTGGATGGAGATGCTCTTCGAGGAGTTATGTTGGGCGGGAACCGCATTCCACGCGGCGTCCACGGACAGCGGGGCAGGGTGTGGTGGCGAAGGGGGGTGCGTATTTGAAATAGTGGAGTTTCTTTTGGCCGCTATGCGGAATGAGGTCTCCATGAAGGACAGAAGGCGTGTTCTGTTATCTGGATCTGCTAAGATGTTGTGGAGATCCGAGACAACCAGCCTTCCGTCGATCATAGATTCGAGCTCATGTTTTGCGGCCATGAATCGGGGACAATCGACTAGCACGTGCCAGGCCGTTTCAGGTTGGTCGGGGTCACACTCGCATGCAGGACTACTCTTGAGCTTAAATCTGTACAGGTATTCTGCTATTCCTCCGTGTCCCGTCAACGCTTGTACTTGGAAGGGAGTCAGTTTTGTGGTTCTAATCACCCGATATGCAATTCCTATGTCGGGGAGGAACGTCTGGGTGACTTTTCCAGTGTCCGAGGTTTCATATCGATCCTGCCATGTCTTGACCGATTCTTCGCGGATTTTCCGTTTGACGTAGGACAAGGGGATCCCCTCGTAATCCCTAGGTGATTCGGTGAGCGCCGCCAATTTGCCCAGTTCGTCAGCTCTTTCGTTGCCGACGGTGCCAACATGCGCTCTCACCCAGAAAAGACGAAGAGGTCTCCCTTCAGCATTTATCTGTCCAATGTTTTCCACACTTTACCAAAGGGTGACTCGTTTTTGGGTTACTTAGCAATTCGAGTGAAGATCGAGAGTCACTCAGGACATTAACTTCTGGGTCCTTGCTCGTTAACGCCATTTGAGTTGCCCGGTAAAGAGCATAAAGTTCCGATTGAAAGACTGTGCATTCGGAGTGGAGCTTGATGGTCGAGTTTTTGACCTCTTTGCCATTCTCCCACCATGTTACAGCAGCTCCAACTTTACCCTCAACCTTACTGCCATCAGTATAAATAGGAAGATTGGAGGTGTCTTCTATGAGCTCGTACTCTACGGATGACTGTGTGGACGGATGGGGTTGGTCCAGGTAGTTAGTTCGTCGTTCCGTTCGATTTCCACTTCTGGTGGGAGGTAGTCTTGGGAGATGTATTTTTTACTCTGTACAAATTTGCTGCTTCCTGTATCCTCAGATCCAGGGGGAGCAGACCGGAAAGGGCAAGTGCTGATTTTAGAGGAACAGTACGGTACGACTTACAGATTTTCTGGGCAAAACCTCTTTGGATTGCGTTCATTGCGACTTGTTTGTCTCGAAGTATATGATAGTGATTAAAAAATATATTTTTTAGTCAAAGGCGCGGGGTGCTCGTATTAATTGTTAGAAAGTGTAAATAAGACTGTCTATTTTTGTTTTAGAAGTCGGTTTAATTTTTTGTAGAAAATAGTTTTTTTTAGGATTAAGTATACCCTATAGAAATCGATCTTGGCCAGCCATTTTGAAGATTACCCAAATTACCCTGTAAAAACTAACAAGCAGAGAAATATTTCATAAACTAGTTATTGGGCTACCTACCTAGCCTACACTGTTGTCTTAAAGAGGAAACGACAATTTTGACTGTGAGAGGTAATCTACGGAATCAGAGGATCTTCTTAAAAAAATGGTTGTCTGTAAAGTCGGTTTACTGACGATAGAACGTGACAACGTCTTAAGAAATCAGTACGCTGATAGCGCGATTAGTGATACCGCTCGACTCGGCGGGTGGCGCCCTCAGCGCTCAGCTTCGTCCACATGGCACGGAAGACGAACTAACGGTAACGGCGGAACGTTACAGTTTTGCGGGCGTGCAGCCGGCTTCATCGAATTATAAGACGTTATCACGTCAAAAACTACATTTCAAATTTACTCATTCCAGACACCAAGAAGCTGCTTAAACGTAAACACTTTCAATATTTTTAAGTAGAAGGAGTTGGGGGAAAGAGAGACCTTTGCCAAGAAGTGGGACAGTTAAAAAAAAGTGACGAGAGGAGCAGTTCACTCCTGACCTGCTACTAATGATAAGTAACATATAAAAATGACACGACACAAACATAAAAGCAAAGTGACACGCAGCTATTGGAACATGAGGAGTCCAAATTATTACCTAGCACTGCACTGCGCTCGTCACCCTGAGATATAAGATGTTTTGTGTCTACGCCATGTGATTTCACTAGAAGCATTGTCCTTCAAACCGGAACACAGTGATGTTTTCACATCACTGCTTGGCGGTAAAATACCTGGCAAAGGTGTGGTACTTCTAAAATATGTCGTACTACTAAAATTAAATTTACATTATTAAAATTCGGGTACATAAAAGAATAGGGTAAAGTAGCCAAAACTATGATATGATATACACTGTTTATGGTGTTCGGTGTATATACCTGTATACCTAGTTTTCCCGTAATAAAGCTAATGTGTCCACTGTCCAGAGTATAATCTATAATATCTGTACCAAATTTCATCCAGATCCATTCAGTACTTTATAGATAGATAGTTATACTGTTTATTGACACAAAAAAGGATATACAGACATAATTAAAAATAATGTGTAAGCTAGTGCGGCAGTGTGTATGGATATAGATTAGCGCGGAATCCTCGGTTGGTAAATCAAAGTATAATACTGCATTTGCGTTATGAAAACAAACTGAACTAGTGTATTAATTTAACAGATTAGATAACGACAATTGCACCATGATACCGTTTCTACTTCCAGTCCAAGACTGTCCCAACAACAGCCCAAGATTACTTGGTTTGTCTTTTTAAAAGTCAGCTGGTTTCTACTAACTGCCTACCAAATTTTGGGCATACGTAGAAATACGCAGAAGGCGCAGTGCCCACGTATTATTAACACCCTATCAAAAAGAGAGGTGTTATAAGTTTGACGTCGATGTCTGTCTGATAGATTTCGATGCAGTTTTATTTATTTGAAAGCCAGTTTCCTTGCGGTAGTTCTCAGCAGGGATGTTACGGAGTTCCGACTCCGATAAGTCGGAACTTCCGATTATTAACTTCGGTTCCGACTTCGGCTCCTAAAATTTTAAAACGGAGGCGGAGGTTTTAATCGGAGATAATGTTTATAAATATTTGAGTAATACCTTATTGTGGTGAAAAGTAAATGGAAATGGGTTGTATTTCCATTTACTTTTCACCACAATAAGGTAACCTAACCTAACCCTTTAAATCAATTGCCCGTCAATATTATTCGTGTCCACGTGTTTAACAAAAAAAAAGGGTAAGGTCTTGAATCGAGTCGCCTGAATTTGGAAGTGGAATTTGTTAAGCATTGAAGGGAGGAAAACGATTTTCACAAAACTCGTACATAACGAGTATTTATTTTAATTTATAAACATAGTTGATTACACTGACCATGATCAAGTGTTTTTTTTTTTTTTTTTACTTTAGTGAACCTCAAAAATTGCGATCAAAACGTTTCGTTTCACGAACATAGCAGACGTTCAAATTTATGCAATATTTCCTGATATTGCGTTCCATTTCATGCATCCGCGTGTTATTCGTGTGAATTTACAGAAACTTTAAATATTAATTTAAAATATTTTCGCGTAACTCCGGCAGCTAAAATCGAATTGGGAGGATCAAGACAAAGCCCCTTGACCATTCCACAGTAGCAGTATCCTCAAATTCAGGCGACTCGATTCAAGACCCAACCCAAAAAAAAATATCCTCAGTAAAAAAGTCTCTCCTGCCGACACTTCTGATCCTGCCTATACCTCCGACTTCGGTTCAGACTCTGATAAATAAAATTTAAAAACTCCGACTTCGGTTCCGATAAAATATCCTCCATTACATCCCTGGTTCTTAGCTATGTTTGGTTATATTATCGATTGAAGATGGCCGCCACCACAAAATGGCGACTAGTAGAATACCTACTGTACAAATTTCAAGTCCAAGGTAGTCGGAGGTAAATTCTTAATTTTGTTCTTGATAGGCTTACAATTGAACGTCGTTTCGCCAGACGTAGTGACGATGTGATCTGAGACAGAGCGCGCTTACCCAGAAGAAACCGATTCACTCTAGATTTGAATGCACCCCGATTGTATCCAACCCACTATACTAGTAATATGTCATATAAGCAGCCCACTAAATGTTCCCACTGCTGGGACTCGGGGCCTTCTCTCGCAAGGAGAGAGTCAAGGCCATAATCCACCACGCTGGCCCTGTACGGGATGGTGGATGACGCACACATGACGTCGAAAGATTCTAGGTACCCAGATGTCGGTTTCATCACAACGTTTTCATTCACCGTTTTAAAGTTAGCGGCATTACGCACATGACTTCGAAAAGACAGTGGTGCGCGTGGGATTTGAACCCGGGGTTTCGGATCGCCGTTGTCCCGACTAGACCAAACTAGTCCAGTGACTTTTAATCAGCCGTATTTAGAAGTGGTAGGACTCTTAGCAGAGTCCGCCTGGGGAAGTACCACACCTTTGCCAAATATTCTACCGCCAAGCAGTAATGTGCAAACATTACTGTGTTCCGGTTTGAAGGGCAATGATTCCAGAGAAATTACAGGTCTTAGAGACATAATATCTTAGATCACTGGGTGACGAGCGCAGTGCAGTGCTAGGTAATGATTTGGACTATCATGTTTCAATAGCTGCGTGTTACTGTGCTGTTATGTGGTAGGCATGTTGCTTACCATCAGGCACATGACCTGCTCGTCTCGTCACTCTATGCTATAAAAAAAAAAACTTTTCAGGTAATTCGACTAGTAAAAAAAATCGCACAATCCAGGCATTAGACAGCTACGGATTCCAAACGCGCTGAGCGGTCAGTAAACTTAGACCTAAATACGAGTAGCCAATAGCTATTACCTCGCTTCTGCCACACGCAGGATCAAGGCCGCCCGTTCTTCCTGGGCCCATAATTCGCTAATGTCAGCCAGCCGTCCAGCGGCACCCTAAGACGCCGGCGAGGCTATAGGAAGCCCACGGTCGACCTGCACTTATCCAATTTGTCGCTATTATGATTTATTGAGAGTGACCAAGTAGGCGCCTGACCTAGACCGACCAGCTATCTCTGCGAGCGACGCGATGATGAGTAATCATTTCAGCATTTCAATTGCCGGTGGCTTACTCTTTTCAGCATTTCAATTAGTAGAACACATTTCCCTGAGTGGGTGTTCTTTGCTAACAAGGAACATTACAGCCGAGTAACGTTTACCTATTTTGTAACATTACCTACTAACGACTTCTACGTCACGATAAAATTGTAAAAAAATACAAAACGGGTTGAAATTTGGAACACAGTTAAATTTTATTCTTGTCTGGAATAACATTTAGACACTTTTTATCACAGAAAAATAACATAAACATGAACTACGTGGTACGTGGGTAAAACCGCGGAGAGCTGCTTGTCTCAAATATTTCGTCAATAGGCACGATGACTAAATAAAACCGGCCAAGTGCGAGTGAGACTCCCGCACGAAGGATTCCGTACCATTAGCAAATAAACTGCGAAAACCCTCTGGCTTTATTCCGAATTCCGTATACATGGTCATAAACTATCCCAGTTGCCTCGGACAGGCCTTCATATAAAAAGCTTTACTAAAATTTTTATTTTACGTTATGGTTCCAACGACGCATTCGTTAGCGCGTTTTAGTGTTCCAGTGGCGCCATCTAGTTAGCTTAGGCCGGACTAACTACTAGCAAGAAACGGAAAAAAATCAAGTTTGTTGTATGGGAGCCCCCATTAAATATTAATTTTATTTTATTATTAGTATTTGGTGTTTTATCGGCAATAGAAATATCTCATCTGTGAAAATTTCAACTGTCACCATTCTTGAGATACAGCCTGGTGACGGACGGACAGCCAAGTCACAGTAATAGGGTCCCGTTTTTACTCTTTGGGTTTTTTCATTTCTTTCACAAACTATAAATTACGAAAATTCAGCTTAAAGGCCGGGTCACACAGAGGCGATCCGGTAGCGATAGCGATCCGATAGCGATCCGATACCGAGTATGAGATCGCGCCCGCTTGCTGTGTGTCATGTTGCATACAAATTCGAACATTACAAAAAATATCGTCTCGCTATCGGATCGCTATCGCTATCGGATCGCTATCGCTATCGGATCGCTTCTGTGTGACCCGGCTTTAAATGTTTCGAGCGTCATCAGCCTCATCACTTCACTGTACGAGTTTTACGTAGACGTGACGTCAAAACTCCCCTACTCTGGAAGATTGTTGATTTAATTTTTTGTCGATTAGGTAATAAATTGATAGAACAAAAAATACGTGTCCCATATTTTTCCAATCTACCTGAAGGAATTAGAATAGTATATTTTTATACTAACAATACCATCCAACTAGAATGGTATATTTTTAAAGCAGTCGTCATCCGAAATCACTAAACAAATGCTCAAACACCACATATTCACAGATGCCTCCAAAGAATCCTCCTACAGTGTAGTAGGATCTGCAGTCTGGGTTCCATTCACAAGAATTTGCCTTAGCTTTAAGACCCCCCCTCTCACATCCATTTTCACAGGAGAAGCTCTAGCTCTTCTAGAAGCTATTAAGTTTGTTAAATCCCACAATCTCAATAAATCTATCATTTTTACTGACTCAAGAAGTTGTCTCCAATCCATCCTATCAAATCCATTCCGGTCATCCCTCCGCTACCCACTTATCCTCCAAATCAAACATATATTATATGACTGTCACTGTTCAGGACTTAACGTGGTACTTGCTTGGATCCCCAGTCACACTGGAATCCCAGGCAATGAAACAGCAGACGCATGTGCCAAAGCTGCCACTCAGTCTGGCTGCCTTGACAGTTATAAACTATATGCCCACGACTTCTGTCTTCTACCTAGATTCCACCTGGACTCATCGTGGTCAAGGTATTGGAAAACAACGCAAAAAGCCAAAGGCAAATACTATGCGGAAATTCAAGCTGACATTCCTCAAAAACCATGGTTTTTTAAATTTCGTAAAGCCAGTAAAACCACTACCTCAGTAATTTGTCGATTGCGCCTTGGCCACGCCTGTACTCCGGTATTTTTATCCAAACTACGGATTAGGGATAACTCACTGTGTGAATGTGGTTTAGACGAAGGAGACGTCAACCATATATTTTTTGAATGCCCAAATCTGATTTATCCACTATATGATACCCTCCCTCCCAGTATCCCACGTCCTACTTCCATGAAATGCCTATTATCCCTTACCTTTTCCCCTCTAATCAACTGTATATTATGTAAATTTGTAAATATAAATAAGATAAAATTATAATTATATGTGTCACCCCCAACTTAACACTATGTATAGGTATTATCTGTTGTAAAAAAATATTTATTTCATACTACTAACTCGGTGTTGGTTATATCATGTGTTGTCTTTTGTTTGTTTTAGATGAACCAACTTATAAATATATAATAACTTCATACCGCGGTTTACAACACATCTCCGTTTACGAAACTTTCAAGAAACGGACATTGGCGGAATTAACGACAAAGTCGTACAAGCCAGAAAACCAAGAACTGAACTGAACTGAACAAATGCTCAAACGTTCTGCCCACTTTTCACGACGACAGAAGACTCCTAAACCCGGACTAGCCGAAACTGGTTTCTCATCGATTGATGAACACCTACGATCAGGGCGAAGCACTAGGCGAAATAATCTTGCATTCCTATCGCTGAGATACTCCAGCGAAAATAGAAACACTAGTGGTCTTTACTCTGCTATATCGCGATATTGTTTTTGTAACCATCGGGAAAAACCCACTCAGGCAACGCATTCCACAGCCTAGACGTTCTTTTCAGAAAAGTAGAGTCAAACCTCTTCGTTCGAATCTTTGGAACATCAACCATGAAACGATGTCGCTTTTTCGAGCTACGAGAAGTCCGATAGAAAAAGGGCAAGGTGGTATTATATCATGCAAATCAGTTGCACACTCTCCGAAGTGTATTCAATAAAAAAAATCGATAAGCTAGCAATTTTGCGGCGATGTTCAAGACTTTGAAGTCTTTTTTGCACTAGACTGTCTTTGCTTATGAGCCTTTTGGCACGTTTCTCGATCGATTCCATAGCCTCAGATAAATAGCCGAACTATCCCAAAGGTGTGAACATAAATCATTAATAATAGGAATAGATGCACGCGGCGTTCATCCTCGACACAGCGTGCATCTTCAGGAGGTTCCTCAGTCTGCAGCCCTAACCACCGGTAGCTCGGGCCCTGCGGCCCTGCCCCACTGCTGGCAGCGTTCTAGATTCTCTAGATTTAGGTTTTTGTAATATTTTTATGTTGTTATTTTAACATTGTAAAAATGTAAACCTAAGAAAATAAATAAATTAGTACATAATAGCAGTATGTCCTGTATAAATCTGTACTATACAGAATAAAATATACAGTTACAAAATATATTGTGCAAAGTCTGTGGCCGGGCATCATTGGTGCTGGACCTTAATTATGTGAGAAGATATTTTATGTAGTGTATTTATAATCTGATTTCCTGTAGGTTTTATAACTATGTATCTATATTTGCAAAAGTCTTGTGACAGTACCGTCAATACCAGATAGAAATCAGTTTTCAACGAATGGCGTTTACTTTAGATATTTTTTTAAATATAGGTACTTATTAAGCTTTCATTTGAACTTTGTAAAACGTTAATTTGTTGTAATACTTATAACACACAGACACTCCAATTTTATTTATATGTTTAGGCACAAATTTGTATAATTTCTATATAAGCAAAATCAATAACTTTTTGATGTATCATGAATTCATGAATAGTGCCTAGCTTAGAAAGAAATTAAATATGCTTACTCTGGGGGTACAAATAGCAAGTATTTTAAATTTTAGGACAACAATCAATTTATTTATCTCAAAACTGTGTAAATTCAAATATTTAAATGTTTCAAATACAATAAAAGAATCAAATAAATCAGCCTGAAATTAAAACTCCCACAGGTTGTTTTCAGCAAAAGCACATAATGACTGTTTTCTTTGTTCTCGGAATTCAATTTTTTATACAGATGAAGTCTATAAAATGTATAATACTCTATCTGATAAACCATAAACAGCCTTATGTTACCACAGATGGGACATAGCACCTTTCACACGGAGAAAGACTGTAGGCACCTAATACTAGTGAAATTTGTCTCACCTGGAACCTAGTTGCTGAAGGCTGATCCTTGAACCTTGAAGGCTTCTCCACATCCCTGAAGCTGCTCTTGGTCCCCGGTGACTTGGGCTGCACGATGGCTGCTCCATTCGTCATCAATTCAGACAGCAGGCGATCCTTCTCTCCCGCTTCCTTCGCCCTGAACTGCAGCCCCTGCTCTGAGTCATCATTCTTCGGTGGCGCTTCACTGGGGTATTGTATATTTCCATTCGTAGCTGCCATAGACTTGGCGGAACTGATTTTCCGAAACCTCCCGATGATAACATCTTCCTCGTCGTTTAATGGCACAGCTAATTTATCCGGGGCCGCGGTTGAACTCGCCGGCTTCACTGGACTCAGCTCGATGTCCTTCTGAGGCGTATCCATTTCTATTATTATTATTTTAACACATTATTTATATCGCCGCGTGTTCGATGTTTTGCTCTCCGAATTTGAGATAGTCAAGACGTGTCTGGTGAAAATTAGAAACTAGTGGTTGGTAATAGTTCTCCTTTTTATTGTAAGATGTTTTTTATTATCAATTTAAGTCAGTAATTCAAATAATTTAGCGTAACCAGTAACTGGTGAAATTACACACATCCACACAACACAAGGCAATTTTGACAACTGAACCGAAATGAAGAAGAAGAACCAATGAATGAGCCAATGACAATGAACCAAAGAAGTGAATGGTGAAGACTGAAGAATGAACTGACAGGGTAAATCGTCTATTTTGCCCACAGACTCAGTAGAGAGAATTATGCCGGTTACATACGTCAGGATATTATATCGTAGCGATTTCTGTCCGTGCAGATAAATCAAACGTCCATAGTGTCTCCACACGCCTCGGACATAAAGCGCCTAACTACGCGTTATTCAGCACTCGTTACGCAGACTGTCTTCGAGTCTTACTTGTCAGCTCGCTATTACACCAGTCTGAAAAAAGCGCGCTCTAGGACTTTTAATAATACTTCTTTTTCTTTACTACACGCTACTATGGTATTTATTAATTTAAATAAAAAAAATTAAGCATTTAAGATAGGTATAATAACAGCGAGATCAAAATTAAAATTATGGCATTCGAACTCCGATTACCCGAAACACATAAATAAAAATTACCGCGAATACCAATGAACCAATCACGAAACAATGAAATGATATTTTAAGATTATATGTCAATGTCATGTATTTGTGGGTCTAACAATCTTTGTCTTATTACACTACTCGTTATTTAGAATGTATGCCAGTAAGACTCGCAGAACCCGATCTTGCTGTCTGAATTCAGAGTCTTAACAGTCTGACGCTTATCACACCACGCTACTTAGACTAAGATCCTTAGGTCTTATTACACCACTCGTTATTCAGACAGTCTTAACTGTCTGAACTCTGAATAACGAGTGGTGTAATAACGCCTTAAGCGTCGATCGCAGTGTTGCCAACTTAACGAATTTCCCGTCAAATCTAGTGGAATTGGGTACGTTGAGAATGGGAAAATAACTTTTTAACGGCTAACAAGATATTTAACGGATTTACATTTTCATATTTATTTTTACAAAACGTAAGTACTTAATATGAACGGATTATTTTAAATGATGATAACAAGGTTGATCAAAGTATTCTTTTGTAATCCAGACACAAACTTTGCTTTGTTTATAAGCGGCATTTACCTTTGGTATCTGATAAGCAGTGAAGCCAGATCACTCGAAGTTAACTTTTTATCTCTCACCTTTAGGACTGCACCCGTAAGATGCAGCTCAAAAAAATCGCGTGGTATGACTTCACTGCTGCCGAATAATCGGAAAACAATGTTGATATACCTATATATATTACTAGCACCGCTCCCCGGTTTTACTTGCGTGGTTCCCGTTCCCAGGTTTAAAAGTAGCCTACGTATTCTTCTATACATCTTCATCTTGTTCATCTGCGTTCTAAATTTCAGCCCAATCTGTATACATACGTTACGACGTGATTGACCACAATCATCCAATTATTGGCATCTAAAAATATTTACGGATTTTAGAAGGATATTGACAACTAACTTGGCGGATCAAAAAAATCTTGTTGGAAACACTGGTCGATCGTCACTCGTCAGTACTAAGTAGTATATACTACTAATATACTAATAAGTTCTATATGCCAACTCGGCATAAACATGACTCGAGTTAACTCGATTTAGCAGACAGAAACTGAATTTGTTATGAACCAATTAATTTTTAATAATTAAAGGTTACTTATTGTTATTTATTGTTGCCCAAATATCGATGGTTTCGCTATCGATAGTTAACCTTAAAAACAAGTCACAACATTAATAGCACTATCGATACTATCGATGCCACAAATCGACTAATACTACTGATTGGAATCAATTGTACCAATGGTATCGACACTATTGCATCATAATACTATCGATAGCATCGATAGTTTTAATTATTACTATAGATACTATCGATAGCATTAATAAAATCGATGCGTTAAATTAAAATAGTATCGATACTATCGAAAGTAAGTAAAACTATCGATAATATTGAACAATCGATACTTTTATAACCACCGATAGTATTACTTCATAATAATTAAGTTTTAAAAGTAGTGTGTACTGTATACCCACAGCGAAAACTTTAGCAAGGTTTGTGTTGTCCTGTGAGAAAGAAGTGATTGGACAAGAAGCGACCGAATTGGATTTTTAGAGGAACCTTGTAGTAGCTTGAAGTACTAGCTATGTGATTGATTTTTGGAAGGCATTGCTATTGCAGTTTATTTAACTATCGATGGTATCGATAGTATTGCTCATAAACAATCACTGGTGTTCGATACTATTTTCAATACTATTGATACTATTTCTTTTGAAGTGAAAACTTCTTTAGGCGCACCTAGACAGATTTTTCGTGGGATGTTAATTGAATTCATTCGTCACGCTCGGGTATGATAAGAAAGCTTCGGGTAAACTCGGGACCATAGCTATTGGCCATCTAGAAATATGTCAGCCAATGGGAAATGCTGAAAGGGCGTGGACAGGCCATCATGGCATGGCCATCTAGAAACGCATCAGCCAATGGGAAATGCTGGCGCATTTCTAGATGGCCATGCCAAGATGGCGAGGTCACCCCTCCGGTTTCACCCGTGTAGTTTCCAAGGTAAGCTATCAAATCCCGAGTTTTAAGTAGTCATTTTTATCGGCAGTTCCTATGACTCTCAATTGTTTTTTATTTATCAATACTATTGCTCTGTATAACATTATCGATAGAATTGATACTATCGCTAATGTCGATGGTATCGATAGGATATCGAAATGACGTCACCTATCAATATTGTATCGATAGTTTAGCGATAGTCCACTATCGATGAGCAACACTACTTAGATTGATACGGTTACTGGCATAAAGTTAGAATCACAGATCACTATGAACTATGAAATGCACTACAGATAGGAAACTTCGGTTTTGTGACCCTTGTGCCAGCTACACACATAACGATATATAGCAGCGATTAATCTGTGCAAACCAATGAGCCGTTTTCCGACGAGACAAAAAGATATGGTTTAATAAAACGATAATAGGAGGCGCTTGTAGGTCTTTTGGTTTGTTGTCAAAAGCGGTAGGCATAATGGGACTCAATTCATTCAATTTGCGAAAGCACGACTTCTAGTAATAAATAATAAACTACTTTATCCATGTACGCATTTTATTCGAATGAAAACTATATCAAAACATCAAAATTTCAAAACAAATTCGTAAACCTGATGAAAGACAAAATATATATTTTTTAAATTTATTCTTGAATATGGATACTAATCCTTCAGCCGAGAGAGTATCTCTCTACTTAGTCTGTGGATAAAATATTGTCGTGTCAGTGTTGCTATTTATATCTTTGAATTTTCCTTCTACTTTAGCTTAGTTGGTGTCTATTGCCTCGGGAGTTCTAAAGATTTTTACTGAAAAGGGATTGTGATCAGTAACGGTTTTTTATTACATTATCAACCTAATTAGCTATTTTTATTCCCAATATTTTAAAATTAAAAAAGACACTTTTTACACTATACTTTTTCCCTGAAAACGGGTAGGGTCTCTAAAGGGATTACACTGTTGAGAGTATATGGTAGAGACAGATCTATCTGCATCTCGAACAATCGCCATCTAGTGCGTCCGTTGGAACTATTTTTGTCTCGTCGGAAACTCCCTCATTGAGGCGTTTTCCGACGAGACAAAAAGATATGGTTTAATAAAACGATAATAGGTGGCGCTTTTAGGTCTTTCGGTTTGTTGTCAAAAGCGGTAGGCATAATGGGACTCAATTCATTCAATTTGCGAAAGCACGTCTTCTGGTAATAAATAATAAACTACTATATCCATGTACGCATTTTATTCGAATGAAAACTAAATCAAAACATCCAAATTCATAAACCTGATGAAAGACAAAATATACATTTTTAAAATTTATTCTTGCCTATGGATACTAATCCTTCAGCCGAGAGAGTATCTCTCTACTTAGTCTGTGGATAAAATATTGTCGTATCAGTGTTGCTATTCATATCTTTGAATTTTCCTTCTACTTTGGTTTAGGTGGTGTCTATTGGATCGGGATTTCTAAATTTTTTTACTGAAAATGGATTGTGAGCAGTAACGGTGTTTTATTACATTATCAACTAAATTGGCTAGTTAATTCCCAATATTTTAAGAGTTTAACACAAAAGGTAAGAAGAAAAATTGTTTCAGTGTGAAATTCTTTCATGTATTTAGGAATTTTTATAGAAGGTAGACATACCAAACTAATCAGGTGAGCAAAGAAGAGAAGTATCCAAATTTAAGTATATAAATAATTGATATGTTAACGAAAACTCTAACATTTTAAATTATCACAAATAATCTGGATTCGATTTTTTCCTTGAAAATGGGGAGGGGTTTCGTTGTGATTACACTTTTAAGAGTCTATGGTAGAGACAGATCTTGCCGAATCTAAACTACGCCATCTAGTGCATACGGTGGAACTATTTTTGTCTCGTCGGAAACCCTCTCATTTCGTGTTGACAGAGTCGAATTTCATAATAGTGATGGACATGGAAACAAAACATCGATGTTTTTTTCCGATGTAATACATCGGATAGTGACATCGATGCAACATCGATATAACAAAAAAAACATCGATGTTTTTAATACATCGATTATTTTTTCTATATTAATACTAGCGGCCCGTTCCGGCTTCGCTCGGACCATAACCTAGACACTGTCTGCAGCGCCATCTGCCGGGCTTATTTGTGAATCTAAACCATCCTCGAATCCACTTGGGACACACACAAAAAAAACATTCAAATCGGTCCCACCACTTAGGAGGAGTTCACAGTCAAATGATTAAATTACTAAAATGGCTATTTATAAATAGAGGTTGGTGATAAAAGAGCAATTTTGGGTTGTTTATATTTTTTGATGCCACATTATAAAAAACTAAAAACAAAAAAAAAAAAAAACTTAAGAAATGTTAGGGGTGAACAACCCTTATCACTTAGGGGTATGAAAAATAGATAGTATCCGATTCTCAGACCTACTGAATATGCATATAAAATTTGGCAAAAACAGTAAAGCCGTTTCGGAGAAGTAAGTGTAACCCTTTTTTTTTCCCCGTAAATCGGAACGCATAGATTCTATATGCGGCCGAGCGATATACGGACATCCCTAATAATCGTTGAGTTTTTACCCCGTCACTAGCTGGTTTTGTCAGCGGAAGGGAAGGGAGCGGCGATCTTTTTCTTGACGGGCGGCGGTCACGGACCGCCGCCTCGTTATTAATTAATTATTATATTGTCCTGAATCGTTTGATTGTGTGACGTGTCCCGTGGCGGCGGCCATCCGCGTCGTGCGCGTGGGAGGGCCTGTCTTAAGCGTCTCTAATTGAACACACCTTCCTAAAGGGGAGGTGTTTTGTTGTGGTTGGTGAGCTGTGTTGGGGAGGCCCCCGGTTGTTGGAGACGTCCTGGTGTGTGGTGTGATGGTGTCTGGCGGTTTCTGGACCCGGGCTGCGCCCAGTTCGGCGGTCGACCCCGAGCTCGTGCCTCGTGGCCGGGGCAGCGCTCGCCAGCGCAGGACGGAACCCGACAGGTTTTTTTGGTTAGGTTAACAGTGAGTGAAATGATGGAGTGGGTGGTGGTGGAGTGAAATGGAGAGTGGTGGAGGCCTATTCGCCAGGCCGGGCTAGGGGCCGTGTTAGGTTAGTGAAGGTCAGGTTTTTGACCTCTATAAACCAATTTCTATGTTTTATAACCTAAGATACTTTTTCACCCGAGTAAACTAGGTGTAAACGCTATACGTTGGATACCATACTTCCTGTAAGTGACTGAGAGTCAGTCATAATCTGACGGATTGTTCCCTCCGTACTTGAATATTGTCTTTGTCCGTGGATATAATATCATTAAGAAGCTATTGTAAACCTGATTGTATCTAGAGTGTACTAAAGTTAGTTTAACGTTCAACACTTAGCGCGTTGAAACTGACTTGGTATTTGTCGGTTGTTATCATATTATCAATAGGATATGATAAACCTTATTGTATCTAGAGTGTACTAAAGTTAGTTTAACGTTCAACACTTAGCGCCTTGAAGCTGACGTTGTACTTGTAATTTGTAATGTTGTCTTTTACCTTACTTAATCTACTATAAATATAGTTATAAATTTCTTGGTCTTACACCAATTACCTAATAATGTTATTTCAACGGTTTATTCTTAGTGCGTGGGAACTGACTTTGTACTTGTAATTTGTGGTTTGGTCACTTACCATACTTAGTCAACTGGATTTATAGTTATAAATTCCACGGTCTTACACCATACTGATGAAGGCCTATTGCCCCTTTTATTTTGGTTGATCTTGTCAGTTCTCGGTAACAGTATAGGTTCCTGGCTGTAAGGAGGGGTTAATTTTTGCCCAATTACTTATCTAACCTAACCGGGGAGTTTTGCCTTTGCTGAACCCCTCTCTAACCTAGGGTGGTATTCGGAATTTACCCATCTTTACTAAAGGACCCTGTACTGGGAATAACCAAATTTTAATTTAGAGGTTGTCGAGGAATTCTTCAAATTCCTTTTTTTGGTCTTTTGAAGGAACAGTAACTCAACGATCAACCCCTGGCCTTTTACCCTTTTTAGTATTGATGTATGCCTTTGTGTCCTATCAATAAACGCTTGAAAAAGTCTTACTTTTTTATTTTATACTTAAACATTAACTTTTTTTCCGGGGAGGTTTGGGAATTCAATTTTCACCAATTGAGTTCACAACCCTTGACCCCCGGATACCCTTACAATTTGGCGCCCGAACTCAGGGACCTTTTCAAGCATTTATACGCTATATATATACTATATAACGCTATATAAGACTGTATGGGATGTTTTGCACGTTATTGAAGCTTTATAGGATGTTCTGTGTTCTTTCTAGGCTGTTTTAGGTTATAACTACCGGGATATTGTTATATTATTCTACTATATCTGACTACCTATTAGCTATAGACTACTATATGTTAATTTTTTTTTAACTTTACTTAATATATGTAAAGTTTTCTACTTTTTAGGCTTTGTTGAGTTGTCATTGCCTGTTTATTGTTATATTTTTTTACTATACCCGACTATATGTTAGTTATATACTACTATATGTCAATTTCTTTTTAACTTTCCTTATTATAAGTAAAGTTTTCTACCTTTTTTGGCTGTGTTGAGCTGTCACAACCTGTTTGTTATATTCTTTTACTATACCTGACTATATGTTAGCTGTATAACACTATATGTTACTTTTTTAACTTTACCGACTGTATGTGAAGTTTTCTACCTTTCTAGGCTACTTATAGATCATATATATGACTATATGCTGGTTATATGACACTATATAACATTTTTCTTATTGTTTTATTATTTTAAAGCTTTCAAGACGTGCTTAACTACTATAAGTCTTCGATCGTGGTCTTCTACCTCTGGTTTCGGTCTGTTGCTCGATTCTGGATCGTGTTACTGTTACCTTTTCAACCTATAACTTTGAGTTTGTTATAATAATAACGGTTTAATATTGTTTAACTACTGTTGTATTGTGCGGCTAGTATTATAACTTTTTAGCATAAGCTATATTCCTAAGTTTATCTAATTTTAAGTATAGTTCTGTTTACTTAAGACTTTGAATATGGAGGAACGTCCCATATCTTTCCATTTACTGAATGTTGATGAGTTGAAATATGAAGTATGTATCCGCGATGCCCTTCCGGAGGATAATATACAAAAGTTACGAGCTCAGGTGAAAAAGTTGAATGCTCAGATGAGAACTGATGAAATTGTAACTTATGAGGGTGATATTTCTGCCGAACTACTGTGTGTTCAGGGTAAACTAGGGGAACTGCTGATGGAGCTGATGCAGTCGCTGACTCCGAGGAAGTTCGTAGTAGTCCTGCTGTGCGCCTGGTTTCGTGTGACCGAGTTTCAAATGTTCACGCACTAAACCATAAGTTTAATGGAAAGGGTAGTGTTCATGCTTACCTGGAGAGATTGGAAGAGTTAAGCTCGTCTAGACATATTTCCCCATCTAAATTGTATACCTCGGCGGTGGAGTTGTTCACGGATGATGCTTTATTATGGTATCGTAGTATACGCGATGACGTTCATAATTGGAAAGAGTTGAAGAACTTGCTGTTGGAGGATTTCCAGCCTCCGGATTTTGAAGTTGCAGTGGCTGCGGTAGACGAGTTTTGTGTAAGGTGTAGGACTAAGGGTCATATCCTGAAGGCATGTAAGGCGCCTCCTATTCTTATTTGTTATCGATGTGGTGAGAAGGGTGTTACTATCAGAAACTGTTCTCGTTGTGTTCAGCCAAAAAACTGAACAGGACGGGCCATTGTTTAACTTCTAAGGCCGAGTGGTCTGATTGGTGTAATTTTGTAGGTAGATTTTTTGAACAATCTAGATTAGAAGCAGCAATGGTTCGTGTGAATAGAATAGATGCTCGTACATATTTAGAGGTTAATATTTGTGGTTTATTTTGTATTGTTAGGTGTTAATTTTTGGAAGGCTTTTAATTTAGCTCCAGATGTTTTACGCTTGGGAGATCGCCGTGATAGTCGGTTTTCTTTCAGTAACCCCGTGAGGCTGTGGTGACAGGTGCATCGATTGCATCCTTTGAATGAATTCTCATACTATGTATGTCTGTGATATCATTCCGGATAACTATATACTTAAATAGGGAGCTCAATTGATGAAGCTTTATACCTATATTGTTCTTACTTTAGCTATTTTGATATTATAACATTTTTATGATGACGTTTAGCGGTATTCTTATTTAGAATCGCCTTCTATATTGTTTCGGTAGTAGCGTTGGATTGTCGCTCACCGTTGATAAACCTTTTGAGCTAGGCTCGAGGTAACCTTATTGTTTCTACTATGTCTGTAATCGTGTTGAGTTGTCGCGAGCAGATAACCTTATTGATTGTACTATTTCTGTATCAGGGTTGGGATGTCCCTATCAGAGATTATAAGCCTCTTGACTTAGGCTTGAGGTAACCCTTTGTTGTTCACTATTTCTGCACTAGCGTTGAGTTATCGTTAGCAGATGATAGATCCTTTTGTACTTGAGTATTATGAGTATGACGAGTTAGCAGATTTCTTGTATAGAATCGCGACTTATATTATTTCTGTACCCGCGTTAAGTTGTCGCGATCAGAAGTTAAACCTTTTTGAGCTAGGCTCTGGGTAACCATGTTGTGGATGTGCTGGAAGTGGTGGTGCTGATGCTGACGTCGATTTTTATAGAATCCCGTAGTATTCTAGCGGTTAATGTAGTGTTGTGTGGCAGAGTTTCACATGTGCTGTTGTAGGGAACCTAATGAGGGTTCTGAGAACGTTGTACCGAACGCTTTCTCGCGTTCTGGACTCTTTATCATACGCCGGTGTTTGACCCGTAGTATGCTGACATTTATAAACTCAGAAGATGTGAATGTTACTTTATAGATTCTGTAGTTTTACACGTTGTTTGGGATCTACCCCCCACTCGTGTCTTTAACCTTGACTTTTTAACAGGGCGTTGTACTGTTATACCCTTTTAGGTAAATTTTGTTTACCAGGCTTTTTTTGAAGGAGGTCGATCTACCTGCTGATGAGAGGCTGTCGTCTCTCCGAGTATCTGTTCCTGCTGTAGGTGCCGTTGATGATTGAGAAGACTTGTTCGTCTTTGAACCAATTGGCCAAGCTTGTACTATTGTGGTTGATTATGTGTCGCAGTAGTTATGTGTACCCTAATCAACTTCTGAATTGTTTGAGAACCTTAGGTTCGGTTTGCAAATATTTTGAATAGACTTTGTTGTTGGATTAAGTTAGTTTTTACTTGTTAGGATTTTTGTTTTACTGGATGTTCGACGAGTGGATGGTAGGATGCGAGACGCTGTTGTGCGACCCTCATCGTTATTTATGACCAGCCCACTTATTTGGACATAAGGAAGAACAATATCTACATCTTTTTAAGGATATCTTTGTATAGAATTCCAGATTTTTGCTAGTTGTTTTCGGTTTTCTTTGTTATTTTAGTTTGAAGCTGTAGGGTGTTGTGCTTGATAGGTGTATAGACGGAGGGCCGTCTGAATTTTTCTCTTTCCTTTCGAAAAATTCTGGTGATGGGAGGAGTACTGTAACCCTTTTTTTTTCCCCGTAAATCGGAACGCATAGATTCTATATGCGGCCGAGCGATATACGGACATCCCTAATAATCGTTGAGTTTTTACCCCGTCACTAGCTGGTTTTGTCAGCGGAAGGGAAGGGAGCGGCGATCTTTTTCTTGACGGGCGGCGGTCACGGACCGCCGCCTCGTTATTAATTAATTATTATATTGTCCTGAATCGTTTGATTGTGTGACGTGTCCCGTGGCGGCGGCCATCCGCGTCGTGCGCGTGGGAGGGCCTGTCTTAAGCGTCTCTAATTGAACACACCTTCCTAAAGGGGAGGTGTTTTGTTGTGGTTGGTGAGCTGTGTTGGGGAGGCCCCCGGTTGTTGGAGACGTCCTGGTGTGTGGTGTGATGGTGTCTGGCGGTTTCTGGACCCGGGCTGCGCCCAGTTCGGCGGTCGACCCCGAGCTCGTGCCTCGTGGCCGGGGCAGCGCTCGCCAGCGCAGGACGGAACCCGACAGGTTTTTTTGGTTAGGTTAACAGTGAGTGAAATGATGGAGTGGGTGGTGGTGGAGTGAAATGGAGAGTGGTGGAGGCCTATTCGCCAGGCCGGGCTAGGGGCCGTGTTAGGTTAGTGAAGGTCAGGTTTTTGACCTCTATAAACCAATTTCTATGTTTTATAACCTAAGATACTTTTTCACCCGAGTAAACTAGGTGTAAACGCTATACGTTGGATACCATACTTCCTGTAAGTGACTGAGAGTCAGTCATAATCTGACGGATTGTTCCCTCCGTACTTGAATATTGTCTTTGTCCGTGGATATAATATCATTAAGAAGCTATTGTAAACCTGATTGTATCTAGAGTGTACTAAAGTTAGTTTAACGTTCAACACTTAGCGCGTTGAAACTGACTTGGTATTTGTCGGTTGTTATCATATTATCAATAGGATATGATAAACCTTATTGTATCTAGAGTGTACTAAAGTTAGTTTAACGTTCAACACTTAGCGCCTTGAAGCTGACGTTGTACTTGTAATTTGTAATGTTGTCTTTTACCTTACTTAATCTACTATAAATATAGTTATAAATTTCTTGGTCTTACACCAATTACCTAATAATGTTATTTCAACGGTTTATTCTTAGTGCGTGGGAACTGACTTTGTACTTGTAATTTGTGGTTTGGTCACTTACCATACTTAGTCAACTGGATTTATAGTTATAAATTCCACGGTCTTACACCATACTGATGAAGGCCTATTGCCCCTTTTATTTTGGTTGATCTTGTCAGTTCTCGGTAACAGTATAGGTTCCTGGCTGTAAGGAGGGGTTAATTTTTGCCCAATTACTTATCTAACCTAACCGGGGAGTTTTGCCTTTGCTGAACCCCTCTCTAACCTAGGGTGGTATTCGGAATTTACCCATCTTTACTAAAGGACCCTGTACTGGGAATAACCAAATTTTAATTTAGAGGTTGTCGAGGAATTCTTCAAATTCCTTTTTTTGGTCTTTTGAAGGAACAGTAACTCAACGATCAACCCCTGGCCTTTTACCCTTTTTAGTATTGATGTATGCCTTTGTGTCCTATCAATAAACGCTTGAAAAAGTCTTACTTTTTTATTTTATACTTAAACATTAACTTTTTTTCCGGGGAGGTTTGGGAATTCAATTTTCACCAATTGAGTTCACAACCCTTGACCCCCGGATACCCTTACATAAGGTAACTAACATTGTGACACGAGAATTTTATATATACAATTCTATAGAGGAATGATTTGATTATTTGTTTGATTGTACCTATGGAGTATATTCACTCCAAAATCGCTATTAAACCATTTTGAAAAGTTCTATCATTGTTAGAATTATCATTGTTACATTATCCCTCATTAACATAGGCTAATTTTTATCCCAAAATCTCCAGGATCCTAAATAAAGGATAGGATAGAAGGATATTTCTAAGTAAAGGTTAGAACGTGTACAGTACAGGTAACCTTACTTTCCATTTTTTAAATCAACGTGTTTCTTTGTTTCTTAAATCGAAAAGAAGAATTGGGTACCTTCATTCGTTCTAAACTAAGATAGTTTTACCTCAAAATGATACAATTTTAGTAGGGTTATAAGGTACCTAGGTAGTTTAGTGCCATAGATTTTTTTCTTTTTTTGGACACAACGTAACTTGAATTTATTTGAGTAGATTTATTTGTTATATTATTATCACACTACTCGCATTACTTACTATATTTATTACTGATATGATTCAAACATGTGACTATTAGGTAAATAAAAGACGTTTCTTTGGGATAAAGTTTAAATTAATCATGATAAGACTATCCTAATAATGAAACGCAAGACCAGTGTCTTAACAAAATTAGGGTAACATTATCGAATGGAAGCTATTTTTTTCTCTTCGATACATCGAATAAAAAAACATCGATGTATACTCGAATGTTGAAACATTAACAATACATCGCTTTGATTCGATGCATCGTAACAATACATCGAGTGTTTTTAAAACATCGATGTATATCGTCCACTCCTATTTCATAACTTTTGTGAAATCTACAACTATGTCATTCCGATAAAATTGTACGCAAATTTAATAATTTGTTCATATTTCAAAAACCGCTAGACTGAATTCTATAAAATTAATTATTTATATGGGAGTATGGGACCATTCGGGAAGCACGTCCATCCGAACAAAAAATAAATATTTAAATCGGTACGGGCGTTCTCGAGAAATCGGGCATCTAACAGGCATAAATAAAAGCGGCCAAGTGCGAATCGGACTCGCACACGAAGGGTTCCGTACCATTAGCAAATAAACGGTGAAAACGTCTTTTATTGAATGGGAGCCCCCTTAATTATTTATTTTGTAGCGGGAATCTTCTGCCTGGGATGCGAAACTGCGAAAGTGAGAACAACGTGAGAACATGAGAACTGGTAGTACCGACTTTATTACGAATTCCGTAAACATAATATGTAGACTATTGCAGTTTCTACAGATAGGCTTTCAGCCATATAGTTTCACTAAGGAATCTACCGGAGTGCCACCTGTCGGCAGAAAATGTCTCCTTGCCACCAAGTATATTGTCCAAACGAGTTGGAAGCAACTGTCGTGCAGCTCGGAAGTCCCTAAAATACGATACAGAAACATACACATTATAATATAGATTTGTCACCGACTTCAATTTAACATTAAATTCGGGCATTCCGCCGATTTGGGGGAACAATCACTATGTCATCGAGGTAAATTTTAGTTGTTTTTTGTTCATATTTCTAAAGTTCACTACACCGATTTCGATAAAATATATATATATATCGTACCACCCCCACCCCTAAACTATTAACTATCAAACAAATTAACAAGAACCATCGAAATTGATTCACAATTGGCGGCGCTACCGCGTAAAGGCCGATTTACATCAGACGAGCGAATGCTCATTCTATCCCCACTGTATCAAATTCATTTGATGTAAACAAACGTAGATTCATGCATTCTTTCGTTGCTTTGTTTGCGTTCGCAAAGATTCTATGGAATATACAACGTGGTGGATTTACCCCCAACAATATTTTAACAGTCCATTCTAACACTGATGTACACTTCATCACTCAAGGTCGCTTTCCCCTCAGCACGGTAGATCACGAGATAATTCGAGTCAAAGTTTGACGTAAAATTCCCACCAAATCACCAGCTTCAACCCTAAAGCATGTACAGCAGACAAACGACCTTGCCGCCGACGCCGCGCGCCGTGACATCGTACAAAAATCCGTGCGGAGATCTGCGTAGCGATTCTGAAACCATTCGGGTCGGGCTGAGCCACGGAAACTGGCCTTTTCCGACTGGTTCGGGCAATTTGCGATTCTCAACGCCAATTCCGATTACTTTTGACGTTTGCAACCGACTACCAGCTGTTTTCTAATCGGATGGGATTCGGACAGCTTTTTTTTCGTGGATAGCTAAATACGATTTTCAGATTATTGTATTTACTTGATTTTTCTCTGTTTTTCTCAATATTTCTGTAAGATTATGGACAGTAAACGAGTTTTTATTAACTTTAGTGTCTAATATGTGTTTAGTTTTTGGAATTTTGGGTTTTGAAATTTTCAAAGTTGGCAGTTTGTGCTCAAAAGAATTGCTAGAAATAGATTATTGCCACATTTGAATTGTTGATATTGTTTATTTTTTGAGATGAAAATATGAAACATGTTTGTTGTTTGAGCAAAAAGGCAAGAAATCACCAAGAAACATTGGAGATACGAGACATCACGTCAAACAACGACATAACAGCAAAAGCAAGAGCAACTTTGGCCCCAGTGATGGTCACAAACATAGTCGGCCTAAGTAAAAGGACCGTGTGAACGTGTGATAATGCGTGCGTCTTTTACTAAGGGGTCCACCTAGGTACTGAAACCAGCCCAAGAGGGTTCATGACCCCAGGACCCCCTCTGGTCTTTGTATAACAAACAGTATTTTCGTATCTGTTCGACTGGAGCTCTATCTACCTATAGATGAAGCAGAGGACTTCTACCAGAAGTTATAGTTCCCTGTAATGACAACAACCGGTACATTATAAAAGTAGCACCTTGCCGGTGTACGGCATGTGATTTAACAGATATTAAACTTACCTATTTCCCACATTATATATACTTAGATATAGCTAGATATGTGGGACAAAATCCCCAAGTTATAGGTACTATGACTGGCAATTGTCCTCTAAACAAGCACTTATTCAATATAGGTGTGACAGACAGCCCTCTATGCAGGGTGCAGGATGCATGGAGGAAGAAGTAATGCCACAGAATGTGATTGTGGAGTGCAGGAGCGTGGCAGATTAACGGACAGAATTCTTCCACTCCCCAGCACTAGTCCCGGAGGCCTTCAACAACCTGAATAGGTTGCTTGCATGCTTGCCTTCTGGCATAGTCTGGAGTAGAATGGATGTATGAGCAACGCCTGATGGCCTAATTAAGAAGCTAAGTGTGGAAAAGGCTCCGTCTAACTAACTATAGCAAGACATTTTGTTTTTTTAATATATATGTTTTGGAAATAAAAGGAACCTGTAGACCACAAATTATCTATTATTTTGTCATACTGAATATGTACTGTAGGAACATTACATATTTCCTACATTAAATATTACATTATATACCTATTTATAAAGCCATGGTGGCCTCGTGGCAAGTGTCAGACTTATGTCTGTCATTCGTATGATCATAGATTCTAATACTGTCTGTTGTACCCGTTGTACCTGAGTACAAATATATTTAAATACAAGGTGATTATTATAACTAAAAAATCAAATGAAAGACATTTATTTCAGTAAGTATTTTAATAATCATTGAAGAATTTAATTTTTACATCATTTAGCAATAAAGTTGGAAAAAGAGATAGTGTACTTGACTACAATAAGCAGTGCTTTTTTACCATTAGGACACCTGTGAAGCTGAGGGTTGTGGGTTCGATTCCCACTCAGTGCAAATATTTTGTGTGATGAATTCAAATGTTTGCACTGTGTCTGGATGTTCCTGTGTATAATAAGTTTGTATTTAAAACTATATAAGTATTATATCAGCTTTCTGGCCACCATCGTACAAGCTTTGCTTAGTTTGGGGTCAGATGGTGGTGACTGTGAATTGTCCACCAATATTTATTTACTTATTTAGACCATTGAGAACAACATTTAATAAGAGACCAAACAGAATATTGTAAAAATGAATTAAACATAATAGCTCTCTGTACAAAAGTCAGTCAATAAAACATTATTTTTTTTGTACATACCACAATGTTTTATTTTCCTAATTAATTAATACATAATACAATCATAGCTAATTCAGTTTACTTTTAAACTTCTAAACATATTAAAATTATAATGATCACAACTCTTTAGTGACTAAGGGCTACCAGCTAACACAAAACTGTGATGCGAAGTGAGTGATGTCCATGGATTTTTAATTACAAAGAGAAAGACAAACTTCTTAGCATTCCGTGGATTCACCGTGTGGGTGTCGGGGGTCCATCGTGTGGCAGAGAGCGAAATCCCAAGTAGATCCCGAGACTTGTGACACCGGTGTAGGTTTAAGGGGCCCTTTTCTGATGTACATCAACACTCACCTTCACTACTCATATTTCTCTATCTGCCCAGCCAATTCTGATATAAACCTACTGCTTTAGATACTCATTCTAGTATAGAACTTACTGCACTTCTGGACAAGCTAAGTTCTTTCAGCAGGTCATACAGATATTTTGCTGGTATACCTCTCGCTCCTACTTCTACAACATATAAATTAACTACATAGCCGTTTTTAATGTAGGTAAGTAATTAATTATTTATGTAATTATATACACTAATATACAGTCTAAAAAGTTACCATGGTTTGTCACAAAATTAACAATTATTGAAGGGATATATTAAAATACCTAAATAGAGAGAAAACTAATTTAACTTATATCACAATTGATGTGTGTGTACTGTACCTATTATACTTATATTATCTTTTTCTCACAAAATGAAATTGGATTATAGGTAAATCAGTACTAAAGCGAATATTTTTACTGAAAATCTGCTTTAATTTTCAAGGTGAGTCAACGAAAAAACGAAAACTCTCTGGCTTCTCGTATGGAGTAAGTATAACATTATTATAACTTCTCTTCTTGACCATTTTATGAGATCCATGTGCTTTGCGAGTTGAGGTTGGCACGACATATAATAAGTCGTTTTAAACAATGCATCACATTTGCTGGCTTCTTGTATTAAACTATAACTTATCTTCTTGACAATTTTATGAGTCTTCTATCTTCTATATACGATTTGCTTGTCCAACTTCAACTTTTTCATATGGCTTCCATTCGGTAATTTCACCGGTATTTCGCCAGTGTCTAGCGTTTCTCCGTTAAGATAGTCTTCTGAACGTTTATTCACTTAGAGGTAGGAATCTTGCTTCAGATGATCGGTCCATTTCAGGTAGTCTTCAGTTTGATGACAGACTTCTGGCATATGTTCAGTGAAGATGCAGGATTATTGATGATCGGTGGAGTGTAGATACTTTTGTTAGTGGTTACTTTTAGATATGTTATATATAACTGTAATGGACAAACACAACTGTGAAACCATTACTTTTTGTTATTATTTCCAAACCATGAACACGAAGTATACAGATTCATGTTCCAAACAAAACAAAAACAAACAATGGTTCCGTTGACTTTGACAACATCAACAGATTGACAATTGAAGGTAAAACGAAGAATGTAAACTATGATTTATTGTGTTGCAGATGCAAATTTCCAGAGGTTATTGTTCGATTTACTCGTTTATTATGCAAATTCTATGTAAAAAAGTCATTCAAAACCACAAAATAAACCCGAAATACAGTTATTTGACGATTTGTATATTCCTACCATGAGTTAACTTTTCTACCAAATTTGTATCTGTATTCGAAAAGTAGATGGGATAGCTTGTCTTTGGTCTGGCCAAAAGACATTCCTACGCCAACTACGCCAATCCGATTGGCGTGTGATTGGCGTTGAGAATCGCAGATTCCTCACCATTCGGTAGCGGGACCGCTACAAAATGAGTCGGATCGGGTGCATCCGACTGGTTTCAGAATCGCTACGCTGGGTAGCGATTCTGAAACCATTCGGTTGCATCCGACACGGAATCTCATCTCTCGGTCTTTGTCTTATCTGTTTAGCATGACAAAGACCGAGAGATGATATTCCGTGTCGGATGCAACCGAATGGTTTCAGAATCGCTACCCTGGCCATTAGGGGTATGTCAAATTAAATAACAAACGAAAAAAAAATTGTTTTTATGGAAAAAAAAATTTGAGCTTTCATGCCTAATATTCAAATACATTATTCAAAACTTAATGTAGATGAACTACCATAAATATTGTTGCACCTTTCTGCAACACCTTGTATAATATGGAAAACGCTAAAAACGATTTTTCTTTTCCACTAAAAGATCGAGAAAGAATGCTCTCGTTCCAGCTCTAGCTCTATGTTCGTTCAGTTTAAATCGGCCTTTACATACGTACATAAAAAAAACATATAACCGAATTGAGAACCCCCTCTTATTTTGAAGTCGGTTAAAAATAACAGTCGAAATCGAAAATCGAAAGGATGCAACACAGGTTAGTGGGCGGAGCCGAGCTGGTTCGTTCTCTCGTTCTTAGTCTCTAGTATTAGTGTTCTGTGTTCTTAGTTCGTCAGTTGTGACAGCGATATCCGTTTCGGCGTTTCGTTTTTTGGTTTTTGTATACCTAAATGCCAAGGACGTTTAAAAAACACGGACAGAGCCCATCCTGAGACAAGACTGAGGCACTCAAATGACCCAAAATGGCGGCGGATATTCATGTGTGGAATTAATTCTGGGTTGCCACGTTAACCAAATTTACACCACAAAAAACAAGTACCTAATCAATAAAATTATTTCATTTCTTTATCATTTTGCTGGTCCATCCTAGAGAATTCGAGCATTTAGGCATTGTCATATATGTCATTAACTTCGAAATGCTTACTTACTGCACTTCGAACGACACACTGACACTGATATTTGGGATCCAATTGTTTTTACAATTACAATTTTTAACCGTTTCGATCCAGTCGTTTCTTCGTCGTCGTTTTCGTTTGCTTAATTTTCTTTTGGAAATCTAGCACACAGAATATTAAAATACGCAGTGACAATGGCAACCAAAATCATCTGTGTGCTTAAGACCGTGCGGCAGAAGCGAACACTAAAATAAGAAACAACTAGTAGAGAAAACGATTTAATATTTTTAATAGTAAAAAATAAAAATGTAATATAGTAAACATAGCTCGGGCACAGTCTGCGGTCCCATTTCACCTGAACGAATCTTTTACTTCCAAACGTGACTATGAGCTTAATTCACATCTCTGACAAAAAATTCTGTGTGGTGCGCAAAAAGAAGTTTTCACTTCAATAATAAATTATGATATAATTAAATATCAACTATCTCAATACAAAAATGTGCCCTCCCAAACTTCAGGGCGCACGGAATCATGTTATCGTTGGGAAGAGTGAGCTCACTTTTTCCGTTCTAGTCGGTTACAGGAAGCGGTGGACGCCGGACGTTTTTGAAGTGAAAACTTCTTTAGGCGCGCCTAGACAGATTTTTTGTGGGCTGTGAATTGCATTAATTCGTCACGCTTGGGTGTGATAAGAAAGCTTCGAGTAAACTCGGAACCATGGCTATTGGCCATCTAAAAATACGTCAGCCTGTGGGAAATGATGAAAGAGTGTGGACAGGTCATCATGGCATGGCCATCTAGAAACGCTGACGCATGGGCCAATGGGAAATGCTGACGCATTTCTAGATGGCCATGCCAAGATGGCGAGGCCAAGCCCTCCGTTTACACCCGTGTAGTTTCCAAGGTATGCTATCAAATTTAGAGTTATAAGTTTTCACTTCTATCGGCAGTTCCTATGACTGCCAATTTTTTTTCCTATCACTATTCGTTATCCACAACCAAAATAAGTAGAACCACAGCATATCTTGCCGCTAGCGATTCTAGGGGTCAAGTAGGTTGTTTATAAACTACTTACGATACACACAGAGACGCAGTTTATTACCAATTTCAAGGTGCTCAGGGCACATCTGTTGGTTTATATCGATGTTATATGAATTATTAAGTTACAGCTGGTCTAGACGGGAGAACGGCGACTGCCGATCCGAAGTTCAAATCCTAGGCGCACCACTGTATTTTCGAATTCGTATGCATAATGCCGCTTACTTAAAAAACGCCGAACGAAAACATCTTGAGGAAAACGACATGTACTTAACTAGATGGCCTTGACTTTCAATACAATAAGTGAACATTTAGTGGGCTGCTTATAATATGCTATTGATATAATTTACGAGTACCATATATTTTGGGTAATTATCACGCGGTAATATTGGCAACACTGATCTTGGGATTCCCTATTTTGTGTTAGGAAATAAAGATTTGTTTTAATATTTAAAATGGGGAAATAAATGATTAAATTATTCAATCACTTATGAAACATGATTCCTGGAGGTTTATTGCGTTGGTCACTACGGCTTTTACAGGATTTCAAGGCGCAGGACGTTCTGTGTGTCAAGATTTGTATTTATCGCGAAACGTGTTGGCTGGCCTAGTTTTGCGCGCATAATGGCCGACTAGTGTGCGAATGTATGCGTGTTAGCCTGTATGTGACAGAGCTCTGGCCGACTCCATATGACACAACTTGTTCGTTAGCCAGACTCTGTCCGACTTTTTTTAAACGTCCTTGCTAAATGCTAAATGTTAATTTATTCATATTATTAATTAATCATAGTCGCATTCCCGCATTTATTTTTTAGATACAATCAAGAAATAAATAAAAATGGGATTCGATGAAGGTCAAATTGTGTTAAACAGTGCTAATGGAACATTTTCTCCGTGTGAAATGCTGAGTGGAAGATTGGAATTCGATCTGGACAAAAATAAAACTTTTCGGGGTAAGTATAGAAATAAATGTTGGTAGTCCGAAGCGATTAGATTCTTAGATTCAGTAGCATTAACAATAAGTACTTATAGTCACTAAAGTAAGCGTTTATACTATGTAACCCACCGTATACAAAAAACGGCCTTGAATATACTTACATCAAATTGTGTTATAATAGTAGCTTGGTTTTGACAATGTTGGCCGGTCGCCGGCCGGAACATAATATCTATTTAATAATAATACTTAGTATAACTGTATGTTTTCGAAGTCATGTGCGTAATGCCGCTAACTTAAAACGGTGAAGGAAAACATCGTGAGGAAACTGACATGTACCTAGAATGTTCCGAAGTCATGTGTCATCCACCAACCCGCACTGGGCCAGCGTGGTGGATTATGGCCTTAACTCTCTCCTTGCGAGAGAAGGCCCCGAGTCCCAGCAGTGGGAACATAATATAGTGGGCTGTTGATGATGATGATGAATAATAGAATAATACTTAGTATTATTATAGTAGGTGCCTAATCTATGTAGGTGCTATAATAATACTTGCACCCCAAAATGAAGGAAACAAAGAAATAATTAGTAATTCAATAAATTATGTTTAACAAATTGACCAAATGAAATTATATCCAAATAACACCAAATAACAAATAGAACTTCGTTTTTCCATTTCAATTAATCCAGAAAAAGACTATTCTCTGAACAACTTACCATACACTTGATAAACATAGTCTGTGTGGTTCTATATCTTATAGTGTTTCAAATTGAGAAAAAAAAACTTGTGACATTTCAACCTAATCTATGTAGTTGTACCAATGTCGGTATTTACTATGTATAAAGGTACCTCAAGTGACCTCTATTGCTGCCTTCCAAACTTTAATGTATGTTCTACATTTATTTGCACCTAATAAATGCTAGTTCGAAATATATAGTGTAGGCTGTGATATTTCTGATACCATCTGAAATCATTTGTATATATGTATCTGGATCTATTAAATATTTGTTATTGTATCTATTAAATATTTGTTATTTTGTCTTTGACAAAGCCTTTTTACAGCTGCATTTGATTGCCTATACAGTCGCTTTATTCATTTTGACATTGTTATTTTATCTTATTACGTACATGGATTCTTTGCCTTTTTGTTAATGACGTTACCAAGTGTTCTTATGAATTTATGGTTTGAATGAATGAATTGAATTGAAGTTAATTAATTGTTTGACTGTGTACACAATACTATTCACGTATCATATAAAAAGTCATTTAAGTATGTTAACTGTGTGATGCTATGCAGTCTCAGAATTATTTTACTGGTACTGGGCCATAACCACTAGCCGTCAGACAACTCTTTTTTTTTATCGATTTAAAAGTAACCTATAAAATCTTTTCGCAATTAGTGATCACAACATGTAGGCATCAGGTATCTTTAAGAAACGCTATGTTCGAAACAAAACAAAAATGTTTCATCATAGTTTTTAATCCGTATAATTATGGTACAATACAACGTACAGCTCGAATCAATCAACTTTGCCAAATTAACAAAGGATCAAAATATTTCTGAGGTCCAAGACTTCTCTTAGGTTTCCTTCTTCTGCTTTTCGGAGTCTGAGTACCAAGTACTGTCCTGTTGACATTACTGAGTTCTATCAATAGATGTAAGACATTAAAAAAGTGAACATTACACACATAGTGGTAGAGGGAAATCTTAAGGGATCACTTACATGCTAATATGGGGAGGGGGGGTGTAACACTGAACGGGCATTGGAACGGGACTTGTGTATTTGACACCTTCAGAATGGGTGAAATCTTGTGAATTTACATCACCATAGCAATGCATCTGTACCGATACAGATGAAATATTGTGCCACATTAATCAATAATACTGTTTAAAACTTTAATCCTAAATTATGAGTACTTCTTTCGTCAGTCCCCTATGACTGCCAAGTTTTTTTGAGACCTAAATTAATTATTAATATGTTTGCAGGCATATATGTAGAGGTGAGAGGAATATGCAAGGTGCACTGGACCACCAGCCACAGTCGCAGGGTGAATGACAGGACTGAACATTACACCAAGACACACGAGTCTAATGAGGAGTACATGAATACTTGCATATACCTCATCGGGAGCAAATCTGGTATGTAATAGTTTTTCATATTTTGTTGCAACTTATTTTGGGAACTGCAAATATATCAGATATTTAAAGTTAACTTTTGATTCGGTTAGTAAATAATGAGTTTTCAGAGAAGACAAAAACTTGGTTCATATACCTTATTTAGGTGTCATCTATCAATAAGTTGTGGCACCTAGTTGACACTTAATATAATATCTTATATATAAAATTCTCGTGTCACAGTGTTTGTTTCCTTACTCCTCCGAAACGGCTTTACTGATTGTAACCAAAATTTATATGCATATTCAGTAGGTCTGAGAATCGGCTACTAGCTATTTTTCATACATTTATTTATATGGCAAAACAACGTTTGCGGGGTCAGCTAGTAATAATATAAATAAATAATAAATAATGGTGAACAATTCACATACAACACTATCTGACCCCAAACATGCCCAAACTATGCAAAGCTTGTGTGATGGCGGCCAAATACCTTTTTTTTTTTTTTTTTTTACTTTTTGTAGGTTTACACTTGACCGCCATCTCGCTTGATGTTAAGCGATGATGCGGTCTACGATGGAACGTGTTTACCTAGAAAAAAACCGATTCACTCTCGATTTGAACACACAAAGATTATAACAATCGGGGAAAACCCACTCAGGCAACGCATTCCGCAGCCTAGACGTTCTTATCACAAAAGTAGAGTCAAATCTCTTCGTTCGTGATAGCTGATATAATATTTATTTAAATACATACTTATTATACATAGAAACACCTTAATATGACTTAAAACATATTATGTCTAGTTTTAAGATCTCTGATTTTTTTAAATTTATTAATAATTTTGATTTAACGTCATAATAAATAAAAACAGTGCAGCCAAAAAAGCGAGCAGGTTTCTCGTGGGATGCCCCCTAACGTTAGGGGGTATTCAAGTAACAATTTGTGTGGCGGTTTTTTGCTAAAAATGTTCACTTGGATGTTACGTAACGTTAGGGAGAGTAAGGTGGTGTAGAGTGGTGGTGGTGGTGTGGAGTAAAGTGGTGCAAAAATATGTTACTGTGCTTTCACAAAACCACGAATTCGCAACGCATCGCAAGTATCTGCGAATTCGCAAGAATGCATCGCAAGAACTTCCGATTTGTTTCGCATCGCGCATTCCTGCGATATTACGTCATACTTGGTTTCACCATTTTAGTCAGCTCTGAGACAGAAGAAGAGTAGGACGTTCTTCAAATGAAGATATGCTCATTGCTCACTCTAAAATAATCAAAAAAAATATCTCTTTCTATTCTCAACCCATAATACTTGCGAGTAAAATAGTTCCCATCAGCATGCATAATCGTAATAAATGACTGAACCCAAGATCTTTTTTGGAACGAAGTTCCTTATCGCGCGTTATGAAAGGGAGCTAGACGGAAAAAATTCTCACGAAAAAGTTGTAACGTTTTGTGTCCTGTCACGTGACAGAATTAGAATACGATAACAAATTTCACCATTGTGATCAATGACCGATTGGCGCAAATGGTAAGGTGTCGCCTGTGAAGTTGGGATACCCCGGGTCGAATCCCGATAGTTCCCGCAAAACTCTTTTTGTTTTTTTTTTCTCTCAACACTCTTTTTGTTCTTTCTTTTTTTCTCTCAACACTCTTTTTTTTGTTCTTTTTTTCCTGAGAAAAATAGTTTTTTATAAAGGATCCCTCTTTATCAACGCATTTAATTTAAATTTTATGGAAATCGGTGTGGCGGTTTCCTAATAGTCGACGTAGTCATAGCTTCTTATAAAATTTAGTTGTATATCTGAATTTAATTTTAAATTGAAGTACCACACGACCACTGCCCGAATCGACTTGCACATCGAAGAGCCTACAATCACCAATAGGTGGCGCAGAACTCAAAATTAAATTCAGCTGTGGATTGTATCCTACTCTAGTGTCATAGAAAATCTGGAGAGATCACTACCGGTGCGATAATTTTGTTCTTTGTTTTCCTGAGAATTTATGTAAAGTAATAATTCAGAACCGCAAAATAAACCCGAAATACAGTTATTTGACGATTTTCATTCACTTTTGTCATATTCTCTCTTTTTTGTCACATTTACAATAGGTTTCATCCTACTATATTCAGCTTCAGGCATCAGTCACGAAACTGTTCCATTCATCCGGTATTACACGTTACGTAGTTCAGACGTAGTACGTTACGTTGCGTGTAATGAACTGATAGTGTGATTGGTTCGAAAGACCTAGCTACCTAGAGTACTAAATTCAGACTGACTAGGTACTCTGATTCTTACTGATGCTAATACCCTACACTAAAATCAGTAGCGATTATATTCGACTGAAATGCGAATATAATAATAAATCGACAAGAACTTCGTTCCATCCGGGTGTCCCTTGACACCTCTCAACTTTTTTTGTCATATCTATTTAACAATAACAGCAGTGCAACAATCTTTTTGCGATCTATGTTACGCTTCCTAAAAACACGTCCAACACGACACCGTTGACTACCGTTGAAAGAATGGGTTACCTTAACCAACGGTCTGCCGCACAAAAACGTAACGCAGTAATTCGCATCGCAAGTTCCTGCGATGCCACGTCGTATCGCATCGCATCGCAGTTTTGTGTGGGAGCCCTAAAAGGGGTATATGTAATAATCGCATTTCGCAATATTTGAACGGCCCCTTACAAACATGCGTTCATTTACTGACCTCTATATTTGGGGTTAAAATTAAATAAAGAGCAACATCAAACTAATATAATTTAAGTTAGATAGTAAGAAATACGAATAACACAATTCTGTGACACCCACAGTCAAATAGGAAAATATTCATTTTGGTCAATCCTCCAGGAATAGAAGCCCAGTTGGTATATCCAACTACCTATTTAATTTAGAAAAACTATGGGAAAGTCAATAAAATATCAGCTAGTAAATGTGAAATGTACTCGTTAGTTATCTGGCTCATTGCCAGACTTACATTGTTTGGGGATATTCTAAACACTTGGCCTAAATACTATGGAATAGTTTATCTTCTTCTAGTTGAAGTGATGCATGCTGTCACCACAATGTCGCTTACCGTGCATGCATAAAATACTATAATACTAACTTTATGTTGTGCCAAATCACCCTCCTTCCCCGAACTACGGAAGAGATTGAGTTGCAACCCTCGATCTTTTCTCCTTGTCGCATGATTTTGTACGGCGTGGCGGAATAATGAATTAATAAATGGATTAATGGTATTGAAACTTTACGGAACCGATGGCGATATAGAATCAAATGATCAAATTTACCTACTCCGAAAATCGAAAAAAAAATTCGACTTTGTGGCGCACTTTTCTTGTATGGCACTGCGCGTTTTCTCATTGTTTTTGGAGATGGTAAGAATGCCGTACAAAAATATATGACCAAAATGTACCCGTTAGGTATACCTGTGCTTTTAAATTCTCACCTGCACTCAGTTGGACAGCTTACAAGTGACAATATAGTGCTGAATTCTATCTTTCTATATAGGTCTCCTGGTGGTTCAAATGATCCATCAGTTTTTGACACTGTAGTCTATTAGGTAGTAAACCTCCAGTAATAATACTCCAAATATGAGCTTGCGTAATACAGGAATCAGAGGATAAATTAATATATTGGTGGACAAATAAATAAATAAATATTGGTGAACAATTCACACACAACACCATCTGACCCCAAACTAAGCAAAGCTTGTATGATGGCGGCCAGATAGCTGATATAATACTTATATAGTTTTAAATACATACTTATTATACATAGAAACACCCAGACACAGTGCAAACATTTGAATTCATCACACAAATATTTGCACTGGGTGGGAATCGAACCCACGACCCTCGGCTTCGCAGGCAGAGCTACTACCAACTAAGCCACGAGGCCAGTCAAAGTCAAAGTAATTAATGGTCATGGTCGCTTGTGGTTCAATGATCTTTCATAGAAAAACAAAAACCTAAAATTCTCGTGTACATCAAGCATCAAGCGTATAGTTACGGGCAAACTCTCGTAGATAGCCGAAAGATGAATGTTATGTGGAAAGAAAATTAGAAATTTAGTTTCTTCCGCATGCCTTGCGTTTGAAAAACTCTAGGCATCGTAAGAATATTGTGATAAGAACGTCTAGGCTGTGGAATGAGTTGCGTGGGTTTTCCCTGATAGTTATAATCTTGGTATGTTGGTATCTTCACATCGAGAGTGAATCGGTTTGTTCTAAGTAAACACGCTCCATCGTGGACTGCATCTTCGCTTAACATCAGGTGAAATGGCGGTCAAGTGTAAACCTATAAAAGTTCGAAAAAAAAGTCAATAGGTTTTTGTAGGTAAACGATGAGCTCTACTATAGACTTCAAGGTCTTTTAACATCAAGAGCGGTTTGACCACGAATTGTAACTATTAAAGATCAAACCCATAAAAAATCAATACCCGTTACGGTCGTTATGCCGCTGCATGCTTTTGTGTGCTGTAGACTCTAAAACAGCCAAGGTCAGCCGGTATAGAATTTGATAATCGTCGCGTTGAGCGCTGATGTTAGACACATGTCTAGACGAACTAATTAACAATAACCACCGACAAACTGGAAATAATCGTCTCATGACTTCAACCTGTCTCATGTTCAACCTGTGCCTCAACAACCTAATTCAATTGCTTTTGTTATTGTTGCGTGTTGAACACGTATTTCAATACACTTTCATTTCGAAACGAAATCAAAGAAAGCTAATGATCCTTACAACCACTTAAACATAGTCTTGCAAAGTTAGTTCCAATGATATCAAGTTCTCAATATGCCTCAGTGTTAGATATGATTACATAATGTAAACACTATATAGGACTTAATTACGATAAAAACTATCATTTAATTACCGCAACGTTTCGACAGCGTTAATACAACCGCCGTGATTCTAGATAGGACTTGTCATACGACGTGAATCCGTGTATATATCTTATCTATATATATAAAAGCGAAAGGTCACTCATCAAGGAATCTCAGAAACTACAAATGCTAGGAATCTGAAATTTTGCATGGAGGTTTCTTTTAATACGTAGGCGCTCGCTAAGACGGGGTTTTGCGAAATTCAACCCCTAAGAGGGTGAAACAAGGGAATGGAGAGGGTGAACGATTGTATGAAAATTCGTGATTTTTAATGTTATAAAATTTTGTATCTAGACAGATTTGAACGAACACAAAACAATTAAATGCTTGTTCTATCAATTTTGTAGTTTCAACTGTACGGGGGTGGAACTGGGGTTGAAATCGGGGATGAATGTCAATTTGAAAGTTCCTAACCATTGAAGATAAAACCATGAAACTCTGTATATACTATATATACTATAATAGACACTTGACACGAAGCAAACGAATGTTTGTTCTAGCAATTTTGTAATTTCAAATTGTACGGGGGTGAAATTGGGGTTGAAATGGGGAGATGGATGTCAACATGGAAGATACCAACCGTTGAAGATAAAACCATGAAACTCTGAATATAGACACTTGACACTAGGGTATGACATTGGGGTTGAAATGAGGGACGAATGTCTCTTACGCTTTCACACCTTAACAACTGAACCGATATTGATGAAATTGCTATTTTTAGTAACCGTAAATGTGTCTGGGTATAAAAATATGTACTGCTTGAGTTATCTTAGTATTTCTTTCGCGCGGACGAAGTCGCGGGTAACAGCTTGTTCATAAATATATTTATTCATGACATAAATAAGCCAATTTACATGAAACAATTTAACACTCACATTATTCCCTACAAAACTTGACTTTTACAATAATTAAAGATCACAGAACCTGCACTAAGCAAAGCTTGTGTTGTAGGTTTATGTATCCCTACAAATAAATGACTTTTCTAACAGACTGAACAAAGACAAAATTACAGTTATTATGAATATGTAGTAAGTAAATTTAAAATGTGAAAACTAAAATAAAAGACACGTTCTTTTTAACTTAGGGGTTAATAGTTAGTGTACAAGTGTAGAATTTGTAGGTACGATATAGTTACATGTCCAATGAGTAATTGATACTCGTAGTACGTTAAAATGTATTGTTGCAAGTACCATATGTGTGATATTTCTAGGCGAGCAAACCTTGCACCCAGGCCGCCACGTGTTCCCATTCGAGTGTCAGATCCCGGCGCACTGTCCGTCCTCCTTCGAAGGGTCCGACGGTCACATCCGGTATACAGTGAAGGTCACCGTCGACCGGGCCTTCAAACTGGATCAGACGAAGCAAATCAGCTTCAGGGTCGTCGCGCCTTTGGACCTCAACACCAACCCTCATGCTAAGGTGAGCATGTGGAACTGTCACTATAGCTTTAGGCATTCGTATTGGACGGGTGAAGTAGCAGCGTGGTTCGTGGGCAAAACATCGAGCAATAGCGTAAGCGAGTCTAGATCAAACGTTTCTTATAGTGAATCTCCTGTGCTGACGCTCTGTGCGTAGTGTTAGAAATTGACTAATTATATAACATTTCCAAGTAAAACATATAGTAATACAATAGTAAACTTATGTTAAGTCAATGGTCGTTCCATTGATTCACGCATGTCAAGGGGGGTACCTACGATCCATTCATTCATCAGAATGGAATTGACTTGTTTCGATATTGTTAATTAATATAACCCATGGTCGTATTATTTTTTATTTCTATGTATATTCTAATTATTTAGATATTGTATGTTTTGTCACATTTGTTAAATGTGTGTAATATTATTAAGTAGTACATATTGACGTAATAAAAGTGACGATGCTGTTATCATCTTCCTGTTGATTTTCGCAACTTTGCACTTTATTCTCACCATGTTTTTTTATTTTACTTTTTTTTCCTATTACTAACGGTAATCGGGGAAAAAAATCGTTATTTGTGATTATGCCGCCATTTATAGCACTGTGTATATAACTCTGTCTTTTTGAAGTGAAAACTTCTTTTGGTGCGCCACAGAAAGATTTTTCGTGGGCTGTGAATTGAATTCTAGCGTCACGCTCGGGAATGATGAGAAATCTTCGGGTAAAGTTGGGACCATGCCCATTGCCCATCTAGAAATGCGTGAGCATTTCCCTTTGACTGATGCATTTCTAGCTTTCCATGCTCATTGATCATGGCCACGCCCTCCAGTTTCACCCGCGTAGTTTCCAAAGTAAGCTATATCAAATTCTGAGTTATAAGTTTTGACTTCTATCGGCAGTCCCTATGACTGCCAATTTTTTGTAATCACTGAAATTTTTGATGTGCTAAAAAAATGCTTCTGTCTGTTTGAGCCTAAAAATTCAAAGTATTTAAACAGTTATACTACGCAGTTTTAAAGTAGAGTATTATCTCAAAAACATCTTTCTGATTGCCAGGAACCAATGGTGTTCCAATTCGAGCAGACGTTTTGCTGTTGGTGCATGAGCGCAGGCCTGGCGGAGACGATAGTGAAGCTGCCGGCGTCCGGCTTCGTGCCACGTCAGGTGATACCCATCGAGGTGGCTTGCAGCAACAACAGCAGTGTGGAGATCGACACCATTCGGTTCAGGATAAAGAAGGTATGTTATTGCTGCAGCTAGTTAGCTAGTGGACCGGTTCTGCTTAGAGGATTGAACTCTGATATCCTTTCAATCGTGCATAAGTGTTTATATGCTGAACTGCAGCTATGGTAGTTCCTATTCTAGTCAAACGAATCGTAGTATTGCCGAAAGGATCAAATAATACATAACGTGAACACTTTATAGGACTTATCACAATCAAAACTATAATTTAATTACCACGACGGTTCGGCAGCGTTGCAACCTGTCCTGATTAGGTGTAAAGTGTTCACATTATGTGTTAAAATTGCGAAAGTTTCAAAACAATCATACATAGCGGTTGCAAAAAATCGCCAGATACAGAACTCTATGATTGCTAAGCATTTGCTCGATGCTGGAACTGGCCAGTGGATCGAGCACTATGGTGCGAAGATCCTCTCTGGTAAAACGACATTACAACTACAGTGCAACTATAGTTCGGGAAGGTGTGAAGATAAAAAAATACATCGTAATTTGCAACGAAAGGCTGGTTTTCTGTTATCGGAGACGTAGAATCATGGTGTAAAGTGAGTGTGTGAGTTTGAATAATCCTGGTTATGTGGTCAGTGTTGTGTGTCGTCGTGGCTACCCTTTGATTTTGAAGTCCAAACCTCTAGAGGGTAGACTTCAAAACCTCTTTGAAGTTTTGAAGTCTACCCTCAGGTAGATGGAGATTTCCTCGTTTCCCAATTAGACGACCCGCAATTTCTTTAGTCTTCTTGTGACCAAGCCTTTGTAACGCGGCCGAAATTCGTGGAATGTCAGAGGGTAATCCTTATGAAGGGGGGTTAAATTATAGTCCGGAATAACACAGGCTACCCTGTTTTTTGTAATGGGACCGGAAACTTCGCGGGTTAAACCGCAGGACGCTGCCACTGCTGAATCTTGTAAAAAGATTGTGTTCAATAGAATAAAATGATTTTTTAATTAGTAATTATTTATTGAAATACAACAAGTCAATAATACAATACATTTTTTAATTATTATTTTCTTTACAAGTGTGTTGAAAAACATCGTATGATACACGTGTGTATTAGTGATTACAGCCCTCGGCTTTCTTAAGACCCTCACCTAACGCCTCGGATCTCAATGGCGCCTCAGCGGTAATCACCAACATCACACACTTGTACCATAAGACCTAATGCCCGAGCTACACGACGCTAGTTTTTCAAGCCAGTGTTAGCTAGCCAGAGTGTTAGCTAGTATTTCATGTAGGCAAAACTAGCGTTGCTTCATGTAGACAATGCTGCGTAGCATTGTCTACATGAAACTAGAAGTTCTAGCTTGCCAACACTAGCTTGCTATCCTAGTTTGAAAAACTATGCTGGTGTAGCTCGGTCGTAACTACGAGTGATGTAATAAATAATTGTATTTCTGATATATGGTACGATCTACAGAAGCTACGTTTCGAAGCGCAGCGTGAGCCTGATACTCGGTACCACGAGGAGACAGTGGCGGAGCTGAAGAAGGGCCCCATCCCAGGGAACACGACGCGCAACTACACCGTGGAGATGGAGCTCCCGGACATGGACGCGCCCAACCTCGACGCGTGCCGGTTCATACACATCGACTACGACCTTAAGGTAACACAGATGTTACAGCATTATTTTCAGCCCATCATCGTCTGAGCAAAGACGTCGTGGAAGCGCCTTATCTCGATCCTGTGCCTGTCCCATCCATGCATGGCCTGCGACTTTGGGGCCGTTCAAATCGATCCCTCCCACGTAACTCATTGTATCTCCAAAATCGTGATTTTACAGGAGAGTGGTCCAAAGATAAAACATTTCATTTAAATCGTCATTTCTTGTAAGATTCGCGGTAGGTATTGTTTACCCAAATTTAACAAAAATATAACAAAAAAGAATGATTTTCTTAATCTTAAAAATTCCGTTACGTATTCATACTTCAACGCTTTTCGATTGTCATCGACAGGGCCTGATTATAGGGCGCAAGAATGTAGCAAGCCTTATTAATCTAGTGTCATACTAAAGCTAAATGCATTATGAACCGAAAAAAACTTGGGAGTCTCTGATTTGAACACACCTGGTAGGGGCGCGTCCTCACAATTAGCCTAGGGCGGTCAGAAATGTTGATCAGTCGCTGGTCATCGACCCGTCTATTGTGTTGTAACGTTGTAACCGCCTAGTTTTCGTTCTCATTATTTTCCCGCGATAAAATGTAGCCCATGTGTCATTCCAGGCTATTGTTATCTATGTACCAAATTCCATCCAGATCTATTCAGTAGCGTTTGCTACTGAAGAGTAAAGAGAAATCGTAAATACGATAGTTTGTATGTAATCGTATGTTACGTACAAACTTTCGTATTTATGATATAGGCAGGATTTTACATGAAAAGTGTACCTACTTATTTTTATCTACAGGTGGAAGTTGAAACATCAGGATGCCACACAGACGAGGATGAGACCCATCGACTGTTCATCGGCACCATTCCCATAGCCGCTTTGCAGTATCCGCCCAATAGCAACTTTGAAACCGTGAACAATACGCAAGGGGTAACATCCTACCCCGCAGCGCCAGTTATCAATCAACCGTCATTTAATCCGGCACCTTACCCTGGTGCTAATCCTCCCTACCCTGGTGCTAATCCTCCCTTCCCTGGCAACAATCCGCCTTACCCTGGCGCCAATCCGCCTTACCCTGCAAACAACTCTAACATAGGGTTTACAACGCAAACTCCGCCTTATCCGGCTGCTTCTCCTTATCCCGTTCCATCACCCTACCCTGTCGGGCCAAATCCACCTTACCCTGCTGGCGACTCTGCCACCGGCTCACCATACCCAGGCGGCAATGGCGGAACAAACCTTCCATACCCAGGTGGTAACCCTGGAACAAATCCACCATACCCTACCGGCCCTACTTTAGTCACATCACAACATGTGAATTCCCCCGCCCCATACCCTAATTCTGGTAGAAGTTCCCCTTACCCCCCATCCAGTTCTCCGTATCCGAGCTCTGGATCCCCGTATCCTTCTGGGGGCAGTGGTCTAAAGACAGGCACGCTTGTGTTCACGGGAGCGAAAGAAGCCATGCCCTTGTTGCCGCCGGGAGCAGCGCCGATGGTGAGTCAACATCAACAGCCTACTAAATGTTCCCACTGCTGGGACTCGGGGCCTTCTCTCGCAAGGAGAGAGTTTAGGCCATAATCCACCACGCTGGACCAGTGCGAGTTGGTGGATGTCACATGACTAATGCATTACTATCTGCTATTGAACGGGCAAATCGACAACCCTGTCGCGTTGGCTCAGTGCTCGCTGGCGGCCCCGAACCGCCCGCGGCCGGCGCGCGCCTGCGCCGTGCGGCCGCTGTTCCAGGCTGCGCGCGCGCGCACCGACACGGCGATGTATGCGCCGACAGCACGGGCTCTCCATCTGCTTAACGCTCTGCTTGCTCAAAATCCAACATTGGATATATTTTATGATAAATTTAATTCCGTATTATGTGTTTGCATTGTTTTTTGTAGTGAGTAAGGTGGTATGGTCAATATTTTGTGTTAGTTGTAAAATTTATATTTGTATTAAGTATGTTATGTTTTTTAAGTTGGCTGCATGTGCGTTTTGGCTTTGCTGTAAGCGCATGCTAGCAATTGAAATAGAAAATAAATAAATAAATGACTTCGAAAGATTCTATTGTACATGTCGGTTTCCTCACGATGTTTTCCTTCACCGTTTTAAGTTAGCGGCATTACGCACATGACTTCGAAAAGACAGTGGTGCGTGTGGGGTTTGAACCCGGGGTCGCCGGATCGGCAGGCGCCGTTCTCCCGATTAGACCAGCCGTAACTTGTATACGGTGGTGATGATACGGTTGATGGTGAGTGATGAAACAAATTAGTACAACGGTTTGTCATATTTGTTTTGTAGGGAACTTTGGCAATTGACATCAGGTCTTTACTCCTTATCCAGACGAGGGGTCTTCTGGTATCCACAAACTGATTGGCCTTTGAGGTGGTTGCTACGTATCTTTGCTTCAGGTGCGCCGGTGACGATAGGGTTATGCCTCAGAGTGTCCTTGAGACGGACATTTAAAGATGAAATATAGATGTTGTATACTATTTTTGAAGTGAAATCTTCTTATGGCGTAACACATACAGATTTTCCGTGGGCTGTGAATTGAGCGTCACGTTCTTAAATGAAAGAAATCTTTGGGTAAAGTCGGATGATCTAGATGGCCATGGTCATGGCCACGCCCCCCGGTTTCACCCTCGTATTTTCCCAAGTGAGCTATCAATTCTAAGAATTCTAAGTTATTAGTTTTCACTTATAATTTAATAATAATAAATAAATAAATATTGGTGGTGGACAATTCACACACAACACTATCTGACCCCAAACTAAGCAAAGCTTGTATGATGGCGGCCAGATAGCTGATATAATCTTAATATATATAAATCTCCTGTCACGATGTTTGTCCGCGATGGATTCCTAAACTACTTAACCGATTTTAAATTAAATTGGCACACCGCGAGCAGTCTGGTCCAACTTGAGAGATAGGATAGTTTTTATTTCGATTAATGGTATTTAAATGACAATATCCGAGCGCAGCCGGAATGGGCCGCTAGTACTTATATAGTTTTAAATACATACTTATTATACATATAAACACCCAGACACAGTGCAAACATTTGAATTCATCACACAAATATTTGCACTGGGTGGGGATCGAACCCACGACCCTCGGCTTCGCAGGCAGAGCTACTACCAACTAAGCACGATATAGTAGTTATAGTAGCCACTATAACTGCCATTTTTTTGTTATGAAATACATTTTTAATTGATGTTTGCGGACATTCCTCAACTCCTAAACCAATCATAGCTTGTATGATGTGAATCAGACAGCTAATATACATAGTTGTTCTGATGTGGGATGACTTATTATTTGGGGGTTGTCGGCTTAATTATTTATGGAAGTGTGAAACTTTATGTTTTTCGTGTTATAACGATGGATTTATTGATTGATGATTGATATGTTGGTTGACCACTAACCCCGGTGGTTGGTGGGTGCCTTGGTATAGAGATAGATGCTAGTGTCGATTGCGTTATTTTTGGCGATTAGCTAATAGATTTGCAGTCATATCAGGATATAACAGGAAGTTCGGCGGACGATTACCTACGTCTACTCTATCTTGCAGACGAGGTTTACTGGTTAGCGACTACCTGGCGCGCCCATACCAAAAGGTCGTTTTTTTTTTCGTATGTAGTATGTGTATTTATTCCGCGAAAATCTGCTGAAAATCTACGTCTCACAATATAATTCCTTCTCTTTTGCTTTCCTGTGCCTTTTCCTGTTCTTTAGCGTTATTAGTTACTCACCATAACCACAACGTATTGTTTTACATTTTATATTCTTATCCTTGTTTATGCAAAAAGTCGTTTTGGTAATGCAATGTTATGTAATTTCTATTGTATGTCTGCAGCCACCGAGTCCCTACGCGGCAGCCAGCGCCCCTCCCGCCACGCCGGACGACGAAAACAGTGAGTTTCACCGAAATTACTATAAAAGTATCATAATTTACTAAATTGAATTAATACAATATAACCGGAAAAACAAAAAAAAAACAATAGATTGATAGAAACACTTTATTGTTCACAACACAAAAAGAAAAATAAATAAACAAAAAGAAAAATTCTTAAATACATATAGTGAAACAAACAAAAAAAAAAACAATATTTTTTGTTCCCCAAATGCTTAACCATTTCACTTGGATTTGGTATTTGTGTACCGTCCTACCGTCATTAGATTCTCATTATTTTTAATGTATACTAGTCTTTAACTATGCTTAAATTAATAACGCTGGAGCCCTATTTCACTATTGAGATGTTTGCAAAAGGCAAAAAACATGTGACCTAAGACTGAAGAAGACATTCTGTGCAGCATGTATTGTTCATATCTACCTACTAAAACTTCTCACTGAAGAACGGCATAGGATTGAAATCCTTAACCATTCAAAAGCAAATCACAATATTACAATAAGTATAACAAATGAAATATTTTTATCTAAATTAGTGAGTACAAAATGAAAAAGCAGAATGAAATGAAAACCTTACCTGGGTATATTCTGGTTTTGTATTTCCTCTCGAGTCTGGAGTGGCCAAAAATAGTAGACAAGTGATAATAAAATCTGGCACGTTGTTATAAACGGTATATTTCTTTGCAGAGAAACTAGCCCAGAACATCCCGCCCTACCCTCCGCAGTAAGGAAACCATGACGTCAGAACCTCTACTTACCGATGAAGCGAAATTATTTGTAAGAAAAAGCAGAAATCGGCGCCATATTACTGTGTATTTTATACGTACAATTTATTTAAAAAATGCAAATCGCTACGGACTGTGTCAAAACAAAGAATGCACAAAGAAAAGAGAAGTCATGATCTGATATAAAGATAAAGAAATTATTAAATCAGGTTTTCAGTTGATTTTTTTTGTTCTAGCTCTCAAAAACATCCATAGATAAAAAAATGTGTTTTTAATATTATGCGTTGTGGGTTAATGTTTTTACTAATTCACCAGGTGAAATGGAACGCAATGTCAAATTGAAAAAAGGGTTCGGAATGTCAGATGAATGCAAAAAAACGTGTCAAAATTAGTTCTCGTTGAAACTGCAGATGTCGTTAATATATCGTTATTTTAGAGAAATGTAATAAACATTTTTCTGTGTGAAAGTGGCTTGAGATGGCCAATAATTTTATCATCAGGGCCGTCCTGGGGATATAATCTGTGGATCAAAAATTTGACGTACTTTTAACTCATTTGTCATTCTAAAAATGCCTTTTTTATTTTACAGCACATAATGCAGTCTATAATAGTTTAATTGTTGTGTTAAGTTTGGTATTAGTACATTATGATATAAGTGCGGTAAGTTGATAATTACAGCCGAGGCTTTATTCGCAGGCTATAATTAGCAGAGGCTGTAATTATCAAAGCGCACGTATGTCATACGACGTTTTATAACATGTTTGCGAGGAAATAAACAAAACTCTGACGACATTTTCAAATAAAAACAATACAGCGAAAAAAAACGCGCGAAATAATATTTACTTGATCACAGATCGCGCGCGCATCGGCGCCTTTTTTTTTAAGCAACGGCACAGAGCCAGCCTGTATGCCATTAATAATAAAGTAAATTAATATTTTTGTGTTTTGTTACAGAAAAATTAAAGTAATTTATGGTCCAAATTAATTAAATTAACGAGTTTAATAATTCTTTATTATATTTTACCTCTCAAAGTTAATTTTATTCATAAAATGTTGACCACACTTTTCTGACATAAAAACTCTTTACTAAGATTTAAAAAGGTACCGTTCGTTTTAGACGGAGCATATCTCTCTACCTAGTCTGTGGACGGAGCATTTTGAAACCGTGCGTTTTACATTACACATTACAGCACTAGTGCGTAATAAGATACATTACGATACAGAAATTGGTCCAATAAGAGACCCTTTACGAGCAAATATGTTATAAAATATGTTACAGTAAAATTGAAATCACCGTCAGCTTGAAATATAACACTTGAGATTATTAACCCACGGTAGGTTAGTTTATAATCTAATATTATCGTTGAATTGTATTCTTATGGTTTTTACAAAATCAGGGTGACATTTACAAGCCTCTTATTATGTAGAAAGAAATTAAGCTATTACTTTGTCCTTTGAATTAAAGTATCACTCCATACCAAACTGTGCCAGCTTTTATGCCTAACGAATTTATATGATAAAATCTGATATAAGGCAGAAATAGTATAATGTATTTTTGTAATGGAAAAGTTTTGCTATGTGGTCAATAGTTCCATGACATTTGTAGAATAGAAATATTTTTGTACAAACTGTCTTTTTTATTTTAAATTTGCATGTTAAAGACATTGAGGCCTAAGACATGTGTCCATTCGTTGCTACAGATAAGATACACTTATTTTTATGATATATTTAGCTCTTTGGATATGTTTTTTTATATTGTATTTTTATATGATCTTGTTAATGTAAGTCATATAGTTTAAAATGTTGACATGTTATTGTGTATTTTTGCAGTGATTTTATATGTGAATCTGTTGTATATTATAAGATAAATATCTAAGAATATTATTAAACACCGTGTAATGTTTGGATCTTTTTTGTGAATTTGTATAATCTAAATTAATGTCATAGAGAAAGAGAGACCGTCGGTAGAATAGGTACCTTCCTGGCGGTGTTCCAGTTTGAAGGGCAATGTTTCCAGAGAAATTACAGGGCAAATATTATAAAGCAGTGATTTGGACTAGCTATATCAAACTGATGTTATGTGTATTGGGGCAGGTCTAGTTCGTTCCGTTACTCTACTTATTATAAAAAAATACATCCATAAATGTTTCACCATTCAAAAAGAACAAGACACAGGCTTAGCCTAGTTTGGGCCCACTGATAATACATTTTTATTAGATTCATTAGTTAGTTTGAGAAAATGTATTATCATGTTGTATTATGCTGTATTGTATTTTGGAAATATATTGTTATTCAGATTTAAAAATACATATAATTGATAAGTTGTTGTACCTATATGATTGATAAGTTGTGATAAAAAAAATGTCGAACCCTGTTGACGGCTGGACCGATTTGAATATTTTTTTTGTAGGCATTATGTGGGCCCCTGGATGGTTTAGATTCACAAACCAGACCGCCCCTTCTACCGCCTAACCAAATCGGCTTTCGCTATGCTATTGCTGTCTCTATCATTTCAAGTGAAAAGAAAAGAGAGAGCGATATCAAAGCTAAGACAGTTCTAGTTAGCCGGTAGACCCTCCGCAGATGGCGCTGCAGTCGGTATCTAGGTTATTTATCTATATTAGAACGAAGTTCGCCGGGTAAGCAGCTAATGTTATATAAAATGACATTGTATACAATATAATTATAAGATAATTGTGCCTATATTACTCTTGATACTTGTTAAATGTTTTAATACTTAAATAATAATGGTGTGAACTGTTATATGTGATATCTAGTACATGACGGCCAGTTTGTAGTTGTATATTATGTGTGTCGCACAAATACTTGGTTACTTTGAACACCAGTCATACCTATAAGTCGAGAGGCAGACTGTGTACCTTCGAACTACGGAGGATAGAGCAAGGAGTATCACCTCATACGGTAGAAAAATTCAAAAAGTGGCTAGCTGTAAGCTGTAAGAGGTAAATAAGAGTTCAAAATCTAAGTATGAATGAATGTAGCAATTTTAAACAAATAGTATGCTGAGTAAAAAAATATATTATTTTCGACTATAATAGTTACGTATAGAAAATTTCAACTACTTGCATAGTACAAAATAACGTAGTAAACATAACTTTAAATAATTATTATGAGAAATTGTGTAGCCCAGTTCACGCAATAAAATTACTCTGATTTAATTTCGTGTACTCAGATGATACTCCTTGCTCTATTTTCCATAGTTCAGTCTCGAAAATTTCTACACTGTACCATCGGCAAAACAAATTATTGGTTAATATAAAATAAAAAAAAATATAACTGATATACTAACCGTTTTGTAATAAGGTGAAACTGTGATGCATTTAGTAAATGATTTAATTAAAATCTAATAACCGATTGTCAACAAAATGAAGCATTTATTCTTGTGTACTTACCCATGCATGGTGGTTAGGAAACATTTTTCATTGTTTTAATTGACTAAGTCAAAATACTTTAGATTATTTAGATTAAAATAAATGATTTAGATACAATCAAAATTTTTACTTTAAAACTAATCCTTGAAAACCCCACCTGAATTGCTACCAGTGCAAAGATACCATTATCTCTTTGTCTTTTTTGCCAAACTGAATGTGCACAATGTTATCCATTGCTACAGAGCACATGTGTTCCGTGTAATCCTGTAAATTGTGATTCTTTGTAATAGAAAATGAATAAATGTTAAATGACAAATTTAATACTGAAGCAAGTGTTTTTATTTTTGTTGTGCTAGTTCTCTTTGAGGAGTCTGCTTAGGTAGGCACCTTTGCCAGTTATTATGCTGCAATACTATAATGTGTAATCATTGCATTGCAAATACTCAGAAAAATAAAAGAGTTTTACGGCAATCTTTACAGGGTGTCTGCATCAGAACCCCTTTGTACATCTAACGACGACTTCAGAGCTCCACCTGCCGAAATAAGAACCGATGAACCACTATACCAGCCATACTAACTCAAGAGGTAGAATGGGCCTTAGCACGAATGTAAAATGATAAATCACCCGGAGTAGACGGAATCTCAGTGTCTCAGTGGACCATTTGAGAGCAGGTGGAGATACTGTTGTGGGATTTCTAGTAAACTCTTCAATAAAGTTCTACAGAGCGGTACTACACCCGAAGCATGGCGAAACGCCGTAGTTACTATTCTCCATTAAAAAGGAGATAGTTCGAAACTTGAGAACTACCGTCGCATTAGCTTGCTCTCCCACATATACAAACTATTTGCAAAAGTACTGTGCCGAATAATTACTTCCCAGCTTGATTGATATCAACCGATCCGAACAAGCAGGTTTCCGAAGCGGATTTTCTACAATCGATCACATTCATACAGTGAAACAGATTATGGAGAAATGTAATGAGTAGAACAAGCCTCTGTGTTTCGCTTTTGTTGATTACGAAAAAGCTTTTGACAGCGTAGAACACTGGGCCGTATTTCATTCACTCCATCCACAGATCACTATATAGGTACTCCATCGCTGTTAGGTCGACTCACGTTATGTGGATGTTCTTAGAAACTTGTACGATTCAGCAACTATGCAAGTACGTGTTACGTGTGCACGCACTTAGTGATTATAAATATCCATAGGGTGAGGTGTGCGGCAGGGAGACAACATTTCACCTAAACTCTTCACTTCTGTTTTGGAAGATATAATAAAGACACTCAATTGGTATCACAAAGGTTAAACAAAGATAAATCAAAGGTGTACATATACCTGTCGCATCTTCGTTTTGCTGATGACCTTATTTTGTTCAGCAAGCGCATTCAAGATCTTCAAGAAATGATACAAGATCTTTATAACGCATCGCTTAAAGTTGGTCTGAATGAACAAGTGTAAGACCAACCTATCAGATGTCCGGTCAGCACGTGTAACTGTTGGCGGAGAGCTATTGGAGTTGGTGGATCGATACGTCTACCTAGGGCATTGTCTATCTTTTGACCTAGAGCGTAGCAAAACCGAGATCTCGCGCCGCATTCAACTAGGTTGGGCTGTTTTTGGTAAGCTTGATGACGTGTTCAGAGATCTAAAAATGCCGCAATGCCTGAAGACGTTGACAAGTTGACAAGTTGTTTAATCAATGTGTCTTGCCTATAATGACGTTGACCAAGGAAACTGTGCGCAGAATGAGAGTCGTACAGTGGGCTATGGAGCGTTCCATGCTAGGCATCACTTTGAGAGACCGAGTGGGTAATACGGAAATCCGGCGAAGCAGGAAAGTCACTGACGTTGGTAACCGTGTTACGAGACTCAAGTGGCACTGGGCAGGACACGTGGCCAGACGTGGTGACGGCAGGTGGAGTAGATCTCTGACAGAGTGGTTACCGATCGCCGATAACCGTTCCGTTGGCAGACCACTAGCCAGATGGGTCGATGACATCAGATCCATCGCAGGGATTACGTGGATGAGATCAGCTCAGGATAAAGATCAATGGCACAGGGGTGAAGAGGCCTATACCCAGCAGTGGGTCGATACAGGCTGAAAATGATGATGATGAACATTGCACCCGTTAGCAAAAACCCATTCGGGCAACACATTCCAAAGCCTCCACGTTCTCTTCACAAAAATAGAGTCAAATCTCTTCGTTCGAGTCTTTGGAACGTCAACCGTGAAACGATGTTGCTTTTTCACGCTACGACTACGAGTAGTCCGATGGAAAAAAGAGCAAGGTGGTTGTCCAAATTGTCCGTAGGTACTGTTTGGAGCTTGCCCTTACTGATTGTACGGTAACGTACTACACGTGTGATACCGATAGGATAAAAGGCTGAGTCGAGTCAGCATCTCGATCGATAAATTGTTTATTTTATAAGAATTTTACTAACCTTTTACATTTTTACATATTATTTACATTTCCACTAACAAAATACCACCTAAGCTATTTTACAAGCCAAGATAAATCTGTATATAAAACGCACCAATAAATAAAAACATTCATCACTCAACTTGTGTTACGACACAGGCTAACCAGGCAGCCTCGGGACTGGCAGCAACAGTACCAGTCCCTCACCACCACCAGCGGCAGGTCAACTTGGCGTCCGCCAGCCGTCAGTCCCCAATACTCGGGACAATCCGGCACCTCCGCCCGTGGTGAGTCAACTTGGTAACCACCACCCCGAACGCCTCGTACTGTGGACGTTCGGATCACACTCGCGGTTGGTCAACCTGGTGACCACCGCCGGACGCTCCCATACTGGAGACGTCCTCTTACTGTCGTGCAGCACGGGTCCAGTCGGACTAGCACCGGACTCGGTGCACAACCTCCAAATCCAGAGCAGGCCATCAAGAGGAGGCCTGCCCAACAAGTCAGACAAGCGTGGAACAACACGTTAGGCGCTTGCACTGACTTCTCTGGAAATAGTTAGTTTATCGACGCTTCGATAGGCTAGCAATTGCACAGTGGTATTAGCTCGTGCAGGTCAGTTGAACACTTTTCTAAGTGTATCCGATAAAAAATCGATAAACTAGCGATGTTCAAGTTCTTGAAGTATTTTTCGAACGAGGATGTCGCTGCCCATAACCACGGATCAAATTTTTTGTCGCAATTGTTCACCCAATTAACGAAGAGAGTGGGAATCAGAAAGTTTAGCTTTTCATCCACAGTCCAATGGACAAATTGAGGCATGGCATTGATCAATGAAGACTGCGCTCAAGTGCAGGGGGAGAACGGGGCAACGGGTAACAGAGTTACCGTTAGTTCTATTAGGCCTACGAGTCTACGAGCGAGTTTGAGAGAAGACACTCTGATAAGTGCAGGAGAAATGGTATAATTATGGAGAAGCCATAAGATTGCCTGGAGATTTCTTTGAGCCGAAAAAGCAGGATGTCTCCGACGACAGCACATTTCTACGCGAACTACGAAGAAAAATCAATAATTTTGGCTCTGTGCCAAGAAAAGAGAGGCAAGGTATCCATCAAGGCAAAATATTTGTACCTACATCCGGATTCTGAAATTAAAGGAATGCACTTATTTATGTAGGACTGTAGGTAGGTATTTGTTCCCGTTGACAAGGTCACAAAGCCGTTAACGCTACCATACGTGGATCCTTTTGAAGTTAAAATGAAAACAGATAAATTAGTATTTTAATATTTTACAAGGCGAAAAGGAAAAATCTTGTAAATATAGATCAAAACGAGCCTTTGCACTCCGCAGCGAAGAATGCGGGAGCGATCCATGTACGTACTTATTATAAAACCAGTATGATTCGATTTGCAATTGTAATTCATATTCACACGTATTCATATAATTCTATGAAGTAAATGTACCGATATTTTACTCTTATTAAGTTTGGTTATATTTATAACGTACTTGATTAATAGAAGTTAGAAATAAGCAATGTTTAATGTAGGTATATTGAGATGCTGACTATGATTTAAAACGATTTTTACTGAAATTGCATTAATGATCTTTATGATTTTTGTAGATATCCCCAACGGTGCCAAGTTATTAAAAATAAAATAAAGGGAACTACTATGCCCACTGTTAGTTTTAGTATTGAGATGTAGAAGCAATAAACGGACGTCTCTGGATTAATTGCATTTTAATACTCCGATCCATATATGGGCCGACTGGCTGACCGACTGGCCGGCTGATACTTTTATATGCCAAGTAAAATTCCTGAGTGTTCCAGTTGCGAGTCCTCCTCTAGCACTTTGTTCTCCATTAGCAGAGCTCATCATTAGCTCAGTGGAAGGACAAGGGCAGTGATGTGGCCATAGAGGTGGAACCGCGGATATCCCTAGCTGCGGTCGAGAGAGCAGGCAGACCTCTCGCTGCCGAACTTCTTAGCCAAGATACACGACAGCAAGAAGTCGTTTGAGGGGACAGAGTAAAAGTAAACGCTTTTCACTCATCCACTAAGGTGGAAGGGGACACGGGGGCGTAGAGGGGCACTCTCGTTGACCAAGTGACCCCGCGAATCTGACCCTAGGCCCTAGGCCATGCCGGAGAAACCTGTGGGGGTTTTAGTCGGCAGGGGCACCAAGGCCATCCATGGTGTCGAGCCCGACATACCCCGCCATGTCCGTGCATGGCGGTCATGCATAAATGTACTTCCCCCACATTAAAAATGGTACCAACCTATGTATTATTTTTTAGAATGATAAGTACATGTGATGATTGTATTTTTCTATTAATTCGATGAAAGACATAGTAGTCCAGTAACTTTGTCGCCTGAATGTTTGGAGTAGGATGCGTTAAATCCGGTAGATCTGATTTTTTGCAGACTTGTTTATGATGTTGGCCTAATGATTGTCCCAAGTTTGTGACCTCGAGCGACGAACGCAACTTTGTCAAAAATCGAAAAAACCACGAAAAAATCGTAAATTTTTCAAATTTTGGCGATTATAACCCTAAACGACTAGTTTTTGTAAAAACTTTCTTATGGCATTTATAAAGTAGACTAAATTTGCTACAATATGATACTAGAATTGTCTCTGTACACCCAATATTTTCTGAGAATAAGTCTTTCAAAGTTTATAATTTTTTTCGTACTTCGCAATTTTTAGCTATATTTTAACTCCTACTTGACCACTTTATGGCACAGTTACTGCGGTTTTTAACCCCCGACCGAAAAAAGAGGTGTTATAAGTTTGACGTCGAAGTCTGTCTGTCTATCAGACACACACACATACAGGTCTGGCTCTCTATGTATCTGTCTCTGTGTGTATCTGTCTATGGCACCGTAGAGCTCAAACGGATGGGCCGATTTCGATGCGGTTTTTTTTATTTGAAGATACATTTTTGTGTTGATGTTTTGAGCTATTTTTAGTTAACATCGATTCAAGATGGCCGCTTCCACCAAATGGCGGACCAAATATTTCACCACAATCTACCTCAATATGGGTATCAAATGAAAGGGCTTGACTAGTAGAATACTATACAGTATAACAAATTTCAAATCACAAAATGGCGAATTACATAAATTTTTTTTTCACTAATAACTTAATATGGGTGTCAAATGAAAAGGCTTGACTAGTAGACTACTATGCACTATGACAAATTTCAAATCCATGATGGCCGCAATCACAAAATTACGAAATAAGTTTCTTTTTTCACAACTACCTCTAAATGGTATAAATATAAATTTTTCATAGTGTATAGTAGTCTACTAGTCAAGCTCTTTCATTTGAAACCCATATTGAGGCATTAGTGAAAAAAAATTTATGGAGTATGCCATTTTGTGATTTGAAATTTATTATACTGTATAGTACTCTACTAGTCAAGCCCTTTCATTTGATACCCATATTGAGGTAGATTGTGGTGAAATATTTGGTCCGCCATTTGGTGGAAGCGGCCATCTTGAATCTTTGAACTTGAACTTATTCTCAGAAACTATTGGGTGTACAGAGACAATTCTAGTATCATATTGTAGCAAATTTAGTCTACTTTATAAATGTCTTAAGAAAGTTTTTACAAAAACTAGTCGTTTAGGGTTATAATCGCCAAAATTTGAAAAATTTACGATTTTTTCGCGGTTTTTTCGATTTTTGACTAAGTTGCGTTCGTCGCTCGAGGTCACAAACTTGGGACAATCATTAGGCCAACATCATAAACAAGTCTGCAAAAGATCAGATCTACCGGATTTAACGCCTACGGTAATGTATAAAGTTACTGTACTATAGCACAAATTTAAAATAAGTTTTTTTTTTATTGTAATGAAATAAATAAGTAATAATGAAGAGGTACCTAGTAGGTATATAGGTAGAATAAGTTGAATAATAATTTTAGTTTTTTTTTTTCATTTTAGTCGTATCTAGGTATGTCGCAGCCGCATTGTATAATTCGCCGTATTACATTACGGCTAGCCGTTTCAAAAAACAGGCCGTTTTGTAATGCGGCGGTTCAACGATTAGCCGGATTGTCATTGCGATACGTTCTTCAATAACGCGGCCCACGTTTAGAGATTCCTCCGAACTCCAGAATCCACAGTCACTTTAGCAATTTAGCAACACACTTACTGTATTCAACGCCATAGTTGTTGTTATGTCAGGCAGTGCCATGAGTATTAAGAAACGGCACTAAAAATTGTCAAAGAGGCGGCTAATCTCTCGCTTTATTACATTACGGCTAGCCGTTTTGAATGACGTAAGGCTTTGAATACATTCCGGCTGTTTTTTAATCAGCCGCATTAAATCCGGCTAATCGTTAAGCCGCCGCTTTACAAAACGGCCCTGCTTTTCAAAACGGCTAGCCGTAATGTAATACGGCGGATTAAACAATCCGGCTGCGACATCTACATATATCTTTATACCTAATAAGGTCATAAGGATAATATATATTTATAGAAAACTTCCGAGGTACCTACTTAGTACATTACTGATTACGGCTGGGCGTAGTACAGTCGTTGTGTTCTAAGTTTCTAAGAGTCATACTCGTATCTACATTTACGTTTTTTGTTAATTATTAATTTAACTTTAATATCGCTAATTTTTAGGTAGGTACATACACTGTACCTACTAAATATTAGACAAAAAATGGGATTCTCGGAAGGTCAAATAGTGTTAAATAGTGCCAATGGAACATTTTTACCGGGTGAAATGTTGAGTGGAAGACTGGAATTCGATCTCGACAAAGATAAAACTTTTCGGGGTAAGTACCTAGGTATAGTACCTAATAAAAATAGGTACCTAGCACGAAGCACTTATAACAATTGCGAATTTGCGATAGCCAGTGTCAGTACCAAAGAAAGCCTAAATACTATGTACGTACCTACTTGTAATTTAGAATCCTCCTCCATTTTTTAAAGTCGTTTTAAAAAGGTCTTGTATATTTCGACACAATGTTTGCCGGTCGTCGTCGGCCTAAACTCTAATTACATTTGATAATGTAAATTCATGTGCAATAATAATTATGAATAACGCAGATGTAAAGGGGCGTCGCCAATTAGACACAGCTGTAAGTATAAATATACTTTGTCATAAGTAATCATAAAAAAAATGCGTGCCTACATGCAGTTTTAACGATTTAGATTAGTAGATTTATCTACTTTATGTATTACAAAAGTTTATCTAAGTATTTAACCTTATTATAAAGTTCTAATTTCAACACATTTCTCTTCCATACGTTACTGCGTTTAATAAATTCGTATTCCTATGTTCAATATTAGGTAAATTTTATTTTTAAACCTGGTTTCGATGAAACCTTCCACTTGTGCAGGGATTGCATAATAGAAGCGCTTTGTTACAAGTTACAACTTATTAAGTACCTACATATAAAACAGTTATTTCTTATCTGTAGTCTGCGCTCTGCTTCTCGGAATTATAGGTAGGTATAGAAATATAGTTACGTAAATACTTACAGGAAATATTATGCTTAAGATGCGTTTTTGGATTCAAATGTGAGTTCGATATTTTCTAATGTACATTATCCATTCGTAAATATATAATGACGGGACTGTTAGTGTATTTAAATGACTCTAGCAGCTAGAGTCTGAGAGTCTAGCTCTCTAGCTGATAGATAAACAGTTTGCCACGGATTGCTCTCTTATTCAATGTGAAAATGGAATGTCTGTTCGAAGCCGATCCCCATAATAAGATCCCGTAGGACAAAATATGTACTGCGGAAGTATCGACGTCACATATTTTCTTAATTTGTCAAACTGTGTGTGCAGCTGAACTGAATCGGTCAGTCAGTCTCTACGCGAGGACTGCGCTGAAGATTTGAACGAAATACCCAGAAAAAGAATAGATAAACTTATTGAACCTTGTATAGGTTCAATAAGTTTATCTTTCAGTCAAATGTCAAGTTTACAGTCCATAGGTAAATCGCAGAGGGTGAACTTAATACATTTAGTTTTATTTGAGTTTAATACTCGATTATTTTATCATCATTCTGATCATCATCATCATTTGCATCAAACCATTTGTAATCTAACATTACATAGGTAGGTACGTTTATTTTTGTGAAATAATTGATTCCTCTCTTAACTTTAAATAATATACTTACTTTAAATAAAAAGTGACGTACCATCATCGACAGTTATGTTCATAACTATGTTTTATGTTTTTTATCATTACAGGTAGAATATAATGATAAGAAACAAGAAGGGTCCAAGAATGGAACCTTGAGGTACACTATTTTTGTAGGGGACCACAATTTGATAGCACGCTGTCAATTTAAATTATCTGAATTACTTATCTGTACACAGTTTTTAATAAATGAAGAAATGCAATTTAGAACTGGTTTCGATACCCCATAGAACTGCAGTTTCTTCAAAAGAGTGTAGTGACGAACACAGTTGAAAGCTTTTGATGAGTCACAAGATACTCCCAGAACGTCGTAGTGGTATTTCCAGGCTTTTATTTCATGACTAGTTATTTCAATGCCTGCATCCCGTCTTCACTGGAGGGAGGTTTCTGATGTTTAGGGCTCTTCGTAGATATAGGTCTTTCCGAGGAGAGATAACGCGCCTCTGTTTCCGGTGCGTTACTGGAGCCAAGAGCGTATCTGTCCCCCGCGAGGGTTTTTTTTTTTATAGCATAGAGTGACGAGACGAGCTGGTCATGTGCCTGATGGTAAGCAACATGCCTGTCACATAACAACACAGTAACACGCAGCTATTGGAACATGATAGTCCAAATCATTACCTAGCACTGCACTGCGCTCGTCACCCAGAGTTCTTTATGTCTCTAAGCCCTGTAATTTCTCTGGAATCATTGCCCTTCAAACCGGAACACAGTAATGTTTGCACGTTACTGCTTGGCGGTAGAATATTTGGCAAAGGTGTGGTACTTCCCCAGGTGGACTCTGCTAAGAGTCCTACCACTATTGAGGTGGACCCGCAAGAGTGGATTCAGTGGTAGTCACGCTTGAATACAATAGTAGTAAGCAGGAATGCGTCAGCATATCTAGATAGTTATGGCCACGCCCTCCGGCTTCATCCGCGTAGTTTCCAACGTGAGCTATCAAATTCTGAGTTATAAGTTTTCACTTCTATCGGCAGTTCCTATGACAGCCAATTTTTTTTGTCAAAACTTTAGTAGCTTCCAGGAAATTGTACGTTAAATCTGTACCATAATGGTATGGGGCTCTCGAAGTGTTAAAACACCATTGGAGATCTCTGACACTCAACGCATTATTAGCTAACACGCCCGGATACAGAAGTTGATTAAACAGTTTAACATTTATCTATAATATAAAAATGAATCGCAAAATGTGTTGGTAAGCGCATCACTCAACAACGCCTGGACCGATTTGGACAATTCTTTTTTTAAAATGTTCGTATAAGTCCAAGGATGGTTTTTACGGCGAGAATAAATCGAATAATTGCCGGGAAAACCCTAAAAACAGCCCTTTTCTTTTTCCCATACAAACGTTTTCTAACCAAAATGTTAAGGCAATTTGAGCTTTATTGCTACGAAATAAAGTTCATATTTAATAAAGTGCTTTCCCATACAAACGTTTTCTAACGAAAATGTTAAGGCAATTTGAGCTTTATTGCTTTAGAATAAAGTTCAAATTCCATCATATCTATCAACACAAAGTGCGTGTGTGCGTTGAACGATAGGAGGATTGTCGCGTTCCGAAATTTACTCCGAAGAAACTCAACAAAAGTGATAATATTGCGAACTATATCAAACTGAATAGTCACAAAACGTAAGACTCACAGATCATTAGTACTGATTTTCAATTTGGTCGGCTTCACGATATTATTTATTTTGATTTAGTTTCGGCACGCGACGTAAAATGCGTCAGTTTTCACGTCATTATATCAAGTGTCAGTCAAAAACAAACCACGTTACCAAAAGTGTTTTATTATTTTGAATTGTTAATTTAATATCCCTATCTGTGGGAAATTATTTAAATACACCACACGTTTACGTAGTATTTACATTCTCTTTGCACACGTTTGCCAACGGGCCAACGGGCTGTGGAGCGCAGTATTTTTAGAGTAAAACTAACGGGGAGAATACGAAACACCATACTGCGTTCCAAAACCGGAGTTTGTGACTCAAAAAGCAGCCAATTTGAAGTGTGATCGAGCTGGATATGTTTGCCGCATGTTGGATGATTATTGGGCCATAGTTACCACGCGGAGGAAGCCAGATTGCAAACGACGACGCGGCAGACCAAAGATACGATGCCGAGTGCAAGACGACCTCCGCAAATATCGGAAAGACTGGACTGTACATATATTAGCCATAGATAGGGAAAATTATAAGGAGGGTATGGAAGCCGTTGCCCAACATTGGGACAAGACAGCCACATGATAAATAAATACTAATATTATTTAAATGAGATAGATGCAAATGAATTATTTCAAATTCAAGAAAAATTACAGCCGCATGAGGACTTATAAATCAGTTGATTTGGTGACTAATCAAAATGATGTCGTCAACAACTATCCACCGGAATTTTTGAACTCTCTGGATTTATCATAATTGCCACCTCACAATATTCAATCAAAAGTTGAATCGGTAGTTAAAATGTTGCGAAATATCAACGTACCGCGTCTTTGCAACGGCACACGGTAAGCTATAAAAAATACTGGACTACGTTATAGAAGCAACTATACTGAAGGGAAAGTATAAAGGAACGTTTAGATACCACGCATCCAAATTATTTCGACTGATGTACCAATTGAGTTTAAACGACTATAGTTTCCAGTGCAGCTTTCTTTTGCTATGACCATAAACAAGTCCCAGGGGCAACCTTTACACGCTCAGCGCTAAGCCCTACATGCACATACCACCAAATTTTCACAACTTTTAATCTATGTCTTTTTAGTGTCATAAGTTGTAGGGTGTTAAAATAGTATAGAAAATAATCACACCCCCTCCCCCGTCCTCCCTTTATTTTTTACTGGTGTGTATGTTTTTTGATACACGTGGCCTGGGAAATAGTTTATAATAGATTAACTATTTCCCAGGCTATGTATATCAATAAAGATACACATTCCGTAATATTATTTATCTCTGTTTCTCTCTTGAATACACATTTATTATTCAACCAAATATTATATCAAGAAACTTACTATCACTCAATTTAGGGAACAAATAATTGAAGTTTTACTAAAACGATCTGCTCAGTCAGCCGGAGATGAAGTGCCACCAGCCCCTATTATGACAAAAAGACCGTCTAATAGAAAACATCATCTCATAAAGAACAAAGCTAGAGAGAAAATTGTACGCTGAAGATGAGCAGAGGTGACAGGAAAGTTATTGTTGGATATAGTACTTTCAGAGCAGCTCAAACAACTACAAACTATGTGAAAGTTTTCCGTGTCAAAACTGTTTCAATAATATTCATTGATTTATTTTGAACTTAAAAAATAGATTATTTAGTTTCTAAGTAACTTTCTTTTTTTGAATAAAATTATTTAAAGGTGATTTTTATTTTTCTCTTAATATCTCCTTAACTGATTGTCCGTTTCCCAACCCAAAACCACTGGAAAAATGTATAGACAGCGTGCGTATTTCGGATACACACTGCTTTAACTGAAATGGGGACTGTGTATCATAAACTATACACACTCTTTATGACAGTGTGTATCCTAAACGATACACATGGCGCCGAGAGTGTTATAGTGTTTGTGGTATTAGTCTAGAAAACCCATGTTTCTCACATGGTCAATTGTATGTTGCGGCCCTCCCGTGTTCGAAAACCATCAGATTCGTTTGTCTATGTGCCAGGTAATCAAACAAAAAACATAATATATCACAAAGCACTACAATGAAAATAAAACTGATTTTTAGTACTTACTTTCATACTATATACTTACGTTGATATAAACATGTTATTAATAAAATACTTAATGCGGTTCACAGTATACATCTCTTATTAGTACTTACTTTCATACTATATTATACTTACGTTGATATAAACATGTTATTAATAAAATACTTAATGCGGTTCACAGTATACATCTCTTACCAAGTTTCAACAGTATAGTTCTTATAGTTTCGAAAAATGTGGCTGTGACATACGGATGGACAGACAGACATACATGACGAACCCATAAAGGTTCAGTTAGTACGTTTTACGGAACCCTAAAAATGGATCTTCGAAATGTATGTACGTACACGCTCATAACTATTCAATGACCGAACCAAATAGGATGTTTCTCTTTTTTATGTCTATGTTATTGTCGGGACAAGATTTGTACAATAGAATACTTACAAAATGTAGACGAAAAAATTTATGGTGGTACGAAGTTCACCGGGTCAGCTAGTTTCAAATAAAACATAGAAGTGTACGTCATATTGTAAAATATAATGGCGTTTCAAATGTATACAAATCTAGTGTCATTTCCTGATCCTGAACCGGATCTATGCAGCATCAATGTGTTTGCTAGAATTATCTAATCTTGTGTTGTCTATCTGATATCATACAGAATCAAAAACGCTGAGACTCGGGGCCTTCTCTCGCAAGGAGAGAGTTAAGGCCATAATCCACCACGCTGGCCCCGTGCGGGTTGGTGGATGACACATGACTTCGAAAGATTCTAGGTACGTGTCGGTTTCCTCACGATGTTTTCCTTCATCGTTTTAAGTTAGCGCCATTACGCACATGACTTCGAAAAGACAGTGGTGCGTGTGGGGTTTGAACCCGGGGTCTCCGGATCGGCAGGCGCCGTTCTCCCGACTAGACCAGCCGTAGCTTACTAGCACTTAGATGCAGATATACATATATAGGTATACCTACTGTTTGCAGATTAGGTTTAAATCATCGATATAAACCATAGGTGGGCCCTGAGCACCTTGAAATTGGTAACAAACTGGTCTATCTGGCGTTAATGGTTTACACACCACCAATCTACTTGACCCCTAGAATCGCTAGCTACGAGGTATGCTGTGGTTCTACTTATTTTGGTAGTTGACAACGAATAGATGACAGGTAAAAACGTCTTTTCGAAGTCATGTGCGTAATGCCACTAACTTAAAACGGTGAAGGAAAACATCGTGAGGAAACCGACATGTACCTAGAATCTTGCGAAGTCATGTGTCATCCGCCAACCCGCACTGGGCCAGCGTGGTGGATTATGGCCTTAACTCTCTCCTTGCGAGAGAAGGCCCCGAGTCCCAGCAGTGGGAACGTTTAGTGGGCTGTTGATGATGAAAAACGTCTGGCGTTCACACTTTCCTGCAGCCGACTAGAAAGAAAATAGTGAGCTCACTCTTCCAAACGATATAATTCCGTGCGCCTTAAATTTGAGAGGGCATATTTATTGGTTTATATCGATGGTTTACAGTTTAAATCATTCAATTTTAAAATTGTAACGTCTTCTACCATTAAATAATAAACAATGTCTAATGAGTGGTATTTTAATATAGAGTTTGTTATTATTATTGTCACCATTTATGTTATTTCACAGGCATTTATGCAGAAGTGAGAGGAAAATGTAAGGTGCACTGGATCACCCAGCACACTCGAAAGGTCGATGATCGGATTGAAGAGTACACCAAGACACACGAATCCCATGAAGAGTACATGAATACTTGCATATACCTCATTGGGAGCAAATCCGGTAAATTTTCATTTTTGCTCCGTGTTTTGAAAACTACAATTATTTAGCACGTCAACGTAGACCCAGCAGTGAGAGTATCCTGAATAACCAGATCTATAATAGGTTTTGATATATCCTTGTATATTGAACTAGGAATCAATGAACAAGGATGTTTTATCTATCACAGCTATCACCACAATGAATTTATTAATATCAATTATCTATTCATATTTATTTATTTACTTATTTTATTTAAGTAGGTATATTATCAATGTATATATTAGTTTATTGTAGGTTAAAAGTAGGTATTCTAAGCATTAGCATGTATGATTATTGATATGTATGTTTATGTGATACCTTTAGCCACACTGTACCCTAACCCCGTCTATTTCCTTTTCATGTTTCTCTCCAGCCTTCGGTTGCCTGGAAGAGATCGCTTTTAGCGATAAGGTCGCCACTTGGTTCAGTTGTTGTAGGCTAAGTCTCTTTATTTTGTAAGTTTTACATTGTGGACAATAAAGCGTTTCTATCTATCTATCTATCAAGGCTGTGGAATGTCCTGCCTGAGAGGATTTTAACCTATTGGTATCTTCAAGTTGAGAGTGAATCCATTTCTTCTAGGGGATCATCCATTAGCTCTATCTTAGCTCCAATCGTATGCCGCATTAGAAATGGTGATCCATTGCAATCCTATTAGGTAGTTCTGTAAAAGAAAAAAATACGTCATCTGTGTGGAAATTTCAACTGTCTAGCTATCACTGTTCTTAATATAGGTACGGCCTGGTGACAGACGGACGGACGGACGGGCAGCGAAGTCGCAGTAATAGGGTCTCGTTTTTACTCTTTGGGTACGGATCGCTAAAAACTATCTAGTCCTTCGGCGTGAACCCATGTTATTATGTTTAGGTACCGTGTCTGTGTTTCCTCCAGGTACACAAACCTTGCACCCAGGGCGCCACGTGTTTCCTTTCGAGTGTCAGATCCCGGCGCGCTGTCCATCCTCGTTCGAAAGTCCCGATGGTCACATCCGGTATACAGTGAAGGTCACCGTCGACCAGGCCTTCAAACTGGACCAAACGAAGCAAATCAGCTTCAGGGTCGTCGCGCCTGTGGACCTCAACACCAACCCTCAGGCTAAGGTGAGAAATTGTAACCTTCACCACTGCTTAAGCATTAATTTAATTTAATTGTAATTATTTACACATTTACAATATTTGTATGTTAAGGGTGTTGAAAACAGTAGTTTCACTGACAAGTTTCACAAACACACTTTACCAATATAAATTTTAGTAATTTTATTTAGTCTTCGTCTCAATAGTAAAAATACCTAACGCACAGTTAGGTGTAAATTTCATCGTGTAAAATTAATCATTTAGCTTATAATAACACTTCTGGGTACTGAAAAATGGTGTAACTAGTTTATTTTGGGAGCTAGTGGCTTTTTTTTCCTTTATAACTCCTGGAATATTATTTTATACTTTATACCTAGGTACATATGTATTGTAATTGGTGTGGATAAAGGACCATTTTTATTAACGCAATAAGTACCTACTGAGGCTCTGTGCGTTGTGTTAAAATTGGCTAATCATATCAGTGGTAGGTACTGCCGTCTGCCGATATCAACAAGAGCCAGCAATGTTATTTCCAAGTAGTACAATAGAAGCTTACAAGTTGTTACGATAAACCATTATCGTAGCGTAGGTAGGTACCAACCTACATACATCCGCGCTTCTACCGCCTAACTAAATCGGCTATCGCTTTGCTAATGCTGTCTCTATCATTTCAAGCGAAAAGAAAAGAGAGAGAAACATCAAAGCTATGACATTTTTCGTTCGGCGGTAGAGTCCCCGTTCATTCATCAGAATGGAATATATTTGTTCTATATGCATTGGAGTATTGCGCACGATTGTTATCAATTGAGTAAAAGTAAACCAATTAAATAAATGTAAGAGTTTATATCGACAACTGTTAGATCTTTCTCATATAAAATTTCAAAATGGAATGCCCTTCAACGGCTTAGCTCCATCTACTTATAGCGCCAACCCCTCTAAAACTCTTTTGAGATGGCGGGTAGAAGTGAATAGTACTGTACCCCACCGGTGCCCTCTACACTAAATTTTATCAGTCATACCCATTCCTTTAAATAATCAGATACTTGCTCTTTTATATGACACATAATATTTAGACTCAAATCCCAGTATTAAAAATAATACTATAGTGAAATATACTACAAACGAATACAGGTGACAACACGATGCGGACTGGTAAAATATCTCGATGTTTCTGATTTCAGTAATAGGTATTTGAGTATGTTCTACTCAGGACATAGGACATGTAGATATCTTAGGTCCTTGACACGTGTTCAAATATTTTTATAATGACAGATTATGGCGTTAGGGACTTCGAAATGTAGACCATTCAAATCATGACTCTGCTACCATCAGCATGATGTCCATGTAGATCATGCAGTTACCTACTTCAAAACTGTTTACCAAGCAATGAAATTCCAGAATAAACTAAATATACCTACTACTTGATTTATTATATCATTAAATGACCTTTTTAACTACCTATAGAAAAAATAAAGAACTTTTTCGTCAAAAATACGATTTAATTTTTATATACGTTTTTAGGGGCCGGTACCCAAAAGGAACCTAAAAACGGGACCCTATTACTGGACTTGGCTGTCCGTCCGTCCGTCTGTCACCAGGCTGTATCTCAAGAACGGTGATAGCTAGACAGTTGAAATTTTCACAGATGATGTATTTCTATTGCCGCTATAACAACAAATACTAATAATAAAATATAATTAATATTTAAGGGCGTCTCCCATAACAAACTTGATTTTTTACCGTGTCTTGCTCGATTAGTCCGTCCCAAGCAAACTAGATGGCGCCACTAGAAGACTAAAACGCGCTATCGAATTCCTCGTTAGAACCATAATGTAAAATCAAAATTTTAATAAAGATTTTTGGATGAAAGCCTGACCGCGACAACTGCGATTGTCTATGTACATAAATATAATTTGGAATAAAGCCACAGGTTTTCGCCGTTTATTTGCTAATGGTACGGAACCATGCTGTTTCCGTTTTATCAGGCGTATTAAGTATGTTTGTTGCTCTTTCACAGCAAAACCTACTGAAGTCATTTGGATGAAATTTGGTTCATAGCTAGATAATGGTCTGGAATTAAACATAAGCTATTTTTTATATCGAAATAAATATAATATCGGGAAATACGCGGGTGAAACCGTGGGGCGCTGCTAGTACTGTATGTTTTTTACAAAAAAGAATGAGATTTGAAACGCATCATCATCATAATAATCAAAGTCAAAGTTCTTTATTCATAGATGTACTATTTATACGCCATTTAAAAAATGAGCATACAACCTACATTTTTTAAGATTAAGCTGAACATTCTATTGTACGATAATTATTATTTATAGTACAGATAAGTGTGAAACATAAATATTTACCTACCCATTTATTACAGTACAATTGTAATAAACAATGTATTTTTTTACAATGTTATTGTGTTTACCAATACCTACTACCAATACAAAAAAGTTTACCAATTCTCTTTAAAACCTTGCTGTAACTATAAACAGTTTAATCGACAAGCCACTATTTTAATTTGTTTTTTTAAGCTGTCAAAACTCGGGGCTGATATAACTATTTTAGGAAGTGTAGATGTGAGCTTCTCCGATCTCGTGAGGGAATGCGTTCATACATACAGCGTTCCGTATGTTACAAGAATGTCTCTCTCCTCGCGTGTTGTACAAGTCAAACACTTAGCCACAGCCACCACACCACAGCCACTTGGTAGATTAAGATTGGTGGTAACGTGAGTATGCCAGCTCTTTGTAATATGGCCTGGCGGATGTGCGTTGCGACACTCCAACGATGGCACGTAGACGCAGATTTTTTTTAACTTAGATGCACCAATGACTTCAAAGGAAGGACGTGGCTTACTGAAATTTTTTTGACGTGACAACGTCTTATAATTCGATGAAGCCGGCTGCACGCCCGCAAAACATGACGTCATGTGGCGTTAACGCCGTTACCTCGCCGCGGGCGTTACCTCGCTCTAAGGCGTAGTCACATACTGTGGCGTAGTTGAAGTTGTCACGTTCAACTAACGTCAGTAACCCGACTTTACAGACAACCATTTTTTTTGTTTTTTAATAGCCAGCAATAACTCTTTCACTCTATCGCGTGCACTGACCGCTGTGAACTGAGTCGCATGTCACATGGCCCTAAAAATGCAATTATAGGCCCAACGCGGTTGTGCCATTTTGTTGCACCTTTGGCCAGGTCCTTATACATAACCTATGACATGTTTTTGGGCGCAGAACACACGCTTCCAGCCGGCAGCGCGCACGTATACATTCTCGCCGTACATTTTACTTAGTACCGCAACGGCAACGATCTCAACACACAGATGTCCCAAACTTCAGTGCGCACGGAATCATGTCATCGTTGGGAAGAGTGAGCTCACTCTTTTCGTTCTACTCGGCTGCAGGAAGCCGCGGGACCGGCCGAAGGACGCCGGACGTTTATATCAACACCCCAAATAAGTAGAACCACAGCATATCGCGCCGCTAGCGATGCTAGGCGTCAATTAGATTGTGTGTGTAAACTACTGACGATACACATAGAGACGCAGTTTATTACCAATCTCAAGGTGCTCAGGGCACATGTATTGGTTTATATCGATGGAGTACCGTACATACATTTACATAGATTAAGTACATTTACCGTACATAGATTTTCCCCCCTCTGTGTTCACGATTACATGGATTCGTACTTCTGCGTATTCTACTATTATAACAGTTTGTTTTATTTTACACTAGCAGCGCCCCGCAGTGTTACCCGCGAAGTTCCCGTTCCCGTTGTTTATCCGGGATAAAAAGTAGCCTATGTATTCTTCCAGACTATAATCTATCTGTGTTCCAAATTTCAGCCCGATCCATTCATACGTTAGGACGTGATTGAGCAACAAACATCCATACATTCACATTTATAATATTAGTAGGATATTCAAAGTATAGTTGTATTTCGTGTTGAGATCGTCAAACATCAAACAAAGATAGCTATTAAGTTTTCTTCCACGTGCAAACCAACAAACCCGCGTCGACTGCTGTGTTACTACAATAATGAAGGTATAAAAATGTTAAATAAATGTAAAAATACTCAACTGGTACAATAATGAAGGGATATTAAACTATCTTTTTGTAATTGTTGGTGAGCTATAAAAATGTTTCTGCCTGTTTCTGAGCCTAAAACGTCTTACTTGAATAGTTTTAATATCTAGATTCAAAGTTGAGTGATATCTCAAAAATATATGCTTGACCGCCAGGAGCGAATGGAGTTCCATTTGGAGCAGACGTTTTGCTGTTGGTGCATGAGAGCAGGCCTCGCGGAGACGATAGTGAAGCTGCCGGCGTCCGGCTTCGTGCCACGTCAGGTGATACCCATCGAGGTGGCTTGCAGCAACAACAGCAGTGTGGGCATTAATGCTATCCGGCTCAGGATAATCAAGGTATGATGTTACTGTAACTAGCTAGCTACCAGCTGAAACGATTCTGCTAAGCATTTGCTTGATGCATGAACTGGACTAGGTCTAAGGGTTCTCTTTAGCGAACGGCTTCACTACGCAAGGGTAGAACGGAAGTTAAAAAAAAAACATCTTAATTTCAACCGGGAGGATGGTTTTCGGTTATTGGCGTCGGAATCCTGTAATCAATAAATATATGCATCACGAAGAAAGTTTCGAGAAGCCTGTTGATTAATGTTACGTTTCATGTTGACTACCCTGCGGCTTTTGAAGACCAAGTGACATCTTCTCATCCTAATGCGACGACCCGCATTCTTTTTACTCTTCTCTTGACTCTGGGTAACTTCAGGGGCAATCCTTATAACGGTCGAAAATGTAGCCTACAATAACACATAGGGTACTTTTTATCACAGGAATGTAACGGGAACGGAATCTACGGGTCAAACCACATGGATCTATAGTTAAATGATAAGTTTGAACGCGATTTAGTCTTGTGTATTTTTTTCAATACCTATATATATACCTAAGCTCAAACAGGGAAAGTATAAAAGCATTCAAATATTTCTTACATTCTGCCTAATTCACTGTAACTAACGTATAGTTTTTTTTGTGGTTGTAACGGATACTTATAACATGAAATGATTGTTACCAGGAGATAATCAATGTTCTATGGTCCACAGAAATTGTATTTCGAAGCGCAGCGTGAGCCTGATACTCGATACCACGAGGAGTCAGTGGCGGAGCTGAAGAAGGGCCCCATCCCGGGGAACACGACGCGCAACTACACCGTGGAGATGGAGCTCCCGGACATGGACGTGCCCAACCTGGACGCGTGCCGGTTCATACACATCGACTACGAATTTAAGGTAGCACTGCTTTTACATCATCACCCATCATTTTCGGCCCGTCATCGTCTTCAGCTGAGCATAGCCATCTTTTCGTGTACCCTCCTTGTTTCGACCATGTGCCAGCTTCATTCACATTATCCACAAGTTTTCAAATATCGTCGACGCAGGTCCCAAAACATATTTTGCCATCTAGGTACTACTTTCCCATACAAGGGCAAAATTCAAAATGTTAAGAACCCTGGGACCAATTAGCTATATGTAATTTATAACATTAAATGACGAGACGACCAAGACGTATGCCTGATGGTAAGCAACACGATTGCCCGTAACGTGCCATGCAGTTTCTTGAGCATGAATCTTTCAAATCACTTGGATTGCGCTTTTCACCCGGATATATCAAATCATTTTATCTCTTTGCACTGTAGGTAATTATTCTAGCAAAGGCATTCCTTTCAAACCGCAACACAGTAACTTTAGCACTTTAATACAGCTTTCAGCCAATGCCCATACAGAACATCAAATCGATTGAATCGTCGATTCTAAAATCAGTGTGAAGCCGTTAAGCGTGAATAGGCGCATCTATGAAACTCTGTTTTAGACTGATAAATACTAACTTAAAGAACTTTAAGCCTTAAAAAGTATTTAACGAGCTTTTTGATAGAGAGCTTTCCTTACCGCATCTATGAAACTCTGTTTTGGACTGATTAACCTGACCTTATGACCTTAAAGAGCTTTAAGTCTTAAAGTGTCTTTAAAGAGCTTTTTGTTAGAGAGCTTTCCTTACATTCCGTTCATGCCCTTCTGCTCTTCTAGGGTAAGCATGATACATTCTAGCCCGCGATTGCTTGACATTAGACAATCTACATATGTTCAAAGGCAAATCGACTGTGTTGTAGTTTAAATAAATAATAACATCGCAATTGTGGTTACAGAACAACTTCTTTTTAACAACTTTCTTTCTTCATGTACAACTTTCATTCTTCCAACCGTTACATGACACTGTTTTATGTTGAACAGCCATGCAAGTAAAATGGTTTTTACTGTGTTTTAATGTGTCACCGTCTCCACAAAATACTTATTTTTTATCATACAGGTGGAAGTTCAAACATCAGGATGTCACCAAAACGATCATGAGACCCAGCAACTGTTCATCGGCACCATTCCCATAGCCGCTTTGCAGTATCCACCCAACAGCAACTTTGAGACAGCGAATAATACGCAAAAGGTGGCACTCTACCCCTCAGCGCCTGTTGTCAACCAACCGCTATTTAACACGGTGTCCTATCCAAGCGCTAATACTCCATACCCTGGTACTAATCCTCCATACCCTGGCGCTAACCCACCTTATCCTCACGCAAATCCCCCTGGAAACAACTCAAACAAAGGGTTCACAACTCAAACTTCACCTTACCCAACATCGTCTCCTTATGCCACTCCATCGCCCTATCCTATCGGACCAAATCCACCATATCCTGGTCTGCAAACAAGCATGATTGGATTCACGGGGGCGCCGAAACAATGAATTAGAAAACAAAATACAAACAACAAAATGTACGTATAGTCTAAATAGAATTCAACGACCAATAATTGCAGAATTTCCGGGATATTGTTTTTCAACAGGCTGTGTCCAGAAACGGCAGTAGATAACGTTGTTAAGATTGTGTTAATTGAAAAAAAGTAGTGGTGTATTTCAGCGAGGTATATACATACTTATTTGAAATATGTGTACTTAATAAATGTACCTACATAATGGGTAAAACAATAGATACTATTCAATTTTTTTTTTTTTTTTTATAGCATAGAGTGACGAGACGAGCAGGTCATGTGCCTGATGGTAAGCAACATGCCTGCCACATAACAGCACAGTAACACGCAGCTATTGGAACATGATAGTCCAAATCATTACCTAGCACTGCACTGCGCTCGTCACCCAGAGATCTAAGATATTATGTCTCTAAGCCCTGTAATTTCTCTGGAATCATTGCCCTTCAAACCGGAACACAGTAATGTTTGCACAAATTTGGATGTAATTAAAATGTTTCCTACAGATAAGGGCACTTAGCTATTGTGATGTTTTTTCAATTCAATTCAATTCATTTATTCGAACCATAAATTCATAAGAACACTTGGTAACGTCATTAACAAAAAGGCAAAGAATCTGTGTAGGTACTTACATCTATACTAATATTATAAAGAGGAAAGATTTGTATTTTTGTATTTTTGTATGTATGTAATAAACTCAAAAACTACTGAACCGATTTCAAACATTCTTTTACCAAAAGAGAGCTACATTATCACTGAGTAACATAGGCTACTTTTATTACGAGAAAAAATTAGAATTACTTTGATTTCTTTACTAAAACCAACGCAAGGTATAAAAAAAACAGCCATAAAATGGCTTTCATCGCATACGCTGCGGAAAGTACCAATGATAGAACAAAACAATGTTCTACAATATTATAAAACGTATTAAAATCTACAAAAAACCTCGCGAGACCATATGATGAGTAGTTAACTACTGTAATTACGTCGCTACAACTGCTTTTTTACATTTTAAAAGAAGATAAAAATGCCGATCAAATTCAGACCATGTTATCCATACATTTGTATTAATTCTTATCCAAATAAACTATTTCGTATTCAAGATTGCTTTAATACCTACTGATTCCTTTTTGAATTATTAAAATCGGACATTGCATTCAAAAGATATTACGAAGTTAAAAAATTCCATCCTGTCGAAATAATAATAAACGACGCGACGGGCCGGCGCGGCGCGCCGACTGTAGCGCGGCGCGGCGCAACGTGGCGGTACATGCCATCGATACAAATCAATGGATGTGCCCTGAGAACCTTGAAATTGGTAATAAATTGCGTCTCTGTGTAAGTGGTTTACAAACAACCAATCTACTTGACCCCTATAATCGCTAGCGGCGAGATTTGCTGTGGTTCTACTTATTTTGGTTGTTGACAACGAATAATGATAGGTAAAAACGTCCAGCGTCCTCCGCGTCCTGCAACCGACTAGAACGGAAAGAGTGAGTTCACTCTTCCCAACTTTGACATGATTACGTGCGCTTTGAAGTTTGGGAAGGCCAATCTTGGGTTCTACGATCTATGGTAGATGCAGAATTAGGAAGAGTGTACAGCGTTCATCCTTCCCAGTCAGAGTGTTTTTATCTCAGAATACTTTTTTATCATGTACCACGTTGGTACATGGTTCCAAGACTTTAAAATCGTGTAAAAGAAACTTACCAAGCCGCATGCCGAGACGGGGGTTTGTCACAAAATTATAGCCAATGGGAAATCCCTTTGAGAGAAGCTTCAAGCTTCCCGGTGTCCGTTGAGGATGAGAGTTGTTTGTGGTAATATTCATCGATATAATTCAATAGATGTGCCCAGAGCACCTTGACATCGGTAATAAACTGCGTCTCTGTGTGTATCGTATCTGGTTTACATAAAACCAATCTACTTGACCCGTACAATCGCTAGCGGCGAGATTTGCTGTGGTTCTACTTATTTTGGTTGTTGACACCCACAGAAATCTAAATAATAAGGTACTAGAAGTCGCATGACCGCGTGACATTGTCGCCGCACAGGTGACTTGTAGGCCACCAGTGCTCGAATTGTAGTTTAGTCTTGTTCGAACCGGCAGGCGTGAATCATCTTTAAAAACTTGTGTTATGCAGCATAAACAACTGTGGAAGTTCTTCCACAACTTGCAATTATACCAATAATGAGATTACATTTCACTGATAGGTATTTTATTTTATTTTAATTGTATTTTTTAATAAAATAAACGGAGCCCAATGATTCACTATGATAGTTATAAATTTTTGGTGTGATCGTCATTTTGCATACCATTGCTGCATACATTAATTAACATCAAACGTGGTACAAGCATAAACAGCAATGTAATGTAAAATTAAAGATATCGTCATAACCTCTAATCTTCCATGGTACAACCGCAGGTAGCGATTGTGAGTTAGTGCTGTGACGGTCCAATTTTACTTTCCCAAAAATAAACGATGAAAATTTTATTTTAAATTTTACATAGTTTTATCGATAAAGTAACATAATAAATCGATAAAAAAAATTGTACGCAATTAACATTACACCCGTACGTACAATCTTTCAATTCGCGGTAAACATTACTTCATAATTCATTAATTATTAACAAAAGTATGTTCATACTGGCTATAACGCGCGATTGTTCGTCCGTGCAAAATAAATATTAAGATAACTGAGGCAGTATTTATCTATTGTAAGCTTTTATTTTTAAGACTTTATTAGTTTTCATACAAAATCAGCGAGCAACACGGAAGGGAGTAGGCATACACAGCGTTTCCCCTCTGTCAAAGTACAAGACCGCGTGGACCATGGAGTTTGATAATATACTGTGGGGTGGAATACACTGAGGGCGGGGCTAGATTTGTGAATGGTGCTTTATTTTTTATGTGTTAGTGATTTGGCTGTGTGAGTATGGTCGGCAATGGATCGGTACAGGTATGTTTTGTATGTAATAGTGCGGCTTTACGCTAGTGTGCAACTTTCCCCTCCCGCAAGAAATGACAGAAAGATTTGAACAATATTTTTTAGCAAAGGCTACTTCCCTTCCGTGCTTGCGCGGAAGATCGAGTTGCTCGATGTACAAAATATATAACAACCTTTGTTCTTCAACTATACCTAATGCCCATGTGGTGTCAGAATTACATAGTTCAGTTTTCGAAACAATAGTATACCCCATGTGACTCACTTATTTTATAGGTAGGCATATTGACTTTGTTGTAGTGTAATACACCTAATTAATGAAATCAATAATAACCTTTATCGAATGTTAAAATTGGACCGTACTTTGAAATATCGATATGTTTTAATTTTTGTCAAGCACTAGCGTATATGTGAAAAATTGATAATTTTTCAATGTATTAGTAGGTTCACTGATAAGCATTTATGGATGTGTGTGGTGCAATCACAGACCCAGGTTGATAATGTGCAGCTATTGGTGTGTGAGTGGAGCTCTATTTGAATACTACGCGCATGTAGTAGTGATCGCGGGGGTAGGGGAAATGTGGCGACAAGCGTTTTGCAAGTAATTTGAGAGTTATGCCATTTCTATTACATTACCTTATTATTTAGATTTCTGTGTTGACACCGAATAGATATATAGATAGATAGATTAACTCTTTATTGCACTTAACAAAGTAAACAAAGTTACAAAAACTTAATAAAATAAAGTAACAATTGGCGACCTTATCGCTAAAAGCGATCTCTTCCAGATAATAATGATAGGTAAAAACGTCCGGCGTCCTCCGCGTCCTGCAACCGACTAGAACGGAAAGAGTGAGCTCACTCTTCCCAACGTTGACATGATTGTGTGCGCCCTGAAGTTTGGTAGGGCCTATCTTAGGTTCTACGATTTATGGTAATATTATTATTTTGTTTTCGCCGTATTACATTACAGCTAGCCGTTTTGAAAAACAGTGCCTTTTTGTAATGCGGCGGTTCAACGATTAGCCGCATTGTCATTGCGATACGTTCTTCAATAAGGCGGCCCACGTTCAGCCGTATTGTATTACTGCTTATATTATAGGGTGACCAAATTTAAAAAAACATAATTTAAATAAACAAAATCAAAATTAATTTCATTCATCCGAAAAAACTGACCGATTACTTACGGTATTCCTTAATAATTTTTTTACAACATTTTACCTCTCACATAAAGTTTGAAAGCCCATAAATTGATATCGGTGACGGTACACCTAAGAAACATGGTGCACTTCCATAGACAAGGGTCTATCATCGAGATTTGACTCCGGCGCTTCTACCGCCTAACGAAAAACGCTTTGACGCTTTGATGCTTTGATATTGCTGTCTCTTTCCTTCTCGCTTGAAATGAAAGAGACGGCAATGCCAAAGCATCAAAGCGTCAAAACGTTTTTCGTTAGGCGGTAGACCCCCGGGTGGGCTCCCGCCAGAAGCTCTGTGGTCAGCCCTGAGTGTCGCTTCTCCATACTCGGCCTGCGATACACTTCGGCTACTTGCATGGCTTGCTCCACGCAGGACCTCCCTTGAGCTTCTGGCTCCCGCATTTTTTTTAATACACTCCGGAGGTAGTAGCGCCAAGACTATAAATATGGAGTCGGTATGCTCCGAGTCGGATCTGGGTCTCATGTAACCAACCCGGTCCGATTTAGTCTTAACAAGGTGGACGGTGGAAACGAAATAGTTTCCAAGTAACACCCAGGGTGACAAGTGACACTCCAATAATATTGTGTACAATCCCTCCGAACTCCAGAATCCACTGTCACTTTAGCAATTTAGCAACACACTTACAGTACCTATTCAATGCCATAGTTGTTGTTATGTCAGGCAGTGCCATGAGTGTTAAGAATCGGAACTAAAAATTGTGAAAGAGGCGGCTAATCTCTCGCTTTATTACTTTACGGCTAGCCGTGTTGAATGACGTATGGCGTCGAATACATTCCGGCGGTTTTTAATCAGCCGTATTCAATCCGGCTGATCGTTAAACCGCCGCTTTACAAAACGGCCCTCAACCAACTAAGCCACCAGGCCAGCCAGTTTAATGTTTTTACACTTTAAAGTTTTGGTTTCTAATTTTGATCATTTGGAAAAATTTGGTCATGTACGTTTCATTTAGCATACCTACTTAACAAAAAATATTGACCCCGTGCGAAGCCGGGACGGGCCGCTAGTAATAAGATAAAGTAACAATGTCAAAATGAATAAAGCGGCTGTAAAAGAGCCTCGTCAACAAATGCAGCTGTAAAAAGGCTTTGTCAAAGACAAAATAACAAATAATTAATACATACAGTATAAAGATACTACATGAGTAGGTACAAACATTGTTCAAAAGTTTTATAAATCTATTATTTTACCTTATTACAAGATTCTAGTTTCTAGTACTCGTAAATCTACTTTTGTTATCCACTCTTGATATTTTGTCTACTCTCTTTTGATATTTTTTGTAATGTATTTTTATATGATCTTGTTAATGCTATACTTAGTTTAAGAGTACGTTCAGATGACAAGCGTTCAACGCGCGTTTTGATAACGCGCGTTTACAACTACATTATATTTTATTCAGGCTGTACACATGTTAACGCGCGTTTTAATAAAGCGCGCGTTGAACGCTGCGCTAGCGCTCGGCTGTTGTCAGCGCGCGTCAACGCGCGCTTTGAGATAATAGGTTTTCTATATTTCCGTTCAGTTAAGCGCGCGCTTTCGATGCGGATAGACGTATTTAATTAGGGTTCTTCACTATCAGTCCGTCCAGAACTCGGCCACGCTACGAGTTCGTCGTTTATGAGAGCCAGTAAGTCATCAATTGACTTGATGGACATTCTGAAGAAGTCAAAAAGTTTGGGTCCGAATTGCCTTAACTTAGGAACTTCGGATACAAAATTATGTACTGGCTTTCAGTCAGCCTGTGTGACAAAATTGGGTGGACCCAATATCTCCGTCTTCTGTCGCGTCGCGTCGTTTCTGCCGTCGGGATAGAATCACTGTTAAAACTGTAGAACTGTACTGAATACCATGGCGGTCGCGGCAACGCGCGTTCGACGCCTGACAAGCGAGTGTCATGTGAACACTATACAAAAATTTAACGCGCGTTCAACGCGCGCTGAGCGCTTGTCATCTGAACGTACTCTAAAATATTGACATGTTGTCGTTGATTTTTATCTGCTTGAATCTGTTGTTTATTTTACGACATTTGCCTAAGAATTTAAAAAATAGTACGTCATGTTTAAATCTATTTTTGTGAATTTTTATAAAAAAAAATAGCGTTGGTAGAATACTTGGCGGTGTTCCGGTTCGAAGGGCAATGTTTCCAGAGAAATTACATGACGAAGTAACAGAGTGAAAGGCAATTGACAAGTACCTACGGTTGATAGTGCTAGGCGGTGATTTTGGTTTATTTATGATCAAATAGCTGCGTCTCACTGTGCTGTTATGGCCAAGTGTTTTGCTTAATAATTTGCTAATAGCTGATAAAATACCTCTAAAGTTGTAAGTTGTTACATACTTATTATACATAGAAACACCCAGAGATAGTACAAATATTTAAATAATTAATAGTTTACAGATTTATGAATATACCTACCATTGATACTTTACTCGTACAATTGATAAGCTTGATTATAAATGTTGAACCCGGTTGATGTCGGGAAAAGTGGCTCGTGATAGATATGGATTAAGTTAATGTTATATACATTATTCATATGTTATATGTTATATTATATACAGCATCATTATAAGATAAATGTGCCTATTACTCGACTCTACAGCATTACTCTTGATAATCGTAGGAAGGATATAAAACTGTCACATGTGATTAATATGATATCTAGTAGGTAACATGACGACTAGTTTGTAAGTAATACTTACGAGATAATATATTCATTTTATTCGTTGAAAAAAAAAACAAATATAATATATTATCTGTTATGTACAGATTGGTTTTATGGTTACTTGTATCCCAAACTATACAAATAAATGAAATCGAACTCATCATCATCATCAACAGCCCACTAAACGTTCCCACTGCTGGGACTCGGGGCCTTCTCTCGCAAGGAGAGAGTTAAGGCCATAACCCACCACGCTGGCCCAGTGCGGGTTGGTGGATGACACATGCCTTCGAAAGATTCTAGGTACATGTCGGTTTCCTCACGATGTTTTCCGTCACCGTTTTAAGTTAGCGGCATTACGCACATTACTTCGAAAAGACAGTGGTGCGTGTGGGGTTTGAACCCGGAGTCTCCGGATCGGCAGGCGCCGTTCTCCCGACTAGACCAGCCGTCACTTAAACTGAAATCGAAATCGAATCGATGAAATCGTTGAAATCGAACTACCAGGCCAATTCTGCAACAATTCAAAATACAAAATAAGTCGAGAGGAACACATAGTTTTGGACTTGACAAAAAGTCCCTTTCAGACTGTAGAGGTGTTCTGTGGAATCCTGTGAATTATAATTGTTTTTTTATTGAAAATGAATAAATGACAAATGTATACGGAAACGTGTGTTGTTATTTTTGTAGTGGTAGGACACTTTGTGGAGTCCGCCTGGGGTAGGATGTGTGACTGAGCTGTGAAACAGTGGATCTGTCAGTCTACCGCCACCGAGGGGTTCCCACTTTGGCGATGCAGGGAAGGCTCAGTAGTCGTGGCCTGGTTACCCACGGGGGATCTAAGAGCAACCTGTGGCGGGGCCGCTCGTCTAGGCTTTGCCTCCAAGCCGATGACGATGCGGGCATATAAGTAGGTTGCGCGGTATATAGGCGCAGCGTGGAATGGAGGCCGCGGCGAAAGATGACCGCCGGTCATACGGTGTGCTGCTCTCCCTGCCCGCCGCGGTCATAACGGGGTCGAACGCAGTGGGCTGCAGGGGAAGAGGAGGGCCGGTAGTGTGGTGCGCCGCTCTCTCATCCTCCTCTGTACAGTCGAAAAGAGGTAGGTACGTGTCGGGACCAAAGAGCCAGGCGCGGTCCCAAGGGCTCTCAGGGTACATGAAAAGTTTTCACACTAGAAAGTTTGTCGGACTCGATGCAAAAAGGGTGTCTTTTTAAATTTGTACATAGGTATAATAAAAAGAGCATAAAAAATAGTTCCTTGTACCTACTGTGGTATATTTGTCGTGTTTAAAAAAGTAAAGAGAGTGCCTGCCAAATTTACACTAGCAATTATAAATAAACACATTTGGATAAAACAAAATTTTGTAAGGCGGAATAATGGTGAAGTCAGCTGATGAAGTTTTTCTTATTTTTGTTGATATGAAATGCCAAAGAGATACTGGACTGGTGGACATTCATCTCACAACTAGCTCTAAATTATGCAAAGTATTCGGTGAGAGGTTGAGACATTGGGCCCGTCTTTCATTCTCAAAGGCTTTTACGAGCGCATGGTCGATGCAACGCGTGATAAAAATGCGGACGTTTAATTTTATTGGCCCAACGAATAAGCATTGCTAATGATAATGCCGTCAGCATGCTACTGCTAGACGTTTCCGACTGGTAGTGGGTTTGATTATCTATAGACCTCCATTGATCTATGGAAAATTCAGATGTGCTTAATGTAAGTAGGTGGTAAGGTAGGTATACTGGCTACTAAGTTCTGGTCATGCGCTGATTTTTATGAATGGAAGAATATATCTAAAAACAGATTGAGGCAAATAGAAGTTGATCATCTGGCAGCACTATGTATTGTGTACTACTTAGTCTGTGGTGTGGTAGCACTGGATATGGCAGGGTGTAGCCGTTTTATTTTTTAGTGCGATTTACGTTTTCGGTGTTTCTAAAGTTAATAATTTTTAACTAGGTATAGTAACGTTTATTATTAGTTACTTGTAATCAGTGAATAAATAAGAAATGGGATTCGGAGAAGGTCAAATCGTGTTAAATAGTCCCAATGGAACATATTTACCGGGTGAAATGTTATGTGGAAGATTGGAATTCGATCTCACCAAAGATAAAAGTTTTCGGGGTAAGTATTGAAATAAAAGTCGGCGGATCGAAGAGTCTTGATAAATGTATAGAAATTATACACCTACCGATTATCTACTTAATAAGCGTTTGTTATCTAAATGTGTAAACAAGAAACGGCCTTGGATTGTTATGCGGCTTGGTTTTGGCACTATTTTTGCCGGTCGCCGACGCGGCGGCCGGAATATATCTATCTACTAATAATAGCAGTGAAATTAATAATTATCGTTTGTTTGGGGACCCGTAATAAATATAATTTTCAATAAAGAGGTCACGAATGAAAGTTTGCATGGGTATACAGGGTTATTGGTAATCAGGCTGCATCCTTTTATACTCTGAGCGCTGTAGCATGAGTCATGAGTCCTATAACAGTTTCGACTAGTTTCGTAACACGAAACGTTTTGTGAATATTTTGATTTACAATATTATTACTTAGTATTACAGCTGCTCCACATTTGTAATATTTTGAATCATTAATAGCTATTATCAATAAATTAAATGAAACAACTACAATGTTCTAGCCCACAAATAAAATAATATTGAAATGAAAATAAACGCAATTTTATGCGTACAACGTAACACAAAAAATATAATTAGTGATGGGATGGATGGGACAGCAAAAATGCATAGTCAAAATAGGGTGAAACCTAGGGCGGCAGTTTTTAGGGGGCGGCAAATGTAGTAAAAAAAAATGATTTTATAACTTTTTAGAGATCGATAATTTTTTCCTATTTTTTTTCCATGACATAATCATGGTCGATTTAGGTATTAAAGATTTGGACTTGGATCAGAATCGGATCAGAATCCTTGATTAGTTACTTTTCAAATACCAATTACGATGTGTTATCTCTTTTGGTAAGCTTATTAAGTCAAAAAACACCTTGGAGATGAAAATTGAGCCCCCATTGAGATTGATTCAAAACGCACCATCGTTATAGACCAAATTGTCGCTTAAGAGAGCATTGGTACAGTTTTCCTTTTCTTTTTGGCGCCTTCACCGCGGCAGATGTTTTTGAGAATGTAAACAGGACGTTTAAGTAAAGTAGCCTAAGTACTCCATGCATAAAGTAGGTATATTGTTAATTGCTGCTACCTACATACTAGATGTTCCGACTTTTGGTAAGATCAACTTTGTGTGTTTTATATTTATTTTGCATTAGTTTGTTTAAATTCGTTCACAATTTGTTCATATTATCTTTACAGAAATACTATTCAGGCTGACATAGTAGACAATAATTTATGATCTCATTTTGATAATTTCAACCATGAAATTCTCATTTTTATACTAGTTGCCAATTGAAGCCATAATGTTCGCGGGGTTTTAACACGTGTATTCTTACAGTCCATCACAAAACCAATGATATGAACTGTAATTAACTAATTATTAATTTGCAAAAATATATGTATTCCCTTTGAGAAGCGTATTATTGTTTAAATCACTACTGACGTCACAAACATGGCGATGTATTCGCCGGTGTTTTTCCTCGAAATTCAAAATTGAACATTGAAATTAAACGTTTGAAAATTATTTGGTTTAAAAAATGTGTATACATTTTTTATGTCTTCTTATCAACTAAAGTTTAATTTAATTTAATTAAAATACTTTTAGATAGAGGGTGTATTAATTAGCCTATTGCGGGAAAAAATGTTTCAGAGCTACGTTCAAACGTTGGCTACACTTACTGGATATGGTAACTATAATATTATACCTGTAGCATAACGACACGCTTCCGCTGGAATGAATTACTCCCTAAATTTTGAAAATTTTGGGAAAATCGGGTGACCTTAGTTCCCATTTTGGCCACGAGCCATTACATTTTTGTACGCCTTTACGTGATACTGACAGTTTCACGTCATACTTACTTAATCTGTGTTACACTGTCACGTCTGTCTCGCGAATCCGTAGTATAGGGGGATGTTAAGTAGGTATGTTACATAATACCCCGTTTACATTATTCCAGTCCAGCGACCGAATCCAGCGCTGGATTGCTTACTGGAATAATGTAAACCGGCACTGGAATGCATTGGCACTGGATTGATCCATTCCAGTGCCGGTTTCCATTATTCCAGTAAGCAATCCAGCGCTGGATTCGGTCGGTGGACTGGAATCATGTAAACGGGGTATAACGTCAACTTTTTGAAGTGAAAACTTCTTTAGGCGCGCCTAAACAAATTTTTCGAGGGGTGTAAATTGGATTCTACCGTCACGCTCGGGTATGGTAAGAAATCTTCGGGTAAACTCGGGACCTTGGCGATTGGGCATCTAGAAATGCGTCAGCCAATGGGAAATGCTGAAAGGGCGTGGCTTCGCCATCATGGCATGGCCATCTAGAAATGCGTGAGCCAATGGGAAATTCTGACGCATTTCTAGATGGCCATGCCATGATGGCGAGGCCACACCCTCCGCTTACACCCGTGTAGTTTCCAAGGTAAGCTATCAAATTCTGAGTTATAAGTTTTCACTTCTATCGGCAGTTCCTATGGCTGCCATTTTTTTGTTGTATAGGTAGTTTAAAAAACATTTATGTATTTTCTTCCCATACATACAAATTAAAAAAGTATATTAACGTCTCGTCACTCTGCAGCTCTACACTATAATAAAAACATCGCCTAATCGGATGCCGGGTGATTAGCAGTAGCCCTGTATAATCATCTCAATAAGTTAACGACGTTAACTGATTTTCCAAATTAAATTAAAGCTATGTAACTAACTAGAAATAATAATAAACATCACGCTCACTAGTGTTTTCATTGCAGTGAATTCAGAAAAGGACAAAAAAGAAGGTATTTTCTTAGCAAGTTAAATTATTTGGGATTGGGACTAGCTGCGCCCCGCGCCGTAAGTCGAAGCTCGTCGGTTTTCTACGATCGTTTATTTAATACGACTCAATAGTCCAGTAACTTTTAACGCCTGAAAGTATGGAGTAGTATGCGTTAAATCCGGTAGTTCTGATTTTTTTCAGACTTGTTTATGATGTAAAATAGTTAAAATATTGCGAAAAAAAAGATAAAGTTTGAAAGACTTATTCTCAGAAACTATTGGGTGTACTAGTATCATATTGTAGCAAATTTAGCCTACTTTAATAAACACCGTAAGATTGTTTTTCAAAAACTAGTCGTTTAGGGTTATAATCGCCAAAATTTTAAAAATAAACGATTTTTTCGCGGTTTTTTTCGATTTTTGACAAAGTTGCTTTCGGCGCTCGAGGTCACAAACTTGAATTAATAATTAGGCCAACATCATAAAGAAATCTGCAAAAAATCTGAACTACCGGATTTAACGCATACTCTAATGTAGGTACCTATAAAGTTACTGGACTACAAGGGTATTTTTTTTTACAAATTGTAGATGTCATATTTATTTACTGTGTATTAGAACTGCCACTGGCAGAGCGATTCCGGGCCCATTGGCGCAAAACCCCGCATTTGGCTTCAGTAAAGCTTCGTTTTTCTTTTAATAAAGAGTGACGAGACGAGCAGGTCATGTGCCTGATGATAAGCAACATGCCTGCCACATAACAGCACAGTGACACGCAACTATTGGAACATGAAGAGTTCAAATCATTACCTAGCACTGCACTGCGCTCGTCACCCAGATATTTAAGATGTTATATCTCTAAGCGCTGTAATTTCTCTGGAAACATTGCCCTTCAAACCGGAACACAGTAATGTTTGCACATTACTTCGTCTAAGGTTCGCTCTCGATCTGTGCCCGGTCTCAGGCCCGAGCTACAACACTGTCCTGTTGAGTGTTGACCACAGAACATGTTATGTGCTGTTCACATTACTGAGTTCTATCACAGACATGGAACACATGAAAATACAAACGTTATGTATTAAGGTTGTAAATAATTAACGACATTTTTGATTTTTTGATTATATAGGTACATTTATTGCACTTTATACATTTTTTGACATTCCTCACATGGATGAACTGCAAGATCTACTAATGTTCACCTGCCTTAGACCTACCTTAGACCTACCTTAGAATCTACCTTAGACCCTGGATGGACATATCATATTGATCAAACTCAAAAACACAAGACAATATCCTGATGAAACACAAGACGTTGGCGAAATTGTGCTCACCAAACATTTATCTCACACAAATATATATCACAGCCAAATAGAAGCCAGAAATGAATCGAAGATGAAGAATCACATGACATAAATAAAAACCAGAAATTAATAGAAGATGAGGAAGAAGAAGACTTTAATCAGTTGACTATTATTATTTTTTTTTTATTTAAAAATTAAGACTAACAAATTGTCTTGCCAGACATATTGCATGCCTCTCGCAGAGGCCAGTTTGTATGAGGCAACTTTTAAAATGTTTTGTATTATCTTATCTTACCTACAAACAGCAATAAAGATTTTTGTATTTGTATTTGTATAATTTATTCGTATTTATTTTTCACAGGCATTTATGCAGAAGTGAAAGGAAAATGCAAGGTGCACTGGACCACCCGCCACAGTCGCAGAGTCAATAATCGGACAGAATACTACACAAAGACACACGAGTCCCATGAGGAGTACATGAATACTTGCATATACCTCATTGGGAGCCAATCCGGTAACATTTTTTTTTGCATTAGCTTATTGTTTTAAAACTGCCAATGTTAAAAGGAAATCTATTTATTCTTCGAATTCATTCATCCATGGATTGTCCCTTGATAACTTCTCAAAAATATTATATTCGTCAATAGATTTTTATCTCGAAAATATCCTCGTAATCCTATTGATATCCAATTTATGATAGGATCCTATGCGCAACATCGGGCAAATAGCGGTCAAACGCTAGCCCATGTTATTAAAAAAAAGATGTAAAATCACTCTTCCCAAAAGCACTAAAGATCAAACCCATAAAAATTTAACCTGTTACGGTACTTATGCCGCCACATGCTTTTGTGGGCATTGTACGGTAAAATAGATTCAAGGCCAGTCGGTATAGATTTTGATAATCACCGTTTGGAGTGCTGACGTTAGACCACATGTCTAGACAAACTTATTTACTTAACAAAAAATAACTATCGAAAATTGTAAATAAATCGTCTCGTGACTTATCTGTTCGGTGTTCAACCTGTGCCTCAATAACCTAAGGCATTGCCTTCGTTTTCATTTCGATGGAAACCAAAGAAATCAATAACAAAATCAATTAAAATGTCTTGTCCTTGGTGACGTAGCATAAGCAGCTCACTTTTTGTTCTCATAGCTGGGACTCGGGGCCGGTGCTCTCTGCCACGTTCTAGCTGCTACATATCAATAATCTGTTGAAGCCCGGTATCTTTGCGTACGCAGATGATAGCACCGTTGTGGAGAGTTACATTACAAGTACTGACGTATATGTAGCTCACAAGGCAACAAACTCAGGCACTAAGAGAGAGAGTATGTAGTATTGAAATATGATGATACCGATATAGAGGAAAACGCAGCCGTGTCTATTATTCGTAGAAAGGAGTCAATTGAAAGTAGTGAATGGAAATGAAAAATTAACCTACTCCGATTAATGGCCATCTCGAGGACCATTTACGCTCAACTTGGGCTCTTTTCTTTGAATCCAGGGCCGCCGTAAGGCAGCGTGCAAGGCGTGCACAGCACGCGGGCGGCACGGCCAGGGGGGCGGCAAATCGAGCGACTAATCACGTAATTCAGAATTATAAGTTATCAAAACTATTTAACATCTACATTGATCCAGCTCCAGATCCAGATCTGTAGCTAAATTATTTAGCTACAGTTTCAACTTCCTGCTACATCGTTAACCCGCCACTTCACACTACGTGGTGTTGCAGGTGTTGCGGGCTTATTAGTAGGACATAAAAGCATTTCGATGAGAGTCCACGCAGAAAAAACGTTCTAAAAATATATTTTTAAAACTTTTTAAATTATTTTTGGTAGTCCGATTAATTTAAACATAAAAGTGGTCAAATAACAAAACTTCCAACAGACCCAAATTTCCGATCTAAACCAAAAAAGCCTTATAATTAAGAGCCTAGCCCGTGTACTAACAACCCAGTTGACCCAGTGACCAGACCTGTTTTAACACTCAGCGTCCTAGGCGAGATTTCTAACGGCGCTCTGGGCACCCCCTAGCGCCGTTACTGATGTTTGACATGTAATGCAACTTGCCTAGCCTATTCATTTAATTTAGTTCCACAGAAACTCCCTGATGGAATAAGAAAAGATTTAAGACTCAAACTGTAGAAAACTATTTATTTAGACTAATTAACAATTTATCAATGACGTTGCACTTAGAAGTTATTCACTAATAGTCAAATACTTATACAAGACAATACGCAAATAGAAGTCTGTGTGTATTGCTATTAAATTATACTAGGCACTGCGCATGTCTGCGTTTCTCCCAACATTCTCTGACATTCTTCCTGAACGCAGACCCATTGCCCTACTGAAAGCTTCATGTTTTGGTCTATGCAGTCCTTTGGTCAAAATGTCCGCAGTCATGTCTTGACTCCTTTGGTACTTTACTAGGACTTGTTTGGCAGCAATCCTCTCTCTGATAAAGTGATAGCGAACATCGATGTGTTTGCTGCGTTGATGATAACTTTCATTTCCTGAAATGCGAATGGCACTTTGATTATCACAGTAAACAACAATAGGAATAGTTGATGATTCTGGCCAAAAGTCTTCATCTAATTGTTTCAGCCAAATCGCTTCTTGCACAGCAGTGGCCAGAGACATGTATTCAGCCTCCGTACTTGACAGGGCTATAGTTAGTTGTTTTTTCGAGCACCAACTTATTGCAGCACCCTGAAGAATAAAAATGTATCCAGTGCAGGATCTACGGTCTTCAGAATGACTAGCCCAATCAGCGTCACAATAGCCTGTAATGTTGCCGTCTGAGTTTCCTTCATATGTTAATTTATAATCAATGGTGGCTTTTAAATATCTTAAGACTCTCTTCAGTGTAGTCCAATGCTCTGCAGTGGGTTGACCATTGTACCGACTTAATGAATTTACAATATATGTTATGTCAGGTCTTGTTCCTTGTGACAAATATAATAAGCACCCAATGGCTTCTTGATAAGGTATGTTTCTCAATATTTCTTCCTCACTTTCGGCTCTCTTTAATTGAATGTTTGGATCACATGGAGTCCAGACTGGCTTGCAATCATCCATTCCAAAACGAGTAAGTATCTTTTTAATATACATTGATTGATCCAGTGATATTTTATTTTGATCTTCATGTGTTATTCTGAATCCAATACATTGTTTTGTTTTTCCCATGTCTTTCATACTAAAGTTTTCTTTGAGCTTTTCTTTTGTTTCTTCGCCAGTTTCAGAACAATTATAAAATAAAAGTAGATCGTCGACATAAACAGAAATAAATAATATATCATTTTTGCTCAATATACGATAATAAATACAAGGATCAAGTTTTGATCGTTTCATGCCAATTTCTAATAGGACGGAGTTTAGCTTTTTGTTCCACTGTCTACTGGCTTGTTTGAGACCATATATAGCTTTATTCAAATGGCATACTTTCTCTCCTCGATCAAAAGTGGGTGGTTGAGACATGTAAATATCTTCATCAACATCTCCTTGTAGAAATGCTGTAATGGCATCCATTTGATGAATTTCTAGATTGTATTTTGCAGCGACACCTATGAGATATCTAATCGACGTGTATCGTACAACAGGTGCGTATATCTCATTGTAATCTATTCCTTTCTTTTGCTTGTAACCCTTAATTACAAGTCTAGCCTTATAACGAGTAATTTCTCCACTATGATCAATTTTTCGTTTGAAAACCCATTTTCATGGAATGGCCTTCTTCCCACCAGGTAAATCTTCTAAAGACCAAGTATTATTGTGAATAAGAGACTCATACTCTTCTTTCATTGCCTGTTTCCATTTTTCAGATTCATTACTTTGAAGAGCTTCTTCTAAGCTCTGGGGATCATTGTTAAGAAGGCTTGATGTAGACTCACCGTTCATGCAAATGTATAAAGACGAACTTTCATTATTTATTTGCAACTTTCTTTGCCGACGGGTTTTAATACCTATTTCATTTGCAGGCGGTATGACAACACTCTGACTTGGTGAGAATGTATCATCTAGTGGATCTTCATAATCTGTATTACCTGAAGTATCTGTGATACTATTACTCAGATCATTTGAAGAAGACTGCTCTTCCTCATCTGTATTTTCATCTTGTGTAATTAATTCAGATTTTTGTTCATTCAATGGTAAGTATATTTGTGTTAATTTTTGTTCGTTATTATTATTTTTAAATTTTTCAATTTCGTGTACACGTAATGTAATATTATTTATTTTTGTTTCAGGTGCTGAAAAAGAAGCTGATTCTACTATTTTACTTTTAATATTTTCTTCCAGAAAATGTACATCCCGACTGATCACTGCTTTATTAGTTTTCGGGTCTATAAAACGGTAGCCTTTTGTGCATTCACTGTACCCAACAAAGATTAGCTGACGAGATTTCACATCTAATTTTTGGCGTTTTTCTTTGGGTATGTGCACCATAGCAGGACAACCAAATATTCTAATATTGCTCAAGTCTGGCTTTTGTCCGGTCCATACTTCATGGGGTGTAATATCTGATAAAGCATGTGTGGGCGAGCGGTTGATTATATATGCCGCAGTTGTTACAGCTTCAGCCCAATAATTATTTGATAAATCACCATTGAGCATCATGCATTTTGCTCGTTCAACTAATGTCCGGTTCATTCTCTCGCTCAGACCGTTTTGTTGAGGCGTGTAGGGATTGGAAGTCTGATGTAATATTCCATTTTCCTTTAAATAATTAGCAAAATTTTTATTAATATACTCCAATCCATTGTCGCTGCGTAAAATTTTAATCTTTTTATTTAATTCATTTTCTACTCGGTTTTTGTATTCAATAAAGTTTCAAACACTTCCGTTTTGCTTTTAATTATGTATACATAGACTTTTCTTGAGAAATCATCAATAAAAGTTGTAAAATACCTGGCACCGCCAATCGAAGCAACTTGTATCGGGCCACATACATCTGTGTGGACTAGCTCTAGCAACCTGTTTGCCCTGGATCCATTGCTTGGAAATGATTGCCTTGTTTGCTTACCCTCTAGGCAGCTTATACATACATACTTTTCTTTCTGTGATGATAGTTGTACACCAGTTGTGCAGTTAGGTAACTTGTGAACATCATTATAATTTAGATGTCCTAAACGTTGATGCCATAGATGTGTAATTGACTCTGCTTTTGCTGACATGGCGAATATTTTGCTGTAATTTATGTTCAGTCTATATGTATCATTTACTAGATTTGCTGTGGCTACTTTTTGATTACATGAATTATATACTGAGCAGCCAGTTTTATCAAATTCCACTTTACAACCAGATTTTATTATTTTACTGACTGATAATAAATTTGTAGACAATTTTGGGAAATATAGGACATTCTTTACTAATATTTCACTGCTGCTGCCATCTTTATTAGGTATGTGCAATATTACATCACCACAGCTTTCGACATGTAAAGTTTTATTGTCTGCAATTTTGATTGTGGATATTGGTGGTATTGTTTCATTCTCTAATATATCTTTATGCATTGTCATATGCGCTGAAGCACCTGAATCTACATACCAGTTTACACAATCATTCAGTTGCATAGCTGAGAAAGCTGCCACAAAACCTTTATTATTTTCTTTACTCTGTGATTTATTTTTCAGAAACCAACAATTTTTACCAAGGTGTCCATATTTATTGCAGTTGAAACATCTTGGACCTTTTGACTTTGCCTGATGCTGAGTGTTTTTGAACTTAGCTTGAGTATTTCTATTACTTGTATACAGAGCTGAATTATTTGGTGTAGCTTTTATTTCTTGCAAAAGTTTCGTTTCAATCAGATCTGCACTTATTTTTACTCCTGAGCTTTCAATACCCATAATCATAGGTTTGTATTCTTCGGGTAAACCTGCAAGCATCAAGGTCCCGAGCCATTCATCATCAACACTGAATCCAATATTTCTGAGCTTATGTGCTGAGCTCATGATTTTGTTGACATAATCTTCTACACTGGTGTTTGTTTCTAAATTAGTGTTAATCAAGTCTCGCAATAAACCAACTTTTCTCAGTAGACCAGAGTCTTGAAATGCTTTTGATAAATTTTCCCAAATCTGTTTTGACGTCGTCGCATCCTGTATATATATAAAATTTATTGGATCGACTAATAATATTAGTTTTGATTTTGCCTTTTTTTCTTTCTTTGGATCAGGATTTGTTCCTTGGACACATTCCCATAAATCATCGAGTTCCAGGTATGCTCGCACTGCGAAACTCCAGCTTGTCCAATTATCTCGGCCAGTAAGTTTTTCAATTTGTATCAAAGATCCGTTTGATGACATTGCTGAAATATAAAAAACTTCGGCGACCGCGTGCACAACTTTTTGGTTATACTTATTTCTGATCAAAATCAACTAATTTACTTAAAATTTTCACTTTACTACACAAAACAGGCAGGGAGAGGCCCATAACCTGATGGAATAAGAAAAGATTTAAGACTCAAACTGTAGAAAACTATTTATTTAGACTAATTAACAATTTATCAATGACGTTGCACTTAGAAGTTATTCACAATAGTCAAATACTTATACAAGACCACAGAACAGAAATCAAGTAGAAGGCTCGTAGCTGAATCTCACTAGGAAAACCACCGTATCACGTTTGCACACAAACGTGGTTTTGATATATTTTAAACACATTAAAACAATGCTAGTGATTTGTCCCATAGTGACGAACCTAAAATGATGTATAGCATTTAGTTACGTACCTAAAAATGAACCCTATTGCTATACACAATAAATCTGTTATTGTCAACTATTCAAAATGTTGTTACGATTTTCTTGGATAACTCAATTTTATCTAATTACAGGAAAAAGTACCGTATCTTGCATGTGACTAAGTCGCTTATTATGTACCATTATCAGGACTTTTAGGGCGTATCGCATACATCAGTGCTACGAACTTTCTAAACTCAACCTCAGTAGAATAGAATAAGGTGGTAACTATTATCATCTTTCAAAAATGTAAGTTGTTTTCACTAGTGCGCACTAGATGTCACTAATTGTAAGATTAGTGACATCTAGTGCTCACTAGTTCTGCTACTTCATACTAGATGGCACTTTATGTAATTTATGCAACTATGAACGCTACCTGCTTTAAAATAAGGGATTCGTAAATATAAGCCGGTCGTGCTAATAGTAATAAGACAATGCTTAAGCATTTTCATTAAATTATCGATATTACGTTATTCAGTTTACGTACCTATCGTATAATGTAATCATAATATTATGATTAAATTTGTTCATGTACCATCTTAATTTTATTAACTTTAGAGTGAAGCGTAACAGAGTTTTGTAAAAGAACGTAATTACTAGGAAGAAACTACAAAAATACTCGGAGGAAACTAAATAAATATCTTAAGTACATAAAGTAATGATGAAATTCTTCTAGTCTTGGCAAGTAGCACTAACATTTGTATTTTAGTCGAATGATATTTTTCTTGAGTGAGGTAGAGATAAATAAATATAGGTGAAACATTTACACACAACACCATCTGACGCTAAACTAAGCTAAGCTTGTAATATGGCGGCCAGATAGCTGTTATAAATACTTACTTATTACACATAGAAACACTCAGATACAGTCAAAATATTTGAATCCATCACACATATATTTGCACTGGGTGGGAATCGAACTCACAATGTAAGGAAATAGTTATTTTCTTTCAGGGACGACCTTGTCATTTAAGTTGTTGTCAGTAAAAATTCAAGATGTTTTTATAACCATGAATAGAAACTTGAGGAGACTAAAATAAACTAAAGGGATATAGAAAAGGAACAGGGTTTCAGTAAAAACAATACTCGAACTAATAAAAGTTTATACATAAAAATCAACAACAAAAACAGGGCAACAGGGCAGTACCTATTTCCTTTTTTTTTATTATAAAACCGCTGTCTAAAAAGTGCTCAGAGCAAATCGTACTTGTTTTGGAAGGAAACCAATTTTGCCTTCCTGGACCTTCTATCCATTTCTCCTTAACAACGGGACTTTTAGGAAAACTGAAATGATAAAATGTAATTAAATTATTCAAACACCATATAACAAAAGATAATATAAATTATTTGTTTCACAAAACTGTACAAGTTAGAAATATCGATATTAGCAATTTCAACAGCTTGTGTACCATCTTTAATTGAGTAGCGCTACTGAGTAGCGCTACTCGCATGCATAGAATGATCGAGAATATCATACATAGCTTGAATGAAAATGGACCTTATTACAATGACTTTAAAGTTGACTTCCTTTAAATCATTTCTCTCTTTAAGCTAATATTAATTTATTTTCACAATAAAATCAAAAATAAATAAAATAAGACTTACCGATGCGATGGTACGATATGCCTCCTTTGGATAAAGTTTTAGCACGGCTATCGTTTTTACACTCAATAACTGCACAATACGGCATGACTGCTTACTTTTTATTCAAAATCGCGGATTCAGGAGTACTGCAGTAGTGGCAGAGCACGACTAAGTATTCGGAAGTGGGCGTACTCTCTAAGTATGCGGAGATTGCGCTTACTTAGTACTACGATTTCCCCGCCTACTTGCTACTTCTTCTTGATTTCTGTTCTGTGTACAAGACAATACGCAAATAGAAGTCTGTGTGTATTGCTATTAAATTATACTAGGCACTGCGCATGTCTGCGTTTCTCCCAACACTCCCTAATCTGTCAAAATGGCGACAGCAAATAACAAATTTGATGTTAAAATTTTCAATATTATCCTTTTTTGTACGTGGAGGAGGAAGGTGCATTTACGTACTCCCACCTCTGGGATACGGTCGGTTATGTCGGATTCTACACCATGGGTGGACATGGTGTCTTTACTGACTATAACCTCCACGGGGTTCCATTTGCCACTGACGGCGGGAACACGGGACTACTCCGTGAAATTGTGGCTTGCCAGTCTCCGGGCCCTCATATGGAGCACAACCCCATCACTGGCGCACATGAACCCAGGATACGCCGTGACGACCTCGGGAACCAACCAGTAAGTGGGTGTCAGACGACTCCGCGTCTGGACACCTTTGGTCCCCTGCAGCTCCTCCGCATTTCCCATATAACGCTGTCGCCCCCCGTCAAGGTTACGGTGGGCAGGGAGAGCGGCGCTCCGTAAACCGTGATACCAACGATGCTCTCCTGCTGTGGCATCCACCTCACAGCCGTGATGTCCGCCCCGCAACATTGCGGCCCATCTCAGTTGCACTGGTGCCCACCCACCGTGCAACCTATGAGCGCATCGTATCTCTCAAACGGTTGTACTGATTTTGGGCAGTTTTTGAAGTGAAAACTTCTTTTGGCGCGCCACAGACAGATTTTTCGTGGACTGTAAATTGAATTCTAGCGTATAGACGAGCGGTGCCATCTCAAGTTTTATGTTAGCTTCACTGTGGATGACCAAGCCACGGATACTGAGCCCCCCACCTCGGGATAACATGATGCGGGAAAACTCTTCGGCAGGGTTTCAAAATTAACCTAGCCTAATTTAAGATGTCCGAGTCGCGGAATCACGTCTTGCATTCAACCAACGACCCTGGCTTACCACCAGTGACCTTGCGGGCCTCTTTTGCTGGACGGAATCACCACATTTAGCAGTAGTGTAGCGCCGAAAGCCAGCGGTGCGTCACTGGTCCATCACCGATGCACTTGAACCCAGGATACGCCGTGACCACCTCGGAGACCTACCAATAAGTGAGTGACAGACCCCCCACGTCTGGACACCCCTGGCCCCGGTATCGAATCAGTTATGTGGCCGCTTACCACTTTTCGATTGCATCGGAAGATAGGAACAGCGGTGCACCGCAATAGCTACAGTCCTCTTCCTCTGCAGCCCCACCGCGTTCGCCGTCTAACGGTGGCGACCCGGTCAAGGCCGTGAGAGCGGAGCAATGCAATACTGACTATTCTCTCCCATCACGGCCTCCACCCCACAGCCGCGATGCCGACTCCTCAACATTGTGGCCTACCCCAGTTGCACAGATGCCCATACACCGTGCAACCTATGACCGCATCGTACCAATTTTGGCCGTTTTTTTTTCGTTAGGAAGCCACTTTACAGTGGAGATTTTACCCATGTTTCGTAAATATTAATTAAAGATAGCCGCTTCCACAAAATGGCGAAAACGTTTTTGTTTCACTACTCTCTCTACATAGGTATCAAATGATAGGGCTCGACTAGTAGAATACTGCACAAATTTCAAATCCAAAGTAATCGAGATAAATCATTTTTTAAAATTGTTCTTCTTATTGACAAAACTAAGAACCTTGGGGCGGCATAATCAGTATTGCACGCGGGCGCCGAAACAGCCAGCGGCGTGCCTGTTTGAATCCAAGACTAGATTGGCTGCCAAGTAGCTAAATAAAGTGTGACGAGATGAGCAGGACATGTGCCTGATGGTAAGCAACATGCCTGCCACATAACAGCACAGTGACACGCAGCTATCGGAACATGAAGAATCCAAATCATTACCTAGCACTGCACTGCGCTCGCCACCCAGAGATCTAAGTTGTTATATCTCTAAGCCCTGTAATTTTTCTGGAGACATTGCCTTCAAAGCGGAACACAGTAATGTTGTGCACATTACTGCTTGGCGGTAGAATAACTGGCAAAGGTATGGTCCTTCCCCAGGCGGACTCTGCCAAGAGTCCTACCACTACTAAGCTTACAACAAATTTGCGGCGGGAACAGTAGATACAGGGGCATCTTGGAAGTTTACTGCAATGTGTTTTCTATGAGTTGTGGGTGGTATATACAATATTATATATATATATACACTATAAACTAAAACTGTCACTCTAACAACCCGATAAATATAGTCAACTCTGTGGTACCTACCAAGTTCCCCTAATAACTTTAGATTAGATTCCTTAGTTCCGTTTAAATTTATTACAAGTATATGTAAACTAACTAATATAAAAACTGCACTGACGCCTAGTGCAGTTTTTATATTAGCATAGTTTACCGCTTGTATGTTCCCAGGTGAAGAAACCTTGCACCCCGGCCGCCACGTGTTCCCATTCGAGTGTCAGATCCCGGCGCACTGCCCGTCTTCCTTCGAAGGGTCCGTCGGCTACATTCGGTATAAAGTGAAGATCACCGTCGACCGGGCCTTCAAACTGGACCAGACGAAGGAAATCGGCTTTAGGATCGATGCGCCTGTGGACCTTAACGCCAACCCTGATGCTAAGGTGGGAATGAGTAACCGTACCCACAGTTTCAGGCATTCGCATGGGACGGGCTATTTTTTATCAACTTTTGTAACTTGACCGCTGTCTTGTTTGATGTTAAACGACGATGTGGTCTACGATGGAACGTGTTACGCAAAGTAGGTATAGCGTTGTTATGAATAGCAGTGCGGTACGCGAGCAAAACATCGAGCAATAGCGTGAGCAAAGCTAGATGAATCAAACATTATTCACATCCTTTCCTACTAATCAATGTTTTCTCGTCAGCGTGGTAGATTATGGCCTTGCCTCTCTCCTTGCGAGAGAAGACCCCTAATGCATGCAATGTTTTCCTCACGTGCTGTATGTTTTTTTTTAATTATTGAGTTATGTATTATTTGTGGATCTATATGTGATACTCCAGATCATAATCTACGTTCCAAATTTCAATCCAATCAATTCTGCCGTTCTAATGTGATTGTGCCGCACACATGATTTTTTTTTCATCCAAATCTATTTCATTTTTAATATTAGTAAAAATTACCTTTGTATCAGCTATCTGTCATCCATAGAGCTTTGCTTAATTGGGGGCTAGATGGGTTGTGTTAGAAATGACCACCAATATTAAATAGGGTGTCATTTAAAACGCATATTTTTTCCCCTAAATTACTTTGTCATAATGAATGTAGCAGAATATATTTATAGTGTCATGATGAACTTTTAATAATAGTTTTTTTCATAATAGTTTTTTAGCATAATATGTTTTAAGCCTAACAATCTATTGTACTACATTCGTTTCGACTATTGATGAGACGCATAATAATCTTTAGGCACATTGATGGGACGCATAATAGTCCTTAGTCATTTTTTATTTATTTATTGTGCTACTGAAAATGAAATTTTCATAGAGAAAATGAAATGAAATAGTTTATTTTCCAGACTTTTACATCCATTAATAAAATAACATATACATATCAGCAAAATAAAAATAATAATAATAGTAGAATAAATTAAATTAAATTATGATAGTAAATAGATGAATACATTATGATATGGGCTACTAACCATAGACCAGTTTACAAAGGACCTAGATCCGACTCGAAGCACCGGGGTGCTTCAAGTCGGATTCGGTCGGAGTCGGTGGAGTCGGGACTCCACCTAGTCTTGTCGCTACTACGCCTAGAGTGTATTTAAAAAATGCGGGAGCCAGAAGCTCAAGGGAGGTCTCCTTGGTGGAGCTCAGGCCGAGTATGGAGAAGCGACACTCAGGGCTGACCGCAGAGTTTTTGGCGGGGCCCACCCGGAGCCGAAAAGTGCACCATATTTCTAAGGTGTATCGTCTGCTTTTCTCAATGCGTGCCTTTAAACTTTATGGTAAGTTATCTTTATGCTATATATGGTTATGCCGGTAAAAATATGCGAAAACCGTTATGCGTTTAGTTGTAATGGTAAATTATCATTAGTCCTAAAAACGTTATGCGTACTTAAATAAATACAAAAATTGTTATGCTACCACATATATACCCTAGTAAATGTATTAAACATCAATTCTTACTAAATACTATACACAAACTTAAAAGAGTTCACTTAGATTAATAGTATACCTATGATGGTTAAAATTGATTTATCTGTGAAAAATACATTTCTGATCGCCAGGAACCGATGGTGTTCCAATTCGAGCAGACGTTTTGCTGCTGGTGCATGAGCGCAGGCCTGGCGGAGACGATAGTGAAGCTGCCGGCGTCCGGCTTCGTGCCACGTCAGGTGATACCCATCGAGGTGGCTTGCAGCAACAACAGCAGTGTGGGCATTAATGCTATCCGGCTTAGGCTAAAGAAGGTATGTTATTTAATTACTGTACGCTAGCTAGTGGATCAATTCCACCGGTTCTTTCATAGAAATCTGAAGCCATACATGTAATGGTTTTAGATATTTGTGACAATATAATTTGGTCCACATCATTGAAAAAGAATAGAATCGGATGGATTCTAAATGGTATAAAGGTTGGTATATTGGCTGCAGGGCCGGATTTAGAGGAGGGCAAACGGGGCATACACCAGGGGCCTCCTCAACAGACACTGGAAAACAAATGAAGTTTCGATAGTAAACATCTTTTACGTTAACCATTTGTAGTCCGGGGATTTTTGATTGAGAAATCTTAAATTTCAACGTCCCCAAAGAAGCCCTGCCCCGGGGCCTCCACACCCCTAAATGCGGCCCTGATTGACTGCATCACAATACGGCTAGGCAATTTTGTAGGCTGGCGTTTCAACGTCAGCGCTTCGTAAAGTGGCTGGCCATATTCCAGTGTGAATTATGAATTAATAGTTGACTCCGCAAACGTTGTTCAAAACTAGGAATCGAATCAATGCCAAAGTGGCGTACACTGTAATGTATTTTTATGCATAATTAAAAAAAAATTGGCAATATCTGCACTGCACTCCTTGTCTTTATAAACTGTTAGTGTGTGAAATTTCATGGTACTTCGGCTGCGCAATTTTCGTAAAAAGACACAAAAATATTGTAGTGTGTTCATACATACTAATAATTCTAGATTCATAAAAAACGTATTGTTGTCTGCAAAATGGACCTTGTTGGATTTGCTCTTACTATCAATAGTGAAATTAGCTCCACAGTATTGGCAAGCTTCGCATGTATAACTTGCTATTTATACCCATAGCGCAACACAACTCATTCAAAGTAGTTTTTTTATGTCATACGATTAGTTGCTAGGTTGGCGGCGCCGGCGTCTTAATTTTATGCCACTTACAATGAAGCTTGGTCCGAATTTGGGGCTGCGACCACACCTGCTTACAATTCAATCTTTTATTTCCTACGTCCTAAAACTCGATGGAGTGACGTCATACGTGTCTCGAAGAAAAGCTTAGTCTACACTAGTACATATTATTATTAGTTACGGGAGTAACTAATAATAGTACTAGAGGAACTAATAATATACTATTATGTTTAAATCATGCTGGTAATTTAACAGAAACTTATTCTTTCTTGCAATAAGTTTCTGAGCTCAGCCTCTTATTTATACCCTCGTGCCCAAGTTTTTGAGTTTTATGCACGATGCATGCAATCAAATGCTTTAAACATGTCTAAATTAATGCCATTTCAGTTTTTTTTTGCGTTGATCATCATCAGATCATCACCCTATAGGTACTTGCTTCAATATTTTGAAATATTGCTAAAGATGTGTACACGCCTTTCGCAACACCGAATTAAAAAAAAAGTCATTTATTTCTAGCATTTAATAACAGCACATGAATACTAATTGACATTGTTGAAATAGTGTCATAGCTGGCTCCGCAGTTTAAGCGGTGGGTCCCAAACTAGGCTGCGCCTGTATTTTGGGCACCCGAGAGTACAGTGTAGATTTAGCGCTGATCGGGTTTCAAGGAATTTTAATGACTTGTTAATATGTAGTATATAATAATAAAATGAATGGATTTAAAGACAGCGGATTATATTTACATAATTAAATTAATAGTTATTCATCATTTCATCTGTCCGTGTATCAAGTAAAAATATCAGAATTAAATTAAAATCATATCAAGATTAAATTAAACTACAACTAAATTAAAATTAAATCAAAATCAGAACAAAATTAACCTAAAACTAAATCAAATTAAAATCAGATCAAAATCAAATTAAATTCAAACCAAATCAGAATCAAAACAGAATTGAATCCAAATTAAATCAAAATCAAACAAAACTAAATTAAAGTTAAGTCAAATTAAGTTTGTTTCAATTGGCAATGAGAGTCTCATCAGGAAAGAAAAGAGCAATGGAATTGCATATAATAGAGAACGAACAAATAATTTGTGCAGGCCCGATCCGTTTTGCGTTTTCCTTTAGCTGCGTTTAGAATCCTTCCACTCATTCCACCCAAAAAAGACCCCCATCATCACAAATGGTCACCATACAATTAAGAGCCTTATGCAAAAATAATAATAAAGTAACACAGTTCTGTTAACTATTTTTGATCAAATTTTGACGATACAAACATGATAAGTCTGATGAGGTTGCCTATGTTGAGATGTGTGCATGTGTGTGAGGGTGTGTGCATATGTGTGTGTGTGAAGGTGTGTCTGTGTATGAGAGGGTGTGGATGTTTGTGTTGCGTCTATTCTATGTATATTCGAGAGAGGCACTAGGCTGGCGTATGGCATGAGATAGTTTGTAAGGAAAAAGGAGTCGTAAATGGAAAAACTTCTTTGCGGATCACTTCTGTACCCAGAAAAAATTTTTAGGTTTGCTCGGCAGACAGTAAACTTAACCATTTTACTAATTTAGGTTTATGTTCAGCGAAAGTGCAGTTTCTGATTTTAACCACTTTACAAACAGAGTTGTATGTATATATAATAAGAAATATCGTGTGAGAATGACAGATTCTCATCTAACATTACCCCAAGGTACTTAATGACACTTACTCTGGCCATTGAGCTGCAAGAGCATCCGTCACTATCACAGTTTTTATGAAGAGCAAGTTTAGAGATTGGTATGCACGAAGCCGCCGTAATGTGAAAACGTTATAAAATTTGACTTTTTGACGTTAAGAGTCAGAAGATTGTAGTCAAGCCATCGGGTAAGTATAGTCAAACCACGCTCAGCACACTCGGCGACAGAGTCCCAACTCTTCTCATGAAAGATAGCCACGGTATCATCTGCATAACAAATAAGTTTACAATTTGGTATATGTAAGTTTAATATGTCATTTATATACAAAATAAACAGGGTTGGGCCATAATTCCATACTCTATGTTTGCATCGCTACTAGTATATTCTCCTATTTTCACTCTTTGTTTTCTGTTTTTTAGATATCTAGTAAACCAATATAGGGAAATCCCACGCACACCAAATGACTCTAGCTTTTTTAATAGTATTAAAGGAGGTATAGAGCCAAAAGCCTTGCAAAGGTCGAGGAAAATACCGATGCAGTTTTTCTTGCCATCCAGGTGGGAGCCGACTGTCTTAGACAAGAGTTGGACTGCATCTTCGGCGGATTCCCTCTTCTAAACCAAATTGACTCGAATTCAGTAGGTTGTACTTCTCGAGGAAGTCCACTAGCCTCCGATTGACTAGTATTGTTTTTCTAGTATTTTTGACAATATGCTGAGTAGTGCTATTGGTCTGTAGTTACTTGGGTCAGTTTTGTCACCAGATTTGTGTATTGGAATAACTAATGATGTCTTCCAGCAGTCGGGAAATGATCCCAAAGACAAACTGAGATTACTTATGTAAGTTAGGGGCTCTATTAACGACTCTTTGGCGTATTTCAATGAAAAAATGAAGTTATGCCGTCTAGTCCAGGAACGCTGTGATTTTTAAGGTTTTGGATAATACCTAGTATCTCTCCATTATCTGTAGGCGACATGCAGAATTAATTCTGGTAACGGCTTTTGTACGATTGATGTAGAGCCAGTTTTTTATGTGATACATTTAGCTTTTCCAAAATTTATGAGGCGAGTTCGGAACCAGTCCTACCAAGGTGCTCATTACAGTTGTATAGAGAAGTCTGGGAATCGCTCACCGCCTTATTCAAGAGTTCTTCTGAGTTTTTTTATCTGAGTTCTTTTTTAGATTGATTGGTATGATATATTTATTTTTGGTAAGAACGGTGTACATCTGTTGAATGAGGCTTTTTCAAATATCTTGGAAGAACATGGAAGGAGTGCCATTTTATGATTGTTAATATTGTTTTGGGTCCTTTTTAGTAATTGTTTTATTAGAGACCGCTTCAGCTCATCTAGAAATGATGAATCTTCATTCATACACACAAATTGCATTCTTTGCAGCCTCCTTCATTTTCAGCTGTCTTTATCACGCTGCTGGATACGGGCTTCTTTTTTTCTGTTATCTCCATTGTTCGTGTACCAATTGAGTCCAGATGCGACCCGCGATGAACACGATTTGTTGACTCGTCTTGCGGATGAACGTTCAATAAACATAGCGCTTGGTAGTGTAGATTGATTTACAGCCTAAAAATCCATCCGCAGCAGCACAGCTCATTATCGCCATGATAATTAAAATGGTAAATGGTTCACAGAGATTACGTTTTGAAGCCCAGCTGCAGCGTGGCACGAAGACCACTGAAGAAACAGTGGCGGAGCTGAAGAAGGGCCCCATCCCGGGGAACACGACGCGCAACTACACCGTGGAGATGGAGCTCCCGGACATGGACGTACCCAACCTGGACGCGTGCCGGTTCATACACATCGACTACGACTTTAAGGTAACACTGATGTTACAACAACACCATCATTTTCAACCCATTATCTCTTACTAGGCAACTACTGAGTATAGGCCTCTCCGTGTTCACCCTGTATCTTAATTTTGTGCCAGTCTCATCCAAGCATACTGCGCGACTTTTCAAATATCTAATCAGCAGGCTGCTCACACTTCTCTTCCATTATGTTACTTTTACATAATATTATAGGGACAAAATTCAAATTGTTCCAAAATCTTGCAAAGGTTGCTATGCCATATAAATGATGGGCCAAATGATATATCTAAGTAACGCTTGACCTATTGATGATTATTTCTAAAAATAGATTTACAGGAAATAGTTTGGCGTTTAAATTACAACGGTAAATCCCAGGGTATTAAAAGAATCTGGGGAATTTAAACGTCTTATCCAGTATCACATCCGATGGTACGCGGCAGAGACTTCATTTTACACTACCTATGTAAAGATATCGCACTGTCAGTATGTTAAGATATCGTCTCCTGTAGCCAACAGGACAGTCGTACCTCATAACAGCAAATGTAGCATGTGCATATAATCTTAGAATTATTCTGTATTCTGTTGCATGACACTGTGTCCTACGATGTTTTATGTGTGGTTGGTGTACAGGGGAACTGGTTCAACGACAACTGCATTTACTTTTTATCATACAGGTGGAAGTTGAAACGTCAGAATGTCACCAAAACGAAGATGAGACCAATCGACTGTTCATCGGCACCATTCCCATAGCCGCTTTGCAGTATCCACCCAACAGCAACTTTGAAACCGCAAATGATACGCAAGGGGTCACATCCTACCCCACAGCGCCTGTCACAAATCAACCATTATTTAATACCGCACCCTTCCCTGGCGCTAATCTTCCTTATACTGGCGAAAATCCCCCACCTTATCCTAATGCAAATCCCCCACCTTACCCTGGAAACAACGCTAACATAGGGTTTACAACTCAAACTCCTCCATCAGTTTCTCCTTATCCCACTTCGTCGCCCTATCCTGTCGGGCCGAATCCGCCTTACCCTGCCAGTGACCCTGCGACAAGCGCACCATACCCAGGCGGCAACCCTCGATACACGGGGTCGCCGAATGAAGCCATGCCGTTGTTACCGCCTGGAGCATTGCCCCGGGTGAGTGATAAAACAAATCCCACTATAATATTATAAATGTCAAAGTATGGATGTTTGGATGTTTGGATATTTGGATGTTTGGATGTTTGTTGCTCAATCACGCCGTAACGTATGAACGGATCAGGCTGAAATTTGGAATACAGTTAGATTATATTCTGGAAGAACACATATGCTACTTTTTATCCCGGGAAAATAACGGGAACGACGGGAACGGGAACTACGCGAGTAAAACCGCGGGGAACTGCTAGTTACTAATAAAATATTTCGTCCTACATTTTTGAAGGGATCTGTGGCATCAAAAGGCTTCTACCTCCTACCGAAATTTGGGGTGGAGCAGAAGACCGAAAGCAGGTTCCTACTATGGGTTGGCTACCTTAATCAATTTTCGCACATAGGTACGCGGAGCATAGTTGAAGGCATACACGAATAACACTTGAAACATAAGATCCCTGAAAACATTCGCTATAATACCTGCCCTACTTTGCTCAGCGATCTACACTCGTAGGATGATTAGCACAAGGCCACCTCAGGCTATTTGAACTCAGCTTAGGCTGCCACCTATAGTGAAAGATCAACCATCAGATCCTTACAAGATTCCTTTTACCTTCTCTATTGCTTTTCTTTGTTACCCCGTAGCATTTTTACTGTCGTGTCGTGTATGTATTCGTATTATCGTTCATTTTGAATTCTCCTCCAAGTGTTTATGTGAAAAATCGCGTTCGTAGTATATCAATGTTCGTAGTACTTACGATATTAGGAAGTTCCGTAATCTCTATTGTATGTCTACAGCCCCCGAGTCCCTACGCGTCAGCCAGCGCCCCTCCCGCCACGCCGGACGATGAAAACAGTAAGTTCCACCGAAATGTCTCTTATTAGGCATATAATAGTTTAATCATTTTGGTAAGTAAAGCACAATATAAACGGTAAGAACCAAAAAAAGAGTAAATGTAAAAAGTAAGATAATGAATAAGAACTCGATTATTATGTTACTTGCTTGCGGAAACCTTTTTTATGTTTATTATTTGTTTTTATTTTGTATGGGAAAATAATATGTTTATACGAATTTTTAAAAACTGTAGAACTATAATGTTGACATATTTAGTGTAGGTACCTAACATGCCTTTAAAAGATTGCAGGCTGATTATACCAATAACCACGTATATTAATAAATAAAAACTTTGAAAACTTAACGACACGGATATATTCTTGTTTTTTAATGATTTGGACAGTTTCTGGAGCGCAACGAATATTAGGCAGTGAAAATAATATGTGTTACCTTGTAATAAGCGATATATTTATTTACAGAGAAACTAGCACAAAACGTCCCGCCTTATCCTCCGCAGTAGAAAACCGTGACGTCAGAAGTCAGAACCTCATCTGCCTCAAAGTGCATTTTATAACAATTATTCGTAAGAAAAATCAGTAATCGTCGTCATATTAATGTGTAATCCATATTTCTAATATAATAATAGAAGATAGATAGATAGAAATAGGCATTTTATTAGGTCAACGAATCACCTTGTGTAGGTACTTATGTATGTACTCATACAAGAAGATAATAAGTACTTCTTCTCTTATATTCCTGATGCTAAGAAGTCTGATTTCAACCACGAAATAATATTTTATAATCTACCTTTGCCTGACGTTAGTTACAATCAGGACTTTTTTGTAAATTATTTATTTTTGGGGGCACGCTAATTCTCGAATGTTGTGTGTCCATAATTGATTGGAGAACTCGGGGTGCACCAAAAAAAGCCCACCTAGTTAACTTCAGGCTGTTGGTTTTTCGAAACGGTGTGCGCGCATCGTATAAAGTTACTGTCATCTTTTTTCCCTAATGAGCCAAAAGAAGGATAACTAAAAAAAAATTAGACAGTCGGCGTAAACTGCATAATATTGTCGATTCTGTTGTCTACTTATCACATCATGAAACACGGTTAACTATGAATATACTTAGGCTCATACTTTTTAAATGTACCTACTCTAAAAAAACATTCTACTTAAATGGGTGCTAATATTTATTTTATATTAACAAATGTTTACAATATCTACTAGGGAATAGAATTTGTAATTTACAACATGTTTAAGACATAGAGAGGTCCTAAGACTTGCGTCTGCGTCGTTGTGTCTATGCTTTTATACAGAAGGAACTTTTTAATATGATGCATTTACGGCATTTGACTTTTTTTAATATTTTTAATATAAGTAGGTACCTATGTACCTATATGTATATAGTTTAAAATGTTATTGTGTATTTTTATAGTGATTTTATTTATGAATCTGATTTATATTTTATAATAAAAGCCTAAGACTATTGTTATTAATCATAATGTAATGTTTAGAGACACCATGTACTTATTTTTGTGAATTGTAATCTAAATCAATGTGATAGAGCAAGATCCCAGGGCCGCCAGACGTCACGTATTTTCTGACGAACGAAATGTGGACGATTGAGTAGAATTAGTACGTACTAAGAACACATGCTTACCCGCTAACTTGCTTAGACGGCCAATTTTGAGATATGGGGCAATAAAGCTACATAAAAACACAGCTTACTTCACTTATTTTCTGACAACTGATTTTTACGTATGTTATAGGCAATATCCTTACAAATAAGGCCCCAATACTCCCAGACACTTTCCATCGGCCGTTTTCCTTAACAGACGCTTTAAAACTCCCAAAATATGTGGCACTGCACAATGTGGCACCGTACAGGTCAAACGAATGAGCCGATTTCGATGCGGGTTTCTTTATTTGAAGGTTGATTTCCGTTCGAGTGTTTTTGCCCCATATTTATCTCAAAATTGGCCGTCTAAGCAAGTTAGCAAGTAAGCATGTGTTCTTAGTACTTACTAACTCTACTCAATCGTCCATATTTAATTCATCAGAAAATAGGTGACGTCTGGGAGCTCTGGGATCTCGGACTATGAAAGATTGTAGGTTTTTCTGATGTGTTTTAACATTAAGATAAGATTATTTTCAGCACAACTGCACCAATAATATATGATGATAGGATTTTTTATACTTAATGGTAATGTAGTCTGCTTGGAGAAGTACCTATCATACCTTTGGCAGATATTTATTGCCGAACAATGATGTGCAAATTAAGTATACATTTTTAACTCGAATAATGTTGGAATGAGATGCTAATAATGTGTTATAGAAATACGGATGAGTTGTGAGTTTATGCCATTTACAGCCTAATTATAAGATAATTGTGGCTGTATAACTCTTGATACTCATTAGAATGTTTTACCTATTAAAATGGGATGAACTGTTATGTGAGACATGATGGCCAGTTAGGTAATTGTATAATTTATTTGTTGCAGAGCAACACTAATATAATAGAGGGACATGTTGTACCGTGTGTGACAATGTGATACAATTGGCAAAATTGTGATTAAGTAAATTGTTTAATGATAATTTAATAATTTTCGTCCGTTTCGTTTCGTTTTTCCACAAAATTAAACCTTTATTTTTGAGTACTACCTACATACTTTACTGTAGTTTCTTTGACCTAAAGATAATGCACTTGTGATACTTATGTACTTAGATACAATATTATGTAGGTTCAGTGATATCTCGGACTTAGGCGATAGGTGGAACCAAGCGATAGTGTAAGTCGGGGTTCATTTTTTTTTACTATAAATATGTAGGTACCTGTAAAAATTGTATAGTTGGAACTTATTTTTTGTTTTTTGAACGATTGAAGACGCATCAATGTGCACTGTACACGTAAAACAATCCACAAGGAACACACCCAACCGTATCGTAAACCCAATACTGACAGTGCGGAGTGGCCAAATGAAAAACCGCGATCTCCGAATTACTATTATTATTGTATATCTAAAAATATGAAGACAATCACACAAACAAAATAAAAGAATTAGAAACTACAGGGAAGGCAATCTCGGTAATCAATTAATCGGCAGACTCATTGCACAAACCAATTTTAAACATCATATTTATTTATAATGAGAGTCAAACCAGAAGCACATAAATATGGAAATAAAAATTGAGGGCAATCATACATTAATTTTGGGGTCCTCAGAAGGTTCTGGGTGGGAAAAGGTTTGTTTCAACATCATCAACATCAACAGGCCACTAAACGTTCCCACTGCTGGGACTCGGGGCCTTCTCTCGCAAGGAGAGAGTTAAGGCCATAATCCACCACGCTGGCCCAGTGCGGGTTGGCGGATGACACATGACTTCGAAAGATTCTAGGTACATGTCGGTTTCCTCACGATGTTTTCCTTCACCGTTTTAAGTTAGCGGCATTACGCACATGACACGCACAAAGGTTTGTTTAATTTGTTATAATTGACAAGATTGACAGCCTTGAAATAGAAACAAAAATTCAAAGTATTTCCACGTGGTGTTGATCTCCTTATTTCCTAGTCTTTTTGACACCCTAGGTGTATTATGGAAGAGCTTAATTCCACAATTTCACAGTAAATCTACAATAAAATATTTTCATTGTTATACATACAATGTGTCCCTTTCAGTTAAGTACAAGCGTTCTGTGTAGTCTTGTACATTTTTATTATTTAGTATTGAAAACAAAATAAATGACAAATATACACTGAAACTTGTGTTTTTCTTTTTGCCAGCACAATGAAGTGCTAGGGAATAAGCAGGATTTTTCTTGGTCAGGTAGCTGTGTGACACTTTAGTACAATAAACATGAATGTTGCTCACCATCAGGAGCATTTCTTTCTATTTCTATCCCTGAAAAACTGAAAAAATGGCGTATTATTATTATATAACGAGTATATTTTCGAAAAACACCATTCAATAGCATTGTATATTTTTAATTGTTTATATTTCTGACAAAACGTTATCTATAAAATAAGCATTTGAAATACGATCACATGTGATCGATAGATTGATTACATAGATTTCTTTTTTTAATTTCACATTATAGATATTTAATATTATCTTCTATGATGGTAGGTAAATAAGTAAATTATAATACGAGATATTATGCCTAATTGTCTATGTAACTTAACTCTACATTTGTTTTTTCCTGGACACCTCTACTCGTTTCTGTTGTCACACATAGTTTACGTAGGTATATTCAGAGCCCTTATTATAAAACTAAATTACAATGAGAGCATTGAGAAATACACTATTCTACTTACTGTAAGCTTTAAGCATGGTTGATGTTTCAAAGACACGAACAAAGATGTTTGACTCTACTTTTGTGATAAGAACGTCTAGGCTGTGGAATGCGTTGCATGGGTGGGTTTTTTCCGATGGTTACAATCTCGATGTCTTCGAATCGAAAGTGACTAAGTTTATTATAGGTAAACACGTTCCATCGTAGACCGCATCATCGCTTTACCTACATCAGGCAAGATGGTGGTCAAGGGTAAACTGTACAGTGTACATAATTATACACGTTAAAAACTTCCAATTAGGTAGTTTCATTTATTCAATAATTAATTTAATTTAGCGTTAACTGTTAATAGCAACTGAAATAAACACATACACCAGGGTTGCCAACCGTAGAATAAAATCACTCGTACATATGCGGCTAAAAATCTCGTATTTCGGCTTCCAAGACTACGAGGTCTTGGAAGCCGAAAAAAGCCGTTGAAAATTGTGCGATATTCACACCATCCTCGTACCTCGTACGCTAGAACCCAAATCTTGTATTTGTACGAGGAAACTCGTACGTTTGACAACCCTGCCCCACAAAATAAATTAATGCAATTTTGACAACTGTAGAATATTTACTTGCGACTTGTGACGCGACGCCAAAAACTGTAATTTGGTCACAAAATGTTAAAATGTAATTGAACGTCGCTGTCAGTGTCAGTTGGTACTTATAATACCATATACTAAAATATCCAAAAAGTATGGAGAAATATTGTTTTTTTTTTACTTTTATAGGTTTATACTTGACCGCCATCTCGCCTGATGTTAAGCGACGATGCGGTCTACGATGGAGTGTTAAAAAACCCTACCTAACCTAGAAAAAACCCAATTCACTCTCGATTTGTTGACACATAGATTGTAACCATCGGGGAAAACCCACTCAGGCAACGTATTCCACAGCCTAGAGGCCTAGACGTTCTTATCACAAAAGTAGAGTCAAATCTCTTCGTTCGTGTCTTTGGAACATCGACCATGAAACGATGTCGCTTTTTCGAGCTACGAGCATTCCGATAGAAAAAAGGACAAGGTCATGCAAATCAGTCGCACACTCTCCGAAATGTATTCAGTGGGTGTCTAAATAAACATTCCGTGGGGTAATCAATCATCCTCATGGAAGTTACGAGACGTTCACGCGATGCTCGAATCACAAATATTTACAAACGTCGTAGTCGATGCTATTCAATTTTTTTTTTTACAATAAATATTTAAATGCTTAGATAAAAATACAAAAAATACTTATGCTAGGCATGGGTTAATTGTAAGTGATTTTTTTTTTCATAATACACTGCAATATAGAACGCATTTAATGTAGGTATTTAACATCCCCTTAGGATGCAGGCTGATTACTAACAACTCTGTATACTGATTTTTGAGAAGAGTCTGTTTAGACAATTAAGGGCGTACCCCGAGCAAATGACATTGAGTATTTCTTACCTTATCGCACACCGCAAGAAATAGCAAGAGAGAAACAGTAGGATTTGTCGCTGTTTTACGCTCAAATTTTAGAATAAACTCTTTAGAAAATCAGATTTTGGTCTTTTGAAAATAATAAAACTACCATAATGTTCGTAATAGAATTGTCTATCCATTGGTGTAAGTACAAAATCAAAATAATGGACGATTTTCGAGGAGATGCATGATAACTACAATTATTTAATTTTTTCATAGTTTCGTTGTGAGGCGATTATTTAAACAATAAGTTAATTAACAAAAAAAACTACCATTTTGAAGCCAAGAAGTTGTAGAAATTTTATGTGTTTTTACCAGTTGATATTTGTTTTGGCTAATGAGTAGGTAGTTCTTAAAACTGGACAAAAAATTCGTTTTGCTGGGGGACGCACCTTAAGTAAAGTTGGTCATCTGGCAGCACAGCGCTGCGTTTTTAACGGATCGCTAACAACGCGTTTGTTGTTTCTCCCATGATAACGAGTTGATAGAGCTGTTTAATTTTTAGCGCGATTTTCGTTTTTTGGTAATTAATTATTATTATAGTAGTTTATTTATTTAAACGTTTATTTTTAGTTATAATCCGTAAATAAATAAAAAATGGGTTTTGAGGAAGGTCAACTTGTGTTAAATAGTGCCAATGGAACATTTTCTCCGGGTGAAATGTTGAGTGGAAGACTGGAATTCGATCTCAATAAAGATAAAACTTTTCGGGGTAAGTATAGAAATAAAAGAAGGCGGACCAAAGGGTCTAGATTTATGTAAAACCACACACAAGCATAAGTAATCTTAGCGCAATCTACTTATGCACACAAAAAACGACCTTGGAAATAATTTAGACACAATGTTTGTCGATCTCGGGCTGGAATATATCGATGACTTATACGTAAACTGCCCTTAGTGAAAAAATCTAACTTTTCAGGAGAACACTTTAACTAGCAGATACATCTATTGTTTTGTTTGTCTTTAAATTATTGAAGTAATAACATTTAGCAAAAAGCATTAATGTATTCTGTTATTTGTGTTTAAGTAATATTTTTTTTGAGGTTTTGTGCGTTTATCTTTTAAGTTATTTGTCCGCCCAGCGGACGTAAACAGACAAATAATGGCCAACCAGGACTAATTACCTAGCTACAATCTATAGGCTGGAATTATACTTAATTCCGGACTCTAGTTGCCTATTTTATTTTCGAGAGGCAATCAACTATCCCAAAGCGAAGTGGGGGTTTTCATTTACAGTTCACAGATCACTTGCTAGCAACGTTGTCAAAATATCGAATGTGTCAACACGTGTACCTCATACTGAAACTCACCTAGAAATATATTCTGTTTTCTAAACAATGTTGAGTTTTACACTTCGACGCCATCTCACCTGATAATTTGGTTTATTATGGAGCTTGTATACCTAGACGAAATGTCACTCTCGACTTAAAGACACCAAAATTGTCGTTAACCAGCGGGAAAATCAAATTTAGGCAACGCATTCCACATCCTAGGCGTTCTTATTACGAAAATGAAGTTGAACGTCCTCCTTTGAGTCTCCTTTGAGTCCATGAATCGATGTTGCTTGTTTCAGGTATGAGCAGTCCGATAAAAAAGGGTAAAATGGTAATTTCTGGTGATACACCTATTGCTCAAAATTGTATTTAAGCTCTCGTCATAGAATATGCTCTCGTCATGATATTAGTCGTCGTTCTTCAGAATTTTGTGATTCAATTTTGTTTTTATTGAATACTAGCTGTGCCACGCGATTTCCCCTCGTAGTTCCCGTTTCCGTTATTTTACTAGCATAAAAAGTAACCTACGAGTTCTTACAGACTATAATTTAACTATGTTCTAAATTTCAACCAGAGACATTCAGACGTTACGACGTGAGTGAGTAACAAGCATCCAAACAAGCGACATCGTTTCATAATGGACGTTCAAAAAACTCGAACGAATATGTTTGACTTCACTTTTCTGATAAGATCGTCTAGTCTCAGGCAACGCATTCCACATGGAATGCTTTCCTGAGTGGGTTTTTCCTGATGATTAACGACAATCTTAGTATCTTCAAATCGAGAGTGAATCAGTTTTTTTTCAAGGTGAGCATGCTCCATCGTTGACCGTATCGTCACTTAACATCAGGCGAGATCGCGGTCAGGCGTAAACCTATAAAATAAAAAACACCCAAACATCGACATTTCTTAAGATATTATTATTTTATTGGTCAACTACTTACATTTAATTAAATAAATTCAATTTAAAATGTCAAACAATAGGCATACAAACAAACACAATTTTGGAGTCATTAACTTAGCCTCCGCGCTCGTCAAATCGCCGACCAAAAATGCCCACCGGTGGCATTCCGTGCTGTACGACCAGGGAAATGTTATGGATCAGATTAGATTAGAATACGTCTAGTATTTTCCAATTAGGAGCACAATGGGGTAAACGCATTGTGCAAAAGACTTAGGCGGCAGTTCCGCTCCTGTACGTATGAGCCGTCGATATATACCAATAATAAGAATATTACTATCTCTGTTTGGCAAGCCATAATAAATCTGAGTGTCAATAAAGAGGTCTGAAAAGAGGAATGAAACTTTGCATGAACAATCAACTCAATTGTGGCATTAACTATACCTACTTTACCTATACTATGTAGGTAACCAAGATTATTCATATTGTCAAGTTTATAAGGAGTACAGGCTAGAAATTACTACAATTTTATCCTACTAATACCTATCATAAACACAAAAGTATGTAAGAATGAAGGGATGTATGTTTATCTTAAACATAATCGTAATACGAATATTACGATTATGTTTAAGATTCAATCTTAAGCATGTATCATTAAGGTTACAGAATCGCTACCCTGGATTAATTGGACCAAAATAGTAATTTTTTTTTGTTTCAAGGAAAATAAATTGCGTGATATTTGCCGAGACCCCCCCTCTCTCCAACGTAAGATTAGATGAGATTTGACTCGACCCCCTCCACCCCTTAAACACCTCACGTAATTTATGGACGCCCCCTTACTAACTGTATTCAATCGTCCACATTTCATTCATCAGAAAATAGGTGACGTCTGGCAGCTCTGGGATCTCGGACTATGGCTTTAGATATCTTCCAGCAACGCCCCGCGGTTTTGCCCGCTTAGTTACCTTTCTCTTTATTTTCCCTTTTTAAAAAGTAGGTACTAGCCTATTTGTTATTCCAGACTTTACTTTACCAGTGTTCCAAATTTCAACCAGATCCGTTCACACAGATAGTTATTAGTCTAGAATAGCACATAGGCTACTTTTCATTACGAGAAAATAACGGCAAAGGGAAGCGCGGATAAAATTGCGGGCCACGGCTAGTTGTTCACACAACTGAAAATTGACCATAGGTAGTTTTGAACTCATTGAAAAATACGGTAAACTAATTTTATATTCGTTAAAACAGTTTCTTTTCTGCAAATTGAACCTCGTTTCGCGTTTCACAAGTTTGGATTTGCTGACGCTATAAATAGTGAAAATAGCGCCTGTTGGTGTGCTTCGCATTCATAACTTGCTATTTATACCGATAGATCGTCGTAACTCATTCAAATTAGTTTTTTGTGTTATGCGACTAGCTGCTAACTTGACTGTGTAGGTAATACTAAAGTGACGTAATTCCATATTACAATTTTATAATCACTTACATCTCTACACTCTACACCCGGTAACTCGATGGAGTCGAGACGATATATTATGTACGTAGGTAATGGAGCCTGCAGTGTCTGGCAGAAAGGCTGATTATAGGGCTGATTTGCGAATCATTGGAAAGGCCTACAACCGGACGTTTACCGCTTACCTTGGGTATGTATAATTATGATGGAGCAAGTCTCGATATTTTAATGTAGTATCATGCGCTATGTTCACGGTTTATGATACGGGAGCCCTTGGTGCTAAATGGGGATTCACTCCAGCGTCGTAGAGACCAATTGGGTCGCAAAGCTTAGATAATAAGAAAAAAAATGTCATTGATTTAACGTTACCTTCTCATTGTTGGGGGGAGCTGCTATTGATTTTTTGTTACTTCGGCTTGTAGAAATCGACAGATTTAGTCCAGTGCAATTACGCAAAAAAATTGAAAAAAAACCATTAAAGTATGTAGTTTGGGGACTATAAAGGATCGATAGAGGGGTGCATTCTGAGCATATACTCCAATTCGAGGGATTCTGGCAAGGTCAGCTCAAGGTAATTTCGATGAAAACGCGTTTAATTCGATATCTCGAGAACTGTTAGTGTTAGGCAAAAAATTGTCGAGACCTTTTCTCTTCTAAATAAAATTTACTAACTTTTACAAAAACAACTTTTCTTTCTTCCATCAATATTTTTCAAGTTATTGCTTCCGAAATGCAAAAATTTTACTTTTTCCTCCCTTTTTTTATGTTTCGCCATTTTCTCCCCAACCGTTCAATTTTATGAAACTTTACCGATCATCATCAAAAATCTTTTAATAATGAACAACTATTTCCTTGAACTTTTTTCTGTATTGACAATACCTTCAGAGTTATGTTACTTTACCGAGCGAAATTCGCGCCACTGCGACACCTCCGCGACACTGCCACACCCCGGACACTCGGCCTAAACTCCAAACAAACGGTGAAGTCGACATACCTACACTCACACAACTACGCATATGTCGTTCGAACACATTTACGCATGTGTGCGTGTCATCTAGGGTTACTAAATTATTTTATGGAATAGCTGTGACCCGTGAGTTCACCTGCCTGTGTTAACTCTGTTAAGTGGCTTACAATCTTACCTAGTTAGTGTTCGATCTTTAATGTAGGTAAATATAACTTTCATCAACAATCAGAAGGGAGAAGATTTAAAACAAAATAGGAGATAATAAAGGTACCATGTACGAATTGATTTAGTTCGAACTAAACTCCGCGCCATCACTCGTTACCATAAGTTATTGGCGCTGGCGCCACTGACATATTTCACAACGACTAACGAAAGCCGCAGTTTAAAAACAACGAGTTTAATAATTTCGTCACAGGACTTCAGTGTTGGCGCGTACTTCTAACCAGAATTTTAATAGCTTAACACAGTTTATAAAAATGATTCAATCTTTGTAGAAATTCTTATGAAATTAAAAATCTCTTATTCTTGTTTCGTATAATAGACGAAAAATTTGGTACCATTTTGTTAAATAATACAGCATCATGGTCGTATGGTCTCATAGAAAATTATAATAACCCGATATAATAACCCTTCGTTGAGTCCGCCTCGCGTCCGCGAGGGGGAGGAAGCTTGAAATTGGCGGGGGGTGGGGAGTGTCCGTTCTATCTATATTATCTATTCTATGACACTGCGACAAATCCGCGACACCTCCGGACTTAGGGCTGAACCCAAAATTCATTGTTGGATTGTGTCGGTGGGTTTCTTCTACACAGAGTTATATGGGACAACAACGTTACCAACTCCGATATATGCCAGAAATACGTAACATACATAAAAAAACAGGCGAGGCGAGGTCCAAACGCTTCGAAAGATCTTTAACGAATTTTTTAGTATCGGACGACCACGGGCCCATGGACTCCACAGCCAGCGCAAAAAATGAGTATAATAACTTTCTCGCAGCTCATCGTCAATTAACATAATTGAAAATAAACTTTCAGATGGTAATGTCAAAGGAGCAGCGAAACTGCTATTTTCATCTGACTCTCTTGCTACCGACTCTACCGAGACTTTTATTTCCCTCCGCGACAAGCACCCGTCACAATTGCTTTCCACCCAGCTCCCGTCCCCTCCCTCATTAGAACGTTCTATGCTTGCAGATGACGAAGCTACTCGACAAGCCATTCTGTCTTTTCCGAATGGTTCTGCTGGGGGACTGGACGGTATTACTACCCACCACTTAAAGAACTTAACCGACCCATTCGTTGGTGATGCTGGCAAGTCTCTTTTATGCGAACTTACAAAATTAGTGAATATACCTAAGTAATGTTGGAAGAACACGTTCCTTCGGAAATTGTTCCGATTTTGTATGGCGCTAATTTAATTGCTCTCCATAAAAGAGATGGTGGCATTCGCCCCATCGCTGTCTGTAGTACTTTAAGACGCCTTACTTCGGAATTGTGCTGTCGTTCAAATCAGAAAAAACTCACCTCAAAATTTCAACCGCGATAGCTTGGTTTCGGAGTAAGGTCTGGGTGTGAGGCAGCTGTACATGCTACGCGTACATTTTTAAATACTACGGACTATGAAGTTTTTATCAAAATTGATGTCAAAAATGCTTTTAACAGTTTGGACAGGGGTGTCCTCTTATCCGAAATTCAAAAAAATATACCTGAAATTTACAATTAAATGTGGCAGTGCTACGGAACCCCTACAAAATTGATGTTTGCTCACCTTGCTGACAGCCGACAGCAGAATTTATTTGTCTATACCTCATTCCAAATCTCTGTGAATAAAAGGTAAACAAATCGATGTCACTCAAAATATGACAGACCAGCATTTCTCAACCATTGTTTTACAAGATAGTTTGTAGTACCTTTCATTGCTTGCCCTTTTAAATTTTCGCCGCATAAAAAGGCTAAATATATATGTATGCATATCATAAACACCCAAATAAATGTTCCCACTGCTGCTGGGACTTGGAACAATCAACACATTGCCGCTGTAAAAAATCGTCAGGCACAAGAATCTGCAATTGCTGAACATTTGATTGATGCTAAAACTGGTCATTGGATCGAGATCCACGACCCGAAGGTTCTATCTACCGAATGTCATTACTACGCAAGAATGGTTCGGGAAGCATTGGAAAATAAAAAACATAGGTATATATTTCAACTACGACGCGATGACCACGATGTCAATAACCGAAAACTAACCAGTTTACGGTTATCGGCGTCGCGAAATCCTCTAATAAATAAATGTGTGCATAGCGCACTTAGTTTGGAGAAACCTGGTGATATGGTTAGTCTTGTGTGTAGTGTTAGTCACCGTGCAATTTTTGAAGCCCAAATGAGGGTAGATGGAGATTTCCTCTCATTTCATAATGAGAATATGGCGGGCATACGTACATTTATTTCCCCCACGTAAAAAAAGGAAAGGCAAAGCATTTGAGTTCGGAGAAGAATGTAACACTAGAAGAAAAGTAATTTAGATGTTTCCTTATGTGAAAACGTTCCTTTTATTTTTAACAATAATTAAATAAGACTGGCCTCGTGGCTTAGTTGGTAGTAGCTCTACCTGCGAAGCCGAGGGTCGTGGGTTCGATTCCCACCCAGTGCAAATATTTATGTGATGAATTCAAATGTTTGCACTGTGTCTGGGTGTTTCTATGTATAATAAAAATGTATTTCAAACTATATAAGTATTATATCAGCTATCTGGCCGCCATCACACAAGCTTTGCTTAGTTTGGGGTCAGATGGTATTGTGTGTAAATTGTCCACCAGTATTTATTTATAAAAAAAATATCTCGTTCGAATTGTCCTCGTACTACCCAAAACTGATCATTACACTATGACGTAATATTCTGTAAACACATACAAAAGTTTCGATCAAAATAACACAAAATGTATGTCATTTTAGAGTGAAAACTATACATGCTTTTGATAGTAAACAGCGTAATGTGGAACACGTATTTAGAGGTTTGCGATTTTCTCTCAACTCGTTACGACACAAGAAACCTTTTTCTCGGAGTTCTTTAGTCATACTCTTACTCTTTTATTGATAACGAGTAGTTGCATGTCATATTCAAGGTATTCAAATATTACCAATACAAGTCAATAATTTTAAAAAAAGTAGACGTCAATTTAAAATCCCATTACAATAAAAATCAAATAATACATTATATTAAAATCAAATTACATTATAATTAAAAATTCTAAATTAATGACAAAAATAAATAGAGTAAAATTAATCCATACTGGAATATAATGGAAATGGGCATTTTCACAATATGGGCATGATGGGCAATATGGGTATGTTAGAAAAATAGGCCCGTACTTAATAAGAATAATTTGATGAAAATAAGTATAAATGTCTTGAATGCAACATTGAGAGTTTGAGAAACACAGATCAAATTGCTAGTACTTAAAATCATATTTCTATCATCCTACCATTACTTTATATAACTTTTAAAATAAGATAGTATAGAATTATTTGATCAATACAAATCTAAGTATATGGTATTTAAGATCGCAATAAAGTCGAATTCTATTTGTGAAAAATATTTTAAGGCTATTTCATAAAAATACTAAGATTAAACGATGTTTATGTTATGGTATCACCTTTGTTTTGGTTTGTTTTGGTTTTCTACACAGCTTATTGGAATGCACTATAGACAAATAAATTGTCGTTGCTGTTGCCTGTCAGCAAGGTGACCCGCTCGGACCTGCTATCTTCAGTTTAGGAATTCATCCTATTATTTCGGCGCTAAATTCAAAATTTAATATGTGGTACCTTGATGATGGTCGTTTGGCCGGTTCAGCATCTGTAGTGTTAGATGATCTTTTCCAAATTATCCAGTACTTCAATTCCATTGGTTTATCATTAAATTTTGATAAATGTGAAATTTTTGTTCCAGACCATATTCCTTTTGTAGTGGTATTACAAAAAATATTTTACAAAATTTTAATTCGTTATGTCCAAATATTTCCAATAAATCCAAAGCTACTCTGACACTTATAGGTAGGTGCGCCAATTTTCTTGGAAGCTATACCAGACTTAATTTCGTCAAAACTTGTACAATTTTCAAACAACTCTCATCGGCTTTTTGAAATCAAACCACACGTGGTCCACACATTCTTCGGCCATGTCTTTTCACTCCAAAATTCATGTAATTAGGTACTACGCTGTACTCCTTTGTGGTATTTCCATTGAGTTACAAACTCTATCGAAACAATTTTGAGAGAAACAGTAGGTAACTAAAATTCTAAATTAACAGTTTGAAGATAGTTCCTGGGTGCAAGCCACATTACCTGTTACTTTCGGTGGGCTGGGCATCCGACGCAGCACAGATCTTGCCCTTCCGGCTTTTTTAGCTTCTAGCTATGGCTCGCAGTCTCTCATCGGCATGATCCTTAATATTAATAATAAAAATGCTGAATGGATGCACTCAAGTTCACAGCAAGAAGGTTGCGATCAAATGCAGTATCAAAATATACCTGTTGATGTATTTATAGACGTCATACAAAATACTCATAATTGGAAATCACCCGGAACTGATAACATTCATAACTTTTGGTACAAAAAATTTACTAATTCACATCCAATTCTCCATACTCACATTTGTAAATTTATAGAAGAACCACACACAATGCCGCAGTACATTACACAAGGTATAACACACATGATAGCAAAAGACAACAACTTATCAGATCCAGCAAAGTATAGACCAATAACTTGTCTGCAAACCATTTACAAGATTCTGACAGCATGTATCTCGCGACTCATTGACACCCATCTAACCGAAAACAATTTATTAGCCGAGGAACAGAAAGGATGTAAAAAATTTAGTCAGGGGTGTAAAGAACAACTAATAATAGACTCAGTAGCAATGAAACACACACAGAAAAATAAAAAAGATCTTTTCACCATGTATATTGATTATCGAAAAGCATATTTATGACTCTGTCCCTCACAGTTGGCTTATCCAAGTACTTCATCAATATAAAATACACCCCACATTAATCACATTTTTAGGAAATTCAATGAAAAAATGGAGTACAAAGCTTTCCATCAGAAATAGCAGTGGTGTCACGATAACAGACAAAATAATAATCAAGCGCGGTATTTTCCAAGGTGACGCTTTCAGCCCGCGGTGGTTTTGTATGGCTCTGAACCCACTTTCTAAGTTATTGAATGAATCTGGAGCAGGGCTTGACATCAACAAAGGCAACAACACAAAAGTTATCACACATCTGATGTACATGGACGACATCAAACTGTACAGCAATAACTGCGAAACATTACACCAACTGGCAGATATAACTCAAAAATTCTCACAGGATATTAATATGCAGTTTGGAGTCGACAAATGTAAGACCTTCTCCATGCAAAATCAGTCCGTAGTATTACAACCATACACACTCAATACAAGGGAAGTTGTCGAACCGTTAGACGATATCAGTTTTTATAAATACCTGGGGTTCCAACAATCCAATCAAATAGCCGACAAACAAACTAAAACTGAAATAATACGCAAGTTTAAACATAGACTTAATTTAATGCTAAAATCACAACTAAATAGCCGAAATATTGTCAAAGCAATCAATACATTTGTTGTCCCGGTACTCACCTACACATTTGGAATTATAAACTGGTCGCAGACAGATCTCATCAAATTACAACGCACAATAAATACATCAATGACTGCTAATCGTAAACATCACCCGCGATCGTGCTTTCAAAGGTTAACACTGCCGAGATCAGAAGGCGGCAGAGGTATAATTGACATAGTAAATCTCCACAACAAGCAAATTTCAACTCTTCGAAGATTTTTTCATGACCGATCGGAAACTTCAACTCTACACCACGCAATAACCAACTGTGATAAAAAGTGTACACCCTTGAACTTAGCAAGCAATAATCCACAACGGAACGAAGTTCTCACTGACCCTAAAGACAAAATGGCCACATGGAAGCAGAAGTCTCTCCATGGCAGGCATTACAACGACCTGCAGCAACCTCATGTCGACAAATTAGCGTCGAACGCTTGGCTGCAGAGAGGAGAGCTCTTCCCTGAGACTGAAGCATTCATGATGGCCATCCAAGATCAAGTAATAGACACACGCAACTATCAAAAACACATAATACACACACCAAATATTACAGATACGTGCCGTCGATGCTGTAGTAATTCAGAAACCATTCAGCATATTACTGGAGCATGCAAAGCTATAGTTCAAACGGACTACAAACATCGTCACGACCAAGTAGCAGCTATAATACACCAATTCTTAGCACACACTTATAAATTCATTAACGAAAAAGTCCCTTATTACAAATACACACCTCAACCAGTTTTAGAAGACAATAACTACAGAATTTACTGGGACCGCACCATTATTACCGATAAAACAGTACATTTTAACAGACCTGATATCACATTATTAGACAAAAAAAACAAAACTGCTTATTTAATTGATATTGCTGTTTGCAACACACATAACCTCCAAACTACATATACTGAAAAAATTGCAAAATACACAGACCTATCTATTGAAATTAAAACTCAGTGGCAAATAAACAGTACACGAACAATCCCAATAATACTTTCCACTACAGGAGTAATACCCATCACTTTACACACAAGCTTGGATACACTTAATGTCCCGGATTATATCTACAAACTACTCCAAAAAGCTGTCGTACTTAACACCTGCAGAATCGTTAGGAAGTTTTTATCTTTAGAAGCTTCATTTTAAAACTAAATTAGAAAAAGCACTTGGCTCCGGCCCGTGCAAATTTTACCTCCAAAGGAGAGAAACCAAGAAGGTTAGATGAATAATAATAATAATAATAATAATAATAAGCCCCCTAAAATCCCACCTTACGTCCGGATCGAACACCAGATCACGTGGGGGGCGGACACGCATATTAACAAAACTTATGCGGCTAACAAGGTAAGGGTAACCCATCAATATGGAGACACGTCAAAATAAATTTCGTATAGGGCCGCTGCCCGGGGGCGATCGCCGGGGCGCGTCTGTAGCTGGCCACGGGCGCGACAGCATGCTAGCCAGTGACTCTCGGCTGGTCGGCTGGGCGGGAGTCGGGGACGAGGGGGGTAGGGGAATGTCCTCAAGGACTACAGCCGCGAGTAGGAGCAGCAGGAGTAGCAGTAGAAGTGACAATAGACCAATAACCCCAGCTGAGGATGCTTCGCAGGAGGCTTCTGCCAACCAACCTGCGACCACCAAAGCTGGGAAACCCAGAGTGCGTATGAAATGGGACGATGACATAAATACATTTATCATGCGCACATATTTCTACGTAACTAACTTAGATTCAGACCGGACAATGTACTGCACAAAACTGTTTAACAAATTCAAATTACAGTATCCACATTTAAATGTCTCAGCTCAAAGAGTCGCAGACCAAAGACGTGTTATACTACGAAATAAACTCTTAACTGATACGGCTATTGAAAAAATTAAATTAGAAGTTGCACAACAGTTGAGAATAGAAAACGCCATATCTGATACACAAGTAGAACCGATTGACAACCAAAATGAACTAGAGGAATTAAACCACACTATTTCACATCATTCTACAGACCCAATCAGTCAAACAACGCTCCCACTTTCATATAATTATCAATCGTCAACCACAACACCATCTTCAGCTCACGCATCAACCCAAACTATAACATCATCCTCTTCCTCTACCATTTTGAATCAACAACACAGTCAAATCCCAACTCCCATGAACACTATTTACACACAAGAACTAACAGACCACTTACAAACAACACTCACGATGTATTCGGGAACTGACCCAACTACCAGGCCTAAACTACCTCGTTTAAGGGAAAATAAGAAATTATACGAACTAGTTTATATTTTCAACACACAAATTTTGGGCAATTTCTATTCAATTGATTCTGACATATCACACATCCATACTTTGATATATTGCACTGTGTTTGTAATATGTTCAAGGTTAGGTTATAAAATAGCAAATGATAGCACACACCAAAAGAAGAGGCCCGCCAATGTTCCAGCTTGGCAAACAAGACTAGAGAACGATATCAAAAAATTAAGAGTTGATATAGGTAGACTTACGCAATATATAAAAAACAACAGAAGTAAAAAACTAATTAAGAAAGTCAATTTTATATTCGAAAAAACTAAAATACACTCTAAACATGAAAACGACAACATTAGACCCGAAGAATTCCTGGATACCTTAAAACAAAAACTTTCTTTAAAATCTCAGAGACTAGCACGATATAAGAAATCATTACAACGTAAACTAGATAATAAAATATTTACAACTAACGAAAAATCTTTCTATAGATCACTTAATGACAAATCTAATAGCAACCCATCAGGTGTGCCCACTGAAGAGGAACTCAAAAACTTCTGGGCTAATGTTTGGAAAAAGCAAAATTCACACAACAAACATGCAAATTGGATCAAAGAAGAGGAAGAGAGATCTAAATCTATAGAACCGATGAAATTTGAGGGTATTACTTGCACAGATATCTCAGAATTAACAAAAAAGATGAAAAACTGGAAAGCGGCAGGGACAGATCACGTGCATAACTTTTGGCTTAAAAAAATCACAATCTTACATGATATTCTTAGCACAACCATTACTGATATTTTACACGGAAGAGAGCAGTTACCCAAATTTCTCACAAAAGGTATCACTTATATGCTGCCAAAAAGCAATAACACATCTGACCCATCACAATATCGTCCAATTACTTGTTTACCAACACTATATAAATTAATTACATCTTGTATAACGCATAAAGTAAATAATCACATTGAAATAAACAATATAATGGCCGAAGAACAAAAAGGCTGCAGGCAAAGACATATGGGTTGTAAAGAACAACTAATTATTGACTCGACTATCCTCAAACACGCTACCACTCACAATAGAAATTTACATCTCACATACATAGACTATAAAAAAGCATTTGATAGTGTTCCACACTCTTGGCTTATTGACATTCTGGACATTTACAAAATCGACCCGGGTATAATCAACTTCCTAAAGGAAACCATGGCTGACTGGCGAACTACATTGTCTCTTAATTTAAACTCAACATCGGTCACAACAGACGAAATCCCAATCGAAAATGGCATCTTTCAGGGAGATTCATTCAGCTCAAAATGGTTTTGCCTCTCCCTTAATCCACTATCTAAAATACTAAACGAATCAAAACTAGGTTACAAACTGACATCACACACAACTGTAAATCATCTCATGTACATGGATGATATAAAGATCTTCGCTAAAACTGAAAACGAAATGAAGAAACTTATCCAATACACAGCTCAGTTTAGTTCAGATATTAACATGTCATTTGGTTTAGATAAATGTAAAAGTTTGCACCTACACAGAGGAAAAGTCAGTTCCAACCAAAGTGCTGTAAACTTATCTGACGAACCCATAACATTTACAGTAATGGAACACAACGAAACCTATAAATATTTAGGATTACATCAGGGTAGATCGATTAATCATACAACATTAAAACAAGATTTAATACAGGAATACACGCGCAGACTCCATCAAATATGTAAAAGACCTTTGAACTCAAAAAACTTATACAAAGCCATCAATACATACGCTATACCTATACTAACATACTCTTTTGGGATTCTAAAGTGGACAAAAACAGATATTAACAATTTAGAAATAAAAACCAGAACTACATTGACGAAATATAACTACTTACATCCTAAATCTGCTATCGAGAGAACTACTTTAAAAAGACACAAAGGTGGTAGAGGCTTAATAGACATAAAACTTCTTTGGGAAGGACAGGTACAAAAATTGAGAAATTTCTTTTATGAAAAGGCTAATTCAAGCAAAATTCATGCTGCTATAGTAGAAATTGATACAAACTACACACCTTTAAACTTAACAGATAAAGATAAAGAATTCACTTCCATCCAAATCACTGAAAATGATAAAATCACAAAATGGCGTAGTAAAGAATTGCATGGCCGACATATACATGATTTAGAACAGTCACATATAGACCTTCAAGCCTCTAACAAATGGTTGAAATTAGGATCTTTGTTCCCCGAAACTGAAGGATTTATGGTTGCTATCCAAGATCAGGTGATAAACACGAGAAACTACAAAAAATTCATTATCAAAGACCCGAACATGCTCAACGACAAATGCAGGAAATGTCACCGTCACTCGGAAACCATACAACACATTACCAGCGCTTGTCCTACCCTCACTCAGACAGATTATACGCACAGACATAATCAAGTAGCACATATTATACACCAAAAGTTGGCTATAAACCATAAACTCATATCAAACAAACCCACTCCTTATTACCAATATTCACCAAAACCTGTATTGGAAAGCACCAGCCACAAACTTTACTTTGACAGAGCAATATTAACTGACAAAACCATCCACTACAATAGACCTGACATCACTTTAATAGATAAACAAAATAAAATAGTCTTCCTCATTGACATTGCAGTACCCAATACACACAATCTCCATAAAACTATAACAGAAAAAATAAATAAATATACAGAATTAAAGGACGAAATAAGTAGAATATGGAAAATGAATAAAGTTTATATAGTGCCACTGGTGCTTTCCAGCACAGGAATAATACCCAAACACCTACTACAATCTCTCAAAATACTAGATATCTCAGAAAATACATATATGACTATGCAGAAAGCAGCTATTCTTAATACGTGCCGCATTGTCCGGAAATTTTTAAAAGATGAAACGAATAACTCTGTCGTTACAGAACATGAAACTCACTTGGCTTAGGCCCGTGATTTCATATTCCACCCGAAGTATCCTAAATACTTTGAGATTAAAAACAAAATGAAGATAATAATAATAAACTTTATTTCGGATAACTATGATCCATACAAAAATAAACAAAAGTCACATTAAATTTAAAATTACAGTTAAAATACAAGCAGTATGGCACAAAATACAGATCTAAAATTAAACACGATGAATTTATGCTACCTATTACAGAAAAAGAATAATGGTAGGGACTTATTGTTATTTTAGAAATAATCGGGGATTACTCTGAGGTATAATGGTCTTTACCCAATGTTTCAGAATAGGACAGTTGAATTTATCACGAATAACAGACAGAATATTGTTGGAACTGCCTCTCACTCTATATAGCAAAGACGTTATTCTTTTCCGAATGATAGCTGGAAATCCATCTATTCGCGCTTCTGCAAACATTCCAGATGCACTGCAAAATCTCGGCAGTCTCAACAATATTCGAAAGATGTTGTTATACTGGACCCGTATAGCGTTTAAGGATTTTTGCTTGTATGAAACCCATAGGCTGCTCGTGTATGCGGATTGATAAAATGCTTTAAATAACGTTATTTTAATAGGAATAGAACATCGAGCAAACCTACGAGCTATCATGTTGCCCCTTACAGCCAACGCTCTACGTTCCCGCTCTATATCGCTGTCATCTCTAAGGTCTTGTGTAACAATGTGCCCGAGATATTTAAATTTATTTACAGTCTTCAGGGGAGTTCCGTGCATGAAGACAGGTGGTAAATATTGTGGTTCCTTATTTCCAGCTGTAAAAACTAATATTTCGCTTTTACTGGAGTTGTATTGAAGGCCATGCTCAACAGCATATAACTCACATGTCTTCACCAGCTTTCTTAGCCCGCTAATTGATGGACTCAGAAGCACCATGTCATCAGCATAACTCAAATTATTTACCTGTAAGCCGTCGATGGAGCATCCTGCATGCATACTACTGAGTTCAACAATCAGCCGGTTCATGTATAAATTAAATAATTTTGGAGAAGTGATCCCTCCTTGCCTCACTCCACATTCGAGTTTGTACGCTTCCGACTCTTCAGTGGACCATTTTACCATGTTCAGTTGATTAGCATACCAGAATTTAAAAATATCAAGCAATTCACGAGGTAAAACACCTTCCAGTTTCCTCCACAAGAGTTCATAGGATACACGGTCAAAGAACTAAAAAAAAAGGCTAAAAAGAAAGATCTAAAAAACAGGCATACACGGGAGTTTTTCTGTCGGTATAGTACCGGACAGTATGCTTTAAGCTTAAAATAGCACTCTCAGTTGACAAACCCGCTCGAAATCCGAATTGAGCGTCATGTAGCTGTAACGTGCGATCAAGATGAGCGTCGATTAAACTGTCCAATACTTTAGCGGTTATTGTTGCTAATGATACTGGTCTATAGTTGTTCCTATCCGATATATCTCCCGTCTTATTCTTAAGTATAGGTACAACCAATGTCCTCATCAACTCTTCTGGAAGATATGAATGTCCAATACAAAATGTATAAAACATAGCTAGAACTCTAGGTAAGTGTTTCCCTGCATGCAAAAAATGTTCAATGCTAAGTCCGTCATGTCCAGGCGATTTTCCTCTCTTCATATTATTTAAAGTGTTTATTACATCTCTAGAGGTAAATCGCACCAGTTTCCACTCAAGATCTGATTCCGCTTTGAACAGATTTCCCGTACAATCTTTTTCGGCTCTCGCATGGGACACAGGTAATGCTGATACTTTAAAATGGTTCATAAACAATTGTGCGATATTTTTGTCTCCAGAAATACCGTCCACACTCTCTGACATACTTGGTTTAGTATTCAGACTTGCTGTATATTTCCAGAAATTTTTGAAATCATTATTTTTATGAAGAGAAGCTAGTTTGTCCATTTGATTTTGTTCTTTATTTTTTTTACACCATTGAAGTTTACCTTTAAAGATTTTCCGATCTGTGGTCATTTTATCAAAAACGCTCCCACTAGTTGGTTTTCCATTTTCTATCCAAGTCTGAAAACTAATCCTAGCCTGCTCATGTGCATCTTTAACATTTTCATTCCAGCCCGGGACATTATGCTTTTGCTTATTAATTCTACGGTTGTTACTTTATTTAGCTGCGCTACTTAATATATCTACAATTTTAAAATACATTTCATCTATTATAAGTTTGTGTTCTGATAAATTACATCGTTGTTCACAACAAGTACGGAATTGTATTGGGAAATCTACTTCTTTTAGCTTTTCGTTGCAATATATAAAATATGTAAGTATCGGTTTGGTCCAGATTTCTGTTTCCCCAATGTACTCTATTGATTATTGTTGCCTTGGTAACTATCTTTGATTTAATTAAATTCAAGTTACTTGTTATTTCTAATGGAAAATGGTCTGAGGTATTCACATCATATATAACTTTTATGTTAGTAATTGTATTCATAGCTGATTCAGTAACAACACAGTGGTCAAGCCATCGCTTACATCCGTGTGCATCACTAATGTATGAAAAGGTATTCGCTTCTAAAGCTACTAAATCTGCAGCTACCCACTTATTTTCAAAACAGAATTCATTTAGTTCTTTAGAGAATAGTTCACCCGGGTGTGCATTGTAGTCACCTAGCATATACACAGTTTATGTATATATGTTTTCAATTATTGTCCTCATATCACATAAACAATTTGTAAACTCGGTAAGATTTTCAAAAGAATCTATAGGCAAATAGGCATATATACACAGCATAAAAACGATTGTTTTCATTTACTCTAATTGCTACCACTCGATTATTATCACACTTTATTATAGACACGTTACGGAATACACTTTTTCGCCACAAAATAGCTACACCACCGTAAGGTCTTCCTCGAATAACTCCAGCACTAGTATCCACCATTGAAGCTCCACAGTATGCAAAATCTTGATCAATTCCACCAAGTAACGGTATGTCGTGTGGCATCAACCACGTTTCTTGTAATGCTAATACATCAGCAGATTTGCACAGTTTTTGCACGTACTCCATAGAATTCTTCAAAGATTTACAATTAAAACTAATAAATTTGCAGGATATGTTGGTGTGTGCTACATTATCCATAATTAATTTTATTAATATCTGTCTCTTTTTTCCAGGATTCTCCTTTGTACTGAAAATTAACAAATTTTCTAAACGAGACTCCTTCTGGCCATAAATTCTTATCCAAAAATAAATTTAAATTCGTATTTGACACCCAAAGCTTAAACGAGTTAACTATGCCCTTTGTCCATTCTACTCTGTATTCTGACTAATGACACTTTCTCTTTGGTTTTTTGGAAAATGTACTTTGACCGATGTTAGGATTGCCTGCCAGGCAGAAGCTTTGGCAGCCTGGAGCGCGTCTTGCCCAGGTTTGAACTTCCCTCGAAACCAGAAGTACAGAGTATGTGGGATCTTCCACTTGTCAAAATTACTTATTCGGCCTTGTTAGATCAAGCTGATGATGACACGGAGCGAGCTCGTCTTCTAGCTGTAGCCGAAGCTGAGTCAGGACATTGGCTCCATATTTTACCGTTTCTAAAATCTATCCTAGACCCTAACAGTCTACGCGTAGTGATAGGGCTTCGCGTGGGAACTAAGTTGTGCGAGCCTCATCGCTGCCTGTCCGGGGGAGCCGTGGATCAATTCGGACGTCATGGGCTTTCCTGTGTAAAGAGTCCCGGTCGGCAATTTCGTCATTGGTCAATTAATGACTGAGTCAGACGGGCACTCTCTACTTCAAACTGGAACACAGTAATGTTTGCACATTACTGCTTGGCGTTAGAATAACTGGCAAAGGTATGGTACTTCCCCAGGCGAACTTCTGAGCCCTACCATTACAAAAAGTATAACATAACTGTCGACTTTCAGAAATAATTTCTACCTACTCGCAATTTTTTGAACGGAGAACGGCGATTGCCGATCCGAATCTCCTGGTTCGAATCCCACGCGCACCAGTATTTACAGAGTCATGTGCGTAATACCACTAACTGAAAAACGGTCACTTGAAAAGCCCCCGCAACCCAGCATCCAGCATCGGAGTTCCAGCGTCGGGAACATTTAGTGGACTGCTTATGTTTATCTCTTTCACGCGTAGTTACGAAAATTTTAGTAGATATAGTTACCTACTTAGTGTAGGTACTTACTGTCATTCTACTTGTAGTACGAGTAGAAGTGTCGATGGGAATGGTGATGTAAAAAGACTCATTATCACTCCGTACCTACCAGGGCCGTCTTTACCAGGGGGTGCAAGGGGTGCGGTGCACCCGGGCGCGGAGCGCCCGGGGGCGCCTGTCGAGCGCTGAATTTTTTGATATTTCATTGAGCTTAACGCTATTGCACAGTTTTATGTAATTCTTACTTACGACAAATATGTGTGCGCAAGCAAAAAAAAAAGTCATCTGCAATAATATTTTTTTTACTTTTATTAGGCTTTCGGCGCTTGTCATACCGCACTACACAAATAACAATTTTATTTAATACAACACGCGCGCAGCAAAATCTCTAATCCAAAGAGAGTGTATGTGTGAATGTACGTTTGACACGTCGGCCCCCGGTCGCCCGCACTTTAAGTAAAATGATCTCCAAGTCAATAAAGTGTAAATTCATTTGAAATAGGGGCGCGGCGCGGCACCTGTGCGTCTGTTTCGTCATTTGACATAGCCGTCCGGGCGCTCGCACTTACAGCCAAATCACACTAGCTACTTTTAGCAACGGCGACAGGCATCTTGACGCTGCGTCACGCTTCAAAAAGTAGCTGCGCTTGGCGTTTAGTCGCTGCATCCCGCTTCAAAAAGTAGCATGTGTGGTCAGGGCCTTAAAGAGAAATCTATATATATAAAAGCGAAAGGTCACTCATCACTGAATCTCAGAAACTACAAATGCTAGGAATCTGAAATTTTGCATGGAGGTCTCTTTTAGCACGTAGGTGCTCGCTAAGACGGGGTTTTGCGAAATTCAACCCCTAAGAGGGTAAAACAACGAATGAACGGTTGTATGAAAATCCGTCATTCTAAAAGCCAATAAATGTTTGTTCTAGCAATTATGTAATTTGGAACTGTATGGGAATGAAATTGGAGTTGACATGGGGGACAAATGTCTCTTACGCTTTCACACCTAAACAACTAATTTTGATGAAATTGTTTTATTATTTAAGCTGGTTTTAGTAACCGTAAATGTGTCTGGGTATAAAAATAGGTACTTCCTAAGTTACCTCAGTATTTATTTCGCGCGGACAAAGTCGCGGGTAACAGCTAGTCTTATAATATAAAATTCTAATAGTGTCACAGTGTTAGTTACATTACTCCTCGGAAACGGCTTTACTGATTTTTACCAAATTTTATATGCATAAATATTCAGTAGGTCTGAGAATCGGCTACTGTCTATTTTTCATACCCCTAATGATAAGGGTTGTTAACCCAAAATTTTTTTTTTTTCATTTTAGGACAAACATTTTTGTTTTTATTTTTTATAACGTGGTATTAAAAAATACATACAACCCTAAATGTTCACCCTTTTATCACCAATCCCTATTTCTTAATAGTAATTTTAGTAATTTAATCATTTTTCATCCCGCTCGATAACTGATCAATTATCGTCTATTTTGTAATGTTTTTCACTCCATTTTGATTAAAATTTCCCGGAGCTTATGGCAAATCTAAAATTGTTTTATAAAAATAAACATTTATTTTTATTATGAAAGTTTAGGGTTACCAATGTTAGATTTTTAAAATTTAATAATTTATATGGCAACGTTGGCTGGGTCAGCTAGTGATCTCTAAATCACTACAATTTTTTCCCAATGCATCAACAAGTACTCCCACTGATATTTTAAGCTATATGTATTCTAATAATTTAATTTCCTCATTTCCTAATATCTCAACAGCTCTGCGCATATGTATAATTAACACTGCCTGTTACAGTAGCAGAAGGTGAAAAATCCTTTTCAAAATTAAAACTAAAAAAAAATCATCTTCGTTCAACCATGACTCGAGACAGACTGACAAACTTAGCCATTGTAAGTATAGAATCCAAAATTGATATAATACCCGGTTTACATTATTCCAGTCCAGCTACCGAAACCAGCGCTGAATTGCTTACTGGAAAAATGGAAACCAGCCAGCCAACCAGAAAGCATCAATCCAGTGCCAATGCTTTTCAGTGCCGGTTTATATTATACTCGGCTTACATTATTCCGGGCCTGATTTACAGACACTTTGGGAAAAAATAATCAAATAATAAACGTCTTTTATGTTAATTTTACCGGGTTTTTGCAACCTAGGGGGGGGGGGGGGGGGTTCTGCCCGCCGTGGTGTAAATAAAACGAGGGCGCAGGCTGAGTCCCGCACCCCGGCGCACAATAGTCTTAAGACGGCCCTGGTACCTACGCTGCTGGCTGGTCGTGCAGAAATATTCTCTACGACACGACGATAGTGCAGAAATATTCCCTACGGTACTGTTGGTAAAACGTTTTTGTACCAGTAGTGTAGAAGGGAATGAAGATGTAAGACCTTTAAAAATTCCCCACGACACTACTGGCTGGTAGTGCAGAAGGGGAAAAAATCTCCACGACACTACCAGTAGTGTAACTTGGTAGTGCGGTGGGGAATAAGGGAAAATAGTGCCATATTTTGTACTTAAAATACAATAGTAAATAGGTATCTTCAAGGTCAGCAGATCACCTTAATGCTACAAATACGTAGTGTTGATTCTGTAGTCAGTACCACGACACAAAACTTGAGTTGGTAATTGACAATAATCATTAATTATATACTTTTACATTTACCTTAATTTTTTTATACGTTTACAAAACAATCAATACTCAAACATTCAATCTATTTAAATAAGTGATATACTGATTGTATATAATTTCTGGTTTCTGAACTGTGTTCAATTGTACCCTTACTATAATGAGCAAGCGTGTTGCTTACCATCAGGTGCAAGTCTTGCTCGTCACGTCACTGTAAAGGTATATTATAACAAAAATAATAGAGAATAAAACTAGTAAATATTCAAATAACGAGTATATTTCCAAAAAAAAAACAGTACAAAATAGCTTTTGTTTTTTTTACATTCTAAGCAAAATGTAATCTTATGCATAATACCTAGTATCTATAATATAAGACAAGCATTTATAATAAACTTAACAATGATTTTATAACTCATTTTATATAGTATGTATTGTACAAGCATGATAGATAAGTAAATTCTAATTCGAGACATATATTAACATAATTCTACATTTGTTAGTTGCCCTGGATATTTATCTAGTTTTTGAAAGTAATATCTACTTCTTTTGATGCGTTAGGGAAAGTATTTGTATAAGTATTTAGTGCGATGAAAGTATTTTTATACGACGCGCGCGCACACTCTCACGAAAACGCGACACCATGAAGGTAGCTAGTAAACACTGTAATTAACTTCACGTTAAAACTTACTTCTTGCATTGAAAGATATTTATCTATCCTGTGAAGTTAGACTTCTTAGCACAAATAGACTACAGGCCCGTGAACAAAATTTACGGGTCAAATAAACTACCAGGAGAGCTATGTAGGATGATAGAAGGGTATAAAGTAATAAGATTCACCACTATGCCGTCACTTGTAAGCTGTCCAACTGAGTACAGTTGAAGAGGGGGGGGTTCCAATCCTCGATCATTTCTCCATATCGCATGATTTTTATACGGCGTTGCGGAATAATAGATTAGAAGAGGCATGGAAACTATAAAAAATATAAATTTTAGATTTTTAATTATTAGTTTGTCGGAAAAAATTATGATGTGCTGACAATTTACAGAGTAAATTTAATTATCTGATTATGTACGGCATTGGTTCCATACGGTTTCAATACCTCTTCTAATCCATTATTTCGCAACGCCGCCGCCGTACAAAAATCATGCGATAAGGAGAAGTTATCCAGGATTGGAACCCCCCCTCTTCAACTGTACTCAGTTGGACAGCTTACAAGTGACGGCATAGTGCTAAATCTTATTACTTTATACCCTTCTATCATCCTACATAGGTCTCCTGGTGGTTCATTTGACCCGTAAATTTTGTTCACGGGCCTGTAGTCTAAAATGAATAAAGAAAAGGTTATATAGTATAGGAGTATTGCATAGGTATCATAGGGTTGACACAAGAAAAAAAATCAGACCAAATTTCCTAAAATCATTGAGAATACGATTAATTTTGAGCATGAATAAACCCAAAATGAATCTTATATCCAGGGTAACAAAGCCACTGTTGCAGTGACAATATAAACAGCCAGTGCTGCCATGTGTAACGTTATTACGGTACATGTACTTAGCACTAATTTACCAGCTACCGTCGGAGCAGGACAACGGTGACAATATCTATCGTAATTTGGAGTTTTAAAAGTTAAAAACTTCCTTAACTTTTTTCTAGACATATTCGTTCAATCGAGGTTGGGCGAGTTAGCGAAGCGTCGTTTATACTCAAAATATTATCTTTGCTGTAGGTACCTATTCAAATACTGAATGTGAGGGTATCCAGAAAGGTCAAAATACAAGCAAAAAAACACACGACGAAACAAACTACTAACCAGCTCAATAAAACGAAATCTTCTCACCCAACCTTCGATCAAAAAACATAAGCAAAGCTGCATTCACTCTAAGCCTAATGATTAAAATAAATGACCAGAACGCCACATAATAATTGTATAAGTAAAAACATGGACGTATAAAAAAAGTCGAACGTAGTCTCGCTAAAACAAAAACTGTGTCCATAGAGTCGGCCACATAGTAATATGCACGTGTGCGCTGTCACATACAGGCTGACACGCCCACATACACACATCAGTGGGTCATTCACGCGCAAACTTGTGTATATGTGTGCGTGTCAGCCTCGGTGACAAGTTGACAACGCACACGTGCAAATGTGGCCGACTCTAGTGACACAGTTTTTGTTATAGCGAGACTACGTCCGACTTTTTATACGTCCATGAGTAGAACACAAGAAATTCGAATAGGATTCAGATTAATTTTCATTACTCAGTAATTCAAACATCCAAATGTTGCGCTAAAATTAACATTTTATTTAAAAAACCCGTATTTTATATCGGTTTTTTTCGGGCACAATAATTAGCGTATTTCTTCAAGAAAGCTACGCTCCTACTTAAACTCGCATCACCGTTGTCCTGATTCATGACATGGCAACACTTCATACATTTGATTCGGTAACCCTGAGATTTTACATTGTAATTATATTTCGCAACTAAAATAGAGACATCGTTACATCAAACCGTGTAAATTTGTAAATGCACTTAACATGGCACAGTATATATTATAACAATAATATTATCCAATAACGTGGTAAACATTTATTCTCAAATACAATGTTATAGGAACGCTACAAAAGGCACTTTGAACACGTTCGTGAAGCACGACTCATTTTTCGCATATTTTCTCAACTACCCACACTTCCTGTCGTTTTGAACGATTACCACCTTCTAATCTGCGGGACTAGTGCGCTGTTCTTGCATCGTGCAGTCTGTCGTACAGGGTCTACCTCTATTAAAAAACGGTTTTGATATTGATTTTTTTATTTACCCTTGAAATTAAAAAGAGAACAAGGAGATTCTTCTCCAGAGATATAGATACAGCAAACCCAAAACCGATTTAATTAAGCGATCAAAGGACTTGTCTTGTTCATAATAGATGTAAATTTTTCACAACTTTTCGGAGGTACTTAGTTGTGAAAAATTGACATCTGTTTTGAACAAAACAAGTCCTTTGATCGGGTAGGTATACCCCGTCAACCGCGCATAAGCTACCTACCCTAACATCTTTACTCATCCGCGAACATCATCACTTCTATCAGTCTATCGCCAATCATCATCCCACTGAGATTATTGAAGACACTTTACATCTAGGACACCCAGCCGCATCAATACCCGTTCTAAGGACTTGTCAGGTTAGTCAAGGCGTTAGTCGTCGCCTTAATTTCGATCCTCACATTGAAAAGTGCGCATTAAAATGGTGTTGAACAAAGTTCTTCTTTCGTTCGTAGAGCGGCGCCACTTAACCAAGGTCTTAGTAATGTTGAGCTTAAAACTAATTTGTAAACATTATTTGTGTATTTAAGCGTGGCTTAGTTACATTAAGTATTATTTTAAGTATGTTATTATTGATAGAACTACTACAGACTTTCATATAAGGCTATACAGATTACCTTAACTAAAATAAACGGGATACCTTATCTATATATATAAAAGCGAAAGGTCACTCATCAAGGAATCTCAGAAACTACAAATGCTAGGAATCTGAAATTTTGCATGGAGATCCCTTTTAGCACGTAGGCACTCGCTAAGACGGGGTTTTGCGAAATTCAACCCCTAAGAGGGTGAAACAAGGGATGAACGGTTGTATGAAAATTCGTGATTATCAAAGTTATCAAATTTTGTATTAGACACTTTACACGAAGCAATTAAATGTTTGTTCTATCAATTTTGTAATTTCGAACTGTACGGGGGTGAAATTGGGGTTGAAATGGGGGATGAACCTCAATATGGAAGTTCCCAACCGTTGAAGATAAAGCCATGAAAATCTGTTTGTTGGCACTTGACACGAAGCAAATAAATGTTTGTTCTAACAATTTTGTAATTTCGAAATGTACGGGGATGAGATTGAAGTTGAAATGGGGGACAAATGTCTTTCACACCTAAATAACTAACTGATTTTGATGAAATGGTATATAATTGTTTTATTACAAGCTGGTTTTAGTAACCGTAAATGTGTATGGGTATACAAACAGGTACTGCCTGAGTTACCTTAGTATATATTTCGCGCGGACGAAGTCGCGGGTAACAGCTAGTTCAATATAATAATAAACTACTAGCAGTGGCCCGCGGTTTTACCAGCCCAGTTCTGTATTCGAAATTACAACCCGATCCGTCCAGACTTTCAAAGAACTTAGCATACTTGTGTTGCCTGCTATCTTGATCTACAAAGTGGCTGTGTATGTCAAAAATAATCTCGAATCATACAACACGCCAGGAGAGAGACGTTCTCGCAGCATATGCAACGCCGACAATCTGGATGCTATACCACACTCTCTCACAAAGTCATGGAAGCTGACTCACATTATGGGAACTTTATAACACTTCTCCTAAAATAGTTTTTTTTTTTATAGCATAGAGTGACGAGACGAGCAGGTCATGTGCCTGATGGTAAGCAACATGCCTGCCACATAACAGCACAGTAACACACAGCTATTGGAACATGATAGTCCAAATCATTACCTAGCACTCCACTACGCTCGTCACCCAGAGATCTAAGATATTATGTCTCTAAGCCCTGTAATTTTTCTGGAATCATTGCCCTTCAAACCGGAACACAGTAATGTTTGCACATTACTGCTTGGCGGTAGAATATTTGGCAAAGGTGTGGTACTTCCCCAGGCGGACTCTGCTAAGAGTCCTACCACTACTAAAATTCAGTTATATCAGCCCCAAGTTTCAGCAGCTTCAAAAACAGATTAAAGCTGGCCTATCGATCAAACATTTTATAGTTACTGCGAATTTTTAGAGTGATGGCAAAGTTCCTATAAAATTGTAAAAAAAATTACATGGGTCAGTACCATTGTTGTATTAAAAACATAATAATGATTGACAGTTTTATGTATGTGAATTATTAACAATTATGAATTATTATATAGTGAAGTGAAATTATCATTTCAAACTTAGAAAATGTATACAATTTATATACTCTTTCTTTTGTTTTATTGTTTTATTAATTGACGTGTAAATTGTACATTTGTCGATAAAGAACTTTGACTTTGACGTTCCGTCGTGATTGATCAACAAACATCAAAATTTTCAGATTTCTAAATAAGTAGAATACACAGTTCATCAACGTTGCAGCACCGTACCCACTTGCGGTCGAATTATCGGTTCAGAATATGTAGCTTGTATATATATAAAATCGAAATATCACTAGTACCCCTGTCGTAGTAAGATATCACAAACGTGTATTTATTTTTTCTTTACACTCACCATTTCTATCCCGATAAGAGTTGCTTGACCTAGACTCGCCGTAGCTAGACAACCGCATGATGGTTTATCTCTCTTGTCTTGATTTTTTTCATACGATTTCAGGGTCAATAGTTCTACATAACGATGCCAAAACGCTTCTTTCTTTTTAGTTTTAATCGTGATGTCTCGCTTGTAATCCTGTACGTATATTTTCTTATTGTATTAGATCTATCAATCACTTATTTAATATGATTCATCCTACTAATATTATAAATGCGAACAAATATCCATAATGTTTGTTCTTCAATAACGACGGAACATCTTAACGGATTGGGTTGAAATTTAGAACACAGAATATAGTTTGAAATAGGTCATAGGCGGGTAAGACCGCGGGGCACTACTGGTATATTACTTACTAGTGTATTATATTACTAGTAGGTATTATAAATCAAGTTACATCGTGTGTCACCTACAGAGCTTTAAGGATATAAATTTCATATCAAAACATCTGCGAACCACATGGCCACTGTATTGATTTCAAAGAACATCTGTTTATAAATAATAGACATAAATCATACAAAAGGACTCGAATAAATAATATTTACTCACAATTTATGGAACTAGAAATAACAGCTAGAAAAAGTTCTCAATTTGTGAAGATAGAATATAGTTTTGCAGTTGTGGTGAAAACGTCGGATTTCACATGTATGAGGTCGTAGGGTCGAAACTCACCTGCCTCTCTGAGTATTTGACCAAGTTTACGTTGCCACAAGGTCTCACAGTGACGAAATAATATATCGTGAGAAACTGACATATCCGAGAAAGAAAGACATTATTCGGATATATTATATGTCACCCGCACTTGACAAGCATGGTGGATTATGGCCTTGACTGTCTCTTTGTGAGAAAAGATCCTCAGAGCTAGGAGCCCTCTAGGAGTGCGAACATAAAGTTGACTTTTTACACTTAATATAAACTTTTCACAAGAATCTGAATATGTAGATAAATGTTTATATTTTAATTTGTGGATCTTATAGATATACCACTGTTAACGTAAAAATAAAAGATTGAAACTTAATCAGTAACGCTACTAACAACTACACACAAAATATTACATTTACTAAGTAACACTTGACCGTATATAAGTGGCTACATCCAATAAGGCATCATGTTTTAACAATAATTTTATTATTGTATAATTAAAATTCTATAAAAAAAAAACTTTTTCAAAAAGACTTCTTATTGTGCTCAGGACAAATTGTACTTTGTTCCTTACGTTTAAATATTTAAGTAATAATATTAAGGATTGTTCTTACTTTAATAATTGTAAGAAAAATCAGGTACAGTCCGCGAGGTATAAGCTGAGCTTTGCATTAGTGTGAGTGATCACCAAAAGTACAGTCAGACAACAAACTCTTAAAAATTAATATCATTATATTTTAGGTAGGTACTTAAGGCATAACATAAGTCGGAGAAGTATTCTAGTATTAAAATAAAATAAAACTAAATTGATAAAATAAAGTCCAGCTGTGTATTTGACTGATGAGTACATATTATTGTGTGATTATTACTAAAAATTCAATTTGAAAGACAAAATAACTACACATCTTCTACACCAGACATTGCACCATAGTCACTTTCTTTATCACTCTCGTTATCATTTTCACTCTCGTCTGATGTGTCGTTTGTTTTAATAATGAATCTTTCCGTTATATTGTCAATAACGGCGTCGTATCCATGAAACTTTTTTTCTTCTTTTATTGCATGGTCACAAACATTTTTCCATTCCTGTACAGTGATACTTTCAATTTTTTCATTTGCTAACCTCATTATTGTATCCATATTCATTGACACGTTTTTTTTCGCGACGTATCCTTTTATCATTGTCCATATATTTTCAATCGGATTGAAATCTGGGTGATAGGGTGGTAGACGAAGGACGCTGTGACCATGTTCTCTTAATAAGGTGTCAATTTTATATTCAATAAATCGTTGTTTATTATGCAGTATCAATTGATAAAGTTGTGGTTTAAGCATGGATATTGAGTGATCGATATTGCGTAACTTGAGCCAGTCAATCATATCTTGTTTGCGACTATTTGAGTTGGGAGCGGGATTTTTTAACGAATTGTGGTAAGATGCGTTGTCAACTACAATAACGCTATTGGGCTTCAAATTGGGAATTAATTGCGTTTGTAACCATTTTGTATAGTTTTCTGTATTCATATTGTTATGATAATCACCACTTTTTTGATTAGCTTTAAACATCAGCAGCGCATTTGGTATGAAACCGTCCTCGGCGCCGGCATGAACGATTATCAATCGATTTCCTTTAGAAATAGGTTTCTTCAAACCAGAAGTGCTGCCATCTGAATATGATTTTGATGAAGTGTGAGTGGTGTCAATATATGTTTCATCGGTATAAACGATAGGCCTGCCCTGAATACGGTATTCGGAAATTTTAAGTAAATAAGTTATACGTAGGTGACTGATCTCATGCTTTTCCATAAAAAATTTTCTGTTATTCTCTGTCCTTGACCATTTGAATCCTAAAAGAGATACTTCTTTTCGCAATGACCATATTGATCCTGGATAGTTAATGTCAGCCTTTAATTTTTCATGAATTCTTTTCATTGTTGGCACCTCTTTGTCAGTAATGTGAAAATTATGAATTGTTCTACGGATTACTGCTTTATCAAAATCATCAATGATTATTATATTTTTCCTGCATCTGGTCTTTTTCGGAGATTTGAATTTGGTTCCATCTTTCAAAACACGTTTACCTTCCAATAAGACTCTTTTAACAGTTGACAGTGGAATTCCTGTCGATGTCGATACCAATTGGGCTGATGTAGTCACACTTGACATGTCTTTATCGTTCATGTCTTTAAAATAGCTATTTAAATTACACAAAATTTCTTTTACTTGGCTATGGTTATGGTTTCCGTATTTTGCGCTTATTTGTGTTGGCATCCATTTTACTAACACTTATATCAAACAAAAACAAAATAATATTAAACACGTCACGCTGCAGTCTGTACAAGAGGTGAAGTGCGGCAGGAGCGCGGCGAGACAGAATGGCGCCGCGCCTCAGGCCGGTTACCCAAAATCAGTTTAAACCGGTTTTTACCGGGCGAAAATGGCGCCGCGCCTAAGGCCGGTTGTCACACCTACACTATGCATGTACACTCACACAAATACAAAGCTCAGCTTATACCTCGTGGACTGTACTTACCTTATTTTTCTTACAATTATTATACAACGTTTGTTCGACAGACTCTTCATTACTCTTTAAAATGAAAATAAACTAAGTTGAAGATGATCTCGAAATAAACATCAAGTAGCATAAAAACACTACAAAAGCACCTGAAGTATGGCCATTTTGGGCTAACTTTCTGAAATTGTAAATTGTCGGTAGTTTGTTTACCCAACCTCAACCAGGAAAAAGACCGCTGGATGCGGTTGAAACTTAGTCAGACCGGACCGACCATGATATACGTGAATTAAAATGAACATAAACAAAAAATAAAAATAAGTAAGCCCCGGCACAAATTACAGCTAACAACATCTAGCTCGCATCGCGTTCCAACAATAAAAAGCACCAAAACAGGCACATTCGTTTGGGCCCCAACTAACTCTTACAATAATTGTATTATTGTAAGACCCTTAATTTTATATTGCGTTAAAACACCAAGCGGACCCCGGAGACCGCACACCAAGTGCGCTGTTCCATTTTATTTTAGACCTTATTTCCAGATATTTACAAACTACTTTAGTATGAACGTCGACCGCTGAGTCATATCACACGGAGGCGCCCGGGCGTCGCGCTGTTTCATTTAACTTTAGACCTTATTTCCAGATATTTACAAACTGCTTTAGTATAAACGTCGACCGATAAGTCACATCACACAGAGGTGCATGGGCGCCGCGCTGTTCATTTAACTATAGACCTTATTTCCAGATAGTTACAAACTACTTTAGTATAAACGTCGACCGATAAGTCACACCACACAGAGGTGGATGGGCGCCGCGCTGTTCATTTAACTTTAGACCTTATTTCCAGATATTTACAAACTACTTTAGTATAAACGTCGACCGATAAGTCACATCACACAGAGGTGCATGGGCGCCGCGCTGTTCATTTAACTTTAGACCTTATTTCCAGATATTTACAAACTACTTTAGTATGAACGTTAACCGATGAGTATCACGGAGGCACCCGGTCGCCGCTTAGTGCGGTCAGGTGCGTTCACGGAGACCGCTTGTTGATTTACGGGACAAAATGCACATATTTAAGAAGACGGCGGCGGAGCGCTCGGCATATTAACATTAACACTCGGCTGAGGCAAGTGAATCCTCAGATCCTTATTAGGGAAGTGAGGGAAATGGGCAGGTATAGGCCCAGGTGACGTCATCGTGAACCCAATGTTATAATTCTGCGAAGGATCGGTGGAGGAGTACTGTTGTTCTTGAACTTGGACGAAGTAGGAGCTTTGGACGTTTGCGTTAGTGGGGTAAGCTGGTGGGGCAGGGTACCCTGATATCGGGGGGTAACCGGGAGGTGAAGGGTAGCCAGATGCAGTTGGGTAGCCTGTATTCCCCTGGGTATTTCCTGGGTAGGCAGACTGTTGCGTGTGAGCTTGTCTGGTTTCCTCCGGTATGACAGGTATGGGGCCGACGGGTAAGTTCTGTGCCAACGGGTGCACGTACTCCCCAGCGAGGGTCTCGTCCAGGGGCACCAGGCCGAGGCAGATCTCGGCCTCGTCTTCCAGGTCGTCGTTGCAGCCGGAGAGCTTGATGACGGTCTGGAAAGAAGGTGTCATTGAAACCGGTACCATTATGGTGGGTTAACATCAGGGGACGTGACACTCAAGCGCAACCTACTTTTGAAAAAAATAAACATCACTGTGTACCGGTTTGAAGGGCAATGTTTCAAGTGAAATTACTGGGCATAGAGATCTTAAATCACGGCAGAAATGAAAACTAAAATAAAAATTAACTATTTAAACCTATTGAATAACTTGAATAATATAAAAAAAAATACATTTAAATTAATTATAGAAAACACAGCGACACGACAGTGACAGCAGACAGACAGCAGCAGCTGACTTTTCCCGCCTCTATCTAACAGCCACGAAAAAATTTGCGTGTGGTGCGTCAAAAGAAGTTATCACTTCAAAAATAAAGGAAAATGAAATAGGCTGCTTAATAAAGTAAAAGTACCTTAAAGAAGAATCCGACGTCGATGATACTGCAGTTCATCAGCCGCAAGACGTCCACTGCTGAACATAGGCCTCCCCTCTAGAGTTCCACAAGGAACGGTCTTGTGCAACCTGCAACCAGTATCCACCGACCTTTGTGAGGTCATCTGTCCATCTAGTAGGAGGCCGTCCAACACCACGTCTTCCGGTTCGTGGTCGCCACTCGAGAAACTTTCTTCCCCATCGGTTGTTGGTTCTGCGAGCGACGTGGCCTGCCCATTGCTTCTTCAGCTTGCTTACTCTCGCGTTATAGTCACCAAACATTCTAGAAGTTGCAGTACCTTGAAGAAGTATCCGACGTCGATGATGCCGCAGTTGACCAGCCACAAGGCGTCCACTGCTGAACATAGGCCTCCCCCCTAGATTTCTACAACGAATTGTCCTACACAACTTGCAACCAGCATTTTCCAGCGACCTTTGTGAGGTCATGTTGTGTCATGGTCTTCCCCATCGGTTGTCGGTTCTGCGAGCGACGTGACCTGCCCATTACTTCTTTTGCTTGCTTACTCTCGCGCTATAGTCACAAATCATTCTGAAAATGTCTGACACTTAGTAACGTTGCCAGTACCTTGAAGAAGTACCCGACGTCGATGATGGCGCAGTTCTCCAGGTTGACGGCCACGATGTCCGGCAGCTGCACGTCCACGGTGACCGTCTTCTTGCTGCGGCTCATGACCGCGCCCTTCGTCACGGCCGCCAGGACCTGCTCGGGGGGGACGTACTCCGACACCGGCCGCTGCGTGCGGTACCGCTCGCGCTATACCCACGACATAAATAAACAAATAATAAATAAATCATCAACACCCCTTATCTTGCAAAGAGAGAGTCTTAGGCCATAATCCACCACGCTGGCCTAATCCGGGTTGGTGGATGACACATTACTTCGAAAGATTCTAGGCACATGTCGGTTTTCCTTCACCGTTTTAAGTTAGCGGCATTACGCACATGACTTCGAAAAGACAGTGGTGCGTGTGGGGTTTGAACCCGGGGTCTCCGGATTGGCAGACGCCGTTCTCCCGACTAGACCAGCCGTAACTTCTAAACCGTAAGCCGTAATTCTTAATAAATAAATATTGGAGGACAATTCACACACAACACCATCTGACCCCAAACTAAGCAAAGCTTGTAATACGGCGACCAGATAGCTGATACAATACTTATATAGTTTTAAATACATAATACATACTTTTTGTACATAGAAAACATCCAGACACAGCACAAATATTTGAATTCGTTACACAAATATTTGCACTGGGTGGGAATCGAACCCACGACCCTCGGCTTCGCAGGGAGAGTTAGTACCCACTAACCCGCCAGGCCAGCCACGGCATAAGCTTTTAAAAAGAGACATGTGGCGTGAAAACGAATGTTGTTGAAGACGTGAGCCGAGCTCGACACACTGGGACCTTTATATACTACACCGACGATGCCAAGGATGACAATTTTCTTTGGTTGTCTATTGTTTGCCCGAAAAGTATAAGGAATAGTACTCATATGCCCGAATTTCATTTACTCTAATTGTTTGTTTATCATACAAGTTATGTGACATTCTCTTGTTTGCCCGTACATTAGATTCCATTATGATACGAGTGCCATCCGTATTATTATCAATTTTACTAGTTGCAATAATATTTTATAACATAATATTTCAACGCCAAACTAAATAAATTTCAATTACATCAAAGCCTTTCTTGAGTACACCAATCTACGTATATTTGTACTATGACTATAAAATCGATCCAAGTCGCTTCCGTGAAAATTTTACCTATCGCCTTTGTCCTAAAAAGCGATTGGCATTCTAGCACTACGCCATATACATAGGGAAATATAGTGTTACCAGCACTGGACATCAGTACCTACAATTTACTGGTAACCTTTTTATTTATCTTCGCCTACTTTATTTAGTTACGATTTACTGATGACGACAGCCCTGTGATTCTAATCAATAAAATAGGCAAGACGACTGATTATTCCGTCAATTACATTATTACAGAATTTTTTACACGTATCTTTCCTTTGGTTTCACAAACCAAAAAAATTGCCAGTCATAGGAACTGCCCGTGACGGACCCACCATACCACTAGCCCTACCCCTGGTGGTAGGGTGGGTCCGAAACCATACCACCATCATGCCATCAAGTAATAGTGTTGTGACACATTTTTAAAACAAAAGTTTTGTTTAGACTTATTATTATTTACAGCAAATAAACTAAAAGAACAAACTGTAAAAATGTTCCTACGCAATTCGTCTAATTCATGACCAATGGTGATTTGTTTGTTGACTAACTGCATTTGTACGCCCATTATAAAATCGTCCTTAATAATTTGGTTTATTCGCCGTTTTTTAGGTATCTTTGTTTCATGAATCTTATGTAATACATTCAGCAGTTTTCTTGTTCAGTAATTTATTTATTTTTGAATGAAATGATTCTAATATGTTGGTTGTGCTAAATACTACAGGGGGAATGTATTTTCAACCAAAAAGTTTCGATGTAGTTTATAAACTTTTCCATTCGTTCCAAACTGTGACATTCCGATTTTATATAATGAAATCCTGGTAACACCTCATCAAGAGGGAGTAGTGGTAAGGCGGTAGTGAGAGCTACTATTCTCCTTTCAGGTTTATTTTGCGTATTCTTCAGGGACTTCGCCTTTTTAGGGTTCCGTAAAGCGTAAAAACGGAACCCTTAAAGATTCGTCATGTCTGTTTGCCTGTCCGTCTGTCCGTCTGTATGTCACAGCCATTTTTTTCCAAAACCATAAGGACTATACTGTTGAAACTTGGGAAGTAGACTGATGTATTCTGTGAACCGCATTCAGATGATTTTTATACAAAAATATTAAAAGAAAACAATACATTTTGGGGGTGCCCCTTATTTAGAACTGAAACTCATTTTTTTTCATCAAATCCATACGTATGTGTGGGTCTTTATGGATAGGTCTTCAAAAATGATGTTGAAGTTTCTAATATATATTTTTTTCTATACTGAATATTTTGCGCGAGAGATACTTCCAAAGTGGTAAAATGTGTGCAACTTCTAAAATGACAAAATTAAAAGAAATATATGATGTAGGTAAGTACATTACCATGCAAACTTCCACCGAAAATTGGTTTAAGCTTGATCAAGTAGTTTACGACGGTAAGTAGTTTCTTTTTAGTACGTCATAAATACACTATAATTAAAACTTCGATCAAAGTTACAACGAACTACAAGAACTTATCTATTTTGTTACTTGCTGCTACGGAAGCCTTCATGTGCGAGTCCGACTCGCACTTGCGCTTTATTCCAAATATTGCGCTTCTAAAGTCACACGCGTTCGGAAACACTTTTAAAATTGCGTTAATTGCCAAAATCGGCCCATTTAATGTAAGTCAGTATAATAAATATAATGCAAGGAATATTGAACTTAAATAATTGCAAAAGACTTACATTTTTGTATTCTTAACAAATAGATTAATAATAGTTGCGGAAAAAATAACCATCTTAGATAAATCACAATATGAGTACTTTGTCACATCATTACGGTGGTATGGTTTCGGACCCACCCTACCACCAGGGGTAGGGCTAGTGGTATGGTGGGTCCGTCACGGAACTGCCGATAGTAATGAAAACTTATAACTCAGAATTTGATAGCTTACTTTGGAATCTACACGGGTGAAACCGGAGGGCGAGACCATGAGTCCCGAGTTTACCCGAAGATTTCTTATCATTCACGAACGTGACGCTAGAATTCAATTTGTAAGAAGTAAGAAAGACTTTGAAGTCTTTTTCGCATAAGAGTGTCGTTGCCTATGAGCCTTTTGGCACGTCTCTCGATCTATTCCAAAGCCACCAGCTGATACTTAGCCGAACCATCCCAAAGACGCGAACAGTACTCCATACAAGAGCGAACTTGTGCTTAATATAACGTGAGCAACTGTTCAGACTTGAAGTACCTTCACACCTTTGAGAGGACACCTAGTTACAGTTAATTTGGCCTTGGACTCGATATACGAGCTAAAGTTGAGCTTAGAGGTCAAAGTAACGCCCAAAAGCTCAAGACGGTCAGAAATCGGGACGGACACACCTCTAAAAGTTTGAGTCCGTTGGAATGGACACCTTTTAGCGGAGAACAGACACGCCTGCGTCTTACTCTCGTTGAACTTGACCAGATTGGCATCGCCCCATTTAGACACCGCCTCAAGGTTCAAGCTCAAACGCTTGAAGTTACTTCATAGTACGATTTTTACGAAGACGTCACAACTCCCCCACTTCGGAAGTTTGATGACCTAAATCTTTGTCAATTATTAAGAATTCGATAAAACAAAAAATACGTGTCCTATATTTTTCCATAATCTAACGGACGGACTAAATTGGGAAATTTTAGAGGTAGACCCAGTCAACATCACAATAAAAATCTCTTAAAAACGTTTACGAGACTACGAGTGACATCATACCGAAACAGATATTCAATCAATCATTTTCAGCATTCATTCATAGGTAGAGTTGTGTGCTCCCATACCGAGCCCATAGGCAGGCGGACGCGGGCGCCAGACTGAATGCTAATAGCTATTATTATGCACGTCTCGACCGAAGCCGACGCATAACATGAATACGTTTCACCTCTCAGTAACTGGTGGATTCTTTTGGTATGTCGTGGTCGGTTCTATGTTCTAATAGAATCAGGAGTGCGATTTTGATTTTTTTAACTTATTAATTGTTTATTATTAAATAATTAACATGTAAAAACTCAAAAGAATCTCTAGATATAAAGAAACTGGCATATTCCTAGATATTCTCCAAATTTCATCCACATCCCTTCAGTAGCTGAGTGAAAGAGCAACACACATACATCCAAACATTCTTACAAACCTTTGCATTTACAACATTAGTAGGATTATTTATTTATGCAACTCACAGTAATAAATTGGAAGATAACATAATACTCGCAGTAAACAAATAAATATTGGTGGACAATTTACACACAACACCATGTGACCCTAAACTAAGCAAAGCTTGTACTATGGCGGCCAGATAGCTGATATAATACTTATATAGTTTCAAATACATACTTATTATACATAGCAACACCGAACAGTCCAAATATTTGAATTCATCACACAAATATTTGCACTGAGTGGGAATCGAACCCTCGGCTTCGCAGGCAGAGTTAATACCCACCAAGCCACGATGCTAGTAAGGATTTGAAAGATAACAAAGTACTCACAGTGAGAATCTGAAAGATGATCTTCCTGATCTCCACGCTGCTGGTGTTGTCGACGTCCAGCTCGACCGGGATGCGCTGCCCGGGGCAGTACCCCGCCACGGGCAGGCGCACGCGCACCTTCAGCGGCTGCGAGCCGAAGCAGCTGCAGCCCACCGCCTCCTCGAACTCGAACTCTATGGGCTCCTGGTACACGAGGGGTTACTTTACACTACTACCAGTGCATCCTCACTCGCTCAAGGTCGCGCGGTTTTAGCCTACCGCTAGACCGTTCCTTCCAGGAAACAAGTGACAGTCGGTTGTCGGACGCACGGCTGAGCGCTCGCGCAAAACGTTTCCCGCGCATATTATTATTAGATATGTCATAAACCCTCCGCGCTAGACAGGGACAGAGTTACGCGTTAGAAAGAGCGCAAATGTTTATCTGAAAATCGCAACAGGTATTGCGAGCTGAATTGAACTTTGTTGTGTCCCAGCAAGAGTCGCTATTTATATAATAGTTTTTGGTAAGTGTGGCTTCTGTACTAATATTTATTATGTGCTACTCTCCCTCACAAACTAGTAATACTGACTAGTTGAGTAAATAGTTCCAATCGGAAGCCTTTACAAAAACGCATATTTTGGGAAATTGGTTAATAATACGGGGTCGATTATTTAGTTTACGGTTTGAATCCACTTTTCTCGTACGTACAGCTTTAGAGTGGAATAAGTTGCCGGCCTCCTTGTTCCCTGAGAGATACAATCTAGAACTATTCAAGGTCAGAGTTAATAGGTACTTTCTAGGTCAACGTGCGTCATCTTCGACCACACCGTCTCTTACCATCAGGCGAGTTGGTGGTCATACGTGGACCAATACGCAATAAAAATAAAAAATAAAAAGTTGACTATTTGGCATTAGATAAATAGTTTGTCTAAATTAATATCAAAACGAGATATTTAGCTGATAATATTTAGCTGATACTGAAAAATGGTACAACATAACCAACTCTCCCCTAATAGGCTGTATTTATTTACCGAGAGACACAGAAACTAGTATTTATTAATATTATACTAGCGGTGCCTGCGGTTTCACGCGCGTTTAAGGGTTTTTCGTTTATTTGGCGGAACCCTGTGTATTTTCCTGGAGTAAGTGTAGCCTATGTTTTGCATTAGATCTAATGCACATTTAAACTAGCAGCACCGCGCGGTTTTAACCGCGTAGTTCCCGGTCCCGTTATTTATCCGGAATAAAAAGTAGCCTATGTGTTCTTTCAGACTACTGTCTTCCAAATTTCAGCCCGTTTCGTTCATACGTTGCGACGTAATTGAACAACAAACATTGACATCTATATCATTAGTAGGATTTCTTCGAATCCATGAGAGAACCGTCGGGACCATTCAAACAGCGTTTAGATTAATTTACAAATATATGAGTGAAGAAATTTATATATTGTGTTTTGGGACAATAAGGTAATGCATGATACGAACGATTATTTAAAAAGGAAGATCACAGCACGAATACCATTCAAAATTTTATTGTAGTTAATTCAGTGCCTAGCCCAAAGTGGTTTTAATTATCTAAGTGGATTAATTGGCACGATCATAAACGCGGTACCTACTCGCAGTTTAGTGCGCGGGCGGCGCCAAGGTTATCTGCTACGGTTCATTGCGGAGTCGCGATGACGGTGTCATCTGCTGTATCTCTTTTAAATAATTAAGCTTTAAATTTAATTTTATTACCAAATTGTAGTTTTTTTACACAGAGTAATGAGAGAGAAGAGTGCGTGATGGTAAGCAACATGTCTGTTCATAACAGCAGTGTCACGCCTAGCATTGCACTGCGCTCGTTACCCAGACATAAAAAAAAAATAACGTTTATACAACAAAAAAAATGAGGAACCATTGCTAAAAATAAAGTAATGAAAACTACAAAATGACGAAGGATCATGTTAAAAATTTTGATCTTACCCCAGACTAATTTGGATGTAAAATTCTGTATTCTACTAGTCAATCCCTTTCATTTGATACCCAAATACCCATATTGAGGGAGGTAGTGAAAAAATATTTTATCCACCATTTTGTAGAGGCGGCCATCTTGCATATTAACCAAACATAGATAAGAACAAGGAAACTAGCTTTCAAACGACAAAAACTGTTAGGAAACCGGTCCATTCGTTTGAGAGCTACGATGCCATAGCATAGACAGACACACACAGAGAGATATCGACTTCAAACCTATAACACCCCTCTTATTATAGTTGAGGGTTAAAAACTATTTATTGCGTCACAAACAACCAGAAATCACAGTTAAAACTTATAAACTAATATCCACACATGAATTAATAAGCGTACCTTTAACTTGGGGTTTCCTGTGTTCAAATCGAATGGTGCGACCACTTCAATATTCTGAGTCAGCTCTAGTTTATGGGACATTTGCCCCGTCAGCTCCAACGTGGCGCGGGCGCAGTACGCTACGCCGCCGCGGTACCCCGAGAACGAGGAGGGCAGCCCCGGGGGCAGCTGGTAGCTGAACTGGTAGGTGTGGGTTCCGGGGCGCAGGTTCACTGGGGCTAAAATATATTGTGTAATTTAGTGGACTGATTCTATTCCTTCCCTGGATAAAAAGCCTGTGTTCTTCTAAGCTATAATCTGTATTCACAATTTCAACACCCGATCTGTTCTTACGTTACGACATGATTGAGCAACAAACATCCAAACATTCAGATTTATAATTTTATTTGGATGGCAATGTTTGGATGTTTGAAAAAATATTTCGCGCCAAAAACCCGACTGCAAAGTTAAGTTTGTTGGTTTCGTCATTTGGTGTAATATATTACACCGGCCGGTGTATCGAACGGATAGCTGCTCGTTATCTATTACTATCCTATCGGCATATCGCTTTTTATCCCGGGAAAATGACGGAATCGGGAACTACGCAGGTGAAACTGCGGGTGTTATTATTCAAACCGCGGGGCACTGCTAGCAGGACCTGACTAACTTTTTAGGCAGATTTTGTTGCAACATAGCATCGCATTTTTTAGGCAAATTAGGTTGCAACATAGCATCGCATTCATTCACTATAAATCTAGCATCATTGCATCTATCCTACATGTTTCAACTAGAGCCGAATCAAAACACTTAAACTAAATGAGCTGTGATCTGAGAAAGCTTGGGAGTCCCTGATTCTAACACACCTTCTCATAAATATACTATGGTGGTCAGAACTCTTGATCAGTCGCTGATTGCTAGTAGGTTCATAAAACAAGGAATCTCACCGTTTCCCCCGGCCAACAGCTGCCTGACGTTGAAGTACTCCTCTCGGCCAACATACTCCACTTGCTTGCTTCTCCTCACGCCATTGTACTCCTCACTCTCATACTCGTTCCAGTCGACCTTGGCTTCTCCTATGAAATCTATGTACAGCACTGGAACAAACAAGAAAATGTGATAGAACTTTTTTTAAAGAATAAGAGTGACCAGACGAGCACGGCATGTGTCTGATGGTAAGCAACATGCCTCTATGACCTGTATTTTCACTACAAAGATTCCCAAGTAAGTGAAAAGTGGAAAAGATTACATATTCCTACTTGTACTGCTAGCAACTAGCAGTCACTAGCAGTTTTGTATTCACACTCCTCATAGTGTTTCCTCAAAACTGGAAAAACATGCCATAATATAAAAAGCAACCATATCAAATCAGAAAATTGCAGGCTCACAGAAGTGATGATGCATATATCCATAAGTGCTACTTGTCTGAGATAAAATGTTACACATTGACTGGTTGGTAGTAACTCTACCTGGGAAGCCTAGGGTTGTGAGTTTGATTCCAACCCAGTGCAAATATTTGTATGATAAATACAAATACTTGTTGTGTTCGGGAGTTTCCACATGTATAATAATATGCTGGATAGGACATATGCTGGAAAGACAGTCGAGGGTGAAGGCCTAGCAAGCCAAGCCCGGGAAATGAATCCGCTAAAAGTCCGAAAAAGAGAAATACCCCTGGGACAGTCCGAGAGGGGGGGCGGAAGATCTGTCCACCGGTTGATAATAACGACGACCCTGGCGCGAATACGGAATTGAGATGCCCTACGTGCGGGAAAATTTACAAGAGACGAGCCTGGTACATAAAGCACTTAAAGACACATGATGGTGTTGAAGCACGACAGCCGTCGGTCAGTCCTTTGACAAACACTATGGATAGAGTTGACCCTCATATATCCCAAGGTGAACCATCGAGTGAAAACTACCAGGAGTCCATTGTCATCAGGACACGTCTTGGCATACCCAGCCTAAAAAATTCCACCTGGAAAGTTCATGACGAAAACTTGGCTATATTGTTAGAACATCCTGGTACAAAACAAGACCCAAACAGCCAAGTAGAAACTTTTCAGGACACCATCTATACATACTTCTCTGAGCACTATCCACCATCAACTTATTATGCTCGAAATAACAAGGAAAATACGTTCAAAATGAAATTGCGGAGGAAGAAAAGAGAACTAATAAAACGTCTTCGTGTAGCTAAAACCATGGGCGACAACCATCTAAGTCACCAACTGTCCAGGGCTCTAAGATCAATCCTTAAATTAATACAAGGAATATCGTTACAAATCAGTAAAAATCGTGATAATCTTTACAGAGCTAAACACGAAGTAGACTTTGATAAAAACCCTTTTCAATACTCGAAAAATATTTTCAGAGAACAAAATGGAAAGCTTATCTTGACTAATGAGCAAATTTACGATCACTTTAAAAGCACATACGAAGTGCCTAAACGCGGGAGCTCGTACGTAGTACCAAACATCCAAAGACCTAATGATCCTCTAACAAACTTTCAAAGCACTCCACCTACTGAAGAGGAAGTAAACTATCAAATTAAGAAGAAAACTACAAAATCAGCCCCAGGCCCTGATGGCATTCCCTACATAGTGTATAAAAAGTGTCCATCAGTTCGTAAACATATCTTAAATATATTCAGTAAGATCTGGTCAGGAAAGCAAATCCCAAAATCATTTGGAAGAGCAATTTTTGTCCTGATTCCTAAAATGCAAGAAGTAACTCATCCAAAAGACACCAGACCGATAGCCCTAACCAATACAATTTCTAAAATTTTTTTCAGTATATTGCAAACAAAAATGACCACATTTATGGCTAGCAATAGGTATTTCAGGCCCAACCACCAGAAAGGCTTCTTGCCTGGTATTTCTGGATGCCTGGAACACAATACATTACTAGCGGAAAGTTTGAAAGATGCCAGAACACATGAGAGACAAATAACAGTCTGCTGGATAGACCTAGAGAACGCATTTGGTTCCGTGCAGCATGAACTTATGTTATTTGCCCTAAAATGGTATAACTTTCCTGCTGTAATTATTGACATAATTAATTCATATTATAATCACTTAAAATTCGTTATAGCAGTAAACAAGGAATACTCAAAACCACTTAAATATAATGTGGGACTATTCCAAGGGTGCTGCTTATCACCAATAGTATTTAATATAGTTATAAATATTCTAGTAGATAAATTAATATCCCGTGAGAAAAAATGGGGCTACCGGTTTAAAATCAACAATAAGTACACTGAGTCAATTTTAGCCTTTGCGGACGACCTTGCAATACTTACACGAAATCCCAAACAGTGTCAAGAATTGTTGAATGATGTTGATGAGTTCTGTACATGGACGGAGGGAATGAGGGCAAAACCAAGTAAATGTCATTGTTTATGTCTGGGTAGACGAAATACCAAATATACTTCTTACGATCCGGGACTCTCCATAAGTGGCCAAAGAGTTGCCACAATTGCAGAGGCAGTGCCTTTCAAATTTCTTGGTAGAAAGATAGACTACAAAGGACGTACACCATCATTAGAGGTAGTTGTTGGAAATTTCATGAATGACCTCAATAAGGTAGACCAACAGCCTATCAGCAATATCAAAAAAGCATGGATATATGACAACTATCTCACATCACGTCTCACTTGGCCTTTCCTAGTATATGACATCGGTAAAACCCTCCTCGCAAAACTAGATGCTAATGTCATAAAGATATTGAAGTCATGGTTTGGATTGGCACATCCGGCTGATCCCTCTACTCTATTTAGGGATCACAATAGTTTTGGCCTGAAACTAAAAAAACCATCCGAACTCTACAAACACCTAAGAGTTACAAAAACGCATGTTTTGGGAAAGTCGAAAGACGAATTAATCGCATCTCTCCCAAAAGACAAAAGCGCTTCGGACCTTGAATCTAGACTTCAATTCCACAAACAATTTATGGCAGGCGCGCAAGTAAATACAGCTGGGTTGGGTGCGAGAAAGAAAAGGGAAGACCGAGACATGGTAAAAACCTTTCTACAACAAGACGAAAATGATAGTTACAAAGTGCACGCTATGAATTTAGAAATGCAAAGTGAGTGGTTAACCATAGGTGAGTTTTGTATCCCATTAGCTCTAAAGTGGCGCACCTTGCTATATGACTGGTCTCCTGCCTTATTAAAATTTTATCTGAACGCTTTCCAAATGACCCTCCCTGACCAGAGTAACTTGGTAAGGTGGGGAAAAGCCTCTGAAAAATGTTGCTATACTTGTAGTGAGGCGATATGTACAGCAAGGCACATATTGGTGGGTTGCAAGGTGCTCCTTAATAGGGGTCATTACTCTCAGCGCCATGACAGAGTACTTGAAATCATACGTGAAGCCGTAAGCCTTTCGGTAGCTAGAGCCCAAAAGGGATTGACGATAAACAAAAGACAAATTAACTTTGTAAAAGAGGGCTCAACTTCAAACTCCAAGAACAAGCCTTACTCAATCCTGGGTTCAGCACCTGATTGGACTATTTTAATGGACACGTATGAAAAGCACTACAAAATCCCAGAGGATGTGGGTGTTTCGTCATCCAGACCGGACATTTTCCTTTTTTCTAGGGCTACGAAACGCATAGTCCTGGTAGAACTTACCGTACCGTGGGAAACTAATATACCTAAAGACCACGTGATGAAACAAAATAAGTATTACGACCTACAAAATGAATTAACAAAAAATGGCTATGTAGTTAATTTATACGCTGTAGAAGTAGGAGCGAGAGGTATACCAGCAAAATCTCTCTATAACCTGCTTAAAGACCTTGGATTGTCCAGAAGTGCAGTAAGTTCTATACTAGAACGAGTATCTAAAGCTGCACTAGTAGGATCATATCGGATTTGGCTGGGCAGGGAGAGAAATACGAGTAGTGAAGGTGAGTGTTGACGTACGTCAATATATAAGGGGCCCCTTTTAAACCTACGCCCGAGTCACAAGTCTCGGGGTCTACTCGAGATTTCTCTCTCTGCCACACGATGGACCCGGCACCCGCACGGTGAATCCATGGAATGCTAAGAAGTACGTCTCTCTCTATGTATTTACAACTAAATAGGATATGGCTTTGCTTAGTTTGGGGTCAGATGGTGTTGTGAAATGTCCACCAATATTTTATTTGTATTGGAGTGCACGCCCCGAATTAATATACTACTCTACCAATTCTGAACTTTGTACAATATACCTAATATAGTTAGGTATGTAACAGTTTGCCCATTACAGTTGAGCATTGTTAAGGATCATTCAATATGAATAAGACTTCTCTGTCAACATCAACTCAAGCTAGGCCGAGTGTGAGCTCTTAGATGGTTGGCAAAAACAACATTTTATTTTGAAAGTTCTATTGTATGGTGTAATATTCTGTAGATAGATAGATAAATGTAGATATTCTATGGGTGTAGATAGGCTTAGGCAGGGTTTTATTATAAGATGTATGTGACCGTTACAGTATTTATCTATACTACACACTACATAAGCCTAACAATGTAATGGTTCGCAAGGCCAATTTTAGATGTTATGGTTTATTCGCCTAACTTTGCGTATTGTGTTGTAGGAGTCCACAAAATAAAGATTTAGCTAATTAAGGATTTAATAAATGATTATGACATACATTCTAATAAGTTTGTTTAAAACTTACCAGTAAGGGTAAAAGGCTGCTCCAATTCAAAAACAACACTCCCCATGACCATCTGACCAGGGTAGAAAACATCTCGAGGAGAATCTAGTTTAATAAAGCCATTTCTATATCCGGACATTTTTAAACCGATATATTTATGTACACTATACACTAATTGTTTTACTTATATTTTCTATATAAAATAGGTAAATAACAAAAAAAATGAAAATAAGTACAAAGTCAACAGCCAGCTAATATTAAAAATCTATTGGTACTGCCACTTTAGTAAAACGGAAAAATACGAAATAATTGTACCTAAATAAAATAAAAAAATTGGCAGTCAATGGAACTGCCGATAGAAGTGAAAACTTATAACTCAGAATTTGATTGCTTACCTTGGAAACTACACGGGTGTAACCGGAGGGCGTGGCCTCGCCATCATGGCATGGCCATCTAGAAATGTGTCAGCATTTCCTGCATTTCCCATTGGCTCACGCATTTCTAGATGGCTATGCCATGATGGCGAAGCCACGCCCTTTCAGCATTTCCCATTGGCTGACTCATTTCTAGATGCCCAATTGCCAAGGTCCCGAGTTTACCCGAAGGTTTCTTATAATACGCGAGCGTGACGCTAGAAATCAATTTACACCCCACAAAAAAGTTGTCTAGGCGCGCCTAAAGAAGTTTTCACTTCAAAAAAAATTGGCAGTCATAAGAACTGCCGATAGAAGTGAAAACTTATAACTCAGAATTTGATAACTTACCTTGGAAACTACACGGGTGTAACCGGAGGGCGTGGCCTCGCCATAATGGCATGGCCATCTAGAAATGCGTCAGCATTTCCCATTGGCTCACGCATTTCTAGATGGCCATGCCATGATAGCGAGGCCACGCCCTTTATGCATTTCCCATTGGCTGACGCATTTCTAGATGCCCAATCACCAAGGTCCCGAGTTTACCCGAAGATTTTTATCATACCCGAGCATAACGCTAGCAATCAATTTACACCCCACAAAAAATTTGTCTAGGCATGCCTAAAGAACTTTTCACTTCAAAAAATGTTTTGGCGAGACAATTGGTCCGAAGTATTAAATGTATGCTATCGAGTGCAGTTATGTTGTTTTTTTGTGTTTGTTATATCGTACACTATTAATTTAAAACATAAAACCGCTATGTCTCCTGATAATTTTAAATGTAAATAGTAGCTTTTAGAACACTTGAGAACTCGAAAAACTCATTTATAAAAATTGTTAGTTTACATTTCGAGTACATTCATTATAAACAAACGATTCCACTACTAGAAGCGTTTTGAAATACTCTAGTGAATAATGGGCTCAAACAAATACAAGGCGGCACTTCACATGCCAAAGCCAAAACAACAAAAAGCCAAAGCACTTAGGTAACCTGGGTAGCGATTCTGAAACCATTCGGTTGCATTCGACACGGAATCTCATCTCTCGGTCTTTGTCTTATATGTTTAGCATGACAAAGACCGAGAGATGAGATTCCGTGTCGGATGCAACCGAATGGTTTCAGAATCGCTACCCTGACACCCGTTTTACCGCCAAAATTGTAAACGCGAGTAGTAGTAACCTATGACTGTGAAGCGAGCCGATACCTAAAATATTATAGGTAGTAATAAAATGCTAAAGAGACAATTGAAAGAACAACACAACAAGCGAGTAGAGTAGGTGGTTTAACGCAGATTTATGGGCATTAAAAAATAAACCAAAATTACAAAACATTACACTGCTCTGGTGTATAATGAGGGAGTTTCCGACGAGACAAAAATAGTTCCAACGGACGCACTAGATGGCGATTGTTCGAGATGCAGATAGATCTGTCTCTACCATATACTCTCAACAGTGTAATCCCTTTAGAGACCCTACCCGTTTTCGGGGAAAAAGTATAGTGTAAAAAGTGTATTTTTTAATTTAAAAAAATTTGGAAAAAATATAGCTAGCTAATTAAAATAATAGCTAATTAGGTTGCTAATGTAATAAAAAACCGTTACTGATCACAATCCCTTTTCAGTAAAAATCTTTAGAACTCCCGAGGCAATAGACACCAACTAAGCCGAAGTAGAAGGAAAATTCAACCATATAAATAGCAACACTGATACGACAATATTTTATCCACAGACTAAGTAGAGAGATACTCTCTCGGCTGAAGGATTAGTATCCATAGCCAAGAATAATTTTAAAAAATATATATTTTGTCTTTCATCAGGTTTACAAATTTGTTTTGAAATTTTGATGTTTTGATATAGTTTTCATTCGAATAAAATGCGTACATGGATAAGGTAGTTTATTATTTATTACTTGAAGTCGTGCTTTCGCAAATTGAATGAATTGAGTCCCATTATGCCTAACGCTTTTGACAACAAACCAAAAGACCTACAAGCGCCCCCTATTATCGTTTTATTAAACCATATCTTTTTGTCTCGTCGGAAAACGGCTCATTAAAAAGCATTAAATCTTAGAAGAATATCGAGAGTATCGAGACAATTCCTTGCAAGACTCGATGTCATCCGTCTTTGACCTTTGTGTATGGAAAATTAACGACATTAGTATTTTTATTTTGTCCTGGCAATTTTCTTTTCACGAAAAATCAACACGCGGCTGAAGAAATACATAATCCATGATCACAAATAAATTATAAAAAATAATCTGAATTCAAATGGATTATAACTTCAATGTCACACCCATAATGTCAAAATGGATGTCATCAATACATAGGGATGTGTAACGACTTGGACTTTATCGATAATTTCAAATAATCTAATTTAAAATGTAACATTTATTAGAAGATTTTTTTTGGGTACGTATTGTTCAAAATTTCACTTCATCTCTCCTGGAGTAAAGCGTTGTAAACAAGAACACCAAAAGAAGAAGGATAACAAAATAATATGTCCAATTTTTAACATCAAGCAGAAATTATTTTTGTTTATTTTGGTACAAAATTTAATCTCTCCACTCACATATATTTTACAAAACATTATTTTAAAGCAGTCATACTCTTGGCATACAAAATGCAAGCTGTACGACAATGGGGCGTTTTCCAGATGAAGATAGACTTGTCAAAAATAGTTCTAAATTTTGCCAAGTGTGGCACCACTGTTCGTTTTTGTGAAATTTCTCTAACAAAATGAAACATTGGCGCCACTTTTGTGTGTGAATTGTCCACCAATATTTATTTGTTTACTTATGGTGAAATTGGGAACTGTCTTTGACAAGTCTATCTTCATCTGGAAAACGCCCCATTATATAAATATGTAAAAATGACATTGTTCATTACAACAACGAATACTTAAGTTATCTATACGAATATCGTGAAATTTCCTTCTCTATCCATTTTTTCTAACTTTGAAATTATATCCTATGTTACCTATCATGCTTTTACTTGTGTTAATAATTCATTACATTCATGTTAAATTGTCGTGTCAAAGTACTTTGACTTTGTCGCACTATTTTATCGATACTTCGTTTTCGAGGGTCATCAGACACCCCTAGTTCCTAGTTCCGTAGTTCCCCATCTCTAGTCTGTAGTCTGTAGAGTGTAGAATATTTGTTTTCTTTTTGTGTGATGATCAATTCACAACACGTTATTTTACAGCCCATGTTTTAATAAATCATAATAATGGGGAAACTAGATGTAGCAATATTACGATATTTAACTGCGGAAGACTTCCGAGTCCTAACTGCAGTGAGTATACTCATATTATTACTGCGTTCTGTAAGCAAATGCAAACTTAACCTCAAGATTTTATTTATCTATGTCGTGGACTATTTTTCAGGTGGAAATGGGTATGAAAAATCACGAGCTGGTGCCAGGGTCGCTCGTGGCGTCTATTGCTAACCTCAGACACGGTGGCGTCCATAAACTTATGAAGGAACTTTGTAAACATAGACTTCTCACCTATGAAAGAGGAAAACACTGTAAGTAGTTCCAGGACTTTACTAACTAGAATGAGAGCCTGTAATATATTTAATCTACATAAATAAATCGAGAATGTCCTCCTTTTTTGAGTGAGTAAAATGCATGTTAGATTCCTAGTTTCTTTTGTGTTGATGGATTTTTTAAAATTACGTGAGCCACTGGCCCCAAAGAGCACAATGTGACTCAGCACCAAGCATTTTGAATAATGAACTGTTTTCGAAGATATTATATATTCATCATTTGATAAGTTTTTTCCATCTGGATAAGTTTTAGAAGTTTAAATTATCTTGGCTCTACAAAAACATTATTCTATTCGGTTCAGATGATGGGTATCGCCTCACCAACGCTGGCTATGACTACCTGGCCCTCAAAGCCCTCACCAACAGGAAGGTTATTGCTTCGTTCGGCAACCAGATTGGAGTTGGGAAGGAGTCTAACATTTACACGGTCGCTGATGAGGATAGGAATCCGTTATGCTTGAAACTACACAGGTACTTAATCTATATATATAAAAGCGAAAGGTCACTCATCAAGGAATCTCAGAAACTATAAGTGCTAGGAATCTGAAATTTTGCATGAAGGTCCCTTTTAGCACGTAGGCGCTTGCTAAGACGGGATTTTGCGAAATTCAACCCCTAAGAGGGTGAAACAAGGGATGAACGGTTGTATGAAAATTCGTCTTATTAAAGTTATCAAATTTTGTGTCTAGACACTTTACACGAAGCAATTAAATGTTTGTTCTATCAATTTTGTAATTTCAAACTGTACGGGGGTGAAATTGGGGTTGAAATGAGGGATGAATGTCAATATGGAAGTTCCCAACCGTTGAAGATAAAACCATGAAACTCTGTAAATAAACACTTGACACGAAGCGAACGAATGTTTGTTCTAGCAATTTTGTAATTTCAAACTGTACGGGGGTGAAATGGGGGATGAATGTCAATATGGAAGTTCCCAACCGTTGAAGATAATACAATGAAACTCCGTATATAGACACTTGACACGAAGCAAATGAGTGTTTGTTTTATCCATTTCGTAATTTCGAACTGTACGGGGGTGAAATGGGGGATGAATGTCAATATTCAAGTTCCCAACTGTTGACGATAAAACCATGAAACTCAGTAAATAAACACTTGACACGAAGCGAACGAATGTTTGTTCTAGCAATTTTGTAATTTCAAACTGTACGGGGGTGAAATTGGGGTTGAAATGGGGGATGAATGTCAACATGGAAGTTCCCAACCGTTGAAGATAATACAATGAAACTCTGTATATAGACATTTGACACGAACCAAATGAATGTTTGTTCTATCCATTTCGTAATTTTGAACTGTACGGGGGTGAAATTGGGGTTGAAATGAATGAAATGAAATGAATGTCAATATAGAAGTTCCCAACCGTTGAAGATAAAACCATGAAACGCTGTATATAAGCACTTGACACGAAGCGAACGAATGTTTGGTCTAGCAGTTTTGTAGTTTCAAACTGTACGGGGGTGAAATTGGGGTTGAAATGGGGGATGAATGTCAATATGGAAGTTCCCAACCGTTGAAGATAAACCATGAAACTCTGTGTATAGACACTTGAAACGAAGCAAACGAATGTTTGTTCTAGCAATTTTATAATTCTTAACAGTACGGGGGTGAAATTGGGGTTGAAATGAGACAGATGAATGTCAATATGGAAGTTCCCAACCGTTGACGATAAAACCATGAAACTCTGTATACGAGCACTTGACACGAAGCAAATAAATGTTTGTTCTTGCAATTTTGTAATTTCGAACTGTATGGGGATGAAATCGGAGTTGAAATGGGGGCCGAATGTATCTTACGCTTTCAGATCTAAACAACTGAACCGTGAAATTGTATACAATTGTTTTATTATAAGCTGTTTTAGTAACCGTAAATGTGTCTGGGTATACAAATAAGTACTGCCTGAGTTACCTTAGTATATATTTCGTGCGGACGAAGTCGCGGGTAACAGCTAGTTACTTATAAATTTTCCTACCTCTCTTCCGCTATTGTCATTGTTACTTTCTCTACATTCTTAGAATTTAAGAACAGGCAAAGCCTTTATTAACAAAACTAAAATACAAAGAGAACTATACTACGCTACATACCTAACAACTACTTACACTAAGCACACCTGAATTATCCATAGGCTAATGAAGGTCTATGGATAATTGATTCTTTTAATTGATGTGGCAATAAATGAATATCAAAATATTGGTGAACATTTCACACACAACACCATCTAGCCCACAAACTAAGAAAGGCTTGTACAATTGGGCTGGATGGCTGATATAATACTCATGTATTTTTAAATACATGCTTATTATCTTATACCTTTAAACAAGCAATTCTTGTATATACATATATAGAATCTGAATTTCGGAAATGGCTGGAACGATTTTCATGAAATTATGTGTTCCGTATAATCGGGCAACATTATATCGGTCATCGAAATATAGCGGATCTATGTTTTGACAGCCGGCTGAATTGTACATTGTCTCTGGTCGCGGGAACGGCATGACATGAGTTTTTTGTGGTTACAACTGTGTTAATATTTGCTACGGGAATACATTATTAACGTTAATTACTACTGGATTAGTGCTGGAATATTAATTGTGATACTACGGGATTAGTGCTGGACTATTCGTGAAAGTGGGCTGCTGGATTGGCCCCTACTCCAACGCAGGACCGTTGCTTGTGCTGGGACGGGAGATCGCCTGGAATCTGTCTGGTTTGGTTTCCATATTCCCCTTTGCTCCCGTTCCCTATTCCTAACAACCAAACTGGGCTTTGGACGACGCCGGGAACCCTACGTAAGTAATTTCTTTTCGATAACTTGTTTGCAATTAGGGGGTAAATATTAAAATCGGTATAAAAGCAAAATAATTATGTTTAATCCTGCTTATGGGCCCCAGGACGGTAATTTCTGGATAAATTACTGAACATTTTTTGGTAGCAGAGCGTGGTTAGCCGTAAATACCCCCTTTTTTGTTTTTAGTTTTCTGGGAAAATATATCGGGTAGGCAAGATATTTGGGGGTTCCCAGTTTATAATTTCTCCCCAAACTGTCGGGAAATTGGTATTAAGTGGTATCCGGCTTAATAGGTTGCGGATATAATTGTTGTGACATTGTCCGAACTTTAGGTTAATTTAAAATTTAAATTTAAAATGGCTTCGGATTTGGCCAACCAGCTCCGGTGGTTTGAATCCTTGCAAGGATTGGTCGGCAGGAGAGACCGGGAGGAGGCGCTATTAAACAGGGCAGAACACCTCGACAGGCGGCTGGAGGTCGCTGAGAGGAGCACAGGATTGCTGCGGGATGCAAGGCCGTCTCCAACTGAGGAGCAGATGGAGATGATCGACGCGGACATGCGGCGCATCCTGGATGTGTACGACGAGGTCTCCGAAAGGGTTCGCCAGCTGGAGAGGTCTCGTCAGGGAAGGGCGAACTCGGGACCCGTCATCAGGGATGCGGGTTCGGGTGTAGTGGGACGCCTTCCCACCCTGGACTTGCCCAGGTTTACAGGTAACCTGCGGGAGTGGAGCGGCTTCCGGAGCATGTTCGCCTCTCTCGTGGATTCACGCACCGATTTAACAAGGGCGGAGAAACTGGCCTATCTCCGCACGTCACTGGAGGGTGAGGCACTCTCCCTGATCCAGCACCTGGAGCTGGACGACGACAACTTCGGCACGGCGATGGAGTTGCTGGATACGAGGTTCCAAAACCCTCGGCTCCTCGCCGACGCTCACGTGTCCCAAATACTGGGGCTGCCGAAGGTGACTGAGAGGTCTCAGTTGAGGCCGCTAATCCTCACGCCCGTGAAGGTGGCGTACAACGCCTTGCGCAGCTTGGGACTGCCAGTGGAACACTGGTCGTTTCTGCTGGTCCACATCCTGCTGGGCAAGGTGCCGCTGGAGTTGCGCGCCCGGTTCGAGCGGGAAAGGGGCCTTCACGCCGACCCGAAGGTCTTCCCCACGTTTGAGGAGCTACTTCGGGTCCTGGAGTGGGAGGCGAGGATGGCAGAGTCGGCGCCTCAGGAGGCGCAGCCCGCCGCGTCAGCTCGTGGCCCTGCCGGAACAGGACCGCGACCTACCAATCCCCGCACTCAGGGGGGGGTAAAGCGGACGGCGACGGTGACGACTGCGTCGGAGCAGGAGTGCCCGAACTGTGGCCAGCTTCACGCGCTGGTGCAGTGTCCGGCCCTGCTCGCGAGGACGACTTCCGACCGACGAGGCATCGTTCGGCGGTTGCGTCGGTGCTACGGGTGCCTGGGGGGTCATTTGTACAATGACTGCCCCACGGCACGGCCGTGTCCTGGGTGTGAAGGACCACACCACCAGCTCTTGTGCACCAGGAGCGATGGTGCTGGTCGACAGCCCTCAGGGAGGGGGCCCTCCACGGGCGGGGGCGCTCCCACGCAGAGCCACGCATTGTACAACAATGAAGTGGCTACAGCGTGGAGCACACCCCCTCCACCCCAACCCACGGCAGCACCGGGCAGCCCAACAAGGGGCGTCCTACACGCGGCTCGGTCACCGACCTCACAGCCCGCGCGGACGCGGGCGAACTGGAGAGGTGGAAGGGTGATACCGGAGTCACCACTGGGGTCACCTCCCCAGCGTTACCCTTCTCCGCCGCTGGATCCGCGACCGATGGAATGGAGGGCGTACACGCCTCCCCTCCATGAACATCCGAGGCTGGAATACCACCCGCCCTACTTTCGGTATGGCAGGGCGGCCGGATATGCCCCCCCTCCGATGGCCCTTTGCACTCGGCAGCCATATTGGGCTGGGCCCGGTAGTCCGACGGGTTCGGACGGGCCTCGGAGGGATTGACTAGCCTCCGTTCCCTTGGCACAGGATCAACCGGTGGTCCTGCTGCCCACCCTCTGGTTAAGGGTTTGGGGTCCAAGAGGCGACTACGTCCGGATACGAGCGCTCTTGGACACAGGGTCCCAGGGGTGTATTTTGACAACCCGGGTTGCTCATCGCCTGGGCCTGGCTAGGTTTCCGTCACCGACTCCGTTGCGAGGAGTCGGGAACTCAGAGGTGCGGTCGGCTGGACAGACCCGCCTCTCCTTCTCGTCCGTACATTCCTATTCGGAAAGGATTGCGGTCAGGGCCACCGTCATGGATGCGGTTGTCGGTTGGCTTCCTCAGGCGGACATAGATCCGGATCTTTTGTCCTGTACTAAGGGTCTCAGGTTGGCGGATCCCCGCTTCGGGATGGCGGGTCCGGTAGATCTTTTGTTGGGTTCTGATGTACTGGGTTACATCATGAACGGGAAGCCTAGACTGTTGGACCAGTCTTCGCTGATGGCGCTGCCCACCATCTATGGGAACGCCATTTTGGGAATGGTGGATGAGTGGCAGCAGTTGAATCAGGCTTCTTTTACGGGAACGGCCCTCGCTCAGATCATGCAGAGGTTCTGGGAGATCGAAGAGCCGCCTACCGTGTCTCGGCTGGATCCCGAGCACGTGGAGTGTGAGAACTTTTATCAGGCTCACACTCGGAGAATGGTTTCTGGGCGATTGGAGACTAGGCTGCCTTTCCGGGATAAACCCCCACGTCTGGGCCAGTCTCGATCATTGGCCGAGAAAAGGCTCAGGTCCATGGAGCGACGCATGGCTCGAGATCCTGTACTTCGGGAAAAGTACATCGATTTCATGAGGGAGTATGAGGCACTGGGCCACATGTCTCCGGCTCGCGACGACTGGTCGACCATGGACCACTACTTTTTGCCTCATCACGCCGTTTTGAAGGCGTCGACGGGCAAACTCAGGACGGTGTTCGATGGATCCGCTCCGACTTCGACAGGAGTGTCACTGAACCAGTGCCTCCACGCTGGACCGAAGTTACATCGGGATATTGTAGACATCATCCTGAATTTCCGTAGGCATCAGGTGGTGTTGGGAGCGGACATCCGTATGATGTTCCGACAAACGGTCATACACCCCGAGGACAGGAGGTTCCAGTTGATCCTCTGGCGGGAAAGTCCTCAGGACCCTATGATGGTGTATGAGTTGAACACCAACACCTATGGGTTGAGATCAAGCCCCTTCATTGCGATCCGCTCACTGCTGGAGTTGGCGGAGCAAGAACGGGCTCGGTACCCACGTGCAGCCGCAGTTCTGGAACGCGACCTGTACGTGGACGACGTTTGCACTGGTGCGCAGACGGTGGAGGAAGCTCTGTTGCTCCGGGATGAGCTTACAGAGCTTCTCGCATCTGGAGGCTATGAGCTTCGGAAATGGCTCTCTAACGACCCCAACGTCCTGGCTGGTATCCCGGACGATCACCAGCAGGATCCGGGGCTCTTCGAGGAAGGTGACGATCCGCACGGGATTGCGGTTCTGGGCATGCAGTATCAACCGGTTGCTGACATCTTCACCTTTCGGGTGGCACTGGAAGCCACACGCGCGTGGACAAAACGGACGGTTTTGTCCACCATCGCCAGGATGTTTGATCCAAACGGTTGGAGCAGTCCGGTTCTGTTCGCAGCCAAGTGTCTGTTACAGCGACTTTGGACTCTGAAGGTCTCATGGGACGACCCCCTGGTTGGAGACTCGCTTAACATTTGGCTTCGTTTAATATCTGACCTCGAAACGGTCAATCGAGTGGCGTTGCCCCGTCGCATTCTGCCACCAGGCTGTAGCCGGATCAGCCTGCACGGGTTCTGTGATGCGTCCGAGCTGGGCTATGCCGCATCTGTGTACTTGCGTACAGTTGACGCTGGAGGCCACGTTAATGTCACGCTCTTATTGGGGAAGAGCAAGGTAGCTCCTATCAGGACACGACTCACTATTCCGAAACTGGAATTGAGCGGAGCCACATTACTTGCTCGGCTGCTTAAGCACGTATATCAGGAACTGTCCACCTCGATAGACATCCGGAAGGTCTATGCGTGGTCAGACAGTCAGGTCGTACTTGCCTGGTTACGAGCAGCCCCTCACACCTTGGAGACTTTTGTGGGAAATCGGGTTTCCCAAATCCAAAACATTGGACTGGACATGGTTTGGAGACATGTCCCGGGTGAGTTGAACCCCGCTGACTGTGCTTCGCGCGGCTGTTCCGCGATGGAGCTAGTTGATCACCCCTTATGGTGGGGTCCGGACTGGCTGCGGGAGCCAGAAGCTTCCTGGCCAGCTCTCGGCGCGGACTCGGAGCGAGCGGAGCTGCCCGGAGTCCGCGTGCATGCGATTGTGGCGGAAGTGCCCCCAGACCCTGACTGGTTGACGGGTCGTTACAGCAAGCTGGATAAGTTGTTGGGGGTAACTAGCTGGATTAAACGCTTCATCCACAACTGTCGTCACCCTCGTCAGAGGAGGAGTGACCAGATCGCCACTGTGGAGGAGCGTCGGAGTTCCTTGCTGCACCTCATTCGGCTGGTGCAGGGTGAGAGGTTTCCGACGGAACTTGAGGCGCTGCGCTGCGGACGCGCTCGCTTGAAGGGTGCGGTCGCCAAGTTGAACCCTTTCACAGATCAGGATGGTCTTCTGCGCGTAGGAGGTCGGCTCCGGAAAGCCAACCTGCCGTACGGCAGCAGGCACCCCCTGTTGCTACCGAAAGGAGGTCCTCTGGTGGACCTGCTGATCACTGATCGGCATATCGGTAACGCGCACGCTGGATGTGGCGCGCTTCTCGCTGTGTTGCAGCGTGAATTCTGGATCTTGTCGGCTCGCAGGGCGGTCCGAAAGGTGCTGTTTAGATGTGTCCCTTGTTATAGGCTCAAGGCGTCTACCATGCAGCCCATGATGGGAGATCTTCCTCCGGATAGGATTTCTCCCTCGAGGCCGTTCGACGGGGTCGGAACGGACTTCGCTGGGCCCTTCTCGGTCAAGTCATCGACGTTGCGTAACGCCAAGGTCGTTAAAGCCTACCTGTGCGTCTTTGTGTGTTTGGCCACCAAAGCAGTCCACCTGGAGCTGGTCTCTGCGCTGTCTACGGAGGCCTTTGTCGCGGCGCTGGATCGCTTTGTAGCGCGAAGAGGAGTACCCTCTTTAATACGTTCGGACAATGGCACAAATTATCGAGGGGCGGCGAATTATTTACGCGAAGTTAATAATTTTTTTAATTCTGGTAATAATAGTTTACGTCTGGCCCTCGCCCAGCGGGGAATCAGCTGGCAATTTAGTGTGCCAGCCTGTCCTCACTGGGGAGGAATTTTTGAGGCTGCGGTGAAGTCTGCTAAAACCCATCTCCGCCGTGTCATCGGGGAGACCGTGTTAACTTGGGAAGAGTTATTCACGGTACTATGCCGCGTGGAGGCAGTGCTTAATTCCCGTCCTCTCTGTCCAATCTCGCCTGACCCTAACGATCTAGAAGTCTTGACGCCGGGTCACTTCTTGATCGGTCAGCCTTTAACCGCGTTGCCGGAGTATCCCTGGAAGGATGAGCGCCCCGGACGCCTGTCCCGTTTTCAGTTATTGCAGCAAATAAGTCAAGACTTCTGGAGGCGCTGGTCGGCCGAGTACTTGCATCTGTTGCAACAACGGGTAAAATGGACAGATAGGACGGAGGCCCCTCGGGAAGGGGACTTAGTATTATTAAAAGAGGCAAATTTGGCCCCCCTACTCTGGCGTAGGGGACGTATTTTAAAATTGATATCTGGTACTGATGGCACACCCCGCGTGGCGGAGATTCTGGTTTCTGGTTCCAGACTTCAGCGCGCGGTGTCCTCTCTGGCACGCCTGCCTCTTTATTAGATTTACGTATTTTTCGTGGCTAAAATTTAATTTAATTTTATTACTATTTTTGGTAAAGTTTTTTTTTGGTTTGATTTCCACTTTCGGGTCAAAGTTGGGAATTTCGTTTTATTTGGGGTCCGGATACTGCTAAATACTGGTTTCTAAAATTGAGCTGGAGTTCAATTGGTCGGGGGTTTTGTTCCGTATAATCGGGCAACATTATATCGGCCATCGAAATATAGCGGATCTATGTTTTGACAGCCGGCTGAATTGTACATTGTCTCTGGTCGCGGGAACGGCATGACATGAGTTTTTTGTGGTTACAACTGTGTTAATATTTGCTACGGGAATACATTATTAACGTTAATTACTACTGGATTAGTGCTGGAATATTAATTGTGATACTACGGGATTAGTGCTGGACTATTCGTGAAAGTGGGCTGCTGGATTGGCCCCTACTCCAACGCAGGACCGTTGCTTGTGCTGGGACGGGAGATCGCCTGGAATCTGTCTGGTTTGGTTTCCATATTCCCCTTTGCTCCCGTTCCCTATTCCTAACAACCAAACTGGGCTTTGGACGACGCCGGGAACCCTACGTAAGTAATTTCTTTTCGATAACTTGTTTGCAATTAGGGGGTAAATATTAAAATCGGTATAAAAGCAAAATAATAATGTTTAATCCTGCTTATGGGCCCCAGGACGGTAATTTCTGGATAAATTACTGAACATTATGTATGCAGGGGGTTTCAGGGACGATAAATAGATCTAACTAGGTTCCATTTTAAAAAAAGGCAACAAAAGGCATTTTAAAAAACTGTCAGAAAAAAATGGCTCAGACGGGAAGTCAGGTGTTCGTGGCGGTCACGAATTGATAGCTACGGGTTCGAATTCAGACGGCTTCTCTTTTTTTTTTCAAGTATTTTTTTAATTAAGAAAATCTGAGAACATCTAAGTATTTAAACCGAGCAAAGCTCGGTGACCCAAGTACTACAAAGAAAACACCCAGGCACAGTACAAATATTTGTATTCATCACACAAATATTTGCACTGGGTGATAATCAAACTCACAACGTCAACACGCAACAACAACACGCTTCGCAGGCAAACTTACTATCAGCTAAGCCACAATGCCACTCAATATAGTGTAGTAATATCTTATTCTGTCAAATTATGGAGCCCCCTGGTTCAAATGCCACCTACACCACTGTATTTTCTAAGTCATGTGCAGAATGCAACCACTAAATTAACAAATGGTAAAGGAAATCATTGTGACCAAACCCACATGTTCCTAGAAACTTTAGAAGTCATGCATTATTTGCTAGCATGCACTGTGGATTATGACCTTTCTCTCTCCTTGTGAGGGAAGCCTCTTTTCCCCAGCTGTGAGAACATTTAGTGGGCTGCTGATGCTGCTGTGAACATAAATAACAAAGGTATTTACTTGGATGGAAGAATGATGATGATGGGAACATGGAACACTGTTACCACAAGTAAACCTCATGCCGCTTCCTGAGATAAATGTCTATTGATCGATAGGTGTATGTTGACCATGGAGTTTTAATGATCATTTGTCTGCATTGTTTGACTTTGCACATAGGAGCTATCGACTGAGCTGGCAGCTAATCATGAAAATGTGTTATTTTCTCTGAAACATCAAAAATCTACTTCAATTTAAAATTAAATTCGGACACTCAACCACATTTCATAAAAACCTATCACTATATCGTCTAAATACATGAAAGCAAATTTTAGTTTATGTTCATATTAAAAGAACTGCTACACCGATTTCGGAAAAATATTTGATGCATACTGGTGGTTTTTGTAACAAACAAAAAATGGCTATGTAGTTAATTTATACGCTGTAGAAGTAGGAGCGAGAGGTATACCAGCAAAATCTCTCTATAACCTGCTTAAAGACCTTGACTTGTCCAGAAGTGCAGTAAGTTCTATACTAGAACGAGTATCTAAAGCTGCTCTAGTAGGATCATATCGGATTTGGCTGGGCAGGGAGAGAAATACGAGTAGTGAAAGTGAGTGTTGACGTACGTCACCAAAAGGGGGCCCTTTTAAACTTTCTTTAACTTTCTACGCCCGAGTCACAAGTCTTGGGGTCTATTCGAGATTTCTCTCTCTGCCACACGATGGACCCGGCACCCGCACGGTGCCTCCATGGAATGCTAAGAAGTACGTCTCTTATTTACCAAACAAAACAATGACTATCAAATTTTATTCACAATTGGCGGCAGTATCGCGTAACATCGCGTAACCAAAAGCAACATACAACCAAATTGAGACCCTCTCCTCCTTTTCCGAAGTCTGTTAAAAATGAGCTTTAAATCCGCAGGCTAGGCCGCACGTGTTTCCGCAACGTCAAAGACAAGCGCGACTACCACGCGCACCGGAACCGCGCCTCCTGGCTCTACCTGTCCCGTATCTCCGCCACCAAGGAGTTCGCGTACATGAAGGCCCTCTACGACCGGGGCTTCCCTGTGCCCAGACCCGTGGACTTCAACCGACACTGCGTCGTTATGGACCTGATACACGGAGGACCGCTGTAAGTACTTACTACCTACTTTTTTGGCATAACGTTTTATAAATCGATGAATGCTGGCTGCACATGAAAAACTGCACACACGAAAGTGCAACGTTCCGCCTCAGTCGAGTGTGCAAGCGAGAGCGCGGAACAAGCGATAGAGATTGGCTAAGTATCAGCTGGAGGCTCTGGAATCGATCGAGAGACATGCCAAAAGGCTCATACAGGCATCTTTCAAGTATTATGTAAGAGGATTTATTACAATTATTACTCCTTCCCCTATCAACAAAAAAGCAAAGCTCTAACCCCCCGCCCCCGATGCTTACGTGTAAACGGTACCTACGTTTATTCCCTTGAAAATATGTTTTGATTTCAAGTCTAGACAATATGTGGGTTGCTGCCATCATAAAACGAATGCTGACGTAATCGCCATCTAGACCCTCCACACCCAATGTCATCAAAAACTAGCAAAGCACAAAAATATAATGCTTAGGTAATACTTGAACGGCCTCTCTCTGCCGAGACTTACGATGGTAATGATATCTATAACTCTCTCTGCAGAGACTGACAACGGTAATGATATCTATAATGTATTGTTTCCAGGACCCACGTGACCGCAGTGGAGGACCCGGAGCCGTTGTATGACGAGCTGATGGGGCTGATCGTGCGGCTCGGGAACTGCGGCGTCATCCACGGGGACTTCAACGAGTTCAACATCATGATCGACGCGGACAACCACCCCATAGTCATCGACTTCCCGCAGATGGTCTCCACCTCGCATCCTAACGCTGAACTGTGAGTTGCTCTGCCACTAGTTACCTATTTAAAGTATAAGTTTTCATAAATTATAATTGATGTGCTACTGGGTATTATAGCATAAGCAGTACTATAAATGTTCCCACTGCTGGGAGAGAGCCCAAAGCCTTCTCTTGCAAAGAGAGATTCAATGCCACGATCCACCATGCTATATAATCTCATATTTTCCCAATGAAATTGAATACAGAGTCGAAGTTATTTATTCGTAAATGTACAATTAACACATTAATTATTATTAGGGAAAATAACAAAAGTAAGAAATTTGCATTGTTGTTTGTACAAGTAGTATACAAAAGATACATTTTTAAAGTTTAAAATTAACATAATTATATTTAATGTCAATGATCGCGACGAGCGCACCGACGACACTATCGGTCAGTTCGTGCGGCAAGCGTCGGCTGGAACACTGAAGACCATCCAAGAGTTCAATTTGCAGCTGGCCATCGAGGACAGAAATGCAGTCGTGGTGGAGGCGCTGCCAGCATAGCATAGGATTTCATTAATCTTAATATCCCAAGCGTTGGACGTCCACCAACAAGATGGGTCAACAATATTGTAAATATAGCGGGTCGAACCTGGCCTCGATATACACTAGACCAAGGCAGATGACAAAGTAAGAAAGATACCTATAACCAGCAGTTGGATAGAGAAGGCTTTGGATGATGATAAAAACCCCAAATTAATTGCTATTAATCAGAAAACTAATCTATTTCTTATTGTTACGCTCAGTTACTTCGACCGCGACGTGAAGTGCGTGCGCGCGTTCTTCAAGAAGCGCTTCGGCTATGAGAGCGAGCTGTACCCGAGGTTCTCCGACCTCGAGCGAGACGACACGCTCGACACCGAGGTCGCCTGCTCGGGGTACAAGCGGACCCGGGACGTGGACAATGACTTGCTCGAGGTAAGCTGATAGGGTAGCGGATCAAAAATACACCATTCTAATTAGTCAGACAGCTAGATCGTGGAATAATATGGGACACGTACTTTTTGTTATTTCAAAATATTAAAAATTGATATAGATCAGGGCTCACCAAATATGGCAGATGGAGGTTCTCATCCGGACCGCCTGCGGACCGATGTGCGGACCGAAAAATTTATCCCCGCAGTATTTTTTTTTGACGTAACGTAATGTAGCTTGCACCAATTTCACTCCAAAATTCAGACAGATATAATCGGCAACAAAAAATGTCTTTTCTCATTGATATAAGTAAATAAATGTACCTTTGTAATTTCCGTAATAAATAAATAAAGGTATTTAATAAATGTTTTTTTTTTATAAAACGTGTGGACCGCGAAAGTCATTTCATTTCTTAAAATGGACCCCGAGCGAAACTAATTGTTGGCCCCGGATATAGATCATCAAACTTCGAGAGTGGGGGCTCGCGACGTCACTTGTGCCACGCCCAAATTAAGCACACTTCAATAACAAGTTTCGTAGTTTTTGAAGTGAAACCTTTTGCCGCACCACAATTTTTTGTCGTCGGCTGTAAATGAGGCTGATCGTCACGTTCAGAAGTGAAACATCGCTTCGGGTGAACTCGGGACCGCCGAGTTTGCCTGAGCGAGAAACATAGAGAACTGCTGCTCTCTGTCTGCTACAAAAACAATAGCCCACTTGACTGATCGTACGACGTCCCCCGACTTTCCGTTTAGTAGCACGATTGAGCAATCGTTCTACTAAACGGCAACTAGTTCTAACTACTAAACGACAACTACTAATAGTTCAGCACAATGGGTACCCGTTGATGTATTTCTTTGCATCCAGCTGTCCTTTGAAGTTTGTGTAACTCTATCTCGTTTTGTCCGATCATTCGTGGAAAGTAGTGCACGTCACACGCATATTCGGCTAATCACAAGCGCGGGATTGTACCTCGTCCTGCGCTCACGCTGGTTATTGTGATTGTAGGCGAGATTCGTATCATCGCTGATCAACAGGGTGTCTAATCTGTGGTCTGCTGTCACTGTCGTCTCGCTGTGTTTACTTTAATAGTCAATTTATGTGTAATCATTTAAATTTAATTATTCAATAGTTTTTTTCTTCTCCTGTTTAAGAGTTTTTGTTTGAAGTGTGGTCAATAAAGAGTAGATTTATATGTATGTATATGTGTACTTATAACTTCAAAAATGTGTCCCGTAGGAGATGGGTATCGGTCTGTCGGTGAGCAGCGACGAGGAGTACTCCGACGCCGAGGACACGGAGCCAGAACTCCCCTCGGGGAATAAGTACTGCAAAGATGACCTCGACGCGCTCAGGAAACAGGTAACCAAGTAAACCATTATTGACTGGCCTCGTGGCTTAGTGGGTAGTAACTAGAGTTGCCACGAATAGTGTTTATAGCGAATAGTCGAATACCGATTAATCGCCATTCACTTTGGCGAATAGTCGAATAAATCGACATTACAATACAATACAATACAATACAACAACTCTTTATTAAAACACCAGACAAAAAAACTTAATATAAAAACATACAAATCAACTTAGCGTTCTAATTGGCGGCCTTATCGCTTAGAGCGATCTCTACCAGGCAACCGTGCACGGACAGGAAATAGCATACAGAGCTAGGCCTTAATTTTTGACAAAATAAAAATAACATTTAAAAAGAGAAAACAAAACAAGTCTTAATAAAGAGTAAAAGCAAACACACTTCAACAAATTAAAAGCAAATTAAATATCAAAAAATAATAATAATAAGAAAAAAAAACATATTTTATACGTTATAAATACATATATATATATATATATATATATATATATATATATATATATATATATATATATATATATATAATATATTATGTAAGAATATACATACATATTTCATTTAAGTACATGTCTGATACTACACAAATAAAAAAAATACCATACATGTTAGGTACATACCGTGAGTAATATTTATACCAAAATAAACTTAGTTGTTTCACTGTACATATCATACATTATCCATAAAAAAAAACAATACCAATAAATACGACAAATTGCACATACAGAAATAGCTTCAGATACCAACTATGAGCTCAGATAATGATTTTTTACCCTAAGCTTGAAGACTTCAAGCGACGGGGCACGCTTTATTTCCACAGGCAGTTCATTCCACAGCGTAACAGATTTCACAATGAAGGAGGAAGAGTAGAAACATGTGCTGTGTTGAGGAATGTCAAGTATGAGATTCTCTGATGTTCTAAGGTTCCTAGTGAGGAGAGAGTGGCGAAATTGGAACTGCTCCTGAAGATAGCGAGGGGAAGGAGGAAAGAATAGAATATTGTAAAGAAGGGAAAGTACGTGAGCATCCCGGCGACGACGAATCGGCAGCCACTTGAGCTTAGTGCGGAATTCGGAAACGTGGTCATACTTACGCAGGCCAAATATAAACCTTATACAAAAATTTTGTAAGCGCTCAAGTTTAGTAAGCTGCTCTTCTGTGAGGTCGAGGTAACAGACATCAGCATAATCGAGAATAGGCAGTAAGAGTGATTGTGTTAGCGCAACCTTAGTGGCAGTCGGTAGAAAGTTACGCAATCTGCGCAGCGAACCCGCGGCCGCAAATATTTTACGACTAATTTCAGTAAGCTGGGGTCCCCAAGATAGGTCTCGGTCAAAGATAACACCCAGGTTCTTAACAGAGGTACTAAAGGGAATCACCACTCCATCGAAAATTACAAGCGGAAGCGAACTCCAGTCTATTTGGCTAACAGCACGCGAACTACCTATTATAATTACCTGCGACTTCGCAGGATTAACCTTAAGACCAAACGAGACGCTCCAATCCAAGATCCGACGCAGATCCACATTAATAGTATCAACAGCTTCCGAGAGCCAGGCCAGTGGCGCTTGACAATACAGTTGTAGATCATCTGCATAGAGGTGGTAGGACGAAGAAAGATTATGTGAGATTGCATTATAAAGATAGCGAAAAGTAAAGGAGATAAGACGCCACCCTGCGGTACACCGGCTGATGTGTCACACCAAGAAGAGAATTTCTCATCAAGGCGAACCCTCTGGCGGCGGCCATACAGGTAACTTTGAAACCAGTCAATAACAGATGGAGATATGTTAGTAGAGCGAAGTATAGCAAGAAGTATGTCGAAATTTACGGAGCAAAAGGCATTGCTAAAGTCCAGCAGCACGAGCACGGTTAAGTTACCATTTTCCATGCCACGGCGTATGTCATCGGAGATTTTGACAAGTGCTGTAACCGTACTGTGCCCCGGACGAAAGCCAGATTGAAAAGGATTAAGAAGGTCGTTTTTGGTGAGGTAATGATTTAACTGGTTGTGTACTAAACGTTCAAGGACCTTGGAGAGGAATGGTAGGATGGAAATAGGGCGATATTCTGAAAACGACTTGGGATTAGCCTTTTTTGGAAGTGGGATTATTTGTGCTTCTTTCCAAAAGGAAGGGAATACACTATTGGAAATGGAATAATTAAAAATATGACACAGGATGGGAAGCAAGTGATCAAGGATAGGAGTGATCATATTCCGGCTAATTGAGTCAAGCCCAACAGCGTTTGAGGAGATAGAGAGAATGCTCTTCCTAACATCACAAGCCGTAAATTGACAAAAACTGAAAGATGGGAAGTCAGGAGTTTTGAATTTAGCAATATTATTTAAAGTGTTGCTTTTAGTAGCAACATCCATATCTGGAGAAGTAGAGAAATGATGATTTAGTGCATCTAAGTCCAAATTTTGAGGAATGGTTTCCTGTCTGGATTTCCCAGCTCCTAGGGATCTAAGAAATTTCCAGACTTTAGCAGGATCTTTATCCTGGACAGACTTGAATATATGGCGTCGTTGGGCATCTCTACACACCACATTGCAGCGATTTCGCAACTCAACATATTTTCGCTTGTTGATATCATTAGGGTGAGTTCTATATTTCGTTCTTGCTACATCTTTTCTATGTTTTAATGCCTTAATTTCATCAGTTAGCCAGGGTGCGGGAGCATGCTTAATTTTTATAGATCTTAATGGTGCATGTACATCGTAAAGTTGAGTCAAAAGGGAGTTAAAAACCGACACCTTTTCATCAACTGAACTAGCATTCTCCACTGGCGACCAGTCAATATGACACACATCGTTAACAAGATTTTCCTGGATTATACCACTAAAGTTGCGCTGAACAATAACTGACGGCTTAAGTTTAGGACTTCGGACTTTATATGATAAAAATATTAGGTCATGATATGAGAAACCAGCTGCAAGTTGCCCATGTTTAGCGACATGCTGTGGAGAGGATACTAAAACCAGATCAAGAAGAGACGGAGAAGTGTTTGGAAAATGGTGGGTGGCAGTTAGAGGAAGAACATGCATGTTGCAGGACTTGACAACGCTTAGTAGTTTCGAGCTACGATGATCGGATTTCAATAGGCATGTGTTAAAGTCTCCCATGATAATGGTATGACTATATGACGGTGTCAAGTCCTCAAGGATACTTTCAAACGAGGAGAAATAATTATTTTGAGAAGAGTTGTTGTAATAAACCCCAAGAAGGATTTTAGAGTGAGCAAGAAGAACTTCGATAAATAGATACTCACCGACATGACCAGTCGGAGGCTGAGGGGAGGTGCTAACAACTGAAAATGGAATATAATCGCGGAGATAAATCCCAACACCGCCACCTACGCGTCCCGTTCGGTCATTTCGAATGAGGTTGAAACCTGGCAAAGAATAAGCTATTGATGGTAAAGATGTTTGAAGCCAGGTTTCAGAAACTAGGATACCATGTATGTTTTTACTATCGAGGGATGCCTGCATATCTGATATATGGCCGGGAATGCTTTGGGCATTAATATGGATTAGGTTAAAATTTTTAGAAACATCAGAAAAATTCGCGTGTAATTGCTCAGACAATGTCGGAATATTGTTAAAACTATCGTCAGAACTACCCATGATAGAAGTATCGGAAACAAACTCATCGCTGGCATCATAATCACTATTAAAAATATTCAACATATAAAAATAGGTATAAATTACGAAACAATTACTAGACTAAATACTATACAATATTTAAAATTTAAACAATAACAATAAATTATTATCAATTAAGGCACTTCAAGTTAGTACCCACCGGTTACGTGACATAGGTATACAAATACAAGTTACTGCAAGACAGTATAGTCCAGCGCAGTGAAATCACTATAATGGCAATTTACATTAAACTAGTTGTATGCGGAATTGAAAAATAAATAAAAGTCCCAAAACCATAAAATAGTTAAGATTACAAACGAAGAAACATAAAAAAAAAAAAAAAAAAATTGTTTGCAAACCGTCAAAACATACAACTGTCAATGTCAAAAACTTATGATAAGTTGGAGGTTAGAAAAAGTATACTGAAATTTCCGAATATAAGTCTGTGTTTACCTTCAAAATTCACAATAATAAAATGATTTCTAATGAGTGTGCCCTTGCGGCATTGCCAATTAAATAACAAATAGAAGGTAGTTAATCAGCGACAAAAGACACTTCTACGCGAAAACTAAATACTAATCTTACAGTGAAAAACACACACAAACGTTCACTTCTGATTCTTGAGCTTTGGGACTCGCCGAGATGGCCTGTCTCCGGCTGTAGGTGCCCGCGCTATACCTGGACTGCCTCCAATGACTGCAGCAGATGGCTTAGCCCTCTCCAAAGCGCCTCCAGAGACTGCTGCAGCTTCTGACGGAATGCCCAGCTTGTCTAAATCTGCTAAACTATAGACGCGATGTCGCGAGCCGCCAGGACCCAGCACAGTGACCGAGCCATCCCAAGTCCAGCAACTTGACACTCCAAACCGCTTCCGAGCCTCCATAAATGTATCGTGTCGCACTTTCGTGAGGAACTCCGACATCGTGACACCGGACCCCCGAAGATTCTTCTTAGAGGCCCACATCTCGGCACGCACTGACACATCTCTGATCTTGCATAGAATAGGCCTAGGACGATCCGAGGAGGCAGATTTACCCATTCTATGACATCTGCTTATATCAGTGGCTATGAAATTACTCAGTCTCAGTGATTGTACAACCAATTTGGTGACCACGGCTACTATATCCTCTCCTTTGGCCTCGGGCACTCCGTGGAGAAGCAGAATTTTTCTTCTTGAGTGCATTTCCAAGTTATCATGCTGCCGAGCCAGAAGATCAACCTGGGATTGAAGTGCGCGGAGTGAATCGAGTGTGAAACTTTTGAATAGTTTGAATTCTGTAATGAGGCCACTGTCACTTGGTTGTTTTGAGGCTGATGCACTTCTCTGTCTTTCCTCAAACTCGGCTATCTTCAAATTAAAAGTTTGGCTCAATTGAGTTATAGAATCCTTGATAGCTTCCATATTCTATACACAAAGTGCAGTGAAAAAGCAAGGCAGTTTAATTTTGCACAAACAAAAGTGTTATTGTGTGTGAAAGTTGAGGATAACACTTTCCGGCAGGTAAATCACCTTAATATTTAAATATTCATAAAAATTATAATCAAAATATCACTAAAACTATTTAAAATTGAATAAAAACTGTTAAGACAATTGAAATATGTGTTGTTCTTGAGGTACCCACGGCCGAAAAAGACATTACTATTCGACATAAAAAAAAAACCATTAAAAATATTTCTAATTTCTTCTAAGGTTGTGAGAAAAGAAAACAATAAAGTTAAAGAAATCCACTTGCTCCAGAACGTGCAGAAAAAAATGTTTTTTTGCACCACAATCTGCCTCTGTTGGATTTTAAATATGAATTAAAAAACCTTACTAATTTAATAAGGGAGTTTCCGACGAGACAAAAATAGTTCAAACGGACGCACTAGATGGCGATTATTCGAGATGCAGATAGATCTGTCTCTACCATATACTCTCAACAGTGTAATCCCTTTAGAGACCCTACCCGTTTTCAGGGAAAAAGTATAGTGTAAAAAGTGTCTTTTTTAATTTTAAAATATTGGGAATAAAAATAGCTAATTAGGTTGATAATGTAATAAAAAACCGTTACTGATCACAATCCCTTTTCAGTAAAAATCTTTAGAACTCCCGAGGCAATAGACACCAACTAAGCCAAAGTAGAAGGAAAATTCAAAGATATAAATAGCAACACTGATACGACAATATTTTATCCACAGACTAAGTAGAGAGATACTCTCTCGGCTGAAGGATTAGTATCCATAGCCAAGAATAAATTTAAAAAATATATATTTTGTCTTTCATCAGGTTTACGAATTTGTTTTGAAATTTTGATGTTTTGATATAGTTTTCATTCGAATAAAATGCGTACATGGATAAAGTAGTTTATTATTTATTACTAGAAGTCGTGCTTTCGCAAATTGAATGAATTTAGTCCCATTATGCCTACCGCTTTTGACAACAAACCAAAAGACCTACAAGCGCCTCCTATTATCGTTTTATTAAACCATATCTTTTTGTCTCGTCGGAAAACAGCTCATTTCATGAATATGATAGGCACAGGCACATATTACAGATAATAATTGATATTGTGTATTGTTTTATTAAGGAAAATAATTAAAAAAATGATTATTTTTAACTTATTAGTTCTTTTGTTCGTTAAAAGTTTATTTTCGACGACTCTTTTCGATTCGACGCCGAATGCCGAATAATACTAGCTATTATTCGGTATTCGACGAATATCAAAAAAATGACGAGTAATGCCGAATACCAAATAATAGCGAGTATTCGCGGCAACTCTAGTAGTAACTCTGCACGCGACGCCGAGGGTTCGATTCCCACCCAGTGCAAATATTTGCGTGTTGAATTCAAGTATTTGTTTTTTTTTTTAACTTTTATAGGTTTACACTTGACCGCCATATCGCTTGATGTTAAGCGACGATACGGTCTACGATGAAGCGTGTTTACCTAGAAAAAAAACCGATTCACTCTCGATTTGAAGACACAAAGATTGTAACCATCGGGGAAAACCCACTCAGGCAACGTATTTCACAGCCTAGACGTTCTTATCACAAAAGTAGAGTCAAATCTCTTCGTTCGCGTCTTTGGAACATCAACCATGAAACGATGTCGCTTTTTCGAGCTTCGAGCATTCCGATAGAAAAAAGGACAAGGTGGTATTAGATCATGTAAATCAGCCGCACACTCTCCGAAGTGTATCCGATAAAAAACCGATAGACTAGAAATTTTACGGCGATGTTCAAGACTTTGAAGTCTTTTTCGCACAAGAGTGTGGTTGTCTATGAGCCTTTTGGCACGTCTCTCAATCGATTCCAGAGCTTCCAGCTGATACTTAGCCGAACCATCCCAAAGGTGCGAACAGTACTCCATACAGGAGCGAATCTGTGCTTGATATAATGTAAGCAACTGTTCAGACTTGAAGTACCTTCGCACCTTTGAGAGGACACCTAGTTTTTTGGCAGCTAGTTTAGCCTTGGACTCGATATACGAGCCAAAGTTGCACTGTGTCTGGCTGTTTATACGTATAATTAGTATGTATTTACAACTATATAAGTATTATATCAGCTATCTGGCCACCATAGTACAAGCTTTGCTTAGTTTGGGTGTGAATTGTCCGCCAATATTTATTTATTTCAAATTTTTTTCGCCGTAGGAGTTTTTGCAGATTTCGCCTGGAAAAGTACCACTTCCAAGTCCAAATATTGGCGGACAATTCACACCCAAACTAAGCAAAGCTTGTACTATGGTGGGCAGATAGCTGATATAATACTTACCTATATAGTTGTAAATACATACTAATTATACATATAAACAGCCAGACACAGTGCAACTTTGGCTAAGTTACGTCCCTAAGTCCTACTATACCTGTGCCAGTTATTCTACTGCCAGGCAGTATTATGAATCGTCACTTTGTTCCGGTTTAACAAAGTGATGACTCATAATTACTGCAACATGCAATGTTTCCAGTTAAATTAAAGGGCATAGATAAAAACATTTTATATCTCTGGGTGACGAACGCATTGCAGTGGTATGTAATGATATGGACGCTCTCCATGTTCCAAGCCAAGTTTAGCCGCGTAATTCCTGTTCGCGTTATTTTCCTGCGATCAAAATAACCCAAATGCTATTCCGGACTATAATCTAACGGTGTTTCAAATTTCAACCAAATCCGTTGTGGTCTATCCGATCAGTTCAGCCGTTTCGACGTCATTGATCAACGAACATCCAAACATTCACATTGCTAATATTAGTTGGATGAAACTTTTTGATTCAGACTAAATCTCTGAAACTAATTCTACATTTCACATGTTATTTTATCATCAAATCGTTTTGGTCTCAGGTTGACGCGTCCATCGAAAACGACACACAAGCAATAACAGCTAAAACCATAAACCTCACCATCGTTGACAAAGAACCGGCTTCCGATGATGAGATACCAACACTAATACCAACCAACAATAAAATTGATGATAAAGCTAGCGAGGAACATAGCAAAGTTGAGGAGATTGATAGTAATGTTGACGAACATACTGAAGACAACGATAAAATTCCAGAACTAGACAAAAACTCCCAGAAGTACCGTCTAGCCATGATTGAGAAGGCGTTATCTGACGTCCGTTCAATGAGGTCCTACACATCAGCCAGCACGATAGCTCCTGATGTCGTGAAGCAGCAAGTAAAGAAGAATCTAGAAAGTAAGCAGAAGAGGATGGAGAGGAAGAAAGCCGTGGCTAAGGGAGAAGCGAGCGCCACCACCAGGCAGCGTCGGGACAACCGGGAGACCGTGCGAGAGAGCCACGGGCTGTGGGGGTGGGACGAATAATATATCTATTCAATGTATCATCTGTTGTTTTATTTCATTTAATGGTGTACATCAAACAAGGTTTCAATATAGTGGTACAAGTGTGTAGTGTTGGTTATTACCGCTGTGATGATATTGAGACCGAGACGTTAGGCGAGGGTCTTAAGAGAGCCGAGGACGGTAATCATTAATACACACGTGAGTCATACGACGTTTTGCTAGACACTTGCTCCAAAGAGTATGTAAATTACTATGACTTCCTTATTAGCTCTCTCTAATTTCACTTCTATTTGCAATTCAAAATTTCAATTATAATACCACCTGTAATCAAGCTGTGACTTTTTCATTGGCATTATGCACAAGACTTGAGTTATAAAGTTTTTATTTGATTCGTTGAGTTGATTTGTTCTTAAAAAAGTTTCGATACAAAAAATATGGTGTTCAATAGAAGAATGACCTTAAGATCTTACGGCTCGGGTCTCAATGGCGCCACAGCGGTAATCACCGACATTACACACTTGTACCACAATGTACTATTGTGTAAAATTGTAAACTCCGTCAAAATATAAAGTAACCTAATCTCACGCGTTAGATTATAATCTGACAGTGATTGCAATTTTTCGTTGAAACATTCATTCTGTAGTGACTCATCGCAGAATAAAGCGTATTGGGAAGTACCACACTTTTATTGCCACTTATTCTACCCACAAGCAGTAATGACCAAACATTACTGTGTTCCGGATAGAAGGGGAATATTTCCAGAAATATTACACATTATTAAACATTATTTTAAGTCATAGTTGTCATCATATTCATTACACGCCATCGAACTATGAACTAACAAATGAAAGAGCCTGACTTCAGCCACAGAATAAATATTAGTACATGTACAGAAGCCTCACCTACCGAAAACAATTATATGAATAGCGACTCTTGCTGGGACACAACAAAGTTCAATTCAGCTCGCAATACCTGTCGCGATTTTCAAATAAACATTTGCGCTCTTTCTAACGCGTAACTATGTCTCTGTCTAGCGCGGAGGGTTGTCGACATATCTAATAACAATATGCGCGGGAAACGTTTTGCGCGAGCGCTCAGCCGTGCGTCCGACAACCGACTGGCACTTGTTCCCTGGGAGGAACGGTCTAGCTGTATGCTAAAACCGCGCGACCTTGAGCGAGTGAGGATGCACTGCTTTAGCTATTATTAGGATTACATAATATGGCCATCAGAATACTACTGAAGGAAATAAATCGTACCTATACTTCGAAGTAATCGAAAGATTTGAATAGCTGTTTTCAATTCAGGGACATATTTCTATAAATATGGAGCAACTGAACTATCAATAGTCCAGTGACTATTGATATTTATTTATTGAACTAAAATAATGATTTACTTAGTTGAAATGTGACACATTTGGCACAACTACGACTACGAGAAATATCTATGAGAATAATAAATAAATAAATAAAATAAATAAATATTGGTGGACAATTCACACACAACACCATCTGACCCATAATAATGAAAAATATCAAATAACAGTTTCCTCTCACGAATCCAGATGATCATTATTTTATAGTGGGACTGATAAATAAACATTAGGTTTTGACATCCCTTAGTAAAATATTTACTTAATAAAACTTAAACAGAGACAAATGGGATACCTATTGTTTAAGAAATAGTTACACAAGCAATCTATACAAATAAGTAAACTTGGAATATCTGTGTAATACCAAATTAACATGTAAGTAATCAATTATTTTTTTATGTTTGTCTGTCTGTCCGTTTGTTCCGGCTAATTTCCGAAAGGGTGGTCTGATGAAGACTTTCACTACCAGCTTGCTGATGTTCTAAGCCGTGACCAAAATAATTAGAGTTCCGTGAAAAACAGAAAATCTTCAAAAAGTGGCTGAAACCGCGGGCACAGAAACTGTTAATTTTTAAAGATTATGTTATTTTGTACTTTGCTATCTATATAAATATAAAGTAAGTCTAACATGTCTTTCTACCCATTACTATTAGAAAATCCGACATATTATTAAGTAGGTATCGCACCTTAGGTAGATATATTATTTTATTTATTACTGCGAGTGAAGTTAATATTTATTTCATGCCATGAATAGACTGCCCGAGTGGGGAGATAGGACACCTTTTACGATAACCTATCGCATGGTCTGATAGTTTGTTTTAAATGCAAGTATCAATTAAGATACAACTGTCTCCACCCGATACTTCAGATCTCTTTCGATGACTACTCTTTAACTGGTTTTTGTAAGTATTCACATAACTACCTATTCAAGTATATAACTATGTATACGGTATTATACCTATAAAAATAAAGTTAAAGTGTTTGGTTGTTATCCCAAATTAACAGCTTTCTATAAGGCACCTTTTTTAAAATTTGAAGAATTAATGGATGTGGGTGACACTTATAGGTAGGTAAGTCAGACTGGGCCGACCAAATCACATGTGAGATATCCGTGAATTATTTAAATATCTGAAGGTTTGGTTTGGGTGTCAGTGTTTCGATCCTTTGTCCCTTGTGAACTTCGCTTCATGATATCTATTTCTCTTCAACGTCGTCATCTTTCGGAGTCGTGTTGGTTGCGGTTGCAGCTGGTGCTTGGTTCTTCTGTTTGAGCCAGTTCCGATCGCTCGGGTAAAGTAGCTGGAGGTACGCCTCCACACACAACAACTGGAACAAAAATGTTAGGTACTCGAAGCAGGTAAGAAATTTCTAGAAGTTACCTTTGAGCAAATCTGTACGGTAGGTATAATATAGAACTACAAAGGAATAGTAGGGTCGACCCTGTTTTATACTCAGGTAGGTATATTTTATACACTGCGTTTGTGTTGGAGCCATTTGTTATGATTATGAATTAAGAAAGTTACAGCTGATTTAGTAGGAAGAACGGCAACTGTCGATTCGGAGCCCCTGGTTCGAATCCCACGCGCACCACTATCTTATCTAAAAACGGTGGAAAACATCGTGAGAAAGATAGAAATTAAAACATATAACCCAGAATTTGATAGCTTACTTTGGAAAATACCTACGCGAGTGAAATCGGAGGGCGTGGCCAGAACCATGACCATCTAGAAATGCTCACGCATGGACAATGGCCATGGTCCCGAGTTCACCCGAAAATATCTTATCATTCCCGAGCGTGACGCTTGAATTCAATTCACAGCCCACGAAAAATCTGTCCGCCAAAATCTGTGCGCCAAAAGACGTTTTCACTTCAAAAATAGGCGGCCAGAACTGACCTTTCTCCGGTGGACGGTACTCCCCTCCAGTATGAGCCTGTACCCGAAGACGCTGGTGGATATCTTGGCTTCGTGCGCGGTCAGCGAGGCGTCCGCGGTGCTCACGGGGTAGTCGCGCAGCTGGTACGACCCGCTGCGCACTGGACACGCTACCCTGTGCACAATTATAGGTACCTGGAGACATTGAATAATGCTAGTCATTTTAGATCAAGAATACGTAAATAGATCAGTTTTTCCGCACGATTCCTATGTACCAATCGTAAGTAGATGAGGTGTGTTAGCTATGGAAACAGTGATGTACCGCGACAAAAGTATGACACTTCCACAAGAGCGACAAGACTAGAGCGATCAGACCCGTGCACCCGGTGTAAAGCGATTGTTCTTACTCTATATATACTTACGTAGTGTATACAAACTTTTCGCTAGTAATAGATGGGTACTGATTCACAACGAACGATTAACATTCGGTATGATGATCCTTGTCTCTATTATTCTAAAGGGATAAGACAAAGACCGAGAGGTTTGATCCGTGTCGAGGTTTGATGCCGTGTCAGCCCGACTGCGTTGTAAATCAGGGAGTACCTATAATAGGTACCTAAGTACGTAATTAGGTATACTTCGGTAATAGGTACTTAATAGACTTCTGTAGTGCCTGAGAGACATAAATATGTACCTAGTAGACACCTAGGCAATTGTTCTGCTGTTTCCCTACGGGGGTAGATAGCAGATAGGTACCTCTCGGAAATCTTCATGTTTTGTCAGTAGAAAATAATGACAATTTACGGAACAGCAATGTCTAGTAGATTATTATCTTTCGTTCGATTCTGAAAAGCAAACTCTATACTGCGCCGGTAAAATCGTCGGTTCTCTCATCATCATCATCATTCCGTCTCTTCAAAAATCATCAATGTATTTTCGGCTGGTCGAAATTTTAACTAAAATAAATAAGGTATTAAAATTGCAAAAAAATTTAATGTTGGACTGTAGGTACACTGCAAAAAAATAAATCCTGATAGTTGTAATGTTCACTGGGGTCAATTGGGATGACGCCTGAGCCAAAAATCAGTACATGTACCTATGGGCTTATAAATAAGTAGGTATGCCCATTCTGATTAGCCCCTTAGCTAGGTTGTGGAATATGGGACTTATATTAATTGTTTTATCAAATTATTAAAAATCGACAAAGATATTTATTATACAGATCATCAAACTCCTGGAGAGTGGGTTGTGCTTGTGGGTGTTACTTGTTCGTACCATAAAGTGACGTCACTCGCAATTTCTAAGCGCTGTATCTTCGTACGTTCGTTCTAAATACGTGCACAATATTTTTTGATAATCTAACTGACGCGACTGACTAATTATTTAGGAAAAGTAAGATCGTTATCGAACTCAGTGGAAAGTTAACTTTTACAGTATCGGCCGGTACAGACAGCAGTACCCAGTGAGTATCTGCGTTATCGCGCTATCAAGGGTTAGTTAAACAATATTGAACTTATATTCGTTTCTACGAAGTGTTTTTGTTGTCAAATCTGTATTTAATGAACAGACGTACCCAGGGGTATGACCAATAAATACACTTGGGTGGTAACCAATGTACGTACATACGTACTTATTTGTTTTTCAAGTTCTTTGACCGGGCAAAGTCGATTTATCTGTTTTATACAATCGTATTTAACTTACGTAACTATTGTTTTCGTTTATAAAAATCTTTAGGACATTATTGTTAGTAGCGAAATTAGAAAAGAATTGTAAATTCTGGTTGTGTATAAATTTCGCTTAACCCTGAACAAAACATTTGAATTTTTGACTTACCAACAGCGCCTTGTCGTTTTACCTACGTACCTAGTTCCTGTTCTTTTGTAATTTTCCTTCTAAATATTTAGAGTAAAGTAATAAGTACACTACAGTTCACACTAAGGGCGGATCCAGGGAGGGGCGATCCTGAGGTGTCCAGAACCTAGGTGGACCACTACTTAACGAATTAAAACAACGAACGCACTTATCGCATGGACTTGTGACCTGGCACCAAAGGCACCAAAGCTGGAAACGCCATTGAGTTCACTGATACACTGATATCTATACTGAATATTATAAATAAATAATAAATAAATAAATAAATATTGGTGGACAATTCACACACAACACCATCTGACCCCAAACTAAGCAAAGCTTGTGTGATGGCGGCCAGATAGCTGATATAATACTTATATAGTTTTAAATACATACTTATTATACATAGAAACACCCAGACACAGTGCAAACATTTGAATTCATCACACAAATATTTGCACTGGGTGGGGATCGAACCCACGGACCTCGGCTTCGCAGGCAGAGCTACTAACCACTTAGCCACAAGGCCAGTCACAGTCATAAAGCTGAAGAGTTTGTTTGTTTGTTTGAACGCAAGGATCTCTGGAACTACTGGTCCGAATTGAACGATTGTGTCTTTGTAGGATAGTCCATTTATCGAGGAAGGCTATAGGCTATTTAACATTACGCTACTATCAACAGGAGCCGAGCAGGAATGAAAACTGTAACAAAAACGGGAAAAAATATTGCTTTTTGAGAGCTTTCGTTGCGTGACAGCATAATATGTCATTTTTTAAAGGTTGCGTCATTAGAACCTAAAGTAACCGAATTCGTTCAAAATTTGAATTGGTACGCTCGATTTTCGATAGATGGCGTAGCAACGCGCGCGCGTTCAGCTAGTAACCGATATAACGCATCACAGACATGCGTAATAGTAGTTGAGATAGAACAATACAGGTGACGTTTTGTGCAACATTGGTGCTATTACTAACACCACATATCAGAAAATAGTTACCCAACACGCTAAGCTTTAGTTTTCAATCTGTCGGCAGTTTCTGTGATTGACAATTTTTTACTGATGTTAAGCTTGTTGGTACTTGGCCGAAACAGAATGGTACTGAAGCTTACGTATCAGAAGGAAGATAAGACGGTTGCAGAATTTCAGTGTGATTTTACCTGGCAGACGAGAGAATCACCATGGCTAGAGACTCACCGTGGTTCAGTGTACTGGACCAGCGTGGCGTAAATCGGCTCCTCACGGCTGCACCCGGCGCGTACCACCCAGAATGTCCTGAAGTGGTCGCATGTGTCTATGTTGCGAATGTCTTGGCATTTTTGCATCGTGGCCTGATAAATACAAGGTACCAACATGAGGTAAATTAAGATGATTTCGATACCAAAAATACTAAGCCAGACACGAAGTGAGGCAGCCGTTCAGCTGATGGCTACTCCTTCGGTCGAGACGTGCGCCAAACGGCCGTCGTTCTTTTGTTTTTTATTTCACCCGGATCGGTACAGTAGTTTACGAGATTTTTTAAGAAAACCTATTTTTTTTATACCTCTCGTGTTTTTATTTCGTGAGATAAGGAGATATTTGTTTCGCGGTTGATTCGTGGCAATTCGCAATTGCGGAGAACTTTTTACATAATATAGACAAATATAGACGCATACGAAGACGCGGACGAGACGTATTCGCAGACACACACAGAGACAGACGTAGACGCAGACGGGAACGTAGACGCAGAGGCAGACGGAGATGCAGACGGGAATGTAGACAATGAGGCAGACGGGAATGTAGACAATGAGGCAGATGGAGATGCAGACGGGAATGTAGACAATGAGGCAGATGGAGACGCAGACACACAGGCAGACGGAGATGCAAACGCAAAGGGAGGCAGAGAAGCAGACGCAAATGAAACACAAATGTAGACGCGGATGCAGAAACAGATAAAAAAAATGGTTGTCTGTAAAGTCGGTTTACTGACGATAGTTGAACGTGACAACGTCTTAAGAAAATACTGATTGTGTTAAGCGCCATCTAGGTAAAACATTCTGAAGCTTTTTGAAAAGCTGTTCAAAGCGCCATATCTGGGTACATCATTGTACTACCACAAGTTCTTAACTTCATATCGTCGCTTTTCTAAAACATGGACAGACTCCTTGAACGTAATACACATTTCACTCACTAGATGGTGCGAAAAGTAATAAGGCGAGGTAACGGTGGTAAATATTATCTACCTATTCTATGGCGGTAACGTTACATGACGTCATGTTTTGCGGGCGTGCAGCCGGCTTCATCGAATTATAAGACGTTGTTATCATGTCAAAAATACCCAGAAAAAATGTGTAAGTATAACTCTGTCTAGTGCTTTTCGTGTGTAGGAACTCACTTTCACATTCCAGCCGTCTTCAATATCCTCAGTAACGTTGAACTCTCCAGAGAGCATGGAGTCGTAGTTTTGCGAAGTAACTTTGAACTCTTTCACAGTGACGATGAGAGGAGGCGACGAGGTTTCACACCGTCCCACATGTGTCACCAACAGGTGAGTCGACATCATCGATCCTTCCACCAAAACTGAAGAAGTAGAAAATACACAAAAACAATACGATAACGATTTTAAAATTACTAGCAACATATTTTTTCTCAAATTTCTGCCAAGGATAGGTAGGTGGGTTTTGATAATAATAATTGTACTAGCACCAATTTTGATTAATAATAAAATTACTGTAATCTTTATTTGCCTGTGAGCTAGGATTGGTATAAAAAACTGCTGGTTCAAATTGTACAGATACCGGTCCGATAAAGGTGATTCAATGTAGTATGCTGACTACCTAAATACTTACCTAACGTTTCACTAAACAGACCAAATTATGATTGATGTTCCAGATTATGTAACATTTAGGTAGGTAATTACTTTTTAATACAATTTAAATTATCGTAATTTTCGTGTTTCGTGTGTGTGTGTGTGGGATTGTGATGAAATTTCAGGTAGTGGAACCACTGCCACTTCATTGCCACTGTGGGAGCTATGTTGAAAAGTAAACTTACGAGTAGGTAAATCAAAATCTTTTTATTATTTCTTATGTTTACTTAAAACTTTTTTCAGTACCTACTATCCTAACTATCAAATTTTCACATACCACATAGCAACTCAGATAAATAAATAGGTATGATCTTTATTTATTTTTCGCAGTGGCAAAGCCTGTTCAGAAATCTCTGGACTCCCTCCCTAAACTAAATTAAGTACTATTAGAAAACTACACTACAAATAGGTACCTAACTATGTACTTTTTATAGTACAGAGTGACGAGACTAGCAGGACATGTGCCTGATGGTAAGCAACATGCCACATAACAGCACAGTGATACCCGGCTACTGGAACTTGAAGAGCACATCTGAAATACTACACTAAGGACATCTGAGTAATCCAAAGACTGATGAAGGTCTAAATAAAATCACGATGAAACCGCTATCAGTCGGTAGCGTGCCCAGCACTCTGATGTCTGATGGTTTTACCACACTGAATGGCAACGTTTATCTATGTATACGTCGAACTAAATAGATGCCAGCATTTTGATCCCATGTCGATGTCGCGACAACCAAGCGCTCTCGCTTATGCCTCGTCAGATATTTTACAATTTTATAATTAACCTTGTCAGTTCGGACTCTCATAAAACAAGCATGCAACCAAGGATGGATCCAGGGGGTCATGACCATGGGATGGGTCCGGAACCTAAGGGAACCGCACGCATGCACTTATCGCACGGTCTTGCGACTTGACTCCGACTACATGACTTTCCCCTGGCTCCGAAGCTGGATCCGCCCTTGACTGCCACCAGTGCATCTTCACTCGCTCATGGTCGCGCGGTTTTAGCCTACCGCTAGACCGTTCCTTCCAGGAAACAAGTGACAGTCGGTTGTCGGACGCACGGCTGAGCGCTCGCGCAAAACGTTTCCCGCGCATATTGTTATTAGATATGTCGTAAACCCTCCGCGCTAGAAGAGATTTACGCGTCCGAGATCCAGAGTTACGCGTTAGAAGAGAGAGTTGAAAATCGCGACAGATATTGAGCGCTAATGCGAGCTGAATTGAACTTTGTTGTGTCCCGGCAAGAGTCGCTATTTATATAATTGTTTTTGGTAAGCGAGGCTTCTGTACTAATATTTATTCTGTTCTGCCACCCTTTATCTTCAACTCCTCTTGACATACCAAACACCACGACCAAACCAAGTCCACGTGCTTTCTAAATACAAATTAAAATGTATTTGCGTTTCCTGTGGCTTGGCCTTGACAGTTAAAACACCAGATAAGATTGTCTAATTCGTCAGTCTGACGGAGCGTGATCGCTTGACAATTCAACTGTTTGTTAGCATAATCCTACCTTTTCAGTATTATGAAATCTCTAGCTGTTTTTGTCAGCTTGTTTATCTTTTGAAATTATTACCGCGGTGTCTTATCGTTCGCATAATCTTCCAATATCACCCCCTGTAAAAGATAAACAATCTAAAACTTTCCATCGATGCGAAGGAGAAGTACAATTAGTAGTTATTTAGGAGTAATTAACCAACAACTACAAGGATATGTATCAGTTCCTTCAGTCTTCACCAGAGCTGAGCCCCTGGGGGCATTGCTCCAGAGGAAGTGACATTGACAACTTGCGGCTCGTTCTAGCTCATAATAATCATTTTGCAATTTAAAAATATCGAGCTCGAAATAAAATCTATCGAAATAAAACCAAGATAGGTTCTCTCAAGCTGGATTAAATTACACAACAATTTCAACTTTCGTAAATATCGGTTGAGTTGCGAGAGAGTTCAATGAGAAAAAACATCATAGCATTGGATTTTTATTTTGGATATGCGAGCTACCATGAAGACTGCACCTAGATAAATGCTACTAATATTATAATGACCAAATTCGGAATGTTTGTTATAGTCTGGAATAGCATATATAGGCTACTTTCATCGCAGGAAAATAATTGAAACGGAAACTATGCGGAAAAGACTGCGGGCGTTGCTAATGTTTTAATAAGTGTGTACTTATTTTTGATACGTCCGGTCTTGGATCTTGGTGATCCATGAGATGATGAGCCTCATGCTAGCGCGAGCCTTCGATTGGTTATGTGGGCTATTCATATTTTATTTTGTGCATGCATTTCAAAAGACAGACCAGGTAAGGGCAGCGATTCTAAATGCAATCCGAATGGTTCAAAATCGGAATGACAATCCCTGTCCCTGCCATGCTAAACAAATAAGACAAAGACCCGTGTCGGATGCAACCGAATGGACTTAGAATCGGTACCCAGGTCGTTTTAACATTCCGTCAAATTCTGCTCTCTTTCATTCGCTATCCGCCGGCAGTTCAAGTTGGCCTTGGTAGGTGTGTCTTACTTACTATCAGGCTCATGTCTTGATGTTTATCGTGATGTTGAGACTAGGACAGGATCGGCGACGTTACGGATTAAGCAAAACTAACCGCTTATATCCTTTCTGTAGCTGTCTATATTTTATTGTAGAGAAAATAGTCTGGTCAAATTCTTCTGGCAGTAGAGGCCATCCGAGCCAAACAACCCTAGATCTCTACAGAGAAATAGCCTAGGTTACCGAAATTACTTGTGGCACTTTCGTTTGGTCAAACTAGCCAGTGGCGTACCTACCTTAAATGCGGCATGACTCTACAGTGGGAGATGAAGACTAAAGATAATTTCGTAAATGTTGTAGGTAAGTGCGAAAAAAATGCCTCAATCGAATATTAAAAATAAATTGGCTGTCATAGGAACTGCCGATAGAAGTGAAAACTTATAACTCAGAATTTGATAGCTTACTTTGGAAACTTCACGGGTGTAACCGGAGGGCGTGGCCTGGCCATCAGGCATGGCCATCTAGAAATGCGTCAGCATTTCCCATTGGCTGACGCATTTCTAGATGGCCAATGGCTATAGTCCCGAATTTACCCCAAGATTTCTTATCATAGCTATATTATAGCATATTGTCCCGAGCGTGACGCTAGAATTCAATTTACAGCCCACGAAAAATCTGTCTAGGTGCACCAAAAGAAGTTTTTACTTCAAAAAGTTTGAAGCGAATTCAATAACATGCAGATCAATACCTACTGCATTTGTGACGTCAATAGCGGGTTTCATTAGTGAATAATATTACTTGTATCTTGTATGGTTGTACCAATATGATGTAGAAAAATATTACCTATGTTCTATACGATATACGATATCCGTGGGTACCACCTATCAGGGCCGGATTTAGTGGAGGGCAAACGGGGCATGCATCCCGGGGCCTCCACAACAAAGACTTCGGAAAAAAAACAAATTCCGACTAGTAAACATCTTTTACGTTAACTTTAAACCATTTGTGGCCCGGGTTTTTGGGTGTATTTGAACATTCCCAATGAGTCCCGCCCCGGGGCCTCCACACCTCTAAAACCGGCCCTGCTACCTTCTTGTGAATATCACTCTTTCACAAGTAAGTTAACTTGAGTTTAATGGAAGTCACCAGCTCTGACTTTGATATTTCATAAAAAAAACAGAAATCTAATGGTAATCTTCTTCGTTATTTTTCAAAATGTATTAAAAATAGTGGACGATTAGTTTCGCAACCTTGAGTCCACGCTTGACATTGAGGAATGTATAATGTATTGGTATATTATTACCTACTACAATTGTAAATATAAAAAAGGCTTTGTCTTGAAAGAATGACTGACAAACGTTATTTGGAATCTACAGCACTCACCTTCTCAGAACTCACCTTCCAAATTACAAGTCAACGTCCGTTAACTTGTAATTTGGAAGGTGAGTTCATCAAAAGGTACTTCAAGAAAGGATATTCAAAAATTCATATTATGCCAAACAACAAAATCACATAATAAAGTACCTAATAATATGTTAGTTAGGTAGGTACCTAACTACTAAACATAACGTAAAGTAGGTAAACTAAAAATTGGATGTCTCCAAACAAGTCTAATATTTTAGATATTGTTGAAGATTTGGTAATGAAATGAAATAAGATATAATATTAAATCTGTCGATTCTGATTTTTATTACAATTCTATGAGCAAATAGTAAAAAATGGCAATCAGGTTTTGATGATAAGTTTATATTTGTCAAAGTCCGGGGGGTACTAGACTATTAGATAACATTTGAGGCCAACAGCCATATATCCCTTCAACGACGAGACAAATTATAGCATTCATCGTAATACTCCGTTAGTAGCATTAAAAACTAAACAATGAATGTAGTGAGGCCCCGCACAGAACACAGAATGTCCTAAACCGGTATGTTTTTGCGCGGGCAAAGCCCCGGGCGTAAATACTCTACTATCTACTAACAGTTGTTGCAAAAATGCTAACCGCTCACAACATACAGACACACCTCCAACGCGTTATGTAATGCTACACAGATTACGAAACACTTACTACGGAGCAATGTTTTCCTCGTGCTGTCGTGCTCCATTCAATAAATAAATTGAATTCTTGATTCAGTAACTGCTCAGCTGTTGAAGGGACAACACGCGTCATGGCCACGGACAATTTAACCGCGCTTCTGTACAAGCCGAAGGATTTGAAGCTGGTAAGTTTGCATCTATTTTAAATAAACAAACATAACATAATTAACGCAAGGTGTGACAGTGAGTTAGCGTAGTACTACGGTAGTGTTTTGCAGATAATTTTCTTGGCGTGTAACCTACTAAAAATATTTCAAAGCTGGTTTCGAGGTTCAATATCGTTTTCTTCTTTTTAGTTTTCATGCGGCTTATTGTGAATTGTGATATTTTCTTATAATGAGACTTAAGGAAAGTGATAGTAATAAATAATAAGGTAAACAATAATAAATACCTATGTAGAAGGTTTTTAATTCTGATTATAAATATTGTTTTATGATTTAGATAAGTAGGTATTTATACGATCGCCCCACGATGTTACCCGCGTAGTGCCCGAGATGTAAAGTAGCCTGTAGTATGATATTCCAGATTCCAGACAATATACGAGGTTATTGGTAATCAGCCTGCATCCTTTTAAGGGGATGTTAGGTACATTCAATACGTCAACTTTTGTTCTAAAAAAAATGTTTTTTTTTTCTTTTACAAAATAAATAAAAATGCATTTGCACGGTCTAAAAGTATCGAACTCTTCGTAACAATTCGTAACGAGAGCACGTACCTACGCTCTTTAACGCGCAAAAAATGATGTACCGAAGTGAAGAAACAGTAAAAAGTCGCTAAACAATACAAAAAGGGCAACAAATACTATTTTTTTGGGTTATCTATTAAGTTTTAATGAAAGTTGTAGAACAAAAGTTGTTTGTTTAAATATACAGAACATGCCCTTAAACGGATGTAGGCTGATTACCAGTAACCCTGTATAATAGACCTAGGTATCTGTTTCAATTATTTTTTTGTTTGTTCGCTTTCCGTTTTGAAAACTTACAGATAGCTATTTCAAATATTAGCCCGATATGCTCAAACGTTCCGATGTGATTGAGCATACAAATTTTCGCATTTATATTATTAGTAGGATACATTATTTCATGAAAACCTTTAGGTAAAATTATATAAGAGTGACATACATAAATGATATCACTTATGTGATAAAATTATGAAGTTATAAAAATAATTCTTCAGCTACAATTCACGGGTGTTTATTATACCTACAAGTAACATTTAATTACGGGTTTTATTCAACGATATATATAAGGAGTTAGGGAGAGAAATACGAGTAGTGAAGGTGAGTGTTGACGTACGTCACCAAAAGGGCCCCTTTTAAACCTACGCCCGAGTCACAAGTCTTGGGATCTATTCGAGATTTCTCTCTCTGCCACACGATGGACCCGGCACCCGCACGGTGAATCCATGGAATGCTAAGAAGTTCGTCTCATACCTATGTCGATGTTTTTATTCGATGTTTCGATCCAGTTTCATGCGCCAGTTTTAGAGATAAACCATCACAATAATAAATAAGAATAATCACGGTAAATACTTATAAATAAATAGTTAACTGTATGCGATACTAACCCAATAATAAAATACGTTTGTACGTAAATACGTAATGAAATACGATGTGTAATTATTAATGATTAATCAAATAATATTTTTACACCTTTTTTACTTCGTCTTTATTAAGTTAGTAGGTAGTCAAAATATCGATATCGAAATAACAATGTGTGTCCAATTCCGGAATTGTAACAATAAAGTGTTTCAATTCCAGAATTGGAATAATTATCGGAAAAATCGGTCCGTGATTTCGGAATTCCGGAATACAAGTCTTAGAGCGGTTTCGCACTACGTCCGATCCGAATCCGATTCGAATCCGTGAAAACACTCTCCGAAGTTATCGTAGGTACAGCTATTTGCATGGTAAAACTACCAATCTGGTGTCCGTCATCCGAATTGTCTCCGTCATCCGTTAGCGACTTTGTCGCTAAAACTGGCGAAATTTTAGACCTCTTAGCGGATTTAGAATTCCTATAGTACATATATTACGCAATACTCAAATCTTTATTGAGTCATATTATGTAGGTAGGTACAGTACACTCATGGCATAGCAAAAGTGGCAACGGAACGTCTCATTTTCATCAAAATTGTCTTGAAAAAAACCTTACAGTTTGAATAACCATTTATTTTCTAATATACCTATTATTTAGACATTAATAAACTGCGGGTCAACTACGAAGTCCGATAAACGATATATCGGCCGAACTTATGGAAGTTTCCAACCACGAAAGACAATCGGTCGGTTGATCAGATCGGCCGTTTCGTTCGATCCGACCCTCATCCGACCTAAGTCTATAACTTCCGACCCGAAATGTATCGATCCGAATGTTTTTCGTGGTAGGCTACAATCCGATTCAGCTGTCGGTCGGAGCCGATTTGTTCGGAGTTTGTTTTCGTAGTAGACCTGCTGGTAATTTTTCATTCAATAAAATGGTAATTTTTTCAAGCTATTTGGGTTATTTGGCAGCTTATTGTACATCGGATCGGACGTAGTGCGAAACCGTCGGTCCGAGTTTTCTAGATCCATATTTTCACGGGTTCCTATCGGATTCGGATCTAACTATAGAGATAACTATATAAAATTTGTTATTAGTTCTACCGATACCTACCTATCTAACTATTAATAATGCAAATTGATGTTATCTGATTAATTTGTGCGATTATTTAATCCGGTCTGTAGTAGGCAAATCTACTCAATGCAAGTTATAATCGAGGCTTTATCTAATTAGATAATGTCACCCTCTAGGAGTGACAAAGAATTTTTAATATTTTAGGTATATGTGCCTAAGGGCTCCCTCCCACACAAAACTGCGATGCGATGCGACGCCGCATCGGAGGAACTTGCGATGGCGAATTGCTCCGATGCGGCGTCGCATCGCATCGCATCGCAGTTTTGTGTGGGAGCCCTTTATAATATACATGTCACTACTGATAGACTTGGATTGTTACTCCCAGAATTGGCCATATTTTCAGCAACTTTGTGCGGGCAGACATGGAGAATGGAGGATTTTTCCTCAAGGAAAACCCTTCTACTTACATGTTAATTCTAGGCTAGTATTCTATGTCATTGGATCGTGAACTATTTACACGAGTGCACATTAACAGCAGCTTGCTTGCTTTACTAGTGTGTATTAAAATAAATAAATGATGACTAGTCATTAAGTAAAATTAGTTAAATATCAAAACAACATAGGCAAGACTTTAGCATCCAAGTAGATGCGAAGTGCGAACTCACAGGTCTTATGGACATCCTTTGCGAGTTTGTCGACACCATCGCTGGTCTCCATTCGGCTGCACAGAACAAGGAGAGCGGCTCTCCAAAACACCGGCACTCCTCTTCCGTGGAGCCCCTGATGATGATTTTTTCATTTATTTATACGAAATCTTCGGTGTCACTTTGAAGCAGTTTACTTGGCTTATCCAGAACGGAAGTCAATTTGATAATTTGAGATAAATAATTTTGTATACATAGTAAAAAACGACACAGTTTCAGCAGTCAAAAAAAAACTACCCATTATCAACATTAATGTATTTTTCGTTTTTCACAGGTACAAACCCCTATTCCAGAAATAAATGATGATGGTAAGTTTCCGTTCGGGTCCCAGAAAAAACATTATCATACCTATTGATTAGTTTTTGTGAGATTCTCACCTTACTTTCAACGCTTCAATCCCTAACCGGGGTTCCGCCTGTATGACCATATCACGGCCCTTATCCTTCCACTGAGCACTCGCGATCAGAGTATTCGCGGAGAACCTTAATCTGGAAGAATTAGGAATTTTACTTGACCGATAGGAGTATAAGCCGAGTAACCCTTCCAAGTCTTTCTGCCTCTTTTCCCGAACCTCCAGACGCGATGCTTGAAGAGTGAGGAGCGCGAATAGAAGTCCTCTTCCTGGATGAGATTAATAGCCATCACACAACAAGACGTCACAGCGGCAAGTTGTGTGATGCCCAGGGTGCACCACGTAGAGTTGCCGGGCATGGCACCCCAACCTGCATACCCTTTTTCAGGCTCTTACCCCCTTTTTTCGCATCAAAAAGCAGTTTATGTCCCTTCTCATGTTATAATAAGCTTAATTTGTACAAATTTGGTTTGGCGTTGTAACTCAGCTCTTTGATTTTTTTATAGTATAGTGACGAGACGAGTGCATGCGCCTGATGAAAAGCAACATGCCTCCCACATAACAGCACAGTTATTGGAACACGAAGAGTCCAAATCATTGCCTAGCACGGCACTGCAGTTGTCACCCAAAGATATAAGATGTATCTCTATGCACATAATTTCACCGGTAACATTGCCCTTGAAAGCGAGAATAACCACCACAAAGCCAACACGCGGCTACCGCGTTGAGGAAAATAGGGGCCCAAATTAATAGGACCCAAAATACCCTTGAACCCGTGTGCTCAGGAACCAGACACAGGCACAGAGGTTCGCTTCGAGGCCTGTACCTGACCTACACACAGGAGCGAAGATACATCAACGTTCTATAATGAGATGATTTGCTTTCCAGAGGTGCTACTCCGTATGGACTGCGTGGGCATCTGCGGGTCGGACGTGCACTACTGGCAGTCTGGGCAGTGCGGACACTTCGTGATGAAGGCTCCCATGGTCATGGGACATGAGGCCGCCGGAGTCGTTCACAAGGTATGGAATAATGTACATATGTACCATGTACCTACCTTTGTTTGATTACCCCAGTCTTTCTAAAGTATAACTCATTTCCCATATCACGATTATAGAAGATACTCTTTTAGCTAATAGAAGAAAGAGTTTCTCTCTATCTATTTATCTAAGTATCCAATGATGTAGTATTCTAGAACGGATTGGGATGTTGCGGAGCTTCGACTCCGACTCCGAATAAGCCGGAACTTCCGATTGTCCCCAATAAAAATGTCATTCTTGCAAAAAATATCACTTTTGATCCTGCCTAGGCCTCCGACTTCGGTTCCGACTCCGGTTCCGTCTCCGATAAATCAAATTTAAAAACTCCGACTCCGATTTCGGTTCCGATAAGATGACCTCCGTTACATCCCTGATTGAGCCAGGATGACAATCTGCTAGATCAGGGGTCGGCAACTTTTCGGGAGCCATGGGCCACATGGTGAAATAACTAAATAAAAGTGGGCCGCACTTCTGAAAGTTTACACCCGTGCTGAGGAGTTACTAATAGAATGCGCACTTACTGTTTACCTTTGAAAAAACTGTTTCTGAAATAAATAGGATATTTTATTTGTGAGTCGGGAATATTTATGTTTGTAAGTCTTATCTACAACCGTCGCGAGTCGCGCGGTGCTGGCCCCTGTGCTAGATGAAAAAAAATACATAATAACTTTAAAAGGCGGGAGGAATTTGTGGATTCCGGTCGGAATGACGCTCCTATTTTTACCCACGATGAAACGGAGATGGTATAGGTATGCGATCAGGGTGAGAGGATGTTTGTGCAAATCCATGTTGCCATTGTTCTCCAAAACTACTAGTCAGATTTTCATGCAGTTTTCAGTGATAGGTTTTATATGTCAACATCAACAACAACATCAACAGCCCACTAAACGTTCCCACTGCTGGGACTCGGGGCCTTCTCTCGCAAGGAGAGAGTTAATGCCATAATCCACCACGCTGGCCCAGTGCGGGTTGGTGGATGATGGTGGATGGTTTTATATGTAAGGGTTATTAAATATGTCTTATTATGTATTTTTTTTAACAAATTGAAGATACTGAATTTTAAGAAACTTTGTTAGACCAACGTAGGGTTCCAATAACATTACATATTCAAGACTAGCGTGGCGCCCATTCCTAGACTTAGGTTTGTTTTTCTCGTCACTACGACAAAAACTAATCTTGCGCACACAATACTAGACATATCCGGCACAAAATGGCATAAGTCAATATTATATCAAAACACGTGTTAAAAAATTGCCGCGGCGGCATTGAATATTAGGCACGGTAGGACCCAAGTGTGGTAAAAAGTGTATAATAACGCAATAGTAAGATACGTACAATGACTTCAAGCAAAGGCTGGTATAGTCAGGAGAACAGCAACTGCCGATCCAGAGCCCCTGGTTCGAATCCCGTGCGCATCTTTTCAAAGTCAAGTGCGTAATGCCGCTGACTAAAAAAACGGTGAATGAAATACATCATGAGGCAGTCGACATGTGCCTAGAATATTTAGATATTAAGCTTCATCCACCAACCGGCAATGGGCCAGCGGAGTGGACTATGGCCTTGATTCTTTCCTTGCCCGAGAAAGCCTGGAGTCCCAGCATCCGCAACATTTAGCGGGCTGCTTACTGCTTATTCTATGCTACGCTAAGGTACGTATAAATAAACAATGCTACATAAATACAGAGCGTAGCGAAACAAGCCCCCCGAATATAACGCCATATATAATTCTAACGTGTGGGTACGTTAGTTAAGTATGTGTGTGCACGTGCTTAGAATGGAATGTCTATTTTTGTACACGGACACACCCGCAGAGTGACGTTTGTCGTATACACTACACTCGTATCTCGTATTATTGTGGAGTGGCGTGGACCCGTCGCCGGTCGCCGGTCGCCGCTGTTCGAGACCGTGAACTTTGATTGAACTTTGCTTAATTCACTAATTAATTATTCATACGAAGTCGATATAGCGTCTGTCTGTGGTACTGCCAATAATTCACTAGTTCGCTACAGTTCTGTACTATATGTAGTGGTACTTTACAAAGTCACCTTATGAAGTATCACATCTTTGCAAGTTATTAACAGTAGGTACAAGAACATTACGCCAAATTACGACAATAATACTTTGCGACACCGTAATAAGGGTATACACGTATACAGTAATATTCCAGCATAGTCTGAGTCCCGTTTGAAAGGGTGAATGTATCCAGTTAAATTACAGGGCAAAGCAATCATCATACATAATAATATAATTATGTAGGTCTGGGTGAAGAGTGTAGTTCGGTGCTAGACAGTGATTTGGCCTCGTTAAATTCAAATAGCTGCATTGTACAACTACTGCGTTTCACGATCCGCCGCGTACTACTTACATAGATGGGTGATTTGCCCTTTTGACGTGTGTTTCTTTTTTCGATTACTTTAACGTCGTGTTTTATTAATTAATAAATTGCTAACATTACAATATTTACAAATAATAAATTAAAAAAAAAAACACTCCCTACAAATCAAACACGCCATCGAGTTCGCTGCCGCGCGGCAGGGTTCCCAGAACGCTGGCAGCGTTGCCCCGTTGGATGGCGATACTAAGTTTTTGGGCGAAGTAAGTGCCAGCTCTGAGATCCCCTGAGGCGAGAACCAACCGCTTCGACAGTTGTTTGGAGAACTTTTTCATATCGGACGACCACGGACCCATAGTCTCCACAGCCAACGCAAAAAAATCATAATTTGCGCTGAGCTGGGAGTACTTCCGTGTTTTATTTAATTAAATATGTATTAGGAAATTCATTAACAAAAATGATAATCATTTCAGTGAGTACGTACGGTACGATGTACTTAGGTATTTTACGCATTTGTTTTACAATTATTTAATCTGTCAGCTGATACGAGGAATGAGATATGAATTAATTAGAGATTGAATGTGTCTATATCGACACTGGTTGATATCACGAGGTTGTACGTCACTGCGGAAACTTTCAAAAGGTCGCCGATAACAACCCCTCAGACGGCTCGTTCTTAACCGACATCAAAAAAAGGAGGAAGTCCTCATTCCGGATTCCGGTTGTGTTTATATTCAAGCAAACAACACGACCGCCCACAACACGTTGTTATGACAATTTAACAGTTATTTGAACCTGAAAAGTCTAAATCATTACATATCACTACACTGCAGTCTCTTTCAAATCATGATTTATCTCTTTGCCATGTAATTTCACTGGGAATATTGCCCTTAAAACTGGAACAGAACTCCATAACAATGCATGCAACAAATCTTTACAACTAACCATACTTACGTAGTAGTACGTACATAGAGTATAGGTACCTAGAGTACATAGAGTCAGGTACCTGAAACGGTACAAGTAACTTCTGTATTGGTGATTGGTGGCATCTTACTAAAGAGTTGTTCTACTGTATTGTATCACATCACATCATATCAGTGTGTTTTGACGCAACTCGCAAACTCGATTACATAATTGAACAGCAAATACGATATATAGGATTACTGTGGGTGTTACCAGTTTCACCCGATGCTATTGACCGCGATAAGGGTGTTGAGGTCATCCGGCGATAAGAGAGGCGAGACTACGGCCTGCTTCGACTAACACACGTCTCACGTTTCGACTTCTTTGTGGAAACGTGATTAATTTGACATGATTTTTAGGGTTCCGTAAAATGTAAAAACGGAACCCTTATAGATTCGTCATGTCTGTCTGTCTGTCTGTCTGTCTGTCTGTCTGTCCGTCCGTATGTCACAGCCACTTTTTGCCGAAACTATGAGAACTACACTATTGAAACTTGGTAAGTAAATGTATTCTGTGAACCGCATTAAGATTTGAACAAAAAAATTAAAAAAAAAGAAAAATTAGGGTTGCTCCCCATACTGAGAACTGAAACTCAAAAAATTTTTTTTCATCAAACCTACACGTGTGGAGTGTCTATCGATAGGTCTTCAAAAATAATGTTGAGGTTTCTAAAATCATTTTCGTCTACACTGAATAATTTGCGCGAGAGACACTTCCAAAGTGGGAAAATGTGTGTCCCCCCCCTCTAACTTCTAAAGTAAGAGAATGAAAAATCTAAAAAAAATATATGATGTACATTACCATATAAACTACCAACGAAAATTAGTTTGAACTCGATCTGATGAGTAGTTTTTTTTTAGTACGTCATAAATACACTATTATTGAAACTTCGATCAAAGTCACAACGAACTACAAGAACTATATGTAATATGTATATTATGTTACTTGCTGCAACGGAACCCTTCATGGGCGAGTCCAACTCGCACTTGGCCACTTTATTAATATATATTAATATATTGGGGCTCTCGACTTACGAATACTAAAGGAAAAGAACTTTTGTCTGCAATACAGCTAGTTAATGGTGACACAATTTCCAGTGGCCATCCATCTTACTGGCCTACTGACCCAAAGAAAAAACCTGATTTAATAGATTTTTTCATATACAATAATATATCAAGAAACTACATCAATACGGAACATTGCTTTGATTTGAGCTCAGATCATTCCCCTGTAATCTTAACTGTTAGCGATAAATTCGTATATAGAGAAAATAGTCTGAGTCTAGTTAATAAGAATACAGACTGGGAAAGCTTCCAAAAAAATTTAGATGAAGTAATAAACTTAAATGTTCCACTCAAAACACCGGAACAATTAGATACAGAAGTCGAAAAGTTTGTGGAAAACATCCAACAAATAGCCTGGAAAAATACACCAACTCTCAAAAAGAGAGCAAATGGTACTAGTTATCCTATGGAAATTAAGCAGTTAATAGCTAAAAAAAGGAAACAAAGAAAAAAATGGCAAATGACACGTTTCCCAGGTGATAAAACCTTATTAAACAAACTAACAAAAGAACTTCAAGCGAGGATTAAAACTTACAAGGATGAATACATGAATACTTACCTTCGACAACTATCCAGCGACCACAACTCAGACTATTCTCTTTGGAAAGCCACAAAAAGCATGAAACGGCCAATAACCCATATTCCTCCCATTAAAGAAGAAAACGGGAAATGGGCTATTAGTAACGAACAAAAAGCCAAAACATTTGCGCGTCATCTTGAAAACATCTTCAAACCTAACGAAGAAAACAATATGAGTAACTTAGATAATACGGACAATGTATTACAAGATAATATAGATATAAAGTTAGTTACACCAAAGGAAGTTTACAAAGAAATAAAACTGAAAATTAGTTTAAAAAAGTCTCCAGGATATGATCTTATTACAGGAATGGTCCTGCGATATCTCCCACGTAAAGCAGTTGTTAAACTTACCACACTCATCAATGCTGCTTTTAGATTAAAGTATGTTCCTGATCTGTGGAAAGTAGCCGAAGTCATAATGATAAAAAAGCCAGGGAAACCTCCGAATGAAGCCACGTCTTATAGGCCAATCTCTCTGCTCCCTGTGATGTCTAAATTGTTTGAAAAATTATTACTAAAAAGATTAAAACCTATAATTGAAAGTAAAAATCTCATACCGAGCTACCAGTTTGGATTTAGAGAGAAGCACTCTACTATAGATCAGGTTCATAGAATCACTAACATAATAGAACGAGCCCTAGAAGAAAAGAAAGTTTGTACCACAATATTTTTAGACGTGGCACAGGCTTTTGATAAAGTGTGGCATGAAGGGCTAACACACAAACTAAAATTAATGTTACCCAAGCAATTCTCAGATATATTACAATCGTATATATCAAATAGAGTATTTCGAATAAAACAAGACGACGCCTATTCCGAACTCAAGGAAATCAAAGCTGGAGTACCACAAGGAAGTGTATTAGGTCCCATCTTATACCTGTTATATACTTGTGATATACCAACACTAGAAAATACTACTATTGCGACATTCGCAGATGACACTGCGATTTTGGCACTAGGTGACAATCATGCAGAAGCTACAGAGATGGTGCAATCCGCAATTAATAAAGTCTATGACTGGACGAAAAAATGGCGCATCAAACTGAATGAATCTAAAAGCGTTCATATAGATTTCACAAATAAAAAAGTAAAATATCATCAAGTTTTCATAAACGATCAACCTATACCTTATGAAAACAAAGCTAAATACCTAGGTATGACTCTTGACGCGAAGCTACGCTGGAAGGTTCACGTCAAGAAGAAAAGAGAGGAATTAGCGATACGCTACAAAAATATGTATTGGCTACTTGGAAGAAAATCTGTGTTGTCAGTACATAACAAGATCTTATTGTATAAACAAGTCCTAATGCCAGTATGGACATATGGTATACAGTTGTGGGGCTGTACCAAACCAAGCAATATTGAAATTGTACAAAGATTTCAGAACAAAGTGCTAAGGGACATTGTCAACGCTCCCTGGTATATAAGAAATGCTGACATTCATCGAGACCTAAAGATGGATTCTGTTAGTGAAGTGATACGAAAATATGCAGAAGCTCACGAGCAAAGACTTCATTACCATGTTAATGTCGAGGCAATCCAGCTCCTTGACAACACTGAGTTAGTGCGGAGGCTTAAACGGACAAAACCATTTGAGTTGACGTAGTGCAAATTAAATTAATACCTGTGTTCAAAGTGCAGTGTTAGTGCAATTTAGATTTATAAATATTAAATACAAAGTACACATGAACGATGTGACTTCGCCTTAATAGAGACAATAAGAAAAGTGCTTATGGACACAATCTTACAATTATTATTATTTAGCAAACTAAGTCATAATAAAATTACTCATTAGCCTAGACTTTCCGAATTAGGCTAGATTGTAATAAATATATTAGTCACCAAGTTGGTTGGTGAATAATTATTAAATAAAAAAAAAAAAAAAAACTTTATTAATATTGATACGAAATACAAGTAGAAAAATATTAATTACTGTTTTTTTTTAAATATTGGTGGACAATTCACACACAACAGCGTCTGACCCTGTTTGTAGGTTTCGTTTATAGAGCTGTTTGCTGAATTAAAATTGACACATACAAACTTACCTCTTCGAGATGAGGTATCACCGCCCAAACCTGGTAACAAAGATCAGCCAGGAGTTGCTCTGCACACATCGCAACCCGATGGATGTCGCATATGCGCTGAGGGAAATATACTCCGGTATGTACTCCTCAGCGTCCCGTATAAAGTCCCTAGAGCAGAGAAGGTATAAGGGAGCGCAAATACCCAACACCCTACCAAACACCCTCTTTTTAGTTCACACTCAAGAAGAGAAGGAGACCCTGACAAACCAGGGTTATGGGTCAGGCACCGGGTCACGTATCCTTACCATCCATGAAGCCCAGGGACTAACATACGAGTCGGTAATCGCAATCAAAACCAAGGCAAACATGAAGCTGCACGAGAGCGTGCCCCCATGCGGTTGTTGCAATCTCGCGGCACACAGGGACCTTCACATACTACGCTGACGACACCGACGACGCCATCGGCCGGTTCGTGCGGCGAGCGTCGGCTGCATCACCGAAGACCATCCGAGACTTCAACCTGCAGATGGCCATCAGGGACAGAAATGCGGCCGTTGTGGAGGCTCTGGGCCGGGAGAAGGCGGCTTGGGCAAATGACAGTTAGGCAAAGAATCGATGTTGAGTCGATTACTAGGTAGCGGAATCCCAACCGGTAGTGATCGGCTCAACAGACGAGCACTAGAATTAGGTGTAAAATGTTCCCAACTCCCCCCTATTTTCCTCTTCTTCTCCAAATCCAAGACACATGTAAAAAAATAAAAGAATTGTAATGACAAAGATCACGGACCCCGGCGTCTGTGGAGTGGTTAATTTAAATAAATAAAAAAAAAAAAAAAACCTCTTCGAGAGGCACGCAATGTGTCTGGCAACACAATTTGTTTTTAGTGTAACTTGTATGTAATACAAAATTGTTACAAATGATTAATGTTGAAGAATGTTAATATTATATGATAGCGTAATCTAATTTAACATGTCAGTAATACTATATTTAATCTTGTCTTATAGCCATAAAGTTAATGAAATGCCAAGTATGCTAATTTATAATACAGTTTACATAAATTTTAATAATGTTTTTATCCCAATTAAATGTTCGTATTTAAAAGTTATACCTATATTAATCGTTTATGTATTAATGTAGGTATGTTATTAAACAACTTTAGCGAAAAAACAACTGGCTGATACAAAATCATCCTTTGGACTGCAAAAAGTGTAGGTACGGACCCACTTATTTTTTTCGCGATATTACTATTTCTGCATGATGAACCATATTCAAATAATTGAACCGTCCGTCCGTAAAGAATTTCAAGTCAATGAAATGTCGCGTCACTTATTTGGTTAGAGCGTTAAAAACTAAATTTCAAAGATACCTATACCTAACTATTTAGATAAATTAAGCACTTTTAAATTGTTTTCTGTAGCATAAAGACCAATTAAGGTCTATAGATAATCAAGATGATCAACCATACTATCGGAAGCGTAAATGGCGTGCTGGCGGCATTATCACACTGAACGGCTATGCTTATACATTGGGTAACAGAAACGCCATCATTAGCTTAACTGACAATTTACATGGCAGATCAACGTTAGCTAGTCTTATTCTTATTTATTAGAGGTAGAATACATGCGCGGGCGCATTGAATGCTGGCATTGCCAGCAACCCCAGCCGCCTGATTCAGTATGATTTTCTCTTCAGGTTGCAGTATACCTACGTACTGCAACAAAATAGTCACAGAGGCATATCCCTGTCAAATATAGTTCTCAATGTCGTCATCGGAGACGCCAGTATTTAACATTGTTAGATACATTTTACAAAGTGAAACATGGGCGTCACAGTCATGGTGACCATTTTATCGTGGAACACTTTCAGCTACTTAAATAATTTAATTCATACGACACTTTATTGCGGTTTTGTAACTGTTGTTAAATAGTTTAATCCTGAGTAACTAAATGATCAGATAACGGCCATAAACTCTTTTATGATTAGTACTGGTAGGCAGTAATAAAAGAGATCTACATGGTGTCACAAGGTCTGATAATAACTACCCTCTGCATTAATAGATAGTGAGTCTAATGAGCCGTTTGCTTAGGTCGTGGAATCGATTCCCACCCAGTACGCATAAGTTGTGTGATAAATAAAGAAGTTTATTCCGGGGGTAGGGTAGGGTGTAGGGTGTGTATTTCTGTGTATATTAGGAAGGTATGTTGTTACGTAGATATTATATCATATATCTGACTCCCATAATACAAGCATTACTAAGTTTAGGGCTGAAAAATGTCGCCCAATTCTTTACCCATCTAAAATACTCGTACCTGTATGCATATTTATATACATAAAAGCGAAAGGTTAGTCATCACGAAATCTCAGAAACTACGAATGCTAGTCTGAAATTCTGTTTGGTGGTGCTTTTAAGCACGCAGGCGCTCGCTAAGACGGGGGTTTGCGAAATTCAATCCCTAAGAGGGTAAAATAGGGGATGAAAGTTATACATAAACGCACAAGGCAAACCCTTAGGGCTAGAAACTAAAAAAATCGCACACGTATTCCTCCAATTATGTAGGGATCTACTAAGGAAGGATTTATCAAAATTTCATCCCAAAGGGGGTGAAATAGGCAATAAAAGTTTGTATTAAAACTTTTTATTCGTTGTGTTCATAGGAGGTGAAAATTTCATATATACGCAAAAGCCGTACGCCAACGCCTTGTAAAACGCGATCGAAGGCGCGGGCAAAAGCTGGTTATTATTATTTATAAAAAAACTAAAGGGAGCGACCCTTTCTACGGGTTATAGGCGATTCGTCCTAAAGTAAATTAGTCACTATTTGTATTCACCATACATTCAAAGTAAACTCGTCCCATGTTATAAAAAAACAAATGAAAAACGTCAGAGTTGAATAAAGTTGTTGTAAATTCGTCACAGATTCTTGTTTTATGTCATTTTTGCATAAAGTAGGGTTAGCAAGTAATGTTTATTGTGTTAGGTAAGTACTCGAAATGAAATAAAAATTTTAAATTATGACAAGAAATATTCATATTCATTTTTATTGGTAAAACCGATTTACACGTCAAATTGAATATTAATTATTGCATAAACATGTCATAAACAACATTACTACATTAATAATTAAAGCTTATGAACTTCCTAAATAATAATAAGTTTATATAATTCACAATACAATATACAAATATATAGTTACAGTTGTAACTCAAGGAATTCTTTCACGTCATAAAATGAGTGCTCGACAAGCCAGCGCTGAAGGCGATTTCTGAAGCTTAACAAGCTGGGGACCGATTTAATAGAGTCCGGTACATTATCGTACACGGTGTGACTCATGGCATGTGTGAGCTTCCCTGATTTCACGAGGGTTACCTTTCTCCTTTCGGAATTACAGAATTCACTTGAAGACAGGTGTGTTCTCGCGTACATTGCCATCTGTAATATAATAATTGATGGCGACATGAGAATACCCAGACTTTTGAAGTAAGGTCGAACGGATGTGTTTTGTGCCACCGGCACGATCGCTCGTTTAGCGCGTTTCTACTGACGGAACACTCTCTTCCACTCCGAGCACTGCCCCCAGATTTCTGCACCGTACTGTAGTAGAGAGTGAGAGTCTACTCTTCTCGATGTCATTCAAATGTACAGTGACCTTTCTTGGCCAGGGTTTGTTTAAAGCGAAAGTTAACTACATTTTAAACACTAGGAAAACCTGTCTTTGTGACATTTATTAATTTCAAAAACAATAATTATTGTATGTGGTGTTCATTTCGGTAAATTTTAGATCTGTTAAATAAAAAATGTTTTTTCACTAGTGTAGGTTACCGCGGGATAGCGTTACACTTGACCGCTATCTTTCCTGATGCTAAGCAATGGTGTGTTCTACGCTAAACCATGCCCAGAAGTACAAATACAGCTGATAAAAAACCATATTTATATATACGGTCGAATTGAAAAACCTCCTTTTTTCGAATACGGTTATAAAGTCAACAACAGCTAGAAAATATGCCTTCCAAAACGAATGTATGTAGATTTAGTACTTTTTTATAGTGGTAGCACTCTTTGCAGAATCAGTTTGCAGTTACATGTTCTTCTCATCTCGTCATCTATACTAATATTATAAAGAGGAAATATTTGTTTGTTTGTTTGTAATGAATAGGCTCCGAAACTACTGAAACGATTTCAAAAATTCTTTCACCTTTGGAAAGCTACATTATTCCCGAGTAACATAGGCTACGGCAGATGGCGCTGCAGTTGATATCTAGGTTATTATTCCAGCGAAGCCGGAGGGGGCCGCTAGTTCTATACTATAAAAAAACCTATGACTTCATGAATCATGACCTGTTAAAAAAATTATGTTTAAATTTTTCTCGAATTATAACATCGTCGCAACTTGTAAAATAACGTTTTGGACGCTTAATATCATAAACATGACTTGATAACCCTACTTTATGCAATAAATTAATAAACTAAAAAAACACGCTTATACAAAAGATCCAACTAAAAAGCAAGAACACTTTTTAGTCGGAAGCGTGTTTAAAATTGATCGATTACGTAGTAACGAAACGTAGTCACTGACTGCATATGTCAGTATAAAATTAAATGTAAACAAAGTTCTTAATCCTGATGATCGTGGTAAGGTGATCGTGTTGAGGTAATGGAGATGAATGGTTGGTGGACAAACTGTACGAATCATTGCATGCTCATCGATCCTTGATAAGTAGGCAAAAAACAAACTAATCGGGTTGTTTAGAAATTAGTGAAAATCACATTCAAAGATTCCGTTTAATAGATAAATTGATTCATAGATTCATATGTAATTCATATGTTGATAAAATCGTGTTAAAAATGATGTGAAATGAGAGGTTGTGATGAATTTACAATAACTTAAAAAGTCTGCTAAAAGTAGCTGCCTGAGTGGATTTTTCCAAATCGTTATAATCTTGGTGTGTTGAAATCGAGTTGAATCGGTTTCTTCTAGGTAAGCTTCATCGAAGACCGCATCGTCGCTTAACATCAGGCGAGGCGGTCTAGTGTAAACCTATTCAAGTAAAAAACAAAATGTTATGATTTTGTTCATGTTGTATAGATTTGTTTTTTTTTATTTATGTTGTATTGATTTGATTACTGTATATGTTGTATATTATGTTTTCTATTTATATTTCTTTGTGTGCCTCTTAGTTTTAAGCTTAAGAAAAATAAATTTAATTATTTAATATACTACATATTTTTTATTCATTGATTTTTCTGCCGTCTATACATAAAAATACACTATGACGAGTTTACAATTCTCAAACGAGGATTTATCTAAAAAATATAATAGTGACGAATTTACACACACTTTTTTTCGGGACGAATTAACTTTAGGATGAATCGCCTATAACCCGTTTCTACCCATCAACATTATTTTTCCATCAAACTGCAGCATCAATAAATAAAGTAGCCAAGTGCGAGTTGGACTCGCCCATGAAGGGTTCCGTTCCAGCAAGTAACATAATATACATAGTACACATAGTTCTTGTAGTTCGTTGTAACTTTGATCGAAGTTTTAATAATAGTGTATTTATGACGTACTAAAAAAAAACTACTCATCAGATCGAGTTCAAACTAATTTTCGTTGGTAGTTTTCATGGTAATGTACATCATATATTTTTTTTAGTTTTTTCATTCACATACTTTAGAAGTTAGAGGGGGGGGGGGGGACACATTTTACCACTTTGGAAGCGTCTCTCGCGCAAGTTATTCAGTGTAGACAAAAATTATCTTAGAAACCTCAACATCATTTTTTAAGACCTATCGATAGACACCCCACACGTGTAGGTTTGATGAAAAAAAAATTTTTGAGCTTCAGTTCTCAGTATGGGGGGCACCCCTAATTATTGAATTTGTCGTTTTTTTAAAAAACTTTTGTAAAAATCTTAATGCGGTTCACAGAATACATCTACTTACCAAGTTTCAACAGTGTAGTTCTCATAGTTTTGGCAAAAAGCGGCTGTGACATACGGACGGACAGACAGACAGACAGACAGACATGACGAATCTATAAGGGTTCCGTTTTTACGTTTTCATCATCATCATCATCAGCCGTAAGACGTCCACTGCTGGACATAGGCCTCCCCCCTAGATTTCCACAACGAACGGTCCTGCGCAACCTGCAACCAGCGGTTTCCAGCGACCTTCGTGAGGTCATCTGTCCATCTAGTGGGAGGCCGTCCAACACTGCGTCTTCCGGTTCGTGGTCGCCACTCGAGAACCTTTCTTCCCCATCGGTTGTCAGTTCTGCGAGCGATGTGGCCTGCCCATTGCCACTTCAGCTTAGCTACTCTTCGAGCTACGTCGGCTACTTTCGTTCTTTTGCGAATATCCTCATTACGGATTCTGTCGCGCAAAGAGACTCCGAGCATAGCTCGCTCCATAGCTCGCTGTGTGACTTTGAGCTTTGTTATGAGGCCCACAGTTAAGGACCACGTCTCAGTTCCATAAGTCATCACTGGCAACACGCACTGATTGAAGACTTTCTTCTTCAAGCATTGGGGTATTTTGGACTCCAAGATGTGCCGTAGTTTCCCGAACGCTGCCCATCCGAGTTGGATCCTTCGCTGGACCTCTTTGTCGAAGTTGGATCTACCCAATCGGATCTTTTGACCCAGGTAGACGTATTCGTCAACAACTTCGAGTGTGGTATTCCCAACAATAACCGGTACAGGTGAGACATGAACATTTGACATGACCTTCGTCTTGTCCATATTCATCCTCAAACCTACCTGTTGGGATACTCTACTGAGGTCCCTGAGCATAGCACCGAGGTCCTCCATCGACTCCGCCACAATGACTATATCGTCGGCAAACCGAAGGTGAGTGATGCATTCGCCGTTGATATTGATGCCATGTCCGTTCCAGTCCAGTAGCTTAAAAACATCTTCCAGCGCGGCAGTGAACAGTTTCGGAGATATGACATCTCCCTGTCTCACGCCTTTCTGTAGCCGGATATGTTTTGTGCACTGGTCCTGTAATCGGACAGATTGGAGACATTGTGGCTTTGCTGTAAATGCACCTCAACACTTCGATATAGCGATAGTCCATGCGGCATCGCTGGAGAGACTGAAGCACTGCCCAGGTCTCGATGGAATCGAAGGCTTTCTCATAGTCCACATACGCTATACATAGTGGCCGATTATACTCCTCGGTTTTCTGTATAATCTGCCGAAGCGTATGTATGTGGTCTACGGTACTATAGCCTTTTCGGAAACCGGCTTGTTCGGGTGGCTGGAAGTCGTCAAACCTGCGTGCGAGACGATTCGTGATTACCCTCGAAAACAACTTATAAACGTGGCTCAGAAGTGAGATGGGTCTGTAGTTCTTCAACAAGGTGTTGTCACCTTTTTTGAAGAAGAGCACCACCACACTTCTGCTCCACGCTTCTGGCGTATTACCGTCAAGTATGACGGAGTCGAACAGCTTCTGGAGGACTTTAAGTACCGGTTTTCCACCCGCTCTCAGAAGCTCAGTCGTAATTCCGTCGTCGCCAGGTGCCTTGTTGTTCTTAAGTTGTTTGAGGGCCATCCTAATCTCATACAGGCTGACTTCCGGGATGTCTTCGGTAAAGTGTCGGGTCAGCTTGGCTCTTGGGTCTTTTGCCATGCTAACGACAGGTCGTGTTTGCGTAGAGGTGTATAACTGTTCATAGAACCTCTCAATCTCCTCCAAAATCTCGGCCCTCGACGAGACGACGTTACCACTGTCGGTCTTCAATTTGGTCAATTGACTTTGCCCAAGAGACAGATTTCTTGCGAACACTTTCGAGCCTTTATTCCGCTTGATCGCTTCTTCAATACACGAAGTATTGAAGCAGCGTATGTCGCGTCGCACACAAGTAGAAATCTGTCTATTGAGCCGTCTGTATACCGTCATGTCGACCGAAGACTGCAATCGCATATCTCGCCTAACCGCCATGAGATTCAGAGTATGATCGGAGAGCTTTTGGGTTCTATTCTGGCGTCGGCTCTTATAAAATTCCCTGCCAACTGCTTGAACAGTTTCCACCAGCCTGTCGTTTATTTCATCCGCCGTTACGCATTCATCTAAGGCTTCGAAGCGATTTTGAAGTTCGAGTTGAAAGTTGTCGGGATCTTCGATTTGAGCATAATTTGGTCGGAGCGTGGACTTCATTAGACGTGATCTTTCGAACTTAATGTTTAGATTCAGCGTGCCTCTTACAATACGGTGATCGCTGCCGGTTTTAACCCTACTGATCACAGAGACATCGCTGAATATTTGCCGTTTAGTCGTCATAATGAAGTCGATCTCATTTTTTGTGGAACCATCTGGGCTAATCCAGGTCCATTTTCGTTGTGGCTGTTTCTTGAAAAAGGAGTTCATCATAAAGAGGCTCTCCCTTTCCAAGAAATCAGCTAGACGTTGCCCTCTTGGGTTCCGCTGCCCATATCCGAATTGTCCCACTCTCAACTCATCACCGCTACGTTTGCCTAGTTTCGCGTTGAAGTCTCCCATCACAACTGTGAAATGTGTTGGCGAGACATGTATGGCTTTGGAGATGTCCTCATACATGGTCTCAACCTCTTCGTTGGGATGTGTCGAGGTCGGTGCGTATACCTGTATGACCTTCAATGAATACCGGTCGGTTATTTTAAGTACAAGGTATACAACCCTGCTCGACACACTCTCGATCATTAACACGTTGTTGACGAGAGACTTGCGGATGATAAACCCGACACCCCCTTGGGATTGTTGATCTCCCTCCCGGTAGTAGAACAAGTTGCCGGATTCGAGGGTTATTCTGTCCTCGCCCTGTCTACGGACTTCGGATAACCCTATGATATCCCAGCGCAACTTGTCCACTTCTTCTTCCAGCTCCACAATCTTTTCGTCAGCCCTCAGCGTCCGTGCGTTGTACGTTGCCAGGTCGAGTCGTTGGGTTTGGTGGCGGGGCGTCTGCCGGGGATTCTTAGCACCCCATGCTCCGCCGGAACCAAGGCTGCCACCAGCGCCTGGAATAACGGAGCCGCCGGGGACTAGGGGCCGTTTCTTTGTTGTGACCATCATATGGGGGGGTATTTGCCATAGTCACCACGCTTGGCAGGCGGGTTGGTGACCGCGGAGCCAGTCCTTTGCACCGATGACGCCGCTGCCCGTCACCGGCCAGGTCAATTTAGGACTGGCTTTTAAATGGATATACCGCCATTGGTTCGGTCGTCAGAGCCTCGTTAGTCGGCAGCAGGGTGTACCGCGCGCAGGAGAGGTTGACATTTGGGGAAACTAGATGTTAAGCGCTTCCCCCTTACACCCCTTTTACGTTTTACGGAACCCTAAAAACATGTTGATAAATATTTATAATACCTAAATGATTGTTTTAACGCTTCAAGCTCGGCATTTTTTTTTCCATGGAAATAATATTGAAATTTATCTATCACTTCGGGTACTTTTTATACTACATAGGTATATAAGTATATTACATTATAATGTGATATCTTACTTAAAATATTTTTGTGTATCGCATTTGATTTTTTTTTCAGTTTGTTATTGGTCACGTTCAAAAAAGAAAAATGTACCCCTTTTAGTAACTTCTGTAACCCAATGTGCCACCGTGTACCTATCTGCAGTATACAATATAATTACAATAGCATATTATCTCGATAGGTACCTATAATAATACGATAGGTACATATACCGTATGAGGTTATAAAGATAAACTATGTGAAAATATAATTTACAGAAGATGCCATTACAACAAGGTTGTAAATTGATAAAAATGCTTATTTATCTGCTAAATTGTGTATTACTTATATAAAATATGATGCAAATGTATCTGCTTTTTGCACTAGACTCTTATGCTAATTGATTTGTATGAGTGGATTCTAGTTGGCCATGGTCATTCGTATTTGTTCACGTTTCGCTCTAGATTTTGGACAATTCGTCTTTGATTAGTTCTGATAACAAGTAGGAATTTAATTAAAAAAAATACTAATCTTGTATCGCAATTGTTTCAAATTTTAAGTCGTAGTACGTAGGTACTTATGTTTGCAATACTTACCTATTTACCGTTTAGAATCGCTACTACCAGTAGACAAAAGAACTGATAACTTTGAAACTCACCTTATAATTACAAGGCTTAGAGATATAACATCTTAGATCTCTGGGTGACGCAGTGCAGTGCTAGGTAATGATTTGGACTCTTCATGTTCCAATGGCTGCGTGTCACTGTGCTGTTATGTGGTAAGCATGTTTGCTTACCATCAGGCACATGTAATGTTCGCCTCGTCACTCTTTATTTTTTTTAAATCACCTTTCATAGATAAAAAACAATGTCAAAATACTTAGGTCCATCCGTTTAGGAGCTACGATGCCACAAACACACACAGATCGACAAAGATGTTCCTTTATATCGTCGTAAGATCAGGGTAGCGATTCTTAATGCGATTCTGAATGATTCGGAATCGGAATGACAATCCCTGTGTCTGTCATGCTAAACAGATAAGACAACGACCGAGAGATGAGATTCCCCGTCGGATATCCGAATCGCAACCGAATGGATTTAGAATCGCTGCCCTGACAAACTACTTAGAACGGTATTTTTGAAGTGAAAACTTTATTAGGCGCGCCTAGACGGATATTTCCTGGGCTGTGAATTGGATTCTAGCGTCACGCTCGGGTATGATAAGAAATCTTCGGGTATACTCGGGACCACGGCTATTGGCCATTTAGAAATGCGTCAGCCAATGGGAAATGCTGAAAGGGCGTGGCCTCGGCATCATGCCATGGCCATCTAGAAATGCATCAGCCAATAGGAAATGCTGACGCATTTCTAGACGACCATGCCATGATGCCCAGGCCACGCCCTCTGGTTACACAGTTTAGAGTTTAGAGTAGTTTCCAAATTGAGCTATCAAATTCTGAGTTCCAAGTTCTATCGGCAGTTCCTATGACTGCCAATTTTTATCTCAATTGTCTGTCTTTCATTCCAGGTTGGCGCTAAAGTAAAGAATCTGAAGGAAGGCGACCGCGTAGCGATCGAGCCCGGCGTCCCGTGCCGGTACTGCGAGCTCTGCAAATCCGGCCGCTACCACCTCTGCCCGGAGATGGCGTTCTGCGCCACTCCACCCTTCCACGGCAACCTGGCTCGCTACTACAAACACGCTGCTGATTTCTGTTACAAGTGAGTCCTGTAGGCTATGCTCAGTTCTATAGTTTCAGAAGAAAAGCTGCTAGCACTCGCGGTGGTGTTTGGTGCCACTTGATACTCCCTCGACAACCTAAACGCCGGTACATGGAACTGTTAACTTCTGGTCAACAAGTGTGTTCTGGCTTTCAATGATGAATCTTTTGTCTGTGTTGGGAAAATTAATCACAGGATCTCCGCTTTTTAAGAATTTATGACAGGCTTTGGACGTCAACTTGGAATTTCTACATACATTCGTAACTACGTACGTTCCGTCTTCTTCTAAATTGTTCAGGTTACACAAATTAGCGCTGTCGCTAGGTCGCTGATGTTTTATGAAGAAAGAATAGTAACTTGCTACCATTAGGCCTACTGTCCACGCACGCGTCTTTTGTCGAATGCATGCATCCTACGAATTGCCTACGAACAAACGCAAGACGTGCGGCTGTCGTGTCGTTGTCGTTTCGTGGACACAGACTTCATTATTATTATTTTTTTTTTTTTTTTTTTTAAATATAGAGTGACGAGACGAACAGGTCATGTGCCTGATGGTAAGCAAGATGCCTGCCACACAGGCGCGGTCCCAGCCTCGAATTTTGGGGGGGGTCACCAGTACGCAGCCTCAGATTTGGGGGGGGGGGGGGTTCACGAGTAGAAATACAATAAATCGAGTAAAAAAGACTTTATTTGTAGCGCCCCACGATTTTACCCGCGCAGTTGACGCTCCAGTTGTTTTCCCGCGTTTAAAAATAGTTTATGTACTACTAGACATTTTGTTTTTTTTTAGATTTTTAATCTAATGTACTTACATGGGACACTCAGAAAGTTTTGAGAAACTAAAAAATTAACGTGTATGAAAAAAAAAATGTACTAAATCTTTTCAAAGAACTCTCCACCAGCCTCTATACAAAGTTTCAAAGTTTCATGCGTCTGAACCAATTTTCAAAACATTTTTTCCAGTCCTCCGCAGACACCTCTTCCACCGCCTTCTCAAACGCTGTTAGCGCGTCTACCGGCGATGAAAACTGTATCCCTTTGAGCTGATTTTTAATTTTAGGGAATAAAAAAAATCACACGGAGCCAAATCAGGACTGTAAGGTCTTGTCTGTAAGTCCTGGGGCACTGCCCCAAGACTCTGACCGGTGTGGAGTCCAGGAAGCCCCTCGTTTTGATCGCTGAGTGCGCGGGTGCGTTGTCGTGGTGAAGAAGGACCCCGCGGAGCCCGGTGTTCGGTCGCTTGTTTCTCATTGCAGAAAAAACTTCTGACAAGCATTTTATGCTGGACCATTCGGCGTTGATACTGCTTTGGTCTCGAAGTGGAATTGAAATTAGGTACCCCGTCAAAGTGAAGAAACTAGCGATCAAAATTTTCCTTGCGCTCCTCGATCGCTTCACTTTCGTAGGTGTTGGTTCATTTTGAAACAGCCAACTGTCGACTGCTTTGTTTCTGGATCGTATTGATAAATCCAGGATTCGTCACCTGTCACAATGTCGTAAACGCGCCGTGATGACCCTACATCAAATTTTTGTATCATATTACGGCACCAATCCACACGGGCCTGCTTCTGAGCTTAGGTGAGGTTGTGCGGTACCCAGCGGGAAACTATCCTCCTTACGCGAAGGTGCTCGTGCAAAATCTTGTGAACACTTCCTGAACCAATCTGCAGAGTATGCTGAATCCTCTTCGTACGTAATGCGTCTGTTTTCTTGAATTTAATTTTTTACTGCCAGCACACTTTCTTCGGCAACAGCCGTCGTAGAACGACCACTCCTTTGTTAATCCCCCAAAGTAAAACGACCGCGTTTGAACTCGCTATACCAGCGGTAGATGGTTGCTTTTGAAGGTCCTTCATTCATAAAACCAATTCGAAGTCGATCAAATTACTCGTCAGGTTTTAAGCCACATTTGAAATCGTAAAAAATCATAGCACGAAAATGTTCTCGACGCAGATCCATTTTTTAATAAAACAAAAAAATATATATTGGCTCTCAAAAAAATACGGAGGGAAATTTGAAAATCGAACAGTTGTATACTTTTAAATAATCGAAGTTTTCAAAATAATAATTACAAGTGTCTTATACATAAAAACTTTTTTTGCTAAACTTTCTGAGTGGCCTGGTATATGATTTTGGGGGGGGTCATGTCCCCCGTGACCCCCCCCCCTGGAGCCGCGCATGCTGCCACATAACAGCACAGTAACACGCAGCTATTGGAACATGAAGAGTCCAAATCATTACCTAGCACTGCACTGCGCTCGTCACCCAGAGATCTAAGATGTTATATCTCTAAGCCCTGTAATTTCTCTGGAAACATTGCCCTTCAAACCGGAACACAGTAATGTTTGCACATTACTGCTTGGCGGTAGAATAATTGGCAAAGGTGTGGTACTTCCCCAGGCGGACTCTGCCAAGAGTCCTACCACTACATTTGTACGCAAGATGCAAGCATTCGTCTTGCATTCGACAATTGTCGAAATCGTGCGGATGTCGTGCAGCTACGTGTTTTGATGGGTAATTATTCCTACGCATGGTTACTCATCCAGTATTATGTAATGATAATATAATATCGAGATACTCAATAATGGATCAATTTTCAGTCTTCAACAGGTCGAAAATTAATTTGCTATTCCATCCAATCTATAACTTGCTCTATACATACTTATACGTCTTTGCTCATTACCGTGCCTGTTTATTAAGCATAAAATGTGTAATTCCAGATTACCCGACCACGTATCAATGGAAGAAGGTGCCTTACTAGAGCCCCTATCAGTGGGGGTACACGCATGCCGGCGCGGCGGAGTCACGGCGGGAGACAATGTACTGGTGTTGGGAGCCGGGCCCATTGGTCTACTCACAATGTTGGCTGCCAAGGCGTACGGAGCCGCACAGGTTCTTATCACAGGTGAGAGTTTTTAGTGAATAGTCTTATTGCCTTAGATCTTAGAGGAAAATTCATGAAGTTCATGATTTGAGTTTGTTGAGAGCTAATGTCCTCAGCAGGTCTACTACGAAAACAAACTCCGAATGATCGGATCCGACCGACAGCTGAATCGGATTGTCTACCTGCTTCGAATGCTGAATCGGATCGATACATCTCGGTCGGAAGTTATCGACTTAGGTCAGATGAGGGTCGGATCGAACGAAACGGACGATCCTATCAACCGACCGATTGTATTGCGTGGTAGGCAACGTCCATAAGTTCGGCCGATATATCGTTTATCGGACTTCGTAGTAGACCTGCTGCTGTTAATGAATCAGTTGATTCGATCATTTAAAAAAATAAAGCTTTAAACACGGTTTGTACATTGTTTTCTTAAAGTGAATAAAGTTTTTCTGTGTGGGGGTTTTCCATTTTTTTTTAATAAAAGGTCCTCTTTTGCTAGTTTCATAGTGTATAGTATTTATGCCAGAAATACCGACTTGGGGCCCATAGCAAGTCTAGAACATTATTATTTTGCAGATATACCGATTTTAATGTTTACCCCCTAATTGTAGTAAATTAAACACTTACCTATTGTTCTTGGCGCTATCCAAAGCCCAGTTTGGTACGACAGGAAGAAGGAACGGGATCGAAAGGAATTGGAAACCAAACCAGGCAGCTCCGTAGACTTCCCGTTCCAGCAGTATTCAACCGGTCCAGCGGTTGAGAAGGGGCCAGTCCAGTAGCCCACTTTTACAAAATAGTCCAGCACTAATCCAGTAGTAACACACTTAACGTTAATAATGTATTCCCGTAGCAAATATTAACACGTTATAACCACAAAAAAAACTCATGTCATGCCGTTCCCGCGACCAGAGACAATGTAAATGACAGCCGGCTGTCAAACGTAGATCCGCTATGATTTTGATGGCCGATATAATGTTGCCCGATTATACGGAACAAAACCCCCGACCAATTGAACTCCAGCTCAATTTTAGAAACCAGTATTTAGTAGTATCCGGACCCCAAATAAAACGAAATTCCCAACTTTGACCCGAAAGTGGGAATCAAACCAAAAAAAAAAAACTTTACCAAAAATAGCAATAAAATTAAACAAAATTTTAACCATGAAAATTACGTATATCTAATAAAGAGGCAGAGAGGACACCGCGCGCTGAAGTCTGGAACCAGAAACCAGAATCTCCGCCACGCGGGGTGTGCCATCAGTACCAGATATCAATTTTAAAATACGTCCCCTACGCCAGAGTAGGGGCGCCAAATTTGCCTCTTTTAATAATACTAAGTCCCCTTCCCGAGGGGCCTCCGTCCTATCTGTCCATTTTACCCGTTGTTGCAACAGATGCAAGTAATCGGCCGACCAGCGCCTCCAGAAGTCTTGACTTATTTGCTGCAATAACTGAAAACGGGACAGGCGTCCGGGGCGCTCATCCTTCCAGGGATACTCCGGCAACGCGGTTAAAGGCCGACCGATCAAGAAGTGACCCGGCGTCAAGACTTCTAGATCGTTAGGGTCAGGCGAGATTGGACAGAGAGGACGGGAATTAAGCACTGCCTCCACGCGGCATAGTACCGTGACTAACTCTTCCCAAGTTAACACGGTCTCCCCGATGACACGGCGGAGATGGGTTTTAGCAGACTTCACCGCAGCCTCAAAAATTCCTCCCCAGTGAGGACAGGCCGGCACACTTAATTGCCAGCTGATTCCCCGCTGGGCGAGAGCCAGACTTAAACTATTATTACCAGAATTTAAAAAATTATTAACTTCGCGTAAATAATTCGCCGCCCCTCGATAATTTGTGCCATTGTCCGAACGTATTAAAGAGGGTACTCCTCTTCGCGCTACAAAGCGATCCAGCGCCGCGACAAAGGCCTCCGTAGACAGCGCAGAGACCAGCTCCAGGTGGACTGCTTTGGTGGCCAAACATACAAAGACGCACAGGTAGGCTTTAACGACCTTGGCGTTACGCAACGTCGATGACTTGACCGAGAAGGGCCCAGCGAAGTCCGTTCCGACCCCGTCGAACGGCCTCGAGGGAGAAATCCTATCCGGAGGAAGATCTCCCATCATGGGCTGCATGGTAGACGCCTTGAGCCTATAACAAGGGACACATCTAAACAGCATCTTTCGGACCGCCCTGCGAGCCGACAAGATCCAGAATTCACGCTGCAACACAGCGAGAAGCGCGCCACATCCAGCGTGCGCGTTACCGATATGCCGATCGGTGATCAGCAGGTCCACCAGAGGACCTCCTTTCGGTAGCAACAGGGGGTGCCTGCTGCCGTACGGCAGGTTGGCTTTCCGGAGCCGACCTCCTACGCGCAGAAGACCATCCTGATCTGTGAAAGGGTTCAACTTGGCGACCGCACCCTTCAAGCGAGCGCGTCCGCAGCGCAGCGCCTCAAGTTCCGTCGGAAACCTCTCACCCTGCACCAGCCGAATGAGGTGCAGCAAGGAACTCCGACGCTCCTCCACAGTGGCGATCTGGTCACTCCTCCTCTGACGAGGGTGACGACAGTTGTGGATGAAGCGTTTAATCCAGCTAGTTACCCCCAACAACTTATCCAGCTTGCTGTAACGACCCGTCAACCAGTCAGGGTCTGGGGGCACTTCCGCCACAATCGCATGCACGCGGACTCCGGGCAGCTCCGCTCGCTCCGAGTCCGCGCCGAGAGCTGGCCAGGAAGCTTCTGGCTCCCGCAGCCAGTCCGGACCCCACCATAAGGGGTGATCAACTAGCTCCGGCGCGGAACAGCCGCGCGAAGCACAGTCAGCGGGGTTCAACTCACCCGGGACATGTCTCCAAACCATGTCCAGTCCAATGTTTTGGATTTGGGAAACCCGATTTCCCACAAAAGTCTCCAAGGTGTGAGGGGCTGCTCGTAACCAGGCAAGTACGACCTGACTGTCTGACCACGCATAGACCTTCCGGATGTCTATCGAGGTGGACAGTTCCTGATATACGTGCTTAAGCAGCCGAGCAAGTAATGTGGCTCCGCTCAATTCCAGTTTCGGAATAGTGAGTCGTGTCCTGATAGGAGCTACCTTGCTCTTCCCCAATAAGAGCGTGACATTGACGTGGCCTCCAGCGTCAACTGTACGCAAGTACACAGATGCGGCATAGCCCAGCTCGGACGCATCACAGAACCCGTGCAGGCTGATCCGGCTACAGCGTGGTGGCAGAATGCGACGGGGCAACGCCACTCGATTGACCGTTTCGAGGTCAGATATTAAACGAAGCCAAATGTTAAGCGAGTCTCCAACCAGGGGGTCGTCCCATGAGACCTTCAGAGTCCAAAGTCGCTGTAACAGACACTTGGCTGCGCACAGAACCGGACTGATCCAACCGTTTGGATCAAACATCCTGGCGATGGTGGACAAAACCGTCCGTTTTGTCCACGCGCGTGTGGCTTCCAGTGCCACCCGAAAGGTGAAGATGTCAGCAACCGGTTGATACTGCATGCCCAGAACCGCAATCCCGTGCGGATCGTCACCTTCCTCGAAGAGCCCCGGATCCTGCTGGTGATCGTCCGGGATACCAGCCAGGACGTTGGGGTCGTTAGAGAGCCATTTCCGAAGCTCATAGCCTCCAGATGCGAGAAGCTCTGTAAGCTCATCCCGGAGCAACAGAGCTTCCTCCACCGTCTGCGCACCAGTGCAAACGTCGTCCACGTACAGGTCGCGTTCCAGAACTGCGGCTGCACGTAGGTACCGAGCCCGTTCTTGCTCCGCCAACTCCAGCAGTGAGCGGATCGCAATGAAGGGGCTTGATCTCAACCCATAGGTGTTGGTGTTCAACTCATACACCATCATTGCATCGAGGCACTGGTTCAGTGACACTCCTGTCGAAGTCGGAGCGGATCCATCGAACACCGTCCTGAGTTTGCCCGTCGACGCCTTCAAAACGGCGTGATGAGGCAAAAAGTAGTGGTCCATGGTCGACCAGTCGTCGCGAGCCGGAGACATGTGGCCCAGTGCCTCATACTCCCTCATGAACTCGATGTACTTTTCCCGAAGTACAGGATCTCGAGCCATGCGTCGCTCCATGGACCTGAGCCTTTTCTCGGCCAATGATCGAGACTAGCCCAGACGCGGGGGGTTATCCCGGAAAGGCAGCCTAGTCTCCAATCGCCCAGAAACCATTCTCCGAGTGTGAGCCTGATAAAAGTTCTCACACTCCACGTGCTCGGGATCCAGCCGAGACACGGTAGGCGGCTCTTCGATCTCCCAGAACCTCTGCATGATCTGAGCGAGGGCCGTTCCCGTAAAAGAAGCCTGATTCGACTGCTGCCACTCATCCACCATTCCCAAAATGGCGTTCCCGTAGATGGTGGGCAGCGCCATCAGCGAAGAATGGTCCAACAGTCTAGGCTTCCCGTTCATGATGTAACCCAGTACATCAGAACCCAACAAAAGATCTACCGGACCCGCCATCCCGAAGCGGGGATCCGCCAACCTGAGACCCTTAGTACAGGACAAAAGATCCGGATCTATGTCCGCCTGAGGAAGCCAACCGACAACCGAATCCATGACGGTGGCCCTGACCGCAATCCTTTCCGAATAGGAATGTACGGACGAGAAGGAGAGGCGGGTCTGTCCAGCCGACCGCACCTCTGTGTTCCCGACTCCTCGCAACGGAGTCGGTGACGGAAACCTAGCCAGGCCCAGGCGATGAGCAACCCGGGTTGTTAAAATGCACCCCTGGGACCCTGTGTCCAAGAGCGCTCGTATCCGGACGTAGTCGCCTCTTGGACCCCAAACCCTTAACCAGAGGGTGGGCAGCAGGACCACCGGTTGATCCTGTGCCAAGGGAACGGAGGCTAGTCAATCCCTCCGAGGCCCGTCCGAACCCGTCGGACTACCGGGCCCAGCCCAGTATGGCTGCCGAGTGCAAAGGGCCATCGGAGGGGGGGCATATCCAGCTGCCCTGCCGTACCTAAAGTAGGGCGGGTGGTAATCCAGCCTCGGATGTTCATGGAGGGGAGGCGTGTACGCCCTCCATTGCATTAATCGCGGATCCAGCGGCGGAGAAGGATAACGCTGGGGAGGTGGCCCCCGTGGTGACTCCGGTATCACCCTTCCACCTCTCCAGTTCGCCCGCGTCCGCGCGGGCTGTGAGGTCGGTGACCGAGCCGCGTGTGGGACGCCCCTTGTTGGGCTGCCCGGTGCTGCCGTGGGTTGGGGTGGAGGGGGTGTGCTCCACGCTGTAGCCACTTCATTGTTGTACAATGCGTGGCTCTGCGTGGGAGCGCCCCCGCCCGTGGAGGGCCCCCTCCCGGAGGGCTGTCGACCAGCACCATCGCTCCTGACGCACAAGAGCTGATGGTGTGGTCCCCCACACCCAGGACACGGCCGTGCCGTGGGGCAGTCATTGTACAAATGACCCCCCAGGCACCCGTAGCACCGACGCAACCGCCGAACGATCCCTCGTCGTTCGGAAGTCGTCCGCGCAAGCAGGGCCGGACACTGCACTAGCGCGTGAAGCTGGCCACAGTTCGGGCACTCCTGCTCCGACGCAGTCGTCACAGTCGCCGACCGCTTTACCCCACCCAGAGTGCGGGGATTGGTAGGTCGCGGTCCTGTTCCGGCAGGGCCACGAGCTGACGCGGCGGGCTGCGCCTCCTGAGGCGCCGACTCTGCCATCCTCGCCTCCCACTCCAGGACCCGAAGTAGCTCCTCAAACGTGGGGAAGACCTTCGGGTCTGCGTGAAGGCCCCTTTCCCGCTCGAACCGGGCGCGCAACTCCAGCGGCACCTTGCCCAGCAGGATGTGGACCAGCAGAAACGACCAGTGTTCCACTGGCAGTCCCAAGCTGCGCAAGGCGTTGTACGCCACCTTCACGGGCGTGAGGATTAGCGGCCTCAACTGAGACCTCTCAGTCACCTTCGGCAGCCCCAGTATTTGGGACACGTGAGCGTCGGCGAGGAGCCGAGGGTTTTGGAACCTCGTCTCCAGCAACTCCATCGCCGTGCTGAAGTTGTCGTCATCCAGCTCCAGGTGCTGGATCAGGGAGAGTGCCTCACCCTCCAGTGACGTGCGGAGATAGGCCAGCTTCTCCGCCCTCGTCAAGTCCGTGCGTGAATCTACGAGAGAGGCGAACATGCTCCGGAAGCCGCTCCACTCTCGCAGGTTACCTGTGAACCTGGGCAAGTCCAGGGTGGGAAGGCGTCCCACTACACCCGAACCCGCATTCCTGATGACGGGTCCCGAGTTCGCCCTTCCCTGACGAGACCTCTCCAGCTGGCGAACCCCTTCGGAGACCTCGTCGTACAAATCCAGGATGCGCCGCATGTCCGCGTCGATCCTCTCCATCTGCTCCTCAGTTGGAGACGGCCTTGCATCCCGCAGCGATCCTGCGCTCCTCTCAGCGACCTCCAGGCGCCTGTCGAGCTGTTCTGCCCTGTTTAGCAGCGCCTCCTCCCGGTCTCTCCGGCCGACCAATCCTTGTAAGGATTCGAACCATCGGAGCTGGTTGGCCAAATCCGAAGCCATTTTTAAATTTAATTTTAAACCAACCTAAAGTTCGGACAATGTCACAACAAATATATCCGCAACCTATTAAACCGGATACCACTTAATACTAATTTCCCGACAGTTTGGGGAGAAATTATAAACTGGGAACCCCCAAATATCTGGCCTACCCGATATATTTTCCCAGAAAACTAAAAACAAAAAAGGGGTATTTACGGGTAACCGCGCTCCTGCTACCAGAAAATGTATAGTATTTATGCCAGAAATACCGACTTGGGACCCATAGCAAGTCTAGAACATTATTATTTTGCAGATATACCGATTTTAATGTTTACCCCCTAATTGTAGTAAATTAAACACTTACCTATTGTTCCTGGCGCTATCCAAAGCCCAGTTTGATACGACAGGAAGAAGGAACGGGATCGAAAGGAATTGGAAACCAAACCAGGCAGCTCCGTAGACTTCCCGTTCCAGCAGTATTCAACCGGTCCAGCGGTTGAGAAGGGGCCAGTCCAGTAGCCCACTTTTACAAAATAGTCCAGCACTAATCCAGTAGTAACACACTTAACGTTAATAATGTATTCCCGTAGCAAATATTAACACGTTATAACCACAAAAAAAACTCATGTCATGCCGTTCCCGCGACCAGAGACAATGTAAATGACAGCCGGCTGTCAAACGTAGATCCGCTATGATTTTGATGGCCGATATAATGTTGCCCGATTATACGGAACACATAGCCCACTAAATGTTTTGACTCGGGGTATTCTATCCCAGGGAGAGATTCAATACCATAATTCACCACGCTGGCCCAGTGAGAGTTGGAGCATGACACACATGACCTCGAAAGATTTTAGGTACATGTTGGTTTTGAATTTTACTGACTTCACTCACATGGCTTTAAAAAGACAGTGGTGCGCGTGGGATTTGAACCCGATGCTCTGGATCGGTAGTCGCCGTTATCCTGACTAGACCAACGTCCTTTGATAACTCACCTAGAAGAAATTAATTATCTCGTTTTTATGGCACCCATATTCCAAATTAGTTATTCTTAAGTAAGCTATCAAGAGCGGACTTTTTAGCCATAAACATATCAATGGAATTCCTCGGCTAGACGTTAATCAACATTGCTAACTCATCTCTGTTTCGGGCTATTATAACTGAAGTTTTTGCTTCATAAAAAAATATATTATGTCTACTGAATAGATTAACATTATCAAATTGACGACGTTAAAATTCAATAATTGAGTTTGTTATTTCACTTAATGGTATTATAATTTTGTAGAATTTATAGTAAGTAGCTTTAAATAGAGTTGAATAATTCCAACTAAACATTCGAACATTCGCTGCTCTACCACGGCTGACCGTATCAGGCTGAAATCTGGAACACAGTTAGATTATATTCTGGAATACATTTCATCGTAAGAAAAATAGAATAAATACGAGGCGCTGCTGGTGATCAATGCATATCGATCGATTTGATGTATAAATGAGGGAATTGTCTGCTCTAATATATTATTATCAGCCGTCTTTGTGGGATTTAAAAGTATATTCTTCTACGTTTACGTATTACATGGTACATGGTTGAAACGTCGATGTAATTTGCACTACCATTTCTCAATAACAGGATCATAGAAGGTATTTGGACACGTGGTGTATTCACACGTTAATTCACACTTCATTATGTTTTCATACTATGGTGTGTGAGCTATTGTTATTTTATAAAACGAGCTTCTTTTTATTTCGTTGGTTTCTATCTAGGTATACAGAATGACGATGTGAACACCACATGAGATGTGCTCTAAACTAAGCAGTGTGTGCTTTGCGCTAAGACGGGTGGTGTCTGCGGAAGTGTATCGTGCGTGTTACTTTGCCATAGTATATTCTCAGGTAGAATACGGCGTCGAGCTAAACGCACGTGCCACATTTTCTCACTAAATCAGGGAAGCGGAGTCACATTGTGGGACCGGAAGTTTACAACCTGAAACAGATCCGACCCCAAGTTCCATTTTACAAATTGACGTGTAAATTGATCATTTATGGGTGAAAAACTTCTTCGTTGGTCATCAAGCCTAATGAATGTTATGCCTAATATAAACAAAGTTTTCTACATCATTTGCATACAACATTACAGTATTACATACTTGTTTATAAATAAGTTGAACGTTTCAGACGTCCTGGAGTCCCGGCTGGAGTTCGCTCGGAAGCTGGGCGCGGAGCACACGCTGCTGGTGACGCGGGAGTCGGACGAGAACGAGCTGGCGGCGCTCATCGCTGAGCGGCTGGGGGCGGCGCCCGACCGGGCCTTCGACGCGAGCGGCGCCACCGCCACCGTGCGCCTCGCCATGCTGGTCAGTTACACCACACTCCACACCCTGACGACACCCTGACTAGACACTCTACACCCTGACCGCACACTGTACACCGCGACCGTACACTCCGCACCCTGACCGCACACTCTACACCGCGACCGCACACTCCACACCCTGACCAGACACTGCACACCGTGACCGCACACTGACGACATACTCCACACATTACTCATACTCTGCACACTCCACACACAATATACTCCACAGCCTGACATTTACTTACCCTAACCACACACTCCAAGCTATGACCACGTACGCCAGACCCTGATCACACAATCCACACCCTGACCACACACTGATGACGTAAGTACCCAAGGAGTATGTTAGCTATACATTCCAAACCATGACCACACGCTTCACACACATATAGACGACTTACTACACACCCAGAACACATTTGTCAAACTTTGACCAAACACTCCGACTCGTGGCTCCACCACGAGTCACAAAAAACACGTGAAGGACTATTTTTCGCATACAAACATAACACGAGAATTCTATCTCTTTTATTCTTTGCGTTTTTAATCTTATAAGCTATCGCACCGCGGTGACTACGGTAATGATGTTTTGGATCCGATCGTAAATCGATACCTACAATTTTTTTTCAAATGTTTCGTTTTCAGAATGCAAATTAGCCTGTATTTGACAGTTAGTTCTCAATTTCGCAAAATATGGGCTATTTATTAATATACCACTGGGGATTTTAGTGGCACATCGTTGGGCTCATCTTTGTGATTCCACGGTTGCGGGATGCTCGCTAACAGTGTTTGTTTGTCAGGCGACGAAGAGCGGCGGCGTGGCGGTGCTGGTGGGCATGGGAGCCACGGAGCAGACGGTGCCGCTGGCGGGCGCGCTGGCGCGGGAGGTGGACATCCGCGGCATCTTCCGATACGTCAACGAGTGAGTACACTGGCCCCACTACCGATACCGATACTTGGTAGCTTGAGGTATGGTTCCGAAGTTCGATAATGTACGCAGAAGTGCCGCCGCAACAGTACTGCCTCAGGAATACTGCTCCATATAGTCTCTGTAAGGAATACAGTAGTGTGGCAGATCAAATGGCGGAGATCATCCAATCTGTCCAGGAGGCCTTTTACAACCTGTAAAGGACGCTGGCCTTCCGGGACAGCCTGCGCTGGTTGGAGTGTTCTGCCGTGCTGGTTGGCGCCGCTGCGGAGCGGACACTGGTGGCTATCATCAGAGACTGGGACAATAGTCCACTTCATAACACATGGTTCCATCACGGTGGCAAAAAGCGATGTGACGAATGATGCGCCACGAGATATGTCTTTCCTGCAATAACCCTCATTTCTAGTTTTCAGAGTATACTGCAGAAATTATTATTCTTATATTTCCGTAATTCCAGGTACCCGATAGCGCTGTCCCTGGTAGCTAGCGGGAAGATCGACGTGAAGCCCCTGGTGACGCATCACTTCGAGCTGGAAGAGACCCTGGAGGCCTACGAAGTAGCGCGGCAGGGCGCCGGGATCAAGGTCATGATCCACGTACAACCCAGGGACACCAACAACCCCACCAAGTTCTAGAATACTCTATCCAACATGTGAATCCTAGTGACAGGATGCAAGAGTAGTTGATGTGTCTAAGATAGACATTATTTTCAAGCATCAGTTACATTCGTAAAATCTTCCAAATTATTAGTTTTCGAACCTAACTTTGGCAGTCAAGATCAAACTTTTGAAGCAACTCTTCGACGTGAAACACAGATAAACAGACAAGGGTGCCAGGAATAGTCGGCTGAAGTCAGATCGTCATTCAACCCATGGACGCCAACAATCCAGCTTCTATAATCACTATAAATACCACATTGCAGCCATAGAACGCATAGACTAGCTTAGCTTTTGGGATACTTTTTATCGGGCTTCTGTTGCGTTCGTGAAAATGGATATTCGATATTTCTGATGCCACCGAGATGGCACGAACAAGGATCACAAGCAAATCGGGGACACTAACAAGCTACCGACTTCTGGAAAAATCCACAAATAAATCTTTTGAAACTACGGATCACCAGCGCAATGCAGTTATTAAATTTCCTTGATCAAATATCTAAATGTCACTTTGCTGTTGTGAGAAGACGTGTTGCTTACTATTAGGCGCAGAGCTTTATCATCCAGTTGTTGTATCTAACGTAATAAAGCACTATTATGGAGCAGCACTACTACTGTATCCTACCGTATTTATAGATACTAGGTAATATAACATCAGTCTTGGCCAAAAACTTATTGCTAAGTTTAGTGGATTATTTGGCGGTAATTTAGTCAAGCTCTATAGAACGAAGATGTTTTGCTAAAACTCACAGTTATAAAGTAGCTACCATCGCTAATGCATATAATGGACGATGATGTTAATAAATTCAAAAGCTTGAAATACTTCTGTTCAAAAAAATGTTCTGTTTTGTAAAAATCTAGTTTTAGTTTTTTTGGTTGTATTATGCGAACAAATCAGAGTACTTTTTTTATAAATATAAATATTCTGTTTCATGTTTTAGGAGTGATCAGTTCTTTACGCCTGTTACGCATTTTTTGAGATGGGAAAAACAATTCAACTCGCGACACTGGTAACTGTTATCAACACCTCTGTAGGTATAATATCATTCTGTACGATATCGAAAATGTGTAAATACAACACAAAAGACACAAAAGTTTTTAGGGTATTACTTATTTTATGTATTAAATCTATAAATAATTTTGCTTCGGTAGGTATAAATAATTCCTACATTACAAAAAAAACTATGAATTTGTAAAATTTTAACTAATATAAGGGACCTACCTAAATTTATTGACTTGTAGGTAATTAATTTACCTAAGTCACTATGTTGTTGACAATTGGAAATGTAAATTATATTTTTACAATTATTTATAATTTCGTTTTATTTTACTTGTTACGATGATCCCTGTTTCTAAAAGCCACGTAATCACACAACATCAAGCAATAGGGATCTTAACATTTTTTCGGAATTGCTTTTATTTTGAAGATTGACGCTTGTTTACCATAAAAAATGATTTAAAAATATCAGTAGGTATTTTCGATAAGTAAACATACAGTAATGGAGTAATTTTGAATGACGTCATGACGTCACTAACCGCAAAACATTGGTCGCGATTCATGACTATATAGTTCATGACTATATAGTTTAATGTGTTTTCTTATTTTTACTTGAATACAAACAATCAAAGTCGTCGTCGGTAAGATCGCAAAGTATAATAAAAATGCAGAGAAGTAAATAATCTAGTCAGTCTTAGACGGCTTATTTTGCGGTTAGTGACGTAATAAGCCATATTGATGTTTCCAATCAAGTGACAACAGATTAAAAATATAGCATTTAACTAATATTAGAAAAATGTGATTTTCGATATTCTATTTATTATCCTCTCCGACTCGGTGCGTTTACCAGTGCAGACGTGTGTCAAATCGTCCCGAAACAATAATCTTTTTTTGCGGGAAATAACAAACCAAATCGTTATAGAACTGTTTAAATTGTTTTAAGTCAAGTGTTAAAGTACAAAAAAGTGTTATTTTAAAGAAATACCTTGCTAAATTATACAATTTTTGACTTTTATAGTTAAAAATTCAACATTGTGATTTTCTAAAAGTGACCGCAACTTCAAAAGTGTTTTGGTTAACTATACAACTCAAAACGTTACCCTCTTATTTGATTATCCATCGTGGAACCTGATTCCTAAATTCAACGGACTCAGAAATGATAAGATGTCCTATTCGATAAGGTGCCAGGTATAACCAAAAGTGCACGGTATCGAATCCCGGTAGAGGCGGCTTGTTTTTGCAGTTGAAATTGTACAATAATTTGTATAATTAACACGCACATCTAGAGGAGACTGCACATCCAAGCGTTACAGCACACCTAATAAGTTCAAAGGTTGTGGAATTATGTCTCTCAAGCGCACTCCGCCACTTAGTAAGGGAGCGCATCCTGGTGTAACTGCCAGAACGCAACTGCTGGGGCCGCAGAGCCTGGACAGGTCCCTCTCAGATTCCAAACTAAGTGAATTGGATAGCTGTGATATAAACATTTCTTCAAAGCGGCTGAAAAGAAGACGAGGTGACGAGGACCTGGCAGCAGATTTTTGCAGTTTCAAGGAGGAGGTGAGGACCATGTTTACATCCTTTATGACTTCTAAAAATAATGAATTAGAGAATGTGAACAGCAACTTAAAGGAAATTCAGCAGTCCATCGTTATACTTACCAGCCAAAACGAGGAATATCGAAAAAAACTTGAACAATTGGAAGGTCAACTTAAAAAAAAGGATGAAAGAATTTCCTTATTAGAAGATAAGATTGAGGATATACAACGTGAGAGCAGAAAAAATAATATCGAAATCAAGAATGTACCGAAGAGGAATAATGAAAACAAGGAAGACGTAATAAATATGATACTCAGTTTGTCTAAATCGGTAAATTGTAAAATTGAAAGGACAGACATAAAAGATATTTACAGAATAAATGGAAGGAAGAATACAGGAAAAAATACTTCTTTGATTATAGAGTTGGGTTCAACCATGCTGAAATCAGACCTTCTGAAAATGTGTAAATCATACAATATAAGAAATAGCCAAAACAAACTTCAAGCCAAGCACCTAGGCTTCACTACAAATGAACATGAGCCCATCTTTGTGTCAGAGCAGCTAACTCCTAAAGCGGCAAGACTGTACTTTCTGGCAAGAGACTTACGTAACACTAAGCAGTATAAGTTTTGTTGGACGTCATTTGGAAGGGTGTACGTCAGATTCAATGAGACCGCGCCGATCATACAAGTGAGGCAAGAAGCGCAGGTTCATCAACTACAACAGACAGACGCATGACTATCCATGGATTTAACAATATTAACAAGGATTTTGCCGGGATCATGTATGATATACGAAATCACTATTAACTCTCATCATTTCTCTCAAATCAAAAATACATACTACACAACCACACCATGTAACGAATTAAGAACAACCACTATTTATATCAACACTTTTTCACCAAAAGTATACATTACTATTACACACAGTACATATTATGAAATTATATTACAGGAACAGCAACTATTAAAAACTAAAGTAACTATAACCAAAAATAATATTTTTTACAAAAAACCACACATAAAAAATAACACATTCACTATTTTCTCAAGAGGTATTTCTTCTACTGTTTCGATATCCTCGTCCTTACATTATTTTTGTGATGGATGACACATTAAAAACTTTGAATGACATAGATAGGGTAGAAATAGCGCACTCTTTTGAGTGCAGCACTAGGGATCTATCAAAAAAATTAAAACTGGGAAAACGCGACTTAACTATTATAACACAAAATATACGAAGCATATATTGTAATTTCGATGACTTCATCCTAAATCTTTCAACCCTTAACTTGGATCCAGATATTATTATTCTTACGGAATGCCGACTAAACAGTGATAAACCAATTCCACAGTTAAATAATCACGTTTCTTATTTTTCTACGAACAAACAAAATCAAAATGATGGGGTTACCTTGTATATAAAACAATCACTAAGACATAAAGTAAAAGAAATTAAACTAGTGCAAGCTTCATGTTTACAGATAGAGATAATGAATAATACTATCTTATGTATTTATCGATCACCATCAAATTCAAATGCTGAACCTTTTATCAATAGTCTTGGTATTCATCTAGCGTCAATTACATCGCAAAACAATTTTGTAATAACGGGAGACCTTAATATAAATATAATACCGAAAACAATAGAATCATCAAACGAATATAAAAATAGAACAAACTACCTAAACATGCTATCCACATATGGAATATTACCGGGTCATATATTACCCACTAGAGAAAAAAATTGTTTGGATCATTTTATGCTAAAAATTAATAAATTAAAATTCTCTGCATCTATTGCTGTATTACATACTACAATAACCGATCATTTTACCATACTATTATGCTTATCAAGAATTAAACATTTACCAGTTCGAGAGAAAACCAAAAAAATAATAGACTATGAACTTGCTTTGAAGTATTTAAGAGATAAAAACTTATCGGACCTGTTGTTATGTGACGATCCTAATATGCTAATTAACTTACTTATAAATAAATTGACGGACTCAATAAATCGTTGTACTACAGTTACAAAAATCCCTAAGTCAAAACGAATTATAAAACCGTGGATTACAGTTGGAATTTTACGTTGTATAAATCACAGAAATAAACTGCAAAAATATTTTCGAGGTGATCCTTACAACTCAACTCTAAAAATAACGTATACTAGATATAGGAATTTCTGTAATAACTTGATTAAAAAACTAAAAAGAAATTATGAACGAGACTTATTACAGAAATCAGTTAATAACAATAAATTACTTTGGAAAAATATTAAAAGTATTACTTACACAAATAAAAATATAAGTCAAGATACTGATTTATTGCACATGAAGTCCTCTCCTAAAGAATCCGTGAATTTCATTAATGATTACTTTTCAAATATTGGGAAATCGTTAGCACTACAAATAAAACCCACTAAAAATAAATATACATTGTTGCAACAGCTTAACTCTTTTGTCCTCACTGATACAAGTGTGAATGAGGTGGATAGAATTCTTATGACTTTGAAATCTGATAGTTCACCTGGCTGGGACAATGTTTCGACTAGGTTCTTAAAATATGTTAAATGTGAAGTGGTTCCTATAATAGCACATCTAGCTAATCTATGCTTCCAAAATGGAATTTTCCCAACCTCCATGAAAAAGTCTATAATTGTTCCGATTTATAAGGGTGGGGGCGGAAGTGATATCAACAACTATAGACCCATATCTGTTTTACCTGTAATTTCAAAAATTCTAGAAAAAATTATGAATTCCCGACTAATTAATTATCTTAATCATTTTCATATCTTATCACCCAAACAATTTGGGTTTAGAAAAGGTAAATCGACGGAAGATGCTATAACTGCCTTAACTTCTCTTGTAATTGAACAACTGGATAAGGGAAACAAGTGTCTAGCTATATTTCTAGATTTAAAAAAAGCTTTTGATACGGTTTCCGTCCCAATCCTTGTGAAAAAATTAGAAAGTATCGGAATCAGAGGAATACCTTTAAAACTCTTCATAGATTACTTGAGTAACAGGAAGCAGCGGGTTAAGGTAGGTCAAACCATTAGTGATGATGTGGAAGTCACCTATGGGGTTCCTCAGGGGAGTGTTTTGGGCCCCACATTATTTTTAATATACATTAATGACTTATATAATTTAACATTAAAAAATGCCAGTCTGTTTTCGTATGCAGATGATACTGCCATTGTTTTTTCGGCAAAATCGTGGAATACCGTAAAAAATAATGCTGAGGCAGGTATGGCTCGAGTAGCAGATTGGCTTAAATCTAATCTCTTAACGTTGAATACTTCTAAAACGAATTACATATGTTTCAGTATTAATAATCGTACTCAACCTTCTGATCAATTTAACCTTAGAGTTCATGAATGTGACGGTATCAATGTGACAGACTGTGGTTGTCCTAAGATAGATAAAATATTAAAGACTAAGTATCTGGGCGTTATTATAGACTATAGACTGACTTGGTATGATCATCTGGAACAAGTGACTAACAGAATTAGGAAATTGAAGTGGATCTTTAAAACGCTTAGACATGTAGTACCTAAAAAGACAAATGACTCATCTCGTAACGTATTAAACGACATTTATGTGTCTTTGGCACAATCAATATTGGTGTATTGTATTCCAATTTGGGGAGGCGCATCAAAAAGTAAGTTTATAACTGTTGAACGGGCTCAGCGAGGACTGATTAAAGTTATGTACTTTAAAAAGATTAGATACTCCACTGAAGCCATTTATATTATCAGTGGCTTACTATCGGTTAGAAAACTTTACTTCATCAATACGATTCTCAAAAAGCATAAAGCATTACCTTATGACGCTGGTATACATAATCCTTCAAAAAGAAGGAAGGTGTCAGTAGCTCAAATTCCTAAATGTAAAACACATTTTGCTTGTAAGCAATATAATACACGTTCGACTAATATGTACAATAAAGTAAACAAAAATTTAGACATATATCCTAAAACATTATATGAATGTAAAAAATGTATCAGCGAGTGGGTAACACCACTTGCTTATAGTGAAGTTGAAAAGTTGTTGCAGGTTCAATAAATATTTACATGATAGCTATATAATCCTGCAAAATAGCAAAATAACCATTATGTAGTATAAGTAATAGTACTAATGAAATAAACTTAGCGTTCCTATACATGTTATCTCTGCCACATACACACGTCATCATTCACACACACACACACACCCTCACACACACACACACGTCCACACAGCACATACGTCCACACAGCACACACACACATCCTCACACACCACACATACACCCTCACCCTCTCTCACCCTCACACACACACAAAACAGGAAGAGGGAGAGAACGTATTGCATTGTTTAATGTAGATATTCTAATGTTCAGTAATTTATTTCCTTTTACAATGTATGTACTAAGATTTAGAAGAGCGGGGACTCCTGATACAGGCATATGTTTGCTTAAAAGGGCTCCCCAATGTACCGTAACATTGTATGTATTGTGAAATGTGAAATAAAATTTTTAATTTTTTTTTTTTTTTTTTTTTTTAATTTATGCAAACTATCATAAAAGGAGAATGCGACAAATTGGTCCTCATGACCAATACACAAGTGACTATGTTTTCGTGATAGGTCATGTGACAACATCCATTAAGAAAAAAATATTTTAAAAATCCATTCAACCGGGTACTTGTACAGTCGGGTCCAAAATTTTTATTCGTTCAATAAAATGATTGGTGTTTTAAATTATTTCTATGTAGAAAAATAAGCATACTAAGTTATAGAAATACAGATAAAGGGCGGCCGCGTAGGTGTGTAATGTGTGAGAAAGACTCCCTTGTGCGAAAAAGACTTCAAAGTCTGGAACATCGCCAAAAATAGCCAGCCTATCAATTTTTTATCGGATACACGTTGGAGAGTGTGCGACTGATTTGCATGATCTAATACCAGTTTGTCCTTTTTTCTAGCGGTATGCTCGTAGCTCGAAAAAGCGACATCGTTTCATGGTTCAAAGACACGAACGATTTCAAGAGATTTCATACTACTTTTTTGATAAGAACGTCTAGGCTGTGGAATACGTTGCCTGAGTGGGTTTTCCCTGTTGGTTACAATCTTTGTGTATTCAAATCGAGAGTGAATCGGTTTTTTTCTTGGTAAACACGCTCCATCGTAGACCACATCGTCGCTTAAGATCAGGCGAGATGGCGGTCAAGTGTAAACCTATAAAAGTAAAAAAAAAGAGAATAAATACTTCTCAAGCCTACAATACAATACAAAACACTTTAATATACCACAAAAATAATACAAAAAAACATTGATTAAACTTAACATCAAAACATTTTGGGCACAAAAAGCGTTTTATTCCAGATAACCTTTTGGTAAATAGGATAAGGTTACAGATAAGGGCAGTGGTGTATCCTTGATACGTATACGGGAATAATTCCACAAATATAATAAATTCTATTCCCTTTTATGTATCCCACTGCTGGACTCTGGAGAGCCCAGAGTCCAGCAAAGGTTTAGGGAGGGTTGGGTTGCCAAAATCCTCACGCAGGCAGGGGTTAAGCATCTTATTAATCTTGCTCTTTTTACCCGACTGCGCGACGCAAAGGAGTGGTAATGTGTTTAACAGTCTATGTATGTATGTAGGTATGTTTGTATGTTCCTTTGAAGCACTATACAGACCAAACGCCTGGGCCGATTTTTCTGATTCACACGTCAATCGATTCCTCTTAATCTGGCGAGTGACACTAAAGACATGACATTAGTGTAAGTCCAATATGGCGGCTTCAGGACGCCATATTGTCCAAATAAAAAAAATGAAAATCACCAAAATATATCAAGAGGGGTATCGTTGAATAGGTATTTCAAAATAATGTTTAGCTTTCTCTCAATGTTTTTCGATTTGACTGACCGTTTAGGATGTATATCGGTTTAAAGTTAAGTAACAACCATTCTCACATTTATAGGTTTTTAGGTAGCAGAAAATTTCGTATAACTAACTGTACGTGTGAATGTGGATGGACATTATATACTAATGTATCTAGTAGGCATCGATATAAATCAATAGATGTGCCCTGAGCGCCTTGAAATTGGTAATAAACTGCGTCTCTGTATGTATCGTAAGTGGTTTACAAACAACCAATCTACTTGACCCCTATAATCGCCGCGCCTAAAGCGCCGTGAAGTTTGGGATGGGGCCTATCTTGCGTTCTACGATCTATGCTAGTAGGTATATTGGACTACCTTTTTTTCGTACGTGCAGGAAATGTATTTACGCATACCCTACTGCCCCCCGCCCGGGAGACACAACCGGGTTATGTTTCACTCTATATCATGTATGGATATGGTGCCCCTATCTACTAATGTAGTATCTCTGTATTGTATTGTATTGTATTGCTCCGCCTCGGTCGCCCATCTCCAACTTCAAACGATTTAGTAGGTACTCAACGTCAATCGAAAACCTATACTAACACAAAACTATAAATATGAATTACATGCAGTAGAAAATCCTACATATTATATCTGTAGAAACGAAGACATTTGGTCAACAACCAAAAGATGCATATTATTATGTTGAGCATATTAACATTCACAACATTGTTCATAACTAAAAAGTATAAAATAAAAAATATAATTTAAAAACTCAAAAACCCGACTGCGTAAAAAGTGAAACAAACCACGTTTTCGCATACTAAAAAAAACTGAAAAGAATAAAACAAGCATTTATATTTCTGGTGGTCTTGAATTCTATAATATGTTATTGTATTAATACTATTTAAATATATACAATATTTTCTAATAAAAGAACATTACAACTGAACAGTCGGGATCCATTGAACAATTACGTTGTATGTCGAATAATAATATCGAATCCATTGAACAATTAGATTGTACCTATGTCGAATAATAATGGATCCCGACTCTTCAGTTGTAATGTTCTTTTATTAGAAAATATTGTATATATTTCAATAGTATTAATACAATAACATATTATAGAATTCAAGACCACCAGAAATCTATATATGCTTGTTTTATTCTTTTCAGTTTCTTTTAGTATGCGAAAACGTAGTTTGGTTCACTTTTTACGCAGTCGGGTTTTTGAGTTTTTAAATTATATTTTTTATTTTATTAAAATAAACTTTTGTTAGTGACTGTACCAAAACCCGGTTGATTTTAGAAAAACGTTTTTGTGTACCTAGGGTAAGTGTACCAGTGAATGAAACCTTAAGGAAATCCTCAACTTTGAAACTTGATAAAAAATACTATTTCAGTATTCTAATATTCTAACGTCTACCATGGTGACCTCAAACTATTCAAGATTTATTCAAACAATTGTTTAGAGCTGTAGTCAGCACAACTATCAAAATATTGGATAAAATATCCGAAAATACCCTAAAACACCAGTGAATGAACGACATTTTCCAGTAAATGAACGCAATGAAACCCAGTAAATGAACACAAATACTGTATTTATATAAGTTTAAAAAAATATCTGTATCTCATATATTTAACAGTTTATAGTACAATTTTTCTAATTTAAATTATTTAAACTACTAGTTTAAGATATAAAAATAACTAGAAAGGACAACTTTGCTTAAAAACGAACTTAAAGTACCCACCAAAACAGTCAACATAATTGACTGAAACTGACTTTCAGTTTCAGTTAATTAGTCAGTTGACTGGTGGGTTTGGGAATGAACTTGGACAAGACGAATGTCATGTTCAATTCCTTCGCAGATCCAACCGCAATCACAGTCGATAATGTCAGTATCGAAGTTGTTCAGGAATACATATATCTAGGTCAAGTTATTCAACTGGGTAGAAACAACTTCAACAAAGAGGCTGACAGAAGAATACGTCTGGGTTGGGTAGCGTTTGGGAAGTTGCGTCAAATCTTTGAATCGCCACTGCCTCAGTGCCTGAAGTCCAAAGTGTGCATCCACAGCATCCAGTGCATCCTCCCGGTCCTAACCTATGGGGCGGAAACATGGACACTGACAAAAGGTCTCGTCCCCAAATTCCAAGTTGCAAAGCGAGCTATGGAGAGAGAGATAGAGAGATGCTATGTATCTCTGAAGAACAAAATCCGCAACTCAGAACTAAGATAACCGACATAGCCTTGAGAATAAGCAAGCTGAAGTGGCAGTGGGCGGGTCACATATACCGATGGACGTTGGGGAAGACGGGTTCTAGAGTGGAGACCACGTTCGAGACGTCCCGTGGGGCGGCCTCCTGTTCGTTAAACTGACGACCTGAAGAGAGTGGCAATAAGCGGATGGATGCGGAGAGCCGAGGACCGGGTATGGTGGTGCAACATTGGAAAGCCTTATGTCCAGCAGTGGACGACAACGGGCTGGTGATGATGATGACTCAAAGAACAGGACTATATTATAAGATACAAAAGTTTCAGACACCATCAAGCCACTATCTAAACGGCCTATATGCCAAGAATCTGAAAAATTTCGTATTACTGCTGGTGGCATCCTCTTGTACGGATAAACTCCAAAAGGTGGCACATCAGTCCCGTTAGCTGCAAACGTGTATAATAAATACTGTTTGGAATCTTTTTCTGCTCTATTTGCGATCTCGCAGGTATTTTTTTGGTTCAAGAATGAGCCGCGTTTTTAGGGGTCATGATGCCAGTTTTGTCGGCGTTAAAAATACGACTAGGCTCTCCTTCTTCTTTTATATCTAGCAAGTTTTCTTCAGCAAAAAATCACTTCCTTAAGCTTTCTTTTGTAACAGCAGCTCTTGCTTTTGATATGAATTCAGCATTCCTTTTTGTTCTATCTTGATGTTTATTTAGAAACAGGGACAACATCTTTCTACCAGGTTTATTATCAGTGAGTTTTTGTATTTCGTTCGTTAGTGTCTAAAAATATTTGACTATATCATAAACCTTCTCTAGGTGCATAGGAAACCCAACTTTAGCTTTATTCAAAATCCAGCGTGCCGCGTTATATCTTCATCGAACGATAGTTCCAACATTGGTTGCCATAGAACTTTATTGTTGATTTTGTTGTGTAAAGTTGACTTTGTGGTATGTTATATATGATTTGGTCGCAGTTTCACCTCTGATAATAGCATTAAGTGCTTTCACCTGTGTCTTTTGGGTGTACCGAAATCTAGTACAATACTTTTTTATGGCGTCCATCGTACAGGTCTAAAACAGTAGAATATTATTTGTATCAATATAATATGAAGGTCCGTATGTCGACTCAGTATGACGGCCCATCAGCTCACCATGATAAAAGGTACATAATTCTAAATAGTTTTTGATTATAAAGTCAAATTTGAGTCCGTTCATTCATTGGTTCAACAAAAGTTAAAACACCAATAATTGAACGTCAGTTTTTTCATAGTCCATTCACTGGATTTTAAAAACCAATGAATGAACACCTATGTTCCAACACTAGCCAATAGATTTGAAATCATTTTTGTAACGTAACTTGTAAAAACGATTTTAATACAATCAGCCGAAGTTGGTTTATAAGAAAAAAATTAAAATAGGCAATGTCCCAGTGAATGAACGGCCGTTCATTCACTAGGATTTTTGTTATTTCTTGAGCTGGTGCATGAACACGTGTTTTATTCAAAATTTACTTATAAAACTGAATAAAATTGTACGAAAGTGCAAGCATTGATTCATATATAATCTTTATTTTAGTAACAATCACAGTAAAATCTTTAAATATTCCTTCAAATCTACAATAAGAATAGCAGAGTTTAACCTGGCTTCTAAATTCCTGTTCATACAAAATATTTTTTCCTGCCTCACGTGAACTTTACCTCGACGGCATTTTGCAACTGAGCTATGTATCTCATCAGAATTAGTATTTCCATTTTCGAAATAGTGTTACCAACGAAAAACATGAAAATATTCATAGTAGAAATTGTTTATTTTCTTATTTTTTGGAAATAACCACCTTTCTTTCATTCACTGGGGTGTGTTCATTCACTGGTACACTTACCCTACTTGTTTTATATAGTAAGACTTATCATATGACACTAATCATATTTGTATTGGGTCCAGGACCACGTTCCATACATTCTCCTTTATTATTAATTTTATGATAGTAAACATGAAGCGGCACGCGCTCATCTACGATGGCAATGTAAAATCAGGTAACGTCTCCTGATTGAGTCTCAGTCGCAACAAGAGCCACAAGTAGAGTGGACGTTCGCTAACAATTCAAAAAAATCCGATATGAGCCGTAATAATGTCTTATTCTGCTTTTGCAAGGTGCACAAACAGTTCAAAGACCAAGAACAAGATCTATGGTATCACTTTTCATGCGTAAGTACACAATATCTTGAATTGTTACCATAACAGTTCAATGATTATTACATCTAAAATAATTTTTCTGTTGTAAACAATTTTACAATTGGCCATTTCTGAAAAGAGACAGATATACATACAGCGTAAGAGTGCAACACGACCGGCGACATGTTAGTTGCGGCTATTTTGTCTCTTTCACGCCAGTGCATTCGTATGTCTTTCTACTCTTGTCGAAAAAATTATCTAAACAAATGTGATGTATAGCTATCTCATTTGCACCTACTACCTACTTGTCGTGATGTCTTTGTCATTAATTCAAACGTCTCTCACGATGCAAGTGAAGCTGTGTGCACATTGCGTATACTTGTTGTTATGGCAAAACTAAAATAGTTTTATAAAAATAAACATTGATTTTATCGTCAAAGTTTAGGGTTGGTAACCATGTTAGATTTAAAAAAATGTACCTATTAATAATTTATATGGCAAAACAACGTTTCCCGGGTCAGCTAGTACCTATCCTATAAAAAAAAACAACAAAACAAACATTTTTAGCACGTTCTTAAATCTATACCATATTACGTGGAACTTTCACACGGAAACTTGTGTAGGTACTTGACTGAAATTGACCGGAATTAAACTACATATTGCGTCAAACATATTTATTGAATTAAAAACTTTTTTTTTAAATTATGGATTCATTTTGCCCCGTTACTCACTAGGCAGGTCTGCACCTTCGTGTTGGGGTACCTATAGGAGAGATATGTGACAATTTCTCACCTTGCCTCAAATACCTTCCAAAATTTGGTGGCAGCTGTCGAAGCTGCGGAAGCCCGATATCTTTGGGTACGCAGACGATAGCACTGTTGTAGAGAGTTGCATATCTAGCACGAGAGCCAGTGGGCAGCAAACCCAGTTACTTACTGCGAGAGAGTATGATCGAGCGTTTGAACTTGGCCCTTGAGGCAGTCTCTGAATCGGGCGATGCCAATCTGGCCAAGTTTAACGAGGGAAAGACACAGGCGTGTCTTTCCCAGCAAAAAGGAGTCAATTCCAACAGACTCCTTCTTTTCGAGGTGTATCCTTGCCGGTTACCGACCATCTCTAGCTTTTGGGTGGTACCTTGTCATAGATCTACGCGCAACTTTGGCTCTTATATCGAGTCCAAGGCCAAATTAGCTACCAAAAAACTAGGTGTGCTCTCAAAGTTGCGAAGGTACTTCAAGCCTGAACAGTTGTTTACGTTATATCAAGCACAGATTCGCTCCTGTTTGGAATACTGTTCGCACCTTTGTGATGGATCGGCTAAGTATCAGCTCGAGGCTCTGGAATCGATCGAGAAATGTGCCAAAAGGGTCATAGGCAATGATACTCTTGTGCGAAAAAGACTTCAGAAGTCTTCAACATCGCCGCAAAATTGCTAGCTTGTCGGTTTTTTATAGGATACACTTCGGAGAGTGTGCGACTGGTCTTCAAGCCGAGAGTGAATCGGTTTCTTCTAGGTAAGCACGCTTCATCGTAGGTCAGGGGATATGGCGGTCAAGTGTAAACCTATTCAAGTTAAAAAAAATATTAAAACGGGGTACGGGTGAACGGAGTATTTTACGCTTCATCGTTATGTTACACAAAAGCGTCAAGCATTTATAATTAATCGCTCTGTTCTTGTTTAACCGGTTTCTTGTTATTTACATATTTGTTAAATAGAATGTACTGATAATTTTCCGGTTATATCATTATTTAACCTCAGAATTGATAAGAAACTACAAATCATTGTAAATCTCACATCAAACAATATATCGTGCCCGAGTTACACTGTGTTTATGTAGCTAGCTGGACTCCAATGGGTTTACTTGTATTGTAGGCCTAATTTAAGGTAACCGTAACCTAAAATTGGATGCGATTAAACAGGCAGGAAGAACGAAGTATAAGAAGAAGATAAGTTTTCGACATTTAGAAAAAACTAAATAGGTATCTATAAGAAAAAAAAGCTGCGGCTAAAATGTTTGATTTGCCTATGTTAATGTATTATATATGTTGTCATCACCACTGACAAAATCGTCATCACCACTGGCTTTATATAATATGTTGTCATCACCACTGACAAAATCGTCATCACAACTGGCTTTGACGGTGATGGAAAATACCGTGAAGATTTCGGTATGTTCCAAGAAAATACGTCTTTAGAAAACATGTGTCCTCTGTCAATTCGCACTAGGCCACTGTGATGGATTATAGCGTAGACTAGATAGTCTATATACTCGTAGATAGAGTACATAGTCTACGCTATTCGCTCTATGCTCTGTGCTCCTACTGCTGGTATCTACCAGAGTGACAGCTTATAACTAGATATGCCTGATACCAGTGCATCATCACTCCCTCAAGGTCGCGCGGTTTTAGCCTACAGACCGTGCCTTCCAGGGGACAAGTGCCAGTCGGATCGTGCTGGTACTAAAGAACATACTTGACAATCTGGAGTCAGAGAAAATGGAGAGAGAAAAGAGAGTATGAGGTCGTCCATTCGATAGAAGGTAGGTTATTTTATTTTTGTTGTATAGATAGACGAGACGAGCAGGACATGTGCCTGATGGTAAGCAATATGGCTTCCCATAACAGCACAGTGACACGCAGCTATATGGAGCACGAAGAGTCCAAATCATAACCTAGCACTGCGCTCGTCACCAGAACTATGAGATATTTTATATCTGTGCCCTGTAATTTAACTGGAAAAAATGGTAAAAAATTAACTCTATTTATTATGCTGAGAGACTACTGTTCGACTATCTTTGCCTGATCGGAATCCCGCTGAAAGACACTCAAGACAAGGGGCTGTCCATTAATCACGTGAGGTTCAAAAGAGGAGGAGAGAGGTTCGCCAAAAATCACGAAATATCACAAGGGGGGTATAGTAAGATATCACGTGTATTTATTTTTTCGTCAAACGCGTGATTTATAAATCGAACATCGGCGTGTAGTGTAGCCTTGATTCGCCGTTGCCAGGCAACGAACTAAGTCCTCGCGCGCCTAGAATATGATTAGATTATAGTTAAAACCGGTATTAAAAAAAAATGCGATTAAATAATTAAGTTTCTTAGTATGTATTAAAATACACGTGATTTTGGTGGGGGGGGGGGGGTTAGTTTTAAACCTCAGCACGTATCACCAAGGGGGAGGGAGGGGTTAAAAAATGTTAAAAAAACATCACGTGATTAACGGACAGCCCCTAGTTGGATAGAAAGGGATTTTTATTATCATGATTATGATTAACAAATCCTCTGTACTAATATATGTAATGATTACGAACTGTACGAAGAACAAACTCACATTAATTTAATTTTTGTTAATAAACTAAGATAACAAAAACATGTAATTTCGTTTTGTTTTTTCTCGTGTTATCACATTGATAGCGCGGTTGTAAATATTATGTCAAGCATGGTGCAGCTACTCGGGTAATCTGTTCAGTTGTTACGGAAACATCGAAGATGACGGAAAACTACGCCGCTGTTCTCCATGGGCCTATGGACTTGAAGATCGTGAGTCTTCTATCGCTGTTTTGCACCATTATGATCTTCCTGTCCTTGTCCCAATATATTAGTCCACACGTATCTTTCCACGATCTCTCTCTGTAAGTCGTCCTCTTCCTCCGTCAGTCGATCCCATAAGAAAATCTTTTTTGTAACCTCTCTCTCGCTATTTTTATTGTACATATCTATGTTCATAACCTTTAATTACTAGACTACAGGCCCGTGTACAAACTTTACCTACGTAGTAAATGAACCACCAGGAGACCTATGTAGGATGATAGAAGAGTATAAAGTAATAAGATTCAGCACTATGCCGTCACTTGTAAGCTGTCCAACTGAGTGTAATTGAAGAGGGGGGGGTTGCAATCCTCGATCATTTCTCCTTGTCGCATGATTTTTGTACGGCGTTGCAAAATAATAGATTAGAAGAGGTATATAATAAAAATTATAATTTTATTATTAAGTATTAGTTTGTCGGAAAAATTCGTAATTTTCCGACGATTTACAGATTAAATTTGGCCATTTGATTACGTACGGCATTGGTTCCATACAGTTTCAATACCTCTCCTAATCATTATTTCGCAATGCCGTACAAAAATCATGCGAGAAGGAGAAATGATCGCGGGTTGCAACCCCCTCTCTTCGACTGTACTCAGTTGGACAGCTTACAAGTGACGGCATAGTGCTGAATCTTATTACTTTATACCCTTCTATCATCCTACATAGGTCTTCTGGTGGTTCATTTACTACGTACATTTTGTTCACGTTATTTTTGATGGTCCTAATCCTAAATCTTCTCTGACTTGTGTTAGTAATCCTTAATAACGCAAAGTAAATATAAATATAAAATAACGGTCTAGTCGGGAGAACGGCGCCTGCCGATCCGGAGACCCCGGGTTCAAACCCCACACGCACCACTGTCTTTTCGAAGTCATGTGCGTAATGCCGCTAACTTAAACCGGTGAAGGAAAACATCGTGAGGAAACCGACATGTACCTAGAATGTTTCGAAGACATGTGTCATCCACCAACCCGCACTGGGCCAGCCTGGTGGATTATGGCCTTAACTCTTTCCTTGCGAGAGAAGGCCCCGAGTCGCAGCAGTGGGAACATTTAGTGGGCTGTTGATGATGATGATGAAATGTAAATAAAACTCAAAAATATATTTTTCAGGAAAAATGGCCTGTTCCAGAAATAAATGATAATGGTAAGTTAACTACGAAAATTAAAAGGTACAGAATATAAACAGTTCGTGCAAAGTATGTATTGCGATTCAGAGAGCATTCGGCGGTTTAAATACCTACGCAAAAGCTGGAGTAAGTTTATTAGGTGCTTTCTCCCACCAGTAAGATAGGTCGACAATATCGCGAATGGAACTCGCTCAGTACAAGTGTCGAGACAAATTGCAAAGTGAATCAATAAATAAAGTGGCCAAGTGCGAGTTGGACTCGCCCATGAAGGGTTCCGTTGCAGCAAGTAACATAATATACATAGTACACATAGTTCTTGTAGTTCGTTCTAACTTTGATCGAAGTTTCAATAATAGTGTATTCATAGCTGGGCATTAACTCGTTAATCCGTTAATCGTTAATTAACGAAGTTAACATTTTGATTAACGGATTAACTTTTAAGTTAACTTTTAAAAATGTTAACGGATATGTTAACTTCCGTTAATTATGCAGAAGTCCGTTAATCGTTAATCCAATGCTTACTATTTACCGCACGGCACCTCGGCGCGGCGCAAAACAGTTTCAGACAAGTATGAAATGAAAAGTGCTGGGCGCAGTGTGACCATATGTGGCGGGTTCCTGCAATTTTGGCAGGATTGAGGCGTCATTTTAGCCTGTGGCATAATCGGTTGACGTATGAAAACAAATATAATGTTGTTATCATAAGTCACATTTCCGATAATCTCGAGTTCTTTATGGCTGAAAATTTGAGCATAGACAGACATACTCGAATTTGACTGACGTTTACAATTTAGTTGAATATTTCACACATCCCTAGTAAACCAAGTAGATTATAGTAATCCATAGCTAGTGGGAAACTCCCCAATAAAATCAATCATACTTTTTAGATCGTTTATCTGTATTGTAACTTTCTTTTAATAAAATCGGTGGTAGTTCATTTCATCTAACCAAAGAAAAGTTAAATAAAATGAACAAATCAATGTATAAGAATGAAGAAATGGAGGTATACAATGAAAATTCCAGTGTTTAACATCTTCCTAATATTATAAATGGCAATTTTTGGATGTTGCAATGTTTGTTATTTCATCACGTCAGAACGTATGGGAACGGGAAAGGATTGGGTTGAAATTTGGAAAACAGCCCTCAAACGCTGCAGTTGAACGTCTGCTATCCACGGGTAAAGAGATTTTAACACCAAAGCGAGCCTCGTTTTCAGACGAGAACTTCGACATGTTCATGAGGGGAAATAGATACCTCATGAGAGGATATCGACAGGCCTCGTGGCTTAGTGGGTAGTAGCTCTGCCTGCGAACCCGAAGGTCGTGGGTTCGATTCCCACCCAGTGCAAATATTTGTGTGATGAGTTCAAATGTTTGCACTGTGTCTGGGTATTTAAAACTATATAAGTATTATATCAGCTATCTGGCCGCCATATTACAAGCTTTGCTTAGTTTGGGGTCAGATGGTGTTGTGTGTGAATTGTCCACCAATATTTATTTATTTACCTATGCGCATTATGCCCGACGATTAAATTACACATTAAATTAAATTAAAAAAATTGGCAGTCATAGAAACTGCCGATAGAAGTGAAAACTTATAACTCAGAATTTGATAGCTTACCTTGGAAACAACACGGGTGTAACCGGAGGGCGTGGCCTGGTCATCATGGCATGGCCATCTAGAAAAGCAGCAGCATTTCCCATTGGCTGACGCATTTCTAGATGCCCAAACGCCAAGGTCCCGAGTTTACCCGTAGATTTCTTATCATACCCGAGCGTGACGCTAGAATTCAATTCACAGCCCACGAATAATCTGTCTCGAACCGCCTTAAGAAGTTTTCACTTCAATAATAAAATTAAAATATAAGTATTTGGTTTTTTCCTAACCTGTTAACTTCCAGAACCTAAACCAACAGGTTTTATAGGTTCACTAACGCAACGATATAAAAATCCAATACGCATATTAACGGATTAACGTTAACTTCCGTTAATTCTTACAAAATGTAACGCTTTAACGTTTAACGAAGTTAACTTTTTTTGTAACGGATTAACGATTAACGAAGTTAACTATTTGATTAACGGTGCCCAGCTATGAGTGTATTTATGACGTACTAAAAAAAAACTACTCATCAGATCGAGTTCAAACTAATTTTCGTTGGTAGTTTTTACATGGTAATGTACATCATATATGTTTTTTAGATTTTTCATTCTCTTACTTTAGAAGTTACTCGTAACCGTCTCTCTTCCAATGTAGTGAGGTGTAGGTGAGGTGAGGTGTAGGTGTGTAATTATTCAGTGTAGACGAAAATGATTTTAGAAACCTCAACATCATTTTTGAAGACCTATCGATAGACACCACCCCACACGTGTAGATTTGATGAAAAAAAAATTTTCGAGTTTCAGTTCTCAGTATGGGGGCAACCCTAATTTAACTTTTTTTTTCTAATTTTTGTTCAAATCTTAATGCGGTTTACAGAATACATCTACTTACCAAGTTTCAACAGTGTAGTTCTCATAGTTTCGGCAGAAAGTGGCTGTGACATACGGACGGACAGACAGACAGACAGACAGACAGACAGACAGACAGACTTGACGAATCTATAAGGGTTCCGTTTTTACGTTTTACGGAACCCTAAAAAGAGAGAAAGACCGAGTTTCTAGATAAAGACGAATTAGGTAGGTAGATAGGTGTCGTCCTTCGACATGCATAAAATTAATAAATTGTAGTATGACGTCCTTAAATTACAGGGCAGAACCGCGTATCTTCTTCTATGTAGGTACGCAAATCTCATCGTAGACCGAATCGTGGCAAAACATCAAGCCAGACAGCAGTCAGCTGCAAACCTATTTTATTGATGGAAAAAGAAAACAAGATATGGATATTGAGCGTGGTTAAATAGTGGAGCAAGTCTCCGATATTTCAAGACCTTCCCGTGATCAGTGTTGTAGTGAACAACCACGATAGCCTAAAACAATGATGACACATCGGGCACTCTCATTCTACTGTACCTGGACGTCTACTCTGTTTCTACGAAAACGTAATTTCGAATTAACTAGCTACTTTCCAACTCCGATTCTACTTCGATCCGTCGTTTTATCCGTTTAAATGTTCTAAGCTTATTCTAATTAGAGTAGGCTTAGAACATTGTTCAAACAATGTTCTATCGGACGAAACGAAGTAGAACGAGAGCAGGAAAGTCGCGAGTTTTTTTTCGAAATTACGTTTTCGTAGAAAGAGAGTAGACGTCCTGCTGTAGACAGTCAAAGCCGAAACCCTAATCTTTATGCGTTTTTGGTACTTGCTTTTTTTTTAAACAAAACTACACAGAGGCTAAATGAAGCCAACTGGTGGCCAATGTTCCAGAGGTGCTGATCGAGGTGTCCTGTGTGGGCATCTGCGGGTCGGACGTGAAGCTGTACAGCACCGGCAAGTGCGGGTTCGACCAGCTCACCGAGCCCATCGTCATCGGGCACGAGGGCGCCGGCACCATCGTCAAGGTACCTGTCTATTTAACTGTCTCAAATAAGTTTCTGCATTTCTTTTTCCACCCTAAGAAGGTGGTCGACACCGGTACCCCATCTCTTCGAAGGCAAGGCAGAAAAAACTCAAGAGATGATAAATTTGATTCAACTACCTCATAATTCCGCAACCGTATCGCTTATACTCGTAGGTCCCAAGTCAAGGTGGAGAAAAGTAGTTCTAGAGTCGCGGCCGAGGAAACATCTGAAAGTCAGAGCATCAGACCAGCGTCAACGCCCATTTGCAAGTTGCAAGAAAGGTACTTCACTGCTGCCAGTCGAAATACGAAACTAAATAGGTAATCAGAGGAGGATCTCTATGTGTGATTTATTCAAACTACTTTGACTTTAATTCCCCTGGAAACATTACCCCATAGAACACAGTGATTTTTGCATATGCTTGCTTGGCGTTAGAATAACTGGCAAAGATGTGGTACTTCCCCGGTGGACTCCGCAAAGAGCCCATCCAACCAAGTTTCTGCCTTTCTTTTTCTACCCTAATATGGTAGTCGACACCGGTTTCTCATCTCTTCAAAGGCGAGGTAATGTTTGCACATTACCGCCAAGCAGTAATGTGCAAACACTACTGTGTTCCGGCAATGTTTCCAGAGAAATTACAGGGCTTAGAGATATAACATCTTAGATCTCTAGGTGACGAGCGCAATGCAGTGCTAGGTAATGGTTTGGTCGCTTCATGTTCCAATAGCTGCGTGTCACTGTGCTGTTATGTGGCTTGCATGTTGCTTACCATCAGGTACATGTCCTGTTAGTCTCATCACTCTTTCTTTAAAAAAAAAAGAGTCATTGTTTCAAGTGGTCGGCACATGCCACCCTGGTGACTGATGCAACAATTCCATTGTACCAGGTCGGAAGCAACGTGAAGGAGTTGCGAGCCGGCGACCGCGTGGCGATCGAGCCGACGCAGCCGTGCCGCGCGTGCGAGTACTGCCGCCGCGGCCGGTACAACCTGTGCCCCGCGCCGCACTACTGCTCGTCCGCGGGCGCGCCCGGCAACCTGTGCCGCTACTACAAGCACGTCGCCACATTCTGTCACAAGTCAGTATTCTACTAGCTACTAGACAATAGAGCTAGGATTCAGCAATGCTTTGTGTTCTTTTGGTGTCTTTATCGACCGAAGCGGCGGGTTCCTCTACAAATTGCCCAAATATCTGTCTTCGATGTGGAGACAATGTGTCACTGCAGTGCCGTCTTGCTCTTCTCTTAGAAAGGTCACCAAACAATATCCTTTTATACAATTTATGGCCTTATTTGATAAGACTTCTCTACTGAACGACACAATCCTTGTAATAAAATACTGTCAATCATGTACATGCCCTATAGGACGAAGTTCCTCAAATGTTTGGACAGAAATTGAAAGTTAGATTTAAGCAATTTAAGATTTGCGTTGACGAGCTTGTCAAGGAGGAGGACAACGATTAAAATGTCTAAGACAAAGAAAGGTAGCATAACTCCCCTCCCCCCTAAGTGTGGTTGTGTTGGGTTTGATACCACATACAAATATCTACGTATTTCCAGGATCCCCGATAACCTGTCAATGGCGGAAGGCGCCGCGGTGCAGCCGCTAGCGATCGCCATACATGCGTGCAACCGCGCGCGCATCGCACTCGGCGCGCGGGTGGCCATCATGGGGGCCGGGCCCATCGGCATCCTCACCGCCATGTCGGCGCGGGCCATGGGCGCGGGGAAGATACTCATCACTGGTGAGATCAACTTTCAGGCTTTGTTTAGCTCTAAAACGATCTTGACGTAACTACGAACAACAATGCCGGGGTACACATGGTGCAACCATGTTTGTGCGTGAAAAATTCTTACGACTAGTGATTTGATGTGCTGGCTCCGCTTCTGAAAGGAGCTTCTTAATGGAACCAAGCGACGAAATAGCTCATAAGCGCAAAATACTTGAAATTGGCGTGATCCTTACTATGAAAAGACCGGAGCCAGGGATGCCCAGACCCAAACTATAGAGGACGTGGGAATTTTCTAGTAATAGAACATTTTTGCAGAGTTCGCCAAGGAACGTACCACATCTTTACCTGTTATCCCACCGCCAAGTAATGTGCAAAACTGTGTCACGTGGAGGGCAATATTACAGGGCAAAGAGACAAAGATTCTTATACATGCGAGTAACAAGCATAGTGCAGTGCTATGCACCAATTTGGATTCCTCATGTTTCAAATAGATGCATGACACTGTGCTGAAATGGATAGGGGTATTGCTTACCAACAGGCGCATGCCTTGCTCGCTACGCCACTCCCGCCAAATTGGGATTCATATATCAGCGTACCTACTTACGAGTATAAACCAGCACGGTGTAGAAAAGGCTTTTTCCAGTATTAATATATGTTTAAACGGTGTTCAGACGTGGTAGAGTCGCGGCTGGTGACGGCGCGGGAGCTGGGAGCAGACTACACGCTGCTGACGTCACGCGACGACTCTGACGACACAATCGCGCGCAGCATCGTGTCTCAGCTCGGCGCCGAGCCTGACGTCACCATCGACGCGTGCGGGTATGCGCAGGCGCAGCGGGTCGCCATGAATGTGAGTTTCCCCCACCTGCCGTAAAACACCATCGGCCTACGGGGACCACACACCAAGTGGCACCCGGGAGCCGCCGCCGCGCCGTTGCGTTTGATTTTAGACCTTATTTTCAGAAAGTTACAAACTACTTTAATATGAACGTCAATCGATGAGATAGTAGGAACACGGAGGCGCCTGGGCGAGACGCTGTTCCGTTTGACTTTAGACCATAATGTCATATCTTTACCAACTACTTTAGTTTGAACGTCGACCTATGAGTGACACGCAGCCCAGTTACACAGAGGCACCCGGGCGCCGCTTGGGTTATAGGGGCAAGTTGGATCTTGTTGGTTCCAAGTTCAAGACCCAAGGGTCTTGAACTTGAGCTTCCTTGATTCGGAACCTATGGTTCAAATTGTCACGCGTAATACGGTCATCATTCATAAGATGATAGGAAGTCATTTGCTAAATGCTGTTAACTTTGAAACGGTGAAGCAAAACATTGAAAGCAACCGACACGTTCATAGAATCTTTCTATATTAGTTATACCTCATCCACCGACCCGATCTGGGCGAGCGTGATGGATCATGACCTTGGCTTTCTTCGCTAGAGAAGGCACAGAGTCGATTTAATGAGCATTTGGGCATGGAACATGGGCTGCATATGCCATGCTCTACAAACTCTACATTTATTTTATAACTCCATATTGTCCAGGTGACGAAAACCGGCGGCACCGTGCTAGTGGTGGGCATCGGAGAGGACAAGGTGGAGGTGCCGCTCACACCCGCGCTGCTGAGGGAGGTGGACATCATCGGCTCCTACAGGATTGTTAACACGTACGTTTGTTTCAGGAATTTGTTCTATTATATACAAATATACCTACTTAGTGGAATCCTTACTAGCGGAACCTTACTTCTTCTTTGAGCGGAACTTACGTATATCGCAACTCCATCGAGTTTCAGGGCGTCCTACACTATGTTTGCCTATAATTAAGATGGGATCTGGTAATATAGTTTGCTTTAAGGGTTGTTTGCACTTTGACAGTAAACACATGCACTAATCACTCGCACTAATCAAAATGTAAACAGGTATTTAGGCAAAGATACCCTTAGACTTGTTAACATATTTCTGCTGTTCTTCAGGTACCCAGCCGCGTTGGCCGCTGTATCGAGTGGTACCATCCCCTTACAGAAGTTCATCACGCACCACTTCCCGCTGCAGCAGGCCAAGGAGGCGCTCGACCTGGCCAAGAGCGGCGCCGCCATGAAGATCATCATACACGTGCAGAAATAAATATACTACATAAATGAGTCTTTTATTTCATCCAATATTATGAAAATTCAGAACCGATCGACTCGAATACGTTTTTAGGGTTCCGTACCCAAATGGTAAAAACCCCTAGATTAACCCTATTACTGGTCTTGGCTGTCCGTCCGTCTGTCACCAGGCTGTATCTCAAGAACGGTGATAGCTAGACACAATGATATTAGAAACTTTAATTATATAATACGTCAATGGCTAGACAGTTGAAATTTTCACAGATGATGTATTTATATTGCCACTATAATAACAAATACTAATAAAAATAAAATAAAAACATAATTTAGGGGGGCTCCCATACAACAAACTTGATTTTTGCTCGATTAGTCCCTCCTAAATAAAATAAATGGCGCCACTAGTAAAAATAGAACGCGATATAGAATTCATCGTCAAAATCATGAGCCAAAAATCAATATCTTAACAAAACTTTTAGCCTGTCTGCGGAAATTGGCATTGCTAATGGTACCGAACCCTTCGTGCGGGAGTCCCACTCGCACTTGGGCGGTTTTATTTAAGTTTGTTACCTACATCGTGTACAACAAAATCTATACTAATATTATAAAACTGAAGTTTGTGAAATCGAACACGAACACGTACACGTTCAACAACAGCTCCGCAAAAAAAAATCAAAACGAGTGGATTTTTTTGAGCTGCGTGCATCTCAGTAGAATCAGTGTAACTAGTAACAGTCTACCGACCCCGGAGCGGTGTTGACAGCCCCAAGGACCTCAGGAACAACGAGATATCTTCAAAAATATCGGAAAAAACAACTGAAAACAAAGGTTAGTTCGGAAGTAACATCAGGAGACCGCATAACTAAGAATCGAACAAAAGTCACGTTCGACGACATACCTAATACCGATAGAGTTATCACCGATATAGAGATATCCGCCGCACGTTCGTTTCGCTGTACAGACCAATCTGAGGCACGTCATCGGTCATCGGCAGGCGCCTACGACACCTCCCCCCGCCAACTGTGACGTCACCCTCTGCACTCTACACCGATCTCAGAGGCGAACTTAGGAGACCACAACATAATCGTCGGCCCCTCGGAAAAACTGACTGCTGTTTACTGGACTATTGGACAGCCCGAAGAACATCTACGTTGAGTGTGTACGTGAAAATATTGACAAATCCAAGCTTGGAATAGAAGAAGAAGAAGAATACCCGTGAGTAGGATAAGAAGCAAAAAGTTAAATCTAACCGAGTACCTAAATTAAGCCTAATTAAGTAAATTTGCCTAACATCATAAACAACCTAATTTAGAAATTTTTATAAAATGTCTGACGCAACTAAAAAAGCCGCCCCTTCCACTTCTGCCTGCCCCACTTCTGTCCCTGCCAATGCACCCAGACGACCAAGGGTGCTTTCTGTAAGGTCAGTGGCATCTAACTTACACAAGCGCATTTTAAAAAAAAATGTTAAAAGCAGCGCGTCAGACGTGGTGCAGCCGACGCAACATCAGGAAGGGTACCCCGATGTGCCTGTGGATGCCACCGAGGTAGGGTCCAGCCGCGCTCCATTACTCGACAAAGTACCATCGCCACCGTGCTCACGAACAGTAAGTGAAACCTCTGTGCCGTTAACATCAGCGCCAGAGTCGAGCCCAGAACACTTGGCTGCGATGGACAGAGTCGAGAACTGGAAACAGTGTGGAATATCACCTCCGAAAGAGTTGACGATGTATGAAGAAACGGACAGCGTGTCAGAATCGTCATTCCCGACCTCCGCCCGCTCCAAAAGGACCAGTATGCTGATCGCACACTGCTCAAAGCGGACGGGGGTCGAAATGGACAGCGCCACGAAAGTGGCAAACGATGCGTTACTCCGGGGGAAGGACGCTCTCGAACAATCCACTAATCAAAGGCGGGATTTAAAACAAACCGCGATCGAGAGCCTCCAGACCCTCTTCGAGATTGTCCTTTCCCTGGCAGAGTCCAGGCACCGACACATCGCCTCACTCGAACAGGAGCGGACTCGACACGCCGTGGAGCTGCTTTCGGTGGAAAGGGCCCACAACAAGTCAGTACAAAAAATTAATAATGATATAACAAAGGAGGTAGCTCTGGCCAGGGAAACACTGAGCGAACTACAAAAAGAAATTAAAGCGGTTAGAGACTGGCAGAGCTTTGAAACAAGAGAGCCCCACCAACAAATCAAAGCAACGGCCGAAGTGGTGACGGACATCAGTGGTTATCTCAAGTCAACTGCGCCAAGTCGAAACTCCTCCGTCGATCTGACTCCACTGCAGAACGAATATCTCGGTCTAAAAACCGGGATTGAAATTCTTCGGAGGCAGGTCGACGAGCTTCGGAGAGACTCAAACGTAGAAAGGACGGAAGCCATTGAGATCCTTCACCAAAATGCTAAGATTCTGAAAGAGCTCGCGTCAACTCCTCCACCTCCTACCCCCCCAAATTATTCGGACAGATTAAGTACAATCGAAAAAATACTGACGAAACCAACGCCACCCCCATCCTCAGCCCCAATAAAAATAAACATTGACGAGCACGTGCTACCCATCACAGAACGGCTAGAAGCTGTATCGTCAGAACTCCGGACGATACGGCAGGAAAAATTAATTCTTCCCCCCCCAGGACTAAGCATCGAGGCTGAAATCTGCCAAGCGGAGACGGGCAAGCCATCTAAGCCCAACTACGCAAAAATAGCGGCTAAGCCAATCGTGCCAAAACCAAACCATACTCTCATCGTGACAACGGCAAATTCCACATCTCCCACGACTGCCGAAAATCTAATAGAGAGGATAGCGGTAGCACTGGACACGAAGAAGACTGGAGCTAGGGTTGACCGAGTGCGAAAAGGCCGAAACAGGAAAGTTATCCTGAGCTGCAGCACAGAGGAAGACCTCGGTCTGGTTAGAAGTCGTGTGCAGCAGGACAAGTCTCTAAAGGTGGAGACCGCAAAAGCGGGTAATCCACTGATCATCATTCGAGACGTCCTGTCTTTCCACAAAGACAACGAGATAGTGGAAAACCTTTTGGCGCAGAATAAACATCTGCTACAGGGGGTTGATTTGCAAGAGAGTGCGATTAGAGTGCGGTACAGGAAAAAGGCGCGAAACCCGCATGAGTGCCATCCAGTGATCGAGGTCTCACCTCGCATTCACAGAGCGTTTTTGGACGCCGAAAAGGTCTACATTGGGCTCCAGAGGAGACCAGTGGCAGACCACTCGCCTTTGGTGCAGTGCACCAAGTGCCTAGGTTTCGGTCATACAAAGGCGATCTGCCGGGAAAGGGATGAATCCTGCAGCCATTGCGGAAAAGCCCACTCCTGGACCCAATGCAAGGCAAGAAAAGAAGACCTGCCACCCAAATGCAAAAACTGCGCGATTGCTCATCCAAATAGCCCTAACAGAGAACTCGCTCATAATGCGTTTAGTAGCGAGTGCCCTGAAAGGGTAAAATGGGATGGTATAGCGCGGTCCCGAATATCTTATTGCTAAGGGCACTCATGAGGAACGTGGCTCAGTCTCCCGAAGAGTAGGCGAACCAGGTTTGCGTTTCATCCAAGCAAACCTGCAACGCTCCCAGAATGCAACGACAGAACTCCTGAAGGTCGCGAGAGAAAGGGGGGTTTCGGTAGCCCTTGTTCAAGAACCCTATGTGGGAAACAAAGGCGTGATGAAACAATATCCTGGAACTCGCATTATTCAGTGCAGTTTAAATAGGCAAAAACCAGTTAAGGCAGCCATAATAGTTTTCGGCGACAGGTTGGAGGTAATCCATGACCCCCAAATTGTCACCGAGACGGAAGCAGCTGTCTTATTGGGCGGTACAGGCCTAAAACTGGGAGTGATTTCCGTCTACTTAGAAGGAGACCAAAAAGTCGACCCCTACCTCAGCAGGATCAAAGTTTTCAGCGAAAAACTAGCTACAAAAGACCTTATTGTAGCTGGTGACGTGAATGCATGGTCCCACTGGTGGGGAAGCACATCTCAAAATGAGAGAGGAGAAGCCGTAAACTCTTTCTTTAATGAAATGGATTTGTACATTCTCAACTCCGGCGATACACCAACCTTCGAAATCGTCAGGGAAGGCAAACTCTGCACAAGCGTAGTAGATGTAACAACGTGCAGCAAGTCTCTCCTGGGAAAAATCGAGGGATGGGAGGTTGACAAAAGTATTACAACATCGGATCACAACGCAATCACCTTCAGTTTGCGTCTAGTTAAAGCTCTCGAACAACAGAGACCAATAACAACACGCAAATACAATACCAAGAAGGCAAAGTGGTCACACTTTATGTCACAGTTAAAATCTTCTCTTAAAGAAAGAGACATTTCGCCGGAGTCAGTGGGGAAATGTGAAAGTCCACTAGAACTCGAGTCGATGATTACGAGCTACACTGCTAGTATACATGAAGCCTGCGAACACACCATTCCACTGGTAAGCTCGCCGAAGGGAAATCCAACACCCCCATGGTATACTAAAAAGCTCGAAAATCTGAAGAAAGAAGTTCTTAGACGAAAGAGAAGGATCAGGAATGCCGCCCCTGACAGAGTTGAACTTGTAGTCGAACAGTACCAAATTGCTCGGCAAGACTACAAGGAAAAAGTCAAAGAAGCTCAGACGGAAAGCTGGAGGGAGTTCTGCACGAACCAGGAGAAAGAAAGTATGTGGGACAAGATCTACAGAGTGATGAGAAAAACCTCGACAAGACAGGAAGAAATACTCCTAAGAGACACCGAAGGTAACACTCTATCCCCGCAGCTATCAGCAGAACTACTTGCCAAAACTTTCTATCCCGACGACTCTGAGAGCACAGACCAACCGTGTCATACAGAGTTACGGGAGAAAACGACGGAAACGCCTATGGACTTACCGGAAAATGATCCACCATTCACATCAGCGGAACTGGAATCAGTACTGAGAACTCTAAATCCGAAAAAAGCTCCCGGTACAGATGGGCTAACCGCTGATATATGCGCCGCAGCCATACGTTGCGAATGGAATGTTTTCTTGGCGATAGCAAACAAATGCTTGTCGTTGAAACACTTCCCCAAGCAATGGAAAGAGGCGCACGTGGTCATATTACGCAAACCCGGTAAGACAGATTACACACACCCAAAATCTTACCGCCCCATAGGTCTTCTGTCCGTTCCCGGAAAAATCGTCGAAAAGCTTCTGGTAAACCGACTCCAATGGCATCTCCTCCCAACCATAAGTAGGAAACAGTACGGCTTCATGCCCCAAAGAGGCACCGAAGACGCCCTCTATGACCTGGTAGAGCACATCAAAAAAGGAGTTGACAATAAAGACACCGTACTCCTAATCTCCCTGGATATAGAAGGCGCCTTCGACAATGCATGGTGGCCCGCCCTCAAAAATCAATTAGCGAAGAAAAGGTGCCCAACAAACCTCTACGACATGGTAAACTCTTACCTCAGCGGCCGTAAAATCAAGGTCAACTATGCAAGAGCAGTCTTCGAGAAGGAAACAACCAAAGGATGCGTCCAAGGGTCCATCTGTGGACCAACCTTTTGGAATGTGATCCTAGACTCGTTACTGCGAATGCTAGAAGCCGAGAGAGTATACTGTCAAGCATTCGCGGACGACGTCGTTCTCGTATTTACAGGCAGCCCGACCATCATCGAACAGCAAGCGGGCAGGGCGCTGAACATGACAGTGGAATGGGGTAAAATTAACAAACTCAACTTTGCAGCGCATAAAACCAACGCAATGCTTTTTACAAAAAAGTTGAAGTACGAACCTCCAAACATTGTCATGTCCGGCGTGCGGCTTGATCTGGTCGAGGAAGTCAAACTGCTAGGCCTACTGATCGACAGACGGCTCAACTTTAAAGCACATGTGACCGCCCAATGTAAAAAAGTGGCGAACATTTATGGACAGCTAGCATGTGCAGCGAAGGTGACCTGGGGATTAAATGGCGAAATCACGAGAACTATCTACGTCGCGGTGGTGGAACCTATCATCATGTATGCCTCAAGTGTATGGGCGCAAGCGGCAGACTTCGAGGAAAACAAGTCTCATTTGAACGCAATCCAAAGAGGTTTTGCCCAGAAAATCTGTAAGTCGTACCGTACTGTTTCTCTAAAATCAGCACTTGCCCTTTCCGGTCTGCTCCCCCTAGATCTCAGGATACAAGAAGCAGCAAATTTGTACAGAGTAAAAAAAAACCTCTCCCAAGACTACCTCCCACCAGAAGTGGAACTCGAACGGAACGTTAACTACCTGGACCAACCCCATCCGTCCACACAGGTATCCGTAGAGTACGAACTCATAGAAGACACCTCCAATCTTCCAGAAGGACCACAAATTTATACTGATGGCAGTAAGGTTGAGGGTAAAGTCGGAGCTGCTCTAACTTGGTGGGAGAATGGCAAAGAGGTCAAAAACTCGACCTTCAAGCTCCACTCCGAATGCACGGTCTTTCAATCGGAACTTTATGCTCTTTACCGGGCAACTCAAATGGCGTTAACGAGCAAGGACCCTGAAGTTAATGTCCTGAGTGACTCTCGATCTTCACTCGAACTGCTAAGTAACCCAAAAACGAGTCACCCCTTGGTAAAGTGCATAAAGGAAAACATTGGACAGATAAATGCTGAAGGGAGATCTCTTCGTCTTTTCTGGGTGAGAGCGCATGTTGGCACCGTCGGCAACGAGAGAGCTGACGAACTGGCCAAATTGGCGGCGCTCGCCGAATCACCCAGGGACTACGAGGGGATCCCCTTGTCCTACGTCAAACGTAAAATCCGCGAAGAATCGGTCAAGACATGGCAGGATCGATATGAAACCTCGGACACTGGAAAAGTCACCCAGACGTTCCTCCCCGACATAGCAAACGCATATCGGGTGATTAGAACCACGAAACTGACTCCCTTCCAAGTACAAGCGTTGACGGGACACGGAGGAATAGCAGAATACCTGTACAGATTTAAGCTCAAGAGTAGTCCTGCATGCGAGTGTGACCCCAACCAACCCGAAACTGTCTGGCACGTGCTAGTCGATTGTCCCCGATTCATGGCCGCAAGACATGAGCTCGAATCTATGATCGACGGAAGGCTGGTTGTCTCGGATCTCCACAACATCTTAGCAGATCCTGATAACAGAACACGGCTTCTGTCCTTCATGGAGACCTCATTCCGCATAGCGGCCAAGAGAAACTCCACTATTTCAAATACGCGCCCCCCTTCGCCACCACACCCTGTCCCGCTGTCTGTGGACGCCGCGTGGAATGCGGTTCCCGCCCAACATAACTCCTCGAAGAGCATCTCCATCCAACAACTACTGGAGAACGCAGATCGAGGAGAGGCTGGGATCCGTGTCCGTGGAGTGGCTCTCTTCATGGACAGCAACAAAGAAAGATTCGGAATAAGCTTTTGCTTCGCCTGGGAACGGAAACGAGCCCGTTTGTCACCTGGATTGTCTTGCCTGCTTAATGGGAGTACCGCAAAAGTCACAATGAAGCGGAAAACCTACGACGCTATGCCGGTGTACGAGGTAGACGGCCACCGATTTCGTTTGGTGCGATCGAAAAACAAAACGATTGCACTAATAGAATACTCGGAAGGTCGGACGCCTTTCACACAGGCAAGTGCGCTGCTCGCACATCTGAGCAGAAATGCAGGTGAAGCACCCCGGGTGATAAGCGTGGACGCGATGGCAATCGAATACTCAAGAGCGAGAGTCGCAGACCGGCTGGGTTGCATTGAGGCCTCTAAGCATCATGAGGTTGTCGTATACGAAGACAGGGGAGAAAATCTGAGCTTCCTCAGAGCCCCTTCGCACGACCACACAAATGCAACTGACAGCTGGGGACATCCTGTTCCTAGTTCGACCATCCAAACCGGCTCCGAAAGAGCACAGCAGAGGGCAGCCGCGGAAAAAGCTTCAGCCAATCAAAGTGGCAGCCGAGGCACCAACACGGCCTTCGTGACTGCCTTCAACGCAGCAGCAAAGAGCGTACTCCGAATCTCATCCCATTCATCAACCCCCTCGACGTCAAAGACCCCCAAAGCAGCTTCACAGCAACAGATGAGCCGAACGAGAGCCGACATGGGACAGGTTGAACCGCCGCGCTATGTCACGGCTTCGGAGCCGCGGAGCCATGCACGAAACGCCTTCATCGAATTCATAGCCACACTGAGCGCGACACGACTAGTCAACCTCAAGACCTGCGAAAACATCATGCAGTTCTATAGGCTAGGAAGTGAAAGCCTCTTAAAGGCGAAACTCGAGGAGGCCGAAGCAGCCATTTACAATAATGTCACTTCCCGGGTCATCAAGGGAACCATGACAGGACAGTATATGGCAGCTTACAGTGCTGAAAATGGCTTCGTGACACTGAACGAGAAAGAGACAGAGCGCGCGGGAATGCCTGTTTATGCGACAACACCAAACGACCCAATTGTAGTTACCGCCCGATGCACCAAGATAATGCTGGACGATAAGATCCTAGAGATGGCCAAGACCATCGAAGGGAACTCAAACATCAAAGCGAATTGGGAAAATTGGGAGGTACCGAGAATACAGTGGGTTAACGGAGTTCCGGGATGTGGAAAGACAACATGGGTAATTAGACACTTCGACGTGGACAAGGACGCCATCATCACCACAACAACTGAGGCAGCAAAAGATCTCAGAGAAAAGCTATCGCACCGAATAGGAAATCTGGTCAAAACCAGAGTGCGAACCATGGCTTCTGCTCTGGTAAATGGTTTCGGAAGAGAAAGTTTCAGCCGCCTCATGGTGGATGAAGCTCTCATGAACCATTTTGGAGCCATTGTGATGGCTTCAAGGCTGTCTGGTGTTGATGAAATTGTCCTCATCGGAGACGTCAATCAGTTGCCTTACATCGACAGGGAAAATCTCTTCGAAATGAGGTATCACCGCCCAAACCTGGTAGCAAAGATCAGCCAGGAGTTGCTCTGCACTCATCGCAACCCGATGGATGTCGCATATGCGCTGAGGGAAATATACTCCGGTATGTACTCCTCAGCGTCCCGTATAAAGTCCCTAGAGCAGAGAAGATATAAGGGAGCGCAAATACCCAACACCCTTCCAAACACCCTCTTTTTAGTTCACACTCAAGAAGAGAAGGAGACCCTGACAAACCAGGGTTATGGGTCAGGCACCGGGTCACGCATCCTTACCATCCATGAAGCTCAGGGACTAACATACGAGTCGGTAATCGCAATCAAAACCAAGGCTAACATGAAGCTGCACGAGAGCGTGCCCCATGCGGTTGTTGCAATCTCACGGCATACGGGGACCTTCACATACTACGCTGACGACACCGATGACGCCATCGGCCGGTTCGTGCGGCGAGCGTTGGCTGCATCACCGAAGACCATCCGAGACTTCAACCTGCAGATGGCCATCAGGGACAGAAATGCGGCCGTTGTGGAGGCTCTGGGCCGGGAGGAGGCGGCTTAGGCAGATGACAATTAGGCAAAGAATCGATGTCGAGTCGATTACTCCCGGAATAGTCAACCGGTAGTGATCGGCTCAACAGACGAGCTATTATTAGAACTAGAATTATGTTTAACATGTTCCTAACTCCCCCCTATTTTCCTCATCTTCTCCTAATCCAAGACACATGTAAAAAAAAAAAAAAAAAAAGAATTGTAATGACAAAGATCACGGACCCCGGTGTCTGTGGAGTGGCTAATTTAAATAAAAAAAAAAAAAAAAAAAAAACTGAAGTTTGTTTGTTTGAAAGCAAGGATTTCGGGAACTACTGATCCGAATTGAAAGATTCTTTCTCTGTTGGATTGTCCATTTATCGAGGAAGGCTATAGGCTATTTAACATTACGCTACTATCAACAGGCGGAGCAAGAATGAAAATGTATGAAAAACGGCGAATAATATTGCTTTTTCAGAGCTTTCTTTGCGTGACAGCATGTGTCTATCTTTTAAAGGTTGTGTCATTAGAACCTAAGGTAACCGAATTTGTTCAAAATTTTAATTGGTACGAGTATGACCAATTTTCGATAGATGACGTAGCAATGCGCGCACGGTTCAGCTAGTCAAAACATTACATTAAATCACTGTCTTCCAAAATATAACATATCATGTACTAGCTCATAAACCACTGAAACCCTCAAAAACACTTAGGTTTTTTTTTAAACGTAGCGTAAACAACGCACTTACGTAACCTGACATTTTTCCACCAACTTTGTAAACATGCATTTTTAAATTTTATTCTTGGCCATGGATAGGCGCTCGACCTGGCCAAGAGCGCCGTCGCCATGAAGATCATCACACACGTGCAGAAATAAATACCTACACTACATAAATCTGTTTTGTATTGGATTATATATTATGAAACTATTCGGACTCGAATACGTTTCTGTATATATAATATTTCAGGAACGAAGCTCCTTACGCCAGGCTTGGTAGGGATTTTGCTACACGACCGAATTAAAAATATCCGAAAAATATATAACATTTAGGCCTACTGTCCACGCACGCGTCTTTTTTCGAATGCATGCATCCTACGAACAAACGCAAGACGTGCGGCTGTCGTGTCGTTGTCGTTTCGTGGACATAGACTTCATTATTTGTACGCAAGATGCAAGCATTCGTCTTGCATCCGACAATTGTCGAAATCGTGCGGATGTCGTGCAGCAACATGGACAATTGACCTTAGGGAATATATTTCACATAAAGATAAACAAAATCAGGTAATCAACAAAACACATTTTATTTCAGAACCTTTCTTAAAATTATTTATTACAAATTTATTTATTTATTCAGTTGCAATGAAGAAACTGAAGAAATATTGGAATTTTGAATCTGCTTAGGTTGAAATTATTGTAAGATTTATTTCAGTCTATTAAATAAGAACACAGAGATATCTCACTTTCTTTTACAAAGTTAAGAAGTACCTTTAAATTATTGTTGTCAAAAAATAAAAGGCCCGTTTTGACATTAGAGAAAGACTCTACAATGTTACAATGTAACAAAACAAACAACAAAATAATAATAATTAATTACGTATTAAAGTGTTTTACACCATTTTACGGTTCAACTTCAACTTTTAGATTTGGCTTCTGTATGCATAGTGACCGCAACTTCGCCAGTGTCTTGTATGTAGTCGCTGGTACATTATTTTCTAAGTACCCTCCCTGATTCAAAACGCAGTCGGATTTATTTCGGAATCAAACCTCTTGCTTTTTGTTTTTCAGCCCCGACCAAAATGAGGGATGTTTGTTATAAGTATGCCGATGTATTTTTGTCTGTCTGTTCAACCGTAGCTCTCAAGCGGTTGGACCGATATCGATGTGGTTTTTCTTAGATGAAAGCCAACTTCGTTCTTATATTTGGTTAATATGGATTCAAAATGGCCATTTCTACATAATGGCGGACAAAATATTTTTCACAACCTCCCTCAATATGAGTATCAAATGAAAGGGCTTGATTAGTAAATTCTACTAATAACAAATTTCAAATCCAAGGTAGTCCGGGGTTTATCAATTTTTTTTAATTTTGTTCTTGTACCCGATTAGAATAACAAAACCAAAGATTGTCATTCTGTGCCCAACTGCCCAAATAGATCGGATTGCGTTGTGAATCAGTAGGTACCCGCGTTTGTTCGGAGTAGGTGCAGGTAATGTTGATATGGGACGTTGGTCGGCAAGCTTCTTGTAATTTACTGTTACATCGTTATAGGTATTTAAGGCGAAAAAAAAATAATGGTTGTCTGTAAAGTCGGGTTACTGACGTTAGTTGAACGTGACAACTTCAACTACGCCTTAGAGCGAGGTAACACCGGCGGCGAGGTAACGGCGGCAACGTTACATGACGTCATGTTTTGCGGGCGTGCAGCCGGCTTCATCGAATTATAAGACGTTGTCACGTCAAAAAAACGAAATTTATGAGTTTAGGTTACATCACTAGTGCAGTGGCAGATGTCAAAAGGGGTCTTTATTTTTTTTAAGAATTTAATGACATTTATGAGGACATATATTTCACGATATTGTGATAGTAAGTTCACAGTAGGTTGAGTTTGGAGGGCGCGAAGACGCCGGGGCGCGTGTTGAGCACGGCGTTGTTGGCGCGCGGCACCGGCATGCTGCCCAGCTTGCGCCCGCCGCTGGCTGCACCTGCGCACGAGTACGACTACTCACTTTCTATTTCTACATTGTACTATGAAAGCAATCTTTAAATAGAATAGTTAGTGTTCTTCGAAAAATAAAAAATCTACTTCACTTTAATAAAAATTAGATTCTCGACAAAATTTTATATTTCTGTGAAATCAACTGTTCAAATGAAACAGCGTGATACTAGGATGCGACGTCGAGGAAAACTAATTTTATTCATGTCTGTGGTACTTTCCCAGGGGGGCTCTGCAAAGAGTCCTACCACTACAAACTTTCACTTCTGTCGGGTTTCCTGGGACGCACACATTTTTGAAGTGAAAACTTCTGTTGGCGCACCACAGATTTTTCGTGGGCTGTGAATTGAGTTCAAGCGTCGCGATCGTGAATGAAAGAAATCTTCGGGTGAACGCGGGAATATAAACATCTAGAAATATCTAGATGGCCATAGCTAGAAACATGGCTGTCTGCATGCTTAGAAGACTTATTTAGACGACAATGCTTTGAAGATGTATTCCAGACTAGCGGCCGGTTTCACCGGCAGCCCTCCGGCTTCACCCGCGGAGTTTCCACAGTTAGCTACTCGTATTAAATTCAGAGTTATAAGTTTTCACTTCTATCCGGAGTCCTTATGACTGCCAATTTTTTTTGACTTCAGCTAAATGAAAGAGAAATAGAAATATCTATGTAGGTTTTCTGAGCAGAAAGAAATGTAGAAACGTTACCAGTCTTCTTGGCGGGCGAGGTCTTCCCCGCCCCGCCCCGCCCCCGCGCCGCGTACGCCCCGCGCGCCGCCTTCTTCTTCGCCGCCGACGTGCCGCGACGCTTGTATCTGAATAATAAATAAATATCGGTGGACAATTCACACACAACACCATCTGACCCCAAACTAAACAAAGCTTGTACTATGGCGGCCACATAGCTGATATAATACTTATATACATGTAACAACATACTTATTATACATAGAAACACCCAGACACTACAAATATTAGAATTTATCACACAAATATTTGCTCTGGGTGGAAATCGAACCCACGAACATCGGCTTTGCAGGCAGGGTTCCTACCCACTAAGCCACGAGGCCAGTCAAAAATAATGCACATAAACACCGTTTATACTTGCTACTAGTCGCCAAGTGATCGAGATTCGAGCATAAATGCGATAGAGAGGCACGATCACTCTAAGCTTTCGGCTTATGACGATACCATATGGTGATACAGCCTGTATCCATTTAAGGGCATGTTCTGTTTATTTAAACAAACAATTGTTGTACAACTTTTGTTAAGCAATATTATACGCAAAAAAAAAAGATTTTGTTGTTCTCTAGCATTGTTTAGCTCTATGCGCGTGGGCGCACTTCACTCAGCAAGCGTTAAATAGTGCGCGCACTCTTGCCACGAAGAGTTAGATGTTTTTAGATCGGGCAAATACACTTTTCATTTTGTATATGAAAAAAAAATACAAATTTTTAAAAACTGTCAATTTGACGTATTTAATGTACTTAACATGCCCTTCAAATAATGCAGTCTAATTTTAATAACCCTTATTTATTATATTATTTAAGTTATCATATGGAATCATCGTTCGTAAACAGACTTTACCGTTTGAAAGGTAAGTTACATTTCAAACAAAAAAATAAAAAAACACAAAATCGGTTCATTCGTGCGGGATGCCACAGACAGACATACACACACACAGAGACGTCACAAATATAATAGTCGTTTTTGCGTCAGGAGGTAGAAAAAGTAATCCTGGAGCAAATATTAATAACGCCTAGATCGATAATCTTCAAACAAACTTCTAAAAGTCTTGCTTGACGGCGTCCGGATTGAGCAGGTACAAAAAAATACAACATTTCTGGGGTTCGAGATTGACCGCTGCATGACTTGGGAACACCACATCGACAAGATGTGTGCTAAAGTAAGCAGTGCGTGCTTTGCACTAAGACGGGTGTCCCGAGTGGTGTCTGCGGATGTGTCTCGTTCGTGTTACTTCGCCACGGTGCATTCCCGGTTACAGTACGGCGCCCAACTATACGCGCGCGCTGCCGACTGGGAACGTGCATTCCCCGCCCAAAAAAAGTGCCGTACGTGCCATCGTGGGCGTGTCGCAATGCACATCCGTTAGACCATATTTCAAAGAGCTTGGCATACTTACGTTGCCTGCAATCTTGATCTACCAAGTGGCTGTGTATGTCAAAAATAACTTAGACTCATACAACACGCGAGGAGAGAGACATTCTTGCAATATACGCAACGCTGACAAGCTGGATAGTATACCACACTCCCTCACAAGATCGAAAAAGCTGACTCACATTATGGGACCGGAAGTTTATAACACTCTTCCTAGGTTCACGTACAATGGTCCAAGTCAGGGACTAAGTGCGGAAACCTTACCCACTAGAAGTAGTGGGTAAAACAAAAACTTGAACACTCTTCCTAAAATAGTTAAATCAGCCCCGAGTTTGGGCAGCTTCAAGAACCGATTAAAAAGCTGGCTTATCGATCAAACTTTTTATAGTTACTGCGATTTTTTAAAAAGTGATGGTAAACTCACAATAAAATTGTAAAAAAAATGACATTGTTCATTACAATTGTAATAAATACATATTATATTTTAATGGTTGACACTTATTGGTACGATACTCATTATCGTACAATAAAATGATAAATTTAAACTTTAAAAATGTATACTCTTTGTATGCTCTTTTTTTGTTTTTAAATTGACGTGTAAATTGTACATTTATGAATAAAGAACTTTGACTTTGACAAACGTTTCATCTTAAGTGAGGCAAAACACAGATTGATGTTGGCGTAAGCATTATGTACTGAAGTTCGCCAAACATAACTTTAATGTCGTGGAGTGTGTACAGTGAAGGACCATACAAACCATCACAATGTATTTAATTGTCGGAGACGCATGCACGAGCTCTTGACCTGCACAACTTATGGTAGTTTCGAACGGTCTAAGCCAATATGACTAAGTATGATTTGCCTCACATTTCTCGCGCGGACCCTTTTACCGCCTAACTAAATTGGCTTTCGTTTTGCTGTCTCTGTCATTTCAAGCGGAAACAAAAGAGAGAGAGCAATATCAAAGCTAAGACAGTTCTAGTTAGGCGGTAGACCCTCCTGTTTCTAGACGTTATTATTCCATGTCCTGGAGTTAAAAAGTAAAAAAGATCTTACCGCTTCCGGACCCCGCCCCGGTAGGTCCTCCCCCCGCGGGGACTGCGCCCCTGGCTACCAGCGGAGCGTGCTACGGAGCCCCAGTCGGTGTCAGAGCCCGACGCCTGCTCTTCCCTAAACTCGCTCTTCTCCTGGGCTTGCTCCTGTTCCAGTTCATCCTGGTACTGCATCAGGAGCCCTGGGGAAATTGATGTCGTTTTTGTAGCAATCATTTACCTGTTTAGGAGTAAACTATCCAAAACTTAATGAAGCTAATCAAGATGATCAAGCTCACTATAGTACTTTTTTCTCATTCGCGACGCGAGTTATACTTGTGGTATGTTCACAAACACTCTCGTGGATGTGTGCGTGACCGCGACGCTCTCAGTTACCGCCCGAGACTCGGCGACACGTGTTCGAATTACGTGCTGACGTACACTTCGTCACCATAAGTAAGACTCGCGTCGTTTCGTGAGTGAAAAAGTTCTGTACCAGATGAAGCGATTTCAGCTCTGACGGTATTACCGCGTTGAATGTAATGCTTATGCGTTGAGCCAAATAAACACCAGCATTTTTATTTATATTTGAACGGTATAGCCGTGAAGGAATACATCATAAGAAAACCAGAATGAACCAAGAATCTTTCGAGATTGTGCGGCTTCGCCAAACCCTAACTCAGCCATGGTGATGGATTATGGCCTCAACTTTCTCTTTAGGGAACGAAAGCCCCGACTCCCAATAGTGGGAATATTTAGTAGGCAGATTAACGTGCTTATGCTATATTTTTGTAACATGTGGCATCAAACAAGTGTTCGTAAAAGTGAATATAAATATGTTTAAATAATTTTATTTATTACTTAAGACATTTCTGTCGCTTACATGACAAAAATAACTTACATTACAATCTGTATTTTCGTCGTCACACTTTACATCCATAATAAATAATCAAAGATCCATAAAAAAAGTCAATAAAAATTACAATATTCTATTATAAGCCTATTTTGTTTTAAATACTGGTTAGACTAACCAGTTTTAAAACAAAATAGGCTATTACATTTTTATATAAAAAGTAGGTACTTTCCGAAACTGGGTTAAAGATTTTATTTTTAGAATTTTATAAAAGTAGAAAAGTTTAATTATTTAACGTTTCTTATATAATATTGCCAATTGTTTTTTTTAATGCGTGAAGTTAAATTATTTTTTTTATGTTAGAGGGTAAAATATGTATAAGTACGTTACCCATTTTCTCGACGGCGTATGCGGAGGTGATCTTGAGCAGCTCGGCGCCGTACTTGTCGAGGTTGGCGCGCGTGACGTGCGGGATGGCCAGCATGTCGGCCGCGGCCTCGGGCAGCCGCGCGGCCATGGCCTTCAGCGCGGCCACCGGCATCACCGCGGCCAGCGACGCGCCGCGCGCAGAGCCCATCTCTCTGCAAACAACAAGCTAAAAGTAAATAAAAGTACTTGCTCCTAGTTTAAGAAGGCGATATCATATTCCCATTGTTTTAGTCCTGGACGTCTACTCTGTTTCTACGAAAACGAAATTTCGAAAAAAAGTCGCGACTTTCCTACTCTCTTTCTACTTCGTTTCATCCGATACAACATTGTTTGACGTTTAAATGTTCTAAGCATACTCTAATTAGAGTAAGCTTTTTTAACATTTAAACGGACAAAACAACGGATCGAAGCAGAATCGGAGTTGGAAAATCACGAGTTTATTTCGAAATTACGTTTTCGTTGAATTAGAGTAGAGGCCCTGAGCTACAATTATGCCACTATGCCAGTAACCACAGTTTTGGTACTTTTTTTTTTATTCACACTACACCATCTGACCCCAAACTAATCAAAGCTTGTATGATGGCGGCCAGATAGCTGATATAATACTTATATAGTATTAAATACATACTTATTATACATAGAAACACCCAGACACAGTACAAACATTTGAATTCATCACACAAATATTTGCACTGGGTGGGAATCGAACCCACTTTGCCACCAGCGTTGATGTTTGAAGAAACATTATGATACCAATAATGGTAAACAATATGGTAAACCAAGAATCTAGTATAAATAATCAGTCGTATATTGTCGATGTTGCGATAAGCCTTAATGTTTCAATGAGCCTTAATGTTACGTATAGCGATGTTGATTTAGCCCATTGACATTGGCTATTCCTATCGGCATCCCATTGATGCCATAACATGCCATTGGACCCGACATTTGCTTTGAAACTAAATGTACAAGCGACTAAGATTGGTTGTATGCCCTCATTGAGGGAGCAATGGCTGCAGGATGGCAGAGTGTAGCGGAAGCGTCATGCTCCGTCCATAGCCGTAGTCATCGTCCGTGGAAGGTCAATGTGGTCGAGTATGTTAGCGGTCCCGCGACTTCGGCCCCAAACTATGCCGCAAAATCTGTGGGGTTTTAGTCGGTAGGGGCACTACTATGGAGCGGATGGTGCGTAAACCCATTTCCCCCACACCATGGTCAGCCCAGCGCTGTTCAGCCAAGTTTCAAACCTACCCGCCATGTTGGAATGATTGTGTGATACGATGGCAACATACAAGCTAAATTGGAGAGGCGTTAGTATTTATTATTTAAGCACTAGCTTGCAATTTTTGTACGTCATTCGTTCCTGAATAATTACTGTACTTATTGTATTGAAGTGAACTTATTTGGCGCACCACACACAGATTTTTCGTGGGCTATGCCTTACCTCAGCGTCGCGCTCAGAAATGCATGAAATGTTCGGGTGAACTCGGGACCGCCAAGTGTCCCAGAGCGAGAAAGATAGTCAGCTGGACCTGTCTGTCAGCTGTCTCTGTCTTTTTTATTTATTTTTGGCCGCCGCCGCATCAGGCGCATCTGTCACTACCGTGTCGCTGTGTTTACTGTATAAAATGTATATGTAATCGTGTTTATTTTCAATTCTCAAAATTATTAAGTCGTTTTTAATACATAGTTAGTTCTTAATTTATTTTGCGCTTCTGCCGTGCGGTCTCAAGCATACACATTTTGTTACATCCCGTCACAACATATTCTGTTTTAAGAAATAATTCTGAGGGTACCAATAGACGTTGCGTCGTGGTAACTCTGCAGCAGTACCGACCTGCAAGCCTCGACCAGGTCCGCGTAGCAGCGCTCCTCCACGCGCCGGATGAGGCCGAGGATGGGCGTCTCCGCGGGCGCGGCGGGCGCGGCCGGCCCGGCTGACAACTTCTCCTTCTTGTCCGTCTTCATCGGGAATATGATGCGCAGGTTGCCTGTCATCAATCTGCCAAACAGTACAGGTTATATGTATGTCAAGAAGTCATTCGAACAGTATTAAATCTCAGTACGAGGCGCAAGCGGTGTGCTGTGATCGCTTCAGTAGAGTCCGGATTATTACGTCGTGCGAGGCTGCTTGAAGAGATGGATCTCGTACGATGACTAGCGCAAAGGCACCTTAGACGGCATAGGGAAGACGATCGACGATCTCTTTTACGAGATCGGAGAAGCTGACTTATATTATGAGACCGGAAGTTTAGAACACTCTTCCTAAAATAATTAAATCAGCCTCGAGTTTCGGCAACTTCGAGAACAAATTAAATGTTGGCAAGTCGATCAAACTTTTTATAGTTACAGCGAGTTTTTAAAGTGATGATAAACTAACGTGTACGTGTCTAAGTGGTATTATCGTACAATGAAATTTTCAGCTTAAACTTTAAAAATGTACTCTTTGTATGGTATTTTTGTTTTTTTATCATTGACGCGTTACTTGTACATTTATGAATAGAGAACTTTGACCTTGACTTCAGAGAAATTGAGTGGTACTGACTTGTCGACCTGCGGCCCGAGGATGACGTACGCGCTGGCGATGTCGTTGCTGACGACCAGCTTCTCCGCCAGCAGGCCGCGCACCACCATCTGCCGCAGCAGGCGCATCGGGTCCCCGCGGTCCCACGACTTGCAGCTGCGGAACAGGACTCTTCAGTACGCTGAGTACGAGTTTTGTCGCCTACAAGACGCGTTCTACCGTGAGCGCGTAAACATTACATTTGTAAATATTTTTTGTAGTGGTAGGACTCTTGGCAGAGTCCGCCTGGGGAAGGACCACACCTTTGCCAAATATTCTACCGCCAAGCAGTAATGTGCAAACATTACTGTGTTCCGGTCTGAAGGGCAATGTTTCCAGTGAAATTACAGGGCTTAGAGATATAACAACTTAGATCTCTGGGTGACGAGCGCAGTGCAGTGCTAGGTAATGATTTGGAATCTTCATGTTCCAATAGCTGCGTGTCACTGTGTTGTTATGTGGCAGGCATGTTGCTTACCATCAGGCACATGAACTGCTCGTCTCGTCACTCTATATTTAAAAAAAAAATGTATAGCACGTCTAGCGGCGGTGGAGTTCTTTATACAAATATTTAATTCACGGTAGAACTCGTTTTGTAGTAGAGTAGTTGTTTCGTACTAAGCATACTAGTTAGGCGTACAAGTATTATACGAGAGGGCGAGAGGGGTGTCTTGTGAAATGTTACGATGCGTAATGAAGCCATTTTTTTTTTCTTAAAAAAAAACAATCAATTAGATTCTCCCCAGTTAGTTGGCAATTTGTGTGGTGACTTTTGAGTAAAAAACTGTTCACTTGGATGTTCCGTAATGTTTACGCAGAGTGAAAGGAATGCTGCTAAAAATGATAACGTGCAATAGGAGGGGGTTACTTGAAAGCCCGCTCACGTACAGTACGTTACGTAATTATTTGTGCATTATGACGTATGTAATTGTCGGTTTTCCCGCCATAAAATATATCTTTATTAAAAGTAGTTAGGCATAAGTTTTTGATGAATCAATAAGTTACTCGTAAATATAGTGGGACTAGCTGTTACCGCGACTTCGTCCGCGCGAAAGAAATACTAAGATAACTCAAGCAGTACATATTTTTATACCCAGACACATTTACGGTTACTAAAAATAGCAATTTCATCAAAATCGGTTCAGTTGTTAAGGTGTGAAAGCGTAAGAGACATTCGTCCCCCATTTCAACTCCAATTTCATCCCCTAGTGTTAAGTGTCTATATTCAGAGTATCATGGTTTTATCTTCAACGGTTGGTATCTTCCATGTTGACATCCATCTCCCCATTTCAACCCCAATTTCACCCCCGTACAATTTGAAATTACAAAATTGCTAGAACAAACATTCGTTTGCTTCGTGTCAAGTGTCTATATACAGAGTTTCATGATTTTATCTTCAACGGTTAGGAACTTTCAAATTGACATTCATCCCCGATTTCAACCCCAGTTTCACCCCCGTACAGTTAAAACTACAAAATTGATAGAACAAACATTTAAATGTTTCGTGTTCGTTCAAGTCTGTCTAGATACAAAATTTGATAACATTGAAAATCACGAATTTTCATACAACCGTTCATCCCTTGTTGCACCCTCTTAGGAGTTGAATTTCGCAAAACCCCGTCTTAGCGAGCGCCTACGTGCTAAAAGGAACCTTCATGCAAAATTTCAGATTCCTAGCATTTGTAGTTTCTGAGATTCCTTGATGAGTGACCTTTCGCTTTTATATATATAGATAACCGACCGTCCGTGTATGGGCGCGTTCTGCAGCGCGGCCGTGCGTTGCTGCATGGACCCCTTCAGCGCCTGCGCGATGTGCAGCAGCGTGAAGGCGGCGCGCGCGCCCGAGTTCATGCCGCGGATGCAGCGCACGATCAGCTTACACTCCTCCGTCACGTCCACGGGCTGAACACACAAACATTACATTACAAAAATTGGCAGTCATAGGAACTGCCGATAGAAGTGAAACCTTATAACTGAGAATTTGATAGCTTACTTTGGAAACTACGCCGGTGAAACCGAAGGGCGTGGCCATGAGCATGGCCAAATCAAACGCATTTCTCATTCACGCACGAAACGCTAACGCATTTCTAGATAGCCAATGGGAAATACTGACACATTTCTAGACGGCCAATGGCCATGGTCCCGAGTTTACCCGAAGATTTCTTATCATTCCCGAGTGTGACGCTAGAATTCAATTCACAGCCCACGAAAAATCTGTCTAGGTGCGCCAAAATAAGTTTTCACCTTAAAAAAAAAAATGGTTGTCTGTAAAGTCGGTTTACTGACGATAGTTGAACGTGACAACGTCTTTTTCCTTTTAAGCGCCATCTAGGTAAAACATTCTGAAGCTTTTTGAAAAGCTGTTCAAAGCGCCATCTCTGGGTACATCATTGTACTAGCACAAGTTCTTAACTTCATATCGTCGCTTTTCTTAAACATGGACAGACTCCTTAAACGTAATATACATTTTACTCACTAGATGGTGCGAAAAGTAATAACTGAGGTAACGGCGGTAACGTTACATGACGTCATGTTTTGCGGGCGTGCAGCCGGCTTCATCGAATTATAAGACGTTATCACGTCAAAATTGGGAAAAAGCTGGACCGGGCTCATAATAATGGCCTATAATCTAATAAAACACGAAACACGGAATGTGGTGTTCAAAGTTCAAAGACAATTCTTTCTTAAAACTTGCTGTAATTATAAAAAGTTTAATCGATGAGCCAGCATTTTAACCTGTTTTTGAAGCTGCCGAAACTTGGGGCCCATTTAACTATTTTAGAAAGAATGTTATGAAATTCCTAACTTCCAGTCAGCTTCCCCCTGAACACGTGAGGGAGTGTGATATACTATCCAGCAGTGTTGGATGACTGCAAGAGTATCTCTCCTCGCGTATTGTAAGAGTCTAGGTTATTTCTGAAATATAGAGCCAATTGGTAATATATCCTGATAGCCTATAGATATGATATTAGGTAACGTAAGTTTGCCTAGCTCTTTGAAATATGGTCTGACGGAAGTGCGTTGTGACACTTCAATGATACCACGTACGTCACGTTTTTGGGCGCGGAAAGCACGCTCTCAGTCGGCAGGGCGTGCGTATAGTTCGGCACCGTACTGTAATCGAGAATGCACTGTGGCAAAGTAACACGCATGGGACACATCCACAGGCACCACTCTGGATACCCATCTCAATGCAAAGCACTGCTTACTTTAGCGCAAACTACTATTGAAGTAAAAACGACGGCGCAATGTACAACTTTAGACTACAAGCCCGTGTACAAAATTGATGGGTATAAAATAATATGATTCAGCAATATGCCGTCACTTGTAACCTGTCCAACTGAGTGCAGGTGAAGAGAGGGGGTTGCACCCCTCGATCATTTCCCCTTGTCGCATGATTATTGTGCGGCGTTGCGGAATAATAGATCAGAAGAGGTAAGAGGTACCTTGTACTCCTGCTGTGTGCCGCAGTATGGCATACCTTGTACTCCTGCTGTGTGCCGCAGTATGGCATACCTTGTACTCCTGCTGTGTGCCGCAGTATGGCATACCTTGTACTCCTGCTGTGTGCCGCAGTATGGCATACCTTGTACTCCTGCTGTGTGCCGCAGTATGGCATACCTTGTACTCCTGCTGTGTGCCGCAGTATGGCATACCTTGTACTCCTGCTGTGTGCCGCAGTATGGCATACCTTGTACTCCTGCTGTGTGCCGCAGTATGGCATACCTTGTACTCCTGCTGGGTGCCGCAGTATGACATACCTTGTACTCCTGCTGAGTGGCGCAGTTGTCGCAGGCGGTGGCGCGGTCGCGGCGGCACAGCTCGCGTGGGAACCGCTCCCCGAGGTACGCCAGCACCATGCTGCGCCGGCACTCGCCCACCGACTCGCACACCTCCACCATGCGGAGCAAGTTCTCGATGTGGACGCGACGCGCCTCGGGAGAGATCGATCGGTCCACTGGAAAACACATTTACCATCAAAACGTTATATACCTTTTTTTTATTTTTTATCGCGTATATTTCCGCGTTTGACCACCAACTCGCCTGATGGTAAGCGACGGTGTGGTCGAAGATGACGCACGTTGACCTAGAAAGTACCTATTCACTCTAACCTTGAAAAGTTCTAGATTGTATCTCTCAGGGAACAAGGAAGCTGGCAACTTATTCCACTCTAAAGCTGTACGTACCTACCTTACGTACGAACGTACGGTTACGTACCTTCTGCTATTTCGAATAGTATTCATAAATAATATATCCCACTAAGCCAAATATTTCATGGTTATATAGCGTGGATATCGGATACTTCTTAAAGGATCGATCAAAACGAGTGGACATTGATGGCTTCTCGTCGGAGTCTCTCAAGCGTCGGTGTTCTTTACGAGGCTCTTTCTGATGCATATCAACGATGTGTGTCCGGTGTATTTAAGTACGGAGATGACAGCACCATTGTAGTTATTATACACATCCAGCGCGAGAGCCAGTGGGCAACAAACTCGAACACCGGGAAAGAGTATGATCAAGCGTCTGAGCTTAGCCCATGAAGCCTTTTCTGAATGGGGCGATGCCAATCTGGCCAACTTTAATGAGGGCAAGACGCAGGCTTGTCTATTATCCGCAACTTTACTCTTTACGGTCCTTTTGTCCGTTAGTCTGACATCTACGATCAACTTTGGCTCTTTCATCCAGTCAAATGCTAAATTAGCTGCCAAAAAACTACGCTACACACAAAAAACTAACTACTCACTGTCTCCCAGCCGCCGGTGGTATGTACTCACTGTCTCCCAGCCGCCGGTGGTGTGTACTCACTGTCTCCCAGCCGCCGGTGGTGTGTACTCACTGGCTCCCAGCCGCCGGTGGTGTGTACTCACTGTCTCCCAGCCGCCGGTGGTATGTACTCACTGTCTCCCAGCCGCCGGTGGTGTGTACTCACTGTCTCCCAGCCGCCGGTGGTGTGTACTCACTGTCTCCCAGCCGCCGGTGGTATGTACTCACTGTCTCCCAGCCGCCGGTGGTGTGTACTCACTGTCTCCCAGCCGCCGGTGGTATGTACTCACTGTCTCCCAGCCGCCGGTGGTGTGTACTCACTGTCTCCCAGCCGCCGGTGGTGTGTACTCACTGGCTCCCAGCCGCCGGTGGTGTGTACTCACTGTCTCCCAGCCGCCGGTGGTATGTACTCCCTGTCTCCCAGACGCCGGTGGTGTGTACTCACTGGCTCCCAGCCGCCGGTGGTGTGTACTCACTGTCTCCCAGCCGCCGGTGGTATGTACTCCCTGTCTCCCAGACGCCGGTGGTGTGTACTCACTGTCTCCCAGCCGCCGGTGGCGCACCACGTCGCAGTACGAGTAGTAGAGCACGCAGCTGGCCCGCTCCCCGTCCCGGTGGTATGTACTCACTGTCTCCCAGCCGCCGGTGGTGTGTACTCACTGGCTCCCAGCCGCCGGTGGTGTGTACTCACTGTCTCCCAGCCGCCGGTGGTATGTACTCCCTGTCTCCCAGACGCCGGTGGTGTGTACTCACTGTCTCCCAGCCGCCGGTGGCGCACCACGTCGCAGTACGAGTAGTAGAGCACGCAGCTGGCCCGCTCCCCGTCCCGCCCCGCGCGCCCCGCCTCCTGGTAGTACCCCTCCACGGACTTGGGCAGCGAGTGGTGGATCACGTAGCGCACGTCCGCCTTGTCCACGCCCATGCCGAACGCTATCGTCGCGCAGATCTACCGACACACATTTGAGGTTTTCAGACACCGAGATAGACGATAGACCTCTACAATATGTGCTCCCGGAAACTTTATAAAAATATTGTTTTTGGCTTTAGTGTTTTATAGTGTACATCTAGTATGTTTCGTTGTGTAATGATGTTTGTATTCCATTTAGTTTTCCACTTGGAATACAATAATCATCTGTATCAGAACCTTGAGTTCTATAGTGACAGATTAAAATAAAATAAGTAATTGTAAACATTACAAAGAAACGCAAAACTAATAAAGACGTATTTATATTTGTTGTGTAGATTTAAATATGCTAAATCAAACCAAATACCCGTTCAAGAAAAGACATTAAAGATACATTTATAGGCATACCTGCATAAACAAAAATAAAATTGGCAGTCATAGGAACTACCGATAGAAGTGAAAACTTATAACTCAGAATTTAATAGCTTACATTGGATACTACGCGTGCGAAACCGTAGGGCGTGGCCATGAGCACGTCCATAGTCCCGAGTTTACCCGAAGATGTCTTATTATTCCCGAGCGTGACGCTAGAATTCAATTCACAGCCTACGAAAAATCTGTCTGTAGTGAGCCAAAAGAAGTTTTCCCTTCGAAACAAAAAATCCTGCCAAAAACCCCGACCGCAAACTTAAGTTTGTTGGCTTTCGTCACCTGGTGTAATATACTACACGCCTTTGTATTAACTTAAGGTTACTCACGACTTTGAACTTGTCTACGAGCCACCCAGTCTGCACCTGCTCTCGCTTCTTGTCGGCGAGCCCGGCGTGGTAGGCGGCGGCCGCGAGCCCTCCGCGCCGGAGCGTGTCGGAGAGCGTCTCGCACTCCTTGCGCGACAGGCAGTAAACTATGCCCGACACCCTAATCACAACTATAGCTTTTAACAACCTGCAAATTCTGTTTGTGGATCTAGATATACTGTCCTCCTTGACGTATTCGTCAAAGGCGAACCCGGCTAGAAACGATTATGCGCACGCGAACATGGCTCCCAAAACCAAGGTTAGTTTAAAAAAAGATGTGGTGTCATGAGACACCAGGTCGGAACGAAGTTCCTTAGGATAATATAGAAGCTACACAATTTGCAAAAAACATATTGCTTAATCGTTTTGTTTATGGTACAATCATCTGAAACATAAAGTTGGCAACACTGGTCACGTCCAGTTTTTACGATTCACTTCCGTTATGTATATATTTTTCTTACAATTCCAGTCTCACGTTTTTTAGAGAAGTTCGAACGTTCGTTCCAATTATTTGTCTATCGCATGACGCACAATGCTATTCGAATTGTTGGTGTAAATGTAGGAAGGCTTCGGGCGGTTTTTATTTTCAAAACATTTTGCGTCTAGATCTCGTAAAGGCTATGCTTCGAAATTTTAGATAGCTTGATGAACAGAACTGCGCCATACTGGTATCTATTTTGTCGATAGTATAGAAACTAGAACAGCAGCAGTAGCGACTCATACAGAGTTTTCCTGTAGACGTATGCGACAGCTTTTACAGATTTTCTACCGACAAGCAATCAATAATGCCGGCTTTCTTGTGGTGCTTGATAGAACGTCTTGATGAACTTGTTACACTGTGCATCAGCTCATGACACAGAGCTTGTCACAAAATCATGAATATAAATAAATAAATATTGGTGGACAATTCACACACAACACCATCTGACCCCAAACTAAGCAAAGCTTGTACTATGGCGGCCAGATATCTGATATAATACTTATATAGTTTTAAATACATACTTATTATACATAGAAACACCCAGACACAGTGCAAACATTTGAATTCATCACACAAATATTTGCACTGGAATCGAACCCACGACCCTCGGCTTCGCAGGCAGAGCTACTTTCAACTAAGCCACGAGGCCAGTCGAATGTTTGGATATGTTTGAAACGCTGAACAATCGGTTAATCCAAACCGTCATTGCAAGTTTTGAATCACTATTTTTCATTGATAATAATTAACGCACATTGTACACAATATGTACTACGTTTTGCATAAGAAATTATTATCTTTGTAGGATATTGAGTCAGAAAGGACACATAAAAATGTTAAAATAAGTAAATGTTTAAGTATGGCGGCGCGAGCGGCTAAAATACGATGTGGCAAAACTAAAATTCTAAGAAAATACATTAAAATGTATCATGTTGATTTTATCAATTTTCTAAATTCCCGGAAAACTTTCTAGCTAAGCCCCTTTCTTTAGACAAAAATACCAACTTTATACCAGCCTAAAGGTGCTTGAAGACACACTCTAATAGAATGAACCTCGGTACAACATACCTGGCAAATTTCTCTTTAATAAGGTTACAGACATCTTGATTGATGCTTTTAGGTTTCTTCTCTATCACTGAGTACGCCAGATTTGGTCTGTTGAAGCTGCACAGGAACCACTTGCATCTGAAAACAAAACACCAGACTTATGGATAATATGTTACCACGAAATTATAAAATAATATATCACGAAAAAAAAACCGATATATAGTACCAACAATTGGAATGACTAAAATCAGTCCGTCAGGTAGATTATGGAAAAATATGGGGACGCGTATTTTTTATTTTATCAAATTATTAAATGTAGACAATATTTTTATTTTCAAATATTTTTCATGAAGTGTCGTCACATATTATTTAAGTGTCGTCACTTAAATAATATGTTATCATTTTTAATTTTTAAAACATATTTTTACCCGACTGAAAGAAAGGTTATGTTTTTCGCGCGTATCTTGTACATTTGTAAATTTATTTATTCCCACGTATCTTCCAAACGGCTGGATGGATGTTGACAATTTAGGTATCGTTAGATTCGTCTCAACTACCCAAGTGTCTTTATATAGTTTGTCGTATTACATAATGTTTTTTTATCTGTCGATTTTTGCAGTCGGGTCATTTAAATTAAAGTTAAGTATAGTTTTGTCTTAAGCACACACATTTTTTCGTTTCCGTCGCACCGCAAAACTTTTCCTAAGTACTACTAAATTTTATCATCGATCATTACAAGCTTGAATCTAATGCAATAAATTCACGATTTTATGTTACACGAAAAATGTAACGCGACAAAATGCTGGAAATAACCGTTTATTCTGAACAAGTTACTTGGTGACTTTGAGCTGGTGCAGTATGTCCATGCGCACGCGCGGCGTGGCCGTGGCCGTGAGCGCCATGATGTTGGAGTCGGGGAACCGGTCGCGCAGCACGTGCAGCCGCTTGTAGTCCGGCCGGAAGTCGTGCCCCCACTGCGACACGCAGTGCGCCTCGTCGATCACGAACCTGCGACACGAGACACGTGCCACGATTGGTGGAAGGATAGTACGTTAAGAAGTGTGTAATGTTGGCGATTACCGCTGAGGCGCTATTGAGACCGGAGCCCTAGCGACGTGACACGGTCTACTCTCACCTGGCCGCCTGGTGACGTGACACGGTCTACTCTCACTGGCCGCCTGGTGACGTGACACGGTCTACTCTCACTGGCCGCCTGGTGACGTGACACAGTCTACTCTCACCTGGCCGCCTGGTGACGTGACACGTTCTACTCTCACCTGGCCGCCCGGTGACGTGACACGTTCTACTCTCACTTGGCCGCCCGGTGATGTGACACGGTCTACTGTCACCTGGCCGCCCGGTGACGTGACACGCTCTACTCTCACCTGGCCGCCCGGTGACGTGACACGTTCTACTCTCACTTGGCCGCCCGGTGACGTGACACGTTCTACTCTCACTTGGCCGCCCGGTGACGTGACACGCTCTACTCTCACCTGGCCGCCCGGTGACGTGACACGTTCTACTCTCACTTGGCCGCCCGGTGATGTGACACGGTCTACTGTCACCTGGCCGCCCGGTGACGTGACACGCTCTACTCTCACCTGGCCGCCCGGTGACGTGACACGTTCTACTGTCACCTGGCCGCCCGGTGACGTGACACGGTCTACTCTCACCTGGCCACCTTCCCGCGTGAGTACAGCATGTCCAGCGTGGCCTGGAACTTGGCCGAGCTGGAGACCTTCTCCGGCGTGACGTAGAGCAGCTTGATGGCCGGCTCGCGGAGGGACAGCTTGTGGTAGATCTCGTCGCACGCCGCCAGCGACACGTCGCCCGAGAGGTGCGCCGCTGGGATCTAACACAAGAGCAAAACAATATTTTAGTAAGTGTTAACCTCTTACGTGGCATGTGTCCACCGGTGGACCGTCGCGTTCTTGTTAATTTAAATCTAAACTCCTGTTGATTGAGTCTAAAGGACAATGCCCACGTCCCAGACATTGAAAAACCTGTCAAACTTTTTTTGATACTGAAAGAGCGTAGAGATGAATAGTGTCTAATTAGGATTGATAATGCTTCTAAAAACGTCTGCTGTTGGTGTTTTTCATTTCCTAAATACCAAAAATGAGTTACAGTTAAACCAAAAGTAAGGTTATGTTTACTGTCAAAATACATTTATTTAGAATTATGGTTTCTTTCGGATTAGAACATAAAAGAAAAGAAAGAACTATGGTATATTATCTTACAAAACACATTTATTATCAGAATAAATATGAATAATAGTAGGTACTTCTAACTACCAACTGATTACCATAAAAAAGTTCTCGGATGGAATTATCATAGGCTACACAAGGCTTAAACTAACTAAGTGCAGGCACAGAATAAATATTAGTACAGAAGCCTCACTCACCGAAAACAATTATATAAATAGCGACTCTTGCTGGGACACAACAAAGTTCAATTCAAATCGCATTAGCGCTCAATATCTGTCGCGATTTTCAACTCTCTCTTCTAACGCGTAACTCTGTCCCTGTCTAGCGCGGAGGGTTGTCGACATATCTAATAACAAAATGCGCGGGAAACGTGTTGCGCTCAGCCGTGCGTCCGACAACCGACTGGCACTTGTCCCCTGGGAGGCACGGTCTAGCTGTAGGCTAAAACCGCGCGACCTTGCGCGAGTGATGATGCACTGGTGCAGGGCTAGGTCTGATGATTTGGACTTGTCTTCATGTTTCAATAATTTATGACACTGTCTTGTTATAGGCAAGCATGGTTTCTTGCTTACCATCACGCACATGTATCGTTCATCCTATCATTGTTTACTAAAAAATTACTTAAATCAGTGTAGATAATAAGAATCCGTTTGTGGAGTGTTTTGCCGGCTTCTTTGAGACAGTCACATAGTCACAGTTAATAAAGAGCACTGAATCACATAATTCTCAATTTTGTTGAAACCAATATAAATTCCGTCATAGAAGCATTTGATCTGGTTGGTAATCGGAGTTTGTTGTGGTGAATAATGCATAAATATTACACCGCTTAGAAAACAAGAAGAAACCCATTCATTTTGCTTGTTTTTTTTTTATTTGACAACTTGACATTGATCTTTGACCTATTTGGATTTGGTGAAAACGTTTCGTTTCACAATTGCATACCAACTTCTTCCTCGTTTACATTGCTATAAAAAGCTTTGATAGTTTCTTTGTCGCCGTATTTATACATATCGTTATTTAAATATGTAAAAGGAGTAAATAAACGACATTGTTAAAGAAATTGATATACATAACATCCATATTTAATTTCAATGTAACGCGGATCACTAAAACGAAACGCAAGTACCGTTTCGTTATTGCAATATTTTCCAAGTCAGCTTTGTTGGTAAATGATAAGTTTAATTTAAACAAATGCAAATTAATTTATTTTGCAATGTTAGAAAGTTATATAACTTCGCACACGAGTACAACAAAAAATCACCGATTTTTTAATATATAACTCATAATTATGTCTGCACGACAACTATTTTGGCGGGTCAAAAATGGACATTGTCCTTTGCACAACGGGCCTTCTTCCCGAATTCACAAACAGGTTAACAAGCTAATTAAAAGTTAAGTGTACACTTGGCTAAATTTAGTCGCTACTTAATTCAGTGAAGTGTAATAGCATTCAGTAAGCTACTCGTAGCATAGTAAATTGCTTGCTTCTAACTTGCTGCTAAACTCAGTCGGCTAAATTAAGCCAAATGTTTAAAGGCTTAGATTTGGCTTAATTTAGCCGAATTAATTCAGAAGCAAATATAGAAGCAAGTTCAAGCAAGTCAACTGAATTTGACTAAGTTGTTTTTTTTTTAAACGCGTCTTTTTGTGGCGGCTTCTATTTAGTTTTTGTTATTTCCCTTTTATTAGACACCCATAATGAGAGAATTATGACAAAAAAAATTGAGATATAATGTGACATCTCTTCCCCCTGTAATTTCTGTCAGTAGGATAATTGGTAAAGGTGTGCTACTTCTCCAGGTGAATTTGTAAAGATTTCTGCCACGATAGTGCCACCCATTTCATAGTAAAGTATCGCACAGTGGATTCAAGATATTATATATGTATGTTGTCTAAAGACTGTGGTATATACAAGTACAAATGAACAATAACGTCAAGTGGGTCTTAACTTCCCCGAGTGGACTCTCCACAACGAGATCTACTACTACAAAAAAAGTTTTCTTACATCGAGAGACAGCAACTTGTTGACTTGGTCCAATATGAGTGATTTGAGAGGTGATATGACGATGGTAACGCCGGGGGTCAGGATTGCTGGTAACTGGTAGCACAGCGACTTTCCTGGAACAATATTTAAAAGTTACAATCGCACACAACACCGCATTTAATAACAATTCTTAGTTGTTATCAAAGTTCCAAATTAAACATATTTTTTGGGTTTGGGGTTTTTTTTTAGAAAAGCGACAGAGAAGCATGGTTTGCCTGAGCTTTCGGCTTGGGACGCATCTATACACACTATTACGTAAAATGATCGTCCGTAAACCGACTTTACAGGCAACCTTTTTTTTTCATAACTATGTTTTTGCAGCTGTATATGACAAGTTTGTTTTGATGTGGCATGTTTTTGATTTTCGCTTTACTTCACATAATCGTTCTTAAATACGCCAAAATTACGGAACAGTTTGTTAAATATTACACATTTTTATTTTAAATTGGAATAAAAACAACTACCGTCATCTAGTACATTTTTTTGGAGTGTTTTTTTTTCCTTATAAAAACGGATCATTGCAATTCTCTGTACCAGAGCTGGATCGAAAGTCACCTTTTTGCAAATTTGAGACTAACAAGTCCTTACCTTCGACTCTTCGTCTGCCCAAGGTGTCCACAGCTTAAATTATTATACTGCAGTTTCAACGTCGCGTATTATTGGTGCTACTAGTAGCATAAACAGCCCACTAAATATTCTCACTGATAGGACTCGGGACCTTCTCTCGCAAGGAGAGAGTCAAGGTCATAATCCACCACGCTGTCCCACTGCGGGTTGATTGATTACACATGACCTCAAAAGATTGTAGGTACATGTCGGTTTCCTCACGTTGTTTTCCTACACCGTCTTAAGTTAGCGGAATCACCCACATAACTTCAAAAAGAAAGTGGTGCGTGTGGGGTTTGAACCCGGGGGCTCTGCATCGGCAGTCGCCGTTCTCCCGACTAGACCAGCCGTAACTTGCTACAGTAAATGGCAGAGTCCACCTGGGGAAGTACCAGTTATCCTATCCAGTACCTTTACCAGTTATTCTACCGCCAAGCAGTAATGTGCAAACATTACTGTGTTTTGGGAAATGTTTCCAGTGAAGTTACAGGGCTTCGAGATATAATATCTTAGATTTCTGAGTGATAAGCGGAGTCCAGTGCTAGATAATGATTTGGACTCTTCATGTTCCAATAGCTGCGTGCCATTGTGCTGTTATGTGGCAGGCATGTTGCTTACCATCAGGCACATGTCCTGCTCGTCTCGTTAGTCTATACTATAAAAAAAAATTGGCAGCATAGGAACTGCCGATAGAAAAACGTGAACGTGAAAACTTTTAACTCAGAATTTTATAGCTTACTTTGGAAACTACGCGGGTGAAACCGGAGGGCGTGGCAATGGCCTTGGTCCCGAGTTTACCCGAAGATTTCTTATCATTCCCGCGTTAGCGTGACGCTAGAATTCAATTCGGATTCGAAAAATCGGAAATTGCGGGAGAAACGAGAACGAAAAAGAAAATAAGTTTTCACTTCAAAAATGAGTATGAGGTACCTCCCCCGGTGGGCATGAGCACGAAGCAGTCGTTGCCCAGCAGCGTGGCGTTGATGACCTGCAGCTGGTTGGGCCGGAACGACTTCAGCCCGAACTTCTCGCCGAACATCTCCATCATCAGCCCCGAGTGAGGATACTCGAAGCCATCGAACTCGCCTATAACAAGAACATACATTGGAAAAAAGATAAAAGTCTATTGCAACAAAACAGAGCAAATTTATGGCTACTCTTAGACAGTTGTCTCACCGAGTTGGCCACGATGAACGAGTAACGAGTAGTGAGTATCGTTGAGCGAGTGTTCTTTCATAGCTCTTGTCGCTCAGCGACAAACTAGTGAAACGAGTGCTTGCCGGCAGTGTGAACAGTCAGCGATGAACTATTCGTAAATGCATCTCTTTTATTTACACGGAATTTGTATCTATTGTACGTTTCTTGAGCGAGAAAATAGTTGATAGTTACTGGTTATCTCGCCGGCGGTGGGACAACAGCCTAATGTAAAGGGTTAAAAAGGGTTAAGGAAAACATGGCGAGGAATCTAACATGTACCTAGAATTTTTCGAGATCATGTGTCATCCACTAACCCGGACTGGGCCAGCGTGGTAAATTATGGCGACAACGTTCGATTTCACAAGCGTGAAATCGTATGTTCGAATACCGCTTACTTTGAACATTTTTTACGTACCAAGTGCCAATGTAACTCTGTCATCTCCACAGGCTTCAACGGAAAAGAAAAGATCTTGAAGGATCAGTATCTTCTATCGAGGATAGGCGTCATATGTCCCAGTACGCGCAGCTTACTTATCATCGCACTTGGGCAGCGTGGTGGATTATTACACTTAGTTATTTTTAGCGACAAGACCCCGAGTTCCAACAGAAGGAACATAAAGTGAGCTGCTATGCTATAGAGGAATTACCTGTAATCCCATCGTTTTGTGTGCCAGCATGAAAGTCTCCCATCCCTTCATACTTTGTTTTCCCACTATTTTCTAGAACAGTCTGCTCCATCAAATTAATTTCCTCAGCTTGAGTATCTTGCGTTGGCTTTTCCATGTCATCTTCAAAGTCTTCGAGCCTATATTCAGGCCAACCATCTTCGTCTACGGAAATTTCTTTATCGTTTATAATCATTTTACTACTCCCGGGAGAATCGCTGATACTCACTATACTGTTGGAAGTAGTTGGCATTGGTTCCACCTCATCATTCAAATCTAGCACAGGTATTGTGTCATCATCGTTATATTCATCATTTAGTTCGATTTCAGAATCTTTGTTTGAAGTATTAGCTACTGTATAAGATTTAGCTGCGTTCATGATAGCATTCTTGCTCAATTCAGGTGGTTGGAAAGCTACTGAACTATTTGCTATGGGTGCTACTTTTGGAGATTCTTTAGGCGGTACTGGTTTCAATTTCTCTGACGCATTTTTAACTCTCTCTGCTGTAGATGACTGTATATCGTTTATTGTTGGTGTTATGTTATCTTCTGTAGTGAGTCTAGAAGGTTTTTTGAATACAAACTTTCCTTTACTTTTGTTCATGTTATCACTATTGTTTAAATTATCTGATTGATTGCTATCATTGAGATCTGGTGATTGATTGTTACTAGGTGAGAATCCATCAAAAGATAGAGTCTTTTTAGCCATCAAATCTGAGTAAATAGTTTTACTGGGACCAGCCCTGTTGAAGTCTATAACATCTGGAGTAGAAGTCTTCAATTCATTTCTACCATTTACTGAATTTGAAGGTTTACAACTTGTTTCTAAATCAAAGTCATCCAAATCATCTTGATAGTGATCTATAATAGATTGGCTATTATTGCTACCATTGCTTATGTTAATAATTTGATTTTCAGGCACTTGTGTATTTGAAGTATCACAAATTTTTGACGAGACAGCATTTCTTAATTTATCTCTCAATTTACTCATTTTAGTGTACACTTTAGCATCGTAACCTGGTAATTTTTCTTTTATAAAATTGGGAATCCTATCAAAAGCATCACTTATTTTTTCTAGAAGTTCTATGTACATGGCATTGCATTGTTCTCTTTCTTGTTTATCTAAGCTTGCGTTCTGTAGAAAATAACAAAATTATAATCACTGTAAACATCTACAAAATATAAAAAAGGTAAACCATATATTAAGCTTTTTAGAGGTTAATTTGTACTATTTCAAATTACTTTAATTGAAGATTAAATTTCAAGAAGAGAGAAATTTCATTTTAGTGCCATAGGTACCTTTAAAAAAAAGTTGCTACTTACATTTGAAGCTTTTCTTAAAGCGGGATGTTCAGAGACACCAGATAAAAACTCAGATATTGAATCATCTATTTTGAGTTTTTTCATTGGTTCCTTTTTAGATTTGTCTGGGGTCTTGATTTTCCTCTTGTTCGGACTGTGGCCATTCGTCAGTGGTGGAGACGGAGTGGAACTGGTCCTTATACTATTACTACTAGATCTGTTTGAAGATTCTGTTGCTCTTATTTTAGAACTTAATGTTTTCGTTGCTCGTGGTTTAGGATTAGAGGGTGCTCTTGCTGGTGTGTCAGACTTAATGGATACTGATGGAAAATCTTGGAAGTCGTCCTGAAAGTCAAATGAAATGAATTATCGTGAAATTAATGAATAATTTTGAAGTAAGTAGCAAAAATTGTTAAATTGATGTTATGATGATAGTACTCGTATTCACATATTACTCAATGTGTAAAAAATTGGCGGTCATAACAACTGTCATTAGGAGTGAAAACTTTTAACTTAGAATTTTAGTATCAAACAGTACTAATATGGCACAATACTATACCTGTTTAACTACAGATATACCTACCTATGCATGTCAGTACCACAAATATTTTCATACAAATTTTCACAAACCATTATATTTGTAAAAATTATCAAAGTTATCTAACTTTAATATATATCTTGTAGTATTAAAGTCTAATTGGTATTTTTGAATTATTTATTTTTGATTCTGGAATTATACTGCTTTAAGAGATTGGCTTGGTGTGAAATATGTACGTTCTATCGATTTGGTCTCGTTCATGTTCCAATAGCTGCGCGTCACCACGCTGTTATGGGCATGCATGTTGCTTACCATCAGGCACATGACCTGGACATCTCTCTATCTACGAACAACGTAATTTCGAAATAAACTCGCGACTTTCCTACTCCGGTTCTACTTCGTTACGTCCGATCGAACATTGTAAGATGTTTAAATGTTCTAAGCTTACTCTAATTAAAAAGTAATGTAATGTGCAAACATTACTGTGTTCCGGTTTGAAGGGCAATGATTCCAGAGAAATTACAGGGCTTAGAGACATAATATCTTAGATCTCTGGGTGACGAGCGCAGTGCAGTGCTAGGTAATGATTTGAACTATCATGTTCCAATAGCTGCGTGTTACTGTGCTGTTATGTGGCAGGCATGTTGCTTACCATCAGGCACATGACCTGCTCGTCTCGTCACTCTATACTATAAAAAAATAAAATTAGAGTAGGGTGAAATGACGGATCGAATTAGAACCGGAGTAGGAAAATCGCGAGTTTATATCGAAATTATGTTCTTCGTAGGAAGAGAGTAAACGCCCTGCTCTCTCACTCACAACGCACTCATTACTCTATGCTAAAAAAAAAATTAAGGCGGGATTTTAATCTATAGGTAATATCAAATTTGTGAAATCGGATGGTTTCACCTCTGGACATTTAAATTAAATAACATTCTCACCACATCCATGGCATCAAATAAGTCCTCGCTCTTATTATCGATGGAGTTGTTCTTGATACTTTCAGACAGCTTAACGCTTTCCAGAAGATGGTTAGTAGGCCTGCCCACACTGGACAGCACACTGGGTGATACTGGGATAGAAGGTCTGGTCTGGCTGGCACTGGAGAGCACACTTGGTGATACTGAATATTCATTGCTGGGAGCTTTATTTACCTGCAATGGAGAACAGAGTTACAGTATGGAGAAGTTAATAGTTTGTAAAAAGTCTAAAGTATCATTATCATCATCCACAACCTTCTCTACGTCACTGCTGGATATATGGCTCCCTTTTATGTTGCCATTTTCTTCACTCCAGGATGTCTACTCTCTTTCAACAAAAAAACGTAATTTCGAAATAAACTCACGACTTTCGTACTCCTGGACGTCTACTCTAATTCAACGAAAACGTAATTTCGTAATAAACTCGCCATTTTCCAACTCCGATTCTACTTCGATCCGTCGTCTTGTCCGTTTAAATGTTCTAAGTCTACTCTAATTAGAGTATGCTTAGAACATTAAACGTCAAACAATGTTGTATCGGACGAAACGAAGTAGAACGAGAGTAGGAAAGTTGCGCGTTTTTTTTTTTCGAAATTTCGTTTTCGTAGAAACATAGTAGACGTCTTCTACTTCGATCCGTCGTTTAAATGTTCTAAGCCTAATAATTAGAGTATGCTTAGAACATTTAACCGTCAAACAATGTTCGATCGGACGAAACGAAGTGGAACCGGAGTAGGAAAGTCGCGAGTTTACTTCTAAATTACGTTTTTCGTGGAAAGAGAGTAGACGTCCTGTGCTAATCTAATCCAGGACGTCTACTCTGTTTCTACGAAAACGAAATTTCGAAAAAAAACTCGCGACTTTCCTACTCTCATTCTACTTCGTTTCGACCGATACAACATTGTTTGACATTTAAATGTTCTAAGCATACTCTAATTAGAGTAGGCTTAGAACATTTAAACGGACAAAACGACGGATCGAAGTAGAATCGGAGTTGGAAAGTCGCGAGTTTATTTCGAAATTACGTTTTCGTAGAAACAGAGTAGACGTCCTGGTTCAATGAAGGTGATATCGTCGACTCAACTCACAGCAGCATATTCTACACTTCGCTAACCTTGCCTCAGTTACTTGCCGAAAGAAAAAAACTTATAAATTTGGGCGTTGTTCTTCCAGCATTACATTTATTATTAACTACCGGCACGCGGCGGTTTTACCCGAGTAGTTCGCGTTCCGTTTATTTTTCGGCGATAAGAAGTAGCCTATGTGCTATTCCAGACCATAACGCAACTGTATTAAATTTCCGACGTGATTGAGCAACAAACATCCAAACTTTCCCATTTAAAATATCAGCAGTGTCCCGCGGTTTTACGCTTAGTTCTCGTTCACGTTATTTTCCGGAATAAAGAGTAGCACATGTGTCTTTCCAGACTATAATCTACCTATGTTCCAAATTTCATCTCAATCTATTCAGACGTTTTGAAGGGATCAAGCAACAAACATCCAAACAGTGACATTTATAGGATTAGTAGAGTAGATACTTACGGAGTCAACTATTTGTTGAGCTGGGCTGCTCTTGAAGGGCGGAGTGACTGAAAACAGCATCAGAACAACATGAAGTACCTACAGGCATCATCATCATCAACAGCCCACTAAACGTTCCCATTGCTGGGACTCGGGGCCTTCTCTCGCAGGGAGAGAGTTAAGGCCATAATCCACCACGCTGGCCCAGTGCGGGTTGGTGGATGACACATGACTTCGAAAGATTCTAGGTACATGTCGGTTTCCTCACGATGTTTTCCTTCACCGTTTTAAGTTAGCGGCATTCCGCACATGACTTCGAAAAGACAGTGGTGCGTGTGGGGTTTGAACCCGGGGTCTCCGGATCGGCAGTCGCCGTTCTCCCGACTAGACCAGCCGTAACTTGCCTACAGGCATGATGACTAAATAAAGTGGCCAAGTGCGAGTAATAATAGTGTATTTATGACGTACTAAAAAAACTACTCATCAGATCGAGTTCAAACCAATTTTCATTGGTAGTTTGAATGTACATTACATCAAATATTTTTTTTGGTTTTTTCATTCTCTTACTTTAGAAGTTAGAGGGGGGGGGGACACATTTTACCACTTTGGAAGTGTCTCTCGCGCAGATTATTCAGTGTAGCCAAAAATTATATTAGAAACCTCAACAACATTTTTGAAGATCTATCGATAGATAGGTACCCCACACGTGTAGGTTTGAAGAAAAAAAAAATTGAGTTGCAGTTCTCAGTATGGGCACAGAATAAATATTAGTACAGAAGCCTCACTTACCGAAAACAATTAGGTATATAAATAGCGACTCTTCCTGGGACACAACAAAGTTCAATTCAGCTCGCAATACCTGTCGCGATTTTCAAATAAACATTTGCGCTCTTTCTAACGCGTAACTCTGTCCCTGTCTAGCGCGGAGGGTTGTCGACATATCTAATAACAATATGCGCGGGAAACGTGTTGCGCGAGCACTCAGCCGTGCGTCCGACAACCGACTGGCACTTGTCCCCTGGGAGACACGGTCTAGCTGTAGGCTAAAACCGCGCGACCTTGAGCGAGTCAGGATGCACTGGTATGGGGGGCAACCCTATTTTTTCTTTTTTTTAATTTTTTTTGTAAAAATCTTAATGCGGTTCACAGAATACATCTATTTTAGTATTAAAATTAACGTGGTTGTTACACATATTGATTAGGTAAACGGATAACTCACGTGTAATGAGGTCGGTCAATACATAATAAGAATACATCTACTTACCAAGTTTCAATAGTGTAGTTCTCATAGTTTCGGAAAAAAGTGGATGTGACATACGGACAGACAGACAGACATACAGACATGACGAATCTATAAGGGTTCCGTTTTTACGTTTTACGGAACCCTAAAAAGTAAAGTCAGATGATTAAAAATATTGTAGGTACCTGTGTTTATTTTTTCTATTTTCACAGAAAAAACTGTCGGAAAGATACAGAGCGTTGAAGTTTCGATAGATTTCACGATTACGAGCACCTTACGATTATTATGGAGTCGTCACGTCACCATAGAATAGATAATATAGATAGAACGGACACTCCCCACCCCCCGCCAATTTCAAGCTTCCTCCCCCTCGCGGACGCGAGGCGGACTCAACGAAGGGTTATTATATCAGACGAAAATTTTCTATGAGAATACGACCATGATGCTGTATTATTTAACAAAATGGTACCAAATTTTTCGTCTATTATACGAAACAAGAATAAGAGATTTTTAATTTCATAAGAATTTCTACAAAGATATTAGGGTTCCGTAAAACGTAAAAACGGAACCCTTATAGATTCGTCATGTCTGTCTGTCTGTCTGTCTGTCTGTCTGTCTGTCTGTCTGTCTGTCCGTCCGTATGTCACAGCCTTTTTTTGCCGAAACTATGAGAACTACACTGTTGAAACTTGGTAAGTAGATGTAGTCTGTGAACCGCATTAAGATTTTTACAAAAGTTTTTTAAAAAAACAAAAATTAGGGGTGCCCCCCATACTGAGAACTGAAACTCAAAAATTTTTTTTTCATCAAACCTACACGTGTGGGGTGTCTATCGATAGGTCTTCAAAAATGATGTTGAGGTTTCTAATATAATTTTTGTCTACACTGAATAACTTGCGCGAGAGACGATTCCAAAGTGGTAAAATGTGTGTCCCCCCCCCTCTAACTTCTAAAGTAAGAGAATGAAAAAACTAAAAAAAATATATGATGTACATTACCATCCATACTATCAACGAAAATTAGTTTGAACTCGATCTGATGAGTAGTTTTTTTTTAGTACGTCATAAATACACTATTATTAAAACTTCGATCAAAGTTACAACGAACTACAAGAACTATGTGTACTATTACTATGTATATTATGTTACTTGCTGGAACGGAACCCTTCATGGGCGAGTCCAACTCGCACTTGGCTACTTTATTATAAACTGTGTTAAGCTATTCTGGTTAGAAGTACGCGCCAACACTGAAGTCCTGTGACGAAATTATTAAACTCGTTGTTTTTAAACAGCGGCTTTCGTTAATCGTTGTGAAATATGTATGATACTCTGATATACCTAGTGAACTGTGATAACGCCTTTTAAAATGCAACTTATGAACGTTGTTGTACCTAATCTAATGTTCTGTGACTAGCCTACATAAAATGAAATACGCGATATGTGGAGTGATTTATTCATATATTGTCAGAATAAAGTTTTCTCTTTGGGTAAGTGTACTTAAAACTAAAAATCAATTCGTACATGGTACCTTTATTATCTCTTATTTTGTTTTAAGTCTTCTCCCTTCTGATTGTTGATGAAAGTTATATTTACCTACATTAAAGATCGAACACTAACTAGGTAAGATTGTAAGCCACTTAACACAGGCAGGTGAACCGTGAGTCACAGCTATTCCATGAAATAATTTAGTAACCCTAGATGACACGCACACATGCGTAAATGTGTTCGAACGACATATGCGTAGTTGTGTGAGTGTAGGTATGTCGACTTCACCGTTTGTTTGGAGTTTAGGCCGAGTGTCCGGGGTGTGACGTCACAACACCCCACTCCGGAAGGTCGATGGTCAATATCTTTGTCGACTATTATCTATACTAATATTATAAAGAGGAAAGATTTGTTTGTTTATTTGTTTGTAATGAATAGGCTCCGAAACTACTGGACCGATTTCAAAAATTCTTTCACCTTTGGAAAGCTACATTATTCCCGAGTAACATAGGCTATATTATATATATAAAAAAAAATTAGGGATCCTTACTAAAACTCCAATAATGTAACATAAGGTGTAAAAAAATGACCTGAAAAATTCCTTACGTCGCGTGCGCTTTGAAAACTATTGATGATAGAACAAAATCATTTACTACGACTTTGCAGAACTCATTATTATCTACAAAAAGTGTCGCGACAGCATATGTCTAAATATTATAGTTATGTCACAGTAAGCAGTTTTTTATTCTAAAATATGAATTTATATATGCCGCCTCTTGAAAAGGCTCTTCATTTGTACCTTGGTATTAATCCTCATCAAAATAAATATCTTAATATATATAAATCTCCTGTCACGATGTTTGTCCGCGATGGATTCTTAAACTACTTAACCGATTTTAAATTAAATTAGCACACCGCGAGCAGTCTGGTCCAACTTGAGAGATAGGATAGAAATGACAATATCCGAGCGCAGCCGGAATGGGCCGCTAGTTATTAATAATTCGATAAAACAAAAAATATGTGTCACGTACTTTTCAATGATCTACCTGACGGACTAATTACAATGAAATATTTTTGATCCAGTCATCATACCAAATTCCCAATTAAGTGTTACGAGAAACTTGTTATAATCCAAAAGGGTTGTGTGTGAAGTTCTGTACGAATTGAGTTCGTTCAAAATAATGAGTTACGTATTAAGGCCTATTCACACTGGAGCGGTATTCGCTACCGCTATGGGTAGAGGTAAAAGCACGGATCCCACGCGGTATTTCGTATGAAGTTCCGCGGCTAATGCGAAAGCGGTACGTACCGCCTGGGTAGGCGGTATTTTTTGCTTATTTGGCGAAAAGTTCTGGTATCGCAGGCGGCGATATCCGCTTTGGTGTGAACAGTAATATTACAGCTTACCCACAAGTCAAGTCAAGTTTTGTTTCACCCACTACTTCTAGTGGGTAAGGTTTCCGCTCTTAGTCCTTGATTTGGACCATTGTACGTGGAACAGCTTACCCACTCGGTATTCTCTACCGTAGGCGGCAGCGAATACCGCTTAGGTTTGAAGAGACCTTTACAGTGTTTTCAAAAATTCTATGGAATTAAATAATTGGGTATTTGCATGCTATTTCGTGAGAATTGAATACGGCCAAAATAGTTAATCGAAATAAAAATCTATCCCTTCTTTCAAGTAGGATTAAACTGCACACGGTGCATATTTGACTAAAGTCGGTAAAGTATTAGTTTAGGTGTCCATCGTGGACAAACAGCGTGCTCGTAATTTATATAGTTTACAAGAAGAAGATTATACTCACATGCTGCTGCAGTGGATTTGGATTTAAAGACAAACTTTGATTTCTTTTCAGCAGTTGGCTGCTTTTTGTCATCTTCACTGAAAGTATTGTTTAAACAAGTATAATTAATATTACATAGATATTTTTTTTACATAGATAATGTTGTTGGAACTTATCATTTGATAATCATCAAATAGTAAATTAATTCATATATATTTCAAATAGTATAATATGTATTAAAATCATGTTTGTGAAATTAATATACTTACCCACCTAAGTAATTTATCATTAGATTATTATTATATTAAAAATATATATCTGAACATCTGTATCTCATGTATATCTCAACATATAAATCTGTTCCACTGAACAGTTTGGGGTACTGGGTACTGCTAACATACAATTTAATTATGTAAAAAAACACTAATAATGGATATTCACTTTGGATTTTTTGTCCATGGGGTCTGTCAATAGATTTTTTTAAATGTAACCTTGTACATTTGTGATTGATGGATTTTGCTGGTATCCAGTGATAAGAGAGCTGGCACGTTCCTCAAGCAAGAACTACATGGAGAGAATACAGACAACATCTAAACCACATCAGAATATGAACACCAATAACTAAATATCTGTCAAATATTTCCTTTTTTAATACTTCGATTCAAATAGTTTTGTTTTATGTAAAAAATAATTCATCTAAGAAAAATGTAGTAAGCTTTAACATATTTCCCCATCTAACTACTATAAACTAAAATCATAAATACAATAATAGGGTGTTAGTTCAGTTCTAGGTTAATGGCTGTATGACTTTGTTATTTACTGTTTATTAATATTGCTTATGTTGATCTGCCAGTGTCCGTTCCCAAATAGGGAGTCATCGAGACATCAATGTATCCACAAATACCTGTGCTCCAGGGTACACCACACAGTGTTAATCCAGATAATGTTATTAAGTTCATTCAATTCCTTTCAGCTATCACTTTTTTTTTAGTAAAAAGTTACGAGACAAGCAAGACATCTGCCTGATGGTAAGCAACATGCCTGTCATGTAACAGGACTGTGACACGCAGCAATTGGAACATGAAGAGTCCAAATCATTACCTAGCACTGCACTGCACTCATCACCCAGAGATCTAAGATATTACACAGAAACTTGGGAACAAACACACATCCAAACACTCAAACTTTCACCATAAGCATACTGCCAACTGTAATTTGTAAGCTTAAACAGTACAAAAATATTTTTGTTGAAATATAGAATTGTGGTATTTTATGACGTAGATAACAATGAAAGTGGTACACATACTGCATAATATCCATGTAAATTTATTAATAATAGGGTAAGCAAAATAAAACAATGTGCAAATATATGTAGCTTTACGGAGCGTATGAATTGAATGTACATTGAATGAACTAATTTCGTTTAAATTTATACGTATTTATTTAATAATTATACGTAATTGAACTTCAAAAGTTATGTTTACAACCCTTTTACTAGCGAAATAAGAGGATGATGTGTTAAACTAACTTGTTAATTTTTGTAGTCTCCTTGACGCCTTTCTTCACAAAATTCATAAGCGAGTATTGCTTGTTAGGCGCCGATCTCTGGGAAGCCATATATTGCGAGGTTTTTATCGATTTTATGTTAGATTTCTATTTAATGCAGATTTACTTTTTCTTTTCGCGGTTTAACCCCATACAAAACCAGACACAAAGTTGATAATAATATTGTGTCTGTCATAATCAGCTGTTAAAAAGTAATTTCGTTGGTTATGGTCGGAGAGTTGATGTAAAAAATTTAGTTTGCTTCAATATTTTAGTCGATAGTTTGTAAGATCCCAAGTTTTTTTATCTGTTGCAAACGCAAAAATCGATATTGACATTTTTTTGACGTTCTAATTGACATTGATAATTTGTTCAATTCAAATGAAGTTTCTTCAATTTGTTTTGTGAATGTGATTTGTATGAATTCTTAAATTATGTCTCTTAGAAAATTGCTTTTCTTAGCGAAACCCGTGTGTTGTAATGCATCCTTACAATCAGCAAATACATCAAGACCAAAAACCTGGCTATTTGCAGCAAATTCAGCTCGATGGTATGCTGCCGACAACATAGGTTAGATTTCTTTTTTTACATTTTACTTATTTTCCTAAGCTAAAACACTATAAATTCTTTCAGCTTTATTTCATACAAATATTTGTAAAATAATTATGATTATTTCAGGTATTGATAAAAAAAGCGAGCTTCAAGTCCACATGATTTCTTCCAAATTTTTAAATTGGGTTTTGCAAATCTTGGCTTTACCCAGTAGACTTAGTTCTAATGCTTTTATTTGATATTGTGTCGCTATATACTGCGTCTAATTTGCTAAATATCTTAAAAGCTTTAATGTCGAAATATCTTGAATATTTATGTAGTAGTTATAAGTGTATGTAGTACCTGTTATCTAACTGAGATACTTATCAAATTTTAGCCAATAATGATAATTAAAACGACTACTAAATTACACAGGTCTTGCAAGGCATTTTCATACCAGAGGTAACAAAATTTCTGTCATTTTCTATATTATTTTGTGTCAGTGATTCATTATTATTTGTGCTTATACATAATAATAAATATATTCTCACTTGCTACAAAAGATGATGTAGCTGAATCTAATTAGAATACAACACACACACCCACAGGTTACCATTTTGCAAATGATACAAATCAACAGGTGGGAAATGTGATTTCCATCTAAAACATAAATTTGTATTTTTATTATTTTATAATAGGCTTAGAAACTTGTCTTGAATTTCCTTCATGATATCCTAGGATAAAAAAAATACTGTAAAAATTTTGGCTCTACTCTCATAAAATTATGATTTGATGAATATTGCTGAGCATTTGTCACAAGATTAAAACAATGCTTTAACATTTCACACCCGTTGTAAAAAAAGTTTTGGACTTCACAGCACTTCATTGTTATTACACTTTTTTACTGATAAAAGAACTCGACACACAAATTATGTAATTTTTTAGCACATTCACCATAGTTTGTTTAGTAGATTACAATAAAATACAAACCGTTTTCACATTTTTTGGTTTAAAAAAAAAAATCTTCGTCTTGGGGCAAAATAGCGTCAGACAATCGCGACACAGACATGGCACCGGACGATTGGGACACAGAAATGGTGTGGTGGCATCCATGTTTTTTATTTTTTTAGACCAAATGAAGCTTTATTTCTATTGTATTAGGTAGTGGTAAATTTCACATAATTGAAATTCCAAAAAGGCTGGTACTAACATTATAACATGTTAAGACATGTACATGTCATAATCCGTCTTCCAATAGAGAGCTTTGCTTAAGCAACAAAATTGTTGACATAAAGTGCTCTATAGTTTTTGCACTAGTTCAAAGTTTGGTAGCCAATAGAGGTCAATTTCCATAGGACCTTACAAAAAATACAATAAATAACTCTTACTGTGGGGAGAAACCTAAATTAGTGAAAAAAAAATGTTTATACTGTTAAATTATTATATGGACAAAATAACCTGATATGAAAAGATTTCCAATTGATCTGATATAAGTAGCATGGATAGTATGGTAGTTAAAATACATTTTTCTTGTTTAATAATTTATTCTTGTTTAATATCCATGAATTTCAGGAGATAAGAAAAAAGGTGATGTGAAAGGTGAAGAAAAAGTAGACATCCTGGGGCGGTTCTTCACGCAGGCCCCGAAGGAAGAGGCCATATCAGTCAAGCAGGAACAGGAGAAGTTTGAAAAGGAAAACAAAGAAAAACAAGAGGAGAATGAAAAGAGTTGGAAAAGAATGAAAATGGGGGTACTTCATATTATATTTATCTATTAATTAACTAGCAGCACATGATTTTGCCGAATAGTTCACATTCCCATATTTTCACGTTATGAAAAGTAGCCCATGTGTTCTTCCAGACTATATTTATACTGTGCCCCAAATTACCTGATGTGTTCAGATGTGACAACGTGATTTAGCAATAAACATCCAAACTTTGAGTTTTATAATAATTGCATGTTTGACAAGGTGGCTCAAGAAGGTCCAATAATACTAACAATTTACCAATCACAACTTTATCACAATAGCTTTTCTGCTACGGGTTTGTATGAGAGAACAGAGTTTTTTTGAGAATTTCATTTTGGTCAAATATCTGCTCTCTGATGTACATCCATTTATATTGTTGCACATACTATTGAAATTTGTGGTTAAACAAAAGTAGTCTTATCTTATATGTAGATATTTGTTTTTGGTTTTTCCTGAAAATACTTCTGTATAACATTAAAAATTGAAATGGAGATGTCTGTCCTCCTTGTAAACGCGGTTTTAGATGTTTAATTCTTTAATTTCTATGATTTGGAACCGGCTTTCATAGCAAGTATCTTCAGGAATTTGTCGATGGGGACAATAAGAATCCAAAAGCGAGAAAAAAAAATGGCAGTCATAGGAACTGCCGATAGAAGTGAAAACTCAGAATTTGATAGCTCACTTTGGAAACTACGAGGGTGAAACCGGAGAACGTGGCTATGGTGAACTCTAGAACGTTTTCCAGAATATTTCTTATCGTTCCCGAGCGTAACGCTAGAATTCAATTCACAGCCCACCAAGAATGACAGATTTTTCTTAACGTGGCGCGTTAAAAGAAGTTTTCACTTCAAGAATCACTGCTGTGGGTATATCCCCCTTTGTCCGCTAGTTGATTTCTACTTATTAGTATTGTGCGTCAAGTTTCGGCGTGTTCGGCGGCGCGCTGGTGGTGATGGGCGGCTGCCTGGTGGTGGAGATGGGCGCGCCGCGGCGCGGGGACGACGGCGCGTTGCTGGAGGACGAGTTTTCCGGCCAGCCGATCGTGCTGCAGTACCTGCGCCGCGCCTGGAAGGAGCTCACCTTCTACGAGAAGGTACCCACCTTCCCACTGCTACATCCTACAGCCACCTTCCTACTGCTGATTTATCCTACAACCTCCGAAACACCGACATTCAGTGCTACCTGCGACGATCGTGGACGGAGCTCACCTTCTACGAGAAGGTACCCCCCACCTTCTCACTGCTTCTACATCCTACAGCCTCCGTTCTCACCGCCTTCATTCCCACTGCTGCCTCATCCTACAGACTCCGTTCTTACTGCTGCTTTGATCCTATAGCCTCTGTTCTACACCAGTATTCAGTGCTACCTGCGCCGCGCCTGGAAGGAGCTCACCTTCTACGAGAAGGTACTGCCACACAGTCTGCAACACCATGACTACTCTAGAAACCATCATTATTTTTATTGGATAGTGTAACAAGATAAGCAAGACAATAAATAATCAATTGATATATTTTTTTATAGAATAGAGCGAAGGAACGAGCAGGACATGTGCCTCATGGTAAGCAACATGCCTGCCCATAACAGTACAGTGACACTCAGCTATTGAAACATGAAGAGTCCAAAAAACATAGGCACTGCACTGTGCTCCTCGGAGATTTAAAATGACTTATCATATGCCCTATAATTTCTCTAGAAACATTGTCCTTCAAACTGGGACCCAGTGGCAATGGTACTTCCCTACTTCTGCATGTGGACGCTTCAAAGATTTCTGTCACAATAGTACCACACCTTTTACGGGGAAATTAGGGATGACGGTTCGAAAAGTGCTAGACGCGACTGACACAGAACCGAGATAGAAATCTATATTTAGATATGGGTTAGAGAAGGCTGTAGTGATATTGGCTGCAGAGTACACACGCATGATCGCTGGCCGTTGTGCCAAATGCATGCTATCCCCTTGAAAAAAAAAACCGCTGGACGCGGCCGAAACTTGAGTCGAACTGGACCGGCCATATCACACGTAAGTTACCCTTGAATTAATTAAATATGTGTACCAACCACATTCGTTTTCATACTATAAAGGCTGTAGAGAATGTTGATGTATTGATGCACATAGCAATAATTCAGAAAACACAATAGGGATGTTTACACTAATCACAAATTAATGTTTTATGTTAATTTTATGATAGTTTGTTTTAATAGAATATCGAAAGTCACATTTTTATAATTTAATATTACGTGGTAAATTTGTTATAAATAATTTTAAATGCTATATATTTAATTTGTTGTCACGTGACTAGAAACACCAATATGACTTATTACATCACTAACCGCAAAACAAGCTGTCGAAGACGTGACTAGATTGTTTACTTTTCTAATAATTCTCTAATATAAGAAAACACATTAACTGGACATACAGTTTTGCCACGACCAATGTTTTGCGGTTAGTGACGTCATGTCGTTCGTGTTTCATCGATGTTCGTGTTTTAGCGGTAAAATTAAAAATTACTTTATTTATGTATTTTGTATAATGCCTTTTATTGCGTAAGTAAATCGTCAAAAATGCGCTAGGTTATACCGAGAAACGGCATTATTGTGCTTAGTGTCATTATTGTAATTAAACCATGCGAATAATTTTTAATTGTCGGATGACTTAAACGGCATATTGTGTTTAGCGTCACTTTTTCGCTGAAGTAACATTTAACATAAAAACTATTAGTGAAATAAACATAGGCTTTTCATCTACAATATAAAATCATTCATTGTACTTATTACATGCTTTACAAGTTGAACTATATAAATGAACTATATTATTTATATACATAGATACATACAGCAAAATTTTGCAAATGATATTCACTCAATTTCAGTTGTTGCTTTGTGAGAAAAATCCACCATATTTTTACCCGACTGAAATAAGGGCTATGTTTTTTTGTGCGTTTCTTGTATGTTTGTAAATTTCTTTGATGATATATGTTTCATGATATATACTCATCGAAAATACTAATATTTATATATAAAATATTTTATGGATGGTAAACAAGCGTCAATCTTTAAAATAAAAGCAATTCCGAAAAATTGTTAACATCCCAATTATTCAGTACCAGTTGCAGTGCAGTTTGAACAATGTACATTGTTTGTCATAGATGATCAAAGAGCCGTCTCGAGAGAAGCTGCTGCCAGACGCGCTGCCGCCGCCCTACCAGCCCGCCTACACGCTGGTGCTGGAGTTCACAGACGTGCTGGTGCACCCCGACTGGTCCTACCAGACCGGCTGGAGGTGAGACATTGTCTTCCTTAAGGTGCAGGTTCGCGATGAGACCGCGACACGACACCTCGACAAGAAACCGCGACAGGCACGTGACCTTAGACAAAGAATATGTAAATAGATCCGGTTTTTCTAACCTTTTCTGCACAAAATTTAGTCTTTGACAGGCAAGGTCGTTTGTCAGCTGAACATGCATTTGGGTTGAAGCTGGTTAATTTTACATCAAACTTTGACTCGTATTTTTTCGTGATCTAACGTGCTGAGGGGAAAGAGACCTTCGGAGACGAATTCCACATCAGTGTTGGAATTACCTGTTAAAATATTGTTGGACCTTTCTGCAATACGTTGTATAATTAATTGTATGGGCCGAGACAGGAGATCGAGACACGTGTCGCGGTCGTGGCGCGAACTGGCGCCCATACAATTCCACAATGTCAAGTGCTTGTTGCGGTCTCCGCGCGAACCGCTACCTGATATTAGCATAGACATTAATTTTCTCCCAAAAAACAAAAGCTGAAATTTAAAATTAAATTCAGACACTGTCCATACAAGTACTTTAAGTGTCTTACTTGCGAGATGATGTAGATGGCGCTAGCTGTGTACTGAAACGCGATAACGATGATGCACCTACAATGTCCATAATATATCCATCTAATATCCATAATATATCCAATAAGTCCATAATAGACTGGCCTCGTGGCTTAGTGGGTAGTAACTCTGCCTGCGAAGTCGAGGGTCGTGGGTTCGATTCCCACCCAGTGCAAATATTTGTGTGATGAATTCAAAATGTTTGCACTGTGTTTGGGTGTTTCTATGTATAATAAGTATGTATTTAAAATTATATAAGTATTATATCAGCTATCTGGCCGCCATAGTACAAGCTTTGCTTAGTTTGGGGTCAGAAAAAAAAAATTGTATTTGTATTAAATTTCAGTTTGTTGTTGATATATCAAAAACCACCACACTTTTTCGATAAAATTTATCCTCCCCCTCTGAACTACAATTTAACAAACAAAATCGATTCACAATTGGCGTAGCTATAGTGTAACAATAATATACCTAGTGTACATAAAAAACAGCCGAATAGAAAACCTCCTTTTTTAAAGTCTATTAAAAAGAAAATCCTAATGTATATATTACTTTATTCCTTTTGGGAATCTTCTTATTGGGCATTACTCTTGCTGCAATTTTTATTGGTTTTTGTATTGTTCAGATTCAAAAAGCGCCCCGGCGTGGACCAGTTCCTCCAGTCGGTCGCCAACTCCAACTACGAGGTGATAATCTTCACGACGGAGAACGCGTTCATGATCTGGCCGGTGATCGACAAGCTGGACCCGGAGAACAAGTTCGTGACCTACCGCCTGTTCCGGGACTCCACGCACTTCGTCGACGGAGTGCACGTCAAGAACCTGGATGGACTTAACCGGGACCTCTCCAAGGTACGGCTACTCACACCTCTCACCAACCATTCTAAGGGGACTAGCCTAGTTCTAATATACCCCTTTCGTGCCCTTATGAATGTCAGAATGAGCTTTATTGTCGAAAATGGTCAAGAGCAAGTCAACCGTGAGGACCTCTCTGAGGTCTCTGAGGCCGATTTAAACTGAACGAACATAGAGCTAGAACAAGAGCATTCTTTCTCGATCATTTAGTGCAAACGAAAGATCGTTCTTAGCGTTTTCCATATTATATATTCCATAGAATCTTTGCGAACGCAAACAAAACAACGAAAGAATGCTCTACGTTTGTTTACACCAAATGAATTTGATACAGTGGGGATAGAATGAGCATTCGCTGGTCTGATGTAAATCGGCCTTCAGACTAACCATTCTGAGGGGACGAGCCTAGTTCTAACGCACCGCTTTCGTGCCCTATGAATGTCAAAATGAGCTTTATTGTCAAAAATGCTCAACTGCGTTTTATAAAGCGTTTCATAGATGTGTGCATGTTTTGTTTAGGTGTGTAGCATTTGTCTTAGTGCATGCAGAGGTTTGTTGCTCTTGCGTGAGTTCAAGTTTACATATGTATGAAAAAATATATGTGAGAAAGTTTGTTATCAAGCCAAATGTCCTGCATCCTCCTATGGTGAATACTCAAAGACTCACACAGACAAACTAAATTAATTAATTAAAAAAATATTTAAAGTTCATTGTGAGTTTCAGGTGATTGTGGTGGACTGGAACAAGCAAGCCACCAAGTTCCACCCGCAGAACTCCCTCATCCTCAAGAAGTGGAAGGGCGCAGACGACGACACGGCGCTGCTAGATCTAGCCAATTTACTGCAGAGTAAGTCATTTTCACACACAAACTTACATACATACTCGTATTATAGAAGATGCTCACTGGAGCTTTTAGTCTTGAACACAGAAATCTAAATAATAAGGTACTAGACGTCTCATGACCGCGTGACATTGTCGCCGCACAGGTCTACTGTGGCGTGGAATACACTGAGGGCCGGGATAGATTTGTGAATGGTGCTTTATTTTTTATGTGTTAGTGATTTGGCCGTGTGAGTATGGTCGGCAATGAATCGGTACAGATATGTTTTGTATGTAATAGTGCGGCTTTGCGCTAGTGTGCAACATTCCCCTCCCGCAAGAAATGACAGAAAGATTTGAACAATATCTTTTAGCTAAGGCTCCTTCCCTTCCGTGCTTGCGCGGAAGATCGAGTTGCTCGATGTACAAAACATACAACAACCTTTGGTCTTCAACTATGCCTAAGCCCATGTGGTGTCAGAATTACATAGTTAAGTTTTCGAAACAATAATATACTCCGTGTGACTCACTTATTTTATAGGCATATTGACTTTGTTGTAGTGTAATACACCTAATTAATTAAATCAAAAATAACCTTTATCGAATGTTAAAATTGGACCGTATTTTGAAATATCGATATGTTTTAATTTTTGTAAAGCACTAGCGTATGTGATTTTTTTTTTTTCAATGTATTAGTAGGTTCACTGATAAGCGTTTATGGATGTGTGTGATGCAATCACAGACCTAGATTGTTAACGTGCAGCATGTTCGTGTGTGAGTGGGTCTGTATTTGAATAGTACGCGCATGTAGTAGTGACCGCGGGGGTAGGGGAAATGTTTTGCGTTTTGCAAGTAATTTGAAAGCTATGCCATTTCTATTACCTTATTATTTAGATTTCTGTGGTCTTGAATAATATATAATATAACGATATTTATGAATGATGAAAAAAACTATTAGTATAGAAAATAATTTGTTTCTGTTTGAAATCAACAATAAATATTAAGGCTGTTTTCGGATGAACACAGCAGAATGCAATTTGTTATTAATGTGTGCTACTCTCGGTAGCAATAATTTTATTCAAATCTGCTTCCGTAAAATTGGCAAATTTTTAAACTATTTACAAAAACCTACGAAAACATATTTTTTAGTGTGCCAAAAGAAGTTTTCATTTCAAAGAGAAGAAAGAAAGAAAAAAAACTTTTTTTTTACTTTGATAGGTTTACTCTTTACCGCCATCCCCCCGATTATAGCTACGATGCGGTCTACAATGGAGCGTGTTTATGTTTACCTATAAAAAACACCGAATCACTCTCGATCTGAAAACACCAAGATTGTAACCATTCGGAAAACCCCACTCAGGCGACGCATTCCACAGCCTAGACATTCTTATTAATTAAACATATGTTATTATTATATCCTACTAAAAGATTTCATAACGCGCACCCGACTCGCACTTGGCTAGTTAATGATATATTTAGACATATATTTTTTAACGTTTCTTTCCGCCCGCAGCGATAGCGATGTCGGAAGTGTCCGACGTGCGCGAGGTGCTAACGTACTACGGTCAGTTCGAGGACCCGATCGCGGCGTTCCGCGACAACCAGCGCCGCCTCATGGAGCAGCTGGAGGAGAAGGAGCGAGAGCCGCGCGCGGACCAGCCGCTGCACCGGAACTGGATACGGAGCTTCACCCGCCGCTCCTAGGCTACCAGCTCACGGGTGGCGCCATCTCTTGTTGTAAAGAGAAGCTACTAGTAGCGCCATCTCTCGTTATACACACAAACTAAGAGTGGCGCAATTACCACGAGACGGTCGTAGGTTCCTAGCCCACTGGTGGCGCCATCTGTTGCCACAACACACAGGCTACCGGTGGCGCCATCTCTTATTTTCAATACAAACTAAAAGTGGCGCAATCAACAACACACGCTACTAGTGGCGCCATCTCTTGTTTTAAACACAAACTGAAGGCGGCGCAATTAACAACACGCGCTACTGGTGGCGTCATCTGTTGTTATAAACACAAACTAAAAGTGGCGCAATTAACAACACGCGCCACTGTTGGCGCCATCTCTTGAAACAAATTGCAACACTGAAAGTGGCGGCCATCTCTTGGTAAAAAAAGATAAACTGAAAGTGGCGCAATTAACAACACACGCCACTGGTTGCGCCATCTTTTGTCGTTAACACGAACTAAAAGTGTTGCGATCTAGTTTCAAACACATACTGGAGCCACTGGAGTTAGTAGAAGAAAACGTCAATCATGAATACCAGCAAAAAAGACCAGCCATTGCACCGAAACTAGACACGGAGCTTCACGCGACGCTCCATGCTTCCTAACTTACTGGTGGCGCCATCTTTTATTACAATCATAAACTGAACGTGGCGCCATCTGGTTCCAAACACACTAGACAAGTCTGGAGCCACAGATGCAGTCTACTGGTACCACCATCTATTGTTATAAACAGAAACTGCCGTCGGCGGCATGGTTTCTATGTACCAAGTATCCACTGGGAACCAAACCCTTAGTGCCATTTAGTAATACGTATGCATAAACTTGCTGTTAAAAGATTTACAAATTGTATTATTTACACTTAACTAGTAGCTGGCTCCAGTTACTGCCAAAGATACAATCCACTGGTGGCGCCACCCATTTTTATAAATACAAGCAGCCAGAGATGACACAACATATAGTCCCAAACATACACTCCTAGACTCAAGGATTCAAACCATGATGGCGACATCTATTTGATGTTATTGCTAATACGGTGAACTATTTAATATTCAAGCATTTAATGTCTTAGATTCAGTGTACAAGTAATTCCATGTTATGAATGTAATAGATAGATTAACTCTTTATTGCACTTAATTAAAATTTAAATATGTACACAAAAACTTAAAGAACGAACAATATGCGAGCTTATAATACTGGTGGTGACATCTAGTAACACAAGGGCGGATCGAGTTTTGGCTCCAGGGGGGGGGGGGGTTCGATTATGTGACCACATAATCGTGATCAAATCAAAATACCGTGCGACAAGTGCGTGCGTGTGCGACAAATTAGTGGTCTACCTAGGTTCTGGACCCAACCCAGGGAAGGGTCTTGACCCCCCCCCCCCCCCCCCCCCCCCCCCGATGGTGTATATACATATAAACCAGCTTAACATTAGCTGACTGCTGATTACGCGAGTTATCAGACGAAAACTACTGGTGGCACCATCTGGAGCCACAGGTATATCTCGTGGTTGTCATATACGGCCAGACAGCCACATACTTTCGTATTCGTCAGTAATTCAATTTAGTAAAAATCTGTTTGATGAAGATGAATTAATCTCTTTGCCCTGTGATTTCTCTAGAAACATTGTTCTTCAAAACGAAATAGTAATGGTTGCACATTACTCTGTACTTATGTGTGGTACTTCCGCCAGGCGGCCTTTACAAAGTGTTTTACTAATAAGTAGAGCTCTTTGTAGAGTACTGTAATATTAGAAACTACATATTTAGACAAAGATAAAACCAAACTATAAGGCATTTGATGTATGTGTAATACTCCTAATATTATAAATGTCAATGTTTAAATATATCGATGTCTGTTACTCAATCACGTCGTAATATAGATAGGTAGATAAACTCATTATTGCACTTTAATTTTTAAAAAAAGTATGAACGGATCGGGCTTAAATTTAGAATACAGATTATAGCCTGAAAGGACACTTAGGCTACTTTTTATCCCGGGAAAATAAGGAGAACGGGAACTACGCGGGTAAAACCACGAAGCGCTGCTAGTACATACGGTCACAGTAGAATGTGTGTAACGATCTACAAATTACTAATCGATATCTTAATTCGCAAAACGAATAACTCCGTAGTAGCAAATTTCACAGCCCCTAAAATAAATTGCGTAACTGGTATTTTTCATTTGGTTCTTAGTGTTTATTGGTTAATTATAATTGTCTTTCTTAGACATTTTCCAAAGGGATTTATGTTTTTTTTTCTTTTGATGCTCTGTTTTATTTTTGACGTGATAACGTCTTATAATTCGATGAAGCCGGCTGCACGCCCACAAAACATGACGTCATGTACCGTTACCGTCGGTCGTTACTTCGCCGCATGTTTGTTACAGTTGTATTAATTATTTCGACCAGTAGTTCAAGCGGGTATGTAGCTCAGTGGTAGAGCGTTCGCTTTGCATGTGAAATGCCCCGGGTTCGATCCCCGGCATCTAAAAGCTTTTTTGCATTGTTTTGATTGAAAATGACTAAATTCTACTGATTACTTTTTACATACAAATCTATTAAACAAATTAAATTAAAATTTTCTTTTGAAAAATGCTATCATTCCATCAGTATTTTCTTAAGACGTTGTCACGTTCTATCGTCAGTAAACCGACTTTACAGACAAACATTTTTATTAAATTATTAGTGGCCCCTGTGAAATTTGCTACCACAGAGTTATTCGTTTTGCAAATTAAGGTGCCGAAATACTGTCCTATAGTTTATTGTGTATGGAAAAGGTAATGCTAATGCAAAGTTGAGATTGATCAACCCCTGATCAAATTGCACAACACAAAGATTGTATAAAATTAAGTTTTTATGAGGATCTTAAAAAACTTAATTTTATACAATCTCTTATTAGATTGTACTGTTACCTATTTTTATTTTTAATTGAGAAACACAATGATTGTACTTTTACCTGACGAAAAGCAACAGGCCTATCAATTTTAGCAGTGTCACATAGCTATCGTACTTGAAGTATCCAAATTACGTAGCGCTCGTCACCCAGAGGTATAAGATAATTGTGTTCTCCCTGTAATGTATGTGGAAACATTTCCCTTCAAAGACATTAATGTTAATAGAAATAAATCTCTTGTAAATATGATTTACGTGGTGAAATTAATATCAGTTCCTACTACTACTATTCTAATTTTCTGCCTATTCTTTCTTTCTATTAGAGGTCAAAGGAAAAAATAGCCTTAGATGTCCTACAAAAACATAACAATAGTGGGAAAACAAAAGGAAGGAAAGGTAAAAAAAAATCTTTTGTTTTACCCTTTATTGTTAAGTTTGTAAAACACTACAACTTCGTTATTTTATCATTATTGAATTGTAAATAATAGCAGCTAATTTAAACAATGCCTTTTAATTTGTAAAAATCTGTTTTTTTATGTTTGTATGGCAACATTTTACCGCCATTGCTATTTTTTTATAATTGAGTTTTAACTCTTCACGCGGCAATGAGATGTTTCCAAGTTGCAAAGATAGTTCTGAATTCTGCTGAAACATTTCATATTGTTGAATTCATCTAACAAGCTGAATTATGGCGCCAATTTTGGCAGAATTGAGAACGTTTTCAAAATTTCAGCTGAATATAAAAAATCGTATTTCATTTGCGTCGCAGGAGACGGTGATGTTACATTTTGTTAGATACTGTTTTTTACAATCTGACTTCAATGTTTATAATTTGGCACATTCTGTCAGCTGTCACTTTTATATCTGTCATTCTGAAAACGCCTCATTACGCATGTCATGATTTCGGTCTCGCTCGTTGCGGAACAGAAGTACGAGACAGCATTCGTTCTGCTTCGCTCTCGAGCGTGAGTCGGACATCGGGCATGATGCAAATAAGAAATAATAAACAAAATGTTAGTTCAATATTTACTTTGAACTTTGGTAAAAAAGAAGTTTTTTTTAATGATGTCCTGGCATATATTATTGAAAATCATCTCTAATTTTGAACTGATTAATGGACTACACACGTGTCATATGGTTGCTTCAGAACGACTGAAGTTCGCAAACGCATCCGGCAGCCTTTTTCAAGGCGAATGCTAGGATCTTCTCGTTTGGCAGTCACATACCGTATCACACGCCATACGTACACACACGTAATCCGTTAAATCAATTAAACATGTGGAAAACTAGGTACGTCAGTTCTCACAGTAAAAACCGTATCAAAATCGGTTTATTACTTTTTACGTCAAGCCAATGTTATCTATTCTATGGTAAGGCGTTAAAACAACTAGATATGAGTTGGATAATGAACAATATTGATAACTCAATATTGAAAAGATTGTGGCAGAAGGTCCTAGTAAAATTATTTTCAATATGAACTATTTTCTGACAACACTGTTCTACATGAAATTTTATTCAAACTATAATATTGTCCCAGATATGACTTCACTTTAAACAATCTTTATTGAGAATGTATTTTTAAAAGGTTGTGTAAGTTGTTCCATTTGCAGCTATACAAGGTTACACAAAATGAGTGTAGAAAACCTAAAGGGAAGCGTTCTACACAATAACTTTTACTATGACGCTGATCTGAAATTCCGAAGCATATCAACAGTTTCATACAAAATTTTACTTTCATCACCATCCTCAGCTTTCTTGATCCCAATGTGTATCCCCATATCCCATATTTCTCATCTCTGTGCCAATTGAGTCCAACAGGCCTACTACGAAGTCCGATAGACGATATATCGGCCGAACTTATGGACTTTTCCTACCTCGAAAGACAATCTGTCGGTTGATAGGATCGGCCGTTTCGTTCGATTCGACCCTCATTCGACCTAAGTCTATAACTTCCGACCGAGATGTATCGATCTGACTGTTTTTCGTGGCAGGCTACAATCCGATTCAGCTGTCGGTCGGATCCGATCATTCGGAGTTTGTTTTCGTAGTAGACCTGCAAGTTTGATCCGCGACCGATTATGTCGTCGACCCGTCTTGCCGGTGGTCGTCCCGCGCTCCGTTTACCATCCCTTAGCCACCATTCCGTCACAGCCTTCCAGCTATCATTCCAGCAACTAGCAGGCGCGGTCGCAGCTTGACATTTTGGAGGCAACCACTACTAAAAATACAATTATACAATAAATTGAACTCAATTCTAACAAATAAAAATTATACTAGTGCAGAGTCGCGCATCGAAGCGTCGAATTTTTCACAAGTTCCATAAATACGCGCGTATTCGAGAGAATTAAAGTCGCGCGTGACCCTTTAGGGAATTTTATGTAAGTATTTGGGGGGACCGGTGTTATATCCCTTGTGACTCTCCCCTTCGGACTGAGCCTTGTAACTCGTCAACTAGTAACATGTCCCGCCCAACTCTATTTAGCTTTCTTTCCTAACTTTGGTCGTCTTTTATTGAATGATACGTTTTTAGGATGCAAATAAATCTGTCAAAGATAGTTTTCACTTTTGCCACAATGTAGAGCGAAAGTTTCATTTTGTGAAATTTCTGTAACTAAATTAAACGTTGGCGCCATACGGACAAAATAGAGAACTATATTTGACTGGTCTATATCTTGGGAACGCCTCATTGCAATATTAATGTTGAGTCCACGTCCCTTTCGGGTAGTACAGCCTTTGTGTGTGACCTTGTATTGCGAGTGGTTGGAGAAAACTCGGTAACGTTTCTTAAACTATCCTATACTAGCTATTTTATGTTTAGTTATTTCAAAGTACTTATAATGATTTACTTCTAGAGATGTATTTGTTGAGTATTCTGTTATGTATAAATGTTATGTTGTGTGCATGAGAAGTGTTGTAAAAAAAACTCAGTCACATAGGTAGTAATTATAGTTGTTTATTACAAATCAAGTCTTTCATTTAATACCTATATGTTTAATCCATTTACCTGAAAGGATATTGTGATAAATCTATTTTATCAATACAATCTTGGCATCTCATAACTGTCGATGTGCGCACATAATTCATAAGCAGCCCAAATAATGTTCCTGCTTCTTGGACTCAAGGTCTTCTCTCATAAGGCCATAGATAATCTACCTCATTGGCGACGTGCGGGTTGCCAGATGACGCATGTCCTCAAAATTTCCTAAAACATGCCGGTTTCTTCTCTGTCTTGATGGAACATTGTACCATTAACTGGATTGAAATAGCAGCGGATAGTTTTCGTAGTAATCTTTTTACGACATTCACTCCTAGTGATTACGAAGCAACAACCTTCACCACAAACCAATTCCTTTGAAGATTTTCATTCGAATTCAAAAAACTGACTCGCGCTAGTTTTGTCTAAGGTTATCTCATCGTCCGCGGCAGCATCCTCTTTCCAAAGCTCCAGAAATTCCGGGTCTAATATTTGTTTTTCAAACGTCTCGTAGATCTCATTCTCGTTGAATCTGACCCTGGGTTTGATGGCCGTGTTCTGTCCTAGGATGAAATCATCCGGCACCTTGAACAGCCTCTTCAAAAATAATCGGATGTCGACGATATGGGAGACTTCAAATGAGCTCTGCTCTTCTTTGTAGTCGATGCACCATTCGTGGAGCTTCTCTATGCTGTCGTCTTCAATAAACTGGTGCATGTGTTTGGGGTAGAGGCCGTGATGCGATATGTCGCCTATAGAGTTTTGCATCAGTATAGAGTGAGAGTCGCCTCGGTCTACTACAGCCATGCCGCTGATAGACGTGCAGAGTCGCTGGTGTATCCTGTTGTACGAAGTGTAGCACAGTTTCTTCTTATGAGCTTCAAGTAGCGTCTGCAGTATACTCGGCGGCCGATACGGTAGACTCACTCCCTGAATTTCGCCTTCTCTTGTTAACTTATCCGAGTAATTACTCACTACACACATGTCTTCACACCACTGACTAGATAAGCAAATCATTTCCTTATTATTACTCGGGTCGTAAGCGCAGATATCCATGTACGTCGGAGCGGCCATCATTCCGTGGGACCATCTTTGAATGGGTTTCATATTGTCGTCTTTAGTTTTCCCACATCGCATGTCCATGAGGAAGAGGTGGTGATTGGTGGCAACATACATGAGTGGTTTCTGATCGCAGTATTTCACTGCAGATATATGGTCGCATGTCTGTATGTCCGTGACCACTCTGTAGTTCCTCCAGCGCTGGTACGGTTCGTTGGTTCTTTTGTCGTAAAGGGCGATCGCTTTTTTAGTGACATGAGCGTAGTTCCCCCTCTCCCCGGCTACAACTGCGCTCCAGTTGTCGACCAGGCTGGTAAACTTCCCTCTCAACTTTTTACTACGTCCCGTCATTCTATCCAAATTGACTATTGTCAGTTTGTAGTCCAGAGTAGTGACGTATAAGATATTTTTGTGATAGCCATCGAACTTGATGCTTGTAAATGGAAGTTCAGAGTCCATTTCTTTCAATCTTTCTAATCTAAGCACTTCAGACATTATCAGCTTTAGGATGGTTATTTTATATCTTGTTCTAATAGCGATGAATCCAAGAGATTGTACAGTTTCGAGTATATTTGCATCGTCTTGACATTGGTATGTTGCTGTAGTTTGATAGTCAATTGACAGGGTGTCTTTGAAGAATGGGGATACATCTGGAATTAAAGTCACTCATTAGACTATTTTCCAGCTGTCAAGTTTTAACAAATATTTTTCAGTGAGGCGTTGTCCGAACGCAATATTTTTTATTTCTCAAAAATAGTTCGCCAATTCACCAAAGGTAGTGCCAATGTTTAATTTTTTAGAGGATTTTAACAAAATAAACATTGACTCCACCTTTGGCGATAGAACTATATTTCATAGGTATATTTTGCTTTCTGAAAATGCTTCATTCAAATAAAAGTTCCAGTGACTCCAGAGAACTTATTCACTCAGATCTTGAAAAATTAAGTAATTATGGGCAACCAGAACAAACTGTTTCGTAGAGATTTTAGAATGATCCATGATATTATATGAGTTTACTTACAGAGACAATTTAATTCACTATGCATAATGTAGTCCTGCCCTTGTAGTGATGTGGTCAGGAGGTTTCCCTCTCCCGCATAGTACCAGTTGCTAACGGCTGAGAAGAATGGATCTGGATTATTCTCATAGTGTTTTGCAGCATCTACGAAGAACTTTGGACACTGCAACACGTCATCTCCATACCACTTATGAGACTTCTTCTTAATATTTCCTGTCCAACAAAAACATCAATAAATATGTTTAAGAAATATAAAAGTCGCACAGTGAAATATAAGACTTATTAAAATAAAACAGTACCAAATGCTCATTATAGTACAAAAACGCTTGAGTGAAAATTAAGCCAAAACTGTTTGCAATGGCAAATCTGAATTCAGAGGAAATGGCATCTTCCAAGAAATAGTTCTCTCAAATAATATATGTGACATCTGCCATTTTGCCTCTTGGCCAGCTTCATGCATTATGGTTTTATCTCTCTGTATGAGAGGAGGCTCCTAGCCCCAGCAGTAGGAACATAAAGGAATTCTTTTCATGGAAATGCAAGGAAAAAATGAGAAATCACAGAGCAAACCTACATAACAAAAACTGGTTCATTCGCACTAGTTCCATTGCTTTGTTTCATGATGGAACTACTGCGAATTTTTTTCCTTTTTTTTTCGCGTTAGTTCCATTCATGCATGAAATATGAAATGATGGAACTACTGCGAATACTCAAAATAGAATTCGCATTAGTACCATTATGAAAATTATATATGGATAGGTAAAAACATTCAACTTTAGAAATACCTCAGCACATTTGACTACTAATTTTATTCACAGAAACATTTCGAACATTAATATCACAGTATAAAGAAATACTACCAGTAGTTCATCGCCTTTGATCTTGGGAGAAACGCCGATAATGTTTCGACCGGGTTGGGTGGTTGTTTGTTTTTTTATATTATGATTTTTCTATGAAGATGATCTTTAATTTTAAAATGGTTTACGTCAAAATAAAGACTGGTTCTATACTATGACCTGTATTCTTGGGGAAGTGGTGAGATTTTCACCCAGGACTTTGTATTTTTTGTTGTTAAATAACGGTAAGCGACAATATTAAGTCTATTAAATCATACAGTCGTTCGACGAAGCCGTCTAGATGGGACGATAGTGCGGGTGCTGGGTGAGACGCGGGAAGCGCGCTCCTGCATTGCCTACATTAAAGTGTTAGTATTGCAGGAGCGCGGCTCAGGGTTGACGTCCTCCGTATGTTTTTGTAAAATTCTTGTAAAATATTTTAAAAAGCATTTTTGTTTGCGACAACCCAACCACCCAACCCGGTCGAAACATTATCGGCGTTTCTCCCAAGATCAAAGGCGATGAACTACTGGTAGTATTTCTTTATACTGTGATATTAATGTTCGAAATGTTTCTGTGAATAAAATTAGTAGTCAAATGTGCTGAGGTATTTCTAAAGTTGAATGTTTTTACCTATCCATATATAATTTTCATAATGGTACTAATGCGAATTCTATTTTGAGTATTCGCAGTAGTTCCATCATTTCATATTTCATGCATGAATGGAACTAACGCGAAAAAAAAAGGAAAAAAATTCGCAGTAGTTCCATCATGGAACAAAGCAATGGAACTAGTGCAAATGAACCCAAAAACTTACCATAAGCTTGTTTGAGATGCTTCCATTTCATGTTCCATTCATATTTCTTCTCAATTAAGTCCACCAAAGGGTCAAATTTGCCCTTATCTTGTACAGTAGTGATCAGCCACGGCATTAAACTCTTGAAAGGGAAGCTTTGGAAGAATCCAGAATTTAGCCCACCATCCCAATCCTCACTAAATGCATTCCGAGGTATGGATGGGTAAAAGAAATCAGTGAAACTAAAATATGGACAAGGTCGCACTCTGCGCCTCACTGTACAGTTGACATAATGTGAAAGAGCTCGTTCTTTCCCTTTTCTAGCCCCAATCCTCTGTATAATTGTTGCAAAAGGAGCTTTATTATCGAGATTTTCAGCAATTTCTTCATCGTCTATGCGCTGGAATGCCAAACCAAAAGTAAAACATAATTATTTTACTTCAAAAAAAAATGTTGAACCTACTTCCTGTTAAAAAGCAATTGTTTGATACATTTTTTTTTAACAGGAATAGCTTTTTGAGTCCATACAGAAGCTGTACCTACAATACCTAATAAAAAAATTACATTAAAATAGGTATCTTGTGCCAGACGTGAGCTCTTTATGATAACTAAATTAAGAACACTAAATCAGGATTAATTTCGACATAATTGCAACTTGAGATCCACAATGAAATATTAGACCTTTATTACTTAAATCGAATTTTATTTTGAGGTTGGGATCTCTGCATACATTTCATCAGTAATTATTTTATGCGCAAAGCGTGGCCTTCCAAAGTAATAAACGCTTACATACCCTTTTAAAGTTCCCTTTGGCGTCCGCCGACATCGTTTTACTTGAGAAATGATAATACTTTTAACAAGTTGTTTGGTTATAGATCTGCGAGGTTGTAAAATATGAACCTTTTGTTGTATTTATCATTTAATTTTGGTTACCACAATAGTTAACATTTATTAGATTTTTTTAATGCGAACCACGCATTAATAATTTTCTTTGATAATCACAACCGGTAAAGTAAACAGTAAAAAATGTTTTATTTATTTATTTACATACATCATTTTCCTTGTTTACAAAACAAACACTGACAGTGACATTATTTTTTAAAATTTATTCTTGTCCATGGATACTAGTCCTTCAGCCGCGACACTGACATGGACATGACTGCGATTCTATTGCATCCATATTCGGTTTCAGCCGACACGGAATCTCATCTCTCGGTCTGTCTTATCTGTTTAGCATGACAGAGACAGGGATTGTCATTCCGATTCCGAACCATTCGGAATCGTATTTAGAATCGCTACCCAGGGCTGCCAACTCAAATTCACGGATTGGTGCTGAACGGCTTTTATAAAATTTGTAAAAGGAATAGATTGCTCTGGGTTTCTAAAAATAGTTAGGCCAGGCGCGAAATGGAGTTGAGTATGCATAATAATGAGGATCGCATTCGGAGTACCTGTACGGTTTTGAACTCTGAAAAGCATGCAAGTTTAGGTAACATCCTAATATCCTGGGAACATCCATAATCATTATGATATTATAGTACAGTAATTTAGTATTTTTACCTGGAAAGTTTTCCGGGAGTTTTGAAATTTGGCAATTTTATAGATTTTGGTATGCTCTTGCCAAATTTCAACTTTGCCACCTCGTATGGCTGCCGCTCGCGCCGCCATATTGAAAAAATGGCGCCCAAAAGCAGTGTTTAGATAATAACTCCTTTCTGGCGCATTTTACAGGAAAAACATATTTATTCAAAAAAAAGTAGAGAAAATTTCCTACAATTTATGTCTAACCTTTTCTTTCCTAAAATCAATAGTTTCGGCGTAGGAGCGTAAAGTGTAATTCAATACACGTTACGGCAGAAATACTCGTTTCCACACACCACCATGAGGTAGAGAAATCAGCGCATTTTTTTTATCGTTGTATCCCCAGTAGGTCTAATCCACATCTGACTCACTATGTATTTAGGTCAATTAGCGTCGCTTCATTCTTCTTGACGGACCAGGTGTTGGGTCTTCATCGTCTTCAATACCGATTGAAATATCGAAGACGGAAGTTTCTTCAGCATCATCGACGATGGGATCATCAGTTTCATCGTGGTCCTCTTCCTTCTCGATGTCATCGTTTATTTGCTCGAGAATAGTGTCCGTTTCTTCTTCTTCAATGTCGTCTTGTGACGGAAATGGCGAATTATCGCAAGAACCACCACAGTTCGTACACACAACGGAGCACTTTAGTCCTGCTTTTCTGCATCCGCAAGCTTTTTGACAACCTTTCTTGCATTTGCAAGAAATAAGCTTCAGTAAGCTTTCCGGAGCAGGGGGATCGAATGTAGTTACAGGAATGAACCCGTTCTTGTCTTTTTTCCATCCCCATTGTTCTGCATTTTTTTCGTTTCCATACCATTGCTGAATTTGGTGATAAGTTCGAAACGAATGTTGTCGTGCTGCTGCTTCTGTTGGTGGTAGCGACGCAATATTAAATTTTCTCTTATATGCTGATGCTGTGAAGCATGCATATCTATAATTATTTAGAGATGTACTTTTCCGACTTTTCACATCGCTGTAGCTGTATAATGCGACAAGGAAACGTTCTCCAGCTTTAGCAATGACTTCTGGATCTGCATTTGGATTTTTAAATACTTCGATAACCTCGTTTAAGTCTGGGTTTTTTAGAAGTACTTTAATAAATTTCATTTTTCCTTGATAAAATAATGCTGATGTGGTATCAGTCAGTTACGGTGGTCTAGTCGGGAGAACGGCGGCTGCCGATCCGGAGACCCCGGGTTCAAACCCCACACGCACCACTGTCTTTTCGAAGTCATGTGCGTAATGCCGCTAACTTAAAACGGTGAAGGAAAACATCGTGAGGAAACCGACATGTACCTAGAATCTTTCGAAGTCATGTGTCATCCGCCAACCCGCACTGGGCCAGCGTGGTGGATTATGGCCTTAACTCTCTCCTTGCGAGAGAAGGCCCCGAGTCCCAGCAGTGGGAACGTTTAGTGGGCTGTTGATGATGAAGATGATGTGGTATCACAACCACTAAAGATTTGTGGCTGTTTTATCTTTTATACTGTTTATGGAGTATATTTGTTGTGAAATTTTTCCTTTTCCTGGTTTGAGGATGTATATATTTGGATGCGTTGATAGCGCTGTCAAAAGAACGAGAAGATCTATATCTTCACCGACAACTACAACGAAATCAAATGCCGATGAGAAGTTTATTGCGGTATTAATTATTAACGTATCCGCATCTTCAGTGGCTTGTTTAACCACGAAGTGTTCAGCTTCAAATTTTATCTTCAACATTTCAATGAGGCGGATTTTGGAAATGCCAGCACTACCAACTTCTTGAGACATAATTATGACAGTTAACTTTTTCGTCTCCGATAATTAAAGTAAATATTACACGTTGGTGTGGATGTATAATGGTTTACGGTGCTCGTACGCCGAAACTATTGATTTTAGGAAAGAAAAGGTTAGACATAAATTGTAGGAAATTTTCTCTACTTTTATTTTGAATAAATATGTTTTTCCTGTAAAATGCGCCAGAAAGGAGTTATTATCTAAACACTGCGTTTGGGCGCCATTTTTTCAATATGGCGGCGCGAGCGGCAGCCATACGAGGTGGCAAAGTTGAAATTTGGCAAGAGCATACAAAAATCTATAAAATTGCCAAATTTCAAAACTCCCGGAAAACTTTCCAGGTAACCTCTATTTTTTTCGACCAAATTACTGTACTATTAGGATATTAGGATGTTACCTACCCTATTTTTGAAGTAAAAACTTCTTTCAAAAAAATTGGTTATTTATCAGAGTCCGAGGTCATCTCAGCAAGTCTGAACTGTCCAGGGTAGCGATTCTAAATCCATTCGGTTGCATCCGACACGGAATCTCATCTCTTGGTCTTTGTCTTATCTGTTTAGCATGACAGAGACAGGGATTGTCATTCCGATTCCGAACCATTCGGAATCGCATTTAGAATCGCTACCCAGAGCTTAAAGTTTTAAAGGTGGTTAAAGTTTTGATAGAGACAAAATTAAAACTCCAAAAAAAATTGCTTTTAATTTTTTACTCTAAATATGTTGTCAATAGACGTATACAGGTAAATAGTGTAGTTAGATACACAGCCCAAAGCTAGTTTAATAAATGTAAAGGTACAACCTTATAGGCTATTTGAAATCAAATTCATCAGAATAAAAAAATAAGTAGGTATTATACAATTAGCACCAATTTATTTTATTTTAATCGTGGGCCATGATAATAGCAAATACGTACTTATTGAGGTATTTACACTAGAATATAAAAAATACATATAGCGCACACTTATAAAAAAAATAACTAACATGATTTTAAAAATCAATGGAAACAATAAGTACCTATCTCTGAAGGAATCCTTCGCGCCTTCAAACGTTACGATTGAAATACTAACAACTCGGGAAACGACAAAGCGGCAAACACAGTCAAAACGAGGATAGAATACATGCTGACGAGAAGATCTCTCTTAATTTTTAACATCGGGTCCAAATCTATGTTTCTCACGCGATACGTCATCTCGCCGGCAGGAAGAAGACTTTTACTCTTAACGTCGATACTGCTTGTGGGTAGAGTCGAGGAACATCGCTTTTTCAAGGCTTTCCTGTGCCGGGAGAGCGCGTGACGTGTTAATGTTTCGATTTGTGGCAACTCGATAATGACCGGAGAGGTCGTCACGCTAGCGGCCGGGAGGAGGGAGACGGCGAGGCTGTAGTGGGAGGATGCCTCGCTGACCGGCACCACGGTCGTGGAAACCATCAAGCTGCCCACCGCCGCACGCAGCGCGGGCCCGCACACGCCCGCGTGCCCGCCGCACAGATCGACGCTCACTTCTTTATCGAGCACGGTCGGCCTGCTCGCCCCCACGGCCACGTCCTCCCGCACCATCCCTCCGCCCGCCACGAGCCGCATATCGACGCTATCCTCCGTAAACATCGAATTCCTCTTCAGCTCCATCAACGACTCGATGCTGGCGCCCGACCGCTCGTCGTTCGACAAGTAGTACGAGTAAATACTCGCATTCGATTCGAGCTGCCTCAGGTTTTCGAGGGAGCTCATCGAGATGAAATCGTACGTCATGTGCGTTCTCTTGACGGAGACTGCGTTTGATATTTCCATGTTGGTAGAGTCGTGGCGGTCGCCGGATACTATGTGGCTCTGGCAGGTTATCTTCTGTATCTCGGTGAGGAGTCCCACGAGCATGTCGAGCGACGTGGTGTATCCCACCGCGTCCGCCGCGGCCGGGCTTGCCGACGCCGGCGCCGAGTCCGCCGGGTCGGCTGTCTCCTCGGCCGCGGGCCTGGCATCCGTCGCCGCCTCGCGGACGGCCGCCAAGCTGGTATGATGCGGCTCCCTGCAGCCGGCCTCTGCTGTGGGCGGTGCGTCAGCGCTCCCGACTGACACCGTGACGGAGTCGGCTGCGGACTGCGTGCCCACGTCGGCCTGTGTCGGCGGCTCGCGCGCCGGCGACGGCCCGCGCAGGCACTGGCTCGACTGGCTCGGCCACTGCACCGCCACCTCGCCCGAATGCGTCGACGGTATTTCTATCACCTTAGCGGGAACATCTGGAGCCATGGCGTAGCCCACGGTCGATATCTGCACGGGCAGCTGCGCGAACGTCCAGTCCAGATGCGTGTTGGAGAGGACGGCCATCGATTTCAAGTCTCCGACACTATCGTCGGTCTTCAGTTTATGGTTCGATTTGATGATGAGGGAGCCGGCGTCGCCGGATTGCAAGAGGAAGACTTGCTGCATGGAAGGTTTGGGAGTGAGGGTGAGGTTCTTGAGGCGGAGTCGTTTCTGGAAGGCGCCGGAGAGGTGCGTGTAGAGCGCGGTCTCCAGCTGCTCCATCTCCGCGGCGGCCGAGCTGCACGAGCCGAGCGCGCTCACCGCCGTGGCCACGGGGCACTCCACCACGTTCACGCAGTAGTCGGAATCCGACCTGCAACCACGGGGACCGGTCACACACGACCGCAGAAATACTGTGCTGAGCCGTAATGGGTGCTCGTTATACGTACACATTATTAGGACTAATTTTATTATGGGGCCAAACATGCCACCTAACATCCGTAGGTGTTTGGATTAGGAGAAGAAAATGGAGGAAAGTGGAAAACATTTTCAACCTAATTCTAGTGCTCTGTTTGGGCACCATCTCGCCTCATGTTAAGGGACGAACGACGATGCGGTCTACGATGAAGCGCGTTTATCTACAAGAAATCGATTCCACAAAACTTTAAGACACCAAAATTGTAACCATCGTGTAAACCCATTCAGGTAACGCATTCCACAGCCTAGACGTTCTTATCATAAAAATAGAGTCAACCCTTGCCTTTGGAACATCAACCATGAAACGATGTCGCTTTTTCGAGCAACGAGCAGTTCGATTGGTAAACGGGTAACGTGGTATTAGCTAATGCAGATCAGTGGTCCACTCTCCGAAGTGTATCCGAAATAAAAACCCGAAAAGTTAGCAATTTTGGAGCAAAATTAGGATATTATGATGATTGTTGGCGAGCTCACCTGGGAGACTCCGGGCACTCAGCGAGCGCCGCGAGGTGCGCCGGCGCCGGCGGCGCGGCCGGGGCCACCACCGAGTCCACCATGCGGTGCAGCCTGTCGCCCAGCGCGGTGGCCTCCTCCGCGCGCGACTGCCCGACTGGTTCTATCAGATGATACAGTTGCATTATTCTACCATAACTAATCTAACATACCTAAGCTAATCTTTAGCTTAGTTTGGAGGTAGTTATCATTGTTTGAGGAATGGCCACATAAACTAGGTAACAATATAAATATTGTATACCTAGACAGGTATTGCATTAACCGAGTAGGTATGTATATTTGTAGTGGTTTGAAAGCCGAAATATTTAACACACGTTGCGATTTTCGACCAACTAGCAGGATACTTCAGGAAATATGATCCAAAAATACTCGTACATTCCGGGCCGTCGTGCGTGTAGAAAGCAAAATGTCCAATACACGTAAGCGTTTCTGTTAATGCCATGAATTTGTGGCGTACATGCTGGTATGTCGCCCCTGCGAATCAGTGTTCTGTTCAATATAGGTAATTTTGTCTAACATATATTTTCGAATCATATACTTCGCATTTAATTTCAACATCCTCTGCACTTCGCAACCTTCAATAGTGGCTAGCCGTCGGGAGTTCACGCCAACTCATTACCTAAGCGACTCCCACACTAGCCACTACAAATTCAAGCAAAGTGTGAGAACTACGATTCCTTGTTCCTTGTGCACCCGCTAGTTGCAAACCATTAATTTTAATATTTTGCTAGTGGTTGCGCGACTGAGACGCTAATACAACTAATGTATTATGATTGGTCATAAATTGATCATGAACCATATTCGGTCAATTGGACGGCGACGCGGTATAATTATTTTATGATTAGCTATAGCCCAGGATCCTGGTGCATTTTTGCACTTGATTACTATCAAGCTAATTGCAGTGCATCATCACTCGCTCAAGGTCGCGCGGTTTTAGCCTACAGCTAGACTGTTCCTCCCAGGGAACAAGTGCCAGTCGGTTGTCGGACGCACGGCTGAGCGCTCGCGCAACACGTTTCCCGCGCGTATTGTTATTAGATATGTCGACAACCCTCCGCGCTAGACAGGGACTGAGTTACGCGTTAGAAGAGAGCGCAAATGTTAAGTTGAAAATCGCGACAGATATTGAGCGCTAATGCGAGCTGAATTGAACTTTGTTGTGTCCTAGCAAGAGTCGCTATTTATATAATTGTTTTCGGTAAGTGAGGCTTCTGTACTTGTACTAATATGTATTCTGTGCTAATTGTTCGTTAGTAGCTGCATTTTGATGCCCTAGCTATCTCTGTTAGCTACCACAATCGAGTTCGAAAATTGTTGGGTCTCTCATCAAAATTAAGATATTCACGCAAAATTCGCTTGACAGTAATCCATTTCAAAAAATGTACCAGGAATCCTGGACTATTACAGCTCTAGTTGGTTCGTTGCGGCGATTCTATCATTAATTCATAGTATCATCATTCAAGCCGCTAGTTAAACGACGCTGTGTAGTAAAGAGGCTAGGCTATAGATTGAACGGTTGATTGAAACTTGGCTAAATTAAGTGTCTGAAATTACAACCCAGAACCAAATTTACAAGCAAGGTCAGTCGACTGATTTCAGAAGCAAGCAATTCTCGCTTCTGAATTTGGTATGCTAGCTTACCGAATGCTATTATTACACTTACAGTAGCGACCAAATTCAATCGGCTAAATTTAGCCACATTTAATAAGGTTTCAAGCTAATTGGCTGTGATAGTAATATTAGTTCGTACCTCGCTTAAAGTACGCGCCATAGTCGGTGTCTCGGGGCAGGAGCGGCACCCGGCAGCGCAGGCCGGCCGGGGCGCCGGCGGCCGGCGGCGGCGCGCCCGGCCGGGCCTCGGGCGGCTTGCTACTGACACCAAACAAAATGTTAACGGCTTTTAGTACGAAAACTAACGTGGTTATTACACATTTTAAATAAATACACGGATAACGTTTGATATAGTCAGTCCAGTCCGTCAAGATTCGATCGCGTCAGTTTTAAACGAGCTGCGATCACGCTCAGGCACTCTCCTTGAAAATGATCGCCGGACGCGATCGAAACTTGAGTCGGACTGTACTGACTATATTAAACGTGAGTTACCCGTGTACCTATTTATTTAAAAAAAATACGTTAGCGGCTTTTTATCGAATACATCACCGCTGGCTGCGTTCCTAGGAGTAAAATGGTCACCAGACAGCCCTAGAAAGTAGACATGCGACTTTGATGGTTACAATAACGACTGGTTCGCTATAGCCCTCGATAGATAACTGGGAGAGAGGTAAACTAGATATTTCCTCAGAATTACAAAAATACCTGTCAAATACAGTTCCCAATTCCACCATAGGTGACGCCAATGTTTTATTTTGTTAGAGAAATTTCACAAAAACACACAGTGGTGCCACACTTAGCAAAATATATAACTATCTAAGACAAGTCAATTTGCATCTGGAAAACGCCTCATTACCGGATGTAGAAGTAGGTGGTTCTCCTTTTTGTTGGTTGCTTCCAGCTAAAAGACTGCCACTTGTGGCACTTTACTACTGTACATTTTCTGTTTGTATCACAATAAAGATTAAACTGTTTTCTATCAATTTTACTTTGTTTGCGCACTCCATTTTCTGACGTGTTCACCAATGGCTGATCCAGTGGGGGAGGGGTCATGAGGTCATAACCCCACCCCTACCTGGGCTGGGGCCAGAGCCTAAGTAAACCACTCATTGTGTCGATATAGTGAATCTATATATGTCTGTATACTCACGGAGTATCATACGCTTCACTGGGGGAGTGCTTGCGGGTAGTAGGGCCGAGACGGGTAACGTTTTCAGGGCTACTGCCGGCCGACCAGCGCTTCCGCGCGCTTGTGGGGGAACTTTGATCTGTAGGTGGCCAAAACTAATTCAATTACCTAAACTTGTTTTGCCACTTTTCTTAATACCCAGCATAGTACCGGTCGTGAACTATATCTGACAAACAAGTTCATCAGGGGTTTTTGGCTTTTCTTTAAATAACAATACATACTTTTCATATCACATCTTAATCTAGGTATGCGCTTTCCTATGTTATCACAAGTTTTGCAAAACCAAAGTTACATTTCATATTTATTTGTGTTGTAACTTAATAGCAGCCACTGGTCCTCCTTTTATATTATCAATTATCAGAAATATGTACCTAATGTCTGCGGACGTTACGAGTTCATTTGTAAGATAAGGTCATAAAATCTTTATTCAGTTCACTTGTATATTTTGCCAACTGTTGAAAGTGGAAACCAAACCCTGTCAGACTTATACAAATTTTAACGTGTGTACACCTACACTAAGTGTTTAACATTAAATTACTTTTATACAAAATGGTAGGTAACATTTAGTAGCCATTAGTGATCTCGAAAAAAAAATGAAACCTTAACATACGCGTAACGGTTATGTATTTTAATCAGGTTTCTAAGTCTCCGTACTAAGAACAAAACAAATCTGTGTAATTAGTGATAACTATCCCAGAACAATAAAGATTCAAAGAAGATGCGTACAACATAAAACCAAATTCACCTTTACACACCTAATTGCGACACTGAAGGCGCCCGTTGCTTCACTGACGCCACTGCTTCTGGCCCGATCTTTTTCCATTTATTCTTGACGTTGGAAGTCGTGGGAGACGCCACATTCCTCTCGGGCAACGGCGCCGTCGCAGGAGGGCCAGTCACTTTCTGCAACTTCTCCGTCAACACGTTCTTCCCGTGTTTATTCTGAAACTGTTCTTGATGAGCCTGTACGTATGATTTCTTCGGTTGCGCTAAGCTGTTCAACCTAGAATAGTTTTTGGACGGACCCCGAACGGCTTCTCCTCTCGCTTCTCTCACCTCGTCTATTATTTCAGCCACTTTTTTCTGCGATCCTCTGTCATCGACTGAAGGCAGAAGCTTGTGCGGAGTTCGAGCGAGCTCCATCGGAGTCATCGGTCTTAGTTTTCTGTCTTTGGGACTCAAATTAGACGGCATCGCTCGTCTTTCATTCTCGTCTTTTATATGCTGGTCGATGCGAGATTTTCTACGATTATAATTTTGTCGAACGGCAGATTTCACATCGTTCACTGCAACTTCTCCTTTGTCGGGTGATCTCGCAGTAGGAGAAGACTTCTGTCGATTCTTTTGAACGTTATCGAATTCGTGCAACAGCTGAGAAATAGCTTTCAGGGGATTTTCGGGAAGAGGTCCTTTGAACGGAGTACTGACGACTCCGCTTCTGTTACTATCTTTTCTCGCTTTATCACCTTCTAATTTTGGAGATTGTGACTTGGAACTAAGTACAACTTTTGGCAATCTTGGTTGTTGTTTGGATGCCTTTTTTGAAATTTGAGTATTATTTTTTACAGGACTACCGCTATGATTTGATGTATTTGTACTGTATTTTGCATTCACACCACTTTCGCTCCCTTGGAAATTAGTTTCGTTTAAATCCGTATCTGTTGTATGCTTACTTTTAGTGTCTTTAAGAATTGTAGGTTTCTTAAACTTGTTCATTAAGTCATACAACTGATCTATACTTTTTCTGCATTCGTCGCCTGAAGAACTTTTTTTGGAAAAATTTTGCTCTACAGTGGTCGACGGCAGTATACTTTCTGCTACAGGCAATAAAGGTTTTCCTGAGTTGCTATTAAATGTCTCTGGAAAACTCTGATATTTTGTATCATCAAAATTCATAACGTCAGATTGAGATTGAGTGAGATTCGCATCAGACGGGGCCATCAGTTCTTGTAGTATTTCTAAACTTGCATTAAATTCGTTTGAAACAATAGACTCTGACGCTGAACGTGAATTTGACATATCTTTGTTTTTCTTTAACTGCATTAACATAACCTCTGTCTCAGCATCATCTAAATAATAACTCCTATTGATGTATTTTTTGTTATTCTTATCTGGTGACAATAATGGAGTCGGAAACGAATCCTCTTGAGTTTCATCCAAGGTTGAAGACATGTCGGAAGTGTTTTTCGACGATTTACGGAGTTTCGGCTTGTTTTCTGATTTTACGTTCTGACCATAGATCGAATTGTAAAAAGACTTGTTGGTAATAGAGAGCTTCGTGACTGAGCTGGAGGCTTGTGGCGTCATCCCGCATTTGCCGTATTTATGTTTGGAGATCTTACAGCTCTCACTTAGGGCTATTTTTCTTTTCTCTCGCCTCTCTCGTATTTCCAAAAGTCTTTTCCTTTTCTTCTCTTCCATTAACAACGATTTGTTTTCATAGGGCGACTTTATTCGTTTTCTGACGGGAGATCTCCGTTTGGAAGTGCACTGCGAGGCGGTGTCTTCGCCACTTTCTTTTAGCACCGAATTCCGCATGTTTAATTTTCTCATAGTCAAATGCAACTCGTCAGGAGATATTAAATGATACGTTTTCTCTTCGGTTTTACGTAGCGGGAACAAGGATTTCTCAAATGGATCTATGTTTGCTAAACTGGATTCGCTCGAGTATTGAATGCTAGCATGAGACGCTATCGGGTCACTGATCGGGTAATCAGTCGTTCCGGCGTATGAGTCTTTATCTAAGTCCTCGTCGTTGTCATCTGTAGTAATTTCTTTCACAATAATACCTGTACGTGTCGTTTTATGCCCTGTGACGATAGGATCAATGTTTCTCATCAGTTCAATAAAAGTTACTGTTGGTTCTTCCTCGAGGACGTTTGTTGTTTGTACAGTCTGTTCATCCGTTTCTTCTTTGTATGGTAAGGGAAGAATTTCTTTACCGCGTAAATCTGAAAAAGACAACACAGCTTTATATAAATCTAAATATATACAGTCCGCGAGGTATAAGCTGAGCTTTGCATTAGTGTGAGTGATCACCAAAAGTACAGTCAGACGCAGGACGCTGTGACCATGTTCTCTTAATAAGGTGTTTCTTCAAACCAGAAGTGCTGCCATCTGAATATGATTTTGATGAAGTGTGAGTGGTGTCAATATATGTTTTATCGGTATAAACGATAGGCCTGCCCTGAATACGGTATTCGGAAATTTTAAGTAAATAAGTTATACGTAGGTGACGGATCTCATGCTTTTCCATTAAAAATTTTCTGTTATTCTCTGTCCTTGACCATTTGAATCCTAAAAGAGATACTTCTTTTCGCAATGACCATATTGATCCTGGATAGTTAATGTCAGCTTGTTGTTTATGAGTTTGTTGTCTGACTGTACTTTTGGTAATAGATACGTATGCATGTGATCACTCACACTAATGCAAAGCTCAGCTTATACCTCGCGGACTGTACGAGTATATACACCTATAAGATGAATATATAATGAATTATTGTAACACAGCAAAAGAACCAAAGAAGGAAAGAACTTAAATTTTCGGAATCAGAATCAGCTAAAATGCACGGCAAACCATATCTCAGTTGAAAAACAGTTAAGTAGAAATTTTAAACACATAGTTTACACTCTGGAATATCACATGGGCTACTTTTTACTGGGGTCGGGAATTACGCGAGTAAAATCTCGCGGGGCTCTGCTAGTTTTTACAGAAAAGTTTTCTGGCATAATACTATAACTCAAAATAAAGGACCTGGTAGCGCTGGTGTTGTTTTTAACACCAAAATGGAATTAATGTTGCTCATCACTTGTCCAGTTTGCGATCGTTTGAGCTGCAGAACCACGTCCACTCGGGGCTGAGGCTGCTCTTCATCAGGCTTTTCTTTCTGGCAGCTGATGATCAGGTTGTCAGCGTACCTCTTGCTGAATAGCCGAAAAGATCCACAAATCGACTTCGGTATTTCGACAACGATTTTCTTTTCCAGAATCTTTGACAGCGACCTCAAATCAATTTCAGAGTGTACTATTTCATCCCATGCTGCATTTTTTTTCGCCCTACACTCCACTTGTAAAGGTATACTGGTTGACATAGCGAGGACTTTAGTACTATCGCGATCCTTAGAATTAGCCTCTATCCACTTTTGTTTCGCGCGGTCAGTCAGGTAGTCGCCGTTGCTGATGCGCTTCAGTTGCTCTATGGTGTTTTGGACGTATCTTATTACATTGTCCATGTAGAAGTTGTAGTTGTCTTCCAAGCGCTTGCAGCAGATGTAATCTATGAGAGACGTCGAGAATAAGTTTCCGAATTCCGTGGAGCTACTCATCAAGTTCAAATTTTGCAACTGATTTTTAATTTGGGGATCTTGGAAGAGGAAGTTCTTGTCGTAGTCGCGGGAGAGGTTAGTTGTGTTCAATTCGAATCCGCCGAATTTATGGCACAGCAAATTTTCCAGTGATTTGTCGTTGAGAAATTCTACCCTTTCTTGGTTTAGGGTGAACGCATGGTGATTGTCGTTGGGTGTATAAATTTCGCTGCAGTCTGAACCGGAGTCTTGGTCGTTGTATACGATAGTTTCGACGTGTTGGTTGGGTTTTTTGATCGTCACGTGGGACACTTCGTTCATGAGCCTCGTGCCGACATCTATGTTCTGGTACAAAAGAACCAGATCTTGCGCAGATAGCGAGTACTGATCTGGAAGCATAAGAATGTTTTTTCTCGTCACTATATTATAAAAAAGGTACTTACACTTTTCAATATTAAGTAGTAATAAACCTCCACAAGTCTAGAAATAATGATACCGATTCACTCTCGATTTGAAAACATCAAGATTGTAACCAGCAGAAAAAAATCACTCAGGCAACGCATTCCAGAGCCTAAACGTTCTTATCACAAAAGTTGAGTCAAACCGATGTCGCTTTTTCGATCTACGAACTGAACTAGTACTGCTCATCATCATCAGCCTGTATAAGTACACTGCTGGAAATAATATCTCTAATAATTTGCCTCTCCCATAATACGCCACTCACATGTACATACATATTATATCACATCAATACAGTACTGTAAGTATCGATATAAACCATTCGATGTGCCTTCCCAAACTTCAGCCGCACGAAATCAAGTCAAGGAAGAGTGAGCTCACTCTTTCCGTTCTAGTCGGTTGCAGGAAGCGGTGAACGCCGGACGTTTTTACCTATCACTATTCGTTGTCAACAACCAAAGTAAGTAGAACCACAGACAGCATACCTCGCCGCTAGCGATTCTAGGGGTCAAGTAGATGCATCATCATCAGGCGCAAGACGTCCACTGCTGTCACTGCAAGTAGATTGGTGGCGTGTAAGCCACTTACGCTACACACACAGACGCAGTTTATTTCAAAATTGTTAATTTCAAGGTGCTCAGTGCTCACATCTAATTAATGGTTTATATCGATGACTGCAAGTATGAAATAAAACTCACCAGTATTATCAAGCTGCGTGTTTTTCGTCATCAAGTCCAACAGGTCACTGGCGGCCCTGTGGTCAGGCGCCTCCGCCCCGCACTCCCCGCACCCCGTCTCTGCCACCTTACTTATCTGCATTGTCCCCACATAGAATTTACTCACGAAAACTTTACAAAAGCTAAACCTTCTAAAACTGATAATAAATACCTACAAAACACGATGATTAAAAATATTTATGATTAGAAATCGGAAATTTTTGAGTCAGTTGTAAGTCTGTCAAAATTGCCACTTGGTTTGAAATTAGAACTTTTATTGGCGTTTGGCGTTAGAGAAACTGTCATACGACACTTCGAAAATAAGTTTTATAGTTGGCTAATGAGGTGAGCTTTAAAGCCCAAACAAAGCTTAGAATAAAATCCTATAAAATCTAATTTTGGTCTTATGAAAAAAAATCTACCATACTGTTTGTAGGTAACTAAATTGCCTATCCGTAATACTTAAGTATATCCGAGCTATATAATTGTAAAGTTTCATTTTAAGAATATGTCAACGGAAAATAACGAGAATCGTTAGTTGATCAATTCACTAGGTAATTGATCAACTTTCGAAAAATAACAAACGGCAGTTGAAATCTGAAATGTATTATTTAACGTACTTATTTTAAATTGATAAATTTACGGCGTCTTGCCGTTAAATAATCCGACGAAGGCGAGGTGTGCGCTGATTGGTTCAACGACTCACGTGTTTTACACCGCTCCCCACCAGCCGGGTGAACCGTATGAAGTTTTTTTTACAACGGCTCACCTGTCAGATCCCTGGGAAATATGTCCGTCCGCGTTGTTAAATTACCAAATCGGACCGTTTAGGTTACATAGGACCCAGACCCGACTCGGAGCACCCCGACTCCACCTAGTCTGGTAGCTACTACCCCTAGTGTGTTTATAAAAAAATGAGGGAGCCAGAAGCACAAGAGAGGTCTCTGGGCTGACCGCAGAGCTTCTGGCGGGAGCCCACCCGGTGTCAAAAAGTGCACCAATATCAAGTTAGGGGCTTTCAAGTTTTATCTGCTAGGTGAGCTGTTGTAAAAAAACTTCTCACGGTTCACTCAGGTGGTCTCACGAGGTAGACGGTAGGTAAGAACTCTGAATAAACACTTGCCAAATGCTTATAATTAATGCCATCGACCAATCAGAGAACAGTATATTAATTGACGGATAATAGTGTACCGTTAAATAGTACGCTGAGCAACGATTGGCTAATTTGTGGATGATTTTACTTGCGGCAAAATCGTAATTTATTAAATGACGGCCAGGCACCGTTAGTTGGTCAATTAACATAAATTCATTGCGTTAAATAATACATTTCAACTGCCGTTTGTTATTTTCCGGAAGTTGATCAACTACCTAGTGAATTGATCAACTAACGCTTTTTGTGAGTTTCTGGTGACAAATACATAATACCACAAAAGCAAATTTGTCGAAAAGATCGAAGTGACGAAAAATATAGGTGGGCGGTTAAGTGTATTTAAAAAATAATAGGTTCGTTTCGACATTTGAGAAATACTCTACAGCTACAAATTGAAATACTTTTTCTGATTAATTATAATTTTATTGTTTCTTTCCTTTTTTTCAATTTCGTTCAAGTTATTACTAGGGTCTTTCTCAAACGTCAAAACGGGCCTTTTATTTATTTACCTATTGGCGAAATTAGAGCTAAAAATAAAACTTTGGTTTTCGATTAATATATTACTTTAATAAGTAAATAAATATTTTCTTAAGTACATTTAGCGAATAAACATTTTTGATTGTTATCTAAGCGATTACAATACTGAAATCAACAAGGAATGTTTAACAGTGGTCGTAATTAAAAAACAATACTATTCGAATATTAACAACGATTATTCGAATAATTGTCAGTCTTAATATTAAATTAAATAGTGTTTAATATAAATACACCTCCAGACAGAAGTATCGAGGTATAACTTGGAAACTAAAATTGAAACTTAAAAAGAATGTTAGTTTAAATCTTTCTGATAATTTTATAATTCACCATATCAACATGACGAGGACAAACGCAGCCCTAGAATACGTATTCATTTTTCAAATCATATATTTTACCGACTGTCCAAATACAAAGGTTTTAATTGAAACGTTTTTTTTACTGATTATTATATTTCAAACTATACATAGTGTCCATTTATAATAAATTATGCTTAGGTAAAAGAAATAAATAGCTAACATATAGGTATGCATTGTGCAAATCAACCAGATCTACTTTAATGTAAGCCCGTACCAAAATAAATAATTTACATTATATCCATTTAAAAATGGGAATTATCCCTGGCTTCGGTGTTCTCAGAACCATGAGATATTCAATCTTAAAGACAAAGGCTTAACCTTTGTCTTTAAGATCATTACAGTTTGCTTGTCTGAAATGTTCTAGGTTTACTTTTCACACCACGCAATAAGTAAAAGATAACGGTTCTTATTGTCATTACGTTATGGATCAATATGCTGTTATCGTATAGGATTGTCCAATGCTTTGCGTGTTCTCGCTAAATATTGTAAATTACGAGTTCAGTAACTATGAACTTTATTACATGGTGATACGATTCACAGTCGAGTTGCAAGTATTATTCAATGTGGTCCGCATCAAATAATCGACGCAATAAATTAAATGTTACGAGTGTAGTTTCTACAAGTCACGATGTTTATGAGAAATTGAACCTTCCTGCTTTCACATAAAGCTCATTATGCGGGCGTCGTGAACAGCGACTCCAACAGTTCTGGTTCCGATAAGTCCTTCTTGTACTGCTGCGCCAACTCCTGGATCAGGTGACGGCGCCGTACGTGCGGAGGTTGGTAGCTGCACAAACGATAATGATACTTATTTTAATATGATATAAGGACAGTATCTCGCGGACTCCAGCAAAGTAGGGATATTTACAGGCCGGTGTATCAGGGTACAGGTTACGAAGTAACTATTTACTTATCAGTGGTACGGGGCAGATACTCAGAGAACTGAGAAAGCAGGGTAGGGATAAGATTACTTTATGGAACAGCGTCGGAAGGGTACAGGGCAAAATTAAATACTCACCAGGCTGCGATAACAGGGTAGGAATATAATACTTTTAGTTCGGTGTTGGCAGGCTATGGGGAGGCTACTAGCAGGGCTATGTGAGATAGATAGATAGATTAACTCTTTATTGCACTTAATTAAAAAAAAAAGTCACTTAAAACAAAATAAAATAAAGTAGCAATTGGCGACCTTATCACTAAAAGCGATCTCTTCCAGGCAACCATAGGATGGAATGAGAGATTTGAAAGTATGGAGGAAGCACAAAAAAGGAGTGGTTGATACTTATATTATAGACATCCACAATTAAAAAATAATACAGAAATAAAAACTAAATTACTAAATAATACTATAACATACCTACTTAAATAATAATTTACATCCCAATACATATATACTTACGTACATAAAAATATACTAATACATATAACAATGAGTTTACGAAATTTAATGTGATTTTAAATATAGTAACAGCTTCAACTGGGTGATGACTGTGATAAGTAGATTTCTTTTACTTGGTTCTTAAAAGTAACATGCGATTGAGCTTGTCTAGTGGTCACAGGCAAGGCGTTCCACAGTTGAACAGCCTGAAACGCAAACGACTTGCCGTAGAACATTTCGCTACATGCCGATGGCATTTGCAGCGACAAGTTAGTTTATGATCTAAGAGGCCGAGAATGGGCATTGCTGCAGAAAGTAAAAATGTTTTTTAAATAGTGCGGAGTTAATGGGTTAAATAGTACGTTATATGCAAGAGACAAAATATGAGCATTCCGACGAAAGCGAATGGGGAGCCACTTGAGCTGCATACGAAACTGAGACACGTGATCATATTTGCGTAAACCAAACATAAATCTTATACAAAAAATTTGGAGGCATTTTGGAGTGAGCAGGGTAAAGGTCAGATATTTATGATTCGGTGGCAGTAGAGTCAGTGAACAGCGCTAAAGGGCAAGCGGCTAAGACAGGCGAGCCTCAGTGCCCGTCAAAACTCGCCAGTGCATGACGCATGCGATTTTCCTTGTCCGTAGTGGGAGCGCGCGGCTTGTTCGAGTATCCCGCGTTTCGCGTTATTGCCACCTGACGCTCGCGCATTCACTACGGCCACTTGTATGAATGCAGTATGGCTTGAGTTGCCCACGCATACTCACAGACCGGCCTCTCAGTACTTTTTTTTTTGATTATAGAGTGACGAGACGACCAGTTCATGTGCCTGATGCAACATGCCTACCACATAACAGCACAGCGACACAGCTTTTGGAGCATGAAAAGCCCAAATCATTACCTAGCACTGCACTGCGCTCGTCACCCAGACATGTAAGGTGTTATATCTCTAAGCTAAGTAATTTCTCTGGAAACAATGCCTTTCAAACCGGAACACAGTAATGCTTACACATTAGTGCTTGGCGGTAGAATAACTGGCAAAGGTGTGGTACTTCCCCAGGCGGACTCTGCCAAGAGTCCTACCACTACGAAAACCGTGATCGTGTGACCGGTGCCTCAGTACTCACAGGCCGGTCCCTCAGTACTCACAGACCGGTCCCTCAGTACTAACAGGCCGGTCCCTCAGTCCTCACGGGCCGGTCCCTCAGTAGCTCAGTACTCACGGGTCGGCGGCGCCGGGCGGCCTCGCGGCGGCGCGCGCGGCGCGGCGCAGGCAGGCGGGCAGCAGCGCCGGCGCCAGCAGCGCTCCGTCGGCCAGCACGGGCAGCGCGGGCGCGGGCCGCACGCGCACCAGCCCCGAGCCGCGCGCGCACACGAACAGACACTGCGTCTCCGAGCGCCGCCACGGCACGCCCGTCTCGCAGTACCGGAGCAGGTCGTCTGCAATGACACGACAGACGTTCAAACCACACTCTAATCAATAGTAGAACTTCTTTATACTCTGCTCAAACGGACGTACAGGCGCATAGGCTACCTGACACGAACATTACGACTAAATCTATTATACGAAGTCCGAAAACCGGGCGAGGACAGGATAACCCTTGATTCCAGCAACTTGTTCTACTACCGGGAGGAAGATCAACAATCCCAAGGGGGTGTCGGGTTTATCGTCTGCAAATCTCTCGTCAACAATGTGATAATGATCGAGTGTGTCGAGCAGGGTTACCTTGTACCTTGTACTTAAAATAACCGACCGGTATTCATTGAAGGTTGTACGATCAATCATCATACATTTTGTCACATCAGCATTACATACTTTCCGCCATTCTGCACATTCGCACCAAATCCATCAGTTCACAAAAAGTAGGCACGCAGCGTGTACATGCGCATTAAATATACTAGTGATAACAAGTTCTCTAGTTTTCTTTTCCTGCCTCATCAAGCAAACATCATATTTAGTGTACGGCGTCAACAAGGACTCGTACATTAATGGTCCTTCGAGTTAAAAGACAAGTGTTTAGTGTTTTTCTGTTGTGATAGCAATTCGGTTTGACTGGCCTCCCACAAGCGGGTCTCACCAGTTAGATTGAGAAGGCGCATATATCATATAGGAGAATATTAGACACGGAGTACGAACAAGCGAATACTTTCAAACATCTATCAAGTTTAGTGTGCTACAAGTGAACCACGAGCAGGAACATTATCAAACATAATCAAGTTATTCAACATTCTTGTGTGCGGCGTCAACAAGGACTCGTACGTAATCAAGAATATATTTATCAACAATTCAACATACTTTATATACGGCGTCAACAAGGACTCCTATATTACAAAGTATTTATCAAGATCATCACCATTCTTGTGTGCGGCGTCAACAAGGACTCGTATGTAATCAAGAATACATCAAATCAATCAATATACTTTATGTAAGGCGTCAACAAGAACTCCTACATAATCAAGTATCTATCAAGTTATTCAAGTAAGTTTTCAAGTTATAGTCATCATGGAAGCTTTGTTGCAAAATCAAAAAGAACTTGGAGAAGCAATTCGAAAAGTTCTTATTAATATCAAGAAAGACGGGGAAGAGCATAAAACTCCTGACTACTTCAAAAGGCGTCTGGAGACGTTAGAACTTTACTGGAACGAGTTCCAAACCAACCATGAAAATTTGGGACAATTCAAAGACAAGAGCTCAGACTACTTCATAAATAGATATTATGAAGTAATTAGGAATATATTCACAGATACAAGAGAATTTATTCTAAAGTCAAGCGTAACCAAACTTCCCTCGCTGATCAAACCAGCAATCCTAATAGCGACACCAAAGGAAACAAGAAGCGCTTCAGGGTCACCTCCACCTGGCCAGCATATACCTAGTACTCAGTCTTACAGGAACCAAAGTACTAACAGCAAAACAGAGAACATGCTACGAAAACAAGAATCTAATTTCAAGGCATTTTCTCGCACTGTGTCCAACATAAATATAGACAATATCACGGAAAAGTGGGAGTTTGAAGATGCACTCAAGACTCTTCAGTCCAGGTGGTCCGTGATAGACACTCTGCACTGGGACATAGATAGTGAAGCGGATGAGCTTAGTGAAATGTATGAAAGTACCTTTACCAGACATGAGGAAAGGTTTCATTTCATGAAAAAACTGATTAACAGCAAGATGGGGAACGTCTGTCATAGAGAAAAATCAACGCCTACTCTCGACATTCCCGTTTTCAGTGGTAACTACCAACAATGGAGCTCTTTCAAGGATCTTTTCTCTGAGACAATCCATAGCAACCCTTCACTATCGAGTGCGCAAAAAATGCAATTTCTTAAAAGCATGACCAAAGGGGAGGCTGAAAGGCTTATCCAACATCTGCCGATAAGTACCGAAAATTATATCACCTGCTGGGAAATCCTTAATCACAGGTACAATAAAAGGAAAACTAGATAACTTGTTATCACTAGTATACTCGTATTTAATGCGCATGTACACGCTGCGTGCCTACTTTTTGTGAACTGATGGATTTGGTGCGAATGTGCAGAATGGCGGAAAGTATGTAATGCTGATGTGACAAAATGTATGATGATTGATCGTACTTATGTGCATATATGACAAGATCGTACATATATGACAAACAGGAAGTTTTACTAGCCACTGCCTTAATCAACGTAACAGGGGCAGATGGGGTAAATCGTACCATGCGAGCACTCATCGACTAGGGATCGCAGGTATCTCTGATAAACGAAAACGCGGCTCAACAGCTTGGACTAACACGATCTAAATGCAAAGGAATATTGAATATCACCTGTAGCTCGATATACAACAGCTATGAATTTAACACCAAGGCCTATATAATGAAGAGTTTAACAAGAAACTTGCCTAATTCTACATTCTCGAGACCGTCATGGGCACAATTAGAAAATAAACAGTGGGCCGATCCAAATTTTTACATCAGTAAACCGATTGACATACTCTTGGGCGCCGACGTATACGCCGACATTATCATGGAAGGAATATACAGAGTAGATGACGTCACACCAATCGCGCAACAAACGCGATTGGGATGGATTTTGTGCGGCAAGGTACAACACCTACAATGCAACGTCATCCTAACTAACTTAGATGAAATTCAAAAATTTTGGGAAATTGAAGATATCTCCGAAGAAACATCGATTTCATCCGAGGATATGGAATGTATTAAATTTTATAAGTCCACGCCAACAAGGTCAGCAGACGTAAAATATCAAGTGATAATGCCCCTTAAGAATGAAATAAACAATCAGCTGAATCAGTCAAAAAACAAAGCGATTGCACAATTCAAACAATTGGAGCAGAAATTTATAAATAATTGTAATATTGCGACAGAGTATAAAGCCTTTATTTCCGAGTAAACATCCGGTCACATGAAACCAGTCAACGACCGTAACAAGAAACCTGAATGTTTTTTGCCTCATCACTGCGTAGTTCGAGACTCACTTACCACCTCATTACGTGTATTTAATGCATCCGCTAAAACGTCAAATGGAATGGGTCCTAATGATTTTATGTATAAAGGTCCCAACCTACAAAAGGATCTATTATACTTAACTTTAAAATGGAGACAATACCGCATAGCATTTACTGCTGACATTGAGAAGATGTTTCGGCAGATATGGGTCCATAAGGATGACACGAATCTTCAAAAAATCGTATGGAGAAACACACGACAAGAGGCCCTACAAGAGTATCAGTTAACCACGGTCACATACGGCACCAAGGCCACGCCCTTCCTCGCAATGATGACGTTAAAGCAGCTGGCCAGTGATGAACGTACAAACTACCTGGAAGCTGCTCATGTGTTAGAAGAGTGTTTCTATATGGATGGTTTAATCCATGGGTCTCATTCGTTGACCTCAGCAAAACAACTGAAAGAAAATTTAACATCTTTACTCAGTTCAGGGGGCTTTAACTTACGGAAATGGACTTCCAACGATCGCCATTTACTGGAACAAGGCTGTGATGACAAACATCAACAAGACTACGATTTCAAGCAAGCTGAATTGAGAAAAACACTAGGACTACATTGGAATCCTGTTAGAGACAACTTCAAATTCGCTTCGAAACGCTGGCACAAGGAGTATCTCACTCAATTATCTACCAGATCTAAGTGGAAATCACCACAATTGAACATTAATATGAATAACGTAGTCCTCATTCATGACGATAACTTGCCGCCCGCCAAGTGGGCCATGGGCAGAGTAGTAGAGCTACACCCGGGGACAGATGGCTACGTCCACGTTGTCACCTTGAAAACGAAGAACGGACTAATGAAACGTCACACTGTGATATTATCAATTTTACAACATCAAGATCAAGAAATCATACCTCATATTAAGCAAGCTCTCACCGTAACAAGACAATGTGACCGGCCCGTAACTAGACCACTTGAACAGTTTAAAATGTATTTATTTGGGAAATTAATTTATTAAAAAAAAAAAGAAATGTATTATTTATTTATTTATTAAAAGTACTAGACGGAAAACTAATATGGGACTTTTTAACTCAATAGCCATCGCTCTCATATTATTCATTACACTGGTATCAAGTTCACAGTGTAATGTCAGCGTAACAAAGTTTAGAGAAAATCAGAATCTCTACTTTGATAAACTGTCTGACATGTTATTGACTAGAGATGAATGGAAACTAGTCACATACTACGACATGGAACCGTATTGGACTGGAATGACAGCATTAAACTTATACGCACATTTCTTAGAAAAAACGTGCCCTCTCATAAATGACCTAGCTCAATGTGACGTCATACTACATCAAATACGTCACGGTTGCTCAGAACTAGAGTACTACAACTACTTGTTACTGAGTCAGCAACAAAGCGCGCGACCAGGCAAGTTGCGTCGGCGCCGGCGGCGCGGGCTTATCAACGGCATTGGTTATGTCGCTATTACGTTGTTTGGCGTATTAGATGACAGATTCGCCGAACAATATCAAAAGGACATCTCGCTTCTCAATAAAAATCAAAAACACATAGCGGCCCTCTGGAAGAATCAAACTTCAATTATTGAGACGGAGTACAATCTATTGAAATGTACGGAAGATTCTATGTATAAACAACACAAGTTTATAAATAGACACATGAATGAATTAGAGAATAAATTGAAAAATAGTCTTCAAACAAATACAGTCCTAATCGACTTTACAATGGGAGCGATTATAGCAAGTAACATGCTCTACAACTTAAAAGCCATACAGAACACGTTATTAGACACCATCACCGATACACATCACGGGCGCTTCAACTTGCATATACTAAGTCCCGAACAGCTAATCGACGAGTTACGCGTAATATCAAGTCAACTGCCAACTGATGTGTCATTACCTGTACTCGTAGAAAACATACATGGTGATTTACAGAAATTTATCGCAATTCACTACGGACATCAAGCATATCGCTGGCAAAGATAACGTTGTAGCAGATACCCTCTCTAGAATAGAGGAAGTGGTACAACCCGTCGACTTGGAAACATTAGCCAAGCTGCAGACCGCTGACCCAGAGCTAAAACAACTTTTACAAGGAAGCACGTCGCTGAGTTTAGCCAAATTCACTATTCCTGGAACACGGACGGAGTTATACTGTGATCAAACAACACAGACACCTCGCCCGTACGTACCTGCTGAGCTAAGAAAACAAGTATTTAACAGCTTACACTATCTCAGCCACCCAGGAGCAAATACAACGGCAAAACTTGTAGCACAAAGATACGTCTGGCCGTCAATGAACAAAGACTGTCGAGAATGGACCAAGTTATGTCACCCCTGCCAGACGACCAAAATTACACGTCACGTGACCGCACCTATTGGGAATTTCAACTTACCACGCGAAAGATTTCGACATGTTCATATCGACATTATCGGCAAGCTCCCTCTATCAGATGGCTATCGATATTGCCTCACTGCAGTCGATCGATTCACCAGATGGCCAGAAGCAATACCCTTAGCCGAAATATCCGCTCAGACAGTCGCCAAAGCCTTCGTCGCTAACTGGATTGCGAGATATGGATGTCCCATAGAAATAGTGACAGATCGGGGGACACAATTTGAATCGGCATTGATGAAACAGTTAGGTGACCTTGCTGGATTTCGAAGAAACCGAACTACTGCTTATCACCCAGCCGCGAATGGAATGGTGGAGAGGATGCACAGACAATTAAAAACAGCTATAAAATGTCATGACAATCAAAATTGGACAGAGAGCTTACCACTCGTTCTACTTGGAATGCGAACAGCTTTAAAAGAAGATGTTCAAGCTTCGCCAGCAGAACTTTTGTACGGAGAGACGCTGAGACTGCCCGGTGATTTTCTGGAAACCTGTAACAGCACATGTACTACCACAGACATTACAGATTTTACTGTGCGCTTACGATCACTCATGAATAATATCCGCCCACAACCTGCGTCACGACACTGTAAAAGAAATATATTCATATTTAAGGACTTACCTTCTGCGACTCACGTATATCTAAGAGATGACAGTGTACGAGGACCTCTGCAACCAGCGTACTCCGGTCCCTATAAAGTCATGAAAAGAGAAGAAAAAGTATATACAATATTAATGAAGGGAAAAGAACAAACCGTTTCTATAGAAAGGCTAAAGCCAGCATACATACTTACGGCTGAAGAAGATTGCCGAAAATCAGAAGAAGAAGAAGGAGAGGAAGAAAATCTTGTTCTTAAAACTACTAATACACGATCAGGACGACGTGAATCTCGTCAAAATCTCGAAATATGGTGTAAATGTCTTTTTTTCTTCCTCCTTCGATGTGCTCATTTTGATTCACAAAAGGGTCACCACTGTGGTGTGTAGATGTTACGCCAACACACAATTGAATAACAACACTTCGATATTAAAATGTTTATAATGTTCAATTAACAAAACGAGATTATAGAGGAACAAAAATAACAATAGATACAAAGCGACGGGCGAGTGAACGTTACTGCCGAATGATCAATTTGAACTAGCAGCGATCGGCTCCGTTCGCTTGAGTTCGGCTGCGCTCGGCATTTCCAAGGTCAGGCGCCGGTCGCCCGCTTCGAATGCATTTGTAGTTTCTGCGACTTTAAGCGAGACGACCCGACTACGATATTTTTGTCGGATGGCATCGACGATGCATAAATAACTTTTAGTTATTTTATATATTTATTGGGGCTGTAATGCCACAAATTATACGAACTTCTTACTACCAAGACAAGAATGTTAGAGAAGTACCTTATTTTTGAAATAAGAATCCCACTCGTCAGCAGAGACGCTTATGAGATTCTGAAAATAATTCCAGTGCCACAACTATCAGGAGAGAATAGTATCACGATTATTCCAGTGTCTGATTACATATCTATCAACATGAAGAAAAACACCTTCATACCTGTACAGTATTTTATCCAGAAATTACCGTCTCGGGGCCCATAAGCGAGAATTAAACATTATTATTTTGCGTTTATACCGATTTTAATATTTACCCCCTAATTGCAAACAAGGTACCGAAAAGAAATTACTTACATAGGGTTCCCGGCGTCGTCCAAAGTCCAGTTTGGTCGTCAAGGATAAAGGGAACAGGGTTGGAAAGAATTTGGAATACCAAACCAGACAGTAGTTCCGTAGACTTCCCGTTCCAGAACGATCCTGCGTTGTAGAAGCGGCCAATCCAGCAGCCACTTCACAATTAATAGTCCAGCACTAATCCAGTAGTCACACTTAACGTTAATAATGTGTTCCCGCACAATACTAAAGCTTTTATCCCGAAAAACTCGTCGTTCCCGCGAACTATAACACTTTTATCCAGAAAAGCAAACCAGGAGTCTCTCGAACGTACCGGCGAAACGAGACAACGTCACTTGACTGCCGGCTGTCAAAACATAGATCCGCTATATTTCGATGGCCGATATAATGTTGCCCGATTATACGGAACAAAACCCCCGACCAATTGAACTCCAGCTCAATTTTAGAAACCAGTATTTAGTAGTAGTATTTAGTAGTATCCGGACCCCAAATAAAACGAAATTCCCAACTTTGACCCGAAAGTGGAAATCAAACCAAAAAAAAACACTTTACCAAAAATAGTAATAAAATTAAATTAAATTTTAACCTTGAAAACACGTATATCTAATAAAGAGGCAAGCGGGCCAGAGAGGACACCGCGCGCTGAAGTCTGGAACCAGAAACCAGAATCTCCGCCACGCGGGGTGTGCCATCAGTACCAGATATCAATTTTAAAATACGTCCCCTACGCCAAAGTAGGGGGGCCAAATTTGCCTCCTTTAATAATACTAAGTCCCCTTCCCGAGGGGCCTCCGTCCTATCTGTCCATTTTACCCGTTGTTGCAACAGATGCAAGTACTCGGCCGACCAGCGCCTCCAGAAGTCTTGACTTATTTGCTGCAATAACTGAAAACGGGACAGGCGTCCGGGGCGCTCATCCTTCCAGGGATACTCCGGCAACGCGGTTAAAGGCTGACCGATCAAGAAGTGACCCGGCGTCAAGACTTCTAGATCGTTAGGGTCAGGCGAGATTGGACAGAGAGGACGGGAATTAAGCACTGCCTCCACGCGGCATAGTACCGTGACTAACTCTTCCCAAGTTAACACGGTCTCCCCGATGACACGGCGGAGATGGGTTTTAGCAGACTTCACCGCAGCCTCAAAAATTCCTCCCCAGTGAGGACAGGCCGGCACACTAAATTGCCAGCTGATTCCCCGCTGGGCGAGAGCCAGACTTAAACTATTATTACCAGAATTTAAAAAATTATTAACTTCGCGTAAATAATTCGCCGCCCCTCGATAATTTGTGCCATTGTCCGAACGTATTAAAGAGGGTACTCCTCTTCGCGCTACAAAGCGATCCAGCGCCGCGACAAAGGCCTCCGTAGACAGCGCAGAGACCAGCTCCAGGTGGACTGCTTTGGTGGCCAAACACACAAAGACGCACAGGTAGGCTTTAACGACCTTGGCGTTACGCAACGTCGATGACTTGACCGAGAAGGGCCCAGCGAAGTCCGTTCCGACCCCGTCGAACGGCCTCGAGGGAGAAATCCTATCCGGAGGAAGATCTCCCATCATGGGCTGCATGGTAGACGCCTTGAGCCTATAACAAGGGACACATCTAAACAGCACCTTTCGGACCGCCCTGCGAGCCGACAAGATCCAGAATTCACGCTGCAACACAGCGAGTAGCGCGCCACATCCAGCGTGCGCGTTACCGATATGCCGATCGGTGATCAGCAGGTCCACCAGAGGACCTCCTTTCGGTAGCAACAGGGGGTGCCTGCTGCCGTACGGCAGGTTGGCTTTCCGGAGCCGACCTCCTACGCGCAGAAGACCATCCTGATCTGTGAAAGGGTTCAACTTGGCGACCGCACCCTTCAAGCGAGCGCGTCCGCAGCGCAGCGCCTCAAGTTCCGTCGGAAACCTCTCACCCTGCACCAGCCGAATGAGGTGCAGCAAGGAACTCCGACGCTCCTCCACAGTGGCGATCTGGTCACTCCTCCTCTGACGAGGGTGACGACAGTTGTGGATGAAGCGTTTAATCCAGCTAGTTACCCCCAACAACTTATCCAGCTTACTGTAACGACCCGTCAACCAGTCAGGGTCTGGGGGCACTTCCGCCACAATCGCATGCACGCGGACTCCGGGCAGCTCCGCTCGCTCCGAGTCCGCGCCGAGAGCTGGCCAGGAAGCTTCTGGCTCCCGCAGCCAGTCCGGACCCCACCATAAGGGGTGATCAACTAGCTCCGGCGCGGAACAGCCGCGCGAAGCACAGTCAGCGGGGTTCAACTCACCCGGGACATGTCTCCAAACAATGTCCAGTCCATTGTTTTGGATTTGGGAAACCCGATTTCCCACAAAGGTCTCCAAAGCGTGAGGGGCTGCTCTTAACCAGGCAAGCACGACCTGACTGTCTGACCACGCATAGACATTCCGGATGTCTATCGAGGTGGACAGTTCCTGATACACGTGCTTAAGCAGCCGAGCAAGTAATGTGGCTCCGCTCAATTCCAATTTCGGAATAGTGAGTCGTGTCCTGATAGGAGCTACCTTGCTCTTCCCCAATAAGAGCGTGAGATTGACGTGGCCTCCAGCGTCAACTGTACGTAAGTACACAGATGCGGCATAACCCAGCTCGGACGCATCACAGAACCCGTGCAGGCTGATCCGGCTACAGCCTGGTGGCAGAATGCGACGGGGCAACGCCACTCGATTGACCGTTTCGAGGTCAGATATTAAACGAAGCCAAATGTTAAGCGAGTCTCCAACCAGGGGGTCGTCCCATGACCCATGAGACCTTCAGAGTCCAAAGTCGCTGTAACAGACACTTGGCTGCGAACAGAACCGGACTGATCCAACCGTTTGGATCAAACATCCTGGCGATGGTGGACAAAACCGTCCGTTTTGTCCACGCGCGTGAGGCTTCCAGTGCCACCCGAAAGGTGAAGATGTCAGCAACCGGTTGATACTGCATGCCCAGAACCGCAATCCCGTGCGGATCGTCACCTTCCTCGAAGAGCCCCGGATCCTGCTGGTGATCGTCCGGGATACCAGCCAGGACGTTGGGGTCGTTAGAGAGCCATTTCCGAAGCTCATAGCCTCCAGATGCGAGAAGCTCTGTAAGCTCATCCCGGAGCAACAGAGCTTCCTCCACCGTCTGCGCACCAGTGCAAACGTCGTCCACGTACAGGTCGCGTTCCAGAACTGCGGCTGCACGTGGGTACCGAGCCCGTTCTTGCTCCGCCAACTCCAGCAGTGAGCGGATCGCAATGAAGGGGCTTGATCTCAACCCATAGGTGTTGGTGTTCAACTCATACACCATCATAGGGTCCTGAGGACTTTCCCGCCAGAGGATCAACTGGAACCTCCTGTCCTCGGGGTGTATGACCGTTTGTCGGAACATCATACGGATGTCCGCTCCCAACACCACCTGATGCCTACGGAAATTCAGGATGATGTCTACAATATCCCGATGTAACTTCGGTCCAGCGTGGAGGCACTGGTTCAGTGACACTCCTGTCGAAGTCGGAGCGGATCCATCGAACACCGTCCTGAGTTTGCCTGTCGACGCTTTCAAAACAGCGTGATGAGGCAAAAAGTAGTGGTCCATGGTCGACCAGTCGTCACGAGCCGGAGACATGTGGCCCAGTGCCTCATACTCCCTCATGAACTCGATGTACTTTTCCCGAAGTACAGGATCTCGAGCCATGCGTCGCTCCATGGACCTGAGCCTTTTCTCGGCCAATGATCGAGACTGGCCCAGACGCGGGGGGTTATCCCGGAAAGGCAGCCTAGTCTCCAATCGCCCAGAAACCATTCTCCGAGTGTGAGCCTGATAAAAGTTCTCACACTCCACGTGCTCGGGATCCAGCCGAGACACGGTAGGCGGCTCTTCGATCTCCCAGAACCTCTGCATGATCTGAGCGAGGGCCGTTCCCGTAGAAGAAGCCTGATTCGACTGCTGCCACTCATCCACCATTCCCAAAATGGCGTTCCCGTAGATGGTGGGCAGCGCCATCAGCGAAGACTGGTCCAATAGTCTAGGCTTCCCGTTCATGATGTAACCCAGTACATCAGAACCCAACAAAAGATCTACCGGACCCGCCATCCCGAAGCGGGGATCCGCCAACCTGAGACCCTTAGTACAGGACAAAAGATCCGGATCTATGTCCGCCTGAGGAAGCCAACCGACAACCGAATCCATGACGGTGGCCCTGACCGCAATCCTTTCCGAATAGGAATGTACGGACGAGAAGGAGAGGCGGGTCTGTCCAGCCGACCGCACCTCTGTGTTCCCGACTCCTCGCAACGGAGTCGGTGACGGAAACCTAGCCAGGCCCAGGCGATGAGCAACCCGGGTTGTCAAAATGCACCCCTGGGACCCTGTGTCCAAGAGCGCTCGTATCCGGACGTAGTCGCCTCTTGGACCCCAAACCCTTAACCAGAGGGTGGGCAGCAGGACCACCGGTTGATCCTGTGCCAAGGGAACGGAGGCTAGTCAATCCCTCCGAGGCCCGTCCGAACCCGTCGGACTACAGGGCCCAGCCCAGTATGGCTGCCGAGTGCAAAGGGCCATCGGAGGGGGGGCATATCCAGCCGCCCTGCCATACCGAAAGTAGGGCGGGTGGTAGTCCAGCCTCGGATGCTCATGGAGGGGAGGCGTGTACGCCCTCCATTGCATTAATCGCGGATCCAGCGGCGGAGAAGGATAACGCTGGGGAGGTGGCCCCCGTGGTGACTCCGGTATCACCCCTCCACCTCTCCAGTTCGCCCGCGTCCGCGCGGGCTGTGAGGTCGGTGACCGAGCCGCGTGTAGGACGCCCCTTATTGGGCTGCCCGGTGCTGCCGTGGGTTGGGGTGGAGGGGGTGTGCTCCACGCTGTAGCCACTTCATTGTTGTACAATGCGTGGCTCTGCGTTTGAGCGCCCCCGCCCGTGGAGGGCCCCCTCCCTGAGGGCTGTCGACCAGCACCATCGCTCCTGGTGCACAAGAGCTGGTGGTGTGGTCCCCCACACCCAGGACACGGCCGTGCCGTGGGGCAGTCATTGTACAAATGACCCCCCAGGCACCCGTAGCACCGACGCAACCTCCGAACGATCCCTCGTCGTTCGGAAGTCGTCCTCGCAAGCAGGGCCGGACACTGCACCAGCGCGTGAAGCTGGCCACAGTTCGGGCACTCCTGCTCCGACGCACTCGTCACCGTCGCCGTCCGCTTTACCCCACCCTGAGTGCGGGGATTGGTAGGTCGCGGTCCTGTTCCGGCAGGGCCACGAGCTGAAGCGGCGGGCTGCGCCTCCTGCGGCGCCGACTCGACCATCCTCGCCTCCCACTCCAGGACCCGAAGCAGCTCCTCAAACGTGGGGAAGACCTTCGGGTCGCCGTGAAGGCCCCTTTCCCGCTCGAACCGGGCGCGCAACTCCAGCGGCACCTTGCCCAGCAGAATGTGGACCAGCAGAAACGACCAGTGTTCTACTGGCAGTCCCAAGCTGCGCAAGGCGTTGTACGCCACCTTCATGGGCGTGAGGACTAGCGGCCTCAACTGAGACCTCTCAGTCACCTTCGGCAGCCCCAGTATTTGGAACACGTGAGCGTCGGCGAGGAGCCGAGAGTTTTGGAACCTCGTCTCCAGCAACTCCATCGCCGTGCCGAAGTTGTCGTCATCCAGCTCCAGGTGCTGGATCAGGGAGAGTGCCTCACCCTCCAGTGACGTGCGGAGATACGCCAGTTTCTCCGCCCTCGTCAAGTCGGTGCGTGAATCTACGAGAGAGGCGAACATACTCCGGAAGCCGCTCCACTCTCGCAGGTTACCTGTGAACCTGGGCAAGTCCAGGGTGGGAAGGCGTCCCACTACACCCGAACCCGCATCCCTGATGACGGGTCCCGAGTTCGCCCTTCCCTGACGAGACCTCTCCAGCTGGCGAACCCCTTCGGAGACCTCGTCGTACAAATCCAGGACGCATGTCCGCGTCGATCCTCTCCATCTGCTCCTCAGGTGGAGGCGGCCTTGCATCCCGCAGCAATCCTGTGCTCCTCTCAGCGACCTCCAGGCGCCTGTCGAGGTGCTCTGCCCTGTTTAGCAGCGCCTCCTCCCGGTCTCTCCGGCCGACCAATCCTTGTAAGGATTCGAACCATCGGAGCTGGTTGGCCAAATCCGAAGCCATTTTTAAATTTAAATTTAAACCAACCTAAAGTTCGGACAATGTCACAACAAATATATCCGCAACCTATTAAACCGGATACCACTTAATACTAATTTCCCGACAGTTTGGGGAGAAATTATAAACTGGGAACCCCCAAATATCTGGCCTACCCGATATATTTTCCCAGAAAACTAAAACAAAAAAGGGGTATTTACGGTTAACCACGCTCTGTCTACCAAAAAATGTACAGTATTTTATCCAGAAATTACCGTCTCGAGGCCCATAAGCGAGAATTAAACATTATTATTTTGCGTTTATACCGATTTTAATATTTACCCCCTAATTGCAAACAAGGTACCGAAAAGAAATTACTTACATAGGGTTCCCGGCGTCGTCCAAAGTCCAGTTTGGTCGTCAAGGATAAAGGGAACAGGGTTGGAAAGAATTTGGAATACCAAACCAGACAGTAGTTCCGTAGACTTCCCGTTCCAGAACGATCCTGCGTTGTAGAAGCGGCCAATCCAGCAGCCACTTCACAATTAATAGTCCAGCACTAATCCAGTAGTCACACTTAACGTTAATAATGTGTTCCCGCACAATACTAAAGCTTTTATCCCGAAAAACTCGTCGTTCCCGCGAACTATAACACTTTTATCCAGAAAAGCAAACCAGGAGTCTCTCGAACGTACCGGCGAAACGAGACAACGTCACTTGACTGCCGGCTGTCAAAACATAGATCCGCTATATTTCGATGGCCGATATAATGTTGCCCGATTATACGGAACAATACCTTTAACAGAAAATGATATTAGATCATGTTTGAAGTTATCAGATTCTTATTTTTGCCGTATTCAGAAACCAATATATCTTATAAGAGATGACATAAGTCTATGTCTATCTGAAAAATCTCAGTGCAAGACGACTAGCAGATTATGTAGAAACGTTTGGCAAGAAAGTCATTCGTACAGCACTTACTTTTATTTCTGTTGCGACCAGTGTCAAGTGCGAGCATTATGCGGGAATCAAGTAACCGCGCATCAACTGACTCGTGCCGGCCTTATAAGCGTGGGTCAAGGTTGCATCGCAAAAACGGATAATTTTACTGTTTATACACATATTCCACACTCAAGTGTATTGAAAGTAAAGCCCGAAATTTATGCACCTGCGATAGCTCCGATTAATCATATCATCAACTTAACAATCCCAAGCTACTCGGAACAGAATGATTTTCCTAATATTACTTCGCAAGACATTGCAGAATTAGGACAAAAAATAAAGAGCATGAAGGAGGCCGAAGTGATAGTAGATAATGTATCGTATCACGACATTCATCATTACACCATGATATATGTACTACTAGGAGGGATCATCATAATAGGCCTGGTTGTCACGATGAGACGATTTCAATGCAAATGGAGAATTTCGGCGACCCCGGGTCAAGCAGAAGAAGCTGAAACCGCAACGTCAGCTACGCCTCAGCCTCAGATTGCATCTGACAACGGCGCTACTGAGAGAGTCAGCGGTATCCAGACATCGCGAAGAAATATTAGCACTTCACCTATTTTTCATAAGTTAACCTTTGCTGATGAATAATATATTTAAGACAATATTTATTATTTTTTAATATTGTTAAAATCATTGTTGCTATATTGTATTATCAGCTTTTATCATCTCATTACCATCAGCATCCATCCAGACACATGCCATTCTTTCTCGCCCCCGAATATGTACGATCAATCATCATACATTTTGTCACATCAGCATTACATACTTTCCGCCATTCTGCACATTCGCACCAAATCCATCACTTCACAAAAAGTAGGCACGCAGCGTGTACATGCGCATTAAATATACTAGTGATAACAAGTTCTCTAGTTTTCTTTTCCTGCCTCATCAAGCAAACATCATATTTAGTGTACGGCGTCAACAAGGACTCGTACAAAGGTCATACAGGTATACGCACCGACCTCGACACATCACCAAAGCCATAGATAGATACATGTCTCGCCAACAGATTACACAGTTGTGATGGAAAACTTCAACGCGAAACTAGGCAAACGTAGCGGTGATGAGTTGAGAGTGGGGCAATTCGGATATGGGCAGCGGAACCCAAGAGGGGAACGTCTAGATGATTTCTTGGAAAGGGAAAGCCTCTTTATGGTTAAGGACTCGCACACAAAACTGCGATGCGATGCGTTGCAACGCGACGCCGCATCGGAGGAACTTGCTATGCGATGCGATGCAAATTCGCGATGCGGCAAACCGTTGGTTAAGGTAACCATACCTTCAACGGTAGTCAGCCGTGTTGGACGTATTTTTCGGAAGCGTAACATGGATCGCAAAAAGATTGTTGTACTTCTGTTTTTGTCAAGTAGATATGAAAGAAAAAAAGATTTTGGTTTCATACACATATAACGATTATGAATGCAGATGGAAACTATTTTACTCGCAAGTATTATGGGTTGAGAATAGAAGAAGATATGTTTTTTGATTATTTTAAAATGAGCATATCTCCACTTGAAGAGCGTCTTTCTCTTCTTCTGTCTCAGAGCTGACTAAAATGGTGGTGACACCATTGTGGGGGCACGTTTGTACGTGTCAGAACTAGTATATAAGAAGATGACAGCGGTCGAGTGATGAGTCTCTCGCCCCGTCACTTGTGTATTAAGAGCAATATAGTCAGCAGTTTATACAGTGACGTGGTTTCATTTCCTCTCCAGTACCAGTAACACCTACAGTGGTGACCCCGACGTGATCCAGCCCGACGTGATCCAGCTCGACGATTGATCAGTGAGTTGAAGAGAAAATTCAGAATTTTTTTTTGTTGGTGTTACTGCGTTAGTAAATTGTTTTTGAACAATGTTTCCGCACGCTGCCCAGTAAGTGGCCAAGTAGGTCAGCAGGGCATGAAAGACGAGCGAACGAATTCAGCTGATTGTGCTCTAGCCGCTATAGGTGTGTCAACTAGACTTCCGGATTTTTGGGTTGACATGCCGCGGTTATGGTTGGCCCAGTTTGAAGCAGTGATGGCATCGCAGAAACAAGGGGATGGAGGAAAGTTCAACATGGTTACATCAAAATTGGGGAGAGACTCATTCCAGACGCCGGTGAACAACGACTATACGGCGCTGAAGGACCGACTGCTGCAGGTCTATGAGGATAGTGCTGAGCGTCAAGAACTTAGCAACAAGAACAAAATTATAGAGAACACCACGTGCTACGACATCGCTGCTGTGTCCGGGAGTAACGAACAGGTACCCCATTTACCTCTCACGGAGCTAGTCAACCAGATGAGGAAGCTGGAATTAGAAGTAGCTTCACTACGCAGTAAGGTTCAAGGCCAAGAACGCGGAAGAAGCAGAAGCCACCAAAAATGGAGCGAAAATAGGACTGGTTCGCGGAAGAAAAGTGCACCAGGTGATCCAAAGTGGCTGTGCAGATTCCATTTCCGGTTTAAGAAAATTGCTATGCGATGTTAAACAGCCGATAATTGGAGCCGATTGTTCAAGGAATTTTAAGCTGACGGTAGAAAATTTGTACAGAGGATATAGAAAAACAGCAATTATTACGCGTTTGGTATTTTCGATTACGAGATTGACCTTTGGGTTAACTGGCGTAGAGCAAATAAATATTGGTGTCAATAACAGCGGTAGTAGTAGTAGTAATAATGCTGAGCAATCAGTTTTGTTTGGTTACTTAGATGACATAACAAATTAGCTCGAAAAATGCAACCTAGGATAAAGAACATTTGCGTAGGTTATTTGAGCGTTTACGGATATATTAAATGGAAGTTGAAATAGGTAAATGTATGTTGAGAGAAGTAAAATAGATTTTTTATGTTACGAAGTCTCGGAAAATGGAATAAGTCCTTTGCCTGACAAAGTCAAGGTTATTCAGGACTATCTCAAACCGGAGACAGTCGAGTAGTTACGCAGGTTTTTTGGGAATGTAAAATGTTTATAGAGCATACATACCAAACGCTGCAAGAGTATAGAGAATTTTTGATAGATATTGACAGACAATGTGCAAGGAAAAGGGACAATATGGGCTAAAGAGGCAATTAGAGCGTTGGAAAAATGCTGCCAAGTTATAGGACCCGAGTCCAGGGGCAAGGTTAACCCTTATGACAGACGCGTCAGACATTAGTATAGGCGCGGTATTGCACAGAAGGAAAATAGTCTTTGGAGAACCTTCGATTATTTTTGCAAAGAATCCCTCGGAATCCCAGGAAAAGTACTGTGTATACGACAAGGAACTTCTGGCGATTTATTCGGGTATTGCAAAGATAGATGTGTATTGTTTATTTAAGAGATTGTATTGTGAGTGACATACGTCACGTAATAGGAAATATAAGTCAATAGTGCAAACTAGAACGCTGAGTGAGCAAAGCGGTTCGATGTCAATATGCCAAGGTTAGCACGGAATTAAAGATGTGCCGAACAAGCGAAAAAACATGTGACGAGTTGATAGTTATATTATAGTGTAAACAAGGTGCGATGTAATTTTGTTTTTTGTAGATTGTTATAGATATGTTTTTCTCTTTTTTTTTAAGAAAAGGGTGTATGTGGGGGCACGTTTGTACGTGTCAGAACTAGTATATAAGAAGATGACAGCGGTCGAGTGATGAGTCTCTCGCCCCGCGTCACTTGTGTATTAAGAGCAATATAGTCAGCAGTTTATACAGTGACGTGGTTTCATTTCCTCTCCAGTACCAGTAACACCTACACCATTATCACCAGTATGACGTAATAAGACAGGAATGCTCGATGCGAATCAAATCGGAAGTTCTTGCGATGCATTCCAGCGAATTCGGAGATATTTACGATGTGATGCGAATTCGTGGTTTTGTGCGTGAACCCGAACTCCTTCTTCAGGAACCAGCCACAGAGAAAATGGACCTAGGTTAGCCCAGACGGTTCCACAAAAATGAAATCGACTTCATTATGACGACTAAACACAAATATTCAGCGATGTCTCTGTGATCAGCAGGGTCAAGACCGGCAGCGATCACCGTATTGAAAGATGCACGCTGAATCTAAACATTAACTTCGAAAGATCATCTATTTTGTTTTCAAAAGGTATCGTGACTGGTCTAAGGCGCGGGACAAACACAAGTGGCGTATGGCGTGTGGCCTGTTGTGGTGTTGTGGCGCCGTTCGCTTGGAAGCGGCGCCCGCGCCACACCCGCGCCACACCACTTGTATTTGTCTCGCGCCCCGCCACTTCTATACGTTTTGTATGAACTATTAAAGAAGTGACACCGCGCCACACGCCACTTGTGTTTGTCCCGCGCCTAAATATCTACTGGAGCAACAACGACTTCCAATAAGGAAAATGTTTTGCGTGTCATATCAAATTTTGAAACTAAGATCTACGAGTCAATTACATCTAACCGACATACAACACCAATTCTATTACCTATGTACATAACAAAGAAACCGATACGATTAAACTCGAAATTCGTTTTAAATTCGAAATCATAAAATGTATGTATTTGCGATTATGCTACTAATCCAATCTTACTAATATCATAAACGTACTCACCGATGGGTATATTGAGATGATCTTCGAAATCTTCCAACCAGATGATGAGTATTTTCGTTGTAAAGTCTCTGTTTCGTCTACCACTTCCTGAAAATACAAGTAAAATTGTCAGACTTGTCGATGGAAATGTGAACCGTATTGCAACCGGGAGAGATGATTTGTTATGTTATGTCATATGGTTGGTTATCGAGTTTTAAAGAAAGCGCTCGAACTTTTTTGTCCAGACTGATGCAGGCATGGTCACTATTATTGTTCGGTTTGCTAACGGAAATTTGAATCCTACTGCACTGAGCTAAGCTAGAAACTCATCTGAAGGCCTCATTGCCACAGAAAACGCTCTAACTTTTTCTGACAGGCTCGCTAGTGGTAATATAAACGTTATGATGAACATGGTAAGGTTGAAACTCGCCTGTAAGTCCCGTGGCCCCCTGTTTGTCGAGCTCCAGAGACAGCGCCCGCACCTTCTCGTTGAGGCTGACCCGGGCGCGGTCGCTCTTGTCAGACTCGCTAATATAGCCGTTATGATGAGCAGGGTAAGGTTGAAACTCGCCTGTAAGTCCCGTGGCTCCCTGTTTGTCGAGCTCCAGAGACAGCGCTCGCACCTTCTCGTTGAGGCTGACCCGGGCGCGGTCGCTCTTGTCAGACTCGCTGATGCTGCGTTCGTAGGACGGAGCGCCGGAACTGTTGCTTGATACGTCCCAGTTGGAACCCTGCTTTTCTGTACTCCTGAGAACAAAATATAACTTGATTTACGGTAACAAGAACAAACATTCAAAATTTTGATTTACCCCCGACTACCATGGATTTGAAATTTATACCCTTTCATTTGACACCTATACTTAGGGAGCAGTGAAAAGAAATGTAATCGCCATTTTGTGGTGGTGGCCATCGTGGGTTTAAAATTTGTCATAGTTTTAGTATTCTACTAGTAGTATAGCTGTTTCCGTGCGGGTGGCACCACGGTATCAGCAAACATATCCAAGAACCACCACACGGAAACTAATTTTCAAATTTAAAAAAAACCGCATTGAAATAGTTCGATCCGTTTGAGCTCTACGGCGCCACAGGCAAACATAGACATCGACGTCAAACTTATAACACCCCTCTTTTCTGGTCTGGGGTGATTGTGGTGAAAGATTAATGTCTATACATAAATAGTAAGTATATACAAGTAGCAAGCCACAGGTTTAACCGCGTGGTTCCCATTCCCATAATTTAACCACCACATAAAATTCCCATGTGCTATTACTAACTAAATATCCGTCGCATCCTCACGATATTATTAATCTCAGGGTTCAGATGTCGCTCAATCACGTCGGAACAGATCGGGTTGAAATTTGGAATACAGTTAGATTAGGTATATTCTGGAATAAATAATAAAAAAAATAGCACATAGAGTGTAATCCTCACTCAGTGGAGGCGCAGGATCCGTCGGCGTTGTCCGCCCTCCCCTCCCCCCGCTCGTCCTCCTCCTCCAGCCCCGTGGGCACCACGAACGCGATCTCTGTCGTGGCATCCGACCAGTATAACACCTGAAAATATTATGTGTGTTTAAAGTGTCCTTATGGCAGACTTGGAGGAGATAGGGATTTAGGAATTTTGATGGACTGAAAAAAATGTGAGACTAAAGCTGTCCATTAGCAAACTGTGTGGTGTTTAATTTAATGGATTTACATAATACTAGCGGTCCGCTCTGGCTTCGCTCGGATAATAACATAGATACCAACTGCAGCGCCATCTGTCGGGCTGGTTTGTGAATCTAAGCCATCTAGGGCCTTACCCAAGTGCTGGTGATTCGAAATCTATGATGTTGCCAATGTCATCTATACCTTAAAGGGCATGGCATAAAGCCCACATTTGAATGTATACCTATCGATCATGAGCGATGTTTACCTGCTCCCTCCCGTCGTAGACCCCGGGCGCGCCGGGCGGCAGCGCGCGCGCGGGGCGCGGCGCGGGCGCGGGGCGCGGCGCGGGCGCGTCGTAGCTGGTGATCTATACCTTACCGGGCATGACATAGAGTCCACATTAGAGTGTATAGTAGCGAGCTGGAGAGATGTTTACCTGCTCCCTCCCGTCGTAGACCCCGGGCGCGCCGGGCGGCAGCGCGCGCGCGGGGCGGGGCGCGGGCGCGGGCGCGTCGTAGCTGGTGCGCACGTGGCCCGTCCAGCCCGCGTGCCCGCGCACGCGCACCGGCTTGCCCAGCCTGCACACACAACACAAATGTTATACAAACTATTGTGATAAGAACGTCTAGACACACTTCTTCGCATCGTCGATATACCTACATCTAAGTCACTTTTGTCTTGAAGAGACTTGGATAGTATTTTTCAGAAAACAGAGCAGATCTGAAGTACCTATTCAGATTTTTTAAAATTGGCAGTCATAGGAATGCCGATAGAAGTGAAAACTTATAACTCAGAATTTGATAGCTTACTTTGGAAACTACGCGGGGGAAACCGGAGGGAGTGGCCATGACTAGCCGCGCGGCACGCAGCACGTGCGCGGTGAGTGATAGTGAGCGAGTACCGACCCGCGCAGCATGTGCAGGAAGCCGGCGGGCGCGCGCGGCTGCCGCGCGGCACGCAGCACGTCCGCGGCGGCGAGGCGGCCGGCGCGCGCGCAGAACACGTGCGCGGTGAGTGATAGTGAGCGAGTACCGACCCGCGCAGCATGTGCAGGAAGCCGGCGGGCGCGCGCGGCTGCCGCGCGGCACGCAGCACGTCCGCGGCGGCGAGGCGGCCGGCGCGCGCGCAGAACACGTGCGCGGTGAGCGCGGCCCGCGCGCCGCACGCGTCCACGCGCCGCAGCGCCGCCGCGAACCCCGGCCGGGAGTCGTCCAGCGCCACCAGCCGACCCGGACCACCCTGATACATACATCGCATTTTTATTAGTAAATCACAATATCTGTGGACCTCGCTCGGTAAAGTCATATCAACGCTGACTTTACGTATCGGTAGCAAAGATGTACTGATGGTATAGGGCGACTACGGTGTGGTGAAGGTCTACAAATATTGCGACCGTGTTATAAGTGTTATCACTATATCACTGCTGGACGAAGGCGTCCCTCAAAAATAAAGACCGGTCTCACGCCGCCCGCATCTTATTATACGCATACGATTTCCGACTACCTTCACCACATCGTTGCTCCATCTTGTGGTCGCCACTCAAAAAAATTTCCTTCCCAGCAGCCGTCAGCAGCATATTTCCTCATTTCTGAATCTATCACCCAGGAAGACTCCGAGCATAGCTCCTATTAATAAGTTCTACAAGAACAAAATTCAAAATATCGTGGTGTTACCGATCTCCAATCGGGATGAATGACTGGGTCAAAAATATACCATTCTAATTCTAGTCTTGTGGTCAAATTGAGAATAAATGAACATTGTTTTAGTGTTGGCAATCACTAATTGAATGTAAATTAACATACCTTCTTGTCCCCTCCGACGTTGAGGTACCCGAAGTTAGACAGGAACAGCCTCGCAGTCTGGAACTCAGTCACCGGCTCCGGGGGTATGTACTCTTCAGGCACCTAATCAAACGAAAAAAAAAAATAGGTTTGAAACCAAAAACGTGTATTTTCGGGACGCCCGACAGAAGTGATAACTGAAAATAATTTCTTTTATCAAAAAAAAAAAATACAAAAAACGACTTCAATTATATTCAAAATTCATATTTGGGACACTCGACTAAATTTCATAAGAATCTATCACTAGGCCGTCTAAATACATGAAAGCAAATTTTAGTTCTTTGTTAATATGTATTTCAAAAACCACCTCACCGATTGTTATATTATTTATACGGTTCACCTCTGATTCACAATTGGCGGCCACATTGCGTAACAAAACAAATTGAGAATCCCCTTCTCTTTTTTGAATTATTTAACATTGAAATTATTTACTTTAATCGCTTTTAATAACGCTTATGTTTTTAGGTTATTTGCTCACTGTCAACAGTAGTTGTTTATCGCACACTAAACACTGAATAGACAGAGGTAAGCGTCTCTCCGAAAAACGGCTAACACTGTGGGTTAGAGTGAGAAAGAAGCCTGCCTACCGCTGCCGTATGCGTGAGAGAAAGAGAAACCGGACATACTGCCGCCGTAACACGTAACGTAACGTAGCGGTACACCGTCCCATAAGAAGTTATCATTTCAAAAAGCTTTCACAATGAGAGCAGCCTAGATATTATAATAATTATGGTAAGTTGGCAACATATCGCATAATGTTTGACCACATCCACCACTGATATGTCTCAATTCTCCCTTCTTTGATTATTATTTAGCTATACAATGCTGAACTTAAATTTAAGATAGAGATGGTAGTTATGAAGCTATGACACTGAACTCTATCCTCCGATTTTGTGACCAATCGTTTTTTAACTTATCTATACCGATATTATAAAGCTAAAGAGTTGCGAATCTCTGGAACTACTAGACCGATTACAAAAATTCTGTCACTGTTGGATATGTACGTGGTCCCTGAGTGCTATAGGCTATATATTACGTACCACGGGCCAAGCCTGGATGGACCTCTAATAAAAATAAAGTAACACATAAAATGTAAACTCACGACATTGTCCTCCATCTCTCGAACCTTCTTCTCGACGGCGGCCTGAGCTTCTAGCAGTTTGAACAGCGTGTTGGCTTCCGGGTCGTTCAGCTGACGCAGGACGGCTTCCAGGGTCGGGAACGCAGAGTCACTGTAGGGGTCAAAAATAGGTCAAAACAGGCGTAAAGACAAAAAAAAAACGAATTAATCCGTTAGTTAGATTGCTGAAAAATATTGTGCACCTATTTTTTTCTTTCGTTTCTAAAACAAACAATTAAGAAGGTACAGTGCTTAGAAGTTTCGAGTGACGTCAGTTGATGGTACGATTTTTACCCACAAGTGACGTCACAGCCCCCACTTTGAAAATCTGATGATCTATATATTTGTCGATTTTTAGTAATTTGATATAACGAAAAATACGTGTCCCATATTTTTCAATAGGGCACAATCCTCAAAAAAACTAAGTAGCCCGTTAGTTACATTGCCAAAAAATATTGTACACGTATTTTTTCTTTACACGTATTGTACATGTCTATTGATGATTTTCGGCGCATGTTAGGTGGTGACTAATGGCAACAGGGTACGTACACGGCGCAGGCGGGCGCGGGCGGCGCGCGGGCAGGTAGTGACTAGTGACGGGAGGGTACGTACACGGCGCAGGCGGGCGCGGGCGGCGCGCGGGGCCCGCATGTCCCCGGGCCGCGCGGGCAGGTAGTGACTAGTGACGGGAGGGTACGTACACGGCGCAGGCGGGCGCGGGCGGCGCGCGGGGCCCGCATGTCCCCGGGCCGCGCGGGCAGGTAGTGACTAGTGACGGGAGGGTACGTACACGGCGCAGGCGGGCGCGGGCGGCGCGCGGGGCCCGCATGTCCCCGGGCCGCGCGGGCAGGTAGTGACTAGTGACGGGAGGGTACGTACACGGCGCAGGCGGGCGCGGGCGGCGCGCGGGGCCCGCATGTCCCCGGGCCGCGCGGGCAGGTAGTGACTAGTGACGGGAGGGTACGTACACGGCGCAGGCGGGCGCGGGCGGCGCGCGGGGCCCGCATGTCCCCGGGCCGCGCGGGCAGGTAGTGACTAGTGACGGGAGGGTACGTACACGGCGCAGGCGGGCGCGGGCGGCGCGCGGGGCCCGCATGTCCCCGGGCCGCGCGGGCAGGTAGTGACTAGTGACGGGAGGGTACGTACACGGCGCAGGCGGGCGCGGGCGGCGCGCGGGGCCCGCATGTCCCCGGGCCGCGCGGGCAGGTAGTGACTAGTGTCGGGAGGGTACGTACACGGCGCAGGCGGGCGCGGGCGGCGCGCGGGCCCGCATGTCCCCGGGCCGCGCGGGCAGGTAGTGACTAGTGTCGGGAGGGTACATACACGGCGCAGGCGGGCGCGGGCGGCGCGCGGGGCCCGCATGTCCCCGGGCCGCGCGGGCAGGTAGTGACTAGTGACGGGAGGGTACGTACACGGCGCAGGCGGGCGCGGGCGGCGCGCGGGGCCCGCATGTCCCCGGGCCGCGCGGGCAGGTAGTGACTAGTGACGGGAGGGTACGTACACGGCGCAGGCGGGCGCGGGCGGCGCGCGGGGCCCGCATGTCCCCGGGCCGCGCGGGCAGGTAGTGACTAGTGACGGGAGGGTACGTACACGGCGCAGGCGGGCGCGGGCGGCGCGCGGGGCCCGCATGTCCCCGGGCCGCGCGGGCAGGTAGTGACTAGTGACGGGAGGGTACGTACACGGCGCAGGCGGGCGCGGGCGGCAGCGCGCGGCAGGCGGGCGGCGGCGCGGCGCGCGGGGCCCGCATGTCCACGGGCCGCGCGCACGCGCCGGCGCCGCGCGGCGCGCAGCGGGCCGCACCGCGCACGCACAGCGACCACGCGTAGCGGCCCCAGCCGCTACGGATTATCACTGCAACACGACCACACAATACATATTACCCCTGCGGAAACTGAACGAGGGATTACCTAACTTCATCTCCGTAAAACTGAATAATTATTACTCGTTACTCATGTGGGTCCCTCGTACCAAATATTTATGTAGGTAACCCATCGATCATCATCAATAAACGAGCGTCATTATTAAGTGTTCAATTAGATATGATGGTAGATTAGTGTCTAAATTCATCGATGCTCGCAGAGTGCGGCACAGTGCCCGACGCTCGCAGAGTGCGGCACAGTGCCCGACGCTCGCAGAGTGCGGCACAGTGCCCGACGCTCGCAGAGTGCGGCACAGTGCCCGACGCTCGCAGAGTGCGGCACAGTGCCCGACGCCCGCAGAGTGCGGCACAGCGCCCGACGCCCGCAGAGTGCGACACAGTGGCCGACGCCCGCAGAGTGCGGCACAGTGGCCGACGCCCGCAGAGTGCGGCACAGTGCCCGACCCCGCAGAGTGCGGCACGGTGCCCGACGCCCGCAAAGCGCGGCACAGTTACCGATGAGCGTGGGCTGCGGCTCCTGGCTGTTGGCGAGCGGCTCTTCCAGCAGCGCCAGCAGCAGCCCCCCGTCGGCCGCGTAGTGCCGCAGCCGGCCGTGGCCCAGCGCCGCCAGCCAGCGCTCGTCCAGCCGGCACCAGCCCGACCCGCCAGGGTTGTTGGCCGGGTTGTTGCCCGCCTGGGTGGACAAATGGTCCATTCAATTACTCCCTTTATCACACAGGTCGGTTTACAGTCAAAATTCGGTAGGCATAGGCAGTAATGTTCGATAGGCAGACTAAGTGCAGTGAACAGCAAAGTTCGACAGGCACAAAAAACGGTAGGCAGTAAAGAAAGGCAGTCAAAGTGCGGTGGACAGTAATGGTCCATTGGCACTCAAATTGCGTTAGGCAATAAAGTTCAATTAGCACTTATTGTGTGTCATGCAGTAATGCTCGATAAGCAGTCTTAGTTCAGTAAGCAAAGTAGGCAAGCAAGAAAAGGTTGGTAGGCAGTCAAAGTTCGGTAGGCATAGGCAGTAAAGATCGATTGGCACACAAATTTTGAAGGCTGTAAAGTTGGAATGGCACACAAACTGCAGTTGACAGTAATGTTCGGTACGCAGTATGGGTGGACAGTAAAACTGCTATTAGTAGTGAAGTTTGGCAGGCTGTCAAAATTACGTAAGCATATATTGCTTACGTAATACGTAAGGTAAGCAGTCAAAATTCAGTAGGAGTAAAATGTGGTAGGAGTAGTAGTAGTTTCAAAATGATAATTACCGTTTCCAGTATAAGCATCAGCAATGATTCAGCCGCGTCGCGCACTCTCATCGAAACAGGTTTCAGTTCTTTTTCGTCTTTCATCTTGGGCGGCTCACCGGGTTTCCCTGCAACGCATATTTTAATTAGTACGGTCGGGGCAGACATAAAATTAGCCTGAAATATAAAAAATTTCGGGGAGCGATTTCTTTTTTTTAAACGTCGAAGAGGGTGGTTGGAAGTACATATAAATCTCGATTTTCGAACTAATCCCGGTAGAGGGGCGAACCCTCCTAGCGTAAAAATTACTAGAATCAAAGTTGTGAGAAATTAAATTTCCAACAACTTTGGTTACGATCATTTTTGCTCTAAAGTTGAAAATTAATGAGTTATTTCACAAAAACTTTAAAACAAGATGGCGGCGAACCCTCTACCGGGATTAGTTAGAAAATCGATATTTATACTTCCAACAACCCTCCCCGACGTTTTGAAAAAAAAATCGCTCCCCGGAATTTTTTCTATTTCAATGTCTGCCTCGACCGAGCTAAATAGATTAAATACATACATAGGCTTGAAGCATGGAGGCGCTGTTTGAAACAATTTTGGACTGGACTGACCACATCACATGTGTGTTACCCGTGACTTAATCTAATAATAAATACATACCTTGACTCTTACGAGTCCTGTACTTGTACTAGAAGAACAAAGACGCTTCTAGATTTATTTTCTGCTGAGTGATTGATACCTAGGTGGTGGTGAACCCACCCACCATCATCTACATACTTAGGTAAAGGTCAGACCGCAGACCGCGGGGCTGTCGCGGCGGTCACGGAGCGTACCTTGGCTCTTGGAGCCCGAGATGCCGAGCTCCACCACCTCCATGAGCGTGCCGAGGCAGGCGGGGTCGGCCAGCAGCGCCGGGCACAGCCAGGCCGCCAGGCAGGCGTAGGCCGCCACCACGCACGAGTGCAGGTCCCGCGAGTGCGCCTGCGGCGGCCGGCTGCACTGCACCGTGATGTAGTCGCAGATCCAGCGCACGGCGCGCTTGCGCTCGACCGCCTCTGCACGACACAGAAACAAATTGAAACAAGTAGCTTCAGTGCCGGCTTTAGGGTGGGCCGACGGGGTCGGTCGCCCGGGGCGCCGGATACTACAAGGGCGCTGGGAAATCTTAAAGGGGGGGGTATATTTCAACGTTCCCAAAGTTGTTATTGTTGTGTCCTTTAGGGCGGGCGCCCTGAGGCATGGTTCGCCCGGGGCGCCTAGATAATACTACAAGGGCGCTGGAAAATCTTAATAACCTGGGTTGTATTTCAAAAAACATAGTGTATTGTTGTCCTTTAGGGCGCCTGAGGCATGGTTCGCCCGGGGCGGCCTAGATGGCTAAGGCCGGCCCTGTATCTTTCAACAATATCCTGAGGGTATAACCTAGCTGAAATTGTCTTAGCGCTGATATTGTTTTGTCATTTATTTTAGCTTGAAATAATAGTGTAGTGTAACCCTAACTTTCCCACATAACATTGATGATGCCTCTCCTAATAGGCCACACCTTTACAATAGAGACATCAATAGCAAAGCTAAATTTAGCTAGGCGATAAAAGGTCCGGAGTCAAAACATCAAGACTCTGATGTTAGATTCTCAAAATGGTTGATCATCAGGTCTCAGATTCAGCTTGTTTGTCGCTCTTACTATTAAAAAATAAAGAAAAAGCTTGATTTATTGTATTCGATGGCACCGTTTTAAAAAAGTCAAATGTCGGTAACAAGTAAATTCGAAAAAAAAAATGTTCCTGATAACTGTCTTTTTCATTGGAACGTTGCATCGAATTTTGACACTAAGTCGAATCAGCGCCACGTATCAGAAGTTCGATATTAAACGAGTTATTGTATTTTAAAGACTTCTATAGAGGTACCTACAGTAAAAAACTTGATGTCAAAAATACAGAAAGGATTCAAGGTTAGAGGTGTTTCAAAGGCACATCTCAAAAAAGGTAGAGTAGAGTAGCTCACTTTACATATTATGCAAACTAGTTTACGGGATATTACCACTTACCAATAAGATAATCTAGCAGGCATGAAAAAGAGACATTCACGAATTAAGTTTTCCACGTGACTAAATTGGACAGAAACTCTTAAATAAACTGCAGTGAACAAACACTCAGAATCAAATTCGCAATTGGTTTAAGGCCGATTTAAACTGAACGAACATAGAGCTAGAGCTGGAACAAGAGCATTCTTTCTCGATGTTTTAGTGTAAACGAAAGATCGTTCTTAGCGTTTTCCATATTATGGCGTCAAACACGCACATCGCAAAATTGCAACGCCCTCAATACAGGGCTAATGCATTATTGTAACCTAAAACCTAGTTTTTAGTAAAATAATGTATTAATAGCAATAAATAAATAAATAAATAAATAAATAAATATATTCCATAGAATCTTTGCGAATGCAAACAAAACAACGAAATAATGATCTACGTTTGTTAACACCAAATGAATTTGATACAGTGGAGATAGAATGAGCATTCGCTCGTCTGATGTAAATCGGCCTTCATACTCTGTTGGATCAGTAAGCGAAGAATACAACTAGCTAAGAACACTCTATTGTAGACTACATCGTCACTTAGTAAGTATTAGACAGCACTAATGTTGTATACTACGTCATCTGTTACAATAGATATACGCATGTCGGTTGACGTGAACTCACAATATTTCACACCAGGGATGTTATGGAACTCCGTAACAATAACCGAAACTATCGGATATCCGAAATAATGATATATCCGTAACCATAGCTGGGCATTAACTCGTTAATCCGTTAATCGTTAATTAACGAAGTTAACATTTTGATTAACGGATTAACTTTTAAGTTAACTTTTAAAAATGTTAACGGACATGTTAACTTCCGTTAATTATGCAGAAGTCCGTTAATCGTTAATCCAATGCTTATTATTTACCGCACGGCACCTCGGCGCGGCGCAAAAAAGAAATGTGACTTTTGTTATCATAAGTCACATTTCCGATAATCTCGAGTTCTTTTTGCCTGAAAATTTGAGCATAGACATACTCGAATTTGACTGCCGTTTACAATAAAATTTAGTTGAATATTTCACACATCCCTAGTAAACCAAGTAGATTATAGTAATCCATAGCTAGTGGGGAACTCCCCGATAAATTCAATCATACTTTTTCGATCGTTTATCTGTATTGTAACTTTCTTTTAATAAAATTGGTGGTAGTTAATTTCAACTAACCAAAGAAAAGTTAAATAAAATGAACAAATCAATGTATAAGAATGAAGAAATGGAGGTATACAATGAAAATTCCAGTGTTTAACATCTTACTAATATTATAAATGGCAATTTTTGGATGTTGTAATGTTTGTTGTTTCATCACGTCAGAACGTCTGGAAACGGGAAAGGATTGGGTTGAAATTTGGAAAACAGCCCTCAAACGCTGCAGTTGAACGTCTGCTATCTACGGGTAAAGACATTTTAACACCAAAATGAGTCTCGCTTTCGGACGAGAACTTCAACATGTAAATGTTCATGAGGGGAAATAGATACCTCATGAGGGGATATCGACAGGCCTCGTGGCTTAGTGGGTAGTAGCTCTGCCTGCGAAGCCGAGGGTCGTAGGTTCGATTCCCACCCAGTGCAAATATTTGTGTGATGAATTCAAATGTTTGCACTGTGTCTTGGTGTGTCTATGTATAATAAGTATGTATTTAAAACTATATAAGTATTATATCAGCTATCTGGCCGCCATATTACAAGCTTTGCTTAGTTTGGGGTCAGATGGTGTTGTATGATAGATGATTACTAGCAGCGCCTCGCGGTGTTACCCGCGAAGTTCCCGTTCCCGTTGTTTTTTTCCGGGATAAAAAGTAGCCTATGTGTTCTTCCGGACTATAATCTATCTGTGTTCCAAATTTCAGCCAGATCCGTTCATACGTTAGGGCGTGATTGAGCAACAAACATCCAAACATCCAAATATCCATACATTGACATTTATAATATTAGTAGGATTTATTTATTTACCTATGCGCATTATGGCCGACGATTAAATTACACATTAAATTAAATAAAAAAAAATGTCAGTTATAGAAACTGCCGATAGAAGTGAAAACTTATAGCTCAGAATTTGATAGCTTACCTTGGAAACTACACGGGTGTAACCGGAGGGCGTGGCCTGGTCATCATGGCATGGCCATCTAGAAAAGCAGCAGCATTTCCTATTGGTTGATGCATTTCTAAATGGCCATGCCATGATGGGCAGGCCACGCCCTTTCAGCATTTCCCATTGGCTGACGCATTTCTAGATGGCCAATAGCCATGGTCCCGAGTTTACCCGAAGATTTCTGATCATACCCGAGCGTGACGCTAGAATTCAATTCACAGCCCACGAAAAATCTGTCTCGGCGCGCCTAAAGAAGTTTTCACTTCAATAATAAAATTAAACTCTACAAGTATTTGGTTTTTTCCTAACCTGTTAACTTCCAGAACCTAAACCAACAGGTTTTATGAGTTCACTAACGCAACGATATAAAAATTAAATACGCATATTAACGGATTAACGATTAACGTTAACTTCCGTTAATTCTTACGAAATGTAACGCTTTAACGTTTAACGAAGTTAACTTTTTTTGTAACGGATTAACGATTAACGAAGTTAACTATTTGATTAACGGTGCCCAGCTATGTCCGTAACCGTATCCTTTCAAAAGTTTCGGATAGTTTCGAATAAGGGAAAAGTATAATTAATTTTTATTTTAATACAAAAAAACTTAAAATTGATTACGGTTACAATAACTACTAACCTATATACCACTGATTATAATACAAAATAATAACCTGGGCTAGACAAGACCTTTAAATAAACCAAATTTTTACAAATCCGTAACCGAAACTAACGGATAATCCGGAATAATTACATATCCGCAACCGTATCCGAAACCGATATAATTGTATTCCTATATCCTTATCCAGATCCGAAATATGATATCCATGTCATCCCCATTTCACACATCCAAAAAGCATAATCTAACGCGCACGTTTCGCTCCGACGCTATGCCGCTATATTAGCATATCGGGGACGTGAACTCACAAATCTTTCCCCAACGTAAACGTTCTCAATGAGGCCAAAGAAGTTTCCACGTGTCATTGCTCTGAGGTACTTCCTCCACTACTTTCCAGACTCTCTACAGAGTCATCTAATACCACAAAACTATCTTAAAGATAAATTGTATTTAAGCGACAGCCGTATGACTTTTTCTTGGGTATTGTGATGAGACGAGCAGGAGATATCCCGCAGCTACGGGAACATGTAGTGTTAAAGTCATTAGCTAGGACTACAGGTTATATCTATCTCTGGGTGAAGATAGACTGCTATCTTCTATTGCAGGGCTTAGAGATATAACGTGTTTTATCTCTAAGCCCTGCAATTTGTCTGGAAACGTTGCCGTTCAAATCGGAACACAGTGATGTTTTCACATTACTGCTTGGCGGTAGAATAACTGGCAAAGGTGTGGTACTTCTTCAGGCGGACTCCAAAGTGTCCTATCACTAGAAGGCAGATGTTGACTTACCAGGTTTGGAAGAGTGCAGTTTGGCGAGTCCAGAGAGCAGTTCCAGAGCCGCCAGCGAGACCTGGAGGTCCCCCTTCCACGAGGAGATGAGCCGGTGGCAGACCAAGTACGTCGCGCGGACTACTAACGCCGCGCCTTTATACACAACAACATTTATATAAATACGCTGGCAACACCATGGGTTTTCCCGTGTCGCGCCCGTTCCATTAAATTTTCCGCTATAAAAGTAGAAAAGAAAAGTGCTTTTCCAGACTATAGTCTCACTGTGTCCCAAATTTCAAACCGATCCGTTCCAGTGATCCAATGTGGTTGAGAAACAGACATTCAATTACACTTATAATTTTAGAGGAATATTAAGTACACTTCTTCAATCAATTATGCTAAACAATTTGTGTACTTTTTTTTAAACACGAGTGACGGAACGGAGCTGCTTGAACACAAAGTCCAAATCACTGCAATGCGCTCGTCGGCCAGAGATATAAGATAATTTATCTCAAAGTCCAGTGATTTCTTTGGAAATATCTCCTTCAGGAAAACCAACAGTATAAATGACAAACGAGTGATACTTCCCAAGGCGGACTCTGCAAAGGGTAACACTACGAACATATCGAATAAGAATATGAAAAACTTGTAGGTAATCCATTTCCAAGGCACATATAGGTTTTACTTTAAACAAAACAATAGGGTACCGGACTGGGTCAAAAATACACCATCCTAATTAGTCCGTCAGCTAGATCATGGAAAAATATTGGACACGTATTTTTTGTTTTTTCATAATATTAAAAATCGTCAAAGATATAGACCATCAAACTTCGAGAGTGGGGGGTCGCGACGTCATTCGTGAGTAAAAATCGTACTCACAAGTGACGTCACACGAAACTTCGAAGCGCTGTACCTTATCTTAGTCATTTTTTGTTTGTGAAACAAAAGAAAAAATACGTGTACAATATTTTTGGCAATCTAACTAACGGGCTACTTAGTTTTTTTTGAGGATTGTACCCTATTGTGTACTCTAATTTAAAAACAAACAGCTAATATCAAAAAATTGTAATAAAATGTATACGAACAATTTGAAAGTACTCAAATAAAATCCTTTTTAACTAACTCGGAAACTACTTTCACATTTTGGAAAAAAAAATGGCACCAACAGAGAAGAGCCAGCTATCAAATAAAATAACCATCAAAATCGATTCAAATACAATAATTCGTAATGGCGTAGTCTGAAAAGTGCCTCGGAAGTGACATGAAAAAATACTGGCAAATTAGGAAATTTCCGTTATTTTTAAGACTTTTAACATCCTTAGTCAAAAAGTTTGCAGGAATGTTCTTCAGAATTTTTAACATAACCCATAATAACATTCATGAGCAGCCCATTTTATATTGCAACTGCTAGGACTCTAGGCTACATGACTGAAAGACATTATTTACAACACTGGTCAAGTGCGGGTTGGGGAAAACGCATGTCCTCGAAAGATGTCTTTTGTATTATAACATGCTGGTTTACTGGTCTTCTAACCGTGATCTCTTAGACACTATTTGTCTGTGGTATCGTATTTTCTAATTGGATGTACCGATTTTGATGCGCCTTTTTAGTTTGACAGCTGACACGAAATAGTTGTTAGTTATATTTTGTTTGGCGGATTACTAATTGTTTTAGTCTGTCCTTGGTATAACATCAGATAATTAGAGTTAATTTGTCAATCATAAAGTCATAACTTAAATTAAATAACTTATTTGTAAACATAATCTAAATTCACAGTTTAAATGAGAAGTGAAATGTTATAAGTGATAAAGTAACACAGGCAGCAAAACAACATAAAAAGCATAGTGACAAACAAGTGCGATATGTGCGCTTTCACAGAAATGGGATCGTATTACCGACTGTATTTTCGTACGAATTTTTTTTCAGAATGACAGATATTGGTGATAGATCGGTGAAAAATCATTAAATTATGCATAATAATGTGTTCTTATCAAATTTCTCTAACAAAATCAAACATTAACACCACTAGTGGCGCAACTGCAAACTATTTTGGCAGGTATTTGCATTCATTTGACATTTTGAAAACACATTATCCGTCATGGCATCTTCATCTAGGGTAACCTGGATGTTTAGGACCCCAATCTGTAAAAGGTTTTGCCCAGCAGTGGTCCTTTATCCAATCAATATACAAGGGGCATTTTATACAAGGCAAATATGTAATTAACCAAACTAAGATCCCAGATTCGTGTATCAGCGCAATATCGCCCTTGAATCGTGCAACATAAGGTGCATAATTACCGAAAACAGGCGAGGATGGGTCTAGCTCCCTAATGTCCGCTACGAACTCGTCGAGAGATCGCGCCTCGCCGCCGCCCGCGCTGCCGCTCTCGGACCGAGCTATGGGACGCAACGGGTGTTCCAAATATCAAAACTCTACTAAATTCATCATCAACATCTTCTTCACTAAATGGGGCTGGCGTAACGTGTCTTTTACTTCAATTTCAACATGTCATCCATCGTCTAAGCGTTCACTTTTCAATCCTTTCACACGCGTAACGTATGCCACAAATATATTTTATATTAATATTATAAAAAAGAGCGCGGTGCGCCCGTGGGTTTCGGATGGAAAGGTCGACTTTGGGTCGACTCCTGAAGGAAAGGAGTTGTGATCTTCGCTCCGGTCAAATTTTGACCCAAAACTTTGGTGCGTGCGAGCTTGATTTCAGGCAAAATTAATTATAGTTCATTGCAGTTGTAATACATTTAATTGACACTTATCTGTACGATAATTACTATAGTACATTTTGAAATTTTCATTTTTTTATCTTTGAAAATGTATACCTACTATTGGTATGCCCTTACTTTTGTGAATAAAGAACGTTGACTTTGCTTGATGGACTTTTAGGCGCGCCTCTGAGCCTCTGGCGATCGCGTGTATACGATTTTGTATAGCATCACTCTTTTGTATACTTGTCTATATTGGACGTTGTATGATTTGCATCCACATTTTACCTGTATGTATAACTTCAGAGTTGGCATAGTATTCGTAGCAGGTATCGCTATGTTCGTAGCATTGCATGTAATGTGACTTAGCAATAGCAAATTAAAATGTAACGTGAGCATGTGTGCCATTACTCCTGTACACATGTGATGTATGTATGTGTGAAGGCGTAGCTGTAACTAGCTTGTGGGAAGCTTTACTATGTGTCGAAATACTTAATCAATATACTGAGTTACGTAAAACTACAGTAATAACCCGAAAGGACATAATATACTCATCATTATGAACGATTAAAACGATGAAAGTGTAATTTTAGTATTGTAAGAAAATATATAATTGGGGGTCGGAGGACGTTCAAGTATTACGTAACGCAATTTGGGGGGAGGGGTCTTGTAACATGTTACAGTGCGTCTTTTTTTTATTTTAAAATAATAGGGAATTCAAATCTCTCAAGTTGTGGCAACTTGTGTGGTTAGTTTTAGGTAAAAATTATCACTGGGATGTAACGTTTAGGAAAAATGAGGGAAGGGGTGCTAAAACACGTCGATGTGCAACCGATCCGTCGACCGTCGATCGACCGTCCCTCCCAGGGAACAAGTGCCAGTCGGTTGTCGGACGCACGGCTGAGCGCTCCCGCAACATGTTTCCCGCGCATATTGTTATTAGATATGTCGACAACCCTCCGCGCTAGACAGGGACAGAGTTACGCGTTAGAAAGAGCGCAAATGTTTATTTGAAAATCGCGACAGGTATTGCGAGCTGAATTGAACTTTGTTGTGTCCCAGCAAGAGTCGCTATTTATATAATTGTTTTCGGTAAGTGAGGCTTCTGTACTAATATTTATTCTGTGGTATGTCTTTCAAAATAGGGATGAGGACTGGGACAAAAATAAAACAATCTAATTATTAGTCCGTCAGCTAGATAATAGCAAAATACGGGACTCGTATTTTTTGTTTTATCAAATTATTAAAAATCGAGAACGATATAGATCACCAAATTTCCAGATTGGGGGTAGTGACGTCACTTTTGGATAAAAATCGTACCATCAAGTGACGTCTCTCGAAACTTCTAGGCACTGTAGCTTCGTCATTTTTTGTTTGTGAAAGAAAAGAAAAAATACGTGTACATTAGTTTTCAGCAATCTAATTAACGGGCTAATTCGTTTTTTAGTCAATCGTACGATATTACGTAATACTTGAACGCCCCCTTCCAATCGCGTGATGTTTTCGAGCGACTCTAAGCATCGACGTACCTTTATAGTCTGTGTTGTGCGACACGGCGGACCCGGGCGGCTGCCCCGGCGGCGCCTGCGCGTTGTGTCGCACGCACAGATACAGCGCGCTCAGAAGCGGCACGGCCAGCGAGTCCGACGTCTCCACCTGCGCACAGGCATTACTAACTCTACGTAGTCTGGCCATAAAGTGGAAATTAGAAGAACACGTTAATTCAACATCATTCGCCTACCCTTATCCCACTTTAGGTGGGCCCGGTACAACATGTACGTTTCCTTCATTCATCTCTGTCATTCGTCAGTTCTAAACTAGTCCTTTCCTACTCTGGTCGTCTTACACACAAGAACAAGACGTTAATAAAGTAATGAATCAAAAAATAAAGTAATGGTCAGTGTTAATTTCAAGTTTTACTGCATGTAAATTTATAACTACTTAGTATCTTTAAACAAATCAAAACTAGTATATATGTATTGTTGGAACAAAGTTACAATTCAGTCTTGCATACCTATTAAGATTCCTAATTCTTAATTTTCTCTAAAAGGAGATCTACGAACTTTTCATAAGCAAATTTTACAAGTTCTGTGTACTGTTCTATCTTCGTCTACGCTTTTCTAAAAATCCGATTTGGCAACACTGACCTGCACCGCCGTCACACAAATCAGCGCCAGTTTCCCGCGCGTGTAGTCGCCCAGCGTCATACCCGCGCTGGAACAAGTTAGTTTTATTGTTGCGGGGGTTATACAAATATTAAATGAGAAAAGCTTATTACGGTCAACGATTTTTAATATCTTTTTAAATTGATCTCACTAATCTCACTGCTAGGCAACGGTCAAATTTGTAAATCATCCAATCTTTTGTGTAAATGCTCCGAACTCGTCCTTACATAGCGTTGGAGGACGACCCTGGGGTCGACTGACCGATGGCGACCACTCTGTAGAAACCCTGGCCCACCGATCGGGGTGCATTCTACTCACATGACTCACCCACTCTCATCTAAGATTGGCCGACCTGAATCCTAATTGTCTAAATATGTCTGGAAAATGAATTGCTTTTTTGCAAATGTATATGAGTCAAAAATGAATTTTGAATTTGAAAGAAATTATTGATGACCGTAAGGCGTTTATAACAACGTACTGAAATAAAATTCAAACATTTGAGTACTCATCAGTAACTATCATAATAAACATAATAGTTAAGAAAGTGGTGAAAATCACGTTCAAAGATTCTATTACATAGATACATTTATTCATAGCAACATACATATCATATATATCAAGCTTCTTAAAAAAATTGGCATTCAGAGGAACTGCCGATAGAAGTGAAAACTTATAACTCACAATTTGATAGCTTACTTTGGAAACTACACGAGTGTTACCGGAGAACGTGGCCTGGCCATCTAGAAATGCGTCACCATTTCCCATTGGCTAACGCTTTTCTAGATAGCAAATAGCCATGATCCCGAGTTTACCCGAAGATTTCTTATCATAAACGAGCGTGACGCTAGAATTCAATTCAGACCACACGAAAAATGAAAAGTCTAGGCGCGCCAAAAGAAGTTTTCACTTCAGAAATATGTATCGTATATGTTTGTGGCTCACTATTCGTTGCACCCCGGGAACTCGGGCACGGGCAGGCCGCGGTAGTGGTAGGGGAAGGCGACCAGCGACAGCAGCGCGCTGATGGCCGCCTTGCGCAGCTCGCGCCGGTCCGCGCCGCCCGCGCCGGCCTCGGCCGCCGGCACCGGCTCCCGCGCCGTGAGGATGTGCTCCAACGCGTTTATGAAGTCCGGCACCAGGACTAGGACGCCGTCTAAATCCAACCTGCAAATTAAAAGTGGTATTAGTCTAAGTATCTGGGTGACGCGGGCTTTGCTCGGCTTAAACACTGAGTGTAGTTAGATGCCTACAGATAAAGGGCTCCCAGTAATAGATTTATCATAAAAACTTAAATATAATATTAAAAAAAATATTATATAACATTAAAAAAAGGAATTAACATGAAAAAAAATCAAGCAGCCGTCTGGATTCGAACCCGGATCTACCGTTTTGTGACCACCCGACTTACCGACCACCTGAGCTATTATACTGACGCGCGTGGCGGCGAAATTTACCGTCGCATTGTAATGTCTAATGTAACAGTTTTTCATTGCCTAAAAACGCGCATAAAATACATTTCTTAAAAATTAAACCTGGCTAGATCGCCTTATCGTCCCCGAAACCCCTTGCATACATAATTTCATGAAAATCGTTCGAGCCGTTTCCGAGATTCAGAGTCTATATATGTTTATATATATACATACAAGAATTGGTCGTTTAAAGGTATAAGATAAATCATACTAATCAATAATAGTCGTTCGACGAAGACGTCTAGAAGGCGCAATCGTGCGGAGTGAGACGTGAAAACCGCACTCCCAGCGCGGTCTGAGATATCTGTTTAAGCTGAGAAGTTATAAAAAAATTGGCAGGCACTATTAACTGCCGACAGAAGTGAAAACTTAGAACTCAGAATTTGATAGCTCACTTTGGAAACAACGCGGGTGAAGTGAAACCGAAGGGCAATGCTACTCAGGAATAAATCTTCAAAGCATTGTCGTCTAAATAAGTCTTCTAAAGCATGATCGTCTAGACTAGATGGCATTGGTCCCGAATTCACCCGAAGATCATTTTCAATTACGAACGCGACGCTTGAGCCCACGAAAAATCAGCGTGGTGCGCCAAAACAAGTTTTCACTTCAAAAGTTGTTTTAGCGTGTTTGTAAATTCTGGCACCAGGATTAGGACTCCATCTAGGTCCAATATACAATTTGTAAAGTGTTGGTTTGACAGGGCTTTTTGTGCACTTACTACTTCTTAATTGGGCCATGGTGAGTCATGAAAACCAATGTGTTATCGGTCTTATAAATCATACAGTCGTTCGAGGAAGGCGTTAAGACGGAGTAATCGTGCGGGGCGAGACGCGGGAAGCGTGCTCTCAAGCCGCGAACATGACCGTTGTTCGGAATAGAATGACGTAACAATATATTTTAACTAACTGTTAGAAAAGGTTAATGATAATTTAAAGCCGAGGTGTGGCCACTATTTTTGCAGACTACCCGCGTTCTGTTTCAACCGGGTATTTGTTAGGACCGCTCAGACGCGTGCGTCTCTTCATTCGGTCGGGGACTTTTGCCGTCGCGCGCCAGTGAAGGAACACGCATTGTAGACGCCGGGCGTCGATTGTGAACTTACACAAGTGGTTATACGCGAGGGTCGCATTATCATAATTAGTCCTGGACGGACGATCTGAATTTTCAGCGCGGTCGCGAGAACGAACGTGATATTTGTGAAACGGATTTCGGTGCTTCGGAAGGAAACCGACTACACGGCGAGAACAGCGGACAAGTATTGTACTCGCACTTATTTATTATAAAATTAGCAACACGGTAAAACGGGGTTAGATTCTTTGGGATAAGTTTAGGATTTATACACTCCTACCAGAGGAAACTGGTTACACAAGGTATAGTATGTAGTTACATATTTTATTATTTAAAATAACTTCACAATCGTTTATATTATGTGGTAGCAGAGCTTAGTATAGTTAAACATCTCGGTAACCATTACAGATCTAATCGCGGCCGGGTCCCCAGGCTGGTCTGTTTAATTTACCGAACAACCATGTTAGCAGCAGCACAGCCCCCGGCACAGCCTCCACAGAGGTACCTGAACATGTCGTGCGCGTGCAGCACGATGTGCGCGGCGGCGGGGGAGGCGGGGCGCGCTCACCCGCGCCGCAGCGCCGCGTAGCAGCGCGCCAGGTACGCGGCGGCGGGTGAGCTACCTGAACATGTCGTGCGCGTGCAGCACGATGTGCGCGGCGGCGGGGGAGGCGGGGCGCGCTCACCCGCGCCGCAGCGCCGCGTAGCAGCGCGCCAGGTACGCGGCGGCGGGTGAGCTACCTGAACATGTCGTGCGCGTGCAGCACGATGTGCGCGGCGGCGGGGGAGGCGGGGCGCGCTCACCCGCGCCGCAGCGCCGCGTAGCAGCGCGCCAGGTACGCGGCGGCGGGTGAGCTACCTGAACATGTCGTGCGCGTGCAGCACGATGTGCGCGGCGGCGGGGGAGGCGGGGCGCGCGAGCCCGCGCCGCAGCGCCGCGTAGCAGCGCGCCAGGTACGCGGCGGCGGGTGAGCTACCTGAACATGTCGTGCGCGTGCAGCACGATGTGCGCGGCGGCGGGGGAGGCGGGGCGCGCTCACCCGCGCCGCAGCGCCGCGTAGCAGCGCGCCAGGTACGCGGCGGCGGGTGAGCTACCTGAACATGTCGTGCGCGTGCAGCACGATGTGCGCGGCGGCGGGGGAGGCGGGGCGCGCGAGCCCGCGCCGCAGCGCCGCGTAGCAGCGCGCCAGGTACGCGGCGGCGGGTGAGCTACCTGAACATGTCGTGCGCGTGCAGCACGATGTGCGCGGCGGCGGGGGAGGCGGGGCGCGCTCACCCGCGCCGCAGCGCCGCGTAGCAGCGCGCCAGGTACGCGGCGGCGGGTGAGCTACCTGAACATGTCGTGCGCGTGCAGCACGATGTGCGCGGCGGCGGGGGAGGCGGGGCGCGCGAGCCCGCGCCGCAGCGCCGCGTAGCAGCGCGCCAGGTACGCGGCGGCGGGTGAGCTACCTGAACATGTCGTGCGCGTGCAGCACGATGTGCGCGGCGGCGGGGGAGGCGGGGCGCGCTCACCCGCGCCGCAGCGCCGCGTAGCAGCGCGCCAGGTACGCGGCGGCGGGTGAGCTACCTGAACATGTCGTGCGCGTGCAGCACGATGTGCGCGGCGGCGGGGGAGGCGGGGCGCGCGAGCCCGCGCCGCAGCGCCGCGTAGCAGCGCGCCAGGTACGCGGCGGCGGGTGAGCTACCTGAACATGTCGTGCGCGTGCAGCACGATGTGCGCGGCGGCGGGGGAGGCGGGGCGCGCGAGCCCGCGCCGCAGCGCCGCGTAGCAGCGCGCCAGGTACGCGGCCTGCACGCTCTCGCGGCACTGCTTCGAGCACAGCACGCGGCACAGCGTGCCCAGCGCCTCCGCGCGACCTGACGGACAACATCATGTTGTGGAAATTCGATCGAGAGACGTGACAAAAGACTCATAAATATAAATACCAAAATATAAAAGAAAAACACTAATTAGCTGCAGTTTGGAATTCAACCCTATGACCGCTTGGTGTAAGAGTGGAGTTACTACTGCCTGAACTACAAGGTCAGTAAAGATAATTTCTTAAAAAGAAGATACTATTACTATGTGTACTGTGGAGTGAGTGGTGTACTATGATAATATATTGTGGGTAGTATGATAATATGTACGATGAATATATTTCGTTCTACCAAACAACAAAGCATTATTTGCGTATTTATCGTTTGTGTGTATAATAATTAATAATATTCTATAATTTACACATTTAGGACAAATAATGGTACAAATTTATTTAGGTATTTTATTGGGCGCTCAATTGGCGAACAGGGCGTAGACGATCGATTCCGCTCATTCCCGAACCAGAGGATAGCAGTTGCCATCCAACGAGGTAAAGCTGCCAGCATTTTAAACACTTTTGAAACATTGCGGACCAGTTTATTAACGTTTAAAAAAATGCATGCATACTAAAATAAATAGATATTATTCTATTGTAGACCTATAAATTTAAAATATATATTTAAAGTTGGTATAATTATTTTTTCCGTCTGATAGCTAATCTAAGAGACCGTAGATTACAATAACATATTTGAGTGAAACAGCGTGGTAATAGAGTGATTTCAATAATGCTAGTGTGGTACCCGGCATGTAAGGCTGCATTTCGAGGTGGTAGGCCGCGTCGGCCGCCGACCAGTCGTCGCGCGCCGGCGGCGGCGTGCCGCCCGCGCCCGCGACCGCGCTCGCGCGTTCTGAAAAATTTAGATACAGTTTATTTAATATAAATCCAGTGTCATGATGTTTGTTCGCAGTCTTCACCAAGGCAGCTGATATTCAAAGTTGTTGTTGAAAGTTGGCATTTACGTGCTTACCTAGTGCAGTCATAATGGATCGTTCGAGTCTTTGGAACATCGATGATGAAACACTGTTGCTTTCATGTTCAGTCGTCGTTCGTTCCGTTCCGTTCTCCGGCATAATTACATTTAATATTTTATTTAATCATTGGGGTAAAGTTATACGTAAAGAGAGTACTCACGCTGCGAAGGCGGCGTGGTCCCGATGAGGGCAGCCTCGAACAGCCACTCGCCGAACAGATGGAAGATGGAGTTCACATTCGGACGTAGCGGCGTCAGCGGAAGCCGCTCCGATTCGCACACTGGAACATTCACAGAGATTTTAGTAATCCCGGATACCGACTATCATAAGTGTTCCGTATAATCGGGCAACATTATATCGGCCGCGAAAAATCATAGCGGATCTATGGTTTACAGCCGGCTGTCACTTGTACGTTGTCTCTGGTCGCGGGAACGACAATGACTGGTTTTTTTTGTTAGTTTTTCTAACTGGTGTTTTTCGGGATAAAAGCTTTAATATTGTGCGGGAACACGTTATTAACATTAATTGTGACTACTGGATTAGTGCTGGACTATTAATTGTGAAGTGGCTGCTGGATTGGCCGCTTCTACAACGCCGGACCGTTGCTTGTGCTGGGACGGGAGATCGTCTGGAATCTGTCTGGTTTGGTTTCCATATTCCCCTTTGCTCCCGTTCCTTATTCCTGTCAGACCAAACAGGGCTTTGGACGACGCCGGGAACCCTACGTAAGTAATTTTAAGTAACTTGTTTGCAATTAGGGGGTAAACTTTAAAATCGGTATATCTGCTTTAAATAATAATGTTTAAATCTCGCTGATGGGCCCCGAGACGGTAATTTCTGGATAAAATACTATACAATAAGTTTGACGTGTCCGTGTAGGTATATGTATAGCATCGTAGCTCCCGAACAGATGAAACGATATTATTTAGTTTGATAGATGAATTAGATGTGTTTTGATGTGAAACATCTATAGCCGAGGAGTAAAACCGATCGTTAGCGTGGCAACGCTTGACATTAACTCTGTTGCTAGATGGTATCCCAGGGTCTGATGATGGAACTGGAAGATGGTCAAAGGAACTCAGTAATTAAACGACATAGTCCCGTCGAGTTTGAAAGTTAAAAATGCGCATGAAAATACGAGCGATCGGCGATGCGCGATTTTTTTCTTGGACCTAGTACCTATTAGCGAACCCTAGATCAAGGTCAAGGTCACAACACTGCTTTGCGGCGTTGCATCTACAAAAGCCGTGACCGTGAACGCAATTCAAAAAATTATAGTAGAAATTATACAATGTTTGTCACATTGTATTATTGTATTGTATTGGATTGTATTGGATTGACGATGGCCATCCTTTTGAAACAGAAAACAGTTTTCATATGACGAAACGCTCCTGAGCTAAGGATATTAGGTGGCCGATGTACATAGTAACCCGCAATTCTTAATTAAACGTACGCATCTCATTAAAAGTATAGACACTAACTGGAAGATCGCACGTCGTTGCATCACAGATGTTGTAGTTTATATGGTGGATTGGTGCATCGGAAATTTGCATGATACGGCGTGCGCTGCAACACCGCACAATGTTGTGGCCTCTTGTTTATAGATGAATTACCGGGAGAATGAAACTGTGAAGCACGTGCTTCTACACTGTGAGGCCACAGAAAGTTTAAGATTAGAAACGAGACTCTTTGAAGGAACTCCAAATGAAGTATGCAGACAAACAACATCTGACGAAACTAGTATGCCAGCGACCCAAAGTCGTGCTCCGCTATTTTAAGGTGCTCTGCTGATTTGTGTAGGCTGGCCGGGGTGAAGTGCACAATACAGCTCTAGCGAGACGCCAGTGCAATCACCTCCACCCTAAATTAGAGTTATACTAGCGGCCCGTTCCAGCTTCGCTCGGATAATAACCTAGATACCAACTGCAGCGCCATCTGCTGGGCTGATTTGTGAATCTAAATCATGGAGGGCCCTACTCAAACGCATACAGAAAAATTCATTCAAATCGGTTCAGCCGTTTAGGAGGAGTTCACTAACAACGAAAAGTGGCATTGATTTTTATATACATATATAGATACTAGCTGTGCCCCGCGGTTTCACCCGCGTTCTATTTGAGGAAAATCCATACTAAAATATCCATTGCTGGCCACTTTATTACGTTTTACGGAACCCTAAAAATACGTAAATAAGCAACAATGCATTGTTGTAGAACAAATTTGATTACTTCAAATGACACAAACTTCAAATGTAGACACGCGCCGTCACAGACTTCAACGACCAAAGAGAATTTAAATTTACGGAACTAAAGCTCTCGAAGAGAAATATTTTTCCCCGTTTTCTTTACATTCTTCACTCATACTCCGTACCTATTGATAGTAGCGTAATGTTATATACCCTATAGCCTTCCTCGATAAATGGACAATCCAACAAAAAAATAATCTTTCCTATCGGTCCAGTAGTTTCCGAGATCCTAGCGTTCAAACAAACAAACAAACTCTTCAGCTTTATAATATTAGTATAGATTACCTTGCGAAGTGATGGAGTTGGGCGGCGTGGTGGGCGCTGCGCTGGGCGGGCGGCTGCTGGTGATCCCGATGAGCGACTGCCGCGGGGTGCCTGCGCAGACGCACCGCTTAGTACTGACCTCTCACAGACCCCACGGATCTGATCACCGAAACTTTACTAGTCGGAGAACTAACAACGACGTCCACAGTAAGGGCTCCCACACAAAACTGTGATGCGATGCGACGCCGCATCGCAGGAACTTGCGATGCGAATTACTGCGATGCGATTTTGTGCGGCAAACCGTAACCATACCTTCAACGGTAGTCAGCCGTGTTGGACGTGTTTTTCGGAAGCGTAACATAGATCGCAAAAATATTGTTGCACTGATGTTATTGTTAAATAGATAATATGAAAGAAAAAAGAGGTTTTGGGTTCATCATTTTATTACGATTATGAATGCTGATGGGAACTATTTTGCTAGCAAGTATTATGGGTTGAGAATAGAAGAAGATATTTGTTTTTTGATTATTTTAGAATGAGCATATCTTCATTTCAAAAGCGTCTCTTTTTACCTTTTTCTATCTCAGAACTGACTAAAATGGTGTCCCCACGTATGACGTAATATCGCAGGAATGCGTGATGCGAATCAAATCGGAAGTTCATGCGATACATTCGTGCGAATTCGCACATATTTGCGATGTCAACCAGACATACCTTGATAAAACACCAAAATTAAATGAGCATACCTAATTAAGCAAAGAAAACATAAAAACTAAGCAACAAATTAAATTAAAATGTATTTCATTACTATAATTACTTTGTACTATAAAGCCACAGAAAGCCCAAAGCTGGATTTATTTGTTTCAAAAGTGGTGGTTTTGTTTAATATTCTTTTGATATAGACCTTTAACAATCTATATAATAATAATATTTTGATAAAATAATATTAAAATATCAGACAAACCACACGACTATAAGACTACATAATGACAATCCTGTTTACCCGTTATATAAAAATATCAGAAAATAATTTCTAACATTTTTTTTGTTAGTGCACGCACTATTTTTGTTCTAGCGATTTAACATTTTTTAAGATTCACTGAGTGACGATATTGAAAAAACAAACATAAATTTTGTCCACATTGAGATAGATAATCAATTTAAAAATATACCATTTGTATGGTATTAATTGGCTTGATTCATCAAGAATTTTAAGCAAATATTTTCATTATTTTATTTCACTAACAATTTCTACAAATATTGTAAAATAAAAATCAGTTTTTTTCATTTTTTGCTTATTTTCCAAAATATATAATTTTTCACAAAATCATTTTTCATTTCAACAAAAATAGTTTGACATTTCGATATCTTTACTCAGTCAATATGTCTCTTAAAAAATGCGAAACCAAGAAGGTTGAACATAGTTATCCGACTCAAAAATAGAATCAGAATACTTCAATCATTTCAGATGCTTATTAAAACGGGTCAAGTTACAACGAACCATGTCTTACAATAAGTCACAAAACAGTCAAAAGGAAACCAGTTAGGTCACAGTGTGCTAACAATGTTAGAAAAGCGTTTACCCTTCCCTGACACAACATATACCACAAAAACCCGACCACCAACCAAGCACACGCTACTAGCTATTGGGATTATTTGAAGTTTTATAATGTTAAAAACAGTCAGAGTACCGAAGTCAAGCTACATACAATGCATGCCCGAGCTATGCACGCATAGACACGATATTTTAGAATTTTTGGTAACAGCTCGAGCGCGCAATTCGTTTCAGACTCTTATTACATGTTTTTTGTGCCAAGGTAAAAAAAGAAAAAGCATTTAGCAACAAAAAAAATAGTTATTACTATAAAAATGTATCTTTTTCAAATATATGTATTTGTATTCTCAAAATACTCGTATATGTAGATGTTTTCACAAAAATGTATACTCTTCTTGTCACATGTCACTTTCCGGAACATACTATTTCGTGACGGGATTTTAAACCATGTGACTACCGCAAAAAAAAAATGTATTAAATCCCGTCACAAAATTTAATGTTCCGGAAAAATAAGTGACAAGAAGGGTATACATTTTTGTGAAAACATGTGTGTGTGTGTGTGTCACGACTAAAACGTTGGGCGGTGGTAAAAAAACTGCATTTTTTCTTATATACCTGTAGACTGTTAAGCGGTGATTGATTCTCAGGCCGTGGTCTCAAGGGGTCTCCAGTTGTCATGAGAACACGACCCCCCCTGGGATACGTCCAGAAGTTGTTGGAGCACGAATATTAACTAATACGTGCGTTTTGTGTGTTGATCACGACTATGTGATGTCTGGCGCCAAAGCTGAAGGGCGCCTTCACATTAAGTCGCAAGCAGCGCGGTAGTAGCAGCGCGACAGTCGCGCTGTTCACAGTCGGCAAACTTCTATACTAAAAAGAGCAGCGCGACACGTATTGTCATAGCGGACGGCAGCGCGGCAGCCGCGTGCGATCAAACATCGAGTCAGTGTTGCAAACGCTGTACTTGTAATGAGAAGACATCCGCTGCTGTCGCGCTGCTTGTGACCTAATATGAAGGCGGCCGAATTCGCCCTTAGCCGTTGTTAGTGCAGGCTTACTTTTATCGGAGTAGTTGGGGCGGGGCTTGGTCGCGGCCGCGCTGAACGACTTGGCGAGCCGGCGGTGCGCGGGCGGCGTCGCGTCGTCGGCCGCGCCGGCCGCGGGCTCCCAGCGGCGCGCGGTGATGCCTGCCGGCGCCACCACCGCACTACCTTACTACCGCTCTACCACCCGCGACGAGCGTCACCAGAACTACATTCCTCGTACACAGTAACCCGATTGAAGTTTAGACCCAGACTTAGACATATTGTCGGATAATGTTTTTCTCCACTCATCGTCACCAGCCTACCTTCGTCCTAGTTATTTAATAATGTAATGAAATATGAGCGATAACAAAGCGTAATTCATTTTTACATTTTCATGAATTGTATTTCGGCACTTTGTTTAGTGAAATTTTTGAAATAAATTAGGGTATATTTTTGCAACGTGACTATGTGCTAGAATTTTGAGCACGATTCCCACTGACAGCAGCCTCCTAGACTAAGGTTACGTATTTTGTATAATTTACAGTATTTTTAAATATTACGAAGCCCGTTTATTCCTTAACCTTCTTATGACTACGGCCAATCTGTGGCGACCAAAACGTCGGCATGCTTATAAAACACTGTATTTTTTTTCCGTAATTGATAAAGCTATCTAATCTTAGAGCATCTAAATCTAAATCGGTACACAAATGTCTGATGTATGTAGCGTGAAACGAAAAAAAAACATACTGACAAAATTTTATGTAGTAGATAATGTAGACTTGGGTTTAATTTGTAATTTTGTAAAGAATAATTAATTGGTTCCTCCCAGACACCACTAGATGGCGTTAGTGACCCTTACAACGCAGTGATGTTTTGTTTCCGAGAGTTTATATAATTATTCGTTAGTCTATTTATTGTGTACCACGGGCGAAGCAGGGGCGGGACGCTAGTCATAGATAAAATTGAGTCGTTATTTAATTTCCCATAGAACTGAACCCAATAAAAAATTGTATGAGTCGATATTGTATATTCTGGTCACGCTCTATCCCTATTACATGTGCTAAGATTGATACGACAGGGTAAGATAGAAGATTGAAAAGACTGTACAGCTTTAGAGAAAAGCTTAAAGAATAAAGAAACATTTAGACCGTTCGCTATTTAATTCTCGCATCTATTGCATTAGTTTCCCCATGCGAATGGTATTTGGGTTCATGGGGATCCAAGTTAAAAGTTGAAGAGGTGACGTTAATATTAGTAGGTACTTCGCTTATTATAACATGAATTCGTATTACGATAATTTTACAGGACAGTTATTGACGTTCAATATTACGATCGTCACGACCATGAACTTTATTGTTGGAGGATACGGTTCAAAGTCGCCGTGTGCGAAATATTGCACGTCAATAGAATCGGACAAATATCGTGATAAGAACTATGTTAATTATAAGATGTAAAAATATATGTACATACAAAGTCAAAGTTATACATTCGTTTAAATATAATATATACGTAATTAATAAAGCAATAAATAGCGAATTGTCTTCAATGGAATTGGTTCTACCTTAGTTGTTGTAAAAGTAATGAAAAATATATAAATACCACAAAATTTTGAACGTTATTAACATTAAAAATTTTGCAGCTCATTTACACATCAAAACTTTTATCCCAGTCTCACCGGTGTAAAATAAAAATACAGTGCAATACTACTGATTGATTGGAAAATTTCTATAAAAACATTTTTCGGCACCCAAAACAACAAACCAACCTGCTTTCATTCGACAAACAAACGAATACCAAAAAATCATTTATATTTCCCATTAGTATTAAATGTACTACAATGTAGTAGTAACATGTAAAAACATTGAGAAAAGATGCGATCTAACAATACTAATACGTATTCGTCTACGTGCTCAGACGGCCCGTGAGCCCGTGAATGTGTGATGGCACCTTTTCTGAGGGTAGTTCAAGTATTAAGGAATAAAATGTATTCATATTATTTTAATATTTTTGTCCATTATTAGCAAAAATAAGTACAGATTTAAGCCCGTTTATGACTATAGTATTTTTCTCTTTCAACTTCTGACAAAAATAATATGTAATTCATTGACATAAGAAATATAAACACATAATTTGTGAACCCGTCAGGACCAAACCAGCATGTAGTATTTCGATAAACGGTTTCTACCAACAACAAAACTTTAAATGTAGTATATTTACTGAAACAATTTAACAAATAGAAAAACTGGAGAGGTTTTCGAGGTTAAAAAATACTTGAACAACCCATTTCCCGGTAGTTAGATCACCCGTAAGACGTGTCACACGGTTGAAGACGCACACAACGTACGCGGCTACGTAAATACGTACCGAGGAACGCGTCTACGTGCGCCGCGATCCCCTTCATGGCCTTGTGGAAGATGGCGGGCAGCGCTTGGAGACACGGGTGGTGGCTCGGCTCTCGACCGCCACTCGTTATTGAATACTGGGAGGAAAGATACAGCAATTTTATTCTTATTCGATTTGGAATGAGATCATTTTAGCGCCACTCGTTATTGAATACTGGGAAGAAAGATACAGCAGTTTTATTCTTATTCGATTTGGAATGAGATCATTTTTACAAAGTGTCAGTGAAAAAAAAATTATGAGGCGTATCCACCTTACGCTTTTCTTTCGAATTGCTCGTAGCTCGAAAAAGCGACTACTAAAGATAAAACAATTCATTCATTCTAGAGAACGGAGAGCAACGAGAAATAGCATAAATATTATTATGTGCAGACGCTGAGCATAGTATAGTACTAAGCAGTCGCACCATATACCGATTTTTCGTGGGCTGTGAATTGAACTCTAGCGTCACGCCATTTATAAATGCGTCAGCATTTCCCATTGGCTACCTAGAAATACGTCAGCATTTTTAGATGACCATGGCCACGGCCACGCCCTCCGATTTCACCCGCGTAGTTTCCGCAGCAAGCTATCAAATTCTGAGTTACAAGCTTTCACTTCTATCGGCAGTTCCTATGACTGCCAATTTTTTTTGTTACTGCAGTGTTGGACCCTGGTGTGTGGAAAATGTACTGTGCTTATGTACAGACCTGGAGGAAGTCCGGGGTCTGGCTGATGAGCTGCGGCCGGGAGAGCTCCACCGGGTTCCCGATGGTGTGCAGGATGCGGTACCAGCTTTGCATCACGGCTTCAGGGCTCATGTCAGGCGGGATCAGGTTCACGTCTTCATCACCTAGATATAACCATCTCTGATTAAACAGTGAAGTATATAGCAGTCGTAGGACTCTTGGCAGAGTTTGCCTGGGGAAGTACCACACCTTTGCCAGTTATTCTACCGCCAAGCAGCAATGTGTAAGCGTTACTGTGTTCCGGTTTGAAGGGCAATGTTTCCAGAGAAATTACTGGGCTTAGAGAGCGCAGTGCAGTGCTAGGTAATGATTTGGACTCTTCGTGTTCCAATAGCTGTGTGTCACTGTGCTATTATATGGCAGGCATGTTGCTTACCATCAGGCACATGTCCTGCTCGTCCTGTATTTTTTTTTATTTAACCCGTGACCCCGGCGAGCGACGCCGCCGGCGTCGCGACGTCACACAAAAAAATCATTACTCAAAAATGAAACCAAATTTTGGGTGTCTGTAATAGTACGAGATCCGGCTGCAACATCTTTACGTTCATCGCGTATTTAATCAAATTCACATTTGAACATACATTTATGATTAGGATAATACATTGATCATAGGTTGCCAGTCTATAAGTGGTCGCAAGTAATTTTAATTAAATTAGTGTTAACTAATTTTCGAAATACAATTACGTTCACTTGTTTTTTAAATAAAAAAATCATCCACATCATAGCAATGTATGTAAATAATTCGAAAATCGATGGGTGCCGTTGCACACTCGGCCGCAACTACTTCGCAGCCAGGTGTAAACAGCAAATATTTTATTGTATTTATACGTTCATAAGGTACATTTATGATTTATATATCAAATTAAAGCTATTTTTTCTGTTTAACATGATATCCGGTTGCTTAATTAAATCTGGCCGCAAATAAGGGTTGCTGGCTGTTAAAAATGCCAAATCTTAAAGATAGAGTGAAAGAGAGCTAGCGCGTAACATCACTAGTCAGACCAGGATAGCGTTTGCTAGCTGTACGATGCTTTGCGCGTGCGTCGAATGCTAGTGTTCTCAACAGCTGTGACACTTTTATTCTAACATAAAAACCTCGTTGTTTTGGAGTTCGTAATACAAAATGTGATATATCGATACCTTTGGGTAGATAGGTCGTATAAACCATTTTGCCCAAATTAAGTTATTTATACCACTAGCTTTTGCTCGCGGCTTCACTAGCGTTTTGTAAGTCGTTGGCTTAAAGCCAAAGCGTTTATCTGAAATTTTCATCCTCGTTCAACGTGTTCAACCTGTCCCATGTTGGCTCTCGTTCGGCTCATTTGTTGCTGTGAAGCTGCTTTGGGGGTATTTGTCGTCAAAAAATGTGATGAATGGGATGAAGTTCGGAGTACTTGGCTGCGGCCACGGTTACCCTCTGCTGTGCTATTTCGGAGCCGGTTTTATTGTCGAACTAGAAACAGGATGTCCCCAGGTGTCAGTTGCATTTGTTTGGTCGTCCGAAAGGGCTCTGAGAAAGTTCAGATTTCCTTCCCTATCTTCGTATACGACAACCTCATCATGATTAGAGGTTTCAATGCAAATCAGCCGGTCTGGGACTCTCGCTCTTAAATTTTCGATTGCCATCGCATTCACCCCTATCACCCAAGGTCTGACCCGAATTTCTGCTCAGATGTGCGAGCAGCGCAAGTGCAAAGGCGCCCGACCTTCCAAGTACTCTATTAGTGCAATCGTTTTGTTTTTCGATCGCACAAATCGAATTCGGTGGCCGTCTATCTCGCACACTAGCTATAGCGTCGTAGATTTTTCGCTTCATTATGAACTTGTGCTTGTGCTTCATTTCTTCAGTTAGCACAACTTCACATTAACAATCTACTAACTAATGATCCGAACAAAGCCTAAACATTTCTTTTGAAGAATTAAAGTAGTCCGTCCTTACTACAATTTGAACCGGTGGCTGAGAACACTAATATTCGACGCATGCTCAAAGCATCCTAGAGCTGGCAATCGCTATCCTGGTCTGACTAGTGATGTTACGCGCTAGCTCTCTTTCACTTTATCTTTAAGATTTGGCATTTTTAACAGCCAGCAACCCTTATTTGTGGCCCAATTTAATTAAGCAACCGTATATCATATTAAACAGAAAAAAAAATAGCTTTAATTTGACATATAAATCATAAAGGTACGTTATGAACGTATAAATACACCAAAATATTAGCTGTTTACACCTGGCTGCGAAGTAGTAGCGGCCGAGTGTGCAACGGCACCCATCGATTTTCGAATTCATTACATACATTACTATGATATGGATGATATTTTATTTAAAAAACAAGTGAACGAAATTGTATTTCGAAAATTAGTTAACACTAATTTAACTAAAATTACTTGCGGCCACTTATAGACTGGCAACCTATGATCAATGTATTCTCCTAATCATAAATGTATGTTCAAATGTGAATTTGATTAAATACGCGATGAACGTAGAGTTGTTGCAGCCGGATCTTAGACCATAAACGACAATATACTAATTAAAATAATATCCTATCTCTTAGGCATCAAAATAAACTAGTCATCGAGTATGTATATCATGTAAAAATGAGGTTTTAAAGTCCCAAAAACCGGTTTGACCAAATTTGGCCGCTTGGGGCATAAGTGGAAAAAAAGTATGCAGTATAGTTCGTAAAGTATACAGGTGGGGGCTTTTTGCGGAAGAATGAAACTGTGGAGCACGTGTTCTTTCGCTGTGAGGCCACAGGAAGCATTAGATTAGAATCGGGATTCCTTGAAGAAACTCCAAACGTAATATTATGCAGAAAATCAACAACTGACGAAATGGGAGTGAAACTAGTATGCCAGCGCCCCAAGGTCGTGATCCGTTAATTTAAGGAGCTCGGCTGGTTTGGGTAGGCTGTCCGGGGGGAAGTGCACAATAATACACCCCTAGCGGGACGTCAGTGCAGGCCAATCACCCCCTTAGAATTTTTTTAACCACCCAATTTAATAAATCAGAATCAGAAAACAATTTCTGACCAATGAGAGGCTACAGAAGCCGCAACGAGGTTTGCTTCGAACGGGTAGCTCAGCGTACAGGTGTTAGGGCACAATGGACATAAGAGACAATGATCCATAGTCTGAGAAAATAGGACCTAGCAGATCCTCCAGTTGAGCAGTACGACTGTGGTGTACACTCAGAGTTTATACCACAGTCGTACTGCACAACTAGAGGATTTATCAGACCCCATTTTCTGTAAATGTATAAGTTAGTAAGTTACTAGCTGAACCGTGCACGCGTTGCTACGCCATCTATTAAAAATTGGTCGTACTAATTCAAATTTTGAACAAATTCGGTTACCTTAGGTTCTAATGACGCAACCTTTAAAAGATAGGACACATGCTGTCACGCAACGAAAGCTCTCACTAAGCAATAAGTACCTTTTCCCGTTTTTGTTACATTTTTCATTCATGCTCCGCTCCTGTTGATAGTAGCGTAATGTTATATGGCCTATAGCTTTCCTCGATAAATGAACTATCCAACAGAGAAAGAATCTTTAATTTCGGACCAGTAGTTCCCGAGTTCCTTGCGTTCAAGCAAACAAACTCTTCAGGTTTATAATATTAGTATAGATAATGGTGGGTACTCACTGACTGGCATGACTGGGAAGAGCGGGCCGTACATGTGTTTGAGGAGGCGGGCTGTGAGGCACAGCGAGGCGCGCGTCCATTGCTCCGTGAGCGGCGCGCGGTGCCGCCACGCCATGCACTGCTCGCGCAGTGTACGCCACAGCGGCGGCGACGGGAAACATCTACGGGAAATATTCATAACTACCCTACCATTCTTACAAAAATGGCATTATTTTTTGACGAAATTTACTTAAATCCAATCTTTGCAAATCTGTAAATGTAATTGGGATGATAACTGGATAATAATTGTTTATTAGTCCTTCAGGTATATTATGGAGAAATATAGGACACGTATATTTTGTTTTATCAAATTATTACAAATCGACAGAGATCATCAAACTTTGACTAGGTTAAAAGTATACAATTTAAATTTGGTCCGTCAGGTTATTATGGAAAAATATGGGACAAGTCTTTTTTGTTTTATAAAATTATCAAAAATCAACAATGATATGAAGATCATCAAACTTCCGGATTCGGGGGGTTGTGACTTGTGACGTTACGTCTTCATAGAAATCGCACAATGAAGTGACGTCACTCGAAAACTGTAAAACAAATCTAACTGAAGGACACATTTGTTTTTAACACGCTTTTATTAGCTTCACTTGTAACTAACTATGTATGTAAGAAAATCTTGGAATCTTTATTTGACCCACTTGCCGGTCTTCGATTAGGATGAAATTTTGCACACGCTCTGAGTTCTGATGATAATACATGACTAGCTAAAAAACGTCATTACAAATCCAATATGGCAGCTTCCCCAAGATGGCAGACTGGCCGTTTGAAATCCTACGGGTATCAAATTGAAGGGTTTGCTGTCAGGAATACGAAAAAAAATTTACACGTGACTCAAATCGAATATGGCGGACGTCCAAGATGGCGGACAGGCTATTTGAAATGCACCCCCATGATATGGGTATCAAATGAAAGGGTTTGCTGAATGGGATACGAAAAAAGTAATATTTTGTAATTTTTTGTGCGTGCTAAAAAGCGTGTTTTTTAAACTTTTATTATTTATTCATCATGCCAATTATGTAAATATAATTTTGTAATAAGAATAATGAGGGTACCGGTGACAGGCGAGGATCCAGACTTGGAAGAGCACGGCGAGCACGCGGTCGCAGAGCTGCGCGGCGGCGGGGTGGTGCGGCTCGGGGGGCGCCAGCAGCGCGCCGGCCGCCGCCAGCAGCAGCAGCAGCAGCGCGCGCCACTCCGCCGCGCCCAGCGCGCCCGCCGCGCCCAGCGACCCCGCCAGGCGCAGCACGCGGTGGCACAGCACCGCCTGCTTGCTGATCAGGTCCGTGCCTGCACACACGAGCCGCTGAGCTACCACTACACAGCTGGGAGCCCCTAGCTTGCGGACCACTCCGCCGCGCCCAGCGCGCCCGCCGCGCCCAGCGACCCCGCCAGGCGCAGCACGCGGTGGCACAGCACCGCCTGCTTGCTGATCAGGTCCGTGCCTGCACACACGAGCCGCTGAGCTACCACTACACAGCTGGGAGCCCCTAGCTTGCGGACCACTCCGCCGGGCCCACATCTGTATACACACCTTACACAGCTAGCACGTGGACACAGTAAGCTGAAGATGGGCGACGCTTGCTTGCTGATTAGGTCGCCTTCCACTTAACATTAAGCTAACACGTAATAAAGTAATAAATATCGACTGAACCAGCAAGGCTTGAGTTTTTTGTTTGATTAGGTCGCCGCCTAAATATACTCAAGAGTTAGTCATGACGGCTATAGCTCGGTAAGCTAATGAGGGAGAGAAGCTTGCTTCTGATTCGGGAAACTATCGTCTACGAAAAAACGGTAAGCGACAGCGCTATTTGTCTCTCTTTATTTTTGTTTATAATTAACCATTTAGCACCACACATATTTCAGTTAAGCGTCGGCATCGGTCGCTACAAACAAACAATCAACGGTAAAGTTTAGCCACAATAAGTTAGTGAAACGACGGACAGTTTCGATAAGGAGACAGACGCTTGCTCGCTAAACAGGGAACATCCACATTTGTAACAGGTACACATTCGTGTAGGACTCCATGCTAGCAATGACAAACAGTACAAAAAACAAGAGCAGCGTATCACCGAACCAACTTTATGAGTACCACGATGAACGCCAACCAAGCTCTATGAGAGTACCAAACAAACAATCTTAAGGCGGATGGGCCAAGCCAATTTTCCATACAAACTTTTGGGAACCAATACAGGCGACAGAAATTGTATAATGTCTGTCTGTTAATTTTCTCTACATGTTTGATTAATTTTCCATCCGCGAATATACTCATATATTTAAACAAACTTGTATTAATATTTACTTTTGCAAATGATAAGTTTTGAAAATTTGCCGGAGTCTACGTATGTGTGAGTGGTTTTAAAGTAAACAGGTCAGGTCGAAATGCGCGCAAGCGCGCATTTCGGTGCAAGTTGCCGAGCGGGTCCGTAGAGGGCGCTACATTTCCGTGCGAGATTGATGCGACGTTGCCAGACTGTGCATGCGACGTTGCGATAGCGGCAAAGCGGGAAACTTGGTTCGCTCGCTCGCTCACTCGCTGGCAGCAAGAGACTTGCGTTGGGCTTATAAATATCTTATATCGAAGTTTAGCCAGTGTTGCCAAGTTGGCCACTTTTGGCTATATTTGGCCACATTGTTTGAGGATTTAGCCAAAACTTTCTAAAGTTAGTGGCTAAACAATTTGGCCACAAATCTAGGCACTTTTAAGAATCGACCCTAAAAAGGCATAAATGACTGCTAAATAATAATAAAACGGTACGGAATGTTTCATTTTCGATTTCATAGCACTTGTTTTCACTTATCTCTTTTAATAGCAGGACGGGAAATTCTTTCACTTTTCGCTCTTCACTTGTCGTGATATTCATACTAGTAGAATTCAAAATGGATGAAACTAAATATTTTTCTGAATGGGAAGATATGACTATAGAAAAGTCAAGAAAAATATTATTTTTGTCTTAAAGAACCAATCAACATTCATCAACATATTATATCGTCTAAAATAAAGCTATTTAAACTTAAATTAAATTTCTTAATAAATCGTCACCAATAAAGCTATGACATTTTTTTGGTTTGCCCCATGTTTAGTCCCTTTTTAATGTAAGTACGTAATTTTGAAGTTTCTGGACACTTTTTGGAAGAGTTTGGCCACTTCTTATGTCAGTGACTTGGCAACACTGAGTTTAGCCAGGTTTCTTGTTATTGTTATTGTTTCATGTCATTTGGAGTACCTAAGTTTTGTAATTTGTAAATAAACTATCCGTTTTTGTCTTTGAAATCGTTGAGCGAAGTGAATTGTGTGGTGAATTCTCCGTAAGTTTACAGCAAAATGCCACGGCAAAATGCAACAAATAAATCGGCCTACAAGAAACATGCATATTCTGGTCCACGTAAAAATCGCAAACGCGTTCTAGCCGGGCTACGAAACCGTGCTACTTATTCTGACGACGATGATCGTTCGACATCTGTACCATCGTAAGTATAACAATAACAACTACTTTACAAATACCCAATACATACTTCTCTGATCGGAACCTCCGCAGTTACGATTTTCTTAATTTTTAACCTAACTTTACAAGGGGGTTACTAACTTATACTCATCTAGAAATCTACGGCAGCTAAAGTAAGCCTATGCCTTACGTGTTACGTGTTTTCAGACGTGATGTTTGGCGAAAACAGGAAGAAAAGAAAAGACCTCAAAGACATGATATACAAACTTCTGACCAGGATGTAGCTGGACCCAGGTTAGTTACTAGGTATTTTACAGGGATTTTACATGATATATCTACAGCTTTTATACGATATATACATATTACGTATGTAGGAGTAATTAATTTGATGCATAATATTATTTGTATCTTTTTAGTAACATCAAAACTTACTTACGGCCAAAGCCACTTGTTCATTTGGAGGCAACATATCCATCAAATGTAACAAATACAGAGTTACCAGCCCAAAAGTCGCCACTGAATATCAACTGGCCTGAACCAGATCCAGCAGTCGAAGCACACAATTTACAAGTTGAAACAACAACCGATGACAACTTCAATGGTCTTTCAGGCTATCGCATTGTTGATATGAAACATGTTCTGAATTGGGCCTTTACTTTAGAACAACATACAAGACACTGTGAAAACTCACAAATTGAATTTATGAAAGAGCTGAGAACCGGTTTACACAGTGAATTTATATTGAGATGCAGCATGTGCAATAAAACATGGAAGGAGACAAGCGAAAAAGATGAGAAGGTCAATAAATCATTTGTTTGGGCAACAGTGACAGCTGGCAGTTACTATGCTCAGGCTGCTCATATAACAAGTATCATGGATATTCCAAGGATGACAGCAAAAAAGTTCCGTGCAATTGAAACTGAGTTAGGTCAAATATGGCAAGATCACTTGACTGAGGAAATTGTTAAAGCCGGCCAAGATGAAAGAGCCATAGCTATCGAGAAAGGGCATGTGGATTCTGATAACGTACCATATATTACTGTATATGTAGATGGTGGGTGGCTGAAAAGATCATATGGGCATAATTTTAATTCACCATCTGGAATGGTAAGATTTATTATGAATTTATTACAGCGCTATTTTTTTTATCAAATCTGCTCTTACACACATAAGATTCGAAGTAAGCATATGGTGAACAAAATGAGCATGTCGCAAGAAACCTGTTCATAACTTCTTACAATAAAACTGTAAGACAGACAGGATTATTCATTGATGATGAATATGGGTTTTTAGGAGCAAGTCCGGATGGTAAATATATTTTACTAAAACTTATAATTTTGTCATTTATTACCAACTAACTTATGGCCCGAGACTTTTTCAGTTTTTTTTTCTCTGTAAGAACCATCCTCGTACTTCAAGGAATATTCTTAGAAAATAATTAGCAAAATCGGTTCAGCTGCTCTCGATATTTGCGCTACGCGACATATTAATTTTACTGATAACAAACACTATTGTTTCAGGAGTAATTGATAGCGAACAAGCTATTATAGAAATCAAATGTTTTCCATCACTAGCCAGAACGAGTCAAGATATTGAGACTGCTGCAAAAGAAAAAAACAATTTTCCACTGCAATTTAAAGATGGTGTTTTGGTAATGAATAAAAAGCATAATTATTATTACCAGGTATGTAAATTTTGCACAGTGCTACGTGCCATCCAAGGTTTTGAATTTTTAAACCGGGGTGGTACTGTTTCTGTTATGTGCATACATGATACACACCATTAGGCACATAACATTATTACACAATAAAGAACCTGTAAAAATATCTTTGAAATTCCCAATAATTTTTTGTTTTAGATCCAAGGACAACTACGCATTACCAAAATGAACAAATGCTTCTTCATCGGATTTGTTTCTGTGACGCAACCTGTAACTGTTGTGGAAGTGGACCGGGATGATGAATTTATAAACAAAATGGTACCAAAACTTATAGCATTTTACAAAAACTGTATTGTTCCAGAAATAATATTACGAAGGGTCCAGAAAAACTCAAAATGTAAAGAATTGAAAGAGTACATAGGTAAAATAATTTCACACACACTTATTTGTTTATAGCATACTGGATTATTACATGGATGAAAACCACATGGTGTAACTAGCCTAATATGTATGTATAAATTGCTTTTTTTGTTGCAGATGAATTGGGAGGCTTATCATCAACATAAAGATAATTCTATCTGGGAGGCTTATCAACATAAAGATAAATCTATCTGATTTAGCCTACTTCAGTGCAAAATCCAACCTACGCCGACCTTGTGACCAGCATTCCACCTACAGCAATGGTTATCACCACATTCAAATCTTAAAGGAACAGAAAGGATTTTACCTGACTTGTGTTCTGTCTATGAGGATAATGTGTTCCATCTATACCATTTTTTATATAAATAAAATAATAATTATATCTGTTGTATTTTATTTGTACTTAGAATTGTAAATATTTTGCTACAGCTGTCTATCATTTCAAGATTAAACCTAAGGCAGTATTGGTTAGGCGGTACACCCTCCGGTCTGGATGTTGTTTGTGTGTTGTATGTAGTCCCCAACACGAGTAATCTAAGTGGGGAGATATGAGTGTTTTTTTTAAATAAAGAGTGACGAGACGAACGGGACATGTGCCTGATAGTAAGCAACATGCCTGCCACATAACAGCACAGTGACACGCAGCTATTGGAACATGAAGAGTCCAAATCATTACCTAGCACTGCATTGCGCTCATCACCCAGAGATCTAAGATATTATATCTCTAAGCCATGTAATTTCTCTGGAAACATTGCCCTTCAAACCGGAACACAGTAATGTCGCATTACTGCTTGGCGGTAGAATAACTGGCAAAGGTGTCGTACTTTCCCAGGCGGACTCTGCTAAGAGTCCTACCACTACAAAAAGTGTGTGGAAGTGTTTGCGTTTGCTTGTTTTATAAATGTGTAAGAGAACTGAAAGGATTATTTTAATTATCACAATTACACCTGGCATGTTTGGTTTGCTTTACATATTTGCGTATTCCGTAAAAGCTGAGAAAAATAATTTGTTTCATACAAAAAGAAAAACCCCGTTGGGATTTGAAACCACGTCATATCGGCTTGTACAACAAATTTGTTACTTTGCCAAATGAGCCATCAAGCCTATGACCTATGTGTCCAAAATAAGCATCAATTTCTGATGTTGCTGTATAAATATGCGTGTGTGCGTGTGTAAACGTGTAAAATATATGACAGATCAGTAAATTGACGAATATTAGCTATTGTCTTCGATTTATAATTGAAAATTGAGTCATTAGAAACATTGTATTGGTTTATATCCGCGAATTAACATTAAGTTCAAATTGGATTGCAAAATACGACGTAAAAAATATTTTTTCATAAATGACGACTCCAGCGCCATCTCTTGAGAACGTAGCGGGTTTAGCTCTCGGCCCATTCACCTTAAAATACGGTGACTGCTGATCAGATCGCCGCTTATTTATACCCATATTATACCTACATTAGACTCTTGAGGATACATATAAAACAAAATAAACTTTGGTTTCGTTTCGTTATGGTTCAAATTCCGACATAAATTAAACTGAACTGAAAAGATCCATTTTCTTATTTGGTAAATTATTAAAACATATTTCAATTTGATGCTTACGATTTGTAAGGGAGGAACCCTCCCCTTCTGACCATGCCTGCCTATGGATGCAATTTTAAATACGTACACATAAACTTAATTAAATTAGATCATACAGGTTCTAAAGAATACCTACGACCGACAATCACGTGATAGGGGCTGTCCATTAATCACGTGATGTTTTTTTAACATTTTTAACCTTTCCCTAGTAGTTTTAAACCTCACCAGCTCACCACGTATGACCAAGGGGGCTTGGTCATACCCCCCCTCCCCCCACCAAAAATCACGTGTATTTTAGTACCTACAAAAAAATCTTAATTTTTTATATTTTTTTTAAATACCTGCATAAAGTCTAATCCTATTCTAGGCGCGCGAGGATTCGTTGCCTGGCAACGGCGAGTCAAGGTTACAATACACGCCGCTTTTCGATTTAAAAATCAGGCGTTTACGAAATAATAAATACACGTGTTATCTTACTATACCCCCCCTCCCCCTTGTGATATTTCGTGATTTTTCCCGAACCACTCCCCCCCCCCCCCTCTGAACCTCACGTGATTAATGGATAGCCCCATACGAGATTTTTATAATATTCACAATCAGAAGAAACACAAAATGAAATGAACACAAACATGTCCTTTACCGACGTTTGTTGAAGCATGGTATAAGCAAACACATATTTCTCGACTAGGTAATTCTCTTTCAACTCACCCAATTCCAATTGGTAAATGAATGTGAGTGCTTGTAACAAAAAAAAACAAGTTTTGTTATGTATAGTAAACAGGTTGATATACAAAAAAAAACTAAATATTTATTTCTTCTAAAACCTACTCTTATGAAACAAGTATAATGGAGTCTCCTTTTAAGAATGGGTATACCTGTAGTGAGGATAATACTATGGGTATACTAGTTTTATTCAACGAAAATAAATATAATTTATTACATAGCTAGCGGTCCGTCCCGGCTTCGACCGAGGTGCATACAAAATAATCACGTACCTATCAAACGTCCAAACAAATAAACTCTACAGTTTTATAATCTTACTAGCTGACCCCGCAAACGTTGTTTTGCCTTAGTGAACAACCCTTGTCACTTAGGGGTATGAAAAATAGCTAGTAGCCGATTCTCATACCTACAGAATATGCATATAAAATTTGGTTAAAATCAGTAAAGCCGTTTCGGAGGAGTAAGGAAACAAACATAAACTTAATTAAACATAAACTAAATTTACTGATTTTAACCAAAATTTATATGCATATTCAGTAGGTCTGAGAATCGGCTACTAGCTATTTTTCATATCTTTATTTATATGGCAAAACAACGTTTGCGGGGTTAGCTAGTATTAGTATAGATTTTTAATTTCGTAATAACTTTAAAGTAATCAATATGGGAACAGTCTTGAATACAGTTTTAGTTCGCACCCCGTATGTGGTACCTTCTACTTGTTACAACTTTTGTGCTATCTATATTCACTTTTTGTTAATTTTATAAGTGAAAACTGTATCTGACTTTGGTGTTTCTACTCATTATTTTTTTTTTGCATGTGTAATAATGCTGTTTGTCTTCCATTTAGAATAAAATAAAATATCGAAACGTTTAAGGACACATTTAATAAAAAACACCTATTATTCGAAAGAGTTTTTTGATGACAAATACCACAAGCAATTGTTCGAGACAATAATATTTATGCGTGTTGTAATTTACTTTTCTAATTTTTGTTTTTATTGAATAATTAATGTATTGACTTTTAAATGCTTTTTACCAATATAATCTGTATCAGAATAGTGGGCTTACTCTCGTTAGGCCTGGGCACGAAGAGGTTCTGCAGATGGCGCAGTATCTTCCTCGCGTAGAGGCGCGGCGCGGCGGCCACGGGCGCGGGCGTGGCGGGCGCGGGCGGCATGGCGGGCGGCGCCGGCGGCAGCAGCGGGGCCAGCCAGGCGCAGCACACGCGCACGCAGTCCCGGAGCGCCTCGTGCTCCTGCAGCGGCAGCGACAGCCCGAAGCGGATCACCTCCAGCACCCACTCCACCTGACACGACACACCCCTCACTAACATTACTCCTCAGCCCCACGCAGGTTAACAATAAACAGTTTTTCACGATACGATCACGATATGACACACTATGATATTATACACACGAAAGCCAGACAAGACGCGCCTTTTTTTACAACTTGTTAAAGTAAGTGTAACGTTTGTTGCCTTTTATTTTTTACAACTTTCTTAAGTGAAGTAGGGTAAAGTTTGTTGGCCCACAGCCTTGTAGGTACAAGGCTGTGGGCCAACAAACTTTACGTCAGTGTAGTACTTAGCGTCAGTGGAGAGCACGCTGGGCTCGGGCGCCGCTAACTGTGTGTACCTCAGCGTCAGTGGTGAGCACGCTGGGCTAGGGCGCCGCTAGCTGTGTGTACCTCAGCGTCAGTGGTGAGCACGCTGGGCTCGGGCGCCGCTAGCTGTGTGTACCTCAGCGTCAGTGGTGAGCACGCTGGGCTCGGGCGCCGCTAGCTGTGTGTACCTCAGCGTCAGTGGTGAGCACGCTGGGCTCGGGCGCCGCTAGCTGTGTGTACCTCAGCGTCAGTGGTGAGCACGCTGGGCTCGGGCGCCGCTAGCTGTGTGTACCTCAGCGTCAGTGGTGAGCACGCTGGGCTCGGGCGCCGCTAGCTGTGTGTACCTCAGCGTCAGTGGTGAGCACGCTGGGCTCGGGCGCCGCTAGCTGTGTGTACCTCAGCGTCAGTGGTGAGCACGCTGGGCTCGGGCGCCGCTAGCTGTGTGTACCTCAGCGTCAGTGGTGAGCACGCTGGGCTCGGGCGCCGCTAGCTGTGTGTACCTCAGCGTCAGTGGTGAGCACGCTGGGCTCGGGCGCCGCTAGCTGTGTGTACCTCAGCGTCAGTGGTGAGCACGCTGGGCTCGGGCGCCGCTAGCTGTGTGTACCTCAGCGTCAGTGGTGAGCACGCTGGGCTCGGGCGCCGCTAGCTGTGTGTACCTCAGCGTCAGTGGTGAGCACGCTGGGCTCGGGCGCCGCTAGCTGTGTGTACCTCAGCGTCAGTGGTGAGCACGCTGGGCTCGGGCGCCGCTAGCTGTGTGTACCTCAGCGTCAGTGGTGAGCACGCTGGGCTCGGGCGCCGCTAGCTGTGTGTACCTCAGCGTCAGTGGTGAGCACGCTGGGCTCGGGCGCCGCTAGCTGTGTGTACCTCAGCGTCAGTGGTGAGCACGCTGGGCTCGGGCGCCGCTAGCTGTGTGTACCTCAGCGTCAGTGGTGAGCACGCTGGGCTCGGGCGCCGCTAGCTGTGTGTATCTCAGCGTCAGTGGTGAGCACGCTGGGCTCGGGCGCCGCTAGCTGTGTGTACCTCAGCGTCAGTGGTGAGCACGCTGGGCTCGGGCGCCGCTAGCTGTGTGTACCTCAGCGTCCGTGGTGAGCACGCTGGGCTCGGGCGCCGCTAGCTGTGTGTACCTCAGCGTCAGTGGTGAGCACGCTGGGCTCGGGCGCCGCTAGCTGTGTGTACCTCAGCGTCAGTGGTGAGCACGCTGGGCTCGGGCGCCGCTAGCTGTGTGTACCTCAGCGTCAGTGGTGAGCACGCTGGGCTCGGGCGCCGCTAGCTGTGTGTACCTCAGCGTCAGTGGTGAGCACGCTGGGCTCGGGCGCCGCTAGCTGTGTGTACCTCAGCGTCCGTGGTGAGCACGCTGGGCTCGGGCGCCGCTAGCTGTGTGTACCTCAGCGTCAGTGGTGAGCACGCTGGGCTCGGGCGCCGCTAGCTGTGTGTACCTCAGCGTCAGTGGTGAGCACGCTGGGCTCGGGCGCCGCTAGCTGTGTGTACCTCAGCGTCAGTGGTGAGCACGCTGGGCTCGGGCGCCGCTAGCTGCCGCACGCACGCCAGCACCACGTCGCGGCCGCCCAGCGCCCCCAGCACGCCGCGCCCGCCGCCCTCCAGCGGCAGCGAGCTCCATTCCGCGTACATGCCGCCGCTTTCCTTGTTCTACAACACACAAAACATTTATAATAGTGACGAAGACTGGGAATATACCATTCTAATTGACTGATTGACTGGCCTCGTGGCTTAGTGGGTAGTAGATCTGCCTGCCGAAGCCGAGGGTCGTGGGTTCGATTCCCCCTCAGTGCAAATATTTGTGTGATGAATTCAAATGTTTGCAATGTGTGTCTGGGTGCTTCTATGTGTGATAAGTATGTATTTAAAACTATATAAGTATTATATCAGCTATCTGGCGGCCATCATACAAGCTTTGCTTAGTTTGGGGTCAGATAGTGTTGTGTGTGAATTGTCCACCAATATTTATAATTAGTCCTTCGGCTAGATCATGGAAAAATATGGGATACATTTTTTGTTTTATCAAATTATTAAAAATTGACCCAGATATAGATCATCAAATCTCTAGAACTGAGGGTTGTGATGTCACTTGTAGGTAAAAATTGTACCCACAAGTGACAAACTGACAGACTGATTAGACTTTTTTTAGTATTATAGCCTATTACGTCATGGATAATTCAACCACTGATTAAAAACCAAGCATGTACTTATCGCACAGTTTTGTGACGTGACCAGGACTATAATATGACCCTTGTGACTCCCCCCTGGAGCCAAAGTTGCATCCACCCTTGCCCTCCACAGTGGCAGATAATGGACTGAGAATGATGATGATGAGTGTTAATGATCTGGGAATTATGATGTTGAAACAAATAGTACAGCTATTGTAGATTGCCAAAGGATTTATTTTATTTCGACATATTTAGAAAATTCCTTCCTAAACAAACTAGACAGTAAAATAGTAAAGCACTAGATGATGATGTATAACTTTCAACACTTTATGGTGCCCGCTTATCAATTAATGAAATAAATATTGTTTTACATTGTTCACATAACACTGACTAGCCCCAAATTAAGCAAATTTGTATTATTGGAGCCAAATAGTGACTATATTTATAATAGTTTTATAATCGTAAATATATACTTATAAAATATAGAAACGACCAGACACAGCACATGTATTTGTTTTCATCATGCAAATATTTGTCCTAGGTGGAAATCAAACCCACCACCTCCGGCTCCACAGGCAAATTTCAATGATACTTTAATAGTCTGTGAAACTAGGTCTAAAAACAGTTGGCAATGTCAGGGAGCACAATTTGGTCTCACTAGTCCCCACTGTGGATGGTATACAGACAAATTTATTACCAACTAAGCCACAAGGCCAATCAAATAAATGATTCAGCTTTTTTACTACTCACATAATATCACTTAACTGCAAAACTTCTCTAGCTAATCCAATACTAACTGTTTTTAAACCAAAGATCACAAGGTAAAGAAATGATTAATTTACTGCTATGTTTAGACTCTATTGTTCCATTGTATCAGTAACTCAAGTGGGTAATTACATCAAGAGCAAACATTATTGGAGCAAAAGGAAAAAATTGTGTTTTACTTGAGAACTATGCGGCGGCTTAAATTAGTATTGAAAATACCGCAGATATAAAAGAACAGCAATAGGTACATATCCAAATTAGGGCGTTAATCCAGTTGGAAACGAAATTTCGTCGTCTATTACTTACTTCGTACTTACTTATATTAGACTTACCTTATGGTTAACTCTGTTGAAGATTCCCACATTCATAAATAGTTTGTAACGGTACCCTTTGCTACGGGTTACCACGACACCTCACAACAAATCACGATGATCAAAAACAAAACATAATTTCGCTGTACACCGTATAGCTTCAAAGCGTGAAAACAACACGATTTTTGCTAGCAAAACTATGTTGAATTAGATCCTGCAGACATAACATTCAACACGTTATTCTATTTAGAACGATGTTGTTTTAATTTCATACAAATGGATTTAATTTTTGTTTAGTTTCCTTGGAAATTAAAAGATTTAAATTTTATTTTGGATTATTTCAGCCGATTTCACGTCACATCTGTCACTGTCGGAAGTTTCGTAATGTCAAATTGTCAAATATATTGACAGGCGCAATGAAATAGGTAGTTTTCTTTTTTTTTTAAACGAATAACCGTTTCTGCCGTCGCAACTAAACTTTTTTTAAGATTTAGTGACAAAAACAAATAAATGGCAAGCATCGGAACTACGGAGCTAATACAAAGAGGAGGTATGATAAATTAAAGGGGTTTGGATACTTTTGTATGGGCTCGTGGCGTCGTTTTTTTTTTAGCAGCCAAACATCCATTCTCACTTTCTTGTAACAAAAAAATATACCCTGATGCTATTTGTGCAATCAGATTAGCTCTAAATCATGTCGGAGCTGAGTTATGGCCTGTCAAAGTTTTTTTTGGGTATTTTTAAAACGACTAGTGGCGCCATTTCCGTCAGCGGCCAAAGATCTGTTGTCACTTTTTTGAAACACTAGCTTACCCCAATGGTATTCGTGCAATCAAATTAGCTGTAAGTGATATCGGAGCTGAGTTATGGCCTTTCAAAGTTCTTTTTTGGGTTTTTCTTAAATTCTTAAATGGACTAGTGGCGCCATTTCCTATAGCGGCCAAACATCCGTTATCACTTTTATGAAACATTATTTTTACTTAAAGGTAACTGTGCTGCAAACTAAATAGGAGCTTAGTTATGGCCTTTCAAAGTTTTTGAAGTGAAAACTTCTTTAGGCGCGCCTAGACTTATATTTCGTGGGGTGTGAATTCAATTCTAGCGTCACGCTCGGGTATGATAAGAAATCTTCGGCTAAACTAGGGACCATGACCATTGGCCGTTTAGAAATGCGTCAGCCAATGGGAAATGCTGAACGGGCGTCGCCCGGCCATCATGGCATGGACATCTAGAAATGCGTGAGCCAATGGAAAATGCTGATGCATTTCTAGATGGCCATGCCATGACGACCAGGCCACGCCCTCCGATTACACCCATGTAGTTCCTAAAGTAAGCTATCAAATTCTGAGTTATAAGTTTTCACTTCTATCGGCAGTTCCTATGACTGCCAATTTTTTTTTGTTTTCTTTGTATGGACTAGTGGCTCCATTTTCTTTTGCGGCCAAAGATCTGATGTCACTTTTTTGAAGCATTTCTTTATTTCAAGGGTATTTGTGCAATCAGATTTGCTGTAAGTATATCGGAGCTGAGTCATAATGGCCTTTCAAAGTTTTTTTAGGGTTTTTCTTATATGGACTAGTGGCGCCATTTGCTATAGCGGCCAAAAATCTGTCATCAATTTTACGAAACATTATCTTTACTTAAAGGTGCGATTAGATTTGCTGCAAACTATATCGGAGCTGAGTTATGGCCCTTCAAAGTTTTTTGACGTGATAACGTCTTATAATTCGATGAAGCCGGCTGCACGCCCGCAAAACATGACGTCATGTAGCGTTACCTTGGAAGGTAATGACCGTCGGTCGTTACCTTGTTACAGTTGTATTAATTATTTCGACCAGTAGTTCAAACGAGGATGTAGCTCAGTGGTAGAGCGTTCGCTTTGCATGTGAAATGCCCCGGGTTCGATCCCCGGCATCTAAAAGCTTTTTTGCATTGTTTTGATTGAAAATGATTAAATTCTACTGATTACTTTTTACATACAAATCTATTAAACAAATTAAATTAAAATTTTCTTGGCGCGGAGCTTACTTCCGTTGTTCTAATGCGATAGATGGCAGATGCAGATTATGAATTGTATTACCAGATTTTTTTTATTCGGTTGAAATGATAGATGATAGATCATGAAAATAATAAAACAAAAACATTATGATTTCACTGAATATGAAATCAAGTGCAGTGAAAAGTGAAAGTGAAGCAACGATAATTACAGCGATAAAGGTAATGATTCTGTCGATATTAATTATATATTCAGTGATATATTGTCGAATATTCGTGCTTTCATCATTAAAATGAATAGCATCGGTCCGCTAGTGCAGCGATTGTAGGTTATGATAATTGACAAAATTAAAATAATAAGTTAACAGAACTATTTCACGATGAGTAAAAAATCGATGGCTTTACTATTCAATCGAAATAATTATAGAGCGTAACTATGATTTAATAGTAGATTATTCACCAAGGGAGTAAAGCACTGCCTTGTGTAATAGGCCTGGTAATGCCTGAGGTGAATACTCTACTTTTCATATCGTGTGCGAGACAATTCACTTTTAATTGTTGTTTTCTATTGATCAAAATCGTCATAAGCTCTTAAGTATTTATCATTAGATATTTCCGGAAGTAGATTATTAATAATCCATAAAGCGTCAAATTTGATGAACTCCGGCATAGAATAGATAATATAGATAGAACGGACACTCCCCACCCCCCGCCAATTTCAAGCTTCCTCCCCCTCAAGTACGCAAGAAAAACTCAACGAAGGGTTGTATCGGACGATATTTTAAGTGGGGATGTAGCTCAGTGGTAGAGCGTTCGCATTGCATGTGAAATGCCCCGGGTTCGATCCCCGGCATCTAAAAGCTTTTTTGCATTGTTTTGATTGAACATGACTAAATTCTACTGATTACTTTTTACATACAAATCTATGAAACAAATGAAATTAAAATTTTCTTTTGAAAAATGCTACCATTCCATCAGTATTTTCTTAAGACGTTGTCACGTTCTATCGTCAGTAAACCGACTTTACAGGCAAACATTTTTTTTTTGTTTTCTTTGTATAGACTAGTGGCGCCATTTTCTTTTGCGGCCAAAGATCTGATGTCACTTTTTGAAGCATTACTTTATTCCAAGGGTATTTGTGCTATTAGATTTGGTGTAAGTCATATTGGAGCTGAGTTATGGCCTTTCAAAGTTTTTTTTTGGATTGTTATTATGGGTTAGAAGCCTTAGGACTACATCTCGATATGACTAGATAGCGGGTCTGACTAAATAGATTTAAGACTAAATCTCGATATGACTTTTTTTTTTTTTTTTTATTGATATAAATGACCTCCACGGACTCCAAGGTCCATGCCTTTTTTTAATATTACATATAATTGTCTTATTATGTTATCTTATACATTATCTTGTAACAGTGCTTTTACAATGCTCTCAGGCAAGAATAATTACGAATTCAGGTTTATTACACAATTCCCTTCTTTAGAAAACTTCTCTCGGCCCAGAGCCCCCATCACCGCCACGTTACGATCTTTTATTGCCATCTGGAAGTTATAGTCCCTGATGGCACTAGGTGGCGCAGCCGACGCATGCATCACAAAGCGACTTATCATTTCATGCTCGATGTCATCGGTATAATAGATGAAGGTCCCAGTATGCCGAGACAGAGCGACAACCGCATGCAGCTTCAACCCAGCTTTCGTCTTGATGACGATTACTGACTCGGACGTCAGTCCCTGAGCCTCATGGATAGTAAGGATGCGGGACCCCACACCTCCCCCGTAACCCTGGCTGGTTAGGGTCTCTTTCTCTTCTTGAGTATAAACTAAAAAGAGAGTGTTCGGGAGAGTACGCGGTATGTCGGCTCCAGTATATCCCCTCCGGACCAGGGATCTTATACGTAGTACCGAAGAATATATACCAGAGTATACCTCCCTCAACGCATACGCGACGTCCATTGGGCACCGGTGTGTGCATAAAAACTCCTGGCAGATGTTTGTTACCAGGCTAGGGCGACAGTACCTCATAGTAAATAGATTTTCTCTGTCAATATAAGGTAACTGGTTGACATCTCCAACTAGGACAAGTTCACCAGCTTTAGACAGCCGTGAAGCCATTATGATTGCTTCAAAGTGATTCATCAGGGCTTCGTCCACCAGAAGGCGGCTGAAGACCCTGTCGAAACCGTTAACAAGAACTGAGGCCATAGTACGCACCCTGGTTCTCACCAGATCACCGATGCGTCCAGATAGCCTTTCCCTCAGTTCCGCCGCTGCCTCTGTTGTAGTAGTGATGATAGCGTCCCTGTCCACATCAAAGTGACTGGTCACCCATGTTGTCTTGCCGCACCCCGGAACACCGTTGATCCACTGTATTCTAGGTATCTCCCAGCTTTCCCAGTTCGGTACAGCGGCTGAACTCCCTTCAACGGTTTTTGCCGTTTTTAGGATCCCGTCATCGAGCATTGTCCTGGTACACTGGGCGACAAGAACAACCAGATCCTTTGATGTCGTCGCGTATTTAGGTCTTCCCGTTAGCCTCGTCACGTCCCTATCCAAAGCCACGAAACCACACTCTGCACTGTAAGCCACCATATATTGTCCCGTCATTGTTCCTCTGATGACCTGGGAAGTGACGTTGTCGTATATGGCAGCCCCAGCCTCCTCAAGTTTTTCCTGTAATATTTTATAGCTTCCCAGCCTATACGCTTGCAGGATGTTATTGCAACTCTTGAGATGCACTTCTCGTGTACCTCTCACTATTGCTTGAAATTCAAGGAATGCATTTACTATGTGATCCTGCGGCCCCGAACCTGCGACGTACCGAGGCGAATCGACCTGTCCCCTGTCAGCTCTCGTCCTGGCCGTCCGTAACTGTTTTGAAGTTATCGCTCTCTGAGAGGATTCTGAGATTGTTTGGTTACGGAATAAGCCTCGCGCTGCAGCAACAAGCGCCGTCGCCAAAGACGCCGAGATACCTTTGCCATCTTTTTTATGATTTTTAACTGAAGTAGCGTCCCTTTCAGCGGCCTCTCTCCGCTGCAGCCTTTCAGAACCAGATTGAGTAGCCGAGGAGACGCACGGAGCGGTATTTTCTTGGCTGCCTGTTGTGTTTGGGTGGTCACTAATCGGGCACTTTAGAAAACTTAAGTTTTCGCCGCGGTCCTCATACACAACTACCTCATGATGTTCAGAGGCCTTTATGCAACCTAGCCGGTCCTCGACCTCCGCTATCGAATACTCAACCTTCATGGCGTCCACGCTTATCACTCGGGGCGTGCCTTCCTTGGTTTCGCCCAAGTACGAAAGAAACGAGCCGGCCTGCGCGAAAGGCGTCCGTGCCGCTGACTCGAACAGCGCAACCGTTTTGCTCTTCGATCGCACCAATCGAAACCGATGGCCATCCACCTCACACACTGGCATAGCATCATAAGTCTTCCGCTTCATGGTAACTTTCGCGGTGCTGCCGTTGAGTAGACGTGCTAAACCGGGTGACAAGCGAGCACGCTTCTGGTCCCAGGCGTGGCAAAAACCTATTCCGAATTTCTCTCTAGCGCTTTCCATGAAAAGGGCAATCCCGCTAATCCGGGTTTTTGGTTCTCCCCTCTCCGCATTTTCTAAGAGTTGGTGAATGGTGACATTTTTCGAGGAAGAATCAACATTGGTGACGTTTTCCGAGGAAAAATCAACAATTCCGCCCCACTCAGCTCCCACGGTAAGTTGGGATGTGTGTGTGATTTGCTCTGGTTGTTGTACTTGCTGTCGAAGTGCCTCTATGGTTGAATTCCGCTTAGCCGCTATGCGAAACGATCTCTCTACAAAGGCCAAAAAGAATGGTCTGTTGTCTGAATCTTGTAGGATATTATGTAGATCCGAAACAACTAACTTCTTATCCAACTGCATTTCGAGATCTAGCCGCGAAGCCATAAATCTAGGGCAATCGAGCAGCACGTGCCAAACCGACTCGGACACATCAGAGTCACACTCGCACCCCGGACTATCTTTTAGCTTGAACCTATACAAGTATTCAGCTATTCCTCCGTGTCCCGTCAAGGCTTGGACCTGAAAGTGAGTCAACTTTGAAGCTCGTGTAACTCCATACGCTTTCGCGACATCAGGGAGGAACAATTGTGTGACTCTGCCTTTATCCGAAGTCTCATAGCGGTCTTGCCACTTCCAGACTGATTCCTCACGGATCCTTCTCTTGACGTAGGACAGTGGGATCCCCTCGTAATCTCGCCTGGCGTATGAGCTCTCTCGTTACCAGCGATGCCCGCATGCGCTTTGATCCAGAATAAACGAAGAGACCTCCCCTCCGCACTTATCTTTCCAATGTTTTTCTTTATGCGCTCTACCAAGGTATGACTTGTTTTAGGGTTCCGTAGCAGTTCTAACGAAGATCGTGAATCACTGAAAATGTTAACTTCAGGGTCCTCACCAGCCGCCACCAGTTGAGACGCTTGGTAGAGAGCGTAAAGTTCCGACTGGAAAACCGTGCAATCAGAGTGTAGCTTAAAGGTCGAATGTTTTATTTCTCTGCCGTTTTCCCACCAGGTTAGGGCAGCTCCTACTTGACCCTCTATTTTACTGCCATCTGTGTATATTTGGGGTCCTACAAGCTGGTCTGGGATGTTCTCTAGAAGCTCAAACTGTACCGATATCTGTCTGGACGGATGAGGCTGGTCCAAGATGTTGATATTACGTTCAAGCTCCACTTCTGGTGGAAGATAATCACGAGAGAAATTCTTCTTCACTTTGTATAAGTTTGCCGATTCTTGGATTCTCAGGTCCAAGGGCAAGAGACCAGACAGGGCGAGCGCTGACTTGAGGGAAACAGTACGATATGATTTGCAGATCTTTTGGGCGAAACCTCTTTGGAGCGCGTTCAAGTGCGACTTATTTTCCTCGAGGTCTGCTGCTTGTACCCATACACTGGAGGCATATAAGATGATGGGCTCCACCACTGCGACGTAGATTCTGATGTTCTTATGATCTCGCTATTCAGACCCCAAGTCGCCCTTGCTGCACACGCAAGCTGTTTATAAATATCTGCTACTTTTTATCTCGATATGACTACATCACGTTAGGTCTACATCGCTTTTGAACTAGATCTCGAAATGACCAGATAGTACTCCAGATGTGAGTGACGTACGCTAGAATATTCCCGCTGGGCCGGTTTCGGCGAAATCCATATTGCCGGTCACTGAGAAGGTCGTTTGATTCTAGGTACGTCAGAAGCCTGTGGTTTAAGACACGTTCCATAGTCTTGCAGAGTATGGACGTGACTGAGATGGGCCTGTAGTTGGCAGGGTCAGCACGACTATACTTTTTGGGCTCTGGTTGCACATTGGCAAGCTTCCAAAACTTCGGTACTAGCCCAGTTTGGAGAGAGAGTCTAAATAGGCGCGTCAGTATCGGAGACAACTCAAGTGCACAAGCCTTCAACACTAGGGCAGGAATACCATCTGGGCCACTGGCTTTATTCACGTCCAGATTGCGTAGCACTTTGCGAACCTCCATTTGGCGAATGTGAATCTCTGACATAAAAGTCGGACAACCAGGTGGAGTAGGAGGTGTCGCGCTACCAGCATCTAGACGAGAAGATTCCGCAAACTGAGTTGCAAACAAGTTTGCTTTCTCCGTTGCAGTGTGAGCCAGTGTCCCATCAGGTTTCAGCATTGGAGGTAGTGAGGGGCGGCAGAAGTTCGATTCGACCGATTTAGCTAAGGACCAAAACGCTTTGCTGCCCGCAGGGTATGAAGCTAGTTTGTTCCCTATTCGACTAATGTGGTCAAAACGAGCCCTCTGAAGAACCTTTTTGCTTGCCTTAGCAGCCTTGTTGAACGCTTTCTTCTTCTGGTGCATGTCCCTTGCCTTACGCTGTCGATCATCAACCCAGGCTAGGTAGGTTTCATGTTTAAATGCTTCATCACTTTTACATTGAGAACCAAACCATGGACGAGCTTTGCTGGATAATGGGACGTCGGAGTATGGAATTAAATATTCCATAGCCGTACGTATTACATTAGTCACAGCATCCGCGCAGACTGAAGGATCACCAGAAGTGAAGCACAATGACTGCCATGGGTAAGACGCGAAGAAAGAGCGCATCTCGTCCCGATCTGCTGACTTGTCCCGCCACAATCGCCGGTTGCGTCTAGGGCTGGGATCAGGCGGATGGTAGACAGATACAGATTTCACCATACAGTGGTCGGAGCTGTCTAACGGCGAAGATACCACCACGGAATAACGGTCTGGATCTGTTGTCAGCAGAAGGTCTAAGCAATAAGGTTTATGCGACTCAACGTCAGGTACTCTTGTGGCCTCTTGGACCAGCTGGGTTAGGTCTAACGATAAAGCTAGCTTTCTCGTTTCCTGCCAAGCGTGGTCAGTGTCCCGATATGGGAACAGCCATTCCTTGTAATGGCCGTTGAAATCCCCCAGTAACACTAATTGAGCCGAAGGGTACTTCTGTTGAGCCGCGTCCGCCGCCGCACTTAAATAATCCATGAGCCTAGTCGTCTCCGCTGTGCGACCGATACACACAGGAATAGATAATTTTGTCTATGTCTGTGTCATAGAATAGATACGAGTAATCCTGTGTCTATCAGTGCCCAAAGAACCGAAAATCTAGTATCCTCAAGGTTACGGAGACGCCGCTGTGCTGCAAAATTTGTACAGAGTCAGATACTTCAGTACCTTTTCCTTTTCAATTAGGCGATTGTACAAAAAACTGTTTATGCATGTTAAAAGCCCTAAAAAGCCAGTTTTCGATTTGTAGCGATAACAGGCTTATCTTCATCGGGAGCTACTAAATAAGTCTAGAAATATTTTGCGAATTCTAAATACTCTTTTGTTTTATTTATTTATTTAAAGAAACACCAACACTATACATATTAAATAAGTCAAAGGTGAATTTACAATAGGGTACCGGACTGGGTCAAAAGTACACCATCCTAAACGTTACAATAATCAAACCAAAAACTTTAGATATTTTTTTTCAAATAACGGCTTTTTGTACTCCATCTGACACATGTTTCTCGAAAAATTAAGAATATCAAAGACATTGTTTAAGCGTATAAAACTTATTGTTGCGGCTGCATTTTTTAATGTTTCATCACTTTTCTCACAAAGCTGGAGTGCATCGGCTACGCTATTGCTGAAAAGTTGACTAGCTAATTTGACTTTCATTTTTTGGCGCCGAAAGTCAATATGTTTGTCTTTTAGCTTGTTTCCGAGATGCACCTTGCGACTTTTACAGGTTATGAGATAGGATCATTCAATGTCATTACCCTGGTAATCAAGAAATCTCTTTTTGTTCTCAAAGGCGTTGCGTCCAAGTTTCAGCATATGGCACGCGTCGAGGAAGACTGCTACCTACTTCGTATCCTGCACTTGGATGTGGAAAAGTAGTTTCCATTGCTTGAGGTTCTAACAAACATCCAAATTTTTTGAGCATTGCAATATTTGCAGCACAGCCATCCAGCATCAGTGAAACTACTTCAACGCCATTTTCTTCGCATTTGTAAAGACACTGTTTCACTAATTGTTCCCCGGTCATAGAATGAATTAAAAAGAACCCCACTGGTAATTTCCACCTCAGTTTGTGAAACAGGTAACAGTACTAAAGCCCGCGACGCTTGTTCCGAGTTGTCCTTTTGGACGTCGTTAACGCCGAGGTCAACATAGCCATGATATTTATTGCAATCCCTTTCAACTTGCTTTTTTATAGAAATCTTGTCCAGAGGAAGCGTAATGTACTAACTACGTGATTGATTTTTGAAAGACAAATACTATTGCAGATTATATATAGGTATATATACTGCAATAGTATTTGCCTACAATTGAAGCTAATAGTTTCAATACTATCAATATAATAGTTTATATTAAAAATAATAGTTTTAATACTAATATATAAGTATTGCAACTATTCGCTTCGATAGTTGCGATACTATCGATAGTATTATATATTTCTGTTTATCAATACAATGCCCTGTATTGCAGTATATCGATACTATATTTATATAAAAAGGCGCGGGGGAGGATGGCATTACAACCGAGCTCTTGAAATCCGGTGGAACACCGCTGATAAAAGAGCTCCAAGCCCTGTTTAATACTGTCCTCTTCACCGGGAGAACTCCGAGGGCATGGCATAACAGCGTGGTCATTTTGTTCTTCAAAAAAGGCGAGAAGACGTTTTTGAAAAACTATCGACCGATATCCTTGCTAAGCCATGTCTACAAGCTGTTTTCAAGGGTTATCACAAACCGTCTGGTGCGAAGACTCGACGAGTTCCAACCCCCTGAACAGGCCGGGTTTCGAAGCGGGTACAGTACCGTAGATCACATTCACACAGTGCGGCAGATTATACAGAAGACCAAAGAGTATAATCGGCCCCTATGCTTAGCGTTTGTGGACTACGAGAAAGCATTCGACTCGATCGAAACCTGGGCTGTTCTGGAGTCCTTGCAACGGTGTCAAGTCGACTGGCGATACATCGAGGTGCTGAGATGTCTATATAACGCCGCAACGATGACAGTCCAAGTCCAAAACCAGCAGACGAACCATATCCATCTTCGTCGAGGAGTGAGACAAGGGGACGTGATTTCCCCCAAATTGTTCTCTAACGCTCTCGAAGGTATGTTTAAGACGCTGGATTGGGCTGGGCGTGGCATAAATATAAATGGCGAGTACATCTCTCACCTACGATTTGCTGACGACATCGTCATAATGGCTGAATCGTTGGAGGACTTACAGTCGATGCTGAATGGCCTAGTTGATGCTTCTCAACGCATAGGTCTCCGGATGAACGTGGATAAAACCAAGATCATGGTTAACGAACGTATAACTCCGGGACCGGTTGCTATAAATGGCGTCCCTCTAGAAATTGTTCAGAAATATGTGTACCTAGGGCTGACGCTCGAACTAGGCAAGCACAATTTCGAGAGTGAGGCTAGGAGAAGGATTCAGCTGGGCTGGGCAGCATTTGGTAAACTACGTCGTGTCTTCTCGTCGTCTATACCACAATGTCTAAAGACAAAAGTCTTTAATCAGTGTGTCAGATTTCAGATTCAGATTCATTTATTTCGGACCTTAGGTATAACAGATATACACTTGGTTACGTCATTTACAAAATTCAAATATGAGTTTAAAATTATGTCAATAAATTACATATTATGCAAATTATACAAAATATAAATATAAAAATAAATTTTAAAAAATAAATAGCGGCTATAATATCTTGGCCTTGTCAGTTCAATGCAGCTGTAAAGAGGCGTTGTCATATAATAAATTGCATTAAATTAAATATTGGTTAAAAATTATGAAATCCATATTACAAAATGTATGTCAATGTAAATGATTTTTTCCAATTGTTCATGTCTTTTAAGAATTGTTTATCGTTATAGTAAGCTCTGCACATCAAATACTTTTTGACTTCTCTTTTGAATTTGGACTCATTCAGGTTCGTTACCTGTTCTGGAATAATATTGTAATAGCGAACACTATTCCTTATGAAAGAAACGTCCGTTTTATGTAATCTACATCGCGGATATACAAGTCTATTTTTATAATGTGTTACATTGGACTTATTTGCCGTGTGGTGTCTATTTTTTCTAGCATACATGATGCATTCATAAATGTAAAGCGACGGCACTGTGAGGATTCCAATTGTTTTAAACAGTTCTCTCAAAGATTGTCTCGGACCTAATTTATATATAGCGCGTATTGCTCTCTTTTGTAGCACAAAAATGGTATTTTTATCCGCCTACGAACCCCACAATAATATACCATAAGACATTACGCTGTGGAAGTATCCATGGTACACAAGCCTAGCAGTTGCCACGTCTGAGATTCTTCTAATTTGGCGAACAGCATGTGCAGCTGAACTAAGTTTGTCCGCCATTTTATTTATCTGAGGACTCCATTGAAGTTTGGAGTCTATGTTTATTCCTAAGAATAATGTGGATTGAACTGGTTCAATCACTTGACCTTTTATATAAATTTTTATATCACAGTTTTGTACATTTGATAGAGAAAAATGTATGCACTTTGTTTTTTCTGGATTTAAAACTAAGTTGTTGGCGTCGAACCAGTTGCTCAAAATATTCAAAATTTTATTTATAACATGATAATCCATTTGTCTCCCTCTCTTTACTTTAAATAACACAGAAGTATCGTCTGCAAATAAAACTATTTCAACGTCTGTTTGCTTTTTTATTAAATGTGGAAGATCGTTTACATATACTAAAAATAAAAAAGGACCCAATATGGATCCTTGAGGTACTCCTATACCCATAGGAGCTCCCTTTGATCTGGCTCCATCGCTTTCTACTATTTGAACTCGTTCAAATAGTAGAAAGCGTGTCCTACCTGTCATGACCTACGGTGCTGAAACATGGACACTGACAGTTAAAGCGGTCCACAAATTTAAAGTCGCTCAGCGAGCTATGGAGAGAGCTATGCTTGGAGTTTCTCTGAGAGATCGTATTCGGAACGAAGTGATCCGTCAGAGAACCAAGGTAACCGACATAGCTCAACGCATTAGCAAACTGAAGTGGCAATGGGCCGGCCATATCTGTCGAAGAACCGATAACCGTTGGAGTAGACGTGTTCTTGAGTGGAGACCACGAATCGGTAAACGTAGTGTAGGACACCCTGAGACTAGATGGAGTGACGATATACGGAAGACAGCAGGCAGTGGATGGAGACGTATAGCCGAGGATAGGGCTGAGTGGCGAGCCATGGGAGAGGCCTATGTCCAGCAGTGGACTAAGATAGGCTGATGATGATGATGATGATTGCAGTATATCGATACTATTGAAATGATGTCACCTATCGATAGTCCACTCTCGATGTGCAACACTACTCCCCACTTGATGATATAATATCTTCGTCAATTTTTGATAAAACAATAAACTACGAGACTACGAGAGTAACTTAAAACGTTTCAGAAAATCGTGAGAAAACCGACGTGTACCTAGAATGTTTCGAAGTCATGTCACAGATCAGAAAATAATTACTTCGTAACAGATGCATCACTGCCATACAAAAGTGCAAATACCTACACGATAATAACCTAAACTGTCGTATACTACTTACCTACTATTACTTGCAAGCAAAAATACACCTTAACATACCCACGTAGAGTTGTAAATACCGTGACTTGTCGTCTGCTTACGTCACTGACCAAACGTGCTAGGGTTGTAAGAAATGGTGGAAGGTGGTAGTAGTGGTAGGACTCTTGGCAGAGTCCGCCTGGGGAAGGACCAACCCTTTGTCAGTTATTTTACCGCGAAGCAGTAATGTACAAACATTACTGTGTTTTTTTTTTAAACAAAAAGTGACGAGACGAGCAGGACATGTGCCTGGTGGTAAGCAACATGCCTGCCATATAACAGCACAGTGACACGCAGCTATTGGAACATGAAGAGTCCAAATCATTACCTAGCATTGCACTGTGCTCGTCACCCAGAGGTCTAAGATGTTATATCTCTAAGCCCTGTAATTTCACTAGAAATATTGCTCTTCAAATCGGAACAAATGAATGTTTGCACATTACTGCTTGGCGGTAGAAGAACTGACAAAGGTGTGATACTTCCCCAGGCGGACTCTGCTAAGAGTCCTACCACTACAGTATTCCATTATACAAGCCCATTCATTTGATATAGAGGTAGGTTGTGAAGAAATATTTTGTCCTCCGTTTTATGGAGGGGGCCATTTTGCATCTATATTAACCAAACATAGCTACCACCGCACAAAAATAAATCTTTTTAACAAAATCGACGTCAAACTTATAACACCCTTTTTCGGTCGGGGGTTAAAAAATGATTCACATTTAGCTGAGCTATCACGAAACATACTTATATCCAATAAAAATTAAGGCCAGAACCACCTCCTTCTTTGAATCCGGTTAAAAATTCTGTCGGTTTTTTTAGGTAGGTATGTTTTATAGTCAATTAATACTGGAGTATATTTTAGTTCTACAATGTAGGTAGTTGTAAGTTGTTTTCATACCGTCGAATAAATAAACAAATTAGTATCATTCAGCATGTACATGAATATTCAAAAAAGTATGTCGTCATAAATTATAATTATTAAACTTAATGAGACATAATAAAGATGGGATAAAAAGGTATTTTAGACAAAATAATTTGTATGCATAATCTTTACTGTATTTATTCTAAACAGATATCTATACTTATAATAAAACTGTAGCGGGTCGAATTCTGTACATTGAAGATATTGTGAAAAAAAATTTTTGGGGGCACTCCATAGTCGATACTGATGGCGAAACTGCATTTTTTTCTTTCATGTCTGTCTGTCTGTCTGTCTGTGTGTATAGGGAACTCACATCACGCCGAAACTACTGATTCAATTCAAATGAAACTTGACATGATTTAAGATCATACTAAGTAGATGGTAGCTGTCTACTTTTAATCCCCAAATTCTGCACGGTTTTCTTGCAGAAAGGGGTTAAAGTCAGAATGTGTTTTTGGTTGTAACTCATGTTTGCGTTGTTCAGGGCCGTCTTAAGTCTATTCTGCGCCGGGGTGCGGGACTCAACCTGCACCCTCGTTTTGTGTTGCCCACCCCTGGGTTGCAAAAACCCGGACTATAACTGGTTTAATTTAAAGTTAATATTGCCCTCCCCTAAATCCGTCCCGGAATAGTGTAAGCTGGTTATAATATAAACCGGCACTGGAAAGCATTGGCACTGGATTTATGCTTTCCAGTGCCGGTTTCCATTTTTCCAGTAAGCAATTCAGCGCTGGTTTCGATAGCTGGACTAGAATAATGTAAACCGGGTATTGGTTGAACGCAGATAATTTTTTTTGTTTTAATTTTGAAAAGAATCTTTTACCTTCTGCTACTGTAACAGACAGTGTTAAATATACGCAGAGCTTTTGAGATATTAGGAAATGAGGAAATTAAATTATTAGATTATATATGCTTAAAATATCAGTGGGAGTACTTGTTGATGCATTGGGAAAAAATATTGTACACCTAATTGTAGTGATTTAGAGATAATTTCTCTTTAAGTGCGAGCGCCCGGACGGCTATGTCAACGGACGCAACAGACGCAGAGGTGCCGCGCCGCGCGCTCATTTCAAATGAATTTACACTCTATTGACTTAGAGATCATTTTGCTTAAAGTGCGGGCGACCGGGCGGCGACGTGTCAAACGTACATTCATACATACACTCTCTTTGGATTACAGATTTTGCTGTGCGCGTGTTGTATTAAATAAAATTGTTATTTGTGTAGTGTAGTAATGCGGTATGACAAGAGCCGAAAGCGTAATAAAAGTAAAAAATAAATATTATTGCTGATGACTTCTTTTTTCGCTTGCGCCTTGAGCATACATATTTGTCGTAAGTAACAATTACATAAAACTGTGCAATAACGTTAAGTTCAATGAAATATCCAAAAATTCAGCGCTCGACAATCGCCCCCGGGCGCCCCGCGCCCGGGTGCACCGCACCCCTTGCACCCCCTGGTAAAGACGGCCCTGGCGTTGTTCAATTTCGTTAGTAATTCTTATTTTGTTAGAATGAACGGAATAACGGAATTAATAAGTTCGGTTCATACTAACTTCTAAGTATTCTGTGACAATGTAAACAACAGCAGGTCTACTACGAAGTCCGATAAACGATATATCGGCCGAACTTATGAAGTTTCCGACCACGAAAGACCATCGGTCGGTTGATCAGATCGGCCGTTTCGTTGGATCCGACCCTCATCCGACCTAAGTCTATATACTTATCTATATATCTATATCTATACTTATAATAAAACTGTAGCGGGTCGAGTGCTGTACATTGAAGATATTTTGAAAAAAAAATTGGGGCACTCCATAGTCGATACTGATGGCGAAACTGCATTCTTTTTCTTTCATGTCTGTCTGTCTGTGTGTATAGGGAACTCACATCACGCCGAAACTACTGATTCAATTCAAATGAAACTTGACATGATATAAGATCATACAAAGTAGATGGTAGCTGTCTACTTTTAATCCCCAAACTCTGCACGGTTTTCTTGCAGAAAGGGGTTAAAGTCAGAATGTGTTTTTGGTTGTAACTCATGTTTGCGTTGTTCAATTTCGTTAATTCTTATTTTGTTAGAGAGAACACATTTTTAATATAGTCTCATTAAAATTTTAGCATTATTGGTCGTGTGGTTCGGAAATAACATAGAAATTAAATAATAACGGAATTAATAAGTTCGGTTCTTCTAACTTCTAAGTATTCTGTGACAATGTAAACAACAGCAGGTCTACTACGAAGTCCGATAAACGATATATCGGCCGAACTTATGAAGTTTCCGACCACGAAAGACAATCGATCGGTTGATCAGATCGGCCTTTTCGTTCGATCCGACCTTCATCCGACCAAAGTATAACTTCCGACCCGAAATGTATCGATCAGAATGTTTTTCGTGGTAGGCTACAATCCGATTCAGCTGTCGGTCGGATGCGATCATTCGGAGTTTGTTTTCGTAGTAGACCTGCTGGGATGTAACGGAGGTCATTTTATCGGATTCGAAGGCGGAGTCGGAGTTTTAAAATTTGATTTATCGGAGTCGGAACCGAAGTCGGAGGCATAGGCAGGATTAGAAGCGGTGGCAGGAGATACATTTTTATTGGGTATTTTTTTTTTGCCAAGCACGTGGACACGATAAACATTGACGAGCAATTGATTTAGGAAGTTGGGATTTTGTATTTTAATTTACTATCCACCACAATAAAGGATTATCTGTAATATTTATACACATTACATCCGATTATAACCTCCGTTTTAAAAGTTTCGGAACCGAAGGTCTAATAGTAATTGGAGGTTCCGACTTATCGGAGTCGGATTCGAAGCAGCTCTTCCCTGGTAGGTACACAGTACTCAAATCCGTCATCCGTCATCTATCGTCAGGTAATAATATGACAGTACCTGTCTTATGTTTTTCCACAAAATGGCAGCTCATGGTACGAAACACAATCTGATATTTATTAGAAAATGTGTAATGTAGTATATGTGTTGTTGTTGTAGCGACAATAGTCAGGTCTTTTGCCATTGTCACGCGTAAACCCACTCCGGTTTGAGTATGGCTGGGACATTGGCGGTGGAAAAAGCCAAAGTTTTGTGTGTGAATTGTTCACCAGTATCTATTTATCTGGACGACGTAGTCATAGCTTCTTAAATTAGTCGAGTGAACTTTTTACTTGCCTAGAAATTAGTAAGTTGACGTGAAATGATAATAATTGAAGTCGGTTTTTGTTTTTTCGGATATTATTTAAATCCAAATACTGTACTAAATTTAGTGTTCAACAAGCTTCGGTGATCTCTCTACTTAGTCTGTGCTTCGGTGCAGAAGCAGAACCAAAGCAGCACGCTGTTTTTCTAAAATTGAATAAAATGTTATCTTACTAAGTATTATCTTATATATAAAATTCTCGTGTCACAGTGTTTGTTTCCTTACTCCTCCGAAACGGCTTTACTGATTTTTACCAAATTTTATATGGTTATTCAGTAGGTCTGAGAATCGGCTACTAGCTATTTTTCATACCCCTAAGTGTTAGGGGTTGTTCACCCCAAACATTTATTTTTCAATTTTTGGTAAAAATTTTTTGTTTTTATTTTTTTATAATGTGGCGTTAAAAAATACATACAACCCTAAATTTTTACCCTGTTATCACCAACCCCTGTTTTTTTATAGGCATTTTAGTAATTTAATCATTTTACAGTGAACTCCTAAACGACGGGACCGATTTGAATGTTTTTTTTGTGTGTGTATTCGAAGATGGTTTAAATTCACAAATAAGCCCGGCAGATGGCGCTGCAGACAGTGTCTAGGTTATGTCCGAGCGAAGCCGGAACGGGCCGCTAGTTATGTATATATTAAGTAAAGGTTTGATTTGGTTGAAATTTTAAACACAGATAGTTTATATAGTCTCATATACTATCTATCATCTCGGAAAAAGCATGGACCCTAACGAAACAAATATTAACGACGGAATGACATTACCAATTAGATTGACATTTGAAACACACATGGTTTAGAGTCTTAAATATTACATCGGCTAATAAGTCTATCACCTACTACTTAGGATATCATCCTGTAAAAATGTACAAGTGGGTAAGTATCAGATCACTCACATCAGCTACAGACTCTTCGTAATGTATCCTATAAAAATCCTACAAACTTAACACTGCGGCTATGTTCGATACTCCACAACCTTACTACGAGTGTGTTTGATGTTGCTTAAGAGTGCGCCTAAAGCCAGGAAAAAATCAGATTTCACCCGCGCGACGCGTTTCTTAATGTGATGTACATAAAGTCGAGAATAGCATGACACAGTTTGGAGGAAAAATCAATATTTAATCAGGCGTCCATTTTTGACCAAGTTTTATTTAATTACTCAATAACTAAACATAAATTAAAAAAAGTGTTCGGTTACTTTACTAGAACGTACAAATAGGAATTTTATTACCAAAAAATAATGTGGGGTCATCGCTGATAATTTCGAGTACTCGAATTAAAACGGGTTTTTTCGGTGTCATTTTTATTTTTTTATTGTAAAAAACTCTGATCTATATTTAAAATTCTATTCGGTTATTGTGCTTCTTCTTGATTGTACCCACACGTCAATATTTTTTTTGTCATAGTTTTTAGTTTCTTAACTTCAGTGAGCGGCGTCGAAAATGTCCTTTTTTCGTTTTCTGGCTTTAGGCGCCCCCTTAAAATATAAAATACTAGCGGCCCGTCCCGGCTTCGCACGGGGTCAATATTTTTTGTTAAGTAGGTATGCTAAATGAAACGTACATGACCAAATTTTTCCAAATGATCAAAATTAGAAACCAAAACTTTAAAGAGTAAAAACATTAAACTGGCTGGCCTGGTGGCTTAGTTGGTTGAGGGCCGTTTTGTAAAGCGGCGGTTTAACGATCAGCCGGATTGAATACGGCTGATTAAAAAACCGCCGGAATGTATTCGACGCCATACGTCATTCAACACAGCTAGCCGTTAAGTAATAAAGCGAGAGATTAGCCGCCTCTTTCACAATTTTTAGTTCCGATTCTTAACACTCATGGCACTGCCTGACATAACAACAACTATGGCATTGAATAGGTACTGTAAGTGTGTTGCTAAATTGCTAAAGTGACAGTGGATTCTGGAGTTCGGAGGGATTGTACACAATATTATTGGAGTGTCACTTGTCACCCTGGGTGTTACTTGGAAACTATTTCGTTTCCACCGTCCACCTTGTTAAGACTAAATCGGACCGGGTTGGTTACATGAGACCCAGATCCGACTCGGAGCACACCGACTCCATATAGTCTTGGCGCTACTACCTCTAATAATAATAATAATAATTAGCCTTTATTTAACAATCTTACAAAACATTTGAAAAAATAAATTAAATTTGATATTTATTGAATTATGTGTCACCGGTAGTGAGATTGTCTTGCGTCCTCGCAAAGGCCTCCCCAAGAGCTTGCCATTCTTTCCTATTCTGCGTCAACCTTCTCCATGTAACTCCTGCCTTTTTCCTGATATCGTCTTCCCATCTTATACGTTGTCTTCCTTTTTTTCTCTTATTATGTCTTGGACACCATTCCGTTATGTCTTTCGACCATTTTTCTTTCGTATCTCTGATCATATGGCCTGCCCACCTCCACTTTAATTTCTTTACACAATATGCTACGTCATTGATTTTAGTTTTAGATCTTAGTGTTTTTAGCTTAACTTTATCTTTTAATTTAACGTTCAGCATACTTCGTTCCATACTGTGTTGGCATATTTCAAGCTTTCTTATATTCTGTTTTGTTAGGCTCCATGTTTGACATCCATAAGTCAAAACGGGTAGAATACAAGAGTCGAATATTTTTTTCTATGCTTTGAGTGGTACCTGAGAGTTTTTAAAGACTTCTTTCAAGGACCAGTATCGTTTCCAAGCTAATTGTGTTCTATTGTTTATTTCTTTTGTTGCTAAGTCGTGTGGAGAAATTATCTGTCCCAGGTATGTATATTCTTCAACATATTCAACATTGTTTCCATTCACCATTATAGTTACTTTCTCATTATTTGTCATTAGTTTCGTTTTCGTAACGTTCATTGAGAGTCCGACTTTATCGCTTTCATAAACCAGCTGCTCTAACATCTCTTGCAAGCTTCCTGGATTTTTCGACACTAGAATTAGATCATCTGCAAATCTTAGATGGTTTAAATTCGTTCCATTGATGTTAAGTCCATATTCATCCCACTTGAGTCTTCTGAATATGTGTTCCAGCACTGCTGAGAAAAGTTTAGGTGAAAGTGGATCCCCCTGTCTAACGCCTCTTTTAATAGGAAAATACTGTTCTTCTCTTTCCGTTCGTATTTTTGCATTCATGTTCTTATATATATTATATATTAGTCTTATATATTTGTTTTCAACTCCTTGTGCTGCCAGCGCTTCCCATATTTTTGAATGCTTTAAAGAGTCGAATGCTTTGTTGTAGTCTACGAATGCTAAATAGTATGTAATACCATACTCGTGACATTTTTGAATAACTTGTTTAATTGTATATATGTGATCAATTGTAGAAAAATCACTGCGAAAACCAGCTTGCTCTCTCGGTTGATTTTCATCCAGAATCTTCGTTACACGGTTAAGCAGTACTTTAGAAAAAATCTTGTAAATATTAGACATAAGGCTAATAGGCCTGTAGTTAGCTATTATATCTTTGTTCCCTTTCTTATGAAGTAAAATTATTGTTGATATGGTCCACTGATGAGGTATATATTCTGAGTCAAGAATTTCGTTGAAAATATCTGTTAAAACGTTTAATGCTACATCAAGTGTTCCTATCAGAAGTTCGTTTGTTATAGAGTCTTCACCTGGTGCTTTACCTCTTTTTTGCGATTTTATTGCCTGTTCTACTTCTTCTCTCAGTATGCTTTTAATTTTTTCATTGCCATCGATGTTCTTTTCAATTTTCATATGGTTTACGTCTAAAGTTTCCTTTTCGCTGTATAACTCTCGGTAATATTCGGTGGCTACCTCTAATATCTGGATTCTGTTTGTTTTTTTCCTATTATTTTTGTGATGTACCATATTATCTATCCAGCTTGTGCTTTCTCTAAGCTCTTGCCACGCTTTTTTCACTCCTCCTGTTTTCTCTATGCAATAATTTATTAGATTATTTCTTCTGTTCTGTGTATGTTTTCTAATTTGCACATTTATTTCTTTACTTAGATTTTCTATTTTCTTTTTGTTGTTATTTCTATCCTTGTATAAAGATTTCCTTTGTATTATCAAACTTCTTGCTTGAGGACCTATTTTATCTTTTGTGGCATTATTTATTCTAGCTTGGTTTTCAGCTTTTTTAAGTTCTTTTTCTAGATTATTATATTTTTCCTGAGTACTCGTACTATTTATAATTTTTTCTAGGTTACATTTGAAAGATTCCAGAATATCTCCAGCGATTGGCAAAGGTATTGGTTTCTTACTACTTTGGATGTCTTTTCTTGATTTTTTTGGTTCTGATGTGTATATCTGTCCTCTTAGCATTCTGTGATCAGTGTTATAGTTAAGTTCGTTTACAACATCAATATTTGAAAAATATCTTGGTTTGTTTGTTAGAATAAAATCTATTTCATTTCTTGTTTTGCCATCTGGTGACATCCATGTCCATTTTCTATTGTGGTTTCTGTTGTAGTAACTATTCATAATGTGTAGGTTATTTTCTAGGGCAAAATTGATCAGTCTTTGTCCATTATCGTTTCTTTTTCCGGTTGGGTAGGGACCTAATATATTGTTCTCGTTTTTGTTTCTCTTTCCAATTTGACTGTTGAAGTCTCCCATTATAATAATTGTTTTAAATATTTGTGGCATAATTTGATTAAGTTTGTTGTAAAATTCATCTTTTATATCTTTCTGGGTGACTTCTGTTGGAGCATATATTTGTACAATTGAGCATGGTTCTTTGTATCCAGGGAGTATTATATTTAAAATGGCAATTCTATCGGATATTCCTCTAAATTCTATTATTTGTTTTTTCAAGTATTTTTTAATCATAAACCCTACTCCGTATTTTCCAGCTCTCTCATTTATATGATACAATATGTATTGGTCACGTTCCTCAGTTTGTTCATTTGCTCTTCTCACATCGCTCAATCCGATAATGTCCCAGTTGACAGTTTCCAATGCATGTTCTAGTTCTAATAAGGTTTCTTGTGATTTCATTGATCTGGTATTAAGTGTAGCTAAATTAAGTTTAATTCTAAATTTGTTTGTTGTAGTATCTAGATTTTGATTGCCATGTGTTAATTTATTGATTTTTTCAGCTGCAAGCAATTGGGGGTTGTGGTCTATCACCCCACGGTGACCAGCCGTATTGGGGATCTTATTAATATCTGTTGTTATTGTTTCTGTATTTTTCGATGTTCTCGGTTTTCCGGTGACTAGTAATTCCTATAGTTTAAGCTGTTTGGTTTGTTTTTCTGTCATTGAATGCGATCTGGCTCTCATGTAAGCAAATGCATCCTGTTTGTGCAACTTGGGTGGAGCTAAGATGCTTTTATTCCCATCAGTAAGATGCGTTGATGTATGAATAGGTGATAGAGAAGATTCCCTTTTCCTTTTCTCAGTTTCCTGTTTTCTTTTTACTATAAGTTTATTGTTTTTAATATAAGCATCAATTCCCTTGTTTCTTTCCTCTATCATTTTTACTTGTAAATTTTTACGAAGCTCCATATTTTCCTTTGAAAAATCTTCTGTTATGTAAGTCTGCTCTGGCATTTTGGTTTTATTCTTCAATATTTCTATCTTCTTTTGATACGAAGTTAAGGAGATTAGTATAGGTCTAATTTTTCCTTCTTGTGTACGTCCTAGTCTGTGAAATCTATTTATTTCATATTTTTCAATAGAAACGTTTGTGTTTAGCAAAGTATTATTTATTAAATTTAATAGTTCTTCGTAATTTTTCTCGGTTTCTTTAACACCATGTAGAATTAAGTTGTTTTTCTTGTTTGCATCCTCTAAGTATTTAATTTTTTTGTTTAATGATTGTACTTCAATTTTTAAGCTTTTATTTTCTTCTAATATCGGCTGTATTTTTTCATCGATAGCATTCATCAAAGTGGTAGTTACGTTCTGTGTAATTATAGACGTTTGTTTTTCCATTTCAATTTTCATCATTTGAAATAGCTTCGTGAAGTCTTCCGACATACCGGTGATATCCATTTTTTCTTTTGTGGTAAATTCGGAAATTAAAATTTGAAAGCTGGTATCACTTTACTATGCTAAAAATATAGTATGCGTATTTATTATGTTTCGGAACGCAGTTATTTTTTTGCACAATGTTGGCCCCACTCCACTATGTCAAGTGTCAAAATAGTCTCTTGATTTGGTTTTCCAATTTTCAATGTGGGTATTCAGAGATAATGAGCCGTTTTCCGACGAGACAAAAAGATATGGTTTAATAAAACGATAATAGGAGGCGCTTGTAGGTCTTTTGGTTTGTTGTCAAAAGCGGTAGGCATAATGGGACTCAATTCATTCAATTTGCGAAAGCACGACTTCTAGTAGTAAATAACAAACTACTTTATCCATGTACGCATTTTATTCGAATGAAAAGTATATCCAAACATCAAAATTTTCAAAACAAATTCGTAAACCTGATGAAAGACAAAATATATATTTTTTTAATTTATTCTTGGCTATGGATACTAATCCTTCAGCCGAGAGAGTATCTCTCTACTTAGTCTGTGGATAAAATATTGTCGTATCAGTGTTGCTATTTATATCTTTGAATTTTCCTTCTACTTTGGCTTAGTTGGTGTCTATTGCCTCGGGAGTTCTAAAGATTTTTACTGAAAAGGGATTGTGCTCAGTAACGGTTTTTATTACAATATCAACCTAATTAGCTATTTTTAATTCCAATATTTTAAAATTAAAAAATACACTTTTTACACTATTCTTTTTCCCTGAAAACGGGTAGGGTCTCTAAAGGGATTACACTGTTGAGAGTATATGGTAGAGACAAATCTATCTGCATCTCGAACAATCGCCATCTAGTGCGTCCGTTGGAACTATTTTTGTCTCGTCGGAAACTCCCTCATTATTTATTTTGGATGTTGATACTGAATAAGATAATGGAGTCTAAGTTTTCTAACCTGTGATTGTAATCTCACTTTGTCTTGAAAGTTTTCAGTGGATTTCTGTGTTTGAATGGTGTTGTTATGTTAATTCTTTGTGTTTTTATTTCCTCTTCTTCGTTTTCTGTAAGTAGTTGCGAATCGTGTTGGTTTTCAATGAGGGAGTTTCCGACGAGACAAAAATAGTTCCAACGGACGCACTAGATGGCGATTGTTCGAGATGCAGATAGATCTGTCTCTAGCATATACTCTCAACAGTGTAACCCCTTTAGAGACCCTACCCGTTTTCAGGGAAAAAGTATAGTGTAAAAAGTGTATTTTTTAATTTTAAAATATTGGGAATTAAAATAGCTAATTAGGTTGATAATGTAATAAAAAACCGTTACTGATCACAATCCCTTTTCAGTAAAAATCTTTAGAACTCCCGAGGCAATAGACACCAACTAAGCCAAAGTAGAAGGAAAATTCAAAGATATAAATAGCAACACTGATACGACAATATTTTATCCACAGACTAAGTAGAGAGATACTCTCTCGGCTGAAGGATTAGTATCCATAGCCAAGAATAAATTTAAAAAATATATATTTTGTCTTTCATCAGGTTTACGATTTGTTTTGAAATTTTGATGTTTTGATATAATGAAATGAAATGAAATGAAATGAAATGAAATGAAATGAAATGAAATGAAATGAAAATGAAATGAAATAATTTTATTGTCATGTCAGTCACAAACACACATCATTAGTTACAATAAGCATGAGTTTCTGTACAGACTCGTCACAAGTAATATAATAATTATTAAAGTTCTTGATCACGTTTCACCTGTGACGTTGGCCGGGCTGTTGTGGTTTGTTTGGGCACATAGTTCTTCATGATTGGGCACTCCTTTATCTAATCATGGCTCTGGCATTAATTTATTTGTTCTATTTTATTCTTATTATTTATTGCATTCATTAATAAATTAATTTCATGATTATTATTGTTAAACTTCATCAAACTTTTAGGTCGTTATAGTCATTTTCAATGTACTCTTTCACTGAGTATAATGTCTTTTCCAGTAGAATTTTTTTGACCTCATTATTGAATTCATATTCACTACTTAAATCTTGTACGTGTGCTGGCAATTTGTTGTACAGATGCAGGCCTATGACCTCGGGTAACTTTTTACACATCGCTAGTCTGTAACAGGTGGGTTCAAAAAGTTCCACATTTTTTCTGACTCTGGAGCTTTTGTTCTTTTTAAGTGGAAATAATTGTATGTTTTTCTTCACGTATTTTAATATCTCGAGGATATATTGAGCTACAGACGTAAGTATCTTTAAATTTCTAAAAATATTTTATAGTTTTCATTCGAATAAAATGCGTACATGGATAAAGTAGTTTATTATTTATTACTAGAAGTCGTGCTTTCGCAAATTGAATGAATAGAGTCCCATTATGCCTAACGCTTTTGACAACAAACCAAAAGACCTACAAGCGCCCCCTATTATCGTTTTACTAAACCATATCTTTTGTCTCGTCGGAAAACGGCTCATTGTTTTTAATTATAAACTGGGAGCACTTGAATAACTCTGTTTCTTTTACGACAACCGGAAACGGAAAAAAAAAAAAAAAAAAAAAAAAAAAAAAACCTAAAAAGCTACTAGAGTGCTCGCAATATAACTCTGCGCGTAGCAAAATATGGAACTAATTGACAGGCTGTCATCTTCTTGTTAATGTCAGTTGACAAGAGTTTGTTTACATTTGGTGGTTTTATTCATTTCTAAAGTAATTAATTGCTTTAATTATGCCGAAAGTGATTAAAAGTGCCGGCCGGTACATAATATTTAAAGTGTATCGTGCTAGAGAAGAAGAACGAGACAATAACAGGCCAAAAGTGCCGTTTTTCAAAGGCAGAGCTATTTGACATGTAATCTTTAGGGATACCATAGCAAACAAATCTCCACCTATTATCGGCATATTTTTAAGCCGAGGCTTATTTTGTATGCTGGATTGTTTGCATCGCCAATATCAATAACACGTGGGGGGAAAATGTGTGTGCTTAAAACCGCATGTGAAAAATAAGTCTTAGATGTTTTTGAAGTGGAAACTTCTCTTGGCGTTACAGACCGATATTTCATTGGCTGTGAATTGAATTCTATCGTTACGCTCGGGAATCATAAGAAATCTTCGGGAAACTCCGGGACCATTGATGGCCATACTCATGGCCACGCCCTCCGGTTCGACCCGCGTAGTTTCCAAAGTAAGCTTTGATAGCTTATTCTGAGTTATAAATTTTCACTTCTATTGGCAGTGCCTGCTTTTTTTTCAATTCTATACAAATCAAAATAGGCAACAAAAGTGACTCAGCAGTGAAGAGCAGTTGTTGTATCCTTCTCGCTCGGATACACACAACAGAGCAGCTGATTGTCTCTTGCTCGCTCGGGTACACTCGGCCAGGCGCGGTCCCAGCGTCGAATTTTGGAGGTGGTCACCAGTACATAGTCTCAGATTTTGGGGGGGAGGGGGTCACGAGTAGTATAATAAATCGAGTAAAAATACTACTTGTAGCGCCCCATTTTAATGTAACGTATACGATTTTTTCATGTCCGCTGTGACACCCCCTGGGACCGCGCATGCACTCGGCACAGTTCGACGTTCACCCAATAGAGCCTTTCACCTAACAGCGTCAGCTTCATTTACCACCTACGAGAAAATCTGTGGGCGGTGCGCCAAAAGAAATTATCTTTTTTTTTCAACGTTAGCGTGGATACTCTTTGATCACTTACTCTGTATTAATTACTTAATTTTTTATTATAGGCGTTTCAGAACGTACAGTTACGTGGTAATGGACAACGCACCATATCACTGCACTCAGATAAATAAAGCGCCTACAATGGGCAATGTAAAGACAGAACTACAAAAGTGGGTTAACAAATCTGTTTTTGAAGCTGCCAAAACTTGGGACCGATATAACTATTTTGGGAAGAGTGTTATAAACTTCCTACCCAGAATTATCCCTTCCCTTACCTATTATTTGATGACGAAATTTCTCTGTGCACGGGGAACCTATTTTAGCTTGACCTGGCAACATTAAGTACGCCACCAGTCGCGCGCAGACTTATACTGCGAGCACTATACCTCTGGAGTGTATTAAAAAAATGCGGGAGCCAGAAGCTCAAGGGAGGTCCTGAGTGGAGCAAGCCATGCAAGTAGCCGTAGTGTATCGCAGGCCGAGTATGGAGAAGCGACACTCAGGGCTGACCGCAGAGCTTCTGGCGGGAGCCCACCCGGAGTCAAATCTCGATGATAGACCCTTGTCTATGGACGTGCACCATGTTTCTTAAAGCAAATACAGACGCTTCGATTCGGTTGGTGCCAACCATCCGACCACGACCAAATCGGAAAGTGAAGAGAGCAGTCGGTCCGACATAATTATTATTAATATTGGTTGGACGTGGTCGGATGCGCCGGCGATCCGACCAAACCAAATTCCTATCCGATCTAACCAAATTGGAACGTTTGGAAGCTTTGTTCCGACCAAATCGGCTCAGTCGCATTCGCAACGCCGCTGTTGTAGGATGTCAACATGAACGCCGAGGGAGTTGCGATCACCGAACGTGACATAATAATAAAGTTACTTGAACTTTATAAAGACCTTCCCTGTTTGTGGGACTTAAGTCACAAAGATTACGCCAATAGAGATGCCAGAAATCAAGCGTATAAGCATAATCATATTATGATTTTGCTAGACGTTTTAAAAAAAATTGACAGTGCGGCTACTTTAAAAACGTTCATTCGAAGATATGTTCGGAAATCTTCATCATCCAATTCCTTAAGGAGCCGCATATGACTGTAATATTCTCTATTTCTATAGTAGAATTTAGCCCATTCTCTTCGTTTTTTCCTTTGTTCCTTTTGTAGCGGTGCTGTAGCTACAATGGTTGCATCAACCAACGCTATTTTAGCATTTTTAGATAATACCGGTGGCATGATGTTTATGCATCGACGATCGACGGCATCGGGTGGCAAGACGTCCGTTCACTAGTTCATAGCAAAGTCAACTGACGGCTGGAAGGCCAACCGTCGGACAATCTGTAGCAATGTTGGAATGGTTGCTATGTCGGTTCCGATATGGCTGGCACCAACCGAATCGGAGCGTCTGTTCATACTATTAGGTGTACCGTCACCGATATCAATTTATGGGCTTTCAAACTTTATGTGAGAGGTAAAATGTTGTAATAGTACATTATGATATAAGTGCGGTAAGTTGATAATTACAGCCGAGGCTCAATTGCTAGCTCGAGCCGAAGGCGAGAGCTATAATTAGCAGAGGCTGTAATTATCAAAGCGCACGTATGTCATACGACGTTTTATAACATATTTGCGAGGAAATAAACAAAACTCTGACGACATTTTCAAATAAAAACAATACAGCGAAAAAAAAACGCGCGGAATAATATTTACTTGATCACAAATCACAGCTTCACAGCACAGAGTAAGTAATCACTATGGACTATGGATCACAGATTAGCAATGCGCGCGCATCGGCGCCTTTTTTTTAAGCAACGGCACAGAACCAGCCGGTATGCCATTAATAATAAAGTAAATTAATATTTTTGTGTTTTGTTACAGAAAAATTAAAGTAATTTATGGTCTAAATTAATTAAATTAACGAATTTAATAATTTATTTATTATATTTTACCTCTCAAAGTTAATTTTATTCATAAAATGTTGACCACACTTTTCTGACATAAAAACTCTTTACTAAGATTTAAAAAGGTACCGTTCGTTTTAGACGGAGCATATCTCTCTACCTAGTCTGTGGACGGAGCATTTTGAAACCGTGCGTTTTACATTACACATTACAGCACTAGTGCGTAATAAGATACATTACGATACAGAAATTGGTCCAATAAGAGACCCTTTACGAGCAAATATGTTATAAAAAATATTAAGGAATACCGTAAGTAATCGGTCAGTTTTTTCCGATGAATGAAATTAATTTTGATTTTGTTTATTTAAATTATGTTTTTTTAAATTTGGTCACCCTATAATATAAGCAGTAATACAATACGGCTGAACGTGGGCCGCCTTATTGAAGAACGTATCGCAATGACAATGCGGCTAATCGTTGAACCGCCGCATTACAAAAAGGCACTGTTTTTCAAAACGGCTAGCTGTAATGTAATACGGCGGAAACAAAATAATAATATTACCATAAATCGTAGAACCTAAGATAGGCCCTACCAAACTTCAGGGCGCACGCAATCATGTCAACGTTGGGAAGAGTGAGCTCACTCTTTCCGTTCTAGCCGGTTGCAGGACGCGGTGGACGCCGGATGTTTTTACCTATCATTATTCGTTGTCAACAACCAAAATAAGTAGCACCACAGCAAATCTCGCCGGTAGCGATTGTACGGGTCAAGTAGATTGGGTTTATGTAAACCAGATACGATACACACAGAGACGCAGTTTATTACCGATGTCAAGGTCCTCTGGGCACATCTATTGATTTATATCGATGAATAGGTTGTAGTGGTAGGACTCTTAGCAGAGTCCGCCTGGGGAAGTACCACACCTTTGCCAAATATTCTACCGCCAAGCAGTAATGTGCAAACATTACTGTGTTCCGGTTTGAAGGGCAATGATTCCAGAGAAATTACAGGGCTTAGAGACATAATATCTTAGATCTCTGGGTGACGAGCGCAGTGTAGTGCTAGGTAATGATTTGGACTATCATGTTCCAATAGCTGTGTGTTACTGTGCTGTTATGTGGCATGCATGTTGCTTACCATCAGGCACATGACCTGCTCGTCTCGTCACTCTATGCTATAAAAAAAAAAAATATTACCACAAACAACTCTCAGCTTCAACGGACACCGGGAAATTGAAGCTTCTCTCAAAGGGATTTCCCATTGGCTATAATTTTGTAACAAACCCCCGTCTCGGCATGCGGCTTGGTAAGTTTCTTTTACACGATTTTAAAGTCTTGGAATCATGTACCAACGTGGTACATGATAAAAAAGTATTCTGAGATAAAAACACTCTGACTGGGAAGGATGAACGCTGTACACTCTTCCTAATTCTGCATCTACCATAGATCGTAGAACCCAAGATTGGCCTTCCCAAACTTCAGAGCGGACGTAATCATGTCAAAGTTGGGAAGAGTGAGCTCACTCTTTCCGTTCTAGTCGGTTGCAGGACGCGGTGGACGCCGGACGTTTTTACCTATCATTATTCGTTGTCAACAACCAAAATAAGTAGAACCACAGCAAATCTCGCCGCTAGCGATTATAGGGGTCAAGTAGATTGGTTGTTTGTAAACCACTTACGATACACACAGAGACGCAATTTATTACGAATTTCAAGGTTCTCAGGGCACATCCATTGATTTGTATCGATGGCATGTACCGCCACGTTGCGCCGCGCCGCGCGTCGGCGCGCCGCGCCGGCCCGTCGCGTCGTTTATTATTATTTCGACAGGATGGAATTTTTTAACTTCGTAATATCTTTTGAATGCAATGTCCGATTTTAATAATTCAAAAAGGAATCAGTAGGTATTAAAGCAATCTTGAATACGAAATAGTTTATTTGGATAAGAATTAATACAAATGTATGGATAACATGGTCTGAATTTGATCGGCATTATTATCTTCTTTTAAAATGTAAAAAAAAGCAGTTGTAGCGACGTAATTACAGTAGTTAGACATATAGTCTCGCGAGGTTTTTTGTAGATTTTAATACGTTTTATAATATTGTAGAACATTGTTTTGTTCTATCATTGGTACTTTCCGCAGCGTATACGATGAAAGCCATTTTATGGCTGTTTATACCTTGCGTTGGTTTTAGTAAAGAAATCAAAGTAATTCTATTTTTTTCTCGCAATAAAAGTAGCCTATGTTACTCAGTGATAATGTAGCTCTCTTTTGGTAAAATAATTTTTGAAATCGGTTCAGTAGTTTTTGAGTTTATTGGTAACATACAAAAATACAAATCTTTCCTCTTTATAATATTAGTATAGAAGTATAGATGAAGTTGCTAAACTTGAATAAATATATTTTTGTGTGGAAAAACAAATCACTCTGTTTGTGTAATGACCACCCATCCAAACATTTTTATGTAAGTACTACGAATGCACTAATAAGGTCGCAAGATCAACGTACGCGAACGAAGTAGCGGGTTCAGCTAGTTATACAATATACATATTACACACTACTGTTTCTATATTCTGTGCGATTGAAAACTACCAAAATTTGGCTCAAAAATAAATATTAACAATAAAAACACTTCCCTTGCTTCCTGTTTCGGCAAATTGAAATAAGATAAATTACTACTGCATTTTAGTGTCTTGCTATTGCAGCCATTCACAATATTACAATAATGCCGCGACATTATTTATGCGCGCACTCGGTGTTCGTTCGCACGTCAACTCGGGCAAACGGCCGGCGGCCTTGTGATTTTAGTGTACCCGGGAGGACCCGAACGAGTAGGTATATAGCTCGTGCCGTTTAGCCAGTGATGAGGGTGTCATGTGTCATCTACCAACCCGCACTGGGCCAGCATGGTGAATTATGGCCTCGACTCTCTCCTAGCGAGAGAAGGCCCCGAGTCCCAGCAGTGGGAACATTTAGTGGGCTGTTTATGTAATAAACCAAAAAATTCGTGTCCCATATTTTTGTATACTGTACCTGACGCATTTACTAGAGAATGGTATATTTTTAACCCGCATTAAACGTAACGTCACCTGCACAGCTACTTATAGGTAAGTATACTGGTAATGTGCTAGTCCCTTTTTTACTTTTATAGGTTTACACTTGACCATCTCGCCTGACATTAAACGACGATACGGTCTACGATGGCGCGTTTTTACCTAGAAGAAACCGATTCACTCTCGATTTGAAAATACATACAAAGATTGTAACCATCAGGGAAGAGGTATTTTGTGGTGTACCTCAAAATGTGCCTAGTTGTAATGTGGTCCTGGAGGATCTGGATCACCCAGGAACGCAATGCACTAGGACGGTGTACCCCGGTAACAATGGTTAATAATGTACCTATGGTTACATCACTAGCTATTGGCTAAAATACCACACACACTACACATGCACACCACATACATTAATTAGGCACACAACCACACACACACCTACAGATCACACTCACACCTCATTTATTAAGTACACTCAGACACACTTTACAAGATTACACACACGGCTGTTGGGCCAAGTGGATGAGCCCACCGTATCTTGCCGTGTATAGACAGCATCCACCTGCGCTTGCGACCTGCGTAGTTGAGCGCCATAAGCTGGATGAAGGGATCCTGGTGGCTGAGCCGAATGGTTGCTGCGGCTTCCGCTAGGCAACACTCCTCTTTGGCCCGGATTTCAGGCGAAAAGGTGGCCTCTGCACCTAGTCAGTGCGGGGGAAATGGTCGAAGTGTCCCGTCAGAGGGCCGCTGACAGGGGGGTGGGGGCCTGCGGTGGTCACCTCGGTGACTGACGTGGGTGGTGTTCGGCCATGCTGAAGGGGCAAGGGACTGTGGAGAACTGTCACACTCCGGATCTCTGGTGTGACAGCCACACGACTGAACCCTGGATGTCGCGCATGGACACCAACTCGGCCTCCCTATACCCCGGTAGTAATCTTAGTGTCCATATCTGGCACTCCCGTTGCGGGCTCTGTGGCGGGTGGGAAGCTACCGGGATGAAGTCTAAACCGCACAAACCATGGCCGATAAGAGATCTCTACACAAACACACACGCACACTCAAACACATACAAAAATCTAAGGCTGTCGCCCCCAAAGGTGACGCCCGACACCCGGCTGTCGCCCCCAAGGGTGACGCTAACCGCTTGGCCGTTGCCTGGAAGGGTAACGCCAGACATCTGGCTGTTGCCCCGAAGGGTGACGCCGAGCTACAGGCTGTCGCCCCCAAAGGTGACGCTAGGAAACCATCGCCTGCAGTCAAGGGGAAACCTGGAACTGCAGGGAAAACACCGCTACTGCCTACCCCATCCAAAGGGAAACCGGAGGTTGGGATTCCTAAAGAACCCAGTAGCTCGTCAAGCCAGCCGTCCGGATCACAACACCTAGGTGTTGGACACCATCACCAACACCACCTGGACGCTGGTGAAACACAGCAAGAGCGGGAAGAAGTTGGCACCAAAACACCCTGGTGACAACAGAACTAGCTCTACATCGGGCCGCAAGAAGGCGAAAATCACCTCCAAACGTCGGAGAAGGGAACGAGCCAGACGCGCTAATCAGACCGCTTCCCATGGCCAAGCCGATGTCGCTGGGCCGTCTGACCGGCCTCAATGGGAGGGAGGGATGGAGAAATCTGCCCAACCACCTGTTGAGGTGGTTGGGCGACAGGGTGGACGCGAACGGTGACGACCAAGGGGAAGGGACCAGCGCCAAGGGCTTCGTCTAAGAGGCCGAGGCCTGAGGATACCCCTCCTCAGCCCACGTCCAAGAGGACCAAGTCTGGGCCTACATCAACTAGGTAGAGGCCTAGTCATGCTGACGTGGCACAAGGTGATCTTATCGTAGCCGTCACGACGGCAGTGACGAGACGCCTCAGCCACTCAGATGCCAACTCAGTGCTGGCAGGCCTTTAGGACCAGATAGTGAAACTTTCGCTTTTAGCCGATGGGGTTATCAAATTGTGGTGCGAAAACCTCCAAACACGGAGTTGGTTGAAGACAGCTATTGGGAGTGTGTGACTGCCAACAGGTCAGAAACTCACTGTGATAAAGCAGGTAGACATCTCCAAGAAAGTCGTCTGCGGTCTAGTGGTACCGGGATCTTGACCGAAGCCAAGCGTTATCGCTTGGGTGCTGAAATGTCAGAACCCCTGGGCCCAAGTAGACCAGTGGACTTTGCTGAGGATAGACGCAGCGGAGAAGGATACTTTCTGCGTCCTCAGCATACCGGAGGGTGTCGCCAAGGACATAATGTCCAGAGAGCGGAGACTGAGCTTCATCTTGGGCTCCGCCTACATCAAGTTCCGGGGCCCTAGGGGGAAGTTCAGCACCGAACTTTCCAACCCAGCGACTGAGTCCGTGACCGATACCGGCCCCTCGCAAGGGGGGACTGGAAAGGACATGGACACTACTCCGGCGCCATCAGCCTCCTCTGAAATCGCTATTAGCAGCGACGAGTTGGCAGGGGTGCTTCCTCTGGCAGTGCCTACGTCCACCGAGACCACGTCGAAGGAGAAATCCGACGACGAGGATGACGAGGGCTGGGCTAAGAGGATGAGTAGGCTGGAGCTTGAGGTAAAGGGAACTCTGTCCGATGGCGACGGCGCCCCCTTCAGTCAGGACCCTTAAGGTCCTACAAATCAACCTCCAACACAGTCGCACAGCAACGGCTCAATTGCGCAAGTGGTTGGAAGTTAACACCGGGGCCGTCGTCCTGAACCAGGAGCCGTGGATCAGGGGGGAGGAAAATATGCGGCCTTAACAACACCGGAGGTAAGATACTTGCTTATAGTGGGCCACAAGCACCAAGAGCCTGTATCTTAATTCCTAATAACATTTCTGTGTATACGCTAACAGAGTTCTGTTCTCAGAATTCGAGTCTTCCGAACCTGGTAGTGGCCTCTGCCTACAGGGCAGATGAAGAAACGGTTCCACCACTGGAGGTCTCAAGACTGGTCGAGCACTGCGAGCGCCAAGCCCAGGAGCTGATCATCGCAGCAGACTCTAACGCACACCATCCAGCGTGGCGTATGAAGGCAAGCAACAAGAGAGGTGACGATTTCATCACCTATCTCTTTTCTACCAAGCTAGCTATTATCAATAGAGGCTCTAAACCAACATTCGACACTAGACGTAGTAGAACGATCATCGACGTGACACTTGCAATGGAGGGAGCTGCGAAATTTATCCAGGACTGGCACGTGTCGGACGAGGCATCTTGTTCCGACCACAGATGGATCCGCTTCGACCTGCAGCCATGTACGATGATACCCGAGCCAACTAGGAACCCGAGGAAGCCGAACAGGGCCACTTTTGCTAAAGCAGTGCAAGGTAAGCTCAGTGGTACCCGGTTGTCGGCTCGGCTCCAGACTTGGCCAGGCAATCAACAAGAAATTGAATCACAGGTAAACTTATTCACTGACACAGTTATAAAAAGTTACCATACATCGTGTCCTCTAACCTCAACCGCCAAGAACAGCAACACCAGAAGTTCATGGTGTGGTCCCGAGCTCGAAAGAATCAGGAAAAAGGTTAGACGACTTCTAAACAGGGCCATGAACACCAGTGGTGACCAGGACTGGGACAAGTATAAAGAGGCCAAGGCACACTATAAAAAACGACTACGCTACAGAAGTTCGTCGTCCTGGGGCGGATTCTGTAGCAACATCAAATCCTGCAATGAAGCAGCACGAGTAAGAAGAATTCTATCCGCAGGGACACAACAAAACATTGGGTCCTTATGCAGGAACGACGGCACATATACTGCCTCCCTAGAGGAGACGTACGAGGTGCTACTCCAAACACACTTCCCAGGCTGTCAGCTCACCCAGAGCTTAGACTGGGAGGCGGACAGCTATAGCTATAGTCTATACGGCATAACGCTACAGCTGTCTGAGGAGGTGAAGTATTTAGGGATGATCCTCGACAGCAAACTGAACTGGAACAAGCACCTAGAGAACAATATCAACAAGGCCTGTATCACCTTCTATCAATGTCGCAGAATGATAGGTAAGACGTGGGGACTCAATCCAAAAGTCACCCTATGGCTTTACACCACAGTGATCAGGCCCATCATCGCCTACGGGGCTTTGGTCTGGTGGACCAGGACGACGCTGGTCACAACCATCGCGAAGCTACAACAATTCCAGAGGTTGGCATGTTTAGCGACTACCAGCGGTATGAGCACAACACCAACGGCAGCCCTGGAAATAATGCTGGATCTGTCTCCGCTCCATTTATTTGTGCAGCAGGAGGCGGCGATGTCTGCAATAAGACTACGGACTCTCGGTCTCTGGCATGATACAGGTATTCCTCACACTATTCCTCCTCTTTGCAGAGCCTGCCTCGAGGCTGAAGAAACGGCCGCTCACGTGCTGATGGAGTGCACGGGAGTGGCGGTACATCGTGAGAGTTCCTAGGCACTCCGAGGACGCTCCGCGAAGCATGCGGCGACGTGAAGACGCTGCTGGGCTTCCTGCTGGAGCTGGGTTGGCAGGAGTGAAGCCTACTTCCCACACACGCAAAACAGGCGCATCGAGACGTCGAGTTGTGGAAAACAGCCCGCCTACGAATACAAACCATCAGGGAAAATCCACTCAGGCAACATAGGTCTATTCTATTCCACAGTCTAGACGTTCTTATCACAAAAGTAGAGTCAAATCTCTTCGGTCGTGCATGCCCAACATTAGCACATCGGTGATGCAAATCTTTCAGATTTTACCCCAGCAAAAAGATTTCACTTCAAATAAAATGAAAAATTGAATTATTTTACAAAATACAAAACATTAAAATGGCGCAGACATAGGGTAAACAAAACAGATGACATAAAACAATTCAAATGTTTATTATGTGTTAATACAAAAAAAAATTGGCACAATATTAAGTCCCGAAGCATTTACACTTGATTAAGAACAACATCATTACTAAAATTAAACAAAAAATAACTAAAATTATATTGTCATGATCTACAATTCTGTACTATGAAAATGATTTACTTAAAGGGTTAGTTTAAAGAGATTAATCATAGATGTCGCTGGATTTATTGATTTATCATCAAAATAGGTACTTAAGAATGATTTGTCTGAGCCACATTCGAGGTCCCAGAGTAAAAAAAATGTGGCACACAACATTTTTATTCACATAGTTTTTCACAAAAATGTATACCCCTCTTAGCACTTGGTACTTTCTGAAACATTCCATTTTGTGAACGGATTTTACACATTTGTTTAATCATTGGGTACCAAAGTTGTAGCCTGTCTGTTTGTCTGTACGTTTGTTTTAAAACAAACGATACTATTGTAAAACAAATTTGGTATAAAATCCAGTCACAAAATGGAATGTTCCGGAAAGTGCCAAGACGGGTATAGGTAAATTTTTGTGAAAATGCCCAGGTAATGTAACATTCTAACATAAGGCGATTATCATACTGACACGCACCAAGCAGCGTAGCGCGTGAATGCGCGAGCGTTCTTACGTTACGTTGTATGTAAGTAGGTATCTCCGTTTGTATAGAAAACACGCACAGTCCAACACAACGAAAATGCATCCACGCGCGTTCACGCTGATAACACACCTACAAGCGGAGACACGCACCCCCGCCCGTGGATGACGACGAGGTATGGCACACCAAGTCCCGCAGTCCCGTCCGTGATCTTGGAAGGGTATTGAAAAGGGCGTATTGAATGAAATGAGTCAGCCGCCGTGAATCCACTAAACGCAACAACGCGTGTGAGTGCGTGAAAAACCCACACGATGATACAGATCAGAATGTAATTTCGATATAAACTCGCGACTTTCCTAATCCGATTCTACTTCGATTCATCGTTTCGTCCTTAGCCTACTCTAATTAGAATAGGCTTAGAACATTTAAACGTCAAACAGTGTTCGATCGGACGAAACGAAGTAGAACGGCAGTAGGAAAATCGTGGACGTCTACTCTCTTTCTACGAAAACGTAATTTCGAAATAAGCTCGCGACTTTCCTACGACTACAGGCCCGTGAACAAAAATTACGTAGTAAATGAACCACCAGGAGACCTATGTAGGATAATAGAAGGGTATAAAGTAATACGATTCAGCACTATGGCGTCACTTGTAACTGAGTACAGTTGAAGACGGGGGGTGGGTCGAATTGCAACACTCCTTCATCCCTTCTATCATCCTACATAGGTCTCCTGGTGGTTCATTTACTACGTACATTTTGTTCACGGGCCTGTAGTCTATCCGGTTCTACTTCGATCCGTCGATTCGTTCGTTTAAATGTTCTAAGCCTACTCTAATTAAAGTAGGTTTAGAACATTTAAACGCCAAGCAATGTTCGATCGGTCGAAACGAAGTAGAACCGGAGTAAGAAAATCACGAGTTTATATCGAAATTACGGTTTTCGTAGAAAGAGAGCAGACGTCCTGCACTCCCGCAAGTACGCGCGTAGATGCGTCGACATGCAACATGCAGTGTGGTGCGTGTCAGTGTGTGAATCGCCTAACTTTGCAGCACCGCAATTTAGCGCCACCTACCGAACACAACACAAAAAAAATGAGAACTTTAAATTTAAACCAGTAACTTAATTTGAGAATGTAATACAAACGTTTTTTTCATACAAAAAAAAGCTCACATTGAGATAAAATTGTTTGAGAACTTATTACATTAATGTAATTTTTAATAGCGATTATTGCCTTGTATTACAAACATCAAATTAATTACAACATTTCCTTAATATAAATTCTAAATACATACAAAATTACATCACTCAATTTACAGAACAGACTAGAATAAATATTTATGAAGCATACTTAAACAACATTAAAGCCAAACCATAAAGTTTTATGCTTCAAACTATATTATACTAGCACCAATCTCTTTTCCATCACAGTTCAGTCACTGTTGAAATAATATACATCTTTTTAACCCCTGACAAAAAAGAAGGGTGTTATAAGTTTGACGTTGAATGTGTCTGTGTGGCACTGTAGCTCTCAAACGTGCGCCGATTTCGATGCAGTTTTTTTCATTTGAAAGTTAGTTTCCTTGTGGTGGTTCTTAGCTATGTTTGGTTATCGATTCAAGATGGCCACCTCCACAAAATGGCGGATAAAATATTTTCTCACAACCTCCCTCAATATGGGTATCAAATGAAAGGGCTTGACTAGTAGAATACTGACAAATTTCAAATCTAACAAAGTGGGGGCAAATCAACATTTTTAACTTTGTTCTTGTTTGTTCAGAAATTAATGCATGAACATTACTTTTGTATGTTTATACTTCATAACTTTGTCTCATTCAGCACAAATTGTGACAACCAATGAAATGACTACACAATCCCGTGGTATGAGTCATACCACAACTGACACACCACACAGCAATTGGGAAAGTGACTGTTATTGACTATTAATTTAATTCTAAAACAGTTTCTTTAATTTTCATGTATGGCTTTTTTACTTATTTGGATTTTGCTTAGGCATAAAGTCACCATCACATGGTATTATTTTTAATAGTAGAGCAATTGCTTTTCCTCTTAAATTAATAGCAATCTTTTGTAAAAAAAAAACATAACAACTAAGGTAATTATTAATTTATGATAACATAAACATGCTTAAATCTGACAAAGGTTTTGGGTATTTTTATATTACGGAATGACTCTGAAATGACAATGATATTTAGGACACTTAAATGCATCACACTGTGCTCCTAGTAAATTAAGAATTGTAATATTTTTGAAACATAACAATTTAGTAATACTATTAAATATCACACATCTAGAGCTAAAAGGGGTGTGCAACACATTTTTAAATGAATATATGGGTAGCTCACATGTGTCAGTCAAGTAGATGTTGAATACTTATGTTTTAATTTTTTGTTATTTTTATGGTTATCTACATTATTTCATTTTAATATTTTTTTATTCATAATAATAATATTTTTTGCATATTTAGTTTGTATATTAGATATTATCTTGTAAGTATTATATTACTTTGGTAGATAAAAATGAAGTATAATTGTTGCATTATTGATACACAGAATGTTGAAATCACACAATGTTAGATATTAGTTAATTGTTCATTTACACTTGGCATGACCTTTACAAGTTGGTATATGATGTATTTAGTTTTAATGTAGTTCTATATGTATATCAAAAGCAATAACTTTATAAGGATTGTTAAAAATAATTGTAAGTACAGTACTACCATTCTGGAGTGAACTCTCTGAAGTAGAGTAATAGAGTTAGAGTAGCCATTTAAGTTCTGCCGTCATGAGCTGTACTATGTGCAATACTTTAATATCCATTCGGCACAGCAGTAGCTTCTAAATACTTTGTTTTCCACTCCATCAATTCTTCTTCCAACTCTTTAACCCTCTGTCTCTCCTTCTCCAATAGTTCTTCAATCACCTTATGGCTTTCAATTACATTTTTAGCTTCATTTGTTTCAATAGTGTTTTCTAACACAGCATTTTTTGCTAATTTTACAGTGCTCTCCGCTTCCTTTATAATCTTATCTGCTTTAACGGTGAGTTCATCTTGAATTATGAGCATTGTAACAAGTCGTCTAATGACAAATGCTAAAAAGATGCTGAAGCCAGTGATGTAGAAATTCCTCTGAGCTCTAAATAGTTTCACGCTGCCTTTCATTTCCGTGGATAGATGAACATGAGAACCTTCTGTGGTGTGAGAGTACTTCTTCATTTCTCTAATAGCATCAAGAAGGAAAAGGCAAAGCACTCCGAGTAACACATAAAAGTATACAGCTGCATGTTCTTGAAACATAGAGAACATTCGAGACTTGAAGAACTGATGCCACTTTCTTGGACTGAAAATTGGTAACATCATAATAATTACTATGAATATCTCAAAATAGAGATATCCAGCGATGAATGTCCATTGGATTGACATTGTTTGTAGATTCTTCAAGATTTCACAATTTCGTCTATGAGTTGCAAGCCGGTTTTTTACCCTGCAAAGAAGAAATTTCTATTACTCAGCCCCAGACACGTCTTGAATTAACATTGAAAAAAGTTCCGCCTAGGAATTTCTTACCAGGAAACTTCAATTTCTGCAAACTTGTTTGTTTTTAGATGTTTATTGCTTATTCTAGATGTAGTGTATTTACACTAATCAGCAAATCAGAAATCACTAATCACAAACACAGACTAAAAACCCTGAACTTATCAGCACAGATCACTATATTTATCAGATTTCTGATTTCTAGTTTACGAAGTAGGCTTGGCTGTCGCAGAACTTTTATCACAGACTTATATTTAACATTGACAGTGAGTCAGAGAGGTCATATATTTGTTCTGTGGATCATATCGCATGAAGTCCGCCAGTTTCTTCAAAATCGACTAAAATGTGAATCAAGCATCTAGGTATCAATCTATCAAGCAAACCAAAGTCGTGATCCAACTACAGGACTAATTTAATTTTACTTTATGGTCATTGGTCAGTTGCACAGACGTAGTGATTACTTACTCTGTGTTGCACAGTTGCAAAAAAAATAAAAAAAATGTCATCAGCTGTCGTTTGTTCCTGAATGTAGATTTTTCAAGAAATAAAATATTTAACACTGAAAAGCTATGGCTACCATAGAATTAGATATTTGGCGTGGAGAATGGGGCCTTGCATCAATTGATTTAGAATGTTTAAAAGTTTTGGTAAGATATATTATGAAGTCAATAACATAACCTATGTAATTCCCTAAACCTACCGGTTTCAAATTGAAATATAAAAAATCTTTGGTATTCCAGACGTATATGAAATTTATTGGAGTTCCTGTTCGAGTTAAGGAAGCGAGCAATCCATTTTTTACACCAAAAGGGACTCTCCCAGTGGTTAGAGACGGACGCAAAGTCCTAACAAAATTTGAAGAAGTTGTAGAACATTTAAAATCTTTGGTAAGTTTTTAGGGATGTTCATGGAATTTTTTGCTGATAGAATGATCTATTTGTACTGTATAATTTCAATAGTGTTGTAATTTTTTTATTTTAATGAGACAGTATCTGTCTTAAATCAATATTTTTTATGTTCCAGCATTACAGTACAGATGTCCACCTAAACACAAAGCAAGCTGCCGAAGCGAGTGCATTCACACAATACCTCCGAGATAAGCTATATCCAGCTTATCAGTATGCGTGGTGGGTTGATGATAAAAATTACACCGATGTCACCAGATCGACATATGCCAAGGCTTTGAGCATACCATTTAATTTTTATTATCCATCCAAATATCAGAATGAGGCTAACAATATGATTGATGCGCTGTATGGAGAGCACACAGATCTCAAGGAAATTGAAAAGACTGTAAGTCTAAACCAAAAGAACCTTCTATTCTCAACTTCTAATCAAAAAATTACAATTATTTTAATTTATCAATTTCATGTTTCTCTTTCATCAGTGATAAAAAAAGCTGTTTTTTTGGAGGCTTATGTTGCCTAATGACTATGAACCCTAGCCCTGTGAAAATCACCTTTTCAGTTAATTTTTATTTCCATTTGTTTGCTTTATAATTATAGAGGTTATTCATCATCATCAGCATTATCATCATCTTAGTCCACTGCTGAACATAGGCCACTCCCATGGCTCGCCACTCAAAATAACATCATTGGGCAACATGTTCCAGTTGTATAACACATTGTCGCTAAGGGTGTGACATGCAGCGTTTGCTTGTGAAGTTGCATGCCACAGATTTATTCATATTCATATTCATTTTTATTGATAAAAATATTTTTACACGTCAATTCATACATCCAAAATCAGTACATAATTTTTTTTTTTTAAATCAAACGTCTACATTATTGTAATTATCAAATTAAATACAAATTAATTTATAAATCAAATTTATACATTACTGTAAGTAGGAATCAAATTAAATTATAATTAAAAATAAAGTAGCCAAGTGCGAGTTGGACTTGCCCATGAAGGGTTCCGTTGCAGCAAGTAACATATAACATTTAAGGTGTAAGTTTTACTTTAATTGTTCTTTTCAGATATACAATGAAGCTGAAAAATGTCTGAAAACTTTGTCAGACCGGCTTGGAGAGAGCGAGTATTTCTTTGGTAACCGTCCATCTTCTTTCGATGCCACAGTGTTTGCATACCTCGCACCTCTCGTCAAAGTCCCCTTCCCCAACGGCACACTGTCCAACTATGTCAAGGGAATAACCAACCTCTCAAGATTTGTGGCACGGATCAACCAGAAAAACTTCAGGCACATCACAGATGGTATGATTGTCTTTTTTTAGACTTATTAGAAAGTTTCAGTTACATTCCATGCAGGATTTTTAAAAAACCAAAACCGTTTTCAGTTACCTTCCCTGGATATAGTCACATTTACCTGCCCAGCAAATACACATAACCAATTAAGTCTACCAATTGACTTCAGGACCTGATTGGCACAGGACCAAAAAAATATGGTATATAATATGGTAAAGAGCAGAATAAGAAAGAGGGCTATCTCATCCATGGGCTACCCCTGTAGGATAATGATATAATGAATATAAACTAAGTAGCTTTCTCCATACTAAACTTAACAACTTGTGTATATATGAGTTCTAAGAATTCAACTTAAACATTGACTTTCCTAAGTGCATGGGAACATGGGAAACTGAATTTGAGTGCAGGATTTTTTTTTCATGGACATTATTTTTCCATAATTTATGAAACTCATCCAGCAAAAGCTGCTTTGTTTAGTGTAAGAAATACCACTGGCCTGTGACAGGTTTTGTACACAAATTCTATGTACACTGTCTTTTCGAAGTCATGTGCATAATGCAGGTAAAAAAATGGTGAATGAAGACATCATGAAGAAACCGACATGTACCTAGAATCTTCGAGGTCATGTTTGTGTCATGCACCCACCGGCACCAGGCCAGCATAGCAGATAATGGCCTTGACTCTCTCCTTGGAAGATAAAGCCCCGAGTCCCAGCAGTAGAAACATTAAGATAGATACGTAACTCTTTATTGTGACACAAAAACAGAAATATTACAGTAACACACTTATGAACTAGTTCCACAATTGGGGGTCTTATTGCTTAGAGCAATCTTTTCCAGGTTCAACCAGCTTAATGTAAATTCACTTACATACATTAGTTAACTTAGTGGGCTATTTATGCTTATACACTCAAAGTAATATAAAAATTGCAGAGTACAACCGCGAGAACGCCAAGAAGCAGTCGACGGGCACCCAGTCGGAGCGCGAGGCGGCCAACTTCCCGCACCAGACCCGCAACAAGGTGCTGGCCGCGGTGTTCGCCGCCGTCGCCATGACGGGCTACGCCGTCGCTAACGGCATGTTCCAGGTACATCTATATATTTAACACGTTTGCTGCATTATGAGGTCGAAAACGCCACATGCGTAGCTTCTCGCAGGTGCGGTAGTCAAAATCGTGTTCTTTCACTCTGTGCGGGGGGCGACTATATTAACATTTATATGAGTATAACAGAGACAAATATATGAAATTGCTTCTCGTGCAAAGCTTCGTCCTAGAAAAATTATGATAATTGATAAATCTATGATACCGTGGCGCGGACGACTTAAATTGTGCCAATACATAAAAAATAAATCACATACATAATATACATATATCGAATTATCGAGTCGAACTATAATTATAAATCGTATACTACTGAAAGATACTCGTATACTACACTTATTTATAGAGACAAAGAAAGCTATCATCTCGAGCAAGATTTTGAGTTTTGAGAAAAATTAAAGGGTCGTATTGTTCTTCCTGACAACTTCAACGAAATTGACGAAATGGTCAACGAAAGAGCTGTGTAGGTTGCTACGATAAATTAAGACTTGTGTAAAAAGTAGTTAGGAAGCAAAAACAAAACAAATATTGTTCGTGTATTTCGTGTCCAATTCGTAAAAAATCTTTCTACTTGACCGGTTGTAATAAAAAACATATTAATCAATTTTATTACATAAATTATTTTAATATCGCAACTGCAACTCTCTCTATTCACAACACTAGTCGAGACACTAATAGAACTTTATTTCAATGTGATGTGAGGCAGAACAGATGTCATATATATAATTTGCATTTACTCAATACCTAAATGTCATAACTGTGGGCGAAGCTGGATTCAACTTTAACAACTCTTTAAATTACTATTGCTAAATTTTCAAGCAATTACTCTTATAAATGAACATAATATTTAAGGTATTCTTAGAAACAATTTTGTGAGGCACAAAAGGTCCCAAACGCACTACAAGGAAGGTCAATTTTGCCTCGAAAAGACCTCATACGCACTAGTTGAAAGTCTACGAAAAATGGCCCCGCAGCAAAGGTGTTAAAAAAGCGAAAGGTCACTCATCACCGCATCTCAGAAACTACGGAAGGATTTAGCAAAATTTAATTCCCAAGGGAGTGGATAAAAGTTCCCTAGATAAAAGTTCCAAGAAAACGTTGTAAGTGCATATAGAAGATGAAAATTTCATATAAACACTGAGGTCTTACGCCAAAGACTTACAGAACGCGAGCGAAGCCGCGAGCAAAAGCTAGTATTATATATTCTCTTTATGTTCCCACTGCTGAAACTCTGGCCTTCTCTCAGAATTACCATAATACACCACATAGACAAAATTCTTGGCTGAGTTGCTGTGTCCTCAGTCTATGGCTAAGTAATAGCTAAGTCCTAAGTCCAGCAGTGGCTGATGATGATGACCAAATTCAAGTAGGCAGGTGACATGTGCTTTGGAAACATTACTTTCATGTTAGTGTTCTGTTTTTCGTCGCTGTTAAAACTGGTGATAATAATAAGGCGCTTTTGAGGCCCGAGCCGGAGACGAAGGACTTAATACAGCCGAAGGTTTTGAAAAGCCGTGTGTCATACGCCGTTTTTCAACACACTTGTGAATAAAATGCCGACGGATGTACGGGTCGCACCTTCTGCCGCAGCGTTTAAACAGAAGCCTAAAGCTTAGTTGCATGAGCACCTGTTTTACGTCCTGGATGACCTATTAAAACTACCAGGTGCAATTTCCCTTAAGGTGCAAGTTCCGCTGAGACCGCGACACCGACACGTGTCTTGGTCTCCTGTCGCGGTCTCGGCGCGAACTGGCGCCATACAACTCCATAATGTCAAGTGCCTGTCGTGGTCTCCGCGCGAACCTTTTTTAGACTTTACAAAGAGTAACCAAGACAGTGATACAATTGGCCACTTTCGATTTGAGTTTCAAAGCTTTTTGCTTCGTTTCTGTTGTAGAAACACCGCGAGTTTCTTTGTTGAATCTGCTTATAACATTCATACACTTATCAATAAGTAAATTACATTTTTCTTCGTCATTTTTATTGTAGCTTTTTTTGGAATTGTAGGTATATTTCGTTTTATACATACATACCTGCTTAAACAAACATCTTGCACACAACTTAACATACACTTGCATCTATGCACTATGCAAAGCTATAATGGCTAACTAATAAAATTTGCTTAAATTTAATTTAAATAAATAAACTATAGCAGTAGGAAAATCTAAACTTTACTCTTGGGGCTCTTAAAATACAGGCTAGGCCTAGTATGTGAGTGTGTGTGGGTGTGTGTGTGTGTGTGTGCGTGTGTGTGTGTGTGAGTGTGTGTGCGCCTGTGTGTGTGTGTGTGTGCGTGAGTGTGTGGGTGTGAGTGTGTGTGCGCGTGTGTGTTTGTGTGCGCGAGTGTGTGTGTGTGCGTGAGTGTGAGTGTGTGTGCGTGTGTGTGTGCGTGTGTGTGTGCGTGACTGTGTGTGTGTGAGTGTGTGTGGGTGTGAGTGTGTGTGCGTGAGTGTGTGTGTGTGTGGGCGTGTGTGTGTGCGTGAGTGTGTGTGGGCGTGAGTGTGTGTGGGCGTGAGTGTGTGTGCGTGTGTGTGTGTGTGTGGATGTGAGAGTGCGTGACTGTGCGTGCGTGCGTGCGTATGTCGTTGTAGCTCCCGAACGGATGAACCATGAACCGGTGTTAATTTCGTTTGAAAGTTGAATAAGTCAGGATAGTTCTTATCTAAGTATCATCGAAATCGGTTCACTTGTTTCCAAGTTAACAGCTCTAGTTGTTAGCTACGGTAGGAATCTTATATGCATAATTACTAATTATTATTTGCTTTACTTGCAAACATGTGTGATCTAGAGTTTGAAACAGTTGCATTGAGGTTTTTCATTGTTTTACTTAATGAATAGTTACAATGCAATACTACTGGAAATTGATGATTTAATATTAATTATTATATTGTAGATTGGTGACATTGCCTGCATGCCTTTGTAGTAGACTTGTATTCCCCATTTCCAGTAGATTGGTTTCGGTTGCATGACGATCCTTAGACTAGATTTGCATTCCGTTATCCCGCCCTATCTCAAGCATGTAGTTGATCTCTGATTCATTCTCACACATTGTTGGCAGGAGCTGACGGAGTTCGCGCCCTCGCACGACTACAACGACCTGTTTGAGAATGAGGAAGAGGGCAACTGATGCGCGGGCCGCGGCTGGACGCGCTTCACCGCGGGATAGACTGCGTGCTTGCTCGCGGGATAGCCTGCGTGCAAAACTGCGGGCTAACCTGCGGGCTTGCCCACGGGCTAGACTGCGTACTTGCCCGCGGGCTAGCCTGCGTGCTTGCCCGCGGTCTGGCCTGCCGCGTTCAAGCGCAGGCTCCGTTACTTGCACGCACCTCACCTGTGGAATATAACATTTACATACGCCGAGACGCTACTTCGAAATAGTGCCGATTTTCAAGTCATTCTTAATTTTTTTGGACTTAAACTTTTGGTATCACAATATGAATACAACAATTAGAAACATCATTGTTTGATTTTGTATCGGCGTTTTATTGTTTTTAAATATGATATGAGGTTTTTGAAAGCCAAAGCAGCTCTGAATCCTCGAATTGGCCTTAACAAAGTTGGCTAACTGATCTTAAGTCGTTGTTTGGTATTTCCGTTACCAAATAAACCAATGATTTTCTCAATTTATTTTGAGATTACAAATATTGTAGAGATTTGTGAAATGCTTTATTATTTTTTATAAAACATTACACAGGACATTTAAATTATTATTTAATTCAAAATAAGTTCTAAACTTTGTATATTTGCTATTATTTGTATATCAAACATCTAAGAAGTCTAGTTCAGTTTTTATCCAAGAAAATTTAATAACCATTGAATTGACACCCACTGCTCAGAATGATTTAAGCAGAAGTTACGCTCATAAATTAAAGATGCTCATGAGTAGCGAGATGGCGGTCAAAAGCAAACCTATTATCGGTATAAAAATGTAGAAAATCAGTTGTTATGACTGAGTTTGTTTTGATAAAACACCAAAATTATTAGTACAAGCATAGCTGGGCATTAACTCGTTAATCCGTTAATCGTTAATTAACGAAGTTAACATTTTGATTAACGGATTAACTTTTAAGTTAACTTTTAAAAATGTTAACGGACATGTTAACTTCCGTTAATTATGCAGAAGTCCGTTAATCGTTAATCCAATGCTTACTATTTACCGCACGGCACCTCGGCGCGGCGCAAAAAACAGGTTCAGACAAGTATGAAACGAAAAGTGCTGGGCGCAGTGTGACCATTTGTGGCGAGTTCCTGCAATTTTGGCAGAATTAAGGGGTAATTTTAGCCTGAGGCATGATCGGTTGACGTTATATGAAAACAAATATAATTTTGTTATCATAAGTCATATTTCCGATAATATCGAGTTCTTTTTGGCTGAAAATTTGAGCATACTCGAATTTGACTGACGTTTACAATTTAGTTCAATATTTCACACATCCCTTGTAAACCAAGTAGATTATAGTAATCCATAGTTAGTGGGGAACTCCCCAATAAATTCAATCATACTTTTTCGATCGTTTATCTGTATTGTAACTTTCTTTTAATAAAATCGGTGGTAGTTCATTTCAATTAACCAAAGAAAAGTTAAATAAAATGAACAAATCAATGTATAAAAATGAAGAAATAGAGAAAATGGAAAAAAAAGAAATGGACCATTTCTAGATGGTACAATGAAAATTCCAGTGTTTAACATATTACTAATATTATAAATGGCAATTTTTGGATGTTGTAATGTTTGTTGTTTCATCACGTCAGAACGTCTAGGAACGGGAAAGGATTGGGTTGAAATTTTGAAAACAGCCCTCAAACGCTGCAGTTGAACGTCTGCTATCCACGGGTAAAGACATTTTAACACTAAAGCGAGCCTCGCATTCAGACGAGAACTTCGACATGTTAATGTTCATGAGGGGAAATAGATACCTATGCGCATTATGCCCGATGATTAAATTACACATTAAATTAAATTAAATAAAAAAAATTGGCAGTCATAGAAACTGCCGATAGAAGTGAAAACTTATAACTCAGAATTTGATAGCTTACCTTGGAAACTACACGGGTGTAACCGGAGGGCGTGGCCTAGTCATCATGGCATGGCCATCTAGAAAAGCAGCAGCATTTCCTATTGGCTGATGCATTTCTAGATGGCCATGCCATGATGGCCAGGCCACGCCCTTTCAGCATTTCTCATTGGGTGACGCATTTCTAGATGGCCAATAGCCATGGTCCCGAGTTTACCCGAAGATTTCTTATTATACCCGAGCGTGACGCTAGAATTCAATTCACAGCCCACGAAAAATCTGTCTCGGCGCGCCTAAAGAAGTTTTCACTTCAATAATAAAATTAAACTCTACAAGTATTTGGTTTTTTCCTAACCTGTTAACTTCTAGAACCTAAACCAATAGGTTTTATAAGTTCACTAACGCAACTATATAAAAATCCAATACGCATATTAACGGATTAACGATTAACGTTAACTTCCGTTAATTCTTACGAAATGTAACGCTTTAACGTTTAACGAAGTTAACTTTTTTTGTGACGGATTAACGATTAACGAAGTTAACTATTTGATTAACGGCGCCCAGCTATGAGTACAAGCATACATTATGTAGGGAATATTTTAATATTAGCTAAAACAATAGACTGTTGTATTTTTAGTGACTAACAAGTGCCTGTAAATTCCATTGTTATCTAACACTTAACACACTGATAATTTGAGCTGTTGTTGTGTACACTCAAGCCTGTATTAAAATCAGGTTATACCGGCTGATACTTAGCTGGGTTCAATAATTCAGTATTGCCCATCACAAATACACAGTTTTTGAAAACACCTCTTAAGTCTATAGGGACGAGTCGTTCTCATCAGGAAGACCATATTAACTATGAGATAACACAGCACATGCAAAAAAATTGGTAGTCAAAGGGACTGCCAATGGTAGTGGAAAAATGAAACTTAGAAAATTGTAGTATTTAAAAGCACTAATATTATAGAATACGTCACCTGTATAGCTATAAATATACTGTTGTATGTAACACGCGAACCCATAAGATTTCCTATACTTACCAAAAAGTGCTCAATTACTAACTAAAGAAGTTTTAACAAAAATCTGCTGTTCCATATACTTTTTCGAGTCTTAAATTTGTGGAGTAAAATTTTGTAACATTCATTTTATTTTCCGTAATAGTTTTTCTTTTCCGTTGGTACCTTTTTTTTAATATAGAGTGAAGAGACGAATTAAGACATAGACTAGATGGCTGGCACCTGCTTATTACAATACACAGCTATTTAAACATGAATCCAAATTACTACCTAGCAATGCACTGCGCTCGTCAGAAAAACAGTAGTCATGATTTTGCCCTGTAATAAATTTGTCTGGAAATATTTCCGTGTTGGTAGAATAATTGGCAAAGGAGTGGTAGTATCGCAGGTTGACTCTACATTGAGTGCTACCACTATAACCATAAAATTGTTCACAATGATGAGTCCAACGCATGTTTTTCAGCTTAGTATATATTCTTCGTAATCAATCCTGTTTTCTTAAATTATAGTTTTCATAAAATAAAAAGTTCATTTGATCTGAGAAAGACCCTATAATGTAATTTGAAACGAAACAGATGCAATAAAATAATAATAAATTCTATTTGTTTCCATTTCAGTGTTTAAAAAAAATCATAATTATTTTGGCGCGTCTAATAATACGGTTGCCAAGAGGTCGAAATTCGACCATAAAACAATATTAATTTATTCTCAGTTCAACCACTGACTTTACCTATAAACAAAAGTGTGTGTGTGTGTATGTCATATATGTACAATGTACATGGTAGTGTGTGGAATGTTCTTTATTGATTTAAAGTATTTTGTGGAATAATTTTAAACTGTGTTTTTGGGTCTTTTAATGTGTGTGTTATTTCATACTCCTGCGTCTGTGCAATTTTCATGTCAAAAGGGCCTTTTATTTCTTGAAGATTAAAAATATTTCAGAGTCTAAATTGAGTGACACAAGTCAGTAACATTGAGTAGGTTATGTATGAATTAGGAACAAGTGTATATGTATTGTAATTTGTATGTGTGACACTGAAGTGTTTTTTGTGTGATAATGTTTGACTTTTGTGTATGGATACACATATTCTTTTGTTTGCTCTATTCATATTATGAATTATTTTATTTCATGTTTTATTTCCTTAAATATTACGACTGAACTAAAGGCACATTTTAGAATTAAAACACAAATAATAAAACTGTAATAAAAAATACAGAAATGGTTTATCTTTTTTACACCGATGAAGTTAGCTAATATCAAATGGAAGCATCATCATTTAAATAGTAAATGTAATTTTACAATGTGCCTTCAGTGTAAAGTCTCGTTGTAATTGTAATGCTAATAATATTATTATAGATATGTATGTATAATTATACGTCATTTATCCGGTTTAGCTTTGCCTAGTTTGGGGCTAGATGGTGTTGTGAAAAATGAATTATAGTCCAGAATTAATCAGTTTCTTCTGTACGAATACACTCTATCGTAGATCGCTTATCATTTGTCGAGATGACTGTCAAGCAAGAGCAGATCCAGCTTTGGCTCCAGGGGGGGGGAGGGGGGGTCACACTAGTAGTGGTCAAGCCACATAACTGTACGGTGTACGATAAGTACATACATGCTTTTCAATCAGTGGTCTACCTAGGTACTGGACCCAGCTCAGGGGGGTCATGAAACCCAACCAACTCAATCGGTTCAGCCATTCCAACATGGTTTAGCAACAAACATACAAACTTTCGCATTTATAATAGTAGTAGGATTATGACCAGGGTAGCGATTCTAAATCCATTCGGTTGCATCTGACACGGAATCTCATCTCTCGGTCTTTGTCTTATCTGTTTAGCATGACAGAGACAGGGAATGTCATTCCGATTTTGAACCATTCGAATTGCATTTAGAATCGCTACCCTGTTATTGTAATGACGCCAATTCTAATAACTCGGAATGAAATCAAAATGCTTTTATCTGATAACTTTTATATACCATGATGCGTATCTGACGGTAATAATGCGGTTCACCGTCCGAGACGCATGCCCTGCCCTTTCCCGAGACTATTATTTTAAAAAATTGCCAGTTATAGGAACTGCCGATAGAAGTGAATACTTATAACTCAGAATTTGATAGCTTACTTTGGAGACTACACGGGTGAAACTGGAGGGCGTGGCCATGAGCATTGCCATGTTCCCGAGTTTACCCGAAGATTTCCCGATTCATTAATTCCCGAACGTGACGGTAGAATTCAATTCACAGCCCACGAAAAATTAAATAAGAATAAAAAATAAAAGCTATTCAGATTAGTAAAGTTGTTTTGTGAATCCCTATTATAACTATCAAATTGGAATCAAACCGTACAGCCCTAATAGAAGCCGCCGATTTAGTCACTAAAGCTTTGGTAGTAAGAGTGAGATTTGGTTATAGTTGAAAGAATGAGTATTTTATTTACTGTTTGTTGTTGACTTATTGAAGAGGTACGAATAAAACGTGGTTCGTTGACAATTTTTGTCTTTTATTTCGCTTTTGTGCTGCCATAAATAAGTGTACCCCCTGGTACCTACCTCAAAGAAAAAAATACCTTAGGGCCTTAGGATTAACGTTGGCGATTTACTGCGATATTATAGGAGTCAACTTAATTCTGTCTATTGTGGACAGAGATTCGCTTGATGTCACAAACATAGAAAACGTATTTATCAAGCATTTGTTTGATTTGTGGCTCGCGTAGTATCAATACTACCTACTAGTATTTATATCACTATACTATACTAGTAGGTAGTATTATATCAATAAAAGTATTTGCTTAATCAAATGTTTGTATTGCGACAGTGAGCGGACATTCATATGCTAGATGTGGTAACCAGGCTTCCACAAATCACACTTAAACGCCAAACGCAACTACAACTTATTTATTTAGTTATTACACACATTTATTTTGCTTTTTTTTTTATAAATTTGACCTCCGGTGGCCTCTACAGCTTACCGATTTTTGGGATAGCGCCGAAGGTGCATTATTCTACTAACTTAAACGGTTAAACGTACTAGCCAGAGAAACCTACTTACCCACATATACATACCTATAGACCATATTCGAAAATATACTCGTAGCTTATCATACTCACTTCATCAGGTGTGACAACTAGCACAAGGGTACCTCAGACGGTAAGCCAGCTCTCAGAATATGACGCAGAGTTGCCGTCGGTATTCGGTACACCCGCAGAATGGCTGTCGCGGTAAGTCACGGCTGGTCTAGTCGGCAGAACGGCGACTGCCGATCCGGAGACCCCTGGCTCAAAACCACATGGATCACTGTCTTTTCGAAGTCATGTCCGTAGTGCCGCTAACTCAAAAGTGGTAGATTCTGGCCTTGACTATCTCCTTGCGAGAGAAGGCCCCGAGTCCTAGCAATGGGAACATTTAGTGGGTTATTGTTTATGCTGCAAAATCGCTGTAGGTACGCCGAAGTGAAAACAGAAGGAGGCTAACTAAGGTTCTAAGGTAAACAAGTTCGATATATTACGAACTGTTAGGAAAACTACAGAAAGTGTTCCTTCATGAATTCAGTCTTCAAAATAGAGTGAATTCGTTTCTTCTAGGCATGAACGTATAAAAAAAGTCTGACGTAGTCTCGCTCATACAAAAACTGGGTCTATGTAATCGGCCTGTGCGCTGTCCCATACAGGCTCCTAGGCTGCACACATACACAGCGCACTCTGCGCACTGGCCGATTCTATACACACAGTTTTTGTTTTAGCGAGACTAGGTACGTCCGACTTTTTTTATACGTCTGTGCTTCTAGGTAAGCAGCATCATCTCGTTGGCGACTGTGTCATGGCAATAAGAACACCATAATGTACCTTCCATGTTCCGTTATACAGGAAAATTAAAAGCTTTGTTAACACAGGCCCGTGAACACGGCATTGGTTCCATACAGTTTCAATACCTCTTCTAATCTATTATTCTGCAACCCCGTACAAAAATCAAGCGACAAGGAGAAATGATTGAGGGTTGCAACCCCCCTCTTCGACTGTACTCAGTTGGACAGCTTACAAGTGACGGCATAGTGCTGAATCTTATTACTTTTTACCCTTCTATCATCCTACATAGGTCTCCTGGTGGTTCATTTACTACTTAAATTTTGATCACGGGCTTGTAGTCTATAATTAATATTTGAAAATTGTGAAGTCATCACAATATGCAGTCGGTCGTTCTTCACCCTAGTATTACTTCATCGACAGCGCTTGGCGCAGTGGAGCTGGAAGAGAACGAAGGCCATCCACCAGATCCGGATGGCGAGAAACCGCCTCGCGAAGATCAAGCGACTCCGAGAGGCCCGCGATCAGCCGTAGGACAGCCGGGTCACATAGGATAAGGTGCAGTAATTAATATACAATGAAGCGGTTTCAAGACGCAAATAAATCTGTTATCCTGTTAAAGATATTTTAGTATGAAAACGAATATTCCGAGAGGTACTACCTAGCTACTTTTTACTACCTACTTTTCGGTAGGTATTTGAGGCAAGCTAAATACCTCCTATTATTCCCCAACACGGAGGAGCAGACCTGGCTGGTGAGAAGCGAAGCAAAAGGATCCATACATTTAAAAAAAAAAATTTGTTCAGTGTACCTAAATATATTTCGCAAAAAATACAAAAAATGGGTTTCAGGCAATTTGAAATTTAAATTGGGTGTTATGTATAACTAAAAAAATTGGCAGTCGTAGGAACTGCCGATAGAAGTGAAAACTTATGTCCTGCTCGTCTCGTCACTCTTTGCTATAAAAAAAAACTCAGAATTTTATAGCTTACCTTGGAAACTACTCGGGTGTAACCATAGGGCGTGGCCTGGGCATCATGGCATGGGCATCTAGAAATGCGTCAGCATTTCCTATTGGCTGTTGCTTTTCTAGATGGCCAATAGCCATGGTCCCGAGTTTACCCGAGGATTTCTTATCGTACCCGAGCGTGACGCCAGAATCCAATTCACAGCCCACGAAATATCTGTCTAGGCGCGCCTAAAGAAGTTTTCACTTCAAAAATAGGGATTCTCAAGAAAAGAGATCATTTTGGAGGGACTGTCTACCTGCCAAGTGATCTGAAATGAGGGATTCATTTTGCCCCGCTCGTCACCTCCGTGTAGAAGGGATATAATAGGAAAACTCTGTGAAAAGTTTTCACCTTGCCTCAAATACCTACCCCAATTTTGCTAGCATCTCTCGGAATATAACGTTATTGCCTTATTGCACATTAAAAAAAATCCACGGGTATCGTGTACGGTAGCCAAACAAGTAACGGTCCGCGCGTGCACTCTATTAGAAAAAGGCCGCCGAAACTTAAATCGGACTGGACTGGAGGTGTAGTGTATTCATTTAAAACTGTAAAATATCGTTCTCAATGACGTTATAGATGACGCCAGTGTTTCATTTTGTTACAAGATCAATACGAATACCAGTGAACTTAACGTATTGCTATTTAAAGCGTGGTCACATAATGGCGCCCAACGTGGAGCCGCATTGCTTTTATTTATAGTAGGTCCTATATCGTAGAATCTCATTCTATTCTGTAGAATGACGGGACGAGCAAGACGTAAGATGTGTTTCTTTCATTTAGTTCTGTTAAAAGAAAAGTAGTTTAATGTGTGTTGTGTCTAGTTAGTGGTCTGCAACGAATTCCGCCTAAAAATAATTATAAACTAGTAGCGTTCCGCGGTTTTGCCCGTGTAGTTCCCGTTCCCGTAATGTTCCCGCGATAAAAAGTCGCCTATGTGCTAGACCATAATCTGTGTTCTAAATTTCAACCCAATCCGTTCAGCCGTCCCGATGCGATTGAGCAACAAACATCAAATATTTTGCAGTTGTAAGTGTATTAGTAGGATATAGATTTTGTTTGGTTATTGTGGTGTTAAAAGACGCAGTTAACATCGTGCGAATGACAAGGTCTTGTTGTTGTTAAAAACCTACTAATATTGTATTTTTGGAAGTTTGTATGTATAGATCATAGTTCCAACTGTTTAATTAAAAAATAACGGTACGTAATACTTGTATATATATTTCTAATTTCCTAAACTAAGTATAGAGCACACCTGAGTTTGGGTTATTAGAATAGGATTAATGTTTGTTACTCTTTTTTGCTAAAATTACTGAACGTTGGATCAATGAAACATCCACATTGGATGGAATTTGGTACAGAGATAGTTCATAGTCTGTGGAATACACATAGATTCCTTTATATCGTGGAAAAATTACCATACGAGAGCTACTCGGGTGTAACCATGAGTTACTACTACTACTACTAGTATGTTTGTATTTCGATGCTGAAGAGGCAATTTACTAAAATGACGTACCTTTTATGACTACTATAATACAATGATTTTTCACTACTATAATACAATAGTAATGATTTTTCATTAAAAATAAAATTAATAAATTAAATTCGTTAAAATGTGTATACTGTATTTATTTCCACGGTAAATCCCAAGTTCACCAAATTGAATGTTGTCAGACGTAAAAAAAGATGCGGAGATATTTTGTTTGCAGATCAGTGTTGTTAAATAGAAATTATACGTGAAGTGAATATTATACTTTCGTAACGACCCGTTTTCAGAATGACAAATTAGTGAAAAGAAGGGTTAAAACAAGATTTTAAAACTGTTGAAAAAAGCACTATTGGTGGCGTAATTGAGGTCTTAAAGTTTTTTTGTTAGATAATTGATAAGCACATGTCAATAATTTAACATATTTTTCCATTCATATCTGTTAATCTGAAAACGACATATTATAAGCAGAAAAATTACTCAATAGTTTTAAGATGTTATTGATTAAATTACCTAATGCACATATTACTGTGCGTCTGTTACGTAATAAAAAACACATAAACTGAATAAATCTGTTTTATTTTCATTCTTTGAACATTCTGCGTTTCACATTGTCAGGTACAGTTGACAACAGAATTTGGTCGACATTGTACAGCATTGGGTGAGCTCGAACTGCTTAGGAAGAAATATTACAAAAGATAATACTATTATTAACTAACAGCGGCAAAGTGCCGAGGAATTCATACGATAGGAAGCATTGGTAGTTGTGGGAGCATACTTTATCGAAACATTCAAATTTACTCATTACAACTGCTTTAGAACGTAAATTGTATGTAACGTAGTCTTCAAGAATTACAGATAAAATATCTAAGAACCAATCACCGAATGACAATTTTTATCGTGCAAATCAATGACAGTTAATAACTTGCAAACTGAGATTTCAACTGAAATGAGATGAAAGCTGAGGTAAATAAAATAAAGTTAACTATATATTTATTATATTTTACTATGAATTTTAATTTTTCGAATCATGTAGGTAACATTTAGGTACATTGTCAAGCAGTTGTAGAAAGTAAATTTTTGTTTGATCGAAGTTCAGACATTATCATCTCAACACTGACTCTAGGAAATTAGAACTCTTAGAAATAAATACTTTTTAAATTGGTAGATGGCGTCAAAATATAGTAAACTTAAAAAAAAAACGTTTTGTACAATATTTCTTTAAATTGTATCTTACATCGACGTCAATAGTGTGTACATATGAACAGGTTATAATTAATTAAAGTAATAATAATTAGCAATTCAGTAATACTTTCTCAGTATTTTGGTAATAACTTTGAAATCGGCTTTTTTTTCAATAGCGCCATCTATCGCACACAATAAAATCAACCTATTTTTTATAACAATATAAACATTACCATCGTAAGGGATTGGAACTCAGATTCATAAGGAAAATCGCTGAAATAGAGCGCGTTAATTTTTCTCTACAATACCTAGCACCAGAATTGAGATAATATGTTTTTTCCAAATGGAACAAGTTACACCTAAAGAGAAAGAGCTAGCGCCTCATTAGTTTGCTTGTGTCATTCCTGTGGATCTGTATTTTTAAATACACATGCTGTATGTTTGCATATATATACAGCAATATAAGTGTTCACAGATGTCATTTTAATTGTAAATTTATGTCACCGTAAAATTTTAGACACCGTTGTGTTGTTGTTAATAAGAAAACGCGTCAAATTTTAAACCTGCTGTGGGTTAGGTTAACTAATCTAACGCTGTTAGATCATAATCTGCCGGTATTTGCAATTTCATGGTGACATATTTACATTTAGCTCTCTCTCCACAAGCCGTGTTGGAGCCCTAGGTTAGCTATACAAAATAACAGTTGATAAAATCAATAATTACACATACATATAGATACAAGCTTACGTCTAATCATACAGCTATACAGACTAAAATTCTTTTAAGATGTCAACAATGACACCTCTGGTCTACCATTTTCTAAAATATCTCTCGGAATAATATTTTCGTACTTTTAATTAATAAACGGGTTATTCAAGTATTATGGTCGGTCCAGCTCGACTAGTAATTTTAAATTTGATAAATACATCTATGGGACCAAATTCAAATTTGTACTAACATTTAAGTGCCATATTCAAATTTGGACTAAAACATATGGCACCAAATTCAAATTTGGACTAAAACATATGGGACCAAATTCAAATTTGGACTAATACATATGGCACCAAATTCAATTTTGGACTAATACATATGGGACCAAATTCAAATTTGGACTAATACATATAGCACCAATTTTAAATTTGGACTAAATCATATGGGACCAACTTCGGATTTGGTAGTAACGATTTTTTATTAATTAACTCAATTAGAGCTGGAAAAAACCCAGGTTATTTTCGTAGTAAAGTATTATCACAAGAAACATGATATTTCACGTAGTAATATCGCGGTATTTCACTTCTGTGACTGAGGGACTTCTCTCAGTGGGAACAGAAAGTGACTATTTATGCTAAGTCCTTCACAATGTATCCAATATATTTAGTAAATGGTATTTCAGAATTGGCGTCAATATATTCCTACAACTGACACGACAGTCATACAATTTATATTGTAAAACAAATCTAAGAGCAATATCGTTAAAACGACATTCGACCTAGTACGTATAATTATTTTTATTTTACGAAAATAATTTCAGACGCCGTCGTCGCATTTTGAATTAAAAACGATACGTTGAACGAAGCCAATACACATAAATTATGAATAATTTTAAATACAAATTTAGCATCCCTTCTACTACACTACAACATTTCTTCAATCTTTTTAACATTCAGGATCACGGAGAACACTTGTACTAACGCGAAAGGAACCGGTTGCACTCATCAGATACCGCTATTAGCGCTAAGATTGCTTGTAATTATACGCTAAGATCCTTAGTATCTAAAGTGATTTAATTTTAATTACTGTTTTTGTGGCATAAAATGTAATGGTATGTATCATTATGATTAAGAAGTTTTACAGTAGTACCTTTATGGGACCAAATTCAAATTTGGCACTAACCTTTATGGGACCTAATTCAAATTTGTTACTAACAGTTATGGGACCTAATTCAAATTTGGCACTAATTAGTAGTAAGTACCAATGTTAAATTTGGTACTAAAATTTAATGGGATCAAATTAAAATTTGTTACTAACCTTTATAAATCAAGGAAAATCGAGAAAAAAACACAGTTTCCACACAAAAATGTCTTTTAGACTGGACCGAATACATAGTACTTACCACTTTTTTCGTGATTCGTTAAAAGTTATTAATGATAAGTATTACGTGCTCCTTTCGGGTTAGCTGTGGTGTTCTGTCTATCCCTGTATTTGACAAAGAGATTTTAAACGAATCGGTAATTATAAAATATGCCCTCGAAAATAGGCCTAGTGACATAAAACATTATTACTCTTACCTAAATAATTAACAACGAAGTACATAAACAAAACCACGTATTGGTCGCCGCCACGTGGCATATCACTCAAACAATTACAGCTCATACGACCTGCGACATATCATAAATAAGTCTTTAGTATTGGGACGATGACAGGGTCAAAGATATTCTAATTAATAAATAGAATATTTTATTTTTATAATAAATAAATTGACTAATCCGTTAGGTAGATTTTGGAAAAAGATAGCACACATATTTTTTGTTTTGTCATACTATTAAAAACCCACAAAGACATAGATCATCAATCTTCCGGAGTAGGGGGTTGTGAAGCATTCGTAAAAATCGTACAATGTAATGACGTCACTCAAAACTTCTAAGCATCTTCGTCATTTTTAGGTTGTGAAACAAAAGAAAAAATACGTGTACAACACTTCTAATAATCTAACTGACGTACTAATTAGGTTTTTTTTGTCATCATACCTATTCTGACCGGTACTCGCTGTCTGTTTGTAAGCCTGATATGCCAGATAAGGGCGAACGGAGTATAGCTGCCATAAGTATGTACAGAGTACAATATTGTACAGTTTATTTACAGTTATTATGGTTACATAATTATTATAATAAAATTGGTAACAGATTTCTTTATGATTAAGTATTTACGAAACTAAATCCACCCATTAGGGTTCCGTAAAATAAAAACGGAACCCTTATAGATTCGTCGTGTCTGTCTGTCCGTCCGTATGTCACAGCCACTTTTTTCCGAAACTATAAGACTGACGAAACTTGGTAAGTAGATGTACTCTGTGAACAGCATAAAGATTTTTACAAAAAAAAAAATTAGGGGTGCCCCCACCCATACTTAGAACTGAAACTCAAATTTTTTTTTTCATCGAACCTATACATGTGGAGTGTCTATCAATAGGTCTTCAAAAATTATGTTGAGGTTTCTAATATCATTTTTGTCTACACGGTTTGCACGAGAGACACTTCCAAAGTGAAAAAATGTATGTCGCCCCCTCTAACTTCTAAAATAAGAGAATGATAAAACTAAAAACAATATATGATGTACATTACCATGGAAACTTCCAAATTTTCGTTGGAAGTTTGTTGGAAGTTGGTTCGAACTCGATTTGATGAGTAGTTTTTTTTTAGTACGTCATAAATATAGGTACACTATTATTAAAACATCGATCAAAGTTACACCGAACTACACGAACTTATTTATTGTGTTACTTGCTGCTACGGGCCTTCATGGGCCTTCATGGGCGAGTCCGACTCGCACTTGGCCGCTTTTTTAATAAAGGCCTTTCTCATAAAATTACTTTCACAAATTCTCTTTTTTAATGTATCACGTAATTTTTTTGTAAATAGAAAAGTGTGAATTAAAAACGACCGATAAATCCATAGAGACAGTGGCTCGGACACCTAAGATGATTTAAAAATATTTTACAGTTTAAGTATTTTTTTGACGTAATCACGTCTTATAAATCGATAAACGCCGGCTGTACACACGAAAAAGTGTCACGTTATGAGCTGAGCGTGTAAGCGAGAGCGCGGAACAAGCGATAGAGAGACACAACAGACCTAAGCGTTCTTAGGACGGACGGATCTATATATCTAGTAACACGTTATCATGTAAAATTATCGTTCGTCAACTGACTTTACATGCGACCATTTTGTAATGGTAAAATTGTGTTGCCAAAGAATCCAGTACGAACATTCATATACCCTATACACACATTTTCTCCTAAACGGTAATCAAGCCCGAGATACAGTGTGCCTTACTAAATGAGTCATGAGTGATTCGATAAGTTGTCTAATGTTCATGAATTTAGTTTCGCAATACCCAGAAGACATTGATAAAATAAATGGTTTTCATTTTTATGTGGAAAAGTTTCAAATGTCATAGATATACTTCGTTACAAGTGGAATACTTTGGAATGGCCAAAACTATAAATACATATGTACTATTTTTTTTTTATACAAATAATGTAATACGACTGGCGAAAAACTTACCCATAACGCGAACTGATTAAAATAAATTGAACTTATAGCTTGTTCTAACACTTGAATTTTCGTACTTTTTTTTAGAAGTTCAAAACGTTACGAATTTATGATATCATCATTTATTTTGCAGTACGCTTGTAAATGCAAATGCAAAGAGTAATCTGTCGTAATCTCACTGTTATAAGGTTGTTTTTGTATCGTAGAAATTATCCGACTTTCCAACTCAAAGATTTTGTATCCAATATTCACACCACAATGAACAGTGCCACTATTAGATTAGAGTTACACAGACGAATAAAGTATCATTGAAGTATCATTGAAGTTTATCTCGTGGTTAAATGGTGGAGCAAGTTTTCGATATTTCGATGTATATTAAACAACATAATAGTATGGTATTGAAAGAAAAGATTACAATGAGAGTGGCACCTGCGCGAACCCAATGTCTCACGGAGCACAATTTGTATTTAATGTTATTATAATATGCTTTCATTGCCTGGTTTCATATTTTTTGAATAATTCTAGCTTTTTTAAAATTAGCCTTTTGTACGTACAACAGCAAACAGAATTTTCTATCTTATTTGTACACAACGATTTTTGGTTAGCAATTATTTGTGTTTTGCACGTCATCATACAAAAATTATGAAATATTACAGTAATTTTCAAACTTCTAAAAAAATACGCATTATATGTATCTTTCGCTTTTTTTACTCAATTCCTTTCGACGCGTTTCTACAATAAATATGCGCACGCGCAAACTAATCTATATCTCAGTTCTATTTACAATAATTAAGTTACGGTGGTCATCGCTCACCGTGTCGACTCAGCACCACAACTTAAATAAACAAAATATTATAGAAGTATTGCGTAAGATGTACCGTATGAATGTAATTTATTTGGTATCAAGGTTGATATAAAAATATATAAAACGATTTGAATAAGTCAAAGGTAAATTAACCTTTTTATGTCTTTTAATTTTGTACACGACAAAATGGTCCATTACTGGTTTTCTGTTACTTCTGAAAAAGCTCATTATACATTCTTACAACTTTTAGATGTCGTTTAATCCAGTTTCACATTGTTTCGTTTTGTAACGCGTAAAATCAGATATATGATACTCCGATATAAAATCAAAATCGACAGTGCCATCGGTCGCATGGTGCGGAGTTTGTACAGTGAGTGATGCCCACGAGTCAGTTTATAAAACATAACACAATATATTAGTATTTACTCTAATACTCATAAAATGGCATTAGTATAATATTTATGATACTTGTTCGTTAACATGTTCATCTATTCATAATATTCTCTAGTCTATAAGGCGCTTATTTGTAGCAAGCTGTTTTTATTATTTTTGTAGTATAACTTGCTTACAAAGCTCAAATTTCGTTGAAGTTACGTAGGAAATGATAGTTGTATAGCAATTGTTAATCGTAAAATATTTGGGATTCCTCTTAAACTTTGCAAATTTAACGACCACCTTTTTGTACTGTATTATGAATTTATCTATAAATGTGTAATAGACAGACTGGTTACAAAATCTTACATTTCGTTTTTATGGGTGAAAGTTATTGTCCGACAAAACTTAATAATTTTCGGATAACTGGAAAACTATACGGCATTGTGATGTTACTGTGGCGTTGCATTGGTAAAGTGCACAGTAATGTCATCGTTCACTGGTCGGTATCGGCCATAAAGCACGCGCAGCATGTAGGGAAAATGTATATTCTTGTTTAATGCAAAAGAGCCGCACAATTTTTTGTAATTCAATATCTGTCCAATAAAAATATCTTTATCTGTTCACGAATTTGACAGCACTACCTCGACTATCGTACACTATTCAAGCATTATTATTGTGTTCCGATTTGAAAGACAATCTTTCCAAATTATAAGACAAAGGGCTAAATCATCTTATTTATACAGATGACAAGTAGGCTAGCTAGGTCTTGATTTCAGAATACCGTGTTAATCTGTTATAGTCATATACCAAAATATAGTATTGTGCTGTTATGGTCATGTCTGTTGCTTACGATCAAATACTTGTCTGGTGCGGTATAATGACGTCCATACGTTATGAGCGGTGTGGATTTGCTGATCTACCTAATATTATAATACTCTACAGCATTGCAACATTGACTTGCTATACGACTACCACCTCTACTGCCCACCGTTACAGTCGACGTTAGTCCGGCGCGTTGAGCAGTGATTGCGAGTCGAGGAGTTGGCTGGCGTCGATGAGACTCAGCTGCATGGAGTCGAGGTTGGCGGTGACCTCGCCGCGGTGCAGGCTGAAGGGGTGGAAGCGGGCCACGGCAGCGCGCGCGGGGGGAGGAGACGACCCGTTCGACTGACGGTTGGACAGGATCGAGAGGGACTGCAACTTCTCGTTCAATCGGATTATCTGTTGGGAGATAAATTTTAGTTAGAAGTGATGATGGTATCGTTTGCAGCAAGTGCGCTGTGACCGCACCAAAATATATTTTAAAAACTACTTTGTACGAAACGAACGAAGAAAGTAGATTATGTGAAACTTTGTTTACAGGGGTTTCTTTAAATTGGATTGGTTCACCTGCTTGGCTGTTCGTAAGCTATGGTGTGGTCGAAAATGTAGCACGTAGAAGTCGAAGGTAAGCTCTCTTATTTACTTTGATTGTGAAAATATCTTGATTATAACTTGAAGATCAAACCGATTTTAAGGGACTTGTGGCGATAGGGAATGTTAATAGATATGTAAAATCACTTGAAACTTTGTTACAGTAAAGCTTTTCTATAATTCAGATAGACTAAATTTCGTTTTATTAATTTATTAAAAAATACCAAGAAGTTGTAATTTTAACTCGTTCTACAAGAAGCAGCCCCAGAAGAAGTGGACTTGGCGAAGCCCCGACGGACGGACAAAAATGAAATTGACTTCATCATTGCGGATAAACGACGTATATTCAGGGATGTCTCAGTGATCTCTAAGTTTGCTACCGGGAGCGATCACAGGCTTGTACGAGGCACCCTGCATATCAATTATAAGCTTGAACGCGTCCGTTTGATGAGGTCAACGCTCCGTCCGAACCTTCTCCAAACCATAGTTGGGTCTGAAACATTCCACCTAAAATTGGAGAACCGATTTGCTGCCTTGGAAACCACAGACAGCGTCGACTAGAAACTTAACAGAGTGGTGGATGTCCTACGAGATGAGGGCACAAAATTCTGCAAAATGCGGCGCAAAGGCAGAAAGTCAAAGCTTTCGACGGAAACTCTGCATCTCATGGAGGAACGACGAAATCACACGTTAACTTAACGTTATTACTTGTTTCTGTACAACGCGGTCAGCTCTAAGACCATTGTAATAAATCGTTGGACTATCTGGGTGCCCAAAATACAGGCGCAGCCTAGTTTGGGACCCACCGGGAAAAAATATGGAGCTAATTTGTCAACAGTATTTGTATTACCTAATTTGTAATTTACGTGTATATTAAAAAGAAAAAAAACTTCATCAGAACAAGGAGCTCTAAATAAGAAGATTACTAAACTTGTACGACGTGGCCTCAGATTAGCTAACACGCTCTTGATTGAAAAATCGATTGAGCAAAATCGGGGGTCAAAAGTGTTCGTCAAGTCACTAGGTAGAAGCCACCTGACGAAATGAACCACCTCCACGGGGAGAGTCGTTGTATCCAAAGCGGATATTCTCTCGAAAGTGGAAGACTTTTACGGCCACCTGTACGCATTGCATGCTTCTCATCTCCCACAAAACCAGGACAAAAGAGCCACTCTAACACGCCACTACACAGAAGACCTGCCTGAGATCAGTCCGGACGAAATTGTGATGGCTCTTGGACAACTGAAAAATGGAAAAGCCGCGGGCGAGGACGGCATTACAACAGAGCTCTTAAAGTCAGGTGGAACTTCACTTATAAAAGGGCTCCAAGAACTGTTTAATGCCGTCCTCTTCACCGGGAGAACTCCACAGGCATGGCATAGAAGTGTAGTCGTCCTCTTCTTTAAAAAAGGAGATAAGACCCTTTTAAAGAACTACAGACCAATATCGCTTCTGAGCCATGTCTATAAGTTGTTCTCAAGAGTTATCACAAATCGTCTCGCCCGAAGACTCGATGAGTTTCAACCTCCTGAACAGGCCGGGTTTCGAAGTGGGTACAGCACCATAGACCACATTCACACGGTACGTCAGATTGTACAGAAGACAAAGGAGTACAATCGGCCACTTTGCTTAGCGTTTGTGGACTATGAGAAGGCATTTGACTCAGTCGAAACCTGGGCTGATCTGGAGTCCTTACAGCGATGCCAAGTCGATTGGCGATACATCGAGGTGATGAGGTGTTTGTACGACGCCGCTACGGTGGCAGTTCAAATTGCAAGTGAAGTGCAAGTGCATCGAGGCGTGAGGCAAGGAGATGTTACTTCCCCGAAATTGTTCTCAAACGCACTAGAGGATATGTTTAAGACGCTGGATTGGGTTGGACATGGCCTAAATATCAACGGCGAGTACATCTCTCACCTACGATTTGCAGACGACATCATCATTATGGCAGAGTCGCTGGAGGACTTGCAGTGGATGTTGGATGGCCTGGCTAACGCTTCTCAACGCATCGGCCTCCGGATGAATTTGGATAAAACCAAGGTCATGTGCAACGAGTTCGTTGCACCGGGGCCGATTGTCGTAAATGAAATCACTCTTGAAATTGTTCAGAAATACATTTACCTAGGGCAGACGCTCGAACTAGGTAGGAGCAGCTTTGAGAGTGAGGCCATGAGAAGAATCCAGTTGGGCTGGGCAGCATTTGGAAAACTTCGTCGAGTCTTTTCGTCACCCACCCCACAAAGTCTTAAGACAAAAATGCACAACCAGTGCGTTCTACCCGTTATGACCTACGGTGCTGAAACGTGGACACAGACAGTGAAAATGGTCCGAAAGCTCAAGGTTGCTCAGCGAGCTAAGGAAAGGGCTATGCTTGGGGTTTCTCTGAGGGATTGCATCCGCAATGAGGTAGTTCGTCAGAGAACTAAAGTCACCGACATAGCTCAGCGTATTAGCAGACTGAAGTGGCAATGGACCGGTCACATCTGTCGCAGACCCGATAACCGTTAGGGTAGACGGATTCTGGAGTGGAGACCGCGAATCGGTAAACGTAGTGTAGGACGCCCTGAGACTAGATGGAGAGACGATATACGAAAGACGGCTGGTGGCGGTTGGAAACGTAGGACTGAGGATCGGGCTGAGTGGCGAAATATAGGAGAGGCCTATGTCCAGCAGTGGACGATTACGGGCTGATGATGATGATGATGATGATGAAGTCAAGGTCGAGTTACCTGTTCCCCTCGGTCTCGGTCTCGTTACCTGTTCCCTGAGGTCTCGGTCTCGGTCTCGTTACCTGTTCCCCTCGGTCTCGGTCTCGTTACCTGTTCCCTGTGGTCTCAGTCTCGGTCTCGTTACCTGTTCCCCTCGGTCTCGGTCTCGTTACCTGTTCCCCTCGGTCTCGGTCTCGTTACCTGTTCCCCTCGGTCTCGGTCTCGTTACCTGTTCCCCTCGGTCTCGGTCTCGTTACCTGTTTCCCTCGGTCTCGTTACCTGTTCCCCTCGGTCTCGGCCTCGGTCTCGTTACCTGTTCCCCTCGGTCTCGGTCTCGTTACCTGTTCCCCTCGGTCTCGGTCTCGTTACGTGTTCCCCTCGGTCTCGGCCTCGGTCTCGTTACCTGTTCCCCTCGGCCTCGGTCTCGTTACCTGTTCCCCTCGGTCTCGGCCTCGGTCTCGGCCTCGGTCTCGTTACCTGTTCCCCTCGGTCTCGGCCTCGGTCTCGTTACCTGTTCCCCTCGGTCTCGGTCTCGTTACCTGTTCCCCTCGGTCTCGTTACCTGTTCCCCTCGGTCTCGGTCTCGTTACCTGTTCCCCTCGGTCTCGGCCTCGGTCTCGTTACCTGTTCCCCTCGGCCTCGGTCTCGTTACCTGTTCCCCTCGGTCTCGGCCTCGGTCTCGTTACCTGTTCCCCTCGGCCTCGGTCTCGTTACCTGTTCCCCTCGGTCTCGGCCTCGGTCTCGTTACCTGTTCCCCTCGGTCTCGGCCTCGGTCTCGTTACCTGTTCCCCTCGGTCTCGGTCTCGTTACCTGTTCCCTGAGGTCGAGGTTGTAGACGTGGTACTGCACGGGCCCGGCGTGCGGCGCATCCAGCGGCAGCAGCCAGCGCTCGTAGCACTGCGTCCACAGCTCCACGCCCGCCACCGCGGTGCACGGGCTCAGCCGCGCCAGCTCACCCGCCGGGAGCTTCGTGGGGGTTATTTGAGCTACAACATTTATAAGACATTCCTGACTGATATATGAGCTGTACGATTTATATTAGTAGTAGATTATCTATGACACAATTCAGACGAGCATGAATCATGTTAAATTAACCTTTATTTATAAACAAAATCGGACTAAAGAGCAATAGAATTAGGTTAAAAATGTTCCTCCCTATTTTTACTTTTCTTGTCGTAATTCAAGAGATATGTAAAAAAAACAAATAGCAAAGGCTACGAATCCCGGAGTCTGTGGAGTTGCTAAACTTAAAACAATAAAAAAATGTTTGTCTGTAAAGTCGGTTTACTGACGATAGAACGTGACAACGTCTTAAGAAAATACTGATGGAATGGTAGCATTTTTCAAAAGAAATTTTTAATTTCATTTGTTAAATAGATTTGTATGTAAAAAGTAATCAGTAGAATTTAGTCATTTTCAATCAAAACAATGCAAAAAACAATGCAAAAAAGCTTTTAGATGCCGGGGATCGAACCCGGGGCATTTCACATGCAAAGCGAACGCTCTACCACTGAGCTACATCCCCGCTTGAACTACTGGTCGAAATAATTAATACAACTGTAACAAACATGCGGCGAGGTAACGGTACATGACGTCATGTTTTGTGGGCGTGCAGCCGGCTTCATCGAATTATAAGACGTTATCACGTCAAAAATTGGCAGTCATAGGAACTGCCGATAGAAGTGAAAACTTGTGACACACATGTTTTCACTTTAAATTGAATTGTCTAATTTATTTATCACCTTGTCAGAAGACGAATTATTTGTTAAACCATCGTAGGTCTATGTACATTCGCATAATTTCAACACCGCCAGCTAAATCGATGGTTGCGCCATCTAGTTTTACATCAACGTAATTATACAGAATATTGCAACTCTTTACTGTTTCTGTTGCCCTGGTACTGGTACCTAGGGGCAATTTGACGCGGTGTGTCGCAGATTTGGCTTAAAGATAAGTGTCGCCAAGACGGAAGTAATGGTTATGGGTGATCTGGATCCTGTAAATCTGCAGTTAGGTGAAAATTACATAAAACAAGTAGATAAATTCAAGTACCTTGGAAGCACTGTTAACTCAAAAAGCGACCTAGATGCAGAAATTAATAGCAGGATTGGAGCTGCTTATGCAGCTTTCGGGAAACTTCAATCAAAAGTATTTAGGTCACATGACATTAAAATTGATACCAAAATAAAAGTTTACCTAGCCATCATTCTACCAAACCTTTTGTATGCATCAGAAACTTGGTGCCTATATCGTAGACATATTCGAATCCTGGACAGATACCACCGGAAATGTCTTCGTGATATTTTGAACATCAAATGGTCGGATCGTGTAAGAAATACTGATGTACTTCGACGTGCTAATGTCAACGGAATCGAAGCTTACTTGATGCGCCGTCAATTACGCTGGAGTGGACACGTGTCGAGGATGCCTAACGAAAGAGTGGCAAAACGCATTTTCTACTCCGAACTTCAGGATGGCAAGCGGAAACCAGGGGGTCAATATCTAAGGTTTAAGGACGTTCAGAAGAGACACATGAAGAATTGCAAGATCGACCCTTCTCGTTGGGAAAGCAAAGCTGAGAATCGTTCCGAGTGGAAGCGAATTGTGCACAATCGCGTTTATGCATTTGAAGACGACAGAAAGAAGGAGCTAGATCGTAAGCGTGACGAGCTTAAGAATAGACTTCCTTCATATCATATCTATAATTATGTGGATGGCGTTCTAACTTGCCATGACTGTTCACGAACTTTCACAGCAAAAATAGGCTACATAAGTCATCTTAGAGCACACCGTCCACGGTAAATTTAAAAAATGAAATAAAATAATAATTTATATATTTATAGAAGCAGTCGTCGTAGCCGAAATCGGCTGGAAGACATCATCACCTAGGGGCAAATGCAACTCCTTTATATTTCTGTTGTCCTGGTATCTGGAGATAAACGCTGGGCTGTTGGAGGTAGGTAATCGAAACTATTTACTGTTTCTGTTACCCTGGTACCTACCTGGCCGTTTTTACCGAGTTTACCCGAAGATTTCATATCCGATCCGATCCGATCCATTATCATATTATCCAAGCGTGACGATTGATGAATCCATTTCACAGCCCACGAAAATTCTGTCTATAGCGCGCCTAAAGAAGTTTTCACTTCAAAAATAAACCTACACTATTTAACACAGTTTATCTGATCATCATCATCAGCCGCAAGACGTCCACTGCTGAACAAAGGCCTCCCCCCTAGATTTCCACAACGAAAGGTCCCGCGCAACCTGCAACCAGCAGTTTCCAGCGACCTTTGTGAAGTCTGTCCATCTAGTGGGAGGCCGTCCAACACTGCGTCTTCCGGTTCGTGGTCGCCACTCGAGAACCTTTCTTCCCCATCGGTTGTCAGTTCTTCGAGCGATGTGGCCTGCCCATTGCCACTTCAGCTTGCTTACTCGTTGAGCTATATCGGCCACTTTCGTTCTTTTGCGAATATCTTCATTACGGATTCTGTCGCGCAAAGAGACTCCGAGCATAGCTCTCTCCATAGCTCGCTGTGTGACTTTGAGCTTTGTTATGAGACCCACAGTTAAGGACCACGTCTCAGTTCCATAAGCCATCACTGGCAACACGCACTGGTCAAAGACTTTTGTCTTTAGGCATTGGGGTATTTTGGACTCGAAAGATGTGTCGAAGTTTCCCGAACGCTGCCCATCCGAGTTGGATCCTTCGCTGGACCTCTTTGTCGAAGTTGGATCTACCTAATTGGATCTTTTGACCCAGGTAGACGTATTCGTCAACAACTTCGAGTGTGGTATTCCCAACAATAACCGGTACAGATGAGACATGCACATTTGACATGACCTTCGTCTTGTCCATGTTAATCCTCAAACCAACCTGTTGGGATACTCTACTGAGGTCCCTGAGCATTGCACCGAGGTCCTCCAGCGACTCCGCCACAATGACTATGTCGTCGGTAAACCGAAGGTGAGTGATGCATTCGCCGTTGATATTGATGCCATGTCCGTTCCAGTCCAGTAGCTTAAACACATCTTCCAGCGCAGCAGTGAACAGTTTCGGAGATATAACATCTCCCTGTCTAACGCCTTTCTCTAGCTGGATATGTTTTGTGCACTGGTCCTGTAATCGGACAGACATTGTGGCTTTGCTGTAGGTACACTTCAACACTTCGATATAGCGATAGTCGATGCGGCATCGCTAGAGAGACTGAAGCACTGCCCAGGTCTCGATGGAATCGAAGGCTTTCTCATAGTCCACATACGCTATACATAGTGGCCGATTATACTCCTCGGTTTTCTGTATAATCTGCCGGAGCGTATGTATGTGGTCTATGGTACTATAGCCTTTTCGGAAACCGGCTTGTTCGGGTGGCTGAAAGTCGTCAAACCTGCGTGCGAGACGATTCGTGATTACCCTCGAAAACAACTTATAAACGTGGCTCAGAAGTGAGATGGGTCTGTAATTCTTCAACAAGGTGTTGTCACCTTTTTTGAAGAAGAGCACCACCACACTTCTGCTCCACGCTTCTGGCGTATTACCGTCAAGTATGACGGAGTCGAACAGCTTCTGGAGGACTTTAAGTACCGGTTTTCCACCCGCTCTCAGAAGCTCAGTCGTAATTCCGTCATCGCCAGGTGCTTTGTTGTTTTTAAGTTGTTTGAGGGCCATCCTAATCTCATACAGGCTGACTTCCGGGATATCTTCGGTAAAGTGCCGGGTCAGCTTGGCTCTGGGGTCTTTTGCCATGCTAACGACAGGTTGTGCTTGTGTAGAGGTGTATAACTGCTCATAGAACTTCTCAATCTCCTCCAAAATCTCGGGCTTCGACGAGACTACGTTACCGCTATCGGTCTTCAGTTTGGCCAGCTGACTTTGCCCAAGAGACAGATTTCTTGCGAACACTTTCGAGCCTTGGTTCCGCTTGATCGCTTCTTCAATACACGAAGTATTGAAGCAACGTATGTCGCGTCGCACACAAGTAGAGATCCGTCTATTGTCCGTCGCCCGCCGTCTGTATACCGTCATGTCGACCGAAGACTGCAACCGCATATCTCGCCTAACTGCCATGAGATTTAGAGTATGATCGGAGAGCTTTTGGGTTCTATTTTGGCGTCGGCTCTTATAAAATTTCCTGCCAACTGCTTGAACAGTTTCCACCAGCCTGTCGTTTATTTCGTCCGCCGTTACGCATTCATCTAGCGATTTTGAAGTTCGAGTTGAAAGTTATCGGGATCTTCGATTTGAGCATAATTTGGTCGGAGCGTGGACTTCATTAGACGTGATCTTTCGAACTTAATGTTTAGATTCAGCGTGCCTCTTACAATACGGTGATCGCTGCCGGTCTTAACCCTACTGATCACAGAGACATCGCTAAATATTTGCCGTTTAGTCGTCATAATGAAGTCGATCTCATTTTTTGTGCAACCATCTGAGCTAATCCATGTCCATTTTCGTTGTGGCTGTTTCTTGAAAAAGGAGTTCATCATAAAGAGGCTCTCCCTTTCCAAGAAATCAGCTAGACATTGCCGTCTTGGGTTCCGCTGCCCATATCCGAATTGTCCCACTCTCAACTCATCACCGCTACGTTTGCCCAGTTTCGCGTTGAAGTCTCCCATCACAACTGTGAAATGTGTTGGCGAGACATGTATGGCTTTGGAGATGTCCTCATACATGGTCTCAACCTCTTCGTCGGGATGTGTCGAGGTCGGTGCGTATACCTGTATGACCTTCAATGAATACCGGTCGGTTATTTTAAGTACAAGGTATACAACCCTGCTCGACACACTCTCGATCATTAACACGTTGTTGACGAGAGACTTGCGGATGATAAACCCGACACCCCCTTGGGTTTGTTGATCTCCCTCCCGGTAGTAGAACAAGTTGCCGGATTCGAGGGTAATCCTGTCCTCGCCCTGTCTACGGACTTCGGATAACCCCATGATATCCCAGCGCAACTTGTCCACTTCTTCTTCCAGCTCCACAATCTTTTCGTCAGCCCTCAGAGTCCGTGCGTTAAAGGTCGAGTCGTTGGGTTTGGTGGCGGAGCGTCTGCCGGGGATTCTTCGCACCCCATGCTCCACCGGAACCAAGGCTGCCACCAGCGCCTGGAATAGCGGAGCCGCCGGGGACTAGGGGCCGTTTCTTTATTGTGTTCTTCATAGGGGGTATTTGCCATAGTCACCACGCTTGGCAGGCGGTTTGGTGACCGCGGAGCCAGCCCTTTGCACCGATGACGCCGCTGCCCGTCACCGGTCTGGTCAATTTAGGACTGGCTTTTAAATGGTTATACCGCCATTGGTTCGGTCGTCAGAGCCTCATTAGTTGGCAGCAGGGTGTACCACGCGCAGGAGAGGTTGACATTTGGGGAAGCTAGATGTTTAGTGCTTCCCCCTTACACCCCTATTTATCTGGTTTATCTGGTACTAAAACTTAAATCTAGAGACAAACTTTGAACAAAAATACTCGGCGTCATCATCACTAAATGAGCAATAAAGACATAGAAATACTAAGTAATAATAATCTCTGGGCGACGAGCGCAGTGTAGGTAATAATTTGGGTTTTTCATGTTTCGACAGCTGCGTGCGTAAAAAAACTCACAAATTAGAAATATCTTAGAACTCTAAAATTAAAAAAATATATATCTATATTATAATGCTTGCATATTTATTTTGTACCCAACAATGTTAATTTTGAATCAGGTATTTTGTTTCAAATATTTTATTTAAAAAACGAATTAATTTCGTTATAATGTACTTACATAGCCTCTGTTTCGGCTGTGTAGCTTGCGTCCCCATATACAAAGGATTGTAAAACATCGCCTTGTCTTGCTCTGAGAACTGTTCGCCCCAGTCCCACACTGGTCGCTGGATGAAGTTCTGAAATTAAATCAATTATTATTAGCTAAATAACTTCAAGAACAGTAAAAAATAGTATCGAAACTATTGTTTTCTCCCATGATGTAAAAGAATTATATTAATTATATATCATCAGACCAGCCTAAAAAGCGTTTGGTTCATCATAGCTATATACGGCATTATTTTTGGGGCAATACTAGAGCAAATTTTAATTTTTACTCAGTAGTATTGAGCTGAAAAAATTTGCTCTATTATACCAAATGTCTACGTCTATGTTTTTGTGCCTGAGAACTGTCAATAAAATCTAATAACGATACACTAGTTGAATTCTTAACTAGATTATTACTGTGTTTCAAAATCAGCCTTTATTACAAAATTCGTGAAAACTCTAGGACCGACCATGAATGAAAGTAATCTATATATACAACGTGTGGCGGAAAGGTCCAACAATATTTTAACAGGTCATTCCAACACTGATGTGGACTTCATCTCCGAAGGTCTCTTTCCCCTCAGCATGTTAGATCACGAGATAATACGAGTCAAAGTTTGATGTAAAATATAACAGTAACAACCCTAATGCACGTACAACAAACGTCAACAGCTGACACGTTTGTCAGCTGTTGACTGCTGTTGACCTTTCCTGTCAAAGACTAAATTTTGTGCAGAAAAGGTATTTTTTTGCCTACTTCGAAACTGTGAATGGAATAAACAGAAGTTAAATTATTAATTCATTAATTAATACTTAATAGGTAATGGCTAGAACTGTTTGACAGTTGAGAGCCCATTCAGGCGGTCTACAACTACAATACCTCATCATCAAATCATCAACAGCCCACTAAATGTTCCCACTCCCAGCAGTGGCCTTCTCTCGCAAGGAGAGAGTTCAGGCCATTATCCACCACGCTGGCCCAGTGCGGGTTGGTGGATGACACATGACTTCGAAATATTCTAGGTACATGTCGGTTTCCTCACGATGTTTTCCTTCACCGTTTTACGTTAGCGGCATTACGCACATGACTTCGAAAAGACAGTGGTGCGTGTGGGGTTTGAACCCGAGATCTCCAGATCGGCAGTCGCCGTTCTCCCGACTAGACCAGCTGTAACTTTCCCGACTAGACCAGCCGTAACTTTCCCGACTAGACCAGCCGTAACTTTCCCGACTAGACCAGCCGTAACATTTCATTTTTTTCATTTCATTTCACACGAATTTCCAGAACAGAAGTTCCATGCAACCTCGACTACTTATATCTTATACCTACGTCTCTCGTCGCTCATCACTATACCGAGCAATTTTATGAATGAACAAGAACAAAATATTAAAAAATGATTTACCCCGACTACCTCGTACCGGATTTGTAAACTGTTGTTTTTTTTTAATAAAGAGTGACGAGACGAGCAAGACGTTTGCCTGATGGTAAGCAACATGCCTGCCACATAACAACACAGTGACACGCAGCTGTATTTCTACTTCTACTTATTACCTAGCACTGCACTGCGCTCGTCACCCAGATATCTCAGAAGTTATATCTCTAAGCCCAGTAATTTCACTGGAAACATTGCCCTTCAAACCGGAACACAGTAATGTTTGCACATTACTGCTTGGCGTTAGAATAACAGGGAAAGGTGTGGTACTTCCCCAGGCGGACTCTGCTAAAAGTCCTACCACTACTAGATTATTACTAGTCCTAGATTGTGATAGTAAGATTACATTCAACAAGATGTAAGAAGTCAACTATCAGTACTTTGATGCATTTCGTAGAATTTCAAACTAATGTTCACTTCTTAATTTACTTTTAATCTTTGCGAAGTTGCGAAAAGTCCCCGACGGCAGAATCAGATTGTCGGTAAGTCGGCATTGTCAATGGGTTTGACCGTATGCCGCCGGCCAATAGGAGAACGCGCCGGTCCAAGCGCAGGGGAATTTTCGGCCTTTCGGCATAGCGCACCGCTCGGACTTAGAAATCGTCAAGAATGATTTTTTTAAAGTTGGGGGTTCCGTCATATTTGTTTTTAAATTTGGTTTTACCTTGACAAAGAAAACATACGTAAGCCTTACATATGTTTTCTCATGAGCACGGGAAATCGTTAGTTCGGTTCTCGGCTTGGTCGATATTTGAATAATAAATTCGATTGTTTTCTATGGGTCTAAGATTTAGTTTTCCTTGTGAGTTCACAAGAACAACTAAACAGCTTCCCCAACACAGAACGACCTAGTGAAGAGCTACGATTGTGAGGAGTTCTTACATGGCTTTTACAAAGATAGATAAAGGAAATAGCACATAGGATAGGTACGTAACTACCTAGGATAGGTATCATCACACATCGGTACATGTACCTAATAATAGTAGTAGTAGTAGGACACTTTGCATAGTCCGTCTGGGGAAGTACCACAACTTTGCCAGTTATTTTACCGCCATGTAGTATTGTGCAAGCATAACTGTGTTCCGGTTTGAAGGGCAATGTTTCCAGTGCAATTGCAGAGCATAGAGATATAAGATCTCATATCTATGCGGTACGAGCGTGGTGCAGTGCTGGGTAATAATTTGGACTCGTGTTCCAATAGCTGCGTGCGTGTTGTTAAGAACAGGCATAGATCCATCAGGCTTACCATCAGGCACATGTCCTTCTCGTCTCGTCACTCTTCATTGTAAAAAAAGTTCGTCGTTTTTAAAGTGCGGAACCCTAACCGTTCAATTTGAATTTTTTAGAAATATTTATGATTTTAATTTTTGAGTTCAGTCGTTCTCTACCGTCATAGCTGATGACATGTGTGTTGTTTGTTTTATCGCGAAATTGATACCTACGGTGCGCTGAATGTGCGCTATGCCGTAAGCACCTTGGATTGCAGTGTAAAATGGATAAATATGTTTGTGTTTTTGTGCGGTGAAATTTTAGTGTTAGGTACTTACAGTGCGACTATGGTTAAATAACTAAAATAAAAGGTAAGCTCATTTAGCCAAAAGTAAGTAGCTAGTGTAGGTATCTTCCCAACTCATTACAGAGTTTAAATAATCAAATTAATTATTTTAACTTTTTATTTGACTGTGACTCAAACATGTACCTACCTACCTACTTACATAGTTGTATTTAATTTGACATTCTATCCTGACTAATATTGTTTGAAGACTTCTTACTTACATTTGACAACATTTTGTCGACTGAATTTAGAAGCAAGTTAGACAAGCAATCCTCGCTTCCGAATTTAGTATGCTACTCGTAGACTCGTAGCTTATTGAATGCTAATAAAAAGCATCTCTTTTTATTATAAACTGGCTTAATCGAATATTGCAGTGCAATAGCTTCCACACCTAATCTTTCTATTCCTGTTCGATTTCTATGCTAGATATTTAGGTAGGTTTTTCAAACGACACAAGTAGTAGCTATTGAGCCTGCGTCGGCGCGGCGGCGTACGGCGGCGTTTCTATGATCTATGGCGGCGCGGCGTCGCGGCGCAGTCACTGACCGCTGCGCCGCCGCTGGCTAGGGTTGCTAAATAAAAGTAATAAACAACGAATTATTAACTTTGTATGGAAAAAAAAATTTGTGCTTTCGTGTCTAATATTCACATAGGTATGTGATTCGATACTTAGTATAGATGAAGTACCATAAATATTGTTGGACCTTTCCGCCACACGTTGTATAAAAGCGAAAGGTCACTCATCAAGGAATCTCAGAAACTACAAATGCTAGAAATCCGAAATTTTGGATGTAGGTTCCTTTTAGCACGTAGGCGCTCGCTAAGACGGGGTTTTGCGAAATTCAACCCCTAAGAGGGTGAAACAAGGGATGAACGGTTGTATGAAAATTCGTGATTTTCAAAGTTAACAAATTTTGTATCTAGACACTTGACACAAAGCAATTCAATGTTTGTTCCATCAATTTTGTAATGTCGAACTGTACGGGGGTGAAATTGGGGTTGAAATGGGGGATGAATGTCAATATGGAAGTTCCCAACCGTTGAAGATAAAACCATGAAACTCTGAATATAGACACTTGACATGAAGCAAACAAATGTTAGTTCTATCAATTTCGTAATTTCGGACTGCACGAGGGTGAAATTGGGGTTGAAATGGGGGTTAAATGGCAATATGAAAGTTCCCAACCGTAGAAGATAAAACCATGAAACTCTCTTTATAGACACTTGACATGAAGCAAACAAATGTTTGTTCTAGCAATGCTGTAACTTCGAACTGTATATGGATGAAATTGGTATTGAATTGGGGGATGGAAGTATATATGGAAGCTCCCAATCGTTGAAGATAAAACCATGAAAGTCTGTATAAATGTCTGTTTCAACAATTTTGTAATTTCGAACTGTACGGGGATGAAATTGTGGTTGAAATGGGGGATAAATGTCAATATGAAAGCTCCCAATCGTTGAACATAAAACCATGAAACTCTGTATATAGGCACTTGACACGATGCAAAAAAACGTTTGTTCTAGCAATTTTATAATTTCAAACTGTATGGGGATGAAATTGGAGTTGAAATGGGGACGAATGTATGTATGGGGCTTTCAAACCTAAACAACTGAACCGATTTTGATGAAATTGTGTAAAATTGTTCTATTATAATCTGTTTGTAGTAACCGGAAATGTGTCTGGGTATACAAATAAGTACCTACTGCCTGAGTTACCTTAGTATTTATTTCGCGCGGACGAAGTCGCGGGTAACAGCTAGTATAATATATTTATTATAGCACCATCTCCGAGTGTGGCTATGATAAATATTATAGTATGTATATTAATATAAATTATAGCTACGTGTGTGACGGGCTTAAGGCAACATCTCACGACTTGTGCATCTACATGGAGTAACAGTCGAGAGGTGTAGGTGGGAATCGAGTCCATGACCTACGGATCCGCGGACAAACTTATATCAAACTACAGATAGTGCAATCCACGAAGACGCGCCCCACTATTCCTCCTAACCGTTTATAGTATATGTGTGCAAGCTTCCGTCAATGTTTGAGTGTTATCGGTACACACTAATTACCTATGAATGCACACGCACACTACAATGACTGGTGAATGGTTCGCGACTGACGCTCGGAGCAAACGTGATTGGTGGAGAAAAAAATTGGTGGGGCGCGTCTTCGTGGATTGCACTATCTATACGTTTCTGTCTTTTTCAGGAAACCTGTTAAAAATTTAATCAAATATTCTGATACCTTTTGCACGGCCAATTCTCGATCTCTCGCGCAGTTGAACAAGAACGTGTCGAAGAGGTGGTTATGGCAGCAGTCCCACAGCGTGGTCAGGTATGTCTCTGTGAAGCAATTACGTGTTTTTTACGACATATCAATAAAAACTAAGATTGTTGAATCTTTCTCAGCATTAAAGAAGCTGCAGCAGAAGAATGGGCTTTCTTATAAGGTTTATTTTAAGTAACAAGAATGTAGACTCTATTTAAAATGCGAGTTTCGTTGCTTGCCCCGATTTCCATGCCGCCCTGGGCCACCTTACCACCATCGGCCTTGTTGTCGTCTCCGACGACCATTTCACTCCCAGGCTTTATTGCTGGCCGCGGCCTCTCTGCCACCCTAGGCCTAATCTTTAACATTTGTTTAATCTAGAAACACTAAAATGTCTTCTTTTTTACAGGATTTATTCGAAGTAACAAGAACTTAGATTTTGCCCCAGGTGGCAGGTGGCTATAATACGTCCCTGTTTACCACCGCCAGCCTCCTCGTCACCTCCAGCTGCCTTACCACTCTTCTCTTTGCCGCCCTCGACCTTTTTGTTAGCTTAAAACAATCTGCCGCACCCGACGTCCTGACCACTCTCAGATACCTTGTCACTCCTCTTTATGCCGCCCTTGACCTTTCTGCTTCTCAAACCTATCTGCCGCCCCTTACCTCCTAGCCTGCACTACTTTCGTATAAGATGCTCTTTTGTTGGTAGTTAAAATTGACATGTAAATTGTCCATTTATGAATAAACTACTTTAATTTTGAGTTTCAAGTACCAGTGAACTGGAAGGCGGCGGGGAACTGCGCCTGCAGCTGCCACACGCAGTCGAGGTAGAGCAGGAACACGGGCGCGGGCTGCGCCGCCGCCGCCTCCTTGCCGCCCCCGGCCTCCTTCACGCCGCCCGGCCGCGGGAGACCCAGCCTGAGGAGATTACCACTGGGTTACTGAGATCCAAAATTAAAATATTTTGTAAATTCGAGATCAAAATAAAGTCGCCGTTTATGCCACTAGGTAATAAAAGGTGTAGGTAATTTTCTGTTTTTTTCATCGCTATATCTCATCATCTGCAAGACGTCCACTGCAGAACACAGGCCAGGCTGGTAGGTAGAACAAGCAAGCCTTTGCAAGCCAAAAAAATACGACTGCGAACAGGCGTATTTTTTTCTACCTAACAGCATCCAGTTTTACCGCAGTTCCCGTTATTTTCCCGTGTTCAAATTTAGGTTTTGTGCTATTTCAGACTACAATCTAATAATATTAGTAAGAATAAATACGTCAAGAAACTTACCGATCGCAGAAGGGATGTCCTAAAGCCAGCCACTCCTTCTGCACGAGCGACTGGAAGCCCGAGATGGTGCGGAAGTGCGGGTCCACTAACAGCTGCGTCAGAGACGACACCACCGCGCAGTAGTCCACACCGTCTCCTGCAAACACGATACAATTGAAATCAGAACGCTTTTCACACACAATTTACACACTTCGAATTTACGTGAAGTAATTTTTTATGTACCTTCATTACCTGAAATCTCAAAATTGGCTTTCTAAGCTAGCGTTGTTAGTATATACTAACACTACTCAATCGTCCACGATTCATTCGTCAGAAAATACGTAACGTCTGGCGGCCCTGGGATCTTACTATAGAACACTCCCGACTAATTCACCTTTCAAACAAAAAAAAACAAAATCGATTAATCGTTCAGGAGATCGATACCGCCAACAGGCACATTCTCTCTCTCTCTCTCTCTCTCTCATACACACACATACACGTCAAACTTATACCACCCCGTTGTATTGCGTCTGCACGTCTGCAGTGTTGCAGCTGAGATAACGTACCCTCCTGCAGTACGACGGTCGCGTTCCGTGCGAGGTGTCCGGCCGCCTCGTCCGCGAACGCGAGGCAGTTGCTCACGTGCCGCAGCCACCGGCTCGAGTCCAGGATGCTGTAGTACTGCGAGTCTTGCACCTGGCATAACATTACACTTGAGACACTCATATACTCAAACATCGTCATATGGTGGTCGTAGCGTGGTCCGAAGGGGCGGACATAGGGGGCATGAAAATCGTTGGAGCCGTTTGCGAGATTCAGATTCTACACCGTTATTTTTATTCATTAGAATTTTATCAGCGTTGTCTATACTGTTACTGAACACAACAAGCTGAAAATCAAATCAAAAATCTGGTGAAAAAAATAATTCACGGCAATTATGCAATTTAAAGTTAAAGTTACGGCTGGTCTAGTCGGGAGAACGGCGGCTGCCGATCCGGAGACCCCGGGTTCAAACCCCACACGCACCACTGTCTTTTCGAAGTCATGTGCGTAATGCCGCTAACTTAAAACGGTGAAGGAAAATATCGTGAGGAAACCGACATGTACCTAGAATCTTTCGAAGTCATGTGTCATCCGCCAACCCGCACTGGGCCAGCGTGGTGGATTATGGCCTTAACTCTCTCCTTGCGAGAGAAGGCCCCGAGTCCCAGCAGTGGGAACGTTTAGTGGGCTGTTGATGTTGATGATGATGATGCAATTTATGGTCACTGACATCATTTACGCAACAGTTACGGTGTACGTAGCTACGTAGCAGTATTATTTATTTATTTAATTAGGCGTACATAACAGATTACAGTTAATGTTAAATAACAGATAAATTATTATATTGTGATGTTCTAAACTGTTTACATAACACAATGAATTTCATATACAATGAAATTACTTCATTGTCAAGGTCAGGCGATCGGCCAACCATGTCGACACCAACCTGCCTACCCCCAAATTTAATAACCACTTGCATTTCTTAAGTTACGTGTCGATCGCAAGCAAAGTCAGTCGATGATAGTTTGTCTGCCGTGAAAATACTAGTGAAACGTTACTACAGGTGTAGTGATCATTTCTTTGAGAGTGAAATAAAACGCTGTATTTATTTAGGTGAATTGGACACTGCACAAGTTTTAAAACGAAGTAAGGCGCCAGAGCAGTTTCCACTCGCTAAAATCCAATCAGGTCAAAAGTGTGTGTGTGTCGATAATGGTGGTGTAACAATAACTAAAACTAATACCTGTAGGTAGAAACTGTTTAATAAATTAGTGATCGTTGTAAATAGCCGATTCCAACTTTTTGAATATGCAAAAATACGTTACGTACATACATACGTTACGTTTTTCCAAGATTCTAGCGTATAAACATTGAAACAATTAAATTTGATGTAATTTTCCTACGCCCAAGAAATTATGAAAAAAAAGTTGCAATAATAACTTAAAAATTAAACGGAGTAGGTAGGTATTTCTATCTAGCTTGATATATATGGACGAATGTTGTAGTACATAATGCGAATGACAAAAATAAGGTAGTTTGGTAGTTAGATTGGCCTTGTGGCTAAGTGGTTAGTAGCTGCCTGCGAAGCCGAGGGCCGTGGGTTCGATCCCCACCCAGTGCAAATATTTGTGTGATGAATTCAAATGTTTGCACTTTGTCTGGGTGTTTCTATGTATAATAAGTATGTATTTAAAACTATATAAGTATTATATCAGCTATCTGGCCGCCATCACACAAGCTTTGCTTAGTTTGGGGTCAGATTGTGTTGTGTGTGAATTGTCCACCAATTTATTTTTTATTTTTTTTGCAAGGTAGGTGCGCCCGGCCCCCGGCCGTCGTAGGTACCGTTCATTATAAATGACGTCGCCGTGTTTACGTTTACAAACATGATCAATTGAACATACTTTTAGCCAGGATTTTTGTAAATTTCAACTAATTGCAGAATCTGTAACTAGTTGTAAATAGATTAACTGCTACATCACGATGCATTCCTGACCACTGTTGCGGAAAAAATCTCTGAGACTGCACACTACGCTGTTTTCCCTGTTGTGAAGGTTCTTGGCATTTCCACTTCCTCGGAATGTACGATTTCACAAGCAAAGAGCGCCAATGTATTGCTGTCATTGAACATATCAATTTTAATTGAATCTAAATGAATATGTGTCTAATGAGATAATTGTACTCACCCAGAAACCGCCTAACGTAGTGGGGGTACACAGTTCCACTAGTTTCTTGTACGAGGCTTGCAGCATCGAGAGTGGGGGCAGCACTGTCGCGCTGTTTGTGTTCACGAAGCTGTTTCCGCAGAGGTAGATGACGTGTGGCGGGGTCAGCTTCGGGTGCGAGCGGCGGACCTGGGGATCAAATGTCTGGTTAAAAAACTACAAAACAAATCTGAAGTGCCTTATTCACTGCACTCACGTTTGCACCTTTGGGATGGGTCGGCTAACCAGCTGGATGGAGGCTTTGGAATCAATCGAGAGACGTGCCAAAAGGCTCAATTCAATTCATTTATTCGAACCATATATTCATAAGAACACTTGGTAACGTCATTAACAAAAAGGCAAAGAATCCGTGTACATAATAATATGCTCATAGGCCCTTGTTCGAAAATGACTTCAAAGTCTTAAAAATCGTCGCAAAATTGCTAGTTTGTCGGGGTTTCCTGGGCTACCGGCGTGCGCACCTCAGCCAAACATAGTTGAAGGCAGCAAGCGCCCGACTAGCGCGATCACTCATAAGCTACTATTTCATATAGATAATAATTGCAGATTGTACATAGTACATAGATCAGATTAATTATTATAGGATGGATTTTTTTGGAAATTTGATTGGAATGATGGCTGAGTTAGAAATAATATACTGTTCTAATTAGTCCGTCAGGATTTACACTAAAATTAAACAAACAAAAATAATAATATTAAATCTCCGAACAACCCACCCCGAACTGCTCCCGGCGCAAAGGTGCCCATGACGGTCGCCGCGTTCCCAGTTCCACGTGTCGCGGTCTCGGCGCGAACTGGCGCCCATACAATTCTATAATGTCAAGTGCCTGTTGCGGTCTCCGGTCGCAGCCTCGGCGCGAATTGGTACCTTAACTTTTGAAACTGCAATGATACCTGAGGTGAGATATCCAGGAATGGTCGGCTAAAGGGGCACGATCTTGAAGCAAATGGACAAGTGAAGAGTCGTAGAGCGTAGTACTCCATACCTGTTCGAGTAGCACGCTCTCAGCGGTCGCGGAGGCGTCGGTCTGCAACAGCTCCCCGCTCCTTAACAGGGCGGCGCCCTCGGGCCGGCCCCACACCCACACCGGCACGCGACCGGAGCGGAAGTGACGCGCCGACTCCATCAGGTTGTAATCTGGAATGTTACATATATAGCTAACAACGTTTTACTTTAGAAATGAAATTTTAATGTGCTAATTTCACTGAAACATAAATTACATCGTTTGTAAAGTCTATTAATGATTGTCTTTATTTGAACATATTTATTTATAAACTAGCTGAACCCTGAGCGCTTTGCTACGCCACTTATCGATAATTTGTCGGACCAACTCAGATTTGGAACAAATTTGGGTTGCTTAGATTATAACGATACTACATTAAAAGATAGACACATGCTGTCACGGATTTCGGCGCATGTCAGCGCACGCAACGAAAGCTCTCAAAAAGGAATATTTGTTTCCGTTTTTGTTACATTATTTATTCATGCTCCGCTCCTATTGATAGTAGCGTAATGTTATAATAGCCTTCCTCGATAAATGGACTATTCAACAGAAAAATAACATTTCAATTCAGACCAGTAGTTCCCGAGATTCAAGCGTTCAAACAAACAAAACTTTCAGCTTTATAATATTAGTATGGATTATTGAGACCATTAATCGGAATAAAAATGTACCAAATTACACATAAACGCCAACTTTCGTGAATACCGATTGACTTGGTGACACAGTATTTGTATACTCTAAGACTAGCAGCACCTCTCGGTTTACCCACCTAGTTTCTGTACCCGTCATTGTCCCAGAATAAAAGTAGCTCATGTGTTCTTCCAGACTACAAACAACTATTTTTAATGAAGTGCAATAAAGAGTTAATCTATCTGTGTTCTACATTTCAACCCAATCCGTTTAGACGTTCAGACGTGACCTCGAAGCTTTGCCATTGAATAGGTATGAATAGGTTTACCTAGTACGGAGCTGGGCACGATGAGCGTCTCTCCGGCCGTCAGCATGAACGCGTCCGAGGTGCCGTTGATGCAGGTGATGCGCCAGTGCGGGCTGCCACACCGCTCCAACTCGCGCTTCCAGTCTCCTGCGGTACGGACAAGGGATGTATTATTTTTTTAAATCTGCTGAGAGATCATTTATTTCAAAGTCATTGCAAGTGTGGTAGCTTATGACCTAGACCGTCTCCTTGTGAGAGAAGGTCCAAAATCCCAGCGATGAAAAGTTAAAGTCAGTTTCTTATGCTTATGAACCCTGAAAAATAACCGCGGTGGTTAAACTTCTTTATCAATTACTCGTTACTAGTATAAAACAGGATGCGGATACACGCGTGAACTTTACTTGGAAAAGGCCGCCATGTCGGGATGTAACTAAAGTCGACCTAGATCGGCCATATCAGACGTGACTAGACCATCATTTTTCAGACCGCATCGATCCACTGCTGGATATAGCTCTCATCTCTCTTTTTTTACGTGTAGGAAATCCATTTACGTAAACCCTGTAGGCTGTAAGAGAGGGTCGAGACATGTCTGGCTCGACACTACAAATGGCAGCTCTACCGACTAGAGGTTAAAAGCTCCTCGAGGTTCCTTCTTTGCCGTTTACGGCGGGAACGCTCTCTATTCTTCCGCGAACTCGCTGCGGTTTGCCCGTCTCCGGGCAACACCCCGTCACAGACGCATTTAAATACGCCGTGACCGTAGTGGGTGCCACACCACCGTAGGGTGGTGTGGTGGTCTCTCCTCTCCTCCTATGCTAGTGTTCTTTATCCTGAGTCTATCTCATCCACCCAATCCTCGTCATAGGTATATCTGATAACATCGACTCCCATGTATCGTTTACTGTTCATTTGATGTTTGTATTTCGTTTCCACTGACCTGGTCTGAGGAACATGTTCATGTCTGGGGGTAGGCTGGGGTAGTACGGTTCGCGGTACTCGTCCGGAACACCAGGCGTGGTGCATCAGAGCTAGCGCGAGCTTGATAGGAGGTTTCCACTGACCTGGACTGAGAAACATGTTCATGTCTGGGGGTAGGCTGGGGTAGTACGGGTCGCGGTACTCGTCCGGAACAGCAGGCGTGGTGCATCAGAGCTAGCGCGAGCTTGATAGGAGGTTTCCACTGACCTGGCCGGAGGAACATGTTCATGTCTGGGGGTAGGCTGGGGTAGTACGGAACAGCAAGCGTGGTGCATCAGAGCTAGCGCGAGCTGGATAGGAGGTTTCCACTGACCTGGCCGGAGGAACATGTTCATGTCTGGGGGTAGGCTGGGGTAGTACGGCTCGCGGTATTCGTACGCGAACAGCAGGTCGTGCCGCTTGGGGAAGGCGTGGTGCATCAGAGCCAGCGCGATCTTGCGCCCGCTGTCGATCGGCGAGTTCGCGAAACTGAACGTTAGCACTTTCATGTTCTGGAACAAAATCAAACATCTAGAGTTACTTATAGCTGACGCTACACGATACATATAGCTGAGAATTATATCGATTACGACATCATTTTTTGGCGGCGGCCATTTTGAATTATTAAACAGACAGCAATAACGTTGCACAATACGTTATTTGTGCAGACAAGATCAAATTTAAACATTTGAAGTTACCCCCGACACTACTTACCTATAGCTGAGAATCATATCGATTCCGACAACATATTTTAATGTAATTAATCATATTTGGCGGCGGCCATTTTGGATTCTTAAACAGCACTAATGTTACACAAACGTCACTTGTATAGCTACATAATTATATATATACTGCTACTAGTAGCGCCCCGCAGTTTTACCCGTTTACGTTATTTTCCCGCGATAAAAAGCCTAGCCTAGCCTATGTGCTATTCCAGATTATAATCTAACAGTGTTTCTAAATTTCAACCCCAACCGTTCAGACGTTCCGACGTGATTGAGCAGCAAACATCCAAACGTTCGCACTTATAATATTAGTAGAGCGCTTAGTAGGATCACGCAATACACATGTCGAAGACGCTTGCTATATTTCGACCATCCAAAAATCATTTAATGCGCCCGTCTCGCTGCGCTGCTCCACTCTCTCTCCGACGCTACATCGTTACATATGGATGTGGATGACATGAAATAAGATTTTCTCCTACCAAAGAATGTTAAAAGAGGCTAAAGAAGTACGTCACTTCAAAAAATTAAAGTAGGTATCATCTTAAATTATACTTAAAACAGCTTTCATTCCAATACGTCTAATGTCGTCGATACGTTAACGTCACGAGAGTCATGAGACAGAAAATAACCTGACGAAATGTTTGGCCGGGATGTGTGTACAAGCTTTATTGAACCACTGACATCACCGCTCGCGCGAACAAATCCTACTGCAGTGCGTTTCTTTAACCTTGGCAATGGAATCGACGAATATTGGGAAAAATTGTCTAAAATTAAAATCGTACGAGTGAAATTTCGTTTAAGCGTACGATATTGAGTGGCCTCGGGGCTTAAAGCTTGTTCGCATTAGGCTAGTAATTTAGTCTAGTAGCGAGTAATTTAGCAACTAAACGTGTATGAACAGTAAAAATTTAGTCGAGTAGTCTAGTGAATAATTTAGTCGAGTCAATCCATTTTGTTCTATTTTCAACGGGCGAGTAGCATCCCCACCACGCGTCTGTGCTCTCTGGTTCATCGGCTAAACGAGTGCGAACCTGTCAAATTAGTCGAGTTCATTAGTTGCCGCATCTCTTTACTAACTAGTCTGTGGTTGCCGCCAAAATGTCGTTTCGCTGGAGTGAAGATACTACATTAAAATTTGTTTTTTTATTATAAATGTGGAACATGAATGTTTGTGAAATGTTAAGATTGTTAAGTCCCCCCGCTCTACAAAAACAAGCAAATAAAACAATCTGCATACCTGAATATGGAAAATTCAATGAATATACAAGGATTTGGTGAAAAGGAAATTAAACTAAAAATTTTCGCCTAGATTATCTCTTCTGTCGATCCATTTTCGTACCCACAGCTTCTTTTTTTTAATCACAAAAAGTTCCTCCTCCACCTCTTCTAAAATGGCCATTACAATTAGCGTAATCAGCTTATTTATTTTATTGCGTTGTAGACGCTTCATGTTGCAAAATGCTACTCACTTGTGAACTGTACTAAAGCACGGTGCGAACGATTTTTGAATAGTAGCGAGTATTTTAGCTACTAAATTACTCTCTACTAGACTAATACACTAGCTTAATGCGAACAAGCCTTTAAGGCTTGTTCGCATTAGGCTAGTAATTTAGTCTAGTAGCGAGTAATTTAGCAACTAAACGTGTATGAACAGTAAAAATGTAGTCTAGTAGTCTAGTGAATAATTTAGTCGAGTCAATCCATTTTGTTCTATTTTCAACGGGCGAGTAGCATCCCCACCACGCGTCTGTGCTCTCTGGTTCATCGGCTAAACGAGTGCGAACCTGTCAAATTAGTCGAGTTCATTAGTTGCCGCATCTCTTTACTAACTAGTCTGTGGTTGCCGCCAAAATGTCGTTTCGCTGGACGGCTGGAGTGAAGATACTACATTAAAATTTGTTTCTTTATAATATGTGAAACATGAATGTTTGTGGAATGTTAAGTCCCCGCTCTATAAAAACAAGCAAATAAAACAAGCGTAATCAGCTTATTTATTTTATTGCGTTGTAGACGCTTCATGTTGCAAAACGCTACACACTTGTGAACTGTACTAAAGCACGGTGCGAACGATTTTTGAATAGTAGCGAGTATTTTAGCCACTAAATTACTCTCTACTAGACTAATACACTAGCTTAATGCGAACAAGCCTTTAGGGCTCGTAGTAAGTCGAGTCGTGGAATTGAAAGTCGTGGGTTTGATTGCTACCTAGGATAAATACTTGTATGCTGAATACACAAATGTTTGTATGATAATAACAATACGATATGAATTACGAAGGAATACTCGCGTTATAACAAATTGGAATTTCTATGAAATTTCTGTGCATTTCGCTTTATCTTAAACTAGCAGCGCCCTTCGGTTTTACCCGCCCGTTTTGTTATTTTCCCGGGATATAAAACCTAGCCTATGTGTTCTTCCAGACTATAATCTAACTGTGTCCCAAATTTCAGCTCGATTCGTTACGAGTTTGATTGAGCAACAAACATCCAAACATTGACATTTTAGAATTTAATAGTGAAAGAAAAGATAACAAGTAACCATGATGACGTCATATGTTTTTCGTTGAAAGTAGTTGATAGCTAACAGCTTGCGAACAACCGTACATCTACCGTGAGGACCAACAACACAATAAAAAAAATACTTTTCCTACGGGACAAAGTTGAGAAGAAGTTGTTCCATTTGTGATCGTACGAAATAAAGACGAATATATTTATCTTAACAAAATCATTTTTTATCGCTACACATTAACATGCCAACTTTTGTATATTTAAAAACTGCGAATTCCGAGATTTCCTTCGACACACCACAAGAATGAAAATTTAAAAGTACGTTTAGATATACAATTTTTACACTGTTTTCCTTTGACCTTGACAGAGGAGTGACCTAATACTCGGAAAAGGTTTATTTTGAACCGACTCAATAACAATTAAGAGAACCGTGAATGTCTTGCAAATAACTATTTGAGTCATGTAAGATTTAAGCGGAATTCTCAACCGAGGGCATTCCTGATTCGGTGGATTGCTACGGAATTTATCCGCATTGATTCTTCTTCTTTATGTTGTTCCTCGTTTTTGATGACGTAGGTTTCCGGTGTCGAGAAAGACTTGCTTGCGGGAGCTGGTAATTTGGTGACATTGAAATGAGGTGCGAAACCTCGACCTAAGCTTCCATTGGTGCCTTTTTTGCTTTTGTTTTTTTAAAGGGCCCAATGGCAGTTGGCCTCAAATGACATCTACTTCTTAGCGAACTTTGGGTTAAGGCCTGTTTTCATTTTGATTAGTGCGAATGCGAGTGAGTAGTACAGGTGTTGAGTGATTAGTAGCAAACGCGTGTGGACACCGTTAGATTATTGCGAGTGCATAGTAATCAGTCGCGATTACTCATTCGCACTCGCAATCGCACTCGCACTCGCTCTCGCACTAATCAAAATGCAAACCGGCCTTTAGCTCAGAAGGCGTAGTAGTATGTAGTAGTAATTAGTAGGAACCAACCTAATTTTACCGTACCTACTCAACGAGTACGACTAGCACAAGGGCACCTCTCATTTCAATTTCACCCCATACGACACTGTGATTAAATCCCGAATGCAAAATCTCGAACATCGCCGTATCGCATCAAACGGCAGCGTTTGATTTTCTATCGGATTTGTTTCGGAGAATGTACCCAGTAACTGTACAATCAAAGTCTGTCCGCCCCTTGCTACTATCGGACATTCAAGCAGGCTAGGTATACCCAAGGGTTATCGGTACATGGTAGATAGTCCCAAGATATGTGCTAGGCGCTTCGAATTCGTTTATCACACGCACTGTAAAACTGCGAGAACATTCTGCTGGATTCCCGACAGGTAGTTACAACTTGGGATTTCTTCAAATCTATAGATAGTGCAATCCACGAAGACGCGCTCCACCAGTTTTGTTTTCCACAAATCGCGTTTGCTCCGAGCGTCAGTCGCGAACCATTCACCAGTCATTGTAGTGTGCGTGTGCATTCATAGGTAATTAGTGTGTACCGATAACACTCAAACATTGACGGAAGCTTGCACACATACACTATAAACGGTTAGGAGGAATAGTGGGGCGCGTCTTCGTGGATTGCACTATCTGTAGAGTAAAGACGTATTTTCTAGATTAACAAAACAGAAAACACAAATAATAAATAGTGCGGTTTTACGCGAAATCTACACGATTTTTGCTCCGGTTTTGGCTAACTCTGTAGCAAAACAAAGATTTGAGTCCTAACATCAATCTATAAAGTTAAAAATACTACGCATATATCTTATCAGTTCGCCATATCGTTCAAAACGATTTTCAGGCTTCCTTTTTAATCGCCACGTGGTTTATTTGCACAGCCGTATCGGGTTCGAGATTTCCCAATGCGGCATTCCTGAGATCCATTACTATGGCTCAGATTAGATAAACAGATAGAACATGACTGTTATTTCTATTAGAATTATGTTAATGGATATTTTACATCGGCATCTCAGATAATGGTAAGTGGTGTAGTTGAAGATGAAACACGCAAGGTTTCTATTTCTAGTGTCGATCACTAGAAAACAAAACGCGTGTTTTTACTTTTCAAAAATTTGAACAGTGGTCAAATAAATTAATAAACAATTACGAAACTCTGATAGTCTCTAGACCGTGGTCGCCACTAAAATGTTTAGTTTAAATAGCGACCACTATCACTTGTGTAAATATACCGGTTATCACTTCATCATCATCAGTATGTGACATACTCGGCCATTGCTCTATGACTAGCAATGGACTAGTATAGAGTCTCACATAAGAGGGCATAGGCAACGTAGGCATGCCAACAGCATTGCTCCTATCGTCAATACCGTTACAGTGCATTTTTCATACAGTAGTACATATTTAGAATACTCATATTTTTTTTACGACTAGGCAAAAAAATATTTATCCGTTCCTTTCATTTTCCTTTATCTAGAACTAGAACCTTACATTTGGACATAAATCTAAGGTTTTGTGAATGTCAATTTGGCTGATTCATTTAAATCAATTAATTTCGAATTAAACTACAAAGTATTTGTAAGTTTTTTTAAAATATTTTTTTAGTTTTGAGATATGCACCTATGTATTTGTTTAAAATGTGTTAAGTTTGTTGCATTTTCTTTTGAGTGTGCGTATGTTTTGGATAATGGTTTATGATATCACATTAAGTTTATCTGTTTTGTATAATGACTGTAATCTCTTATGTATATATAATTAAAAACAAAATTGCACAATTACATTCGTTTACTAGACATTTATGTTACAGCGTGGCTAGCTATGTTCTTGATACATTAAATTTACTTTAAGGCTTCTGTTTCTTCTGAACACCGATCATTGTTATCACTGCTATGGCAATGTTATTGCAATTGCTAGACCGGCGATCGGCGCTTCTACCGCCTAACTAAATCGGCTATCGCTTTGCTAATGCTGTCTCTATCGTTTCAAGCGAAAAGAAAAGAGAGAGAAACATCAAAGCTATGACATTTTTCGTTCGGCGGTAGACGATATTTAGTACGATATTTAGTACTACAACTATGGTGCAATCGACGAACTTGGGTAACTAAAACGATACACGAACCCTTCACACTTATTTCATGAAAATACGATGGTAATTGATACTTTATCAATTCTAAAGATTAGTTGGTCTCAATTTAGGCGTGTTTTGGTGGGTAAGAACAAGTAAGTATTCTGTGGTGTGGTATGCGATCGACCTTGGTGCGTATTATCAAATCGTATTTGTCAGAAGTGGTCACATTTCTTAATCGTGATAAGGTACAGCTGAAAGATTCCATAATTAAACCTTACTGTTAGTTATTTTTTTAGGCAATTATACCACCGTATTCCAAACATTGAAATAATACATGTTTCACCACTCTTCGGTTGCCTGGAAGAGATCGCTCTTAGCGATAAGGTCGCCATGCTTCACTAGTTCTAAGAACGAGTCCTTTTCTTTCTTTATTTTTGTATTATCCTACTAATATTATAAATGATGTCAAAATGTCAATGTTTGGATGTTTGTTGCTTCATCACGTCGCAACGTCTGAATGGGTCTGGTTGAAATTTAAAACACAGCTAGATTATAGTGTGGAAGAACACATAGGCTACTTTTTATCCCGGGAAAAGGGGACCTACGCTGCGCTGGTGAAACCTTGGGACGCTGCTAGTGGATAATAAAGAGTTTCCATGTATCTATTGAGATTGAATCAAGGCCTCTAAAGGCAAAGCCACTTTGGATAGTCAAAGACTCATTTGAACCTCATTTTGAACTATAAAGCGAATCGATAAGATAGGTATATGCGAAGTATTTTAACTTTGTAGATTGATGTTAAGACTCAAATCTTTGTCACGCTTCAGAGTTGTCCAAAACGAGGGCAAAAATAGAATAGATTCGGCATAAAGCCCCGCTGTTTTGTTTTTATTTTTGAACTCTTTGGTCCGGACTAGTTTATAGTTTTTATTTCGATTAATAGTCTTTATATGACAATATCTGAGCAAAGCCGGAACAGGCCGCTAGTTAGAATATAAGTTATCGAAGCTTGTGACGTCAAACCAACTCAAACACACAAGATTGAGCTTAAACAAGTTCAATAAATAAATAATAATAAATATTGGTGGACATTTCACACACCTGAAGAGAGTAGCAGGAAGCGGATGGATGCGGATTTGGTGGCACAATATTGGAAAGGCTTAGGTATGCCCAGCAGTGGACGACCACGGGCTGGTGACGATAATTTCACACACAACACCATTATCCTCAAACTAAAAAAAGCTTTATAATACTTATTATTTTTATATCCATACCTACTTATTATACATAGAAAACACCCAGGCACTGTACAAATATTTGTATTCATCACACAAATATTTGCGCTGGGTGGGGATCGAACCCGCGACCCTCGGCTTCGCAGGCAGAGTTACTACCAACTAAGCCACCTGGCCAGTCAATTACAATACGACAATAGGGTAGCGGACTGGATTAAAAATACACCATTCTAAATCCGTCCGTCCGCTAGATCATGGAAAAATATGGGACACGTATTTTTTGTTTTTTTTTCAAAATATTAAAAATCGACAAAGAAATAGAACATCAATCTTCGAGAGTGGGAGGTCGCGACTTGGGTAGAAATCTTCGTCATTTTTTTGTTTGAGAAACAAACAAAAAAATACGTTTACATTGTACAATATTTTTTAGGAATCTAACTGACGGACTAATTCGTTTTTTTTTATTGTGGACTAGCGGCCCGCTCCGGCTTCGATCGAATAATAACCTAGATATCAACTGCAGCGCCATCTGCCGTAGCCTATGTTACTCGGGAATAATGTAGCTTTCCAAAGGTGAAAGAATTTTTGAAATCGGTCCAGTAGTTTCGGAGCCTATTCATTACAAACAAACAAATATTTCCTCTTTATAATATTAGTATAGATTGTACCCTATTACTATCCGTGACGTCAGAAGCAAGATAAACCTGCATGCCTGCTCAGTGCTCACGTAGGTAACCGATTAGGCGAGGTGTTTCCCCTGGCGAACTCTGCGAAAGAGCCGGGGCTACAAAAAGGTACAATATATTTAAAGTTACCACATTTCGCGAGGAAATTAGAATTCCAAGGACATGATAAAAGTCTGTATGAGTAGCTACAATACATTAAAATAAAGTGGCCAAGTGCGAGTTGGACTCGGCCATGAAGGGTTCCGTTGCAGCAAGTTTTTTTTAAATTACATACTACTCCAATTTTAGAGGTTTATTATTTCGGAGGGCGGTAGATAATAGGTTTGGACTTGACCATCATCTCGCCTGATGTCGGCATTGCTCTCTACGATGGAGCGCGCTTACCTAGAAGAAACCGATTAATTCGAGACTTGATGAATCATAGATGATTTCCACTAGACTAAAGTACACCCACCCAGGCAAAGTATTCCACAGTTTTAATGATCTTATTACGAAAGTAAAGTCTTCGTTCGAAAATGTGCTGTTTTGGTGAATTTAAATTTAATGTTTTCTTTGGATCAGAGTACCTACATTGGACGTTTTTCGATATACGAGTACTTATACCAGAAATTTTATTTAGATATCCTCGACAAATATTTTTTTGTAGAAAGTTATTAATGTCAAAAGTAAAATAATGCTGAGTTTATTAATAGATTTTAATAACTATGTGGTCAAATGTTGATTGGTTAAAAACAGTCAAACTTCCTCAACAAGGCCCTACGTCAGACGATGACGCACGCTACGTCACATCGATGTATTCGGGGCTTTACTAATACTAAACAACTAATAATTGTATTTCTTGTATTATCTAATAATCTTATCATCTCTTCTAGATACTTACGAGAAGGTATTACTAGGAAGTTACAGCTACACGGGAGAACGACAATTACCGATCTGGAGCCCCTCGTTCGAATCCCAGGTGCACCGCAGTCATGGGTGTAATGTCGCTGACTTAAAAACGGCGAAGGAAAACGTTGTGAGGAAACAGACAATTTCGCTGCACCGAGACTGGTGGAGGCAGATCATATACATACGAGTATATTCAGCACAGATATTACCCCGATGCTGACCACGATCCTCAGACATGAGAGTGAACTACATACTAAATAATTGTAAAAATTTAAGAGTGCGCCTAATGCCAGGGAAAAATCAGTTTTCACCCGCGCGTTTCTTAATACGATATACATAAAGTCGAGAATAGCATGACACAGTTTGGAGGAAAAATCAATATTAAATCAGGAGTCCATTTTTGACCAAGTTTTATTAAATTACTCAATAGTTAAACATAAATTTAAAAAAGTGTTCGGTTACTTTACTAGAACGTCCAATTAGGAATTTTATTACCAAAAAATAATGTGGGGTCATCGCTGATAATTTCGAGTACTCGAATTAAAACGGGTTTTTTCGGTGTCATTTTTATATTTTTATTGTAAAAAACTCTGATCTATTTTCAAAATAATATTCGGTTATTGTGCTTTTTCTTGATTGTACCCACACGTCAATATTTTTTTGTCATAGTTTTTAGTTTCTTTACTTCAGTGAGCGGCGTCGAAAATGTCCTTTTTTCGTTTTCTGGCACTAGGCGCCCTCTTAAGAAGTGTACTCTCGCGCTCGCTACGCTACGTGGTACATAAATAATATAAGGCTATACTATAGCCTTTAGCAATCAGGGAACATGACCATATCTAAAGTTGAAATAATTTTTGAAGTCGGTCCAATAGTTCCTGAGATTCGCGTCTAAGTTGATAGTAAGTATGATTTGGACTCTTTATATTGCAATATCTGCGTGTCACTGTCCTGTTATGGCCATCATCATCATCATGGGCAGGCGTGTTGCTTACCATCAGGTTCCTCGTCCATCTAGACAGATTGTGTTAGGTTAGATTTTGTTGTAAGTATTTTATTTTGTCAGTTGTATTACTAAACGTTTTCAGGAAGTGTAATCCCTATATATGTACATAATTATGTATATCTTAATTTTCCTACGACATAATATACAAGTCCTCTCGCTAAGACTGGCCTTGCATATGACCTGCCCCTTGACCTTGCGCTCCGATCAGCTGGTTCCACTGGCTGCACTCCCGGTAACACTGACCACAGTCTATTAAATCATACAGTCGTTTGACTAAGCCGTCCAGACGGGGCAATCGTGAGTGCGGGGTGAGACGCGAAAAGCGCGCACCTGCTTTGCCTGCATTGCAATGTTAGTATTGCAGGAGCGCGGCTCAGGCAGTGCATCATCACTCGCTCAAGGTCGCGCGGTTTTAGCCTACAGCTAGACCGTGCCTCCCAGGGGACAAGTGCCAGTCGGTTGTCGGACGCACGGCTGAGCGCTCGCGCAACACGTTTCCCGCGCATATTGTTATTAGATATGTCGACAACCCTCCGCGCGAGACAGCGACAGAGTTACGCGTTAGAAAGAACGCAAATGTTAAGTTGAAAATCGCGACAGGTATTGAGCGCTAATGCGAGCTGAATTGAACTTTGTTGTGTCCCAGCATGAGTCGCTATTTATATAATTGTTTTCGGTAGTGACGCTTCTGTACTTGTACTAATATTTATTCTGTGGCTCAGGGCTGACGCCTCCCGTATGTATTATTTTGATACCACGATTTTTAGGGTTCCGTAAAACGTAAAAACGGAACCCTTATAGATTCGTCATGTCTGTCTGTCTGTCTGTCTGTCCGTCCGTATGTCACAGCCACTTTTCTCCGAAACTATGAGAACTACACTGTTGAAACTTGGTAAGTAGACGTATTCTGTGAACCGCATTAAGAATTGAACAAAAAATTTAAAAAAAAAAGAAAAATTAGGGTTGCCCCCCATACTGAGAACTGAAACTCAATATTTTTTTTTCATCAAACCTACACGTGTGTGGTGTCATCGATAGGTCTTCAAAAATGATGTTGAGGTTTCTAAAATCATTTTCGTCTACACTGAATAACTTGCGCGAGAGACACTTCCAAAGTGGTAAAATGTGTGTCCCCCCCCCCCCTCTAACTTCTAAAGTAAGAGAATGAAAAATCTAAAAAAAATATATGATGTACATTACCATGTAAACTACCAACGAAAATTAGTTTGAGCTCGATCTGATGAGTAGTTTTTTTTAGTACGTCATAAATACACTATTATTGAAACTTCGATCAAAGTTACAACGAACTACAAGAACTATGTGTACTATGTATATTATGTTACTTGCTGCAACGGAACCCTTCATGGGCGAGTCCAACTCGCACTTGGCCACTTTATTTTGTTTGCGACAACCCTACCCGTGTCGAGACATTATCGGCGTTTCTCCCAAGATCAATGGCGATGAACTATTTAGTACTAGAACTGATAGTATTTCTTTATACTGTGCACTGACCTTGCATATGACCTGCAGCCCCTTGACCTTGGGCGGCACGTCCCCGTAGGGCGCGAGCCTGCGCCGGCGCACCGGGCCGCCGTCCGTCAGCCACACGGCGCCCACGCACGTCAGCGGCACGTCGTGCGCGCCGATCAGCTGGTTGCGCTGGCTGTACTCCTGGTAACACAGACATCGAAACTACAGTAACTGATGATTAAAGGTTAAGTTAATTAAGCCAAAACATCCTAATATTATGTAAGTACTACCATTCCTCATCATCATCATCATAACGTTTAATCCCGGTTACATCCTTAGCTTTCGCTTTGGAGCCCAGATTCCGCTTTCCTACTTTTACTTATTCTACTCTTCGCACGATCTTCGGCATACTTCAGTGTGAGACCATTGGCATGCATATTATTTCTTAGGCCTTCCCCTTCTACCGGGTCCCGGCGCGGCGGAGGCGCCATGGATAAACATTTATTCCCCACATAACTTGTCGGTTTTCGTAATACGTGGCCATACCAACGCAGGCAACTTTCTTCTTATGTAGGTACTACTATTATTTTGATATAAATGCCGCTAACTTAAAACGGTGAAGGAAAAACATCGCGAGGAAACCGACATGTACCTAGGATCTTTCGAAGTCATTTGTAATCCACCAACCCGCACTAGGCCATCGTGGTGGATTACGAGAGCCCTGAGTGCCCCGAGTCCCAGCAGTGAGAACATTTAGTGGGCTGTTTTTGCTAAATGTTATACTACTGTTATGTATTACTACTACAGTAAATGCGAAAGTTTAGACAGTTGTTGCTCAATCGCGTCGGAACATGTAAACGGATAGGGATGCGGTACTTATGGTACTTTTTATCAGGATCAGGGTACTGATTCTGAACAGAATCCCAATGACTAAAATTCGCAACGACAATCCTTGACTCGTCATTGTAAATTCGTAAAGTCTAAACTCCTGTAGTGGCTGTACTCCTGGTAACACCGACATGGATACTACAGTAACTGATGATTAAAAGTTGAGTTAAAGGAGCCAAAACATCCTAATATTATGTAGGTATTACTTACTACTTTAGTAAATGCGAAAGTTTAGATGTTCGTTGATCAATCACGTCGGAATATCTGAACGGACCGGGGGGTCTACCGCCGAACGAAAAATGTCATAGCTTTGATGTTTCTCTCTCTCTTTTCTTTTCGCTTGAAATGATAGAAACAGCATTAGCAAAGCGATAGCCGATTTAGTTAGGCGGTAGAAGCGCGGTTTGAAATTTGTTAGATTATAGTCTAGAATGGCACATATATACTACTTTACATCGCGTGAAAACAACTGGAACTAGCTAACAGTTACGGGCTAGTATATTAATTTCAATAGGTAAGAAAGGTAGAATCCTGTGGCCTTCCACAGGATTTTACCAGGAGACAGAAATCTTTTAACAATAGCTAAAGAGCAAAGGTATAAATTCAGTGTAAGCTGGGACTCCTGTTAGATTCTACTGGTAGGACACTTTACTTACAGAGTCCATCATATGGGGATGGATGTACAAAGTGTAAAAAGTTTTTTTTTTTGACGTACTAACGAGTGACAAGACGAGCAGGACATGTGCCTGATGGTAAACAACATGCCTGCCACATAACAGCACAGTGACATGCAGCTATTGGAACGTGAAGAGTCCAAATCATTACCTAACACTGCACTGCGCTCGCCACCCAGAGATCTAAGGTGTTATATCTCTAAGCCCTGTAATTTCTCTGGAAACATTGCCCTTCAAACCGGAACACAGTAATGTTCGCACATTACTGCTTGGCGGTAGAATAACTGGCAAAGGTGTGGTACTTCCTCAGGCGGCCTCTGCTAAGAGTCCTACCACAACTAAAATGTATTAAAAGTATGTACTAATAATTAAGAAAGAAGTATTATGAGATAATATTACGTGGCGGTATCAGCCGGCTCAACACTCGACAACTGGTATTTGTCGAGTACAACCGGCACTTGTGTGGAACTAATTAACTTACTGTCGCCGCTGATAAGTTTTAAAATAACTGGCCTAATTTTATTATAATGGGCAGCTTGTGTGTAAGTAGTTGTAATGTTGTGGTGATTTATCTGATCTTCGTACCAGTTACACACCTTTCCCAGTTATTCTAACGCCAAGCAGTAATGTGCAAACATTACTGTGTTCCGGTTTGAAGGGCAATGTTTCCGGAGATATTACGGAGCTTAGAGATATAACACCTTAGATCTCTGGGTGACGAGCGCAGTGCAGTGCTAGGTAATGATTTTGACTCTTCGTGTTCCAATAGCTGCGTGTCACTGTGCTGTTATGTGGCAGGCATGTTGCTTGCCGTCAGGCACATGCCCTGCTCGTCTCGTGACTATATACTATAAAAAAAGTTAGTCTGTGAAAATTATGTAACTTTGATTTTTATGATGACCTAGAATGAAACGATACTTAACTAGTATTTAATTTAGAGGATTTTTTTTAACTTTACTAAGCCACGAGGCCATTCAATATTCTTCGAGTGATTATCGTGGGGTGTAAGGAGGTAATTTGAGGAAGGTAGATGATAAGCGCTTCCCGCTTATCATCTACCTTCCTCAAATGTCAACCTTCCCTGCACGTGGTTCACCCTGCTGCCAACTAACGAGACTCTGACGACCGAACCAATGGCGGTATATCCATTTAAAAGCCAGTCCTAAATTGACCAGGCCAGTGACGGGCAGCGGCATCGCTGGTGCAAAGGGCTGGTCCCGCGGTCACCAACCCGCCTGCCAAGCGTGGTGACTATGACAACACAAATGAGAGACACAATTACGAAACGGCCCCAAGTCCCCGGCGGCTCCGCGATTCTAGGCGCTGGTGGCAGCCGTCGTTCCGGCCGGGCATGGGGTGCCAAGATTATCGTGACTTACGTCGGCGTGCGAAGTCTCGAGCGGCACGAAGCTGAGCTTGTAGTTGGTGACGAAGAGCGAGCCGAAGCGGCCTCGGTCGCGCTCGCTGAGCGGAGTCAGCATGATGACGCTGTGCGCCGTGCCCGGCACCAACTCGCCTGCGGAAATACAACGATTTATTACCTGTACCAACATGGATTATACGGCAATCGAAACATTACAAAAAAAATGCCAGTCCTAGGAACTGCTGATAGAAGTGAAAACTTATAACTCAGAATTTGATACCTCACTTTAGAAACTAAGCGGGTGAAATCGTGATATCGTCACGCTCGGGAATGATAAGTAATCTTCGGGTAAACTCGAGACCATTGCCCATTGGCCATAAAAATGCGTCAGTATATCCCATTGACTATTTAGATATGCTGACGCATTTCTAGATGGCCAATGGCCCATTGTTTACCCAAAGATTTCTTATCATTCCGGAGCGTGACGCTAGAATTCAATTCACAGCCCACGAAAAATCTGTCTGTGGCGCGCCAAAAGAAGTTTTCACTTCATAAACTTAATATACACAAAATAAGCAGCCCACTAAATGTTTCCACTGCTGGGACTCAGAAGTTCAGTTTGTTTTTCTCGCAAGGAGCCAGCAAAATCCAAAACACCAGTGCGGGTTGATAAAAAATCGACTTGTGAAATTTGCTTACCGAACTTGACCACTAACCAATTTTGGTAAATATAGAGTGGAGGTTGCGGCTTAGATTATCCCCTTTTATTACGCGGAGAAAATGCATTTACGCTTATCCTTCCACCTAAAGGGTCGGTTGGGATATGTCGGATTCGATACCACAAGTTCTGCCATTACAGACTAAAACCTTCACGGGGTTCTTCACACCTTTGCCACGTTTGGCCGGAACGCGGAGACGTTCTCGCATTCTTCCGCGAATCCCACTGAGGCCTGTTCATTCTCGGGTCTTCTTCAGGGGCACCGCCCCGTCACCTGGGTTCAGGTGCGAGAACCCAGGGCACGCTGTGACCACCTCGGAGACCGACCAGTAAATGGGTGCCATGCGTTCTCAGTCTCTCACGTCTGGTCATCCTTGGTCCCCCGCAACAGACCAGGTTTTTGGCCCCAGAGCCTAACACCGTAAGTCGTGTAAAAAATCGTGTTTGTTTTCAGACCCTTCCTTTCTCATTATCCATTTAAAAATGTCACAATCTATGGCATCAATTAAAACATGAAATGATGTGTGTACATATTTAAAAGACACTCAATTAGTTTGTTTTTATGTAAGGCAAAGTGGTTTAAGTGGCAATGGCCATTAGCATCATATTTTTTAACCGACTTTAAAAAAAAAGTAGGTTTCTCAATTCGACCGTATTTTTTTTTTTTCTGCAATTATTTTTCTTATTTCTGGTTCTAGATACAATAATACAATTCAATAAACACTAGGTATACATATCTGTTATGAAGCATTATTTAACTCGGTTAAATAAATAACTGTTGTTTATCGCACTTAAGTTTGCTGATATCGTGACGTAAATAACGTCACGTTACAACCGACAAGTTTTTCGGTCATTAAGGATTATAAAATATAAATAAGTTCTTGGATGCTCCGTGATCGTAAGTGAGCATAAAAAAATTCTTGGGAGCTTTAGAGAGAATCCCATTTGTGAATCTATCTTTGATACCTTGTCTTGAGGGTTGAAAATCGCTGCATTACTTTGTATTTATATGGATTCAATGTTGCTGTCTAGTGGTATATAAAGAAGGCAAACGATAGCGCTAGAGACGAAGGAAACGTTGGCGGTACAACCTTGACGAACACCAAACAGATGGGTTTGTTCTATCTTTACGTAGACGCAAATGAAAAGACGTCAAAAGAGAGTAAGGGGACTTTTACCCAGCTTTAGGACAGGAGAGGCAGATAGTAATATAATAAATATAGATTGATGAAATATATGTATTGTACTCGTACTATAATATGGAAAAACGACATAATAATTTTTCAATGCCTCGACATATCAACCTCAATTGTCCAGTTTTATCTCATCGCTTGCATGTCATTGCTCGAAGGTCCTACGTCTTTTCAAGTTCAGAGTGAATAGTTACTAAGTCTGCTTCATTTTCGATCACATGCGTCGTTTACCAATAGACAATAGTTGGTCAAACACAATCTTATTCACGTAAGACAAAACGAAGGCGCAGAAGCGGTGACCACCTGATGGTGAGTTGTAACTGTCTTCTATAGACAACTGCAATTAATGCATTTGAAGTTCACTGCCTCTCCAGGTAATTGTTTATTTGTTCGAATCCGAGATGAAGCAACAATATTCATATTGTTGATTCACATTAATATTCATAATCATACTAGTATTATAAATGTGAAAGTTTGTGAACATGTTACTTTAACGCAAAAACATACAGTACACTGAATAAAACTTGGTGTATAGATAGGTAGGTAGGTAGGTACGAGTTATAGTCCTGAATAACACGTGGACTATTTGAGAAAAAAAAACCGTCTTCAAAACCATAGAATAGATAATATAGATAGAACGGACACTCCCCACCCCCCGCCAATTTCAAGCTTCCTCCCCCTCGCGGACGCGAGGCGGACTCAACGAAGGGTTATTATATCGGACGATAATTTTCTATGAGAATACGACCATGATGCTGTATTATTTAACAAAATGGTACCAAATTTTCCGTCTATTATACGAAACAAGACTAAGAGATTTTTAATTTCATAAGAATTTCTACAAAGATGGAATCATTTTTATAAACTGTAGGTATATTGTAGGTTCTGTGACTAGCCTACCTATAATGAAATACGCGATATGTGGAGTGATTAATTAATATATTGTCAGAATAAAGTTTTTTCTTTGGGTAAGTGTACTTAACTAAAAATCAATTCGTACATGGTACCTTTATTATCATCATGGTCTAGTCGGGAGAACGGCGGCTGCCGATCCGGAGACCCCGGGTTCAAACCCCACACGCACCACTGTCTTTTCGAAGTCATGTGCGTAATGCCGCTAACTTAAAACGGTGAAGAAAAACATCGTGAGGAAACCGACATGTACCTAGAATCTTTCGAAGTCATGTGTCATCTGCCAACCCGCACTGGGCCAGCGTGGTGGATTATGGCCTTAACTCTCTCCTTGCGAGAGAAGGCCCCGAGTCCCAGCAGTGGGAACGTATAGTGGGCTGTTGATGATGATGTTGATGACCTTTATTATCTCCTATTTTGTTTTAAATCTTCTCCCTTCTGATTGTTGATGAAAGTTATATTTACCTACATTAAAGATCGAACACTAACTAGGTAAGATTGTAAGCCACTTAACACAGGCAGGTGAATCGTGAGTCACAGCTATTCCATAAAATAATTTAGTAACCCTAGATGACACGCACACATGCGTAAATGTGTTCGAACGACATATGCGTAGTTGTGTGAGTGTAGGTATGTCGACTTCACCGTTTGTTTGGAGTTTAGGCCGAGTGTCTGGGGTGTGTCAAAACTACACCTTCAAGTCACAACATAAATTGAAAAATGAATTTGATAGCTTACCTTGGCAACTACACGGGTGTAACCGGAGGGCGTGACCTCGCCATAATGGAATGGCCATCTAGAAATGCGTCAGCATTTCCCATTGGCTCACGCATTTCTAGATGGCATGCCATGATGGCGAGGCCACGCCCTTTCAGCATTTCCCATTGGCTGATGCATTTCTAGATGCCCAATCGCCAAGGTCCCGAGTTTTCCCGAAGATTTCTTATCATACCCGAACGTGACGGTAGAATTCAATTTACACCCCACGAAAAATTTGTCTAGGCGCGCCTAAAGAAGTTTTCACTTCAAAAAAAGTGGCCAAGTGCGAGTTGAACTCGCCCATGAAGGGTTCCGTTGCAGCAAGTAACATTATATACATAGTACACATAGTTTTTGTAGTTCGTTGTAACTTTGATCGAAGTTTCAATAATAGTGTATTTATGACGTACTAAAAAAAAAATACTCATCAGATCGAGTTCAAACTAATTTTCGTTGGTAGTTTATATGGTAATGTACATCATATATTTTTTTTAGATTTTTCATTCTCTTACTTTAGAAGTTAGAGGGGGGGGGACACACATTTTACCACTTTGGAAGCGTCTCTCGCGCAAGTTATTCAGTGTAGACAAAAATTATATTAGAAACCTCAACATCATTTTTTAAGACCTATCGATAGACACCCCACACGTGTAGGTTTGATGAAAAAAAAATTTTTGAGCTTCAGTTCTCAGTATGGGGGGCATCCCTAATTTTAGTTTTTTTAAAAAACTTTTGTAAAAATCTTAATGCGGTTCACAGAATACATCTACTTACCAAGTTTCAACAGTGTAGTTCTCATAGTTTCGGCAAAAAGTGGCTGTGACATACGGACGGACAGACAGACAGACAGACAGACAGACAGACAGACATGACGAATCTATAAGGGTTCCGTTTTTACGTTTTACGGAACCCTAAAAACATACAAACGAATGGTGAATCTCCTCGACTTTTGAAATTCATTACAAATGTTGAACAAAAATATTTTGAAAGTAATGTTTTCGGAAAGTGTGAAGGCAGCTCCAACTCGCGTTAAAAACACGATAGGTATTCGAAGCCAATGAACCGTCAAATTGGACGACCTTGCCTTGCTAGGATTATACCGAATTAAATCACTTTGTAGCAGACTACTCCACATATTTGTGGAATCGAAAAAAAAACAACTATCTTTTGCAGATGTTTTGGATAGCCGCTTTATCAAAGACGGTAATGACCTAGAAATGAGTCATGCGTTACAGAATAATTATAACGATTACGCGAGTTAACACGGTGATAAATAAATGGATGAAAAGTGTATTTGTTGCATGGTTACTTGCTTACATCGGCGCCTGCGCACAAAGGCGGCACTGTTGTTCTATTCCGAGCTCTCGTGTCACTAGAAATTACTCAGAAATTGAGAAATAAAGAAAGCCGTTACCTAAACTTAGGTCAAGTGGAATGTAATGTACAATTGAAATTACTTTTTATCATTGTTAGTCTTAAGCTTGACCGCTTTTATACTTGCTTTTAAGTGATCATGCGGTCTAAGATAGAGTGAATACCTATATTATGTTACATATTTATATGTATATCTTTGGGTAAGCGTGTTAAATACCGTCTTTAACGGAGTCGATAAAGAGAGTTAAAGCTATGGTTAAAGCCCATTCATTTTAAAGAAACAACCACATAAGATAACTTTATTAAAATCCACAACAAATTAGAAAAATTACAAAGAAAGCGTGACATATTAATTGGCGGCCTTATTGCTTAGAGCACTCTCTTCCAGGCAACCGTACATGGACCGAGTTAGATATACAGCAACGCGGCCCTTAATATTTCACTCTTGCGGTCTGCTCCTTCTTCACCAGTGCTACTATAGTACATTATAGCCTATGCGGGTATCAAGTAAATATTTATACGGTGAAACATTTTTTTAAATCGGTCCAGTAGTTCAAGAGGTTAGTGCGTTCAAACAAATAACCTCTTCAGCTTTAGAATATTAGTATACGAGTATACTCCGTTATACGAATACAGCTTCACCAACATTTTACCCGTCACGAGCATATCTTCCGAGGTGTTTACCCAGCCTTCACGGTCGCTGCGTCTGCGCAGCGGTACGAAAGAAAACAAAAGCAAACGCAAACTGCAGCGACCGTGAAAACGGCCTGACTCACGCACCAAATGACCTGTATTCGCGAAAACGGGCAATAGTTTGGTAAACTTTACGCAACTTACTGGTGACTACATCGACGATACTCATTAGTATGAACTAAACTACGCTAATAACATGAACTGTGGTAGGGAAAATGGAGTCGTCAATCGAAATCAAATAGTTACCGGAAGAGGTTTTTGTGTCGTACTAGCTGTGCCCGTGATTTCGCACGCGTTTTTTTTCACGGAATCTTATACTCCTCAAGTAAGAGTTAGAGATGTTATGCTTTATAAGATCAGCTATCTGGCTATCGCGGGAAAATTACGGAAACGGGAATTAAGTATACCTACGGGGAAATCTGCGGGACGCTGCTAATAAACGTTACAAACATAGATTTAGACTACAGATATGCCCTCCCAACTTCAAGGCGCACGGAATTATGTCATCGTTGGGAAGAGTGAGGGCACTCTTTGCGTTCTAGTCGGCTGCAGGAAACGGTGAACCCGGACGTTTCTTTACCTACTTGTCACTATTCGTTGTCAACAACCAAAATAAGTAGAACCACAGAACATCTCGCCGCTAGCGATTCTAAGGGTCAAGTAGATTGGTGGTGTGTAAATCACTCCGCTACAGTACAGACACAGGCGCAGTTTGTTACCAATTTCAGGATTTTCAGGGCATATGTATAGCTCTAAATCGTTGCGTATAAAACTATGAGACAAAAATACCTTCGATATTCTTTACTAGCTCGAATAGGAAGTACAGACTATCAAGAGTATGTTTCTTCAATACTAAAGTATTTCCATAAAACAGCACGGTGCTACATGGTTTTTCAATCACACATCAATCACAGCCCACTAAATGTTCCCACTGCTGGGACTCGGGGCCTTTTCTCGCAAGGAGAGAGTTAAGGCCATAATCCACCACGCTGGCCCAGTGCGGGTTGGTGGACGACACATGACTTCGAAAGATTCTAGGTACATTTCGGTTTCCTCACGATGTTTTCCTTCACCGTTTTAAGTTAGCGGCATTACACACATGACTTCGAAAAGATAGTGGTGCGTGTGGGGTTTGAACCCGGGGTCTCCGGATCGGCAGGCGCCGTTCTCCAGACTAGACCAGCCGTAACTTATTAACTTATGTTAATAATTGAATTTAATCGAATTGAATTATTAACATAGTAGTTTGCACGTTGCTATTTGATGGTAGAATAACTGGCAAAGATGTGGTACTTCCCCAAGCGGACTGTGCTCAGAGTCCTACCACTAAAATAGTTTTGTTTTTCGCTATTGGAAAATTAAGAGTCCAAATTACCTAGCGCTGCATTGCTCTCGTCATCAAGAGGTATAAGATGTTTTATCTCTATGCCCTGTAATTACAATGGAAAAATTGCCGTTCAAACCGGATTACAGTGATGGTTTCACATTACTGTGTGATGGTAGAATGGTGGCAAACATGTAGTACTTCCCACACTGTGTAAAGAGTCCTACTTCAGCAAAAAAATTGGCAGTCATAGGAACTGCCGATAGAAGTGAAAATTTGTATTAACTCAGAATTTGATAGCTTACTTTGGAAACTACGCGATTGAAACCGGAGGGCGTGACCATGAGCATGGCCATCTAGATGGCCAATGGGAAACGCTCACGCATTTCTAGATGGCCATAGTCCCGAGTTTACCCATAGATTTCTTATCATTCCTGAGCGTGACGCTGGAATTAAATTCACAGCCGACGAAAAATCTATCTGAGATGTGCAAAACAAAGTTTTCACTTCAAAAGAGATAAGTATCAATTAGACGCACCTCGTTTTAGTAGCACCATCCCAGCTCACAATACGCCGTGGACTGGGGCGCGGGCTGTGGCTTCCTACCGGCTACCGGGCAGCCGAATAAGGCGGTACAGTTACACATGTGCACCGCATACTCTATTAGTGTTATTGTGATTTACATCACCAATGCCACACGGACTCGGGCTTTGCATAATACCGTTCAAATGAATCGACGGTGATGCGGATAGTACGGTCATGCCGCCATCTTTTCTACGACTCGTATGAGAAGAACATTGAAGATCTTACTATGAAAACTATTAACAACTGTTACATTTTTTATTTACTGACTAGCTGAATCGTTTCTGAAAGTACAAATTCAAATCTAGAACGAATTTGGTTACCTTAGACACAGATCAGAAAATAGTTATGCCTTAAATTCTAATGACGCAACCTTTTAAAAGATAGACACATGCCGTCACGCAACGAAAGCTCTCAAAAAATAATATTTTTTCCCGTTTTTGTTACATTTTTCATTCATACTCCGTTCCTGTTGATAGTAGAGTAATGTTAAATAGCCTATAGCCTTCCTCGATAAATGGACTATCCAACAGAAAAATAATCTTTAAATTCATACCAGTAGTTCCCGAGATTCTTGCGTTCAAACAAACAAACTCTTCAGCTTTATAATATTAGTATAGATACGTTTTCGGATTTAATAAATCCTATTATTTATTATGTATTATTATAAACGTATCGAGGTTTTATCTGCGTAGTTCCCGTTCCCGTTATTTCACTGGGATGAAATGTAGCCTATGTTTTATTCCAGACTATATTCTAACTATGTTCCTTTCAACCCGATCCGTTGAGATGTTCCGACGTGAATTATCCATCATCATCATCAGCCTCAGGCTATCTTAGTCCACTGCTGGACATGGGCCTCTCCCATGGCTCGCCACTCAGCCCTATCCTCGGCTATACGTCTCCATCCACTGCCTGCTGTCTTCCGTATATCGTCACTCCATCTAGTCTCAGGGTGTCCTACACTACGTTTACCGATTCGTGGTCTCCATTCAAGTGAATTATCCAAACTTTCGCATTTACTATAGATATTAGTATGACTTAGGTATTGCAAAATAACAGATGTTATGTACAAACGGAGCGTTCATGCTAGGACACATAATTTCTACCAGCTATCAGAATGCATTAGTGAGAATCGAACTACAATTCAACCTACAATTCTGCAGGCAAACTTACTACCACTGAGCCACAACACCAGTCAAACATATTTATCCAAATCTGAGGATTTATCAATATAAACTGAGCTTAATTTTCGATTGACGCAAATTTTAACGAAACATCAAATTATATTCGTAAAAACGTTCGTTATTCAGAGAAAGAGAAAAAGTACTAGATATAGTGAACAAGATTCACCGTCCAAACTATCACTAATTCTAATTATCAAAACCAAACTCCTCGTTGGACGGTCCATCTTTTTTTAAACCTTTATAGATAGGTTACATTACAGATACTTGACTGCCATCTCGCGACATTTAAGTTTCCGTTATTTTCCCGTGATTAAAAGTCACCTCTGTGTCATTCTAGAGTCTAGACGTCTAGACCTTTCCCAAAATGGGCGATAACGCCCCCTTATGTGTAAGAGAACCAGAAAAAAAAATGGGGGCGTTGTGTAGATGCTTGAAGTCCGTTATGGCTCCGAACGGGCTCAGGTCAGTGCATCATCACTCGCTCAAGGTCGCGCGGTTTTAGCCTACAGCTAGACCGTGCCTCCCAGGGGACAAGTGCCAGTCGGTTGTCGGACGCACGGCTGAACGCTCGCGCAACACGTTTCCCGCGCATATTGTTATTAGATATGTCGACAACCCTCCGCGCTAGACAGGGACAGAGTTACGCGTTAGAAAGAGCGCAAATGTTTATTTGAAAATCGCGACAGGCGAGCAGGACATTGCGAGCTGAATTGAACTTTGTTGTGTCCCAACAAGAGTCGCTATTTATATAATTGTTTAATTGTTTTCGGTAAGTGAGGCTTCTGTACTGATATTTATTCTGTGCTTAGGTCTCAACTAAGGGCTGTTGCTGTTGTTGTTGTTAAAGAATAGAGCAATAGTGAGCAGCAGATAAAATAAGTTTGGGAACCCCTGGTCTAGACTATAATTTAACTGTGTTCCAAATTTCAACCCAATCCGTTCCGCCATTACAATGTGATTGTCAAACAGATGTGATTGAAAAAACAAATGTGATTGACAAAAAAAATGTGTTTAAAAATCCAAACTGTGGTATTCATAATATTAGTAGGTTATAACTACTAGATCCCCAAGGATTCTGCGCAATCGTAACTGTGTCGGGGACTGTTTTTGTGACGGATCGTTTTACCAGGCGTCGCGTTGTCTAAAATCGGACACATACTTCAATATTACCGTGCCTATTATGTTTAACTGGTATGTCCTCCCGTGTGGTCTCTCGACACAGAGGCGAAGGATAAAGACGAAGAAGAGACACTCGAATAGAAGAAGTACCGCCAAGCCCTGACGCTGTGACCGCCCGACAGATCGGTATCATTCCCGGGCCTCAGCAAAGAGACTCGTCTCGAGGCACTTGATATCCCCCCAAAATAGTAAGGAGGACTAATAATTGCCTACTATGACGATTATAGGAAAGAAAAGCGTCGCCCTTGCTGTTTGTTTATTAAAAAGGCAGAGCTGCGCCTGCGCCTCCGTCGGCCCTGACACGATTTTGGTAGTTGTTTTGTTCGATATTGTTACTAAACGAAAATGTTAACCATGTTAATATGTACCATATACATAATACTTAATGCGTGTACGGTTGCCAAAAAAAAAGATAGCCCTAAGTAAAAGACCGACAATTGAAACAGCAAAAGTATAGCAGTTTAAGTTTATTTAGTAAGTTTGTTTATTTAGTATGGCCTTACAGGGCCATAATAAATATGTAATAACCACATTTTTTTTACCACCACGTGCATATACTGTACACATGACGCAATAAACATTTGAGTATTGAGTAATTTTTCGCCTGTCTTGTGGCTTTTATTAAATAGTTTTATTATCTTACGATATCCTGTTTGGTCTCGGTTAGACACGCCGCATACTGCGGTTGAAACTGACAACATGACCGTATCACACGGGAATAATCAGATTACTGACATAAATAGCACGAAAATTTATTTTATTAGGTTGTAGGCATGGACGTATAAACCACAATAAAAGCCATAAAGCAAAAGTTGAAGTTGTCGTAGCGAGACTACGTTCGACTGTTTTTATACGTCCATGGTTGTAGGCATGTATTTTGTAACTACGTTATGCAACAGCAGTATTAACTGTTGCTAGTTAAAACAAATTAAATAATACAGGAAAACTATTTATTGAAGTGAAAACTTCTTTAGGCGCGCTATAGACAGAATTTTCGTGGGCTGTGAAATGGATTCATCAATCGTCACGCTTGGATATGATAATGGATCGGATCGGATCGGATCGGATCGGATATGAAATCTTCGGGTAAACTCGGTAAAAACGGCTTCGATTACCTACCTCCGACCGCCCAGCGTTTATCTCCAGATACCAGGACAACAGAAATATTAAAGAGTTGCGTTTGCCCCTAGGTACCAGTACCAGGGCAACAGAAACTGTAAAGAGTTGCAATATTCTGTATAATTACGTTGATATAAAACTAGATGGCGCAACCATCGATTTAGCTGGCGGTGTTGAAATTATGCGAATGTACATAGACCTACGATGGTTTAACAAATAATTTGTCTTCTGACATGGTAATAAATAAATTAAACAATTCAATTAAAAGTGAAAATGTTTGAGGCGCAAGTTTTTACTTCTATCGGCAGTTCCTATGACAGCCAATTTTTTTTGATAGGTTTCATATCTTAGGATATCCTTGCGCGGTCCGAACGAAGGGAGGGGTCACAGGGGGCATGACCTCCCCCTCCAAAATCGTATACGTTACATTAAAATGGGCCTCTACTAGTAGCTTTTTTTACTCGATTTATTGTATTTCTACTCGTGACCACCCCAAAATCGGACGTTCTGTACTGGTGACCCCCTCGGAGTTACGGCTGGTCTAGTCAGGAGAACGGCGCCTGCCGATCCGGAGACCCCGGGTTCAAAGCCCACACGCACCACTGTCTTTTCGAAGTCATGTGCGTAATGCCGCTAACATAAAACGGTGAAGGAAAACATCGTGAGGAAACCCACATGTACCTAGAATCTTTCGAAGTCATGTGCCATCCACCAACCCGCACTGGGTCAGCGTGGTGGATTATGACCTTAACTCTCTCCTTGCGAGAGAAGGCCCCGAGTCCCAGCAGTGGGAACGTTTAGTGGGCTGATGATGTTGATGTTGATTGTGTAATAGCCCTAAATACCTACCTAAAATATACTTAACATAATTAATGTACCATCAAACAAGGAGAAGAGAAATATGATTACTAAGAGACAGTTGATCGAGAGCCGTACGAGAGCTAGTACTCGTTGCGTATGGTAAGTAGGTAATGGGATGCTTTCAGGAATGCTCTATGTTTTTGCATAAGTTCAGTTTTTTTTCATAGTAATGAGTGACGAGACGAGGAGCACATGTGCCTGATGGTAAGCAACATGCCTGCCACACAAAAGCACAGTGACACACAGCTATTGGAACATCAAGAGTCCAAATCATTACCTAGCACTGTTAGACCACAGGCCCGTGAACAAAATTTACGTAGTAAATGAACCACCAGGAGACCTATGTAGGATGATAGAAGGGTATAAAGTAATAAGATTCTGCACTATGCCGTCACTTGTAAGCTGTCCAACTGAGTGCAATTGAAGAGGGGGGGTTGCAATTCTCGATCATTTGTCCTAGTCGCATAATTTTTGTACGGCGTTGCGGAATAATAGATTAAAAGAGGTATTGAAACTATAAATATTATAAATTTTAACTTTTTAATTATTAGTTTGCCGGAAAATTTTCCAGAGTACGAGTAATTTACAGAGTAAATTTGGTCATTTGATTAAGTACGGCATTGTTCCATACAGTTTCCATACCTCTTCTAATCCATTTTTTCGCAAGGCCGTACAAAAATCATGCGACAAGGAGAAATGGTAGAGGGTTGCAACCCCCCCTCTTCAATCACACTCAGTTGGACAGCTTATAAGTGACGGCATAGTGCTGAATCTTAATACTTTACACTCTTCTATCACCCTGCATAGGTCTCCTGGTGGTTCATTTGACCCGTAAATTTTGTTCACGGGCCTGTAGTCTATGTACTGCGCTCGCCACCCAGAGATCTAAGATTATTAGCCGTGTAATTTCACTGGAAACATTGCCTTTCAAATCGGAAAACAGTAATGTTTACCCATTTACTGTTTGGCGGTAGTATAACTGGCAAAGATGTGGTACTTCCCCAGGCCGACTCTGCCAAGAGTCCTACCACTACTGGGTGAGTTAGTGGTTTTGGTTAGTAGGACATACGCCTACTGCGCCAGCCTAAAGTTCGGTAGGCAGTGGAGTCCACCTTAGGCTAACTGCCACAGGTCCCTTTATAAATAAAATAAAAGTGATAGCTGATCTTTATACATAAACAATGTCTTAACGTACAGGTTCGCGCCACGACCGCGACACGAGACCGAGATCGGAGACCGCGACAGGCACTTGACATTAGAATTAATATTAGAATTAGAATTAAATTAGAATAGAATTACTAGAATTGTATGGGCGCCAGTTCGCGCCGACACCGCGACAGGAGACCGAGACACGTGTCGCGGTCGCGGCGCGAACTGGCGCCCATACAGAGCTATAATAACGTCATATATGCCTGTCGCGATCTCAACGCAAACCCACAGTTTTAGTCTTGCTTAATAAATCATTAATACTCTCCATAAAACTTGAATTTTATTCATTAAACTTTCACTAATTCGTACAATAAACGCCATAGACCTCAGCCAGTGAAAGTGTAATGAGTAAATTCAAGTTTTATAGAGAGTATTGATGTCTTATGACCCTAGAAAGGCTAAGGCATATTGAAAATACTCGAGTATCCTGTAAGCAGTTGTGGCATACTAACACTTTTGTTTATTACACTGACAATATTGCAATTGAAAAACGCATTGCAATTGCAATGGCAACTGCAATGCTACTACTGAAAGATGGATCGCAAGATACGCGGCTATGACGGAGGATCTTAGCCGGGGGAAAGCTTTGGAAAAAGATAGACATATTCGTTAATGGTTTTGATGAACGGTTGGTTGATGGATTATTTAATTCTTCCATGAAAATTTAATCTAATATATCTTCCATTTAAAATGTTATTCTTGCATGTAAATTATAAAATAAAAATTAAATTGAGCATAATGCAAGGATTTCATTTTGAAGATTATAAAAAAAAATGACATTGTATTTATATAGCTCATACATAGCTTACATCTAAAGCTACATGATGCTCAGTTTGGGTTTAGACCTGGGCTGTCGACTGAGACGGCTGTACTGCATCTCAAGCACACCATTCAGTACTACACGGAGAGAGGCACACCTGTCTATGCCTGCTTCCTAGATTCATCCAAAGCTTTCGATTTGGTGGCGTATGACGGGTTGTGGCGAAAGCTGGCGAGTGATACGGACCTCCCCGTTTTGTTAATTTCACTCTTACAATATTGGTACGGCCATCAGAGCAATTTTGTGAGGTGGCCGGGGTCACTGTCGGACGTGTACAGGCTGAATTGCGGTGTAAGACAAGGCGGTTTGACATCACTGAGCCTCTTCAACCTGTACATGGACCGCCTGGTTCGTGAGCTCGGCGATGCCCGTGTCGGCTGTTCGATTGATGGTGTTTTTGTGAACAGCATCAGTTATGCGGACGACATGGTCTTGCTGAGTCCGTCTATCAGGGCACTCAGAAAGCTCATAGCGATCTGTGAGCGTTATGCGGAGGCTCATGGGCTCAGATACAACGCCATCAAAAGTGAATTTATGGTGTTTAAGGCGGGGACGAAAACTTATGACGCTGTCCCTTCGCTCATGTTAGGCGGCAGTGTCTTGAAACAAGTTTCGCAATTTAAGTATCTGGGGCACTGGGTCACCGACACGCTCGCGGATGACGTTGATATTGAAAGGGAACGCAGGGCGTTGTCTATCAGGGGCAATATGCTGGCTCGTAGATTTGCTCGATGTACAGCGCAAGTAAAGGTTACTCTATTTAGAGCCTACTGTCAATCTTTCTACACGTGCAGCCTATGGGTCAAGTATGCAAAAAAGTCGTACAACGCCCTGCGTGTGCAATACAACAATGCCTTTAGGTCGCTGTTGTGGCTGCCGCGCCACTGTAGCGCATCGGGGATGTTTGCAGACGCACATGTGGACGGGTTTGCAGCGATCATGCGCAAGCGGGTTGCGTCCCTGATGCGCCGGGTGCGGGGCAGCCCTAACAGCTACCTGCAGCTATTTGCCTGGCGGATGGATCTGGGCTGCTCAATGATGCAACATTGGACCAGACTGCACATTGAGCACTCCGGATCTAAACCGAAATTTAGATTAAGATAGTGTTATAAGTTTTGTATATTTTTGTGCTCGTACATTTAATTTGGTTTGACTTTAATTTTAATTTCATATTGACATAACAAAACAATTTTTGATATGTATATTTTTTATGGACTGTAGTCTGAAATAAATGATTAAATAAATAAAATAGAGCAACAAACACATTGCATCTACATTAGAAGCTGCTGCTTATGTTTAAATAAATAAATATTGGTGGACAATTTACACACAACACCATCTGATCATCAACTAAGCAAAGCTTGTAATATGGTGGCCAGATAGCTGATTATAATATACTTATATAGTTTTTTTTAAATACATACTTATACATAGAAACACCCAGACACAGTGCACACATTTGAATTGATCACACAAATATTTGCACTGGGTGGGAATCGAACCCACAACCCTCGGCTTCGCAGGTAGAGCTACTACCCACTAAGCCACAAGGCCAGTCAGTTTATGGTGACTCATGTGTATCAGTACAAAATATTAAATGATATGTACTTACCATTTAGAAGTTTTGGTTTCACTTCTTGAACTGATCCATTTTTTTCTCCTTTGCTCTGTAAGAAACAATACAAATAACATTAAAAAATCGCAGTGGCATTTTCGCCTAGGTATAGAACCTTCTTGCAACTCCTGAGTTTATTACAACTCCAGATACACAAATTTGTCATTACTACAGCCCTCAGAAGAAGGCGAACGAAAACATTGTGAAAACTATCATGTTCCAAGAATGTCTATCAAGAACTTCTGTAATCTGCTAACCAGCACTTGGCCAGTATGGTGGACTAAGGCATTGTTTCTGTCGTTATAATAGGATGCCCTATCTTCCAGCAGATAGCATATATATCTTATATATAAAATTCTCATGTCACAGTGTTTGTTTCCTTACTCCTCCGAAACGGCTTTACTGATTATAACCAAATTTTATATGCATATTCTGTAGGTATGAGAATCGGCTACTAGCTATTTTTCATACCCCTAAGTGACAAGGGTTGTTCACTAAGGCAAAACAACGTTTGCGGGGTCAGCTAGTATATTATATATTATAATCTTATATATAAAATTCTCATGTCACAGTGTTTGTTTCCTTACTCCTCCGAAACGGCTTTACTGATTATAACCAAATTTTATATGCATATTCTGTAGGTATGAGAATCGGCTACTAGCTATTTTTCATACCCCTAAGTGACAAGGGTTGTTCACTAAGGCAAAACAACGTTTGCGGGGTCAGCTAGTATATTATATATTATAGTGGGCTGTATAATGTTTATTCTTATTCCCTATGAGACTCCAAATTTTTTGGAATTAAAAGTGAATTATGTGATTTGTCACACTATTATTTTTATTTTCCAAAAATATAAACAATGGTGTAATATTATCATACCAATTACCTAAGTAATGATTGTTAACAGTTTTGTGACTGAGCAACAATCATCAAAACTTTTTCAATTAGTGGGTTTTAAAATAAAATATATAGGTATAGGATCCATCTGACCCTAACCCAGTCTAATCAAAACACCTCATCCGCATTTCTTTCCCCCTTTATTGTCACACCAGTTGGTTACTGATTGTTGAGCTCTTTATTTGTCAGTAAGTACCACCCAACACCAATCATGGGGTCATGGTCCTGGGATGGGTCCAGAACCTAGGTAAACCACTAATTAAAACACACAAACACACTTTTCGTACGGTCTAGTGGCTTGATTACATGTACATCGGAAAGGGGCCCCTTAAACCTACAACCGTGTTACAAGTCTCGGGATTTGTCTCTCTGCCACACGATGGACCCGGCACCCACATGGTGAATCCATGGAATTCTAAGAAGTTCATCTCATGTGACCCACCCTAATGCCATAGCTGGATCCGCCCTTACCCAACACAAGATACAACATAGATTGTATTTATTTTAAAATTTTAAACGTTATGGAGATGTACTACATTTAAAATTTCACAATACTATTTGTTTTAATTAAAAAGAACACTTTAAATTAAGTACTTGTATTAGAAACTAAAATCTTTAGAAATCTGGACAGGATAAAATGGTAAAATTCTAAGGTGACTTGGGGATGCATTTTCATAGATGGATCTAATTGGTCCTACTGCATATAAAAATAATTTACCTAGTAACAATGATGATTTATTATATTATTTAAGTTTTGTTTCCAAGATGGGATATCTCTGTTTTTTTTTTGTAGAGGTCTCAATTTTGATAATTATGTTTTAATTGAATGGGCTTACATTTTATCTAGCTAGGCTAGGGCTTCCGCAGAGTTTCTGGCGGGAACCCATCCGAAGTCAAATCTCAATGATAGACCCTAATTAGACAGGTTGTCAAAAGTCAATTACAGAACCTTACGTCAGGGTTTTGAAACATGAACATGAAACATTACCCTGGTTGGTAACGAGTAATGAAGAGATTGCTCTTAGCGATAAGGCCACCATAAAATAGCTTAAGCAATAGTAATTTTTGCTTTGTAATTTATTTATTGTACTATGTGACTTTTTAATAAAGAGTTATTGTATTGGGCTTGATTTCTTATTTGAATTACTCTGTAAAATTAGAAAAACTCTTTCCTATTTGGAAATACATCTTATATACTTACACATAGATAAATAGAGTTAATATTTTTTTTAAATAAAATAAGTGAATTACTTTGATTTTTGATATGGTAAGACAGATCATTGAGAGCCATATTAAGCAATTGGTAGCAACGTAGCAAGCCTTTACCATATATATATATTATATTCAAAGGGTTGTTAGGAAATAGTCTTTGTACTTGTATCGGTTTTCACTGGACACAAGCCTGTTTACTATACTCCAAAACTGGTTTTTCTTCACTGATTTTTACATAGTAAGCATAGGAAGATATCAAGAAATTTCACTCTGTAGACTGAAGAGATTTAGTTCTAGGCAAAAATAATTCATTTTGTACACACAAATAATGCAATCAAGAATCCAACCTACAATATCAATAAATTCTGCACAAAAAGTGTTTATCACAAAATTTCATCTCATTTTTTTAACAATATTATAGAGAGATACTGACGCCTGATTAAAAATATATTTACCGTTGGCGACACATTGATGTAGCTCTTGAAGTTCTGAACCAATTTTTTCTCGTTCATTTTAACCAAATGGACCACACAGTAAGTTGACCCAATTTATACATTTACCATTCACAATAGCACTATATTACACACGAATACGACTTTTCTTGATCAACTGAGAGTACACATGAAATTAACACCTGAGATATCTTCATGATTTGTCCACAAATTCACTTTTATTTGATAACAATCATCACTCTCCGCAAAAAAATTATGAAACTCCCAAGACACACATAACGTATTTTACTATTTTTATTGTAAATTTACAAATATTTTTTTGGATTTACATATTCGATAATTAGTATGAAGAACACTAAATTTTTATAAATAATCAAAACTTGTAAATATCGAGAAATGAGCAACAGAGCAACACGCAAACGAGCAATTTTAACCATAGACAACAGACCAAGTGTCACAATTTTTTGTCATTGACAGCCCCGATAATAATGACATCAAGCCAAAACAACTAGAAAATAGAAAAAAAATTAACTATGCCATAGACAACATTAACTGTGATGCCATGTTTTTATATTTGTACAAATTTCGCTTCTTATGTTTTCACAGTAGTGATTCTAAACGCAATCGAAACCGCTGAAATTCCGAATGACAATCTTTGCTTAGTTTGGGATCAGGGTAGCGATTCTGAAACCATTCGGTTGCATCCGACAAGGAATCTCATCTCTCGGTATTTGTCTTATCTGTTTAGCATGACAAAGACCGAGAGCTGAGATTCCGTGTCGGATGCAACCGAATGGTTTCAGAATCGCTAGCCTGATAGTGTTGTGTGTGAATTGTCTACTACCAATATTACAATATTTGCTGTGTCGTTCTTGACAAATAAGACAAAGACCGAGAGATGCGAATGCGTGCCGGATCAATCCGACTGGCTTTAGAATCGGTTCACTAATGTTTCACAAACATTAAAATAAAAATTGGCAGTCATAGGCACTGCTGATAGACGTGAAAACTTATAACTCAGAATTTGATAGCTTACTTTGGAAACTACGCGGGTGAAACCGGCGTGGCCTGGCCATCTAGAAATGCGTTAGCATTTCCCATTGGCTCACGCACTTCTAGATGGCCATGCTATGATCCGCAGGCCACGCCCTTTCAGCATTTCCCATTGCATGACGCATTTCTAGATGGGTAATGGCCAATGGCTGAGAAATTACTGGGCTTAGAGATATAATATCTTAGATCTCTGGGTGACGAGCGCAGCGCAGAGCTAGGTAATTATTTGGACTCTTTAATGTTCCAATAGCTGTAATTCAATTCACAGCCCATGAAAAATCTGTCTAGGCACGCCTAAAGAAGTTTTTACTTCAAAAAACATCATTTAAAACTAGAGATGGTCGTTTTTGTAATAACGTTTCTAGGCATCGATGCCAGGTTACGATGCCGGCATCCGATGCCGAATGTATTGAAAAACGGATGCCAGCGACACCCGATGCGAGTAACGCCAGTTGACCGGCAACGGAAAAACGCACGGTGGCGCCAGCGCACGGCTTGGTGGCATCGGCACCACAACCGAACGAAGACTGGCTCGAAGTGTAGCTTGCTCTCTCACTCTCGCTGCACTTGGAGAATGTGCGAGGAAGACAACCAAAGACAACATAACAATGGAGCGCGGCGCGGCAAACGCTTGCGGAGTTATCATTACTAGAAGCGACATGAGGTAGGCGCAAGTGTACTACTACAGGACTACAACAGTATCTATCTACCTACTACGAATTTCAATGAATTTGTTTTTTGCCTTTTACATAAAAGTTTTAAATCATGTAATGACTGTAATGTAGACGATTTTTCAGTGTATCTGTATAATATGTAGATATGATAACTTATGTTCTGTAGCATAATTTAATATTTCTCACAAAGATCGATGGGATATGAACTACTTAGATAAAATATGACACGTTTTTTTCTATATTCTCAAGCCCCTGCTCAAGCAAGGTATTATTTACAAGGTAGATGAATATATTATTAATTTTTTTTTTAAAGGGCGCTCATGTCTCTTCTTGTGAGCGCGACATTTACGGTGGTCTAGATGTACAGATATTGGTGAGAATAGCGCCACTACTTGATAAGGTTAAGTTTGTTTATGTTTAAATTTTTTCATTAGGTCTGAAATTTTAAGTACCTATGCTTGGTTGTGCAAGTTGACAGTTCTGTGCTTCTCTGTGTTACGTCATCTTTTCTATCACAGACGTAGGTATGTACCTACGTCTGTGATCATGCCACGACGGGAAAGACCAGCAAATCCTTATTGCCACCACTTCGATAAAAAAGATGACACAATAGGGATATGTAAATACTGTAGCCTGTATATCAGCTACAAATCGACGACAAGAAACTTAAGGTCTCACTTAAAAAAAAGCACCCACATACTTATTCTGTATTCTGTTAAACTTAAATGATACTACGATAATTCCACCACCACCGCCATCACAACGACCGCTACCACAACCTTCACAACCACAAGAAAGTACAAAGTGATGGTTGTATTTGAAAAACAAAAACGTTTTTGAGCAACGATGCGTCGTCGTAACGTTAAACGTATCTAATTATTAACGAATAGCCAACCAAAGTTATCATATGGCACCGTTACAGGCAGTTATTTGATCAAGTCGCATCGACAGTTGACCGGCATCGATGCCGAAAAAAACGATGCCGGCAACGGATGCGGCTTAGATAATAACGATGCGCATCGATGACAAAATTTAACGAAAACGCCCATCTCTATTTAAAACCAACTAATCGTATTATAGTTACGGTGGTCTAGTCGGGAGAACGGCGACTGCCGATCCGGAGACCCCGGTTTCAAACCCCACAAGCACCACTCTCTTTTCGAAGTCATGTGCGTAATGCCGCTAACTTAAAACGGTGAAGGAAAACATCGTGAGGAAACCGACATGTACCTAGAATCTTTCGAAGTCATGTGTCATCTACCAACCCGCACTGGGCCAGCGTGGTGGATTATGGCCTTAACTCTCTCCTTGCGAGAGAAGGCCCCGAGTCCCAGCAGTGGAAACGTTTATAGTGGGCTGTTGATGATGAATCGTATTATATTCGTCGAAAAAATGTTTCGCATATTATTTATTTAAAAAATCAACAAATGTTTTAGAATGTCCAGAAGTGCAGTAAGTTCTATACTAGAACGAGTATCTAAAGCTGCACTAGTAGGATCAAATCGGATTTGGCTGGGCAGGGAGAGAAATACGCGTAGTGAAGGTGAGTGTTGACGTACGTCACCAAAAGAGGCCCCTTTTAAACCTACGCCCGAGTCACAAGTCTTGGGGTCTATTCGAGATTTCTCTCTCTGCCACACGATGGACCCGGCACCCGCACGGTAAATCCATGGAATTCTAAGAAGTTCATCTCTCGATTTTATCGAGTCCGGCACGAAAATTTTTTGGTGGTTCCCAAAGTAGCCACGAGAATTTAAGCGTTCGTTCAGTGGTCCCTAAAGGGACCAGAGCGTTTTGAGCGGATAAACAACTATATGGCAAACGTTTCACTCAGACAATATATCGTACATAATATATACAGGGTTACTGGTAATCAGCCTGCATCCGTGGGCATGTTCTGTATATTTTAACAAACAACTTTCGTAAAAACTTAATAGATAACCCAAAAAACATTGTATTTGTTGCCCTTGTTTGTACTGTTTAGCCACTTTTTAGTGTTTATTCACTTCGGTACATCATTTTTTGCACGATAAAGAGCGTACGCGCTGTCGTTACGAATTATTACGAAGAGTTCGATACTTTTAGACCGGTCAAATGCACTTTTTAACCGACTTTAAAAAAAAGTAGGTTTCTCAATTCGACCGTATATTTTTTTTTTTTTTTTATGTTTGTTCGGGGATAACTTCGTTGTTTATGAACCGATTTGGATGATTCTTTTTTTGTTGGATAGGAGACATTCCAAGAGTGGTACCATGATAAGGAAACCAGGATCTGATGGTGGAATCCTGCAGAAATTGAAGAGAACTTGCAAAAATTGTAGGGGCGACAAGCGCGATTTAATTTTTCCATTAAGTATTTACAAGCACTACAATTTATTTTGGTTTGGCACTACGAAGATTTGGAAGCGATTTGATGATGGAGCCAAAATACTGTCGAGGGAACTCCTCAAAGATTTACAGCAGTTATCTTGTGTTTGGGCTTGATTAATATGTATTGATGAGCACTGTACGTCTAGATGTCTTGGGACTGTCTTTCATCATCATTATAAATGTCTATGTTTAGATGTTTGTTGCTCAATCACGTTGTAACTAATTAATTAATCGTTAGACCTTTAAAAACTGCAAGGGTAGACTAGTGCGTTTGAAAATGTTTCAATTAAGTATTTTAAAGCACTACAATTGAATGAAGGTCTGAAGTCGATCCGATGAAGGAGCCGAAAGACAGTCGAGGCTACTCCTCAACGATCTACAGCAGTTACGTTGTGTATAGGCTTGGTAAAGCTGTATCGAAGAGCACTTTATGTGTAAACATACCTAGGTGGGATGTGACTGTTATTAGGGGTCTGACGATGAAGACAAAGGATAGTTATGTGAGCTGTTTAACGGTTTACAGTAGCTAGTGTTTGTGCTTGATTCATGTACTCTTAAATATTGATGAGAACTTGGCACCCACATGGGTACTGAGGACCATTTTACAGGACTGAGTACACCGACCATCCTGGATTTGAACACTTTATCATAGTGAATATTATTCTACTAGTCAAGTTTTTTCTTTATCTTCTCACCTAATTCAAGAATTATTCATCTAACCATCACTTAAAATCGTAAAATAAAATAATTTTAACAAAAAAAAGAACCGACTTCAAACAGTAAACTAAAAAGTAAAAAATAAATCTCTTTACCACAAAGTAGAACGTATTTTGATTAATTTGAACAGACATGATTAAATAAGTATTTAACAATTCTGAAGTCGGTGCCAAGTAAAACAACTACAGCTGAAGCTAACATTAGTAGAGTAGTAAATCGAACTGACATTTGGAACATAGACAAGTTGTTGGGGACATATGTATGATAGACAGGAAGGTTGTTGCAACATTTACTTGGCACCGACTTCAGAATTGTTAAATACTTATTTAATCATGTCTGTTCAAATTAATCAAAATACGTTCTACTTTGTGGTAAAGAGATTTATTTTTTACTTTTTAGTTTACTGTTTGATGAAATTGGCAGTCATAGGAACTGAGGAACTGACGATAGAAGTGAAAACTTATAACTCAGAATTTGATAGGTTACTTTGGAAACTACATGTGTGTAACCGGAGGGCGTAGCCTGGGTTAATGGCATGGCCATCTAGAAATGCGTCAGCGTTTCATACTGGCTGATGCATTTCTAGATGGCCATGGCATGATGCCTAGGCTACGCCCTTTCAGCATTTGCCATTGGCTGACGTATTTCTAAATGGCCAATAGCCATGGTCCCGAGTTTACCCGAAGATTTCTTATCATACCCGAGCGTGACGCTAGAATCCAATTCACAGCCCACGAAATATCTGTCTAGGCACGCCTAAAGAAGTTTTCACTTCAAAAAAAGAAATGGAAGAAATCTTCGGGTTAACTCAGAACCATGGCCATGGTAGGCAGATTTTTTATTTAGATGACAATGTTTTGATGATTTATTCTAGACTAACAGTACCTGCCAGTTTTACTAGCTTAGTTTCCAAACTGAGCTATGAAATTCTGAGTTACAAGTTTTCACTTCAATCGACAATTTATACGACACCGCCTTTTTTATATGATATGTTTATTTAATCAAAGTATGTACCACAGCTATCTATGCGCTTTTGCTATCATACAGGTAGTTCACTGATCCCTTTACTAAAAAAAGCCTTTCGAGTGGGAATCAATCAAATCTTGAAAGGTGTTTTGGATTCAAATTCTTAAAATATGATTTTCAAAATTTGAATAACTTCTTGCAAAAGATAAAAATCAACCCCATTGTTTAAAAATTTACAAATTTTTCTGTTACGCGTCATCTTTATTTCTAAAAGTGCGCTCACAATGATCAAAATCAGATTTTTTTGCTATGCTCCTTGTTTATTTCTAAAAGTCAATAGTGACGTGAAAATAATATTTAAAAAAGTGTTTGGCGAAAAAAAATCATAAAGTGATTGGCAAAAATGAATACAGAAATACAAAACAGAAACAGCAATCTCAAATTTGGAATGATAATCCTTGTTTCTGTATACTCTGTAATTCCAAACAAATAAGACAGAAACAGAGATTTGAAATTCCGTTTCAGGGTAGCGATTCTGAAACCATTCGGTTGCATCCGACACGGAATCTCATCTCTCGGTCTTTGTCTTATCTGTTTAGCATGACAAAGACCGAGAGATGAGATTCCGTGTCGGATGCAACCGAATGGTTTCAGAATCGCTACCCAGATCAATCCGACTGGGTTTAAAATAGCTAAGCTTGAATTTTAGTTTTAAAAAACTACATTTATTCAGCAATTTTATGACTGGAAACTAACATTACTCACTTGCTTTTTCGTAAATTAATCAAAAATACGTAATATTATATTGTTATTAGCATAGTGTGTAAATTCGTAAATTTAGCTTCTCGGTAATGCGTTACTTGTTACTTGTTACTTTGATTGCAACATACTTGTCACACTGAGTTCGCATGCCTCCGAAAAATGGCGATTGAAAAATTTTTGGATTGAATAATTTTCATGTTGGAATAGAAGATATTTGTGTATCTTGGTGAAAATATAATCGCAACTGCCTTAAAAATGGCAGAGGCAGTTGTGCAACCACGGAGACCTGCTCAAAGGTTCTTCTGCCACAGGTGTAATGTTGAATTCGAAGATGTTTTGCAGGTAAAATCGATTATTCTGTAATTTTTCCAAATACCAAGGTTTTTTTGCTTAGTCTTGGGATAACTAGGATTTCTAAATAACTGTGTGATCTGCATAAATTGCACGTATGTATTAAATTGTTAAATGGATATCCACATCTACGTATCAAAGTAAATCGATGTGGCCAACAGTACCGGCGCACATATATCACGGAACTGTAGGTATTGTGACGTGCCGTGTTGTATTCAATGGATACATTTAACGGATAATTGCCCTACAGTTACAGAACTCTGTACACAAACTCACATTTCCGTTGAATAGATCTGTAACAAATAGTATCTATCATCTGTGTATTCTGTTGACAAATCATCTAATAGGTTTCCAATGAGGAAATATAATCGAGTAAACGTTCTATCTACAACTAGGAAAGACATCCCAAGCAAGCTCAGGCTCTTAAAGTAGTATTTGGTAAATGTTGTAAGCAAAACTCTTCACTTTCAGGATTACACATGCCCATATTGTTCAACGGGATTCATTGAGCGTTTGGAACACGATGACACATTTTCCAGCACAATTGACGATGAGGAGTACAGTGATGCCGACATGAGTAACTTAGAAGACTCCAGCCATTTGGATGATAATGTTGATGATAGTGATGATATGAGAGCTCACATGGTATGTAAATATTTATATCACAAGATTAAATACTACCTATATTAATTTGTGTTCTGACTGATTCAAAAGTAAAGGAGTGCTGCTAGTTAAAAATAAAATATTGGGTTTAGAGAAATTTCAAGGATAAAATTTTAAAAATCTTTTTTGGACAATCATACACATGAAAATTTAGAGAAATTCAGGGGCTTCCAATATTTATTAATTTACTTTATTTTTGGGTACAAAAATATTCTGAAAAATAAAGCTTAAGTAGTTACTAAAGTAAAGAATGCTTAAGTAAAGAATGCTTCATCGTACTAAAATATGTCTAAGTTTGTAGAACCTTGGACGTTTGTTGCTCAATCACATAAGAGCAAACAGATTGGCTTAAAATTTGGAATACATAATATATCTGGAATAACACATAGGTTTGTAGTAGGTAAACTACTCGAAAGGGAACAGACCTATGTGGACAAGATTACAGGATGCTGTTAGCAAAAAATTAAGTATTGGATCAGTGAAATTTTTAGGATAAAAAATAAAAAAAATACTTTTTAGAGGATTCAAACCAGGGGCTCTCTGGCTCGCTAGCAGTTGTCATTCTCTCGACTAGACCAGCCGTAACTTTTACATTAAACATATCTGAACTATCCAAACACCAATTAAAGTCTAGGAATAGTCCAACATTGCCATTTTGAATATGGCATTAATAAATAAATTGGAAAAGAAACGAGGGTATTTTGTCAGTGATGTGTATTGTAATTATAATAATAACTAGCTGTTACCCGTGACTTCGTCCGTGCAAAATAACTACTACAAGGTAACCGGGCAGTACCTATTTGTATAAGTACCCCCAGACAAATTTACGGTTACTAAAAACAGCTTATAATAAAACAATTGTATACAATTTCATCAAAATCGGTTCCGTTGTTTAGATCTGAAAGTGTAAGAGACATTTGGCTGCTATTTCAACTCCAATTTCATCCCCATAATACAGTTCGAAATTACAAAATTGCAAAACAAACATTCGTTTGCTTCGTGTCAAGTGCCTATATAGGTACAGAGTTTCATCGTTTTATCTTCAACAGTTGGGAACTTTTATATTGACATTCTTCCCCCCATTTCAACCCCAAATTCACCCCCGTACAGTTCGAAATCACGAAATTGATAGAACAAACATTTGTTTGCTTCATGTCAAGTGTCTAGATACAAAATTTGATAACTTTAAAAATGACAAATTTTCATTTCACCCTCTTAGGGGTTGAATTTCGCAAAACTTATAAACTTACATCTTACAAAACTTAAATCTTTTCATAGTTTACAAACTAAGTAAGTTTCAAGCTTCAGTACTGCCCTACTAAGCGCAAAAGCGGTATCTCAAAAAAAATCGTAAAATTGATTTTTATGCCATCGGATAGCTTTAAAAAATACGCATCTAATGGACTAAGCCTTTTAGCGCTATCTTGTCCAAAACATATAAAAATACCCCTAAGAAAGATTTCCCTATCTCAGTTTTTCATTAAATCTCTTAGGGTATTAGAGGTATATCAATATTACGTAGGCAAACAGCCGTATATTTAAATACCGCCAAATCTCTTAAAAAAGAACAGCACTTTTTCTAAGCCGTTAAGCGGCAAATATGTATAATGCGTGAAGTACTTGACTTACCGCTAAGACGCTTAGTATTTGAATGCTTACTTGATCCGCAAATCTTTTTACTTTATGAGATACGGTTGCAGCGGCAAATTAAATTGGCTCTTATTGTTTGACTGATACGATCGGGTTTCTAATACATTTTACAGTGATTTATTCTTACTGTTGACAATTTCGTGTCATTACTTGTTTGTTTTCGTTGCAAAGAGGTCATAATCTTGATATTCCTGTGTTAAATTACAAAAAATCTGTGAATTAACGTGTTCAGTGGTGTTATTTCGTATTTTGACAATCTGGTAAGTCCTATTCAATGTAATTTTAGTATAATATAATCACAGATCCTTAGTAAAAAGTAATTCAAGGTCATTTTGATCAAAACTTTCTTGCGGCCCTACATGCGCACTCATATTACGTAGCGAAATTGAACTTTATTTGCTAGGGCACAAAATACGTGATTCACACAATTTCCCAGCCTCACGGTTGCAGTCGTGCCAATGATGATAATTTGATTAGTATTTTCCATTACCTACGTAATTGTATCTAATTAATTATGATAATTTAAAATTATTTCCCAAATATTTTGTATTTAGATTTAGCATACCTTAGGTAAAAGGTAGGTATTATAAGGTAATCCAATTAAAATAAACGAATATTATTTCAGATGAACCATGTCACATAGAAATACGAAAATTATGATGCTGTTAGCACAAAAAAATATGGCGTTGAGAGAAAAGTTCAAGGAATCGAAACAATTACACCGTAATATTCAAACTATCGATCCCGACTTTTTTCCTAATAGTGATTCAGATGATGATCTTCCATTTTCAAGATGCGACAGTGCAAATCAATCACTGGCTCCGATTACTCACTCGTCAAATTATTTCGAATCTGAAGATTTAAACTTTTTACAAGGCCCATCTGCATCAAACGTTGAATATTTTAATCAGCATCAGGACGATCAGAATACAGAAACTGGAAACAACAACATATCCATGAACTCTTTGATGACACTAACAACTGTGCCGATTATTGAACAAAATGATTTAACTGAAATATCATCGCCAGTATTTTGTTCTAATAAAAAAAATGTTTTTAATTTAGATAACGCTAGCACGGAAACTTTGATCACACAAACTGTAAATGATCAACAAACATCCTTTATTTCTGAAGTAGATACAAACCAAATAATGATTACTGTTTCTAAAAATACTTTGTTTACTTCTGCCACTCTAACAAATGATTCAAATGTGACACGTGCTGAAGATGAAAAATCAGTTGAGGATTCATCCCGAGGAAACGAAGTTTTATGTGCTAATCTTTGGGACACCGAGAATCTGGCACAAAATGAGATAACCGATGATAATACACATGATCTTACAACTTATACTAAAGCAGGTACAATCAGGAAAAGAAAAAAATACGACCAACCACTCAAAGTTAGAAAAGAAGCGAAAAACAATGAGATAAGAGAGAAACATGGCGTGAAACCACCCTGTCCAGCTTCCTGCAAAAAGCTATGTATTCAGAATATATCAGAGGATCAGCGAAAAATTATAAATGAAAGCTTCTGGAATTTAAGTGACAAGGAGAGGAAGGCTTATATGCTGCATCACACTTCAGTAAAATCTGTGAAACAAAGAACAGTAATAAGACCTGAATCAGGGGACTACAGAAAAAAAAAGCTACAGTTATTCACTTAAAGACGGGATTGGTACAACGTACGGAGTATGTAAAACTTTCTTTTTGACAACTTTGGGCTACAAACCATCTAATGACAAACCTTTATAGACTGCTTTGGCCAATTCCGAGGACACGGTTGCACCGCCTGTAGACAAGAGACTGGGAGCTACTCCCCACAATAAAATTGACTCTCATCCTATTAAGGAACATATAATGAGCTTCGAGCCTAGCATTTCTCATTATAGGCGTGAACACGCCCCCAATCGTTTATACTTACCCAGTGATTTGACAATCAATGCAATGCACAAAGACTTTTTAGAAAAAAATCCCTCTCACAACTTATCTTATGACAAATACCGAGAAGTGGTCGCGGAATTAAATATTTCTTTTGTAAAACTTGGCCATGAAGAGTGTGAGGACTGTGAAGAATTCCGTCTGCACGATAATACACATACCAAAGAAAATCTTCAAGAAGACTGTTTAGGTTGCACAAAGTGGGCAAGTCATAACGAACGGGCAAATATGTCAAGACAGCAATATAAATTGGACAGTGAGCTAAATGAAACTGATACTGTTGTATATTCTGCCGACTTACAAAAAGTTATCATGCTGCCCAGGATAGATATGTTCAAAACTACTATTTTTACCCACAGGATAGTGGTTTACAACGAAAGTTTTGTGCCGACTGGCACTTTTGTGCATACTACCATTTTTTTATTTTTCATCGAGATAAAAAAAATATCATACTGTGGGTTGACAATTGTTCATCACAGAACAAAAATTGGACATTTTTTTCTTTCTTAATTTACATTGTGAATTCAAGTGACATCAACGCCGACAAGATTGTGATAAAATATTTCGAACCAGGCCACACCTTTATGTCAGCCGACAGTTTCCATCATAGGGTGGAGTTGTCGATGAAACGCATGAAAAACAAAATTTACGATTTTGCCGATTTTTCTCAGGCAGTTAGTACTGCAGGAAAAAACGTAAAACCGAAAGAGATGACTCTACAAGATTTTTATGACTGGGAAGATTACACGACACAGTATAAACTGTCTCGAATACAACCGCGACCATATATTAATGAAATGGTCGAAGTAGAAGTCAATAGAGGCAGTTTTGAATTGACATACAGAACTGGATTCAATAAGGACCCTATCACTGCGAGCATAATCGGCAATAAAATTTTGAAAACTCAAGTTTTGCCACCACCAAAGAAGAAAACTGCAATGGAAGGCATTTCTAAAAGCAAAAAAGAAAATATTTTGAAATCTTTTCAAAATATTATACCTCAAAACAGAATGTCCTTTTGGAGAGAACTCCCTACTTTTGACTAGATTTATTTCATAGAATCCGTATTTTTTTCAAATTGTTTTTTATGCCATTATAAATTTGAATAATAAAAGACTTCATAAATATACTTTGATTGTTTTTTTTTCTTTAAATAATACATATTTTATTTGATAGAAAATTCATATATTTTTGTATACGTACATGTAGGAGAACAGCTAACGAAAAAGCGGTAACTCAAATTTTAATTGTATAATTACTAGGCGGTGTAGCAGTATCTCATGAAAAAGGTATATCCACATACATTTTTGATATTTTAACTATTGTAGTAACAAATAGAGCCAATGTAATATATAAATTCTATTAAATAAGCAAAAAATACAATATATAAAATAAAAAAAAGATTTTTTAACAAAACTCCAATTATCTCGAAACTCGCTTTCATTGAGATACCGCTTTTGCGCTTAGTTGGGCAGAGTAGTGTTAGTAAAAAAGAAGAAATATTTTAATTTTTGTTATGTGTTGTGTTCTACTTAACCATGTTGACAAAGTAGACTAGTAGTAGAGTAATCTTTTGATTTTTTGCTTTCTAAGCTTTCAATGTTTCCAGAGAAATTACAGGGCTTAGAGATATAACAACTTAGATCTCTGGGTGACGAGGGCAGTGCGGTGCTAGGTAATGATTTGGGCTCTCACTGTGCTGTTATGTGGCAAGCATGTTGGTTACCATCAGGGACATGGCCTGATCGTCTCGTCACTCTTTATTAAAAAATAATCTGCAAAGCAAAGCAGAAACAGGCCACTAGCACAACAATTGAAACATAGAATAGATAATACAGATAGAACGGACACTCCCCACCCCCCGCCAGTTTCAAGCATCCTACCCCGCAAGGACGCGAGAAGCACTCAACGAAGGGACGATATATCGGACGACAATTTTCTATGAGAATACGACCATGACGCTGTGTTGCTGTGTTATTTAAATTTAGGTACCAATTTTTTCATCTGTTCAACGAAACAAGAATAACAGATTTTTAATTTCCTACTCTAATGTTCTGTGACTAGCCTACCTACCTATAATGAAATACGCGATATCTGGAGTGATTAATTAATATATTGTCAGAATAAAGTTTTCTCTTTGGGTAAGTGTACTTAACTAAAAATCAATTCGTCCATGGTACCTTTATTATCTCCTATTTTGTTTTAAATCTTCTCCCTTCTGGTTGTTGATGAAAGTTATATGTACCTACCTACATTAAAGATCGAACACTAACTAGGTAAGATTATAGGCCACTTAATACAGGCAGGTGAACTCACGGGTCACAGCTATTCCATAAAATAATTTAGTAACCCTAGATGACACGCACACATGCGTAAATGTGTTCGAACGACATATGCGTAGTTGTGTGAGTGTAGGTATGTCAACTGCACCGTCTGTATAGATTTTAGGCCGAGTGTCCGGGGTGTGATTGAAATACAACAGCATATTCACACATATCTGATATGATTATTGAATTGCTTTCTAATCCAAGCATTATAGATTCTGATGACCTTGAATTTAGCTTGAACTCATGCAAAACTAGATGATTGTTGCTAGTTTTTGTGTTGTATGTGTTAGTCTGAATATGGATAATTTCAAACTAAACTTAAAATATTTATTTTGAAAAAGTTTTCAAACTTTGAACAAACAATGTCTTAAAATGACAAAGACTTCAAATTTTGTGTTTCTAAGGATGACTTGTTTAAAAACTACATTTTCTTGAACTATACTTACATATATTATTTACAACTAGTTTAAAGGCAAATCTTAGTAAACTAACACTTTGTAATTATTTTCTGGCCAAACATCTTGCTGTCTCTAACAAATACTATAAGACCAAATTTAATAATGTACATATGTAGGGTCGCTAGATGATCTGCATTTGGTGGGACTGTACTCCCTCTATAGTATATAGTTGAAATGTTCCACTTCTCACTTGATGTTGTAATGCTGGGTAAAGCTGGTGATATTAAATTAAATTAAAATTAATTTATTTCAAGTAACAAGACTCATATTAATAGATACAAATACATATATGACATTCTACAAAATACAATAAAAGTGGCCAAGTGCGAGTGGCACTCCCGCACGAAGGGTTCCTTACCATTAGGAAATAAATGGCATAACCCTCTGGCTTTATTTGGATTCCGTATACATAAACCATCGCAGTTTCCATAGACTTTCAACCAAAATTTTACTAAGATTATGATTTTAACGACAAGGTCGAATGCGCGTTTTAATGTACTAGTGGCGCCATCTAGTTTGCTTGAAAGGACTAATCGAGCAAGAAACGGTTAAAAAAACAAGTTTGTTGTATGGGAGGCCCCTGTTAAATATTTATTTTATTTTATTTTTAGTATTTGTTGTTATAGTGCCAATAGAAATACATCATCTGTGAAAATTTCAACTGTCTAGCTATCTTGAGATACAGCCTGGTGACAGACGGATGGACAGCCAAGTCTCAGTAATAGGGTTCCGTTTTAACCCTTTGAGTACGGAGAACTAAAAATGATCACAATCAATATTGATAAAACTTTGTAAACCCTGTTTTGGTTTGTGTAAATCTTTTATTTTCTTCCACTTTCAATGTGATTCATGAGTAATTAATGATTTCCACTTTGGAAATCATTAATTAGCCTCTTAAGTTACAAAATCTTGCTCAATAAAAATCTGGTAAAATAAAGTGTTAACCTGGACTTCATTGACACAGCACAGACGGAAAAGGCTGTTAATGATGATGAATGTTAAGTGTATCATTTAAGTATCAGTCTTGTAAGTTAGATTTTTATGTTTGCTCATAATTCATGCAATTTTTTTCCAAACATAACACTCCTACTACCAAAGCTAAGTTGTAAATGCAACCTTACATTATCAGATATAGGGTAGATATTGAACTGTGTGATGCAATATTTTATTGGTATCGGTTAACTCACCGCAATACGTCACAGCCACTATCAGCATGCTTTGTGATAATGCTATATTGGCAAAGATATAAAAATATCATGTGTGAAAACAAAAACATGACTAGACACTCACAATGTGCACTGATGTTATGAATGAGTTTGTTTTAAAGGGATCTAAATCAGCTTGTTGCTTGGTTCAGATGTCCACACATGACTTTCTAGTCCAGCCCGTCGAACTTTGGGCTATCTAATCAAGGACTGTGAAGATGTTAAGGAATTCTGAATCAAACCAAAGTAAATTGAAGTTAACATTTTCATGGAAAATATGTTAGCCCAACATTTCGTATTAAGTTTATGTTTTTTACATCAAATTGTGACTCGAAATTGTGTTAATGTTATCTTATCGGAAAGAATGTCATGTTATCTTATGGGACACTCAAGTCCAGTTGTGGGAAAATCGAAACTTTAAAACAAATCTAATGAAATATTTTGTACTGTTTCAGGCGGCAGGACAGCCGATGTTAAATGACCTAGCATTTTTGATGACTGGTGGCCGGTTACGGTAAGTAATACCTACCATCTGATGAAATAGTACTAATATTAGAAATGTTAGTTTCGTAGTTTTTTTAACTACATAGGTTTACACTTGACCGCGATTCCTCCTGACGTTAAACGACGATGTAGTCGGTCCAGCCTGACCCAAGTTACGCCCGCGTCCGGCGGCCTTTTTCAAGGAGACTGTACGCGCGTGGTTGCTGCCATTTTGTCACTGAGCTTGGTTTCAATCGCAGTATGATCTACCAAACAAACATCAAGAATCATTAAAAATGATTCACAATTGTCAGAGCTATCACGTAACATACATAAAAAAACACACAGCTGAATTGAGAAGCTCCTCGTTTCTTGAAGTTGTTAAAGGACCGGCCACGATATACCACTACACCACATCATGGTGTAAGGCATAGTCGCCATGTAAAGGACCGGCGTCTTGTCACAGTCGTCATGTAATATATAGGCCTATTAGGACAGGAATAAAACACTAGGGCTCATCATTAAAACTGAATTTATTGCAATAATCATTAATGTTATATGTATATGCAATATAATAAATGAATAATAATAAATATTTGTGGACAATTCACACACAACACCATCTGACCCCAAACTAAGCAAAGCTTGTGTGATGGCGGCCAGATAGCTGATATAATACTTATATATTTTTAAATACATACTTATCATACATAGAAACACCCAGACACAGTGCAAACATTTGAATTCATCACACAAATATTTGCACTGGGCAATATGCATTTGCATAGTAGCGGCTCGTTCCGGCTTTGCTCGGATAATAAACCTAGATAGCAACAGCAGCGCCATCTGCCGGGCTGATTTGTGAATCTAATCCATCCAGGGCTCTATCCAAAAGCATACAAAAAATTCGTTCAAATCGATCCAGCTGTTTAGAGGAGTTCACTGTCAACATACATACACCATTATTTTTTGAATTAGCAAAATTTTAACAGGTTATTTAGACAACACAGCACATTGTAACTATGCAATAACTTTGCTCTTCAACTCAATATTAAAGAATCTGTGACCAGTTGAAATTTACAAAAATCCTGACTAAAAGTATGGTCAATTGGTTATGTTTGTAAACAAAACACTATGAGGTCATGATTTATCAATGAAAAATGACGTAGTATTCTCTTTTGCACAGCTATTTTGCATCTCTCTTACTCTGTTCTGGCCTACCTGCGCCACGACAACCGCACGCGCATGTCTTGCAAAATTACAAATGAATAATAAATGAATAATAATAATAAATAAAAATAATTTCAAATGATGTAATACTTTTCCTTCATAACTTCATGGGCCTGGACCGGCACAATTACATTCAGTTTAGTTAGTTAGTAGTTCCTTACACGCTAGATAAGGTTAAACAATAACGTGTTTTTGGCATAACCAAGCAAATAGTTGTAAACAGCTACTTGCAACAATCACTACTTTACTAAACTATTTGTACTTACAGTTATTTAGTAGTTGTTCCAAATAATTTCTACCACACGATCGACACATTGATACACATACCTACACGCCCTTTCAACCAGGCATATTCCTCTGGCAACTCACTTCGTTTTAAAACTTGTGCACTGTCCGATTCACCAAAGTAAACAGAGTTTTATTTTACTCCCAAAAAAAATATCGCTACACTGTAACGTTCGTATTCGTATTCGTAGGCGGGCTGTTTTCCGCAACTCGACGTCTCGATGCGCCTATTTTGCGTGTGTGGGAAGTAGGCTTCACTCCTGCCAACCCAGCTCCAGCAGGAAGCCCAGCAGCGTCTTCACGTTGCCGCATGCTTCGCGGAGCGTCCCCGGTGTGCCCAGGAACTTCGCCCGATGTACCGCCACTCCCGTGCACTCCATCAGCACGTGAGCGGCCGTTTCTTCAGCCTCGAAGCAGGCTCTGCAAAGAGGACTGTCGGTAATACCTAGTGTGAATAGGTGTTTATTGTACGAACCGTGACCAGTCAGTGCGCCTGTGACCAGACGCAACTGTTGTCGATTCAGGCTCAGCAGCTGCCGGGTATACCGTGTGTTACGGCCCCCCAGTGCCGCCCTAGACTGACTGCAGTCTGTCCTGTTGGTCCAGTTGTTATTATGTTCCTTAAGTGATTTCTCACGCAGCCATTTCCGTACCTGTGATAATGGAAGTGGGACAATCGGTTCAGGGCGTTGTACCTGTTCCGCTGATGCCCTCCTCGCCAGTTCGTTCGCTGCGTCGTTACCTCTCGATCCACTATGGCCTTTAATCCATTGAAGAACGATTTGGTTATGTTTACAAACCTCCATCAGGGATTTGTGACATTCAAGAACAAGCCCCGAAGTAATGGTGTTACTCTTTAGGGCGTGTAAAATTGCCGCGCTGTCAGATAGTATGCGGATGTTATATCCTTGTACCCTCCTGTCGGCGATTATGGTAGCCGCCCTCGTGATGCCCACGCATTCTGCCTGGAAGACGGAGTTGTAGGCCCCAAGGGATGTGTGATACCTGATGTTTAAGTCCTCCGAGAAGGTGCCTGATCCGACGCCCTCGTTGGTTCTCGAACCATCGGTATAGACCATTAGCTCGGTAGAGCTATGATCACCGGAGGGGGGCTCCTCAAGTTGGATTTTGTATTTTTTGTCAAATACGAACTGTTTGGGTATTCTGTCACTGATCGCCAGCAGCATGTGATGGTGCTTCAGACTGTCCTGAAGAACTCGCGTGTGAGGAATACCTGTGTCATGCCAGAGACCAAGAGTCCGTAGTCTTATTGCAGACATCGCCGCCTCCTGCTGCACAAATGAATGGAGCGGAGGCAGATCCAGCATTATTTCCAGGGCTGCCGTTGGTGTTGTGCTCATACCGCTGGTAGTCGCTAAACATACCAACCTCTGGAATTGTTGTAGCTTCGCGATGGTTGTGGCCAGCGTCGTCCTGGTCCACCAGACCAATGCCCCGTAGGTGATGATGGGCCTGATCACTGTGGTGTAAAGCCATAGGGTGACTTTTGGATTAAGTCCCCATGTCTTACCTATCATTCTGCGACATTGATAGAAGGTGATACAGGCCTTGTTGATCTTGGTCTCTAGGTGCTTGTTCCAGTTCAGTTTGCTGTCTAGGATCATCCCTAAATACTTTACCTCCTCAGACAGCTGTAGCGTTATGCCGTATAGACCTGGTAGTGTGTATAAGCCTAGAGAGCGTTTGAGTGTGAACATAACTAGTTCCGTCTTTGACGGGTTCACGGTTAGATCGTACTCCGTGCACCATTTCTCTACTATTCTTAGAGCCGCGTGCATCAGGTCACAAGCGGTGCTGGCGTGGAGACTCGTTATCATTATTGCTATGTCGTCGGCGTAGCCTACTGTGTAGAAACGCCCCGCGTTCAATATCCCAATCAATCCGTTTACCACCATGTTCCATAGTAAGGGAGAGAGGACGCCCCCTTGAGGGCACCCTCTCGCAACAAGTGCCATTTTTGTTGCGTATCCTGGAGGCCGAACGATGCGGTTTTTTAACATTTTTACTATCCAACCTGCTAGTAGGGCGTCCACTCCATGTTTGTTCAGAGCCAATTTTATGCTGGAGAACTTAGTCTTGTCAAAGGCGCCCTCGATGTCTATGAAGACGCCTAGACAGACAGACTTGGATTGGATTGCTGCCTCAACTTCAGTTATGATAGCGTGAAGTGCTGATTCAGTTGATTTTCCCACACTGTAGGCATGTTGATTCTTATGCAGTGGGGTTGATAAAAGCGCTGTGTCTCTGATATACCTATCGCATAGCCTTTCCAGCGTCTTCAGCATGAAGGAGGTGAGGCTGATAGGCCTATAGGACCTGGCGTTGGTGTAGTCACTCTTACCTGGTTTGGGAATGAAGATGACATTTGCTTCTCGCCACTCAAGAGGGATGTATTGGAAAGCTAGGCAGGCTCGTAGAACCGTGGTTACCAGTTCCACAAGCTCACCGCCCCCCCACTGCAACAAAGCTGGGAAGATGCCGTCCGGTCCGGCCGCTTTGAATGGTTGGAAGCTGTTGATGGCCCAGAGAGTTTTTTCATGCGTTACTACCTTCTGTGCGATCTGCCAATCAGTCTCTGAAGGCGAATAGCTGTCCTCCTCCCAGTCCGAGCTCTGTGTGAGCTGGCAGCCCGGGAAGTGTGTTTGGAGTAGCACCTCGTACGTCTCCTCTAGGGAGGTAGTATATGTGCCGTCGTTCCTGCAAAGGGACCCAATGTTTTGTTGTGTCCCTGCGGATAGAATTCTTCTTACTCGTGCTGCTTCATTGCAGGATTTGATGTTGCTACAGAATCCGCGCCAGGATGACGAACTTCTGTAGCGTAGTCGTTTTTTATAGTGTGCCTTGGCATCTTTGTACCTGTCCCAGTCCTGGTCATCACTGGTGTTCATGGCCCTGTTTAGTAGTCGTCTAACCTTTTTCCTGATTCTTTCGAGCTCGGGACCCCACCATGAACTGCTGCTGTTGCTGTTCTTGGCGGTTGAGGTTAGAGGACATGATATATGGTAACTTTTTATGACTGTGTCAGTGAATAAGTTTACCTGTGATTCAATTTCTTGTTGATTGCCTGGCCTAGCCTGGAGCCGAGCCGACGACCGGGTATCACTGAGCTTACCTTGCACTGTTTTAGCAAAAGTGGCCCTGTTCGTCTTCCTCGGGTTCCTAGTTGGCTCGGGTATCATCGTACATGCCTGCAGGTCAAAGCGGATCCATCTGTGGTCGGAACAAGATGCCTCGTCCGACACGTGCCAGTCCTGGATAAATTCCGCAGCTCCCTCCGTTGCAAGTGTCACGTCGATGATCGTTCTACTCCGTCTAGTGACGAATGTTGGTTTGGAACAGTGTAACGTTTCACCAGTATCAGCTCTGACCTTGACTGCGATCGACGCTTAACTAAAGAAATGCAAGTGATTATTACATTTGTTTTTTTAAGTAACTTGAGGGTAGGGTAGTCACGGTTTGGTGGTCATGAGCCGTGACCTTGACAATGAATAACATGTAAATAAATAGCATTGGTACGAATACTACAAAACTCATGCGTGTCAGTGACCATCGATTGGATAATTTCTGTGATTTTTTCATTAGATTTTCGGATGTTTTTCAGGTTGTGGTGTTCAGTAACGGCAGTAGATAAAGCTGTAAAAATTTTGCTAATACAAAAAAATAACGGTGTATAATGATTTGAAACATAGGGCTACACTACAGTTGGTTAAAAATAAACGAATAAGATGGAGAACCACACATTGGTTTTGGAGTGTGTTATAAAAATCCGCGTTTTCAGGCCGGGCGCGGGCGGGCGGCGCGGCGACATCGGGCGCTCGCTGCTCGAGCAGCTGATGTGGATGATCGGCGGCGGCCGCGGCGCCGTCACCACGGCCGGCGCGCCCTTCGTGCTCGTCGGAGCGCCCGGCGACTACGTCTTCGGCGGAGAAGGTTACCACTCAATCTGACACTTAAGGTTGGGGGTCGTTCAAGTATTACGTAAGCACTATAGGGGGGCGGGGGAGTTTGTGTTTTTATTATTTGTTATTTCTATATGATGATTACGTCAGCAACAGTCGCATATTTTTTTACATAGGTGGCAACCTACACATAATCTCATAAATTACGTGATCAGGGGTGACGTAGCTTTGCTTACTTTTGATGACAAGGGGGGAGAGTAGTTAATAATTGCAATAAATCTGCTTACGTAATACTTGAACGCATCCTTGCATACACAAAGGGTAACAAGGAAAAATTAAAAAAAAAATACCCCCATCTACCTTGGATTTGAAATTTGTACAATATCAAGCAATTTCATTTGATACCCATATTGAGGGAGGGTGCGAAAAAATATTTTATCCGCCATTTTATGGAGGCGGCCATCTTGAATATAAAAACCGCATTGAAATCGGGCCCTATGGTGCCACAGACTGATCGCTGATGGTAAGAGTACTAATCATAACCTAACACTGTACTACGCACGTTATCCAGAGACACGATGTTTTATCTCCATGCCCTGTTATTTCTCTGGAAGCGTTACCCTCCCAACTAGAACACAGTAATATTTGCACGTTACTGTTTGGCAGAGTTGTGGTACTTCCCCAGGTGCACTCTCGAAAGAGTCCTTGTAATATCTATGGTGGCGGTTGGAAACGTAAGACCGAGGATGGCGTATTATATGAGAGCCCCATGTCCAGCAGTGGACGAACACAGGCTGATGATGATGATGATGATGAATTTCTATAGAAACCTCAAATGCATCAACATCAACATTCAAACTAGAACACAGTAATGTTTCCACATTACTGTATGGTAGAGTTGTGGTACTTCCCAAGGCGCACTCGCCAAAAAAAGAGTATTTTTTTTTATAACTATAATAGGTTCGCACTGGGCCACCATCTCGCCTGATGTTAAGCGATGATGCGATCTACGATGGAACGTGCTCACCTAGATGAAACCGATTCACTAAGAGACCTCCGGAAATAAAATATGTAATAGTTCATTACATTATTTTTGTCCAGGTTTAGATGCAGTAGAGACTCAACTAATCAGTCAGCTGAAAAAAAAAAACGTACTAAACTAAATACAACTAAAAACTAAATAATATATACTTCACTCTGCAAAGAGTCCCTCAAAAACATCGAATAGTTGGTTACCGTATCCTTGTCCAGGTTTAGATGCGGTAGTGACTCAGCTGCTCGGTCAGCTGGAGAACTCGGGCCCGCCGCCGCTGCCGCGCGACCAGATCCAGAGCATCCCCAGCTGGGAGATCTCGGCCGCGCAGGTCGAGGCCGGCCTGGCCTGCTCCGTCTGCTGGGACAACTTCACGCTCGGTCAGTCATACAAACAACTATACATATACGAGAATAATAATTTCACTTTAATAGGGATGTTAACAATTTTTCGCAATTGCTTTTATTGTGAAGTTTGACCCTTAATTACCATAAAAAAATAAAAAAAAATAAATACGTGTTATAACATTAAAAAAAAAAAAAGGTTTTTCGATGAGTAAATATACAATAATAAAGTACTTACTTAATTTTGAATTTTCCCGCTAAAACACTAACGACTGACATGACGTCACAAAATATTGGTCGCGATTCATTTGGTCGTATATCCAGTTTATGTGTTTTCTTATGTTTACTTGAATACAATCAATCGAAATCGTCGTCGCTATGATCGCAAACTATAATAAAAATGCAGAGAAGTAAACAGTCTCGTCAGTCTTCGACGGCTTGTTCTGCTGTTAGTGACGTAATAAGCCATATTGGTGTTTGCAGTTACGTGACAACAGATTAAAATTATGTATAGCATTTAAAATCCTTTATAATAAATTTACTAAGTAATATTAAATTGTAAAAATGTGATTTGTGATATTCTATTAATACAATCTATCATAAAATTAACACTAAACATTAATTTGTGATTAGTGTTAACATCCCTATTGTTCGATTTCAAGTCTGAGCTCTGAGCCCGAGCTCTGAGCCATCTGACTCGCACTGTTTGGTTCTGCCCCGTGTGACTTGAACTTTGACCAACCAGTCAACCCTAGAATATAACAAAGATTTGGAAAGGAGAAAGTAAAGACAGCGAGTGCGAATGAGACGCAGCTAGCAGCCGGTCGAGAGACCGGCCAGATTAACTAGACCTCTATGACTTTGGGAATCACATTTTTTATTTTAAATAAAGAGTGACGAGACGAGCAGGACATGTGCCTGATGGTAAGCAACATGCCGGCCACATAACAGCACAACAACATGCAGCTAGTTCAAGTTTGTTTTACCCACTACTTCTAGTGAGTACGGTTTCCGCACTTAGTCCTTGATTTGGACCATTGTACGTTGACCATGGGCTGTTATTCCATCCAGCCCAATTCCTTCCAGAAGCAGATCAGACTTCCCATTCTCCTCAGTGTGTCCACAAGGGATCTCGGTGATCCTAGTGTTACTTCTCGTATTTCGGCGACGTTTGTGCATTCGAGTAGCACATGTGCTACCGTTTCTTCAGCCGCCATGCACGCCCTGCATAGAGGACTGTCTGTGACACCTATTGTGTGAAAGTGTTTATTGAGTGAGCAGTGTCCGGTGATGGTCCCTACCACCAGGCGCAGGCTTTTTCTGCCCAGCCGCAGAAGGCGCTTGGGCAGTCTATTGTCTAGAGACGGCATTGCCATCTTTGATTGCCCGCAGCCTGGTGTCAAGGTCCACCATCTCTCTGCCTGTGTGTGTGTTCGTTCCTGTAGCCATCTACGTAGCTGATTAAATGGGATTGGCACGATGGGTTCGGGACCGAAGACCGTCATGTTTGATCCCCTTCTGGCTAGTTCGTCAGCCGCATCGTTGCCCAGTGATCCACTGTGTCCCTTTATCCATTGCAGTGTTATTTTATTACCATATGGTACTGCAGCTCGCTCCAGTGCTTTATGGCACTCAAGTATTAGTCCGGAGGTGAAGTTTTGTTTGTTTAAGGATTGGAGGACTGAGGCGCTGTCGGAGACTATGCGAATATGCATATCCTTGACCTGCCTAGTTTCTATGGCATGTGCCGCCCGGATAATGCCTATGCATTCCGCCTGATAGACGGTGTTCAGCATTCCCAGGGGACTGGAGATATTTATGTTCAAATCGTTCGAGAAGACTCCAGCGCCTGTGCCAGAGCTTGTTTTCGATCCATCAGTATAGATTCTTAGCTCTATTGGGCCAGAGCAGTCATGCTGCTCTTCGGTGAGTTGTATTTGGTAGTGTTTTTCCAGACAGTATGTTTTCGGGATTCTGTCATTGGGTGAGGATACCATGGGTTGCCATTTAGTGATATCCTCTTTTATCCGTGTGTGTCTAATTCTGGGATCTTTACTTAGAGTGCCGGCTATGTTGAGTCTAAGGGCAGCTAGTGCCGCCTCCTCTTGCACAATAAAATGTAGAGGTGGTAGTCCGAGCATTGCCTGCAGAGCGGCAGTGGGTGCAGTTCTCATGCTACCAGTTATGGCTACACAAGCTAGCCTCTGCAGTTTTTCAAGATGTTGTTGGGCTGTGACTAGGTCTGTCCTGGGCCACCAGACCAAGGAACCGTATGTAATAATGGGTCTAATGACTGTGGTATATAGCCAGTGAGTGATCTTGGGGCTGATGCCCCAGTTCTTTCCAAGAAGGCGCTTGCATTGCCACATGGATATGCTGGCTTTTGTTGTGATGTAATCTATGTGTTTTGCCCAACTCAGCTGCTTGTCCAAATATACGCCCAGATATTTGGTCTCGGTTGAGAGGGTTAGGATCTTGTCAAAGAAACGTGGTAGCCGTAGTGGTGCTAATTTTCTTTTTTTTGTGAAGAGAATAAGCTCAGTTTTGTTTGGATTTACCGCTAGTTGATATTCATTGCACCAGTTCTCTACTATTTTTAAGGCTTGGCGCATGAGATCACATAGGGTGTTTTCGTGGGTGCCATTTATTATTATTGTTATATCGTCAGCGTATCCTACTGTGAAGAAGCCTTGGTCATTTAGCCGTTTGATGAGGCTGTTCACAACAAGGTTCCATAGTAGTGGAGAGAGAACGCCTCCTTGAGGGCAGCCTCTCGCCACAATGGCCCTTGTGGTGTCATTTACCGTGACTTGTACAGCCCTTAGTTTGAGCATGTTGGTGATCCATCCACCTAGTGTTCGATTCACACCGTGTCCCTCTAGGGCCGTGCTGATGTTATGAAAAGTGGTTTTGTCGAAGGCGCCTTCTATGTCAATGAAGACCGCCAAGGATGAGCATTTGTGGTCTACCGCGCATTCGATCTTTGAAACTACACTGTGTAGCGCAGTTTCTGTTGATTTGCCTGTGGTATATGCGTGTTGTTGTTTGTGAAGTGGTTTTTCTTTTAGGGGTCCGTCGCGGATGTAGCGATCACAGAGTCTTTCAAGAGTTTTCAGCAGAAAAGATGTCAGGCTTATAGGTCTATGGGCTTTTGGTTGTGTGTAGTCGGGTTTGCCTGGTTTGGGAATGAAAATAACTTTCACCTCGCGCCATGCTTGTGGTACATACCTATGCGCTATGCAGGCTCGATATACTTTCACCAGCCATGGTGTTAGGGAATCTAAACCCCATTGTAATAAAGCTGGGAAAATTTCATCTAGGCCTGCAGATTTGTATGGTTGGAAAGTTTTGACTGCCCATTTTATCCGGTTTTCTGTTACTATAGTGTTGGCTGTGAACCTGTCTTGATCGGTGGGTGTCCATACCGGTTCATTTGCCCATGTTCTGTCCCCAGAGAGGATACAATCTGGGAAATGCGTGTCAAGAAGGACTTTGCTGGTGTCATGATCTGTCATTGTATAAGAGTTATCAGGTTTTTTCAGCATGCCAAGGGTGCGATCCTTATCAGTTGATAGGATCTTCTTTACCCGTGCTGCTTCATTGTTTGATTCGATGTCTTCACAGAAATTTCGCCATGCTGTTCTTCTGGCGGCTCTGGTTTGTTTTTTGAAAGTGTGCAGCGTTTCTTTGTATAAGTCCCAGTCTTCAGTGAGTCTTGAGTTTTTAGCTTTGTTAAATTGTTTGCGTAGTGCACTTCTGAGCTTACTTAACTCAACATTCCACCAGCGGTTTCCCTTACCTTTGGTGTTAGGTGTTTTTAGTTTGCAGCTTGCCTGATACGCTTCGATTATAAAGTTTGAGAGCTTTGTAACGGTTTCTTCTAGTTGTATGGGATCTGTTAAATTAGAAGGTGTTAAGTGTTCGTCTAGTAATAATGATAAAAGGTGTTTGTATTTTGGTATGTTGGTTCGACGCGGATTTCGCTTTGGTGTAGGTTTATTTGTTATGGCTAGTAATTTGAATCGAATTCTTCTGTGGTCTGAACAAGAAGGTTCGTTAGATACGCGCCACTTTGAAATTAGTTCAGTTGCTTTCTCGGTAGCTAAAGTTAAATCTATAATTGTTTGACTACGGCGTGTGACCCAAGTGGGTTCTGAACCGCGGTTGATAATGTTAAGGTTAGTGGAGAATAAATATGTGCATAATACCTCTCCTCTAGTGTTAGGCACTTCACTGCCCCACAGTGGGTGGTGAGCGTTTGAGTCCGTGCAGATGATCAGCTCCATGTTGGTGCTCTCACAGTGGTGCACCAGGTCAGACATCTCTTTAGGTGGTATGTCGTCGCTCTCTCCTGGCATGTAGACGGAGGCGAGTGCGATGTCTGGTGTGTCATCTCTTGTTTGGAGCCTGACAGCTGTCAGATCTCTGGAACAGAATTGGGTGAGTGTCGTGGTCGGTATGTCCTGGGGTATGAACACACAGGTTCGTGGTGCGTCAGTGTTGCGCGTGTCCAGAATGAGCTTACCTCCAATGTTGCTGAGGCCGCACACTCTGTTTTTCCTGATCCACGGCTCTTGGATCAGGGCAATGGTATGGGGGTTTAACTCCAGCGCTCTGCGTAAGCTGGCCGTGGCAGTCTGACTGTGCTGGAGGTTTGTCTGTATGACTTCGAGGGGAATGGGTGTGGACGACGATGGCGATGGGGCGGGGTTAGCAGGAGACGGATCCATCAGAAAGTTCTCCTCCCTCCCTCTCCCCATGCTGGTCATCATTGGGCGACGAGGCGAGCAGTTGGTCGATCCACCCAGAAGGTGTCAGTGGTGCGACATCCGCGTCAGCCATTGCTGCTCTAGCCATATCCTCCTCAAGTGTTTTTATGTCTTCGTCTTCAGTTTGTGTTGTGAGTTGTGTTGGTGCAGTGTTTGTGTCATTTGTCTGGGTGTCTGAGGGTTGGGTTCTAGGGTAGAAGCGGACGTATATCGATCCAAGAAGGTACGATACACGTCGCTCCCGCCCCAGGACCTTTTCGACTTCATCAGGTGGGATACCCAGGGTCAGATAAGTCCCGTGGTTATCACCACCGACAGCTGTTGCTCTGTATAGGGACCACCTGTCAATGTCGTACCAAGTGTTCTGACGTTTCAGAAGACCCTGGAGTCGCGCTATGTCCCCATTGTATTTGGGCACGAAGAGCGCAGCTCGGACACGCGTAGGTACGTCTGATTGTCTCATGACCGTCAGCGTCATGTTGGTGTCAGGGAGTGTAACTTTTGGTGCGTTCTGTGTGAGCCAAGTTAGGGCGTAGTCGTCCTCACACCACATCTGCACGGTGCCGTCCGCTATCCGTGGATAACCGCGGAAAGCCGGGAGTGGTGTATTAGGGTCCGAGTCCATTACTAGGCTCTCTAGTTTGTCTTTGATGTGGGTGGCTTCGTCGAGTGTCATGTCTCTAGACGGGGGTGAGAAGCAGATAGCTACTGCAAGCCGCGCCGGAATATCCTTCGTGGCTCGCGCATAGGTTCTCCTCTCCCCTTGGGCTGACTGGGTCCTCACGCGTTTGGGGTCCCCCTGTAGTGTGCTCGGTGAAGCCGTGTCATCAGGTCGCACTCTCTTTACCGTACCACTGGTCCCAGGTCGTGGCTCTGAGGTGCGTAGAGGGTGGTTTGCCGAGGTCGCCTTGTGTGAGGCTCCGGCCCGCTTCCCTCTTTTCCTGATTCGGGGTCGGTCGTGAGTGGTGTGTGTGTGTGTGCCGGGACGGTTCCGTTCAACGTTTCCGGCTTGTTCTGGTGCAGGCAGTGACGTCTCGCGCTGGGTTACCCCTTCGCGTGTCAGTCTCTGCTCATGCACTTCCGCGTCCGGCTGCTTTTCGCGCTGGGTAGTCCCTTCGCGTACTTGCAGCTGGTCGCGGTCACCTTTATCAGCGGCCGCTTGCACACCGCGCTGGCTATCGCCTTCGCGTATTTTGCGCACTCGGTCACTGAGTTCTCGTTCTCTTGCCATGATCTTTCCGCGCTTTTGTTTAAGTAGGCGTACTTCATGGGAAGAGATAGAGTCAGAACCACCAGAGCCGTCGTCTGTTGCCGTCCCAGGGTCCGCGTCTCTCAGCTTGGCATCGATCCTGTCGCGCTGGACTGCCAGCGCGCGAAGTTCGCCACCAAGACTTGAGAGACGTGCACTGTCTTTGTCGTTGTCAGGGTTGTTAGTGACACTGTTCCGAACGAGGTTCTGTTGCCAGGCACTCGTGGTTGGTACACTGTGTGTCGTAGTAGTAGTGAGTGGCGCGGAAGTCGCAGCCGTTATAATATTGGTCGTGTCAAGTGGCGCGTTGGTCGCAGCCAGGGTCGTGGGCGCTAAAGCAGCCGACCGCGTCGTAGGCGCGGTAACAGTAGGCAGTTGGGTGTTCCCCCCCATATTACGTCGGGAACTCGCCACGAGGGCATGGGATTCCCCGGCTTGGCCGGGACCCACCTGGGGATTTGTTTTTCCTTCCTGCTTCATGTTCATCAAGTGATTTAGAGTTTGGGGTTTTCTCCCCTAGCCAATTTGGGTTCGGTTATAGCGCCGAAGATTCGCTGTCGCCCTTCATACTTTTGCTACTACAGTCGCGAGGTAGATGTAATATGCGAAGCTCGCACAAGACTGTAGCATTGCCCGGGAGGGACGACCCACATGATGGAAGTGTGGGCCCATCACCCAACCGTGTCGGCAGTTGGGCAATGGCGGGGACGTGGTATGAAGGACTTGTCGGTGCGCGCCTGATAGTCCAGCTTCACATGCCTGGACGTGCGCTGTGGGGTACTCAGCATTTCCTGGGGAAGTAACCTGGCAAGAAACCTACCCCACTGAGACCTACACCAACCCCCCCCCCCCAACATGCAGCTATTGAAACATGAAGAATCCAAATCGTTCCCTAGCACTGCACTGCGCTTGCCACCCAGAGATCTAAGTTGTTATCTCTAAGTCCAGTAATTTCTCTGGAAACATGCTCTTCAAACGGAACACAGTAATGTTTGCACATTATTGCTTGGCGGTAGAATAACTGGCAAAGGTGTGGTCCTTCCCCAGGCGGACTCTACCAAGAGCCCTACCACTACAGAAACGAAATCAAAACAATAGGCTTGTGTACTAAATTTTAAAAATTAGTTAATAATATAGCTTAATGTTTATATTATTCCGAAACATCTATATTTTTGAAAAAAAACTTATATTTACAATATTTTATGTATTTTGCATTTCAAAAAATCAAACAAATGTCTGCACAAAAACCCTCCAGACTGTCATGGCGTCTTGAATGACGTCACGCCGTGGCAAACATATGTGTTTGTGTAAGGACATTGTCAATGTTTTTATTTTAAAATGAATCCCTCGTATTACAAGAACTCCATAGTGCCTCAATGTAAAGCACAAGTATAAATACGCCAAACAAATTATTCATCTATGTTCCAAACGATCCACAATTACGAAAAAAGTGGCAAACGCTTGCGAAGAGGAATGTTGCCCACTAAATCAAGAATATATTTTTGTGAAGATCATCTTGATGAAAGTATTTGACGTGGTATAATCTAAGTAATGTAAATGTAAAAAAACTGATAATTTTCCTCAAAAATAGTGGTTAAACAATAAAAAACTAGTTTAGTAAAGCGGCTGAAGAACTAGTATAAATGGCGAAGAATAAATAAAAATAAAAAATAATAATATTTTTATTCTATGAAAATGTCAACAACATTAGTGATGTCAAGTGTTGTTTAGCACGGCGTGACGTCACATTTTCTGATTGGCGTTCACTGTCACGTGACTCAATGCCTATTTTTAAAGATTTTCTTTTCTAAAAATACGAATAATCTTTAGGTACTTGTTTTGATAAACTGTTTTATTTCTTGAAATCTCTATAACTTAATCAATAGTAAGAACCTCTAATCTATCCGATTCATTCTTAGTGGAAACAAGTCTATTATTTTAATTTTAGGTTTGAGTAAAAGGTGAAGTAGTTTTGCTGTTGTTCCCACATCATTATACATTTTTATCGACTACCACTACAAAAAACCTTTTTTAATCAGAAACAACAGATCAAATGTGCGTATGAACCCACTATCAGACTGGAGTCAAAAATGTACCATTCTAATTAGTCCATCTGATAGATTGTGGAAAAATAGGGGACACTTGTATATTTTTAATAATTTGATAAAACGAAAGGAAAAATACGCGTGTAATATTTCTTAATAATCTAACTGATGGACTAATTGGTTTATATTAGACATCATGCCTATTGACATGGTCTTAATCCAATGACTCGTAATTGCAGGCTGAGTGGGGAACGTTCGTCATACTGTCCCTATAGGACCTGTAAGTACAGACTGTACAAACAGTCAATTGAATGGCACGTCACTTTAAAATTGGTGTTTCACTGGAAGAGAAAACAATCATCTTTTCCATGGGATCCTGCCTTTTCGCAGAAAATTATTTGGCCAATTTTCACTTGCCAACCAACGGTTCGCCTATTTTTCACCTTGACAACTAACAATTGGCAAATGTTTGTATGACAACGTTTCATTTGGTAGAATTATTGCTAAGCTGATTATTATTATGACATACATACATTTAGTAGTGGTAGGACTCTTAGCAGAGTCCGCCTGGGGAAGTACCACACCTTTGCCAAATATTCTACCGCCAAGCAGTAATGTGCAAACATTACTGTGTTCCGGTTTGAAGGGCAATGATTCCAGAGAAATTACAGGGCTTAGAGACATAATATCTTAGATCTCTGGGTGACGAGCGTAGTGCAGTGCTAGGTAATGATTTGGACTATCATGTTCCAATAGCTGCGTGTCACTGTGCTGTTATGTGGCAGGCATGTTGCTTACCATCAGGCACATGACCTGCTCGTCTCGTCACTCTATGCTATAAAAAAAAAAAAAAAAAAATACATTTCGTACATTTATATTATGATAAAAAATAAACTAATTTTGCATGCAATTTTATAGCAACATAAATCTACAAACAGATTTACAAAAATTCTAAGTGCAGAATGAAGCTTAGGTGAAATCGAAAGGAACCAGTTAGGTCAGGTTAGAACTGTGACAATCTGTGACAAACTGTGACTGTGGCAATCATTCGGCGAAATAAAATTCGGCCAAACAATTTTCTGCGAAAAGCCAGAGAACCCTTTTCCATACTTAGATTTCTAGAATTGCCTTGAAAAATAATAGATTTATTTTCTTCGAAAAACAAAAAAAAATTAAATCAAATTCATACATTTAACCAGATTTCATAAGAAGCCATCACTAAATCATCGAGATAGATGAATGTCAATTTTAGTTTTTTGTTTATTTTTCAAAGGTTTGGCGCCTTTACCTATAGGACTCGTCATGTAAAAAAAAATAATCTACCCTCAAAAAATTTGGAGGTTAGTTTTGACAAAACAAATCAGTCATAAGTGAAGGTTTATCAACTAAAAAAATTCGCGGCTGTAGAAAAAAGAACTATAAACTTGTGAAATAATAAATAAATAGAATTTGTCTTGAAATAAGTCTTAAGTCACGAGTTAAAAGAGTCTATATAGCATAGCAAGTATGTTGTGTGTGCAGGCGAGTCGGTGTCTCGACTGGACTGCGATCACATCTTCCACCCGGGCTGCATCACGCCGTGGCTGCAACTCCACGCCACGTGTCCCATCTGTCGCCGCTCGCTGCTGACCGAGAGCGCGGCGGCGGCGGCGGCGGCCGCGGCGGCGGCGTCTGCCGCGCCCGAGCCCGCCGCCGCGCCCGCGCCCGCTGGCGCCCCCGCGCCCGCTGGCGCCCCCGCGCCCGCGCCCGAGCCCCGAGACGCCACGCGTGAGTGACATGTAGGATATTACGGTACTATAGCTTGGCTGCTTCGTGGCGGGCTCTCTCACACGTCTAACACGACTACCCACACTGTATTTTTGTACGTTAACTAGAATGAGACTAACTAGGAGTGTTACCAATACTTTAATATTAATAGGTGTGTAACCAAGAGGTTCTGGATGAATGTGATTGTGTGTCTATACTAATATTGTTAAGCTTAAAAGTTTGTTTATTTGAACGCGTTTATCTCAGGAACTAGCGGATCAATTATACCCGGTTTACATTATTCCAGTCCAGCGACCGAATCCACCGCTTGCAGCGAAAAAAGCATTGGCACTGGATTGATGCTTTCCAGTGCAGGTTTCCATTTTTCCAGTAAGCAATCCAGCGCTGGATTCGATCGTTGGACTGGAATAATGTAAACCGGGTATTACCTTTACAGCGGGGCGGACCGCTATTGAATAAATATTAAATTAACTAAGTATTTATGAAGTGTCGAGTGTTCAAATGTGTGTGTGTATAATTGTATTTACAAAAGGTGTTCTGTAATAGTACATTATGATATAAGTGCGGTAAGTTGATAATTACAGCCGAGGCTTTATTGCTAGCTCGAGCCGAAGGCGAGAGCTATAATTAGCAGAGGCTGTAATTATCAAAGCGCACGTATGTCATACGACGTTTTATAACATATTTGCGAGGAAATAAACAAAACTCTGACAACATTTTCAAATAAAAACAATACAGCGAAAAAAAACGCGCGGAATAATATTTACTTGATCACAGATCACAGCACAGAGTAAGTAATCACTATGGATCACAGATTAGCAATGCGCGCGCATCGGCGCCTTTTTTTTTTAAGCAACGGCACAGAACCAGCCTGTATGACGTTAATAATAAAGTAAATTAATATTTTTGTGTTTTGTTACAGAAAAATTAAAGTAATTTATGGTCTAAATTAATTAAATTAACGAATTTAATAATTCTTTATTATATTTTACCTCTCAAAGTTAATTTTATTCATAAAATGTTGACCACACTTTTCTGACATAAAAACTCTTTACTAAGATTTAAAAAGGCACCGTTCGTTTTAGACGGAGCATATCTCTCTACCTAGTCTGTGGACGGAGCATTTTGAAACCGTGCGTTTTACATTACACATTACAGCACTAGTGCGTAATAAGATACATTACGATACAGAAATTGGTCCTATAAGAGACCCTTTACGAGCAAATATGTTATAAATATTTAAACGTATGTGCGAGGACGCGGGCTTCGGCCTCGCCCATTACGCCACGCGTGAGTGACATGTAGGATATTACGGTACTATAACTTGGCTGCTTCGTGGCGGGCTCTCTCTCTCACACCTAACACAACTACCCACAGTTTTTTTTTGTAATTTTAATGACTACGTGTGTAACCAAGTGGTGTGGATGAATGTGAGTGTGTGTCTGTACTAATATTCTGCAGCTTAAAGGTTTGTTTATTTGAACGCGTAAATCTCAGGAACTACCGGACCAATTTCCTTCACAGCGGGGCGTACGGGCTAGTGAATACGACGCTAACATGACTACCCACAGTGTTTTTGACGTGACAACATCTAATTGCTATAACGCGATTAACGCCGGCTGCACGCATGAAAGTGTCACGTTACGCTCATTGTACGCTTGCGCTGCATCTATCTCTCTCCCACTCGATTGCATTGTATGCAATAGTTCCATCAATGTTTTGTTATGATTTATGATGTTGTCACGTCACTATCGTCCTTCAACCAACTTTACAGAAACCAAATTGTTTGATGTGTTCACGTTTGAAGAGAAATGTTTACTACATCACAGCTCAAAGAGAAAAATCACCATCATCTTGTATCTTTGAGTTAAACAAATCATTTTGTGTCTTCAAGTGACAAGCTGTTGAAATTAAACAAAAATGTCAGCTGTTGTCTGGTGTTGTCGGAATAAAATTGTTCAGTATAAATTACTAACATTACGTGGAACAAACGTTGCTTAAAGTTATAATCTGTGATTAATTAATTTCCAACACGAGCGCAGTGCAATGCTAGCCGGTGATTTGAAAGATTCAGTCACGTGGTCACGTCGTAACGTATGAACGGATTGGGTTGAAATTTGGAACAGATTATGGTCTGGACGAACACATAGGCTACTTTTTATCCCGGGGAAATAACGGGAACGGGAACTACGCGGGTAAAACCGCGGGGCGCTGCTAATGTTCAAATAAATGCGTGGCACTTTGCTGTTAAGTGGGAGCGTTACTTACCATCAAACAACCGTCTTGATCGTCACTTTAACTAATACAAAAATGGTTAAACGTATTACGACACAAAAATACTAGTAATAAAAAAAAAATACAAATATTTTTTTGTGACTTTTTAAAAAATTGCTTTTTATGTTTTCTCTTAATATGCGAACGGAAGCCGCCATGATGCATCCGGACATTGCGTTGTTACGTAACGGTAAGAATACAGCATTTAAAACGTTATAAGTATAACCTTCATCAGTTATGGCTCGATATTTTAGTCATTCAAATGATTTGCAGTTGAATGAAACCTGTATCTGCCCCCAAACTAAGCAAAGCTTGTACTATGGATTGTATTGCCTAATGTTGATCGATGACGCTGTCCAGGATGATAAACGCAAAATTTACACGTCAAACATCACCGTAAAATTGTAAAAACCGTCAGACTACTGACGCCATATTATAAACTAAGCTAACCTACGCGTTATATAGTTTTATATACTCAAGCTATATGGCCGCCATATTACAACCTTTGTTTAGTTTGGGGTCAGATGGTTTTGTTTGTGAATTGTCCACCAATATTTATTTATTTATATTGTAAACTGACTGTGATTACAATTTTACAGTGACAAAATAAATTAAGTGTATTTGCCCGGTCAAAATAAAAGGGGAATGTGTAGAGGTCTGGAGTTTGTTGTGTACTTATTTACTGGGCTTAGGTCTCAGGTTAACTCGCGGTTGTAAAAGTATCGTTAAGAATGAATGTTAAATCTCCGCAAATATAGCTCACGATAATTAATTAATTTAATTTGAAGTTATAGTGTCTTGTGTCTACAATTTTAAGTATGTGAAAAAATGGGGGTGCTAAAAATAATTTATTCTCAAAGTAGACAGCAGACAAAATAAGTTTGGGAATCCCCTGATCTAAAGTCTAAACAGTGCTAGAGAGGTCAACAGAAACTTTTTTTTTTGATTACGTATCGAGTTTTAACAGAAGTTGTAGAACAAAAGTTGTTTGATTAAATATACAGATCATTCCCTTAAATGGATGTAGGCTGATTATCTACTGGTACAGATATTGCAATCCACGAAGACGCGCCCCACTATTCCTCCTAACCGTTTATAGTATATGTGTGCAAGCTTCCGTCAATGTTTGAGTGTTATCGGTACACACTAATTACCTATGAATGCACACGCACACTACAATGACTGGTGAATGGTTCGCGACTGACGCTCGGAGCAAACGCGATTGGTGGAAAACAAAATTGGTGGGGCGCGCCTTCGTGGATTGCACTATCTATAGCTGGTACAGGGTTAGTGTTAGTACCCTGTACTTATACAAAAATTGCTAGAAAGGTATTAGATTGAATATCATTAACTCTGGCCTGATTTTAGTTAACAGGCGAACTCATATGATTGTTTCCTTAACTCTGGCCTGATGTTGGTTAACAGGCGAATTCAGTTTTTTTTCACTAAAATATTATGTTCGCACTTGACCACAATCTCGCCTTATGGTAAGCAAAGATGCGATCTACGATGGAGCGTGTTTACCTAGAAGAAACCGATTCACTCTCGATTTGAAGACACCAAGAGTAATAATTATGACTTGTTTATATTAGGTACTATATTTTCGCTCCACATATGGCCGGTTGGGGAAGAATGGGTTAATTTGTGGTCAGATGGTGTTGTGTGTGAATTGTCCACCAATATTTTAAATTAATTTCCCCAGGCGGCGGTTTCGGTCGCGTGGTGGTCCGCCGCATGGCCCCGCGGCGGCGGCGCGGCACGCAGACCGGCGCGGGCTCGGAGGCGTCCTCGCGCGGGCTGTGGTCGGCGCTCACCTCGCAGCTCGCGTCCGCGGCCTCCGACTCGGCCTCGGCCTCCGCCGCCTCCGACCGGCCCTCGGCCTCCAGCCTCGGCTCCGACGCCATGTACATGGACATCGACTTTGATTAGGTACACGACGCTGGCGAATACGTCTCTGCCGCTGGACTGAAGGCTTGTTACTATTGGCTCAGTTTAGTCGACTGAATTTAGAAGCAAGGTTAGTAAGCAATTCTAGGTTGTGAATTCGGTATGATAGCTTAATGGATGTTATTACACTTCCCTGAGTAGCGATTAGTCGCTACTCAGGGAAGTGACTAAATGTTATGTAGCAGTCGACTAAATGTTGCCAAGTGTTATAAGGCTTAAAACTGTCTTAGCTTTGGTATTGCTCTCTTTTTTCTTTTCAGTTGAAATTATATAGTGAAATAGTAAAGGCAAAGCCGATTTAAAAGCTTATTACATTAGGCTAATTTACTCGATTGAATTCAATCAAATTTTGAAGGAAGTTGCCTGAATTCAGAAGCAAGTTAGAAGTAAGCAATCCTCGCTTCTGAATTTGGTTTACTAAATGCTATTACATTTCACTGACTTAGTAGCGACTAAATGTAGCCATTTATAATAAGCTTTTAAACTGTCTTAGCTCTGATATTGCTTACTTTTATCTTTTCAATTGACATTATAGAGAGCAATAGTAAAGCCAAAGGCGGGTTTGGTTAGGCGGTAGAAAGGCGGGACGGACCACGCTCACACTATCACCCTTCGATCACGACACGTTCCAGTATTACGAATCATCGCAATCCTCTCAGGTTCCAAACAAAAAACCGCATCAAAATCGGCTCCTAAGACTTGTAACAAGTACCCCCTTTTTTGCAAATTTAATAAAAATATGTATTTCATCAGTTTTTAGTGGCCTGTATAGTAAATCTAGACCATTCAAGACCATTAAAAATAACCAAAAACTAGACCATAGTACTCCCATTAGTTCTTACGTAATACGTGACCGGACGATGCGTATCGACAATCGTCGACATCGTACTGACTAGCATGAATTGCGTAACAAAAATAAATATTTGTCGACATTTTTCATACAACGCCATCTAGTAATTTCTGTTAGGACTTAGGTTCTGTACACATGTGATGTTATGGCCAGGCACATGTCTCCAGCTCGTCTCGCCACTTTTTACTGTAAAAAGTACTTTTCTAGTCTCGTTCTGGCAAATACCTAAAAAGTTAAAAAGGTCTGGTTTGCCTAGTAGTCACTTGTATTGGTCTTAAAATATTCTCATTACTACCCATAACAATATTAAATTTTTTGCTGTAAACTCAGGATTTATCTTAGAAATAGAATAGCACATACATTATGAATACAATTTTAATTTTAAAAAAAAACATAGTTGTTATAGCTAGTCTCAAAAGAAATCTTTGATTTAAAAAACAATAACGAGATTTGCTTAGTTTGGGTACAGATGGTGTTGTGTGTGAAATGTCCACCAATATAATTTATATTTATAGATTCTCAAGCATCAAAACCCTTTTTTATCTACCCATTTATGTGATTATATAAGATCGCGTCGACAACCAGTGTAATTATCGTATCCCATAAAATAATACAATAATATTTGAATTTCTACTCTGTCATTTCTATGCGTGGTAGTTATTTACGCACTAAAACACTCGTACGTACGCACTGAATACACTACGGAAATGTTTTTATTCTAAAAGGACTTTTGAAAATTGGAAAGACTATTTATCCATTACCTTGACAAATGTCATTAAAAGATATGAATAATTTCTCATTGTAAAATGAGGGTTTTAAAATGGATCCTATTGTCATGGTATTTGTGGTATGATTGATCGAAATTTTCCTCGTAGGAAACCCCTTATCAGAGTAGTCTATAGTTGTAACTGTTAGTATAGACACTCCTTGTGGATATCATAGATACGAAAAAAAAACTGGCGAAATCAACGGTCGATGTAAATTTGAACTAGAAAGTTCTGACGTATCAGTCACTCGACAAATGGCGGACTGGTTAACAGCTTGCAATTGGACTGATGACTGGGAATATACCTTTCTAATTAGTCCGTCAGGTAGGTTATGGAAAAATATGGAACACGTATTTTTTGTATTATTAAAAAAAATATACAAATATAGATCATCAAACTTTCGGAGTGGGGTGTGACGTCACTTCTTCGTAAAAAATATACGTCACTAAAAACTTCTCGGCACTGTACCTTTCGTCATTTTTTTCTTTGTAAAAAACAAGAGAAAGAATGAGTGTAAAATATTTTTTTATAATTTAACTCACGGACTCGTTTTCTGTAGTCATCATGTCTATTTTGCTGTATTTTTGACAAAAAATACGATAAATCATTGTTAGTTCGACGACCGCGTTCGTTTAGGAATTACGTCAGATAAAGATGAATATATAGCTTCATCCCCCACATTGTGTAAGGTTGTCAGTCTTAATAGCAATCATTTCGTCTCGTTCTTTTGCGCTACTTCGAGTGAGACGACACGATTGTCATTATGGTATGCGGTAATCGTAAGTTTGTCGTACTCATGTAACAAAATAAAATTAGGGTTTCTGTGTTGTATTTATTCACTTTGTAATTTGTTTTGGAACGAAGTTCCTTACGGTAGTCTGATAGTAGGTGATAGATATTTTTCTGCGCGACCAAAAAAATGTGAGACTAATTTCGTAAGAAAAAATATAACGGAAGTGACGCGTAATAACTGCCCGTGACCAGTGTTATCAACTTTGTCTTTCAGATGATCGTACCATAAATAGTAAAATTATAAATATATATTTTTTGCAAATTGTGTTGCTTCTATGTTATCCAAAAGAATTTCGTTCCTACCTGGTGTCATATGACACCACATCTTTTATTTAAATTAAAACTATACATCTATGTAAATGTCCGTTGACTATTATGAAAATGTGAACCATAATCACTATCAGAAGAGAATTATCAGTTTTAACTGCAAACTCATCAATTAGAACAAAGATACTCAAAAGAAATTAGTGTAATGGTGCCGTCCCGGTAGCAACTGTGATGCCTCTGGAAGCCGAGTCGCGTGTGAACTGTGCTGTAACGTGTAGAGTAATGATAATCCATAGAGGGAGTAGTGCCGTATTGGTGCAGTGGCCAATTTTGACCGACAATTCATGTCATGGGATTACAAAAAAACAAATGTTTTTTGTGGAAATTCATGTGTTTTTAATGTATAAACCATAATTAATGTATTATATTAAATCTTATAGATAATGTTAAAGCCGAATTTTGTATTATGGTATGCAATGCCTGCTCCATTTAAATACCAATAGGGTAACATCAATATTCCAACTACTATCAATTAGAACGTCCTGATTCGCTGTCATTCGTAGTTAAATCTAGATTCTAAATAAATAACTATTTAGTCTTTTCAAGTACAATACAAATCCGATGTGTAAATATCACATAAATGTAATGTATTAATAGTCATTTATTGATAATAATTTATACATTTCGAATACAATATATTTATTTAGAATACAAACAGCTGTATCACATTACTATCACAAACAATAATAAATAATATATGTTTAAATATACACATAAAAATCTTACAACCTCACTATAAAATCTCCACGCAAAAAACGGTCACGCGTTACCGTCGCTTTACTCGCTCCATAGCTTATTATTACTCTAGGCTTTGAAGTATCAGGAGCTTAGTCGAAAGCCCTGTTCGAAATTTTATCTCGACACCAAAATTGACATAATCATTCATATTCATACTCGCATAAATATACAGTTATATACTAATATACAGCCAGAGTGTAACTGTTAGTATGTGGCTCTTACAATCACTCCTTCCTCGGAATTTTGCAGTATTTCTGTACATACAAGACTGTCGTCAAATGAACTAAATTGGATTTTACACGTGTATAGATGTTTTTCTCGAGACAATGTGAATTTTATTGTTGTGTATATTTTGTTCACCTTCACTTGATATCAACAAAACAAATATGGCCGTTAATTGCCAATCACAATTATTATAAACGTAAACATGTGCTGTGATTGGTCGCCAGTCAGCCATTATCATTTTGCCTTTTATATCAAGTAAAGGTTTTAGGTCTTACGTTGCACATGCACTTTGTTTGCTGTGTGTTAGTTTGGTCAAAACCCACAAATACTGCACCATTAAACTCGTACGCTGTAGATATACACAGTGAAACCTGTATAAGTAAGAACTGGGTACGCGAAAAAGTCTGTAATTGAGAGTGATAGACTGACCTTCGTCATCTATAACCTGTAACACCTTTGAGTGACGAGGATACACTTCGTAAAGTGAGAGTCGAACCATCCAAATCAAAATATTTTCTCGCAGTGTGGATGTGTTTAAATGTGGTATTTTTTAAGTAATATATTTTTGACATTTAATATAACACCTTTTTGATTATTTGTTATATATGAGATTTTTTATGTTTTATATATATTGTATAAAAATAAAAATAAGAGGATTTAATTAAATTGTACATATTTCAAGTAAATTGTGTTATTTTTGAGTAATAAGCTACTCAGACTAATAAATTCGAACACATTAATTCCCCTTCTGTAGTATCATTTTTAACCTCTATAAATGACAAAAGCCTTTTCCGTACCTCTATATAAGCGATACACTCTGGTCAGCTACAAACCTTCATAAGCGAAAAAGAAATCGCCGTCTCAGTTCTCGCATACCCAGGTCCGACTATACTTGAAAATCTAAACTCACTGTCTGCTATTTTGTTGTTACTGTAAATTGTATCTACACAGTATGAGTTTAGGCGGAAAATCGAACGTTTGTTTTTTTAGTTGAAGCGGTGTGGTAATGTCTCATATCGAGTCGTTGCTTATTATTAAGCAAAATGGAGGTAAAACTCACAAAAAAGTAGAAAAGGCGTCATAGATGCTTTATACATTGCGATTTTGGTGTCGTGTTTAACATACCGATGCACGTGTGCATATCAGGCCTCAAAAGTGGTCAGGGTTGTGTTAGGATTGTGGTAGGATTGTGTGAACGCTATGGTCTTGTTATTGGCGCTCATTAGTACACTGCGACGATTCTACCGTCTCTTTCGCACTACCGCTCGACCACGCTGTGCGAACGAGACGGAACGGGCCAACATCTGACGGACGCCATTAACAAGACCACAGGACATTGATTTGTGATTTGTATTCTACGTTTATGTTATTTATAAACTCTATGTAAAATGTGTAATCAGAAATTTAATTATTACTGATGCTAAGCCGCCCGACCGAATCGCTCAAACTCGCTCTAACTGCCAATAAACAAAGTTTAAATCGGTTGCGGGGCCTAGCGTTGGAAGCCATTATAATTTCCAAAAAGAAAAAAAATAGTAAAAGAAGCAAAATTTTGTGCTTTTAATTTTTTTTTTGCAATTTTGGATTCTGATGTTTGTAAAGACATATATTAATATTATTTAATATTTAATTTAATTGGTCGTAGGAAAATGTAATATTTTAGGGTGCAAAAAGACCGCCTTAAATTGATAATCTAGTGTATAATTTGTCAAAATGCTTAGACAAACCAAGTAAACCAAGCAATGGGCATTGCGTAAGATCATCATGGGTCTATTTAGACGATCTTCAGCTTTGTTACTGCAACTAAGTTTCAATTTTATACCAATCGACAGGAAGGTCAATATTCTTTGGATCATTCAAAGGTCCTTCTGAAAAATCAAAAAAGTTTTAATATTGGTTCGTTTTGACAGACTATGTATTAGATCGGGTTTCAGATAGTTATATTTTAGAAAATAAATTTCCAACAGAAACTTTGGTCTATTCACGCCATCAACTACTTACAAACATTTTGCATCGTAAAGTACGAACGCTTACGGTCAAGTGTGCTCAGTCTTGCGCGATACTACCGAACTGCCGATAGAAGTGAAAATGTATACATCAGAATTTGATAGCTTACTTTGGAAACTATGCGGGTGAAACCGGAGGGCGTGGCCATGAGCATGGTCATGGTCTCGAGTTTACCCGAAGATTTCTTATAGTTCCCGAGCGTGACGCTAGAATTAAATTCACAGCCCACGAAAAATCTGTCTGTGATGCGCCGAAAGAAGTTAGGGGCACCACGCTCGTGTGAAATACATTTCGACGGGTCAAATAGTTAAATTTTGTATGCAACAGATAATTTTTTAATGATATAAAAGTCGACCATTGTAAAAGTTGTTCAAAATCATCGTCATAGTCCTAGAATAGTGACGGATCTAACATATTGATTTGTGTATTTATACCATATATTTAACCCACCATACCGACGAGCGACGCCGCCGGCGTCGCGACGTCACACAAAAAAATCATCACTCAAAAATGAAACAAAATTTTGTGTGTCTGTAAACGATAATGTACTAATTAACATAATCTCATATCTCTTAGGCATCAAAATAAACTAATCATCGAGTATGTACATCATGTAAAAATAAGGTTTTAAAGTCCCAAAAACCGGTTTGGCCAAATTTGGCCGCTTGGGGCTAATTTTATAGCAGTATTATATGTACATTATACAGTAGTCTTAATAATAAATGTCACTTGGATCGCCTAGGCTTGTATGTAGTCGAATTTCCGGTAATATTTATGTGTCTATAAACATACAAATAAAAATAAAACAATTATAAAGAGTTTTCTATCCATCTATTTGTCAGATTCATCACTATCGGTGGTATACACATAACTTTATAGTCATAGCATAGCACAGTGATCTGACATTAATGTATCAGATTCTCGTGTAGTATTGGACATGTTGTATGTTAGATCCGTCGTTATTCTACGACTCTTGACATCAGCACGTACAGCACGTCTTTTTCGGTGTAATACGTGTGTATCTCTTCAAAAAGTTCATCCCAAAACGGCAAAATTGAACTACTACTTTATTACTTTAAAAAAAATTGGTTGCCTGTAAAGTCGGTATACGGGCGAAAGTTTTACGTGACAACGACTTTGAGTGGTTAGCCCGCCTAAGAGCGAGAGAGACAGACATAAAAAGTGAAAGGCACGCGTCCCTCTCACTCGCTCTCATTGTGAGCGCATAACGTGAGCGGAGCGTAACGCAGTTTCTTGAAGTGTCACCCGGCAAACCAATTTATAAGACGTTGTCACGTCAAAAAACTAGCGAGATTAGGCGATCGATTTTAATGCGGCCTTTTTAGACCCCAGTGATCAGTGTCAGTGGTATGTGTATGGTGCCTAGATATTTGTGAAACAATTTTTACATGTCGCTGTAAAAAATTAAATTGAATTCCACAATGTGTGGTTAGTATATGTTCGAAAAACGGGCGAGCGGTTGAGCAATTGCTGAATAGACAAGACGAAATTATCAAAGATCTATAGTTTATCGTAACCGTGTAAGATAATGTATTTATTCCACGTGAACATAAAAAATTGACACGATTTACTTGAGTAAAATATTCTCATATGTGTAAATTATGTAAATATACGTCGTTAGTTAAGTTGTTCTCTATTTAGTCCTTTTCAGAGTCGGGATGGTGACCGCGTGCAAGCGTATCGTTTTGTCGATATTTGTGTTATGTAAGAGCGTGACAAAGTTAGCTGCAATTTACTTTGTCTGAGATTCACAAGCTGTTGTTGATATTTGTGGCGTGTGAGAGCGAGACAACGTTAGCGAAGGGTAAATCTGTCTCGGTCTCGCACGTCATTGTCGATATTTGTATGCTGTGTGAGCGAGACAAAGTTAATTTCAGAGATATTCAGTGGCTCAACATTTTTATATCTCATAATTATGTTAACATCCAGATATTCCGATTAACATCCAGCCATTCAGGTTTACAATGGCCAAACCAAACATTATTTGTCGATAAAACTCTACCCTAATCAGCCAAAACAATGCCAATTTTTTTACTAGATCTTATTCGGCTCACGGTTTCGACGTTTGTGATGTCAAAATAACTCCATAGCTTATAGAAATTACGGCTACGCCTACGGAAGAAAACGCCGTAACGTAGACAATACTTGACTTCTCAATTTTATCTGTTTGAGTTCGTTTGACACCAAAAACGACGAACATTTCTAGGCCGATTTGACTTGGCCCAAAAAATTCTAGTTCTTTCCACTAGTGTTACCCTTAAGTCTTTACTTAAGGGTAACGTAACTTACTTATACTTACTAAACTTAACTTGGTACGCCTCTTTAGGCGTTTCAAGAGACAAATATACCTTTCATAGATAGTTCTCAATTTTGCCTATGTTTTAATTTGGTTAGTGAAAAAATGTAAAATTAAACATTAGCGTTTGGCGACATTGCTGTTTTTGATAGATCAATTTGCATCCTGAAAACCGTTATTGTTTGGAATATGGGGGTACGAGTCGATGTGAATTCCCGCCATCGTAAGTTCAGTTATATTCAAGTGCAATAAAGAGTTTATCTCTAATGCAGCGTCTGTTTGTGTTTTGGGTATTGGTCATTGTGAAAGAGTCCCCGAGACGTCAGGTATAACTTTATAAAGAATACATATAAGTTGGCTCACAAAACATTTTTGCAAACTCACTAAAGATGTAAGCTGTACTTAAATGTTTAGTGGGTTTGGTTTTAATGCAAGCGTTTTACTGTTTTAGCGTTTCCTCAATATTTTTAAACAGGCGTTGCCATCCCGACTACGACAATGACTCTACGACTTTATGGGTATATCATAATGGTTGTTAATTGTAGAACTTTTGGTGATAAATACTATGTGCATGTAAACTTTCGAAATAATCAACATTCTGATGTCGATCCTTCGCACCCGCGAAGGACTGAAACATAGCAAAATTGCTATAATTATTTTTGTTAAAATAAAGTGAAGTTTAATTTGATGGCGTTTGTTTGATTTCTTAAAGTCGCTTAGGGCCACAAAACCCAAAGACAATGTACTCAAATTGACTGATCGTACGGATGCCCTTCCTTAGCGTTTTATTGACATAATTGCACTAAACCTGTTGTGAGTTTGGTCAGTTAGGCTTTTGATTCCGACGAAAGAGTGCTGACAAAAAAACCGTAAGCAATGTTAAATATGGGTTTCTGGTCAGTGAAATGGTGCGGAAAGAATAGCAGGACATCCATCCAAAGCATCAGCTTTACGAAGGAAGGTAAATCATTTCACAAGTAAGTAATTTAATGCAATAATTATAAAAACATAACATCATCAATGTACAAAATTAAAACGAACGTTAAAAAAATGGCAGTCATAGGAACTGCCGATAGAAGTGAAAACTTATAACGAATTTGATAATTTACTTTGGAAACTACGCGGGTGAAACCGGAGGGCGTGGCCATGAGTATGGCCATCTGGAAATTATGACGCATTTCTAAATGGCCGTGGTCCTGAGTTTACCCGAAGATTTCTCATCATTCCCGAGCGTGACGCTAGAATTCAATTTTCACAGCCCACTGAAAAATTGTCTACGGTGCCAAAGAAGTTTTCACTTCAAAAAGAAATGGGAACCCGTTGATGTCTTTCTTTGCATCCTGCTCTGTCCTTAGAAGTTCGCATAACTCTATCTCGTTTTGTCCGATCATTCGTGGAAAGTAGTGCACGTCACACGGATACTCGGGTAATCACAGCATGGGATTTTACCTCGTTCTTGCGCCCCTGCTGGTGAGTTGTGAATGTAGGCGAGATTCGTTTCATCGCCGATCAACAGGGTATTTAATCTATGACAAAACCACACCACCATACACCAAAATAAAATAAAATAATTAAAACTAGGAACAACTTATAAATTTAAAGCTAGTGGCGACAATAGGCGTATAAGAGTAGGCATCCATTACTCCATAAGCATCCCAATTTGTTCCCATCTGCAGAGACTCAGGTCCTCTCATTAAGACATAGTCGAGATCATAATCCACCACCCTGGCCAAGTGCGGGTTGCGGATCATATATGTCCTCGTAAGATGTATTTCCCGGAGCTATGAATATATTTATTTTAATTTGCCGTGAAAACCAGTGATAAAATGAGTTTGTACTTGGAAAAGTAGATGCGAACCTACGACCACACGAGATCGAGCTTTGTAACCACTGGGCCCACACGGGTTTAGGGAGTACCTACAATGTGATGTATTATTGAAGATGAATGAATGAATAAAGAAAATTTTGATCGAAACAAGTTTTTATAGCGTCTATGAGATCGATGGGGTTTTTGACTCTTTATTTCTGTTGATACGCAAGATCTATCAAATATTTGATCCATTTTTTCATTTCTAAATACCCGGGCTAGATAGTAAATCACATCAGGTTGAAATCAAGCTACATACCTAGCTTGATTTCAACCTGATACGTTTCGGTAGGTACTTCCAACGGCGTCGAATCTTTCACATTTACTACATAATAGTAGGGTAATAGGGGTAGGGGCAGTGCATCATCACTCGCTCAAGATCGCGCGGTTTTAGCCTACAGCTAGACCGTTCCTCCCAGGGAACAAGTGCCAGTCGGTTGTCGGACGCACGGCTGAGCGCTCGCGCAACACGTTCCCGCGCATATTGTTATTAGATATGTCGACTACCCTCCGCGCTAGACAGGGACAGAGTTACACGTTAGAAAGAGCGCAAATGTTTATTTGAAAATCGCGACAGGTATTGCGAGCTGAATTGAACTTTGTTGTGTCCCAGCAAGAGTCGCTATTTATATATTTTTTTATTTTTTTTTATCACATAGAGTGACGAGACGAGCAGGTCATGTGCCTGATGGTAAGCAACATGCCTGCCACATAACAGCACAGTAACACGCAGCTATTGGAACATGATAGTCCAAATCATTACCTAGCACTGCACTGCGCTCGTCACCCAGAGATCTAAGATAATATGTCTCTAAGCCCTGTAATTTCTCTGGAATCATTGCCCTTCAAACCGGAACACAGTAATGTTTGCACATTACTGCTTGGCGGTAGAATATTTGGCAAAGGTGTGGTACTTCCCCAGGCGAACTCTGCTAAGAGTCCTACCACTACAAAAAAAAAAAAAATTGTTTTCGGTCAATCAAAATTCACATTAACAATATTTGTAGGATAACACCGCAAGTCAGCCGGCGGTGGCGGCGCGCGCGCACCTTTTTAAGTATGCGCAAGCGCAGGTAAGCTAATTAGGCAGCAGATGCAGCGACGCGTGCGCGTGTGATTGCACTCGCCCGACACCGGCGCTTTCTTTTATTTTGGTTAGCTTAGAACGCGGCCGTTGATCCAGGATTTTAAAGTAAAATATTGGTGGACATTTCTCACATAACAACATCTAGCCCCAAACTTAGCAATGCTTGTATTATAGGTAGGTATACTATGTAAGCCAGATAGCTATAATAGATATAAATAAAAAGATATAATCCTAATAATATTATGAATGCGAAAGTTTGTTGCTCAAACACGTCGGAACGTCTGAACGTTACTACCAGAATGAAATTTGCAACACAAATAGAGTCATATAGATAGGTATGTTTCTATGGCCTGGAATAACGCATAGGCTACTTATGCGGGAAAATAACGGGAACGGAAACTACGCTGGTGAAACCGCGGGATATAATCATTATACCTACATAGAAAGACCGAGATACAGAACAAATATTTGCCCTGGGTAGGATACGCGCCCACGACCCTCGGCTTCGCAGGCTGACTTACTATCAAGTAAACCACTGAGTCAGTCTAATTCATTTTAATATTAACCCCTATAAGCCAATACACTACTTCCTCTACAAAATTTGCTTAAATATTTTTTGATGGGAGAAAACCAGAAAACTCGCGACACCGTTACCGACACATCTGTAAATGAGTAGGTACCCATGTATCTGCTTACTGCTTACACAGATGGTCTGCGAATGTCGTTCCGGAGCCCCGGGTACAAATCCCAAGTGTAACACTGTATTTTCGGAGTCATGTGCGTAATGCCGGTAACTTAAAACGGCGAAGGAAAACATCGCGAGGAAACCGACATGTTCCTAGAATCTTTCGAGGTAAAGTGTCGCCTACAAACCCGCACTGGGCCAGCGTCATGGGCTATGCCCTAGACTCAACTAGTGAGAGAAGGCCCCGAATCCCAACAGAGGGAACATTTACCTAATAGGCTATTTATGCTTATGCTTCCAGAAATATACGCAATAGGTATATATGCATGTTGACATTTTTTGAGATGGGATCATGGAGAAAAACAATTGAACTAGCGGCTTTGTTACCGTTACTGACACCTCTATAAAAGTACCCATGCACTTACTTACCTATACTGTGTTCACTCCCGGCAAGCGGCCAAGATAATGTATTATCGTAGGGTCTAGAAATCTATGAATTCCTAAATAACAGGTATCAATTTCTAGAGCTGCCCATAATACCAGTCATTTCCGTGTCCAAACATTCAATTAATATGTAGCTACTCAGACAGGATAAAGACCAGCCCTAGGACCGCCTAACAAGAACGCTAATAGCTTTAAATCTGTTTTTGGTTTCCATCGAAAATAAAGAGATAATATTATCTATTATCACAGCCAACAAATACTGGACGTCTACTCTCTTTCTACGAGAAACGTGATTTCGAAATGAACTCGCGGCTTTCCTACTCCGGTTCTACTTCGTTTTGTTCGATGGAACATTGTTTGACGACGACGACGACGGATCGAAGTAGAACCGCAGTAGGAAAGTCGCGAGTTTATTTCGAAATTACGTTTTTCGTAGAAAGAGAGTGGACGTCCTGTTTTAATCAGCAATATTTCCTTTACTATCACTAGGCGAGAGTCACCCCCACGCTGGCTAAGTGCGGGTTGGCGGATGTCACTCGTCCTCGACACATGTATCTTTCTTGAAACACGTCAGATCCTTCACAAAGCTTTCCTTCACAGCTACGAAAGCTCCTCATTTAGGTACCATGCTATCTGCCTCGGTCTCGTGCTAACGCGTTTTTGTTATAGGACATTATGTAGTCTGTGAACAGTTATTTGTTTTGTACAGATACAATAATAACAAAAATATATCATCAATTGAATGTACTGTGGCAGTACATTCACTCGATTAACTTCGCGAGTTTGCAAATCAAGCTTACGAGGTACTTAAAGTAAATAAGTGATAAATACAAGCGAAGCAACTATAAAGAGCGCATATTGATAGATTTAATTCGATACCACATGCCGACAGACTGCCACAAAACGAAAAAGTAGCATCTTGAGTGGCCGCGCGGGTGAGGTAAACAAAACGAGCTGCGCCTGCGCATGGAGTAGACAGTCTGCAGAGAATAATATAGGACAAAAGCTGAGACTTTCGTGACACTTTCTTTGGTACCAACTACGGCCCTAAACTAAGTGTTTTTTCATAAAAAATGTGGAAGATTTACAAGTTACAAACTATACCCATAAACCAAGTTCAATTTCAAATATGATCTGTAATCCTGAATAAATAGCGAGAGTGCTATGTTTGCATAACGCTAGCAAATGTACAAAAAAAGTTTGAAGGTTCTTTACCGTTCACTAGAACATATAAACCTACTAAAATTATACTTAAAAATTATCACTAAACTTCTATTCGCGCTCTTCGCTCTTCGTGCCCCTGCATGGCGGCCGATGGGAAAATGCATCTCCCTCACAAAAGGAACAATCATAATTCTTGTGAAATATCTATAGGTATAAGATGATACTTATAGGTTTGAGTATAAGAATAATTTGAATGGGGATATGTTTACATGGAAAGAAATAAACAAATAGTTGATCCAGTACCTACGTCACTTAGTTTTTTTTTCTGAAAATGGGTCATTTTTAGGGTTCCGTAAAACGTAAAACGGAACCCTTATAGATTCGTCATGTCTGTCTGTCTGTCTGTCTGTCCGTCCGTATGTCACAACTACTTTTTGCCGAAACTATGAGAACTACACTGTTGAAACTTGGTAAGTAGATGTATTCTGTAAACCGCTTTAAGATTTGAACAAAAAAAATTAAAAAAAAGTAAAATTAGGGTTGCCCCCCATACTGAGAACTGAAACTCAAAAATTTTTTTTTCATCAATCCTACACGTGTACGGTGTCTATCGATAGGTCTTCAAAAATGATGTTGAGGTTTCTAAAATCATTTTCGTCTACACTGAATAATTTGCGCGAGAGACACTTCCAAAGTGGCAAAATGTGTGTCCCCCCCCCCTCTAACTTCTAAAGTAAGAGAATGAAAAATCTAAAAAGAATATATGATGTACACTACCATGTAAACTACTAACGAAAATTAGTTTGAACTCGATCTGATGAGTAGTTTTTTTTTAGTACGTCATAAATACACTATTATTGAAACTTCGATCAAAGTTACAACGAACTACAAGAACTATGTGTACTATGTATATTATGTTACTTGCTGCAACGGAACCCTTCATGGGCGAGTCCAACTCGCACTTGGCCACTTTATTTTTTATTTAATTTAAGCCTTAACATTATACTGAAATAAGAAACACCAAAATAGCCTAGTCGAGCCGGTTTTGCGAGTTGGGTTTCGGTTAAATTGGCAAATTGTTAAGATTGGAGGAATTGAATGAAGAGTTATTTAGAAAAACATACAGTCGTGACCATCACATAGTCGAGTTCTAAACTAAGCGTAAGACACCCTCTGAGGATGCGTTCCTCCGCGGCCAGTGCAATTATTACAAAAGGTGCGTGGCGGGCGGCAGCTGACACGCACCTGCCGCCATCTTTACCATTTCTTAACCTTTTTTTTTTCGCCATCGGAGTTATTGGCCTATTTTTTATGGCGCAAGCTGCCAGCTGACACCCGCTCACCTCTCACCAGCGCCTTTGTTATAAGCCTTTGGAGTCTCGAAGGATATCTCAAGGCGTCTACGCAAGGCAGATGTTCTGATTGAAAGGCTCAGGTTCGGGCCAGGTGCGATCGCTTCCACGTGGATACTTTAATATTTTACTGTCTTTTTTTTTTACTTCGTTTGATAGTTTTGTCGTCGTCGATGTTCTCATGAGCCTGGGAACTCTGTGGTGATTGCTTGACGGAAGTTCGGGGTCCTGCAGGAAACGGAAGGGGTTGGATACCCAAATTACTAGGTATAGAGTTTGGAGGATAGTTAAATCGTAATTGACAACTTTTATTTTTATTTAATAACTACACTACATACTTAACTGATTGTAAAATTGAATTTAATTGATTTGAATAATTTAAATAAGTACCTATAAATACAAAAATCTTTATTGCTGTTTGCAGATAAGATAAGATAGGTAGGTACCTATACTTATTACAAAACATTTTAAAAGTTGACCCATACAAACTGGCCTCTTCGACAGGCATGCAATATGTCTAGCAAAACAATTTATCGTGGTCTTAATTTATACAACTATAAAAATATTAGTTTAGAAAATTCACACTATATTTTGAAAATAAATGTTTTCTTCGCAGGAAGAACGAACTCAGAACTTAATGCATTTTGGCACTTATCAGTTTCTAAATCATAAGTTTGGGCTGATTGAAGAAATGCTTGCACAAACAACTCACTTTATGTTCTCTCTTCTGGGACTCGGAGCCTTGTCTCCCAAAGAGAGAAAGTTAAGGCCATAATCAACCACAATAGCCAAGTTAAGGTTGGTGGATGACACATTTCTTCGAAAGATGTCTTTCTGAGAACACCTGACGTACTTAAGATGTCTTTTTTAGCCCTTTCCATCACAAATTTTTTTAATCTTTAAAAACAGTGGTGATAACACACTTGTACTTTCATCTACACTTCGAAATTTTACCCTAAGACCTAAAGATTGTATCGAACGTTCGCCAATTCTTCACAATTACCCTCAGACCAACTAAAGCAGATGGGTCGATGACATTCGAAAAAAGCTCACTACCACTTTTTCGACAACGGCTATGAAAAGGTTGTGCAATGTGCAGCCTTCTTTTCAGTAATCGACCGACTTCGATTCCCATTCCCATTGCAACAAATAGAAACACAATACCTTCTAAAATAGTGTGAATCATAACACCTAAACCTAAAATTAATTTCTCCTAGTAGTTCCTCGGTTTGGTCGTCTTGCGATGGCATATTTAAAACAAAACTTGGTTTTATGAGCCATGTACTTATTAAGTGCTCACAACCGCTCTCATCAGGGTTATGTGGCTGTTGCAGCTGTTGACGACCAGCTCAAGAAAAATACACCCTTATTCGAAAAAGATATCAAGCTTTGGAACATCGCTGTAAAGTTGCTACCTGCTTTCCTATAATCATGCCATCTGTCATTCATTAATTACATAAATATAAACTCGGTTTTACCTAAAAAATTGCCAATTATATACGGAGAAGTTGAAACAGTATGCTTTTAGTTAGAAGTTCACACACACACTATATCTTTACATTTATCGGGTTCTTATCGGATACATTTCGGAGAGCGTGCCACTGATCTGCATGATCTAAATAATGCCACCTGTACTTTTTTATCGGACTACTCGTAGCTTGTAAAAGCGACATCGTTTCATTATTGACGTTCCAAAGACTCTAACTAAGAGGTTTGACTCTACTTTTGTTATAAGAACGTTTAGGCTGCGGAATGCATTCCCTGAGTGGTTTTCCTGATGGTTACAATCTTGTTCTATTGAAGTCGAGAGTCGTGGGTTCAATTCCCACCCAGTGCAAATAATTGTGTGATGAATTCAAATGCTTGCACTGTGTCTGGGTGTTTCTATGTATAATACGTATGTATTTAAAACTATATAAGTATTATATCAGCTATCTGTCCGCCATCATACAAGCTTTGCTTAGTTTGGGGTCAGATGGTGTTGTGTGTGAATTGTCCAACAATATTTATTTATTTATTATCAGATAGGCAAATGTATCAACAAATCATTGACCCTGTGGCCACAGCTTAACAACAGTAGTCAGGTATATCGCGAAACACCCGCTTCGTTATTACGATCATAATTTACGTTCACACCTGTCCACTGGGTAATAAAATAATCTCGCCAATGCAACAAAGTGTATCACCAATTTGAGATAATGTATCCGATTTTTATTGTCTTTTGATATTAAGAGAAACCACTTGGCAGGCTGGAAGCTGTCTTAATCAGGATATAACTATTTTTTACACATTAATATATTTTTATGTTTATTTCGTGACCTCATGTTTGTGTTTTCCATTACAGGGGTTTAATATAACTAACAAAAACATCTTAAGTTCACGAAACAACTGCAAGACCAGCACACTGATCAAACTCCAAAATAGTATAACAGTCTACTCATCAAACGCGAAACGTTGCCGAATTTATGGTTGTACAATCGAATGAAAGCCAGAAAATGAATTGAAGTTGAAATATAGCTATTTCTAACCAACTTCAAATAAGGAGGAAGTTCTCATTTCGGTTTTAAGGTATGTTGTAAGTTACGCGATAGCTCTGCCAATTGGGAATTGATTTTAATCATTATTTTTTTGAATGCTACCATTAAAAAAAAAATGATAATCGTAGATTTTATCGAAATCGGTGTAGCGGTTCTCTCCGAAACCTTGCTGTCTCCTGAAACAATGTATTTAGTACCCAGACTTCACAAAATATAAAATTTACTTAGTCGAGTTTCTAGGTTTAATTTTAAATTTAAGTCACTGTTTGTTTTTGTGGAGAAAATTGAATTATTGACTCAGTATTATGGAATCAGACCTAAGCTCTATAATATTCTTTATTTTAATCCGTTTGATGTCCTAAACGGGCTGGTGGCTCAGTGGTACATAACATTCGGTTCACAATTGTGAGCTTAGATTTGAGCCCCGCATGGAGTCTGAGTATTATTCCAAGAGCAGATGTGCGAGTTTGTTAGCACCAGTGTCTTTGACGGTGAAGGAAAATTTCATGAGGAAACAAGTTGCAAGAAGGACATCATTCTAGGACATGTGTTGTCTGCCAACCGCACTTGGCCAGCGTGGTGGATTATGCATGGTTTTCACTCTTAATTCCCGAGAGAAGACCCCGAGTCCCCTGTCCAGAAGTAGGAAAATAAAGTGGGCTCCTTATGTTTAAATGTTATGTTAACGTTAAAAATTAAAAACACAAATTGCTATATCGATTCGCTTTGCGCATATGTCAAAAATGTAGTACATATAGGTATGTCAAAAAGGGCAAGGTAGTGTTAGATCAAATAGATCAGATGTATTCTCTCCGAAATGCATATGATATAGGTAATTTATTTTCTCCAGAAAAAACAAAAACCGACTTCAATTTAAAATTAAATTCCGACACTCTACCTTACCTCTCGTCTAAATACGAGTACCTACATGAAAGAAAATTTGAGTGTTTTGTTTATTGTGTTAATTGAAATTTATATAGGACCACCTTGGAACTATGATCTACCAAAGTTTTGTTTGGTAGATCATAGAGAAAACAACCATTAAAATCGATTAACAAAAGGCGGCGCTATCGCGTAACATACATAAAAAATATATACAACCGAAACTGCTAAAAAGTATAATATATTTTTCGTCAACTATCTTGCATTTCAGACAAACATCGTATGACCGATGATGTTTTTATACGAAAATCCTTTCTGTTTTCATCGTAATGGTTTGAATAAATCGTAGCTTGGATTAGCGTGCGGCCCCACGAGATCGATGGGTAGACCAGCACCCTCGGGAAACTAGGTCATTCCTACCCCATAGCCGTATAGCTCGCTATAGCTCCCCATGGCTTCCTATGGGTACACGGCTCCCCTTGCTTTGTTGCCGGGAAAAGGAGTGTCTATTGCGGTAACTGTCACACTGGTTTCTATTGTTCGATGATTACGCTAGTTATCGTTATGATAAGCATGTCTTACTTCTAATAATCTTAACGGTATACTTTGATTCAATTATCGTATCAAAACTAAAAAATTGTAGAACACGTTGTTTTGGTGCCGTCCAGGTGCCTTATTTTTTTTTTCATTTCAGGCTACTATAGATTTATTACATTTTTGGTAGTGGTAGAACTCTTAGCAGAGTCCGCCTGGGGAAGTACTTACCACACCTTTGCCAGTTATGCTACCGCCAAGCAGCAATGTGCAAACATTACTGTGTTCCGGTTTGAAGGGTAATGTTTCCAGAGAAATTATAGGGCTTAGAGATATAACAACTTAGATCTCTGGGTGACCAGCGCAGTGCGGTGCTAGGTAATGATTTGGACTCTTCATGTTCCAATAGCTGCGTTTCACTGTGCTGTTATGTGGCAGGTATGTTGCTTATCATCAGGCACATGTCCTGCTCGTCTCGTCACTCTTTATTTAAAAAAAATCAATAAAAAATATAGTCTAGATAAACTCTCCATGTCTCCATGTTAAAAATGTGAATGTGTGATGTAAATGTGAGGGGTCTATAGGGGGTGGCATAACATTTTTTGTCCTATTTTAGGTAGGCATAACGTTTTTAGGACTAATGATAATTTACCATAACAACTAAACGCATAACTGTCTTCGCATAATGTTAACTAGCATAACCATATATGACATAACGATAACTTAGCATAATGTTTAAACACATAGCCATATATAGCATACAGATAACTTAGTATAATGTTTCGACGCATAACTATAAATAGCATAATGGTTAAAGACACACATTGAGAAAAGCATAACAATACTTAAACATACTGATCAACGGCATAAACTTTAAACGCCTAACTAAAAAACAAGTGTAAAGAGCGGACCTAAATAAAATACGTGGGTGTGTGAAATGCGGGTGGGTACTTCGACAACAATATTAATTATTCGTAATGTAGGGGTCTACTAATTTAATGGAATATCTATGCAGGACTATGCAGTAGTATAACAATTTTTGTACCAATTTATGTAGACATAACGTTTTTAGGACTTAAAAACCTACATACACTTACACTACACCTAAGACATATGGTGCACTTTTTGACTCCGGGTGGGCTCCCGCCAGAAGCTCTTCGGTCAGCCCTGAGTGTCGCTTCTCCTTACTCGGCCTGCACTCCACTACGGAGGTCGCCGGCTCGCTTCGCTCGCCACCTCCCCCCTTCGCTACGCTTGGCCTCGCATGGATCGCTCCACTCAGGACCTCCCTTGAGCTTCTGGCTCCCGCATTTTTTAAATACACTCTAGGGGTAGTAGCAACAAGACTAGGTGGAGTCGGGGTGCTCCGAGTCGGATCTGGACCCTATATAACCTGGTTATATTTTACGTAGCACAACAAATAATTAAAAAATGCCTAAATGCGTCTGAGCAACAGTCGAATTGAATGTAGCACAATAGATTTTTATAATTAAAACACATAACGCCAAAAAACGATTATGCAAAAGTTACATTATGACACTATATGTTATGCTACATTCATTATGACAAAGTAAATTAGGAAAAAAAAATTATGCGATTTAAACGGCACCTTAAAAAAAATAGAACAAATAAAAAAATGCTTAAAAACTACGATTATGCGTCTCATCAATAGTCGAATAAAATGTAGTACAATAGATTGTTATGCTTAAAACACATGACGCCAAAAAATGATTATGCGAAAGTTGTATTATGACACTATACATTATGCTACATTCATTATGACAAAGTAAATTAGGAACAAAAAGTTATGCGTTCTAATAGGCTCCCAATGTGAGTACATAGATTTCTTCTAGGTAAGCGCGCTCCGTCGTAAACGTCATTGTTGCTTAATATTAGGTGAAGCCTGCCAGCCAGCCAGGGCAGCCGGCAAGTGCAAAACTAGTAGGTACTATCGATAAAAACTACTAAAGAAGCCAACCCGCCCATCCCGCATATAGATAGTGCAATCCACGAAGACGCGCCCCACTATTCCTCCTAACCGTTTATAGTATATGTGTGCAAGCTTCCGTCAATGTTTGAGTGTTATCGGTACACACTAATTACCTATGAATGCACACGTACACTACAATAAAATTACTGGTGAATGGTTCGCGACTGAAGCTCGGAGCAAACGCGATTGGTGGAGAAAAAAATTGGTGGGGCGCGTCTTCGTGGATTGCACTATCTATACCTCGTAATGGACTCCTTTACTCAAATAAAAAAGAGCAATTATCATAAAGGATTTTCTAAAACACTATGCATCTTATGATTAGTACGAAAACAATATCAAATCACATGTGAGTTCAAAACTGTGGCTCCAAAGTGTCGCTATTGCAATTCCGATTGTGTTTGTTATCGTAATATGACTTTTGGGTACGAGTATAACATTAATGTTTTGAGTGATCAGACAAGTTTCAACATCTGTCAAAGTTGTACAGCCTCAGAAGGGTTAGAGGTTTGGATAATTGAGGAAATACAAAACGCAAATCTTCCTTGTTTTATGTACCTGGGCCCTGGGCGCTATGACGTGATTTATGAGCGTCTCTCTCGAGTTACAGAATACTGAAGAACTTGTGTCATTTAGTTTTGTTTTTAACTCTACAAAGGGACCAGTTAGGGAAGCGCCATTTGAAATGAAGAAAGGTGTCGATTTTCTTGTCATATTGACTGTAATGAAAAGCAAGAGCGATTATTCCATTTTAATTTAAAGACATGCCTTTACATTCAGTTATACTAAATTTTGAATGACTGTTTTTTATAAGGGCAGAGCAACGGGACGACTAAGACACGGGCCTATAGTTAGCAATACGCCTGGTCAGAACATCACACTGCTACGCAGCGATATGAACATGAAGTGTCAAAAACTCCTAGCACTGCACTGCGCACGTCACGTCACTAAGTGGTAATCCTCCGACGGCAGATATTATTTATTAGTATCACTAGCAGCATTATTTTAAAACTTTTATAGGTTTACACTTGACCGCCATCTCGCCTGAAGTTAAGTGACGATGTGGTCTACAATGGAGCGTGTTACCTAGAAAAAACCGCTTTACTCTCGATTTGAAGACACAAAGATTGTAATCATCGGGGAAAGCCCACTCAGGCAACGAATTCCACAGCCTAGATAGACATTATTATAACAAAAGTAGAGTCAAATCTCTTAGTTCGTGTGTTTGGAACATCTACCATGAAACGAAGTCATCTCATGACCATCTCGCGGTTTTATCCGCGTAGTTTAACGTAACTGCGTGGAAGATAGATTATTATCTGGAATAACACGTAGACTACTTTTCATCGCGAGAATGAACGGGAACTACGCTGTTTATAATATTAAATAATTAATTTGAATTGCCGGCATTTGCTAACAGCGTAGCCAAACTGCACATACCTACATCCATGCCCAGCCCAGTTGTATTTCAGCTCAGCCTATAATACAAATATAGTTTTTAGAGTGAAGACTTATTTATATGTGTTGGAAAAAAAGAACCGACTCCTCTAAATATCTATCTATATACGTTTTTACATATATTGTGCCTGTACGAGTACAGACATAGATACTCGTAGATATGTACATTTGGCATTTTTTGAAATGGGAAATAACAATTGAACCGGCGACATTGTTACCGTTATTGTTACCGACACCTCTGTAAACCTCTGTCCGACCGAAAAACGGTTAAAGTATAAGGTATGCAAATCAGCTGTATACTCACCGAAATGTATCCGATAAACAAAATGAACTTTAATTTATAAACTTGCCCAAGCGGCGATGTCCGAGCATCTTGGATATAATCTTATATCCTGTAATATTATAAAGGTAAATGTAAGTCATCCGAAAACTGCTTAAAAACCGATCATCACGAAACTACACATATATTCTTTTAGCCCGGGAAAATAACGGGATCGGGAATTATGCGGGTGAAGTCGCGGGGCACAGCTAGTAATAATATAAATGTTTTCACTTGTCTGTCGGAATTCCCGGAGTGCCACTGTTTTTTTTGTGACATTCTTTGTCTTTCGTAAAATCATTTTACTACAGTCGAGATAGACATAAAACTAGCCTGAAATAGAAAAAATTCCGGGGAGCGATTTTTTTTTATGAAACGTCGGGGAGGGTGGTTGGAAGTATAAATCTCGATTTTCTAACTAATCCCGCTAGAGGGTTCGCCGCTATCTTGTTTTAAAGTTTTTGTGAAATAACTCGTTAATTTTCAACTTTAGAGCAGAAATGATGGTTACCAAAGTTGTTGGAAATTTAATTTCTCACAAGTTTGCTTCATATAGTTTTTACGCTAGGATCAATATGCTAGACAGTTGAAATTTTCACAGATGATGTATTTCTATTGCTGCTGTAACAACAAATACTAAAAATAAAATAAGTAAACAAAGTGCGAGAACCGAAGTTGAAGTAAATAAAATTGCACCCATTACGATTTTTTTGATAAACTTGATAGTCTAACTCTGCAAATATTGATCCTAGCGTAAAAACTATATGAAGCAAACTTGTGAGAAATTAAATTTCCAACAACTTTGGTAACCATCATTTCTGCTCTATAGTTGAAAATTAACGAGTTATTTCACAAAAACTTTAAAACAAGATGGCGGCGAACCCTCTAGCGGGATTAGTTAGAAAATCGAAATTTATACTTCCAACAACCCTCCCCGACGTTTCATAAAAAAAAATCGCTCCCCGGAATTTTTTCTATTTCAATGTCTGCTTCTACTGCGCTATTTGCATAATGATGATTGCATGACTGTGATATGAATTAATACAAAAAACAGATGTTTGTTGGTCGCGGCGCCGCATGCCCTTTACGAACACACCTGCTGTCGAGTCTAATAGTTCCAACTGCCGACATTAGACTAGGCAAAGGTGTCTTGCCACCTTCACCTTTTGGCTTTGTCCTTATTAATGTTTTTAGGGTTCCGGACCCAAAGGGTAAAAACGAGACCCTATTACTGTGACTTCGCTGTCCGTACGTCTGTCACCAAGTTGTATCCCAAGAATGGCAATAGCTAAACCTTTGAAATTTTCACAGAGGATGTATTTCTATTGCCGCTATAACAAATACTAAAAATAAAATATATATTTAAGGGGGAGGGGGGGGGGGGGCTCCCATGCAACAAACTTGATTTTTTACCGTTTCTCGCTCGATACTAATAGCAATGACAGGTAGACGCTTTAACTATTCACATGTACTAATATACCCTTAGTTTTATGTTCTCTTTAAACATTATTATTTATTTAAAAATAATTAAGGGGGCTCCCATACAATAAAAGAGGTTTTTCGCATAAAAGGTTACAGATAATGGTACGGAACCCTTCGTGCGCGAGTCCCACTCGCACTTTCCCGGTTTTTTAATGTGTACCTATGTTATATAAACTATTGTTTGAAAATTAAATCACCAATCCAACTTACTAATCATGTGTTTTAAATCATTACTAATCATGTGCAACCAAGATCGAGCTTTTTTGAAATTGCGTTTTGATGTTAATTTTAAATACCTAATAGTAGGACTGCTAGTAAGTAGTAGGTTATTAAATAAATAAATAAATATTGGTGGACAATTCACACACAACACCATCTGACCCCAAACTAAGCAAAGCTTGTGTGATGGTGGCCAAATAGCTGATATAATACTTACATAGTTTTAAATACATACTTATTATACATAGAAACACCCAGACACCGTGCAAACATTTGAATTCATCACACAAATATTTGCACTGGGTTGGAATCGAACCCACGACCCTCGGCATCGCAGGCAGAGCTACTACCAACTAAGCCACGAGGCCAGTCATTTGTAGAGTCCGTCTGGAGAAACCACAGAAATCTAGTACCTTATTATTTAGATTTCTGTGGGAGAAGCACTACAACTTAGCCAGTTATTTTGGCTCCACGCAGTAATCTGCATACAATATTGTGTTCCGCTTTAAAAGACAATGTTTATAAAAAAATATAAGAGAAAAAGTTAAGAAAATCTTGTACTTCTATCTAAATCTCTATGTATATCTGGGAGGCAAGTGGGGTACAGTACTAGACAGTGAGTGGAATCTTCATGTGTCAATTAATAGCTGCGTGGTATAGTGGTGTAATGTAGTGGGTACCTATGCGTGTTGCTTACCATCAGGCACATTGCTCGTCCCGTGACTCAATAGAATAAAAAACAAAATTATAAATAGGCCATATAAAAGTGACGGGTGAGACCGCGGGACTCAGTCGATGTATATAGGAACTAGACAACTACGCTATTTAAATAAATAAGTCAAGAAAATTGAACTCGCTTAGATCTCAATGTGACCCAAAATATTCCCCTGGCCATACAGCGTGGGCATCCCGCCAGTTTGATAGGTACTTTCTGTCGGGAATTTAACGAGCGTGGATACTAAATTAATGACTCCACTTACAAACTTTTGTTTGTTTGTGTTACTATTATTTGACATTATAAATTGTATTTAATTACTGAAATAAAATTTTACAAATATGGTCTTAAACATCATTAAAATAAAAAAGCCTTAAGTATAATGTTATTTTTATATTTCCTGTAAAAAAGGTAATTACGATCGGAATTATCTCTCGATTGCCCTCGTATCTGCGCCCTGTAATCACAATCCCACTAATTTGGATATGATTTGCGACATTGTAAGCGATTAATGTTATTGACCAAAGATAATGACGTGCCACGCGGGTTTGCCTATTTGCCCGTTTTTGTGTTTTTTCGAGTGTAAATAGGTTTAATTCAAGTAAGCACGCTCCATCGTGGACCGTGTCGTCGTTGACATCAGGTGAAATTGTGGTAAACTGTAAAAGTATAAAAATTAAAAAAAAAGTTTTTGTATGCTAGCAGTTTTGAGTTTATAATATAAAGCAAAGGACAAGGGTCTGATGGTGAACAATATGCCTGCTTATAACAGTCAAGAAGTTATGCCTAGTAACTGGATCGTGCTCGTCACCCAGATGTGTAAGATGACTTGGTGATGCTTGGCGGTAGAATAACCAGCAAAGTTGTAGTTTTTTTCCCGTCGGATTCTACAGAGATTAATTACAAACGGACTTATGGCAGTCGCCTTCAGATAGCGTCTTGTACTTCAGGATAGCGCATAAAGCGTAGGACCGGCAGGTCTACCGTCGACTCTCCTGCTTTCTGTTATGCTTTCATTTGTAACGTCCTCGGCCAATTTGATAACGCCGATGAAAGCAGCCAACTACATCTACTTTCAGTTCCGCTGCATTCGGAAAACAGATATAGTTGTTACAAATGAAACCATAACATAAGAGTTAGATGGAATACTGTCCTATTGCACGCCTCACAAACTTGCTAAACTCACTAAATTGCTTAACTTATTTTCGAAATTTACATTTCTTCAATTTTTCATAATACATCATAGTTGTCACTTGGGTCTCCTTAACTCCATTCAAATTTTTAATTTAATAAATAATAGTTAATAACTAATAAACACGCTTCGGCCGCCATGTTGGATTCCGGTTGGTTACGTGATTATTTTTTTCGTATCCCGTTCAGCAAACCCTTTTATTTAATACTCATATCATGGGGGTGCATTTCAAATAGCCAATCCGCAATCTTGGATGTCCGCCAAGTTGAATTTAAGTCACGTGACAATTTTTTTCGTATTCCTGACAGCAAACCCTTTCATTTGATACCCATATCATGGGGGTGGATTTCAAACAGCCAGTCCGCTATCTTGGGGAGGCCGCCATATTGGATTTGTAATGACGTTTCTTAGCTAGTCATGTATTGTCATCAGAACTTAGAGCGTGTGTAAAATTTCATCCTAATCGAAGACCGGGAAATGGGTCATATTAAGATTCCAAGATTTTCTTACATACATCCATAGTTACAAGTGAAGCTAATAAAAGCGTGTTAATCACACTCTAAAAAGGCCTTTAAATAAAAGAGCTTTTCTCACAAAAACAAACGCATCTACACTTTAAAAAGGCCTTCACATGCAAGTGCTTTGGCACACAAAAATGAATGCATCTATGTATGAGACGTGCTCTTTTGGATTTTCCAAACTGTTTAAAAACTAGTCACGATTGTGAGAGTAACCACTCACTCCATGTTTGCTAGCTGGCCCGGTGATTTTCCTATCACCTTCATCTATTTTAGGTATTCAAAATTTAAAAGTGTGTACATAAAAATGCAAATACATACATTTGCATAGTTCTTTACAAAACTTGTACTATGGCGGCCAGATAGCTGAAACATGTAAAGTTGTAAAGTATTTACAACTACAAATATAAATATTCTACATGTTATATGTAAGTGTTTAATTTACTTTGAAGTGCCGGACCAATTTTTCTGAATTTTACGTATATAACATAAACCAGGGGTAATAAATGAGCTACGTTTTATCCCAAATCAACGCAGGTGACATCCAAAGTGTACATCTAGTTGTAAATAAATTAATTAAAACGTGGACTGTACAAATAGTCCTGCCACTACAAAACTTTAGTTTCCATGTCTCTACTTGATACAGGTCTCTCTCTACTTGATACAGGCTTACATATTTTATTTTCTTTTTTTGACACAACGACATCAGAAATTTTTATAACATAAGTACCTACTTAATGTTTTAAAACGTACTTAATAATTGTTTGTAATTAAGAGTTTGCCAAGCCAGAATGCACCCCGATCGAACTAAATCGGCTAAAGCTTCAGAGTGGACGCCATCGGCTAGTCGACCCCACGGTATTCCTCCAACGCGATGGAAAGACGAGCTTGGGACGTTTAAGAGAGATTGGACGATGGAAGCTTAGAACCGGATTAAGTGGAAGGAATTGGGGGAGACCTTTGCCCAGCTGTGGTACAACTGAGGCTACTTAAAAATAGTAGGTTTAAAGTTTTGGCTGTGTTCAGATGTATACATTTTAGCGATTTTAATGGTTTTTTTTGTGTATTTCATAATTAAGATGATACTCCTGTCATTTATGCACGACTATTCATTTTATAATCGCGATTATTTTTAGTTACAAGTTTTCACTCTTATCGGAAGTTCCTATGACTGCCATTTTTTTATTGTTGAGTTTTTTTTATTATTTTATTCCAAAAGTTGACGTATTTAATGTTCTTACATTAAATATTTTTTTTTTATAAATTAATTAATTAACTTAAAAGGATGCAGGCTGATTATCAATATAAATAAATAAATAAATAAATATTTGTGGACAATTCACACACAACACTATCTGACCCCAAACTAAGCAAAGCTTGTGTGATGGCGGCCAGATAGCTGATATAATACTTATATAGTTTTAAATACATACTTATTATACATAGAAACACCCAGACACAGTGCAAACATTTGAATTCATCACACAAATATTTGCACTGGGTGGGAATCGAACCCACGACCCTCGGCTTCGCAGGCAGAGCTACTACCAACTAAGCCACGAGGGCAGTCATCCTTCTATGGTTTTAATATTATTTATAAATAATGTATTTCACTTCTAAGATATGTACTACTATAAAGATAGAGAGTGTATATGTTAGCGGCCAAACCCGATTTCAGGACAAACCAGTTTTGCCTAGGCTAAACTAGTTCTTCCTATACGCGTTAGGATTAACTAGTACAGCCTAGTCCAAACTAATTTGTCATAAGCCCGATAGGATAAACCAGTTTTGTCTAGCCCAACCTAACCTAATCTAACCACCCATGTTGGGGACACAGCTCGCGGGCCCGGTCCTTGCACCGGGACAGTTATAAAAACCCTAACCTAACCTAACGCGTATTTATATCAGGATAAACTAGTTTGGCCTAGGCTAAACTGGTTTATCCTATCGGGCTTAGGACAAAAAATAGTTTGGACTAGGCTATACTAGTTAATCTTATCGTGTATAGGAAGAACTAGTTTATCCTAGGCAAATCTAGTTTGTCCTGAAATCGGGTTTGGCCGGTAGCATATACATAGATTTCATTTTCATCTCATTTTTTAATTTATAGAAGTAGATGCTCTAATGGAGGGTAAACCACCAGAAGTATGCCTATTATTAATCACGCCTATTTTCTATAAAAAGATTTCTTTCTATAAAAGGAAGAACATTCACGACCATTACTAGCACATGGCTCTACACTTGGTTTTTGTAGGATTATAATCCGATATCCGTGGTTATAATCGACAGTGTTGGTTGGAAATTTGTATTTATCTAGAAATTATTATCATTCCTACAAGAAAGGGTTCCAAAATTTGCATTTTTTGGATGTAGGTAGAGTTCAGATCATTCTACTACAAGATAAAATATACTAGCATGGCCTCGCGGTTTCCCCCACGTAGTTCTAGTTCCCGTTATTTTATCGGGATAAAAAGTAGATTATACTCAGTCTGGAATAATCAATGTGTTGATTCCTAACAATAGTTGCCTATTATTATGTAGACAAAACAAAAAATAGTCATAGAAAAAGAATTTACCAAGACGAATATTTATAATTTGCATTCGAGTGGACTTCGCAATCTAATTCGTTGGGAGAGTTTTTTGTTTGTCTGTATTCTACTGAACAAACATGTCAAGACTACAGACATGAAGAATACAGACATGTAGTAGTGGTAGGACTCTTAACAGAGTCCGCCTGGGGAAGTACCACACCTTTGCCAAATATTCTACAGCCAAGCAGTAATGTGCAAACATTACTGTGTTCGGGTTTGAAGGGCAATGATTCCAGAGAAATTACAGGGCTTAGAGACATAATATCTTAGATCTCTGGGTGACGAGTGCAGTGCAGTGCTAGATAGATAGATAGATAGAAACACTTTATTGTTCGCAACACAAAAAGAAAAATAAATAAACAAAAAGATAAATTCTTAACTCTAGTGGAACAAACGGCGACCTTATCGCTAAGATATCGCTGCTAGGTAATGATTTGGACTACCATGTTCCAATAGCTGCGTGTTACTGTGCTGTTATGTGGCAGGCATGTTGCTTACCATCAGGCACATGACCTGCTCGTCTCGTCACTCTATGATATAAAAAAAAATGTCAAGACTTTCGTGTAAGTACATCTAATAATCTTAAAGAAAACAATTAAGTACAGTGTGAATATACAAATCAATTTTACCAGAGTACCCAGAGGTTGTGTTATTAAAAACTCTTTTGGACCTTTGGTTACCTCAAAATATTGAACATATCCAAGCTACGAGCAGTATAAACGAGATCAAAATCTGGGTAAAACGAAAGCTAAAATCAGCACAGACCACACACCACTTATACTTGCCGAATTTATTTCTAGCACGAATTGTTGCCTTATCAAGTATTTTTTACAAAAAATTGCCATACATAGAAGTGACGTCACAAGAGACGCCATAACACCAGTGAGCATTTTTGCACATATATTAAATGTCAATTTAATTTTAATTTAATTTAATTTAGTGAGTTTGCTGTATAGCATTTTAAAGAAATGTAATGCTTTTCGGAGATAAAAATAGCTGCCGAACTTTATTCAACAACTAGCTGCTCCCCGCGGTTTTACCCGCGTAGTTCCCGTTCCCGTTAACTTCCCGGGATAAAAAGTAGCCTATGTATTCTTCCAGACTATAATCTATCTGTGTTCCAAATCCAGCACGATCCGTTCATGCGTTACGACGTGATTGAGCAACAAACATCCAAACATTGACATTAATAATATTAGTAGAATTTTTCAAAATCAGTTAACATGCCTATTGATAACGAACATACAAACTTTTACATTCACTTGATCGTAGTAAAAAGGTAGTTATTGATCATGACATTTAGGGTTCCCTGACTCTATGTGGTGGTTTCCTTCGCCAGGTCAACGTTCTGCTGGTTATGCGTGCCGTTTCCTTTTATTTACTTTTTGTGATTAAACTTGTGCGGTCGATAGGTGTACGCTACTTTCATTTTGTTGGGGTTCAGTTATTTTTAGTGTAATACCATACTGATACAAGACGTGTGTCCTTCTATCATAAGCCGTGGTGGTCGAGTTATAAATCAATAATTACAATCTCATAATTGCGGCTTTGAATCCCGTCTACAGTTCTGAGTATTATTCCAAATGTTTTTGATGATTTAACGGTGAAGGAAACTGGCATATTCCAAGAATCTTTTAAGTATATTTCTCCTCCGCCTATCCGCAATTGTCTAGCGTGATTTGCGTGGTGGATTATGACCTTCCCATTAGGTGTATCTTGATAGCCCGTTGCTCTATATTATAAAAAAAAAAGTCGGATAAATTTTAAACAAGTAGTAAGTACTTTACCTGGATAAGCACTTACGCTACATGAACATAAATGTTTGTCCTATTAAAGTGCCTATAAATCTGTGGGACACTTAATAAAATTATTCATTTGCGTAAGTAGTATTTCAACAAAATAAATTGACGAGAAAAACTTTTAGGCCACACTTAAAATAGTTTTTATTTTTTCTGTCGATAATAAGTTTACACTTGACCGCCATCTTGCCTTATGTTAAGCGATGCAGTCTATGGCGCTTGCTAACCTAGAAGAAACAGATTTAATATCGACTTGAAGACGCCAATATTATTATCCATGAGGGTATTCCCACCCAAGTAACGCATTTCGGATGCTCAAATGCTCATGTTGCTAAAGTGAAAGTCAAAGAAGTCGTTCGAGTGCTTAGAATATTAACCATGAAATATTCTCGCTTTATTAAGATACAAGCATTCCCATAGAAAAAGGGCAAGGTAGAGTGTAGCTGATCATGCAGATTAGCTACACTCTCAAAAAAACCGATAATTTGGCAACATTGCGGCGATCGATGTTCAAAATTTTTTAACCTCTTTTTCAAACAAGGAGACTTTTTGGCACGTCTCTTGAATCCAAAGCCTAGTCCTAGTAAAGCTATTACGTATTATCTAACTTATCCCAAAGAATTAAATGTACTTAGAATAAAGACAGATCACTTAAGAGTCTGTGACAGTCTGTGAGTTGCCTGGTCAGTAACCCAGGTCAAGTCTTATTTACAGACATAAATAAATGTCCCGATTTATTCGTTTGTAGGCACAACTCCGAAACAGGAAGTACGGAAAAATACAAGTTTCCAGGTCGATAACCCATTTTTCATTGATTTCCCAGGGGCTCATACGTAGATACGTATACTAAAAACAACTATTACAAACCCTTGAAAGGGAAACGTTTGGTTTTTATATGTGGGCACATAAGGTCGATATTCCTTTTGAGGTATTTAACTCTTGTTCGATATGTGGTTCAGTAGCGGGTAGGCTTCTAGGTTCAGGTAGTTAGGTGTTTAATTGCATTATACGCGTTTCATGGTGGATGCCATGGGGTCAAGTAATGGGGTCGAGGGTGACACCCCTGGTGACACAGATAATACAATCATATCGTCTGTTTTATCTATGGGGTAGCTGTATTGAGTTGACATATCTACAGGTTATGGTTGTCAGCGTGTGTTTATTTACCTTATTTACTTATACTAGTACAAGTATTATCAATTACAGGGTTTTTGTCGTGGTTAAATTGTGGAGCAAGTTCTCTATATTTCGATGAAGTTTCATACACCACGTTCACGGGTAAACTGAAGAATGGCGGGAGTTAACACAAAAGTTTCTAATCTCCGGCAGACCGAACTAATTATAATTCTTTCTTAGTTTTTTGTGACTCTGTTTATTGTATTGTACTTCTGTTACATTTTTTGTAAATATAAAAAGAGTTTATTTCTAACAACTGAAGGACGAAAAGCGCACTCCTGGTGATCAATACCTTCGAAACGTGTCAGGGATGTCTTGATGAAGCGCCATCTGATCGCATGCATCATCCCATGCAATAGTTGGGAAGGGCTGGCAAAACAGATACTATTATGGTACAGCTTTGTTGATTAAGCTATAACAAATGTCGAAGCGAAGCGTTAACAAGATCTAGATGCAAAATGTCTCATAAATAAGCCCTGCCCGAAGCCTTCCTCCACCTACACCTACAATTCGAATGTCCTATCGCATTGTGCGTCATGTGATAATATTAAACAGAAGGAGTATAATATTATACAAAGGATATTTAAAACAAATCTTCGTTTTTGCGAACCGTACATGCCAATACATGTTGGTATCGCAAACCCATGATATGATTTTTTCTCCAAAAAAACAAAAAAACAATTTTAATTTAAAATTAAACTCACGACACGACTAAATTTCATAAGTTCTATCTATGATAACGTCAACCAGATAAAGGTAAGCATATGTATTTTAGTTTTTTATTGAAGTTGCAAAGAACACTTCACTGATTTCGGGCAAAAAAATATACGGGACTACCTCTAAACTATGATGTATACTATACAAAAAATAATCATCACAATTGATTCTCAATTGGCGGAGCATGTAACATACATACAAAAAAAATTGGCAGTCATGGGATCTTCCGATAGAATTGAAAACTTATAACTCAGAATTTGATAGCTTATTTTGGAAACTACACGGGTGTAACCGCAGGGGTTGGCCTGGCCATCATAGCATGGCCATCTAGAAATGCGTCAGCATTTCCCATTGGCTCACGCATTTCTAGATGACCATGTTATGATGGACAGGCCACGCCTTTTTAGCACTTCCCATTGGCTGGCGCATTACCCGAGTTTACCCGAGGATTTCTTATCATATCCGAGCGTGACGATAGAATTCAATTCACACCCCACGAAAAATCTGTCCGGGCGCGCCAAAAGAAGTTTTCACTTCAAAAACATGCCATAGAATTGAAAACCTCCTTTTTTGGAAGCCGGTTATTTAGACCTACTGCCTACCGAACTTTTGATATGAACGAGAATGTAGGCATTAGCCACATTGCAGACACCAAATAACAGGCATGATGACTAAAAAAATAATTAACACAAACTAGTCGTTAGATTATTAAAAAATATAGTACACGTATTTTTTCTTTTGTTTCAAAAACAAAAAACTGACGAAGAAATAGTGCTTAGAAGTTTCGGCCGACGTCACGTCTATAAACGATTTTTATGTAGACTTGACGTCATGATCCCCCACTCCGGAAGTTTGATGGTCTATATCTTTGTCGATTTTAATATTTTTTTATCGAAAGATACGTGTCCCATATTTTTCAAAATCTACCTGACGTATTTATTAGAATGGTATATTTCTGACCCAATCATCATCCCTGTTGTGGATGGAGGAATGCGTTGGTGTTCTTTTCTATATATTGACCGTCTTAATGTAATGTATCGGAAATAAATGATCAATGCGACAGGTATTAATAGCAACAATGCAATTCTGAGAGGCGCGGTCACTGCCCGCGCGGCGCACAGTAACCTATCAGTACGACGACTTTCACATTTTATTATAAACATATTGTTTTATCCCTAAATAATAAATACCAATATCTGGCCGAGCCTTCTATCGCGTAAAGTTTAGATGTTTTTTTCTTAACGATGACTTTTTTCGGCGTAAATGTTGTAATATTATAATCTAGACTAAATAAAAAAATAGTAAATATTGATGGACATCTCATACGCAACACCATGATCTATGTTCCAAATTTTAGCCAGATCCGTAATTTTTTTTCGGGCCTTAATATGCGACAAAGTTCCAGACATCCAAACTTTCACATTTATTATTCAAAGTCAATAAAAGTAATATAGTTTATGATTAACTATGAACGTATTCATAGGTACATATATGTACGAGTAATTAGCAAACTATACAATAAGTAGCTGTCAAAAAGTTTCAAATTAAAATCTTTTTTCAACATATTTCAAAGTATTTTAAATAATGAGATAATAAATACGGTCTAAAATTGTTACTACCTAATAAATCAGTAGTAAATAATAAATAATTTTAAATTAATCCACATTTTGACAAGTCGCATCCTAAGTACAGCTTGTACTATAAAATCCTGAGAGGTGAAACAATACACATATACATACATATAATTTTAAAACATAATGAGGTACATCGTAACGCTTAGGTGCAGAACAAACATTCGTATTTATTACACAAATGTTTATCTTGGGTGGGAACCGAACCCACGACCGACGCGATGACTCAGTGAGCAGACTCAATAGTAAGTATTGAGTAGATTTAGTTTTACATAAATATTATACTCATTTTATCATAGACATTTTTTAGTAAATAATGTATATAAAACCAATTATTTGTATTTATACAAAAAAAAAAACAATTAATTAATAGCACAAAGTTTTTTTTTCGAAAACAATAGTGCAAGAAACATTGTCTACTGCATTTGTCAGACTGTATACACAAAGAGATCCTTCCAGGAACCAGCACATTCACTGGCAGCGCTCGTCCTCGAACTTAATAAGGTTCAATCACTCTGCAATTATACTGTTTTATGAATGGTCGGTACCTAACTAACCATTCACCTACCTAGTACCTAACTAATTCATTATCCCAAAAGCTTAATAAGTTCGTTTGACTGAGTCACTAAGTCATTGTCACTAAATCCCTCTAAATTACAATTACGACTTCCAAGTCCAAATTATTACTTGGCACTACACTATGGTCTTCATCCAGAGATACAAGATGACTCATCTTTATGCCCAGTAATTTCTTCGGAAACATTGCCCTTCAAACCGGAATTGATTTGGGTTGGTGTTAGAATAACTGGCAAACGTACATTTGTACCTCAATGTATCTGTGGTGTGGCGACTGTCGGTCCGGAGCCCCTGGTTCGAATCCCAGGCGCATCACAGTCTTTATTATTATTAATTTTTTTTTAAATAAAGAGTAGCGAGACTAGCAGGACATGTGCCTGATGGTAAGCAACATGTCTGCCACATAACAGCACAGTGACACGCAGCTATTGGAACATGATAGTCCAAATCATTACCTAGCACTGCACTGCGCTCGTCACCCAGAGATCTAAGTTGTTATATCTCTAAGCCCTTTAATTTCTCTGGAAACATTGCCCTTCAAACCGGAACACAATAATGTTTGCACATTACTGCTTGGCGGTCTTTATCAAGTCATGTGGGTACTGCCGCTGACTTAGAAACGGTGTAGGAAACCATCGTGAAGAAACCTGCATGATTTGTAGTGGTCGGACACTTTTCAAAATCCGTCTGAGGAAGTTTTTGGTTTAAGGATGTGATAACTTTGCCAGTTATTCTGCCGCCAAGCAGTAATGTGCAAGCATTACTGTGTTCTCGTCTGAAGGACAATGTCTGAGTGACGAGCGCTGTGTAGTGCTAGGTAATGATTTGGACTCTTCATGCTCCAATAGCGTGTCACTGTGTTGTTATGGCATGTTGCTTACCATCAGGCGCATGTACTGCTCGTCTAGTCACTCTAAATAAACAAACGTACCTAGAACTTTTCGAGGTCATGCTTCATATTTGCCAACCCGCGCTGGGCCAGCGTGGTGGGTTATGCCCTTGACTCTCTCCTTGCGAGAGAAGGCCACGGGTCCCAGCTGTTAAAACATTTAAAGCGCTGCTTATACTATTCAAGGCTTGCTTGCGAAGCGGTGGTGGTAATGGTCTGCTTATCATAATGTGAAATTGTGCTGTGGTGGTCCAGTGACTAGAACGTACGGTTTCACATTCTCGAGGCCGTAGTTTAAAGTCTCATCTGCCCTTTTGAGTGTTTTCCCAAGTGTAGATGTGTAAGTATGTCATCACCACTGGTTTTAACGCGGAAGGAAAACATCGAGAGGAAATCAGCGTGGTCCAAGCAAAATATTTTTCCACATGTGTCGTCTGCCAAGTCGAACTTGGCCATCTTAGCGAATTAGTGATTATCAGTGGACTCTTTTCTTGTGAGAGAATGCCATCAGTGGAAACCTTAGATAAATAATAAGTAAATAGAACATTTTTTTCCACACGGTTCCTTTGTACCAATCGTAAGCAGATGAAGTGTATGTTAGCTATGGCGGCGTAGTGATGTGCCGCGACAAAAGTATGACACTTCCACAAGAGCGACAAGTTAAGAGCGATCAGACCCGTGCTTTCGGTGTAGAGTGTTTGTTCTAAAGGCCGATTTACATCAGACGAGCGAATGCTCATTCTATCCCCACTGTATCAAATTCATTTGGTCTAAACAAACCTAGAGCATTATTTCCTTGTTTTGTTTGCGTTCGCAAAGATTCTATGGAATATGTAATATGGAAAACGCTAAGAACGATCTTTAGTTTACACTAAAAGATCGAGAAAGAATGCTCTTGTTCCAGCTCTAGCTCTATGTTCGTTCAGTTTAAATCGGCCTTAACTCTAGACATAGTATTTGTAATTTTTTTGGTGAAAACTTAAATTGGGATGTTTGGGTTTAATATGTTACACACTCATCAGTTAATAATAGAGTAAGGCCTACTGTCCACGCACGCGTCTTTTGTCGAATGCATGCATCCTACGAACAAACGCAAGACGTGCGGCTGTCGTGTCGTTGTCGTTTCGTGGACACAGACTTCATTATTTGTACGCAAGATGCAAGCATTCGTCTTGCATCCGACAATTGTCGAAATCGTGCGGATGTCGTGCAGCTACGTGGACAATTGGCCTAAGTCCATGAAGTCTCACTTGTGAGAAAATAGAGTTTCTTCCAAACTTTGACATTGCAACAGTTTTTGGTTAACGTAAATTATTCTACAGCCCAATTGAAATTTGAGAAAATACCAAGTGAGAGTTAATATTATAGCATCTACGCAGTGCAGATAAATCACTGGAATTAACAAAACTCATTATTTATAGCCCAGTTCACCGCATGCCTACAGAGTATTACCAGCAAGGTGATGCGACGTACAGAGTGACTGATCAATTAGCAATGTGGATACCGCAGTGTGCGCGAATCAAATATTTAATAGTGCCAACTGACAGAGTCCTGACAGACAGACTGTCCTACACAAACAACAAAAACATAGACATGGTACAACGAAACAATTTTATGATCTAGTTCTGAACTTAATTTCTCGCTCAGGACGTCTACTCTGTTTCTACGAAAACGAAATTTCGAAAAAAAACTCGCATCTTTCCTGCTCTCGTTCTACTTCTTTTCGTCCGATACAACATTATTTGACGTTTAAATGTTCTAAGCATACTCTAATTAGAGTAGGCTTAGATCATTTAAACGGACAAAACGACGGATCGAAGTAGAATCGGAGTTAGAAAATCGCGAGTTTCTTTCGAAATTACGTTTTCGTTGAATTAGAGTAGACGTCCAGGTCTCTGGCTCAAAATATTTCAACCGCCAAAAACGTGGGGATTCTGCCAGTCTAATTCGCACTTTCGGTTGGAGAATTGACGACGAAATTAATTACTCAAACCCTGTATTTGAAATTGTATTCACTTATTCAAACCGATTGAGCATAATTATAATGAAATAGGGTGGGTGGAAAGTTAAGTAGATAAACTTGAAAATATGTTAAACAATTTTATTTGTTAAAATTATAGGTTCGATTTCTATTGCAAGGGCAGTGCTTTTCATATTCTACATAACATTATAATATCCTACTAATATTATAAATGTCAATGTATGGATGTTTGGATGTTTGTTGCTCAATCACGTCCTAACGTATGAACGGATCGGGTAGAAATTTGGAACAGAGATAGATTTTAGTCTGGAAGAACACATAGGCTACTTTTTATCCCGAAAAAAAAAACGCATATAACACCGCAAGGTGCTACTAGTACTTACATATATGCGTGTTATGTGTATGTATGTACTCGTATATGATATTTTAATTTCTAAGTATTATTAGTTTTTCAAGTTAGTTAAATAAAGAGTAATTATTTTACGATTTATTGAATTGTCTTTAGGATTTTTTTACATCTTGTGTGCGTGATCTGTTTTCTGTCTTGTCGACACATTTTTTTCAGCATAAGATTGGTTGAAGACATCGCTTTTAGTGATAAGGCTGCGACCTTATCGCATTAGTTTTAGAGTTTTTCGCTTATTATTTTTGTGTATCAAATTTTTGGTGTGTCAATAAAGCGTATCTATCTTTCTAAATTATATCTACTAATAATAATCATTTTCAAATAAGATTTTTTGTTTACAAAACATTACCTAATTAAGTAAAACCTTCAAACTTATGGTGCGGAATATTTGTATAAATAATAATTAATTGTAGTTGAGTTAAGTTTTTTATGCTTTGAGACAACGTACGTAATCTTGATTTGTATTACGAGACTAGAGTCAAACCTCTTCGTTCTTGTGTTTCGGGCTTTCAATATCAATAAATTTTATAATTTTATCAATAATTATCTATAATTTATAAATAGTAAGTGACGCTACCAAGTGTTCTTTTGAAATAATGGTTCGAATAAATAAATTGAATTGAATTGAATCATAAAACGGTGATTGTTATCCGGTGATAATAAAACATTTTTTTTAATTAATTTTGGCTGACGAATCTCTTACATTATTAACTTCAGAGGGTTTGACATTTTTGTTCAGTGCAAACGGTTCCCCCTGTTTGTTTTAGTGTACTTTTTGGAACGGGACACTAATGTGTATCGGGAGTGAAGGGTGCTCGATGAAATGTCAATTGCTCCCTCATTCGGTCGCTGTGTGCTCAGCAACTCGTTACATTAGACAAATATGGAAGAACTCTAACGAATAACATGGAGCCACTTAGGGACCACACTAAAACTAGTAGACAAAGAATAGGACAGCTTGAAGGACAATGTTTACGGAGAAAATAATATAGAGTGACAGGACGGGCAAAATAAACTTTTTTTATGTTTTTTCTATGTAAAAAAATGCAAGTGACGCTCTGATGAGCTGGACATTCACCTGATCGTAAGCGTCATGCCAGCCCATAATAGCTCTTGATGGCAAGCATAACACGTATGCTAATAACAACACAAAACTACTCAGTAATTTCAACATATACATAGATTTCGTAACATTACCTATTACTGCGGTCGTCACCAGAAATATAAGGTGTTTTATCTCACTGCTATGTAATTTCTCTGGAATCATTGCCCTTCAAATATGAACACCGGACATTTGTAATATTTACACATTACCGCTTGGCCAGTTATTCAACTGGCCTTGGTTATGGTGACTCCCCAGACCGGCTCTACAAAGAGTCTTACCACTACGAAATATCTTTGTAGTGGTAATATAAGTCTTTAACACACGCGCGCTAGAGTTTTAGCTTATTATCAAAGCATCGTCACTAACTGTTGGACGATTTGGAGGAGAAACGAAATTCTTTCATTGAAAAAAATACTATTCTGAAACGACTTCAATGAGGTTCTCAATTCGTCAGATTCTTTTTTTATGAGCTTTTACTGATTAATGGAAAATATCTGAACGGATATGAAAACTTGGTTTCAAAATTTGTTGAATATTAGAGTTTTTTTAAATAAAGTCAAGCGAGCGAATTAAACATGTGTAGGTATCTACCTACATAAGTTATAATACTACTACTACTACATACTATAAGTTACGGTGGTCTAGTCGGGAGAACGGCGGCTGCCGATCCGGAGACCCCGGGTTCAAACCCCACACGCACCACTGTCTTTCCGAAGTTATGTGCGTAATGCCGCTAACTTAAAACGGTGAAGGAAAACATCGTGAGGAAACCGACATGTACCTAGAATCTTTCGAAGTCATGTGTCATCCGCCAACCCGCACTGGGCCAGCGTGGTGGATTATGGCCTTAACTCTCTCCTTGCGAGAGAAGGCCCCGAGTCCCAGCAGTGGGAACGATTAGTGGGCTGTTGATGATGATGATGATGAGGTATCTACCACATTACTTTTCATAGCAAAATTACGGCTCCAACTAGGTCGCACCGACGCCTTCTGCACATTTGGCTACATAATCGTAGGCTTGGAACGCAAAAGCACTGCTAGCGGCCCAGCCCCAGGACCTTTGCACTACGAGCGCCCTTCTGGAAAGATGAAATACCTGTTACTTGACCAAATAAGAATGTCAACTAAGTTATGCTCCCAATTATTTTCAGTCCCATCCGACCCCAGAACCTCTACACGCCCTGCTTGAAGAGCTAGAAGCGCGCATAGATATCCCGACCACGGCCGGGATTAGCGATCAGTCTACAAGAACCTGCCATGGATCGAGCAGTTGTCAACCAAACCTCAAAGATGCACCACGAGGAGGTTCCCGACTCTCGCACCCCAAGAACAATGTGCCCGTGTCTTAAATGTTTCAACATGAGCGCTCACGTAATCAAGCTTTCAAGTTCCATAATCACCCACGCATATACACAATACGCTCAGGAATATATTAATAAGAACACAACGCACCGAAGTTGCACAATATAACTCTGCTTCGCAAACAAAGGAATGGGAAACAAAAGCTGCTGTACTTAATTACTCCACTCAATGGTTAGGACTCATAGCAGAGTCCGCCTAGGGAAGTACCACACCTTTGCCAGTTATTCTACCGCCAAGCAGTAATGTGCAAACCTTACTGTGTTCCGGTTTGAAGGGCAATGTTTCCAGTGAAAATTACAGGGCTTAGAGATATAACATCTTAGATCTCTGGGTGACGAGCGGAGTAGCGGAGTGCAGTGCTAGGTAATGATTTGGACTCTTCATGTTCCAATAGCTGCGTGTCACTGTGCTGTTATTACTCGTTTATTTAGCTTCATGTAAAATATTGCCCTTCTATGTGGTAACACCGCCAGCGTGACCAGGTAGAAACGTGCCGGTAACTGAACTGGGTACTAGTAACTGGATTTGGTAATAGAAGCTCACGCATCTTGATTATCTTTTTCTTATAGTATAGTTTAGTGACGAGACGAGCAGGACATGTGCCTGATGGTAACAAACACGCCTGCCACTAAACAGCACAGTAACAAGCATGTATTGGAACATGAAATTACCTAGCACTGAACTGCGCTCGTCACCCGTAAATATAAGATATTATATCTCTAAGCCCCGTAATTTCTCTAGAAACATTGCCCTTCAAACCGGAACACAGTAATGTTTGCCCATTACTGGTTGACGATAGAATAACTGACAAAAGTGTGGTACTTCCCTAGGCGGACTCTGCCATGAGTGCTACCACTACAAAAACCTGTAGGCTTTCATCGGTTTCTTGATAATTCATATGTGTTTAGTGTAAGTAAAATAGTAATGTAATTTAGGGAGTAACTACGGCTACTTTTATTGCACACTGCGGTGTGACCCGTGTTTCAGAGATTTGCCGGAAAAAACAGACACTTAAATCGTATTAATAGAGATGTTCAGATGTTGAAATGTACATAATTATATATATTATATACTATATAGATTATATAAGTTACGGCACATCTGCATACGGCGCGGTGGTTAAATCAAGTGAATAGACGGTATTTATCGATTGTAAGTTCAATTTACTACTTGTTGCCTTAATCATAGTTAATTATAACGCAGTATGAGGATAGGGTGAAAAGTTATCGCCTTACCGTTAGCATCCGCCACGCCCCACATAAAATAAACATAAGCCCTGAGAGAGGCTGCATCCGAGCCATTTCAGAGACTCTTCTGCTTGTGTTATACATATTCTGGAACGCTGCAAAACAAAAGCAAGCAATATAAAACTGTTGTGTATAATATACTATAAGTGATTCGCGGATTTACCCGCGCAGTTACCGTTCCCGTTGATTTCCCTGGATAAAAAGTAGCCTATGTGTGTATCTGTGTTCACCCCGATCTGTTCATACGTCATTTTTTTTTAAATTAAAAGTGAGAAGACGAGCAGGACATGTGCCTGATGATAAGCAACATGCCTGCCACATAACAGCACAGTGACACGCACCTATTGGAACATGAAGAGCCCAAATCATTACCTAGCGCCGCACCGCACTGCGCTCGTCACCCAGAGATCTAAGTTGTTAATCTCTAAGCCCTGTAATTTCTCTGGAAACATTGCCCTTCAAACCGGAACACAGTGATGTTTGCACATTACTGCTTGGCGGCAGAATAACTGGCAAAGGTGTGGTAATTCCCCAGGCGGACTCTGCTAAGATACTTACCACTACATACACCACTACACGTTATGACGTGATTGAGCAACAAACATTCAAATATCCAGTAGGATAGTACTTATGTAAATATTAGTAGGATGTAGGATATAATTGTCACAGTGAAATTGCATTCACTGTCAGTTTACAAATACAACGGTGAGATTATGATCTCACGGTAGGTTAGGTTAGGTAAGTTTATAATATAGTAAGTTAGTAAGTTTATAATACGTCGCTAAATTATTATATTCTGACAGTTTTTATAACTCTACGGTAACATATACAAGCTGTGGTGGCCTAGTGGTTAGAATGTCCAATTCACAGTCGCTAGGTCGTAGTTTCGAATCCAGCCTGCAGCTCAGAGTATTTTTTCAACAACAGATTCACAAGTTTGTCATCACCACTGGTTTTCACGATAAAAGTAAACATCGCGAGGAAACCGTCACATTTCAAGAACCTTTGAATGCCATCCATTAACCTGCACTGGGCCAGCGTGGTGGATTATGGCCTTGACTCCCTCCTTGTAAAAGATGGCTTCGGGTCCCAGCTGTGGGTATACGCTGTACGCACTCACCGTACAACATTTTGTAACAAGATTTCCCAAGCGACTATTAAATTCTCACTGGGCTGCCAGATTGATCATTTCATACTTACCTATTTAAAAGAAACTTAAGCGCGCAAGGGGTGTAAGGGGGAAGCGCTAAACATCTAGTTTCCCCAAATGTCAACCTCTCCTGCGCGCGGTACACCCTGCTGCCAACTAACGAGGCTCTGACGACCGAACCAATGGCGGTATATCCATTTAAAAGCCAGTCCTAAATTGACCTGGCCGGTGACGGGCAGCGGCGTCATCGGTGCAAAGGACTGGCTCCGCGGTCACCAACCCGCCTGCCAAGCGTGGTGACTATGGCAAACACCCCCCCATATGATGGTCACAAAAAAGAAACGGCCCCTAGTCCCCGGCGGCTCCGTTATTCCAGGCGTTGGTGGCAGCCTTGGTTCCGGCGGAGCATGGGGTGCTAAGAATCCCCGGCAGACGCCCCGCCACCAAACCCAACGACTCGACCTGGCAACGTACAACGCACGGAATCTGAGGGCTGACGAGAAGATTGTGGAGCTGGAAGAAGAAGTGGACAAGTTGCGCTGGGATATCATAGGGTTATCCGAAGTCCGTAGACAGGGCGAGGACAGAATAACCCTCGAATCCGGCAACTTGTTCTACTACCGGGAGGGAGATCAACAATCCCAAGGGGGTGTCGGGTTTATCGTCCGCAAGTCTCTTGTCAACAACGTGTTAATGATCGAGAGTGTGTCGAGCAGGGTTGTATACCTTGCACTTAAAATAACCGACCGGTATTCATTGAAGGTCATACAGGTATACGCACCGACCTCGACACATCCCGACGAAGAGGTTGAGACCATGTATGAGGACATCTCCAAAGCCATACATGTCTCGCCAACACATTTCACAGTTGTGATGGGAGACTTCAACGCGAAACTAGGCAAACGTAGCGGTGATGAGTTGAGAGTGGGACAATTCGGATATGGGCAGCGGAACCCAAGAGGGCAACGTCTAGCTGATTTCTTGGAAAGGGAGAGCCTCTTTATGATGAACTCCTTTTTCAAGAAACAGCCACAACGAAAATGGACATGGATTAGCCCAGATGGTTCCACAAAAAATGAGATCGACTTCATTATGACGACTAAACGGCAAATATTCAGCGATGTCTCTGTGATCAGTAGGGTTAAGACCGGCAGCGATCACCGTATTGTAAGAGGCATGCTGAATCTAAACATTAAGTTCGAAAGATCACGTCTGATGAAGTCCACGCTCCGACCAAATTATGCTCAAATCGAAGATCCCGATAACTTTCAACTCGAACTTCAAAATCGCTTCGAAGCCTTAGATGAATGCGTAACGGCGGACGAAATAAACGACAGGCTGGTGGAAACTGTTCAAGCAGTTGGCAGGAAATTTTATAAGAGCCGACGCCAGAATAGAACCCAAAAGCTCTCCGATCATACTCTGAATCTCATGGCGGTTAGGCGAGATATGCGATTGCAGTCTTCGGTCGACATGACAGCATACAGACAGCTCAATAGACAGATATCTACTTGTGTGCGACGCGACATACGCTGCTTCAATACTTCGTGTATTGAAGAAGCGATTAAGCGGAACAAAGGCTCGAAAGTGTTCGCAAGAAATCTGTCTCTTGGGCAAAGTCAATTGACCAAACTGAAGACCGATAGTGGTAACGTCGTCTCGTCGAAGCCCGAGATTTTGGAGGAGATTGAGAGGTTCTATGAACAGTTATACACCTCTACACAAGCACAACCTGTCGTTAGCATGGCAAAAGACCCCAGAGCCAAGCTGACCCGACACTTTACCGAAGACATCCCGGAAGTCAGCCTGTATGAGATTAGGATGGCCCTCAAACAACTTAAGAACAACAAGGCACCTGGCGATGACGGAATTACGACTGAGCTTCTGAGAGCGGGTGGAAAACCGGTACTTAAAGTCCTCCAGAGGCTATTCGACTCCGTCATACTTGACGGTAATACGCCAGAAGCGTGGAGCAGAAGTGTGGTGGTGCTCTTCTTCAAAAAAGGTGACAACACCTTGTTGAAGAACTACAGACCCATCTCACTTCTGAGCCACGTTTATAAGTTGTTTTCGAGGGTAATCACGAATCGTCTCGCACGCAGGTTTGACGACTTCCAGCCACCCGAACAAGCCGGTTTCCGAAAAGGCTATAGTACCATAGACCACATCCATACGCTTCGGCAGATTATATAGAAAACCGAGGAGTATAATCGGCCACTTTGTATAGCGTATGTGGACTATGAGAAAGCCTTCGATTCCATCGAGACCTGGGCAGTGCTTCAGTCTCTTCAGCGATGCCGCATCGACTATCGCTATATCGAAGTGTTGAAGTGTATCTACAGCAAAGCCACAATGTCTGTCCGATTACAGGACCAGTGCACAAAACACATCCAGCTACAGAAAGGCGTGAGACAGGGAGATGTTATATCTCCGAAACTGTTCACTGCCGCGCTGGAAGATGTTTTCAAGCTACTGGACTGGAACGGATACGGCATCAATATCAACGGCGAATGCATCACTCACCTTCGATTTGCCGACGACATAGTCATTGTAGCGGAGTCGCTGGAGGACCTCGGTGCTATGCTCAGGGATCTCAGTAGAGTATCCCAGCAGGTAGGTTTGAGGATGAATATGGACAAGACGAAGGTCATGTCAAATGTTCATGTCTCACCTGTACCGGTTAATGTTGGGAATACCACACTCGAAGTTGTTGACGAATACGTCTACCTGGGTCAAAAGATCCGATTAGGTAGATCCAACTTCGACAAAGAGGTCCAGCGAAGGATCCAACTCGGATGGGCAGCGTTCGGGAAACTTCGACACATCTTTGAGTCCAAAATACCTCAATGCCTAAAGACAAAAGTCGTTAACTAGTGCGTGTTGCCAGTGATGGCTTATGGAACTGAGACGTGGTCCTTAACTGTGGGCCTCATAACAAAGGTCAAAGTCACACAGCGAGCTATGGAGAGAGCTATGCTCGGAGTTTCTTTGCGCGACAGAATCCTTAATGAGGATATTCGCAAAAGAACGAAAGTGGCCGACATAGCTCAAAGAGTAAGCAAGCTGAAGTGGCAATGGGCAGGCCACATCGCTCGCAGAACTGACAACCGATGGGGAAGAAAGGTTCTCGAGTGGCGACCACGAACCGGAAGACGCAGTGTTGGACGGCCTCCCACTAGATGGACAGATGACCTAACAAAGGTCGCTGGAAACCGCTGGTTGCAGGTTGCGCGGGACCGTTCGTTGTGGAAATCTAGGGGGGAGGCCTATGTTCAGCAGTGGACGTCTTGCGGCTGATGATGATGATGATGATGATGAAGCGCTCAAAGATACAAAATAGAGAATAGAAAAACTAGAGGTTTCCATGAACAATAATGATTTGCACCTCATTGCTTTGTTTGATTCCTACCACTAACGGTTGCCTCGAAGAAATCGCTATTAGCGATAAGGCCGCCATTTATGGCACTAGTTATAAATATTCAGTGTTTTGTTTAATTTAATTTATTTCTGGTGTACATACTAAACTGTTTTTATCTTTCTGTTTTATACATTAATATCCAATGCACAGTGCACATTTCAAAGATTGCACTGCATTAATAAGTAGACCAAACCGAGTTAGGTACCAAACCCTCCCGAATCGCGTTCGAGTCCAAATATTTGAATCGATAGAGCTCGCTCCCACATGGGATTCCCGGGCGAAGCGGGAACAGAACTGGGACTACATCGGTATAACCATAGCCATAGAAACATACGCATCTCTACCGAAAGACGGCGGAGGAAAATAATAGCGAATATTATTATTAATACTCTCACAAAATTCTTTAGTTATAGATTTCTCGTAGTCTACTTTATGTTAACACTAGCAGTGCTCCGTGGTGTTACCCGCGTAGTTCCCGTTCCCGCTATTTTGCCGGGATAAAAAGTAGCCTAAGTGTTCGTCCAAACTGTAATCTACATGTATTCACATTTTTAGCCCGATCCGTTCATACGTTACGACGTGATTGAGCAACAAACATCCATACATTGACATTTAGAATATTAGTAGGACTAGCAGCGCTTTACGGGTTTACCCATGTAGTTGCCGTTCTCATTGATCTCCCAATAGGAAGAGTCTTAATCATACTATTTCATTTTCGGGTAAAATCTATGTTCCAAATTGAAAATTGATATGTTAGTGAGTTTCGACGTGATTTAGCAACACACATCTAAACATTCAAAAATTTCACATTTATAATAAGCTTAGTAATTAAATATTGAAGTTCGTATGTTAGTTTTGTCATGTGCTTTAAAGGCACCTTATTTGGAGGACAACAAGTTCTAAGCTTATTTTGAATGCTTTTGTTGTTAGAATCTTATAACATCAACTAAATACACATCCACAAATCTATTTTATCCCAATTGTTCCCGATGCAAATGCGCCCAAAAAATTGTATTAAAAAAAAAACTCATAATTTTCATCCTCATTCATTCATTTCCCTTCGTGTTTTCCTCACGAGGAATAGGCGAAAATTCAAAGATGTACTTACAGTAACATTTATTTGCATACAAGTTATTTCTATTGCAACATTATTATAGTAATTAACAATTTCTGGAAAACTAATTGTATTTTATAATTTGGTTACGTTTCTTGAAAACGGAGTATTTTCGAAAACCAAAGATGAAATGAAGTCGATAGTGGCGCCCTCATTAAAATTTTCAGTTTCCGGGTATAGGTACAAAAATGATACATTGATCTACTTAACATAACTTAAGTAGGTATCGATCAATCATTGAAATAAAATGTAGGTATTCGTGCAGTAACGCGCCGTAACGTCACAATAACACGCAAGCCTTCCGGACGTAAATCACGCCGAGGCCGTTTACCCGCACCGGAAGCGGAGTCGATGCACCCCACGCACACCACCCCGCTCGCGGTGTGCGTGACACGAATACGAACGCGGAAGCACAACATTAACATACATTTTCCACGCACACAACCACGCGGCCAGGGGTGACGCACACTTTCCGCAGTTTTCCTTTACTACGTGTCTATGTGTGGGTGCCGGCATGTAGCTACGTACGGCGGGGGTGTGGCGTGACGGGATCTAGGCGACTGTGCTTGTGTGGGTGGCTGTCGATGTGTGCGTTCTTCTAAGTTACTGCGCTACGGAGTGTTTGGTTTTAGGGAAGCGCTAACCATAAGGAAGAATGGTATGAAAATAGCATAACATAACACTGGTAAAATTGAAGCTGCGTGAAATAAAGAGACAATAGTAAATATAATATAAATACTAATGTGACGAAAATTCGGTTAATTAGCGGAAAATACATATATCTAGATGATCCAGATTTCAAATAGTAAAACAGAAACTTTCGTAAAAAGAAGCTTTAAAAAATTAGAGCAGAGTTATTTTTGTCGATTTTAAACATAGATTTATTTTATTTGAAATAATAAAAATATGAAAAGTTTCAGGCAATCAGGCTGTAGCGGGTGGGTGCGGTGCGCACGTGCCTGCAATCCGCGCGTGTGTGCGTGCGCGTTTGTGTGTGTGTGTGTGTGTGTGTGAACGCGCGTGTGTGCGTGCGTCGGCGCGGCCGGCCACGGCCAGGGGTCGCCGACCGCACCCCGGCTACGGCGTAACCCCGCTACGGACGCTACACAGCGCCGCTACGACCTGCCGTAGCACTTCCTTAATTCAAATCTCTATCTAATGACATTTTATATAGGTCAATTTAATTATCATTTGATTTTGGATCGATCATGATTGAATTTCATGCTGCTTGTTCGAATATTTCAAAAATATATGGCTCATTTATTGGTTCTCATATTGTATTGTTGGTTTCCTGATAATATGCAGCTTCGTCAAAAGATAATAATTACTTAGCTTTGGATATAAATAAATGTAAATATTTTGAAATTATGTCAGGATGGTTAAGTTTTATTAAGTCGTTATATTATTTAAAAAAAAATTGCAACACAATAAATGCGGCCTATTTAAAAAAAAACACATTCAACAGAGCCCAATTTCAAATATTTTTAGAGAATTTATTTGTATATTTTAAAGGATGTTAAAAAACTTAGATGGATCTACAACGTAAGTACCAGGAGATCATAAATCAAAGTTGTAATATTTCGATGTAAACTTACATGACTGGCTGCTTGCCTTCACTCCAATCGAGATTTTTAATGTGTATTTAAGATTCTAGGAACATGCTGGTTTTCTCAAGATATTTTCCTTCACTGTTAAATTCATTGGTGATGATAAATTTGTACATTTGCACTTGGAACAGTACTCAAAGGCATGAGTTGGCAGTTGGGGTTCAAACCTACAACCTCACGATTGGAAATCGCACGATTCAGCCACTATGCCACTACGACCTATTGTGACTCAACTGATTTGATAAAATAAACGCCTCAATTAAAAAAAAAATGTATTTAAGACCGCGCGGTAGAAGTGAAAACAAAAATAGGAAATAACTATTAAAATGTATTGTTTAATTTTAATACTTAATTAAAAATAAAAATGAATACACATCATTGAATGTAGTAAAGACAGTGACAGCAGACAGACAGCAGCAGCTGACTGTGTCTTACTCGCTCAGGCACACTCGGTGGTCCCGAGTTCATCCGAACGAATATTTCACTTCCGAGCGTGACGATCAGCCTCATGCACAGCCTACGAAAAAATCTGTGTGGGGCGCGCCAAAAGAAGTTGTAAGAAAAATACTGTTTTCACTAAAAAATACCGAACTTTTCCACGTAGCTGTACTAGTTTGGTATCTATACTAATATTATAAGGAGGAAAGATTTGATTGTTTGTTTGTAAGACAATATTTATTTTTAATTATCATGGTATATGTTTTTATAGTAATAATTATCTGCTAATGACACCTACATACGAATCTAAGGCATTTCGTTTTTTCTTTTTATACAATAATAGAGCGATGAAACAAGCAGGATACGTGCCTGATGGTAAGCAACATGCCTGCCCATAACAGTACAGTGACACGCAGCTATTGGTACATTACAAGTTCATGCATTGCGCTCGTCACTCTGAAATATAAGTTGTTTTATCTCTATGCTCTGTAACTTCACTACATGGGAAGAAAGGATTGTGTGTGAAGGGAAATCCACTGTGAAGGGATACATTGCCCTTCAAACCGGAACACAGTGATGTTTTCATTTTACCGTTTGGTGGTAGAAAAGCTGGCAAAGGCGTGGTACTTCCCCAGGCGGACACTGCAAAGAGTTATACCACTACAAAATACCATTAAAGTTAATTAAACTCTTGAATCTTTTTATCGCGGGTCGAAGCTAGACTCCATTAGCAGTATTAGCACAGGAACGAAGCAGATGGCAAAGTCAGAGAGAGAAGTAGAATAGAAGGCTGTGAATGATGATGGTGAAATTATTTCGAGCTACGAACAGTCTGATAAAAAAGTGTTCGTGGGATTATGTGGTTATGTGATGGTGGAACATGCTGCAAGCTAGAATCTAGTTGTTAAGCATTTTTTTCTGGGGTTACGTTGGTTTGATGAATGAGCTTCACCATTCAGTCAAGTAATGCTGCTTGACGGACACGCTTTCGACTGCTGGTGAGTTTCAGTATCTAATTTATCTTTAAATCTTCATTGCTCTTTTAGAATAGTTACTTATAGGTACTGGTAATATCTTTATTTTTTTACAAATAACCAAAATGATCAGCAGAAATGGAAGAGACGTGTGGATAGTGCGATTGCGAATGTTTCATCGATATTCAGGTATGGCATAATATTCTGGGGAAATATCGCAAAAAGAAGCAGATTTTCAAGCTTAGTTTGTATGTGTAGTACATAAAGTATGAACCAAAATCAAACCTAAAAAAAAATGGTTGTCTGTAAAGGCGGTTTACTGACGATAGTTGAACGTGACAACGTCTTAAGAAAATACTGATGGAATTTGTGTGGACCACATTTTCCAAATTTAAGAATTTTGACGCTGCCCTGTCTCTATATGGAATATTGGCTCTACATGGCTACATCCACGACGTGACAATTGTGCGTTGTGAAACATATATCGTCAGAGATAGTAATGGATTGAGAACTCGTGAATTATCTTAATTTATTGCCGCAGTGTAGTTTGAAGAGATTAATAATTATGGATGCTTTAACTATTTATCTGTTTATGAGGAACAAATCCGCCACACATTATTTTCGTGCAACTTTAACTATTACCGTAGTACCGTTACAGTGTACGAAACGTTCGATAACGTGAAATCAACAAATGTCACCATAACTTTTGATTATTTTTGTTTTCAATACCCTTGAAATATTTCTTTTATTATAAAATTGTTTTTTTTTTGAGTTGGCCGAAATATAAGTATTTACTGCATTGCATGAGTGAGCGCAATCACACAAACTCGAAAACAAACCTCACGTGACTTCCTAAGTTTAGATTAAAATTGCATAAAACTGCTTATCAGCTCCACTTCCGGCTAAATGTGAAATACTACCCGCAATTTGAGTTTTTTTGATTAAAGTTTTATTTCACTGTTCATGAAACATTTTTTTGTATTTGTTATTATTGAATCTTTTTGCATAAATAGGCAATACTGCAAATTCCTAGTGGTCGTTGATTTTGTGAAATATTTTCTAAAATAATATCCTACATATACGTTTGCCCGCCATTTTGTTTACTTTTTACGGTGAGCCAAAACAAAGAACAACTTCGAGATTACGATTTGTTTTTTTTTTGTTGAAATTCAGGAGGCACGTCATCGTTACATAAGCGCGGGAGGGGGGTTACGCAAGTGGCGGGGTGCGGGGGGGGCGGCGCGGCGCGGGAGGGGGGCGGGATCGATGCGCGGCCGTTCACCCGCCTGCAATGCGCCTGCCGCGTCCACGCCTGCCGCCGGCCCACCTCCGCCGCTTCCTGGGCGCCTGGTACCTAGCGGAGGCTGCAAGCGAGCTAACACCAACTTAGTTTGCACTTTTTTCGAGTTTTTTAATTACTTTCAGGTAGGTAGGTACTTTTCGAAACTTATAGAAACTGAATCTCGAAAACGGCTCGAACGATTTTCATGAAATGATGTATGCAAAGGGTTTCAGGGATGATAAATCGATCTAATTAGGTTAAATTAAAAAAAAAAACATTTTATGCGCGTTTTTAGACAATGAAAAACTACATTGACGTTAGAACGCGACGGTCGCAATGTTTTGATAGATAATAAGCTCAAACAGGAATTTGGGCGGTCATGAAATATTAGATCCGGGTTCGAATCCAGACAGCTCCTCTTTTTTTTCAAGTTTCTTCCTTTTTTTTACGAAAATCTATTACTTTATTGGTAGGTATCTAGTATACTCGTTGTTTAAACCGCATAAAGCTCGGTCACCCAGGCATATAAACAGTCCTATATGTTTTCACTCCTGTAACTCGAGGCCTTCTTTAGCAAGACACATAAAACACACTACAACAACAAATACAAGACAAGTGACTCAAGGTCCTACCTAGTACACCATGCTGGCCCAGTGTATATCTTTGAACGCCATTTAAAAAAAAAACGGTTTCCTAATAAACTGCACCAATTTCAGGTTAAGATTATAGATATTTGATTGCAGTGCAGTAAAATGCAAATGAAGTATTTTTATTTCCGGGTCAAATTTGGTAAGTTTTTGCGGCTGCTCTTTTCATTAGGCTTATTTAAACTTGATCGTTGTATTTGCTTGGAAGAGGCCAATTCACTATTGATTTGTAGACACGCAGTGTGGAACCAACAATGGACGATTATAGTATATTATAATGAGCATGGATCAGTGGATCAATCAAACAACGACTTTAAATGTGAAGTAAACTTTCCAAAACAGGTTCTTAGGCCGGTTATTATCAAGAAATTTGCGTCTAAAATAAGCATATTTTCTGGTTATTATATACTAGCAGCGGCCCGCGGTTTCTCCCGCGCATTAACCGTTCCCGTAATTTTCCCAGGATAAACAAACGGCCTATGTGTTATTCCAGACTACAATCTACCTGTGTTACCAATTTCAACCCGATCCGTTCAGGCGTACCGACGTGATTGAGCAACAAATATCCAAACTTTTGCATTTATAATATAGGTAGGATTTAGATAGATATATATTTAAAAAAGAAAATTACTCTTTCCAAAATTCATTCTAGTTGTAAACGTGAAACTTGCCACAAAAAACTATTTAATGTATCTAGTTTAGTTTTTCAGCTATTCGATGGAAGGCCGTTTGTAGTACGAAAAGCAAAACTAGAAGCATTGTGCGGAATGTGATCAAAATTCAAATGGAAGGCAGGGCGTCGTTGTATCGAGCGCGCCTACGTGACTACGCGACTACGCGTCCGTGGCGGCTCTACCGCGGCTACGGGGCTACGGCCGCCACAAACGTACATCTACGGGACACGGAACGTATTTTCAGCGATTATATTAATGCTCTGGCGTATAACGAGGTGTAGTTATACAGAACTGTGGTTTGATACTGCCGGTTCTGTGAGTACATTCCATTCCCAAATTTTGGTGTCATAATCTATACTTCTATACTAATATTATAAAGCTGAAGAGTTTGTTTGTTTGAACGCAAGGATCTCGGGAACTACTGAAAATTGAAAGATTATTTTTCTGTTGGATAGTCCATTTATCGAGGAAGGCTATCGGGTATTTAACATTACGCTACTATCAACAGGAACGGAGTATGAATGAAAATTGTAACAAAAACGGGAAAAAATATTGATTTTTGAGAGCTTTCGTTGCGTGACAGCATGTGTCTATCTTTTAAAAGGTTGCTTCACTAGAATTTAAGATAACCAAATTTGTTCTAGATCTGAATTGGTACGACCAATTTTCGATAGATGGCGTAGCAACGCGCGCACGATTCAGCTAGTAACATATAAATTACTTTTACACTACATACTACAATTGTTATAAATGTCAATGTTTGAACGTCGTAATCACAGATTACAGAAATAAAACCAGATAGAGCACGCAGAACAGAGCTACTGAAGCAGACAAAGGAAATACAAACGCCGAAGCAAATACAAACTCCAGTCAGTATGAAACGGACTTCCGTGTTGTACGGGCGTCCCGTGTGATTTTAAGTTTTGTTTTAAAATATGCCGTCTTGTGTCTTCAAACATTGCAAACAATGTTCCCAAAAACAAAAAAAGGAAAGAGGAATATAATTTCATAGGAAAAATTGAATATTTTTACTGTTATTTATATAATTTAGGCGATTTCATTTTGGTGATGAATGGAACACAACACCTCAACGAAAATAGGTTAGTGTGGCTATACTAAATGGAAATTATTTTCCCTGAATTTAGGGTAAATTATAGATTATATATTTTTTAGATACTCTTACACCAAATTATTGATGGGCATTGTATTATTCAACTTAATTTAGTTTCAAATTTAATTTTGGTAAATGTTAAATTTGTAAAATGAGTAATTTATGACATAAAAATGTACAAAAAACAAAATCATTATTACATCATAAAATTTGTTTGTGTATTTATTTATTTAGTTAGTTGCACCACTGCCCAAAATATTACACATTTTGTTTCCTCATGAATCAAAAGGTTATATGGAAGAGATCGCTTTTAGCGACAAGATCGCCTTTTGTGCCCATTTTGTTTTGTTATTATATGTGTTACTTCTTGTCAACTTTGTTTATGGTGCCAATAAAGTGTTTTGTATTATATTGTAATGTCATTCGATAGGTATATTATCTAAGTGAAACGGTGGCTATATAATTGGTTATAAAATGATGGTTTATAAAATAAAACATTTGTTGAAGGAAGATATTTTGAAGTTAATATTATGCATAACGTTGTTTGTAAAATGAAATATTTTTAAATTGTAAAGTTTTTTAATATTATACGGTTACTTGATTTTAAAGTCTTGTTTTGTCAAAAAAAAAAGGTGAGTAATAAGTGAACTGTTAAAATGATTATTGTGTTAGTTTTTTTTTGTTTGTTGTTTGGACCTATAACATACAGGTAGCCTATATGCATTTTATCAAAAATAGCTTGGTGGTAAAGATGGTTGTTTTAATTTTTGTTTAACCTATCTAAGCGAGTAAATTACACTAATTTTATTATTTGCGATTCAAGTTAATTTCTAGTTGCATGCAAAATCAAAATTCTTTTCTTCATAGAATGGAAATAGTAGTAACAAGAAATCCTTGCATAATCGGTGTAATAATTTTAATATTTTAAAATATCAATTGATGTGTTTATTATACGTGAAGATTTCCCAAGCTAAGACAACAGTAGTGGGACTTTTTTCTTAAGACTGACAACATTATACAAGTAATTTGGAACGTTGATTTGACAATGTTACGTCAACATGACTAATTACGGGCCTCACAGTGTTGTTCACGAAGGTTCCATCTGTGTTTATTTCTGTAATCTGTGGTCGTAATGAATCTGGTTGGAATTTAGAATAAGATCAAGAATAACACATACTAGTGTTTAATAGTGTTAGTGTTGTAGCTGGTAATATATAAATTATATCATTGTTTTTATGTTACTACTAATGTAAGTGGTTCGCAGTTTAAAATAATTATGCATTTGATAATACGAGTAACAATGAACTGATTGCGTGACAGATTTCATCCTATGTGCACCAAACGGAACGGGAAACGGTTGAGACAAATGAATTTTGTTCATATTTGCAACTAGGACATTATCTACACAACAACTGAGCGCTTGGTCATTGCGACGCGTGACCAAAATGCTGGCGTTTATGTGGCCCAACGCATTAGCATTGCCATTCAGCGTGGTAATGCCGCCAGCATGGTTGGTTCGCTTCCGATTGGTAGTGGGCTTGAACATCTTGATTATCTGTAGACCTTCATTGGTCTATGGATAATTAAGGTGTACTTAGTGTAAGTAGTTAGGTACGTAGCGTAGTGTAGTTCTCATTGTATTTTAGTTTTGTTAATAAAGGCTCTACCCGTTATTAATACAACTGAATTGTTAAATGTGTTGTGTGTGAAATGTCGACCTATCTTTATTTATTATATTATTTTATTACTTTAATGATGATCATTCAATCTTGAAGTAGTAACAAACACGTGTTCAAACTTTTGAGTTTGAAAAATTTACCGCGCTATTCCAAAACTAGACTTAGGCTGATTTTGTTTTTCAGTTTGTTTGTCACAAATGTCATACATTTCTGTAACTTTGCTCAAATTTTGACACGTCACCGTTGAGCAAATGCAAAGCAAATGTTTGGAATAGGGCAGTTGGTATGATTACTTTCACGCTTTAAAACAAGTACCTGGGTGACCGAGCTTGGCTCGGTTTAAATATACTTACATAGGTACCTACAGATAAAAGACTCCAAGAAACAGATTTTCTTAAAAAACAAAAACATGAAAAAAAGAGAAGCCGTCTGGATTCGAACCCGGACCTGCTAATTCGTGACCAATATAACCGCCCGCCTTCCCATCTGAGCTATTACGCTGTCACGTCATGCGGCGAAATTCACCTTCGCATTCTAATGTCTAATGTGACAGTTTTTCATTGTCTAAAATCGCGCATAATATGCGTTTTTTAAAAATGAATCCTAGTTAGATCGATTTATCGTCCCCAAAACCCCCTGCATACATAATTTCATCAAAATCGTTCGAGCCGTTTCCGAGATCCTGATTCTATATATATATAAATATTTATATACAAGAATTGCTCGTTTAAAGGTATAAGATACGGAATAATCGAAGACCGTTTGGCGCCATCATGGCTAGATCGAGACAGAGAGTACTAACTGCTATCTAATCTGTGGCGTCCCGGGCAACCTACATAACTATACGTACAAGAACTTGCAACAAATCAAATCTTAAACAAGTTGCGCTTCTACTCCAACACAATACGGTTTAAAATAACAGAGCCTACTAGCACATTAGCTGCTGACGATGCAGCAAGACGAAACTGCTACACGCACGTTCATATTCCCTTGACATAAGGTTTATAATCGTACAATTTTTCAGAATAAATACGTGCCTATATTTTGGTGGAATCTATGCTTATGGGTATGTTTTTTTGGATTGATTTTTCCCAAGTTTGTATTCCCTGCGTGTCTTCAGGATATTCTTGACAATGGCGTTCTCTATGGATACCGGAAGTTTGTTTTTGAGGGAAATTGAAAATATAAGGTTTGTTTACTATCGTGCGCTGCGACTGAGCATTGCTTGTTTGTGTTACGAGCAGTTCTATCTGATATTGCTGTTTGGCTTCAATGAGTCTCGTTGGATAAACTGTTGTTGACGGATAAAGTTGTGGCTTTCTGTTTGTGAGTGTGACGCTCTATACACCTAGTTACACATATTTATTTAGTCGTGCTAGCAAACTGAAGAGTTTTTAAAGTTATACCTTTATTTATGCGTCAGGGGTAAATATACTTTACTAGCGGTCCGCCCCGGCTGCTCCAATGATACAAAATATAGAATTCAGGGATCACGTATGTAGATATACAACGGTAAAATATTTTTTGAAATGGGTCCAATAGTTCCTGAGATTAACGCGTTCAAACGCAAAACCCCTGCAGCTTTATCATATTAGTATAGATTAAACACGACTTGAAATTAATCACCTACTATCAAAACACGTATAAAAATAGCTCTTAAATAGTTACTTGATGTCAAAATATCCATGTTTACATTGATTGTGAGCTTTTTGTCAAGCTCTATTACAAATTTTTTAAAGTCTGTAAAGTCTCGAAATTATAGGTACAACACAGAATAGTAATAAGGACTAGTTGATACTGACAGTGTAGTAACCTTCACAAAAGTCAGTCTAGTCGATTCACCCCTTCCTCAGTCGGCATTGAACCGGCTACGATACCATAATGATAAGTAATTGTATTCAATTTTATTTTTTAAGCGAGTTCAACGGGACGAGGCTATCAATTTGGCCGGTATTTATTTTAATAATGTATAGAGTGACGAGACGAGCAGGGCATGTGTATAATGGTACGCAACATGCCTGCCCATAACTGCACATGTAGCTATTGGAATATGAAGAGTACAAGTAGTAGTAGGACTAGTAGTAGTAGTGGTAGGACTCTTGGCAGAGTCCGCCTGGGGAAGTAGGTACCACACCTTTGCCAGATATTCTACCACCAAGCAGTGATGTGGTAACATTACTGTGTTCCGGTTTGAAGGGCAATGTTTCCAGAGAAATTACAGGGCTTAGAGATATAACATCTTAGATCTCTGGGTGACAAGCGCAGTGCAGTGTTAGATAATGATTTGTACTCATGTTCCAATAGCTGCGTGTTTCAACAAAGGGCAAAACATTATTTAGAACTGCGCTGCGCTCGTCACCCAGAGATATTTTAAGACATACCAACTCTATGTCAAGTAATTTCAGGAACTACTGGACCGATTACAAAAATTGTTTCACAGTTGAATATGTACGTGACCCCAGAGTGCTACGAGTATAATAGGCTATATATCACGGGCGATGGCGGGGCGGACCGCTGGTTATCTATAACTAAATGACTATTGGCCTATTGGTGGAAAATTCACACACAACACCAAAGCACCTAAGCAAAGCTTGTACTATGGTGGCCAGATAGCTGATATAATAATTACTTATATAGTTTTAAACACATACTTATTATACATATAAAGACCCAGACACAGTACAAATATTTGAATTCATCACACAAATATTTGCACTGGGTGGGGATCGAACCCACGACCCTTGGCTTCGCAGGCAGAGCTAGGTACTACTAACTAAGCCACGAAGCCAGCCAGCCAGAGCCAGAGTTTGAACTCTTCATGTTCTAGTAGTTGCATGGTGCTGTGCTCGACAGTGCTGTGTGTGTGTGTACTGGGCTGTGTATGGGTAGGTTTGTTCCTGACGATCAGGAACGTGTCTTATTTGCCTTGTCAGTCCATTTTATTGCAGTCTGAACCGCCTTTAGGCGAAACACTTCCTTGGTGATTTTTTTTTCTACAAACAAAACAGTTTCAATCCAAAACAATTCACATACGCCACATACGTATGTGTACGTAATTGACCCAAAACAAATAAATTAATTGCAAAACACTCTGTACGTGGCGTGGCACCACTCTGTGGAAGGATTCGACAGTTTAGATTATTTACAATCAAAATAGAGTCAAGACTCTTCGTTCAGGTTCTTTTAGCTCGTTAGAGGATAGCAATGACAGTCGTATTTTGGTAGTTCTACAGAGTCATTTATGATATGTAATATTTATAATAATATGTATTGTTCTAGATTCAAGGAAGAGAATACGAAAGACGACTAGAGCTAAAAATATTTGAAAAAATTAAACTTAAAAAAACATAGATCTGACTGCAAAACAGTAGTCTAGACTAGAATAATGAAAATCTAGCGATCAATGGTATATGCAATGCATTGTCGATTGGGCTGTCAATTATTCCAGACTTGAATTAGCAAAGCAAAAGCAATCGTGACAGCGACAATTGGCAACCAACATCACATTTCAGCCCATTTAGGAGGTATCTAAATTTTGTGACCAGAATAAAAAGAGCTGTCTGAGGGGAGCCAGTGTTGCTAGATTTGAGACCTGAAAATATATATAAATTTAAAACTTTTTACAACATACAACAAACTTCATTACATATTTATTGGCACTAATAAAGGGCTCCTACACAAAACTGCGATGCGATGCGTCGCGACGCCGCATCGGAGGAAAGGCTCCCACACAAAACTGCGATGCGATGCGACGTGACGCCGCATCGGAGGAAAGGCTCCCACACAAAACTGCGACGCGATACGATGCAACGCCGCATCGGATCAATTTGCATCGCACCGCATCGCATCGCAGTTTTGTGTGGGAGCCCTAAGAAAGAAACTATTCTGTATTAGTTAAGTTTCATTTTTTTATAGCACATATTGCTTGATTTGACCACAAACTCTGCTGCTGGTAAGCGACGGTGCAGTCGAAGGTGACGTACCTTGAAGTGACCAAGACAATGTATATTATATATTCACTCTGATTTTGAAAAGTGCTAGTAATATCTGTCAGGAAATAAAAAAAATTACAGTTTATTCCCTCTTTAACTAGGAGGGAAATACTCAATTCACTTCGTACGTATTTTGAGGAGATCAACAATTAGTGACTTGTCTTGAAGTGATAGAAGCTCTCAAAAGCTGCTGAGTAAATTCGAAAACGTAGAAAATAATCAAAGGCAAGTAACCCTTGATGGATCTAGAAGTATTTGAAGAACAATATACCTAAAGGGCGTATTAAATTGGGAGGCTGAAGATGTAATAATGAAGCACGTGTTTCAGAAATGTAAAATTGAAGTACAAAGTTCGAGGTCGTTTTTAACACGCTTTTATTAGCTTCAGTCGTAACTATGTGTATGTAAGAAAATCTTGGAATCTTAATTTGACCCACTTCCCGGTCTTCGATTAGGATGAAATTATGCGCACGCTCTGAGTTCTGATGACAATACATGACTAGCTAAGAAACGTCATTAAAAATCCAATATGGCGAACTCCCAAAGATGGCGGACTAGCTGTTTGAAATCCAGCCTCATGACATGGATATCAAATGAAAGAGTTTGTTGTCAGAAATAAGAAAAAAATAGTCACGTGACTTAAATCTAATATAGCGGACGTCCAAGATGGCGGACAGGCTATTTGAAATGCGTCCCCAAGATATGGGTATCAAATGAAAGGGTTTGCTGTCAGGGATACGAAAAAATAGTCACGTGACTTAAATCCAACATGGCCGACATCAAAGATGGCGGGTTGGCTATTTGAAATGCACCCCCATGATATGGGTATTAAATGAAAGGGTTTGCTGAATGGGATGCGAAAAAAATAATATTTTGTAATTTTAAGTGCGTGCTAAAAGCGTGTTTTTTAGTTTTTAAACTATTTGCTTTGAAAATAACAGAAACTGTTCCGCACCTTTGATAAATCTATTTCTATTTTATTTTGCTCTTGGATTGGACCATCTAAACCCAGAGCCTTACTCACTAAAACATTCAAGGTATCTCTAATATATAACACTGATTGGGGTAAAATTTTCATCGCTGTCATATCTATCAAGTTTTATTATCAAACATTATAAAGAAAGAGCACAAAGAGCCATACTGAAAGTCGCAACATTTCGCCCATTTCTCTTCTCTACGGAACGGCTCTATAAATCCTGTAACATCCTAACTGTAAGACAACTATTTATATTGAACACGACAATAAAACAGCACAAAATACTATCATACTCCACTAACAATACTAACAAGAGACGTAAGGATATTGTATGTATCTCGCTGGCACACACAAAACACGCTTTCACAAGTAGATTTTTCATATTTCTAGGACCATTACTCTACAATCGAGTAAATAGATTGTTATGCATCTACAATCAAAATTTATATAACTGTAAACAAACTGTCTCCGAGTATTTGCTGACTCTGTCATATGAGGAAACTGAACATATGATAGTAGTTACAAAATAATTAAGGAATTGCATACCTATAATTTTGATAAGCAAAGTAGTTCTTAAATACCTTTTCTTTTTACCGATATCGTAATTATTAATAAATTGTTTAGTTTTATTTTCTTCCTAAATGTAACTCTTAGGTAAATAAGCATTTCTCTCGCCTGAAACACAGGTTCTACCTAGTTCAGGCTAACAAAATAATCTACCTGTTTATAGAAGTAAGAAAATATTGTATAGTTAAGATCTATTTGATTGAAATAAATTTATTTTATTTTTATTTTATTTTATTATTAAACTAAATAAACTGCGATTGGTGAGTGTTGTGTGAATGATTCATGTTTCAGAATTATTATATTGAAGTGAAAAGGTCGACGAGGTCGTTTTATATTTGAAAATAAACATGTAAATTTGTACGAAAATATTTTTTATTTTAGTAATCCCCAATTTTTCGATAAAATTTTAAACAGAAATATCATTTTAACATCCTCTAGTCCTGTTGTCGTAGTCTTGTGTTGTGTGATAAATGTCCACCAATATTTATGTTTATTTGTTTATTGAGATTCCCACGTAGTTTCCGTTCCCGTTTTTTCTAGGGATGAAAAGGAACCTATAGACCAGGGTAGAAGCCTTTAAAAATAATAAAAAGTGAAAAAAAATAGTAGTAGGATGAAACCCATTGGAAAAGGAGGGGAATATTATAAAAATTAAAGGAAAAATAAATTACGGGCGATCTGAGGTCGGGAAGGGGATGGGGGTGAGTTTTTAAGGATAAAAAACGGTTATTCTCGATTTCCGGCAAAACTAAAAGTCCTATTGAAAAAAGTTTAATGGCAAAGTTGTAGGTAACACAAAGATCTAAAACTTTTGTCTAAACATTTTTTTCACATACCCTCAAAATTTATGTGAAAAATTCAAAAAACCAAGTTTTTGGTTTTTTATTTTTATCTTTTACAAATATATTATTTTTTTAACGAAATTGGCTGAAAACTTATCTTTTTATGTCCCAAATACGCTGTAATTTATTTGATCAAAAATATTAATTTTTTCACATTATTTTGAATGAATAACGAAAAAAACACCCTAACTTTCAATCGAAAAGTCACCCGTCAAAATATCAGCTTTTTTCAAAAATTTGGGATGTTTTCTTTTCGTTGAAATCTCTACTTTTCGATGGTAAAAACAAAAAAAAATGTTACCATAGTAAATATTCTCAGAAAATGCAAAAAATCGAAAAAAACTCGAATTCGAATTTTTGGTTTTCATTATTATAAAAAATTTTGAGCTATTTATTAAAATTAACACTTTAATTACTCGAAAAACGTTAGATTACATGTTACATTGATAAAAAAAGAAAATTGCAAATAAAAATATACTACTATAATTAACAAACAAATAAGTTAATAAAATTAATATTTAATAAGACATCTACAATATTTGGAGAAAGTTGTCGAATCTTCTTTAAATTATATGCGTAGATGTCTGTTTATTACTATTTTAAGATAAATTATATACCTGAGTGACCTACGAAAAATAGTAGCCCATCACAAGGTATTTCATGGAGAAGTGGGGAAGGGGCTAGGCGGGTCTGGGTCTTACTACAAACATACCTACTATTTCGTAGCAGCTGTTACAACCGTTAGATGATGATGAGAATGATCTCATTGGTTAAAAATTTCATACGGGCTGAACGTGCAGGTAATTTGGAATTTTATTTAAAATGCGTGGAAAGAATGCTTACTTATTTTCATGCAAGTGGGCACTTTCTATACGCAAAATCTGCTCATCTTTATCTCCAAGATATGCGTAAGCTTAAAGACACAATAAATGATGATTATGAATTTACGCGATTCACCGAAGGATTCTTTACAATTAGACGTACTGACAAGATTTGGTCGGGAGTTTGGTCAGATATGACGATCGAGCAAGTTTTGATGAAATCTATGAAAACTCAGGGTGGACTTCCACATGGTCGTGGTTTGTCTGAAAGTGTTTCAACAAAATTCGTATTAACAATGATCATACTTTAAGCTAACGCATATCTTGGAGAAAAAGATGAGCAGATTTTGCGTATAGAAAGTGCCCACTTGCATGAAAATAAGGAAGCATTCTTTCCACGCATTTTAAACAAAATTCCCAATTACCTGCACGTTCAGCCCGTATGAAATCTTTAACCAATGAGATCATTCTCATCATCATCTAACGGTTGTAACAGCTGCTACGAAATAGTAGGTATATATGTAGTAAGACCCAGACCCGCCTAGCCCCTTCCCCACTTCTCCATGAAATATCTTGTGATGGGCTACTATTTTTCGTAGGTCACTCAGGTATATAATTTATCTTAAAATAGTAATAAATAGACATCTACGCATATAATTTAAAGAAGATTCGACAACTTTCTCCAAATATTGTAGATGTCTTATTAAATATTAATTTTATTAACTTATTTGTTTGTTAATTATAGTTCATTCATTCATTCATCAGCCGCAAGACGTCCACTGTTGGACATAGGCCTCCCCCCTAGATTTCCACAACGAACGGTCCTGCGCAACCTGCAACCAGCGGTTTCCAGCGACCTTTGTGAGGTCATCTGTCCATCTAGTGGGAGGCCGTCCAACACTGCAGTAACTGTAACACTGTAATTATAGTAGTATATTTTTATTTGCAATTTTCTTTTTTTATCAATGTAACATGTAATCTAACGTTTTTCGAGTAATTAAAGTGTTAATTTTAATAAATAGCTCAAAATTTTTTATAATAATGAAAAACAAAAATTCGAATTCGAGTTTTTTTCGATTTTTTGCATTTTCTGAGAAGATTTACTATGGTAACATTTTTTTTTGTTTTCACCATCGAAAAGTAGAGATTTCAACGAACAGAAAACAACCCAAATTTTTGAAAAAAGCTGATGTTTTGACGGGTGACTTTTCGATTGAAAGTTAGGGTGTTTTTTTCGTTATTCATTCAAAATAATGTGAAAAAATTAATATTTTTGATCAAATAAATTACAGCGTATTTGGGACATAAAAAGATAAGTTTTCAGCAAATTTCGTTAAAAAAATAATATTTTTGTAAAAGATAAAAATAAAAAACCAAAAACTTGGTTTTTTGAATTTTTCACATAAATTTTGAGGTTATGTGAAAAAAATGTTTATACAAAAGTTTTAGATCTTTTTGTTACCTACAACTTTGCCATGAAACTTTTTTCAATAGGACTTTTAGTTTTGCCGGAAATCGAGAATAACCGTTTTTTACCCTTAAAAACTCACCCCCATCCCCTTCCCGACCTCAGATCGCCCGTAATTTATTTTTCCTTTAATTTTTATAATATTCCCCTCCTTTTCTAATGGGTTTCATTCTACTACTATTTTTTTTGGTTTTAAAAATTATCGACCCTGGTCTACTATGTGTTATTCCAGAATATAATCATTCTTTCTTCCCAATTTCGATCCCGAGCAGTTCAGACATTCCGACGCGACGTCCAAACATCAAAACTTTGACATTTGTAACAATAGCCGGATTTATCTTAGGTTATAAATAAATAATCCCAAATTCGGTTGAAACTTAAGTCAGTACTTAAGATTCTGGACCAATCATAGCAGTTGAGTAAACTGATAAGTTATTTAAAAAAAGTTTATCCTCAAATAAATCGCACTAAAACATTCAGAAAACTCATTTCAATTAGCTCTGGACTGGCAACACTAAACGAAATTGCATTTCGGTCCCGACCTACCCCTACGCGAGACGCAATGCGACGCGACGGCCACACACTAGTCTGCACTAGGGGACTGGTAGTACTCCCTGTGTCTACCTACAGTCTCGTACGCTGAATTATACATTTGTACACCACTAGGTTTATTGCGCGGCCACCGGGATTGCGGATTTGGTGAATATTTTACTGTTTTACCGACAGTTTACGAAACAGGACAATTTTAAATTAAAAATTGAGGTTCGATGAATATTAAGCAATTCGTAATTGAATATTTCAGTGTAATATTTAGTGACTCGTGAATATAATAATCCTAAAGATTGCAAACGTCCCCTTGTTCCTCTCTCTCTCTTCCTCCTCACGTTACTGAATGGATTTAGATAAAACTAAGCAGTACCAGTTTGCGACTTTCTCCGCGTACAATTTAGAAAAAAAAACATAAGAATGTCTACAATTTCATTATTAAAAGTGGACTATTCCAGATCATAGTATATCTATGATTCAAATTTTAGACTGATACGTTCAGTTTTAACAATATGTTACCTGCGTGGTTCCGTTCTCATAGCTTTCCTATGCCTATAATTTATGCCTACAATAATCTAACTACATTCCAAATTTCAACCTTCTCCGTACAGCTGTTCCAACGTGATTGGGCAACCAACATCAAAACTTTCGCATAACTTTAAATCAGATTAATTTACCTCTATAATTTATCTTTAGCTGTTATCTTACATTACGGTATTTGATTCATATTCATAGAACGATTTCAATAAATAATATAATAATAATTGATTCGATTTTATATTGGAGGTAACGTGAACAAGAGAAATGTTTAACTAAAAGCTACATTACCAACCATTGCACGCTGAAAAACTGAAGATGGTGCCCTTACGTTACTTGATTACTTTACATCTATTCAATATGTAGGAACCATGAAATTCTATTCGAGATTTTTTTAATATTGTACATTAGTATATTGTAGTAGGTATAAATTAAATGTTTCCTCAGTAAAATAATAATAACATCTACCACAAGATAGTAAATGTACCATTGAAACCATAGACCGTGCCAAGACATCATTAATTTATCGCAATGCTCGTGTAGTTTTTATGCAAAATTGTATTCCCCTTCTCAAATGTGGCGAGCTCCTCAATCTCGGTGGACGCCGCCAGACGCCCGTCTAGACGTGGGGTTCAGAGTGCATTTTTCTGTCTGGATCCCTGGACCCCTCCACGGAGCCCTACGCGTATGCGTTATTTAATTTTAACAGTCTATCAGACTCCCATAAGCTCTTATTACCACATCGTAAGGGACGTTGTCGGTTGTCGTAGAAATGACAGAGGATTTGGAAAAACGTTTGATGTTTTCTTTATTGGAAGGTGCTTGTGTGGTGTGATGTTTTGTTTACGTTTTAGCGAGAGGGGAATGATTGGAATTATTCTATGAATGCTTTTAATATTGAAATATTTTAAGTTACTGGTATTTTTTTTGTGTATTTTGATTCTATTCACATATTTATATTTGTCTTAAAACATACTATAACATTGCAATCACCGTTATGGACGCCACACACGTTACGGTCTACCGGAGAGGTCCACCTGCGCAGGCATGCCTGCGCAGGTAGACCGGAATGTGTGTGAGAATTGACCTGTTCAGTTTTTTGAGCCTGCGCAGGCGGCCGGAGCAAGATCGAAAATCAATTCTTGTTCAGTTGACCTGCGCAGCCATACCTGCACAGGTAGACCTCTCCGGCAGACCGTAGCGTGTATGGCTTTACATTAGTCCGTTAGTTTACTAAATAACGCGTCAGATTATTATCTTACGGCTTACGGTAGGCTAGATTAGTTTGTAATCTAACAGTTTTTACAATTCTACGGTGACATAAATATAAAATCGTGACACGATGTTTATCTTACTATAAAGGCATTTTTCGTCCACCAATCCATTCTCTATTTCTACCGCGATTGTGCTATTTTTATGTGAACAATATCCAAATGGTTTAACCGTTGTTCATTGGCGGAAATTTATTTACATGAAGTGTTGCATCAGTTTTACATTTCATTCGGTTGATAGTGTACCAACTCGTAAACGGCAAACCAACGTTTGCAGGGTCACCTAATTTTACCTATTTTTTAAAAAATATTTTTGTATTTAATAGTTTAATAATGATAAAAAATCAATTTTTTTACTTAATTGTTATATGATCGTTGGACTGGAACTATTATTACTACTAGAGCTACTAAAATTATACTATCTTTGTTTCTGTAGATATTGTTTACAATACGGCTTATTTTACCAGATGTTGCTTGTTCATTCAAATGTTCGACTGAAAACACGACACAAAATATTAATAAAATGTGAGATAAATTCGTGTAAGTTTAACAATCTATTGAACGATATTTCGTTCACATTTTTATAATTCAGAGATGTTATTATATTTGATATCTATTTCGGAATAAAGTTTCAAATGTGCTATTCCTGACAATAATTTGTTTGTGATCCGAGCAGCTGTTCCATCACGTTCTTTGACAAATTATTACTCAAAGATCTCAAAGATCGCATTAATCTACTAACAACAACATAACTAACAACCAAACATTTTGTTAAAAGGATTGAATATTTATTAACATGATAAAATTACAATATCTAGTACACTATCCATAAGGAAAGTAAGTCATAATACGAAAGTATTAGGGTTGGGATAACCCAATCCTACTTCTTTGCTACTAATATTATAAATATCAATGTATGGATGTTTATTGTTCAATGTTGGATGTTGTTGTAACGTATGAACGGATCAGGTTGAAATTAGAAACATTAGAAATAGAAATAATTTATTTGAACACAGAAAGTTAACATCATACACAAAACATCACAAGATATTAGAAAAGGATGATAATTAATTATTATAACAGTGTTTGTGTACAGAAAGACATATAGCGGGCCTCAAACTAAGCACAGAGCTTGTATCTTGAGGCCCTGGTGCGAAGTAGCACAAATATGAGAATACTCTCAGATCCTTCATATGACAGCGTAAGTAGAAGGTCTCTAATGCTTCTTTTGAATGAGAACAGCGGGAGGTTGTGTTGATCTTTGTTCAGTTTTCTACTAATATTATTATAAATGAGTGGGAGGGAGAACGAAGGGGAACGCTTCGCGATTTGTGATCCAACTCGTGGTACAAGGATTCGACATGGGAAAGCGCGTTTGTCCTTGAGCTGCTCGTTACATTGTTAGATTATAGTCTGGAAAAACGCATAAGCTACTTTTTAATCTGTGAAAATAACGGAACCGCGGTTAAAACCGCGGGTACAGATAACCGATAGTAATATAACAAGTGGCAATGTTTGGATGACAGTTGCTCAATCACGTCGTAACCTATGAACACATAGGAGTGAAATTTAAAACACAGTCAGAATTTAGCCTGGAAGAAATCATATGATATTCTTTATCCCAAAAAAAATTGAGGAACGAGTACTACCCGGGTAAATACGCGGGGCACGTCTAGTAATATTATAAAAGCGAAAGTTTCAATGTTTGTAGCTCAATCAAGTCGGAACAGCAGAACGTTGAAATACATTTAGAACATAGTTAGATTATAGTCTGGAATAGCTAGCTGTAGTGGTAGGACTCTTGGCAGAGTCTGCCTGGGGAATAAAAACCTAACTATATTTCGAATTTCAACCCGCGCTTCTACCGCCTAACTAAATCGGCTATCGCTTTGCTAATGCTGTCTCTATCATTTCAAGCGAAAAGAAAAGAGAGAGAGAAACATCAAAGCGATGACATTTTTCCTTCGGCGGTAGACCCCCCGGTCCGTGCCGATGTTCCGACGTGATTGAGCGACTAACATCCAAACCTTCGTATTCGTTTCATAATAGGACAAGATATACATAAATAAGCAATTTTATAACATACACACTTTAGAATAAATGAAATGACAGTTCGTGAAAGCATCTAACTATGCTAACAGCTCACTCACTGTTCTAGTATCGAAGTGAACATAACTTCACTTGCATCTTTGTATTGTAATTAATTACACTCCATGTGGCAGCAATAAACTTACTTTGTTTGTTGCGTTTTATGTAGAACGTTTAAGGTAAACAAGTACTTAGTAACCGTGTAGATTAAGGTTAACACAAAATTATTTAACAAAACACCAACATTTATGTATTACACGTTTGCTGCATTATGAGGTCGAAAACGCCACATGCGTAGCTTCTCGCAGGTGCGGTAGTCAAAATCGTGTTCTTTCACTCTGTGCGGGGGGCGACTATATTAACATTTATATGAGTATAACAGAGACAAATATATGAAATTGCTTCTCGTGCAAAGCCTAGCCTAAGAGTGAAGTTAAAACTAAATGAGGTTTAAAAGGCCTCAAACGCACTGAGTATTAATTAGTTTTGTACAGTGCGAAGTGAGGTCTAATCTGCCTCAAAATTGTAGGCCTCACAGCCGCATGGATTGAGGTGCGGGCAGCAAGGCGCCTGCGTATTATAACTTAGTGACGTGATAAAAAGTATCGATACGAAAGCATGCTGCAAGTTGATGCACTCGCTAATACACATTGCTACATGTTAACGACTATTATTAGTCTAACAAGTCAATATTGTATAGAAATTAGTTCATGTGCTCAGCAATTTTCAGGGACAGATTTTTTATTACATTTATTAATATGTTGTTTTTGCGCCTTATAAATTGATACTGGGGATAAGTTTTATAAAATTCCCCAAATATATGTTGAATTCTCGATTTTAACAAGTGTTTCGTCCTAGAAAAATTATGATAATTGATAAATCTATGATACCGTGGCGCGGACGACTTAAATTGTGCCAATACATAAAAAATAAATCACATACATATACATATATCGAACTATCGAGTCGAACTATAATTATAAATCGTATACTCCTGAAAGATACTCGTATACTACACTTATGTATAGAGACAAAGAAAGCTATCATCTCGAGCAAGATTTTGAGTTTTGAGAATAATTAAAGGGTCGTATTGTTCTTCCTGACAACTTCAACGAAATTGACGAAATGGTCAACGAAAGAGCTGTGTAGGTTGCTACGATAAATTAAGACTTGTGTAAAAAGTAGTTAGGAAGCAAAAACAAAACAAATATTGTTCGTGTATTTCGTGTCCAATTCGTAAAAAATCTTTCTACTTGACCGGTTGTAATAAAAAACATATTAATAAATCTTATTACAACAATTATTTGAATATCGCAACTGCAACTCTCTCTATTCACAACACTAGTCGAGCCACTAATAGAACTTTATTTCAATGCGATGTGAGGCAGAACAGATGTCATATATATAATTTTCATTTACTCAATACCTAAATGTCATAACTGTGGGCGAAGCTGGATTCAACTTTAACAGCTCTTTAAATTAATATTGCAAAATTTTCAAGCAATTACTCTTATAAATGAACATAATATTTAAGGTATTCTTAGAAACAATTTTGTGAGGCACAAAAGGTCCCATACGCACTGCAAGGAAGGTCAATTTTACCTCGAAAAGACCTCATACGCACTAGTTGAAAGTCTACGAAAAATGGCCCCGCAGCAAAGGTGTTAAAAAGACATTAACACGCAGATTTTGTTTTAGTAACAACAATAAAACTTAAAACTGTCTTCGAACTGTCTTTTTGGTGTAATGGTGGTAACTGTTTCTAACCATTTAGTTCATAACCTTTTTTTTTTATAGCATTTGGTGACGAGACGAGCAGGTCATGTGCCTGATGGTAAGCAACATGCCTGCCACATAACAGCACAGTAACACGCAGCTATTGAAACATGATAGTCCAAATCATTACCTAGCACTGCACTGCGCTCGTCACCCAGAGATCTAAGATATTATGTCTCTAAGCCCTGTAATTTCTCTGGACCTCTTCAGGATAAAGCAGAACTAAACCAAAATTGTTCTAAGACGAAAACATTTGGTTTTGTCTATGATTTTTAACAATTGTTGCTATGTGAACAAGTCACAAATCACAAAAAAGATCTAATCCGTACAATATTTTACACTAAACTGACAACTGACTATTTTCGCATAAGATTTGCTTTCAAAGATCTTCATGAATGACTTCTTTAAATTAGCGCAGATCTTTTGCTGAAACCTCTAATTAAAATATATGTTTCATGAAACAATTTCTGTAATGTAATACAAGAACTACTAATTGATACTGAAATAGTTTGACGAACCAGTTTGAATTGGTTATCTACCAATCGAAACAGAGTAATTACGCGCATACATATGTACCTATTAACATAATAACAATATTTATTGTTACTTACGTTAACCTGTAAAAATTCAGTAGAGAAAATAATAAAAACAAATAAACCCAAATAAGTCCACGATTCAAAGTAATGGTTTCCATTTCATCCCCACACCAGTACACGTAGCGATGCACACTTGCGCACGTCACCGCGAGAGTGCAAACACTGCGGAATATCTGCAGTCTGCCGGGGCCCGTACCACGAGCACTCATTGTGAATATTGTGCGAATGAATGAAATAAATTCACATTTTACATAAAAAAGCTGTACAATCCTACTAATATTTTAAATGTCAATGTTTGGATGTTTAGATGTTTGTTGCTCAATCACGTCGTAACGTCAGAAGGGTTCTGGCTGAAATTTGGAACATACACAGATTATAGTCTGGAAGAACACATATACTACTTTTAATCCCAGAAAAATATAGCGAACGAGAGCTACTCGGGCAGCACCGCGGGGCGCTGCTAGTAATGTATAACGCAAACAAAAATACTGTGTAAATGAGGTACAAAAAAATAAATCTAGCTCGAAGGACCAAAAAAGGTGTGAAAGGTAAAATACCTATAATCATAATTTATTTATTTATTTGTACCTATTATAATATTTTTTTAATAAACATTGACAAAATGGAACTTTTGTATGTCCGTGAGGACAAAACTGTCTTTGAGTACTGGCGTATATTTGTATCATCCTAATCTGTACACAGTTTTCTACAAAAAAATATTTCATTTCATTTCAAGGTAAAATACCCGAATTCTCGATTTGTTAGGAGGATATGTAATAATTTCCAGGTTCTTCTAAAAAGCTGTCATAAGTTAAATACCTGTTTATCACCAGAGCGAGATCTTCGGCTTTTGCGCAGGTAGCGCCCCTAGTGGCAATAAACGAAGGGGCGAAAAGGTAGGTGAGTATAACAGATATTTCTCACATAAAACCATCGAAATCCGAACTGAGTAAAGTTATAAGGGTTAACAATATTTTCCTACTAATAATATTATAAGCGCGAAAGTAAACCTATAAGGCCTGTTTACATTTTTATTAATGCGAGTGCGAGTGATTAGTGCAGGTGTTTAGTGATTAGTAGCATACACGTGTGGAGACCGATTGATTAGTGCGAGTGCATAGTCGCGATTACTCACTCGCACTCGCACTAATCAAAGTGCAAACAGCCCTTAAGTTTGTTACAGTCTCACGCAATAACTGCTTAACCGATCATCGTGAAACTTTGAATTATACTTATTTGATGAGCCTTTATTAACAAAACTAAAATACAATGAGAACTACACTACGCTACATACCTAACAACTACTTACACTAAGCACACCTGAATTATCCATAGACCAATGAAGGTCTACAGATAATCAAGATGTTCAAGCCCACTACCAATCGGAAGCGTACCCAGCATGCTGGCGGCATTACCACGCTGAATGGCAATGCTTATGCGTTGGGCCAAATAAACGCCAGCATTTTGGTCACGCGTCGCATCGACCAAGCGTTCGGAAAGGCTTTTGAAGATGAGGTGAGCTCCCGGCCCCCACGGACCCAATGTCTCAACCCCAAAGGGCTCAAATATGTAACCTCTTCCGAGGGTTGCATATTTGCGCCGTTTGAGTCGCTCAGCTGAATTAGCCGCTGCACCAGCCTTACAATGTGTCTCTGGAAGATGTGATGGTGCCAGAGTATCGACGCAAGTTGCGTCCCACACTAGGGGCCGACCCAACTTACCAATACGACCTGCGCTTTTCGAGCAAGAGAGACCGTGGTGACCGAGTTGGTCGACGGCAGTACCACAATGGCAGCGATGGGCTTCATAGCACCTCGCACCCAAGCGCAAGCTAACAGCTAGACGAAATGCAGTTGGATCTAATAGGCTACCGGTATTGAAAGATGGCAAAGCTTGTAACCAAAGGCCCGATTCCCACACAGACACAGCAAGGATACGAGCACGATCCGCGATACTAGGACACGTATCGAGAAGAGAGTTCCGTGCTAGATCGCAGATCGGTCGATCCCACTGTCTCTGAGATGACAGACATCTGGGGAAATCGTTGTTTGGACAAGCCAGCCTCCAAGCATTCTTAGCCTCGCACAAATTAGCTACTACTACATCAGAATATTCCGAATGGCCTAAAGAGGGTGCGAGAATTTTGTCTATTAGATTTTGAGTACTATGAACTGAGGACAAGAATGCCGGTAAAGCTACACTTGAAATTTGGCGGACCCCTAGGCCTCCCAACCGTATGGGTAGTGAGGCTTGTGACCAGGCCCTCCCACTCAGATCCACATTCAACACCGATATTAGAGATTCCTTTACGACATTGTCTAAGCTCCCAAGGAGCTCACCATGTTTCCACAGTGGACTACACCGTAAAGCGTACATAAATTTCGGAACAAATAAACATTGCCGAATAATTGTAAACGCCATATGGGCGTTTACTTTGAGTAGCCTATCGGAGGCTCTCGTGAAATTTTGAATTTTTTCTTCGACAAAAGATGGTAACGACTCTTCTAAAATCGGTGAACCCAGGAGGCGCAGGGAACATTTGTCAACTGATTTGATGTTGGGGGCCAGATCATTAAATTTCTGTATTATCGAATCTTTATCTGGACATGTGTCGCAAACGAAAAGTTCGCATTTTGAAAAATTTAGTTCTAAACCAATCAGACGAAAACCGTCTATGAGTTTTTGTAAATCAGTTAGAACAGTATTCACATCGCCCCCCAAAGTTCCGTCGTCCAAGTACCAAACGTTTAGTTTGGACTGGAGACGTTGAATGATAGGGTGAATGGCCAAGGCGAAGGTCGCAGGGCCGAAGGGATCACCTTGTTGACAGCCGACGGAGGATAACATATGATTGTTTTGATAAGTCAATTTTGTGGGCTCGCCATAACATTGCCAAAGAAAATTGTACAGGTCAGGAATTTTATCCTTCACTTGGGCCAACAAGGCTCCTCGATCAACCGAATTAAAGGCGTTTTTGACGTCCACCTTTAACAGCACCTCTCCCCAATTTTGGCAAAGGAAGGTCCGGACAGAATGAACGGCAGCCTCACATCCACCCCGCGAACCAAAACCGAGTTGTATTGGTTGGAAAAGGGAGCTCAAAAGAGCAACCTTTTTCCTACAACCCACCTTGGCAGCAAGGCGACGATATGTGGTGCCGACAGCAATTGGTCTGATCCCACCATCTTTTTTGGAAAGTGCGCACAAATTGGCGCCGTACAAAACTTCGACAATGTCACTTATTTGATTCCGTATATTTTTTATTTTAAATAAAGAGTGACGAGACGAGCAGGTCTTGTGCCTGATGGTAAGCAACATGCTTGCCACTTAACAGCACAGTGACACGCAGCTATTGGAACATGAAGATTCCAAATCATTACCTAGCACTGCACTGCGCTCATCACCCAGAGATCTAAGATGCTATATCTTCAAGCCCAGTAATTTCTCTGGAATCATTGTCACATTCTACTTAAGTCACATCATATGACTATGCCAACTATGCCAACTTCCTTGCCAATGTAAACAGTTCAAACAAGTACTCTTATCAATTTAATTGCAGAATAATTTCAAGAAGCATTGTAAACATCTGTAAACACGGTGGAAGTGATAAACATAACCCCGAAACCAACCTGAGTGAGCATTGGGAAGCGGTGAGCAATTATTTTGGCTAAAATATCGATCTGAAAAAGCTTTCTCACTGATTCACATTTTTAATAGCGGTCACTTCTTTTTTGTTACATCTTTTAGTGTGTCACTTGTTTACAAAAACACCCGAAATTTGATGTTTTAACAAAATAAACAACTGTTAGATCTCAGCTGAGATTTGATCGAGTTCCCTCAACAGACATTGACAGCTTGACAGTTGCATTGTTTGACAAATGCACAGAAAGTGACAAGTGACTTATTCGGAAAAACTAAAAGGCTTATTACACTCACCTAATTACTGATAAATTCCGAATGACTAAAAAGCTGAGGACAGTGTCATATTGAGGAAATATACCATTTACTCCAAAGGAAAACGAAGAAAAGTGGAAAAATATTGAGTTCAAGTTTGGTAAAATCGTTGGAAAGCGAAGTGGATTTATATGAGTGAAATTGGTTGCTATCGAGTACTTAGTGCCAACATAACAATCACGGTACTAGCCGGCATTGACAGCAGCTACTATTGTTGACACTGACAGACACTGATAATTGTCATTGTCACAATTTGGTGTTGCCTTAACAAATTTCTAAAAAGTAACGGGTAACAGTACCAATAAGTTTTCTCTGTTACTACGATGGCGCCAACTTGTGCAGGATGCCAGAGTCTGATTAAGTCCAAGGAGTTTATGAAATGTACTTTATGCTGCTCAGTATTCGACCTAGACTGCTGCAACATCTCAGCGCATCGCTTCAATAAGTTTTCCCCGGAGAAGAAAAAAGCTTGGAAATGTCCAATGTGCCTCAGTAAGCAGCCAAAGGGAGACAACACTAACACACCTGTACGCGCATCGGCGCACGCTTCGGGCGACACTAACATTACACTACGCAACGCCTCTAAGGGTAGAGTACGTCGCAAGTCGTCCGACGATATTCCGGACGAATGCTCTGCCTCAACCTCTGATATTCGTTCCATAATTAGAGAAGAAATGAGATCAGCATTAAGAAGCGTGACTACAGAACTCCTCAACATAGGCGAAAAGGTATCTACTTTTGAAAAATCGCTGTCATTCTTTAATACCTGTTTCGAAGAGCTCAAAAAGGACTTAGACAGTAAGTCAATTATAATTGAACGTCTCCAGAAGAACAACGATGAGCTTCGAGCAAAGGTTTGCGTTCTAGAGAAGGATTTCACCAATAGATTGAATCTTATGGAACAGCATCAGCGTGAATGTAACTTGGAAGTCAATGGAATTCCAGAAAACAACTCTGAGAATGTTCTGAAAATTGCTGAAGCACTGGCGAAGACAGTTGGTTGTCCCCTTTCCGACATGGATATAATCCACGCCTCAAGAGTCGCTAAACTTAACAAGGATAGCGACAGACCACGCACAATTATCGTGAAGCTGCGTACGCGACTTGTTCGCGACAGCGTGCTCGCCGGAGTCCAAAGATTCAACAAGCAGAACGCTCAAAACAAAATGAATTCCCGGCATCTCGGCATTGGCGGAAGCAGCGTACCAGTTTTCGTGTCGGAGCACCTGAGTCCAGCCAACAAAGCACTGCATGCAGCTGTTCGCAGAAAGGCCAAAGAATTATCATTCAAATTCGTCTGGGTTCGAGATGGTCGCGTGTATACCAGAAAAGATGAGGCCAGCTCAGCTCTTCAGATACGTTCAATGGACAGTAAATTTTTTTTCGATACGTGTTAGTGTAGATTCATTCGATATCTAAGCAATGTTCCTAATGCCGTTTTTACTTCAAAAATGGCTACTCTTTATTACCAAAACGTACGCGGTATGAGGACAAAAACAGACAAGATCCACAACAAAATACTCCAGAACTCATATGATTTACTGGCTTTTTCTGAAACTTGGCTTAATGGGTCCGTGCACAGCAGCGAAATCGTCGATTCGCGCTACGTCGTGTACCGCCGTGATCGCTTGTGTAGTCCTCTCACTGCAAAGTCTGATGGTGGAGGAGTAATGCTAGCCGTATCGCATAAGCTTGAGTCAAATCGTATGGAAAGCTGGGAATCCAACTCCGAGGATCTATGGGTAGTAGTAAAAATGAAAATAGGAAACAAAATTAAGAAAGTTGCGATCTGTGTGGTTTACATTCCTCCTCCAGCAAAGTTAACTGTTCTGAGTGAATTTCTCGATAATGCAACCAACTACATAAATTTGGTCGACGAGGTTGTCTTAGTCGGCGATTTTAATTTGCCGTTCATAAAATGGACCAAAAGCGACAATTTTACAAAACCTGCCAACTACGGAAACTCTCTGGGTCACGCCTTAGTAGATTTTATTTCCATTTCCAACATGTTTCAGTTCAGCGATTTGAACAATGAGGATAACAGAACTTTAGATCTCGCCATTTCCACGTTAAAAGAACTTTCACTTTCAGATCCATTAGATATCGTGTGCAAACTTGACCCAAAACATCCCCCTTTTGTGTGCACCTTACCTAACAGCGAGCCCAAGTACCTCCGCCCTCAGGGTTCTCCTGAATTAAACTTCTATAAAGCTGACTTTAAGGTTATCACTTCGGAACTCAGCAATATTGATTGGAACACTGTAATTAACGACTGTAAATCAGTCAACGAAGCGACCACAGCTTTTTATACTATTATTAAAGAAACAATTAAATCGCATGTTCCAGCTCACAATTATAATAGAAAAATATTTCCTCCCTGGTTTAACAAAAATATTACTAAACTTCTTGCCGAAAAAAATAAACTACGTGCAAAATACAATAAATACAAAAACCCTCGCGACCTTTATGAATTTCATATTTTGAGGGAGCGCGGACATAAATTGTGTAATACCCTATATAGTGACTATATAAGTAAAACTGAGCACGCTATAGCAAAAAATCCTAAAGACTTCTGGAGGTATGTAAAAGATAAACGCAAAGAGCGTTCTTTATATCCCGCGAAGATGTATCTGAACAACAACATAGCTGACTCCGGACAGAAAATAGTCGACCTTTTTGCCGATAACTTTTCCAAAGCATTTTCATCTCACATTGCAGATAGTCCCGAGCCCAGCGAAACTATATCTATGTGTAATAACAATTGTATAGGCACTATAAGATTTACGGAGCGCGAAATCTCAAATAAAATTAAACAGTTGGACGAATCGAAGGGACCGGGTCCAGACGGCATCCCGCCACTGTTTGTTAAGCGCTGCGGCTCTGCGCTAGCTCTACCCTTGTCCTTGATTTTCAATCGTTCTCTATGCGTCGGAGAATTCCCCGATGAATTTAAAAAAGGAAAAATTGTTCCTTTACACAAAAAGGGTAGTGTGGACGATATTAAGAATTATAGACCTATATCCATGTTGTCGTGCTTTTCTAAGTTATTTGAAGCGCTAGTCTGTCCTCTGCTTTCTCGTCATCTAAAACACCTCTTGTCAGAGCAGCAGCATGGGTTCATAAAGGGTCGATCAACTGAGACTAATCTAGCTGTTTTCGTATCTGAATTATCCAAGGAAGTGGACAGGGGGTGCCAGGTTGATGCAGTGTACACTGATTTTAGCAGTGCTTTTGACAAAGTCTGCCACCCCCTGTTAGTAAAAAAGTTGGAAAATATTGGTATCCATGGGTCATTTCTGAGTTGGTTCCGGTCTTATCTCCAAAAAAGGCAACAAGTTGTATGCGTAAACGATTTCGAGTCCCACTCATTCATTGCAACGTCTGGCGTGCCACAGGGTTCGCACCTCGGTCCTATACTCTTTTTAATATTCATCAATGACATCGTATGCCATATCAAGTACAGTAACGTAAAAATGTTCGCGGACGACCTCAAAATTTATAGAGTGATTAAAACAGCTACAGATGGAATTCTGTTACAAAAAGACCTCGATAGCATTAAGACTTGGTGTGACGAGAACAGAATGCAGCTTAATGTACAAAAATGTTTTTATATCAAGTATACTCGCAAAAAAAATCCTATCGATACCAAGTATATTCTAGACGGAACCATTCTGCAAGAGGTGAATGAGATACGGGACTTAGGAGTTGTAATTGATAGCGGGTTGACCTTCAAGTCTCACATTGATATAACAGCAAAAAAGGCAGCACAATTACTGGGCTTTATTAGGCGCAACTCAAAACATTTTAAACATCCTCACACTAAAGTATTACTTTATAACTCGCTGGTTAGAAGTCATCTAGAATACGCGAGTGTGGTTTGGAATCCTTTTTACTCCGTCCATTCTCAGCGCATTGAAGGGCTCCAACGCGCGTTTACGCGATCTCTGGCTTTCTCTAGCCAGAGCATCTCTCACAGAAGCCCCTACGAGAATCGCCTCAAATTTTTTAAAATGCACACCCTGCGTGACAGGAGGAGGATCCGTGATCTAACATTTCTTCACAAAGTGATCCATGGATCCTCCGACTGTCCATCTATCTTAAATGAAATTTCTCTGCAAGTTCCTCACCATTATCCCAGGCACAGAATTTGTCGAATTCTGGATTGGCAACAGGTCGCTAGAACCAATTTGGCATGTAACTCCCCGTTGCGGAGAGTATGTCGCACGTATAACGAAGTCAATGCCTCCTCTGACAGCCTCGACTTATTTAATGATAAATTAGCCGTATTTAAACACAAGCTAGTTAACATGTTGAGGACATCTAAGTTGTAAAAGTATGGTTCTTTATTATTGTTTTTTTTTCTTATTGTTTTTTTTTCATTATTATTTGTATAAAAATAGCCACAAATTTTTAAGCAAGCTGTATTCACCTATAATAGGCTAACATATCAGAATTTTTATATTTAAATTGTTTTGTTTATAAGTGTTGTAATATGTTCGCTGTTGGTGTCTCTAAATAAATAAATAAATAAATAAATAAATATGACTTAAAAAAAACGATATTCTTCACAATGCCAACTGGTAAAAAACTATTTCAATCATAAGAATGTATGTACAAAAAGACACCTAATTATTACCTATCGTTTCCATTCTATAGGTATCTCACAAAATCTAACAAATTCAATCTGCGTTCTCACCTCGCAAACTCATCACAATGTAGATTCATAGTACGCACTTCAACACTCCAGTCTGCACTTCACATAGTACCGTAACAATAATAATAATATAATATGATCATGTAAGCCTCTTCGATAACAAATGATATCGTTAACTGATGCAAATATCATAGATATAAAATTCTCGTGTCACAGTGTTTGTTTCCTTACTCCTCCGAAACGGCTTTACTGATTTTAACCAAATTTTATATGCATATTCAGTAGGTCTGAGAATCGGCTACTAGCTATTTTTCGTACCCCTAAGTGACAAGGGTTGTTCACCCGAATTTTTTTTTTTTAATTTTTCTGACAATTTTTTTTGTTTTTACTTTTTTATAATGTGGCGTTAAAAAAATACATACAACCCTAAATGTTTACTCTTTTATCACCAACCCCTGTTTTTTAATAGCCATTTTAGTCATTTAATCATTTGACAGTGAATTCCTCCTAAACGGATTCACCGATTTGAATGATATTTTTTTGTGTGTGTACAAGTGGATTCGAGGATGGTTTTGATTTACAAATAAGCCCGGCAGATGGCGCTGCAGACAGTGTTAGGTTATGATCCGAGCGAAGCCGGAACGGGCCGCTAGTGTTTTTATATTACAAGCTGAAATACTTGTTACTGGACAAGCATACTACTCTATATAACTAGACATTTTTTTAATGTAGTAGTTATAGAGTGACGATACGAGCAGGACATGTGACTGATGGTAAACAACATGCCAACCACATAAGAGCACAGTGACACGCAGCTATTGGAACATGAAGAGCACAAATCAATACCTAGGACTGCACTGCGCACGTCACCCAGAGCCCAGAGTTATAAGCTGTTTTATCTCAATGCCCTGTAATTTCACTGGAAACATTGGCCTTCAAACCGGAACACAGTAATGTTTGCACATTACTGCTTGGCGGTAGAATAACTGGCAAAGGTGTGGTACTTACCTAGACGGACTCTGCAAAGAGTCTTACCACTTTTTAATTTTGTGTTTGTAATATTATAATACTACTTCCTACTAAAATAATGCGAAAGTTTGGATCTTTGTTGCTCAATCACGTCGGAACGACTAAACGGTTTTTTTTATAAAGAGTGACGAGACGAGCAGGACATGTGACAGATGGTAAGCAACATTCTTGCCACATAACAGCACAGTGACAGAGCTATTGGGGCATGAAGAGTCCAAATCATTACCTAGCACTGCACTGCGCTCGTCACCCAGAGATCTAAGATGTTATATCTCTAAGCCCAGTAATTTCTCTGGAAACATTGCCCTTCAAACACAATAATAATGTACTACTGCTTGGCTGTAGAATAACTGGCAAAGGTGTGGTGCTTCCCCAGGCGGACTCTGCCAAGAGTCCTACCACTACTAAACGGATCGGTCTGGGCTATTGAATATCAAATTATATTGTTTTTTTTTTACGGGCATAGCCTTTTTTTACAAAACTACAAATACAATGAGAACTACACTACGCTACATACCTAACTAACAACTTACACTAAGCACACCTGAATTATCCATAGAACAATGAAGGTCTACAGATAATCAAGATGTTCAAGTCCACTACCAATCGGAAGCGTACCCAGCATGCTACCAGCATTACCACGCTGAATGACAATGCTTATGCGTTGGGCCAAATAAACGCCAGCATTTTGGGCACGCGTCGCGTCGACCAAGCGCTCGGAAAGGTTTTTGAATATGAGGTGAGCTTGAATTAATTTTAATTTTAGACATTATTAAGTAGTAACTAGTTTATGCAGGTAGTTTTGAATGTGAACTGACATTGAAATTTCGTATCATCGTAATATAATAAGTCAATGGTTTGTTTTTGTAGCATTTGTTAAATATAAATAAATATATTGGTGGACAATTCACACACAACACCATCTGACCCCAAAACTCAGCAAAGCTTGTACGATGGCGGCCAGATAGCTGATATAATACTTATAGTTTTAAATACATACTTATTATACATAGATGTTAAATGTGGATTTTATTAACCGAGTACAAAAAAAGGAGGTTTCGCAATTCGCCCATGTACACATTTTTGTTTTTATTTTATTTTGCAATATTTCTTTTAAATCTTGAATTCTGAACCGAAAAGCAGTGTATACTGTATAGTCGTCACATATCGTAAGCATTTGACTTATGACTTGATTTTTTAAGGTTTACCTTATTCACTTCTGTTAAAATAAAAATAAAATTACTTTATTTTGCTTCACTTTGCTTCGTTTTGCTCCGCTTTGATTTGTTTTGTTCAGATTTTGTGTCTAGTTATTGCTTTCTACGCTTGATGCCAGTTCAGTAGTATTTAGATAGATTAATCTATTGTTTATTGATCACATTTGAAGATTAACAAAAATACATAAACAAAAAACAACAAGATTGTAATGAATGAAACAAAAGGCGATCTTATCGCTAAGAACGACCTCTTCCGGGCAATCGAAGTAAAACGTTACGCTCAACGTCATGTAGAAGAGTATGGACTAAGCACAACAAAGAATTCCTCTCAAAGGTGCGAAGGTACTTCAAGTCTGAGCAGTTGCTCACGTTATATAAGGCTCAAATTCGTTCTTGTATGGAGTACTGTTCGCATCTTTGGGATGGTTCGGCTAAGTATCAGCTGGAGGCCTTGGAATCGATCGAGAGACGTGCCAAAAGGCTCATAGGCAACGACACTCTTGTGCGAAAAAGACTACAAAGTCTTGAACATCGCCGAAAAGTCGCTAGCCTTTCGGTTTTTTATCGAATACACTTCGGAGAGTGTGCGACTGATTTACATGATCTAATACCACCTTGCCCTTTTTTCTATCGGAATGCTCGTAGCTCGAAAAAACGACATCGTTTCATGGTTGATGTTCCAAAGACGCGAACGAAGAGATTTGACTCTACTTTTGTGATAAGAACGTCTAGGCTGTGGAATGCGTTGCCTGAGTGGGTTTTCCCTGTTGACTACAATCTTTGTGTCTTCAAATCGAGAGTGAATCGGTTTCTTCTAGGTAAACACGCTCCATCGTAGACCGCATCGTCGCTTCACATCAGGTGAGATGGCGGTCAAGCGTAAGCCTATAAAAGTTAAAAAAAAAAAAAAAAAAAAAAAAAATGTTACAATAATCTACCAAAGCCATAAACTTACTAATAAAACCGGTCAAGTGCGAGTGGGACTCCCGCACGAAGGGTTCTGTGCCATTAGCAAATCAACGGCGAAAACCTCTTTGGCTTTATCCGGAATTCCTTATACATCGCAATTTCCGTAGACAAGCAAAAAGTTTCTTTAAGATTTTGAATTTTGCCTCATGATTCTGACGATGAATTCGATATAGCGTTTTATTTTTACTAGTGGCGCCATCTAGTTTGCTTGAGACGGATCAATCGAGCCAGAAACGGTATAAAATCAAGTTTGTTGTATGGGATATTATTTTTATTTTATTTTTAGTATTTGTTGTTATAGCGGCAATGGAACTACATCATCTGTGAAAATTTCAACTGTCTAGCTATCACCGTTCTTGAGATACAGCCTGGTGACAGACGGACGGACGGACAGCCAAGTCCCAGTTTCTCGGTTCCGTTTTTACCTTTTGGGTACGGAACCCTAAAAATGAATTTATAGTAAAATCATCTTCGAAAAGGCAACAACTATTGGAGATAAAAAGGTCTTGATCCTTAAGATTAAAATACAGTGATGGTGTGTGTCTAATAGACATAGGTTAAGCATTAAACAGTTGAGCCTTATTTTATAAGCCTATGATTGGTTTGTATTTTAATGAAATATGTATGTTTGAAGCTCAATAAACATTTTCTATTATATATTTTTCAGAAGAGAATTCTCACATGAATTTAACAAATTTATCATTTTACAAATCGCATATTAGATCAAAGGAAATTTGCTGGCATAAAGTAGCAATTATACGAAATTGAAATATTTTTCAAAATTGTTCAGTATATTCGTGAAGCCAGGACCACATAACGGAGAAGTTGGCTTCACAGGCTTAGTGGGTCCGTAACTCCTCCGGGAGTACCAATAAAGGATTATGTTCACACCTAATAATTGTTACGAGAGGCTCGGCCGCGATATTAGAGCCGTCTGCAGCTGGACCGACCAGGAAGCTGCAGGTCGTTGCACATCGACGTAACCGGGGGTGGGGGAGGGGGGCACGACTCCCTCCCCCGGGCAATCGCCCCTCGGTTCATTATCAAAGTTCACTAGTACGCTGCACACATGGAAAGACCACACCGATGAGCGCTGCATACATCCAGGCGACCAACCCAACATGAGCCTCCAGGCCGACTACGTTTCGACGCAGGCTCCACAACGACGCAGCTCTCTCTACGCTAGCGCTCCGAGGGTGTCGAACCGAGCTGTTCTACGGTAGCCGCCAGCGAGTTTTGACAGCTCGCCCGGAAAATCTGCAGCGGGCAGGAGCTACCACTTCCTGAAACTGCTAATTACGCAATTTTAAGCTCTGCAACTATAGCAGTAAGATTTAGACGGCGTTATTAGGAAAATTGTATTCAGCAAGAATTGTGACGTCTTTGTGGCTAGGTCTACAGTTCAACAAAAGACAATGAATAGAAATAGCGCCGAGCCGCTGACAGGGGAGATAAATCTTGGTAGATTTTCCGACGATTATGTTTGAGCTATGGAAATAAAATGAGGCATACTAATTACATACTAATAAAACAGCGAATAAACTCAAGGTCGGTTTTACATAGGAATGGTTATAATAGGCTAATGGAATCTGTCTAGGGCTCAGAAAGCGCGGATAACTATCTTGTTGTCATGACAACCGCCGCACGCACACATCTAAGGGCATGTGCGGCGTACGGCCCGAGTACTAGGCTCCCATAAGTTAGCTAGAGCTGGATAGACATTAATTTATTAGCCCTGGCATGTGCCCGAACTGCTCGTGAAACCTTTGATCTTTGACTCTGAATAAAATAAGCACAGCCGAAGCTAATTTTACGCTCAATTTATTATGCGTGTACAATATAAATGTGTAATTAAAACGAATATTTTGTTTCAGCAATATTTGTTTCTATCTTGTTAGTTTTGAAATAAAACCTAATTAACTAGGTAAGGTCAGTGCGCTTATATTAAAACTCATTTCTTAGATTCACATTATAACACTGACTGGCTTCGTTACTTAATTGGTAGTAAATTTGCCGGTATTGGGCTCGATTCGCGCCAAGGACAAAATTCTGTTAGTGTAGGTTGAAGAAAAACAACAATACTTATTTATACTTATTTGTTTTTATTATATTTTTAATGGTTTTTTTAACTTTATTAAAGGGAACATATATCATATTTTTAAAAGTTAACTATTTTATTATATTAAAACGTTTTTACAACTAATCTTACACTTCATTAAATATTTTAACTTTTGCATCCACATGCACGACCTTTCACTAACCTAGTATGTATAACATTACGTCGAGACTAGCCTCATAGCTCTATAGTGCTTAGTGTATCGTAGGTTCATTTTCTAGACAAATCTTTCATGCGATCCGATCTTGCGACGTCTGTGTTACAAAACTATACCTAAATATATATAGATATACCTATAGGGGTATGTCGTTGCGTCCAAACACATAAATTACAGGATAAAGTAAGTTAGTGCGAGGTTTCTCCGCCGCTAACGACAGTAAAGTGATTTTAATGACCCCCGGGACGACTGTCCGCGCCGCGGGACCATGTTAATGTCTGGGGGCGCCTTTACTTGTCTCGTAGTCTGTGGAGGGAATGACCACGTGCTTTTAATTTTTTTTTTTTTTTTTTATAGCATAGATTGACGAGACGAGCAGGTCATGTGCCTGATGGTAAGCAACATGCCTGCCACATAACAGCACAGTAACACGCAGCTATTGGGACATGATAGTCCAAATCATTACCTAGCACTGCACTGCGCTCGTCACCCAGAGATCTAAGATATTATGTCTCTAAGCCCTGTAATTTCTCTGGAATCATTGCCCTTCAAACCGGAACACAGTAACGTTTGCACATTACTGCTTGGCGGTAGAATATTTGGCAAAGGTGTGGTACTTCCCCAGGCGGACTCTGCTAAGAGTCCTACCACTACTCTGCACTATATCTGCTGTTCTAAACATTCCCGGTGTTGGTTACACTGGTAATGGTAGTATCTATCTAACTATCGTTTATGTATCGTATCGTAGGTTTACGCTTGACCGCCTGATGTTATGCGACGATGCGGTTTACGATGAAGCATGTGTACCTAAAAGAAACCGATTTACTCTCATTCGAGATTGTAACTCTCGGAAAAAATCCACTTAGGTAATCCAATCTTCAATCAATCTTAGGTAAATAAGCATTTCTCTCGCTTGAAACACAGGTTCTACCTAGTTCAGGCTAACAAAATAATCTACCTGTTTATAGAAGTAAGAAAATATTGTATAGTTAAGATCTATTTTATTGATTTTTTTTTATTCTGCAGCCTATCTAGCCTGCGGAATGCGTTACCTGAACATCTGTTCTTAACACAAAACATCAGCTTTATTTAATTTTATGTGCACCTTTGCGCTAGATACAGTTAAGCGCGGATTATTTTGTTGTTTTTACTGTATGTCCTACATTTCATAGATTTAGATACTTACCTAAGTAAGTATAATTAAATCAATTTAAACTAAATTATTCCGTGCATTTAACAATAACTATTCAGCCCCCTTAACATTAAAACGTTCACCAAATATCAAAAAAGTAAAAATTGTAAAACGAAGATGAATTTCAGTGCAGTTGAACAAAATACTACGCATTGCAGTAAAGACTGCACTAGTCTAGAATTGTCGTAGCGGTGTAGCGACTGCAGCGGCGTAGCGACTGTAGTGGTGCTACGACTAAGTTACATAGTTCCGTAAATGCATAGCCTGCATATTCTGCTAGTTTTCGTAATTATACCTTTTGTAAGCAAGATTTCATTTAGAACTATTTAATTTTTGAAGGGAAAACTTCTTGTGACGTTCCACATACAGATTTTCCGTGGGCTGTGAATTGAACTCAAGTGTCACGTTCGTAAATGAAAAAAATCTTCAGGAAAACTCGGGGGATCTAAATGGTCATGGCCACGCCGGTTTCATCCGCGTAGTTTCCAAAGTGAGCTATCAAATTATGAGCAATTAGTTTTCACTTCTATCGCCAGTGCCTATGGCCACCGATGTTTTTATATGCAATAATTTTCTAAGGAGAATAGGAGATAAATAAGGAAGATTGCGTGCGTTAAGATCTACTTAACTAATGCCAATAACAATAACAGCTTGATATAAAATGGAATCATACTTGTAATCTCTATTTTTACCAATGAAAGTATTTACGCTACTGACCTAAAGTTTCACTCTACGTTGATTGGTTGGTTTACCAAGCTGGCTAGTAATGTACCTACAGGGCTTATGTCATTTAAAAAAAAAAAGTAAGAAGCAATCTTTTTCAGAAAGCTTTATAGTTTATTTATTAATAGGCTACAGGCCCGTGAACAAAATCTACGTAGTAAATGAACCACCGGGAGACCTATGTAGGATGATAGAAGGATATGAAGTAATAAGATTCAGCACTATGCCGTCACTTGTAACTGAGTACAGTCGAAGAGGGAGGTTGCAACCCTTGCTCATTTCTCCTTGTCGCATGATTTTTGTACGGCATTGCGAAATAATGTATTAGGGGAAGTATTGAAACGGTATGGAACCAATGCCTTACACAATCAAATGCCCAAATTTAAGAGACGAACTTCTTAGCATTCCATGGATTCACCGTGCGGGTGCCGGGTCCATCGTGTGGCAGAGAGAGAAATCTCGAATAGACCCCAAGACTTGTGACTCGGGCTGTAGGTTTAAAAGGGGCCCCTTATATTGACGTACGTCAACACTCACCTTCACTACTCGTATTTCTCTCCCTGCCCAGCCAAATCCGATATGATCCTACTAGTGCAGCTTTAGATACTCGTTCTAGTATAGAACTTACTGCACTTCTGGACAACCCAAGGTCTTTAAGCAGGTTATAGAGAGATTTTGCTGGTATACCTCTCGCTCCTACTTCTACAGCGTATAAAAAAAAAAAAAAATATCGTCGGAAAATCACGAACTTTTCCGACAAACTAATAATTAAAAGCTTAAAATTTATGATTTTTGTAGTTTCAATACCTCTTCTAATCTATTATCCTGCAACGCCGTACAAAAATCATGCGACAAGTAGAAATTATTAAGGTTTGCTCCCCCCCCCCACCCCCCCCCTTAGACTGTACTCAGTTGGACAGCTTACAAGTGGCGGCATAGTGCTGAATTTTATTACTTTATACTCTTCTATCATCCTACATAGGTCTCCTGGTGGTTCATTTACTACGTAAATTTTGTTCACGGGCCAGTAAAAGTATGTAATTTTAATCTGTTAAACAAGTCCGCAATCATTTGTATAAAATTTATTCAGAATTTAAAATATTTTTTTAATTCTTCTTGTTCTAGTATAAGCTCATATTATTCCCGAATAAATAAAGTTAAATAGTCAGCAAAGTTCACAAACAGTTAAATAGAGCAAAAACGCTCCAACCGACATGTTTATCAAAATTCTGGGATACGAATTTTATTTTGCGTATTTGTTTTGTTTTCTTTATATAATGTATGTCACTAATTACATTTTAAACATTAAACCCGATTGTAATCAGTAATGATATCATTCTAAACAAGAATTTACACAAACGGAGCATCTAATATGACGAAGATATTTTATTTTATAACGGTGTTAGATATGCGTTTGACCATCATCTCCTGACATTATGCAGTCTACAATGGAACGCGTTTGCCGCGAAATAATTTAAATTTACCAAGGTCGATTTAACGAAAGCTAGACTTAATAAATCCATCAAAGAATTCCTACTCGGGCAGATGCATGCTCAAGGTAACAAACGTAAAAAAAAGTGTGTGTGCTTATGTATCCACGTAAGCAGTTAATACTTCTCCTTATTATTCCTCGTGCCAAGAAGTAACATCAGCCATAGAATAGATAATATCTTCAATGTAAGAAGTATTAACCCGAACTTAGTTACAATGTTTCTCAAAACGTTTACAAACTAATTTCAGGGTGTTTTTTTAAAATAAAGAGTGACGAGTGACATGTGCCTGATGGTAAGGTAATGTGCAACATGCCTGCCACATAAAAGCACTGTGACCTGTGACACGCAGCTATTGGAACATGAAGAGTCCTAATCATTACCTAGCACTACACTGCGCTCGTCACCTAGAGATCTAAGATGTTATATCTCTAATAACTGTAATTTCTCTGGAAATATTGTCCTTCAAACCGGAACACAGTAATATTTGCACATTACTGCTTGGCGGTAAAATAAATGGCAAAGGTGTCGTACTTCCGGGGTGGACTCTGCCAAGACTCCTACCACTACACATAATTTTTCCCTACCGCGCCAAAAGAAGGTAGAAAAAAAAACTCAATTAAATTAAAAATCTCCGCCATTTTCCTTTCGTTTGAAATATAGTAATAATTAAAGTTTAATTTTCAGTTCCAACACAGCGCTTCCACAGCACTAACACAACACCAATACAAATGACCTCCATTCACTTGTAAAGCTTCTTCAATCAAATCGAGATTTGAAAGGACAGATGATAATAAAACGCACCGGTAATATTCAGCCCCATCTAAGACTTAACTATATAGAAAAACAATAGCAGACAACAAAGAAATGTTTGTTTGTACCATATTATCATTGTTTTAAATTAATGCAGTGTTATGGGACGAGCAAAATATGCATCCGATGATAAGTGACACGATGCCACCTAGTTATTTGAAGATAAAAAGTCCAAATCAATGTATTAGCACTGTACTGTGTTCGTTTGCCAGAGGTATAGGATGTATGATGATTTATGTTTTTTTCTTGATACATTGACCTTCAAGCCAGAACATAGGAAAGTTTGCGCATTATTTGTCTTATGGGTAGAATAACTACCAAAGGTGTGATACTTCCCTACTTTGCAAAGGCAGTGTTGACCACAACAACATCAAATTTTAAAATGTACAGCATTAGTAGACTAACTTCAATAACAGAACCAGGCGAGCGGAGTCGGGATACCAGCCTAGTAACTCTACTCACCAGACATAAATACATCGTGGGAGTTATAAACCACCCCTCGGGTGCAATAAAGTAGTAGGTACCTACATACAGACAGACAAGCTCGCCGCGACGGCCTCGTCTGGACTCGCCCTTCGGAGGGGAATTAAAGCTATTTCATATTAGAATAGGGTTCGTCCTCGTATTTTGATGTTTTGTGATATTTCCGATGTATCTGCTCATTGCTAATGGCTTATATGTTGTAGTGCTAACCCACTTGGACTAACGTCTTCTCGGAAGCGTCCGACCTGGCGGCCAGATATGGCCTCTCAGTGCTAGACTGGTCTTTGCAGACTTTTAACACTACAACAATAATGAGCCAGCCTGGTGAAGTATAATGATTAATGACCTTTACCAGTTATTCTAGAGATTGTGACTGCTAAAAGATAAAGCTAAGATAAAAGTGTTAATGTGAGCCTATCGTTCCTGCATATCCACGCGTGCGCTAATAAAGTTTTGGCGTTTATAACATGACGAAGGCCTGGCATCCACGGGGCTTTAGGCCAACAATAAGAGCCGGTTTTCACGGCGCGGCGCCCGCGTGGCTGCGCGCGATTCTTGCGCAGTAGCTTTCCGGAGCAGAAACCGCGAAAACCTGCGGTCTCGTGAGTATTGAAACAATACCGTCGCACCGCGCCCCCTCGCGGGCGCGGTTTGAAACCGCGTCGTGAAAACCGGCTCTTAATCATGAACTTTGGTTTTCTTGGGTTTTTCATTTTTTTGGTTTGGGGTTTGGGTTGGGAATATTATTGAAAGTGAAATACGCTTATCGTGGTCACCATCAACGTCTCATAAATGAATATCTATTTATCTATGTCTATGTATATATATATCTGTTAATTTTTGTAGGATTCAACCAAATTTTAATATTGAAATCGCAAAAAAATGATGTTATGTAAAAAACTATAAATGTTGAGTTTATCCTGTTACAAAGCCGAACTTGATAAATATGACCAGCGACTTGGGTCCAAAATTAAAAAAAAAACTGGGAATTCAAAGGCAGCTGAACGTTATCCAATGAGGTTGAACACTGAAACGGTGCGAAACTAATTTTTAACGTGATATGGAGTGATTAAATGTAACATGACGTGGCGTGACCTCATACAAAATAACCCTTCACAAATAATACTGTACAACTTAACATACATGAAAATAACTGCTGAATATTGACTGAAGGTCTATCCTTCGCCTGAGGAAGTAGATGCATGTTTAACAGAATTATGAAGCGAGCCGTCATTGGAGAAGAGTTAACAAAAAGATAGGTATTGCAGACTGCACGCCGCCGCCATAGCCGGCGCGGGTGCAGGACAGCAGGGTGACCATACACACAGGATTTTCTTTGTTGATATTCAGTCATGTCTAATATAAACAATCACAACAACAATATTATCTGTAGACCTTTATTGGTCTATGGATAATGCAGATGTGATTAGTGTAAGTAATTAATTAGATATATATCGCAGTTGTAGTTCTTATAGCATTTTAGTTTTATTAATAAAGGTTGTACCCGTTAAAAAAACATGAAGTGAGTGAGATGAAGAATTTTCTATTAATCAAAAACATAATACACCAGAGTAACACACGAAAACAACTGGTTATGCCAAATAATTGCAGAAATCCTAGGAGCAGATGAGTACAACGAAATGAAAGTAATTTGAAATTGTTTTGGACCTATGCTTAGAGTTTCTCTGAGGAAGTCAACCATCAGAGCAAGTTTACCGGTAAAACTCAACGTATTAGCAAGCTGATGTGGTAGTGGGCGCTTAAATAAGGGCAAAATAACGGGAACAACGGGAACGGGAACGACGCGGGTAACACCCCGGGGCACTGCTAGTCACAATATATAGTGTAGGACGATGATGACCCTGGAAATCGATGGAGTGACGTAAAGCAGTGGTGAAAGAAGAAACCCTGCAGATAAGTCTCAGTGGGTTGTCACGGTGGAGGGCTATGAAGACGTGTCACTTCAAGCATGCACGTCACTCGTTGATATCTCAAAGAAAAACATAGAAATGCGAGAGCGATATAGCCCCGAAGTTTCCTATTCATGTAATTAATCATTTATTGCAAAGCCATTGTATTATTAAGATGTCTTAATTAGAAATTAAGTCAGTTTTTTGGATCTTGCGAATATAAGAGAGAAAGTATTTGAATAAATAAGAGGTGGATTGAGGCTCCCAAAAAGATGGTGCGACGACATCGATGATTGAACTATAGCAGCTCAGGATATGATTAAATAGAGAGACGGTAGAGACACAGAATAAATATTAGTACAGAAGCCACACTTACCAAAAACAATTATATAAATAGCGACTCTTGCTGGGACACAACAAAGTTCAATTCAGCTCGCAATACCTGTCGCGATTTTCAAATAAACATTTGCGCTCTTTCTAACGCGTAACTCTGTCCCTGTCTAGCGCTTACGACATATCTAATAACCATATGCGCGGGAAACGTTTTGCGCGAGTGCTCAGCCGTGCGTCCGACAACCGACTGTCACTTGTTTCCTGGAAGGAACGGTCTAGCGGTAGACTAAAACCGCGCGACCTTGAGCGAGTGAGGGTGCACTGGTAGGGAGGACTTTGCCCTGCAGTGTGACAGCAGTGGGTTATAATAATAATAGAGAGTAATTTATTAATTTCTTTTACATTCTTATTAATTTTGTAGTGGTAGGACTCTTAGCAGAGTCCGCCTGGAGAAGTACCACACCTTTGCCAGTTATTCTACCGCCAAGCAGTAATGTGCAAACATTACTGTGTTCCGGTTTGAAGGGCAATGTTTCCGGAGAAATTACAGGGCTCAGAGATATAACATCTTAGATCTCTGGGTGACGAGCGCAGTGCAGTTCTAGGTAATGATTTGGACTCTTCATGTTCTAATAGCTGCGTGTTACTGTTCTGTTATGTGGCAGGAATGTTGCTTACCATCAGGCGCATGTCCTGTTCGTCTCGTCACTCTTTATTAAAAAAAAAAAAAAGAAAAGGAAGTTTTTTACAATAAGTATAAAATATAAACATGAAAACTAGGGTGTCGCCAGCAGCGGGGCAAAGCCCAGCGTTCTGACGATGCGCACTGTGTCGTGAATGATCGCCGCGTGCATCTGACCCTTAACCCAACCATCTAGCGAAAATCTCTTGAGATGTTAGTAGTCTCTTGAGATATTGGTCGAGACTTTTCGCTATAAGGGCGTTTGCCGACACGACTATTGGGATATTGGGACTATAGCGAGTGAGAAGACTTTGGTCGCCTCCTGAAATAATATGAGGAATGCTTGTCACCCTGACGGACGGGGCTGCAGGCGGCGATGGCGGCGTATCCGGCGGTCGCCATGGCTACCCCCCTCCTCTGTACCACCATACTTGCCAGATCGACCACTATCTAATAATTTCCAGGTATTTTGCCTCTGTAAAATACCTTCTCTGTACCTGTGTCTCAAGTTTCAGGTAAAAACTAAAAGTTTAAGTTCAAAGATCTTTGAAACAAATTCATTAAAGTATTTTTTTTAGTAATTTTGAAAATAGAAAACCTAACCGTCGTATAACACACTTTTCCAAGACTTCGCAACTCAAAAACTTTTGACTTTTTAACCAACTTCAAAAAAGGAGGTGGTTCCTAATTCGGTTGTATGTTTTTGTATGTATGTTACGCGATAGCTTCGCCAACTGTGAATACATTTTGATGGGTCTTTTTTTGTTTGGTAAATCATAGTTCAGAGGTGGTCCCGTTTACATTTTATCAAAGTTGGTGCGGTGGATTTGAAATATAAATAAAAAACTAAAATTTACTTTCATATACCTCAGTGACTTTGTAATATGGCTTCTTATGAAATTTGGTCGAATGTCTGAATTTAATTTTAAATTGAAGTGGATTTTGTATTTTCGGGGAAAATCAATTAGAAGAGTCAAATCATTATAGAAATGATTGACGTTTGCGATGTGAAACGTACTCAAAGAAACAAGATTGAGTGTAAACAAGTTTACGCGGGTGAATCCATAGTATTTTTTTTATCTGAACTAACATCCGTAACTCTTTGATGAGTAAATGCATATCCTTCTCATATCCTTGAAGTCTGACTGACCCTGTCGGGTGGGTACATAGATTTGTCTAGTTACTAATAGACTACAGACCCGTGAACAAAATTTACGTGTCAAATGAAGCACCAGGAGACCTATGTAGGATGATAGAAGGGTGTAAAGTAATAAGATTCAGCACTATGCCGTCACTTGTAAGCTGTACAACTGAGTGCAGTTGAAGAGGGGGGGTTGTAACCCTTGATAATTTCTCCTTGTCGCATGATTTTTGTACGGCATTGCGAAATAATGAATTAGAAGAGGTATTGAAACTGTAGGGAACCAATGCCGTACATAATCAAATGACCAAATTTACACTGTAAATCTTCGGAAAATCATGAATATTTCCGAGAAACTAATAATTACAATTTATAATTTTTATAGTTTCAATGCCTCTTCCAATCTATCATTCCACAACGCCGTACAAAAACAATGCGACAAGGAGAAATGATCGAGGATTGCAACCGGGGAGGGGGGGTCCTCCCTCTCCCCTCTTCAACTGCACTCAGTCGGTCAGCTTACAAGTGACGGACATCCTACATAGGTCTCCTGGTGGTTGAACCACCAAAATGAACCACCATTTAACCCGTAAATTTTATTCACGGGCCTGTAGTCTATAAGATGACTAGTACCAGAGCTATGAATAGTAAAGCATTAGGCATGGTGACTAAAACAAACTAATTAGTCTGTTAGATTATTGAAAAATGTTGTAGTTTTGTTTCAAAAACAAAAATACGAATGTTTAGAAGTTCCAACCGACGCCACGTTTTATATACGGTTTTTATGTAGACTTAAATGTCAAAGTATGGATATTTGGATGTTTGTTGCTCAATCACGCCATAACGTATGAAAGGATCACGCTGAAATTCGGAATACAGATAGATTACAGTCTGGAAGAACACATAGGCATTTTTATCCCGGGAAAATAACGGGAACGGGAAGCACGCGGGTAAAACCGCGGGCACTGCTAGTTTGATATAAAACAAAAAATAGGTGTCCCATACTTTTTTTAATTTACCTGACGGACTAATTAGAGTAGAATATTTTTGCCCCAGTCATCATCCCTATTCTACTAATGATATGAATTAAATTTTGGATGTTTGTTGCTCAATGACGTCGTAAGAACAAAAAAGATTAAGATACTAAAAATTTAAATTTTATAACTCAAATTTCAGCTTCAAAATAACACTTCTTCTCATCCCGAAAATGTAGAGGTCCTTAGGAAATAGCTTTTTCTAAAAAATTTAAATTTAATTATTGTAATTTTATGTGTACTTTAGACTGTCATGTAAAAATGATTATTAAGGGTTTTCTATAATATTCAGATTTTCTTTAAAAAGACTTCAACGCAGGCTTATTTTTTTCAGCTTTCGCATTTATACTTACTGTTAGTTCCTTTTAGTGTTGTGTGTTGGTTTGTCATAATGTTACTATCGTCTACTCCTGGCTTTGCACGGCTACAATCCTCTACATCGACTACATATGTAAAAATAAATTTGGTGGACAGTCCTCACACAACACTACATAATTTATCAGCTAGAGATTCAATACGGGAGGTTTTCAAAACTATAAACATATTAACAGTCCCTTCATTGTATATTTATGATTGTATAATGTATGTAAGAAAAAATCGAAGTCGACTGGAGAAACTAACTGATCTGAATCCAAAAGCCCACCATAAACACAAAATTGTATTTCCTAAGTGCAGACTTCAGAAAACAAGTAACTCTTTTAAATGTAATGGTATTCGCCTCTATAATGCAATCCCTGCACAAGTCGAAAGTCTCAATGAAACAAAGTTTAAAAATGAAATAAAAAGCTAGGTACCTATTGAGCAAGGCACATTATTATAATATAGATGACTTTGTTAAAGATAGTAACGTATGGAAGAGAAATGTGTCGAAACTAGAATCTTGTAATAAGGTAAAATAATAGATTTTTAAAACTTTTGATGGAACATTGTTTGTACTCATGTAGTATCTGTATACTGTATGTATTAATTATTTGATATGTTGTCTTTGACAAAGCCTTTTTACAGCCGCTTTATTCATTTTGACATTGTTATTTTATCTTATTATGCACACAGGTTGTTTGCGTTGTTAATGACGTTACCAAGTGTTCTTATGAATTTATAGTTCGAAGAAATGAATTGAATTGAATTGAGCTGAATACCCCAAACTAAGCAAAGTTTTCATTTTGGGAGCTGATGTAAATACTTTTATAATTGTAAAAAAAATAGTAGGTAGGTATGGGTTGTAAAAAATATTTCAAAAAACATTATTTTAACCAATCGCAGTGGTAATAATTTACGTATTTCAGTAACAATTTTGAGTTCAAACGGTTTCGAAGAATAATTATTCAATAAAGCAGTGAATAATTTTAATATTAAAAAAAATTCTTCCCCATCCTATCATTATTTTATTTTCTATCCAAGAGAAGAGATAGCTTATAGTCAGAAGCTAATTTATTTCCAGGTTTTCCTTTATGTATTGTTTGAAACAAAGTTATTGAAAAGCCAATAATAACTTAGGAATAAACTTGTCTAATTCGAGCAATGCGTCCGCCTGATGGTAAGCAGCACAGTTGCCTGTAGTGAATTCCTGCTATGTAGCTGTTTGAACATGTAGATTTAAATCACTGCGTAGTACTGCACCGCCTTTTTGTCTTTAGTAAATGTCTCTTCGCTCTATAATTTCTCAGAAAGCCTGTTAAATCGAAAAATAAATAGAATACAAAGCAATGGTGTGATATTTTCCTTCAGATATTTATTTAATAGCAAAACTTTTATTTTCCATTGATCTTGTGGGACTCTTCTCCCACAAGGCAAAATAAAACGCCATAATCCACCACACTGGCCCAGTATGGATTGCGGATGACGCAGGGTTCTTAACATATTATGTCTTTTTCGGCTCGCCGGTTCCCACGCGTTCCTTTTCAATCAATAGTTCGATAGATAGTAGATCAATAGTTTTGAGAATCTAGTAAATCTGCACTTGAAAAAGTATTTAGAGGTGCAGGTAGGCTACGTATCTACTACCTCCTGGTTGTAAAATCGGACGATCTCACCACTATGGCAACATGATGTTAAAGAACCCTACCCATTACAATATTTTTAATAAAGAAATGTTTTAGAAAACACAAAGGCAGCAGAGTGCACATAAATGCAATCGTGTGGTGAAACCTTTGTGTGCGGTGTGGCGGCCCGGACTCGAGCCCCGCACTAAACTAACAGTTTCTTTGTTGTGACAGCGCACCGCCGCCGCCGGTGCAGTCTGGAGGGCAATACGCCCCGTCTTGGGGTAGGTTAGCACTGGCGATCCCCCGTTACTGCAGCGGATCCAATTACACACAATCAAACCACAATTCAACTTGTGCCGTATAAGCTGCTGCTCACGTACGATGCAACGATTTAGAGTAACGTACAAAAACTGCAATGGTTACTTCAACATTGGCAATGTTACTAGTATGTGATGCAAGCAAGGTATCGAGGTAAGGGGTTGCAGCCAAATTATTGGACTTCCCGAAGAAAACAAGGCTAGTTTACTCACGGTGCGGCGCTCGATGGGGCGTGCATGTGCAACATTTACGGATAATTATTATTATAGCTATTCCTGATAAATGCAGTCTTGTAGTTCTATGTTTAAATGAAAGTCAATTAACTAATATGTTTCTTTGTGTAAGTATTGTAACGAATGTTTAATATCGATCGTTTCTATTTCTACAACATTGGTTTGATTTTGTTAAGTGTTAATATAATTATAAAATCTGTGACAGTTTGCAATAATGTACCCACCTACTTAGAAAACTTACATTACTTACATTAAAAAATGTATAAAATCTACACTCTCTGTTCACAATATTGGTGTAACAGAGGGTCAGATTAACTGCAATCCAATTTAGTTATTTTAGGTATATCATTCTTCAACTTCAACTTCAACTTTTTCTTATGGCTTCCATTCGGTACTTATTGTTACCGTAACTTCGCCAATGTCTAGCGTTTCATCATTAGGATACGTCTTTTGAGGTTTTATTCACTGAAGAGGTAGATGTCTTGCTTCAGATGATCGGTGGGTATATCATTCATTACTAAGTTAAGATTAATTTGCTCTGTGTTTTCTATAGATAGGCAGTAAACGCCATTAGCCCTTTAAAATGTTTCGAGCTATAATAATTGGTAAGTATGTTATAGATTATACCCAAAGTACTCGTAAATTGAAATAAAAATCTGAATACTGCATATGGAATAGTTACTTTAGAATAAGGAACAAAATCTGAGCCGTATGTATTCATTTAACGAATTCACTAATATTTCTAATCTCCACAAAGCGCAGTCATAACATTCGATCAAATCAAATTCACAGACTAATTAATTTAGTCTGCAAAGAGCGACAAAACAAACAAGTAGGTACCAGGAGGGCAGAGATTTAAAGGAGTGCCTCTAATTGAAAATTCATCACCCCACGATCTCTAATCTCCCCTTTCCCGTGCAACTGTATTGATAGATGCTATATTATAGTTGTGTCGTTCGTCTGGCGTGCAGTTTCGATCAGTTCCCGTCTGCCGATGTACCTGTGGAGAGGGGGAGGGGGGGGGGCTAGCCTGCTGCCTAGCTGAGGCAGACAGACGTATCGGTTACTGCTTTTATTTTTATTTTTAGAAGATTTAGAATGAGACGAGATTAGTACAAAGGCTATTAAAGTTCTGAAGGCTTTCCGACATTGTATTTAAGTAAAATAAGAGTAAAATAAGTTTTTTAATTTATTAGCACGAGTTAAGCTAACGAGATGTGTATCGTTCTCACTAGCGACTTGACCGCCATCTCGCCTGATGTAAAGCGACGATGCGGTCTACGATGGAGCGTGATTACCTACTTAGAAGAAACCGATTCACTCTCAATTTGAAGACACAAGATTATAACTATCAGGAAAAACCCACTCAGGCAATTCATTCCATACCTTAGACGTTCATATTACAAAAGTAGAGTCTCATCTCTTCGTTCGTGTCTTTGGAACATCAACCATGAGCCGGTGCCCCCTCTTCGTGCTACGAGATGTCCGATAGAAAAAAGAGCAAGGTGGAATTAGATCAGATCAGTTGCACACTTTCCGAAGTGTATCCGATAAAAAACCGATAGGCTAGCTAATTTTGCGGCGATGTTCAAGACTTTGAAGTCTTTTCCGCACTAGAGTGTCTTTGCATATGAGCCTTTTGGCACGCTTTTCGATCGATTCCAGAGCCTCAAGCTGATACTTAGCCGATCCATCCCAAAGGTGCGAACAGTACTCCGTACAAGAGCGAACCTACCTACTTACTTTGCGTTCGGTAATAATTCGGGTTAATAATTACCTATACAAATATGATCAAAACAAATCCTTCTTGTAGTATACTCCAGTAACTTTATACATTACATGCAGTAAGCGTTAAATCCGGTAGATCTGATTTTATGCAGACTTGTTTATGATGTTGACCTATTGATTGTCCCAAGTTTGTGACCTCGAGCGACGAACGCAACTTTGTCAAAATTAGAAAAAACCGCGAGAAACTCGTTTATTTTTCAAATTTTGGCGATAATAACCCTAAACGATTAGTTTTTGTAAAAACTTTCTTAAGGCGTTTATAAAGTAGACTAAATTAGCTACAATATGATATTAGAATTGTCTCTGTACACCCAATAGTTTCTGAGAATAAGTCTTTCAAAGTTTATAATTTTTTTCGAACTTCGCAATTTTTTGCAATATTTTAACTCCTACTTGACCACTTTATGGCACAGTTACTTCGGTTTTTAACCCCCGACCAAAAAAAAGAGGTGTTATAAGTTTGACGTCGAAGTCTGTCTGTCTATCAGACAGACACACATATGTACAGGTCTGCCTCTATGTGTATCTGCCTGTGTGTGTATCTGTCTATGGCACCGTAAAGCTCAAACGGATGGGCCGATTTCGGTGCGGTTTTTTTTTGAAGATAAATTTTTGTGTTAATGTTTTGAGCTATTTTTGGTTAATATCGATTCAAGATGGCCGCCTCCACTAAATGGCGGACCAAATATTTCATCACAATCTACCTCAATATGGGTATCAAATGAAAGGGCTTGACTAGTAGAGTACTATACAGTTTACCAAATTTCAAATCACAAAATGGCGAATAACATAATTTTTTTTTCACTAATGCCTTAATATGGGTATCAAATGAAAGAGCTTGACTAGTAGACTACTATACCTATATGACTACTATTAGAACGGCACTATCCCTGCAATATATTATGTTTGATGGTTTGTCTGAGGTTCTCGTTTGTTGGTTTTAGGTTTGTACGTGCAACATGGGAGCTTACTTACTTTTTATACCTTTTCATTTCAAAAATGTCAAAACATTTTAAATTTATTTCTTTACCATTTTGATTATTTTTACAGAGGTAATGAAGTATATAACGAAATTGTTAAACAACAACATTTCGCAGTTAACAGCGTCACAGGTAACAGGATAACATAATGCAATAAAGTTGCACATGTGCACCGCCGGCGCCGCCTGCACGAGAGTGCCTCGAGCTGATTCGATCGTGTCTGCATTTCTCGTCCGGGGATTACACCTGTCAGGTACCAGGAACACAGGTCCTAAAGAAGCTTAAATATTTGTGCACTCGAACGAGTTCAGAGTTCGAGGGCTGGCGGCGAATACGGGGATTAAATTTTAAGTTGTTGTCGCGACAGACGGAAAAGTTCGGTGTGGCACCTACTCGCAGATTAAAGCTTTATTGTCGAGTGTGAAACGTGGGAGAAAGTATTAAATTGCAGGAAACATTCAGCAGATTTATCGAACAATGAATTGCGGACGAATAGGACACTTTGTTTTGAAAAACAATTTCGTTAATTTAAAAATTGGCAGCCATAGGAACTGCCGATAGAAGTGAAAACTTATAACTCAGAATTTGATAGCTTACGTTGAAAACTACGCGGGTGAAACCGGAGGAAGTGGCCATGAGAATGACCATATATAAATCCTGACGCTTTTTTAGATGGCCAATGGGAAATGCTGACGCATTTCTAGATGAGACCAATGGCCAATGGCCATGCCATTGGCCATTGGTCATTGGACATCTAGTCCCGAGTTTATCCGAAGATTTCTTATCATTCCCGAGATTGACGCTAGAATTCAATTCAGAGTCAAGTCAATTCAGAATAAATATTACCTAATAGTAGCTGAGTACTGAGCAGGTTTCTCACGGTTGAATTCGCTGACATCTTCTAGTTTTAAATAAAATCAGTACTTCATTTCTGGACTTAAATTTCTACAAAACAATAAACTAAAGTCAACTTGTCACCTTCATAATTTCACAACCTTCCTGGAAGATTGTCGGCGCTTGTAGAACTACAAGTTATAGAGGTACTATCGTAAGATTGGCGTACTCATCCAGTCTCGAAGTCAAAGCGTTTAATTTCTATTGTTCAAACTGGGGATCTAGGTTTCTGTGGGCACTGCGGGCGTTCCTAGAGCCGAGACTATGATTGGCGATGGCTTAAACGAAGCCTTAATTTCAGAGACCTGGTAAGCTTCTATTCAAAGGCTGTCGTCTAAGAGCGAAGTAATCAGAATCTATTTCGCAATTACTATTTTTACTAAAGTTTAATGAAATTCTCTGTCATAAAATCGTGAATTAAGATTTGACATTATGTCCTGAAATCAATCCAGTTGCACTCATTTCCTTTACTATTTACGTTGAAATATCTACACTTAACGGCGATAATTATGCTCATACGTGACGGCCAATCTGATGAACTACAGCAACAATTTCTACCTCTATTAACCCTACACTATTTGTAGTGTAGACTCTTTACAGATAAAATTTTACAGTCTTTATTTATTAAGTAGATTTATCATCGCTTATAGCGGGCTATCACGTCACACACAGTACTGATTCGACCACAATTTCACCTGATGGAAGGAGTTAGGAGACTATGTGATCTAAGATAGAGCTCACTTGCCTGTGAGGAACTTATTCAATCTGACACCGACTTCTACTTTTCAAGAAACCCTTAGGCTTGCACACTATTCTACTCGTTAGCGTTGTGCCCTTTATAACTTTAGATTATTTATATTGTAGACAGATACATTTTTTTTTATTTTTTTTTTTTATTATAAAGTGACGAGACGATCAGGTCATGTGCCTGATGGTAAGCAACATGCCTGCCACATAACAACACAGTGACACGCAGCTATTGGAACAAGAAGATTCCAAATCATTACCTAGCACTGCACTGCGCTCGTCACCCAGAGATCTAAGTTGTTATATCTCTAAGCCCTGTAACAATAGTGGAGCAACGAACAAATTATTAATGAACTTAATAATTCCCTTTTTGCGTAGAAACAGTGGCGAGTAGAAAAATTGTTTTTCGTAATCTAAGCTCGGCTTTCGAATGTTCGCGACGGGTGAAGCTCGGAAAACTAATTATGCACATTGCCCTGCGCTGGCGGGCTTAGCCGGACAAATCCGCCGTAGGATGCACTTGGAACCACAAATATTAATATTTTGATCATAATGCTTTGTATTTTTTCATGAGAATGCAATGTAATAGCTGGCTGTGAGTGCGTCTCCTTTCCTACCCAGTGCAGTAAATAGCGTTTTCTGTGCTATAACTGCGTCTATGTTTTTTTTAGATTTCATAGGTACCCTAGGTAGAGCAATGCTTTGTATTGGCAAACTTCATACACAAATACGCTCGTGCGCTGCCAAAAAATGTTTTGATGTTAGTGGCATGAAGGTCATGGAATCGAACACAAGGGGCGCAGCGGGAACTTATCAGGAGAAAACCGAAAACTTGACTTTACTTTAAGGTTAGCACAGAAGGCGCAGGACTCCCCATTTATTGAGCAAAATCTTCCTAATGGAATCGTAAATTAACATCTTCATACGACATGACATATAGGTAGTATATTTTCAAAATCCCACAATGAAATTCAAAACTCGAAAAACGATGACGCATGTCTTGTCTTCCACCAATTCAGTAGTTAGTTATCCGCAATAAAAAGTACTCTAGATGATATTTTAAACTATTATCTACATATGTACTAAATTTCAACTAAATCCCTTCGATATTTTTTCCTTGAATAAGTTATAAATGCAAAGGTTGTATGTCTGCATGGATGTTGGTTATCCATAAATACATACGAGTAGGTACAATACAAAATCGGAGATTAGTTTTCTAATTAATAAAATGTAATATAATACAAAATATATTTAATTATTTTCCGAGGTAAATCTATACTATTGCTAATATTATTAAGCTGAAGAGTTTGTTTGTTTGTTTGAATGCAAGGACCTCGGGAACTACTGGTCCGAATTGAAAGATTCATTCTTTGTTGGACAGTCCATTTATCGAGGAAGGCTATGGGCTATTTAACATTGCGCTACTATCAACAGGAGCGGAGCATGAGTAAAAAATGAAACAGAAACGGGAAAAAATATTACTTTTTCGAGCTTTCGTTCGGTAACCGAATGTGTTCAAAATTTTGATTGGTACGACCAATTTTCGATAGATGGCGTAGCAACGTGCGCACGGTCCAGCTAGTTCATACATAAAAACTAATTTCATTAAAATTGTTCGCTTCATTTGCGGAGGAGCACTATAAAAGCCTTCGTCTGCAACGATTGCTCTGCTGGTCATCTAATGAAGGTCTGAAGCTTGCTTAGCTAGTTCGGCCTTCGATGTTTGCCATGATTGTTTGACATAACTGGTTGTTTACGTTATATAGGTTATATGGTGCGAAAAAAACTTCAAAGTCTTGAACATCGCCGTAAAATTGCTAGCCTATCGGGTTTTTATCGGATACACTTCGTAGAGTGTGCGACTGATTTGCATGATCTAATACCACCCTGTCCTCTTTTCTATCGGAATACTCGTAGCTCGAAATAGCGACATCGTTCCATGGTTGATGTTCCAAAGACACGAACGAAGAGATTAGAGTCTACTTTTGTGATAAGAACATCTAGGCTGTGGAATACGTTGCCTGAGTGGGTTTTCCCGATGGTTACAATCTTTGTGTCTTCGAATCTAGAGTGAATCGGTTTTTTTCTAGGTAAACACGATCCATCGTAGACCGCATCGTCGCTTAACATCAGGCGAGATGGCGGTCAAGTGTAAACCTATCAAAGTTAAAAAAAATCTAATTTTAACTTTACTTATGTTTTGGTAAGTACAATAACTAGCTATTCATTTCATCTATAAGTATGTGTAACTAAGTATCAAAAACAGAGAAATTAAAATATCTGGAAGTTCCAAGAAGAGATTCTAAGTTCCAGGTGCATAGTTCCTGCGTGCAGCGCTGCGTTTTGTCCGTTGTTTTGTGTCTGCTGCCGCTGATGGTCGCGGCGGGCTAGCCACCGGGCGGCAGGCGGGCCACCGGCCGGCGGGCGAGCTACCGGGCGGCAGGCGGGCCACCGGCCGGCGGGCGAGCTACCGGGCGGCAGGCGGGCCACCGGCCCGCGGGCGAGCTACCGGGTGGCGGCAGCGGGAGGCGGTAATGGATGCCCGTCGGCATTCCCATCAGCCCCCTGCGGTATTTAGCGAGTAATCCCGAACGAGTGCCTATGCTAATTATGGTTGATTTTTCAGAGACCTTTTCAAACTATGCCATTGGCTTTGTTTTATTGCAGTGAAAACCAGTGTCTATAGTTAAGATGTTTTCGACGTTTCGATGAAACATGAATTCAGAGAAAAGATATAAATATTGGTCGACATTTCTCATTGAGCACCATTAATTCCCAAATTAAGCAAAGTTGTACTATAGAAGCCGGATAGCTGATATAGTACGTTTATGATTTGAAATTTGTAGAGTAATATGTGTTTGTAATTAACTATATCTTCGGGTGAAAAGGACAGTGCAATGCGACATAGGTAATTATTTGGACATTTCATGTTCCAATAGCTACTGTGCTCTTATCACGTCGGGGTCACCACTGTAGGTGTTACTGGTACTGAAGAGGAAATGAACCACGTCACTGTATAAACTGCTGACTATATTGATCTTAACTATACAAGTGACGCGGGCGAGAGACTAATCGCTCGACCGTTGTTATCCGCTTAAATACTAAATCTTACCACATAAGTACGTGCTCTTAGGTTCCTACAGCATGTTGCTTAACATCAGGCATGTGACCTACTCGTTTTGCCACTCTGTACTATAAAAAAGTGGTAAGTAAAGTTGTTTTCGGGAATCATCCCGAACCCTCTCGCCGGAAGATTTGAATAGTTACTGTCTCCTAAACAGGTCTATAGATCAGTGCAACAGACATACAGAATACCAAAGAGTACAATCTGTTGCTGTAGTTATGGAGCATAAGAAAGCGTTTTGCTCCGTCGAAACCCAAGTGTTCTGGAATCTATGCAGCGACACCATTATCTTCGCTCATCCCACAGTGTCTTAATACTATAGTAAACGGTCAGTGCGTCTTACCTGTCATGATCTACAGTGCTGATATGTAGTTACTGGCAGTGAAAGTACTCCGTAATTACCAAGTCGCTCAGCTAAACAGTTCCGCACGATGGAAAGCTGAAGTGGCAGTGGGCTGGTCTTATCTTTGGCAGAACCGATAATTTTGGGCAGAATTATTCTAGAGTGGAGACCGTGAACTGGTAAACGTATGTATTGTACGTACCTTAAGACCAGATGCAGTTCATGAATAACGGCTATTAGCGATTGAAAACTTAAACTCAAATATCGAGCAGAGTAGCGTATTATGGGAGAGTCTATGTTCAGCAGTGGATTAGTATTGGCTGATTATGAAGTAATTTTTGTACAGGTAGATAGAAGAAGAGCATTCTTTACCGACCCTAGACTTTTGCCAGTTATTCGACCATCATCGTGACTTAGTGGGTCTCAGATTTTTGTCAGAGTCTTGCTCGTCTAGTCACTACTCGAAACAACGAAAAAAATGCACTACTATATATTTATGTACTGATAGATGATAGACCTTGTTTTCTTTTTACAGGACTTCAAAAAAGAAGGAAGTTTTCAATTCGGTTGTATTTATTTTGTGTGTGTTACGCGACAGCTCCGCCAATTGTGAATCATGATTATTTTTTATTTAGTAAGTTATAGTTTAGAGGTGATCCCATATAAATTATACAGAAATCGGGGGGGCGGTTTTTGAAATATGAACAAAAACTAAAATATATTTGTATATACCTAGATGACTTAGTGATAAATATTAATGTCAGATGTCTGAATTTAATTTTAAATTGAAGTCTGGTTTTTTTTCGGAGAAAACAAATCATGTTCTATCTAATTAATGAGACATCAAGTTACCAGAGCATCATAAAGCAAGCAGTGCTTGTTCACTCCACTAATGGGAATTACGGTCGCAACGCACTGAGCTTCACCAGGGCGCTCTTCAGCAAATCAGCGCCCCGCGGCGCAGCTACCGGGGGCTTATTCTCTTCACGTGATTTATCGGGGTGCAATCTGCTTTCAGCCTATCGCTATTCGACCGATCAACAATTTAGGCAATATTATTCTGTTTAATAATTTTGGTCCAGTTTAGAAATAGTGCGTATTGATAATTTCATTCACCTTGAACCTCACAGCTTACGCTGTGATCAGAGCCACTAGCAACTGAATCACAGAGACAGTCATTGGATAGAAAGACCGAATAAATTTGTGAATGATACGATATTAATACCAACTATGATATTGTAACACTATACGCGCAGGTGTCAAGTCACTGAAATATGGAACGGTTTCAATACTATCTTTACTTTTACGTGTATATAAAACTTCTTTCAGCGCCAACATTCTTCCGGATGCTTGGATCCCTTTCAATGGTGTGTAGTGTGGACATCTTTCTGAAGAGTTTTCTATTTCACTCACCACTACTGTAATACGAGTGTGTTATCAGACTGGCCTAGTCAATTTAACTTAATTATTTAATTTAAGTTTTTAGTGAGCCTAGTGGTTCAGTTGGTATAGTATCTATTTGTTTTTGGGTTCCTAAACAAGACGTAATATTTTTTGACATCAATATGTAGATGGGATGAACAAAATAAGCGTTTGATGGAAAACAACACTGCAAGCAGGCGTGCAGACCAATACAGTGCCACGCATTTGAATATCAAGAGTCCAACACACGGGCTAGCAGTGTACTGCGCTCGTCACTTGGAGATCCAACTAATATTAGTTTGTAAGGATGGAGGCAAGGTAAGCGGAGTGTAGGACGTCCAGCTGCAAGACGGGCCGACGATATCGTTTCTATCGTGGGTCGAACCTGGACCCGATTGACACAGGACCGAGGAAGATGGCATGGGAAAAGAGAGGCCTATACCCAGCAGTGGGATAGAGAAAGCTGTGTATGATGATGATGATGAAGTATGGATGGATGTTTGTTCATGAAAGTTACGGGATCGGGAACTACGCGGGTGAAACCGCGAGTCGCTGCTAGTAAAAGATAATTAATTTATTTGCCTTGTAAACCGAACCAATAATGTTTTTACTATATTGATTAACGGTAAACTCACTCACAATGGTGTCGTACTTCCCTAGGAAAATGGCAGACATTAGAAATATTCTACTATCACTACAAATAACATATACATTTTTTTTTTGTAGTTATCTGGCGAATACGGTTTTTGTTCTGAATCTTGATATTATATCTGTGGGCACGGTAGTACCTAGTCGTGCATATATTTTGAACTATGATAAGTTTGTACCATCTTGCCTGATGGTTAGCGACAATGTGGCCTTCTATGGAGCTCGTTTAACTAGAAGGAACTGATTCACTCAAGACTTGACTTGACAGAAAAATGAGGATCCTACGCTCCTATGAAAGTGGAGTCAAAGGAGAAAGCTCCTCGTTTCAGTCTTTGGAACGAGGGGTTTGGCATAAGCAAATATTTATATGTCAGCAATCTAGGTTCATTTTTACGCGGAGTGAATACATTTGAGCATGCCCACCGCCTGGTATGACCCCAGAAGGAATATCGGACTCTACGCCTCGAGTCTGTGTCCTACCGGGTAAGGGACCAACGGTATTCTACTCTTAACTATTACTCGACGGTAATGCTCTCACTTCAGCTAAACTGCCTTTGCGCCTGCCCGTTTCTGATCTCATTTACGGCGCAATAGATATCACTGGCTCATTAGAACACCCATGACACGCTAGGATTGCCTTGGGAAACAACCAGTACAATACAATAATCACATATACACACTTTCGGGCTTTCAGTTTCACTATGATTATGCTGATTTTGTAAATTTTGTCGGATTGAATGTATTTGGACCGTTGCAACCCCTACTGATATCTGCCGTGTTTACAAGTGTTTTTTTTGTTTATTTCTTCATAGAAAAAATTAACATTGCCCATTTGCTTGGCAGGATCTACCTTTTTAGAAGATGGTAAGTGGGTCGTTTGTCACATGTTTTACCTACAATGGTATTTGCTAGATTCCAAGATACACTGGTTAATACTATTTGGGAAATATAGATTAAGAAACAGCAGAAATGGTTCTGATTCTTAATGCCGTTGAGCAGAAAGATCAAAATGCAGCATCCGCGTTGATCTCGTATTCACCAAAATAAAAGCCAGGAACTCCGCAGGGGCGTTGTTCTGGCACATTCCACTGCAGCACATAAACTACGGTGTCGCAGCTCACAAACCATGCTCTATTGTACCTCGCTTCTAACCGCCGTTTCCATTATACATACCTTTCACAAACTTCCTCAATATCATTACTCGAACATCTACGCGTTGCACTAAAAGCTTTCATTACAAAAATCCAATGAGTTTTGTAATAGGAAAGTTTAGTAGATACGCAGGCGGGGTGCAGAGGTGGGCGGTCGCCATGGCGACGGCTGCAGGAACTGCACAATCGATGTTGCCAGACGTTGTGGATCAATGTGTCTCTAGTACTACGGCCGACACCCGGGAAACCTGCCTCGCGCCTGTGTGCAACACACCCCACCGCGCCCAGCTAACCTAGCCCCGCCACCTGACGGCGCCTCGCTTTAACCACAACACGAGGTGGGAGCTCTACATAAACTAGTCGCGAGCTATGTCCGTGTAATTTTCCCCGGGCGTTTGATGGTGTGCGTGGATTGTGTCAGTATTACGTGTTGGCGCGTTCTATTTTCGTAGGGAAGTTGTGAATGTGTTGGGTGTGTGCGTGCGTGGTGGTGTGCGTGCGGCGTCGGCAGCCGAGAGTCGAGAGTCGGGCGCTGCGCTGCCGAACCCGGGTATTGTTTGTTTTGTTTCTAGTATCGTTCGGAAACTAACTCCGAGCCGCCATGCGTGAGGCGTGAGGACACCGCTGCACGGATTCCGTAACACAATCAAATGTATAACATACATTCGTATCATTTCAGCAGGGGTAGGACTCTGTACAGATCCGCCTGGGGAAGTACCATACCTTTGTGAATTATTCTCCCGCCAAACAATAGTGTGCAAGCACTAATATTGTGTATTTAATAATAACTGTAAATTATAAAATAGAAAATTACAACAAAGGGATAAACGATTTCATATCACTGAATCAGGAACGTGCTAGGCAGTGATTTAAAGTGTCCATTTCAAAATACTGCGTGGCACTATGATGATGTGAATATGCGTGCTTACGTGCTTCAAATCCTAAAGCACCTTGATTTCGCTTACCTCGTCATTCACTTTAACAAAACACAATTTAAACACTAACTACGCTCAATTGCTCATGTTTTAAAAATATTGTTCACAACTGTAGAGGTAGGTATAACCTTCTACGTAGTTCGCATTTTTTTTTTTTGTTTTTATCTTGAATAGGTATACACCTGACCGCCATCTCGCCTGTTGTTAAGCGACGATGCGGCCTACGATGAAACGTGCTTACCTAGAAGAAACCGATTCACTCTCGACTTGAAGACACCAAGATTATAACTATCAGGAAAAATCCATTCTGGTAGCTCATTCCACAGCCTAGACGTTCTTATCACAAAAGTGGAGTCAAACCTCTTTGTTCGTGTCTTTGGAACATCAACCATGAAACGATGTCGCTTTCTCGAGCTACGAGCAGTCCGATAGAAAAAGGGGCAAGGTGGTATTAAGCCGATAGATTAATTAAAAAAACCGATAGGCTAGCAATTTTGCGGCGATGTTCAAGACTTTGAAGTCTTTTTCGCACAAGAGTATCATTGCCTATGAGCCTTTTGGCACGTTTCTCGATTGACTCCAGAGCCTCGAGCTGATACTTACTTACATTTTCTCTAAATAGGTCATCTAAGTAGTTATTATTATACGTTCAGATATTATTTTAGATTACGTTATTATTGTCTACAACGTACCGACGTATAATGTATTATGTTATATCAGCCTAGCAATTAGGGTTATAAAGGTCTTTTTAATATACAAGCCCAGTAACATCAATTTCCCTGACCGATAAAGCAAGTAGGAATAACCTCAGATCAGCATTGTGAAATAGAGAATGCGGCTTCCTTTCCTTTTGCTTATACGGAGTCCTTGCTTTTTTTTCGAAAATAATTTTACAGTTTACCGACACCTCGCCTGACGTCATTTACGATGTTGCGTGCTTAGCTAAATGAAACCAATTCATCTCGACTTGACGACACTTACGTTATATCCATCAGGAATACCCCTGACGTATTCTTTAAAGACGTTTTTATAACGCAAGTAGAGTCAAATCTCTTCACAAATTTCTTCAAGGACTCATCTAAGTCCTTGGAACGTCAACAGTGAAACGATGTCGCTTTTCCAAGCTACGAACAGTCTGATAGAAAAACGGCAAGAGTAGATCATGTAGATTGCAGATCAGCCGTACAATTTCTGGGATGTTTAAGATAAGAAACCAATATTTTGCAACTTTGCAAAGACATTCTGAATCTGGAATCTTTTATAATACAATCAATACAACCTACTAAAGCAACTACTACTATAAATGCGAAAAATGTGTATGTATGTAGATTTGCATATTTGTTACTTTTTCAAACAAAAGCAACTGAAGGGATGTGGATGAAATTTGGTACACAGATAAATAACAGTACGTAATACTATAGACTAGGTCCTTTTGATCCCGGAAAAGTAGCGGGATCCGAAAGTACGCGTGTGAAACCGTGGGATGCTGGTAGTAATCTATTTTTTTTATAATTTAGAGTGACGAGATGAGTAAGCCAATGATGTGCCAAATGCTAGGCAACAAACCTTCCCATAACAGTCAAGTGCCAACTATTTGAACACGAAGAACCTAAATCACTGCCTAGCAGTACACTGCGCTTACCACCCGGATATATAAGATGTCTTATCTCTTAGCCCAGTATTTGTTCTGGAACATAGCCCATTAAACCGAAACACAGTATTTTTTGCACACTACTGCTGCAGTAGAATAACTAGCAAATGTGTGGTACTTTCCCAGGCGAACCGTGCAAAGAGTCTCTCTCTCAATTCTAAATAAAAAAAACTTCTACGAATCCTACAGGAGGAAAAGGATTCCCGCATTTCCGTGTTTCAGTTCAGGTAGGCGCCCGGACGCGCTTGCGAGGGGAAATTCAAATTTTTAACGGAATAAAATTACGTAATGTCGAGTTTCGTGACGGCAAAGGGATCCCTCTGTGGGATTATGGTGCTCCGTAAACAGAGGGTGGGAATTTCCAAAAACGCTGATTGCACTTTGTAAATGCCACTTTATTTCCAGAGCAATACGTTTCACAATCGAGACTTGCGTTGTATCGGTATCCACGAGATGCTGATGACTGGCAAATTGGTAAAGAAGGCTTCTGTAATAAATAGAGTTATGCGGTTCTTATCGGCCGCCGTTAAGGTACTAACCACATTTACAGGAACAGAATCGGTTTGATGCCATTTGAAAAGATTTGTGTAACATTTCAATTCTACGTTATGCATTTTTTTATCAATAACCAGCTGTACCCTACGCGCTTAGCTACGCCATCTGTCGAACATTGGTCGTACCAACACATAAGCTTTCAGTTCATGCACAACAACTTTGCTAAAGATTATCACATTATCAAATCATCAAATGCATAGTTTACGATTCTATAAAGGATAAACAGACAGACATTCATTTTTTAAATATGTAGATAGGTTTGTTGACTAAATTTGACGTTAAGCAACAATGCAGTCCAAGATGAAAAGTGCTTATCTAGAAGTTACCAATTTCCTCTAAACTTGAAAACACTCAAATAAAATTATATTAGGAAACACGTACTCAAACAACGTATTCCAAAAAAAATTGTTGTTGTTATTATGAAAGAGGAGTCAAGTTTCTTCGTACGATTATTTGGAACAAATCAACCATGAAACGATGTTGCATTGTGAAGCTACGAGTAGCCCGATGAAAAAAACACTAGATGTTTTAGATCATGCAGTTCTTCCACACTTTCTGAAATGTATCCGATAAAAACAGATATTCTTGGAACTTTGCGTCGATGGTCCAGACTATTAGTGTCATGTGTCACGTGACATTAGTACGTCTTTGAACACAAACTAAGCCAATAACATCAGTTTTGTTAAAAAAAAACTATCACGGTTATTCACTACACTTGAGCGCAGTGCAGTGCCAGGTTATGATTTGGACTCTTCATGTTCCAATAGCTGCATGTCACTGTGCTGTTATGTGGCAGGCATGTTGCTTACCATCAACCACATGCTCGTCTCGTCACACTATATGATAAAAAAAAACTTATTTCACTAATTACAGTATATTTGCCGTAGTTTACTGGGCGAAATGAACGAGCAAGACGTGCACATGATAGTAAGCATTAAGCTTGCCCATAACAATACAGTAATTTAAACATGACGAGTTCACTGCCTAGCACCGTACTGCGCTCGTCACCCAGAGATTTGAGATCTCAGGAACACAGAAATGTTTATTGACCCCACCATCATGTCGGGTATTTAGCCAGAAAGAGAAAGAGCTTGCTCTTTCTCTGCGTTACGCGTAATTTACACTTGCAGTGCACACGCACGTGTGCACGTCTAAAAATGCGTATATTTGTTTCCCTTTCTGACGCAAATATTCGCTTTTCATGTTTTTTGTGTAAATGTGGTCTGTATAAACGTGGTCGTACTTTAATGGTCCGTTTATCGCGTTTTGTCGGTTCGTTAAGTATTGAAGATGGTCGCCGATAGTAATTGATGAGTGATTTTGAACTCTTTGTTCCAAAGACACCAGGAACTGAATCCCGGAATCAAGGATTTTGGTGCAAAAGAGGTAACAAATACAAAAACAGACATATACAAGAACAACGTCAGGGTGGACTTAAAGGCTCTACAGACGAACACTTTTATCAGAGGAAGTGACGTAGAAATGACGTAAAAGTGGGTTGGGCCCGATAAATTGCATCAATTCCATCCACTTTCTACGTCAGTTCCTCTGATAAAAGGGTTCGTCTGTAGAGCCTTTTATGGCTACAATAGTGTCTTTTGAAAATAGCCTGTACAGTGTAGTGTGTCAATATAACTTTCATTGTTTATTTATACATCGATATATCGATGCTATTGGAACATGAAGCGTCCAAATCATAACCTAGCACTGCACTGCGCTCAAGTGTAGTGAATAACCGTGATAGTTTTTTTTAATAAAACTGATGTTATTGGCTTAGTTTGTTTTCAAAGACGTACTAATGTCACGTGACACATGACACTAATAGTCTGGAACATCAACGCAAAGTTCCAAGTAGGTATATCTGTTTTTATCGGATACATTTCAGAAAGTATGGAAGAACTGCATGATCTAAAAACATCTACTGTTTTTTTCCATCGGGCTACTCGTGGCTTCACAATGCGACATCGTTTCATGGTTGATTTGTTCCAAAGACTCGAACGAAGCGGCTTGACTCCTCTTTCATAATAAGAACATCTAAATTTTAGAATCCTTTGTTTGAGTACGTGTTTCCTAATATAATTTTATTTCAGTATCTTCAAGTTTAGAGGAAATTGGTATCTTGTTGTATAAATTTAGTTTTTATTGGAAAAGCGCCAAAAATCAATAACGCGGTTCCTATGGCGTTTTATTGCGACTATGTACAATACATAAAAGGAGGTTACGAAAATTTTCGAAAAAAATCATTGAGGTAATATCTATTAGATCACAGGTACGTTTGTAAGTAAAGCAAATACTTATCCTAATGCATACATAAAGAGCAGATAACATTGAAATGGCTGAACCTAGTTTGGTGAAACATAGCTAACAACTCCCGGCTAATTCACCTTTCAAACGAAAACAAAACCAGAATCGGTTCATCCTCTCGGGAGCTGAAATGCCACAGCCACGTCAAACTTATAACGCCCCGTCGTTTTAGCGTCGGGGGTTAAAAAGGCAAGTTACTTCATCGATAATGCTATTGTGGCGCTCAAATCCCCGAGCGCTATGATGCGTCATCTACCCGAACCACACCCACAGCCTTCATACTTTCATACTCGTGTAGAATGCTGACGAGAATGTTGCCATGAAATATACTGTTGCTATTAGCTTTGCGTCGTTCCATTAATGACATTCTATGCTCGCGGTTCGCCTCGCTTCCTACAGGAAAAGTACAAAGACTTAAAACAGTTGGGAACAAAGTTGCTTTTGTTATTTTGACATTGTAAACACATTTTTTTTGCGACAAAAATGCCTTATAAAGTAATCTAGTGACATCATAAGGCTAAAAAAAGAAAAATAAAATAATTGGCAGTCATAGGAACTACCGATAGAAGTGAAAACTTAAAACTCAGAATTTGATAGCTTACCTTGGAAACTACACAGGTGTAACCAGAGGGCGTGGCCTCGCCATCTTGGCATAGCCATCTAGAAATGCGTCAGCATTTCCCATTGGCTGATGTGTTTCTAGATGGCCAATAGCCATGGTCCCGAGTTTACCCGAAGCTTTCTTATCATACCCGAGCGTGACGAATGAATTCAATTCACAGCCCACGAAAGAAGTTTTCACTTCAAAAATACGCATGGATTTATTTTAAATAAAATAAATAAATATTGGTGGACAATTCACACACAACACCATCTGACCCCAAACTAAGCAAAGCTTGTAATATGGCGGCCAAATAGTTGATATACAATACTTATATAGTTTTACATACTTTAGAATTTTGCCCCGTTACTCACCAGCCAGGTCTGCACCTCCGTGTTAGGGTATAATACTTTTATTTTGTAAATAAAGAGTGACAAGACGAGCAGGACATGTGCCTGATGGTAAGCAACATACCTGCCACATGACAGCACAGTGACACGCAACTATAGGAACATGAAGAGTCCAAATCATCACCTAGCACTGCACTGCGCTCGTCACCCAGAGATCTAAGATGTTATATCTCTAAGCCCTGTAATTTCTCTGGAAACATTACCCTTCAAACCGGAACACAGTAATGTTTGCACATTACTGCTTGGCGGTAGAATAACTGGCAAATGTGCATACTCGTAGCAGAGGAATGCAATAAGTTTTCAGTTTGACTCAAATACCTATCTATCCAAAATTTGGTGCCAGCTCTGAATATTAAACGGATTGCACTATTTGAATAATCAATATATACATTTTCTTCTTCAATTTTGCGCAGCCATATTTAAAATGAGTATAAAGCTTTTATGGTTAAATACTAAAAAGACCCCATGAATCAATAAACCATTAGTGTTCATGGAAAGTGTAGTTTTCCAGCGTGTGTCATCGGGAACGTCGCCCTATGATTCATTTATCCTAGACACCAGTAAAGACTAAAGCTGGTATGCCACCAACTGCCTAGCTATAGCACACAGTTTGGTTGGGTTTCGGATCTTTTTTGGCATTTATGGGACATGAAAGGCATTTACTCGATGCTGCTAAAACTCTACTAAATTCTACTAAAACATCCACAAACACTAACACATGGTTTATTTGATTGAAATAGAGAAAACCGTTGGAAATACCTTGATATTTATATAACACCTATATTACGACTGGCACAGCACCGAGGAATATGTCATAATAAAATAGTCCCATAACCAGCAGTGACAAAAAAGGCTGTGAACAAAGATTATAAGGATACTGAAAAGAAGAGAAAAATGTACCCCGTTCGCGTTAGAACAAGAATTCTGCAATACTGTGTATTACATACTGTACTGTTACTGTGTATTACATACTGTACTGTTACTGTGTATTATATAATGTTGTTATATTTGAACTGTTTTGTGTTTTAGGTGTTAGACTCGTCCTGCAGCCAGGAACTCATCGCTTTTTTACTTAGTCGACGCGACGTGTGTCCAATATTCAGACATCTACTTGGACATTGAACGTTACTACGTTCAATATACCAACTACCAGTACACTGTTTACACCTGGTGGTGGCCATGATCATTTTGTTGGTTTCTGGCTCAGACAAATTATTCTTAAATACTCAAAAGTTTTTGTATAGTTCACATGTGCTTAGTGAAAATAGTTAGATATATATGTAGCGTAATGACCGTAATGTATATATATAACGTAAATGAAACCTTCATTGCAATAGAGTTTTGATATTTTTTTAATCTGTTTAGGTAACCCGTATTACCTTAGTAACATAAGCAATATTTAACGTATTTAACTACTAATAAACTGTTTTTTTTTGACGTGACAACGTCTTATAAATTGGTTTGCCGGGTGACACTTCAAGAAACTGCGTTACGCTCCGCTCACGTTATGCGCTCACAATGAGAGCGAGTGAGAGGGACGCGTGCCTTTCACTTTTTATGTCTGTCTCTCTCGCTCTTAGGCGGGCTAACCATGCCCGAGTCGCCGATTCGCTTTTACCACTCAAAGTCGTTGTCACGTAAAACTTTCGCCCGTATACCGACTTTACAGGCAACCAATTTTTTGTTTAGATCTCTTTAATACAATTACAAAACAAAAACAAAGTTTAGATAACATCTAAAAAATAGTAGCAAGTGGCAATATTATCGCAAAAAGCATGACGACAAAAATACTATCTACCGATACGTATATAGTTTTATCTTGGTGTAGGACACAAGCCGCCGCGCACCCTCCTAGATTTATAGCTTCATTTCACTGCAATTAAGGCTCCTTTTGAACGCAGTTATGGGAGACGTGATGTCTGTCTAACTTTAAATGGAGATTTTGATTCGAAAAATAAAAGAAAGGTTCCCCTTTCTTTTATTTCTCGAAATTAGTATTACAAATGACGGCGGTAAATAAAATTTGACGATGGAGCATCGCCTTCATGATCAACCTTACGAATATTATAAACGTGAAAGCTTGGATATTTCGATGTTTGTTGCTCAATCACATCGAGATGACTGAACGGATCGAGTTTTTATATGGAACAAATATAGTTTATCTTTCGTCTTAAAAAAAGGCGGGAAAGGGAACCGCGCGGCACTGTTGTGTTGATACATGCAAATGTATCTTAAGAAACGATTTTAAGCTGAATTCGCTTAAAATTTCGCCCTATTTGTTGTCATAGGTGTCTTTGCAGAGTCCGCCTGAGGAACTACCACAGCTTGTCGTACCGCATTAAAAATAACATGTATACTTATTTTTGTTTCCTTTTAAATTCTCCTTAAAAAGAATTTGTGTAGTTTGAAAACAAATATCTACCTTATAGTACAAGATCCGGCTGCATAATCTCTACGTTCATCGCGTAGTTAATCAAATTCACATTTTAACATACATTTATGATAAGGAGAATATATTGATAATAGGTTGCCAGTCAATAAGTGGCCGCAAGTAATTTTAATTAAAATAATGTTAATTAATTTGTCAAAATGGTTAGATAGATAATTAATATAATATAGACTAGATAGTTAATTAGCAAGCTCTACTCGGCCTGCACTCCACTACGGACGTCGCCGACTCGCTTCGCTCGCCACTCCCCACCCTTCGCTACACTTGGCCCTTGGCCTCGCATGGCTCACTCCACTCAGGACCTCCCTTACGCTTCTGCCTCCCGCAGTTTTTATAAACACTCTAGGGGTAGTAGCGACAAGACTAGGTGCAATCGAGGTGCTCCGAGTCGGATCTGGGTCCTAAGTAACCTAACCGGCCCGATTTGGTTATATAGAAATTAATTTCAATTTCAAATATAGTACATTAAAAAATATGAACAAGAAATAGTATGACTAGGAACAATAGGCATTTTAACCATTATGTACATATACATGACATGCAAATGATATGACAACATACAAGTATGGCTATTAAAAAGTATTCGCATCTAATATTATGTCTGCAAAATATTATTATGACAAGATATGTATGCGGGACAACTATAGGACAACAAATGTTATACGAATGAATAGGACATAAAGAGTCCAAATCATCACCTAACACTGCACTGCGCTCGTCACCCAGAGATCTAAGATGTTATATCTCTAAGCCCTGTAATTTCTCTGGAAACATCGTCCTTCAAACCAAAACACGATATTTGTACGTTTCAGCGTAGGGGTAGAATAACTGGCTTGTATTTTGTGCTAAAATACCATTTTCCATATGGAATGGAGTTGCAGCCGTCCAATCGGTCCAACTATTGGGTGGGCAGGTATGTAATCAGAAATCTATTTTCATAGCAGAACTAGCAGCGCTCGCGGTTTCACCTGCGTAGTTCCCGAATCCGTTATTTCCCGCGTTTTTTAAAACTTTTGTAGGTTTCACTTCATTAAAGGGGAAGATTGATGCGTTCGAAATGTGGTGCTGGCGGAAAATGCTTGGCATCAAGTGGACAGCTCGCCGCACAAATGCATCAATCCTGAACCAGCTGAAGATCAGTACAAGGCTCTCCACCATCTGCACTCAGCGGACTCTTCAATTTTTCGGACACGTGGCTAGACGACATGAAAGCTTAGAAAAGTTAATAATGATCGGTCGCGTTGAAGGGAAGAGAGGTAGAGGCAAAGCGCCATCCCGGTGGATAGACACCATCAGGACCTCAGCAAGGATAAACATCCAAACTTGCTTACGGTTGGCCCAAGACAGGAGTGCCTGGAGGAAGGTGGTTAAGGACGTCGATGGTAGTCACGACCCTCAGTAATGAGGATACGATCAGGAAGAAGAGAAGAGGTTTCACTTCACCACCATCTCGCCTGATGTTAAGCGACGATGCGGTCTACGATGGAACGTGTTTACCTAGAAGAATCCGATGCACTCTCGATTTGAAGACACAAAGTTTGTAACCATCGGGGGAAACCCGACGTAACCCGCAGCCTAGACATCACAAAAGTAGAGTCAGATCTCTTCGTTCGTGTCTTTGGAACACCAACCATGAAACGATATCGCTCTTTCGAGCTACGAGCATTCCGATAGAAAAAAGGGCAAGGTTGTTCATCATGCAAATCAGTTGCAATTATGCCTATGTGTTATTCCAGACAATTATCTACATATGTGGCAAATTTCATCTAGATTCCTTCAGTTGTTTTTTTGCGGGAACGGATAACAAACGTCCATACTGACAAACTTTCATATTTCTATTATAAAATAAGAATAAATAAAATGCTTTTTAAAATCAAACTGCGTTCTTACTTACTAAATCTACACTAAGATATTTGTATCTAAACTCAGGATAACAGTCGGCTGCATTTCATTTCGCAAACACGTCTCCAACGCAAACAGTAGGCGTTTGACCCTAAAACACCGACTAGACAGATCGTCGCCCACGGAACCCCGGAGACGGAACGAGGAAAGGTGGGAGAAAGCTTTTAGCGGGAATATATCGGCAAGTACCTGATTGTTTGTTAAAAAAAGCGACATTTTTTTTTAAATAAAGAGTGACGAGACGAACATGACATTTGCCTGATGGTAAGCAACATGCCTGCCACATAACAACACAGTGGCACGCAGCTATTGGAACATAAAGAGTCCAAATCATTACCTAGCACTGCACTGCGCTCGTCACCCAGAGATCTAAGATGCTATATCTCTAAGCCCTGTAATTTCACTGGAAACATTGCCCTTCAAACCGGAACGCAGTAATGTTTACTTGTTGACACATTACTGCTTGGCGGTAGAATAACTGGCAAAGGTGTGGTACTACCCCAGGCGGACTCTGCTAAGAGTCCTACCACTACAAGACACTATCAGTGTAGAAAAATCCTACTGATATTATAAATGCGTAATTTAGGATGATCCGGAACTGGAACAGCTGAAAGAATCGTTATTTTTTACTTTTTATTTAATAAAACCACTCCACAGACTCCGGGGTCCGTGAACTTTGTGATTTGGGTTCTCTTTTTTATACAATTTTTTTGGATTAGGAGAAGAAAAGGAAGATGGGGAGTTGGGAATATTTTAAACCTAATTCTAGTGCTAGTCCGATTTCGTCTGTTGAGCCGATCACTGTTGGGATTCCGTTAGTAATCGACTCGATATCGTCGTTTGCTCGAATGCGTCGTTGCTGCGTCGAATCGAGTTGAAATTTGGTAAGGTCAGTACTCACATACGGTATTACTCGATAGCTTTACTCGAAGTCGAGTAAAAATCAACGTGTGGACCGCAAAACTCACAGCTCGAAGGCTCGCACCGAGCCGGCTCGATGGAATTAAATGAAAGTAATTTCTTTCGAACCTACTCGAAGCGAGCCGTCAATCTTGACTCGTACGTGTGTACGTGACTGCGAGTGGTATTGTTTATCGTGACTGAAAAGAGAAATTGATTTTTTGTTTGTTAATGGGGTAATCAAAGAAAGTAATTCTTCAAATAGCTCTGGAGGCATCCTTAAATAATTGTTATAATCTACAGGACATACTCGTAGCCCTTCAATCAAGTTTACGTGGCTGTAATCAGATCGGCGATCTAACCAATGTTTAACCCAGTACCTCCTTTTACGTTTTTTCTTTGATTTTCTTATAAAACACTGTGAGACTTACTAAATACAGCCACCGCACCGTCTAGTTTGTTGCACAGACATCCTTTGGCTCGAACGGTTCGGTGAATACTGAACGGTGCGCCTCACTCGATAGATCAATGCTCAATGTGTGGACGAAAGCCCATGCCATGGGTTTTACTCGACAGTTTAGCTCGATCGAGTAATACCGTATGTGAGTACTGACCTTAATAGGTTATTCCAGGCTATAATTCGAGGAGACTTAACCTGATCGCGAGAAAGTAATGGGAGCTCGCAGTTTTTCCTAGTTAGGAGCGAAACTACGAGACACTGCTAGTAATATGTATATTATCGTCTTTTTTTATCGAGGCAGAGTCTTTAATAACAAAAATAAATTAAAATAATAACTACACTACACTATGATCCTTACGAATATAACTTGTTTATTGATCTGTTAGCTGACTTCGACAAAGGTATATTTAATAGTTCTGTTTGTGTTTCTTACTGGGTTACACAGAAAAACTGACTATTTCAGAAGGGACGAGCTCTACACATCAGAATGATTACTTTTACCACTTGAGGTGCGATGGTTGGTATTCGATACTTTTTTAATGAAAACGAGTCAACTATTTAGACAACATAAATAGCCCACTTCATGTTCCCACTGCTGGGACTCGGCGCTTTCTCTCAAAAGGAGAGAATCCACCACTCTCATCAAATGCGTGTTGGTAGATTACACAAACAAGTTAAAAGATGTCTTTATTTTATCGTGCGGGTTCCTTCGCACGTTTCTTTACTTTTAAAGTGAAGTGTGGTGGTCCAGTGGCTAGAAACGTCTAATTTGACAACTGTGTGATCGTAGGATCGAATCTCATCTGCACCTCTGACTTTTTTTTTCAAGTGCAGATGTATAAATTTGTCACAAGAACTGGCTTTAACGATTGGTTTCAATAAAAACATTTGTCACGGACATGAACCATTCGTCAACGCGCATTTAGCCGGGTGGTGGATTATGGCCTTGACTCTCCATTTGTGAGGGAACGCCCAGGGTCCAAGCTCTGGGATCACATGAACGGGCTGATTATTCTGCAAGCTTATTCTAAATTGATCGGATATTATGTTCCCTTTGAAGTAAAATCAAAAGGAGATTAGAACTATGTCCCTTAATGAGGTACCTGTGGGTGCAGTGAACCGAGTGGATTGTTATTTGAAGAGTAATCGGCGCGGAGGCGCGAGGGGAAAACCTATGAATCAGTGGGGTTGGGCTTCCCTAATGGTATCTACCGCGAACTATAATGCCATTGTTTACATTGTTTACTTAGGATTATGGTTACAAATGAAAAATGATTGCTCTTTCAAATCATTTACACCATCATTGTGTGTGTTAATTGTCTACCAATCATTTATTAATTTATATGACAGTGAAATATACAAGTTGATTTGAAGAAGCTGCTGTTAGAGAGAATAAAATAGTAAAATTACTGTTTTAATCATTCTGTCTACCATTTGTTTTTAGTTATACCTCAACCTAAAAGTACCTACCAAAAAACTTTGGCCTTAAAAAAAATAACGCCACATATTTTTACCAAAGGCTGATTCTATTTCAATATAGTACGTGCAAATACATTCGATTCGATACCTGAATCATCACGAATTTGCTGGATGCATCTTACTGATACTTGTGATATCGTTAGCGGCGATGGAACTGCTGGTCTCTGGTTGGTGGTTCAAAGTTCTGTCCACGAGACGGGACGTGGCGTCACCGGAACCGGAAACGGACGCGCCGCCACAGCCTCTCTCCTCGCCTCCCGTCTGCCGGCCTCGCCTGTCTTCCATTCTCTGTACATAAGCCTACTATTGTAAGCTTACTACTGTAAAAGCACTATCCTAGTACATAAGCCCAGTTTATGTGAAAATATCACTGTTTTCAGGTTTGAAGGGATATCTTTCCAGTGAAATTTATGTATCACTGTTCTGTAATGGGCAGGAAAGTTGCATACCAATAGGCACATCCTCGCCTGTCTTCCATTATCTGTACATAAGTAAGCCTACTACAACTACTGTACTATCCTAGTACATCCCACTAATATTATAAATCTTAAAATATGGATGTTTGGATGTTTGTTGCTCAATCACGCCGTAACGTATGTACGGATCGGGCTGAAATTTGGAATACAATTAGATTATAGTCTGGAAGAACACATAGGCTACTTTTTATCCCGAGAAAATAACGGGAACGGGAACTACGGATAAAACCGCGGGGCACTGCTAGTATATTAATAAGGCTACTTTAAGTGGAGATATCACTGCGTTCCGGTTTGAAGGGCTATCTTCCAATACAATTACAGGGCATAGATAAAACATTTTGTGTATCACTGTTCTGTTCTGGTCAGGGATGTTGCACACCATCAGGCGCATCCTCGGCTGTCCTGCATTCTCTGTACATAAACCTACTACAACTACTGTACAACCACCATCGTAGTACATAAGCCCACTTTAAATGAAGATATAACTGTCTTCCGGTTTGAAGGGCTATCTTTCCAGTGAAATTACAGGGCATATAGATAAATCATCAGGGCCGGCCTTAGCCATCTAGGCGCCCCGGGCGAGCCATGCCTCAGGCGCCCTAATGTAGTATCCGGCGCCCCGGGCGACCGACTCCGTCGCCCCACCCTAAAACCGGCACTGTAAATCATCTTATGTGTATCACTGTGCGGTTAAGGGCAGGGATGTTGCATACCATCAGGCGCATGTCCTGCTCGTCTTGTCGCTCTATACGATAAAAAAGTTCGCATTTCTGGGACTCGGGACCTTCTCTAACAATTCCAGAGTCAGACATACAGACACACTTTATTGTGCACACCAGTCATGAAACACGAGTGACACTAGTTGATGTTACTAGTTTTACAATTTATTTACTTCCAGCAGCAGCTGGCGGTTTTGCCCGCGTAGTTCCCGTTCCCGTTATTATTTCGGGATAAAAAGTAGCCTATAAGTTTTCCAGGCTATAATCTATCTGTATTTAAAATTCAGCCTGATCCGTTCAGTAGTTTTTACGTGAAAGAGTAATGAACATCCATCCATTGTAGTGGTAGGACTCTTGGCAGAGTCCGCATGGGGAAGGACCACACCTTTGCCAAATATTCTACCGCCAAGCAGTAATGTGCAAACATTACTGTGTTCCGGTCTGAAGGGCAATGTTTCCAGAGAAATGACAGGGCTTAGAGATATAACAACTTAGATCTCTGGGTGACGAGCGCAGTGCAGTGCTAGGTAATGATTTGGAATCTACATGTTCCAATAGCTGCGTGTCACTGTGTTGTTATGTGGCAGGCATGTTGCTTGAAATCTTCATGTTCCTATAGCTGCGTGTCACTGTGTTGTTATGTGGCAGGCATGTTGCTTACCATCAGGCACATGACCTGCTCGTCTCGTCACTATTTATTAAAAAAAAAAAAAACATCCATACTTACAACTTTCGCGGTGATAATTTTAGTGGGATGACAAGTATGCGGACGCTGCGTATTCACATAATAGTGTGTCGAAGCTAGCAACAACAATACTCGTATTTCTTTGGGAAGATTAGTCGTCCCGGCAACCGGCGGAGCTACCAGGCTACCACGTGCGGTGTCAAGGGCGACCTTTGAATACGGGATAACGAGACGGCTTTATTTCTTGTCGATACTTTGAAAATAAATGTTTCATTTTATTGTGTAATTGGTTCTAAGCTGGTAAGTACTTAATCATCTTATTAGAAAACTTGTCTAATTGTCAATCTTGAATCTTTGACTTTTTGTATAATTAAGAGCGACTAGACGAGCAGGACATGTGCCTGATGGTAAGCAACGAGCCAGTACATAACATCATAGTGTCACGCAGTGAACGCAGTGAAGTTCACGAACGTGAAAAGTCCAACTCATTACCTAGCATAGCACTGCGTACATCACCCAGAGATATAAAGATAATTTACATGCCCTGGAAACATTGCCCTTCAAACCGGAACACTGTCATATATTGGCACATTCCTGCTTGAAAGTTACGATAGTGCTGCTCCAGAAAACAGCAGTATTTAATACCCAAAGCAGCATTCAAACCACATTTTCGCTAACTATGCAGATAGACTAGAGTAACACGTCCTCAATATGGAAATAGAACCGTGAAACTTAGTGGTAACTACTAAAAAAGGGGCGGGGGAATGATCAATCAATACGTTGATTGGTGATTCCCCTACTCCCAGTATCTGTCCGATACTGGGTTTGGCAAATGGTTTCGGGAGTAGCGCAGGTCGCAGTGATCCCCTAAACAAGGCCAGTGGACTATCCTTCTCGAGGTTGCCGCCTGTTACTTGACCGATTACCCTCTGTAATTGGTATAACAAAAACCTCTGGCCGAACCCCATTTCTTTCCCAATGCCCTCTCCTTGTCCCAAATTCCCCCCACCATATCCCACCATTCCACACACACTACACAAGCACACCACATATACACCACATACAACCACTCATTTAGGCACGCAACCACACACACACACATACAGATCACAATCACGCCTCATTTAGAAAGTACACCACCACACTCAACTACACTCAGACACACTATACAAGCCCACACATACGGCCGAACCGTGGCGGCCTATATCCACAACTCCGGCCCACAAGGCCCTGGGGCACCAAATACCCCCAAAAAGTTGCGCCACACATACCAAGGGCAGGTTGTGTGTGAGTTTTTAAAATCCAGCTCAAAAACCCTAATGATGTCGGCACAACGAAAAAAGATTTTACCCCAGGAGGGTACCACTGGCTCAGCCAGCGGAGAATCCCTCACCGAGCCCAGCTCGGTCTGCCCCTCGTATTCTGGGGGGGGCAACGTGTGCTCTCAACCAGGCTCCAGCCTGGATTTATCAGGCCTCATGAAGGCAATCCCAGCAACTCAACCCTCAGTCAAGTCGCCGTGGACTGTAGTCACGCATAAGCGTCCCTGCAAAAGGGAGTCCACCCACGCGAAGGCTGACACCCAAACCCAAGGGCAGAAGAGCAGACCAGAACGCGTTCGCCATAACAGGCGCGCGAGAAGGAAAGCACTTCAGCCTAACAAACCCAAAATCATCGCAGCAGCGGAAACGCAGCGCGAACCCACACCATCCACCTCTACAGGGGCGGGACCACCACCGCCACCACCACCACCAGTTCCCAGCCAATCGGGGAAGAACAGGAAACCGAGAGGTGCTCGCGGTAGACGGACCGCTGCGATGGCTCCCATTCCTGAAAAGGAACAGCAGGGGAAAGGGTCTTCGACGGACGAGAGAGCTTCATCGAAGCGCGCTCGCCTGGACGAGACCCAATCTCCCAGAGGGGACGCCAAACGCGCGAAGACCGACCCAAAAGCAAAACGGACGGTGAGCTACGCAGACGCGGCTCAATCCCACCTGAAGGTGGTGATTACTACCGTCCCGCAGAGGGACCTCTCGCAGACCCAGGCAGAGGCGGTGAGGGTAGCTGTTGCTCGCAAAGTTATCCAAACCGCACTGTCTCCATCTTCCTCGAGCGCGCCCGCACCGTCTTTCCGCGGTCGACCCTTCCTGTTGGACGGGGCGTTAGCGATGTGGTGCGAGGACGCGAATTCGCTCAGCTGGCTGGAAGAAGAGGTGAAAAACATCGAGTCACCAATTCCTGACACCACCCTCACGGTCATCAGGCAGTCGGACATGAAGAAGAGGCTCAAGGCTGGGCTTCTAATTCATACCAGCATTACCGACCCTGCCATACTGCAGCGAGTCCTTTGTGCCCAGAATCCGTGGTACAATGTGGACTCGTGGCAGTGCTACGATATGACCGTGGACGACCAACCACAGGACGCTATGGGCTCCGAGGATAAGGTAGTGCACCTTACCCTGGGAATACCTGAAGACCAGAAACAGACGATCCTGGACCGAGACCGCCGGGTAGCCCACATTACGGGGAGTGGGTACATCCGCTTCTTCTCCACAGTCGAAGCGAAAACGGCGGAAAAACAACCCGCAAAAACAACCTCAACGAGTGAGACTGAAGCAAAGGAGACGTCGACTCCGGAGCCCTCAGCTTCCGCCCTCAAACAGAGTTTGAGCGAGGTGGAAGTAGTCTCACCGTTGCCGAGTGAGGGGTGCTGCAGCAGTGACGAAGATGGCGTCCTGCGAAGCCCATAGCCCCCTCAAGTTCATCCAGACCAATCTCCAGCACAAGCAGATAGCGGCGGCCACTCTACGCAGAGTGCTGGAGAAGAACAGCAAGACCGTCGCCATGATCCAGGAGCCCTGGATCAAAAATAATAAAATCTGCGGTCTCAGTAACATCGGAGGTAAGTTAATGGTAGACACTACTGTTGAAACCCCAAGAACATGTATTTATATGCCTAAAACAACAACAGCCACTTTGCTTAACCAATTCTGTTCTAGAGACCTCACAGCAGTGAGACTTACTACAGAAAACCAAACCGTCTTAGTACTAGCATCAGTGTACCTGCCGGGTGAGGGGGATATTCCCCCAAAAGAACTGGCCGACCTGGTACAACACTGCGAAGAACATCACTGGGAGCTGATCGCATCCGCGGACAGCAACGCTCACCACTCGCTGTGGGGAAGTAGAAATACCAACAAAAGGGGTGAGTCTTTAGCCGAATATTTATTCCAGACAAACCTCAACATTATGAACAGGGGTACGGAACCTACTTTTGTAAGCTCTAGGTACCAAACTATCATAGATATTACACTGGCAACCAACGCGGTGGCTAGCCAAATCGAGGGATGGCACGTATCAAACGAGCCATCTTTTGCGGACCACCGCCGCGTTTGTTTCCAACTGCGATATAAGTCAACAGACCCTGTTCCATATCGTAACCCCCGTAAAACCGATATAACAAGGTATACAGCATTATTAAACAAAACATTAGGAAACACACACCTAACTGACACAACACTTTGTACAAACAACATAGAAACGAACGTACAATTGCTAACAAAAACACTATTGGATAGTTACAAACTGGCATGTCCGGTGGTAAAATCAAACAACGTAGGTAAGGGTTCTTGGTGGGGGCCAGAACTCGAGAGACTACGCCATAAACTAAGGACGCTCTATAACAGGGCAAAAAACACCAGATCCATGGTGGACTGGGACAACTACAAAGCTGCACAAAAGCATTACAAGAGGCGAATCAGGTTCCGCAGAACGGAATCCTGGCACAACTTCTGTAATAGCATAAATTCAACAAACCAAGCCGGAAGAATAAAGAAAGTTCTAGCCAAAGGCGAGCTCAACCTCCCGGGCTCCCTAAAAAAGGAAGACGGCACTTACACAAACACAGACAACGAAACAAGTGCAGTACTTCTGGAGACTCACTTTCCTGGATGCCAGATCACAGGAGAACCAGAGTGGCCAGAAGAAAACCACTGCACACCAACAACCCAAGAATGGGAAGTAGCAAATAAGGTAGTAACCGCGGATAGAATAAAATGGGCACTTAAAAGCTTCAAACCTTTCAAATCCGCAGGGCTGGATGGTATATTCCCAGCGTTACTACAATGGCAACCAAACCAGGTAACAGAGCACCTTTTACCAATTTATAGGGCCTGTATAGCCTTTAAATATATCCCGAAAACATGGAGGGAGGCGAAAGTAATTTTCCTACCAAAACCCGGTAAGGAGGACTACACGCACGCCAAATCGTTTAGACCTATTAGCCTAACGTCTTTCCTTCTAAAAACGTTAGAAAGATTAGTGGACCGACACTTAAGAGATGGGGCACTAAAACATAAACAACTGCATCCTCAGCAGCACGCATACAGAAAGGGTAGATCAACAGAGTCAGCATTGCATATGGTTGTGCACAAGATAGAATCGGCTCTTACAAACAAACTTTCAACACTTGCAGCCTTTATAGACATAGAGGGGGCATTTGATAAAACAATGCACAACAGCATAAACCATGCTCTATGCAAACTCAAGGTCGAACCAGTGATGAGGAACTGGATCACCGAGTTGGTCAGTAAAAGAGCAGTCCAGATAGTGATGAACACTACCATAAGGGCAAAGGTAGTAAAAGGATGCCCCCAGGGTGGCGTCCTATCACCACTATTATGGAACACAGTAGTAGACAGCCTCCTAAAGACGCTAAATAACAGAGGGTACACTACTATTGGTTATGCGGATGACCTCACTATACTGATTAGCGGAAGCGCTGAAAATGTGCTTTGTAAGTCCATGCGCTCGGCTCTTCAGATTGTAGAGAAATGGTGTGGCGAACATCAATTGTCAGTAAATCCGAAAAAAACAGAGCTCATTCTTTTCACCAACAAAAGAAAGTTACCAGAACTACAACTCCCAAAATTATTTAATACCAAACTCACCCTATCATCGCAAGTGAAGTATCTGGGCATCATCCTTGATAATAAACTGAACTGGGCGAGTCATATAGATACAAAAATTAAGAGGGCCTGTCTAACTTTTTGGCAATGCCGGAGACTCATTGGGAGAAAATGGGGTCTCAATCCAAAAATTACACTGTGGTTGTACACTTCAGTGATTAGACCCTCTCTGACCTACGGATCAGTTGTGTGGTGGCCCAGAACACAACTGACCACAATAAAAGCCAAACTCCAAAGTCTGCAACGCCTGGCAAGCCTAGCAGCCACTGGATGCATGAAAACCACACCATCAGCCGCTTTGGAGTATCTCTTAAATTTGAGACCTCTACACTTAGTCATACAAGAGGAGGCCACTGCAGCCGCCCTGCGACTAAGAGCTCATGGACTGTGGAAACAGGGTACAGAAACAGAACACACAAAAGTTCTGAAACGGGTGCTGAAAGAAATACCACTTCTTGAGGCACCCATGGATAGAACAATATGCCAACACGTCTTTGATCGAAGATACAATATCCAACTTAATGCAGAATTAAAAGATAGCTCTGGTAGCAGAGAAGTAAGGATATACACAGACGGCTCCAAAACCTCACAAGGTACAGGAGCCGGTGTCTTCTCAAATGATTTAAACATAAAAATATCAACATCACTAAGTAAGTTAAACACAATCTTTCAAGCCGAATGTATCGGTATCACCAGGGCGGCACAGGCGATCGCAGCCAGAGATGTCGGGGACTTAAACATCAAAATTGTCTCCGACAGCGCGTCAGTGCTTCAAGCCCTAAAAAACAACACTATAACCTCTGTCCTTATACTGGAATGTCACAATGCACTCCAATCCATAACAGGGACGAACAGAGTAACCCTGCAATGGATTAAAGGACACAGCGACTCACTAGGTAATGATGCAGCAGATGAACTGGCCAAGAGAGGAGCAAAGGCAATAACATACGGTCCGGAACCTTTAATGCCTATACCTCAGGCCCAAATAAAATCATGGCTGCAGGAAAATACCGAAAAAGCACATTCAATGGAATGGAGAAACATTGAAGGTTGCAGGCAAACAAAAATTGCTGTTCCGGTAGCAACAAAAAAACTTGCCCGCAACCTTATCAGACTGAGCAGGGATAAGATCCGTAAAGTCATAGGTACTATGACTGGCCACTGTCCCCTTAACAAACACTTATTCAATTTAGGTGTAACAGATAGCCCTCTGTGCAGAGGATGCATGGAGGAAGAAGAAACGCCACAGCATGTGATTGTGGAATGCAGGAGCGTGGCGGATCAACGGGCAGAATTCCTCCACTCCCCAGCAGCAGTCCCGGAGGCCTTCAACAACCTGAATAGGTTGCTTGCCTTCTGGGATAGCCTGGGATGGTTGGAGTGATAGGGAAGTATGAGCCACGCACAATGGCCCACTTTGAGAGGCTAAGTGCGGAAACAGCCCCGTCAAACTAAACTAAACTAAACTTAGTGGTAACTAGGAACTTAATAATTAATTCAATATTGAAAAACATATTTGTAATCAAGTACAAACAACCAAGAGAGATGTTTTGAACGATTCCGCTCATGTAGCCATATTCACGACGACCAAAGAGAAAAACACGTGTATGTTGTACGAGTATAAAGGTACGGTTACACATGTACGTTATATTGAGCAGTAGCTACTTAGTGTGTCGGAATGTTGCTCAAAAGTAGCATTGTCATTTCGAGTTCGTTTAAAAATCGACAGGCGTGCGATTTTTGAGCATGCTACCTTTGGCACGGGTGGAAGAGGGCGTGCTTGCGTAAATAATATATTTTAGAGCATGTGTAACAGTACCTTGTCAAGTCATCCAAGCTACCAAATGCCAAATTATGTCATTGACAGACGTGCTCACAAAAAACATGTTCATAAGCTTGCTTAAAATAAGTAATTTAAGTATGGTCTACTGTTCACAGTTTCAGCAATAAGCATGCTTGTTTTTAGCATACTCTTATTTAAGTGAGCTGTGATAAAATAAATATACGGACGTGCTATTTGGCTCCAGGTTCACTCAGAGCACGTCTTTTTCTACCCGTCGATCAAACATGGGTAGATTTTCAGCACTACTAGAAATTGCTCATAGAAGAATATAATAAAATAGATTTATTGTATGTATAATAAGTATGTACTTAAAACTATACATATAAGTATTATATTACTGGTCGCCATAGTACAAGCTTTGCTTAGTTTGGGGTCAGATGGGGTTGTGTGTGAATTGTCCACCAATACTGTCAATGCTAGTTACACTCACAAATATTTCTAACTAAACATCCTGAGTATTTCCATGCAGGCTCGTCAAGTAGGTACAAATTTGTCGGTAGGTAATTACATTGATCATTAATAACAATTTAAATTACAACAATTACATAACTAATAACTTCAGCTGCAAAAGGGCTGTGTAAAAGTATACATTTTAAATTTGTAATAGAAATCCCACTAATATTATAAATGTCAAAGTATGGATGTTTGGATATTTGGATGTTTGTTGCTCAATCACGCCGTAACGTATGAACGGATCAGTCTAAAATTGGGAATACAGTTAGATTATAGTCTGGAAGAACACATAGGCTATTTTTTATACATTACATTTTTATTTCATTACATAACACATTTTTATCCCGGGAAAATTACGGGACACGACGAGAACGGGAACTACGCGGGTAAAACCGCGAGACACTGCTAGTAATAAACAAATGAAAGCGACTTGGACTCTTCATGTGCCAATAGCTGAGACTCACTGTGTTATTATGGGCAGGCATTTTGCTTACCGTCAGGCACATGTCCTGCTCGTCTTGTCACTCTATATTATAGAAAACAAACGCTTTGATGATAGTAATGAGCACGTCTGGGTTTTGTATTTTTTTATAACGTATAAAAATGACGTAACGTGTTCGTGTTTCGTTCACTAGTCATCGTGAATACGGCCTCTTTATTAGGATGTTATTCAGCTCACCTTGTTTTGGTTAGAACTTTCTTTTGAGAGGTTCCAATAATTCTTACCTAATTGGCTTACGGAGTTGTGTCAGATATGAAACAGAAAATAAAAATAGTGAATTTTTTACGTGGATTCCTCTTTGTCAATTTACATAAATAGGGATGAAAAGGATAAAGATCAACGATGAATCAAGCACCGAAATAAAACTGCTCGTGTCCTATTATTGATTTTTTTATTTGTGCTTTTCCTCTTTTATTCCCGTAAATATATAAATAAATATTGGTGAAAATTAAATATGTATTGTATCAGCTACCTCTCTGGATGTCTATCTGGCTTTGCTTTGTTTAGGAAGTATCGAAGTTTCGTTTAATGGAGTAGTGGAAATAACCTTCGTCCAACTTTTATTTATTTTAAATATGAACTCACACAACACTATTTAGCACAAAGCTAAGTAAACGTTGTGTACTACGAGAATCAGTAAGCTGATATAATGAAATAAAATTGATTTAATGCAGATTATACCAGTAAATCCATATGATTCACAAATTAATTTAAAACTCGATGCAAATTTAGAAACAAAATTGAATTAAAATAAGATGACAACATTATATGAGTGACAGAAAACAGTGAGTTTTTTTATTCTAATGCTAGTTACGTATGCTTCTAATTTTGAACAATGTTATGAACAGAATTGCACCATTAGCCCAATGCATTTAAGCAAAAAAATGGAATAAAAAACATTAAATTATGTAGTTTGGGGACTATAAAGGATCGATAGAAGGGTGCATTCTGAGCATATATTCCAATTTGAGGGATTCTGGCATGGTCAGCTCAAGGTCATTTCGATGAAAACGCGTTTAATTCGATATCTCGAGAACTGTTAGTGTTAGGCAAAAAATTGCAGAGACTTTTTCTCTTCTAAATTATATTTACTAACTTTTACATTAACAACTTTTCTTTTTTTCATCAATATTTTTCAAGTTACATCCATGTTTTGTTTTTGCATTTCTCTCAATTATTTCCATAATCCCCCTCGACCCCGTCCTCCCTGCTCCCGCGAAGTCCACGAAGGCCTCCTCCAAGGTGAGCACGCGTCACGGACCCCCACCGGTTAGTTAGCTATCACAACTAATTCGTGTACTGTTCGTTCGGCTGATTACTGTGCGATTTATGTCTAATTAAGATATTTTTTATGATAAACTGACAGGATTACAAGGACATGGGACGTGTGCCTGATGGAAAGAAACGCTTAACCATAGCAGCATAGTGTCACACGGCTATTGGAACATGAAGAGCCCAAATCATTACTAGCACTGAAATACGCTCCTCAACCAAAGATAAAAGATGCTCTATCTCTATACCCTGTAATTTCTCCATCATTGAAACACTCATGTCTTACTTTCTTATAGTATAGAGTGACCAAACGAGTAGGACACGTATCTGATGGTAAGCAACATACCTGCCCATAACAGCACAGTGACACGCAGCTATTGAAACATGAATAGTCCAAATTAATACCCAGCGCTACACGGACTCGTCACCCAGAGAAATCTAATATTACTATGCCCTGTAATATCACTAGAAACATTGCCCTTAGAACCGGAAAGCAGTGATGTTTGCACATTACTGTTTGGCGGTAGAATAACTGGAATAGGTGTGGTACCTTTCCAGGTGAATTCTGCAAAGAGTCCTATAACTACTGAAGCTTTTATAATTATCTTTTCTAATTTACCTAAAACCTCCATCTACAAAATAGGCCAACACATTTGATCAACTATAAAACAACTATAGATCAATTTTGACGTGACAACGTCTTATAATTCGATGAAGCCGGCTGCACGCACGAAAAAACATGACGTCAAGCGGCGTTACTTCGCTCTGAGGCGTTCCATTTAAGGCTTGGAGTTGAAGTTGTCACGTTCAACTATCGTCAGTAACTTTACAGACAACCGATTTTTTAATATGATTAAATCCTTATACTTGTTCAAATTATCATACTTTATTTCAAGAATCTAGCTTCTGTATTTATTGAGTAATCAATTTTTATAAACGTAAATTTAGAAAAATAGAGGTAGCTTTGCGATTTTTTTCTATCGAGGAAATTTTATGAAAACGTGTTTTCGAATAAAAGTTACTGTCGAGTATATCCTGAACTTTATTATACATGAATTTCAAAATGAAACATTCAGTAGTTTAGTAGATATTGTAAGTCGCCCAAATTAACATTACGCCATCTGACGAACCATACACCCTTAAGCCTTGAATTATCTCAAAACGGTATTGCCATTGCACTCATAACTAAGTATAACTGAATTAAAAAAGTCCCGGCTCGTCAGACAAATCAGCAAAGTTAGGCGTTTCCTTTTTGATTACATTAATTTAGCGAATGGACTGTAATTATCGTAATAGGCGTACTTCGAATATTATAATAACTGTACGTACTGCTTGTTTGTCGGAAGTTTGTTGGGGAGCTGGGAAGGTGGTTCGACTGATCTTGATGGATTATTTGTTTACTGTGAGACTATTTTTAAAACTGATACGCAGTTGCACGAGTGTTTGCTTTAGTTTCGAATAAAACGATCGCGCAGGGTTGGGGTTGTTGATTCTCTGTCATTCTCAAACATTACTGTGTTCCGGTTTGAAGGGTAATGTTTCCAGAGAAATTACAGGCCTTAGAGATATAACAACTTAGATCTCTGGGTGACGAGCGCAGTGCAGTGCTAGGTAATGATTTGGGCTCTTCATGTTCCATTAGCTGCGTGTCACTGTGTTGTTATGTGGCAGGCATGTTGCTTACCATCAGGCACATGTCCTGCAAGTCTCGTCACTCTTTATTTAAAAAAAAATTAACCTTTGAATGAAGCTTTTTTCGATTCCTACCCGCAATGTTTTTATTTTGTCCAGGCCAATGCCACGGTTAGTAAATAAATATTAAAATATTGGTTGATATTTCATACACATCAAACTAAACAAACTTTGTAATATGGGAACCAGATCTATTCTAATAATAAAGTTGATGCGATTTTTGTGCACGCTAATCTTAGGTTTACATTGATTTCAAAAATTCTTTCACCGTCGGATATAATTGTATACTTGATCCCCGAGTGCTATATGCTATGCCTAAGCAAAAGCACCCCACTGGGACTCGGGGCCTTTTCTCGCAAGCCGACAGCCAAGGCCACAATCCACCACGCTGGCCAAGTGCGGGTTGGTGGATGACACATGACTTCGAAAGATTCTAGGTACGTGTCGGTTTCCTCACGATGTTTTCCTTCACCGTCTTAAGTTAGCGGCATTAAGCACGTCACATCGAAAAGACAAGTGGTGCGCGTGGTTTTGAACCCGTGGTCTCCGGATCGGCAGGCGCCGATATGCTATGGCTATATATTATTTTCGTACCACGAGCAAAGAAGGGACGAACCGCTAGTAGCTAATATAATCCTATTAATATTATAAATGCGATAGTGTGGATGTTTAGATGTATGATTGTTGCTCCATCACGTCGGAACGTCTGAACGAATAGGGTTGAAATTTGGAACACCTCGGCTTGAAACTGGGTTATTTATAATATTAGTCTAGAATAACACATAGGCTGAGTAGCATATTTATGTAACCGCGGGGTTCTCCTAATATTTATACTAGGATTTGGATAATAGCTCAGTGGTGGTCCCATACACATTTTATTGAAATCGGTGCTTACAATTTAAATTAAAAATTTAATTTAAAAAACTTTAAATTTACTTTCACATATTTGATGACTTATTAGCGACGGTTTCTTATGAATGTTGGTGTTTGTTATGAGTGTCTGAATTTAATTTTAAATTGAAGTCGGCTTTTGTTTTTCCTGAAAAATAAATAATACTTTATTGTATTAACTAGCGATTCAACCCGGCTTCGCCCGTTGTAGGATATCTTCTTCTTAATATATATAAATCTCCTGTCACGATGTTTGTCCGCGATGGATTCCTAAACTATTTAACCGATTTTAAATTAAATTGGCACACTGTGAGCAGTCTGGTCCAACTTGAGAGATAGGATAGTTTTTTTTTCGATTAATAGTCCTTTTATGACGAAATCCGAGCGAAGCCGGAACGGACCGCTAGTAGGATATAAATATGTTGGCACATATTTAAATCTTATATCCTACCACGGTGAAAGAATTTTTGAAATCGGTCAGTAGTTCGTAAGAGTAGCGCTTCCGAACAAATGAACTCTTCAACTTTTACATCATAGGCCAGAATTGGATATATTTGATGACAATTATCACTGTGTATTACGTAACTGTATAATGTTTTTTAGTTATGAGTGATACACCTAATTAGTTGTGTTAAGGTACAAGTTCGCGCTGAGACCGCGACGCGAGACCGCGACACGAGACCGCGACCGGAGACCGCGACAGGCACTTGACACTATGGAATTGTATGGGCGCCAGTTCGCGCCGAGACCGCGACCGCGACCGGTCTTGGTCTCCTGTCGCGGTCTCGGCGCGAACTGGCGCCCATACAATTCCATAGTGTCAAGTGCCTGTCGCGGTCTCCGGTCGCGGTCTCGTGTCACGGTCTCGCGTCGCGGTCTCAGCGCGAACTGGCGCCCATACAATTCCATAGTGTCAAGTGCCTGTCGCGGTCTCCGGTCGCGGTCTCGTGTCACGGTCTCGCGTCGCGGTCTCAGCGCGAACTGGCGCCCATACAATTCCATAGTGTCAAGTGCCTGTCGCGGTCTCCGGTCGCGGTCTCGTGTCACGGTCTCGCGTCGCGGTCTCAGCGCGAACTGGCGCTCATACAATTCCATAGTGTCAAGTGCCTGTCGCGGTCTCCGGTCGCGGTCTCGTGTCACGGTCTCGCGTCGCGGTCTCAGCGCGAACTGGCGCTCATACAATTCCATAGTGTCAAGTGCCTGTCGCGGTCTCCGGTCGCGGTCTCGTGTCACGGTCTCGCGTCGCGGTCTCAGCGCGAACTGGCGCTCATACAATTCCATAGTGTCAAGTGCCTGTCGCGGTCTCCGGTCGCGGTCTCGTGTCACGGTCTCGCGTCGCGGTCTCAGCGCGAACTTGTACCTTTAGAATAAAATTGTGGATTTATCAAATTCTTATAAAGTTATAGATGTATATTATAAACTTTTGTTTGTATGTTTAATGTGTATATTTATTTGTAGTGTTTGAAATTGTTTAAATTATGTGTTATGTTATTGTTTTAATATTAATGTGATTAATGATGATTTTTTTTTGTATTTTGCATTTTGGCTGTATGTGCGTGTTGGCTACGCTGTAAGCACATACCAGCAATTGAAATAAATAAATAAATACAATATGAGTATAGATCTATAGATTAATCTAAAATATGGTTAGTGTCATTAACTTTGAACTTTATTTTACACAAAAATACCCCGTTGTTATTGATAATGGTGCTCGAAATTTATTTTATCGATAATACGTTTATAATAACATAGCAATAGGACGAGAAATACATGCGCCTGGTAGTGAGCAGCACGCACAAACTAAACACCACATACAACGGGTAGGCCGTTGTATGTGGTGTTTAGTTTGCACATCCATTACAATACCTATGCCTATACTGTATCTAAATATAATGTACTCGTATAAATTTTCCAAAAAATATTTAGATTTTTTTGAACGCGACGTTTTGAACATCAGCGCAAAGTTGCATGTTTATAGGCTTTTATCGGAGACTTTACTAATAAACGCCAGCTTTTTTCATGCGTCGCGTCGATCAAGCTCTCGGAAAGACTTTTGAAAATGAGATGAGCTCCCGTCTCCCGGTGCTATTTTTTTACTTACCTCGGGAATATTAGATTATAACGTGAACTACACAGCCTTAGGAATTGTGAATTGCTCGTTCTCTTTGATAAATAAATATTGGTGGCTATTCACACACAACACCATCTGACCCCAAACTAAGCAAAGCTTGTGTGATGGCGGCCAAATAGCTATTAAAATACTTATATAGTTTTAAATACATACTTATTATACATAGAAACACCTACACACACACACAGTGCAAACATTTGCATTCATCACACAAATATTTGCACTGTGTGGGAATCGAACCCACGACCCTCGGCTTCGGCAGGCAGAGCTACTACCAACTAAGCCACTAGGCCAGTCAATTGGTAATCGGCAAGCGTCGGCTGCACTCTATCAATATCATCAGGGATAACATCTCCAAGATGGCCATTGAAGATCGCAACGTGGAGGTGATGGAGGCTCTGAGCGGGGAGGAAACTTTAGAAAAAAATAGTCATACTCGTTTCTACTTTCGATATATTTGAAGTTTCCTGCATGTAAAATGAACAAAATGTGAAAATTAAGCATAATGTAACAAAAGGCATTGACCCCAGAGTCCGTGGAAACTATTTTAAATATAAAACAAATAAAAGTTGTGGTGTCATGGGACACCAGGTAGGAACGAAGTTTCTTCGGATAATATATAAGCATCACAATTTGCAAAGAAAAATTGCTTAATTTTATTATTTATGGTACGATCATCTGAAAAAATAACGGCAACACTGGTCACGGGCAGTTTTCACGCGTCACTTCCGTTACATAATTTTCTTACGGTTTTAGTTTCACATTTTTTTCAGTTCGGATACGCGTGAAAATTCTGATCTCCTCCAAGCCATAAGGAACTTCGATCCAATAAATAAATTGCTCATCCTAGGTACTAGGGCTTCCGGGTTACTACGTAAGCGACGTATTCCCACAGATTCCCAGCCATTGTTTCCTTCATATTTGATCTGACAACGCCTCAACATCCTCCGCGACACCTGCGCACTCAAAAATAGATCACATCCTGCACAAAAATAACGAACAACGTGAGATCGTGGCCGAGTGGCAAACCAGCGACCCACACACTGCTACCTAACCTGTGCCCAGGCCAGATGCTCTATCAACAACCACCTTACACGACAACACTTGCTGAACGAATTAAAACTTTATCTCCGTAACGTAAGGATGATTCGTAACGATGAGGTAAGTTGGTTGTGGCGTGGTGTCAGGTTGCAAGGCACTCTGCTACATCCGGTGGAGGATGCTGGTTCGTCAATCGATATGAGCTATTGATTGGGTTTAAATTATACTGTTATTTACTTAACCCGTGACGTCATAAGCGTGTTATTACACTAATTATATATATGTGAAAGTTTGTGTGTATTTGAGTAAATGTGTGTTTGTACCCATGTTCCCTCTGTGACAATCCCTCTAAATGTTCCCACTGCTGGGATTTGGCACTTTCTTTCGCAAGGAGAGAGTCAAGGCCGTAATCCACAACGATAGTCCAGTGGTTTGGTAGATGAGTCATGATCTCGAAAGATTCTGAGAATGTGTTAGTTTCCTAATGATGTTTTCCATCACTATTTTTTTAATTTAGTCGCATTACCCACGTGACTTCAAAAAGTCAGTGGTGAGCGTGAGATTCTAACCAGGGGCTGTGCTATTATGTGGCTGGCATGTTGCTTACCATCAGGCACATATCCTGCTTCTAAGCCTACTCCAATTAGAGTAAGCTTAGAATATTTAAACGTCAGACACTGTTCTATCGGACGAAACGAAGTAGAACCGGAGTAGGAACGTCGCGAGATTTTTTTTCAAAATTACTTTTTAGTATAATGAGTGTAGGTATACGTCCTGTATTTGATTTCGAAAGTCGTAAAAAAAATTGATGCAATTTTTTATTTTTTGCCGAGCTAACATGTTCGAGATAGTTCTTACTTTTAATTAGTATCGGGGTGCAATCATTTTTTGATCTGGTCTATACGGGTCCCCTACGCCTCGTACCTGGAGCAAAGTTCTTGACCATTGTCACGCGGCGACCGTTATGTACTCGGGTGGATTATTCCGGGAATAGTACTCGTAACAAGGTTAAAATTTTGACATGTTAAATACTATTGTTTGACTTTTTGTGCAATATGTCAATAACAATAGGGTACCGGACTGGGTCAATAATACACCATCCTAATTAGTCCGTCAGCTAGATCATGGAAAAATATTGGACACGTACCTATTTTTTGTTTTTTTTTTCATAATATTAAAAATCGTCAAAGATATAGACCATCAAACTTCGAGAGTCCCCACTCTCGAAATCGCGACCCCCGGTCGCGACGTCACTCGTGAGTGAAAATCGTACTCACAGTGACGTCACACGAAACTTCGAAGTGCTGTATCTTAGTCATTTTTTGTTTGTGAAACAAATGAAAAAATATGTGTACAATATTTTTTGGCAATCTAAATAACGGGCTACTTAGTTTTTTTAGGACTATTATGGGATAAATAAATAAAATAGTTTGGTCTTAGATTTAAGCTGAAATTAAGTAAATGTTTGATATTTTCTCGAAGTTTTTGTGTTTTGTTTGTATATTGACTGCTTGTTATGAACAGTTACTGCTCTCCACAGTTTCACTCGTTAGTCCACCAAATTCGTTAAAACTTTTGGAATAGAACATACCTGTAGTTTGTTTTTTTTTAGCAAACGAGTACCGAAAATTTTGACTGCGTCGCTATAATAAAGTAATACCCCGTTTACATTATTCCAGTCCAGCGACCGAATCCAGCGCTGGATTGCTTACTGCATTAATGGAAACCGGCACTGGAAAGCATCAATCCAGTGCCAATGCATTCGAGTGCCGGTTTACATTATTCCAGTAAGCAATCCAGCGCTGGATTCGGTCGCTGGACTGGAATAATGTAAACTGGATATAAAGCAAAATTGTATTTGCCATAAAACAATTACAATAAAAAAATATTCTTTGTCTTTTGACATTCCTGTCTTGACTGTCCTGTCCTGACTATTCCTGTCTTTTGACAGGTTTAGAAGAAAAGTGTTCCACATAGTATTTTTTGTATGAAAATTAACGTGGTTGTTACACATACTTACTTAATTAGGTCAACAGGTAACGCGAACCGATATACGAACAGATAGCGCGCACTTGTACCTTTAGTCACGTGTGATATGGTAAGTCCAATCCGACATAAGTTTCGGGCGCGTCCAGCGACCTTTATCAAGGAGGGTGCGCGCACGTGATCGCTGCCGTTTGACTCTGATTGATGGATTGGACCGATAATTTCACACGTGAGGAAACACAAGTTCGCGCTGAGACCGCGACAGGAGACCGCGATCGGAAACCGCGACGGGCACTTGACACCAGGCGCGATCACCAGTAAACAGCCTCAGATTATGGGGGGGTCACTAGTAGAAATACAATAAATCGAGTAAAAAAAACTACTAATAGCGCCCCATTTTAATGTAACGTATACGATTTTGGGGGAGGTCATGTCCCCTGTGACCCCCCCTTCGGACCGCGCATGCTTGACACTATGTGATTGTATGCGCGCCAGTTCGCGTCGCGACCGCGACAGGAGACCGAGACACACACGTGTCGCGGTCTCGGCTCGAACTGGCGCTCATACAATTCCATAACGTTATGTGCCTGTCGAGGTCTCAGTGCGAACTTGTACCTTCACCCGTCGACATATAGTCCATTCCACACTTAAACAAAAAGTGGTCATCGTGCACCAATCATGTGATTACCAAGACCAAACCTCAAACCAAAATCTATGGATTTAAAAATCATTTGTAGAAAATATGTTAGAGCAGTTATTATTATTGACATATCTGCTGAAAGTTTATCAGAATTGGAACAATATTTTAAACAAGGAGATATTTGAAAACGTTAGTAAATCCACGTATGAAGTTGCCGTCGTTTCCAAATATCACCATGCTATCATGATAGATATAAATATACCGTAATTAATAAACTGGAGCAGTGAACAAGAAACAACAATATCATTTTTGAATACCTATTCATAGATAACACCACACGTATGTTTTGAGGGAAAAAAAATTGAGTTTCAGTTCTAAGTGCGAGACACCCCCAAAACTTATTGTTTTTTTTCTTTTTTTTTGTATGAAAATCTTAATGTGGTTCACAGAATACATCTACTTACCAAGTTTCAACAGTATAGTTCTTATAGTTTGTAGTGGTAGGACTCTTAGCAGAGTCCGCCTGGGGAGGTACCACACCTTTGCCAGTTATTCTACCGCCAAGCAGTAATGTGCAAACCTTACTGGGTTCCGGTTTGAAGGGCAATGTTTCCAGAGAAATAACAAGGCTTAGAGATATAACAATTTAGATCTTTGGGTGACGAGCGCAGTGCGGTGCTAGTTAATGATTTGGGCTCTTCATGTTCCAATAGCTGCGTGTCACTGTGCTGTTATGTGGCAGGCATGTTGCTTACCAACAGGCACATGTCCTGCTCGTCTCGTCACTTTTTATTTTTAAAAAAAAGTTTCGGAGAAAAGTTTCGTTTTTTGCCATTAGGCTACGGAACCCTAAAAAAGTCTAATCGCCATTTAAAAATGAATCCAGATTTTTTAGGTTAGGTATATAAGATAAGGTATATAAGAGTATCATAATATCCTACTCATATTACAAACGCAACAGTTCGATGCATGCTTGTTACTCTTTCACATAATTACTGAAGGGATCTGGATGAAATTTGGCACATAGATAGGTTACGGTCCGGAATAACACATAAGCTACTTTCCCGGGGAAATAACAGGATCGGAAAATAGGCGGGTGAAACCGCGAGGCGTTGCTTGTTATGTATATTAGCAGTTCAATGCGCCTGAGTTACGGCTGGTCTAGTAAGTTACGGGTGGTCTAGTAAGTTACGGCTGGTCTAGTAAGTTACGGCTGGTTTAGTAAGTTACGGCTGGTCGAGTAAGTTACGGGTGGTTTAGTAAGTTACGGCTGGTTTAGCAAGTTAGGGCTGGTCGAGTAAGTTACGGCTGGTCTAGTAAGTTACGGCTGGTCTAGTAAGTTACGGCTGGTCGAGTAAGTTACGGCTGGTTTAGTAAGTTACGGTTGGTTTAGTAAGTTACGGCTGGTCGAGTAAGCTACGGCTGGTTTAGTAAGTTATGGCTGGTCGAGTAAGTTACGGGTGGTTTAGTAAGTTACGGCTGGTCGAGTAAGTTACGGCTGGTCTAGTAAGTTACGGCTGGTCTAGTAAGTTACGGCTGGTCTAGTAAGTTACGGCTGGTCTAGTAAGTTACGGCAGGTCTAGTAAGTTAAGGATGGTTTAGTAAGTTACGGCTGGTCGAGTAAGTTACGGCTGGTCTAGTAAGTTACGGCTGGTCTAGTAAGTTACGGCAGGTCTAGTAAGTTAAGGATGGTCTAGTAAGTTACGGCTGGTCTAGTAAGTTACGGGTGGTCTAGTAAGTTACGGCTGGTCTAGTAAGTTACGGCTGGTCTAGTAAGTTACGGCTGGTCTAGTAAGTTACGGCTGGTCTAGTAAGTTACGGCTGGTCTAGTCGGTAGAACGGCGCCTGCCGATCCGGAGACCCCGGGTTCAAAACCACGCGCACCACTGTCTTTTCGAAGTCATGTGCGTAATGGTGCTAACTTAAAACGGTGAAGGAAAACATAGTGAGCAAACCGACATGTACCTAGAATCTTTCGAAGTCATGTGTCATCCACTAACCCGCACTGGGCCAGCGTGGTGGATTATGGCCTTAACTCTCTCCTTGCGAGAGAAGGCCCCGAGTCCCAGCAGTGGGAACATTTAGTGGGCTGTTTATGCCAATGCGCCTGAAGTGAACCAATCTCGACTACGAAAGTAGTGCGTAGCTGTTTTGTAGCGACGTGCTACGAATGCCGTAGCGGACGCGTAGAACCAAATTACACTACAATATATTATGATACATTAGTTTTAGGTATTTTGATAATAAAAATACTAGTAGTATTCCGAGAACTAGCAAGATTTGAGGCAAGCTGAGAACTTTTTTTTTAAATAACTTGTGACGAGACGAGCAGGTCATGTGCCTGATGGTAAGCAACATGCCTGCCACATAACAGCACAGCATCATCCAGCTATTGGAGCATGAAGAATCCAAATCATTACCTAGCACTGCACTGCGCTCGCCACCCAGAGATCTAAGTTGTTATATCTCTAAGCCCAGTAATTTCTCTGGAAACATTGCATTTCAAACCGGAACACAGTAATGTTTTCACGTTACTGCTTGGCGGTAGAATAACTGGCAAAGGTGTGGTCCTTCCCCAGGCGGACTATGATATTCCAATAGTGTGACATTCTGCTGTTATGGGCAGGTTTGTTGCTTACCATCAGGCACATATCCTGCTCGTCTCATGACTATACAAAATGTATGAAACAGCTCCTTTTTTAATGGCAATTTCAGGGCGACCCCATGGTATTTCATAAATAGGTCATAACGATGTAGAACGCGACCCTTGGTCGGTTCTACGATCCCTTACGGTACGGTCGGTACGGTCCCTTAGGTGGTCCCATATTTTTTTACCTTCATACTTACTTTTCAATGACGCACTAGCCGCCATACTCTTGAAATCTACTCTCGACTTCCTCGTACACATGTGACCTCGTGGTTAAGTAGTAAGACTGCCTGTTAAGCCAAGGGTAGTGGGTTCGATTCCCGCCCAGAGCAAATATTTATGTGATGGATACAAATATTTGTTCTGTGTTTGTTTCTATGTATAATAAGTATGTATTTACAACTATGTAAGTATTATATCAGCTATCTGGCTGTCATAGCTTTGCTTAGTTTGGGGGTCAGATGGTGTTGTGTGAAATGTCCACCAATATTTATTTATTGTTGAATTTTGTATGAATTAAGTATTTCTTGACGTTAATGCCGTCAATAATTTCGTGGAATGCTTTGCCTTGCTGTTAAGACTGTAGGAAACTAGCAGAAAAGTAGCTTCGTGTGAAATCACCATAAATGCGTGAACTATTCTGATAGTAGCATAGGCTGAATTTAAAAAAATCAATGTAAGCAAGGTTGGGTGCCTGATGGTAATTAACACGCATCAAACAACGCATTGCCACATGAGTTTTATATCTACTGACCAAAATAAGTTTAGATTAGAGATTTATATCTACTGGCAACAGGGTGTCGGACTGGGTCAAAAATACACCATTCTAATTAGTCCGTCAGCTAGATCATGGAAAAATATGGGACACGTATTTTTTTTTTTTTTTCAAAATATTAAAAATCGACAGAGATATAGAACATCAAACTACGAGAGTGTGGTCGCGACGTCACTCGTGAGTAAAAGTCGTACCCACGAGGCCACGAGTGACGTCACGCCAAACTTCGAAGCACCGTAGCTTCGTCATTTTTTGTTTGCGAAACAAAAGAAAAAATACGTGTACAATATTTTTTGGTAATCTAACTGACGGACTAATTACTTCTTTTGAGGATGGTACCCTACTTATTACGGCCTACCGGAGGGTCTACCGTCTAACTAAAGCCTCAAATTAAGTACACCTAGCTAATTAAGTGACTGAAATTCAGAAGCAATTTAGAAGCAAGGTTAGTCGACTAAATTCAGAAGTAGTTTTAAAAGCAAGCCATCTTCGCTTGCTTACTGAACACTGCTAAATTCAGTCTTCTAAAGGCCACATATAATAAGGGCTTAAACCTGTCTTTGACGTCGCTCTCTCTTTTATTTTGGCTCGAAATTATAGAAACAGCAATAGCAAAGCCAAAGCTGATTTATTCACGCGGTAGAAAGACCGTATCTGACTCCTAAAGCATACAACCTGGTTCTTTGAGACTACTGTTATCAGTTACGAGTATCTTCTAGGTAGGCGTGCTGCGTCCTAGGCTGCGTTATTGATTATGAAGCATTTGCGGACAAAAGCAAGTGTTGATGTCGTCTTCTAGTACTTAGAAAATAATAATAAATAGGAATAAAATTATAACAATTAAAAATGCCAGATAATAATCACGGCCTCATGAAGGCTGCCGGTTTAATATTTAGCTCATTGTGTAATTTATTCATGTTTATCATCATTGTAGAGGAAATTGGTACTTATGTACGTGTGCCTACTTCGTCTGGACGTAAGCCGATGTTCTGTTAGTAGGTAAACTACAAAGCGATATTTATATTCATACTAGGAACACCCCGCGGTTTCGCCCGCGTATGTGCGTAGTTCCCGCGCTTCTACCGCCTAACGAAAAACGCTTTGACGCTTTGATATTGCTGTCTCTTTTCTTCTCGCTTGAAATGAAAGAGACGGCAATGCCAAAGCATCAAAGCGTCAAAGCGTTTTTCGTTAGGCGGTAGACCCCCGTTCTCTTTATTTTATCAGGATTAACAGTCTAGGTCCAGACTATACTCTAACAGTATTCCAAATTTCAACCCGAGCCCTTCAGAAGTTCCGATGTGATTGAGCAACAAACATCCAAACTTTCGCATTTATAAATATTATAGTAGAACTGTTCACGTGTGAACACTGACAGAGGTTGTTATAAGATCAATTTTTACTGTAATTTGGTCAACGATACGTATGTCCGGTATGCCAATAGTACTAGATGTAAACAATGTATAATTAAGAACAATAAATATTTGAAAAGAAAAATAAAAAGCTGAAATATTAAAATTGACACGTATTGTTGACCAAATTCAGTCGGAATGTATTTTCATACACTCAAGAGCTTTTGTGTGTAGGGTAATGTGGAAATGAAATTCTCAGATCGAAAGTTATAGTTTATATTAGATTTATAATAAGATATGTAGTCTACAAAATTTCACAAATTTTCACAACTTTATTTGAACCTAAAGCGTCTACCCATTTTATTATGAAAATAAAATTATCCGAAATGTAGCTACGAACGACGAGGGCTAGTTTTACGAAACCATTATTTTTCAAAATATAATCTAATAGGCAATACTTTATAATCGCATCTTTATATGAGTAAGTCAAAAAGTAATAACGGTAAAAAAATAAAAAAATATTAATCCATAAAACCAGCCCCCCGTAAACGAAACAACAACATCTTCCCATACATTATACATTACATTTATAATAACGTTATATTTAACTAGAGTTATACAGAATAATGATCCTATGAAATATAATTATGCATTTTTTTAAATTTATTCAATAGGTATAATAATAATACTTAAGTATCAATATAGGTAATGATTAGTCAATGTGCTACAGACTACTATAGTTTATAATCATGAATGAGTCATTTTATTATTTATTAGGTTAATTTATAAGTTCCATGTAGTAGGTACCTAGCACTAGAACATAGGGAGCCTCGGCCCGGAGGGCGCGTAATCACAACTAAACATGTCAACACATAAAATTATAATCAATAATAATACAGATAAAAATCATTCATAAAAACATTACAATAAAAATCTAAACATTAAAACACACTTAAAACAAACATTATATTAATATTATCATAATCATAGTGTGTAATCATAATGTACGTATTATAATATCATTTAAGCGAATAATCGTATAGTCAAAAATAATATGAGCATGGGTCGCGGGGAGAGGAGGGGCGGCTCGATCCCTAGCGACACTACTCCAGTGCAGTCTCGCGACACGACCGTTCTGTGCGGCGGCCGGCCCCCGACTGCCGCGCTCGCGCGACGTGGGGGAGGAGCGGCGGCTCGAGCCCTAGCGACACTACTCTAGCGCAGTCTCGCGACACGACCGCTCCGTCCGGCGGCCGGCCGCCGACTGCCGCTGGGCGACGGCGCGCGCGCAACCAGCCCTCTCTGTCAACATTCAACTACCCGCACATTACCTACATTCACTAACTAGCTAGCCCCGGCCGCGCTCCCCGCTCCCGGCCGCCCGTCCCTCGCTTACGCTAATATTATAATAATTATATCTTAATCCTTTACGCTATTACGTTTAGGTAAGCATTATAAATTTCGATTTTCATTTATGCTAGTCAATAATAATAATTATACAACTTTTTTTAAATTTTTGCTTTTTTTTCGAAATTCTATCGTAACGTATTTCGACTCTCTCTGCGGCGTCGAGGCGCGGCACGCACTCGACCACCTAATAAAAAACGTTCATAATAAGAAAATATATAGTGAACAACTCTGCCGACTTATATACGTTAGGTACGGCGCGGCGGACGGGCCGTGCCGGCGGGCGCCGACTTTTGGCACCAGTGTTTCGATTACGCGATTTTTTACTTCTTTATTTAATATTTTTTTAACGATTCGAGTAAAAAAGATCCCTACTAGGAGAACGTGCGAAACGGCGGGGTCCGTCCCCGCGGCCGCCGGAGACGCGGAGCTTACGAGATGATGCGGATGGCCTGATGCGCCGGCGCCGAGCAAGCCGGGCACGGCGCCGCGCCGCCCGCCAGCCGCTGCGCGCACTCCATGCAGAACAGGTTGTGTCCGCACGGCACCAGCGCCGCCGCCACGCCGCGCTCGCCGCACACGGCGCAGGCGCGCGCCGGCGACGCCGCGGGCGAGGGCCGCGCCGGGCCCCACGCCCACACGCCGGCCGCGCCGCCGCCGCACGGCGACTCGAACGACGGCGACTCGCCGAGCCCCTCGTCGCGCTCCGTGGACGACCAGATGCCGAGCAGGTCGCCGAGCCGCGCCGACGAGCCGCCGGACGAGCACGAGCCGGCCGAGGAGAAGGCGGGCTCCTGCTCGGGCCGCAGCAGCGAGGCGAGCCCGGCGCGGTACAGCTGCGCCAGCGGCTCGCCGTCGGCCGCGCCCGCGCCCGCGCCGGCGCCGGCCGCGCCCGTGCGCAACGCGATGTGCGCCTCGATCTCCTTGCGCGCCGCCTCCACGCTCTCGGGCAGGCCGGTGACCTCGAACACGGGCTCCCGCTCGCGCGAGGGTGTCACGATGTACGTGTGCGTGGTGTGCTGGATGCGTTTGATGGTGGCTCCCTTGGGCCCGACCACCAGGCCGACGACGCGGTAGGGCACGCGCACCTGTGCGGTGACGTGCCCGGGCGCGCCGGCGGGCGGCGGCGGCGCGGCTCCGCACTTGCGCGACGCGCGGATCTGCGAGAAGTGCTCGGCGGCGGAGAGGATCTCCCGCTTGGCGCGCGCCACATCCTCCTTGCGGCCCGTCACCACGAACACCGGCTCCTCGCCGCGCACCGGCGTCTTTATGTACGTGTTGGTTTTCGCGCGCAGCGCTTTTATCTTACAACCTGGAACAAAGAAAAGAGCACGTCAATAAAGCGAAACGTGACCGAAGCCCGAGGCGGCCACCCTTAGTATTATCGTCGAAAGTAATTCTAAAATTCAAGGTCGGTTTCGTCCTCGCTGTAAATTCATAGCGTTCGTGTCATTGTGAAATATTGTCAAAAATGTACAGTATAGCCGAGGCCTTAGCTTTGTTTTCGGTGGCGTCGGTGTGTCCACCGTGGCCGCGCCGCGCCACCCCCGCCCCTGCGAGTGCGAACTTTCTTTGTAATCTATGACGAAATATTACATCAGACAGAATGGAACGGAGAGCATGAGTCAGTCGGCGTGAAGCCGCCGAGAGAAGCGGCCGCGTCGTCGGTCGACATCCCGTTCGGCGATTATTAATGGACCCTTTTAAGCCCTATTCAATGATTCCTTCTCCCAACCCGTTAATTATGTGTCACCAGGTAGCGTACATTAAGTAAACAATTCACGGAGCACGTGTGTCGCCGTCCCGCTCGCCCCCGCGGGGTGGCTCGCTCCGTCCCGCTTTGGGCGCCACTGCGGCAAACAGAGCCGTCTTTGCCTCAGTATCTTGACTTTTCGAGACGTTATTGTGACGACCTACATTTGCCTCATGAATTCAATAAATATGTGAGGATTGTTTTCGAATCTAGAAACTCTCTGTCTCTATGAAATAGATTGAAGTATAGACCACCGACTTTTTGAGAAAATTACAAAAGTATATAAGTTTTAAATTAGTGAGACAAAAATGATTTTAAAGCGAATTATTTTTAAGATAAGTCATTTTATGAGTTTGCGTTTCAAGAATTATGAGTGTTTTGATTGTGACGTCCTTTATATCAGAACTCATACGGCTATAACAACCGCAGTAAGGAGGTTTACGTGTCCGTGACGTAGAGCGGTCCAGGTATCGACGCCGGGAAGCCTATACCTATAAAGAGGGTAGTTTCATGAATCACGTGTCATCGACCCACCCGCTTAACCTTTCCCCTTGCTGTGCGATTCACTTCCTTACCGCTACCATGATAAAGACCAGCTTATTTCTGTACCGATGCAATCCAATTTCCACCTTTTATATTTAGAAGTTAAGGTCGTTATTGCTGAGCGACGAGTTTTTTATACGAAAGTAATTGGTGCTAATATCAGAACGTGGAAAATCGTTTTTCGATCATGTTTTAGATTGGTTTTATTCGGGATTTATTAATATTCATAACAGAATAATTTGTTGGTGTTGTTTTGGTAAACGAATGATTTATAACATCAATTTTGTATTATGGACGTTCGGGTCCAATTCTATACAAATATCAAGTTACGGTAGGCATATTTGTGTCCAGTATAAATCAATGAATATTAGTTTTTGAACATATATTTTAATTTATTTATTAACGACAATTCTTATTATTTTAGTAGGTATTCCGAGAAAAGATTTAATTCGTAATAAGAATGGCTAGCACAGTACATAAAAAGACAGATTATATAAAATGACATCTTACTCTAATATTAAGTAAAAAGATGTTGTTGGAGTTGAATGACAATGCAACCAAAGATAGAATAAGTACTCTTACTATATACTACACTACTGTCACTATTATTCATTATCATACAATACTTGTTGGTATTCTGTGACGCGTATCTACCACCACCACCAATTTTTCATTAAAAGGTCAAAACACAATACAAATAATAATTATAAGCTTAAAACTGTAAGGATGTATGGTAATTATTTTTGACGTATACTCGTTTATACGTATAGAGATATACAAGACTACCGTGTATGCACAGGGAATTGGACACTGAAACGAAAATGGCATATCAATAAATAAACAAATATAATTTGTAATAATAGTATCATATTAGTTGACTGGCCTCGTGGCTTTGTATAGTAGCTCTGCCTGCGAAGCCGAGGGTCGTGGGTTCGATTCCCACCCAGTGCAAATATTTGTCTGACAAATTCAAGATTGTATACTGTGTCTGGGTGTTTCTATGTATACTAAGTATGTATTTACAACTATACAAGTATTATTTCAGCTATCTGGCCGTCATATTACAAGCTTTGCTTAGTTTGGGGTCAGATGGTGTTGTGTGTGAATTGTCCACCAATATTTATTTATTTATTTTTAGCAACTGAGCCTTATTATTGCTTCTTTGCATAGATAAATATTTATCACGTAAGAAAATGTTATTGGCGTCAACATTATCAAAAGTAGGCCACATATAAGCCTTTATCTGATTATAAGAAAAACGAGTGTATGTATATCTATCTCTCAAATACGAACCCAACTTTTGGCATCATCTAAATATAAGAAATACAACTATTTGACGCATTTTAGTTTAGACAACACGATGGTGGCTCGTGAATAGTTTAGCAAACTACCCCAAAGCACTTCAGTAGCGAATTCCGATGGTAGCTCCGAGTTTCAAATGTGCGGTATCTGGGTGGAGTGGTTAATATTGATAATATCTAGAGTTGGAACGGCGCCAAGCGCAGGCTGCGACCGGCTAAGGCGATGGTTTATGTATGGAGGCATTGTGGCGTACGGCGTATCGGACTAGACAATGGTAAAGAGTATTTCGATTCGAATTCTTTTTCAACGAATAAACACGGAATTGAATAACTATTTAAGCAACACTATGTTAAATAATTCCAAATTAAATAGCACATTAATTTAGTAATTGTACTTGTATTTCTAGGAAAAAACTGTTGTTTCTTATTAGTGACAACTTAACTACCTTTAGCCATTGTGATGATCACATCTGGTAAAGTTAGAAAAACCGCTGAAAAGCGAGGCTCTTAGCCGTTTTTTTTATAATAAAGTAACGAGACGAGCAGGAGATGTGCTTGATGGTAAGCATTGCCTGCCTATAACAGCACAGTGACACCGCTATCCAGTTCGTCACAGCCTACAGCCACTGGTTACTCTCTTAAACTGTAACCAGGCATTAAATACTAAGTGCCAGTAGTATTGACAGAACAGAAGAAGAATGAACAGAATCCCACTAGTAATGATTAATTAAGGTTTTGGCACCACGCAGCGCTGGAACCGATTTATCAATCTATATCGAAGCAGTGGTCGGCTCCATTTCTCAACCACTGCCTATTGATACCTACTTTATTTCAATAGTTTGTATGGCTCAACTGATTTTCGTTTTTTTTTTATTACAAGAGTTTAAAATTAATCATCGATTATTGGTTATAATATTCGATTTGCTGTTGCAAATTCCTTTGTTTCCTGAATTTAGCAATTGATTATTTTGAACGAAAATACAATTTTATTAAATCATATAATAATATATTTTGTTGTGTGTAACTATTACAGTAAGAGTTTAGAGATAATACATTTGAGTTGTAGGTGTAACATTAAGTTGCTTGCTATATATAGATAAGCTTGTATGGGTCTGGACTAATCGAAAATTATTCTAAGTTATGTAGAGTATAAAAAGAAGAAGTTATAGAAATGATGAATTTTGTTACTTTAGTAATTATTATAATGTAATATTACATATAGGTTTAAACAATGCGACATTTTACAATTCCGCTCTGAATAAAGTGAGGCTCAACGAGTCAGCCGAGCGGCGGGCGCCTCTAGGAAATGTCATTGAGGAGGCGCTACGCGGCTACGGCGTAGCGTTCACTGCACTCTACGCCGTAGCTATCCAGGTCAGTGCCCCCCCCTACGCGGTGACGTCACACTCATTTTACGAATATTACCGTTTTATTTGGTAGTATAATTTATTATTATGGTGCAATGCTGCGGAGTTTAATATACTCCTCTAATATATTAGACATGTGCCTTTTTTCATTTTTGTAGGATTCCATGTAAACGTTGGGAAAATATTTTATCAAAACCATAAAACATAATTTACAAAGATGAATCGTTTACTTGAGTATACGACTAAAGAAAATGTATATTTTATACAAACCTACTAGCTGACCCCGCAAACGTTGTTTTGCCTTAGTGAACAACCCTTGTCACTTAGGGGTATGAAAAATAGCTAGTAGCCGATTCTCATACCTACAGAATATGCATATAAAATTTGGTTAAAATCAGTAAAGCCGTTTCGGAGGAGTAAGGAAACAAACACTGTGACACGAGAATTTTATACATAAGAAGATTAGGTGAAAGTTTTTCATACTTCCGAGAACAAAAACAATATCGAAGTCAAGCAAGTAACCTAGAAAGGGAGCTTTCGCCTAGTTTATCAACTCACGGCCAATCGATCTAATTCTCGTTACTAGAGTTCTACAACTTGTGCTACGCCGTAGATGGTCTACAAGCCCTAGGTATACTTTTATTACGCCTAGGCCAAGAAATAGAAAATCTTGTGTTCTTATTTTTTTTACATTTTTTTCAAATATTTTTTTACGTAAGTAGGTAGTTAGTATTATTTTATCTAAATTTCAAATTAAACAATTAATTCATGGTTAAAATAAAATGCAGTGGAAAAATATTACAACATACAAATTTTCGTCAGAGATGTCTTGTGATGTATCTAAATTTAGCTTTTTATTTCTCTGTTGTCTTCATATCATATTCATCGCACATCAAAAATGAAGCAAAAATGCGTCCTACTGAATGTAGGTCATACTTCAACACAAATTCCCTTGTATAATCTGTACATGACCACAGATTAATTCATACCAACGAATAAATAATGACGCGCGGGAAAACAGCGGAAAGCGTGTTCCCTGAATAATGAACAATGTAACTGTCTCGCTCTCACGTCCATGAATCTATCATCCGTCTCGCTTCAACAGGATCCTTCCAATGTTTACTGTGGATAATCGATTTTGATACTTTTACCTACTTCAGTTATTGTAACTTTTTGTTCTAAGTTCAATATTTTGTTTAATAGCAGCCCGTTGCTGTTTTTCACCGGGGTTCCCTGAATTGACCTAATAAATATGTATTTAGTTTAGTATTTAGTTTAGTTTTACGTAAGAATATTTTTTCTGTATTATTACATACATATATGTATGTACAGAGAATTTTCGAATCACAATACATTATGTTATCACGATCCTCCGAAACGGCTTCACTGATTTTTATGAATTTTAATGTGTATTTTAGGTAGGTTTTCAAAAGGAGAAATTATTTTTAGACGTCATTTTATTTAGTTTTTTATCACGCAGCTTACATTTCTCTGGATATTTCTTTTTGTCTTTGGAAAAAGCTGTCCTTCGAACTTTTTTGACGTTTTAATGATATATAATAGTTTTTTTTAAATGTTTTTTTTTTTATAAATAAATCGTTTTTGGTATAATTAGGAATTAAACAAAATATTACGCCATGTTTCCTCATAAGGCTCAGTGATTCTTGATGTTGAAGCCACGAGACGAAAAATCTTGTTTATTTGGTCGTACTACACAGCATTATAAACGTAATTAGTTTGAAACAATCACGCTAATTCTCTTTTTTTTAATGTAAGAATTGAAAAGAATTTTTATTTTCCAAAATCATTTCTGCATTATTCTGTTTTGAACTATAGATGGGGTCATTTAAGTAAAGATGTATATGTTCTATGTGAAATAAACATCCATCGTTTTTGCGCATTCGGGTAATAAGGCTGTATCCCTCAGAAGTGCCGCAGTAATCTCTCGAGATCGAATATAAACGTAAATTTCTTTACAGTATTTTGATGAGCCTTATCGCTCGGTCTCGTTATAGGCGAATAAATATTATATTTCAGCCGTCTCGGATACACGCGCAGGCAGGGTTTTAGAAGGTTAATTTAAACGGTATTTGTACGACTTTAAACCTTATTATAACATAACATAGGTTCAATTCTCACCCAACGAACATGGGATATTTGTTAGGTATCTAACATGTCCTAAGTAACCTGACTAATATTAATGCGTTAATATTAATATGTGAGATTATAATCTTACGCATTAGATTATAATCTGACGGTGTTGACAATTTTACGGTGACAGACAGATAGTGCGGAAAAGACTTCAATCTTTAATATCGCTGCAAAATTGCTAGCTTATCAGTCTTTTATCGGATACAATTCGGAGAGTGTGCAGCTGATCTGCATGATCTAATTCCGCCTTGCCCTTTTTTTCTATCGGACTTCTCGTAGCTCGAAGAGGCGGCACCGGTTCATGGTTGATGTTCCAAAGACACGAACGAAGAGATTTAACTTTACTTTTGTGATAAGAACGTTTAGGCTGTGGAATGAATTGCCTGAGTGGGTTTTTCCTGATAGTTATAATCTTGGTGTCTTCAAATCGAGAGTGAATCGGTTTTTTCTAGGTAAACACGCTCCATCGTCGACCGCATCGTCGCTTTTCATCAGGCGAGATGGCGGTCAAGTGTAAACCTATATAAGTAAAAAAAAAAAAGATACATTGAGAAGAATTGTAATTGTTACAAAGCCGTCCGAAGGTAGACGAGCAACGTTCCAACAATTCAGTTCGTCGATTCAGTGAATATTTTCAGTTACACCGACTTTCCGGTCTGGTTTCTCCACCAGCGTAAATATCGTAACGAGTACGGGGGGTCTACCTCCTAACGAAAAATGCTTTGACGCTTTGATGCTTTGGCATTGCCGTCTCTTTCATTTCAAGCGAGAAGAAAAGAGACAGCAACGTCCAAAGCATCAAAGCGTTTTTCGATAGGCGGTAGAGGTGCCGATGGAAGTTGAATGTACTCATTTGAGTACTAGCTTACAGTCGAAAAAAACTGGTACCGTAGTGGTGAGAGCACCTGATTTCACAGACTCGAAGTAGTGTTGGTTCTAATTTCACTTGCACTTCTGAGTAATTTTTTCTAAGTGTACAAGGTTGTCATCACCATCGCTTTAACGGTGAAGAAAAACAACGGGAAATCTGTATGTTCTAAGAAATACCTCTTTCCTACCTTGACACTAACCTAAACTTTGACAGTGCGTTGGATAATGGCCTAGACTCAGCTTGTGAGAGATGGTGTGTCCCAGAAGTGGGAACTAAAAGTAGTAAAAGTACAGTGAGAACGGGGTGTAATATAAGATGGTATATTTTTTTAGTATCTACTAATACATCACAATAGGTCTATATTCTGCCACTGCTCGACATTAGCCTCCATAAAATACAGATTCTCATGAAGTAATTGGAGGTAATTTTTTTAAAATATATAGTGACAAGACGAGCAGGACATGTGCCTGATGGTAAGAAACATGCCTGCCACATAACAGTACAGTGACACGTAGCTATTGGAACATGAAGAGTCCAAATCATTACCTAGTACTGCACTGCGCTCGTCCCAGAGATCTAAGATATTACATCTCTAAGCCTTGCGATTTCTCTGGAAACATTGCCCTTCAAACCGGAACACAGCAATGCTTGCATATTACTGCTTGGCGGTAGAATAACTGGCAAATCTTCATGATTCAGATCCTTGGCTTTAAGTTTCCAGACGCCTTCCCAAACTCGTCACAATATCACACGTATAATGGGAAATGTTAGCCAATGCGGTTTAGTAAAAACATTTCGTCACGGAGTTGGCTCGGCGCCAACCAACTCGATCTTTCATTCGGCAATTATCTACGAAACGCAGTCGACAGTCCACTCTATATCATCGCTTAGAGAATTCGTGACTATTTCAAATAAGCCTGAAACGTCTCTTATATAATATTATCGTTTTAAATGTTTCCAACCGCCACCTTCTTTCGTATATCGTCACTCCACTGGTGGCGGTTGGAAACGAAAAGGATCGGACCGAGTGGCATTTTATGACAGAGGCATATGTCCAGCAGTGGACGAACACAGGCTGATGATGATGTTTTAAATGAAATTAGGATTCAAATTGTTAAAACAATATTAATAGTGCTCAAATATCGATTGTCAAATATAAAAATAAATGAGATAAACGATGAAACTTGAATATTTTGTTTGAAAATTTATTATTTTTACTTCAAAAATATAATCCTCTAGAAAAAGGCTGGCGGAAAACCCCTAGGCCAGGCTTGACTCGTCACATTACACGTGGGTAATAAGTTATCAACTAAGTAAATATACTCGTATATTCAGTAAAAAATTTGTAAAACTATTATAGTAAATACTGTTTAAACAAAAAGTAGGCTGGCTATGTGGCTATATTCCAGACTAAAATATCGGACTTCCAAATTTCAGCTCACTCCAACACGCAGTAGAGTAGAGATTCCTTTAACTCAAAATAATTACATTTAGAAGAAAAATGTTTAATTTTTACCGTTATTGAAATTGACTAAAATTGTTTAAGATGTAATATAAGTTTTTACCATCGCATTAAGTAGGATTTAAAAACAAAATGGCGAACACAATCGCCAAAGTCAACAGAACGCAGGAATCGTACAAACAAGTTTGGTTCGTGTAGAAACGATCATGTTTGTACAGCGCTGATGAAACTCTAATCGCCAAACAATAAGTTTGCAATCAATATTTAACTTTATTGATTAGTTTAGTTAACAAAACTAAGAAATTAACAAGTCAAAAGTAAACTGAGTATCGTTTAACATCTCGCTATCTCAAACACTAATAGAGACTAATGAAACTTTATTAGCAATTTTCGAAAAGTATTGACAACTTTAGAGTTCGGTGTCGTCATTAAATTAGACAGATTCCGTTTTGTTATATAATTAATTGAAATTAAGACAATTGTTTGATGATGAATCAAAACTGTCTTGATTGTCAACAAGGTGAATGAAACGCCACTGTATACCAAATGTCAGTTTGAAATCTAGGTCAACGTCCCACACTTGAACTATGAAAGTAAATATAAAAGTTTTAGTTCTGGCAACACCGTAAACAAATCAGAAAAAATATAAGGAACCGTCTGAAAAACGTCTACAGGAAAAAAAACAATTAGTTACCGAACGTTTTCTTTTTCAAAACCGTCAACTTCTAAACTAGGTCAATGTTCTTTTCTTGAACTGTAGAATCTTGAGTTGACCAAAATGACGCATGCGGTAGCGGCGCGACGGCAGTGCGAGTTTCCTCGTGGGGGGCGAGGGAGGGGAGTGGGGGGTGGGGAGGACTAGGGGTGTGGGGGTTGTCGCGCCCCCGATCGATACCGGTCAACGAACCCGGCAGGTCTGCGACCGGTGCAATGCCGCCGATCTAACCCACATTCGTCGGCTAATTGTCGAAGCTGTTCTACGCAGATTACGCTCTATTATAGAGTGTTGTTATTTAGGTCACGTCAAAGGGTGATCGGAAGTGCGTGAGGATAACTGTATTTTAGTTAGATTGCTTTTTGATTTGTGTTTTTACGATTAAATCGATAAAGTGAAGACCTCTCCTGTGACATCGAACTACAGGGACTAGTCAGATAATTCAGAGTCAGTAAGTTATAAAACGTTTTAACTGAGATTACAAATAAAGAGTTGTGGAAAATTTTATCACAAAAAGCTAGCAAATTCTGAGGACTCCTATAAAATTACTTTAAAAGTACTACCAAAGTACGTAAACGTCGAAACGTAAATAAATCATAATTTTCTCGTAAAAGTCTAAAATTAAGGTTACTTAAGGAAATAGCGCAGGGGAGGAAAAGCTTTCCCCGTGTTCGGTGCGGCCATTGCACTCGGCTTATATAATACCAGGGGTACAGAGGTGGCCAAGAGGTGCGCCGACTACACGCAAACAGCCGTAATTCGCACACTCACGGCGAGCCAAAGGAGACCTTAACGCGATAAAAATAAATTCCATTTTTAAACAACCTGCGGTGGGGAGATGTGCGTTAAGGAAATGATTAATGGAGGTTTCTTAGCGAGTAGGTAGGTGACAGAGGGTGTGAGGCAACCGCGCGGGGGTGAAAGGGATCGAACTGAAATTGGCAGCGTTCAACCGCGTTCAACGCTCCGCCGACGTTTGTTTTGCCGTGTAATTTGTCATCGAACAATGCTTTATTCATGATTAATTATTTCTACATTTTCGATGAAAAATTCTCCCAAAATATACGGTGTGAAAATAGACGGAGCTATTTTAAATATCAAGATTGCTTAAACCGCGTACTCGTCGAATTCGGAACGTTTTGAAAATGGAACACATAACTTTTCAAATTAAATTAAACCTTAGTAGTTAAACGTTTCGGTTCATATTGTAATGGCTCTACCGATGTTAGAGTTGTTTTTTTGCCGTTTGTAAATAGATACAAATAATTTAAGACCTTGTTTGAAGCACAGTAAGTGTTGAATTCGTTTATGAGCCAGCTGACTTGATACTTGTGAGATTGACACGTGGCGGGAATGTCACGTAGGCGCGATAGAGAGGGTAGTAGGCCGTTTCGCTCTTAATGCTCGAGATAGATATCTTTCCGACGAAAGGGAAACTGTACGCGTCTGTTTTGGAACTTATTGTAATTTTACGGCGGTACTTGGAGCGTTCTAGGTGCTTTATACTGATTGATTTGTAAACTGTTTGTTGACGTTTTGTTTTGCCGGAAAACATGTCATAAATAAACATCACTATAATTATAACCAGTAAATGCCGAATTTCCTAGTTATTTATATGTAGGTTGTAAGTAAATCGGAACCAAAGCACCAATATTTGTTTTGTTTTTTTTGTTCAAATAACTGCATAGCACCGTGATATTTTATATCATCAAGCATCGATATAAACCGTTGGCTGTGCCCTCCCAAACTTCAGGCGCGCAGAATTATGTCATCGTTGGGAAGAGTGAGCTCACTCTTTCCGTTCTAGTCGGTTGCACGAAGCGGTGAACGCCAGACGATTTACCTATCGCAATTTGAGGTCAACAACTAAAGTAAAGAACCACAGCATGGGTACCTCGCCGCTAGCGATTCTAGGGGTCAAGTAGATTGGTGGTGTGTAACCCACTTACGCTACACACAAGACGCAGTTAATTACCTATTTCAAGGTGCTCAGGGTGGATCTTATGGTTTATATCTATGGGTGCAAGCGTGTTGCTTACCATCAAGCGAATGTAATGTTCGCCTAGTCATTCTTTATTAAATTAAAAAAAAATACAGCCGTTCCAATCATTAGCAGTTTAGTGAGCTACAATAGCAAAAATGAATCAGCGTTATATTTTGGCCTAAGCAGTAATCAGGTAATCACGTCATCGTCATTGTGGTTATGTATCATTGACCTTTGTAGGAAAAAGATTAGATGTAAAAACTGACTTGGATTGTGTAAATGTAAACAATGGACACTAGCTAGGGTGTCGATACTGAAAACTATCTACACTAGTATTAAGTTTGTAGTGGTAGGTAGGACTCTTGGCAGAGTCCGCCTGGGGAAGTACCACACCATTGCCAGTTATTCCACCGCCAAGCAGTAATGGGCAAACATTACTGTGTTCCGGTTTGAAGGGTAATGTTTCCAGCGAAATTACAGGGCTTACGAGATTTAACATCTTAGACCTCTGAGTGACGAGCGCAGTGCTGTGCTAGGTAATGATTTGGACTCTTCATGTTCCAATAGTTGCGAGTCACTGTGCTGTTATGCGGCAGGCATATCGCTTACCATCAGGCACATGTACTGCGCGTCTCGGAACTCGTTATTTAGAAAAAAAAATAGTAAAGTAGTGAGCTGATATCTATCATTACTTGATCTAGGACTCAGTACAGCTCTTCAATGTTTAGAGATCAGACAATATTTCACAATGCACTGGGTTCTCGCTAATTCTTCTTAGCTAACACTAATTATGACACGAGTTTGTGTACAATAACCTAGTTACATACAAACAAACCTGTATGTAATGTTATGTATTGACGGTATTACACGGTATTTTTCAGGATAAAAAGTAGTTTGTCACTTTATTACGATATCATGGTACACTATGTCGCGATTTTTTCTGAGTAGAGTTCAGAACATAATCCACCACGCCGGTCCAGTGTGAGTTGGTGAACGACACATGACTTCAAAAGATTCTAGTTACATGTCGGTTTCCTCGCGATGCTTTCCTTCGCCGTTTTTAAATTACGGACAAGACTTCGATAAGACAGTGGTGCGTATGGGATTCGAACCCGGGGCCCCGGATCGGCGGTCGCCGGTCTCCCGACTAGACCAACCGTGACTTGTCTCGTGTAGTTTACGTACTTATCTATTTGTATCGGATGTGGCGCTTTGTGGAGGTGTAGATATATTTACCTGGAAAAAGAAAAACATTGATAAGAAAGTGTGGACAAAAATATTTAACGTAAATCTATATCTATAAAAGCGAAAGGTCACTCATCAAGGAATCTCAGAAACTACAAATGCTAGGAATCTGAAATTTTGCATGATGGTTCCTTTTAGCACGTAGGCGCTCGCTAAGACGGGGTTTTGCGAAATTCAACCCCTAAGAGGGTGAAACAAGGGATGAAGGTTGTATGAAAATTTGTCATTTTCAAAGTTATCAAATTTTATATCGAGACACTTGACACGAAGCAATAAAAGGTTTGTTCTATCAATTTTGTAATTTCAAACTGTACGGTGGGGAAATTAGGTTTCAAATAGGGGATTAATGTCCATGTGGAAGTTCCCAACCGTTGAAGATAAAACCATGAATCTCTTTGTGTAGACACTTGACACGAAGCAAACGAATGTTTGTTCTTGCAATTTTGTAATTTCAAATTGTATGTGTATGGGGATGAAATTGGAGTTGAATTGGGGGCCGAATGTCTCTTACGCTTTCAGATCTAAACAACCGATTTAGATGAAATTGTTTACAATTGTTTTATCATAAGCTGTTTTTAGTAACCGTAAATGTGTCTGGATATACAATTAGGTACCTACTGCCTGTTGTTAGTATTTATTTCGCGCGAACGAAGTCGCGGGTAACAGCTAGTCCTACTATATTAATGTAGCGGAACGAAATTACTTGTATCCTTATTTCAGTGAAGAAGATTATGGCTTATATAACGATAGTTTGTTTTCAGATCATGGTACCTTATGTGTTGTTCGGTTAATTCTTGTCTAAGGTTATCTCATCATCATCCTCATTACTTGGTACTTCGTGGGCTTACTCAGCCCAGAAAACGGTGTAGTATGATGAGACGAGCAGGACATGTGCCTGATGGTAAGCAACATACCTGTCACATAACAGCACAGTGACACTCAGCTATTGGAACACGAAGAGTTAACCTAGCACTGCACTGTAATCGTCAACCAGAGATATACTTTATCTCTAAGCCCTGTAATTTCACTGGAAACATTGCCCTTCAAACCGGAACACTGTAATGTTTGCTCATTACTGCTTGACTTGCTGCTTTCTCCATGTTTCACCAATATTACCTATCTTCAATCAATCTGGTTTTACCTATCTTGTGTATACCTGATAACATTTTAGTACACAAATTAATATCATATTAACAAGCATTTGAATGCATTCCGTTGTTTTATCTAGAAACAGAAATAAAGACAGTCTAGGTATTTCATCTTTGAAACTAGACACGTAGTATGACTCAACTGTAGTTCGTCACGTAACTAGGTATGTTCGCTTTAGCAGTTAGCCATTTTTTTAAGACCACACTTTAGATATTAAATGGAATATTTCCTAGAGTACTCGTACAATTATGTTTCAAAAGGACTTTGAAAAAATAAGTCACCATACATTCTTCCATCTCCTTGGCATAAGGCAAAATAGCAGCAAGACCCGCACGATTCTATCTTACTTTAACTTCGATGCAATTTAAATATGGATGATCTAATAACTGATAGCAATATCGATCATGAACATAATTGAGGTGCTATTTGATTGGCAGTGTTACACCGAAATTATTGCCTTAACTGACCAGTCGGCAAAACATCAAATTATTGGTACAACCGTGTCGAGATAACGTTATTATTATGTCTAAATTAATTGATATTAATAACTGGTGTATCGTTTTATTCAATCGTCGATGTAGGTAAAAGTCAAGCAAGGTCGGTAAACAAAAAATTTGCCACTTTGGCCACAGCGCAACCGGGTCAGGAGGATCAGTTGATTCTTTTCTTATAACTTACACAAAAATATGTATACATTTGTTGAGAAATGTATGTAATGTACCTATTATGAATATTGTGCTTGGAATTTGTATGCCTATGTGCTTAATCTTGTTTTATATTTGTATCTTGCAATTGTATACCCATCATTTTACTTACACATTACATTACTTAAACCAATTTGTAATTGTGTGAAGTTTTAAATATTACATGAATTAGCTGCTTAGTTTACGTTCTCACCACAGCTGGGACTTGCGGCCTTCTCTCACAAGGTGAGAGTTAAGGTCATTATTCACCACGCTAATTAATTGATAGTTGGCGTATGACACATATTTAAGACTAAAACCACTAATGGTAAATCTGTACTTCTGCTCTTTGGAAAATATAAGTGGAGGCGGGTTTCGGTCCTATAATCTTACACTTATAAGATTGATAAATGCTAAATTAAGTAACTAACAATTTAAGCTTAATATTACGCCGACTCAAGTAAAATCATTAAGTAATTCCATTTGTAAGATTGGGATTTTTAGTATCACTTTTACCTAGTTCATTTGCAAACTGGGATTTATTCATTCGTCAGCCCGACAGTAAATACTAATTTGAAGTTTGAGACCTTTAAAAGTAATACTGAATGAAAATGTTAATTTAATTAGTTTAATAACATTTCAAGAATCTAAATCGAGCGTAACAGTGGGGCTCGCAGACTATTTACATCGATCAAGTTGCTAAGTGTCGCTTAGCAACTTTAATACCAAATGAGCTTGACATGCGAGCGGCTACGCGCCCGTGCGCCGAATATAAAACGAAAGTTATTTAAGTAAAGCCTATGCGTTACTAGGAGACCTTTCTCTTTGACAACAATAGCTTTGAGGGTAACGCTAAACAAATGACAATCAATATTTCTCAAGAAATATGTGACTAGAAATCGAAAATAGGAACTTTCGTTTGCAAAACTTCTTGCGAAATAAACGCGAGCGAACTTTAACAAACCTTAACGTTACGTATTCAGGGTATAATTTTGCATAAGATTTGAGGCTTTATGACTTTATGTAATTCGTAAATTAGTAATGGATTTTAGGAATCGAATGACTAAGCGACCTGTAATTTTGAGCTCATCTCCCTTTTATTAAGATTTACTTTTCTGTTTCATAGACTTCACACAAAGGTAGGTTGTGTTACTGTTTGTATGTTTCGCTACGTAACGTCACAGATTCTTTGGTCGGCGAGCGATGCTGTCACATCGGATTATTGCTCTGCGATTATATCACTTCATTTAAAAGTATTCTGTTACAAAAATAAAAAAAATACTTACTCGGCCGTAAAGCTAGTCGGCGGGGAGTTTTTGCAACGTTTATAGGTCACTTATGGTATAGTTTTTATGCAGCAATAAGTTCCGAACACGCATGAGTGGAACTTTTTAGAACTGTGTGTTTAGTCTAGACTGCGTCTCGACTTCAAGTGGCGGTATTCTATTGATATGCTAATCCAAGAAGATCGTAGTATTACAGCAGTGTACTACTAAAATATACATATATATATATACGGTCGACTTGAGAAACCTACTTTTTTTAAAGTCGGTTAAAAATGGAGACTGTGCAAACATTACTGTGTTCCGATTCAAAGGGTAATGTTTCAGCAAATTACAGGGTAAAGAGATAAATTGTTTTATGATTGGGTGGCGAGCGTAATGCTTTCCTAGGCTATATGTATATGCTAGGTGTGTATGATTGGGACTCTGTTCAATACCTTCGTAACGTTTCTCAGCCTTTATGAACGTGTTGCTTTTTATAGTATAGAGTGACGAGACGGACAGGGCATGTGCCTAATGGTAAGAAACATGCGTGCCACATAACAACACAGTGACACACAGAAACAAATCATTACCTAGCACTGCACTGCGCTCGTCACCCAGAGATCAATGATATTATACCTCTAAGCACTGTAATTTCTCTGGTAACATTGCCCTTCAACCCGGAACTAACTTGCTTAACATTAGACGCATGTTTTACTCTCCTAGTAAAACTATATTACAAATTTAAAATCGGAAATACTGGTGTATTGTTGGCATTGACTATTAACTTGAAGTAATGCTCTTAAATTAAGTTTATAACATAAATATATCCAAGGATCGTGAGCAGATATTCTTATTCGGTACTTTCAGATTCGCGTAAATAACTCATTGTAGGTAATACAATAGCTATATTCCACGTAAGATCACGGTCACTGAGATGCGTTCTAAATGATTAATAGCTATAATAGTAATTTGAACCAATAACAACAGATAATTATAATTTATTATTCGTCTGCGTAGTGTTCACTTTTATGATGTAAACAGAGTAAAGGGTAAATCAACAAAGTTTATAAGCAGTCCTCTGTAATAGCGGTAACGTACTACTTATAGGTATGACTATGTAGTTTTCATATTATCTGCGATTTTGAAATGAACTGTTGAACGATTGAATACATTTATATACAGGGTTATTGGTAATTCAGGCTGATTACCAATAACCCTGTATATTCAATAGATTTTTTTTTTGTTTTTTTTTATTGCGTTTTCGTATTTATGAAGCCATGGTGATGGCCTAGTGGTTAGAAAGTACGATTCGATAGTGAGGTCGTAGATTCGTATCTCGCCTGCACCTCTTGTGTATTTTCCCAAGTATTTTTATATTTACATGTGTAGATGCACAAGTTTGTGATCACGACTGACTTTAACGGTGAAAGAAAACATTGCGAAGAAACCGCCATATTGCAAGAATCTTTCGAGGTCATGCGTCATCCATCAACCCGCACTGGGCCGGCGTCGGCGTGGTGGATTATGACCTTGAATATCTCATCTTGCGGGAGGAGTCCCAGCAGTGGGAACATTTTAGCGAGCTGCGTATGCTACGTATTTACAAAATAGTATGAATGAACTGTTAATGTCATAGAGACTAGGAGGGGCAAAACAAGTTAGTCGTATTGACAATATCGGATACATAAATTATACAAGTATAACTTGTATTTTTAGATAAAACCATAATCTGTCGAAGTTATATGAATGACTGTAAAAACTCCGTATAAATTTGATACTATTCAAACATTATTCCAAATACGGAATATGGAGTGATCTCAAACATGAGCAGGAAACGACATGACTGTGGCCTTGTACAGTTTTACCTAACTCACGAGGATTCTAAAACTAAGTACATATTTAAATACAAATCGTTTTGACACTAGGAAATTGGCCGAGAGGAACGTTTAAAGTGCATCGAACCGAGTTCGCAAAGATAATTGTCTTGATAAAAACATTTTTATAACATTTGTCATAAAATAAAGAAACAGGTTAGCTAAGTTTGGAGGTTGCGTCGGAACATAGTCATGCCTTGTTAGAGTAACGCACGACTTTACCTAAGTACCACAAATATTCAAATCAGGTGCTTCGAACTTATCGCATCTGCTCGCCAATCTTACACCCCAAGATATTCCAAGGACAAAAATGTATAACCAGCGGATGTAAAATGCGTATGCAAGCAGTTGATGATAAACTGACAGTCAGCAGACATACCCGTCATTGTATGACAAAGATTACGTCACGCCATGCAATATCAATGGATTATAAAATATTCGGGATATCCCATCGTAGTGGAAAATAAAAACATCGTGGGCAATTATCTTACGTTGGTGGCGGGTGAACGCACTGGCCCGGTTGGCACGGGTCCAGCTCTCACGGTAAACGTCCCTAATCACTGAACTCGCGTTAGTTTAGTATGCTCCTCATCTCTCATGCGAGCCTGGTATCCGCGCAGCCATTGTACCTAGCGGCCAGGGGATAATCGAGCCATTCCTCATGTTTTCCTGGTCGTTAACTCGTGACGTCGTTACATGACGTGTTTTCTTTTTATTTTTGTCCAAACAATTCCTCACTAGAACGTCGTCAAATAAACTACATTTTTTCATCACATTATTTGTGGCCAACCTTCAAAGAATATCTAGATGATTATGTCACATTTTACGATCATTCCCACATAAACAGCTCCAAATCCGAGTTGTATGTAACGTATGTTTGAAACGTGTAAGTTTTGTAAGTGGCATGTTGTGCAACATACATTTGGTATTGCAGGAAGATTTACGTTGTGACGATAAGCGCTATCGGTGAATCAACTCGGCCGGTGCACTGACATAGACCTTACAACCTACCTACGGCGCGTTCATTCAAATTCGAGCGTGGAGTTTATCAGCCTTTCGATAGTGTTTGAGAGATTGTTCACTTATTAGGGCTTAATACTACTTAGCCAGCAAAAATCAAAAGCTATTGTGAAAGGCAAAAAAGAAACAGGTCAGTTTCAAATGGTATCAATCAGCTAATATGACTATCGAGAAGATTAACAATTTTAACAATATTATTTTACTCTAAACAATAGTATACATCAATACATCAGGTCTTTTGCAGGAAGACGTAACAACAGTCCTTTTACGTATAGAAGTATATAGGCCCCAAACTAAACAAGAAGTGGCCGACAGCGTTCCGAATCTGACATGTGAAGCAGTCGTGGTATTTCGACGGTACCCCAAAAACATGTAGCTAACATCACGTCTGCTTTATTGGTCCGCCGGCAAAATATCAAAAGTTGTTTTAGGTATTTAAACGGAGCCTGAGCACGATAGACGTTGCTCAGATGCTGATCTGGTGCCTTCGACCTCCCTCATTGCCGTGTTGTTTCCGGCTCGATACCTACCAGCTAGTGTTACCAAGTCTACTCTTCTATCAGTAGATTTGCTGTTTTGATGGACTGATTGATCGATAATTATTTCTAGTTCACACCATGTAATTATTAAATCCGCTAGACAGGACAGCAAGTGTAAAAACTGACGGCCTTATCGCAGAGAACCTTTTTCCAAAACAACTTTGAGGTGGAAAAAAATATTAAATATTTTTAACAGACTATTTTTATGTCATAAATTATATTTGTATTGTTTTTTTTAATTAGCGCTATGATATGGTCTCCTATTAATTTTAGACGGTCTGGTCTATATTTGAATTTTAGACTGTTACCAACCCAGCAGAGGGGGTCCTCTGGCGGTGTTAGCGAATTTATTTAAGTACAGCAATGTTACAGGTATTTTATTTTTCTACTGTTCAAAACGCATATTTACTACTTTTTATTTTTCTGAGGTTAGCAACACTGCCTACAGCTTAGAGGCCGGCTCGATTGCGTAAATTCATTCTGATATGTCATCGAATACATTTGAGGATTGGCAAAGGTGAATGTCGGAGCAAAAATCGCATTCCAAATTTAGTTTTTATTTGAATTATATTTGACAATTTATACATAATTTATATTGAGTAGCCTCGAAGTTGTTCTGCCGGTTACTACGACAACTTAACTTACATTAAAACTACAGGATAATAGATTCTTTAGTTTTCTTTCGTCAAGAATTACCACGGAAAAACTAATCATAACTATACTTTTTCCACACAAGTAGTTATAAAATTCGAACAACATAAACGGCGAAGATCCAAATCATAATTTGCACGTATTCCTAATCAACCGCTCAAAGAATGAAAATCTTTTCTAAGACGTAGACAAAATAAGTAACACCTCACAAAAGAATAACCCAAATTCGAGTTTGATTTGAATCTCAATAACAACGTCGGCCGTATCCAGCATCTGATTGTCTGCCGTTCCTTTATCAGGTTCCTTTGTCTGGTTCTGGATAGCCTACATTCGAACGACAATAAAAAGCTTTAGGGACGCGTCGCCTGGCAACTCACATGCCCATTGAATACTACAAAGCGTGTCCAGGTGTAGACACATGTGTATAGTTTATTTGGTTAAACTAAAACGATAGGATCTGGCCTTGAGCTCGCTATTCGGTAATGACCCTGCTAGAATCGAGTAACCGACGACTTGCGATCATAATAGGCCGGTGGAGCAGTCAAACTTGAGCTACACAAGTAATATTATAGTTGCTACAGTTTATATGGATGGAGATTAGTTACCCTTTCATGCAAAACTATTGAATAGAACTGGATGAACTGTACAGACATGAATTTTAGACTGGAATAACACGTAGGCTCATTATTATTTATATTATTATACACCTTAAAAGGAACGGGAAATACAAGGGTAAATCCACGGCGCATTACCAGTGCAAATATAAATATATCACATATTTTCTGACTTAGTGATGTTTTCTTAACATTTGTATCTGCGCGTGTATAAATAAGTGTGAGGCTATATTTTTTATTTCCAAGAACTTATTTAGCCCATCCTTTGAAATAGAGAGTAGAAATCCGTGGAATACTTTATCTATTATATCTACTTGTTTATTTACTATTATTCCCTGCTTCAGTTATTCGCTAACTTTTATTTTATAATATGATCCTATGTTGTTGTGTTCTAAATGTCGGATTGTCGGTACATCGCAAAAATTCTTAAGAAATACTCGGTATTATTTCAAGTAAAATAATCATTATACAAAAGATCTGGCGCTTGTTTGTGCAGTGGTACCTTTACCTCCGATAATTACTTTTAAAATACACAGCGAACGAATTATGTTACAAATATACTATTGAACAGATTTGCGACTGAATCAAATCGTGAACACAATGGGTAATTGAATTTAACCAGGAATAGCTCTGAACTTTAATAAGAATTCTTGCTTTATAGTATTCCACAGGGTTTCTTGGATTTCATGCCCAGAAATTTCTTGTAAACCGGAACTTTACCGAAAATGTAAGACGTGGGACGATTGAGCGCTAAATTTTTAAAAGGTTTTGGAATATAAGTGTCCTGAAGAGTGTTTATAACAAGATTCTTAGACTAATTAAGAATGTTCTACTCCAATAGTTATTAAATTTTAATTGTTCCGTACGGATTTATTTCAAAAGAAAACAACTTCTCAAGCTATTTTTTTGAAACTCCAATCAATTTGAATTTTTATATATTTATTTTCATTCACGTTCACGCTAGCATGTTTTACAACAGTAATTTTTATTTTATGTTATCCATGATTTGGCGTATGCCTACTAAATAAATTTTGCTGAACATTTCAAATTAAAAGAATTCACAAGTTGAACCAATTAATTTTACACTTTAAAATTGTGCGATACGGACTATCATTGATAGCGATCTTTTCTAGGCCATCTATCATCTCCTAGCTAAAATTGGAGCTATATTTATGCAGAGGATATTATAGATCGATTTACGTTTTTAGATCTCGAAACGATTAGTAAGGGAAAATGTATGTCTTAAGTTAAAGTTAGAGTAGTTATTAGTGTAGAATATATTGCAGATCGATGTTAATTTACGTTCTTAGATCTTGAAACAACTAGCGAACGAAGAGAACTAGAGAAATGTGAAGTTATTTGAGGACAGCACAAGCCAGTGGTAACCCCCGACGACCCGACGAGGCGCCCGGTGTCTCTCAGCGGCCCTTTGGGAACTTCTCGGAATGTTCTAGAGTTCCAGTCCGGTTGCTCGTTTATTATGTATGTATTTAGGTACTACGCTATTGTTCGTGGGGATTTTATTAATTAAACAGCTTCCTGTGGTTTGTACGAGATTTTTAGACCCGATTTGGGAAAATTTCGCTGTGTTTTTATCAGATGTCGTGGTTAAGATCTAAGAGAAAAAGCGCTTCAACGTTCTACCATTATAATTAGTGGTTTGATCTTAAGCTTAATAAATTAGTCATTCAGTTGATGGCTGCTTTGATTGTGTGTAGAGAGTGATCATATTAAGTTTTAGCCAAAAGTCTAGGTGACGGCTACAATGCTTGGAATAATTTACGGTTATCAGAATATCCTAACGGTCTGATTTTTGGAATTAGAATTACGAATGGTAATCTTGCTTGTAGTGTTAACTAATAATGAAGTGTCGATAACCTCTCTTTTCATACAAAACATGTCACAAAAAAACCTATAATATGTGCATCTGTTTGGGAGTTATAAAGTTCGAACAAAACACTTGACACATTTACGCATTATTACGACATTTTTTATCTCAGAAACTCGTATGTAATATAAAAACTTGGCGAATCTTGTCCATTTGCGTTAGTTTGATGTCACAAACTTGAAAACTTGAACCATTTCTCTACCGATCTGATTTGAGGATTCGTTCGACTCAAATATTTGACGATTCGCTCACGTAACCAAACATTTACTGTTTGGCATTCGAAGGCAAAAAATGACAAAAGCGCGTCGGTCTCTTACGGCCAAAGGACAATTTTCTCTTTTTGCAATACTGATTATTGTTTATAAAAATAAACCAGGCCGTGCCAATATGTGCACAGTCAGTAAATCCGAAACCGAGAGGTCTCATTGCAAATATTATACGGAAACAAAGGAGTGTGTAGTCTGCGTTTGCGCACCCGACTACAAAAGCTTTTGTCGACCAACTTCGAAAAGGAAAAGTGTCGTGTGTTTCACCGTTTTGGTTAATACATTTTTATTTTTGGCTCGTGTGAAGAGCATTTGATCTGAAACAAATAATCTCTTAACATAACTTCACCTTTCTCGCAAAATTAAGCCATTTTCCCAACTTAATAAACTAATGAGCTATTTTTGTGTGTGGAATTAATCAGAAAGTAAGTATATGTAAAAATGCATTGTTTTTTATTAGTCTATTAATGGCAACATTTTAGAATTTCCTACTATTTTGGAGTCTGTTGAAAATTTCGTATAAAATGATTTCACTCCTTGAATTTTCTGGGACGAGAATCGTGAATAAAGCTATGTTATAATAATCAAAACAAAAGGTTTTTTTAAAAGCAGGGGATCTTTTTCTACCTTACACATGATGGTACGAGGGTAGCAGAACCCGGTTTTTCCATTAAAATGGGGTGTTTGACAGTAGGGGTTATGGTGGCAGGACGGCAGACAGGTGAACAAGTTGTTGGTCGAAGTTAAACAACTGACGACTAATCTAAGCTCATGGACGTATAAAGAAAGACGGACGTAGTCTCGCTAAAACAAAAACTGTGTCTATCGAGTCGGCCACATAATATGCACGTGTGCGCTGTCACAAACAGGCTGAAAAGCACACATCAGTGGGTCATAATACCCCGTTTACATGATTCCAGTCCAGCGACCGAATCCAGCGCTGGATTGCTTACTGGAATAATGGAAACCGGCACTGGAATGCATCAATCCAGTGCCAATGCATTCCAGTGCCGGTTTACATTATTCCAGTAAGCAATCCAGCGCTGGATTCGGTCGCTGGACTGGAATAATGTAAACGGGGTATTACACGCGCAACTTGTATATTTGGAGCGGAGGTGATAGACGCCTATCAGTGACAACCTGACAACGCACATGGTGCAAATGTGGCCGAGTCTAGTGACACAGTTTTTGTTTTAGCGAGACTACGTCCAACTTTTTTATGCGTCCATGTCTAAGCTGATATTTTTTAAGTATACTGTATGTAGACTAGCCTCGTGGATTAGATTGTTGTGCTCCTACCCGCAAAGCCAGACGGGCGTGGTTTCGATTCCCACCCAGGACAAATATTTTGAGTGATTAATAGAAATAAATATTTGTTGTGTCTGGGTGTGTTTACAAGTATATTATAAGTATGTAATCAGGTAACGTTATGTAATTAGTATTATCTTAGCTGTGGGACAGTCATAGTGCTAACTTTGCTTAGTTTGGGGCTTTTTAGTGTTTGAATTTACTTTATCTATTTTATCTTTATCTTTTACATATACCTCCCACCCCTGTTTTCCAAAGATTTATCTACTCAAGGATTAAGCGAACCCAAAAACGTGTAAATTGATTGAGCAAGTCAAATCAGTAAAGATTAATTTGTGACGTCAAACAAACTATTAGGAAGCTTGGGTATATTGATGAATAATAAGACATGTAGGGATATTGCCGCTAACTTAAAACGGTGAAGAAAAACATCGTGAGGAAACCGACATGTACCTAGAATCTTTCGAAGTCATGTGTCATCCGCCAACCCGCACTGGGCCAGCGTGGTGGATTATGGCCTAACTCTCTCCTTGCGAGAGAAGGCCCCGAGTCCCAGCAGTGGGAACGTTTAGTGGGCTGTTGATGATATTGATGTTGATGTAGGGATATTGATGAAATGATTTTTTTTCATGAAAACAATTTCGGTTTGGACAATTGCAAAATTTTAATCATTGTTATAAATTCAGATACACGTGTTTCGAACTCGTATTGAAACCAAAGAGTATTGTTGGCCGTTATCATGACATTGAAACTGTTTCGGATGGCAAAGGTCAGAGTTAAGAGGATAACGACGGCTTACAATATCGATGATGGAAAAATATTAACATTACCAACCCTATTCGAGTCTGCGCCACATTTAATCCTCTGGCGGAATTGTGGAAATGTGTTCTTACAAATACTTTCAATTGTCATTGAAGAATTGGACACTGGCGCTAATCATTAACTACCATGAGAGTTCAGACAACTATCTAAAAAACCTGGAGCTACATTAATTTTATTTGTCTAGAATATCGATAGTGAATTTTAGTAGGGCTCTTCCGTTTATTACTCCCGCGTATTCATTATCAAATTTCCTTACTACATTATGTAACAAAACTAAACAAGAAATAGTCCAAAAATTTTACTTTGTCGTATCATCGTATGCTTATGTTCCTAGTTTATGGTTCCTAGGTATGCTAGTTACCTCTCCGAATTGCTAATACATAATAATATCATAACATCAGAGTTGTTGTTAAAACCCTTTACCATCAGACAGACCGTCTGCATCTGCCACTATTTTTATGTTATTGAAAATATTTTTGTCGTAATATACGTTGTGTGTAATTACTCCCAACATACATTGGAGTAATTTAGGACTGACGCAACGTTCTATTAGGGCAGATTAGAATTCTTCATTACTTCCCCTTGTGTCGCGTAGTCGGGTAAAATATCAACGCTTTCGTCTGCAGTCTAATTCTAATTCTAATTCAGAATGGGGGTGATAGACCTGCACTGACGTCCCGCTAGGGGTGTATTGTGCACTTCCCCCCCGCCAGCCTACCCAAACCAGCCGAGCTCCTTAAAATAGCGGAGCACGGCCTTGGGTCGCTGGCATACTAGTTTCACTCCCATTTCGTCAGTTGTTGTTTCTCTGCATATTTCATTTGGAATTTCTTCAAGGAGTCCCGATGATACTCTAATGCTTCCTGTGGCCTCACAGCCTAAGAGCACGTGCTCCATAGTTTCATTCTCCTGCAAACAGCCCCTGCATAGGGGACTGTCAGTAGATCCTATCTTGTGAAGATGGTAGTTTAAGTCACAGTGACCTGTGATCAAACCTGTCATCAGACGGAGATCTGATCTTGATAGATTTAGGAGTTTATTAGTAACTTTCCTTTCTATCAGTGGGAACACAGCTTTAGTGTGTTTGCATTTCTTGGATTTATCCCAAAGTTTTTGTTGTTCCTTTTCTGTGTGTCGACATAGCAGGTTTCGCGTTTCTGAAGCAGTTGGCTTACACAACTCTGCTATGTCAGCCTTAGTGTTCTTCTTTGCACCTGCTTTGGCAAGTGCGTCTGCTTTTTCATTTCCTTTACATAGGTTGTGGCTTTTTGTCCATTCAACTGTGACATTATAATTGTGTGCAAGACACTGTAGGGTAGAGTGACACTCTGCAATCACTCTAGACCTGGTTACGGGTCTACGGAGAGCGTAAATAGTGGCTGCACTGTCTGTTATGAACTTTAGTTTTGGTTTGTTTTCCAGTATATTGCCATCTATTTTTTTCCTAAGGACTGATTTGGCTGCTAACAGAAGGCCCATGACTTCTGCTTGGAGTACTGTCGTGGTTTTGTTTAGGGCTAGTGATTCTGCTAGGCCTAGCTCTGGTGAGTGGTAACCACACCCGACTCCCATACTGTTTTTTGCACCATCTGTGAATATGCTGCAAATATTGCTTTCCCCAGCAGTGTTTGTTTTAGAATGATCTTCTGTGACCAGCCCATACTTTTTCCCATCTAGATAAGTCGTGGCTATTCGATCCGTGCCTTGGCATGCGCCTGGGACAATTCTCGTCGCCCGATCTAGGATCTTGCAATGGCTCGTGGGAATTCCTGAGCCTTTCCATTGATCTGTCGATTTAATTCTTAGTGCTGCCGCCATTGCCTCTTGCTGTATATGAAGATGGAGTGGCGTCAGACCAAGTATTATATCAAGTGCTTCGGATGGTGTAGACTTCACACATCCGCTGATTAGTGAACATGCCAACCGCTGAATCTTTTGTAATTTAGAGATTGTAGTCACCAGATTAGTTCTAGGCCACCACACCACACAGCCGTAAGTGAGTGCTGGTCGAACTATTACTGTGTACATCCAGCGACATAGTTTTGGTTTAAGTCCCCAATCTTTGCCAATTGCTTTGGTGCACTGCCATAAGATATTAGTAGCCTTTGTGGTAACATGGTCTAGCTGTTTTCCCCACAGTAGTTTACTGTCCAACCAAATACCAAGGTATTTCACTTCCTTGCTGAGCACCAATTGCGTTCCAAATAGTTTGGGAAGTTTCAATTTTGGTATTTTTGTTTTACGCGTGAATAATACCATCTCTGTTTTGTTTGGATTAGCGGACAAATTTCGTTTTTCACAAAATGTTTCGAGAATTTTAAGTGCTGTTTGCATTTTTTCACATATAGTCGACTCACAAAGTCCTGAGACCATGATTGCTAAGTCGTCCGCGTATGCGACGGTAGTTATGCCTTCTTTGTTTAGAAGTCCGATCAATTCATCTGCTACAATTACCCACAAGAGTGGGGATACTACTCCTCCTTGTGGGCACCCCTTCGTGAGTATGCAGCGAGACTCCGTCGAGGACTCTATGTTAGCTGCTCTACTCGACAGCATTGTTGTGATCCATCCACTCACTCTGTTGTCAACATTATGTCGCCTTAGTCCTTCCTCAATACTGGGAAAAGTCGTTTTGTCAAAAGCTCCCTCAATGTCAATGAAGGTTACTAAACATGACTGTCTGATTTCCATCGCGCTTTCGATTTTATGTACAACCTGATGTAGAGCGCTTTCAGTCGATTTGCCCGATTGATAGGCGTGTTGATTCTTGTGAATTGGGCTGTCCAGTAGTGGCCCGTTTCGAATATATTTGTCACATAATCTCTCCAGTGTTTTTAGCAGGAAGGAGCTCAAACTGATGGGCCTAAATGACTTTGGGTTAGTGTAGTCTGATTTGCCTGGTTTAGGTAGGAATACTACCTTCACTTCTCTCCAAGCTTTAGGGATGTACTTCCACGCTAGACAGCTTTTGTACAAGGTTACAAGGTGCGTTTTAATCATTCCCAAACTCCAATGTAGAAGTGCCGGAAAGATTTCGTCAGGTCCTGATGCCTTGAAAGGTTGGAATGTGCTAATAGCCCAGGACAACGTTTCATCAGTAACGATTGATGACGCAAAGTCCCAGTCCTCCCTAGATGGCTTCTGGTGTGTTCGGTTTTCCCACCCTTCTCCCGATTCCAGCCTGCAGTCTGGAAAGTGGGTTTGAAGAAGTAATTCGAACTGTTCCTGTTCAGACTTAGTGTATGATCCGTCAGGTTTCTTTAAGGTTCCCAGTTTGGTCTGTGAATTATTTGATAGTAGTTTTCTTAGCCTAGCGGTCTCACTTTCCGATTGAATAGAGCTGCTGTATTTGCGCCACATACTTTTTTTGCTTTTGATTATTTCTATTTTTAACCTATGTCGGGTTTTTTTATATTCCTGCCAATCCTCTTCGCGGTTTGTGTTCATGGCTCTGTTAAAGTTGTGTCTAGCTTTCTTTCTCAGTTTACTGAGTTCTTTGTTCCACCATCTATCTTTTTTGTTCAGAGTATTGGTGTTCTCTGTTTTTAGAGGACATGCAGCTTTATAACTTTTGATTAAAGCTTTGGTTAAAAAGTCTACCATTTCTTCTATTTTGTTTGTTGTAAGTTCATTTTTTTCAACTGCTTCTTCAGGACCTTCAAGCAGGATTTTTTCAAGTGATTCTGAGAAAAGACCTTTGTCAGTTTTTTTTGGATTTCTGTAAGTCCGTGGGTGGCGTTTACATAATTTCAGACCGAACCTGATCCTACGATGATCTGAGCCGGAATATTCATCCGTAGCTACACGCCACCCACTTATGGTGTCGCCAATTACGGACGTTGCTATAGTGATGTCTACTATGGTTTTGGCCCACGAAGTGACAAACGTCGGCTCCGCTCCTTTATTTAGGATGTTAAGGTTGTGCCTGAGGGCAAAATCTAGAACATCTTTACCTCTTTCGTTTGTGTCAGGAGAGCCCCATACAGTACAGTGTGCGTTCGCATCACAGCCTATGACACATTCAATATTATTGGTGTTGCAAAAGTGTATTAGTTGTTCTAGTTCAGATGGAGGTGCAGTTAGTTCTCCATCAAAGTATGCTGAGGCTAGGAAAATGGAGCCGAGCCCACTCTTTTGACCCGTGTCTATACTTATTACCGTCAGATCGTCGGTACATAGGTGCGTTACTAGCGTTGCTTTTAGAGTTTTGGGTACATATATAATAGTACGAGTTTTATTTTGAACTGGAGCCACGAAAACGTTACCCTTAAGGGCTGTGAAACCGCTTACCTTGCCGTGGTAAAGGTATGGTTCCTGGACCAGTGCTATTGTGTTTGGTTGTTCCTCCAGCGTTCTGCGCAAGGTGTTAGAGCCTGTGACACTGTGTTGGACGTTAGTTTGTATAATATCTATTGAGACTAGGCTCTCGTTTCTTATTGATTCTGAAACCCTAGCTGTATTGAAGTTTTGTTTGTTGTTTGTGTTTTTACTATTATTGATATTTTGAAGGTGCTTATCCATTTTTAAAAATGTGCTCCTACTCCTATCTTAATTGTCTAAGGAATTGTCAGAGGCGGCGCATTCCCGCTCCGTGTCCATGAGCGACAGGGGCGAGAAGATCGTCAGGCTCATAATGTCGCCTGTGATATCGTCCTCGCCCTCGTCGTCCACTTCCAAAAGTCGGTCTACTTCCTCCCTCGTCCAATCCTTGTCCTCTAGGGGTACAGCTTCCGCACTGGTTGCAGCCACAGAGGAAGTGCCTTCACCGCTTTCTGCGGCGCTGGCGACCCTCCCGGCCTCTGCCCTTGGTCTCACTGATACCCCCTTTTTTATATCTTTTACTTTCACGTAAATTGACCCAGTAGTATAGTGAAGGCGATTGTTTACTTTTTTCAGCTTCTCCACGTCTACTGCTGGGATGCCCATCACGAGGATGTGATTAAAGGTTTGGCCTTTCTGTCGCACGATGTGTTTAAAGATAGGCCAGCCCTCTATGTTGAATGATTTATTCAATTCAGACAGGAATTCTCTTAAGATGAACGGCCATCTTTCGAGGTCTTCCCTTTCCTCATTGAAGTCTGGCACGTAAATTATGCCTGTGTGATATCTGGGAAGCTCACTCTCAGGTATCACTCTGTATCCCCCGGATCCCTCCCACAAGAGCGGCATCTTCTCGAGTGTCGAGACTAGCCACGCCAGCGAGAAGTCATCACAAGGCGTTATTTTGAGGCAACCGTGTAGCAGCCTAGCTAGGCGCTGTCCGAATATTGGCAGCCGTCTTTCGTTTTTAGGCACAGCCCTATTTGATTTAAAAAGCTCGTACTGTGCCTTGTCAATAGATTTTCGAAGTAAGGTCGCTTTGGTCTTGTCCAATATAATGCCATTAATGTCTTGCACCACCACCCGGTACCGTTTGACAGCCGTGGCGTACGAAACCTCTTGCGACCCTTCTCGTGTTAGTGCCAGTCCCTCGGTGCCTCCCAGTCCTGCCACCGTAACAGGCCCGTGAGCTAAGCATAATTTTTTGTCTGCAGCGGCAAGACTCGGTGACACCTGGTCAGAACTGCGTTGGCGTTTGGTCGGTCGTGTTGATTCCACGATCGGCCTCGATTTGTCAGCTACAGACACCACTTCGGCCCTAATCGGTGCGGTTGAGGCACCGTCGCACCCCTTTTGCACCCCGCCGACACCCTTGTCTACAAGACATGGCGTCTGCAGAGGCCTACTCGGGAGCTGGGCCCTACCGCCACCTTTTGCGACCTCTGTTGATGCTGTCGCCTTTTCCTCGTTTGGTTTCCTCTTTTCGAGGTTTATAACAATTTCGGCATTTGCCGTTTTATTCGCTAGCCGCACTCGCTCGTTCGGTTTGCGGTCCGTCGCATCGGCAGATCCGTCCACATAGCCACCCGGCACACCATCCCTGACAGGGAGGACCGGTTGGGGGGACATCACCGCTGAGCTTGGGCCCGGCGCCCCGTCGACGACTGCACCTAGTTTGCTCGGGTTTATTCGGGCCATGCACGCCATGACAGCAGGCGCAAGTTCCGTTAACCCTGCAACCTTCGCAATGCCTTTTAGATTGCGATTTATGGCATCAGCTCTTTCTGCCTCCTCTTTGAGGTAGGCCGATTGTTTTTTCCGGTGGTTTTTGCCACCAGTTTTGTGTGGCAAGGTGAAACTAGGCCTTGAAGCCTCGTTCCCCCCTCGCCCGATACCTTCTGCGCCCAACACAGCGCCAGAGGACGCCTCCAGCTGTCGCAGCCTCTGCATCCTCTTCGCTTTTCCGGGGCGCTTCTTCTTCTGCACTGGTCCAGGTCCACCTGACCGCGCAGCCGTCTCCTTCAGCGCAGGTCGTCTGCAGTTTATAAAGACATGGAAAGGTCACGATTTGGTTTGAAACAGTACGCCGGCGCAGGCGCGCCTTTACGACGTGCCACTGAAACCCGAGCCTCCAAACATCATTATCGCTCCCACCAAACACACACACCTTCAAAACGAATACCTGCTTCATTTTGAAATGTTTATTTTAAATTAGCGGGTCGCCCCGACTTCGTACTGTGTTGGATAACTTCACTTTTTCGCTTTTTCTTATTTATAATTACTAGATATTACATATTACATTTAAAATTACTAGATTTTATGACTAGGTTTGAATAATGCAAACAACACATCTAACAAATTTTACGTCCACATCCAGAAGATTAGTGTCTGCGTTTTCTGTTATCTCGTCCAAAACACAACGTACAATCTATTACAGATCTACACATTACAAGCCAAAATAATACGTGTGTAGTTTGTAATTTATCTCAAACTCTCCCTTAGGATCTGAATGGAGGACGAAGTTATTAAGCTCCGCAAATAACGGCTCTGAATGCTGATGAGCCCTGTAGCCTATAGCGTGTAGCCAATCTAAAGTTGGCAGGCGACGCTTCTAGAAATAACGTCTATGAAACAAATGTCGATGGCCAAATACTACGCGTGACGCACGCGGGCTATCCCTACATAGCCCCGTATTATTTATTCTGAAATCGTATTTCTATCGAAAACCCACGATTCGCTTAGCATCTTTGTTTCATTAAAAAATAAACTCCATCGAAAAAAAACAAGATAATTTCAAACTATAACCTGAAATGACACCGTCCAGGGAATTATTAGAATTTATTATAAGAAACCAAAAGGCAGATGATACCGAATTCTTCAGTAAAACATCGACGAAATCTTATACTAATAGTGACATTCACGAGGCGCCCTAAATTCTGTAAAGTAGGTGCCGGAGTAATAAACCCGCGAGATTGCGCAATAAAAGAGCAGCTGTACGAAATCACGAGGAAAAAAAGCGTAAAAGTACGCCGGGATTTGTTTACAAACATTGAACTGTAAGTTTCACGAGATCTTTCCATGATTATGAGACCTTTGACATTGCAAGGAGTCGAGCAATATTCGTTGTATCTCGAGGGTCCTCGACTTTATTTAGCGAAACGAGCTATATGCTGCTCCCAGACGATATTAAATAATCGATTGTTATTTTCTTTCGTCGGCGAGGTGTCGGTTTTTGCTGCACCGTCATTATGACTGGACGAAAATTGCAGTGATATAGCCGCGGTCGGGCTTCAACAGAAACGAACACTCAATTAATTTTGAATTTGATTTGACAGGACGAAATTCCAGAACGATACCAGACGATCACTCAAAAATGTAGATGAGTACATCGTATTGTTTTCGTTCTATTGATGAGTTTGTTTTGTGTCGCACATGTTTGCGTGGAGCTTAGGCGGCGATGTAAAGGTCAGGTGCCGAGTCGGGAGGCGGATGACGAATGCACAAGGGTTGTTGAACGCGCGTCTATTTCTGAGCGACTAAATGTGGCGACGCTCACCGACTGACATTTAGTCGGACTAGGTGCATCCGAGACTAGCCGCTGCCGACGCTACGCGAGAACTATGAATAGTATAGGCGACATTTCTGAGATGATCCATCAAAAACGTCAAGAGAACGCAAAACCAATTTAGGTCGGAAATGTAGGCAAGTGCTCCAGATCGAAATGAAAGATATAAAAGTCTGGACGGGCGAAAATATTGTGAAAGAGATTACCAAATTGAAAAACATCAGAAGAAAAGCTCCATGAATATCTCTAACAGATTTTGTTCGAGGCTTTGCATAATTTGTTTCTTTTTCGATATTACACTTTTTTAAGGTTGACTTAAATGTGATTTTTTAAGTTCTCACTTCAGAATAGAATGTCGAGTTAACGCTGGACAGTAACGATGTTGTTATGAAACAACGAGAATTTGGTATCTGTTTTGTATCATCATTCCCTACATTTATATGACAGAATTGAAATATCCGCGTATCTTTTTATTTCATAATGACAGATAGAGAAGCTAGCAGTATTAGTTGTGTCAATTTGAGGCTGGTAAAGTACAGTATCAACAGCCCACTAAACGTTCCCACTGCTGGGACTCGGGGCCTTCTCTCGCAAGGAGAGAGTTAAGGCCATAATCCACCACGCTGGTCCAGTGCGGGTTGGTATTTGGTTGGACTTTGATTGATGAAAGTGCAGTATCATCGATAGTATTCTCAGTGCGAGTATGAGTTGTTGACGCTCGGTGAAGGATGTACATCACATTCCTCGGCGAGCCGATCCGATCCGACCCGACGCGTGGCCAATCCGATCAAACTGTGAACATATATCGTTTACCATTTAACTGCACGCACACGTAGTTACATATTTAGACTTTTCGTCATAAACGCGTTTCGACTCCGGTAAAAAACATCCATAGTCAATCGCCTTTATTACCAACAGATGTTGATTATCTGCCGACTATATCCTGGTTTATTTAAAACGATATGTTTCATCCTCTAATCAGCACGAGGCACAAAGATCGACGAGCGGTCACCGCTACGGACGGAACGCCGATTTAATTCAATTGTGAAATTAATTGTTCAAGAATTCGGAATTAGCACCTCGTATTAGCTTACAAATGAGGTTCTCAACGCGAATTGATATCATGTTTAAAGTATTCGTTAATGAGAAATCGTAAAGAGGTGTAGTTTATGAAGCTGCAGATCGAGATGACCGGACTACATCACCATTACCGCCGCTCCGCGAGTGAAATAACTCATTAAACAAAATTGATACCGATCGTGCCCTCAGAGACCATTCCAACATTTTAATTAGGGTGCGAATGTCGATACAGTTTCAAAAACAAAGCTAAACGATTAATATTAAACCTGTTGTTACGCGCCGACTACAGTCCTGACTGAGCTTCGGAGAAACAAACCTTTTTTTCTCAAACTCCTTTCCAGTCCGCCGCTTGCGACAATTACCACGAGTTTTCGGAACGATTTGATCAACGAAGTATCGAATTCGCGACGAAACCCGAAACGATTCAATCAATATTCCGTAGAACAAAGTGCTTTGTATACTGAAAGCAAAATAGCTTACCACTAGGAATCTTAATCGATCTTTTGGCACCCGAGCGAAACTCGTCACCGGATCGATTTACACGAATATTTCCGATCGATTGTCGCCCGAAATAGGTGTTCCCAATTTGAAATTCGGATGGTACTAGTGGCCTACTAGACGCGCAAGATAAACAGTGCTTTCATTTTTATTCGTCCTCGCATTCTATTCAGGTTTGGGCTGTCACTTTTTCTTTCGTTGATCGCGGGCGGTACGGTGCGGGGCGGGAAGCGCGCGGGGGGCGGAGTGGTACTAGTGGTGTGCGAGGCGAGTGGTGCGAGTAGGATCTCGATTGGCTCCAGCCTTGACCTTCAGTCGCGATCGGTCGCGCGGGCGAACGTCGACCCGCGCTGCCGCCGCGCCGGCCGCCGCTCCACCGCGCTGCTAAAGATGCTCGATTATTGCCGATTATTGTTCTATCCGGTAAAACCATCGAGATCATTCCGATTCCTATTAAATTAAGTACGCGGTTGGAGATATGGAAGTACTTTATTTAAATACGAGTATTTGTATTTCGTATTGTAAGGAGTGTACTACGGTGTAGGTGTTCTTATTATCATAAAAAATATCGTTCTGTACAGCCTTAACAATGGACTTAAATTACAGACTTCCAGCTATTTACGGTCAATTCTTGTCTTTAATAAATAAAATGTTGCATTTGCCGCAACAAGTTTATATGTTTGCTTTTAATGGCTCATGTCGTAAACAATTGTTGTGGTTGGTCAGTATCATTGTTCAGTAAATCGATATTATGGCATTCGATGATACTGATATCGATTTTCAAGGGATTATAATCGATATATCGCATCAAAATTAGGGACATCACTAACATCTAAGCACGGAACTAACGCGCCACATATCGACGAGCGCGAGCTTTACCGCCAAGATTACATTCTTCCGCGAATTTATTACTTTTATTTTATGAACTTGCACAGAGATTATCTGTGGCATTTATATTATATTCTGTGAAGCTGCCACAATGTTAATTTAAATAATCACACATAAATTCCATAAATAGGAAGATAAATGAGTGCCAAGAGCTAGGACGTGTGCCAAATTTATTTTTATAGTAATATTTATGGTAAATAAATATAGTTGTAAAAAGTGCAACGATATTTTGAATACAAAGGGGTTGGAATAAGAAGAATAAATGCATTTTAAAAATAATAGTAAACTATCCATTGATTTAAGACAGGATAATGGGTAAATATTTGCCGACAATATCAAATGGAGGAATTAAGAGTAAGGTAGGAAATGATGAGATGTTCGAAAAGATTATCACCACGCTTTCCTTCTACATAATGAAATGTACATACATATTGGATCATGCATAGGTAATTACTTTACTTAACAATATTTAGTGTTGTTAGATCCACAGTACTACCTACCAGCAAATTCTAAATAAATATGTATGTTTGGTCTACTTGAATGCTTGTTACGCCATCACGTCGGAACGTCTGAACGGAGAGTTCAAATTTGGAACAGTTAGATTATAGCCTAGAATAGCAAACACGCTACTTTTTATACGAGGAAAATAACAGCAACGGGTAACCCCACGGAGTTAGGTAGAAATAAACTCATTTTTGAATTTACTTATTTCTTTGACATGGACACTAAATATTTCACGGAAAGGCTCTAATATTCAGTCATTAGATTGTTACAGTAAAAAAGCAAAACAAAATAATTCCTTCTCTGAACACTAGATAAGAATAATTAACATGATACTCGAATATAGCTCGCGTATACATATTAACGATTGATTGCTAGACATTACCAGGAATTCCATTCCATCCAGTCGACAGTAATTCTCGCTTTGTAAGTATTCTGCGATACTAGGGTACGATGAGTATGTGCAAGTACATTCGTTTCTGAGTAGGGTTACCAAGTTACCATATCCCAAGATTATTCCTTAAATGTCAAGATATTTAAATTCTTCTTAAGATTAAGGTCGAATTTTGGACCATTTAGTAAATTAAGGTAATTAAGGTTAATTTAGGTTAAGGTAATTAATTAAGGTAAGGTAATTTTCTAATTTTAGGATTTTTAGAATTTTCAATAAAATAAGAGTTGATGTTTTTTTTAAAGTTTGCGAAAACAAAAAATAATTTGTATGTATACACTTATCATAAAAATTAACTCAATTAGGATCCATACTTAGTACCATACTTCAATGAGTTTTTTTTCCTTTATTACTGTTTTGTATAACTTTTCGCGTGGTAAGGGTTTTTAAATGTTACTGCGTCAAAAGTAAAGCTCGGACGGAAGATACCGTAAGTGTATTTCCCATAAAGTAATAAATTAAGTTCATGAAATTCGCGACCAAATCTCAGAATGTTCAATTTCCTCCATTGAAAGGGATTTGGGCTTTTTATTTGTACTTATAATTTTTCCATTTGGTAACCCTATTTCACAGTACAACACTGGCGGGTTATTCTGTGTCTGGTTAGTAGTCGTCTTGCATCGCAGGGGCGCCTCGCCAGCCGTGACGCTAGGGCCGCTTCCGCCGCCCGAGACACATACAACTACGAGTGTAACCGTCGTATTATAAACTTCACTTAAGCTCTATCTACCTTGTTTGTCTCTTTGACTTCGTGAGACGACACTAACGAAATTTCTACACCCATTTGAGTGAACTCAGAAATTTGACAAGGATCAAGTTAAAGTCGTCGAAGGCGACTCGAAATTGAAATGTATTGTAATCTTTTAAATAAAATTATAAATATTTCCGGGTTGTAATTGGGGGAAAAGATTTTCCATGGCCATTCTGCGGAGTAATGCTGCCAGAGTAATGGGTAAGTTTGTGTGGGGGGGGTGCTATCGGTGTGTGATAATGAATGAGTGTAGAACTTTTAATTTTTAGGTGTGTTGTTTACTTGTATTAATTAATCTAAATTATTAAAATAAGTTTTATTGTGCTTGAAAATTACATTCTGATATATCGATAGGTACTATTTACTTAACTTGTTGATACAACATACTGTTTAATAAGCGTTAATAAGAAATTAATTAATTAATTTGAATGCTACACAAATAAAACATTTTTTGTTTTTGATTTTCTATTTTAACGTGATCGTAAATTATTACAAAAAATAATATGCTGAAATATTATGAAAAAAACATGGGAGAAAATTCATGGAAATTATTAGTCGTAATACAGGAAACACTCTTATCTGATATCGAGAACTTTCCGTTAAAAAGTGTATTGTGGTGCAGACACGGAACACGGAATCAACATCGCATAATCTTGTTAGTCAAACACGGGCTCTTGAATTATCGTGCGTTAACGGCCCGCACACATGAATGGTACTTACACATACGTGAGCGTACGCGATTCATTCAATTTGTTTACTCGGACTCATCGTGTATGCCGCCTCGACGCTCGGTCAAGGACGCCGTCCATCGCCCGCCTGGACTGCGCCGAAATTATAACTCTACCAACCCGAAACGCGATGATTACGGTAACAACTCCATATTCACACAACCGAACTTTCCTTTGTTATTGTTTACGAATGTCCAAGTTTCGTATTAACACAGATGCGATGTGAAACCGATTCGAGACTAACCGAAGGACCGATGCGACGATAGGGCAACAAACTTCAGGAAGCCTTTGTTAACTCATTTAAATTTAATAGTTCATTTGAATAAGCTTCCTATTTCGTCACAAAGAGCAATTTCGTCGCAAACGAGTTAAATTCGTTAGATGTAACCCATATTGCCGCCACGTGGTTTCCGAGACCTTCGTCCAGACCACCAGTTCTCAGGTCATTTACTCCAATTACGTAACACCCGTGTAACTACGTACATAATCGGCGGAATTTTTATTGACTAATTATTCGCCATTTTTTATAAGCGGTGAAGTCAGCGGATATAGCTAAATATTCAAACAGTGTATCATTCGAGGCTAACAATAACGTACAAAAAAGTCCTTCGGATAGAATTATCTCACGTCGATATCTAGTGGACGGTAAATATCGTGGCTGTTTGTACTCTACGGTCGCGGTAGGTATGCGCGGGATGGTTTTAGTGTAGGTTTTTATATCAGAGGCTGTCCAGAGATGCAGCCACATTCCTGGCCGGTGAGTCGCGCGCCGGACCACCGCTGAGGGCTTTTCACACGTAAACATCGCGTGGAAGTGGAAGACACTCAGTACTTAGATTTTACAACTTTGATGTCGCGTTGCAGAGATAAAGCGAGCCATTCATCAGGCGCGGTCGCGAGCCGGCGCGGAGTCAACGCCCAGACGGATTAAAGGGCCGATTAACGAGTACAGTTTAATTTATAACCGGAATAATAAAGCTCACCAAAAGACCGCAACACGCTCGCTGGCCTCCGGTCTCCTGCGCAGCCCACCTCGATCGTAACTCATAACTTAAGTGTCAACAAAGAGCGCCTCTCACCATATATTGTATTCTTTTTTTAATTTATTTCGGACCTTCTTGGAGTTTTACTCTGTACTTTCCTTCGCAAACGAAGCGTGCTATATATTTGAATTCATTATCTAATAACGACTAAACTTTCGATTTCGCACAAAATTTAATGTGGATTTAGAACGTAACGATAAAAAGCGCAAGCGTCTGGATGCCCGAACCGGTCGGAGCAGCCGAAATCTCTGTAATTATGTTAACAAGACCAGACACGGGCCCTCGCGAGCGCGCCGCAGCTTAGTAGTAATCGTAAACTGAACGATAGTGAAAGATATATTCAACGATCTGCGCCTTAACTTCTCTTTATGGATTTCTAAAGCACGTGTCTAGGTGATATCCTTTCTCGCCTCGAATACATCTGCTCAATAAAATGCGATAAGTTATCAAGACCGGAAAACAGGGTAAGATTCGCCGGGGAGTCGAGTGGCACTGATACCAGGGAAGTATGACAGATAAGGAGGTTACACAACGGGCTGGAGGAGCCAAGGTCGCGGCAGATGTGAGAAGCACAAGCTATCCGTTTACGGCTTATCTAGAAGAATGTTTACCGAGTGTAAATAAGCTGCGAGCCAACAGTGCGATCGAAATACTGAAGTCGATACTGCGCACGATGTTTATGGGTGTGAACGCACTCGGTCGTGGCGTCGCCGTCGTGAGAACTACTACTACATTATTAGGAGCGATGATATGGGCGATAACGCGACACGTGGTAATCGAACCCTAGCGTACTATATATATGTCACAGTGAAACGTTGCATAACGTTAAATACAGCCAGTAGTCAACGATACAGAGTCATGTCAATGTTAGCTTTGAAGACGAAATCGACTCGGCATGGCAAGCACATGATATTCTAATTGTCGAATGCGCTGAGACACCCGACCGATAAAGAGTTCACGCGATCTCGGCGGGAGGGCACGATGACGCGCCGGCTAACATTCCAAAACCGATATTATTTATTTTTAATGATGCCAATGAACGCTTAGCAAGTTTACCTTCGATTTGCATCTACCCATTTATCCGAATGCTTCCTGCTCAGGTCGTACGGAGTTTTCGTAGATTTATTTGTGAACGATATTGATATTCATTCAAGTGGAGAATGCAGGCGGCGCGGAACGGGTTGGACGCTGACGAAGCGAAAACCATTCGGCGAGGACGGGAAGCGGCGGCCAGTGGGTCACTGGACCCGGGAGCGGACCCTACGAGCCCGCGAAGGCCGCCATTCATAATAAAAATGACATCAGCCGCGTGGGAACGAGATAAATACCGCACCGAACTACTAGTTGAGACCGGCAGATTTAATTACTGCCCTCGGCTCATTAAAATTGGAGTGCGACATTTACTGGAACTTTTAACTCGAGATAGTTTCAAATACGCTGGAAGCGTTCACAAAAAAGACAAGAAAGTACGCAGACAATCGTGATGCGTCAGCGCAATGCACTTCTACCGTCTCTGTCGCTTCGGAGAATGCACTTGTCATTAGTATGCTCATCCTTGTCTCGCCAGCATCCCTGTGCGCCTCGTCCATCATCTGTCCCGTTCCCGCCACACATGACTCTGTTCGAGGAAGTGCGTTTACTTACGGGATCGGTCGGCCGCCGACTGCTTTGCATCGCATACCGCACGGATTAGGAGCCGAGGGTTTAGTCATTGAAGAAAATCAATCGGAAACCCGTGCGTGTGGCCGTACGCGACATTTCCCCCATAACAATGAGTGATAGTGCATCCGTCCCTTTCGCGGCGAGCTACGTCGTGCTGTTGCTCCGAGCCAGGTTCAATATCCCAGACCTTGGCCGTTCGAGTCTACCGATGCACGATGGCCAGTTGAAACTAGTTACTCAAACTCATCGGTAATAACTTATTATTCGCCCGCTATTTTTATCGCCTTATTGATAGACAGAACAGGATTAATACGATACGGTTGTTACGATTAGCGAAAACGCCTGAGGAAACGTAATTTTCCACTAGGCTTTGTCGGCGAGGATCGAACGCGTCGGGGTCACGTTTTGACATAAACGGCTGGACATAAAAAATTGAGAAGTTTACGATTTCTTTACCAGGAAAACTAATGAAGCGTCGGTGGTCGGCGCCGCGGCCGGTCGCCTTACCTACATCAAGTATACGAGTAGCCAATTAGATGTCGGCCGCGTTGCGAAAATAATATAAATATTAGTAGAACCGACAAAGGTTTTTAATCACTGATCTGAATGCGTTTTGTTTCTTTTGCGGTCCGAAATTACAGGTTGCGAGTTCGCTCACCCTGGCATGCCGCGCTTAGGGCAACTATGCTCTCGTGGATCGTGTGAAAAATTACCTAACATATTGCTCTTTTTTCGCATTATACCTAAGTGGCATTCGATATGTGTAATTTTTACATCCGTCCGAATATTAGGCTGTTTGTGACGCACGCATGTAACTTGACGATTCAACAAATCTGGACGTCTACTCTCTTTCTACGAAAAACGTAATTTCGAAATAAACTCGCGACTTTCCTACTCCAGTTCTACTTCGATCAGTCGTTTCGTCCTGTTATTCTAATGCTCTAAGCCTACTCGAATCAGAGTAGGCTTAACATACAAACGTCAAACAATGTTCGATCGGACGACACGAAGTAGAACCGGAGTAGGCAATTCGCGAGTTTATTTCGAAATTACGTTTTTCGTAGCGAGAGTAGACGTCCTGGTGAACCGTTAATTTCACAATTCTTTGGATGAAGTAAAAATGAGTTTGAACTAAGTTAAAAAAATAATGAAAACGAAAGCGCACGACGATCGACGAGCGACGAACGAACAGCGAGCACATCTCGCCGCCAAGGTTACGTAGTAGGGGCGGCGACCGGCGAGACGGGCGTGACGTCACGGGCGCCGGAAACGATTGTCCGTATCATAGTTACGGTTACATTTTGAGTTTAGAAGAAAGCTTCAAACCGCTTGGGCTAGGTCAGTTGCAGCTCATTACTCGGCTATCATTACGTTATCAGCAAACATGTGTTCCGGTTTCAAGGGCGATTTTTCAAGAGAAATTACCACGGATATCGGGAAATTATAGAGGAGAGACAGAAAGCACTACTGTTTTGAACAGGCTTTTGGATCACCATCAGGCACAGTTCTTGCTCGTACCATCGCTCTATTTAATTCCAAATAGTCCCAATGTCATATTATAGAGGTAGGTATATTCAATGATTATCAGTAATAAATGCCTAGCCCAGTAGTCGAAACGCTAAACTTCTATGTGTTAAGTGTTCCAGAGCCAGAATATCTGGTATGTATTTCGAATGCAGTATGAAGTTTGTCACTATCACATCACTTTTTAAAAATTGAATGAAAATATCGTGGGGATCATGTTTCTAGAAAGTATATCCGATGAAGACCAGCCTGCAATATATGATAGTGGATTATGGCTTCAATTCTATCCTTGTTAGAGAAGGTTCAGAGTACCAGCAGTGGGCTGTTTGTATTTACTACAATGGACGACGGAAATAAAACTGCCTTTTTGTCCGGTTTCAATTGCATGGCGATTAAGAAGCGAGAATTTATACTATTCATGTGTATACCAGCTCATTAAATACGAGGGCGACGAAGTAATATCGCTATGTTTGGAGAAAAGGTACATAAAGATATATGTTACAAGAAAGCGAGCGACCTCCAATTATTGTTCGATATGCATATTAATAATAAATAAATATTCGATGTCAACTAGTACAACGGCTGCCGATTATTTCATTCTCCCGCCATAAACCATGTGGGAAACATTTTAGATCTTTTATCTTAACATAAACCGATTTCAGTGTGAATAATATTTAGTGCACTTTACATGAAAATACCTCATTCTTCACTCTCATACAGCAACGGATATTTACCTGAAAACAAAAAAAAATATTTTTAGTAAATTCATCATACAGAGGTGCTAATAAATTTTTAATAGGCAATTAAGAATGTGGTCCTCAATTTTTCGTTCGGCGACCGAGGACCGAACCTCTCAAAACACGGTAATGTTTTTAAAGATTATGTTGTCAGTTACAAGTATTTATACTTAATGCCACCTGCAGGCCTTTCAAGTGAACCAATTGCAATATATACGGTTTTAGTGTCAAATTTAATGAACTTTATAATTTTTTATAGCACAAATTATTCCAGAAAATTCAGCTGTTTTCCAATAAGACGGTTTCAGGTTACATAAAAACCTGTCCAAATTGGACATAGGCGACATTAGTGTTTTCATGTATTAATTAATTTCTTAAGTAGGTATCAGTCTTTTGACAAATTTTCGGAAGTTATCATTTTCAGCAATAAGGGACCGCCAATTGTTCTTATACCTTTAGATTTTTTCCGAACAAGTTTTCGTTTTACTTAGGGTAGCCGTTAATTTAATATAGTGTTTACTCTGTTTTTTACCCATAAATTGGTCATATATCATTCTGAAAACTCCACATAATGCATAACGCACTTACACCGATCTTCATTTCAGGAAGAATGTGAAGAATTCAGTACACAATTACGTAAGATGCGAGTTTTTCATAACAAACGAAATACGACAAAGATCGCGTTAACGCAGCGTCGCCGTCGGATGTAATCATAATGATCGGCATTCCTTGGCGGCCGTGTGTCTCGAACGCGGCTCACTAGCACTGAACCACACTGAACGAACTAACATAACTTATTATCTACTTTATTTGAAGAAAATTAGGCCTTAGGGATACGCGATTTAGGTTAATTTTAATCACGAACTTGAATAATATGTTTACCTCCCTAGTAAGTAGTACCGTAACTTGGGAAACTTTAGCCGTAACAATTACGTTTCAAGAATATTAAAATCATACACCTACATGTAACTTTACGAGTGTTCGAGTGGGATTACCTTTCAGCCAATTTAAGTAGACCTCAGTTTATTACCAAACTTTATTTATAGAGAGAATAAAACGGAAGATCAAACGAAACTGGAAACCCATAGGACTCCGCAAAGTTCCTGTGTACATTCTTAAATAGCTTTTAAGAAAGACTGCGGATTAAATAACAGCGGATAGGTAGGGTTTTGTAATGTAGTTTTATTCTATAGTCCAATTTAGGTAGATCTAGTTGTGTGTGGACGCTTGGGTGTTGTAACAGGTCATGGTATGTTGGTTGTATTTAAATACTCAGCCGTTGGCGCTTCCGATGTGTATGACGCAGTCCTACCACAGTATAAAGAAATACTACCAGTAGTTCGTGGTCTTTCATCTTGGGAGAAACGCCGATAATGTCTAGACACGGGTAGGGTTGTCGCAATTTTAAAAACATGGCACCAAAATAAAATATAAATATACGGAAGACGTCAGCCCTGAGCCGCGCTGCAATACTAACATTGTAATTTAGGCAATGCAGGAGCGCGTTTCCCGCGTCTCACCCCGCACGCCCCGCGCGATAGCCCCGTCTAGACGGCTTCGTCGAACGACTGTATGATTTAATAGACTGTGGTCCTACGCAGTGAGACTGCGTGAGTCAGGCAATCAACGGGTTAGGTACAGCGTTAGACCTTACACTTGTCCGCAATGACTACATTCTTCTTAATAAGTTTAATGACTTTGTGGCATTATACAAACATGTTGGCGTTTAGTGATTAGGCCTCAGTTGGGGCCGATGGGGTCAGAGTAGTTTAATCAGATGTAATGTGTGTAGTCTACACTACAGTACGGTAGTGGTTTAGTAGCTTGAAATAGTTAATAGAAGTCTGCATCTTGGTGATAATGATCTGGTCTATTTAAACGAGTTAATACGTTAATAGATCTAATATCAAGAATTTGACATCAGATTTTTTATTATCTCAGCAGATCCTTTATTAACTTGCATCTTCTGAATATGTCACTGGGTGAAGAGTGCAGTGCTATGCTAGGCGGTGATTTAGAGAAATAGCGGCGCTGTGATGATCAGGGTGTTGCTTAACTTAAGGCGCATGCAATACTGTGTCGGGATGCCAAAGAATTTCAAATACGTTGTGCCAATTTGTTCTTCGAAATATTAGATTTAGTAAACAAGTTACGATCGTCTTTTGTGAAGTTTGTCAACCTAAAATGTTCCCCCCTCGCTAATTTTGAATAAACTTCCTTGCACTTTCTGAATTAAGTGCTTCAAAAACAAAATACACAACTCGTCAATGTCCAATTAAAGTACATAGTTAACACTTATTAAGCAGAGTTGGACATGATAAAAAGTGAATTATTAAGAGTTCCTCGACCAATTCACATCAATTATTATCGGCATTCGGCTATAATAAGGCAATATATCTTCGAATCAGCAGTCGTCATGTTGTCAAACCGCACTCGGGGCAAGTCCTAGACCCGGTGGAAATAAATGTAAACCAATAAAATGTTAAATTGGACTTTTGTGGTCACGTATGAATGTAATTGTTGAAATAAGAACGAAATTCACAGTTTTTACTATAATTATTGTGCTAAGTATACATTTAAATGACAATGGGATTGACAGCAGTTATTCTGGTCCCTGTACAAAATGACAAGATTAACTGACTATTATTATTTATTTATTATAAAACCTCTCAATTTTGTTTCTTTGGGTAAGTATCACAAACGTCCATCGTTTTTTTCTTACCGAATTAAATTTTACGAAAAATTTTCACCGGTTTTTTGATTTTCTTAGAGCTTGAACAATTGATAGATTTATAATCTTTATTGTTCACAATCCTACTAATACCTATGTTCTAATCATGGGAAAATTTTGATATTTGTTGTTTAATCCAATTAGTAAGAACGGAACGTATCGACCTGAAATTTGGAACTTAGATTATTTATTTATGAATGTCTGGAAGAGCTTATAGGCTACTTTTAAACGGGATAACCGCGGGACATTGTTAGTACAATAATACAAAACCGTGAGCATTTGGGGAATCGAAGCCGATGGATGATACGGAGCAAAGATTTGTTGTCAAATCCGGCTCATTCCTGGTACAAAGGGATTGCAGCCTCTTAGTAGAAAAAGTCCATGGTTAACTTTTGTCACACAGGGAAAATCTTCTTCTACAACTGATACATTTTTATTCATTTAAAAATGACCCCATTAATTAAGCATGTATGAATATGGGGTTAGGTACACAAATTAACTCGAAAATAACGCGTCATACGAAAACAGACATCTGATATTAATTCACGCTCCAGCAGTTTAAAATTTAATGTGTGATAAAAACTCGTGAACCTACCTTCGGCGGTCATTATCGACGGAGAGACATAATTCAGGGTTCCACTGTTAAATTAAAAACGCGTAAATGCCGTGTGGTCCTTGCCGACTTCAATTAGATTTTGCGAACGAACAATAAGAAATAAAATCTCGTTTTACGAGGCGTCTGTCAGCCTTCGGCCGAGGAGATGCTCGTAAAAAGGGAATGCAACGGACCTCGCGTTACTAAAAAAAACCAAAAGTCACCCGTAACTCTTCGCCCGAAACTGCCAGCCGAATTTGATGGGGCTGTTTATGGCGTTAAAACTAGGTCATTCGAGGACAAAGCCCCGCAATTTTCAACAGTTGCGTCACGAAGCTACGGCACAAAGGGGTTCGCGTTTCAGTCGACGCACTCGTTTAACTCGCGCGAAACTCGAACTCCAATTAAACAGACGAATACGAGGTTCGATTTCGATTTTCAAAACTTAAATTTGTCTCTGGGTACGGGGCCGGAGGAATGCAAAACGGAATCTCGCCGGTCTTTGTCGCGGATTCCCAGACGGCGGCGGTCGATGGACGAGGTAAAAAGCGGTCACATGCACCGCCTTATAAATTTATTAACCCTATCGGAGGGTATTAGTTGTCGAAATGACGGCGGCGCAGCAAAACTGACGCGTTACCGTTACAAAACCTAGACTTCTAAAAAACTGAGGGCGATAAGGTCGCGTCGTGTTTTGTTTTTCCATCGAAAACAATGCCCGAGGCAGAAACGCTACTAAATTAGAACGAGCGAGATCGCATCGAGATAAAACAAGCATAGGTATAATTAACGCGATAAACAGGAATCTTGAGACATTAATTACAATGACATTGTTATCGGCTCGCAGTTGACCCGTCCAGAGAAACCAATAAGTCAACGACTCGCGTTCGAATTGAAAGAACTCCTATAATGATGTCACTTGCTTATACATAAATAATAATAACGTTATCACTTATTGAACCTATTACGTAACCCCGGCTGTAGTCAGTAGATGAAAATATACAGTTAAAACAGAACTGAAAGCTTTTAACTAACATTTTTTTTACCTCGATTACAAATAACTGGAAATAGTTAAACCTTGGCCTTTGGTAGCAATTTTGATTGAACGTGAAAAAGGGGTAACGAAAACATGATGATGGGTGTTCCTATGTATAATAAGTATGTATTTATAGATATATAAGTATTATATCAGCTATCTGGCCGCCATCATACAAGCTTTGCTTAGTTTGGGGTCAGATGGTGTTGTGTGTGAATTGTCCACCAATTTATTCATTAATTTATTTATTCATTTATTATTTATGAGTTGTTTATTTACTGAAAATGATAAACACTAGATATAGATAGGGTGTAACTTGAAAAAATATAATATTTGCCCAAAGTAACAGAAATTGAAACAAAATAACAACATATTAGAAGACGTTAAGTTTCAAACTTAAGATTTAGATTGAGTGATATTAAGTTTGTGTAGAAAGTCCATTACGCGAATAAACATATAGGCTACTTTTTATCTCGTCAGCGAGTATAATATAAATAACGTAAACCAAGAACTGAAATCCAGATCCCACTGTACTTACAATGATGGAAGAGTACCTTGTCACAATAATTGGAAACGAAAAGCTCTCAATAAATTAATTGAAAGTGATCGAACGCCCCTGCATATGATAGAGCTATTTATAACTGCATAAATAAGATAGAAGGTCACTTCCCACGCGAACGTCGAGGTAGGTCGGGATGAAAACAAATAGTCTGAAATGAAGTAATCAAGCTTATGAAGTATCAACCTTACTTATTAGTCTAGGCATTATGGTAATCAGCTTCGTTCTTTGGATTATGCGAAATATATTCATTCTGTTTTTATTGTCGTTAAATGTATACTTTGAATAGATGAAGGCTTCGAGAATTGTTTAAGGTTTTAAGTTTGGACAGTGACGTCACACAGTCCAATTATAGTTTTAATATTAGGTTCAGGTTTGTTACAATATACGTCAAGTTATTTCTTTGTTTTGGTGTTTTGCTTGAACATGTTGATATCGGGAACAAAACCGATTGAAATATAAAAAAAACCTTTTTTAATTTTATCACTTTATCCCATCGAGATGACAATACTATACGAGTAGTTATCGTCTATGGGTACACCTTGTTATTTTAAACGCGATTGTGTAGCATCAAATCAAATTCGTAGAAAGATAAATATATCAAGTTCAGCATACGTCGTATCATGAGGTCGCACATAACATTTTCAGACACCGTACCATCACCTGACAATTCATAATACCCTAGTAACTATTAGATTACTCTGCAGCGGGATATATCGGCAATTAGTTACCCACATCAAACGAAACAATCAAATTACTGTTTATATTACAACTAATGATTAAATCTTTAGACATGCAATTGTACGAAAATCATACCTAACATGTTATTATGAATGCATTCCATGTCAGAAATTGACCTTTTCTATCAAGTTTTATAAATGATCTATGTGTTCTAAGAAGCGATTAGTTTTAACCTATAGTCTACCCACAGATGAACGAAATTATCCTCCCGGTAGTATTGTATATTTGCGGGTACATAATTTTATTATAGTAGGTACCTACCAAGTAAATCAGTACGAATATTAAAAACACAGAGAAAGAGCACTAATTTTGTATTTTTGTTTATATTTTGAGGTAATTTCTTTTCACAATAAGTACAGTATATTGATTACCCGACATAGACATCATATATTTTTCAATATTATCTCAGGACGAGATAATATTGAAAAATAAAAGTTAGGATTTTTTAAAGAATATGCGATCAATTAAATAAATATTAAGTAACTGTCGTACGCTAAATATTGAGTCAAGGCCGACGCGAGCCAATAGTCTGTATTTTTTTGTTAAATACGACTACATTTGATGACGTAAAACGATTTCACGAGACGATTGAATTCAAGTGTTCCAAGTCAAGATAGTAGAAGTTCTAAAAGTACCGACTAGGCCCACGAATGATTTCCGATTACATTTCCGCATCCTCCCGGTATCCGCATGCAATATCTACCAGGGAAGCATGAGTGCGCAGGAGTGGAGGTTATGAAACTGCGTGCGACCGCAAGACATCCGGCGGTCAACAGAAAGCCCGACGCCGGATGCGCATTGCGCTGCTTCGTGATGTGGGCACTTCACTTGTATACACATAGCATATTCGTGTAGTGAATTTTACAACATAACATGTCTTAATATTTGGCAAAATATTTGATAAAATCAAGAATACCACAAGCATGTCGTTCTCACAATGATTTGAGTCCTTACTTGGTTTTATCATTATTATTATTTGACAAATAAAGCGAATGTATACAAATTAGTATCTGCTCGCGAATTCGTTTGCGTGGATTTACAGCAGGACTTTTCCTTACATTCCTTTTTTCGTGATAAAGCGATTACAACTTCTGTGATTCCAGACCATAAACTATTCAAATTTCAACGTCACCCATTTTTACGTGATTGAGCAACAAACATGCATACAGAGAATTTTTCTCATTTATAAGTAATATTAAGTATGACGTAGGACAGCTTGTTTACACTTTACTGTATTCAGGCAAATACACGAATAAGCCACGCCAACTGAAGTGCCGGCATGACGGTTACGACTCGCGTGTTATTGAAATCATTGTGCATGTGTGCATCGACTTTTACCTTCAATTGACGGCATACATTTACGATTTTAGCCAATAAAATTATTCATTTGTCACTTTTACATATTTTTGTTACTACGTACACTGTATCATTCATTATCCCGCAATTAGGGGATTTTCTAAATCGTGCTTGTCATTCTATCACCGGTCATACACCAGCCAGATGTACCTTAATAAAACACTGTATTATCGTCTGCATCAATCGGCGCACTACCCAGCAGCAGTGGTACCTACCCACAATAAAAAAATGTTACTAATAGTTTTTTTTTTTCACAAAATAAACCTTGCGAACAAAATGCATAACTTGCAAGCAATAATTTCCCACAATTTTATCCCTTTGTGAGCTTTCGTAACCGAGTAACATTCGGATGGAAAGGCAACCGCAATGTAATCGTTAATTTCCTTTGGGCTTGAGGTCGATTCGAGGTTTTTACATCGATCTTCGAAACAAAGGAAAAGTTTGAAATAAGCGATCGAGTTGTACGGACTTGCAGCTTTATATTTCACTAGCTTTACACTGAATTATATGAAATTAATAGCTATTCCGTTAATTAAACTGTCACGTTTAAACATAAAACACACAAACTTTTCAGCATAAGCAGCCCAATTTATGTTCTAACAGCTGGGACTCGGGATCTTCTCTCACAAGGAGAGAGACAATACCATGCTCCACCACGTTGGTCCAGTGAGAATTGGCAAATGACACACTTCCGTCACTTCCCCGAAAATGGTCTTTCTGGAACATGCTGATTTCTACACGATGTACGAGTAAAACTAGTGTATTTGGAAAAACACTGACGAGGTATAGTAAAGGACTGAATATATCGTGCAGCGAGCGTTGTCTGCAACACCGAAGACCATCCAAGAGTTCAATATGCAGATGCCCATCAAGGATAGAAATGCAGTCGTGGTGGAGGCGCTGAGCCGGGAAGAGGCGACTCAGAAAATAAAATAGTCCTAGAATTTGCAAGAAAATGTTCCCTACTCTCCCCTATTTACTTTTCTTCTCCAATCCAAGATTCATGTAATAAAAAGAAAACAAATGACAATGTATAATCGGGAGTACGTCCGAATCATTGGGCCACCACGGCTTCTCAATAAACTCCTCAGTTTTATTATATCAGGATTAGTTCCAAATGCACAGGTAGGTAATACATAGGCCACGACAATGCGGCGAGTACTAGGAATGCATAGGTACTGAGAAGCCGGTTAGTTATGGTTATCAGAGTATCAGATGAAGCGATCTATCAAACAGGTCGTTACCGCAGTGGCGTAGGGAAGCTCTACAAGTGTGGGAGCGGATCGCAGAACTGGTTACTCTATGTTAAACAAGCCCATGCATCCCGTGTCATGCTACCCTAGTCATTTCTCAAATCACTGTTAAACACCGTAATGATGATTTCCATACTTATTGTTGGCGAAATTTAAAGATACCAATTCCTTTTTGCAGCAAAACCGCGTGTCAGTAATAAAGGCATACAGCAATCTCGCCACAAAATTACATTGCCCGTAAAAGCTTTAAAGATGTCGTTTACAAAACTCTTTTGTTCGGTGGTAATTTAAAATGAAATAAATGGGTGCGTTCATTTTATTGTATCGGTACTCAATACGCTGGACGTAACGGGCACGCAATTTTTCGCACCGCAGAAAAGATTTCACGCTGTTATTTCTCTGATACTGAATTATTTTAAAATAATTCTGTATACCTACTGTATCTTATATCATTATTTTAAAAAATGACCTATTTGGTACGAATGTAATGGGAAGGTTACCAAATAATGTACTTTGATTAACTTAATTAAAAGTCACAACGATGAAGCTAAAACGTTTTCTACATCCCATCCACAGAACCCTAACAAATCTGGACTGTCAGTGGATAGGAAATGTATCGGCAGCCGTTTATTAGGATCGACCTTCAACACTAAATAATGGCTGATAAGTTAATTGCTGTGAACCGATTAGCTTTTGGCGGTTTTTTGCGCGTGCCCCGAAACTTGGAACTCTTTGTTTATGATTCATAATTACAATACAACGGCAAGCCAATCACCGAACCTGTCATTATGTTATACAAATAACTACTTACTCGGACATGTGTGGTATATAGCGCTTAATTCGATACCTACCGACGGTTATGTTATCCCAATTTAGGTATTTATTTATCGATCGGTAAATTGACGCGCATAAAAACGGGGCTCTAATTAGATCTCTATATTTCATCGGACTGTTTCTCATAGTTTACTGCTGCAAAAACTTCGAATTTATATAACGTAAAATTAAATTTACTTTTTTTTGTCGGTGCACGGTTGATGGTTATGATTTGTGGCTATTAGGACCTACATCAAACGGTTCGCGTGTGACCCAGACGTTGCATTTACGATGCAGTGACGCCATCTTCGGGAATAGACAAGCAACAGTTATCTGGATCGATATGAACAAAAAATAGTGTATCACGAAAAACTTAATCATAGCTTACTGGTAACTGTGATACAAATATATAATCATGGGATGTGTGTAATAAACTTTTATTGTTATTACATACGTGTTAAGTTTTAATTAAATTACGTACTAATTATAAGTTAAAAAGTGACGGTGGCGCAACTGTTACTCACACTAGTGCAGGATAAACGAATGTGCGCGCGCAACGGGATCGATTCGAGAACATCGAGTCAATAAATATTAGTAAAGTTTTATGGCAAATAATTATCAATCATAATGAATTATCGTGCCAGATTAATATTGAAAATATTACGACTGCTATTAAATTACTTTTAAACGATCTTCCGTAATACTCCCTAAGATATAAAATATTAAAACCTTTCATAAAAATATGAAATTCGGGCGCTTATTATATAAACAAGTTCTATTTAGATTTAATATTAATTCGAGACCGTCGGGATAATGGGGTATTATGGTAATAAGATAATAACACGTCTGGTCTAAGCGGTACTGCGAATTGTGTTTTTTCCGGTCTGTCGAGGGCCGGTGTTGCCATGTCCGTCTGGCGGATCACTGTCGATTCAACTAGTTCAAGGCTGGAGGAGATGTCATGAATGGACGGCTTTATTTTTATTAGCAATAGGTCGTCTTTAGGTCACACGAGTCACCCGAACCTAACGCTCCCATTAAAAAACACAAAGAACCGTGTGTTGGAATCTCAATAACACATTATAGGTAGTTCGAGCTTAATTTAAACGAGCTATTTGTTTGGAAATTTGTTTGGCAAACAAAATAAATTAGCCAAAGACAACATACTTGGCGAGACCAATAAAAATACAACCGATAAAAGGATCCGATTTGAAAATTAATTAACTACTTATGATAATAAGGTTGCGGTCGAGCCAAAAATGCACACTTAATTGTGGCAAAACATTACAAAAAGTAGTCGAATGACGAAGACATTATTTTGTAACGGAGTGCAACGCACTGGGAACTGACCGCGAGAGGTTGGCAACCCAGCGCAGGGCGCGCGAGCCTCGTAATCGAACCGTAAACGATTATTCGAATTAGGAATGTGCCACGTGACCGCCTGCACTCGCCCCGAACACATCCTGCACGATTTTGTTAATCGAATTACAATTAAATTAACTTACTGCGGTCGTTAAGTTTCCAATTGAGTGTGCCGATGTTCGAGTGAGTTTTTATAGAGAACTGAAGTTATCGGTGCGTGTGTATTAAATTGACATTTCACTTTCCGGGTTCGAGATTGCCAGGTGGCTCGGACCACCGCGACCGCGCCAAAGTCACTTACAAGTCACTTTGAAGGAAAAAAACAGGCCACCGGAGTGTAAGTCACCCATGCATGATATTAAAGCAATGTGCAAAATATCAAAATATCTGTCAACTGGGCGGCGAACACTTTTGATCTATGACATGGGTCTGAATATTTAACAACTCGAAAATTGCATTGATTGTCGCAAAAAATAACAAGGTATTTATTTGTTAATCATTAAATAGATCCGATAGAATTGTTGGAAATTCCTACAAGAATTGGTAATTAATTCTAATTGGATCTTTAAATGATTCTTATATGACTAGAATTTTAGACAAATATTTGTCGCAGGATTTTTTGAGAAGAATCGGAATTGGTATTTTTAGAACGAGTTATCAAAGAAATAAAAAGAATCATACAAATTGTTATTAAGTATCTAATTAGCGAAGACGGGTCACAGCATGCTTTTATTTTGTTGCCACTTTTTGACAAATGGTCCTCGCCTGACATTAGAATTAGGCTAATTCATAGTAGTCGTTATGTATCGCCGACTGCTGTTTTATTAGCTTTTCGGCTTAACCGATAAACATCTAAATGGATTTAAGAATCGTTTGGTTCTATGCCGAAATTTTATGTGATACAAATATATTATAGCCGAGATGTGAGGCCGGCCACATCAAACGTTCGTTCGGCTGCTCAGCAGTCGCGGCCACCAGCCGAATGTGACCTCTAAATGTAGAACACAATGGCCCGCAGACGCCTCAGGCATGAACGATCTCGAGAAGACGGGAAGGTCATCTTAACGTAGCCGCCGACCGACCCGATTTGTCCTAAACCGTGAGATACTCCTTCGAATATAGAATTAGCCGTCTCAGAATCGGAATAATTCATCGAAAACTTCGATAGAGGTTCCTCTCAAAAATGTCGTCGGCATTCAAATGACTCCGCTTCAGCGGACATACTTCAAATATCGTACACGTTATTTATTGCCTTTGTATTTAGAACGGTTGCAAAGATTTTGTCTCCTTTAAAAGATAATTAAAAACTTGATTTATGAATGTCGTCTGGACGTTTAATTGTGTTTTTTCTTTGTAAAATTTTGCTTTTAATAAGGCTATTGAGATTTATGATGGGAGGTTGTTTTTCTGTGAATATTGTCGGTGTAGTATTGATTGCAGTGCATATATTTTCCGTGCGACTAGCTCGGTTCACGGTCGGTTGCGCCGTCAGCTGGCCGGGTCGACCGACGGTCCCCAGGGTCCCACACTCGCACCTCGCCCGGTTACCCCTAATTACAGCGGCTGTGTTTCTGTGTCAACACCGAAACACGCTAAAAAACAACAACGACCAGTCCTCCGGCGCCACCCTATTCCAAATTCAATTCTAACTTGACTCGACAACGCTTTGAAAATGAAATAGAACGCTTTCGATTCTTATCGGAATCTATTTAGGATCGAGCTTAATGTAACTGTGATTCGGTACACAATAGATCACAGTAGGACTTTCACTCACTTTCGTTCTTCCCTTGGCCTGCGTTCGGAATTAAAACAATATGGCGGAGAACAAAGGACCATTCGAATGATTCCAGCGCAAAAACAAGATCGGTTAAATGTTGGAAATAAACGAGAAAAAAGCCAATTTCCAAGAAGCGTTGATCGGTATGCCAATTATATTAAAATTGTTCAATACAGCCGCCGAAAAGGTTAGCAATTTGGTATTACATACTTTATTTAGAACACACGTTTTCGTAAGATAACCCTCAAAGTTTTAAGCTATCCCAGTTGTTTACTACACAATAATAATATTTGTGTAGATATTCTCAAAGCTCAACAGAAATTCAAATCTTGCTTCAGAGAAAACGTAGTAATTTTTAAGAACAATGCAATTTTCTTGTCCAGATCAAGCGATTGCATGTCTGATGATCTGATGCGGCATCCGGCAGCTTACGTGTGCCTACTCTAAAAACAGAAAAAAAAACGAAAAATATTTGGCGGGAGCATCGAAGGTTTCAATTCGATTTTCGCGAAATAATCGATTGTTTCGACGCGTCTCGAGTCGACGCGGTCCTGAGGAATCTTGCGGAATGCCACCCCGTAGCTCTCGCTTTCCGAATGCGTCGTAGTCCCACGATACAATCGTATTACCTATAAGTAGCCGTACGACCATTACAGGACGAAATAAAGATTAAACACTGCCTTAATGATACAAGAATTGTATTATTTTGTTTTGTTTCCATTAATATGGAAACAATACATGATTATAAACTTTATATTGTAAATTTTGTAGGTACCTAAGTCGTAGTATACATACGTAAAATAGTAATTGTTGCAAATAGATTTACTACCAACAAATGTTGTCTAAATGAGAACACATTAAATTTTCCACTAAATTCTGTTCTGGAGAAATTCGGTTTCTCAAAGCTCCGACTGGGACTAGTAAACCCTCATCTAACTCTCATAAAGACAACAAGTTACAAATAACATTAAACAGATGATGTAACAAGGTTACAAAACGGGAACTTGAAACTTTCAAGTGACCGTCTAAAGATATTAAATGAAGTTCAAAGATATTACGGCTTTTTGTGATAATAACTTTCGGCATGGTTTCTAAAGAATCCAATGAAGGTGAAACGGAGACATGTTTCAAATAAGTGGTGAGTGTTCGTGGCAGCCGCGAGGTCTGTCTGCAAACCGAAGGAATAAAGCCGAATCCTGCCCCGGGTGACAATTGCTATGTAAATGAGCGTAAGACGCTTATCGTTTAAGTAATCGGCCTCTTAAATATGCTTTTGAAGAGCAGATTGAATGGGGAATTTAAGCAAAAAATCTATTAAGAAGATCGATCGGTTCGGTTACGAATTATGCTTTTGGCTCTTTTTGGGAGTCGGCATTGTCGACGCGAAAGTCACCTTTCTCGGAAGGGTCCGATTGGCCTCGAGTAGGACGAGTTATCTTGATGATCGGATCGCTCGGGTTCTATAATGTTATGTTTAAATGTTTGGAAAAAATATTGAGGCGGCTACGGCAGGTGCTGAGGCAGATGCAACTAACGACTTTCGTGGGGACATTTCATGTCAAGTCGGAATGGCGACGCTTATTTTGTACTCGCTTATAAATTGTAAATAACTTGTGTCACTTGAAAATAATTTGTAATCCCTTCTTACACACATTTAATGTATGCATCGGTTATTCCATAATTACCATAATTGATACTTTTAACGATTACCAAATCACTTTTTCTACGGTCGCACGTGACCGTAACCGCAAATGTCGACTAACAACTTTGTTCCTGTCGTAGTAATTCGCTTCAATTCTCAGCTCTATTGCCGTTGAGTAAAATATAGTCGGTTCACAATTTATTTCGCTGTTTATTCGAATTCGAAGAATCGAAAGCCGAATCGAAATTGGAAACAAAACGAAATTGCATTTCCGGGGCGACCGGCAGATGGCGCCCTTCCGCCAGCTGCGACCGTCTCAGCGGAACGACACAAGCCGGCTTTCCGACGACTCCAGACATTTTAAAACCACATTCATTCGTATAAAATCGTCTCTTTAAATACACTACAACTGTTGAAGGTGAACCGGCCGCAGCCAGGACTTCTTTATACGCGAAATCTTTAATTACAGCCTCCTATAGCGACAGGTGGTCTGCGTTAAGTTCTTTACACAATAATTAACGACGCGAATAATGGACCAGCATGCGAGGCGAAAATCTAAAGGTTCCACACGCATTGGAACTCGATACCGGGCTTTGAGCACATTTCCACGGGGGTTGGATCGGCTTACCACCCGGCCGCCACCCACAACGCTCCTTTATAACTGTGCCACTCGCATTCTGAAGTCCTGGTACTCGAAAACTTCCTCACATAGTTGAAAAACAGTTGTACGGTGCAAAAAACCTCACCACTAACTAAGTCTATAATTATACGAACTATATTAGTAACTTCGCCTTTATCGATATAAAGTTCAAGGGCATGAATCAACGTGAGTACCGCCCGTAATTTATTAAATATACCAAAAGTAGTCTCTACGGCAATTTGCTCGAGTTACCCATATTTAATTTATTCACGCAAATGGAATGTTTTTTATGTAATTCGATAAGTTTTACAGAAGCCTAGACAGCCCTGTTCAATATATTAACGCCGATATCTTGTTACATCTACGTTCTACAAGTAAACCAACTTTACAAAATATGGGAAAATAAAACATTAATATTATAATAAAGGTGTGAATTGCTGACGGAAATAATCTTAATAACGTTTACTCGGCTGATCTGAAATGCTAAAATTAATTTACAAGTTCAAAAAAGTCAGTTTTTTTTATCTCATGTGAACGTTAATTGCTATCATTTTAGAGTGAATAAAACCCAATGCGCTTCAATTAAGTCATTCAGACATTCGCGGAACACTTAATTTTGGATCTGTTACTGTCTCTGATTCAGTGAGATCAATAACTTTCGATAACGACACAATAATGAACATAAATCCTTTAAAACTGGAATTTAATTTATCGTTCGAGAATAAGCCTGATTAGTGCAGGTAGAGGCAGGTAGGGTCGTTCACGGGGAATGTATACCCGTGTTATTTTTTCCTTTTCGGCCATTTCTAAAGATACAGTTATGTTTCCCTTTGTTGCAAGTGTTAGCGTTTTTTGAGACGCTTACAACGAAGTGTCAGTTTTAGATACCATTGTTCGGGTACAAAAGGAATTGCAGCGTCAAAATTGTAGGTTTACAATTTACATTGTTCTTAGTTTTAAAAAGTTATTATAGTCGTAAAAGTTGAGTAGATAAAGGCTAATCGGTTTCGATTGTTGAAAGCGTAAAGTTCTCACTAACTCATCATCTCAAGATAACGAAGTTATTTTAGAATAAGGGTTGGTTGTACTAAACGGATTAAAATGAGCTTTGAGCCTAAAACACGTTCTAACCAAAAGTCCTGTGATGTTGGGGACACACGCTCGAACCAAAAAGTCGATGATGGGGATATGTGAACCCTTGAAAATCATGATTAGCTTTGTGAGCCATATTTGTTGATTCATTTTAAACGGAAGAAAATATATGTAAATACATTTTGGTCTGTGTGAAGTCCCGACCATTTAAGAGCAGCTTAGCATAATATTTTTTTTCTTTTTTACCTAATATAAGTTTCTTCAAAGCTAATTTTGTTATTCTTTCTATATTATCAAGCAAAAAAGTGTATTCAACCGATCTCTTGTTCCAGTACATTGTTACCATAAAGTACCACGTACATGTCCTTGAGCCAGATGCAAGGAATCCTGGCACTTTATGACGCTGGTTTCCGTTCGCGATAGAGCGATAACCCCTCGTCCGAGCCAGAGAAGTCCAAGTGAATCATAGGAAACAGCGACTTGGAACAAGTCACTGACTGATTTGTTAAGAAATTTTGTACATTTATGACGGCAACACGGAAAAACTACATAAGCAATTCTGTTTTTTGGATTTGTCAGGGATTTGAAAAAATCGCACCGTCAAAATTTCCTAACTTCAAGCGAGATCGATTTATCAATAAAAAATACAGGGTTTCACAAAACGACTGTTATAAACTGATAAAGGGACGCTACTTTTTGCGTTAAACAATTTGGACATCGGTTTTTATTATAGCGCCAACACAAAAGCCAACCCTATTTATGCATCTGAATGTAATGTTATTTTTTTTTTAAAGAAAGGACTTTGTATTCAGTATTTTAGAGTTGTTCTCGCAGTAGTTTTCCAGAACTACTCTAAAAACTTTATAGTCATTCTAAATCATCTCATAACAGAGCAGTGCTTGTGCTTGTCCAATCAGTCTATATTTTAAAGAGTAAAATTGTTATCAGTAGAAAGTCAAAGATGTGTAGAACGGGACCCCTTTCAGATCATGAAAAGTTGTAATGCCAAACCCATTTACTGCATATTCTACAAAATAAATAATAGCACAAATTCGTCATATATATTATATTTAATCTTCAGAAGTTATCCGATCTGAAATCAGCAATCGAAAATATATATTAACAACTGTTTACGTTATATTCGACACGCATCAGAATATGGAATAGCATATGTGAAGCACATTGCTCTAATGATACGCAATTTAGTTATTACATTCAATAATATGAACCTTACGTACCTATCGGCCAAATCAATAAAAATGTTACAAAAAAAATTGGCGTGGGGAAATCAAAATTAATAAAAATCCTGCTACAAACTAACCTTACAAAGAGATATCTGAATTTAATCCAAATTTGTATGGAACAACAGTGAACAAATTTTAATAATTCATAACACTAAACAAGGAACTAATAAGGTCGATTGTTTAAGGTCCCGCAAACAAAAATTTCCTCTGTAACTTCAAATTTCGTCTTACTGTATCCTGGGCGTTATCTGTCAAAGAGGATGTGTAAGGATATTACGAGTATCATTATCAATTAATACCTTGTATACCTTACCTAGTTCACTGATTATACACAAATATTACAAAAAAAATAACTAATATTAAAACTTAGTTCCAAAAGGGGGTAGTAAGAATTCCCTTACGCATTCAACCGTTCAAAACTTTGTATTGGCTTCGGTTAAACGAATAAGAGTTTCAGGTCCTAGGGAGAAGAATAACCACTAAAAGTTTGACTACAGCTACCGACGACGTTATTAAGTCAATGAAAGGAAGCCTCCAGGGAATTAACTTACGAGAAAATTACATTTGTTGCATTTGACTGAGTAAAACCTGTGACTTTTTGACAGTTTTATTTTTTAATTTTAGAACTATTTTTCTGAAATACTTGTACATTTTAAGAAGTACTAGGTAGGTCCCTGCGATTTCACCCCCAATACCGTAATTTTCCCGGGATAAAAAGGTGTTAATCTAGAATCTAGACTATCATCTATTATCAGATCTGTAGTAAGTTACATCTACCTCCATTCAGAATTTTTGTTAGAAATATTATCTAACAAACACATAGAAACTTTCGCAATTGCTTTTTGCTATTATGATGTCCTAGTAAATATCTGTTTCCAATAGCAAAATCATATTGTACCGAGATTGATGGATGCTGTTTGAACGGTTATATCGAGACCGGCTATGGCATTGCTATTGCTATCTCTATCATTTCAAGCGAAAAGAAAAGAGACAAATATTGAAGCTAAGACAGTTTTAGTTAAGCGATAGATCCCCGGGTGCAAGTCCCTGGGGGAGGATTACATTGGAATCAACCAAGTTTACCTACATCAATAAATTAGAAAACGTTTACTCGTTTGCTGTGAGAAAAGCTTCACCCAATACTAGATCCTATTCAGTAGATGCTAAGAATTTATAATCCTTGACCTTGTCGTGAGACCTAGCTCAGTTTTAGCAGGATATGTGCTTGATGGTAAGCAACAAGCGTGCCCATAGCAGTACAGTGACACGCAGCTATTGAAACATGAACAGTCCAAATCATTACCAAGCAATGCACTGCGCTCGTCGCCCAGAGATACAAGCTGTTTTATCTTTTATCTACTGAAATTACAGTGCATAGGGCACTGTAATTTCAGTAGAAACATTGTCCTTCAAACTGGATCACAGTAATGCTTTCACATTACTGCTTGGCGGGAGAATAACTGGCAAAGGTGTGGTACTTCCCCAGGCGGACTCTTGCATAGGAACTGCCGATAGAAGTGAAAACTTACAACTCAGAATTTGATAGCTCACTTTGGAAACTACGCGGATGAAACCAGAGGTGTGGCCAGAGGTAGAAACATTTCTAGATGGTCAATGGCCATGGTTCCGAGTTCACCCGAAAATTTCTTATCATTCCCGAAAGTGACGCTAGAATTCAATTCACAGACCACGAAAACTATCTGATGTGCCAAAAGAAGTTTTCACTTCAAAATGTAGTGAGTTGGTTTAATCAAGCTTCATATTCGTATCGGCCACATGTCGTTATCGTTACGTTCGCCAGTTAACCAGTTAACGAGGTAACGGTTATACGTTGTACAACGTTACAACGGATAACGCAGCTGTCACCCCGTCAGCGTCGGTGACACTTCAACGAGTACGCGTTATTACATATTTAAAGTCCATTTTAAACGTAACTTTCCAAACATACAGAATGCATGTTCATAGTGAAAAATAATCAGCAGTTAGCTTTAGATTTTCTGAATAATGTATATTAGCAGGCTTCGTGGTGTTACCCGCGTAGTAACATTAGATTTTTTCGCGATGAAAGTGGTTTGTGTTATTCAAGACAATAACCTATAAGTGTGCCAAATTTCAACCCGTTGGTACGGTTAAACGCTCCAACGTGATTGTGCAAACATTCAAACATCCAAACTTTCGTATTTATAAAATTAGTAGCACGTACATATTAAAAGGTACACCTATATCATTTACTAGACATACATAATGTATTCATATATTGGTATTCATTGTGGAATATATAATCTACTGTTAACGTTACATTTTCTTAACTATTTATGTAATATACTAGTATTAATTTGCTTGTAAGTTTTGTTGGGTTTCTAACTATTACAAAACTTCACAAAATTAAGGTACATAAAGTTATCAAGCGTTACTATCAGTCTGATGTAATGTTAATACGAATCGTCTGGCGGACGCTATTCGCTCACCAAATAGCTTGTTATCCAATCGACTCAGTTAAAAGGGCATCGACTACGACAGCTGTGTACCACTAAAAAGTAAAAGAAACTTGTCGTTTATTTTGCAACTTCGCAATTGAAGGATGTTGACGATTTGTTTGCATCCGGTAGGACAGTGGTTCACCAGGCCAGTAAGAATAGAGAGTATAACATATAGAATGGACACTGTTTCACCAGGCCAGTAAGAATAGAGAGTTATAACGTATAGAATGGACACTGTTTCACCAGGCCAGTAAGAATAGAGAGTATAACGTATAGAATGGACACTGTTTCACCAGGCCAGTAAGAATAGAGAGTTATAACGTATAGAATGGACACTGTTTCACCAGGCCAGTAAGAATAGAGAGTATAACGTATAGAATGGACACTGTTTCACCAGGCCAGTAAGAATAGAGAGTTATAACGTATAGAATGGACACTGTTTCACCAGGCCAGTAAGAATAGAGAGTATAACGTATAGAATGGACACTGTTTCACCAGGCCAGTAAGAATAGAGAGTTATAACGTATAGAATGGACACTGTTTCACCAGGCCAGTAAGAATAGAGAGTATAACGTATAGAATGGACACTGTTTCACCAGGCCAGTAAGAATAGAGAGTTATAACGTATAGAATGGACACTGTTTCACCAGGCCAGTAAGAATAGAGAGTATAACGTATAGAATGGACACTCCTCAGCTCCCCACCAGTTCCAGTTACCTCCCCCCGCCGCCGATACTGAGGACTCGAGTCGACCCGATATGTGGCGGGCGTCACAAGCTAGCTTAATTTAAAAATTAAATTTGATATATTTTAGGTAGTGCTAATAAAATATTGTTTGAGTAAATAAAGTCAAATATGTAATAAATTAACCCAAATGAATCATTAACTATTATAATACATTTGGGTTAACTTGATTTGTGTCATCAATCAATGTAATTTACCTTTATTTCTGATTACTATTTCACAGTAAATAAATTTACTCAAAGATAAATGAAGTAAAACCTAAGTGTATCAATCAACTGATGATCATTTTAAAAACATTACGGCATCAAAATAAATTTTAATGGTATTCAATTGTTTTTACGTAAAATTGGTTTTCGCTGTAACCATGGACGTATAAAAAAGTAGGACGTAGTCTCGCTAAACCAAAAATTGTGCCCATCGAGTCGGCCACATAATACGCACGTGTGCGCTGTCACATACGGGCTCACACGCACACATCAGTGGGTCATTACACGCGCTACTTGTGTATATGTGTGCGTGTCAGCCTATCAGTGACAACCTGACAACGCACACGTGCAAATGTGGCAGACTCTAGTGACACAGTTTTTGTTTTAGCGAGACTACGTCCGACTTTTTTATACGTCCATGGCTGTAACCCTATGTTTAGATACAGATGTGAGAGTGTGGGAACGGTGTCTGTGTGTGCGTCGTAGCACAAAATACAAGTCAACTACGAAGTCCTTGAAAGAAGCGACTTACTGATACATTAATAAATGTACTAAAATAAAACCTATCATAAAAAGCATACGTTATATATCTGAAGTTGTATATGAAAAGATTGTAATTTACAAATTTAGTGGAAAGTACCTTTATCCCAACAGTTCGTATGGATATCTAAACGAATACGGGGTACGCCAGTAGTCTATTACTGTAATGTGTACCTACTGATGGTAGTACTAAGATGAGGTGACTTTTTCTTCCTTGAATAGCATAGCCGCAATTTAAAATAAGATGCTATGAAATAGCAATCACCTCTAGTTGAGTCCACTCTCTCCAAGTTCTATTATTAGTTCGTTCAAGCAGTTTAAAGCCCTCACTGTCTCCATCTCCTCCAAAGAAAATAAAATAATGCTTTTTAAATATTTGCCTTTCTGCAAATTAGTATTCTTTGTCCACTTTGGAATATTCTTTCAATTATTTGTTAGTTTAGACTTTGAAACTCTTTCAATAATTAGTATCTTGTCAGTTATCTCGGAGAATGACCAGCACATTTGAAGCATTTACTCCACAGAAATCTAAATAATAGTACCTTATTATTTAGATTTCTGTGATGTACTCGAATCTGACGCGAGCGAAATACGCGTCAGAGTTAGTTTATTTTTTGTAGTTAGTGGACAAATGCAGTTTTATTATTGGGCCTATTATTCGCATTTAAAATAAATCTAGAAAAATCATCACGATGATGACCCTTTTGAGTCCATTAATTTAGGAGGTACCACATTCAGACACGTCAAACGCCGGCGTCGCTCCGTTTATAGAAGACTATACGTCGTAAGTTAAAAACGAAATTTCTGTGGTTAAAGAAGATCAATTTTATTATTGTAGACGTAGATACAACGGTACCCAAGTGTCGTTTCGTCTTTAAATAGTTGGGTATGTAGATAACAAGCTGGGCAGCATGCGATGCACCTGCCGAAGTCGTTTTTGCGAGTGTTATTATAAAAGTAGCCCTGCGACATTCAATGCCTGGTTTCGAACGGTAATTCTTTGAGAATATGGACTTAACTTACTTAATTAGAGAACTAAGCCACGTACAAAACTTGAAATAAGATAACAGCTTAATGCTTGGTTTTAACTTGACTGCTTCAGGCATGATTAAAAGTTTATAACAACTAAACAATTATTTTTGTAAAGATATAGGTAACCATACGTCTTTATACGAACGACTTAAGGTCAGCGCCGACTCTTAAGACTGCTACCACCAGACAAATAAAATACACTCAAATATGGGCTTTATGCCACGCCTGTTAAGATACAGATTACATTGGCAACACAAATTAGCAGACCGCTCGCTAACAGCCGTCTGCTAATTTATGTTGCCAATGTAATCTAAATCTTAACTAGCATGGCATAAAGCCCATATTTGAGTGTAGTTTAATTGTCGGATGAGAGCGGAGTCGCATAAGTGGGCAAGCCGCACCAACAGGATGAGTTGATGATGATGATGAAGAAAAGTCACAGATAAGGTAATTATTTAGTTAAAAAAAATTATGATTAATAATTATAGCGCGACTATATTCAATTTGATCTTGACTTGAATCAAATATTCATGTGTCGGTAAAGTTCTTCGTATAGCTGTGTCGTTTCTATATCGATACTCAGATACTTACAAAATTCCATACATAACATGTTTGTATTGAATTTCGATTCTATTATTTCTATGGGAGCTTTACTTTTTTTTATGTATCGGTAGGTTTCTACGAAGGGAGAGGCAAGCAACGAAATGTTAGACTAAATGTCAGTTAACAAAGAAGTCCAATTACATGTAGGTCGCGAGTCGCGAAGGTACTTAAGGTGAGGTAGAAGCACAAAGGCAGGCCCTCGGACGGTTGGCGTCGGTTGGCAGGTGCGCGCGCGCAGCCGACGGTTGCTGCAGATGGCGACACGGCCGCCGTTACAGAGCAATTAACTGTTATTGAAGAAAGAAGTCAACGTGAGTGTTTAGTTAATTAAAGGAAAGGTAACACGCTATTAGCTCGGTACCCATAAAATTTATGTGGTAATAATGCAGTAAATCGTTCGCCGACATTGAATTGAGTCTCAAATATTTATTAATGTTTTTGGGACTCAAGATTTGAGCTCTTAAAATTAGTTTTGCCAAGCATTCAAATAGCGAGGTTCTGTAACTGGTAATGTCCGGATAACTTCCGGTTTTAGAGAAACTTTTTTGCTGTATTGACGACGTTTGGTTCCATACTTCGGTCATCTGCAGTCTGGAAACAATTTTGACATCTGTCTGATAATATTATATGTCATTGCTTCATTGGCGCCATTTAATAGGCTTAGCAATTTTACAAATAATTTGGTCACGTTTCGAGCAATAGTCAGTCTGTAATGAGCGCACATGTGGCGCAGGCGCAGTAGGTAGATCGGAACATCTCTTCGCGACAGCTTCGCACATCTGCGTACGGTCTCCGACTCCAGCGTATCCTGTCATTAAACCGATACAAAAACATGTTTTTTGTCCCGACACAATAATGTAGAACACAATCTTGGACAGAAATTGCTATCGCTTAGTCGCGCACCCGCCAGATAATAATAAAAGCAGAATTACCACTGATTACAGCTGCTAGAGGACTTGAGGAGTAAATCGAAATGGGAGTGAGTCTAATTCGCGGCGCCGGGTGACAGCCCGAGATGGATTGTTGTCAACATTAGTGCGGGAAGCATATCGACTTGTCGCTCTATAAAGCAACAACTGATGCCTCGGCTTCAAAAAGTCACAACTACACCCTCCACTCCAGAGTAATACGACTTAATAAATACGTAATAAGGATCGAAATGATTTAAATCATCAGTGCAGTTGAAGTTTTGTTTCCCGTTGACAGCCACTAGCGTCCAGGAGTATGTGTCGCGAGACGTTTGACAAACGATTTGAAACTCAGGAGCGGAACGACTCAAGGTCCATAATTAAACAGCGGGGCTGTTTTCGCGCCGGATTACAGCTTATTCGTGCCGCGGCGGCAATTAGGAAGTCATTCATTAGGCTCCCTAAGTTTCGCAGACGTGGGGGTGCCGTCGCACCGTGACGTCACACACGCTTCTTTCGCAACGGGTTATGGTTATGATTTCGGTGCGCTCGCCTCCGCGCCTCGGAAACAAAAAGTGGTAGCGTTTAAGAATGCTGTTACGAGGTGCGCTGTACAAACAGGAGCGGCCCGCCTTGCCTCCTCTTCCCGGGGCGCTGGCGCCACCGCGAGCGACAAGGACAGAGAAATACACCTTAAAATAACCCTCAAATTCGTCGTAGTAGACGCTCTCGTAACATCCAATTCCCGAGCGATAAGGACGCAAGATGCGGTTAGCGGCGTCCCAGAATGCATCTGTCAAGACAACACAAAAAATGGGGCCCAGGAATTTCGGGACGTCTCCGCGCGGGACATAGTATGCTCGTTTATTTTTTACGCCCGAGTAGTTCATTCAAAAATTGTCAACGAATAGGAGATTTGTGTAATCTTGTTATCGTAATAGCAGTCAAATGTTAACAATCAATTTAGCGATCGTTCGACAACTTTGATTCAAAGCTGACATTTATAGCTCTAAAACTATCAACGGAGGGTTTATGGTTCGGCCACCGAGAAGTAAAGAAAGCTGTTGAACTTGGTTTGGATTCTTTACCGAGTAGATAAAGTTTACAATGCACGGTCAATTGCTTCGGCGCAACAGCCGTGGGAAATCGCTCAAGCCGGACTATCAGTTTCGCTTTTCTCGGCCCATTTCCGCTCGCATCGCCAGTGCAAGGTACCAGGCGCGCAGCAGCGCAAGGAGGGCCAGCCTTGACCCTGAGCGCGGTGGCGTCGACCGGAACGCACGCCGCGAACCGCACGCTGCGAATCTCGCCTGCACCACCGCTCCTGCGATCCTAGTACATTCCACTCACACGTGAGCTATGTACGATTGTTTTCTCTCGTTTTATGTTCAGAAATTGCTGCGATTACCCTAATAGGTCCTTTAAACACTATTTTGCCGATAATAATGAGAATAAAGCTGACAAGTCGTTCCTGCTTGACGAGTTCGTAACGAGAGGTCTTCGGTTAGTCAAAAATCGAGAGTTATTGTTGAGAAACGTGGTCATAAGCGCGGCGAGAGGGGTTGGCAGTCATTGATGTGGAACCGGTCTGACGAACCGGCTCTGACGGGGATGAATTACCGAATAGCTGTGAGAACTTCGCCGCGGACAACAGACTTACAAACATTGTTCGGATACCGAGCCAGCGGCCCTGAGAAACATCGCCCCTTTTAACTGCCACTTATGTAGGTTATTTCCACGGCTATAAATATAAGACATGACTCCGATAAACGACATTAAAATCTGTAATTCAATGCAACCTGTCTCGCAACAATCGAATTCACAGATGCAAGAACGGTGCGATGTCACTACAAATCAAAATAACAAACGCGCCGACAGGAGGCGATCGAGCCGAGATCCAGAGCATCATCGAACATCATCAGCGGCGCTCGGCGCGGCGCGGGCGCACCGCCCGACCGGATATGACGTCACCCGAGACATGCGTATGCGAGAATTTTAAACAACCTCCTTTTAGCGTATTGCGTGTTGTCTCAAACAGATGTCTCCATGTCAAACAAAGACAATTTAATTCATAAACTTTTATCCTCGTCGGTACTCGGCATAAGGTCGAAAATACAAATCGACTGAAAACGTGGACGCTTAATATTCACGCCGTATGAAAAGTGCGTTGTTAAAAGGTCGTATTAAAGTTTGACGAGAATTTAAAGGAGCGAAATAGCGGATACAATAGGTTTAATCCGTGGAATTCTATTTAAATTGCTCGGCTCACTGTTTTGCGAAGAATATCGAAAAGACCCGACGTTATTGTGTATAGATAAATCTACTAAAGTCTAGTGGGGTGTAAAGAAACCGTAGTACAAAGATATTCCGCATTGAATTGAAGAACCACTAGCTAAAGCTCAGGTAAAACGAGACGCAGCCGCCGCAGACGAGTACGGTTCGCAAAAAAAAATCTTATTACGATTGCACTGTGAGAAATTATTCGTCAGCCGTAAACCTCCAGTATTGAATTACAGAGCTTTTGTCGCACTGTACTGAATAAGTACCAGTTTGAAGGTTAAGAATAACACAAATCTTGGGGTGTATTCTTAGAACCGATTTATTGTATTTTTGTTCGCAAAAAAAATCCTTTCGTTTCTTTTGACGTTGCTAGGCAACGTTGAAAAGAATAAAATGGCAGTATTATAAGAGATGCCAGGTACTTGTTTAGTGTTTCGAAGATATATTAATATCAAACATTTAAAAAGCTTTTATGAAATAAATATTTGTTGTTTTTTTTTGATATTATAAAATATATATATTTAATAATAGTAGAGAGAGAGAGAGAGTAATGACTATTATCAGTTACCAGCGTTTGTTACGGAGAAATATGTACCCACAAAGTTATATTGATGTAGAAGTGGATTATGAAAAAAGTTTACTGTGTCTTGGAAGTTGAGATCACCAGATGATGTTAAACGAGAACGCCGGCGTAGGTACAAGAATTTCGTCATAAGGCCATGATATACAAAGTTATTAGAATTGGCGTGTACTATCCGAAACAATTATTGGTATTTCCAGTAAAATCTGTTACTAAAGTTATGAGAATAATTTCAAGTATGAAAATTGATCGATTTATTTGGGAAATTTACTGTTTTGTAATTTAATTTTATTGTTGTTATCCCGTGAGTAATATCATGAGTAGACCCTATTAAAAGCCTGCCTTATTAATTGATGAACTCCTATTGTTCCCACATCATAATACAATATGATTTTAATGTATGATGCTCAATATTTAAGGTACGTTGTTTTCGAACGGCGACGTCGAATAAAATCAATCAGCTTTAATTGGACACGATCAAGTTACTTTAAAATACATTTTTTTTATCAACACCATCTAGCCCTTACTAAGCAAAGCTTGTATTATGGGCGCCAGATAGCTGATATAATACTTATATATAATTGTCTTCCGTCGCTTATTAAACGTAAATAAATAAAGCTATCACAACACGACGCATCAGAAAGCAAAGGAAGCAGACCGAAACGGCCTAAATATACCCCACTATCTATATAAAAATAACCTTGTCAAAGTAAAGGATAAGGTAATTTCCACCAGGATTGTTGAAAGAGGAATCGCGTGGTGTTTTGACAAGGTTGCAAGTGCCACAGCTGCGCTTTTTTGCTCTCCTTTCGAGTCTGGAAATGCAGGGGACTATACATTTACTACGATATACATTGGATTGTATGTTCGTATTATACTGGATTGTTTCCACTTGGGAGACCAAAAGTTTACCAAAGAATAATGTTGTAGTTTCGAATAGATTCATTTTGAAAAGGTATGTTTTACGCTTTTCGACAAATTTATTGACTGAATAAGAGAAGATTACTTGTTTCTAGAAAGTCAGAATAATTAGTCTAAGCAATAAACGGGACCTTTTAATATGTAAAACAAAGTTAACGAGCTATTTAATACTATAGCTATTTATTTCTTTACTACAATATCCTTTTTACTTAGTTTTGAATTGAAATGTAATTCGTCAACAAATCCTAGCGGTTAGCACTGCTTTATATTATGCTTTTGCCAGATCAAATCCACTGAATTTCTACTGAAAACTATCTAGCGACACAAGATAACGATTATACCTAATAAGATTAGTTTGAATTGAATAACACGAATTGTATCAACATTCTTATTTTACTATTGGTGATTTTCACACAAAAAACTTTATGCAGTTGCATTGTCTAAAGAATGATTGTTTTTCCAATGCGAAATAATTCGTATGTTAATAAGGTCAATATTATACCGAATCTTGATCTTAATATGACATGTAATATTAATGCATAAATCGTTTATTTAAGCATGACAGGTTAATTTCAACAGCTAGTAAATGAGTATAAATAATGTTGAATATCAACAACCTCGTTAAATGCATTTTTTAAAGAGGATTATCTTGAATCTTCGGTGTATTTTTATATTTTAAGTGTGTGGTATTTAAAAGATTTTAATAATTGTTATTAGACGTTTTTTGTTTACCTTTTTTATAAATGCTTAAGTAGGTATATTGTTTGGAGAATATAATAAATGTGTTCTCCCATAAAACTTTACTCATCGACTTCAAACCTTTTGATAGAATACCTATAACATAAACTAATCTTTGATTGAATATCATTGACCAATATTGTTTAAATGACATTTTAAAGTATTTGCCAAATACTTGCTTATGTATAGTTTGGCCAAAATTATTTATACGTATCTAGTTCATAAAAATACACATTAACAAAAAATATAGGAGACACAAAATTGACAGTAATGACAGTATGACTGAAAATGACTCAAATAAAGCGAATATGTTATACGAAAAATTTGAAGAATATATTGAAAAAGAAATGTCCCAACGAATTCAGTAAATCAAATTTGTAAATCAAAAGATGAATCTCCAACTCAAAGAGATTTCACTATCCTATTAGAAGGCCCATTTGGTTCACGATGTTCGATCAGTCTAATTTTGAAACAGCTTTCGGTGATAAGTTCATCGAATATTTATACTTAGTTACAGAGATATCTTTAAAATTTTACTTGGATAATTTAACGTAATTATTAATTTAATTTTGCCACAGTCTTTGTCAGGGCTTTTATAGGCGAGTTGACGAAATCATAACATAATGATTGAATTAACCTGACCTAATTTTACGCCACTTTTTTGAGATTTCTTCATTTTTAAATATATGAAATAAAACGATTTTAATCGATTCTCTTCAGACCCTGTGGTAATCTATTCTGGCACACATTTGTGAAATTGCTAGATAAGGTATACCGCGAACTACCTTTGTCGGACCTTTTTGCCCTTAGACGAGGAAAAAAATCATCCCTTGGGTGTTATTTTTTGCCGAGTACCTTTTAATTAGAACGGTGGGTTAGTTTTTATGGTCTACCTTCGGACAGTTTTTGAGCTTTTGACTTGAGGCTGTATCTGTTGAGTGTTGAAAATTAAATAAGTTTTTTACTTACTAAACGTAGGTACCTACCTAGTTCAGTTCATGTAGGTACTTATATTTAGTAGTTTTTAGAAAATACGTTTACTACTAAAATAGGTGGGTACGTGTTAGTGATATTACGAGTATAAGTAGGTACCTAAGTCGATTGTGTAGTTGTTTTAAAAAAATGCGTTGATTTTGGATTTCTAACTTTTTTAAAAGATTTATTGCGACAGTGCGTTGATATAAATTATGTACCTATGTCGTATAAACCATCGTCTACTTACCAAAACATGGTAACTTGTGTCAGGAGTTGTTTATAAATTATTTACAGCGTTATGACACGTAATTTTGATGCGAAATAGCTACTTGAAAAAAATATGCTAGGCACCAGGCATGCATTTTTCTGCTGACGGTACATGTATTTGAAACCAATCTCTTCAATATAAAAATGTAGGTAATACATGCAAATCTACTTCTGCGTTTGTTTTGGTACAGAAAAACATTGAACTTTATATGCAACTTTAGAATGTTTTCAAAACACAAAAAGCATCGGATCGGCACATGCAATAAAAAAATAAAATCAATGTACAAATGCTATGTACCGAGATTGTACAGACGGCGGCGGGTCTACGCGAAATAACAAAATCTACGCAGTTATCTACGGCCCGTAGTTTCGCATCTACCTTCTACGAGCGTAGTAACCGGCGCCATCGAGCGGTCTCGTCTCGGCTGCGGTAAACAAATGGAAACCCGGCGAGATCTCGGTACATCCCGCAGGGTTGTGATCGAACATAACCTAAAACCGGCACGTGCGCCCTTACATAAGGGTGGCGGCCGCGGCCGTCTGACACCGAGTAACCTCTACAGCTGGGCCTACCTTGCCTGCCGACGATCTCGGCGACGTGTTCCGAGGATGGCACGGGCACGCACTCGGTCATGTTCTGGCTCTTCTTGGCCCGGTCGTCCGGCGGCGGCGCGTACCCCAACGGGCTGTGCAGCGCGGTCGGCGCCGGCACCGGTTCCCCCAAAGACAGCATCGACAGTTCCAACGCCAGCTGGAAAGCGCGCTGGTCTTCGACCAAGCCGGAGCCTACTCCGCCACCCAGCTCCGCGAATAAGCTACTTGACGGCATTTCCACTTGAGAAGTAATCTTGAACGTTGAGAGGTGGCCCTCTCCGTCACTGGTATCGAAAAGGGTGCGTTCGTTTTACGCGCCGCGTACGGTGATGAGATGCGTGCGTTCGGCGCGCGGCGCGGCGATAGACTGACGCCGGCCGGCCGGCGGGTCGGCGCGCCGGGCGCACGCGCTCGGTGCACCGGCCGCGGCGGGGCGGGCGGAAGCTGCGTCGCATCCCGCCCGCCTTGCGAGCCGAGCCGCGAGCCGCGAGCCGCTAGCGGGCACACTACTACCTATACTGCGGCGCAGGTAATTATTCCGAGCCCCGTTTTACGGCGTGCGTCGCTGACCGGTGATAACAACCCTTGTTCTGACGACCTGATTTATTCCTCTTCAATTTTACTCTTCACGTCACTCTATAGATATTATAACATTTTTTTGAACATTTTATTACATTTTTTATTATTTAGTGGGCATTAAATTGAGTCATACAGGCTTACGCAAAAAGGTTTTTGTTTTTGTTTTAAAAAAGTGGTGTTTGTATTCACAACTAAAATGTATATACAGTTTTAGGTTTCCCAAAAAAGCAGATCATTTTGGTGGGACTTTCTAGCTGTCAGATGTTCTAAATTGAGGGATTAATTTTGTCCCGCTACTCACCAGGTACTTAGGTACACTTCCGTGTAAAAGTATAATAGAAAAGACTATGTGACAAGTTTTCAGCTATACTACCCACGTGCCAAATAACATGAGAATAAGGTTCATTCCCTAACCTACTTTAGACTATCGCAAAATATTACTTGTATCGTTTATTCTATAGTTTACCATACAAACTAGGTATGCCTAATGATATCGCTAGAATTTCGTGGTGCGAGGCGGCATCACAATTAATGAATTTTGTGATATCGTGGTGAAGGTCAGGGAATGAACCTTATTCTCGTGTTATTTGGCACATAGGTAGTATAGCCTCAAAAAGTTACGGCTGGTCTAGTAAGTTACGGCCAGGGTTGGAAAAAAAACAGTTTTTTTTAATTTTGTAAAACAAACAGTTCAAAATGTTTTAAACAAGTGTTTTTTTTTGTTTTTTATGTTTTTTTTATTCATTTTAGTTTTGTGCATTCATTTCATTTCAAATAGACGTCATATTTATTCATGTATAGGTTTATAGGCTAGGTACTTTCAAATTTACAAAATGGTTATTGATTACACAGTAGTTTTATGTTGCGAGTTGCGAGCATACCTATATCTATTCTGTACTAAACGGTTTAGATTCACCTGTGTCTTCTAACTAACAAATGTTCATTTTTAACAGGGGAAACCCATTGTTATAAATACCGTTTTTAAGAGTTCAATGGGGAAACTCCAATATTTCTATTTTAATACGGGAAATACCCTACTAGTCCATTGAATTACTTTCTTTCGACGGTCGACATTAGGGGCTTTCCTAGCAGGACCAACAGAGAATTACCTATTAATTCTAGAGGTATACATTGAAGTGTCTTTCTTTGTAATGTTTCTTTTCAAAAACTCATAATTCCTTTTGTGAGTAGGTACAAAAAAATAAAATAAATAGCATAGACTCAACTGGTTTTATGTCAATCTATTTCGAGCCCTAAATATTAATTTATTTTCATTCAAAAAGTAGTTTTAAACATTGTTTTTTTCTTTTTGTTTTAAACACTGTTTAGTACTTGTTTTAATCTTTGTTTTTAACATGTGATTAAAAACAACTTGTTTTAATCATGCCAACCCTGGTTACGGCTGGTCTAGTCGGGAGAACGGCGGCTGCCGATCCGGAGACCCCGGGTTCAAACTCCCACACGCACCACTGTCTTTTCGAAGTCATGTGCGTAATGCCGCTAACTTAAAACGGTGAAGGAAAACATCGTGAGGAAACCGACGTGTACCTAGAATATTTCGAAGTCATGTGTCATCCACCAACCCGCACTGGGCTAGCGTGGTGGATTATGGCCTGAACTCTCTCCTTGCGAGAGAAGGCCCCGTGTCCCAGCAGTGGGAATATTTAGTGGGCTGTTGATGATGATAGCCTCAAATACCCAATTACCTACCTACCCAAAATATGCTACCATCTCGCGGAATATATTAGTCACAATATTTTGTGACTAATATATTCACTAATAATCAATTCCACACTGTTTTGATATACTACGTCAAATAAAATGAAATGAACAGTCTATGACCCCAAACATTAATCTTATATGCTAACCGATACCTACCGGTCGGCGCTTTTGATCACTAGTATAATATGTTTTCCACTAACTGTGAGTAATGCTGTCGGTCGCCCAGTTACTAAATTGTTAGCTTATCGGTTTTTTCAGAGTGTTTGCAACTGATCTGCATGAGAGTGAATCGGTTTCTTCTAAGTGAACACGCTTCATCGTAGGTCGCATCGTCGCTTAACATCGGGCGAGATGGCGATCAAGTGTTCTGAAACCTACAAAAGTAAAAACATTTTTTTTTTTATATTTTGGTATCGATGACTTTTAGTAGCTCGCAAAGGAAACATCGTTTCAGTGTTGACGTTCTGAAGACTCGAACGAGAAAATGTTATAATAGGTTGTGGAATGCGTGGCCTGAGTGGGGTTTTCCCAATGGCTACAATCTTGGTGGCTTCAAGTCGATAATAAATCGGTACATTCTAGGTAATTCGCTCCATTGTAGACCGCATCTTCGCTTAACATCAGTGAGATGGAGGTCATTTGTCAATTTATTGTTAAGATATAAATATAAGGAAAGCATAAACTCTACCTATTTTGCTTGTATTACGATTTATTTATATATTAAACAGTAAAGATGTGGTAGCTCCCCAGACAGACTACGCTGTAGTGTAGATACCTATAAAGATTTATTCTAAAAAGTCTGGTTATCTGTCTGTATTTGCAGACAGTCGTGTATTTTATGCACTGCTCAAGTTGTGACACTAAACAGGCTTTTCTGTTCATTGTCTTCAACTTCATTGATCATCAATGAAAAACCAATCAGACAACACATTCTAATGCACACGTCAAAAGAACTAAACGCATCGCATCGGTTTATTTTTGATTCAATTTCAATTTTTGAATGCAGATTAAATAGGTACGTACCTACTACCTATAGTCTAGAATAGCATTAAATTACTTTATATCCCGAAACAATATATAAATTATTTGTGAACTAATTCTACGCAAATAATGTCGGGGGTAAACAATATTTTGTTTTAATCGGGCAGAGCCTTTATTAACAAAACTAAAAAACAATGAGAACTACACTACGCTACATAGCTAACTAACTACTTACACTGAGCATACTTGAATTATCCATAGACCAATGAAGGTCTATAGATAATCAAAATGTTTAAGCCCACTACCAATCGGAACCGTACCCAGCATGCTGGCGGCATTACCACGCTGAATGGCAATGCTTATGCGTTGGGCCAAAAAAACGCCAGCATTTTGGTCACGCGTCGCGTCGACCAAGCGCTCGGAAAGGCTTTTGAAGATGAGGTGACCTCCCGGCCCTCATGGGCCCAACGTCTCAACCTCAAAGGGCTCGAATATGTAACCTCTTCCGAGGGTTGCATATTTGCGCCGTTTCAGTCGCTCAGCTGAATTAGCCGCTGCACCGGCCCTACTATGTGTCTCTGGAAGGTGTGATGGGGCCGGAGTATCGACGCAAGTTGCGTCCCACACTAGGGGCCGACACAACTTCCAAGGCACAACAGTCATGCCGTCAGGTCTTTTGCCATCGTCACGCACAACACCACTCGGTTTAGGTATGGCTGGGACATTGGCGATGGAAAAAGCTCGAAACACTAATTGACTAACTAGTTTGTCTGGAAGAGATTACTCTCAGCAATAATGCTGCCATTTGTGGTTCCAGCTCATAAGTGTTTTCTGTAATATATCCGTTTGTTTGTGTTATAACAAACAGTTTTCTATATATTTACTAATGTGTAATAAACTACCAATATTATTTTACTAATGTATGCGTTCTAGAAAAGTATAAATGAACATTAGTTAGTTAATAACAACGTATTTTATAAAATTAAGGAATTTATGTAAATTAAAGATAATGGTCAATGATTTAACCGAGACCAATAGAATTTGCCTCGACTGTTGTGTTTGGAATGGCTTTGATGATTTTTTTATTGGCTATTAATCAATTTTCACTGTATTACCTACTAACATACCTAGTTAATTAGTTCATATTAATTTTGTGACCTGTAGTTATATTATATTACCGATCATTCAATGATGTCTTATTATTTGCAATTACTATGTCGCACTTGCTACTGATGAAATGATGATTTTTTTTTTTACTTCATTCATTTTCGTATAATTAAACTGGTTAACTATATTCGTAATCATGATTTGTAATATATGCAATAATTGTTATTGAATAGTATTGTACAATTTACACAAATACTTAATAATGAAAATTTAATGTTTTTTATAATAATACGAGTATAGGTATATGGTTTTTTGTTTTTAAAGTTTTATACATTTACACTTGACCGCCATCTCGTCTGATGTTAAACTATGTGCCAATTTAGGTAAGTTAGAGTTTTGAATAGAAAATTATTGAGGTAAGCATCGACATAGTTCACACGTGTGTTTAATGTTTACTGTTTTTCTCCTTAATCCTGACGCATTCATAAGCTAACTAACAGGTCCGAAAGATCAGTTCTGATGCTCCGCTGGAATTGAGCAACAAACATCCAAACATTCGCATTTATGTTACTAGCAGTGCGCCGCGATTTTACCCGAGTAGTTCCTACTCCCGCCGTTCCCGTTATTTTGCTGGCATAAAAAGTAGCCCATGTGTTCTTCCAGTCTAAAATCTGTGTACCAAACTTCAGCCATCCGTTCATACGTCACGACGTGATTGAGCAACAAACATTCAAATATCCAATCATCCATACATTGACATTTATAATGTTAGTGGAATTAGAAGGATAGTAGGAAGTAGGATACATAGAAAAATCAGGATATTCATTAGAACATTTGTCAAATTTAATTTTTCAGGATCGTTTTCATTCCTTTGTAAGTAGCAACAAGCGTTTATGGCCAGTTTATTATACGTACGTACAATGGTATAAATATAGTTTGAAATTAAATACCTCCACGCGTCCCCGAGATAAAGGGTCTTGACAGACAGCTGGACAGACGGACGGATGGATGAACAACAAAGTGATCCTATACGGGTTCTTTATTTACTTTTGAGGTACACAACCCTAAAAATTGTTAAATCTAGAGCTCATTCAGTATTTTCATGAATATATTAGTAAACTAGCAGTCGCCCGTGGTTTCACCGCCTTAGTTCGCGGTCCTGTTAATTTTCCGGGGTAAAAATAGTCTGTGTTATTCCTGATCATTATCTATCTATGTACCAAATTTCATCCAAATCCAAATCATCAAAATACCTCCAGTATTTTTTTGCGTTAAAGAGTTACAAACATACATTCTTAAAAACTTTCGCAGTTATCCTACTAATATTATAAATGTCAATGTATGGATGTTTGGATGTTTGTTGCTCAATCACGTCCTAACGTATGAACGGATCGGGCTGAAATGAAAACGAAAAAAATGAAAACGGGAACAACGGGAACAGGAACTTCGCGGGTAACACCGCGGGGCGCTGCTAGTAATACATATAGTAGGATTCACGGATATCCGTGGTAGGATTAGTAGGATTTTGCACTCGAAGAAAGAATTTTGCAGTGAATTCCGGGAAACCAAGAAAAAAATAATAGTAGAAAATTTATATTAATAGAAAATTTATAATAGAAGCTAAATTTATATGTTGTTTTTAAATAAATAACTGTAGCTAAATAAGTGGCTCTAGTCGGGAGAACGGCGCCTGCCAATCCGGAGACCCCGGGTTCAAACCCCACACGCACCACTGTCTTTTCGAAGTCATGTACGTAATGCCGGTAACTTAAAGACGATGAAGGAAAACATCGTGAGGAAACCGACATGTACCTAGAATATTTCGAAGTCATGTGTCATCCACCAACCCGCAATGGGCCAGCGTGGTGGGTTATGGCCTCAACTCTCTCCTTGCGAGAGAAGGCCCCGAGTCGCAGCAGTGGGAACATTTAGTGGGCTGTTGATGATGTTGTTTTTAAGAGATGTTTAATTCATGTGGAAGAGGTAGAAGGGTCCTGAACACAACATGTAGTCAATTATTATTATCAGTCTGTTGACGCATATTACGTTTGAGTTACTGCCGGAGGTGAGGTCAAAGTGGCAAGATTTTACATGGAATAGGCCGCGTTTCCAAGAACAATCGAGACCAATAATGGCATACACAATGTTTAGGTATTTGGCTGATAACACTGATAAGCCATATTGTGTAACTAACACGCTGCGTAGTTTGTTATGAATGAAAGAATTCAAATAGTTCGGCTTAATAATGTTTATAATAATAATATTATATTAATAGAATTATAATATATCAAGCATGGTCGTTTAGAAAAAGTCGAATGAAATCTCGCTAAAACAAATAAAAGCTATGCAATAGCTTAACTGTTTCTATAGAGTCTGCCAGTGTGCTGTGCGTGTCAGCCTGGTATGTGACATCGCATGGGCCGACTCTATAGACACAGTTTTTGTTTTAGCGAGACTACGTCCGACATCGCATGGGCCGACTCTATAGACACAGTTTTTATTTTAGCGAGACTACGTCCGACATTTTTTATATGTCCATCATATCAAGAGTCTTCCTCTTCTTATAAGATAAGATAAGAATACTCTTAATTGTAAGGCACAAAAAAGGTGAAAGATTACAAAATACTTTAGAACCATTATAACTTTTAATTGGCGGCCTCATTGGTTGTTCTTACTGAGCTTACATGGTGAATAGGTAATAATTAACAATGGATTGTGTAGTTGAGCACAACAAGCAGTATTGAAATAAGTAACTTTAGTGCTACAAAATACCTATACCTCGTAGAAACGTCATACCTACTACTGCATGACAGAACTACTAGTGGGTACTATGGTTGACATTTCATTTTTTTTTTATAGCATAGAGTGACGAGACGAGCAGGTCATGTGCCTGATGGTAAGCAACATGCCTGCCACATAACAGCACAGTAACACGCAGCTATTGGAACATGATAGTCCAAATCATAACCTAGCACTGCACTGTGCTCGTCACCCAGAGATTTAAGATATTACGTCTCTAAGCCCTGTAATTTCTCTGGAATCATTGCCCTTCAAACCGGAACACAGTACTGTTTGCACATTACTGCTTGGCGGTAGAATATTTGGCAAAGGTGTGGTACTTCCCCAGGCGGACTCTGCTAAGAGTCCTACCACTACAATTGGTGTGGTTTAGTTCCGTTTTCTGTTAAAAGATTGTCATATATTTTTTTTGTGTTATGACAGATTTTTCGTCGGCTGCGAATTGAATTCTAGCGTCACGCTCGGGAATGATAATAAATTTTCGGGTGAACTTGGGACCATGCCCCTTGGCCATCTAGAAATGCGTCAGCATTTCCCAATGGCTAACTAGAAATGTGTCTGCATTTCCAGATGGCCTTGGTCATGCGCCCCCCGGTCCCCCGTGTAGTTTCCAAAGTGAGGTAAGTAAGTGTAATTCTGAGTTATAAGTTTTCACTTCCATCGGCAGTTCCTATAACTGCCTATAATTTTTTTTATATTATAGATTGACGAGACGAGCAGTACATGTGCCTGATGGTAAGCAATACGCCTGCCCGTAACAGCACAGTGTCACGAATCTATTAGAACATGAAGAGTCCATATCATTACTGCACTGCACTTCGCTTCAACCGACGTTTTATCTCTGAGCCTTGTAATTTCACTGGAAACATTGCCCTCCAAACCGGCACAAGGTAATATTTGCAAACTACTGTTCGGCGGTTACTGTTCGGCGGTAGAATAACTGGCAAAGGTGTGGTACTTCGATTAAACGTTCGACTATTTGAAATTTCCTATTCAAATCGCCGCTTATTACATCCAGCTAGAATACAAATTAAGTCATAACACGGTTACTATGACAAAAAAAAATTAACAACTAACCTCATTATAATAAATTCGCGATAAACATTTTGGTCAAGTCTGTGTGTCCTTGATTCGAGCCTAGGCGACTGTCGTACCGTTTCCGGTTCTATGACCTATATATATCCAACTGCTGTTTATGACCTCTCTCAGGGTCAAGGCTCATACGTCATCTATTTTAAATTGATATAATATATTTTGTGTAGTGGTAGAACTCTTTGCAGAGTCCGCCTGGGGAAGTAGTTACAGTTTGAAATGTTATGTTTCCAGTCAGTGAAGTTACAAGGCATGGAGACTACTCGTAAAACATCTTGTATCCATGGGTGATAAGCCCAGTGCAGTCATCATCGTCATCATCATCATCAGCCGCAAGACGTCCACTGCTGAACAAAGGCCTCCCCCCTAGATTTCCACAACGAACGGTCCCGCGCAACCTGCAACCAGCGGTTTCCAGCGACCTTTGTGAGGTCATCTGTCGATTAGTACTAGATAATTATTTGGACTCTTCATGTTCCAATAGCTGAGTGTAGGTGTGCTGTTATGGGCAGGCATGTTGTTTTCCATTAGACATATGGCATGCCCGTCTCTTCTCTTTATTCTATAGAAAAATATTGGTGTGACGTCATGGTCGCCTAGGGCTTAGACCGTGCGATTATAGATTCAAACGCCCACATTTATGAGTAATTTTCTAAGTGCAATTGTACAAGTTTGACATCACTGCAGGCTTTCACGGTAACAGAAAACATTAATCAAATCGGCGTATTTAAATGATCTTTCGATGTTACGCATCAACCTCACACCTACAATGGGCTAGCATGGTGGATTATGGCCTTGAATCTCTCTTTGTGAGAGATAACTCCAAGTCCCAGCAGTACACATATTTAGTGGACTAAATATGATGTTAAAGAGAGAGAAAAATGTCTTGCACAATTTGGACAATATCGCCGTATCGAAGAGAATAGGGTACCGGACTGGGTCGAAAATACATCATCCTAATTAGTCCGTCAGCTAGATCATGGAAAAATATTGGACACGTATTTTTGTTTTTTCATAACATTAAAAATCGTCAAAGATATAGACCATCAAACTTCGAGAGTGGGGGGTCGCGACGTCACTCGTGAGTAAAAATCGTACTCACAAGTGACGTCACACGAAACTTCGAAGCACTGTATCTTCGTCATTTTTTGTTTGTGAAACAAAAGAAAAAATACGTGTACAATATTTTTTGGCAATAACTAACTAACGGGCTACTTAGTTTTTTTGAGGATTGTACCCTATTAAGCCGTCGTATTACACAATTTTACTTGAGATCAATGGGTTTGTATTACGTCACAAACGTCGAAAATATATATAACAACCGAATGAAATTTCAAAGTGGCGCGACGTAAATTCCTTCACGTATGAACGACGGATAAATTATATTTTATGTTTATTGTTTCTACAAAAATATTAAAAAAATTGTAGTGGGGCCAGGAAAGTGAAAAATACTTTCCGATCTATTATCATACCTATCAAACGTACATAAAATAATTTATTTTCTGGGAACGAAACAAAACCCGGCTTCAATTTAAAATTAAATACAGTCACTCGGCCAAGTTTCAAAAGGACCTATCACTATAAGTCGTCAGGATCGATAAAAGCAAAGTTTAGTTTTTTGTTGATAAATTCAAAAACAGCCACACCTCTCTGATTTTGATAGAATGTATATGGGACCACCTCTGAACTATGAACTATCAAAAAAAGGACCATCAAAATCAATTCACAATTGGCGGACCTATCAAGACATACATATGTACATACAAAAAAACTTACTGTTAGCTACTTATTGTTAGCAAAACAGCTAAGCCCTCTAATTTCTCTTGAAACATTGCCCTTCAAAACGCAACGCAGTAATGTTAGCGCATTACTACTTCGCGTTAGAATAGATGGCACAGGCAGGAAGACTCTGCAGATATTCCAAATCACTACTAAGTCTTATCACTACTAATAGAAACAAAATAAAATTAATCTTGACCCCATAATACTAGTTAGACACATCAAGTATGTAAGCTTACGATCTAGTATTAAAAATATATTAACTTACCTATTAAAAAAACAATATAAACGTATTAATTCGATAGCCTTATCTAATTCGAAATTTTACATTTTTAATTTTAAAACATCAAATTTCCTTTAGTAAAAATCGGTCCATATCTTTGAAGAAATGTGATGCTGTGTACCGTGTACCTGTAGATATGTAGGTAGATACATAGTACAATGCAAGCTGTCTACCTGGGTTTACCCGACAGTGCGGCTGAATGATGTAGATGCACAGATTTCTCCTTTGTACGCAATCTGTTCCATGCTCATTGAAGGTAATGCTGGGGTTACCATAATATTTAATTTCTTAGGAAAAGTTTAAGCTTCAAAGGCTATGCTATTAATTAAGATGTAATGCGTTATGCATTTTACGTAGGTCCGAGTTGATCTAGTGCATAGATATGATTTGAGACACCTAAATAGGCGCGCTTAGCAGCTTGATCCTCTCCCATTTTCTCCATGTGGCTGAGCCAGCGAAGCCCATACGATTTGGTTTCACCCACGATGTTAGGTTGAACCACTATAGGTGTTCAATTTCGGCATTCTTCTTCACCCTCCAGCTACCATCTTCTTTTCATGTTGGTCCTAAAATTTTCCGGAATATTTTTCGCTTCGTAATAAGCAGCCTATTTTTGTCTTCTTCTTTATATTTATTTTTTAAATAAAGAAGAAGAAGATAATGCTACATTTATTTTTAATTAGGCATAAAAATGCATAAACCAAGTAAAAAAAACATTACACACACTACCATGTAATTGACACACGCGTGTATTTACTCTATTGTATATTGTTAAAGTCTGTTGTCAAAATGAGAATAAATTTAATTTTTAATGTATTATTAACCCGTTTAACGTATTGCTTTGGTCGGATTTCGATCACTTGGCTACCACTAGTTGGTTGTTGACACTTGGTTTAATCTCATTGTGACCAGACATACGCCTAACCTAAATTAAGATGCAACCTCGTGAACAAATAACTCGCTAATCTTAGTCATCTCCATTTTTTTTTTGTTTGATTAAAATATTCGAACACCCAGGAATGTGAACCTGATTATCTCGGGTCTGATTAATCAAAATAATCGATCCTAAGAATCTAAATTCCGTAATCGACCATAAGCGGATCATAATCGAATTGAGTAATTTAGACAATCACGCAAAAAACGTATCGAAATCGGCGGATAGGTCGCTTTTTTGTCCCCTTTGTTAAGTTCACACATAATTTTTGCTGGCTTGCGGTTTGGTCGGCCTCCGCGGGTTTCCGAATTCCGTATCTTTTAGCTGTTGTTGTGTAACTGGTATTTTAAAAATAGGTGTGTAACTTGAATAATGCGTGACCTCATAACGCATTAGACATTAAGATAACTCTTAAAACTAACTCTTTTGCAACTCCGTAACAGGGTCTTTTTAAATAAAATCTCTAACATGTGTACACTCTGCAAATGCATACAAATAAATAATGAAAACATAAACACAAATCAGTTAACTATTGGGAAATTGAAACCCGATGTAAACCACGGCTTAAATTTAACGGGATAAAAAGCAGCCGATGGATTAATCGAGGTAACGTGCCTACTACGTTTTTAATTTCATTTAATTTAAATTCACTCATCTGATAAATATAGGGTTGCCATGTCACCAAACCTAATAGCCGGATATACCAGCTAGTTTGACCGGACACTTGTGTAAAAAGGTCGGCCCTACATTATTGAGGATTTTGTGTCGCAGTATTAATATGTACGACAATAACGATACGTAAACATATATACTTAAAACTCTCAAGCATTCGGTTATTATAATATAAGTGTGATATCGGAGCTCATTCCCACACAACATGGTCCCCCCATAAAGTACTTCTCAAGAATAAGTACAAGGGACAACAATGAGTTAGCGCAGGTAGTGATTTTTTCGAGCCTTCGCCAGCTGCCTTCCGATACGGCAGATGCAAGACGGGCCCTTTATTTAGCTTTTTATACCTTAAATTTTTTGTACAACTTTTTTCGCCATTTACAAGATCCTTTTGAATGTAGTCCGATGTAGATCAAACGGATGCTGCGTTGTTTATACTCGCTTGTACGAATAAAGAGATGTTTAAGTATGAGAAATCGGTTTTACAGTCTTGCGAACGATATCCGGTACGATATCCGGTTTTTTTTCAACTGCTTGAAGAACGTTTCGGATAATTATCTGAACAAATTATTGGGATAAAAGAGCGCTCAATAAATGTAAGATAGTTTCGGTGAAAGCAATAGAATAGGACCAGAATAATGGTGCGTGGAGATTTTTTTTTTATTTGCGTTTGTTGAATAGACATTTTCAACCAGGCAAGTTAAAGTTAAGTTAAAGTCCGACACAAAACCTATAGGTTGTTGTTAGTTTGTAGTAGCCTATGTGTTCTTTCAGACTATAATCTATCTGTGTTCCAAATTTAAGCCCGATCCGTTCATATGTTAGGACGTGATTGAGCAACAAACATCCAAATATCCAAACATCCAAACATCCATACATTCACATTTATAATATTAGTAGGATAGTAGGATGTGCATGTCTGTTTGTGGCATCGTAGCCCATCGTACCCAAAAGGATAACCCGATTTAGATTTAGTTTTATTTTTTGGTAGATGAAAGCATTAGCTTACATTAAGTAATCACGTTTCAAACCTGACAACAAATTCACACGTAATTTACTTACGATTGCAAAACCTGAGTTGTTACAACAAAGAAGTGTTCTGAGTTGGTACAACCAATTTTTGACAGGTAGCATAGCAACGCGCGAAGGGTAGCTACAGCTAGAATAATCTTCTTATATATAAAATTCTCGTGTCACAGTGTTTGTTTCCTTACTCCTCCGAAACGGCTTTACTGATTTTAACCAAATTTTATATGCATATTCTGTAGGTATGAGAATCGGCTACTAGCTATTTTTCATACCCCTAATGACAAGGGTTGTTCACTAAGGCAAAACAACGTTTGCGGGGTCAGCTAGTATATTTATAAATGTGTGACATTAATATAGATAATTTAGAAATGTATAAATATCCTTGGAAATCACCTATTATACCTATTAAGAAATATCTATTAAAAACTATAATCGCTACGATGGGTATTTATTTAATGTTTAGTGCATTTTACATACATGATGCAAGGCAAAATAGAAAACGATGGCTCCCCATTTCTCTGGCTCGCCATTATAACAAAACCCTCTGTACTAATATAATGTAAGCTTTTAGGTCATAAAACTTCGAAAAGAAAATTGTTTTACTGATATTTTGGCCGAAATTTAGAAGGATATGACAAAACGCCTCACAGACAACTTACATCGAAGTGGCTGAAAGCAACAAAGAACTTAGTACAAAATTATCTATCCAAGTAGTACTACATTCAAGATTTATTACCAGCGACATCAAAGGTAAGAAATGTTGTGGAAAGCGTAAAAATCGAATCAAAGTTGTATCCACGTTTCCTCCGCTGCTAAGGGCGGCGCGGCGCGTCATCGAGAAGGGTCGAGAGTCGAGACCCTTACCCTGGTGCGGGCTGGAGGTCGACGACCTTTGTGCTAATTCCGCCCGGGTATACCTACTTCCAACATTATGAAAATTATAACGAGCAACTGCACATGTAGAAGTTAAATAACGTATGAACGAGTTTCTATGTATATTTGTAGGTTTGGGTTTTCGGACGGAAAAACGGAGATCTACTTATGAGAAACACTTTGTTGTTATCAAAGTTCACCCGTTTACAAGTGAATAGGGTTTACAGTTACAGAACAGGAACGTTTACAAATGCATGAAACTGCACCGAAATATCGCCCACTCGCTAGGACAATATAGTCGCGGTAACAATCTCGTAATTTATAATACTAGCCTACTAATGTGGTATAAGTAATGAATGACCAGGTACATTTAATACGTTTTTTTAGTTAGTTTTAACGTGGTTTAATCCAATTGTTCTTGGAATTGATTAAGACAACATATACCTAGATAGATAAAACACACCTATGCGTAAAAAACTAATTTATCTGTATTAAAACTCCCGTCTTTGAAATATTTTAATGAGAATACTTTCTAAGAGAATACATTGATGATTTTCAGGAGATATTTTTCTGGAATTGATCTTAGTAAGTGTACGAGGAAAATCGAAATTCCCGTAGGGTGGTTGGTTACCAAGGAGGCCAATAAATCGAAGAAAAACATCTCGATTTTACCCTAAGATATTCCGTTATAAGTACCAGGAAATTAGAATCGGGGAGGAAGTGCATTGTAATGATAACGTGGCCCTAGTTCGCGGGAGGAAGATATCGATTCATGAAGCTCCTCCAGGCTGCTTCCCTCGTCTCTAATAGCAACGATCTCCCAAGTTTATGGGCTGTTTTTCCAACAAATCATTAAAAGGGTACTACAGAACTTGAAGGATACTTTTGTTAGGACTTTTTTTTGCTTTCTTTTGTGAGATTTTTTGAAATAATCGGGTAGGGTTAGGTAGGTACGCGTAGTAATAAAGTATGTGGGTAGGTATAAAGTGGCCAGTCGAGGATCTTCGTTGTAATTAACTGTTCTCTAATTCACTAGAAAATTCCTTATTTTATATTGTTCTATATTTTCGAAACGGCAAACATATCTTAAGTCTTATTTTTTTCAGAGACAGGCTTTACCGCCATCTCAACTGGTGTAAAGCCATAGAATAGATAATACAGAAATGTAAAGTGGTAAAGCTACAATGCGGTTTTTGATAACATGTTGATTACATTCTTGTAGTTCCAGTGCCTCGTGATTTTACCTGCCCAATTGCAGTTCCCGTTAATTTCTCATGATAAAAACCCTTTTTTTTAATATAAATAAAGAGTGACGAGACGAGCAGGTCATGTGCCTGATGGTAAGCAACATGCCTCCCACATAACAGCACAGTGACACGGAGCTATTGGAACGTGAAGAATCCAAATCATTACCTAGCACCGCACTGCGCTCGTCACCCAGAGATCTAAGATGTTATATCTCTAAGCCCTGTAATTTCTCTGGAAACATTGCCCTTCAAACCGGAACACAGTAATTGTTTGCACATTACTACTTGGCGGTAGAATAACTGGCAAAGGTGTAGTACTTCCCCAGGCGGACTCTGCCAAGAGTCCTACCACTACTAATTACAACACACTGTGTTTGCCTAGGTGTTATTTCAGACTGTCATCTATTAAGGGCGTACCCCGAGCAAATGACCTTGAGTATTTCTTACCTTATCGCACACCGCAAGAAAGAGCAAGAGAGAAACAGTAGGATTTGTCGCTGTTTTACGCTCAAATTTTAGAATAAACTCTTTATAAAATCTGATTTTAGTCTTGTGAAAAAAATAAAACTACCAAAACGTTCATAATGGAATTGTCTATTCGTTAGTGTAAGTACAAAATCAAAATAATGGATGATTTTCGAGGAGATGCATGATAACTACAATTATTAATTTTTTTCATGGTTACGTTGTGAGGCGATTATTTAAAAAATAAGTTCGTTATCAAAAAAATAAAACTACCATTTTGAAGCCAAGAAGTTGTAGAAATTTAATGTATTTTTTACCAGTTGATATTTGTTTTGGCTAATGAGTAGATAGCTCTTAAAACTGGACAAAAAACTCGTTTTGCTGGGGGACGCACCTTAATCGAACTGTGATACAAATGTCAATCAGCGCTTCTACCGCCTAACTAAATCGGCTATCGCACTGCTGTCTCTATCATTTCAAGCGAAAAGAAAAGAGAGAGACATCAAACCGATGACATTTTTCGTTCGGCGGTAGACCCCCCGATCTGTCCAGACCACAGAAATCTAAATAATACTTATTATTTAGATTTCTGTGGTCCAGACGTTCCGGCGTGACTGAACGAAAACATCCAAACTTTCGCATTTATAAAATAGTAGGATTATTTGTGCTTGATTATATTTTTGTCCTTCACCGTTTTGAGGAAATCGACATGCACCTAGAATCTTTCGAAGTCATGTGTCATCCACCAACCCGCACTGGGCCAGCGTGGTGGATTATGGCCTTAACTCTCTCCTTGCTAGAGAAGGCCCGAGTCCCAGCAGTGGGAACATTTAGTGGGCTGTTGATGATGATATTTTTGTCGCAATTACAGTTATATAACTGTTATAACATCCCACTAAATGTTCCCACTGCTGGGACTTCCATCTAGACAGGTTAAATGTAATTGCGACAAAAATATCATCATCAACAGCCCACTAAATGTTCTCACCACTGCTCACCAGCCCACTGTTGGGACTTCCATCTTGACAGGTATGTAATCAAAGACCGCAGTATAAGATGGAACGCTTACCCAGAAAAAACTGATTCTATCTCGATTTGAAAACACCATTGTATATTATGTCTCGAAAGGAAATAATGTGGGTGCACTAAAATACCATAGGAACACTAGCCCATTTTGTTTTCATTTAAATACAATGTTTTAGTAATCTGTGTTATACGTATTAAGTATTGTATTACTTATTATAATTTCTGTTATTTGTTGATGTTACTTTGTAATTAGTATTTCATATCATCATTCATAATTCACTGTAAAATTGACGTACACTTGTTTAATGAATAAATGAATATGTATATGAAGAATATCCCTCGGGAAAAACTCCCTGGGGTAGCATATTGTATTCCTTAATTAGAAGTACATATCTGTAATACACGTTCCGAGTAAATAAAATTTCAATGAGCTCAATGCTAAGATAAAAATCATAAATTATTCTAAATAGATTAATAGGCAATTTGACAAAAAAAACAATAAAAAAATATAATTACGTATTTTTCCTTTGTTATACAAACAAGAAGTTACGAAGATACGAGACGAGCGGGTCATGTGCCTGATGGTAAGCAACATGCCTGCCACATAACAGCACAGTGACACGCAGCTATTGGAACATGAAGAGTTCAAATCATTACCTAGCACTGCACTGCGCTCGTCACCCAATGAAATGCTGACTTTTTGACTTTTCTAGATGGCCATGCTCATGTCCACGCCCTCAAGTTTCTCCCGCGTAGTTTCCAAAGTGAGCTATCAAATTCTGAGTTATAAGTTTTCACTTCTATCGGCATTCCCATTTCAACCCCAATTTCACCCCCGTACAGTTCGAAATTACAAAATTAATAGAACAAACATTTAATTGCTTCGTGTCAAGTGTCTAAATACAAAATTTGATAACTTTGAAAATCACGAATTTTCATACAACCGTTCATCCCTTGTTTCACCCTCTTAGGGGTTGAGTTTTCCAAAACCCCGTCTTAGCGAGCGCCTACGTGCTAAAAGGAACCTCCATGCAAAATTTCAGATTCCTAGCATTTGTAGTTTCTGAGATTCCTTGATGAGTGACCTTTCGCTTTTATTTATATAGATAGATAGATGTGTGCAAGCTTCCGTCAATGTTTGAGTGTTATCGGTACACACTAATTACCTATGAATGCACACGCACACTACAATTACTGGTGAATGGTTCGCGACTGACGCTCGGAGCAAACGCGATTGGTGGAGAAAAATATTGGTGGGGCACGTCTTCGTGGATTGCACTATCTATAAATATGTACTTAAATAATTATGTGCTTAACAACGATGCTTAAAATAATTGTGTTCTTAATATCGAACAAAATTCAGTACCATGCAGTGATTAGAGATCAAAATCTTGGACTAGAACTCCTTATGTTTATAACAGCAACCATGGCAAATAACTTCATGGGCTATGCTGTTACAGGCAGGCGTGTTGCTTATCATCACGTGTGTGTCTTGCTCATCTCATCAATGTAAATGAAAAAAAAAAACAACTTTATACTTCCTTTACCAACTTGTTTTAAGCTGATTTAAAAATCAAAATTACACAAACTGTTAATACCAGATAAATTTCCCATTCAGCGTGGTAATTCCGCCAGCATGCTGGGCACGCTTCCGACTGGTAGTAACCCTCTTGATTATCTGTAGACCTTCATTGGTCTATGGATAATTAAGGTGTACTTAGTGTAAGTAGTTAGGTATGTGGTGTAGTTCTCATTGTATTTTAGTTTTGATAATAAAGGCTCTGTCCATTAAAAAAAAAAAAATGTGTTATTGATAGGAAGAGACAAAAAATACGACCATAACCGAGTTTTCAGAAATTCGTTCACCCCAAATTCGCACGACGACGTAAGTTTCTCACAACTGCACCCCAGTTGCTGAGTTTCGCATAGCATTGACCCCGGTCCTTTGTACGAGTCCTTTGAGACCCTACAGGGTCCTTACGGAACACCACTTCTCCGCGCTGACGAATCGAAGAGCCACTATCGGTATATGTAAAAAAAGTAGACATTTTGGGAAATCATTTTTTGGTTGTCAATTTGGTCGTATTGGTTTGTAAGTTGGTGATTTCACATCTGCCGTTGCACCGGCCCTTTGCCGCATACAATGCAGTTCTTGAGACGGTTTCTGACGGTTGGATTTTAATATGGATTTATTTGGAGCGGTAAGACGGCAGCTGGCTCGGTGATATCCTCTGTGTTACCACGTTTGTACCTATTAATATCTGCGAAGGAGACGGTAGTATTATAACTTAGATTTTCTACGTAAGTAGCCAATGGTAGCAATGCAGTTGCCAACATTTTTTCAGCAAAATACAGTATTTAAAAAAAATATAGCACAGAGACGGGACGAACTTCTTAGCATTCCATAGATTCCACGTGCGGGTGCCGGGTCCATCGTCTGACAGAGAGAGAAATCTCGAGTAGACCCCAAGACTTGTGACTCGGGCGTAGGTTTAAAAGGGGCCCTTTAGTGACGTACGTCAACGCTCACCTTCACTACTCGTATTTCTCTTCCTGCCCAGCCAGATCCGATATGATCCTACTAGTGCAGTTTTAGATACTCGTTCTAGTATAGAACTTACTACACTTCTGGACAAGCCAAGGTCTTTAAGCAGGTTATAGAGAGATTTTGCTGGTATACCTCTCGCTCCTACTTCTACAGCGTATAAATTAACTACAAAGCCATTTTTTGTTAATTCGTTTTGAAGGTCGTAATATTTATTTTGTTTCATCACGTGGTCTTTAGGTAAATTAGTTTCCCACGGTACGGTAAGTTCCACAAGGACTACGCGTTTTGTAGCTCTAGAAAAAAGGAAAATGTCCGGTCTGGATGACGAAACACCCACATCCACATCACTTTTCCCCACCTTACCAAGTTACTCTGGTCAGGGCGGGTCATTTGGAAAGCATTTAGATAACATTTTAATACGGCAGGAGACCAGTCATATAGCAAGGTGCGCCACTTCAGAGCTAATGGGATACAAAACTCACCTATGGTTAACCACTCACTTTGCATTTCTAAATTTATAAGAGATAAGTAACAAATATTTTGTTACTTATTTATTTTAATGTAAAGGCGCATAATTATAATTTTATTAAATAGCTATTTGTTTGTTACATTTCGTTTGCTCTTCAAAATTTAGTATTTTTGCGTACTATATATTTCTTCCACAGTATATAAATCGAAGACCCAAAATATTGTAGAATACTAATACTAAGTAATACTGTCGGCAACCCAAAATACAATAATCATAGCAAGTAGAAAAGATGCAGTAATTTTTTATGGTTGCTGGGGGGTTTTCGTTTACCATGTTATTTAGCATAGCGGTGACGGGAACCCATAACATTTTATCATACCAAAAAGTCTTCGATTTTAACTATTATAGGTTTAAAGTCAAAGAGTTTACATATACTACGTATGGAGTTAGAACAAACGCTTTACACCGAAAGCACGGGCCTGATCGCTCTTGTCTTGTCGTTCTTGTGGAAGTGTCATACTTCTGTCGCGGCACATCACTATGTCGCCATAGCTAATATACACCTCATCTGCTTACGAAATATGTATATTATGGAAAAATAAGGGACCCATACTCTTTATTCAATCAAATTATTAAAAATCGATACTGAGATGGCTCATCAACCTTCCGGAGTTCAGGTTTGTAACGTCACATCTACATAAAAATTAAAAATCACATAAACATATACGTGGCGTCACTCGAAACTTCTCAAAGGCTTTGTATTTTATCGTACAGTATACAGTATTTAATCTAGCTGACGGACTAATTAGTGTTTTTAGTTACCATGCCTATTGTGTATTTATTACCTACTAGCAGCGCCCCGCGGCGTTACCCGCGAAGTTCCCGTTCCCACTGTTCCCGTTGTTTTTTTCGGGATAAAAAAATTGCCTTGATTGAGCAACAAACATACAAAATATCCAAAGATCCATACATTGACATTTATAATATTAGTAGGATTGAATTTGCATTGCAGGCAATTCTTATTTTATTCTAAACTTTTCAGTTCATAACAGCGATACATGACTCAAGCATGTAGGTCACCAGCTCTACTGACCAACAAAATTACTGATGTTAGAGCTATAATTGCGCGCGCCATTTCAATTACAAGTTAGTATAAAAGCGAAATTGTAGTCAAACTATTTTCTAAGAAAAAAAGCGGTAGATAAAAATAACAAGCAAATAATAATATTTAAAAACATAATATGCCATTCTATTATGTTTTTAAATATGACTAAGAATATGAATAAGACTGGCCCCGTGGCTTAGTTGGTAGTAACTCTGCCTGCGAAGCCGAGGGTCGTGGGTTCGATTCCCACCCAGTGCAAATATTTGTGTGATGAATTCAAATGTTTGCACTGTGTCTGGGTGTTTCTATGTATAATAAGTATGTATTTAAAACTATATAAGTATTATATCAGCTATTTGGCCGCCATCACACAAGCTTTGCTTAGTTTGGGGTCAGATGGTGTTGTGTGTGAATTGTCCACCACCAATTTTTTTTTTTTTTTTAATATATATTATTGTTTAAGGTGCGTCCCCTCAGCAAAACGAGTCCCAGTTTTCAGAGCTCCATTAGCCAAAACAAATATCAACTGGTAAAAAATACATTAAATTTTACTCAAGGTCGTTTGCTCGGAGTACGGCCTTAAGAAATTAACTTAAATTAAAGCATAAGTAGTATCAAATCACACAGCAGCAATAATTGCAGAATTCATTTAGTGTAGCGGTGGAAGGACAGGCTGATAATTTATTGCGTAGAAATGCGGGCGGTGTTTATTAATTGAATTGTCCACGGGTTAATCACATAATTGAAATTACCATTTATAAATAAAACTAGCTTTTACCCGCGACTTCGTCCGCGCGAAAGGCAGTGTTTGTACCCATACAAATGTACGTTTACTAAGAACAGCTCATATTAAAATATTTTTGTGCAATTTAATCAAAATCGGTTCAGTGGTTTAGGTGTTCAAGCGTAACAGACAGACAAACAGAGTTACTTTCACGTTTATTAGATTGTACAAATTGTATAAAAGTATGGATTTCAAGTGTAGTAATTTAACGATTTATCTTCAACATTGACGAACTTCCATGTCAACTTTCATTCCTCAATTCCACCCCTTCAACTCTTTTTCTGTGATAAAAGTCGACCTTGTTCTTTCCTGAGTCTAGTCTATCTGTGCACTAAATTGCATCAAAATCGGTCCAGCTGGTCAGGCATAAAGCGTCAAAGCGTAATAGACAGAGTTATCTTCATATTTTTAATATTAGTATGGATATCAACTGTCTAGTTGCAAAATTTCATGGTTTTATCTTTAACAGTGACAAATTTTCGTTCCCATATTCCATCCCCGTACAGTTCGAAATTACAAAATTGCTAGAACAATATTTTATTTGTTTCGCGTCTAGTGCCTATATACAGAGTGTCATGGTTTTATCTTCAACGATTGGGACCTTCCATATAAACTTTAATCCCCCATTTCAATCCCTATACAATCCGAAATTACAAAATTGCCAGAACAAACATTCGTTTGCTTCATGTCAAGTGTAGACACTTGTTGTGTGTAATACAAAGTTTCATGGTTTTATCTTCAACGGTTGGGAACGTCCACATTGACATTCATCCCCCATATCAACCCCAATTTCATCCCCGTACAGTTCGAAATTACAAAGTTGCTAGAACAAACATTAGTTTGCTTCGTTTCAAGTGTCTACATAAGTACAAAGTTTCATGGTTTTATCTTCAACGGTTGGGAACTTTCATATTGACATTCATCCCCTATTTCATCCCCGTACAGTTCGAAATTACAAAATTGCTAGAACAAACATTTATTTGCTTCGTGTCAAGTGCCTATCTATATACAGAGTTTCATGGTTTTATCTTCAATGATTGGGAGCTGCCATAAATATAGTTACTTTCATCCCCCTTTTCAATCCCAATTTCATCCCCGTACAGTTCAAAGTTACAAAATTGCCTCACAAACATTCGTTTGCTTCGTGTCAAGTGTCTAATGTCTATACACAGAGTTTCATGGTTTTATCTTCAACGGTTGGATACTTTCATATCGACATTCATCCCCCATTTCAACCCCGTACAGTACAAAATAAAAAATAGCTAGAACAAACATTTATTTGCTTCGTGTCAAGTGCCTATATACAGAGTTTCATGGTTTTATCTTCAACGGTTGGGAACGTCCACATTGACATTCATCCCCCATATCAACCCCAATTTTATCCCCGTACAGTTCGAAATTACAAAGTTGCTAGAACAAACATTAGTTTGCTTCGTTTCAAGTGTCTACATAAGTACAAAGTTTCATGGTTTTATCTTCAACGGTTGGGAACTTCCATATTGACATTCATCCCCTATTTCATCCCCGTACAGTTCGAAATTACAAAATTGCTAGAACAAACATTTATTTGCTTCGTGTCAAGTGCCTATCTATATACAGAGTTTCATGGTTTTATCTTCAATGATTGGGAGCTGCCATGAATATAGGTACTTTCATCCCCCTTTTCAATCCCAATTTCATCCCCGTACAGTTCAAAGTTACAAAATTGACTAACAAACATTCGTTTGCTTCGTGTCAAGTGTCTATACACAGAGTTTCATGGTTTTATCTTCAACGGTTGGATACTTTCATATCGACATTCATCCCCCATTTCAACCCCGTACAGTACAAAATTAAAAATTGCTAGAACAAACATTTATTTGCTTCGTGTCAAGTGCCTATATACAGAGTTTCATGGTTTTATCTTCAACGGTTGGGAACATTCATATTGACATTCATCCCCCATTTTAACCCCAATTTCATCCCCGTACTGCTCGAAATTACAAAATTGATAAAACAAACATTTAATTGCTTCGTTTGAAGTGTCTAGATACAAAACTTAATAACTTTAAAAATGACGAATTTTCATACAACCGTTCATCCCTTGTTTCACCCTTTTAGGGGTTGATTTTCGCAAAACCCCGTCTTAGCGAGCGCCTACGTGCTAAAAGGGACCTTCATGTAAAATTTCAGAATCCTAGCATTTGTAGTTTCTGAGATTCCTTGATGAGTGACCTTTCGCTTTTATATATATAGAAATATAGATATAGATTGATTAAACAAAATGTATTAATCTACGTAGGTTGCCTCCTAATTCTTAGAGCATTAGCGATTACAATAAGAACTCTGTTTCAAATAGGGAAGAACTGTCTTTTTTTTTAATATTCGATAGAAAAAGCTATAGAAATGGCAGTTGTAGGGACGGCAGATAGAAGTGAAAACTTGTAACTTTTTACAGTAAGTACGTTTATTAATACACATACACAGTTATACCGACTTAAAGCTCCTAGGAAGCGTGCAGTGGTGATGACACGAGTTTCACGTTTTTTGCTCAAAGAGTAAGGTACATACTCATATAGCTCATGGAAAACGTTCGGTGACGATGACGCAAGTTTCATGATTTTTGTTCACCCAAAAAATGCCCGCCTAATCGCTAGGATTGCTAATCCTCCAACCCGCATTTGGCCAGCGTCGTGGATTATATTGACTCTCTCCTTGCGAGAGAAGACCCGGTGTCCTAGCAGTGGCAACATTTAGTGGGTTGCTTAATGCTTATACTAGTCCTATTAATACTACAAATTGCGAAATTTTGATGGTAAAGTAGATGTTTGTTGTACAGTCACGTAAGAGCAGAACGAATGCGGTTGGAGTTTGGTAGGTACTCAGAAAACTTCGTTGACAATATCACATAGGATATATTTTATCCCCAACAAATGGATGGAGCGAGATGGAGTGACGATATACGTAAGGCAGGTGGTAGTCGTTGGAGACGTAAGGATCGGGCTGAGTGGCGTATTAAGAGAGACGCCTGTGTCCAGCTGTGGAAGAATATACGATGATGATGATGATGAACAAAAGTAGAGGGAAATAGCAATTTCTAAATTCTACGCGAGCGAACTCGTGGGAGATACTAGTGACATATAAATATAAGAGTTAAATATTTAATTAAAAAGTTATTTAATAATCTTTGGAACGCAATTTCTGAAGTGAACTATTTTTCAGGCGGGTCGAGTACATTTTTGGAGAACAAAAACAATGGAACTTGTGTCATTGTCACCTAACACTTTCAGAAAACATATTTTTTTCATTTATATCATCGCCATTTGCAGTTTTAGCAAGGAACTATACAAATCCTAAGTTATGAGTTTTTACTTCCAGTGGTCCCTATGGCTACCAATTTGTTTTGTTGGACTTATGCAATTATGTATATTAATGTAGGTTAACATTAGTTTATATAATTATAAAAGTAATAAATCTTCCCTTTCAAGCGATAACAACAAAATTAAAATCGGCGGCATCTATTAAAGACTTCTAATGAAATTTGTTGCTTAAATGTTCCAAAGTAATGATGAAACGTTGGTACTTTAAGGATACATTATTATTTTGAAGAATAAACGGACCTTCATACTATTATTATCCACAGCTGCTAATTTTTGTCACAAAAGGAAGGTGAGAATACGAGATACCTCAGTAAGTTTAAAAAAAACTTTTGTGTCGTGATTCCATTCAATCTCTTTAGGAAACAATTATTTATTCAACCTTTTGGCATTCTTCTCTTTTATCGAATAGTATGTGTCTTTTCCTTTATATTATTTTGTTTATCTATGTGCGAGTATAAACACTTATGAAAAGATAAAATCTTATACGTTATTTTTTTAATAGAGTGATGGAACAAAGAAAACATGCGCCTGACGCATGACATTTTTCTATTTTAACCGACTTAAAAAAAGGAGGTGGTTCTCAATTCGGTTATATATATTTCTTTCTATGTACAAGATAGCTCCCCCAATTATACTTAAATCAAATTTGATGGCACAGAATTAATAACGCCTAGAAACCGGAACCGCGCAAGAAAAGTGAGGCAAAACATAGTGAGTCATATTGGCTCAGTCCGTTCGAAACTACCATCGGTTGTCAAGTGCAAGCAAGAGCTAGTGCATGCGTCTCCGACAATTAAAAACATTATGATGGTTTGTGACGACGCTTTTGTGAAGAAGGGAAGTTACGGTGGTCTAGTCGGGAGAGCGGCACCTGCCGATCCGGAGACCCCGGGTTCAAACCCCACACGCACCACTGTCTTTTCGAAGTCATGTGCGTAATGCCGCTAACTTAAAACGGTGAAGGAAAACATCGTGAGGAAACCGACATGTACCTAGAATCTTTCGAAGTCATGTGTCATCCGCCAACCCGCCCATATGTTCACGAGTAGAAATACGATAATTCTAGTAAAAAAGACTTTGCTATTAGCGCCCCACGATTTTACCCGCGTAGTTGCCGTTCTATTGTTGTAGTCTCGCGTTAAAAACTAGTTTATTTACTATTAGATATTGTGGATTTTTGTAGGTTTTTAATTTAACTTATACGATTTGGGGGGGGGGGGTCATGTCCCCTGTGACGTTTTATTAAAATCGGTGTGACGGTTTTTGAAATATGAACAAAAACTAAAATTTAATTTTATTGATCTAGACGACTTATAGTGCTATTTTTTTATCAAATGTGGTCGAGTGTCTTACTTTAATTTTAAAATTGAAGTCGGCTTTTTCTGAGAAAATCAATTATTGAAAAATAATCACACTATTAGGTACTAAGATTGGACTAACGATTTACAGATTAAATTTGGGCATTTCATTATGTACGGTATTGGTTCCAGACAGTTTCAATACCTCTCCTCATCCATTATTTTGCAATGCCGTACAAAAATCATGCGACAAGGAGAAATGATCGAGGGTTGCAACCCCCCCTCTTCGACTGTACTCAGTTGGACAGCTTACAAGTGACGGCACAGTGCTGAATCTTATTACTTTATACCCTTCTACCATCCTACATAGGTCTCCTGCTGGTTCATTTACTACGTAAATTTTGTTCACGGGCCAACGAAACTAAATTATGATTATTTGTTTTCATTCTATTATATTTCAATTAAAAAATGTAAACCCTTTTTTGTTCCTATGCACACTCCGTCCTAAACCGCCTCGTCCCTCAACTAAAATTTTAAAAATATATTTAAAGAATAGTCAAAAACAGTAATTTGTATAGGTACATTTGTCAAAACTAATAGTACCCTACTCGTAGGTTGAGTTTTCAACTGTATATAGTATTAATCTCTGGGTGACGAGCGCAGTGCAGTGCTAGGTAATGATTTGGGCTCTTCGTGTTTCAATAGCTGCGTGTCACTGTGCTGTTATGTAGCAGGCATGTTGCTTACCATCAGGCACATGTCCTGCTCGTCTCGTCAATCTAATACTTAAAAAAAATATCATTCGTTCTTCAACAGAATATGTACTCTATTCAGATTAAATTATAAATATAACATCTAAAACGTTACTCAATGAGTTATTTTGAAGTCACAAACTTTGAAAGTTTCTGAATAGATTTGCCTCTTCTCAAACCATATCATAATATATCGGAAAATTCAATATAGAGCCTTGAGTTTTGTGATATATTATTCATTAAGTAGGTATAATGCGGCATTAAGTAGGTATGTACTATACATAAAATACCTCTAGAACTATTATAGATACTGAGAATCTACCTCAGACAATGCAGATCAAACTCAGAACTTTTCAAGTTGCGGCGAGTAATGTACACTATAAACTGTAAAGTATGTACTTCTAAGGTTGCTTTCAGATAAATGCGGAAGGAGTAGCTAGATAATAGATAACGTAAGTAGATACGTATCCCAAGTTTCTAATGTCTATATTGCGTATGTGTATTTTATGTAGTGGTAGGATTCTTGGCAGAGTACGCCTGGGGAAATACCACACCTTTGCCAGTTATTCTACCGCCAAGCAGTAATGTGCAAACATTACTGGGTTCCGGTTTGAAGGGCAATGTTTCCAGAGAAATTACGGGGCTTAGAGATACAACATCTTAGATCTCTGGGTGACGAGCGCAGTGCAGTGCTAGGTAATGATTTGGACTCTTCATGTTCCAATAGCTGCGTGTCACTGTGCTGTCATATGTAGCAGGCATGTTGCTTACCATCAGGCGCATGTCCTGCTCGTCTTATCACAACTAAATAAAAAAAAAATTGGCAGTCATAGGAACTGCCGATAGAAGTGAAAACTTAAAACTCAGAATTTGATAGCTTACCTTGGAAACTACACGGGTGTAACCGGAGGGCGTGGTCTCGCCATCTTGGCATGGCCTTCTAGAAATACGTCAGCATTTCCTATTGGCTGATGCATTTCTAGATAGCCATGGCATGATGCCGAGGCCACGCCCTTTCAGCATTTGCCATTGGCTGACGCATTTCTAAATGGCCAATAGCCATGGTCCCGAGTTTACCCAAAGATTTCTTATCATACCCGAGCGTGATGCTAGAATCCAATTCACAGCCCACGAAATATCTGCCTAGGCGCGCCTAAAGAAGTTTTCACTTCAAAAAATGAGATTAGTAATACCTAATCAAGCTAAGAGGACCACGCAGTGAGACGCGCCTTGGCTTTGCTTTCAAGCTAGGTCGGTCGGTATGAGGGCACCGGCGCAACCACAGAAATCTAAATAATAAGGTACTATTATTTAGATTTCTGTGGGCGCAACTGAGGTGAGTCGATATGTTGGAGGGCACTATCGCTGCTGTGGGGTGGAGGCGGCGGTGGGAGAGGACAACCGGTATTACCTACGGTACGCTGCTCTCTCCTGCCCCCCACGGCGTTGAAGGCCTCGCCGTTGGACTTACTGGTTGGACCCTGAGTGTGTTACAGAGTGTTTTCGACTGACGTGCACTGGTGGGGGTTTGAGCCAGAAGAAGCCCCGGAGATGGACAAGCCGTGGTAGATTTGCGAGAGAAGTGGTGAAGGTGGAACCCCGTGGAAGTGTAAGCCGATAAAGTCCACCCCACCACTCGTAGTGTTGAGTCTAATTTAACCCGACCGACGATATTCGGCCTGGGGGAGACCCAGGCCGAATGGCAGAATTACACATAGGAGTAGATGCATTTCCTCCTAGTTAAAGAACGAATACGGTTCATATTATGATAATCAACATTTTTTGGGATAAAAAAAAATGGTTGTCTGTAAAGTCGGTTTACTGACGATAGTTGAACGTCTATTATTTGTGTTAAGCGCCATCTAGGTAAAGCATTCTGAAGCTTTTTGAAAAGCTGTTCAAAGCGCCATCTCTGGGCACATCATTGTACTAGCACAAGTTCTTAACTTCATATCGTCGCTTTTCTAAAACATGGAGAGACTCCTTGAACGTAATACACATTTCACTCACTAGATGGTGCGAAAAGTAATAAGGCGAGGTAACGGCGGTAAATATTATCTAATCTATGGCGGTAACGTTATATAACGTCATGTTTTGCGGGCGTGCAGCTGGCTTCATCGAATTATACGACGTTATCACGTCAAAAGCAGTAGGTATATGTATGTGCAATTCTAGATTATAACTTGTACATAAAAATGCTTAGATTTTCGCGCGTTTACCAGACATCAGCAAATACAATTCGCAATTGCCTTAGTCTGCGTAATCCTGTTCCATAGGAAGGTACCCAGAGACCCAGACAAATAAGTAAGTGCTGTAATTGGTAGACGTGTTTCTTACCATCAGGCTCGTGTCTTGCACGTACCTAACGTTGCTCTTTATCTAAAAAAACAGTTGCACTTCGGGAGTTTCGATAGAAGTGGAAACACAATTTTTTGTACATATAGGCAACGATTTAGAGCTACAGATGTGCCATGAGAATCCTGAAATTGGTAACAAACTGCGTCTGTGTCTATAGTGGAGTGATTACACACCACCAATCTACTTGTCCCCTTGAATCGTCAGCGTCGAGGTCTGCTGTGGTTTTACTTATTTGGTTGTTGACAACGAATAGTGATAGGTAAAAACGTCCGGCGTTCACCGCTTCCTGCAACCGACCCGTCACTCGGCCAGCTAGGCGAGCGACGCGAGTCATCACAAAACGACCCTCCACACACTGGCGTTGGCCTGCGTTGGCCCAGTGTGTATAGGCAGCATATCGGTGTCACACGGTGTCGCGAGTTCAATGACACGTTTTCACAGTGCAAACAATATAGGTACAAAGGTACATGTCAATAACGTTTCTCAATTTATATATAGGTAACGCTAACAATTTTTAATTATCTTAGAGAAATTTGATACATGTATGCAATACCAGTAATTTTTCATTTCTACCTACATACTTCATATTGACCTATTTCTCACATTTATTTCATTTCTATTCTTCTGAAAACTTTTCATTGTTTTCCCGCATAAAATCACTCAATATCTGTTCTGTGCTCAATATGTCTGAAGAAGTTTTCACTTCAAACAATTTTAAAAACAGATAATTATGTCACAATTATTCATCGTTATTTCCCCAACTTCGTACTTTTCTATCGTTAGTTTCGAAGCAATAAATCGAGGAGCTCGTTTATCCTCATGTTAACCTAAATAAGTAGAAAGAATTAGGTACCGATGTTGGTGCACAGCCAGGGTCGGACTGAGCCGAAAGGACCCGGGTCCATGTCGATCACAAGCCCCGTGTCTACCGCCTCGCCTAACTAAATCTGCTTGGTTGCGGTCCGTTTGGACTGAATGTTATATTGTACTAAAACCGTAATGAACAAATCTCAAAATTACCTTTTCCCATAATTACTGAATTTCAAAATGTACTTATTCTAGAATGCCAGAAATTTTAGCTTTGCTGACTCTGTCATTTTAAAAAAGAAGAGAGAGAGAGCATTATCAAGGCTATGGCAGTTTTAGTTACGCGGTAGGCTCTCAGGGCCCGAGACCTTACGGTTGCCGCTTGCCCCGCAAACTAGGCCCGTGAGGGGCCCGCGCAGGCTGGGGCACGGCTGGCAAATGCTACCTCGACTATAGGTACCACACTATACCTACATGGCCCATTGATAAGTTATCGTAAAAGGGAACAAGGCTTTAGTGTTTCGAAAGACTGTTTATTAGGGGTTTCGGTTTTGACACATGTAATTTTGGCTTTCGAAGTTCCTTAACCTATTATTAATAGGTAATATACCTCTTTCTACGTTTAAGAATATTTTAACTGAATTATGAAGCTGTATAGGTTTTTGCTTGTTTCGCTAATCTCAGGAACTACTGGACCGAAAAAATGATTTCACCGTTGGATATGTATGTGATCCCTGATGGCTATACATACCTATGCCTGTTATGTACATATAACCGGGACGGGCCGCTAGAATTGAATAATTATAATTCAATTTGTTTAATCATGTACTTATTTGTTTTACTTATAATTTCAGGTATTTCATTATAAATTGACAATAATTAAAATTGTTACACAAATTATACATAGGAAACAAAGCGACACGTCAGTGAAGATCAGCAGCTGACTGTCTCTTTCTCGCTCAGGTTACATTCTTTTTTTTACATTTTTTATGAGTGACGAGACGAGCAGGACATTTGCCTAATGGTAAGCAACATGGCTGCCCATAGCAGCAGACTGCCCATAACAGCAGAATGTCACGCAGCTATTGATACATAAAGAGCCCAAGTCTTTACCTAGCACTGCACTGCGCTTGTCACTCAGAAATCTTTTATCTCTAAGCCCTGAAATATTGGCCTTCAAACCGGAACACAGTGATATTTTCACATTACTGCTTGGCGGTAGAATAACTGGCAAAGCTGTGGTACTTCGTCAGGTGTACTCTCGTACTCTGCCAAGTGTCCTATTACTACACTCGGCGGTCTCGAGTTCACCCGATCGAGCCTTTCACGGATGAGCTTCATTTACAGCCTAGGGCAAAATCTGTGTGCATGGGTCAGTTAAATTAAATGGTTTCATTTTGAGTTAAGAATAATAATTATTCCTTAAGGCAAATTATTTGCCTGAGGGTTTAAGGTGTGCGGTGCCTTACTTACTTACATACTTTTCCAAAAGTTAATCCATGCACTGAGATTGGTATCCAGCATAATTATATTTAAACGTAAAAATAAAAAAATAAGGATGATTAACTGTCATTATCAAACTTTGTGATTGTCAGTCGATACAACAGTGTCATGTGTCAACAGTAATCATTACATTAACTGTCAAAATGGCACGTCAGCAACAAGATGTGGACGAGCTTTTCGATGTAAAAAATGCATTTTATGTTGGAAATTACCAGCAGGCCATCAACGAGGCACAAAATGTGACTGTAAGTAATGATGCCTTATATTTTTTTCCACAAAAAGTTAGTTTATACAATTTTATTAGCATTGTTTTTGGATGACGTGTAGGCTGCTTATGTTTTTGTGTTTTCCTGACTTTTTTCATCTATTTTTCCTGCTATTTTCACAATTAAATCGTGTCTTAGAAATCGTCAAACCCTAATTTGTACCACAAAAAAATAACACTTTATTTTGGGTTTAAGTACCTACTCTTATGATTCATAGTTCTAAATCATAACAAACTAACCTAGGTAAGGCTCACCTCCAGATCCAGCCTTTTACAAAATTGTTTGATGTCTATATTGTGAATGGGCTTACGTTAATAGTGAAATGAAGCATTGACATCACTACGTAGGCCTAGCTCTATAAGTCCCAAGTTAGAGATATAATATCTTTGGTCTGTAATATCTCTGGAAACATAGTACTAATGTTGAAACACAGTAATCAATAGACTGCTTCCATTCATTTATATCACGGATCATGTAATTAAAAAATTTTAATTGCCAACTATTACTGCTGTAATGTGCAAATAATATGTCTTAGCAAAGCAGTAGAATGATTAGAAAAACATAGTATGACCTCCATAGCTGACACTATACTATGAATCTTACCACTAAAAACTAATGTGAACTCTACTTTGCCGAAATCCTTGGGACAATACCAATATTATAAGTAATTTTGTGTATTTGTTTTTGCAATCTGGAATAAGAAGCATATTACAAGCTTTGCTTAGTTTGGGGCTGGATGATGTTGTGCAAAAAGAAATGATTACCAATATTTATTTATGTTTTATTGTGGATAGATATTAAAAGATGAAATGTACTAAAGAACAATTACTTTTAACTATGATTATATGTACACATCAAGATATTTGTATTTGTGATTATGGAAATATTTGTTTTAAAAATTTGGCTTTTTATTGATAAATTACAATAATACATTGATTGTTATACTAACTAAACCTTATTCTATTAATGAATAAAAAAGCACAACATGCAATACTTGCATACATTAAATTTAAATGAAATGAAATATATCTTCCAGCCTTCTTCGCCCCTGGTAGCGCTCCAGCGAGATGCCTACTTGTATCGCTCCTATATTGCCCAGGGGAACCACAGAATCGTGGTGCAGGAACTGAAGACAGCAGACCCCATGTTACTGCCCTTGAAGACACTTGTGGACTACCAGACCCCGGGAGCTAACAAACCTGCTATTGTAGCTGATATTGACGCTAGGGTAAGCATACATCTTATGGACTGATTGAAACTAAGTATGAATTCGGAAGTAGATTTTAAAATTATCATTTTCACAGTCTAGTGTCTTGAATATTGTCAAATTATAATGTTGTGAAAAAATTAGTATACCGTTTGTTGTGATCCAACAATCCGCTCTTGGCCAACATTTACATCCTTGTGGCAGTGGGTGTGTGAGTGGGAAAGCCCCAAGTCCCATCAGTGGGAGCATAAAATGTCCTGGTTGTGCGTATTATAGCTTTTTTAAATTAGTTAGTTTTTTTGTTTATTGAAAGAATGAAGAAAAGTGAAGTGCACTGATAGTAATAACACACAACAGATCATTGCAAAGTGCGCAAATAACTTCTGAATTGTGGGATAACTAGCCTAAGTTCCTGAATGAAAGTAAATAATATTTATCTGGACCTCCCCAAAGCATGCTTTCAATAATATACATAATATTATACTAAATCATGTTATTAAAATTTGGGACTCCCAACTGTTAACATGCTTGTTATACATACTTGTATTTCCAGGTAGCAAAAGGCACAGAGCTACAAAATGAAATCTTCCTGATCGTAGCAGCCACCATCTACTACCATGAAGACAACTATGAAGCTGCCATGAAGTAAGTAATATTAACTACATTTCTAGATGGCCAATGGCCATGGTTGCGAGTTTACCCAAAGATTTTTATCAGTCCCGAGCGTGACACTAGAATTCAATTCACAGCCCATGAAAAATCTGTCTGTGGCATGCCAAAAGAAGTTACCACCAGTGACATAAAAATCAGTCACCAAAATCTGTGACATATTTGCTTAGGAGCTGTAATTTCAGTGACAAATGCAGAGACATCTCAGTGTGTGCATGTGTGCATATTCATTAAGTTATCCACACACTGATACACACCACACTACATGCTGCATGTGGACGCATCTACGCGCGTACTTGCGGGAGTGCAGATCTGCATCATCGTGCGGGTTTTTGACCCATTCACGCGCGTTGTTGCGTTTTGTGGATTCACGGCGGCTCTGACTCATTTCATTCAAACACACGCCATGGCCTTCCAAAATCACGCCCGGCACTGCGGGACTCGGTGTTCCATACCTTGCGTCGCCCGCACTCACGCGCGTGGGTTCGTCTTTCTCGCATGTTGGTGTGTGATCTGACTGATCTGCATGAACGCGCGTGGATGCATTTTCGGTGTGTTGGACTGTGTGTGTTTTCCATACAAACGGAGATACTTACAACGTTGTAACACGCATTCAAGCGCTACCCTGCATGGTGCGTGTCAGTATTGCTTTAAACTCGCATCTTTTTTATATTGAGTTGGACTAGTTCATCCTAGCCTATCACTCTATAACTGCTTGGCAATGGGTTTCAGGACACACTGTATATTTTGTTACTGCTGATTGATTGTTTATGTTTGATTAAATAAAACTAGTAATGGCTATGTATAGTTCAATATTATTAACAAGCTCTTTTGTTTTTAACCCCCGATGCGATAACGACGGGATATTATAGGTGTAAGTGTGTCTGTGTGACTGTGTGTGAGTGTCAGTGCATATGTGCGGTTATTTACCTACTATATTTTTAACTCCCTCAAAAAGGTATCAAATGAAAGGGCAAGACTCCAGATTATAAACTAACTTAACTTACCATGAGATTATAATCTGACGCGTTAGATTATAACCTTTTTTTTAACATTTATAGGTTTACACTTGACCGCCATCTCGCCTGATATTAAGCGACTATGCGGTCTACGATGGCGCATGTTTATCTAGAAGAAACCGATTCACTCTCAATTTGAGGACACAAATATTTGAGAATCCACTCAGGCAACGTATTCCACAGCCTAGACGTTCTTATCACAAAAGTATGGTTTAAGAATATTTGTTAATCTCAAAAGAATTTACAAAAATTCACTTACTGAGATTACACACTCATAAATATGTATATGTACATATTTTACGTTGTTTCAAATCGCAGCGTACAGAATAATATAAAAACGAAAAACACACAAAAATACACTTATTATATATATCTGTCGGCGCGAGCAACATTATGTCATCGCTGCCTACGCTCGGAGCGGGAGCGGAGCGGACAGTCGCTTGCCTGCGCTCGGAGAGTGAACACCTAAGCTATTGGAATCTATGCTGATTACAGCATGCATATGGCTGGGCAGGGAGAGAGATGCGAGTAGGCAAGGTGAGCGTCAGCGCGCGCTTTAAAGGGGCCCCTTAAACCTACGCCCGAGTCGCAAGTCTTGGGGTCTACTTGGGGTTTCTCTCTCTGCCACACGATGGACCCGGCACCCGCACGGTGAGTCCAGGTGAAGCCAAGAAGTTCGTCTCTAAACTTTGACTTAAGTGAAGTTGTGTTAATTATCCTTGAAATGGAATAACGTCGGTGCGGCTGACGTCACGCTGCCAAGAAGCAATAATAGGCCAACCTACTTTGTTACCTGAACTTAATAAATCCTATTGTGTTTGTGAGTTCGCGAGTTTTCATCCAACACTACCCACCGGCTACGCCCACAGCAGAAGAATGCGATTACTGATGATGATGGCGAGACTCGGCCCGCCTACATCAGAAGCGGGATTCGTGATGGATGAGAACAAAGAAGAAAATCGACCCAGTGGCAATCGACCACAAGCAAGGCGTTTCGAGGTGAAGCATCATCGTGGTTAACTGAGATTGCCCTACAAAGGAATTACGTGGAAACAAGGTGCTTTTACATTTCGACCGAAGCGAAAGTGGGTGCTGTTATTCAAATGAATCGCGAAAACCCAAGTGATATCGAAAACTACCCGCATTTGCCGATTAATCACTTTGTTACCTAATTCTTGGAAAAACGTAAATGAAGATGAAATTACCGCATCGAAGGTTCACAACCCACAAGTCGATGTATCAATGAAGCTACTATGAGAGGAGAGCAGACGGAATACGGAAGAATTCATCTCAACCGAAGATCAAGCCAAAAGTAGACGTTCCTGCCTGCCGGCTGGTCTGTCTTCGTGATCCGCCTGGCTGCTGGGCTGGCGCGCCCGGGTGCTTGCCTGTTGGCTGGCAAATCCATCGTGCTTGCTGCTGGACAGCGGGTCTGTCGAGGTGCTGCCTGCTGGCCGGCACCGAGATCAAGATGACGAGTCGGAAGTCTACGCTCAGCGAGGAGCCTCAGATGTCAATCAGGTGTGTTCGTTTCTAGTTGTCATTAGTGCCTATTCATTCAGTTTTAATTTAAAGATTGCAATCGCTGTAATCGAGTCCCAGCAGTGGAAACGTTTAGTGGGCTGTTGATGATGATGATGATGATGAATCGCTGTAATATCACACCCTATGCCAAGTTGAGTTCATGAAGCAGTTTCATCAAGTTTATCATCACAGTTACCTACTTACTTTAGAAATCTGATTGGTTTAATTTTGAGAAAATTTCACTATTGAAGAAAATGTGTTCACTCATTGGCATAGTGCGTTAACATTACTGGCTAGTTGGAGCAATCGTAATCTATTTTGACAGCGGGTACCTATACGCACAAAATGACCCGTTTGATAAATGTGAGTCGGTAAATATTTCGAGATTTTTGTAGGTTACTTAAAATGGTATCTGAAGGTAGTTTGAAAAATACGTCAGTTCATACGATCAAATTGTAGATGGCTATGTATTGCAGTGTATGCTCTTTGACCACCTTCACAGTTACCATATGAGATGGTTATCTGGTCGAGCGACGAGGCCGTCCGGTCCAAGTCATCATATGAGATGATGATGCGGTCGAAGGGACACCTCGGTCGAGTATTCCATATGAGATGGTTATCTAGTCGAGCGACGAGGCCGTCCGGTCCAAGTCATCATATGAGATGATGATGCGGTCGAAGGGACACCTCGGTCGAGTATTCCATATGAGATGGTTATCTAGTCGAGCGACGAGGCCGTCCGGTCCAAGTCATCATATGAGATAATGATGCGGTCGAAGGGACACCTCGGTCGAGTATTATTTGCACGAGGTCGAATAGCACACACAGTGTACGTATGTATCAGGGAAAGCTGCGGGCTCGTCCGGTCCATGTCGTCATAAGAGATGACGAGTCTTGGTCGAAGGGATACCTCTAGCTGGTTTCATTTGCATGAGGTCTAATGAGGGATGTTGTATTCACCTACGCGTACATGCGTGAAATTAGGTCTTTTATGTCAGGATAGGACGAGCATAGTAAATATGGTGATCCTAGTGGTTTTATTTCTTCCTTGACAGATTAACTGAACATGAGCCAAAGGAGAGGCGAGAGGCGCACGAGGACTTGCGCATGTCAGGATAGCCGTGTCGGCGCGAGCAACATTATGTCATCGCTGCCTACGCTCGGAGCGGGAGCGGAGCGGACAGTCGCTTGCCTGCGCTCGGAGAGTGAACACCTAAGCTATTGGAATCTATGCTGATTACAGCATGCATATGGCTGGGCAGGGAGAGAGATGCGAGTAGGCAAGGTGAGCGTCAGCGCGCGCTTTAAAGGGGCCCCTTAAACCTACGCCCGAGTCGCAAGTCTTGGGGTCTACTTGGGGTTTCTCTCTCTGCCACACGATGGACCCGGCACCCGCACGGTGAGTCCAGGTGAAGCCAAGAAGTTCGTCTCTAAACTTTGACTTAAGTGAAGTTGTGTTAATTATCCTTGAAATGGAATAACGTCGGTGCGGCTGACGTCACGCTGCCAAGAAGCAATAATAGGCCAACCTACTTTGTTACCTGAACTTAATAAATCCTATTGTGTTTGTGAGTTCGCGAGTTTTCATCCAACACTACCCACCGGCTACGCCCACAGCAGAAGAATGCGATTACTGATGATGATGGCGAGACTCGGCCCGCCTACATATCAATTCAATTTAGGAAAAAACAATTACAATTGTGTATCTAATATAATACAAATCGAAATTAATACACAAAAGTACCTACTAAAGTAGAGTAGTATAACCGGATGGTGTTGTCAATTGTACAGTGGCATGTGTGTGATAAAAAAAAAAATACAAAAAATGTGATGTGTATCGTCAGGATCCTTCACAACGCGGAGTCGCTGGAGCTCCGCGCGTTCACCCTGCAGTGCCTGCTGGCCATGCACCGCGGCGAGCTGGCGCGGAAGCAGCTGCGTCTGCTGCAGGACATCGAGGACGACGGCACGCTCACGCAGCTGGCACAGGCCTGGGTCAACCTCTCACAGGTTACTATCTTCTACTGTTCTACCCCGGGACTGTCCCCTAAATAAGCACTTATATACCATAGGTGTAACAGACAGTCCTCTATGCAGAGGATGCATGGAGGACGAAGAAACGCCACAGCATGTACTTCTGGAGTGCAGCAGTGTGGCAGATCAACGGGCAGAATTCTTCCAATCTCCATCGTCTGTTCCGGATGCCTGTCGCAACCTTAACAGGATGCTTGCCTTCTGGGACAGCCTGGGCCGGTTGGAGTAAAGAGAAGTATGAGTCACGCACAATGGCCCAATAAAGAGGCTAAGTGCGGAAAAGGCCCCGCTAAACTAACTAACTACTGTTCTACTCACAAAACTTTCACAGGTCAGTTACTGGTTTTTAATGCTCACTCGTGTCTGTAACAAACAGGGTAGAAGTATCTTCTAGATACCCTTCACTGTTCTATTCACCAACCTCTCAAAGGTCACTCGCTATCCTACACTTCTCTCAGCTGTAATAAGACTCAAGCTCTCGCAGGTCACTCACTACGTTTTGTAACAAACAGCTCACGCAGCTGGCGAAGGCCTGGCTCAACCACTCACTGTCCTTCACTGCTCTACTCATCAACCTCTCATAGGTCACTCATTGTCATTCACTGCTCTAGTCACTCACGTCAGTAACAAACAGGGAATAAGTATCCTCTAGACAGGACATCGAGGACGACGGCACGCTCACGCAGCTGGCGCAGGCCTGGCTCAAACTGTCGCAGGTTACTATCTTTTACTGTTCTACTTACAAACCTATCGCATCTCACACACTCCCTATCCTACTCTCACTCACTATCCTAGGATAGTGAGTGTGAGAGCAGTAAGTAAACACTGCTCTACTGACAAACCTATCGCATCTCACGCTCACCAACGTCTCGCAGGTCACTCAGTATCCTTTACTGCTCGCTCACGTTTGTAACGTACAGGAAAAAATATTCTTCACTGCTCTACTCACTCACGTTTACAACAAATAAATTACAACTTACTTACTTCTATGTCAAAGTTCTTTATTGATAAATGTACAATATGCTCATCAATTAATAAAAATAAAATAATACAAATTGTATACAGTTTCAAAGCTTAAAATTACCACTTTACTGATCATAATGATTATGACTGATTATAATGATCGTACAGAAAACTGACAAGTAATACAAGTATAATATGTTTTTATTACAATTGTACCCTTGTAAAAAATTTTGTTTTCATTTTTATAGGAACTTTGCCATCACTCTCTAAAATCTCGCTGTAACCATAAAAAGTTTGATCGATAAACCAGCATTTTAATCTGTTTTTGAAGCTGCCGAAACTTGGGGCCGGTATTAACTATTTTAGGGAGTGTGTTATAAACTTCAAGTCCCATAAAGTGTCTGTTCGGTGTTGCAGGGAGGCCCGGGCGTGCAGGACGCTCACTACAGCGTGATGGAGCTCTCGGAGCGGCTCGGAGCGCTAGGTGCGGGGCCAACCGCCGTCGGGGCCGCCGCCGCCGCCTCCAGAGGTAATAGACTACAGGCCCGTCAACTAAATATGTGGGTCATTTGAACCACCAGGATGATATGATAATAGGGTATAAAGTAATAAGATTCAGCACTATTGTAAGCTGTCCAACTGAGTGCAGTTGAAGAGGGGGTTGCAACCCTCGATCATTTCTTCTTGACGCATGATTTTTGGACGGCTTTGCGAAATAATGGATTAGCTGAAGCATTGAAACAGTTTGGAACCAACGTCGTACATAATCAAATTACCAAATTTACTCTGTAAATTGTAATTTTAACTTATAATAAATAAAATATAATTTGTATAGTTTCAATACCTTCGCATCCGCATCGTGCGTATCGGACGCATCGCACGTAACGGAGTTTTGTTTCCCTTGTATAAAAACTCATACAACAGCGTCCACTGATCCGCACCATACGGAGCGCTCATCGACAAGGGCTAAAATTCGTTACGTGCGATGCGGTCGTGGATTTGTGGACGCTTACCTTAAAAATCCGACAAGCTAGCAATTTTGTGGCAACGTTTCAGATTTTGAAGTTTAGCAAACAACGTTGTAGATGGCGGTAGTGGATTATTAGTATCACACTGCCACCACCACTACTCAATTGACGTAGTTCTTTACTAAAACCGTAGATGGCGGTGTAATAACGGAAAAACTTACTTACTTAGCGGGTGGCAGGTGCGGGTGCAGAATTGGCCGCTAGAGGGAAACACCTGAAATATTTCGTTTTGGAATCTGCATACGAGTTTGTTCCGTTCGAGGTGGAGACGGCGGGCCCATGGGGCGCGGAGGTCAAGGATTTTGTGTTTGCGTTGGGTCGACTCCTGAGAGCGAAGGGGTGTGATCCCCAGTCCGGTCAATTTCTTATTCAATATATCTCCTTGGCAATCCAGCGTGGGAACGCCGCAAGCTTTTAATGGGCACTTTTGGATCTGACGATCGCGAGACTGTTTAACATTTGACATTTGAGTTTTTTTGTATGTTTTTATTTATGATAAGAATTAAAATATAGTTATAAGTTACATCAGTCCGATAATACATAAATTAAATAAGCAATAATTGAAAAATATCGTGTTGTACAGGTATGTGGGAGGAAGCTGAGCAGCAGTTATGCGAGGCGGCGGCGCGGGCTCCTCAACAGCCCGACCTACTGTTGGGACTGGCCGTCACCGCCGCGCACGCTGGGAAACCGCAAGAGGTACTCTCATACATCATACAATCCATGAAGAAACACCTTTTTAATCCCAGACCAAAAAAGGCGTAATACCAGTACACCCTCACTCGCTCAAGGTCGCGCGGTTTTAGCCTACCGCTAGACCGTTCCTTCCAGGAAACAAGTGACAGTCGGTTGTCTGACGCACGGCTGAGCGCTCGCGCAAAACGTTTCCCGCGCATATTGTTATTAGATATGTCGTAAACCCTCCGCGCTAGACAGGGACAGAGTTACGCGTTAGAAAGACCGCAAATGTTTATTTGAAAATCGCGACAGGTATTGCGAGCTGAATTGAACTTTGTTGTGTCCCAGCAAGAGTCGCTATTCATATAATTGTTTTTAGTAAGTGTGGCTTCTGTTCTAATATTTATTCTGTGGTAATACTTAGATAAATAACTTTAATTTAAAAACACCGACTGCAAAAATAAACAGGTAAAAAAAACATTACATACTATCTAAGGACACTTGGGTGATTGAGACGAATCTAACCAACTTAAGTCAGGTCCAACTTAAGTTACACTTCCAACCGCCCTATTGACTGTAATTTACTCTCGTCGCAGATTTTATCAGATCAATAACATGAAAATTGGTTTCCAGGTATCTTCCCGGTATTTGGCGCAGTTGCTGGACAGCAGCCCCGAGCACCCGTTCGCCCGGGAGTACCACGCCAAGAGCAACGAGTTCCGTCGCCTCGCCTCACAGTACCAACCCTCCGTCGCCTCATAGACCGATACACACCCCACAACAACATTTTAAACCTGCTATTATAACTGACATATACAAAACTTCATTTAAGCTGAACATTGGCGGCAAACAAGTTGACCCGGAGTTGCCGTGGAAGGGGAAAGTTCGCGCATGTACATTTCCACCAAAGAGACCTTAAAAACGTTTCTGCGCAGCCATGCGCAGCTAACTTCATTGGGTCAACTTGTTTGCCTATACACCTTCCACAACGGCCATTCAGATCATTTCCGGCCAGCTATTATAACCGACGTATATCAAAATTTAAGCTGACCATGATGACGAGATAAAACGAATTAGTCCGTCAGTTAGATTATAAAAAAATATTGTACATGTTTTTTTTCTTTTGTTTCACAAACAAAAATGACGAAGATACAGTGATTAGAAGTTTAGATACAGTCACTTCATTGTACGATTTTTATGAAGACGTGACGTCACAACACCCCACTCCGGAAATTTGGTGATCTAAAGATATAGATCATCAATCTTCCTCATCTGCTAAATAAACTTCAAATGACTATTTCAATAGTCAAACGCTGGACTCTGGCGAAATTTCGGTAACTTTACCGAATGAAAGTCATAGTAAAAAAAATTAAGTTGAATGTACAAATTCATGTATTTCCTACTAAATACTAATTACAATAGATCAATTCAAAGACAGAAACAAACGCGGAATTGCTACGGTCGTCTAACAAACGAGGGAGAATAAGACGGATATGTATTTCTCTCTCTCTCTTTCTCTGTTTTCTCTCTGGTCCGTCGTACCAAGTTTGAACTTGAACTATATTTAGAAGTTACGCATTTGCTAGCAGTTGTTAGGTTAGCAAATGCTTTTTTATTCTAAGGGAGTATTAAAGTTTATGTATCCAATACTTACATAGTTGTTTTTTATTGTGTTACCCTCGTTGTTCCCGTTCCAGTTATTTTTCCGGAATAAAAGGTAGCCTATTGTGTTTTTTGATCAGACTATAATCTAAATATGTTCCATATTTCGGCCCGATCCGTTCAGATATTACTACGTGATTGTGCAACAAACATCCAAACATTGACATTTATAATATTAGTAGGATTTGGTCCACCAACATAATGAAGAGGTATAATTTTAACACGCTTTTATTAACTTGATATGTATTGGATGTATCTGTGTAACGGAATCTTTGAGCGTGATTTTCATCACTTTCTAAACAACGGATTGGCTTTAAAACTTTGCACACTTAAAAAGAACCGATGACAATCCAATGATTTGTATGGTTTGTTGCATTAGCCATTCATCCTCATCACATTCATCAGGATTTATAATTTTGTTTACATTTCATTTTCACGTACCTACTTTAATTACCTAATATATTAGTGTCATACCGGTTGAAACTGCCATAATTATGCAGTCAGTAATTATTACGTTTCGTTACCACGTATTAACGGATAAATTTCGAGAAATGTGCTGTGAAGCTCTTATTAAAAAAGTCCGGAGAGTATCGTGCTCAATCCGTATACAAAGTTGTTGATGCTGTTGACTTTACAGTATAGTTTAAAAAGGACTAGCGGTATCCCGTGGGTTTTCACCCACGTAGTTCACGAACCCGTAATTTTCTCGAGATATCATATGTGTTATTCCAGATTATTATGTATGTGTCGCCGTAAAATTGTCTACCCCGTCAGATTATAATCTAACGCGTCATTTTATAATACTACGGTAGGTAACGATTAACGGTAACGGACGGTAATGATTGTTTATTCATATATTTTGTAATCTGATGGTTTTTACAATTTTCCGGCGACATATTTATATAGGTACCAAACTACCAAATTTCATTCAGATTCCTTCAGTAGATTTTGCTTAAAACATCAAAATCCATTAAAAAATTCACAAAAATTCTTCAAATTCAAAATTCACAACGGGAAAAGTTGTACACTAGCAGATATGAATTATTATAATCCCCACTGCAGGGCAAAGGCTAGCTTCTATCAATTTAATTCTGTCCAGGACGTCTACTCTCTTTCCCGAAAGACGTAATTTCGAAATAAACTCATAACTTTCCTACTCCGGTCCTACTTCGTTTCGTCCGATCGAACATTGTTTGATGTTTAATTGCTCTAAGCCTATCTACTCTAAACGGACGAAACAACGGATCGAAGTAGAACTGGAGTAGGAAAGTCGCGAAGTTTATTTAGAAATTACGTTTTTCGTAGAAAGAGAGTAGAGGTCCTGAGCTGTATTAAGCAGAAATGAAACTTCGGTAAAATTTAATAGAAACTATAATCATAATCCGTGTCTCCATCATCATCAGCCGCGGTGGTGTTGTCCAGCAGGTGGTACTGTCGCAGGCGCTCCAGCACGCGCCGCGCGTCGAGCAGCCCTAGGGCTCCGTCCGCCGGCGGGGGGTCCTCGGGCGCTCCGCTCTTCATCAGCGACCAGTCGGTCGTGGACTCGCGCCGGATCTCGCCGGTTTGGCCTGAGGACGTGGGGGAGTATTTGGTCAGTAGTATATTGGTAGTGAGGGTTCAGAGTAGATAACTCTTTATTATGACACAAAAAATAAATATTAGGTAGGTACAGTTAAACACTTATGAACTAGCAATAGCGCCACAGATGGCTACAATAATACCAGAATAGGTGTACAAATGGGTGGAAAACTGCAGAATGGGGAACCACCGCGAACGATGCGGGGGTGGTCATCCTTGACACAGGCCATAAGCATCAGATCCTTATTAATTACCGTCATCCATTCGTCTAGCGAACGTCGTAAAATGTTGGCCGAAGCTTATCGCTATAGGGGTGTTCACCGATACGATCGGGACTGTGATCGTCGAACCTCGTGATCCAAAACAAGATACTTGCTGATCTTGTCCTTCTCTGCCTTCACGAGATTCTCGTCTAGCAGTATGACAGTACCTATGGTGATATTGATGAGCACAGTCTGGCGCTGACACCCTTGTACCACACAATGTCGTGCGGTACAAGGCTTAGGCGGGTTAGGCTTATTGGCGAATACTCCTATTTGCGATGATATATAGTGGCCGGCAAACAAGTTGACCCAAAAGTGACGTGGAAGGGGAAAGTTCAGGCATGTACACTTCCACCAAAGAGACCTTAAAAACGTCTGTCTTAAAAGTGTCTGCGCAGCCATGCGCAGCTAACTTCATTGGGTTAACTTGTTTGCCGGCACCTATACTTATATGTAGGTCTTTCAAGAGTACCTAGGGGCAACGGTAGTCACCGTTGTCAGATGTCTATAATTATATATAAGTCAACGGTAGTCAGATGTCTATGCATAGACATCTGCAATAGCAAAGACATTCGCACTGCGCTTTACACCAAGGAATCTAAACCCCTTTCATTTGAAGCAATTCTATTCATGATTCGGATGGACATTGGAGATTTTCAAGTGTATTCCACAGGCTACAAACACAATACTGATGAGTAGTTTTAAGATGAGTTACCATTCGAGGACACTTCGATACCGTGGCTCTCCAGCGGAGGCGCGGTGTACGCCTCTAGATCTTGCTCCGTCTTGCTCTCTCGCTCCGAGAGGTCTTGCTTGCGCTGCCGGCGCCACGCCTTCTGCAGGTTGAAGCGTTCCGGTCTGCCAACATTCAAACGAACATTTTTTTCAAGTGAAAACTTCTGTTGTCGCGTCATAGACATGTTTTTCGTGGGCTGTGAATTGAATTCTTCACGCTCGGGAATGTTGAGAAATCTTCAGGTAAACTCGGGACCATAGGCATCGGGCATCTAGAAATGCATCAGCATTTCTAGATGGCCATGCTCATGGTCACGTCCTCCGGTGTCACCTGCGTAGTTTCCAAAGTAAACTATCAAACTCCGTTTTTAGAAAGTTTTCACTTCTATAGGCAGTTTTTTTTTAAATATTGTAAGACAATTGTCTTCTTATTGTCTACATAAGACTACGTTAGACCTATGGAGAGCTCTAATCTCCATAGTTAGACCACGTATTCATCTGTCAGTAAGCGATAGTGCGACCGAAAATGAAAGACGCAGACTTTGAAGGGATTGGCATGCATATAATTAGCTGATTTATGTTCCCCCTGTTAGAATGGAGGGTAATGGGGTAATGAGCATATAAAGAAGAGCCTGGTGTTGATTGGTACAAAACCAAGGCAGATGACAAAGTAAGAGATATACTTATAGTAGCAGTGTACTAATAGACAATGTGGAAAATGATGCTGATGCTGAAGACCTGCCTCCTTGACAATTATTTTCTCTGTGTGGATAGTTAAGGCTGGTTGCCTGGAAGAGATTGCTCTAAGCAATAAGGCCGCCATTTGTGGTGCTATTTCGTAAGTGTTTTACTGTAATGTTTCTGTTTTTGTGTCACAATAAAGAGTTATCTATCTATCTATCTATCTAGTTAATGAAGTTTGAACAGACCATTAGAACTAATTAGATAACTGACACTCTTTCAGCAAAATGATTTTTCTGAGCCTATTTTACGTCTAGAGGAATAGAGGATAATTGCATAGATTTTTAATTAAGAAACAATAAAAATAAATTAAGTTACTAAATCATCTAAACCGTATCCTCCCAACCGTGCCGTGACGATTTTTTGTTTCGTTTTGGACTGATGACGTTGAGATTTCTATTGCGCGTGAGTAGATTTGCTTCTAATAGCGACTAACAGAGTCACCATTTCATGGTTGACGTTCATGAATAATTAAATCATCCACCGTTGAACACAGGCTTCACCTAGAGTTCTCTACATAGCGCGATGTTTCATATTTACTGATTTCCAGTAGTCTTTTGTGAGGCATCACCTCACCTGCCTTAATGTAATATACTTTTCAACACACTCGCTCATAAAGTGGCTCTAATTTCACAGCGATCAGGCATGTAACGACACCTATAATCAAACTGTAACTTTTTCATTACTATTACTCACATGATAGAGTTTTTTACTGGTTGAGTTGATTGGTTCTAAAAAAGTTCAGATACAAAAAAAATCGTGTTCAATACAACAAATGAATTAATGTAGCTATTGCTGGTTCACTTCATGCAAATTCCTCTGTAAATAAATTCAATTTGAACGTGTAGGTGTCATAAAATATAACATTCGTTCAAATATAACGTTTGGTTTTAGTAATAAAGAAAAAAAACACATTTTGTAAGAGGCTAAAAACACTATCCACGCAGCAAGCAAAAAAAATAGAAAACTATTTTTGGCTAACTGCACTGTGAATGTTTTGTATGGTGGCACTATACTGTTGGTCGACGATACAGCAATAGGTACACGATAGATTAGTATATTGATAACCCAAATATGAATATACTCACTTTTCTCCTTCCTTGTAGACCCTAGCTTCCAGGTTCTGTATGTCGTGCCTGATGTCGGCTATCATCAGCAGCATCAGGTCGAGGGAGCCCTTGGGGCCGCGCGCGCCGCGGGGACCTCGGGGCCCCATGTCGCCCTTCGGACCTTCCATGCCCGGCGGGCCGGCGGGACCCTGAAGATGTGGTGAAGAAAATAATATCAAGAATGGCTTGTTATGGCTAAGAAGTCATGGGGCGGATTCCAATCGCGCCCGCAGCGGGTGCGAGCCCGCAGTTTCTGTAGAATGTAGATATATATGTAAAAATTGAAAGCACAACTCACGACGCATTTTACACCCGAGGCGCGCGCGGCTTATGGGCGGCCGCCGCCCGCCCGTCACCCGCCACGTTCACGCCAAAATCAGTGCTCTCGTGAGTTTTAAAATAAGACCGGTGCCCGCCGCGTTTCCGCAACAGCGCGGCTGAAAACCACTCTATGACCTCTTAGCCTAAAGGCAGTTTCAGTTAGGTACTATCTATTACCTATCGAACAACATTGGGTTAGCACAAAAGACCCAAGACTTTAACAGAACAACTTCTTAAGCAGCCCACTTTGTGTTCCCACTGCTAGGATACCTTCTATCACAAGGATGAAATCAGTCCATTATCTACCAAGCTGGTTAAGTGCGGGTTGGTGGAAGACGTATTTTAATATTCTTTTGAAAGGGTAATGTTTACAGGACTGTCAGGACAAAGAGATAAATCATGTTATATCACTGGGAAGGAACCCAGTACAAAGCTAGACAGTGATTTGAACTAAGTACCTTATTAAAAAAAACTGCACGGTGTTTAACTAGACAGTTAAAATTGTATATATTACCTACTATTACTTAAAGTTTAATTTGATCACAAAACACGTACCCTGGGACCTCTCTCACAGCGGCAGTATCCACCTTCCAGTGGTGCTGTGGAGTCCAGCACTCGGAACGCATAGTTTCCTTCCGAAAACTGGTCACCGGCTGTGAAAAAATATAAAGACGACATAATACTTTCTTCGTTTTTTTGTTGTTCAAGAAATGCATTAATATTTAGTATTACGAGTTACCAGATTTTTTTAATCCGAGTCGTTTTAAGAAACGTATTTGTATCTTAAATATAGGCCAGTTCTCGGAATGGCTTTATGCACTGCTAAATCTACCAATATTGTCCACTGCTGGATATAGGCCTCCCCCAACGAATTCCACAATGACCGGTCGTGTGCCGCCTCCATCCATTGATTTCCCGCGACCGAGACAATATCATCGGTCCATCGTGTGGGGGGCCGTTCTACACTGCGTCTGCCGGGTCGTGGTTGGCATTCGAGAACCTTAACTCCCCAGCGGTTATCGGTTACCTACTATGACAATCCAGACAAATGCAGAGTTTAGGGAAAGCTCTTTTTCTAAGTTCAACACAGAATAAGTTGCGCACAGATACTAGGTACGTAGCGTAATCATATTGTATGATCATGTAACCTAAAGAACGTCCACGCATAATGACGCAATTAAGAGGCTATAAGCGGAAGCCCCCAGTTTAGCTAAATCCCAAAGAAAGTAACCTACCATCTCCTTTGACCAGTGAGTTCTCCATGAGTTTTCTGAGAGCCTGGTGTGCGGTGTGCAGTTGGTCGCTCAGCTGCTTCACCTTGCGCGACAGCCAGCTCACTGTGTCGCACGTCGCGTAACAACGGGATGACGCACGCACCAGGGGCAGAGGCTCCTGAGGATCATGAAAAAATCTCATCAGGGAGAGGCTCATGGAAGACATGATACAGTGCCACGGGGGGACTGGCTCTTGACCAAACCAGAAATTTTTCAGTAAGAATTGGCTCCATCATCATCATCTCAATAAGGCCCCTTGATTAAAATTCTGTACCTACTAAAAGTAATCACAAAATTTTGTCATGTTTTACTCCTGAGGAAAATAACAAAATCTTGCAGGGCAGGATCCTGAAAGTTAGTTACTACAGTTGGTTAACGTAATATTAGATACATATTTCTGTGACTGTTAGTGAAACGATCTTCAAAATAATATACCTCACGCGAAAGTCCTTATTTATTCGGTAGGTATATGTCGAAGCCCAGAACCAGCAGGGATGTGAAATTAGAGGGTAACTGTGTCTCTGCTGCTCATTTAGATGACACCTGTGTGTGTTCTGAAATTTTTGTTTGCAGTATCCGTACCGTACCGTACATCCCCAGTATCCGTACCCCAAGAACACTTCGACACCATTTCGATACCTCTGTCAGCAATAACCCCTGTTGGATGGTTTTTCCTTCCACCACTTACCAGATAGATTCGTAGTGGCAACATCTCATAGTTGTGACGTAACTCGCTACTATACCATTTGATAATATTTTACCGGTAAAGCAAGCGGCACAGGTACGGGAGCGCGCCTCTCGCACTTTCTGCCATCACCAGCGACGACCAGCGGCGGAACACATTCGCAGTGGAAGCCACCAGGATCGTTCACACACCGCTGCTCGCACCCGCCGTTGTCTGTAGCGCACTCGTCGACGTCTAAACACAAAATGTAAGTAATAAGCCCAAAAAAGCGAAACATTTGTTCGTGTTGAATTCAAATCACCCGATTTATGTCAAAAAATTGCAGGAATAGCTCAACAAAGCAATACTCTCCATCTCCTTATCTTAAATATCTCATTCCATCCTACGGATGCCTGGAAGAGATCGCTTTTAGTGATAAGGCCGCCAATCGTTACTTTATTTTGTTTTGTTAAGTAACTTTTATTTAGTTTTAAAATTAAGTGCAATAAAGAGTTAATCTATCTATCTATCAATATCAGCGTTTTGAACCAGGAAGAACAAGCCAACAATTTTTTTTTTTTAGACTTTTCACTAATCAATCTTCAATATCATCAATACATCTTACTGGGTCGGAGCTCCTCATAGGCATTAAATTTGGTTCACCATTCTGGCCTGTTGTAAGTTTGCATCCTATAATATACTGACTTATAGATTTAAGTCTAAAATTAGTCTTAAAAGACGTTAAAACTTTGATAGCAAGCAGATTTTACCATAAGATACCTTCATAAATCAATGTATCTAATGAAAATGACGATATACTCGTTTGTACTTGGTTTATTGCAGATAGTTTGTTATTACCAACGCAGTACGGTTGCTCCTTCCGGCGGTAGTTGTCCGGGTGGAACTGGAAGCCTCCGAGGCAGCTGCACCACACGCGGGTGTCCTTCACCTGGCACGCCTGCTCGCATAGCTTCAGGCTGCAAGGGTCCACTGACTTGGGGATGCATCTGTTGAAAGTAGGAACTTTGGATCTATTGTTTTCTATTTTAATTTATGGGTAACTCTTGACCGCCACTTAAGTTACGGTCGGTCTAGTCGGGAGAACGGCGACTGCCGATCTGGAACACCCGGGTTTGAAGACCACCCACGCGTCTGCCTTTCCGAAGTCATGTGCGTAATGTCGCTTACTTAAAAACGATGACGGAAAACATCGTGAGGAAACCGACATGTACCTAGAATCTTTCGAGGACATGTGTCATCCACCAACACGCACTGGGTCAGCGTGGTGGATTTTTGACTTTTGACTTTCTCTATGCGAGAGCAGGCCCCAAGCCTCAGTAATGGGAACATTTTTTAGTGGGCTGCTTATGCTTGACCGCCAAGTCGTCTGATGTTAAGCGACGATGTCTACGATGGATCCTACTTACCTAGAAGACATTTATTTTATTTACTTCGTGGTTCTATCGTCACCTTGCACCTGTGAGTCTTTTTATAAGCAAAGCTGTACCAGATTTTCACCACCATGGCTTTAGCAGTGAAAGAAAAACTTCCCTTTTCTTCGAATGGCATATCCTTTTCAAAAACCAGTGTCATCTTTGGGCCCGCACGGTGGATTAAGGTAGTCACATCTTGTCTCTCTCCTTATGAGAGAAGGCTCCGACTAGAGTAGACTAGATAAAGTGTACCTACTTTGCCGAAAGAACTACAGTGCCAGTCTTTAAAATCAACTTTTGCTGAAGAATAGAATCTGAAATTGCGAAAACCTCACCTGTCCAATCATACTCAATCATGTACCTAGTGCTTTATTACCTATACAAGATATGAATATATAGCAAACTCACACATAAGTGATTTTTACAAGGTTTCCAAGCAAATCATAGTCTAAAAGCTATTCATAAAGGTGAGTAAAACAGGACGTCTACTCTATTTCTACGAAAATATACGTAATTTGGAAAAAAAACTCGCGTTTTTCTTGCTTTTGTTCTATCTTGTTTCGTCCGATACAACATTGTTTGACGTTTAAATGTTCTAAGCATACTCTAATTAGTGTAGGCTTAGAACATTTAAACGGACCAAACGATGGATCGCAGTAGAATCGGAGTTGGAAAGTCGCGAGTTTATTTCGATATTACGTTTTCGTAGAAAGAGAGTAGACGTCCTGGTCCTTTTCGGATTGGGTTTTTCGGCTTTTGGATCTCGACAGTAGAACTGCATAACCTTACAGTTGTGGTTTCCAAAGCAATCCGAACAAACCCAACAAAGTAGGTTGAACGTAACATTACTTGTGGTGTGAATTGTAATTTATCTTCTGCGGTTTTAACATAACCTGTGCTCGGAATAGATAATTAAGTTTTCGTACTTATTAGGTTATTTATAATACCAAATTATCCTCATCGCAATTACTTGATGCATAATAACTTTCTTAGATTTGAAGATGCGCCTCTACTTGCGTAGCGAAGTATCGCGTAGCGAAGTATCGTTCCTATCGCTTTCTTCTTAGATTTCGAGTGCACATGGAAGAGGTAACGATATGGTTTACAAAATAAGTTTGTATGTAGAGCTATGACTCTTTCCAGAGTACGCCTGGAGAATAGGGTACCGGACTGGGTCAAAAATACACAATTCTAATTAGTCCGTCAGCTAGATCATGTTTCATTTTTTATGATCATTTTTTGTTTTTTCAAAATATTAAAAATCGACAAAGATATAGAACATCAAACTTCGAGAGTGGGTCGCGAGTCGCGACGTCACTCGTGAGTAAAAATCGTAGCCACGAGTGACGTCACGCGAAACTTCTAAGCGCTGTATCTTCGTATTTTTTTGTTTGTGAAACAAAACAAAAAATACGTGTACAATATTTTTTAGCAATCTAATTGACGGACTAATTAGTTTTTTTGAGGATTGTAGCCTATTGCCACGCCTTTCTAGCGCCCAGCTCAGACCAACTATTCTAAAAGGAGACGAGCCTAGTTCTAACATAGGTACCCTTTTCGTGCCTTTATGAATGTCAAATGTCAACTGCAAGTCAACCGCATTTCGTAGATGTGTGCATGTACCTGCCAACGATGAATGTGTGTGTGTGTATGTACCTGCCAACGATGAATGTGTGCGTGTGTATGTACCTGCCAACGATGAATGTGTGCGTGTGTATGTACCTGCCAACGATGAATGTGTGCGTGTGTATGTACCTGCCAACGATGAATGTGTGCGTGTGTATGTACCTGCCAACGATGAATGTGTGCGTGTGTATGTACCTGCCAACGATGAATGTGTGCGTGTGTATGTACCTGCCAACGATGAATGTGTGCGTGTGTATGTACCTGCCAACGATGAAAGTGTGTGTGTATGTACCTGCCAACGATGAATGTGTGCGTGTGTATGTACCTGCCAGCGATGAATGTGTGCGTGTGTATGTACCTGCTAGCGATGAATGTGTGCGTGTGTATGTACCTGCCAACGATGAATGTGTGCGTGTGTATGTACCTGCCAACGATGAATGTGTGCGTGTGTATGTACCTGCCAACGATGAATGTGTGCGTGTGTATGTACCTGCCAACGATGAATGTGTGCGTGTGTATGTACCTGCCAACGATGAATGTGCGTGTGTATGTACCTGCCAACGATGAATGTGTGCGTGTGTATGTACCTGCCAACGATGAATGTGTGCGTGTGTATGTACCTGCCAACGATGAATGTGTGCGTGTGTATGTACCTGCCAGCGATGAATGTGTGCGTGTGTATGTACCTGCCAACGATGAATGTGTGCGTGTGTATGTACCTGCCAACAATGAATGTGTGCGTGTGTATGTACCTGCCATCGATGAATGTGTGTGTGTGTATGTACCTGCCAGCGATGAATGTGTGCGTGTGTATGTACCTGCCAACGATGAATGTGTGCGTGTGTATGTACCTGCCAACGATGAATGTGTGCGTGTGTATGTACCTGCCAACGATGAATGTGTGCGTGTGTATGTACCTGCCAACGATGAATGTGTGCGTGTGTATGTACCTGCCAACGATGAATGTGTGCGTGTGTATGTACCTGCCAACGATGAATGTGTGCGTGTGTATGTACCTGCCAGCGATGAATGTGTGCGTGTGTATGTACCTGCCAGCGATGAATGTGTGCGTGTGTATGTACCTGCCAGCGATGAATGTGTGCGTGTGTATGTACCTGCCATCGATGAATGTGTGCGTGTGTATGTACCTGCCAGCGATGAATGTGTGCGTGTGTATGTACCTGCCAACGATGAATGTGTGCGTGTGTATGTACCTGCCAACGATGAATGTGTGCGTGTGTATGTACCTGCCAACGATGAATGTGTGCGTGTGTATGTACCTGCCAACGATGAAAGTGTGTGTGTATGTACCTTCCAACGATGAATGTGTGCGTGTGTATGTACCTGCCAGCGATGAATGTGTGTGTGTGTATGTACCTGCCAACGATGAATGTGTGCGTGTGTATGTACCTGCCAACGATGAATGTGTGCGTGTGTATGTACCTGCCATCGATGAATGTGTGTGTGTGTATGTACCTGCCAGCGATGAATGTGTGCGTGTGTATGTACCTGCCAACGATGAATGTGTGCGTGTGTATGTACCTGCCAACGATGAATGTGTGCGTGTGTATGTACCTGCCAACGATGAATGTGTGCGTGTGTATGTACCTGCCAACGATGAATGTGTGCGTGTGTATGTACCTGCCAGCGATGAATGTGTGCGTGTGTATGTACCTGCAAGTGATGAATGTGTGTGTGTGTATGTACCTGCCAGCGATGAATGTGTGCGTGTGTATGTACCTGCCAGCGATGAATGTGTGCGTGTCGCAGCAATGCAGCCGCAGACACTGCACGTCCGCGCCGCCCACCGTGCACGTCTCGCGGCTGCGCAGGAGTCGCTCCGACGGACACGCGCTCGACGGGTCCGCTCTGCAACAACACACTACTTTGAAACGAGAGCATCTAGAATCTAGAGATAACATTCAGTCGTCTGAGAGATTACAACTATGACACTTACCTACCTATTAACAAAATCTAACTAGATATAAATAACTTCATTAAAAACACCGACTGCAAAGAATCAATAGATAAAAAACATACCTACGATACAATGTAGTGTCTAAGGACACTTGGGTGATTAAGACGAATCTAACGGTACCTTATTTGTCAAAATCTATCCAACCGTTTGGAAGAAACGTGTAACCCAATGCAATTACGGAAATAAATAAACATTAAATTATGTAGTTTGGGGACTATAAAGGATCGATAGGGGGGTGCATTCTGAGCATATATTCAAATTTGAGGGATTCTGGCATGGTCAGCTCAAGGTCATTTCGATGAAAACGCGTTTAATTCGATATCTCGAGAACTGTTAGTGTTAGGCAAAAAATTGCAGAGACCTTTTCTCTTCTAAATTAAATTTACTAACTTTTACGCTAACAACTTTTCTTTTTTTCATCAATATTTTTCAGTTATTGCTTCCGAAAGGCAAAAATGTAACTTTTTTTCCTCCCTTTCGCCATTTTCTCCCCAACCGTTCAATTTTATGAAACTTTACCGATAATTAAAAGTGCAGATCTTTTAATAATAAACAACTTTCTGCTTGAACTTTTTTCTGTAATGACAATACCTTCAGAGTTATGTTACTTTACCGAGCGAAATCCGCGCCACTGCGACACCTCCGCGACACTGCGATAAATCCGCAACACCTCCGGACTTAGGGCTGAACCCAAAAATCATTGTTGGATTGTGTCGGTGGGTTTCTTCCACACAGGGTTATGTGGGACAACAACGTTACCTACTCCGATATATGCCAGAAATACACTCAGATACACTCAATCAGACATAGAGGTGGAGCGAACCGTAGAGGATGCGGATGGTCTGATTATCAGTACGGCTAAGAGAATTTTGCCGGACTCTACGGCTTGCTCCACCTCTATGTCTGATTTGATGAGAAAAGTTTTCAGTAGTCAGTAGTGAGATGAATCTGGTCTTATTGCTCTCGTTGCCTAAAAACTTATCTTGAGTTGTGGTGACGGTCATATTGTAGATGAAAATGATATCCGCACATGGCTTCAGCTGGGATCGGCGCAGCCGTTTGGCAGAGTTAGTGCCAAAATTGGAAATACCTTTGGGATAGCCATCGAATCGCTTGAGCTGACCATGCCAGAATCCCCCAAATTGGAATATATGCTCAGAATGCACCCTTCTATCGATCCTTTATAGTCTCCAAACTACATAATTTAATGTATTTTTATTCCATTTTTTTGCAATGCATGCAATTTTATGCATTGGGCTAGTGGGAAATAAAGAAATTTACAAACATACAAGGATACGCGCGAAAAACAAAACCCTTCTATCCGTCGGGTAAAAATAGTTCTCAAAAAATAAAACGAATTCTTTAATTTTGAGATCGAGAGATAGGTACCCTAGGATGTAGCTGAAAACCAACTGAAAGGCAGAATAAAATAAGATTTATAATATAATTTGTTTGTATTATACGCCACATTTTTCGTAAACAGGGGTTTTTGATCCACATAGGTATTAATTACTATGTATGTAAATAGTAGAATATACCAATTGAGAGTCAAAACAGGCCATTTATTTTTGCAGACAAGATAAATGATATTTTACGGTAGTATCTATGACTGAACTATCTAGAAGAAGTTTTTCAAAAATTGTTGCCGGGCTGGGAAGAGAAAGGGATTCTCATCGGAGATAAAAAACTAACTAATCTCCGCTTTGCTGACGATATCGTCCTTTTCTCTTCCTCAGCTTCCGAATTGGGTCATATGCTGCAAGATCTCAGCAAAGTAAGCCGTGATGTGGGACTGAAGATGAATATGTCGAAGACCAATCTGATGACCAACAACACAAAGCGCAAAATTCTAGTTGATAACGTAGAGATTGCATATGTGAATGAGTATGTGTATCTAGGCCAATTAGTCTCATTCCAGGCAAGGCAAGAACGAGAAGTTAAACGCCGTATTGAAAATGCCTGGAAGAGCTATTGGTCTATGAAAGATCTTATGAAGGGCAACATGTCACTATCCCTCAAACGCAGGCTCATGGACGTATGCATTCTCCCTATCTTAACTTACGGAGCGCAGACTTGGTCTTTGACAGAGAGTCTAAGGTCCGACCTCGCGGTTTGCCAACGAGCTATGGAACGCAGTATATTGGGAGTAAAGCTCACCGATCGCATAAGAAACACCATACTGCGTTCAAAGACACGAATAGCTGATGTGACCCAAAAGGCCAGCAATTTAAAGTGGAACTGGGCTGGACATGTCTATCGAATGTCAGACGATCGCTGGGCTAAGATCACCACCCAGTGGCAGCCAAATGGGAAACGACGATGCGGGAGACCCAAAAGGCGATGGCGGGACGATCTTGACAAACACCTTAAAGACTGGACTACTTTGACTCAAGACAGACAAAAATGGAAGGAGGGTAGGGAGGCCTTTGCTCAACACTGGGACACAATGGGCTCTTAATAATAATAAATAATAAAATCTATGACTGAAACATTCTTTGTTTTTTTGGAAGATTCAGTGACGGGACGATCAAAATGTGCGTCTAAAATAATCTGAGTCTGAAATGCCATAACAGCAGTGTTACGCATTCCTCCATTCGTGAATGACTGTTGATGAATGTGTTTTTTGTAACGTGTAGTTTTACGCTTGACCTACAATGCAGAACACTAACCTAGGAGCTAGGAGTAACCGGTTCACCCTTGAAGATACAGATTATTTCCATCACGCACCTTGTCGATGGTGAGACTCTAATGCTCGAGCTACACGTGGCTAGTTTTTCAAGCTAGACAACGCTATGCAACGCTAGTTTTGTCTACACGAAGCTAGAAGTACTAGCTTACTAACACTAGCTTGCTATCCTAGCTTCAAAAACTAGCCTACATAGGTCGGGCATAAGACTTGGCATGACACTTGTGCCGTGGAATTTGTTAGTTGGCACCCAGCATGTGAAGCAATTTGAAAAGTTAGCGCCATCAGATCTTCGTGAGACACAAAGTAAGTTGGTGGGCCTTATCATAGTAGAAGTATAATCAATCCCAATTTGTGCTCCCCCGTCTTTTTATACTCATGTCTCTTCTTCCATCCTACACTTGTCTGGAAGTGATCGCTTCTATTGAAAGGCAGTTGGCCCAGCTTTAAATGTTTCTATGTTTTTTTTATTCCAATGCAATAAAGAGATTCCATCTATCTGCTTCTCTGGGTAAGTATGGATTATACCTCTAGAGACGTATATTATACTTTCTTTAATCGCTACTGGCACAGATAAGGAGTTTTAAAACAGTGTCAAAGACAAAGGTTACCAGTTCCTATATACCTAGTGTTGAACAACGGATCTCCCTTATCTTATCGGACAGTTCTATGGCGGTAACTCGGTTCACGATCACAAACAATGGCCTACTTGTAAGTATGTAACGACATAGCTGAATTACCTTTAACGCCTTGTTTTAACTCAACCACGTCATCTTTATATCTCAAGGTCACCTAATTTATACTATTTATAGAGACTGTATAAATTAAGTAGGTATGTAACTTTTGCGAATTATTTGGTGCCTGCTACAAGTAATTCGCAAAAGTTGATACCCGCAAAAACACATTGCATCACACAACATTGATCTAGATTGATTGTCCATAAAACAAAAAATGTTTGTCTGTAAAGTCGGTTTACTGACGATAGAACGTGACAACGTCTTAAGAAAATACTGATGGAATGGTAGCATTTTTCAAAAGAAAATTTTAATTTCATTTGTTTAATAGATTTGTATGTAAAAAGTAATCAGTAGAATTTAGTCATTTTCAATCAAAACAATGCAAAAAACAATGCAAAAAAGCTTTAAGATGCCGGGGATCGAACCCGGGGCATTTCACATGCAAAGCGAACGCTCTACCACTGAGCTATATCCCCGCTTGAACTACTGGTCGAAATAATTAATACAACTGTAACAAACATGCGGCGAGGTAACGACCGACGGTAACGCGGTAACGGTACATGACGTCATGTTTTGTGAGATTCACTATAAGACGTTATCACGTCAAAAAGTATTGTACGAGGATCTGGACGTCTAATACTATCTTTCTACGAAAAACGTAATTTCGAAATAAACTCGCGACTTTCCTACTCCGGTTCTACTTTGATCCGTCGTTTCGTCCGTTTAAATGTTCTAAGCCTGCTCTAATTAAAGTAGGCTTAGATCACGTCAAACAATGTTCGATCGAGTACGAAAGTCGCGAGTTCATTTCGAAATTACGTTTTTTGTAGAAAGAGTGTAGACGTCTTGGAGTTAATAATAGAAAAGCAGTGCTGATGTGACGTTTCGACTGATCGAGCGTCCGGAAGATAAAAGAAGCAAGGATTAAAGCATTACAAGGAAAATAAAAGAAGTGACGCTACGATGTGTCCAGAAAACAAAAGCAGCGAGAATCGGAAATTTAAAAATCAGAAGTAGCGCTGAACAAACGTCTTGAAGTACAAAGTAGCTTATTTAGTTAGATTTTTTATTTATACAAAAGTATATCGAGATAATATTTTGGTCATAGACAATGGTGAACGGTGAAGTGCCTAAAACATTTTCTAGGGAACACATCTTTGTAATTTTTCGTACGCCAACTCGCAATTGACAAGCGTGATGGGCTATCTCCTCTTGAAGAAGACTCCGAGTCCTAGTGATGAGAAGATAGCGATAACGACCAGCTGCATATACAGTGATTAATTATCTATAAATAATTGGAATTCCCGTCATGGGAAGTTAATAATGAACGCATGATGTAGCTTATATGCGTGATATCACCCGCACAAGGTTCGAAGGCAATAATACGTCATGAATATTATAATTCTCAGTATACACTGAGATATCGATTCCCAGTACTCGAGCAAATACTAAGCTTATTGTTAAGCGAGCAGGTCATACTAAGCACAGAAAAGTACTTAATATATTGTTTACGAGGCTGCACAGAACGAATGTAAATGCTTTACTTTCAAATTGAAAGAATTGAATGTTTTGCTAATCTTTTTACTATATTTTTAACCAACTTCAAAAAAGGCGGAGGTTCTCAATTCGGTTGCATGTTTTTTGGTCTATGTATATTACGCGATAGCTCCGCCAATTGTGAATCGATTTTGAGGACTCCTTTTTTGTTTGGTAGATAAATATTTTAGAGGTATCATAGAAATTTTATCGAAATTAATGTGGCAGTTTTTGAAATATCTAAAAAAACTACAATTTGCTAATCCTTACATTCCTTACCTGGGTAGCGATTCTGAAACCATTCGGTTGCATCCGACACGGAATCTCATCTCTCGGTCTTTGTCATGCTAAACAGATAAGACAACGACCGAGAGATGAGATTCCGTGTCGGATGCAACCGAATGGTTTCAGAATCGCTACCCTGGACGACCTATTCGTAGATTTCACAAAAAAAATTAGTCGAGTGTCCGACTTTTTAACGTGAAGGTGATTTTTGTTTATTCGGAGAAAATTTGATTTTTTTGATTTAAATTTTATTTTGGGATAAATCTTTTTCACACCCGCGAAAAATTGTAGATAAACTAATCATCTTTGATTAGTGCAATCATGGTGTCTTCAAATTGGGAGATAATTGGCAAAATAATTTTTTCTAAGTAAACGTACTCTATGATACACTAAACCATCGTAAAACATCAGAAGATGGCAGGCAAACTTAGTCCTATCATGGTTGTTCACTTCACTCTGGGAGAGTGTTTAAACACACTTTTTCTGGATAACCTTGTAGTCCTACCGATCGCTTATCCTTTCGTTCTGAGAAGCCACTTCAAAGGGATTCTGTGTTGCTCTATTTATACCAGAACAGTTCTTGATGTGATTTTTGATGTGGCGTTACTGTTGTATTACTGTCTGATACTACGTTACTTTTCTTCTTAAAACTGTACCTAGTTCAATATTTTTGACAAACTATTTGAATATTCCCGTAGACAGTTGGAGTTATAGTCTGAAAGTGGGCATACATGTGGAGATCTTAATTTTTCCTTTACTTATTTTATTATTATTCATAAGCTTGCTCTCGACCGCCATTTCGTCTGATGTTAAGCGACCAAGCGAAGCAAAGATGGAGAGCGTTTATCTAAATAAAACCGATTCACTCAGGTCTTGGAGACGCCAACATTGGAATCAACGGAAATAACTGTAACTAAGGCAACGCATCGCACAGTTTAGCTGTACAACTGTCAACTATCCATGTTACGAAAGTAAAATCAAACCTCTTAGTTCGTTTCTGAGCAACGTCGACCATGAAACGGTGTTTTGAACATGAAACACTTTTTCCAGCTCCAAGCAATTCAAATGAAAGGAATTAGAACACGTAGATTAGAAGCACACTCGCCGAAATATAATAAAACAACTAGTTACTTAATAACTTATTAACAACCAACAGAAAGTACAACGTAGTAAAGCACAAGAAAAACAAACTACATACGTGGCAATGTTCAAGCTTCTCAACTAGGGGCATAGGGGCGTCAATGCTAATAATCACGCCTCTCAATTGAAACCAAGAACTACCGGGTGCAGGTTGAAGTTATGTGTAGGTGCTAAAGGACTGCACAAATGGTTCAGGTGGTGGTGGTACAGGAACAATATGCCCTGAAAAATAAAAGCCAGATCCAAGGGACTATTGCGAAACGTTGCGTCTTTTCCTTACTAAACATCGTCTGCTGGACATCGTCTCAATTGAAGACCGCCCAAACGAGCACGTTCAGCCGCTCAATGAGGCTCTCTCTCAGCATTGAGGTTTGTTGTCTTCTAGCTCGTGCACCGGATATGTTACTATCCACCACGATGCTATCATCTGCGTGCTAAATATACCGGGCTACAACAAATCGTCGATGTAAATCAATACGGCATCGCAGAGAGCACCGATCATTGAGGGACTCCGCAATTCATAGCAATTTGACGATTTGAGGAGCCATCAATGACCACTTATAACCTTCAAGAAGCTCTATGCAATACTATAATAAAGCTCTTGAGATATACAAGGAGTCTGCAAGTACTTCCCCGTGCTTCTCGAGACGTTCACTCGAACTGTGGCTGACATACGCTGGAATATCTATATGGTTCTCTGGTTTCAACAGACCCCGTATTGCCGGTCACTGAGGTGATTTTTAGATTCTAGGTATATCAAGAGCTTGTGTGTGGCTTAGGCCATGTTCTATTGTCTTGCAGAGTCCATGTAAATAACATGTGATAATCACAGCAAAAGGAAAAACTACCACATTATAAATGTTGTCATTGCCCATCCAGAGAGGTGATAAAAATATTTCAAAATTTTCATTGCTGGACGGACATTAACGGGGAAGTTTTGTATAGTCTAAACAACCAGCATCTTCTTGAGTGGCTCATTCATTGACAGACATTACCAACCCTTAATCGCTGGAGGGCAGGGCGTATTATAATGGGCATGAGCTAGGAATCAACTTTTACAAAATAAAAGTTTTTAAATTCATAATGATTATTAATACGATCACATCATTGCTTATCCAGTCTCGTAGTAATAAAAAAACACTGGCTTCGTTAGCGTTAAACATAGCTCTATGAGCTCATGGTTCATCTTTATTTTTTTTAAATAAATTGTGCAAGTTATCTCAGCTCAGGCTCTCTGTTGCATTGACAGGCATATTTCATAATGTGGTGCATTGAGCTCAGTGCATTGAACCCGTCCTGGTTTGGAGATTGATAACCAAGGGAAGTCGCGATAGCGGGTCGCAAACTCTGCGAAGGACGGGAATTTACAATTTTTTACCAATTCTCGAACCATATTGAAGTCATTATTGGTGAGTAGTGATAGCGCGTGTGATCACTCATGCATGCTTCAAAGGTTTCTCTTACGGTAACGTCACCTATTTGGTCGTCCTCTTCCCTTTAGTGGCTAGTCAATGTGGATATTCAAAAACGAAGTTCTCACGGTCACAGACAAGTGTATAATATATAGACTTATGACGTCTACTCCATTTACGTCTACGAAAACGTAATTTCGAATAAAAACTCGCGACTTTCCGGCTCTTGTTCTACTTCGTTTCGTCCGATACAAAATTGTTTGACGTTTAAATGTTCTAAGCATACTCTAACTAGTGTAGGCTTAGGACATTTAAACGGACAAAACGACGGATCGCAGTAGAATCGGAGTTGGAAAGTCGCGACTTTATTTCGAAATTACGTTTTCGTAGAAAGAGAGTAGACGTCTTGGGCTTATAGACGTAACATGTACGTTGTAAGTGCTGGTGACCGGTGATCGCGTGCAGTTTGTGTGATTTGGTCTGCTCATAGCATATTTGCTATAAGTATATAAATCGGAACTTAAACCCAAAATGTTAAATTATAGGAAGGGTACGTTTAGAACATTTTAAACTCTACAAGTGAAAAGACATTTTTCATAGTTTAGTTTTTTATAGATCTTGGAAATTAAGAAGAAAGGAACTAAATGTAGGTACATTATTATAACAAGTTTTATAGTTATTAGTTTGATCATTTGTACCTTAATGCATCTTAATGTCAACGCTGTAATTTTTGACGTGATAACGTCTTATAATTCGATGAAGCCGGCAGCACGCCCACAAAACATGACGTCATGTACCGTTACCGCGTTACCGTCGGTCGTTACCTCGCCGCATGTTTGTTACAGTTGTATTAATTATTTCGACCAGTAGTTCAAGCGGGGATGTAGGTCAGTGGTAGAGCGTTCGCTTTGCATGTGAAATGCCCCGGGTTCGATCCCCGGCATCTAAAAGCTTTTTTGCATTGTTTTGATTGAAAATGACTAAATTCTACTGATTACTTTTTACATACAAATCTATTAAACAAATGAAATTAAAATTTTCTTTTGAAAAATGCTACCATTCCATCAGTATTTTCATAAGACGTTGTCACGTTCTATCGTCAGTAAACCGACTTTACAGACAAACATTTTTTTTTTTTGGAATTACTTAATTGTACCTGGTCTCAGTTTTCTGTTTCTCAGAAACAACCAAGACAATGGTAGTCCATTTACTATCCCATAATAAATATATTTGTGTTAAAATATCAGTAGTATAGTACGTAATCATGAGCGACCGAGTTCTAGAAAACAAATTTTCATTAGGTACTTACATATTTTGTGAAACTGCCATCGTACATCCGCCTGCTTCTTTCTTTGCGTACAATTCACATAAAGGTCCAAAGGAACTCTACATTTCAAGTCGTACGGAATAAGTTGCCTTTGTGCTATTCTAGACTGTAATCTAAGTTCTAAATATCAGACTGAGGACTGATGACAGTGCCTATGAACTTCCATAATGTTGGTGTAAGTTTATCTACGTTTTCTATTTTAACAACGAATAAATTGAACTAAAATGGCAATTTTACGCACATAATTCGCACATTTGGGCGTTTCACCAAGCCGAACTTCGTTTATACTGCGTTTGTATGACAAGAATTAACTTTACAACTTAGAGTAGGTACCTAAGTCTAAATTCTGAAGTTTTGATTTTTTAAATTTTATAGGTACTAGTACCGAATTGAACATAATATTATTTTTACTAATGTAACTACGTTTTAGTCCCATTTTATGCGTAGGTTTTTAATCATCTTGCAAATTGCTACTAATTTTCTGTTTAGCTTTGTTCCAATTTAAAATTTCAAGTTTATTGAGGTTTAATTTGAAATTGAACTGCACTTGTTTTGACAGACAATTAGTTATTTTCTTTTATTCACATTAGAGGGATATTTTAGACTACTTGCTACAGAGAATAAATTCGATTTAATCTGTTACAAACAACGAGTTTATATTGGAACTTACTGCATTACAGTACATTTAAAGAAAACAAAAATATTTCCATCCGGATGGATCGATCTCCGATAGAGAAAAATAGAAAAAGCACCAGTCTAATCAAAAATTCTGAAACGCATAGAAATATAGAAACAGCTGCTAAAATCTAGTTTACAAAATTAAGTGGGCGAGACATTGCACTGGAGAGACGCATTTAAAAACACAAATTACGACCGTGTCGCATCCGTAGCTAAAATAAAAAGATCACATCACTGATCAATCAATCACTAGGTCCACATAAACTCACACGTCTATCACATCCTCCGGCTGGTACGAGTCTTCCGCGTAGTAGCCAGTTTCCTGGTAGGCAGGTACCAGGATGACAGAGGACAAGAGGAGAATCGCGTAAGCCGCGAGGCTGGGCCGCGCGCGCATCTCGACTGCCGGCTACTGGCAGCCAACGCTACGGATGCGCTGATATCCAAACTTCACGCGAGTACAAAACTCAGCTGCACAGTGATATACGAGTATCATAATCTTATAGGCTTATGTAGTGCTAGTAATGGAACTGTGATTTATGCGCATTGAGATCATTTGACAGTTTTATGCGTCTTTTTGATGTCGTGGACGCTAGAGCTATTCTGAGTCGACCTTCTAGAAGACATTCGTATTGGAACGTTTTGGAAATGTGTCATTGGTAATGTTATGATAATATAAATCATTGAATATACAGTATAGTTACTTGGCTTTATTTATTGGCTTTTTTATTACTAGGTTTGCTCTGGACCGCAATCTCGCGACGTATAAGCGACAATGCGGTAGTTACGACTTACAATGGAGGATGGATGGACGTCTACTGACGGATACCTAGAACAAACTAATTGACTTTCGACTTGAAGACCCCAAGATTTTGATTACTTTACAAGTAAAGCTCTTCCTAGAAACAATCATCGATTTCGCTGACGAAACTTAGACAGACAGTCAATAAACAAACGTTTATAATCGGCCTAAAACTAAACATCAATGTGTTTATTTAAGGGTGGATGAGCCTCTTAGGATTTGACCGTCAGGGACGGCAATGTTTACAGCATTCCAAAGCGTTGTACAGTGACCATATTCTTATTCTCCTCATAATAGTAACTCTTTTTTAATGACTTTTTGAAATTAAAACTTCTTTTGGCGCACCATAAACAGATTTTTCATGGGCTGTGAATTGAATTCTAGCGTCACGCTCGGGAATGATAAGAAATCTTCGGGTAAACTCGGGACCATGCTCATGGACACGCCCTCCGGTTTCACCCGCTTCCAAAGTAAGCTATCAAATTCTGAGTTATAAGTTTTCACTTTTATTGGCAGTTCCTCTGACTGACAATTTTTTTTAACGGTACTAATATTTATTACGTGGGATTGTACGGATATGCGCCAGTGGTGAATTTTTTGGCTCAGACTAACTGTTTCTAAAGCAGTAGGGGCAAACTGATAAATGCTAATTACAAATTGCTGAATAGTTGAAATACAAATTTGGCTACATCTACATAACGATTTGCGAAATATTAGCTACTAGTTGACAAAATAAAAAATCGAAGGATCTTTTTAAAAAGAACGTATACACTGAGCTAATAAGGCGTACTATTGAGGTGTAAAAAGTTATCGCTAAAGTGGCGGAACGTATTTCATTACGACACGGTCGGTTTTGGGAAGGCTGACTGGAGCGCTGTATTTTTATGTGACTGTGTGAGCGTAGTGTACATCACGCTTGATTGTTTTAATACAAAAACTGCACGCTCATTAAACAGTTAAACACGTCAGTGGCCCATATACCAATAAGTTGTTAAAATGAGACGTTTCCCAGAAGCAAATTGACTTGTCAAAGATAGTACTAAATATTGCCAAGTGTGGCACCACTGTTGGTTTTTAGGGTTCCGTACCCAAAGGGTAAAAACGGAACCCTATTACTGAGACTTGGCTGTCCTTCCGTCCGTCCGTCGGTCACCAGGCTGTATTTCAAGAACTGTGATAGTTAGACAGTTGAAATGTTCACAGATGATGTATTTATATTGCCGCTACAACAAGAAATACTACATTACACATTTTCTAATAAATATCAGATCGTGTTTCGTACCATGAGCTGCCATTTGTAGTCAATGTGGAAAAACATTAGAAAGGTATTGTCATATTATTACCCGACGATAGATGACGGATGGCGGATTTGAGCGTGGTGTGTGTACCAGGGATGAGCTTCGACTCTGACTCCGATAAGTCGAAACTTCCGATTACTATTACACCTACGGTTCCGAATTCGGCTCCGAAACTTTTAAAAAGAAGGTTATAATTGGAGGTGTATAAATATTGCAGATAATCCCTTATTGTGGTGGATAGTAAACGGAAATACAAAATCCCAACTTCTTAAATCGATTGCTCATCAATATTTATCATGTCCACGTGTTTGGCAAAATAAAACCCAATAAAAATGTCTCTCCTGCCACCACTTCTAATCCTGCCTTGCCTATGCCTCCGACTTCGGTTCCGACTACGATAAATCAAATTTTAAAACTCCGACTCCGCCTTCGGTTCCAATAATATTACCTCCGTTATATCCCTAGTGTTTATACTGTCACAGAATACTTAGACATTAGTATGTACCGAACTTATTATTACCGTTATTATTTAATTTCTATGTAATTTCCGAACCATCCAACCAATAATGTTAAAATTTTGATGGGACTATATTAAAAGTGTGTTCTTTCTAACAAAATAAGAATGAACAACGCAAACATGAGTTACAACCAAATACACATTCTGACTTTCACCTCTTTCTGCAAGAAAACCGTGCAGAATTTGGGGATTAAAAGTAGACAGCTACCATCTCCTTAGTATGATCTAGTTGCCGCTATAACAACAAATACTAAAAATAAAGTAAAAATAATATTTAAGGGCTCCCATACAGTAAACTTGATTTTTTTACCGGTTTTTGCTCGATTAGTCCGTCTCAAGAAAACTAGATGGCGCCACTAGTAAAATTAAAACGCGATATCGAATTCATCGTCAGAATCATGAAGCAAAAACCAAAATAATACTTTGTCTATCTGCTGAAATTATGTACAAGTAATTCCGGATAAAGCCAAAGAGATTTTCGCCGTTTGTTTGCTAATGGTACGGAACCCTTTGTGCGGGAGTCCCACTCGCACTTGACCGGTTTTTTGTTTTTTGTGAAATTGCTCTAACGAAATAAAACATGGGCGCCTTTCATGGTGAAATTGGGAACTGTCTTTGACAGGTCTTTTTGCCCCATAAACGCCCCATTAAAACGGTTTACTCACGTTTTAATACAGTTGGTGTAGCCAGATTTCAATTAAGTCTGCATTCAGCGGCCTTTACTAAATAGAGAGTGAGAGACGCCATTGTGTCCCGTTTGGGACTAAGTAATATTATACATTGGTATTTATCTGGTAGGTTATAGTGTAGACCCCCGGTGATACGCTAATTATTATTTTTTACACGCACGACATTTTGTAGAAGCCACCTAGAATTTGAAATTTGTCATAATTTACAGTATACATTTAGGTCAAGCCCGTTCATTTGATACCCATATTGAGTGAATTATGAAAAATAATTATGTAACTCGCCATTTTGGACACTCGTCTTGGACAGATTTTATAAAACTTAGCCAAGAATACTCCTGACTACGTTACGGCTGGTCTAGTCGGGAGAACGGCGCCTGCCGATCCGGAGACCCCGGGTTCAAACCCCACACGCACCACTGTCTTTTCGAAGTCATGTGGGTAATGCCACTAACTTAAAACGGTGAAGAAAAACATCGTGAGGAAACCGACATGTACCTAGAATCTTTCGAAGTCATGTGTCATCCACTAACCCGCACTGGGCCAGCGTGGTGGATTATGATCTTAACTCTCTCCTTGCGAGAGAAGGCCCCGAGTCCCAGCAGTGGGAACGTTTAGTGAGCTGTTGATGATGATAACGATGACTCCCGACTAATTTGTCACGGAAAAAAAAGAACATAACATCGGTGTAGAGACACAGATATGAGGATATGACAAACTTATTACACCCCGTCGTTTCTGCATCGCAGGTTAATAATACAGTAATCATAGAAATCCTAATTCTATGTTTGCCTATTCTTGTAAGATGGGCACCCTCTTCCAGAGATGTTTGTTTACATAGATTCACGGTCGGCGAGCGGCCCACTGCCACTGTTTCCTGTGCATTTAGATAAAAATACGCCTTACCACTCTGATGTTGCCAGCTGGAATTTTATCTAGACGTACTATTACAGTTACTTTACCAAAAGCACAAACACACACGACACACGTTACACGCACGCACGCACTCTACCTCTACCACTGTTTTCGAATAGCACATAGGCTTCAAAGTCTTGAACATCGCCACGAAAAATTGCTAGCCTATCGGGTTTTTATCGGATACACTTCGGAGAGTGTGAGACTGATTTGCACGATCCGATACCACCTTGTCCTTTTTTCTATCAGAATGCTCGTAGTTCGAAAAAGCGACATCGTTTCATGGTTGATGTTCCAAAGACACGAACCAAGAGATTTGACTCTACTTTTGTGATAAGAACGTCTAGGCTGTGGAATACGTTGCCTGAGTGGGATTTCCCCGGTGGTTACAATCTTTGTGTCTTCAAATCGCGAGTGAATCGGTTTTTTCTAGGTAAACACGCTCCATCGTAGAGCGCATCCTCGCTTAACATCAAGCGATATGGCGGTCAAGTGTAAACCTACAGAAGTTAAAAAAAAGGCTACCATTTATTGCGAGGTGATTGTGAGAACGGGAACTAGGCAGGTAAAAGTGCGGAGCGTTGCTAGTTATGTTGGTATCATATCAAATAATACTTACCTTTCAAATAATGAAAGAGTGTTTGAGTAGATACATAGATGCACGTACATAATGGTACAAATCTATACTAATATTATAAAGCTGAAGAGTTTGTTTGTTTGAACGCTAGGATCTTGAATTGAAAGATTTTTTTCTGTTGGATAGTCCATTTCTCGGGGAAGGCTATAGGCCATATAACATTACGCTACTATCAAATAGGAGCGGAGCTTGTATGAAGAATGTAACAAAAACGGGAAACAATCCGAGCGAAGCCGGAACGGGCCGCTAGTTGATTATTTATAAACGTAAAAAATGTGGATTCTAGTTTTTGTATAAAAACCCCGTGTTGTGTAATTTCAGGCAGAAACACTGAGGTTGTTTATACTAATGTTATTTATACTAATATCGCTAGGGGGGGGGGGGGGGGGGGTGCATTTTACTACTTTGGAAGTGTCTCTACCCATAAATAACATGAAATCTATACTAATCTATACTAATATTATAAAGCTGAAGAGTTTGTTTGTTTGTTTGAACGCTAGGATCTCGGAAACTACTGGACCGATAGGAAAGATTCTTTTTTTGTCGGATACTCCATTTATCGAGGAAGGCTATAGGGTATATAACATTACGCTACTATCAATAGGTACGGAGTATGAGTGAAGAATGTAAAGAAAACGGGGGAAAATATTTCTCTTCGAGAGCTTTAGTTCCGTGAATTTAAATTCTTTTTGGTCGTTGAAGTCTGTGACGGCGCGTGTCTACATTTGAAGTTTGTGTCATTTGAAGTAATCAAATTTGTTCTACAACAATGCATTGTTGCTTATTTACGTATTTTTAGGGTTCCGTAAAACGTAATAAAGTGGCCAGCAATGGATATTTTAGTATGGATTTTCCTCAAATAGACGCGGGTGAAACCGCGGGGCACAGCTAGTGAATTATATTAGAACATGTCATTTTAACGCAGTATTACAACTTCTTCTACCGCCATCTACTTTGTAATTTGGAACTATTTTTCCTCAGAAATTTCATCTCCTTATTGTGGTTTTCGCACTCAGTGAGTAAAAATCATTCTAGTTTGTAGCGTTTCTTCCACATTTCATTCAACCAAACAGCACGTAGTGGTGAACACTTTCAATAGATGGCGCAAGAAGCTTTATTTAACCCGTCTATTAATAAACTTCAAAACAAAAGTAACATTTTCAAGACATCACAGTCAACAGGTCAACAGGCAACAGGTCAACACACTGGGAACAATTTAAAAACGTCTCCGTCGTATCCTCCCGCGAGGCCTTCTCTCATAACGAGAGAGTCAAGGTCAGTCCTTTTTTTTAAACAAAAACAAATCAATTTTTGCTGGTTTGCTGCATTTGGTGGTTGTCTGTTTATTCCGGCTAATCTATGAAATGACTGGATCGATTTTAACGAAACTTTCAGTGGCAGATAGGTGAGATTTAAGCTACTGATATTAAAGAATAAAATGGTAATCCAAACCTAAGACATGCCGCTTATTACAACGCGGAGCGCAGATAATTAGATAAATAGGTACAATCTACGTAACTCTTATATATGTATGTATTTATTGTATTTATTTAGTTGTTCTAAATTGATGAATTACCTACAGACCTACACGATACTCAAATTATCTGACATGTTATATTATTATCTGAAATGTTATTCACAAAATATAATTTATTTAATAGCACCTATAATGCAATTAAAAATAACAACCAATAGAAAAACTTAAACTAATAAAACTAAATAAATCCCAAAGCATGACAAATTCAACATATAAAGCATGACATATAATAACAAAAAAAAATTACATCAGGCTTGCAGCATTTCCCCGCTATTGTATATTGTATAGCCAGGGAAACTTTTTGCCATCCGGGAACCCCGTCTAGGGATAGGCCTTCAAGGAGGAAGGACGCGCCGGAAATCAGCGGCGCGGAAAAATTAGAGCCATTTTCTCCACAAAACAAGAACAAAATCATTTTTTTTTATTAACCCCCGAGTACCTCGGATTTGCAACTTGTAAATACAACATTCTACTAGTCAAGCCCTTTCATTTGATACCCATATTGAGGGAGTTGTGGAAAAAGAAATTTATTTCGCCATTTTTGTGGTAGCAGCCATCTTGGATTTTAAATTTGTCATAGTGCATAGTGCTCCACTAGTCTAATTCTTTCATTTGATATAACCATATTAACGTAGTCTTAGTGAAAAAAATTATGTAACTCACCATTTTGTGGTGGCGGCCAGATTGGATTTGAAACTTGTTATAGTGTACAGTATTCTACTAGTCAAGCCCTTTCATGTGATACCCATAATGAGGTAGGCTGTGAAGAAATATTTTGTCCGCCATTTTGTGGAGGCGGCCATTTTGAATAAATTTCAACTAAACTATGTAACTAAACACAGACAGACAGACATCGACGTCAAACTTATAGCACCCCTTTTTTGGTAGGGGGTTAAAAAAGGAAATTCTGCTTGAATGCGCGACGTACGAATCTAATAGTTCCGAATACATCACACTCATTTTACGCAAACGATCGTTAATGTATTCTGACATTAGCAACACGAGATTTTGTTTGACAATGGGTGGATAGAATAAACAACAAAGAACTTTACTTATAATATGTAGAGTTGGGTAAAATTATTCCGATTTATTCTGTAAAAATAAATACAATAGCCAAAGTACATATAACGATACTAGCAACGCCCCACGGTTTTACCCGCGTGGTTCCTGCAGGTCTACTACGAAAACTCCGAATGATAGGATCCGACCGACAGCTGAATCGGATTGTAGCCTACCACGAAAAACATTCGAATCGATACATCTCGGTCGGAAGTTATAGACTTAGGTCGGATGAGGGTCGGCTCGAACGAAAAGGCCGATCCCATCAACCGACCGATTGTCTTTCGTGATAGGAAACGTCGATAAGTTCGGCCGATATATCGTTTATCGGACTTCGTAGTAGACCTGCTGTTCCTATTATTTTCCCGGAATAAAATACTTATAGCCTAATGTGTTCTTCCAGACTACAATCTACCTGTGTTACAAATTTCATCCCGGTCTAGCAAGTGTACCGCCTAATTCTCCTGCTGTCTGCTATGCTTTGATTTGTGATGTCAACGGCGAATTTGAAACGCCGATGAAAGCAGACGACATCTGCTTTCAGTTCCGCTGCATACGGAAAGAGGCGGAATTGTGAGACTAATCCACATAGAGCCATTAAAAAATGGTTGTCTGTAAAGTCGGGTTATTGACGTTAGTTGAACGTGACAACTTCAACTACGCCTTAGAGTAACGCCGGCAGCGAGGTAACGGCGTTAACGGCACATGACGTCATGTTTTGCGGGCGTGCAGCCGGCTTCATCGAATTATAAGACGTTGTCACGTCAAAAAAAAAAAAGATGTAATTGTCTGCGTTATCAAATTGGCCGATAACATCACAAATCATGGCATATAGACTACAGGCCCGTGAACAAAATTTACGTAGTAAATGAACCACCAGGAGACCTATGTAAGATGATAGAAGGGTATGAAGTATCAAGATTCAGCACTATGCCGTCACTTGTAAGCTGTCCAACTGAGTACAGTCGAAGAGGGGCAGTTGCAACCCTCGCATTGCATTGCATTTCTCCTTGTCGCATGATTTTTGTACGACATTGCGAAATAATGGATTAGGAGAGGTATTGGAATTGTATGGAACCAATTCCGTACATAATCAAATGCCCAAATTTAATCTGTAAATTGTTGGAAAGTCACGAATTTTTCAGACAAACTAATAATTAAAAACTTAAAATTTATATAGTTTCAATACCTCTTCTAATCTATTATTCTGTAACGCCGTACAAAAATCATGCGAAAAGGAAAAATGATCGAGGGTTGAAACCCCCCCTCTTCGACTGTACTCACTTGGACAGCTTACAAGTGACGGCATAGTGCTGAATCTTATTACTTTATACCCTACTATAATCCTACAAAGGTCTCCTGGTGGCTCATTTACTACGTAAATTTTGTTCACGGACCTGTAGTCATTAATAGCAGAGAGCAGGAGAGTTAGGCGGTAGACCTGCCGTTCATACGTTACGACGTGATTGAGCAACAAACATCTTTTCATTTATAATGAGTGTGAATCGAACCCAGGACCTCCAGTTTCGCAAGTTGACTTACTAATAAGCCACGAGGCCAGCAATAATAATGTAGTGAATCACTGTGGCACCGCACTGAACGATATATGATATCAATACGTAACGTTATCCAATTTAATTAATTTTGTACAATTCATTCATGTTGACGCTGCACTCTTTTTAGAACTACCAAATACATGGGTAAATCCCACGCAATCCTCCCGGGGTACACAGAAAAGGACTCGTTCATTAGGAACCAGCTCTCAAAAAGAAAACATTTTTTGCATATTGGTCAGTGAATTCTTTTTTTTATATAGCATAGAGTGACGAGACGAGCAGGACATGTGCCTGATGGTAAGTAACATGCCTACTACGTAACAGCACAGTGACACGCAGATATTAGAACATGAAAGTCCAAATCGTTACCTAGCACTGCACTGCGCTCGTCACCCAGAGATCTAAGATATTATATCTCTAAGCCCGGTAATTTCTTTGGAAACATTGCCCTTCAAACCGGAACACAATAGTATTTGCACATTATTGCTTGGCGGTAGAATAACTGGTAAAGGTGTGGTACTTCCCCAGGCGGACTCTGCCAAGAGTCCTACCACTACAAACAGGAGCATTGTCTGTTTTTTTTTATAATGTAGAGTGACTAGACGAGCAAGACATGGGCCGGATGGTGAGCAACAAGGCTGTCCGTAACAGTCAAGTGCCACACAGCTATTTGAACAAAAAGAGTCCAAATCACTTCGAAGCACTTATACTGCGCTCGTAACTCAGATATACAGTATAAGATGATTTATCTCTTAGCTCAGTAATTTCTATGGGAACATTGCACTTCAAACCGGATATTGCTAATTCTACTTCTAATATATAATCTATACTAATATTATAAAGCTGAAGAGTTTGTTTGTTTGTTTGTATGTTTGTTTGTTTGTTTGTTTGTTTGAACGCAAGGAACTCTGGAACTACTGGTTCGAATTGAAAGATTCTTTCTTTGTAGGATAGTCCATTTATCGAGGAAGGCTATATATAGGCTATATAAGATTACGTTACTATCAACAGGAGCCGAGCATGAATGAAAAATGTAACAAAAACGGGAAAAAATATTGCTTCTTGAGAGCTTTCGTTGCGTGACAGCATAATGTCATATTTTAAAGGTTGCGTCATTAGAACCTAAACTAATCGAATTTGTTCAAAATTTTAATTGGTACGCCCAATTTTCCATAGATGGCGTAGCAACGCGCGCGCGTTCACCTAGTACTTTTGATTTTGATTTTGATTTAGGGAATCAAAAGTACCCACGGCACAACCAGTTGAGCCTAGTACTTGTGCCTTGGGTCCGGAAGGATCTGAGTTGAGCCGTAGGGAACTCAGTTGTGTAGAAGGGAATCAAAAGTACCCACGGCACAACCAGTTGAACCTAGTAGTTGTGCCTTGGGTCCGGAAGGATATAATATCCTATTGCTTAGCACTAAATTTACCCATTGCTGGGATGCACCACGCTGGCCCGCTACGGTTTGGTGGATGATGGATGATAACCTCGAAAAATTCTAGGTACCTACACGTCGGTTTCCTCACGATGTTTTCATTCGCCGTCGTTCATGTTTTAAGTTAGCGGCATTACGCACATGGCTTCGAAAAGACTGTGGTGCGCGTGGGATTCAAACAAGGGGTTCCGCATCGGCAATCGCTGTTACTAGACCAGTCGTAACTTGTAGAGGTAAATAGCGGGCAGTTTTCCGTAAAGCTATTCTAGTATTTTCTATTTTATCTCGCACACCCCGCCTACTAATATTATAAACTTAAAAGTTTGGATGTTTGATGCTCAATCACATCGAAATGGCTGAACGGATAAAATTAATACAATTAAGCAACACAGTTAGAACATAGTTTGATAATAATAGTAATTATATTTTACTAGCAGAACCGTGCGCGCGTTGCTACGCTATCAATCGAAAATTAGTCATACCAATTCAAATTTTGAACAAATTCGGTTACCTTAGGTTCTAATGACGCAACCCTTAGAGCCGGTTCACACAGAGGCGATCCGATAGCGATAGCGATCCGATAGCGAGACGATATTTTTTGTAATGTTCGAATTTGTATGCAACCTGACACACAGCAAGCGGGCGCGATCCCATACTCGGTATCGGATCGCTCTCGCTATCGGATCGCTATCGCTACCGGATCGCCTCTGTGTGACCCGGCCTTTAAACGATAAACACATGCTGTCACGCAACCAAAGCTCTCAAAAAGCAATATTTTTGCCCGTTTTTTATTAAATTTTTCATTTAAACTCCGCTCCTGTTGATAGTAGCGTAATGTTAAATAGCCTATAGCCTTCCTCGATAAATGGACTATCCAACAATAATATTTCAGTAGATTGGAATAGCAGATAGATAGCTTTTTATGGCAGGAAGATTACGGGAACGGAAAATGCGCAGGTAAAACCGCGGGGCACTGCTAGTAGTTTATGCAGAAAAAAAATTTATAAAAAATTGGCAGTCGTAGGAACTGCCGATAGAAGTGAAAACTTATAACTCAGAATTTGATAGCTTACTTTGGAAGCTACCGCCCGAAAAAAACCGGCGGGCATGGCTATGGTCCCGAGTTTACCCGAAGATTTCTTATCATACCCGAGCGTGACGCTAGAATTCAATTCACAGCCCACGAAATATCTGTGTGTGGCGCGCCATAAGAAGTTTTCACTTCAAAAATATTAACACCTAAACTAATATGTCTCTAATGTTTATTTAATTACTACTAGCAGCGCCTCGCGACTTTACCCGCGTAGTTCGCGTTTCCCACATTTTATCGCGATAAAAAGTAGCGTACAACACGTACGCTACTTTTTATTCCAGACTATATTCTGACTGTGTACCAAATTTCAACCAGATCTGTTCAGCCGTTTCGACGTTATTGACAAACAATCAAAACTTTAACATTTTTATTAGTTATCATATTTTAGTAGGCAGTAGGATTCTTACAAACTATTGAAAGAATTAGAGACTTCCTTTCAGCGGAGTAGAGACTTACAGCGTTATCCAGCGCATGGGGCGACAAATAAACGCAGCGTTTTCACAGCGAATTCCTCAGCTTTTTCAGTTTTCAGGCTGTTTAAGGCTTCGCCGGACAGTGTTCGCTCGGACACCAGGCACGGTTGTCCTCGCATACAGGACAAATACAGTTACGAACAGAAAACTTTTCGTTTCGATAACACAAATATAAATTACAATTTAAATAGTTAACTTATTTAACGAAATCGGATTATTTTTTTATAATTTAAAAACGTGAACAGTTCGAAACAGATTAAAAAAATCGTTTGATTTCTACAAACTTTTGAAAATAGAACGAGTGTTTGTTATATTTTTGTTTGTTGCCGATTTTTTTTATTATAACTTTAACAAGTTTTTTTTTCAAGAGCGTAGAATTAGCAAAAAAGTTTAAAAACAACTTTAGCGATAATAAAAAATTCAAAACAAAATGTTTTTTAAATTTCTTCAACTGGCAATGCTGACGAGTGTACTGTCCTACGAGCTATGTGACCCTGGTTACCACGATTTGTATGGGGTCCACGGTCCCCACAACGGCCTCGAAACTGCCAAGAATTACTACAACGAGTGGATGGTGGAAGTGGATGGAGGGGAGGAGGTCGCTCAGTTGGTTGCTTTGGAGCTTGGCTATCTATACGGAGGACCGGTAAGATATACTCTAAATTCTGTCGCTCTGGTAGGTACTCTGTCAAATAATTTGCATGTATTTTTTATTTTGCTTCTAAAAGTAATAATAAATAATCAGATGAACCGTGTATAGACTACAGGCCCGTGAACAAAATATACATAACACTTTGACTGGCCTCGTGGCGTAGTGGGTAGTAGCTCTGCCTGCGAAGCCGAGAGTCGTGGGTTCGATTCCCACCCAGTGCAAATATTTGTGTGATGAATTCAAATGTTTGCACTGTGTCTGGGTGATTCTATGTATAATAAGTATGTATTTACAACTATATAAGTATTATATCAGCTGTTTGGGCGCCATTTTACAAGATTTGCTTAGTTTGGGGTCAGATGGTGTTGTGTGGAAAGTGTCCAACGATATTTATTTATTATATGAACCACCAGGAGACGTATGATGTAGGATGATAGAAGGGTACAAAATAATCAGATTCAGCACTATGCCGGAACTTGTAAGCTGTCCAACTGAGTGCAGGTAAAGAGCCCCCTCTTGGGGGGGTTACGATCCTCGTTCATTTCTCCTTGTCGCATGATTTTTGTACGGCATTGGGGAATAGATTAGAAGAGGTATTGAAACTTTAAAGAATGTAAATTTCAAATTAATTCAGTTTGAATTATTAATTTTGTCGGAAAAAATCATGATTTTATAAATACCACCTGCCACTACGACATGAGATCTTGTTGGCACTTCAGTTTGGAGAAATGTTTTTCGAAGTGAAATATTGTGAGGAGACCTAAAAAGGACACATTCCATTCAAATTGACACATTCAAGGCATGTTACTTACAAATCAATTATCTAATTGTTGTCATTTTGTAAAAAGAAACGTAATGGTGTAATTAATTATCCGTCGTGATTGGCGTTAGACGTAGATCGTAGAAGTAGCAGTTGGTAGTAAAAAAGTTATAAATCCTGTGAAAGGCTTTAAATTAATAGGTATTTAGTAGGTAGGCAGGCTAGTTTTGAAAAGTACTAGCTCGCATACATAAATTTTCTACTTAACTTTCGCTTTTTTTTTAAAGTGAAAATTGCTTTTGGTACACCACACACCGATTTTTTGTGGCTTGTGAATGAAGCTCATCTTCACGCTCGTAAATGAAAGAAAAAATGTTCGGGTGAACTCGGAACCTATCGCACTTCTAGATGGCCATGCTTATTACTATTCTATACATTCATACTATTAATACTAATCTAGCAGGCCATGCTTAGAAGATAAATCTAGATGACCATGCATTGAAGATTTATTCCAGACCCTACGTTTTCACCCGCGTAGTTTCCAAAGTGAGCTATCAAATTCTGAGTTATAAGTTTTCACCGCTATCGGTAGTTCCTGTGACTGCCAATTTTATTTCTGTAAACTTCGACAACTAGCAAAAGTAATAACATTAAAATATAGATGGATAGAACCAAAGATTACTTTGGATAGAACGTACATTCGTTATCAAGTTAATAAATAGGGTATATCTGAATATTGTAAATACGTAAAAAAACTGCATTGTTGGATGTTTGTTACTCTGTCACGCCAAAATAATGAAGGGTTCTGGATGAAATTTTTGTCCCGGGAAAATGACGGGAACGAGTACTACGCAAGTGAAATGGTGGGGCACTGTTAAGAGGGCGCCTAGTGCCAGAAAACGAAAAAAGGACATTTTCGACGCCGCTCACTGAAGTAAAGAAACTAAAAACTATGACAAAAAAAATATTGACTTGATTGTACCCATCAAGAAGAAGCACAATAACCGAATATAATTTTTGAGTTTTTTACAATAAAAAAATAAAAATGACACCGAAAAAACCCGTTTTAATTCGAGTACTCGAAATTATCAGCGATGACCCCACATTATTTTTAGGGTTCCGTAAAACGTAAAAACGGAACCCTTATAGATTCGTCATGTCTGTCTGTCTGTCTGTCTGTCCGTCCGTATGTCACAGCCACTTTTTGCCGAAACTATGAAAACTACACTGTTGAAACTTAGTAAGTAGATGTATTCTGTGAACCGCTTTAAGATTTAGACAAAAATTTTAAAAAAAAAGTAAAATTAGGGTTGCCCCCCATACTGAGAACTGAAACTCAAAAATGTTTTTTTCATCAAACCTACACGTGTAGGGTGTCTATCGATAGGTCTTCAAAAATGATGTTGAGGTTCCTAAACTCATTTTCGTCTACACTGAATAATTTGCGCGAGAGACACTTCCAAAGTGGTAAAATGTGTGTCCCCCCCCCCCTCTAACTTCTAAAGTAAGAGAATGAAAAATCTAAAAAAAATATATGATGTACACTACCATGTAAACTACCAACGAAAATTAGTTTGAACTCGATCTGATGAGTAGTTTATTTTTAGTACGTCATAAATACACTATTATTGAAACTTCGATCAAAGTTACAACGAACTACAAGAACTATGTGTACTATGTATATTATGTTACTTGCTGCAACGGAACCCTTCATGGGCGAGTCCAACTCGCACTTGGCCACTTTATTTGGTAATAAAATTCCTAATTGTACGTTCTAGTAAAGTAACCGATCATTTTTTTATATTTATGTTTAATTATTGAGAAATTTAATAAAACTTGGTCAAAAATGGACTCCTGATTTAATATTGATTTTTCCTCCAAACTGTGTCATGCTATTCTCGACTTTATGTATATCGCATTAAGAAACGCGTCGCGCGGATGAAAACTGATTTTTCCCTGGCATTAGGCGCACTCTTAATACCATTAAAATATAACTGGTCCGAAATGTTGTGTGAAATGTGTGTAAAGAAAGCTTTGAGTCATTTCATTCCACGCGTCCTTGGGATATCAGTGACCTTGTCCAAAAACATTATCAATCAAGCTTATTGTGTTGTGACATACCCTGAAGTGAAGTGTGTCGGATTTCCAGAGACATTGAAAGATTGTACAAATACGCGAACACCCAAGGTTCCCACATTGTTATTTCTGAAGTTATACCTACTTTTTTTGGTTCGTTGGGGAAAATGATGCGAGTATTTTTTACAGATGATGCATTCGACAAAAATAAAGTTAGAAACTTGAAATATTACGAGACAAGACGGGCAGGACAAGTGCCTGATAGTAAACAACACCCTGCCCATAGCACCACAGTATCATGCAGTTATTGGAACACAAAGAGTCCAAATTATTACCTAACACTGAACTGTACTTGTCGCCCAGAGATAAAAGATGATTTCTCTCTATGACCCGTAATTTATCTAGTATCGTTGCCCTTCAAACCGGAATACAGTAATGTTTTGCATATTCTTGGCGGTAGTATAACTGGCAAAGTTGTGGTACTTCCCCAGATAGACTCTGCAAAGAGTCCTACCACTACTCGGTTTTGTAGCCGTTTAACAACTACAATAAATATAACACCGGAGTACAGTTATGTAGGTATGCAGATAGGATCACAACAAAATGTAGGTGAAATTTTACCAATTGGTATTCTTAGGGCAATCTCGGGAAACAATTACAGTTTAATTATATTGTAAGCTTGGGGCGGCCCGGCTCTACTACGGAATTATAATTTGATATTACAAACTGCTTTCTTGCGTTTTAGTAATTGCCCACTTAATCGAAAAGGACTTGTGTAATTGAAAATTACTTAAAGGGGTAACGAGTTTATTTAAATATACTCGTATATTTACGCTGGTCTAGTCGGGAGAACGGCGGCTGCCGATCCGGAGACCCCGGATTCAAACCCCACACGCACCACTGTCTTTTCGAAGTCATGTGCGTAATGCCGCTAACTTAAAACAGTGAAGGAAAACATCGTGAGGAAACCGACATGTACCTAGAATCTTTCGAAGTCATGTGTCATCCGCCAACCTGCACTGGGCCAGCGTTGTGGATTATGGCCTTAACTCTCTCCTTGCGAGAGAAGGCCCCGAGACCCAGCAGTGGGAACGTTTAGTGGGCTGTTGATGTTGTTGATGTATATTTTATTTATTCTTTTGTTAAATGGTATTTAAAATTGGGGTGCGAGGCTCGGAAACCTCAACATGGTGCACTCTGGGCGTCACGCAACAGCTTGCCTTGGTGTCATCTTATTGATGGCTAATCCCAGCCGGGAAGGAAACTTTTCTTCGCGCATCTCGCTCTTCGAGCAGCGCGTGTAAAAGTTTGGAGAAAGGGACTGGAACACTTGGGAAGGTTATTCGGTTATTCTTATCGGCCAAGTAAAATTCCAAATTCTTCCAGCTAGAAGGTCCGTAGCGAGCATAAGTGGAAGGACAAAGGCCCCGATGTGGCCACAGAGGCAGAATCGCGGCTAAACCTAGCCGCGGTCGTGAGGACCTCTCAAAAATTTTAGCCAAGATGATGGACAGTGAGAAGTCGTGTAAGCGAGAGACGAGATAATTACCTCTCGTTCATCTGACGAGTTCTGTGAAGTTACGGTTGGTCAAGTCGGGAAAACGGCGACTGCCGATTCGGAGACCCCGGGTTTGACGAAGCCTGTCTTTAACGAAGTTATGTGCGTAATGTCGCTAACTTAAAACGGTTAAGGAAAACATGGTGAGAAAACCGGCATGTACCAAGAATCTTTCGAGATCGTGTTTCATCGACCAATCCGCACTGGGCCAGCGTGGTGAATTATGGCCTTGACTCTCTCTCCGTCCGAGAGAAGGCCTCGAGTCCCCAGCAGTGGGAACATTTAGTGATCGTGTATTTAAATTACTCAAAATTTGGCATCATTAAACATTTGATTGCTTCATCTTGAATTTTCGAAATCTGCCTTATTTACTGACACTAAAAAGTCTAAAAGAACATCTTACTATACCCGACCAGTTGTGTTTTAACCGTTCACGTATAGTGATATATTTCCAGTGATCACGAATTCTCCAAAGACCTGGTCTACTTAATTTCTCAGAGAGACGTAGTAAATAGAGCTAGACAGATGCATTTCTAATTTGTATTAAGTGGACAAGCGAGTTAGTTATCCTAAGCAAATGATTAGGTATAACTCACTTGTTTTTTTTCTTTATTACCTTACTTAATAACGTCCAGAACGAACACAATTTAAACAAACGCTTCATTTTAAGTGAGGCAAAAGATTGATGTCGGCGTAGTAAATGTGCGTGCTGAAATTTGGCGAATTTCAGCATGCACATTTACTACTAACAAAACTTTAATGCTGTGGAGTATGTTCAGTGAACGACTTCCAAAACCATCATAATGTTTTTAATTTTCGGAGACGTATGCGCTAGCGCTTGACCATGACAACTGATCGTAGTTTCGAACGTACTAAGCCAATATTGGCTCACTATGGTTTGCCTCACTTTTCCTTCGCGGACCCGGTTTCCAGGCGTTATTATTAATGACTAGCTGAACGCGCGCGCGTCGCTACGCCATCTATCGAAAATCGATCGTACCAATTCAAATTTTGAACAAATTCGATTACTTTAGGTTCTAAAGACGCAACCTTTAAAATTGGACATATTATGCTGTCACGCAACGAAAGCTCTCAAAAAGCAATATTTTTTCCCGTTTTTGTTACATTTTTAATTCCTGCTCGGCTCCTGTTGATAGTAGCGTAATGTTAAATAGTTTATAGCCTTCCTCGATAAATGGACTATCCTACAAAGAAAGAATCGTTCAATTCGGACCAGTAGTTCCAGAGATCCTTGCGTTCAAACAAACAAACAAACTCTTCAGCTTTATAATATTAGTATAGATAAGTACCCGCATTTTTGCAATTAGATTGAACTATGCCGGAGAAACCTGTGGGGATTCTAGTCGGTAAGGGTCCATGTCCGTCTAAAATGTCGAGCCCGACATACCCAGCATACCGGTCATTCATGGGTAAATGACTGGCCTCGAAGCTTAGTGGGTAGTAACTCTGCCTGCGAAGGCGATGGTCGTCGGCCGAAGTCGATTCCCACCCAGTGCAAATATTTGAATGACGAATTCAAATATTTTTACTGTGTCTGGGTGTTTGTTTCTATGTATAAAAAGTATGTAAGTAATTATATCAGCTATCTGGCCGCCATAGTACAAGTTTTGCTTAGTTTCAGGTCAGTTGGTGTTGTGTGTGATTTTTCCACCAATATGTATTATAATTTATAATCATTGAACTCTTTTTACTTAGTTTCATCAAAGTTTATATTGTACCAATTTCACCCACATAAAAAAAGGACTTGAGAATATTCTGTCGTCTATATAGAAGTGTAGGTTCATAGAGACTGTAGAATCAATCGACTGTTGCCAAACCTTTCCATTTGATAAAGTTGTCAATTTCCAAAAAGCCCACATAATGAACTTTGCTGTTGTTTGTTAAGAAGATAAGGGCAAATCAAAGCGATGACGCCGTATTATGAAGTGCCACTCGAGATTATTCCACCCAGTATATTGCCCGGATTATCGACCATATATCTTCCGTATCTCGCCTATCTGTTATGGGGCTTTGTAATTAATAAACTGTATTAAATTTTATGGCATACGAGTATCTGTGGTTTATGGCTCTGGTTTCACAGGAAATTGTAACTGTATACAAGGACGTCATGAAGCTATGGATTTGCAAACACATAGACAATCTTTGTGCTTCTAGTTTCTACCGAAGAGATTCGGAGTCTGTTCTCTCAAGGACAAAACCCAGGCCAGATTCCAACACGTTGACCAGGGGGGCTGCCGCCGAACGAAACATGTCATAGCTTTGATCTTTCTCTCTTTTTTCTTTTCGCTTGAAATGATAGAAACATTAGCATTAGCAAAGCGATAGACGATTTAGTCGGTAGAAGCGCTGGTATAGTCTTGGAACACTTACCCATAGAATCTAAACTTAATATTAATAAGCTGAATAGTGTAATTGTTTGAACGCGCTAATCTAAGGAACTACTGGACCAATTTCAAATTTCGGTGAAAAGTTTCCTGAGTGCTACAATAGCTTACGTATTATTTACCACGAGTGGAGCCGGGGTTGTACCACTTGTAATTTATAATTGTTCTAAGGTATGTGTTTTAAGAAAGATTTTTGTAGTGAATTCTTCTGTAGCCGAGTTAAGCACTTTTTCTTAGGGGACAATCGTATGGATTCGCGTCACCGAATGCGTAATAGCGGTATATCTGTAGATGCAGGCGACGTATTGTGAAACACTAGTTCTGTATCATATTGAAATTTTAAGTTATAGGAAGGTACGTTTTTATCTTCTGCCAAGCCAAGCCAATTTATTTTTCAAACATTCCCAATGATGTCATTAATAAACTGAAATTTGATGACTGAAAAAAGTTAAATAAATAAATAAATAACCTGCTACCAGGACTTCATCAGAGGTTTAAATCGAAAGTAATCAAGTAGATAATCCATTATTTGCCCAATACAATACACAGCGCACAATTTGTATAGGTCAACTTGGCCCAGTCATGACATTTATTCAAACTCTTTACGGTCCAACTCCTGCCGAAATTGAATCCATAGATTGCACTCTTCACTGAACAGCCATTCCTAATTTGTTGTGAGTGAGCTTTACATCGGCATCATTTACACAAATTTACGTAAGCACTCGTTAGATCAAAACATTCAAAGAAATATAATTGGAATGGATATTTGAATGGATATTTATTGTGGTTCAACTAAATCTAAATTCAGACAAAAATGAACAGGTGATTATTCAGACTTTCACACAGGTTTTATAATTTAAAATTTGATAAACTTTTGATTCATTTCGGTTGACGTTCAGTGAGAGTGTTGCTATCCTTCGTATAAAACGTGTACGAAAATTCTCCAACTCTAAGCAAACTACCTATTTAATTTGTTGTATTCGTCGAATAGTCGAATTTATTAGTTCACAGTTAGCCTGCCGTAATAACAAATGTTTTGGAAACATTTCGACTTTGAAATCATGGTCCGAAATAAAGCAAACAGATGGATCTCAATCTATTACCACAGTATAAAGAAAATAGACTGTGCTATTACCAAGACTCAGGGGGGACCATCGCTTGCATGAAAGCTTTGTCATCGCTAATGCTTACTCTTTAATTTAATGTAAGTTTACCTAACCTATGACCTTCGACGGAAAAACTAAATATCGTTTATCTCTGGCGTTTTGTTCCCACTGCTGTGACTGTGTACAAGGAAAGGCACATCTAGCCAAATAATATGGGTTGGCAGAAAATATATGTATGTCCTGAAAATCGACGAAAACGAAAACGATTTGCGAAACATTTAAGTTTCCTTCAACGCGATATTGTCGTCTTTTGTCTTTTTAATTTAAAACGAAAATAAAGATAGTTATATAATCTACATTTATCAATGACACTTTAATTAAGCAGTAGATCTGGATGCCGGTACCTATTTAGAGGAACCCTCAAAACTGACAAAGTCTTCCATTGTCTCAATCTGTTTAAATCTGTATCTACGTAAATGATTCCTGATGACGAACTTGCTTTCCGTAAATTTGTAAGACAAAACAAAATCACGTAAAATCTCATACGAAAGAAATACTCATTTTATTTTTCGTATTTAAAACGAACAACAACTATTTGTCACAACCTAGTTCTTAGAACTTGGAAGATTCGTAAACCTCTGATGAATAGCATTCGAAATAATTATATTAAGATGTTAGCGTTCGTACAATAGTGGTAATTTGCTCTGGTTTCGCTTGTCACGCTTGGTAGAAAGATGATGCATTGATTCCGACTAGCGTATGTAGGTACGGATCATGGACATATAAAAAAAGTCGGACGTAGTCTCGCTAAAACAAAAACTGTGGCCATCGAGTCGGCCACATAATATGCACGTGTGCGCTGTCACATACAGGCTGACACGCACACATCAGTGAGTCATTACACGCGCTACTTGTGTATATGTGTGCGTGTCAGCCTATCAGTGACAACCTGACAACGCACACGTGCAAATGTGGCCGACTCTAGTGACACAGTTTTTGTTTTAGCGAGACTCCGTCCGACTTTTTTATACGTCCATGGTACGGATATACAAATAGTCACAGTTCATTAGGAATAACAAGAATTAGTTAAAACTGTGTTTTAGGTAAAGTATCTTAACATTACCATCTCAATAGTCGTTATTGTTACCCTGACGGTGTATGTTACAAAATTATCACGATGACTTGTAATCGGAGTGAAGATATTCGTATTCGACTGCGAGATGTAAAGGAGGATGCTTTTGTACCAGTGACGGGTCGAACAAGAAATGCCCTTGATAAACAGTAGTCCATAACAGCACAAAGCCACGCAGCTATTTAAACATGAAGTTCCAATCACTACACTACGCTTATCACTCGAAGATATAAATAAATATATAAATATAAATATGGTGGACAATTCACACACAGCACCATCTGACCCCAAACTAAGCAAAGCTTGTGTGATGGCGGCCAGATAGCTGATATAATACTTATATAGTTTTAAATACATACTTATTATACATAGAAACACCCAGACACAGTGCAAACATTTGAATTCATCACACAAATATTTGCACTGGGTGGGGATCGAACCCACGACCTTCGGCTTCGCAGGCAGAGCTACTACCAACTAAGCCACGAGGCCAGTAAAAGAGGCTACATATATTTTCTTATCAAAGGACGATTTATCTTCTCTCTAAAAGTTTTCCTTGCAAACCTTAACAGATATTGGAACGTCTCAATTCGGCGGTAGAATAACAGACAATAGTGTGGTAGGTACTTTACTCATCAACGATGGTGCTGCAAAGAGAAACATCCTCAGTCGTACTCTACAAAGAGTCTCGTACAATTTAGGTACCTATAGTAAGCGTGTGGTATTTGCTCAAGCTAATTTTGCCAATATAGTCTTACCACTACACGTAAAGGTGTTGCATTTCCAAAGGCGGAATTTGCAAGGAGTCCTATCTCTAAAATGTGTTAAATCACAGGTTTATTCCTTTGTTTTTTGATTTGTGCGATACATACGCTTTAACGTTGTCACCAACCTAAGTCAAACATACCTTCTCATCAATTAAACAACTTGTAGGCACTAACAATACCCATACACCTCGAACCATGGACGTATAAAAAAAGTCGGACGTAGTCTCGTTAAAACAAAAACTGTGTTCATCATCGGCCACGTAATATGCTCGTTTGCGCTGTCATATACATAAATATACAGGCTGACACGCACACATCAGTGGGTCATTACACGCGCGCAACTTGTGTATATGTGTTATGTGTGCGTGTCAGCCTATCAGTGACAACCTGATAACGCACACGTGCAAATGTGGCCGCCTCCACACAGTTTTTGTTTTAGCGAGATTACGTCCGACTTTTTTTATACGTCCATGCCTGGAACAAAATACCATTTGATAAAATGCTTTAATTCTATCAATTGCGGACACCATTCTTGTATAGGATAGTTTATTCTCGAAGGTTCAGCTCTATGATGAGCACATATCATAATTATATCCTGGGCCTTTGATGATGAGAGTGCATGTTTAAGCGCGCACAACGGCAGCTAAACGTATACCTAGTTGAATAGGGTACAATCTTCAAAAAAACTAATTAGTCCGTCAGTTAGGTTGCTAAAAACATTGTACACGTATTTTTTCTTTTGTTTCACAAACAAAAAATTACGAAGATAGGAAGATACAGTGCTTCGAAGTTTCGTGTGACGTCACTCGTGGGTACGATTTTTACCCACTAGTGACGTCGCGACTCGCGACACCCCAATCTCGACGTTTGATTATCTTTGTCGATTTTTAATATTTTGTAAAAACAAAAATACGTGTCCCATGTTTTTCCTTGATCTAGTTGACGGACTAATTAGAATTGTGTATTTTTGACCCAGTCCGGTACCCGTAGGTCTACCGCCTAACTCTAAAGCTTTCGGAAAGCGTGAGATGTCTTCATTGCATTTGTAATGTAATGCTTTCATCTAACAGCGATCGCCTAACTAATGTTGCTTTCAAAAATCTATCGTGTCTTCGCAGATTAAAAACAATTGAAGTAAGGCATTCGTTATTACGTTTCGAGACCACGTAATCGGTTTCGTCAAACTAGACAATGCGAAAATATTTTATGAGTTTATTCAACAGTTAAAACGTCAAAAAGCATCGGTTGATACTTCGAATTACTAGATTTGCTATAAATCTGTTTTATTTCCATTTATTTAGGTCAATATAGAAGTGCATTATTAGCATTACGATGAACCGAAGATAGGAAAAAAACAAAAAACGGAACGCAATATTTGTCAATTACTCTAAGTGTTCCCACCGTATTTTTAAATTTCTTCCTAGGGTTTATTTCTAAAAATCTACATAAATTTCAAATATCCGTAATTAATAGAAAATCGTCGTTTTTCTTTTCAAACTCAGTGAAAACATTTAAAAATAGAAGTTTTCATCGCAAGAAAGTGTCACAAGTTACCTATTCTTCGCCAAAGTTAATTGTAGTAAAAAAAATACCCACGTAAGCCTAGCATTGTTTAGATATATTTGGCTGGCAACATTGTTTTTGTGTATACTTTTCATAACCTCCATCTGAGGTAAACATTTACAATTTAGATTTATGATAAACAATTATAACATAATATAAATATCTAATATATTAATTGTTATTGTGATGTTTACTTTTTAAAGTCATGCAGTTCGTAAAGTCTTGCTTCAGGAATCTAGCTAGCGATTCCCTATAAAAACGACTTCGGCGATGACAAAAACAAGTATTTGTACACTGTATTTCATGAGGTATGTAATGATAATAGGTAAATTTTAATAGTGTCAATCGTTGTTAAGCTTGTTTTCACATTTCGTGAGGTTGTGGGTTCGAATCCCGCTTACATCTCTGAGTATTATTCTTAGTGGTGATGTACCTATACGTAAGTTTGTCATAATTTTTCCAGAGTCCCAGCAGTAGCATGCATTGAGCTGTCCATGTTATGCTGCCAATATTAGTATAGACATAATGTTTGTCGAGGCGGCGGCTCTGAACTGGTGTCTTTAGAAGTGATAGGTAGATGTTCCCCTTGGTAAGCAACACACCTGCCCACAACAGCACAGTGTCACAAACCTATTGGAACTAGAGTCCAAATCATTACCTAACACTGCACTTGTCACCCAGAGATACCTATTAGATGATTATCTCTAGGCCCTGTGATTTCTGTGCAAACTTCACCCTCCCAAAGTGATACATAATAAACTTGTAAGTAATGAAGTAGTCCTGATTCTGTTCGCACATTACTGCGTGGTGGTAGAATAACAGGCAAAGGTGTTGATTCCCCAGGCAGACTTATGTGCTTGATGGTAAGCAACCTGCCTGCCACATAAAATCACAGGGACACGCAGCTATTGGAACATGAAGAGTCCAAATCATTACCTAGCACTGCGCTCATCACCCAGATATCTAAGTTGTTATATCTCTAAGCCCTGTAATTTTTCTGAAAACATTGCCTTTCAAACCGGGACACAGACTTGGCAAAGTGTTACCACTAGATCAATAAGTTACATGTTAAAAATAAAAGTTCTTTGTTTCAGATATATCTATTGTTATGCGTTATGGTTTGTGGTGGCCGATATATTCTCTGAAACCATCTCGACTGTCCTTCCTGAAGTGATGTCGCTGATTTATTAAAACAAATATGTTAAGTGTGAAGTACTGAAAATTAAATTTATCTGTTGCATCAACAACAATAACAATCAATATTGTGTTTTAATTATTTTTTTTGTATCCTTAATGAGAATTTTACTGTAGAATACCAATGTTATGATTTCTTAATGATCCATGAATCTACACAGATTGATTTATCTGTGTACATTCATGGAGAAGAGTGAGATAATGCCTGGTGGTAAGCAACCATACAACTATTGAACAGGAAGTGTCTAAATAACTGCCTAGCACTATACTTTACTCAGAAGTGGTTTTGTCCCAGCCGTCTCTACAAAAAGTCCTAACCATACTTAACCGTCAACACCTTGAGATTGAGATGTAACAAGGTTTTCTATTACAGTTATTAATATTGGTGGTGGACATCTCACACACAACACCATCTAGCCCCAGATAGCTGATATAATATTTATAGCAGATGCACCAACAAGAATAACAAATATTATTTTTATTAAATTTTCTGTATCCTAAATGAGAATTTTATTGTAGTACACCAATGTAATGATTTATTAATATACACAGATTAGTTTAATCTGTGTAGATATATGGAGTAGAAGAGAGATGAGATAATGCCTGATGGCAAGCAACCATACAACTATTGAACAGGAAGATTTTCTATTAGTTGTTAATATTGGTGGTGAACATTTCACAAACAACACCATCTAGCCTCAAACTTAGCAAAGCTTGTATTATGGGTGCCAGATAGCTGACATAATCATATTATATAATACTAATATATAAGTATATATTTAAAAAATGCATACTTATTATACATAGAGAACACCCAACCACAGTACAAATATTTGTACTGTGTGAGGATAGAACCTAGAACCCACAGCTTCACATGGCAGACTTACTACCAACGTACCTCTCTACTTAGTCTGTGCTACCAACTAAGACACCAGCAGCCATACTATCCTACTAGCTGTTCAAACCGAATATGATGTTTGCTCTTTTTTTTGACTGCCCTCGTGGCTTAGTTGGTAGTAGCTCTGCCTGCGAAGCCGAGGGTTGTGGGTTCGATCCCCACCCAGTGCAAATATTTGTGTGATGAATTCAAATGTTTGCACTGGGTATGGGTGTTTATATGTATAATAAGTATGTATTTAAAATTATAGCTTTGCTTAGTTTGGGGTCAGATGGTGAAGTTGTGTGTGAATTGTCCACCAATATCTTTGGTCGTAGAATGATTTAGACAAAGGTTTTCTATTTCCTCAGGCAGATTATGGAATCATAACACTTAGAAATGTATTATATTGTATAAAGGGTGTATTTATTATCAATCATTTGCTAACAGTTGAATGGGTTTGATGACCCAATGTCTTGCTTGTGAGACAACTTGTTTTCTTGTAAGCTACGGGAGCAGCCAGCAGTCTTGACTCCTAAAACAAAAACAAAATCTAATTATATTGATATAAGATATTAATATTTCATCACATGAATAGCAGCACCCCATGGCTATGGCACAGTTCCATCCAATTATTTTGCTTTTATGAAAAGTACATATTATATATACTTCAATCTGACCCATTCAGACAAATCAAAGTTATTAAGCAACAAACAATCTTTCACATTTACAATATTAGGAGACTGGTTCATAAATTACCTATGTAGGTATATATTTATGGAATTGAATAGTTGCTAGTTATTACCTATTTTAAACCACATTCTGCTATTTTATATTCAATAGCTTCATAATATTAGTGCCTTAATGTACTGCTGTTTGTTGATAACGCAGTAATATTGATCTCAAGCAGTTCTGAATGTTTAAAATAATGACTTATTAATTTACCCTTCTTTTAAGATTCCATCACATTTTCCTTGGTACTCATTCCAAGCTACCAGTTAAGGTGAACATGAGGGACAACATGTTCAAAGATTTTTTTTTGCTTACCATCAAACAAGAGGAACATTCCGTTTCTGGAATATTTTTTTCTTTTATATGTGCATCTGTCAACCTTGCAATATCACTGTACTCACTTCAATGAGGTACTAGGTAAGTATAGGAAAATCATTCTTAGACTTCTTTGAATACTAGGTAGGTATTTAATGCAGCCAGTTTCTGTAACAATTAGTGAATGTAAGTAATCACAAATGATAATAAATAAAGCTAGGTAAGTATTACTTACTATCAAGACAAAAAGGGTTTCTAGTTATTTATAAGTTGCTTGTTACCTTTATCTCAGGTTTGATGTCTCGTCTTTCAGGAAAGATGCAAGAGGGAATTACGCCCTCGAAAGTGGTCTTCCCCATAGTAAAATTGTAAAATTCAGTGACACACTTATTTTTAGTAAAATCACTATTTCTTTCGACGAATCTTGTTATGTAATTGGTGACCCCGCAATAGTACATGTTCACCGTGCTATTTTTGATCTTTACAAGGCAGTATCTAACGAAAATATTTGAGAATTACACTACTAGAATTCCAAAACAACACCTAATTTGGCGATGCTTTCATGACATGACTTGAAAGCCACTAATGCTTTGCTTGAAAGCAGCTAAAACATTAGGCGGTCGCTATTTTAGTGGAAATGTATGAGTTTCGTTCATTCTTCTGATTGACTAATGCTTTCCATCATACGGAAAGCATTTGTAGTGTTCGGCTTTCATCGGCGGTACCAAATTGGCCGATGACGTCACAAATCAAAGCATGACCGAAAGCAAGAGCGTTAGGCGGTAGACCTACGGTACCGGTGAAGAGTTCACTGGCGACAAACATCACGATGCTGAATTTTTATATATTAAGATAAAGAATATTCTAAATTCGCCACTGAAATAGTTCTAATGGGTAGCTAATCACTGTCCGTATCAAATCTCAGTTCGTGGTCGTTCGTTGTGACGTAAAACTTGTATAATTCTTGGCAAAGGCCACTTTTGTGCGATAGGTGGTACGTGTCACGGCTACTTCCTTCTTTTGTTAGAACGTAGATGCGGCTTTTTAACACGAGTAAGTGTCCAAAAAATTTAATTGGTAACTAGCTGTGCCCGCGGTTTCACCCGCGTCTATTTGAGGAAAATCCATACTAAAATATCCATTGCTGGCCACTTTATTACGTTTTACGGAACCCTAAAAATACGTAAATAAGCAACAATGCATTGTTGTAGAACAAATTTGATTACTTCAAATGACACAAACTTCAAATGTAGACACGCGCCGTCACAGACTTCAACGACCAAAGAGAATTTAAATTCACGGAACTAAAGCTCTCGAAGAGAAATATTTTTCCCCGTTTTCTTTACATTCTTGACTCATACTCCGTACCTATTGATAGTAGCGTAATGTCATATACCCTATAGCCTTCCTCGATACATGGAGTATCCAACAAAAAAAGAATCTTTCCTATCGGTCCAGTAGTTTCCGAGATCCTAGCGTTCAAACAAACAAACAAACAAACTCTTCAGCTTTATAATATTAATATAGATATAGATTTGGGGGGTCGTGTATTAATAATGGGTTAAACAGAACCGTTATCTATTTATTGATTAAATTATAATATTAATAGGATTATGGACAACAAAGAGCACTTATCTGTCTATCAATCGCCATGACGGAAAAGTTTCAATGGTCCTACGCAAATTCATTGTGGCCAAATGAATTAAAAACAAAACTGCTGTTTAGACAACTACGCTGATGAACCTGCTACATGCATAACTTTTAATTTTAACCAAATTGATGTGATTTTAGATTAAGTTAGTATATTATGTAAACTCTTTGCATGTGATGTATCACTAAACTAGGGACGTCCGGCAACGTCGTACTGTAGTCAAAGCAAAGGCTAATAAAAGTCAAGGCGAGGATGTAGCATGTCAAGCAGTCCGAAATAAACGATTATCGCAAACTGAGACAAATGGATCCAACTAATTCCCCGCCATTTGTCTCCCTTACTAGCTGTCGATGCGATGACGTAGCCGGGAAATTAATCTGCTAATTTTAGCGCGTGATTTATAAGAAATATCACGGTCAGTTGGGAGCAAGGAGTTTATAAAGTTTGCGAAGACTCAATGAAACTGAGTCTAGCCGGTTTATACTCAAACTAAAACCCTACCGCCTAACTAAATCGGCTGTGGTTTTTACCCGACTGAAAGAAGGGTTATGTTTTTCGCACGCATGACAAACATTTTTTGCATGACAAACGTTGGATGCACGGGTTCTAGATTGGAGATCATGTAACAGTCAGCGTAGAGTATGACACCCTAGAGTCAAGTGGAGCGAAAACCTGTGAAAGACATGCGCCAAAACGTGGCTGCCCATGTTGCAGAATTCGTTAAGATCAGATCGGATATTAAATAAGCTGATGATGATGATCTCGTCGGTCTATGACGTGATAACCCTAAACTTGCGTTCGTCAATAGTAGTATAATCTGACGCAAATACCAACCTAAGGCCGTTAATAAACAGTTAAATACATTTTGTAATATCTAACCAGTTATTTGAAGCGTAATTAATGCGCACTGACGTCCTGCCTCCCACATTCAGCACTTGAAGCTATTTGTGCCTCATTTGTCGCCAAGCTAATGATATCAACAACAAGAGAGCGCTTATTTTAAGGAATCCTAGGACAACTAACAACTAAATTAATCACGCAATGCATTTGAAAATAAACTGACCAATCCTTATCCAACATCATGTGAAGAAATTTTAGTTTCGTAATTTTGACAAGAGTAGACGAATAAAATTAAAACATATTTTTTGGGGCAAATTTGAATCATTGAATTAATGGGGACACGCAAAAAAATCAGGACTCAAACAACAAATAAGATAGGTATTTAGTTTTAATCTCCTTATTTTGAGTTTTTCTCCTAGATTACATAGTTTTAGACCTGTCATATCATTAACTGTAAGATAATAACCATGGTTATGTGATGAAATTAGCCCCCCGTGTCTATTTCGATAGTTTCATGAAACATGACAACTCGAGAATATGTCACATTCTCGGTCATCGATATTTTTTAATATGCCGAATATAAATTCAACAATTTGTCTAACATTTTTTTTAATACTGTGCTGTTGTAGTCCTACTTCAGGGATTCGCAGCCTGTTTTTTTTTACAAAAGGTCAACAAGCCATTATAAACCACACTGCGTGTGTGGATGTTCCATGTTTTTAAAAGATGTTTCTTATGACATTTCAGGTTTTTTTTTCAGATTTCAGGTTCCTTACACTGTTTTTCCTCGTAGAAACTTCAAACTGTGATATTTATTTATTTCAAAACAGATAATTTACGCAACTTTTAACATTCAGCCCCAATTGTAGGTACTTATCCGAGCATAAAAGACAGCTTTCAGAATAAAAAATCTAATTCTCTCATTTGAACGGCAGCATAGATAAAATTGTCGGTCTCCGCCTAAGTTCATTACAGTTCGCTGGCGCAGTCTGAGCTAATTTCCTAGACCAAAGTAGACAGGCCAGAAGCAAAAAGAAATAAAGTGAACAAAAATAAAACGAAACGTAGAATTTTAAATAACGAGAAGTGGTGGCGCATTTGGTTCTCTTTTAAACCTAAAAATACCTACCAACTCTTTGATAAGCCAATCAAATTGAACAAAATTTTAGACATCATTGACACCAGCTTCCATCGCCTGTGCTTGCAGGCTTGTACAATATATTTAGCCGAGGGTCGTGGGTTCGATCCCCACCCAGTGCAAATATTTGTGTGATGAATTCAAATGTTTGCACTGTGTCTGGGTGTTTCTATGTATAATAAGTATGTATTTAAAATTATATAAGTATTATATCAGCTATCTGGCCGCCATAGTACAAGCTTTGCTTAGTTTGGGGTCTGATGCTGTTGTGTGTGATGTCCACCAATATGTATTTATTTTATTTATTTATTTAGACGATTCCCCCTGTTTGGTGGTTGCTTGGAAGAGACAATCTCTTCTCAGTAAGACTGCCACTTGTAGTGATAGTTCATATATGTTTTACATATGTTACTGTAAAATCTTTGTTTGTTTGTGTTTGACTAAGAGTCATCGTACCTACTCCGTCACACCAGTTGTGGTTGTAGGGCTCCTTGCAGAGTCCGCCTGAGGAAGTCTCACGCCTTTGCCATGTATTCTACCGCCGAGCAGTAGTGCGCAAACATTACTGTGTTCCGGTTTAAAGAGCGATGTTTCCAAGAAAATTACAGGGCTAAGAGATAAAACATCTACGGGTATAGGTTTAGTAATTTTATTAGATTTTAGACTCCGAGATTTAGACTCTTCGTGGTCCAATAGCTGCGTGTCACTGTGCTGTTTGGGCAGGTTTGAATTTACCATCAGGCACATGCGCTGCTCATCTTGTCACTTTATACCATTAAAAAATCGTCTACAAATCGTAGTGAGATCTGAAACGTTTCATATAATGCTGGGGAACCGAGCCCAAGAAGCATGAGACGACGTGGGTAAAAAACTTGATCGGGTGGTAGAAGTGATATGAGAAAGTATTGCAAATTATGACATAATGAAGAACATGGAAGAAATTATCGATATAAACCAATGGATCTGCCCTGAGCACTTTGAAATTGGTAATAAACTGAGTCTCTGTGTGAGTATCGTAAGTGGTTCACAAACAACCAATCTCCTTGACCCCTATAATAGAGATTTGCTGTGGTTCTACTTATTTTGTTTGGAATAATGATAGGTAAAAACGTCCGGCGTCCACCGCGTCCTGCAACCGACTAGAACGGAAAGAGTGAGCTCGCTCTTCCCAACGTTGACATGATTGCGTGCACCCTGAAGTTTGGGAGGGCCCATCTTGGGTTCTACGATGTATGGAAGAAATCGAAACATTCGAAGGGAACGCTACAAGACAGCTAATGGAAGAACGATAGACTAACTAACCGCAGTACCTTCGTCCGAACGAAGCATGCTCAATAAGAAAAAACAAACAAAAAGACAAAGAGAGAAAGTAAAAGTAGAAAAATCACTTTATTCTCAACTAATAAAAAAAAGTTAAAAAGCAAATTAGAACATTTTTGGAGAAATTTTCTTTATTTTTGACTTTAAGAAATAAGCAAACTTGTAGAATTTTTTTTTTTGTGATATTGGTAGGTACCTAGTTTCAAAGATATATTCCAAAAAGTGTTTTCCAAGATGGCGGCCGCGGGACAAGAGTTGTGACCTTGTGACCCCACAAACTTAAGGTTAAGCTTCTAGATACCTCTACACATCTTTAAAGTATCGCGTCGCGTCCTCAGACAAACGCAAGGTATATGTAACATTTCAATGGACTACAGATGATTAAATATATCACATAGGGTTATTTCTAACGATCTCAATTTATATCGATGGTTATTTCTGTGAAAAAAGAAACCCCTTAGAACGCGGGCACAGCAAGCCAGTGCTATCATAAAATAAACTGCCGATAGAAGTGAAAACTTATAACTCAGAATTTGATAGCTTACCTTGGAAGCTACTTGGAAGCTTGGGTGTAACCGGAGGGCGTGGCCTCGCCATCTTGGCATGGCCATCTAGAAATGCGTCAGCATTTTGGCATTTTCCAATGGCTGATGCGTTTCTAGATAGCCATGCCACGCCTGTCCACGCCCTTTCAGCATTTCCCATTGGCTGACGTATTTCTAGATGGCCAATAGCCATGGTCCCGAGTTTACACGAAGCTTTCTTATCATACTCGAGCGTGACGAATTAATTCAATTCACAGCCCACGAAAAATCTGTCAAGGCGCGCCTTAAGAAGTTTTTACTTCAAAAGAATACATAAAACATGCTCTGATATTTCTACTAGGTAACTCCAAAGGTATACCGTAGGACTAGAAATTTAAATGTGTCTGTCTGGCAAGGTGAACGAACGACCGAACCATCAAAATAGTCTGACGACTGAGACAACGTCTTTTGTTAGTGTACGTATGTAGGCTATGATTTTTTTTTTTGAATTTTCTAACATTCCCAGGCCGATTTTGCCCATGGCAACTGCTACGTGTAAATTATGGTGCTACATCCGGATCCTATCCGGATATGATATAACGTTCTGAGGTTCTCCTCACATTACTTTTTTTAATAGAAAATAGGAAGGAACCAATTTAGTAAGACCAAGGAGACTTCATCATCATGAATCATGACAACCCAAAATCCAGCAAACATCATAGAGATATAGGATACCTATTAAAATGGATATTATAGAAAATTTAGATTAACCAATAAATATTATTAACCAAACCAAAAATTTACCAATTACAAATATATTTTAATTATTATAATTAAATTTAGATTCGTTTTTGGTAAAAATTTCTAATCTAGATTATATGTGGTCAACGATAATATAAAATAATCATGCACCACAGAAATCTAAATTATTATTATTCAGATTTCTGTGCATGCACTTATTTATACATAATATATTTATATAATCGCTTTGCTTTTTTTTTTCTCCCTGTCCAATTTCGATTTGTGTCGTTTTTGCACCAAAAGATGACTTACCTTGAACATTTGTACTAGGCGGTCATGAACAGAAAATGGTAGCGAACACTAGCGCCAACCCAGTATTGTTTAGTGGCACGCGGCTTTTCAAATGTTATGTTTAAGTTATGACGTTATAACAAATAACGTTCGATATATAACACTAGCAAAAGTATTATATTAGCACAGTATTTATTGTAAAACTTGTTCGCTATTTGTAATACTTACTTCATAGAACAGAATTTTATCTGCATTGTAATTTTGTAGTAATTACTGACTAAAGTACCATCTTGCGGTTACGTCCGTAACTATTAGACGACAATGAATCAAAACTAACGTAGGTAGAGATAGATGGCAGCACGCGGCATTGCCAAGGCTAAGGAAAACCAACCACGAACAGAAATAGGTAAATAATTAATTAAATTTAAAATTCAGAGTTTATTTAGTGTATATTAAAACGATAATTTAATTTTAATAAATACGTAATGCTAACTATTACAGTCCCAAATATTTTTGTTATTTTAATTACTTATTTGAATTGTGTTCAATTCAAATTCAGATTAGTATGGGCAGACAGAAAACTGTTGCCAGTTTTCCTGAAATTCAGGCATCGACGGCGTCACTATCAACTGTTGTTTCAGCGACGCGGTTACCAGGCGTTTATGAACAACAAGGAGAACTTTTTCAGTGAGTTATGAAACTTCAGGCACTACATGAATATTATCAGTATGACCTTTGTTAATAGAACAATACATGCACAACACACATAGAAGCGTTCATATACGTGTGCGATAAGACATGGACGTATAAAACAATACGTCCATGGCGATAAGATAAACATTTATTAAAATTGTGATTACTGTGAGTAGTGACGCATTTGGAATAAATAGATTCTAGTCAAGAGATAACTAAATAAAGCATTTTATTATATTTATCTAATTATTACGTTTTTACTTTTTATAAAAGAAAATGGAGCTCTTGGAAAGTAGTGCACTATTATTCTAACATCCGTCGAAGTTTGAATTTATACGATAATTGGCAAAAAACTCATAATGGGATTAATAAGTACCTACTTAATAAAGATAGTACAAAAGTACATTTTTATTTTATAGTACTATTGAGTGCTGGGTCGAGCAGGACATGTTCTTGGTGGTAAGTAACACGCCTGCCCATAAACAGCTCAGTGTCACGCAGCTATTGGAACATGAAGAGTCAAATCATTAGCACTGCGCTCGTCGCCTAGATATACTAGATAATTGATCTATATCCTGTAATTTCTTTGGAAACATTGCCTTCCAACCGGAACAATGTAATGTTGGCCCATTACTGGTTAGCGGTAGAATCATAACAAAGCTGTGGCTTACTTCCCGTGTACTTCCCGAGGCAGACTCTACATAGAGTCCTACCACTACTAAAACAACTAATAATCTAATAATTAACTTAAATTAGTATTTATACTTAATATGACACATATTTTGATTAATTCATTTTGTGAATTGTGATATGGCTCCCTCCTTATATTAGCAACTTTGTCCCTACACATGTCTGTGTGCCCAACAGTCGAAACACATGACCTACCCCAACAGCGCGTTATCACTCCCCCTATCGCACACACGCACGCTCCTCTCATGTGTCGGTGAATTCCTTCCGACTTCTGTCGCCCTGGTACTCATATGCCACATGTGGTACACATGTGTCATTCGTGACTCTGACATTATCCAGTTATGGACAGTTTGTTGTCACTTGGTAAAGTTGGCGTCTCGTGTCTTTATTTTGTTTGAATCATTGTACTCTATGGTCTATGGTTAGAAGTTAGAATATTTATATTTATGTATTCGAATAGGCTATAAATATTTTATACTGTTGTATGATAATTTATTTTTCCTCGAATAAACAAAAACAGACTCAATTAATTTTAAAGCTAAGCTAATTTTAGTTGTTCGTTGATATTTTGAAAACCTCAACACCTAATTCTCTAAATGTATATAATTCTTTAGACTTACAGATCATTCTCAATATCAATTTAAAAAATTGTTTGGGGCGTCAAAAACGAGTAGTGGTGACATTTGTTGAAAATGGCAGTGGCAAGCAAGTAGAGGGAAAGATGGCGGGATATGAAGAATTATATAAATTCGAAAAGAGAAGGGTTTGACAAGACAAAGGTGACAGTTAAATCTACTCGTACGTTCCATGAACTACCTACGTAATCTACGACTGCGGAGGTCTGGTTTCTGATATGGACTGCGGGATGATTTTCCTAGATCCTCGTATATGTAAATTAACGTGGAAGTAATTCCTTATATGTAATTGAAATGTAATTGAAGTTTGTAGTTTCGGTCGTCTATTTTGCAAAGTCTTCAAATAAAATAGCAAATTTTTTAATGCACAATAAATAACATTATATATGTATAAATAAAATCACATCGTATCAATCAAATGTGTGGATGTAGAAGACACATAATATGGTGAACTTCTACTAATACTACAAATGCGAAAATTTTGATGTTTCTTGTACTATTACGTCGGAACGGCTGAACAGATCGGTTTGAAATTTGGAACTCAGTTACATTATAGTTTGGAATAATAGCACTATAAGGCTACTCTACTTTTTAGAGTAAGAAATTACGGGAACGGCAAATACGCGCCTTAAACCACAGGGCACTGTTAGTAAGTAAACTTACATACAAACATGCCCACTTCACTAGACCGACCTCTCTATCTCTACCGCCTAACTAAATCGGGTTTGGCTTTGCTATTGCCGTCTCTATCATTTCAAGCGAACAAAAAAAGAGAGAGAGTAATTTCAAAGCTATAGTTTTAGCATAGAATAGATAATGTTTTAGGTAGGCGGGTAGACTCTCCGGAAGGAGAAAAAAAATGCGCCCACAAATTACAACAACAACACTCTAAAATGGGGACGACGCAATCCGCCTACATCCCATTGTTCCCAACGTCAAATACTAGGGCAGCACAAATGCAAAGGGTTTTGGTAGTTGTAAGTTGTAAACCTTGTAAATGACATGAATTGTGGACCTGTTGTGTAGGGTGACAGGAAGAGTTCTGACAGTTCTGTACATAATTTTAATCCCATTCTGTGTATGTAGAGTTATAGAGGTAGTAATAATTATATAATAGTCGTAAATCTTTTTGATTTTATTGAAATTTGCACCTTCTGCGTATAAATAATGATTTGCAAAATTCAAAGTTTGCCTAAATTTGATTAAGTATATTTAATTTGTTTTTTTGACTTTGATTCTGAATGCTGACAACGGTACTTATGTCTAACAAAAATGAGTGTGACGCTTTTAACTGTATGTATTAATTCATGAAAATAAATTATTCATTTTTTTTTATTAGAAGAATACTTCGTGCATGAGATAATGTGCGAATAAGTTAATAATAATTAACGATTTTGGCTTTGTGATGAACTTTACTACCATAAACTAAATGACAAACCCAATTTTGCAAGTCCCAATGTAAAATAATTACAGTTCATTATCATTTCTAAATTGCAACATGTAGGTAGGTAATATAGTAGGCAATACATAGTTGATTTAAACGCAAATCTAGAAGACAACAAAATAATGCCTCTTATTACAGGTTATTTACTCTGTTACAGGTCGAGGGATTTCCGGACATATACAGATTCCTAAAATATGAGCACGAGAAACACCGGCGAACTCCTAGCTTACACACAACTACACTCATAAAAGACAGACGGGTAAGTCACCAACACTGGTGTAATAAAGTCAGCGAGCTTCACGTAATCATGAGCGCCTGGTGAGTCCGGTGCCAGTCGGTTACATCACTGGGGTAAGACGATCCCTCGTTCGTTGACTTCGTCGTGTTTCGGTCGGCAAGCAACAAGTTGGGCTCAGATCACTTAGAACTTCTACTTTTTGAAGTGAAAACTTAATTTGGCGCACCATAGACAGTTTTTTTTTGTGGGCTGTGAATTGAATTCTGGCGTAACGCTCGGGAATGATAAAAAAAATGTGTGCGCTTAAAACCGCACGGCAGAAGTGAAAACTAAAATAAGAAATACTTAACTATATAAAGGCTACTAAATAATTTTAATTTAAAACTTTTACGGCTGAATGATTAGTATCCATGGCCAAGAAAAAAAAAAAAAAAAATTACGCGGGTCGAAAATGCCGTTCGAAGCCGTTTCGCTCACAAGTTTTTAGCTTTTTAGTGTTTGCTATTTAGTTATGTCATATTTATGTATTTCGCTAAAAATGCATAAATATGTTGTGTTATAGTGTATTTGTGTAAGCACTTTCTTATGAAAATGGGTATCATTTTGTGTGTTTACGTAGTGTAAGTGCTGTGATAAAATATTACAACCATAACTTTTTTGCAATGGACGTGAAATGCAAATTTAACATTTCGTGACAGGTTCAATTGATGTGGTAAGTACCTAGAAGTTAATGTCGTGATAAAAAAGTTTAAAAATTCGCCAGTTTCAGCGAGAAAGTCGCTAAGGTGTCAGTCAACACTGGTAGTGAGCAGCGAGAGAGAGTAAAAGTATGTATTGTCCCATGTCCTCCTCTAACAATTATCTTTCTCGGTCTGGCACCTTTGTTGACCACATTATCTTTCTCGCTCTAGCATCCCGAGTTTACCCGAAATTTCTTATCATATCCGAGCGTGATGATCACGTGATCATTAATCCATTTCACAGCCCACGAAAATTCTGTCTATAACGCGCCTAAAGAAGTTTTCACTTCAAAAACCTTCGGGTAAAGTCGAGACCATGGCCATTGGCTATCTATATAGAAATGCTTGAGATAGGCCATGGCCACGCCCTCCGGTTTCACGTAGTTTTCAAATTAAGCTATCAAACTCTGAGGTATAAAGTTTTCACTTCTATTACCAGTTCCTATGACTGCCATTTTTACCCGACTGCGCGACGCAAAGGAGTGGTAATGTGTTTTTTACATTTAAATAAATAATAACATGCTCACTTCATGGACGTACATTTTTTTTATATTACGCCATGGCTTACTTGTATACAAATAATGTTCCTGATATTTGGCATTTATATACTTTTTCCCAAAAATTGCTTTTTGAATATGAAATACATTTTAACTAAATATTATTTAAAAAAACGCTACAGTATACCAAATAATGTTGAATGCGAGTTATGCTCGTCTTTTGCGTTCCCACATAATTATCAGAACAATAACTTTAATAAAACCCAGATAAAACCGATGTTTTTACAATTATTGTAGTTAATTACACGTTAATTATTATCATTATTTTGTATTATGTCACTCTCAGACAAATTATTTTTAGATGGCTCTAGATAATAATTATTTATTATCATCTCATAGACCGGACCGGATTTTATCTGAACTTCTGAATTATTTGAACTTCTTTTGATATAATACCGTACTTTAACGATTTTTGCTTATTTATCTTAGAAGCAATAACAAATATTTTACATTTTCGCTCGTTAAGTTTCACAATAAATTTAGTTTTGGGCATGGACGTATAAAACAACTTTTTATACGTCCTTGGTTTTCAGCCACTTTTCTATGTTCGGAATGCGAATGAAAATTGTCGAGTCGATAGACACATAGATGTTCAAGTTCATTTTCCCCTGGTAGGTACGGTGGGCCGAGCAGCTGTTCGCGAAATCGAGAGTGAAGCGGTTTCCAATGCCAGGCCCCGACCAAGAATTGCAGCGAGTGAAGAGATTGGAGGCTAATAATTTCATCGACCACAAGCTGTTCGGGAATAGGAAACCCATGTTCAATGATGAGCTATGGGGGAACGAGTGGTATTTAGTAAGGATCCCTGAATTTCTTAAATTCTGAAAATCTTTTGCTTATTTGTCTACCTACATAGCGCATAGTTATCAAGTCATCAACGGATTAAAGTTTTCACCGAAGAAATTCTAGAATCCAACTGGTTTGTTAGAGACTTATCTTAAATCCAAACTAAACAATAATCAAAATCCAACAAACCTTTTTTTGATTTTCATTCATTTAATACGTTATTACGTTTATTTATTAGGGTTCCGTAAAACGTAAAAACGGAACCCTTATAGATTCGTCATGTCTGTCTGTCTGTCTGTCTGTCTGTCTGTCTGTCTGTCTGTCTGTCTGTCCGTCCGTATGTCACAGCCACTTTTTGCCGAAACTATGAGAACTACACTGTTGAAACTTGGTAAATAAATGTATTCTGTGAACCGCATTAAGATTTGAACAAAAAAATTAAAAAAAAAGAAAAATTAGGGTTGCCCCCCATACTGAGAACTGAAACTCAAAATTTTTTTCTTCATCAAACCTACACGTGTGGGGTGTCTATCGATAGGTCTTCAAAAATGATGTTGAGGTTTCTAAAATCATTTTCGTCTACACTGAATAATTTGCGCGAGAGACACTTCCAAAGTGGGAAAATGTGTGTCCCCCCCCCTCTAACTTCTAAAGTGAGAGAATGAAAAATCTAAAAAAAATATATGATGTACATTACCATATAAACTACCAACGAAAATTGGTTTGAACTCGATCCGATGAGTAGTTTTTTTTTTAGTACGTCATAAATACACTATTATTGAAACTTCGATCAAAGTTACAACGAACTACAAGAACTACGTGTAATATGTATATTATGTTACTTGCTGCAACGGAACCCTTCATGGGCGAGTCCAACTCGCACTTGGCCACTTTATTATTGTGTAGATGTGTTTATGGTATATGTAGACCATATTATGCATTATTTTTTAAAAATATTATGTTGGCCAATTTGAATGGCACACAACATACTCTTACTACATGTAAGGAAATTAAAATATCATTTGGATTGGATACTTTACAGCAGTGAACAAAATCAGGGTCTTAATAAAATACATTTGTTTAGTCTTATTAAAATTTATCAATCAATCAATCCCATCATAGTCGAGAATATAGAGACTGACAAACAACATGTTAGGACTAGGACGGAAGGAATCTGCAAGAATACAATGCACGAATAGGTGAACTTTAAAATTTTAAACACGAGGATAGCAGAAACTACTGAAGTTACACAATTTCATTTTTCAGCAAGACACCAGAGTATCCCGTAATCTACCTCGGTTGGACTTGAATGTGTTGCCAGTATACCGCATGGGGTTTAACGGAAAGGGTGTTCGAGTGTCTGTATTGGACGACGGGATTGAGCACAACCACACCGATCTGAAAGCCAACTATGTGAGTTTCATAATGATCAAATCGTCGACAGGTTACTTTGTTCTTTTTTAGCAGATTTTTAGATGAAAACTTACGATCCTAGACCCGGGCGGCAAATTTTGGGCCCATGGATTTTCGGCTACAATTAAAGTAAAAGCCATCCTACTAATATTATAAATATGTCAATGTATGGATGTTTGGATGTTTGTTGCTCAATGACGTCCTAACGTATGAACTGATCGGGCTGAAATTTGGAACATAGATAGTCTGGAAGAACACATAGGCTACTTATTATCCCGAAAAAAAAGGGAAACTACGCGGGTAACACCGATGGGCGCTGCTAGTGCAGATATAAATTCTAATGAATGATCATTATTAACTATTAAGAAAATTATACCAATTAAGCAAGTGTATCGAGAAATGTACATGACGAACTGGACAAAACTACGATTTCACTGGACCAACGTGGTTTTTAAAATTAAATTTGACCTTTTCGGATTAGTACGGGTGATTTGCGTAAAACTGTTTACAAAGATAACTAACTAGGTAGTCTAGGTACCTATTTAAAAATACTAAACGGTCGCTAAACTCAGATTACAGATTGTTCTGTAATCTGAGTCGCTAAATAAGAAAATTATTTTGAAAACTATGAAGAAAAAGCAACAGGAAACTTAATTAAAACTATAATAATTTATGTTTTCGCTCTCGATGCGTCAGTAATACAACAGTAGAAGTAATACAGACAGGTCTTGCAACACTATTCTTAACCGCCTTCCGTTTATGATCTCCTAGTTAAAATGTTCAGAGCTCCTCAGCTTTCCGGGCTAAAACGACACAAAACGAAAAAGCGCGACGGACAAAACAACCTAAGGAAGGGGCTGTCCATCACGTGAGGTTCAAATGGGGGGGAGGGGTTCGGCAAAAATCACGAAATATCACAAGGGGGGAGGGGGGGTATTGTAAGATATCACGTGTATTTATTTTTTCGTCAAACGCGTGATTTTTAAATCGAAAAGCGGCGTGTAGATAGATAGATGCCAGGCAACGATCGAAGTCCTCGCGCGCCTAGAATAATAGGATTAGATTATTCTTTATACCAATATTTAAAAAAATATTATAAATGTTTAAGATTATTTGTAGGTACTAAAAATACACGTGATTTTTGGTGGGGGGACGGGGGGTAGTTTTCAACCTCACCACGCATCATCCAGGGGGAGGGAGGGGTTAAAAAATGTTTAAAAAAACATCACGTGATTAATGGACAGCCCCTAACTAAAACCGGAAAAGAAGAAAAAACTCTGAGGAAGGAACTTGATTGTTTTTTTGAAGTGAAAAAACAACATCTTTTGGCGCACTACATTCTTCAGATTTTATGTGGGTTGAGAATTGACCTCAATCGTCACGTTCGTAAATGAAAGAAGTCTTGGGGTGAACTTGGGCACATGGTCGTCGCGTGTTACCATTATTACCACCTTAGTCTAGATAACCATGCTTAGAAGACTGCCAATTTTTGAACTGAAAACTTCTTTTGGTGCGCCTGTGCGCCACATACAGATTTTCCGTGGACTGTGAATTGAGCTCAAGCGTCACGTTCGTAAATGAAAGAAATCTTCGGGTAAACTCTGATGATCTAGATGGCAATGGCCATTGCCACGCCCACCGCGCACCGGTTTCACCCGGGTAGTTTCCAAAGTGAGCTATCAAACTCTGAATTATTAGTTTTCACTTCTATCGGCAGTCCATATTCTCCCTATGACTGTCAATTATTCTTTTTCATCATATAGGTACCTATGTAAATACCTCATTACCAAATCGGAAATTTTCTAAATCCGAATGTCGTACATCGTCAAACACGGACGTAAAAAATGTTTGTCTGTAAAGTCGGTTTACTGACGATAGAACGTGACAACGTCTTAAGAAAATACTGATGGAATGGTAGCATTTTTCAAAAGAAAATTTTAATTTCATTTGTATAGATTTTTACATACATATTTTACATACATACATACATAGATTACATACAAATCTATTTGTATGTAATCTATGTAAAAGTATGTAAAAGTAATCAGTAGAATTTAGTCATTTTCAATCAAAACAATGCAAAAAAGCTGTTAGATGCCGGGGATCGAACCCGGGGCATTTCACATGCAAAGCGAACGCTCTACCACTGAGCTACATCCCCGCTTGAACTACTGGTCGAAATAATTAATCTTATACCTTTAAACGAGCAATTCTTGTACCTATATATGTATATATATATAGAATCTGAATCTCGGAAACGGCTCGAACGATTTTCATGAAATTATGTATGCAGGGGGTTTCGGGGACGATAAATCGATCTAACTAGGTTCCATTTAAAATAAACGCATATTATGCGCGTTTTTAGACAATGAAAAACTGTCACATTAGACATTAGAATGCGAAAGTAAATTTCGCCGCGTGACGCGACAGCATAATTGGCTGAGACGGGAAGTCGGGCGTTCGTGGCGTTCACAAATTAATAGCTGCGGGTTCGAAGCCAGACGGCTTCTCTTTTTTTTTCAAGTATTTTTTTTTTAAAGAAAATCTAAGAGTATATATGTATTTTTAGTATTTAAACCGAGCAAAGCTCGGTGACCCAGGTACTACAACTGTAACAAACATGCGGCGAGGTAACGACCGACGGTAACGGTACATGACGTCATGTTTTGTGGGCGTGCAGCCGGCTTCATCGAATTATAAGACGTTATCACGTCAAAAAAAGTCGGACATAGTCTCGGTCTCGCTAAAACAAAAACTGTGTCTATAGAGTCGGCCACATGATATGCACGTGTGCACTGACACATACACCCTGACACGCAACATACACACATCAGTGTGGGTCATTACACGCGCAAACTTGTGTGTTTTTGTTTCTGTCAGACTCTCAATGACAACGCACACGTGCGTATGTGCCGACTCTATTGACACAGTTTTGAAGTGAAAACTTCTTTAGGCGCGCCTAGACATATATATATTTCGTGGGCTGTGAATTGGATTCTTGCGTCACGCTCGGGTATGATAAGAAATCTTCGGGTAAACTCGGGACCATGCCCATTGGCCATCTAGAGATGCGTCAGCCAATGGCAAATGCTGAAAGGGCGTGGCCTGGGCATCATGCCATGGCCATCTAGAAATGCATCAGCCAATAGGAAATGCTGACGCATTTCCAGATGGCCATGCCATGATGCCCAGGCCACGCCCTCCGGTTACACACGTGTTTCCAAAGTAAGCTATCAAATTCTGAGTTATAAGTTTTCACTTCTATCGGCAGTTCCTATGACTGCCAATTTTTTTTATTTTAGGGAGACTACTATGTCCAATTTTTTTTATAAATATGTCCGTGGCTATAACTTAGTAAATAATGCAATATAATCCAAAGATATAACGAATGTCTATGATGGTTCTTGCGTCGAAATAAAAACATGAGTCGCTTACTGTCAGGCGAATTGGTTATCAAACGCGGTCCTATAAGCGATACAAAAATGAACACATTTGCAATTAAGTTCAAATTAAGTATTAATTTTCTCAATATGAGATGAAACCGCGAAAGTTTAAAAGTTATAATATTTGCCTCGTAGTTTTCTTGATTCAGCTACGCTAACAAGTCTTTTGCCACCTCCTTTCGTTTTCTGCTACCCTAGTAGCTGCGCGGCCCATATGACGACTCTGGGACATCGCGAGGTCAGCGGCGGAGTCGCCACGTACGGTCCCGTCCTAGTTTAGTGGCAGACTGTGATAACCAACAACCAACGTTGACAAAGAAGATTGTTGCAATTTTGTGCGAGTGTTGAGGTTCAGGTATGCGTATTCTGTTGGATGTGTGGTTTCAATTTCGGAGCGACTTTCGACTTTATCCCCTTATAATAGAGTTACAAAACTTGCAAATAAATTTGGTTAATAAGGACTTGTACTCAAGATTGGTCTTGTATTTGTATCCGCTAGTTATAAAAATAAAAATTGCACATACTTAGAGTTTTCTATGGAAATAATTGGTTTTTAATCTTGTTCTGATCACAGGATGCTGAAATAAGTTGGGACTGCAATGACAGAGATTCTGATCCCACACCCCGATACGAGAAGGTCATGACAAACTCGCATGGCACCCGATGTGCGGGAGAGGTAAGCCAAAGTCTAATGTTTATACTTTAGGTCTTAGGTGATTTCGATACGTTTAGATCCCAAGGTTGATCTTTAGCGGGTACTACTAATACTACTAACAGAACTCCTGGAATATTTCAACAGTCATTGGACTATTATCTAAATCCCATGAATGCCAAATTATGAAAATTAAGATATGTAAAATTGTATAGATTTGCAAAGCTTGATAGTACAATTGACACGTTCATTTGAAAATATTACGGTAGAAAATTCAGAAGATTATATTATTTTCATGACCCGGAATACAAGTAAATTGTCTGCCGAGAGGGGTACGAGGTTTAGTTTTCTTATATAGGTTTATAGGTATTTCACTTTTCTTAAATTATATTTTACTCATTGCTTTTACTTTTTACAGATAGCAATGACGGCGAATAATTTGAAGTGTGGAGTCGGAGTGGCGTGGGGCGCTAGAATTGGGGGAGTGCGCATGCTAGACGGTCGTATTACGGATCGACTAGAGGCCGAAGCCATAGGTATGTAAAAGAATCCGTTCAAACTGGGACTTAAATCAGAATAAATTAAATGCTTCACAATGAAACCAAAAAATAATCTTTCAATATATGTATGTAACTTCTCCCTTATCTGGCGAGAATGTAGAGAATGAAAGAGTGAGAGCGAATGTATGGCGTAGTTGTGACGCAAACACACGTCACGAATGATATATCTTCTGTGTTTATGTACGCCTAGTACTTCGGAGGCAATGTTGAGACCGAAATTCTGTGATTATTTTCTTCTTCTAACCGCTTGCTTCACCGCGGACAGTGTAGTGTCCGCATTTTTATTTCGCGCCAGACTCAGTAAAATTCTCTATCCTGCTTTTCCTAAGGAAAAAATGCTTATAGAATAAATGTTTATCTCACTTGGGTTGAAAGGCACTTCAATTTAAGCAGCGAGAACATTTTATACTCTTTGGATATAATTAGAAAAAATAGAAAAAAAAACTTTTAAAAAACAATAAATAATAGGTATATTGTTCTTTTTGCGAGTTAGATAAGGAAACTAAGTGCATTGGGTAACATGGCCAGTATGGCCACACAGAGTTTGCTCCAAATAGCGCATTGAGTATGCGCTATTTGGATGCTTATTAACTTATTATCTAGTAACTAAGGGGTTTAGTTACTAGCATGGACGTATAAAAAAGTCGGACGGAGTCTCGCTAAAACAAAAACTGTGTCACTAGAGTCGGCCACATATGCACGTATGCGTTGTCAGGTTGTCACTGATAGGCTGACACGCACACAAATACACATTAGCGCGTGTAATGACTCACTGATGTGTGCGTGTTAGCCTGTATGTGACAGCGCACACGTGCATATTATGTGGCCGACTCGATGGACACAGGTTTTGTTTTAGCGAGACTCCGTCCGACTTTTTTATACGTCCATGGTTACTAGATATTTTTTCTCTTTTTCTAACTCTTTTGCTTTTTCTTTCTTATTATAATTATCATTACATAGACAGATAAATCAGATTAGATAAAATTATTATTATTGATTTTGATTTAGTTAGTAATGGAGACAGAGCTAGAGCCAGGCTAGAGCGCATTTAAGGTCGGAACCTAAGAAAGCTATGGCTATAAATAAGTATTACTTTATTTTTGAAGTGAAAACTTCTTTAGGCGCGCCTAGACAAATATTTTGTAGGCTGTGAATTGGATTCTAGCGTCACGCTCGGATATGATAAGAAATCTTCGGGTAAACTCGGGAGCATGGCTATTGGCCATTTAGAAATCCGTCAGCCAATGGGAAATGCTGAAAGGGCGTGGCCTCGGCAACATACCATGGCCATCTAGAAATGCATCAGCCAATAGGAAATGCTGACACATTTCGAGATGGCCATGCCACGCCCTCCGATTACACACGTGTTGTTTCCAAAGTACATAAGCTATCAAATTTTATTCTGAGTTATAAGTTTTCACTTCTATCGGCAGTTTCTATGACTGCCAATTTTTTTTGAAGTGAAAACTTCTTTAGGCGCGCTATAGACAGAATTTTCGTGGGCTGTGAAATGGATTCATGATCACGTGATCATCACGCTCGGATATGATAAGAAATTTCGGGTAAACTCGGGATGCTAGAGCGAGAAAGATAATGTGGTCAACAAACGTGCCAGACCGAGAAAGATAATTGTTAGAGGAGGACATGGGACAATAGATTCTCTCTCTCTCGCTGCTCGCTACCGGTTACCAGTGTTGACACCTTAGCGACTTTGTCGCTGAAACTGGCGAATTTTTAAAATCTTTTAGCGGATTTAGACGACGTGTTACCGACAAAGGGGAATATACTAGTGTAGTGTAGAAGGTTGGAGAAGGAAAAACACAAGGTCATTGGGAGTCAGATCATATTTTTAAAGAAATTAACTCATTCTCTCAAAACATAAACAACTGGAAGTCTACCATAAACTCAACTTCCAATTTCTATACATACAGATAAATATACGCACATTATAGCAGGAACTTTCCCAATTATATTATTAACATTTTATTCAATCATTTGTATTTTCGTTTGAATCTAACATGATAAAAATGTTAATTATTGCCTTAAGTTATTCCTTTTCCCTATTTTCCGTTTAATTTAAATTGCTTAACATTGTAGGTACTTAGACCAGTGCCATTTTATATTCTTACTAGCAGCTATATTTCCGGGATAAAAATAGCTTATGTATTCTTCCAGACTGTAATTCCCTTAATAATTCAATCAAAACCGGCAACTTTGTTTCATAACTATTTGGCGACAAGCTCAAAATCATAGTGGCAACACTGACGGTTACCAACTCCAAATCCAAAAGACTTTTCTTTGGGCGGGAAAACACGACGGGTGCTTTAAAATTTTCACAATCAAATTAATTAGTATTTCGTTTCTTTCGTGTAAATATTTAGTTTTGTATATAGTCAATAGTATAAATAAATATGAGCGTCGCTAGCGACGGGGGTGACCCCGTCGAACAGACCAGAAAAAGAAAACTATTGAAGCCAAATCCAAGTGAAAATGTTTCTTACAAACTATTTAGAAAACCCCTTTATAAGAGACTATTCCCAGAAAATCTTAGTGGAGACTGTGTAGTGTATGTGGAATCAACGGAACAGGAGAAAGTCGGTAACAAAAATCCTATTACACTCACCAACCTTTTTGCGGACAATGTTAGAGGCATCATAGGGGTGCACCGTGTGAATGCATACAAAGTTGGCGTAACTTTTAAAAAGCCGGCCCCGGCCAACAACTTTTTGAACATGGACACTTTGTTTACTAACCATAAATGTGTATAGGTACAATCTGGGTATACAAATAAGTACTGCCTGAGTAACCTTAGTATTTATTTCGCGCGGACTAAGTCGCGGGTAACAGCTTCTTTGTATATAAATAAAATTTCAATAAATATTTACTTTAATTTCTGGCTTGTTTTACTCGTTTATTCAACTAATACGATAAACGAGCAATTCTTGTACCTATATATCTTATATATAAAATTCTCGTGTCACAGTGTTTGTTTCCTTACTCCTCCGAAACGGCTTTACTGATTGTAACCAAAATTTATATGCATATTCAGTAGGTCTGAGAATCGGCTACTAGCTATTTTTCATACCTTTATTTATACGGCAAAACAACGTTTGCGGGGTCAGCTAGTGTATATATATATAGAATCTGAATTTCGGAAACGGCTGGAACGATATTTATGAAATTATGTATGCAGGGGGTTTCGGGGACGATAAATCGATCTAACTAGGTTTCACTGTCTAAAAACGCATATTATGCGCGTTTTAGACAATGAAAAACTGTCACAATAGACATTAGAATGCAAAGGTAAATTTCGCCGCATGACGCGACAGCATAATTGGCTCAGACGGAAAGTCGGGCGTTCATGGCGGTCACGAATTAATAGCTGCAGTTTCGAATCTAGATGGCTTCTCTTCTTTTTTCAAATATTATTTTTTTAAGAATATTTAAGTATTTTTAGTATTTAAACCGAGCAAAGCTCGGTAACCCAGGTACTTCAACTAATACGATCCATAATATTTTATTATAATACGACATATCTACCTAATACAAAAATCAGCTAATGAAGTTTTCACTTCTGCCGTGTGGTCTTAAGCACACACCTTTTTTTTATTTGAGTACGGAACACAGTACATTAATAAAAATAATTGTAGCCAAGTAGGTGCATACCAAACTTACTTCCTTTTACTGTACTGTACGGACGGTACGGTAATTGTTATCGTACGGTGAAATGTTAATTTTAAACTTTGAAAATGTATACTATTTGTATGCTATTGTTTTCCTATGTTTCGTTAGTATTTGACGTGTAAATTGTACATAAATATGTGAATAAAGAACTTTGACTTTGACTTTCTTCGCCTGCAATTAATGTGTTCAATATACCTAGGTAATATCACTAAAAATTATATTTTTATGATATTACTTTGCCCCGGCTTCGCACGGGTGCAATGCTGATACTAAATATACCAATAAAAATGGTTATTGTGGGTTATCCCTAAAAGATAGGCATATACCATGATGAACTTTTTTGTAGACCTTTTTAAGGTGTACAATTAATACTGCAGTGCATTATTTTGAGCTATCTCGTAGGGTTCAGCCAGCGTTTGCAATATATGCGCAAAAATTGTGTTTATTTTTGACATCGTTTTAGAAATCTTTCATCTCTCTCCTCTACTATGTACCTAAGTATGTATTCCACATAAAAACCTACCTCTTGAATCACTCTACCTATTAAAAATCCGAATCAAAATCTGTTTGGTAGATTCTTTGATAAAATTAAATAAATGTTTTAAGACTTCAATGGGTAGATTGGTAGTTTTAAAGGTTTAAGCATACACAGAGATATAGGGACTTAGGGACAGAGAAAGCGACTTTGTTTGATACTATGTAGTGATGTTGACTATCATTTGGCGCTGTACCTACTAGTTCAAAACCTTAAAAGCCCTGGGACAGAATCATATTTATAAAGATATTTTAATTAAATATCATATTATTCAAACATGGTACGAACAATGAATAAGTCTATGAGTACGAATCCATTTTCCAGAATGCTCAGGAATTTCGACGTTTGCATTGCACACCGCTTCCAACAATTCGTAAATAAGATGCGCAAGTAGGCAAGTCACAAAAATTACTTTCTCATTGTCGATGCGAGCCTGGTACTATAGACGCACAGTCGCGTTCAGATACGAAGCTGAGAGAGTTGCCGCGCCGCAGTAACCACCAACCAACCGTTTGACAACCAACAAGGCAAACAGGCAGGAGATTTTAAATTAAAAAAAAAAATTGGCAGTCGTGGGAACTGCCGATAGAAGTGAAAACTTAAAACTCATAATTTGATTGATAGCTTACTTTGGAAACTACACGGGTGTAACCGGAGGCCGTGGCCTGGGCATCATGGCATAGCCATCTAGAAATGCGTCAGGATATCCCATTGGCTCACAAATTTCTAGATGGCCATGCCATGATGCCCAGGCCACGCCCTTTCAGCATTTTCCGTTGGCTGATGCATTTCTAGATGGCCAATGGCCATGGTCCCGAGTTTAAGGGGGCGCCTAAAGCCAGAAAACGAAAAAAGGGCATTTTCGACGCCGCTCACTGAAGTTAAGAAACTAAAAACTATGACAAAAAAAATATTGACGTGTGGGTACAATCAAGAAGAAGCATAATAACCGAATAGAATTTTAAAAATAGATCAGAGTTTTTTACAATAAAAAAATAAAAATAACACCGAAAAAACCCGTTTAATTCGAGTACTCGAAATTATCAGCGATGACCTTTGATGAAACTAAGTAAACGTTGTAGTGTTTTAAGAGTTCAATGGCGATGACCCCACATTATTTTTTGATAATAAAATTCCTATTTGTACGTTCTAGTAAAGTAACCGAACACTTTTTTAAATTTATGTTTAGTTATTGAGTAATTAAATAAAACTTGGTCAAAAATGGACGCCTGATTAAATATTGATTTTTCCTCCAAACTGTGTCATGCTATTCTCGACTTTATGTACATCACATTAAGAAATGCGTCGCGCGGGTGAAATCTGATTTTTTCCTGGATTTAGGCGCACTCTTAACCGAAGATTTCTTATCATACCCGAGCGTGACGATAGAATTCTATTCACACCCCACGAAAAATCTATCTAGGCGCGCCTAAAGAAGTTTTCACTTCAATAATAGTCTAGTCAACGAGCGCTTTTTAGGTCTAATCTTTTTAGAGATTTTAGACTTTAAATACAAAAAGTATAAAAAAAGTGTCCAGACGTGAGGACGTCTAGCTCCCACCGTTGGTCACCGGTGATCACAGCGTGCATTTTTCCGCGGGGGGTTCGCAAAAGAGTGCGAGAGCATTCATGTGTTCGCGCCGTGTGTGTCAAAGGTGAAATACTGCGGAAGTTTTAAGTATTTAGTATATTTTAAAAATAAATATATATTTACTGTAATGATTATTAAAACACAGGGGCAAACATTTAGGCACCAAGGAATCTATTCACGCCGAGACTGATTATCATAGGACAACTTGGTATATGTTGCGCTATGAAGAGTATCAGGTTACAGAGAGATCATCAATTTGTTCTTCTATCGCAAGAAAAGAAAACTAAACATAATGCTTTAAAATACCTGTAAGTACTATGTAAACACATTTTCGTAGATCCCAGTACTTTTACCTGGCGTTCCTTTATTGTTTTTCTATTGTTCTCTAACTGATCATAGCTTTTTAAAGCAATGGATAGGGACTTTCCTCAAATAGACGCGGGTGAAACCGCGGGGCACAGCTAGTTCACCTATAATTGGGGTATCATTCGATTCGGAATTGAATCAATCTAGATTTCTAGATATTTTTTGAGAAAATGGATAGCCATTATTATTATACACTCATTTATTGATTTTCTTAATCTCTAAGTTAGCCAATGGGACATGCTGACGCCTTTCTAGGGCCAATGGGAAATGCTGGCGTATTTCTAGATGGCCAATGGCCATGATCCCTAGTTTACCCGAAGATCTCTTATCATACCCGAACGTGACGCTAGAATTCAATTCACAGCCCACGAAAAATATGTATGTGCCGCGCAAAAAGGAAGTTTTCACTTCAAAAATCTGCGTGCGGTGTGCTAAAGTGAAGTCTTCCCTTTAAAAATGAACGAACTTGGCGCGCAACATAATTTCGATGTGTCACATCTACCAGGCGTTTCGTGGCAACTCACTTTTTTCCTCAGACCTTGCTTCATGCTACATTATTAGTTTGCTAAGCGTCGCGCGTCGTCGAAGATGACGTACTCATGACGCAAACGCGCATCACAAATAATATTTCCTCAGCATTCATGGGCTCCTAGTAGTATGGACGCAACGTTGTGTTCATGATATTCTCCAAACACACAAGACGAACTGGAAATTAGGTTTTTTGAAGTGAAAAAAACCTCTTGGCGCACCACGGTCAGATTTTTCGTGGGCTGTGAATTGAATTCTAACGTCACGCTCGGGAATGATAAGAAATCTTCGATTGGCCATCTAGAAATGCGTCAGAATTTCCCATTGGCTATTTAGAAATGCAGTGAACCTGGACGTCTACTTCTCATTCTACGAAAACGTATTTCGACTTTCCAACTCCGATTCTAATTCGATCCGTCGTTTTGTCCGTTTATATGTTCTAAGTCTACGCTAATTACAGTGGGCTTAGAATATTTAAACGTCAAACAATGTTCCATCGGACGAAACGAAGTAGAAAGAGAGCAGAAAAGTAGCGAGTTTTTTTTTTTGAATTTACGTTTTCGTAGGAAGAGCCGTGAAAGTTTTAGTCGGGGCACCACGTTCGTTCATGGTGTCGAATCCGACATAAACGTCATAAACCGACCGTCTCCCACAGGCGAAAGGGCATGCGTAAAGCCGGAATTACATTCCGAAATTAGTGGCATGAAATTAATTTCGTGACATTAGTTTTAACAACAGTTTCACACGTAATTTAATATTTTCGTAATGCATGCATTAATTTCATGAATGCAAATGAGTTTCGTGCCCTGCGCAATTTTTAGGTGAAATTAGTGTCATGCAACTAATTTCATAGTGTAGATGCGACGTGAAAGTAGAAACTAGTGTCGCGAAAGAGCCTGGACGTCTACTCTAATTCAACGAAAACGTAATTTCGAAATTAACTCGCGATTTTCCAACTCCGATTCTACTTCAATCCGTCGTTTTGTCCGTTTAAATGTTTTAAGCCTACTCTAATTAGAGTATGCTTAGAACATTTAAACGTCAAACAATGTTATTTCGGACGAAACGAAGTAGAACGAAAGAAGGAAAGTCGCCACTTTTTTTTCGAAATTTCGATTTCGTAGAAACAGAGTAGACGTCCTGTTCTGTGCGGACGTGTGTATATTTATCATTGCGCGCGCTTCAAGCGTTAAAAATGGCAAACCAACGATGGAGTACAGATAAAAATATACAATTCAACAATGAATATCAGCGACAAGAGTGTCCCTGGGACCCGAAATAGTTTTTATAAGTAGCTCTCAGGATCTTCACCTGCTAATTCAGAGACTAACTTCATTGCACCCAAATGCTTTCTTGTTAACCATCCTCGTATCCACCAACGTCTTTTTTTTTTTTCTTGATAGTCTTTTTTTAAGTTTATATAGAAGCATCTCTTTAACTACATTGAATATAGCTTTGATGCTGATGGGGTCATGGTTACTGCGATGAAAATCCTGCGGTCGTGAAATCCACAGTGATTTCACGACACTTTTATTTTACGAAATTACTTTCGCAAATATCGAAACCACTTTCGTGAAACTGATTTCAACAGGCATGACACTAATTTCGCAATGTAATTCCGGCTTAAGGTGCGTCCCCCAGCAAAACGGGTTTTTTGTCCAGTTTTCAGAGCTATCTACTCATTAGCCAAAACATAAATATATCAACTGGTAACAAATACATTAAATTTCTACAACTTCTTGGCTTCAAAATGGTAGTTTTTTTTATTTTTAATAATGGACTTTTTGTTTAAATAATCGCCTCACAACGAAGCCATGAAAAAAATAAATAATTGTAGTTATCATGCATCTCCTCGGAAAACATCCATTATTTTGATTTTGTACTTACACCAACGGATAGACAATTCTATTACGAACATTTTGGTAGTTTTATTTTTTTCAAAAGACCAAAATCTGTTTTTATAGAGAGTGTATTCTAAAAATTGAGCGTAAAACAGCGGCAAATCCTACTGTTTCCCTCTTGCTCTTTCTTGCGGTGTGCGATAAGGTAAGAAATACTCAAGGTCATTTGCTCGGGGTACGCCCATAAGTGCATTTCCTCCACGTACAAAAAAATATGGTTGTTAAAAACTGGCTTACTACTATGTAATAAATAATAATTATTAGCCACCAGTAAAAAGAAATATTAACCACAGAAATGTAAATAATGTAATTATGATCGATTGACTCAATAGACTATGGTGTTCTTTGAGTATTGGCTATTAGTCTATATTATCTATTCTATGGTATTGGTATTGGCCATCATTTGTCTGAGACTTTGTTAATGCACACATATTTATAAGTAACTAGCTGACCCCGCAAACGTTGTTTTGCCTTAGTGAACAACCCTTGTCACTTAGGGGTATGAAAAATAGCTAGTAGCCGATTCTCATACCTACAGAATATGCATATAAAATTTGGTTAAAATCAGTAAAGCCGTTTCGGAGGAGTAAGGAAACAAACACTGTGACACGAGTATTTTATATATAAGATTTATAAATAATGTTTTATTATTATTGTTATTTTTATAAATCCCGCCCGTCTCCAAACCGCCCCAGAGACACGATGTTAGACACAAACCCTACTAGGGCGACATCATAACGAAGAGCTTGTTTGTAAGTACTATCCCGCCCTCCAAACTCGCAGTGTTGTCAGAAGACCATCTAAATTTTCTCCGAAAATGTTTTCTGAATCTCCCCAAAAACAGAGTTTTCTAGAAAAAACACCCCAAAATAAATTACACATTAATTTACACATAAAACACAATCGACCGCTGAGGAGCATCTTAATTTTTCTCCAAAATGCTCCTGAAATCCGACCAAAAAAACATGTTTTCAAGAAAATAAAAAATACATTAAAATTGTATAACTCTGAAAACACAATAATAACGAACGCTATTTCAGAAATAGCTTCTATTACTCATGTATTACTCCATTAACGTGTATAGACAACATAAACGGTGATTAAAATTTTCTGCAAAGTTCAATGGGCTACGTGCCGTATCTGCTAAAAAAAACTGCAAAACCCGGTAATAAAAATCCCGCATTTCTCCCCAAACCAAATTTTTCCCCTCTCCCCCGCAAATTTCCCACCATGTCTAAAACCCCCCCATTTTTGGCGGGATTATCCTTCCCAATCTGGCCAGCAGTTCAATAAATAAACTGCCTCAGAGGCACGTTGTTATGACATCAAATCTACTAGGGCGACATCAACGATAGCTTGTAGCGTTTTAGCTTGCTACTTTCAACAAGCGCCTGATTAATAAATACTTCGCCCGCTCCCTGCAGAAGGACTTATGATCAATTTTGCTAATATATCTGATACCGTAAAATTATAAAAACCGCCTGATCTAACGTCCTCAGATTACAAACTAACCTAACCTACCGTGAGATTTTAATTTCACGCTTTGGATCAGGGGTTCCCAAACTTATTTTGTCTGCTGCCCCCTTTGAGAATAAATAATTTTTTAGCGCCCCCATTTTGTCACATACTTAAAAATCACTATAACTTCAAATTAGGTTAATTAATTATTGTGAGCTATATTAGCGAATATTAAACATTCATTCTAAACGAGACTTTTACTATACCCACAAGAGTTAACTTGAGACCTGGGCCCAGTAGGTAGTAAACAACGGACTCCAAGCCTCTACACAACGGGCAAATTTTTTTCTGGGCTCGGTTTAGGCCTGCAGGGCCCGCAAGGGGGGGGGGGGGGGGTTATCGCCCACTTTGGGAAAGGCTGCTTTAGATTATAATCTGACAGAGTTACCAATTTTACGATGACATATCCAATATAATGTTCAATAAGGATATTTTGTTAACAGCGTACGCAGCGGACAAAGTCGATATATACAGCGCGTCTTGGGGTCCTAATGACGACGGCAAGACTGTAGAGGGGCCCGGCCGACTAGCTGCAGAGGCTTTCAAAAAAGGAATTACTGTGGTAAACCAAGCATTGAATAACATTTTATTCATCGATACAAATCAATGGATGTGCCCTCCCAAACTTCAGGCGCACGGAATTATGTTATCGTTGGGAAGAATGAGCACACTCTTTCCGTTTTAGTCAATTGTCGGAAGCGGTGCACGCCGGACGTTTATACCTATCGCTATTCGTTGTCAACAACAAAAATAAGTAGGACCGCAACATACTTCGCCGCTAGCGATTCTAAGGGTCAAGTTTGGTAGTTGTAAACCACTCATGCTACACACAGAGAAGCAGTTTGTTAACAATATCAAGGTGTTTAGGGCACATCGTTTGATTTATATCGATGATTTTATTAGATTGTCCATGAGCTTTTTATTACACGCGATACAACAGCGGTCAGCAATACGCTAGTCTGGTAATCTTATGGATAACATGTCGATTGCAGTAGGTATCTATTATACTGTCGGTAGGCAGTAGTGCAACCAACCTGCACTAGACCAGCGTGGTGGATTATGGCCTTGACTCTCCCTTGGGAGAGAAGAGAGAAGGCCCCGAGTCCATAATAATCATAATCAATCAATCTTTATTCAATAAACATATTACATGTACTTTGAATCGTCAATAAGTTAGGTACAAATTCATCCCAGCAGTAGGAACATTTAGTGGGCTGTTTATAAGGAAGCCTTAGGCCAACTTTTTTATAGTATAGTGACGGGACAAACAGGGTAGCGATTTCATCAGATTCATCCAATCCGAATGATCCGATCCATTCGGTTGCATCCGACACGGAATCTCGTCTCTCGGTCTTTGTCTTATCTGTTTAGCATGGCAGAGACAGGGATTGTCATTAGAATCGCTACCTACCCTGGTTGAAACAAACCTGGCATTCCCGAAGTGGGAGTACGATACGCTACTACTTACTCATTTCCTTACTTTGCAGGGCCGAGGTGGCAAAGGCAGCATTTACGTTTGGGCCAATGGCAACGGAGGTGCACATGAAGACAACTGCAATTGTGATGGGTAAGCCATGTTGGTTGAGTAGAGTTGATTTTAGTTGTTTGTAGAGGAAATGCATTTGCGTATACTCTTGCATTTTATGCATATTCTTCCACCTAAAGGGGAAGGTCTGACAACACGGTAGTGTTCGCCCTACAGGCCAAAACTTTTAGATTAGGTAGGTAATAGCGGTGTTAGATATTGTACGGTACACACCGTCAGTTTCTGTCCCTCGAATTTAATAGACTGAAAATTTAACTTAAGAAAAAGAGGTGAGAATTAATTCTTCCTTTAACAAAACAGCACACCAGATAGACAGATTTTCCACCAACCTTTTAACTGCTCCCGCCTAGGGCACCACAAATTTGTGACCTCAGGAGATCTCCTTGCCGAGTTGTAGGTACCTATGTACGAGGGTCAAACTGAAAGTTCTTAGAAAATCAAAAACTGGGTAGCGATTCTGAAACCATTCGGTTGCATCCGACACGGAATCTCATCTCTCGGTCTTTGTCTTATCTGTTTAGCATGACAAAGACCGAGAGATGAGATTCCGTGTCGGATGCAACCGAATGGTTTCAGAATCGCTACCCTGATTACATTAGCCAGTTATTAGTTTTATTATATCTTTTCAAAATATTGTCCATTCACGTCAATACACCGCTGCATGCGATGGAACCACTGGGAAAAGCACTTTGCCCATTCGTCTCTTCAATGGCATCGCGATACGCAGCCACCGCTTCTTCAGCATTCATAAACCGCTTTCCTTTAAGTTTTTCTTTAATTTTTGAAAATAAATAAAAATCACAAGGCGCGAGGTCGGGGCGGTCTATACGGCGGGTGACCCAGTAATTCAACGTTTGATGTCGCCAAATAGTCGATCGTTCGCTTGGCGGTGTGCGATGAGGCGTTGTCGTGGTGAAGGAGGATCCTACTGCGAGGTCGTTTCTCTCGAACTTTTTCCAAGACAAGTGGCAAACAATTGGTAGTGTACCATTCTGCAGAAACTGTTTTTTGATCCTCTAACACAATTGTTGCGAAATGACCTATCCTTCCAAAGAACGAGGCCACCATTTTTTTCCCCGCACTTCGATCTCTCTTCACTTTAGTTGGCAACTCCTCGAAAGGGAACACCCACTGAGCAGATTGTCTTTTGGTTTCAGGATCATAACAGTAAATCCAGCTTTCGTCACCTGTTAGTATGTCGAACACAGCATTTGAGTCACCTCCGTTAAATCTTTCAATCATTTTACGGCACCAATCCACACGATGGAGTTTTTGAGCCTCAGTCAAATTATGAGGTATCCACCGGGCGCAAAGCTTCCTGACCGCTAAATGTTCGTGTAGGATTTTGTGCACTTGACTCATACCGATGCCTAAGCTTGTCCGAATCTGCTGATAGGTCACTCTTTTGTCAGTCTCTATCATACGCCGCACAACACAGATGTTATCTTCAGTCGTCGCCGTAGAAGGCCGTCCCTCACGTAAATCATCAGTGAGATTAGTGCGACCACGTTTAAACTCATTAAACCAGTTGTAAACAGTCGCACGAGATGTGGCTTCATCGTGAAAGGCCAATCGTAGTCTATCATAACTTTCTTGTTGACTTAAATGACATCGAAAGTCATAAAAAATCATTGCACGAAAATTTTCTCGTGTTAAGTTCATGTTGACGTGACACAGACAATTTTCAATTTGCCGCCAAATCGTAAAACAAATGACAAATGAATGAAGTATATACTCAGTAATATTGGCAAAGAGTTCTATTTTCAAATTATAGAATTGTTTTTTTATTATATTGTTTATAAGTGGCCAGTTCTAAGAACTTTCAGTTTGACCCTCGTAGAAGCCAGGGCTTCACGAGGTCTTTGAGAGGTGTTGCTACTTCAGTAGTCGACGTGTGACTGCCGGTCAACGGTTGCAGCCGCAAGTATTGGAGATAATCTCTGACTACCATCAAGTCATTTATAAAGATCGAACAGATATCTTACGTACGTCCTGTCAGTTGTACTAAAAATAGGTAAAAAACTTTTGAAGTTAAACGGTTTTATGTTAAACATACATTGCAATGTTTAAGATAAATGTACTAAAAACCAAAAAATAATAAAATAGATACAGTCGTGGGAATTATAAATATATGCATAGACTAGACTAAAATAAAACCGTGGGGCACGTCAATTGTCTGCAAATTATCGACTTAATGTGCGATAGAAGAATCGTTTAATTCGTCGTGAGGCAGTTGGCCCGCAGACGGTGAGGAAATTGCTTACTATTTTCTTGCTCATGGAAATTCCAATAGTTATACACTCCATGTAAATAAAAGAGATGTTTCAACTAGTTTATCGTTGGACATTCACACTGCTGGCTGGCGAGGAATCGTTTCACTGCTCGTAGTTTGTCTTTAATCGACAAAACACATGATAAAAGTACTACTCGCTCACCACTATGAAACCCTAAAACTCGCTTATAATCGAGCTTGCTAGCTTGTTTCCACATTCTAGCCCTACTTATCACACGTCCATCGTTGTCGGTTGAACAACTGCCTAATTATAGTGTAACATTACAAAACAAACATTTTAATCAACGATTGTAGACAATTGACGTGCCCCACGGTTTTATTTTAGTCTAGTCTATGCATATGTTTATAATTCCCACGACTGTATCTATTTTATTATTTTTTGGTTTTTAGTACATTTATCTTAAACATTGCAATGTATGTTTAACATAAAACCGTTTAACTTAAAAAGTTTTTTTACCTATTTTTATTTTCTAGTTCTTAGTTTTTATTTCGCATGCTGTTTAATTCATTTAGTGCTTCATTATTGCAAGGTTTCTTGCCCGTTAGTTTATTGCAGTCCAACTCCTCTATACGTAGTCCCTGCAAAGATCTTACTCTACTAAGAGCCACGTAGGCTTGACCTTCTTCAAACAGTTTCGCACCTAAGTATACGACTGCGTGATCCACAGTGCTGCCCTGCATTTTATGTATTGTAGAAGCCCATGATAGTATTAAAGGCAACATTTTTCTTTCAGCCGTCCCGTAATTGTACTTAGCTGGAAACTGTATGGCTTTCGGGTGTATAAGATGTACTCCGTCTCTTGCGAAATCAATTCGGACGGAAGGTACATCTGTTGCATACATCTGAGTTCGATGAAATTGAGGCCAAACGATTTCGTTGATGTAGCCTATTATAGCGCCATTTACTAATCCCTTTGAAACGTCAATATTGGACCGTAGCATGACTTTTACCCCCCCAAATATTTCCAGTTCCGCTGGTAAACCCCCAGTTTTGTTGATATCAGCTGGTATTATAGTAGCTATATCCACATTGTCTGCATTTCGTGTGGCGTGTACTAGCTGATGTGGCTGCGCCCATCTTAAATATTGAGGTTGTATAGTGCACTGTATTCTTCTGGTCAAGCCCTTTTATTTGATACCCATGTTGATGGGATTGATAAAACCTAAGTTATCCGCCATTTTGTAGAGGCCGCCATCTTGGATTTTAATTTTATATAGTACATTGTATTCTACTGGTTGAGCACTTTCGTTTGATACCCATATTGATGGGATTGATAAAACCTACGTTATCCGCCATTTTGTAGCGGCCGCCATCTTGGATTTTTTTTTTTATAGTATATTGTATTCTGCTTGTTGAACCCTTGCATTTGATACCCATGTTGATGGGATTGATAAAACCTACGTTATCCGCCATTTTGTAGCGGCCGCCATCTTGGATTTCAATTTTTTATAGTATATTGTATTCTACTTGTTGAGCCCTTTCATTTGATACCCATATTGATGGGATTAATAAAACATATGTTATCCGCCATTTTGTAGCGGCGGCCATCTTGAATTTATAATGATAATGAATAAAGATAATTGTATTGTCACCAAAATCCAAAGTGTATACAAAGTTTCAGATTAATCGGTTGACAGGAAGAGGGTGAAATTTGAATTACTAAATTTGACCCAAGAATAAATAATAAATAAAACAAACGGGGTGAGCTAAGTAAAACCGTTTAATAATAAAACCGTTTAATAAAAATAGGTATTTATTGGTAGTTGTACGGACTGCTGATGTGATAACTTGCTTAAAATGTTAGAATGAAACAACACTAATGTTGCACAAAACGGTCCTGTTAAACAGATTTACTTCATCATCATCATCAGCCGCAAGACGTCCACTGCTGAACATAGGCCTCCCCCTAGATTTCCACAACGAACGGTCCCGCGCAACCTGCTACCAGCGGTTTCCAGCGACCTTTGTGAGGTCATCTGTCCATCTAGTGGGAGGCCGTCCAACACTGCGTCTTCCGGTTCGTGGTCGCCACTCGAGATAACCTTTCTTCCCCATCGGTTGTCAGTTCTGGGAGCGATGTGGCCTGCCCATTGCCACTTCAGCTTGCTTACTGTCGGCCTTACTTTGAGCTATGTCGGCCACTTTAGTTCTTTTGCGAAAATCCTCATTACGGATTCTGTCGCGCAAAGAGACTCCGAGCATAGCTCTCCCCATAGCTCGCTGTGTGACTTTGAGCTTTGTTATGAGGCCCACAGTTAAGGACCACGTCTCAGTTCCACAAGCCATCACTGGCAACACGCACTGGTTAAAGACTTTTGTCTTTAGGCATTGGGGTATTTTGGACTCAAAGATGGGCCGAAGTTTCCCGAACGCTGCACATCCGAGTTGGATCCTGCGCTGGTATACTTACTTACCTACTATTACGCATGTCAGTGACGCGAACTCAAAAGATTTTCCCCATCAAAAAGTGCTCAAAGCGGAAAGCGACTAAAGCAGTTAAGCCCTTATTATAGTTGATGACTAAATTCAGAAGCAAATTTAGAGCAAGATTAGTCGATTGAATTTACTCGTACCTAGTAGGAGGTATGAGTGAATGAAAATTCTGTATTGTTCAGAACTTAAAATAAGTAAGTTTGCTTACTGAATTCCTATTTACCTACTTCACTGAATTCAGTAGTGACTATATTTAAGCAAGTGTAATTAGGCTTTTAACTTCAAAAAAAGATTGGTAGTCATGGGAACTATGGACTTGCCGATAAATATAAAATTCTAGAATTTAGAATTTGATAGCGTAGTTCTTTGCTGAAACCGCAGATAACATGAAAGCGTTAGCTGACGATGACGCCAGTTTCATGACTTCTGTTCTCCCAAATCGGAAAGCGTTAGGTGACGATGATGCAAGATCAATGATTTTTGATCATCCAAAAATGCACATGCGCCTAAAGAATTTTAAATATTAATTTTACAGTTAAAAATCCTAAGTTTCTCTGTCGTCTGTCCACAGATATTCCTCCTCGATCTACACGGTGTCGATAGGCAGCGCGTCGCAGCAAGGCAAGTTCCCCTGGTACGGTGAAACCTGCTCCTCCACTCTCGCGGCTGCGTACTCATCCGGCGCTTATAGGGACCAGAAAATAGTAAGATTAACTAAGGGCAAGAACTCACGGAGCCATTTTCAGCCGGGCCCGCCGCCCGCTTCTGTAGAATGCAGATTTACAATTTTATGTAAAAATTTAAAGCACATCTCGACGCGTTTTACGCCCGTGGGCGATAATCTCATCAGCGTTCGGCGGCTGCCAAAACGCGAAAATCAGCGGTGAGTTTTGAAATAAAACCCGCGGCCGCCCGGGCGACGCGAACGCCCGCTGCGCTTTTCCCGCCGCGGGCGGGAAAATCGTTCCATGAGTTCTTAGCCTAACTCTTCAAATATTGTTTTAACTATCTTGTGGTCGACGATATTGTAAATATTGCGGGTAAAACCTGGACTCGATTGGCAAAGGACCGGGGCAGATGGCATAGTAAGAGAGGCCTATACCCTATACCCAGCAGTGAGACCGAAGGCTGTGGATCATAATGATCTCAAGGTTGTTTACGGACTTTACTCTACTATTTTACTATGACTATTAAATTAGAAAAACTCCGTAGCTCGAGCTATGGTTCCTCCGAGGAACCATAGCTCCAGTGTTCCTCCGAGGGATCGTATAAGAAACGAAGTCAGAGGGCATAAGTTATCGACATAGCTCAACGTAGATACATAAATAGACTAATGACCTGTGAGACCTGCCGACAACGTAAGTATTGAGGCGTGAAAGGCTGTGACAAATAAAAAATGCTTATTAATGAATATTCCATCTTTTTATTCATTTATCATCATTCTTACTCTTATGTATTTTATTTACTTACCTACTACTTATCAGCAAAATAGCATATTTATTGCAATAAACAAAAAATTGACATGGGTCAGTACAATTGTAATAAAAACATATTCTCGTATAATGCTTGACAGTTTTACGTACGATAATTATTATAACACAGTGAAGTGATCATTTCAAACTTTGAAAATGTATACAATTTGTATGCTCTTTCTTTTATTTTTACGTGTCAGTACATAATAATTTATCAATAAAATTACTTTGACTTTGATTTTAATCACTTTGTACAACATCGTACCAATATTATAAATGCGAAAGTTGGGATGTTTGTTGCTCAACCATGCCAGAACAGCCAAATGGACATACATACATACATAACATAATTACAAAATTAATCTCCGTGAAACGAAAAAGTAAATATAAGTACATACAAAATTGATTATTATTATATAAATCTTATATAATTAAAGAATTGATTTAATAAAAATATAAGTCTTTATGACAGTTTTAGTCATTCGATAGACTCTCCGGTTTGTTCAGAGGTTTTCTTGGTCTCTTCGTGCTCTTTTTCGTTTTCCGCTGTTTCCTAACTTTGTGTTTATTCTGTTCATGGCGGCTAAGGCCCTCGATCCTATCGAAGGAGGCCGGGCAGAACGTGCAAGGGAATTCCTTTTTCGGCCGATGTATTCTCATGTGCCTCTTGACACCTCTAAAAAAATAAATATTGTCTGTTAAGTCGGTTGGTTTACGATAGTTTAACGTGAGAACATCATACGAAAACATTGATAGATGCGGCGCAAGCGTACAATGAGCGTAACGGGACATAACGGGACACTTTTTCGTGCATGCAGCCGGCGTCCGTCGATTTATTAGACGTTGTCACGTCAAAAGAAGATGGAAATTGACAAGATTGACCTATATACAAAAAAAATGGCAGTCATAGGCAGTAACTGCCGATAGAAGTGAAAACTTGTAACTCGAATTTGATAGCTTGGTTTGGAAACTACGCGCGCGAAACCGGAGGGCGTGGCCATCTAGAAATGTTGACGCATTTCTAGATAGCCAATGAAGCATTTCTAGATGACCAATGGCCATGGTCCCGAGTTTACACGAAGATTTCTTATCGTTCCCGACCGTGACGCTAGAATTCAATTCGCAGCCCACGAAAAATCTGTCTATGGCACGAAAAAAGTTTTCACTTCAATAAATACAGTGTAACATTAATAAACGTACCTCTATACTTATATTACGAATTTTTTGAAGTGAAAACTTATTTCGGCGCTCCACACAGATTCTTCGTGGGCTGTGAATTGAGCAAGCGTCACGCTCGTGAATGAAGGAAATCTTACGACTGAACCCGAGTTCAGTCGTAAGATTTCCTTCATCGCTACCTAGAAGCTCGGGACCATGGCTACCTAGAAATGCGTTAGCCACCAAATCATTACCTAGCACTGAACTGCGCACGTCATCTTATTTATTTTTTAGAGGCAAGGCAGTTTATTTTTAAGCCTATTAATTTCTCTGGAAACATTGCTCTTCAAACAGGGATACACTTCCTTGGATTAACATTTTTATCCGGAGTCCTTGATTCGAATTACACGCGCACCACTGTCTTTTCGAAGTCGGGTGCGTAAAACCGTTAATTTAAAACGGTGAAGCGAAACATCGTGAGGAAACCGACATCTTCCTAGAATTTTTCGAAGTCATGTGTCATCCACTAACCCGGGGGTCTACCGCCTAACGAAAAACGCTTTGACGCTTTGGCATTGCCGTCTCTTTCATTTCAAGCGAGAAGAAAGGAGACAGCAACGTCAAAGCATCAAAGCGTCAAAGCGTTTTTCGTTAGGCGGTAGAGGTGCCGGACTGCGCAAGCCGTAGTGAATTATGGCCTTCACTCTCTGCTTCCGAGAGGGCAGAGTCCTAGTTGTGGGAACATTTAGTGGGTTTATGCATGCTGACGGCAATAGGTACCACGCTGAATGGCGAAAAGGATTATATTTGGTGTACATAATAAGATAAAATAACAATGTCAAAATGAATAAAGCGGCTGTAAAGGAGCCTCGTCAATCGAATTCAGCTGTAAAAAGGCTTTGTCAAAGACAAAATAACAAATAATTAATACATACAGTATACAGATACTGCATGAGTACAAACAATGTTCCATCAAAAGTTTTATAAATCTATTATTTTACCTTATTACAAGATTCTAGTTTCGACACATTTCTTTTCCATACGTTACATGTCCATCTTTAACAAAGTCAGCTATATTATAATATGCCTATTAATATGGCAGTTTAAATATGTGGTTATGTGTCAACTTACGACTGCGATTCGAACTCTTTTTGGCAGAGTTTGCATTTATATCCACCCCCCGTATGGACCCGACGGTGTCTCATCATAGACGCTTTGGAACCCAAAGGTTTCCCACAGTCGGGACACTTGAAATCTTCCCGGGAGATCTTTTTCTCTGCAGACATTCCGGAGCACCTCCTGAAGGGAAGAAACGTTACGATTTATTTTGTTAGTAGATATATTTTTGTGTGAAAATCGAAACAACAGAATTCAAACTATTTATTTTCGGAGAAAATAAACCGACTTGAATTTTAAAATTAAGTTCAGACACTCGAGTAAATTTCATATAGAGATTCAGTAATTAATTTAAATAGAATCCTCCTAATATTACAAGCGCGAAAGTTTGTAAGAATGTATGGATGTATAGATAACGCGCGAGTTGAATGCAGAGCTTAGGCACAGATCAGAAAATAGGCTTAGGGGAGTGCTGTGACCGCGACAGTGACAGCACTATACACTGCAGGCACGTGAGGTGGGGCGTGCGGATAGCGGGGGGAGATGCTCCCGCTCTTTACCTCAGACCCCGACTGCATTCAACTCGCGCGTTATCATATGTTGTTACTCTTTCAAGCACAAAACTAATCTAAGCGATGAAATTCAGCACATAGATTATGGTCTCGACCAGGGTTTCCCAAACTTATATTGTCTGCTGCCCATTTTGAGAACAAAGGAGACGGCTCATTTCTGCCCCACGTCGTTTCAAGTTTAGGTACTTAATTAGCCCCGGAGACCTAAACAAGTTATTTAATTAAAATAACATGTAATTAAATAATTCAAACTGTACATTCAATACTAACCTGTCAAGCGGGGATTGCAAATTGGTGATTAAAAAGTACCTTAATGACTATGTATAAGTAATTTTGTATTAAGGTACTGTAGTTCCATATAAACATACTAGATGGCGTTGTACGGCGTTAAAACACGCTATCGAAGTTTTTGTGAATTTAAATAAGTCTGTTAAGGTTTAGTTCGTGGTTTGTCTTCGGGTCAGTATCCAATAGTCAAGTAATAAGTACTACGCTGAACACTTCTTTGTTCTTTTATTTGTACCTATGTGTACAGACTATAGTCAAAGTAAGCCATGTTTTTCGCTTTTTTTGTTCAGTTGAAGTTTACGTACAGTAAAAATTCGTTCGAAAATCGATTTGTTCGAAACTCACACAACACCCATGGAATTTCTTTATTTTTCCAAACTTCCAAAGGTTTCCTAATTTTTTTGTGGATTTTGAGCACAGTAAGTCGCAAAATAATTAATTTACTACCTTCTTTTAGTAGTAAGTACATAATCACGTTCTTGATTACCTACTTGCGGCGTTATTTTTTTCAATGTTTTAGTTGATATCTTTTAAACCCCGCTATGCAGGATAAAAACATAAACGGTTCCTCAATATATATTAAAAATCCTATACAATGATCCAATTTTGGTCAAGTCTCTTGCACTTTTTCTGTGGGGCAAATGCCCATGGAAAATGGGCCGTCTCCTTTATTTCTTAGCGTCCCCATTTTATCACATACTTAAAAATCACTATAACTAAATTAAATTAATTAATTATTGTGGGCTATATGAGCGGTGATTAAACATTCTTTCTAAACGAGACTTTTACTATTATAAGCTACAAGAGTTAACTTGAGAGCCCAGTAGGTAGTACACAATGGACTCCAAGCCTCTACACGACGCTCCTATTTTTTTACCTATTATCCTGAACTCAACGGAGTTCAGCCGTTCTGACGTGGTGAGTTCAGCCGTTCTGACGTGGTGAGTTCAGCCGTTCTGACGTGGTGAGTTCAGCCGTTCTGACGTGGTTAGTTCAGCCGTTCTGACGTGGTTGAGCAACAACCATTCAAGCTTTCGCAATTTTATTACAAACCGTAGTTTTACCTACCCAAATAGTTCCCGTTATTTTTCCGAGATAAAAGTCTATGTGTTATTCCATACTATAATCCGACGTGTTAGAGCAATGAACGTTGAAACATTCTCATTTATTAATACTTGTAGGATACATTTGAATAATTTTTGTTTCTCATCTATACACATCTCATTCTCATTCCAGGGTAGGTAGTTGTACTTACTTAAGATGGCGGTGTAAGAGGGACGCAGTAAAATATCTTTTGGAGCAAATATGGCAAACATGGTTCTTAGCTTTGTCGTGTACTTGAGCTCTGAAAATAAAATAGAATATTACTATCCAGGTAAACAATTTTTACAAAAATACAAAAACTACGTAACTGAATCAAAAATTAAAAATAAAAACCGACTTTTTGTCGCCTCCGCTATCTTGGATTTGAAATTTGTCATAGTATTTTTACTAGTCAAGCTTATAGGCATTTGATACCCATATTGTCTCTATGTATAATAAGTATGTATTTAAAACTATATAAGTTTAGTATTATATCAGCTATCTGGCCGCCATCATACAAGCTTTGCTTAGTTTGGGGTCAGATGGTGTTGTGTGTGAATTGTCCACCAATACTTATTTATTTATTGAGAGAGGTATGAAAAAAAATGTAATAATTCGCCAATTTATGACGGCGGCCATCTAGGATTTGAAATCTATTCAATGTATCATATTTAACTAGTCAGGCACTTCCATTTGATACCCATACCGACGTCGTTGTGGTAAAATATATAATCCGCCATTTTGTAGCGGCAGCCATCTTGGATCGAATTTCATGAAAGCATGAAACATAGTTAAGAACACTTCCGACTAATTCACCTTTCAAACAAATCCATATTAAAGGCAAATCTAAAGAGATCTCCTATTCTACCATCTTAATTATTGTTAATATCGTTCCGGACCCAAGGCACAACTACTAGGCTCAACTGGTTGTGCCGTGGGTACTTTTGATTCCCTTCTACACAACTAGTTGGTCCGTTCCGGAAAAAAAATGTGCCCACGACACAAAACGTATGGATTTCAAGTGATAATAACTCCAATATTACTAGTTTTTAACCCCCAACCAAAAAGAGGGAAGTTATAAGTTTGACGTCGATGTCTGTCTGTCTGTGTGTGTGTGTCAGGGTGTCTGTGTATGTGTATGTCTGTTGCACCATAGAGCTCAAACAGATCAACCAATTTCAATGCGGTTTTTTTATTTGAAAGCTAGTTTCCGTGTGGTGATTCTTAGCTATGTGTGGTTAGTTATGTATATATTCTAGATGGCGGCCTCCACAAAATGGCGGATACAATATTTTTTCACAACCTAGCCTCAATACAGGTATCAAATGAAAGGGCTTGACTAGTAGAATACTAAACAGTATGACACATTTTTAGTATGAAAACTAACGTGGTTATTACACATTTTAAAACAAATACACGGGTATTCAACCATCGGCATCGTCCGACGTTTAATAGAGAGAAGATTAGAGATGGTGGATGGCATGTGCCGCCTCATTGGAAACCTTGCCTCCAAAAGGCTCAGCAGTGTGTACAGAAATGTAGTGAGGACACAGTGAGCTCGGTGTGCTGCAATATTCCCGACGCGCAGCTGTCCAGTGACGAAGAGTTCCAGTGTACACCGGCGCAGGCCTCCCGCACCCCCTTACCTGCACCCCCGCGACAACAACCGTTAAGCTTGCGTGCACGCCGTGCGGCTGACCGCAGTGCTAAACGAGCTGCGAACACGCGCGCGCACTCGCCTTGAAGAAGATCGAAACTCGAGTCGGACTGTTCTGACTATATTATACGTGAATTACCCGTGTATTTGTTTTAAAAAGTATGACACATTTCAAATTCAAGATGGCCACCACCACAAAATGGCGAATTACATATTTTTTCACTATTACCTCATTATGGGTATCAAATGAAAGGGCTAGACTAGTACAATACTGTACACATTTCAAATCCAAGGTAGGTGGGGGGTTAAAACAAAATTTTCAATTTTGTTCTTGTACTTACTTGTGTAACGCCACACTATATTTAAGTCTAAACCGTGTACCACATATGTCACAAGGGAAGGGCTTATTGCCAGTGTGTACACTCAAGTGTCTTTTCAGTGAAACTTTATGTATAAACTTTTTGCCACAAACTTTACATTCATATGGAATCGATTCAGATTGATGTCTACTCCGAATGTGAGTTTCGAGGTATACTTCAATTATAGCTGAAATTTAAATATTTAGTTAAATGATAATCCTATTTCCTACTTTCTACTAATATTACAAATGTCAATGTTTGGATATTTAGATGTTTGTTGCTCAATCACATCGTAATGTATGAAAGGATTGAGCTGAAATTTGGAACAAAGTTAGATTTTAGTCTGGAAGAACACATAGGCTTCTTTTTATCCCGGCAAAATAACGGGAGCCATAGGAACGGGAACTCGGGAACTATGCGGGTAAACAATGTATAAAATAAGTACATATCTAACAAATTTCATCCATCCATTCAGTAGTTTTTATGTGAAAGAGTAATCGAAACATCCATCCATCCATATTCACAAACTTCACGTTTATAATATTAGCAGGATATTTGTTCATTTTTTTTTACAAAAATGTAATACCATTCTACTCACTTCACCAAGTCTTTATAATTCTGGAGCTTAGCATTTTGTGATACTGTGAAACGAATTTGGTATAAAAATGTTATACCAAATTTGTTTTACAGTAGTAATATTTGTTTCAAAACAAATGATACTACTATCTGTCTACATGTTTGTTTAGAAACAAATGTTACTACTACTGTAAAACAAATTTGGCATAAAATCCGGTCACAAAGTGGAATGTTCTGGAATTATGAACATTTTGTGAACTGAGAAGAAGGGTAAGGGTAAGTATAAAGTTTTGTGATAATGTTAGTTAATGAAAACATAACTAGAGATTACTTACATTCATTACATATAGGGCATATTGGCTTGCATCCAGCATGAGCAGTACTTCGATGATAACGAAAATCTTTCTTAGCTTTAAAAATCATAGGACACAGATCACAATGAAACTTTTTGGCTGCTGTGGATTTGATAAGTGCTGCCGACACAAACTCGGGGTGTACTTTTATCATATGGTTCTGTAGAAATCTTTTTCTTGCAAATATTTTATCACAATGTGCACATATTGCAGCATCCTCCCGCATTTCTTTGGGTTTGTGCGATTCCATGTGTAACTTTAAGCCTTGTACTAAAAATCCCTTTCCACATATATTACATGGAACTGGGCTCTTGTTTTTTTTCAAACTTTTACCTAAAAGTAAGAAAATATGTAGTCAATAAATACCTAGTTCGTTATTATTATGTTTATCGACCCGTTTATTATTTTTGCTAACCTGTTTTTGTCACAGGCTAATGTTACAGGAAAGGGTGCGTGGACAAAACGTCACTCAGGTATGCTTTTGTAGGTTCAAATCTCAATTGTAAGTCTCTTTGTTTGTCATCAGCACTGGCCTTCACAGTCAATGAAAACCTGTATGTGGCAAGAAATAGTTCTTTCCAAACCACATTAAGCCAATGTGAATGAATTATAGGTTTGACTCTCTCATTGCAAGAGAAGGCCTCAGTCCCAGATATAACAAGTAAAAATTGTAGCTGCTTATACACTGAGTGTAACAAATTGAACAATGTCTCAAACAGTTCACTACGTACATAAATTTCCAATTATAATATTTAAAGTACAGAACATTTTTTTATATTAGCCACAGGTAAACAACAAACTAGATTAATACCTTTTTCCTGTTATGTTAGAGCGGCCACTGTCTAGGTAGGCATTGAATAATAAACCTGTCCGTATGTTTAACATCAATCAATGTTTTCTGTTGCACTATGACAGGCCACTTCAAGTCTATTGGGGCAGCTAGTATGAAATATATTTGCTTTTAACTTAATTTGTATTTTCAAAAATAATTACAAACTAATATTTTATGTAAGTTATCTTACTTACTTGTCTTATGTTCAATTTCATTTGGATTCCTTATTGTATCGCTTAAGGGATTAGCTTCTGAGTCTTCTAGTTCCACATCTTCATTGTCAGATAATTCTGATTTTACAACAGGCTCATCTACTGATATTCGATTATGTTTTGTTTCCAATTCAGAGTAATCAACCAAAGGTTCATCGTAATCATTATCACTGGCTTGCGACATTTCGTTTTTTAGGTCCTTTTCCAAAAACCTTTGAAGTCCCATGTTACATAAAGTTGCTTGGTTATTTAGAGCCACTGATTTGAACTTATGAAACTCTAATAATTTCGTAGAACATGTGTTACATATATATTTGTCGTTATCAGAACCTCGGAAGACCTAAAAGAATTTTCTGTTAAGGATTTGAGCTATATTAACATGCAAGACAGTTTTTTTTCCTTCTTACCTGTATTCCTAAGCAAAATAGTAAAATATCTTCTCCACTTTGATCATCATTTCCCATTGATTTTATTTCTTTTATACAGGGATGTGGAACCTGCTGCAAACATATTTCACACACCTCGTAACCCATGTTGCATTAATTAAATCTAGTTTGTGGGCGTCTATTTCAGGCTAATCCAATATTTTAACTAAAAAATATAAACCACGAACCACGAACGAGAAACCGGCCCCGCATAACAAAATTAACAAATAACAAACTTTACAAACTAACAAACACTCCTATCTCCTATGACAGTATACAGTATGACACTTTGACTTTTGACTTTGACACTATATAGAATAGAGATGTTCTATATCAGACACAGCACAGACTAAATGAGAATATTGAGAAATTGAGATCAGTGTTGTTATCGTCCGTATAGAATAGTAACTAAAAATCTCGTATTTTGGCTTTATACCTCGATTCATCGTACCTTGAGTTTTGATAATATGGGGGAGAGATTTTGATATTTAAGTTACTCAAAGGCTTATTACTTATTACACTTGGCTAAATTTAGTCGACTGAATGTAATCGCTACTGAATTCAGCTAATTGACATAAATACCATTTAGTAAGCTAGCATACCTACAAAATTCAGGGTAGGGATTCTAAATCCATTCGGCTGCATCCGACACGGAATCTCATCTCTCGGGTCTTTGTATTTAGCATGACAGAGACAGGGATCCTCATTCCGATTCCGAACCATTGGGAATCGCATTTAGAATCGTTACCCAGGACTCCAGCAGGTCTACTACGAAGTCCGATAAACGATATATCGGCCGAACTTATGGACGTTTCCTACCTCGATAGGCAATCGGTCGGTTGATCAAATCGGCCGTTTCGTTCGATCCGACCTAAGTCTATTACTTCCGACCGAGATGTATCGATCCGAATGTTTTTCGTGGTAGGCTACAGATCCGATTCAGCAGGTCTACTACGAAGTCCGATAAACGATATATCGGCCGAGCTTATGGAAGTTTCCTACCTCGATATACAATCGGTCGGTTGATCGAATCGGCAGTTTCGTTCGATCTGACCCTCATCCGACCTAGGTCTATAACTTCCGACCGAGATGAATCGATCCGAATGTTTTTCTTGGTAGGCTACAGATCCGATTCAGCTGTCGGTCGGATCCGATCATTCGGAGTTTGTTTTCGTAGTAGACCTGCAGGTGTCGGTCGGATCCGATCATTCGGAGTTTGTTTTCATAGTAGACCTGCAGGACGTTTACTCTCTTTCTACGAAAACGTAATTTCGAAAAAAAAACTCGCGACTTTCCTACTGCGGTTCTACTTCGTTTCGTTCGATAGGACATTGTTTGACGTTTAAATGTTCTAAGCTTACTTTAATTAGAGTAGGCTTAGAAAATTTACACAGACAAAACGACGGATCGAAGTAAAATCAGCAGGTCTACTACGAAAACAAACTCCGTATGATCGGATCCGACCGACAGCTGAAAAAAAACATTCGGATCGATATTTGTATTTGTAGTGGTAGGACTCTTAGCAGAGTCCGCCTGGGGAAGTACCACACCTTTGCCAAATATTCTATCGCCAAGCAGTAATGTGCAAACATTACTGTGTTCCGGTTTGAAGGGCAATGATTCCAGAGAAATTACAGGGCTTAGAGACATAATATCTTAGATCTCTGGGTGACGAGCGCAGTGCAGTGCTAGGTAATGATTTGGACTATCATATTTCAATAGCTACGTGTTACTGTGCTGTTATGTGGCAGGCATGTTGCTTACCATCAGGCACATGACCTGCTCGTCTCGTCACTCTATGCTATACAAAAAAAAAAAAAAAAATACATCTCGGTCGGAAGTTATAGACTTAGGTTGGATGAGGGTCGGATCGAACGAAACGGCCGATCCGATCAACTGACCGATTGTCTTTCGTGGTAGGAAACGTCCATAAGTTCGGCCAATATATCGTTTATCGGACTTCGTAGTAGACCTGCTGAGTAGGAAAGTCGCGAGTTTATTTCGAAATTACGTTTTCGTAGAAAGAAAGTAGACGTTCAAAAGCAAAGATTGCTGCGTTTTAACTTGCTTCTGAATTGAAACTACTAAATTCAAACTATTTTCAAAGTACTTATCTATTTTTCTAAGTAGTACCAAGTGAATACTTAGGTACTAGTTACTTAGTGGTTAGTACAAATAAAATAATATGTTGTATGTTCGTAAACAGTTTCCATTTATTAAATTTTTTTTTTAATAAATTCACACTAAGGCTACAAATAAAACGTGTGTCCCAGTGTTTTTATATTTTCAACAAGGCGGTAAAAAACAAACTAAAATCTGTCACCACTTGAGCCCCAAGCGGCCAAATTTGGGCAAAACCGGTTTTTGGACTTTAAAACCTTATTTTTACATGATATATACATACTACATACTCGATTATTAGTTTATTTTGATGCCTAAGAGATAGGCGATAATATTAATTAGTACATGGTCGTTTACAGACACACAAAATTTGGTTTCATTTTGACGTGATATCGTCTTATAATTCGATGAAGTCGGGTGCACGCCCGCAAAACATGACGTCATGTAACGTTACCGCCGTTACCTCAGTTATTACTTTTCGCACCATCTAGTGAGTGAAATGTGTATTACGTCAAGGAGTCTGTCCATGTTTTAGAAAAGCGACGATATGAAGTTAAGAACTTGTGCTAGTACAATGATGTACCCAGAGATCAGGCGCGCTGCTGGCTCCTTCGTCGCCCGCGTGCAATGCCGATTACGCCGCCCTACGACTACTTATCCTGAGTATAAAAAATAAAGTGGCCAAGTGCGAGTTGAACTCGCCCATGAAGGGTTCCGTTGCAGCAAGTAACATAACATACATAGTACACATAGTTCTTGTAGTACGTTGTAACTTTGATCGAAGTTTTAATAATAGTGTATTTATGATTATGACGTACTAAAAAAAACTACTCCTCAGATCGAGTTTCTAACCAATTTTCGTTGGTACCTAGTTTGCATGGTAATTGTACCTACATCATATATTTTTATTAGATTAGATTTATTTATTGACCTTATAATATATAGTTACACTGGGCAAGTCACAGGTACATTAGAAATTATTTTATAATCCATGAAAAAAACATCAAACAATCAAGTATTCAATTAAACACGTAATAATGAGTAAATTTTTTTACCGACTAGAACGCCATCTACCCTGATATTAAGCGACAATACGATTTACTATGGAGGGTGCTTACCTAGAAGAAACTGAGTCATTCGCGATATAAAGACACCAAGATTGTAACCATTGGGAAACTACTCGGGCATTCCAAAATCTAGGCGTTCTTGTCACAAAAGTAGAATAACTTTTTTTTTAATGCTTGGAATGTAGTAAAAACAACAATTTCGCTTTTCCTAAAAACTACGCCTACATTTAAAACATTTGATGTTCGTCCCGTAGATTAGGATAAATTTAAATCTACTTTATTTACTTTAAATCTATATTAGGTGGAACGGCCGGATCAGCTCTGCTATTAATCTACAAAAAATTAACTCTTCTTGCCTTTATATTTCCAAAATCTTCTATCAACTTTCTTGTATCCAAATTGTTTAAAATTTCATGTTCAATCGAAACTATAGCTAAATCACTTAGTCTTTGCTGAAGCATTGTTGATCTTAAATAGTTTTTGATTATTTTTAATTTAGAAAAAGGTCTTTCACCAGATGCCACTGAAACGGGCAGTGTAAGTAATATTCTTAGGGATTTTGCTGTGTTCGAAAATGTTGAAATTAAATCATTGGTTAAAAGATATTGCAAAAGAGTTTGCGGATCATTACACTGGTTTTCTGAAAAATGAAATTTTAGTGCAATGATTTCATAAATAAATCAATACCGTCAATATCTGATTCACCACTTGAATTATCTTTAAGTTTTAGATTTAAATCTTACAGTATTTCAATAAATCATCATTGGGATAGTTAAATAAATTATTTGTAAAAAAGCCAAATACTTCGGAAAATGTCTTCAACTCGTCGAATCTATTATTTAAAGAAGTTATTGTTTGATCAAGAATTCTAAAATAAAACTCTACTCTATATTTTGTTTTGGGGTCTTCTATAACTTCATCTCTGTGTTCATATAGAAATTGTGCGGTTTTTTTTTCTAGGACGTATTCTATTCAATGGCGGGAAATCTGTTTCTACGTTGAGTTTATCTGCCACTTTGGAAGCTTCTTTTAAGACCGTTTGAAAATGTTCATCCGTGCGATATTCTGTAAATTTTTGAATCAACTTTTTTAACAAAGTTGTGGTGATTTAAGCTGTACTTATTGAAGCTACTTCAATATCTTCTTGACGATTGTTTTCCTTATTTTCTGGCTTGCTTAAAAATTTCAGTAAAGAACCCACAATTTTTTGTTTTTGTCTTTTTCTCGTTTTTGTTGTCGAAATTACGCTCCCGAAAGTTTTTTCTTTTTTGCGGTTCCTAAAATTATTTGTAAAATTAAGATACTTTTTTAATTATGTTTCATTTTAAAGTTTAGACAAATAGACTTTTAAATCACGTAACAACTACACGATCTACACCACAGTAAGTTAATTTCAATCAGAACAAAATTTACGTAATTCATTAATTCATTTTATTTTTTTATAAGTAGTATATAAATATAGTAGGTAATATTAAAGACAAACTTCGTACACTACAAGAAATAAAAATAATATAACTGCCCTCGATCTTTGTTTTGAAACTTGTCTTATTGTATATGTGTAGTGTTTACTACTAAACAAGTCCTTTCATTTGAAAGCCATAGGTATTGAGGGAGTTGCGAAAAAAATGCTGATCTCTATTTTGTGGTAGGTAAAGGCCATCAAATTCATTTGACATGTAAAGCCGGGTTCCCACGGCCCGTTGTTTCACAGATCAGATCGCGCCTTTACAGGCCGACAGATCGTGGGAACGTTGGCATCCGATGAGGCCTGTGGTCGCCTGTCGTCGCCCGTCCGATCCGTCGGGAGTCGGTAAGTTCAAAGGCGCGGCGCGGCGCGGCGCGACGGTGCCTGTAGCGGCCTGTACGGGCGCGCCTGCGTCGGTTCATTTTCAAATGTTCCGATAGGTTCCCGTACAAAATCATTCAGCATATCAGTTGCATTATATCTGTAAGTAATAAAGAAAAATATGTTTCTATTGCTGGAGAATATAAGGAGAATATAAATAATCGGGTTGAGCTAGTAAAAATTACCAACCTTGATCGGCTCTTGTTGAATGACGACACCCACCAGCGTCGTTTCTTCTGCTTTCTTTTTGCTTGATTTATCAAATGTTGACCACTAAATAAAACCACAGCGGCTGCACATGCAGCCATACGCTGCGTATCACACATGGCGGTAACGACAGGCGGATACAGGCCGACACACACCGTTGGAATGGCTCGGCGCGCGACGTAATCAGCCGCACAGGCATCCACAGGCGTGGCGCGATGCGGCCTGGCCTGTAATAACACGGGCCGTGGGAAGCCGGCTTAACATAGTCTCTGTAGTCAGGCCCTTTCATTTGATAACATGTTGAGGGAGTTGTGAAAAAAAAAATGTTTTAAAAAACTGTTAATCTGGATTCTGGATGTTTTTGGATGTAATTCACCATTCGTGGAGGTGGCCATCTTGGATCGATTTTTATACTACTATGTTTTAGCACTAGCAGCGCCCGCGGTGTTACCCGCGTAGTTCCCACTCCCGTTATTTTCTCGGGATAAAAAGTAGCCTATGTGTTCTTCCAGACTAAGATCTGTTTTCCAAATTTCAGCCCGATCCGGTCATGCGCTACAACGTGATTGAGCGACAAGCATCTATGTATCCAAACATTCATACATTGATATTTGTGATACTAGCAGCGCCCCGCTGTGTTACACGCGTAGTTCCCGTTCCCGTTGTTTTTTCGGGATAAAATGTAACTTAATGTGTTATTCCAGACTATACTTAAACTATCCGTGTTCCAAATTTCAGCCCGATCCGTTCATCCGTTAGGACGTGATTGAGCAACAAACATTCAAACATCAATACATTGAAATTTATAATATTAGCAGGGTAGCTAAAACCCGACAATATCCGAATTAATCTTACAAAAAAGCAGTCACCTACCTACTCTGTTCGGGGGCTATGCTGCCACAGCAAGACAGACACACATACATACACATACACTTCAAACTTAAAAAAATCCGTCGTTAGTAAATAATATTTTTTAAGAATTAAAATCCCTTATTTTATTGTTCCTTGAACAGTAATTATTGTGATAAGTCTATAAATAAGCGTAAGTACTTACCATAATTATGATTCCTCTGCACTTCTGTTTTTTTACTGGCGGATGATTGAATTAAGTATAATCACAAAATCAAATTTAAATAATATCATTAACTAATCCGAAGCCAAAAAAAGTCAAAAGAAACATTATCTTAATAATTGCAGCACAAATTATAAGTTCGATTGCGTAACCGTAAAAGACTCTAGGTGTGTACCTAAAACTTTCCAATTGGGAAAGGGGAAAAAATCTCTAAAGGGGATTCCCGCAGATTAGATTATTATTTTAACTTCCCTAGACCTGGGGGTCTACCGCCTAACATTGCCGTCTTTTTCATTTCAAGCGAGAAGAAAAGAGACAGCAATGTCAAAGCGTCAAAGCGTTTTCGTTAGGCGGTGGACCCCCTGATTTTCTTACAATAACAGGATACGTTTGGTACTGCATCTTAGTTTACGGACGCCAATAGATGGCGGTATTTGCGTTTTTTTGTCATATTTTCCGTGCTATGATATTTCTTATACATACCTATGGTGGGGTAGGTATTATGAGATTATGACAATGACTTCAAATACTTGATGAGTCGCTCGGTTTGCCGCCCCCCTGGGTGTGCCGCCCGCGTGCGGTGCACGCCTTGCACGCGCCGTTGCGGCGGGCCTGCCAGAGATGGCGCTTTGAACAGCTTTTCAAAAAGCTTCAGAATGTTTTACCTAGATGGCGCTTAACACAAATACTATGACCGAAGGAAAAAGACGTTGTCACGTTCAAAAAAAACGTCAGTAAACCGACTTTACAGACAACCATTTTTTTTAGTAATGATTTTTTGTGTGACGTCACGACCTGGCGTCGCTTTTGGGCTAGATTGGTGCAGATGCTATGGGTATTTAAAATATTATAGTACCGCGTGAGTTCCGCAATAGGTACAAATAAAAATAATAATTTAATGGCAGATAAAATATTATAAATTAGATTATGTACTTATGTTGAAAGCTTGACATTTATCTCTGCACTTGTATAGGTGTCACGGGTTGTTAGATTGTTACCTAGTTTAAAAGGCCAAAACCTTACCCATGTCGTACTTTGGTAAATATTATTAGACTGTCCGCGCACCAATCCTCCTGTTATTATCTAAACTTAACGTCAATAGCTTATAATATTTATTTACCAGCATAATATAAAATATTGCAATCAATAGTAGTATATCGTAGTCGCAATGTTGCATACTCGTACATACACCACGTTCGAGATAGTATTAGCACGAAATTCACGTCTCACTGCCGCGAAAACAAATTCTATTGCGTCTCTTCGAACCTACAGCGCGACCGCGTTGAGACCTACTACGAAGTCCGATAAACAATATATCGGCCGGACTTATAGGCCGCAGGAACGTACGTTTCCTACCACGAAAGAAAATCGGTCGGTTGATCGGATCGGCCGTTTCGTTCGTTCCTACCCTCATCCGACCTAAGTCTATAACTTCCGACCGAGATGTATCGATCCGAATGTTTTCAGGACGTCTACTCTCTTTCTACGAAAACGCAATTTCGATATAAACTCGCGACTTTCCAACTCCGATTCTACTTCGATCCGTCGTTTTTTCCGTTTAAATGTTCGAAGCCTATTCTAATTAGAGTATACTTAGAACATTTAAACGTCAAACAATGTTATATCGGTCGAAACGAAGTAGAGAGTAGACGTCCTGTGACGTCACACAGCGAACGCATCGCGCGGCTTTTTGATTTTTAGGGTTCCGTAAAACGTAAAAACGGAACCCTTATAGATTCGCCATGTCTGTCTGTCTGTCTGTCTGTCTGTCTGTCCGTCCGTATGTCACAGCCACTTTTTGCCGAAACTATGAGAACGACACTGTTGAAACTTGGTAAGTAGATGTATTCTGTGAACCGCATTAAGATTTTTACAAAAAGAATTTAAAAAAAGAAAAATTAGGGTTGCCCCCCATACTGAGAACTGAAACTAAAAAATGTTTTTTTCATCAATCCTACACGTGTGGGGTGTCTATCGATAGGTCTTCAAAAATAATGTTGAGGTTTCTAAAATAATTTTTGTCTACACTGAATAATTTGCGCGAGAGACACTTCCAAAGTGGAAAAATGTGTGTCCCCCCCCCCCTCTAACTTCTATAGTAAGAGAATGAAAAAACTAAAAAAAATATATAATGTACATTACCATAAAAACTACCAACGAAAATTAGTTTGAGCTCGATCTGATGAGTAGTTTTTTTTTAGTGCGTCATAAATACGCTATTATTAAAACTTTCATCAAAGTTACAACGAACTACAAGAACTATGCGTACTATGAATATTATGTTACTTGCTGCAACGGAACCCTTCATGGGCGAGTCCAACTCGCACTTGGCCACTTTATTAGTAAGTAATTTTAAAATGTTCACAGAATCGTCATTTATTAAGATATTTCACTATTTTTTTCAGTACGTATAATGTATTTCTATTATCTTTAGATCTATGTAATTATTTTTTGATTTTACGTAATTAGAAACTTCCTTAATGTATCACCTCTATGTTATGTACACAGTTTTACAATAAACATTATTATAAATATTATAATAGCATTGCCTATAAGTTTAGCCAAGTGTCATAGGCATCAATATAAATCAACAGATGTGCCCTGAGCGCCTTGAAATTGGTAATAAACTGCGTCTCTGTGTGTATGTAGTGGTAAGGCTCTTGGTAGTATCCGTCTGGGGAAGGACCACACCTTTGTCAGTACCGCCAAGCAGTAATGTGCAAACATTACTGTGTTCCGGTTTAAAGGACAATGTTTCCTGAGAAATTACCGAGCTTAGAGATATAACAACTTAGATCTCTGGGTGACGAGTGCAGTGCAGTCTTAGGTAATGATTTGGACTCTTCATGTTCCAATAGCTACGTGTCACTGTGTCGTTATGTGGCAGGCGTGTTGCTTACCATCAGGCACATGTATTGCTAGTCTTCACTCTTTATTAAAAAAAAATGTATGTAAGGGGTTTACAAATCTACTTGACCCCTAGAATTGCTAGCGACGCGATATGCTGTGGTTCTACTTATTTTGGGTGTTGATAAGGAATAGTGATAGGTAAAAAGTAAAAACGTCCGGCGTTCACCACTTCCTGCAACTGACTAGAACGGAAAGAGTGAGCTCACTCTTCCCAACGATAACATGATTCCGTGCGCCCTGAAGTTTGCGATCTTTGTATTGAGGTCGTTGGTCATAAGCCTTTTTTCTACCCCACAGGCGACGACGGACACAAGTGATTCCTGCACTCTGAAGCACACGGGAACCTCTGCAGCGGCGCCGCTTGCTGCCGGGATAGTTGCGTTGGCGCTCCAGGCGAAGTAAGCACACTACTTGCTCAGCATAAGCATAAGCAGTCGAGGGTGGATCCAGCTTTGGCACTAGCGCTTCTACCGCCTAACTAAATCGGCTATCGCTTTGCTAATGCTGTCTCTATCATTTCAAGCGAAAAAAAAAGAGAGAGAAACATCAAAGCTATGACATTTTTCGTTCGGCGGTAGACACATAGTCATGGTCAAGTCACAGGGCGTACGACAAGTCCGTGCGTACGTTTTGAAGTGAAAACTTCGTTTGGCGCACCAGACATATTTTTCGTGGGCTGTGAATTGAATAGCGTCACGTTCGGGAATGATAAGAAACCTTCGGGTAAACTCAGGACCATGGCCATGTAAAAATGCGACAACGTTTCCTATTGGCCATCTATCAATGCTGACGCATTTCTATATGGGCATGCACATGGCCACGCCCTCCGGTTTCACCCGCGTAGTTTCTAAAGTAAGCTATCCAATTCTAAGTTATAAGTTTCCGTTTCTATCTGCAGTTCCCCAGTTCCCATGAATGTCATTTTTTTAGTAATTTTTCTGGTTCACCTAGGTTGGGTCCAGGTCCCAGGCGGTCATGAGTCATGACCGCCCCCTGGATTCGCCCTTATAAGCAGCACTAAATGTTCCCACAACTGGGACTCGGAGCCTTCTGTAAGCAACATGCCATAACAGCAGTGACACGCAGCTATTGGAACATGAAGAGTCTATCATTATGTAGCACTATACTGCACTCGTTACCCAGAGATATGCAGATATGATGTTTCATCTCTATACCATGTGATTTCACTGGAAGCATTGCCCTTCACAGTGATGTTTTAACGATGAGTGACAACGATATTTGAAACTATATGTCAATGATGAGCGACGATGCGGTCTACGATGGAGTGCATTCTAAAAGAAACCGATTCACTTTTGAACCAATTCATATTCATGAGGGAATATCTACTAAAATAACGTGTTCCACCGTTTGGATGCCCTTATCACGGAAGTGGAGATAAACCTCTTTCTCCGGTCTATTTCTCTTCGTAAGGGGTCATCCAGAAATTACGTCAAACGTCAAGGGGGAGGTAGGGGTTCGATGAAGTGTGACATTGTGTGATAAGGGCGAGGAGGCATCTCAAATTTAAAATTTTTAAAAATGTCGTATTTCAAATCTAACTAAGTAAATTGCAAAATATGTGACGACACACTAGGTAGGGGCCCAACCAACTGAGGCCTGACCAACTGTGACAAGGACAGGGGAGGGGTATAAAAATCATGAAATTCGCGTGACGCAATTTATGGATGGCCCCTAACATCATTATAAAGAAGCCTACATAGAAATACTAGCGTCATGCGTAAATTTATTAGTATGAGTTAACAATTTGATCTAGTGTTTTTTTAATTATTAATAATAAACTATATTTTACTTTTTATTCTTGTTTTGTAGTCCAAATCTCACCTGGCGTGACGTGCAACATTTAATCGTGTGGACATCGGACTACACTCCCCTGTCACATAATCCCGGGTGGCAAAGAAATGGGTAAGAAAACAAGAAACTAAGGTTTTGGAGAGAAAAGTTCTAAGCGCACTGAATAGTTTTTGGTATGATAAAATATTATGCCTTCCCGTAAAAACGACTTGATAATAACTGGCCTCGTGGCTACTACCCACTAAGGGTAGTAGCTCTGCCTGCGAAGCCGAGGGTCGTGTTCGTTCGAACACCCATATTGTAAAAAAAAATGTGGAGGCGCCCATCCTGAATCCATATTAACCAAACATAGTTAAGAGCCACCGCACGGATTTTAACATTCAAATAAAAAACCGTATCGAAATCGGTTCACACGTTAGAATTTCACGGTGCCACAGACACACACACACACACACACACACACACAGACATATAGAAAGACAGACACACAAGAGACATCGACGTCAAACTTATTAACCCTTTTTTGGTCGGGGGCTAAAACTCGGTTATTGAAATCGATTACTAAATCTGAAATCGGATTTGTATCGGTTTGCGTAAAAATCTGAAAGCGCTCATCTCTAGTTTGTAGGTATACCATTTTACAATTTTTAATGGTAGGTAATAGGTATGTACCTAATTGGAAAATATTTGAAATAATCTTAAATGCAGTGCTTACGCATGAAATGTAATCCCATTCGATTTGTTTGTGTTTCTAGAATTAATTATTAGTACAATTTTTAAAAGCACAAGGCATAATCTCTTATACTTATTGTCAAAATGATGAAAATTAGTGATAGGTAAAAACGACCAGCGTCCACCACAGTATAAGTGTTCTGTGGTCCACCACTTCCTACAACCGACTAGAACGGAAAGAGTGAGCTCACTCTTCCCAACTTTGACATGATTCTGTGCGCCCTGAAGTTTGGGAGGGCCCATCTAGGGTTATACAATCTATGGTCTAGATATTATCGGCGTTTCTCCTAAGATCAAAGGCGATGAACTACTGATAGGTAGGTAGTATTTCTTTATACTGCGATAGTATCGTGAAACAAAACAATACTCGGTTGTCGGTTGGTGCTAGTGTTTGCTACTATTTTCTGTTCATGACCGCCTAGTACAAACTTTCAAGGTAAGTCATCTTTTGGTGCAAGAACGACACAAATCGAAATTTGAAGAATAAGGCTTAGCGCGCACCACGATATTTTGTCGCGCGATAATATTGTCGCAGAAATGTAACGTATGGGTTGTTATATCAGTGCGCGCATATACGAGAAAAAAGTCGCCGCGATTTTTAAATTGTGATTTGTCACATTTTGGCCGCGACTACTCGCGGCGCGATTGTCGAAAACATAAATTGCAACATATGAAGTTGTACGGAGTCGCGCGCAACGCGACAATAAAATCGCCTCCCGTGCCAGTCGGCATTCAGCTGATCAGCTGTCCATGCGTAAACATGTCGGTGCCTGTTTCTCCTGTGCAGTCTGAAGATGAGACAATGAACGTAGACCAATTAATTACAGAAGTACAAGCTAGACCACCATTGTGGGATAAAAACTCCAAATTATACAGGGATCGTAATTTGAAGACACGTTTGTGGGACGAGATTTATTTTTACTACTCTTATCACACATTTAAAATTTATTTTACAGGACTGGACGTACAAAAAAAGTTCGTTCAAATATTCAGTTAGACGAGGAAAATAGCCCACAGCAGGACTCGAGGCGACTAACATATAAGCGTAAGACTGGGACTAAATCGCAAAAAGGAAATACGGATTTCGACGATGAATTATTGAACATTTTACGTAATAAAAAGGAAGACAACTATGACGAGGATGTTAGTTTCAATCACATGTTAATACCAATACTGAGGAAATTAAATGCAAAAATGGAAATTTTACAGGCCATGGACACATGGACAGGGGCAAAAAAAAATTTTCCGTTTCTCAACCTGCATACCCTACATCAACTGCTGTTTTTAAACTGTCCCACAGCCTATACCACATCACAGCGACATGCTGGCCTTTACAGCTTCAATGCCGAATACTAGTGCTACATACATTGATTCCCAGCCTGGAACATCATTCGCTTCAAATTTGCCAAGAAATATTGTGATAAATAACAATAAAACAATAACAAATACACAACCGGTTCAAGAGAACTGCAATGATTACCTACATTAGTACGTTTTGCCCATGATTTGCAGTCTCCTGTATCAGTAGTTTCTCAAGACTCCTTGCTTTCGCAAGAGGATAATTATGATGTGGCATTAGGATAAATTGAAAATTCAAATAAAGTACTTCTTTAATAACTAACAATGTTTAACTTACCTGAGAGTTACCGATAACCTTTCTTCAGCTGAGATTGCATTTCGCCATCCAGTATTATTATATACAATTAGTGGTCCGACAATTCTGAGTAATTTGTCAAATGTTTGAATCGTCATTCTATAATAGCCAAAGAATTTTTCGGGATATAGTCGAAGATCATTATGTTTCAAATAAAAGAATCCTTTGATACACCTTTCAGCGGTGAAAGGATGAGACCAGTATTTTTTATTCCTTTTCTGATTCCTCCTCTTCCGAGAGAGCAAAACAAGACAACCAACTTGCTCAAAATCCATGTTGAAAATGAGCGATTCATACGATTTTCTCGTCGCAGTGCGCGCAGTTTATTTTCAGCGATATTTTACAGCACGATTTTTAAATCGTGTCGCAAATTCAAAAATCGTGGTGCGCGCTAAGCCTAAAGCGCCATCACAACGACACCACAACAGATCAACCATCCATCCATCCTTCTCATCCATCCACAACAACAAACTTCTTCAGCCGCGTTGAGTTTTTCTAGGGCAATTTCTTATAACTTCGCATCACGGACATGCAAACACAGTATAAAGTAATACTACGTTGTCTACGTTAATAGACTATGATAATATAGACTGTGCATGCAAATATAGCATGTAACAGCGGCGGCGGGGCGTCTTTCCAATAGCCTCGTGCATCGTGTATCGGCATCAAATAATACTCGGTTGGTGCTAGTTTTCGCTACTGTTTTCTGTTCATGACCGCCTAGTACAAACTTTCAAGGTAAGTCATCTTTTGGTGCAAGAACGACACAAATCGAAAATTGAAAGGGAAGGAAGGAGGAGTGAGTGGGAATTTAAATAAAATTAATTGGAAGGAAAAAAACACCTCACCACTCACTCACTCACCACAGACAGATTTGTCGTGGCCTATGAATTGACCTCAAGCATCACGCTCGGGAATTTAAGAAATCTTCAGATAAACTCGGGACCCATGGCCTATGGCCACCTACCTAGACATGCGCCAGCATTTCCCATTGGCCATTGGCATAATATAAGTTTTCACTTCTATCGGCAGTTTCTATGACTGCCAATGTTTTTATATTATAACACTAGCTGTGCCCTGCGTGCGTTACTATGCCACCTATCGAAAATTGGTCGTACCAATTCAGAAACCTTCTTGGGCTCATGCTCAACAACTTTGCTAAAGATCATCGACATTACCAAATGCATGTTTACGATTCCTTAAAGGACATACAGACAAACAATGATATTAAATATGTCGATGCAGACAAAAGAATCATTTTTATTATGTACCGATATATACGTTTATACCAAACGATACATCTAATGTATACAGCAATAAAATATTGTGATTTTATTTGGATTGGCAACACTAGCAAGTGTTTGCTACCATTTTCTGATCATGATCTCCTAGTACAAATGTTCAAGGTTTGGTGCAAGAACGACACAAATAGAAAATTGAAGGAAGCGCCCACCACAACCTCTGGCTTTAACTTCTTTATTATTTATCTAATAATTTAATAATAAGGCTTTAATAATTATCTATAATTTATAAATTGTAAGTGACGTTACCAAGTGTTCTTTTGAAATAATGGTTCGAATAAATAAATTGAATTGAATTGAGTTGAGTTTTGGTACAATCTTATGGATTCGCGTCACGGACATGCTAGTATAAGGACGGCGGAGCGGGACGTGCACGTTTTGAAGTGAAAGCTTATTTTATTGGCGCACCACAGACTGATTTTTCGTGGGCTGTGTGAATTGTGAATTCTAGCGTCACGCTCGGGAATGCTAATAAATCCCTTCCGTGCACTTTCATAACTAAGTTTTGTTAACTGGTTAAGAAAAACCCTTTTTTATTATTGTTTTCACAACTGGTTTTTAAACAAGAATACGAAGTGTTCATTCATAACTGACAATCACAAATAGTTAAGAAACGAATAATTATGATTATGTTTTTATAACTAGCTACAGTCAGCAACAACATATTTCCTTTAACCTTAAATCAAACACTAAATGTATTATTATTAAGAGCCCATTGTGTCCCAGTGTTGAGCAAAGGCCTCCCTACCCTCCTTCCATTTTTGTCTGTCTTGAGTCAAAGTAGTCCAGTCTTTAAGGTGTTTGTCAAGATCGTCCCACCATCGCCTTTTGGGTCTCCCGCATCGTCGTTTCCCATTTGGCTGCCACTGGGTGGTGATCTTAGCCCAGCGATCGTCTGACATTCGATAGACATGTCCAGCCCAGTTCCACTTTAAATTGCTGGCCTTTTGGGTCACATCAGCTATTCGTGTCTTTGAACGCAGTATGGTGTTTCTTATGCGATCGGTGAGCTTTACTCCCAATATACTGCGTTCCATAGCTCGTTGGCAAACCGCGAGGTCGGACCTTAGACTCTCTGTCAAAGACCAAGTCTGCGCTCCGTAAGTCAAGATAGGGAGAATGCATACGTCCATGAGCCTGCGTTTGAGGGATAGTGACATGTTGCCCTTCATAAGATCTTTCATAGACCAATAGCTCTTCCAGGCATTTTCAATACGGCGTTTAACTTCTCGTTCTTGCCTTGCCTGGAATGAGACTAATTGGCCTAGATACACATACTCATTGACATATGCAATCTCTACGTTATCAACTAGAATTTTGCGCTTTGTGTTGTTGGTCATCAGATTGGTCTTCGACATATTCATCTTCAGTCCCACATCACGGCTTACTTTGCTGAGATCTTGCAGCATATGACCCAATTCGGAAGCTGAGGAAGAGAAAAGGACGATATCGTCAGCAAAGCGGAGATTAGTTAGTTTTTATCTCCGATGAGAATCCCTTTCTCTTCCCAGCCCGGCAACAATTTTTGAAAAACTTCTTCTAGTGTGGCTGTAAAAAGTTTTGGCGACAGCGGATCGCCTTGTTTAACTCCCTTCTCTATAGGAAAGGAAGGACCTGTGGTATCTAGTTTTATTGCAGCTGTACTATTTTTGTAGATGTTTTGTAGCAGATGTATATATGATTCGGGAATGTCTTGATTTTTTAATGACTTAAAAATGGCAGAATGGCTAATACTATCAAACGCTTTAGAATAATCTACGAATGCTAAGTATAGAGGCATGTCAAATTCGGTATATTTTTCAATTATCTGATTGATGGAGTGTAAGTGATCAGCGGTAGAGAGGCCTTTGCGGAATCCAGCTTGTTCGGGTGGTTGATGTCTATCCAGCGTACTCGAAATTCTGTTTTCAATTACTTTTATAAAAGTTTTATAAATGTGTGAGACAAGGCTTATTGGTCTGTAGTTTTCAATGTTAGACTTATCACCTTTTTTGTGCAACAGAATGACATTGGAATGGCAAAAAGAGTTTGGAAATTTACCAGTTTGTAGGATAGTATTAAAAAGATTTGTCAAGTGTGGAATTAATATTGGTTCACCTATTTTAAGAGCATTGGTAGTGATTTCATCGTGACCTGGTGCTTTATTGTATTTCATACTATTGAGGGCTATATGTACTTCATGTGTGGTTATTGGCATAATTTCTTCAGAAGGTGAGTATTCTTCTGTACCTAACATTTGGGGGAAAATAACTATCTGAGTATAAATTCGTGTACAAATTTGTGCAAATTTCAAGAATTTTTTGTCTGCTGCCTTGTTTAACTCCATTGATATCTTTTAGACATACAATAGAACATTTACCCTTTTGTAAATGTAAGTTAGGTAAATTTACTTAATATTTAAATGGGGCAATTATTTCTAAACAATGTCCAACAGTGATAGACTTATTTGTTAAAAGATGTATAGTATCCGCAATTTCTTGGTCAATCTCTTGGTAATTTTTGTTCGATGTGTTTTTGTTTGTTTTGAACGACATTGAAATTTTTGTTCCTTTAATAAGAACATTCAGAATTGTTGCTACCGACGGTTTTTGGCGTCCAACCATTCTATTAAGTCTTGCGTGCCAGCCTTCTAGATTGTTGGTGGTTCGAATTTCCTCGCCGTAGCAGCACCAAGTAACGGTTTAGGTAATTGTTGAATCACTGCTTCAGTTTTCGGGGATTTGGTCATTGTATACTTGTAACCTGCCATTACATATCTCAATGGCAATCGGGCTAAGCCAGCACATCTTTCAATATGTCGTCTTTGTACTGTAGATTTAATCCCTAATCGTTTCGCCTTTTTAAAAAGGCTGGCACAAAAATGATAATAACATCCTTTCATTACTGCATTCGGAAAAATTTTACGTATTGCTTTCATTGCTGAGATTTCGTAATCCAGTGTCAATTTTACGGGGTTCCATTCAGGAATTTGTGACTTTATCATTTCAAATATAAGTTTGTAGGTATTTTCAGTTTTATTATGAATGAAACCAAAGAATAAAGGTACAATTTTTTTTGTTATTTTATGTAGTCCATGAATGGTATATATTTGTGTGAAAGGTTCAGGGCAAGACTTAAAAGTTCCATCCAGAAAGAAATGTTCGAAACTGTCCAAATACGTTTTTATATCAGAAGAAGAAAATATTAGAATCCTGTTGTTGGTGTCATTGTCGTTATAGTCGGCTAGGAGGAAGTTTTTATATTTTTTTGGTATTTCTACTTTAGTTGGTGATTCAAAATGGAGCTTAGAAACTCCTAATGCCTTATTTCTTGCTTGGTATAGACCACTTTTAATATTGTCAAATTTTGGTAAGTCAGCAACTAAGTGCACGCCATCGTCTTCCAGTTCGCATACTACTTCTTCAAACTGTTTTTGTATTGGATCGACATTAGCTACTATTTTAGTTTTCAAATCTTTCATTTTCTTCAAAACTAGATATTTTGCACTATTAGGTAAACAATCAATATCGTGCACGCCCTCTTTAACTATATGGTTTTCATTGCTTAATGTCACATTACCTTTACAACCAGTTTTATTGTAGCATTTCCAAAAACCATTTTCGTTCACATAAGTTTTAATTTTATGGTACTGACGGCCGTCGTATAGTAGTTTCTCGCGATCCCTTTTTGTCGTTATGAACTCAATGATGGGCTTAGAAAGCGACATAGTTTATCACTTAAGTTTTCGGTTGTTATATATTTTATATAAATTGCACTCAATTGTCAATTGCAACAGAAAACCAAAGCAGAAAACTAAATAATACTAAAATGACAATGTCAATGTCATGCCATTGCAGTTTACATATCAATAATAGATAATAATTTATTGAGATAAGAACCTCATCCGTTTTCCGCATGCAATACTCTCGATAAAAACTCTAACTCTGTTGTTAGGGTTCCGTAAAACGTAAAAACGGAACCCTTATAGATTCGTCATGTCTGTCTGTCTGTCTGTCTGTCTGTCTGTCCGTCCGTATGTCACAGCCATTTTTTGCCGAAACTATGAGAACTACACTGTTGAAACTTGGTAAGTAGATGTATTCTGTGAACCGCATTAGGGTTTTTACAAAAAAAAGAAAAAAAAAGAAAAATTAGGGTTGCCCCCCATACTGCGAACTGAAACTCAAAAATTTTTTTTTCATCATACCTACACGTGTGGGATGTCTATCGATAGGTCTTCAAAAATGATGTTGAGGTTTCTAAAATCATTTTCGCCTACACTGAATAATTTGCGCGCGAGACACTTCCAAAGTGGTAAAATGTGTGTCCCCCCCCCCTCTAACTTCTAAAGTAAGAGAATGAAAAATCTAAAAAAAATGTATGATGTACATTACCATGTAAACTACCAACGAAAATTAGTTTGAACTCGATCTGATGAGTAGTTTTTTTTAGTACGTCATAAATACACTATTATTGAAACTTCGACCAAAGTTACAACGAACTACAAGAACTATGTATACTATGTATATTATGTTACTTGCTGCAACGGAACCCTTCATGGGCGAGTTCAACTCGCACTTGGCCACTTTATTTTTATTTTGATTTAAGGTTAAAGGAAATAATATATGTTGTTGCTGACTGTAGCTAGTTATAAAAACATAATCATAATTATTCGTTTCTTAACTATTTGTGATTGTCAGTTATGAATGAACACTTCGTATTCTTGTTTAAAAACCAGTTGTGAAAACAATAATAAAAAAGGGTTTTTCTTAACCAGTTAACAAAACTTAGTTATGAAAGTGCACGGAAGGAATAAATCTTCGGGTAAACTCGGAACCATGGTCATAGAAATGCGTAATTTCTAGCATTTCTGGATGTCCATGCTCAAATGCCCTCCGGTTTCACCCGCGTAGTTTCCAAAGTAAGTTTTATTAAATTCTGAGTTATACATTTTTACTTCAATCGCCAGTTCCTATGACTGCCAATTTTTGGTTTGGTGAAATCGCGTCACCGACATAATATTGGGCGGTGGCGTAACGGCTGCAGAGCAGCTTAGAGGTTTATAGTCGTTTTGCCAGTGAAGTCACAGATAAGAACATAGTTACTTCGACTAAATAAAATGATATCACTACGTAGTATAAAACTTGTATAAAACAAAGTCACTTCCCGCGTCTGACGCGTCTCTCTGTCCCTATGTATGCTTAAATCTTTAAAACTACCAAACAGATTTTGATGCGGGGTTTTTTAATAGATAGAGTGATTCAAGAGGAAGGTTTTATGTAGAATACTTACATGCGTAGTACAGTAGAGAGACGCGGATAATTTTAAAGATTTCTAAAAGGATGTCATAAATAAACACAATGTTTGCGCTCAAATTGCAAACGCTGGCTGAACCCTACGAGATAGATCAAAATAATGTACTGCAGTATTTTGTACACCTTAAAAAGGTCTACAAAAAGATCACAATAGTATATGTCTATTAATCATTTTGATTTGTTTATTTAGGTATCAGCGTTGCACCCGTGCGAAGCCGGGGCGGATCGCTAGTAATACATAAACAATAAACATTTATAGCCTCGTGGCATCAAACAATAGGTACCTACTCAGTTGGTGCTAGTGATCCGTACCTTTTTCAATTCATGACCGCCTGGTACAAATGTTCGAGATAAGTCATCTTTTGCTGCAAAAACGACACAATCGAAAATTGAAAGCGGCCGCCGCGCCCAATCAATCTCAATCAACAAAAAAATTACAACAGCACGAACGAACTTTCTTCTCTCTAAGTAATTGGGACACTTTTTGGTAGTGCGAAAACCGTGGTTTTTGCGTCACTGACATGTTAGTTTAGAATAACGGCTGTGACGGCGTAGCGTCGGAGCGGCGGCGGAGCAGTGGAGTTTATCACAAAATTCTAAGGTGTAAGTTTTGATTTCTATCGCCATGACGGCTTCTATCCATCATAGTCCATCATTTGTATAAACAATTTTAGTGTTTCAGTTGAAAGCGCAAGGTGCTGCTAGCTACTAGCTAGTTAACTAGCTAGCTAGTTCAAAAATCCGTTAGATACATTAACTCATTACTTAACAAAACGATGTGATTGTTGCAGAGTCGGTCTTCAATTCGACGTCAGATTCGGATTTGGTCTTCTAAACGCAGCCAAACTGGTAAAAGCGGCGCTGAATTGGACGACTGTCCCCAACAAACACTCCTGTCGCTTCGAGGCTGCACCGTAAGTTTTATCACCTTTCTTATAAAAAGTCATCCATCATCATAATAACCTACCTCTTAGTATTTGTAAATTATGGAAGTATCTTTCACTCCTTATTAGCACATCCCCGTTCTCCCGTTTTTTTTTTGAAGTGAAAACTTCTTTTGGCGCTCCACATTCAGATTTTTCGTGGGCTGTGAATTGAGCTCAAGCGTCACGTTCGTAAATGAAAGCAATCTTCGGGTAAACTCGGATGATCTACGTAGATGTCCACGGTTTCACTCGCACAGTTTCCGAAGTGAGCTAACAAATTCTGAGGCAGTCCCTATAAATACCATTTGTTTTATAATTCTTCAAAATATGGTAAGTAAGTACCTATACACATTTTAGTTAGGTACATGTTTCTAAATCATGCCCATTTTCACAGAATTCATTTACAGGACAAAAGCATACAGAAGTATAGTTTTGTTCTCACCTTTTTTTTTTCTTTTGTGTGGGGGAAATACTTTTATGTATCCTCACCATGCAGGGACATGGTGAGGTATGTCGGGCTCGACAGCATGGCGACGACAGAAATGGTGCCCCTACCGACTAAAACCCCTACAGATTTCTCCTGCATGGTCAGAGGTCAGGGTCGCTTTTTGCATTTCCTTCAACGACCCTGACCCTTGCCACCGTCCTTGTGGACTCGCCTCGCGAGGGGCGTTAGCACCCCCGCATTTAGCTGTAGTGACGCGCCTGAAATCTACGACGCGTCACCTCCTCGAAAGCCTATCCCTAGGTGGGGTTCCGGACGGCCCTAAACGTCCGACGTCCCAGGCCTTCCAGTGGAGACAGGGTGCGAGCCCAGAGGGTCCACTCTCTGGGCTCGCCCCCGTGTTCACTTCCACCTCAGTAGAGGAGCGAGAGCGAGAGTTTTGACCTCTCGCTCCTCTAACTCGCACGACCTCTCACTGTCAAGCATCACGGCGAAGACGGTCGACAGCGAGAGGTCTACCCTCACCACCGCGGCTACGGATAGCCGCGGTTTTGCTTCTATGGCCGCACCGCAGCCCTTGTCCTTCCACGGACCACTCTGCTAATTAGAATGGTCGTAGAGGACCTTCATCTGGAAGACTTAGGAATTTTACTTGGCCGATTTGTCAGCCGAGTAACCTTCCCAAGTCTTCCAGTCCCCCTTCCCAAACCTCTACACGCACTGCTCAAGGGGGTGAGGAGCGCGTGTAGAAGTTCCCAGCCCCGGCTGGGATTCGCCATCACACAACAAGATGCCACCGAGGCAAGTTGCGATGCGATGCCCAGGGTGCACCACGTGGAGGTTCCCGAGCCACGCACCGCTTTGTCCTCACCCTACCACAACGCCCATCATACAAAACATCATAAAATTATAATATGTATTTAATTTTCAGTTCTATTCCAAAAAACTATAGAGGTTTAAAACCCGGGGATCTACCGCCTAACGAAAACTGTCTTAGCTTTGATATTGCTGTCTCTTTTCTTCTCGCTTGAAAAGAAAGAGATGGCAATAGCAAAGCCAAACTTATGACTAACTAAATCCATGATTGGTAACCAACCAACGATCTCAATCCATCCGTGGCCGTGGATAGAGATTGTTGATACCTTTGATGAAACTAAGTAAAAAGAGTTCAATGGTTGATACCAACAGATTTGAAATAAACGAAAAATGAAACGTCTCTTACGTTATGCGCTCCTAGTATCAGGTTCGTTTACTTGTCCGCTGATCGGCAAGTGAGGATCGCTCGAACATTTCGAAACCATTTTAATTAGAGCGATGAGTACAGTTTCCGTGCATGTCCATTGGTTTCTGTTTATAATGGTCTTATAAAACGGTATTATCGAGTTTGTATTGCGACGAGTAAGTTACGATTAACCAAGTTGTGCGATTTGCAAAGGTGAAATTACAAAACTAAATCTTTTAACTAAACATTAAGCTTTGGACCATTATTGCTCTATGGAAAATTCAAATGTGCTTTAGAGTGTAAGTCGTTTGTTAGGTTAGCGTAAAGGCTCTGCCCGTTTAATAAAAATAGGTACGTAGGTAGATCTATTTTATTTATGCCTAATTAACTTTCGTCATAGAATAGCTTTCGTTACAATGAGGGATTTTACTTTCGTGGCGCTCTCTTCTAGTTAACCCAAACAATTTCAGTTCGATTTCGATACGCATAGTACTCGAATATCGCGGACGTAGAAATATCCATTCTTATAACTTATGCCGCCCTAGTAAATCATTCGTTTACTTGCTGCTCGTCGACGATTTTGAATCAGTCGGGACCGCTCTAATTAGAGCTTCAATAACATTTTTGGTAAACGGCTAAAGGTGTCTAATTATAGTGGATACGATAAAATCGTACTCTGAATTTTGTCGAGTCGTTTTTCGTTCGTCGAGTTTTGAGGACCGCACGGAAGGAAAATCAAATCTCTGAAACAAGCTCTGAACCAAAAAAAAAATGACTTCCATATTACGACAAACAATAAATACCAATTTTGTATTTATTTACAAAGAAATAAATTGTAACAAGTAAGATAATAAAATTTGTATTTATAATAATGTAGTTTCATATAAATAAATATTAGATACATAAGTTACTAACTAGATTTATTGATGTGTTAACTGCATGGTGGTGTGCCCTTATCCTAATATCTACGAAAGATAAAGATGACCATGGATGGATCTTTATGGCCCGTAATTTCACTAGAAACATTGGCCTTCAGTGTAGCGATTCTGAAACCAGTCGGTTGCATCCGACACGGAATCTCATCTCTCGGTCTCTGTCTTATCTGTTTAGCATGACAAAGACCGAGAGATGAGATTCCGTGTCAGATGCAACCGAATGGTTTCAGAATCGCTACCCAGAACACAGTGATATTTTCACGTTACTAACTACTTGAGGGCACTATAATTGGCAAAGGTGTGGTATATTATACTTCCCCAGACGGACTCCAAAGCCACTATGTTGGAATCCTTCAACAGACTTCAAAAATAAGGAGGTTCTCAATTCGTAATTAGTATCTCGTAAAAACTAATCACAAGTGAACATTTATCAACAAAATTTTTTTCGCGGGGCCAGAAAAAAAGCTATTATCTTATAGTAACTACAAATACAAACTAGGTACATACTCGATTACTCGTACTTACAATCATGGCCGTATAAAAATGTATACGTCCATTCATTACATTGATACAATGCGTAGGTAGCAAGCAGCGAAAACGGCGGCTACGTACTGTGCGAGCGAGCACACGCTATGTACATTGTTTTCGTTAGAGTATAGTAAATAACTGTATAAAAACGAACTGTGTGTTACAAGGAATAACGACCTAGAAGGAGCTCAGTGGGCGGGACTACGCTTAATAAAGTTGCTTTCGCCATTGTTATTGATTTGCCTGTCCTTCTAGTCGAAATGAAAGAGACAGTAATAGCGACAACGTTAACAATGTTGTTGGACAGTAAAAGCAGGGAAAATGTTCAATGGAAAATGACGTCATTCGCATTGTTATTGGCGGCTGGCGGCTTACACATACATTTTGGAAGGAATAAAATACGTGTTCTTTATCGTTGTAGTACGGAATCCAATATAAATTATACAGAGTTTATACCAGGCGATGTTTACTTCTGTGAAAACATGAGATCCTAGTAGAACGTTCGGGGGGAGGTCCAGAAGTCCGCGGAATGGAGAAACAAACAAAATAAGTATTGAAATCTGTGAAGAATACGATGATGCGATACGATACGATAAGCATGGTATGGCATGGTATAAGGTGGTTGGTATAAGTAGCATCACAGTATAAAGAAATTAGACTGTGGTAATAATAATACCGTGGCGATCGAGTTAAAAAAAGATTGCATATTTTTACTTCCTACAGAGACCACTCTATTTAATCAAAGTAATTTAAGAAATTTTATAGTTAAACCATGGACGTTTAAAAAACATTTTTTTTTCGTCCATGAGTTAAAACTAATAAACATGCACAAAAAAACATAGGTTAATACAACCAACACATTGTAAATAAGTAACATAAGTAGTAAAATAACATTGAACTCTTAAAAAAATCCTTGTCTTTTATTTATATCAATGGAAAATAATGATTTGGATAGAAAAACTCAAGAGCCAAATAAATTACAATCTAAAGCTAGATTTTACATAATCTAATTTAATAATAAAATGCACATTTAAATTCTAGAATCTAGATCATGAGGGCCGTGGGAAAAGGGGAAATTTCATTGGATAATTTTGACACATTGATCCGATCTGACAGAACCATTGAACTCTTTAGATAAATCAATGGACATAACGGTATTTTTTGACCCTAATGCTATTCTTGAGTCATATTGTAGTTAGTTCTGGGGGCACGGCAGTGCCCCCGCCAAGTCGAGCGCGAAGTTAGTTTTACTTCGACAGGTACAATTAACCGAAAAATAATCAGTTAAATTGCAAACAGTATGTGACGGTTCCTTTGATAAAACTAAGTAAACGTAATGTGTTTTAAGACTTCAATGGACGGTTCACAATATTTCAACAGATTACAATCCCGCCAGATAATCTAACGGCGTTCGGTGACTTTTTATTCACAGGATGAAGAACGCAGAAGCGCGACTGTTTTCCGGGGAAAATGTAGAAGTAGAAATCATAGCGGACGGGTGTGCGGTCAACTATTTAGAACACGTAGAAGCCATCATCAATGTGAAATATAGCAGACGAGGCGCTCTTCAAATCTATCTCACTTCTCCCCAGGGTACATAACTATGTTTTATTTATACATGGACGTAGGTATAAAAAAAGTCGGACGTAGTCTCGCTAAAACAAAAACTGTGTCACTACAGTCGGCCACATTTGCACGTGTGCGTTGTCACGTTGTCACTGATAGGCTGACACGCACACTTAAACACAAGTTTGTGCGTGTACTGGCCTACTGACGTGTGCGTGCCAGCCTGTATGTGACAGCGCGTATGTGCATTTTATGTGGCCGACTCTGTGGACACAGTTTTTGTTTTAGCGAGACTACGTCCAACTTTTTTTATACCTACGTCCGTGTCTACGAGTATATCTTTTTCTAGATAGTAGTTTCTGAGATGCGGCGCTGCAATCGCTTTAAACACACGAACGGTCTCAAAATGAGTTCAAATTAGTTGTCATTAGTATAAAAATACCAAGTATATTTATAATAAATAAATCATGAAGAAATCGACAATAGTACATTATGATATAAGTGCGGTAAGTTGATAATTACAGCCGAGGCTTTATTGCTAGCTCGAGCCGAAGGCGAGAGCTATAATTAGCAGAGGCTGTAATTATCAAAGCGCACGTATGTCATACGACGTTTTATAACAAATTTGCGAGTAAATAAACAAAACTCTGACGACATTTTCAAATAAAAACAATACAGCGAAAAAAAACGCGTGGAATAACTTTAACTTGATCACAGCACAGAGTAAGTAATCACTATGGATCACAGATTAGCAATGCGCGCGCATCGGTGCCGGCGACGACACAGAACCAGCCGGTATGCCATTAATAATAAAGTAAATTAATATTTTTGTGTTTTGTTACAGAAAAATTAAAGTAATTAAAGGTCTAAATTAATTAAATGAACGAATTTAATAATTATTTATTATATTTTACCTCTCAAAGTTAATTTTATTCATAAAATATTGACCACACTTTTCTGACATAAAAACTCTTTACTAAGATTTAAAAAGGTACCGTTCGTTTTAGACGGAGCATATCTCTCTACCTAGTCTGTGGACGGAACATTTTGAAACCGTGCGTTTTACATTACACATTACAGCACTAGTGCGTAATAAGATACATTACGATACAGAAATTGGTCCAATAAGAGACCCTTTACGAGCAAATATGTTATAAAATATATTTACCGCATGATAACTTTTTTTTCGAAGTATTTACACTAATTACGATGTTTTTTTTGTAAATAATTACTTATCTATTTATTTAGCCTCGTTTAAGTACAATAATCAGTTTTCTAACATAGCACAGTACTTGCGTGTCATACCTAAATCCGATAAAAACAAACAAACAAAGAAAACTTCACTGTTTAATTCGCTCGCTCACTCGGCAATGTTTACATTCCCGAGTTGAAATGCAAATAAAATACCTAAATTAGGAAATTTTAAAACGAACCTATAACATAAAACTTCTACGTTAAAGTAGTGTTGTGTAAAAAAAGTAAAAACCAAACAACACGGACAAAAATAATTTGTCTCTCCTCTCCTCTTGGGGCTTTCGACGGCGAGCCTTTTTTTATTTTGACAACTTTAGCTCTTCACACTTTTTACTAGGAGAACATAAATAGTGTCGGATAGTGTAAACTGGAAAGTGCGAAGTTGTACGAGTACACATAGCGCCATCTAGTCATAATATGACTTTAGTTTGTGTTTTACAGGAACCAAAGTGCAGTTGTTGAGCGAACGTCCGCGAGATGACTCTAAAACGGGTTTCGTCAACTGGCCTATGACGTCAGTCGCCACATGGGGCGAGAAGCCCCGTGGAGTATGGACTCTAACTGTGATAGATACGGTAGATATTTATGTATACATACTAAGTACGAGTTTTTAAAATACTATTTTTTAAGTTTTTTTTAGCTTTAATAGGTTTACACTTGACCGCCATAAGCTACGATGCGGTCTACGATAAAGCCTGATTACTTAGAAAAAACCGTTTCTCGACTTGAAGACACCAAGATGGTTACAAGGTTACAATCATCGATATACTTACGTCAATGGATGAGCCCTGAGCACCTTGAAATTGGTAATAAACTGCGTCTCGGTGTGTATCGTAGGTAAGTGGTTTACAAAGAACCAATCTACTGGACCCCTAGAATCGCTAGCGGCGAGATATGTTGTCGTTCTACTTAGTTTGGTTGTTGACAACGAATAGTGATAGGTAAAAACGTCCGGCGTTCACAGCTTCCTGCAACCGACTAGAACGGAAAGAGTGAGCTCACTCTTCCCAACGATGACATAATTACGTGCGCCTGAAGTTTGGAAGGGCACATCTGGTGGTTTATATCGATGACTCAGGCAACATATCCAACATTATCATAAAAGTGGAGTATATCCTAAGTATTTCTGTGTCCTTAGTACGAGTTTTGATAGTTCCCGAAAATATAATTATTTACGTTAATGATAATTACCTACGTAGCTTGCAGCACTAAGGCAAATTCTTTAGAGTCAAAAGGAAAGTAAGGGAAATTTAAAATCGTTTAAGTATTATCATAGACGTATAAAAAAAGTCGGACGTAGGTAGTCTCGCTAAAACAAAAACTGTGTCACTAGAGTCGGCCACATTTGCAAGGTGCGTTGTCAGGTTGTCACTGATAGGCTGAGACGCACACATTTACCTACGCAAGTTTGCGCGTGTAATGGCCCAATGATGTGTGTATGTGTGCGTGTCAGCCTGTATGTGACAGCACACACGTGCATAATATGTGGCCGACTCGATGGACACAGTTTTTGTTTTAGTGAGGTCTGACTATTATATACGTCCATGATGTATGAAAAGGTGATCAAATTGTACTTGTTTCTTTGCAGACGTCTGAAAACAATTCAGGTGAAGTGGGTCCAATCAGCGTCGTCGTTCACGGCACTCGTGATGCACCGGCACATATGGGCTCAAAAACATCATCATTATTTTCATCATCATCGTTTGAGGAGCTTCCTCAGCTGATTCCCGACGAAGAGTTCGAGGACATGGACCCCACGGCACTGCTGGCTCAGTTCGAGCAAGAGTTGCAACGGATGCATCACCGGAAGGACGACATGAGTCAATTTAATTTCGGATTTTAATAAGCCCTAAAAGATAAAAGTTATTTGTTAGCTCCTATGAAACGAAAAATCTATCCTATGAAAATCTACAATTAAAAGTTTTTAGTGACCGCAAATAAGATTAAAGAAACAGTTGTGTGTAAAGTCGATTTACGTGATAATGTCAAAAAAAAAAAACTGATGAAACATTACATAATTATAATCATTGGTATATGAATTGAATTGAATGATTATCACTGAATTATCATTATTTTGTATAGGTAACACCGTCGCTGTCTCTTTTCTACTCGGACGCTTCGACCGATGGAGTGAAAGAGAGATAAATGCGTCACAAGCTGTCTTCAGTTGCTTATTAGGTACTTATTTATTACAGTTGGCTAAATTTAGTTGTTGTAGTTGAATTCAGTGTTGTGTAGTATCACAGTCTATGTATTTCTTTATACTGTGGTAATATTATCCAGTAAGCTATAATACTACATTCAGAAGTGAGGATTGCTTGCTTCCTTTGATTATAATACTTGTCTAGATGGAGCGTTACACTGTAATCGCGACAAAAGTAACAGGCCAGGTTCAAACCCTTGTGTGCTCGCGCACACAAGGGTTTAAAGGTAATAAATAATTACTATTTTGAGAAAACATGTAGGTACAATATATTTTGAAGTCAAAACTTCTTTTGGCGCGCCAAAGACAGATTTTTCGTGGGCTGTCAATTTAATTCTAGCGTCACGCTCGGGAATGATAAGAAATCTTCGGGTAAACTCGGACCATAGCCATTGGCCATCTAGAAATGCCTCAGCCTTTCCCATTGGCCTTTTAAAAATGTGTCAGCATTTCTAGATGGTCATGTTCATAGCCACGCCCTCCGGTTTTACACGCGTAGTTTCCAAAGTAAACAATCAAATTCTGAGTTATAAGTTACCACTTCTGTCGGCAGTGCCTATGACTGCCAATATTTTTCTTTCATGAATTCTGAATAGTACGTTTATTAATTTCCTTTAAAATGTACCCTGATGCAAATTTAGCGCTATTTTAATTTAATGCATTTGGGCGGACACTTTTTCAAGTACACATTTGAAACTCCTTACCACAATCGGTCAACTCTCCATATTTTCACGTCATATTGTTAAAACCATGGCTAAATAAACTTAAAGTTTAAAACTTATAAAATTGAATACAAGTGAAAAACCGAAATACCATAATAATAAGTGATTCTAGCGACCAAGAAGTTTATTTGACGCCAACAGAATCGACTGAAACTGAAAATGCGCAAAGCGTTTAGTAATTTCCTCGCTAGGGGGGGATGAAAAATTACGTGTTAGACTCGAGTGCAAAGATTTTTCACCTTGTGCCCTTTTGATTCCCTTGCTACGCTCAGGATTCTAATTTTTGAATCCCTCGCTACGCTCGTGATTCAACTTTAGAATCCTTCGCCTGCTCGGTCATCAAAATTGAGCACGCGGTTAAAAAGCCACTTTGCACTCTTGTACAACAAATAACTATTATAAAATCAATTGTTTCTCTAACAACTAAACTGACAGATCGAGCTTATCTGTCAGTTGAGTTATTTCGATATTTTTTGGGTGTTTCTAGGTTTCTACGTTCGAACGGTTTATCTCAAAGATAGTTTTACCTCGGTGGTTTATCTAGACAAGTGTATAATCAAAGCTTGCTTCCAACGTGCTTCTGCATTCAGCTAAACTAAATTGAGCCAAGTGTAAAAAGGCTTTTAGGCCAATCGTGCCTCCCTATCGCTATACTAGCTGTTGGTGTGTTGGTTAGTCGCAGAACAATATATTTTTTTAATTTTCGTCTAAAATCTTTTGGAAAAAATATTAGATCATTATAATTACTAGTCATCTGTTAAGATCTAATTTCGAGTCAGTGAAATCTATACGGCAAACTTTTGTAACATTTTTTAAACCTTATTGCTATTAATTTACAGTTAAAACTACTTCCAAGATTTTATTTTAGTTTTTGATAAGTTTTTTTTAGGTGATTTATTTTGTGTCTCTGTGCCGTCCGATTTATTTTTGTGGCTGCGTTGTGTTATTTTGTAACCATGGACGTATAAAAAAAGTCGGACGTAGCCTCGCTAAAACAAAAACTGTGTCCATCGAGTCGGTCACATAATATGCACGTGTGCACTGTCACATACAGGCTGACACGCACACATCGGTGGGTCATTACACGCGCTACTTGTGTATACGTGTGCGTGTCTGCCTATCAGTGACAACCTGACAATGCGCACGTGGAAATGTGGCCGACTCTAGTGACACCGTTTCTTACGAAGTAACTATTTTCTGATCTGTGCCGTTTCTGTTTTACCGAGACTACGTCCGACTTTTTTATACGTCCATGTTTGTAACTTAGAATTTATTAACCTTGTGGTCAATGGACGTATAAATTATACGTTCATGCCTGCGCTTTAGATTTTAGATAAAGTAATAATAAAAATGCTATAATGATCTCCTTTAAAACGTTTATTTATATTTTGTATATAACAATACTTATTTTATATTTACAGAATAACAATACAATTGTAATTATTATTTAGTTTGTTTATTAAGCAAACCTCACGACAAAATTTAAAAGAAAAAATAGTGGGGCTGCCTATAGAAGTGAAAACTTATACCTCGGAATGTTAGTATTGAACAGTACTTAATCTTCCATAATATTATACGTCAATGGTGTAGCTATAGATTTGTAGTGTACAGCTATCGCGTATGTCGATGAAGAAAAGCACAAGATTTCACCCATCCAAAAAACACAAGATTACACCCATCTAAAAAGCGCACTTCCTACTCCACTGGGGTTGTTTAAGTATTACTTAAGCACTATAATAGGGAGGTTGTGCTTTTCTTTTGATGAGATGTGTGGGGGGGGGGGTAGGTCTAGATGGTGATTACGTCAGCAATAGTTGTTTATTTTGTTACACAGATGGCAACTCACACGTTATCTAGACTTGAAAACGGAACGCATTTGCGGGAATGGGTACCAACGTTTACGTAAGCATAGGAGGGGAGGGGGTAGAGCTTTGCTTACTTTTGATGACAAGGGGGGAGGGGGGGGGGGGTGTCAATAATTGCAATAAATCTGATTACGTAATACTTCAACCACTGGCGCCACCACTCACACGCTACGCGCTATTGGCTGAACTCATAACATTTCCGCTGCCAAAAAGGGCTCAATGCGGAGAAGGATTCACTTCAAAAATCTAATCAAACACGCCATAATCATAACGTATGTCTTGATTGATCAATCAGTATATTATGTATAGGTGTACCATGAAATAATGGCGCTTGGATGACATTGTCAGGAGGGCGTGGGCATCGGGAAATCGGGCATCAGCAACCCTGGTTGGCTGGTTGGCTTGATGACGTTAGTTCGCATTTTGGCCACGCGCCATTATTTCCATGTACGGGTATTTCTTATATTTATGTCATGATTCATGATTGATGACTGATTGATCATGTTGGCGTCGTCATTGTTTACCTTTTATGTCAGGTGAAGGAACATTATGTATTGTGAAACGTTTGATAATATTATCGAATACTTAGAAACAATAGAAATAAAAAATAATGTATAAGGTTGTAATCAGTGTTGCATATCAGTGTAAAAATTATATAAAAATGTACGGTTGTCTATGAATACAAACAGTATTATATTTACTTTCAAAGGGTTTTATTTATTTAAATCCACCATCATTAGTACCTACCATCTTTTCTTAAAACTCCATATAAGTAGTCGTATTCTAAACACTAGCTGACCCGGCGAACTGTGTTCCAACAAAGATGCAATAAATGAGCAGGTTTAGAATTTTGACGGCTAGACTGATGTTTTGACTGATGTTTTTTTTATTGGTGAATATCTTATTTTTATACTTATCATCCTATTCCGGACGGAGTCAAATTCAAAAACACCAAAATCATAGCTATCATCCTACCCTTCAGCCATCTAATAAACACGGTGTACATCTGTACACCGTGTTTAGATATTTATTTCCAATTGAAAGGAAATAAAAAACAGCAATATTAAATCTGAAAACCTTTCAGTAGGGTGGTAAAGCCTCAACAAATTTACTCTAACCTTTAAACTCAATAAAATGTCTTCCTTAGGTAGGCTCACTCATACTCATTCATGTGCATATCTTTCTAGAAAAATCAATGAACAGTTTCTCTCAAAGACCGACCGGTACCCCTGACGTAGAATCCCAAATCCTGCAACTCTTTGACAACGAAATCATCTTTGTACTGCTCTATTTTGGCAATCCAGTCTTCAGTGGAAATGAAATGCCTGCAGTGACCACCCAAGTCATTCGGGAGGTACTGGGGATGTATGTGTTTGTGGAGAGAGTTAAGATCAGAGCCGTGGAAGTGAATCTTCGACCAGACTGCTGAGGGGATGAAGCGCTTGAATAAATAGAACACGGAGTGCAGAATCCAGTTGTAGTTTACTATGTGGAGACCGTGCATCGTCAGGGGGAAGGATACCTGCAACAGAAAATAAATGAGATTTAATTCGTCATGGATTGAAATTGGACACAATTGGTGCTGTATGGAGGTGGGATTTCGTTATGTGATGAGAGGGGAGTGACTATGGCGAGATTATATGCGATTATATCATATGCGTTTTTTGTACGAAGTTCTTCTAAGCCTACTTCCACTAATGTTATGAATATGAAATGATAAGCACACCCAAAGGCGTAATTGCACACTCAACTAGTTTTGTAATAAGAAAATCCTCTAGAAAAATAAGTTATAGGTAATCAATCATAACTAAGAAACGTAGAAAACCATTTTCGTAGATAAAAAACCGGACGAACGGAGTTGACAAGCTACCAAGTGGCGTCTAGCGGACGTGACCGGAATTCAAAAGTTGAATGTACCCAAAATGTACCTGTGCAATGAATGATTTCATTGGAATCACAGATAAGTCACAGTTAGTATGACAGTTTTGTGCAAACCTCTTAAATGAACGTGTTCGCCTGGTATTCAGAAGCGCCATTCAGTGGGCAAGTGACGTGTTTGTAACGCGAAGAGATGGCGGCGTAATCAATCAGAAGAGACAGACAGACAGAGACAAATTTAATAATACTCGTTTAGTTTTGATACGTTTTGTAACAGTTTATTTATACTTTATATGATATGTATCGGACACTTTTCATGGTTCATAACTCCGATACGAGCACATTCCTCACTCGCCTCTTTTGTCCATATTTCGTGGATATTTTCCACTAGAGTTACCTACGCTAAGCGAGACTTATAAAAAAAAATTGAGTCACAGGAACTGCCGATAGAAGTGAAAACTTATAACTCAGAATTTGATAGCTTACTTTGGAAACTACACGGGTGTAACGGGAGGGTGTGGCTTGGGCATCATGGCATGACCATCTAGAAATGCACCAGCATTTCCCATTGGCTGACGCATTTCTAGATGGCCATGCCATGATAGGCAGAACACGCCCTTTTAGCATTTCCCATTGGATGACGCATTTAGATAGCCAATGGTCATGGTCCCGAGTTAACCCGAAGATTTCTTATCATATCCGAGCGTGACGCTAGAATTCATTTCACAGCCCACAAAAAATCTGTCTAGGCGTGACAAAAGAAGTTTTCACTTCAAAAAGGCAGCACAGTAATTTGACACAGAACACGATAGGGTTTTCACTTCTATGCTTCTATCGTGTTAGAATTTTAGTACTAAACGGCTTTAACGTTACACAATACGTCAATAGCTGCAGGTATACTACTATTAAGCATGTTGGTGACTCAAATTCACAAGATTTGACCTATCCAAAATAGTCTGACGCGCAAGTCTCGCTCCAACGCTACATTAGCATCAAGCATGGTAGGGCGCGGTAGTGACAGTTAGCTGTTATGGGGCGTCGGTAGAAATCAGGGATTTATCGTAACCGAAGGCGGAGTCGGAGTTTTTAAACATTGGCGGGCAATTGATTTAAGGGGTTGGAAATTTGGATTTCCATTTACTTTCCACCGCAATAAGGGATTATCTCAAATATTACACGTGTGTACCTCCGATTAAAACCTCCGATTTAAAAGTTTCGGAGCCGAAGTCGGAACCGAAGGTGTAATAATAATCGGACGTTCCGACTTAACGGAGTCGGAGTCGAAGCTCCGTAACATCCCTGGTAGAAATCTCGCCTATGGTGATGATAGTGCTAAAACTGACACTGGTTAGTGTGTCAGGGACGCAAAACCATAAGATGTTGATGATTTTTGCAGTGGTAGGATTCTTAGCAGAGTGCGCCTGGGTAAGTACCATACCTTTGCCAGTTGTTCTACCGCCAAGCAGGAATGTGCAAACATTACTGTGTTCCGGTTTGAAGGGCAATGTTTCCAAAAAATAACAGGGCTTAGAGATATAATATCTTAGATCTCTGGGTGACAACTGCAGTGCATGCTAGGTAATGATTTGGACTCTTCATGTTTCAATAGCTGCGTGTCACTGTGCTGTGTTATGTGGCAGGCATGTTGCTTACCATCAGTCACATGCATTGTTGGTCTCGCCACACTTCATTAAAAAAAATGTTTCTCGGCCAAAACGGGCTCAACACTAATTCTTTAGCGTTGAGAGTTAACAAATACAAGTGAACTTGTATAAAGCGATGCACCTGACATAAGAGCACGGCGCACGGTCAACCTTACCCCCATTAACGCCACGATCTGGCCAGCCACCGTAGGCGTGAGATGGGTGCAGTGGCCGACACACAACCCGTCCAGATCCACAATGATGGTAACGCCCAAGATCTGCATCTTTGGTTGCATCACAGCTACTTCGTCCATCAAAAGGGCGCAGCGAACCACATCTGAGATATTTGGTACTGCCTCTGTGTCCCAGTGACCTGGAAAATCGAGAGGATTATGTAACCTGGATGATGTAATTTCTTTAACAATAGGGAATATGCATGTAGTTTAAATGGGCTTGATTTTTTTTTCATAGTATCTTTAATGTCCGGCCATTATGCCTAAATCATTATTTTATCATTTAGTTAGTTATTAATTGCAAAAAATATTAATTAAAAAGTGCAAAATAGGCGAGGGAAATTCAAATTTGCGAAACGCATCACTATTGGTCGAAACAAAAGTGACGTCACATGACATGTTATCTGATTTAACGGTGTCGATATTCGTACTGTGCTAGTAGTGTTTGAGAGAAAGGTCGTGTGTATTTGTATTTATTGTAGTGTTTTGCATTAGCTTGTGTAATTTTAGCATTCTGGTGATATTAGGGATCATCTAGGATTATGACTAAAAGTGGTTTTGTCAAAGGATATTCGGACAATCTACCGAAAATAGATGTATTCATGATGACGGCATATATTGCATCAAAGCCAGATTTTATGTTCGCTGAGGTCAGAGGTGTAAAAGCTGCAAGGTAATTATTAAAAGACAATAATTATAATCTATTACGTAGGTTTTTATGCAAAAGTTTATGCAATCAGCCGTAGGTACCTATAAATAATGTTGGAACATGGAAACTGCTGATCTACTGCCTATATTATAATAATTTATAACTAATACATTTATTCATATTCATTAAGTGTATTACGTTAAATAATTTAGTCGTGAATTTTTAACAACAATAAATCATGTTGAATTTGACAAACATTTTTTTATCTGTATCTGTAACAAGTAAGCATACTTGTTACAGATCTTGGTAGCGATTCTAAATCCATTCGGTTGCATCAGACACGGAATCTCATCTCTCGGTCTCTGTCATACTAAACAGATAAGACAAAGACCGAGATACGAGATTCCGTGTCGGATGCAACCGAATGGATTTAGAATCGCTACCCTGAACGAGAATCATAAGGTGAATAGATATGATCGGCAGTAGGCTATGTTCAAGCTTGAAATTCATAAAAGGAAAGGAAATTTACAGTGCACCTAAGCAGAGCCTTGTGCCAAAAACATCAAATACTGAAAGTTTCTTGTCTGTAGTAAAAAATAATTGTAAGATTTGTTTAAAAATGATTGTAAGTGACACAGATTATCGCGTAATCAAGTTTTATACAGAGTGAAACAATGTTGAATAGGTACTTCAATGTTGATAAGTTACGGCTGGTCTAGTCGGGAGAACGGCGACTGCCGATCCGGAGACCCCAGGTTCAAAATCACGCGCACTACTGTCTTTTCGAAGTCATGTGCGTAATGCCACTAACTTCAAACGGTGAAGGAAAACATCGTAAGGAAACCGACATGTACCTAGAATCTTTCGAAGTCATGTGTCATCCACCAACTTGCACTGGGCCAGCGTGGTGGATTATGGCCTTGACTCTCTCCTTGCGAGAGAAGGCCCCGAATCCCAGCAGTAGGAACATTTAGTGGGCTGTTTATGTGCACATGTGAAAAGATACTTCATCTCTTCTCATTACTTTACACCATTGTTTTCGTGTTTTCGCATATCTTGGAACAGCAAAAAACATTTTATCGGATGTACTTCTTATAGTGATTTGCACTTTGGTACAAGGCGATACCTATAAAATGTTTTTTTTAGCTTTTCCCATCGTTTTAATAGCTAGCACAACTCAAAAATCGGTACATAGTAACTGCAACACTTCTAGACTTGTAGTAAATAAACACAGAGCATGGCCTGTGACGTCATGCAAGGCGCGGGAAAGATGGCGGCGTTCAAACAGGTAAAATTTTATCGATGTTTTCAATATTATTTAAAAAATCAATGTGAACATTTGCAAGAGTATTTATATTTTTTATTGTGTTATAATAATGTAATAAGTGAATTAAAAATATAAAAAAAAATCATGCATATTCCCTATTGTAGGCTTGTACTAGCCGCCACCTCCCCGAGAAGAAGCTGATTCACTCTCAACTTGAAGACACCAACATTGTAACTATTGGGACAAACCAACTTAAACATTTTTATTACGAAAGTAGAGTCATATACCTCTTCGTCCGAGTCTTTGGAACATTCACCATGAAATGATGTCCTTTTTTGCGAGCTAAGAGCAGCCCGATAGAAAAAAGGGCAAGGTGGTTCAATTATCAAGATCAGTTGCACACTGTCAGACAAAACCAACTTTGCAGAGCTACAAACTAGCTACTAAGCTAGCAACTTTGCGGCGATGTTCAACTTTCTGTCATACTAAACAGATAAGACAAAGACCGAGATACGAGATTCCGTGTCGGATGCAACCGAATGGATTTAGAATCGCTACCCTGAACGAGAATCATAAGGTGAATAGATATGATCGGCAGTAGGCTATGTTCAAGCTTGAAATTCATAAAAGGAAAGGAAATTTACAGTGCACCTAAGCAGAGCCTTGTGCCAAAAACATCAAATACTGAAAGTTTCTTGTCTGTAGTAAAAAATAATTGTAAGATTTGTTTAAAAATGATTGTAAGTGACACAGATTATCGCGTAATCAAGTTTTATACAGAGTGAAACAATGTTGAATAGGTACTTCAATGTTGATAAGTTACGGCTGGTCTAGTCGGGAGAACGGCGACTGCCGATCCGGAGACCCCAGGTTCAAAATCACGCGCACTACTGTCTTTTCGAAGTCATGTGCGTAATGCCACTAACTTCAAACGGTGAAGGAAAACATCGTAAGGAAACCGACATGTACCTAGAATCTTTCGAAGTCATGTGTCATCCACCAACTTGCACTGGGCCAGCGTGGTGGATTATGGCCTTGACTCTCTCCTTGCGAGAGAAGGCCCCGAATCCCAGCAGTAGGAACATTTAGTGGGCTGTTTATGTGCACATGTGAAAAGATACTTCATCTCTTCTCATTACTTTACACCATTGTTTTCGTGTTTTCGCATATCTTGGAACAGCAAAAAACATTTTATCGGATGTACTTCTTATAGTGATTTGCACTTTGGTACAAGGCGATACCTATAAAATGTTTTTTTTAGCTTTTCCCATCGTTTTAATAGCTAGCACAACTCAAAAATCGGTACATAGTAACTGCAACACTTCTAGACTTGTAGTAAATAAACACAGAGCATGGCCTGTGACGTCATGCAAGGCGCGGGAAAGATGGCGGCGTTCAAACAGGTAAAATTTTATCGATGTTTTCAATATTATTTAAAAAATCAATGTGAACATTTGCAAGAGTATTTATATTTTTTATTGTGTTATAATAATGTAATAAGTGAATTAAAAATATAAAAAAAAATCATGCATATTCCCTATTGTAGGCTTGTACTAGCCGCCACCTCCCCGAGAAGAAGCTGATTCACTCTCAACTTGAAGACACCAACATTGTAACTATTGGGACAAACCAACTTAAACATTTTTATTACGAAAGTAGAGTCATATACCTCTTCGTCCGAGTCTTTGGAACATTCACCATGAAATGATGTCCTTTTTTGCGAGCTAAGAGCAGCCCGATAGAAAAAAGGGCAAGGTGGTTCAATTATCAAGATCAGTTGCACACTGTCAGACAAAACCAACTTTGCAGAGCTACAAACTAGCTACTAAGCTAGCAACTTTGCGGCGATGTTCAACTTTGAGACTTTTTTTTATAGCATTAAGTGACGAGACGAGCAGGACATGTGCGTGATGGTAAGCAACATGCCTGCCACATAACAGCACAGTGACACGAAGCTGTTGGAACATGAAGAGTCCAAAGAGTCTACCTATTAGATATCAAAGATTTTATATCTCTAAGCCCTGTAATTTCTCTGGAAACATTGGCCTTCAAACCGGAACACAGTAAAGTTTACCCATTACTGCTTGGCGGTAGAATGACTGGCAAAGGTGTGGTACTTCCCCAGGCGGACTCTGCCAAGAGTCCTACCACTATAAGACTTTGAGGTCTTATTAAAAAAAGGGTAAGGGCTAATTTCTTTCTCAATTAAATTTATTGTAACATTGCCTATACAGTACTCGTATACTCGTAGGACCAACTACGATGGTCATACTTCAAATCATCATCCTCATCATTATGAAAAACCTATTAATCAAGGATTATTGAAAGCAGTGCATTGATTTTTAAAATTACCTTCTAACGCCTATAAAACACAAGCAAACTCGGCGGTTTTCCTTTGTGATATTACTAAAGAAAACAAATAAATAAACACTTGATTCTCCAATGCAGTATGGCTCAATTTGTCGTGTAGTTCTTAATTTACAAAGTGGAGTAAGATTTTACTTATATCACGATGTATGATTGTTTCGCCAGTCACATTATTATGTGTTTGCGCAGAGCACTTAACTTTCTAATGACATGTCTCAAGGAACGACGTTAACAATCTTTTTGTGTCTAGCGCGATGTCTGGTCTAGAAATTCATTGCAGTCTTTTTGTGCCGAAAGTAATTACGACGTGATTTCAGACGAATCATACACTGATTGAAAAAAAAAACATGGTAACTGGCGCTTCTAAGACTTTTCAAGAAGTTTTTTTAGCGTATTGGTTCGTTTTTGACCACCATCTCGCCTGATGGTAAGCGACGGTGTGGTCGAAGATGACGCACGTTGACCTAGAAAGTACTTACCTATTCACTCTGACCTTGACGACATTATTTTTTTTTGTACATATTTAAGTTTCTATGTAGGCTGAATGTGATTTATTTAAATAATTATTAACATGTATAATGATATAGAATGTATAATGGTCCCCTGCTCGCTCTGCTCACCGCGGCCTTGACACGGGGTCGCCATCGTGAAAATAAATGGTGAACGCGACTTTCTCCTGCCGAAAAGTGGTAAGCGGGCGGACTTACCGCCTGCTCTCCTTCTGGGGCATTGATGACGGGGATCAGCAGAACAGAGAAAGGCAGGCTGCAGCGGGTTCGCGGTAGAATGCCTGGCTTCGTGGCTTAGTGGGTAGTAACTCTGCCTGCGAACCCAAGGGTCGTGGGTTGGATTCCCACCCAGTGCAAGTATTTGTATGATGAATTCCAATATTTGTATTGTGTCTGGGTGTTTCTATGTAAAATAAGTAAGCATTTAAAACTATATACCGAAGTGTTATATCAGCTATCTGGCCGCCATAGCACAAGCTTTGCTTAGTTTGGGGTCAGATGGTGTTGTGTGTGAATAAAATTATCCACCAATATTTATTTATTTACTTAATGCGAGAGCGTTCTCAAGTTCCATGCACCAGGGGTGCAGATGGGAACACCGTTTCCTGTAAAACTCCTATCATATTTTCTTACCAAACCTCATGAGTATGATGCGGCCGTTGTCCGGACTCTCAGGCAGCACACCTCCGTACACATTCTTCACTTTCTGCAGCCCGAATGCGTCGCAGTCGTAAAGGTAAGCGTTTTTTCGCCGAAACTCCTCGTACCTCACCATCTGCATTGGTAAAACAACTTTATATTATCCAGTAATTAGCTATGAAAATGTATTGTTGATTGTTCAGGCTTTGACCGAAAGTCGGGACTCTACCGAATTATTATTAAGCTCTAGGCGTCTGTGTACACTTGTCCAATCTATTTTAGGTTATAGTTTTCCAACCGTAATCGGCGTCTCATAATCAAGCAAACTAGCCTCGTGTAGCTCGGGCACCCCGAGCTACACGAGGCTAGTTTTTCAAGCTAGGATAGCAAGCTAGTACTTCTAGCTTCGTGTAGACAACGCTACGCAACGCTAGCTTCGTGTAGACAACGCTACGCAACGCTAGCTTCGTGTAGACAACGCTACGCAACGCTAGCTTTGTCTATACGAAGCTAGAAGTACTAGCTTGGTTGTTGGTTGCTTACTAACACTAGCTTGTTATACCAGCTTGAAAACCTAGCCTCGTGTAGCTCGGGCATTATAACAGATGGCTGAAAAAAATATGTTAAATTTTTTACCATATCGTCTAATTTCTTTAAGAAAATTAAATATAAGTACCTGTTGCGGAATTTATAACTATTTCTGAATTCGGTTTTTGAAGTGAAAACTTCTTTAGGCGCGCCTACACAGATATTTCGTGGCCATCTAGAAATGCATCGGCCAATAGGAAATGCTGACGCATTTCTAGATGGCCATGTCATGACGCCCAGGCCACACCCTCCGGTTACACATAGTTAGTTTCCAAAGTAAGCTATCAAATTCTGAGTTATAAGTTTTCACTTCTATCGGCAGTTCCTATGACTGCCAATTTTTAATTCATCTGACATTCTAAAAATATTTCCTTGGGATATCTGCCACATATTGGATATTAATACTGCAATATACCATATCAACGTCGCAAAATACCTACCCAGACGAATAATAAACATATACTTACTTCACAGGAAATTATTACCTACTCATCACTATGAGTAATTAACTGTTGGTGTCTACAAATTCCTAGTTCCAACTCAGTCGTCTCACTGACCTCGAAACACTGTAGTTCTTGCCAGATTTACCTGCCGCTTGCATTACATTCAGTAAACAACAGTAACAAAACTCTATGTTGGCAACTATGGCAATGGCCATAGTTGCTCTCAATGATCCATTTTCACTTCGATCAAATACGAGGTGGATTGATAAGTTTCCGGCCTGACCAAGAAAAACAACGTTTTTAAGATTTTTATTTCTCAACATAATCTCCTCCAAGGCTGATACATTTCTCATAGCGGTGTTCTAGTCTAGTAATGCCATCTCTATAGACTGATTCGTCAAGCTCCTCAAAATACCCATTTACAGCTTCGATTACTTCTTCATTGTTCGCAAATCTCTTACCGCCAAGCCATTTTTTGAGGTTAGGAAACAGATAATAGTCACTCGGGGCTAGTAGGCTAGGCTCTGGAGAGTAGGGAGGATGCGGCATCAATTCAAACTTCAGATAGTTGATTTTAGCCATCGCATTAGCATTAGCATTTCGAATAAATTTTTGGTCGACTGTTAGCAAACGCGGCACCCATCTTGCACAGAGCTTTTCCATATACAAATGTTGGTGCAAAATATTTTGTACACGTTCATATGACATCATACAGGTCTCAGCTATCTCACGCACTTTTAATCTGCGGTCTTTCAGCACTATTTGATGGATTTTTTCGATCATATCTGGAGTTGTGACCTCAATGGGGCGTCCTGAGCGAGGCTCATCAGAGGTGCTCACACGACCCTTTTTAAACTCGGAAACCCACTGCTTAACGGTTGAATATGATGGGGAGGATGTCCCCAGTGTTGAGTCCATCTCTTTTTTAATTTCCTTCGGCGTTAACCCCTTCAAATAAAAGTATTTGATGACAGCACGAATTTCCAGCTTTTTCATTTTTACGAAAAACACAGAGGCGTTTTGTTCAGCGTGCTCTCAAACCTAAACTAACATGGCGATCGGACTGAAACTATAGCTACAAGCTATCTAAGGATGGTACTATAGAACGCCACCACAAGGTAGGCCTAGTGGCGCCATCTCTTGGTCAGGCCGGAAACTTATCAATCCACCCTCGTATACCTAATATAATTGGTCGATTCATTTTCAGAAAACAAAAATATAGTTCCTCAGTTCCTCACTAAGCACCAGACAGCGGTAGTCTTTTTTAGAGTATATGGTCATCACCACCTTACTATTACTACATGCCTAAATTGTCTAACTGCTGGGCTAGGACCTCTTTTCCCACCTTACGACTAGCTTATTTAATTTAATGTAAAATTCATACGTTGCGGTAGAGTCTTTAAGACATTGGACAATCCATCTCCCTCCATTACTTAGTACATACTTGAAGAGTCGAATTTTCTTCCTTCTTATAATATTCTTGGTCACAAAAGAAAATTTGAACCACTCCCACATAAAAAAGGAATTTAGGTGTCTGTGTAATATGTACTAACCAGTCTATGAGCAAGCGCGGGGATGAATCTACGACATCTCAGGAAACGAAGCAAGTACGCGTCATCCATACGCCGAGGGCTGCACTCACCACGTTCTGTACAAGAAATTACATTAAAATTGTAAGTAAGGCTTCTTCAACTGCAAAAAAGTCAAGGCCAATTTACAACAAAAAATAAACTTTGTGTGCTTATGTACCTACGCACGCTAGAAGTTAATAGTTCTCTATAATCCTGATGTTAAGAGGTTCGACTGCAACCATAGAATAGATTAATTAACCTGAAGTTGGTTATAATGTTTACTAAATGAATATATTTAAAATAAGTACTCAAATTCAGAGTGTCGCTTTTTAGTGACGCAGTGTGCGCGTACCGTAAATTGTCGCCCCAGATTGGGCAATAGGCTGATTGACAGTTAGCCCTACTAATCTTAACTCGCGTACGTATACGTAAAGCCCTGGAACAATGCCACATCTTTGCCAGTTATACTACCGCCAAGCAGTGGTGTTTAAATACTTATAGGTAACTGTGTTTTGGTAAGACTGAAAAATTACAGTGTAACCAGACATTTTTGGGGGACGAGTATAATGTAGAGCTAGGCAGTGCAGCGATTTGTACTGGCATATCATTTAAGCGCCCGCATTGATAGTTTTGCCATTCGTATTAGAAACAAATTGAAAGATTTGTCACATTGTTCTAAAGAGTCTAAAATTGGCAATGAATAAACCCACTGAGACAACGCATACCACAGCTTAGATGTTCTTACTAACGAAAGTGAAGTCAAACCTCGTCGTTCGAGTCTTTGGAACTTTGTATTGAGCTGGTACTTCTTGTTCATTGTTGAAGGCAACAATGCAACAATGAACTTGTAGACGATGAAAACACCATCATTGGTAACTCGTAATGGCGAAAACACTGACCTGCTTTTTAACGTGAATCAAGTATTTTAATGCAACTTTCCATTTACGAATAGAACATTTATGTAATATTCTTTAGTCATAGTGCATACTGAATACACAGTAGGTTGTCTGCGTGCGTTATCGTCTACGACACCGTCGCTTACTATCAGGCGAGTTTCTCGCATTGTGCTCTCAAGTTGCGCCAATGGTTCTTTTGTAAAGTTATTAGTTAAAAAATATATTAGGTCCTTACATGTGAAGTTGGTGTTTTGTATGGGAGAAACATAAAGTCGTTTTTTTACGTTAAATTTATTTATTTAATCAAAGTATGTACTATTGCTATCTATGCACTTTTGCCATCTCATAGGTAGTTCACTGATCCCTCTACTAAAAAAAACCATTCGGGCGGGAATCAATAAAATCTTAAAATGCGCTTTGGACTACCCCATCTACACCGAGTTGATTTTTTTCCTTGTGAGAAGTCTCACATCTGGAGTGAGGCCATCGAGAAACACAGAGAAGCACTTGCAGTCTCTCTGGGTATCTCGAAGGCTTTTGACAGGGTTTGGTATGACGGCCTTATAAGCAAGCTTTCTGGTTTTGGTTTGTCTCCTGGGTTTGTTGCGTGGATATCGGACTTCTTGAGGGATCGATTCATACGAGTCGTCATTGATTCATACGAGGCTGCTCATCGGATCAAATGGCTGTCAATGCCGGAGTCCCTCAAGGGTCGGTACTCTTTGCGATGCTCTTTCTGCTACATATCAACGATCTGCTGAAGCCCGGTATATTTTGGTACGCAGACGATAGATAGCACTTTTGTAGAGAGTTACATTTCTAGCGCGAGAGCCAGTGTGCAGCAAATCCAATTACTGCGAGAAAGTATGATCGAGCGTTTGAACTTCGCCCTTCAGGCAGCCTCTGAATGGGGCGATGCCAATCTGGCCAAGTTTTTTTTGTCGTGGTAGGACTCTTAGCAGAATCCGCCCGGGGAAGTATCACCTACCACCTTTGCCAGTTACTCTGCTGCCAAGCACTAAAGTGCAAACATTACTGTGTTCCGGTTTGAAGGGCAATGTTTCCAGTGAAATTACAAGGCTTAGAGATATAATATCTTAGATCTCTGGTCTCTGGGTGATGAGCGCAGTGCAGTGGTAGGTAATGATTTGGACTCCATATGTTCCAATAGCTGCGTAACACTCTGCAGTTATGTTTTTTTTTTTTTATAGCATAGAGTGACGAGACGAGCAGGTCATGTGCCTGATGGTAAGCAACATGCCTGCCACATAACAGCACAGTAACACGCAGCTATTGAAACATGATAGTCCAAATCATTACCTAGCACTGCACTGCGCTCGTCACCCATGTGGGTATGTGGCAGGCATGCTGCTTACCACCAGCCACAGGTCCTGCTCGACTCATCACTCTATACTATATAAAAAAAAGTTTAACGAGGGAAAGACACAGGCCTGTCTGTTCTCAGCAAAAAGGAGTAAATTCCAACAGACTCCCAGTCAAGGGTAAACCTGTTCAAGTTAAAAAAAAAGTTATCAAAATTACGAAAAAGATATTGAAATTGTTGGAGCAAAGTCAGCGAGTACGGTGTATGTCTTAGGTAGACGTCTGTTGTGAAGTGTGTGGTCTAGCGTTGAACTACTGAACTATGAACTGAAATTGAACTATCATTGACATATTTGTTTGCTGAAATCGCTGAAATCGTCTACTAACGCCAATGTTTTGTCAATATATTGAAGATTCTTATAGCAGTCTTCTGCCTCATTGACTTACTAATATGAAGATCTATAGACCAATGTTGTGTCATTTTGTGTATAGGTATACTTGAACTATCTTATCTTAATTATCTTCACGAAAGTCTACCGATGCATCGGTAGACCTTCAAGGATTTAAAATCTGAAGTAAATGTTTATTGTAATTACGTTTCTTGAGAAATTAAATTAATAATAGACCCGATGATTATCTTATTGGAGCAGGACGTGTGTATAATTTGGAACACATTTTTTGTTAAACTAAGGTTAAGTTTATGTTTCAATTTGAGTACCAATATAGGTTTTATTTTTATGACAAAAATGATTAAGGTAAGAGAATTTTATACATAAAAATTAATAAACAGTTCAAGAAACTTGTGATTCTTTGCTGAAATTAAGTTCAACAAGTATGAAGCATTAGAAAATTCAGCCCAAATGATTTGTGTTCCAAGTTCCAAGAGTAGCGAGATTTTCGATAAATCGTGAGTGTGACAAATCGTCGTAACTGTAAATTTATCGTTTAAATTTGATTGGTTTTTGTAGTAGTAGGTATTGAAGAAGCAATTTCATTTTACAGAGGCTTTTACTTGAAGCCAGTTTACTTTCCAGCACTTTTACCCAGCCTTATGGGGAAAGTGCTGGATGAGGTCAACACAACAACGGTGAAAAGTTCGATTACTGAACCAAAAGTTCAATATTTTGTAACCGGTTTCGTGAGTCTTCCCAGACCTTCTGTAATTAAGAGATGTTTAACTTGTTTTTTTTGAAGAATCTTCATACTTACATGGTTGTACTCGTATAAACAATATTTGTGCAGTTTTAATGCGTTGAGTAGGAAAACTGTGTGAAATTAAAAGAGGCTTCGAAGCAGTAGGTATCCGTTTACATCAACGAATGATGAGAGGAAGGAAACGCTGTGCTGTATGACTAAAGTCGAGAAACTTTAAATGGAAATAAATAATCATTTTCATCTTGTGCTTTTGTTTACTGCCAATGAATCGTTTTCTTCTAGGTAAGTACCCTCCATCGTAGACTGGAACAGGCGTAATGGCGGTCAAGTGCAAAGCTATTACACAACGTTAAAATGCTTATCGATAACAGATTTGTTTATAATCCAAAAAAAATCTTTTCCAAAATGTTTATTTCGAATAAATTCAGTTATGATAATCACGAAATTTCAGAACTACAGCTAAAGTATAAATATCCACACACTGACACACTCCTCGTAATACTCCTCGTCTTCCTGTAATTTATATTTAAAGTTCAAGTAAAAACGTATTTTTATCTGAATAGTTTTTTGGCTTTTGTCAATATGCACTCGTATTCGTTGCAAATTCGTTTTATATATCGGAAAAAAATTAAACTATTGGAAAATTACCTTTTCAACACAATCAGACATGTAATGACACCTATACTAAAACTGTGACTTTTCATTACTATTACTAACAAGTGTGTTGTAAAGTTTTTTTTATTGGTCGAGTTGCTTTGTTTTATAAAAGTTTCGATACAAAAAAGATCATGTTCAATATAAAAAAATAATTAATGCAGCTATTGCTTGCTCACTTCATGCAACCATGCAAGGCCATGCAAGGCATTAATGGCGCCTCAGCGGTAATCACCAACTATACACACTTGTAGCATAATCTACTATTACCAAATAGGTACACCGTCACGGTAAAGTCGTAAGTGTTGTTGTATGTATATTGTATGTGGTTGAAGGCTAAATTTCGAATGTCGAGCTTATTTTAGGAAATAGTCTGGTAAATAGGGTTATGCAGGTTAGACATAAGTATGAAACTACTTTACGGTATCACAGATTACAGAAATAAAACCAGATGGAGCACGCAGAACAGAGCTACTGAAGCAGACAAAGGAAATACAAAAGCCGAAGCAAATACAATCTCCAGTCAGTATGAAACGGACTTCCGTGTTGTACGGGAGTCCCGTGTGATTTTAAGTTTTGTTTTAAAATATGCCGTTTTGTGTCTTCAAACAATGTTCCCAAAAACAAAAAAAGGAAAGAGGAATATAATTTCATAGGAAAATTTGAATATTTTTACTTTTATTTATATAATTTAGGCGATTTTATTTTGGTGATGAATGGAACACAACACCTCAACGAAAATAGGTTAGTGTGGCGATACTAAATAGAAATTATTTTCCCTGAATTTAGGGTAAAATATAGATTATATATTTTTTTAGATACTCGTAGACCAAATTATTGATGGGCATTGTATTATTCAATTTAATTTAATTTCAAATTAATTAATTTAAGTAAATGTTAAATTTGTGAAATTAATATTTTATGACATAAAAATGTACAAATAACAAAATTATTAATACATCCTAAAATTTGTATTTATTTATTTCGTTAGTTGCACCACTGCCCAAAATATTACAAATTTTGTTTCCTCATGAATCAAAAGGTTATGTGGAAGAGATCGCTTTTAGCGACAAGATCGCCTTTTGTGCCCATTTTGTATTGTTATTATATGTGTTACTTCTTGTCAACTTTGTTTATGGTGCCAATAAACTGTTTTGTATTATATTGTAATGTCATTCGATATATTATCTAAGTGAAACGGCTATATAATTGGTTATAAAATTATGGTTTATAAAATAAAACGTTTGTTGAAGGAAGATATTTTTGAAGTTAATATTATACATAACGTTGTTTGTAAAATGAAATATTTTTAAATTGTAAAGTTTTTAATATTAAAGTCAAAGTACTTTATTCATAAATGTACAATTTACACGTTAATAAATAAAAAATAAAAACAAAAGAAAGAGTATACAAATTGTCTACATTTTCAAAGTTTGAAATTACTACTTTACTGTATTATAATAATTATTGTACAGAAAACTGTCAAGCATTATATGAGTATAATATGTTTTTATAATAATTGTACTGACCCATGTCAAATTTTTGCATACATTTTGATGGGACTTTGCCATCACTCTCTAAAAATTCGGTGTAACTATAAAAAGTTTGATCGATAAGCCAGCACATTTGTTTTTGAAGCTGCCGAAACTTGGGGCAGATATAACTATTTTGGGAAGAGTGTTATAAACTTCAGGCTATGTGAGTTAGCTTCCGTGACCTTGTAACTTGTGAGAGAGTGTGATATGACATCCAGCTTGTCCGCGTTACGTATGTTTCGAGAATGTCATTAATTATACGGTTACTTGATTTTAAAGTCTTGTTTTGTCAAAAAAAAAGGAGAATAATAAGTGAACTGTTAAAATGATTATTTTGTCAGTTTTTTGTTTGTTTGTTGTTTGGACCTATAACATACTGGTAGCCTATATGCATTTTATCAAAAATAGTTTGGTGGTAAAGATGGTTGTTTTAATTTTTGTTTAACCTATCTAAGCGAGTAAATTACACTAATTTTATTATTTGCGATTCAAGTTAATTTCTAGTTGCATGCAAAATCAAAATTATTTTCTTCATAGAATGGAAATAGTAGTAACAAATAAAAATGGTTGTCTGTAAAGTCGGTTTACTGACGATAGTTAAACGTGACAACGTCTTAAGAAATCAGTACGCTGATAGCGCGAGTAGTGATACCGCTCGACTCGGCGGGTGGCGCCCTCAGCGCTCAGCTTCGTCCGCATGGCACGGACGACGAACTAACGGTAACGGTAACGTTACATGACGTCATGTTTTGCGGGCGTGCAGCCGGCTTCACCGAATTATAAGACGTTATCACGTCAAAAATCCTTGCATAATCGGCGTAATAATATTAATATTTTAAAATATCAATTGATGTGTTTATTATACGTGAAGATTTCCCAAGCTAAGACAACAATAGTGGGACTTTTTTTCTTAAGACTGACAACATTATACAAGTAATTTGGAACGTTGATTTGACAATTTTACGTCAACATGACTAATTACGGGCCTCACAGTGTTGTTCACGAAGGTTCCATCTGTGTTTATTTCTGTAATCTGTGTACGGTATAATCTAAGATACTAACACTGCGCTCGTCACTCAGATAATAATAATAATAAATATTGGTGGACAATTCACACACAACACCATCTGACCCCAAACTAAGCAAAGCTTGTGTGATGGCGGCCAGATAGCTGATATAATACTTATATAGTTTTAAATACATACTTATTATACATAGAAATAACCCAGACACAGTGCAAACATTTGAATTCATCACACAAATATTTGCACTGGGTGGGAATCGAACCCACGACCCTCGGCTTCGCAGGCAGAGCTACTACCAACTAAGCCACGAGGCCAGTCGAATAAACTAACGGTATATACAATATTTACTAAACGGTATAACGGTATTTTACGGTGACACAATCATCGCTCACTGGACATTACTACTCTCACGATGCGACGAGAGAAAAATGCATTTGACGCAACTCTTAATTATTTTATAACACATTTGCTCGTAAAGGGTCTCCTATTGCACCAATTTCTGTATCGTAATGTAATGAGATGCGTACTTGTGCGGTAATGTATGCCTAATGTAAAACGCATGGTTTCAAAATGCACCGTCTAAAACAACGGTACCTTTTTAAATCTTAGTAAAGAGTATTTATGTTAGAAAAGTGGTCAACATTTTATAAATAAAATTAACTTTCAGAGGTAAAATAGAATAAAGAATTATTTAATTCGTTAATTTAATTAATTTTGACCATCTATTACAACAATTTATCTGTAACAAAACACAAAAATATTAATTTACTTTATTACTAATGGCGTACTGGCTGGTCTGTCCCGTTCCTTAAAAAAAAAGCGCTGATGCGCGCGCATTGCTTATCTGTGAACAAGTATATATTATTCCGAGCCTTTTTTTTCGCTGTATTGTTTTTATTTGAAAATGTCGTCAGAGTTATATTTATTTCCTCGCAAATGTGTTATAAAACGTCGTATGACATACGTGCGCTTTGATAATTACAGCCTCTGCTAATTATAGCACTCGTCTTCGGCTCGAGCTAGCAATAACGCCTCAGCTGTAATTATCAACTATCAACTTATCAACAATCAACCTAGATCAGCTCACCTTGTATCATCTGCCGCAACTCCTCTACGACCTTCCCCCTGGTTTCAAAGGTCTCATTGCAGTTCTTTTTGGCATGCTCTTCAAATTCTGGGTCTTCGTATCGGCTGATTTCAGCTTGGAAAGCTATCTCTATGAACGCCATATTTTTCATACTTCTAGATCCTACTTTACTTTCAAACCCAAAAATATTTCCATTTACGGAAATTGCTTCAGTTTTACTAACAAAAATATTTATTTTCTTTAGGATTGCTCTGTATCGTAAGAGTTAAATGCACTCCGAAGGTACTAGGACTTCATCACGATAAGGAGTTTTTGTCCAGACTGCCGAGATTCGTGATTGTCTACTACATACCAAAAAGTCACTCTATGCTTTTTGTACAACCGTTTTAGTGAAACCTGCTTTTTAAGGCGCTCATGATACGGTCTGTAGCTAAGCGAAAGTAAAATTTGAAGAAAAAAAACACAAACTCACAGGAAAATTAACTTTGTTAAAGCTAATACAGATATTTGCACCAATTCCAGTAGTTTAAGATACTATTAACGAATCATTAAATCACGAGAGCATATTTATTTAAGCTTTGTTTTTGCCACTTCATATTTATTTATAAAACCCTTCTATGTTCTTTTTTATTTTCACGTTTTAAATAAGTTCAAAATAACTGATTTCGTACTTAACTCACAACTTAATAAAGTGAAAAACGGCACTTAATTAAGTTCTAATGGAATATTTTTGATTAGGCAACTGGTTAAGTTGTTGTTGATAAACACGCGTGCAACCTTCGCCGGCGCGTTCGAACTGTCGTTGTAAACCGTTCACCTTACAAATGGAACCAGATTTAAACTGCTCGCTGCCGTGTAGTATGTATTGATAAACTTTGGTTTTACTCGCTTAGTTTTCGTAATTTACCCGCGATATAAAGTAGCCCATTGTTATTTCAGATCTTTGTACTGAATTTAATTCTAGGTATCTGGATTGCATTTTTTTTTCCAGAGCCTTGATATAGAAACGAACTTAGTACATACATAATTATGTAAATGCCTCCATTCAAACATACATAAGCTTTCACGCACAATACTTGTAGAATATAAGGACTATAATGAATTCCCAACTCCTGACGTTCGCCAGGAACGTGTGCAGTTACTGAGGTACGGTCCGGCGCAAGCGCAGCGTTTCACGTAAGCGGTTAATCCTGGGGTTGGAGTCGCGGGGTCACTTTTTGCACTCTCACCAACGATCCTATTTATACCCCGCGATATAACTATATACATGTATGTATAACCTATTTGTCACCGCCCCTGCGGGAGGCGTCAAACCCCCCCGCATTTGGGTCTAGTGACGCGCCGGAAACCGTCACCTCCTCGGGAAGGCTTATGCCTAGTTGGGGTGCCGCACGGCCCTAAACGTTCGACACCTCAGGCTCCAATGGAGACGGGACGTGAGACAGAGTACCCTCCAGGATAGCTCTCGTGTCCACTTTCGCCTCAGTGGAGGAGCGAAAGGTGGTTCACTCTCGCTCTTTCGGCTCGGCTCATACGACCTCTCCCAATCGAGAATCTTGGCTAAGATGGTCGGCAGCGAGAGGTGCACTCTTACGACCGCGACTTGGGATAGCCACGGTTCGACTTCCGAGAAAACTTTCCGATAGGTATTACATGCACCTAATCCTTTCTTCCTAAAAAGTTACGGCTGGTCTAGTCGAGAGAACGGCGCCTGCCGATCCGGTGACCCCGGGTTCAAACCCCACACGCACCACTGTCTTTGTGAAGTCATGTGCGTAATGCCGCTAACTTAAAACGGTGAAGGAAAACATCGTGAGGAAACCGACATGTACCTAGAACCTTTCGAAGTCATGTGTCATCCGCCAGCCCGCACTGGGCCAGCGTGGTGGAATATGGCCTTAACTCTCTCCTTGCGAGAGAAGGCCCCGAGTCCCAGCAGTGGGAACATTTAGTGGGCTGTTGATGATGATTACGAATCCTTTCTTCAAATCTGTTACGGTTTGAAGTACAATGTTTCTTGAGGAGTTACCTGATCAAGAGATGAATCATCTTGTGTCACTGGGTGACGAGCGCACTGCATTGCTACGTAGTTATTTAGACCTTTTAGTGCTAGATAGTTATGTTCCCTTTGCTCCACTTGCAGCTTTCTGAAGTAGATGAAGCATGTCCTCGAGCTGACTTTCTTGAGCAGATTTTCTGTGTAAAGTTTTTAAGCTTCCTCGATTGGAACTCGCATTCAATACATTACACAAGACTTAAAGGCGATCTACATTCCTATTAAATTTATTTATTTCAGTTTAAACATAATATAATTACCTCGACGCTTCGGCAGGATGGCCAGCTTTTGGCCAGCATGGTAAAGCGCGGTCATTAGAGAGTCTAGACTCCAGGTCTAGGCCTAGGCTTAAATCCACGACACTCGCTCACTAGAACGGAACGCTACAGGTCTGCGCCCACCTAAATGATTCTATTACCACCCGACAAATAATATACACTAAAATATGGGCTTTATGTCGTGCTAGTTAAAATACAGATTACATTGGCAACACAAATTAGCAGACCGCTCGCTGCGAGCCGTCTGCTAATTTATGTTGCCAATGTAATCAAGATCTTAACTTATCTTATGACATAAATACCATATTTGAGTGCATTTTATTTGTTGGGTGGGAGTGGAGACGTTTAGATGGGCGCAGACATAAGTCCCCCAGCATCAGTCCCCGTGGGACAAGGACGTTTAAAAAAAGTCGGACAGAGCCCATCCAACGACAACACTGAGGCACGAAATTTGCGGCGGCTACTCTGCCCTACTAAGCGCAAAAGCGGTATCTCAAAAAAAATCGTAAAATTGATTTTTATGCCATCGGATAGCTTTAAAAAATACGCATCTAATGGACTAAGCCTTTTAGCGCTATCTTGTCCAAAACATATAAAAATACCCCTAAGAAAGATTTCCCTATCTCAGTTTTTCATTAAATCTCTAAGGGTATTAGAGGTATATCAATATTACGTAGGCAAACAGCCGTATATTTAAATACCGCCAAATCTCTTAAAAAAGAACAGCACTTTTTCTAAGCCGTTAAGCGGCAAATATGTATAATGCGTGAAGTACTTGACTTACCGCTAAGACGCTTAGTATTTGAATGCTTACTTGATCCGCAAATCTTTTTACTTTATGAGATACGGTTGCAGCGGCAAATTAAATTGGCTCTTATTGTTTGACTGATACGATCGGGTTTCTAATACATTTTACAGTGATTTATTCTTACTGTTGACAATTTCGTGTCATTACTTGTTTGTTTTCGTTGCAAAGAGGTCATAATCTTGATATTCCTGTGTTAAATTACAAAAAATCTGTGAATTAACGTGTTCAGTGGTGTTATTTCGTATTTTGACAATCTGGTAAGTCCTATTCAATGTAATTTTAGTATAATATAATCACAGATCCTTAGTAAAAAGTAATTCAAGGTCATTTTGATCAAAACTTTCTTGCGGCCCTACACGCGCACTCATATTACGTAGCGAAATTGAACTTTATTTGCTAGGGCACAACATACGTGATTCACACAATTTCCCAGCCTCACGGTTGCAGTCGTGCCAATGATGATAATTTGATTAGTATTTTCCATTACCTACGTAATTGTATCTAATTAATTATGATAATTTAAAATTATTTCCCAAATATTTTGTATTTAGATTTAGCATACCTTAGGTAAAAGGTAGGTATTATAAGGTAATCCAATTAAAATAAACGAATATTACTTCAGATGAACCATGTCACATAGAAATACGAAAATGATGATGCTGTTAGCACAAAAAAATATGGCGTTGAGAGAAAAGTTCAAGGAATCGAAACAATTACACCGTAATATTCAAACTATCGATCCCGACTTTTTTCCTAATAGTGATTCAGATGATGATCTTCCATTTTCAAGATGCGACAGTGCAAATCAATCACTGGCTCCGATTACTCACTCGTCAAATTATTTCGAATCTGAAGATTTAAACTTTTTACAAGGCTCATCTGCATCAAACGTTGAATATTTTAATCAGCATCAGGACGATCAGAATACAGAAACTGGAAACAACAACATATCCATGAACTCTTTGATGACATTAACAACTGTGCCGATTATTGAACAAAATGATTTAACTGAAATATCATCGCCAGTATTTTGTTCTAATAAAAAAAATGTTTTTAATTTAGATAACGCTAGCACGGAAACTTTGATCACACAAACTGTAAATGATCAACAAACATCCTTTATTTCTGAAGTAGATACAAACCAAATAATGATTACTGTTTCTAAAAATACTTTGTTTACTTCTGCCACTCTAACAAATGATTCAAATGTGACACGTGCTGAAGATGAAAAATCAGTTGAGGATTCATCCCGAGGAAACGAAGTTTTATGTGCTAATCTTAGGGACACCGAGAATCTGGCACAAAATGAGATAACCGATGATAATACACATGATCTTACAACTTATACTAAAGCAGGTACAATCAGGAAAAGAAAAAAATACGACCAACCACTCAAAGTTAGAAAAGAAGCGAAAAACAATGAGATAAGAGAGAAACATGGCGTGAAACCACCCTGTCCAGCTTCCTGCAAAAAGCTATGTATTCAGAATATATCAGAGGATCAGCGAAAAATTATAAATGAAAGCTTCTGGAATTTAAGTGACAAGGAGAGGAAGGCTTATATGCTGCATCACACTTCAGTAAAATCTGTGAAACAAAGAACAGTAATAAGACCTGAATCAGGGGACTACAGAAAAAAAAAAGCTACAGTTATTCACTTAAAGACGGGATTGGTACAACGTACGGAGTATGTAAAACTTTCTTTTTGACAACTTTGGGCTACAAACCATCTAATGACAAACCTTTACAGACTGCTTTGGCCAATTCCGAGGACACGGTTGCACCGCCTGTAGACAAGAGACTGGGAGCTACTCCCCACAATAAAATTGACTCTCATCCTATTAAGGAACATATAATGAGCTTCGAGCCTAGCATTTCTCATTATAGGCGTGAACACGCCCCCAATCGTTTATACTTACCCAGTGATTTGACAATCAATGCAATGCACAAAGACTTTTTAGAAAAAAATCCCTCTCACAACTTATCTTATGACAAATACCGAGAAGTGGTCGCGGAATTAAATATTTCTTTTGTATATTTCTTGGCCATGAAGAGTGTGAGGACTGTGAAGAATTCCGTCTGCACGATAATACACATACCAAAGAAAATCTTCAAGAAGACTGTTTAGGTTGCACAAAGTGGGCAAGTCATAACGAACGGGCAAATATGTCAAGACAGCAATATAAATTGGACAGTGAGCTAAATGAAACTGATACTGTTGTATATTCTGCCGACTTACAAAAAGTTATCATGCTGCCCAGGATAGATATGTTCAAAACTACTATTTTTACCCACAGGATAGTGGTTTACAACGAAAGTTTTGTGCCGACTGGTCAAGGGCGAAAAGGTTTGAGTGTTTTTCCTGTATTATGGTATGAAGGGTTGTTTGGACGCTCCAAAGCCGAAATCATAAGTGCATACTACCATTTTTTTATTTTTCATCGAGATAAAAAAAATATCATACTGTGGGTTGACAATTGTTCATCACAGAACAAAAATTGGACATTTTTTTCTTTCTTAATTTACATTGTGAATTCAAGTGACATCAACGCCGACAAGATTGTGATAAAATATTTCGAACCAGGCCACACCTTTATGTCAGCCGACAGTTTCCATCATAGGGTGGAGTTGTCGATGAAACGCATGAAAAACAAAATTTACGATTTTGCCGATTTTTCTCAGGCAGTTAGTACTGCAGGAAAAAACGTAAAACCGAAAGAGATGACTCTACAAGATTTTTATGACTGGGAAGCTTACACGACACAGTATAAACTGTCTCGAATACAACCGCGACCATATATTAATGAAATGGTCGAAGTAGAAGTCAATAGAGGCAGTTTTGAATTGACATACAGAACTGGATTCAATAAGGACCCTATCACTGCGAGCATAATCGGCAATAAAATTTTGAAAACTCAAGTTTTGCCACCACCAAAGAAGAAAACTGCAATGGAAGGCATTTCTAAAAGCAAAAAAGAAAATATTTTGAAATCTTTTCAAAATATTATACCTCAAAACAGAATGTCCTTTTGGAGAGAACTCCCTACTTTTGACTAGATTTATTTCATAGAATCCGTATTTTTTTCAAATTGTTTTTTATGCCATTATAAATTTGAATAATAAAAGACTTCATAAATATACTTTGATTGTTTTTTTTTCTTTAAATAATACATATTTTATTTGATAGAAAATTCATATATTTTTGTATACGTACATGTAGGAGAACAGCTAACGAAAAAGCGGTAACTCAAATTTTAATTGTATAATTACTAGGCAGTGTAGCAGTATCTCATGAAAAAGGTATATCCACATACATTTTTGATATTTTAACTATTGTAGTAACAAATAGAGCCAATGTAATATATAAATTCTATTAAATAAGCAAAAAATACAATATATAAAATAAAAAAAAGATTTTTTAACAAAACTCCAATTATCTCGAAACTCGCTTTCATTGAGATACCGCTTTTGCGCTTAGTTGGGCAGTACTTATGTGTGCATGAATTTTGGGTTGCCATGATGACAAAATTTACACCACAAAAAAACACATAGGTACAAGTAATCAATAGTAATATATTATTTTTCTTACTGCTGAATCTTAGATAGAACATTTAGCTATTTGACGGAGGTAAATTGGAAGTAAGATATTTCGCTTCCCTAAAAACTTTATCACATTTTTGCGTGAAACGTATAAATCACACAAGTTAAACTGGAACCCGCACAAAAGCAACAAATCTCTCTTTGATAATTATAGTAGGTACCTAATATTATTATTAATAGTAATATTATTACGCTTTATCACAAACCTATTAACAAATAAATCAATGTACGATTAATTTACTCACGATTAAGAACTAATTATCTTAGATTTTAGACAGTAAAGAAAGACCGGCAAAGCACATTGGTCCCTTTCGGGACTTAAAATTAAAAAACGAATAAATTTTACTCTGGGGTCGCTTTTTTGGCAATCTATAACTACAAATAAATAAAGTTGGAATATATGTTTGTAATATTAAAATATCAGCTTTTTATTAAATGCATATGAATATATAAACAATAAAGCGGACTTTTTTCTGTTTTGTCTGTCCGTCTCTCTGTTTGTTCCTAATCTCAGAAACGACTAGACCAATTACGACGGGGTTTTCTCTACTAGATAGCTGATGTAGTAATGAATGACTTAGGCTACTCTGACATGAAGAAAATAAACAGTGTTCCGCGAAATAAACTAAAACCTTGAAAAGCGCGTAAAGCTCCGGCCACAGCTAGTCTTATCTTAATATTTAAATGTAAATTATGGTGTCACGTTGTTTGTCCGCAATGGACTCCTAAATTAGTTAACCGATTATAATCAAATTCGTACACCGTGTGCAGTTTAATCCAAAGTGAGAGATAAGATGGTTTTGATTTCGATTCCATTACTTTATCTGACAATATCCGAGCAAAGCCGCCATTGACCACTAGTTTTAATATTATATACATAACATAGAAAAATCGTAAAATAATATTTGTTTTCATCACAAATATTTGTACTGGGTGGTGAATCAAATCCACGACTCTCGGCTTCGCAAGCAGACTTACTACCAACTAAGCTACGAGTTATAAAATACCATACGAGTTTTAACTTAGATAGTTAATTTACCTTTTGAGGTATTGCATATGTAGCAATACGCCGGAGCCCTCCTTTTGTTACATATTTATATATTTTCAGCTTCGAAATGTTTACTGCAAATGACACTGTATTTGTTTGGGATCCAATCGCTTTCACAGTTAAAATTTCTAATTATATTGATCCAGTCATTTCGCCAAACTACATTTTCTTTAGGAAATCTAGCAAACAAATTAATGAATTAAATACCTAGTGGCAACTAATATAAATTAATTAAATGTATCGATATAATGTCCGAGTCTTTATTCACAGAGTTCACTAATTTTACTAGAATTAATAAATCAACTATTAATGAATAATGAAAAATATTAATCAAAGTCGTGTCGTGAAAAATATATTTCGGGTAATTATCACAGACTAACTTTGGCAACACTGCATTTGGAATTCCCCTTTTTTGTTTTAGAGAATGAAGATTTGTTTTAATATTGAAAACGTGGAAATAAGTAATTGAATTATGCACCTACCTGTGAAACGTGATTCCTGGATGTCGTTTGCGTTGGTCACTACGGCTTTTACAGCATTTCACTACGCAAGACATTATGTGTGATGAGATTTTCCTTTACCGCGAAACGTGTCGACTGGCTGATGTTTGCGCGCGTAATGGCCGACTGATGTATGTATGTAAGAGTGTCAACCTGTATGTGACAGAGCACTGGCCGACTCGATATACACAGCCTTTGTATTAGCGAGACTCTGTCCGCGTTTTTTTTTCGTCCATGCCGTGGGATCATTAATTGGGCTATTTATTTTGTAAGATGTTTAGCCTGGGATCTTATTACTACTCAACGGTGGTAATGTGAAACAAAATGTACACAAAACACACACACACACACACACACACACACACACACACACAATGTAATACTAAGGCATGTTCCGACTGAAATTGTGATATTTAATACAAAAATGCATTTTATTCTCTAAAAAAATCACACTTATACTATTATATATTATACGTATGTAGGTACCTATATAAATAAAAAAATACATTTAAATGCTATCTATCTAAATTCGAATGCCCACTTAGGTACACCACCCACATAATCCTGTAAAAAATAATTTCAAACGTAAAAAAAAATATACTTACCTAATTAAGTAGATAAAACAACCTTTAAAAACGAGTACCTAATTAATTGTGACTACCTTCCCACGACACGACAGTTGTTTTCGTCAAATTATAATTACCTAATACCTAATTAGGTAAAAAATAATTTACACCAAAATACCTATAATAATAATCGTAGTTGGTTGTTTATTGACAATACACTATTGTCGCTTGGTTAATTATTCAAAAATGTTGTAATAAATTAATTTCAAATCTCAATATCTTAAAAAAAATAAAGTTATTCAATAAAAAGGCAAAGGCATAGAAAAAAAAGTTTCAAAATACATACGTACCTACCAAATGGCGCTAGCAGTGATTTTTACAATATTATCATCAATAATGTTTGCTCATTTATGTAAGTAACAATACATATCTCCGGGCTCCGGGGCTAATTCAGTACATAAACTTGAAACGACTTGGGGCAGAAATGAGCCGTCTCCTTTAAAACAATATTAAGTAGGTACCTATTTCGTCGTCGTCTTACTTCGGAAAGGGAAACCTATATCCGTGTCACAAGTCTCGGGATCTACACGGGATTTCTCTCTCTGCCACACGATGCACCCACACGGTGAATCCATGGAATGGTAAGAAGTTCGTCTCATTGTTTTAAATTAAGAGTACAAGAGTGGTAAATGTGCCCTAGGTAGCGATTCTGAAACCATTCGGTTGCATCCGACACGGAATCTCATCTCTCGGTCTTTGTCATGCTAAACAGATAAGTCAAAGACCGAGAGATGAGATTCCGTGTCGGATGCAACCGAATGGTTTCAGAATCGCTACCCTAACCATACCATAACACGCCTGCTCAAAGCAACATAGTACCACATAGCCATTCACGTGAACAGATTGCTCCAAGACTTTGGGACGTTTAAATGCGTCAATGTGAAACTAGGTATAGGTGCCGGCAAACAAGTTGACCCAATGAAGTTAGCTGCGCATGGCTGCGCAGAAACATTTCTAAGATCTCTTTGGTGGAAGTGTACATGCGCAAACTTTTCCCTTCCACATCAATGTTTGGTCAACTTTTTTGCCGACCACTATATAGATATAGCTTATTAGTCTATGAAACTAGGTCTAACTATAGATGTTATGTGTCTGGGTACATGATACTGGTCTCTCAAAAGTCCGTAAGTCAACCGAGGTTGCCTATTATTGCATATTGCCTATCCTCGGATGACTTACGGACTTTTTGTTAATGTCTCGAGGATAGTCCTTTAGTTAAGTTATCATTATCTTATTATTTATATTTCGAGTCGTACGTTTGTTGACGACTGAAAAATTTTGCATGAGAACATTTACACAATTTTATTAGCTCAATGTGACGTTTTCAAGTTGCAAATAGACATGCCAAATATAGGTAACTCCTTCTCAATTTCACTACAGGTTGCGCCAAGTTTTCACTTTTATAGATAAATTTTACAACACGAAACAAATTGACTCCACGTTTAACGAAATTGAGAAATAACTTTGACAGATAGGTATGCCTATATTTGCATCCTGAAAACGCCTGGTTGTCATTGCCAATAAGGACATGGACAAATAATTTACCTGCCATTTTAGAAAACATTTGTCTTAATTTTATTTCTCGTCAGGAAACGCATAATCCGTCTTAAACATTCTTTGAAAATTTAAATTGGTGTCTCACCAACCTATGGTTACGAGGCGAGCCAAACAGACAATGGATTCTTAGTAGGAACACATTGAATGGATTCTTAGTAGGATTACATTGAATGGATTCTTAGTAGGAACGCGTTGTACTGTTTCGTTATCATAAGTAGTAGGTATCTATCACGTTATTACAGCTTGACAAAAAAGAGGTAAAAATAATGGCACTGCTATTCAAATGTCGCTAATATTTTTATAAATTGATCTTATCGTAGCAACTATTTCTGGTTTGTGGTAAATGAATAAAATATTGAGAAATAATTATTACACCATATACCAATAAGTACCATAATTCTATCACAGCTATTTTTGTGATTAGAGTTTGAAATTCACAGAAAAATCTGTTAGTGCAACTTCCAGACTTTCCCCAAGTAAATATTATACCCTTTACAAGTATATATTATATCACAGATCACAGTAGGCATGTATGTACGAGTACATGTATTATTATTTGAGTATTGGTTAAAATTATTTATTTAACCACAGCACCGTTTACAACACTTAACTTGAGCTTAATATTCTATACTCTTAGAGTAAGTTCGTTTTCTGTATCTATGTGTTTCCATGTTTTATAATTATTAGGTATAGGTGCCGGCAAACAAGTTGACCCAATGAAGTTAGCTGCGCATGGCTGCGCAGAAACATTTTTTAGGTATCTTTGGTAGAAGTGTACATGCGCGAACTTACTCCGTCCTCATCGATTTTGGGTCAACTTGTTTGCCGGCCACTATATGTGTGTATGTAAATATTTAGAGCTTAGAGTATTTCCAATCACATGTAGGTATATAGTATATACTTATAATTATTTTATCAGATATCTGATTCCCATAGTACAAGCTCTACTTAGTTTGGGCATTGAATACATAGATGATATGTGACATGGGCTAGATGGTGTTGTGTGAAAGTACCAATATTTATTTATTCTATACCGATTTGACAGTAGGTTTACAAAATTAGAGTTTTAGCTCTATGTTTTAGCTCGCAGAAGCCTTGAATAGATCTGATGTTTAGAATACGGCGATTAAAGATACCTATGATAATTTTAATTTACTGAATCAAGTCAATATTTTATTCAGCAGCGTATCCAAGTGTCCTCAAGTCGCAGTCAAACTGCTTGTTCTTGTATTCTTTGATTTTGGTGAGCCACATTGCCAGGGATACTTCTTCCTGCTGGCCGCCGTATCTCTTCGGCAGACACTCGGGATCCAGGTACCTGAAAAAGGAATGTTTTAGGTTATTGTATTATAAATCATTTTTCAACACACTTGCTCATAAAGCGGCTTTAATTTCATCGCAATGAGTCATGTAATGACTCCTATAATCAAACTGTGACTTTTTCATTACTATTATTTAAAAAAACCGCCAAAAAGAAAAAAAACAATCATAGCTTCTTCAATGTTAAAATGATTTTTTAATGTTATTTAATTCGCAAGTGTGGAGAAAAACGTCGTATGATACAAATGTGTATTGATGATTACCGTCTTCTTGGCGCCTCAGCCGTAATCACCAACTTTACACACTAAAGCATAATCTACTATTATCTCTGGGTGACGTTTAGTGGAATGGAGTGGAGTTTAGTGTTACGTAACGATTTCTACTCTTCATGTCCCAATAGCTACGAAGTACTGTGCTGTTATAGGCTAGCGTGTGGCTGAAAAGTTTCTTGCCCAAAGAGGATATAAGTAAGAAACATATATTTTTTCAACTTCCTTCTTGTAACTTCCCCACTCTTTTCCCATGTCGAAATATTTATTACTTGGCTTTTTTCACTACAAAATCGCGATAGCGATTTGACCCTATTATTTGACGACAACCTCTGTCCTTCAAGAGCTATTTTAGATAAGGATAAAATGAAGTCGTTTGGACATCTGAAGAGTAAAGCCAAAAAGATGGACGATTGCGCGTTTAAAATCACTGAAGTTTTAGTAACGTTTAAAACTGCTACATTATTTAGCTATTATTTATAACGAGTAGGTACTGCTTTGTTCTACTGCTACTGTTCATTTTGAAGTCCGATATGTTCGTTTGGGAATGGAAATTCTTTTTACTTATTGGATAGGCTTCCCTGTGAAGTGAAGTGAGTGTTCACTTACCTGTGAAGTGAGGTGAAGTCGTATCCATGGAAGTGCACCTTCTGCCAGAGTTCGTCAGCGGGCGCGAACCGCCTAAAGATAGGGAATAGAGCCTCGAAGAACCGGGATATGTTGATAATGTGGATCCCACGCTGGTACGTTGGAAACGCGTACTGGAATAAAAAAAACAGTGTTTTAACAACAGAAGCACCATAATCCGCAAACGACTAATATTTTAAATGCGAAAGGAAGTCTATTTTCAACTACTAATCCGATTTAAATTAAATGTGGTCGATATAAATATAGTTCATAGCCTAAAAACGTACGTACATGGGACGTAGGCTACTTTTTTATGCAAAAAAGGGGTTTAAAGGGGCTGAAAACGAGGATGAATGTTTGTGCGGAATTATGCATTTATACATTTATTTGGTCACCTATAAAATAGTATAATATGCCAAGTAAGCAAGTCCTGACTAGTAGCGTCCCGCGATTTTACCCGTGTAGTTAACGTTTCAGTTGTTTTCCCGCGTTAAAAATAGTCTTTGTATTATTCGATACTTTGCAAATCTTTAGATTTTTCAATTAAATGTTACCTATCTACCAAAGAAATTAAATGATTCGCAACAAAATAAGTGCATTAGATTTGGAGTCGATACGATTAGTAGTATCTAGAATTGTCCTCATTTTCTAGACATTATTGACTGACCGACTTGCGTGTACTTTAGTAGGACAGCCAATTAAGATAAGGGCTAACGATTGGACTTTGATCGCCTCATAAATTCAGAATAGGTAGAATAAAACACATAAATATTATGATATTATACATCAGTCAGTAAGTACATTGTTAAATTAAATTCAATCATAACACAAATTCATTAATGACTTCCTGAAGTATAAATAAAAAAATAATCTGTAAAATTTGACTATTTTAGATAATGGCACGTAATAGGTAAATGTCTCCGAAATAAACACGAAAATAATGTTATTATATTTAATTCGTTCCGTTTCATTCAATATCCCGGTGATAAACAATAGCATATGTGTTATTCAAGACTATTGCCAATCTGTGTTCGAAATTTCAACCCAATCCATTTGGACGTTACAACGTGATTGCGCAACAAACATCCAAACATTGTCGTTCATAATATTAGCAAGATATCTAACTTAATAAATTAATATTATGAAGTAAACATACCCCTAAAACGTTGATGCAGTGTTTCGCGATGGTCGGCGAGAAGGACCGCATGTGTCGCATGGTCAACCCCTCGCAGTCCATGACCGCAGTTCCGCCCAGGATCTGGAGCTTGGGCTGCATGATGCCCACCTCCAGGAGCAGCAGACAGCCCCGGATCAGGTCCTCAACGGGCAGCGTGTTCGGGTCCCAGAGACCTGGAAACGTTCCGTCGATAACATTATATAACTCTCCTATTTACAAGCCTTAATGATTGGATCCCATATACCTAGAAACGTCCCGACAGCAAATTATACAGAGCTCCTTTTTTACCTACATACAAGCCTACGATACGCCAAGCTACTACGATTTAACATCGTGTGGTCGTAGATTCAAATCTCGCCTTCACCTTTGAGTATCTTTCTTTTTTTAACTTTTATAGGTTTACACTTGACCGTCATATCGCCTGAGCTGCCTGAGTTAAGCCTGAGTTAAGCGACGATACGGTCTACGATAGAGCGTGTTTACCTAGATGAAACCGATTTACTCTCGATTTGAAGATACCAAGATATTAACTATCGGGAAAAACCCTTTCAGGTAAATCATTTCACAGCCTAGACGTTCTTATCACAAAAGTAGAGTCAAGCCTCTTCGTCCGTGTCTTTGGAACATCAACCATGAAACGGTGCCGCCTCTTAAAAAGGGGCAAGGTGGTATTAAATCATGCAGATCAGTTGCACACTCTCCGAAGAGTATCCGATAAAAAACCGATAAGTTAGCAATTTTGCGGCGATGTTCAAGACTTTGACGTCTTTTTCGCACTAGAGTGTCTTGCCTATTGCCTATTTGCCTATAAGCCTTTTGGCACGCCTCTCGATCGATTCGAGATTTCATAGTACCTACTGATGTACAAGCATGCCATTACCACTGGTTTTAGGGGTAAATGAAAACATCATAAGGAAACTGGCATGTTCCTAGAATCTTTCAAGGCCGTGCTTCGTTCCAAACCCCTGAATGAAGATTTTAAAAAATCCCACAAGTCAACCCGCATTGGTCCATCGTGGTCCTTTGCAAGAGAAAACCCCAAGTCCCAGAAGTCTGTTTCTAAAGCCTATTTAGAAATCAAAATCGGAAACTGGTTTCTTGCCGTATGTAGAGGTATTTTGTGTTTTAAATGATTATGTACATATGTAAGCCTGAATTTGCACTACAAAATGAACATGAGTTTTTCTAATTTGTTTGATTGAAAAGTATCGAACAGGAATCAAGAAGAAAGAAAATGATGTACAAATTTCATTTCACAGGTTTTCATTTCAAACTTACCTGACAGAAATGTTAAAGCAATAACTTAAACGACATAAAGATTCAAAATCATGCCTTCATGGGTGTAATCACTCATTCGTGGCAAAAAAAACAATTATACAGAAATGTGATTACGACACATTTTTAGGGTACCGTACAACGTAAAAATGGAAACCCTTATAGAATCATGTCTGTCTGTCTGTCCGTCCGTATGTTACAGACACTTTTTGCCGAAACTATGAGAACTACACTATTGAAACTTGGTAAGTAGATGTTATTCTGTGAACAGCATTAAGATATTTACAAAAAAAAAATATTAAAAAATAAAAATTTGGGTTGCCCCCCATACTTAGAACTGAAACTCAATTTTTTTTATCAAACCTACACGTGTGGAGTGTCTATCGATAGGTTTTCAAAAATAATGCTAAGGTTTCTAATATAGTTTTGGTCCACACTGAATAATTTGCGCGAGAGACACTTTCAAAGTGGTAAAATGTGTCCCCCCCCCTCTAACTTCTAAAATAGGAGAATGAAAAAACAAAAAAATATATGATGTAAATTACCATGCAAACTACCAACGAAAATTGGTTTGAACTCGATCTGATGAGTAGTTTTTTTTAGTACGTCATAAATACATTATTATTAAAACTTCGATCAAAGTTACAACGAACTAAAAAAATATGTGTACTATGTATATTATGTTACTTGCTGCAACGGAACCCTTCATGGGCGAGTCCAACTCGCACTTGGCCACTTTATTCTAATTTAGTTCGCCAGGCACATCGCAAGACAATATATTATGTATGTATGTACATAACTATGTATATTTATGTTGAACAAACTAGTGCAATAGATAGTTTCCGAGATGATCGTTGTGTTGTTATCTCTAAGTATATATTCAAGTGAAAGCTTCTAAGGTTCGCGTCACCAATTTATCGTAGTGTCAGAGTCCCGATGGAGCAGCGGAACAGGACGAGCTCTTTTCTTGTAGTATGGCGTGACTAGACATGTGCCTGATGGTAAGCATTAAGCAACATGCCTGCCACATAACAAAACAGTGACACGCAACTATTGGAACATGAAGAGTCCAAATCATTACCTAGCACTGCGCTGTGATCGTCACCCAGAGATCTAAGTTATGGAATCATTGACCTTCAAACTGGAACACAGTAATGTTTGCACTTTACTTCTTGGCGATAGAATAACTGGCAAAGGTGTGGTACTTCCCCAGTCGGACTATGGATTTTGGTTTTGATTCTTTTTGGATGGTTAAAATCTTGTGAGTTCTCGCCATTGACATGCGTAAACGCAGTACCTGTATTTGTAGCTATACAGGCGACGTATTATGCAACATTCATGCAGTTTAATACTACAATTTTAACTTATATCTATAACATTCTAGTTCCCAGTTATAGAAGTGAAAACTCGCCCAGTCCATTTTTTTCATACTGCCAATTTTTTTTACTCACCAAGCCTGCATATAATGATTCTTCCGACATCAGGTCTGTCGTACAGCACTCCTTCAAATATCCTTCCTAGTCGAGTCAGCCCGAACCAATCCACGTCTCGCCACAGGTGCGGGTTCTCATCTCGGAATGTGCAGTAACGAACTAGCTGAAACAGTTTATAAGACACTGAATTGCGAAGGCTTTAAGGGCGTACCCCGAGCAAATGACCTTGAGTATTTCTTACCTTAGCGCACACCGCAAGAAAGAGCAAGAGAGAAACAGTAGGATTTGCCGCTGTTTTACGCTCAATTTTTAGAATACACTCTTTATAAAATCAGATTTTGGTCTTTTGAAAAAAATAAAACTACCAAAATGTTCGTAATGGAATTGTCTATCCGTTGGTGTAAGTACAAAATCAAAATAATGGAGGTTTTCCGAGGAGATGCATGATAACCACAATTATTTAATTTTTTCATGGCTTCGTTGTGAGGTGATTATTTAAACAATAAGTCCATTATCAAAAAAATAAAACTACCATTTTGAAGCCAAGAAGTTGTAGAAATTTAATGTATTTTTTACCAGTTGATATATGTTTTGGCTAATGAGTAGATAGCTCTGAAAACTGGACAAAAACTCGTTTTGCTGGGGGACGCACCTTAAGCCAAAATATTTAATTGGCAGTAATAGGAACTGCCGATAGAAGTGATAACTTATAACTCAGAATTTGATAGCTCGCTTTGGAAACTACGCGGGTGAAGGTGAAACCGGAGGGCGTGGGCATGAGCATCTAGAAATACTAACGCATTTCTAAATTACCAATGGGAAATGCTGACGTATTTCTCGATGGCCAATGGCCATGGTCCCGAGTTTACCCGAAGATTTTTATCATTCCCGAGCGTGACGCTAGAATTCAATTCACAGTCCACGACAAATCTGCCTGTGGCGCGCCAAAAGAAGTTTTCACTTAAAATAGTATTAGTATCTCATCCTATATACTGCTTCCTTGCAAAGCAAAGGCCTCTTTCCGTTCCCTCCACTTTTCCCAGTCCAGTGCAACAGTCTTCCAATTTCCCCTAGTGTCGAGTTCGGTCCGCTATCTCTTGATGGGTCGCCCTACCTGTCGTACATGTTTCGGGGCCCAATTGGTTGTTCGTTTGGCCCCGAGTTGTCCCGGTATTGGCATACATGACCTCCCAGTCCCATATAAGCATGAACGCATTCACTGTCGTGGTAGGACTCTTGGCAGAGTCCGCCTGGGGAAGGACCACATCTTTGCCAATTATTCTACCGTTCCGTACCGTACCGTAAGTGTTCCGGTTTGAAGGGCAATATTTCCAGAGGAATTATAGGGCTTAGAGATATAACATTATGGATCTCTAGGTGACGAGCGCAGTGCAGTGCTAGGTAATGTTTTGGACTTTTCATGTTCCAATAGCTGCGTGTCCCTGTGCTGTTATGTGGCAGGCATGTCGCTTATCATCAGGGACATGTCCGGCCCGTCTTGTAATTCCTTATTAAAAAAAAACGCCTGAACTAATTTTAGTAACATCTATTAAGTTTTAGTTTTTGATCACAGTATTGCGTATACTTATTAAAATAACAAATAATTCAAACTTGGAACTGTGGCGTCTATCATCGCTCTATTGAACAATATATTATGATGTTTTATGATCTTTTTAGGTTGATCCTCGATTTTATCAAACTGAACAGATATCGAAATCTGCAAACGTTTCATGGTTTAGCGACTGGCAAGGTCACAAAAACAGCTAACTGCGGAATGATTTGTCTGAATTGGTGTTCCTCGATGGATTCAACCTTGGTGTCTTAAAGTAAAGAATGCGTCGGTTTATTCTAGGTAAACGCATTGCGTCGTAGACCACACCAGTGCTCCACGAAAAAACCTATGTGCCATTCCAGATTATATTGTGTTCTAAAATATACTCGATCCGTTCAGCCGTTCCAACGTGATTGGGCAACAAGCATCCAAACTTTCGCATTCATAATATTAGTACGATTAGTACGACGTATATAAATCAGTCTTACCAGTCGATGCGCTCGGGCAGGAATAGACTTTCTGGCCCTCAGGAACCGCAGCAAGAACGAGTCGTCGGTCCGCGGCGGGTGGCACTCCCCTCGCTCTGAAACATTACATAACGTCGTCATGACAAAATACAACATCAACATCAGCAGTCTCCTAAATGTTCCCACTGCTGGGACGTGGCCCCCGTTTTTCGCAGTTCCTTGCGAAGAGAAGGCGAAGGAGAGTCAAGGCAAAGAAGCTGGACCAGTGCAGGTTGGTGGATAACCTTTTTTAATATTGTTTTTATTTGACCTCAGAAGATTCTAAATAGGTACTTGTCGATTTTCTCACGACATTTTCCTTCACTGTTTTAAGTTAGCGACATTACGCTTCGAAATGACTTCGAAAAGACGTAACAAAAGACAGATTATTTATTTATTAAATATGAATTTGTTTTGTTTGGTGATGGTACCCCATACTGGGTATAGGTCTCCTCCAGTACATATCAAACAACACACAGAACTTAAACACGATCTCAAATATTATTTATTACCTTAACGTTAACGTTACTTCAAGCGTTACAACCATCGTGGCTCGTGGCCACGAGATAATTTAAGCCATGTGTAATATTTACAAAACCTCATTATAGCCACAAAAGACGATCTTATCGCTAAAAGCGTACCTTACCGTAAAACCGAACCTTTTGATTCTTAACGAATCTTAAAGAATCTAAATAAATAAGTGCGAAAAAGACTTCAAAGTTTTGAACATCACCGAAAAATTGCTAGTCTATCGGGTTTTTATCTGGATACACTTCGGAGATTGTGCGACTGATTTGCATGATCTAATACCGCCTTGCCCGTTTTTTTATCGGAATGCCCGTAGTTCGAAAAAGCGACATCGATTCATGGTTGATGTTCCAAAGACACAAACGAAGAGATTAAACTCTTCTTTTGTGGTAAGAACGTCTACGCTGTGGAATACGTTGCCTGAGTGGGTTTTCCCCGATGGTTACAATCTTTGTGTCTTCAAATCGAGAGTGAATCGGTTTCTTCTAGGTAAACACGCTCCATCGTAGACCGCATCGTCGCTTTACATCAGGCGAAATGGCTGTCAAGTGTAAACCTATAACAGTTAAAAAAAAATAGTTTTGGATGAGTATTATTGGACAACCATTACGTCCAATGATATTTAAATCTATAGAGCGCGGAAGGGTGATCGAAATACACTGTTCTAAATTTGTTTTAAATTGCAATTCGTGATCTATCACAATCGGTACAATGTGGCTTAAACGTCGACAACCGCAGCTATAAGTGTAATCGTTAAACAAATGGTTTCAGATCCAATAACAAAAGTCACATCAAGGTAAAACCGCCGTCTAATGTCTTCGCCTCACCACTTCTCACATTCCATAAAAATAAATTAGGTTCCAGAGGAAAGTATACATCAGGTTTAAGTAGGTACCTAATATTGTACATTTTTCACAGGTGGACATTTCTCACACAACACCATTTAACCCCAAACTGAGCAAAACTTGTACAATGGCAGTGGCAGATAGCTGTCACAAATAAATACCCAAACAGAATACCCATATAAATAATTGTATTTGTCACATATTCGTAATTAGATCTCTGGATTCCATTGTGATTCCATATGTGTACTATACATAAAAATATAATTTAAAAGAGTTGACTTCTCAATTGGTTGTATTTGTATATCATCATCATCATCAGCCCGTGTTCGTCCACTGCTGGACATAGGCCTCTCCTATAATACAGTTCTACAAGTACTCGGAAATGATGAATTTGAAATTAACTTAACTTTATTTTAATTTGCTATGTGTACTTATAGTACTTTTGACGTTGTTATTTTAATCATTAATTTATTGGTTGACATTTCTTTTAATTTATTGTATTCGTTTAATTTATTGTATTTTAAATAATTATTGACATGGTTTTTGTTTTATATATATTTTTATTGATTATTGTCTGACATTTTAATATTTTTTTTTAAGTAATTGAAAGTATCTACATGGGATTATTTGCATTGAATTAATTACATTTCGTGTAACGTTTAATATTGAAGTGTACATCTTCTTTCATTCATCTTGTGACATGTAATCTTATACCTTTAAACGAGCAATTCTTGTACCTATATAAATATATATATATATATAGAATCTGAATCTCGGAAACGGCTCGACGGATTTTCATGAAATTATGTATGCAGGGGATTTTGGGGGCGATAAATCGATCTAACTAGGTCTTATTAAAAAAAAACGCATATTATGCGCGTTTTTAGACAATGAAAAACTGTCACGTTAGACATTAGAATGTGAAGGTAAATTTCGCCGCGTGACGTGACAGCATAATTAGCTCAGACGGGAAGTCGGGCGCTCATAGCGGTCACGAATTAGTAGCTCCGGGTTCGAATCCAGACGGGTTCTCTTTTTATTTCAATTTGTTTTTTTTAAGAAAATCTATTTCTTGGAGTCTTTTATCTGTAGGTATCTAAGTATATTTAGTATTTAAATCGAGCAAAGCTCGGTCACCCAGGTACTATTATTTTATGAATAAAAATGATTATGATTATTATGATTAATACGCCACTCAGCCCGATCCTCGGTCTTATGTTTCCAACCGCCACCAGCCGTCTTTCGTATATTACCTATATCGTGTATTTGTATAAGTAGGTAGGTAATCGAATATCGAAAATTTAACAGTTGGGTTTGGAAACATATTCGTTCCGAATTGATTCCGATCAGATTCCCATTTTGCATTTCGAAAAATAACCGAACAGTAGTGAGCTCTTGTCACGGCCTTGTCAAGAAGAGAGTACCTATCTCGCTACTTAGCCTGTGTCAAGAAGGGCGATAATATTAATACTCACGGTATATCATAGCGCGTAGCTCTTCAATCTTAGTCATTCTAGTTTTTCTGTCTTCCCCACAGAGCTCGTAGGCTACCTCCTCGGAGTCCGAGTCTTCATGTCTGTTCAGTTCTGCGGCAAATGCCAGTTCTTTAAACGACCATATCTTCAGATCCGTCTGAAAAATAAAAACAGCTTTGTTACACTTCTCATTCCCTTATTCCGTTCTCGTGGCATAGTGTACACCGCATGATTTATTTATTATAGTTTAGAGTGCCGAGAAGAGCAGGATATATGCTTGATGGTAAGCAACATGCAGTGACATGCAGCTATTGGAGCATAAAGAGTCCGAATCCCGAGTCAAACCCACCACTGCACTGCGTTCGTCACCCAGAGATATAAGATGTTTTATCTGTATGACTTGTAATTTCACTGGAAATATTGCCCTTCAAACCAAAACACAGTAGTGTTTTGCCATTCTGAAAAATCACAATTTTGGCGCGCGCTGTGTCACCAAAATATATGTCTGAGAGCCTATGACACTTCGAGTTCATACAACGTGACGAAATGTGATAGGCGCTAAATTGATTGGCATTACTGTGTTTCTCAATGAAGTTTTCGCCGTTTTCGGCTACTTTTTGTGGAACATAAAGGTCACCATTGAAAGACACGAAAAGAGAATGGTGGCATTTACTAAACAATCTCCGTACCAGTATCTAACCTCGCAGCATACTAAATAGAAACTGATAGATTCCACCACCATTGCCAATACTTATTAGGTATTTAGATCTAGTAAAGACGTAAAAGGAATGTAATTATTTAAGCGCACTAGTTACACTGTGCGTTTTATTAATTTTGAGTTTTATTAACTACGAAATATTTTATGTACCATAGTTATATGATAGTCCCCGATGCTTACTTCACACGATGGTGCATAGAAACTCTATAAAAATATTGGAACTCTACAAAGACGAACTAGTTAGCATTCCATGGATTCACGGTGCCGGGTCCATCGTGTGGCAGACTTAGAAATCTCAAATAGACCCCAAGACTTGTGACTCGGGCGTAGGTTTAAAAGGGGCCCCTTTTGGTGACGTACGTCAACACTCACCTTCACTACTCACTATTCACTACTTATAACCACGCTAAATATCCCGTGAAACAGGATAATTTTTTGATAGTTTAACGGAGACAAGCATTCATTTTCATCTTCATAATTACCTAGTATTAACGAAACTAAAATACAATGAGAACTGCGCTACGTACTTAACTAACTACTTATACTAAGGATATCTGAATTATCCAATCCAATGGAGGTCTATGGATTTTTATCATCAGTTAATTTCTATTATTTGAAAAATGCTTGTATAGATTTAACGCTTCTGTAGTTGTACTCAATAGTATTAACAACAGGGTTACCAGCTGTCGAAGAAAATCCCTCGTACAGATGCAACCAAAAAATCTCGTATCGTGGGGCTTTCATTCCTCGTACATTGAGAAAAAGACATCCACAACCAATATAGGGAAACCAAGATAGGGAAAAATACATCCACAACTAATATAGGGAAAAAGACATCCACAACCAATATAGGGAAAAAGACATCCACAACCAATATAGGGAAACCAAGATAGGGAAAAAGACATCCACAACCAATATAGGGAAACCAAGATAGGGAAAAAGACATCCATAACCAATATAGGGAAACCAAGATAGGGAAAAAGACATCCACAACCAATATAGGGAAACCTAGATAGGGAAAAAGACATGCACAACCAATTTAGTATTTTGGCCTTCTTACTTCGTACAATGAGACACTTCAAATTTCAACCAAAATGTCGTATTGTCGTACCTCGTACATTGATCCTGGCTTCGCCCATGATCCGTGATAGGGATTTAATAAAACCGAATTGTCGTTTGTCAGCCTAGAATGGAATCCCGGATCACTGGAATCACGTATATATCTAATCCTAATATATATATTCCAATATTTTAAACGTGAAGAGGTTTTTTGTCTGAACGCGATAATCTCAGGAACTACTGATTACAAAAAATCTTTCACCGTTATACCTCGTTTACATTATTTATTCCAGTAAGCAATCCAGCACTGGATTCGGTCGCTGGACTGGAATAATGTAAACGGGGTATAACGGTGAAAGATTTTTTGTAATCAGTAGTTCCTGAGATTATCGCGTTCAGACAAAAACCTCTTCACGTTTATAATATTAGGATAGGTATACATATTTATTTCTATAAGATACATAATATAATCCAGACCTAGACATTTATAACAAATATTAGTCATACAAATATTTGTCGTGGGTGGGAATCGAACACAGGACCATTTATTACCAACTAATCCACGAAATCCCGAAATATCTCAATTGTACGAACCAAAACCGTTATACTATACTTAAAAGCATATTTGGCACTGTAATTAGAAGATAATTTTAGACCATAATTATAGTGTGATTAAGATCAGCATTATGAGCAATTATTATTTACACATTTCTCGCATTTGTAATTCTAATCATCGATGTAAACCATTGGATGTGCCCTCCCAAATTTTAGGCACACGGAATTCTGTCAGCGTTGGGACGAGTGAGTTCACTCTTTTCGTTCTAGTCGGTTGCAGGAAGCGGTGAACGCCGGACGTTTTTACCTATTACTATTCGTTGTCGACAACCAAAATAAGTAGAACCATAGCATATCTCGCCGCCTAGGGGCCAATTAGATTGGTTGTGTGTAAACAGAGACGCAGTTTATTACCAATTTCAAGGTGCTCAGGGCAAATCCATTGGTTTATATCGATGATTCTAATTTATTCCTTAGTGTACTTTTGTTGTTGCACTTCATAAATTGACTTGTTGACTAGGGGTTCAGTCGAAAATCAGTATTGCTTTAAGTAATTTTTATTTAATTATTGAAACATTAAAACAAGATTACTTAATTAATTAACGTTTGTGCAGTGGTTCTAAAGTAAGTTCCGAGATTAGTTGGGATAAATAAACAAATATAATTGGCGATTTGGGCTGTATCTATTTGCAATCCTAGCGTAGACACTTTTTTATGGTATAAGGTGAAGAGACGAGCAGGATATGTGCCTGATGGTAAGCAACATGCCTGCCATATAACATCACAGTGACACGCAGCTATTGGAACATGTAGAGTCCAAATCATTACATAGCACTACACATTGCACATTGAAACATTGCCCTTCAAACCGGAACACAGTAATGTTTGCACATCACTGCTTGCCGGTAGAGTAACTGGCAAAGGTGTGGTTCTTACCTAGACGGACTACTACCACTAATACTACTATGTAGATAAGGCTACTAAAATACAAACAAGTTTGGCGTAACTCTGTTTATGAAGCTATTACGAACCGTGAGACAATGCGTTCGCAAGATCTAGATCCAAAACATCGCATAAATAAGACCTGTCCAAAGCCTTCAGGCATGCCGAAGCACTTAAAATTGGAATGGTATATTGACTGTATTACATGGTGTGCCTTGCCATAGGATATATAAGACAAAACTTGGTTTTGCGAGCTATTTTCGCGCTTACAAACGCCTCTAATATTGTATAGATAAGAGATGAACGACGCAAAAAGACAGGATAAGAAGAACAAAATTAATGTATCGTCGACACTAATAATTATAATTGATACCTCTTTCAACGATGATAATTTTTTAAGAAAAAAAAAACATCTGTTGACTCGATCCTATTGATTTGTGAACTACTATGGCACGGTAACACTATACCACTACCAGCACCATATACTGTAATATGGTGCTGGTACAGGTATAGGTACTACACAAACTATTCACAAAGAAAATAATGTACATTCAGAAACAAGCTTAAAAGAAATTAAAAGGCCGAAAACTACTCCATTCAAGAGCTTATGAAAAACATATCTAGAGGAATAATAAAAATTTGCTATTCATTGAATCATAATGTATGTAATAGTGTTAACTATTTTATAAGTACACCGTGTACAAAAACAAGTAATAAAGAACTAAAATGCAAATTTAGACACTAAGGTATACGTACAAGTCATCTTTCTTTCATAATAATTTGGGCAAATTGAGGACCGAAGGCCTTGTCTTAGCTCCAGCAAACAATAAACAATATGCGTGGTTTATGGTTTTTAACACAAATATAATATAAAGTTAATAATGTGAGTATTGTGTGAGATAATTTTGTGAGTAGAAATCCGCTTTTATCTCAATAAATAAATAACTAACTGTAAGTTGCATGTTTAAATTGAAATAAATAAATACACGTATGATTTTGAACACTAATTTTCTCACCATACAACCTAACAAATAGGAATGAAAATCACTTAGTGTTATGCATCAAAGTTAAAGTAAACCTATCATATTTATGCTTGGGCACGAATCCCTAACCATACAGTTGTACAATAGGTTCATGCACGATCCACTCTAGCTTCCAAATGTTGCATGTACTTTTATGGTTAAAACACTGATGTAAGTGTTACAAAGTTATTATGATGGAAATTACTCTCGTGGCGTAACGGAACGAAACCTCAAAACGAATGCGTTTTTAATAAGCATGTCATTTTAACGCTACTGATGTACCATCTACTGTTTTTCCGATTGTAGGTTGTGTATTAAGCCAACTTCATCAAAAAGAGACAAAGCTTAATGTATTTTTTTAATATTCAATCAGCAACATAATAATCAGTTTTTCATGGTCCTGAAGCCCTGGTGCAACTAGTGGCTAGAACGAGCGATTCACGATCGAGAGGTCGTAGAATCGAATCCCGCTAGCATTTATGAGTATTTTGTCCTGTGCAGATATACAAGTTTGTTATCACAACTGGCTTTATCGGTGAAAGAAAGCATTGTGAGGAAATCGGCCTGTTCCAATCTTTCGAGGTCATGCGTCATTTACCAAACTAGACTGGACCAGGGTGGTGGATTATGGTTTTGATACTTCTTGTGAGAGAAGGCACCGAGTCTCAGCAGAACATTTAGTGGGCTGCTTCTTGTTTTGTATGCATGTTTTCATCGTACACTGCACAGAGGCGATTACTAATGTATGCCACTCAGCTCTGGGTAGCGATTCTGAAACCATTCGGTTGCATCCGACACGGAATCTCATCTCTCGGTCTTTGTCTTATCTGTTTAGCATGACAGAGACCGAGAGATGAGATTCCGTGTCGGATGCAACCGAATGGTTTCAGAATCGCTACCCTGGTCTTATATTGTTTCCCCACTTCTTAATGCAGACCGTTGTTCCGAATGGCTGTAGGGTGCCCCACATTGCGCTCACCTAATTTCCACTCAAGAAGCCGGCTGCCGTGGTTACCGGTTTTTCTGGTAAAGTGACCGCCCGATAACCAGCCCTTTCTTTAAAAGCAAGTGATGTACAATGTTCAAGTGCTTAAAGATCGAAGATGATATCAGAGCCTCAGAAGATTGCTTTTAAAAAACAATATTTTTGAATAATCTGTCAGATCAACACAATTTCACCTTTTACCCACAAAACCACCAGAATTTTATCGAAGTGCTAATTTAAAAGGCTTTATTTACCTACTTTGATGTTTATTCAATTTTACGTGATTCACTGGACAATGTTTCAATTCCAGTTTTATGGGCTTTTTTCCATGAATCAACGATAGGGATCTAATCATGTAAAAAAAACATGGCAAATATAACACTAATCCTATCTGGATTAAAATTAATTGGATGAAAATTAGCATACACGTGGTAATTATGTGGTTCTAGCTAACGTACCTACAAAACCAATGCACACAAGTAAATACTATTAAAAAAAACATTAGTTAGAATGTTTAGTACTTCTAATTTCAGAACAGTTAATTTTTTTTTTTAATGAATGAGTGTTTTTGTGAGTATTGTTTTAATTAAACAATCACAACACGACAGAAGTCACGGAAACACGTCAGAAGGTTTTCAAACGCTGAAGAAGTCAGACATTTTTTTGCTGTCTCAATACAATGTAGGTATCTTGTCTTTTGAGTAACGGACTTTTTTTGTAAATGAACGAACGACAGTAAGACCATGTAGCTTCTACTGCATACCAAACTTTGGGCAACGCAGAAGACGCAGGGTCCTACTAACCTAATATTCCGAGATGGTAGCAAATTTTCGGTAGATACTCACGCTGAAAACTTGTCACCATTAACATCATAAGCAGCCCACTAAATGTTCCAACTGCTAGGGGCCTTCTCTCGCAAGGAGAGAGTCAAGGCCATAACCCACTACCCTGACCAAGTGCGAGTTTTTTGATGACACATGAACTCGCAAGATTCTCGGTACATGTCGGTTACCTCACGATGAAGGAAAACCCTTCAAAAATTTTAAGTTAGCTATTAGCTCACTAGTCACTATTAACCATAACACATAAGTAGAGCGCAGCTAATAGTTTCCTTGTTCTTAGGTTTGGAAGGTGAATCGGTAATCAAGAGCCATATCGAGATATTCGTTCTGTTTTATCATTCTGTGGATAAAACAGAACGAATACGAACGAACGTGTTCACGACGAAGTAATTGATTTCGAGCGAAGTTTAGATGAAGTTTCTTTTCGAAGTACATCACTGTTTTTATTTATCTGCATCATTATTGACTTTGAGGGCTCATTTTTCAAACCTACATACACATAGATCATATACATAAGTCTCAGAAACGTTAAGCTATTTATTTGGACCCGGGAAAATTACACGCAACCCGTGCGTTATGGCTGCATAGGAGAGATCGGCTTTACAGCCAAACCACACTATAGATAGTGCAATCCACGAAGACGCGCCCCACCAATTTTCGTTTCCACCAATCGCGTTTGCTCCGAGCGTCAGTCGCGAACCATTCATCAGTCATTGTAGTGTGCGTGTGCATTCATAGGTAATTAATGTGTACCGATAACACTCAAGCATTGACGGAAGCTTGCACACATATACTATAAACGGTTAGGAGGAATAGTGGGGCGCGTCTTCGTGGATTGCACTATCTGTAGCTACTTTTAGCAGCGGCGACAGGCATCTAGACACTGCGTCACGCTTCAAAAAGTAGCTGCGGTTGGCGTATAGTCGCTGCATCCCGCTTCAAAAAGTAGCATGTGTGGCTGACCACACAAGGCCCTGAGGCCTTAGTGTTAAGATCGCCAAAAGATACTTCATTTTATTAATTGGGTTTTATGCTTTTTTTAAAAATTAAGTGTAATAAAGATTTAAGCTATCTATATACCCCCGAAATAGACGTGCTGTGTGTTCGAAGAGGGAAATCTCTACTAAACTGGAGCGAGGTATATTGCTAGTGAATTGAGAAAAGAATAGGGACCATCGTGTAGCCCTAAGAGACTCCATTGATAATAATCTGATGAGGAGACGACAGGTGATATATTTTTGCACTATATAGCAGTGGGCTCTAATGCTAGACAACAATAAATTGTGTTAGACTAACATGGGCAACGTTCGTAACATACTACGCAAAGTTTAGACATTCCAACTTAACTGCAGGAACTTTTAACTTCTCGTTACGAGCATGCCATTAGATTTGCAAGCCGTGTACTTAACCTAAGTTCTCAGTTACGTAGAGCCTAAGTACCGTGAAACTGCTTCTGACAGCTAGAAGCCTGATCTTTGAAATCACGCGATTCGTAAACTGTGACCGAAGCATGAATCTCGGCGTGCCATCTATCGTCGCGTAAACTTTGGCAAATGGATAGAAAATATTTATTATTTATTTATTTATGAACAAAAGTTCACTAACGCCAATCAGCGCGACAGTGCCACCCGTTCTTAATTCTGGAATTAAGAATCAGCGCCAAGTAAATAGATAAACTCTTTGTTGCATTTAATTATAAGACAAGAACACAAAGATATACAAAAACTAAAAAAAAAAAGACAAAGTAGCAATTGGCGACCTTATCGCTAAGAGCGATCTCTTCCAGGCAACCGCAGAAGGAGAGAGTAGAGTTAGGGTTTACGTTTACTGAATTTTTTACTGTATTATTTATATGTTGTTATGGTATTTATACAATGTTTATTAAGCTATTTGTGGATATGTGTTATGTTGTAATATACCTGATGATGACGATGATGATGATGAAACTACTGACGTGTAACGAATATTATAGATATAAAATGAAAATTATTACAATGGAAATTACATGTAATTAAGTGAAACGTTTAATAAAATGACTAATGTAGTAATAGTTACAATGATCCGATATACTAATAGATTTGGGAAACGTATCAAGATAATAAATTAGCGATTTGTTTCAAAAATTTTACTTAAAATTAAAGTAAAATAAGTAAATCAATAATTAACTAATTTACAATGCCTTTTTAGGGTTCCGTAAAACGTAAAAACGGAACCCTTTTAGATTCGTCATGTCTGTCTGTCTGCCTGTCTGTCCGTCCGTATGTCACAGCCACTTTTTGGCGAAACCATGAGAACTACACTGTTCAAACTTGGTAATTAGATGTATTCTGGGAACCGCATTAAGATTTGAACAAAAAAATTAAAATAAAAGAAAAATTAGGGCTGCCTCTCATACTGCGAACTGAAACTCAAAAATTTCTTTTTCATCAAACCTACACATGTGAGGTGTCTATCGATAGGTCTTCAAAAATGATGTTGAGGTTTCTAAAATCATTTTCGTCTACACTGAATAATTTGCGCGAGAGACACTTCCAAAGTCGTAAAATGTGTGTCCCCCTCTAACTTCTAAAGTAAGAGAATGAAAAATCTAAAAAAATATATGATGTACAATTACCATGTAAACTACCAACGAAAATTGGTTTGAACTCGATCTGATGAGTAGTTTTTTTGAGTACGTCATAAATACACTATTATTGAAACTTCGATTAAAGTTACAACGAACTACAAGAACTATGTGTACTATGTATAGTATGTTACTTGCTGCAACGGAACCCTTCATGGGCGAGTCCAACTCGCACTTGGCTACTTTATTTTATTTGTTTACAATTTATTTAGAGCCTTGCTCGTGAATCGTGCAACTAAAAAAATGAGCCTCATGACCTATTAGCCTCCTATAACGGACGTGCACGTATAGTAGGTACTTTTAGGTCATTGGTCTTTGTTTGATCAGCCTGACTTAACTTTAAGACAGTGTTGCTCAAACTAGAGGGTGCGAATTTCAAACCGACCGACCGAAACCGACCTTTCTAAAGGTACCTAAAATCTAGTCGTCATCGTGATGTGTGATGCCACCGTTGTCTTTTAGTCATACCTATAGTGTTCGAAGATGATAATTTTGTTCCGAGAGCTAGTAGTTCATTTTGGGTAGGTATTAGAGGCAAGCTGAAAACTTGTCCCAATGAGAGAGGCCTATGTCCAGCAGTGGACTACGAGAGGCTGATGATGATAATGATGAAAACTTGTCACATAGCTCTCTTATCATAGCCCGATACGTAGGTGGATTGCAAACAAGTGCATAGTTTCTTTTAAATACCTTCTTCCTTCTTCGTTGTCTGCTTTAAAAATGTATGCAACGGCGCCATATTGTGTTTGTATTTGTACTTCCCCGTCTCTTTATTCTTAATTTTTCTTTAAGCACCCTGCCGCAGGCAACCGCTTGCGAGAGATCACTCTTAGCGATAATGTCGTTAATTGTTACTTACCTAATTTAAATTTTGTTGTTGTTTTGTTTTCTAATTGAGTGCAATAAAGAGATTGTCTATGTTTGTTTTGAAAAAAAGTTTGAGAAACATAGGTCGGTGACAAATACGGCACACAGCACAATAAGTCAGCCGTTATGGTGCGACCATGACTTTCTGTATCGCAATGTAACTGTGTAGTCGAGCGGAACTATTTTTGGCAATTCTCTTCTTACAATATTTCTTGCCTCGAAAGAACTTGCGTAAGATGAACCGTTCAGTCTAGCTGTGCTAGGAAGATATAATAAGTACCGTGCCGTGTAAAATATCCACTTATAGCACGTATAACTTTGCTGAACATATATTTCGTGGAAGAGATTTAATAAACTGGCACTGTTTTAAACAATCAGTTTCGGTAATGAGTCTTCCCGTGAATGTGATGTACTTATATGAAATAGCGTTAAAATATTGGGGAATATCTCCAAATCAATATCCCGTAATTAAAAATACTAGTTTAGGAATCTTAGATGTTGCTTTTGAGTGCCTATTTGTGGTTTTGAAATCGGTTTAATCTTCTTTTAAATAAAATTCTTGTGTCACAGTGTTAGTTACCTTACTCTTCCGAAACGGCTTTACTGATTTTTACCAAATTTTATATGCATATTCAGTAGGTTTGAGAATTGGCTACTAGCTATTTTTCATACCCCTAAGTGATTTTTTTGAAGTTGTTCACCCCTAAATATATTTTCTTAAAATTTTTAGACAATTTTTTTGTTTTTATTTTTTTATGATGTGGCATTAAAAATACAAACAACCCTACATTTTTACCTTTTTATCACCAACCCCTATTTTTTAATAGCCATTTTTGTAATTTTATCATTTGATAGAGAACTCCTCCTAAACGGCGGGCGGCGGGACCGATTTGAATGTATTTTTTTTGTGTGTGGATTCGAGGATGGTATGTTTAAATTCACAAATAAGCCCGGCAGATGGCGCTGCAGACAGTGTCTAGGTTATGATCCAAACGAAGCCGGAACGGGCCCCTAGTTTTTTGTATAAAATAGTTTATTTTACCCTTTTTAGTGCAAAACAAGTGTTCATTAATGTATTCACACAATTTCGTGTTGACAGGATCGCATTTCATAACTTTTGTGAAATCTACAACTATGTCATCCAGACAAAATTGTAGGTAAATTTTAGTTTTTTTAAATATTTCAAATACCACCGAGCCGATTTCGATGAAATTAATATAGGACCATTCGGAAAGCATACTCTTCCTATAAAAAAAAAAAAATCGCTTCGGGCATTCTTGAGAAATCAGGTAACATACATAAAAAAAAACATGGTGGTCGAATTGATAACCTCCTCCATTTTGGATGTTAGTTAAAAAGGCTAACTTATGGCCTCTAGTCTAATGTTTTGTCTACTGAAATACAGTTTCACAGTTCCGTAATGTATCCTTGCGTCACACTGCTGTGTTGTATATTCAGCCTCAAACATCTATTTGACGTAGATATGGTAGCCTTAGACAAATTATATAAAGACTCAAAGATCGCGGCGTACGTCAAAATTTCAAGCATATTGCCTGGGCTAAAGTATACAGAGATAATAAAGTAATTGATACAACTTACGTGTTTTTTTTAAATAAAGAGCTACGAGACGAGCATGACATTTGCCTGATGGTAAGCAACATGCCTGCCACATAACAGCACAGTGACACGGAGCTATTGGAACATGAAGAGCCCAAATCATTACCTAGCACTGCACTGCACTCATCACCCAGAGATCTAAGATGTTATGTCTCTAAGCCCTGTAATTTCTCTGGAAGCATTGCCCTTCAAACCGGAACACAAAAATGTTTGCACATCACTGCTTGGCGGTAGAATAACTGGCAAAGGTGTGGTACTTCCTCAGGCGGCCTCTGCTAAGAGTCCTACCACTACTACGTATTTTTAGGGTTCCTCGTAGAAATAAATCTAGTGAAAAAATTTGGTGTCGTGGTGGTGAAAAAGCGTCATCTGAAGTAAACTACCTTTTTTTTTTAAAATATGGCAAGTGTGCAACAACTATTTGAATCAGTTCAATAATTGTACATTATGATATAAGTGCGCTAAGTTGATAATTACAGCTTTGCTGGCTTTATTGCTAGCTCCAGCCGAAGGCGAGAGCTATAATTTAGCAGAGGCTGTAATTATCAAAGCGCACGTATGTCATACGACGTTTTATAACATATTTGCGAGGAAATAAACAAAACTCTGACGACATTTTCAAATAAAAACAATACAGCGAAAAAAAGGCGCGGAATAATATTTTCTTGATCACAGATCACAGCACAGAGTAAGTAATCACTATGGATCACATATATATAAAGCACGAGAAGACAGCTGTTTTGGTATTATAATTTTATGAATAGCAACCTCACGGAACCTTATTCTTCGCGTATTTTGTTACGTACTTGGCAAGGTATTTTTTACTACAGGTAAAACATATTTAAAAATCATAACACTAGACGCGTCTGTCTTCGCGTCAGATAGGTATATATTTCGAATGTAAAAAAATATTAAAATCACGAGTCATATTTCGATGCATACGTCATACATTTACGTCAGATTTTTTGTATCATTAATCCCAGCCGTGAGACCAAGTTTTTAATTTTTATAGACAAAAAAAAAATATTTAATGACGCCCTCGCGTCTTCGTGCGCGTTGGATAAGTATCTATCATGTTTATTATGTAGGTATAGCGAATCCCATTTCATTTCCCATCTCGCTTCAGTTCCATTGTTCTACTGACCATTCAACTATTTTCTTTGTAATTTCTATGTTACAAAGAAAAAAGCTTGTGAACATTTTTAACAGACTTCAAAAGCGGAAGAGGTTTTCAACTCGGTTGTATGTTTTTTTATTGTGTGTATGTTACGCAATAGCTCTGCTAATTGTGAATCGATTTTGATGATTATTTTTTTGTTTAGTTGAAAATACTTTAGAGGTAATCGATGAGGCGGTTTTTATAATATCAGCAAAAAACTAAAATTTGATTACATTAATCTGGACAGCAGTCGTAGATTCTTATGAAATTTACTCCAGTGTCTGAATTTAATTTTAAATTGTGGTCGTTTTTTTGTTGAAAAAAATTATGTTATTATCGTACAACAAATAAGTTCTTTTGAAGTGAAAACTTCTTTAGGCACATTTTACCTAGACATATTTTTCGTAGGTTGTAAATTGGATTCTAGCGTCACGCTCGGGTATGATAAGAAATCTTCGGGTAAACTCGGGACCTTGGCAATTAGGCATCTAGAAATGCGTCAGCCAATGGGAAATGCTGAAAGGGCGTGGCCTCGCCATCATAACATGGCCATCTAGAAATGCTTGAGCCAATGGGAAATGGTGACGCATTTCTAGATGGCCATGCCAAGATGGCGAGGCCACGCCCTCGGTTACACCCGTGTAGTTTCCAAGGTAAGCTATCAAATTCTGAGTTATAAGTTTTCACTTCTATCGGCAGTTCCTATGACTGCCAATTTTTTTTTTTTTACTGTACTTTGTATAATTTCAATAACACCAGTAAACCAGTATCAGTAATCACAGAATATTCATCGCAGCGCGAGTCCTCGGTGTTTTTGTTTTAGATTTACTCGTGAACGCATCTAAATATCAAAAACTTGTTCCACAAAAGTACCGTTTGAGTTATAGTAAACGTTTGAGGTAGTTCATGACAATTTTTGAGTATGTACAATTAACTCAAGCACAGATTATTGTTTCTAAAACCCGTCTTCTTACTTAATCTTTGCATACATCATTTTCTATCGGAAGGTTGTCCAGAAGAAAGCTTTTGGCGATAACGCCATCTCCATAGTTGTTAAGTTTATCATTATTTCTATCTGTATATGCTTTATAATTTATTGATGCGTCGCGTCAATAAAGTGTGTCCATTCATTTATATTTGTAGAAAAAATTCCTCAATCAACACGAGATTTTAGAAGTTTGGCCCTTGAGAAGTGAAAGGTGTGAATACAGTAATGGATTTCACCTTAGTGAAAGCAATTGCGCTGCAACGCTTTTGATTTACCTGATAAGACGACAATGGGGATCCGTGGTGCAATATAGACTGTGAGCTTTAAGTATATAACAATCATAAATTATTATATTGTTATTTTTTTTTTTTCATTCTCTCTTCCCTTTTAAATTTATTGGTGAACGTTGTAGAATTACCATCAATTCTATCGTATTAGGTTCTACGACACACGATTGTGTCTAGTGTAAGATCCAGACATCCTTATTCAATATTATTATGGTATTCACCATTTAGTTTTGCCTAAAAATGTACGTAAGCTAGGGCTGGTTTAGTCGGGAATACGGCAAACCCCGGAGCCACTAGTTCGAATGCGCACTGCTGTCTTTTCGTAGTCATGTGCGTAATGCCGCTAACTTAATAACCGCGAAGAAAAACATTATGAGGAAACCGACATAATCCTAGAATTTTTTGAGCGGTGTATGTAGTGACGCATAGCGTCATCTACTATCATACACCGATCCAGCGTAGTGGATTATGGGTCTGCCTCTATCCTTTCGAGAGAAGGCCCCGAGCCCTGCCAATGGGAACATTCAGTGGGCTGCTTATGACTGCCTATGCATGCATAGTCTGGAGTCTGGAGGAATACGTAGGCTACTTTTTATCCCGGGAAAATAAGGGTAACGGGAACTATGCGGGTAAAATAGCTGGGCACTGCTAGTATAGTATCGTTAGTATAACATTACGTCTGGCAAAAGTGTGACTACTCCCCAAGCGGACTAACCAAAGAATCTTACCACAACAAAAGTTTACCCGTAAACAGCTATATTATAATGTCGTTATTTGGTCATGATTTCAAGGCAAATACCTTTGTAACATGTGAATACATCTTTCTGTCAATATTTTGGCAATGAACGATGACCTATTATCCGGAAACGATCAAGTACATCACAAGGCGTACCTACCTCGTTTGCGTAAAAAAATAACTTCGAGAAATAAATACACATTTGTAGTATTTAACGTAAACTTTGTGGTCTGTTCTTTTATGTTTCTGTTATGTTGTATTAATACATCCTATTTTTTTATTATTAATAGGTTTACGCTTGACCGACTCGATGCAGCTAACCATAGACCACATCACTACATAGTATAAATCAAAGTCACTTCCCGCTGTCTGTCTGTCCCTATGTATGCTAAGGTAATTGGATATTTAAAATACTAAACAGATTTTGATGCGGTTTTTTAATAAATCCCACTAAATGCTCCCCCCACTGCTAGGACTCGAGACTTCTCTCGCAAGGAGACTCATGGCCATAATGCATCACGCTGGCCCAGTGCGGGTTGGTGGATAACACACGCCCTCGAAAAATCCTTTGAACATGCCGCTTTCCTCACGATGTTTTCCGTCACCGTTTTTAAGATAGCGTTTAACCACTCACTCGCCTGTTATTTGTTGAGTTACCTATGTAATTATAAGCTGTAACCCTTCAGTATTTTTCCCAAACGTCATCGACATCGACAAAAGCATCTAAAAATGTATCAATGAAATAACATGGTTGTTTTACAAACTAGTCTCGACCACTATCATGTTGTGGCGTATTTTATTTAAATTATATAGCTTTTGTAACCTTGTCCTTGTTGTCTTGTTACCTTGGCCTTGATTTTTGAATGCCAATAAATAAGCGTAACTGATGCTAGAACCTATGATGAACGACTTCATCCTCTTTAATTAAATTTACAAATTAATGATATTATTTAACCCCAATGAACCATTACGACATAAAGAATTAAGAGTGCGCCTAAAGCCAGGAAAAAATCGGATTTCACCCGCGCGACGCGTTTCATAATGTGATGTACATAAAGTCGAGAATAGCATGACACAGTTTGGAGGAAAAATCAATATTTAATAAGGAGTCCATTTTTGACCAAGTTTTATTTAATTACTCAATAACTAAACATAAATTTAAAAAAGTGTTCGGTTACTTTACTAGAACGTACAAATAGGAATTTTATTACCAAAAAATAATGTGGGGTCATCGCTGATAATTTCGAGTACTCGAATTAAAACGGGTTTTTTCGGTGTCATTTTTTTTTTTATTGTAAAAAATGTTTGTCTGTAAAGTCGGTTTACTGACGATAGAACGTGACAACGTCTTAAGAAAATACTGATGGAATGGTAGCATTTTTCAAAATAAAATTTTAATTTCATTTGTTTAATAGATTTGTATGTAAAAAGTAATCAGTAGAATTTAGTCATTTTCAATCAAAACAATGCAAAAAAGCTTTTAGATGCCGGGGATCGAACCCGGGGCATTTCACATGCAAAGGGAACGCTCTACCACTGAGCTACATCCCCGCTTGAACTTCTGGTCGAAATAATTAATACAACTGTAACAAACATGCGGCGAGGTAACGACCGACGGTAACGCGGTAACGGTACATGACGTCATGTTTTGTGGGCGTGCAGCCGGCTTCATCGAATTATAAGACGTTATCACGTCAAAAACTTTAATCTATTTTTTAAATTCTATTCGGTTATTGTGCTTCTTCTTGATTGTACCCACACGGCAAAATTTTTCTTGTCATCGTTTTTAGTTTCTTAACTTCAGTGAGCGGCGTCGAAAATGTCCTTTTTTCGTTTTCTGGCTTTAGGCGCCCCCTTAATAATAGATGGTTCTACCTAAAGGTACAAGTTCGCGCGGAGACCGCGACACGAGACCGCGACCGGAGACCGAGACCGGAGATCGCGACAGGCACTTGACACTATAGAATTGTATGGGCACCAGTTCGCGCCGCGACCGCGACAGGAGACCGAGACCGGTCGCGGTCGCGGTCGCGGCGCGAACTGGCGCCCATACAATTCCATAGTGTCAAGTGCCTGTCGCGGTCTCCGGTCTCGGTCTCTTGTCTCGGTCTCGTGTCGCGGTCTCCGCGCGAACTTTTACCTTAAGGTACAAGTTCCGCGACCGCGACCGGAGACCGCGACAGGCACTTGACACTATGGAATGGTATAGCCGTCAGTTTGCGCCGAGACCGCGACCGCGACCTGTCTCTGTCTCCTGTCGCGGTCTCGCGTCGCGGTCTCAGCCCGAACTTGTACCTTTACATTTCATTTGATTTGAACATTTTTATCGTAATCCAAGTTTCTGGCAATGATAATAATGGATATGATTAACTTATGCTTACTTATGCTTTGATGAATTACATTCCCAAATCTGACAAGTTTGTTGCGGTGTGTGTGCTGACGGTAGAATAACTGGCAAAGTGTAATACTTCCCCAGACGGACACAGCAAAGAATCCTACCACTACAGAAGTGAATTACCAATATATGTATCTGCAATAGTCTATTAAATACCTATTCACGTTTTTTTTTGTAATTTAGGTGATTACAAACTACAATTTAATGTTAAGTGTAGTTTTATTTGACATCTACCTACCATAATCAAATTATTATTTTTTAACTTTAATAGGTTCACACTTGACCACCATCTCGCCTGATGTTAAACGACGATGCGGTCTACGATGGAGCGTGTTTACCTAGAAAAAAAAACGATTCACTCTCGATTTGAAGACACAAATATTATAACTATCGGGGAAAACCCACTCAGGCAGCGTATTCCACAGCCTAGACGTTCTTATCACAAAAGTAGACTCAAATCTCTTCGTTCGTGTCTTTGGAACATCAACCATGAAATGATGTCGCTTTTTCGAGCCACGAGCATTCCGATAGAAAAAAGGACAAGGTCGTAAGTGTACTATCCGATAAAAAACCGACAGGCTAGCAATTTTTCGGCGATGTTCAAGACTTTGAAGTCTTTTTCGCACTAGAGTGTCGTTGCCTATGAGCCTTTTGGCACGTCTCTCGATCGATTCCAGAGCTTCCAGCTCTATCCCGATCTATCAAAAAGGTATTAAATCATTTTAATATAGCTATTGTTGTAAATTTTTTCATTTTACTTGAATGAACTTGGCTGGCCACACTGCCGTGTGTCTAGATTTTGGTCTAACAAAACATACTGTCATTCGAAGTTTATTTGGAGTTTGAATATCTGCTATTTTATTTAATTTAACACTTATAGTCAATATAAATATACACAACTAGCTGCGTCCCACTCTGTAAGTCACGTCTTAGCAACTTCTCACTTTACCTCAACAAAAGGTAACCAATTTGTTTATCCAGGTAATAGATATATTACTACGTAATTAATTTCAGTCAAATCCGTTCAGTCGTTACAGAGGTATGTGGGAACAAACATACAGCGTTACAAATACACAGACACTCACATTTACCTTATTAGTGTGATACAGAGTACAAAGGTTTTGATGTTTTAGTGAATTCTCAAAGTATTAAGGTTAGAACGGGTTCTGAAATAGGAAAATCTGTTTTTTTGGTCGACCTATAGCCGGTTAGTTTGGTTTGATAGCATCTCATTTCCGTATGACTTGTTACTCATATAAGTACCCACTCTGTGATAAAGTATCTAATTATTTTGATAAAATTGTATACTCTGTACTATGTGATGAATTTAGAATTGTTATTTGGGTTATTATCATTACCAGTGAGAGACTTTATGATTACCTCTAAATTAAATTAAATATTCTGGATATTTCACACACAACACCATCTAGCCTCAAACTAAGCTTAGCTTGTACTGTGAGAGCCAGATAGCTGATATAATACTTATATAATACATTTTTATTATACATAGATAACACCCAGGCACAATAAGTATCATCATCATCATCAACAGCACACTAAACGTTCCCACTGCTGGGACTCGGGGCCTTCTCTCACAAGGAGAGAGTTAAGGCCATAATCCACCACACTGGCCCAGTGCGGGTTGGCGGATGACACATGACTTCGAAAGATTCTAGGTACATGTCGGTTTCCTCACGATGTTTTCCTTCACCGTTTTAAGTTAGCGGCATTACGCACATGACTTCGAAAAGACAGTGGTGCGTGTGGGGTTTGAATCCGGGGTCTCCGGATCGGCAGCCTCCGTTCTCCCGACTAGACCACCGTAACTTAACAATAAGACCGTAACAATAAGTATACACTATACACATTTATATTTATTACGAAAATATTTGCACTGGGCGGGAAACGAACACACGACCCACGGCATCGCAGGCAGACTTATTACCAACTAAGCCACCTAGCAAAAAACTCTGAAACTGATCTGTTTTTTTTTGTATAGTAGAATGACGGAACGAGCAAGTCATGATCCTGATGATAAACAATACGCTTACCCATGGCTGAAAATAGGATAAGTACAAATAGCTGCGCAGTACTGCACTGCATTCTTCACGCAGAGATATGGGAGATTTTCCCATTGCCTTGTGATTTCTCTGCACAAATAAAATCCCGTGGAAACTCGGAACGTCTGAAAGGATCGGGTCGAAATTTGGAACACAGATTGTAATCTGGAATAATATATAGGCTATTTATTATTATATCTAAACATAATAAATAATAATTATATTTGTGTGTACCGACATGTACCTAGAATCTTTCTAATAGAAGTCGCATAACCGCGTGACTTTGTCGCCGCACAGGTGACTTTTAGGCCACCAGTGCCCGAGTTGTACTTTAGTTCTATTCTATGCTTTAGTCTTCTTCGGACCGGCAGACGTGAATCAGCTTTAAAAATGGTGTTTTGCAGCATAACCAATTGTGGAAGTTTCTTCCACAACTTGCAATTATACCATTAAGGGGATTACATGTGGGGATTACATACCAATAAGTATTTTTTTTATAATTATTGTGTTTTTTGAGAAAATAAACGGAGTCCAATGATTCACTATGTATGCATATGTAAACAGCAATGCAATGTAAAATTCACGATATTGTCACATCCTCAAATCTTCCGTGGTACGGCCGCAGGTAGCAGTCGTGAGTTAGTGCTGTGACGGTGCAATTTCCTTAGCCAATAAATCGATGAAATTGTTAATATATCGATAAAAAAATAGTAAATGCGGTAAATGTTACTTTCTTATTCATAAATGATTAACAAAATATGTAATGTTCAAATTTATCATTTGATTTTGCCTCAAGATCCTGATATCACTACATAGTATAAAACAAAGTTACTTCTCGCGCCTGTCCGTCCATATATATGCTTAGATCCTTAAAACCACCAAACCGATTTTGATGCGGGTTTTTTAATGGATAAAATATTTCAAGAGGAAGGTTTAGATGAATATAATAAAATAAAATATAAATAACATAATATAATTTCGACTAAGGTCTAACCTTGTGGATACTTATGTAATCAACAAGTAATACTGGTAGATTATGTGTATAGAGTCTATAGAGTGTTAATTTTGCTATAATTTTACCACCAGACCACTAGGTAAGCCACGTGAGTTCTTTTTTCTGAAACTTTGTAATTCTAAAGCCAATATTTTTTTCACCCAAAGCCGATGGTGTCAATCTTACACAGTACTATCTTTTTGCAACGACTTTGTAATGTTATCACTATTGGGTTTGGGCGAAATTTTAAGGACAAAATGTATTGCAGAGATTTAGCTATTTTATCATCATACAAAATATACAACAACCTTTGTTCTTGAACTATAGCAAAGTCCATGTGGTGGCAGAATTAGATAGTTCAGGACGTCTACTCTAATTCAACAAAAACGTAATTTCGAAATAAACGCGCGACTGTCCTACTCCGATTCTACTTCGATCGTTTGTCGTTTCTTCCGTTTAAATGTTCTAAGCTTTCTCAAATTAGAGTATGCTTAGAACATTTAAACGTCAAATAATGTTCGATCGAACGAAACGAAGTAGAACCGGAGTAGGAAAGACGCGAGTTTATTTCGAAATTACGTTTTTCGTTGAATTATAGAAGACGTCCTGTTCTCGAAACAATAGTAGTATAACTCGCGTGACTCACTTATTTTATAGGCATATTGACTTTGTTGCAGTGTAATATAATGAAATTGTAAAAGAATTAATGAAAAAAATGAACTTTATCGAAAATTAAAATTAGACTGTTCTTTGATGTCTCGATATATTTTAAAATTTGTCAAGCACTAGTGTATATGTGAAAAATTGTTTATTTTTCAATGTATAAGCAGGTTCACTGATAAGCGTTTATGGATGTGTGTGATGCAATCACAAGTTGTACACAAAATAAATATTTGTGGACATTCTTCCAGCCCCAAGCATAATAAATTGTATTAAAGGTACTAGACAACTGGTGACACATCTATGTGTAAATACAAGTTATGGTACATAGAAATCCCCAGACACAGAACAAATATCCGTATTCATCAAACAAATATTATTGTTATCTTGAAGATACGTACAAACACATACAATCGGTTGAATTGTGGACCTCCTACTCACCTTCAACCAATTCATCAAAATAATACCGTTAGTTAAGGCGCAGTGTGAACCTTGCGTTTCTTTCAATTTTAGATCAACCTGCGCTTGGAATACATACAATGTATGGACGTTAATCGATTGATAATTATTTATCGTTAACACGGTTAAAAAATAATTATAATGCAATTAGCTTCACGGGAATGGAAAAATCATTATGCGAGAATTGTTTTTTTTTCTCAATAAAAAGATGTAGCTATTAATTTTGTGTGCGAGTGGAATACCAAGTACATCTGATACCTACAAGTATGTCATTGCCAATGGTTTTAATTTAAAAGGCAAGAAAAGATAGCGAGGAAAATGGTGTGTTCGTTTAAGGTGCTTCATCATCGATATCATCATCGCTTAACATAAGGTGAGGTGGCGGTCAAGTGCAAACTTACTAAAAAGGTGACACATAAGGTTATAAAAAAACATCTAACGTTTAAACATTGTAAAAATTAAATTCAATGTTCATACTTGTTTACTTCATTTCACGCAGGTATTTCAATGAGTTTGCGATCAAATTTGAGTAATTTCACGTATTTGTAGAATTATATTAATTAATGTAATTGGCGATTTCGCGGAAGAGCTAGATGGGCGTGTCTACATTTAACATTCACACTATAAAAATACAATAAAAATAATTACTCCTTAAACAACTAATCTCGAATAACCCACCCCGAACTGCTCCCGGTGCAAAGGTGCCCATGACACTCGCCGCGTTCCCACGTTGAATAGCAAAGTCCAAACTTTGCTCCAGGACCGATCCGGAGCGGGAGTCACCAGTAGTCTCTCGGAGCCTACGTCCTAACTCCAAAAGGAACCTTAGTCTCAGCCCCCAACAACCCAAGGTCTCCACGGCAACTGGTACAAACTCGTCCATCGGCACCATCGCGCTGTACTTCATCTTCTTTGTCTCAGCAGCATCCTCCGCAGCCGCTGACTGCGAGTGAACAGTGCGACCCAGCAACAGTGCTGACGCAAGTGGCGTCCCATTTTTGCACTTTCCGTTCTTCCAAGGTACTAGGGTCAGCCCGTCCGGTCTCTTGCCGTCCGATCTACACAGCCCCGAGGGCTCAAGCGCGCAAGGAACACCCGCCGTCACGACGCCAAGGCTCTCCGAACTACGTCGTTGAGTGCATGGTGACGCGAGCACCTTCCTGCGCACCGTCGACAACTCATAACGTGATGGCCTTCAGCTTCAACTATGAAACCGCAGGTGCATACATGGGGTTCACACACCTATATTTTCTTAATTTTAGAGAAAAGCACTTACCTATACTGAAAGTTCGTCATTTCGAACTTTACAGCATTGTAAAACGTTTTTGACGTGATAACGTCTTATAATTCGATGAAGCCGGCTGCACGCCCACAAAACATGACGTCATGTAACGTTACCGCCGCCGGTCGTTACCGTCGGTCGTTACCTCGCCGCACGTTTGCTACAGTTGTATTAATTATTTCGACCAGTAGTTCAAGCGGGGATGTAGCTCAGTGGTAGAGCGTTCGCTTTGCATGTGAAATGCCCCGGGTTCGATCCCCGGCATCTAAAAGCTATTTGCATTGTTTTGATTGAAAATGACTAAATTCTACTGATTACTTTTTACATACAAATCTATTAAACAAATGAAATTAAAATTTTCTTCTGAAAAATGCTACCATTCCATCAGTATTTTCTTAAGACGTTGTCACGTTCTATCGTCAGTAAACCGACTTTACAGACAAATATTTTTTTTTTCTTTTTGTAGATACGTTCATCTAGACGCACCGTGACTTGTAGTCTTGATTGATCAAAAAATAAATACATACATGTTTGATTGGACCTTAAAAGAAAGATCTTTCACACTTCGGTTTATTACTTATTTGCCTCTTAATTGATAAAAGTCTGTAAACTTAACTGGTGTAACGAAGAGGTGCAAATGCTTAACGGCGTTTTTATGATGTGTAAGCAGAGATAAAAAATATGTATAAGGTTATTTTCTCTTGTGTGTTAGCTTTTATGTATGTCTGTTTAAATTTATGATTTCTTCAATAGCGTGGATCTTGGAAGTTTGTTGATTCTAGTTTTTACCATGAAGAAAGCAGCTTAATTGTTTTATTATCATAATATTATATTTTTGCTTAAATAATACAGCGTCAAAGACAGACTAAAACATTAAAGAAATCGTCAGTCCCACATCCAAAAGCGGCCATCAAACTTGAGGGGTTCAAACGCTGTAACGCCAAATCAAAAGTTAAATTCTGTTTTTAAATGTTTTGAATTGAATCTAAGATGTACGTATCTAACTACAGTTGGGGCGTTGTGGGTTATAAACAGTGTGAAACTAGGTGTTGGTATTTCGACGCATGTACCTACCTATAATTTTTATTTAAATTAGTGTGACGGGCCGAAGAAGACATGATGGTAAACACCGCGTCTGCCAATAACAGTGCAGTGTCATGCAGTTATTTGAATTTGGAGAGTCCAAATCACTGGCTAGCACTGCACTGACACCGCAGAGGTATAAGATGACAAGGCAAAGACATATTACGTATAGTCCGAGATCCCAGACCTCCCAGACGTCACCTATTTTCTGATGAATGAAATGTGGACGATTGATTAGAGTTAGTAAAGTACTAAGAACACATGCTTACTCGCTAACTTGCTTAGACGGCCAATTTTTGAGATATGGGGTAATGAAGGTACATACAAACATTACTTACTTCACGTTTTTTTCTAATAAGTGTAATTTTCACGTATGTTGTAGGCAACATCCTTAAAAACAAGGTTCCAATACTCCCGTCTTAATAATAATGTGCAAATATTTCTGTGTTCCGGTTTTCAAGAACTACTAGAGTAAGATCGCAGAGCTCCCAGACGTCACCTATTTTCTGATGAATGAAATGTGGACGATTGAGTAGAGTTAGTAAGTACTAAGAACACATTCTTACTCGCTAACTTGCTTAGACGGACAATTTTGAGATATGGGGTAATGAAGGTACCTACATACGAACATTACTTACTTCACGTATTTTGTAATAAGTGATTTTCACGTATGTTGTAGGCAATATCCTTAAAAACACAGGTCCCAACAGGTCCCAATACTGCCAGACACTTTCCGTCAGCCATTTTGCTTAACAACTCCAAAATAATAATTTAACTTCACTTAAATTCTCATGCTCCATTTGTAAATATGTTCGTCAGACAACTATTTTGTTGCATTACACAAATAAGATAGACCAATCTAAGGGGGCTATCATCCCCTAAACTCAACTATGTCCTATGGGTAAGAGCTAATTGGAAATATTGGCTTAAAATTGAGTTTAGGGGATGATTGGCCCTTTAGATTGGTCTGTCTTATTGGAAAAACTTTAAAATAGTTGTCTGACGAACATATTTACACAAGGAGTATGAGAATTTAAGTAAAGGTAAATTATTATTTTGGAATTGTTAAGCAAAACGGCCGACGGTAAGTGTCTGGCAGTATTGGGACCTGTTGGGACCTGTGTTTTTAAGGATATTGCCTACAACATACGTGAAAATCACTTATTACAAAATACGTGAAGTAAGTAATGTTCGTATGTAGGTACCTTCATTACCCCATATCTCAAAATTGTCCGTCTAAGCAAGTTAGCGAGTAAGAATGTGTTCTTAGTACTTACTAACTCTACTCAATCGTCCACATTTCATTCATCAGAAAATAGGTGACGTCTGGGAGCTCTGCGATCTTACTCTAGTAGTTCTTGAAAACCGGAACACAGAAATATTTGCACATTAGACTGACGAAAAACAAGCAATGACGGTTTGAAGTAGCGAACGGTGACTGTGTCTGCTGTCACTGGACACAGCAACTAAAGTTCCCTGTGATGGTTTGCCGTGTCTGTTTTTTTATTTATACCTAGTAGGTATAGAATAGTGACAATATAGAATAACTGGAAAGGTTCCCCAGGCGGACTCTGCAACGAGCCCCTATCACTACATTTGCGCAGCGCCTATAATATTTAAAAACGTAGCGGCTGGAACGTAGAACATTTTCAAAATTAAAAAGAAAAATAATTATGTACCGAGTTTTTTTAGGGTTCCGTAGCCAAATGGCAAAATACGGGACCCTTATAGATTCGTCATGTCTGTCTGTCTGTTTGGTCGTCCCACTTCCGACCGTATGTCACAGCTACTTCTATAAGAACTATACCGAAACTATAAGAACTATACTGTTGAAACTTGGTAAGTAGATGTATTCTGTTCCTTCATGGGCGAGTCCAACTCGCACTTGGCCGCTTTTATTTCTGGATTCCGCTGAAGTAAATGCAAACATTACAAAGTGTACAAATCAGAGTTCAGAGATCAAAATATGAATACAAAAGTGAATAGAAGTACGGATTTAATCGTTTTCACTTATTTATTTTTAATTAACAACGACCTTTTCGTACGTGCGGGACGTCAGTTTGTCCTATTGCACTTCAAAAATCAAGTTATTTTGACATTGCCAATATCATAATTGTTTGTTTAAGCTCTTTCGCAAACACATGCAACTTTTTTACTGGGAATATTATGGCTTATGGTGGAATTTTTATCGAGAATTTTCTTCTAGACGTTTTATCGTAGAGAGCATCGTCGTTTAACAAAAGTCGAGATAGCGGTCAAACGTATTAGGTATCAGGTATACGTTATCTGCAGGTCTACTACGAAAACAAACTCGGAATGATCGGATCCGACCGACAGCTGAATCGGATTGTAGCCTGCCACGAAAAACAGTCAGATCGATACATCTCGGTCGGAAGTTATAGACTTAGATCGAATGAGGGTCGAATCGAACGAAAGGTCCGATCCTATCAACCGACAGATTGTCTTTCGAGGTAGGAAAAGCCCATAAGTTCGGCCTATATATCGTTTATCGGACTTGGTAGTAGGCCTGCAGGTCTGCGACAGATTGACAGATGTTACCGCCCCACTGCCACTACTTGGCACACTTGCTAATACGCTGAGATATGTCGGTGACTTTAATTTTCCGAAAAATTACTTCATTGCGGATGTAATCCCTCAGAGACACCCCAAGCATATTCCGTTGTTCATAGCTTGCTGAGCGACTTTAAGCTTTCAGGTCATTTTGACTGTCATTGTCCACGTTTCAGCACCGTACGGGTGGGACCTACTCATTGTACACTTTTGTTTTGAGACTTTGTGGGATGGGTGACGAGAAGACTCGACCAAGTTTGCCAAACGCTGCCCAGCCCAACTGGATTCTTTTCATGGCCTCACTTTCAAAGCTACATCTACTTAGTTCGAGGGTCTGCACTAAGAACAGAAAGAAAAGCCAAAACAAACAGACGGACAAAATCTTAAAAAAAAAGTTTTTTTAGATACGAGTATTGGTACCGTACTTATTTACTTTAATTTGAACTTATTAAAAAGCTGTCAATTTGATATTACATATATATGTTACCGGAAATGTATGAAATCAAGGAATTGTATACAAATCCTAGGAAATGTGTACAATTCCGATACTATTTAGGAAATGTATAAAATATTGTTTGAAAAACTATTTAATTCGTAGATATCCTAGGAAATGTATAAATTTCCTCGGAATTGTATATAATTCCAATATCGTATTAGGAAATGTATAAAGTAAATGCTTTCTGTAATAAAACTCTAACCTAACCTATTTTGTTAATTAGAAGCCCAGGTTCAACAATCAAACGTATCAAATAGCGTTTGAACTGTTGGGAAACCATGGAATCAGGAAACAAAACATAAGTTGTGAGTCAATAGCAATCTGTAAGTTTTCAAAACTCGAAGCGAACAACCTAAATTAAAAAAAAACCTAACCTAACCTAAAGCAATACCCTCCCCTCGTCCCGCTGTCCCTGCGTACCCACCAATATCTTAAATGTTTTACATTTCCGATTGCTATTTAGGAAATGTATAGATTTCCTAGGAAATGTGTATAATATAATTTATTTCACACATTTCCGTTTTTAGGAATTACATACATTTCCTAGGAATTGTATACAATGACGGATTACATACATTTCCGTTAACATATACACTTCAATTTTATTTGCTTAGAGTATCTAGCTGAAGAGTTTGTTTGTTTGTATGTTTGAATGCTAAGATCTCAGGAACTACTACTGGCTCGAATTGAAATATTATTTTTCTGTTGAATAGTCCATTTATCGAGGATGGCTATTATTATATGCTACGAGCGACCCGTTCCGGCTTTGCTCGGATAATAACCTAGATACCAACTGCAGCGCCATCTGCTGGGCTGATTTGTGAATCTAAACCATCGAGGGCCCTGCCCAAATGCATACAGAAAAATTCATTCAAATTGGTTAAGCCGTTTAGGAGGAGTTCACTAACAACGAAAAGTGGCATTGATTTTTATATATATAGACTAGCGGCCCGTTCCGGCTTCGCTCGGACATAGCCTAGACACTGTCTGCAGCGCCATCTGCCGGGCTTATTTGTGAATTTAAACCATCCTAATACACACACAAAAAAAACATTCAAATCGGTCCCGTCGTTTAGGAGTTCACTGTCAAATGATTAAATTACTAAAATGGCTATAAAAAAACAGGGTTGGTGATAAAAGGGTAAAAAGGGGTTTGGGTACTTTTGTATGGGCCCGTGGCGTCGTTTTTTTTTTTAGCGGCCAGAGATCTGTTATCATTTTCTTATAACAATAAAACACCCCGATGCTATCTGTGCAATCGGATTTGCTCTAAGTCATATCGGAGCTGAGTTATAGCCTGTCAAAGTTATTTATTTTTTGGATTTTTTGTATGGGCAAGTGGCGTCGTTTTTTTATTTTAGCGGCCATCGATCAGTTATAACTTTCTTGTAACAATAAAATACCCTGATGCTATATGTGCAATCAGATTTGCTGTAAGTAATATCGGAGCTGAGTTATAGCCTGTCAAAGTTATTTATTTTTTGGATTTTTTGTATGGGCAAGTGGCGTCGTTTTTTTATTTTAGCGGCCATCGATCCGTTATAACTTTCTTGTAACAATAAAATACCCTGATGCTATATGTGCAATCAGATTTGCTGTAAGTAATATCGGAGCTGAGTTATGGCCTTTCAAAGTTTTTATTTAGGTATTTTAAAATATATTTTATTTATATATGGGCGCCATTTCCGTTAGCGGCCAAAAATCTGTTGTCACTTTTTTGAAACACTAGCTTACGACAATTGTATTCGCTCAATCAGAATTGCTGTAAGTCATATTGGAGCTGAGTTATGGCCTTTTAAAGTTTTTATTGGGTTTTTCTTAAATGGACTAGTGGCGCCATTTCCTACAGCGGCCAAACATCCATTAGCACTTTTATGAAACATAATTTTTACCTTAAGGTACCTGTGTAATCAGATTTGTTGCAAACTATATCGGAGCTGAGTTATGGCCCCTCAAAGTTTTTTTTTTTGGTTTTCTTTGTATATACTAGTGGCGCCATTTCCTATAGCGGCCAAACATCCGTTAGCACTTTTGTGAAACATTATTTTTACCCTAAGGTACCTGTGTAATCAGATTTGTTGCAAACTATATCGGAGCTGAGTTATGGCCACTTAAAGTTTTTTTTTTGGTTTTCTTTGTATGGACTAGTGGCGCCATTTCCTACAGCGGCCAAACATCCACTAGCACTTTTATGAAACATAATTTTTACCTTAAGGTACCTGTGTAATCAGATTTGTTGCAAACTATATCGGAGCTAAGTTATGGCCACTCAAAGTTTTTTTTTTGGTTTTCTTTGTATTTACTAGTGGCGCCATTTCCTACAGCGGCCAAACATCCGTTAGCACTTTTATGAAACATTATTTTTGCTTAAAGGTACCTGTGTTATCAGATTTGCTGCAAACTATATCGGAGCTGAGTTATGGCCCCTCAAAGTTTTTTTTGGTTTTCTTTGTATGTACTAGTGGCGCCATTTCCTACAGCGGCCAAACATCCGTTAGCACTTTTATGAAACATTATTTTTACTTAAAGGTACCTGTGTAATCAGATTTGCTGCAAACTATATCGGAGCTGAGTTATGGCCCCTCAAAGTTTTTTTTTTGGTTTTCTTTGTATGTACTAGTGGCGCCATTTCCTATAGCGGCCAAACATTCGTTAGCACTTTTATGAAACATTATTTTTACCTTAAGGTACCTGTGTAATCAGATTTGTTGATAATCGATATAGTTTGGAGCAAATCTGATTACACAGGTACCCTAAAGTAAAAATAATGTTTCATAAAAGTGCTCGCGGATGTTTGGCCGCAATAGGAAATGGCGCCACTAGTACATACAAAGAAAACCAAAAAAAAAAACTTTGAGGTGCCATAACTCAGCTCCGATATAGTTTGGAGCAAATCTGATTACACAGGTACCCTAAGGTAAAAATAATGTTTCATAAAAGTGCTAACGGATGTTTGGCCGCTGTAGGAAATGGCGCCACTAGTACATACAAAGAAAACCAAAAAAAAAACTTTGAGGGGCCATAACTCAGCTCCGATATAGTTTGCAGCAAATCTGATTACACAGGTACCTTTAATTAAAAATAATGTTTCATAAAAGTGCTAACGAATGTTTGGCCGCTGTAGAAAATGGCGCCACTAGTACATACAAAGAAAACCAAAAAAAACCTTTGAGTGGCCATAACTCAGCTCCGATATAGTTTGCAACAAATCTGATTACACAGGTACCTTGAGGTAAAAATAATGTTTCATAAAAGTGCTAACGGATGTTTGGCCGCTGTAGGAAATGGCGCCACTAGTACATACAAAGAAAACCAAAAAAAAAACTTTGAGGGGCCATAACTCAGCTCCGATATAGTTTGGAGCAAATCTGATTACACAGGTACCCTAAGGTAAAAATAATGTTTCATAAAAGTGCTAACGGATGTTTGGCCGCTGTAGGAAATGGCGCCACTAGTACATACAAAGAAAACAAAAAAAAAAACTTTGAGGGGCCATAACTCAGCTCCGATATAGTTTGCAGCAAATCTGATTACACAGGTACCTTTAATTAAAAATAATGTTTCATAAAAGTGCTAACGAATGTTTGGCCGCTGTAGGAAATGGCGCCACTAGTACATACAAAGAAAACCAAAAAAAAAACTTTGAGTGGCCATAACTCAGCTCCGATATAGTTTGCAACAAATCTGATTACACAGGTACCTTAAGGTAAAAATAATGTTTCATAAAAGTGCTAACGGATGTTTGGCCGCTGTAGGAAATGGCGCCACTAGTACATACAGAGAAAACCAAAAAAAAAACTTTGAGTGGCCATAACTCAGCTCCGATATAGTTTGCAACAAATCTGATTACACAGGTACCTTAAGGTAAAAATAATGTTTCATAAAAGTGCTAACGGATGTTTCGCCGCTGTAGGAAATGGCGCCACTAGTACATACAAAGAAAACCAAAAAAAAAACTTTAAGTGGCCATAACTCAGCTCCGATATAGTTTGCAACAAATCTGATTACACAGGTACCTTAGGGTAAAAATAATGTTTCACAAAAGTACTGACGGATGTTTGGCCGCTGTAGGAAATGGCGCCACTAGTCCATACAAAGAAAACCAAAAAAAAAACTTTAAGTGGCCATAACTCAGCTCCGATATAGTTTGCAACAAATCTGATTACACAGGTACCTTAAGGTAAAAATAATGTTTCACAAAAGGGCTAACGGATGTTTGGCCGCTATAGGAAATGGCGCCACTAGTACATACAAAGAAAACCAAAAAAAAAACTTTGAGGGGTCATAACTCAGCGCCGATATTACTTACAGCAAATCTGATTGCAGATATAGCATCAGGGTATTTTATTGTTACAAGAAAGTTATAACAGATCGATGGCCGCTAAAATGAAAAAACGACGCCACTTGCCCATACAAAAAATCCAAAAAATAAATAACTTTGACAGGCTATAACTCAGCTCCGATATGACTTAGAGCAAATCCGATTGCACAGATAGCATCAAGGTATTTTATTGTTACAAGAAAGTGATAACAGATCTCTGGCCGCTAAAATGAAAAAACGACGCCACTTGCCCATACAAAAAATCCAAAAAATAAATAACTTTGACAGGCTATAACTCAGCTCCGATATGACTTAGAGCAAATACGATTGCACAGATAGCATCAGGGTATTTTATTGTTACGAGAAAGTGATAACAGATCTCTGGCCGCTAAAAAAAAAAAACGACGCCAACTTTACCCAAACCCCTTTAGGGTTGTATGTATTTTTTGACGCCACATTATAAAAAAATAAGAACAAAAAAAATTTACCAAAAATTAAAAAAAAAATGTTTGGGGTGAACAACTCCTAACACTTAGGGGTATGAAAAATAGCTAATAGCCGATTCTCAGACCTACTGAATATTCATCTAAAATTTGGTGAAAATCAGTAAAGCCGTTTCGGAGGAGTAAGGAAACAAACACTGTGACACGAGAATTTTATATATAAGACTAGCTGACCCGGTGAACTTCGTACCACCATGTATTTTTTCGTCTACATTTTCTAGATTTTCTGCTGTACAAATCTTGTCCCGACAATAACAAACAAAGAATCATCCTATTTGATGCAGTCATTCAAAAGTTATGAGCGTACATACATTTCGAAGATCCATTTTTACGGTTCCGTAAAACGTACTAACTGAACCCTTATGGGTTTGTCATGTCTGTTTGTCTGTCCATCCGTATGTCACAACCATTTTTTTTGTTGAAACTATAAGAACTATACTGTTGTAACTTGATACAGATAATTACATTTTACTTCAACGTATATAAGCATTTAAAAGCAAGTAATCCCTTTAACATGCAGAATACAGAAGACCTACTTCCAACAGTGGACTAATATTAAACAGGCTGATAATGATGATGAATCCCTTTTTTGTTAATCAAGTTATTACCAAAAATCAGTTTTATTTTCACTATAGTACTTTGTGATATACGATGTTTTTTGTTTGATAACCTGGCACATGGACAAACAAATCTGATTTCGAACACGGGAATATGCAACATACAATTGACCATGTGAGAATCATGGGTTTTCTAGATTAATACCACAAACACTATAACACGCTCAGCGCCTTGTGCATCGTTTAGGATACACAATGTCAGAAGGAGTGTGTATAGTTTATGATACACACTCCCCATTTCAGTTAAAGCAGTATGTATTCGAAATGCGCACGCTTTCTACACATTTTCCCAGTGGTTTTGGGTTGGGAATCGGAAAATCAATTAAGGAGATATTAAGAGAAAACTAAAAATTATTTTATTCAAAAAAAGAAAGTTACTTAGAAACTAAATAATCAATTTAATAAGTTCAAAATAAATCAGTGAATATTATTGAAATATTTTTGACACAGAAAACTTACACATACAGATCATTTTGTAGTTGTTCGAGCTGCTCTAAGAGTCTTGCCGCCAATAACTTTCCTGTCATACTTTTTATAGCACCTCTGCACATCTTCAGCGTACAATTTTCTCTCCAACTTTGTTACTTATGAGAACATGTTTTTTATTTTAGACGGTCTTCTTGTCATAATAGGGGCTGATGGCACTTCATCTCCGGGTAACTGAGCAGATCGTTTCAGTAAAACTACAATTATTTGTTCACTTAATTGAGTGATAGTAAGTTTCTTGAGATAATATTTGATTGCAATCAAGAGAGAAACACAGAGAAATATTATTACGAAATGTGTATCTTTATTGATACACATGGCCTGGGGAATAGTTTATCTACATATCTAAAAGTATTTCCCAGGCCACGTGTATAAAAAAATATACACACCGGTAAAAAAAAAGGATGACGGGGGAGGGGGTGTGATTATTTTTATACTATTTTAACACCTCACAACACTAAGAAAACAAAACTTAAAAGTTGTGAAAATTTGGTAGTATTTGCAAATAGGGCTTGGCGCTGAGCGTTAAGGTTGCCCCTGGGACTTGTTTATGATCATAGCAAAAGCAAGCCGCACTGGAAACTGTAGTCGTTTAAACTCAAATGGTACATCAGTCGGAATCATTGGGATGCGGGGTATCAAAACGTCTTCTCCTTTATACTTCCTTTCAGTATAGTTGCTTCTATAACGTTGTTCAGTATTTTTATAGTTAACCGTGTGCCGTTGCAAGGACGCGGTTCGTTCATATTTCACAACATTTTAACTACCGATCCAACTTGAAGATTAAGTATGAGGTGGCAATCCTGGAAAATCCAGCGAGTTCAAAAATTCCGGTGGATAGTTAGTTGTTGACGACATCATCTTGAATCGAATCAACTGATTTGTAAATCCTCAGTTTGCCTGTTATTTGTTCTTGAATTTTGAAATTTAATTCATTTGCATCTATCTCATTTACATTATAGGTATTAATATTTATTTATCATGTGGCTGTCTTGTCCCAATATTGGGCAACGGCTTCCATACCCCCCTTCCACTTTTCCCTTTCTATGGCTAACACAGTCCAGTATTTCCATCATAAGTCTAATCTAACATGTCCAGTCCGATCCCACTTTGAAATTGGCTGCTTTTTGAGTCACATTGGCTATTCCGGTTTTGGAACGCAGTATGGTGTTTCGTATTCTGTCCGTTAGTTTTACTCAAAAAATACTGCACTCCGCAGCACAAACGTACTGTGTATTCAAATCATTTTGCACAGATAGGTAGATAGATTACATTTTTTTAAATAATATCTCTATGTGTATTAGTCAATAAACACTTTTGACTGACTGACTGACACTTAATTGATATAATGACGTGAAAACTGACGCATTTTATATCGCGTACCGAAACTAAATCAAAACAAATAATATCGTGAAGCCGACCAAATTGGAAATCAGTTTTATCGCTTTTGTTGAGTTTCTTCTGAGTGGGTTTCGGAACGTGACATTAGATCCTCCTATCCTCCAACTGTTTTGATAGATATGATGGAATTTGTACTTTGTGCAGCGGGAATAAAGTGACTCCTTGACGTTAGGAACACACATATATTGCTTAGACATAAGCGAGTGCTCATTATTTAATATGAACTTTATGTCATAGCAATAAAGCTCAAATTGCCTTAACATTTTAGTTAGAAAACGTTTGTATGGGAAAGCACTTTATATAATATGAACTTTATTTAATAGCAATAAAGCTCAAATTGCCTTAACATTAGTATGGGAAAAAGAAAAGGGCTGTTTTTAGAGTTTTCCCGGTAATTATTCGATATTTTTTCGCCGTAAAAACCATCCTTGGGCTTCAACGAACATTTAAAAAAAAGAATTGTCCAAATTGGTTCAGGCGTTGTTGAGTGATGCATTTACCAAAATTTTTTGCGATTCATTTTTATAGAAGATTTTAGATTTGCCATAAGCTCCGGGAAATTTTAATCGAAATAGAGTGAAAAACATTTACAAATAAAAGAAGCCCAGTATTTATGACGTACGAAAAAAATTACTCATCAGATCGAGTTCAAACCAATTTTCGTTGGTAGTTTGCATGTACATCATATCATAATATATTTTGTCTAGTTTTAGGGGACACACACACATTTTATCACTTTGGAAGTGTCTGTCGCGTTAATTATTCAGTGTAGACAAAAATAATTATAGAAACCTCAACATCATTTTTGAAGACCTATCGATAGACATACCACAGGTGTAGGTTTGATGAAAAAAAAAATGTTGAGTTTCAGTTCTAAGTATAGGGGGCACCCTACAAATCTTAATGCCGTACACAGAATACACATCTACTTACCAAGTTTTAACAGTGTAGTTCTCATAGTTTCGGCAAAAAGTGGCTGTGACATACGGACGGACAGACAGACAGACACGACGAATCTATAAGGGTTCCGTTTTTACGTTTTACGGAACCCTAAAAAGACTATAATTGATCAGTTATCGAGCGGGATGAAAAATGATTAAATTACTAAAATGGCTATTAAAAAATAGGGGTTGGTGATAAAAGGGTAAAAATTTAGGGTTGTATGTATTTTTTAAAGCCACATTTAAAAAAAATAAAAACATAAAATTTTGTCCGAAAATTAAAAAAAAAAAATTCGGGGTCAACAACCCTTATCACTTAGGGGTATGAAAAATAGCTAGTAGCCGATTTTCAGACCTACTGAATATACATATAAAATTTGGTTAAAATCAGTAAAGCCGTTTCGGAGGAGTAAGGAAACAAACACTGTGACACGAGAATTTTATATATAAGATATATGCTATATAACATTACGCTACTATCACAAGGACCGGAGCATGAATAAAAAATGTAACAAAAGCTGGAAAAAATATTCCTTTAAGAGAGCTTTCGTTGCGCGCGCTGACGTGCGCTGCAGTCCGTGACAGACAGTTTAAGGTTGCGCCTCTAATCTCAGGAATTATTACTTGTGAGAAACATAGTGTTTTGAAAACAGGTCCAGTAGTACCTGAGATTAGATCGCTCAAACAAAAAACCTCTTATTCAAAACATAAAAGATGTTTAAAATTGTGACGGTCACTATAAGACGTTGTTAGGTTACAGAAGGTCCCTTATACAGTGACATAGTAAAGCCCGACTTGCAATTATTACATGAATCTCACGACTTTTAATGCCCGCGCTACACGAAGCTAGTTAGAAGCTAGTCAAGCTAGTGTTGGCAAGCTAGTACTAATATATTTTTTTAGACCACCAACTTGCCTGATGTTAAGCGACGATGCGGTCTAAGACGGAGCGTGCTTGCCTAGAAGAAACCGATTCACTCTCGATTTGAAGACACCAAGATTATGACCATCGGGAAAACCCATTCAGGAAACTCATTCCACAGTCTAGACGTTCTTATCACAAAAGTAGAGTCAAACCTTTCGTGTCTTTGGAACATCAACCATGAAACGATGCCGCTTCTTAGAGCTACGAGAAGTCCGGTAGAAAAAAGGGCTAGGTGGTATTAAATCGTGCAGATCAGATGCACACTCTCCGAAGTGTATCCGATAATAGACCGATAAGCTAGCAATTTTTCGGCGATGTTCAAGACTTTGCAGTCTTTTTCGCACAAGAGTGTTATTGTTAGTTTCGTGCAGACAACGCTACGCTACGCAAATTTTGGCACGAAGCTAGAAGTATTAGCTTGGTAGCTTACTAACACTAGCTTGCTATCCTAGCTTGAAAAACTAGCCTCGTGTAGCTCGGGCTAGCTCAGTAGAAGAACAGTGTTGTGAGACTTGTTTTTCTACGAGTTTTGTTTTTGATAACAATAAATATTTACACTTATAAAAACAGTAATAATTAATATCTAACTATTTTCAAAGTCTAAGAACACGGAAATATCGTGACAAGTATTTTTTATTTTTTGTGCTTCTTTACAGCTATAATGATTAACCTCAGATGTCAATGTAATGTTAGTTTTAAAAATAGAAAACAGTTAAGCGAATAGGTAAACAAGATAACCTCCGTGGTAGTTAGTTGTACAGTAGAATAACGGATAAAATGTAGGTACATTATTTTTGTAAGTTTGTTCAAGTAGGTCCGGTAGTTCACCTCAAGCATGTAAACAAACACGCAAATCAAGCAACATTACTTTTTTTTTTTTTTTATATAAAGAGTGACGAGACGAGCAGGACATGTGCCTGATGGTAAGCAACATGCCTGCCACATAACAGCACAGTGACACGCAGCTATAGGACCATGAAGAGCCAAAATCATTACCTAGCACCGCACTGCGCTCGTCACCCAGAGATCTAAGTTGTTATCTCTAAGCCCTGTAATTTCTCTGGAAACATTGCCCTTCAAACCGGAACACAGTAATGTTTGCACATTACTGCTTGGCGGTAGAATAATTGACAAAGGTGTAGTACTTCCCCAGGCGGACTCTGCTAAGAGTCCTACCACTACAAAACTTAAATAATTAGTATAAATGTTTTACAAACATTGTTTGCTATCACGGTTATTTACTATATTTGTATTATTAATTACGGGATATTTACCGTGGTTAAATGATGGAACGAACACCTTTTTACCCTTGAACATGGTGTATGAAACAGTATCAAAATATAACCCCCTGTATTTCGGGGTAAAATATAACCCCCTGTATTTCGGGGTAGGGTACGTTGTTGATAATAGAATAATTATCCTATTAATAAAGGAAGTAACGGACCTTCCGTTACTCATAGGTTCTGCCTGTCTGTCATAATATGTGTCTAAAATTATATGTACGTTAAATGTAGTTGCAGCATTTTTACAATAGTTAATGGATTACCTAATTATAATTTCTCAATCGATAAAAAACATTATCTATTCTTCTGTACATGGATAAGATAACCGAATACCACATTTTAACAAACAATCGTTACTGCTAAATAACTCCATTTTTTACCCATAATATTATTGAAATTAATTTACCTTCATTTTCTTCTAATTGATTTTACACGCAGTCCATAATATCTTACCGAACACACAATTTCAAAATGTTATTCACTTCACCTACTTATATTTTGTTATGTCCTTTAAAAATTTTTCCACTTCACAATTTTATCCCGAAATTGTATATCACAACACAAAAATAACAAAGCCTCCCAGCTGAACACAAAAAAACACAAAGACTACTGCGACAAAGAATCTCTAAAAAAAATTAAACTGGTGTCAACACTCCAAGTAGATGCGATAAAGTTTTAATACATGTCTCAGCTATTTTAAATAACCGATAACGCCGCTAGCCATGCGTACGCGCAGCTGTATCCGTCCGGGATCACGCGAGAATAAATGGAAAGAAGCAAGTCGTCGCTTGACCGCTACCCGCTATCCGCTACTAGTGTACATATCAGTTCCAAGCTCAACGGCTGGTCCTACTGTGAGCGATTGTAAGCTTTGTGTCGAAAAACATAAAGTAAATGTTACATTGGAAACGTTTTCATTCTGCGCAAATAAATATTTTCCATCCATATATGGTCTATTTTATCGCACTGGTTCTGGACTTGGACTATTATAGTAATAGCGTATAATTATGTACAATCAAATCGATGTAATTATGTAAATGCTATGTATTAGTGACATAATCGGGGGACATAACTATGTTTTCCTTCTGACTTGTAACCTGCTGTTATCAATCAATGACTTGTGTTTTTGTAAAGTTGGACAAAGTTAATCTTTTTTTGAAATTTGAGAATACCGCAGTGCCAAACAAACGGGCAGCCATCGCGCGCGCGTACACTCTTCTTAAAAAAGTCCGCCGGATTCGGCGGCCGAAACTCGAGTCAGATTGACCGACTATATAACATGCGAGTTATCCGTTTGTTTACCCAATAAATATGTGTAACAACTACGTTAATTTAATACTAGATATATGTAATCTGTTGTTAACAACCATTTTACAGTATTTAGGTATATATATTAGTAATGCGTTCATAACATAAATCCGTCCATCCAGCTGATAAGGTATTAAGTTTCTGTTTTCTGAAATTTGTGGTTTTTTCTATCAATAATTTCGTTACTTACATATTTAAATTGGTAGGGACTGCGTATAATCTAACTCGAAGGACGCTGGTAGTGTGGCGGACCAAACTCATCCCTAAAAACTGGCCGAAGAGAGCGATGACCGACACACGGACGAAGAGGTTTGACTCTACTTTTGTGATAAGAACGTCTGGGCTGTGGAATGAGTTGCCTGAGTGGGTGTTCCCTGATAGCTATAATCTTGGTGTCTTCAAATCGAGAGTGAATCGGTTTCTTCTAGGTAAACACGCTCCATCGTAGACCGCATCGTCGCTTAACATCAGGTGAGATGGCGGTCAGTGTAAACTTATAAACGTTAAAAAAAAACACGCACAAAATTCGTTATATCCAACCAATGACCTATCTATACCTATACTAGCTGACCCGGTGAACTTCGTACCACCATGTATTTTTTCGTCTACATTTTCTAAACTTTCTAGTAGAAGTATTGTCCCGACAATAACAAATACATAAAACAAAGAATCATCCTATTTGGTGCAGTCATTCAAAAGTTATGAGCGTACATACATTTCGAAGATCCATTTTTACGGTTCCGTAAAACGTACTAACTGAACCCTTATGGGTTCGTCATGTCTATCTGTCTATCCGTATGTCACAACCACTTTTTTCGAAACTATACGAACTATACTATTGAAACTTGGCAAGAGATGTATTCTGTGAACCGCATTAAGTAAGTGTTTTATTAATAACATAATATTTATTTCAACGTATATAAGCATTTAAAAGCAAGTAAATCCTTTATGCAGAATGCAGAAGACCGCACCTTGTGGCGTTCATTAGGAGAAGCCTTCGTCCAGCAATGGACGAATTTTAAATAGGATGATGATGAATCTCTTCATTGTTATTCAAGTTATTACCAAAAATCAAACGAATCTGATGGTTTTCGAACACGTGAGGGAATATGCAACATTTAATTGACCTTGTGAGAAACATGGGTTTTCTAGATTAATACCACAAACACTTTAATACTCTCATCGCCATGTGTATGGTTTAGAATACACACGGTCATAAGGAGTGTGTACCTATAGTTTATGATGCACGATGCACACTCCCCATTTCAGTTAAAGCAGTGTAAATCCGAAATGCGCACGCTTTCGACACATTTTCCTAGTGGTTTTGGTTCAGATTCGGACAATCAGTTAAGGAGATATTCAGAGAAAAATATGTTATTCAAAAAAAGAAAGTTACCTAAAAACTAAACAATCAATTTATTAAGTTCAAACTAAATCAGTGAATATTATTAAAACATTTTTGACACAGAAAACTTTCACATACACAGCATTTTGTAGTTGTTTGAGCTGCTCTAAAACTCTTGCCACCAATAACATTCCTGTCATACTTTTTGTAGCACCTCTGCACATCTTCAGCGTACAACTTTCTCTCCAACTTTGTTACTTTTGAGATAATGTTTTCTATTAGACGGTCTTCTTGTCATAATAGGGGCTGATGGCACTTCATCTCCGGCTAACTGAGCAGATCGTTTTTGTAAAACTACAATTATTTGTTCACTTAATTGAGCGATAGTAAGTTTCTTGAGATAATATTCGGTTGAATAATAAATGTGCATTCAAGAGAGAAAACACAGAGAAATATGACGAAATGTGTGTCTTTATTGTACACATGATGTTGGGAATAGTTTATCTATATACCTTAAAGTATTTCCCAGGCCACGTGTATCAAAAAATGTACACACCGGTAAAAAAATGGGATGACAGGGGAAGGGGCGTGATTATTTTCAATACTATTTTAACTCCTCACAACTCACAACACTAAAAAAACGAAAATTAAAAGTTGTGAAAATTTGGTAGTATTTGCATATAGGGCTTGGCGCTGAGTGTTAAGGTTGCCCCTGGGACTTGTTTATGATCATAGCAAAAGCAAGCCGCACTGGAAACTGTAGTCGTTTAAACTCAAATGGTACATCAGTCGGAATCATTGGGATGCGTGGTATCAAAACGTCTTCTCCTTTATACTTTCCTTTCAGTATAGTTGCTTCTATCACGTTGTTCAGTATTTTTATAGCTAACCGTGTGCCGTTGCAAAGACGCGGTTCGTTCACATTTCGCAACATTTTAACTACCGATCCAACTTTAATTGAAGATAAGGTATGAGGTGGCAATACTGGAAAATCCAGCGAGTTCAAAAATTCCGGTGAATAGCTAGTTGTTGACGACATCATCTTGAATCAAATCAACTGATTTATGAATATGAATTTTGAAATTTAATTCATTTGCATTTATCTTATTTACATAATAGGTATTAAATCAATAATTCAAAATAATAAAACACTTTTGGTAATAAATGCGGTTTGTGTTTGACTGACACTTGATTGATATTATGATGCTTTCCGATACTAAATCAAAATAAGTAATATCGTGGTGCGAACCAAATTGAAAATCAGTAGTAATGAGTCTTACTTTTTGTGATTATTCAATTTGATTTGGTTCGTGATATTATCGCTTTTGTTGAGTTTCTTCTGTGTTTCTGAGTGGGTTTCAGAAAGTGACATTAGATCCTCCTATACTTCAACTGTTTTTATAGATATGATGGAATTAGAATTTTGTGCAGCGGGTATAAAGTGCAAATTGGATCCTTGACTTTAGGAACATACATATATTGCTTAGGCATAAGTGAGTGCTTGGTATTTAATATGAACATTATTTCGTAGAAATAAAGCTCAAACTGCCCTAACATTTTAGTTAGAAAAACGTTTGTATGGGAAAAATAAAAGGGCTGTTTTTAGAGTTTTCCCGACAATTATTCGATTTTTTCTCGCCGTAAAAGCCATCCTTGGACTTCAACAAAAATTAAAAAAATAGAATTGTCCAAATACAGGCATTAATAAGTGATGCGCTTACCAACACATTATGCGATTCATTTTTATATTATAGATTTTAGATCTGCCATAAGCTCCGGGAAGTTTTAATCGAAATAGAGTGAAAAATATTTACAAATAAAAGCAGCCAAGTGTTTATGACGTACTAAAAAAAAACTACTAATCAGATCGTGTTCAATCCAATTTTCGTTGGTAGTTTGCATGGTAATGTACATCATATTTTATATTTTGTTTTGTTTTATCATTCTCTTATCTTAGAAGTTAGAGAGGGGGGCACACATTTTATCATTTTGGAAGTGTCTGTCGCGTAAATTATTCAGTGTAGACAAAAATCATTTTAGAAGCCTCAACATCATTTTTGAAGACCTATCGATAGACACCCCACACGTGTAGGTTTGATGAAAAAAAAATTTTCGAGTTTCAGTTCTAAGTATAGGGGGCACCCTTATTTTTTTATTTAACTTTTGTACAAATCTTAATGCGGTTCACAAAATACACATTTACTTACCAAGTTTTAACAGTGTACTTCTCATAGTTTCGGCAAAAGTGGCTGTGACATACGGACGGACAGACAGACAAACAGACAGACACGACGAATCTATAAGAGTTCCGTTTTTATGTTTTACGGATCCCTAAAATGACTATAATTGATCAGTCATCGAGCGGGATGAAAAATGATTAAGTTACTAAAATGGCTATTAAAAAATAGGGGTTGGTGATAAAAGATTAAAAATTTAGGGTTGTATGTATTTTTTAACGGAACATTTAAAAAAAATAAAAACAAAAAAATTTGGTCGAAAAATAAAAAAAAATTTTTTGGGGACAACAACCCTTATCACTTAGGGATATGAAAAATAGCTAGTAGCCGATTCTCAGACCTACTGAATATGCATATAAAATTTGGTTAAAATCGGTATGGCCGTTTCGGAGGAGTACGGAAACAAACACTGTGACACGAGAATTTTATATATAAGATAAGTATGTATTTACAACTGTATTAGTATTATATGAGCTATCTGGCCGCTATAGTACAAGCTTTGCTTAGTTCGGGGTCAGATGATGTTGTGTGTGAATTGTCCACCAATATTTATTTATTTAAATAGCTGCGTGGTAAACACTGTGCTGCTATAGGCAGGTGTGTTAATTAACATCAAACGCATGCTTTGTCGTCCCATCCTTCTATATATTTTTATTATTAATTTTTTTGGGGTTCACTTGACCGCCACCTGCCATCGCCTGATGTTAAGCGACGATGCGATCTACGATGGAGCGTGTTTACCTAAAAGAAATCGATTCACTCTCGATTTGAAGACACAAAAAACACACATACCTATTAATCTTATAAAAAACGATGTGTCATGGGATACCAGGTAGAAAAGAAATAAGTATTTTCGGATAAAGAAGCAACACAATTTACACAAAAATTTGTTAATTTTATTACTTACTAGCAGCGCCCCGCGGTGTTACCCGCACAGTTCCCGTTCCCGTTACTTTGCCGGATAAAAAGTAGCCTATATGTTTTTTTTAGACTATAATCTAACGGTACTCCTAATTTCAGCCCGGTCTGTGGATAAGTTACGCCGTGATTGAGCAACAAACATCCATACATTGATTTTCATAATATTACTTGGATGGTACGACCATTACACAAATAGAGTTGGCAACACTAGTCACAAGGAGTTATTACGCGTCACTTCCGTTACGTATTTTTCTTACTGTTTTAAGTTTCATATTTTTTTCAGTTCGGTCGCGCAGCAACATCCCTAACAGCCGGTTTTCACGGCGCGGCTGCCAACCGCGACCGCGCGCGGGCGCGGCAGATTTCCATATAAAATTGAATTCAAAACACAGGACGCGGTTTACGGCCGCGGCGACTGCGGCAGCCGCGCGGCGCCCGCGTGGCTGTGCGCGATTCTTGCGCAGTAGCTTTCCGGAGCAGAAACCGCGAAAACCTTCGGTCTCGTGAGTATTGAAACAAAACCGTCGCGGGCGCGGCGCCGCGCCCGCACGCGGGCGCGGTTTGAAACCGCGTCGTGAAAACAGGCTCTAACTCCTCCAAGCCTGTCGTAAAGAACTTCGTTCCCAAAAACCGTGAAATCCCGGGATAGAACCGAAAACTTGACCTTCATTTAGACAAATGCACAATATTATATCGTGTATTGTACATAATCAGACACAGCGGTGTCGGTTAGTGTCGCGACACGCGAGTTCACTTGTTTTTTTTCATGCCAAAAGAAGTTTTCACTTCAAAAATCTCATACAGTAAGCTATTTAGGGACCTTTCAAGTATTACGTAACGTAGTTTAGGGATCCCTCTACTATAAAAATATATACAGGGTTATCGGTAATCAGCCTGCATCATTTTAAGGGGATGTACATTAAATACGACAACTTTTGTCCTACAGTTTATAAAAATTCGAATATAAATTTTTCCACACAAAACCCATTATTTTATATATTTATTGAGTAGTACCTATTCAACAATAAAACAATACAATAATAATACCTATACTAATAATACCCATTAAAATTGTATTTGCCCGGTCTAAAAGTATCGAACTCTTCATGACAATTCGTAACAAGAGCGGTCTTTAACGTTTGATAAATGATGTGCCGAAGTGAATAAACACAAAACAGTCGCTATACAGTGCTAGAAAGGACAACAAACACATTTTTTTTGGGAGATGTATTGAGTTTTTACAAAAGCTGTTTGTTTAAACATACAAAACATGCCTTTAAACGGATGCAGGCTGATTACCAGTAACCCTGTATAAACGTTATGTTAACAATACAAGTAGGTACAAAATATGTTTGAAATGTCACGCATGATGCTTACCTTCTTCGCAGGTTGCCGCAACCTCCTGATGTTGTACAAATTAACTTTTAGCAAATAAGTATTTTTTGGTTTTAACGACTTTTATTACTTTAAATGTAAACATTTTCTTACTTTACGATTTCGAAAAAAAAAACTTAATGATGACACATAAATATGAGCCGCGATTGCACTTTTATCCTTCTAATATAGTAAATGCGAAAATTCGAATGTGTGTTCACTTCAGAACGACTGTACAGATTGGAGTTAAATTTTAAACGCAGATAGATTATAGTCTGGAATAGCACATTGACTACTTTTAATTCCTGGATAATAACGGTAAAACTGCTATCATTGTAAATATATATGTTCAAAGATTGTTAGCACTAGCTTTCAATAGCAGGCCATAAGGCCCATCATCTAGGCCTGAATATTGCGTCATACATTTTAGGAAATAGGTTCCGAGCCAGATTTTTTTATCTGTGACTAACCTGTAACTGACGATGCTAATAAGAACAATTTTTATGATACGCCCGTTTCGAAATTGCCCAAGGAATTCAGTTGCTCTCTGTTCATTCTGTTGAGACGAAAACCATGTATCTGTCTTTAAAAAAAAATATTATAGTTTTACACTCGAGCGCCCTTTGGACGACAGGGCGCTCGAGTGTAAAACTATAAGATATTTAAGACTTTAATTGACGAAACTGTTCACTGTGGAGAGTTCTTATCTAAAAGAAACGATTCACTTACAATTTGAAAACATTAAGATTGTAACCATTGAGAAAAACTCAACCAGGAAAACGCATACCGAAGCCTATACTATAGAGTCAAACATAAACGAAAATGTTTGACTCTAATTTTGTTACTATTTGGAATGTCAACCATGAAACTACTTTCGTATTAGAAACTTTTAATTTGTGGAATAGGCTGCCTGAGTAAGTATTCCCTAATGGATATAATTTTAAGTATCTTCACGTCTACAGTGACTCGGTTTCTCTTAGGTAAGCACTTTCTATCACAGACCGCATCGAAGCTAACATCGAGCGAGATGGTGATCTATGGTCAAGTGCAAATCGTTATTAATTTCTATAAAAATATTTATTCGTACAAAAATGTATCCTTATTTTGTCCGGCTATTCTACTACTTGAGAACTTGAGAACACTACGTACGACCCACATAGAAAAAAATAAGCAAAAAATTTAAGAAAAATAAACGACTACTACGATATCAAGGTTGTGGCTCTAGCAGTAAGATTTTGAGTGACTTATAAATCTATAATCTAATAATATATAAATAAAAATAAATCTATAAATATAATCTTTTTTATATAACCTTAGTCTCAGCGCTTTATACTCTGTGCTAAGAACGTCTGCAACAACTGTCATCTGTTTAAAACAGAAAGATACAGATCGCACACCGTTTCGACATTCAAAAATATTCATAAATATATAATAAATAAATATTGGTGGACAATTCACACACAACGCCATCAGAATCTGACCCCAAACCAAGCAAAGCTTGTAATATGGCGGCCGGATAGCTGATATAATACTTATATAGTTATATGTAAGTACGTTTGAATCGTTTTTAGCAAACATAAATTAGCGTGAAAAGTTGCTAAGCCATGGCGCACACCGCGGGGCGCAAATAGTATCTTCTTAGATAAAAAAAATAGGTGTTTAATTTGGCTTGCCACATGTCAATTAATTAAAAAAAAACAAAAACCAATCAAATTATTTACTTGTGTAATTCTATTCTCAAATTTATGACGTTCCAGCAATAACGAACTTAAATAACGTTTGAGTGTTTAATTAAACACCGTATTGCAATCACAATTTACTCAAGACTTCTGCAATTCAAAATAATATACATTTTCAAGGTAAATGAAACAAATAAATCTACGCTTGAAATGTGCAAAATAACTTAGGTAGTATCTTATTTGCTATTAAGTATTCTACGCGTTGCATGGAGATCTTCGTTCATAATAATTGTAACTAAGAAAAATTTTGAATTACGGAAGTAAAATTTTGTGTAATGAAATTTCATAAAAATGTAGTAACTGTCCATCTCATTTATCGATATCGTGATTTTCTCCGCATTGAATTTAGAGAATAAGCTGTATATCGATAGTCGAGAGATCATGCCGATCCGGACCCCTAGTTCGAGTCCCACGCGCACCACTGTCTTTTCGAAATCATGTAAATGCCGCTAACTTAAAAATCTTAGAATCTTTAGAGATCGTGCGTCATCCACCAAGACACAATGGGCCAGCGTGGTGGATTATGGCCTTGACTCTCTGCTTGTGAAAAAAGGCCCCCAGTGACAGCAGTGGGAACACGTAGTGAGCTGCTTATGTGAGTGTGCTAGAAAATTACTTTTGAAGTGAAAACTTCGTTTGGCTCACCACATACAGTATGTCCCTGTGACTGCCAATATATTTCTTAGACCCCTTATGTATTATTAACAAAACCTATTTGAGATAACAGATATAAGTACAATACATGTATCAGACGTTTTTAATTCCAGCCCTATTTGTTCAGCTGTTACACCGTGATTGATCAATAGACATCCAAACTTTAAAATTCACAGCAATTAGTAGGATTAGATTAGAGTAGCATAATAAGCACGTTTGTCGCTTGCTTAGGACTATAATCGAATCGATTACTGGTACTTACGCCATTAACCGCAATGCATTTGTCATAGATGCTCAAACTATAAATATGGCATTTAAATCCTAGTAATCTTGAACTCTCGATCCAAATGAATATTCAGTCCACAAGGTCGAAATAAAATACTCGTAAGCTATAGTTTAAAACTGAATATTATGATAATTTTTGCAAGACAGTTCTTATAGACAGTTTTGTCCTCGAAGACACACAGGAGTTTAAAATATGTACAAGGCATAAAACATTGTCTCTGGTAGATGTTTAACAACATCGAGATATTACCAAACTATAAAGAACAACAACATTTAAATAATAAAACAAATTTTATAGTTATTATGATAACATTTTCTTATTACATCATCATCATCATCAACAGCCCACTAAACGTTCCCACTTCTGGGACTCGGGGCTTCTCTCGCACGGAGAGAGTTAAGGCCATAATCCACCACTCTGGCGCAGTGCGGGTTGGTGGATGACACATGACTTCGATAGATTCTAAGTGCATGTCGGTTTCCTCACGATGTTTTCCTTCACCGTTTTAAGTTAGCGGCATTTCGCACATGACTTCGAAAAGACAGTGGTGCGTGTGGGGTTTGAACTCGGGGTCTCCGAATCGGCAGTCGCCGTTCTCCCGACTAGATCAGCCGTAACTTAGCCATCTTATTACATAATTATCACGTATTATAACGTATTGGAGTTTTTTAATTGATTATCTCCTTGTAAACCGCAGCCATGTAAGCCTCAAGACCATGCACGGGGTTTATAAAAGAGGCTTTTTGTGCTTATAATATCGTAAATGCACGACCATGAGAATGGCGTCATTATACGTAGCAACTGTTACCGAACATTTACTTCTAAAATTAAAATACATAAAAGTCATGTAAAGACGTATTAAGTAACATAATTTACGTAAATTAATACATCATCCATACAGGTAATATACATTACTCTCTACCGTCCGGTAATCAAGTTTGAGAACCACTGATCTCTGGAACTAGATCAGCAGTTATGGTTATATTTTACCCACGGAGTAACAATCTCTTAAGTACAATATTGCAGCATGAGTCTTATTAAGTACGATTTAAAAGATCCAATTCCTAAGATAAAGAACAATTGCAAACCTGTGAAACTGCTATATGTACATTATTGCACATAAAATAAATATCGGTAAATGCTGACCCAGTTTAGGTCGTCTTTCTCATACAGATAAAACGCAGGAAGCATTGAGAAATTGTTATTTAGCTTGAACATATATTAGAATATAGTCGTTACAGTATCCTTAGTATGAAAATTGACGTCAGTTTAGCCACAAACTAATGAATATACAGAAGAAGCATATAATAGAAGTTGACATTATTTATACAAGTACAATACGCGTTCAAGCAACGCATAAAATACCTACACGTACATACATATATTTATATCGCTCACGGACATGACATCAAAGAACGGTAGGGAAAAGTGAACGAAAGAACTAACGATTAAAGAAAGAACGAAAGAAATAACACCAAAAATAATTGTAAAACAATTACACGGGTAACTCACGTATAATATAGTCAGAACAGTCCGACTCGAGTTTCGATCGCGTCCGGCGATCTTCTTCAAGGCGAGTGCGCGCGCATGTTCGCAGCTCGATTAGCACTCGCCTTGAAGAAGATCGCCGGACGCGATCGAAACTCGAGTCGGACTGTTCTGACTATATTATACGTGAGTTACCCGTGTATTTGTTTTAAAATGTGTAATAACCACGTTAGTTTTCATACTAAGAATAATTGTGTCTTATCTATTACTAGCTCTACCCTGCGTGCGATGCTACGCTACCTGTCGAAAATTGGTCGTACCAACTCAGAAACCTTTGGATCATGCACAACAACTTTGCTAAAGACCATCACGTGATCAAATGGATAGTTTACGATTCCACAAAGGACATACAAACAAACAATAATTTAATAAAGATATAGAAGAAGATAGGTTTACACTGGACCGCCATCTCGCCTGATGTTAAGCGACGATGCGAAGTCGAAGAAATATTAGAGATAATTAATAACTGTTACTATATCAACTGTATATAATTACACTACTTATAGTAATAATAGTTATTATAAGTAGTGTAATTAAATGTATGATATCAATATTGCATCACTTGGACTAGCTCTGAATGACAATAAAACAAAATTTCATTATAAAAAAAAAAAAAATTAGACCTCACTGCAATAGTAAAAACAACTAATTTAAAATAATGTTCGGGTTAAATTTTGGAACACAGATATATTATAGTCGGGATTAATACATAATATGATACTTTTCATCCCGGGAAAAAGACGGAAATGGGAACAAAGTGGAGGTGAAACTGCGGACCGCTGCTAGTTTAGTTTAGCATTATTTTATCTCTCGAATCAGTCCCATGCGCGGTCCGAAGGGCCCGTCACAGGGGACATGACAAAATCGTATAAGTTAAATTAAAAACCTAAAAATTCAAAACATCTAATAGTATATAGACTAACTGGAACGTCAACTACGCGGGTAAAATCGTGGGGCGCTAATAGCAAAGTCTTTTTTATTAGATTTATTGTATTTCTACTCGTGACCCCCCCCCCCCCCCCCCCCCAAAATCGGAGGTTGTCTACTGGTGACCCTCTCCAAAATTCGAGGCTAGGACCGCGTCTGAACGTTTCCTAACAACTTCAAAATATCTTTACCTCAGCAAAATTGCCAATGAACCTTTGATGAAACTAAGTGTTTTAAGACTTCAATGCAATGAACATAAATCTTTGACTTTAACAAATAAAATAAAATAATTAATTGCATCGTCTGCAATAACATTTCAATGCATTGCTGTAATTGCACCACTAGATTGAACTACTGTTATCGAATTTGGAAATACTCGTAATGTAATATTTTCAACACAGTCATGCAATTCGTTGTACTTTGAAAGCGAACGTAGATAAAACTGAATCGGCAAATGTAACTCGTAGAGCTGAGTAAAAAAAAAAAATAGAACATACACAATAAACGGCATCTCAATTTATTTACCAGAATTAATCCCCAAACTGTTGCTACTTTGTCTGAGATCTCAAAAAGAAAAATAATTATCGTCAGTAGTGGAAGGACTCTTGTCAGAGTCCACCTGGGGAAGTACCACACCTTTGCCAGTCATTCTACCGCCAAGCAGTAATGGGCAAACATTACTGTGTTCCGGTTTGAAGGGCAATGTTTCCAGATAAATTACAGGGCTTAGAGATATAACATCTCAGATCTCTGGGGGACGAGCGCAGTGCAGTGCTGGGTAATTATTTGGACTCTTCATGTTCCAATAGCTACGTGTCACTGTGCTGTTATGTGGCAGGTATGTTGTTCACCATCAGGCACATGTCCTGCTCGTCTCGTCACTTTTGAAGTGAAAACTTCTTTAGGCGCGCCTAGACAGATTTTTCGTGGGCTGTGGATTGAATTCATTCGTCACGCTCGGGTATGATACAAGTTTACTCGGTACCATGGCTATTGGCCATCTAGAAATACGTCAGCCAATGGAAAATACTGAAAGGGTGTGGACAGACCATCATGGCATGGCCATCTAGAAACGCATCAGCCTAATCAAAAGCAAAATCCTACTTTTTACCATTCCTTAAATAGTTCATTACCACCGATGCATCGCCGAGTACCAGGAAATCAGAATCGATGGGAGTTGCGCAATGGAGTAATGAACCATCGATCAAGGCTGCGCAGCGGTCCGTGAACCGTTTGCGAAACATGACCGTTAACATACTCGATGCAGTTTCGACACTCATTGTTGGAAGTTTATCTCGAATCTCTATGATTTTGCTATTTTGTGTAGAGTAGGTATCTGATTTTTTAACAAGTCACGTGAAAAAATCCTACTAAAGATTAGAAAGTTTCGGACTATGTTGCTCTATCACAACAACTGTCTTGAAACAATATTATGGATCGGGCTGAAAAGTAAAATAAAGATGTAGGATGTAGTTTTCTCAGATTACATAATATATCGTTTTATTGACCATGTTCATAACTGAAGGAATAGAAAAAAAACGTCTTATAGCTTTTAGTTTCGCTAGGGAGGCACTATATCTGACCGTCATGTCGAGTCCAACATAATTTGATCGTCCGAAATTGAAAATTGGTCATGTATTTATTTATTTAATTTGATTACAGATGGTTTCCACTGGAACAAGGTACAAGGCCCTCCCCCATAGGCTTGGGCTGCCACCAGGAAAATCAATCGATCTGGCATCCCAGAAGAGGGCACCTTTCAGCCCCAGCAGGGCAGGCTTAACACCTACCGTGGCCATACCATGGCCGTTAATGGAAGAATATTATTTTAATATTCTTCACTGGGGCCACAACGGGTTATATAAATACAGGATGGAGGGGTAGTCTGTATACAGACAAAAAACACCCTCCATATGCTGCACACACCAGACAGACGATCCAAGAGGTCATCCCCTAAATTCAATTCTAATGCCTCTGTGGGTCCGCGAGGGCATTATCGACGTTCATATGAAATAAATGATGATTATTTAGATATTTTAATTATTACTACGTAAACCTACTGTTACTACTACAAAATAAATATATCGACTTTGACTTACCACCTAGTGAAAAAGTACGACTACTACTCAAAGCATACCGGGTCCTGGGAATACCTCTACATCAAATGCAGCACACTAAACGTTCGTAGGTACTACTGGGACTCAGAGTCTTTTCTCACAAGAGTCAAGGCTATAATCCACCAGACTGATCGAGTGCTGGTTGGCAGATGACACACGTCTTTGGTGCCCGAGCTACACGAGGCTAGTTTTTCAAGCTAGGATAGCAAGCTAGTGTTGACAAGCTAGCAAGCTAGTACTTCTAGCTTCGTGTAGACAAAACTACCGTTGTCTACACGAACCTAGAAGTATTAGCTTGCTAACACTAGCTTGCTATCACGGCTTGAAAAACGAACCTCGGGCATGAAAGATGGCGAAATTTTAAATTTGACATGAACTAAACGGAGGGAAATACATTGTTGGTATCTTCTTATTTTTATATCTCCGCAATTAATAACTTTTTCATATTATTACTTTATTTTTTATAATTCGTTTTGTTTATACTGTGAAAATTAATGACTTACTTTATTTTAATTTTATATTGGCTTATGAACCTATTGATATGCAATTTTTTTTTTATAATTTTATGGTAGTAATTTAATGACAATTCATAAGTGTATTTTGTAATACCTAATTGAAATAAATAAATTTTGATTTTGATTGATTTGTATGTTGGAACATGCCAGCTTATTCACAATATTTTACCATCACCTGTTTCGTTGAAAAACTTATATATATCTGCAGTTGGAAAAATACTCAGAAGTGTAGACGGGATTCAAATCTAAAACAAACAATAAGTGGACGGACATTCTCGTCGCTATACATGGTTTCGATTTGGCTACAGTAAGTACAAGGTAAAGGTAATTTTCTATTGTCCGAACAGTACAGCTTTAAATTGATGTACATAGACATAGGTAATATATAAGTTAGTAAATTAAGCCTCTCATCTCGTCAACGTCACTTACTGTTATATTACAACAAACTAGTGTATCGATCGCACGACAGTGCCACTAAGTGATTTAGGAACAAATCTTCCAATTGAAAGCCGATACTTTTAGTTTCACATTTATTTCATCTGCACACTTAAGGTTGTCGGTACGTACGTCCCGTTATGTACGTTTTTGAACAATCACTGTACCAAATTTGTAAAATGAAGGTATTTAATACTTACCAATGCTTGAAGACACGTAATTCACATCGCGATACATACGAGTATATTGTAGATCGCAGTCAACTAGCTTAATCTGCCATTCAATCGACAGCCTAGTCCCTTTACTGAAGAGCACCGTTTATCCAGCTTCCTGAATGATATTCAGCCGTATCGTTTGTTACAACATTTAAAAAGCTACCTGGCTAATATTTAGGTCATTCGTACAACAGGGTAAACATGTGACAGAAAGAAAAAAAAAATGGCAGTCATAGGAACCGCCGATAAAAGTGAAAACTATCGGCAAATTCAGAATTTGATAGCTTACTTTGGAAACTACGCGGGTGAAACCGGAGGGCGTGGCCGTGAGCATGGACATCGTCCCAAGTTTACCCGAAGATTTCTTATAATTCCCGAGCGTGACGCTAGAATTAAATTCACAGCCCACGAAAAATCTGACTGTGGTCGCGCCTACAGAAGTTTTCATTTCAAAAAGATACGGCTGATTGAACTAGTTGGCTGCGACACATAGATACTGCGATGACCTAGTGGTTAGGACGTGCAGATCCACTAAATATTCCCACTGATGCCACATTATCATGGAAGTAGATAGTCTGGGCATAATCCACTAAGCTAGACCAGAGTAGGTTGGCTGTTGACGCATAACCTTGAAAGATTCTTGGAAGATGCTGGTTTCTTCACGTTTTCCTTCGCCGTTAATTCAAGCCAGTGGTAAAACCTAAATATCTGTTCTTGGAAAATATTCGCAGATAAAGACGGGGTTCGAACCTAACGAATTTAGATATTTTGATGTTGCACGTTCTCGCCACTGGGGCCACAACGGCTTACATACCTATAATTAGGGTGGAGGTGTAGTCTGTTTACAGACAAAAAAACCTGCCATATGCTGCACACACCAGACAGACGATCCAAGAGGTCATGCCCTAAACTCAATTCTAATGCCTCTGCGGGTCAAAAATTAAAAGCAGGTCTAAAGGCATTATCGACGTTCATAATATGGAATAAATGATGATTATTTGGATTACAGACGCCTGTTATTTTTACGAGAGCAATGCTGACACTAACCTATTACTGTAACTATTTCTAAGGCGTTTCGTGACTGAGACCTACAGCCAACAGTCATGCAAAAACGCCAAAAACAGAACCAACCAGCTTGCTAGATGGTTCTGTCTTTGGAAACAATTTAGCAACAGAATTCATAAAAAAGAGCAACCTACTTGCAATGATATAAACTCTTTTTAAACAAAAAAATAAACCGACTTCAAAACCACAAATAGGCACTCAAGAGCAAAAAATAAGTTAAAATAATTACTATACACTCGCGCTACTCACTCATCTATTTGAAGGCAGTCAAATCAGAAAGCTCGTAGATTGATACTATATAGGTACGTAGTAAGTAGGCATATGTAAGTAGGATCTATCTACCAGGCGCGGTCCCAGCATCGAATTTTGGGGGGGGTCACCAGTACCGCAGCCTCAGATATTCGGGGAGGGGGGGGGGGTCACGAGTAGAAATACAATATTTTTTTAAAATAAAGAGTGACGAGACTGATTTATTGACCGGAGCACAGTAATGTTTGCACATTACTGCTTGGCGGTAGAATAATTGACAAAGGTGTGGTACTTCCCCAGGCGGACTCTGCTAAGAGTCCTACTACTACAATCGAGTAAAAAAGACTTTACTAGTAGCGCCCCACGATTTTACCCGCGTAGTTGACGCTCCAGTTGTTTTCCCGCGTTTAAAAATAGTTTATGTACTACTAGACATTTTGTTTTTTTTTATTTTTAATCTAATGTACATGGGACACTCTGAAAGTTTTGAGAAATTAAAAAACTAACTTGTATGAAAAAAAAAATGTTTGCTAAATCTTTTCAAAGAACTCCCCTCCAGCCTCTATACAAAGTTTCATGCGTCTGAACCAATTTTCAAAACATTTTTTCCAGTCCTCCGCAGACACCTCTTCCACGGCCTTCTCAAACGCTGTTAGCGCGTCTACCGGCGATGAAAACTGTATCCCTTTGAGCTGATTTTTAATTTTAGGGAATAAAAATTTGAAAATAAAAATTCTGCATCCAATTTTTGTATCATATTACGGCACCAATCCACACGGGCCTGCTTCTGAGCTTAGGTGAGGTTGTGCGGCACCCAGCGGGAAACTATCCTCCTTACACGAAGGTGCTCCTGCAAAATCTTGTGAACACTTCCTGAACCAATCTGCAGAGTATGCTGAATCTCTTGGTACGTAATGCGTCTGTTTTCTTGAATTAAATTTTTTACTGCCCACTTTCTTCGGTGACAGCCGTCGTAGGACGACCACTCTTTTGTTCATCCCCCAAAGTAAAACGACTGCGTTTGAAGTCGCTATACCAGCGGTAGATGGTTGCTTTTGAAGGTCCTTCAATCCTTCATCCATAAAACCAATTCAAAGTCGATCAAATGACTCGTCAGGTTTTAAGCCACATTTGAAATCGTAAAAAATCATAGCACGAAAATGTTCTCGACGCAGATCCATTTAAAAAAAAAACAAAAAAAAATATTGGCTCAAAAAATAATGCCGAGGGAAATTTGAAAATCGAACAGTTGTATTTATACTTTTAAATAATTACAAGTGTCTTATACCTACATAGAAACTTTTTGCAAAACTTTCTAAGTGACCTGGTATATGATTTTGGGGGGGGGTCATGTCCCCCGTGACCCCCCCCCTGGAGCCGCGCATGGTATCTACTACTTGTAAGACTTGGCTGGCACCACAGAAATCTAATCTTTAGTGCAAAACGTGTTTTCAACAATGCATTTACACAATTTTGTGTTGACAGAATTTAGTGTCATTACTTTTGTGAAATCTACAACCATTGTCATCCAGACAAAATTTGTAGCAAAATTTTCGTTTTTTGTTCATTTTCCACAAACCACCGAGCCGATTTAGATAACATTTATATGGCACCATTCGGAAAGCATATCCACCCGAACACAAAAATAAATTTTGAAATCGGTTTGGGCGCTCTTGAGAAATCAGGTATAACATACATAAAATAAAAAACAAAAAAAAATGGTGGTCGAATTGATAACCGCCACTTTTTTGGAAGTCGGTTAAAAATGAATTCACCAAAAAAAGTGAATTTAAAAATGAAAGTTAACATGGATGAATTATTGATTTTGTGTGTCCCACACACTCAATCACACGGTTGAGTGTGTGGGCTTCTACTTTTACAGCTTATATTTAATTATTTATTTAACGTGAATAGGTTTACACTTGACCGCCATCTCCCCTGATGTTAAGCGACGATGCGACCCACGATGAAGCGTGCTTACCTAGAAGAAACCGATTCACTCTCGACATGAAGACACCAAATAACTATCGGGGAAAATCCACTCTGGTAGCCCACTCCGCAGCCTAGACGTTCTTATCACAAATGTAGAGTCAAACCTCTTTGTTCGTGTCTTAGGAACATCAACCATGAAACGATGTCACTTTCTCGAGCTACGAGCAGTCCGATAGAAAAAGGGGCAAGGTGGTATTAGGTTATGCAGATCAGTCGCGCACTCTCCGAAATGTATCCGATAATAAACCGATAGGCTAGCAATTTTGCGGCGATGTTCAAGACTTTGAAGTCTTTTTCGCACAAGAGTATCATTGCCTATGAGCCTTTTGGCACGTTTCTCGATCGATTCCAAAGCCTCGAGCTGATACTTAGCCGAACCATCCCAAAGGTGCAAACAGTACTCCATACAAGAGCGAATCTGTGCTTGATATAATACAAGCAACTGTTCAGACTTGGAGTACCTTCGAACCTTTGATAAAATAGACCTTGTATATTTAAAGCACATACCTACGATAAATCAAATAGATAAGGTTTTTTTATCAGCCAGCGCCTTTATTAAGGGGGCGCCTAAAGCCAGAAAACGAAAAAAGGACATTTTCGACGCAGCTCCCTGAAGTTAAGAAACTAAAAACTATGACAAAAAAAATATTGACATGTGGGTACAATCAAGAAGAAGCACAATAACCGAATAGAATTTTAAAAATAGATCAGAGTTTTTTACAATAGAAAAATAAAAATGACACCGAAAAAACCCGTTTTAGTTCGAGTACTCGAAATTATCAGCGATGACCCCACATTATTTTTTGGTAATAAAATTCCTATTTGTACCTTCTAGTAAAGTAACCGAACACTTTTTTTTTAATTTATGTTTAATAGTTATTGAGTAATTAAATAAAACTTGGTCAAAAATGGACTCCTGATTAAATATTGATTTTTCCTCCGAACTGTGTCATGCTATTCTCGACTTTATGTACATCACATTAAGAAACGCGTCGCGCGGGTTTCCTGGCTTTAGGCGCACTCTTAAGAGAATTAAATTACAATGAAAACTACACCACGCTGTACCTAACTAAATATACTTGATTCCTACATTGATCAAGGTCCAAAGGTAATCTAGAAGCTTCAATCAAGGTCCAAAGGTAATCTAGAAGCTTCAATCAAGGTCCAAAGGTAATCTAGAAGCTTCAATCAAGGCCCAAAGGTAACCTTGAAGCTTCAATCAAGGTCCAAAGGTAACCTTGAAGCTTCAATCAAGGTCCAAAGGTAATCTAGAAGCTTCAATCAAGGTCCAAAGGTAATCTAGAAGCTTCAATCAAGGTACAAAGGTAATCTAGAAGCTTCAATCAAGGTCCAAAGGTAATCTAGAAGCTTCAATCAAGGTCCAAAGGTAATCTAGAAGCTTCAATCAAGGTCCAAAAGTAATCTAGAAGCTTCAATCAAGGTCCAAAGGTAATCTAGAAGCTCCAATCAAGGTCCAAAGGTAACCTTGAAGCTTCAATCAAGGTCCAAAGGTAATCTAGAAGCTTCAATCAAGGTCCAAAGGTAACCTTGAAGCTTCAATCAAGGTCCAAAGGTAATCTAGAAGCTTCATTCAAGGTCCAAAGGTAAACTAAAAGCTGAAACTCACTATCAATTGGGAACGTGACTTGTTTGCCGCCGAAATAAACGCTAGAATTATGGTCACTTCTAGAGTCGACTAAGCTCTCGGAAAGATTTAAAAAAAAATGTAGTGTCATGGGACACCAGGTAGGAAGGAAGTTAAAGTTAGTAGGTAGGAAGATAATAAAGCAGCAACACAATTTGCAAAAAAAAATCGGTTGTCTGTAAAGTTACTGACGATAGTTGAACGTGACAACTTCAACTCCAAGCCTTAAATGGAACGCCTCAGAGCGAGGTAACGCCGCATGACGTCATGCGGCGTTACCTCGCCTTGTTTTTTCGTGCATGTTTTTTCGTGCGTGCAGCCGGCTTCATCGAATTATAAGACGTTGTCACGTCAAAAAAGAATTATGTAAAATAATCACATGAAAAAAAAAGTTGGCAACACGACCAGGCAACACTGGTCACGGGCAGTTTTTAGTGTTTTTACGCGTCACTTTAGTTACATATTTTTCTTACGGTTTTAGTCTCACATATTTTTCAGTTCAGTGGCACAGTACTACAGTCTTACTTCGCACAGTCTGCCTATCTACTTCAAGCCTGCCATAACTTTGTTCCAACAAAATTAATAAATGGTAGTCATAGGGACTGCCAATGGAAGTAACGACTTATAACTTACAATTTGAGTACTAAACTAATGTTGTATAATGCGTCATCTGTATAGCTACAGATATACGGCTATTATGCATATTGGTAACGCGATCTCATAAGATTTCACCCATTCAAAAAGCGTCTAAGACGCAGGTCCCGCTCCGCTGCTCCACCTTCACTCCGACGCTACGCTGCCGCATTAGCATGAAGCAAACCCGAAGATTTTCATCTAACAAACAGGGCCGCCGTAAGGCAGCGTGCAAGGCGTGCGCAGCACGCGGGCGGTACGGCCAGGGGGGCGGCAAATCGAGCGACTAATCACGTAATTCAAAATTAAAAGTTATCAAAAACTATTTCACACCTACATTGATCCAGCAAAAGATAAATTATTTAGCTACAGTTTCAACTTCCTACTATTTCGTTAACCCGCTACTTCGTTCGCGTATACACAGTTCGCGTATATACAGATTCTGGAAAAGAATCAAGGACGGCTAAACATCATGATCACAGGTCTACGATATGATGGTTGGAACGATCGCAACATTTTTGACTTAAACAACAAAATAGCATTACTGTCGAATGTAAATATGAATGTTAAATATGTAGATCTAAATATTGGATACCAATCATTTTTACGTGCCAAAAATCAAATTGCGCAGCATATTGTGTCGGTGACTGAGGATAAATTTTGTGGATCTTCTTCACTTATATTCGTTAATCAGATTGAGCACGTACAGTGTACAAAAAATTTTCCGAAACCACACAATACCATAACACCAACATAGAATCGGCAAATGTACAAAGTATTCAGAATAAATATCTAGAAATAGAATGCTTAGTTAAATGTTCATTTAATTTAGTTCCACTGTCTGCCACTTGGTGCCGAAACTCCCTAATCTGTCAAAATGGCGACGGCAAATAAATTTGATGTTTAATATTTCAAAATTACCCTTTTTTGTACATGGAGGAAATTCATTTACGTATACCCACCTGGTGGAGACGGTCTCTACCGACTATAACCTCCACGGGGTACCGTTTGCCGCTGACGGCCGGAACACGGGACTATTCTCGCATTCTTCCACGGCTTGACCGTCTCCGGGCCCTCCTATGGAGCACAACCCCATCACTGACGCACATGAACCAAATACGCCATGACCACCTCGGGGATCAACCAGTAAGTGAGCGCCAGACGACTCCGCGTCTGGAATACCAACGGTGCTCTCCGGCTGCGGCATGTACCCCACAGCGCGATGTCCGCCCCGCAACATTGCGGCCCACTTCAGCTTGCACTTGCACCGGTGCCCATACACCGTGCAACCTATGGCCGCATCGTATGTCTCAAACGGTTGTACCGATTTTGGGCGGTTTTTGAAGTGAAAACTTCTTTTCGCGCGCAACAGACAGATTTTTCGTGAATTGAGTTCTAGCGTCACGTTCGGAAATGATAAGAAATCTTCGGGTAAACACGGGACCACGGCCATTGAAATGCGTCAGCATTTCCCATTGGATGGAGCATTCAGCGTTCAGCATTTCCCATGGAGCATGGCCACGCCCTCCGGTTTCATCCGCGTAGTTTCCAAAGTAAGCTAACAAATTTTGAGTTTTAAATTTTCACTTCCATGGGTAGTTCCTAAGACTGCCAATTTTTTTTCATTTGAAAGCTACACACGAATACACCATACAACTTACATGGTCGCATCGTCGTCGGCTTGGAGGCAAGACCTAGACGAGCGGTGCCACCTCGAGATTTATTTTAGCTTCACTGTGGATGACCAAGCCACGGCTACTGAGGCCTAATATAAGCCTCGGGATAATATAATGTGGGAAAACTCTGCGGGAGGGGTTCAAAATTAATCTAACCTAATTTAAGGGGTCAGAGTCGCGGAGTCACGTCTTGCATTCATCCAACGACCCTGGCCTACCACCGATGACCATGCGGGTCTGTTTTGCTGGACGGAATCACCGCATTTATGCGCCGAAAACCAGCGGCACCTCACTGGCCCATCACCAATGCACTTGAACCCAGGATACGCAGTGACCACCTCGAGGACCTACCAATAAGTGAGTGCCAGACACCCACGTCTGGACACCCCGTGGCCCCCGCACCGGACCAGGCCTGTGGCCGCTTACCACTTTTCGGTTGCATCGGAGGATAGGAACAGCGGTGCACCGCAATACTGATAGTCCTCTTCCTTTGCAGCCTCACCGCGTTCGCCGTGTAACGGTGGTGACCCGGTCAAGGCCGTGAGAGCGGAACGTTGTAATACTGACTATCCTCTCCCGCCCCGGCTTCCACCCCACAGCCGCGATGCCCCAACCCTCAACATTGTGGCCTACCTCAGTTGCACCATTCATACACTGAGCAACATATGGCCGAATCGTATCTCTCAAACGGTCGTATCCATATTTTAATTTTGTTACAAAATTTTTAATTTTGTAAGAACAAGAGTTATTGATAAAACTAAGAGCCTTGGGGCGGCATAATCGGTATTGCACGCGGGCGACGAAACAGCCAGCGGGGTCCCTGCTAACAAAAACTGTGCAACACAGTAACAAGCCAAAAAATAGTATGAGATTACAATTGCACTGGAAAATGAGGCTCCAATGTCTCAACACCACTATACCAAATGGCGATAAATAAATAGGTAATTAAATTGAGTCGTATTAAGCTCTTCACTCACTTATACGACGCTGCTACTACCCGACAAATAAAATACACTAAAATATGAGCTTTATGCAACGGGCGCTAAGATATAGATTACATTGGCAATACAAATTAGCAGATCGCTCGCTGACAGCCGTTTGCTAATGTAATCTATATCTTAAAAGGCATGATATAAAGCCCATATTTGAGTGTATTTCATAAGTCGTATAGGGCGCAGATTTCTGCACTGTGGCACCGGTTCCGCACAGAACGGCGCATGAGATTGGTTGCAAGAACAACACAGCGTTAAATGCCTACTTTGACAGAAATACCGTGCCTTAACCTTTTATAAAATTGTCAGGGAGAGCCGGTCGCTCACTTGACTGACCCGCCTCAACCTCGGCATCGAATACCTAACTAAGCATCGAGCACCTATTATGTTAACAGTTACATAAGAGCCAGTGAGATAAGTTATGCATTACTTGTATAATCAGGCACTTACAGTAAACCGGCGCGGGCGCCCCAGAAAACGACCACTTCTCACACCAACCATGGAATACTACCAGTTACGTGGTTCTAGTAACACGTACATTTTGTGGCGGTAAAACGCCTTTTCCGAGTTCGTCTGAGGAAGTACTATTTAGGTATTACACACTATGGCGATGTTATGTGCAAAAATAGCATAACAGTTGTAAGCCCCATTTCATCCAACCGAACGTCTTAACAGTTTTTTTTTAAACTGTTGTAGGTTTATACTTGACCGCCATCTTGCCTGATGTTAAATGACGATGCGGTCTACGATGTAACATATGCTTATCAAGAAGAAACAGATTAATTCTCGATTTGAAGACACGAAGATGGCAACCATAGGTAAAAAACCCACGGAGGCAACCCGTTCAACATTTCACAGTCTAGACATTTTATCATAAAAGTTGAATCAAACCTCTTTGTTCTAGTATTTGGAATGCCGACCATGAAACTTTGATGCTTTATTGAGCTACGAACAATCCGATAGAAAAATGGGCAAGGTGATATTCAGGCACAGATCAGTTGCACACTCTCCGAAGTGTATCCGATAAGCTAGCAATTTTATGGCGATGTTCAAGACTTTGAGGTCTTATTTGAGTTCCATTTGTATATTATATATATTATATTTATATATTCTAGGAGCAGCCACTTTTTTAACACAAACTTGAAATAGTACAAAAAGGGTATCATCATATATTGTTACATAAAATAATTTAATGACCTTACCTTAATATTTGAGAGATGAAATAGATACTAAAATATTCGAATATAGCCTCAAACAGATACCAATTCATAAGTGTTATTACAAAACACGAAGAATAACTAGAAGACAAAGATGTCTTCATATCATACAATAAGTATGTAAGTGCCTACTTAAACGTTAAACTATACCTACTATTCGTATCACGCTAACTACAAGGTATAATTTTGTGTATCAGTAGTAGTTTAGTATCAGTACATGTGTAGTGCATTTTCTAAATATATTTTATAAATATATTTCAGACTATAATTTAACTGTGTTCCAAATCCTACTTTGTTCCGTCCAGCTGTTTTGACGTGACTGAGCAACAAAGATCCAGACATTCATGCATTTATAATGTTTGTAGGAAGTATGATAGCGTGATGTTATGTGATGACGCCGCCTAAGATGCAGCACGATCATCTAGAAGGAAGCTGTTTACTCTAGATTTGAAGGAAGTAGGTTGTGGAAGGTCCCGATTATACGATTTGAGTACAAAGAGTTCAAAATCAATGCGCATTTAATACTTTTTGAAGTGAAAACTGCTTTAGGTGCGCCTAGACAAATTTTTCGGGTGGTGTAAATTGAATTCTAGCGTCACGCTCGGGTATGATAAAAAATCTTCGGGTAAACTCGGGACCTTAGCAATTGGGCATCTAGCCAATGGGAAACGCTGAAAGGGCGTGGTTTTGCCATCATTGCATGGCCATCTAGAAATCCGTGAGCCAATGGGAAATGGAATGGAAAATGGGAAATGATGGATGGCGAGGCCACACCTTCCGGTTACACCCTTGTAGTTTAAGGTAAGCTATCAAATTCTGAGTTAAAAGTTTTCACTCCTATCGGCAGTTCCTATGACTGCCAATTTTTTTTTTAATTTATATTCCACAGACACCGGGGTCCGTGATCTTTGTCATTTGCTATTCATATGCGAATTTAATACTCATATGGTCCTATTGATGGGACTTAAGGCTTTCTCTCCCAAGGAAAAATCAAGGTCATAATAAATCAAGTTAGGTCAGTGCACGTAGATAGGTAATAATATGATGTATGACCTCGAAAGATTCTTGGTATTTACCGGTTACCTCAGCATGTTTTCCTTCTTTATTAAAGTCAGTGGTGACAATAGACCAATTTGCACTTATAAAAATAGTAATCAGAGATGCTCAGAATCAAACCTATGACCTTATGGTGGTGAAACGCACGTTCTAGCTACTAAGCCTCTACGGTTTTTTATTCCTTCGCCGTTAATTTTTTTTGGAACTGTTGTTCTTTAGATCGGAGTCAGAATCAGTTTTATTTTCCTACTAATGCACGAATACGAAAATTTTAATATTTGTTGCTCAATCACGTCGAAATGTTGAACGGATTGCGTTGAAATTTTTATCACAGTTTGATTACAGTCTGAAATAGCACATAGGATACGGTACGGGAACTACGCCGGTGAAACCATACGGCGCTGCTAGTTATATCATACGCTAGCAGCGCCCCGCGGTGTTACCCGCGAAGTTCCCGTTGTTTTTCCGGGATAAAAAGTAGCTTATGTGTTCTTCCAGACTGTTCTGTGTTACAAATTTCAGCCCGATCCGTTCATACGTTAGGACGTGATTGAGCAACAAACATCCAAACATCCATACATTGACATTTATAATATTACTAGCGACCCAATCCGGCTGCGCTCGGAAATTGTCATTTAAAGACTATTAATCGAAATAAAAACTATGCTATCTCTCAAGTTGGACCAGACTGCTCACGCTGTGCCAATTTAATTTAAAATCGGTTAAGTAGTTTAGGAATCCATCGCGGACAAACATCGTGACAGGAGATTTATATATATTAAGAAGATAGTGGAATAGTAGGATAGCGTTTGTTTTCAACAGTTTGTTGATTATTATCAAGTGCTCTAATAGCTCGTGTCATTAAAACTGGTATTTGGAAGTTGCCCAACAGGATACATCGTGAGGTGTGTGGTTTTTATACTATTTATTGTAAGACGTCTGAGGAACATGCTCAAAGCGTAATGTGACTGATGTGACCTTTGAGTTATTTAATTGAAGAGCAATTGGTTTTGTCGATTTTTTTCGACCAAATATAGGTCAGATTCCGTAACCAAAACTTGATAAGTATTTAAAATTAAATATTCTGCACAACATTAAATTTAACGCTATTTTATGCACAGTCACTATCAGTCCTCTCCGACTTCGGTTCGGTCAACAGAAATATAAATAATAAATTATTTAGATATCGTTGGTTCGGTCAGAACCGTCAATCATTCCTAACACACAAATAGCTAGTTTTATTTATTTATCTTTACCTAAAAACCGGAACAATACAACGAAGAGGTTACTCCTCAGTCTCGTTCCGTAGTGGAACTCGACTTTTCTGATAAGAAAGTCTTGGCTGTGGAAGGTGTTGAGTAGATAAGTAGTGGTAGGAATCTTAGCAGAGTCCGCCTGGGGAAGTACCACACCTTTGCCATTTATTCTACCGCCAAGCAGTAATGTGCAAACGTTACTGTGTTCCGGTTTGAAGGGCAATGTTTCCAGAGAAATTACAGGGCTTAGAGATATAACAACTTAGATCTCTGGGTGACGAGCGCAGTGCAGTGCTAGGTAATGATTTGGACTCTTCGTGTTCCAATAGCTGCGTGTCACGGTGCTGTTATGTGGCAGGCATGTTGCTTACCATCAGCCATATGTCCTGCTCGTCTCGTCACTCTTTATTTAAAAAAAAAATAATCAAAAAAAAAGTAGTAGTAGATTCTTCCCAGTAGTTCTACCTTTCATGTTTTCAAATCGAGAGTGAATCGATTTCTTCTAGGTAAGCTCGTTTCGTTGTAGAGTGCATCGTCGCGATCGTTAACCTCAGGCGAGATGCCAGTCTGCCAGTCAAGTGTACAATAGTTAAAAAAAACACACCCATCGTGTGACGTCATTCAATTTCTATAAAAAACACGTGGGTAGGTATTTGGCAAAACATTTTCCGTGTATTTCTTGTATTTTTAATAGCATGCTGCTGACGTAGACCGTTACAAAAAGTCAGCGATCATTAAAACGGTTCATTAATTCTTGTGATAATATAAGTAGTGTAATTAAATTAAATTTGTTTTATTTATTTAGATAAAAGATAAATATCTTTTTAGTTTTGGTTGGAGTTGGAGAGTTTGTTATAAACTTTGAGAGTTGCCCTAATAGAGTAAGATCCCAGAGCTCCCAGACGTCACCTATTTTCTGATGAATGAAATGTGGACGATTGAGTAGAGTTAGTAAGTACTAAGAATACATGCTTACTCGCTAACTTGCTTGGACGGCCAATTTTGAGATATGGGGTAATGAAGGTATATAGAAACATTACTTACTTCACGTATTTTCTAATAAGTGATTTTCACGTATGTTGTAGGCAATATCCTTAAAAACAAGGTCTAATACTCCCAGACACTTATAAATTATTTATCTTAACAACTTTGGGCCAAATAAACAACTAATTAGGTCCCACAACTGGCCGACGACCGGTCAGGCGACCCAGAAAGATATGGCGGGCCGAGGTCGATCAACATTAAAACAACGTTGGAGGGTTGTTGTTCAGGACCGGCAAAAGTGGAAGGAGGGGAGAGATTTTTTGTGTGTATGTACGAGTACTAATAAATCATAAGCTGCTTTACGTCACTGAAAATAATAATGAATAAATTTTTACCCCTGACGCAAAAACACCTGTAATATAAGTGTGATGTGTGTGAGTGTGCGTGTGTGTAGTAGAACTACGATGTCTACATATAGCTTGTAGCCATCGTATTTCTCGAAAGCATGAACCAATTTTGTTTTCGTTTTGTCTGAAACGTGATTTAGTCAGAGGAGTTGTATCAAAATCAATTCAGTCATTTAAAAGTTATAATCTTTTTTGTTAGCTGTGTCAAGAATCTGTTTAATGGGATTTGCTATGTATGTAAATGCTTTACTTGCAAACATACATGTTGTCAAATGTTGAAGTGGGGCGGGGGGATGGGTTAATTTTATGTATACTTGATAGTTTCTTTCTAAAAATCGTGATGATAACTGCAATCCGTTGCACTACCGTTGGAAACCACCGCTCTTGTTGCAAAAGTTACAGAAGCATTTTCTGCAACAACGATTAACATTCACCTTTATTCCGTCAGAAGACATTTCTGATGGGTAACAGCGGCACAAATATTTTGTTACAGGTTTATTGAGCTGAAAAATAAATGGCATTCGCTTTCATCCTTGAATTGTTAGTCATTATTACCTACATTCACACAATTTAGCTCGCTATGTCTGATGGCCATGCTCTGCATACAAAGTATTCATATCTGCGATGCAACTTTGTTCATCCGGCGATTATCTCTCGCTTGGTTGAAGCGATAATGTGTCCGTCTTTTTCGCTACCTTGCGAGATTTTTAACTGCCCTCTCTGTAGGTATTGTATGTATCATTGTATTGTATGTATCTTAATAGTTATACATGTTTTGTTGTAACGTATTTTTAAGAAGTATAAGTGTTACTTTAATTTTTGTCGTCTTGTTTATTTGTTCACACTTGTTTATTTGTATCCTCACTTTGGTTTGTCTTTGTGTGTTTCCTGATACTAATAATTGATTTGAAAGAAATCACTACTAGCGATAAGGCTGCCATTTATGGCACTGGTTATAGGTGTTTTATCTTTTGTAACTGTTTTAACTTTTCTCGTGTACATCATAATGTGTTTCTCTTTCTTATAAGCAAAAGTGTATCTGGTATGAAACAAATTTATTTTATTCTTACGTTAAAATAGTCCAGCAATTCTGTTATTTGATCTACATGTATATTAAATAGCATACCTGAAAATTTCATATGCTCTGAGTCGGGAGGAGGTGACTTAGAAAATAACAAAATCGGAGTAAAGAGCACAAGAATTAGACTGAACTCTACTCCCACCTGTTTTCCTTTTCATCTCCTAATCCAAAGCAATGAATGACAAAGGTCACGGACCTCAAATTCTGTGGAGACATGAAATTTTAAATTAAAAAAAAACATACCTACCGTACTCGACAGATGTGATACTCATTGGGCTATCCTACTTAAGTGTATATGCATAATAATGGACGATTTCAGGATGATTTCAGGTGTGTTTCACATATGCTTCACGTATCCTTTCAGATACATTTATACATAAACGAGTACGTAAGTGCATATATAGATAGTAATATTCAGAATGTATGGCTATGTCCTTACATACTTAAATGCAAATACAAAAATATTTATTGTTGTTTGCAGGTAAGATACAAAACATTTTAAACGTTGACCCATACAAACTGGCATCTTCGCGAGGCATGCAAACGTCCAGTGCTACCACTAGGTTCGGAAGACAGAAGAGGCCATCTGAGTTCAACTGACTTTAAGTTCCTTCAAAGAATCATATAAAATAGAGCAAACAACTCATTTTGTATTCATGTTGCTGGATTTTGAGGGTTGGGGCTTTTTGCTCACGAAAGGTGTTAATACCATAATCTGACAGCCTGTTTAACACGGGTTGGTGGATGTCATATGACTCAAAACAATATTTGTTTTTGAACTTGTCGTTAACTTCACGACGTTGTCCTTGACCATTCAAATCAGTGGCAATGCTAAAATATAAATTTGCATTTGGGTAACAAGGTAAAACAAAGAAAGGTTTAAATTTAATATTTCATGTTAGAAAATGAGACATTCTTCTGTTAAGTAGCCACAGATTTAAATATTTCAATTGTTTTAAATGAACTTACTACTTTTGTTCAAAATATTTAAAACGACGAACTTAAATATAATAAAAACACATTAGCGTTCGTACCTCTAAAAAAACCGGAACCAACCTTTCATCTCAACCTCTCAACCTCAACAAGTCAACCTTTTATCTCAGGAACGCGTGGATGTATCCAGCTGAAACTTATATCAACAGTAAATTCTTCTGTTTCGTAAAGTTGTAAGAAAATCACTTATCAACGCCCAACTAACATTAGGCGCTAATATAAGAGTTAGAACAGATATATAAAAGCGCTAAACAGAACCTAAGGTGATGAATGAGTTCTATCACATAAGAGTTATAGCTTGCTATAACTCTGCTATACCCCCGGATTGGGCACACATTCTTAAAGCCTTAGGTTCCACTATGGCGATATAGTGGTTGCAGAATGATTTTAAGAGTTATAGTAGAGCAATTATGGAGGTACAGCAGCGCTAACTGAGAAAGGGAGCGCTGTAAGGGTGGTATTTAAGTGACTAGTGACTCCTCAAGAGTTATGGTAGAGCTATATGCTGCTAACTAACGCTTTGAGTGCTATAAAGGTAGCATATGTGTGATTATAAAATCCGTAAGGGGTATTGAAGATCTATGACGAACCTTACTAACTGCTTGAGCTTTTAGAGGGTGGTAATAAGGTAAATTGTAACATCTTGAGTTCCAGTATAGATCTACAATAGGAAATTATAGCGCCTAGGATATACTTTTTTTACCTTTCTTCTTAGAGCCAGCTGTGTGCGGTGAGTTTTTTTTATTACGTTGCTAAACGAATTATATATGAATGACATTAAAAGAACCATACATTTTGTGTTTACGAAAATAAGTGGCGGACTTGTGTGCTAAAATGTTTTATTGTTAGTGGAAGCTGAAGGTGAATTTTCATTGCGAAGGTAAGTTTACTGTGAATATGTGTACATATTATTGGCAAATAATTGAAGGGCCCACTCTTTGTTGAGTATTTATCTAAAAAAAATGTTCCAATTTACATGGAACAAGATTTTTTTTACTAAATATGTAATAAAAAAATCCTATTGACTTTAAATTGCCGTAGGTTTGGTATTAGAAGTGCTAGAAAAATAAATACCTTTATTGTATTAAGTTTTCGTTTAGTATGCATTACTGTTTTTGAGTAACTCAATAATCTAAAGATGGTGGGCGCATGAATTTGGGGATCCGCGGAGTCATTTCCCAAAACCACTACACACAGATCTCCCAGATTAATGAGTGCCAATTTTTTTAACTATTTGAGTTTTTAATTCTGTTAACTAAACAATTATATTTCTATTTCAGAACGACATGAAAAATAGTAAGAACGTTAGAGAAAAGAAAATATACCCACTGGATTGTTCCTTCTACATGTGAATTTAATAACATTGTGAAATAGCCTAAAAGAAACATTTCAAAACTTGTTAAATTCGATGATTACTTGACCAGGATTGGTGACAAATAAAGTGCCAAAATGAAACGAAACAATATTCCAACTTATGAGGACGCTGAACGGGAATTGGATGAAGCAGTCATTGAATTCATCTTCAAATAAATTACAAAGTCCAGCCATCAAGCTTTAATACACTTTTGGAACGTCTGATATCCAAATTCTAAGTATACCTGCAAATACCTACAGTGTCTCTGCTGAAAACTAAGAGCACTAAATAGTCAATATTCAAGAAAATAGAAATTTATGAAGAATATTCGATATTTGTGCGTTTGTGTGTTAAGACATATTTATTACTCTATTAGTTACCAAGACAAACTAAAATATAGTTGTTAACTAGAAGATATTTCTTGCTGTAACCCTAGATATTAAGGTGTTGTACTTAATATATGTATATTGTATATGTAAACAAACTGTGATATATAATAGAAAAACATTTTTTTTAATATTAGGCATTTTGAAACGTCACTATCAAATAGAAACTATTCTTATTTTCTATTAAAATTATCTTATGTATTGTTAACGAGTGTAGATAAAAATGCTAAACATCAAACTTTAAATAATAACTAACTTGCATATTATACTTATTTATAGCAGATAAGTGTATCAATTTTTGGTAATAAAAATAATGTTTTACTTGTTTTGAAATAAAATATCAAAAAATGTTATTTTATGTATTATATTCTTAAAATATATTTCAAAGGTTCAGAAGTTCCGTCACGCAAATATTCGCTATCGTCATCTAGTTTTTTATTCATATGTTTTTGGATGTCTGTAAAAGAACTCGAGGATATTTTAGTAGAATGTTGCCAAAACTGTCAATTATGACCAAAAGTTGAGACCAAAAGCAAAATTGATCTTTTATAGCTGTTTGTGCAATATTTTTTCATACGCGCATGTCCTCAATTAGAAATATTAAAATAAAGATTCTTAATAAATTAATTCGGGTTTTCATCATCATCACTACTCAATGAAAAGTAACATTAGTCCTCTTTGGAAGCATGAAAACTCACAGTTACGATATTACTTTTATTACATACGGAACCCTCATCTTTAAGCACGACTCCCACTTTACCTACGGTTTTTAGAGGAGTTATGTTGCGACGCCATTTTAATGCTAATTTGATTGCACACGTGACCAATTAGGGGTACTAAAGTGATAACGATCTCCATAATTCAACCTTAAATAACATGGAGGCTATACTTGACACTACAAGTTCTATTAATAGGGAAAAATATCCCTATTATTCAGCCCTAAGTTATATAAAGGAGTTTTGTATCACTTTAAGAGTTTGGTGTTGTAATAGATATAATGAGGGCAACTCAAATGGTGTTAATGAGCGAAGACCCAGAAGTCAATGTCCTGAGTGACTCCAGATCTTCACTCGAACTGCTAAGTAACCCAAATACGAGTCACCCCCTGGCAAAGTGTATAAAGGAAAACATTGGACAGATAAATGCTGAAGGCAGATCTCTTCGTCTTTTCTGGGTAAGAGCGCATGTGGGCACCGTCGGCAATGAAAGAGCTGACGAACTAGCCAAATCAGCAGCTCTCACGGAATCACCCAGAGACTACGAGGGGATCCCTTTGTCCTACGTCAAACGCAAAATCCGCGAAGAATCGGTCAAGAAATGGCAAGATCGATATGAGACCTCGGACACCGGAAAAGTCACCCAGACGTTCCTCCCCGATATAGCAAACGCATATCGAATGATGAGAACCATAAAATTGACTCCCTTCCAGGTACAAGCGTTGACGGGACACGGAGGAATAGCAGAATACCTGTACAGATTTAAGCTTAAGAGCAGTCCTGCATGCGAGTGTGACCCCGACCAACCCGAAACGATCTGGCACGTGCTAATCGATTGTCCCCGATTCATGGTCGCAAGACATGAACTCGAATCTATGATCGACAGAAAGCTGGTTGTCTCGGATCTCCATAACATCTTAGCAGATCCAGATAACAGAACACGGCTCCTGTCCTTCATGGAGAGCTCATTCCGCATAGCGGCCAAAAGAAACTCCACAATCTCAAATACACGCCCCCCCTCGCCACCACACCCTGACCCGCTGTCCGTGGACGCCACGTGGAATGAGGTTCCCGCCCAACATAACTCCTCGAAAAGTATCTCTTTCCAACAACTACTGGAGAACGCAGACCGAGGAGAGGCAGGGATCCGTATCCGCGGAGTGGCTCTCTTCATGGACAGCAACAAAGAAAGATTCGGAATAAGCTTTTGCTTCGCCTGGGAACGGAAACGAGCCCGTTTGTCACCTGGATTGTCTTGCCTACTCAATGGGAGTACCGCAAAAGTTACAATGAAGCGGAAAACTTACGACGCCATGCCAGTGTGTGAGGTAGACGGCCACCGATTTCGGTTGGTGCGATCGAAAAACAAAACGATTGCACTAATAGAGTACTCGGAAGGCCGGACCCCTTTCACACAGGCAAGTGCGCTGCTCGCACATCTGAGCAGAAATGCAGGTGAAACACCCCGGGTGATAAGCGTGGATGCGATGGCAATCGAATACTCAAGAGCGCGAGTCGCAGACCGGCTGGGTTGCATTGAGGCCTCTAAACATCATGAGGTAGTCGTATATGAAGATAGGGGAGAAAATCTGAGCTTTCTCAGAGTCCCTTCGCACGACCAAACAAATGCAACTGACAGCTGGGGACATCCGGTTCCTAGTTCGACCATCCAAACCGGCTCCGAAAGAGCACAGCAGAGGGCAGCCACGGAAAAAGCCGCAGCCAATCAAAACGGTTGCCAAGGCACCAACACGACCTTCGTGACTGCCTTCAACGCAGCAGCAAGGAGCATACTCCGAATCACATCCCACTCATCACCCCCCTTGACGTCAAGGACCCCCAACGCAGCTTCTCAACAACAACTGAGCCGAACGAGAGCCGACATGGGACAGGTTGAACCGCCCCGCTATGTCCTGGCTTCGGAGCCGCGAAGTCATGCACGTAACGCCTTCATCGAATTCATAGCCACACTGAGAGCGACAAGACAAGTTAACCTCAAGACCTGCGAAAACATCATGCAGTCCTATAGGCTAGGAAGTGAAAGCCTCTTAAAGGCGAAACTCGAGGAGGCTGAAGCAGCCATTTACAATAATGTCACTTCCCGGGTCATCAAGGGAACTATGACAGGACAGTATATGGCAGCTTACAGTGCAGAAAATGGCTTCGTGGCACTGAACGAGAAAGAGACAGAGCGCGCGGGAATGCCGGTTTATGCGACACCACCAAACGACCCAATCGTAGTTACTGCCCGATGCACCAAGATTATGCTGGACGATAAGATCCTTGAGATGGCCAAGACTATCGAAAGGAACTCAAACGTCAAAGCGGGTTGGGAAAAATGGGAGGTACCGCGAATACAGTGGGTCAACGGAGTTCCAGGATGTGGAAAGACAACATGGGTGATTAGACACTTCGATGTGGACAAGGACGCCATTATCACTACAACAACTGAGGCAGCAAAAGATCTAAGAGAAAAGCTATCGCACCGTATCGGAAACCTGGTCAAAACCAGAGTGCGAACCATGGCTTCTGCTCTGGTAAATGGTTTCGGAAGAGAGAGTTTCAGTCGCCTCATGGTGGACGAAGCTCTCATGAACCATTTTGGTGCCATTGTGATGGCTTCAAGGCTGTCTAGTGTTGGTGAAATTGTCCTCATCGGAGATGTCAATCAGTTGCCTTATATCGACAGGGAAAATCTCTTCGAAATGAGGTATCACCGCCCAAACCTGGTAACAAAGATCAGCCAGGAGTTGCTCTGCACACATCGTAATCCGATGGATGTTGCATATGCGCTGAGGGAAATATACTCAGGTATGTACTCCTCAGCACCCCGTATAAAGTCCCTAGAGCAGAAAAGGTACAAGGGAGCGATAATACCCAACACCCTACCAAACACCCTCTTCTTAGTTCACACTCAAGAGGAGAAGGAGACCCTGACAAACCAGGGTTATGGGTCAGGCACAGGGTCACGTATCCTCACCATCCATGAAGCTCAGGGACTGACATATGAGTCGGTAATCGCAATAAAAACCAAGGCAAACATGAAGCTGCACGAGAGCGTGCCCCATGCGGTTGTTGCAATCTCACGGCACACGGGGACCTTCACGTACTACGCTGACGACACCGACGACGCCATCGGTCGGTTCGTGCGGCGAGCGTTGGCTGCATCACCGAAGACCATCCGCGAGTTCAACCTACAGATGGCCATCAGGGACAGAAATTCAGCCGTAGTGGAGGCTCTCGGCCGGGAGGAGGCGGCTTAGGCAAATGGCAATAAGGCAATGAATCGATGTTGAGTCGATTACTAGCGGAATCCCAACCGGTAGTGATCGGCTCAACAGACGAGCACTAACTAGTATTAGGTTTAAAATGTTCCCAACTCCCCCCTTATTTTCCTCTTCTTCTAATTATCCAAGAAATATGTAAAATTAATAAGATTTGAAATAACAAAAGTCACGGACCCCGGAGTCTGTGGAGTAGCAAATTTTGAATAAAAAAAAAAAAAAAAAAAAAAAATAGATATAATGAACACCATTGTAGAGCTAATAGCATTAATTGCACCCTTTGTGCAACTATCAGCGCTCCAAAAGAGTTGGTGGCAGCTTGCTTAGAACTTTAGGAGCTAATTTGGATGTTAACTTCTTATATAGATCTTATGGTTGCAAAATTAGCTCAAAGCTATATCACAGAAGCTTTAGTCTGTATTATAGGGATAACGATTGCTGCTCTATGCGTCTAACCTCCATTGATTGCTCTTATAAAGTCGTTTAATCACCATAAGCGTAACATTTTCTTACTAACACTTATTTATCGCCAAAAACTATAATTGCAACTACTATTCTACCTTCATAACACTTTAGGTTCTAGAGTAAGCTATATTTGCAGCCAAAATGTTTGTTGGGCGCAATCCAAAGATTCCAAATTTTCGTAAATTTTCCTGGGATCCTGGGTATTACATACCTACGGGTTTGTACGGAACCCTCAGTGCGCGAGTCTGACTCGCACTTGGCTGGTGTTTTGTAACTAAAAATCTATTGAATACATGATAATAATAGATTTTAATACTTAATTTTTATAAACTTGGCTCGAGGCTCAAGAAGACCCGTTATGTAAACACAAATATCTTAATATAATATTTATGTTAAACGTTTTACAATTTTATGGTTTCTTCTAACAAAAGACTTCAACGAGGGTCAAGCTAGCTGACCTCGCAAAGTATATAATAATAATGCCTTATGAATATTATGAATATTCTATTGTTGCAAATTATCGCAAAGTCATAACATTTCAAATATGATGATATATGTTAGTGGCACGAGATATTACAAATACAAGGTTACGATGAACACGTTATGGGAAAAAATAAAAGTACAATGTTTATAATATTGAGTACAAGGAAGACATGTAATGGACCTGATGGTAAGCAAAATGCCTCTCTAGAACAGTACGATGCCAAACAACTGTTTGAAAACTTCCTAGCACAGGACTGCGTAGGAATGCAAGATAAATAATCTGTAGACTAAGACATCTGGAGATTATTTATCTGGTTGCCTTGTAATTTCACTAGAAACATTGCCGTTCAAACTGGGACACAGAAACTTGTACACATTGCTATATAGCGGTTTGTTAAATAGTAACGGTAGTAATTTTGCAGAGTCTTCTGCATTAATCTTACGAAACAAATATAAGTAGATAGAATGCCGCTTCAAAAACAGATTAAAGTGCTGGCTTATCGATCAAACTTTTTATAGTTACACCGAATTTTTAGAGAGTGATGGCAAAGTCCTAGAAAAATGTATACAAAAATTGGACAAGGGTCAGTACAATTGTTATAAAAACATATCATACTCATATAATGCTTGACAGTTTTCTGTACAATAATTATTATAATACCGTAAAGTAGTAATTTCAAACTTTGAAAATGTATACAATTTGTATGCTCTTTCTTTTGTTTTTATTTTTTATTTATTGACGTGTAAGTTGTACATTTAGCAAGAAAAACAAGAACATGAACCTTAAAAATAAAGTAGCAATTGGTATTGTTACCCATCATTGCAATTGTAAAATAATTTCTGTCAAGCAGTTGTAGGATGAAAAAGGAGGATTATTACTCTTTTACCGATAAAACTTAAATTTATGTATGGACGAATTCCGGTTCAGCCTTGAAAACTAAGCAAATTAGTGTCATAGTTCTAAAACTAGACAAGTTGCAAGGAGAAACTAGTGCAGATAGGAGAGATAAATGTCGCGGCGTACCAGGCAAGCATGACGGCCAGGCGGTGCCAGAGGTCCGAGTCAAGGCGAGGAGCCGTCGACCTCCACTCGAGATTGTTATAAAATCGTTGCGCAACAAATCGGCTGACTCTTGCACTCGCACTCGATAGCTTTGGCCTCTTTTCAATACAATATGGCAGAACCTTAAATAAATACTCAATTGCATAATAACAATAAATATTAGTGGATATTTCACACATATGACCCTATCTAAGGAAAGCTTATGAATACATATGGGGACATCGAAACACCCAGACACAATACAAAAATAAAATTGTTATCATCACACTAATATTTGCACTGAGTAGGAATCGAACTCACGATCTTCGGCTTTGCTTTTACTACCAACTAAGCCACGAGTCAGCTGCTTCCAGAAGTAATGGTTTCAAATAAAATACAGCACAAAGAGATAAATCCTAATCCTACAAATATTGTAAAAGCGAAAGTTTGGATGTTTGTTTCTCAATCGCGTTGGAATGGCTTAACAAATCGAGTTGAAATTTAGAATACAGTTAAGGTACAAGTTCGCGCTGAGACCGCGACGCGCGACCGCGACACGAGACCGCGACCGGAGACCGCGACAGGCACTTGACACTATGGAATTGTATGGACGCCAGTTCGCGCCGCGACCGCGACAGGAGACCGAGACAGGTCGCGGTCGCGGTCGCGGCGCGAACTGGCGCCCATACAATTCCATAGTGTCAAGTGCCTGTCGCGGTCTCCGGTCGCGGTGTCCTGTCGCGGTCTCAGCGCGAACTTGTACCTTTAAAATGTAGCCGTGAATAGCATATCTGCTACTTTTTTCCGTGAAAATAACGGAAACGGATACTTTACGTCTTAAACCGAACAGCGCTGCTGCAGTAATATTAAAAACACGTAAGTTTATAATTGATGTCTGTTTGAAGTTTGAACAGATGTTTGTAACTCTTTGGTACAAAAAGTTCTAAAGTGATCTTTATGAAATTTGTTCCATATTATAGTCTGCAATGACGCATAAACTGGTAAATAAAGGAAATAAAAGTATGAAAAATAAAGTATAAATTATTCCGAATATAAATGTTAAATTTACAGCAAAAAGCAGCGTTCATAGAAGAATATTATTATGCTGTCAAAGTATATTGACAGCAACTTCAGCCAAGCACTGCAATGTCTTAAGTGTTTTTATAGAAAGAGAGACAAGAACCGACCCACTTGATGGTAAGAGACTCTACTTAGTCTCTGATGGTAAGTGGTAACAGCCGTTTATTGACACAAATATGGTATTATTAAAAAAACGTGTGAGAACAGATTCAAAAACAAATAAAAAATGTAGTCAAAGGGACTGCTACCTGAAACGAAAACTTGTTACTTAGAATTGTTGTGTTAATTGCACAATACGTCAACTGCATCGCTACAGATGTGCAGCCATTACGCATGTCGATGACGCAAAATTACAAGATTTCACACATCCAAGTATATGTATATATTATATTATATAGTATAGAGTGACGACAGGAGCAGCAGGACATACGCCATGATGGTAACAAAATGCCTGCCACATAACAGCACAGTAACATGCAGCTATTGGAACATGAAGAGTCCAAATCATTACCTAGAACAATAGCATAAGAAGTTTTTACTTCAAAATTGTTGCAATTTTATCTGAATATTTGGATGCGTTCATTTGTTATTCCAAATTATTTAAAATAAGTCTTGAATTTTAAAATTAATTAATAATTTTATGATACCTAATAAAAAATAATGCATTATTCTGAATGTAACACTCAAATCTGTCATTCACTTGATTTATCTTTATTTACTTTATGTATATGTGAAAATTGTAATATTTTAAAGATGTTAATACTGATCCTCATTAAAATAATTAAACAGATAAAGTTGAAATTTGTCATTCAGCTCGATTATTTATTAAAAGTCGGGAATAGCACATTGGTTATTATAATCTAGTTTTAATTCTACGTGGACAAAGCCGGGAGCTTACATTGTAACAAATGAAAGTGAGATAGAGTCCAATCGTATTTGATTAAAGTTAAAGTAAAGTAAAATCCAACTTAAGTTCGCCTGCATCCGGTGGCCTTTTTAACCAACTTAAAAAAGAAGGGGTTCTCAATTCAATTTTATGTATTTTTTGTATGTATGTTACGCGACAGCTCCGCCAATGGTGAATCTATTTTGATGGTTCTTTTTTTGTTTGGTAGAACATACTTCAGAGGTGATCTCATATACATTTTATTGAAATCTGTGTTTGAAATTTGAACAAAAAAACAACTAAAACTAACTTTCATTTACCTCGATGACAATTTGATGACTTCGTATGAAATATGGTCGAGCGTCTGAATTTAATTTTAAATTGAAATAGTTTTTGTTTCTTCGGAGCAAATTCATTATAATGTTATCAAAGAGAGTGTACGCAGATTTCTATTTGGAATAAATCCATGTCAAAACTCTGCGCGGACGAAATCGTAGATATAATATGAATACTTTATAAAGAAGATCTACCGGCAGTAGGCTGACCTATCAACTTTACTATCGTATTAACTCATACACTGCATTATGCAACTGTTCTTTTAGTCCTGCCTGTCTCTAAGCTGCAGTTACATTTTGTCCTAGTAAATTTTATAAATATTTGTACTTCTTCGCTTTTGTAATTTAACTATGCGTCTTGTAGTTCTCTATTATGTAAACCTTTGTTGTGTGTAATCCGCAACAATTCGTTGGTGCATGACTGCCTTTCACCAAATCTGTCTCCAACTCTCCAACCCGGTAAGTATCACGGCATCTTGGAAAAAAACATAATTTGTTTGGTTCATTCTTCAAATAATTAAGGAAGTCTAACTTACTTTGGCGTTTAACAGTTGTTTATGCTTAGACAAGTAAACCAATAATTTTGTTTTTTAATTTAATTAAAATTCTAGATACGGACTAAATAAATATTGATTTTAAAGGAATTATAAATACCCTATGTACAAGTCCAGGTGAATGTTAAGGTCCCCGTATCCGAGGGGTTCCCGTATTGACGAGGCGGGAGGGTTCAGTCCGTTGCACCTGTCTATGCGGTCTTAAGCTCTAGTCGTAGTTTGGGTGCTCTGGTCACCCACGGTGAAGCTAAGCAGAACTAAGAACTTGCATCTAAGCGGAAGGCGATGTACGACGATGTAACAATATATATAGGCTGGCCTTGTGGCTTAGTTGGTAGTAGCTCTGCCTGCGAAGCCGAGGGTCGTGGGTTCGATTCCCACCCAGTGCAAATATTTGTGTGATGAATTCAAATGTTTGCACTGTGTCTGGGTGTTTCTATGTATAATAAGTATGTATTTAAAACTATACAAGTATTAAATCAGCTATCTGGCCGCCATCACACAAGCTTTGCTTAGTTTGGGTCAGATGGTGTTGTGTGTGAATTGTCCACCAATATTTATTTATTTATTTATGTTGCGCGGTGTATTGCCACCGGTGCTACTGAGGTGGGCCGCGATGTTGGGGGGTAGCCATCGCAGCTGTGGGGTGGAAACCACGGCGGAAAAGGTACCCCCGCCCTTCTGGCGCCTAACAAAATCGGCTATGGCTTTGCTATAGCTTACTCTATCATTTCAACCGAAACGAAAAGAGACAGCAATGTCAAAGCTAAAACAGTTTTAGTTAGGTGGTAGACCCTCCGGTATACCTAACGATGCGACGCTCTCTCTACCCACCGTGGGTTAAACAGGGTCGTTACCGTTAGTTGGTGAACGCGGTGGGGCTGCAGAATCGTGCAGTGGTCTTGTTACAAAGTGCGTCTGGAGAAGTACCACATCTATGCTTGCTATATGCTATGTATTCTTCCAGACTATAATCTAACTGTATTCGAAATTTCAGCCTGATCCGTTCATACGTTACGGCGTGATTGAGCAACAAACATCCAAACATCCATACTTTGACATTTATAATATTATTGGTTCCTAGTCCGTTTCAAGACACCCACTCTCACTGTCCTATTCAGTGCGCCATGTGTCATGAAACGGACATTAGTGATTTAAAAAATATCTTATATATAAAATTCTCGTGTCACAGTGTTTGTTTCCTTACTCCTCCGAAACGGCTTTACTGATTTTAGTTTTACTGGCTTAGTTGGTAGTAGCTCTGCCTGCGAAGCCGAGGGTCGTGGGTTCGATTCCCACCCAGTGCAAATATTTGTGTGATGAATTCAAATGTTTGCACTGTGTCTGGGTGTTTCTATGTATAATAAGTATGTATTTAAAACTATATAAGTATTATAATCAGCTATCTGGCCACCATCATACAAGCTTTGCTTAGTTTGGGGTCAGATGGTGTTGTGTGTGGATTGTCCATCAATATCAATATTTAAAATATAGTGTATTACTAATAGTATAATAAATACCCCTGAATTTTCGAATTTCTAAGTGTTTATCTACAAAATGCAATAATGCTCCAAAGTTAAATGTCCGTTTCATTGTGAATCTCCCCTATATAACTTTAAAGAAGGTTATCGCTCGCCCCAGTCTCATCTCCTTGCTAAGATGATTCATTACATTGCATTGTCTATTGAATAGAGTGTGAATGAGGCTAAAATCGCGTTGCATTATTTTTATTCATAGACGAGCCGGGCCACACGGCTAGGCCTATTGAATTATTACTTTTTTGGCGTAACTCTATAACCCAATGCAATTACGGAAATAAATAAACATTAAATTATGTAGTTTGGGGACTATAAAGGATCGATAGGGGGGTGCATTCTGAGTATATATTCCAATTTGAGAGATTCTGGCATGGTCAGCTCAAGGTCATTTCAATGAAAACGCGTTTAATTCGATATCTCGAGAACTGTTAGTGTTAGGCAAAAAATTGCAGAGACCTTTTCTGTTCTAAATTATGTTTACTAACTTTTACGTCAACAACTTTTCTTTTTTTCATCAATATTTTTCAAGTTATTGCATCCGAAAGGCAAAAATTTAACATTTTTTCCTCCCTTTCGCCATTTTCTCCCCAAGCGTTCAATTTTATGAAACTTTACCTATCATTAAAAGTGTAGATCTTTTAATAATGAACAACTTTTTCATTGCACTTTTTTCTGTAATGACAATACCTTCAGAGTTATGTTACTTTACCGAGCGAAATCCGCGCCACTGCGACACCTCCGCGACACTGCGATAAATCCGCGACACCTCCGGACTTAGGGCTGAACCCAAAATTCATTGTTTGATTGTGTCGGTAGGTTTCTTCTACACAGGCTTATGTGGGACAACAGCGTTACCTACTCCGTAATATGCCAGAAATACACTCAGATACACTCCATCAGACATAGAGGTGAAGCGAGCCGTAGAGGATGCGGATGGTCTGATTATCAGTACGGCTAAGAGAATTTTGCCGGACTCTACGGCTTGCTCTCTACCTCTATGTCTGATTTGATGAGAAAAGTTTTCAGTAGTTAGATGAATCTGGTCTTATTGCTCTCGTTGCGTTGCCTAAAAACTTATCTTGAGTTGTGGTGACGGTCATATTGTAGATGAAAATAATATCCGCACATGGCTTCAGCTGGGGTCGGCACAGCCGTTTGGCAGAATTGGTGCCAAAGTTGGAAATACCTTTGGGATAGCCATCGAATACAATTACCACGTCTGTACCGTAGTGTTTTTTATGTATGTTATGTATTTCTGGCATATGTCGAAGTAGGTAACGTTGTTGTCCCACATAACCCTGTGTAGAAGAAACCCACCGATACAATCCAACAATGAATTTTGGGTTCAGCCCTAAGACCGGAGGTGTCGCGGAGGTGTCGCAGTGGCGCGGATTTTGCTCGGTAAAGTAACTCTGAAGGTATTGTCATTACAGAAAAAAGTTCAAGGAAAAAGTTGTTTATTATTAAAAGATCTACACTTTTGATTATCGGTAAAGTTTCATAAAATTGAACGGTTGGGGAGAAAATGGCGAAAGGGAGGAAAAAAAGTTGAATTTTTGCCTTTCGGAAGCAATAACTTGAAAAATATTAATGAAAAAAAGAAAAGTTGTTGACGTAAAAGTTAGTAAATATAATTTAGAAGAGAAAAGGTCTCTGTAATTTTTTGCCTAAGACTAACAGTTCTCGAGATATCGAATTAAACGCGTTTTCATCGAAATGACCTTGAGCTGACCATGCCAGAATCCCTCAAATTGGAATATATGCTCAGAATGCACCTTTCTTTCAATTCTTTATAGTCCCCAAACTACATAATTTAATGTTTTTTTATTCCATTTTTTTACTTAAATGCATTGGGCTACTACTTTTCTAAAATTAATGTGCCTAAGTTATAAATGACATCGGCTACCCGCTAGTGATAATCATGTCAAAATCACTCCAAACCAAATAGACATAGAAAAAAAAAGTGTGCGCTGGCCCGCTGGCAGAAGTGAAAACTAAAATTAGAATACTTAACTGTTAAAGATTACTACCTAATTAATTTTAATAATTAAAAATAAAAACGATTTATAAATTGTAATTGAATATACCTAGTAACAAAGAGTTTAATACTTTGTCTAAGCCTAGGAAGCACAGCAACACAAGAGTAACATGCGGCTGAATGACTTAGTATCCATGGCCAAGAATAAATTAAAAACATTTTTTTACGCGGGTTGAAAATAGCGTTTGACTCGCAAATTTAGTATTTGCTTATTTATTTATTTTATAAAGTATTTCTCAAAAAATGCATAAATACAGTTATAGTGTATGTGTAAGTACTGTGATGAAAATAGGTATTACTTTTTGAGTGTTTGCATAGTGTAAGTGGTGTGATAAAACAGTTATATAAATAAGTATTACAATTAATTTTTTTTTGCCATGGATGTGAAATGTAAATTTAATATTTGGTGACAGGTTCAATTGATGTGGTTGTACCTAGAAGTTAATGTTGCGATAAAAAAAAAACATAATTAAATATACTAAACACAGGGACACAACAGCGAAGAGCAGTTGACTATAATATCTTTCTCGCTCTGGCGCACTTATAGGTATATTATCTTTCTCGCTCTAGCATCCCGAGTTCACCCGAAAATGTCTTATCATACCCGAGTGTGACGCTAGAATTCAATTCACAGCCAACGAAAAATCTGTCAAGGCGCGCCAAAAGAAGTTTTCACTTAAATTGACTTTCATATGCATTTAGTGAAAAGTGGCGCGGTGTTACTCGCGCAGTTCCCGTTATTTTACGTGATAACAAGTAGCCTATACGCACTGTTCCAGGTTACAATAATATGTGTTCTAAATTTGATACATGTTCTAAATTTGCAATAAACATCTAAAATTCGCAGGATCTAATACCACCTTGCAATTTTTCTATCGGAGTGCTTGTAGCTCGAAGAAGCGACATCGTTTCATAGTTGATGTTCCAAAGACACGAACGACGAGATTTGATTACTGAACGTCAAGACTTTGGAAAACGTTGCCGGAGTGGGTTTTTCCCGATGGTGACGATCTTTGTGTCTACAAATCGAAAATGAATCGGTTTTTTCTAGGTAAACACGCTCCATCGTAGACCGCATTGTCGCTTAACATCAGGCGAGATGGCGGTCAAGTGTAAATCTATACAAGTTAAAAAAAAACCAAACGTCAGAACTTTCGCATTAAATATATATGACTTGTAGGATAACGAGACCCCCCGTTATCCTACAAGTCATACCACCGAAAAATGTCATAGCTTTGATGTTTCGCTCTCTTTTCTTTTCGCTTGAAATGATAGAGACAGCATTAGCAAAGCGATAGTCAATTTAGTTAGGCGGTAGAAGCGCCGATGCTGACAACGCAAAGACGCCGTAGTAAACAAGCGTCAGCGAGCGGCCGCCAGCGCCGCTTGCAGCGAGCGAGTGACGAACACGGAACGGACAGGGATTATAATTTACTAACTGATTTTTTATTAGTATTGTGTGTGAGGTTGTCGTGACGTGCCGCGTTCTCGTGAAGTATTATTCTATTAATTAATAATATTACAAAGTCTTGCGAACAGATTGTGCTAAAGGTTCTGTGCAAAGGAATGCAGTGATTGATTTTTTATCTCATTATCGGAGAAGGACGAGGTTTGTTGAATTTGTTACTAACTGTCATCTTTGTTTTGTTTTTACATGTTGGCTATTAAGCTATTATTGCCCATTCGTTATTTTATTTGGTAAGTCTTTCGAATCTATGGTGATTTTAAGGATTTGTGTAAAGGAATGCAGTAATTGATTTTTTTGCTTATTTCTTCACTGTGGAAAAAAAGGTTTGCTGAATTTACTCATAAGCGATATTTTCTTTTGTCTTCGTGGCTTAATTATAGTTAGTTCGTTATTTTAATTGGGAAGTATTTCGAATTTATATATTGTGCTTAAATATTTATGTACTTAAAGGAATGTAGTCATTCATTTTATTTATCTCTTTGTCGGAGAGAGGACACGTTTATTGAACAAGGCTGGCCTCGTGGTTTAGTGGGTAGTTAGCTCTGCCTGCGAAGCCGAGGGTCGTGGGTTCGATTCCCACCCAGTGCAAATATTTGTGTGATGAATTCAAATGTTTGCACTGTGTCTGGGTGTTTCTATGTATAATAAGTATGTATTAAAATTATATAAGTATTATATCAGCTATCTGTGCGCCATAGTACAAGCTTTGCTTATTTTGGGGTCAGATGGTGTTGTGTGTGATGTCCACCAATATTTATTTATTATTAAAACCGCTATCTTGTTTATTTATTATGTGTTAACTTATTGTTTACAGTTAGTTCGATATCGGTTTGTCATTACCATCATAACTAGCAGATTAGAAAGTTGTTTACGAACAAGCTTAGAACACGAGAAGATGTCACTAGGATTTTATCATTTAACAAATAAGTGGTTTTAATTTTAAAATTAAAACTGACGTAGTTGTTCCACATTTTTATTAATTTAAAGGTTACTCACGGGTACATTTAAATCGGACTGAGCTAACTGTGGCACACTTAAGTAAACAGTTATTTAATTAAAAATACATGTACATATTTGTTCAAATTTGATGTTAGGTATTTTAAATATATGGTAATATATTAATCTGCTATATTAATATATTATCGGTTTCATGTGTCAATCTCAGAAGCATTAGAAGTGGATTTTGCGACAAAAAAAAAGCGACATCGTTTCATGGTTGATGTTCCAAAGACACGAACGAAGAGATTCGACTCTACTTTTGTGATAAGAACGGCTAAGCTGTGGAATACGTTGCCTGAGTGGGTTTTCGCAGTTTTTTTAGTGTAGTTTTTTTTTTTTAGTTTTTGAGTTGTTTTATAGTTGTTGTGATGGAGCTGACTCTTTAAAATAATAATTTTTATAGTCATTTAATTTGGTTCTAGTATGCAATAAACTTTCTATGGAAACATACAACTATATTTCAATGAAAACATTTGTATAATATGAACAAAATCCACATATTTTTATGTAGTTTTACCGTCGTAAATGGATACAGGCAGATCAACATTGAACAGCTTATACTAATGTATACCACTGGAAAGTTTTTTTTTAGGTAATCTGCCTGTATCCATTTACGACGGTAAAACTACTTAAAAATATGTGGATTTTGTTCATATTATACAAATGTCTTAACCTTTAAGTAGTGACGTGGGTGTCTCACAGACGGCCTCGATGCAAAAAACAGTGTAGTGGCGTTAATTTTTTAAAGAAGCTCTCGCCCCTCTCGGTACCTTCGGGTTTCGGTGACGTGATCAATCAGTCAAATGTTCACGCTCGTGGCAGCAACACCTGCACCTGTACTACCGTTTGGTGTCCCTGAGACGTGAGGTCAGTATTTGCGTATATGATTTAATAGACGTCACCTCAGTATTAGTGTATTTTTTTCTAAGGGTCTCTTATTCGTCACCTCACTATGTACGTTATTATTATAAATGAAAATCAACCTAGACTTTCAGGAAACAGTCAAAAGCGAAAGCGAGTAGCACTAAATGAAACGATCCTAAGTCAAGAGATAATGGCCGAATTAGAGCGACACTTCAGTGATTTGGACGACGAAGAGGACTGTTCCTTGGTTTCCTATGTTCTCAAGCAATCTAAACCAGTTTGATTGATTTCGTCCATGCTTCACACGTCAGAATTTGATCCTGAAACCTAGAAACCATGACTGGTTTCTAGGTTTCAGGATCAAATTCATAATGATGACTCATTATGGAGTATAATAGGACAAAGGGTAGGGTTGATGAAGTTGACAAAAAATGTTCGAACTATTCCTGTAGCCGCCGCACTCGCAAATGGCCTTGGATTTTTTTTCAGTTTGCTAGACTTGAGCGGAATAAATATGCCTCCTGCTTTATAGACAGTGTGCTGACGTATCAGATATATAAAGAAGACTATTCTTACAGAATCTTGCTTGATAATTCGTTTTGCCACAATTACAACGACGAGTCTACGATGAAGGTCTACCAAGAGAGCTAAGACTGACAATTAAATGGATTCTTGGCGAAGATTTACCGCCACAGCCTAGACGCATTGAGTCAGTTGTTGGTGAAAGTGTCAAAAACTCTTGTAAGGTGTGTCCATCAAGGCCGAAACGACGCACAAAGTACAAAAGCGTTACATGATATAAGCCTAAATGCTTGGGCTGTTCCAAAACAATCAGCAGCAATTGTACTGATTGAGACTACATTTTGAAGACTTATTTTGTCATAGTTCCTATTTTGATTTAGTAATTTAGTTGAAAAATCGAGAAGTTTTATTTCTTTGTGAATTTAAAAGTGTAGTTGTTTATTTTATAACACTTGAGAAGTGCGCCTTTTATAGAATGTGATTTTTTCGTAACTTTTGCCAAATGTCCTAATAAATGTTGATTAATGCTTAAATTGGGTTTAATTTTAGTCCAAACTATTAAAAACAGAATATTTATTATTACTAAATACAAAAAAAAATACTCAAAACAATTAAATTCATATTTTTGACCTAAATTGCGTAGACGTCTATAAAACGTAACGTCACCATTTACGAGTCATCCAAACCACGTCACTACCTAAAGGTTAATTATGACTCTCACCTGGTGTTAAGCGACGATATCTACGACAGAGCGAATTTACCTACCTAAAAGCAAAGGAATCACGCTAGACTTGAAAACGTCAAGATTGTAACTTGTAACCATCGGGAAAACCTCAGATAATATCGAACATTAAAAACCAATTTGTCGAGCACTATAGAAATATTTGTTTAATTCTTTGAACGTACTAGTTCTAGAAACTACCTACCAATTGTAGGTATTTGCAAAAGTAGTATGGCCCTTAACTGATCAATTCAGGAGAAAGTCTTTTTAAATAAATAGAGTAACCTCTAGATTTGGGTGGTAATTTTTTCACACAGCAAGCACCACCTAGCTACAAACTAAGTGAAGCTTGTATTATGGAAGATGGAAGACAGAGCAGATATTACACATAATTATGTACGGCACATTAACTGGATTTTTCTGTACATTTGATACATTACATAGGTACATAGGTTACCTAGCATTTTTTTTTTAAATAAAGAGTGACGAGACGAGCAGGACATGTGCCTGATGGTAAGCAACATGCCTGCCACATAACAGCACAGTGACACGCAGCTATTTGAACATGAAAGTACAAATCATTACCTAGCACTGCACTGCGCTTGTCACCCAGAGATCTAAGATATTATATCTCAGAGCCCTGTAATTTCTCTGGAAACGTTGCCCTTCAAACCGGAACACAGGTAGGTTCAATGGTTCAATTTAAAGGTGGGATCGTATTTGGAGAAAATAAATCATTGTGAAAAACTGTTGTTGTTGTTGTTGAAAAAGGGGAGGGCCACCGCGATACGCAGCTAGTTATCAAGAACAGACAACTGAAATTATTTTCATAACGATTACAGCTCGTCGTCAATAATTCGTAGAAATAGCTTGAAATTACTCTATAATTTACCGTTTTCTATGTAATTTGCTTTGAAAACGAGTAGAGGGTCGGTTACTGCGGTCTATCATGTTCATGACATTGTAGCCCGTTCTTGCCGCTTTTCCCCATTACTTGGTAAATTACTTTACGTACTGACTAGCGGCTCCCCGCAGTTTCACCTCCACAGTTTCCATTCTCGTAAATTTCTCGCAGTAAAAAGTATTACATGGGCTAAACCAGACCATCATTTTACTGTGTTCAAAATTTCAAACCTATTTGTTCAGCCTTCCCGTCGTGATTGAGCAACAAACATTCAAACATACTTAATATACTAGCAGCACCGCTGCGGTTTTACCCGTTCCCGTTATTTTTTTCGGGATAAAAAGTAACCTATGTATTAATTCTAGGTGTCATCTAACTCTATACCAAATTTTACTAAAATCGCTTCAGCTGTTTAGACGTGACGAACTGACGAAGCAACAAACCTATACACTCGCAAACTTTGGCCTTTATTATACACTAGCAGCGCCCCGCGGTGTTACCCGTGCAGTTCCCGTTCCCGTTGTTCCCGTTGTTTTTCCGGGATGAAAAGTAGCCTATGTTGTAAGGGTATCCGGGGGGTCAAGAGTTGAGGACTCAATTGGTGAAAATTGAATTCCCAAACCTTCCCGGAAAAAAGTTAAAGTTTAAGTATAAAATAAAAAATTAAGACTTTTTCAAGCGTTTATTGAGATGAAACAAAGGTATACATCTATCTATACTTATAATAAAACTGTAGCGGGTCGAATTCTGTACATTGAAGATATTTTGAAAAAAAAAATTTGGGGGCACTCCTTAGTCGATACTGATTGCGAAACTGCATTTTTTTTCTTTCATGTCTGTCTGTCTGTCTGTCTGTATAGGGAACTCTCATCACGCCGAAACTACTGATTCAATTCAAATGAAACTTGACATGATTTAAGATCATACTAAGTAGATGGTAGCTGTCTACTTTTAATCCCCAAATTCTGCACGGTTTTCTTGCAGAAAGGGGTGAAAGTCAGATTGTGTATTTGGTTGTAACTCATGTTTGCGTTGTTCAATTTCGTTATTTCTTATTTTGTTAGAAAGAACACATTTTTAATATAGTCTCATCGAGTTTTTAACAATATTGGTCGCGTGGTTCAGAAATTACATAGAAATTAAATAATAACGGTGAAAATTAGTTCAGTACATACAAACTTCTAAGTATTCTGTGGCATTGTAAACACTAGCTAGGGATGTAACGGAGGTCATTTTAACGGAACCGAAGGCGCGGTCGGAGGTTTTAAATTTGACTTATCGGAGTCGGAACCGAAGTCGGAGACGGAGGCAGGATCAGAAGTGGTGGCAAGAGAAACATTTTTATTGGGTAATTTTTTTTTGCCAAACACGTGGACACGGTAAACATTGACGAGCAATTGATTTAGGAAGTTGGGATTTTGTATTTCCATTTACTATCCACCACAATAAGAGATTATCTGCAATATTTATACAACTTACCTCCGATTGTAACCTCCGTTTTAAAAAATTCGGAGCCAAAATCGAAACCGAAGGTGTAATTGTAATCGGAAGTTCCGATTTACCGGAGTCAAAGCTCATCCCTGATACATCGCACTCAAATCCGCCATCGGTGACATCAGTGACATAATATCGTCAGGTCATATTTTATGTTATGACAATGCCTTTCTAATGTTTTTCCTACAGATGGCAGCTCATGGTACGAAACACGATCAGAGATTTATTAGAAAATGTGTAATGTCAAATAAACAGGAATTATACATGTAATGTAATGTTATCAACCAAAGTCGAACTACATTTAAAAATTAGGTAAGCGGTTGGTGTTTGTGGATGCAATCCTTGCTTCTGAATTTAGTATGTTAGGTTACTGAATGTTAGGTATTAAAAAACCGGCCAAGTGCGAGTGGGACTCACGCACGAAGGAGTCCGTACCATTACCAAATAAACGGCGAGAGCTTCTTTTATGGTATGGGAGCCTCCTTCATCATTAATTTTAATTAATTATTTAAAGAGAACATTAAACGAAATATGTTGAAGCGTCTACCTGTCACCATTATTAGCATCGAGCAAGAAACGGTAAAAAAAAAAAATGTTATATGGGAGCCCCCCTTAAATATATTTTTTTATGTTGTTTTTAATATTTGTTGTTGTACCGGCAATATAAATACATCATCTGTGAACATGACAACTGTCTAGCTATCACCGTTCTTGAGATACAGTCTGGCGACAGACGGACGACGGACGGACAGCGAAGTCTTAGTAATAGAGTCCCGTTTTTACCATGTACATATATTATATGGAAAACAGGGAGGCGGTTTTGTGAATATTAACAAAAACTGGATGACAAGATGATGTTTAAGCCCACTACCAGTCGAAGCGTGCCCAGCATGCTGGCGGCAGTACTACGCTGAATGGCAATGTTTATGCGTTGGGCCAAATAAACGCCAGCATTTTGGTCACGCGTTGTGTCGGCCAAGTGCTCGGAAAGGCTTTTGAAGATGAGGTAAGCTCCCGGTCCCCACAGGCACGATGTGATGTCTCAACTACAAATGGCTTAAATATAAATCCAATACCGAGGATTGCATATTTCCGCCGTTTGAGACGCTCAGATTAATTAGCCGCTGCACTGGCCCTACTATGTATCTCTGGAAGATGTGATGGTGTCAGAGTATCGACTCAAGCTGCGTCCCACACTTGGGGCGGACGGCGGACTCAACTTCCAAGTCAATAACGTCATGCCGTCAGGTCTTTTGCCATCGTCACGCGTAAGACCACTCCGGTTTGAGTACCTATGGCTGGGAAAATGGCGGTGGGAAAAGCCAAAATTTTGGTGTGAATTGCCACCAGTATCTATTTATCTGGACGACGTAGTTCTGGCTTCTTAAATTAGTCGAGTGAACTTTTTACTTGACTAGAAGTTAATTAGTGGACGTGAAATGATAATTTAATAATTGAAGTCAGTTTTTGTTCCTTCGGATATTATTTCAATCCAAATACTAAATGTAGTGTTTAACAAGCATTATATGTATATTATGTAAAGGTATGATTTGGTTGAAATTTGAAACACAGATAGTTTATAGTCTCATTTATACATACTACCTATCATCTAGGAAAAAGCATGGGCCCTAACGAAACAAATATTAACGACAGAACGACATTACCAATTAGATTGACATTTGAAACACACATGGTCTTAGAGTCTGGCTTAGAGTCTAAAATATCACATAATAGAGTAATAAGTCTATCACCTATTAAACAATTAGGTAAGTATCAGATCACGCATACTAGCTACATAGTACTTACTCTTCGTAATGTATCCTATAAAAATCCTACAAACTTAACACTGCGGCTATGTTCGATACTCCACAACCTTACTACGAGTATGTTTGATGTTGCTAAAAATATAAAATATGAAGTTACTCAACTCGAATAAATATATTTTTGTGTGGAAAAATAAATTCACTCGGTTTGTGTAATGGCCACCCATCCAAATATTTTTAGGTAAGTACTACTACTAATGTACTAATAAGGCCGCAAGATCAACGTACGCGAACGAAGTAGCGGGTTCAGCTAGTCAATAATAAAAAGGGTAAAAGGCCAGGGGTTGATCGTTGAGTTACTGTCCCTTCAAAAGACCAAAAAAGGAATTTGAGGAATTCCTTGACAACCTCAAAATTAAAATTTAGTTATTCCCAGTACAGGGCCCCTAAGTAAGGATTGGTAAATTCCGAGTACCACCCTAGGTTAGAGAGGGGTTCAGCAAAGGCAAAACTCCACGGTTAGGTTAGATAAGTAATTGGGCAAAAATTAACCCCTCCTTACCTCCAGGAACCTATACTGTTACAGAGAACTGACAATATCAACCAAAATCAAAGGGCCAATAGGCCTTCATAGGTACGGTGTAAGACCATGGACTAAGTAAGGTAAGTGACAAAATTACAAATTACAAGTACAAAATCAGTTTCAACGCACTAAGAGTAAACCGCTGAACCAATGTTATTAGGTAATTACACTCTATATACTTTACGGTTTGTAACATCACAATAATAATATCTAAGTAGTACTCCATATGCTTTACGGTTTATAACATCACATTAATAATATCTAAGTAGTACTCCATATGGGTAAATACAGTAAGTTCACCTCAAGCGCACAATATGCCAACTGAAGTACATATATATGAAAGCTCAGGAAAGCCAACCTGCAAACATCAGGTTAGAGGGACCCCAGGCAGACAACTAAACTGCCACGGTTTCCACTACCACACACACATGACTCTGGGCAGACACCTTAACTGCCTCAGCTTCAATACCACACACACCTGACTCTGGGTAGACACCTTAACTGCCGCAGCTTCACTACCACACACACATGACTCTGGGCAGACACCTTAACTGCCGCAGCTTCACTACCACACACACATGATTCTAGACTTGGGTCTATCTTAATTAAACTTTATAGTGTTTACTTGAGTGATAACCGAAAGTACACTAACTAGACACTAGCTGTGGACCCGGGAAAATTATTAGGCAATTAACGACTGTAAGCCCCTAGGAAAATAACGTTTACACCTGGGTTAACTCGGGTGAAAAAGTATAGGTTATAAAACATGGAAATTTATTTATCTCGGTCAAAAACCTGACCTTCATTAACCGACCACGGTCTGACATTACATGACACTCCCCGAATCACACTTCTCAACTAAGGCCCAAGGCCTGGCCTGGCGAATAGGCCCCCACCACTCTCCATTTCACTAACTGTCATTTCATCACTGTATTACAAAGAAAAACCTGTCGGGTTCAGGCGAGCGCTGTCACAGCCACGAGGCACGAGGAGCCCGGGGCAGGAAACCCGGCCCAAAACCGCCAGACGCCACCAAAACAGGACGCCTACAAAACCGGTCGGCTCCCCAAGCACACCTCCTACAAAAGAACAAACGAAATAAGCAACGTGTCCGTCAGACATCCGCCTGGCATGCGGCCTCTCTGTACATTTTACACTTCGAACTTACCCTTTAGAGAGGTGGTTCACCCAAACGCGAAGACAAGCCCCTCACGCGCACAACGCGGATAGCCGTCGGGCGCGGACGCTTGCCTCGGGACACGTCACTAGAACAATAAACCACGTTTTCATAACGCCGCGGCGAACTTCGATCGATCCACGGTCGAACAAACGAAATCACAGCATATAACTCACCAGCGATCAAACCATTCAGCACAATATACAATAATTAATTAATAACGAAGCGGCGGTCCGAGACCGCCGCCCGTGAAAAAAAAACAAATGGCCGCTCCCTTCCCTTCCGCTGACAAAACCAGCTAGTGTTGCGGTAAAAAAACTAAACAAACAAACGATTATAAACTAGGGAGGGAGGTGACGTTTTGCTCCGCTAGCCGACGAAAGAGTCGCGTTCCGATTTACGGAAAAAAAAAGTGTTACAATGTGTTCTACCAGACGATAATCTGTCTGTGTTCCAAATTTCAGCCCGATCCGTTCATACGTTAGGACGTGATTGAGCAACAAACATCCAAACATCCATACATTCACATTTATAATATTAGTAGGATAGTAGGATATTTTAAAATATTATTTGGATTTTAGAAAGGACAGAGCCTTTATTAACAAAACAAAATTAAAGTGCAATTACAGGGCTTAGAAATCTGGTTGACGAGCAGCAGAGTAGTGCTAGGTAATGATTTGGACTCTTCATGTTCCAATAGCTGCGTGTCACTGTGCTGTTATGTGGCAGGCATGTTGCTTACCATCAGGCACATGTCCTGTTCGTCTCGTCACATTTTATTTTAACAAAAAAAAAAAAATATATTATAGCCTATGGCACTGCACTCAGGGATCTCGTATATATCCTACAGTGAAAGATTTTTTAAAAATTCGTTCTGTAGTTCCTGGAAAAACAGGACATGTGCCTGATGGTAAGCAACATGCCTGCCACATAACAGCACCGTGACACGCAGCTATTGGAACATGAAGAGTCCAAATCATTACATGCACTGTACTGCGCTCGTCACCCAGAGATCTAAGATGTTATATCTCGAAGCCCTGTAATTTATCTGGAATCATTGCCCTTCAAACCGGAGCACAGTAATGTTTGCACATTACTGCTTGGCGGTAGAATAACTGGCAAATGTGTGGTACTTCCCCAGGCGGACTCTGCTAAGAGTCCTACCACTACAAAATATATAATATATTACCTATTTACCAACCACTCGCGAAGCTGGGGAGGACCGCTAGTAATATCATAAATCTTAGCTAGCTTTTCGCTTTAATAGTTTATTTAATGTAAGCGTAACTCATGTATTACAATGTTTTCGTATCCGTGTATGTTACGAAAGCTTGCGTTGCATTGGCCTTGAACAGCGTTCAACTTAGACTCATTCACACCTTCACTCGGTTATTTGCTTATTTACAACATTAATTTTAAAACCAATGAACTAATGATGTTTTTTCCACATCTGGACGTTTTTCCTGCTATTATTATATATGCTAAACTTTGGATGTTTGTTGCTCAATCACCTTGGAACGTCTGAACGGATTGACTTGAAATTTGGAACAGGGATATATAGTAGAATAGTAGGATATTGGTGCATTAAATTGTCTATCTGACTTCCATATTAGAGTTCGTTGGCTCGATCACCGCCTAGTGCAAATATTTGTGTGATGAATAGATTTTTTTTTTGTTCTATGTACTTATAATAATTATTAAGTACTGGCAGCGCCCCGCGGTGTTACCCACGTAGTTCCCGTTCCCGTTGTTTCCGTTATTTTTCAGGGATAAAAAGCCTATGCCTATGTATTCTTCCAGATTATAATCTATATGTGTTCCAAATTTCAGCCCGATTCGTTCATACGTTAGGACGTGATTGAGCAACAAACATCGAAACATCCATAAATTTACATTTAAAATATTAGTAGGATGTATTTACAACTATACATCTTCTGGCTCTCTCAATAGATAGGTACTCTGCTTAGTCTGTTGCTATAGATGGTGTTTGTGAGACATGTCAATCAATGTTTATTTATTTTTGCTTGCATTTACTAGCTCTGTGTAATCGAGAAAGCTAATGGCGTCATTGAACGTCTAAAGTAGGTTTAGTTTCTAACTGTACAAGTACTTGCTGCCCTGGTGGTTTAGGCGGTAGTAAGTCTGGCTACAAAACCGTGGGTCGTGGCTTCGATTCCCACACAGTGCAAATATTTGTGTGATAAATACAAATATATGTACTATGCCTGGGTGTTTTCTAAGTATAATAAGATAAAATATTAAACCAGTATATCAGGTAGATACCTGATGGCTCCCATAAAACAAACTTTACTTAGTTTGGTGCTAGATGGTGTTGTGTGTGAAATGTCCACCAATATCTACTTACTCATTAACTGACTAGACTCAGTTGGCAGTGAGTCTACTCGCTGAGCCGTAGGTCGTGGGGTCGATTCCCGACTAGGACAAACATATGTGTGATGAACACGGATGTTTTTTCTGTATTTAAGTGTATTACTATTTCATAAGTAGGTAAGTGTTCAAATTGTACATGTACTATAAACGCCCGCGGTCTCACTTGTATAGTTCCCGTTCACATTATTTTCCGGCGATGAAAAGTAGCCCATGTTTAATTCCAGTAATCCCATACATAGCATATGGAACTCTGAGATTACGTACATATCCAACAGTAAAATCATTTATTAAATCCAATTGGAATTTGATCTAGACATTACCCACTACAAACTTCAGAACATCCAAACTTTACCTGTTTAGAAGATAAGATAAGACAGATTTATTTGTCATAAACTTGGTTACATAATACATTTTGAACCCATTAGGTCCGAACTAGTACAAGTACTGTATCTCGATACCTAATGGCTTCTCCCATTTTATACTTCATAATGACATCGAATTAATTGAATTGGGTATATTGAATTAAATATTGAATAAGTTGTTTAATTTTCAACTTACCAGGCTAGACTCCTAATTAAAAACGAATCTCCGAATAACCCACCCCTTACTGCTCCCGGCGCAAAACTGCCCATGATGCTCGCCGCGTTCCCACGCTGAATGGCAATGGCCAACCTTTGCTCCAGGAACGTGCCAGAGCGGGAGTCACCCGTATTCTCCCAGAGCCTGCGCCCCAATTTTGAGAGGAACCCTTTAGCCTCTGGCCACAAGGTCTCCACGGCATTAAATTAAATTAAAATGTATACATTAAAAGAAACTCAGAAGCAAGAACAAGTATACCAACAAATGTATGTTCATTTACATGTTTATGTACTTAAACACAAATTACATAAACATGCACATTGCACATATACACGTTGTTCACTAACGTGACAACATTCACACACAAATAAGTTACTCATAACAATATTAGTATAGAAGTAAGATGTACGTATTTCACCAATCTAAAGTTCAAATATTGACTTGCGACTCAGTGCGTAGACTCACCGACTCCGGCAAGTCAGTACAGTTAGAAACTACGGCTACTCTACATGTTCAATGACAGTATTAGCTCTCTCGATTACACAGAGCTAATAAACGTGACCGTGTGCCCAACACATGTCGCAGTCTCCAAATACTTACTCATTAACGCTGGAATGAATGGTTGCAGTAAAGTACGGTTACGGTGTTAAATAGTGAGGTTGCTGGTGCATTGCTTTTATAATTATACGGTACGATACGTGGCCATGTGCGTATCGCAAGATTTTTGAAGCGAAAACTTGTAGTTGCGTTGTACGTTTTTTGGTAGGGAAAGAACGAAGAGGAATGGATTCATGTCAACCATCGATCAATCAATGGATGTGTCCCAAACTTCAGCTGAACAAGTTATCTTTATAAGAGAGAGCTCATTCTTTCCGTTTTAGTCGATTGTAGGAACCGGTGAACGCCGGTCGTTTATACATATCGCTATTCGTTGTCAACAATTAATTGCATATTTTACGAAATGTATCCGACTTCTCCATACTCGGTCTGCGCTCCTCTACGGAGGTCTGGCTCCCAATTTCTTTAGATAAACTCTAGGGGTAGTAGCGACAAGACGAGGTGGAGTCGGGGTGCTCCGAGTCGGATCTGGGTTCTGCCAGAAATGCTACTGAAACAAGTAACGAGATGCGAGCGGTGCATTCATTCGGAAACTCGAGTGCCTTGCTCGTTTTGAACAAATATTTAGAAGAACAGTTTGCGTTACAAACCTATGGATAATTAAAGGACGCTTGCTTCGTATTGGACACAGGTTTGGAAAGAGAATTAGCTTACCAAACCCGTGCGCGTTTCGAGGCAATACTGCCTCATACTGTACACGGGAACGGACACACGCGGGCGGACCGCGGCTGGATGGGACCTTTATTCATTACTAGCTGAATCGTGCGCACGTTGCTACGCCATCTATCGAAAATTGGTCATACCAATTCAAATCAAGAACAGATTTGGTTGCGTTAGATTCTAATGACGCAACCTTTTAAAAGATAGACACATGCTGTCAGGCAACGGAAAGCTCGCAAAAACAATATTTTTTCCGCTCCGCTCTTGTTGCAGCGTAATGTTAAATATCCTATAGCCTTCCTCTATAAATGGACTATCCAACGGAATAAGAAGCTTACAATTCGTACCCGTAGTTACCGAGATCCATGCGTTCAAACAAACAACCAAACAAACTCTTCAGCTTTATAATATTAGTACCTATAGATGAAATCTAAGTTATTACTACATCAGAAATGAATATTCAACTCATATCGCTACGAGAAGCTGGCTTGTTTATTGCCAGTTCCACGTCTTTAATAACAATAATCAGGCAAATTGGATTTAAACACAAAAAACTAACAAGAGGAAAATAATGGCAGACCGGTATGATTTAATTTTGCACATAGTAATATTCTTTAAGGGAGATGAACAATATCATACGTATCGAAACTTTGAAGTACCTACTGCAATCCTCTCGCTTGGTCAAAGTTTCAAAGTTCCTTAACTCCGTAACCGGTCGTTATTTTATTACATAAATATTTAATGTACGTATCAAGGAAATATGTAGAACATACTCAAATATTACTGGAATCAAAGAAGTAAATAACATTTATGAATAACTGTTTGTACTTTGCGCCATCGATATAAATCGATTGTTGTGCCCGGAGCACCTTGAAATTGTTAACGTTTTGCGTCTCTGTGTAAACTCGTGGCGTGAGTGGTTTACAACTACCAATCTACTTGACCCCTAGAATAGCTAGCGGCGTAGGTATGTTGTGGTTCTATTTATTTTGGTTGTTGACTACGCTATAGCGATAGGTATAAAAGTCCGCTATAGGTATAAAATTCACCGCTTCCTATAATCGACTAAAACGGAAAGAGTGAGCTCACCCTTCCCAACGATAACATAATTCCGTGGAAACGGAAGAAACGTCCATAAGTTCGGCCGATATATCATTTATCGGACTTCGTAGTAGACCTGCAGGAGAGAAGGGCCCAGAAAAGGAGGCCAAAGCATAGTAAGCTTGCTCCTTTACTAAGGGCAGTTGGTGAAGTAATAGTCCAAATTTATATTGAATCGTCGACTGGGAGAGATGCCTGAGCGGATTTTGCTTTAGTAACTTAGAAGTAAGAAAAAAGCGAGAGTTTATGAGTTTGCAAGTGTGTATGTTTAATTTATATGTAACGGCTGAACAGATTTAAATTAATATAAATACGTAGTAAGAACATTACTTGAATTAATAAACAGGTTTATTTTCATCCTGTTTAAGTTACAGGTCGTTACGCTGTTAAGGTTTATACCATGAACCGTAGCTAGTACATACACATTCGTAAAAAAATAATCATAGCATTAATTAAGTAAATAAAAATAACATGGCCCCATATTTAGCAGAATTATTTAACGAATTTATCAAAAACTAGCGGTCCATTCCGGCTGCGCTCGGATATTGTCATTTAAAGACTATTAATCGAAACAAAAACTATCCTATCTCTCAAGTTGGACCAGACTGCTCACGGTGTGCTAATTTAATTTAAAATCGGTTAAGTAGTTTAGGAATCCATCCCGGGCAAACATCGTGACAGGAGATTTATATATATTAAGATTTATTTTGATGAGGATTAATACCAAGGTACAAATGAAGAGCCTTTTCAAGAGGCGGCATATATAAATTAATATTTTAGAATAAAAAACTGCTTACTGTGACATAACTATAATATTTAGACATATGCTGTCGCGACACTTTTGGTAGATAATAATGAGTTCTGCAAAGTCGTAGTAAATGATTTTGTTCTATCATCAATAGTTTTCACAGCGCACGTGACGTAAGGAATTTTTCAGGTCATTTTTTTACACCTTATGTTACATTATTCGAGTTTTAGTAAGGATCCCTAATTTAAAAAAAAAAAAATATAGCCTATGTTACTCGGGAATAATGTAGCTTTCCAAAGGTGAAAGAATTTTTGAAATCGGTCCAGTAGTTTCGGAGCCTATTCATTACAAACAAATCTTTCCTCTTTATAATATTAGTATAGATGGCACATTTCCTGACATGATGAAGTAAAGTATGTACTGCTCGTACTCTCACTCAATAATAAAAACAAATAAATACGCGTTTTCTCTAGATCAGGACGTCTACTCTGTTTCTACGAAAACGAACTTTTCGAAAAAAAACTCGCGACTTTCCTACTCTCGTTCTACTTCGTTTCGTCCGATACACCATTGTTTGACGTTTAAATGTTCGAAGCATACTCTAATTAGAGTAGGTTTAGAACATTTAAACGGACAAAACGACGGATCGAAGTAGAATCGGAGTTTGAAAATCGCGAAATCGAAATTACGTTTTCGTTGAAGTTTTTCGTTGAGTAAACGTCCAGATACGTATAGCTCTACCCTTACAAACCTGATCTAATAAATAAGTTTATCTAAACTGAGAAGCTTTAAATTACTCTGGTCAAATGACGCAGGCACGCAAAATGATGACGCACTTGAAATACAGGTTTGTAATTTATATGTCATCAATTTAAGAAATTAAATTTGGAAATACCAAAATACATGTGTCTAAATCACGGATAGTGAAATTGTATAAGACGTACATTAAGTATAAGATTAATGGCCACCAAACTCACCCACCCCACACCCACCCACGGCGTCGCGGGGGTGCGGTGGGTGCGCGTCCTTTTCGAACTTTTCGAACGATACTAGTCTTTTAAGAATGAAGATAAAGTTTAAAATGATTTGTCCCTGGTAGTGATCGTCGCGTCGCTTGAGCCTTAATTTGACAAGATGTCTTGTCAACTTAATGCAGACACCTGTCTAAATGAGGTCTGCAGAGATTATAAAACACTCCAACAAAGTTTCAGGTCACACTCAAAGTGAAATAAAACTTTGAGGAAAACTCTATGCAAAATACAAAACACACGATTACAGGTATCCTGCGAATGACCTCTTTTACTAAAGAATACATACATAGTAGTATATATAGTCAGCTTTATGTGGAAAATAATGTTTAATACTTACGTTCATAAACAATTTTATAGCACATTTGCTCGTAAAGGGAGACCCTTTGCACCAATTTCTGTATCGTAATGCATCTCATTACTTACTTGTGCGGTAATGTATAATGTAAAACGCACGGTTTCAAAATGCTCCGTCTAAAACGACCGGTACCTTTTTAAATCTTAGTAAAGAGTTTTTTTGTCAGAAAAGTGGTCAACATTTTATGAATAAAATTAACTTTGAGAGGTAAAATATAATAAAGAATTATTTAATTCGTTAATTTAATTAATTTTGACCATAAATTACAATAATTGATGTGTAACAAAACACAAAAATATTAAGTTACTTTATTACTAATGGCATACAGGCTGGTTCTGCGCCGTTGCTTTAAAAAAAAAAGACGCCGATGCGCGCGCATTGCTAATCTGTGAACAAGTAAATGTTACTCAGCGTTTTTTTTTCGCCGTGGTGTTTTTATTTGAAAATGACGTCAGAGTTTTATTTACTTCCTCGCAAATATGTCATAAAACGTCGTATGACATACATACGTGCGCTTTGATAATTACAGCCTTTGCTAATAATAGCCATAGCAATAGCGCCTCGGCTGTAATTATCTACTTAGCGCACCTACCTAAGTATATCATAATGTACTATTATTATTCATTATAGTAGATCCAACCGTTTATCCTCTTTTTGACAGCACCAATAGAACGTAATTGCGTCATGTTACGCAAAAGTTTACTTTTAAATGCGAGGTTTTAAAAATATGACAACTGCTTAAATTTGCTCCTTGATCCCGTATAATTATCATCTTTCACAAAATGAGTCCATAAGTGCAGTAGTGTTTTTATAAATTCCATAAAATAACAAACGTTTTTAAAAATTTACGTTCTATGGCTATCAACATAGTGATGTTACGAAGTTACGATTGAGATATCGATATTGTTTATGAACTATTTTTACACGGGTGTTTTCCGTTCTCGGCACATAACATCGGATTTATTTTTATGTAAAATCGTTATATTGATGCGCCTCAGGAAAACATACAGCATTATTTGAAGACGTGTTTATCTCCTGGTGTATATCCAAAAAAGAACAAGGTTATGATGACTGAAACATTTGAATATTTATTAAAATAAAGTGTTAAATAACATTTTGTAGTTAGGTAAATTAACAAAGTTTATTTATGTCTGATGTAAACTTTGAAGAACATGATGTACCATTTTCGTTAATTTCTAAATAAATTAACCTGATATGCTTAATGTGTTAAAATATTTCCATATTTGGCTTAATAATGTCTCATCAGTCGGTCACCCAAAGGTTACTGCTGTACCTGATCTACGTCTACTAGTTGTGCGTCTATAGCACTGTTTCAATAGACTGGACATATCTAATTTTTCAATAACAGGATGTTAAGCAACTGCTATAAGTAAAATTTATTTAAAATGACTCGAAATTTATTCGGGTTTTCTTAGATAGGGACTAGTAATATGTGATGCACACAAATTATCTTCGTTTTCTATGACTATACTACCACCGCAACAATACTTATGTGTATTCGGTCTGTAACATTTAAAAATGGTAACAAATCTACCCTTATTCTCGGAAATGTATAGGGTATTATCAATACTCGTGAAGATGTTAATGTGATGACATCTTTCAGCGACATGTGCAGCGGACCAGCACGGCGGGCCACGGCCTTTCCCCGAGTTCTAGTGGTGGGAACGAGCCAGAAGGCTGGGTATGGGCATTTTTCGCCATTTATGGCATATCCTGGGGTTTGTGCTAGACATAACATAGTATTTACTCATGGTATTTCGGTTGCCTGGAAGAGATCGCTATTAGCGATAATGTCGCCACTTGGTTCACTAGTTCTAGGATAAGTCCCTGTTGTTTAAGTATTATATTGTGGATAATAAAGAGTTTCTATCTTTTTATAGTCTTTTATAATATTAGTTGGCTAGTAGAGAGCCACCACTTTAAACGTCATTGTTGTATAGTTCAAATGTATAGTATGTATTTGTATAGTTTGAAATGGATATTTTGAATCCGTTAATTATTTATCTTCTAGTTTGCTTTCTATTCTCTCTCGCTTCGTCTAATGCTGGCTTTCATTTGACTCAGTATCTGTTTTTTCTTACAAGTACAGAGTTTTTGTCGTCTAACATAACCACAAATAAAACAATTGTTCATTTTAATACAATTCATTAATTTATAATGTTTTTGGCAGAATAACTGAATTTAAGCTTCTTCTAACTCAAAACGTATGAACATAAGAAAAAAAAATTAAACGAAAGTTGTAGATAAACTAGTCTTTAAAAAAGGTCTGATGCGTTTTATTGATTAATCTAATATTTCAAGAGTTATCGGCTGCAATAGAAAAACTGGTTAATTAAATGAGCCATAAATCGTAAACGCTACATGTCACAGAAAAGTTTTCCGGCCACAAAAGATGCAAAATATTATTTTCTACAATAACGACCTCAACAATTTTTGCCCTAAAGTTTATAGTTTCCGAGATATTAGCCAAGCTCGCAGCAATGTTTTACTTTTAAAAATTCGGCAACCGGACTTTGGGACTGATTTTTCGCAGGCAACCCGACAAAATGTCATGTTCTTATTTGCCAAAATAATCTTTAATTTTATTTAATTTCAATTTAATAACCAGACCGTTGCAAAATGCTAGTATCGATGTACCTGTTTATACTTGGTCACAACACTATAACTGACAAATTAGATCTGCCAAAAAGATAATAAATGGTTGGATTCACTATAATGTTACTGAAATCCCAAAAACATTTGATTCCTAGATTTAGGGGTTTACATCAATCTAGTATAAACTCTATAAACGAAAAAATATATATGTAACAACTATTTTGTGGTTTCTCAACTAACCGATAAAAATATAACTTGTCATTTATATTTCAAGTCAATGTATTTTATTAATAAAACATAAAATATTATTGCGGATATTTTATTGCGGATACAGTCACTTTAAGATGTTGTTAGGTACTAATTACGTTATAACTTAAGACAGAAGGTTCCTTAAGTAGGGACTTAACAAAGTAACCGGCTTGACATTACATTGATCTCACAACTTTTACGGGTTTCGAGACTTGGTTTTTTACAAGTTTGGTTTTTCATGACATTTTACTGACGTGAGGCACTGGAACAAAAGGTCACCAACAAACAAATTGCGGTCATGAACGTATAAAAAAAGTCGGACGTAGTCTCGCTAAAACAAAAACCGTGTCACTAGAGTCGGACAGATTTGGACGTGTGCGTTGTCAGGTTGTCACTGATAGGCTGACACGCACATATAAACACAAGTAGTGCGTGTAATGACCCACTGATGCGTGCGTGTCAGCCTGTAAGTGACAGTGCACACGTGCATATTATGTGGCCGACTCGATGGACACAGTTTTTGTCTTAGCGAGACTACGTCCATGATTGCAGTATTGTTTTTATCATTTTTTACACAGAACAGCAGGTCTATTACGAAGTCCGATAAACGATATTTCGGCCGAACTTATGGACGTTTCCTACCTCGATAGACAATCGGTCGGTTGATCGAATCGGCCGTTTCGTTCGATCCGACCCTCATCCGACCTAAGTCTATAACTTCCGATCGAGATGTATCGATCCGAGTGTTTTGCGTGGTAGGCTACAGATCCGATTCAGGGCGTCTACTCTAATTCAACGAACACGTAATTTCGAAATAAACTCGCGATTTTCCAACTCCGATTCTACTTTGATCCTTCGTTTAGTCCGTTTAAATGTTCTAAACCTACTCTAAATAGAGTATGCTTAGAACATTTAAACGTCGAACAATGTTGTATCGGACGAAACGAAGTAGAACGAGTCAAGGAAAGTCGCGAGTTTATTTTAGAAATTTAGTTTTCGTAGAAACAGGGTAGACGTCCATCTGTCGGTCGGATCCGATCATTCGGAGTTTGTTTTCGTAGTAGACCTGCAGGTTTGCTCTCAACTACATCCGACGATAAGGTTGGTTGGGTAAGGTTGCTTGTCTCTCAATTTTCTCGACAAAGTAATACATCATAATTATATATCGGATAACCATAATATTTTCTATAAGCAATCGTGAATCAATTTATATTGGCACTTCTCTACTTTCAGATGTAGAGGAAGTAATAATATAAAACATCAAGGTAAATAAGCCACCACCAGCAATTACAGCCCAATGTTTTCAAAAAAATTTTAAATTTAATAAAAAAGTAATTGAAAACAAACTTTTAAGATTGCTTGTTGAACTATTTAAATGAGTCCAAATTTGACGGTTTTATTATCTTGTTTAGTAGAGAGTCAGTTATTCTACCGCCAATCAGTAATGTGCAAACATTACTGTGTTCCGGTTTGAAGGGCAATGTTTCCAGAGAAATTACAGGACTTAGAGATAGAACAACTTAGATCTCTGGGTGACGAGCGCAGTGCAGTGCTAGGTAATAATTTGGACTCTTCATGTTCCAATAGCTGCGTGTCACTGTGCTGTTATGTGGCAGGCATGTTGCTTACCATCAGGCACATGTCATGCTCGTCTCGTCACTATTTATTAAAAAAAAAAATGTGTTCCTATGGCCACCTTCAGACGCCATCTTGAGACCCTGGCTAGTAGGTAAGTATTTTCTCATCTGTGCCCTGGCTGTCATGTAGCATAAGAGTGCTTATCGTACAAGAGTGCTAAGACTATTCAAACGAGTCGAAATACGATGAATTTATCTTGTTTAGTTTAATGGTTCCTATGGCCACCTTCCGACTTCATCACACCATCTTGAGATCAGCTTCCTGGTACCATATTATTGCATTGTCACTCCAGTTTACGTAAGTAAACCAAATTTGACCACGTGGCTTAGTAGGTAGTAACTCTGCCTGCGAAGCCGAGGGTCGTGGGTTCGATTCCCATCCAGTGCAAATATTTGCGTGATGAATTCAAATATTCGGACTGTGTCTGGGTGTTTCTATGTATAATAAGTATGTACTTACGACTATATAAATATTGTATCAGCTATCTGGCCGCCCTAGTACAAGCTTTGCTTAGTTTGGGGTCAGATGGTGTTGTGTGTGAATTGTCCACCAATATTATATACGTATTTATTTCCTTTCTTAAGCCTAAGTTTTTACAATATTTATATATAAAACAACATAAAAACATTATAAAAACCTAAACCTAGTTTGCCGCCAGCAGCGGGGCAGGGCCCAAGCTACCGGTGGTTAGGGCTGCAGACTGAGGAACCTCCTGACGATGCGTGCTGTGTCGAGGATGACCGCCTTCTGCATCTGACCCTTGATCCAACCGTCTAGCGAAAGTCTCTTGAGATGTTGGTCGAGACTTTTCGCTACAAGGCCGTTTGCTGACACGACTATTGGGACTATGATCGTCGAATCAACATCCCACATGGCGGTAACCTCGTGAGCCAAGTCAAGGTACTTGCTAAGCTTGTCCTTCTCGGCTTTCACGAGGTTCTCGTCATGTGGAACGGTGATATCGATGATCATAGCCCGGCGTTGAAACCGGTCTACCAGCACGATATCAGGCTTATTGGCGACAATAGTCCTGTCCGTGATGATAGAGCGGTCCCAGTAGAGCAACGCACGACCATTTTCGAGAACTGGCAGAGGTGCATACTTATAGTACGGCACCTCGGACTCGACAAGGCAATACCAAGTTGCTGGTGGATGATCCTGGCTACTAGGTTATGTCTGTGCAAGTACTCGCCGTTAGCAAGATGCGAACAACCGGAAATAACATGACGAAGCGATTCGCCTGGACGGCGGCATGCCCGACAAATGTCGACCGTACCGTCCTTCATTATGTATTTCCGGTAATTGTTCGTCTTGATAACTTCGTCCGCAATTGCACAGGCAAAACCCTCGGTTTCTCCGAAGAGGTCCCCGAAGCGCAGCCAGTTCACCGACGCGAGCAGATTCACATCGGGTCCCATCAGGGCCCGATAGAATCGCCCGTGCAGCTCCTTGCTCTTCCATATTTCCTTGCGATCATCAGTGCTGAGCACCGATGGTTTGCGCCAGTTCTCGTTTGCCATGGAAAGAGGCGTGAGGCTCCTGTCAACTGCCACAACATCGCGATGCATCCCGGACTCACTGTTTCGGAAGAAATCCCTGAGACTGCATACCTCGCGGTTGTGGAGGTTCTTGGCATTTAAAAAGCCTCGACCCCCCCATTTCCGCGGGATGTATAGTCTCATAACAGACGAGCGCGGGTGTAGCATGCGGTGTGTTGTGAGCAGTTGACGGACCCTTCTATCCAGGGCATCGAGCTCAGTCTGAGTCCATCTCAGTATGCCAAAGGAGTATATCAGCAGAGGCATTACCCAACCGTTGAAGGCTCGCGCCTTGTTACCGCCTGACAAAAGACTTTTAAGTACTTTTGTCAGCCGGCAAAAGAAACGCTCCTTCACCGATTTCTTAATGTCATCTGCTGATATACCCAACGACTGTGACATACCGAGATATTTGTAGGTCTCGTCTTCGGAGAGGGTTCTGAGAGTTATAGTCTCGGAAAGTTGTAAATTCTCTGAATTTACTACTTTCCCTCGCTGTACATGCATGACCGCACACTTGTCGACACCGAACTCCATCTTGATGGCGTTACTAAAAACCTCTGTGGTTTTTAATAGCTCCAACAAGTCTTGGCGTTTCGGTGCAAAGAGTTTGAGGTCGTCCATGTACAGCAAATGAGATATAACCTCACCTCCCCTATGAAGACGATAGCCTAACTCTGAATCTTTCAGCAGAGTGCTGAGAGGATTCAGACTTAGGCACCACCATAGGGAACTCAGACTGTCTCCTTGAAATATTCCCCTTTCAATCTTTATCAAGTCCTCCGAAACAAACGAGCTGTCTACGCTACCTGGTTGACGAAGGACTGTGACCCACTGTCCCATGCATTTGCTTAGAAAAAATTTTAGAGTTGGATTTATTTTGTACAACTCTAAAACTCTTTCTAGCCACGAATGGGGCACCGCGTCATAGGCCTTCTTATAGTCAATCCAAGCAGCGGAGAGGGCTCCTTTGTTTCGTTTGACTTGTTGGCAAATGGTCGTGTCAATGAGGAGCAGCTCCTTAGTACCACGGGACCCAATCTTACATCCATTCTGAGAGGAGGCCAAAACGTTATTTGCGACAATATGCGCGTTAATTTTTGCTCTCAGAATGGATGTAAGCAGCTTATAGATGGTAGGCAAGCACGTGATGGGTCTGTAGTTCTTTGGTTCCGTGGTACTACCAGACTTATGGAGCAGGAAGGTGACTCCGGTGGTCATGAAACTGGGAAGAGAACCCGTCTCGAGGGCTTCTTGGAATTGTGTTGCCAAGCGCTCATGTGAGCATCGAAACCACTTAATCCAGAAGTTGTGCAATCCGTCCGGCCCAGGACTTTTCCAGTTCTGAGTCGTCCGGATAGCACAACTAACGTCTAAGTGTGAGTGCGAGTGCGATTGCGAGTGCGAGTGACTGATTACGATGCACTCGCAATAATCAATCGGTGTCCACACGTGTTTGCTACCAATCTCTCAACACCTGCACTACTCACTCGCACACGTACTAATCAAAATGAAAACAGGCCTTTACTTGAAATTGTCGAAGTGCTACCGTCACAAATTTGACTTACGTAGTACCCAACGCCGTTCACCATCATTTTATAGGAAAGAAAACCACCAAAGCGACTGCAGGAAGGAGCTCTTAGTAAATTCAGATTATTTCACGTTGCCCAAACTCAACTTACCCTACCTACATACACCTATCTACAGCCAACTTTACCTACCATCATTAGTAAATTGCATAATGTAGAGAGGCCATTTACAATGTATTTTATTGCGCAGTTTATTATTAGTCGCTGGGTTCAAAGATGGATGAATTAGGGGTCTTGTGTAACTCCAGGCTGCACTTTGAAACATGTACATTGGACGGTTGCTTCACTTTTTGGTAGACCCAGATTGTAACTTTCACTAAAGCTGTTCAACAATCACATTTTGCAGTTACTGGTGAATTAGTAGTGTCTAGACTAGCCAGACTACGCACCGTAAATTAAATTTTTGCTGTTTTTTCTTTGAATTTTGTGTTATACTTTATCTACTAAGTAAACTAGAAAATATCCTAAACTATGATATTGATTTGAAAATTATTTTATATTAGCGGCACCCTGAAGTTTTACAAGCGAAGATCCCGTTTACATTATTGTCCTATGATAAAAAGTAGCATATTTGCTCTTCCAGTCTATAATCTAAATTTCCAAATTTCAATCCAATCCGTTCAGACATTCCGACGTGATGGAGCAACAAACATGCAAACTTTTGTATTTATAATAGGTATGTATTAGTAGTAGAGGAACTATGTTGAATGTTTATGTTCTCGTAATGATACTCAGAAAGAAGCCAAGGACGATGGCTCTTTTATGTGACCATATAACTTCAGTACATCGTCGTTTATATCCCGCCTTATTTAGAGAATTAATAGTGGCGTGTTAATTTTTCCACTTCAAATCCATTATTATGTACTTATTGAAACATTTAGCACACCTAACGTCATTACATTTAGTCCATACAATATGTTTACACAATCCGACGTCAAATGCACAGATTACTGAAACAAGTCAAGTGTATAAAAATATACACTTGAAGTCAATATAAAGATACTGAGAATATACTGAGAAACTGAGAATATTTTATAGAGATTCAAATCAAAACAGAAAAGTAGGCGTCAATTTTCTAATAACCTACCCCGAACCCAATGCAAAGATGACCATTATACCGTATTGCTACGCTGACACGTTGAATTTCTGTAGCCAGCCTTTGCGCCAAGTACGAACAGAGCGGTAGTCATCTGATGTTTCTCTTATTTTGTGTCTCAACTCGGTCATCATCCAATTTTTGGCCTAAGTTCCCCAACTGTATAAGGTCTCCATTGCAAACGAGACAAAGGCAAAAGTTGACTTCAACGTTGCATATTCTAGCCTCAAGCTCCTTGTGGCATCTCACCATCTCAGAAAGAGGGTTTTACTCTTGGATATCGGAGTGCAAAAGTCGTTTTTATCCTCTAGAGAATAAAGTAAATTTGAATTTAGAATCGTGTGCACTAAGTTTGTGAATTCAAAACATCGTTAAACCAATTTACTTCTACTTCCATGGTGCTGAATTTATCATAGAACCCCTCCTCCTCCTCCAACCTCCTTGGTATACCTATGCACTTTCTTTTTAATTTTATTTGCGCGCAATTTTTTTTCACGCAATATGACGTGAAACCTTAGATTAAAAACAAGAAGTTTGAACACAAGTGCACAATCTAACATTCATCATCAACAGCGCACTAAACGTTCCCACTGCTACTGCTTCGCCGTAGAATATCTGGCAAAGATATGGTGACCCGATGAATTACCACAATATATAGTCAGTTTCCTAATTATTGCTTTCTTCATCTTTAGAGCTTGATGATGGACAACAATATTGCAAATTATGTTAGTTAATAAATTAATAATACCTTCAATTTAAATTACTCGTTGTTTTCTAGCTAAAAGTCACATGCAAGCTTGTTAGTTGTATGGTGTAGTTATATCACGGTATTTTGTAAGTCTCCTAAGAGAAGGTCTGACAAATAATAATGCAAATTAGGTACTACTCGGTGAAATAACAACCGGATACATCTGTTACCTACGGAAACGGCTGGTCTAGTCGAGAGAACGGCAACTCCCTATCCAAGGCCCTTTCCGAGCCCCTGGGTCGAATGCCACGCACACCACTGGCCACTGGCCACTGGCTTTTCGAAGTTACGTAATGACCTGACGAATGACGAATTTGTGAATTTAAAACCATGTCTTTTATGTTATGACATATGAGATAATAATATGATTATAACTTGCAAATGGCGCGCGTTTATCATCGATGGATAGGATGTCTAGAAGCCAGAACCTGGAAATCCAGGCTGTTCCCGAAAGTCGCAATGAGAATACTTTGGAGTTATTCAATAACATATGTCGTACTTTAAATGTAGAAGTGAAACCAGATGGTATTCACTCCTGCCGCAGAGTAGCCAAGGTTGACGCTTCTTCGAGTATCGAATATATAATATCGAGTATCGTATGGGCGAAATTTGGTCGCATTTATGTCCGTAAGGATGACACTTCAAGTTGTATACTAATTAAAAATACGGACTTTTTGAAGAATTTATTGTAAATGTAACTTTTTAATTAGAAACGTGGAAACCCAGTGTGATTGCTGGAGTTTGCATTTGGTTCATAGTTTATTTTAATAATGATAGTGTATTACCAAAACGTAAATCGTTTTAGATCGAAAACTACCGATTTTTTGTTAAATTTACTTAATTACGATTATGATGTTATATGTTTAACAGAAACGAATATTAACGACAGTGTTTTCGATTCGGAAATGTTTGATTCGCGTTATAATGTTGTGCGACGTGATAGGTGTCATACAAACGCGCAGAAGGAAGAGGGCGGTGGCATTCTTATTGCAGTAAAAAAACACTTAGACTTTATTCGTCAAGCACAATGGGACACAGATATTGAGGATTTGTGGATAACTGTTATTGTTAGCAATTATTTTAAGTTAAATATATGTTTATGTTATATACCCTCATATTTACCAGTTAAACGACTTGATCACTTTTACACTAATTGTCAGAATATTATTACGAATTCTGGTGACTCGGATGAGTTTCTTTGCCTTGGTGACTTCAATACGCGTGACATTACTTGGATGAAGTCAGGCGACAACGGCTCAATGATTCCTTCGTACCCTGTAGGAGAGAGAGCGGAATTGTTGCTGGATTTTATTCATATCAGTGATTTGCATCAATATAATAGTATTCCCAACCAGAATGATGTGTTTTTAGACCTTATTCTTTGTACTCTTAATTTGGTTCAGGTAAACGAGGTTGACCCTATTAGCAAACCTGATAGACACCATCCAGCCATTGCCGCTGATATAGCGACATGTAGCGTTACTGTTAAACCATTTAAACATAAAAAGCAACAACGACTAAATTACAATAAAAGTAATTATGAATTGATTAATCGTGATCTCAGCTTGGTTGATTGGCCTAACATATTATGTGGCACCGACGTGGACGTAATGACTAACAGATTCTATGAAGAACTGAAACGTATAATATCAGAACACACTCCCATTAAAAAAGATAACAAGTATGAGTATCCAGTTTGGTTCAGTTCTGCATTGAAACGGTGCCTCAAAGAGAAGCAAAAATATCACCACCGTTACAAACAATTTAAAAATCCACGAGATTACGATTCTTTTTCTTTATTGAGACGTAGGTGTAAAATGTTGATTGATCGGGACTATGCCAGTTACGTTGCATCTGTAGAGTCTGGTCTGGGTGGTGATCTTAAACATTTTTGGAAATTCGTAAATAGCCGAAAAACATCGCAATCTTTGCCACAAACTATGAAGTTTGGTGAGGTGGTTTCCTCGGATAGTAATGAAATCTGTGAACTTTTCTCTTCCTATTTTAAATCTGTTTTCGAAAAAGATAACGCTCTCACTTTAAAAAATACAGTTTCCAATGATCAGTGTAATAACACTATTGGTACAATTAAGATTAATCAGTCAGATATACTCAAAAAAATTCATAGCTTAGATCCTAACAAAGGGGCTGGTCCAGATGGGATACCACCACTGGTAATAAAACGTTGCGCCGAGGAACTAAGTCTACCGCTTAGTATAATATTCAATGTGTCACTTCGGACCGGATGTTTTCCGTCCCACTGGAAGACTGCACACATAATTCCTATCTACAAATCAGGAGAGAGAACAGATTGTGAGAATTATCGACCTGTTAGTATACTGTCGTGTATGGGGAAGTTGTTCGAGTCCCTTGTCTACAATTCACTTTATCACCATATGGAACCACTACTGTCTCCAAAACAGCATGGGTTTATCAAGAACAGATCCACTGTTTCTAATCTATTGGAATACAAGTACTATTTGTGCGGAGCTTTTGCAGAGACAGCTCAAGTCGATAGTGTGTACACTGATTTTTCAAAAGCGTTTGACAAGGTGAATCATAGAATACTATGTGCTAAGTTGTCTTCGTATGGAGTACATGGCAGTCTTTTACGGTGGGTCAAATCATATCTGTCTAACAGAAGTCAGTTGGTTGCTCTCAAGGGCTTTGTGTCGTCTCCGGCTCACGTAACATCAGGTGTACCACAGGGTTCACATTTAGGTCCCCTATTTTTTGTTGCTTTTATAAATGACTTGATTGATAAGCTTTCCTGCCCTTGCTCACTTTATGCAGATGACTTAAAAATTTATATTAAAGTTAAAACATCCGCTGACTGTGAGACACTCCAAAAAGATCTCAATACATTATGTGAATGGTCTGGAGACAATATTATGTTCTTAAACATCAATAAATGTTTTGTGATATCATTTACTAGCAAATTGAACAAGATTCGATTTGACTACAAATTAAAAGGACACAGCTTAGTTCGACGGAATGTAGTAAAATACCTTGGTATTTTGTTCGATGATAAACTTACTTTTAGAGACCACTACGACTGTATAATTAAAAGGTGTAACCAATTGCTGGGATTTTTGTTCAGAACGACAAGGAACTTCAAAAACCCACAAAGTTTTTTGTATCTATATCATACACTCGTACGCAGTATACTGGAATATAACTCATGTGTTTGGTCTCCATTTTATAAAGTTCACACAGATCGCATCGAGAAGGTTCAGAGGAAGTGCCTTAGAATGTTGTGTTTCAGACATGGATTAAAGCGTCAGCTTACATCTTATGACGACAGACTATCTAAATTTAAACTGTTATCTTTAGAAAAAAGACGTAAATATTATAACTTCATAACTTTGTTTAAGATAATTCATGGTCACATAAACTCTCCATCTCTTCTCTCATTTCTGAACTTTAATGCGAGGCGAAGATCACGCAATCCCCACGCGTTAATATTCATTCTACAGGTTTACAAAAATAACACATCATACTATAATCCCATTGTCCGTATGTGTCGTCAATACAATGAGGTTTCGTCCAGTCACCATAGCAGTATTGATATTTTCGACAGTAATCTGTATAGGTTTCGAAGAAATATTTTGGCTATCCTTTGAAAATATCAAACCATCTGTAATAATTATCATTTCCTGTTTTTTTTTTTTTTTTTTTTGTTTGCTTATGTGTTTTGCGATAATAACAGAAGTCTTCTTCCATCTAGTATGGTTTACATAAAATATTTCACTTGATCAATAAAATGAATTAGTGTTGTATTCATGTAGGTGCATAGGTTGTTTTATGTATAAGGCATCCATGCCTTATAAATGCTTTACAATTTTGTATTTGTATTTCAATCGTTACTTTTCTTCACTCATTATTTTACAATTTACTGTTAAATCTTGCTGTGTTCACATGATTAGGGATATTTACCTGCTCAAAACAATTGTAATTCTTTTCTTTGTATTCTATTGTAAATGTCCTGTTTTGTGTACCATAAATAAATAAATAAATAAATGGTTATTAAACACAAGAAACGAGGCCGTGGTACTGGCGCTGCCGACATCAGAGTGAGAGACTGATAAAATAAGAATGGTGACTAAAAAACGACTTAGCGCGCCAGTTAGATTGTAAGTACAGTAGTTACACGTATTTTTTCAATAAAACGTCTAACGTGCACAGCTTGTTACTAGCTGTATTTTTCAATTGAAAAAAACTAATTCGATTCATTTACTCGAACCATATATTCAGGAGAACACTTGGTAACGTCATTTACAAAAAGGCTAATTCTGTGTACAAATTAAGCTAAAATAACAAATATGAATCATGTAGCTGTAAAGTGGCTTTAACAGTGTCAAAATAACCAAAAGATAATTAATAACAGTATTGACTGGCCTCGTGGCTTAGTTGGTAGTAGCTCTACCTGCGAAGCCGAGGGTCGTGGGTTCGATCCCCACCCAGTGCAAATATTTGTGTGATGAATTCAAATGTTTGCACTGTGTCTGGGTGTTTCTATGTATAATAAGTATGTATTTAAAACTATATATGTATTATATCAGCCATCTGGCCGCCATCACACAAGCTTTGCTTAGTTTGGGAAGTAACTATTTTCTTGGTTTGGGGTCAGATGGTGTTGTGTGTGAATTGTCCACCAATATATTTATTTATACAACAGGAGTACGAACAACATAGACTACAGGTCCGTGAACAAAATTTACGTAGTAAATGAACCACCAGGAGACCTTTGTAGGATGATAGAAGAGTATAAAGTAATAAGATTCAGCACTATGCCGTCACTTGTAAGCTGTCCAACTGAGTACAGTCGAAGAGGGGGGGTTGCAACCCTCGATCATTTCTCCTTGTCGCATGATTTTTGTACGGCGTTGCAGAATAATAGATTAGAAGAGGTATTGAAACTATACAAATTATAAATTTTTAATCATTAGTTTGGCGGAAAAATTCGTGATTTTCCGACGATTTATAGATTAAATTTGGGCATTTGATTATGTACGGCATTGGTTCCATACAGTTTCAATACCTCTCCTGATCCATTATTTCGCAATGCCGTACAAAAATCATGCGACAAGGAGAAATGATCGAGGGTTGCAACCCCCCTCTTCGACTGTACTCAGTTGGACAGCTTACAAGTGACGGCATAATGCTGAATCTTTTTACTTTATACTCTTCTATCATCCTACATAGGTCTCCTGGTGGTTCATTTACTACGTAAATTTTGTTCACGGGCCTGTGGTCTAACATTATCAGTCATCATCAGCCCGTGTTCGTCCACTGCTGGACATAGGCTTCTCTCTTACGTCTCCAACCGCCACCAGACACCTTTCGTATATACTCGATCCAGTCTCAGAGCGTCATTTACTACCAATCCTACATTATCAGTAGATTGACATAATTATTATTTTAACATGATTATTGTTGTAATAGGATTATTATTTTAAGATGATGTTTGTTGTAACCATAGATTTAGACTACAGATGTGCCCTCCCAAACTTCAAGGCACACGGAATTATGTCATCGTTGAGAAGAGTGAGCTCACTCTTTCCGTTCTAGTTGGTTGCAGGAAGCGGTGAATGCCGGACGTTTTTACCTATCACTATTCGTTGTCAACAACCAAAATAAGTAGAACCACAGCATATCTCGTCGCTAGCGATTCTAGGGGTCAAGTAGATTGGTTGTAGTTAATCCACTTACGATAGACACAGAGACGCAGCTTATTACCAATTTCAAGGTGCTCAGGGCACATCCATTGGTTTATATCGATGGTTGTAACATGATTATTGTTGTAACAGGATTATTGTCGCAACAGGAGCGGCAGCCATGCACGAGCAGTTCCTGGAGATAGCCTTCGAGGCCGAGCTGGACACGCGCGAGTGCCCGGAGATGTTGGAGCTGGCTGCGGACCTCTGCTGCGAGGACCAGCTCACCCGGGGGGACAGCTGCGCGGAGCTCCGCCGGATCATATACGGTAACACCATAGATTTACTATATATATACATAAGCATATACATAATACATAAGCATAGCTATAAGCATACTATAAAGAACCAGTAGTTCGTGGCCTTTGATCTTGGGAGAAACGCCGATAATATCTAGACACGGGTAGGGTTGTCGCAAACAAAACGGGACACCAAAATAAAATAAAAACATACGGACGTCAGCCTTGAGCCGCACTCCTGCAATACTAACATTCTAATGTAGGCAATGCAGGAACGCGCCTACCGCATCTCACCCCGCACGCCCCGCACGATTGCTCCGTCTAGACGGCTTCATCGAACGACTGTATGATTTAATAGACTGTGTTATAAGTAAGTTATTAAACGTGACCCCTAACATGGCATGGCATTGCCATGCTATACAAGCGCAAAGTTACGCAACGGACATTAACTAGAACTTGGAGTTTCACTGCGTTAAAATTCGAAACAAGGAAATCCGCACAAGAATCAGGGTCACTGACATAGCTCTTAAATTAGCAAGTTAAAGTGGCAATGGGCAGGCCACATAGCTCGTAGAACGGATAACCGGGGAGTAAAGGTTCTCGAATGGCGACCACAAACCAGCAGCAGCAGTGTAGGATGGCCCCCTACATGATGGAGCGAGATATCGTGGGAAGTCCGTGGATGGAGGCGGCACAAGACCGATCGGTCTGGAATTCTTTGGGGGAGGCCATGTCCAGTGCACGTCTGCAGGCTGCAGATGATGATGATGAAGAATTAAACTCGTACTTGGATGGCTGCGCTTTCCTTAGTTTCAGTTGTCTGAAAACACGGATAAAACGACGTTTTCGAAAAATGAAACGTAGCTAGATCAATTCATCGCCCCCAAACCCCATCCATACTGAATTTCATGAGATGATCGGTCATCTTCCTGATGATGCCAGAAGCGCGGTGTCTGTCGGACTGTCTATTTAGATACACATTTGGGAAATAACATCTATTATTCGCTAAAATAGTTTTTTGTTTAAAATAGTTTTACTACACACAATTGTTCTAGAAAATGGTCGTAGTGTCACGTTTAGGCCAATTGTCCACGTAGCTGCACGCACGATTTCGACAATTGTCGGATGCAAGACGAATGCTTGCATCTTGCGTACAAATAATGAAGTCTGTGTCCACGAAACGACAACGACACGACAGCCGCACGTCTTGCGTTTGTTCGTAGGATGCATGCATTCGACAAAAGACGCGTGCGTGGACAGTAGGCCTTAGGTATGAATGTTGTGTGATATTTGTTTTTGTTTAATGAAAAATTACTTAATTGTGTTACTTGTGTATTCTTTTTACCAATAAATTAAAGCGACTTCAAAACCAAAAATAGGCACTCAAGAGCGAAAAATAAATTAACATAATAATTTATTTAAAACGTTATAGGTACTCATACATTTGAAGTCGGTGCTAGTCAAGTCAAAAAGCTAGTAGATTAAAACTATGTACGTAGTAAGTAGGGAAATACTTGTACATAGGTAGGTAGTATATATCTACTACCTACCTACCTGTTAGACTTGGCTGGCACCGACTTCAAATAGATGGGTGGGTAGCGCTTAAAATAATTAAAAGTATTCATTTATTTTTCGCTTTTGAGTGGTTATACATTTTTGTGATTTTGAAGTCAGTTTCATTTTTTGAACAAAAACAATTTATTTTACCCTTTTTCGTGCAAAACAAGTTTTCATAATAAAATATATATAAAAATCAATGCCACTTTTCGTTGTTAGTGAACTCCTGCTAAACAGCTAAACCGATTTGAATGAATTTTTGAGTATGCGTTTGGGCAGGGCACTCGATGGCTTAGATTCACAAATCAGCCCGGCAGATGGCGCTGCAGTTGGTATCTAGGTTATTATCCGAGTAAAGCCGGAACGGGCCGCTCGTAATACTATAATGAAACGAAATATCTAATGTAGCTTATGTATTAAATAATTACCTATATTGTTTGGTTTCAGAGCGTGGAGAATGCCGTCCGATGAGGACAGACGATGATTACTTGATGAGGTTTCTTCGAGCGAGGAACTCGGTGCCGGCCAGAGCGCATGCCCTGGTATTTACGCTTTTTATTACTACTCAAAAATAGGTCCATTTACATAAAGATATATTTGAAATAAAAATGTACGATGATACGTAAGGTACTTAGTCGTTATGTTTTCATAAATTACCTACTACGCAGTTTAAGAAACCATTAAAAAAAAAGAATGAAATCAGTAAAGCGATTCTCAAGTTATTGGATGACCAGAGAAATTACAGGGCTTAGAGATATAACAACTTAGATCTCTGGGTGACCAGCGCAGTGCAGTGCTAGGTAATGATTTGGGCTCTTCATGTTACATTAGCTGCGTGTCACTGTGTTGTTATGTGGCAGGCATGTTGCTTACCATCAGTCACAAGTCCTGCTCGTCTCGTCACTCTTAATTTAAAAAAAAATATGGAGTTATTTTTATCTATTGTTACTACCTGTACCCTGTGCGAGTTGCTACGAAAATTGGTCGTACTAACTCATACGCCTTCTTTGGCTGATGCACAATAATTTTGCTGAAGATCCTCACATGATTATATGCGCAGTTTACGATTTTATAAAGGACGCAGTAAACATTTAAACATATCGACAGAAGATATTCATATTTAAACAATAATTACAACACCAGTGTTCCTGTTAAAAATTACGACTGACTGAATCTAATTTTACCATTTTTTATGAAAATCCTTGTTAAAAACGCCCTCTACTGTATAATACCTAGGCGAGTAAGTTGTTAACTGTGTGGTACTTGGGCACCAACAACTTTTGGAACCATGAAACCTTTTGGGAGGCATCTTATACAGTGTTTCTTCAGGTAAAAATCAGATGTCGCTTTGTAACTTTTTTACGAAATAGAGTGACGGGACGGAGCAAGACATGTATGGTAAGTAAGCAAAGTGTTGCTTACCATCAGGCAAATGTCCTGTTCGTCTCGTCACTCATTATTTATAAAAAAAAAACAAAAAAAATTAAGATAAATTAAATAAGTTTGTTGTCCTCAGCTGGTCCGTTACTGCAGGTTCCGAGAATCGTACCCCTCGCTGTATGAGGGCGTCGACCTGTGGGGCCTGGTCAAGGTGAAGGATGCTTACGAAGGCATCTTGCAAGACCATCCCGAGTACGGACGGATATCGGTCTTCAGGTTCGGTGAGTAAAGACCAGTTTTTTATGCAGTTTGTGAATAGTGGAATTCAAGAAAAGGAGCGATTAATGCTTGTTGTATTATTAATCCATCGATATAAATCAATGGCTAGGTCCTAAACTTCAGGCGCATGAAATTATGTTATCGTAGGGAAGAGTGAGCTCACTCTTTCCGTTTTAGCTGATTGTAAGAAACGCTAAACGCCGGGCGTTTATACCTATCGCTATTTGTTGTCAACAACCAAAATAAGTAGAACCGTAACATACGTCGCCGCTAGCGCTCCTAGGGGTCGAGTAGATTGATAGTTGTACACTCACGCTACACACAGAGACGCTTTTTGTTAACAATTTCAAGGTTCTTAGGACACATCTTTTTACTTGTATCGATGGCTTAATGGTATAAAATGAAAACAAACTTTTAATGACTATCATCTCTTTGTTCCTCTATCCCATCAGGTGGAGCGTCGCGTCGGTCAGCTCTTTTTTACTCTTCCAATTCAATGCATCATTTAATATTTTATGACTCGCTCTTTATGCACGCAAATCATCAATTCATCAATCATCAACCCACTCAGACAATGCCTTCCACAGTCTGTTCTTTTCACAAATCAAAACTCGTGTCTTTGAACATCAATGAACACGTGAAAATTCCTGTCTTTTGAACATAAACCATGAAACGCAGTCGTTTTTCCAGCTACGATCATTCCGATAGAAAAAAGGTCAAGGTATTAGATCATGCAGATCAGTTGCACACTCTCCGTAGTGTATCCGATAAAAACCCTATAGGCTAGCGATTTTTCGGCGATGTTGAACATCTTTGACTTTGAAGTCTTTTTCCCACAAGAGTGTCGTTGCCTATGAGCCTTTTGGCACGTCTCTCGATCGATTCCAGAGTCTCCAGTTGATACTTAGCCGATCCATCACAGAGGAGCGAACAGTACTCCATACAAGAGCGAATCTGTGCTTGATATAAGGTGATAATCTGTTCAGACTTGGAAGTACCTTTTTGAAGTGAAAACTTCTTTAGACGCGACTAGACAGATTTTTCGTGGGGTGTAAATTGATTTCTAGCGTCACGCTCGGGTATGATAAGAAATCTTCGGGTAAGCTCGGGACCTTGGCGATTAGGCATCTAGAAATGCGTCAGCCAATGGGAAATGTTGAAACGGCGTGGTCTCAACCCATTGGCCATCTAGAAATGTGTGAGCCAATGGGAAATGCTGACACATTTCTAGATGGTCATGCCATGATGGCGAGGCCACGCCCTCCGGTTACACCCGTGTAGTTTCCAAGGTAAGCTATCAAATTCAAAGTTTTCACTTCTATCGGCAGTTCCTATGACTGCCAATTTTTTTTAAATAAAGAGTGACGAGACGAGCAGAACATGTGCCTGATGGTAAGCAACGTGCCTGCCACATAACAGCACAGTGACACGCAGCTATTGGAATATGAAGAGTCCAAATCATTACCTGCAGCACTGCACTGCACTTGTCATCAAGAGATATTAGATGTTGTATCGCTCTGCCCTGTAATTTTTCTGGAAACATTGCCCTTCAAACCGGAACACAGTAATGTTTGCACTTTACTGCTTGGGGGTAGAATAACTGGCAAAGGTATGGTACTTCCCCAGGCAGACCCTGCTAAGAGTCCTACCTTTGTAATGTGCAAACATTACTGTGTTCTGCTTTATGGAGTTATTTATTATTTATTTATTATCCATGCACGGTTGCCTGGAAGAGATTGCTTTGAGCAATAAGGCCGCCATTTAAAATGTCATGTGTGTGTAGTTCTTAGTTTCTTTTTGGTTGTGCCTCTTAATAAAGAGTTTTCTTATCTTATCTATGTTCAGGTACATGGGACCCGTCAGAGTTCCCTGTGGAAGTGTTGGTGCGAGCCGGGATGGCGATGTGTGAGATCGGGATCCGAACCCCCAAGCTGCAGGTGGTGGGGGGCACGGTCATCGTGGACCTGGCCGGCCTGACTCTGCGTCACGTGGCCACCCTCACACCCACTGTGGCCTACCAGATCGTCTGCCTCATGGGGGTAAGGATATTCCTTCATGACGCCATGCGTGGTCCGAAGGTGGGGGGGGGGAGGGGGGTCACAGGGGACATCACCCCCACCAAAATCGTAAATATTACATTGAAAATCCAAAAAGAAATCTAAATATCTAATAGAACGTAGACTACTTTTGAACGCGGGTAAACAACTGGAACGGTAGCTACGCTGATAAAACCGTGGGGTGCTACTAGTATAGTCTTTCGTACTCAATTTATTGTATTTGTAATCGTGACCAAAAAATCAGAGGCTGTGTACTAGTGACCCCCTTCAAAATCCAAAATCCAAATCAAAATTAGTGAAAAAAACATTATGTAGTTCGCCATTTTGTGATTTGAAATTTGTTATACTGTATAGTACTCTACTAGTCAAGCCCTTTCATTTGATACCCATATTGAGGTACTTTCGTACTCAATTTAATGTATTTGTAATCGTGACCAAAAAATCAGAGGCTGTGTACCACAGAAATCTAAATAATAAGGTAATAGAAATGGCATAACTCTCAAATTACTTGCAAAACGCTTGTCGCCACATTTCCCCTACCCCCGCGATCACTACTACATGCGCGTAGTATTCAAATAGAGCTCCACTCACACACCAATAGCTGCACATAATCAACCTGGGTCTGTGATTGCACCACACACATCCATAAACGCTTATCAGTGAACCTACTAATACATTGAAAAATTAACAATTTTTCACATATACGCTAGTGCTTGACAAAAATTAAAACATATCGATATTTCAAAGTGCGGTCCAATTTTAACATTCGATAAAGGTTATTATTGATTTCATTAATTAGGTGTATTACACTACAACAAAGTCAATATAAAAGTCAAGCCTACCTATAAAATAAGTGAGTCACATGGGGTATACTATTGTTTCGAAAACTGAACTATGTAAATTCTGACACCACATGGGCTTAGGTATAGTTGAAGAACAAAGGTTGTTGTATATTTTGTACATCGAGCAACTCGATCTTCCGCGCAAGCACGGAAGGGAAGTAGCCTTTGCTAAAAATTATTGTTCAAATCTTTCTGTCATTTCTTGCGGGAGGGGAAAGTTGCACACTTGCGTAAAGCCGCACTATCACATACAAAACATACCTGTACCGATCCATTGCCGACCATACCTACTCACACAGCCAAATCACTAACACATAAAAAATAAAGCACCATTCACAAATCTAGCCCCGCCCTCAGTGTATTCCACGCCACAGTATATTATCAAACTCCATGGTCCACGCGGACTTGTACTTTGACAGAGGGGAAACGCTGTGTATGCCTACTCCCTTCCGTGTTGCTCGCTGATTTTGTATGAAAACTAATAAAGTCTTAAAAATAAAAGCTTACAATTGATAAATACTGCCTCAGTTATCTTAATATTTATTTTGCACGGACGAACAATCGCGCGTTATAGCCAGTATGTATATACTTTTGTTAATAATTAATGAATTATGAAGTAATGTTTACCGCGAATTAAAAGATTGTACGTACGGGTGTAATGTTAATTGCGTACAATTTTTTTTATCGATTTATTATGTTACTTTACCGATAAAACTATGTAAAATTTAAAATAAAATTTTCATCATTTATTTTTGGGAAAGTAAAATTGGACCGTCACAGCACTAACTCACAATCGCTACCTGCGGTTGTACCATGGAAGATTAGAGGTTATGACGATATCTTTAATTTTACATTACATTGCTGTTTATGCTTGTACCACTTTAGATGTTAATTAATGTATCCAGCAATGGTATGCAAAATGACGATCACACCAAAAATTAATAAATATCATAGTGAATCATTGGGCTCCGTTTATTTTATTAAAAAATACAATTAAAATAAAATAAAATACCTATCGGTGAAATGTAATCTCATTATTGGTATAATTGCAAGTTGTGGAAGAACTTCCACAGTTGTTTATGCTGCATAACACAAGTTTTTAAAGATGATTCACGCCTGCCGGTTCGGACAAGACTAAACTACAATTCGAGCACTGGTGGCCTACAAGTCACCTGTGCGGCGACAATGTCACGCGGTCATGCGACTTCTAGTACCTTATTATTTAGATTTCTGTGCTGTGTACCTACTAGTGACCCCCTTCAAAATCCGAGGCTGGGACCGCGCCTGCGTGACGCTGTCTGTAGTGGTAGGACTCTGCAAAGATGCAGAGTCCGCCTGGGGAAGTACCACACCTTTGGCAGTTATTCTACCAAGCAGTACTATGCACCACTGTGTTCCGGTTTGAAAGGCAATGTTTCCAGTGAAATTACAGGGCATAGAGATAAAACATCTTAGATCTCTAGGTGACGAGCGCAGTGCAGTGCCAGGTGATAATCTGCATGTTCCAAAAGCTGCATATCACTGTGCTGTTACGTGACAGGCGTGTTGCTAACCATCAGGCACATGTCCTGCTCGTCTCGTCACTCTATACTTTAAAATAAATATTAACTTACTAGTGGCCCGGCCCAAGCGGTCGCAGCCTTAAATCTGGGGAGGTGTTTGGTCACCAATAATAATACAATACAAATACATATGACGAGTAAAAAAGCCTTTACTAGTTAACTAACTTTAGTAGCACCCTGCGATTTGCCCGCATAGATGCCATTCCAGTTGTTGTCCCATGGTAAAAATAGCCGATGTGTTTTGTAAATTTTTAGATTAAGTATTAGTTATGGGGGTCATGTTCATTGTGATAGTGCAGATGGCGGTGTTCGTCATCATTAATATCTGTTGTAGTGAAGGAAAACATCTTGAGGAAACCGCATGTTTCAAGAATCTTTGGAGATCTTGTGTCATCCGCTAACCAGCACTGGGTCATCGTGGAGGGTGGGGGGATCATGGTCTTGAACTGGCATGTTCCAAGAAGTTTGTATTGATAATTGTACCTCTCAGTATTGTAGGCTTTTTGTCTAATATTTTTATATGTTAGTTAATTGAAGTTTGAAATTACATAATCACGACAGTAACATTTTTCGATTTAAATAATCTGCCTTGAGTTGTTCCGGTCCAAAAGTGTCCAAAACGCTGGCTCCACTGCCCTGCTGAATGTGATTGCTATCGTCTGTAGCCGTCGTTGTTCGTGACCATGGCTCAGGTCAATACCATACCAGAGCAGTGGTGAAAATTGAGTATTTCAACCTATTTCATTTTAAAATCCCAATTTGCAATAAATAAGCACAGAAAATTTAATTTAACTATCGAATCTTCGCGAAAGGTATAATTCAATTAACCTTTTCTATTCACAAGGCCGTGTTATCCAACGTTGCCTTTTTACGTCTTAAAGACCTTGCACATCTTATCCAGCTATCTAAATTTATACTTGAAAAGTTACACTGCAACAGGTCGAATTCTACATTTTGAAGATATAAGTTTTTTTTAGAAGCAGCACACTAGGTATACTTACTTAATCGATACTGAAAATAAATATAAATAGTCACAAAGAAATAATAGATGGAGTCGGCTTCGATTCGTAAATTTCACAGGAACTACCTACAAATTATTCTGTAATTTTGGCGTTTTTAGGTAGGTATGTAATTTATCAAAACATTAGTAGGTTATCAACTGATGACATATATTTGGATAAAAATGTTCAAATCATACATATTCATCAGGTGTAAGATAGGTCAGGGGGTTTACTTATTTTAATTACCTATTTGTCGGATCTGAAAACGTCAATGAGTCGATTGGCGATTTAAATCTTCGGAGAAAAAAATCTGATATAAAAGTGAAATTTAGCAAATTAGGGAATTTTTCAAAAGCGAACATTCATTCATTCATTCATTCATCAGCCGCAAGACGTCCACTGTTGGACATAGGCCTCCCCCCTAGATTTCCACAACGAACGGTCCTGCGCAACCTGCAACCAGCGGTTTCCAGCGACCTTTGTGAGGTCATCTGTCCATCTAGTGGGAGGCCGTCCAACACTGCGTCTTCCGGTTCGTGGTCGCCACTCGAGAACCTTTCTTCCCCATCGGTTGTCAGTTCTGCGAGCGACGTGGCCTGCCCATTGCCACTTCAGCTTAGCTACTCTTCGAGCTATGTCGGCTACTTTCGTTCTTTTGCGAATATCCTCATTCCGGATTCTGTCGCGCAAAGAGACTCCGAGCATCGCTCTCTCCATAGCTCGCTGTGTGACTTTGAGCTTTGTTATGAGGCCCACAGTTAAGGACCACGTCTCAGTTCCATAAGTCATCACTGGCAACACGCACTGATTGAAGACTTTCGTCTTCAAGCATTGGGGTATTTTGGACTCCAAGATGTGCCGTAGTTTCCCGAACGCTGCCCATCCGAGTTGGATCCTTCGCTGGACCTCTTTGTCGAAGTTGGATCTACCTAATTGGATATTTTGACCCAGGTTGACGTATTCGTCAACAACTTCGAGTGTGGTATTCCCAACAATAACCGGTACAGGTGAGACATGAACATTTGACATGACCTTCGTCTTGTCCATATTCATCCTCAAACCTACCTGTTGGGATACTCTACTGAGGTCTCTGAGCATAGCACCGAGGTCCTCCAGCGACTCCGCCACAATGACTATGTCGTCGGCAAACCGAAGGTGAGTGATACATTCGCCGTTGATATTGATGCCATGTCCGTTCCAGTCCAGTAACTTGAAAACATCTTCCAGCGCGGGAGTGAACAGTTTCGGAGATGTAACATCTCCCTGCCTCACGCCTTTCTGTAGGTGGATATGTTTTGTGCACTGGTCCTGTGATCGAACAGACATTGTGGCTTTGCTGTAAATACACTTCAACACTTCGATATAGCGATAGTCCATGCGGCATCGCTGGAGAGACTGAAGCACTGCCCAGGTCTCGATGGAATCGAAGGCTTTCTCATAGTCCACATACGCTATACATAGTGGCCGATTATACTCCTCGGTTTTCTGTATAATCTGCCGAAGCGTATGGATGTGGTCTATGGTACTATAGCCTTTTCGGAAACCGGCTTGTTCGGGTGGCTGGAAGTCGTCAAACCTGCGTGCGAGACGATTCGTGATTACCCTCGAAAACAACTTATAAACGTGGCTCAGAAGTGAGATGGGTCTGTAATTCTTCAACAAGGTGTTGTCACCTTTTTTGAAGAAGAGCACCACCACACTTCTGCTCCACGCTTCTGGCGTATCACCGTCAAGTATGACGGAGTCGAACAGCTTCTGGAGGACTTTAAGTACCGGTTTTCCACCCGCTCTCAGAAGCTCAGTCGTAATTCCGTCGTCGCCAGGTGCCTTGTTGTTTTTAAGTTGCTTGAGGGCCATCCTAATCTCGTACAGGCTGACTTCCGGGATATCTTCGGTAAAGTGTCGGGTCAGCTTGGCTCTGGGGTCTTTAGCCATATTAACGACTGGTTGTGCTTGCGCAGAGGTGTATAACTGTTCATAGAACTTCTCGATCTCCTCCAAAATCTCGGGCTTCGACGAGGTGACGTTGCCATCATCGGTTTTCAATTTGGTCAATTGACTTTGCCCAAGAGACAGATTTCTTGCGAACACTTTCGAGCCTTTGTTCCGCTTAATCGCTTCTTCAATACTCATAGTATTGTAGCAGCGTATGTCGCGTCGCACACAAGTAGAAATCTGTCTATTGAGCCGTCTGTAGACCGTCATGTCTACCGAAGACTGCAACCGCATACCTCGCCTAACCGCCATGAGATTCAGAGTATGATCGGAGAGTTTTTGTGTTCTATTTTGGCGTCGGCTCTTGTAGAATTTTTTGCCAACCGCGTGAACAGTTTCCACTAGCCTGTCATTAATTTCATCCGCCGTTACGCACTCATTTAGGGACTCGAAGCGGTTTTGAAGTTCGAGTTGAAAGTTATCGGGATTCTCAATTTGAGCAGAACTTGGTCGGAGCGTGGACTTCATTAGACGTGACCTTTCGAACTTAATGTTTAGATTCAGCGTGCCTCTTACCATACGGTGATCGCTGCCGGTTTTGACCTTACTGATCACAGAGACATCGCTGAATATTTGCCGTTTAGTCGTCATAATGAAGTCGATCTCATTTTTTGTGGAACCATCTGGGCTAATCCATGTGCATTTTCGTTGGACATAAAAAAAGTTAATAAATCATTTAATTAAAAAAACCCGACTGCAAAAAATCAACAGGTAAAAACATTATATACTAGGTATCTAAAGACACTTGCGAGATTGAGACAAATCCAACTATATCCATCCAGCCGTTAGCAAGATACGTACTTGGAAATAAATAAATTTACAAATATACAAGATACGCGCGAAAAACATAACCCTTCTTTCAGGCGGGTAAAATACGTCTTTCAACAGAAAAATGATGCAAAATAGATAAAAAATATTTTCTCAATATTTTTATTTATGCCAAAACTTATTAAAAAACTTGTCGTCAGGTATGCACACCCTCTTAACCGAATTCCAGACATGTTCGAGATTTAACATCGGTTTTCGATCAGAGCAATGGCCCCCGGGGGAGTTGCCATCTTTCAAGTCGAAGTTATCTTTCGCCGGCCTTTTACTTGTACTTTCATACTTACGTAGAAAGTTGGCAATACTTCGGGCTACTTAGATTAGAACGAGAAAACTCGTTAAGTTATATGAAAAGAGGCTTTCGAACATACATCATGTTGGTTTTGTAAAACTTCGTGAACTTTTTAATAACGCGAATCGTTTATTTGATAAAATATTTTATTGGAATTTCGGCTGCTGGAATATTAAAGTTTTATTCTGAAGAGAATTTTGTTGCAGAAGGATTCGAAAATAACCAAAGGGTCTGATCGTTCACGGTTAACAAACGGTGGGCTGTAGAGGGTGTATGAGGGCAACTGTCATGAACTCGTTATAAAAAAGGTAAATTACTATAATGAAATTTACCGCCCTTTGCCAAACATTGCATCAAGGGTTACACGAGCCAAAAAACTATATTTTTTTAAGTAAAATGAAATCGCTAGTAAAATGTTTGTTTGTAAAAGTTTTATTTTCGACGTTAGTAACGGCAAACAAGCTCACAGAGATAAAAATGTTCTGATACTACGTTACTAAAAATAGGAGTATCGTATGAATACTTTTTTTAAAAGTGAAAACTTTTTTTGGATCAACTCAGACAGATTTTTCGTGGGCAGTGAATGAAGCTCATTGTTACGCTCGAAAGTGAAAGAAATATATGGGTAAACTCGGGACCGTCGAGTGTGTCAGAGAGCTAGGTTGTGAGTTGGACTCTTCATGTTCCAATATCTGTGTGTCTGGGCTGTTATGGGTAGGCGTGTTGCTTACCATCAAACACATATTCCTGCTTGTCACTTTATACTATAAAAAAGTAGAGTGATGAGACAAACAAAGATTTTTACAGCGCCTGTCCATAACAACATAGCCACGATCACAAAACTTCCATTTACAGCCTTGCGTTGATTTCGCTAACATTTTATACCTAGAAAAAGTTCAGCTGAATCCTAGCATTTAACCGATTAAAATACTTTTTGAAATTTCTTATGTGTCGATAACAGATAAATTAAAACTACAGAGTTTGGATAAATGAATGTTTTCTTGTTTCAGGCGGCCAATCCGACTCGTTTGCGTAAATGCCACATCATCAATTACTCCTGGATCCTCAACACTTTCTTTTATCTCTTCAAGCGGTTCATTCCCCAGCAGGCCTGGGATTCCATCTTCTTCCACGGCAGTGATCTCAGCAGCCTTCATCAGCACATCTCTAAGGAGGCACTTCCTCCAAGGTATGGAGGCACCTGCAAAAACCTGGTCTCCGTTGGACGCTGGCTGAAGAAAATTAAAAAGTACCGAGATGAGAACTTTGACAGAGAAATGAAGGAATTAGGATACGTTATAAAAGAGTAATTCTTTAAACTAATTTGCTGTTTAGAAGGAAAGAGTAAGGTTCCTGGATTGTTACGTATTTTGAAACTCATCAAGTTATATGAGTACAACTAGAAACACTCAGACTATATTTATAACATATTAAGATTGTATACGTCAATAACCTGTTCACTGTGACTACGACATTCTTCTTTGTCGTCGTGGTCGTGGTGCCTTCAGGTGTTGGTGGCAAGCTTCACAACACGTCGCCACCCCTCTCTAATGGCCGCCTCTTACGGAGGTATACCATATGTTTTGGAACACCCATCGACGTCAGCGTTTCCCAGAGTTTGGGCCACTTGACAGAGTCGAACGCCTTAGACCTACGAACGACATTAAGTACCTACATTATCTACATACATTATATTATCTACATACATTATATTATCTACATACATTATATTATCTACATTTATGATGAGAACGTCTACGCAGTGGAAAGCATTGGCTGAGTGTGTTTTTCCCGATGGTTGCAATCTTGGTGTCTTTAAATCGCGAGTGAATCGGTTTTTTTCTAGGTAAGCACTTCAGGGTTTAGTTAAGGTCGCTTAACATCAGGCGAGATGGTGGTCAAATGTATCTAAACTGTAAACCGATAATAGTTAAAAAAACGATGTTTTAAATTTTTGTTGTGATGTTTGATTTGATTTGATTGTTGAACCTACATAACTTCGGAATCTCATGAGGCGTATGTAACATTTAACTCTTATTTAAGGTATATTGCACTAATGACTGTAGGTATATTTTTTTACAACGAATGGGATCCTAATAGTTTAAGTAGATATCTAAGGGAAAAGTCTGAAATAAATGTGATTACTTATATTATAAACACATTCCTGTTTGATTAATATTAAGATGGACTACGGGAATCAATTAAGATAATTTTGAACGATATACATATTAAACAGTTTTGTAGAGGTAACTTCGATCATACTGATATACTAGTTCGCCACCATAAGGCGCATTGTATCGGAACCTAAAGCGATGAAACGCCGAATTTTCCGAATTCGTAATTTTGAGTGGCTTCTCAAACATTTAAAGACTTTGAAGCCTAGATATACCTATAATGATATACAATTTTTGTCCAATTTTTTACATCGATAAAGAAACAAGTATATTAAAACATTTTCATAAACGCGTTAGTAAATAATTTGTTTGATTTGAAATTGTATTACGTCAACGTTAGGCACTTGTCCTACCTCTGACAAGAAAGCGACGTATGATCAACTCACTCAAAAATCATGTAATAGTTGTATTGCACGATTACTAACTGCCCATACAAACGTTGCTTTGCCATATACCTATAGATATGCAGTTTAAATATGAACCTACATTATTTGTTACGATGTCCATTTATATTATTTTTGCACATTTATTTGTGTTTAAAAATCATTATAATCTATATTTACTTACGATTAATAAAAAATAAGAGATAAAAACACAAAATGAAAATATACAATTAATTGTTACGAAAGAAAGGAACTATTGGAACTCAATTATTGCTAATCTATATCTACTTTTCAGTGGTAGTTATAGAGTCATACCGATATCCTAGTTCCAACTTGATCGCATGTATTGTAGTGGCGCTTTGAATAAAAGAGGAGAATTATTTGAATTCAATTATTAACAATAGCGCCATCTATCTATTTCACAGTCATACCGATATCACTGTGCCAACTTGACCGCATGTATTGTTGTGGCGCTTCAAGCGCCGATATCTCAATTTCGATTAGGGTTCTACAGCGTCTTAAGTACAAACATTAAAACAGTACAATACCTACATATATTTCTATCTATATTATAATCATTAATCATAGGTCTAATTTAACTGACCCTGACCCTGAAGCAGTTCTTAGCACTAAACTGCGATGGGATGCGATGCGACGCCGCATCGGAGGAACTTGCGATGGCGAATTGCTCGGATGCGGCGTCGCATCGCATCGCACCGCAGTTTTGTGTGGGAGCCCTTACTCCGTCGTTTATTGAGAAAGTCCTGGCTAGAATAGCAGAAAGTTATAACCATAACTACTACTTCTCTTATTATTATTTATTTATTTTGTTTTTATTTTTAGAACCTCTACGGACTCCTGGATCCATGTTTTTTTACTGTCAAATAAAAAAAAATACATGAGGAAGATTATATTGTTTCTATTTTGTCCTATTCAAATGAATATCACTAAGGACGGCCAGTCCAACTATCTCAAGTACCATTCTTTCACGAGTATGACGCATACTCGTGTCATAGCTATTTTCAACTATATTTTAGATAAGACTGCGACCCAACACACGTCGCCGCCGCAAGAAGGTGGGTGCATTTTAGCAAGAACAACTGCTCAAGGCACACACTCTTGGAAGAACTATTATATAGATAGATAGACAAACACTTTATTGCAATAAATAAAACAAAAACTTCTTACAAAAAATAACCTGCGTCATTTTCGACCACACCGTCGCTTACCATCAGGCGAGTTGATGGTCAAACGCGTACCTATACGCGAACAAAAATAAACAAAAAAAATTAGAAAAAATTGGCGGCTCTACCGCCAAAAGCTGAGTACTGAGTAATATTCATTTCTAGTTTTCCACCACTTAATACTCTTTCATAGATTTCCTTCCTTCTTGTTTATCGCAGGTAGGACAAGTGGCTTACAGTCGGCAACAAGTGACAATATTTTATTTGTGATGTAGTACCTATATTTATTTTGTATCTACCTATTTATACATATTATATTGTTAGTACAATTGCAGAGCTGCTGTTGTTATTACTACGAATTGGACTTAATTTTAATATAGCATTAGATACATTTCAAATAGAAGGACCTGTAGAGCAAGCTCGTGTAATGTCTAGGCAAGTACCTAAGCTTTATGAATTTAAATGTTTTCGTAATTTAATTGAGCTTTATTATCTGAAACAGAACGAGCAAAACAACGAAAACGTAGGTTTACTGAAATAATATTGTAGCTAATTTTATTCCTCTGAAAATGGTAAATTGCTCTTTGATAAAAAATATTTTGTTACTTTTTTGTATATTGTGAATAAAGTACAATTTTTACATTGAAATCTCAGTTGTTTAACTAGACCAAATTATGTTTGATAACAAATTGACCTAAATCTTGTTTCATGTTCTCGTCATCATATATAACAGATAAAAATACTTTACTTCTTTTTAGTTGTTTACCTAATTATCTTATATATAAAACTAGCGGCCCGTTCCGGCTTCGCTCGGATCATAACCTCATCACTGTCACCGGTTCACTGTCTGCAGCGCCATCTGCCGGGCTTATTTGTGAATCTAAATCATCCTCGAATATATAAATAAAATATTTAAATTTTGGTGGACAAGTAATAAAAGTGACTTGACTACCAAGCCTATTGATATTATGTATGTACCTACTCGTATTAAGTGAGACGACTAAAAAAACGAATCAGTCCGTCAGTTAGATTATTCAAAAATATTGTACATGTATTTTTTCTTAGGTTTCAAAAACAAAAATGACGAAGATATATTGCTTAGAAGTTTCAAGAGACGTCACGTTATAGTACTATTTTTGCTATAGAGTGTCGTCACAACCCTCTATTCCGGAAGCTACCACCCTCCTACCACTAATATCCTTTAATTTCTCTGGAAATATTACCTCTTAGGGAAACTGCAATACTTGCACAGCACTGCTTAACAACAGGACAAAGGTATCGTGTTTCTTCAGGTGGACTCCATAAAAAAGTCTTACCACTATAGGTAATAAATGCGTATGCGTGCGTATGTATCTTTAGTAAAAGCGGGGTTTTCCTTCCTTATCTGTCAAAAATCTATTCACAGACATCAATCAAACATACAGCATAATCAATCAATGTACCAGGGTATCATACGTCACTAGGAGGACGGTAATAGCGCTCTATTAATCACTCGCCGATATGGGTGCGTGAATTTATGCTCTCCTGTGACGTGGGACTTAATTACCCAACGAAACAGATGTGCCGCTTGAGAAATTCAGGGGTATTTTGGTATGTAGGTATTTATGAAGAGAAGCTAATAAAGGTGAATAGAGATATAACGACGTCGTAGTAACCTAATGTGAACTCGAGAAATATTACCAATTACTCTGTATATTTTTTCCGTTTTTAGGAGAAGGTCCACAATATTTATTTTGCACTTTTTACGATATACGAGCAAATCAACCACTTTTACAAAAAAGATGTGAGTACGAAACTCATCACACAATATGTAGTCTACTTTATGTTCCCACTAGTGGGACTCGGGGCATTCTCTGTGAAGCTTTCTCTTTCGTGAGAGTCAAGACTATAATCCACCACGCTGGCCGAGTACGAATTGGCAGATTACATATTCCACATCATGGTCTCGAATGATTTATTTCTTGAAACCAATCAGCGCGCGAGATGCGTTCCGTTGCATACAGTTTCACAATTTGACGGTATCACTTCGATAGATCCAACTAATAGCAGAAATAATGCGTTGAATTGTAAACATTTGTTCATTGTTTATTCACAATATTTTGACAAACTACAATCTCGCTAGATACATTGTAATAGGTATAACGGTGCTTTCAATATAACGGTGATATATACAACATGAAATATCCACCCAGGCATCATTTTACACAGTTTAGATGTTTTTATTACGAAAACGGAGTTTAACCTCTTCGTCCGCATCTTTGGAAAATCAACCATGAAGTGACTTTTTCGAGATCCGAAAAGTCCACAAGGTGGTTGGTACCTATTCGAAATTCGGACGTGCAGGTTAGTGCGCAGTCTCCGAAATGGATTTGATAAAACCACAGAAATCTAAATAATAAGGTACTACCTTGTCACCACACAGCCCAGGTGATTTCTGAGCCACCAGTGCCCGAATCGTAGTTTAGTCTTCGTTGAACCGGCAGACGTGAATCAGCTTTAAAAATGGTGTTTTTGCAGCATAGGTAAGTAACCAGTTGTGTTGTGGAAGTTCTTGCACAACTTGCAATTTTACCAGTAATGGGATTATATTTCACTGATAAGTATTTTTTTATGCTAATTGTGTTTTTGATAAAATAAACCAAGCCCTATAGTCCGAGATCCCAGAGCTCCCAGACGTCACCTATTTTCTGATGAATGAAATGTAGATGATTGAATAGAGTTAGTAAGTACTAAGAGCACATGCTTACTCGCTAACTTGCTTAGACGGCCAATTTTGAGATATGGGGTAATGAAGGCACATACAAACATTACTTACTTCACGTATTTTCTAATAAGCGATTTTCACGTATGTTGTAGGCAATATCCTTAAAAACAAGGTCCCAATACTCCCAGACACTTTCCGTCAGCCGTTTTGCTTAACAACTCCAAAATAATAATTTAACTTCACTTAAATTCTCATGCTCCATTTGTAAATATGTTCGTCAGACAACTATTTAAAGTTTTTCCAATAAGACAGACCTGATTTACTATGATAATTATACATTATGGATTTTATCACCATTTTGCATACCATTGCGGCATAAGTTGATTAACATCTAGAGTTGTAGAAGAACAAACAGCAACGTAATGTAAAATTAAGGATATCTCAATACCCTCAAATCTTATTTTTGTAGTAATGTACTGCAATATTATACCCCTCAAAACGGTATATATCTATCTCTAAGGGATAGCCCACGATAACCATTTTCATGTGTATATTTATTACATCAATACATCATAGTAGATTTAGTATAGTTTCAGTAAGGCACCTTTGCGAAGCGGGCGACCCGCTAGTTAATCATAAAACCCATTTGATATTGTGAATAAAACAATTATTATAATGATATAAAAGCATGTGTTAATTCCATTTACGCTATGTTTATGGGACATCTCCTGTAAAAAAAAAAATGCAGTCATAGGAACTGCCGATAGAAGTGAAAACTTATAACTCAGAATTTGATAGTAGCTTACCTTGGAAACTACAAGGGTGTAACCGGAGGGCGTGGCCTCGCCATCTAGAAATGCGTCAGCATTTCCCATTGGCTCACGCATTTCTATATGGCCATGCCATGATGACGAGGCCACGCCCTTTCAGCATTTCCCATTGGCTGACGCATTTCTAGATACCCAATCGCCAAGGTCCCGAGTACCCGAGCGTGACGACAGAAATCAATTTACACCCCACAAAAAAATTGTCTAGGCGCGCCTAAAGAAGTTTTCACTTCAATAACGGTCCAATACGCCTCCTGGCAACATCTAGAATGCTTTTCTAAGTCCAAAACCGTACACCGGGTCCGGTCCTCATATTTTACACACTCAACTCCACTCCACTCTCGGCTTTGTGACGATGTTTAAAGAGTTTGAGTATTTTTTGTAAGATAAGAGAGTTATGACCCATTAATGGGGGTTTTAAAATTCGAATAGTTATTTGTGACTAATCTGAGTTCCAAATTTCAGCACGTTTTATTCAGTCCTTGCGACGTGATAACGATATTTTCAATTTTCTTATTTTACAAAGATAGGTTATATTGAACCATTTCTTAATTCGTCAACATTTTCCTTTTCAGATTTCTAGTTCAAATGAGAAATAACAATAACTCTGGAGTCTTGCTTTTCAAACCTGAACAATAAAATAACTGGGAAAGGTGTTGTACTTCTCCACGAGACTCTGCAAAGAGTCTTATTGCTACTAAAATGTCTATGTAAATCAGAGTTTTCAATATTCCATAATTAACTATGTTATTCAAAACACCTAATTAAGGGTCTACATAAAATCTTTCTCTTCATTGGAAATTCTCAAAGGAAATTGCCGAACCATTCTTAATATTTTTCTTTGAAATTAACAATTCAAGTAACTTGAGGATTATTTACGTAAATGAGAATGTTTACGGAGCGATTGGTTCCAATATGGAAAATTTACGCGAACTCTTGAGAATTCATTTCATGAATAATTTTCTGTAGAAATTTCGTGTAATATGCCTGGAGCACTCGAGTTAATGGCATAATCATCATCAACAGCCCACTAAACGTTCCCACAGCTGGGACTCGGGGCCTTCTCTCGCAAGGAGAGAGTTAAGGCCATAATCCACCACGCTGGCCCAGTGCGGGTTGGTGGATGACACATGACTTCGAAAGATTCTAGGTACATGTCGGTTTCCTCACGATGTTTTCCTTCACCGTTTTAAGTTAGCGGCATTACGCACATGACTTCGAATGGCATAATAAGCTGGTCTAATCGAGTCAACTGCTGATTCGGAGACCCTAATTCAAATCCCTTTTTTTTTCGAAGTCATCTGTGTAGTGCCACTAACTTACAAAAGGTGAAGTAAAACATAGTGAGGAAACCGACATGTGCCTAAATTCTTTCGAGGTTATATGTCGTCTAGCCCGCACTGGGCCAGCATGATGGATTATTTAGGGCATTGACTCTCTCCTTGCGACTGGAGACTCCGAGTCCCAGCTGTGGGAACATTTAGTGGGCTTGAGTTATGCTTGAGCACTCTCTAGCTGAAGGGTTTTTTCTTGCGGCGGTGACCTAAAACAGCTCACCCTCTGATCTGAATATGGTAAATTATAGCGATAGCCGACACATACGTCATCTTGTGAACGGGTTCTGCTTGCGGTGGTTCGACTACTCGCGATATACATTTTATGCAATATATTTTAGTCAACTTTCTAAATTAAAAATTTTAATTCATCCCCTCAAACTTTTTCGTCAATTTATTACATGTCGCGAGACGGTTGGCCTCGTAAGGTAAGGTAGTTCGTTGGTTGAGTAGGGGTAAAGTGAAAGGCGCGCGACAGAGCAGCCGTGGCCAATATGGCGTTACTCGTTAAGTTACTTTACTTAAATCGAATATTTTTCCAAAAAGTTTTAGTTACATGTCTACAATGCGAAAAAAAATTCACTTTAACCGTGGTTTCATAAAACTGCACAATCATTTTTTTAAGTACACGTTGATAAAAGTCTAGATAGAGACAGAGAGAGAGATACTAAAACTTACTAGTTGAAAACGTGCCCAGCATACGGCACTACCACGTTGAATCGTAAAGCTTTCTTGTTGCACCAAAAAAACTAGCATTCTGGATGCACACCGTAAGTGAGTGACTTTATTTTGGTGAATTCGAATGAAATATATGTCCAAAAGATAGTTGTTAAGTCCATACCTTGTATCGGATATATATATTGTATTAGCACCACGCCGCGGTTAACGCACGTAGTTCCTGTCACTTGCCGGCAATAAAAAATAGTCCATGTGCTATTCCAGACTATAATCTGACTGTGCTCCAAATTTCATTCATTCAGACGATCCGTTGTGAGCAACAATCATAATCAAACACTACCCGCTCCACCCCGGCTTCGCCCGTGGGATATATACAACGTGTGGCGGAAAGGTCCAACAATATTTTAACAGGTCATTCCAACACTGATGTGGACTTCATCTCCGAAGGTCTCTTTCCCCTCAGCGCGTTAGTTCACGAGATAATACGAGTCAAAGTTTGATGCAAAACTGACCAGCTTCAACCCTAATGCATGTACAGCCACATATTAGAAAATAGTTACTTCGGTACAGCTGACAAACGACCTAGCCTGTCAAAGACTAAATCTTGTGCAGAAAAGGTTTTTTTTGCCTACTTCAATACTGTGAATGGAATGAACATGAGTTAAATTATTATTAACTGTGAATTTAATCCTTTAATACAATAGGTAATGGCTAAAGTTGTTTGACGGTTGGAGTCCATTCGGGCGGTCTGCTACTACGATACCTAGTTCACACAAAACGCTTGATTAGAAGTTCCATGCAAGCTCGACTACCTAGGTATATCTTATACCGACGTCTCTCGTCGCTCATCACTATACCGACCAATTTTATGAATGAAGAAGAACAAAATAAAAAAAAGATATTTACCCCTGACTGCCTCGGATTTGTAAGCTGTACAACGTTCTACTAGTCATGCCTTTGATAAAATTAATTAAATGTACCTATTTAGCCTATAGCACTCAGTGATCACGGACATATCCAACGATGAAAGAATTTGAAATCTGTCCATTAGTTTAATGATTTGGACTCTTCATGTTCCAATAGCTGCGTGTCACTGTGCTGTTATGTGGCAGGCTTGTTGCTTACTATCAGACGCATCTGTCCTGCTCGTCTTATCACTCTTTATTTTATAAGCAAAATTTCGTCAGGAACTACTGGACGAGTTCATTTATTTGGATTAGCATTTTCACACAAACAAGCTCTTTAGCGTTATAACATTTGTATTGAAATGTAGACATCTTTCCTCCTTTGCTACTTTCACATTAATAATAATAGTAGGATAAACTACTAAATTTATTAACTTAGCATTGTAAAACAGCGAAACTGCAGTTTTTCAGGACACTAGCACATTTTTTTTCGAATAATTTAGTCCCTTTCCGAATAACCCCGATAATTAAGCATATTTATCATCCATTAAATTTACTGCAACATTTCAGTGTGAGTTACCCAATTCCACGATTTTGAATTTATGTAACATTTTTAGCTTTTCCTTGAATAAATATTGCCTCCTGCCTCAATTATAATTTTGACAGTATTCAGCCTCGGGAGATAAAAATAAAATATTATAATATTTCTACGTTTCGTTGGCTTCGTACATTTAGGTTTCAGAAGAAACTTAGAATTAATAACGTAATTAAATTGTAATAACTGTGGTCTGACTTATTTGAACAAAAATAATTTGTTCTAGTACCTAATTCCATTAATATAATAATTGTTTAAGTTTGGATTGCTGGATGTTTGTTGCTCAATCACGTTGGAACGGCTAAACGAATCTAATTTTTTTAGATTGTAGTCTGAAATAGCACATTAGTTACTTTTTGTCCCGGGAAAATTATGAAACGAGAACTACGTGGGTAAATAAAACCACGGGGCAAGTTTGTTACTTTTTAAAGCAAAAACTACAAAAGAAAACTTATACTACAAACTTAGATCATAATCAGGAATAAAAGTGGCCAAGTGCGAGTTGGGCCCATGAAGGGTTCCATAGCAGCAAATAGCATACTATAATAATATCTTGTAGTTCGTTGTAACTTTTTTTTTAATGAAAACGTTTATTGTGCCAAAATAAAACATTCATAAGATAAAAACACATGAGAATACGCATATGCGACAAAAGCAGTAGGTGGCTCTTTTTCTACGAAAACGTAATTTCGAAAAAAAACTGGCGACTTTCCTTCGCCCGTTCTACTTCGTTTCGTCCGATACAACATTGTTTGACGTTTATATGTTCTAAGCTTACTCTAATCCGAGTAGGGCACAGATTACATAAATAAAACGCAGATGGAACGCGCAGACCAGAGCTCCTGAAGCAGACAAAGCAAATACAAACTCCAGTCAGTACGAAACAGACTTCCGTGTTGTACGGAAGTCGTACGTGTGATTTTAAGTTTTGTTTTAAAATATGCCATCTTGTGTCTTCAAACATTACAAACAATATTCCCAAAAACAAAAAAAGGAAAGAGGAAAATAATTTCATAGCAAAATTTGAATATTTTTACTGCTATTTACATAATATAGGCGATTTAATTTTGGTGATGAATGAAACACAACACCTCAACGAAAATAGGTTAGTGTGGCGATACTAAATTGAAATTATTTTCCCTGAAGTTAAGGTAAAATATAGATTATAATATTTTTTTAAAGATACTCGTAAACCAAATTATTGTTGGGCATTATATTATTCAATTTTAAGCCCTATATTTATAATCCTTTTTTTATTTAATGTGAACCTAGCACTGATCTACGGCGTTCCTCATGTTAATAAAAATAGGTACAAAATAGTGTTGATGAAAACTATAGTTATGAAGCGAGTTATTAATACTTGTATGTACTGTAGAGTTTAAAAAGGTAGGTGAGTTCTTTTGAAAGATATAATTGTTTTAGTTAACCTCATGTTATCCGGTCGAGTCAGCAGTAACATTGTCGAAGTTTTATACGGCGCAAATTTTTGCGTATATACTTACCCAAAAAAGATCTTGTGATCACGCCAATCGCTGTTGGAACCACAAATACTGCAGGCCTACTAAGAAGTCCGATAAACGATATATCGGCCGAACTTTTGAACGTTTCCTACCACGAAAGACAATCGGTCGGTTGGTCGGATCGGCCGTTTCGTTCGATCCGACCCTCATCTGAGCTAAGTCTATAACTTCAGACCGAGATGTATCGATCCGAATGTTTTTCGTGGTACGCTACAGATCCGATTCAGCTGTCGGTCGGATCCGATCATTCGGAGTTTGTTTTCGTATTACACCTGCTGGCCTTGCTGCCCAGGTTGCTTGTAGGTAAAACGTTGCTCTTTTCATCTCCCTGTCTCAACCAACTCGGCTTTGGTTCTCTGGGTGGACGTGAGACTGCCATTCATTCTGTCCCAACTTTCCTTGGCCAATATTGGGGATAGGGCTGATAAAGGTGGACATCAAAAACGCCTTTAATTTGGTTGATCGAGAAGCCCCATTGTCCAAAGTGAAGAATAGTATTCCTCACCTCTACAATTTTCTTTGGCAATGTTATGGAGGACCCCCAAAACTTATCAAAACAATCGTATGCTATCTTCCGTTGGTTATCAACAGGGTGAACCTTCGGCCATACGACTTTCACTCTGGCCATTCAGAAATTCAGAAAAAGAGTTGAAGGGTTGGAAATGAGCATATAGAGTTTACATGGAAGTTCATCAATGTTGAAGATAAAACCGTTGAAACTAGACTCTTGGAAGGTTGCCTGGAAGAAATTGCTTAAAGCAATAAAGTCGCCCTTTACACTGCATCTCTGCATTTATTTGATAAGTTAGCCATGCCTCAGGCGCCCTTTTGGGTATATTTTTAATCCCCAAACCAAAAATAGGGGTGTTATAAGTTTGACGTCGATGTATGTCTTGTGACTGTGATGTGACTTCGCAGCTCTCAAACTGATAGACCGATTTAGTTGCAGTTTTTGTAATTTTTACTTTGATCGATGTTTTGTAAAAACCACAATAAATATCTTAATGTTAAAATAATCCTATCCTTAAAGCAAAAATCTATATTATCAAAGTATTATACGTTAAGAATCCCGCAACATATGCTAATCGCTAGTAGTGTGGTTATAACAATCGTGAAACCTTAAAAACAATGTTTCAATTGCTCTGTGTACCACATGACCATTACTGTTTTGTATTCGTTAGCTAACTCGCTCAGAGCATCTATCCCTGAGGACTTAAAAACTCTTTGTGATCACAGTAACACGCGCCGACAAAGGAACTTACCGGCTCTCGTGGGGAATACAATAGAATTTCGTAGCGACAAAATATATGTTGTATTAAGCTGGTAGAAAGGGTTACGCACAACTCAGTAGTAAGTCCAAAGGGGCGCGTTCTCAATATTGTGAACAACTGTTGAGGTAGATAGTTCGATCGTAACTAGTAGACTATAGGCCCGTGAACAAAGTTTTCGTAGTAAATGAACCACCAGAAGACCTATGTAGGATGATAGAAGGGTATAAAGTAATGAGATTCAGCACTATGCCGTCACTTGTAAGCTGTCCAACTGAGTACGCTGTTTACCATCAGGAAAACGTCCTGCTCGTCTCGTCAATCTGTACTTTCAAAAACTAAAACAATATTCTTCAAAGCGTTCTATTGATTAATTAATTATTATCTGTGAAAGTGAAATTACTTTTTAAATGTATACTTAACCAATGTGACGTTTGCGGAATGCAAAAAAATATTCAAAAATGCTTCTCATGTGTGTTAATGTTTCATTTAATTTGCGTTGTCATCGGTTCTTAAAATGTGTCCAGAGTTTCAAATCAATTAATCGTTTAGAAAGGGATAAATATTTCATTCAAATGTTCTGTTACATAGATACCAATCAAGCTAATAATAGCATCTTAAAAATAAAATATTACGTTGGACTGATGGTCCGTCGTCACAGCTTGAAAGCCAATCGCTGTTTGCCCTTTGATAAAAATAATTTTAGTCCAACCGTTAACTTGTATTGATTACTACGGTATAGATTGTGTATTTTTGCAAAATCAGTATAAGATGGATCGTAAATAAAATTTATTTTAAGATACTAAAGTTACAAAGACAAGCAAGATACGTGTGTGATGATAAACAAAATATTTGCTTCTAAAAGCATGTTATCACGCAACTGTTTCAACATGAAGAGTCCAAATCACTAATGATCTCGTCCATACATAAAGTAATTTTTTTTTTTGCCCTGTAATTTATCTGGAAACATTACCCTATAAACCGAAACACAGTTAGCAGCAATGTTTGCACACTACTGCAAAGATATGTATAATATCGAACGTAATTATTTTAAAATAAATAAATTCTTTTTTTACAAAAAAATTTACCTACTTCAAAACCACAATCCTAGACGCCTTCGCAACTTTTTACCTACTGCCACTATAATTGCTCTTGCACAGTCTCTGCTTCTACCTATCCTGGACTACCCTGGTGTCTGTTTTCCCAATCTTAGAGAAGACCAGATTCAAAAATTTGAGCGCCTCCAAAATTACCCTATTAGATTCATTTTCGGTTTACGTAAATATGATCACGTTTCTCATTATAGCGCCAAGCTCAAGTGGTTACCCATTCGTCTGCGTCGTAATGCTCACATTCTTTTCCTTTTATTCAATATTTTATTTAATCCCTCCACTCCATGCTACCTCAAAAAACGATTCACTTTATGGCGAGACTATCATGCTCGGCCGCTGAGGTCAAAAACTAACTTGACCCTGAATGCCCCAACTGCACGTGCTGAGATGTATTATGGCAAATCCTTTACTTTTCAGGCTGTCCAGTTATGGAATAAGTTGTCTGTTTCTATACGAAAATCTCCATCACTGAATTCTTTTAAAATTAACGTAAAATTGTTTTATTTGTCAAAGCTGGAGTCACAGTAATCTAATTATATTATCTACATATACTAAAAATACCATACTATTCTGTCAAATTAGCATTTTTGTACTGCAATTTTATTTTTAAGAATATACATATGTTTCATGTATATCATTGCATATATTATTATCTTTGTATATTTTATGTAGGTTTACTAATTTATTTGTTGTAGTCATATTATATAGAGTATATTTTACAAGTATCGTAAGTATTTTATTGTTACATTCTCCTGTATAACTGTTTTTTTGTTTATGGTGTGTACAATAAAGAGTATCTATCTATCTATCTATCTAAATAGGCACTCGAAAGCGAAAAATAAGTTAATATAATTATTATAAGCGCAACTCACTCGTCTATTTGAAGTCGGTGTCAGTCAAGTCGAAAAGCTAGTAAGTGATAATGAATTAAATAGAATATATTATATATATATATTATGATATATTGGTGGACAATTCACACACAACGCCATCTGACCCCAAACAAAGCAAAGCTTGTATGATGGCGGCCAGATAGCTGATATAATACCTATATAGTTTTAAATACATACTTATTATACATAGAAACACCCAGTCACAGTGCAAACATTTGAATTCATCACACAAATATTTGCACTGTGTGGGAATCGAACCCACGACCCTCGGCTTCGCAGGCAGAGCCAACTAAGCCACGAGGCCAGTCAAATCCTACTAATATTATAAATGTGAATGTATGGATGTTTGGATGTTTGTTGCTCAATCACGTCCTAACGTATGAACGGATCGGGCTGAAATTTGGAAAACAGATAGATTATAGTCTGGAAGAACACATAGGCTACTTTTTATCCCGAAAAAAAACAACGGGAACAACGGGAACGGGAACTTCGCGGGTAACACCGCGGGGCGCTGCTAGTATTGAATATATTGAATCGGCATGCGCCGTTCTCTCGACTAGACTAGCCGTAACTTCATTAAACTTATTACTACTTATTAACTAAATTATCTAAAGACCGATAAAAGACCAAAGACAATCCAGGTATTCAATCCAACTGAAAGCGATTGATTTTATTAATAGAGATAAAAAACGCTAGCTAGTATTCCTGTCACGTGACGCTAATGTGCATAAGTAAATGTACCGGCTCCATTTTATTTCAGGTTCTAGCAGCGCCCCGCGGTGTTACTCGCGAAGTTCCCGTTCCCGTTGTTCCCGTTGCTCCCGTTGTTTTCCGGGATAAAAAGTAGCCTATGTGTTCTTCCAGACTATAATTTATCTGTGTTCCAAATTTCAGTCCGATCCGTTCATACGTTAGGACGTGATTGAGCAACAAACATCCAAACATCCAAAATTCCAAACATCCCATACATTGACATTTATAATATTATTAGTAGGATAGTAGAATGTAATATCAAATGGTTAGTAGAGAATTAGGTATCATTATTTTGCGCTAATAAAAACCAACAGTCTAACAAGAACGCACAAACTTTGTAGTTATTAATTTCTCGACTATTTCCATTGAAACTGAACTCGAGTAAACGACTCAACAACTGTGACTCGTGTGATCCACAAAAAGAAAAGCAATATAAAACTTTTGCCGTTGTTTAGTTTCCCAACTAACTAGACATTCTACGTGACATTCTTCACATAAGTAGTCAAAAAGGAGAGAAAATGGTTAAATTAAACAACTTTCAAAATTTTACAAATCTATACTAATATTATAAAGCTGAAGAGTTTGTTTGTATGTTTGTTTGAACGCAAGGATCTCTGGAAATACTTGTTCGAATTGAAAGATTCTTTCTTTGTAGGATAGTCGATTTATCGAGGAAGGCTATAGGCTATTTAACATTACGCTACTATCAACAGGAGCCGAGCATGAATGAAAAATGTAACTAAAACGGGAAAAAATATTGGTTTTTGAGAGCTTTCGTTACGTGACAGCATAATGTCATATTTTAAAGGTTGCGTCATTAGAACCTAAACTAACCGAATCTGTTTAAAATTTGAATTGGTACGCTCAATTTTCGATAGATGGCGTAGCAACGCGGGCGCGTTCAGCTAGTCTCTTTAAAAATGAACTTAAACATTGATACAAAGTTTAGTTAAAAATTTTGCAATTACGTTTTATATTTAGCACTCATAAAAGACAAAATGTTAGTGTTTTTATCAAATGTTAATAGACGAAGGAATCACTAATCTAATTTCGATACAGTATTTCTTAATCTTACTAATAAAATTGTGATTGGGAATGTTATAAAACAATCTTAATGAAATTCGGTAGACATATAGATTAGTACCTGGATAATAGAGTTTTGCTTGCTTTCTTTCCCTGAAAAGTCGAATGAAACGTCGATCTCTAAAAGTGAAACCCAGTTAGATCGATTTGTCAACCCCGAAACCCCATGCATACAAAACTTCATGTCAAATATAAATCAGAGATTCAGATTAAGAAAGGATTGCTCATTTAAAGGCATTACATTAGATAGTCAGGAATAAAGTTTAAGCTACTATTTCTATAAGAAAATTACGGCAATGAGAACTATGGGGGCGAAACCATGGGTTGCTACTCGGTTTGCGTTTTGGATCAACTAAGTTATGTTCTACTTTATAGTGACCCGGGAGATTTACTTTACCTATCGGAGATTTTAAACAACTATCGTGGAGATACTCTGTATGCTCTGGATCTAGCATCGTATCTCAAGCCGTATTCTGCCACCACACAGCTTTTGCCACGTTTTTGCCAAAAACCTCATACCCATTTCTAACTATTAACTAACACGACGAATGTATCTCTCAGAAACTCGCAACATTGGCGCCTTCGCAAGAAACAGACTTGTTAGTTTGACCCCTTTGAGAAATGGAACGCCTCGCCGCAGATCTCGGCTCTCGGGTAAAGGATTAACGGCATCTGACAGCATGGCTGACCTCACTTGATAACAGTTTTGATCAAAACACGGCGATAGCATTGTCTTCTTGGACTGAATAGTTTAATTGATGTATCTTTGGTGTGGCGAAAACAGAGCAATAAGTTTTGGTGAAATTGCCATAATTTAACGGAATCTAAATAGAGAAACCGTTTGTAGGTACTTCACAAAATCAATAAGTGGACTGTAAATTAAATTAATTAACATATTTTGAGACGATTGTTTGTAGTTGCAGGTAAAACAACACAGAATAGTCAATACATTTCTGTCTACCTGTCCAAAGAACTGTTTGTTGGTTACAATTTCCATCCCCATCTCGAACAAATTATGATAAATACGAATATTTCCTCTGTCAGCATGTTTCAATTTTTTATTCTTTTAATAAAGAGTGACGAGACAAGCAGGACATTTGCCTGATGGAAAGCAACATGCCTGCCATATAACAGCACAGTGACACGCAGCTATTGGAACATGAAGAGTCCAAATCATTACCTAGCACTGCACTGCGCTCGTCACCCAGAGATCTAAGATGTTATACCTCTAAGCCCTGTAATTTCACTAGAAACATTGCCCTTCAAACCGGAACACAGTAATGTTTGCACAGTAAAAAGTGTTGTTTGAGGAATATCCACCGATAATAGAATATTATTTACCAAAATGTGACTATTCTTTCCAATAAAAGACTTCCATAAAAGTATTGAATGACTCTCCGCCGCGCCGTGACTACGTCCGATGGAAGCCAGAAGGCCACAATAGACACAATAAATAAACGCTGTCAGTGGCAGTCGCCGGGGCTTTGTTCCTGCTCCGGGAAATTACTTCATTGTAGAAAATATTACATTATTCTGACCACTACATATTTCCTACGTTTAAGACAAGTTTTTATTAAAAAATCACCCAAGGCAAAAAAATAAGTTTGCAGTTTTATTTAACATTTTTTGCGTATAAAACAAATATCTAGTAGTAAGTAAGTAATAGTGTATAGATTCCTACTGCACCCAACAAATTGCCAATAACTTTGAACCTGAACCGATTTGTATAAGCCATAGCTGAGTACACTTTCTAATAATTAAGCCATCAAACAAACAAACACAAAAATCATTTCATCCACGTTGAAAGCTACGATGCCACACACACTCATACACACAAACATGTACACACACACGCATGTTACGTATTCAATTCACATGCTTACCATGATCACCCAAAAAAAAAACATATTTGTAAAATCCAAACGAGATTTTGGTCGACAAAAGTTTTTGTAAAACTCGTTTTTTTTTTAATTTTCCTTAAAGTACCTGTTAAAACATAATCTACTTTACAAACAAAGTGTGTCTTTCCATTTAGTACACAATTTACGCGTCAGCTTATATCGATGGCTCCACCAAACGTTTAACCTAGTATATCACCTTCAAAATAAAAGTGGAAAGCGATCTTCGTAATCGTTTGTACTGAAATATTAATTAAGCAAACCTCCGCTGTCAGCGGTCGGTTTAAATAGCCTATTTAAGGAGATTGAGTGACTTTCATCAAACTGCTCACTCGGGCCAGTGGAGTGAGTGGAGAGTGGAGTCGAGACAGGGTACTTACCGACCTGTGAGCTGAAAATAACACTGGGATTGCAGGCGTTGGGGCGTTTTATCTTATTAATATTATAAATGCGAAAGTTCGAATTTTTTAATGTCACGTCAATCACGTTGTCACATCTGAACGTCTGAAAAATACACTATTAGTAAATAAAACCGGCCAAGTGCGAGTGGGACTCCCGCGCGAAGGGTTCCGTACCATTAGCAAATAAACGGCGAAAACCTCTTTGGCTTTGTTCAAAAATTCTTATACATCGCAATTTCCGCAGACAGGCAAAAAGTGGCGCCATCTAGTTTATTTGGGACGGACTAATCGGAAAAAATCAAGTTTGTTGTATGGGTGCCTCCCTTTAATAATGTTTTTATTTTATTTTTAGTATTTGTTGTTATAGCGGCAATAGAAATACATCATCTGTGAAAATTTCAACTGTCTAGCTATCACAGTTCTTGAGATACAGGCTGGTGACAGACGGACGGACGGACGGACAGACGGACAGACGGACGGACAGCCAAGTCTCAGTAATAGGGTTCCGTTTTTACCCTTTGGGTACGGAAGCCTAAAAACATGGTACACGAATCAGTACCATGTATTTGACACACTCAAATAAATAAATTAATTAATACTCTTTTGTTTATTGTTAAAATCTGTGGTTAAATTAAGAAAAGTTTAATATTGCTTTGTGATCGAATTTCAACCACTTGTCGATCACTAGTTTCAATAATTTTATGAACGTACAAGCTGACCCCTTTGACTGAAACTTTGTTCTGCTATTTAAATTATCAACGAAATACATAATATATATACATTTAAATGCATAATGTTTGTTAAGACTAGATGGAGTGACGATATACGAAAGGTGGCTGATGGCGGTTGGAAGCGTTAGACCGAGCATCGAACAGAGTGTCGTATGGCGTATGGGAGAGGCTTATGTCCAGTAGTGGATGAACACAGGCTGATGATGATGCTGAATGTTTGTTGAATGGTTGAATTATTTAGATTTAAAAAGACCAATTTTAAAACCTTATCATTTCTTTTACCTACCAAATAGACAAAGACAGCATTAAAATCGGTTGAGCCTTTTCGGATGAGTACGAAAGCAAACAAACAAACTTTTTATATCTATACTAATATTATAAAGCTGAAGAGTTTGTTTGTTTGTTTGTTTGAACGCTAGGATCTCGGAAACTACTGGACCGATACGAAAGATTCTTTTTTTGTTGGATACTCCATTTATCGAGGAAGGCTATAGGGTATATAACATTACGCTACTATCAATAGGTACGGAGTATGAGTGAATAATGTAAAGAAAACGGGGAAAAATATTTCTCTTCGAGAGCTTTAGTTCCGTGAATTTAAATTCTCTTTGGTCGCTGAAGTCTGTGACGGCGCGTGTCTACATTTGAAGTTTGTGTCATTTGAAGTAATCAAATTTGTTCTACAACAATGCATTGTTGCTTATTTACGTATTTTTAGGGTTCCGTAAAAGGTAATAAAGTGGCCAGCAATGGATATTTTAGTATGGATTTTCCTCAAATAGACGCGGGTGAAACCGCGGGGCACAGCTAGTATAAGATGAAAATATTGTAGTAATGTGTATTCCACAAATATTTTTTGCCACTAGAAATAGATAGATAGAAACACTTTATTGTTCACAACACAAAAAGAAAAATAAATAAACAAAAAGATAAATTCTTAACTCTAGTGGAACAAACGGCGACCTTATCGCTATAATATTGTTTCTGTTCTGAATTTTGTATCACGACCAGTTTACCTCGGTAGCTTATTATGCTTAACTCAAATTATATTTCGATAATAAATTTGAATATCTGTGTTTGAATTTTCATTGTGTTATGTGTTCCTTGTTGTCCCCGACACAGCTTCTTATATTGAGGAAGTGAGTTCGAATTGGAATATTTTAATGTATTTTAAATTAAAAGGGTATATAATACTTTTGCAAATTTTTTAACGGCCTATATTAGGAATGTATTTCAATAAGGTAAGCAAAACGCTGTGTGATTAATTACTATTGGTTTTGCGTTTAACTTGATTCTATTGACGTTATTCATCACACAAATATTAAATAATTTATTTAATATGTGTCTGTATAATATCTTGAACATCGATGCAAAATTGCTATCTTATCGGGCTTTCATGGAATACGTTTCGGAGCCTGATCTAATATCACTATTATTTTTTTCAGTCTGCCTGCTTATACCTCGAAAAGCGACATCGTTTCATGGTTGACATTCCAAAGATTTTATAATGAGGTTTGAAGGTTTAACTCCACTTTTCTGATAAGAACGTCTAAGCTATGGAATGCTTTACCTGAGTAGGTTTTCCCAAAAGATAACAATCTTGATGTTTTCAAGATGACATTGAATCGGTTTCTTCTTTGTAAGCACGCTCCATCATCGGCTCAACTCAGTTGTTTAACACCAGACGTGAATACGATCAAGAGTAAAATACCAAATAATGGTTACAAAATAAATGCACTAGGTAAGAATCAAACCCACGCCCTCCATCCAGTTCTGCGAGGCGCTCTACTCAACGATACCAGTCAATTATTTTACCTTTTGTATTCTAAGCATAAAATTTAATAATTATTAATTAATATAAAAATATAATTTCTCAAAACTAATAACAGCAAAAGCTCAATTAAATATTCATTCCAGCTTCAAATCAAACCTCAGACAAGTAAATAAAATTATGAAACTTCATAATAGAGCTCCGTAGCACGGCTACGGCGCTACAGGTCGCCTCAGTTCGTAGCGAGCTACGCTCTAGTGTAGACGTAACGGCGCGTAGCAAATTCGTTATTATCTTCGTTCGACGTAACGCCGTTTATTTCATTGCTCTATTTTCGCAACTTTCCCCGCTTAGTTTGGAACAGATAAGGAAAAACGGTCGGTGTTTTAACATTCATTGTGATTAAAAGGATTGCAGGTAAGGAAAATAACATACTTCTAACAACATATGAAAGTTTGTAAAGATTAATTAAATTTGCAGTTGTGACAAAAATAAACTACTAAACAGATTTAAAGGAACTTTAGATTAAAATAGGTCAAGCACCAATTTACAAACATATTAGCAATATTACATCCCGACAATATTACACAATTCTACGGTAAGTGAAACGGTTAGGCGCAACTAGTATTACACACATAAGAATTAAATTTATTGTCATTTTAACATACATATATTAATCTTGCACGTCTTTACTTTGTAACGATTTTGAACCCCAAACGGGTTTGAACGATTTTTTTCCAGTAAAACGTTAATTCATCAAAACCACACAAATGTTACATTTTTCTTACAAAAATTAAAAAAAAAACATTAGAGAAACAGATAAAACTTCAGGTAATATTATTAGCGTGAATGTGATGACAATTAACGTATGTATGTGTTCTTTTATAATTAAACTAAATATAACCAAAACCTTGCAGAAATTAAGCATAAGCAGCCCACTAAATGTTCCCACTGCTGGGACTCAGGGCCTTCTCTCGCAAGAAAAGAGTCAATGCCATAATCTAACACGCTGGCCCAGTGCGGATTGGTGGATAAATTTGAAGTTAATCCAGAAATTTTGTTCAAAATAACATATAACCTCTTTTCTATCCCGAAAATGACCAATCTAAACCTAAAGCTGAAATAACTTCAAATGCATTTAACAGCATTAAAGATAAATTCTCGTTATTCGTTCACGCCGTAACTTTAGAACGAATTTGCGTATCTGACAGTAATATAGATAACACATCAAAATAATACGAGCCCATTTTTATCCCAAAAATATATACATGGATGTATAAATGTATACATGTAAAAACCGGTGGAAATAGCGGGATACACCTAATACATAATACAGTACAACTGTAAAAAAAAGTTGTAAAAATGAGATAAACGAAACACGTTTCTCGTTCTATGTTTTCGTTCTGTGTTTTTGTATGTAATTGATTTGGCCGGGATGAGTCCCAGAGCCGGTACCACCCTTCGTGACATCATGTTTGATTAACCTTATTGATTTGTTATTATTGCTTGTTCTATATCATGAATTATTTACAATTATTGTTGTAGTATTAACAGAACTAAAACATTTATTGGGTAAAACGGGTAACTCACGTGTAATATGGTCGTTCAATCCGACTCACTAAATACTAAAACTAAAATACAATGAAAACTACACTACGCTACATACCTAACTCACTACTCAACACACCTGAATAACACGTGAGTTACCCGTATACTAAGTAAACACCTGAATTAATAAGTTGTTAATAATCAATTACGGCTATACAGTTAAGGCTGGTCTATAGTTACGGCTGATCTAGTCGGGAGAACGGCGACTGCCAATCCGGGGGTCTACCGCCGAACGAAAAATGTCATCGCTTTGATGTTTCTCTCTCTTTTCTTTTCGCTTGAAATGATAGAGACAGGATTATCAAAGCAATAGCCGATTTAGTTAGGCGGTAGAAGTGCGGAGACCCTGGGTTTGAAACCACTGTCTTTTCGAAGCCATGTGCGTAATGCCGTTAACTTAAAACGGCGAAGAAAAATATCGCGAGGAAACCGACACGTACCTAGAATCTTTCGAAGTCATGTGTCATCCATCAACCCGCACTGGGCCTTGACTCTCTTCTTGCGAGAGATGGGGCCCGAGTTCCAGCAGTGGGGACATTTCGTGGGCTGTTTATGATTTATGTTAATAATCAATTACTAATTAATAAATTGTAATATTTGCCTGGAAGACATCACTCTAAGTGATAAGGCTGCTGCCAACCGAACTGTTTTTACTGTAATTTATCTAATTCCCCTGTATTGTGGAAGTATTCGTTTTCTAATCTTATATTATCAATTATATGTAGAAGATTTGTCTTATAATTTTACAAAACAATCATTTTTATATATTAGGTCCTTATATATGAAATTCACATTTTGTCAGGGTGGAACAACAAGTATATATTTTTTAAACATAATATATTTATTTAATCAAAGTATGTACTATCATTACTATCTATACACTTTTCCCATCTCATAGGTAGTTAGTTCACTGATCCCTTTAATAAAAAAACCATTCGAGCGGGATTCAATAAAATCGTAAAATTGTAAAAAGATATCAACTCCCATGGACCCAAATTTTAATGTTAAAATATTTGATGAAAATGAGTCTGTTTTTTATGCAGTAAAAGATTATGATTATGATACGGTCTGTCGGTCGGTCTAGTACCAAACATCTACACGCGCAAACACACCCTCACACAACCTCTCTCTCTCTCTCACACACACACACACGCACACACCCTTACATTCATTCATAAGCAAATATTAGCAATGTTAAAATTATGTTTTTATTTTATTGTACATATTGTAATTCTATCAAGGCGGAATACACTAGATTATCCAACACAGGCATTAGCCTAGTGCAGTTTCTAGGGTACAACGTAATTATAGTTTTAGATTCACAATGTGTTCAATTTAAACTTGTGATTTACTTTCGATGAAATATATATATTATTATTAATAATGCGGTCTGTAACGGAGTGCGTTTATCCGTATCCAAAATTCGTTTCAGTTTCTTCGCAAAAAAAAAACAAGCAGCTTTTTATTCCAACCCTTAATGAACACGTCAACAGTTCCAATTAACGAAAGCTAAGTTTTAATGTAATTAAATCTAAACAAAGAGTAAAAGTACAGAGTTTTTGTTCTGAACATTTTTAATTCAAACCGGACGCAGGTTCTCAAAGTTTGTTTGACGAACTGGCCGAAGAATTTAATATGCAAGAGGCTTTTGTATCTGCTTTGTAAATAGACGTTGCTTGTGTGAGGGTTTGGGATTATTAGATAAGTAACTAGCGGTATGTCCCGACTTCGTTCGGATTTAATGATCTCCTACATAGATTTGTATCGAGACGTTCCATTGAGTCAAGATATATCATCATAAAGTTATCTACCATTTAAACTCATGGAATCCCCACTGCACAGGCACGGGTCTTCTCCTGACCTGGTAGGGTGGTTTAGGCCATAGTCCACTCTACCACGCTGCCCAAGTTGCTGGTTGGCAGGCTTCACTTTTCTTTGAAAAATTATATCTTCTCCAACAAGCAGATTACGTCATAATGTATTTCCTTCACCTTTATCAAGTTAGCGGTATGACGCACACGACTTCGAAAAGACAGTGGTGCACGTGGGATTCACATCAGGGGCTCCGGATCGACAGTTGCCGTTTTCCCGACTAGACCAGCTAACTTAATAAATTTCAGGAACATCTGAGTATGAAATTCACACCGGTTTTGCAAATAACCTTTGACGTATATGTAAATAGAACTGAAAAAGTTTACGTGCTCTTCTAATATTGTCAGATTTACTCTGCAGTTTAATTCACAATTTTACAGTGACGTATTTGTAATGACATTAAGCTACGTGGAGTACTCTTTTCTTGTAGAAGAACAAAATAAAAAAAGAAGCCTAATACGGTCATTCTAACGTAGCGGGATACTCGTAGCATCGATCGGAGCGGCGACGGAGCAGCGGAACAGGAATAGCATTATACGATTTTTGGATGGCCGATTTTTTTTTTAGTTCGCATTTCCCACATGTGTAATGACAGTAAATCTGTAGCTGTACAGCCAAAATTCAAATGTATAACTTTTCACTTCTACCGCCAGTTCCTATGACTGCCCATTTTTGTACCAGAGAACCATAAAGCTCTCTTGACGTATTTGTTTGGTTTACTTGTTTACTTTTCACTAGTTTTTCCAGAGAGGGTCGCGGCTCCAGCTCGAGGCTAGCTTATATTTGTTCGTTATTCGAACCTGTTAGAGGTTCTTTCCATTCCAAATACCCGGGAGAACCCCGGAGGGGTTTAAATATTTTATTCAAGATTTGCGCTTTTGAGGTTTAATGTTCCGTTCTGGGAACTATGTTTACTAACTCCATGGACACACATTGAATGGGACTGTTTGTTTTTACTCTGGGTACAATTGCGACTGTTTGTTTACCCGATCTGTGTTTACTTGACATGTTATTGGATATTGTGAAGAATAATAAATGATGTCATGGGAATGTTTCTAAGTGAAAAATACTTATACAAATAATAAAAATACCATGTTGAGGATTTATTGGTAAAGGACTAGCGGAACATGTGGCGGCGTAGCGTCGGAGCAGTAGCGGTGCAGCACAAAGGAACGTGCGTGTTGAACGATTTTTTGATATGGGTGAAATCTTGTGACATCACGTCACTGACATGCATAATAACATATCTGTAGCTATACAGAGGACGTATTAGATTGTGCAACATTATTCTAAGTTGGAGTTTTCACTTCTATCGGTAGTCCCTGCAGCTGTAGTTTTTTCATTTAACTCTTTAAAAAGTTATTTCTACTCTACATTTGTGGGCACGCAGAGTCTGTGAATCCCGACAAAACAGTACACTATTCTACAGTGTTGCTGTTCGTACGATGAATGGGAATTTGAAACGCGTGGAACCTGTATCTAGTTAAAAGTTCTCCCGATAATTTCTACCGCGGACCTGCGGGCTATGGGATGCCCTTACTCCGATAGTAGTTACAATGAACGTCGACAAGGAAAAGTGTAAAAAGAGTATATTTAAACACCTCTCCTGTCTGCCAAAACGTCGTCAGCATATCTGATGTTCCAGAAGTTTATAAGGCAGGGACGCCACTTACCATCAAGCTTATTGTCACTAATCTTGTAAAAGATTATAAACCTCTTTATAAATTTAATAATTTAGTTTTATGCACATTCAAACACGACTTCAATGTAAATAAGTTTTCACGCCAAAAATCACGACAAAAAGAATAATGTACAAACAACGGATTCAAAATTGTGTGTGAAATGTTCACCAATATTTATTTATAATTTCAACAATCAAATAGTTAAGACATCACACAAACGCCGGCACAGATGCTAATAAGGCCACACAACAGTCACGTCAAACGCGTCCCAAACACACCTCCATAATTTCCCTGTATCTCATAAAGTAGTCTGACTCAGGTGTGCGAAATTTAACGATATTTTGGCATACCTCGTGTAATACAAATTAAAGGTAATTTATTCATGTATTCCTTCTACGAAAAGGGAACAAAGCAGGCCTCATTAGCCAGGATTCACATTTAGCGAAATTACATAATGTTATTAAAGTTTTCATTAAGTTATGAAGGCCTGGTACTTCAAAGTGAGGCTTAAGATCCCGAGGTAAGGCATTCTAATAATAATCGTCTTGAGTGGCTGAGATTATGGAATTATTTCATTTAATGCCGGCTCTAAAACGGATTAGGAGTGATTGTATATTATTGCTTCAAGGAAAGCCAATAAAATTCAATATAGTAGGTACGTATTACGTACTTAACTGTAAATGCATTCCTAATTTATTAAAGCCTATTTTAAAGTGAACCGTAAAATATCAGTGATGACGCTGACATTTTTCTTTTTCATAGAAAATTTGTTGCGGAAAATTTGAAAATACTTGGAAGATCAGAGAAAAAGTAATTATCATTTAAAACAAACCACTTTCTGAGATTACACTCAATTAAGAAAATTGCTTCCTCACACATACATCATAGCTCTAGCATCTGTGCCGAAACTTTTACTTCAAAAATTGTTTTCATTAACCATTAGAACGTCTTGATTTTTGTTGCTCATTCACATTGTAAGAAATAAAACTCAGTTTTTGGTCTTAGGCTTACATTACTTGATATCCAGAATAAATAAATGTAGTTTCTGAACTTAAGAGTGCGCCTAGTGCCAGGAAAAAATCAGATTTCACCCGCGCGACGCCCTTCTTAATGTGATATGCATAAAGTCGAGAATAGCATCACACAGTTTGGAGGGGAAATCAATATTAAATCAGGAGTCAATTTTTGACCAAGTTGTATAAAATTAAACATAAATTCAAAAAAGTGTTCGTTTACTTTAATAGAACGTAAAATTAGAAATTTTATTAACAAAAAATAATGTGTGGTCATCGCTGATAATTTCGAGTACATGAATTAAAATAGTTTTTTTCGGTGCAATTTTATTTTATTTTAGGTAAAAAAAGTCTGATATATTATTAACATTCTGTTCGGTTATTGTGCTTCTTCTTGGTTGTACCCACACGTCAATATTTAATCGCGGAATCGCGGAATTTAATAATAATATGAGCGGCGTCGAAAATGTCCTTTTTGCGTTATCTAGCACTAGGCGCCCCCTTAAATGATTGGCTTAAATGGTAATAAGGCTGCTTACGAAGCCGTAGACTGTGGGTTTCGTTACTACGCGAGACGAACATTGTTGTGATGAATTCAAAAATGTGTTATATATCTAGATGTTTCTATGTAAAATAATAATATATGTTTTTACAATTATAATTTTAAGTAATATTTATCAGTTCTGCTATCTAGCTCCCATTTATTTTTTGTACGTGTAGGTAATGCATGTACCCTGCCGCCAGAGAGAGGCGCTCGAGTTAGAGAGAGTGTCGGGAGAGAGCAGCGCACCGTAATACTGTCTGTAATAGTTTTTTTTTTTTTAATAAAGAGTGACGAGACGAGCAGGACATGTGCCTGATGGTAAGCAACATGCCTGCCACATAACAGCACAGTGACACGCAGCTATTGGAACATAAAGAGCCAAATCATTACCTAGCACCGCACTGCGCTCGTCACCCAGAGATCTAAGTTGTTATATCTCTAAGCCCTGTAATTTCTCTGGAAACATTGCCCTTCAAACCGGAACACAGTAATGTTTGCATATTACTGCTTGGCGGTAGAATAATTGACAAAGGTGTGGTACTTCCCCAGGCGGACTCTGCTAAGAGTCCTACCACTACAAAATATATAAATACTACAAAATATATAATGCCTATATAAATGCCTATATAATGCCTATATAAATATAAATGCCTATACTCCGACATCGTGGCCCACCTCAGTAAATAAAAGTTGCTTGGTGTTTGGACATCGGCGCAACTTTTAAGACCACATTGTCGTCGAATGCAAAGCTAAGACGAGCAACCCCTCCTCAGGTTCCTCTTATCTTCACCGTGGGTGACCAATCCAAGGCTACTCTTCTCCCCCCGCCTAGTAAATTCCGGAACCCTCCTTAGGTTGGTATTCCTAGCACTAACTAGCCTCAAAATAATTCTGTATCATGAGAGTCAATTAGCTGTTATGATACTTTTTTATAGTATAGGGTGATGAGACGAGAAGGGACATGTGCCTGATGGTAAGCAACACGCCTGCCCATAACAGCGCACCGGCTCGCAGCTAATGGAACATGAAGAGTCCAAATCATTGCCTAGCACCACACTGCGCTCGTGACCCGGAGATATAAGGTGTTTTATCTTTTAGCTCAGTATTTTCTCTAGAACCATTGCCCTTAAAACTGAAATACAGTAATGTTTGCACACTACTGCTTGGCGGCCGAATAACTAGCAAAGGTGTGGTGCTTCCACATGCGTACTCTGCAAAGAGCCCTACCCCTACAAAACATAATATGATGTAAATATATACCTACTAAAGATACATATAAATAAATGAATACATCGCCTCAATAATCTCGCAGCAGTGAGGAAGAACGTATTTCCCGGTTAACTGCGCTGTAAAAAGAGGACAGCAAAAATTAACCGTAAAAGAAACCGTAAACAAGTCACTTAGACGATAGGCTCGCTCGTAAATATGTAAACTGAGGAGAACAAATGTTTATGTAGATTGTTACAGCTAGTAATCAATTAATAGTTATTACATTTTTTTTACAACTCTCTCCTTGGGAGCGAAGTCCCCGAGTCCCAGCAGTGGGAACGTTTAGTGGGCTGTTGATGTTGATGATGATGATGACATTTTTTTTTTTATTTAAATGCGCAAAGTTTTTACTATGAAAACTACACTATTTTGCCTACATATTTTGACTAAACATCTCTGAATTGTCTATAGACCGCTGAAATTTATGATATAATTCAGATGATTAAGCCCACTACCAGTTGAAAGCGTGCCTTGCATGCTGACGGCATTCCCACGATAAATTGCAAAGCTTAGTACAATACGAGAGATATGTTGTGACAAATAACCGCCAGAATTTTAGTAATGGTACTGTAACAAAACAGGACAGTGATAAAATAACAACACTATTGAAATGATAAAAAATTGCAGCAATACTACTAACACAATCTATCGCATAAACTGCCTTACACCGGCCATCTATTAGATTCTAATAAATCTTCTAATTATTAGAAGATTAATCTTATGGAATGTATAGATCATCAATCATCATCATCATTATATACTATAAGAATAAAAACGAAGCAACAAAAGCTCAATACAAAAAATACTCAGATTGTTTAAAAAAATGCATTCATATCTCACAGAAAAAAATTAATAAACACATAATATCTACTTCTAAAAACAAATGTAAAGCTACATGGGATATAATAAAAAATAATAGTGGTACTAACATTTCCAGCATAGAAAAGATAAAAGTGAATGACCGAATAGTCGAAAACCCAGTACAAATAGCTAATACATTTAATAATCACTTTATACATATGAACAAAACTAATAATAACCAGTCAAATAAACACACGCTACAAAATACTCCAAATGTAAATACCAATACAAATGGATCTAGCCTATTTTTGACACCCACTAGTTCAGCTGAAGTCAAAAGTGTCATTAAATCACTCAATAATACAAAATCTGTGGGCTACGACGAAATAAGTACACATATATTAAAACTCTGTAGCGATGAATGTGCCGAAGTAATCTGCTATCTAATAAATAAGTCCTTTGAACAAGGTTCCTTCCCTGAAGCTTTAAAAATTTCGATTGTGAAACCCCTTCATAAAAAAGATGACAAATTAAACATTAATAACTATCGACCTATTGCTTTAATACCCACCATATCAAAAATATTTGAAAAAATAATGTATCAAAAAGTCAATAATTTTATCACTAAGCACAATATTATCAAAACTGAACAAAACGGATTTCAGAAAAATAAGTCCACAACCTTAGCCAACTTCACTCTAATTAAGAATATAACAGAACATATAAATTCCAATAACCCAGTCGCAGCTTTTTATTTTGACATGAGCAAAGCCTTCGACTTAGTCTGTCATAGAACTTTACTTAACAAACTTGAAAACTATGGCCTTCGAGGACTTGCTCATGACTGGATTAAAAGCTACTTAAGTAATCGAAAACAATGTGTAGAAATTAAAAATATCGATGAACATAACTACTTAAAAAGTTTCTTTTCAGATTACGAAAGTAACAACATAGGTGTCCCACAGGGAAGTATATTGGGACCTCTATTGTTTTTGTTATACATTAACGACTTACCAGATTTAATTTCTTATAAATGCGTCCTGTTCGCAGACGATATTTGCATAATCATTCCAAAACAGAAAAACGTTAATTTTGAACTAAGCATAAATAAAACTATCAAAACTGTAATCGACTGGATGATCAATAACTGCTTAAAAATAAACATAGAAAAGACACACTTTATGCAGTTTCATAACATCAGGACTAAACCACAAAATCTTGAAATAGTTTACGAAGATAAGGAAATAAAAGAAACCACTACAGCTACATTTCTTGGTATTACAATTGATACGCATTGTAATTGGAAAGCTCACATTGAAAACGTATGCTTAAAATTGAGTAGATTTTCATTTGCTCTTCGCAGACTAAGACGTATATCCTGCAGAAAGACGTCATTGATGGCATATCACGGATATGTAGCCTCAGTTCTAAGGTATGGTCTCATCGTTTGGGGCAACTCGGTTGAATTTGAAAGAGCATTTAAAGCTCAAAAAAGATGTATCCGGGCAATCTGCTGTGCTGGCCCCTTAGATTCTTGTAAACCTTTATTCAAAGAGTTAAAAGTGCTTCCTCTTCCCTCTCTGTATATTTACGAAATGTGCATGTTTGTTAAAAAATACCCAGAGCTCTTTAGAAAGTTAGGGAATAATCGCCACTACAGCACTAGATATCCAAATAGATTAGTTTTCCCTCAATGCAATAACGAACTTTATCGCAGAAACTGTTATATAGCCGCCTTAAGAATTTATAATAAGGTTCCAGAACATCTTAAATCATTATCATTCGAAAAGTTTAAATGCGGATTATACAGATGGCTAACTGATCACAATTTTTACGATGTTAAACATTACCTTAATTTTAATGCAAACAGATATAGTCCCAAATAATCTCGGCAATGTAAACGTGAACATACTGATTACCTACTTTTGTATCACATAGTTGTTTTTTTTTTGTATGAACTATTGCTTTTAATATTAGTAATTATTTGTTGTTTAGATTGTAACTTTAATTCTATAATTCTTTAGATATAAAAAACTGTTATTGATATTATAAATTAAGATGTTTCGAAAGTTTAATATTTGTGTAACAATTTTTAAATTTTGAAAGTTTAAATATTTGTGTAACAATTTTTAAATTTCGCATGCCTTTTAGGCTGAAATTGTGCAGCACCATACTATACTATTTTAAGAACTTATTTGTAACCACAATTTTTAGCGAATAAATTACTTTGACTTTGACTTTGACTTTGACATTAACAGCCCACTAAACGTTCCCACTGCTGGGACTCGGGGCCTTCTCTTGCAAGGAGAGAGTTAAGGCCATAATCCACCACGCTGGCCCAGTGCGGGTTGGCGGATGACATATGACTTCGAAAGATTCTAAGTACATGTCGGTTTCCTCACGATGTTTTCCTTCACCGTTCTAAGTTAGCGGCATTACGCACATGACTTCGAAAAGACAGTGGTGCGTGTGGGGTTTGAACCTGGGCTCTCCGGATCGGCAGCCGCCGTTCTCCCGACTAGACCAGCCGTAACTTAATAAATGTATAACGTAATGTATAGATAACAATTAAATATTAGTACCTGGGTGACCGAGCTTTGCTCGGTTTAAACACTGCGTATACTTAGTTACCTACAGATAAAACTTCTCATAAAAGATTCTCATAGAAACTTAAATATAATATCAGAAATATATATATACATAAAATAAAAAAAACGAATGAACTTGAAAAAAAACCAAGCAGCCGTCTGGATTCGAACCCGGATCTACCGTTTCGTGACCACCCGTCTTCCCACCTGAGCTATTTATACTGACGCGCGTGGCGGCGAAATTTACCGTTGCATTCTAATGTCTAATGTAACAGTTTTTGATTGTCTAAAAACACGCATAATATACGTTTCTTAAAAATGAAACCTAGCTAGATCGACTTATCGTCCCCGAAACCCCCTGCATACATAATTTCATGAAAATCGTTCGAGTCGTTTCCGAGATTCAGATTCTATATATATATACATATTTATATACAAGAATTGCTCGTTTAAAGGTATAAGATTGGATCAAACAGTCCTTACATAGTATGGAAAATTTGATTTCATTTAGTTCAGTAGTTAAAGAATATCACGGACAAGAAGTATATTATGACGAAATGATCGTACTTAATAATCCTACTAATATTATAAATGCGAAAGTTAGGATGTTTGTTGCTCCATCACATCGGAACACATAACCGGATAAGGCTGAAGTTTTAAATACAAATAGATTACAGTAGTCGAGAATCTTCTTATATATAAAATTATCGTGTCGCAGTGTTAGTTACCTTACTCCTCCGAAACGGCTTTACTGATTTTTACCAAATTTTATATGCGTATTCAATAGGTCTGAGAATCGGCTCCTATCTATTTTTCATACCCCTAAGTGATAAGGGTTTGTTCATCCCTGCATTTATTTTTTATTTTTGAGCAAAATTTTTCGTTTTTATTTTTTCATAATGTGGCATTAAAAAATACATACAACCCTAAATTTTACCCTGTTATCACAAACCCCAATTTTTTAATAGGCATTTTGGTAATTTAATCATTTGACAGTGAACTCCTCCTAAGCGGCGGGACCGATTTGAATGATTTTTTGTGTGTGTACAAGTGGATTCGAGTATGGTTTAGATTCACAAATAAGCCCGGCAGATGGCGCCGCAGACAGTGTCTAGGTTATGATCCCAGCGAAGCCGGAACGGTTTTCTATATGTGTTAACACATATAGTTTACTAAATTACTTTTGATCATGGGAAAATAACAGGAGCTGCGCGGCTAAAATCGCGGGGCGCTATAGTCTAGTCAACAAAAATCGCGGGGCGCTATAGTCTAGTCAACAAAAATCGCGGGGCGCTATAGTCTAGTCAACAAAAATCGCAGGGCGCTATAGTCTAGTCAACAAAAATCGCGGGGCGCTATAGTCTAGTCAACAAAAATCGCGGGGCGCTATAGTCTAGTCAACAAAAATCGCGGGGCGATATAGTCTTAGTTACTATACTACTTTAGTAGTGGTAGGACTCTTAGCAGAGTCCGCCTGGGGAAGTACCACACCTTTGCCAAATATTCTACCGCCAAACTGTAATGTGCAAACATTACTGTGTTTCGTTTTGAAGGGCAATGATTCCAGAGAAATTACAGGGCTTAGAGACATAATATCTTAGATCTCTGGGTGACGAGCGCAGTGCAGTGCTAGGTAATGATTTGGACTATCATGTTCCAATAGCTGCGTGTTACTGTGCTGTTATGTGGCAGGTATGTTGCTTACCATCAGGCACATGACCTGCTCGTCGCGTCACTCTATGCTATAAAAAAAAAAGTCTAGTCAACAAGTTTAAAAACGTATTATATAGAAATAAAGCTTCTAAGATCATGTGCGATAGCTCATTCGATTCGGAATGACGTTTAGCATCGAAATTCCAAATCTAATGAGCTATCGCACATGTTTCTAGGATCTTTTTTTCTATTTAACACATTTTCGAACTCGTTGACTAGACTACTAGTTATAAATAGAGATATGTATTCGGGAGTATGACTACCATGACTATTTTATTCTTTATATTCATCCTAGAAACACTATAGTATAGTTTCAAACCCACCTGATGCGTAAACATGTTATCTTAGGCTATTCAGATAGCATCATGTAATTTCAACGTGAAACATTACTGCTCGCTAACTGATTTTAACATACTGTAGAAGTAATTATTATTACTTGAACTATAATTATTATGGGACTGTTTTTGTGAATATGGAGATACACGTATTTATTTATAACTAGCAGCGCCCCGCGGTGTTACCCGCGAAGTTCCCGTTCCCGTTGTTCCCGTTGTTTTTCCGGGATAAAGTAAAAAGGGAAAAGTAGCCTATGTATTCTTCCAGACTATAATCTATATATGTTCCAAATTTCAGCCCGATCCGTTCATACGTTAGGACGTGATTGAGCAACAAACATCCAAACATCCATACACTGGCATTTATAATATTACTAGCAGCGCCCCGCGGTGTTACCCGCGTAGTTCCCGTTCCCGTTGTTTTCCGGGATAAAAAGTAGCCTATGTGTTCTTCCAGACTATAATCTATATGTGTTCCGAATTTCAGCCCGATCCGTTCATACGTTAGGACGTGATTGAGCAACAAACATCCAAACATCCATACATTGACATTTATAATATTAGTAGGATGGGATAAACAGTCAAAATACAATATAAATCTTAAAACCAATCCCTGAGTTACTTCCGACATATAACGTGTCAAAAGGCCATCTCCCTACTCAACGCTCTGTTCTCTCAGCATCCAGAAGTTGACATTTTTGTCATTAAATTGTATGCGTTTGTTAATGTTTGTTTAAACCCGCCATTCGTGACGTATATGTCTGAGAGACCGGGTGATCAGAAAAATACGCGTAACTTTTTTTCCCGTCGTCGATTTGGGTTGAAATTTCGGGTAGCTGCCTCTTTTTAAGTCCCACGCCAATATGACTGCTTACGACTTCACCACGGACCCATGTTCTTGAGTTATAGGGCCAACCCGGTCCGTGAGACCGGCGTCACCAAACGCGTAAGTGAAATATTTACAATTATTTTACCACAGAATTTTAGAAACATTAGAATATCATCAAAAGTAAATACTAGAGTTGCAGTTATCTCTATTACAATTGTTATATATTTGATTAATGTGATTTTTGTATAAATTTTAGGACATTTTTTTAAAAACATCACAGTTTTGATTTTCAAGAATGAAAACCTCGTTTGAGTATGTTTTCTGCGAAAAACAACAGCATCGCATGTAGGCTCTTTTGCCAGACGTGTTATCTGATGAAGAAAGCTTACAGGAATATTTGGATAGGGAAAATGAAAAAAATAACGTTGAACTTAAAATCTCGTATCACATCAAACTTCGGACAGGAAAGAAGATTAGAGTGACCGAAAATCTCCACGTACAAATGCTGTCAGTTAGGTGATACATGTAGGTAGCTAATTATCCAAACTAAAACTACACCGCCGTCATTTTATCGGAAATTGAGGTATGAAAGTTATTGAATCTTATCTAAGGGAAACAAAGTACATAATTTAATTTACAAAGGCTGATGAGAGAATAGCTTCAAAATGGAGGATAAACTTAATCCTGTCGATTTTTTTACGAAAAAGGGGATGCTATGACGGTGATGGAAAAATAAAAAAACTATCTTTATTTTGCTAAAAATTCGAAACATATTTGTGCCTTAAGCATGTAATGTCTTGTTGTAGAAGCTGTATGACCTCTCAAAAATAGTAATTTTTGAGGACATTTTTATTATTTTTTTTGTTAGTAGGATATATATTTTTATTTATTTTCGAATAGTTTGCAATGTCCTAAAATCAAAACAAGCTGATTTTAGTCGAAAAAGTTAAACATACTATATCAATATTTTTTTTTTGTAAACATGTAGGCAAAACGTAGTATTTTTTAGTGTCGTAAATTAAATTGTATGATAAGTAATATGAACCTATGACGAACTGTATTTTTGTGTTTTATTGTAAAAAATAGGCTTATTATTAAACTTTAAGTAACAAAAAGTAGAATATCTAATGAATAGTTGGCCAAATCTTAGGTTGAAAACCCTGGTCTGAGAGACCGGCGTCACCAAAGTTGTAAGTGAAATTGACGTCACCAATGGCGGGTTAAGTTACCAGTGTACAAATATGTGTAAGTTTAATTATTTTTTTGCTTGTAAAAAGTATGTTTGCTTTTTAATGTCCAAATTATCTTTGTACTAATACTCGTTTTACTATTTAAGTGTTTTATCTTTTTCGTTATAAATTGATGTTCATTATGGATGTTATAACTTGACACACGTTTTGGCGTAACTGTGTGTGCAAGTAGTTGATAAATAAATAAATATTGGTAGACAATAAATAAATAAAAGAATTACAACTTCAATAAATTATTTTGTCTCATGTCATGTTAATCCACTTATTATTGCGTCGGTTATTTCCTATTTACCGAGTCGTATATCGCACCCGGATAGCGATTCAATATTCTGTTTGTGTAACAAACGGGCTATTATATCCGGCACAGAAACGGAATATACATGAGCTTAGTTTAGGAATAGTTATGGCACAATTTCTTATAATTAGGTTTTTTTTAAATTATAATTATCGCTATTGCTATATAAATAGGTACGTGGCTATGGAAATAACTTACTCTAGCTAATTTAGGAATAATGTTTCTATAAGATTTTTCTTACAAATCCTACTATCCTACTAATATCCTACTATATAATATTATAAATGTCAATGTATGGATGTTTGGATATTTGGATGTTTGGATGTTTGTTGCTCAATCACGTCCTAACGTATGAACGGATCGGGCTGAAATTTGGAACGTATATAGATTATAGTCTGGAAGAACACATAGGCTACTTTTCCCTTTTTACTTTATCCCGGAAAAACAACGGGAACAGCGGGAACGGGAACTTCACGGGTAACACCGCGGGGCGCAGCTAGTAGGTACATAAGTAGATAAACATTGCACAACTGATTGCACTTTTTTTTTGACAATTCACACACAGCATCATCTGAGCTCAAACTAAGCAAAGCTTGTACTATGGCGGCCAGATAGCTGATATAATTAATAATTATATAGTTTTAAATACATACTTTCTATACATATATGAACTAACATTATTATAGTTAATGAAATAGAACATAGACTTAAGACAAGCTGTGGCTTGAAAAAGCAACATCGTGTCTTGTTTGACGTGCTAAAGATTCAAACGAAGATGTATAACTCTACTTTTATGATACAGAATGTCTAGGCTATGGAATGCGTTGCTGAAGTGTATTTTTCCGATAGTTCCAATCTTGGTGTTTTCAAATCGAGAATGATGAATCGGTTTCAAGCGTTTGAGTGTAAACTCATAGGTAGGTCAATAAAAAAACATACTTCATGTTAACATTCTGGAGCATCGCGCACTCTCTGCCTCTCAGATCGAAACATAACTTGTCGCTTCAATCGCCCTCAGCACACAGTCAATTCTACGGCAAGTCGTTTGCTTTTCAGGCTGTTCAGCTATGGAATGCTTTGCCTGTATCTACTAGGCAAGCTCCATCGCTTGCTGTTTTTAAAGACCATGTGAAACAAATTTACTTTTCGCAGTCGTCATCTAGTTGAAATAATCACTCTTAATTGTGTATCCATACTTAAACTTTTAATGTATGTATTAGTATATTATTATTTTTTATACAAATTATTATATGTATTAGGATGTACAATTATTTCTATGTAGGTTTATCAGTATATATTATTCATGTTACTGGATTTTTTTTTTTTGTTGATTATTTTTTTATTTTTAGTAATGTTATAGAAGTATCCACCTCTTTTTATTTGTACTTCCCGTTTTCCTATTTTCGTATCTGTTTTTCCATCCTACGGTTGCCTGGAAGAGATCGCTTTTAGCGATAAGGTCGCCCATTGCTACTTTAATTTTAGTCTTTAAGTTTTTATGTCTTTTATTTTAAATTTAGTGCAATAAAGAGTTAATCTATCTATCTATCTTCATCGAACTTGTACCAATAATTAAATCACGTTTGATTGATTGTTGAAATCACAGAGCCGACTTTGATATCAACATTTTCTTTGAACTAAATAAGCGGCTGTATTGTGCTTCGATAAGTTTGAAACTCAATGCAGAAAATGTTGTTTTGTTATTGTCGCCGTCACAGGAATTTTAAATTATTATTAAAACTTTTTCCCTGCCTATTGTGGAACCAGAACAAAATTATTATTCATACATATTCACAAAACTCTGCCCCAAAGAAACTTTTAAAAGATCGGAAATAATTCCAACAACAAATTGTGACAAATCTGAAGCACGTTTTAATTTTTTTTATAACCAGTACACAACAAATAACAGGACAAGCAGGACATATACCTGATGGTAAGCAGCATTCCTGCCCATAACAGAACAGGACAAATTCACTGCACTGCGCTCGACATCCAGAGAAATAAGGTGATCTATCTGTATGCCCTGTAATTTCTCTAGAATCATTGCTCTTCAAATCGGAACACAATGACATTACTGCTTGGTATACTGTACTGCTGGTAGTACATTACAAAAAATGGTAAAGGTATGATACTTCCCCAGGCGGACTTTGAGTTAAACTCAAAGAGTTCTACCCACAGAAATCTAAATAATAATTAGATTTCTGTGGTTCTACCACTACCATTTGCATTACATATACCTGACATAAAAACGTGATGAATTGCTACACAGAAATCTAAATTTACCTTATTATTTAGATTTCTGTGATTGCAACCAATCAAAATTTAATACTCCTCGAGGAACACTACTATATTCCGGAAAAAACACACACGTAAAATACGTGGTCGCATACCAAAGTAATTTCTGTGTTGAAAATAAAATATGAATCATAAAAAGTGTTTTTGTACCGCTGTGGGGGCAGACCCGAGCTCTTTGTGGGTCTCTCGAGTAGCAAGGGTCTCGTTTTGTGACGATGTTTTCACTTTTATAGCCATCCATCTTAGTCAGGCGTTACATGAACTCTTTGTTGCGCATCTGCCGTTTACCTTCCGAAATGTCGTCATTTGTTTTAGAGTTTTGGATGATTTGTGCTTCTAACTTTGGAAGCCATTAGTCATCTCAGATGGGTTTGCTACAATCTCAATGGTTGTCTTCAAACATGTTTTTCAGGTATATAACAGATTAACATAAAGATCGAGAGCTGTGAAATGGATTCTCTTTGAGACGCGTTTGATCGTTGACAGTCGAATGAATAAAATTTAGATTTGTTGTCTACATTTCATTTTCTATATTTCATTTCATTCTCAAGAGCTATTTATTTATTTAGTAGAAATATGTCACTACGTAAAACTACGTATTGTTTAAAAATCCGTCGCTATGTATTGGTAATGTAGGTAGTTAAGTTTTTTTTATTAAAAGTTTTCTGTACACGTATCAATAAAACAAGTTTGTTTATCTTTTACTTCAGCTATTATTTAGGACTTGCACAAAATTTGGTATGTCATACCTACTTACATCGACTTTGTTTGCATTACGGTTACAATGCTTACTTTCTTTAGATACATTTTCTACAGTTCTATACTTTACTATATTTAAATACTTTCTATAGATATCGTCGCTTAACATCAGGCGAGATGGCGGTCAAGTGTTAACCGATAAAAGTAAAAAAAAAGATAAATGTACATAAAATTACAGATCTACGAGTATGGTATTGAGCCTTTTTGTCGCCAAGGTCGTCAAGCAAATAGTATGTTTTGTGATAGCATGTTGTGACAGTATGTCTTTGAATAAGTAATCTTCTGAACTTTTTAAGGTCGGTCTCTCTTTTAACACGCTTTTATTAGCTTCACTTGTATACTTATAACAAATATATATTATAACTATAATATACTTGTAACTAAATATGTATGTAAGAAAATTTTGGAATCTTAATTTGACCCACTTTCCGGTCTTCGATTAGGATGAAATTTTGCACACGCTCTGAGTTCTAATGACAACACATGACTAGCTAAGAAACGTCATTACAAATCCAATATGGCCTGCCCAAGATGGCGGATTGGCTGTTTGAAATTCACCCCCATGATATTGGTATCAAATGGTTTTTTCGTATTTCTTAATGGTGTTTATTGGTATCAAATGTTTTTTTCTTATTTCTGACAGCAAACCCTTTTAGTCACGTGAATTAAAAATAATATGGTGGACCGGCATGATATGGGTATCAAATGAAAGGGTTTGCTGTCAGGAATACAAAAAAATCACGTAAACTAAATCCAACATGGTGGCCGTTCCAAGGTGGCGGAAAGCGTGTTTTTTAGTCTGTTAAACTATTATTAAGAGAGAACTCTTACATGTGTAGTGGGTAGGTGGTAAAATATATATTTATTCATTACGTAATAAACGCCTTTTCGTACGATATTTCGCGTAATATTATTGCTTTATAAGTCTATAATCTCTTTGTTGGAATATCCCAAGGAATTAATGTATTACAATAACTCAATTTTCTCGAAAATAGGTCAAATTTAACGAAATTATTGTGCCTTCGGGAACAGCTGCGTAGACCTTCCGACAAACTAATTTATCAGTGAAGATCCCACAAGACTCGACTATGAACGCGCACAATGTCAATAATTTAATGACTTTCGTCGTTGTGTGGTATCATTGAAGTCGAATTTATATTCATTGAAAGTGTTAGTTTCACAGAAATCTAAATATTATTTAGATTTCTGTGGTTAGTTTGCAATCTAAAGTTTGATAGCAGCTAATGAAGAAAACGGTAGGAATTTAAGACCAAAATGTATAGTAAGAAAGTGTGGTCCCAGTATCGATAACTTCCCATTTTAGAAGCATAAAATCGTAAGTTAAATGTCGTTTGCAACTTTGAGTATTTTTCCTACTGCAAGTTTGTCTTCGCGACTAGATTTAACGTTATTTGTAAATCCTTGTGAGAAAATCAATGTTTCTAACACATCTTTCAAGGACGAATATTATCAAGTTCCAGTGAGTAACAACAAGCGGGCTGTTTGTTCTACATCAGAGTATTTTATAATAAAGAATCCTGGTGACTGAAAAGCAGTGGGCTATTTAGAAGCAGTAAGTAGGCTATTTAGAAGCTGCTTCGAAATTGCTCGTTTGAGACGATATCAGATCCTTTTAGGTTTCTGGATAAATAACATGGGTAATGTTGTTGGCACTTTAAGTTAAATTGTTTCTCCTTCACCGCTTGCAAAAAACACACAAAATGTATCGTATGTAGGTCACAAATGTTATAAAATCCCGAATTAAAGCCAGAGCAAGTAAAAACTAGCATTCTAAAAGGCTACTTTAATAGGATATCGGACTGGGTCAAAAATAGACCATTACAATTTTAGTCCGTCAGTTAGATCATGGAAAAATACAAAGACGTTATACAAACAAAAAAAAATGAAATCTGTGGAAAAATATGAGACGTATTTCTTGTTTTTTCAAAATATTAAAAATCGACAGAGAAATAGAACATCAAACTTTGAGAGTGGGGTACTCGTGAGTAAAAATCGTACCCACAAGTGACGTCACGCGAAACTTCGAAGCACTGTATCTTCGTAATTTTTTGTTTGTGAAACAAAAGAAAAAATACGTGTACAACATTTTTTAGCAATCTAACTGACGGTCTAGTTAGTTTTTTAAGGATTGTGTCCTATTGTAGGTGCGTATATACAGCCCATTAAATGTTCCTATAGTGGTGCACGTGGGAGTTGAATCCGGGTCTCCGGATTGGCAGTCGCCTTTCTTCCGACTAGACCCGCCGGGAAAATGTAGAAATGTCCAATAAAGATATTTTAATTAGAATAGTATAATAGTCACTCTTTATTTAAAAAAAAAATACTATACAATTATTCCCAGGGCCACGGCCTCCTAGGTATAGAAGTAACACAGTAATTTTGCATTCTTTCGTTTGAGCCGTAAGTAGAAGGAATAGAGACGTTTTTGGATTAATGTTTGATGTTTGCTTTCCTCGGAAGCTGTCCGTAGAGTTAAAATTTCATTTTTCTGAGTGCTCTTTCAAAAGTGTCTTTGAATGTTGAAGTTTGCTGTAAAATGGGAATCCTTTTTATAAATTGCGATATTTCATAGGATTTTTTTTAGAACAGACATAATCGTTTATAGCAAAACTAAAAGATGGAAGCAACACTAAATACCTATACTACCAAAATACTACTTACACTAAGCACATCTGAATATATGACCCATAAATATCTCGAGCTAATAAATATGATCAAGCCCACTATCAGTTCGAATCGCACCAAGTATGTTGGCGGTATTACCGCGCTGAATGCCAGTGCTTATGCCGAAATTGAATAGTTTCCCAATATTATTCCCGTTTTGGGAAGTATTGTACTCTCAAGGATGACAAAACATTTTGCTAGATTTTTCTATTCGTAGAGATATACGAGCAATACATGCGCCTGATGATAAGTTATACTCCTGCCCATAACAATATAATACCACACAGGTATTTGAAGATGAATAGTCTAAACCAGGGATTGGCAACGCGCGGCCTTTTGAATGGCAGCTTTGAATATTTACTAAATTAGTATTTACTAAGACACCACCTATGAATGCGGGGGTGCAAATGAGTCACAAACTTTTAGAAGTGTGGCCCACTTTTCTCTTCTTTTTTTACCATGTGGCCCATGGCTCCCAAAACGTTGCCGACCACTGGTCTAAACTCAAAAACATAGCAAGCTCTACACTGCGATATAAGGTGTTGGTGATAATGTTGTTGTCTTCTACTTTACTGTACCATTGCCGTTCAAACGTTTGTATTAAACACAGTAATGTTCGCACATTACTTCTTGGCGGTAAAATAACTGGTAATTATGTCGCAAAATTTATTGTTTTTTAAAATATTTTTGTGTGAAACTCTTAATGCGGTTCACAGAATACATATACATACCCAGTTTCAACAGTATAGTTCTTATAGTTTCGGAAAAAAGTGGCTGTGACACGGATGCACAGACATGACGAATCCATTAGGGTTCTGTTTTTATGTTTCACGGAGCCCTAAAAAAACGTTCAGACGACGCATTCAATTCAGTTTTGGTGTTCTTACTGCGAAAATAGAGTCAAAGCTCTTTGAAACGTCAAACACGAAACAAAGTCGTGTCTTTGTGCTATTCGAGTAGTCCAATAGAAAAACGACTGTTTTTCTACTACCTGGGCAGTATTAGATCATGCAGAACAGCTGCTCACTCTCCGAAATGCATCCAATAAAACAAATAGTAAAAAATGGTAGACTGTGCAACTAAACTCTGTGTGACAGATAAATGTGGTGCGATATCAAGTTTTTTGACCGTACTGTACCTACCCCGAATTAAATTGCTTTTGCCATTGTTATCGTTGTCACTTTCGTTTCGACAGGAAATGAAAGAGAAAAACTCCAAAAATCATCCGTTTAAGGTTTTACCAGCTTAGCGCTCGCTGTCTGCTGCGGGCGCTGCTTATCTTATTGTGAGTAAACTCTTTTGTTCGTTCTCCTATCGCCTTCGTCCTACAACAGACGTGGAAGCGGTAAAATATCAACTACTACGTTAAACTATATCGTCGCTCAAGCGTTCCCGTATGGGAGTGCATCTGAAGTATATGTACTCGTACCTACCTACCTAATAACCTACCTAACAAAAAATAGTCATTATGTATGAATTTATAATTCACGGAGCTATCGCGTGACATACCTACGTAAGATGTTGTGAGATGTACAATAAAACTTACAGTCGAATTGAGAACCTCCTTTTCTTTCGAAATCAGCTAACTAAATATAATATAAACTTGATGTCACAAAATTTCAGTAGGTATTCAGATAAGGAATAGCGAGGGGCAAATCTTTAAGTTTTTGACGTGACAACGTCTAAAGGCCGAATTACATCAGACGAGCGAATGCTCATTCTTTCCCCATTGTATCAAATTCATTTGGTGTAAACAAACGTAGAGCATTCTTTCGTTGTTTTGTTTGCGTTCGCAAAGATTCTATGGAAAATATAAAGGTCGATTTACATCAGACGAGCGAATGCTCATTCTATTATCCCCACTGTATCAAATTAATTTGGTGTAAACAAACGTAGAGTATTCTTTCGTTGTTTTGTTTGCGTTCGCAAAGATTCTATGGAATATATAATATGGAAAACGCTAAGAACGATCTTTCGTTTACACTAAAAGATCGAGAAAGAATGCTCTTGTTCCAGCTCTAGCTCTATGTTCGTTCAGTTTAAATCGGCCTTAATAAATCGATGAACGCCGGCTCCATGCCCGAAAAAGTGTCCCGTTACACTCATTGGACGCTTGCGCAGCATCTATCAATGTTTTGTTATGGCGTTGTCACGTTGAACTATCGTCTGTAAACCAATCAACTTTACAGACAATCAACATTATTTAATTAAACATAGGTCTGCACTTGACCGTCATCTCGCTGGATGTAATTCGAAATGGAACGCGCTTTCTTAAAATAATTAGAAATATCAACTATCACGTCAAACAAAACTGAGTTTAAGGCAATTATTGTTAAGGCCTGTTTTCATTTTGATAATTACGAGTGCGAGGGAGTAGTGCAGGTGTTGAGTGATTAGTAGCAAATACGTGTGGACACCGATTGATTATTGCGAGTGCATAGTAATCAATCACGATTACTCACTCGCATTCGCAATCGCACTCGCACTCACACTCGCACTAATCAAAATGCAACCCGGCCTTTAGTCTATATTCGCTTCTGTTTTATGCTCGCTAGTAGGACAAATGTAAATTCTTTTGTTCGCTGGCATTACGTCTATAACCCTTCTGAGAAGCTCTTTGCAGATTAGAAGATTCTGAAGGAAAATGGATTAAACTTCTTCTTGACTTCACTAACAATAACTTTGTTTTGTGTGCCTTAGAAAATATTGTAGTGTTTTCTACTAACACGCTGTTTACGTTTTATGTAATAATCTGTTTATTACAGCTGTTTCAGTTTCACATATACCCCGTTCGTCTGAATCAAATTAAGTAACTTTATCAAGCCTCGTGTTAAGCGATGACAATATGGTATATGATAGATTAAACTTACCTTTCTATATGAAACCGATTAACGTTGCGTTGCATGTATAAAAGAATACAAAATACAAATACAAAATACAAAATGTTTTTATTAATGCAACATAAGGTAGTACAAAATAAAAGTGAAAATCCCTGTCTACCGCTTTAGCGTGAGCTGTGTTGCAGCAGACAGTGCCTTATTACCCACACACGCAACGCATTCTAGGGTTTAATGGTCTTACAATTAAAACGGAATTCCTATCTCTTCTCTTAAATCTTTGGAATGTTAACCACGAAATTTTTAGAGCCACAAATAGTCTGATAGAAAAAAGACAAAGTAAAAAAATCATCATGAATATCAGCTGGTCATTCTCCGAAATATTCCCCATAAAAATGGATACTTACAACTTTATTATAGGATATTCAAGACTTTGTAGTATATTTCAAACAAGGGTCGTAGGGGTATTCATAAATGTTTATCGGTGTCCGTCGATAAACCACACAAATTGTAAAGCAAGCATAAATTGAAATAAAAGATAAACTAAGCATATATCAAATCGAAGTTAAAACTAAAAACCGCGCTGATTAATACCCACAGAATTCCTGCCTAGAACAATGAACGTCCATTAAAGTAGCCGTTTCAATGAGTAATGAAAAACTGGGGATTTTTAATTAAAACCACTTCACTTCAAAGAGAGTAATTTGAGACCTAGTAGTGATTCTTTTACAATCTCTGGAAGACTACGGACTATTTTTAGGAAGAATATTTTTTTACAAGCTCCATCCCGAGTCCTTTTTGTGTTGTAATATTTTATAGTCGAAACTTTCTGTGTTTGTTAATGTGTAAGTATGTATGTTTGTTCCGATGTATTTCTGTAACGGCTTATCGGATATGAAGGAAAGGAAATTCATAGTAAATGATCTATCCCGTCAAAGTTAATAACGGCTTATACTGCGAGTGTAGAGATATATTTATTTTGCCAGCATTTAATATCTATACAAAGACATTATTTGTCTTCATTATGTATACATAAAAACTCGTGTAACGTCTGCAACGAGCTCAAAAGCTACTGAACTGATTTTAATAAAAAATAGCACACTGTGTACAGTTTGATCCAACTTGAGAGATAGATGAGAGTTTATGACTCAATTTATTTACTACTAGCTGAACGCGCGCGCGTTGCTACGCCATCTATCGAAAATTGGTCGTACCAATTCAAATTTTGGACGAACTCGGTTACTTTAGGTTTTAATGACGCAACCTTTAAAATATGACATATACTGTCACGCAACCAAAGCTCTCAAAAAGCAATATTTTTTCCCGTTTTTGATACATTTTTCACTCATGCTCGGCTCCTGTTGGTAGTAGCGTAATGTTAAATACCCTATAGCCTTCCCCGATAAATGGACTATCCTATAAAGAAAGAATCTTTCAATTCGGACCAGTAGTTCCAGAGATCCTTGCGTTCAAACAAACAAACAAACATACAAACAAACAAACTCTTCAGCTTTATAATATTAGTATAGATAGTAATTATTATAACAATTACTTATGTACTGTATGTGTTACATATATCTGACTGAGAAATATTTGTTTATAATCATATCTAACGTCGTTTGATTGTAATCTAACGGTAATAAGGGGAAGCACCACACCTTTTTTTTGTCTATTTATACACAACACCATCTGACCCCAAACTAAGCAAAACTTTTACGATGGCAGCCAGATAACTGATATAATACTTATATAGTTTTAAATACATACTTATTATACATAGAAACATCCAGACACAGTGCAAACATTTGAATTCATCACACTAACTTTGCCAGTTATCCGACCGCCAAGCAGTAATGAGCAAACATTACTGTGTTCCGGTTTGAAGGGCAATGTTTCCAGATAAATTACAGGGCTTAGATATATAACAACTTAGATCTCTGGGTAGCGAGCGTAGTGCAGGGCTAGGTAATGATTTGGACTCTTCATATTCCAATAGCTGCGTGTCACTGTGCTGTCATGTGGCAGGCATGTTGCTTACCATCAGGCACATGACCTGTTTGTCTCGTCACTCTTTATAAAAAAAACGGTTTTGCGGTGACATATCCTACTAATATTATAAATGCGAAAGTTTAGATGATGGGATGTTTCTTTCTCAATCACATCGCAACATATGAACGGATCGGGGTGAAATCTGGAACACAGATTTTAATCTAGAATATACTCATATACTCATTTATTAATAACCAGGGGTTACACGTCACATATTTACATAATTCTGATAGTTCTAATGAATAATATGATACAGTCAATAAATCAATGGAGAGTTAATTAATTACAACAGTTCTTCTCTTTTGCATCCTGAAGGCACGTTCCCAATCGGCCGATCGCCCCCAGAACTCTACGCCGTATTGCAAAAGAGAGTGCACCGATGCGAAATAGCAGCTTCGGACCATGTCGCGGGGTAACACCGCCGACAAACGCCAGAGTGCGAAGCTCGCACGCCCGACTTTTTGACAAAGCGTGTCAATATGGCTCACCCAAGTGAGCGTGCTGTCGATCTGAAAACCCAGGAAAGTCGTCATCAGTACCTGCTCCATTTTCCTATCCCCGATCCACACATCGAGTGGATCCTGCTTGTGTCCCGATAAATCGAACTGCGTAACGTGCGTTTTGTTTATGTTTAACACCAAGCCGTTATTACCAAACCATTTGTTCAAATCGTTTGCAACTCTATTCAGTTTGTCCTCCAGTTCGCCTCGGGTGGGAGCGGTGACTATTGCGGCCACGTCATCAGCATACATCAGCACGTGCCCGTCATGCACGTTCTCAGGCAGGTCGTTAAGGAGCAGAGAGAACATTATGTTGGAGAGCGATGAACCTTGCGCAACTCCAATCACGGTAGTGAGTGGTTGAGATTTTACTGTTCCCCCAGCTCCCACGACCACCTGACTGCGGTTTGTCATGTACTCCGCAAATATTCGAAGAACGGGCCCCGCGATGCCATAGTGCTTGAGTTTTGCAGATATGACGCCGTGATCCGCAACGTCAAACGCTTTTGATAAATCGCAGAATATTACTGCAACGTTTTGTCGACTCGCGCGCGCTCCCACAATGATACGCAGAAGCTCCCGGGTGACAGACGTCGTTGAACGACCACCTCGGTATGCATATTGCCTGTCCGACAACAGCGAGTTATCCGTGAGGTAATCCGTCAGTCGTGAGCTCAGACCATGCTCGAATATCTTGGCAACGGCAGGAATTATTGATACTGGTCTGTAATTATTTATCTCCTCCATTTTTCCTTTCCCCTTGTATAATGGGGAGACTTTAACAAACTTTAGGCAGGCGGGATACACACCTTCCTCGATGCAGCGATTGTACAGCGTCGCTAGTGTACCCGACAGCGGCCCGGCGACACTGTGCAACAATGATATAGACATATCATACGCATCTTTGGAAGTTTTCCGCGCCACGCCGTGTGTTGTGATTCGGAGCACCTCTGCAGGTGTAAAGCGCTTCAACCGAAGCGAGCGATTCGCAGCAGGACGCGACGCAGATAGAGCGCGCGAAGCCGCAGCGATGTCGGCGGCTGGTGCGTGACACGACGCCGCAGCATTCACAAAGTGCGCGTTCACAGCGTCGAGTGCATCGGTCTTGTTCGAGAACTTCGCTCCTTCTGGTCGCGTCAGTATTTCAGCCAGATCATGCACTTTCCTTGACCTTCCAGTTTCGATGTTTACTACCTCCCACATAGCTCTAGTCATATTCGGTGATGTTCGTATAGCGCTACAATAGTACTCGCTTCGCTCACGATGTAGTTGACTGTCGAACTTAACCTGAAACTCTTCTATTTTCAGTTTCAGCTCTACATTCGACGGGAGTCTTAATAATAGTTCTCGCAAGTCTATTATAAGTGAGTTTAAATTAAACGAGTCATCCGATGCCCAGTAGATCTTTTTGGACTTCATGTTAGCTCGTTTAATGGGAAAACAGGTCTCAATCTTATTTTTAATGATATTTATTACGGCAAGTGCTAAGTCATCGGGTCTTGTCGAGCAAGTCTTCCTCTCGATTTCTTGCCAATCCACGCTCTCTAAGGCAGTCTGGAAGTTACACCGATTAGCCCGATTAAACGACCTCACGAAGCGAACCTCGTGCTCTCGCGGGGCTCCCGCGCACGGCACGCGCGCCCGCACGCCGTAGTGGTCGGACAGGTTGAATATCACATGTAGGTGTTTTGCTTTTTTGTCACGGAATAATAACGGGATCCAGAACTTCATGAGTGAAATCATAGGACGCTACTATAGTAAGTATTACTATTAGAGAATGCTAAGTGAATAACTTAAGTTTATCAAATTGAACTTAGGTCTTAACTCAAACCGGGTCAATGGTTCGAAGTCTGTAGAGGGACTCGCCGCTAACGACAGAACTTTGCTTGAATATTATTTATTTGTCTCTCGTACTAATCTAGAGCAGCAAGATTTGGAATGAAAATTATGCTTCACAATTTCTACAAAATTAATGAAGTACTTAAGAATTATTTTCTCTAATAACGTATAAATAGGTCACACAAATCGCGAATTTAAATTGCTTCCGAAAAATTATAAGTAGTTAGTAAAATATATTTTCATACAGTCTTAGCCACATTTTTAGGGTTCCGTAAAACGTAAAAACGGAACCCTTATAGATTCGTCATGTCTGTCTGTCTGTCTGTCTGTCTGTCTGTCTGTCCGTCCGTATGTCACAGCCACTTTTTGCCGAAACTATGAGAACTACACTGTTGAAACTTGGTAAGTAGATGTATTTTGTGAACCGCATTAAGATTTTTACAAAAGTTTTTAAAAAAAAACATAAATTAGGGGTGCCCCCCATACTGAGAACTGAAGCTCAAAAATTTTTTTTTCATCAAACCTACACGTGTGGGGTGTCTATCGATAGGTCTTAAAAAATGATGTTGAGGTTTCTATAATAATTTTTGTCTACACTGAATAACTTGCGCGAGAGACGCATCCAAAGTGGTAAAATGTGTCCCCCCCCCCCTCTAACTTCTAAAGTAAGAGAATGAAAAAACTAAAAAAAATATATGATGTACATTACCATGAAAACTACCAACGAAAATTAGTTTGAACTCGATCTGATGAGTAGTTTTTTTTTAGTACGTCATAAATACACTATTATTAAAACTTCGATCAAAGTTACAACGAACTACAAGAACTATGTGTACTATGTATATTATGTTACTTGCTGGAACGGAACCCTTCATGGGCGAGTCCAACTCGCACTTGGCTACTTTTTCTAAATTGTTTTTTAATGACCATAAAATAAATGGACACGTCACACGATGGACCGATGATATTGTCGTTGTCGCGGGAAGTCGGTGGATGGAGGCGACACAAGACCGGTCATTGTGGAAATCATTGAGGCTTATGTCCAGCAGTGGACGTCTGCAGGGTTGCAGATGATGATAGTAAAATATGTGGCATTACAAGGAGACAAACATAGTAATAAATTCCCGTTGAGCGGGGCGAAGCCCATAATTATGGGCTTGGGGCACGTGCTGACATTATGGAAAAATATTATGAAACATTTTTTTTTAATCTACCCTCAAAAATGTTGAGAATAATTTTGACAAATCAAATCATAAGTGAACATTTATCAACTGAAACATATTCGCGGCAGTAGAAAAAAAACTATAAACTATTGAAATAAATGAACAGAATTTGTTCTAAAATTCCATTTTGTGACGAGTTCAGGCTTACGATAAATACTCGTGAGCCACTTTGTACGAATAATAAAATAACATAAAAGTGTATGTGTACTTACTTATGTACGCACGCAATAAGTTAGTAAGTAGTAAGTACCTACTTCTTCTCTTTATTTCTCGTGATTTCAACCATAGAATTGATGACATCTTCAACACAAGAAGTAGGTATGTTAACCAACAATGGTTACAATGTTTACTAAAATGTCTATTTAGCTAACGTCAAGTTTTTCATGATGATGTGTCACATCGTAAAAATGTGCCCTCATCATTTTTCCCTTCCTCGCCAGAAGAAGTATAACTTCTAAAACAGTTTTTTAAAACAGTGTTTTCTAAAATCTTCGTCGTCTCTTTGATATATGTGTGTGTGTGTGTATGCTAGCACGTGCCTTTTACGTCTGGGTATACAAAGCTCAGAAATTGCGTCATAGTTGGGCACGTGTATCAGTTTTGTGCATTTGCGAAAAAAATTGTTGGTAAATGAATATTCCTGACACTCTGTACATAGCGCGCTCAGGCTTGTTTTCACAAGTTTCACTTTTATTATTTGTAAATTGAATAAATATGCACTGTTATATAGACTGTGTTGTAATATTTAGTTTTTTAGCCGAAACTAAATAAAAAATAAAGTGGCCAAGTGCGAGTTGGACTCGCCCATGAAGGGTTCCGTTGCAGCATGTAACATAATATACATAGTACACATAGTTCTTGTAGTTCGTTGTAACTTTGATCGAAGTTTCAATAATAGTGTATTTATGACGTACTAAAAAAAAACTACTCATCAGATCGAGTTCAAACTAATTTTCGTTGGTAGTTTATATGGTAATGTACATCATATATTTTTTTTAGATTTTTTATTCTCTTACTTTAGAAGTTAGAGGGGGGGGGACACATATTTTACCACTTTGGAAGTGTCTCTCGCGCAAATTATTCAGTGTAGACGAAAATGAATTTAGAAACCTCAGCATCATTTTTAAAGACCTATCGATAGATACCCCTCACGTGTAGGTTTGATGAAAAAATTTTTTTTGAGTTTCAGTTCTCATTAGGGGGGGCAACCCTAATTATTCTTTTTTTTAAATTTTTTTGTTCAAATCTTAATGCGGTTCACAGAATACATCTACTTATCAAGTTTCAACAGTGTAGTTCTCATAGTTTGGGCAAAAAATGCCTGTGACATACGGACGGACAGACAGACAGACAGACAGACAGACAGACAGACATGACGAATCTATAAGGGTTCCGTTTTTACGTTTTACGGAACCCTAAAAATTATTGTCTGTAAAGTCGGTTTACTGACGATAGTTAAACGTGACAACGTCTTAAGGAATCAGTACGCTGATAGCGCGAGTAGTGATACCGCTCGACTCGGCGGGTGGCGCCCTCAGCGCTCAGCTTCGTCCGCATGGCACTGACGACGAACTAACGGTAACGTTACATGACGTCATGTTTTGCGGGCGTGCAGCCGGCTTCACCGAATTATAAGACGTTATCACGTCAAAAATCGGTTCCTTGAAAATAAAAGATTATCTTAAATTAGTGGTAAGATCGCCTTTTGTGCCAATTATGAGTTTTTTTGTCAATTTAATCTGTTATGTATTTTATAGATGGCATTATATAGTACTCAAATTATTTTTGGTACAGAAAAGCATTGAACCTATATAATGAAAGGATCATAAATCTTCCGTAAAACTCTTTTTCATTGCCTTTTTCTGTCCTGAATTTCAGAGTGAAAAGTTCCGTCCTTTTCATGTTAATCACATACATAAATCCCGTTTGTATTTTACACACGTTCATTTACACATCAAAGACTCGCAGCTTAACTTTTTAAAATTCTAGACACTTCTTTGTTACACCATTTTGAGCTCTATGCAGAATTCATGTACCTTATAAGTGGAAAAGGATAGAAGTTACTTTTGTAGACTGTTGATTAACTTTATTTTTTAAAGCCGTGTTGGTCATTTGAGAGAACGTACGAATTCGCAATTGTGGATCATACGTTCGAATTCCTCCTGCAACATTTAATATTTTTTTGGTCCTCACCATTGGTTTTTAACAGTGAAAGTAAGTAAGGAACATCATGTTCCAAGAAAGAAGTTTGTTGAATAATACATAGGTCAATCGAATATCAAATAAACCTGTCGATATATGTACATTAAATATTAGACATATTTGGCTTTGTTTAGTTTGGGTCGAAATGGTAATGTGTGTAAAATGTCCACCGATATTTTTATTTTTTACTTAAACAAATCACGATAGAATCAGTTATTCATCATACATCTCATCAATTACAGTCTTAACGGTCAAGTACCTATCAACCTAGAGATATTTTAATACAAAAACTTGACTTCTTTTTGCACTAATGTGTTCTAGAGACAAGAGCCACGATAGAGAGTCTGACAAAGTTCGATCGTTAGCGTGGAGAGCCTCTACAGAGCTCAAGCCGTTGACCTATTTTGAACAACGACCTTAGATAAAGCACAATAATTAAAGAGCTTTCCGTTGATCTGTAGGTTTCAGTAAAAATGTCCGTTTTCGGAGATGTAATTTGATTTTATTTTTACGTAGCTGGTAGAAAACGAGTCCGGGGATGGAGATTTTCGTTTGTACGTTACCATATTTGTGTTGTCACCTGTATTTGTTTGTAGTTTATTTCACTATAGTATTATATTTAATACTGGGATTTGAGTCTAAATATGTGTCATTTAAAAGATCAAGTATCTGATTATTTAAAGAGATAGGTATGAGTGATAAAATTTAGTGTAGAGGGCACCTGTGGGATACCATTCACTTCTACCCGCCATCTCAAAAGAGTTTTAGAGGCGCTATAAGTAGATGGAGGTAAGCCGTTGAAGAGCATTCCTTTTTAGGGTTCCGTAAAACGTAAAAACGGAACCCTTATAGATTCGTCAAGTCTGTCCGTCCGTATGTCACAGCCACTTTTTGCCGAAACTATGCGAACTACACTGTTGAAACTTGGTAAGTAGATGTATTCTGTGAACCGCATTAAGATTTGAACAAAAAAAGAAAAAAAAAATTAGGGTTGCCCCCCATACTGAGAACTGAAACTCAAAAATTTTTGTTTCATCAAACCTACACGTGTCTGTCGATAGGTCTTCAAAAATGATGTTGAGCTTTCTAAAATCATTTTCATCTACACTGAATAATTTGCGCGAGAGACACTTCCAAAGTGGTAAAATGTGTGTCCCTCTAACTTCTAAAGTAAGAGAATGAAAACTCTAATAAAAATATATGATGTACATTACCATGTAAACTACCAACGAAAATCAGTTTGAACTCGATCTGATGAGTACTTTTTTTTCGTTTATTTCCTTTGACACTACTGCTTGGCACTACTGGTAGAGTCACGGGAAATTTGACTTGCCCGTGGCACTACCAGTAGGGCCACGGGTAAAAGTAAATTTCCCGTGACACTACACCGTCGCTAGTAGTGTCACGGGAAATAATATTTCCCTTGTTTTAGTACGTCATAAATACACTATTATTGAACGCTTTCCAAATGACCCTCCCTGACCAGAGTAACTTGGTAAGGTGGGGAAAAGCCTCTGAAAAATGTTGCTATACTTGTGGTGAGGTGATATGTACAGCAAGGCACATATTGGTGGGATGCAAGGTGCTCCTTAATAGGGGTCATTACTCACAGCGCCATGACAGAGTACTTGAAATCATACGTGAAGCCGTAAGCCTTTCGGTAGCTAGAGCCCAAAAGGGATTGACGATGAACAAAAGACAAATTAACTTTGTAAAAGAGGGCTCAACTTCAAACTCCAATAACAAGCCTTACTCAATCCTGGGTTCAGCACCTGATTGGACAATTTTAATGGACACGTATGAAAAGCACTACAAAATCCCAGAGGATGTGGGTGTTTCGTCATCCAGACCGGACATTTTCCTTTTTTCTAGGGCTACGAAACGCATAGTCCTGGTAGAACTTACCGTACCGTGGGAAACTAATATACCTAAAGACCACGTGATGAAACAAAATAAGTATTACGACCTACAAAATGAATTAACAAAAAATGGCTATGTAGTTAATTTATACGCTGTAGAAGTAGGAGCGAGAGGTATACCAGCAAAATCTCTCTATAACCTGCTTAAAGACCTTGGATAATCCAGAAGTGCAGTAAGTTCTATACTAGAACGAGTATCTAAAGCTGCACTAGTAGGATCATATCGGATTTGGCTGGGCAGGGAGAGAAATACGAGTAGTGAAGGTGAGTGTTGACGTACGTCAATGTAAGGGGCCCCTTTTAAACCTACAGCCCGAGTCACAAGTCTTGGGGTCTATTCGAGATTTCTCTCTCTGCCACACGATGGACCCGGCACCCGCACGGTGAATCCATGGAATGCTAAGAAGTACGTCTCACTTCGATCAAACTTATAACGAACAACAAGAATTATGTGTACTATGTATATTATGTTACTTGCTGCAACGGAACCCTTCATGGGCGACTCCAACTCGCACTTGGCCACTTTATTGAAATTTTAAAGGTCGAACAGTTGTCAATATAAATTCTTACATTTATTTAATTGGTTTACTTTTACTCAGTCTCACTCGCACTGTTCCCATAGACGTTATTTTCCCGTGATACAAAGTAGCTTATGTGATATTCCAGGCTATAATCTCACTCCTACTAATATTATAAATGTCCGTGTTTGGATGTTTGTTGCTCAATCACGTTGTAAAATATGAAAAGTTCGGATTGGACCAATTAAAAGGCTGGCTTGTCGATCGAACTTTTTATAATCCAGCTAGTTTTTCGAGCGTGATAGTAAACTTACGACAAAATGGTAAAAAATGTATTTCGTTAACTATAGTTGTAACAAATACGTTTATAATTTTTGACACTTTTTTCTGTACAGAACTATTATCGTAAAGTAATATGTTCAGTTTAAACTTTGAAAATGTACATTATGCTCTTTTTTAGGGTTCCGTACCCAAAGGGTAAAAACGGGACCCTATTACTGAGACTTGGGTGTCCGTCCGTCTGTCACCAGGCTGTATCTCAAAAACAGTTATAGCTAGACAGATGAAATTTTCACACATCATGTATTTCTATTGCCGCTATAACAAATAAAGTGGCCAAGTGCGAGTTGAACTCGCCCATGAAGGGTTCCGTTGCAGCAAGTAACATAATATACATAGTACACATAGTTCTTGTAGTTCGTTGTAACTTTCATCGATGTTTCAATAATAAATAAATAAATAATAAATAAATAATAAATAAATAAATATTGGTGGACAATTCACACAACACCATCTGACCCCAAACTAAGCAAAGCTTGTGTGATGGCGGCCAGATAATAGTGTATTTATGACGTACTAAAAAAACTGCTCATCAGATCGAGTTCAAACCAATTTTCGTTGGTAGTTTACATGGTAATGAACATCATATATTTTTTTTAGATTTTTCATTCTCTTACTTTAGAAGTTAGAGGGGGGGGGACACACATTTTACTACTTTGGAAGTGTGTCTCGCGCAAACTATTCAGTGTATACGAAAATGATTTTAGAAACCTCAACATCATTTTCGAAGACCTATCGATAGACACCCCACACGTGTACGTTTGATGGAAAAAAAAATTTTGAGTGTCAGTTCTCAGTATGGGAGGCAACCCTAATTTTTATTTTTTCTTAATTTTTTTGTTCATGCGGTTCACAGAATACATCTACTTACCAAGTTTTAACAGTGTAGTTCTCATAGTTTCGGCAAAAAGTGGCTGTGACATACGGACGGACAGACAGACAGACAGACAGACATGACGAATCTATAAGGGTTCCGTTTTTACGTTTTACGGAACCCTAAAAATACTCAAAATAAAATATTTCAAATATTTAAGGGGGGCTTCCATACAACAAACTCGATTTTTACCGTTTCTTGCTCGATTAGTCCGTCCCAAGCAAACTAGATGGCGCCACTAGTACAATAAGGTGTTTCACCTCTTAGCACAGTGATTTCTCTGGAAACATTGCCCTTCAAACCGGATCACAGTAATGAATGCGCATTACTGCTTGGCGGCACAATAGCTGGCAAAGGCGTGGTACTTCCCCAGGCGGACTCTGCAAAGAGCCCTACTACTACAACATTTTGATTTTGCATACCTACGGTTTCTAGTCGGGTGAACGGCGACTGCCGATCTGGAGCCCCCGGTTCAAATCCCACCTGTACCACTGTCTTTTCAAAGTCATATGCATAATGTTTTAAGTTTAAAACGGTGAAGGAAAACATCGTGAGGAAACGGACATGTGCCCAGAATTTTTGAGGTCATGTGTCATCCACCAACCCGCACTGAGCCAGCGTGGTGGATTATGGCCTTGACTCTCTCCTTGCGAGAGAAGGCCCCGAGTCTCAGCAGTGGGGACATTTAGTGGGCTGTTTATGCTTAAGCTACAAAGTGTTAAGACTTCAAAGTCTTGAACATCGCCCCAAAATGCTAGTTTATCGGGTTTTTAATCGGATACACTTCGAAGAGTGTACAACCGATCTGACTGATCTAATACCACCTGGCCTTTTTTTCTATCGGACTTCTCGTAGCTCGAAGAAGCGGCAACGTTTCATGGTCAATATTCCAAAGACACGGACGAATAGGTCCGACTCTACTTTTGTGGTGAGAACGTCTAGGCTGTGGAATGAGTTGCTCGAGTGGGTTTTTTCCAACAGCTATAATCTTGGCGTCTTCAAATCGATAGTGAATTGGTTTCTTCTAGGTTCTAGGTAAACACGCTCCATCGTAGACCGCATCAGGCGAGTCAAGTGTAAACCTATAAAAGTTAAAAAATAAATGCTTTATGCGGTTTGTTATACGTTGTTTTAATTGTGTGTTGTTTGTGTCAGCATGTCGGAGGGCGGGCGGTCACGGGTGCAGCAGAACGATCTGCTGTTGCACGAGGCGGTCATCAAGAACGAGCCCGACGCCGTGCGAGAGGCGCTGCAGCGGCCCACCGACGTCAACTGCAGAAACAACGTCAGTACCGGACATACTTCCTAACTTTCATATCACTTCATTTCATTTTGTGCCATTCTGGCGTGGATCCAGGGTCATCAGGGGGTCATGACCCGCCCCCCCCCCCTACGTCCAGTACCTATGTGGACCACTGATTAAAAAGAATGCCTGTACTTATCGCACAGTTTTGAAACATGACCACGACTATGTGACCCCCGTGCCATTCTGTTGCGTTCCGATCCGTTAATACACAATTAAAATAAAAAAATCTAAATTTCGGTTATCACACCGAAACTTTGTTACAAATATTTTGAAAGTACCCGATATACATATTGTCTATGTGAATGAACCATTCTGATTAGATACTGTCACTGACTTGATAAACGGTCCAATTTTAGAGTCTATCACTGAGATTTGACTCCGGGTGGGCTCTCCCGCCAGAAACTCTCTGGGTCCTAAGTTACAAAACCGTCCGTTGTGGTTACTTAGAAACTCATATATCAAAATCAAGTTTTAAGTGACTTACATTTAAATTGATTTGCTTGCCAAACATAACACATTATAAAATAAAAGTATGTCAAGTGTTGGTTTTGCTTTTATACGAGTAAGTGAACAGAAATATTAAAATAATAATTTGTCAAATAATACATTATAAAATGAAAGTTTGTCAAATAAACTATTTAAGATACAATCATTTGACGACCCGTGAGTTTGTCGAACGTTGCTTTTCACATGCCCATTTGTGAAAAAAACTTTGCGAAAGGAAAGAATACCCGAAATTCGACAATAAATCAGTTTAATACACAGACTTCAATTTTTTTTTGTTGATGTCTTTGGTTTAATACAAAGATAGTTTTACCTCGTTTAATATCTTTTCAACGTTTTCAACAGACTTTGACAATAAACAAAAGAGTATTTATGCATGTGTTTCAAATACATGTCAATTTGTGTAATGTTTTCTTTTGTCAGTAACTTTTTTTTAATAAATTTTCGTATGGAATTTACAAAAATTCAATTTTCGTCCGCGTAATTGTCGTACAATGGGGTGCAAAGTTTTTGTTTCATGTATTAATTTATAAATATACATAATATGAACTAGCGGCGGCCTGCGGTGTTATTTTAGTTCCACATTCTCGTTATTTGAGTTGTGTTATTTCAGACAATAATTTAACTGTGTAGGTACCGATTAAAAAAATCATGCCGAATCATCGCCACAAACATCCAAACTTTCGAATTTAATTTCAAATTTCGGAACTACGCGAGTAAAACCGCGGAACAGTGGTAGTATTTTATACCTGTAGTTCCGTGTTATGCATATACAGGGTTATTGGTAATCAGCCTGCATCCTTTTAAGGGGATGTTAGGTACATTCAATACGTCAACTTTTGTTCTACAGTTTAAAAACAAATTTTTTTTTTTCTTTTACAAAATAAATAAAAAGTGCATTTGCACGGTCTAAAAGTAGGTATCGAACTCTTCGTAACAATTCGTAACGAGAGAGCGTACAATCTTTAACGCGCAAAAAATGATGTACCGAATCGAATAAACACTAAAAAGTCGCTAAACAGTACAAAAAAGGGCAACAAATACATTTTTTTTTGGGTTATCTATTAAGTTTTAACGAAACTTGTAGAACAAAAGTTGTTTGTTTAAATATACAGAATATGCCCTTAAATGGATGCAGGCTGATTACCAATAACCCTGTATATAGATTTTATGTGACGAAAAAAAAGTTTGGGATCCAATTATTGAAAGTAGACGACGATATGATGGTGTAACAGTGAACAGGGCCGTCTTAAGACTATTCTGCGCCGGGGTGCGGGACTCAGCCTGCGCCCTCGCGTTTTATTTACACCACGGCGGGCAGAACACCCCCCATATTATTTGATTATTTTTTCCCAAAGTGTGTGTAAATCCGGCCCGGAATAATGTAAGCCGGGTATAATATAAACCGGCACTGAAAAGCATTGGCACTGGATTGATGCTTTCTGGTTGGCTGGCTGGTTTCCATTTTTCCAGTAAGCAATTCAGCGCTGGTTTCGGTAGCTGGACTGGAATAATGTAAACCGGGTATTATATCAATTTTGGATTCTATATTTACAATGGCTAAGTTTGTCAGTCTGTCTCGGGTCATGGTTGAACGAAGATGATTTTTTTTAGTTTTAATTTTGAAAAGGATCTTTCACCTTCTGCTACTGTAACAAGCAGTGTTAATTATACATATGCACAGAGCTGTTGAGATATTAGGAAATGAGGAAATTAAATTATTAGAATACATATAGCTTAAAATATCAGTGGGAGTACTTGTTGATGCATTGGGAAAAAATATTGTACACCTAATTGTATTGATTTAGAGATCACTAGCTGACCCGGCCAACGTTGTTTTGCCATATAAATAATTAAATTTTAAAAATACAACATTGGGAACCTTAAACTTTCATAATAAAAATAAATGTTTATTTTTATAAAACAATTTTAGATTTGCCATAAGCTCCGGGAAATTTTAATCAAAATAGAGTGAAAAACATTACAAAATAGACGATAATTGATCAGTTATGGAGCGGGATGAAAAATGATTAAATTACTAAAATGACTATTAAGAAATAGGGGTTGGTGATAAAAGAGTGAAAATGTAGGGTTGTATGTATTTTTTAATACCACGTTATAAAAAATAAAAACAAAAATGTTTGTCCTAAAATGAAAAAAAAAATTTTAGGGTTGAACAACCCTTTACATTAGGGGTATGAAAAATAGACAGTAGCCGATTCTCAGACCTACTGAATATTTATGCATATAAAATTTGGTAAAAATCAGTAAAGCCGTTTCGGAGGAGTAAGGCAACTAACACTGTGACACTATTAGAATTTTATTTTATAAGATTTCTCTTTAAGGCCCTGACCACACATGCTACTTTTTGAAGCGGGATGCAGCGACTAAACGCAGCTACTTTTTGAAGCGTGACGCAGCATCAAGATGCCTGTCGCCGTTGCTAAAAGTAGCTAGTGTGATTTGTCTGTAAGTGCGAGCGCCCGGACGGCTATGTCAAATGACGAAACAGACGCACAGGTGCCGCGCCGCGCCCCTATTTCAAATGAATTTACACTTTATTGACTTGGAGATCATTTTACTTAAAGTGCGGGCGACCGGGGGGCGACGTGTCAAACGTACATTCACACATACACTCTCTTTGGATAAGAGATATTGCTGCGCGCGTGTTGTATTAAATAAAATTGTTATTTGTGTAGTGCGGTATGACAAGCGCCGAAAGCGTAATAAAAGTAAAAAAAATATTATTGCAGATGACTTTTTTTTTTGCTTGCGCACACATATTTGTCGTAAGTAACAATTACATAAAACTGTGCAATAGCGTTAAGCTCAATGAAATATCCAAAAATTCAGCGCTCGACAGGCGCCCCCGGGCGCTCCGCGCCCGGGTGCACCGCACCCCTTGCACCTCCTGGTAAAGACGGCCCTGACAGTGAAAATGATGTCCGCGCTTCGATGCATGAAATCTTTCACCTCAATCAAACCAGTTTACGATTACCAAGTGACATCGCGTTAGATTCTTCGACATAATGTAGCCTACATTATGTCGAAGAATCTAACGCGATGTCACTTGGTAATCGTAAACCCTCCGTCACTTTTCTAGTTTAGACAATTCTATTTCAGGGAACAAACTGGTTCATATTGGCGTTTATTTTTAGCTCGTTAAATCTTGTTCAATATTACCTACATTTGTTATTTCTTTGAGCGCGTTGATTGCGGGTACAGGGTTTGAAAAATCGTTTTTACATCAGAACATCGGATAAGACCAGTTAAGGGCGTACCCCGAGCAGTGGCGTAGCTAGGTAACCAAGGGCCCTGGGGCAAATTAAAAAATAGGGCCCCACTGCTATGTAAACTGATTAGGTTTTATCAAATAAAAAATTAAATATACAAATACTTTAAAAATGCTAAGCTAATTAAGTTCTTTTTTGTGCACTGCAGGGGAGATAACTAAAATATTAAACAGTAACAACATAAATTACAATTAATACTTGGTGTAAGTTTGGACTTGGTGTGATACTTGGTGTGAGTTTAAACGAAATAGAGAAGATTCAAGGATTTATTATATAAAGGTCGGGCCAACTACCTGACTAAATAAAAATTATATTATTTACATTTTTTTTGTTTTCAATTGCTATTAGCGATAAATGTCGGAGTCGAGTTTGGCCCATATTATTTCTATTTTTTTATTATTTGCTAAATTACCTTTTAGCTGCTACAGAAGTGACAGGAATTGTAAAGAATAATAACATTGCGCTATTTACGCGCATTGGTTTCAAAACAGCTTACTGACCCTAAATGCAACTAAATCTAAATACATTGCCATCGACTAAACGGACCCAGCCCAGCACTGTCTGCAACCTAAAACTCCACTCATGTGACGTTTCGCATACTCAATCATGCTCGTGTCCAGAGCTTGAACACGTAGCTACCATCAAATATCTGGGTCTAATCATATACCAACACTTAAAATGGGAGTCCCTAACGCTCGTAGATTATGCACTCGTTTGAGAAAAATGACTCATGTTTTAAAGTACTGCATAGTGTGTTGGGGGTCTACTACTAAGACTCTGTTTCTCAGATTGGAGCGTGCTCAACGATTCATATTAAAAATTGCACACAAAAAAGCAATGCGCTACCCAACGACTGAACTATACAATGAGGTAAAATATCTTACAGTAAGGTAACTTTATATTCAAGCCGTTACTTTGCGATTCCATAAGACAGATCTGCTTACTCTCACTCCACAAAACAGGCGCAATATTTGTTAACTCCCTCGCACTCGCAAATTATTCAACCAACGAGCATCCCAGTTTATGGCACCATTCCTGTATCAGAAGCTGGATAAGTCTATTGGTCTGCTCAACACATCCAAGTTCATTTTGTAAGCGCAAACTCGCATACTGGCTCGCCTCCATTGACTACGCACAGACAGAAGCATTTATCTCAACCGCTATGTGACCCTCAGGGGTCTGTTCCCGCGCCACCGCGTGGGTTCGGACCCCGAAATTGTTAAAAACTCATCATCCTCCCTTCTCTCACAAACACACTCTCACCTAACAACACACGAACTCTCACGTAACGCACTCACTCACAATCGCACCATCATATCTTATGCGTAGGTCCTGTTTTGGAATTGGTGGGTAAAGGCTCTTTCCAAAAGTATCCCTATCTTGTTTTATTTATTTTTTTGCTCAATTTTTATTACCTACTATTGTTAAATTTAATTTTTTTTTCTCCTTTTTGCTTTAAGTTTATTGCTGAACAGATGTAATTACCACCAAGGAAGGCACTGGATTCTCACGACACAGGATTTCACATAGAGTGATATCCAGGGTTCCTTACACAATATTACTATGTATTATTTATTACCTTATCATATTGTTTTTGTTCAAATAAAGTTATTATTATTTCATAAAAAAAAACATTAGGTCGCATTCTTGCACTCCATATTCGCTCATTATTTCCTTACATAATTGGTGAACAGTCCATGCTTGAGTTAGTTGACGTAAAACTAGGTGGTATATATCAATAAATTGAATTGAAAAACTAGGGCCTATTATATCTGAATGTTTTTTCTGGTAAGGATTCGAGGGCCCCCTGAGCTTGAGGGCCCCGGGGCACTGCCCCGCCTAGCCCCTTGGTAGCTACGCCACTGACCCCGAGCAAATGGCCTTGAGTGATTCTTACCTTATCGCACACCGCAAGAAAGAGCAAGAGAGAAACAGTAGGATTTACCGCTGTTTTACGCTCAATTTTTAGAATACACACTTTATAAAATCAGATTTTGGTCTTTTGAAAAAAATATTTCTACCAAAATGTTTGTAATTGAATTAATTATCTATCCGTATCCGTGTAAGTACAAAATCAAAATAATGGAGGTTTTCCGAGGAGATGCATGATAACTACAATTATTTAATTTTTTCATGGTTTCGTTGTGAGGCGATTATTTAAACAATAAGTCCATTATCAAAAAATGAAACTACCATTTTGAAGCCAAAAAGTTGTAGAATTTAATGTATTTTTTAACAATTGATATTTGTTATGGCTAATGAGTAGATAGCTCTGAAAACTGGACAAAAAACTCGTTTTGCTGGGGGACGCACCTAATGAAGTAGGCTATGAAACATCAACGGGGACACAGATAATGATAAATACGATTACACAATCCAAGCGGTTAAGCCTCCGAAGATACTAACAACGCACGCAACGCAACGCACTTTACAAAGCCCACATCTCTAAAAATTACCGTTGAAATCGGAACACAGTGACGTTTGCACATTATTGCTTGGTGGTAGAATAACGGCAAAGGTGTGCTTCTTCCTCAGGTCTGGTACTACTACATATACAATAAAACAATAATATCTGTTTTGTCTTGCAATTATTTATTTTGTCCTATTAAACAAAAACCGACTTCAATTAATTAAATTAAGGCATTCGACTAAATTTCTTAAGAAGCCTAAGACTACGTCATCCAGATAAATGTAAGAAAATTTTAGTTTTTTGTTGATATTTCAAATACAGCCACACCGATTTCGATAAAATGTATATGGGACCCCTTTTAAAGTATTTCATACCAATAAAAAATAATTATTATAATCGATTCACAATTGGTGGAACTATTGCTATCGGGTAAAGGCCGATTTACATCAGACGAGCGAATGCTCATTCTATCCCCACTGTATCAAATTCATTTGGTGTAAACAAACGTAGAGCATTCTTTCGTTGTTTTGTTTGCGTTCGCAAAGATTCTATGGAATATATAGGTAATATGGAAAACGCTAAGAACGATCTTTCGTTTACACTAAAAGATCGAGAAAGAATGCTCTTGTTCCAGCTCTAGGTCTATGTTCGTTCAGTTAAAATCGGCCTTTACATGCATACAAAAAAACACAACCGAATTGAGTTGAATTGAATTGGATTGATCCTCCTTTTTTTAACTCAGTTAAAAATATACGGCAAGCAGCCCAACTGGCATTGACAGAATCTTAAATTTCGACAAACAATATTTCGAATCATGTTCTACCGAATTTCCGTAAAAAAATATCATAAAAACCAAAACCACCATCTCTCATAATTTATTTGACTCAATATTTCATCTCGGCTTAAAAAATCTCATAATAAATTAAATCAATAAATCTGTAAAAACAGAATCGAAGGCTTGTTACGATTAATGGAATGAAACAGAATGAGAAGGTCGGAGATTTCAGCCGACATTCATGACACGGGAGGATACAGGCCCAACGATTTTCCTGTCGATTTGAACAAATCACGTTTTTGTGGCCGAATTGTCTACTTAGCAAAATAATACCGGATACAACATCTCTGGCAGATAGTAATAGGTATTGGTGGACATTTCACATACAACACCATCTAACCTCAAACTAAGCATATATTTTTTTTTTAACTTTTATAGGTTTACACTTGACCACCATCTCGCCTGATGTTAAGCGACGATGCTGTCTAAGATGGAGCGTGCTTACCTAGAAGAAACCGATTCACTCTCGATTTGAAGACACCAAGATTATAACCATCGGGAAAAACCCACTCAGGCAACTCATTCCACAGTCTAGACGTTATTTTCACAAAAGTAGAGTCAAACCTCTTTGTTCGTGTATAGCTTGTGCTATAAGATCCATGTAACTGGTTTAACACTTCACAACAAACATCAACATCAACAGCCCACTAAACGTTCCCACTGCTGGGACTCGGGGCCTTCTCTCGCAAGGAGAGATTTAAGGCCTTAAATCCACCACGTTGGGGTGGGTTTACCACCCAGTGCGGGTTGGCGGATGACACATGACACTTCAAAAGATTCTAGGTACATGTCGGTTTCCTCACGATGTTTTCTTTCACAGTTTTAAGTTAGCGGCATTACGCACATGACTTCGAAAAGACAGTGGTGCGTGTGGGGTTTGAACCCGGGGTCTCCGGATCGCCAGCCGCCGTTCTCCCGACTAGACCACCGTAACTTACGGTTTAACACTTGTATAGTTATAAATACTACTACATCTTATACCTTTAAACGAGCAATTCTTGTACCTATATAAATATGTATATATATATTGAATCTGCTTTTAATATGATTTTGAGATTTTTTTATATACATTTTTTAACTTTTTTTGTGATTTAATAATTAAAATACAAGATAATAAATATTTAAAAAGGGTTTTCAATTTAGATTAATGGCGCCCAATACTCAGCAACTGCTATTAGAGTATGTAGTTGTAAGTAAGTTTAATTGCCATTCCATCGTTGTCTGGAAGATATCAGTTTCAGCGATGAAGACGCCGGTTGTAACACAAGTTGTTGCATTTTTCCTGTAGAAGTGTGTAGCATGAACAGCCCACTAAATGTTCCCACTGCTGGGACTAGGGGCCTTCTCTCGCAGGAACAGGGTCAAAGCCACGACGCTGGCCCAGTGCGGGTTGGTGGATGACACATAACTTCGAAAGATCCTAGGTACATGTCAGTTTCCTCACGATGTTTTCCTTCACTGTTTTTGAGTTAGTGGCATTACGCACATGACTTTGAACAGACAGTGGTCTGCGTGGGATTTGAGTAGTATGTAGAAGTGTAATTAGTTAAACTGTTTCGGTGTGTACATAACGAGTATTTAGTCGTATGCTAATTACCGTTTGATTAGCTGGCCTCGTAGCTTACCTAATTGGTAGTAACACTGCCTGCGAAGCCGAGGGGTCGTGGGTTCGATTCCCACCCAGTGCAAATATTTGTGTGACGAATTCAAATATTTGGACTGTGTCTGGGTGTTTCTACGTACAATAAGTACCTATGCATATACAGCTATATAAGTATCTATTATCTGGCCGCCATATAACAAGTTTTCCTTAGTATGGGGTTAGATGGTGTTGTATGTGAATTATCCACCAATATTTATTTATCATTTATTTGATGATTGTCGTGCAGTACGGGCGAGCTCCGATCCACTGGGCAGCGAGTCGCGGCAACGTGGAGATCATCAACCTGCTAATAGAAGCCAACTGCGACATCGAGGCCGCTGATAAGGTACTATTTAAAATGATAACTGCTTTACCCGCTTTTAACACTTTTTGGTAGACGAATGGCATATAACCGCGTCAACGATATGCTGATGTAGCGTAGCGTCGGAGCGGCTACCTCACTCGGCGAACTTAGTACCACCATATTTTTTTACAGTGACTGGCATGATGATGAGTCTATTATTTACAGGATCATCAATAAACCCTTAAATATTAAAAAAACAATTTTTGAAGTGAACATTTCTTTTGGCTCACACAGATTCTTCGTAGCTGTGAATTGTATTCTAGCGTCACGCTCGGAAATGATAAGACATTTTCGGGTGAACTCGGGACCATGGCCATTGGCCATATAGAAATGCGTGAGCATTTCCCGTTGGCCAATGCTGACGCATTTATAGATGGCCATGGTCATGGTCACGCCCTTCGGTTTCACCCGCGTAGTTTCCAAAGTGAGCCATCAAATTCTGAGCTATAAGTTTACACTTCTACGGGCAGTTCCTATGGCTGCCTATTTTTTTAATTATATTTATTGGAGTAAATTTAGTGTTTTATCTTCAAAATTTTTTTTTCAGTTTTTTTGTTTTCGCGGAACTCTCTTTTTTTAAGTAAAAAAACCTAAGTTGCTGATTAGTTTTAACATCAGTTGGCTGCGAGCGAAATTTTCAGCAAAATCGGTGAAAAAGCAGACAAGATAGACTACAGGCCCGTCAACAAAATTTACGTAGTAAATGAACCACCAGGAGGCCTATGTAGGACGATAGAAGGGTATCAAGTAATAAGATTCAGCACTATGTCGTCACTTGTAAGCTGTCCAACTGAGTACAGTCGAAGAGGGGGGGTTGCAACCCTCGATAATTTCTCTTTGTCGCATGATTTTTGTACGGCATTGCGAAATAATGGATTAGGAGAGGTATTGAAACTGTATGGAACCAATGCCGTACTTAATCACATACCCAAGTTTGATCTGTAAGTCGTCGGAAAATCACGAATTTTTCCGACAAACCAATAATTAAAAACTTAAAAATTATGATTTTTATAGTTTCACTACCTGTTCTGATCTATTATTCTGCAACGCCGTACAAAAATCATGCGACAAGGAGAAATGATCGAGGGTTGCAACCCCCCGTCTTCGACTGTACTCAGTTGGACAGCTTACAAGTGACGGCATAGTGCTGAATCTTATAACTTTAAATATCCTTTTATCATCCTACATAGGTCTGCTAGTGGTTCATTTACTACGTTAATTTTGTTCACGGGCCTGTAGTCTAAGACATTTTAAAATTGTCTTGTTTATAGACGAATTTAACATTTAGTGAAAATCTGTTAATATGGAATTATGGACAAACACTTCAGTACTTATATTTAGATGTGTAGATACCAACTACAATGCATCTTTTTTCTTTCTACACAGCCTTGTACATGAAAAATATTCCGCTTACTATACTAACGTTCTGTCCTATGATATACTGATCTGAAGAAGCTATGGATAGGTTTATCGTCAGTAATAAATTTCACAATATCAGTACCTCGTAACAGGGTTCATGGCTTCGATATATTTTCGTGAGTTTTATTGAGAAAAAAGTATTGCTCGTATATTTTACTTCGTAACGTAATATCTTGTACGGCGAATGAATACTAATATTTATTAACTCGGAAGAGCCTTTCTTAATAAAATTAAATTGCAATGAAAACTACAGTTTATTTTTTAATAAAGAGTGATGAGACGAGCAGGATATGTGCCTGATGGTAAGCAAGTTCTCTACAAATCTTACTAACTGCTTCATGCACTAAGAAGTACATTCTACGCGACGTACGATTCTACGTGATCAAAACGCTGCCGATTATTTGGACCAACGCATAAGCATTGCCATTCAGCATGGTAATACCGCTAGCATGCTGGGCACACTTTCGACTGGTAATGGGCTTGAACATGTTGATTATCTGAAGACCTTCATTGGTCTATAGACAATAAGTGTGTTCAGATGTGCTTAGTGTAAGTAGTTAGGTATGTAACGTAGTGTATTAATTTTCATTGTATTTTAGTCTTGTAATAAGGGCTCTGCCCGTTTAAAAAATGAAAGTTTAAAAAAGCACATTTTGATCCCATTAAGATTTTAAGGACGAAAACTTATTTATTAGTATCTCAATAGCGTAGAGAAGAAAAACAAATACTAACTTCGATTTTAAAAAGGCCAATAAACTCAGGCACTCGACAAAATTTAATATTTTTTGTGATATACAAACAAACTATAAAACTATAATACAAACTGCAAAGAAATAAGAACCATCAAAATCGATTCGTAATTGGCAGACCATTCGTGTACATAAAAAAACCACACGAACACACGACAGAAGTGATAACTAAACTTTAGAATAAATATATTTTTTTACATATAATTTGAAAACAGTAAACACAACCACACGACAGTAAAGACTGTGAAGAACAGCTGGCTGAATCTTGCACGCTCGGGTACACTCGGCGGTTCGCCCGATCGAACCTTTCACTTCAGCATGACGATCAGTGTCATTCACAGCTGTATCCCTGTTTCTGAGTTCACAGCCTATTAAAAAATGCCTGTCTGCGATGCGCCAAAAGAAGATTTCATTTCAAATAAAGTGGCCAAGTGCGAGTTGGACTCGCCCATGAAGGGTTCCGTTGCAGCAAGTAACATAATATACATAGTTCTTGTAGTTCGTTGTAACTTTGATCGAAGTATTAATAGTAGTGTATTTATGACGTACCTACTAAAAAAAACTACTCATCAGATCGAGTTCAAACCAACTTTAGTTGGTAGTTTTTATGGTAATGTACATCATATATATTTTTTAGTTTTTTATTCTCTTACTTTAGAAGTTAGAGAGGGAGATAGGGGGAGACACACATTTTACCACTTTGGAAGTGTCTGTCGCGCAAATTATTCAGTGTAGACAAAAACTATTTTAGAAACCTCAACATCATTTTTGAAGACCTATCGATAGATATCCCACAACCTACACGAGGTTTGATGAAAAAAAAGTTTTGAGTTTCAGTTGGTATGGGGGGCAACCCAATTTTTTTTTAATTTTTTTTTGTAAAAATCTTAATGCGGTTTATAGAATACATCTACTTACCAAGTTTCAATAGTGTAGTTCTCATAGTTTCGGCAAAAAGTGGCTGTGACATACGGACGGACAGACAGACAGACAGACATGACGAATCTATAAGGGTTCCGTTTTTACGTTTTACGGAACCCTAAAAACCATACAACCTCCTTTTTTGAAGTTAGTAATTATAATACAGTCAGAAAAAAATCTAAGATGAAATTCCTGAGGCTGGGTTCAAAATTATGATTTCTCTATTGTAGAATCACTATACTAACCTAACACAGCTTCAGGGAAAAATGATATACCAGGAATACATAATTCTTCTTATAATCTACAATCTATTCAGCCGATTATACACGCTATTCTTCACAAATCTGTAATAATAACTTTGCACGTCGATAACGGGTTGTATATTTCTTTTCAAGAAAGGTATTCTACATAAAAAGCAGGCAATAATATCCCAGTACGTATCGGCTCCAAAGATCCTTTATTATTTATGAAAAGGTTTATTTTTGGGAGTTCGAAGATTAGAAAATATATTCTCTGAAGAGTTCAAGTGAACTGTAGAAAACAAATTTACTGAAAATCGAGAGTTAATGGAGTTCTTACGGAACTCATCAGGAACTCATTTATTTACTGAATTATGTCGTAAATTATTTGTTGCCATATGAATAACTAGTAACACCCTCCTGATTTACCCACGTATTTCAATACCCGTTATTTTTCCGCAATAAAAAGTAACTTATGTGCTCTTCTGGATTATAACCTAACTTTACTCAAAATTTCAAACCGATCCATTCAGCCGTTTTGACGTGATTGAGCAACAAACATTCAAACATCTAAACTTTTACCTTAATAAATATTAGTAGGATAATAGTATAAATGTGGTATTGATATAGTTTTACTTATATTTTTAGATAATAATAATAAATAATAAATATTGGTGGACAAGATACCTCAATAGATATGTCACCTAAGCATAAGTTAGTTACCAGCCCTCATAGAAATATAATAAAGTTTGCTTAACGATATTCTAATTAGTTAGCTACTAATTAGCTCGTATCACAATACATTGTTTCAGCAAACCTCCCGTAAGAAACAATTAACGAACCTACTAAAACAATTTAATTTACAACTAAACTGTAAGTCCCCGTTTGAGCGAGTAACAGGAAATCAAACTCAAACTTGACTCCGACGCACAAGTCTTTATTCCCCCGCGTCTCACTCGCATGGAACTTAAATAATTGCTTCTACTTTGTAACTCTGAACTTCTGTACTGAAACCAAATTTAAGTTTCAGCTTATTGTGTAAATTTGCTGCTTCATTTTAATTGTAATAGATACACAAATACTACTAAAATAGGATTAAGATGTATTTCTCGCAATTAATTTATGAGTTGGCGAACAATGATATCATGTCGATGAATACGAAGGTTTCGTTATTTTGACAATGGAAACCATATAAGGTCAACGCTCCTAAGAAAAAAGTACGGATAAACTTTTTCTTTTATATTATAGGTTCACACTTGACCACCATCTCGCGCGACGATGCGATCTACGATGGAGCGTGCTTACCTAGAATAAACCGATTCACTCTCGATTTGAAGACACCAAGATTGTAACTATCGGGGAAAACCCACTCAGACAACGCATTCCACAACCTAGACTTATCACAAACGTGGAGTTAAACGGAGAGCCGTTCGTGTTTTTGGAACATTAACCATGAAACGATGTCGCTTTTTTGAGATACGATAAGTCCGAATTTTGATTAGACTAACATGTCTGTAAAAGTCTAGTAAACGCTAGAAAATCTATGGACAACTAAAATATAAATGGTTCTAACAGACACATAAGAAACTCACCATAGTCCCGTTACCACATTTTTAACTGAGGTCAAACAGGATGAGGTTATCAATACGGCCGGTATTTTTTCTTCATACATCATTTTCTTCTTCTTACTCTTGTCATAGTAAGCATTATCATATACTCGACGGTCTTCTTGTTATACCGGTACAAAAATATAGAACTAATGTTTATTTGGTGTTCCACAGTTCGGCATGCGGCCTCTGCTGATGGCTGCTTGGCACGGGCACCTGGACGCCGTGAAGACCCTCGTCAAAGCAGGCGCCTGCCTAGCTGCTACCAATAAAGTAAATACATAAACTACTAGTCATACCTCTTTATGTGGGAAAATCCATAAACGCATTGCATATACGCCTTGGAACATAGCGGGGTATTTTGGACGACAGCATAGAGCGTTGGTGCCTCAACAGACTAAAACCCCCACAGGTTTCTCCAGCTGCGGCTTGGCGGAAAAGTCGCCGAACTGTCATCGGATTTAACCGTGACACTGCCACTGTCACCGCACTAGCAGGGTGACCTCACGGGGAGACCACACACACATTTTTTGAACGAGGCTTATCGTCAATTCGGTAGTGAAAGATTCGTTCATGTGAACTCGAGACCGCAAAGTGTACCCAGCGACAAAGCCTTTTCAATAAATAAAAAAAAAAAAAAAAAGTGTACCCGAGCAAGAAATATACAGTCAGCTGTTGCTGTCTATCTGCTGTAACTGTCGTGTCACTATCTTTGATATACTTATTCAATTTATGTGTCCATAGAATTTATTTTATAATTTTCAAAATTATTTGATAGATTTTAATAGTTATTTATTTCATTTAAATTGTTGTATTTAGGAGAATGTCCTTGAAACTGGTTGACTAGAAGATATTGCTCTCATCAATAAAGCCACCATTTGTGGCGTTTGTTTTGTGTAACAATAAAGAGTTATCTATCCATTGTTTATCGTCTAGGCAATTTCGAGATGATTGAGAACATTCCTCATTTCACGTCCGGTTTCACAGAAACAAAACGACATCCTGCAATGCGCGTGCGCGCGCGGCGCCGCGGCGGTGGCCGAGTATGCGCTGTCTCTGGGCGCGCGCGCGCAGACGCTGGACGCGGCGGGCGACGCGCCGCTCGCGCTGGCCGCGCGCGCCGGCCACGCCGCCGTGCTCGAACTCATACTCGAGCGCGGCGCCTACATCGACGCTGTCAATAAGGTAAGGATTCATCGCACATCTTACACTCGTATTACCCTAGTGATCTACTTCCCCCTAGGGGAGGAAGAAGATCACTTGATGTTGATGCCATCAAGAGAGTGGGCCCGCAAACTCACAGAGGCGGTAAGGGGGTAAAGAGGACCTTTGTGGTCAGTCCTATCCCTACGGGAGTCAGGAAGACCGAGTTGATTAGGTCAGTGAACCTAGGAGCCCGACCCCGGCAAAGAGTTTCGCTACAAGGCCAGCTTCTGACCTCTCTCAGTGACGAAGAACAAATGATGATGATGAGTTGCGTGGTGTTCCCCCCCAGGACCGTGATTGTAGTGGTAGCGTTCTTTGCAGAGTCCGCCTGGGGTACCACATCTTTGCCAGTTATTCTGCCGCCAAGCAGTAGTGTACAAACATTACTGTGTTCTAATTTGAAGGGCAATGTTTCCAGAGAAATTACTGGCCTTGTATCTCCGAGTGACGAGCGCAGTACAGTGCTACGTGATGATTTAGACTCATCGTGTTCCAATAGCTGCGTGTCATTGTGCTGTTATTTGGCAGGCATGTTCCTTGCCATCAGGCACATGTCTTGCTCGTCTTGTCACTTGATACTATAAAAAACCAGAGAGGTTCACCTCGGAGCCGGCTCCCTTCCTCCCCTTATGGGGATAAGGAAGAACAGCAGTGTGTGTTCCGTGCTACATGCGTAATCATGCTCCCATGAGCCAAATTGGTGCTAGGATTTGGTGCTAATTAGAAGTGCTAATTAATTAACACACTTCCAAGATACCTTACCCTGAGAAAACACGTAGGCGATGAACAAAGCTCTCAAGATAAAGTATGATGAGAGCTCCACCAAACCTTGACGCGGCTGCCGCAAAGAGGCTACGAAGCTAACCGTCTGTGAACCCAGGAGCCCGACCCCGGTAAAGAGGAGAATCTTTAGGACCGGTTCCCAACCTGTTCCAATTGGGGAAATAGGAAGAACTTGACCTCCTTCGGACCCTCTGAAGTGCATACCTGATGTGCCTTCCTATTATAGCTTCTCCTAACCAATCAGGCTATACCAATAGCGAGACCCGAGAAAGTCGAAACGCGGCTACCACGTCAAAGCCATAACGGGCTCCAATTATATGGTCGTAAAACCCCAGGCGAGTTCAGAATCCCTACCCTACCCACTACCTTACCCACACAAGGAGAGTGAGGAAGAATAATACGTCGAGTTACGGCTGTTCTAGTCGGGTGTATGGCAACTGTCGATGTGGAGGCCTTGGTTCGAATCCCATGCGCGACGTCTAGAATAACAATTATTTATACATTTCATCCCGGGAAAATAAAAAAAAATGGTTGTCTGTAAAGTCGGTTTACTGACGATAGTTGAACGTTGTCAATGTCTTAAGAAAATACTGATGGAATGGTAGCATTTTTCAAAAGAAAATTTTCGCGGTTGAAATTTCGGTTCCTTTTAATGCGGTCATAGTATTTGTGTTAAGCGTCATCTAGGTAAAACATTCTGAAGCTTTTTGAAAAGCTGTTCAAAGCACCATCTCTGGGTACATCATTGTACTAGCACAAGTTCTTAACTTCATATCGTCGCTTTTCTAAAACATGGACAGACTCCTTGACCGTAATATACATTTCACTCACTAGATGGTGCGAAAAGTAATAAAAATACTGATGGAATGGTACTGACTGAGGTAACGGCGGTAACGGTACATGACGTCATGTTTTGCTGGCGTGCAGCCGGCTTCATCGAATTATAAGACGTTATCACGTCAAAAAATGATTACCTACTATGTGAGTGAAATGGCGGTATGCCACGAGTTTGTTAGGTCAATAAATATTTTTATTCTGGAGTCAAATCGCTTCTATAGAATTTACACGTAAATAAATCATTAAAATAAAAGACTTAGAAATATTCTGTACTAGCTGAAACGTGCGCGCGTTGCTACGCAATCAAAAAGCAATATTTTTTCCCGTTTTTGTTACATGTTTCATGCTCCGCTCCTGTTAATAGTAGCGTAATGTTAAATAAATAGTCATAAAGCCTTCCTCGATAAATGGTCTATACACAAGAGAAATAATCTTTCAATTTGGACCAGTAGTCCCCGAGCTCAAACAAACTCTTCAGCTTTATAATATTAGTACCTACAGATTATTCTGTATAAGTGACATTAAACGGACAAAAATTTCATTTAAGTCAGATTTTTACTACGACAGTAAGCTTTTACAATTATTCGTATAATATCTCTATAACAATGCACCTAGTCTTAATATTATTACCGCTATTGAAGGCGTACCGTACCTATTTGTGTAATTTCCAAGTCTCTTTACCTTGTTCTTCACTGTCTTGTAAACGTGACAAAAAATCCCTTCAGTATAGTGCTAGAAACGTGACAAGGAATGCGTTAGCAGTACGCCTGTAGCGGAAGCGTGGAATGATAGATAGATAGAAAAAATTGTGGCACAAAAATAATAACATTACAAAGAAAAACTTATGATCTAGCACCACAAGTGGCAGCCTTATTTCTGAGAGCAATCTCTTCCAGGCAACCAGCACAAGGAAAATAGCCTACATACAAATACAGGCAGGGGGAGTAACATTAATTTAAATAATACTACTAAATATATATTACTAAAATAAAATAATAAATTTTCACTTTAAAAATGCTAATCGAAGTTGCGCTATCGGGGCTCCGACTTGTTTGGTTTCGATACTTTGCACCTTCACAGATGGATCAAAGTCATAAGCACCACGTTGGTCCAGCCAAGGGATGACTGACGCTCCGTGTTGGTGGATGACGTATGTCATAGAAAGATTCTAGAAACATGTTTTTAGGGTTCCGTAAAACGTAAAAACGGAACCCTTATAAATTCGTCATGTCTGTCTGTCTGTCTGTCTGTCTGTCCGTCCGTATGTCACAGCCACTTTTTGCCGAAACTATGAGAACTACACTGTTGAAACTTCGTAAGTAGATGTATTCTGTGAACCGCATTAAGATTTTTTCAAAAGTTTTTAAAAAAAACAAAAATTAGGGGTGCCCCCCATACTGAGAACTGAAGCTCAAAAATTTTTTTTTTCATCAAACCTACACGTGTGGGGTGTCTATCGATAGGTCTTCAAAAATGATGTTGAGGTTTCTAATATAATTTTTGTCTACACTGAATAACTTGCGCGAGAGACGCTTCCAAAGTGGTAAAATGTGTGTGTCCCCCCCCCCTCTAACTTCTAAAGTAAGAGAATGAAAAAACTGAAAAAAATATATGATGTACATTACCATGAAAACTACCAACGAAAATTAGTTTGAACTCGATCTGATGAGTAGTTTTTTTTTAGTACGTCATAAATACACTATTATTAAAACTTCGATCAAAGTTACAACGAACTACAAGAACTATGTGTACTATGTATATTATGTTACTTGCTGGAACGGAACCTTTCATGGGCGAGTCCAACTCGCACTTGGCTACTTTATTTAGGATTATTTTCATCACTGTTTTGAAGTTAGCGGGCTTGCACCATTTCGGGTATCCGGAGCGGCAATTGCTGTTCTCCTGACTTGACCGGCCGTAACTTTTGTCTGATCTAGTTATGTCGTTTTGAGTTACGTAACGTCTTATTAAAACACAACCAACAACATAACAAAGGTTTCCTTCTAAGCATTGCGACGCTCTCTCATCGCAGATTCTACTCGAATCCTCGGTGGCGCGATGTACGAATAATTGAAGTACCTTGTAGTCCATTAGCGATAGGTGCGGTATGGCTTATATTAAGGCACTAAGCAAGGGTACATGCTATCAAGAAGTGGCATGTTATAGAGTGAAAACGGCTTATTCGCTCGATAAACAGCGTTTTTATCTTCTAATTTTATACTAGCGGCTTGCCCAAATTCGTTTGGGTTGAACACAGAAGTTTAAATAATAAGGTAATATAATTCAGATTTCTGTGGGTTTAAGAACTAAAATATTTTGCTTACTAGCATCGCTCTACGATTTTACCCGCATAGTTGCGTTCGTTTCTTTTTTCCCGTTCGTTTATATTTCCGTTGTTTTCTCGGGACAAAAAATAACCTATGTGTTATTCCAGACCTTTATCAGTCTCTGTACCAACTTTCATCCAAATCTTCTCAGTGGTTTTTGCGTGAAAGAGTTACAAACTCTATTAGTAGGACCAGCCGATCCGGCAAACTTTGTTACGCCTAAGGGGCAATAAAAATAATAATATTTTATGCTTATTATCCTATTCCGGACGAAGACAAAACCAAAAACACATAAATCAAAAGTATCGTATTTAAGATGAACGTTGTTTTAGGACATTAGTTGTGATGTTAATATCTGTTGTTGTCGTCCTGAATGTTTTTATTAATCAATTTAAATGAAATAAATAATTTGTGAGACATTTAATTTTATTCCAATTGTAATTTTTGTATATGGTGTTTATCGAAATAAACGATTTAATAATAATTAATCATTATCTGGGTATACCCAGAGAAATTATAGGGTTCCAAATCAGAACACAGTAATATTGGCGCAGTACCCACCTACTGCTTGGCAATAAAATTACTGGCTAAGGTGTTGTGCTTCCCCAGGTGGACTTCGATGAATCCTGCCACTACAAAACTTGTTTGTGCTTGCTTATTCAGACGTTTCGCGAGAAATTGGCCTGAGTACGAGACTACGAGTATCTATTACGTACTACCCTTGACCTATTATCTGGTATCTATGACCGTATAATGTGGTAAGGTGCGTAATAGCTCGCGTCTATGGGGACGGAACTATTTATGTTCCCCTACAAAATGAATTTAGTCATTGTTATAATGTATGATTAGCAGCGTCCCGCGGTTTTACCCGTTTAGTTCACGTTCCCGTAATTTTCCTGCGACAAAAAGTAGTATGAATGTGTTATTCGAGGCTATAACTTATTTGAGTTTAAAATTTTACCTTTATCTCTTCAGTTGATACGTTGTGATTGCGCAACAAAAACACAAACTTTCTCATGTATAATATTAGTAAAATTTTAATACTTCGTTGATCGAATCTATTCTAATAACCGATTAAATAAATACTTTCTCAGTTAAAAAATTGAGTTGACTGAACAAGCTTCCAATAATAAACAATAGAGCCTTTAAAAACGTTCACCTTTGTCCAATATTCATATTCCAAGAGCTGGCGCCAAATTTTGGATCAAGTTTAAGAGTTATCATAATATACTTCTTATTTATATCCCAACAAGAAAGTGCAGACCTGGCTGGTGAGTAGCGGGTCAAAATCGCTATCGCTAAAACCGATCTCTTCCAAGTAACCAGATTTACCAGGTATTTTTGAAATGTTAAAATGGTCCTTACCTTTATATTTTTTTATTTTTTGATATTTATAAATGTTGTGAGTGTAGAGCTACCTCATTTCGATCGTGACAGGAGTACACAAAGCAAACGTACTAACGTTTGGTTTGTTTGCAGGCAAACAACACGGCTTATCCAAAATTCCATTTGTGAGTCAGTCATGCAGAGCCAATCTAACTCACGTACAGTCTGATTAATTGTCGAATGACGCACGTTTGTGCCTGAAATCAAAGTTTGGAGTCCCGCAAGGTCATATAAATTTTGCAAGGGCTGGTAATGTCCAACTGGACAGTATCACTACATTTACCTGTTACTCTTTTTAGTCTTTTAACCCGTGATCAAAATCAAGTGTTAAGACAAACTCTATGAATTTATTTCACTTCATAGTTTTTTTTTCTTCTGCTGCGAAATTTTTTTGTTGATAAACCTTCACTTATGATTTGTTTTGTCAAAACTAACCTCAATATGTTTGAGGGTAGATTCAATTTTCATTTTCGCTTAGAATTTAACTTCGTCACTCTACTTTCGTTATGCTCTATGATAAGTAAAACTATATTTTCTTTTCACTAATAAACCTTTTTGTAACACGGATATAACACACACATTCTAAAACTGAGAATAAATTCACTTCAATTATTATAAGCCCATACAAAGCAAGTGATAAATCTAGAAACTTCACCAAAAACTACAGATGATTCTGGAACTACTAATCAAATCTTACAAGATTCTTCTAGAACTGCAGTTGAGTACTCACATAAATCAGAACAAAGTTATAAACAGTGTGACCGTGATAAGCGAAAGTTTCCCTCGCAGCGCTCGCCGTTCGAGCAAGCTCAGCAGGCTGTATTCCTTTGTGTGTTGTCTCGTGTAATTAGCTCAATGAGCACCATACTCATTACAATATAGCCATTGACCCAGTTTCGCAGAATTCCTCACGTCCTGCATTATGTATCGATTCATAACTCCAAGGCGAAACAGAATTAATCTGTTTCATTAATCGTTGACTAGCACCGCCCAGCGGTTTTACCCGCGTAGTTGCCGTTCTGTATTTTTTCCGCAATGGAAAATAGCCTTTGTGTTATTCCAGACTATAAACTATCTGTGTTCAAAATGTCAACCCGAACTGTTCAGAAATTTCGACGTGATTGACCAACAAAAATTTTACATAAATTATAATACGAGAATAATTATACAACTAGCTAAACATCCCACGATGTTTAGCTAGTTGTATAATTATTCTCGTTGTGTTTGTATTCATTATTTAAGGTTTGGAAACCGCTCCGTGAAAATTGGGCCTAACAGTTCGGGTTGAAATTTGGAACACAGTCCGATCATAGTTTGAAATCATACATAGACAAAAGAACGGGTACGAGAACTACACGAGTAAACCCGAAGGGCACTGCTAGTAGTACCAAATAATACCGTATAAATACAGTTACTTTATAAACACGCTAGCTATTTACGGTCATAGGTAACTAAACATTAATAGCACAGTTTTTCGCGGAGAAAGGAGGAAATTCCTCAATAATGGGATTATACGCATATTCTGCGGAAGAAGGAAAAATTGTGAAAAGCTTCCGCGAATGTTTCTGACGTTGAAGTGCTCTTTATAGGTTATATTGACCGCTAAGCCTCCCCTACGCGACTGGGACCCACAGAATGCAGTATAGTGTTTACGTTCACTTATGACCACTTTCCTGTTAACGATAGTGTGTGGAAACGATAGGAATATAAATTAGGTACTGGTAGGACAAGTTACGGCTGGTCTAGATAGATAGATAGATAGATAGATAGATACACTTTATTGACACACCAAAACAATAGGATACACAAAAATAATTAAAAAATACATTTAAAACTAGTGCGACAAGTCGGCGGCCTTATCGCTAAAAGCGATCTCTTCCAGGCAACCTTGGGATGGAAAATAACATGAGGATAAGTGAGAAAACGGGGTGCGCAAATAAGACGTAGAAAATCGTAAAGAAAATAGTCGGGAGAACGGCGCCTGCCAATCCGGAGACCCCGGGTTCAAACCCCACACGCACCACTGTCTTTTCGAAGTCATGTGCGTAATGCCGCTAACTTAAAAACGGTGAAGGAAAACATCGTGAGGAAACCGACATGTTGTACCTAGAATCTTTCGAAGTCATGTGTCATCTACCAATCCGCACTGGGCCAGCGTGGTGGATTATGGTCTTAACTCTCTCCTAGCGAGAGAAGGCTCTGAGTCCCAGCAGTGGGAACATTTAGTGGGCTGTTGATGATGAGTGGTAGGACTCTTAGCAGAGTCTGCCTGGGGAAGTACCACGTCTTTGCCAGTTATTCTACCGCCAAGCAGCAATGTGCAAACATTACTGTGTTCCGGTTTGAAGGGCAATGTTTCCAGAGAAATTACAGGGTTTAGAGATATAACAACTTAGATCTCTGGGTGACGAGCAGAGTGCGGTGCTAGGCAATGATTTGGGCTCTTCATGTTCCAATAGCTGCGTGTCACTGTGCTGTTATGTGGCAGGCAAGTTGCTTTTACCATAAGGCACATGTCCTGCTCGTCTCGTCATTCTTTATTTAAAAAAAAATTTACAGTTATAGGAACTGCCGATAGAAGTGAAAACTTATAACTCAGAATTTGATAGCTTACTTTGGAAACTACACGTGTGTAACCGGAGGGCGTGGCCTGGGCATCATGGCATGGCCATCTAGAAATGCGTCAGCATTTCCTATTGGCTGATGCATTTCTAGATGGCCATGGCATGATGCCGAGGCCACGTCCTTTCAGCATTTGCCATTGGCTGACGCATTTCTAAATAGCCAATAGCCATGGTCCCGAGTTTACCCGAAGATTTCTTATCATACCCGAGCGTGATGCTAGAATCCAATTCACAGCCCACGAAATATCTGTCTAGGCGCGCCTAAAGAAGTTTTCACTTCGAAAATTAAGCTGAGGTACTAAAGTTACTTCTGATCTAATAAGTTACGGCTGATCTAGTCGAGACAACGACGAATGGTTTTTTTCTTGATCCGGAGCCCTTGGTTCGTATCCCACCACTGTCTTTTCAAAGTTTATGTGCGTAATGCCGCAGACTTAAAAACGGTGAAGGAAACAATCGTGAGAAACCCGGCATTTTTCAAGAACCTTTCGTGGTCATGCGTCACCCGCATCCCGTACGGGGCTAGCGTGGTGGATTAAGACCTTGACACTCTCCTTGCGACAGAAGGCTCCGAGGCCCAGCAGTGGGGTTATTAAATTAGTGGGCTGCTTATGCTAAGCTGTGGTAGCATAGTGGCGAGAACGTAAAAATTCTCAACCTTGAGTTCGTATATTCGAATCCAGACTGTACCTTTGAATTATTTTTCAAAAAATAGTTTTTTCTGCGACGTGCCTCATCCACCGATGCGACTGCAGTTGACCAGTGTGATGAATTATAGCCTTAACTCTATACCTTGTGAGGGAAAACTCTAGGCCTAGCAGTAAAAACATAACGTGTGTATCCTTTTCCATAAATGCTTTCATTTTTAGGGTTCCGTAATTAAAAAAGAAAAATTAGGGTTGCCCCCATACTTAGAACTGAAACTCAACATTTTTTTTTTCATCAAACCTACACGTGTCGATACGTCTTCAAAAATGATGTTGAGATTTCTAATATAGTTCTTGTCTACACTGAATAATTTGCGCGAGAGACACTTCCAAAGTGGTAAAATGTGTCCCCCCCCCCTCTAACTTCTAAAATAAGAGAATGAAAAAACTAAAAAAAATATATTGTATGATGTACATTACCATGCAAACTACCAACGAAAATTGGTTTGAACTGATGAGTAGTTTTTTTTTACTACGTCATAAATACATTATTATTAAAACTTCGATCAAAGTTACAGCGAACTAAAAAAACTATGTGTACTATGTATATTATGTTACTTGCTGCAACGGAACCCTTCATGGGCGAGTCCAACTCGCACTTGGCCACTTTATTCAATTCTCTACTTAACGACACCAAAATTTTACTCGGGACGAACCTAAACGAAAGAACCTGAAAAGAGACTCTTTGCAGAGTCCACCTAGGGAAGCCAGAAACCACACTTTAGCGAGTTAATTGTAAACCAGAACCCAGTAATGTGCAAACATTATTGTGTTCTCGTTTGTTTGAAGGGCAATGTTTCCAGAGAAATTACAGGGCACGAAGATAAATCATGTTAGATCTCTAGTTGACGAGCGCAGTGCAGTGCTAGGTAATGATTTTGACTCTTCATGTTCTTATAGCTGCGTGACACTACTGTTATCGGTTAGCGTGTTCCTTACCATCAAACACATGAACTACTCGTCCCATCACTCTTTACAAAAAAAACACACACACTAACACACTACAGAAAGAGATTAAATCAAAACTGGAATAGTTAATAGTTCCAGTACAGTAAGAAAAGAGTTCCGTTCGTATCTTTTATACCTACTCCTTGGTAGTAGTAGGAGCATAATAATATGATCAACAGACATACTGAATAATTACACTTTGTACTATATATACTACTCTAGATAAGTGGAAGAAAACCTAATTTCGAGAAATTAAAAATACGCGCCTCGGTGCGTATTTATCCTTGAAGTCATTGGTAAATTGACAGTTTTCGACCATTCTTAAAAAAAGGTGTGTGCTTAAGACCACACGGCAGAAGTGAAAACTTCATTAGCTGATTTTTGTATTAGATAGGTATGTCGTATTATAATAAAATATTATGGATCGTATTAGTTGAATAAACGAGTAAAACAAGCCAGAAATTAAAGTAAATATCTATTGAAATTTTATTTATGTACAAAGTAGCTGTTACCCGCGACTTAGTCCGCGCGAAATAAATACTATGGTTACTCAGGCAGTACTTATTTGTATACCTAGATTGTATACACATTTATGGTTAGTAAAAAAGTGTCCATGTTCAAAAAGTTGTTGGCCGGGGCCGGCTTTTTAAAAGTTACTCCAACTTTGTATGCATTCACACGGTGCACCCTTATGATGCCCCTAACATTGTCCGCAAAAAGGTTGGTGAGTGTAATAGGATTTTTGTTACCGACTTTCTCCTGTTCCGTCGATTCCACATACACTACACAGTCTTCACTACGATTTTCTGGGAATAGTCTCTTTCTCTTATAAAGGGGTTTTCTAAATAGTTTGTAAGAAACATTTTCACTTGGATTTGGCTTCAATAGTTTTCTTTTTCTGGTCTGTTCGACGGGGTCACCCTCGTCGCTAGCGATGCTCATATTTATTTATACTATTGACTATATACAAAACTAAATATTTACACGAAAGAAACGAAATATTTACACAGCAAAACTAATTAATTTGATTGTGAAAATTATAAAGCACCCGTCGTGTTTTCCCGCCCAAAGAAAAGTATTTTGGAGTTGGTAGCCGTCAGTGTTGCCACTATGATTTTGAGCTTGTCGCCAAATAGTTATGAAACAAAGTCGCCGGTTTTGATTGAATTATTAAGGGAATAACAGTCTGGAAGAATACATAAGCTTTTTCCTTCTCCAACCTTCTACACTACACTAGTATATTCCCCTTTGTCGGTAACACGTCGTCTAAATCCGCTAAAAGGTTTTAAAAATTCGCCAGTTTCAGCGACAAAGTCGCTAAAGTGTCAACACTGGTAACCGGTAGCGAGCAGCGAGAGAGAGAGAGAGTATCTATTGTCCCATGTCCTCCTCTAACAATTATCTTTCTCGGTCTGGCACGTTTGTTGACCACATTATCTTTCTCGCTCTAGCATCCCGAGCTTACCCGAAATTTCTTATCATATCCGAGCGTGATGATCACGTGATCATAAATCCATTTCACAGCCCACGAAAATTCTGTCCATAGCGCGCCTAAAGAAGTTTTCACTTCAAAAAACTCTACCATTTCCTTTTTCATTCATCCAATTTATTTCCCATTTTACCTCCATCCGTTCTAAAAACAGAATATCCACTCAATTTCCCAAACACTCGACAACCTGTAGTAATATTGCCGTTTTATACGAAATTTGATTAGTACAATAGAGGTTTCACGGAGTTGTGACAAATTGAATAAGTGTCGGCGGCACCGACGGCGGCCAGATCGAGTTATACGGGTCGCTTGCTGCCTTCGAGGACGCTTTAACTTTACGATGATAAGCTCGCAACTTTTCAGATCAAATTGTAAATCGAGACCTATATAAGGTAAAGAGTAGTTCACATTTTGAATTCATCACATTTTGACTTTATATTTTTTTATTAGTCTGTAAAATTAGGTATAAGTAAGTGTATGCATATGTTTTAAACTAATTAACGTTATTGGATTTTCACCTGGTATATGCACCTTGTATAGGTAAAATAATCAAAAAATCCTACATATTATATAAATGTCTATATTTGGATGTTTGTTGCTCAATCACGTCGTAACGGATGTAGCTGACATTTGGAACATACATAGATAGGTAGATAACGAAATCGACGGGAACGGAAACTACACGAGTGAAACGGCGGGGCGCTGCTAGTACTCAATAAATGTTACCACTAAATGGTCCCATTGCTGGGCCTCGGGACCTTCTCTCGCAAGGAGAGGGTTAAAACCTTAATCAGTCAAGCTGGTCCAGTGCACGTTGGTGGACGACACATACTCTCGAAAGATTCTTGAAACATGTCGATTTCCTCACGTTTTTTGCTTTCACCGTTTCTAAGTTAACAGCATTACGCACACATACATGCTTTTGAAAAGAGTGGTGCGCGTGGGATTCGAATCAGCGACTCGACTTTTTTTTTAAATAAAGAGTAACGAGACAAGCAGGACAGTTGCCTGATGGTAAGCAACACGCCTGCCACATAACAGCACAGTGACACGCAGCTATTGGAACATGAAGAGCCCAAATCATTACCTAGCACTGCACTGCGCTCGTCACTCAGAGATCTAAGTTGTTATATCTCTAAGCCCTGTATTTTTTCTGGAAACATTGCCCTTCAAACCGGAACACAGTAAAGTTTGCACATTACTGCTTGGCGGTAGAATAACTGGCAAAGGTGTGGTCCTTCCCCAGGCGGACACTGCCAAGAGTTCTACCACTTCTCCCGACTAGACCAACCGTAACTCGCCATAAAGAGATTACCAAAATATATTCTGTAAATTGAGACAGTTAACAAGGTCACGCTCGTGTCCGTTCTCCCGTGTCAACCCGAGATAGGCCGGTTTCCGGACACGTAGGCTACATTTATACGTGTCATGACGACACGTCCCTCGCGTTCTCTCGTGTTCACGGCTATTCTTATAAATCAAAGACCTTTGTTATAGATTACCTCAATTTAACACCAGAGTTCGGGTTTCGGTTTACTATGAGCAATAGCCCTAATAAATCAATGTAAGACAATATTTTTGTATAAAGCTAGCTGATCCGGAAAAGTCGTTGTGCCAGATAAACTATACAAAATACATCGAACCTTTGTAAGTAACTTCAAGAACAAAACTAAGTTACAAAGAAAACTTATCTACGCTACAAACCTCTAAGCGCATCTGAATTATCCACAGACCTTCTATTATCAAGATGATCGAACCTACTACTGTTATGTTTTCCAATATCTACGTTTTCAAAGAAGTCAAAGGGGATAATGTGACCAAGGACCGGTCCAACATAAAGCATAAAGGTTGTCAATTATAATGTGCATTTTACAACTCTACTTACACCTCCTGACTGACTGGTGGTCGAGGCAAGGTAAATGGAGTGTAAGACGTCCAGCGTGGTCCAGCTGTAAAATGGGTAGACGATAATTGTGATCTTTATTTCGGGTCGAACCTGGATTCAAAGCACCGAGAAAGGTGGCGTGAGAAAAGAGAGGCCTACAGGTATACCCAGCAGCACGACAAGGCTCTGGATGATGAAGATATTTTAGACTTCAGAACAAAATCTATATAGTTTAATTAATGTCATAAATTATAAAGCTCTAACAATCTAGACATATTTTAAGGTTTTAGTATTTTAAAATAATAAGCATGAATTAAGTGCTAACATGAGATTCCAATAAAGCACATAAATCTAAATTTCATCTCCGTTTCACAAAATACGGCCTGATTATTTCCAAACTTGTGACCATTAATTAAATTTTATTGTCTATGAACCGAAATCGAGTGTCCTCCACGTGAAATACGAGCGTAATGTCTGGCAGAGTAGGGATGTTCTCGAGCCTTTCATTAAAATAAAAATATTGCTCGTTAGTAAGGGTTTTATCGTTCCGTCCATTTCTCAAATAAAGACGAATAGTTACGATTTACAGCGTTGTTTTGTGACCTTTTGGGTAACACAGGTGGTCTAATGATAGCGTACTTTATTTCATGTTTTTGAGGTTATTTTGTAACCTCAACGCAAAACGAGGTGTTATATGTTTGATGAATGTGTTTGTGCGTTATGCGTGCGTAGCTCACGAACGGATGAATCGATTTTCGTTTAGTTTCTGTTTGTTCGAAAGATAAAGATAATGTATTGAATTTGATGATTGATTCATCAGCAATGTACACGCATAAACGCATAATGGGTATTTGTTTTACGTGCAAACGTACGTGTGAGCTAAAATTTAATTCAAATTAAAATCAATTGCGTAGGAGTCTTTCTAATGCCCTACCTATGCGTGTGAGACTTGGACGCTGACCCTAAAAGACGAACTCAAACTATCACTATTTGAAAGAAAGGTCCTAAGAAACGTGTTTGGTCAAACGCGAGACGCCGATGGCACATATCACACGAGAATGAATCACGAACTGGAAGCGCTGATTAACAAGGAAACGATTGTCAGGTTCTGTAAATCTCAACGGCTTAGATGGGCGGGTCATCTTGAGCGAATGGAGGGGCATAAAGCAGCAAAAGTTATGACCAATTGGACCCCACAACAGAGGAGACCAGTTGGGAGACCAAAAAAGCGATGATAGGACTGTGTGGAGGAGGGCCTCAGAAGCATGGGTAGAATTACAGCGTGGAAAAGAAAGGCAAGAGATAGAGCGACATGGAGGAATATCGTAGAGGAGGCCAAGACCCACAAAGGGTTGTAGCGCCAAAAGAGAAGAGAAGAAGAGGAGTCTTTCTAATATAGGGTTGCCATTCGTTCGGGTTTCCGCGGATTTGTCCCAGCTTAGAGGGCGTCCAAGGAGCGTCCGGGCCGGACTTTATATGTAGTCAGGGTTTAAAAGTTTACAAACATCCAAATATCCATACATTGACGTGTAGTAGGACGTAGGATTATAAGCTTTCCCCGTAAATTGGGCAATGCGCTGAATGAAGCTGACTCACATTATGGGACTGGAAGTTTATAACAGTAGTGTTAGGAATAGGGATAGTAGTGGTCTAGGTCTGGGGAAGTACCACACCTTTGCCAGTTATTCTACCGCCAAGCGCCAAGTAGTACATTACTGTGTGCCGGTTTGAAGAGCATTGTGTCCAGTAAAATTACAGGGCATAGAGATAAAACATCTTATATCTGTGGGTGACGAGCGCAGTGCAGTGCTAGGTACTGATTTGGATTCTCTGTTTTCCAATAGCTGCGTGTCACTGAGCTATTATGTGGCAGGCATGTTGCTTACTGTCATGATCGACTCGTCACTCTATTCTTTAAAAAAATACACTCTTCCTAAAATAATTAAATCAGCCTCGAGTTTCGGCAGCTTTAAAAACAGATTAAAATGCTGGCTTGTCAATCACACTTCTGGTTTTCACACAGGGAGTTTTAAAGAGTGATAGTAAACTAAGAATTTAATTGTAACAATTGTTCTTCACAATTGTAATAAATATAATATAATGTTTGAGCCTATCTGTACGTTAATTATTATATAATTAATATGATTATTATATTATTGTAACATCTTATACCTATACACAGTTAATACAATAAAGCATATTTTATTATATTCTATCGTACAATGGAATTTTCAGCTTAAACTTAAAAAAAATGTGTGCTCTTTTTTGTTTTTTATAATACCTAATTGACATGTAAATTATACTTTTATGAATAACTAGCTGACCCGTGCCAACTTCGTTGGGCATAATGTTAATAATCCTTTTTTAGTACAGAGTGTTATGTGCATGCTAATAAAAAATTCGAAAGTAACTCTGTCCGAAAGAAAAAAAATTCTGCAGTATTTGCGATTAACGAATTCCATGAGGACCAAGTCGCGGGAAAAGTTAGTTTGGTTAAAAGGCATTTTCAAGCTCCACATCTTTTCTCTAGAACTCAAAAATATATCTTTCATAGTTAAGGCAGCGTTCGTAAGAAACGCTTTCATTCGAACGTTTTTTCTCCGATTCACTTTGCAAAACGAACTACCACGTAAAAGCCTTTTTATTTTTCGGGTTTTTATATAGCCTATGACACTCAGCAATAATGTGGCTTTCTATTGGTGAAAGAATTTTTAAAATCGGTTCAGTAGATCCCGAGATTACTCCTTACAATTTAACAAACACACAAACTTTACTTCTTTATAATATTATTTATTATATGATATAGTATAGTAGAACTTGAACATTTTTTTTAATCAATTAATTCACACTCACTTAGTCAGTTTTCAATTAGACTTTAGGCTGTAGGTACATATCTACACTTGAACTAAATAATTAGTTAAAATAAATTAGCTTCTCGGCTTGAAATGCGTATCTAAAGTACAAGACGATCGATAATATTTCGTATAAGTATTATAATATAAAATATATTGTGGTAATGCAACTGATGACCTGAAGATCTTTTTCGTTTTTTTCTTCTTAAGATAGGTACTTACTTAAATAATATATGTTGGCGGACTCAATGCTGATGTACTAAATAAATAAGATTTTACCCAAATTTAGGCTTTTCTTCGGGTAAAACAAAATATCACAAATGTAGTGTAAGCCTTTATTGAATCTGTAATTGGTTAGTATAGGACAAAGAAAAGCACTGGTAAACATGATTATTAATAATAATGATTCCGTTTGAGGTCTTGCTATGGGTTGGCTTATGACGGTAATATGGCTACCACATAGAAACATTAATTAGACAAGTATCATAACGATTAAGAATAAATGATCGAGCCCTTCTCACAGGCCTCTCACAAGGAGAGACTGAGAGAGCCATAATCAACCACGCTACTCAAATATAGATAAGCGCATTTCCCCTAAAGATGAATTTCCTCGAAAAAGCAGCATTCCGCACGATGTTTTCCGGTTAAAGCCAATGCTGATGACAAACTGTGTTCCGATTTAAAGGGCAATGTTTCCAGTGATATTACAGGGAATAGAGATAAAACATCTACAGGGTTATTGGTAATCAGCCTGCATCCTTTTAAGGGGATGTTAGGTACATTCAATACGTCAACTTTTGTTACACAGTTTTAAAAAAAAATGTTTTTTTTTCTTTTGCAAAATAAATAAAAAGTGCATTTGCACGGTCTAAAAGTATCTAACTCTTTGTAATAATTCGTAACAAGAGCGCGTACGCTCTTTAACGCGCAAAAAATGATGTACCGAAGTGAATAAACACTAAAAAGTCGCTAAACAGTACAAAAAAGGGCAACAAATACAATTTTTTTTTGGGTTATCTATTAAGTTTTAACGAAAGTTGTAGACCAAAAGTTGTTTGTTTAAGTATACAGAACATGCCCTTAAACGGATGCAGGCTGATTTACCAGTAACCCATACTAATTTAAAGCTTTTTTAAAGAGAGTTTGTTTGTTTGAATGCTAGGATCTTGGTAACTACTTGTCCGAATTGATAGATTCTTTATCATAATCATAATTTATTAATAAAATGTCATTTTACATGTCAACAAAATAATAAATACAAAATAAATGTCATTCAATAAAAAACTAGTAAATGTGCCGTTGTAGGTGTTACTGGTACTGGAGAGGAAATGAAACCACGTCACTGTATAATCTGCTGACTATATTGATCTTAATACACAAGTGACGCGGGGCGAGAGACTGATCGCTCGACCGCTGTCATCTTCTTATATACTAGTTCTGACACGTACAAACGTGCCCCCCACATACACCCTTTTCTTAAAAAAAGGAGAAAAACATATCTATAACAATCCACAAAAAACATAATTACATCACACCTTGTTTACACTATAATATAACTATCAACTCGTCACATGTTTCTTCCGCTTGCTAGGCACATTTTCCGTCCGTGCTAACCTTGGCATATTGACGTCGAACCGCTTTGCTCACTCAGCGTTCTAGTTTGCACTAATGACTATTGATTTATATTTCCTCTTACGTGACGCATATCACTTGCAATCCAATCTCTAAAATATATGACCATACCCGAATAAATCGCCAGAAGTTCCTTGTCGTATACACAGTACTTTTTCTGGGATTCCGTGGGCTTCTTTGCAAAAATAATCGAGGGTTCTCCAAAGACCCTTTTCCTTCTGTGCAATACCGCGCCTATACTAATGTCTGACGCGTCTGTCATAAGAGTTAACCTTGCCCCTGGACCCGGGTCCTATAACTTGGCAGCATTCTTCCAACGCTCTAACTGCCTCTTTTAGTCCATACTTCTATTATCTCTTTTCTTTGCACCATGTAAATATCTATCTAAAATTCTTTGTACTCTTGCAGCGTTTGGTATGTATGCTCTATAACCATTTTACATTCCCAAAAAACCTACGTAACTATCTCTACTAACTCTACTGTCTCCGGTTTGAGATAGTCCTGAATAACCTTGACTTTGTCAGGCAAAGGACTTATTCCATTTTCCGAGACTTCGTAACATAAAAAATCTATTTTACTTTTCTCAACATACATTTACCTATTTCAACTTCCATTTAATATATCCGTAAACGCTCAAATAACCTACGCAAATGCTCTTTATGCCAGGTTGCATTTTTCGAGTCAATTTGTTATGTCATCTAAGTAACCAAACAAAACTGATTGCTCAGCATTATTACTACTACTACCGCTGTCATTGACACCAATATTTATTTCTTCTACGCCAGTTAACCCAAAGCTCAATCTTGTAATCGAAAATACCAAACGCGTAATAATTGCTATTTTTCTATATCCTCTTTACTAATTTTCTACCGTCAGCTTAAAATTCCTTGAACAATCGGCTCCAATTATCGGCTGTTTAACATCGCATAGCAATTTTCTTAAACCGGAAATGGGATCTGCACAGCCACTCTGGATCACCTGGCGCCCTTTTCTTCCGCGAACCAGTCCTATTTTCGCTCCATTTTTGGCTGCTTCGGCTTCTTCCGCGTTCTTGGCCTTGAACCTTACTGCGTAGTGAAGCTACTTCTAACTCCATCTTCCTGATCTGCTTGACTAGCTCCGTGAGAGGTAAATGGGATACCTGTTCGTTACTCCCGGACACAGCAGCGATGTCGTAGCACGTGGCGTTCTCTATAATTTTGTTCTTGTTGCTAAGTTCTTGTCGCTCAGCACTATCCTCATAGACCTGCAGCAGTCGGTCCTTCAGCGCCGTATACTTGTTGTTCACCGGCGTCTGGAATGAGTCTCTCCCCAATTTTGATGTAACCATGTTGAACTTTCCTCCATCCCATTGTTTCTGCGATGCCATCACTGCTTCAAACTGGGCCAACCATAACCGCGGCATGTCAACCCAAAAATCCGGAAGTCTAGTTGACACACCTATAGCGACCAGGGCACAATCAGCGGAATTCGTTCGCTCGTCTTTCATGCCCTGCTGACCCACTTGCCCACTTACTGGTGCAGCGTGCGGAAACATTGTGGAAAAACAATTTACTAACGCAGTAACACCAACAAAATCTTCTGAATCTTCTCACTCACTCACTGTTCAATCGTCGGGCTGGATCACGTCGGGCTGGATCACGTCGGGGTCACCACTGTAGGTGTTACTGGTACTGGAGAGTAAATGAAACCACGTCACTGTATAAACTGCTGACTATATTGATCTTAATACACAAGTGACGCGGGGCGAGAGACTGATCGCTCGACCGCTGTCATCTTCTTATATACTAGTTCTGACACGTACAAACGTGCCCCCCACACCGTTGCACTTAATCATAAATTCAATGTCTAACTTATATTTTGAAATTATACAATTCATCAAAGTCATAAAAAGACTGCTCGACAAGCCATTTTTAGGGTTCCGTAGGGTAAAAACGGAACCCTTATAGATTCGTCATGTCTGTCTGTCTGTCTGTCCGTCCGTATGTCACAGCCACTTTTTGCCGAAACTATGAGAACTACACTGTTGAAACTTGGTAAGTAGATGTATTCTGTGAACCGCATTAAGATTTGAACAAAAAAAAATTAAAAAAAATAAAATTAGGGTTGCCCCCCATACTGAGAACTGAAACTTAAATATTTTTTTTCATCACACCTACACGTGTGGGGTGTCTATCGATAGGTCTTCCAAAATGATGTTGAGGTTTCTAAAATCATTTTCGTATACACTGAATAGTTTGCGCGAGACACACTTCCAAAGTGGTAAAATGTGTCCCCCCCCCCCCCTCTAACTTCTAAAGTAAGAGAATGAAAAATCTAAAAAAAATATATGATGTACATTACCATGTAAACTACCAACGAAAATTAGTTTGAACTCGATCTGATGAGTAGTTTTTTTTTAGTACGTCATAAATACACTATTATTGAAACTTCGATCAAAGTTACAACGAACTACAAGAACTATGTGTACTATGTATATTATGTTACTTGCTGCAACGGAACCCTTCATGGGCGAGTCCAACTCGCACTTGGCAACTTTATTTAAGTTTTACTTTAAATGGATTTAGGTTCTCTGTTGCCGTGACCTCATGGGGCAACTGATTGTAGACAATCGGAGCCATGACATGCGTCAACTTGGAGGACTTAGTGAGGGAGTGTGGGACCGCTGCCAGCTTGTGCCCAGCGCGTGTGGGGTACTAGTGCCGGGCACCGCACTCCTGGTACTCGCCGAGGTTGACCCTGGCGTATACTGCCACCTGATAGATGAGAATGGCGGGTAATGTCAGTATCCCCAGGTCCTTGAAATAAGGGCGAGCCGGGGTATCCCACGGCACTCGCGCCACACACCGAACCGCCCCTTTTTGCATACGGAATGCCCGTTCCCAGTCCGCAGCTCTTGCCCACATTTCAGCGCCGTATTGCAATTGTGAGTGCACCATCGCAAAATAACATGCACGTGCTACTTCATTGGGGACCAGCCTCGCCACTCGACTCAGTGCAAAACACGCGCTCCGGAGCTTTCCGCATACCTTATCGATGTGGCGATCCCACTTCAAACCACAGTCCAACTCAAAACCGAGAAATGTGGTCGATTCCTGCTCATCAATACTCATTCCATTCACCAGCACTTTTAACGGTCTCGATGGCTTACCAGACAAGCTGAATTGCATGAAGTGAGTCTTGGTAAGGTTCAGAACCAGACCACTCCGGTTGAACCGGTGGAACCGGTATCTATTGTATAGTCAATGTATCGACGAAGGCTATAAGATATACAACGTGGTGGATTTACCCCCAACAATATTTTAACAGTCCATTCTAACACTGATGTAGACTTCATCACCCAAGGTCCCTTTCCCCTCAGCACGGTAGATCACGAGATAATTCGAGTCAAAGTTTGACGTAAAATTCCCACCAAATCACCAGCTTCAACCCTAAAGCATGTACAGCAGACAAACGACCTTGCCGCCGACGCCGTGACATCGTACAAAAATCCGTGCTGAGATCTGGCCATTAGGGGTATGTCAAATGAAATAACAAACGAAAAAAACATTTTTTTATGGAATAATTTTTTGAGCTTTCATGCCTAATTTTTACATACATGATTCAAAACTTAATGTAGATGAACTACCATAAATTTTGTTGCACCCTTCAGCAACACGTTGTATAACATTACGCTACTATCAATAGGAACGGAGCATGAATGAAGAATGTTGCAAAAAAAGGAAAAAATATTTCTTCTTGAGAACTTTCGTACCGTGCGTTGATGTGTCTAAGATTGCGTCATTATAAACCTTTGCTAATCAAATCTGTCCTAAACTCAGACCAACTACGAGTATGTAAATCCTCAAAGGTTTCGCAATCTGAGTTGGTACGACCAATTTTCGACAGGTATCGTAGTAGGTAGCTGAAGAAGTTTTTTGTAGGAACGCGATACTCTCAGGAATGCTGTGCTTGAAAGTGCTTGGATGCTTTCTGTTTACAATAAGTATGTATTTAAAAATATAAAAGTATTACAACAGCTATCTGGCTCCCATAGTACAAGCTTTGCTTAATTTAGAGCTAGATGGTATTGTGTGTGAAATGTCCGCCATTATTTATTTAATTTAAATACAAAAACTATAGGTGTTACTCTTTTATCTTTGTCCGTACAGAAGGGTCGTACAGCGCTGCACATGGCGTGCGAGGGCGGGCACGTCGCCGCCGCGACGGTGCTGATGTCGCGGGGAGCGTCCAAGGAGGCCCGCGACAACTCCGGCCGGACCCCGCTGCACGTCGCGGCGGTCCACCGACACACAGAGCTCGTGAGGAGCCTCCTCGACGGAGAGTGCCAAGTCGACGCTGTGGACAACGTGAGTACGAGTACTTGTGGAGCCGAAGTTGTGGTCTCTCCGTAGCTCTTTCGATGAAATGCACTCCATCTAGGATACATACAGCCCGGCTAGGCTTGGAAGCTTAGCCGACCATGTTGTGGAGCCATAGTTGTGGTCTATCCGTAGCGCGATAATTGAAACCAGACGCTGTTGATAACGTGAGTACTCGTAGTGTTAATGAAGCAATAGTTGGGATCTGTGAGACACCGAGAGCAGACGCGACGGTGCTGATGTCGCGAGGAGCCTCCAAGGAGGCCCGCGACAACTCCGGCCGGACCCCGCTGCACGTGGCGGCGGTGCACCGACACACAGAGCTCGTGAGGAGCCTCCTCGACGGAGAGTGTCAAGTCGACGCTGTGGGTACGAGTATGAGTACTTATGGAGACGAGGTTGTGGTCTACCCGTAGCGCGAGAAATGAAACCCTAGTCGGAGTGCATCCTACATGGAAACCATGTTATGAAGTGATAGTTGCTGTGGTATATCCTTAGCGTGATGAATGAAAACATAGCTTCATAAATATAGCCGCCGTGCATCCCACATGGCGTATGGTTCGGAGCTTTCTTGACGGCTACATCACACATCATGTTGATAACGTGAGTACTCATAATGCCCGCCATACACGCTACGGTCTGCCGGAGAGGTCTACCTGTGCAGTTATGCCTGCGCAGTCCAACCGAACAGAGTTGATTTTCGATCTTGCTCCGGTCGCCTGCAGGCTTCCCACACACACTCCGGTCTAACTGCGCAGGCAAAACTGCACAGGTAGACCTCTCCGGCAGACCGTAGCGTGTATGGCGGGCCTAATGTTATGGAACGATAGTTGTGGTCTATCCGCAGCACGATGAATGAAAGCCTAGTTTCGTAAATATAGCCACGGTGCATTCTATGTGGCGACCATGTTTTAAAGCTGTAGTTGTTATCTATCCGTAGCGTGATAAATGAAAGCCTAGCTCCATAAATATAGACGCGGTGCATCCCACATGTCCAGCTCGTCTCGCCACTCTATCTGTATAATATAAAAAAATTGTACGGATCTTGCTCGACGGGTAGTCATGTGAACGCTATAGACAACATGAGTAGTCGATGAGTCGATTAAATGTCGATGATTTTGGTCTAACTACTATACCTAAATTGAAGGTTTTATTTAACTTTTTTTTTTCAACATGCATTAATCTTTTCGCAGTTATTCGAGAGAAAATGGAGATTGCTGTAGGCCTGTAGGGAGAGTACTTTAAGAAATTTGTTAAACAACAGGGGCTATAAACGTCATAATAACCGCAAAATTTGAGTGGAAAGACCAGCTGTTGCACATGAAAATTCAATTTATATGCGGAAAATACAAACAAGACGATCGAAATATTTTTGACGACTTCGTTTAAATAATTATTTAAAATTTGTGATAAAATGTTATTGTTTTTTATAAAGTTAACATAATGTAAAACGATAAACTTAAAGCATTGTTTCAATTAGTCGATTAAATATTCATAATTAGGTCACATCACTATCGCATTTCTGAGCTCTGCATTCAAGTCGCGCGCTTACTGTACCTACATACATAAATACATACGGATTAACACATAGTATCGTGGGAAACTATTCAGCCACGAGTTACCCCTCGGGCTGCAGCTAGTATGTGATATTCAATGAACAACGTGTCATCCTAAAGAATATAGTTAGTTGAAGATCCATCAGGCGCAACTCTCGCCCATCCCTTCACTCTATATAATAAAGTATTACCAGTTCAATGAAAAGTTCAGAAGCTCACATTTCACATAGTACCTACTATGTGAAAACTTTTAAAGATAAGAAACTTCTGCTACAACATCACGTGATAACTATCAGTGCGGGTCTTTTCAATTCCCAATTGCATCCAATATTTTTATTTCAAATTAAATCGAGAGTTAATTGGTTTCTTCTTGGTAAGCACGCTCAATGGTGGATTGCATCGTTGCGATGGTGGGCAAGTGCGAAACTATTATAGTTAAAAACACATATGTAACAAAGGTAACCACGTTGATACAGATGATAGTAGAAACTCTTAGGTACATGCTTTCATTGAGCTTCTGAACTTTTCATTGAACTGGTAATACTTTTTTATATAGAGTGAAAGGATGGGCGAGAGTTGCGCCTGATGGAAAGCAACCTATATCGGCATTCAGCACAATGCCACGCAGTCATTTAAGAGTGCTCCTAAAGCCAGGAAAAAATCAGATTTCACCCGCGCGACGCGTTTCTTAATGTGATGTATATAAAGTCGAGAATAGCATGACACAGTTTGGAGGAAAAATCAATATTTAATCAGGAGTCCATTTTTGACCAAGTTTTATTTAATAACTCAATAAATAAACATAAATTTAAAAAAGTGTTCGGTTACTTTACTAAAACGTACAAATAGGATTTTTATTACCAAAAAATAATGTGGGGTCATCGCTGATAATTTCGAGTACTCGAATTAAAACGGGTTTTTTCGGTGTCATTTTTATTTTTTTATTGTAAAAAACTCTGATCTATTTTTTAAATTCTATTCGGTTATTGTGCTTCTTCTTGATTGTACCCACACGTCCATATTTATTTTTTGTCATAGTTTTTAGTTTCTTAACTTCAGTGAGCGGCGTCGAAAATGTCCTTTTTTCGTTTTCTGGCTTTAGGCGCCCCCTTAAACATGAAAAGTTCAAATCACTCCTTAACACCACTATGCACTTATCAGCCATTGTTATGAAATGCTTTTTATTTTGGCGCAGTAATGTGTCTGTAAGCATTGCCCTTCAACCCTGAACACTTCCCCAAGCAGGCTTCGCAAAGAGCCCTACCACTATAATATCTACGTTTTTTTGTCACAAAACCCACAAAATTTGTAAGTATCGCTAAAATTTATTTTACAGCACTCGAAGTTTCCTTTCCAAAGTCCATTTTATTAAGAAAATGTCATCAGACATTGAAAGCCTACTTAATTTTTACGACCAAGACCACGACCCTCCTAAGCACTGACTTACTTTAAAATTTATCATCCAATATCACATTTCCCCTCATCTCGCGATCATTACGTTAAAACTGATCAAAATCTCCATTAACATTCAGAATCAAAGTAAACGAACAAATTGATGACAAAAAAAACTTGAAAACAATTTTCGTATCAGCGTTACGATGAATAAAAGATGTACTCATTACGTCGCAAATGTGGATTGTGCTACGTTATTTTGAACGTTATAAATACGTGATTTAAGGTGGTTTGTTGCAGAACGGTGTGACGGCATTGCAAATGGCCTGTGCACAAGGCTGCAGAGGCATTGTGGAGCATCTGTTGGCGTTCGGTGCTAATGTACACATGCAGAATAATGTGAGTATTCGCTTTGCCGTATCGCTCGCAGGGTTTTCCCTTTTACGATGTTGTTTTGGTAACGTAATTAAATTTTCATGTAGCTAGATTGAAATAATGAGCTAGAAAGGGGAAAAATGTAAAAAATCCAAGTACATTTGGCACCTTTTTTTAGATAAGTAGCTGTATCCTGCGCGCGTTGCTACGTCACCTGTCAAAAGTTGGTCGTGCCAACTCAGAAACTTTATTTGGCTCATTCACAAAAACTTTGCTGAAGATCATCACATGATGAAATGCATAATTTACGATACTATATAAAACAGACAGACAAACATACATTTTCTATCTAAAGATAGAGTAACAGGACAAGCAAGATATGCACCTGATAGCAACACAATGCAGTTGATTTATCATAAAGAGTTCAAATTCCTATCTAGCACAGCATTGTTTTCATATCTCAGATATTTAAGATGATTTATCTCTCTGTCCTGTAATTTCTTTACAAACATTAGCAAAGATTGCCCTTCAAACCGGCCTTGCATTTTCCTGTTTAGCGGTAGAATTACTGCCAAACCTATGAGTATGTTGTAGGCAAATAGCGAATTCAAGGATTCAGTTTGATGTGAGCCAGTGTTGACATCACTCATTTTTGGTCACCGCATAATTGAAAGATTACAAATATGTACCTACTTATATGTGTGGAAGTATTTGAAGCCGTGGTGATCCAGTAGTGAGTGCAACATGTCGGTTGCCTCACGATGTTCTCGAGGGAGGATTTCTAGTATATTTCCAGTACATGCGTCATCCACCAACCCGCGCTTGGCCATTGTGGTGGATTATTGCATAGAAGGCCTCCCCGAGCGGCATATACGAGTGATACCTAAACCCATGCCCGGCGCACCCTGGACCAGCCGGTGTTCGCACCGGCTGACTAATCCTTCTACCACAGCGATCCAATGCGACCAGTCCTTGCCAGAGAAGGCCCAGAGTCCCAACAGAGGAAACATTTATTGGGCTGCTTATGACATTAGAAAAATATAAGGTTAAATTACCATTGATATAACCAAGTAAAGGAAAATGAGGTACGCGCTAATATAAAGACAGCATAATTTGGCCAAAATTTCACACAAGCATACGCAATGTGCACACAGCTTCATTTCAATCGTGAGATACGTTTGAATGAATGACAAAGACATCATGACAAGTAGGCAGTAGACGCAAATGAGATAGCTATACATCACATTTGTTTAGATATTTTTTTCGACAAGAATAGAAAGACATACGAATGTACTGGCGTGAAAGAGACAAAATAGCCGGAACTAACATATCGCCGGTCGTGTTGCACTCTTACGCTGTATGTATATCTGTCCCTTTTTACATATGGCAAATTGTTTACAACAGATAACAGAAAAAATATTTTAGATGAAATAATCATTGAACTGTTTTGGAAATAACTAAAGATTTTATGTACTTGCGCATGAAAAGTGATACCATGGAACTTGTTCTTGGTCTTTGAACTATTTGTGCACCTTGTAAAGCACAATAAGGAATTATTACGGCTTATATCGTTTGTTTTTTAATTATCAGCGAACGTCCACTCAACTTGAGGCTCCTGTTGCGACTGAGACTCATCAGGAGACGTCACCTGATTTTGCATTGCCATCGTAGAAGAGCGCGTGCCGCTTCTTAGTGTTTTAAGAGTTCAATGGGTATTACTCGTATTTTGGTTAAAGTTTGCCGTCCGAAAATGCGTTCTATTTCCCGACAAAGTTATAGTAGTAGCAAACTAGAAGTTTCGAAGCCAAACCAATGAAATTAAACCAACAAAACTATTCCGTACAGTTCGATAGGAGTTCGATATAGTTCCAGCGATAAAACTATACGGAACCAATGCTAGCCAGTCCGGAAACATTGTGTTTAGAGCTTCGAGAGCCCGTTTCCGGGCTATTTATAAGTTAATGGATGTTAGGAAGCTAAACATATTAGCTCCGTGACTCGTGTTTTACCGCTGTTCGCCAATTTATGCTAAATACTTGGGATTAAGGTGAACTGTTTGCTGAGATTGCGCTATCCCATAAATATAAGGCCAAGCTACAGTTACAGTAATCTCTTACTCTAGTATCTTTTCTATTAGTTATTCGTTTGCATACTAATTCATGTATTTTCTTTGGCATTCCATATTTTTAACCCCCGATGCAAGACGACGGGTTGTCAGGGTGTGTGTGTGTATGTCTGTGGTATGGTGGTTGCTAAACGTATGAACCGATTTGGATTTATTACATTTATCTGGACCCTTAGTTATAGATTCTAATGAAATTTTGCCGATAACTTTATTCTAAACTAACGAATTTTATTCTAAATTTAAGTTGGTTTTTAGGGTTCCGTACTCAAAGGGTAAAAACGAGACCATATTAGTGAGACTTTTTTTTAAATTCATTTATTTCAAGTAACAAGACGCATATTCATGCAAATAAATTAAGTCACATTACAATAAAATTACATTATGTATAATTAAATTTTACATTATTGTACACCCAAACATTTTACATAAAATATACACTATAATAAACATTCATTCACTCAACAAGTGTCATTTAAATCAAAGAAAACAGTCACTTTGCTGTCCGTCTGTCCGTCCGTCCGTCCGTCTGTCACCAGGCTGTTTCTCAAGAACGGTGATAGCTAGATAGTTGAAATTTCCACCTATGAAATATTTCTAAGCCGATGTAACAACAAATTCTTTAAATAAAATAAATATTTAAGGGGGGCTCCCATACAACACACTTTTTTTTTTCTTTTTTACTCGATACTAATAACGGTGACGCTTGAACTATTCATAGAATATGTAGTTTTACGTTCTCTTGACATATAATTAAAAAACAAAATAAATAATTAAAGGTGCTCCCATACAAAATCGTACAGAAACCTTCATGCGCGAGTTCCACTCGCACTTGGCCGGTTTTTATTGTTTTAGAGAATATTAAATTATTGATAACCCGTGTGTTATAACTGTACCTATTAGCGAACTACGTGTGGTGTCGCTCAAATACTCCCTTTGTCTTTAGATAATGGTTTACAGCAGAGTTAGCATGTTTGAGCTCATTCAAACGTTCTCAAGAGATTAGATTTACCTACATAGATAATATCTGTGGCCAATATGTAGAGCAAGCCGAAACACAAAACGGTAACGCGATTGTTATTATAAGCCTAAACGAAATGAAATTAAATTTTATTTTGGTTCAAGAACACAGTTACTTAAAATACAGGTTAGTATAAAAAAGTTGAGAGGTGTCAAGGGACACCCGGATGGAACGAAGTTCTTGTCGATTAAGGCGGGTAATCCTCCCTGATCTGAGGCCAACGTTATAAGTGGAGGCAGACACGATATCCATCGGCGTTACGACAGTAGTGAAGGAATTGTAATAAAAAAGTGAAAGAAAATCGTCAAATAACTGTATTTCGAGTTTATTTTGCGGTTCTGAATGATTACTTTACATAAATTCTCAGGAAAAAAAGAACAAAATTATCGTACCGGTAGTGACCTCTCCAGATTTTCTATGACACTAGAGTAGGATACAATCCACAGCTGATGAAATTTTGAGTTCTGCGCCACCTATTGGTAATTATAGGAACTTTGATGCGATTCGGGCAGTGGTCGTAGTGTTGGTCTAGCCTCCAACCAAATACTCATAGGAATTGTGCAACGCCATCTATTTTTAAGCGCAAGAGTCAGATTGTAGTGATAAATCGCCAATAGAATTTTTTTTCGTTATTGTTTGTTAGAAAATACTTAGATTTAAATTAAATGCGTTGATAAGAGGGATCCTTTATAAAAACTATTATTCTCAGGAAAAAAAGAACAAAAAGCATGTTGAGAGAAAAAAGAACAAAAAGAGTATTGTGGTAACTACCGGGGCTCGAACCGGGGGCACCTATCCTCATAGGTGACCCCTTACTTACTAATTGCGCCAACCGGTCATTGTTAACATGGGTGAAATTTGTTATCGTATTCTAATTCTTCTAACTCTATGACGTCATAGGCACGAAACGTTACAACTTTTTCGTGAGAATTTTTTCCGTCTAGCTCCCTTTCATAACGCGCGATAAGGAACTTCGTTCCAAAAAACTTAAATCATAAAAACAAAATATGTTGGGACACATGTACACTGGTAGCCACACTAGGGCAACCTGTGTCGTGGGCAACAGGCATAACGATTACATAAAACAATTTTTTTGAAAAACTAATTTTAAAAAAATACTTCCCACTGCTGTGCAAAAAACCGGCTGTCTTCCAGATGGCCCAATCTACGGCTTTGGTGGTACGTAAAAGCATGCTTAAAAATGCTTGGGCACCGGTTGTTACCGCTATGAGTACAGTTCTGAGCACTGACTACCATCCTGCTACAAGACAGACAGACAGACAGACAGAAACACTCTATAATGCACACCAGAAAAATACATACAATTATACCATACACAAAGTTACTTAATTCTACTGCCATAAATGGCGGGCTTATCGCTAATAGCTACAAGCCATTCAAAACATCCCATTTTTGTTCCCACGGCTGGGATTCGGGCTTTGTCTCAAATTTATGTGATCTTTGTCTCAAGGAAAGGATCAAATCAGGCCAAGTGAGTCTGGATTGGTGGAAGACCCACCGTAAGATGTCTTTCTTGGTGACCGATTTCCTTACGACAATTCGTTTCCTATTAAAGCCACCTTACCTACATATGATTACACTTATGGCTTAGGTTTTGTTAATTTTGAACTTAACGACGTAGTGTTACTAATGTTTATTCTGTGGTAGTGTATAGGTACTGGTGTTGCGTTCAGGCATTATATAGCTTCAATGTGTCATTTGAGTTCAAACAATAAAGCAATAAACAAATGTTACCTACAATGAAATTTGCTGAAGCAGGTTTTTTTCTGTTTAGTATGAATATGTTGTGTTTGAGTTTATTTTTAACCTGACAGTATTATTTAATTTTCATACTCATATTAGGCATGTGAATAATATTTATGCAATAAAGATTATGAACATTGTCGTATAGGTATAGCCTTTCTGCGTCCTGTGCGAGCTTCTATAACTGCGCTCTTGTTTTTTTTTAGAAATCATTTGTACCCCACCCTTCTTTAATCAATGCTTTAAAACTAATGGTCCTGCCTGGTCTGTCCATTCTAGCGCTTTCCAGAGTCTAATCCTTGTAGAGACAACCACTTGGGCACCAGTGGCACCGTCCTATATACGGTATTGGGCACCGTATATACGGCACTGATTATTATGATGTGTGGGTGTGTCAGGTGGGGTCGTCGGCACTGCACGCGGCGTGCGCGGCCGACGCCACCGACATCGTGGAACTACTGCTGGCGCATGGAGCCGACCCCACGCTCACCGACCAGGTACCGTCATCTCTCTTTCATCTAACTTTCACTACCTTCCTCATCATCATCAATCTGTAGTCGTCCACTAGTAAACAATAGATATTGGTGGACAATTCACACACAGCCCTACCTAACCCTAAACTAAGCAAAGCTTGTACTATGGCGGCCAGATAGCTGATATGATACTTATGTAGCTGTAAATTCATACTTATTATACATAGAAACACCGAGACACAGACTTCTCCCATAATACGCCACTCAGCCTGATCATCGATCTTACGTTTCCAACCATCACCATTTAACCAGCCGTCTCTCCGTCTCATCTAGTCTCTCAGGGTGTCCTATACTATATATGCCGATCCGCGGTCACCACTTTAGAACCTGCCTAACCCAACGGTTACCAAGGCTGCGACAGAGACCGAATGCCAACGACGAAGACTATAACCTCTCCAGATGGCCATTAAAGATCGAAATGCAGCGGTGATGGAGGCTCTGGGTCGGGGTGAAGCTTTAATTGCAATATATGTTTAAATAGTTTTTAGGTTCAAATGTGTAGATGCTTAGTTTTCTAGAAGTCTGATGTAATATTTAAGTCTTCCTGCATTAGACAAAGGAAAATAACAAAAAGAAAATGATGTATAATACGTTAAATAAAGTGGCCAAGTGCGAGTTGGACTCGCCCATGAAGGGTTCCGTTGCAGCAAGTAACATTATATACATAGTACACATAGTTCTTGTAGTTCGTTGTAACTTTGATCGAAGTTTCAATAATAGTGTATTTATGACGTACTAAAAAAAAAACTACTCATCAGATCGAGTTCAAACTAATTTTCGTTGGTAGTTTACATGGTAATGTACATCATATATTTTTTTTAGTTTTTTCATTCTCTTACTTTAGAAGTTAGAGGGGGGGGGGACACACATTTTACCACTTTGGAAGTGTCTCTCGCGCAAATTATTCAGTGTAGACGAAAATGATTTTAGAAACCTCAACATCATTTTCAAAGACCTATCGATAGACACCCCACACGTGTAGGTTTGATGAAAAAAAAAATTTTGAGTTTCAGTTCTCAGTATGGGGGGTAACCCTAATTTTTCTTTTTTTTTAATTTTTCTGTTGAAATCTTAATGCGGTTCACAGAATACATCTACTTACTAAGTTTCAATAGTGTAGTTCTCATAGTTTCGGCAAAAAGTGGCTGTGACATACGGACGGACAGACAGACAGACAGACAGACATGACGAATCTATAAGGGTTCCGTTTTTACGTTTTACGGAACCCTAAAAAGGCATGGACGTAGGAGTCCGTGGATGTGCAATTTTTAAATTAAAAAAAAAAGGCTGCGTTAGATATGATCGGCCCACTGCCACTTCAGTTTGCTAATATGTCAAACACGCAGAGCTACGTCGGTCACTTAAGTTCTCTGCCGAATCACTTCGTCATCTTCATCACAACCTAAAACTTTACGCAAATAGCTTAATTTGTGTTAGTTCGTAGATAAACCTTCAAATATTTAAAAATAAATAAAGTGGCCAAGTGCGAGTTGGACTCGCCCATGAAGGGCTCCGTTGCAGCAAGTAACATAATATACATAGTACACATAGTTCTTGTAGTTCGTTGTAACTTTGATCGAAGTTTCAATAATAGTGTATTTAATGAAATACTAAAAAAAAAACCACTCATCAGATTGAGTTCAAACCAATTTTCGTTGGTAGTTTACATGGTAATGTACATGATATTTTTTTTTTAGATTTTTCACTCTCTTACTTTAGAAGTTAGAGGGGGGGGGGCACATGTTACCATTTGGAAGTGTCTCTCGCGCAAATTATTCAGTGTAGACGAAAATGATTTTAGAAACTTCAACATCATTTTTAAAGACCTATCGATAGACACCCCACACGTGTAGGTTTGATGAAAAAAAAAATTTGAGTTTCAGTTCTCAGTATGGGGGGCAACCCTAATTTTTCTTTTTTTTAAATTTTTCTGTTGAAATCTTAATGCGGTTCACACAATACATCTACTTACCAAGTTTCAACAGTGTAGTTCTCATAGTTTCGGCAAAAAGTGGCTGTGACATACGGACGGACAGACCGACAGACATGACGAATCTATAAGGGTCCGTTTTTACGTTTTACGGAACCCTAAAAAGGAATGTAATTTTAACCGATTTCAAAAAAAGCGGAAGTTCTCAATTAGGTTGTATGTCTGTTTTTGTATGTAGGTACTTATTTGTTCCGGTAGGTCATAGTTCAGAGGTGGTTCCATATACATTTTATCGAAATCTGTGTGGCGGATTTGAAATGTGAAAAAAATTCACTCCCAAGTTATATGGACGCCTTATTTTATTATTCTTATGATATTTCGTCGAGTGCCTGAATTTAATTTTAAATTGAAGACGAATTCATGTTTTTCAGTTTAAAAGTTATTGAGTTATGTAATTTAATTTGTCAGTATTTAAATCCTGAGAACAAAGTAAGGCACTGTACCTATCAAACGACACAGGACTACCCTAGTGTAGGATCCAGGATCCACGGCACGCATTAACTGTATTGAGTAGGATTTTTTATCCAAGCAATTGTTTTTGCTTGAATAAATAGTCCTACTCCTACCTACTTGGCGTACATATAGTTCAATAATAAAGCACTAACAACTAACTCATTCTAAAAAAATGATTACGCTACTAAGAATTTTACCAAAAATTTCCCCAATCAACGGTTCTTAATCATAATTTACCGATAAAAATAGCATAATATTATAAATTCTCTTAACCTTCTGAAATTCGTGTTTTATCAAACTATATATATAGTTTTTTATAAACTATTTTTATCGGTAAATTATTGTTTGTCCGCATATAAAACTCTGTAATCTAAATTGTTTCGTAATCAAAAAGGACTAATACCATCAGAGTGCATCAAAGGGACTTTATAGTTTAGAAATTTTATGTAGGTACCTAATAATACTTCAGCATTGTAACAGCATTGTAACAACACTTCAGAAATATTAAAAACGAGTGCTATATCGATAACCTAAAAGTAACTTTAAAATCCAAATCAATAATATGTAATTTTAAAATTTACTAAATGAAAAATAGTCGCAACGCGTAAATATGAATTTTCTATGACTTCTGAAATAAAACAAAAAAGAAAAAATCTAACAAAAAGGAGGTTTCCAGGGGACACCCGGGTTTGAACCGGGGACCTCTCGATCTGCAGTCGAATGCTCTACCACTGAGCTATATCCCCATGTCTCAAATGCTCGAAATAACAGACCGGTATCGCAGCTTATTACAGACATGACGTCATGACGCCAGTCACAGTAGCTTGTATTAGTGTGGGTGGAAGAGTCATCGACTCTTGATTGAGAAGGTATGGCAGCCATTATCGTCGCCTACACAACATAGCTCCTGATAACGCTTATTATCACTAGATAGGTATGTACATGCCTAATGTTTACCAGTGATTTAATTGAATTACCACACCTTTGCCAAATATTCTACCGCCAAGCAGTAGTGTGCAAACATTACTGTGTTCCGGTTTGAAGGGCAATGATTCCAGAGAAATTACAGGGCTTAGAGACATAATATCTTAGATCTCTGGGTGACGAGCGCAGTGCAGTGCTAGGTAAGGATTTGGACTATCATGTTTCAATAGCTGCGTGTTACTGTGCTGTTATGTGGCAGGCATGTTGCTTACCATCAGGCACATGACCTGCTCGTCTCGTCACTTTATGCTATAAAAAAAAAAAAAAAAATTAATAATTGTGTCTTACAGTCTAGTAAAGTATTTTTAAAACCTTATTTTTTTATTGGTGGACATTTCACACATAACACCATCTAACCCCAAAGTAAACAAAGCTTGTTGGGAGCCAAATAGCTGATACTAGTATAGTTGTAAATACATACTTATTATACACTAGTAGCACCCCGCGGTTTTACCCGCGTAGTTCCCGTTACCGTCAGTTTCTTGAGATAAAAAGTAGGCTATGTGTTCTTCCAGACTATAATCTATTTGTCTTCCAAATTTCAGCCCGATCCGTTCATACGTTAGGACGTGATTGAGCAACAAACATCCATACATCCATACATTGACATTTATAAAACTAGTAGGATGTCAATGTTTGGATGTTTGTTGCTCAATCACATCTTAACGTATGAACGGATCGGGCTGAAATTTGGAACATAGATAGATTATAGTCTGGAAAAACACATAGGCTAGTACTTTTTATCCCGGAAAACTTTGGGAATGGGAACTACTCGGGTAAACGCGGGGTACTGCTAGTAATATTATAAATGCGATAGTTTGGACGTATGCTGCTCAAACACGTCACACACTTTTTATCCCGAAAAAAACAACGGGAACAACGGGAACGGGAACTACGCGGGTAACACCGCGGGGCGCAGCTAGTAACACAATTTACTGTCTAATAACACTCAGGTGATTAAGACGAATGTAATGATATCTTAATAGGGTACAATCCTCAAAAAAAAAACTAAGTAGCCCGTTAGTTAGATTGCCAAAAAATAATGTACACATATTTTTTCTGTTATTTCACAAACAAAAAATGACGAAAATACAGCGCTTCGAAGTTTCGTGTGACGTCACTTGTGAGTACGATTGTTACTCACGAGTGACGTCGCGACCCCCCACTCTCGAAGTTTGATGGTCTATATATTTGAGGATTTTTAATATTATGAAAAAACAAAAAATACGTGTCCAATATTTTTCCATGATCTAGCTGACGGACTAATTAGGATGGTGTATTTTTGACCCAGTCCAGTACCCACCCTATTGTCAAAATCCATCCAGCCGTTTGGGAGATGCGTACTTGGGAATAAATAAATTTAAAAACTACAAGATACGCGTGAAAAACATAACCCTTCTTTCAGTCGCAATTATATTTTGCAAAATGTTGCTTCTATATTAACAGTAGGTACTTCGTTTCTACCTGATGTCTCATGACGCCAAATCTTTTTATTTATTCTTTTTTGTCATCAGTATTTTTAGCAGTTTCAGAATTTTCCTAATAAGAGTAGTTTTTTGGAATTGAAATCAATCAAAATCAAAAATTATTTATTTGCGCATATGGGTATTTACAGGTGTTCAGATACAGAAAATAAGAGCTCCACATTCTGCCTTTCGGGATGCAAAAAAACACTGAATACATTAAAAAAATTTGAAAACTATTTGGAAATATTAGACAATAAAAATATGCATATTTGTCACGGTTCAATTGATGTCAAGATTCATAATAATTATATTTTGTATGTCAGAATTCCAAATTATTTTTATAAAAGCAATGTTCAGTAATATAACATGTCAACAACAAAAAATAAATAAATATTGGTGGACAACTCACACACAACACCATCTGACCCCAAACTAAGCAAAGCTTGTGTGATGGCGGCCAGATAGCTGATATAATACTTATATAGTTTTTAAATACATACTTATTATACTTAGAAACACCCAGACACAGTGCAAACATTTGAATTCATCACACAAATATTTGCACTGGGTGGGAATCGAACCCACGACCCTCGGCTTCGCAGGTAGAGGTACTACCAACTAAGCCACGAGGCCAGTCAATATGTATAACTATTTCATATCAAGTCATGATAAACAAAATTTATCATTTAGGTAGTCTTTTTGAGTCTTGCACTTTTCTTTTTAATTGAGGAAATGTATTTATTTATTATTATACGTACCTAATCTTATTTATATGAATGGTGGCGGAGGAAATAAAATGGCGAGAGGAACCACGGGTTCCTCTCGCTTTCAAAACACTGATCAGTTTTTAGAAAAAAAAAAGTGATAAACTATGTAGTAGATGGTGGTAGTCGTTTTTAGTACTACATTACACCTCGTAAGTGCTGACCGTATTTTATTTTAAACAACCAAAGAAACAAACGTTTCAGTTTCAGCTTTATAATATTAGTGTAGATACTTAGACGCATAACCCTACGAGGAAAACCCATTGTTCCATGGCTTTGGCGTGTTCCATGTTCCATGATTTTGGCGTTTAAATGACTGTGATGTCAATGTGTAAATTGAGAATCAAAAACATAGCTAGCTTACCTTTGATGAAACTAAGTAAAAAGACTTCAATGTAGCTTACATAACATCCAAACAAGAATGTCAGTTTTACGACTACATTTGTAAATTCATTTCTATTTACGTCAATCCTTAACTGAGATGGACAGAACCTTCAATCTTTGTTCAATCTGGACTAAATATGTTCAAGTCATTTAGATAGTCCGTCAGTTGGCGGATGACGTATGACCTTGAAAGATTCTTGCCGGATTCTTCATGATGTTTTCCTTCACCGTTAAAGCCAGTGGTGATAGCAAACAAAAACATCTACACGGGTGTGTAAGCGGGATTGAACCTACAACCTCTCGTGATGTAAAATCGAAAGTTCTCGCCACCATCGATACAAATCAATGGATGTGCCCTCCCAAACTTCAGACGCACGGAATTATGTTATCCCTGGGAAGAGTGAGCTCACTCTTTCCATTTTAGTCGGTTGTAGGAAGCGGTGAACGCCGGACGTTCATACCTATCGCTATTCGTTGTCAACAACCAATCTTCAACAAGTAGAACTTCAACATACCTCGCCGCTAGCGTTTCTAGGCGTCAAGTAGATTGGTAGTTGTGAACCACTCACGCTACACACAGCGACGCAGTTTGTTAACAATTTTAAGGTGGTCATGGCACATCTTTTGATTTATATCGACGCTCGCCACTAGTTCGTCACCGCACAATGTACCATGTACTTAGTACCTAAGTATTTCCAATGCGAATATTTAAAACGGCTAAATGGCAAATACAAAAAAGTCTAAAGTAAAAAGTTTGCAAAGTTACTTGATATTTCACAGTTGAGAAAATAAGTAGATACATAAATAGATATCTTTTTATAGACGACCTTTTTATCCAACTATACCTCTCTCCAGCTATCCTTCAGAGAATAATAAAAAGTCAGTAAAAAGTGGAGTAAACTTTAGTGAGATAGTCCACTAATGGATGGGTGAGGTACTAGGGTATCAACACTAGATAGCTGGTAGTAACGTTAGATTTTATAGGTGTTTAAATACCTGAGTTCTCTTGTCCTAATTGTTCTTTAAATGCCTGTAATCGTAACTTTACACAAATTGAAACTAAAATTGCGTTGAAATGATTTTACTGATTATTGTTTTTAAAAACACATTATTGTTTTTTTTACTAATATTGTGATTATTACTGCTTGTAAGTCTGCCTGCAAAATTGTAGAGTAGGATCGTGGATTCGATTCTGACCTAGTACAAATAATATATATGTGTGATGAGTGTAATACATTTTCATGTTTTTGAAGTGAAAACTTCTTTTCACTATAGACGCGCTATAGACAGAGTTTTCGTGGGCTGTAAAATGGATTCATCAATAGTCACGCTTGGATATGATAATGGTTCGGATCGGCTATGAAATCTTCGGGTTAACTCGGTAAAAACGGCCAGGTCAACAGAAACAGTAAAGAGTTTCGATTACCTACCTCCAACAGTCCAGCGTTTATCTCCAGATACCAGGACAACAGAAATATAAAAGAGTTGCGTTAGCCCCTAGGTACCAGTACCAGGGCAACAGCAAGTTTTCATTTCTATCGGCAGTTCCTATGACTGCCAATTTTTTTTCAATGTCAGAGTGTTTCTTATTATTTACTATTAGTTAAGTTAGTATTAGCAAACTGAAGTGGCAGTGTGCCGGTCACATCTGTCGCAGACCCGATAACCGTTGGGGTAAACGGGTTCTGGAGTGGAGACCGTGAATCGGCAAACGTAGTGTAGGACGCCCTGAGACTAGATGGAGTGACGATATTCGAAAATCAGCTGGTTGAGGTTGGATAAGTAAGACCGAGGATCGAGCTGAGTGGCGTATCATAGGAGAGGCCTATGTCCAGCAGTGGACGAAAACAGGCTGATGATGAGTGTTTCTTATGCATCGTTTAGTATGTACCTAGGTATATAATTTATAATCATAAAATAATTATGTCAGCTTATTGGTTCTCATAGTAACTACAAGCTTTGTTTAATTTGAGGCTAGATAGTGTTTTGTGATAAATTAATGTCCTTAAAAATATTATCAACAATACCTCAAGCTATCCCCTTCGAAGACTAAAAAATGAAGTAAAGTTTTGTGATTTAATCGTACTTAATCCACTAATGGATGGTTCCGGCACTAGGGTAACAGCAGTAGGTATATAGTATAATAATAATAATAATAAATATTGGTGGACAATTCACACACAACACCATCTGACCCCAAACTAAGCAAAGCTTGTGTGATGGCGGCCAGATAGCTGATATAATACTTATATAGTTTTAAATACATACTTATTATACATAGAACCACCCAGACACAGTGCAAACATTTGAATTCATCACACAAATATTTGCACTGGGTAGGAATCGAACCCACGACCCTCGGCTTCGCAGGCAGAGCTACTACCAACTAAGCCACGAGGCCAGTCGTAGTCGTTAGTATCGTTAGATTTTATTGAGCAGTTGTTAAATCCCAGTTGTCCCGTCTTAATTGTTCTCTGGATACCTGGAACCGTTGCTTTAAAATACAAAGTTGCTGGAGTTTAATTATTTCATTCTCTTTAGTTTAAACAACTAGTCGGACTTTCCGTGTTTTACTTGTTATTGAAGTGAGATCTTCTTTAAGTGGTCGCAACTAATGGCAGAAATTCGACCTAATAACTTACATGATAGATATAGGTGTGTAACGGGTTTTTATCGATTTAATGTATTTTGTATGCATAATTTTAATAACCAACCCGCACTGGGCCAGCGTGGTGGATTATGGCCTTAACTCTCTCCTTGCGAGAGAAGGCCCCGAGTTTTCCAGCAGTGGGAACGTTTAGTGGGGTGTTGATGTTTGCATATTTAAAAAAAAAAATATTGTCATTCTGCACTCTTTCTCTGTTTTCTCTAGAGGAACTAAAAGTGTACAAAAATTCCTACTCCTCTGTCCTTGCTTCACGTATTACACGTATTAGATGTTAATTTACGTATTTATGATAGAATATAATAGAATAATATTTATTATAAAAACTGTATACATAACATAAGTGATGATACAATTGAGGTAGTTTCAACAGTTTCGTCCATTACGAACATACAATATATTTTTTATAAGATACTTAGGTACGGGATGTAAAGGATAAAAAGAAAGAACCTTTTCACAGTTAAATAATATTATCAACTGAGTAAAAGTAAACCAATTAAATAAATGTAAGAGTTTATATCGACAACTATTAGATCTTTCTCATATAAAATTTCACAAAGGAATGCTCTTCAACGGCTTAGCTCCATCTACTTATAGCGCCAACCCCTCTAAAACTCTTTTGAGATGGTGGGTAGAAGTGAACGGTATCCCACCGGCGCCCTCTACACTAAATGACACATATTTAGACTCAAATCCCAGTATTATAAATAATACTATAGTGAAATACACGGCAAACAAAATACAGGTGATAACACGGCCCTCCTGCGCACGCTGCCAACCTTGGCAGTGTCACAGTCTGGTGTAGTTGCTGCGAACAAAATGTACAATTTATTCATTCTATCAAAGTTAATTTTACTCTTCCAGTAATATCCACTTAAGATGAGTAACTTTCCCAAGCAGTTGCGCTGTCACATTGTCGCAACTCAAGGTACGTCATTACATTACCACATTCTCCATAAATCCACTTAAGATGAGTAATTAATAGCTTTCCCAAGCAGTTGCGCCGCCACATTGTCGCAACTCGAGGTACGTCACTACATTACCCACACTCTCCATAAATCTCAAACATACACCTTTCCCTAGCTGCCGCCTGGTAACTCTAGATACGCGGCATTAAAGTCATAGTCAAAGTCAAAGTTCATTATGTTCACTCTTAATGCTTTCTCTAGCAGTTACACTCTTAGGCCGACACTAAGTACGTCAGTTTATGTCCAAGATATTACGGTTTCACACTAACGCTTACTTTGTCAATGGATCGAAGCCATTGCACTTCACTACGTTATTCAAACGTCAACTCATCAGCAATCAATCATAATACCTGACAACATCCTAGAGCCATTGCACTGCTCGATTGGGTTTGACTTTCAATTACATATATCTCCAAGTCTACTAATCGTACCTATTCAAGGTTTCATATTTTTCTCACATATCGCCTTCTATCTAGTTTTTATAAACGCTCCCAAGTGATTTTTATAGCGAATTAAAGGGTCTCATTTTTTTAAACAATACCAAAACAATTCATTGGTAACGTACATAGCTCGGCATCATCTGACTAAATCTTTCTAATTTCAACCATAAGGGTATCTTATAACTGCACTGAATATAACCACTTTGTAACCCAACTATGGTAACCAAATTCAAATCAAAGATGTAACACTTTCTATTACTGTATTATGTTTTAATGCATGACCTTTTTCAAACAGTTTCCCTGAAAGATATTTAAACCAATATCTAACAATTTAACACTTAGATTTACACTTTTTATCTATGGTTGCTGTGCCTCGCAACAACTCGTCCACAAAATAAGTTACCCTCTCATAAAGTTTCGTAAAACAGTATCCACAAACTTTAAAAAAACCGAATATGTTTCATTCTACGAAATGTTCTGATTGCAGTTCCAGGAATTGAAGGTTGTTTTACTCTCACACGATAATACCCCTTTACGAGATAATAATTAAAATAGTTTTTACTTGTCGCTGATTTCAATTGAAATGCAATGTTAGATAACAAGGTTAAAACAATTTTTATAATCATTTCTTCAAAGTAATCGTAATATTAAACTATTGCTTACTCACGTGTACATTACGCGCTTACTGAAACCACTGATCCAAGAATAACATTTTCAACTAACTGCGGGCGACGCTTGCTTTTCCGATTATTTCGCATCACCGTTGTGATTTCCAGGCGTGGTGTTCATAGCACTTCTGATATTATCAACTGAGTAAAAGTAAACCAATTAAATAAATGTAAGAGTTTATATCGACAACTATTAGATCTTTCTCATATAAAATTTCACAAAGGAATGCTCTTCAACGGCTTAGCTCCATCTACTTATAGCGCCAACCCCTCTAAAACTCTTTTGAGATGGTGGGTAGAAGTGAACGGTATCCCACCGGCGCCCTCTACACTAAATGACACATATTTAGACTCAAATCCCAGTATTATAAATAATACTATAGTGAAATACACGGCAAACAAAATACAGGTGATAACAATAACACGATGTATGTTCCAGTCCCTTCTGTGTAGAGTCGATTCACCCTCAAACAAATTCTCCATTTAACTCTTATAATATCAAATTGAGGAAACCAGAAACATGGAAACGTAATTTTGAAACCGGAGCGTCTCTGAGTTAATTTGATCGGAGAGTGTCATAATTTCCGCGCCGCCCGCGCCGTGGCTTTTACCAGAACAACATTCGGGAAATCGAGTTTTTCACTCTTGTTCTAAGTATATATCATGGATATAACTTGAGACAATGGCGTGTAATATATTGCACGAAGTTATGATAACCAACAAACTTAACTTTGCTGTCGGAGATGATTTATCGGTATTTTTATTTAGGGAGGTATACCCATAAATTCTAATGTCTTCTTCCAGAACCGGACCGGACAGTGTTTTTTCACAAAGCATATTTGGATAAAAGTACCTACATGAAAATAGAGAAGTCGTAATAATAGTAAAAAAATATGTTGCCTTCATTTATATCATAACTAGTATCACCCCGTGGTATTCCCCATGTAGTTCCCGTTCCCGTAATTATTCGACAATAAAAAGCAGCTTCTGTATTGTTGCAGACATAAACACGTTGTGTTTCAAACATCAACCTTATCCGTTGAGCCGTTCCGATGTGAGTGAGCAACTAACATCCAAATTTTCGGATATAAAATATTACTAGGCAAGTGTAATGGGGTCGTTCCTGATAATTTCAACTGAACCCCGTTCGGTAGTTTATGGATATAAGCATAACAGACAAACAAACAGATAGAGTTACTTTCGCGTTTATAATTTTAGTGGTGAAGTATGAACTAGGGACCAGAGGGGAAGTAGGAACTAATATGGAAGTTGGTACTAATAGGGCCCCACTATCTATCACTTGAGCCCCGAGGGGGCCAAATTTGGGCAAAACCGGAATTGGGACTTTAAAACCTTATTTTTACAAGATATACATACTCGATTATTCGTTTATTTTGATGCCTAAAAGCTAGGCGATAATATTAATTAGTACATTGTCGTTTACAGACACAAACAGTTTGGTTTCATTTTTGAGAAATGATTTTTTGTGTGACGTCGCGACGCCGGCGGCGTCACTTGTTGGGCCAGATAGATTAGGGAAGTGGGATGTAGGGACTAATTAGGAAGCGACTATTAGGGAAGTATTATTTTTAATTAAATTGTGCTTAATGTTCATTCGTGGTCCAAATGATCCGCATCATGTTTCAAGGTTTCAAGCTTTATCGCTGAATCGGGCGGCAGCTCCTGAATTATTGAAGCGGCACGACCTCCGCACAACTCTGCTCTCCTGGTACCTACATATTTTATAAAACAAATAGTGAACCCCGTTTGCTGCCTTGTACTGTAAATTTTCTCCCAGAGAGATCTTTCTTACATTTTACGCTCTGCTAGTATGTAGTTTGTTTTCCTAGGAGCGGCGAATAAAATATGTCTTCAGCCGCTTTAAATCCAAGTTTGTTCGAGTTTCTACGGGTAGGTAAAGAAAATAAAGATGAAATAAATAACTCAAGAGTCTGAGTTCTTTATTTCATTTGAATTTGTGAGACATTTAAGAGTATAAAACGAAATAAATACCTAATCACTGTTTTTTGTTATCCTTCTCGTCTTCAGCCGCTTTTGATGAAAAATAAAAACAATACCTTAAAACTAGGAAAAACTTGTGCTATGTGTGTCTGATAGAAATATTATATGTACTGTATGTATTACCTATGAAGCAGAAGAGGTTTTTGTTTTAAACGCGCTAATCTCGGGAACTACTGGACCGATTTCCAAAATTCTTTCACTGTTGGATATATAAGTGATCCCTGAGTATTATAGGCTATATATTATGTACCACGGGCGTACCCGGGACGGATCGCTAGGATATAATAGTACATTATGATATAAGTGCGCTAAGTTGATAATTACAGCCGAGGCGATATTGCTAGCTCGAGCCGTAGGCGAGAGCTATAATTAGCAGAGGCTGTAATTATCAAAGCGCACGTATGTCATACCGACGTTTTATAACATATTTGCGAGGAACTAAATCAAAATTCTGATGACATTTTCAAATAAAAAAAAGGCAGTCAAATTATAGTAGATACGCTAAATTTGCATCAGGGGGGTACATTTTAAAGATAATTAATAAACGTACTATTCAGAATACATGAAAAACAAATATGGGCGGTCATAGGCACTGCATGGCACTGCCGATAGAAGTGGTAACTTTTAACTCAGAATTTAATTTTTACTTTGGAAACTACGCGTGTGAAACCGGAGGGCGTGGCTATGAGCATGGCCATCTAGAAATGCTGACACATTTTTAAATGGCTAATGGGAAAGGCTGAGGCATTTCTAGATGGCCATTGGCTAAAATAGTAATTATTTATTTGATGTTATATTTACTACATTATTTTTAATTTTTTAATTAGATAATTTCAACTACTTGTGCAGTACGCACAAGTAGTTGAAATTATCTATTAGTTACTATTTTAGTAGTCAATAATATTTAATTATTTAACTCGGCAACTCGGCATACTTCAATTCGATTACAATTGATTTATTCATAGCATTTCAAAATGTTTTGCCATTTGAAATAACATTATTTTCCTCTATCCTCCATACGTGAAAAGAAAATTGCGCGCCAAGCATTTAAAAAAAAGCACACCAAAGAGGTTCCGAGTATGAGTTTTTAACAAATTAAAAATAAATGTATGATGAATTCGGCACCAAGGAGGTAGAAATAAATAGGTTAAATTATGTTTTGAATTCAAAACCTCAGTACACACGATGTTCTAAATTCAAATTTACTTTAACCTCTAGAGGGTAAAAACGACTTTTGCGCCCTGATATCTAGGAGCAAAAGTACTCTTTCCGAGCTGGTGGGATGAAATAGTTATTTGTTATACAAGAGTGCAAAGTGGCTTTTTAACCGCGTGCTCAATTTTGATGACCGAGCAAGCGAAGGATTCTAAAGTTGAATCACGAGCGTAGCGAGGGATTCAAAAATTAGAATCCTGAGCGTAGCAAGGGAATCAAAAGGGCACAAGGTGAAAAATCTTTGCACTCGAGTGTAACACGTAATTTTTCATCCCCCCCTAGCGAGGAAATTACTAAACGCTTTGCGCATTTTCAGTTTCAGTCGATTCTGTTGGCGTTAAATAAACATCTTGGTCGCTAGAATCACTTATTATTATGGTATTTCGGTTTTTCACTTGTATTCAACTTTAAAAGTTTTAAACTTAAGTTTATTTAGCCATGGTTTTAACAATAACAATATGACGTGAAAATATGGAGAGTTGACCGATTGAGGTAAGGAGTTTCATGTGTACATGAAAAAGTGTCCGCCCAAATGCATTAAATTATAGTAGTGCTAAATTTGCATCAGGGTACATTTTAAAGGAAATTAATAAACGTACTATTCAGAATTCATGAAAGAAAAATATTGGCAGTCATAGGCACTGCCGATAGAAGTGGTAACTTATAACTCAGAATTTGATTTTTACTTTGGAAACTACGCGTGTGAAACCGGAGGGCGTGGCTATGAGCATGGCCATCTAGAAATGCTGACATATGTTTAATGGCCAATGGGAAAGGCTGAGGCATTTCTAGATGGCCATTGGCTATGGTCCCGAGTTTACCCAAAGATTTCTTATCATTCCCGAGCGTGACGCTAGAATTAAATTGACAGCCCACGAAAAATCTGTCTTTGGCGCGCCAAAAGAAGTTTTGACTTCAAAATATATTGTACCTACATGTTTTCTCAAAATAGTAATTATTTAATTACTTTAATTTTAAAGTTAAGTAACTCACAACAAATATTTGCATACCATTAGGTGAAAACACGGTGGACCCTGATATGTAACTTTAACATTATGTGACAATATTAATTGTGTACAACCCATGTTTTGCAAATGAAATAAATTGAATTGAATTATTTGATGTTATATTTACTACATTATTTTGTACTGCACAAGTAGTTCAAATTATCTATTAATTACTATTTTAGTAGTCAATAATATTTAATTATTTAACTCGGCAACTCGGCATACTTCAATTCCATTACAATTGATTCATTCATAGCTTTTCAAAATGTTTTGCCATTTGAAATAACATTCTTTACCTCTATCCTCCATACGTGAAAAGAAAATTGCGCGCAAAGCAAAAAAAAAAGTACACCAAAGAGGTTCCGAGTATGAGTTTTTAACAAATTAAAAATAAATGTATGATGAATTCGGCACCAAGGAGGTAGAAATAAATAGGTTAAATTATGTTTTGTATTCAAAACCTCAGTACACACGATGTTCTAAATTCAAATTTACTTTAACCTCTAGAGGGTAAAAACGACTTTTGCGCCCTGATATCGAGGAGCAAAAGTACTCTTTCCGAGCTGGTGGGATGAAAAGATATTTATGACTTACCGAGCAACAGTTTCAAGAGTTTTATTCACCGACGGAAAAATGAGAATTAAATTAGTATTGAGTCCAACTAATTGTTATAACTGTTACTATTTCATTTGATTATTTTAAAGATCAGGGTAGATATGTATTTTTTTTATTATTATCCAATTTAACAAAATATACCTACACTGGCTGCTGGCGGGGAAATGTATTTTTACCATTTTTTTAGATTGAGTTTAAAAGCATATATTTTCATTATCATACGTAAAATCACTCAATTACCTACAGAATAAATATTTGTATTCATACTACAATGATGCTAACAATTTTTCGGAATTGCTTTTATTTTGAAGATTTACGCTTGTTTACCATAAAAAACATATTTTTTATCCCACCACCTCGGAAAAAGCACTTTTGCTCCTCGATATCAAGGCGCAAAAGTCGTTTTTACCCTCTAGAGGGTTAAGTAAATTTGAATTTAGAACATCGTGTGTACCGAGGTTTTGAATTGAAAACATAATATAACCTATTTATTTCTACCTCCTTGGTGCCGAATTAATCATACATTTGTTTTCATTCGTTAAAAACTCAGACTCGGAACCTCCTTGGTGTACTTTTTTTTAAATTCTTTGCGCGCAATTTTCTTTTCACGTATGGAGGATAGAGGCAAGGAATGTTATTTCAAATGGCAGAACATTTTAAAATGCTATGAATGAATCAATTGTAATCAAATTGTAGTATGCCGATTTAATAATTAAATATTATGGACGACTAAAATATGAACTAATAGGTATGTAGATAATTTCAACTACTTGTGCAGTACAAAATAATGTAGTAAATCTAACATCAAATAAATAATTACTATTTTGAAAAATCAAGTAGCTACAATATATTTTGAATTGAATACTTCTTTTGGCGCGCCAGAGATTTTTCGTGGGTTGTCAATTGAATTCTAGCGGCACGCTCGGGAATGATAAGAAATCTTCCGGTAAACGCGGGACCATGGCCATTGGCCATCTAGAAATGCGTCAGCTTGTCCCATTGGCTATTTAGAAATTCGTCAGCATTTCCATGGCCATGCTCATAGTGACGCCCTCCAGGTTCACCCGAGTAGTTTCCAAACTAAGCAATTAAATTCTTAGTTATAAGTTTTCACTTCTATCGGCAGTGCCTATGACTGCCAAGTTTTTTTTTCATGAATTCTGTATATCATAATAACTTAAAATGTACCCTGATGCTAATTTAGCTACTAAGTATAATTTAATGCATTTGGGCAGACACTTTTTCATGTACACAGATGAAACTCCTTACCTCAATCACTCAACTCCCCATATTTTCACGTCATATTTTTTTGTTATTGTTAAAACCATGGCTAAATAAACTCAAAGTTAAAAACTTAGGTTAAAAACAGGAAAATTGAATACAAGTGAAAAACCGAAATACCTAAGTGGTTCTAGCGACCAAGAAGTTTATTTGACCCCAACAGAATTGACTGAAACTGAAAATGCGCAAAGCATTTAGTCATTTCCTCGCTAAGGTGGGATGAAAAATTACGTGTTGCACTCGAGTGCAAAGATTTTAAAAAGCCACTTTGCACTCTTGCAACAAATAACTATTATTTAAAAATATTTGCATTTTCGATATACCTACAATAATACAGCAATTTGAAATGTTCCCGCTAAAACACTAACGACTGACATGACGTCACTAACCGCAAAACATTACACAACAACAGTTTATGTGTTTTCTTAAAAAATCTTTAAATTTAGCAATTTTAAATTATAAACGTGACTTTCGATTTTCGATATATTAATACAAACTATCTTGATATCTGTTCTGTGCAAACTATCATAAAATTTACACTAAACAATAACATGTGATTAGTGTTAACATCCCTATTATTTGCCCTGGGTACCGAATCCATGTCCTACAGCTCCAAAGGCATTCTTACAAAGCCACGAGGCCAGTCTTAGTACAATTCAAAATATTTTCGATTTTAGAACTTTGAAAATATTATTTGCATGCTTTTACTTTTGATTCTTATTCGGTTAAAACCCGGTTTACATTATTCCAGTCCAGCGATCGAAGCCAGCGCTGGATTGTTTACTGGAATAATGTAAACTGGCACTGAAGTGCATTGGCACTGGATTGATGCTTTCCAGTGCCGGTTTCCATTTTTCCAGTAAGCAATCCAGCGCTGGATTCGATCGCTGGACTGGAATAATGGAAACCGGGTATTATTCGTTAACTTGCACCGGTTTACCCGCGCCGTTCCATTTCCAAATATTTTCCGAAAATTATTATGATTATAACGTTCCTATGTGATTGAGCAACAAATATCCTAACTTGCATACTTTCATCATACGTATTACATTAGTAGGCTTGACGTGAAAACTGACTGTGACTTTAGTACTTTAGCTTTGGGAAGCCACGTTGCGTAGGTCGGTCCAAGAAGTGAGCCGGCAACAACAAATGCTCGCCTACTCAAAATTTCAAGTGCAAGCCAAGCGGAATAAGTTACTCCAGGGAAATCTACAGCCGAGGAACTTCCTAGTATGTATACATTATGAAACACTCACTCAACAAGTTTGAAGCTTAATTAAATCTCGAAATTGCTGTTAATTAGGGCATGATTCATAATAAGGCTTTTATAAAGATAATGACGTCAATTAAAAGCCTTACAAGAGAGCCAACCTTCAAGGTGGGATTCAGAGCGTGTCAAGTGGCGGTGTTTTTAGATCCGAACTAAAAATTCGAAATATTGTAATGGCTGCCCGAGTGGCTTAGTTGGTAGTAAATCTGCCAGTGAACTGCGAAGCCGTAGGTTTGAATCTCACCCAGTGCAAATATTTATTTGTGATGATTTTTTTTAGTGTTTTGATGTTTTCTATGAAGTGTATTTAAAAAAAATTGGAAGCAGTCATAGGAACTGCCGATAGAAGTGAAAACTTAAAACTCAGAATTTGATAGCTTACTTTGGAAACTACACGGGTGTAACCGAGAGGCGTGGCCTCGCCATCTTGGCATGGCCATCTAGAAATGCGTCAGCATTTCCCATTGGCTGATGCGTTTCTAGATGGCCAATAGCCATGGTCCCGAGTTTACCCGAAGCTTTCTTATCATAGCCGAGCGTGACGAATGAATAACTCAACTCACAGCCCACGAAAAATCTGTCTAAGCGCGCCTAAAGAAGTGTTCACTTCAATTATACATAAATTTCATCATCATCATTTTCAGCCTGTATCAACCCACTGCTGGGTATAGGCCTCTTCACCCCTGTGCCATTGATCTCTATCCTGATCTCATCCACGTATCTCTGTGATGGATCTGATGTCGTCGACCCATCTGGCTAGTGGTCTGCCAACGGAGCGTTTCTCGGCGATCGGTAACCACTCTGTCAGAGATCTACTCCACCTGCCGTCACCACGTCTGGCCACGTGTCCTGCCCAGTGCCACTTGAGTCTCAATTTAATTCACATAAATTTAATAACCCAAAATCCCTGGTACAATTTTTGCAATTAATTACTATCAAGCTTATTTTGCGTGAATAGGTTCATTCTGATGAGACGCTCTACAATTTCCTGTAAGAAATTCTCGATTGTGGTAGCTAACAGAGATAGCTAGGATAAAATATTTCTGAGCGTAGGACCGGGATAATGTACCACGCAATCTGTAGGACAATAGGACTGTTAATTATATTAATATTAGCTAAGTAAAAAAAACATGCTTCCGGCGTTCCAACATGTATCGTTATCGAGACATATAGACTGGCCTCGTGGCTTAGTGGGTAGTAGCTCTGCCTGCGAAGCCGAGGGTCGTGGGTTCGATTCCCACCCAGTGCAAATATTTGTGATGAATTCAAATGTTTGCACTGTGTCTGGGTGTTTTTATGTATAACTAGCTGACCCGGTGAACTTCGTACCACCATAAATTTTTTCGTCTACATTTTGTAAGTATTCTATTGTACAAATCTTGTCCCGACAATAACATAGACATAAAAAAGAGAAACATCCTATTTGGTTCGGTCATTGAATAGTTATGAGCGTGTACGTACATACATTTCGAAGATCCATTTTTAGGGTTCCGTAAAACGTACTAACTGAACCTTTATGGGTTCGTCATGTATGTCTGTCTGTCCATCCGTATGTCACAGCCACATTTTTCGAAACTATAAGAACTATACTGTTGAAACTTGGTAAGAGATGTATACTGTGAACCGCATTAAGTATTTTATTAATAACATGTTTATATCAACGTAAGTATAATATAGTATGAAAGTAAGTACTAATAAGAGATGTATACTGTGAACCGCATTAAGTATTTTATTAATAACATGTTTATATCAACGTAAGTATATAGTATGAAAGTAAGTACTAAAAATCAGTTTTATTTTCATTGTAGTGCTTTGTGATATATTATGTTTTTTGTTTGATTACCTGGCACATAGACAAACGAATCTGATGGTTTTCGAACACGGGAGGGCCGCAACATACAATTGACCATGTGAGAAACATGGGTTTTCTAGACTAATACCACAAACACTATAACACTCTCGGCGCCATGTGTATCGTTTAGGATACACACTGTCATAAAGAGTGTGTATAGTTTATGATACACAGTCCCCATTTCAGTTAAAGCAGTGTGTATCCGAAATACGCACGCTGTCTATACATTTTTCCAGTGGTTTTGGGTTGGGAAACGGACAATCAGTTAAGGAGATATTAAGAGAAAAATAAAAATCACCTTTAAATAATTTTATTCAAAAAAAGAAAGTTACTTAGAAACTAAATAATCTATTTTTTAAGTTCAAAATAAATCAATGAATATTATTGAAACAGTTTTGACACGGAAAACTTTCACATAGTTTGTAGTTGTTTGAGCTGCTCTGAAAGTACTATATCCAACAATAACTTTCCTGTCACCTCTGCTCATCTTCAGCGTACAATTTTCTCTCTAGCTTTGTTCTTTATGAGATGATGTTTTCTATTAGACGGTCTTTTTGTCATAATAGGGGCTGGTGGCACTTCATCTCCGGCTGACTGAGCAGATCGTTTTAGTAAAACTTCAATTATTTGTTCCCTAAATTGAGTGATAGTAAGTTTCTTGATATAATATTTGGTTGAATAATAAATGTGTATTCAAGAGAGAAACAGAGATAAATAATATTACGGAATGTGTATCTTTATTGATATACATAGCCTGGGAAATAGTTAATCTATTATAAACTATTTCCCAGGCCACGTGTATCAAAAAACATACACACCAGTAAAAAATAAAGGGAGGACGGGGGAGGGGGTGTGATTATTTTCTATACTATTTTAACACCCTACAACTTATGACACTAAAAAGACATAGATTAAAAGTTGTGAAAATTTGGTGGTATGTGCATGTAGGGCTTAGCGCTGAGCGTGTAAAGGTTGCCCCTGGGACTTGTTTATGGTCATAGCAAAAGAAAGCTGCACTGGAAACTATAGTCGTTTAAACTCAATTGGTACATCAGTCGAAATAATTTGGATGCGTGGTATCTAAACGTTCCTTTATACTTTCCCTTCAGTATAGTTGCTTCTATAACGTAGTCCAGTATTTTTTATAGCTTACCGTGTGCCGTTGCAAAGACGCGGTACGTTGATATTTCGCAACATTTTAACTACCGATTCAACTTTTGATTGAATATTGTGAGGTGGCAATTATGATAAATCCAGAGAGTTCAAAAATTCCGGTGGATAGTTGTTGACGACATCATTTTGATTAGTCACCAAATCAACTGATTTATAAGTCCTCATGCGGCTGTAATTTTTCTTGAATTTGAAATAATTCATTTGCATCTATCTCATTTAAATAATATTAGTATTTATTTATCATGTGGCTGTCTTGTCCCAATGTTGGGCAACGGCTTCCATACCCTCCTTATAATTTTCCCTATCTATGGCTAATATATGTACAGTCCAGTCTTTCCGATATTTGCGGAGGTCGTCTTGCACTCGGCATCGTATCTTTGGTCTGCCGCGTCGTCGTTTGCAATCTGGCTTCCTCCGCGTGGTAACTATGGCCCAATAATCATCCAACATGCGGCAAACATATCCAGCTCGATCACACTTCAAATTGGCTGCTTTTTGAGTCACAAACTCCGGTTTTGGAACGCAGTATGGTGTTTCGTATTCTCCCCGTTAGTTTTACTCTAAAAATACTGCGCTCCACAGCCCGTTGGCCCGTTGGCAAACGTGTGCAAAGAGAATGTAAATACTACGTAAACGTGTGGTGTATTTAAATAATTTCCCACAGATAGGGATATTAAATTAACAATTCAAAATAATAAAACACTTTTGGTAACGTGGTTTGTTTTTGACTGACACTTGATATAATGACGTGAAAACTGACGCATTTTACGTCGCGTGCCGAAACTAAATCAAAATAAATAATATCGTGAAGCCGACCAAATTGAAAATCAGTACTAATGATCTGTGAGTCTTACGTTTTGTGACTATTCAGTTTGATATAGTTCGCAATATTATCACTTTTGTTGAGTTTCTTCGGAGTAAATTTCGGAACGCGACAATCCTCCTATCGTTCAACGCACACACGCACTTTGTGTTGATAGATATGATGGAATTTGAACTTTATTCTAAAGCAATAAAGCTCAAATTGCCTTAACATTTTCGTTAGAAAACGTTTGTATGGGAAAGCACTTTATTAAATATGAACTTTATTTCGTAGCAATAAAGCTCAAATTGCCTTAACATTTTGGTTAGAAAACGTTTGTATGGGAAAAAGAAAAGGGCTGTTTTTAGGGTTTTCCCGGCAATTATTCGATTTATTCTCGCCGTAAAAACCATCCTTGGACTTATACGAACATTTTAAAAAAAGAATTGTCCAAATCGGTCCAGGCGTTGTTGAGTGATGCGCTTACCAACACATTTTGCGATTCATTTTTATATTATAGAAGATAGAAGATAAATATGTATTTAAAATTAAATAAGTATTATATCAGCTATCTGGCCGCCATAGTACAAGCTTTGCTTAGTTTGGGGTCAGATGGTGTTGTGTGTGATGTCCACCAATATATTTAATATTGGAAGGTGGGGTAATGCGTAATGCCGCTAACTTAAAACGGTGAAGGAAAACATCGTGAGGAGACCGTCATGTACCTAGGAATATTTCTAAGTAATGTATCATCCACCTACCCGCACTGGGCCAGCGTGGTGGATTATGGCCTTGACTCTCGCCCTGCGAGAGAAAGCCCCAAGTCCCAGCAGTGGGAACATTTAGTGGGCTATTTATGCTAATGTTATATCTCTCGACCTAATTTCATCTAGAATCTAGATCATCAGGTGTGTTTGCTTGAGAGAGCAACAAACATCCATATTATAAAATTTGTAGGGATTTGGATGAAATTGTATGATTGATCTATTGATGAATGATACCTACGTGGATAGATAATGGTTTGTAGGAGACATAGGCTATTTTTATCCCAGGAAAATAATGGGATCAGGAACTACGGGTGAAACGGCGGAGCGCTGCTAGTGTATAATATTTTAATAGGATACAATACTAGTGATAGGATATGGAGAGAGCTATGCTCGGAGTCTCTTTGCGCGACAGAATCCGTAATGAGGTTGTTCGCAAATGAACGAAAACAGCCGACATAGCTCAAAGAGTAGGTAAGCAAGCTAAAGTGGCAATGGGCAGGCCACATCACTCGCAGAACTGATAACCGATGGGGAAGAAAGGTTCTGGACGTCTACACTATTACTACGAAAACGTAATTTCGAAAAATAACTCTCGTTCTAATTCGTTTCGTCCGATACAACATTGTTTGACGTTTAAATGTTCTAAGCCTACTCTAATTAGAGTATGCTTAGAACATTCAAACGGACAAAACGACGGATTGAAGTAGAATCGGAGTTGGAAAGTCAAAAAAAAGTTTCATCTAATCTACACGTGTGGGGTGTCTATCGATAGATCTTCAAAAATTATGTTGAGGTTACTAATATAATTTTTGTCTCTGAATAATTTGCGCGAGAGACACTTCCAAAGTGGTAAAATGTGTGGTCCCCCCCCCCCCCCCTCTAACTTCTAAAGTAAGAGACTGAAAAAACTAAAAAAAATATATGATGTACATTACCTACCATACAAACTACCAACGAAAATTGGTTTGCACTCGATCTGATGAGTAGCTTTTTTTAGTACGTCATAAATACACTATTATTAAAACTTCGATCAAAGTTACAACGAACTACAAGAACTATGTGTACTATGTATATTATGTTACTTGCTGCAACGGAACCCTTCATGGGCGAGTCCAACTCGCACTTGGCCACTTCATTTAATGAAAAAATACAAGTAACAGCGAACAGCCACAAAGTAAGATCCAATTACAAAGCCGAAAGTATTTTAATTCCCCAATGTTTGAAGCTCCCCTATCCCCGTTTAATAAAAACATGACCAAGTTTCCGCTGGGTGCTCACGGCGAGATTTCAAAATCACACAAGACGAGCCTACATACGTACAAACTATTTACTAATCTATGTTTTTCTACGTAGTAACTGATGACCACACTGTGGCCTGTCGGTCGATTCTGGAAACTCGACGGTGAACTCGACGACGAACTATATCTTATACCTTTAAACGAGCAATTCTTGTACCTATATAAATATGTATATATATATGGAATCTGAATCTCGGAAACGGCTCGACGGATTTTCATGAAATGATGTATGCAGGGGATTTCGGGGACGATAAATCGATCTAACTAGGTCTTATTTAAAAAAAACGCATGTTATGCGCGTTTTTAGACAATGAAAAACTGTCACATTAGACATTAGAATGTGAAGGTAAATTTCGCCGCATGACGCGTCAGCATAATTAGCTCAGACGGGAAGTCGGGCGCTCATAGCGGTTACGAATTAGTAGCTCCGGGTTCGAATGCAGACGGGTTCTCTTTTTTTTTCAATTCGTTTTTTTTTAAGAAAGTCTATTTCTTGGAGTTTTTTATCTGTACGTATCTAAGTATATTTAGTATTTAAACCGAGCAAAGCTCGGTCACCCAGGTACTTATACTAATATATTTTAGAGCATCAAATAAACAATGTTAGATGTTTCATCTTTTTTTATTGCTGGATATTTTTGGAACAAAGTTCCTAACGGCAAAAACAAAAATTAGATAGAAGTAAAAACTTATAACTCAGAATTTGATGGCTCGCTTTGGAAACTATGCGGGTGGAACCCGAGGGCGTGGCCATGACCATGGCCAATGGGAAATGCTGACGCATTTTTATATGGCCAATGGGAAATGCTGACGCATTTCTATATGGCCAATGGGAAATGCCGACACATTTATAGATGGCCAATAGCCATGGTCCGATCTTTACGCGAAGATTTCTTATCATTCACGAGCGTGACGCTAGAATTCAATTCACACCTTACGAAAAATCTGTTTGTGGCGCGCCAAAAGAGGAATATGCGCGTTTTATCGATGTTTTCCTTCACCGTTTTTAAGCGTAACTTGCTAGACCAGCCGTAACTTAAACATCACGAGCTGTCCAATTAATATTATTGGACCTCAGGTTCCTGAAGAGCCACAGGCACGCATACGTCAAATAATAATAAGAGGAGACGAGGTCGCCATCGAGCTCACCGTGAAGTATGCTTCTTCAGAATCCTTCGGCCAGTACAGTGCTACTGAGGCTAATACGTATACTGTGAATGCATGCCAAGAAACTGTTGGATAAACTGTGACTTTGCTTGTTGTAATTTCAACATTTCAAGTAAAGCCATAGAATAGACGATTAATAAGACTACGTAGTGAAGCTGTAGTTCGGGTAAGACTTAATTCTCTGGGTCCGAATAGCGGCCTGTTTGAGGACTTAGGATTTATGAGACCCAATTAAGATTTTGAGAAACCAATGCGTTCCTTTGATTCACAGGAGCATTCCACTACATAATGATTTAGTGATAAATGAAAGAAAATCTTAGTTTTTTGTTTATTTTCAAAAACTTCTGAAAGTATTTTGTACCAAAAAAACAATCTGCAAAATCGATTCACAACTAGCGGAGCTATCGCGTAAAGGCCGATTTAAACTGAACGAACATAGAGCTAGAGCTGGAACAAGAGCATCCTTTTTCGATCTTTTAGAGTAAACGAAAGATCGTTCTTAGCGTTTTCCATATTATATATTCCATAGAATCTTTGCGAACGCAAACAAAACAACGAAAGAATGCTCTACGTTTGTTCACACCAAATGAATTTGATACAGTGGGGATAGAATGAGCATTCGCTCGTCTGATGTAAATCGGTACATACGAGTCCAAACAGAATAAAACAATTGAGAACCTCTTCCTTTTTTAATTCAGTTATAATGAAATAATTTAACACAATAAAACATAGCAATGTTTTCACTTGTTGTTTAGCTGTAGATTAACTGGCAAACTAGTAGAACTCTCAGGGGACTCTGCTGTGAGTTCAATACTGCTCATCTTGAAAACATGAAAGATGTTGCATTTAAAAAATAAGAGCGAGAAACATGTTACCTGTGTTCCGGTTTGAAGGGAAATGTTTCCAGAGAAATTACAGGGCTTAGAGATTTAACATCTTAGATCGCTGGGTGACGAGCGCAGTCCAGTGCTAGGTACTGATTGGGATCTGTTTGGTTATGTGGCAGGCATGTTGTTTACCATCAGGCAATAAAGAGTTTACACAAACAACATGCCTGCCACATAACCAAAAAGATCCAAATAGAATATAAAACCGTACGGGAACGTCGCGTGACGAGGCGAGAGACAAACCACAGCACGGGACGCGGGACACGGTGTACCTTCATAAATATGAAAACTTAGTAGGTACTTCTGTGTGAGCCACTGAACAAAGTTAACTTGTTATGTGAATAAGTGTCTTACGTTCGCTTACAAAGGATTTTTTTTTATTCGATAACATGTTATGCGCTGTACCCACTGCCATCTTTTTTTAAACTTTTATATGTTCCACTTGACCATTTAAGCTTGATGTTGAGCGACGATGCGGTCTACGATGGAGCGTGCTTACGTAGAAGTTACGATCCACTCTCAATTTGAAGACACCAAGATTGTAACTATCTGGAAAAACCCACAAGGCAATTCAAAAGGAAAGGAAAGAAATGCAAGGAAAGGTGATTCCACAGCCTAGACGTTCTTATCACTAAAGTAGTAGTTTAACATCTCAGCTGATATTAAACTTTTTATACCGGGAAAGTTACGGGAATGGGAACTACGCAGTTGAAACCTAGGGATGCTGTTAGTGGCATGATAAATATGCAATAGAAAGACAAAGAGGACATGTTGATGATGTACTTATTTGTTTTTTTATTAAATTTTGCAACTCCACAGATTTTGGGGTTCTTGGAGGTCAATTGAGTTTTTACATTTATCTTGAGTTGGGACATGAAAAGGAAAATAAATGAGAGAGAAGGCAACATTTTTAACCTAGTTCTAGTGAGTCCGATTTTTCTAAGCCGCCTCCTTCCGGCCCAGAGCCTCCAATACGGCCGCATTTTTGTCCCTGATGGCCATCTGTAGGCTGATGATGATGTATTTACAAAGGAGAAGACAAACTGTCGTGCTCGTCCATTAATCCCAAACCCTCGTTCTCCGGAGACCGTGTCGACGCCGCCGTCAGCTGTCACAAAGCTAGCGATATCCAAATATTAGCGGCTTTTGTTTCCATCCAAGTCAAACCAACAATATCGCGATATTGTTGATTTAGGACAACATTACTCATGCATGAAGCTGTCGACTTGGGAGTTCTAAACTGAACAGGACGAAATCTGCCATTTGCTATATTTTCACGGACAAGCAGCCTAAATGTTCGCATTGCTAGGACTCGGGCCTTCTTGCAAGGCAATAATCCACCATGATGACTCGGAGCGTGTTAGCGGATGACGAGCGACCACGATGGATTTTTGGTACGTGTCAATTTCCTCACTAATTCATACTACATTTAAAACATTTGATTCACAATCGTAAAGTCGTAAGAGATGCAGGCGGGCTGCATCTCTGAGTATCTGTCTAAGTACAGATGTAAACGTTTGGCATCACCACCATATCACTACTGGATTTAGCGGAGAAGAAAAACGTCTGAGGAAATCGGCATGTTCCTTCAAAGAAAACTTACCTTGCGTCTTCCGGCAACCCGCAGTGGACCAAGTTTGTGAATCACGGCCTTCACTCTATGGTTTTGATTTGAGCTTTGATTAGCTATTTACCTATGTTTGATTAGTGGATGACTCACGATTTTATAGTTAATTCATGTTCATTGTTTATTTTTCATTATGTATAATATGTAGTTCTTTAATTAACATGTTTGTGTTTCAGTTAACATCTTTGTTTACCCATATGCTCGATTAAAAGAGCTCGAACATACGAATCATGGGTCTCTCTTTCTCTCTGCGAAGTCCTGCAAGAGTCTTAGCAAAATGGTTATGTGTAAACATGAGTGTTAAGCTGTTTTCCGTTGTTTCAGTGGGCCCAATCCCCGATGAGCGTGGCGGGCGGAGCCGCCAGCGTGGAGTCTCCTCCCGAAGGGTTTCGTCGCGCTGCCCGGGGGTCCTTCTCGGCTATACTGGACCTGCTCACTGCTACCACCAACTTGGACCCGCGACAGGTAATCCAATCCACATTTTCTAGATACCTTTGAAGAAGTATGTTTTGAAGTCTTCTGTTTTGGCACGCTTGTGAAAACTGATAAAATACAAATACAAAATATTTATTCTTACACTATAAAAGGTTTACAAAATTTTGATATGAACGCATTGGCTCCGAACTAGTCGTAACTGTATTTCGGAAGACAATGGCTCCTCCCATGGCGAATGTGTAATATAGTATGTTTTACAGGGTGTGAGTATGTGATGTATGTGTGTGCGTGTGTGTGTTGTATAGGAGGGTGTGTGTGTGTGAGGGTGTGTATTTATGTGGGCATACTGACACCCAAAAGCGACACGATGAATGTAGTTGACTGACAACTCTCTCTTCAGAGGGAGTTTTGCCGATGCACTCTCTTACAGACACACTGAAGTTAGTTATTCCTTTTTTAATGGGACTTAGACCTATCAAATAGCAGTTGGCCTCTACTGCCAAGCCAACTTTGGGCTAGCGCTGAAGTTGCGCGTTAGCTTTAGTAATACTTAAAAAAATAATTAAAGAAGTACTTTCGAAGTAATTAAACAAGTATTCATGAATTCAAAATTAGTACTCATTTTGAATTTGTTTTGTTTGTCTGAAAAGTGAATTAATCGTTAGAAATGGTTAATCAAAAATTGGTTCAGCCGTTCAAAAGTTATTAGCTCATTTGTAAGTAGCTACGATGCAACAGACAAACATATACATACACGTACATAAATATACACACAGATACCCCTCAAACTTATAACATCCCGTTGGGGGTTATAAAAGAACTCTGAGAACATAAATTGTCATTTAGAATACGGTCGTTATTGTCCTAAGTAAAACAAATCTGAGACTAATGGCAAAGTTAGAAATGTACCACAAACAGTAAAAGCTGAAACCGAACTTCAATTAACGCGCCGATAAAGTTACTAGCGCAATCCCAACAAAATTAACAAAGCCATTAGTAACGGTGGAACAACACATTTTATCGACTAATTGAATTGCCCTACGCACCGCTCTTTTCGGTCAATTGGATAAAAGCTACAGTACAACAAACTTATGTTTTAGATACACAGAGGGAGCCTCCGTCGATTTTCCTAAACAAGATGGAAGCTAATCATTAAACAATTTTGTTTCTGTAATCTGAGGGGATGTAGAGTTAACTTTGTAGGCGGAATACTTCACTTTGCGTTGTTAGATGGAAAGGCCCGCAATCTGCGGGTAGTTTATAACTTTCAAGTAGCTAACCCGACATACTTCTCAACATGCTTGGGTTCAAGCTTGGACTCGACAATGGCTGGAACCTACTCCAGATGGGTATCTGGGAATTAGTACTTAGTAAATGCTAATCTCTATATCCTACGATAATAAAATTATGTAATTTGTCAGTCAACCTTTATAAACACAGTATTTGTTTAAACAAATAAACGTATTTTCATGTTTTTATTTCAGTTTAAAATAAACATGGACAAATACCGACTGCAGTATCGACTCAATAGGAGCATTTAAAAATCAATAAATTTGTTCATTGTAAAGATTGTACGAAAAAGTGACACAGTTGAATTTTATTTATTAAATAACATAGATATTTTTTTATATGACACATAGATTAAAGTTATTATTGTTTTATTTATTTATTATGATTATAGCGCAATGACATAGAGATCTAAACTATCGATGTTGTTCCTATCGTAGTACCACATCACTACTTCGTTACTCAAATCACACCACCCGGATGTTCGCTAATCACAAGTGCGATATTTTACCTCGTCCTGCGCCCCGCTGCGCTGGTGAGTTGTGATAGTAGGCCAAATTCGTATCATCGCCGATCAACAGGGTATCTGATCTGTGCTCTATCCTATAAAAAAATAATAACATAAATCTAAAACAACAACACATTATGGGCACAAAAAGCGATCATATCGCTAAAAGCAAACTCTTACAGAAAACTTTTTGCTTCATTTTTCAAATAGCTTGTGGGTGGTATAAAACTGCCACTGAATATAAAATACAAGAAAAATTCAATTTTAATTTATTTATTTATTCGCTACGCGCCGCGGTTTTACCCACGTATTTCCCGTTCCCTTCAGTTTTCCGGGATAACCAGTCGCCTATGTTTTCTTTCAGACTATAGGTAATCTGACTGTATTTCTAATTTCGCCTTAATGTCAGTAGTACCATTGGTTTGTACCATTGATGGTACAAATGACACAACTTTGTATCTTTAGTACCATTAATGGTACTAGAGACAATTATTTGCAGATCAGTAGTACCATCAGAAATATTTATGTATCGCTAGTACCATGAATGGTACAACTAAACAAATTTAAAGTACCGTAAAAGTGGTAATAGGGTCGTTTCACGTAAGTCTGAAACATATTATTTCATGTGTCAAACGAATAAATTACTACCTACACCTTAAATTGGAATTTTCATAATTATATCTACAAATGATTTGCGAAGCGGCATCGACGGATGATGCTTCGGAAATGAAGATAGTACGACGTGGCCGAGGAAAAGTTTTGTTATTTGAAGGTTTCCAATATTATTTTCATGTCAAACATGAAAATGGTAACTAATACAGTTATCATTTTTACCACTGGCGATGCAAACATTTTAAAAATCCTGAAAATGTACCGGAACTGTTACGGTAGGTATGTTTATTTTGTTATACGGCAGTTATGTTTTTTTTTCTAGACGCCAAGTATGTTCATTTTTTTATACGGATTAGGTTTGCGTTTGACCACGATCTCACCTGATGGTAAGTGACAATGCATTCTAGGATTGAGCACGCTTACCTAGAAGATACCACTTATTCACTCGAAACTTTAATACTACCAGATTGTTACTTTTGGGGGCTTCGGTAAACAGTTCCAGCCCTTGGCAGTACCTATGCATCATAAATGTGGAAGCAACATCTATCCATGTGAAATAATCACTCTTTTGAGTTTGTTTTATTAATCCTCATTCAAGTCATTTCATACTATGAACTTAACATAACTGCAACACAGCCTGATATAAGCATATCAGCATCATGCTACTTGCCTATGACTCCATAAATAAGTCAGAGTAAGAAAAATGTCGATTCCAAGTTCGTACTGAACTCTAGAACTTTTTTTCTATACAAAATGTAAAAAATGTAATTACGTGGAATATCTTTACTTTTCTTTAATGGTACTAAAGATACAAAGTTGTATCACTAGTTCCATAAGTATCGGTTGACAATTACGGGGGAATATCTTCATTTTTCTTTAATGGTACTAAGGATACAAAGTTGTGTCATTTGTACCATCAATGGTACAAATCAATGGTACTACTGACATTAAGGCCTAATTTCAACCAGATCCGTTCAGACGTTACGACATGATTGAGCAACTAACATTCAAATGTACAAAAATCCAAACATTGGCATTTGTAATTTAACACCCCGATGTTTTTTTGCGTCTGAGGATAATAATAAAAATTCTTCCTAGGAGGTAGATATGAATTGTACGTTCCAGAGATTTGTTTGGCCAAAGTTTTTATGAGTTTAGTTTGTTAGATAGTTTACATGGTCGATAAAAAAGTCTAGAATTTAAATAAAAATGAATAAAGTTATTACTTATCTGTCTCGGGCTGAGTGGCGATCATAGGAGAGGCCTATGCCCAGCAGTGGACAAATACGGGCTGATCATGATGATGATGATTACCCATCTGAAAAGAGAAAAGAAATAAATTTATCCAATAGTCCAACAGTCCATGCTGATGATAATATTATAAAACTTATTTATATGTTTACTAGCGGCCCGTTCCGGCTTCGCTCGGACATAACTTAGACACTGTCTGCAGCGCCATCTGCCGGGCTTATTTGTGAATTTAAACCATCTTCGAATACACACACAAAAAAAAACATTCAAATCGGTCCCGTCGTTTAGGAGTTCACTGTCAAATGCTTAAATTACTAAAATGGCTATAAAAAAACAGGAGTTGGTGATAAAAGGGTAAAAATTTAGGGTTGTATGTATTTTTTAACGCCACATTATAAAAAAATAAAAACAAAAAAAATTTACCAAAAATTAAAAAAAAAATGTTTGGGGTGAACAACCCCTAACTCTTAGGGGTATAAAAAATAGCTAGTAGCCGATTCTCAGACCTACTGAATATGCATATAAAATTTGGTTAAAATCAGTAAAGCCGTTTCGGAGGAATAAGGAAACAAACACTGTGACACGAGAATTTTATATAAAAGATATTATGTGTATGTGTGTATATATATTATGTTGTTGCTAGTCAATAGACTAGCAGCCCCCCGTGGTTTTATCCGCGTAGTTCATGTTCCCGTTATTTTCCCGGGATAAAAAGTAGCCTGTGTTCTTCCAGACTCAGAATATACCTCAGCCCGATCCGTTCATACGTTACAACGTGAAAATCATTTATTAGAAAATACGTGAAGTAAGTAATGTGTGTATGTACCTTAATTACCCCATATCTCAAAATTGGCCGTCTAAGCAAATTAGCGAGTAAGCTTGTGTTCTTAGTACTTACTAACTCTACTCAATCGTCCACATTTCATTCATCAGAAAATAGGTGACCAATAACCGTGGTTCCGAGTTTATCCGAAGATTTTTTATCATTCCCGAGCGAGCTAGAATTCAATTCACAGTCAACGAAAAATCTGTGTGGCGCGCCAACATAAGTTTTCACTTCAATAAAATATCTCCAACAACATACCTAATAGTCACATTTAGTAGTGGTAGGACTCTTAGCAGAGTCCGCCTGGGGAAGTACCACACCTTTGCCAAATACTCTACCGCCAAGCAGTAATGTGCAAACATTATTGTGTTTCGGTTTGAAGGGCAATGATTCCAGAGAAATTACAGGGCTTAGAGACATAATATCCACCAATATATTATAATAGCTGCGTGTTACTGTGCTGTTATGTGGCAGGCATGTTGCTTACCATCAGGCACATGACCTGCTCGTCTCGTCACTCTATGCTATAAAAAAAAACATGTTTCGACACCCTATTTAATTGTATTTTAGATAGGGATTGACAACAGAGTATTCATAAGTTATTTCCTTCCAGATGAGTTTCCATACGCACCAAACAAGGATATTAGGCTCCACAGGTCGCTCTCGAGCTTGAGTAGGTTATTTCTATTATATCGGATATCTGGGAGGCAAACAATGCTTGTTTTTCTTGTGCTCACTGATTCTATTCTTGTTTCCAATATCTTTTTATTTCCGTTTGCTGAGCAAAACTCTCGAACAATGAGTGAACGGAACGTTCCATTGGCAACTGAAGATGAAAGATGTGAAGCATAAAGGTATGTTAATAAATTTTGTTTCATGTGTCCATATCCAGTACAACATAGAATAACTAAATGAGCCGTGCGCGAGCTACGTCACCTATCAAAATTGGTTATACTAACTCAGATTTAAAACAAACTTAAAAGATAGACACACGCTGTAACGGACTTTGGCGCACGTCAACGCCCGAACGAAAGCTCTCAAAGAGAATTATTTTTTCCCGCTTTTGTTACATTTTTCATTCATGCTCCACTCCTGTTGATAGTAGCGTAATGTTATACAATCTATAGCCATCCTCGATAAATGGACTATCCAACAGAAAAATAATCTTTCAATTCGGGCCAGTAGTTCCCGAGATCCTAGCGTTCATGCAAACAAACTCTTCAGCGTTATAATATTAGTATAGATTATTATTGCTAGTATTTTAGTTATTTATGAAAAAAAACATGGCTGGCATAGAGGAGGTACGGATTTATCAGCGCAATCAAACCGAAACAAATTTGTGAGACTAAAACCGTAAGATGCCGTAAGAAGAAATAAGAAAATAGGTACATATTATACATATAACTGAAGTGATGCGTAGAAACTGCCCGTGGCCAGTGTTGCCAACTTTATTTATTAGAAGTTCCTACCATAAATCTATAATATAAAAATGAATCGCAAAATGTGTTGGTAAGCGCATCACTCAACAACGCCTGGACCGATTTGGACAATTCTTTTTTTAAAATGTTCGTATAAGTTCAAGGATGGTTTTTACGGCGAGAATAAATCGAATAATTGCCAGGAAAACCCTAAAAACAGCCCTTTTCTTTTTCCCATACAAAAGTTTTTAACTAAAATGTTAAGGCAATTTGAGCTTTATTCCTACGAAATAAAGTTCATATTAAATAAAGTGCTTTCCTATACAAACGTTTTCTAAATAAAATGTTAAGGCAATTTGAGCTCTATTGCTATAGCATAAAGTTCATATTAAATAACAAGCACTCACATAAGTCCAAGCAATATATGTGTGTTCCTAACGTAAAGGAGTCAATTTGCACTTTGGTACCGCTGCACAAAGTTCAAATTCCATCATATATTCTATCTAAACAGTGTGCGTGTGTGCGTTGAAGGATAGGAGGATTGTCGCGTTCCGAAAATCACTCAGAAGAAACTCAACAAAAGTGATAACATCGAGAACCAGATCTAACTGAATAGTCACAAAACGTAAGACTCACAGATCATTAGTACTGATTTTCAATTTGGTCGGCTTCACGATATTATTTATTTTGATTTAGTTTCGGCACGCGACGTAAAATGCGTCAGTTTTCACGTCATTATATCAAGTGTCAGTCACAGACTAAGTAGAGAGATACGTGTCAGTCAAAAACAAACCGAGTTACCAAAAGTGTTTTATTATTTTAAATTGTTAATTTAATATCCCTATCTGTGGAAAATTATTTAAATACACCACACGTTTGCCAACGGGCCAACGGGCTGTAGAGCGCAGTAGTATTTCTGGAGTAAAACTAACGGACAGAATACGAAACACCATACTGCGTTCCAAAACCAGAGTTTGTGACTCAAAAAGCAACCAATTTGAAGTGAGATCGGGCTGGACATGTTTGCCGCATATTGGATGATTATTGGGCCATAGTTACCACGCGGAGGAAGCCGATCCGGAGACCCCGGGTTCAAACCCCACACGCACCACTGTCTTTTCGAAGTCATGTGCGTAATGCCGTTAACTTAAAACGGTGAAGGAAAACATCGTGAGGAAACCGACATGTACCTAGAATCTTGCGAAGTATGTGTCATCCGCCAACCCGCACTGGGCCAGCGTGGTAGATTATGGCCTTAACTCTCTCCTTGCGAGAGAAGGCCCCGAGTCCCAGCAGTGGGAACGTTTAGTGGGCTGTTGATGATGATGGAGGAAGCCAGATTGCAAACGACGACGCGGCAGACCAAAGAAACGATGCCGATGGCAAGACGCCCTCCGCAAATATCAGAAAGACTCGACTGTATATTAGCCATAGATAGGGAAAATTAGAAGGAGGGTAGGGAAGCCGTTGCCCAACATTGGGACAAGACAGCCACATGATAAATTTTCACAACTTTTATTTTTGTTTTTTTTTGTGTTGTGAGTTGTGAGGTGTTAAAATAGTAAAGAAAATAATTACACGGCCTCCCCCGACATCCCTTTCTTTTTTTACCAATTTGTGTATCAATAAAGATACACATTCCGTAATAATATTTATCTTTGTTTCTCTCTTTAAAGCACATTTATTATTCAACCAAATATTATCTCAAGAAACTTACTATCACTTAATTTAGGGAACAAATAATTAAAGTTTTACTAAAACGATCTGCTCAGTCAGCCGGAGATGAAGTGCCACCAGCCCCTATTATGACAAAAAGACCGTCTAATAGAAAACATTATCTCATAAAGAACAAAGTTGGAGATAAAATTGGACGCTGAAGATGTGCAGAGGTGCTATAAAATTATGACAGGAAAATTATTGTTGGCAAGACTTTCAGAGCAGCTTAAACAACTACTAAATGCTAAACGGAAAACTTTCACATACATGAAAGTTTTCCGTGTCAAAACTGTTTCAATAATATTCATAGATTTTTTTTTAACTTAAAAAATAGATTATTTAGTTTCTAAATATCTTTCTTTTTTGAATAAAAGTATTTAAAGATGATTTTTATTTATCTCTTAATATCTCCTTAACTGATTGTCCGATTCCCAACCCAAAACCACTGGGAAATTGTATAGAAAGCGTGAGCATTTCGGATACACACTGCTTTAACTGAAATGGGGAGTGTGTATCATAAACTATACACACTTCTTATGACAGTGTGTATCCTAAACGATACACATGGCGCTGAGCGTGTTATAGTGTTTGTGGTATTAATCTAGAAAACCCATGTTTCTCACATGTTCAATTGAATGTTGCATATGGCCCTCCCGTGATCGAAAACCATCAGATTCGTTTGTCTATGTGCCAGGTAATCAAACAAAAAACATCGTATATCACACAGCACTACAATGATAATAAAACTTTTGATAAGATTGAAAAGATTTTTGGTAATAGCTTGATTGACAATAAAAGGATTACTTACTTTTAAATGCGTACTAAACGTTGAAGTAAATTTGTCTATACTAATATTATAAAGAGGAAATATTTGTTTGTTTGTTTGTTTGTAATGAATAGGCTCCGAAACTACTGGACCGATTTCAAAAATTCTTTCACCTTTGGAAAGCTACATTATTCCCGAGTAACATAGGCTACGGCAGATGGCGCTGCAGTTGATATCTAGGTTATTATTCGAGCGAAGCCGGAGCGGGCCGCTAGTTAATAATAAAATTAAGATTTTTTTGCAAATTGTGTTGCTTGGATCGTAACAAAATACGGCTCTATACATGCATGCACATAACAACAACATAAATATGTACCTACCAATACCAATATCCAGTATTACGAGTCCAACCCGAATCAATCGTTTCCACTTTGTCAGAGCTTTCTCAGGCGGTAAAACGCGGAAACTGTGTCCCAGGGTCGTACGGGGATTGATATCGCAGGAAATTGGTTTATAGTGGCAGGTGCGCCGCAGACGAACTCACGTGGAGGGACGACTGTACCACAAACAATCAGGGGCATCGATATAAACCATTGGATGTACCCTTCCAAACTTCAGGCGCACGGAATTATGTCATCGTTGGGATGAGTGAGCTCAGTCTTTCCGTTATAGTCGGTTGCAGGAAGCGGTGGACGCCGGACGTATTTAGGTTTTTGTCTATCACTACTTAATAAATAAATATTCGTGGACAGTTAATAGTATAATCTATTACTGACGGCATAGTGCTGAATCTTATTACTTGATACCCTTCTATCATCCTACATAGGTCTCCTGGTGGTTCATTTGACCTATACATGTGTTCACGGGCCTGTAGTCTATAATCTATAAGTATTCGTTGTCAACAACCAAAATAAGTAAACCACAGCATACCCCGGCGCTAGCGATTCTAGGGGTCAAGCTCGCTGGGTCAAGTAGATTGGTGGTGTGCAAACCATACGCTACATACAGAGACGCAGTTTATTACCAATTTCAAGGTGCTGAGGGCTCAGGGCAAATCCAATGGTTTATATCGACGATCAGGGTACAGAACTCAAGGTACACACGACGCGAACTAAGAATTTCATGTTAGCGATTGAAAACGTCTTCAACAAAAAAATGTCAAAAAGGCCAGTGTAGCACTCTTTTAAGACAGTCGTTCGGCCTAGCGCTGTAGGTAGCGGACGTATTGCGTACTCTTCAAAATTGTGTTTTGTGTTTCTCCGCTGCTCCACTGCCTCTTCTACACTACGCCGCTAAGCCATCGCCACCGCCGCGTGGCATTTGCTGACGCGAATCTTTAAGCTTTTCCCCTACCAAACAGTTAACACGCCTAAATAAGTTTTCACTGCAAAAATTGTAGGTATTTATGATTCACCTACTAATTAAATACCTATTTCTTACACTGGGCTAAATTTAGTCGACTGGATTTAGTTGCTACTAAAAATGTTGAAGAGTAATAGCATTACATAGCTTACTGAAGGCTTTCTAAATTCAGAGGCAAAGATTTCTAGCTTGCTCTTCTAGTTTGATATTTCAGTCACTAAATTTAGCCAAGTCGATAAGCGTCTTATTCACTAGATTTTGAGGTTGCCCTCACAATAAATAATAAATGTTATTTAAAATAATACCTGTACGAGTCTATATTCCAGGTTACCTACTAGGTACTTACACTGTGTTTGTGAAATCCTTTACATATATGTCAGAGTATTGTATCGTCTTTGTACCTTTTGTTGTTATTAGCATAGCCAGAAAGTATCTTGTAGTTCTCTATCCGGTAAATGCGAGACGCCTCGGCGACACAATAAGAGAGGCTGATTGAGTTTCTTGTGAAGCAACGTGATCAGTAACTCGAAACGTGCTTATTTGCGGTTCTATATTATTTTATTTCGATGAAATTGCTTATAAAATGTTGATGCCGCAAAATAAATAGGCAATTTCAAGTATGGAAACCAATCTAGAATTCCCAAAATAAAGAAAATGAGAATACATGTAGAGCAAATTAACAAAACTTAAAAACTCTTGTTGTGATGTTTGTGTTCATACCTTCTCATAAAAAAAGGCAGTACCGATTTTTATGAAAATTATTTAAAAATGTTACTGTGTGACACAGGATTTCGTTAGCAGTGTATCAGAGAGGTTTAACCTTTTTATACGAATCATGGCAATCAAAGCCCACTCACTAAATGTTGCCACCGCTGGGACTCGGAGCCTTCTTTCGGATAGTTTTTTTTTTAATAAAGAGTGACGAGACGAGCAGGACATGTGCCTGATGGTAAACAACATACTTGCCACATAACAGCGCAGTGACACGCAGCTATTGGAACATGAAGAGTCCAAATCATTACCTAGCACTGCACTGCGCTCGTCACCCAGAGATCAAAGTTGTTATATCTCTATTAAGCCCTGTAATTTCTCTGGAAACATTGCCCTTCATTTCAGTTAAGTCCATAATCCACCAGCTGTCCAAGTGCGGGTTGGTGGATGAAATATGACCTAGAGAGATTCTGGGAACGTGTCGGTTTTACAGATGCTGTTTTCCTTCATCGTCTTGTCAGCCACATGACTTAGAAAAGACGGTGGTTCGCGATTCGAATCAAGGGCTCCGGATCAGCAGTTGCTGTTCAATCTCTGATTCGACTATCTGTTCATAAAGATCACACTTTTTATTAGTGAAGCGTGATCAGGCGCGGTCCCAGCCTCGAATTTTGGAGGGGGTCACCAGTACACAGCCTCAGATTTGGGGGGGGGGCTCACGAGTAGAAATACAATAAATCGAGTAAAAAATACTACTAAGTAGTAGCGCCCCATTTTGATGTAACTTATACGGTTTTGGGGGGGTCATGTCCCCTGTGACCCCCCCTTCGGACCGCGCATGAGCGTGATGTGACGAGCAAGATACGTACTTATTCCTGATGGTTATATAGCTACACGCCTGCCAATAACAGCACAATGTTACGCAGCTGTTGGAACAAGAAAAGTCCAAATCATTACCCAGCACTGCACTGCGCTCGTCACCCACAGCTAAAAGATGATTTATCTCTATGGCCTGTAATTGGCTTGGAAATATTGTCCTTCAAACTGCAATACACGGATGTTTACACTTTACTGCTTGGCGGTTTGCACAACTGGCAAAGAATGGTACTTCCCCAGGCGGCCTTTACAAAAAGTTCTACCACCATTGATATAAATCTGACTACCACCACACAAAACGACGCGCCTGCAAAAAAAAACTATCATTATCATCAGCCTGTATTCGTCCACTGCTGACATAGGCCTCCACCCATGATGCGCCCAGTCAAAAACGATAAATGGAATCACTAAAGGTCTGCGATCAACTGCGCTACCACCCGACAAATAATATACTCTCAAATATGGGCTTTATGCCATGCCCGTTATGATATATATTACCTTGGCAACACAAACTAGCAGAACGCTGGCTCAGCCGTCTGCTATTTTATGTTGCCAATGTAATCTATATCTTAACCCGCATGACATAAACCCCATATTTGAGTGTATTTTATTTGTCGGGTGGGAGCGGAGTCGTTTATATGGGTAGACCTTTACCCGTAAAATATTACAAATTAAATCCAGATTGACCACGTTTAACATAATGTTTTGCAATTAATTTCTCGACTACCTTCCTAAACGCTCTACCCTCATGTTCTCGTTATCCCTGCGGCCGGCGGACACGGTCCAATTAGAGGCAACATGATACGAAATGATCGGATTTCGATCTAATAACGTCATGTGTACGTAGGGCTGGTATTTATTCTGTAAGATTGTGAAGAGAATGACACGGGATCGTATGGATACCTAGGTAAGTAGGTACTGAGTAGGCCTTATAACAAAACGTAACAAGAACATTTTTTTATTTTTTTATTATTTAAATATCTACTCCACAGACTCCGGGGTCCGTGATCTTTGTCAATACAATCTCTTTTTTACAGATTTCTTGGAGTAGGAGAAGAAAAGGAAAATAGGGGGGAGTTGGGCACATTTCAAATATCTTCTCTGCTCTAGGGACTTTATACGGGGCGCTGAGGAGTACATACCGGAGTATATTTCCCTCAGCGCATATGCGACGTCCATTGGGTTTCGATGTGTGCAGAGCAACTCCTGGCTGATCTTTGTTACCAGGTTCGGGCGGTGATACCTCATTTCGAAGAGATTTTCCCTGTCGATGTAAGGCAACTGATTGACGTCTCCGATGAGGACAATTTCACCAATACCAGGCAGCCTTGAAGCCATCACAATGGCTCCAAAATGGTTCGTGAGAGCTTCGTCTACCATGAGGCGACTGAAACTTTCGCTTCCGAAACCATTTACCAGAGCAGAAGCCATGGTTCGCACTCTGGTTTTAACCAGGTTTCCGATACGGTGCGATAGCTTTTCTCTTAGATCTTTTGCTGCCTCAGTTGTTGTGGTGATGATGGCGTCCTTATCTACATCAAAGTGTCTAATCACCCATGTTATCTTTCCACATCCTGGAACTCCGTTGACCCACTGTATTCTCGGTACCTCCCAGTTTTCCCAACCAGCATTGACGTTTGAGTTCCTTTCGATGGTCTTGGCCATCTCTAGGATCTTATCGTCCAGCATAATCTTGGTGCATCGGGCAGTAACAATTGGGTCGTTTTGTGGTGTCGCATAAACAGGCACTCCCGCGCGCTCTGTCTCTATCTCGTTCAGTGTCACGAAGCCATTTTCTGCACTAGAAGAACAATGTACTAGCGGCCCCTTCTGGCTTCGCCTAGATGTCCTGTTAATCATATCCTATTATTTTCATACTTTTAATCCCGGGAAGATAACGGGAACGGGATCTACGCGGGTGAAACCGCGGGGCGCTGCTAGTCAATATACACATTGTTCCGTATAATCGGGCAACATTATATCGGCCGACGATTAGCGTGTATCTATGGTTTTGACAGCCGGCTGTGAAGTGACGTTGTCTGTTTTTCGCTGGAACGAATGTTATCAATTGAGTAAAAGTAAACCAATTGAATAAATGTAAGAATTTATATTGACAACTGTTCGATCTTTCCCATATAAAATTTCACAAAGGAATGCCCTTCAACGGCTTAGCTCCATCTACTTATAGCGCCAACCCCTCTATGACTCTTTTGAGATGGCGGGTAGAAGCGAATGGTATCCCACCGGCGCCCTGTACACTAAATGACACATATTTAGACTCAAATCCCAGTATTAAAAATAATACTATAGTGAAATACACGGCAAACAAAATACAGGTGATAACACGGCCCTCCTGCGCACGCTGCCAACCTTGGCAGTGTCACAGTCTGGTGTAGTTGCTGCGAACAAAATGCACAAGTTATTCATTTTATCAAAGTTCATTTTACTCTTCCAGTAATATCCACTTAAGATGAGTAACTTTCCCAAGCAGTTGCGCTGTCAAATTGTCGCAACTCAAGGTACGTCATTACATTACCACATTCTCCATAAATCCACTTAAGATGAGTAATGAATAGCTTTCCCAAGCAGTTGCGCTCTCACATTTTCGCAACTCGAGGTACGTCACTACATTACCCACATTCTCCATAAATCTCAAACATACACCTTTCCTTAGCTGCCGCCTGGTAACTCTAGATACGCGGCATTAAAGTCATAGTCAAAGTCAAAGTCAAAGTTCATTATGTTCACTCTTAATGCGTTCTCTAGCAGTTACCACTCTTAGGCCGACACTAAGTACGTCAGTTTATGTCCAAGGTATTACGGTTTCACACTAACGCTTACTTTGTCAATGGATCCAAAGCCATTGCACTTCACTACGTTATTCAAACGTTAACTCATCAGCAATCAATCATAATACCTGACAACATCCTAGAGCCATTGCACTGCTAGATTGGGTTTGATTTTCAATTACAGTATATCTCTCCAAGTCTACTAATCGTACCTATTCAAGGTTTCATATTTTTCTCACATATGGCCTTCTATGTACATAGTTTTTATAAACGCTCCCAAGTGATATTTATAGCGAATTAAAAGGTCACATTTTTTTAAACAATACCAAAACAATTCATTGGTAACGTACATAGCTCGGCATCATCTGACTAAAATCTCTCTAATTTCAACCATAAGGGTATCTTATAACTGCACTGAATATAACCACTTTGTAACCCAACTACGGTAACCAAATTCAAATCAAAGATGTAACACTTTCTATTACTGTATTATGTTTTAAAATGCATGACCTTTCTCAAACAGTTTCCCTGAAAGATATTTATACCAATATCCAACTGATTTACACTTTTTATCTATGGTTGCTGTGCCTCGCAACAACTCGTCTACAAAATAAGCTACCCTCTCATAAAGTTTCGTAAAACAGTATCCACAAACTTTAAAAAAACCGAAGATGTTTCATTCTATGAAATGTTCTGATTGCAGTTCCCGGAATTGAAGGTTATTTTACAGTACCCTCTTTACGAGATAATAATTAATAGATTTAACTTGTCGGTGATTCGCAAAAGTTTCATTTGAAATGCAATCTTAGATAACAAGGTTAAAACAATTTTATACATCGTTTCTTCAAAGTAAATCGTAATATTAAACTGTTGCTTACTCACGTGTACATTACGCGTGTTACGCACTACTGAAACCACTGATCAAAAAATAACATTTTGACTTACTGCGGGCGACGCACGTCCAGTGCGTTTTGGACTTTCCTCTGTCTGCCCGAGTTGGTGCCCGAGCTGATGATTTCTAGGCGTAGTGTTCATCCCACTTCTGATGTTATCAATTGAGTAAAAGTAAACCAATTGAATAAATGTAAGAATTTATATTGACAACTGTTCGATCTTTCCCATATAAAATTTCACAAAGGAATGCCCTTCAACGGCTTAGCTCCATCTACTTATAGCGCCAACCCCTCTATGACTCTTTTGAGATGGCGGGTAGAAGCGAATGGTATCCCACCGGCGCCCTGTACACTAAATGACACATATTTAGACTCAAATCCCAGTATTAAAAATAATACTATAGTGAAATACACGGCAAACAAAATACAGGTGATAACACGAAAAAGAAGCGTTTTTTACTTTGATCTATATAATCTGGTTTAAAGTGTTAATATTGTGCGGGAATACGTATTAACGGGAATATATCGCTACGGGATTAGTGCTGGGATATTACTTGTGAAGGGGCCACTGGATTGGCCGTTTCTAGAACGCAGGATCGTTCTGGGAATTCGCGAGATCGCCTGGAAGCTCCCTGGTTTGGTATCTCATTTATTCCCTTCCTTCCTTCTTCCTGTCAGACCAAACTGGGCTTTGGACGACGCCGGGAACCCTAGGTAAGTGTCTAACCTGTTAAAGTGTGGGGGTAAACACATTAAAATCGGTATAACGGCATTTAATTTGTTTTTAAGGCTTGCTATGGGCCCCAGGTCGATATTTCTGGTATAAATATTAAACACACATATATGTATTATTAGGTATATTACTATCATCAGCCTGGACTGTCGATCTATTAGACATAGGTATACCCACAGAAATCTAAATAATAAGGTACTAGAAGTCGCATGACCGCGTGACATTGTCGCCGCACAGGTGACTTGTAGGCCACCAGTGCTCGAATTGTAGTTTAGTCTTGTTCGAACCGGCAGGCGTGAATCATCTTTAAAAACTTGTGTTATGCAGCATAAACAACTGTGGAAGTTCTTCCACAACTTGCAATTATGCCAATAATGAGATTATATTTCACTGATAGGTATTTTATTTTATTTTAATTGTATTTTTTAATAAAATAAACGGAGCCCAATGATTCACTATGATAGTTATAAATTTTTGGTGTGATCGTCATTTTGCATACCATTGCTGCATACATTAATTAACATCTAAAGTGGTACAATCATAAACAGCAATGTAATGTAAAATTAAAGATATCGTCATAACCTCTAATCTTCCATGGTACAACCGCAGGTAGCGATTGTGAGTTAGTGCTGTGACGGTCCAATTTTACTTTCACAAAAATAAACGATGAAAATTTTATTTTAAATTTTACATAGTTTTATCGATAAAGTAACATAATAAATCGATAAAAAAAATTGTACGCAATTAACATTACACCCGTACGTACAATCTTTTAATTCGCGGTAAACATTACTTCATAATTCATTAATTATTAACAAAAGTATATACATACTGGCTATAACGCGCGATTGTTCGTCCGTGCAAAATAAATATTAAGATAACTGAGGCAGTATTTATCTATTGTAAGCTTTTATTTTTAAGACTTTATTAGTTTTCATACAAAATCAGCGAGCAACACGGAAGGGAGTAGGCATACACAGCGTTTCCCCTCTGTCAAAGTACAAGTCCGCGTGGACCATGGAGTTTGATAATATACTGTGGCGTGGAATACACTGAGGGCGGGGCTAGATTTGTGAATGGTGCTTTATTTTTTATGTGTTAGTGATTTGGCTGTGTGAGTATGGTCGGCAATGGATCGGTACAGGTATGTTTTGTACGTAATAGTGCGGCTTTACGCTAGTGTGCAACTTTCCCCTCCCGCAAGAAATGACAGAAAGATTTGAACAATAATTTTTAGCAAAGGCTACTTCCCTTCCGTGCTTGCGCGGAAGATCGAGTTGCTCGATGTACAAAATATACAACAACCTTTGTTCTTCAACTATACCTAAGCCCATGTGGTGTCAGAATTACATAGTTCAGTTTTCGAAACAATAGTACACTCACTTATTTTATAGGTAGGCATATCGACTTTGTTGTAGTGTAATACACCTAATACCTGGGTGACCGAGCTTTGCTCTGTTTAAATACTAAATATACTTAGATACCTACAGATAAAAGACTCCAAAAAATTGATTTTCTTAAAAAAAACGAATTGAAAAGAGAACCCGTCTGGATTCGAACCCGGAGCTACTAATTCGTGACCGCTATGAGCGCCCGACTTCCCGTCTGAGCTAATTATGCTGTCGCGTCACGCGGCGAAATTTACCTTCACATTGTAATGTCTAATGTGACAGTTTTTCATTGTCTAAAAACGCGCATAATATGCGTTTTTTTTTAAATAAGACCTAGTTAGATCGATTTATCGTCCCCGAAATCCCCTGCATACAAATTTCATGAAAATCCGTCGAGCCGTTTCCGAGATTCAGATTCTATATATATATACATATTTATATAGGTACAAGAATTGCTCGTTTAAAGGTATAAGATTAATGAAATCAATAATAACCTTTATCGAATGTTAAAATTGGACCGTATTTTGAAATATCGATATGTTTTAATTTTTGTCAAGCACTAGCGTATATGTGAAAAATTGTTAATTTTTCAATGTATTAGTAGGTTCACTGATAAGCGTTTATGGATGTGTGTGGTGCAATCACAGACCCAGGTTGATAATGTGCAGCTATTGGTGTGTGAGTGGAGCTCTATTTGAATACTACGCGCATGTAGTAGTGATCGCGGGGGTAGGGGAAATGTGGCGACAAGCGTTTTGCAAGTAATTTGAGAGTTATGCCATTTCTATTACCTTATTATTTAGATTTCTGTGGGTATACCTATATTTCTTTTCTGTTTTCTGACAGCTAATAATTTCATCAATTTTTATTTCAATTCTAGACTTTTTTATCGACCATGTAAATAGTAAACTGTCTACATTTAACACATAACTATTCTAACAAACTAAACTCATAAAAACTTTGGGCAAACAAATCTCTGGAACGTTCAATTCATATCGAAGTTCTTATTATCTACGTAGGAAGGATTTTTATTATTACCTAAGTATCCTCCGACGCAAAAAACGTCGGGGTGTTATATTATACTAGCAGTACCCCGCGGTTTTACCCGCGTAGTTCCCGTTCCCGTTATTTTCCCGGGATAAAAAGTAGCCTATGTGTTCTTCCAGACTATAATCCAACTAAGTATATTCCATGATTTATTGAATTTCAGCCTGATCCGTTCACACGTTACGGCGCGATTGAGCAACAAACATCCAAATATCCAAACATCCATACTTGGACATTTTTAATATTAGTGGGATAGTGGGATACTAGCAGTGCCCCGCGGTTTTACCCGCGTACTTCCCGTTCCCGTTATTTTCCCGGGATAAAAAGTGCTTATGTGTTTTTCCAGACTATAATCTAACTGTATTCCAAATTTCAGCCTGATCCGTTCATACGTTACGGCGTGATTGAGCAACAAAGATCCAAATATCCAAACATCCATACTTTGACATTATACTTACTTTGACATATTAGTGGGATTATAAATGCCAATGATTTGATATTTGTTGCTCAATCACGTCGTGACGGATGAACGTATGAAAATAGTGCGACTATAGTCTGGAAAACACATCTTCTAAACACTATAGTATTTTTATCCCGGGGACATAACGGGAACGAGAACTACGCGGTATTACCTATATAAAGAACTAGCACCGCCCCGCGGTGCTACCCGCGAAGTTCCCGTTCCCGTTGTTTTTCCGGGATAAAAAGTAACCTATGTGTTCTTCCAGACTATAATCTATCTGTTCCAAATTTCAGCCCGATCTGTTCATACGTTAGGACGTGATTGAGCAACAAACATCCAAACATCCATACATTTATAATATTAGTAGGATAAATTTATACCTATTCACTCGTTGAACATTAATTGTCATATTGTTTTCCATAAATCAAAACATGAAAACCACAACTTACATTTTGAGTAAATACCTACTAGAACAAAATTTGATTTACCCCCGACTACCTTGGATTTGAAATTTATAGGTATAGGTAGTATTCTAACTAGTTATTTGATACTCAAATTAAGGGAGTACCTAGGTAGTGCCAAAAAATACATAATTCGCCATTTTGTAGTGGCGGCCATCTTGGTTTCGAAAATTTGTCATATTTAGTAGGTATTCTACTAATCAAGCCTACTATAGGTACTTTCTTTTGATACCCATATTAAGGAAGGTTGTGAAAAAAATATTTTGTCCGCCACTTTGTGGAGCCGGCCATCTTGAATCGATATTCCAAACAGAGCTAAGAACCACCGCACGGAAACTAATCTACAAATAAAAAAACGCATCAATATTGGTCCATCCGTTGAAGCTCTACGATGCCACAGATAGACACACATACAGACAGACAGACAGACATCGACGTCGAACTTATAACACCCCTCTTTTTGGTTGGGGGTTAAAATTACAAACAACCGAACTGAGAACCTCCTTTTTTGGAAATCTGTTAACAAATAGATATTATGTGATTAGAAACATCAAAATTAATTCACAAAATTGACGGAGTTGTCGCCCTATCGCGTAAATCCAAAATAAAGTGGCCAAGTGCGAGTTGGACTCGCCTAGGAAGGGTTCCGTTGCAGCAAGTAACACAATATACATAGTACACATAGTTCTTGTAGTTCGTTGTAATTTTGATCGAAGTTTCAATAATATTGTATTTATGACGTACCTACTAAAAAAACTCCTCATCAGATCGAGTTCAAACTAATTTTCGTTGGTAGTTTACATGGTAATGTACATCATATATTGTTTTTAGATTTTTCATTCTCTTACTTTAGAAGTTAGAGGGGACACGCATTTTACCACTTTGGAAGTGTCTCTCGCGCAAATTATTAAGCGTAGACGAAAATCATTTTAGAAACCTCAATATCATTTTTGAAGACCTGTCGATAGAGACCCCACACGTGTAGGTTTGATGAAAAAAAAATTTTGAGTTTCAGTTCTCAGTATGGGGGGCAACCCTAATTTTTCTTTTTTTTGTTCAAATATTAATGCGGTTCACAGAATACACCTACTTACCAAGTTTCAACAGTGTAGTTCTCATAGTTTCGGCAAAAAGTGGCTGTGACATACGGACGGACAGACAGACAGACAGACAGACAGACATGACGAATCTATAAGGGTTCCGTTTTTACGTTTTACGGAACCCTAAAAACACACAACCGAATTAAAACCTTCCTCCTTCTCTGAAGTCGGTTAATCAGCCAAATTAGTTCATGTTCATGTTTCATGTCGTTATCGACCGCAACGGCATAAAAGCTGAACGGAATTTCAGGATACAACATCTATTATTTCGGAATTGCCGTGTGCCAAATTCTGTGCTCATACGGCGTGACCTCTCATAAATTCAGGGTCCGATTATTATAGCTTCATTTCTCGCGGGTGTGCTCACTCCTATACTACCTTCACAGGGCACCAAATTATTGTGTATGTAGCTAGGTAGTACCTACCTAAGCATTAGGTACCTACCAACAGGAACGACTACTTACAGTCATGTTTGAATTAAATAGATGTGTGGGTATGTAGGTTGTCCTGAAATTCATATATTAAAGCCGGTTAGGTATTTTTGTCATAAAACTTTGTAAGTAGGTACCTACCTACTTACGTATTACATAGTAATATCACAGTATAAACAAATACTAAAACTAAAAGTTCGCAATTTCGGGAGCGCGCTTCCTGTCTCACCCCGCAAGTCCCGTACGATTGCCCGCCCAGGCGCGGTCCCAGCCTCGAATTTTGGGGGGGGTCACCAGTACGCAGCCTCAGATTTGGGGGGGGTCACGAGTAGAAATACAATCAATCGAGTAAAAAAGACTTTACTAGTAGCGCTCCATGATTTTCCAGTTGTTTTCCCGCGTTTAAAAATAGTTTATGTACTACCTACTAGACATTTTGATTTTTTTTAGATTTTTAATCTAATGTACATGGGACACTCAGAAAGTTTTGAAAAACTAAAAAACTAACTTGTATGAAAAATAAATATATTTACTAAATCTTTTCAAAGAACTCTCCACCAGCCTCTATACAAAGTTTCATGCGTCTAAATCAATTTTCAAAACATTTTTTCCAGTGCTCCGCAGACACCTCTTCCACGGCCTTCTCAAACGCTGTTAGCGCGTCTACCGGCGATGAAAACTGTATCCCTTGGAGCTGATTTTTAATTTTAGGGAATAAAAAAAAATCACACGGAGCCAAATCAGGACTGTAAAGAGGGTGCCCTAAGACTCTGACCGGTGTGGAGTCCAGGAAGTCCCTCGTTTTGATCGCAGAGTGCGCGGTTGTCGTGGTGAAGAAGGACCCCGCGGAGCCCGGTGTTCGGTCGCTTGTTTCTCATTGCAGAAAAACTTCTGGCAAGTATTTTATGCTGGACCATTCGGCGTTGATACTGCTTTGGTTTCGAAGTGGAATTGAAATTAGGTACCCCGTCAAAGTGAAGAAACTAGCGATCAGAATTTTCCTTGCGCTCCTCGATCGCTTCACTTTCGTAGGTGTTGGTTAATTTTGAAACAGCCAAACTGTCGACTGATTTGTTTCTGGATTGTATTGATAAATCCAGGATTCGTCACCTTTCATAATGTCGTAAACGCGCCGTGATGAGCCTGCATCAAATTTTTGTATCATATTACGGCACCAATCCACTCGGGCCTGCTTCTGAGCTTAGGTGAGGTTGTGGCACCCAGCGCGAAACTATCGTCCTTACGTGAAGGTGCTTGTGCAAAATCTTGTGAACACTTCCTGAACCAATCTGCAGAGTATGCTGAATCTCTTCGTACGTAATGCGTCTATTTTCTTGAATTACATTTTTTACTGCCAGCACACTTTCTTCGGTGACAGCCGTCGTAGGACGACCACTCTTTTGTTCATCCCCCAAAGTCACACCGCGTTTGAACTCGCTATACCAGCGGTAGATGGTTGTTTTTGAAGGTCCTTCATCCATAAAACCAATTCGAAGTCGATCAAATGACTCGTCAGGTTTTAAGCCACATTTGAAATCGTAAAAAATCATAGCACGAAAATGTTCTCGACGCAGATCCATTTTTTAGTAAAACAAAAAAAAATATTGGCTCTCAAAAAAATGCGGAGGGAAATTTGAAAATCGAACAGTTGTATTTATACTTTTAAATAATCGAAGTTTTCAAAATAATTACAAGTGTCTTATACAAAAAACCTTTTTTTTGCAAAACTTTCTGAGAGGCTTGGTATATGATTTTGGGGGGGGGGTCATTTCCCCCGTGACCCCCCCCCCCCCCCCTGGAGCCGCGCATGCGGTTGCCCCGTCAAGGTGGATTCGTCGAACGACTGTACCTATGATTTGAGATTTAATAGACTGTGGTAATATCTACCTACTATAGCCACATAGATAGGTAACTGGGTAATCTATACCTACTTTAAAAAGCGAAATCTCAGAAACTACAAATGCGTCTCAAATTTTGCACGGTGTTTTAGCACGTAGGCGCTCGCTAAGACGGGGTTTTGCGACCCTTGTTTGTCATAAATTGACTAATTCTTACAAAATTTTGTAACAAATGTACCTACTTTGGAAGGTACCTATGTACTTACATAAGTAAGCGGCTGTATCGTAAAAGCTCTTTATTCAAGGGAAATAGATAGCTACCTACGTTCCATATGCCGCGAATACAAAAACCAATCTACATTTATATCCACGGATGTTCGATATGAAAATATATTTGTCCTGACCAAAACAGCATTCCGGCTGAACGCTCGAATAAAGGAATAACTGGATTCGGCCGCCGCGGCAGAGCTCGCGTGAAATTATTCAATTTGGTCCCCGCGTCCCAGAGGCACGGGTGATAGTTTCCGGTCAATTGCCAGTTTCTCTACCTACGTGTTCATAACTAACGCTACCCACCAATACCTACGATGTACGTAGTAGGTATACCTACCTACCTTGTTAGTAGATCAATAGGGATAACCTAAGCGATTCTACATTGGCTTCGTTGCAACAAGCTAAAAGTTTTTTTGGTTGGCGGTAGAAGAATAATTGAATAAAGCTGTGGCAGGTACCTACTTCCCCAAATTAATGTACTACGCAAAGTAAAGTCCTACCACTGCTAAAACTAGTAGGTATTACATTCCATACACCCATTACATTCGTAACACTAGAATCTTGGTTTTGATGTGGTTAGCTAAGTTTTTAATTCTCTCTTTATTTTACGCGTAGGTATGTTTGGTAAGTTTAGTGTGATGCACTTTCAAACACGCTATAGGTAGTCCTGGATCTGTTGCTCGTTTAAAATTGGTGACGGCAATTCAGTATGTAGATAGTAGATACCACTTCCCCGGGGTTTTTTGCGGGGCACGCATTGCCCCCAAAGACGCTCGCCCCGGTGGCACAGATAAGAGTTCCGGTGGCGTATACAGAGTCCAATAAATTATCGACTTACGACGAAGTTTCGAGAATTAGCGTATGCCCCTCAAAATAATTGTCAAAAAAAGGCCAGCCACTACTACCCCCACACATGAGAGAGACACCAACTACCTACACACATCTAGTAGGTAAGTAGTTTGAATTGTTTCTTCCGAAAACACGATTAGGTAACAAAAATACGAATACCTATGCTTATCAAACTTTTGTAGGTAGGTACTTACTAAGTATACTCACTGGCCTTAGTACTACGACGACTAAGTAAAATAGACTTTGTGTTAGAAATCATCACCTATGAAAATTATGTTAGCACTTAGGTAGGTTCCCCTACGACGTCTACTCTGTTTCTACGTAAACGAAATTTCGAAAAAAAACTCGCGACTTTCCTACTCTCGTTCTACTTCGTTTCGTCCGATACAACATTGTTTGACGTTTAAATGTTTTAAGCATACTCTAATTAGAGTAGACTTAGAACATTTAAACGGACGAAACGACAGATCGAAGTAGAATCGGAGTTGGAAAACCGCGAGTTTATTTCGAAATTACGTTTTCGTTGAATTAGAGTAGACGTCGGACGTCACAGAGTAGACGTCCTGGTTTGGCACGCAGCCATTATTTTCGTCGACGTTATTCAATCAACGAAACTGAGTGGTCGCTAACAAAGGAAATTCAATTAAAATTTCAGGACCAGTCGGAGGGGTCGACCAGTCCACGTGGTGCCGACAAATCGGGGAGTCGATCGCCCGCTCGCAGTGAAGGTAGGTAATCGGAGTAGGTACCTACACCCTACACGGTGACCCCATGCCATACTCGCAATAATAACCTAAGCATAAGTACTTACAAAGTCAAAGTACTTTATTCATAAATGTACAATTTAGGGTAGGTACCGGACTGGGTCAAAAATACACTATCCTAATTACTGCCGTCCTCAAGCTTAAATGCCGTTATCTAACATCAGGTCGATTTGGACATTTAAATGGCACTACAATCAGAAAAAAAATATCTATCGATCTGTGTAACCCGTGTTTCTCTAGCTATGTTAGTTTTTAAGATACCAAAACTAAAAATGCCGTTAAGTAATTTTATTTTGTATGGTTCCAACGTTAAAACACAGTTAAATAACAATACTTACCTAAAAAGTGGCTAAGGTATTTTAACGCTACTTTTGGCTGAAATTTTCTTTGATTTTCCATTACTTAATTGCCGTTAACTGACTTTCGTACGCTATAGTGCCGTTAAAGCACTTAAATGTTTTTAAGCAAAGTTTCATTTATAATTTATATTGGATTTTTCCAACGCTATAAAGCCGTTATGCTTGAATACAACACAAAAATGCAGTTAAACATACTTAACGGCTTTTTAGACTAGTAAATACGTATGCAATTTTGTAAACTTAAAACAGAAAATATTACAAAGCTACCTTAACTATGTGATATACTTTATTTACTTTTTACAATACTAGACTAAAACGCAGCTATGTCACTTAACTAAAATGCCGTTACAAGTTCTTGCGTAGTACGATTGTATGAGAAGGAAATCAACTGCAGATGAATAAGATGCTTTCGTTCCCTCCAACTTGTTACGATGGCTTAAAACACATCTAGATGAGTCAAACTAGATCTTGTATAGAAAAAAACGGAAACGATCCTTATATTACATCTTCTTCCGACTCTTCCATTGTCATTGATACATTTTGGGACGTATAAATTATGTTACAGTACTCGTCTTTCTTTAGATTTTAATGAAATCACAAATCTATCTGATGAAACTTTATCAGGTTTTAACAGACTTACAAGGAAAGTAGAGTAATTCTCTACAAAATCATCAAAACAAACATTCAACTTGAAGAGTTAACATAAAATATTACAGCCAGATGATGATAGCATCATACCGTATCTGTTGAAGTTTTAAACTCTACAATCAAGTTTACAGTATGATTTCAATTCAGGTGACCTGCACGTTATAAAGATTTTAAGATAGCTGATTCAAGTGAAAATTTTAGTAACTATTTTCAAGAAATCCATTAAGCATAAGTCTAAACGTAACCATAAGTCTGACTTTAAGAACCACAACATCATTAATAAATACTTACAGAAAACGAGGTTAAAAACAATACCATTTAACGTTGTATAAAACATTGTCAATGCCGTTATACAGAATACAGAATAATAAACCGAAGACTGGTTGGAAAAGCGTAGAAGCTCAATTAATGAACCTCAAAAAACTGTCAGTATTTCCATCTCTCTGACAAACGCGGAGACACATGATAGAAATTGGTGAATATCAGAACCTGTCTACTTTAATGTTTATGCAACGAGCACAAAGCAGTTGACAGTTTGGAAAATAAAAGTTATGACTGAATCGAAGAGAAAGATCTAATGTATACAATTGGGTTGTTTGGGTTAGCTTAATTGCAGTTAAAGGTAAATGTTTTGCATTTAACCGCATTTTAGTGTTGTAAAATGCTCTAAAATAACCGATTAAAACAAATTTTTGAAGTTTGCTAGTTTTAAATGCGGTTAAATGACTTTAACCGCATTGTAATCTTGGATATTTCATGATATAACGGCATTTTAGTTTTGGAATGATTTCAAATTCTATAGTCAAGTACCATCCAATGAAATTAAAGAAAATGTTACGCTAAAATGCCGTTAAACTATACATAACGGCATTTTAGTGGTGATTTTGAAAAGATTTTAAGACAAAATTACAAGACTAGAATGCAAAAACGCTTATAATTCTTATTTCGCACACCCTAATTACTTGAAAATACTATCATTTCAAAGTGTTTTCTCAGCTCTATATAAAGGTATCAAAATTATGGAAATATGTATTCCACTTATCAAATGGCATAATTTTGAAATTTAGAAACAGTTTTCCCGCGATATCTCGAAACTACATTTTGGTACTTAACGGCATTGTAGTTTGCGGACGGCAGATTAGTCCGTCAGCTAGATCATGGAAAAATATTGGACACACATTTTTTGTTTTTTCATAATATTAAAAATCGTCAAAGATATAGACCATCAGACTTCGAGAGTGGGGGGTCGCGACGTCACTCGTGAGTAAAAATCGTACTCACAAGTGACGTCACACGAAACTTCGAAGCGCTGTATCTTCGTCATTTTTTGTTTGTGAAACAAAAGAAAAAATACGTGTTCAATATTTTTGGCAATCTAATTAACGGGCTGCTTAGTTTTTTTGAGGATTGTACCCTATTTACACGTCAATTAATAAAAACAAAAGAAAGACCATACAAATTGTATACAATGACTACTTTACTGTATTATAATAATTATTGTACAGACAGACAGACAGACTTACAACATTAGGTATATTAAGTTACCTACTGGTAAACTAAAAAGTTAGTAAGGTGCCGTATTCGTAGTTGCAGTAAGAGACATACCCAAGGACGAATATGTGCCTCGTCTCTGTTAACATTAGGTACGTAAAGTTTACGTTTACGTAGTTTACCAGGACGTCTACTCTCTTGCTACGAAAAAACGTAATTTCGAAATAAACTCGCGACTTTCCTACTCCGGTTCTACTTCGTTTCGTCCGATCGAAAATTGTTTGATGTATAAATGTTTTAAGCGAAACGACGAAACAACGGATCGAAGTAGGAAAGTCGCAAGTTTATTTCGAAATTACGTTTTTCGTAAAATGAGAGTAGACATCCTGGAATTAGCAGTACCTACGTAGTGTCATAATCTACGGTTCGTGATCAACTGTGCTATCTTCACAGTTAAAATAATGAGTATGATTTGGTTTCAAGGTGTAGATCCAGACAATGAAAGGTGATGGTCGGCCTCCACTCTGCTAGACCGATTGGCGCAGCGAGGCTTTGCTGCCGACACACGCCTCGCGCTGCCCCCAACAGGTGATATTTCTAATAGCCCATAGAAGAATAATAACGCCTAGAAACGGGATCCGCGCAAGAAGAGTGAGGCAAATCATAGTGAGCCACATTGGATTAGTCCATTCGAAACTACCGTCATTTATCAAGGTCAAGAGCCAGTGTGCGTCTTCGACAATTAAAAACATTGATGGTTTATGTGAACCTTCACAGTAGGTACATACTAGTTTTGTTTGGCGAACTTTAGTACAGACATCAATCTGAATTATACCCCGAATATCCGTGATTATACCTCACTAAGATGAAGTGTTTGTTTAAAGATTATCAATCTAGGCACTATTCATCTACGTAATGAGGCGTTTTCCGACGAGACGAAACAGATATGGTTCAATAAAATAATGATAGGAGGTGCTTGTAGGTCTTTAGGCTCACTTAGTTGTCAAAAGCGTTAGGCAATGGGACTCAATTCATTTAATTTGCCAAAGCACGACTTATTGTAATAAATAATAAACTTCTTTATCCATGTAGGTACGCATTTTATTCGAATAAAAACTATTTCAAAACATGCAAAGGACAATGTCCATTTTTGACCCGCCAAAATATTTGTCGTGGAGACATATGAGTTATATATCATATATCTATCATATATATATAAATCGGTGATTTTTTGTTGTACTCGTGTGGGAAGTTATATAACTTTCTAACATTACAAAATAAAACAATTTGCATTTGTTTAAATTACACCTACCATTTACCAATAAAGCTGACTTGGAAAATATTGCAATAACGAAACGGTACTTGCGTTTCGTTTTATTGATCCGCGTTAGATTAATATTGAACTTGGATGTTATGTATGTCAATTTCTTTCACAATGTCGTTTATTTACTACTTTTACATATTTAAATAACGATATATTATGTAATTAAAACGACAAAGAAACTATCATTGCTTTTTATAGCAATGTAAACGAGGAAGAAGTTGGCACGCAATTGTGAAACGAAACGTTTTCACCAAATCCAAATTGGTCAAAGATTAATGTCAAATTGACAAATAGTCAAATCAAAAAAAAAGTAAACAAGCAAAATGAATTGTTTTCTTCGTATATTTAGTTTTCATCTTATTTTCTGAGCGGTGTAATATTTATGCATTATTTACCACAACAAACTCCGATTACCAGTTTTATAATAATATATAATCATTTTACTAAAAAAATCACTGTTTTATAAAGTTCAACCGAAGAGAGACGTACTTCTTAGTATTCCATGGATTCACCGTGCGGGTGCCGGATCCATCGTGGGGCAGAGAGAGAAATCTCGAATAGACCCCAAGACTTGTGACTCGGGCGTAGGTTTAAAAAGGGCCCCTTATATTGACGTACGTCAACACTCACCTTCACTACTCGTATTTCTCTCCCTGCCCAGCCAAATCCGATATGATCCTACTAGTGCAGCTTTAGATACTCGTTCTAGTATAGAACTTACTGCACTTCTGGACAATACAAGGTCTTTAAGCAGGTTATAGAGAGATTTTGCTGGTATACCTCTCGCTCCTACTTCTACAGCGTATAAATTAACTACATAGCCATTTTTTGTTAATTCATTTTGAAGGTCGTAATACTTATTTTGTTTCATCACGTGGTATTTAGGTATATTAGTTTCCCACGGTACGGTAAGTTCTACCAGGACTATGCGTTTCGTAGCCCTAGAAAAAAGGAAAATGTCCGGTCTGGATGACGAAACACCCACATCCTCTGGGATTTTGTAGTGCTTTTCATACGTGTACATTAAAATAGTCCAATCAGGTGCTGCACCCAGGATTGAGTAAGGCTTGTTCTTGGAGTTTGAAGTTGAGCCCTCTTTTACAAAGTTAATTTGTCTTTTGTTTATCGTCAATCCCTTTTGGGCTCTAGCTACCGAAAGGCTTACGGCTTCACGTATGATTTCAAGTACTCTGTCATGGCGCTGTGAGTAATGACCCCTATTAAGGAGCACCTTGCATCCCACCAATATGTGCCTTGCTGTACATATCGCCTCACCACAAGTATAGCAACATTTTTCAGAGGCTTTTCCCCACCTTACCAAGTTACTCTGGTCAGGGAGGGTCATTTGGAAAGCGTTCAGATAAAATTTTAATAAGGCAGGAGACCAGTCATATAGCAAGGTGCGCCACTTTAGAGCTAATGGGATACAAAACTCACCTATGGTTAACCACTCACTTTGCATTTCTAAATTCATAGCGTGCACTTTGTAACTATCATTTTCGTCTTGTTGTAGAAAGGTTTTTACCATGTCTCGGTCTTCCCTTTTCTTTCTCGCACCCAACCCAGCTGTATTTACTTGCGCACCTGCCATAAATTGTTTGTGGAATTGAAGTCTAGATTCAAGGTCCGAAGCGCTTTTGTCTTTTGGGAGAGATGCGATTAATTCGTCTTTCGACTTTCCCAAAACATGCGTTTTTGTAACTCTTAGGTGTTTGTAGAGTTCGGATGTTTTTTTTAGTTTCAGGCCAAAACTATTATGATCCCTAAATAGAGTAGAGGGATCAGCCGGATGTGCCAATCCAAACCATGACAATAACCATGACAAATCAATATCTTTATGACATTAGCATCTAGTTTTGCGAGGAGGGTTTTACCGATGTCATATACTAGGAAAGGCCAAGTGAGACGTGATGTGAGATAGTTGTCATTTAACCATGCTTTTTTGATATTGCTGATAGGCTGTTGGTCTACCTTATTGAGGTCATTCATGAAATTTCCAACAACTACCTCTAATGATGGTGTACGTCCTTTGTAGTCTATCTTTCTACCAAGAAATTTGAAAGGCACTGCCTCTGCAATTGTGGCAACTCTTTGGCCACTTATGGAGAGTCCCGGATCGTAAGAAGTATATTTGGTATCTCGTCTACCCAGACATAAACAATGACATTTACTTGGTTTTGCCCTCATTCCCTCCGTCCATGTACAGAACTCATCAACATCATTCAACAACTCTTGACACTGTTTGGGATTTCGTGTAAGTATTGCAAGGTCGTCCGCAAAGGCTAAAATTGACTCAGTGTACTTATTGTTGATTTTAAACCGGTAGCCCCATTTCTTCTCACGGGATTTTAATTTATCTACTAGAATATTTATAACTATATTAAATACTATTGGTGATAAGCAATAGAAAAAGCAGTAATATCGACAGCACGTTTGTAATAGAATAACCGCGCATTCGCATTCCTTCGAACGCGTAGGTAACCAAAAGTTATGGTTATGCTGTTGCTTTCTCTTTCATTTTATTCGATACTTTACAAAATGGAGCAATATATACCCAACACCTTATTTGTATGAAGAATTCATAATATAAATATGTACTACCTATACCTGGGTGTTTTCTATGTTATATGCACAGATTACAGAAATAAAACACAGATGGAACCTTCGTGAACAACACTGTGAAGCCCGTAATTAGTCATGTTGACATAAAATTGTCAAATCAACGTTCCAAATTACTTGTATAATGTTGTCAGTCTTAAGAAAAAAGTCCCACTATTGTTGTCTTAGCTTGGGAAATCTTCACGTATAACAAACACATCAATTGATATTTTAAAATATTAATATTATTACACCGATTATGCAAGGATTTCTTGTTACTACTACCTATTTCCATTCTATGAAGAAAAGAATTTTGATTTTGCATGCAACTAGAAATTAACTTGAATCGCAAATAATAAAATAAGTGTAATTTACTCGCTTAGATAGATTAAACAAAAATTAAAACAACCATCTTTACCACCAAACTATTTTTGTTAAAATGCATATTATAGGCTACCTGTATGTTATAGGTCCAAACAACAAACAAAAAAAAACTAACTAAATAATAATTTTAACAGTTCACTTATTATTCACCTTTTTTTTGACAAAACAAGACTTTAAAATCAAGTAACCGTATAATATTAAAAAACTTAACAATTTAAAAATATTTAATTTTACAAACAACGTTATGCATAATATTAACTTCAAAAATATCTTCCTTCAACAAATATTTTATTTTATTAACCATCATTTTATAACCAATTATATTGCCACCGTTTCACTTAGATAATATATCGAATGACATTACAATACAATACAAAACACTTTATTGGCACCATAAACAAAGTTGACAAGAAGTAACACATATAATAACAAAACAAAATGGGCACAAAAGGCGATCTTGTCGCTAAAAGTGATCTCTTCTATATAACCTTTTGATTCATGAGGAAACAAAATTTGTATTATTTTGGGCAGTGGTGCCACTAACGAAAAAAAAAATACACAAACAAATTTTATGATGTATTAATGATTTTGTTTTTTGTACATTTTTATGTCATAAATTACTCATTTTACAAATTTAACATTTACCAAAATTTAATTTGAAATTATATTAAATTGAATAATACAATGCTCATCAATAATTTGGTCTACGAGTATCTAAAAAAATATAAAATCTGTATTTTACCCTAAATTCAGGGAAAATAATTTCCATTAAGTATCGCCACACTAACCTATTTTCGTTGAGGTGTTGTGTTCCATTCATCACCAAAATGAAATCGCCTAAATTATATAAATAACAGTAAAAATATTCAAATTTTCCTATGAAATTATATTCCTCTTTCCTTTTTTTGTTTTTGGGAACATTGTTTGCAATGTTTGAAGACACAAGACGGCATATTTTAAAACAAAACTTAAAATCACACGGGACTCCCGTACAACACGGAAGTCCGTTTCATACTGACTGGAGTTTGTATTTGCTTCGGCGTTTGTATTTCCTTTGTCTGCTTCAGTAGCTCTGTTCTGCGTGCTCCATCTGGTTTTATTTCTGTAATCTGTGGTTATATGTATTAAGTATATAAAAGTTACGGCTGGTCTAGTCGGGAGAACGGCGACTGCCGATCCAGAGACCCCGGGTTCAAACCCCACACGCACCACGGTCTTTTCGAAGTCATGTGCGTAATGCCGCTAACTTAAAAGGATGAAGGAAAACATCGTAAGGAAACCGTCATGTACCTAGGTACATGTATACCTATGCTAGGTATATTCTAGAATATTTCGAAGTCATGTGTCATCCACCAACCCGCACTGGGCCAGCGTGGTGGATTATGGCCTTAACTCTCTCCTTGCGAGAGAAGGCCCCGTGTCCCAGCAGTGGGAACATTTAGTGGGCTGTTGATGATGATATAAATGTTATATCAGCTATCTAGCTTCCCCGTAATACAAGTGCTTAGTTTTGGCACTAGATGGTGTTATGTGAAATGTCCACCAATATTTATTTTATGAGACGTTCTATGGACAACTATACTTCTCACACACACCGAAGCCCACATCTCTGAATATGAACGACAGACGTGATAGACTAACCCGCCACTTCACGGATGAGCTACCGGACATAGAGATTCCTAAAATCGAGATGGCTCTTGCGCAGCTTAAAAACAACAAGGGCCCTGGAGATGACATTACAACTGAGCTCAACAGTTTCGGAAGCTATTTAATGCTGTCTTCGACAAGGGTTTAACGCCAGAGGCGTGGTCACCCTGTTCTTAAAAAAAAGCGATAAAACGCTACTAAAGACCTACAAGTCGATATCACTTCTGAGCCACGTCTATGAGCTGTTTTCAAGTCATCTCGAATCGCCTTGCCCGAAGATTTGACGAATTTCAACCGCCGGAGCAGGCTGGGTTTCGAAAAGTCCGTAAAGCACCGTAGATCACAAACATACGCTGCGGCTGATTGTACAGAAGACCGAAGAGTACAATCGCCCTTTTTGCTTGGCGTTCGTGGACTACGAGAAAGCCTTTGACTCCATCGAAACCTGGGTAGCGATTCTAAATGCAATCCGAATGGTTCAAAATCGAAATGACAATGCCTGTCTCTATCATGCTAATAAGACAAAGACCGAGAGATGAGATTCAGTGTCTGATGCAACCGAATGGATTTAGAATCGCTACCCAGGGCTGTGTTGGAGTCCCTGCAGAGATGCCAAGTTGATTGGTGCTACATTGAGGTGTTGAAGTGTTTATACAAAGCCGCAACCATGACCGTGCAAATCCAGGATATTCAGGCAAGATCAATCCTTCTGCGAGACAAGCAGACGTTATCTCTCCGAAGCTCTTCACCAATGCATTGGAGGACGTCTTCAAAACACTGAATTGGAACGGTCTGGGTATAAATATCAATGGTGAATGCATTTCACACCTACGATTCGCAGACGACATAGTTATGTCAGAGACGCCGCAGGAACTTGTCGGAGATGCTGCGAAGCCTAAGTGTTTCTTCCAGACTGACGAAAGTCTATCTAGGATCTAGGTCAAGTTATTCAACTGGGTAGATCTACTACTTACTGCTGACAGAAGAATACGACGGGGCTGGGCAGTGTTTGGGAAGTTACGTCAAATCTTTGAATCGACACTGCCTCAATGTCTAAAGTGTATAATCAGTGCATCCTCCCGCTCCTAACCTATGGGGCGGAAACGTGGACACTGACAAAAGGCCTCGTCCACAAATTCCAAGTTGCACAGCGAGCTATGGAGAAGGCTATGCTCGGAGTCTCTCTGAAGGACAGAATCCGCAACGTGGATATCCCGACGGAGAACTAAGGTAACCCACATAGCCTTGAGGAATAAGCAAGCTGAAGTGGCAGTGGGCGGGCCACATACGTCGCAGAGCCGATGTACGTTGGGGAAGAATGGTTCTGGAGTGGAGATCACGTTCAAGACGCCACGTGGGACGGCCTCCCGCTCGGTGGACCGACGACCTGAAGAGAGTGGCGGGCTGGCGGGAAGCCGACGGATACGGATGGCCGAGGACCGGATTTAGTGACAATATTAGAAATGCTTATGTCCAGCAGTGGACTAACATGGGCCGACGATGATGATTTTTTGTATTATTTATCCTACCCCTTTGAAGAGGAAATAAATAAATGTATTAATATTTTGTAACGTTTCAGGCTGCGCACGATACCGTGAGCTGTGCTACCGAGCGGCGCACGCGCACCTTCCAGACGAAGCGCCGCCTCGCCCCTGCGCCTGTGTTAACTGCGCACGTCGCCGCTCCGCTGAACCTTAAATTTCACGCCTAGTTTTGCTAAGCCTTCCTACTTTACTATAAATCTTATTCATATCTACATTACAACACAGAAAACTATACTAAGCCAAAAATGACGTCTAACCAGGCATTATGGATAAACGCCTCTTTGTTTCCACCTAACTTTACCTACATCCGGTGTTTGAGCTTTTGCCATATCAGTCCTAACACAAAACATGTTTTTTTTTTTGTTACCATTGATGTCTTTTACGGGTCTAAGACTGTTCATCCTATAGGTACTTCATTGACCTGATGATATACCTGATATTCCAAAGACGGCGCTTTAAAAAAAAACAGAATAACTTCAGAGTTCATACCCACAAGGTTTTTCTTCATAAATAAATATGAAATGTACCTGCCTGTATGTGCCAAAATTACCTGCCGAGGCAGCCTCACCACGAGGCATGCGTGCCAAGGCTGCCTCTAATCCGTAAGCACCTTTATGGTGCGTAAGGACCTAAGGACTCTAGGCTGCTGCAGCCAGGCGCGGTCCCAGCTTCGAATTTTGGGAGGGGTCACCAGTACGCAGCCTCAGATTTTGGGGGGGTCACGAGTAGAAATACAATAAATCGAGTAAAAAAGACTTTACTTGTAGCGCCCCACGATTTTACCCGCATAGTTGACGTTCCAGTTGTTTTCCCGCGTATAAAATAGCCTATGTACTAGTATACATTTTGCTTTTTTTTAAGATTTTTAATCTAATGTATATGATTTTAGGGGGGGGGGGGTCATGTCCCCCGTGACCCCCACCCCCCTCTAGGGGTCTCTTCAATGGCATCGCGATACGCAGCCACCGCTTCTTCAGCATTCATAAACCGCTTTCCTTTAAGTTTTTCTTTAATTTTTGAAAATAAATAAAAATCACAAGGCGCGAGGTCGGGGCTATACGGCGGGTGACCCAGTAATTCAACGTTTGATGTCGCCAAATAGTCGATCGTTCGCTTGGCGGTGTGCGATGAGGCGTTGTCGTGGTGAAGGAGGATCCTACTGCGAGGTCGTTTCTCTCGAACTTTTTCCAAGACAAGTGGCAAACAATTGGTAGTGTACCATTCTGCAGAAACTGTTTTTTGATCCTCTAACACAATTGTTGCGAAATGACCTATCCTTCCAAAGAACGAGGCCACCATTTTTTTCCCCGCACTTCGATCTCTCTTCACTTTAGTTGGCAACTCCTCGAAAGGAAACACCCACTGAGCAGATTGTCTTTTGGTTTCAGGATCATAACAGTAAATCCAGCTTTCGTCACCTGTTAGTATGTCGAACACAGCATTTGAGTCACCTCCGTTAAATCTTTCAATCATTTTACGGCACCAATCCACACGATGGAGTTTTTGAGCCTCAGTCAAATTATGAGGTATCCACCGGGCGCAAAGCTTCCTGACCGCTAAATGTTCGTGTAGGATTTTGTGCACTTGACTCATACCGATGCCTAAGCTTGTCCGAATCTGCTGATAGGTCACTCTTTTGTCAGTCTCTATCATACGCCGCACAACATAGATGTTATCTTCAGTCGTCGCCGTAGAAGGCCGTCCCTCACGTAAATCATCAGTGAGATTAGTGCGACCACGTTTAAACTCATTAAACCAGTTGTAAACAGTCGCACGAGATGGGGCTTCATCGTGAAAGGCCAATCGTAGTCTATCATAACTTTCTTGTTGACTTAAATGACATCGAAAGTCATAAAAAAATCATAGCACGAAAATTTTCTCGTGTTAAATTCATGTTGACGTGACACAGACAATTTTCAATTTGCCGCCAAATCGTAAAACAAATGACAAATGAATGAAGTATATACTCAGTAATATTGGCAAAGAGTTCTATTTTCAAATTATAGAATTATTTTTTTATTATATTGTTTATAAGTGGCCAGTTCTAAGAACTTTCAGTTTGACCCTCGTAGTATCCATGGCGAAGAATTAATAAAAATAAAAAATAATAATATTTATTCTATGAAAATGTCAACAACATTAGTGATGTCAAGTGATGTTTAGCACGGCACCGATCATCTGAAGCAAGACTCCTACCTCTTCAGTGAATAAAAGTTCAGAAGATTATCTCAATGAGGAAACGGAAATCTAGACACTGGCGAAATTCCGGCAAAATTGCCGAATGGAAGCCAAACTTACCTACTCCTTTTTAATTATTTTTAACTATAATGTTGTGATCATTGCTTTTTGATTCTCGGTCAATAGGGGAACGAGTGGGAAATTAAAAGTTCCAATCGTCACCACTGGGGACGACGATGTGGGGACGAACGGGAATAAACCGATTTTTTGACTGTGCCAATCTATTCTATGACTGTGTTCAAAGGCGCCTCGGCGTACGTGCCTCGCAAGTGTGGACGTGATCTGAGCTTTCGTTCGACGCTATGGTTTGTTGGTGCGGTGAACGGCGGACAGGCCAGACGCAGAAATAATTCAGCTGAACCATACAGCGCCATTTTGTCGCTCGACCAGAGGCAGGTTGCCTCGGCCTGCTGTCTCATGTTGTTTAAATTACCTGCCGAGGCAGCCTCGCCACGGCCGTGGATGCGGAAGATGTCCACCCTGAGGCTGCCTCTAAGCCGAGCTCTAGCCTTTAAGAATCACGAACATAACCACCGACTCAGAACATAAAGCACATCCCCATCGGAATTTCAAAGAACTTCTTAAAAGTTCCGAAGTTTAAAATTTAAACTTCAAATAGGTAGACAGTTTTAGGTGTGTACTCATAGTACATTTTCACCTTTTTGACAGGTGATCAGGGTAGCGATTCTGAAACCATTCGGTTGCATCCGACACGGAATCTCATCTCTCGGTCTCTGTCTTATCTGTTTAGCATGACAAAGACCGAGAGATGAGATTCCGTGTCGGATGCAACCGAATGGTTTCAGAATCGCTACCCTGGATTTTTCCTTTTAGCTTATAGATCCCGTTTAGTTTAGGGTCATGACAGCAATTTTATTCATTCAACATGAGTGACAGCAATTTTATTCTTTCAACATGAGTAGGTATATGCTAATAAGAAATTAATTCGAGAGGTGTGAGCTAATCGTAGTATGATTGAGGCCTATGTAGATAGTTTCGAGTCTTCATCCCTCTTGAATGTACCATCACTAACGAAAGTCAATTCTATTGGGAGTCCAAATCTTGTAAAATTTAAAGATTATAATAATAAAATTTACTTACAATACTACTATATTATTTTGCTGCTCCTAGTGCCTTAGCTTGGCTTGGCTTGGTTGAACCAACAAAATTGACAGCTTATCTCTTCAGTCCAGTAAAACGCATAAATATCTCATGTAACTATCAAATGTAATTTATAGATATTTATTGGAATTTGAAAATTCATTATGTGCACATCCAGATCGCTTTTATAGTTAAGGAAAAGTTGCAATGATTGTATTGTGCTTAGACTAAGTAGAATCGTACTTGCTAAGATTTTGTCTGTATAATTATATAGCTAGCTCTGAATTCATGTGTAATAAATAATAGTGCACTAATTTAAAAGAAAATTGAACATAATTTTCACAGATTTTATTTAGACGTTTAGCTACATAAGAATTTTCCGTAATTCTAATTTTAATATAAGATATTATTCTATTTATCGAATATAATATACGCCAAATTAGGTACTTTAATTATAATTATGCGTTAGGTGGTTAAAGTATTTCTATTGTCCAGAGAAACGAAAGAAATAAACTAGATTATTAAAATTAACGCGCTAAAATATGTAACGTCTTAATTTTAGAGTCTACTAGATTTAAGTACAGCTAAGTTAATTTCCATATGACCTAAATGTAACCTGTCCATCAGCACAATGAACTTTTGTCGATTTTCGCTATTTAAAATGTACATTAAAATTATATTTTATATTACATCTTTAATGTATAAACATTTTTAATTACATACATTACATAATTCTGATCTATTTTCGATTGTACTTACCCGACGTCGTTTTAAGCGTAATTAAGACATTTTTAACAAGGCCTATCTAATTGCATTATAAAAATGTATTTTAAAATCGATCAAAAATAAAATTTATAAAAAATCATACGAACTATTTCATTTTTCAATTCTACGAGTTGGAAGTCCGGACAGACACATAAATTTGTACTCATTACGAAAATCGTGGCGTAGTCGACCACTTCAGAAGAAACTTTGAGGGATAACTAGGCAGTCGTTACCTTTAAATTTAAAAATAAAACTTACAATTAGTAGTAATTTTATTAATTAAAGATAGAATAGTACAACGAAAAAAATTTGTTCAGAAGTAAGCATACAAGTACTCATTTCACTACGCATTCTATTTTAAATCAACTTTGAAACCGATATCGACAAAGTGCACGTAATCCTAAAACATGATTATACTTCATGAAGTTCCTTTTAACTACATACTTCTAACGACAGGTACTGGATGAATTCCGTGAATATCAGAACATTTCTTTACGGTTATATTTTTATCTAAGATATAAAAATAACTGCCAAACATTTGACATCAATTTTACTTTCATTATGAACGGCATTCATAAACTACAATTAAAAAATATAAAATTCTATCAGAATGGTGTTACAACTGAGAATTTCGGCGCAATGGAAATATCCAAAAAGCCAACGCATTACACAAAATGTCCAAAAACTAAACTACTAACTTAAAAAAAACATTCGGGAATGAGTCTATGAGAACCTATACTTCTAAAAAAGAGCGTCAAAAGAGGCAGCCTTTGTCAACTAAGACGTAAGGGTTACAAACTAAATTTATATATATAGGAAGGTTTTTCTATGGTATACATATCAGTATAACTTAGGTTCTAAAGCATCGATCAAATCTTTCACAATGTACGACTTGTCCATTCGCTACCTAAATCAAGGCCGACAGAGGCACAGTTCAGCTTATTACATTTAATGTATGTGTGCAGACCTAAAAAACTTCTCATCGACTCGTCTCCGATAAAAAATAATGTACAAACTCGAATGATTCCGTTTGTAGAAAAATAACTATTTTACATAGATACGAGAAATATTCAGAGTAGCGAGTTCAAGGGGTCAGGCGACGCGTCTAACGGAATGTTGTTTGTTTGTTGTATAGTATTAGGTGAGCCGATCCCGTGAACTGGCTAGTGTCCAACCGTAGCCTGGCTCTCGAGCTCGCATCTAAGCTTTAACGCCTGTAAGGATGATAGGAGGGCGCCGATGCGGACCCGCTCGACGACCCGTGGTAGCTGCGTTTAGAAGACCGCTGGTATCCATCACCAGAGCCTCCCGTGTACTCGTAATCATCACCTGCACACGAAAATGGACGTTAATACAATGCCAATAAAACGCAAGTTAAACAGCAATAATTTCAAAGCGAAAGAGAATAAAAAAATCACTTACGCACCACGCACCATCTCCACAGTCTACCTCAAGAGTTTAATTCTAAGGGACTAGGAACGGAACCTACGTCAATGTGAAATCTATCTAATGGTGGCATACCTACCTATTTTATCACCCGGAACCAAATTCTAAGAATACAATTCTACATTTCGATGCAAAGTTAACTTTTCCTTAATATCATAGACTAGTAAACAAATATGGAATATACACACAATCTTGTATTTTCCATATTTTCCTCGTGATTTCGAAAGTCTTTGAAAGTCAAATTTTTGGGCGTCAATTAACGAATTATTTATTAGCGTAAGGAAAAATATACTTCTTGTCAACATAGGTAGGTCTAAATAAGCCTAGTATGATAAAATTAAGGTTTGAACGACAACAGCGCTATAATTATGGAGATATGTATGTATATAGTATAGTTTATAACCTGAGACGGATGCAACGTCTGAGACGTTACAATAGGACGGTTGTGGAGACACCATAGAACCACAATACATCATTTGAACCTGCCGAACACAAACCACAGATCTAACTGAGACTGGACGCGATTAATCAATCTACTATACGTGACAAAAAGCTGCTAATGAAATCGTGGAATCAGCTGGGTACCGCTTTATTTGGAAAGTGATTCGAACTTCCAAGTCATATCAAGATGTTTGTTATGTATATCGTAAATCATATCAATGATAGAAATAAATTGAGGGACATTTTGGAATCATCGTAATTTCTTTTGAAAACGGTAAGGCTCCATTTATAGTTTTAATTTGAAATGATCGAACCTGTGGTGGAGTTTTCATTGCTTCATTCATTTGTGGCATGCTAACGTACTTAGGGCTGCCGACATTATTCGTCACACCGTCTCCCTCTGTGATACACAGTGGCATTTAGTTGGGTGGTCGCATCGCGACAACTAAAATGAGGTTATGTGCCGCCATCTAGCTAAACTACTACGATACTAGAGCGCTAGCAGTGGAGATATTGTGAACTGCGTGTTTCTATTGAACGAATGTTACTAAATGGAAAAGTAAGTCGCTAAAAACGTTTTCTAATTCTTCTTCTAAAGAGAATTCTTGGAATCGGGATTTATTGTTTCCATGGAATAAACAATAAATGGAAAAACCGTGAACGGAACCCAAACTTATCTGAGTAGGTGTCTAGGCTAGTGCGTTTCACTTGTCTTTAGTAATATTCTACCGATTTTTATCGAATCCAAAATTATAGCAACTGTGACATTATTTATTTTATTTAATGTGTCAAACTACAGAATAGAAATCGGTCAAATACTGCATATCCCCTTAATATTTCGATCGCTACTTGACAGTCCTGATACCCCCTTTAGAAATAATGTAGGTCTACTTGCGTAACAACCCACATGGAAACTAAAAACCGAACAAAAACACTATTTCAGGGTGTCATAACTTCTTCATAATCAGAGGCAAGAAAAGTTTTAAAAGACATGTTCTGCCGGAACAAACTAATAGGCCGAGAGGATGTGAACTTAAAAACTTTCCTTTGATATCACGGTTGATATAAGAAGAGAGTTTATACTTTAGGGAAACTTTTAACATCGAATCTACCTGTATATTCAATTTCGAATGTATGGAAATTAGGGCAACGTTTGGATAAATGTTTAGTTGAAAAATCGGGGGACAGCAAAGGGGCTAGATATATTAACGAAACTTTGAAATCTAAGTAAAATTATTACGTAAATACATTTGTACAGTAACGTGAAATCACAATAAATCAACGAATGTCCATCTAAATACTTTGCGTCATATAAGGGCTATATAAACATACATACATATTAGAACATCGAATAAAGCCAAATAGATAGGTGCCAAATATACTTTATACCATTGTCATCTTTAGTAGGTGTGCAAAGAGTATTAATAAGGCGTTTATTTACATTTTCGGAAACTGATGTCTAATAGATTTTGGTTTTTTGAATAATTTCGGTATGTTAGGTATTATTTAGTCGGGTGAGAACGCAACTTGGGAATCTACTTTATGCCACCACATAAAAACAAAAATTATGATTTTTGAACTGTCCCAAAGGATTGTATGTCTACAGGAGTGGGTACGATCAAACATTAAAAATGCCAGTTATATTTTGAAACTTTTGATTTCTTTTAATTATCTACGTTTTATAATGTCCTTAAAAGTAGATATAATATTTCATCATAAGATATTATTTCAAATATTTGCAGTGGTAATATTATTAATTTTAATTAATCAACCAGTAGTAATTACTTAATCCATTAAGATAGAAGAAGCTTAATAATAGGAAACTACGACAAAACTGTTTTTTTTTTCAAGTACATTACAATCTACATACTTATTGTTACCAGTTAAATCTAACACTAAATATATACCCAAAATACCTATAAAGAATAATGCATAATTTCTACTAAGAAAGACCTGTGTTATTCTCTGTGATAGCACTTTTTTAATTACATCAATAAACTTTTTGCATACAAGCTTCTCGTCTTAATTTAGTGCTTCGATTAATATTATTAATAATTAAAACCGTAATTAACTAATTATCATTAGGTAATTGTCGTTAAAAAGAAACAACAAGGACACTCTTGTATGTCTATCATAATTTTCATTTTTATATAACGAACATAAAGTGCCGCCATTCCCGGCGCGCGCGCTCTAAGATGGCGGCGGGCGCCATGTTGCAGCGCGCGCGCCGGCGACGTTCAGGCTTCACCAATGCGCACTCGTAAGGGCTAAGTATAGATTAATAATATTATAACAAATCTAGATTAATAGTCTTACAATCGTAACATGCTTACTTTGTGGCTAGGTCGCGGTCGCCGCTTCCAATTAATTATATTTTAGAAAATTAATACAAATATATTTTTATGTATACAGCGCACCGTACCGGCGCGGCGTAAAGTAAAACTTATATACTGCCGTAAGTAAACGTTACTTTATATATTGTACATCAGTCGATAGCTCATCTAACAATTTTGTAATCTAATCGATCGAGAATTATGTACTTTAATTCACTAAGAAAATATAGTTAAAAAATAAACAACATCAAAAATTTTAAACAGAAAAATAAATAACAACTTGCCCTAGGATTTATATTAATCAATATGTTATCATTAACTGTAAAGCCCGTGCAATTTATTTTTACGATTAAAATTGGGTTCATAATTACATTTATATTTAAACTCTAGTATAAATATGAGGTTTATAGTTAGTAATACCTGCATCGGTTTTAAAATAACTTTCCAAAAGACTACAGTAAAAAATGGCTGATAGTCGGCCGATATTAAATGCAAATTATTTAGATTTACGTGTCGAGTAAAAAGTGAACTTAAAAAACAACGAAGAGTCGAAGAGCTAATCTAACGTTAACACTAGGGGTTTCGTCTTGTATAATTAGTCAATTACGATCATAAATATATTAATTATTTAATTAATAACGGTGCGAGCGCGGAGACGCCCGCCCACTGCTGCTACGTTAGTTATCATTATACCAAAATACACTTAAACACGTTTCCTTTATATACTACCGAATAAACATACACATATAAAAACCGCATACACTATAATATTATAAAGTAATACAAACAAGTCGAAAGGTTAACTACACAACAGTTCTACAGTTAAGCCATGATTATAATATTATTCCATAAACATTATATAAGTATTTAAAGATACAGTAATATATCTTATGTCGATATTACTCAGTGTAATATGAAAATGCAAGTATGATGTCACGTGTACGTACTACGTAATACATGCGCACGCACCAGTACGCACTGGTGACGCAGGGATGCGAGCCGGGCGCGCGCGGTGCGGCGCGCTACGCTTGACAGACGAGCCTCTAACGAGTCTTACCGTATTTGTATTTCGCTAACTATTTTTAATTAATAAATTCATCCAATATTTTAATGTTTCTCCTATAATAATAATTAAAAACTCATATAAATAGTCTCAATTGATTTCTTTTTTATCTTTCACAATAATTTGCACTAAGTTTAATGTTGAGTAAATCTAAAATTTCTAATACATATCATATTTTTATTTTTAAATAAATTATATTCTTTATAATAAGAAGATTGCCACGTTTGGTTCATTATAAACTAAGTTCTTAATTGTTCCAAGATTTGTGAGTAGTGGGCTCGAGCCCGTGTCTAACACACCTTAGTGCTAATCTTTATATAACTGAACATAACATAAATCTATACTCATCACTAAGCATTTTAAAGGCGTTATTTATTTTCTAATATTAAAAACGGATGTGAACCGTATCTCGTTCGTATCATCGGTGGATGTATAATTATATCTATTATAGTAACAAATTATATCGAGATGATGGAACCGATATGCGAACAGAACAAGAGTGAACGGAATGAGCTCTGTCGAGCGAAGCCGGGGAGAATCAGGGGCGGGGTGGGGGGGTTAGCACGAGTTTGCGACAGTTAGGAATGGCAAGAGACGACCAAAACGAACGATTACTTAACTCGTGAGAGTAACAAGTACCGAGGAATGAATCGAGATATTAACCTAACTATAATAGGAACAAAGTGTGAACGAAGCTATAATGAAGCGGCACTATATAACCTAACTGGCAGTCAGGGCACCGACGTCGTAACTATAACTTATTGTAAGCGGGGCCCGAGTGGTTCCCTCGCACAGTCCTACTTATTGAACTCGCTCAGTCGATTTGTTATTTTATATTAATGCTAGAATGCATGTACCGATGTGTTTTAAGTTTTAACTATGAGAATCACATTAACGAGACGTTAGTATAATTTTCTTTACTATGTTTAAGTTAATCTGGGTCACCGCTCCCCTCGCTCCGTGCCGCGTCACTTATAATTCGCTTATTACTTGACGATACGCCTCAATAGTTAAATTATACTTATGGAGCGATCTTAAATAACCCTATTCTAAACGATCAAATTATGCAATGTCAACAATTCGTCTATGTAAACGTTGATTATAACAAACGCCGCGGTTCCACGTCGAAGGACCGCCACTAGTCTCCGCGCGCGGCGCCGCCTCCGCGCCGAGCCGCGTCGCCGCCGCATTACTTAGCTTACCACTAAAATTTTAATCAGTCGATCGGTCAACGATTGAGCGATATAGTACAGTAAAAGACTAACATTAAATTTAATCTAATAAATGTTATTTTAAAATTATAACTCACTCGGGGCGAGGCAGGGGCGCTGCGGCGGCGGCGCCCGCTTCACAGACGTACGTACCTCTACGATACAGTTTTTAAAAATATTTGGCAATCACATAAATTAAAACTTTAAAACTATGTGACGAGAGAATCGATTAAAATTATGCTTTACACACAAGTATATAATATGTACAGGCGGCGGAGCGAGGGCGCGGCGGGAGCCCACCGCGACTATAACAATTTGGCAGGTCAATTCAACCATTAAAATATAACTCCGTATTATTACCATTACTCAACTTAATAATTGCGATAAAAACTAAAATGCATATTAGAAAACAAATTAAAATTACGAATATTTATAAAGAGTCGTTCCCGTTTTATCAAAAAATGGGAATCCATTAAAAATAAATAATCACGTTCAGTCATTCTTCTATGTTTCGTTATTAACACATAATTATTTTATTACATCTCTACCGTTTTTACCTAAGTCTAGTGGATGGTAAATAACCAAAATACTAATATTAAATATACATACCGATATATATATCAGATATTTATACAAGTTTAGCTTAAGTTAAGTTTTTAAAGGTCATTTTCCCTAAATTGGCCTTGTTTTACATGTCTGTCAAACGTAGGTCGCCGCGGGCGCGGCGCGGGCGCCCGGCTGTGGTCTAACTTCGCGGCACAGTGAGATCCCACAACACGACAACATTACTACACAACGATATTATTAAAAGAAATCATTTTAAAAAGAAAAAAAGGATATTATAAAAATTCGAAATATCTTTCAGAATGAATAATAAAAAAAATGTGAAGCCCACATCCAAAGACAAAAAAATATTTTTAAAAGCAATAAAACGGCGTACCTCTCGTACGTACAGTACGTACTCGGATCGTACGCATGCAGCTCCCTCGAGCCGACGAGGGGTCGCGAAATCCTCCGGGCGACTAATATCAAAGATCTAGCACAAACAAACACGCCGGGACATCCGCGAGCAACGTCCGACCGATCGGCGTTCAGAGACTTCGCGATCAGAGTAAAACGTTATCGAAACGGAAAACCCTCCAAAAAATGTATAACTACGTTACTCGATCATATTTTTAATAAACTAGTGTTAAATTATCGATTATCAAAAGAAACTAACGCTTACTTTTACGCGTGTGGGTTTGTGTCGATGCAGTCCGCGTGACCTTAACGGTTACAAACGCCTAAAAGGCTTTTTTTGATGTCACATCGTGTTTCGTAGAGTCTAACAGTCGTTAAATGTGTGTGTGTAAACATTAGTTTATATGTAATGTTTGCATTGCGTTACCCCCGTGGTAGGCGGGTGTGATGGTGTTGGTGGGGGGTGGTGGTGTGTGTGCCTACGCCGCGGGCCACTCCTTGTTAAACTCGTTGGGTGTGAAGTGTTTGGGCGCGTGGTGCGGGTGGTGCACACCTGGCGGCTGCGCGGCGCCCGCGCCCGCGTGGTACTCGCCGGCCGCGTAGCCGCGCGACGCGCCGCCGTACGACGAGCCCTGCCAGTCGCGCAACACAACACCAACACGTTAGCGAGCCACCACTACTACACTACTGCGGACCCGGGGGGCTAACCGCCCAACTAAAACTGGCTTAGCGTTGATATTGCTATCTTGTTTTAGAGACAGCAATAGCAAAGCCAAAGCCGATTCAGTTGGGCGGTAGAAGAGCCGATGCGAACCGCACCGTCCTACCCTCGCACCCGCACTCCATCCTACCCTCTTTTCGACTCGCCCACTTACCCCCATTTTATCACCTTTACGTAATCGGTCGCGTAAACTAAGTTTCGTATGAAACAAGAACGTCATCGCCATTCTTACTTCATACATTTACGCTAACGCGATCGAATGCGTGAGTGCACTCGAAAAATCTCATACTAAGCTCTGCCGATGACGACAGTCTCGCGACCTTCGTTGTGACGCTGTTACCCGATGCAACAGCAAAGACGTCACGTTTCAATCGGTAAGGATCCAACTGTTCGGTTCCAATTTCGTGATCTCCTCGATGTTGAGTGAAAATGATATTAGTGACGATTTAAATTGTTGTGTTGCAGGCTGGCTTGGGAACCCTTATACTAGAAATGTTACGTCTTTGATATCGAATGAGGCAGCAAAGTCTTAGAAGTAACAAATATCGAGACTGTCGCCACGGTACCGTTGATTTTTTTTCGGATGGAAGTGAAGGTGTGATAGTGACAGGTGGCCCGTAGTGTGCACGCCTCATGAGAGGATCGACTCGGCCAGTCGTCGATGGTAGGACGCAGTAGTCGATGCCCCCATGATGGATGATACACTTGCGATCATTTCAATTGAACGTCGATCCTATTACGTGTAATGGAATAGACGGCAGTTCATCTCTGAACACTTAAAGTACAGCTCTTAATATTATTATTTTTTATTATCGTTAAAATTATGTATTAATTAATGAACCTGTAACAATATGAAAAATTCCAAATTTTACTAATTTGTACTTTAAATGCCAATTCACGAGTGTTGAGATGACACGCAGCCGACGGATCATCTCGCACGACTACGAAATGCGATATGAATATAATATTAACAGAGAACTAAGTTAAGCTTATATCTAGTGCGGTGCGATGCCTTTTTGATGAGCGCACTATCGTCGCAACGACCGAACCGTCCATAGTAAGAAATCCCCAGTGTTTCGCGACATTCCCTCATCCGATACCCGCCCTTATCTCTCTAATTGTCTTTCTGGAGGAGCCACTCTTGGCCCTGATCGACCAACTGGAAAAGAAGAACAAGACATTGAGTCCCAGTCGCCACATCTGTTTAGCAGGTTTTATGTAAGTAGCGCAGCGCGTGACACATGGCACCGGGCGGAAGCGTGACTGACCCGTGGGCGAGATGACTCCGGCGGGAGGGGACAGCGGAGAGGGGAGGTGGGGAGGGGGCACCGGCGGCGGTGATGAGAGACCTTCAGCGAAACTCGTTAGATGAGCAATCTCCTCGATTTCCACTATGGATAGCGGTGCGGGCGCCTCATTCATCATCTCGCGAGACCGACCGCAGCATGGATCTTCGATTATCAAAAAGACATCGCACGTTCCGAGCTCGCCACTGGAAACATGCAGACAGTGGGCGGCAGGCGCGTATGTATGGCGTTTGTTGTGATTATAAACAAGCGATTGGTACACAGCACACGGATGCAGGGGTGGCAAACTAATGGCTCTATAACATATCAATCATGCTGCACCAGCCGCGACACACTCGCGTCGAAGAGGCTACTAGTTCGCTGAATATCACTCGCCCCCGGTCTCTGTCATTCACGGCGGCATCGCAAACAATCACCACTCAAGTACAACCAAATTGCGGTACGCGGTTTACTGACCGATAACAAGTTCATATCTCACTGACATAATCAACATTCAGCTGAGGTTGTAAACATAATCACCGTACATGCGACCGAACATTCTGGCTCTACGCGGAGTAAAGTACGGGGAAAAGGATGCGGGACGAAAATAATGTGTAAAGCGTGGGGAGAAACGGGAGGTGGGGAGAAGCAAGCCCCGCAGGTGAGCAAATAATACAAATAGGCCCGGACGCGGCATCAACTTGGCTGTACTTTTTTTGTATCCAAAAAACAGGCATCTTTTCGGTAAAACTACATCTTGAATTAAAACACAACTCATCGTTACTACTAATAAAACAACAACACAACAGGCATGTCCAAGATATAGTTTTAACGAAATGACGCATTGATTGTTTGCGATTTCTTGGTAGTGGATAAGAAAATGTTAAGTCAAATATGAAATGAATAAAGCTTTCCCAACCAAGTAAAACACCACACACACATCACGCGCGAATGCTAAACACAACACTGTCCTCGAGCTGTAGGTCTAGTCCGTCGAGGTGTATTATTTGCATTGACAGTTACAAATCAAAATGTTAAAGTCATCAAATCAAAACAAAAAGAAATAGCACTATAAAACTGAGCTCAATACACAATGGAAATCCAACTGTATCCAAGAGTTAAATGTCAATGTATACCAACAGTTGACTTTTAGTATTTGAGCAAAAATGATTATATGTTTATGCAAATCACACCATGAAAATATCTAGTTTCAACTTTCTCCTATAGCTAGACAGTGAGAGGGTTTAGCAGACGGCCGTTAGTCCGCGATCGGAACACATTGTCCGCGGATTATCTCCACGACCCACTGACACAAAACAAGTTCTAACAATAGTCATTGTTACTATATTTTGACCCCAATGACTGCGGGCTCATTTCCATGAGACACAGTTGCTGGGTTCAAGTAATACGATAAGACGATGTTAGAACGAGATTAATGCGAGACGAGATCGATTTTCAATAGATACCAAGTAGAGGTATAAACATTTCAAAACAGTTAAAATTTATTTCGATAAAACGTTCGAAAATTTCTTGCGTGAAAAATGTTATACGCAATTTTCTCAATTTAAGTGTATGGGTTTTAAAAACATGAACTAAATGAACTTTTAACTGTGTGAAATGGTTATAAAAAATATGATTTTGCTCATTTAGAAATACGTATGAGCCGTAGTAAATACCAGCACCAATGCAATGAATATCAATAACTTTATATTTATTCTGATATCCCAATGGTCCATGCTAGGCTAAAGCTGAAACACATTGGACTGTGATTTTAAGAATTACTTATGTATTAACTTTATAGAAAATATGATCTTGGATATTGAAATCCATATTTTGCTTGGATATCAAGACATCATACATTAAGTATTTCTTATAAGCAAGTCCATTAAAAATGTATTGTTAAACTTATTGGACTAAAATCATTGTCATAATTATTATTATTAAATTGTAGTGTGAATTTTGACAAGCCAATGATAATAGTTGTTTTTAAAATATCAATTGTTATGTTTTGTAGTATAATCTTTAAAATGTTGAATGTGTCGTTTTACAAGCTGAAGATCAAAAGTTTAAAATTTCACATGTTATAATTTAACTCTATCAATGCAGTTTTTCAAAATGGTCAAGAGTAAAGGTCTTCTTGATCGTCAGCTTGAGAATTATATCAGTCAAATATTTACAGACAGCTAACGAACCGAACCCGTGGCGACTGTAAAAGCGCATCTCACCAAAAGGAAAAAATCTGATACACAATCGATTACGTATTATTTGTAAGTAATTTTAAATGTATACTTGGGAGTTTAAAATTGCTAGAATCAAAATGAACAGTTCTCAGTTGAGTATACAATTATCTCCAAATGACAGGTCGTGCAAAGTAGACCACATTGTTATAACTTTATGGTAAAATTGAGCTCAAAAAAAGTCTAAAAGATTTAAAAATAAAATTTAATTGAGATCTCATGAGAAACTGAAATTCTAATGGAGCTTTTATCGATATCGCGAGATATGATGATCTTTGCATCTCACAAAATGTTGCAAACGTTGCACACCCAAATGGATGCGTCTGAACTGCGTCGTTACGTACGTCGCCGCGTGTTCGGTCCGCTACGCGTCAGTCGAGCGTGTGTGTTAGCCGATCAACACACTGCCGCGCGCCACGCAGCGTAGCGCGTGATCTAACGTTGCTTGGTAAATGTTAACTCCGTTTGTATGTCACCGTAAGATTGTCAACACCCTCAGATTATAACCTAAAGCGTGAGATTGTTTTACTGTAGGTTAGGTTATAACCCGTAATGCGGCGCGGAACCCAAATCGGTTCGGCGCCGGATATGACTCATTATGTAAAAAAAATATAAAAATTCAAGCTACCCTCAAACAATTTCTGTGTGTGGGTTCCATACAAACGGAGGTACTTAAAGCAACGGTAAAACACGCATTCACGCTGCGTGGCAACGTTAATCGGCTCAGTATGCGTGTGTGTGGGTGTGTAAGTGTGAGTGACGCACCTGGTCCTGCTGATAGGTGGGCGGGTACTGCTGGTAGGTGGAGTAGTCCGCGGACGAGGACTTGGACAGGCCGGCCGAGGAGAGCGCGCCGGTGAGCGCGGGCGCGCCCCCGCCGGCGCCGCCGCCGCCGCCGCGCCCGTACATCTCGCCGCCCTCGGACAGCGGCACGTACGAACCGGCTGCGGAAACGACGCGGCTTACATTACACTCGCTTGTACACCGTCTTCTTGCAACACTTAGATAAATAATAAGTAAAAGTAGCAGGACATCTCTCCGAAAACCGTAATTTCGAAATAAACTCGAGACTTTCCTACTCCAGTTCTACTTCGATCCGTCGTTTCGCCGTTTAAATGTTCTAAGCCTACTCTAATTAGAGTGGGCTTACGTTTACAAAATTACGTTTTTCGTAGAAAGAGAGTAGATGTCCAAGTTTTTCGGCACGGTTCCTTTGTACCAAACGTAAGCAGATGAGGTATATGTTAGCTATGGCGACATAGTTACGTGCCGCGACAAAAGTACGACACTTCCACAAGAGCGACAAAAGACAAGAGCGATCAGACCCGTGCTTTCGGTGTAAAGCGTTTGTTCCAACTCTATCCGTAGTATATGTATGTACACTCTTTGGTTGCAACACTTCCTATAGCGCAGATCACACCAGAAGCGGCGCGCAACGCAGCTCTTTAACATCTATTTTACAATACCTTACGTATGGCTCAAATTACACCAAATAAGCAGAAGCGCGCAGCGCAACGACTAGCAGTTTCGTTGTGATCCGATTTAAAACCTTAGTCATCGTTTTATAATACATAGTATCGCTTGAGAAATTTCAAAAGTCGCACGCACGCCCGCACCCTAATTTATGAATATAAAAAGAAGACATTACGATTAGTTGGTACTGCTGATATTTCGACAAGTTTGCCATTTTCATTTCGTTTTAAGGCACGAGTGTTATACCTATAGGTTTTATGCAAGACTTACAAAATATGCGCCTTTAATCAAATACGATTCGATCGGCCTGCTCGCTTTAGTATGATTAGATAGCACATAGAAAGAAAGCACATAGCGGTGACATATGCACGTATGTCTGTAATTCTCATATTTTTCTGTTGATTATATTATACAAAGCCGATCGTTTTTCATTATTGATTTTGCGTTGTATAAAAATACGTATATACGGATAAATCTATATTAAAGATAAATCCGTATATACATACGTATTTTGTAATAGTAACAGATTGCTTCGTCATTTTACAACTCGTAAGACTAGAAGCAGTATGCGTTATCATTATTACTCCTGAAGTGGGCTAATATTAAAACCGTATTCGCATTCAAATGCACAATTCATTGCATTCTGCAGTCAAGCCTTGAAAGTTGTTGATTATCCAGCATAAGTTTTATTAGTTAACTTAGGTTATGAATTTCAATTTCTTGTGCGCCACATTCCAATATTTCTCCCAGCTATGTTTTACAACTAAATCGTAAATACGGTAACATATTGGAACGTGGCTAAAGCGTAGAAGTACTCTGTAAAAATGCGACACCGGCAAAGCACTACTGCAACATTACACGTAATCAAGAATCTCCAATAGAGATGCCATAACGTTTTTGGAAGCGTTTTACGTATATTTAAATTAGCACTATAATATATGCGAGTCGACGAGTTTTAAGTCAGTTATACTAGTAGAAAGCTTGATATGAGCAAGATTCGTTTCGCTAATGGCCATGACGCATTGAATCCGATTGACATGCCGTTTTCTTACAGAAGTACTATTGCTGAACGTCAGCTCTAATCTACCTCCGGTGAGTATGTGTCTACGTGAAGCTATCTATTTCAGCTACCGTTACTCGAGCTCTGACGAGCGTAAGGTCGCGTTACTCGAGCCCCAATGAACGTAAGGTGGCATTACTAGAGCCCTGATGAACGTAAGTTGGCATTACTCGAGCCCAATTGAACGTAAGGTGGCATTACTCGAGCCCTGATGAACGTAAGTTGGCATTACTCGAGCCCCAATGAACGTAAGATGGCATTACTCGAGCCCTGATGAACGTAAGTTGGCATTACTCGAGCCCCAATGAACGTAAGATGGCATTACTCGAGCCCCAATGAACGTAAGATGGCATTACTAGAGCCCTGATGAACGTAAGTTGGCATTACTCGAGCCCAATTGAACGTAAGGTGGCATTTTTTCCAGAGAAATTACAGGGCTGAGAGATATAACAACTTAGATCTCTGGGTGACGAGCGCAGTGCAGTGCTAGGTAATGATTTGGACTCTTCATGTTCCAATAGCTGCGTGTCACTGTGCTGTTATGTGGCAGGCATGTTGCTTACCATCAGGCACATGTCCTGCTCGTCTCGTCACTTTTTATTTAAAAAAAAAAAAAAAAAAAAAAAAAATTACTCGAGCCCTGATGAACGTAAGTTGGCATTACTCGAGCCCCAATGAACGTAAGATGTCATTACTCGAGCCCTGATGAACGTAAGGTGGCATTACTCGAGACCTGATGAACGTAAGGTGGCGTTACTCGAGCCTAATGAACGTAAGGTGGCATTACTCGAGACCTGATGAACGTAAGGTGGCGTTACTCGAGCCTAATGAACGCAAGGTGGCATTACTCGAGACCTGATGAACGTAAGGTGGCATTTCTTTGGCCCTAATGAACGCAAGGTGGCGATACTCGAGCCGTAATGAACGTAAGGTGGCATTACTCGCGCCCTAATGAATGTAAGGTGGCATTACTCTGGCCCTAATGAACGCAAGGTGGCGATAGTCGAGCCGAAATAAACGTAAGGTGGCATTACTGGAGCCCTAATGAACGTAAGGTGGCATTACTCGAGCCCTAATGAAAGTAAGGTGGCATTACTTTGGCCCTAATGAACGCAAGGTGGCGATACTCGAGCCCTAATGAACGTAAGGTGGCATTACTCGAGCCCTAATGAACCTAAGGTGGCGTTACTCGAGCCCTGATGAACGTAAGGTGGTCTATGGGGTAGTTCGGTACGGTTAATGTGTCGTGTGCTCGACTCACCGGAGCCAGTCGAGTTGGAATTCTGCGGCATGTTCCAGTTGGTCCAGCTACCGCCGGCCGACGCGCCCGCCGGCGCCGAGCTGTAGTTAGCTGCAAGCCAAATTGGCTACTTTAGCAAATGCAGCTTTATAGTGAACGCGATAACGTCTATTTTTTACTGTTCTGGCTTTTTGTTTTTCCGCGTTTTTTCGAAATTTAAAAAATCAAGGCCAAATAAAATCGTAATATCAAGCCGAAATAAATGAAAGTGCCGTTTTTTTTTCGTAACAGAATCGATTGACATCATGGACCGTTGTTATTCGCCGCCTAACAAGTGTATGTTTCTTCGAGATTGCAAACAATCCGATAAATTTTGGATAAATTACGAGAGGAGCAATGGGGAATAATCCGTATTCTTCGCTTACATTAAAATAACTTGTAACAAATCTGTAGACTTCATGTTCACTTGAACATGAAGTATATTGATTTGCTGTACTATCCCACAAACATCTGAACGTACCGACCGCAATCTAGCTGTAGGCACTGCCTGGATGTGGAAATTAGATGTCTAACTTATCAAACTAAGAAAAATATTTTCGTAGCACTGGAACAAAATACATTTAACCCTAGCTTATACAAAATACATTTTAATATTTCCTTCTCGCAGTTCTTACAACTAAGTACTTAGAACTACATACAACTACGTCAAACCTTTACATTACAATCTTTGGTGTAGATAATTTGGTTCGCCGGTGATGCCGTTTGCTAGATTAAAGGTTAAAAATAAAACTATTACAATCATTGCGGAACTATATTTTATAAAAAACAAAATGTGTTAGAATAAGTTTGTTGAAGGTATGCCTGTATGCTGCCAAAGATAACTATTGTTTTATCAACTATTTGTGTACGTCATTATGACGACACGTCGACGACGTTGACGGGATGATTTTCGACACTGAAACGTTTCGAGTTTAAGATTATAATTTAGTAGTTCACCAGATGAGACAACTGAGTCGTGGAAGGACAGAAACCAAAAAAGATAAGTTTCGACACCTAAATGTACCATGTACCCGCACTTCTCCGAATGTATGTAGTTCAACTAAAGCAGCATCGTTCCTATGGAAGTTTATACACAGTAACACATACAATAAGTGCGGGTATTGACACAGTGCAACAGCACCCGAAAAACTTATCTGAAAGTTAGAAGGCCGCCTAAGATAAGCGTCATCCCTACAAAAGTATTGGCACAGAAGTTGCTTCTCCCACAAATCCTAGATAGTCACAACAATGGATCTTTAAAACCAACACTAGAAAACCTTCCAAGTCTAGGGATCCCCAACAAGTCAGACACTGCTTATATGCGCTATAGATACAGATAGGTGAAAACATGTGTCAAATTAGTGACAATAGTGTATATGCTCATCAAATTTTATTAACAAAATTGAAAATTTTAATAAACCTTCACAAATTATATCAAGAAACTATTTTGATCATATCAGCTTCCAGACGAACAGAAATTCATAAAAAATACTCGTAGTCCATTTGTTTAGTAGTTACGACACCACAGAAGCAGTCAGAAACGTCGTCTACATTTAAATAAAATAAAGTAGCCAAGTGCGAGTTGGAGTCGCCCATGAAGGGTTCCGTTCCAGCAAGTAACATAATATACATAGTACACATAGTTCTTGTAGTTCGTTGTAACTTTGATCTAAGTTTTAATAATAGTGTATTTATGACGTACTAAAAAAAAACTACTCATCAGATCGAGTTCAAACTAATTTTCGTTGGTAGTTTTCATGGTAATGTACATCATATATTTTTTTTAGTTTTTTCATTCTCTTACTTTAGAAGTTAGAGGGGGGGGGACACTCATTTTACCACTTTGGAAGCGTCTCTCGCGCAAGTTATTCAGTGTAGACAAACATTATATTAGAAACCTCAACATCATTTTTTAAGACCTATCGATGTGTAGGTTTGATGAAAAAAAAATTTTTGAGCTTCTGTTCTCAGTATGGGGGGCACCCCTAATTTTTGTTTTTTTTTTAAACTTTTGTAAAAATCTTAATGCGGTTCACAGAATACATCTACTTACCAAGTTTCAACAGTGTAGTTCTCATAGTTTCGGCAAAAAGTGGCTGTGACATACGGACGGACAGACAGACAGACAGACATGACGAATCTATAAGGGTTCCGTTTTTACGTTTTACGGAACCCTAAAAATGTAGTTCTCCATTTTGTGGTGACGGCCATCTTGGATTAGGAATGTATTTGTTAAATTGTATAGTATTGTTGTTGTGTAGAGTTGAGCAAAACCGCCATTTTGTGGCGGCGGCCATCTTGGGCCGATATTCAGCAAACGTAGCTTAAAAACAACAAAAAAATCGAAATCGGTTAACCGTTTGGGATCAATGACGCTAACACACACACAAAGAGAGAGAGAGAGAGAGAGAGAGAGAGAGAGACTTCAAACTTATGACACCGTGATTATTAACATTCTGAAAACGCCTCATTCGAAGTTTAAATGCTACTCAAGGCCACCTGCCAAAGGTACCTTTAAAAGGAAAGTAGAGGCTAGTTAGCTAGAGATAGACAGGCAGTGGTGCATACCACGTAGCTGGTGTGTTGTGTGTAAGATTAGGTTAGTATTACCCTGTTTCTTCTGCGCTAACAAAGACTACTTAGAGTCAAACTGGCAATGGTTCCTTAAAAAAAAACAAGTAGGTTCCTTTTAAAATCGTAAGCTTGTTCACCCAAAGATAAGATAGGTTTAGGCAGTGGTAATACAGCTGGTGTGTTTCCTGTAAAATTAGGTAAGTAGGGTCGTGCTCCTTCTGCGCTAACGGAAGCAACTGGCATAGGTTTCCTTTAAAAATAAAGTATAGGCTCGTTCACCGAAACAGGCGGTACATACCGTAGCTGGTGTATCCCTGCTGCGGCGGCTGCGTGTGCTGCGTGTAGTTGTTGGTGGCGGGCCAGGCGGGCGCGTGCGGCGGCGCCTGCGGGCCGGGCGGCGCGCCCCAGCCCTGGTAGTTGCCGGGGCCGGCGCCCCCGCCCGCCGCGCCGTACCCGGCGTACGACGTCTGCCCGGGGGACGTGCCCCAGCCCTGGTAGCCCTGGAATTATATCAATCCGTTCATACTACTGATCGTCGATGACAGCCCTGGGAAATACATAATAACTAAATTAGCGTGTAATAGCGTGTAAATTGTACATTTATCAAAAAAGAACTTTGACTTTAGCCATAGTAGCTAGCGCACTGGGAAATCCATAATAACTAAATCGGCTAGCCTGGTTGGTAGCCCTGGAATCAATCCGTTCATTCTAGCGTCGGGAATGATTTCGTGTGAACTCGGGGGTCATGGCCATTGACAATCTAGAAATACGTCAGCATTTCCCATTGGCTATCTAGCAATGCGTTAGCATTTCTACATGGCTATTGTCTTAGCCACGCCTTCCGGTTTGACCCACGTAGTTTCCAAAGTGAGCTATCAAATTCATAAGTTTTCACTTCTAGCGAGCAGTTCCAATGACGGCCAATGTTTTTTTTTATTTTTGGCAATGGATACCAAGTCCTTCAGCCGCTATGCTACTACTCATCGATCATGCCTGAATAGAATTGGGAAATCCATAATAACTAAATCAGACCTAGTAGCTAGCCTGGTAGTGGTAAGCCTGGAATTATATCAATCCATTCATGCTACCACTCATCAAGGCTGGCAACACTGGAATTATACTGCTAGTCAATGAAGACTTCTATAGAGCTGGAAAATTTGTGTTAATTGATAGATAACATGATAGATGGATACAACTCTTTTTTGTACTTCACAAAAATAAACTAAAGCTCAAAGATCTAAGAATATAGCAGCGAACTTCACCATCACTGAAAGCAGATTCTTTCAGGCAACTGTGGTATAAAAAAGGAGTTATAGGATAGAAATACGGGGGTACACAAATAAAGAGTTCAACATGTTTACTATTTAAGAATTCTAAATGACTGTAGAATGAGTTTTGTAGCAAATTTTGTAGACTCCGTCATTCACATGAATGACAAGTATATGCTGATTTGCGTTTATGTCCCACAAACATCTGAACGTACCAACAGCTGAATCGCTGAGGGCACTGCCTGGATGTGGCAACACTCTTAGATCAATAGAATCATAGAAATATTCTTAGTATCCATTTACATCCTACAGTTGCCTGGAAAAGATCTCTTTTAGCGTGAAGTGTTTTAGTTTTTGGTATGTACAATAATATCAGTCAAGTATCTATCATACTCTTGAAAATCAACCTAACTACTACATAGTTATAGTTAAACTGTATCTAATTTTGTCTCATAAACAACAAGTACACAGTAGTCAACACAAGAGTGGGATTGATAAGGTATACAAAGTCCTATCAGATAAGACTTTGTAGGAAATAGACATAAGAGTATCTATAATTTTATACTAGTTTTGTAATATAAAGTCTTAGGTTAAGTCAGGTAAAAACAGAAGCCTAAACCATAAAAATTTAAAGCTAATGTAAGAAACACAAAGATTACAAAGAAATTAAAATACCAAACAGTTTTTCCACTCACTTCTGTGTATAGATAAGAAATGTCAAAATGTGAAAATATTTTACAGTATGGGATAATTTGATTTTTAGGGTTCCGTAAAACGTAAAAACGGAACCCTTATAGATTCGTCATGTCTGTCTGTCTGTCTGTCTGTCTGTCTGTCTGTCTGTCTGTCTGTCTGTCTGTCCGTCCGTATGTCACAGCCACTTTTTGCCGAAACTATGAGAACTACACTGTTGAAACTTGGTAAGTAGATGTATTCTGTGAACCGCATTAAGATTTGAACAAAAAAAAATAAAAAAAAGATAAATTAGGGTTGCCCCCCATACCGAGAACTGAAACTCAAAAAATTTTTTTTCATCAAACCTACACGTGTGGGGTAGCTATCGATAGGTCTTCAAAAATGATGTTGACGTTTCTAAAATCATTTTCGTCTACACTGAATAATTTGCGCGAGAGACACTTCCAAAGTGGTAAAATGTGTGCCCCCCCCCCCCCTCTAACTTCTAAAGTAAGAAAATGAAAAATCTAAAAAAAATATATGATGTACATTACCATGTAAACTACCAACGAAAATTAGTTTGAATTCGATCTGATGAGTAGTTTTTTTTAGTACGTCATAAATACACTATTATTGAAACTTCGATCAAAGTTACAACGAACTACAAGAACTATGTGTACTATGTGTACTATGTATATTATGTTACTTGCTGCAACGGAACCCTTCATGGGCGAGTCCAACTCGCACTTGGCCACTTTATTAACTACTGATTTAGAGGAGAATAATAGGCATGATGACAAACTAATTAGTTATATTGTTAAAAAGTATTGTACACGTATTTTTTCTGTTTCACGAACGAAAAATTACGAAGATAAACAGTGCTTTTGACGTCACTTCATTGTACGACTTTTACGACGACGAGGCGACGTGATGTGTAGAGGCTTGAACTTCGTTGTGTACTACTACTCAGTACCTACTGGGCTCTGGTCTAAGCTCTCTTGCGGGTCATAGTAAAAATCTCGTTTAGAATGAACGTTTATTCTCCGCTAATATACCCCACAATAACGAATTCATTTAATTTGAAGTTATAATGGTTTTTATGTATGTGAAAAAAATTGGGGTGGTAAAAAAAAATATTCTCAAAGTGGGCAGTAGAGTAGAAATCATAAGTGGGTACCGGTCTAGTGTGCGAGTAGAGTACAAACCTGCATGATGTTAGGTCCGGGCATGGGCATGTTGATGGGCGGGCCGCCCATCTGTCCGTTGTGCCCCTGGATCATGTTGATGGGCGCGGTGTTGGGCGGGCCCCACTGGCTCGCCTGCTGCGCGTCTCCCGGGGCGGACATGCCACCGCCGCCCATACCGCCGCCGGACCCGAGCTTGCCGGATCCGTCGCGAGGCTCGGCGCGCTTGATCTCCACCTACACAGTACACACATTTAAACCATAGTTTCGCATAAAATAATATTAATTTAAAAGGCGCTGTTTAGTAAAGAAGCTAAGCTATTGATTGAAGGGCTGATTTAGCTAGGTGGCTGCGACATATTTATTTAAGAGGCACTGTTTAGTACAGAAGCTAGGCATTGATTGAAGGGATGATGTAGATAGGTGGCTGCGACATATTTAACATAAGCATAAGAATAAATTTAATGAGGGAAAATTTAACTCATCGGACTATCTGTTAAAAGTCTACTTGACTCCGACTTTTATTCTCCTTTTCAAGCCTTAGTTGGCATATTATTAAGTATTTTAGGTGAAATAATTGAACTATTTGTAGTGGGTCATGTAGAATTCTTGAAAGGTAAACCTATCTAGTAGAGCACGGTAGATACGCGTCGCGTTTATCTATCAACCTTATTCGTCGACTGATACCGATATCAAACTGGTGTTTTTCCAAATACTTTCAGCTAAGATTTTCTACTCCTACGATTATGTATAGTTTAAACTTCACACGTTATGTAGATTAAAAATATTGTTGTTTATACTAATATAACCTCCAAAAGTTAGACATTTGTAATTCGAAATCGAAAAAGTTTGCTTAGTGACGAATTTCAATCAACTTCCATTAATTATGCTATAACACGAAACGAAAACAAAGGTCCCTCAACAAAATTCAATGCCAGGGCCTTCAGATCAAAGTTCCACCAATCAGAACGGTTGCACACACAAGGTTTCTCTACTTCCAATTTCGTTCACACGCAAAATCAATGAAGTTTATTTTTAGATGGCTCTGAAGCCCGAATGCTTTAATTGGGACAAATGGTTTTTAGGGCGCAAACGTAATAGGTAAGTTAATGTTTCGTGAAAATTGAGGATGTCGTATTATCTTGCTCAGGGATAACTAAACTGCCTTGTGTGTTTTAATTGAAACGATGTTGTCGATTTCTAAAAATCAGATAAATGAGACCTCTTTATATAAACGGTGCATAATTAACTACTGTACTATCTCGTTTTCTGTTTTCCTAATGTAGAATAGAGTAGAACATACAATGTATGTCCCAAGAAAGACATGACATTCAACGTTCAAACCACAAAACAAAAGCTGATTAGAGCCACAATCTAACAAAGTTTGAATGATATTCAATTCTACATGATCGTAATTAGTATGGACTGTGTGTGTAGCAAATTTTGTAGACTCCATTATTCACATGAATAACAAGTATATGCTGATTTGCATTTATGTCCCACAAACATCTGAACGTACCAACAGCTGAATCGCTGAGGGCACTGCCTGGATGTGGATATATTCAAAAATTTCATAGAATGTACTAATATGTTCCAGGATTTGACGGAAAATATAGTGACGAAAGTATTTTTATTTAAGCCATGATTAAATGGCAAGTGTAGCTTTAGTAAACAGCACCTCAAAGAGAATGTTAGCGTTTCTACTTCTGAAAATGCGCCTAGAATTGTCGTAAGTGATGTGATATTTAACTAAATCAATATCCACATTAATTAGATGGATTTTAAGTCATCCATCATGTGCAGGAAACAAAATAGAAAAGCAGAAAGTGATATAAAATAATACAACAAGCTTATTGTTTTCAAAGTCTTACCTGCTTGCCATTGAGGTTGATAAAGTGCTCCTGAGTAACACGTTCAACGGACATCTCGTCCTCAAAGGAGAGGAAACCGAAGCCTGCAAGATAGCCACAATTATAATACTCCACACAAAAAAAAATAACAAAACCAATAAGACGGTATCCATACGATTGTACTAGACTTTAGCAACGCGAGTCCTAGTTTATTACTATGACAAAACAGTTTTTTTTTGTTTCGTTTATTTTAGACAGCTACAAACATATCCCCACTGGTATTATTAATGACAGGATATTTACCTTGTATGTGTTTATTTGAAGTTACTCATGAACTTGGTGCATAAAACTGCATCGAAATATCGAGAACTTGCTGCATGTAGCGGTGCGAGTGACCACGGTAAATATGTCATTAATAATGCAAGTGTAGTGAACAAACATGCTAGGTTCAAAATAATACAATCGTATAGAACTTAGAAAATGCATCCATCGCAGAGTTATAGCCTAACATCTATCTAACCTCGGTGCGGTCTTCTGTTTCGTTCATCACCGTCCACCGCGAGGCCATTCTCATCCATGTATTCTGAAACCCCAATATTTTAGCGACATTCATTCAAGTATTGAGAAAGACAAATTTAATACTATTGAAATTTTTACAATAATTTATTTACTAAATTAAAATTAATTTCAGCGCAAATATTGGAAGTTTCAGTAACACATTGTTTGCATTGATTTTGTATGAGACACTGTGCTCAGTAGATTATTGAGATCTTCAGAAGCAAAGGTCTCTGATTCCACAGCAGGCACCTGGGCTAAGTTCTATGAAGCAGCTTTGAAAGTTTGTCAGTCAAGTCTTACAATGAAAAATTGTTCTAGGTGTAGTACCTAGAAAAGGGCTCGTTAGTACTAGGACTACATACAATGGGGGTAAAAATGAGAAACCAAGGGAAGCATTGTCCATACAAATAAACATGTTATTCTATGGTGCCAACTGTTTGATTGCAACAAAAAGTGACTGTTCCAGTCAAAAATCATGTTATAGTGTGACTTCAAATAGTTCAGAACTGCTCAAAAATTGCAAAATTTAGTTAGGAGAAAGATCAAATTATTCATCTCACCACTCTCGTTAACTATCTATGACAGGAAAACTTATCAAAAAGATACAAGTCAGGTTCATTAAAATCAAGCTTGTAGCAAATTTTGTAGACTTAAAAGTTCACAAGAACTGTAAGTATATGCTGATTTGCATTTATATGCCACAAACATTTGAACGAACCAACAACACAATGTCGTAGGCACTGCCTGGATGTGGAATCCTAATTATACTACCAGGCTGGCGAGTCAGTAACGACAATAAATAGAGGACGCGATTTTTGGTGATAATGTATAAAGAAAACAAATAACATTAATAGTAAATATTAAGTGATTACTAATATAATAAACTTAAACGTAAGTTGTGAAATTAATTGCGCAACGCATGGACACCGCGCGTCCCCGCGTCTATAATCTCAAAACAACTTTATGAGCATAGATAATTTTATTTTTGTTCTTTAAGAAATTAAGCCAAAAATTAAGTAGCTAATTATTACATAATTAAAATGAGAATCGAGTAATCTCTTTCAAAATCGAGAATGACTCGGCCAGCCAGGATATAGTCTTACGATTCTTAATCATTTAAAATTGTTATTAATTAGAACCTGAAATGTATCAACACAGGGAAAGGTAAAGGAAAACAAGATAAGACAATAATCTAAAATTCCATGCTTACACATCAGCCACAATTTGAAATTCATAGGCTATTTATTGACTTAATTAAAGGAATATGAATTGCTAATGAAATTCTATCCAGAATAGGTACAATAATTATTAACCAATATGTATTGTGACTATTTTTTTTATTGAATTAGGACAACTCAGAAACTTGGACAATATCATCTCTAGATTTTGGTCTAAGAGATTTTCAGACGAGATCTAAATATAACAGCAGATTTCGTCCGTAAATTTATAGTAAACCTCTCTCTCATATGTTCAATTAGAGGTCAGGCTTGAAAATGAAACGCACGCTAAAATTTGAATTACGAAAATTTTATCAATTCACACGATCTTTTAGATCCGCCATCTTTTCAAAACCAATTAATTTGTGTAGCACAAAACATTAAACTGAAAGAAGCCGATATAACGCTGGTAACAATTACGTCACGTGAAACCAAACACGCTCTCATTCTTTTGGGACACAATGCATCCAATAATAACAGAATTATACCACCAGGCTTATATCAACTGATCAGTTTACTATAGCAGCTTATAACAACAGGACAGGGGATTTAGTGAAAGCATTAACTTATTTTATAATCTGAAAGTGTTTATTTCAAACTGAGAATGTCTACATCAGTCACAGTAAATCTACAATCTACATTAATATCAAAGAGAGAGGAGACACCAATTTACCAATACATGTGAGGTAATCTTGAGAGACACAGCATCAATATCAATAATTCTTTCACGTTAGGAATAAAGGAGGTCGCGACGGGCCGCCAGTTTATACTAAATGGAGACCAGAAACTATGATAAGAAAATTGGTATAAGAAAGTCTTTCTGAAGCGTCTGAAAGATTGTTTGAAAATGTAAGGAAAACTGTGATTATTTGGTTAGTTACTTTTATGATGAAAATTACACAGGTAATTCAAAGGCGCAGTCAAATATACACTTATATTTTGAACCTTCACTGCCAAATAAATACTGTGGCTGACATACACATTCCCAGTTTGCTATGATATTGCAAATATAGAAACTTACCACGAGACTTCTTCTTCTCCTGGTCATACATGATGACGACCTCCATGACCTTTCCGTAGCGGCCAAAGAAGACCCTAAGGTCGGTCTCGGTGATGTTGGATGGAAGACCACCGAGGAACACCTTGGGGTAACCGCCACCACGCTTCGGCTTCTGCAGAGTGCGCGGGTTGCAAGGCTTCGGGTCGATGGTTCTAGACAATGAACAATCACTTTGTAACATACACATTCACTACTTCGACACAATGTTCATATAATCCTGTGAATTTTTCAATAAAACGCAAAGACTTATGTGGTTGATTATACTATGTTGATGTTATCTTTGACAAGGAATATTAAGTGTTTTAAAAGGCAGTAAATACTTAAAAGCTTTCGACACAGTTGTGAGTTTTACAAGGTTAAGTTAAGTTAAGTACTAATATTTAAAAAATTATAGCGAATATTTTCGCTATTTACATTTAATGTTTTAAGTCAATTGAAAACTACACAAAAGTACAGAAACCTTTATTATTAACTACAACCTTGACATAAATATAAGGTCACTTGAGAAAAACATGATAATAATATGCAGATTCCAAAAGCCTCAATCTCTGATATGCAAAGGAGAGATTTGCTTTCCAGGAAAACAAATTAGATCAACCATCATTAAAACTCTTGAACATTAGAATAGATGCTAGGCGTTCAAGAATAAAAAAATGTAATGTTAAAAAATTGTATTGCACAAGATTTTCGAGTTTGTAGGCCGTTTCATTATAGTATTACGAAACAGACTTCAAATAAGAAATTTGAAAACAATTTGATTACTACCTCAGATGTACAACATTCCACTAGTCAAGCCCTTTCATTTGATACGCATAGTGAGGTTGTAGTGAAAAAAACATTTCATTCAAATTTTGTGGTGGCGGCCATCTTGGATTTGAAATTTGTCAGTGTTTGGTATTCTACTAGTAAGCCCTTTCCTTATAGGTATCAAAACCCATATTGGGGGAGGTTGTGAAGAAATATTCTGTCCGCCATTTTGTGGAGGCGGCAATCTTGAATCGATATTAACTTAAACCTGTTTATGAATTCGGGAAGAAGGCCCGTTGAGCAAATTTAGACTCAATCAACAGGAATTTAGATTTAAATTAACAGGCGGTCCACGCGGTGGACACATGCCACGTAAGAGGTTAACTAAACATAGCTAAGAAGAACCACCGTACGGAAACTAACACCCCTTTTTTGGTCAGGGGTTATAAAGGAGGAGGCTCTCAATTCAGTTGTATCTTCTTTTTTTGTACGTGTTACGCAGTAGCTCCGCCTATTGCGAATCAATTTTGATGGTTCTTTTTTATTATTTTGTAGTTGATCATAGTGGTGTTGATCATTTTTTGTTTTGTAGTTCATAGTTCAGAGGTGGTCCTGTATAAATTTTATCGAAATTAATGTCGGATTTTAAAATTCAACAAAAAACTAAAATTTGCATTGCTAGTTCTGCTATGCTAGATTCAACAAATTATGAAATTTTGTCGATGATCTGAATTTAATTTTATATTGAAGTCAGTTTGTTTTTTTTGGAGAAAATGATTGTGTTTTACCCTCAATTTCCGTGTGCCGTTTCACAGTTTTAACCTAAAAAAAACAGCCCATTATGAATTCACTTTTAGGACTCAGGGGCGTTCTCTTGCAGACTAAGCCAAGAGGGCCACGCTGGCGAATTTAGAGATGCCGATTTCACATGTTTCAGCAGAATATACCTCCTCTAACTTTGTCGGTTTCCTCGTCATATTTTCCTTCCCTATTTCAATATTTTGTAATGACAACTGTATTTTTAGATACTACAAAGTTATGCTGAGTATAATTCTCGATACTGAGGCACCGTGGCTTAGCAAACAGGCTTCTGACATATCTTCAAAAGCTAACATAATATGTATAATTTTTAAACAATGTAACTTGGCCAAAGCAGACTAAACCATAGGGAGCAGCTAACAATATTACCTATGTAGTATTTTTTACATGTATAATACATTTCGTCATCACTTCAGTCCTTCCTTCATATACATATACGGATAGTTGTACAGAAAATTGCTTTTATTTCAATAGCTCTAGTTTTACAGTTCTATTTGAACAGGTGCATCAGTTGTATGAATGTACACAAACCAGTAAGGCCAAACATTGCTCTGGGCTAAATACTGAAACTTCATTATAACTGACCTCAAACAGATAAACTATACAAGGTAGTTTAGTTAGCAATTTTTATACAAGCATTTTTGATTGGTCTCCATTTTTGTACTAAGAGCATCCATGTTGTGAAATGCGTTGCCAGAGTGGGTTTTTCCCTAATATTTAACTAGCCGCTCTCCTTGGTTTTACCCACGCCGTTTCCGTTCCCGCAATGTTTCCGCGATAAAAAGTAGTTTATTCTCGTTTCAAACCTTTGTTCCAAATTTCAAGTCGTTCCGTTCAGCCGTTTCAACGTAATTGAGCAACAAACATCTAAACTTTCGTATTTGTAATAATAGTAGGATGTGAAAGTATTTGTTTGTTGCTCGATCACGCAGGAACGGCTGAACAAATCTGGTTAGATAGAGGGATACAGTAGAATAGCACACAAGAGTAAAAGCGCGTTGCGCTTGCTTGTGTCTTAAATTGTATCGTCTTCTGAATGAATGATTTACGCAAAAGAGCTTTAGAAACCCATGACCACTAAAATTTCGCAATTCATCATTAAAAACATGATCTACTTAAAAAAATTGAAGATTTTTTTTTATTTCGAACAAATTATTCAGGCATTGTGATCGAATCCTGTCACATACAGTTATTAAAGCGGCAGCAGCAATTTAATTTTAAATTCATATAGTTCGGAATATGGCCTATTATTATTGTAAAAGCCATCCGCCGTATAAAACTACAATACCAAAGCAATAAGTACCGTTATGGGAAAATTGGCACTAAAATACCGTGACGAGATTTATATCGTTATAAATGAGTATGTATGTCGCAAACCACGTACTATCTGAGTTCACATGAACACAGAATATTGTGATTTGCTTTCATTTCCCACAAACATCTGAACGTACCGACCGCTGAGTCGCTGTAGGCACTGCCTGGATGTGGACAAATCTCTTTTTGAGCAAAGCTGTAATAGACTACAGGCCCGTGAACAAAATGAATGGGTCATATGAACAACCAGGAGACCTGTGTATGTTGATAGAAGGGTATAAAATAATAATATTCACCACTATGCCGTCACTTGTAAGCTGTCCAACCGAGTGCAGGTGAAGAGGAGGCGTTGCAACTCTCGATCATTTCTCCCTGTCGCATGATTTTTGTACGGCGTTGCGGAATAATGGATAGAAGAGGTATTGCTTATAAAAGCATAGCTGCTTATTATTTTATACCCTTCTATCATTCTACATAGGTGTCCTGGTGGTTCATATGACCCACAAATTTTGTTCACAGGCCTGTAGTCTAAAAACAACACACCTGTTCATAAAAGCATAGCTGCATGTAGGCGTAACGAATGTCGGTAGCCATAATACTAAGACTCGGGATTGCTCGGAACAGTACACGTGGCTAGGTGTGGTGGCAGGTGGGGAAGATAGATATCTAAAATGCCCGAGCTACACGAGGCTAGTTTTTCAAGCTAGGATAGCAAGCTAGTGTTAGTAAGCTAGCAAGCTAGTAGCTTCGTGTGGACAAAGCTAGCGTTGCGTAGCGTTGTCTACACGAAGCTAGAAGTCATCATCATCATCATCATCAACCGTAAGACGTCCACTGCTGGACATAGGCCTCCCCCCTAAATTTCCACAACGAACGGTCCTGCGCAACCTGCAACCAGCGGTTTCCAGCGACCTTCGTGAGGTCATCTGTCCATCTAGTGGGAGGCCGTCCAACACTGCGTCTTCCGGTTCGTGGTCGCCACTCGAGAACCTTTCTTCCCCATCGGTTATCAGTTCTGCGAGCGATGTGGCCTGCCCATTGCCACTTCAGCTTAGCTACTCTTCGAGCTACGTCGGCCTACTTTAGTTCTTTTGCGTATATCCTCATTACGGATTCTGTCGCGCAAAGAGACTCCGAGCATAGCTCGCTCCATAGCTCGCTGTGTGACTTTGAGCTTTGTTATGAGGCCCACAGTTAAGCTAGAAGTACTAGCTTGCTATCCTAGCTTGAAAAACTAGCCTCGTGTAGTTCGGGCATTATCGAAAGCCACTGAAATGGTTCCGTTTGCAAACCTCCAAAATTCGTTTACGATATCCGACCCATCGCGGGAATTGATATTTGCTCAGGACCGACAGCAATGGTACAATGGAGATGAGATCTACCCAGCGATATGTTGACAAATATTTGTCTAACCTAGTGGCTTAGTTGATGGTAAGTCTGCCAGCGAAGCCATTGTCGTGGGTTTGATTTCCATTTACGGCAAATATTTGTGTGATTAATAGAAATATTTGATCTGTCCGGGTGTTTCAATGTACAATACATAATTACGTATTTATGTAGTTATATGTAAGTTTTATATCGGCTACTATTTGGCTCCCATAGTACAAGCTTTGCTTAGTTTGGGCTAGATATTTGTGTGAGAAATGTCCAATCATACGCTATACACAAGATCTAAGCCGACAAATACTCACTCCGAACATACGAACTCTCTTTATAATTTATCCTAGTGTTTATTTAACCACAGTTTGAGAACCGAGGCAGGTTATTTCTGTCCACAATTTAGGTCACAATAAAAATGGCACAGTTTAAATTTTAATTAAAAATGTATCGATCTGAAATTAATTGAACTTCACACCGGGGGCGTTTCAACGTTTCTTACGACGAATTGTATTAATTCGCGAGATGCGTAATTTTCTTTAGGTAAACAATAAAATTGCCGTTAGTCGAGTCCGTTGGCCTTTTTTACGCGTCGCCGAGTATTTAAAGATGCGACGAAAACGTTCCTTGGAGAGGTTATCATTCTTGTGACCATTCACAATACATTTTCCAGGCAAGTAAGTGTAATTGTTACAAAAATATAATGACAATCATTACTATGCTCAACCGATGGTGAAATAACATCATGAGACTATGCTCTTGGTTTGACCTATTATTTGTTTTTACCATTTTGATGACTGCTCCGCTACAAAATTTACGTAAAAATGTCGTACATAAAACAACAAAAGAAACAGTACCAATTTTAAATTAGCACACCTACCAATAACCTTGAGAATTACTGACACAACACCTTTATACCATTTCCGTGTTGTAGAAATGTTTATTTCAACAAAATTACTACATTTTATGTGTTCGTTTTTATCAACAGAATAAAGAATAAAAGCTATAGAATTGTACAACGATAAACGGTCAGTACAAAATGAAACTATAAAAGGGTAAAGTTTACAAAGAGGGTTGGAAAACAAAACTCTTCCTGTCATTTGATGTTTATTTATTTTCCTCTAACGGTGAAACTTCTTGGGTATTTTGCTAAGTGATTAGATAACCACAATGTTATTAAAACGGCACTTCTGGACATCCAGGTAATAGATTTGGGAGACAGCAGGGCGACTAAAACGCCTTTGTAGCACTCTTCTATGGCGGCTTTGAAGCTAATCTATTTTTCCTAAAACGCGCTTGAATGAACTCAGAAGTCCTAGGTTTTTATGGATGCCTGTACTATTATTAGCATTTATGTACAATGAGCGTGTCATGCGCTTGATGGTAAGCAACACGCCTGCCTATGACAGCAGTGTCAAGCAGTTAATGCAACATGAAGAGTCAGAATCACTACCCTGCATTGCACTGCTCTCGTCACCCAGAGATTTAAAATCATTTTATCTCTTTTGCCCTGTAATTTCTCTGAAAATATTACTCTTCAAACTGGAACACTGTGATGTTTACAGAATGTTTGATATTTATATGGCAAACTGGTCAAAGTGTGGTACTTCCCCAGACGTACTCTGCAATAGTCCTACCACTACAAATTTTAGGTACACATCAGGGATGTTACGGAGCTTCGACTCCCGACTCCAATAAGTCGGAAATTCCGATTATAATTACGCCTTCGGTTCCGACTTCGGCTCCGAAACTTTTAAAACGGAGGTTTTAATTGGAGGTAAGGTGTATAAATATTTGAGATAATCCCTTATTGCCGTGGAAAGTAAATGAAAACACAAAATCCCAACCCCTTAAATCCAATTGCTCTTCAATGTTTATCGTGTCCACGTGTTTGATAAAATAATGTTTTATTTGTCCCCAATAAAAATATCTCTCCTGCCACCATATCTAATCCTGCCTATGCCTCCGATTCCGATAAATCAAATTTAAAAACTCCGACCTCGACTTCGGTTCCGATAAAATGACCTCCGTTACATCCCTGGTACACATACATGGCGGTGTAAAAACCAGATGTAGATATACCCACATTTTCTGAATTATAGAGGAAAGCAAAAATACTGCTAAAATTCGTCGTTTTGAATTTCATAGTATTAAACAAAATCTTTGCTTTTATGTAAAACTACAAAAAAAAACAAAAAAGTTTTACAAGGCTAAAATTCGAAATATTAGCAGTATTTTTGTTTTCCTCTTAAATTAAGAAAATGTATAGCCCTTCTAGCTCTTACACTGCGAAATAAGATAAAGTTAGAATGAGTTTGTAAGTTCCTTACCGGCCGTCGAGCTGATGGGGCCCGTTTTGCAGCACCACATTGACGAGGTCTGGGTTGGCGAAGGTGACGAACCCGAAGCCCCTGGAGCGGCCCGACTCGCTGTTCTTCATCACCACGCAGTCGATCACATCGCCGTAGCGAGAGAAATACCGCTGCAGGTTTTCCTGCGACGTCTCCCATGATAGTCCTCCCACGAACAGTTTTCTAGACCACATATAATGATAAATTTTATTAGGTGTGTGATGGTATTACTAAATCATAGATGCGATTGGCACAGGAGTGGGACTATTCTTGAGATCTATCTAAGAGTGAGGACTAAGCCAAGCAAAATGAGTTAAAGAATACCCCCAGATGAGTATTTAATAATAATGCTAATGGTTGGGTATTCAGAGGTTTTGGCAACTTGATTGTATAATCTACGAGTATTTAATTAAGAAAGTTACAAACATAAAATATTTGAGATAACAAATCATCTGTACCAATGTTGCATATATTTTAATAATCATAAATGGTAGATTATGTGACTGGAGGAATATCAAACAATAATTATTTATTTATTTTATCGAGTAATAAAGGAAATTTTCATGTGTTTATGTTTTGGTGTTTCCTAAGTAAGTAAGGTTAGGTTAGTCATGCTGTAAAATTTAATCATAACATATTTTCATACTAAAGATTAGAACACTTGTTGACTGTCGATTAGTATACCCATACTAGGGAAATTTATAAAATAATAGGTATAATATTTAAAAAATAATTATAATAAAATTAAACAAGCTTTAAGAAACTTGTTAAACTGAGAGTTAAGAGTTATTTGTATCTAAAAGCTAACTTTATGAGTGTTTTCATCTGAAGCTGAAATCATGAATCATGGGACAACTTTCTAGCTTTATCCCACTGAAGAAATCCATGTAATGGAATAAATAGATGCTCTTGTCATTTGTGTTAATAAATTATCTATTATTATTAATAAATTTGATAATTTAACAAGTACGTCTTACATTTGAACTGCAATTAAAGATACCAATAACTAGAATTGGTATTTATTTCAACTGATAACTGCTAACTAGGTTTTGAGGTCGTTATGTATACAATATACTTTTTATCTATTGATATTAATGGTCATTTACCTAATCACTTATGTACTTAGATTGAATTCTTTGTTGTCCAAGTTCAAAATCTCATTTACATCAGAATGTAGTTTTAGATTCAAAAGAGATATTTTTTAAGGATGCATATTTATTTATATATTTCAGTTTTAAATTTCCTTTTAAACTGCTGATGACAGTGTATCGCATTACTTATTTAAAGTTAGACTTTCATGTTGTGAATATTAAAGTGTGAAAGTAGATTTGTTACTTTGTAAAAACTGAATGAATGAAGCTAACATTTAAAATATACTTAGATTATATAGTCTCAATTTTGCACCACTGCAACTTATAATTTATTTATTTATTATTGCTTCAAATTTTTAAAACTTTAAATTCAATAGGATTGAAGTCGCTAAACACTAGTTGTTAAAAACAGGCAAGTTGTGATAAAACCATTTTTATATAAAAAAAAAACAATAACTATATTTCTCACAGTCCATAAAACAAACTACATACGTACATACATTTTAACCAAGTTTGCATCTTACATAGTGACATTTAAAAATGCCAACTCCAAAGTGTGTCAAGATCCCTAGGATTTAAAAACTTGACACAGATTTCAATAAGTAGGTATATAATATATAACATTACCATATACTTTATTACAATGTATGTACAACCTAAAAACATAAAACCTATTCACATAAATTGATCTATTAACATTAACTCTTAAAAGTTAAAAAGTAAACATTTATAAAAGGATGTGGTTTAGCTATGAAACGGGCTTTGTAATCATAAAAAATAAAAAAATACTTGTGGACTCCACTGACTTTTTTGCATTGAGTGGTTCATTGGGATAATAAAGTACTCCTGTATTAGGCCAAAAGCATCAAGTTCTCATCATTACAAACAAATTTTATAATGTTAAACCTGTAACAACACAAACAAACAGACAGTTTTATAATAATAAAACTGTCAAGTTGTTTGTAATAACACATAATGTAGTTTGAGTATTCTTGATGAATATTAAGTGTCTTCTAGACCAGTTTCTTCATAGGTTGGTATTCGCAAAATCATCAATTTTACTATGGAGAACCCAGAAATCCAAAAAAAAACAATATTTTTTTTAGTGGAACATGAGAGAGAGACAAACTTCTTAGCATTCCATGGATTCACCGTGTGGGTGCCAGGTCCATCGTGTGGCAGAGAGAGAAATCTCGAATAGACCCCAAGACTTGTGACTCGGGCGTAGGTTTAAAAGGGGCCCCTTTTGGTGACGTACGTCAACACTCACCTTCACTACTCGTATTTCTCTCCCTACCCAGCCAAATCGGGTATGATCCTACTAGTGCAGCTTTAGATACTCGTTCTAGTATAGAACTTACTGCACTTCTGGACAAGCCAAGGTATTTAAGCAGGTTATAGAGATTTTGCTGGTATACCTCTCGCTCCTACTTCTACAGCGTATAAATTAACTACATAGCCTTTTTTTTTTCTACATAGCCATTTTTTACTCTGCATACTACTGCCATTACTACTCTGCATACTACATAAATGGCTTTCCACAGATACATTCTTCTGTGTATGATTGCACAAGTGTAACTGTCAAAGAGGCATAAGTTAGTTATGGTAAGCAGAAAACAAATAAATTTATTGATGTTACAAAGTTCAGAGTTAGCATTTTTTTTATATTGTTGTGGCAACATACTAAACAGTCCGATCAATCTAGATTTGTGTATGTTTTCAATAGGCATGTTTCTAGGCTATATGTTGTTTAGGGAGTATTTTAAGGGAGTGCATAAGCAGCTAACTAAATATTTCCACACCTGGTAAGGGTTTTCTCTCGCAAAGAGAGAGTCAAGGGCATAATCCACCACACTGGCCCAGTGTGGTGGATCATCATCCACGAACCCATCGTGGATGATGCATATTAGTTTCTTTGCAATGTTTAGAGATAGGGACAAAAATAAGCATCAGTAAGGGACTGAATTGTCACTTAAAATTTTCCAATTTTATTACGTTACTAAAAAAAATGTCTTCATATGTTATGAAAATAATAAACTTGCAACTGGTAAACTTTAAAAGAATATTATTTGAGTAACCACAATCCACTAATTTCCTTGTGCATGTGTGTTCATAAGGAAATTATATTAGATTCATCAGGCTACATGACATAGACATGAATATGGTGAATGGACTCATGGAAGGAATGGAATGGCTCAAACATTTGGGGCTCATAAACCACATTATAAATATAGCACAAAACAATATTTTATAAGAATCACCCAAAATAACTCAATACACATTTGTTTTTTTGTCAAGTAATGACTATGAATTGATAAGCATTAGCTTCAGTGATTCAGACTGAAGGTATCTTATCTTCATGACCGCCTACCAATATTGTTCTTTGTGAAGATCCATTATAACTTTTATTTATAATATGTATATGTACAAAAATTGCAATAAGGTTATGCTTACTAAACACAATTACTTAGAAGTGAAAGTAACATTCACTTTTTTTGCTAGTCTCCATATTGGTCATTTATTTCTAGTGTGGTGTGGGCTTTTATTTACTGAACACATGGGATTTTGAAGCAACTATTACAATTTGTTTTATTTTTGGTTTAAAACTTGTTGTTTTATGTTGATAATTACTATTCAATCAATATGAAATGGATGCATATCAGCTGAATTTTTAACAGAAGTTGGTAGTAAACATCAATAGACACATTACCCACATATTGTAAAAATACCACAATGTTATGTTTTTAGAAATGTTTGTAACAATTTTCCGACATAGTAGGTAGTTAGGCACTAACGAATATGCAAATGAATCAGCACGTTTCGTCTTGTAGGTAAATGAGAGCAAGCTACGCGGCAATACGATCATTGATCTAATAACCTCTTTTGCGAAACAACCTCTTCGCATCATAATGCTAAACGCAAAACGACGCCAACTAAACCTTATGGTAAAATCACCGATAAGAGAAAGCAGTGATTAGTCACAGAAAGGTTAATTTTACAATATTGCGACGCATCCAGATCACGGATATTGTTCACGAAACAGTTACATAAACTGCTTTTGTGGAATCCCAGCTACATTTTAACGAATACCATCGAAGGATGGAATCATGGGAAAGTAATAGCTGCCATGATCGTACCACGCAAGTCGCGCGGCGAAGCTTGGGGTCGGTGTCCGCTAGCCGGTATAAAGTAAAAGGGTAATTGAGAATCCGCGGCCCGTAACAGTCAGGTTACAGGTGACGCACGTCATCAGACATCAGAATAATAGTTACATCCAAAGAATCAGGAAAAGCATTGATTGAAAGACTATTGAAATTGGGGCCTCGGGGACTCTCCATGAAATGCGACACACCAAGCGAACATGCCAGTTCGGTTGACCTAATAGAGGTGGCACATTGCGGATGAATTCTAGCAAATATGGTAAAAATTTAAAAACACTTACCCCTTCTCATCATCGTCCATGTCTGGGTTCATACGCATAACTTATTACTAATTAAAAAATAATGGTTGGCACCGGTAAAGACACCCAAACCACACAAGCACAGACCCACACGAAGGATTATGGCGGACCAACAATTTCCGCTCTCTTAAAAAATCGTCATGGAAGCCGGAAATAGTCATATATACATATAATTAACGATAGCAAGATAAAATCACGATAATTATTGAAAACTTTCCAATTTCACTACGTGTAAACTATGAAATTTTTTATTTAAGTTATGTACTTTATATATTTTTACCGATAAAGGATATAAGTGTTGTTTTAGAGTCAATTGACTTCATGACTCGAGGATATTCATAACTATACCAATAGAGGGCAGCACAAATATTGCCAGTAATATAAAATATCACGTTAGCTCAGTGTTCTCTCATTCAAACATGAAAAAACTGGAAAACCACAGACGATGTAACACTTTTGTAAAGTCTGACTTGTTAGAAAATGAAAGTACCTAACTAAACTTTTTCGTCATATTTCTGTGTTTATTAGTTAGTAGTCTATCACACTAAGATAGCTGAAAATAAGTTAAAAAATATCGGTATAGTCCATTGAAATGTTACAATTTAAGGACCAAATATTGAATTTTTTAGAGGACGCAATTTTATTTATGGGACATGTTTGGAGGGTCTATAGAAGCTTAACATCAACTTTGTGGGTCCCAACCCTTGTCAAGTTATAATATGTAGCAAATTGTTTTGCCTAGAAATTTGTTTATTTAACTTTTTGCCCTAAATGATAATTAAATAAATAATAATAAATAAATATTGGTGGACAATTCACACACAACACCATCTGGGTAGCGATTCTGAAACCATTCGGTTGCATCCGACACGGAATCTCATCTCTCGGTCTCTGTCATGCTTATCAGATAAGATAAAGACCGAGAGATGATTTTCCGTGTCGGAGGCAACCGAATGGTTTCAGAATCGCTACCCTGACCCCAAACTAAGCAACGCTTGTGTGATGGCGGCCAGCTGATATAATACTTATATAGTTTTAAATACATACTTATTATACATAGAAACACATAGAAAACAAATTATATTAAATGAATTTGCCCTAAGTTAAACATTTCACTTTGACCGGATTCTCATGAGCATTAACGAACCCGGTCAACTTTGGAGCGCTGTAACTTAGTTTTAAATGTATGAAATTAAAAAAAAAACGGGGAAAAATTTTGCTCAAAAGATCACCTTGGTTACAAGATTGGTCTGCGATATTTTTTTGTTAAATGTATAAAAAAAAAGTTGTAGAGCAAAAAAAAAGAAATGTATAAAACTCTTTTGCTTTTAACTTCTTTGATTTTTAATTTAGGGCAAAACGTTATCTAGATATATTTGTAGGCGAAACAATTTGCTACAAATTATGCCTTGACAATTTTTTTGTAAGACGTATAGTTTCCGAGATATCGCGAGAAAAGTGTTTTCACCACTTTTTCCAAGATGGCGGTCGGGGGACAAGGGTAGGGACCCCATAAACTTGAGGTTAAGCTTCTATTGACTGCCCACTCATGTACCAAAAATAAAATTGCGTCCTCTAAAAAATGGAAAGCTCATGTTGTAACATTTCAATGGACTAGTAATAGAAACAGAGACACAGCTGCCAAAATTTATTTAACTTTTAAAAAACTTACGTGAGTACAGCGAAGACGTTATCTAACTAGAGCCGGTTTTCAGGGAGCGGTTGCCAACCGCGCCCGCATGCGGGCGCAGCAGATTTGTATGTAAAATTGAATTCAAAACTCACGACGCGGTTTACGGCCGCGGCAGCTGCGGCAGCCGCGCGGCGCCCGCGTGGCTGCACACGGTTCTTGCGCAGTAGCTTTGTTTTTGTTGTTGTGTGAAAACGCCCCATTGGATTATACCCAGTTTACATTATTCCAGTCCAGCGACCGAATCCAGCACTGGAATGCTTACTGGAATAATGTAAACTAGCCCAGGGTAGCGATTCTGAAACCATTCGGTTGCATCCGACACGGAATCTCATCTCTCGGTCTTTGTCTTATCTGTTTAGCATGACAAAGACCGAGAGATGAGATTCCGTGTCGGATGCAACCGAATGGTTTCAGAATCGCTACCCTGGAAAGCAATGGCACTGGATTGATGCTTTCCAGTGCCGGTTTCCATTTTTTCAGTAAGCAATCCAGCGCTGGATTTGATCGCTGGACTGGAATAATGTAAGCCGGGTATTAAGTAACTGCTTAGGGACCTGACAAGGTATGCAGTGTAGTTCTCATTGTAATTTTAGTTTTCGTTTTATATAAGAAAATAATCTCTGCCCAGAATATAATAAAAAAAATGTGTGCGCTTAAAACCGCACGGCAGAAGTGAAAACTAAAATAAGAAATACTTAACTATATAAAGACTACTAAATAATTTTAATTTAAAACGTTTACGGCTGAATGATTAGTATCCATGGCCAAGAATAAATTAAAAAAAAATAATTACGCGGGTCGAAAATGCCGTTTGACTCACAAGTTTTTAGTGTTTGCTATTTAGTTATGTCATATTTATGTATTTCGCTAAAAATGCATAAATATGTTGTGTTATAGTGTATTTGTGTAAGCACTTTCTTATGAAAAAGGGTATCATTTTGTGTGTTTACGTAGTGTAAGTGCTGTGATAAAATATTACAACCATAACTTTTTTGCAATGGACGTGAAATGCAAATTTAACATTTCGTGACAGGTTCAATTGATGTGGTAAGTACCTAGAAGTTAATGTCGTGATAAAAAAGTTTAAAAATTCGCCAGTTTCAGCGAGAAAGTCGCTAAGGTGCCAGTCAACACTGGTAGTGAGCAGCGAGAGAGAGTAAGAGTATGTATTGTCCCATGTCCTCCTCTAACAATTATCTTTCTCGGTCTGGCACGTTTGTTGACCACATTATCTTTCTCGCTCTAGCATCCCGAGTTTACCCGAAATTTCTTATCATATCCGAGCGTGATGATCACGTGATCATGAATCCATTTCACAGCCCACGAAAATTCTGTCTATAACGCGCCTAAAGAAGTTTTCACTTCAATAAACTGATTGACAATGTTTCAATATATTACATTTATTTTGTTAGACAGTCATGTTGCTTTAGCTCTCTGGGTTAGCTATTTTTCTGATACTTCAGTGCGGTCAACTTGTAGAATGTAGCGGTGGCACCACGATTGAAGGGTGCTGCAATCTATAAAAAATTAGACAACTTTTAGGTAGGATTCTGAACGTAATCCGAATGGGGCGTTTTCAAGATGCTAAATAACCTGCCCAAGACAGGTCCCTATTTCATCAGGGGTGGTGCCCATGTTTTATTTCGATAGAGAAATTTCACAAAAACCAACAATGGTGCCACACTTGGCAATATTTAGAACTATCTATTTATTTGACAAGATAATTTGCACCTGGGTAGCGAATCTAAATGTGATTCCGAATGGCTCGGAATCGGAATGCCAATTCCTGTCTCTGTCATTCTAAACAGATAAGACAAAGACCGAGAGATGAGACTCCGTGTCGGATGCAACCGAATGGTTTCAGAATCGCTACCCAGGTAATCCGTGGTAGGACTCTTGGGAAAGTACCACCTTTCAAAACTAAACTTAAGTACCTTTTCCAGTTATTCTACGGCCAAGCATTCATGTGCAAACATTATTGTGTTCTGTTTTGAAGGGAAATGTATCCAGAGAAATTACAGGGCTGAGAGATATAATATCTTAGATCTCTGGGTGACGAGCGCAGTGCACTGCTAGGTAATAATTTGGACTCTTCGTGTTCCAGTAGCTGCGTGTCACTGTGCTGTTATGTGGCAGGCATGTTGCTTACCATCAGGTACATGTCCTGCTCGTCTCGTCATTCTATACTGTAAAAAAATCAACCTGCATCAATGTAAGGGTACGTTATGTATATTAAAACAAAGAACTTCTGGGTAGCGATTCTGAAACCATTCGGTTGCATCCGACACGGAATCTCATCTCTCGGTCTTTGTCATGCTAAACAGATAAGACAAAGACCGAGAGATGAGATTCCGTGTCGGATGCAACCGAATGGTTTCAGAATCGCTACCCTGGTCTACAACTTTTGTTAAAACTCAATACATAATTATCTTGTTTTATTTTTAGTTTTTGTTATCCTCTCTAGCGCTGTTTAGCTTAGCATTTTTAACGAGTGTTATAGAGTGCGCGTATTCTTGTGACGAAAAGTTCGATGTTTTTAGACAGGGCAAATTCACATTTTTTTTTGTTTGGAAAAAATTCAATACGTATTTTTAAGAACTTATCACAAAAGTTGACACATTTGTTGCACTTGACGTGCCCTTACAAGCATGCAGGCTAATGACGGTGTACGCCGGATGTATTTACCTATCACTATTTATGTCAAAAACCAAAATGAGTAGTAGTGATTACTTACTCTGTGATGAGTAGAATCACAGCATACCTCGCCGCTAGCGATTCTAGGGGTCAAGCAGTTAGGTGGTGTGTTAACCACTTACGCCAGATACACAGACGCAGTTTATTACCAATTTCAACGTGATCAGGGCATATCAATGGTTTAAATGATAATGAACACTTTTAACCCTTAATTTGGCATGGACAATTTTACCAGAGTTTTGTGTTTATACATAACTAGGCTTAATAATAGCGATGCAAAAGAGCAATGAAAAATAACATTTTAATTAAATTAATGTTTAAAATTTTAAAAGCGAGTTTTAAATTTTCGCGAAAAAACAGTGATGTTGATTTTTTACGACGTTGCCAAATTGGGTCAAGGTAATGAAAAACAAGTCAAGCTTAGTTTTTTTATACTTTACATGAAAATCATAAAAACAATTTAGTTTTTTAGTCAAACACAGACGGTTACTTATTGCATTCTTTTTCTATAATGTCGGGAAAGTGTCCCATTCCGTTTTCCGTCATAATATATCTGTTGTCGTCTATAGGTCGGCTCAAAATAAGTTTTTTTATGATTGCACTTTGCGCCTGCCATGTTTCTGCATGTAATATGTTTAGATGAAATTGACATGAAAATCTGCCAGCAAAACTCTTTCAACCTCATTATCTATTTCAGACGTCTTTGAGCACTATGTTGACCATAAAACCACCATCCGTTATTGGTACAAATATCAATAATCTGAGCAAATATGCCCATTTCCCATTTAGTCTTAATTTAGATTCTATAGAGAGCAATAAGCATATCAGCAAAATGAACACACCCATGTGTGCAATATAATATTTCACAACTTGAGGGCAACTTACATCTGTTTCGACTGTGTCGACTTTTGCTTTCTACTAGTTGAATTCGTTTGCACAGAAAGTGCCAATTGTACGGCTGGTACGAGAGTAATCGCTGATAACGATGGTACTGTTTCATAGTCAACTTCATTTGCAGAAGGAAATAGAGTTCGTATAATTGGAGATAAAGGAATGTCATGGTCTAATTATGAGTAATGTGTTGGATTTGTATTGTATTCGGCTCCACTGTCAATCAGGTTCAAACGTTCTAACAATAAGTCAAGGGAAGGTGTTGAAGAGCTGTAAAAGTCATCATGTTGGCGTAAATTATGATGTGGTGATAATGTCAAGACCTTTGGCAATGTTGACTTTTTACCACAAACACAAAATCATCTACTATTACGGACCTTTGGCAATGTCGCTTTTTTACAACATTGGGATTAGAAGACGTGTCGTGATTTAGTGAGCACATAATGCAAGCCAAGTTTTATTGGAAACATTAGTTAGTTTCAATATCAATCATATTCAAGCAAAATACCAACTCCTCAAGTATAAAATACAAATAAATTCATAATACCTACTTACGGATGTATTCGTTACGTCCCGCGGCATGTCAACTAACTGACAAAAATGGTATTGGACATAATTAAAAAACCAGATTTAATTTTATTTTTTAGTGTTGTATATAAGTACTTACATTAATTTAATAATACAATCGATTTATTTCGATAAATAATAATTACCGTTGGCTGTATATTTTAAATTAAGGGTTAATTGTTTGCTATTTTGACTATTATCTCTATGCATGTGCTTGGTTCTTACGCGACATTATTTTTTTATTATTTCACAGATTATTTGCTGAAATTATGTTACGAAGTGTTTTTCTGAATTAATGGTTAGAATGTAGTATGAATTGAATTGTCCATTTACTTAGATCATCATCACACTTAGAAATGCCAGACTCATGGACCAGTTTATTGATAACGTTCAAGGTGCGTTCAAGAAATATCTATTTAAATAAAATAAATATAAATAAATAAATATTGGTGGTGGACAATTCACACACAATACCATCTGACCCCAAACTAAGCAAAGCTTGTGTGATGGCAGATAGCTGAAATAATACTTATATAGTATTAAATACGTACTTATCATTCATAGAAGCACCCAGACACAGTGCAAATATTTGAATTCATCACACAAATATTTGCACTGGGTGGGAATCGAACCCACGACCCTCGGCTTCGCAGGCAGAGCTACTACAAACTAAGCCACGAGGCCAGTCAAGAAACTTGGAAAAAGCAAAAATGTTTGCTTTTTCCAAGTTTTCTCAAAAAATTTCAAACAACCTTTGACTTTTTGAGAACTCGAATAAGTTTGTTTGTTAGTAGGTCAAGGTAATTTTTTACCTGAAAATTGAAACTAAACAATAAATTGGTTTTCTGACATGTATTCAAACATAAACACCGTCCTGATACATGAACTAATAATACTTAAATTTATATAAATATTCAGAAAGTTTGTGTAAAATTCAAGTTATAAATATAACTCGTACAAATTAAAAGTCACTATGAATTACAGGTACAGCAGCTACCGTTACCGGAATATCTTCATAAAGATTGAAATGAAAAGGAAAACATATCCCCACCTGAAAAAAAGAACATTAAGGTAAATAGGTAAAGTAAATAGGGTAATTTGTTCTAAAGATGGATTTATGTTCCTACAGCTAGGACTCTGGGCTTAATCGACCATGGCCAAGTGCAGGTTAACCGATGACACATGTCCTTGGGAACCTCCTTGTGGTGCACCCTGGAGATCAGTCGGGAACTTCTTTCGGTGGGTTCTGGCTGGCTGGTCGCTTATCCCGGTGGTGGTGAAAATTTCTATCCACATTCCTCGAGCACTATAGAATATAGCACTATGGAATATCTCGGGTAGTGTAGGGCTGAAAAGACTTAGAAACTTTACTTGACTGTTATTTCTATCTGGCCAAGTATTAATACCAAGTTTTTTCAGAAAGGCGCTCTTGGAGCATAAGTCTTCGGACCCGAAGTAGAGCCGCTCGCCTAGGCTGTTCCCGCCATGCCTAAGGTGATGAAACTAAATTTGGGTTGCGCGGTGCGGCGCAACCGAAAGGAGTATGTCATATTGGGGACGTTGCGAGCGTGGAGTAGATACCACGAGACGAGAATAGTGCCGGTATGCGCTGCGCTGCTCTCCCTGCCCGCTGCAACATTACGTGACTGCCGACGTTAGATAGCGGATGCAGTGAGGCTACTAGCTACAAGGGAACAAGAATGCCCTGTCTTGAGGCGTGGTGCGGACGGGATGATCCTGCTGCCCAGAGATCATCCCGTCGCGGACAACAAAAGACACCCAAACGTGGTGTCTGGCCTCCGAGGTGGTCTGGTATCATGATGCGCTAGTGTCAGCTCTGAGTTGAACCCGGAGGCCGCGGTGGACTCGTGTAAGAAGTCAGTTAAACAGTATTTCACAATAATTATATCTACCTATCCAAGGCATTACTTGAGTCACCGCCATTTTAAAAATTTAGTAACTTAACTCTAAAAACCTGCACTAATATCAACTACTCTTATTCCAAGTACGCACAAGCTATAAAATGTATGAGTGATTCGGATTGATACCCTAACGATATACTCGTAGGAAGGGGCGCTTCTAGTTAATCCATAAAATCAAATATGACGTGAACTCACCCTAAATACATAAGATATTTCTACCATTGGGTCTGTTGTTTTTACACTTGTAGGTGTTATTTGGGGTATTTCCATTTTCAAATTGTATAATCCGGACATCGTCTTTCCAACGTCGTTATTTTTAACTTTGCATATTTTCTTTTCTTCGTCAGCATAGCCAGATGTAACTGAGTAACTCAGCTTCTGAAAGAATAGATATTCAAAATTATGGAATAGCCTTTTTCCAGGGATATCAAAACATTTAGGCAAAATACGCAAACTTCAGTAAGTTAACTCCATTGTAATAACAATAAATAAACAAATATAGTTGATTTAAAATAACAATTACATACTTGTATTAATGCTACATTGACTTCCGATATCCTGATTTTCTTCTCATTGGTTACAATAACCTCGAATGGTACTGTTTGTCTCGCAGCCATTCCTTTATATGTTTTTACTTGGACGTCTACTTTTCCAGGGACCCGTTTAAATATTCTGTGAAACTCGTAAAAACTGGTTGTCTAAAAAGTACATTTTGGCACTTAAATATTTTCAAAATAATCCAAATGCTTCGCACATGTAGATTCGCGACTCCCCTTTGTAAGTAATCTATTTTATAATTTCCATTCTGCGACGCGGGATCTTCTTTAACAAAAATAGAGTTACAGCTTTGATCCAATGCACTACCAAGTACATCTTGATGTATGTCACAAACAGTCATGTCCTCGAAATATGTTTTACTTGGTACATGTTCTAAAAACTTTCATATCGTTTTATTTCGTCTGAAATTCATATTCAGTGCAAATGTCCATGGATTTCGTGACATATAGCACGAAATATAATCGCTACTACTACTGTTAAGCTACCGTTGCGTCCAATTCTTCAACTATTGTGGTTATTCTGAGAGATTCAAAACTGAATAGCCAGAGCAAAATTTTATTTTATTTGGCATATCAATAAATCAAACAAAGTGATTATTGCTCCCGGCTGACAAAGTACTCAAAGTATTAAATAAATTAGTCAAAATATCTTATATTTAGGCTACAAGTGCGTCTTGCTGTGTTACCCGCGTCTAAACAGTTTTGCATGATAATTTAATTTCAAATCATATAACTAACTTTCGTCTTTATAACATTAGTGTGCATAACGGTAGCTTAGATTCTAGATATTACTCTTGATGATAAGGTCCCCTTATAAGGTTTAAAGACGTTTATTCTCATATAAGACAATTATCACTTCCATGAGACCTATAAATAAAAACCCAATGTTTTTGGGTTCGTCGCCGTAGAAAACTTAATAATAATAAATTTACAAAACCAGTTATAAATATGAAACCTATACTTACAATAAAAAATGATACACGTTCAATTAAACAGATTTAGATTGGTTAGGTGCTTATTTTAGCTACACTTGCATCTTAAGTAGGTACATGCTTAGTAAGTCGCATTTGCATGCACACTTATCAACACAGAGTCCCACTGCTGAGGCGCGGGTCTCTTTCTACCACGTAGGAAGGATTAGGAAACATTCTACCACCCTGGCCAAGTTTATACTTGACCACCATCTCGCCTGATGTTAAAAACCTTCTCCGACAAGCAGATTTCGTCACGATGTATTTCTTTCACCGTCTTTAGTTAGCGGCCGTACAAACATGACTTCGATAAGACAGTAGTATACGTAGGAATCGAACTAGGGGTTCCGTATCGGCAGCTGCCTTTCACCCGACTAGATGAGCCGTAGCTTTCACAAGACAGCCTTATCTAACTTAAAGTAAGTACTAACCAGCATATCATCCAAATCGTTTAGATTAACATTAGATAAAACGTGAAAAGGGACGACTTTCCGCAGGACATATTTTGGTTTACTTTTTATCTTAATGCAGTACTGGACCTGAGCAATCGAAGATTTGAATGTTGACGGCAAGTCTTCCGGCAAGGCGAAATGAAATGGATAAATATATACACCTGCTGGTATTTTATTACCTAAAAAAGAAACGGAAACTTTTTGTCCAGACACTAAACAATATAATACAATATGTTGTGTACATAGAAAAAAGTAATATAGTCGGTCCAGACCTACTTAAGTTACAGTAGAGTCTGCTGGCCTTTTTTCACTGATCTGACAGGGTGATCATGTGCGTGCGCTCTCACACGCCTTGAAAAAGGCTGCTGGAAGCGAATGAAACTTAAGTTGGACTGGAGCTGGACTAAGGATGATGACCCATCCCCCCCTGAGCTTGGTCTAGAACTACATAACTAAGGTGGACCACCAATTGAACCGCACACACGCACTTATCACACAGTCTTGTGGTTTGACAATTGTGACAACTATGTGACCCGCTCCCCAGGCGGCAAACCTGGATCCACCCTTGACTGGATCGACCATATCACTCGTGAGTTAGGCCCAATTTTCACGGCGCGGTTTCAAACCGCGCCCGCGCGCGTGCGCGGCACCGCGCCCCGCGACGATTTTGTTTCAATACTCACGAGACCGCAGGTTTTCGTGGTTTCTACTGCGAAAACCTACTGCGCAAGAATCGCGCTCAGCCACGCGGGCGCCGCGGCCGTAAACCGCGTCGTGAGTTTTGAATTCAATTTTACATACAAATCTGCCGCGACCGCGCGCGGTCGCAGTTGGCAACCGCTCCGTGAAAACCGGCTCTTAAACCCTTGAATTTAATTGTATTTATGTTACCTTAAATACTTACCACGTTGATAGATTTCAAAGATATTTATTGTTTTAATGAACATAATTTTTTTCTTCTCTGAGTAAATTTTGATATAGGGAATAGTTGGCATTGCTCTACTCCATTGCGCTTTACTTATACCTACAATTTCTAAGTCTATTGCTAAAAAAAAACATCAACTGTTTAGTTTATAATTATTACTGTGTCCTGGTTTGAAGGGCAATATTTCCAGAGAAATTAGAGGGGATAAAGATAAAACATCTTAAGTCTATGAGCGCAGTGTAGAGCTTGGCAAAGATTTGTACTCTTCATGTTCTAATAGCTGCGTGACACTGGGATGTTATGGGTAGGTCTATTGTTTGTCTTTAGTCACATGTTTGTACTGTTCGTCCCGTCACACTATACATAATATTTATGTATATAACTTTAGAACTTTTTGATTACACATCAAAATAGTTTAATTTAGTTAATTAAACATTTGTTAACAAACAAATAAAAGTAATGAATAGTCTAAAGGTCTCACTTTCAATTTTCAGATCCTTGTCTATATCCAGGGTTATAGTTCCTGTAACTATATCGCCAGTGTAAAAACATCCAGTAGAATCACTATTCAAATTCACAGTCACGTAATTTCCCCATGCCATTGTGTTTTCTTATATAATAGAAACGATAATAGTTTTATAATTTTGTGGGGCGAGTTCCACTCACATTTTTCAATATACCGGTACAACTGTGTACATTATCAATGGAAGATAAGAAACGATTGATAGTCTGATGATGATTACTGGGCACGACGATACATTAATTTCGATAACGAGGGCAGAGCTGATTAGTTCGTTTTATCAAGCCCTGGTCTGGCGCGGTCCCAGGAATTTTAGAGGGGGTCACCAGTACGCAGCCTCAGATTTGGGGGGAGGGTCATCAGTAGATATTCAATAAATCGAGTAAATAGACTTCACTAGTAGTGCCCCATGATTTCCAACGCTAAAAAATAGTTTATAGACTATGAGATATCTTAATATTTAGTAGTGGTAGGACTCTTAGCAGAGTCCACCTGGGGAAGTGTCACACCTTTGCCAGTTATTCTACGGCCAAGCAGTAATGTGCAAACACTACTGTGTTCCGGTTTGAAGGGCAATGTTTCCAGAGAAATTACAGGGCTTAGAGGTATAATAACTTAGATCTCTGGGTGACGCGCGCAGTGCGGTGCTAGGTAATGATATGGACTCGTTCATGTTCCAATAGCTACGTGTCACTGTGCTGTTATAAGGCAGGCATGTTGCTTACCATCAGGCACATGTCTTGCTCGTCTCATCACTCTTTATTTAGAAAAAAAAGGGACAGGATGAATATAACATATACTTGATGGTAAGCAAAACACAATCTTATACTGCTTCCTTTCTCATAATTTATCTAAACTCGTCAATGTACGCAGTATTCTTAAAACTTTTTTGCAAACTAGCAATCCGCCCTGGCTTCGCTCGTTTTACATAATATATAGCTTATAGCACTCAGGGATCACGACTTCACGACTGATCACGAACATATCCAACAGTAAAATAATTTTTGAAATCGGTCCAGTAGTTCCTGAGATTAGCGCGTTCAAAAAAACCCTTTCAGCTTTGTAATATTAGCATAGATAAATAAATAAATATTGGTGGAAAATTAACACACAACACATAAGGAAGTACATTAACGGAATGACGATAATTATTTTTACTTAGAGAAATTTTAATACACTAAAACACCTATATGAAAATTTCGCAGACAATGGTTTCTATGGAAGTTAGACTACTTTTATGTATTAAATAATTAGGTTCATATATACGTATATGGCCATAATTGAACTCCTAAGCCCTAAGCATGTGCCTAAGCAAATCGACGCTTGAAAAGCAAACATTAACAAACGATACTTTGACAACTTTTTACCAGAGCGCTTTAAAGTTTTCTTTTTGCGAAAAAAAACTTGGAAAATTGCGTAAGTACCTGTTTCGTTTTTGAAGATTACCAAAGTCATTTATGTAAGTATGTATTTAAAACTATATAAGTATTATATCAGCTATTTGGCCGCCATCACACAAGCTTTGCTTAGTTTGGGGTCAGATGGTGTTGTGTGTGAATTGTCCATCAATATTTATTTATTTATTTATTTATTTATTTTAAAGATTGGTAAACTGACATTTAAGTAATGTGCATTTTCTTCATATTTTACAAAATAGAATCGGTTAGTGACAATTTTATTATGACTACGAACAGGCAAAAATATCTAACGACAGCATTGTATTACAAATCAAATAAAATTTACTAAAACCTTTTAATTTATCATAAAGTAACGATGACGCCAGGAGGCGGCTTAAGCAAATGGCAATTAGGCAAAGACTCGAAGTCGAGTCGATTACTAGCGGAATCCCAACCGTTAGTGATCAGCTCTACAGACGCGAATTAGAATTAGGTTTGAAATGTACCCCCAACTCCCCTATATTTTCCTTTTCTTCTCCTAATCCAAGAAATGTGTATAAAAATAAAACCGGCCAAGTGAGAGTGGGACTCCCGCACGAAGGGTTTCGTGCCATTAGCAAATAAAAGGTGAAAACTTATTACATTATTAATACTTATTGGAAACTACACGGGTGTGCCGGAAGGCATGGCCTGACCATCATGGCATGGCCATCTAGAAATGTGTTTGCATTTCCCATTGGCTCACGCTTTTCTAGATGGTCATGCCGTGATGGTTAGGCCACGCCCTTTCAGCATTTCCCATTGGCTGACGCATTTCTAGATGGCCAATGGCCGTGGCCCCGAGTTCACCCGAAGGTTTCTTATCATACCCGAGCGTGACGCTAGAATTCAATTCACACCCCACGAAAAATCAGTCAAGGCACGCCAAAAGAAGTTTTCATTTCAAGATATTGAACTTTCTAAAAAAATACGAAGAATTTTTTCTCCCAACCTAAAGTATCTAAAGCTGCACTAGTAGGATCATATCGGGCTCATATCAGGATCATATCATCATATTTGGCTGGGCAGGGAGAGAAATACGAGTGTGAGTGTTGACGTACGTCACCAAAAGGGGCCCCTTTTAAACCTACGCCCGAGTCACAAGTCTTGGGCTCTATTCGAGATTTCTCTCTCTGCCACACGATGGACCCGGCACCCGCATGGTGAATCCATGGAATGCTAAGAAGTTCGTCTCTCTCTCTTAAGTGGAGATTTGATTGGTATGGTATTTCTAAATATTACCTGTCAAGTAGGTCCGCCTCTGCGCTTTTGGCTCGTTGTTGTCTCGTTCTTCTTCACAAGCACGATTGAATCTAAAGATGTTATTTCGGCCAGCACTTTTAATCACTTTCAGCATAATTAAAGCCATTAATTAGCTTAGACACGAATAAAAACACCAAATACAAACACACTCTTGTCACCTGACGTAAACAATAAGATGAAGGCGCGGCAATTAGTTTCGTATTTTACCGCGGGCAGAGTTGTATTGCGCGCACTCTTACTATATAGAGTGTGTTTGATGAACTAAACACAGCGACTGCTGTATTTTGTTCATTGAATTGCCAGCCGTCGGCCCGCAAGTATGGATGAACCTTAAAAACACAATTAATGCCAAATTCTATTAAAAGTTTGTATTCACTACTAAGTACACCGCGAAAGCGCAGTATTTTACAAACTTATATCTTAGGGAACAAGCAAAATATTTAAAAAATTAAAAAAGTATTTATTTGAAAATAAATTAACTATGACGCACATATTATTCGGTATCATCGTAAATATGGACGACATTGAAATTAAATAAAGTTATTTAATTCTTAATTAAATAATTAAATCAAAAAAATCGGTTGTCTGTAATCTGTAAAGTTACTGACGATAGTTGAACGTGACAACTTCAACTACGCCTCAGAGCGAGGTAACGGCGGTAACGGCCCATGACGTCATGCGGCGAGGTAACGGCGCATGACGTCATGTTTTTTCGTGCGTGCAGCCTGCTTCATCGAATTATAAGACGTTGTCACGTCAAAAACATTACTTAACAAGTTAGTTAGTATCTTAGGACCACAGATTACAGAATTTCTGTAATCTGCTTAGGACATAAAAATCGACTGTCTGTAAAGTTACTGACGATAGTTGAACGTGACAACTTCAACTCCAAGCCTTAAATGGAACGCCTCAGAGCGAGGTAACGCCGCATGACGTCATGTTTTTTCGTGCGTGCAGCCGGCTTCATCGAATTATAAGACGTTGTCACGTCAAAAGTATCTCAACTAATCACTAATGCACTCTGGTACCTAAACTAGCTCGTGAAGTCCGAGCGACGTCACACAAATAAAGTCATTACTCAACAACAAAACCATATTTTGTATGTCTGTAAACGACAATGTAGTTACTTATTAATATAATCTATCTCTTAAGCATCAAAATAAACTAATCATCGAGAAAATATCATGTAAAAATAAGTTAAAAGTCCAATGCCTGTGCTGGCCAAATTTGTCTTCGGCGATTATGTGACCTGGCTACTAATTAGAGTCTTTCTCCCTGTTTATGTCACATTTTAAATACTTCGGTACAGCACGGCACTAATGAATACAGCAATTCACTTATATGAAAAGTGCAACAAATAAAATGAGAAAATTCTGAACTTATATAATTAAATGTATCTGTATCCAATGCCTGTATCCAATGAAACTGTAAATATGACAACTTGGCAACGCTGTCTGACGCTTCAAGCTAAACAGTGCTTTCCAGACATGTTTAGGCAAGCTGCGAGTGAGGAGGAAGGAGAAGCGTACGGGAGGAGGCTTCTCGAAAAAATATAGAACACACTTCGAATCACTTCACTACGCAAGTTACTACACACTCGCACTAATCAATCTGTGTCCACACGTATTTGATACCAGTCACTTAACAACTGCACGAAACACCTGCATGGCCGATTAGAGACCAACGCCAGTGTGTGGAGGGTCGTTTTGTCATGACTTGTGATCACTCGCCGTCGCTCGCCCAGCTGGCCGAGTGACGGCAAGTGGCCAGTGTGTATAGGACTCATTTGCCTCGACTCGTCTCACTCGTGACCGGTGTCGGTTTTTGGGCACAAAACAAAGGCGCTCGTAGCTCGTTTTGGCCTGCGCTCAGCCAGTGTGTGGATGCTTCCACTCGTCATGTCCGGTTTTGTCGGCGCTCGCGTTGGCCTGCGCTCGGCCAGTGTGTGGATGCTACCACTCGTCTTGTGCCGTTTTGTCGACGCTTGCGCTGGCCTCCACTCGGCCAGTGTGTATAGGCGGCTTTACAAGTTTGGATCCAGTGGCAGTTTGCACAATTCAGTCCATCAGTCCAGTTACAAGCAGTCAGTGATATTTAGACATTGACATTTGTGACGAATGTCAAAATTCAGAAACAAGGTTTCCGTGGTGTTTTTGCCAATCGGTATTTCAGAATGATTTTACTTGTAAAACTGTGAATTTGCTATAAGTACGTAAAAGATTATTAAAGTAATGTTTTATCTTCAGAATTAGGTGGTTGTGTTTCAATTTGAAAATCATTAAGCGTCCTACGCACTAAGTTTGAGGTTATGTTATGCCCTTTGGATTATCAGGGTGAAAAGTAAGTATTCAATATTTATGTCCACTAATATATCTGTATCTACTTGTCGGTCAGCTGTAAGACATTTTTGTCGAAATATTCTAGTACTCCCTACTATTCTGTCTACTGTATAGTTTTATAGTGAATATAACTTCGGGGATATTGTGTTAGTGCCAAACCGATTCGGAGAATTTTAATGTTTTTGATACCACCACTACATAATTACATGTTAGTACTAACATCTTGCAATATTTTTGGTTGTATTTGTTGTAGCTTACTAATAGCTTGACTAGTTATGATGTAATTGTACACTATTGTAGAAGTTATTGTATTGATTGTGTTATGCAAGCAAGGCTTGATTAAAAATGTTCTTCCAAACATATTTTTGCTAGTGTTGGGGTATCAATGACTTTTACTTGCTAGATTGTCAAATCAAGGTTGTTGTATTGTGCATTCAACTTGATTAAAGGCCAATACCATCCTTAATGTACCGTTTAAATGTTTAATATGAAACTAACATGGATGTTACACAGTTATGATAATAAACAGATTACTTACATGATTATTGATATTGGTATAAATTAGGCATCACAGCCTACTACATCAATGTGAATAACTTTTTCATTGAGTACAAAGTACAAATGCTTACAGATACTGATTTTTCTTTGAAAAACTAATAATTAGATAAAATACAATAACAAAAGACATAGATCAAAGCACATCCCTAAGTCAAGTGAGCTGATACAAAGCAATGCATTGCTTATAATTTTTTTATTGTGGGTTCGGGAGTAAGCTATCTACACTACATAGGTACCTAGTTGGTGATGCACATTCAAACTGTATAAATCCAATATGCTGCTAATATCTACTGCAACTTAGGTGAACAGCTGGATAAACCCTTAATGTTTATTATTATTCATTATCATTGAAAGGTTTTTCGATGCTCGAGTGTTTATAGTCTCCTGTTAAGTTCACCTCGAACTATTTATGATGTATAATATACCTACAGCTTACCATCAATGTGTACTTTATAAAATAAGACCAGTGCCCCACTGTGCTACCCGCATAGTCCCTATTCTCATTATTTTACCTCATTAACAAGTAACCTGTATGTTCTTCCAGACTATAATCTACATGTATTCCAAATTTCAGCCTGATCCATTCATACATTATGACGTTATTGAGCAACAAACAGCCATAAATTGACATTTATAATATTAGTAGGATCTGTCCATATTACATTGTATAAAAAAAAGGTTTTAACACATCTAAAGTGAAGCTTGTTTTAACTATAAACATTGTTGTGTTCAAAATTAATTTTGAATAAAAACAATATTAAAACATTACAGTTGGAAATAACTAATCACAAAATCATTCACAGGATTTCAAAATGAACTTTATTCATATATGTGTTATTGACCAAAGATGAAAATTTAAATTAAGAATAGGAAGAGCTAGAGAACATTATAGTCATCTCTCTTCTTAACCATAATTTTTTTGATCATATGTAAAAAAATTCACAGTAAAATATACAACCAGAAAACTACTGAATTTATTTCTATGCATATGATACACAATACAAACTATGATCATGGGCAATACAGTCTTTTTTGAAATCTCATATCTATGTGATGTGTAAGAAATTGGTAAATATTTACATAGTATTTTTGTATACATACAATCAAATGTGTAAGTAAGCTACTCACCCAGTGTGCAATAGACTTAGCCCCAATGTGACATTGTAATGTAAATACATATAAAATACATTCATTTAAGTTTAAAATTGCACAAAATTTGTCAGCGTGATAAGTCCTTATGATGCACCATCATAACTCACAAATACTCTATGTCACAAATCATACAAACAGACAGGTTGCCGGAGAATATTATGGCAAAGAAATTAAACTCTTTATTAACAAACTGAAAATAATAAAAATCTTATGAAATATGCACATCAGCTTACACCATCTGGTTATTACTAAATAATTAATTTAATGATAGATAATGCTAAAATGTATTCATGCTACAAATATTGCACATAAAAACTTTTTGCATAAGAAAGCAGTTTAAGTTTGAGTGGATTCTGTACTTCCCGATCCCGTTATTTTCCCAGGTTATAGAATAGCTTGTGTATTATTCCAGACTATTATTTCAATGATACTTTAATAGTCTGTGAAACTAGGTCTGAAAATAGTTGACAATGTCAGAGAGCATAATTTGGTCTCACTAGTCCCCACCGTGGATGGTATACAGACACTTTTTTGCTTCTGTTATCAAGGATATTCCCTTGATAAGAAAAACAAAGCGGAGAAATCCAACCAATATTTGTCCATGTACGAAATTTTATCCAGATTCTTTCAGTAAGCTTTTGCTTGAGAGTATCAAACAAAAACTTTTGCATTGATAAATGTTTCATAGAACTGTGTGACCATGAACAGCTTTCTTTATTTCTTGTTAGCTTGTTTTATACAACTGCATCTAATGGGCCATTTTGATTTATACAGTTAACTGCATCTAATGGGCCATTTTGATTTATACAGTTAACTGCATCTAATGGGCCATTTTGTTTTATATAGTTAACTGCATCTAATGTGCCATTTTGTTTTATACAGTTAACTGCATCAAATGTGCCATTTTGTTTTATACAGTTAACTGCATCTAATGGGCCATTTTGTTTCATTGTGGGTTGGTATTGGGGTATATCTAATTAAAAAAAAATTAATAATATTAGTAGGATTTTTATTTATTGAACAATAGGCGAGCAGCATTAGCTGATATGCCTAAATATATATCAGTGTTGAAATAACAAATTATAGGTAATTGTCTGTTGAAATGATTTTGTCTTTCACTATCCATTTGTCCAGTCTGTTCTTGAAAGAGTTTAATGACTTTGCTGAAATAACATCCTCAGGCAACCTGTTCCAGTTGTAAACCACTTTGTTGCTGAGGATGTCATGTGCAGTGTTTGTCAGTGATAATGCGTGGGACAACTGGGACTTATGAAAGGAAAGGAATATAAAAAGGAAGCAATAAAGGCTTTTATTACTATATATATTATTACTAAAGTGACACCATTGAGACAATAGGTTTTTTATTTATTTATTTATTTAAGCCTTAAAAAACCTATACATCTTATTTCATATCTTATAACTTATTTGTTAGTTTTATTAGTATCTATCCTTATTAATAAGTTAGTTGTATTAGTTTCTTCTTTTTTGTATAGTCCCTTTTTGGGTAAAGGCCTCCTCCAACTCTTTCCACCTTTTCTTATCTTTTGCAATTTCAATCCACTTTTTTCCCGCTATTTCTTTGATATCATCTTCCCATCTCATTTTTGGTCTTCCAACTTTTCTCTTTCCTATGGGGCCTTTCCATTTTGTAGTTTCAATTGTCCATCTTCTGTCTGTATATCGGGCTAGGTGCCCTGCCCATCTCCATTTCTTCTGGAGTGCGTGCTCAAGAGCGTCCGTCAGCTTCGTTCTTTCTCTTATTTCTACATTTCTAACCTGTTGGATCTTTCTTAGTTTTAAAATACTTCTTTCCATCGCATGTTGACATGAGTTTATTTTATTTGCTATCCTCTTAGTAAATGTCCATGTTTGGCATCCATATGTGAGACATGGTAGAATGCAGGTGTCTAGCACTATCTTTTTTAGTTTAAGGCTGTAGTTCCCTTTTACAATTTCTTTTTGTGACCAATATTTTTTCCATGCTATATTGGCTCTTCTATCTACTTCTTGCTCGTTGCTGTTTTTGTTGAATGATATTTGTTTGCCCAGGTAAATGTAGCTTTCTGCATAGTCAATAGTTTTTCCTTCGACTTCAATTGGTATGGTGTTACTGTTTGTCATAATTTTAGTTTTTGTAGCATTCATCTGAAGCCCTACCTTTTCGCTTTCGTCACTTAGCGATTGTAGCATTTGTTTCATTTCTGCAGCTGTTTCGGCAAAGAGTGCGATATCATCTGCAAATCTTAAGTGACTGAGGCGAGTGTTGTTTATCTTTACTCCTGTCCTTGACCAATTTAGTTTTCGGAATATATCTTCTAAGACGGCAATAAACAGTTTTGTTGATAGAGGGTCGCCCTGCCTGACTCCTCTTTCTATTTTTATTACTTCTCCTGTGTCTTCGAGTCTTACTCTGCTTTCACTGTTTGTATATATATTTTTTATGATTCTTATGTACTTTGTCTCTATGTTGATCGCATGTAGTGCTCTCCAAATTGAATTGTGTGTAATACTGTCGAAAGCTTTGCTGTAGTCTACTAGTGCGATGTATAATGGTTGGTTGAATTCTTTATATTTTTCGATAATTTGCTCTATAGTATGTATATGATCAGTAGTTGAGAAGCCTGACCGGAAGCCTGCCTGTTCCTTCGGTTGGCTGTTGTCTATTTGGGGCGCTAGTCTATTTTGAAGTAATGAGGTAAACAGTTTGTACATTGTCGAAAGCAAGCTAATTGGTCTATAGTTTCCAATATCCAGAGGGTCCCCTTTCTTGTAAAGAAGTACGATCTCCGAGCTGTTCCACTGTTTGGGGATCCTTTCCTGATGTAGTACCAAGTTGAAGAGTAAGGTAATATACTTGAGCAGTGAAGATGCGCCTGCTACAAGGGCTTCAGCTCTTATGTTGTCCGGACCCGGACTTTTGTCTTTTTTGAGATTTTTCAGCTGTCTTACTACTTCTTGTTCTGTGAACGGCGGTACTTCCTCTTGGTCTTTTGGTGTACTTGGTTCTTCGTCTGTTTCCTTTATGTTTTGTTTTTCATCTGGTTCTGTTACATGTCCGTCTTGTTTTTTGTAAAGGTCCCTGTAGAAATTGGTTGCACAGTTAATTATTTCCTTTCTGTTTCTTGTTTCCTTATTGTCTTTCTTTAGTTTTTGAATCCATTCTTTGTGCCGGTTGAGTTCCTTAAATGCCCGTTTTGAGCTCCTGTATCTGTTAAGGTTCTTTTCTATAATTCCGTTTCTGTGTTTTTTTTTTTTTTTTTTTTTTTAAACTTTTATAGGCTTACACTTGACCGCCATCTCACCTGATGTGAAGCGACGATGCGGTCTACGATGGAGCGTGTTTACCTAGAAGAAACCGATTCACTCTCGATTTGAAGACACAAAGATTATAGTCAACAGGGAAAACCCACTCAGGCAACGCATTCCACAGCCTAGACGTTCTTATCACAAAAGTAGAGTCAAATCTCTTCGTTCGCGTCTTTGGAACATCAACCATGAAACGATGTCGTTTTTTCGAGCTACGAGCATTCCGATAGAAAAAAGGGCAAGGTGGTATTAGATCATGTAAATCAGTCGCACACTCTCCGAAGTGTATTCGATAAAAAACCGAAAGGCTAGCGACTTTTCGGCGATGTTCAAGACTTTGTAGTCTTTTTCGCACAAGAGTGTCGTTGCCTATGAGCCTTTTGGCACGTCTCTCGATCGATTCCAAGGCCTCCAGCTGATACTTAGCCGAACCATCCCAAAGATGCGAACAGTACTCCATACAAGAACGAATTTGAGCCTTATATAACGTGAGCAACTGCTCAGACTTGAAGTACCTTCGCACCTTTGAGAGGACACCTAGCTTTTTGGCAGCTAATTTGGCCTTGGACTCGATATACGAACCAAAGTTCAGCGTAGATGTCAATGTAACGCCCAAAAGCTCAAGACGGTCAGAAATCGGAACGGATACACCTCTAAAGGTTGGAGTCAGTTGAAAAAGACTCCTTTTTGCGGAGAACAGACACGCCTGCGTCTTACTCTCGTTGAACTTGACCAGATTGGCATCGCCCCATGTAGACACCGCCTCAAGGGTCAAGCTCAAACGCTCGATCAGACTCTCTCTTAGTACCTGAGTTTGCTGCCCACTGGCTCTCGCACTAGATATGTAACTCTCTACAACGGTGCTATCATCTGCGTACCCAAAGATACCGGGCTTCAACAGATCGTTGATATGTAGCAGGAAAAGCGTCGCAGAGAGTACCGACCCTTGAGGGACTCCGGCATTGATAGCCATTTGATCCGACGAGCAGCCATCAATGACGACTCGTATGGATCGATCCCTCAAAAAGTCCGATATCCACGCAATAAACCCAGGACGCAAACCATAACCAGAAAGCTTGCTTATAAGGCCATCATGCCAAACCCTGTCAAAAGCCTTCGAAATATCCAGGGAGACTGCAAGTGCTTCCCCGTGTTTCTCGATAGCTTCACTCCAGATGTGAGTGACGTACGCTAGAATATCCCCGGTGGACCGGTTTCGGCGAAACCCGTATTGCCGGTCACTGAGGAGGTCGTTTGATTCTAGGTACGTCAGGAGCCTGTGGTTTAAGACACGTTCCATAGTCTTGCAGAGTATGGACGTGACTGAGATGGGCCTGTAGTTGGCAGGGTCAGCACGACTACCTTTTTTGGGCACTGGTTGCACATTGGCAAGCTTCCAAGACTTCGGTACTAAACCAGTTTCGAGAGAGAGTCTAAATAGACGCGTCAGTATCGGGGACAACTCAGGCGCACATGCCTTCAACACTAGGGCAGGAATACCATCTGGGCCACTGGCTTTATTCACGTCCAGATTTCGTAGCACTTTGCGAACCTCAATTTGGCGAATGTGTACCTCTGACATGAGAGTCGGACAGCCAGGTGGAGTAGGAGGTGTCGCGCTACCAGCATCTAGACGAGAAGATTCCGCAAACTGAGATGCAAACAAGTTTGCTTTCTCCATTGCGGTGTGAGCCAGTGTCCCATCAGGTTTTAGCATTGGAGGTAGTGAGGGGCGGCAGAAGTTCGCTTCGACCGATTTAGCTAGGGACCAAAACGCTTTGCTACCCGCAGGGTACGAAGCTAGTTTGTTCCCTATTCGACTAATGTGGTCAAAACGAGCCCTCTGAAGAACCTTTTTGCTTGCCTTAGCAGCCTTGTTGAACGCTTTCTTCTTCTGGTGTATGTCCCTTGCCTTACGCTGTCGAGCATCAACCCAGGCTAGGTAGGCCTCATGTTTAAATGCTTCAGCACTTTTACATTGAGAACCAAACCAAGGGCGAGCTTTGCTGGATAATGGGACGTCGGAGTATGGAATGAAATATTCCATAGCCGTTCGTATTACATTAGTCACAGCATCCGCGCAGACTGAGGGATCACCAGAAGTAAAGCACAACGACTGCCATGGGTAAGATGCAAAGAAAGAGCGCATCTCATCCCAGTCCGCTGACTTGTATCGCCACATCCGCCGGTTGCCTCTGGGGCTGGGATCAGGCGGATGGTAGACGGATACTGACTTCACCAGACAGTGGTCGGAGCTGCCTAATGGCGAAGATACCGCCACGGAATAACGGTCTGGATCTGTTGTCAGCAGAAGGTCTAAGCAATAAGGTGTATGCGACTCAACGTCGGGTACTCTTGTTGCCTCTTGGACCAGCTGGGTTAGGTCTAACGATAAAGCTAGCTTTCTCGTTTCCTGCCCAGCGTGGTCAGTGTCCCGGTATGGGAACAGCCATTCCTTATGATGGCCGTTAAAATCCCCCAGTAACACTAATTGGGCCGAAGGGTATTTCTGTTGAGCCGCGTCCGCCGCTTCACTTAAATATTCTGTGAGCCTAGTCGTCTCCTGGTCTCCGCTGTGCGACCGATACACACATGCATAGACAATTTTGTCTATACCTGTGTCTACTAGTACCCAAATAACAGAAAACCTAGTGTCCTCAAGGTTACGGAGACGCCGACAGCAGATGTCGTCACGGGCGTACAGGCACACACCAGCACGAGGCCGGAATTTGTGCTCCAGGGTATAACCTGGGTATGTTAGGTACGCCACGTCCGACGGACAACCTATCTGCGTCTCCGTTAGGAACAAAAGTGACGGCTGATCAGTCTCGAGATGGTGATGGACTGCCGTGAGATTGGAGTGCAATCCTCTGATATTAGTGAGGTGCACTTTAATGGTCAAGGAGTGCAGCCGCTTTAACACTTTATTTCCTTTTGTAACTTTTTTCATATTTTTGTATGGTGTGAGAGAAGATCGGTGGGAAAACGGAAGTAGATCGAGGCAGCATAACACCTACCAATGGTCACAACACACAACACAAATACATGTATGGAAAACTAGTCTGGAGACTGCGGGGACGCCCGAGCCCCCCCGGAGATGTCTATCTGGCCTTGACATCCGGTCGCCAACCGGCAGGATAGCGCATCCCGGGATTTTTCGCTAGATGGCGGGGCAGCCTTTCATGAGTGGCTAGCTCACTACTTGGGCCCCCAACTATCTGCGGTCGGTCGCGGCAACCGTGCCTCGGATCCCGCTACCCTCCAAGACTAGCCTTCCCATGTAATGTATCAGTGTGTGACAATCTGGTCTCGTTGTTATGCTGCAGCTGTTCTGACCCGTTTTCCCTTAATGGCGTCACCAGACAACATGGTTTTTGTAGTCTTGTCTGATCGCTCTGTTAACTTCCTTGAAAAGCTTTGTTAGACGAGTCTTTGTTGTTTTGTTTCTATTTTGAGTTGTCAAAATGTCCGTTCTTTCCTGTATCAGCTTTATTGTATTCTTGCTTAGGATTTTGTGTTTTCCTTCTGTATTGTTTGTTGGATTACTTATTCTTAGGCTTTTCCTGATTGTGTTTTCAAGAATGTCGTAGTATCTCTGTATGTCAGTCATGGATGAAAGTATGCTTGAGTCTAAGTTTTCTTTCAGGTTCTCGTTGTACGCGGTAACTTCGTCGTCTGTTTTTAATGTTTATTAGGTTTATGTTTAGGATTAGGTTTAATTTTTTTCCTATTTAGTTTTAGATCTTTTAGTTGTAGTGTAGCTCTCACTGGTCTGTGGTCCGATGGGAAACCTATTTTATTCAGAACCTCAATATTTGTTACGGATTTGGTCTTATTGCACATCACAAAGTCTATTTCATTTTTCGTTTTCTGATCGGGTGAGATCCACGTCCATCTTCGACTGGGTTTTTTCTTGAAGTATGTGTTCGTTATTGACAGACAGTGTTCATGAGCAAATTGTACCAATTTTTCGCCTCTGTCATTGCGAGCTCCGTATCCGTAACTTCCCATTACTAGGCTTTCGTGGCTTAACGGCTGTCCGACTTTGGCGTTAAAGTCGCCCATGACGAGTATAGTTCCTTCGCTCATCTCTAAGGCTGTTTTGATATCATTGTAGAATTTTTCTATTTCTTCTTCGTCTGAGTACAGACGGAGACAATAGGTTATTAGTGGGTTATTCTTGCCAAGATGTAAGACCACACACTTAGCAACATTTAGATTTTGTTGAATTGAAGTTGAAGATCTAGGTCCTTTTGGAGCCGTCCAGAACTAACCAATAGGTTTGCAAAAAATTACTATCATCAGCAAAGAAGGCAGATTGACTTTCAATTGTTTCAATTAGATCAGTTATGTAGATCCCAAAAAGTTGAGGAGCAGTCACCGATCCTTGTGGCACACCACTGCACACATTCCTGTGCTGTGATATGGAATTTCCGACTCGAACTTGAAAAGTTCTTCCAGTCAAGTAATGCTCTATCCATTTTAGCAGCCTGCCACCAGTATATACCATAATGGTCTAATTTCATCAGGAGATGGTGATGAGGGACTCTATCAAAAGCTCTCTGAAAATCTAAGTAAATAATGTCCACCGGATTTCATCCGTCCTCTTCCTTACTCTCAAGTATGGACACACTCCAGCAAGTTTGTGATAGTGGATCTATTCTCAACAAAACCATGTTGTTTGGTAGATATAATACAAAGTCTATTAAGGAACAGTGTCAGTTGCCTTTTTACAATTTTTTCAATTATCTTAACTACAATACTAGTAAGGCTTATAGGTCTATAATTCTCTGGATGCATTTTGTCCCCCTTCTTAAATATAGGAGTGACCACAGAATGCTTCCAATCTTGTTTTATTAACGTCCTTATGTATTTTAACCTTGTCTATTGTCTCCTCCAGCTAACCACCATGGATCCAAACATCTACGCACTGGTGTTGGAGACCCTAAACCGTGCGACCAGCCAGGACACAGAGATCTTGAAGCCTGCTGAAAAGCAGCTTCAGGAATGGGAGAAAGAACCTGGCTTCTATTCTGTACTTCTGGTTAGTCATTATTTTATCAGTTAATTGATGACAAATTACGTTAATGCTCTTTGTTATTTAAAATTATCTTTTCGTTTCTAAATGACCTAAGGAAAAGAAGTAGTCTGGATATCCCTAGTGTGGGTGTCCAGTCCATCCAGTGTTCATTGACTTATTTTTATTCTATTTCTCATTTTGTATCTAACCTGCAAAATACATAAATATGATAACTAAGTTGATGATTGTAATTCACATTTTAATTAACTTTGTAATTTTTATGTGGCAATAAATAACCTACAATTACTTTACTGTTCTTCCAGAATGTTCTATCAAACCATTCCATAGACAGCAACGTGCGATGGCTGGCCGTCATGTGTTTCAAGAACGGCGTCGACCGCTACTGGCGCAAGAATGCGCCCAATGCCATCTCAGATGAGGAGAAGGACAAACTCCGCCAGGGTCTCCTCAATCCCAGCATCTTCAGTGAGCCGGTCACGCAGATCGCCACGCAAGAAGCTGTGCTCATCTCGAAGATTGCTAGGTGAGTTGGCACCAGCTCCTGAATCACAAATCAGAATTCAATTGAAGGTTTCCTTCTTGAACTACACATGACTAATGGAAACACCTCATCGAGAATGTGTATTTTAGCAGTTGGTAAATTTTTTTTATTAGTCAACAGAAAACCTTGGCTGTGTATTTTTTTATATGTATACAGAGTTATTGGTAATGACCCTGCATCCTTTTAAGGGGATGTTAAGTACATTACATACGATAACTTTTCTTCTACAGTTTTTAAAAATGCGTATTCTTTTTCCATACAATATAAAAAAGTGTATTTGCCCAGTCTAAAAACATCGTAACAATAGCGCTCTTTAACGCTCGATAAATGATATGCCGAATAAATAGTGCTAGAGAGGTCAACAAACACAATTTTTTTGTGTGAAGTTTTAATAAAAGTTGTGTGTTTAGATATACAGAACATGCCCTTAAATGGATGCAGGCTGATCACCAGTAACCCTGTATATTTACTTTGTCTTCAGGTTTGACTGTCCAACAAACTGGATCAACCTGGTCCCTGAGCTGATGAGTGTCATGAAAGCTCCTCAGGCCCTGGTCCAACACCGGTCTCTCCTGATCTTCCATCACCTCGTAAAGGCTATGGCTTCTAAGAGGCTCATCGGCGATCGGAAGACTTTCCAGGTATTAAAAGTAATTGGATTTTACAAATTATAATATTAATAAAAACAATTACAAATCAGATGTACACACATTATATGGTACTACTGTAAAGCATGCTCGTTTTTTTCTGAGTTGTTTCTATTCATCCTAACGCGTCCTATCACTAACACGGCCCATAATATTTAGTACTACATATTATTCTTGACTATATTATTTTATACTAGACATTTGTTTATTTAAGTAACTTGAGTGTAGGCGGGAGTCACGGTTGGGTGGTGGTCGTGACTCGTGACCTTGACCATGAATAACATTGTAAATTAATTGCACTGGTACGAATACTACAAGACTCATGCGTGTTAGTGACCATAAATTTGTTAATTTCCCATGATTTTTTTAAAATAAAATTTTCGGTTGTTTTTCAGCTTGTATTCAGTAATGGCAGTAGATAACGCTGTTAAAATTTTGCGGATTAAAAAATAAATAACGGTGTATAAAATTTATGTTTGTCAATGAAGTTTTCACGTCTGGTGTGCGGTTTTAAACAAACACATTTTTATTTTCTCAGGAACTAACAAATGCAGTATACCCATTCATCCTGAACCTCTGGCATGAGAATACCGACATCTTTCTCCGTCACATCCAAGAAGGGGCAGCTACAGAACTAATCACAGAACCCTTGGAAAAGGCGCTGTTGTGTCTCCGAGTGTTAAGGAAATTGACAGTTTTTGGGTTCAAAAAAGCACATGAAAGTCAGGATGCTGTTGCGTTTTTAAATGTTGTGTTTGATCGGGCCAAGACCAGTCTGGAGTGTAGTAAGTATTGCACGCATTATGATTAGATGAAAGACTAGTGAGAAAACGTGCATTTGATGGTAAAGAATGTGCAAAATGCTTGCCCATAACGGCATAGTTAGGTTTTAGAATGAAGGCAATGAGCCTTCAGCGCTAGCCCAGAGTTCAACATGTAGTATTGGTCAGTTGTGACCAACTGCAAGAGGCCCTTAAAGAAAAAAACAGTTCCACACAATTATTTGAACTGGACAGCTAAATTGCTAAAAAAAGAAAAGATTTAAGCTGTCACGGTTGTTGACAACACCACTAGTAAAATAAATTACGGGATATTTAACGCGGTTTTATGGATTGAAATTCCGATATTGGGACGCAGTCTCATGCATAGTGTAAACCGTGTTCGCGGTTTACCCGATACTTGATGCTCTACCTGATGCTTGATACTGCAACGAAACATCGGGGACACGCTTCACCATAACACCACAGTAAATAACACGAAATTAGCTAACGGTGTGATTTATTAGTAAAATCGGGTTAGCAGGGCCTTGCCGCCTACGCCCAAGTTCGGTAAGCAGTAGAGGCCAATTGATACCTAGATGATCCTTTATATAAAAAAATCTATTACTAATACTAGTATACAGGGTTACTGGTAGTCAGCCTGCATCCGTTTAAGGACATGCTCTTTATGTTTAAACAAACCACTTTTGTTCTACAACTTTTGTTAAAACTCAAAACATGTCCCAATAAAAAAAAAAGTGTTTGTTGATCTTTCTAGCACTGTTCAGCGGCTGTTTAGTGTTTATTCACTTCGGCACATCATTTATCTAGGTGCGCGACCACAGTAAGGGCCTAAGGCGGGCGCGGGCGCGGAAATTTCAAACATAAAGTCCGCGCCATCACTTAAGTTCTCTGACGAAACAGTTGAACTACTTTTATTAAATCAGTTTTGTTTATCGTTATCGTTGTAGAATGCAACAATGGCTCCACCCACGACCGGTCGTGAATGGAGACGCGGATCTACGAAACGCGCCTTTGTGTCCACAGTGCAGGCGGCCTAGCGCGGCGGGCTTGAGCGACTAAGCGGGCGGAGATGTCAAACGTTCATTTGTTCGCGCTAGACGTGGGTAAAAATGAATCTTTGGCGAGATTGAAACATTTGCATCTGGATCAGTCGATCAGTTGTAAAATGATGACATGACCATTTGTGATATTTGGAACACTGAGTCAAAATAATGATTTAGATATAGATAGATAGATATGATATTTATAGATAGATTTACTATCTCAATCACATTTACAGTTTTTTACGGCCTTCTAAAAAAAGGGGTAGGTATAGTAAGGTAGACGCTGATGTCAGTCTGTCTGTCTGTAGACGCAACAGACAGTCTGGTGCACCAAAGTTCTCAAAAGAATCGTTCAATTTTGATGCGGTTTTTTGATTTGAAATTCAGTGTCTTTGCGGTGGTTCTTAGTAATGTTTGATTAATATGAGTTTAAAACGTTCGCCTGCATAAAAATAGTGGACCAAAGATCTTTTCACAACCTACTTCAATATGGATATCAAATGAAAGGGAAAGTAGTAGAATTCTATAACAAATTCTATCAAATCCACGATATCAGGTGGAAATCTGAATATTTAATTATGTTTTTGTTATATTTTAACATTACTGTAGATTGTTTAGATACATACTATCATATTTTTCATATTCGTAGAAGGTTTATTTATAACGTAAATAAGAACAAACGATTTAAGCAATCTATTCAAACTTCGAAAACTGGGTTCTAAAGCAATGAAAAACTTATTAATTTAGTTTGCAAGTTGCACCTATGCGATACGCACGACGTTAATTCCGTTTTGTTTCTCAATCTTATTACTACACAACGCAGTTTTATTTTTTTCACGCTTTGCCGCGACTTGATTACTGCATTCGTAAATTATTGAATATTGTTAGCAATCATACAACATACAATTCATTCAAACAGTGACTGCTAACTCGTGATTGTGAACTGATTTCGTTCCAAATTAAACACTTTTACCAGGGCATCACCACTCGCTCAAGGTCGCGCGTTATTAACCTACAACTAGACAGTCGGTTGTCGGACACACGACTGAGCACTCGCGCAACATGTTTCCCGTGCAAAATGACGTCGCGTGTATATTGTGTTGTATATGGATGCATGAGTCAAAAAACAAACAAAGAATTATAATTTTTTGCATTGCCTTTATAATTATATTAATCTGTGCTACAATGCTGACTACCTACATAACGGAAGGTTAATTTTTTTTTTATTATATATGTCGACAACCCTTGCGCATCATTCCGCGTCAGACAGTGACAGAGTTACGCGTTAGAAGAGAGCGCAAATGTTTAGGTGAATATCGCGATAGGCATTGAGCGCTAATGCGAGCTGAATTGCACTTTGTTGTGTCCCAACAAGAGCCGCTTTTTATAAAAAAACATTCGCTAAGTGAGTTTGCTGTACTTGTACTAATATTTATTTTGTGCTTTTACCATCCAACTGTTCCGAATCATTCGGATCACAGTGATGTTTCGGTTCACTGAGTCGTTTCAGTAAATGAGCTACTTACACACGTCTAGTTCAATTGTTTCGTCCTCACATCTAGTTGGCGAGCGACCTAATGCGCATGTGGCGGGGGTATCAAACCTTTTCAGTCTTGTCGCTTGGCGACAAGATTGACGTTTACGATTGGCTGGATATATTTTTTGGTACAATTATGATAAATACTGAATTGAACTGTTCTAAAATCTGTTTAATTTTTCCGCAAATTTATAAATAATTCCTTCTTAGAACTAAAACTATACAAAAGTTTGCATTTTCTTTGATGATTTAAGCTATATTTTTTTCCAAGGATGTATTAAAATGTTGTAATGGACATTCGAGCGTACTAAAAAAGCTTTTTGGGTGTTTTCCTGCAATAATGAAACAATTTACCATATTTTTCCCTGATAAAAATTATTTCATGTACGTCATGCAAAATGTCGCCTATAGTTTGCAACACCTGACGTAGGTCGCGCGCCCGCTGCTCACTGTGGCCACCCACCCGCACCCGTGCCCGCGCCCGCGCCCGCACCCGCGCCCGCGCCCGCCTTAGGCCCGTACTGTGGTTGAGGCCTAGCGTAAAAGAGCACACACGTTAAAGAGCTCTTGTTACGAAGAGTTCGATGATTTTAGACTGGGCAAATACACTTTCTTTTTATTTTGAATGGAAAAAATATACGAATTTTTATAAACTCAAGAACAAAAGTTGACGTATCTAATGTAGTTAACATCTCCTTAAAAGGATGCGGGCTGATTACCAATAACCCTGTATATGAAACACAAGTTACGTAACTACTTTCTTCTTCCAGGGAAACTCTTAAAAGGCCGCGGCATCTATCCCCTCGAACTATGCGAGAAATTCATCATCCACCTCACTAAAGTGGCACACGGAGTCCTAAGCCAACATCCATTCTCCTTCATACCTCTGATACGACCGTCGTTGGAATTTGCACTCTATTACTGCTTCACAGAGCAGGGAATGGCTCTGATCTACGAACGGTTCACGATACAGTGTCTCAACATTGTGAAGTGTATACTGCAGTGTTTGGAATATAAGCCAACGAGTTGTGAGCTTGTGAAGGATTCTAGAGAGAGTGAGTATTGTAATGTATTATACATACTATACTTTGGATAATGGAACAGAATAAATATTATAATTGTTTTGTAATACAGTGCGATAGATGTGAACCATTGTTACCATAGGAAGGAATTAAACACCAATATGTATAGGGGTTTTGACACCCAGTTCGGTGGTTAAAGTAACATACAAAATAATTTGGCTGAATAAATGATTTGATTTTAATGTTAGTATTTATACAATACTCTTTTTGAGTAGTCAAGTAAGGTTGCTTTTACACCAGAGATGTGCTTACACTACCTTAAAATTATTCAGACCAATTAAAAATCTATTTAAGTCTTCCTATTCTTCAGTTTACCTTTTCAATCTTGCTGTTGCCTAGAAGAGATTGGTCTTAGTGATAAGGTTGCACATTGTTACTGTATTTTTAGGGCTTTGTATATTTTGTTATATTTTTTTATAAAAGTGCAACAGTAAGATAATCTATCAATCTATCTAGTGTATGAGAGCGTTTCCGGGGTGATAAATCAATATATCTAGGTTTATTTTTTAAAATCGTCGTTTTATCCGTGTTTTAAAGCAATGAAACACCGAGCAAAGCTCATCCAGGTATTAGACAATTAAAAGAAATCTCTTTTCCGGCAGTGACATTAGAAGCCCACCGAATAAAGACGGAGGTGTTGGACGCTCGCACGGTGAGCCACATGTGTCGCCACCTCGTGACGCACTACTTCCTCCTGAGCGCGGACGACCTAGCGTTGTGGGATGCCGAACCAGAGACCTTCGCCACCGACGAGGCTGGGGAGTCGTGGAAATACAGCCTCAGGGTATGTAACTGTCTATACTAACAGGTTTTTCCCGTCCTGAACCAACGTCGCGACATCATAAGGTCTAAAGTCGCGGCCACATATGGCCGGTTGGGCACATCGGAGTTAACAAGTTTTTCACGCGGTAGTTCCCGTTCCCGTTATTTTTCCCGGGATAAAGGCAGCCTAGTCGCAATCCTTGAGCACTTTTAAAAGGAAGACAGTTTATTTATCGCAATGTAAGACTGTTGACACCAGTAAACTGTATGTGGTGGCACTGTTGATATCTGCTGGTTGAAACTGTAATGTGCCGCCACGTGGTGACCGCTATTTCCACCTGAGCGCGGACGATTTGGCGCTGTGGGACACCGGACCGCGGGTCTACTGCCTAACAAAAACTGTCTTAGCTTTGATATTGCTGTCTCTTATCTTCTCGCTTGAAGTGATAGAGACGGCAATAGCAAAGCCATAGCAGATTTAGTTAGGCGGTAGAAGGGGCGGAGACGTTCGCTACCGACGAGGCCGGGGAGTCGTGGAAGTACAGCCTCAGGGTATGTAACTGTCTATACTGACAGGTTTTTTCACGTGATAGTTCCCGTTCCCGTTATTTTTCCCGGGATAAAAGTAACCCATGTGTTCTTTCAGACTGTAATCTAACTGTGTTGCAAAGTGTACAAGATGGGCGCTGCCACAAAATGGAGGATAACATATTTATTGACAATATGGGTATCAAATGAAATAGCTTGTAAAATACTATAACCGTGATAAACTAGCAGCACACAGCGGCTATACCTGCGTAGTTCCCGTACCTATCATTTTCTCGATAAAATTCCCAAGCTTAAATGGCGGGTCATGTTACCATTTGAGTCCATTTGACTTTCATGTTAACATCTGTTTCTTAATTTTCATGTTACCATATGATTGGACGATGGCAGCTCAGTACCGGATAAAGTGGAGGGAATTAGGGAAACCGTTGTCCAGCCGTGGGACAACTGAAATTAATTTAAAAAAAAACAAAGTAGATACTACCTTTTTATGATATTTAGTTTATACAAACCTTGTCTTAAAAATAACGAATAGGTTACACATACTATGCTTGGTTAATTTCGATTTAAGATGGCCGCCTCCATAAAATGGCGGATAAAATTATTTCACCAACTCTCTCAATATGTGTATCAAATGAAAGAGCTTGAATAGTAGACCATACACTATAACAAATTTCAAATACAAGATGGCCGCCACCACAAAATTGCGAATCACATTTTTTTTCACAACTCCCGCAATAGGGGGAGAATATCAAATGAGAGGGTTTGAGTGAAAGTCCAAGGTTTCAAGTTGGAGGTAAATCAATATTTTGTTGTTGTTAATTTTGTTGTTTTATTTCAGCCGTGCACGGAAGCGCTGTTCAGAGAGTTATTCCCATTCCGCGACGTGGTCGGCCCCGAGCTCGTCCGGTTGCTCGCGTCGGTGCAACAACAACAGATTGCGGTCGACGACCTGCCGGCGATACTCAACAAGGACGCCATCTATAACGCCGTGGGACTGGCCGCGTTCGACTTGTATGATGATGTGAGTAATACAATACGATACAACGCAATGTAATGCAATACAAACTTACTTAATACCAAACACTTAATTAATACCAAAAAATACAAAAAAAAAAACTTAAAAAGAAACAACAAACACATAATGAGTACATCATCATCATCAACAGCCCACTAAACGTTCCCGCTGCTGGGACTCGGGGCCTTCTCTCGCAAGGAGAGAGTTAAGGCCATAATCCACCACGCTGGCCCAGTGCGGGTTGGCGGATGACACATGACTTCGAAAGATTCTAGGTACATGTCGGTTTCCTCACGATGTTTTCCTTCACCGTTTTAAGTTAGCGGCATTACGCACATGACTTCGAAAAGACAGTGGTGCGTGTGGGGTTTGAACCCGGGGTCTCCGGATCGGCAGCCGCCGTTCTCCCGACTAGACCAGCCGTAACTTAGACCAGCCGTAATTTATAATGAGTACAAAAGGCGATTTTATCGCTAATAGCGATCTCTTGATCAGATTCGTATGGGAACTATGGACAATAATGTATACTACTAAGTAAGTAAGTTTCACTTCTATCAGTTCATCAGTACCGTTCCTATGACTGCCATTATTTTTTTGAAATTTTTTTGAATTCCATTTCTTAAATGTTCTTATCACAAAAGTAGTCAAAACTCTTCGTTCGAGTCTGTGCAGACTGCTGAATTAGGACCTGGCTCCCAACCTTCCTTAAAGGTTAAGTTTTAGGTTTAATGCATTCAGTGTTTAAACGTATAGGTGTAAGGACTACCAATAAATGACAAAAGCAACTAATGACATGATTTGTTTCAGATTGATTTCGACGAATGGTTTACGAAAGTGCTGAGTCAAGAATTGAAAATCAAAGACAACAATTATAGAATAATTAGGAGACGAGTCTGCCAACTTATAGGTATGGGACAAACGTTTTCCATTATTTATATTATTGTATATCTATTGGTTTGCGCAAATATCTGCAGTGTAATATAATTGGCTGGAATAACTGTTCAGCAGAAAAGTATTGTTCACGTTTAGGATCAATAAGACAAATCAGTAAGTTGGTAAGTGAAAGAAAGAATCGATGAGATGATGAAAAGTACCAACATGTCGTATTTTGTGTCTAAACAGCATACATTGCAGGTCAATGGTGCGGCGTCCGCGCGTCCCAGTCGCTGCGGCCGGCGATCTACGCCGCACTACTCGAGCCCCTCTCCAGCGCCGACGAGGACGCGGCCGTCAAACTGGCGGCCGCTGAAGCGCTGCGGAGCACGATAGACGATTTCAACTTTGACGTGGAACAGTTCACACCGTACGCGCATCACGCTATAGCAGCGCTTTATGAGCTCCTGGTATGTCAAATTTTGGTATCTGCCGTTACTTTTAATTTTTGATTTGACAACGTCTAATAAATCGATGAAACGACGCACGAACGAAAAAGTGTCCCGTTACGCTCATTGTACGCTTGCGCCGCATCTATCTCTCTTCCACTTGATTGCATACATCATGCACGATAGACGATTTCAACTTCGACGTGGAACAGTTCACACCGTACGCGCATCGTGCTATAGCAGCGCTTTATGAGCTCCTGGTATGTCGCCTTCTGGTATCTGCCCTTACTTGTAATTTTTGATTTGACAACGTCTGATAAATCTATGAAACGAGGCACCCACGTGTCCCGTGTCACAAAAGTGTCCAGTTACGCTCATTGTACGCTTGCGCCGCATCCATCTCTCTTCCACTTGATTGCATACAGCAATCATTTCATCAATGTTTTGTAATGACGTTTGTTACGTTAAACTATCGTTCGTAAACCGACCTTACAGACAACTAATTTTTGTCCTGTAATCATAAAATTATCTGGAAGAGATCGCTATTAGCGATAAGATAGGCTTTTGTACCCAAAATAATTTAATTTTTAGTTGAATCACTTTTTCTGTATTCTTTTGTAGTGTGAAGTCAAGGTCTTTGTTCATAAATGTACATTTTACACGTCAATTTAAAAAACAAAAATAGTATAGGTACATTTTCAAATGTTTGGAATGAGAACTGCACTGTACGATAATAATTATCGTACAAATAACGAGTCAAATATTTTATGTTCTTAGTATTTAGTAGGTAGATTCAAAAAAGTGTTTCTTTTTTAACTATTGTAGGTTTACATTTGACCGCCACATCGCCTGAAGTTGAGCGGCGAACTATTTTTTACGGTTATATTATATTGCCAGGCGTCGTGGCTTAGTTGGTAGTAGCTCTGCCTGCGAAACCGAGGGTCTTGGTTTCGATTCCCACCCAGTGCAAATATTTGTGTGATAAATTCAAATGTTTGCACTGTGGCTGGGTGTTTCTATGTATAATAAGTATGTATTTAAAACTTAAATCATCTATCTGGCCGCAATCATACAAGCTTTGCTTAGTTTGGAGTCAGTTGTGTGTGAATTGTCCACCAATATTTATTTATTTCTTTCTTTCTCAGGTGGAATCCGAGGAGTGTGACACGAAGATGCACGTCCTGCACGTGGTGTCGTACGTGATGGAGCGGATGGGGGCGAGCGTGGCCCGCGGGGGCGGGACTGCGGCCTTGTTCTCCTACCTGCCGCAGCTGTGGCACCACGCGGCGCATCACAACATGCTGCGGGCAGCCGCACTCTCTGCGCTCGTGCATCTGTTGAAGGTAATAACTAACTAAACAAGTAAGTATAAGAAAAGAAGAAAAAAAAAGTTTTTTTAAAAACAGTTTTATTGAGAAAAAAATTAGAAACGTATTGTCATCAGAATAAAGCTGTGTACGTAATATTCGATCAATCTGACAACAGAAAGGGGGTAGAGATTCAATTACTAAGTTTCACCCAAACTAACAGGTCAAGCTAAATAAAACTTTAAAATAGCGTGGTTGTTAGGTCATAGATGATGCATATAAGTAGATCACAGTACTGAGCGTGGCCCGCGGGGGCGGCACTGCGGCTTTGTTCTCCTACCTGCCGCAGTTGTGGCACCACGCGGCGCATCACAACATGTTGCGGGCAGCCGCACTCTCTGCGCTCGTGCATCTGTTGAAGGTAATAACTAGCCAAACAAGTAAGAGTTTTTTTTTGACGTGATAACTTCTTATAATTCGATGAAGCCGGCTGCACGCCCGCAAAACATGACGTCATGTAACGTTACCGCCATAGATTAGATAATATTTACCGCCGTTACTTCGCCTTATTACTTTTCGCACCATCTAGTGAGTGAAATGTGTATTACGTTCAAGGAGTCTGTCCATGTTTTAGAAAAGCGACGATATGAAGTTAAGAACTTGTGCTAGTACAATGATGTACCCAGAGATGGCGCTTTGAACAGCTTTTCAAAAAGCTTCAGAATGTTTTACCTAGATGGCGCTTAACACAAATACTAGACGTTGTCACGTTCAACTATCGTCAGTAAACCGACTTTACAGACAACCATTTTTTTTGTTAAACAGTTTTATTGAAAAATACACAGATATGTTGTATTGTCATCAGAACAAAGCTGTGTACGAAATATTAGATCAGCCTGATAAAGGGATGGGGGTAAAAATTCAATTACCAAATTGCACCCAAACTAACAATTTAAATAAAACTTTAAAAGCGTGGTTCTTAGGTCATAGATGATGCATATAGGTAGGTCACAGGACTGAGCGTGGTCCGAGGGGGCGACTGCGGCTTTGTTCTCCTATCTGCTGCAGCTGTGGCAACACGTGGTGCATCACAACATGCTGCGGGCAGCCGCACTGTCTGCCCTCGTGCATGTGTTGAAGGTAATAACTAACTAAACTTGTATAAGAAATGAAAAAAATAAAATATTGAATTGACATCAAAACTAAAGCTGTGTGTAAATATCAGATCAGTCTGACAACATAACGGAGGTAAAATATCAATTACTAAATCGCACCCAAACTAACAGGCCAAGCTGTTCAAAATAACAGTCGCAACGTCGTCCTTAGGTCATAGGTGATACATATAGGTCACAGTACTGTGGCTTTGTTCTCGTATCTGCCGCAGTTATGGCACCACGCGGCGCATCACAACATGCTGCGGGCAGCCGCATTGTCTGCGGTGCATTTATTGAAGGTAACACTACTCGTAACAATAGCAGTCGTAGCGTTTTCATAGACAATATAGACAGGACACTGAACTGAACGTGCTCCTTTAACCTTCAACACGGCGGCTTTGTTCTCGTATCTGCCGCAGTTGTGGCACCACGCGGCGCATCACTTGTTGCGGGCAGCCACACTATCTACGCTCGTGCATCTGTTCATCTGCAGATTTTTTTTTTTTCAGTAGTTTTGGGTGATACGAGGAACAAACATCCATCCATCTTAAACTTTCTTATTTATTATATCAGAACGATAGTATCTACTATTTATTTATTAGTACGATACTTTTGTATCCGTCTTACTTTTCAACCGACTTCAAAAAAGGCGATTCTTAATTTTTTTATTTGTATTACCTCAGAACTCTTAACAGAGTGAACCGATTTTGATGATTTTTTTTTGTTTGACACCCTCCCCACACAGTCCCCGAATGGTTCCTTATAAATTTTATCGGATTCCTTGGAGTGGTTTTTAGGTTTGAAGTCGGTAGTTTCGTTTTTCAAAGTAAAACAATCATTAAAGTTGGAGCTTAAGACTCATATTAAAACCATTTGTTCCCAGGCGTTAGGAGAGTGTTCGCCTACCATCCGGCCTTGGGTACTGAGCGTCGTCAACGAATCCACCAAGCTATCGGAACCGGCGCACGTCTACCTTCTGGAAGACGCTCTGGAACTGTGGCTCGCCATACTGGAGACCTCTCAAGTCGCGGACTCGGCGACGTTGCAGCTCGCGGATAATTTGTACCCTATTTTAGGTGAGATACGGTCGAGTTTTCTTTGTGTTTTGTTTTTTAATTGAATGTATACTTCGTTTGGCCCGCTTTGGAAAAATTATGTGAGTAAATGTTTCCATTGTACGCGCCCACCATGACGTAAAACCGACACATTGAAGTTAGCTAGTAAACATTGTAAATAACTTCTTGGGTTGAAGATATTGTCTATTCTATAGTTGAAGTTAGACGAGCACGAGGAACGAAGAGAAGAAGTATTAACTTTCACATACACTTTTTTATAACATTGAATGATAGATGAGTAACACATGTGCTTGATGGTAAGCGACATGATTCAACCGTGGGTGCTGAGCATTGTCAAAGAATCCACCAAGCTATCGGAACCGGAGCATCAAATCCAGTCCAGAAGGGTTTTGTTTTTACGTAATCCTAAAAAACGTTCAATCGACTTGAAAACTTCGACTTCGACTTTTGACGTCGTTTATATAGCATGGAAACTGGACTCGGTCGAGATAAATCAAAAATGTATCTCATCTTCCAGAGACATCATCGGAGCATCTCCGCATAGTGGTGTACATAATGCAAGCGTACACCCTCCTCTGCCCCGAGGAGTTCCTCTCGGGCGCCGGCGGCCGCTGCCTCGCGCTGATGGAAGACATGCTGGCGGACATGAGGACGGAGGGACAGCTCACCGTGCTGAAGATGGCGGAGATCGCTGTCAGCGTCGGCCTGCCCGACAGGAACGCGCTCCTGGGGGTCACAGTCATATGGCCGATCATCATCAGGGTCATACAGTGAGTACATTATTGATTGTAGCATTGGTGTTGTAGCTTCGAGTAGGAGAGAACAGTAAAGTTTCTGTCTTGAAACTGGCTGATATTGTTGTAGACCCTGTCTAGCACTGACGGCGGCTAAGAACGACCACGAAAAGTGTCCTAAACCACAGAACCTCACGTTGGTATCTAGGAATGAAAAGTCTAAGAAGGCTTATAGTGACTATAGGTATATGTTACTTAATCTGGCTTAGAAACGCACTTTATATTGGTAACAAATGAAAATTTGTCTTTAATGCAATTAATGTGGCATGTGTGTCATGCTGTGAATGTAAGTTTATTTTGTTAAACTGTTTGCTTACGTGTTTGCATGCCGAAAGGCAGTATTTGGCGTACTGTAAAAACATTATAATACTATCTTTTGTATACCCACTTACGCAAAAAATATTTGATTTATTTATTAACTTCCCAGCGTCCTCCTAGAGACGGACGACCTCCCCATGGTGCTGTCGGTTCAGCTGTGTCTGCTGTGTCTGCTGTCGCGCGTCATCCTGCTATCCACGTATCTGTTCTACAATGCGTTCTAAACTATAAAATGAATATTTATTTTGTTTAAAATAATTATTTTGAAACGTTCACTGCAAGACAAAATTTTCGGACCAATCAATCCCACTGTATGCTATAAAAAAAAGTGTCATTGTTAATGATGTGAACCCATAAACATACGAGTCTGAATCTCGGAAACAGCATCAAGCACTGCTTAGTTTGGGGTCAGATGGTGTTGTGTGTGAACAATGCCAATATGTTTATATATCTATACTAATATTATAAAGCTGAAGAGTTTGTTTGTTTCTTTGAACGCAAGGATGTCGGGAATTACGGTTACGAATTGAAAGATTATTTTTCTGTCGGATAGTCCATTTATCGAGGAAGGCTTATAAGCTATTTAATATTACGCTACTATCAACAGGAGCGAAGCATTAATGAAAAATGTAACAAAAACGGGAAAAAAATGCTTTTTGAGAGCATTTGTTGCGTGACAGCATGTGACTATCTTTTAAAAGGTTGCGTCACTAGAATCTAAGGTAACCGAATTTGTTCTAGATTTGAATTGGTACGACCAATTTTCGATAGATGGCGTAGCAACGCGCACACGATTCAGCTAGTTTATTATTATATATGTTGTTTCCCCAGCGTCCTCCTAGATACGGACGACCTCCCCATGGTGCTGTCGGTGCAGCTGTGCCTGGTGTCGCGCGTCATCCTGCTGTCCACGGACCTGTTCTACAAGGCGGTGCAGGAGGCGGCCGCCGGCCTCAGGGAGTACGACTCCGACCCTGGGAAGGTCCTCAACAGGTGACATTTTACTTTATGTTCGTCTTTTACTGTACGTGTGTAAACCCTGAACTCGTAAACGGCTGGACCGATTCGAATGATTTTTAGGATTCCGTACCCGAAGGGTAAAAACGGAACCCTATTACTGGGACTTGGCTGTCCGTCCGTCTGTCACCAGGCCGTATCTCAAGAATGGTGATAGCTAGACAGTTGACATTTTCACAGATGATGTATTTCTATTGCCGCTGTAACAGCAAATACTAATAATACAATAAAATTAATATTTAAGGGGGGCTCCCATACAACATACTTTATTTTTACAGTTTCTTGCTCGATTAGTCCGTCCCAAGCAAAATAGATGGCTACACTAGAGGACTAAAACGCGGCATCGAATTCGTATTTGCAATCATAACGTAATCAAAATTTTAATAAAGCTTTTTTTATGAATGCCTGTCTGCGGAAACTGCGATAGTCTACGAATATGTAGAAAAAAGCCAAAAAGGTTTTCGCCGGTTATTTGCATGCAATGGTACGGAAGCCTTCGTGCGGGAATCCCACTCGCACTTGGCTACTTTTATTTTGTATGCGTCTGAGTGGCGCCCTGAATGGTGCTGCAGAAATCAACCCGGCAGATGGCGCGGCAGTCGGTATCTAGGTTATTATCCGAGCGAATCCGGAACGGGCCGCTAGTATTTTTATTTTATTGTTCGTCTGTGCAATACTGGAGGTTGGAATGCTCGAACCATTGCGTATATGGTTTAAGCATTTATCATAATTATCTTTTTAATACAAATTACGTGTCACGTTGTTTGTCTGCGGTGGATGCCTAAACAACGAGTACTAAACCGATTTTAAACAAGTTTGCACACCATGTGCACTGTGCAGTTTGATCGAGCTTGAAAATTCGTGTATTTTTTCGACCATACAAAATTAAAAGAGTGCATTTACCCGCTCTACAAACATCGCACTCTTCATAGCAAGAGCGCGCGCATTAATTAACTAAACGCTCGATAAGTGAAAGCCGACGCGAAGAGAGCTAAACAATGATAGAGAGGACAACAAAAAGTAAAAATAAAACCGTTTTGACAAAAGTTGTTGATAGAACAAGCTTTGTTTGTTTAAATATACAGAACATAACATTAACAGGCTGAGTAACCCATAGTGGGTTACGGTTATATAAAAATGAACCCCCTAATTTTTTCTGGTCACATTTTATCTTGAAAACGGATTCACCGATTTCATTCATCTTTTTTTTAACGTATTTATTTTATTTCAGGCTACTTCACGTGTGGACTGAAAAGATGAATCTTGTGACACAAGTGGAGAGGTGGAAAGTAGTTGGTAAGTTGTAGCTCTAGGGATGTTTTTAACCGACTTCAAAGAAGGCGGAGATTCTCAATTTGGTTGTATGTTTTTTTTATGTCTGTTAGGCGATAGCACCGCCAATTGTGAATCGATTTTGATGGTTATTTTTTGTTCAGATGTCGTCCCATATTTTTTTTTTCGGAATCGGTGTGATGGTTTTTTAAATATCATTAAAAAAATAAAATTTACTTTCAAATATCTTAATGACGCGACGTAGTGATGATGGCTTCTTACGAAATTTGGTCGAGTGTTTGAATTTAAAATTGAAGTTGGTTTTTGCTTTTTCGGAGAATATAAATTATTGTAAATGACGTTACCAAGTGTTGAAACGAATTCATGGTTCGAATAAATTAATTGCATTAAAAAGTTTAGTCAGATCTATATCGTCGAATATTTCATTTTGCAGGGTTAGGTTTAGTAGCGCTTTTGACGACGCAAAACGCGACCGTACTGCAGAGGTTTCCCGCCATCTTGCTAAACTTGACAGAGGTGCTCAATGACGTCATGAAGCAGGAGGAAAACGGAGTCTATGTAGAGTGAGTACAGTTTCAAATATTATACTTCTCTTTAAATAATTTTGCCAATTATTTTACCGCCAAATTAAGCGAGAGGAAAACGGAGTCAATGTAGTACAGATTTAAACGTACTTCTCATTAAGTCATTTTGCCAATTATGCTATCGCCAAGCGGTAATGTGAAACCATCACTGTGTTCCGGTTTGAAGGGCAATGTTTCCAGTGTAATTACAGGGCATAGATATTAAATATCTTATGTCTCTGGGTGATGACTGATGAGCGCAGTGCAGTGCTAGGTAATGATTTGGACTCTTCATGCTCCAATAATAGCTGCGTGCTGTTATGGACCCCGCATGTTGATTAGTCAAATGTCCTGCACGTCTCGTCACTGTAAACAATAAACAATAAAAAAATCTAGACGGCGTAGGTAGTCCTATTGTCTTATGAAATTTAGTTTAGTGTCTGAATTTAAATATAATTTTTATTAAAGTCGGGTTTTTGTTTTTTTGGAGTTTTTTAATTTGTGTCATTTTCATCGCAGTATGCTAGTTGGCCCCACCAGGCTCCCGCCTAGCTTCCACCTACCTTCCCATCTACAGGGGCTGTGCTATTTATATTTAGTCGAGTGTCTGGATTTAATTTTAAATTGAAATCGGGTTTTAAAAAAAAAAAAAAACTTTTAATTTTTGTTATTTTTCTCGACGGATAAAATTAAAGTTTATTATAATGCGTGTTATCTCCTCGCAGTGGGTTAGTAGCCCCGCCCGGCTCCCGGCCCGCCTCTCCCCTGGAGGGCCGCGGGCGCGAGGCGCGCTGGGGCGGCGACTCCGCGGCCGGGGACACGCCGCACGAGCTGCGCCGGCGCCGGCTCGCGGCGTCCCACCCCGCGCTCACCATCGACCTGCGGGCCGTCACACATCACCAGGTAAGAAAAAAAAGAAGAAAAAAAAAGATATGATTTTTTAAAGATTTTTATGCGTATACGATTTTTTGGGGAAGGGGGTCATGTCCCCTGTGACAACTCCCCTCTCCCTTTCCCAAAATTGTATACGCATAAAAAAACAGAATATATTATGTACATAAACTATTTTTTAACCCAGGCAAACAACTGGAACGCCAACTGCGATCGTAAAATCGTGGGGAGTTACTAGTAAAGTCTTTTTACTTGATTTATTGTATGTCTACTCGTGACCCCCTCCATAATTCGAGGCTGGGACCGCGACTGGTCAGTCCGTTATTTGTTGAGGACTCGTGACTTGAAGTGGAAACTTCTTTTGTGTGCATCACACACAAATGTTGTGAATTGAGAGTTTACTGACAGCGCCCCGCGGTTTTACTCGCGTAGTTCTTGTTGCCGTTGTTTTATCGGGATAAAAAGTAGCCTATGTGTTCTTCCAGACTATAGTGTAACTGCGTTCCAAATTACAGCCCAATACGTTAGGACTTGATTGAGCAACAAACATCCAAACATTGACATTTATAATATTAGTAGGATTGCAGACTAGAAGCGCCCTCCGGTTTCAGCCGCGTAGTCCTCCAAAGTGAGTTATCAAATTCTGAGTTATAAGTTTTAACTTCTATCGGCAGTCCCTATGACGGCCAAGTTTTTTTATTAGCTTGGCCGCCTTAGAGGAGGGATAGGGATTTTGCTGCGCGACCGAACTGATAAAATGCGAGACTAAAACTGTAAGAAAAATGTATAACTGAAGTGACGTGTAAAAACTGCCCGCGACCAGTATTGGCAACTTTGTATTTCTTGTGTGTATTTAGGACCACGATCTCTCTTAATGTCATCGTCATCATCGGCCCGTGTTTGTCCACTGCTGGACATAGAGGCCTCTCCTATAATACGCCACTTAACCCGATCCTGATCGCCTGACGTACATCATCATCATCATCTCGCAAGGAGAGAGTTAAAGCCATAATCCACCACGCTGGCCCACTGCGGGTTGGTGGATGACACATGACTTCGAAAGATTCTAGGTATATGTCGGTTTCTCACGATGTTTTCCTTCACCGTTTTAAGTTAGCGGCATTACGCACATGACTTCGAAAAGACAGTGGTGCGTGTGGGGTTTGAACCCGGGGTCTCCGGATCGGCAGTCGCCGTTCTCCCGACTAGACCAGCCGTAACTTGTACATATTAATTCATATTTGCACTGCAAAGTTAGTTGACATTTAATTTTAACATAAAATGTAATTAATTATTTCAGTTGGAAACTCTAAAGAGCCAAGTGGGTGCGGAGACGTTCGACCGTTTAGTGCAATCAGTCGACGCGGAGACTCTTCAGCAAATCAGGGAATACATACCTATCTAAAACTATTGACACTTATCACTGTTTCTGACACAATTAACACCTATCGATGTTTCTGAAACAATTGACACCTATCGACGTTTCTGAAACCGTTGATGCCAATCAATGTTTCTGAAACAATTGAAATGTATCAATATCTGTGACAATTGATGGTAATCAAGGTTTCTGTAACAATTGACGCCTATCAACGTTTCTGAAACAATCGTTGCATATCTAAGTTTCTGAAACAACTCACGCTTATTAACTTTTCTGAAATAATTGATGACTAGCAATGTTTCTGAAACAATTGAAATGTATCAATATCTGTGACAATTGATGCTAATCGATGTTTCTGTAACAATTGACGTCTATCAACGTTTCTGAAACAATCGTTGCATATCTAAGATTCTGAAACAACTCACGCTTATTAACTTTTCTGAAATTATTGATGACTAGCAATGTTTCTGAAACAATTGATATCTGTTAATTAAATATTAGCGGGCTAGATTTATTGTTGATTATATTTTTTTTTATACCTTTCTTATGATAATTAAGTTTACGTGTATAGATTAAACTGCTTTCCACTGATATCTGATGTTTATGTATTGCTTTTCGCGCTGTACCAGAACTGAAGCCATCGGCGGCAGCTGTTAACTGTCTTTGCTAAAATTACTTACTTTACTGCCATAAATCCCATTCAAGTGAAAAGATATTGTAGACCAATGAGAATCCCTTGTACCCGACAAACATTTTTGAGAAATTGTTGATGCCTAACTAATATTCATAATTTTTTCCAACAACATTTGGAATCTCTGTTTAGGTCAAGTGATGTGATGTGAAGTAATGGAATAGAAAATGTAGTGGACATATTTTTGACTTCAATTGAAACATTGTTACTCGTTTCTTTACGATTTTACTCGAAGGCTGTTGGCCTATTTAACAATATCTAATAAAATATTTTAAAATACGCTTGTGTCGTCAAATTTATAATTTGCCTTCTACAGTTTTGAAATAAAAAATAAAATATTTAAAAATATGTATTTTTAGTCCTGTATAATGTTTTCCTTGGCTTTTTCTGACTTTTCATATAAAAGTGTTTTGTAAGAAAAAAATTACAAAAATCTTAAAATATGTTACACATCAATCAAATTTGCTGATTAAGCAGGTTAATTCATTTTAGTTTAATGTTGCCAAAACTATGTTATATTAATAATTTTAGAGTGTCGAATGAGAGCCTTAACTTGCAAATAATTAGGCTGTTTAGTGCTTAACTGTAGGTTACCATTCTGTAAAGAGACAAATAAAAAAGTTACTAAAATTATTGATCACGTGAGTTTTTTAATAACCTTTTCGAAGTGACTCATTTATCTAGTTAGTTTTCTGTAATGACTTTTGCAATTGACGCTTAATATTTGACGATCTTTGATACTTAGTCGTGGCTTTTAGTGTAAAATTAATCAAGTTTTGAATATAAGAAAGACTAACCACTCACTGTAACAAATATGCATAAAAAGTGCATAAAAATAAGTTTAGTTATCAATGTATACAAAATAAAGTTTCATTTTACGTACGCTAGGGGGGGGGGGGGGGGGGGGGGGGGGGGGGGGGTCTTTTTTAATTTTCTACATATATCTACCAACTTTTCATGCTATGATTTCGTGCCAAAACCATGAATTTAAGGCTGTCAGTTAAGCACTAAACTCTGCCAGATGTTGTGTATATGTGATATACGATTTATTAAATACGTAGTATTAGTATACGACAATGTGGTAATCAGTTTGTTATTGGAGTTTTATTATTATTATATATTAGTTCTTAATTTTTAAGATTTTTTTCAAAATTTTAAAAATAATGTATCTGATCCTTGACTCAACTGTCTTGAAAATTTTCTTACTATTGTTGAATTGCTATTAACTGGCAATTTTAATTCTTTGTATCGCCAGGATATTAAAAAAAAGTTAAATCTTCCATGCACTGCCAAACCCATAGATAATAAATGTTTTTAAATTAAACTCCAATATTAAACAACTATTGGATTATGTTAGCTGTCATATTGCAGCCAAAGTACGAACACTAGGACCTTTGGTAAACGCTAGCAGGTGTATGGAAAAATTGAACAGTTTTCTTGGTAGAAGTATGGATTTTTTAAAGGATTCTATGGCAGTTGGTCGGAAATCGCATCTACTGCCTAGTGACAGAAGTAAGGAACCATAGTTTCTATACGTTTGCTAATGTTTACGTAAAGTTACGTTGCGACTGCGCATACAATGAGTCCTCGTATTGATAAAATATCTTTCGGCCATTACTGAATAAGCCGCTTAGTCTGGTTGCGGCGCCTGTCCAAACTCAACCCGATGAATTATGTCTAATGACACTTGGCAATATAACAATTTAAATCTTTCGTCCTAATGAAAATAGTAATGAGATTGCCATCTCTTTATTTTCGCTTGAAATTAAAGAGACAGAAATAGCAAAGCCATAATAATTTTATTTAGACGGTAGATGCACTGAAGTCGGTGCGGAGAATTGATGGTAAGCAATTTTCGGCTTTATTTATTGGAGCTTTGAGTAAAGTTTGATGTGAAGGCAGCTACCACAATGTCGATGTCTAAAATGTTTACCATTTTATATTGAAAATTATTGTCGTATTTGTATAATAAAGTGGTGAACGTTGAAACGGTTCATCTTATTTCTGTCTGTATTCCTGAAGTCTTAATCTTTTTCGCACCAATGACAGCTACCAAAATCATAAATTACCACTATTTATTTAGAATAGCTATAAAAATAATGTAAAAGCATTACTAACCTAGACTAAAATACAAGGTAACGCAGAGATTCTGTACTTAGCCGAAAGAGGTGCGTGATACATGATTACAAACAATTTTTACTTTGAAACCAGCTCTGAAACTATAAAAATGGCGGCCGTTCCAAAGTGGGGGGTTTCTGACCCTGATGTGGGCCCGCCCCCATTTATCAATGAAATTGGCTGTCATCTATGCCTTTAAAATATCGCTAGTTTTGTCCGAAACAGACCTAGTAGTTTGTCCCTGTATAGTGTTGGTTCCATAGTACAAATTGCAGATAATATACACCGCACGCCTATTTCGATTCAGTACAGGCAATCTGCGTAACATTGTATAGAAGGCATTTAATAATACTGTAAATTAAATTGGGGCAACACCGTAGTGTTATCATTGTATAGACTGAAAAAAAGATGGTACGAGTGTTGCCTAATTTAGTAACTCTAATTTAAGTAAATTTAAAGTTCTAAATCGTTTGCCATTTTCACGGATTCGGCTTTACGCTTGATTTACACGAAGACAATCGCTTCCATGAAAAGTTGTCAAGATTTTTATCCAGTCATTAAAATTATTTAAACAAATGACACAATGGTTTTTGTGATATAAGAACCTAAAACCTAGTACTTATTAAAAGGAATATTGGACTCCATCTTGAATGAGACACGGTTTCGAATTAAGATCAAACAATCGAGGTCTCTCCTAGTTGCAATCTATGTGACAAGGACAGGTATCTCATTCCTAATGACACCCATATTTATTGACTTAGATATTAGACCATGTATGTATAATGACTAAGACTTATTACTAGGATTTAAATCTGCCACTCAAAGGAAAAAGCCGATAAATAGGGAGATAACATTTTATTCTTTTAATTTTTAAATTCTTTTAAAAGTTACTTATTACAAACTGTCATAGCGGATATTTTTTTTCAAAAGATGGTATTTTATTTATTAATATTAAAAAAACTATTTGTTTTATTGACCGAATATTTAGAGTATGCCCTTTATTTTTACCCGTAATGAGGACATGGCTGCGAATGTCGACGTGTAAATTCGGCTTTGAGTTTTAAAATTATGAAATAATCGAAAATCGTTTCTATCGCTAAGCTTATAAGGATGTGAATAGTATGAATTAGAATGTTATGTTTAGTAATATGAAGGGAAGCCATTCTACTTATAAAAAATGTAGAGCGGATTTTTGGGATGAAATCGCAAATAATACACAAATCAATTTATTGTGACGTCAGACTGGTGACGAGACATGTAACAGGTTTTAATTTACAAAAAAAGAAGAAAAATACATTGTAGTTATCTATAATATAATAGCTCTGTATATATAACGGTAACGAGCCACAACAGTATCTGGTTTGGTGGCTAAAAGTGGACCTAATGATACCAGTAACAGTCAATAGCAGACAGCGATAGTAGTGACGCTTTTCAGCGGTTACTTATTAGCGGTTTTTTTTACCGGTTTTATACTATTTACTGTACAGTAAATACAATCCGTTGTTTATCTCTCCTAAAGAGCCGTTTTCAAAATGACAGAGGAAAGGAAAACCTTTAAAAATAGCTCCCGATTGCGCCACAGGTGACGTTAATGCTTTATTTTGTTTGATAAACTTGTCAATGTTTATAATTTAATATTACATATTTTTTCAGCTGTCTCTGTCATCTGTCATTTTGAAAACGCGTTCTGCACATATTCATGACGATTAAAATGTTTGTAGTAATTGACATCACACTGGGCAATTCTCATTACAATTTATCCATTTTATGGGTCTAAAATTTTCCTAAAATGATCCTAAATGCAGTTTGCCAGAAATTATTTATAAATAACTTGATAACTTTTAAATAAGTATATAGATTAAATATAATTATTAAAATAAAAATCTGACTATAAATGTTGGTTTGCTGGCGACTAAACGTACCTATATCAAATCGCGGTAGGTAATAAGTCAATAGCCATAGGCCCCTTTTTACAAAAAAAGGTATACCTAATGGATAAATCGTGCGATACAGCTACATAGATAGATAACTCTATTGTGACACAAACAAATGGAAATATAGCGCAACACTTATGAACTAGCGCCACAAGTGGCGGCCTTATTGCTGAGGGCAATCCCTTCCAGGCAACCTACAATACGTATCTTAATCTTGTCAATTAGTATCTTAAAGTCTGTCTAAGTTTTACGCCTAACCGCCGTTTTTCTGATTTGTGTCATCATCATCATCATCAGCCGCAAGACGTCCACTGCTGAACATAGGCCTCCCCCCTAGATTTCCACAACGAACGGTCCCGCGCAACCTGCAACCAGCGGTTTCCAGCGACCTTTGTGAGGTCATCTGTCCATCTAGTGGGAGGCCGTTCAACACTGCGTCTTCCGGTTCGTGGTCGCCACTCGAGAACCTTTCTTCCCCATCGGTTGTCAGTTCTGCGAGCGATGTGGCCTGCCCATTGCCACTTCAGCTTGCTTACTCTTTGAGCTATGTCGGCCACTTTCGTTCTTTTGCGAATATCCTCATTACGGATTCTGTCGCGCAAAGAGACTCCGAGCATAGCTCTCTCCATAGCTCGCTGTGTGACTTTGAGCTTTGTTATGAGGCCCACAGTTAATGTCAGTTGATCTGATTGATTCAGTGCATGAATCACTGATTTGTGTATTACATGCGATTCCAACTCTCGATGAAATGAAAAGCAATTGTAACGATACGTCTGAATTCCAAGAGAATGTATTATAAATAAATGTTAAAATTAAATAGCGCATATTTTTTTATCGCTCGAATGTAATCTTAGCTTCGAAATGTACTAGTGTACAGTTGTATTTCGACCAGTATAAATTGATCTCAGTTTATCGTGAACTTGCTGTATTTGCAGGTCAATGTGTACTGGTCTGTGTTTTGATTTGTAAATTGCACTTATTATGATTATGATATAATAAAGATAACAAAACGTTTGTATGTGTTTTAATGTTTACCCTGTTTGTTATAAAAAATCACAGAATTTAATAAGAGAATTGGGATTATCTTGAAACAAGTGAACTCCACGGGAAATGCCACGCCAATGACGAGCAAGCTCGAAGCCTCCAGCTACCTCGTGCGCCAGGCGAGAGGGGAGGGGTGTGCGAAAGAGAGAGCTATAGCAATAGACGGAAATAACTGCTACAACGGGAAATAGAGCTGCCTATCTCAATATATATAAGCTTCTACTAACGGTCAAGTGTATAATTGGCAGTCATAGGAACTGCTGATAGAAGTGAAAACTTATAACCCAGAGTTTGATAGCTTACTTTGGAAACTACACGGGTCTAACCAGAGGGTGTGGCCTAGTCATCATGGCATGGCTATCTAGAAATGCGTCAGCATTTCCCATTGGCTGACGCAACTCTAGATGACCATGCCATGATGGCGAGGCCACGCCCTTTCAGCATTTCCCATTGGCTGACGTATTTCTAAATGGCCAATGGCTATGGTCCCGAGTTTACCCGAAGATTTCTTGTCATACCCGAGCATGACGGTAGAATTCAATTCACAGCCCACGAAAAATCTGTCTAGGCGCGCCAAAAGAAGTTTTCACTTCGATAACTGATAAGTTCAACTTTTGTGGTAAGAACGTCTAGGCTGCGGATTGCGTTGCCTCAGTGTGGTTTTCCCGATGATTAGTCTTGGCGTCTTCAAAGTGAGAGTGAAGGTGAGTTTCTTTAGGTATGCTTATTTAATTAGACTCCATTGTAGACCACATCGTCGTTTAACATCGGGCGAGATGGCGGTCAAATGCGAACCTACAATAGTTAAAAAAAGTCCATAAAACCAACAACTATGCACATTTATCATGCACTGTTATCGAACTGTTAACTTATTGTAATTGTAAATGAGATAGCCGTGGCATACCTAGAAGCTATTGGTCAAACGTTCGCGTTAAAAACTGGCTAAGCGCGAGTAGTACCTTAGAACCTGATTTTTTTAAATTTGATATTGAATCTGCTTGATGCGCGTTCTTGAGAAAAAGGGTCTTGACCGACAGACGGACGGACGGAATACAAAGCGATCCCACAAGGAATCGGTTTTTTCCTTTCGAGGTATGGAACCCTAAAAATGAAGCAAATAGTCTCTTCGAAAGATCAGTACAATAAATATAGGTACATAGAGGATAGGGGCGTGGATGGAACTATATAACACAACCTGACTGATACGCCAATTTGGTTATTGACAAAGAGAATTTGGTACTCTATACCTACTCGATCCAATTTTACTTCTTCCTACTAATATTAAAAATGTGAAATTTTGGATGTTTGCTGCTCAATCACATTGGAGCACCTGAACGGATCGGATTGAAATTTGAAACGCAGATAGATACGTACAGCTACCTATAGTCTAGAATAACACATAGACTACTTTTCATCCCGGGAATGGGCGCTGCTAGTGTAATATTACCTATAGGTAAATTTCCTAAAAAATATATGAAACGTAGAAACATTCTCGACGCTCATAACGTTTTGATCTCGTAATCGGTAGGTACGTCCTGACACGCACAGCTTTCTCAAAGGATCAAGTTTTTCGCTATGCTTTTCTATATAATACGATATTAGCATCGGCCCGCGGTTTTACCCGCGTGCTTCCCGTTCCCTTTATATTCCTGGGAGAAAAAGTAACCCATGTCTTTTTTCCAGCCTATAACCTAACTGTGTTTGTGTAAATTTCAACCAGATCCGTTAAGGCGTTACGACGTGTTTGAGCAGCAAACATCCAATTCGCATTTGTAATATTAGTAGGAAGTAGGAAAATTAGAACGATTTAGAGTATCAAATCCTCTCTCTCAACAACCAAGACTACCAGTCATCTTGGACACAAAACCCGGACATTTCATCAGGTTCTTTTACACATAACTTCCTTACTTCGTCTTACGTGAATAAAGGATTGTTCCTGATGGTAAGCAACACGGCTACCCATAACAGCACAGTGTCACGCAGTTATTGAAATAAGAGTCCAAATCATTACCTACTTAGGACTGCACACAAATTGATAATAATAAACAATTTATTTTCAAATGTTTGTCCAGTCAGTCACCACAGCGATTACCTATTCGACAAATACGACGGTTAGTAGGTTAACTTTGTGCGTACTCGTATTAACTACATAACCACGTTTGACAAACTGAGCTATTCACATTTTTTTAATTTCGAGTTAAATTAGTATATCGGTAAGTGTTCGCGTCTCGCAGTCGCCCTGACACGTTATACGTGCAGGCAAGCTAGCTGTACGATGGCGCATGCTTAGTAAGTGATGACATGATGACACGCCGCGAGTTAAATAAAATAAATAAATGTTGTTAGACATTTCTTACACAACACCATCTATCCTCAAACTAAACAAAGCTTGTACTATATGGTCTACAAGGAGAGAGTCAAGGCCACCACACTGGCCTAGTGCGGGTTGGTGGGTGACACATGACCCCGAAAGATTCTAGGTACTTACCTACGTGGTGCGCGTGAGATTTGAACCCTCCGTGGTGTGGCTCCGGGCTCCGGATCGGCAGACGCCGTTCTACCGACTAGACTAGCCGTAACTTACAGAACAAATAATAGTTGTAGATATTCATCGCTTAAATATTTGCACTGGTAGAGAATCGAATCCCCGACCTATGGCTTCGGCAGACCGGGCACACGTATTGTCAACTAAGTCACTAGGCCAGACCTATGAGCGTCACTAGTTAGTGGAACCATGTGGACTATAAAGGATCGATAGAAGGGTGCATTCTGAGCATATATTCCAATTTGAGGGATTCTGGCATGGTCAGCTCAAGGTCATTTCGATGAAAACGCGTTTAAATCGATAGCTCGAGAACTGTTAGTGTTACGCAAAAAATTGCAGATACCTTTTCTCTTCTAAATTCAATTTGCTAACTTTTACATCAACAACTTTTCTTTTTTTCATCAATATTTTTCAAGTTATTGCTTCCGAAACGCAAAAATTTAACTTTTTTTCCTCCCTTTCGCCATTTTCTCCCCAAGCGTTCAATTTTATGAAACTTTACCGATAATTAAAAGTGTAGATCTTTTAATAATAAACAACTTTTTCCTTGAACTTTTTTCTGTAATGACAATACCTTCAGAGTTATGCTACTTTACCGAGCGAAATCCGCGCCACTGCGACACCTCCGCGACACTGCGATAAATCCGCGACACCTCCGGTCTTAGGGCTGAACCCAACACACTAACACTAACAGTTCTCGAGATATCGAATTAAACGCGTTTTCATCGAAATGACCTTGAGCTGACCATGCCAGAATCCCTCAAATTGGAATATATGCTCAGAATGCACCCCCCTATCGATCCTTTATAGTCCCCAAACTACATAATTTAATGTTTATTTATTTCCATAATTTCATTGGGTTAAACCACGCTAAATTCGGAGTAGATCAATACCTACACGCGTGCAATAAAATGTCACTCGCGCACTAATAAATTACTGTGGGACTACACACCATTTTGCATATTTGTGTTTGAGGGTGTTTGTGTGTGTAGCCAGTCTAGTTGTAGAGAAGATCGATAAGGAACAGTATGATGCCGAAACATTGAAATGAATTGGAACTTCACAGATGCCTGGACGTCAGCACCATGCAACTCAGCAAAATCCTAAAATCTTACTGAGTGAACTCTTTTCGACCGACTTCAAATCTCAAAAATTCGCCCAGGAAAATTCTTAGCGAGCAAACTAGCTTAGTTTATTCGGATGGCGTGATCTGAACCCCTTGAGGGTACGTCTGACTCTAATAGGACTACATTTTGGGAGTATGCTTGGATAAGGGTCCAGCTACACGATGTGGTCTTAGGTAGGTAACTACCTAACTACTATAAATTTAGACGTGTAGGTACGTAGATGTTTGTCTAACAATGTTGACTAATAAATCAATACTACGTTCTCGTGACAAAAAAGTATGTTATCTTCATTCGCCCATTCAAGCTATGATGATTTATCAGAGTTTGTATCATTGAAATATGTAAAGTGTTTTTAGAGCTTCCCTCGATTTCTCAGGAACTCACCATCAAATGCTAACTTAATGTTCATGAGATCACCTCGGTTTACCTTTAACATTGTCACGGATTTCATATTTCATGAGTTGCTTTTGACTACTATTTAGGTCGACTCTTGAAGTTTTTCTCTTGTAGGTAATTCTGTCGTTACAACACCGAATAATTGGGCGTTCACAATTTAACATTTGGAAGACTAATGTTCACTTCAACGGATAACTAAAACGTGTACAATCTTTTTAATATCTTATTATGACTAAATGACTTGTTACATCATATTTATATACAAGTTTTCTTCACATCTCACATCTTCCATGTCACAATTTTGGCCAAGCAAGCCTTGAAAAATGTTTTGTTTACCACAAATTGTACTCGTACTACTAGGATTAAGTTACTATATACAATATAGGTAGGTACACTGGTAACTATAAAATTCTGTGACTTCTTATTAAACAAGTGCTTTTTGAAAATAAATTCACTTTAACGATTACCGTAGGTAGGTACCGCACATATTTGTCGTCATTGCCGAGTATTGTGGCCAGAGCTTTAGCTAGGTGAGTGGTGCCAGGGTCTTGGAGACCGGCCAAGAGATCGAAGCAATCGCGGGCTAACAAAAATTGATTTGATGCTTGAGGTTCTGTTCGAGGCGAGGTAATTGGTTCCGTGATGTGGAATGCGCTCAATTGATAAGTTCTACTTCTTAAATTAGGTATTGTTACTGTTTGTTTGTAGGTACATAAATATATACAAGATTATAACCTAATATTGTCCATGTCCAGACAAATGTTACACGTAACAACACTGACAAAATTGTACTGCTTGCATGTTTTTTTTTTAAACTTTAATAGGTTTACACTTTACCGCCATCTCGCCTGATGTAAAGCGACGATGCGGTCTACGATGGAGCGTGTTTACTTAGAAAAAAACCGATTCACTCTCGATTTGAAGACATAAAGGTTGTAACCATCGGGGAAAACCCACACAGGCAACAATAAGAACGTCTAGACTGTGGAATACTCCACAGTCTAGACGTTCTTATCATAAAAGTAGAGTCAAATCTCTTCGTTCGCGTCTTTGGAACATCAACCATGAAACGATGTAGCTTTTTCGAGCATGATGTGTTAAGTTTCGAGTATATGGGATGTGCATGTTATGTCATCAGTATTTGAATACATACTCGTAGTTATACCTACATTCTCTCGCTCACATGCACAATATTCACATAGAAGCATACTTAGATATTATTTAGATTTCTGTGGTCTCTATGTATGCGTAGGTTTTTAAAACTACCCAACGGATTTTGTTGCGGTTTATCTCTATCGATTGAGTGTTCTGATTCTAGTGCGATGTCATAACTAAACATATTTTTCGCACTTACAATGAAAACGCAGCCAGAACCCTACGAGACCGATCAAATTGATATAGTTATTACAGTATTGTAGATTTTAAAAAGTTCTACAGATAAGTGTGCCATGGTAGGTATATGTCTGTATTATAAGGAAAACACAATAACCATTTTTATTCGAATATTTAGTATCACCATTGCATCCACATTGCACCCGCCCGAAGCCGGGGCGGGTTGCTAGTATATTATTAAAAAACCTTAGTTCCATCAAGCAGACTGAACTGTTGACTGCAGAAGTTCTAACAACGTGATTGAGCAACTAACATTAAAACTTTCGCATGTTTAATATTAGCAGGATTGTAGGATTAGACGGCCAGTCCACTTGTGCGATACTAATCAAAATAGTCATAGACAAACTTTCCCGCCAACTTATCTCGTCTAATTACGTTTCGTCTCCACAATTTCTGAACAATTTCACGCCAGGGTGGCTTAAAAAACAAAGCGTTCCCTCGGCGGCAGTCCCAGGTCTGTTTAGTTATCAGTAAAATTGCCTTGTCTTGTGAAATAATAAGCGCTTTAAGGGCAAACAGCTTTGAGCCCTGCGGTCGCCATCAAAGAACTTTCGAGTCGAGTTTGCGGAAGGCTATTTTACTTATTTTCGGGGTGTCGTCGGTAATATTAGCTTGGAAGAATTGCGATTTTAATATTTGGCAATAAGGAGACTCTTATTGAAGCAGTGGACCGGGCACGGTTCTTCGAATACCGACTGGAATATTTTATTACTCTAACTGGTAAATCTATTCTCGTTATATTTTTACTCTTCTATCTAGGTATCTAGGAGAAAGGGTTAGTACTTATTTAGTAATAATATACAAGTGAACATGGTGCAAGAAACTACATCGAAATATCAGGGATTCGCTCTACCATTTCAGCATAGTAAACATAGTGTAGTAAACAACCATGATAGGAAAGGGAAAGGATGAGATACTTATTATAATTTTAACCTTACTACCTTAGTAAATAAGCAGTTACCAAGTCATGTACCTACCAGAGATAAATCTACCTACGAAATAACGAAGAGCCTAGCTCCCCGGTCGTTATCAGACATCACGGAGCCCTCCACTGGGCCACCAACTCATTCTTTTAATAATGTCCTCGGACAATAACTTTCCCCGACTTATATTTAGAGTTGACCCCAGCTCTTAGTTCGAGTCTTGATCTTGCAAAATCACTACATTTTTTGGGTTTTAAACATAGAGTGATGGGATAAGCTAACTGTGCAGCTGATGGTAAGCAATACGCCTGCCTTTAACAGCACTGACAGGTAATTATTAACAGAGATACGCACCTATTAGAAGAAACCAAATTACCAACTAGCTCTGTAGTCATCACCCAGTTATGTTTTAAGAAGATTATAACTTTCAGTTAGACCTGGAAATGTTGCCATTGGAACTGGACACTTGTCATATTTTGCACATTACTGGTAGGCGGTGAAATAAGTGATAAATGTGTGGTATTTCCCCGAACGTACTCGGAGAAGAACCTCTCTCTAACTGTTTCATTCCAAACAGTCAGGGTGGGAAGCGTTTAAACGACTTTAATTCTCACAGTTTTTTTACTACTTAGTCTAGCAAATACGACTTCTACAAAGAATTTCGTCGTTTATGATGTAAAAACAACTGAACAAGTTAAGATTCAGATAGTCATTTTTAGGTATTATTAAAAAAAGCATGCATTACTTTATGCATTAATTTATAATATATATGTCGGATAAAGGGATAAAGTTAGTGTCGTGTGGGTTCTTTTTTGCGTCTATGAAATTAAGTTTACATTTTACTTTCTCTTAAAAATCTTAATTTAATATTATTAAATGTGTTACACCTTTCTACGATTTAAAAACTTATAAAACTCATGAATATTATAACTCACGTTCCTAATGACGGATCAGAACAGAGCACAAGTCTCGAGCGTGGTTGAGGCGCCATTCTTTACCTTAGGCAGACCGGCAGTTTTTGAGAGACATTCAAGAGCTAGCCACTGATCGAGTTGGATCGTTGTGTCGCCTATGTGCAAGTTATATGAGTTTAAAATAATTATAAGAATTCATCATTCATCTATCTATCTAATCTATAATATCTTGTATAAACTATATCTAAGTGTGGAGAATTCCATACTAATTTGTCCGCGCAATTTTACAAATGGGTAAATAGTTTTTGTTTTACGTATTAATAATGTAAATTATTTAATCTGACCAGTCAGTGACCGAGACTGGACTTCGTTTTAGTCTTGTATTCGCACAACACTAGTCGTATTTATTCTCCGGTGCGGCAAGTTATCTCAGATTTCTGCCGAGTGCACACTAATCTGATTCCTTGTTCCGCGTTCTAATTACTACTGTTTGTTTTCTTTCTATTTCGCACTAGGTTTACCAAATTAAGAGATTAAATACTACGAGATTTACCAAAACTCATTATAAAGTATCTATTAGGTTTTAATTTAAGCAAAATCATATTCAAATATTTTATCTTCTAACGAATTGTCTTTAATGTAATTGAAAATATGTAGGTATAATGTTGTCTTCATCGAAGTGTTTCAGCAAAAAACCTGTCATAATTTGTTTTCGTTTACGCCAACGGCGAATAAAAAGAAAAAGAAAATTGTAAAGCAAACAGTCTGCACAGAGAGACAGTACTGTGTGCAGTTTAATCCAATTTGAAAGACAGGATAATTTTATTTCTATTAATAGATAATAGGTAGTCTTTATATGGCAATATCCGAGTGAAGCCGGAACGAGCCGCTAGTTTGGCATATATTCTCATCTATTGGTCACTCATATCTGTTATTTTAAAAACGATCTATTTGGTTGGTTATTCTACGAATCGCATTTCTCAATACATCGCGGCCGCCAAACAATGCTCAAAGTGACTAGAACTTTTGACTTCAAAACCCTGAAAAAAAATGTAATAATCTAGCCTAAAAATGTAATGATCTATTTCAAATTCTTAAACTTTAAATAAATACATAAATATTGGTGGACAATTCACATAACACTATCTGACCCCAAACTAAGCAAAGCTTGTGCTATAGCGGCCAGATAGCTGATATAATACTTATATAGTTTTAAACACATACTTGTTATACATAGAAACACCCTACATACATACTTTATATCCCTAGTATTATTTAAAACAGGTAGTTTTTTTAAATTTTAGATGAATTGGGTTGAGAAGTTTAAAACACACGGCTTTCGTACCCGCTTGCCAAGTTGGCTACCCATAGGTAACGTAACGTAACGTAACGTCCACACACGCCGTTCGTAGTTGGCGAACACCCAGATGATAAGGGTGCTAAAGTTTAAGTCAACTCCGTGATATGGTAAACGAGCTTTTGATTGCTTAGCGATGAGCGTGGCCCTAATACTCTACACCTTTGTTTTGCATAATCTACATACCACAATGTATAGCGTTGTAGAGGAATGCCTACTTATACCCAACTTGCGCTTTGGGTTGGGTAGGTACCTAATAATGTTTAATTGCGTCATAGCTAGTCAACAAATTTGGTCCATTTGAACCAAGTTTATGAAACTAGGGGGTTAACATCACTAAAGTGTGTCGGATTGTTAGTCACAGCTCAAAATCGTGTAAATTTTTGTTGGTAATTCGATTTGATTTGGAAATTTTAATGTTTGCGATGTCACACTAAGATACGTTAAAGAAGAAAAAGCCAAGTTTTGTGATACGGCAGTTAGTTAGAATCCCGTTTTTAGAACGAGATAAGTGAAAAAATATGTTATATTACTAACATTGAGATATGTTTGATAAAACTCTAAATTAAATTAAAATGAAATTCGGCGCAATGAAGCGTTTTAAGAGTACAAATATTATTTGTACAAATACTATCTAGTGAAAGTGCCGTGACGTTACGTAATACGCCTAATTGTAAATACATACCTAATGTTGCTATTTGAACATGAAGACTCCAAAATACTACTGTACTACTGTGCACTGTAGTGCTCGTCACACCGATTTAAAATATGATTAATTTCCTTGCCCTATATTTAGTGAAACTTTGCCTCTAGAGGCTCCTTCTGGCTCTGATTTGGACTATAACCACGTTGCACTGTACGTTCCTTTGTAAATAACTACGTTACTCGTTGCACTGTTATGGGTAGGCAGGCGCATTACTCACCATTTGCCGTAGATATATCTCGGTGGCCCATCACTCTGTACTTATTATAAAAAAAAACTATTTTGAAAGCGAAAAATAAAAGTTATTTTGAATATTTTGCGCGTTTGGACTGTTTGTTTTTGATGAGACTTTGGGTCCTTGAATATCATAAATCATCGATATATTTTGATTCCTGTAGAGTTTGCGTTCTTAGTATAACATTTTCTCGACGACCGACCTATGAAATTATCTATTTCTCGATGTACTATGTAATAAAATAAAACTCACTGATTTTAAAGTAAAAAATCTTCTTGTAAAAAAACAAAACCTGAAGTACATTTGCTGTGGCATGTAGAGCACTAGGGTAGGTGGCACAATATTCAATTATCTCTCCCATCTATCTGTGCCTGTAACACAAACACACCTTCATCAAACCCGGTCGCCATGTCCTCCAGTTCATTAACTAATTTATTCTTGAGAAAGTCCGGACGATCCGACAAGAACCGAACTAATGGCGTCGGCAACACGAAACCCAACAAACGCCGCACTTGCTGACTTTGGCGATGAGAGTAAGCGGGTGACAAAACACTAATAAAATATTTAAAAAAGTTGGCACATGTTCTTTTTCTATATATACATAATTTTGTGGTGGTAGAACTCTTGGCAGAGTCCGCCTGGGGAAGGACCACACTTTTGCCAGTTATTCTACCGCCAAGCAGTAATGTGCAAACATTAACTGTGTTCCGGTTTGAAGGGCAATGTTTCCAGAGAAATTACAGGGCTTAGAGATAGAACAACTTAGATCCCTGGTTTGGACTCTTCATATTCCAATAGCTGCGTGTCACTGTGCTGTTATGTGGCAGGCATGTTGCTTACCATTAGGCACATGTCCTGCTCGTCTCGTCACTCTTTATTTAAAAATAAATAAATAATCATATATGTATTTAAAATGAATATTTGATTGTATGTCGTGTATAAAATCGTAAGCAGTGCATTTGATGATGGTCTTTAGCAAAGTTGTCGTGCATAAGTCAAAGAAGGCTTCTGAGTTGGTAGGTACGGCCAATTTTCGACAGGTGGTGTAGCAACGCGCGCTGGCTGCAGCTAGTAATATTATTATTTTAATAATTCAGTATCACGATGTGCCTAGTGAACTCTTAATCCAAGTCAACTGATAAGGCATTTATGTTTAATATGGTCCGACTTGAGAGATAGGATACTCTTTATTCAGATAAGGGTTTTCGTATGCCAATATATGTATATCCCAGCGAAGCTGGAACGCGTCACTAGTTTAATATCAAGGCAGATTGCCTGGAAGAAATTACACACAACAATAAGGTTTTGCTGTAATATTTCTATTTATTTGTGTCACAGTAAATTGTTTTCTAGTGTTCCATTTTATTCATACATCAATTGAAGGCAAATTGAACTTTTCCAAGCGCTTAGTCGATACGTGACCAAAATGCCCGTTGTCGTTTATTTTGCGTATAATCATCGCCATTCAGCGTGATAATTTGTGGCTTTTAAACGTTCATTAGTCTACGCGTTATTCAGATTTAGTGTATATTTTATATGTAAAGTTTAAAGTAGTTTCATTATTATTTAATGTTGCATTGAATACAAATACAACTTTTTATTTAGTTTTTTTTTTATATTGGCAGAGCCTTTATTAACAAAACTAAAATACAATGAGAACTACACTACGCTACATACTTAACAACTACTTACACTAAGCACACACCTGAATTATCCATAGACCAATGAAGGTCTATAGATAATCAAGATGTTCAAACCCACTACCAATCGGAAGCGTACCCAGCATGCTGGCGGCATTACCACGCTGAATGGCAATGCTTATGCGTTGGGCCAAATAAACGCCAGCATTTTGGTCACGCGTCGCGTCGACCAAGCGCTCGGAAAGGCTTTTGAAGATGAGGTGAGCTCCCGGCCCCCACGGACCCAATGTCTTAACCCCAAAGGGCTCAAATATGTAACCTCTTCCGAGGGTTGCATATTTGCGCCGTTTGAGTCGCTCAGCTGAATTAGCCGCTGCACCAGCCCTACAATGTTATTTAGTTGATTTTCTAAGACCTACTTAAACATGTCACAGTTGTGTATAGCATTCCAGACTCCAAAGTATTACTGCTATAGATTCTGCTATAGTTATAATCTGAAATTCCCAACATAATATTGAAATCAGGTCAGTATCAGGTCGTAGTCCTGGATCTCATCTGCATCTGAAGAATTTCTCCAAAACAGATTCTACTAGCACAGATAAAAAAAAGTTACTTACTACGTAATTACTAGTTTGTTATCACTACTGGCATTGACGGCGAATGCGGCGTCGCATCGCATCGCAGTTTTGTGTGGGAGCCATTCCTCCGATGCGGCGTCGCATCGCAGTTTTGTGTAGAAACCCTAAGATTGTTCTTGAGTCTTTGTATTAAATAATTTTTCAGCGACCTGCGTTGAATAGGTATCGAGGCATCGAGGCATCGAGGCATTGTTGGCAGCCCTAGGTATCGCGCCGCGGCGTGAGAAAATATCGTAAGGAAATCGGCATGGTCCTAGAATAATGGCATCTTTCAAGAACAAATGCCTTTAGCCAACTCTCACTGGGGCAACGTGGTGGATTATGACCTTGAACCTCCTTGCGACAGAAGGCTCCGAGTCCCAGAAGTCGAGATACGAAATAGACACACAGTTTTGGATTTGCTGTTGTTATCTCTATAATCAAGTGCAAACAAAGAGAGAGGGAAAGTGAGAGACAGTAATATAAAGGCCAAGACCATTTTAGTCAGGCCGTTGACACCACCGTTCCAGTTCAATGCAAAACGCTGTTTACAGTACCCCTTGCTTTAAAATTAGCTACGTTCCAACACGGTCAAAAACTTCTCAACAAAATGGCGTAAAGACCAAACCGCTGGTTCCCTCCACTTGACCCCAGCTATAATTTATGAAGAGACACCAGCGCCGGGACGCGGCAATTAGCCGAAGCATAACGAACGCTCCAAATAAATATCATTCCATGATTAATGCCGCCCTCATAAATACGTTGTCCACCGGACACTGAAGCCTCCGCGATATCAAAGGGTGCATTTGTTAATTCGTAAAAATCCGGTGCGTATGGAAAATCACGGGTCTGGAATAATTTTGTGGCTTTAAATTTACAATTATTATGTATTTATACCACGCTTTTAACTTTGACTGGTCTCGTGGTTCTATGGGGAGTTTGACCACTGAGCTGTAAGCAACACGCCTACCTAACAGCACAGTAGCAAACAGCGTTTAGTAGTGGTAGGGCTCAAAGTCAAATTGTATTCATAAATGTACAATTTACACGTAAATCAATAAAAAATTAAAACAAAAGATAGAGCATCATACAAGTTGTATACATTTTCAAAGTTTGAAACTCTTAGCAGAGTCCGCCTGGGGATGTACCACACCTTTCCCAGTTATTCTACCGCCAAGTAGTAATGTGCAAACATTACTGTGTTCCAGTTTGAAGGGCAATGTTTCCGGAGAAATTACAGGGCTTAGAGATATAACATCTTAGATATCTGGGTGAGGAGCGCAGTGCAGTGCTCGGTAATGATTTGGACTCTTCACCAATAGCTGCGTGTCACTGTCCTGTTATGTGACAGGCATGTTGCTTACCATCAGGCACGTGTCCTGCTCGTCTCGTCACTCTTTACTAAAAAAAAAGCTATTGGAACAGGATGAGTCCAAATGATTACCTTGCACTGCACTGCGCTCGTCACTAAGAGATGCAGGATGTTTTACATCTATGCCCTGTAACTTCACTGGGAGCATTGCCCTTCAAACCGAACCACATTGATGTTTTCACACAACAGCTTACCGGTAGAATAGCTGGAAAAAGTGTGGCGCTTTCCCAGGCGGACTCTGCAAAGAGTCCTACCACTCAAGAGGAGTAGGCAAGAGATGATACTATTGACGATTAAATTGAATTTAGAATACATGGAATAGCGATAAAATAACACGTAAAACAACGGGTTAACCCAACAGTTGCCCTTATTCGTTAGCTGTATTTACCGTTAATTAAAGAGGCGCTCGTGCGAATCAGTTTCATTGTTCAGCAGAAAACTAACAGAAATACAACTTCGACGCTCATTTTTTTTTAATAATATGGAGTAACGAGACCAAATCATTACCTGCGGCACTGCACTGCGCTCGTCACCCAGAGATATAAGATGTATAATCTCTGTTCGCGCCAAATTAATGTTTCGGAATAAAAACACTTGCAAAATAAATAGCATTGGCCAATCCGATGATTTCTTTTTTCCATCCCATTCCGCACATGCAATGACACACATGAGTGAAGAGAAAAGCGATATCGTCGTGGCAATTTGAACAATAATAGAACGATGGCTACCAGTGCATATCTCGAGAATCTTATAGCGTGTCGTTATCTCCAATAATTTTTCGCTGTGAAAACAATATACCAAAATGTTCTCTCGAGTGTTGTGTCGTGTCGTTATCTCGATTGACTTTGTTTTGCTGTGAAACATAATGGATACCTAACCATTCTCTCAATGGACTTTTCGCTGTAAAATTATAATTTGTGTCGCCAATTGTTACGTTGCTACGTTAAAACGATCGTCTAAGGAACCCTCACAAAACTCCAAAAGGATAAAGAAAACACCACCCTGTTCACGGTGGTCTCCTGGCGAAGTTGCAGAGCTTCTAGAAGGTACTGTGCATCCATCTACCTAAATCCTAGCAAGAACTAATCTAACCGCTCATTTCCATATTTAGTTCTACAAAATATTTCTTTCGTATTGGCCAACAAATCGCGTTCACATATTTCAAATATATAAAAATAAATACAGTCCGCTAAAATCACTTGTTTCGTTATAATAGCTCAAACAATCTCTATACCCTGTAATTTCACTGGAAACATTGCCCTTCAAACCGGACTTCATACTGGCACTGGAAAGAGTTAAAGACAAAAAACGTTGAACTGAAAACGCCTCATAAAACCCATTTGCGTCACACTACACATTGATCTCTGTATCTATAGACCACTTTATTGTAATCACGTGACTGGGTATCGCTACTTAACGTGACCATCTGGATTTAGCATGTTGCGCAAGAACTAGAGGTATTGTCAAGGTAAAGACAAAGGCTTGAAGCCTTTGAAATTTAAAAAAAAATATAGTAGCATAAAACCTATTTGAAAAAGGAATTATATTATGTATATTACAATTACGTAATGATTATTTATCCGGCGGCTCCGTTATTCCAGGCGCTGGTGGCAGCCTTGGTTCCGGCAGAGCATGGGGTGCTAAGAATCCCCGGCAGACGCCCCGCCACCAAACCCAACGACTCGACCTGGCAACGTACAACGCACGGACGTTGAGGGCTGACGAAAAGATTGTGGAGCTGGAAGAAGAAGTGGACAAGTTGCGCTGGGATATCATAGGGTTATCCGAAGTCCGTAGACAGGGCGAGGACAGAATAACCCTCGAATCCGGCAACTTGTTCTACTACCGGGAGGGAGATCAACAATCCCAAGGGGGTGTCGGGTTTATCATCCGCAAGTCTCTCGTCAACAACGTGTTAATGATCGAGAGTGTGTCGAGCAGGGTTGTATACCTTGTACTTAAAATAACTGACCGGTATTCATTGAAGGTCATACAGGTATACGCACCGACCTCGACACATCCCGACGAAGAGGTTGAGACCATGTATGAGGACATCTCCAAAGCCATACATGTCTCGCCAACACATTTCACAGTTGTGATGGGAGACTTCAACGCGAAACTAGGCAAACGTAGCGGTGATGAGTTGAGAGTGGGACAATTCGGATATGGGCAGCGGAACCCAAGAGGGCAACGTCTAGCTGATTTCTTGGAAAGGGAGAGCCTCTTTATGATGAACTCCTTTTTCAAGAAACAGGCACAACGAAAATGGACCTGGATTAGCCCAGATGGTTCCACAAAAAATGAGATCGACTTCATTATGACGACTAAACGGCAAATATTCAGCGATGTCTCTGTGATCAGTAGGGTTAAAACCGGCAGCGATCACCGTATTGTAAGAGGCACGCTGAATCTAAACATTAAGTTCGAAAGATCACGTCTAATGAAGTCCACGCTCCGACCAAATTATGCTCAAATCGAAGATCCCGACAACTTTCAACTCGAACTTCAAAATCGCTTCGAAGCCTTAGATGAATGCGTAACCGCGGATGAAATAAACGACAGGCTGGTGGAAACTGTTCAAGCAGTTGGCAGGGAATTTTATAAGAGCCGACGCCAGAATAGAACCCAAAAGCTCTCCGATCATACTCTGAATCTCATGGCGGTTAGGCGAGATATGCGATTGCAGTCTTCGGTCGACATGACGGTATACAGACGGCTCAATAGACAGATTGCTACTTGTGTGCGACGCGACATACGCTGCTTCAATACTTCGTGTATTGAAGAAGCGATCAAGCGGAATAAAGGCTCGAAAGTGTTCGCAAGAAATCTGTCTCTTGGGCAAAGTCAATTGACCAAATTGAAGACCGACAGTGGTAACGTCGTCTCGTCGAGGGCCGAGATTTTGGAGGAGATTGAGAGGTTCTATGAACAGTTATACACCTCTACGCAAACACGACCTGTCGTTAGCATGGCAAAAGACCCAAGAGCCAAGCTGACCCGACACTTTACCGAAGACATCCCGGAAGTCAGCCTGTATGAGATTAGGATGGCCCTCAAACAACTTAAGAACAACAAGGCACCTGGCGACGACGGAATTACGACTGAGCTTCTGAGAGCGGGTGGAAAACCGGTACTTAAAGTCCTCCAGAAGCTGTTCGACTCCGTCATACTTGACGGTAATACGCCAGAAGCGTGGAGCAGAAGTGTGGTGGTGCTCTTCTTCAAAAAAGGTGACAACACCTTGTTGAAGAACTACAGACCCATCTCACTTCTGAGCCACGTTTATAAGTTGTTTTCGAGGGTAATCACGAATCGTCTCGCACGCAGGTTTGACGACTTCCAGCCACCCGAACAAGCCGGTTTCCGAAAAGGCTATAGTACCGTAGACCACATACATACGCTTCGGCAGATTATACAGAAAACCGAGGAGTATAATCGGCCACTATGTATAGCGTATGTAGACTATGAGAAAGCCTTCGATTCCATCGAGACCTGGGCAGTGCTTCAGTCTCTCCAGCGATGCCGCATGGACTATCGCTATATCGAAGTGTTGAGGTGCATTTACAGCAAAGCCACAATGTCTGTCCGATTACAGGACCAGTGCACAAAACATATCCGGCTACAGAAAGGCGTGAGACAGGGAGATGTCATATCTCCGAAACTGTTCACTGCCGCGCTGGAAGATGTTTTCAAGCTACTGGACTGGAACGGACATGGCATCAATATCAACGGCGAATGCATCACTCACCTTCGGTTTGCCGACGATATAGTCATTGTGGCGGAGTCGATGGAGGACCTCGGTGCTATGCTCAGGGACCTCAGTAGAGTATCCCAACAGGTAGGTTTGAGGATGAATATGGACAAGACGAAGGTCATGTCAAATGTTCATGTCTCACCTGTACCGGTTATTGTTGGGAATACCACACTCGAAGTTGTTGACGAATACGTCTACCTGGGTCAAAAGATCCGATTGGGTAGATCCAACTTCGACAAAGAGGTCCAGCGAAGGATCCAACTCGGATGGGCAGCGTTCAGGAAACTACGGCACATCTTGGAGTCCAAAATACCCCAATGCTTGAAGACGAAAGTCTTCAATCAGTGCGTGTTGCCAGTGATGACTTATGGAACTGAGACGTGGTCCTTGGACTGTGGGCCTCATAACAAAGCTCAAAGTCACACAGCGAGCTATGGAGCGAGCTATGCTCGGAGTCTCTTTGCGCGACAGAATCCGTAATGAGGATATTCGCAAAAGAACTAAAGTAGCCGACGTAGCTCGAAGAGTAGCTAAGCTGAAGTGGCAATGGGCAGGCCACATCGCTCGCAGAACTGACAACCGATGGGGAAGAAAGGTTCTCGAGTGGCGACCACGAACCGGAAGACGCAGTGTTGGACGGCCTCCCACTAGATGGACAGATGACCTCACGAAGGTCGCTGGAAACCGCTGGTTGCAGGTTGCGCAGGACCGTTCGTTGTGGAAATCTAGGGGGGAGGCCTATGTCCAGCAGTGGACGTCTTACGGCTGATGATGATGATGATGATGATGATGAATGATTATTTATTTGTAAATCGCCCGAAAAACATGGCAGAACTTCAAGCATGCGCAAAAAAAAAAATTCAACTATTTATATGGCTGTTGAGAATCTGTCATTGTGTTTACAGCCCGTCGTGTTTACGGAGCGCGAAGGAGCTACTTCTTCTCCACCAACACTTACACTACTTAAACACGTAGCTCTTTTTGTGTTCCCACTGATAGGACTCGGGGTCGCAATGAAAGTCAAGGCCGAAATTCATTACGCTAGCCAAATGCCGGTTGGCAAATGACGCGTATCTTAGAGAAATGTCTTGCTTTGGAACACGCTGGTTTATTCGCAATGTTTTCATTCATTATTAAAGTAGAAGTAAATTAGGGGTGCAGGTTATTCTGACTAACTACTTTACGATTGTAACATTGGACGATTTAGTTGATGGAATGCACACGAATTAATAAATCGTCATAGACGTAGAATAGTGAAACATTAAAGTTTACAAGACAGTAATTTGGCTTGGACAAAGTTAGTAACTACATTTATTTTGATTGGTACAGTTTATAAGTATACCCATTCATGGAATTTCCGTAACAAATTCTACTTCTACTTAAATATTTTTTCCAAATAAATTAATAGTCAATTTCATACTTTTTTACTATTATTTTACGATCATCACAAATGTATAAGTAATATCTCTGTAAAACTTCTATTCTGCGGTCTGACGCCAAAGTTAAGCTCACAAGCTTTCGATCGAGTTTGCAAGTACGCAGCTTACACGGATCTGAAGATAGTTGGAGAATAGTTGGGAAGTGGAAGACAACTAGTTTGAGTTACACAGGACGAGGGCCTAGGCCTCGGGAATGCGAGCCAGGGCGGATCACATTGTTTTGAATGTAATGCGGGCGGAGCGGAGGTGCGAACACAGATGGTTACTAAGCACTAGGTACACTATATGTGGCTGGAAGAGATCGCTTTTAGTGATAAGGTCGCCAATTGCTACTTTATTTTGTTTTGTTAAAAGTTATTTTTGTTTGTTTTTTTTTAAATTAAGTGCAATAAAGAGTTTATCTAATAAATCTCTCTATCTATCTAGATAGGAGCAAGTGAGTAAGTGTGGTGGTAGGTGTGTACTTGAAATGCTCTCTGGTATTTATTTATATGAATAAAAGTAGTATGTGTTACTCCAGACTAACATTAACATCCAAACATAAGTATAAACATCCACACTTACCCTACGTTTCCAGCCGCCACCAGCAGCCTTTCGTATATCGACACTCCATCTAGTCTCAGGACGTCCTATAATACGTTTACCGATTCGCGGTCTCCACTCCAGAACCCGTCTACCTAGAACTAAAACAATCGAACTCGAATAAAAACAATAATTACCAACGATGGAAAATATTGCAGTAAGGTCAGCAAAAAAAACTATAATTAACAATTAACGTTCCGAACCGAACACTATCTCAGTGAAAGCGCTTAAAAGTACTAAGCAATTAAAACTTAAATTGAAGCGATCAGGCAGGTACTGCAGTGCGACATAAAAACTGGTTACAGTAGGAGCTCTTGACTTTACTTTTTTTTTTGTTGTGGTAGAACTATTTGCAGAGTCCTCCTGGGGAAGGACCACACCTTTGCCAGATATTCTACCGCCAAGCATTAATGTGAAAGCAGCACTGTGTTCCAGTTTGAAGGGCAATGTTTAAATTACAGGGCATACAGATTAAACATCTTTTATTTTTGGGTGACGAGTGTAGTGTAGCGCTAGGTCTTGGACTCGTCATGTTCCAATAGCTGTGTGTTACTGTGTTGTCATGGGCAGGGATGTTGCTTACAGGCACTTGTCCTGCTCGTCTCGTCACTCTACGAGTAAAAAAATAAACTATAAAAACCTAAAACCTAGATCGCCGCCGACAGGGGTGCCAATCTACCAGTGGTTAGGGCTGCAGAGTGAGGAACCTCTTGACGATGCGCGCTGTGTCGAGGATGACCGCCGCGTGCATCTGACCCTTGTGATAACTGTCTTTATAGAAAAAAGTCTCGACCAACATCTCAATAGACTTCCGCTAGACAGTTAGATCAAGGGTCATATGCAGAACTTTATTCTAAATTCTAATAAGAAAAATTCTGCAGCCCCAACCACCGGTATCTTGGGCCGTGCCCCGCTATCGGCGGCGATCTAGGTTTAGGTTTTTGTAGTGTTTTGATATATTTGTTTACTCTTAAAGTGACTAGACGAGCAGGACATGTGCCTGATGAAAAGCAACATGCCTGCCTATAACCGCACAGTGACACGCAGCTATTGGAACATGATAAGTCCAAATCATTACCCACCGCTGCACTGCGTTCGTCACCCAGAGATAGAGGGTGTTTAATCGGTATGCAACACACCAATAACATCAACATCTCACAAGGCGGTAACCTCCTGACCCAAGTTAAGATACATAATAATACTTGCTAGGCTTGTAACTAAGAATTATCTATTCTATGACTAAGACTTATAATTTTGAGGATATCTGCCAACAATGGCAGGATAAAATTTTAGCAACAAAATTAAATGTAAGTATTATAATATGATATCAAAAGTAATAAACTAAATGATACCAATACAATGTCCATGTTTTCCTTGGACACGACCTAAATATCAACTCCCCTACTTATGTTTATGGTCCAAAACATCCATGTTTTTATCTGAAACTAATCCCTCCCAAATGGGCGAAGTTACTTCAGGAAACTTGAAGGCCATATTTATTTTATTCTGTACACAATACACCTCACGCGTTTTAAGGGCCAGTCTCTACCCCAAACTTTCATCCCTTTAGCGGGGGCACACGGTATTTCGTACTGCGAGATATAGTAAGCCGATTCTCATCATTAATTTCGTCTAGCCTTATGGGTTAGTTGTTAGTTAATATATCTGCAGATTCGTCTCTAGATGACTAGATGACTAGTGCAGTGTAGTATTTTTACCTCTTCGCGTACCTACCTACAAACAGATAGAATTGACGTGAAAGATTTCCTATAAGATTTTCAATATGTCTCAATAACATGTTATTAAAACTGTCAAAGAAAAACATGTGAATGATTCACTTGGTGATTGATGATGGTTTGCGTAGTCGTAAGTCTAATAATTGTATTTATAATACGAAGTCTGGAATAACACATAAGCTGTAATGTTTATTGCAGATTAGTTACGTGATCGGGAACTACGAGAGTCAAACCACGGACGCTGCTAGTGTAATATAAAAAAAATGCAATCATATAAAAAAAAAAACAAACATCGTGTCGTTAGGTATCGATAGTTCAGTTTGTTGGCTCACTATGTAATAGTTCAGAAGAACTACGTTAATAGTTGTATTATAACTGCAGATGGCGTAGTAATAAAAGAAAAAAAAAAATATTTTCAGAAAGCATTATTTGATGATGACGCAAGTTTCTTTATTTTAGTTCACCCTAGAAGTGCTTAACGAGCCTAAAAAAGTGTTCACTTAAATAAAAACTTTCACTAGTCTTTCGACAAGTCTCTCCATATCGATGCCGTGTGCATCATCCCCTTCAGTGATTCCCCTCACGGCCGTCGATTTATCCCCGCGTATATCGATGTATCGGCGTGTGACAGGAATATCGACTGGTCATCGCAACCGTTCCGATTGTGACGAGAATACGACTGCCCGCCACCTGGGTTGCCAGGCCTCGGTAGACCTAGACACCCTAAATCATTAACGCTCCTGCAAATTAATCATATAAAGTTATGTTGCATAGATTATAATTTATTTATGTATTACCTACCATAGACATAACCTAGAATTTAAAAAATCAATATCGATACTACTATACTAATATTATAATGAGGTAAAGTTTGGATGTTTGTAGGGGCTAATCTCTGGATCTACTAAACTGATTTTAAAAATTCTTTCACCCTTGGATATGTACGTAATGTCTGAGCGCTATAGTCTATAAATGTACCACTGGTGAATGTACCGGGGTGGACCGCTAGTAGGTAATAAAGAGGAAACATATTTATAAATGTCACTGTAAAGTAATAAATACCGTCAGCTTAGAACCTAACTAACAGAGCCTCGCGGTTTTCCCCGCACTATTCTTGTTTCCGTTATTTTCTTGCAAAAAAGTAGCCTATGTGTTATTCCAGACAATAATCTAAGTGTGTTCCAAATTTCAATCCGATCGTTCGAAGTTCGAACGATGTTTTTTTTCACGTTTTGTTTTTCTTTAAAGCCAGTGGTGATAGAAAACTAGTACATCTGCAAGTAGTACTTAGAGGTGGGGCGGGATTTGAACACATGACCTCATAATTGTAAAATTGGGAATTTCCGCCACCATCCACACTGTACCATCATGGGTTGCAGGAAATTAATATTTTTATTTTATCCTCTTAATTTTATAAATTATGTCATTACTTATTCCAGTGTTTGTTGCTCTATTACAACGTCTGAAAGAAGAGCCCATATTGATTAGGTAAACGGCTAACTCACGTGTAATGAGGTCGCTCAATCCGACTCGAGTTTCGGCCGCGTCCGGCGGCCTTTTTCAAGGAGAGTGTTCGCGCCCGATGAGTGCCAAACGGGAAGCCATCGGGCGCGTACACTCTCCTTGAAAAAGGCCGCCGGACGCGGCCGAAACTTGAGTTGGATTGACCGACCTCATGACACGTGAGTTACCCGTTTACCTTATCAATATGTGTAACAACCACGTTAATTTTAATAATAAGAGCCCAAATCACTGCCTAACACATAAGGTGATTTTATCTGCTAGTCCTGCAACTTTGTCATTCAAACCGGAACACAGAACATTTGGCACATTACTTGGTGGTAGCATAACTGGCAAAGATGTGGTAATTCCCCAAGTGGACTCACATTACCTAGATTCAGTGAAAAACTTTTTAGCTTGACAACACTACGTTATCAGAATCGTTTCGATCGCGGTCCAAATGAACGGGCTGGGTTATTTGCGCTCGTTTGGCACGATTGTTATGGCATGGGGTAAGTTTGGATGTTGAGCAATTTGCAATTTGGGATGCCCTTGTTTTTTCAAATACCTCTTTATGCCCTCATTCACTAATAAAAACGAGAGAAAACCAGGTGTACTCGTATATAATGTTCTATTATGATCATTGGCAAAGTCCAAGAGTCCATCTGGGGAAATACCTACCACACCTTTCCACCTGAGCAGTGATGTGCAAATATTAGTGCATTCCAATTAGAAGGCCGAAAATTCCGGATACTACAGTGTGAAGAAATCATACTAATACTAGTAATGTTTGAATGTTTACTTGTTTGTCAAACACGTCGGAACGTCTATACAGATCGTGTTGAAATTTGGAACACAGATTACATTATAAACTGAAATAACACAGAGTTTTTATCAGGGAAAAATTACGGTAACAGGCACTGCGTGGGTAAAACCTGCTAGTAACTGATGCGGCTGTGGAGTGCACTGGAGTGAAAAGGAATGATTTGGACTCAAATAGCTGGTTTGTATTGTGATGTTATGGGAAAACAAGGATTTTACAGGACGTTGGAAAGCCGTAGTGGTGACAAAGTATTCCAAGTGTAGATGTTAGAGTTTGTTGTCGCCACTGGCTATAACGGGAAGAAAAACGGCGAAATCTGCAGAGAAGCTCTCCTCCTCAGGCTCCTACCACTACAATCGCATACTACACTAAAACATAAAAGCATTCGTACGTCTTCATATGTATTTATAACTAGCACCGCCATCGGCGTAGCTTTCTGATGATACTAATACTCGTAGTGTAAGGAATTGTAATCCACATAAACAGGCCACTAAATGTTCTCGGACAGGGACTAATCTACCACGCTGGCCCAGTGCGGGTTGGTGACACATGCCTTCGAAAGATTATTAATACATGTCGATTTCCACACCATGTTTTCCTTCGCCGTTTTTATGTTAGCGGCACGACGTACATGACTTCATAAATACAGTGGTGCGTATGGGATTTGAACCCGGGGGTTCCGGATCGGCAGTCGCCGTTCTCCCGACTAGACCACCCGTAACTTCATAATTGTAATCCGCCCACGCCACTTATAGCGTGGTGAAACCGCGGGTCTCTTTTTTAATTTTACAAACTTGCACTTGCTCGCCTTCTTGCCTGATGGTAATTAGCGACGTTACGGTGTACGGTGGAGCCGAGAAGAATCCGATTCACTCTCGATTTGAAAACACCAAGAATTTAACCTTCAGAAAACTCCCACTCAGGCACGCATTCCACAGCCAAGACGTTCGCTTCGTTCGAGTCTTTAGAACGTCAACCATGAAACGATATCGCTTTTTCGAGCTACGAGCAGTCCGATAGAAAAAAAAATTGGCAGTCATAGGAACTGCCGATAGAAGTGAAAACTTGCTGTTGCCCTGGTACTGGTACCTAGGGGCAAACGCAACTCTTTTATATTTCTGTTGTCCTGGTATCTGGAGATAAACGCTGGGCTGTTGGAGGTAGGTAATCGAAACTCTTTAATGTTTCTGTTGCCCTGGTTCTGTTGACCTGGCCGTTTTTACCGAGTTTACCCGAAGATTTCATATCCGATCCGGTCCATTATCATATCCAAGCGTGACGATTGATGAATCCATTTCACAGCCCACGAAAATTATGTCTATAGCGCGCCTAAAGAAGTTTTCACTTCAAAAAGTCAAGGTGGTATTAGATCAGGCAGATCAGGGGTACAGTCACTGAAGTGTGTATCCGTAAAAAAAAGGCAGTTTTGGGTCACTGCTAGTAAGAAGTAAAACGAAATAATGGAACTACGAGTACAACAATTCACAAAACTTACCTCTCCCCAGTACCCGGCGGATCTAGTAATTACTTTTGACACAAAAGTTAAGTTGCAATTAGCAAGGAACAGCGGATGGGTGGTCGTTATCTACTTCCTGTCGCCTAGACTCTCACGTGGAATGGAGGATAATCTATTCGGAATGTTCTTGGACATTCAATGTAGTTGTTGCAAAATTATTTCTAAATGTCATTGTATTGTCAAATGTCAATTGTAACATTGTCTTGCAACGAGCCCTACCTTAGGGTTCGTTGCAAGACAATGTTTTTTGTAGATAAATTATTGGGCCAAGTGATAAAACACCTTCAATCTCCGGGTGACGAGCGCAGTGCGTTACTAGGTAATAATTTTCAGACATAATAGGGTACCGGACTGGGTCAAAAACACCATCTTAATTAGTCCGTCAGCTAGATCATGGAAAAATATTGAACACGTATTTTTTGTTTTTTCATAATATTAAAAATCGTCAAAGATATAGACCATCAAACTTCGAGAGTGGGGAGTTGCGACGTCACTCGTGAGTAAAAATCGTACTCACAAGTGACGTCACACGAAACTTCGAAGCGCTGTATCTTCGTATTTTTTTGTTTGTGAATCAAAAGAATAAAATACGTGTACAATATTTTTTGGCAATCTAACTAACGGGCTACTTAGTTTTTTTGAGAATTGTACCCTATTCGTTCATCTCATGCACAAGGGTATGCGTAAACGAGTAAAAAATACAAAAAGGACCCTACCGACCTAAACTCACCAGGCATACTTGTTTATCCATATACTTAAAGTATGCCGAAAATCATTCCGTACGCCTATTATACTGAACGCATATGCAAAAACCATAGTTAATTTGCAAATAAAACACCCCTCCTACAACGTGATAAAGGCGCTTTAGTGTTATGTTATATTTTTTTACAAAATTCTTGAAAAAATTTCACATCATCGACGAGCTTTCATTTGGCATTAATGTCATCGTAACTGGATTGGAAACTTTTAATAACTTGTCCAACACCGTCTCGCCTCACACTTGGCACCACTGAAAAGAATATGTTTTGTGACGGCTACCTTCGGATCTTTCAGTGCTTATCTTATGCTACGGTATTTAATCCGGATATACTTTGGCAAAATTGGACTTTGTCTTCCGTGGTTAGAAAATGAAAACACCAAGAATGATCTTTGTGCAGTTAACTTATTATTCAATTTATTTATTAGTTGTCTTAATTTTAAAGTTTTTTACAATAAATATAAAAACTACAAACATTACAAAAAACTTAAAAACTAGGGTGCCGCCAGCAGCAGGGCAGGGCCCAAGCTACCGGTGGTTAGGGCTGCAGAGTGAGGAACCGCCTGACGATGCGCGCTGTGTCGAGGATGACCACCTTCTGCATCTGACCCTTAACCCAACCGTCTAGCGAAAGTCTCTAGAGATCTTGGTCGAGACTTTTCGCTATAAGGCCGTTTGCCGACACAACTATTGGGACTATAACTTATTATTATTATGTCCCTTTCTTGTTCCAATGTTGGGCAAATGCCTCCCTACCCTCCTTCCACTTTTCCCTATTAACGGTTAATACAGTCCAGTCTTTCCGATATTCATCGAATTCATCAATTAGGTAACTTAATTTGTCAATAAACAGGATTTAGTCCATTCACGCCCCCTGTCCTCATTCAAGTCCACATCATTAATTACTAAGTACACAAATATTTAAAAATGTTGTTAATATTAATGATAGCTATTATTTAGCTAGTACCTAAATAATAATAATTATAAATTAGGTATTTAGGTAGGCCACTAGGCACTACGGCTTTATCTTTCTATTGGTCGTCTCATCGCGATTTTTGCATAATAAGGCGAGAACACCATTTTTTTTTGCTTTTTGATGCGTCAAATTTACTTATACTATACCTTTTCCAGAATCGACCGGCAGCGTCGAGTTTATATTTTAATCTTCTCCAAAATTGACCAGCAGCGTCAATTTGACATTTTTGCCTCTTCCAAAATTCCGGCTTTGTCCTATTTCCTTGTTTGACTTTTTCAGACATTGTTGTTGTTGGATTTATGACGTAATGGGGTTAAACTGCACTTTCAAGCGGTAGCGGAGGTGGCGTATATATAAATATGTCCCTGATTTTATCTTTTAATATGTTTTTTGTCTTTTACTATTTATTTGTTATTTTTCATCCATTCATTTGTCTTCTATGTAGTTGCTAATTTTAATGCCCTGGGGTAACTTAGATTAAATATGCTAGTCGTATGTAATGTTTTTTTGTACGCGACCATCTCTTTCGCGCTCGCTCAAGATGTGAATTCAAACCTGAGTTACCCACTTTATTTATTTATTCTGCTAATTTGTCTATTTTTTTTTCTATTTAAGTTAGTCATATTAAAACATATTTTGTATAATTATGCTAACGGAAAAGCCTGAACTCCCACGACACAGGCCACCCTAGTGTGGGATTTCAGCGTCTACCGACTCATCAGTTTGTTGTATGTTTATAAGTTTGTCTACCCTGTTTTTATTATAAGTCGGTAAGTCTATTAGTTTAGTTGTTTTATGAACAAATAAACGTTTTTGAATTTTTGTTTTTCATTTTACAAACAACCGGCAGCGTCAAGATTACTTTTTTACCTTTTCCAAAATCGACCGACTTACCGACCGGCTGCGGCAATTTTACTTTTTACTTCATTCCAGAATCGACCGGCAACGTCGAATTCACTTTTTTACCTTTTCCAGAAACGACTGACTGTACGGAACCCCTTGCCTCCTACTTGTTGCTTCAAATATTTTCAATATCGCATGCGAGACGAGACGTGCATTACTGAAATTGTATTTAAATTAAAACGTTTCAGAACGAAGTATCGGTTTATGTATTCCATTTGAGATATTTAACTACTTTTGCGTCGAAGTATTCTTGCAAATCAGTTATTCGTATTTATTTCAAAATTTGCATTTGATTATATCAATAGATCTTATGGACTATGTTAGTTAAGTAATGATTTTCTACGACGTTATAAATACATATATGTACAGTGTACACGTTTGTTATCATAGTCTACAGTTGCGCTAATTGTTTTGTACACCAATTACTTGATTTGATGCTCACTCAGAACTTTCAACCGCATTTTCGGTTGACTGTTAATAATTAATTTTAATTAAATTTCTATTCACGAAACTATGTTATATTATTTTACGAAATCTTCTAAAATAGTGGTAGCAAAGACTAGACTATAGGGAAAATACCAATAACGTTATCAGAATCTACTGTAATTTAAATCGTCTATGATGAGGTGGAGATCCAGAACAATGAAGGATTTTAATACTTAATTAATGCTAATAATGAGTGATGATGAGTAAAAAATGACAAATTGTTAACACAGTTGTATCGATATTTTGAAAATGCGTCTTTGATCAAACTAGATATACATTATACATACTTATATGAAACGATATTAGAAAATAATCTGAATTGGGATACTTCCGACGAAAGTGACATCTAACCATTTCTAGTTTTAAAATAGGGCCAGAGGCTAGGCCAGTAGGGCCAGAAGTGAGCCTAATGGTTAAAAATATGATTGTTGACAACAACATGGTGTTGCGTAGTTAGTTATTTAAACATATAGCTTTTAAATAATTGCCTACGCTTGCGCCGAGTTCGTCACATGTAGATATTATAAAAAAATATGAATTATTTATCTCTTAGTCCTGCTATTTCTCTGAAAAGTTTTAAGTTAGCTAACAAATTGCCTGGACTTTTCTATGAATTATGAGTATGAATATGTATTAAAAATTATAAATAGGGTGTTTTTTTAGAGGTATAGAATTTTGAAATGGAATAAAGCAAGGATAAATTTGGAATATTTATTTGAATTTGGCTTTATTCGAAAGATTCTGATAATCTTTTGGCATTAAAATTAAAATTTGATTTCTGACAAACGACCGCCTTAGCTGGCTCGGACGTAGTCTAATCTAGAGGTCCAATTTTCAATTACTTTTTCTAACATTTGTGGCCACATGTGAATGCTGTCCTCCAAGTATTTTAGCGTTTCGGGCTTATTGACGTAGACTAGCAACTTCACCTATCCCTACAGAAAATATTCTAGCGGCGCTAAATCACACAATTTTGGTGGCGACTTTACGGGACCGGAACGTGAAACTATGCTGTTACCAAACGTTTCTTTTTGTAAACCAAATGTGGGAACGAGCTGTGTGACGTGTTGCGACGTCTAGTTAAAACCACAGCTCCTGCACATCATGGTTTTAAACTTAAGAACGAAAAAGTCACAAATCAGGGCTCCATAGCGGTCACCATTGACTGTAACGGTCTGGCCAGTATCGCTTTTAAAGAAGTGCGGATAAATGATGCCACCAGTCCATAAAGGACACCAAACAGTTAGTTTTTCTGGATGTAACGGTGTCTCAACCTACACTGGAAGATAATCTTTACTCTAAGAGTGGCAGTTTTGTTTTTGACGTAGCCATTCAACCAAAAATGAGTTTCATCGCTAAAGTGTAAAATGGACGTAATGCAGGATTAGTATTTTAAACAGTTTAGTAGTGGTAGGACTCTTAGCAGAGTCTACCTGGGGAAGTACCACACCTTTGCCAGTTATTCTACCGCCAAGCAGTAATGTGAAAACATTACTGTGTTCCGGTTTGAAGGGCAATGTTTCCAGAGAAATTACAGGGCTTAGAGATATAACAACTTAGATCTCTGGGTGACAAGCGCAATGCAGTGCTAGGTAATGATATGGACTCTTCATGTTCCAATAGCTGCGTGTCACTGTGCTGTTATGTGGCAGGTATGTTGCTTACCATCAGGCACATGTCCTGCTCGTCTCGTCACTCTTTATTAAAAAAAAAAACAGAACCATTATTTTAAAAATTAATTTGCACAATTTGGAAGCATTGCTCAGGGGTCAGTCTGTTCATTTAAAATGCCAAACCAAACTAAACACAAAACACCTAATAGCGGATATAATGGGCGCCAGATAAAATAGTGTTGCCAACTTAAAGTTCTATACCTCTAAAAACATCCTTTACTTATGGATAATATCTGCTATCAAAGTTCGATGGTAGAAGCTTTACTTAGTAGGCTTGATGGTATTATGTATAAAAATGTCGAGCAATATTTATTCAAACTTAGTTTAGTATAGGTATTCCAATTTTGTTGACGAAAATAAACGACAAATTTTTTGGTTGTGCTTTAGAAAAAAAATTATTTGTGCTATAGTTTAAAATTTTACACAACAAAATATAGCAAATTTTATTCGTTAGTTGCATATTGAGGTTAAGAAGATTAATGTTTAATCCTAAAGGTGAAGCTAGAAGCTTTCAGGCGGAATTCCTTTCGGCACACGTTCGAGCTACTGGGTTAGATTTCGACGTAAGACACAGTGTGGGATTCAGGTATTTGGGACCGTGCGACGCAAAGACTAAAGTTACCACAGTAAAAAGATAGCAGTCATTGGAACTGCTGGTAGAAGTGAAAACTTAAGACTTCAAATTTTAGTATTAAATACCACTATAGATAATGTTGCATAATACGTTAAACAACTACAGATATACTGCTGTTAAGCATGTTACTGACGCGAACTCACAAGATTTCACCTATACAAAAAGCGTTTTTTCATAAAATTGAGTGACAAGACGACCACATGTGCCTGATGGTAAGCAGCTTGTCACATAACAGCACAGTGACATTTTACAGTACAGAGTGACGAGACGAGCAGTACATGCGTTTGATAGTAAGCAACATGCCTGCCACATAAAAGCACAGTGAGACGCAGCTATTGGAACATGAAGAGTCCAAATTATTACCCAGAGATTTAAGATGTTTTATCTCTATGCTCTGAAATTTCACTGGAAACATTGCCCTTCAAGCCAACGTTTAACGGGAATGTCCTGTTCCGCTGCTCCATGGCGACTCCGACGCCACGCCAATACATTAGTATGTCGATGACACGAATTCATAAGATTTTCTCCAATCAGAAAGTGCTCAAAACGGGTAAAGAAGGTTTCACTTCAATAATGCACTCAATAAAAGTTGTATAAATTACAAGATCTTTTTCTTAGCTTTCTCACTATCAGCACAGTCTATATATCATGCAGTCGTTCGACGAAGCCGTCTAGACGGAGCAATCGTGCGGGGCGTGCGGGGTGAGACGCGGAAAGCGCGCTCTTGCATTGCCTACACAATGTTAGTATTGCAGGAGCGCGGCTCAGGGCTGACGTCTTCCGTATGTTTTAATTTTATTTTGGTGCCACGTTTTTTTTTGTTTGCGAGGACTCTACCCGTGTGTAATTATCGGCGTTTTTCCCAAGATGAATGGCGATGAACTACTAGTAGTATTTCTTTATACTGTGCTATCAGGCTCACCCTAACAGTGAGGTGGCATAAAAGTTTAAGATGTAAACCAAACGCATGTAGCAAATGTGCATGTAGGATCCGAACTCATCCATGATGTAGAAATTGAACGCTCTGGCTGGACGCTGGGCCATCACGGTATGTGATTTCTACGTAAGCACCTTATTATAAGCCTAATGAATGAATGTATACATTTTATGAGCTTTTGGGATTTCCATATTTATTTAATTAATTAACGGGTAACTCACGTATGACATATTTGGTCCAGTTCGACTTAAGTTTCAGACGTGCGGCCTTTTTCAAGGAATGGTGTGCACGTGCGTGATCGCTGCCTGTTTGGCACTGAATTTGGTTTGGAAGACTGTACTTTTGAATGTGATGGTGAAATTACTTTGTATGGTATACATCTCAAATGTTAGGGTCATTAGTCATTAGCAGTGTAAACTTGAACTTGGAGCATACCTACCTACGCTACTTTATCTCGAAAATATAATGATCTTTTGTACTGTCAGTTCTTATCCACTGTGTAACCAGCGTAAATCTTGCGAGCGCGCGAGAATGTTGGCTGGTGCCGCCATGACAGTTTCGCAATTAGGCACCACAAAATGGCGGCTGTTTAGAGTTACCACGCCGTAAGCTGTAACGTTGCGTGGTATTCACAACACTGGCACATTGGCTTCCAGTGCTACCAGGGCTACATAAATATTGAAGATGGCTCTACTATGAAGCTTAAAATAAACCGTTGGCTCACTCGAAGGGTATTTTCTTTGAATTACGGAACGTTCATAACAGTAATAGCATGAAATGTAGAGTATCTAGACCATGTGTTACACAGGATTTTGAAGCACAAATTTCCTTTTTTCCCTCTTAAAGCTGTGATGAGCTTCCCGGATTTATAAACTGTAATTGTTAGTAGTTATTTAAATTTGAAAAACGTATCAAAATTAACAAAAATCCTGTAAAATACGCATCAAAACATAATACAGGTATGGGGAGATCTTCTGCCTTACAAAAATGGTTTTGATATTGCTCTCTCTTTACTTTGGGTTGAAATTATAGAGATACCAGTAGCCAAGCCATAACTGATTAATTTAGGCGGTCGAAGATCAGCTTTTATGGGTGTGTAAATAATCGTAAAGAAATTAGGTGCTTTGTGCATTTACATAAAATGTTTTCAATCGGCATATCGGCGTAATCTCTATCCCGGGTTCAAACCCCACACGCACCACTGTCTTTTCGAAGTAATGTGCGTAATGCCGCTAACTTAAAACGGTGAAGGAAAACATCGTGAGAAAACCGACGTGTACTTAGAATCTTTCGAGGTCATGTGTCATCCACCAACCCGCACTGGGGCAGCGTGGTGGATTATGGCCTTAACTCCTTGCGAGAGCAGGCCCCGAGTCCCAGCAGTGGGAACATTTAGTAGGCTGTTGATGATGATGAATGTTTATACAGTACTAGCAGCGCTTCGCGGTGTCCCCCGTATAGTTCCCGTGTTCCCGTAGTTTTTAATCTGTGAACACGCGATAGATTTTTGAAAGCAACATTAGTTAGGCGATCGCTGATAAATGAAAGCATTACATTACAAATGCAATGAAGACATCTCACGCTTTCCGAAAGCTTTAGAGTTAGGCGGTAGACCTACCGGTCCTGTTAATTTCCCGGGGTAACAATTAACCTTTGTTATTCTAGACTATGTTCTGACTACGTGCCAAATTTCATTCAGATCCCTTCAGTATTTTTTGTGTCAAAGAGTAACACACATTCATTCTCAATTACTCACAAACCATCGAATTTAGTAGTAAGGTACGATAATACACTTTAATTAAAACGTGCGGTTTCTTTCGAGACGTACGTAATTCACATTATGAAAATAATTCCTTTTATAAATATGTATATTTAATATTGTCTCTGTAAACCGTTTTTGCATCTAATTTAATAATGCGAATATCTACCGCAAAGAATACCGAGTTCCGTTGTTTAATAAAACGTGAACTCGACTACGTGACTCGCAGCGGACTCGGTGATTAAGTGACTTGCATCCGTGACGGGAACTGATATTGTCGGGTAACTCGCGCGTCTAATTATTTACAATGCCGTACTGTTCCTTCCGGGGGACAAGGACTTAGGAAGATGGAATGGTTATCATCTAATATACCGTCTAGGCTGTGGAATGCGTTGTCTGAGTGGTTTTTTTTTGCGATGGTTACAATCTTGGGGTGTTTAAGTGAGTCGTAATCGTAATTTCTTCTAGGTAAGCACGCTCCATTGCTTTTCTTTTTTTTTTTAATAAAGAGTGACGAGACGAGCAGGACATGTGCCTGATGGTAAGCAACATGCCTGCCACATAACAGCACAGTGACACCCAGCTATTGGAACATGAAGAGTCCAAATCATTACCTAGCATTGCACTGCGCTCGTCACCCAGAGATCTAAGTTGTTATATCTCTAAGCCCTGTAATTTCTCTGGAAACAAAACCTTCAAACCAGAACACAGTAATGTTCGCACATTACTGCTTGGCGGTAGACTAATTGGCAAAGGTGTGGCACTTGTACACTGTATCGGCGCTTAATATCAGGCGAGATGGTGGTCAAAAACAAACCTCTCATCGTTTACTTTCTTTTTACCCGACTGCGCGACGCAAAAGAGTGGTAATGTGTTTAACAGTCTATGTGTGTATGTATGTATGTTTGTATGTTCCTTTGAAGCTCTATACAGACCAAACGCCTGGGCCGATTTTTATGATTCACACGTCAATCGATTTCTCTTAATCTGGCGAGTGACACTAAAGACATGACATTAGTGTAAGTCCAATATGGCGGATTCAGGACGCCATATTGTCCAAATTAAAAAAATGAAAATCACCAAAATATGTCAAGAGGGGTATCGTTGAATAGGTATTTAAAAATAATGTTTAGCTTTCTCTCAATGTTTTTCGATTTGACTGACCGTTTAGGATGTATATCGGTTTAAAGTTGAGTAACAACCATTCTCACATTTATAGGTTTTTAGGTGGCAGCAAACTTCGTATAACTATCTGTACGTGTGAATGTGGATGGACATTATAAACTAATGTATCTAGTAAGCATCGATATAAATCAATAGATGTGCCCTGAGCACCTTGAAATTGGTATTAAACTGCGTCTCTGTATGTATCGTAAGTGGTTTACAAACAACTAATCTACTTGACCCCTATAATCGCTAGCGGCGAGATTTGCTGTGGTTCTACTTATTTTGGTTGTTGACACCGAATAATGATAGGTAAAAAAGTCCGGCGTCCACCGCGTCCTGCAACCGACTAGAACGGAAAGAGTGAGCTCACTCTTCCCAACGTTGACATGATTGCGTGCGCCGTGAAGTTTGGGATGGGGCCCATCTTGGGTTCTACGATCTATGCTAGTAGATAAATTGGACTACCTTTTTTTCGTACGTGCAGGAAATGTATTTTCGCATACCCTACTGCCCCGCCCGGGACACACAGCCGGGTTATGTTGCACTCTATATCATGTATGGATATGGTTCCCTATCTACAAATAAACCTCCATGGGGTTTCAACTCTGCCGCTGATAGTGGGAACACGGAACCGCTCTCGGATTGCTCCGCCTCGGTCGCCCATCTCCAACTTCAAACGATTTAGTAGGTAGGTACCTACTCAACGTCAATCGGAAACCTATACTAACACAAAACTATATATATGAATTACATGCAGTAGAAAATCCTACATATTATATCAGTAGAAACGAAAACATTTGGTCAACAACCAAAAGATGCATATTATTATGTTGAGCATATTAACATTCACAACATTGTTCATAACTAAAAAGTATAAAATAAAAAAATATAATTTAAAAACTCAAAAACCCGACTGCGTAAAATGTGAACCAAACTACGTACTCGCATACTAAAAAAAACTGAAAAGAATAAAACAAGCATTTAGATTTCTGGTGGTCTAGAATTCTATAATATGTTATTGTATTAATACTATTGAAATATATACAATATTTTCTAATAAAAGAACATTACAACTGAACAGTCGGGATCCATTGAACAATTACATTGTATGTCGAATAATAATATCGAATCCATTGAACAATTAGATTGTATGTCGAATAATAATGGATTCCGATTCTTCAGTTGTAATGTTATTTTATTAGAAAATATTGTATATATTTCAATAGTATTAATACAATAACATATTATAGAATTCTAGACCACCAGAAATCTAAATGCTTGTTTTATTCTTTTCAGTTTTTTTTAGTATGCGAGTACGTAGTTTGGTTCACATTTTACGCAGTCGGGTTTTTGAGTTTTTAATTATTTTTTTTAATTATAATTATGACCCGGCTAGTGACACAGATGGCAGTAAGTCTGTTCACAACGCCCTAAGGTTGTAGGTTCCATTCCCAGCCTAGACAGATATTTTTGTGATGAATGCAAATGTTGGTTTAGTGTCTTGGTGTTTGTATGTTAAATAAGCACGTAATTAAAACATTGATAATTATTCAATTAACAATGTAAACAACAAACTTTGGATGTTTGTAGCTAATCACGTTAAAACTTCTCAACGGATCGGGTTGAAATTTTAAACTCAGTTGAATTAATTTATATTCTAAACTAGCAGCCCGTTCCGGCTTCGCTCGGACATAACCTAGACACTGCCTGCAGTGCCATCTGCCGGGCTTATTTGTGAATTTGAAAATCTTCGAATACTCACACAAAAAAAACATTCAAATCGGTCCCGTCGTTTAGGAGTTCACTGTCAAATGATTAAATTACTAAAATGGCTATAAAAAAACAGGGGTTGATGATAAAAAGGTAAAAATTTAGGGTTGTATGTATTTTTTAACGCCACATGCTAGTAGCCGATTCTCAGACCTACTGAATATGCATATAAAATTTGGTAAAAATCAGTAAAGCCGTTTCGGAGGAGTAAGGAAACAAACACTGTGACACGAGAATTTTATATTTAAGATTAGCGCATAGGCTATTTTATTTAGGCGGGTTGAACCGCGAGGTGCTGCTAGTATAAGTATAATATTGACTAGATCTATTTCTCAAAATATTTGGGCCTAGATAGTGATGTGTGAGAAATGTGCAATTTTTATTTATTTATATTTCGCTTGTAAAACTATTTCAAGGAGGGTTCGAATCTACGAATGTAACTTAAGATGGTGATATATTCTCGTCGATAAATCACCATTGCTATTATGACCCTCTGAGACATGCGCTTTATACCTTTTGAACTGATTCATCACAGATGGCCGCTTACTTCATTGACATGAGGGCAACAAGACCGTCAACTATTCCTAGTATTTCGCTGCTCCACGTAATATCCGGAATAGCACATTGCATCAAAGACAGGGGTAGATTTGGAAAGGCAGTGAATCCCTGAAATTACCTTTATTCCATAGACATGTTCCGAAAACTATTGTTTCGTGTTCATAAATAGTTGACTGATCAGATTATTGTCTGTCCGTACATTCCCGTGACTCCTCACACGTCCTGAGTTACCGACCGGGTTAACATTTCCACATGGCGGAGTTGCCAGGACGCGTAAATTGCGCCTCCCCTAATGGTGTCGAACCGTATACAAATACGGGGTAAACATCGAAGCAGCTCTATAACGAGTTGCAGTAATACAAGTCTCGACGAATAAGTATATAGAAAATCAAATCATCATAATCTACTTATATTTTGCTGTAGTTTCTAATGACTTTAATATAAAAGATGTGGTGTCATGGGACATCAGGTAGGAACGAAGTTCCTTCAGATAATATAGAATAGAAGCTACACAATTTGTGTTCCGACGTGATTGAGCAATATCCAATTTAAACATTTAAATTTTTTAAAGATTTAAGCATTCTAATTGGTAGCATTGGTAATAGAGTGATCTCTACTAGGCAACTAACGTACCACAATGGTATGATTTATAATTAACTATACTATTTTAGTTTTAATAATAATGTGGATTTTACACATTTGTGTTGCACACACTTACGTGTGGGATTCCTTGGAATCCCTCATTTTATTTTTATGTATGTATGGAGCAGAGTTTGACCATGTTCTTTCTCTGTCGTCTAGGGAATTGCGAAAGTGGTATTAGAGACTTTCAATATGATGAGAGCACCCTCTCTGGGTCCATGAGAAATATAACTATGAACTAAGAATAAACAATGTTTAAATATCATTAGTTGGTTATTTCTATTCCCTGCTATTCCCTATACCGTACTTTTTAAGTAAAGTACCTTTTAAGTAATTAACACATTCACAGCTAAGCTCACAGAATAAGGCTATCCTGACATAAGGACCTAATTAGGGTTTGCCAGCACAGAATCTAAAGAGATTCTAACACGCGCGTGATCTCTCTGTGAAAAAGTCATGAGTCGTCATCCGTATCCGCCGAGGATACGGTGATCCGTATTAACTTAAGTTGAACTGAATGCGTGAGTTCACCTTGATTTTGAGTTTTATGTTTTGCGGGTTGGTGTACTGGTAATATTTGTAAGTTGAAATATCGGGCTTTTAACGTATTTGAATAAGTCCTCCTTAGTACTCTCCATGGCGGAGCGGTATCGAAATAGTTTCTTTGAGTGTCGTTTAACGGGATATAGAATAATCCTATTGAATTTATATTGGGACGATTTTTTTTGGAATAATTTTGTTGTGGATTTAGTCATAGGTGAAGGACCTAGAAGAGTTGAATAATAACATTTAAATAAACTCTGCATATTATATGGGTTTAGGTATGGTCCACGTACATTTGTGAGCAAAGTTATTGGGTGGGTACTAAAGTTTTGATTTGTGAGCTTAGCGCCTATTGGCCAATATTTGGAGGCAGTAGTCTAAAGGCAACATTAGCAGCATTATTTAAATCAAATTCTCAAGAAGCACCGTTAATAATAATATTATTGGAAGGAAGTTCTTTACGGCTGGCTTGGAGTAGATAGGGATTTTGCGGGGCAAGTTAACTGAAAAAAAATGACACTTAAACCGTAGGAAAAGTAACGGGATTTAATTTATAAGGGAAGTGACGCGTGAAAATTACCCGTAACCAGCGCCAACTTTTTTTTTACTTTTATAGGTTTACACTAGCCCGCCATATCGCCTGATGTTAAGCGACCATGCGGTCTACGATGGAGCGTGTTTGCCTAGAAGAAACCAATTAACTCGTGATTTGAAGACACCAAGACTATAACTATCGGGAAAAACCCACTCAGGCAACTCAATCTACAGCCTAGACACATATCACAAAAGTAGAGTCTTGTTATGTGGCAGGCATGTTGCTTACCATCAGGCACATGACCTGCTCGTTTCGTCACTCTTTACGTAAAATAAAACATTTCAGTACGAACTACAAATTTAGGCAATCGTGGAGTGAGTTAGACTTTAACTACCCCAATTTTTGTATCTAATTCAAAGATTTCTTCTCGCTTCAGACGTTGATAAGTACCGGAAATCCTCAAAATAAGGTTGTTACAGCACGACGATTTTCAATGAAAAAAAAAACATGGTACGTTGCTCTGCTATTTACGGTAGTCCATCAAGTACCTAACGTGGACAAGGATTAGAGATTCTACCGAAGGATAAAATAGGGTAAGATAGTTTGTTCAGGAGGTGAGGTGGGGTAGGGTAGGGAGAAGTGGAGTGAATTGTAGCGGCGTGAAGTTGAGTACAAAAATATGGCCCTCAACAAAAATCGAGTAATCACTTCGCTGTTTGAGTGAAAATTTACACAAAAGATAAACCTATATTTGAACCTGAAGTAGAATTTGAAATTTTGAATACAGTTATGAAAGCTAAGCATTAATCTATTTTAGGTATTTTTTTTATACCGTAACTTACATTATAATAAATAACACCAAATGTTAAAACAATGAAAATGCAAATTTGGTCAGGTCAGCTATCCTACTAATATCAAATGTATTTTACTAAACCCAATCTACGTACTATCACACTTCCTACTAATATTACAAATGTCAATGTTTGGATGTTTGTTGCTCAATCACGTTGGAACGTCTAAACGGATCGGATTGAAATTTTGGAATTCGGAAAAAATCGGAATACAGTTAGATTATAGTCTTGAATAACGAACAGGCATTCATCCTGAGAAAATAAAATGAAAGGAAAATACGTGGGTAAAACCGCGAGGCCTTGCTAGTATGAAACAAGAGTAATCGCTTTTGGATTAGTTCAAATCTTTATGATTACAAAAGAAAACTAGACAGACGGCCTGGCACCAATTGTATGATCCATATAAAGTACATTTCCTTCCTCGTATATTCCCGCAGTAATTTAACAAACCTCAGTTTCTTTCCCCGCGTCTCTAACTAACATTAATACTGGAACTCATCTGCATTATGCAACGTTCTAATTGTTTCTCCTCTCATAAAGTTTACGAAAGTGCGTAATGTGTCCACAAGTTGCGAGGAACGCAGACATTCAGCTGTTTACACGACTGACGGCAAATAGACACGGCCGGTCTGCAGCGACTGTGTGACCATGTGTAACCATGTCAACGGTTTTTGTTTCAAAAATAAGAAAAAGTATGGATGTTGGGTTTTTATAGGATACACTTCGGAGAGTGTGCGACTGATTTACATGATCTAATACCACCTTGTCATTTTTTCTATCGGAATGCTCGTAGCTCCAAAAAGCGACATCGTTTCATGGTTCATGTTCTAAAGGCACGAACGAAGAGATTTCACTTTACTTTTGTGATGAGAACGTCTAGGCTGTAGAATACGTTGCCTGAGTGGGGTTTCCCCGATGGTTACAATATTTGTGTCTTCAAATCGAGAGTGAATCGGTTTTGACGTGATAACGTCTTATAATTCGATGAAGCCGGCTGCACGCCCGCAAAACATGACGTCATGTAACGTTACCGCCATAGAATAGATAATATTTACCACCGTTACCTCGCCTTATTACTTTTCGCACCATCTAGTGAGTGAAATGTGTATTACGTTCAAGGAGTCTGTCCATGTTTTAGAAAAGCGACGATATGAAGTTAAGAACTTGTGCTAGTAAAATGATGTACCCAGAGACGGCGCTTTGAACAGCTTTTCAAAAAGCTTCAGAATGTTTTACCTAGATAGCGCTTAACACAATCAGTATTTTCTTAAGACGTTGTCACGTTTAACTATCGTCAGTAAACCGACTTTACAGACAACCATTTTTTTTCCTAGGTAACACGCTCCATCGTAGACCGCATCGTCGCTTTACATCAGGCGAGATGGCAGTCAAGTGTAAACCTATAAAAGTAAAAAAAAAAAAACGACGGCCCTAATGGCAGGCTTGGAGGAGAAAAGGTTTTTTTTATGTGACCGAACTGAAAAACGGCAAATAACGGAAGTGACGCGTAAAAACTGCCCGTGACTAATGTTGCCAAATTAATTTTTCAGATGAACGTACCATAAAAAATAAAATTAAGATTTTTTTTGCTAATTGTTTTACTTCTATATTATACGAAGAAACTTCGTTCCTACCTAGTGCCCCCATGACACAGCATCTTTTGTTACATGAGGAATATCCAAACAATATTTAATTTAATTTATTCATATATAAAGTTCAGACTCCAGTCACATTATAAGCAATAGGTTTTAATGCAATTTAAATTAACGCCGTTTCGTTGTATTTGCTCCGCGCCTAAAAGTATTGTAATTGATGAACTGAAATTTAACCATATGATTAATGTGTATTGAAGTAACAGATTAGATCCTTGAGTTAATGTAAGTAAGGTAAGCTCTGAACTTGATCAGTTAAAAAAAATAAATGAATATGGGTTTTGACTTATGTGACATGTATACAAGGCATGATGACAAAATAAAACTAATTTTCTGTGGTTAGATTATTAAAAATTTTTGCTTTTACATAAAAGAATAAACTTGAACACGCAAAAAATCGACATAATTGGTTCAGTCGTTAAGGAGGAGTTTAATTACGCGATAATTTTTTTGCTTTTACATTAAAGAATAAACTTGAACACGCAAAAAATTGACATAATTGGTTCAGTCGTTAAGGAGGAGTTTAATTACGAACACACTCAAGATTTATAAATAAAATATAGAGATATAAATGAATCAACGAAGGTTACTTCACGTTTGTGATAAGCTACCAAGCCTCACTCCAATAAATAAACTGCAGAAAAAATTCCGAATGTTGTGTGGAATGATGCGGAACCTATTCCGCTAGATTTGTTGCATTCAGAACATTTCCACCGGTGGTGTTTTACTGAAGGTATTTGCAGTTTAAGCCAAACTTGATGTCGTAAACCTTGGAGCGGTGCAAAGCACACGACATTGCGATTTGTGAAATCTAGGCAGGAAATAATTTAATTATTGAAAAGTGATTGAAGATAGAGTTGTAATAATATTTCGGTGTATTGTTAATGAATATTTTGTAATGTCATTCAAAGATACAGATATACTTATCTTAATAAACACACTCAACTTAATAAACTGTCCGTATATTATGAAAATGGTTGAACCCTGGGGCAGTGCATCCTCACTCGATCAAGGTCGCGCGGTTTTAGCCTACCGCTAGACCGTTCCTTCCAGGAAACAAGTGACAGTCGGTTGTCGGACGCACGGCTGAGCGCTCGCGCAAAACGTTTCCCGCGCATATTGTTATTAGATATGTCGTAAACCCTGCGCGCTAGACAGGGACAGAGTTACGCTTTAGAAAAGAGAGTTGAAAATCGCGACAGATATTGAGCGCTAATGCGAGCTGAATTGAACTTTGTTCTGTCCCAGCAAGAGTCGCTATTTATATAATTGCTTATGGTAAGTGAGGCTTCTGTACTAATATTTATTCTGTGCCTGGGGTCTGAGGTGAAATCTCTTTTGACGCCTTAGGTGGTCTTCTTACGAAGAAGTACATGATCCCCACTCAATTCTCCGCAGTTTGGGAATACCACCAATCTGATGGGCACTTTTGTTCGGTGATTTGACGAGTGCTGAGACTAAAACCTTCACCTAGAAGTTCTATTGATCATAGTGCATCCTATTTTTTAGGTGTGTCATTAGTGCCACTCTCAGACCAACTATTCTAATGTGCCACTTATGGTTAAATCATTGTTATTGGATATTAAAATTATCAATAAAAACATGCAAAAAAATATTATGGCTACACTTTGAGACTATAGCCATGTAAGTGATCATGAGAAAATACTACGCTACGCTAATAAATGCTACGCTCCCTGAAACATTATGATTCAAGGACCTGTTATCAGTCAATAAGATGTTTCGATAAGAGAGAAACTCCGGGCCAGAAGAGAGCATAAAGACTGTTTAAGCTGCAGCAGACTAGATACATCTTAGTATATTAAACAGTATACATGTAATGTTTTACAGGTATACTGTATTTTTTTGGTTTAGAAAGAAGAGTTGTTATAAGTCTGTAACATGTATCATCGAGCCATCTTAACAACTGCAGTGACGCAATTTGGATGCGTGTTTACAAACATGTTTGGGACAGTTATAATTTTTTGTTAGCGATAAGTTAAATTTGCTGTTATCCTTGTAACCTTGTTTCCTCTTGTTGTAACACACGAAAGTTTTAACCACCCCGTGTTGTTTTGTCACCTGCACCACGAAACGTTGCTCCACTCGCCACAGAATGGGCTGTACGATGCGAACTATGAACGTGAGGTTGCGTTCGTGGTATAATGAAATTATTATTCTTTCAGCAAATTATCTACCCTCTTAAGATTATAACCGTGCACCTCATAGGAGATGAGAAACAGTGTGTCTGGGTGTTTTCATGTATAATAAAGATATGTTTACTATTATTTAAGTATTGTATCAGCTATCTGGCTCCAATATTAAATAAATAAATATTGGTGGACAATTCACACACAACACCATCTGACCCCAAACTAAGCAAAGCTTGTAATATGGCGGTCAAATAGCTGATATAATACTTATATAGTTGTAAATGCATCCTTATTATATTATACATAGAAACACCCAGACACAGTGCAAACATTTGAATTCATCACACAAATATTTGCACTGGTTGGGAAACGAACCCACGACCCTCGGCTTCGCAGGCAGAGTTACTACCCACTAAACCACGAGGCCAGTAAAGATTTGCTTGGTGTATAATATTGTACAAGCTTTGCTTGGTGCGAGAAGGCTAGATTGTATTGTTTGCGAATCGTCCTCTAAAGGCCGATTTACATCAGACGAGCGAATGCTCATTCTATCCCCACTGTATCAAATTCATTTGGTGTAAACAAACGTAGAACATTCTTTCGTTGTTTTGTTTGCGTTCGCAAAGATTCTATGGAATATTTAATATGGAAAACGCTAAGAACGATCTTTCGTTTACACTAAAAGATCGAGAAAGAATGCTCTTGTTCCAGCTCTAGCTCTATGTTCGTTCAGTTTAAATCGCCCTTAATATGTATTACTAGCAGCATCCCGCGATTTCATCCGCTTAGTTTCCGTTATTTTCTCGAGATTTAAACTAATCTATGTGTCTTTCCAGACTATCATCTAACTGGGTTCCAAATTTTAGCCCGATCCGTTCCCGTGGTTCATACTTTACGATGTGATTGAGTAACAAACATCCAAATATCCAAACATTGACATTTTTAATATTAGTAGGATGAAGTAATATAACTTGTCTGTTCAATTTGTAGAAAGTACATCTCATCTACCCTCAAACTTCGAGGGTCAGCTCAGTTGCGCCGGTGCTCATACACCGCGAAATCTTCACCGTGGGTGACAAGCAAAGATAATATACCCATTTAATCTGTGGTGTTTAATCTGGTGGTATTTAATCTGTGGTGACCAGGCTTCGGCTGCTGAGGCTACCATGTTGTCAATGCGAGAATCTATCGGGAAGTTGGTGCCCTGGACGACATTTTACCTAAGTATTTTCATTTCAAAATAACACTTTTCAATCTACGTGATTGTTCATTTTAAGAGATTTTTTAAAAAGATGTGTCAAATTTATTCAAAATTTAAATATACATTTGTGGTGTTGATTTAAATTTAGGTATTTTAATGTAATATTATTTGTTTGTGTCATAATAAAAAGTTTTCTATTTATATATTTACAAGCCAATAAAATAACGATAATTACCAAAATAGTAGACAAACAATAAAACATAAATTAATGAAGCAATGCAAAAACCGGCGCTCCCCATCGCGATAAGTTTGTTCTAATTAGAAACCGATGAATTGGCCCTTTCGAGTGCCGCCACTTGCCACTGCTCTGTACTGCACGACACAGTAACTCATCTTGGGGAAAGGATTGAGTTTTATTGAAACTGAGTTTGTTTTAACTAATTTTCTAAACCACAGTTACGGCTCGTCTAGTCGGGAGAACGGCGACTGCCGATCCGGAGACCCGGGGTTCAAAACCACGCGCACCACAGTCTTTTCGAAGTCATGTGCGTAAGGCCGCTAATTTAAAACGGTGAAGGAAAATATCGTGAGTAGGTATATATCTAGAATCTTTCGAAATCACGTGACATCCATCAAACCGCACTGGGCCAGCGTGGTGGATTATGGCCTTGACCCTCTTCTAGCAAAAGAAGGCCCCGAGTCCCAGCAATGGGAACATTTAGTGGGCTGTTTAGTGTTTATGCTGTGCTACAGAAAACTTGTTGTATTTCACGTAAGCTTAAATGACAAATATGAAAAACATTAAACATACAATAATAAGTCAGCCGACACAGATACTTTTCTTTGAAGCCAATCCCCAAATTATACATTTCTTTATGATGTTTTCCTTCACCTTTAAAGCCAGTGATGACGACAAATTTGTTCATCTGTTTTTGGAAACATAATAAGAGGTGCAGCCGAAAATTGAACTTACGATTGATCATTTTCATGATATTTGAAGACTGACGACAGACTTTTCTTTCCACTGTAAAGTTGCCAAGAAAATATAATTATCAGCAACAAGGCCACCATCTATCGCACTGGATATGTAGGTACAAAATTATGTCAATTTAATAAAAAATCATTGATAAATTAACACAATTATATAAAATTAATTTAAAACTGAAAAGTACTCGTCAAGTAACGTAACTTTCTAACTTTATGGTCAAGTACAAGTAACCTTATGGTTAACAAAAATGTTAGGTAATTAATTATTAATACTACGCTTTTTAACAGTGACTCGAAAACAAAATTAATAATTTCGAAAAGAAAACTTGTGAATTATTGTTATATGGCGTGTTGAATCCCACTATCCCACTAATCCCGCATATATTATGAACTAGCAGCGCCCCGCGGAGTTACCCGCGAAGTTCCCGTTCCCGTTGTTCCCGTTGTTTTTTCGGGATAAAAAGTAGCCTATGTGTTCTTCCAGACTAAAATCTATCTTTGTTCCAAATTTCAGCCCGATCCGTTCATACGTTAGGACGTGATTGAGCAACAAACATCCAAACATCCAAATATCCAAACATCCAAATATCCAAACATCCAAATATCCAAACATCCAAACATGTGTGAATGTATGGATACATTCACATTTATAATATTAGTAGGATAGTAGGATAGGATAGAATGTCAAAGTATGGATGTTTGGATGTTTGTTGTTCAATCACACCGTGACGTATGAACGGATCAGGCTGAAATTTGGAATACAGTTAGAATATAGTCTGGAAGAACACATAGGCTACTTTTTATAACGGGAAAATAACGGGATCGACGGGAATGGGAACTACGCGGGTAAAACCGCGGGGTACTGCTAGTAAAGTATATCTTTCTATCTATGGCTTTATACGTCAACTAAAAACAAAGTTTAACGGCACTTCATTTTAACAAATAAGCAGAAATAATACAATAATTTTCTTACAACTCACAAAGTTAATTCACTGTTTTTAACAGGCCCCGAAGCCAGAGCCAAAGTAATTAGTGACTGCGTTTTTTAATGAAATTTTAATCGAACCATCGCCGTTTTATTGAATCAGACAGATCTACTCCAATCCGATTTTATGCTATAGAATTTTTATAGAAATATCACAAGAGATAACTTTTATTTAAGACAAAAAAATAGTCAATGTGAAAATAGCTTTTCTTTTTTGGAAGGGCACAATGACACCTATATCAATTGGTCTCAGATGGGTCTTACTGATCAAATACAAAATTGATATGTCGCCGCAGACAAATTTCGTAGATTTAAATTAAAAATATTGAATTCATTTTATATTGTTTATTGCTATTTATAATTATTACGATAAATCATTACTATTATTTTAATGTTCATACCAAGTGCAAAGAACATGATTAGTTTACTCGTTATTTTAATTAATGGTGATTTGACTCGAACGCAGTGGTATTTTCAATGTAAGTTTATTTGATTATTGTTAATAGTTAAAATCCTTGCTTATCTAATGATATTGCTTTAAGATAACTTACTCAAACCTTTCATTATAAGTTTTAACACCACTTTAGCATAATAGACCTAAGTATTTGTCATTCTAATTAATAAATGCTACCATGTGATTCTCGATGAAAAGTGGTTCGATATTGGCAAATGTTGGAAGGGCGATCGAAGTGAGCCGAGAGCCGAGACCTCATCACCTCACTTTGTGGCTGATATTCGAGCTGAAAACATTGTACGTAAAATCCTTGCTACTTTGTTAAATAAATCTTTAGAAATTTAATGTCTTTAAAATAAGAATATTTGTAATATGAATTAATGCTTAGACTTGCTTTTCGATAAATAGAGTGCTTGTTATCTATTGCTGTGCTTTTCAGTGCTATAACCTTTTCCTGATATAAAACTGGATTTACCCGTAGTGAGTGTAATGTGAGAGGCAGAACCGATGACCTAGCTTTGGTCAACGGTTTTGCCCATTTTAAAAATATTCCCTAAATCAGAAATTCGATATATATTTTACACGATAAAAAGTAAACAACAATTTCGATATGAACCCATTGGCTCCGAACTAGTCGTAACTGTGCTTGGGCTATTGCAGAAGGGTTCTACTATCAAAGTAAATAACGGGTAGTATCTCTATTATTCTATTAAACAACCAAACAGCCATATTTAAATGCGCAAGGCTAATGCGATCTATAATTTTTTACCTTTCGCCAGTTTTTACTTGGTATCTCAAATCCAGAATAATAAATCAGGTTCGTTCAGATAACCGTGCTCCATCGTAGACCACATAGCCGGCCGGTGTTCAAACGGTGTTAGGACCTGTTGTTACTAAACATACATAGGTTTTCAATTTCTTTCTATATTTATTTCCAAACCTACAAGCTTTATAGTACTACAAACTGTTACCCGCGACTTGGTCCGCGCGAAACAAATACTAAGATAACTCAAGCAGTACATATTTTTATACCCAGACACATTTACGGTTACTAAAAAAAATGTTTGTCTGTAAAGTCGGTTTACTGACGATAGAACGTGACGTCTTAAGAAAATACTGATGGAATGGTAGCATTTTTCAAAAGAAAATTTTAATTTCATTTGTTTAATAGATTTGTATGTAAAAAGTAATCAGTAGCATTTAGTCATTTTCAGTCAAAACAATGCAAAAAACAATGCAAAAAACAATGCAAAAAAGCTTTTAGATTCCGGGGATCGAACCCGGGGCATTTCACATGCAAAGCGAACGCTCTACCACTGAGCTACATCCCCGCTTGAACTACTGGTCGAAATAATTAATACAACTGTAACAAACATGCGGCGAGGTAACGACCGACGGTAACGCGGTAACGGTACATGACGTCATGTTTTGTGGGCGTGCAGCCGGCTTCATCGAATTATAAGACGTTATCACGTCAAAATAGCAATTTCATCAAAATCGGTTCAGTTGTTAAGGTGTGAAAGCGTAAGAGACATTCGTCCCCCATTTCAACTCCAATTTCATCCCCCTAGTGTCAAGTGTCTATATTCAGAGTTTTATGGTTTTATCTTCAACGGTTGGTATCTTCCATGTTGACATCCATCTCCCTATTTCAACCCCAATTTTACCCCCGTACTATTTGAAATTACAAAATTGCTAGAACAAACATTAGTTTGCTTCGTGTCAAGTGTCTATATACAGAGTTTCATGATTTTATCTTCAACGGTTAGGAACTTTCAAATTGACATTCATCCCCGATTTCAACCCCAGTTTCACCCCGTACAGTTCAAACTACAAAATTGATAGAACAAACATTTAATTTTTTCGTGTTCGTTCAAATCTGTCTAGATACAAAATTTGATAACATTGAAAATCACGAATTTTCATACAACCGTTCATCCCTTGTTTCACCTTCTTAGGGTTAATTTCGCAAAACCCCGTCTTAGCGAGCGCCTACGTGCTAAAAGAAACCTCCATGCAAAATTTCAGATTCCTAGCATTTGTAGTTTCTGAGATTCCTCGATGAGTGACCTTTCGCTTTTATATATATAGAAGATAGATATGAATTATTTTTACTGGAATAACTATGATTTTCTTTGTCGAAAATAAGTTTCCACTAAACCGCCATCTTGTCTGATGTCAAGCGCTAATGCAGTGTACGATGGAGCGTTCCTTGAAGAAACTAATTCAGTCTAGACTTGACTACGTCCAGATTATAGCTATCAGAGAATATACATTCAGGCAAAGTATTCTGCAGTTTAGATGTTCTTGTTACAATAGTGAAATCTTTTTTGTCAATTGTAGGGTATCCTGGTCTTGGTGGTAATCCTCTGCCGGACTAGGGAAAGTATTTCAATTTTACACTATTATTATCACCATTCGACTATCTTAGTCAATTGCTGAAGTCTCTGCATCGTCTTACCACTACAATAACTATGGCATCTATTACTTACTGAATTGACGCAGCGTTCAGTAGTGAACACTTCTCCGAAAACTCATCGAAAACCAATAGTGATGTCTGTATTTTGTAGTCGATGATACCCCGCTCGATACCACCACAAGTACAGCACAAAATCAAACCCATTTGCAGCTTTTCTTTTGAATATTAAATACCAGCGGCCCCATGCATCATAATGTAATTGCACTGGAATCATAACGAAGTCATTAACAAAAGTTATGTCCAAAATAAACCAACACCATTCGAATTTTAAGCCTTGCGCCGTCAGTTAAATACAATTTGTTTACGGTATAACTCGTTATGCGGGTAGTTCGAAATTTGTTGAAATTATCAGCGTATTCAGTGAATTTTAATTCAAAACGTGACGGCAGTTTATATGACGATATTTTGGTTTAAGTGCGATAAAAAATTTGGTTACTTGAACTGTTTCAAAAGTTAAACTGCGGAAACCACGAATGGCAACAAACTGTTTCTTTTTAGGAGTAGTTTTTTTTAGTATTATGTACAGATCGTTCTTTTATTTTTTTTCGGTTTTGATTCTTGTACAGTAGCAACAGTTTTTCGTATTGCCCATAAGCGTTCATTATTTAAGTAGACTCTCCATAATAGGCAAAGAACTTTAGAAGATTCAAACAAGACTGCAAATAAATAAAAGCAAATAAAAGCCAGTCTAGTCTTATCCAGAGTTTTCCTTTCATTTTATTTAAATGCGTATTAAAAGCAGAAGAAGAGGCATTCGCCCTGCAGTGGGAAGCAATAGGCTAGATTAAATTAAAAGATGTGTCCCACTACGCTGGATTTTTGCAATGACAGTCGATTTTTGAATGTATCAATGGTAGAAGAGGGCATTACCGTATTTCTAATACAGCTGAAACAAGCTGAGGGTTCTTCATCAGATACCTTCGATTTTTTACATCAAATGAAGAGGCGAACAAATTGAATATTTTTTTGTAATGGCGGTATGTCGATCTTTAAAAGTTTGGTTGGGCTCTTGTGTTTTCAAATAAGGGTCACTAGGTACTCCAGATCTTCGATTATCCAAATTTTTATAGTTTTCTCTTTATGTGGCCATTAAACCATAACTCTGTACAAAACTTCAGCTCTCCGAGTATATGGGAAGTACTAGTTCTATTTTGATGATCATGAGTGAGTGAGTGTCAAAAATGCGAAACTTTGCTTTCGCTTAACTTCGGAACTAAATGACCTACAGACTTGAAATTTTGAACTTTAAGTATGTAATTATAGCTTACAAAATTACGAAAATTTGGAAAATTGAAAAAATAATGAAAATTTTCAGCGTTCTGGTCTTACCCAAAGGTTCTGAAAAAGGGTCCTGAAAATGCGGCGAAATGGTTCCAGTAAAGGATGGTACGGCAGTGTTTGCTTCGTGCTCGACTTGGCGGGGGCACTGCCGTGCCCCCAGATAATATTACCATGGTTACACCTAGAACTTGTCCTGATACTAACATTTGTATCATGTGTGTTTGTGTTATGCCTAAAGATAGCAGTGGACATTTGTTTCAAAATTTAAAAAAATCCGCAATTTTAGGAAGCAAAAATAAAAGAGACAATATTTGTAGGTCCACAAATACGGCATCTACTTAATGAAACGAATTTTGAAGAAAAACTGAAAAATCAGGAAAAACTTGCCTGGCAATATTTTGTGAATGTGAAAACACAAAACCATGTGCAAATAACTGTATTATTTGAAATTAGAATTTCTAACCAATGGGGAGATATTTAAGATCAAAGTAGCGAGTACGACAAGACACAGATTTCGTGTGAAAGGAGTGAAAGGACCTAATACATCGTGGTGCCATCTATTTTATATTTAGGTAATTTCTACTACAAATAAAACAGACTAAACATTTTCGTATTAATCATAATAAACGATAAAAGTTAAAATAGTTTTAAATGGCATACATTGAACACATTTTACAGCTTTTACTATTCATCCGTCACACACAACAGAAATAAATCATGTCGAATTCTTTCAAAAAGAAACATTCCCCGTCTTCGCTAAACCAATCTAATTTTTCAGCAAATATAAAGGGCAGTCTCCTGAATACGCGATGAAGGGGCGGGGGCTGGAGGGGGTGTGGGGGGTTATAAAACAGGTCGTTATGTTTGTTACACATGCAGTACACTAAACACGCGACCAGGCTCTGCGTGAGATCTACTACTACTTGCGGACATAGAGCTGGTAAGATAGTGATATGCCATAATTTTTTAAGTGAATAGTTATTTTATAGCAGTTTTTGTGGGGGTAAATCATGTAGGGTCTTACGTAGCGACGTAGCGTTAAGCAGTTTAAGGTTTAGATGTTTTCATTACATGTTATTTTTTGACGTGACAACGTCTTATAATTCGATGAAGCCGGATGCACGCACGAAAAAACATGACGTCATGCGGCGTTACCTCGCTCTGAGGCGTTCCATTTAAGACTTGGAGTTGAAGTTGTCACGTTCAACTATCGTCAGTAACTTTACGGACAACCGATTTTTTTTAAAGTGGAATTAAACTTCTTCCTTCGATTCTTTGAAATGTATAGTCTGTATATCAATTTGACTGAGAACAAACTATGAAAATTGTTGTTTGGCGGTCGAATAACTGGCAATGGGTTGGCACTTACCCAGACCCTTTACAAAATACTTCTTTCGTTACAAACGTATCACGTAGAAAATACAATCTTCGTATGTATTTATCACTATCCTAAAGTAGTAGACCAGCGTTCCTGGGCCGCGGAAGAGTGTGAAAGCGTTCTCGTATCCCTGATGTAGGAGTACGGGTGAAATGCTCCAGACTTTTGAACGGGTAAGCTGTCCATCTAGCAAAAAGTTCTACATATCCATTGAGCCTCTCTTGAAGTCAGGAATTAGCGCGGTGAATAAAATAAAATTAATTAGTTTAACACAAACAAAAAAAAAATAACGAAAATATAATGCCTAGAAATTTCGAGTAACGTCCCGTCTATGTACGATTGTTATATAGAAGTGACGTTACCTCACTCCGGAAGTTTGACAACCTATGCCTTTGTCGATTTTATATACTTTGATATTAATTACTATTATTATTATAAATGTCAAAGTTTGGTTGGTTGTTGCTCAATCACGTTGGAAGTTGGAACGTCTGAACGAATCGGGTTGAAATTTGGAACGCAGTCAGATTATAGTCTAGAATAGCACAAAGGCTACTTTTTGTCGCAGAAAAATACCGGAATCAGAATTACGCAATTAAAACCGCAGGGTGCAGCTAGTAATTTGATAAAACAATAAAAATGTATCCCATATTATTACGACAATCTACGCGATGAACTAATTAGAATGTTATATTTTTGATCCGTTCATCATCCCAAATTTCATGGGTTAAAAAAGTCGTTTGCAAAAGAAGCGCATCTCCCCAAAGCATGGTTCCATATCGTAGCCGGTCCGGCACGTCGCGACCGTTTGTTTCCATACAGCCGCGCGCCGCGCGCCCGCCGCTCGCCGGCCGCTCGCTGCGGCCATAACCGGCGAATAAAGCTTTGATGCGTGCTATATTTTTAACTAAAGAAAAATTGAGGGTAAACTGCCCGAGATGTAGAGACGAAGGCGCAGTACTGAAGGTTACATGTATGCAATTTGTATTGATTATTTTATTATACTGGCAGTGCCCCACTGTTTTTCTCATGTAGTTCTCGTTGCCGTTAATCTCACGATAAAAAAAATCAGATTGTAACCTGACTGAATCCCAAATTTCAACTCGATCCGTTCAAATGTGTCATCGTAATTTAGCAACTAACATCCAAACTGTGACAACGTGACATTTTTACACACACACATATGTATATTTTAAATGTCGATATTTGGATGTTTTGATATTTGTATGTTTGTAGCTCAATCACGTCGGAACAGGTGGAAAGATCGGTTTGAAATTTGGAACACATATGGATTATAGACTGGAATAGCAAGTAGACTTCTTTTTCGCTGAAAAAAAACTCACGCGAATTGAAACTACGCGTGTGTTAGAATCTCCTAGGATTCTGCGCTGTTATAACCTAATTTACATCAGGATAGCCTTCATTCTGTGAGCTTAGATGTGAATGTGCTGTCAACTACTTAAAAGATGGTAGGATGAATAGAAAACCCAATAGATATAATTTCGGAAATACATCAATTCCTTTCTTTTTATTACCATATATCATAAAACATCTCATTAATCTGGATTTAACACGTATAAACTATCCGTTTAGTCAATTTAAACGTTAGGTGAAGGGTTCCAAGGAACCCTTAATCTAACACATGCGCTGCTAGTAAATTATAAAAAGGAAATTTGCACTTGCGTAGTTCCCGGTCCCGTTATTTTCCTGAGACAAAAAGTGTCCGAAGTGATTGAGCAACAGACATTCAAGATCTAAACACCCAAACATTGATATTTATAATATTAGTAGGATAAAACTTTTCTTCGAAGATGAGATACTGCGGTAGACCGGAGCTAAGCTGGTTATTTTTCTCAAAATGTTCAGGAGATTTTCTGGCTTTAAATCCGCGGTCAGGGAAGGTCGGGGACGAAACATTATGTTGTAACTTGACGGATTGTATACTCGGCTGCAGTTTGTCAACTTTGTTTATTAATGATCAGCGTTCTGCGGCTTACTTATTTATATATATATTTTATTCTATTATATATATCTTATTTATATATATAAGTTATCTTATAGAGATAGACGAGACGAACAGGACATGTGCGTGATGGCATGCAATATGCCTGACCATAAGCATCATGCAAATATTGGACCTAAACTATTAGTAGGGGTTTAACCCCCTTAAGGGTAACATTTTTATAAACGTTGAATGACGTCCTACACTACGAATGCCATAGAATTAATAGTAGGCTATTAATTCTATTAATGTGAACTCCTTACAATAACAAAGTAGCTCATGTTCTTTCTTTCGATAGTCCTATTTAATTTTTCTTTTATACCAAAATTTTCTTTTAATCAGTTCTATAGTTTCAATTCAATTCATTTATTCGAACCATAAATTCATAAGAACACTTGGTAACAAAAAAGGCAAAGAATCTGTGTACATAATAAGATAAAATAACAATGTCAAAATGAATAAAGTGGCTGTAAAGGAGCCTCGGCAATCTAACGCAGCTTTAAAAAGGCTTTGGGGGGCGCCTAAAGCCAGAAAACGAAAAAAGGACATTTTCGACGCCGCTCACTAAAGTTAAGAAACTAAAAACTATGACAAAAAAAATATTGACGTGTGGGTACAATCAAGAAGAAACACAATAACCGAATAGAATTTCAAAAATAGATCAGAGTTTTTTACAATAAAAAAATAAAAATGACACCGAAAAAACCCGTTTTAATTCGAGTACTCGAAATTATCAGCGATGACCCCACATTATTTTTTGGTAATAAAACTCCTATTTGTACGTTCTAGTAAAGTAACCGAACACTTTTTTAAATGTATGTTTAGTTATTGAGTAATTAAATAAAACTTGGTCAAAAATGGACGCCTGATTAAATATTGATTTTTCCTCCAAACTGTGTCATGCTATTCTCGACTTTATGTACATCACATTAAGAAACGCGTCGCGCGGGTGAAATCTGTTTTTTTCCTGGCTTTAGGCGCACTCTTACAGTATGCAGATACTACATGAGGACAAACAATGTTTAGGCGTGGAAGCATGAAATCTTTTGTTTGAATTCAATTTACCTATACTTTTAATTTCGACCAACAAACGAACCTTATACACTTGGAACAATTTAAGCAGCGTTCTTAATATATTCTTATTACAGAAACATAAGGCCTTCCCTGTCAAGCAGATAGTCGAGGCTTTAATCTGCGGGTTGACCATTTTTGAAGTGAAAACTGGTTTTGGCACGCCACACACTGATTTTTCGTGGGTTGTGAATTGAATTCTGACACCACGCTCGGAAATGATAAGAAAGATAAGAAAAAAAATAAGCGTGGCCATGTTCATGTCCACGCCTACCCGTGTAGTTACCAAAGTACATTTCAAGCTGTCAAATTCGGAGTTAAATGTTTTCACTTCTATTGGCAGTTCCTATGACTGCAATTTTTTTTTTTAAATACGTTTATCTTTGAACTGGAACACTTGGACTTGAACCCAATTCATGTATTAATTAGCAACACTACCTCCACGTTCTAATTTTGAAAATGTTTCAACCGAAAAACATTTTTCCAATATTTTTTCTAGCAAAGCAAAAGATGTAGCCCTCCCTTGCGATTCCGCCTCGTGTATACGAAGAAATTTCAGCATGGCCAGTAAAAAATCTAACCCAAATCATGAACGGCCGAACCGATAGGCGGACGAAAAAGGCTCGAAAAAGCGTAGATTCATATTTGATGAGCCCAGTTCTTTGGGCGCACTTGTGGAGCGGCTAGCGCACCGTAATGATTGAGTGGAGTAAAACGCTTCATAGAATATTAGAAAAGTGTAGTTACAATGTTAAATCAGATTTTTTAAAATCAGAATTTTCGTCTAATTGAAGAAGTCGGTACTTTTTGGACATTGAATCGGGAATCAAACTAAATACATTATGTTAGTGTCAATTCCTAGCAAGTGCCAAGCATTAGTGCCTACCATGTAGCGTAGGTCTTGCTAGTTCCACAATGCTTTGGGACTACTTTTGGAAATTTGGGAAATTTGATTTTTTACGTATCATTTTGTAGTGGTAGGACTCTTAGCAGAGTCCGCATGTGGAAGTACCACACCTTTGTCAGTTATTCTACCGCCAAGCAGTAATGTGCAAACATTACTGTGTTCCGGTTTGAAGGGCAATGTTTCCAGAGAAATTACAGGGCTTAGAGATATAACAACTTAGATCTCTGGGTGACGAGCGCAGTGCGGTGCTAGGTAATGATTTTGGCTCTTCATGTTCCAATGGCTGCGTGTCACTGTGCTGTTATGTGGCAGGCATGTTGCTTACAATCAGGCACATGTCCTGCTCGTCCCGTCACTATTTATTAAAAAAAAAACATAAAAAAAATTGAATCTGCAGTGTTATTTCTCAATACATAGTTACTTACACTATAGTTACTTTCTCTACAAAAACAAAAACTTTTATAGTTTATGTAGAGAAAGAGGCTGACCTGGTAGCTTATTTGGTAGTAGTAAGTCTGCCTACGAAGCAGAGGGTCGTGGGTTCGATCTCCACTTCTCCACCCAGTGTAAATATTTGTGCGATGTATGCAAATATTTGTATTGTCCCTGAGTATTTTCTATGTATACTAAGTATGTATTTAAAAAATAGGTATATATGTATCATATCAGCTATCTGGCTCTCAAAGTACAAGCGTTGCTTATTTTGGGGTCAAATGATGTTGTGTGTGAAATATCCACCAATATAAGAGTGCGACATTTCAAACTCTTCCGTCGGCGTAGTTTTAAAATAAAAAAAGGTACACAGGTCTAGCTTTACGTATTAATCCGACTAATATTATAAATATCAATGTTTGGATGATTGGTTGTTTGGATGTTTGTTGCTCAATCACGTCCTAACGTATGAACGGATCGGGCTGAAATTTGGAAGACAGATAGATTATAGTCTGGCAGAAAACATAGGCCACTTTTTATCCCAGAAAACAACGGGAACGGGAACTACGCGGGTAACACCGCAGAGCGCTACTAGTTATATATAGATTCCAATTGATCGTTCTTTGAGGTATTGTCGCACTAATTACTTCATTAGAGCAGTGATTATTGCTGGGTTAATGAACATTTGTGTTACATGATCATATTATCTATCGGAATGGCAAGTGATAGGTGCTTAGATTTAATGAAAACAGCTGTTCCGTAGTGTAATATTAATAACACCTATACAAGGTTACCCAAATTAACGTTTCGCTTGGTCAGGGTATCACAGGTCACTCGCCTTATCGTAACGATATGTTCGAAGGTAATGTACGCTGATTAAGAATATAAGTATCCTTGCTGTTTGAAACTGTAAAATGTGTTTAAAACTATGTTTCACTAACTGTTTATTTCTCGCTGTGGTTCATTAAGATTATCTTCAAATTTAAAATAAACTCTTTATAACGTCACTCGATTTTACGTCATACTCATCGTTACCATGTGTATTGCTTTTTTATGTAATGAAACACTCTACCGTCATTTAACGAACTAAGCCTTTTCCGGCGTTATACCTTTGGGTATTTAGGTATCTTTTGGGTGAGTGCTCCGTCCTACATCATGGTATTGCCTAATATCAGGCATAACAGACAAACGTACGCATAACTTGACTGGCCTAGTGGCGTAGTTGGTAATTAGGAAGCCTGCGAAGCCTGGCGGTGGGTTCGATTCTCAGAGTAAATATTTGTGTAATGATAACAAACATTTGTTCTGTGTATATGTCTAATAAGCTTGTATGTACAATTATGTTAGTTTTAAACATAAGCTATATGGCTCCCCTAATACAATCTTAGCTTAGTTTGGGACTAGACAGCAATGTGTGAACTATGAAAATATTATTTTAATTATATATTAGAATGCAACTGCATTAATAAATAATAATATTTATTCTGATTTTGACCGTCTCGAATAACCTTGTATGACTACAGTAATAACGCTGTAGTAACTATCATTACTTTACTAATTGCATACACTTGATGAAATTATCTCTTAGATATGTAATGAACCGCTATTGCTTAAAGTACCTAGTAACAAACTGCCGCCGAATAAAGAAATGAGCTTACTACACTAGATCTGCTTAGTTTGAGTTCAACCAGTGTTGTGTGAAAAATATGTCTATCAAAGATAATATCGATCAATGTTCTTCAGATTTAAATTTAGTCCTGAAAAAACGAAACAAACTTTATTAGCTAAACTTCACTATTAGACCAAGAGCCCATGCACCCCAGACCTTCGTTATTTTATAAAAACTGAACGTTTGTCAGAGTATACTCCCAACACAGTTAAGAACGATGGCCCATGATGAAGTTTGGATCATCCTGGCTTTGGCAGATAAACGGTACTAAAGGTGTACCGATCTGAATTTGTCAAATTATAAAGTCTGATATTTTGGTAATAACTTCAGAATATTATTAAAAATTACACCAATAATTGCTAGACACTTAACATCGCGGTAAGCACTTGCCAGACACCCATGTTGTGTTAATGTTCATGCAATTGTAATTCTACTTGCGCCATAATATGCGCGCTTATTTTTAAACATAATATTTGGGTAACAATTAGCAGCCTAATTATCATAAGCAGCCCACTAAAAGTTCCCACTGCTGGGACTTGGGGCCTTAGTACCATTTATTTGCCAAAGCCAGGATGACCCATACTTCATAATGGTCCATCGTTCTTACCTGTGTTAGGAGCATGCGCTGACAAGTTTTCAGGTTTTATAAAATAACGAAGGTCTGGGGTTCACGGGCTCTTGTTCTATATATTTATGTTTTATTTATTTCATTTCATTTATTCGCGCTTTGTTTAAAAACTCTCAATTCACTTGACAGCCTGTGGCATTGTGTAAAATAATCAAAACAAAAGAAGAACGCGATGCCAATTTCAAAAGAAAAGGGGTCGACAGTGACGTTTTTATTTCTATTCAGGATTTTAACAAAATTCAATCAATGTCTCGTTGACGGGTGACTGTTGAACAAGGGCCCACTTTGGGCCCACTCGAGTGTAATATCCATTGAAGAGAATCGACATTTACGACCTAATAGCTTTAGACAACGTTCGCCGGCTGTCTCGTAAAACTTACAACGGCACCATTGTTGTCCGTTGTTTTCTATTGAAAACATAGATTATTCAAAACTAACATGAGCTAGCTTAACTATAAACTTGAGCTATTCAAACTAACTATAAAAAACTAACTAAACTACTTTGTCTATTAAACTTGTCCGTATAAACTTAGTACTCACTTAAAAGTTTATTTTTGGGGAGGATAATATTGGAAACTAATATGAAACCTAATTGGGATGACGGCAAGGTCAAAATATACCATTCTAATTACAATACAATACAAAACACTTTATTGGCACCATAAATAAAGTTGACAACAAGTTACACATAAAATAACAAAACTAAAATGGGCACAAAAGACGATCTTATCGCTAAAAGCGATCTCTTCCAGATAACCTTTTGATTCATGAGGAAACTAAATTTATAATGTGCAGTGGTGCAACTAACGAAATAAATAAAATACAATACACTTACTAATTTCATGATATATAAATAATTTAGACTACAAAATGAATATAAAAATAAGTAAGTATAAACTTAAATGTTTAATAATATACACAATGATATACACAACATGCCGAGAAGATAAATCAATGAGCAACTTTCGTCAGAAAATGCTGTCTAATCAGCAGGTCTACTACGAAAACAAACTCAGATGTGATCGGATCCGACCGACAGCTGAATCGGATTGTAGCCTAGTACGAAAAACAGTCGGATCGATACATCTCGGTCGGAAGTTATAGACTTAGGTCGGATGAGAGTCGAATCGAACGAAACGGCTGATCCTATCAACCGACAGATTATCTTTCGAGGTAGGAAAAGTCCATAAGTTCGGCCGATAATATCGTTTATCGGACTTCGTAGTAGGCCTGCTGAGTCCTGAACGAAACGACGCTCTGCGCACGTCTAATGGCCGCAGGAATAATTAGTTCGTCAGATAGATTATGGAAAAATATGGGGCACGTATTTTTTGTTTTAACAAATTATCAAAAATTGATAAAGATCATCAAACTTCCGGAGTAGGGGGCTATGACGTCACACTATAGTAAAAATCGTTCCATATCGTGACGTGACTCTTCTCTCTGTATCTTCGTCGTTTTTTGATTGTGAAACATAAGAAAAAATACGTATAACATATTTTTTTATGATCTAACTGAAAGACTAATTACTTTTTTTTAGTCGTCTCGCTTATTAATGACACGAGTGGTCATTATAAAACCTGACTCATGCTAAATTTTATACCTTTTAATTCGCTTGACGTCATAAATGTACGAGAAAATTTCCTTAGGGCGCCTTCACATTGGGTCGCAAGCAGCGTGCAGCCGTGCGATAGCAGCGCGACAGCAGCGAATGCCCGCGACTTGTTTAGGCCTACTGTCCACGCACACGTCTTTTGTCGAATGCATGCATCCTACAAATGTCGATAGGCATTTGCATCTTTGCTATGTCCACGCTGCTGCATGCATGTGATGCAAATAGTCAGCCACGCTCAGTATTGCCGTTTTAGTGGCTTTATCACTACATCTAGTGCGTTTTTGATGTCTTTGGTGAGATTTTTTAAAAGTTTTTTTTTCTTGGTTTATGTTGTGAACGACTTCGTCGTTATTCTGCCAGTGTCCGTTTCATGAAAGTTTCGTTGACAAAAAAATCTGGTGATGTCTAGTAACTTTTTCATGACCAACACATCAGTTACGTAATGTCTTACTGAAACATGCAAAACTTATGCTTCTTCTCTTGAATTTTTTGCCGCAACCACAAAAATTAATACAACCGCAAGTTTCTACTTCTACTGGTATAATAAGATTTTACGTAACTGATGCGTTAGTCACGAAAAGGTCACTAAAATCATTAGACTTTTTTGTCACTATATCACAAATAAAGTGGCCAAGTGCTAGTTACACTCGCCCTTGATGGATTCCATAGCAGCAAGTAACATAATATAAAAAAATCTTGTATTTAGTTTGAACTTTGATTGACGTTTTAATATCAGTGTATTATGTAGATTACAATAAAACTACTAACCAATACTACCAACTTTCGCTAGAAGTTTCCATACATCATTTTTTTAGTTTTGTTATTCTCTAATGGATGATATGGATATCTTCAAAAATGATATTGTGGTTTCCAACTTTTTTTTCTCTTAATAGTTTAGTTTGCGGGAGAGACTCTTCCAAAGTGGTAAAATGTGTGCTCCTCCCCCCGGAACTTCTAAAATAAGATAATGGCAAAAATAGAGAAAATGTATGATGTAAATTCTCAACAAAAATTGGTTTGAATGAGATCTAGTGTGTAGTTTTATTTCATTACGTCATACATTCACTATTATTAAAATACTGATTAAAGTAACAACGACCTACAAGAACTTTCATATTATGTTACTTGCTGCTACGGAAACCTTCATGGACGAGCCCGACTCGCACTTGAAAAAAAATAGGAGTGGTCACTTCTATTTTATTCATTTTTTGGGTGAAAATCTTAATGCGGTTCACAAAATATATCCACTTACTAAGTTTCAACAGTATGGTTCTTACCTATAGTTTTGTAAAAATGTGGTTGTGACATACGGATGGACAGACAGACATGACGAATCTATAAGAGTCCCGTTTTGGGTACGGAACCCTAAAAATGTCAAAAAACTCACTAGATCTAGTGACAAAGTCACAGCAACTAGTAAAATGGCAACACTACACTACGCAAGACGTGCGGCTGTCGCGACGTTGTCGCTTCGTGGACACAGATTTCATTATTTCTATGCAAGATGCAAGCATTCGTCTTGCATCCGACAATTGTCAAAATCGTGCGTATCACGTGCAGCTACGTGGACAATTGGCTTTACAATTACGTGTCGCACGGCTATCGCGCATCTGCCTCGCTGCTTGCGACCTAATGTGAAGGTGCCCTTAGCCGCGTTGACAGGGAAAAACTTAAGGGTTACATCACTGAAATGATAATGTAGACGTGTAGTGTGAAGCGGGATGTGCGCAGATGTGCGGGAGAAGCGCATGCAGAAGTTCCCTGGCCGGGATTCGCCATCACACAACAAGCTGCCAGCTAAGCAAGTTGTTTTGTGATGCCCACCACGTGGATGTTCCCGAGCCACGCACCTCAGTGTTGTTTACCTAATGGTTAAGTTATAAGTTTTCATATCTATTGGCAGTCCTTAGGACTTTTTACTTAGGACTTAGGACTCTTTAACTGATTTTTTGTCTTTTAATTTTATGTTTTTTTATCCTACTAATAATAATAATATTTAATATTATTGGATGGATGTTTGTTGGTCAATCACGTCGTAACTTCTGAACAGATCGGGCTGAAATTTGGAATGTTGGATTCGGAAAATAAACACATTATAGTCTGAAAGAATACATAGGCTACTTTTTATCCCGAAAAAAAAAAATAACGGGAACGAAGGGGACGGGAACTACGCGGGTCACACTGCGAGGCGTTGCTATAGTGACTAATATCCTATTAATATTGTAAATGTCAATGTTTGGATGTTTGTTGTTCAATTACGTCGTAACGTACGGACGGATTGGTTTGAAATTTAGAACACGATAGATTTTATTATAATCTGGAAGAACAGGTAGGTTTTACACTTTAACTTTTTGTCCCGAAAAAAAAAAACAACGGGAACGGGAACTACGCGGGTAAAACCGCGGGGCGCTGCTAGTAAGTACTATATGTCGAGAAATCACTAATTCCAAATTTTATTAATTAAGCTGTCTAGCCCCGGGAGGCCAGATTTGGGCAAAACCGGTTTTGAGACTTAAAAACCTTATTTTTTCATTATATACATACTCGAATATTAGTTTATTTTGATGCCTAAGAGATAGGCGATAATATTAATTAATTCATTGTCGTTTACAGATACACAAAATTTGGTTTCATTTTTTAGTAATGATTTTTTGTGTGACGTCACGACGCCGGCCGCGTCGCGAGTCGGGCTTAATGGGTTAACTAGCGGCCCGCTCCGGCTTCGCTCGAATAATAACCTAGATATCAACTGCAGCGCCATCTGCCGGGCTGATTTGTGAATCTAAACCTTTCGGGGCCTTACCCAAACGTATACAAAAAAAATCATTCAAATCGGTCCAGCCGTTTAGGAGGAGTTCAATAACAACGAAATGTGGCATTGATTTTTAGGGTTCCGTAAAACGTAAAAACGGAACCCTTATAGATTCGTCATGTCTGTCTGTCTGTCCGTCCGTATGTCACAGCCACTTTTTGCCGAAACTATGAGAACTACACTGTTGAAACTTGGTAAGTAGATGTATTCTGTAAACCGCATTAAGATTTTTACAAAAGTTTAAAAAAAAAACAAAAACCAGGGGAGCCCCCCATACTGAGAACTGAAACTTAAAAATTTTTTTTTCATCAAACCTACTCGTGTGGGGTGTTTATCGATAGGTCTTCAAAAATGATGTTGAGGTTTCTAAAATAATTTTTGTCTACACTGAATAATTTGCGCGAGAGACGCTTCCAAAGTGGTAAAATGTGTCCCCCCCCCTCTAACTTCTAAAGTAAGAGAATGAAAAAACTAAAAAAAATATATGATATACATTACCATGAAAACTACCAACGAAAATTAGTTTGAACTCGATGTGATGAGTAGGTTTTTTTAGTACGTCATAAAAATACACTTTTATTAAAACTTCGATCAAAGTTACAACGAACTACAAGAACTATGTGTACTATGTATATTATGTTACTTGCTGCAACGGAACCCTTCATAGGCGAGTCCAACTCGCACTTGGCTACTTTATTATATATATAGATTACTCTAAAGCCTGTAGTGTTGATGAAGAAATAATGCTGTGTGGATATGGTCACGTTTGAAATTTAACGAATCATATACGAGTAGTAAGTACCTTCTATGGCAGAACATACATTTGCCAAAAAAAAACAATGTAAGCTACCTAGGAGTAGATATCCCCCCAGGGGCACAGACTGCAACGGTGCACGAGACACCTAGTGATTTACATCCCCGGGTGGGAACGTACCGGTTTTATGGCACTAGAGGTTGTTAGCTCCCTTTATTGTCGGAGCTTAGAAAACGTGAATGGGTGGTTTAAATTTTAAAAGTCGTTCCGAAACAGATCCTCTGTTGCGGTTTCTACAAGGTATACGTGATTGGGATTTTTGAATTTTTTGACGCACCTTTACTGAAAGTCTGAGTATTTGGGGTGGTTTGAAACATTTCACCATCTTTTGTGAACCCGTATACGCAATATACATACGCAATATACACAACCGTTGGGAAAGAAAGGTTGGTTTTCGAGTGGCGACCACGAACCGGGAGACGCATTGTTGAACGGCCTCCCACTAGATGGAGAGATGACCTCACAAAGGTCGCTGGAAACCGTTGGTTGCAGGTTGCGCGGGACCGTTCGTTGTGGACATCTAGTGGGGAGGCCTATGTTCAGCAGTGGACGTCTTGCGGCAGATGACGATGATGATGATACGCAATAAATAAATTTCGTTTCTTTTGTATACAACAAACAATTTTCTGGAGCGTTCTGTAATCAGTATCTATATTTTTAAGTATAAACTTCTTTACTCGTATTGAACACTTCGTGGTAGGGTAAATCTTTTTTTTTTTTTTTTTACATAAAAAGTGACGAGACGAGCAGGACATGTGCCTGATGGTAAGCAACATGCCTGCCACATAACAGCACAGTGACACGCAGCTATTGGAACATGAAGAGTCCAAATCATTACCTAGCACTGCACTGCGCTCGTCACCCAGAGATCTAAGTTGTTATATCTCTCAGCCCTGTAATTTCTCTGGAAACATTGCCCTTCAAACCGGAACACAGTAATGTTTGCACATTACTGCTTGGCGGTAGAATAAATGGCAAAGGTGTGGTACTTCCCCAGGCGGACTCTGCTAAGAGTCCTACCACTACAAACGTAATCTTAACAAATCTTACGGGTTGGCGTCACCGACATACCGAATGATAAGTCTAGCGGCGGCGCAGTTGTGTTAGAATATTGGGATGTCATCTCAGAAGTTTTTCTCTAGTTTTTCACGTGACGGACCCACCATACCACTAGCCCTACCCCTGGTGGTAGGGTGGGTCCGAAACCATACCACCATCATGCCATCAAGTAATAGTGTTGTGACACATTTTTAAAACAAAAGTTTTGTTTAGACTTATTATTATTTACAGCAAATAAACTAAAAGAACAAACTGTAAAAATGTACCTACGCAATTCGTCTAATTCATGACCAATGGTAATTTGTTTGTTGACTAGCTGCATTTGTACGCCCATTATAAAATCATCGTTAATAATTTGGTTCGCCGGGACTTCGCCTTTTTAGGGTTCCGTAAAACGTAAAAACGGAACCCTTAAAGATTCGTCATGTCTGTTTGCCTGTCCGTCTGTCCGTCCGTATGTCACAGCCACTTTTTTCCAAAACCATAAAGACTATACTGTTGAAACTTGGGAAGTAGATGTATTCTGTGAACCGCATTCAGATGATTTTTATACAAAAATATTAAAAGAAAACAATACATTTTGGGGGTGCCCCTTATTTAGAACTGAAACTCAATTTTTTTTCATCAAATGCATACGTATGTGTGTGTCTTTATGGATAGGTCTTCAAAAATGATGTTGAGGTTTCTAATGTATATTTTTTTCTATACTGAATATTTTGCGCGAGAGATACTTCCAAAGTGGTAAAATGTGTGCAACTTCTAAAATGACAAAATTAAAAGAAATATATGATGTAAGTACATTACCATGCAAACTTCCACCGAAAATTGGTTTAAACTTGATCCGGTAAGTAGTTTCTTTTTAGTGCGTCATAAATACACTATAATTAAAACTTCGATCGTTCAACGTTACAACGAACTACAAGAACTTATCTAATTTTGTTACTTGCTGCTACGGAAACCTTCATGTGCGAGTCCGACTCGCACTTGAGCGCTTTATTCTAAATTTTGCGCTTCTAAAGTCGGGAACACTTTTAAAATTGCGTTAATTGCCAAAATCGGCCCATTTAATGTAAGTCAGTATAATAAATATAATGCAAGGAATATTGAACTTGAATAATTGCATAATACTTACATTTTTGCAACAAATAGATAATAATAGTTGCGGAAAAAATAACTATCTTAGATAAATCACAATATGAGTACTTTGTCACATCATTATGGTGGTATGGTTTCGGACCCACCCTACCACCAGGGGTAGGGCTAGTGGTATGGTGGGTCCGTCACGGTTTTTCAGTAGTTTGGCTACAAATAAATGAATGTACTTTTAAAATAGATCTTTAGAATTTACATTTGAATGTACTGTTTTGTTTCGTATTGTCGTTGTGTGAGAAAGCCGTAATAACCTTATACCTAGACCGTGCAGTTCATAATCGTATGGTACTACGTTCGATTCCCATCTGTAGGTCTGATTGTGTAAAAATGTCCACCAATATTTATTCATTTATTGATTTTTTTTCAAGTGCAGATGTACTAAGTAATTTGCCATCACTACTGTCTTTAACGATGAAGGAAATCATTGTGTGAAAACCGGTATATTTTCCACTTAACAAAATTATAAAATGTGAAGTTGTGAACTGAACAAAAAAATATCTTATCTTATTTAGTAGGCTGCTTAAGCATAAGCTATTTTCTGTTTCGTATAGTTTGTTAGCAAACAAATATTTCATTTTATTCCAAGTCTGTTAAAAAGCAACATTTTTAGTTATTCGCCGGAAGTTCACCAAAACATTTGCAGTACCTAGAACGTTGTAGTATTAAACAAAAGTTTCCCGCGAACGGCCGGGAGTGCCAAGTCTTGCTTTTGTTGAGTTTGACTTGTTAATCTGCTCGAGCCAATCTTGGCACATGAATTTTGATGGCGACGCCCGCTTCGAAATGTTCAGTTTTCTGACGTTTACGCGTTAGCTGAGTACTGCCCCTTAAGATGATGATGCTATGTTTTTGCTTTGATAGTGAGAGCGAAAGGCTTCGTACTTATATATAAACATTCCAAATCGTTTAATGTCCTTTTTAACATACTTCCAAAAAAGTGGATTCTCATTCTCAATTCGGTTGGATGTTTTTTTGTATGTAGGTTTGTAGGTACTGCTAATGGTGAATCATGGATCATTATGGTTATTTATTGGTTTTGTAGTTCATAGTTCAGATAAAATTTACATGAGACCGACCGCCCAATGTAAATTTTATCGGAATCGGTGTGGCGGTTTTTGAAATATGAATAAAAAACTAAAACTTACTTTTATTTACCTAGATGGTGACAGATTTTTAAATTCTTATGAAATTTGACCGAGTGTCTGAAGTTAATTTTAAATTTGAAGTCAGTTTTTATCGACGATGTGTGATTTCTTTCGGTCACTAATTTTAAAATTGTTTTTTTCGTATAAAATAAATTATTTTAGTTTTATTTGTCTATATGTGTGTGTGACTGAAGTTACGGCTGATCTAGTCGGGAGAACGGCGGCTGCCGATCCGGAGACCCCGGGTTCAAACCCCACACGCACCACTGTCTTTTCGAAGTCATGTGCGTAATGCCGCTAACTTAAAACGGTGAAGGAAAACATCGTGAGGAAACCGACATGTACCTAGAATCTTTCGAAGTCATGTGTCATCCGCCAACCCGCACTGGGCCAGCGTGGTGGATTATGGCCTTAACTCTCTCCTTGCGAGAGAAGGCCCCGAGTCCCAGCAGTGGGAACGTTTAGTGGGCTGTTGATGTTGATGTTGTGTGTGACTGTGTGTGTCTTGGTATCGTAGCTTCGGACGAATTAATCGTTGCTGAATGTTTTTTTTTATTTAAAAGGAGAATTAGGGCGCCTTCACATTAGGTCGCAAGCAGCGCGGCAGCCGCGCGACAGCAGCGGATGCCTTCTCATTACAAGTACAGCGTACAGCGTTTGCAACACTGACTCGTTCAAATGAAAATGAAATGAAGCTTGTGATGTGATTGAATGACTTTAGAATTGTACAATGTTTATTTCATCATTTCTGTTTAAATAAATCAAAATACGTATTTCTTTGTGCTAAATAAATGTTTTTTACATTTTAGTTTTCTGTTTGAAGTCGGTTCTTTTTTTGCTAAAATTATATTATTAGTAAGTATAGAAGTTTATCGCCTGTGAACAGTGCAACTGTCGCGCTGACTAGCGTGCAGCTACCGCACTGCTTGCGACCTAATGTGAAGGCGCCTTTAGAGTCGAGAATATTCATTATTAAATTAGTCCAAGATGGCCGACGCAACAAAATGGCGGATTACAATTTTTTTCACAACTTACTAAATATGGGTAACAAATGAAGGTCGTGAACAGTAAGTAGAATATTTGACAATTTCAAGTACAAGATAGCTGCAACCACAAACAGCCGGGGATTAAAATGAAAAGTTATTTCAAACATGTATGTTAATTTGTAATGCCGCTAACTTAAAGCGGTGATGGAAAACATCGTGAAGAAACCGATATGTACCTACAATCTGTCGAGGTCATAATGTCATCCACCAAGCTAAACTGGGCCAGGGTGGTGGATTATGGCCTCGAGACTTGCGAGAGAAGGCCCCAAGTACCAGCAGTAGAAACATTTAGTGGGTTGTTTATACTACTAGGTAAATATCTACTAATAGATATGTAGGTATACGACTACAAAGATAGAAGGATTCCTCCTACGGAGTAGAAGGCTTTAGATCTCGAGCGGGATGTCCGACTGCGACCGACACTGAGATTCACAACTTCGGACCCGGAAACTTGATGACTTGGAACAACTTGTCAGTATCTGGGTACTGATGCACAGCTTAATGCTGTTTTAATCTCAATTATAATTTAAACTGTTGTTATAATGTAGTGGACTCTTTGCAGAGTTCGCCTGGGGAAGTACCACATTTTCGCCAGTTATTCAGCTGGCAAGGAGCAATGTGCAAACATTAGTGCGTTCCAGTTTGAAGGGCAATGTTTCCAGTGAAATTACAGGGCATAGAGATGAATCATCTTGTATCTCTGGGTGACGAGCGCAGTGTGGTAATGATTTGGACCCTTCATGTTCCAGTAGCTGTGAAACACTGAACTATTATACAGGGATGTTGTTTACCATCAGGCACATATCCTGCTCGTCTCGTCACTCTATACCATAAAAAAAAATACTAACTAGTGGTTGCTAAGTGCTTGAAATTTGACCATAAATCAAAATTAATCTATTCTCAATTTGACCACAGACTATAACGCTAAACAAAAGAGTAATGTTTTATTCATTAATCTAATGTGTTTTTTGCATAATTAATATACCTATCAATAAAATATACGAGTGCATTCTGTACTCCTTCTCTACATATAGAAACTTTAGGTGTGCAAAATTTCATATTCCTGCAAGTTTCGTAAAAAGAGGTACAAAGTTTTTACTTCACGTATTAATTTAAAGATTTTATTTTGAACGAATTAACGGCATTTATAAGTCACTAGCTTTTACCCGCGACTTCGTCCTCGAAAAATAAACAACACATATAATACCCATACAAATGTATGTTTATTAAAAATAGCTTATACATATATTAAAACATTTTAGACAATTTCATCAGAATCGGTTCTGTGGTAAATAGTCACAGTTACTTGCACATTTATAAAATGTAACAGTAGGTATAGATTTAAAGTGTTTAGTTTAAAAATTTAACGGTTTTATCTTTAACATTGACGAACTTCCATGTACACTTTCATTTCTCATTTCAACTCTTTTTGTATGATTAAAAGTCACCCTTGTCCTTTTCTGAGTCTAGTCTATCTGTGTAACAAATTGAATCAAAATCGGTTTAGTAGTTGAGACGTAAAAGCGTAACGGACAGAGTTACTTTAATTTTTGTAACTTTATGATAGATATCAAGTGTCTATTTGCAAAATTTCATAGTGTTGTCTTCATCAATGCCGAACCTACATAAATATATAAACTTTTATACCCCATTCAAACCTCTATTTCATCCCCCTACAATTTGAAATTACAAAATTGCAAGAATTAACATTTATTGGCTTCACATCAAGTGTCTAGATACGAAGTTTCATTGTTTTTTCTTCAAGAATTACGAATTTCCGTATAAACTTTCATCCCCCTTTTCAACCACTTCAACCCTTTTTCCGCGATAAAAGTAGCCTATGTCCTTTGTACCGTGTACCAAATTTCATTTCGTTTTGTGGATTTCATAACTGTAACTTAAAAATTACGGAATTTTCCTACAACCGTCCATCCCTTGTTTCCCTCTTAGGAGATGAATTTCACAAAACCCCGTCTTAGCGAGCACCTACGTGCTAAATGGAGGTGTCCATGCAACATTTCAGACATTTGTAGTTTCTGAGATTTCGTGATGAGTGACCTTTCGCTTTTATATATAAACTAGCTGAACGCGCGCGCGTTGCTACGCCATCTATCGAAAATTGGTCGTACCAATTCAAATTTTGTTCAAATTCGGTTACTTTAGGTTCTAATAAATAAGTTACGGTGAGTTACGGTCTAGTCGGGAGAACGGCGGCTGCCGATCCGGAGACCCCGGGTTCAAACCCCTCACACACACCACTGTCTTTTCGAAGTCATGTGCGTAATGCCGCTAACTTAAAACGGTGAAGGAAAACATCGTGAGGAAACCGACATGTACCTAGAATCTTTCGAAGTCATGTGTCATCCGCCAACCCGCACTGGGCCAGCGTGGTGGATTATGGCCTTAACTCTCTCCTTGCGAGAGAAGGCCCCGAGTCCCAGCAGTGGGAACGTTTAGTGGGCTGTTGATGATGTTGATGATGATGATGAGGTTCTAATGACGCAACCTTTAACATATTACAAATACTGTCACGCAACGAAAGCTCTCTAAAAGCAATATTTTTTCCCCGTTTTTGTTACATTTTTCATTCATACTCGGGTCCTGTTGATAGTAGCGTAATGTTAAATACCCTGTAGCCTTCCTAGATAAATGGAATATCCTGCAAAGAAAGAATCTTTCAATTCGGACCAGTAGTTCCAGATATCCTTGCGTTCAAACAAACAAACATACAAACAAACTCTTCAGCTTTATAATATTAGTATAGATAAATTCTTTGCATTCACTTTTTTGACACGGGCACAGAATTACTTAAAAATACCGCTACTTATCGGTCTTATTTTTAAATTAAAATTAATACGTGAAGCAAAATCTTTGTACCTCTTTTTACGAAAATTGCAGGAATATGAAATTTTGCACACCTAAAGTTTATAGGTATAGAGAAGATTTTATTTATGAAAATACCATATAAAAGACCATTTAATTTGGTATAAAACAACAAATAAATATTAAATTACAAACAAAGTTTTTAATGAATACAGTTTTTTGTGCTAATATTAACTGTGCAAGTATTTCCGAATTTTTTATTTACAAAGATCTACAATTGGAAAATTACTCAGAGGAGCAGCTGGGATTCGATCCCACGACCTCACGATTTTGATTCGGACATTCCGACCACTTCGACCATCACCATGACTTCGGTAAAAAATACACAGCAGCTGTTTTTTTAGTTCAGAGTTAAGACATTAAAATAATTTCAGTCATCCAGCTTTGATTAATGAAATTGAAATTATGATAAGTCTTCAGATTGTGACAAGGCACAATACAATTAGGAGCATCATTAATCCATCCCTTTGACTAATCAAATGTGATTGAATTTATAAATTCTTATTTATAATCTCGACTATTATCTACGTTAAGTATTACTATTTATTTCGTGAAAATAACGAGAATAGGAGCTACGAAAAACACGGAACACTAAGTACTAGTCTTACACAAAAGACTCTGAAGAACGCAAAATCGTGGTTATAGTATTATCTTATTAATGTAATTCCGATTTTGTGGGACCCAACCCGTATCATATCATAAACGATTAAGGAAATTAACATGATAATTGGTACCAATCTACACTTTTTGTTGGATCACCCACACACTATTTATTCGCCTATCTCCACTTATAAAAGCTTGAACTAAAGTTAGATTACATCGAATCCGAGCAAGCGCCTCAATGGACGGTAAGTGCTAGCCCTACTTCAAACTTTCAACGAATAATGGTGACGAATAATTGAATTTTAACGAATTCTCGCACAGAGACGACCATCCACTCCAACCTGACCTCTCCCTTCTCCTAAAAGTTGAGGAAGGAAGACGTTAGGGCAGGTCTTGATCACTGGACAAGACGCAAGGTCCGAGTTAAAGGGCCTGTCGGTATAAAATGCAGTAAAGTGGTGACTATTTTGTTCGGGGCGACCTTTCGTTCAAAAGCGATAGAAAGGTTATTTTAGTTTCATTGAGTGATTCGGAAATGTTTTATATTTCTCAAAAAGATCTAATATTACGTAATGTGGACATGTATTTGTACCACAAAATAATGAAATTCATTATTTTGTGGTAAATTTAAGTACCTATATTCAGTGAAAATTGAAGTATATTCAGTGTTTGAACCGAGCAAAACTCGGTCACCTAGGTACTTTTAGTAATGTCACACCCCGGACACTCGGCCTAAAATCTATACAGACGGTGCAGTTGACATACCTACACTCACACATCTCGCATATGTCGTTCGAACGCATTTACGCATGTGTGCGTGTCATCTATGTCGTGTCGCTGAGTGCTTCTCGCGTTCTTGCGGGGTAGGAAGCTTGAAACTGGCGGGGGGTGGGGAGTGTCCGTTCTATCTGTATTATCTATTCTATGGTAATGTGACGAAAATGTCCAGCATTCATTTTAAAATTATTATAGCGAAAATGTATTATTGTGTGTTTGTTTTCACGTATCTCTGTCACGGCTGAGGAAATTTGAATTTAGTTAAATACGTTGTACCTACTTGTAAGTCTATTTTAACTGGATTAAATATTAAAATATGTTTTATGCCGTTAAAATAATGGGTTTAAGCAGCTGTATCTAGCATTTGGTATACTATTTAACACATTCAATTTAAATCAAATCAGTTCAATCGTTGTACGTGGGCGCAAACATATACTTATAAACATATACTACACTTATAAACGAAAGCATAGATAATTTTGTTCCCACAAATAAATACACACTCAAACACATACACTTTCACCTATATAATATTAGCGTGTTTTTCAACTTGCCTCGGTCTTGTACTATGGTTGTACCATACTAGAATCAACCATGTTAAACTTACGATCTTACAAAGGACATTGAACTTACAGACCAATGGATAATCCATCTAAAGAAACGTTACAACAAATCTCAAAGTCTCCTGCCCCCATTAATCAGGATCATTCCAATCTTCAATAACACATCATCACCTCGATCCATAAATAAAGGGCACTCCAACAAGTCAAACCTGCACAAAATTAACGATTTCCGACAAAATTGTGACGTCACCCGCCATCCTTGTCCAATCACAGTCTAGGAAAAATGGTCCACGTCAAAATAAGGTAAACTTACCTTTAGGTGTGATAAATGATGACAGGATCAAAGACGAATTAGAAAAGAATATTAAAATAACGTAAAATAAATTATTCAGCTCGAAACGGAACGCGAATGAATTTTAATTTCTCGTGACGTCAAAGAGTGGAGGGGATGATAGATCTACCTCAATTTAGGCTGTGAAATCTTAGGACTGAAGTTAAATAGCCTATATTTTTAGAAGCCTCCCAGCATTGCTTCAATGTTTCAGTTTTATCACCGGTACCTGATACAATCTTACTTTAAATTATATGGTTGCAACAATTCTGGAGCAAAGTTTTTAAAATGAGTGTAGGTTGCATTCTGTTCTAGAACGAAGTAGAGAGACGAACTTCTTAGCATTCCATGGATTCACCGTGCGGGTGTCGGGTCCATCGTGTGGCAGAGAGAGAAATCTCGAGTAGACCCCAAGACTTGTGACTCCGGCGTAGGTTTAAAAGGGGCCCCTTTGTGACGTACGTCAACACTCACCTTCACTACTCATATTTCTCTCCCTGCCCAGCCAAATCCGATATGATCCTACTAGTGCAGCTTTAGATACGCGTTCTAGTACCTATTGAACTTACGGCACTTTTGGACAAGCCAAGGTCTTTCAGCAGGTTATAGAGAGATTTTGCTGGTATACCTCTCCCTTCTACTTCTACAGCGTAGAAGTTAACTACATAGCCATTTTTTGTTAATTCGTTTTGAAGGTCGTAATACTTATCTTGTTTCATCGCGTGGTATTTAGGTATATTAGTTTCCCACGGTACGGTAAGTTCTACAAGGCGTTTCGTAGCTCTAGAAAAAAGGAAAATGTCCGGTCTGGATGACGAAACACCCACATCCTCTGGGATTTTATAGTGCTTTTCATACGTGTCTATTAAAATAGTCCAATCAAGAGCTGAACCCAGGATTGAGTAAGGCTTGTTCTTGGAGTTTGAAGTTGAGCCTTCTTTTACAAAGTTAATTTGTCTTTTGTTTGTCGTCAATCCTTTTTGGGCTCTAGCTACTGAAAGGGTTATGGCTTCACGTATGATTTCAAGTACTCTGTCATGGCGCTGTGAGTTCATGACAGAGTACCTGCTATTTAGCAGGAAAATGAAAGTATTTTCAAGTTCATAATTTGTAATGTGAAGATTTTATGTATGACAATATTATTAAAATCAAGCGAAAGCATTAGTAATGATGAACGCAAATTCAGCACTTGTAAATTCCGTAATATTAATTAATTTCTACGAGTATTTGTTACTAACAAATTGTGTGAATCATTATTTATTTTGTGTGTTTTGCTGTTGTTGTATCGTTTAAGTATTTGTAAGTAATACTAGTAAATGATTTAGAATTTAAATTTATGTCCTAATACCTGTAATTGTTTCAAATGTCTTTGTCGCACACCACGTTACGATTTACTTCAAGTTTTGTCACACCAAGCGATAAGGCTGCCAATTGTTTTACTGATCTTATTATTTTGTGTTTTCCTATATTGCATGTATGATTTTGGTGCGGACAATAAATAACTTTTACACCTAGACCTAGGTACTGGACGAGTCCAGCTTCATTTTAGATAATTACATATTTAATGTACTCTGTTTTTAACTAATTTAATACTTTTTTATTTTTTTACTAATTTTGCAATTTAAATTAGAACTTTAGTAGATTACATTTCATCAAATAATTGTACCCGCTTGTATATGTCGGATCGCTTTTCAAACAATCCGACATATACAAGCGGGTACAAATATTTGATCAAATCAAAAAAATCAGATTAAATCGACGGAATCAAATAGAAACGAACATACTAAAAACTTCCACTTATTTAAGTCAATCTAAAACAAAAGATAACCGCTAAAACAAAACGCTGTCACGCGCAAGTCACCGAAAACAAGAGAAGCGTGACATCGTGTTTCTCAAACTTGCGTTATATTACGTTGTTACTCCTTGGAAAGGATCAAATGGCCTCATTTCGAGCGGGAGAGAATTAACGAGCTGTTAGTCGGGAAAAAATGAATTATTACGTCACCCGACGCCTGGCGATAATCATGCTGAGCTGTACTTTATCGCCGAAGAATAACTTGGGATTGTTTTGGTATTACATATTTATTTCGTAGAGCAAACTTTGTTCGAAAATATTGGACGGCTTATTTGTTCAGCTGGAAAGCAAGCTATGGGGATGATATTGGATATATCGACTTTTTAAACATTTGTAATAATAAATAATGCTTTAAAACACCCGCAAAACGTATACGTATAGTTAATCAGTTTACACTTGACCGCCAACTCGCTTGATGTTAAGTGATGATGCGGCCTCCGATGGAGCGTGCTTACATAGAAGTGACCGATTCACTCACGATGCGAAGAGTCAAGATTGTATGCATCGGGAAAAAATCACTCAGGCAACGCATTCCACTCGTCTTCGTGCGAGTCTTTAGAACGCCAACCATGAAACGATGAATTTAAAATGAATATATTAAATTTCTTCATTGAACAGTCCTTAATCCTACCAATGTAATAAATGCGAAAGTTTGTATGTATGCATGTTTATCACTCTTTTACATCTTTCCTGATGATGCGACGATGATATCTACGATAGACCGTGCCTATCAAGAAGAAACCAATTCACTCTAGATTTGAATACACCAAGATTGGAGCTACCGGGAAAAACCCACTCAGGCAGGCAACCCATTCCGTAGCCTAGACGTTCTTTTCACAAAATTAGAGTCACACCTCTTGTAGAGGCCCCTTTTTTTGTACGTGGAGGAAATGCAATTACGCATACCTTTCCGAGAAAAAAAGGGCCCAGTACAACCCGTGAGAATATGCAGTGGGTTGCTTATGCTCCTGCTTGCTACGATATATGAGGTCAGTCAAAATCAAAAGATTTTATTTTAAAACAATTTAGAGGAAATTTGTTACTAATCCCGTATAATACTTACCAAACATCTGTCTATTTACTAATACAACATTTAAGCAATAATCTTATATATTTCTTACGTACAACCTTAGTAATGAAGAGAAGAAAACCAGACTAGTCCATTTTCGAAGCCATTTAACTCCCTAAGGACAGAAACCACTGGACCAAAAACCGGCCGTAACTGACTAAAAGCGGCTAAAACCAGATAAAGTAATTATTACGGAGGCCCCAGTCACGCGCGGCGTATTAAAACGACCGTCGCTCTGTTATGGACATTATCAATATCCATTAGGAGGTAAGTTTTTCTCTTTATTACTTGAGTTATGGAGCAGGTGTGCTGATGTGACCTCTGACGTTGGTTTGTTGGGTATTTTTGGCTTGGAGGTGTGGGTAAACAGTGGGGCGTAGATGGATGCAGTTAGATGAAGAAACGACTTTTTATAGGATACAGTTAGAATACGAGAAAGACGTATATAATAATGTAGGCAAAATGTATGTAAGGTAAGCAACACGCCTTTTCATAACAGCATAGTTATTGGAACATGATCCAAATCTAGCACTGCACTGCGTTCCTCACTTTAAATGATCGTTTGTCTCTATGTCAAGTCACTTCTCTGGAAACATTGCCCTTCAAATCGGAACACAGTGACGTTTACATATTACTGCTGGGCGGTACAATAACTGGCAAAACTGTGGTATTTCCCCTGGCGGGCCCTGCAAAGAATCCTACTACTACCATTGTCAAGTATTGTAGTTATTGCCGTAATGCACCATTTTTAGCATATTGAGGGGGTCTATTATCATTATTATGTATATCATTTCACGCTATTGCTTTGCTATCTATGTCTCTCTCTTTTTAATTTATTTCTGCGTAAATAAAGGGATAGCAATAGTAAATACAAAACCATGTTAGTAAGGCGATAAAGCAGGCAGATTTGCTGATGTAACCTTTGACACGGTAATATTTAGATAATATTACCGTGCCTCTGATGTGGATTTGTTGGTTGTTTTTGGCTTCGAGGTGTGGGGTGTGGGTAAACAAAGCGGGGCGTAGTTGATGGAGTGCAGTTAGATGGAGTAACACCTAGCGTGGAGTTGACTAATTGATGTGAACACTTCTTTAGCTACCTTGAGTACTTTTATAATTTAACGAAAATTATGGAATTCTCGTCATCATCACCGAATGCTCATAGTATTTAATATTGTACATATAATTATATGTACCTTTTCTATAAGTGAAAAAAAAGCTTGAAACTTGCGTCATCATTAAAGCATGTTTCAACTGCTGTGTTTAAATATTATTTTTTAAATATTTCACCATTGTGTTCCGATCACTGAATTTCGGTTCGAAGGGCAATGTTCCAAGAGAAATGACAGGGTATAGATATAAAATATGTTATAATATTTCTGGGTAACGACATTACTAGAGCAAGAAAAATCCTACCAGGAACTTGAAAGTTTTGTGATAAACATTATAAAATCATATTTTAACATGGCGTGTGACAAAAGCAGCATTGATACTGTAAGAAGATTGGGGAAAAAAGGTGGTAATAAACGACCTGTGGTAATTACGTTTAGCACAATGGGGCTCAAAATGTCAATCCTGAAAATGAAAAAATGCCTAGAAAATACATCTTACTATATCAAACAGGACTACCCCTTGGAAGTTCTTAATAAACGAAAAGAACTCCAGATTCGAGTAGAGGAGGAAAAGGAACTAGGCAACACAGCCTTTATCAAATACGACAAGCTAATTGTGCTAAACAAAACTAAAGAAAGTCATCGCACCCAGACCAACAAAAGAAACATCTCAGAATCCCCGGAAATATCAAGCCAAGGCAAAGTTCAACAGAGCAATAAAAAAACATTTAAAAAAATCAAAACGGGAAGCATGAAAGATTTTGTTATACAGAACCGCACATCAACTTCCTCTCCAGGAATCAGATTACCTCAGCAACAAAACAACGAAATACAGCACAAGACAGTATAGCAACAAAAAATGGACCCTCTACCTGCCCTCAATCTCCCAGGACGGCTGGTCACCGCGGGAGAGTTCGACCAAAACCCTCCAAAGCAACAATCAAAATTAAAAACAAAACAGTTAAATATTTGCACACTGAATACTAGGACGTTATTGTCTGAAGCACGACTTATAGAACTGAAGGCAGCCCTAAAGGACGTGAATCATGATATATTAGGAATGTGTGAAGTTCGTCGACTAGGAGAAAAAATTATAGAAGACAATGAACATATTATGTACTATTTTGGAAAAACCAAAGGACGTTATGGCGTAGGTTTCCTAGTAAAGAAAAAATACAAAGAAAATATCAAAAAGTTCACGGGTATATCAGATAGAGTCTGTATACTGGAAATAGAGCTAGAGGGTTTGCTTTTTGCGTTAATACAAGCATATGCACCGACAGAAAGCTCTTCGGAGGAAGACATAGCACATTTTTATGAAGATTTAGAAAATGCACACGACTCTATCAACACAAACTATGTCATATGCATGGGAGATTTTAACGCACAGATTGGCAAACCTAAAAAACACGAACATCTAGTGACTGGAGAATACGGTTATGGCAAAAGAAGTAAACGAGGTGAGCGACTTATCCAGTACGCATGCGAACATAATTTGAAAATAATAAATACAATGTTCAATCTGAAACAAAAAAATAGATGGACATGGATATCACCAGACAGTAATACAAAAAATGAAATAGACTACATAATGTCTACAAAACCACAATTATTTGCAAAATATGAAATAATTAAATCTTTTTCCTTTGGATCAGATCACCGACTCATAAGATCGACTATTCATCTGAAATTAATGAAAAGGAGCAGACGAAACTTCAGAAACATACCTAGAAAGTTAAAAACGTCAGAAGAACAAGAAACATATCTCAAAAATTTAAATACATATATTCCAACATTAATACAGACGCACGAAAATTACAATGCAAACGAATACTGCGGTAAAATTATACAATCATTGTCCGATAGCTTAAAAAACGTCAAGTCGAGACCAAATGCGAACATCTTATCAAATCAAGCTCTAGAACTTATGAAAAAAAGAAACGAGCTACAAAATAAAACAAAATTAAACAAAAGTGACAAAGAAGAGCTTAAAAACCTCTACAAAAATACAAATAAAGAAATAAAAAGGTGCTATAATAACTACAGAATGAATACAATTCAGAAATATTTAGAAAGCTCTCGATCGGCAAAAAGAGCGTACAAGCAATTGGACAGAACTAAAACGTGGATTCCAACACTCCAACCTGGCAATATCAAAAACAAATCCCGCGTGGAAATTGTAAACATCGCTACAGATTTCTACACAAAACTATATAATGGACCAGACCCAGAAAAGGATGCGAATTGTATTAGCGAAAACAGAAACACTCTTCCGGTACACGAATTCACTGAACCAGAAATCTTGAAACATATAATGAAACTTAAATCAGAAAAAAGCCCAGGACCAGACGGGATTACGAACGAATGTATAAAGCTAGCTAAAACTCTACTTTTAACGCCCATCACTATACTATTTAACAAAGTATTGGAAGAGCAAGTAGTACCACACAATTGGGCCCAATCAGACATTATCTTGCTCTATAAAAAAGGAGATCCAGCTGATATATCTAACTATCGACCTATAAGTCTCATGTCCTCTCTGTACAAACTATTTGCTTCCTGTATATTAGAAAGGATTTCAGCAGATATTGACGAACACCAGCCTATTGAACAAGCTGGCTTTCGAAGCGGCTTTAGCACTGTGGATCATATTCAAGTAGTAGATCAAGTAATAGAAAAATATGTAGAGTTCCAGAAACCTCTATATCTAGCTTTCATCGACTATAAAAAAGCTTTCGACTCTATTACACATAAAAGCATATGGGAGGCACTGACGAAACAAAATATAAACGAAAAATACATAAACATCTTAAAAAACATCTACTCAAAATGCACTAGTAGAGTCAAATTGGATAGGACAGGAAGGGAGATAAGAGTGAGGCGAGGCGTTAGACAAGGAGATGGAATTTCACCGAAGATATTTATTGCTGTTTTACAATATATAACGGAAAAGCTATCATGGTCTAAAAAAGGCATTAACATTAATGGAATTTATTTAAGCCATTTAAGGTTCGCTGATGATATCGTTCTATTTTCGGAAAACTCGCAACAACTAAACGAAATGGTGAACGAATTACTATCTGTTAGCTTAGAAGTAGGTTTAGAAATGAACCTAGACAAAACAAAAATCATGTCCAATTGTCAGAAGATACCCATTCTAATAAACAACACACCTCTAGAGTACGTCGAGAAGTACATATACCTGGGAAAACAAATTTCGTTTAGCAAGGACAGAAATGCCGATGAAGTAGACAGAAGGACAGCTATCACATGGAAAAAATACTGGGCCCGAAAGGAAATACTAAAGTCGCAACTACCACTAGCATTAAAAAAAATAGTAATGGACTCTGAAATACTGCCATGCCTTACGTATGGCTGTCAAACATGGACGTTCGACTACAAAACCAAAAGAAAAATAGAGACAACCCAGAGAAAAATGGAAAGAAGTCTACTAGGAATAAAGTTGAGAGATAAGGTGAAAAATAACGTAATTCGCGAGAAAACTAGAGTCATCGACGCCCTTAATTTCTCCCTAATCAGAAAATGGAAATGGGCGGGCCACGTTGCCCGATACAACGACAGATGGACCGTAAGGGCCGTAAAATGGAGCGGACCACGAGGCACCAGAGCGAGAGGCCGGCAGCGCGCCCGGTGGGCGGACGAGCTGGCTGTGACGGCGGGCCGGAGGTGGATGAAGCTAGCTACCGATAGAGATACATGGAATGCTTTGGAGGAGGCTTTTACCCGAAGGGGGTCCATACAACTTTAGGAATGTATATATTTTTAATAATAAATTAATACTAATTTAATCAGAAAATAATTAACTAAGTTAAATCTAAATTGAGTAAAATATAATATCAATTTATTGTAATGTTGTGTGGAATTAATAAAGCTTTATTTATTTTTATTTATTTATTTAACGACATTACTACAGTGCTAGCTGAGCACTTGGACTCTTCACATTTCAATAGTGCTTGACTGCATGTCACTGTGCTGTTATGTTGCTTACGATCAGGCACGTGTCTTGCTCGTGTCGTCACACTTACCTCAAAATAATAATTTTATCTCTACGGTTCTTATGACGTGATTGAGCAAAATAAGTACATTCATGGATCCAAAGTGCTTATAATATCACGTTTACAATCAATAGGGTTAGAACGACTTTACCGTCAGTGTCTAAAAACACCAAGCGTTTTGCTTATGCTTGATGTTTGAAAACAATAAAAACATTAACCGTATCCAAGAATACGAAAACAATTTACCCAGCATTGCACCAGAATTTATAAAGTACCAAATCCGAAACGAAACTTTGAGAATTATCGTCTAACTTTACGCAGGAACTTTTGAATGAGAATTAAGCAGAAGTTTGCGTGGTTTTCAAAAAAAAAGTACGCGTTCCCTTGGCCATTGGGTTGAGTATATTTTATCTTGAAAGTGATCCTAATGTAGATTAGATAAGTGCTTAAAGATATTTTCATCAATTATGGCTATAGATTACCTTGTGGAATCAGATAACTTTGATTAAGGTGCGTCCCCCAGCAAAACGAGCTAGCTAGTTTTCAGAGCTATCTACTCATTAGCCAAAACAAATATCAACTGGTAAAAAATACATTAAATTTCTACAATTTCTTGGCTTCAAAATGGTAGTTTTTTTTGTTAATGAATTTATTGTGTACATAATCTCCTAGTAACGAAACCATAAAAAATATAAATAATTGTAATTATCAAGCATCTACTCGAAAAACCGCCATTATTTGGATTTAATACTTACACCAACGGATAGGCAATTTCATTACGAACATTTTGGTAGAAATGTTTTTTCAAAAGACCAAGATCTGATTTTATAAAGAGCTTATTCTAAAATTGGAGTGTAAAACAGCGACAAATCCTAATGTTTCTCTCTTGCACTTTCTTGCGGTGTGTGATGAGGAGAGAAATACACAAGGTCATTTGCTCAGGGTATGGCCTTAATTATTACCTAAAGAGAAAAAAAACCGTTCGGGTTTTTTTTTCTCAAAATTTGCTGAGTAGACTTAGATATTTCTTTGTGAAAAAGACTACTCAGAAGGTTTTAGGCGGCGTACTTAAATGGATAACAATTTAGAGTTTAGTGTCGATTATTGATTTTGAGTAAAAATTATCGCATATTTTCATTAACTCACTAGCTTTCAGTGTATCTACTAATCTGTCATAGAAACAATGCCCAATTCGGATAGACAAAATAGTATATGATGTACATGAATATTGGTTCTTTGCATAGGTATCTATTTTTGGGATTATAAATATGTAAGTGTTCAATAAAAGTATGTGCTAAATATTATTTTAGTTATCTTGGTAAATACCTATTATTTTAGCTATTTTGTACCCATCTTATAAGTTTAGCTTACATTGTTTGTGTTTATTTTATAACTTTCTTTGATGTAGGTAATAAATCCAACAATTTTTTTAATTGACTCAAAAGTTTGTCGGCTGATTTCGGTCGAGTCGGCCAAGAGATAATTCCTATCACGATTTAATTTTGCTCTACAAATGTTAGTTGAAATTACGTAAATATAAAACTGTATGTGGACACACAGAAACCAGATAGTGTTGCCTGTAGACACACAGTTACAAAATATTGTTGTTTGTGTATCAATAAATAGTCGTGAAAATATAATATAAAAGTATTTGAGTATTTAGTATGCGAGTACAATCAATTTCCATATTTTTTTTATTTTTTTTGTAGCATAGAGTGACGAGACGAGCAGGTCATGTGCCTGATGGTAAGCAACATGCCTGCCACATAACAGCACAGTAACACGCAGCTATTGTTGAAACATGATAGTCCAAATCATTACCTAGCACTGCACTGCGCTCGTCACCCAGAGATCTAAGATATTATGTCTCTAAGCCCTGTAATTTCTCTGGAATCATTAATATCGTGAATACAGTTACTTGTGAAACATCGCAATCACAAGTACCCTTTATTACTGATCTTCATGTACCTCTCAGATATTTCGGCAACCACGCCATCCAAATAACTAGCTGGTATAAATCTGTAAAGCTCTCCCAAGCTCGACTATGACAGCGAGGCTCTTCAGTACATTCATCAAGCGAGTAATAACACCCGAACAGAACATACCGACAATCGGGCGGGGAAATTAACAGCGCCTACCCTTGTCACAGCGTATTGCCTAGGTTGCGGAGACACTGGAGTCGGTTCTTTAGGACTGGCCTAGTAATTAATAAGCAAATTGATTTTTGAAGTGAAAACTTCCATTGACGCGCCACAGACAGATTTTTCGTGGGCTGTGAATTGAATTCAAGCGTCACGCTCGGGAATGACAAGAAATCTTCGGTAAACTCGGGACCATTGGCCATCAAGAAATGCGTCAGCACCGCGTAGTTTCCAAAGAAAGCTATCAAATTCTGAGTTATAAGTTTTCACTCCTATCGGCAGTTCTTACAGCTGCCTTTTTTATGTATCGTGCATTTTTTGGGAAGGGAAATCTTGTGCGTTAGCAACATCGACATGCTTAATAGCTATGCATTGAAGATTTTAAAGACTTCATAAAACATATACTTAACCAAGACGAAATTGTACTTTTGAATGCAGTAGCATTTAGTAGTAACTAAATAACACTGATATTGCACAACACTTCACCTGTATTATAGCTACAGATATACTGTCATTCCGCGTGTCGGTGGCGCTAACACACTAGATATCACCCAATCAAAGAGCATCTAATGTCCACGTCCCTCTGCTGCTCCATTCACTGAAGCTGCGACGTTACGGCGCTACATTGACATTAGTTTAGTTTGACGGGGGCTTTTCCACACTTCGTCGTCCCCGGAGAACAAAATGATAACTGACATTATCATAGTTTTAGTGTTATAGCATATTTGAAGTCTACTCTGCCCAATACATATATCCAATTTTTTTTGTGGACTTCACACTGTTATTCATAAAGTTATTAAAAATTACAACAATATTCACCACTGCTAAAATGTCATCATACGTACCTGAATAAAAATATAGCACCATGTTAGTGGAACTGTTTCTTTTTTGAACATAGTACAAAAGCTTTTGCAATCATATTCTCGTCAAACATAGCGGCGGGAAAATTTTGAAGGCTATTACCATATGGTTCCTGCTTAAAAGTATGCTTTACTATATTGCCATCTTTTTCCATCATAAAAACATACCATTATTTACAAAAACTAGCACATTGCTAATATCCAATAATATTTATTGGCTCAAAATATCTGAAGAACGCCACTTTAAAGTATTGTTTTATTTTAAATTATGTAAATTATGTAGCATCTTCTTCAAAAATACACGAAATTCAGACACAACGCATAATAATGCATAACACCGGATCTTTGATATCATCAAGCTTAAGATTTTAAACAAAATGTAAACTTTGAAAAAGTACACAGTGTACAAAAAGCAGCTTCAAGAAAGGTCTAAGGTATTGAAGCGACAGTAAATAGGCAAAGACTGAAATTGATTTCATAATTAAAGATAAAAAACAATTTTGGGACATGCTTCAGTAGTCAATGAATCATTTTTAGATGGCCAATGGGAAATGCTGACGGATTTCTAGTTCCCCAAGTTTATCCAAAGATTTCTTATCATTCCCAAACGTGACGCTAGAATTCTATTCTAGTCCACACAGTTACAGTCCACGAAAAAACGGTCTATGGCGCGTCAAAAGAAGTTTTCACTTCAACAAGTGGCTCTCACCTAAACAATCACAAACCTTGTATAACATGATCTCAATCCATTATTATGCTCTTGATATAAAACACACTTTAAAAGATTCAGGTTTTGAAAATAAAAACAATTTAAGTTAGGGAAAGTGAAAGGTCTTTGTTGATAAATGTATTTTTTACTCGTCAATCGGATCTTACGGATCACGTATTACGGATCTTACCACATAGGTACCCCCTCACGAAGCTAATCATTTCATCAGAAAATGTCATAACTTCTAAACCAGACATCACATCTCCCACGGAACCATAACAGATGAATGAGCCACGGTTACATGCCATTATACTAAAACTTGTCTGATATTATACTTAATGAAATCATGTTGGAAATAAAGACAGCAACAGCATTGGAAAATACGACAAATAGACAGTTTAAAAATAAGAAGCTACGGGTGAGGATGGGATCACAACAGATCTCCTGAAAGTCGTGGAACGCTACTGCTATTAGAGCTCCAAGAGCTATTCGATTTCGATTCTCTTTACCGGGAGAACTCATAGGGTGTGCCACAGAAATATCGACTTATTTTATTAAAAAATACCTTTCAAAGAACTGTCGGTCATTCTGAGCCATATCTAGAAGTTATTTTCAAGACTCATCACGACATATCTTGTGCACAAAAGTCTCGACGAGTTTCAATCATCGAAACAAACCCGCAAATCTGGGCTTGTTTCGATGATTGAAACTCGTATTGTTTCGATGATTTCGTACTAATCACCGAAACGAAGAAGGATTTACAAAGGATACTGAGAGACTCAGCTGATTGTTCTCAACGCATCGGACTCCAGATAAACTTGGATAAAACCAAGATCATGGGTAACCAGCTCGCAGCTCCAGGACCGGTTGCCATAGGTGGTGCCATTTTCGAGACTGTTCAGAAATATGTATATCTAGAGTGAACTCTCGTTGTTGGGAAAAAAATATGTAAAAAGTAAGGTCATCAGGTAATGAGAAGAGTACACTTAGGCTGGACACCGCTTAGAAAAATAAGTCGGGTCTTTTCGTCGCCCGTCCCGCAAAGCTTTTTCAATCAGCGCGTAAATTGATCATAAACTACGGTGAAGAAACGACAGCACTCACATTTAAACCTCCCACTAGTTTAAAGAGCCACAAAGAGCACTATGGAACGAGCTATGCTCGAAGTTTCTCTAAAGGATCATAATCGAAACGATCATCTGTCAAAGATCCAAGGTAGTTGACATAGCCACTTCAGCTTGCTAATATATCAATAAATTAGCAAGCTGAGGTGGCTGAGGGAGAAGGCAGATATAAATATGTTAGCCCTGGACCGAAGACCGTTGAGGTAGACGTGTCCTAAAGTAGACGTATTAGCAAAGGTAGTGTTGGACACCCAAGAGTGATAAACTTGCTAGATTAACGATATACACCAGATTTTGCCAACTAAAGAGTATCTGAAAAAGAAAACTTGAGAAAAGGGTTGAGAATATTATGAGAATTGCCTACGTCCATCAGTGGAGTAGGATAAGCTGATGATGATCATGGTGATGATGAATTTTATATTCTAAAATATATTTAATGATAATTTTGTGTCTAGTTTATTTTAACTAATAGTTAATTACCAGAGTTCGATTTTATTATAAATCTCGGAATAAGAGTGAAAAGCTGTATTAACAAACGATGCGTACTTGGAATTAACGAGAATAAAATGGCAAGTGACATTGTTGTCCATTAGTATCGTTTCTAGTATGCGATGAACATTATTGTATCATTGCAATGCAATATCCGTTGTTTACGAAAGTTACAAGAATAAAATGGTTAGTGCCTATTAGCAAATAAAACTAAACGCAACATTTTAGTAACTTTTTCAATTCTAAATATCTGGACTCTGAACTCACTAGGTATAACATCGTTAAACACATAATAATAGTTAAAAAATCAGCTATCGTTGTACGTCGTTTTATGCCTGTAAGTTCATTATAAAGCAAGTTATAGCCAAAAATCGGTTTTTTATTTTTCCTGAAAAATTGTGTTTTTGCACTTACCATTTTGTTCTCCGGGGACGACGACTTAGCCTATTAAATTGGGCCATTGTACGTGACTAGATTGACATAACGGTGACACGAATCATAATATTGTCTCTTAACAAAAAGCGATAAACGCGTCTATAAAAGTTTTCCCTCTAAAATATAATATGACGCCTCTAAGCTCCCTTCCGTGACAGGCTACCTTCCGTGACCTAAGTAATTGTTCTTACGGAAATTATTGATTTAAAAAGTTTAAAGTGCTGCTAGCACAGTTTAGTAGTGGAAAAACAACACTGAAATGTAATTATGACTGAGACAAATAAACAAAATACCAAGAAAACTTACTAAACTGCTGTAAACAAGGAAAATCCCAATCCCGGATCGAATCAGCAACAGTTGGTTTGAAAACCCAAAAAACACACGTGAGTCACACCACACATATCACACTGAGCATTTCTATCGCAATGAAAACTCCTGATTACAGTTTTGCTGCACTAATTCTTGAAAATTGGATGAAAATCTCGTAAATTACGATATTCATTTCATAACATTCTGTTTACCCACATCTGGAATTCTAAACAAAAGTGACATTCTCACAATGACATAATGACAACTATAATTCTGACATTTGAAATTGATGTGTATACTTCAGTTTTTGCCATAGAGAAGAGAGAGGATAATCAGTTGTATGCTCAAAGTCAAAGTCAGAGTCAAAGTACTTTATTCATAAATGTACAATTTACACGTCAATAAATAAAAAATTAAAACAAAAGAAAGAGCATACAAATTGTATACATTTTCAAAGTTTGAAATGACTACTTTACTGTATTATAATAATTATTGTACAGAAAACTGTCAAGCATTATGTGAGTATAATATGTTTTTATAACAATTGTACTGACCCATGTCAAATTTTTGTATACATTTTTATAGGACTTTGCCATCACTCTCTAAAAATTCGGTGTAACTATAAAAAGTTTGATCGATAAGCCAGCACTTTAATTTGTTTTTGAAGCTGCCGAAACTTGGGGCAGATATAACTATTTCATTTGCTCCATTCCTGTATACTCAAGATACAGAGGGGCCACTTTAATCAAACAACATTTATATAAAAATAAAACTATTGCTATATTATTCACTCGTTCAAGGAAGAAGAAAGGAGGGTGACATTCGATTTGATTTAATTTAAGCAATTACATTCGATGGACATTTTGACACTAAGTGAACAAACTGGAAAAACTCGACTATGACATTTAACTAACCTGACTATTACACATACATTTAGCAATACCGCACTGACAACATTTTGCCAAAATTGTTTCAAATACGAAGAAAGCAATTCACATCACATAATAATTAAAATTTAAGATATAAATATTTTGTTTCTTACTGGAGTGCACAGTAGCTAAAAAAGATACCTAATCATATTACCAGAGGGCACCACAAGTACCTAATATGAACAGACGAAAGATAACGTGTTCTGAGAGTAGTGAATCGTCAACAGACACTGATTTTATCGACAACATTACACAGAGACGAAGGTCTAGAGCACTATCACTAAGTTCAGCACTTGATTTCACTCATAATAATATTACGCAGGAACAAAGCACTTACACCTTATTTAACGAATCTATACGAAGTTTACCTAATAGATCTATAGAAAATGATGAAATCACCGAGCTAAAGAAAGAATTAAAAAGGGTAAAAATAAATTTAGAAAGCGCACACGCGGAAGTCGATAAATTACTCCTGGAAAATTTAGAATTGAAAAAGAAATGCGAGCAAAATGATTTGATAATTAAGTCACTCAAATCTATGAATACCACTAGTAGCGTCGAAACATCAAATTTGGTAATGACTCCAACTCGTAATCTTTATTTCTTTCAAACATCATATCATAGGACAGCAAAAAAGAAAACTAAAACACTCACAGGAACACTTACACCATTGTCACCTCTACAGAATTATAATGACGATATATCGAATAACATATGTAAGACAAAATACTCAATATCAACACAAACTGATGGAACATTCATAAATACTGGACAAGCACACAAATGTGTCGATAATACTACTAATACTATTATTACAAAAATAGACAAGGACAATCAACCAAAACAATCAGAAGCGGACAGAAAATCAATCAACGGCAAAATTTGTAAAGAAACAGCAAAAGAAAAACACTTACGGAAACTAAATCTACACGCTGCAAAGGATCACATAACAATCATCGGCGATCAACAAGCATTAGGACTCTCCGCAAAACTAGCGGAAGCATGGTCAGGCGAGTGGAATGACTTTTATGAAATAACGGCCAACATAAAACCAAACGCAAGGTCTGCCGATGTACTTAATTTCTGTCATGGTAAACATCCGCATGGACCACATTTACATAATCTAATTTTGGCCTTTGGTGCAAATGACACAAACCCCTTAGATATTGTAAACCAATTATGCCTAGCACTAGATAAACTAAAGCACGCAAAAGTATTTATCATCCCGATAACCCAAAACTCATTCCTGAACAAATCACATTTAAATACACATATTCTCTCAATAACCAAACTATACAAAAACTGTGTATTTTTAAACGGCTTATCAAATTCGGGATACTCAAGATCATCACGAGAAGCGAGGCTAAGCAGCATATCTAAAACTATAATTCATGAAATCCCAAAGAATGACTACAATACTTATTTTACCAGTTTGAAAACCAAAACAACTGAATCCAAAAACCCAAAAAATGATGTAGTAAACACAAAAAGTACGATCTTGCATTATTTTAAACCACATTCAAAGAGAATTGACGCAATCCAATCTCTAAAACGAACAAGTACAGCGCCAATTATTCACGCAAGAGGTACAATCCCATTTTACTTTAAATCAAAAACGATAAACACAAGTCCTCAACCGCCCAATAACCAAATTTTTTTTCGATTGTAATCAGGATGTAACTATACTGCATCAAAACATTGCAGGTCTTTTGGGAAAGCTAGACAATTTAACAGAAGCATTGTCTGATCTGTCACAAAGACAGGTGAAAACAGATATCATATGCCTGTGTGAAACTTTTGTAGCGCGAAACTCAGAAAGCAATATCCATTTACCCAATTATAAAATAGGAGATACATTTTGTAGGAAAAACGAAAAACGTGGTGGTACATGTATTCTAGTGAAGAATACGATAGAATTTAGGGTACTAAACATCACCAAAGAATTCAGCAGTGTAGGATCTTTCGAATCCTGTGGAATAGAAATACCCAAATACAATCTAATCATTGTTTGCATTTATAGAGTACCATCCAATCATAATATTATAGACTTTTTTGATAAATTTGATTCTCTAATGTATAATCTCACAAGTAAAAAGCGCTTAAAGAAGAAAATTGTTATTTGTGGCGACTGGAATATAAATATTCTTAAAACTAGTGAAAAATATTCTAAAGAGCTACAAAACATTTTGAAAAACTACAACTTTAAACTACATGTAACTACCCCTACTAGGAAAAATAAAACATGTATAGACCAAATCTCAAGTAATATCCACAATGCAGAAGCTAAAGTTCACACACTAGCCTTATCTGATCACGAAACAGGCCAAACATTGACTTTAAAAGTAAGCAAGAGTCAGGTCACTTCATATTGGTTTGAAGACAGACGTGACTTTTCGGAAGATAATATAAGGAAATTTAGTGAATGTTTATCAGCCCTCTCCTTCTCAGATATTTATGAGATGTCAGAGTCTGAGAGCGCTTTTGACGAATTCCATTCCCTCTTAAATTTATTCCACAATTTATGCTTCCCAATAATAAGAATAAAGAGATGTAATTATGTAAATAAGCTACAATGGCTCACATTAGGTATACGGCGCTCATGCAACACAAAAAGACAACTTTACCTAAATTATATGAAATGTAGCTCGCGACCAACCAAATTGAAAAATAATAGTAATTATTTAGCTTATAATAAAATTCTAAGAAAATGTATGCAGAAATCACAATTACTTCATAACACAAAATACATCTTGAACAATAAAAACAAATGCAAAGCCAGCTGGCAAATTATAAAAAATCATACAAAAAATAATACGCCAAAAAATGATATAAGAGAAATTTTGGTAAATAACACATTGGTGACGGATCCGCAGGCTATAAGCACAGAATTTAATAATTATTTTGTAAACCTAACCTTCAATCAGTCAAAACAAATTTCTAGCCAAGCATGCTCTGGACGAAACAACGTAACAAATAGCTTGTTCTTGTCCCCAACTGAACCAAAAGAAGTTTTTAAAATTATTATGTCACTAAATAACAGTGAAGCAGTAGGCTACGACGGCATCAATACAAAAACTATTAAAATAGCTGCTCCTCACATCTGTAACATTTTAAGCCATATTATTAACCTTACATTCGAACAAGGTAAATTCCCAACCGAACTAAAGCAGTCTATAGTCAAGCCAATACTAAAAAAAGGTGAACCACACGACATGAATAATTACAGACCTATAACTCTAATTCCAGTTATATCGAAAATTATTGCAAAAAGCTATGTTTGATAGAGTCTATAACTTCTTAGAAAAAAATCATGTGCTGAAACCGGAGCAATTTGGTTTCAGAAAAGGGAGCTCAACCACCTTAGCTTGTTTCCATTTAGTCAAAACTATCACAGAAAGTCTTAATGAGCGTACACCTATAGTGGCTGTGTTTTTGGATATGAGCAAAGCTTTCGATTTCGTAAATCACAAGAATCTCTTAAATAAATTAGAGAAGTACGGCATTCGCGGTAACGCTCTGGATTGGATTGCCAGTTATTTAAAAGACAGAAAACAATGTACTGAAATAATACAACTCGAGAAAAACACAAGACGTACTTACAAATCAAATTATACTCTCAACAAAAACGGCGTACCCCAAGGTAGCATTGGAGGTCCTCACCTTTTCACGTCTTATATCAACGATCTACCTGACGCTACTTCAAACAAATGTATTTTATTTGCTGACGACACAACTATTCTAATAAAATGTAATGACATCAGAAAATTTAAAGGAGCAATCGACGATTCACTAATTTGGCTAGACAAAAACGGGTTGAATATTAACATTAACAAAACTAATTTAATACAATTTAAGACATATAAATCAAATGACATCAAAATTGACATACAGATGAATAATAATAAGATCAACCAAGTAAATTGCACAAAATTTCTAGGCATTCATATTGACGAGCACCTAAATTGGCAAATACACTGTGCTGCGGTATGCGATAAACTGAATAGGTTCGTATTCGCTCTAAGAAGATTAAGGCAGGTTGTTTCTGAAAAAGCGTCGTTGTGTGCCTACCATGGGTATGTGTCATCTGTACTCAACTATGGGCTTGTTATCTATGGTAACTCGGTGGATATTGCAAAGGTCTTTAGAGTACAAAAAAAATGCATAAGAGCCGTCTGCGGAACGCGTTCTCGAGCTCACTGTAGGCCACTGTTTAAACGGCTTGGAGTTCTTCCACTGGCCTGCATGTACATTAAAGAAATGTGTCTATTTGTGGTCAAAAACAGACAATGTTTTGAAAATTGTCAATCCAATCGACACGACAAATTAGTGTTTCCTGTAAATTTCAGATTAGAACTTTGTCAACGTAATTCATACTGTATGGCAGTGAAAATTTATAACAAGTTACCTAATGAAATTAAAAAGCTAACATATTTCAAATTCAAACACAAATTAACAGCTTATTTGCTGGATCACTGCTTTTATGATACTAGTGATTATCTAAACTACAGGAAACCTTTTAATAACCAAGGACCTGTTTAATTTAAAATAAATGACTTTGTTCGTTGACAGTAACTTGATGGACATTATTACTTAAATTGACAAATTGGACATAAATAATAGTTTTGTAGTTTTGACATTGTTTTTTCTTTTTATTTGACATCAGAAATTGTATCTCGTTTGAACTGAATGCTGTTTGATTTTGTAAATTAGTGCTGTCCAAGTAGGAAAAGCTAAATATTATTATACTTACTTTCAAATCATTTGCACGCCAGAAATGGCAGATTGTAAGGAAACACCATATTACTGTAATAACATCTCCTCTACCTACATTCTTGGCAAATAAATAATTATTTCATTTCATTTCATTTCATTTCCCCGAGTCAGCTATCTCCATAGCTGTGTACGGTTGTGTCAATGCAGTCTAGTAGGTTTATGGCAAATAGTTTACATATACTACGTATAGAGTTAGAACAAACGCTGTACACCGAAAGCACGAGTCTGATCGCTCTTGTGGAAGTGTCATACTTTTGTTGCGGCACATCACCATAATACCATAGCTAACATACACATCATCTGCTTACGATTGGTACCAAGCGTACAATTGGTAAGTACATATTCTTTATCTAAGGTATAAATAAGATGAATGATAGAATACGAACGATATATGAAACTAAATTAAGAATTAAGTTTTTACTACGTGACTTATCAGGTTCCAAGTCATTAATTAATTTAATGATAATATCAAACTAATAGAAGAGCAATTTCAGCTTTTATTTCGTACATTACTGGCCATGATCGTCCAGGATCATGAATCATGAGATAATGTGGTCACCGACTTATATCGTCAAGCCTACTTCTAGCCACTATAACCAGACCTTCCATCCCAACCTTTACTGAAATAAATCAGAAGTCTGCGGGGAAATAGTGCTAATTAAAGGGATCTAAGTAAACTGGTTGTCGGGCACAGTTTTCTCGATTAGTTCCTAATGGCGCGGAACGAAAGATTAAAGTTTCTGACGGATTCTAGATTGCTTTCTCGAGACATACGCGGCGAGAAACGCGGAGATTAAAGGTTAACTTTGTGTTTGGCTTGCTGTTAGGTATTTAGAATATCTGTTAACTATTGCAAATTGTCTTTGGATGTGGATACAATCTTATGGATGGAAAATATAGTAGAAAGTTTCACTTTGAAAGCGTGACTACGCTTTTACTTTCAAAGTGAATTTTTGTGGTCGTCGGATGTTTCATGAGATGGGAAAAAAACATTAAACTCGCGACACTGTTCACTTTGCTTGTTTTTTTTTTAATTTATAAGAAGACCAGTAAACTTTTTATGGAAACCACTATCCAGGAAAATAATAAAAAAAAACAAATATTGGTGGGCATTTCACACACCATTTGACCCCAAACTGAGCAAAGCTATGGAGTACTATGGAAGATATAGGATAGAATAGGATATAGGATAGATATGCCAGGTAGCTGAAAAAATACTTATATATGTTTATATACATAGTTGTTATACATAGACAATTGCTAAATAAACTTAAACAACCGAAAATTTGACGTTTCAATTGGCAGCCTTATCGCTTAGAGCTCTTCCAATCAACCGTGCTCGTATATAGGATAAGACAGTCAGTACTTTACGGCACTTCTTGCCATATGTACTGGTAGGTCACAACGAAATATTAGTTTGTTTTCGATTTAAATAATTTCCACGATATACCAGAGATAAATAAATGAAGAATTGTAATTTTTCTCGGAAATGTCTCATAATTTTACCAGCAGTGTCCCGTGGATTTACCTTCACAGCGCCCGTCCTCGTTATTTTCCCATGATAAAAAGTAGCCTATTTGCCATTCCAGAGATTTCATACCGATCCCTTCACACGTTCCGCGGTGGTTGAGCAACAAACATCCAAACACTAAAGTTTCAAAGGGCAATGTTTCTAGAGAAGTTACAGGGCTAAGGAATAGTAGTAGATTATTCACTAAGGGAGTAAAGCACTGTCTTGTGTCATCGGCGTCATGTTGGATCCTGAGCGCAGCGAGGTACTCGAGTCAGCTCCCGAGCGAAGCGAGGGAGTTGTAGAGTCCTGAGTATTATAGCGAGGGATCCAAGCCGCCCATGACACAAGGCAGTGCTTTACTCCAAAGGTAAAGTTTTACTCCAAATATCTTGTGCGAGACAATTCACGTTTCTTGTTGTTTTCCATTGATCAAAATCGTCATAAGCTTTTAGGTATTTATCTTTCGATTTTTCCGGAAGTAGATTATTAATAAAATAATCCCTAAAGCGTCCAATTTTATGAACTCCGGTGTCATTTTACTATCGCTTAAAGACATTTTGGTGTTATTTAAGAATTTTAAGTGATAAACTAATAAAATTCGACTCAATGGCGCCTTTTTATATATTTTTTTTGTGTTTTGTTTCTGTGTGTGCGGGTGGCCAGTTCAATATTTGGAAAAAAAAGTTCCAGTTTTTAATAAAGTCTTTTTACAATGGTACTATGGGTAAGAATTTTTATACGAATTTTAACGTTCCAAATTCAAATCATTTTAATCCCTAGCGAATGTTCTCAATATTACTTACCTCTGCATTTTGAAAGGTCACAAACACTTGCTTTGTTTTGACGTTTCATGACATTTGACTGGCCTCGTGGCTTAGTTGGTAGCAGCTCTGCCTGCGAAGCCGAGGGTCGTGGGTTCGATCCCCACCCAGTGCAAATATTTGTGTACTGAATTCATATGTCTGAGTGTTTCTATGTATAATAAGTATGTGTTTAAAAATTATGTAAGTATAATATCAGCCATCTGGCCGCCATCATACAAGCTTTGCTTATTTTGGGGTCAGGTGGTGTTGTGTGTGAATTGTCCACCACCACCAATTTAATTGGACTTTGTCGAGCAGGAGATATGAAAAATACATAGTATTTCCGGGTGACGAGCGCAGTGCGGTGCTACGAGTAGGTAATGGTATGGACTGTTCATGTTCCAACAGCTCCGTGTCACTGTGCTGTTATGGGCAGGCATTTTGCTTACCATCAGGCACATGCTCGTCTTGTCACTTTGTACTTTTTTGTACAAAATTTTAATTTAGTAGAATTATGTATATCTTATTTTGTTTTTTTTTTTACAAAGCGTAGTTCTGTTAACCAAAAACCTTATTAGGATCATTGAACTCTTAAAACACTTAGTTTCATCAAAGATTAGGATTAACAAAAAATTACTTCAGCTTAAAGTCAGAGATTAAAAATGTCGTATGACTGAAATAATTTACAGAACAATCTTGACCTAAGAGAAAACGGTAAAAACGAGTTTAAAACTCCCGCTCACTCATTAAAGCAAAGGTTAATTTCGCTTGCCGTTCAAAGGGTCAAAAGGAAATCATTAAAACCCTTCCTGCATTTCCTCATCGAGGATTTCCAAGATAGTATCACCGAGTAATTAGCTACCTAGAAAGTTTTTGAAGTGAAAACTTTTTGGCGCACCAGGTACGTTTTTCGTGAGCTGTGAATTGAATTCTAACATCGCTGGGGAATGATAAAAAACCTTCGGATAAACTCGGAGCCATGACCATTGGCCACCTAAAAATGCGTCAGCGTTTCCCATTGGCCGTGTTCATGGCCACGCCCTCCGGATTCACCCGCGTAGTTTCCAAAGTAAGCTATCGAATTCGGAGTTATAAGTTTTCACTTCTATAGGCAGCTCCTATGACTGCCAATTTTTTTAAAATAGTATGGAGTGACAAGACGAGCAGGACATATGCCTGATGGTAAGCAACATGCCTGCCACATAACAGCACAGCAACACGCAGCTATCGGAACATGAAGAGTCCAACTCATTACCTAGCACTGCACTGCGCTCGTCACCCAAAGATCTAAGATATTATATCTCTAAGACTTGTAATTTCTCTGGAAACATTCCCCTTCAAACCGGAACACAGTAATGTATGCACATTACTGCTTGGCGGTAGAATAACTGGGAAATGTGTGGTACTTCCTTAGGCGGACTCTGCTAAGAGCCCTACCACTAATTTTCTAGTATTACGAGTACAAACAGAGCCACTTGATTCATTTGTATAAATACCCCCCATATTTGGATGGATCAAAGCTATGTTTCACATAAGCAAGCGAGTTTTAAAACCAAAACGTACCGTTCAAGTTTGTCTAAAGGCCGATTTACATCAGACGAGCGAATGCTCATTGTTTTAATATATATAAGTACTGATATTTCATGATAGGTATTTGAATAACTGTTATATATATATATATATTTTATTAATTAATTTTATTTTCTTTTCGATTTTCTACGTCTTATTTGCGCACCCCGTTTTCTCAATTATCCTCATGTTATTTTCCATCCCAAGGTTGCCTGGAAGAGATCGCTTTTAGCGATAAGGCCGCCGACTTGTCGCACTAGTTTTAAATGTATTTTTAATTATTTTTGTGTATCCTATTGTTTTGGTGTGTCAATAAAGTGTATCTATCTATCTATCTATCTATCATTCTATCCCCACTGTATCAAATTCATTTGGTGTAAACAAACGTAGAGCATTCTTTCGTTGTTTTGTTTGCGTTCGCAAAGATTCTATGGAATATTTAATATGGAAAACGCTAAGAACGATGTTTCGTTTACACTAAAAGATCGAGAAAGAATGCTCTTGTTCCAGCTCTAGCTCTATGCTCGTTCAGTTTAAATCGGCCTTGAGATATTTGATTCCTGTAAATGTCTAAAATGTTTGAATGGGTAGGGAATTAAAGCATGTTACGTAGCTAGTTAAATTATGAGCATACCAATAATATTTACAAGGCATTGGCAGTCAGCATTCGGAAGATGTAGTGATTGTTTGGACAGCATTAGCTGTGCAAGCGGGGAGGACAAACACGCAGATTATTGTTTGTATATTTACGTGTATTGACAGGCACGGTTGTCATGGACGATACTGAACTTTGAGGAAATATACATAGGCAGTAGACACATCGTTGTTGCAATCTTGGCAATAGGGAGGCGTGTATTTAGGGTTCCGTAAAACGTAACACGGAACCCTTATAGGTTCGTCATGTCTGTCTACTCGTCCGTACGTCACATCCACTTTTTTCCGAAACTGTACTAAGAAAATACTGTTGAAATTTGGTAAGTAGATGTATTCTGTAAACCGCATCAAGATCTTTACACAAAAATATGAAAAAAAAAATTTGGCAGTCACAGGAACTGCCGATAGAAGTGAAAACTTATAACTCAGAATTTGATAGCTTACTTTGGAAACTACGCGGGTGTACACCGGAGAGCGTGGTCATGAGCATGCCAATCTAGAAACTGCTGACGCATTTCAAGATGGCCAATGGGAAATGCAGTCGCATTTCTAGATGGCCAATGGCCATAGTCCCGAGTTTACCCGAAGATTTCTTATCATTTCCGAGCCTGATGCTAGAATTCAATTTACAGCCCACGAAAATTTTTGTGGGACGCCAAAAGAAGTTTTTACTTCAACAATAAATTTTGGGGGTGCCCCATACTTAGAACTGAAACTCAAACATTTTTTTTCGTTAAACCTATACTTGTGGGGTGTCTATAGATAGGTCTTCACAAATGATGTTGAGGTTTCTACTAATTTTTTTTTCAATACTGAATATTTTGCGCGAGAGACACTTCCAAAATGGTTATGATGTTCATGCAATGCATTTTCATGCAAACTTCCACTAAAAATTGGTTTGAATTCGATCTAGGAAGTAGTTTCTTTTTAGTACGTCAACACTATTATTAAAACCTCGATCAAAGTTACAATGAACTCTATCAACTTTTGTATTATGTTACTTGCTGTTACTTATGGGCCTGTTACCCTTCATGGGCGAGCCCGATTCGCACTTGGCCACTTTTATTTACTATTAGACGTATGTCGTGTTTGTCCCGTCAAATATCACATCATATAAATAAAATGATATATACCTTCCTCATTATCCTACTAAAGTTATTACGCTTTGTACCTATGTGTAGACGTTTGATACTCTTTCAAAGTAAGAAGAGATCGGGATGAAATTTGGTAATTCAATAATAGTTTTAATAACACATATGCTATTTTTTATCCCGGTAAAGTAATGGGGTCAAAATTGGTTATCTAAATTAAAGCTATTGAAATAAATGCGCGGGTTTGATATAGTCATGTTTGATATAGTCAGTCCAGTAAGACTCAAGTTTCGGTCGCGTCCGACAACCGACACAGTTTTTCCATGAGAGTGCGGTCACGCGCGCGCACTCTCCTTGAAAAAGATCGCCGGACGCGACCAAAACTTCAGTCAGACTGAACTGATTGTAATCAAACGTGAGCTACCCGTTTATTTATTTAAATAGTGTAATAACCTCGATAGTCTTCATACTGATCTAATACCACCCTGTCCTTTTTTCTATTGGAATGTTTCATGGTTGATGTTCCAAAGACACGAACGAAGAGATTTGACTCTACTTTTGCGATAAGAACGTCTAGGCTGTGGAATACGTTGCCTGAGTGAGTTTTCCCCGATGGTTACAATCTTTGTGCCTTCAAATCGAGAGTGAATCGTTTTTTTTCTAGGTTAACACGCTCCATCGTAGACCGCATCGTCGCTTAACATCAGGCGAGATGGCAGTCAAGTGTAAACCTATAGAAGTTAAAAAAAATACTTATATAGTTTTAAATACATACTAAACATACTTATTATACATAGCACCCAGACACAGTGCAAACATTTGAATTCATCACACAAATATTTGCACTGGGTGGGAATCGAACCCACGAATAATGCTCAAGTTTCAAAAGAATGCTTTTGCAAAACATTTAGCTAGAATTAGGAAGTGTTAAACGAACTCAAGTGCAAAATAAATTAGCAATGCAGCTGATACCTACTACCTCCTTGAGCCGCATAACATATTCGCAAAGTAGAGTACCAGGGACACATAATAATGCAGGAGGTGATATGACAAAACTCGTAAAGACGTGCACCGCGTGAGTCGCGCCCAAACTTTGCTCTCTGTGCTTATCAAGACATATTGCTGTAGAGCTAACATACGTCACACACGGCTGTAGAAAACCGAGAATCCGACAAACCTTACTAATAATATAAACATCAAGGTTTCAATGAACATATTATTATGTTGTTCGATCACGTTGGAACGCCTGAAGAAGTCGGGTAGACATTTGGAACATAGATTGTAGCCTGGAATATATAGACTACTTTCTATTCATGTAAAAACTCGGGGCACTGCTAGTCATATATAAATTATGAATAAGTACATGAGTTGTAGTGGTAGGACTCTTAGCAGAGTCCGCCTGGGAAAGTACCACACCTTTGCCAGTTATTCTACCGCCAAGCAGTAATGGGCAAACCTTACTGTGTTCCGGTTTGAAGGGCAATGTTTGCAGAGAAATTACAGGGCTTAGAGATGTAACAACTTAGATATCTGGGTGACGAGCGCAGTGCAGCGCTAGGTAATGATTTGGACTCTTCATGTTCCAATAGCTGCGTGTCACTGTGCTGTTATGTGGCAGGCATGTTGCTTACCATCAGGCACATGTCCTGCTCGACTCGTCACTCATTATTTAAAAAAAAAAGTGTAAGTAAATATGAGTTTTTTTTAATTACCTTAGTTATCCCACAGCTGGGCAAAGGTCTTGCTCAATTTCCTCAACTTAATCTGATCCTGAGCTAATTATAAGTAGTGTTATAAAAAGCCTTGATGGCCTAAAGGTTAGACCGTGGGAATGATAATAGTGATGTAAATCGTCATAGATTCGCATCAATCTGATTATTTTTCCGTGCACTAGTTTATTATCACCACCTTTTTAGTTTTAAATAATTTAGCTCCAATATTTCCCGCTATTCGTACCGCAAAACTGGCTGCAACATACTATTTATTTACTCTGATTGCCATCTGTACGATATTTATAGGTTTGTGCACATTTATCATATTTGCTACAAATACATTTCTTTGTACCTATTTATATAAGACCACTAGCTTTTCGATGCTATTATTTTTTTCCCATGTCTCGTATTATGTCCTCTGGTGTGCCTAATAAAGTGTTTCTGTCTGTCTAGCATAAAGCACGACGCTTTCCTCGATTTTACCAGCATAGTTCCCGTTTTTGTTGGTTTCTCGCAATAAAGGTTATTCCGGACTATTATTTATTTACTTCAAATTAATTAGTACTGTTATTTAACGGCTTACACTAATGACACAAACAATTTTATCTAACCGTGCTGTGTACAATATTTTTACCCGATCTGTGTAAACTTTTTGAGGTCATTGAGGAATACACATCCAAGTGCCCAAACGTCAATTTGTCAAACCGTTTAAACGTCCAAACATCCAAACGTATTAATGTCCAAACATTCATACATCGAAACATTCAAATTGATTTGTACAATTTGATTAATACGTATACTTCTTATTTGCCGGACATATTCCAGAACTGTGAGTCTCGCAAGTATACCAACCTTCATATTCCGTAGCTGCATCTCTAAAAGCCGCAGCCGCGCGCAACAACGAGCTCTCTAGTCGCGTTGTACTTTTTAACATTCCCTCGCAACTTTAAACTCATTATACGCTCCAAGAGGCAGATGAGAGCGATGGCATCCACAGAAAACTTATTAAAACTCCTTTGAAGCTGATAACTCAGTGGCAGCAGGGCTGGAACAGCCACCGAACAGGTACCTGGGTATGGTTAGAGGTGGAAATTCGATGAAATGGTTATGAAAAACGATGTAGACAATGCAGAAAAAATATAGCATAGCCATAGCAGCCCACTAAATATTCTTACTAATAATAATAAAAACGTTTATTTGTTCATAAAACAACTAAGCTAATACACTTACCGACTTAAATAAAAACAGGGTAGACAAACTTATAAACATACAACAAACTGATGAGTCGGTAAACGCTGAAATCCCACACTAGGGTGGCCTGTGTCGTGGGAGTTCAGGCTTTTCCGTTAGCATAATTATACAAAATATGTTTTAAGCTGACTAACTTAAGTAGAAAAAAAAATTAGACAAATTAGCAGAATAAATAAATAAAGTGGGTAATTCAGGTATGAATTCACATCTTGAGCGCGCGAAAGAGATGGTCGCGTACAAAACAACATTACATACGACTAGCTTGTTTAATCTAAGTCATCCCAAGGCATTATAATTAGGAACTACATAGAAGCCAAATGAATGGATGAAGAATAACAAACAAATAGTAAAAGAAAAACACAGAAAAAGATAAAATCAGGGACATATTTATGTATACGCCACCTCCGCTACCGCTTGAACGTGCAGTTTAACCCCATTACGTCATAAATCCAACAACAACAATAGAATTTATGTGTTTAAGTTTTAACTAAATGATTATTATTATAAGATATTTGCAGAAGATTGGGTTGCATGTGACATTCTTTTAATTAGCGGGAGGCGTAATGTTAGGAAAAAGCGAAAAGTAAATACATGGGTGTATATGTGGATTTATTATGTGTATGTATGTGTCGTGTGATGGGGCATGAGAGAATAATAATGAATGTGTAGGTACCGTTGTGGTGTGTTTGACGCGATATCGCTATGCATATATAAGTAAATATATTTTGTATGTATTTTAAATTAATTAAGTCAAAACAATGAAAAATAGATGGATTAGGTACATTAGGTGAATAACAAAGAAAAAAAAACCCTATACTTACAGTAACTCTGTAAGACAAATTGAGAGATAACATAGTTTTTATTTCTTCATAGGTATCTATGACAATATCCGACCGAAACATAAACGGGTCGATTGGTATTAAATAATGAATATATATAGGTATTTATACTCGTAAATAGTATGTATAATATTGCTAATAATATAATTTGTTACAGACAACAAAATGGTTGGGTAAGAGTCGCACGAAATCATAAACATAAAATATATAGACTAAAAGTATATTGTTAGTAATTTGAGCCAATAAAATTATCAGGTAGAACATTTACTAATCGCGTATAGTCATAATTCTTTTGTTGGTAGTTCCGTCCACAGTTGTTTATTTACTAAAGCACAAACCCGGTATCTCATCAGTGTGGGTGCGATTCAATAGAATAATATTATACATAAAGATTTGTGGCGCGAGCGCACGGCGAGCGAGATCTCGTTAGTGTGAGTGCTATTCTATAGTATATGCTTTTCGTGCGGCTTTACTCTGTAAAATTTTATTTAGTTCTGAGTTTGGTTTATCATTCGGATATGATTTAATAATTATATTTTTTTTAAAACAAGTATTGGCCTGAATATGTAGGTAAATTTCATCTTGGTTGTCCTACCAAATTCAATAGTATTTGATGCACAACAACGACGTTTTGAAGTGAAAACTTCTTTAGGCCTTCCTTACTGTTGGGACTTTCTGCCTTCTCTCACAAGGAGAGAGTCAAGGCCTTAATCCACCACGCTGTGGTCTAGTGCGGATTCGTGGATTACAAATGTTTTAGAAAGATCCTAGGAACACGTCGGTTTCCTCACGATGTTTTCTTTTAACGTTTTGAAGTTAGCTCGTCGGATTCAAATCAGGGGCGCCGGGTCGGTTGCTGCCGTTTTTCCGACTAGACAGCCGTGTAAGACTAACCATGACTAAGAAAAAAAAAACTTTCTATTAGTAGAAAGTAAATATAAATGTGAAACTTAGAATGATTATTGTTTATATCTTTGAATCACATTAAAAAAACTGGACGAATAAGTCTGAAATACATTATAGTATTTAATGGGCTACAATATGCAATATCCATATTTACAAAATGGATAAGTAGATATTTGTTGTACTTAGCACAATATAATATTTATGTAGCCCAACATGCTCTAGGAAGGACCATGTGCGCGGTTTCTCTGACGGATTTCATTTGAAATGAGGTAACTCGTTAGAGAACTAAAGTCGTCGCGTGTCCGGTAAACTTTGTGGCAGACGTTTTCTGGAGTGGAGACCGCGTATTTATAAATGTTGTGTAGGACGTCCTGAGATTAAATGCATTGACAATACGAAAGGCCGTTTGTGACGTTCGGAAATGTAAGATCAATGATCGTGCTGAGTGGCGAATTATGAGAGGCCTATGTTTAGCTGTGAATGAGAATAATAATGCGTCTATGAGTGGAACTAGAACTACTGTATGTGCTGTTCCACCTCGACTCTTCAGAAACTCTTCAGGAGGAAATGAGCCATGTCACATCTTATTGTTCTAGCATCTAGCACCGTACGATCTAATTTACAATAGACGGTGAGATACCAGTAATTGTTGTTTTTTTTTCTCAATAATTTAATTTATCTCCACGGACTTCCGGGTTCAAGGCTTTTTTTAATAGGTATGTAACATTTTGTATAAATTTTTAATTTTAATTTTTGGAATAATTCTTACCTTTAATCGTGAAGGAGCACGGCAGGTGAGTCAGGCTCGGTACCATGATGAATACAGACATAGTACCCCCCCTTCTGACTAAAACCCCAACAGATTTCTCCTGCATGGCCAGGGGTTGTGTTCATTACTTTTGTCAACATACATAGTTTAATATGCATTGTATCTGTATCAAGGTTTAACAATTTCCAATGTACATACTTAATCAAATAAGTAATTAAATTCACACTAAAAATACAACGATATTAATTACAGTAAAATAAATTAAGTCTTTTACTTTTCTCCCAAAACTAGGCCAGTGTTGTTTGGGAGCTACATCCGAAAGGCCATCCCGCTATCAGGCAATTCGGAGCGGCTTCATAAAACGCCGAATTACCATAGATTAGGCAATCCGCCTATTGTGCTTAGAGATAACGGCCTTAAACGACTGTCGCGAGAATTTTCTTTGAACCATTTATTTGACTGGACGCGAGTTATGGACTCCGAGATTGGGATGGGCTTAATTATAATAGGTCTGAGATCTATAAATAGGTTTGAGGTTAAAATTAGGTCAATGAATTGTCTCGCATATTTCTACAATATATAAAACGAGTGACAATCAAACGACCTAACTTTAAGTTCTTAAATTAAAATATTTACAAGTCAATTAGTAAAAAAAGTAGGCATAGAAATAATTTTTTTTCATGTTTTAAAATGAAGTTTTAGAATGAAGATGTATGATAATTATTCCGAGAGCTGGCTGCTAATTTTGGATAAGTAGGTCATCAACATCATCATCATCAGCCCACTAAATGTTCCCACTGCTGGGACTCGGGGCCTTCTCTAGCAAGGAGAGAGTTAAGGCCATACTCCACCACGCTGGCCCAGTGTGGGTTGGTGGTTGATAAGTAGGTAGCGGAGCGAAATATCGAAATAAATAGTTATCGTATTGATAAGAGTTACGTTTTTTGTATTGAACTTTTTAGATTTAATTATTTCAAGAAGACTGTGCTGTGCCGAAGACAGAAATAAATAATTTAGTTTAAGAAGTGGTAGCCGCAGATTATGGATCTTCAACGTTATCATCTCCATCAGCTCCAACACTAGCAGCGCAGTTTTACCCGTGTAGCTCTCGTTTGCGTCTTTTTCCCGCGATAAAAAGTACCCTACGTAGACCAAAACATAATTATGTTTCAAATTTCAACTCGATCCGTTTCGACATGATTGAGCAGCAAACTTGTAAACATCCAAACCTTAAAAATTATACGCAAACGCATTTATAATATTAGTAAGAAGTGCTGGGAGATACTGGGAAAAGTTGTCATGTGTCATATGCGTGTACAATTACTATGCTTTCTGGAAACTGATCAATCGATGATGCGATTTCCGATCATATGGTTTAAATTCCACCTGTGCCTCTGAATATTTTCCAGGATCAGGTGTAAGAGTTTGTCTTTTGAGTTTGTTTTTTTTGACTGGCCTCGTGGCTTAGTTGGTAGCAGCTCCGCCTGCAAAGCCGAGGGTCGTGGGTTCGATTCCCACCCAGTGCAAATATTTGTGTGATGAATTCAAATGTTTGCACTGTGTCTGGGTGTTTCTATGTATAATAAGTATGTATTTAAAACTATATAAGTATTATATCAGCTATCTGGCCGCCATCACACAAGCTTTGCTTAGTTTGGGGTCAGATGGTGTTGTGTGTGAATTGTCCACCAATATTTATTTATTATTTATTTTCCACTTTATAGCAAAGGTAAAAACAGTAACCAGCATATTACCACTGCTGGGGCACGAATCTCCTCCTAACCAAACAGGGAGGGTTAAGCCTTAGCCCATCATACTAACCAAGTGACAGGTTGCCAGACTTCACTTGTCTTTGAATATTTAAATCTTGATTTTCCTTGCTCTATGGGTTGATATAGATGCGGCATGTTGCAAGAATCATTCGAGGTTATGCTTCATACGCCAGCTCTCACTGAGCCAGAATCACTCCTCACAAGAAAGGGTCTAGAGTACCGTCATAGGGAATATTTAGAGGCTTATTTACGCTAGAAATTGATACAAATTATAAACATACGTATCGTAGAGCGCCATTTCTAACACAGTACACATAGATACCCACTTTATCTCCTCGGACAAAGTTTCGCAAGGTCAATAAACTAGCCAGTACGAGTGTAAGCAGCATTGATAGTGTAACTAAGGGCGGCCACTCACGGCGCGACCGGGCGCACGCGTGCCGGCAGTCACGTACTTCGCAATTTGCCGGCGGATGGAAGAGCGCGGTCCTGCTACGTGTCGCGCACTTTATTGCCGGCTTTATTTTTAAGAAAATAAATTTATCTTACTGCCGACGCGGACCTTTACTTTGTTTGTTTTTTATAGAAATGTTGTGGAAGGTTCTTTTGTTGTTTTATTTTGGATATTTTTGCGATAGTTGTTGTGAAAAATATCTTACTCACGCATCATTTACCGTAGTTATAGGACTCTTTGCAGAGTCCACCTGAGGAAGTACTATCACACTTTTAGCAGTTATTCTACCGCCAAACAGTAGGTGAAAGCAGTAGTGAAATTATAGGGCATCGAGAGAAGATTTATCTTATATCTCTGGGTGACGATCGCAATACAGTGCTAGGCACAGAAATCTAAATAATAAGGTAATATTATTTAGATTTCTGTGGTGCTAGGTAATGATTTGAACTATTCATGTTACAGTAGCTGCGTGTAACTATGTTATGGGCAGGCAGGTTGCTTACCAATTACCATCAGGCACTTGATCTGCCCGACTTGTCACTCTAACAAAATGTACTTAGCGACAAACAAACATATGGCATGCTTTCATTGCAAAGATCGTCTGACATCCGGCTGACTCGGCTAACCTGTATGAGAATATTTATGAAAACTTAATCTTACTAATATAATAAAAGCGAAAGTTTGCGAGTATGTGTTTGTTACTTCTTCACGTCTAAATGGCTGAAGCAATTTTAGTAAAATTAGTAACCACATAGTATAACCACATAGGCTACTTTTTATCCCGAAAAAATGGGAACAACAGGAACGGGAACTACACGGGTAAAAACGCGGGCGCTGCTAGTAACAAATTAATGCATTTATAAGTTACCTGATAACATTTTGTGTTTTTGAACTCGTCTTAAATCTTCGATATAAATAAATGCATGTGCCCTCCCAAACATCAGGCCCACAAAATTACGTTATCGTTGGGACGAGTGAGCTCACTCTTTCCGTTCTAGTTGATTGTAGGAAGCGGTGAACGCCGCACGTTTATACCTATCGCTATTCGTTGTCAACCACCAATATAAGTAGAACCGCAAGATATCTCGCTGCTCGCGATTCTAGGGGTCAAGTAAATTGGTAGTTGTAGACCACTCACGTTACACACAGAAACCCAGTTTGTTAACTATTTCAAGGTGCTCAGGGCACATCTTGTGATTTATATTGATGGCTTAAATAATTTATGAAATGTCAAATTAACAGTGCCTGTCGGCATAAACAGTCCTTAATTTTCTCTACCGGCGGCGGCGGCAGTCCAAGCCGAGATTGTACTACCTGAGGTGTCTTGCGTTAGTCGTCGTTCAAGATCTAGCACCCTGACTGGGATGTTGAATGGCCTCGTGGCTTAGTTGGTAGTGATTCAGTCCGTGGAACTGGAGGTTGTACGGTTGATTCCTATTCAAGACAAATATTTGTGTGATGAATACAAATATTTGTTTTGTGTCTGGGTATTTTTGTTTCATATTTATGTACTAGCTGTTACCCGCGACTTCGTCCGGCCGAAATAAATACTAAGATAACTCAGGCAGTATCTATTTGAATACCCAGACACATTTACGGTTACTAAAAACAGCTTATAATAAAACAATTTTATACAATTTCATCAAAATCGGTTTCAGTTGTTTAGGTGTGAAAGCGTAAGAAACATTCGTGGAGACGAATTTAAATGGGGGCATTTCAACTCCAAACCCCAAATTTCAATTTCATCCCCATACAGTTCAAAATTACAATATTGCTAGAACAAACATTTATTTGCTTCGTGTCAAGTGCCTATATACAGAAGTTCATGGTTTCATCTCCATCGATTCGGAGCTTCCATAAATACTTTCATACCCCATTTCAATCTCAATTTCATCCCTATACAGTTCGAAATTACAAAATTGACAAAACAAATATTTAATTGCTTCGTGTCAAGAGTCTAAGATACAAAATTTGATAACTTTAAAAATGACGAATTTTCATACAACCGTTCATCTCTTGTTTCACCCTCTTAGGGGTTGAATTTCGCAAAACCCCGTCTTAGCGAGCGCCTACGTCCTAAAAGGGACCTCCATGCAAAATTTCAGATTCCTAGCATTTGTAGTTTCTGAGATTCCTTGATGAGTGAGACCTTTGGGTTTTATATATATACTCGTAGATTACAATTATATCAGCTAACTAGTAGGTATATAGAAGTACCTATAGTAGAAGCGTAGAAGCTTTGCTTAGTTTGGGGCACAGTATAAAGAAATAATACGATTTGTATAACAGATCAAATACTATGCTTTTAGACTCTGGTTTGGGACTAGATGGGTTGCGTGAGAAATGTCCACCACTATTTATTTATTACTAGCTTTTACCCGCGACTTCATCCGCCCGAAATAAATTTTAGATGTTAAGGTAACTCAAACAGTATTTTTATATTTACTGTGAAAAAACTCCCCTGTATAATTTTGTCTACTAAAAACAGCATATTTTAAAACATTTTCATTCAATTTCATCCATATTGTTTCAGTTATTTAGGTATGAAATCCTAACAGACAACACAGTTACCTACTTTAATGGTTTCACGGTTTATCTTCAACAAAAACAAACTTCCAAATACATTTTCAACACCCAATTTAACTCCATTAATTTTTTTAGCAACAACAGGTAGCTACTGGTATATCATAAACCAACATCTATGAAATTTATCTAAATCGAGATTAATCAAAATCGGTTTTGAGTTTAGACATATGTACAAGCTCGGCTCTATGTAGGTACTTACATTATATTTGCATTTATGTGTACTTTACAGATATGACAGTTAATAACTCAATTTATGTTCACAATTTTTTCTTTGTTAATTATTGTTAATTACATGACAAAATTATACCCGAGCGAAGCCTGAACGTATTAAGCGTCTGCGATTTTAACGAATTCGATGTGTTTTTGTAGCCAATTCATGGCCATAATACATTATGTGGAAGTGTGAAATTAATACATACTATTACACATATCCTGAATTTCAAACTGAACTTTTAAAAATCGTTGCATATGCTTCTTGTCTCTTGAAACTATGAAATTGGTTTGGCCAAATTTGTTTTCACCCGTAATTTTGATGTGAAAAAATTATATGAAAACCGTGTTTTTAAAGATTCTAACTTTTATGTAGATACATATATGGGTTAGATCTTGTATGCCAATCTACTTATTAATCAGCAGATAGCCAGGGATAGTTTTTGAAAGTTTTTAAAAAAAGCCTACTGAATACGCCTGTTGTTTGAGTGACAGCAAATACATGTTGCACAGATGTATTTGCTATCACTCAAACAACAGGCGTTTTTGTAGTTGCTCGGCCACGTTATTCACAGTAGTAACTATTATCATAATCTGTGCCAGCCATAGAATACATAATGACAGCCACTGTTTGGTTGCTCGCTCGTTTTGTACTTACGTTTGCTATGTTTCGAAAGAGTTGATATAGGTATGTATTTATACCTACATGTAGAGGTGCATTTCAATATTTTTTTCGCGTACACCTAGGTAGAAACTGATTGCCGATGTGCGATATAGAATTCTCACATACTAGGTATTGATTGATTGCTATAATCTGTTAAATGCAATGTAATAAAATTATAAAAATATTATCTATACATACCTATACAAATAAATAAAATTGGGTCGTCTGTTTGTAATGTCAAATTAACAGTTTTTCACTTAGCTCCAATGAAACTAAATAACGGTACCTATACCTAAAAACTATTTTTTGTCTATCTCTTTGTTTGTGCCGGCTAATCTCCGAAAAGGTTGGACCGATTATGACATGACTTGCACTATCACATAGGTAGCTGATCTCTTTTTTTACGAGCAGGACATATGCCTGGTGGTAAGCAACATGCCTGTCACATAACAGCACAGTGACACGCAACTATTGGAACATGAAGAGTCCAAATCCTCACTTAGCACTGCGCTCGTCACCCAGAGATCTAAGATATTATATCTCTCGGCCCTGTAATTCCTCTGAAAACATTGCCCTTCAAAGCGGAACACGGTAATGTTAGCATATTACTGATTGGCGGTAGAATTATTGGCAAAGGTGTGGTACTTTCCCTGGCGGACTCTGCCAAGAGTCCTACCAATACTAAAGATTTCCTAAGGCATGACAGGTTACTCTTACTTGAGGAAAATAATTAGAAAAAGGAAACCCTCAAAACGGGCGGGCACAGTAAGTGGTTATGAACAAACGTTCATAATGTTTTTTTTTTCATCACAAGCTTCGCGTTTGTGATAAAAATTATACGTTGTTTTGTTCGGCTGCATCTATCGGTGGTTAGACTTCTTCAAAAGGTGGGTACTGTTCTTAAACACGTATACAGGGTTACTATAAAGACAGTGAGTTTTTTTTATCGCGTATATGTCCTCTTTTGACCACCAACTCGCCTGATGGTAAGCGACGGTGTGGTCGAAGACGACGCACGTTGACCTAGTAAGAACGTATTCACTCTAACCTTGAAAAGTTCTAAATTGTATCTTTCAGAGAACAAGGAGGCCGACAACTTATTCCACTCTAAATCTGTACGTACGAGAAAAGTGGACTCAAACCGTTTAGTAGGGATTTGGGAATATTGAGAAAATTCTGTTCGAGTTGCCTTAATATTTAATTTGTATTTCTCGCGGACTAAGCCGCGGGCAACAGCTAGTTTAATCATAAAGGCATATACCCTAAAACTAAGAACAAACATAGAAACACGACACTAAAAAAAACTGCAACGGATTCTGAAAGAAATAACACTTCTTGAGGCACCCATAAACATAACAATATGTTTATATACAATATCCAAATTAATGCAAAATCAAAATATAGCTGTGGCAGCAGAAAAGTAAGGATGCACAGATGGCTTCAAAGTCACTTGGATACGGGGGCTGTGGTGTATTCTTAAAATAAATAATAAATTAATAATTTCTTTCCGAAACTTTGAATACAACACAATTTAACAAGACGGTAATTCAGCAAGAGTTAAACATATACAAAATAGACATTTCCGTGATAGTAAGATATCACGTGTATTTATTTTTCGTCAACCGCGTGATTTTAAATCGAAAATCGACGTGTAGTGTAAACCTTGACTCCCCGTTAAGGTAACGAACGAAGACCTCGCGCGCCTAGAATAGGATTAGATTCTACTTTATACCGGTATTTAAAAAAAAGATTAAAAAAATTGGATTCTTTGTAGAAATTAAATATACACGTGATTTTGGTTTTAGTTGTAAACCTCACCAAGTATCACCAAGGGGGAGGGAGGGGTTAAAAATTTAAAAAAAAACATCACGTGATTAATGAACAGCCCCTAAATAGTTTGACACCAGATTTTGCATCCCCAGAAATGGCCCAATTTATGTAATGTAATCAGAATTTATCCAATCAAATTTCGATAGAGGAACTATCAAACTGCATTAAACGATCAGATACAGCTCCCGGCATGGACAATATTTCGTACTTTATGGTTAAAAACCTTCCAGATATAGGTAATCTAGTTTCTTTATACATTCGATTTTGGAGTGCTAATTTTGTTTCCAAACAATGGCAGAAAGTTAAGATAGTTCCTATACCAAAAACATGAAATGAAAACCGGCCAACGTCAGCTGTCCATACTAAAATTTTACAAGCTATACTTACTCGTAGACTTGATTGGTTTCTTGAGAAAAAGACCTGATTTTCAGAGGAAACTGTCGGTTTTAGGCGGTCTAGATCATGCCTTGATAATTTAGCTAGGTCATATATTCAGATTGGTCACACAGAAAGTTATCCAACTACAGGTTGTTTTGTAGACACTAGACATAGAAAGCGCCTACATCAACGTCAATAATATAACAAGTCTCTTGCAAGTATTGGATGGTTTGGGAGTGGGATCAGATTTCTGTAAATATCTATGGCAATTTCTTCATGAAAGAGTCTTGTTGGTTCCGATAGATGACAATGTCACATTATGCCGAACTACGGGAGTTGGTTTAGCCCAAGGAGTGTTCAGAATGTGATGTGAGATGTGATAGAGGATGTCTAACATATTTTGACGGAGTACGTCCGAAACGAAGTGCTCCGTCAGAGTCTTTTTGTACAAAACACCAATGTTGGAGAGTTTAATGGTATTTTGCCTTCATCATCATCACAGGAAGCAAAAAAGCAACTGCGGCTTTACTTGTTTCTCTTTGGAGCGGGTTCCTAAGCTTAATTATTTTTATTTAGGTCATTAAAAGTGTCATCCGTTATTTTATAAGTTATTGATAGTTTTTTTCCTTGTGTGGTCTTTTAATAAAGAGTTTTTTATTATTCTCTTAAATAACTCTATATATTAAAATCCGCATCAAAATCTGTTTGGTAGTTTTAAAGATCTAAGCAAGCATAGGGACAGACAGACAGTGGGAAGTAACTTTGTTTTATACTATGTAGTGACAATGTATGATTTGAAATGAGATGACCAGAATGATGATTTTTAAAAAAGTTTAAAGAAGAAGATGACTCACAATCGTAAAGCAATGATAGGGTTATAATCTTACAACATCAGATTAAATTTTTTAAACCAATAACAATTGATCGATTTTTGTGAATATTGATTTTAGGTACCTACTCAGGCGAATTTGAAAATATCTAGCCAAGAAATGAATAAAAACAGGTTTACTTCATATGAAATTAATGAACTAATACTTGTGTAAAACATTTTTTCTAACACTGCATTTGTCCTTCCTGTACGTTTGTCACAGTAACCCTGTAGAGGTAAATTTCCTAATGTCAATGTTTGGATATCTGTTGGTCAATTACATGGTAAAGTGAGAACGGATCGGGCTGAAATTTAGAACACAGTTAGATTATAGCCTGGAAGAACTCATAGGATATAGTTATCCCAGAAAAATACGGGAACAGGAATTACGCAGGTAAAACCGTGGGAGCCTATTAGAACGCATAATTTTTTGTTCCTAATTTACTTTGTCATAATGAATGTAGCATAATGTATAGTGTCATAATGCAACTTTCGCATAATAGTTTTTTTGCGTTATGTGTTTTAAGCATAACAATCTATTGTACTACATTTAATTCGACTATTGATGAGACGCATAATAGTTTTTAGGCATTTTTTTATTTGATCTCATTTTTTTAAGGTGCCTTTTAAATCGCATATTATTTTTCACCTAATTTGCTTTGTCATAATGAATATAGCATAATATATAGTGTCATAATGTAACTTTTGCACAGTCGTTTTGTGGCGTAATGTGTTTTAATCATAAAAATCTATTGTACTACATTTGATTTGACCGTTGCTCAGACGCATTTAGACATTTTTTAATTATTTGTTGTGCTACATAATAAATAACCAAGTTACATAGGACCCAGATCCGATTCGGAGCACCCCGACTTCACCTAGTCTTGTCGCTACTACCCCTAGAGTGTATTTAAAAAATGCGGGAGCCAGAAGCTCAAGGGAGGTCCTGAGTGGAGCGATCCATGCGAGGCCAAGCGTAGCGAAGGCGAGCGAAGCGAGGCGGTGACCTCCGTAGTGGAGCGCAGGCCGAGTATGGAGAAGCAACACTCAGGGCTGACCGCAGAGCTTCTGGCGGGAGCCCACCCGGAGTCAAAAAGTGCACCATTTGTCTTAGGTGTATGTAGGTTTTTAAGTCCTAAAAATGTTGTCTACACAAATTAGTACAAACATTGCTATACTACTGCATAAATACCGTTTATAGTACCTACCATAAAAATGGTGTTTACCATAAAAAAAAATATGGTGTTATTCTCAGACCAACGATTCTTAATCCTCAAAATATACTAAATAATTTCACAGCAACAGTATGATAACACGAATGCGATAATGACAGATACTATTGGCAATGATATTCCATTTAATTAGTAGATACCTACATTACGAGTAATAAATATTGTTGTCAAAGTACCCACCCGCATTTGACTTGTTTTTTAGTTAGGCGTTTAAAGTTTATGCCGTTGATCATTATGTTTAAGTATAGTTATGCTTTTCTCAATGTGTGCCTTTAAACATTAAGCTATTTATGGTTATGCGTCGAAACTTTATACTAAGTTATCTGTATGCTATATATGGCTATGCGGTTAAACATTATGCTAAGTTATCGTTATGTCATATATGGTTATGCTAGTTAACATTATGCGAAGTCAGTTATGCGTTTAGTTGTTATGGTAAATTATCATTAGTCCTAAAAACGTTATGCCTACCTAAAATAGGACAAAAAATGTTATGCCACCCCATATAGACCCTAAAACCGTAAAACCGAGAGGAGCTGCTGGTCTTTACAAATGTATGTAAATGTTTGAATGTTAGCAAATGTGTTGCTCAAAGCTTGGAAAACTATTTCACGGTAATATTATAAATAATACTTATATATTGGTGGACAATTCGCACTCAACACCATCTGATCTAAAATTAAGCAACCTTGTAATATGGCAACCAGATAGCTGATATAATACTTATATAGTAGGAAATACATACTCATTATAGATATGAATACCTAGACACAGTACACATTTTTGCACTGGGTGGGAATCGAACCCACAACTCTCGGCTCTCCGAAGTGTATCCGATAAAAAACCGGTAAGCTAGTAATTTTTCGGCGATTTTTTTTACTTCATATGAAATTAATGGCTTAACCTAAAAAAACACTTATGTAAAACACTTTTTCTATCTAACCCTGCACTTTGTCCTTCCTGCACGTTCGTTACAGTAACCCTGTAGAGATAAATGTCCTATTAGTACCTATTTGCTATTATGAAAGTCAATGTTTGGATATTATGTGGATGTGTTTTGCTGAATGACAGTTTGGAACATTGAGATTATAGCCGTTTGTTATTGTCACATTCCAAATCGAAATGCAACTAACAACAGAGCACACTAAAGTCTAATATTCCTAAATGGTGTATGATATTGAATACGTAACAGTAACTTAACATGGCATATGTAGCAGTTCGCACCTGCTTCGGAATCCCCGTTTCGTAGAAATTATGGCTCTGTCTGTGGGCGCCTATCAGAATACGAATAGTGCTATATCTGTGTGAGTAATGTTGTCAATGTAGTTATGCAATTTTATTTTCCCACGCTCACAGACTACGGTCTTAAGTATAATATAAAATAACACTCTTTGAACTAACATCATCCAGCCCCAAACTAAATAAATCTTGTTATTATGTAAACCAAAAGACACAACAAATGAATTACTCGTATATCCAATAAATTTAATAACAATCCGGGTATATAGGTCAAACTACCAGGGCCGCACGAATGTGAGGCGGCGTAAGTTACCTGTCCTTAATATTTTGTACATAGTTCGGTCCCTCAGGGCACCTGTTGCCTTGTGGCCCATTCTTTCACTCGCTAAATACTTGATGACTCTGACAAGTCGTCGCGGTGTTGACAACAGCTTTAGGTATAAGAAAACTCCGTGAAATGTTGAGTGGGTGTTGCGGAGAGGTTAATTGCGGAGTTTGTATATGTGTTTTAAGTACAGCCCCCTCAACAATGACGCTAATGGTTTTGTTTTTAATTCGTTAAGTCACGCCAGTTTTTGGAGTTATACTTGTTTTTGAAAATTTTAAGAGTAATTACGTCACCGTCACGAAAAATTGACATCCTGAAGTTATTCAACATTTTAGTAAGCATTGTAACTAACTTGAGGTAAATACTACTTGCTTTGAAGATATTATGTTTCTTATGGTTGAAGTTAGAATTCTTAGCACAAAGTGAAGAAGTATTCATTTCTTAGGTCCGTATATAAATATACATATACTTTTATTTTATTATCGATGGGTTTCTTTAAGTGATTATGGGATGAATTCGACAAAAATACACTAGGTCTGTTATTTTTAAGTGATTTATTAATCGTAGGTAACTACGAATAATAAAGATAATAAGGAGAAAAAATAATAAAGAGTGGAGCGAGTCTTCGATATTTCGATGTGGTTTCGGGTAAACTTATTACCCGTAAATGTAGTGCATGAAAGTGCACCGAAATATCGAGAACTTATCACGGAGCAAGATAATATCGAATGCGCATCGGCAAGGTTCCCGAGTGTTTAACTCAATTTACTGAACCCTACAAAAAAAAGTTACGTATTTTTCAAAAAGCTCTATCGTCTTTTTTGAAATACGTAACAAGAACTAACGACCCGGAAAATTCTTCACAATTCAGTGCAAAGTCATTTAAAATGTACCAAATCGGAAGTAACGTCTTTCATTTATTACTTACACTAATCGAAGCACTCTTTACGGACCTCGTTACAAGCTCTTTATTGCTAAAGGTGGTATATAAAAACTGTTTCGTGTCATCAAACGACTTTACACCTTATCTACAGTAGGTACAGCTACCTTTTCAATGACAATTGAAAAGTGATTTAATGAGAAAATTTTCAGTAAAGTTACGGAGTCAACTAAGGTCTGAAATTGGCAGCGAAAAAGTAAATTAAGATCGCATAGGTATTGATAAGGTGACCGTAGAATGTTAGAAGGTTGTGATCAAATTAAACTTATTTTATTATGCTTCTAATACTTTTCTGAATGTTTTTTATTTCATTAATTTTTTGCACCAAAAATACTTAATATTTGCTAATAAAAACCGCTGAATCGCTCGTTAATATGAAACTTCACTAAAATATCGGACACCCGTTCAACAAAATAATCACGATAAACATAATTTACTCCAAAAATATTTATTATACACATTTAAAAATGATTGCAGTAAAATCTTTTTTCGTCTGTGTTTGTAACTTTTGTTAACTGTTTGTAACTTTTGTTAACTGTTTGTAACTTTTGTTAACTGTTTGTAACTTTTGTTAACTGTTTGTAACTTTTGTTAACTGTTTGTAACTTTTGTTAACTGTTTGCAACCTCCATTCTACTAGATAAAATAAACCTTACTATTTTAAACCTTTTATTTGTCTATAGAAGGTCTATAGAGACAAATAAAAAGCCGACTCGCGACGCGGCCGGCGTCGTGACGTCACACAAAAATCATTACTAAAAAATGAAACCAAATTTTGTGTGTCTGTAAACGATAATGTACTAATTAATATAATTGCCTATCTCTTAGGCATCAAAATATACTAATAATCGAGTATGTATATCATGAACAAATAAGGTTTTAAAGTCTCAAAACCGGTTTTGCCCAAATTTGGCCTCTTGGGGCTTGACTACAAACGTGTTTAAGTATAAAGTGACGAACTTGATTGTAGGTAAACAATTCACCGGCCCATAACACAACACAGTGTCACGCAGTTTTTGGAACATGAAGAGTCTAAATCATTACCTAGCACTGCGCTAGTCATCCAGAGATGTAAGACAATTTCCTGAGACTGCTCGAAGTTTTATCACTCCAAAAAATATTCCCGAATACTCTCATATTTCTCCGCTAACTGTATAATTTAGACAACACTAAATATGTATTCCTGTGTCATGGCGCTTCGTTATCAGTAGCGCGGGACGTGTCTCTACATAGTGTTGCCAGACTAACTGTGTACACTGACCTCTAACTGCGAGAAGCCAACTAACTGAACTGTGCTGAAGTTTGTACGTTACGAGTCACGATATGCTTTGCGATTTCAATATTCATGCCCTAGGACTCCAATTTTTACCCACGACGCTAAAACGACGAGGTGTGATAAGTTTGACGTAACTTGTGTCATCGTAGCTCCGAAATGGATGAAGCAAAATGGCCGCCATAACAAAATGATGGGATTTTTTAATGTTTGATAAAATTAGCTTGTATAATACAAGTGTTAGTCTATATGTCGAAACAGAAGGCTGATTCGCGTCAGAAAGCGTTCCTTGGCTTGGGTGAAGCGAACAACCAAAAGAAAATGTGAGCAAAAGACATCAGCTGTATAATTTAAATTACTTTTAAAATTATATTTATATTTATTAAATCACGTAACAGCTCCTACTTGCCTTCTTTGAGTTTTTTTTCTAAATGCACATGTACTACTTTGTCAACATCAATAGTTTTAATGATAAAGGAAGGATGGAAATGAGGAAATTAGCATTTTCAAAACTACAACAAACAAGATGGATTATTGCCTCGACTTTCTACTTGTGACAGAACTTGTAACCTAGAGTCCCAACAGTGGGAACATACACTCAGCTGCTTATTCAATGGATTTTCGCCTTTAATATTGTCTGATTATCTTCTCTTAATTATCTATTGAATCGCTACAATTCCCGCCAATCAAATCAACTTCCTATGAATTCGTTCCTTACAATTTCAACCAATTTATCAAAAAATTAAGGTACACTTTAAATTGGCATTAAATAATCCATGCTGGAGCCGCGCCTTCAGAGACTGCCCTTAATAAGTTAAAGAAACTTCATCTAAGTTAGGAACTTTGATTAATTTCTCCTATGAGCAAAGATATTATGAGAAAAAACGTGTATTTGACAGATTATGTTAGAAAAGTTTAGTTTAACATTTATCTTGGTCGCATCGGATTTATGAATTTATTAGTATTATAGGGCGGAAGTTTTCAATTTAATTTTTATTTATTTGCGTCTAAAATAATAAGGATATCCTTTTTAATCTGTTGATTTTGTTTGTGGCCAGTTTGCAAGATGTTCTATTTTTGAAAAAATGATTACTGGCCATAGATTTAGGATGTACACTCTTTTTTTTCACAGTGTACTTGTAATGAGGTCTTGCTTTTGACGACCTTCTTTTGGTGAATTCGGTCTTGCCACGCTTTTCAACGTGACGTTATCAAAGTTGAATGAACTTTAATTACTGCCAGGGGGGCACAATAAGTGACGTCACGACTTGCGGAAATGAGATAGTCTAATTATCTATCACTTGTGAAAAAAAGAGAAAGAGATACTGATTTTCCGTCCTTATCACCGTGGCCGGCTTTTTCTCTGGCTAAATTACAAATCTGACATGGCGTTGCCATACAAAAGTCGGTTCAAAGCTCAGACTCGGATTTTTTATGTTTTATTAAATATTGTGTGTATTTAAAGAAGATTTAAAGCTTGTTTGTGAAAGTCTGTTAAGAGATTGGTGATATTTATGCCAAACAATGTGCGTTGTGTAGTGTTATAAGCTGCAATAGCCTCTGTGAAAGAAAAATCAGTGGAATCTCATTTTACACGTAAGTAGACAATATTTGTTATGACGACTTGATAGAAATTCATATTAATGCCTTCTAGATATCTACGTGAATTAAATTTATACAATAACGGCAGTATCTAATCCAACATTTGCAAAATATGTAAAATGTAAACATAACCTAAATAACAAAACAAACAAAAAAGTGTGACCAGTTATTTCTTACAAAATTACCCATGAAATATACAAGTCGGTACATAATTGACAGTTTATTTACTGACCGTTTACTAATAATACGTACTAGATTTTTCCTGCGGATTCGCATTTGTTAGTTTTTTAAGTGAAAACTTTCTTTGGCGCACTACATACAGATTTCTCGTGAGCCGTGAATTGAACTCAAACATCACGCTTGGGAATGAAATAAATCTTCGGGTGAACTCGGAGCTATGGCCACAAATGCGTAAACATTTTTAGATGGTCATGGCGTGTTACCATGGTTACCATTATACATATCTAGTCTAGATGGTCATGACGCTTCTATTTCTACTCTACCACTGCCATTCCAACTCTTGTTTTCTGGAGTAGGAATTGCATCAAACTCCCATTAACTTACACTATCTCATCTCGCTAACAAGATAACATCATGCTTTTAGTATAAACCCTACTCACTACACCTACTTCATACCCACTCACACAAGAGACCTATCTATTGTGTGAGTAGATATGAAGCTCTAAGCTTTCAAAATAAAAGATTATTCATACACATTTTCACCTCTGATTTAACCCTTTTGTTTGAACTTTTACAGAAATAATTATGCAACTTAAATGTATCACTAGATTTCTGGTAATAATTTGGGTTGTTTTATTTATTCAAATTAATTATTATTTCGCAGATGTGCCGTTCCGAAGAAGAGGATGAAATATTGTGTGAATAATAAAGCAATATTTTTCATTAAGTACAGATTATCAAATAAATCAATCATTCTGAATTACCACAACATCTAAATAATAGTAGCCTGTCTACTACAACAAGGTCTACTAACATTGAAATGTTTTATACCTAAGTTCAGAGTTGCCCCGTGCGAAGCCTGGGCGAGCTGCTACTATGATATAAATATGACAGGCAAACTATATTTTTATAACGTTGAATGTAAAGTACAATTTGTAATAAATGTTTGATTGCCCTGTTTTTGATTAGGTATTTATTTAAGTACCTCCTATTTTAGTTATATTATTATTATCGAACCTAAGTAAGTTAACTTTTTAAAAAATAGTGATCACACAAATCTACGGAAATATATTACTAAACCGAACGCGATTTATGCTACTTCGATTACAAGTAAAAGTAAGACCACAGATCAGAAAATAGTTGCGATGCTAAGACACTTAGTGACTCAATGAGAACCAGCACGTCTGAGGGCTATGCAGGGAATGAGAGCGAGCCCCAGTGCGCGACCGTTTTTATAGGGCCGATATGGGGGTAGGCAGGTATGGGGTAAACTAGATTCGGTAATATTATATTAAACCCCTTTTTAAAATGTAATTTTAGAATGCATAGAACACAGGCTGAATTCATCGAACTATCGCAGCACTACCCTTACCTAGTGGAATATTTTCTTTATGGCAATACTTTTTGAGTATTGAATTGAAAATTGAATTGAAATTGAATTGTAATTGAGAGAACGAGAAGCACTATAGTAGTCAGGAACTTTGTAACTCTATATTGTATTCCATACTCTAAGATTACTGCTAATTATTAGCGAAAACTCATTCTTTTGTGTTGTATAAAGTTGTGTTACAAAAATATTCAGAAGCATAAAGGCAGAACCTTTATGCTTGTGAAAAAAATGTGTTTGAGGTTTTCACAAAGTAGATACATTTGTAGGCGCATTGAACATTTTTTTAGGGTTAGGTAAAGCAATAATTAAATTCGCTAGGTATGCTGTAATGTTACTGTTACCAATACCTTAGTATAAAAATATGTACATACATTATATAATATGTATAAGAATAAATACTGTACGTTTATAAAAATGCATGTTGATTTTTTGAAATGGGAAAATAATCATAATATTATTAATGTGTTTTCACTTTTGTCTTTACACCCGGTGCACAACTGCTTTTTTATTACATCAAGACGCGGCGAAGCGTATTGAAAATAAAAATTTACATTTTCTCTTTTATCACGTTTCTTGAAATTTTATGAAAATTATTATATAATAATAATTTATAATAATATAACGATAATAATTTTTGCTCTTTGGTTTTTATTAGCAAACAATTTAAATAAATTGACAAAATATACATAGGTGTTGGCCTTTTGTTTATTTCAGGAGAGCTGCACTGCTGAACGCGCTGTTATGACCTTGAATTACGCTACGCTGGGTCACGCGGCGGTATGATGCGCTACGATGCGCTACGACGCGGTGTGATGCGCTACGATGCGGTACGATGCGCTACGCTGCAGTTTCGGCCATCATCAGCACTACAAGCAAGCTACTAGCAAACCATAGAAATGACGTACTACTTGTAAAACGCATAAAAATCTATTTGCTTCAAAAACTTTACGCACAAAACAAATCATAGACAACTCTCTCCTTACATTCCGAGATTTTCCTTAGATTCCAGAACAATATTTAGTCGTACAAATGCTATTATTTTTCCTGTTCCAAAACAAACCCTAAGCTTCTAAGAGGCTTTCAAAAACCCTGGCACGCAAATGTTTCAAAAACTTTTTTAACATTGCCCCCCCGCTTAATAGGTCTGTTTAAATTTCTCTGCTTTGACCCAAGTAAGTAATTTATGTGCCCCATAAAAGGGAATACTTTGCCCAGGGGCCTACACTGCCCAGTGATTTGCATGTTTTTCTTACACGTGTTACGTTTGAATATTAAATTTGAAACTTTTATTTTATTTTTAGATTATGGCCATTATTTTTGGGGTCTGGATTAGCCGCAGTTGTTTATGTAGTCGTATTTAATCTCTCGCCTGTGTGGTATTTTTAATAATTGTATTTAAAAATGTTTTGCTAAAACAAATGGCAACATTTTCATAACAATACAGAGAATGAATACACGTGATGAACAAGACTGCGCCTGATGTTAACCATGCTTGCCCGTAACAAGACAGTGCCGTGAATTTGTTTAAGCGGCGAGACTATAATTCACTGCTATTCCACTACGCTCTTCACCTTGATGTATCATTTTTGAATGTATTTATTTATCTTTACTTTTTAAGATGCGCATGTAATTATGGCTGTTTATTTGATGGATAAAAACAAGTGGCGTTGAAAATCAGTAGATTACAATCAGTAGACTACACGTAAAAAATCACTTTGAGATAAATGTGGCTCTTTTTAGGATATAATGATAGATCTGCCAAAGAAGCTTATCAATTTCAGCAACTGTCGTGCTAATTTCATTCATTTTGTTACATTAAAGGTGCGCTTACACGAGGGCAATAATTGCTCGGCGACACGAATGGACCGATCTGGAGCAATTAATGGAGCAATTTCAATAAATTGCGGCAATAATTTCGGCGATATTGCTTCTAATTGCTCCAGATATTTCATATTGCTTAATGTCGCCGATACGAATTGACGAATATCCAATGGGCTTGGAAATTCCTAGCAATTTTTGTATATATCTCATTCGCACTTGTTTGTTTTGCGGCTTGCCGTCTTGCTTCCGCGGGGAGAGCAAGAAGTCGGGTGGCGCTACAAGCCGCCGCAGCAAGAACAATGTCGTCCATAGCGAGCGAATACTGAAATGCTCGTGTAGGACAGTATTGCCTAGTTGATGAAGTTGCGCGATATCGCTCAATATTGTATTGCGCAGTATTGATGCTTGTTGCCGTTGCCGTAAATTGCTTGGTGTAGTCGTGACGTCATAGTTGACGAGTATTGTCTGGAATTGAGCAATTTTAGTCGCCCGTATAAGCGCACCTTAACACAAATATTATGGCGAAATTGTCTGTCGAAAAAAAACTGTCTATGACAGTTCTACTTACATTTTAAAAACGCCCCGTAGTGTTTACATTTAGAGCAGAAACTCAAACTGTATCTGTATGTCTGTTTGCCTACTGTACATATTTGTATTTTCATTTATCTTAAGCCAGAGGATAATATTCACAAATCAAGTTCTTACGAAAAGACACGTAACGTTTATTTAAATGTTTACTTTTACCACGTCTTGAGTGTTACGTGGTATATTTGGATGCCCTTGGTAACGTCGTGTCTCCGTTTCGGAATATCAACCCTAACCATGTTCTTGTTCATAAAATAACGATAAAAACAGCTAACAAACAAATTTAAGCTCTCCCCGTGTCATAACCTTCGTCTATAGAGCTCATTGATGGCCCAAACAGAGTTATGATCTGAGTGTAACGTTGTGGCATGCCATTACACATTTTATTTTTATATACTTAAGATTCTAACGAGATAGGTACGTACCTTTGTGAAGATACAAGTGGCAATTCTTTGATGCTGATTTAACACGTTCCCTGTGTATGACCCATCGGTGGTGCATATTGAAGTTCTGATCGTACGTGCATGACACACATATAGGGCAAGAGCCCTTGCAAGTTTAAAGGCTCGTAAAAATGTACACGTATGAGTTTATCCACTTTTATCCGCATACACGTGTAGCCAATAAACTAAAATTTAAATTGACAAGAAAACCGGTGGACTTTTCATTTAGGGTTGCCAGTATCCTACCATCAAAAGTGAAAGTATCATGGGTAAATATAAAATAAAAATGCATTATGTATTATTTATTTATTCTTAGTATTATTTAATGAACAAGGTTATAACAATTGAGGCAAAAAGCTTTTCGGCAGTTCAAGCACTCCATGTCCGTTTTTTTAGACTTACGGGCTGCTTCAACCGGTATTTGGCCTCCTTCTACCAACATTTTGTAGCAGCCAGTGCAACCTTTTTTTTGTTTTTTTTTGGGTCGTGCCTCGGGATTTTTCTGAGGGAGTGGCTGAGTCTAGAAGGCGGCTCGTTTAGGCTGGATCTTGAACGTGGTGTATGCGGACTGCTTACAGAGCCAGAAGGAACAGGGGCTTGAAATTTCAGGAGACGTTTAATTATTATTTCGTGACCTCGTAGCACAGTCAATTTATTCCGAGGGTACAGGTCGTTGTATATCAATATTGTGTTTATCACACAAATCGACATCAGATCACCAGCTATTTTTTTATACCAAAAACAAGTTTTGCGCACAGGTGTCATCATGGAGCAAAGAGCTCATACGTGCATGACCCACGGAAGAATCATGGAGTAAAGAGCTCATACGTGCATGACCCACGGATGGCTCATTTACAAATATTGTTTTTGACGTGATAACGTCTTATAATTCGATGAAGCCGGCTGCACGCCCACAAAACATGACGTCATGTAGCGTTACCGTCGGTCGTTACCGTCGGTGGTTACCGTCGGTCGTTACCTCGCCACATGTTTGTTACAGTTGTATTAATTATTTTGACCAGTAGTTCAAGCGGGGATGTAGCTCAGTGGTAGAGCGTTCGCTTTGCATGTGAAATGCCCCGGGTTCGATCCCAGGCATCTAAAAGCTTTTTTGCATTGTTTTTTGCATTGTTTTGATTTAAAATGAATAAATTCTACTGATTACTTTTTACATACAAATCTATTAAACAAATGAAATAAAAATGTTATTTTGAAAAATGCTACCATTCCATCAGTATTTTCTTAAGACGTTGTCACGTTCTATCGTCAGTAAACCGACTTTACAGACAAACATTTTTTTTTTAAATAAAGGGTGGCAAAAAAATAAAAAAAAATGTTTTGTCACAGTCATTTATATGCTACCCTAATATAATATCCACATTAAGCATTTGCACGTAGGTGGTAGACTCCATAATCTTGGCTGCACAGGGAACGTGTTAATTTGATATCTAAAACAAGCTTTATTAAAAAAGTGTTTTGAAAAGTAAGCTTTTATTACTAGTACTAAAACTAAAAAGTTAATGGCCATCTTTCAGCTCTATCATAGATACTGGGTATCATCTAGCACCAAAGTATTCATCAAAACGAATCAAACGAGCCTAAGACCGATGGGGTTATGTCGTTTCATTATTGAGTTCCTATGCCCACCTCATAGCTTCATTGCCAGACCCCTAGATTTGCTAGAATTGGTTTGGTTCTAGATTGCTAGAATCTAGAACCAAATTATAAAAATTCATATTAACCATAATTCGATGAAGTTGTGTCGTTTAATTGCGAAGTTTCTTTGGCCTTTTTTCAGCTCCATCATCATTTCAGCACCATGTAATCATCATTTTGCATAGTCACGCGATTTTAATGTGTTTTTTTTATCAAATGATTAATTTTAATTAAATAATTAAAAGTGTTTTCCTGTGTGAAATTTTAGTTGTGTACCTAATACGTGTGAGTGTGTGATCTATCGCATCGGCGGCGGTGGTGCACCTTCATAACACATTTTACTCGCCAATCTACACGGTTACCCATTAGCGAAAACGGTCATAACGGTCAACCCAGTTCGGTATCATGCGCGTCTTCATAGCTTAGCTGCATATCACACCTCTGGTGGGAAAGAAGGCTATGTCTAAAACTCTATGTTATGGGTTCACTTTTATCGTTACTCCATATGACTGTTATTTTTTTCTGTAGGTGAAATCTATTTGCTCGCCGTCCGCCGTGCCCCTACCGAATAAAACCCCTACAGGTTTCTCCAGCCGTGGTTTGGTGCGAGAGTCATGACACGAGTTAGCTAAGAAAAGCTACCTTTTAAACCTACTTCAAAACCACTAAAATATACTTAAAAGCGAAAAAGAAATTTAATATTAGTTTTGTAAACGCTATCCACATCTACCTATTTGAATTCAAAGTTTTAGAATTTTGTTCATATTTCAAACCACTACACCAAATTGTTTAAAGTAAAATAAGATAGCGATAAAATGGTTTTCCGTTACATTAAATGTAAGAGTGCCTCTGAAGGATGCTCTACCAAACAAAAAAGAATGAGCAAAATAAATTCACACTTGGTTGGGGCATAACGTACTCGTAACATTAAAAAAAAACGTACAACTGAATTGATACATTTTTCTATTTTTGAAGCAAGAAAAATATATTTTTAAGTTAAAATCATTAGTGGCATTCTTTTCTTTTAGCGCGATGTCAATCGACAGAAGATGTAGCAGCAGTGCATAGAAGCGGCAAAGGTATCCCCCTTTATGTTCCCACAGTAGGGACTCGTGGTTTTACCCAATAAGAGTTAAGACCATAGTTGTACACCACGCTGGCAAAGTACGGTTTGGTGGACGATGAATGCCCTCAAAATATACCTTTTTCGAAATATACCGTTTTCCTCACAATGTTCCATTACCTCAAAACCCAGTAGTGACGACAATGTCGAAACTCTAAAATACTCAGAGGTGCATTGAAGTTACGGCTGATCTAGTCGGGAGAACGATAACTGCATATCCTGGTGCGCCTGGTTCTAATCGCACACCACTGACTATTTGATGTGGGTAATGCGGCGGCATTGAAAGCGATGAAGGAAAACATCGCGAGGAAATTGACGTGTTCTTAGAATCCTTCTAAAATATGCGTCATCCACCAAACCATACTAGACCGGCGTGGTGAATTATACCTTTAATACTCTTTTTGCGAGAGAAGGCCCCGAGTCCCAAAAGTCGGAATATTTAGTGGGCTGCAGACGGAAATTGACTCTACGACCCCAGAACTGTGAAATGGGACGTTCTAACCACTGGACTACCATTGTTTTTCAGCAGCAACAGTGCAGCTAGAAAACAAACTTGATAATTTGTTCCCAATTCTCCAGATTCCATGCAAACCAGTCCCCTGATTTCCGAACCTGGTCACGCGTCATACGACATATCCCATTCACTACAAAGCTTGAGTACACAATGCAATAAGGGTTAGTTCCAAATGGGCAGGGATCAGCTAGAGCGCGAGCTATCTGTCTACTAGACAAATCGCCCCCTCAAATGGAAGATTACAGCAAATCCTGTGCCAGTTCACACGGGCACGTAGCGACCGAGTTCGTTTGCGAACTTTGTTTTTGCTCGTGTTCAGTTAGTTTTATGTTGTAAGTTGGAACGACTGTTGCAATGCTGTGTGTACTTAGTTTTATTGTTTTGCTGAATCAGCTGTGTATTAAATGTATAATACTTTTGTTATGAGGTTATCTTACTAATATTATAATTGCGACATTTTGGATGCTTAGATGTGTAGAAAGTTTGGTCAATTATGTCGGAACGTCTGAACGGATAGGGATGAAATTTGGAATACAGTTAAATTATAGTTTGAAATAACACATATTCTTCATCATGGGAAATTAACCGGAACAGGAGCCGCACGGGTAATATCGCGGGGCGCTGCTAGTGTAGGTATAATTGAATTATCAAGCCTATTTGAACAAATGTAGTGGCTCAGAAGAAGCCGTGGTGGTTCAGTGAAGCATACGTCCAATTTTATATTCGTTTCATCAAAAGTTCGGACCCCGTACGGAATTTTGAGTATATTCTCAAATGAAGATGCCCATTGCCCAAGTTTGTCATTCTCACTATATTCATGGTGAAGGAAAACATCGTAAGTTAACGAAGCCAAGGAGAAAATTGTATATACCTAATTAGTAAACCTAGTTGTACTAGTCTTATATTTGCGAAAGTTTGTATTGTTTGTAGGGCTGGCTGTAGGGTACCACCGGGGTCCATAGGAGGCGAATCATGGGTCGGCAGCGAGATATCACTGCTTGCTACTCTGGCAGTCAATGTATGGTCGGACAATATAGTGACTTCAACAAGCTGTCTAGGCTCATAGGCTATAGGGTCTTTTGAGGCTTAGACAGAACAATCGTAATCAGTGCAGGATGACAATTTAGGGTGGCGGCGTATGAGTACCTCACGGCTAACGACGCGGCCCACCGGCCTAGTTAGTCGACTACCGTACTGCGCACCCAACAACCCGCAATAGGCAAGCGTGGTGGGTTAATTGTCTAAACCCTTACCCTCATGACAAGTAAATGGAAGGAGGGTAGGGAGGCCTTTGCTCAACACTACGACACAATGACCTCTTAATAATTATTATTATATTCACGTATGGCAACTAAATGGTTCTGTTTGTAATTTGGTACAGAGATAGATTAGAGTCTGAAATGACATAAAGTCTACTTGTTGTTGCAAAAATAATCGACTTGGGGCTTTCTCTCGCAAGGAAAGGGTCAAGGCCTTAATCCACCACTCTAGCCAAGTGACTTCGAAAGATTCTGGGTACATGTTGGTTTCCTCACGATGTTTTCCTTGACCGTTTATTAAATAATAATTTATTTGTGATTTACGTTACGAGTACGTTCAAACGAAAAAAAAACATTTACGAATAATTTTGGTACTTGTCATTCATCCTTGGTTCAACTCCAAAGGTCAGGCGATTGTATTCATTAAATAATGTTACTGACATCATCATAAATCTAACGAAAGATGTAATTTCATCTAACCATTACGCTACGGTGTAAGTGGCGCCCACTTTAAGCCCGAGTCCTCAGATATCTTTGCAAGACTGAGTCTAGTTTTATTGTTTGTACTTCCATTTTATGGCAAATTCATGAGTAATTTGTTGAGGATTACTGGTAAGTGGGTGCCGAATACTTAATGGTCAGTTCTTGAGGCAACTCTCTAGGATAAGGTGACCTTATGGGGCCTACCATTGTCTTTTTTTCATTGCCCAAACAAAACTATCCAATAATCTCAATTAGCGCAAAATTGTGGCTTCAAACTTAGAACGATTTAATAGTTAGGTAAGTCAGTAAAAGGCCTTACATTAAAAAAACATCCAACATCTTGATAAGCTTCTGATAGACGGTTGAATTAAATGTTAAATGTACAAGGCAGTTACATGACATTCTAGGCACTCTAGGTTTCAAGTTTATTATTACGTTTACACGTCACATACTTATTCTAAACTAGCTGAACGCGCGCGCGTTGCTACGCCATCTATCGAAAATCGATTGTACAGAATCGTAAAGAAAGAATCGTTCAATTCGGACCAGTAGTTCCAGAGATCCTTGCGTTCAAACAAACAAACAAACATACAAAAAAACAAACTCTTCAGCTTTATAATATTAGTATAGATAACTTTAAGGTCCTTACTATCCTTACGAAGATTATAAACACGAAAGTTTTTGGGTATGTATGGGTGTTTGTTATTCTTTCGCGGTAAAACCACTAAAGGGATCAAGATGAAATTCGGTACATGGATATATAATAGTCTGGAACAACACGCTAACAAAATTTTATTCTAGTAAAATAAAGGGATCGGTTTTTACGCGTTATTTCGCGAGTAAAACCACGGATAAGCAAGTGAATATGTTTGCAATTGACATGAATATCTCCCTAAAATCTGTAGGTGACGGCCGCAGTGCAGTGCTAGCTAATACTTTGGACTTTTCACATTCCAATAAGTTATATGTCACTGTGCTCTTATGGGCTGGCATGTTGCTTACACAAGCTTACACGTTCCAGGCACATGCCCTGCTCGTCTCGTCTCTTCATATTATTAAAAAAAAAACAACTAATTGATCTAATTTAACTCGCAAGACTTGTCTATCACCAAGATTTGTATGTCAGTATGTCACACTAAAGTACTAACAGGGAAAGTAGAATTAAAGCTTATAAAATAATTGCAGCTTAAAGGCGATCTTATCGCTTTAATAAAATAATTAATTTAGGTAATGCCATTCAGTTCCTTTTTTCATTTATTTTTTGTGTTACTTTTCACTAAAATGTATAGGTACTTTGAACTGTAATACAGGGGCCACATTAAAAAAAAACATGTAACCTCCAAAAGTCCCAACTCTAGCTTCTTTTTCAAAGTCATTTAAAACAGCTTTCTAATCGAATTGGTTTTGGTTTGCGATTCACCCGCAAGACCTGCCAACGCAACGTAAAGAAAATAAAGTAGCCAAGTGCGAGTTGGACTCGCCCATGAAGGGTTCCGTTCCAGCAAGTAACATAATATACATAGTACACATAGTTCTTGTAGTTCGTTGTAACTTTGATCGAAGTTTTAATAATAGTGTATTTATGACGTACCTACTAAAAAAAAACTACTCATCAGATCGAGTTCAAACTAATTTTCGTTGGTAGTTTTCATGGTAATGTACATCATATATTTTTTTTAGTTTTTTCATTCTCTTACTTTAGAAGTTAGAGGGGGGGGCACACATTTTACCACTTTGGAAGCGTCTCTCGCGCAAGTTATTCAGTGTAGACAAAAATTATATTAAAAACCTCAACATAATTTTTGAAGACCTATCGATAGACATCCCACACGTGTAGGTTTGATGAAAAAAAAATTTTTGAGCTTCAGTTCTCAGTATGGGGGGCACCCCTAATTTTTGTTTTTTTAAAAAACTTTTGTAAAAATCTTAATGCGGTTCACAGAATACATCTACTTACCAAGTTTCAACAGTGTAGTTCTCATAGTTTCGGCAAAAAGTGGCTGTGACATACGGACGGACAGACAGACAGACAGACATGACGAATCTATAAGGGTTCCGTTTTTACGTTTTACGGAACCCTAAAAAAGAAAGGGATTGAGAATGTGGGTTCATATAATGGCCTGCTTGTGCTGGTTACCAACGATTTTGTCATCAGCCTGTTCTTGTCCACTGTTTTACATAGGCCTCTCTATAGCATGCTACTCAGCCCAATCCTCAACTTTAAGTCTCCATCCACTGTCTGCTGTATTACGTGAACCATCACTCTCGGTATCCTACTCCACGTTTGGCGCTTCGGGTAGAACTCCAACAGACTATGTGAAAACACGTGTACCCTCATGGTTATTGGTTCTGCGACAGATATAACCTGCCCATTGCCACCTCAGTTTGCTAATGAATTGAGCTGTGTCTGTAAACTTGGTTCTCTGACAAATCGCCTCGTTCCCAGATAATATCTTTCAGAGAAACTCAAAGCATGACTCTTTCTATATGACTCGTACTCGTACGACTAATGTGTGATGCGATCGATTTTGTGGGTGACCTAAATTTAACAAACAACTTTTGAACTCATAGTATGCCCCGAGTTCAAAATAACTTTCGTTTATCACAGCTACGAATGATTTTGCTATTCATTTATTTTTATTTGTCTATTTTCTAGAAGTATTACACTTAAATTAAAATACAGTTAAATTCTACTCAAGGATATTGATCTCCATTTATTTCAAGGAGTTTGAAGGACGAAAATATAAGGTGCACATTCACGGGATATTTGTGGCGCCCAGACTAGATTTATCTACTTGGAGCTTTGTCTAATTCACAAATACAAACTACATCAGACTAGTAATAAAAAAAAACTCCATACAATTTTAGACGTAGGTATAAATGTGTATATGCCGATATGTGGATGTGCTCCAAGAACTGTATGCTTTAGCAACGATGCAAGTTAAGCTGCATGACATGACAAAGCTTTTTACAGTGGTCTTATAAGACATCTTAAAATTGCTTCCATGGGATTCATGTGGTATTAAGATTAATGGGATTATCTGTTTCATCTTAGGTTCACAGATGACATTGTAGTTTTTGCTGAAAATTTAGACGATTTCCAGAATATGATCCAACAACTTTCGGATGTTTCTTTAACAGTAGGCTTAAAGATAAATATGTCCAAGACCAGGGTGATATCGAACATTTCTGGAAACTCACACACAATTACGGCTGGGAATGAGAGGCTTGAGATGGTCGATAGTTACGTTTATCTTGGTCATACCTTGTCTTTTGGTATTGAACATCAAAAAAAGGAAATCTCTAGACGTATACAGCTTGGATGGGCGGCGTTTTGAAAACTGGCTGACATTCTTACATCCCTACATGTCTCCATCCACAGTGTCTTAAAACACTTCTTTTTAATCAATGTAGGTGGTGCTGTGCCGTGGACGCTAACACACGAGGCTATGTATAAGATCAGGGTAGCACGGAGAGCCATGGAAAGGTCCATGTTCGGTATCAAACTACAAGAGGTTCGTAACACTGGAATCCGACGAAGAAACAAAGTTCAGGACGTCGGAAAAGCAGTGAGAAAGTTGAAATGGGGTTGGGCAGGACATATTGTTAGGCGGTGTGACAATATGAGCACCAAAGGTAAGAGAGAGAGACCTATACCCAGAAGTGGGATAGAAAAAAATTGTGGATGATGATGAAAATTATAGTTCCTAAACAAATGTACTGAAGATCAAAGACTTGATTTCTAAGGAGTACAACCATATCGAGTTCAAAATTCAAACTTTTAGTTGGTGTGATTGTCTAATAAATAATTTATTTTTATAACAGAACTATTTTAAATTGATCAAAAAACAATAAATCATCTCCAAACATTGTTCTCAATCCAGTCAATAAAGCTGGAGACTCTAGTGTAAATCCCGGGTAGGTTCGGCAGCCCACAGTCGATGCCGAATGACGTCACCCCGATGACGTAGTGCATAGCTCCTTGAGCGGTGGTCGGAAGAGGGATCTTCACTTGAAGCGGTCCACCGGAGTCACCCTGAAAATGGCACATTATAAGCGTATGATAAAAGAAACAAATATTAATGTATTTTTTTATCTTAAAGAGTGACGGGACGAGCATGAGATATGTCTGATGGTAAGCAACAAGACTGAACCTATATGGCACAGTATCACACAGTTACTAAAACATGAAGAGTCCAAATCATTACCAAGCACAGTACTTAAAATAGCTTGCTTTTATTCTGATTGGACTGGACTGGCTATAGCGCACGGGAGTTGCCCATGAATGAATTTAAAATGTGTAACAAGCTTGTTTTTAGACTGAAATGGCTTTTTATATTTTTTCCAGATATCCATTCTATTAGCAGACCAAAAACCTAATGTTTCTCGGAATTAAAGCCCATCCTGGGACCTCCGTGGATGAGATTGACAGGATTCACAATAACAAAATGAACTGAGTCATAACTCTGTAGTGTAAAGGATTACCACAACGGTTGCCATCGCTCAGTTGACCCAAGAGAAGACAAGAAGAATTTGGGGACTTACATTTAATTATGAAAGCCGAGACCAAGACAGAAAGACAATACCAAAGTAAAGAAGAATAAGACTTCTACGCGGTAGGACAGAATTCACTTAAAGAGGCATTTGTCAATCAACTTCATCATGTACTCATCATAGACTACACGCCCGTGAACAATATTCATGGGTCATATGAACCACCAGGAGACCTATGTAGGATGGTAGATGGGTATAAAATCATAAGATTCAGCACTATGCCGGAATTTGTAAGGTGTCCAACTGAGTGCAAGTGGACCTCGTCTAATCCATTATTATGCAACACCGTACAAAAATCATGCGACAAGGAGACAATATCGAAGGTTGCACTCCCCTATCTTCACCTGATCTCAGTTGGATAGCTTACAAGTGACGGCATAGTGCTGAATGTTATTATTTTATACCCTTCTATCATCCTACATGGTTTCCTGGTGGTTCATTTGACCCATACATTTTGTTCACGGGCCTGTAGTCTATAAGTGAAGAAGAATACGACTTATACGCGGTAAGACAGGATTCACTTGAAGAGGCATTTGTCAATCAACGTCATCATGTAATTTTGGCTGTCACCGTGGTGTGAGCGCACCGGTTAAATTAAAAATTACTGTAATAATTTTTTCCAAGTGCACGAAAATAAGTAAACTTGAAAACCGTTCTAACCTGACAAGCATCGACCCCACCAGCCAGTTTCCCCGCACACAGTTGATGTTCCCGCATCCCGCACCAGTGTCGGTAGCAGTACGGCCGCAGCAGCGCGTCGCACTTCTGCTGGTCCATCACGTCTACCACCGCCGCCTGCAGCTCCGGGGATATTGTTCTGCTACCTGAGACCATAACAAAGATATATTAAACGTGTGTCTGTGTGTAATTCATTCAGCAAAAGTGACAGTTTAGAAAATTTGTCCACGAGAAAATCCTACAAATTTTGTAAACGTCAAAGTTTGGATGTTGGTTGTTCAATCACGTCGGAATGTCTGAACGGATTGGGAAGAAATTTAAAACACAGCTTATAATCTGGAATAACAAATAAGCTACTTTTTATCATGGAAAAATAACGGGAACGGGAACTGCGTAGGTAAAACCACGGAGTGCTGCTAGTAGAATACGCAAATAAGAGAATTATATGTAACATACCATGGGTATTAGAAAAATTTTAAGGTTTTGATTTCAGGTTAAACATAACGTTTATGTCACTTTCGATATAGCAGAGCCCCAACTGAGAGGCTACTTGTGTTTTAACTTGTAGGGTTTTTTTACTATTATCCAACTAATATTATAAATATCAATGTTTGGATGTGTGTTGCTCAATCACGTCTTAACGAATGAATGGAATGTCATAGTCAACGGGTAATGTCATATAATAAACAAATAATAAATAGCAGTAAAAAATATTGGGACTATTTATAATTTAGTCATAAACTATGATGTCTGTCAAGTTGGATCTGAATGCACACCGCGTGCAAACTATCACTAAAATCGGATTTGTAGTTTAATAGTTCATTCAAGACAAACAAAGTGACACAAATTTTTTGTAGATATGTTAGGATTTGTACCTATATTATACGGGCGAAATATAGGGAGGTTTATTCTTCAGTGGGCTCAAATAAGCTGAAAATTATGATGACGATAAATTGTGTATAAACATAACTTTTATTATAATAAGAAGAAAGTTTAAACTGCATTCAAACAAGAAAGTATCACCATTTTAATACAAATTTACGTCTCACAGAGAATCTCGAATATTCTCAAGAATCGTAAAACTGTCCTTGCATGGTTATTACTGAATTAAAAGTTTATTTGGTTTTTACTGTCATAAGATGGTATAAAAACCTTAATTTAATACAACGAAGTTTAATGCGTTTATTTTATTGCACGGGTATTACGAAGTCCTGAATTTCATTGTGGTTTATTGTGTTTCCAAGTGACAGTCGTTCTACCGGAGCTATGAGACCCGACAGTAAATGCAGCGGGCTTACGTCCCTAGTTGTGATACTTATGAAGTGACTTATAAAAGAAATGCTTAAAGTTTTGCGCCTTTGAGAGATGATTTACTAGAATTCGGTTTGTAAGGAATGGTGAGATTATCTATCCGATGGTGAATGAATAAATGAATGGTGATGCTGAATGGTGAGATCAATATTTATTGTACAATCATTATGAGATTCCTTAAGTTTGATGTTAATTTACTTCGGTATACAACGTAGGGATAGACGAACAAAAGCGATTGAGTGAAATTCAAGTACATACTCGTACATATCACATGTCTGAACTGAGATACTATAATTTATGCGATGGTACCTACCACTTTACTGATTATTTAATTTGTCGTTTAATTTATTAGTGAAGAGCCGCGTTATTGTTTGTAGTATCCTAACCATGCACGGTTTCCTAGAAGATATCGCTCTAACGATAAGGCCGCCAATAAAAAAATGTAGCTTATAATGTTCGTAAATTTCTTTCCTATTTTTTTGTTATTTTTGTCTTTTAATAAAAAGTTTTATTATCTTACAATTTTGTAGTGGTAGGACTCTTAGCAGAGTCCGCCTGGGGAAGTACCACACCTTTGTCAATTATTCTACCGCCAAGCAGTAATGTGCAAACATTACTGTGTTCCAGTTTGAAGGGCAATATTTCCAGAGAAATTACAGGGCTTAGATATATAACAACTTAGATCTCTTGGTGACGAGCGCAGTGCGGTGCTAGGTAATGATTTGGACTATCATGTTTCAAGAGCTGCGTGTTACTGTGCTGTTATGTAGCAGGCATGTTGCTTACCATCAGGCACATGAACTGCTCGTCTCGTCACTCTATGCTATAAAAAAAAAACTTTCCGACTTGATTGAGCAACATACTTTGAAACTTTCGTATCTATAAGATTTTAGTAGAATATTTGATTTGTTTTATAGGGAACTATGCGTTTTTAGTTTTAGTTATGAAAAAGAAGGGCTACTTCTTTTTTTATTTGCATTTCGAATTTTAACCAAATCTTTTTAATTGTACCGACGTAAAAAATAATACATATTTCTATCATATACGCAACTATTTTTTTTAGCTAAAAAGCAGCTGATTTTCTTTTGGAGACTGTAAATTTTAATCAAATCTGTTTAACCGTTCCAATATATTTGAGCAAGAAACATTCACACTGTCACATTTCTAATATTACTCGTAGTAGGACAGTAGTATCAGGCAAACGAGTAAGTAAGTAGTAACCGCAAAAATTCTATTTGTACACTCGAAAGTTTGGGTAAAAATATTTTTCTCACCCGACTCCACAACACCCCATCCCGTCAAAGTAGCCTCGGTCCCGAGGCTGCTGGTATCAAACTGGGTCCACAAGCAGGCTGGCTGGATAAACCTGAGAGAGACGAGACGAACTTCTTAGTATTCCATGGATTCACCGTGCGGGTGCCGGGTCCATCGTGTGACGTGATTGTGCAACAAACATCCAAACAATTTTTAATATTAGTAGGATAGGTCGAATGTAACAAATGAAGTGTTGATTTCAGTGTAGAGAACATTGGGTTTTGGATGTCATTGGGTGGAAATACCAACTCAGTAAACGCATTCTAAAGTTTTAATGTTCTTATTACGTTACTTTTTTGCGGTAATACCTGCCTATGTACCTACGGTAGTTTTGTAGTGGTAGGACTCTTTGCAGAGTCTGTCTGGGGAAGTAACACACCTTTGCAAGTTATTCTACCGCCAAGCAGTAATGTGCAAACATTATTGTGTTCCAGTTTGAAGGGAAATGTCTCCAGAGAAAATTCAGTGCTTAGAGATATAACATCTTAGATCTTTGGGTGACGAGCACAGTGCAGTGCTAGGTAAAGATTTGGACTCTTCATGTTCCAATAGCTGCGTGTCACTGTGCTGTTATGTGGCAGGCATGTTGCTTACCATCAGGCAAATGTCCTGCTCGTGTCGTCGCTTCTTATTAAAAAAATAAGTAGTGGTAGGAATCTTTGCATAGAAGTACCACAAGTTTGGTCGTAATTAATATTATTTTAGACTGACGTCATAGGTTAGTTGGTAGTAAGTCTACCTGCGAAGCTGAAGGTCGTAGGTTCGATTCCCACCCACTGCATACATTCCTGTGATTAATACTAATATTTGTTCTATGTCTGAGTGTTTTACGTAGATTAAGTATGTGTGTAATTATAACTATTTACGTATAATATCAGTTATCTGGCTGCCATATTAATATTTGCTTAATTTGGGGTCACTTGGTGTTGTGTGTGAAATATTCACTAATATTTATTTATTATTCTACCACCAAGCAGTAACGTGCAAACATATTAGTATTCTGGTTTAAAGCGCTATATTTCCTGAGACATTACAGGGCATAAATTTAAATTATTTTTAGCGCGCTAACGAGCGGAGTACAATATTAGGTAATTTGGGCTCATCTTGTTTCGATGACAATGTCCTGTTATGGACACACATGTTACTTACCACCAGGCACATGTCATGCTCGTCTCATCATTTTATGCTATAAAAATGTGGAGTGTAAAAACAAATAAAGAAAAAGAATACCTGGTGAAAACCACATCTTTCTCCAACTCCATCAGCGCTATGTCGTAGTATTTCTTTGGAGACGCAAAATTTGGGTGGACAATGATGCGTACGATCATCTCGTCATGTGGTAACACGCCGTTGTAGAACTAAAAATCAAACAAACAAAACAAAACAAATAAAAGAATCAGCAATAAAACATTAGCGCCCAATTTGTAGCAATACGGTATTTGACTAAATTTGTATAACCGTTTAAATGATGTTTGATTACACAATATACCATACTACATGAATATTTCCGCAAGATCAGTGAATCTTGAAAATTTACCATTAAAAATAAATGTTTAGAGCAAAAAGTTCAAAAAGCCCGCCAAAAACGCTGTTTTTGGTCATTGACGCGCGTGACGTCACACACCAGTAAACCAATCAGTGTTCTTAAAGAAACCGTTTGCTGGAGATTTAATATTTACTGGCATGTGACGTCACGCGCGTCACATGACCAGAAACAACGTTTACGTCGCAGATAAAAATTCAGTATTTTTTAAATTTTCATTGGCGTATTATACAAAAACTACACACAAAATGTTGCAAAATAGAGTGAAATATGTTTATTTAATGTGTTATCTGATGGGATGATCACAATTTATGCTATATTTTAAACATTCTTAAATACCGTACCTATTCTAAAGGATTGTTGTGGTATAGTGACCGATGATCTAGTCAGGAGAACAGTAACTGTCGATCCAGATCCCCTGGTTCGAATTTCATGTGCACCACTGTCTTTTCAAAGTCATGTGCGTAATGCCGCCTAATTTAAAACGGCGAAGGAAAACATGTTCCTAGAACATTTTGAGTTTTCTTACGTCATCCACCCCGCACTAGGCCAGCGTGATGGGTTATGACCTGGACTCTCACCTTGCGAGAAAAGGCTTCGAGTCGTAGCAGTGGAAACATTTAGGCTGCCTAAGCACAGTATAGATAGATAATTTTTTTTCTTTTTTTTTTAATATAAAGTGACGAGACGAGTGCCTGATGGTAAGCAACATGCCTGCCACATAACACCACAGTGACGCGCAGCTATTGGAACATGAAGAGTCCAAATCATTATCTAGCACTGCACTGCGCTCGTCACCCAGAGATCTAAGTTGTAATATCTCTAATCCCTGTAATTTCCCTGAAAATATTGCCCTTCAAACCGGAACACAGTAATGTTTGCACATTACTGCTTGGCGGTAGAATAACTGGCAAAGGTGTGGTCCTTCCCCAGGCGGACTTTGCCAAGAGTCCTACCACTACAAATATAACATTATTACTTTATTAATTACTTTATTTATTTATTGTACATAAGAAACAGAACAATAAAAACTAGTTGTACAATCGGTGGCGATATCACTAAACCCGATCTCTTCCAGGCAACTTTAGGATGGAAATGTTTGTAGAAGTAATAAAAAACACTACCAATAGCTTATTACCTTTGATATTAGGAGAAACGGCGATAATATCTAGACACGGGTAGGGTTGTCTCAATTTTAAAAACGTGGCACCAAAATAAAATTAAAACATACGAAAAACGTCAGTCAACCCTGAGCCGCGCTCCTGCAATACTAAAATTGTAATGTAGGCAATGCAGGATCGCGCTTCCCGCGTCTCACCCCGCACGATTGCCCCGTCTAGACGGCGTCGTCGAACGACTGTATGATTTAATAGATTGCTGAAGTGTTCTTACATTGTCAATAATGTTCTTATCCCCGAGGCGGACGATCTTGGGGACGGGGTCGGCGATGGTGGTGTCGCGAGAGGAGGCGCGGGAGCAGTGTGCCGCCGTCAGTACGAACTTCGAGCTGATGAGGGAACTGCCGCATTTGAATACCCACGTGCCGACAGCCGCCTCCCAACCTATGGCGCCCTGGTACAAAAAAACGGTTATAGAAATAAAACTAGACTTTCACTAACATTATAAATGAGAGTAAGCAAGCTGAAGTGGCAATGCGCGCGCCACATTGCTCGCAGAACTGAAAACCTATGGGGAAAAAGGTTCTCGAGTTGCGACCACGAACCGGAAGGTGTAGTGTCGGACGGCCTCCCACTAGATGGACAGATGACCTCACAAAAGTGCATCAAACCGCTGGTTGTAGGTTATGCACTTGGGTAGGACTGTTTGTTGTGGAAATCTCTATGTTCAGCTGTAGACGTCTTGGGGCTGATGATGATTGATTGATAAATGCCAAAGTTTGGATGTTTGGTTATTTGTTGCGCAATCACGTCATAACGTCTGAACGGATTAAGCTGAAATTCGGAACACAGCTAAGTTATGGTCTGGAAAGACACATAAGTTTTTTATCCCTGGAAAATAACGGGAACGGGTAATATACGAGAAAAACAGCTTGATGGTTCTAGTAAAATATGTTTATTATATCTTTATTTATTTATAAAATTTGGCGTAAATGACACCGTACAATCATAATTACCTTTAGTTTACAATATACCTCTATGCAAGACGTGAGATTTTAAACCGACGCGATGTGACTGTTACAAATGACTGCGATGCGATAAGTTAGTATTTTATACAGTATAGAGTGACGAGACGAACAAGACATGCGCCTGATGATAAGCACCTGCCACATAACAGCACAGTGACACGCAACTATTGGAACATGAAGAGTCCAAATCATTACCTAGCACTGCACTGCGCTCGTCACCCAGATATCTAAGATATTATATCTCTAAGACCTGTAATTTCTCTAGAAACATTGCCCTTTAAACCGGAACACAGTAATGATTGCACATTACTGCTTGGCGGTAGAATAACTGGCAAAGGTGTGGTACTTCCCCGGGCGGAGTCGGCTAAGAGTCATACCACTACAGTTTATGTTATAAAATCGTTAGATTATAATCTGATGGTTTTTAGAATTTTACGGTGACAAAATATACATAATATATACAAATCTATATATTATATAAAAATCAATGCCACTTTTCGTTGTTATTGAACTCCTCCTAAACGACTGGACCGATTTGGTTAATTTTGAATTATTCGTGGAAGTCCAGGGAAGGTTTGTACGTAGAGAAAATTTAAAAAAGTCTTGAAAAAGTGTAAAATGAACATCTTTCTATATCATCCCATATACAAACAATTTGTACTAATACTTAAAAGCCAATTTGAACCTTAATACCATACTGTAAAGTTCATGTAGGTATTAGTGAAGAGATTTCGAGAAGGCAAAATAAATAAACAAAGTAACGATAGTTCTGTCAAACGCATTCAATGTCGTCATATGTCATTTCATTTTAGCAGCGATTTTATATTTTAATGTTTTTTTTGTGTGTATAGATTTGAGGATGGTTTAGATTCACAAATAAGCTCGGCAGATGGCGCTGCAGACAGTGTCTAGGTTATGATCCGAGCGAAGCCGGAGCGGGCCGCTAGTATACACATAAATATAGTTATTATAAATGCGAAACTGTGGATGGTAGTCGCGCAACCATGTCAGAACGGCTGAACCGACCGGAAATTTTGTAACATAGGTCAATAATACTCTGGAATAGTAAGTATGCAACGTGAACACGGTCTTCTCATCACGTGGTCTTCTCGTGACCACGTAACTCAACGTAAACGTTGCAAGGGAATTAAATAATAATTTAGATCGCAATTAAGTCCTGTCTAATGTTTTCAATGAGTTCAAATCGTTAAAGTTAAAAGCTATAACAGTTGCCTATCCAAGGTATTGGACAATAAGTACGACATTTTCCCCTTATTTAGTAATATTAAAATTAATTTGTAATATCAATCTGTTTTGTGACAGAACAAAAATTGAAATGGTGTTTTGATTAAAATCTGTGACAAAAAAAACAAGGCAAGTATTAAAAAATGTTTTATTATGTGAGCAAGAAGAGAGAAGATATTATATTTTTACCCGACTGCGCGACGCAAAGGAGTGGTAATGTGTTTAACAGTCTATGTATGTATGTATGTATGTATGTTTGTATGTTCCTTTGAAGCTCTATACAGACCAAACGCCCAGGCCGATTTTTATGATTCACACGTCAATCGATTCCTCTTAATCTGGCGAGTGACACTAAAGACATGACATTAGTGTAAATCCAATATGGCGGTTACCGGACGCCATATTGTCCAAATTAAAAAAATGAAAATCACCAAACTATGTCTTTTTTTTTTTTTTTTTTTATTTAATTTAAACACTCCACAGACTCCGGGGTCCGTGACTTTTGTCATTACATTAATCTTTTTTTATTTACATAGTTCTTGGATTAGGAGAAGAAGAGGAAAATAAGGGGGGGAGTAGGGGGGTGGTGAACATTTTAAGCGTAATTCTAAACGCTCCCTGCTGCAGTGTTGAAGGCAGCCACGAAGGCCGTGTTGGTGCTTCGGCTGCCGCTTTGATTGGCTGCGGCTTTTTCCGCGGCTGCCCTCTGCTGTGCCCTTTCGGAACCGGTTTGGTTGGTCGAACTAGGAACGGGGTGTCCCCAGCTGTCAGTTGCATTTGTTAGGTCGTGCGAAGGGGCTCTGAGGAAGCTCAGATTTTCTCCCCTATCTTCGTATACGACAACCTCATGATGTTTAGAAGCTTCAATGCAACCCAGCCGGTCTGCGACTTTCGCTCTTGAGTATTCGATTGCCATCGCATCCACGCTTATCACCCGGGGTGTTTCACCCGCATTTCTGCTAAGATGTGCAAGCAGCGCACTTGCCTGTGTGAAAGGTGTCCGACCTTCCGAGTATTCTATTAGTGCAATCGTTTTGTTTCTCGATCGCACCAACCGAAATCGGTGGCCGTCTACCTCGCACACTGGCATAGCGTCGAAGGTTTTCCGCTTCATTGTGACTTTTGCGGTACTCCCATTGAGCAGACAAGACAATCCCGGCGACAAACGGGCGCGTTTCCTTTCCCAGGCGAAGCAAAAGCTTATTCCGAATCTCTCTTTGTTGCTATCCATGAAGAGAGCCACCCCGCGGATACGGATCCCCGCCTCTCCTCGGTCTGCGTTCTCCAGTAGTTGTTGGACGGAGATGCTCTTTGAGGAGCTATCTTGGACGGAGATTGCACCCGGCGTGGCGTCCACGGACAGTGGGGTAGGGTGTGGTGGTGAAGGGGGGTGTGTATTAGACTTAAGTGTGGAGTTTCTTTTGGCCGCTATTCGGAATGAACTCTCCATGAAAGCCAGAAGCCGTGGTCTACTATCTGGATCTGCCAAGACGTTGTGGAGATCCGAAACAACCAGCTTCCTGTCAATCATAGATTCGAGATCATGTCTTGCAGCCATGAATCGGGGACAATCTACCAGCACGTGCCAGACATTCTCGGATTTTTCAGAGTCACACTCGCATACAGGACTGCTCTTAAGCTTAAATCTGTACAGGTATTCTGCTATTCCTCCGTGTCCCGTCAACGCTTGTACCTGGAAATGAGTCAGTTTCGTAGTCCTTATCAACCGATATGCGTTTGCTATATCGGGCAGGAACGTCTGAGTGACTCTTCCGGTGTCCGAGGTCTCATATCGATCCTGCCACTTCTTGACCGATTCTTCGCGGATTTTGCGTTTGACGTAGGACAAGGGGATCCCCTCGTAGTCCCTGGGCGATTCCGTGAGTGCTGCCGATTTGGCCAGTTCGTCAGCTCTTTCGTTGCCGACGGTGCCCACATGCGCTCTTACCCAGAAAAGACGAAGAGATCTCCCTTCAGCATTTATCTGTCCAATGTTTTCCTTTATGCACTTTGCCAAGGGGTGACTCGTTTTTGGATTACTCAGCAGCTCGAGTGAAGATCTGGAGTCACTCAGGACATTGACTTCTGGGTCCTTGCTCTTTAACACCATTTGAGTTGCCCGGCAAAGAGCATAGAGTTCCGATTGAAAGACTGTGCATTCGGAGTGGAGCTTGAATTGCGAGTTCTTGACCTCTTTGCCATTCTCCCACCATGTTAGAGCAGCTCCAACCTTACCCTCAATCTTACTGCCATCAGTATAAATTTGAGGTCCTTCTGGAAGATTGGAGGTGTCTTCTATAAGTTCGTACTCTACGGATGTCTGCGTGGACGGATGGGGTTTGTCCAAGTGGTTTACGTTCCGCTCGAGTTCCACTTCTGGTGGGAGGTAATCTTGGGAGAGGTTCTTTTTTACTCTGTACAAACTTGCTGCTTCCTGTATCCTGAGATCCAGGGGGAGCAGACCTGAAAGGGCAAGTGCTGATTTCAGAGAAACAGTACGGTACGACTTGCAGATTTTCTGGGCAAAGCCTCTTTGGATCGCGTTTAAGTGAGACTTGTTTTCCTCGAAGTCTACTGCTTGTGCCCATACACTTGAGGCGTACATGATGATGGGTTCCACTACCGCGACGTAGATAGTTCTCGTGATTTCGCCATTTAATCCCCAGGTCACCTTCGCTGCACATGCGAGCTGTCTATAAATGTTCGCCACTTTTTTACATTGGGCGTTCACATGTGCTTTAAAGTTGAGCCGGCGGTCGATCATTAGGCCTAGCAGTTTGACTTCCTCGACCAGATCGAGCCGGACGCCGGACATGACTATGTTTGGAGTTTCGTACTTCAACTTATTTGTGAAAAGCATCGCGTTAGTTTTATGCGCTGCAAAGTTGAGTTTATTAGTTTTACCCCATTTCACTGTCATGTTCAACGCCCTGCTCGCTTGCTGTTCGATGATGTTCGGGCTGCCTGTAAACACGAGAACGACGTCGTCCGCGAATGCTTGACAGTATACTCCCTCGGCTTCTAGCATTCGTAGTAATGAGTCTAGAATCACATTCCAAAAGGTTGGTCCACAGATAGACCCTTGGACGCATCCCTTGGTTGTTTCCTTCTCATAGACTGCTCTTGCATAGTTGACCTTGATTTTACGATCGCTGAGGTAGGAGTTTACCATGTCGTAGAGGTTTGTTGGGCACCTCTTCTTCGCTAATTGATGTTTGAGGGCGGGCCACCAAGCATTGTCGAAGGCACCTTCTATGTCCAGGGAGATTAGGAGTACGGTGTCTTTACTGTCTACTCCTTTTTTGATGTGCTCTACCAGGTCATAGAGGGCGTCCTCGGTGCCTCTTTGAGGCATGAAGCCGTACTGTTTTCTACTGATGGTTGGGAGGAGATGCCATTGGAGTCGGTTTACCAGAAGCTTTTCAACGATTTTTCCTAGAACGGACAGAAGACCTATGGGGCGGTAAGATTTTGGATGTGTGTAATCTGTCTTACCGGGTTTGCGTAATATGACCACGTGCGCTTCTTTCCATTGCTTGGGGAAGTATTTCAGCGACAAGCATTTGTTTGCTATCGCCAAGAAAACCTCCCATTCGCATCGAATGGCTGCTGCACAGATATCAGCGGATAGCCCGTCTGCGCCGGGGGCTTTTTTCGGATTCAGAGTTCTCAGTACTGATTCCAGTTCCGCTGATGTGAATAATGGGTCATTTTCCGGTAAGTCCATAGGCGTTTCTGTCGTTCGCTCCCGTAGCTCTGTATGACACGGTTGGTCTGTGCTCTCAGAGTCGTCGGGATAGAACGTTTTAGCAAGTAGTTCTGCAGATAGCTGGGGGGATAGAGTGTTACCTTCGGTGTCTCTTAGGAGTATTTCTTCCTGTCTTGTCGAGGTTTTTTTCATCACTCTGTAGATCTTGTCCCACATGCTTTCTTTCTCCTGATTCGTGCAGAACTCTTTCCAGCTTATCGTCTGAGCTTCTTTGACTTTATCCTTGTAGTCTTGCCGAGCAATTTGGTACTGTTCGACTACAAGTTCCACTCTGTCGGGGGCGGCATTCCTGATCCGTCTCTTTCTTCTGAGAACTTCTTTTTTTAGATTATCGAGCGTTTTCGTATACCATGGGGGGGTTGGATTTCCCTTCGGCGAGCTTACAAGTGGAATGGTTTGTTTGCAAGCTTCATGTATACTAGCTGTGTAGCCCGTAATCATCGATTCAAGTTCCAATGGACTTTCACATTTCTCCACTGACTCCGGCGAGAGGTTTCCTTCTGCAAGGGAGGATTTGAACTGTGACATAAAGTTTGACCACTGTGCCTTCTTGGTGTAGTATTTACGAGTTGTTATTGGTCTCTGTTTTTCGAGACCTTTAGTTAGACGCAAAGTGAAGGTGATTGCGTTGTGGTCTGATGTTGTAATACTTTTGTCAACCTTCCATCCCTCGATTTTCCCCAGGAGAGACCCACTGCACGTTGTTACATCTACTATGCTTGTGCAGAGTTTGCCTTCCCTAACGATCTCGAAGGTTGGTGTATCGCCGGAGTTGAGAATAAATAAGTCCATTTCGTTGAAGAAAGAGTTTACGGCTTCTCCTCTCTCATTTTGCGATGTGCTTCCCCACCAGTGGGACCACGCATTCACGTCACCAGCAACAATAAGGTCTTTAGTCGCTAGTTTTTCGCTGAATACTTTAATCCTGCTGAGATAGGGGTCGACTTTTTGGTCTCCTTCTAAGTAGACAGAAATCACTCCCAGTTTTAAGCCTGTGCCGACCAACAGGACCGCCGCTTCCGTTTCGGTAACAAGTTGGGGGTCATGGATGACCTCCAGCCTGTCATCGAAGACTATTATGGCTGCCTTAACTGGTTTTTGCCTATTTAAACTGCACTGAATAACGCGAATTCCAGGATACTGTTTCATTACGCCTTTGTTTCCCACATAGGGTTCTTGAACAAGGGCAACTGAAACTCCCCTTTCTCTCGCGACCTTCAGGAGTTCTGTCGTTGCATTCTGGGAGCGCTGCAGGTTTGCTTGGATGAAACGCATACCTGGTTCGCCTACTCTTTGGGAGACTGAGCCACTTTCCTCATGAGTGCCCTTAGCAATACGATATACGAGACCGCGCTATACCATCCCATTTAATCCTTTCAGGGCACTCGCTACTAAAGGCGTTGTGAGCGAGTTCTCTGTTGGGGCTGTTGGGATGAGCAATCGCACAGTTCTTGCATTTGGGTGGCAGGTCTTCTTTTCTTGCCTTGCATTGTGTCCAGGAGTGGGTTTTTCCGCAGTGACTGCAGGACTCATCCCTTTCCCGGCAGATCGCTTTTGTATGGCCGAAACCTAGGCACTTGGAGCACTGCACCAAGGGCGAATGGTCTGCCACAGGTCTCCTCTGGAGTCCTATGTAGACCTTTTCAGCGTTCAAAAAAGCTCTGTGAATGCGAGGGGAGACCTCGATCACCGGATGACACTCGTGCGGATTTCGCGCCTTTTTCCTGTATCGCACCCTGATCGCACTCTCTTGCAAATTAACCCCCTGTAGCAGGTGTTTATTCTGCGCCAGAAGATTTTCCACTATTTCGTTATCCTTATGAATCGACAAGACGTCTCGAATGATGATCAGTGGGTTACCTGCTTTCGCAGTTTCAACCTTTAGAGACTTGTCTTGCTGCACACGATTTCTGACTAGGCCAAGGTCTTCCTCTGTGCTACAACTCAGGATGACTTTCCTGTTTCGACCTTTGCGCACTCGGTCAACTCTTGCTCCAGTCTTCTTTGTGTCCAGTGCTAACGCTATCTTGTCTATCAAATTTTCAGATGTCGTGGATGATGTGGGATTTGCCGTTGTCACGATCAGTGTATGATTAGGTTTTGGCACAATGGGCTTAGCCGCGATTTTGGCGTAGGCGGGCTTCGGTGGCTTGCCGGTTTCCGCTTGGGAGATTTCGGCCTCGATGCTCAGAACTGGTGCAGGAAGAGTTAATTTATCTTGTCGCATAGTCCGGAGTTCCGAAGATACAGCCTCGAGCCGTTCGGTGATTGGTAGCACGTGCTCGTCGATGTTAATTTTAATTGGGGCGGGGGGTGGAGGGAGTGATTGTTCAGTCAACATTTTTTCGATTTTGCAAAACCTGTCCGAATAATTTAAGGGGATTGGAGGTGGAGGAATCAAGGCGAGCTCTTTTAGCATTTCAGCGTTTTGGCGAAGAGCCTCAACAGTTTTCTCTCTTTCTACGTTTGAGTCTCTCCGCATCTCGTCTACCTGTCTTTGAAGAATTTCTATCCCAGTTTTAAGGCTGTGACAGTCATTCCGCAGCGGTGTCAGATCGACGGTGGGGTTTTGGCTCGGCGCTGGTGATTTGAGGTAACTGTTGATGCTCTTCACCGCCTCCGCTGTTGCTTTGATCTGTTGGTGGGGCTCTATCGACTCGAAGCTCTGCCAGTCTCTAATAGCTTTAGTTTCTATTTGGAGTTCGCTAAGTGTCTCGCGCGCCAGAGCTACCTCTTTTGTTAGGTCGTGATCAATTGTCTGTAAGGACTTTGAGTGGGCCCTTTCCACCGAGAGCAGCTCCACTGCGTGTCGAGTTCGTTCTTGTTGTAGTGAGACTATGTGACGGTGCCTGGACTCTGCCAGGGAGAGGACGATCTCGTAGAGCGCCTGGAGACTCTCGATAGCTGTTTGCTTTAAATCCTTTCTCAAATTATGGGATTCTTCGAGAGCGTCCTTCCCCCGGAGTAGTGCGTCATTTGCCACTTTAGTTGCGCTGTCCATCTCGACCCCCGTCCGCTTTGAGCTATGTGCGATCAGCATACTGGCTCTTTTGCAGCGGGCGGAGTTCGGGAAAGATGTCTCTGACACACTATCCATATCGTCATCCGTCCTCAACTCTTTTGGCGGTGAGATCCCGCACTGTTCCCAGTCCCCGATCCTGTCCATCGCGGCCACACGTTCTGGGCTCGTCCCCGGCACCGAGGTCACCGGAGCCGAGATTTCGCTAGCTGTTTTTGAATGCGGTGGCGAGGAGGCGTGACCGAGTGTCTGAGCGCAGCGGGACCCCACTTCAGGGAACTCTGTGGGCACCCCAGGGCATTGTCCCGGGTGCTGCGTCGGCTGCACCACCTCCGACTTGCTGGTCTTAATATTTTTTTTCAAAATGCGTTTATGTAAGGTCGATGCCACTGACCTTACTGAAAGCACCTTTGTTCGTGTGGGTGCCATGGCAGGGGCAGATGTGAGGCAAGCAGAGGTGGAGGGGGCGGATTTTTTGGTTGTATCGGACATGTTTAGTATATTAAGAAGAACAAAATACTTATTTAGGTATTATTTAACAGCTTATGTTGACTAGGTCTAACCTGCAATTACTAATTAGGCTTAATTTACGCGGTCAGATTTAACTTTTAGCTTCTTATCCTACTCACGGGTATTCCTCTTCTTCTTCTATTCCAAGCTTGGATTTGTCAATTTTTTTCACGTACACACTCAACGTAGATGTTCTTCGGGCTGTCCAATAGTCCAGTAAACAGCAGTCAGTTTTTCCGCAGGGGCCGACGATTATGTTGTTGTCTCCTAGGTTCGCCTCTGAGATCGGTGTAGAGTGCAGAGGGTGACGTCACAGTTGGCGGGGGGAGGTGTCGTAGGCGCCTGCCGATGACCGATGACGTGCTGCAGATTGGTCTGTACAGCGAAACGAACGTGCGGCGGATATCTCTATATCGGTGATAACTCTATCGGTATTAGGTATGTCGTCGAACGTGACTTTTGTTCGATTCTTAGTTATGCGGTCTCCTGATGTTACTTCCGAACTAACCTTTGTTTTCAGTTGGATTTCCGATATTTTTTAAGATTTCTCGTTGTTCCTGAGGTCCTTGGGGCTGTCAACACCGCTCCGGGGTCGCTGGACTGTTACTAGTTACACTGATTCTACTGAGATGCACGCAGCTCAAAAAAATCCACTCGTTTTGTTTTTTTTTTGCGGAGCTGTTGTTGAACGTGTACGTGTTTGATAGTTCTTCCAGACCAGACCAAACTATGTCAAGAGGAGTATCGTTGAATAGGTATTAAAAAATAATGTTTAGCTTTCTTTCAATGTTTTTCGATTTGACTGACCGTTTAGGATGTATATCGATTTAAAGTTGAGTAACAACCATTCTCACATTTATAGGTTTTTAGGTAGCAGAAAACTTCGTATAACTAACTGTACGTGTGAATGTGGATAGACATTATATACTAATGTATCTAGTAGGCATCGATATAAATCAATAGATGTGCCCTGAGCACCTTGAAGTTGGTAATAAACTGCGTCTCTGTATGTATCGTAAGTGGTTTACAAACAACCAATCTACTTGACCCCTATAATCGCTAGCGGCGAGATTTGCTGTGTTTTTACTTATTTTTTTAGTTGTCGACAACGAATAATGATAGGTAAAAACGTTCGGCGTCCACCGCGTCCTGCAACCGACTAGAACGGAAAAAGTGAGCTCACTCTTTCCAACGTTGACATGATTGCGCGCGCCGTGAAGTTTGGGAGGGCCCATCTTGGGTTCTACGATCTATGCTAGTAGATATATTGGACTACCTTTTTTTGTACGTGCAGGAAATGTATTTACGCATACCCTGTATATTTGTAGTGGTAGGACTCTTAGCAGAGTCCGCCTGGGGAAGTACCACACCTTTGCCAATTATTCTACCGCCAAGCAGTAATGTGCAAACATTACTGTGTTCCGGTTTGAAGGGCAATGTTTCCAGAGAAATTACAGGGCTTAGAGATATAACAACTTAGATCTCTGGGTGACAAGCGCAGTGCAGTGCTAGGTAATGATTTGGACTCTTCATGTTCCAATAGCTGTATGTCACTGTGCTGTTATGTGACAGGCATGTTGCTTACCATCAGGCACATGTCCTGCTCGTCTCGTCACTCTTTATTAAAAAAAAAAACCCCTTCTGCCCCGCCCGGGAGACAGCCGGGTTATGTTGCACTCTATATCTACTAATAAACCTCCATGGGGCTTCAACTCTGCCGCTGATAGTGGGAACACGGAACCGCTCTCGGATTGCTCCGCCTCGGTCGCTCATCTCCAACTTCAAACGATTTAGTACTCAACGTCAATCGAAAACATATACTAACACAAAACTATATGAATTACATGCAGTAGAAAAACCTACATATTATATCAGTAGAAACGAAGACATTTGGTCAACAACCAAAAGATGCATAATATTATGTTGAGCATATTAACATTCACAACATTGTTCATAACTAAAAAGTATAAAATAAAAATATATAATTTAAAAACTCAAAAACCCGACTGCGTCAAAAGTGAACCAAACTACGTACTCGCTTACTAAAAAAACTGAAAAGAATAAAACAAGCACTTAGATTTCTGGTGGTCTAGAAATCTATAATATGTTATTGTATTAATACTATTGAAATATATACAATATTTTCTAATAAAAGAACATTACAACTGAACAGTCGGGATCCATTGAACAATTACATTGTATATCGAATAATAATGGATCCCGACTCTTCAGTTGTAATGTTCTTTTATTAGAAAATATTGTATATATTCCAATAGTATTAATACAATAACATATTATAGATTTCTAGACCACCAGAAATCTAAGTGCTTGTTTTATTCTTTTCAGTTTTTTTAGTAAGCGAGTACGTAGTTTGGTTCACTTTTGACGCAGTCGGGTTTTTGAGTTTTTAAATTATATATTTTTTTAGATAACGAATAATTAAAGAATTTGTTTTATTTTAACATCTTCTTATATATAAAATTCTCGTGTCACAGTGTTTGTTTCCTTACTCCTCCGAAACGGCTTTACTGATTTTAACTAAATTTTATATGCATATTCTGTAGGTATGAGAATCGGCTACTAGCTATTTTTCATACCCCTAAGTGACAAGGGTTGTTCACTAAGGCAAAACAACGTTTGCGGGGTCAGCTAGTTTTAACATAATATTATGTTTTATCAAATGCGAGTCGTGATGGCTAGAATGTGCGATTCTTAGTTGTGAGATAGTAGGGTCGATTCCCGCCTGTACCGGTCGGTACAGGCTTGAGTGATTTTCCACATGCATATGTACAAACGGGACCCGGTCACTGTGGGGCTTTCGACTAAAATTATTTGGCTGATTATCACTTGCCAACCAACGGTTCGCCTATTTTTTACTTTGACAACGAATTATTGTCAAATTCTTGTATGGCAACGTTTCATTTTGTATTATTGTTAAGCTGATTATTATAATGCCACAATACGTTAATAAGCAGTGCACTTATCATTTGCCAAATCCTTCACTAGGCCAGACAACTTTTAGACGAATAACGTTTTGTCTGTGTAATGTCCCATGCCCAAAATGAAAAGGACATCCTTGTAAATAAATTGATTCAAAATTTGATCGAAAATTCAGTGTTTTAAAAAAAGCTTTTTCGAAATCTAACACACCAACAATATACAACTAAATGAATATTACTCTAACTGAAACATTCGCTACTTCAAAGTTGGCCTTTTAAAAATGTTATTATAAAAGGCATACCAAACGTACAGTTGGCAACTACTAGGTTGGAAAACAAAACAAAATTATATAATATGTTTGACAAATTATTATTCGGCGAAACACAATTCTGCGAAACGTTAGTCGGCAAGTCTAACAATTTTCGGCGAAAAGGCAGAGGACCGTACAAACTTATCACCAATTACTTTAACTGTGAAGTAAAACATCGTGATGAAACCAGCGTGTTCCTAAAATTTCTGAGGTTATGTGTCATCCCTCAACTCTTTCACTGTTAGACACGGTCCCAGGTCCTAGCAGTGGGAACATTTAGCTTTTTGTTAAAAGCCTCTACTGTCTACCGAACGTTGGGCTAGTCAGTGCAGAAGACGCAGGGCCCTACTGTCCTATTTTTACTGTACTCAACAGTATTAGATCGCTTGTAACGACTACCAGTTATTCTACCGCCAAGCAGTAATGTGCAAACATTAATGTGTTCCGGTTTGAAGGGTAATGATTCCAGAAAAAAATACAGGGCTTAGAAATATAATATCTTAGATCTCTGGGTGACGAGCGCAGTACAGTGTTAGGTAAAGATTAAATTTGGACTCTTCGTGTTACAATAGATGCGTGTCACTGTGCTGTTATGATAAGATAAGATAAGATAAGATATTTTTTATTGGCATAAATTGAATACATACATTACTATTGTTATAATAATATAAGTTACATTTATGGCCTCGTCAGATTTACAATTAATAACTTCATTAATTTGTACTGTGAGTACTCTTGAAATACTCACATCAAGAGACTTATTAATCACATCAATTATTTTGAAATACATACATTAATTTTTGATCGTCATGTTATTTAATACATAAATTCCATACATTTGGAATAATCACTTCGGTTATAAAAGCTGTATAAGGGCTTTCGGTGGAAAAAATATTTAACATAAAAAAAATATATTTAACATAAATTACCAGCGTAATCTTCGTCAATGGTTGTTTTATACAATAATAATTATAATCAAATTGTTAAAATGCAAACCTAAGAAAATGAATAAATGAATGAATTATAATCATAGATACTTATTTTTCGTTAATAAAACAAACTACTATTTTATAGTCATCGTATTTGTTTTTCATATATTCTGCTACTTTATACAAGGTTTTCGACAGAAGCAGATTTCTTACATTTTGATAGAACGCATTGTCTGATGCACAATCTTTTATACAATTTGGCAGTTTATTATAGAGTTGCTGACCTATCACAATAGGATTTTTTGTAGACAAGTGCAACCTATGCTTCACATGTAACAAATTATTTTTGTGTCGAAAGTTTAAATGTGTATAATCACCACGAGTCTGATAAAGATGAAGATTTGATCGAACATATTTTATAACTTCATAAATGTATACCGATACTGAAGTCAAAATCCCCAGACTCTTAAAAAGTTCTCGGCATGATTCTCTATATTTTGCTTGTACTAAAACCCTTATTGCACGTTTTTGCATTTTCAGGATGCGCTCATTATCAGTAGAATTACCCCAAAATATAATACCGTACGTCATAACTGAATGTATATACGCGTAATAAACTTCCTTCAGGTACCATTTTATGTGGCAGGCATGTTGCTTACCATCAGTCCTATGCCCTGCTCGTCTCGTCACTCTATACTACAAAAAACCCTCCCCTGCACCCAAGACGGTACAACCTCTGTTTGGGCCGCCGCCGATAAAGAAGATCAGGGAACGGCCTATCACCCCCTTCTGGGTTGCTAGGTCTAGGTACAGGGATCCCAAAAGCGGATGCTTTACAACCATAAGGAGAAGGATCTATCATATGCTGACTTTTACCCAGCCTGTAGGGCTGTGGGAACACTAAGGCCACGTTTAAAATACCTCGTGTGCTAGGGGCCTAAGTGGGCCGCTTGTGCTTATGCTGTCTTAAAATAAACATACCATATGAGGAAATTCTCCAGGTGTGGTATCTCGGCCTCCGATCGCGAAATGAGGGTCGAAGGGTCCTCTGTGTTTCATTCTGTACGCTACACCTGAAATAAAAAAGCTTTTGTATATGTAATTAAATATGAAATCTTAATTAAAATTTAATTACAAGAAATTGATAAAATAAACTACTACCAAATGAGCAGTAAGTAAACTACATTGTAAAGAATTAAATATTTATGTCTGTTGTTATCCCAATAATATTACAATATGTATATTCTATTTCTTTTTCTATGAGCCTCAAAAAATTATTTTATCTGCCGAAAAATATTATTTCAATTTTTTGAGCAAGCAAGCAAGCTGCAATTTTGCTCAAATTTAATTTGTACTCACATTCAGCCGACCTTTCAGCTTTTTCCTGTCTGTGTTTGATTTCCCAAATATATTCGTAGCATTCTGAAATTAAAACAATTTTCCAACTTAGCTTTCCATTAATTTTAATAAATAATTCAGAGTTTAAGAGCAACTTATATGAGAACAACCTTCGGTGTATTTCAGGATAAGTATATTATTTAATTAATACATATTGATAAGAAATTTCACGAAACATTAAACCCTATATAAATGTTTATTACCGTGAAAGCCAGATAATTGGTATAATACTTCTTACATACTTATTGTATTCAAACAAAAATATAATTGAAAACTCAAAAACCCGACTGCGTAAAAAGTGAACCAAACTACGTACTCGCATACTAAAAAAAACTGAAAAGAATAAAACAAGCATTTAGATTTCTGGTGGTATAGAATTATATAATATGTTATTGTATTAATACTATTGAAATATATACAATATTTTCTAATAAAATAACATTACAACTGAAGAGTCGGGATCCATTATTATTCGACATACAATGTAATTGTTCAACGGATCCCGACTGTTCAGTTGTAATATTCTTTTATTAGAAAATATTGTATATATTTCAATAGTATTAATACAATAACATATTATATAATTCTATACCACCAGAAATCTAAATGCTTGTTTTATTCTTTTCAGTTTTTTTTAGTATGCGAGTACGTAGTTTGGTTCACTTTTTACGCAGTCGGGTTTTTGAGTTTTCAATTATATTTTTTTATTTTATACTTTTTAGTTTTTAAAGTAAAAAAAGTAAAAAGTTTTTTATTGCGGCAAAAAATAATATAACTTGTCTATACTAATAATAAAAAATAATATAACATAATATAACATAACTTGACTACCCCATTATTAATGTAATTATCCTTAATTGCTATATACAAATTAATTTTCCTACGCACATTGTAATTGATTTCATTTCCATTGTACTTAAAATTACGAATATAAATTTGAGTATAATAAGATCTATTAAATAACACTATACAAATTCACACATAAATGAAACAATGAAATAATTGCGGCAAGCAAAACCAGCGCGCGCGCATTGTTGGCCGAATCTGTTGTTCAACGTGCAGAGCGATCCACATGAAAAACGCTAACGCTCACGCTCAGTCGCGCTCCTCACTCAGTCCGCCTCTGCGACGGCGAATGTACGCCAGCTTTAGCCCTCGCAACCACCACGATCTCATTAATTTATTTTTACTATTGTACATTTACTCATCGAAAATACAAATACACATATTATGTTCTTTTATGGTAGACAAGCGTCAATCTTCAAAACTAAAGCAATTCTGAGAAAATGACATCCCCACTATGCTCGAAACTATGTTACAATTACAATATATGTACATGGTCAATTAGTAGTCAAGTCGAAGTCATTTCTAATTTAGTCAATACTTTCCAATTGCATTCAATTATAATTATAGCTTAAATAATAGCACTAAATCAGCATTGTGACAGTTACATGTTAATAGTCACTAGTCATCGCATTAGGATTCCCTGTGTCGCGATGACTAGTGCTCTTCGTGGTGCGGAAAATATGATGCTTATTCAGTAGTCCGAACGTAAGAATAATATATGTATATGTATATATATTTATGAGATAATTGGAAATTTGATATTAATTAGTAAAAAATATGAAATAAAATCAGAAAACACGAACCTTCACTGGCCGAGATATTGACATAGGTACACACGGCATAACTAGGTATATACACAAACAACAGAACGTACACACAGATAGATATGCACCCTCACACATTGGATGCGCGTACACTGAAATAAATATGCTCGCACACGGACACACACAAACACCATATCTATACAGTAATACCAGACAACAGACCATAATTTGTATTTTAGTGATTATTTATTAGAAACTAATCCGTAGAAGCTCCTCAGTCTCTTTTATATTTATACTGTTCAAGAATGTTTTTATTTTACTCTTACATATGAATTTGGAATTACTTAGTATGCCCAATTTTCCATTCAATTTTGCATAAATGAAACCTCCCCGATAACTGTAAGCTCTTTGTCCAATCAACAGTTTGGTTCTCAAAACTGCCCACCTTGGAGTGCGCCTGGGTTTGGAGCCTTGGAGTATGTTGGACTGCGAAGCAAGTGCAGTTCGATGAAAACGCAGCGCCACTGCCATTACATACAGTTGTCTCACCGTCAAATGCTTTGTCTCTCTGTACAGTGTTTCGCTTGGAAACAAGTAGGGTTTGTTGTATGCAACTTTCAAAACAGCCCTCTGTGCCCGCTCTAATGGCAGCAGGTGGCTTATGCAAGCGGAACCCCATGCAATAATGCAGTAATTTAACACTGACAAGCAGAGTGATGTATACACCAGGTTTATTACCTTATGGCTGGCAATACTTTTAAGTCTTTTAAAAACAAAAAGCAATTTTCTTATACGACCTTTAACGCTATGTATCTGCTTGGTCCACGACAAAACTTCATCGATATGAATTCCTAGGTACTTAATGCTCTTTTCTTGACCCAGCACTGGGCAATCACACTCGGCTCCATCTATACTCTGACAAGTGTGAAGTTTTATACGCAGAGTTTCGCTTGGACTGCTGCGGGTTGAAACTCTAAAAGCAATGATTTTGGTCTTCTGGGCATTTATAGTGAGTAGATTATAATTCAGCCAAAGTACTACTTGTCTGAGACCGCTGTTTGCTTGATTACTGACGTCCTCCCAATCACTTCCATCAAATATTACTGCTGTATCATCAGCAAATGTGAACAATTTCGCCTGACTAAGTGTGATGTTGCATAAATCATTTATATATATCAAGAAGAGTGTTGGGCCTAAAACGCTTCCCTGCGGCACCCCAAACGTTATTTCCATCTGGTTACTACTCATATCTCCAACTTTTACCTTTTGCGTACGATCGGTCAGGTAAGATTGAAACCATTTCAGAGCCACACCACGAATACCAATTTTTTCAAGCTTTTTCACCAGTATTTTGCGGCTGATCGTATCGAAGGCCTTAGCTAAATCGCAAAAGACTCCAACACATTTGCGTCCCGAGTCAAGAGTCTTTGAAACATGGTCAACGAGATTTATGACGGCGTCCTCCGTTGATCTACCAGATCTAAATCCAAATTGGTTGCTTGAGAGAATGTTATTTTTTTCAAGGTAGGTAATTAAATTTTTGTTTACAACCTTTTCCAATATTTTTGAGATCGAACCTAGTAGAGAGATGGGTCGATAATTGCAAACTTCTTTTGAGTCTCCTGCTTTAAAGATGGGACAAACATTGGCTTGCTTGAATTGTGCCGGGACCAGCCCACTATCCAAGCTTAAATTGCAAACGTGAGCAATAGGTGCAGCAAGTGTATGTTTACAATGTTTCAGTAAGTGATTGCTAATTCCATCATTTCCCGGCGCAGATTTTGTTTTGAGATTGGCAATGATTCCATCTATTTCAGAAGCGTTGGTGGAGGCTAAGAAGAAAGAGCTGGAAGGAGAGTTTGGGAGCTTAACGTGTTGTACTAGATCTTCCTCAGTCATATTCAAATCCGTTAATATATTATTTGCAAGTGATTCACCAATAGTGGCAAAGAATTGATTTGCGTTGTTTATAGCATCGCTTGGGCTTTCGCCTGTCTTTAATAGATTGGTATTGTTTGCTTTTTCTGGTTTAAGATTACACATATCTTTCAGAGTATCCCAGAGCTTTTTGCTGTCTCCGTTGCAACTTTCAATTTTGTTTCGCTCGTGAGCATTTTTTAGGTTTTGTAATATATTGTTGCAGATGTTTCTATATGCTTTATATTTAGTTGCAGCTTTAATGTCGTTTTGATTTTTTCTGCTGATTCTATATAAAAGGTCTCTTTTTCGCATGCATTTGAGAAGTCCAGGTGTTATCCAATCTTTTCTTATGTATTTAGAATTGCATATTGGGTGTATAGTTTTGTGTCGCTCCACAGCGGAGTTTATCACTGCTTCCAGCTGTCTTGTGGCTGAATCGACATCGTTATTTTTATAGAATTCAGACCATTCTATTTTTTCTAGGTCCTTGGCTATTTGATTATAGTCGAATTTGGTTACAACTTTGCTTTCTTTGATATATTTAAGAGGTTTCGAGTGAAAACTAAGCAGCACCGAGTCATGATCGCTAATACCAGATGCACAAACAACAGTGGACGATGGAAAAGAGGATCTGACAAATGCGTGGTCAATGCAGCTATTGTAACGAGTTGAACACTGGTGACTCGGTAAATAACCATTGCTCGATAACACTTCAAGATACTCCTCAGCTCGAGCATCTCTAGTCTCCAGGGATATATCAATGTTCATGTCGCCCAAAATTACAGCTGTATTTCTAGTAAGTGAGGCCATAACTGAGTCTAGTGAACTGATAAAATCTGTGATATTATACTTGGAAGGCGACCTATAAATAGCCACAACTGAATACTCCCCCCCTATGTCGATTACCATACAATTTGCGTCCATGAAAAGTGGCTCAGTTACCTTCACCTCCATGCCTATATTAGAGTAAACTACGATACCATCGTTTTGGTTAAGTGACCTCTTCGAGAAATTACACATGTAATTATCCAAGTGAATTCCACTGAATGCACTATCAGTCCAACACTCTGTAAGAATGATTAGGCTAGGAAGGAACTTAAGTCTAGATAAATACACTTGCAGGTACTTAAAGTTAGCCCGTATACTTCGCATATTTTGCGTTAGTATTGTAAACTTTTGTTGGTTACTATCGAGTCCTAGGTAATTTGCACACATTTCGGGAATAAAACAAAATTTTGCCTTTGTTACCTCCAATTCATCCAGTTCCTCTAACAATTGCTTGTCAATCATTTTAGAATTTCAAGTGTTAAAATAAATGTACCCATAAATGTAATATATTCACCTCTGTTTAAAAATTTGGAATTACCGTAGATTATATGCATAATATCTACAGTTAAAAACTGCATTGAGCAGGCAAGGATAGCCAACTGATAAGGATTCGCATTTAGTTCCGGCCGGCATTTACCGCGGCGAGACGCCCATCCAATAATTTCGAAACGCACTTTTTTGTGAAAATATAAAAACAGCGCAATTATTTCGTGATAGTGTGGTTGAATCGTGCGTGTGTGTCCGAGTGCAAAACAAGTCACATTACATCCACCGTTGTCAGCAGAGTTTCCCGTGATTATCATACGGGAATACCTATGGAATGTTAGGAGCCTTACAGTATCGGTGAGTAATAGTAAACAAAAATGTTATGAGCAATGCTGTGAATGTTAATATGCTCAACATAATAATATGCATCTTTTGGTTGTTGACCAAATGTCTTCGTTTCTACTGATATAATATGTAGGATTTTCTACTGCATGTAATTCATATTTATAGTTTTGTGTTAGTATAGGTTTTCGATTGACGTTGAGTACCTACTAAATCGTTTGAAGTCGGAGATGGACGACCGAGGCGGAGCAATCCCAGAGCGGTTCCGTGTTCCCACTATCAGCGGCAGAGTTGAAACCCCATGGAGGTTTATTAGTAGATAGGGGCACCATATCCATACATGATATAGAGTGCAACATAACCCGGCTGTCTCCCGGGCGGGGCAGTAGGGTATGCGTAAATACATTTCCTGCACGTACGAAAAAAAGGTAGTCCAATATACCTACTAGCATAGATCTTAGAACCCAAGATGGGCCCCATCCCAAACTTCACGGCGCACGCAATCATGTCAACGTTGGGAAGAGTGAGCTCACTCTTTCCATTCTAGTTGGTTGCAGGACGCGGTGGACGCCGGATGTTTTTACGTATCATTATTCGGTGTCAACAACCAAAATAAGTAGAACCACAGCAAATCTCACCGCTAGCGATTATAGGGGTCAAGTAGATTGGTTGATTGTAAACCACTTACGATACATACAGAGACGCAGTTTATTACCAATTTCAAGCTGCTCAGGGCACATCTATTGATTTATATCGATGCCTACTAGATACATTAGTATATAATGTCCATCCACATTCACACGTACAGTTAGTTATACGAAGTTTTCTGCTACCTAAAAACCTATAAATGTGAGAATGGTTGTTACTCAACTTTCAATCGATATACATCCTAAACGGTAAGTCAAATCGCAAAACATTGAGAGAAAGCTAAAAAATATTTTTAAATACCTATTCAACGATACCCCTCTTGACATGTTTTGGTGATTTTAATTTTTTTAATTTGGACAATATGGCGTTCTGAATCCGCCATATTGAACTTACACTAATGTCATGTCTTTAGTGTCACTCGCCAGATTAAGAGAAATCGATTGACGTGTGAATCATAAAAATCGGCCCAGGCGTTTGGTCTGTATAGTGCTTCAAAGGAACATACAAACATACATACATACATACATAGACTGTTAAACACATTACCACTCCTTTGCGTCGCGCAGTCGGGTAAAAAGACAAATATCCATAAAAGTAAATCACAAACATGTTAGTTCTGAGTGGAAAACTACGAAAACACTAAGCGCTTCTGAATTGTCCATATATAAGAAAAATCTTTAGATAATTTGATTAAGATCACAAAAATAATCATAAATTATTTAGATATCTGTAATTAAGATAATTTATAAGAATATAAGAAAGTTACGGCTGGTCTAGTCGGGAGAACGGTGCCTGCCGATCCGGAGACCCCGGGTTCAAACCCCACACGCACCACTGTCTTTTCGAAGTCATGTGCGTAATGCCGCTAACTTAAAACGGCGAAGGAAAACATCGTGAGGAAACCGACATGTACCTAGAATCTTTCAAAGTCATGTGTCATTCACCATCATCCGTGGTGGATGACACATCCACCACGCTGGCCACTAGGCCATTATGGTGGATTATGGCCTTAAATCTCTCCTTGCGAGAGAAGGCCCCGAGTCTCAGCAGTGGGAACATTTAGTGGGCTGTTGATGATGATGATGATGATGATGATTAAGATAATCAAGCCCACTAGCAGTCGGACCGTTGGTGTTGATCATTGGGACCGTAGGGCCGGGGGATTATCTCATTTTCAAAACCTTTCTGAGCGTTTTCGGTCAAAGAAACGCATAACGAAAATGCTGGTGGATATTTGGCTTAGAGAGACGCACTTCTTAGCATTCCATAGATTCACCGTGCCATCCGGGTCCATCGTGTGGCAGAGAGAGAAATCTCGAATAGACCCCAAGACTTGTGACTCGGGCGTAGATTTAAAAGTGACCTTTTAATGACCCTTTTAGTGACGTACGTCAACACTCACCTTCACTACTCGTATTTCTCTCCCTGCTCAGCCAAATCCGACATGATCCTACTAGTGCAGCTTTAGATACTCGTTCTAGTATAGAACTTACTGCACTTCTATAATTTTTGCCATTTTACGTATATTCCGATAACTACCAAATGGGTAGATATTTGAGGCAAACTAAAAACTTATCATAGAGAGGTAACTCTCCTATTTTCTCCTCCTCTGTTCTCATATTATCCCAACACGGAGCTGTAGACTTCGTTTGTGAGTATATCTATATATCTTATATATAAAATTCTCGTGTCACAGTGTTTGTTTCCTTACTCCTCCGAAACGGCTTTACTGATTTTAACCAAAATTTATATGCATATTCAGTAGGTCTGAGAATCGGCTACTAGCTATTTTTCATACCTTTATTTATATGGCAAAACAACGTTTGCGGGGTCAGCTAGTTGTAGTATAAATTACACATTCCGTCAAACATAATATATTTATTGAATAAATAAAATAAAATCAGAAATGTATTGTAATAATTGGAATTTATTACGATTACGATTTAGTCGGGGTTTTCACATCGTCAGACGCGAGCAAAAATATTTTGCAAAACATATAAAAATCATATTTGAGGCGATTTTAAATTTTAATTGGCTAATTGTAATTTACGGCTACAAAATTGGGATTCTCAGAAAGACAGGTAATTTTGTTGGGACGGTGTACCTGCCAGATGATGATTGAGGGATTCATTTTACCCCGCTATGCCAAACACCAATCAGGACGTCTAATACTCTCTTTCTACGAAAACGTAATTTCGAAAAAAAACTCGCGACTTTCCTACTCCCGTTCTACTTCGTTTCGTCCGATACAACATTGTTTGACGTTTAAATGTCCTAAGCTTACTATAATTAGAGTACACTAAGAATATTTAATCGGACAAAACGATGGATCAAAGAAGAATCGCAGTTGGAAAGTCGCGAGTTTATTTCGAAATTACGTTTTCGTAGAAAGAGAGTAGACGTCCAGGTCTGCACCTCCGTGTTGGGATGTATAATAGAAGAAAGATGTAAGTGACGTTTGACGTGAAATTTTCAGCTTGATTCAAATATCTACCCAAAATTTGCTGCCAGCTCTCAGAATAGTAGTAATGCCACCAGTATGCTGGGCACTGCCTCCAATTAGTAGCGAGCTTGATAATCATGGTAATCTTTAGACCTATGTCTATTTATGAATAATTCAGATGTGCTTAGTGTTAGCAGTTATTTTTAAATTTAATTTAGCCACTCCACACAGACTCCGGAGTTCATGACCTTTGTCGCTTGGGTACTCTTTTTTAACATATTTGCAAATTAAACTCTCTGGTGGTATCCAGTCGTGCAGTCAACCAACGCTCGCTGTACGAACCGACCGATGGCATTGTTAACAGTTAGGTACGAGGAGTGTAGTTCTCATTAATTTAATATAGGTTTGCAAAACTAAATTAGCATGGAATTTGTATTAAAGCAGAATATAAACGAGAGCAATAACAAAGATCAGATCATTTAAGTTAGGCGGTAGACCCCCATTGTACCCGACAGGTCTACTGAACGATGGATTCCACTCTTTGACCCAGTAATTATGATTTCAAAAAGTTGACCTCTCAAATAACTCACTAGTTTCACTAATCCTCTTCCCCGTCGCGGTGAAGTCTGGTTTGGGTGAGAACGTGGTGTTGAGACAAGGGTTGGCGCCGTCCATCGCGCGAGTCTCCGTCTCGGTAACGGTTTGCGGGGCTGAAGAAGCCGGCATGATCACGTATCCCCAACCCCAGCGGTCGTCTTGCTGCCGATTTTCAACGATAAGATGACAATTACAAAACACACAAAGCTAATGCAAATCCTACTAATATTAATATAAGAGTGATGGTAAGGTTATGATCAAATAGTAAATAAAGTGGCCAAGTGCGAGTTGGACTCGCCCATGAAGGGTTCCGTTGCAGCAAGTAACATAATATACATAGTACACATAGTTCTTGTAGTTCGTTGTAACTTTGATCGAAGTTTCAATAATAGTGTATTTAATAATTTTATTTATGACGTACTAAAAAAAAACTACTAATCAGATCGAGTTCAAAATAATTTTCGTTGGTAGTTTACATGGTAATGTACATCATATATTTTTTTTAGATTTTTCATTCTCTTACTTTAGAAGTTAGAGGGGGGGGGGGGACACACATTTTACCACTTTGGAAGTGTCTCTCGCGCAAATTATTCAGTGTAGGCGAAAATTATTTTAGAAACCTCAACATCATTTTTGAAGACCTATCGATAGACACCCCACACGTGTAGGTTTGATGAAAAAACAATTTTTGAGTTTCAGTTCTCAGTATGGGGGGCAATCTTGACATCTTTGACACTTATATGTACGGTAATTGTTATCGTATGGTGAAATGTTAAATTTAAACTTTGAAAATGTATACTATTTGTATGCTATTTCCTTTGTTTTTTTTATTTCATTAATATTTGACATGTAAATTGTACATTTATGAATAAAGAACTTTGACTTTGACTTTAAACGCAAAAGTTTGGAACTATGGATGGATGCATGTTTGTTACTCTTTCACATAGAAACTACTGAAGTGATTTGGATGAAATTTGATACATAGATTGATGACGGTCTGGAATAACACATAGGCTCCTTTTTATCTCGGGAAAATAAAGGAATCGGGAATTATGGGGGTAAAACTGGGGGCGCTGCTAGTAATCTATAAATTAAAATATATAGCAAAAACTTGTCTTAATTTTTAAGAAAACTGCGTAGTTAGTAGTAGAAGTAAATGTTATTTAGACTTTTAGTTTGTAAAGTAGGTAAGTATTGTAAGGAAAATATTGTAAAATGTGATGGAGCAATAGACATCCAATTTTTTGGATGAAAGTAGTGATTTACACGCATGATGTAATATGTTTTAAGACAAACATACTAAGAAGTATTTAATTTAAAATGTAATACTCGTCTAATATTTTTATGTAATCTCAACGATTGTTGGACATCACACTACTCGAACTAGCACCAAACTAAGCAAAGTTTGTATGGGTACGTAGTGAATGTAGCGGTAGGAACTCTGGCCAGGAACCAGGCGAACTCTGGAAAGAGTCCAGAGTTCGCCTGGCAAAGTACCATACCTTTGCCAGTTATTATACCGCCAAGCAGTAATGTGAAAATATGACTGTGTTCTAATTTGAGGAGTAATATTACTATCTTATACGTATATCTGGGTGACGAGCGCATTGCAGTGCTAGGTAATAATTTGTAATGATACAGACATCCTGTTCCAATAGTTGTGTGTCACTGTGCTGTTATGGGCAGGCACGTTGCTTATCACTAGATACATGATCTGCTCGACTCGTCACTCTATACTATAGAAAAAAAATACAAAGAGTCGTAGATCAACCACATGTGCCGAAGCCAATATGGGTACATTGGGGAAACACCGACTCAGGCAAAGCATTTTATTTTAATACTCAATACTCAAATATTTATTGCGTCATTATGTTACAGATAAAAGTAATTACAAGGAAACAAGTAATCAGATTTAGGACAAAGCTAAGTCGTAACACAACGTACCCCAACCGGGCATTGCAATTTATGTGACATTATGGAGCGAAGCGTTTTTTTTCACAGTCAGATAGGTATTTAATTTTCATCCTCGGAAATTTTTAGGTCATCAGTAAAAAACTCGGATAGACTATAATAGGCTTTTGACAACAGAAGATCCCTCAAAGTCCTGACAAACCTACGCTCATCCTCAATTTCCTTAAGATTATTGGGAAGTTTATTATAAATTTTTGTAACCATCGCATGCGGACCGGTACTATGTAAAGTTAGTTTTGATGTCGGTACGTTTAAGTTATGGTTGTATAATGTCCTAATAGGGTAGCGCCAGTTGTCTGCTACTTTTTCAAATACATTTGGATATTTTTTAACAAATTTGCATTAAACCTATTCGCTAACGCTGATAAAAATAATTTTCTATTGATCTCAAGTTCATTACGTTTAAGTTTATTCGTTTTGATGAATATAATGTAGGTATTAATAGTCGTAATGGGTAATTAACCGGAGTCGTGGACCTTCGCTTCGTTCAAATGATATCACGCTGCAATGCAAGCCCTTTATAAAGTGATTCATTAAACTAGGTATTTATTACTTTTAATTCGACCTTCATCGTCTATTTTCTTGTTTCTAAGTGACCCTGATCTCTTCATAAGTATGTAGATATGTTTATATTGATAATAACTTGGCACTTGACCGCCAACTAGCGTGATGCTAAGCAAAGTTGTCCTCATAATGGATTGCTTTAAGCTAAAAGAAACCGATTCACCACTTGAACATACTCAGATCATATCAATTAGGAAATACTCAGGCAATGCATTCTAAATTTTAGATTTTCTTATTACAAAGTTGGTTAATATGTACCTATATGACTGGCCTTAGTGTGTAGTAGCTCTGCCTGCGAAGCCGAGGGTCGTGGGTTCGATTCCCACCCAGTACAAATATTTGTGTGATGAATTCAAATGTTTGCACTGTGTTTGGGTGTTTCTATGTATAATAAGTATGTATTTAAAACTATATAAGTATTATATCAGCTATCTGGCCGCCAACATACAAGCTTTGCTTAGTTTGGGGTCAGATGGTGTTGTGTGTGAATTGTCCACCAGTATTTATTTATTTATAATATGTTGACAGATACGTTATGGGTGTCATTTAAAACGCATAATTTTTTTGTCCTAATTTACTTTGGCACAATGAAAGTAGCATAATTAAATAAATAGTGTCATAATGAAACTTTTGCATAATAGTTTTTTGGCATAATTTGTTTTAAGCATAACAATCTATTGTACTACATTCGATTCGACTACTTATGAGACGCATAATAGTCTCTAGGCATATTGATGAGACAAATAATAGTATTTAGGCATTTTTTATTTATTTGTTGTGCTACTAAATATAGACCCAGGTTACATAGGATCCAGGTCCGACTCGGAGCACCCCGACTCCACCTAGTCTTGTCGTTACTACCCCTAGAGTGTATACAAAAAATGCAGGAGCCTGAAGCTCAAGGGAAGTCAAGTATGGAGTGATTCAAGTATGGTACGAGTATAAGCGACACTCAGGGCTGACCACAGAGCTTCTGGCGGGAGCCCACCCGGAGTCAAAAAGTGCATACTTCTTAGGTAGTCGTCGCTTAGGTCTCGTCTGCTTTTCTCAATGTGTGCCTTAAAGTCATCTTTATGATAAATATGTATATGGTTATGTGTTTAAACAATACATAATGGTAAGTTATGCTGTATATGGTAATGCTAGTTAAAAAAAAAGTTGAGAGGTGTCAAGGGACACCCGGATGGAACGAAGTTCTTGTCGATTAATTAGTGAAGGAATTGTAATAAAATTTTTAAGTTATAATAATATTTTTTGATTAATACTTGTTAACAAATATAATGTACTTAACATAAACTTAAGGAGTAGCATTGACGTATTATATAAACATTATAAAACTGATTCATTATTATCATTCCGAATGTTAGCCATTCGGATTGCATTTAGAAACAGTACTCATATTATTTCCAACGTTACCTACAAATTTTAGTTTTACAAATGAAATTTGTCGAAATATGCGTCAATCACACCAATCGATATTACATGAACATTACGATATATAATATACGATAGTATATAACGTGACAACATCATTACAATACATTGATGAAATATTACAGACAATAGAATCGAGTGGAAAAACAAGTACAAAATCAAAAATTTTGATTTACCCCCAACTACCTCTGATTTGTAATCTGTATAACAGTGAACTATTCAAGCCCTTTTATTTGATACCCATATTGAGGTAGTAGTGAAAAAGTAATGTAATTCGCCATTTTGTGGTGATAGCCATCTTGGATTTGAAATTTTACTATAATATTATTTTACTAGTAAAGTCCTTTCATTTGACACCCATATTGAGGTAAGTTGTAAAGAAATATTTTGTCCACCATTTTGTGGAGACGGCCATCTTGAATCGAAAATAACCAAACATAGCTACGAACCACCGCACAAACATTAACCTTCAAATAAAAAATCACATTGAAATCGGCCCATCCTTTTGAGCTTTACGTTGCCACAGACATACAACAGACAGACAGACAACAGACAGATAGACACACAGACAGATAGACAGACAGACAGACATCGACGTAAAACTTACACCACCCATTTTTTGGTTGAGGGTCAAAATAGATGCGGTATAAGCTTACAATGAGCGTAACGGGACAATGATCCCAACGGGACACTTATACCACCGAACGTACTACGTCTGAACTACGACGTAACGCGTAATCCGGGATGAATGTAACAGTTTCGTGACTGATGGCTGCAGCTGAATATAGTAGGATGAAACCCATTGTAAATGGAAGCGAATATGACAAAAGTGAAAGAAAATCGTCAAATAACTGTATATCGGGTTTATTTTGCGGTTCTGAATGATTACTTTACATAAATTCTTAGGAAAAAATAAGGAACTTCGTTCCAAAAGAACAAAACTATCGTACCGGTAGTGACCTCTCCAGATTTTCTATGTCACTAGAGTAGGATACAATTGACAGCTAAATTTAATTTTGAGTTCTGCGCCACCTATTGTTAATTATAGGAACTTTGATGTGCAAGTCGATTGGGGCAGTGGTCGTAAATTAGTGTTGGTCTAGCCTCTAACCAAATACTCATAGGGTTAGTTATGCAACGCCATCTATTTTTAAGCGCAAGAGTCAGTTTGTAGTGATAAATCGCCAATAGAATTTTTTTTTCGTAATTGTTTGTTAGAAAATACTTAGATTTAAATTAAATGAGTTGTTAAGAGGGATCCTTTATAAAAACAATTATTCTCAGGAAAAAAAGAACAACAAAAAGAGTGTTGAGAGAAAAAAAGAACAAAAAAGTATAGCGGTAACCTACCGGGATTCGAACCGGGGGCACCTATTTTCATAGGTGACCCCTTGCTTACTAATTGCGCCAATCGGTCATTGTTGACATGGGTGAAATTTGTTATCGTATTCTAATTCTATCACGCCATAGGCACGCAACGATACAACTTTTTCGTGAGATTTTTTTCCGTCTAGCTCCCTTTCATAACGCGCGATAAGGAACTTCGTTCCAAAAAGTTAAAAGTTAAAAAATGTTATGCTACCACATATAGACCCATACGTTATACATACGAGTATCAGTGGCGTAGCTACCAAGGGGCTAGGCGGGGCAGTGCCCCGGGGCCCACAAGCTCAGGGGGCCCTCGAATCCTTACCAGAAATCTCGATCGAACTGAACCTTTGGAAATTTCTCCCATTTTCAAAATAAACATGACAGATTGTAACCCTACTTTAATCATGACAACTCAGTTAAAAGAAATTCACAAATTCAAAAGTTATGCCTAGGGAAATGACCGAAATCCTTTCTGTAGGTTGGCAGTGTTGTCCATTTGACGGTTAGTGATATGTGTGTTTTATTCATCGATGTGCGTTTTATTGTGAATTCGAGTTAAGATTTTTCGAGAACGGTTAAAAAAAAAATTTGGAAATTAATGCCGTGAAGCGGGAAAATTTGAAAGGTCGTAAATATTTACGTGAAGCGTTCCAAACTTACGTAAATAGGAGCGGATAGGATAAGAAAGATAAGGAAAGGGAAAGGTACATATCAACGTGAGTTTATATATATAGACAATGAGAGAAAAATTAAAAAAGAGAAAATTAAGATGATACACGTTTTATTGGTATGAGTGCAGTCTGTCACACACATATTCGATTTTCTAACACCAACATTTTTAATACATGTTGATGAAGCAACTTTATTACAAAAGTGTGACGAATTTCAAAGAAAATATTCAGAAATACAAGGCCCTAGTTTTTCACTTCAATTGATTGATATTTACCACCTAGTTTTACCTCAACTAACTCAAGCATGGACTGTTCACCAATTAAGTATTTAAGGAAAGAATGAGCAAACATTGAGTGCTAGAATGCGACCTAACAGAATTATTACAGCAATGTTATTATTCTTTATAATTCCTGTCAGTTCTGCAGCAGCTAAAAGGTCATTTAGCAAATTAAAAATAATAAAAAAAATTATATAATATGGGCCAAACTCGACTATGACATTTATCGCTAGTAGCAATTGAAAACAAAACAGTATCAAAACTGGATTTAAACGAAGTCATTGATACTTTTACGAAAACTTAAACTAGGAAAAAATGTAAATATAATTGTTATTCAGTCAGTTGGTTGGCCCGACCTTTTTATAATTAATCCTTGAATCTTCTCTATTTCGTTTATTAGCCAAACCTACACCAAGTATTTATTGTAATTAATGTGGTTACTGTTTAATATTTTTAATACCTGCCCTGCAGTGCACAAAAAAAAGTTTAAGTAGCTAAGCATTTTTAAAGTATTTGTATATTTTATTTTTTATTTGATAAAACCTAATCAATTCACATAGTAGTAGGGCCCTATTTTAAAATTTGCCCCAGGGCCCTTGGTTACCTAGCTACGCCACTGACGAGTATGTATATGAAAATGCAATTTGAGTGAACAGTTGTCTTGGAGTTGGATAAAATTTCGTCTCAGGATTCCGTAGTATACAAGTCAATGTGAATACTGGTTAAAATAACCACATGTTACTAATGTTATAAATACGAATTGGATGTTTGTTGCTCGATCACTTCGGTACCTACTTATTATTGCGCAAAATTAACAAAAATGGTAACTATGTGGGTAAACCCGCAGGGTGTTGCTAATTAATAATAAATAACCTCACCTGTTTTTGTCTATCCAAAATATTTATATGATTATTGCGGACATCCTCGTTGAGATGAGCTGGCGTTAAAAATACTGTAACAAAACAAAAATGTTGATAAGGACAAACAAGAAATACTAGTAATCAATGTTTTCTAAAAATAGAATTGAATAAACCAAGATATTTTTATTTTATACAAACTGACACTAATTCGTCTTTTAGAAGTTGTGCATCTTTCATAATGTACAATCAGTTCTTATGTTTTAAAAAGGCTGCTTAGAAAAAATTGGCGGCAAAATCGACCTTACTACACTAAAATATATAATCTGAAATCGCATGACGTAGACAAAAGACAAAAATTTGGTTAGAATAATTAGTCTTCCTATCACTACATATTTTCCTATTAGGTACCTACCTACTTATTTAAATTTGTTTTGGTCAATTAGAAATACAATACTATAACGATTTCTTTTCTCTGTAAACCATTTTTTTGCAAAATTGATAAAGAAAAATTTACACATTTCATAAAAATGAACTCCTAGAAGACAACTCAGGCTACCGGTGTTTAGTATAGCAAAATGAGAAACCTCCTGATGTTGTCCTCCTTCTTTGTATTTCTATTTGATATTTAATGTAATATTTAAGCACCAATCTATTAAGATGTCGGTCGACGTTTTTGAAGTGAAAACTTCTTTAGGCGCGCTATAGACAGAATTTTCGTGGGGTTGTGAAATGGATTCATCAATCGTCACGCTCGGATATGATAAGAAATCTTCGGGTAAACTCGGTAAAAACGGCCAGGTAGGTACCAGGGCAACAGAAACAGTGAAGAGTTTCGATTACATACCTCCAACAGCCCAGCGTTTATCTTCAGATACCAGGACAACAGAAATATAAAAGAGTTGCGTTTGCCCCTAGGTACCAGTACCAGGGCAACAGAAACAGTAAAGAGTTGCAATATTTTGTACAACTTACACCCGTGTAGTCTCCAAAGTAAGCTATCAAATTCTGAGTTATAAGTTTTCACTTCTATCGGCAGTTCCTATGACTGCCAATTTTTTGTTATTAGATCAACACAACTATTATTAGGACCACGATCGAATTAAAACTCAATCTCGTACTCAAGTCAAATCAAGGTACTACTTATTCGGTCCTTTTCACCTTTCATGGTGGTCTCTTCATGTGATAAGATGATACCAACAAGCAAGGTTAAAGACTAAGTTTAAATTTTGATTTCCATTTTATCAGTAACTAGCGGTCCGCCCTGGCTTTGCCCATGGTACACAATAGAGACATAACCTGTAGCACTTGAGGATCACACACGTATCCGATGGTGAAAGAATTTTTAAAATCGGTCCAGTAATTTCTGAGATTATCGCGTGCAAACAAAAAACTTCTTCAGCTTTATATTATACAGATTTATTTTTCTCCGAAAAACCTAGGCCACTCGACTAAATGTCATAATTTTTACGTTGCGAAATCTATGATAACGGCGTCACCCAGATGACAAGTGAGCATTTTTGAGCATGAGTGAGAATTTTACTTTTTTAAATATCAACAAAAACTACTACACTGACTTCGCTAAAATTAAAATATTTTACTTTTGAACAAAACAAGAAAGAACCAAGAAGAAGACCAACTGAACAAAAAAATAACCTTCAAAATCAATTCACAATTGGATATCGCGTAATTCGCGTAACATACATAAGTACAAAAAGACATGCAACCGAATTGAGAACCTCTTTCTAACTATTATAAATAGTCTATTAAAAAGTGAATAAGCATTTTTAAGATCCCACTATATCTGTCAAAGATTGTGCTCAATTTCGCCTGTACTGTCGCCACCGTTTCATTTAATTTGAGAAATTTTAAAACATTGGAAATATTGGCGCCAACTTTAACGAGGTTGAAGACTATCTTAATAATCTTAATATGAACTTGTTCTATCATACTTTTGCGTGTAAGGAATTGTGACTTAGTATAAATTAGAACAGTAGTACTGGAAGCACTACATGACACTATCAGATAGTGGCTGAAGGCTGAAGGACTAGTATCCATGGCCAAGAATAAATTAATAAAAAAAGAAAAAAAACTAGCAGATGTCGTCTGATATAATAGTGTCAACTCACCAAGAGCCAAGATATTCAGAAGTACCCTCATATTCAACAAAGTAAATGTATACCTACTTTAATTCGTGTAAACAAAGTCTAATTACCCAATTGCGGTGTTTTTCTTCATATATTTATTTGAACATTTAATAATTTCATAACACAACTATTTTTTAAATCTGTTATGCTATGATGGGTCCATAGTAAATTAAATTAATAGTACCGATAGTAGGTAATCGTAAATGGTTAATATGAATAAAATTTAGTTACTGACCTGCAAACAACAATACTATCGATAGGCGATCCATCTTAACGCCACAAAAGAGTCAACCTTCAAAATTCACTTCAACAACACTACTAAACCCGTTACAGAACTCACAAGTTACAAAACTTCACAAACTCGTTAGCTACGTCGGCTGCGGTGTGAGACGTGTGACACGTCGGTAACGAAATATTACGAATGCGTGTTCCCGTGTACGTGTATTTATAATGTTTCTGCCTGTGAGTGACACCTCCTTTGCTTTGTGAGGGAAGTCCCTACGTGAAGTAACAATAGTGTGACAGTGGATGATATAATGACGGACGTGATTCATACTAAGCTGCTCTAACTAATATCAGCGGTTTGTTTTCTTAGAAAAATGTGCCTAGTTTTTTTAATGCATCCCGAATACACTAAAGTTATGATCATGTGTCTAACCTGTTAGTTTAGATACATTTGTCTAACCTGTTAGTTTAGATACATTTGTCTAACCTGTTAGTTTAGATACATTTGTCTAACCTGTTAGTTTAGATACATTTGTCTAACCTGTTAGTTTAGATACATTTGTCTAACCTGTTAGTTTAGATACATTTGTCTAACCTGTTAGTTTAGATACATTTGTCTAACCTGTTAGTTTAGATACATTTGACGGAATATTTATTAACTAACGGTACTGTTATCAATTGGGTCACACTTCAAATGTGAATAATGCACTTATGTAAATGTGAATAATGTGAATAATGCACTTATGTAAATGTGAATAATGCACTTATGTAAAGATAGACGTTTTCTCGCCATTTTAGTAAATGCGCACGCATAACAGTATGCGCGCTAGGCATTTTAAAATAAATAAAAAGCAATGCGGAACCCAATACTGTTACCATTACTGAAACATTTTAAATAAGTATATTAAGTCATATTTTACTAACTTCTTATTTTTATTAGATAAAAATAAAACGTGCAAAATTGGTTTAATGATAAAAAGTACGAGGTGTGCGTATTTGTCTTTTTAACCTTCTTTTAGGCTGAAGCCAAAATCTTTGAGTACTTTTAAAACTGCAGGCGGACAAGTTTATTATCTCCACTAGCTTTAATTGTGAAAGTAAAACATCGCGAGGAAATTAGTATGTTTCAAAAAGAACATATGCATGATTCGCCAACCTGCACTTGGCCACATACAAATACATCAGCAAGCCCCATCATGGACTACATCAGTGCTTAACCTTAGGTGTGATAGTGGTCAAGATCAAACTGATTAACGATAGAAAATATAGCTGTTCTATAATTGCAGAGTGAACAAACCGTCAGGTCCAAAGGATTATTCATTCGAGAAGGCAAAGTACCGCAACTTGGATGCAGAAAGTTTAAACAAAATTCTTGGAAACGTGGAACACACCGCGACTCATTCTTTGATTTAATTATCTAGCCACATCCCGCGGTTCTACTCGGATCCCACAAGGAGCTGCAAAAGTTTACATAAGGAAAAAAAAACAGAAAAGATTGTCATGAAAAATTAAAATATCGTAATGTACGTGTGACGTAAATTTTTGTGACCAGTATTTATTTACCGATTTTAAATAAAATATTGGTAAACACTTCTCACACAAACAGACACCTTTTAGTCTGAAATTAAGTAAGTAGTAATAAAAGCTTGCACTAAATAACTATACAGCTGCAATACTTCTTATACTTAATCGTAAATACATACTGATGATATACACATAATCAAACTGACACAGAATATATTTTATTTGTTTGGAAGGAAATTTAATTGTAAACATATAATATATTTTGTTATTTTTAAAACAACATAAATACATTGTATGAGAAGTAAGTACTTATTTCTAAAAAAATATAAATGTAGAAAGGGGGTTAGTACTTCACCACGCTAATATTTGTCCTAGGTCGGAACCTACGATCTAACCGATCTGCAAGCGAAGTTACAACCAACTGAGCTAAAATGCATTATTATTGTAGGACACCCGAGTTTTGAAGAAGTTGGGAGTTGGGAGTCTTCTAAAATCAAGTGAAGTCCCGCAACCGGCAATGAGCAATCGCGGCGGACTATGATCCCTTACTGGGAGTTCTAATCTCAGCTTGATAACTAGCGGTTTAGTTATAATAAAAATTTGATTACTCATCATCATCATCATCACCAGCCAGTTATCGTCCACTGCTGGACATAAGCCTTTCCAATGTTGCGCCACCAAATCCGGTCCTCGGCCCTCCTCATCCATCCGCTTCCTGCCACTCTCTTCAGTCATCGGTCCAACGAGCAAGAGGCCGCCCCACGGGACGTCTCGAACCTGGTCTCCACTCCAGAACCCGTCTTCCCCAACGTCCATCGGCTCTGCGACATATGTGTCCCGCCCACTGTCACTTCAGCTTGCTTATTCTCAAGGCTATGTCGGTTACCTTAGTTCTCCGTCGGATATCCTCGTTGCGGGTTCTGTCCTTCAGAGACACTCCGGGCATAGCCCTCTCCATAGCTCGCTGTGCAACTTGGAATTTGTGGACGAGCCCTTTTGTCAGTGTTCATGTTTCCGCCCCATAGGTTAGGAGCGGGAGTGCAAAGCATATCTGAAACTTTCTTGTTTTTGAAGTTATGCGAAGGAAATTCATTATGAACCTTTTTTATTGAAAATCACGAAACACGATTAAAATATTTTTTTCGACCATCATCCTTCAAGGGGGTAAAATAGGGGGTTGCAAAGTTAGTTTAAATTTAGTAAAAAAGTTTATAAAAGTTCTCTGATTATCAAAGTTATTTCAATAAAATGTTGTAATTGAGTTATAAGTTCCAAGTATAAGTTAGATATAAGTATCAATAATAGCGATTATTTTCAATAACTTATAGCTGGTAAGCTACTTTTTATCGCGGAAAACTGCGTCGGCAAAACCGCGGAGTGCTCCTAGTCACTAATATATCAACACGTCCCTTCGGTGTTTGAAGTAATTAAAAGTAATTCGCGGTTTACTTTAATTATTACATGTCATATTTTTTTCGAAAATAAAGTATCCTAAGTAACTGCTTCTAACATCAGTTATCGCCCAGTGAAAATCCCTTTAAAGTTGGTCTAGCCGTTTCAACGTTTAGCCGGAACAAACAGACATACAGACAAAAACAAAAAGTTGTTTTTTGTATAGGTAAGTTCTGTTTACTTTCACTATCAGCGCCCTGCGGTTTTATCCCCGCAGTTAGACCGCGTTTTCATGGAGCGGTTTGCAACCGTGCCTGCGCGCTTGCGCGGTTCTGTAGGATGCAGATTTATATTATAATATATAAAAATTTAAATCAAAACTCACGACGCGGTTTACGCCCGCGCGGGCGCGGTTGGAAACCGCTCCATGACAACTGAGCCTTACGGGTTTCGTTATTTTTCAACAAAAATAGCTTAGGTATGTGTTATTCCAAACTTATAATCTATGACCAGAATTTCAACCCGACCCGATCAGACATTTCAATGAGATTTAGCAACAAATTGAACAGTAAGCAAACATTCACGCACTTACAATATTAGTAGCATATAATTAGGCAAATTTAGTTAAAAACTGTTAATTCGGAATCACAAACAGTTCAATTTTATCTACATGTTTTGATGTATACAAGATAAGTTACAAGTCATCATGTGTAACTTCTTAAAGTTGTTAACTAGGCTAGGGCTCGACCGCCATCTCACCTGATATAAAGTGACAATGTCATCTAAGGTGGCGCGAAAAACCAGTAGCAAGTTTCACTTTCATTTTAACTTGGTGCAATGTCAAACTTGTACCGCAATTTTAACTGTACAGTGAGTTACCGTCACTAAAATAAGGTCCGTTAGAAGTTAATGCATTACCGCGAAATGCGCCACGAATAACTTACATATTTGAATTTTTAATGGTTATTACGTATCTTAAAGTACGGCGAAATGGTACCTACAAGGACACGATGAAAGATTTTAATAGAGTGAAAGGAGACGGCTCATTTATGCCCCACGTCGTTTCAAGTTTAGGTACTTAATTAGCCCCGGAGACCTAAACAAGTTATTCAATTAAAATAACATATAATTAAATAATTCAAACTGTACATTCAATTCTAACCTGCCAAGCGGGGATTGCAAATTGATGATTAAAAAGTACCTTAATGACTATGTATAAGTAATTTTGTATTAAGGTACTGTAGTTCCATAAAACCAAACTAGATGGCGTTGTACGGCGTTAAAACACGCTATCGAAGTTTTTGTGAATTTAAATAAGCCTGTTAAGGTTTAGTTCGTGTTTTGTCTTCGGGTACCCAATAGAATATAGATTATAACTACGCTGAACACTTCTTTGTGCTTTCATTTGTACCTATGCATGTGTAGATTGTGTACAGAATATAGTGAAAGTCAGCCATGTATTTCGCTTTTTTTGTTCAGTTGAAGTTTACGTACAGTAAAAATTCGTTCGAAAATCGATTTGTTCGAAACTCACACAACAGCACAACAACCATGGAATTTTTTTATTTTTCCAAAGGTTTCCTAATTTTTGTGGTTTGCCCGAATCTCTGGTCCTTTTCTGTGTTGAGTCGACATTATTTTGAGCACAGTAAGTCGCAAAATAATGAATTTACTACCTTCTTATAGTAGTAAGTACATAATCACGTTCTTGATTACCTACTTGCGGCGTTATTTTTTCAATGTTTTAGTTGATATCTTTTAAACCCCGCTATGCAGGATAAAAACATAAACGGTTCCTCAATATATATTAAAAATCCTATACAATGATCCAATTTTGGTCAAGTCTCTTGCATTTTTTCTGTGGGGCAAATGCCCATGGAAAATGGGCCGTCTCCTTTCTTTGAATGTTGGTTAACTTTCAGAGATATTTTTCGAGTTTACTTAACTACTTTTTTTACCAGGTTTCATACTTTTTTGACAGATACCTATATAGGCCTAGGCTATATAGGTACCTACCTATACAGGTAGTCTATATAGCCTTCAATTTATAAAAAGGAAAATTAATAATGATTTTAAGTTGGTGTCATAAACAGCGGAGGAAAACATCGTGAGGAAACAGACATGCTCCTAGAATCTTTCTACGTAATACATCACTTAGAACGCACTGGGCTAGCGTAGTGGATTATGGCCTTGCCTCTTTCTCTCCATGCGAGAGAACGCTCAATTCCCAGTAGTGGGAATATTTTGCGGATTGCTTATGTTATATGTATTTATAGAATTTCCGTTTAGAAAACGGTCCGCGCAAGAAAAGTGAGGCAAATATATACTTATATCAAAATCAGTAAAGTCCACCTTAAGACTGACTGGACTGACTATATCACACGTGAGTAACCCGTGTATTTATTTAAAATGTGTTAGATTGTTTTTAAATTAAAAATATGCGTCTTCATTGTGTTATAAATAACAAAAACACATCGATATAAACCATGAGATGTGCCCTGAGCACCTTGAAATTGTTAATAAACTGCGGATGAGTGCTTGTGTGGTGTGTAGCTTGTGTGGTTTACCTACCAATATATGTACTTGACCCCTAGAATCGCTAGAGGCGAGGTATGTTGCGGTTCTACTTATGTTGGTTGTTGACTACGAATAGCGATAGGTATAAACATTCGGCGTTCGCCGCTTCCTACAATCGACTAAAACGAAAAGAGTGAGCTCACTCTTCATAACGATAACATAATTCCGTGCGCCTGCAGTTTGGGAGAGCACATCAATTGATTTAAATTGATGGCAAATACATAAATATATTAGGTTTATCAAAATCAGTACCTAGGCACTATTGTGAATTGTGAATCTAGTCAGTCCAGTCCACCTTAAGACTGACTGGACTGTCTATTTCACACCCGTGTGTTCATATAAAATGTGTTAGAATATTTTTAAAATTAAAAATAAAAATACGCGTCTTCATTGTGTTAAAAATAAAAGCACTGTTATGTTTTTATCCCAGTTCGACTAATAGTACCTAGTTATGTTGGGAGTACAGCCCTACCGCTCTACACACACCGTGATTGTGCCGTCAGCATAAAGCTAATCATTCCTAGAAGACGGCCACCTATGGCGGCCGGACGCAGTGCAGACTGCTGAATTAGCGTCTGGCTCTCAGCCTTCCCTTTAAAATAAGCTTTAGGTTTAAGTCATTCTTTGTCCTGTCATTCAAGTCATAGAGTAAGGTCTTAGTTAATCTTAGGTAAGTCTTAAGTAATAAATTAATTTATAACCTTTTAAAAATTGTTTTTAAAAAATACCTTCGCGTGGCCCCCGTGCATGTCTACCTAGTACTCGTCCTCAAAGACTGAGAAAGAGGGTAGTTAAATATGTGTGTGATTAGAAACTTTTGTGTAACAATTTCCTTATCTGTGCTGCTTTTGTGCCAGCTCCCACCATTCGTCAGTTTACCCCATCAACATGGTGCATAATATTGCATCGAAATATAGGGGCTAGTGGTTGACCAATGACCATTTCACCACGGTATACTCGTATACCATAACTAGCAGCGTTCTGAAGTTTTATCCGCGTAGTTCCCGATCCAGTTATTTTGCCGGAATAAAAAGTATGTAAGTATCTACCTGTGTTTCAAATGTCAACACCAGGGGCGCCGCTAGCTGTTTCGTCGCCCGCGTGCAATACCGATTATGCCGCCCCAAGACTACTTACTCTAAGTTTTGTCAATAACAAAAAAAATGTGAAAAATTTCGATTAACTCCTGACTACCTTTTTTTTTAACTTTTATATGTTTACACTTAACCGCCATCTCACATGATGTTAACCGACGATGCGGTCTACGATGGAGCGTGTTTACCTAGAAAAAAAACCGATTCACTCTCGATTTGAAGATACAAATATTTAATTGTAAATGTAATGTAATTGATTGTAATGTAATGGCAACGTATTCCACAGCCTAGGCGTTCTTATCACAAAAGTATAGTCAAATCTCTTCGTTCGTGGTTGATGTTCCAAAGACATCACTTTTTCGAGCTACGAGCATTCCGATAGAAAAAAGGACCACCTTGGTACTAGATCATGTAAATCACCTTGGATTTGAAATTTGTACAGTATTCTACTAGTCAAGCCCTTTCATTTGATACCCATATGGAGGGAATGAGGGGAGTAGTGAAAAAAATGAAATCTGCTATTTTGTGGCGGCTATCTTGAATCGATATTAACCAAACATAGCTAAAAACCACTGCAAGGAAACTTTAAATTAAAAAAAAAACATCAAAATCGGTTCAACGCGGTCTTGGGTTGCACGGTGCACGGTTAGGGGTGGGCATCGCGGCTGTGAGGTGGAGGCCACGGCGGGAGAGGATGGTCAGAATTACACTGCGCTGTTCGCTCTGCCTGCCACGGCCTTGACAGTGTCACAACCGTTAGATGGCGAATGCGGTGGGGCTGCAGGGAAAGAGGACTGTCATTATTGCAGTGCACCGCTGTTCCTATCCACTGCAACCAAAAAGTGGTAAGCGCCGGGACCACAGACCTGACCTGTCGGAGGCCCAGGGGTGTCCAGATGAGGGGGCGTCTGACACTCACTTACTGGTAGGTCTCCGGCGTATCCTGGGTTCATGTGCATCGGTGACGAGACAGTGACGCACCGCTGGTTTCCGGCGCATCACTGGAGCTAAATGCGCGGATTCCGTCCCCCAGTGAGGCCAGGCCAGCCCAGCAAGGTAGGCCAAGGTTGGTCGAATGCGAGACGTGACGCCGTGACTCGGACCCCGTAAATTAGGTTAGGTTCATCTCGAAACCCTCCCGAAGAGTTCTCGCATTGACGAAGTGGAGGGCTCAGTAGTCGTGGCTTGGTCTTCCACAGTGAAGCTAAGAGAAATCTCGAGGGGGGCCGCTCGTGTAGGCCTTGCCTCTAAACTGGCGCCGATGCGGCCATGTAAGTTGTACGGTGTATGCACACCAGCGCAATCAGTTGCGCTGGTGCGTGGAGTGGTTGGAGGGTTGGCATCGTGGTTGTGGGTTCTGCAGCAGGAGAGCACAGTTAGTATTAGGGTAAGCCACTCACCCAGCGCGCCATAGCCTTGACGGGGGGCGACAACGTTAGGTGGCAAACGCGGTGGGGCTGCAGGGGATCAAAAGACGCGGGGGTGCCTGGCACCCATTTACTAGTTGGTTCCCGAGGTGGTCGCGTCGTATCCTGGGTTCATGTGCGTCAGTGACGGGGTTGTACCCCATAGGAGAGCCCAGAGACGGGCAAGCCGAGGTTTCGCGGAAGAATGCGATAGCAGCCCAAAAATGGACCCCCGTGGAGGTTCTAGTCAGTAGGGACACCATGGCCACCCATGATATCGAGTCTGACATAATCCGACCGTCTCTACCAGGTGGTGTAACCACACCCCACAAAATCCACCACAAAAAAGGGGTAAGATAGAAAAAATACATTTCGAATTTGTTGTTCGCCGTCGCCATTTTGACAGATTAGGTAGTTTCGGCATTAGGAGGCAGACAGTGAATCTAAATGAAATGAACAGGATAGGCAAGTAATTACATATCAAATATCAGTAACGACGTTAGGGTAAAGCTAAGGTAGGACGACCGCCCAGAGTGCCGTACACAAAGTTCACTTGCGGCGCGGCGCCCCTTCCTCCTACGCGTTTATAAAGAAAGGGGGCGCCGTTAAAAATCTCTAAGTAGTACTAAAACTGGCCTTGTCAGCGATCCAAGTTATTTGCCTAACTGTTTGACGAAATTGCTGATTTAATAAACGAGCTAGGCTGTTAAAAATGCTTTTATATCCTACTAATACGCCCACAACACCTGTGTACGCGAATGAAGTAGCGGGTTAACGAAGTAGTAGTTAGTTGAAACTATAGCTAAATAAGTTAGCCTTTGCTTGAACATGGTAGATCGTAGCATTGTAAATCATAATTTGAGAACTTTTAATTTTGAATTGCGTGATTAATCCCTCGATTTGCCGCCCCCCTGAGCGTGCCGCCCGCGTGCTGTGCACGCCTTGCACGCGTGCTTACGGCGGGCCTGGTCAACACGGTCTGTTTAGACGTTCCGACGTGGTTGAGCAACAAACATCCAAATATCTAAACATCCAAACATTGAGAATTATAATATTAATCTTAGTAAAGTTTTTAAAACTAGCGTAGTGAATAACAGCGATAGCTTAATACTTTTTTAAAGAATTTCTTTATTTCAAAAGATTTAATCAAAAAACTGAAGCCAAATTTCAAACCAAAACCTCCGGATTTCACTCGGTTCACTACAAGGAGAATCAATCAGTATAACAAGAGATACGGGGGAGCTATTTTAGAAATTCTTTGATCAGAGTCTTTCGCATGCATTCTTAAATTTTACCTCAAAATTACGTGATTTTAATGTCGATCAAAAAGCTGGCTTTTAACTTGGCACTGTTCTCTTAAAATAATTTTGTAAATCTATTGTATTTAGTAACATAAAACTTTGTTTACATAAATTGATACGTTTGGTGTTGAGGTAGAACGGTATAAGACTCATGAGGGCCGCGAGCTCATCGAACTTTCAAAAATCTTTTTTGAGCTCTGGATGGACACGATATGTGTCGGTTATTAGGCTCAACATATTGTATGAGCATTTTGCCATTCAGAATGGTAATGTCGCTAGCACGCCATGCACGTTTCCGACGTGCTTGACCGTCTTGTTTATATTTGTACCTTCATTATGTCTATGGGCTATGGCTAATTGAAATGTTACCTAAAAGTATTTATGTGCGTAGGGTAATTTAGTTTTGATTATTAAGGTTCTAGTCTTTCTTATGAAATGTAATTTTACGTATAATGTATTTACTTTTAACTAATTTTGTTATTTGAAAACATTTTTATGAATAAATGTAGCAGCGCAGTTGGTAGCAAGTCTGCCCCCAGAGCCGTGGGTTTGTTTCCTGTCCAGGACATACATACATATATTTGTTTCATAAATACCGATTTTTTTTCTGTATCTGGATGTTTTTAAGTGTCTAAGGAATACATTTAATATTATCGAACTATTATAATAATTATAATACTTGATAAGGATTGAAAGAGGCATATTTCAGGGCGACAGTCTGAGTTCGCTATGTTGGTGCTTAAGTCTGAATCCTCTCAGCACTCTGTTGAAGGATTCAGAGTTAGGCTATCGTCTTCGTAGAGGAGGTGAGGTTATATCTCATTTGCTGTACATGGACGACCTCAAACTCTTTGCACCGAAACGCCAAGACTTGTTGGAGCTATTAAAAACCACAGAGGTTTTTAGTAACGCCATCAAGATGGAGTTCGGTGTCGACAAGTGTGCGGTCATGCATGTACAGCGAGGGAAAGTAGTAAATTCAGAGAATTTACAACTTTCCGAGACTATAACTCTCAGATGCCTCTCCGAAGACGAGACCTACAAATATCTCGGTATGTCACAGTCGTTGGGTATATCAGCAGATGACATTAAGAAATCGGTGAAGGAACGCTTCTTCTGCCGGCTGACAAAAGTACTTAAAAGTCTTCTGTCAGGCGGTAACAAGACGCGAGCCTTCAACGGTTGGGTAATGCCTCTGCTGATATACTCCTTTGGCATACTGAGATGGACTCAGACTGAGCTCGACGTCCTGGACAGAAAGGTCCGTCAACAGCTCACAACATACCGCATGCTACACCCGCGCTCGTCTGTTATGAGACTGTATATCCCGCGGAAATGGGGGGGTCGAGGCTTTTTAAATGCCAAAAACCTTCACAACCGCGAGGTATGCAGTCTCAGAGATTATTTCCGCAACAACGAGTCCGGGATGCATCGCGATGTTGTGGCAGTTGACAGGAGCTTCACGCCTCTTTCATTGGCAAACGAGAACTGGCGCAAACCATCGGTGCTCAGCACTGATGATCGCAAGGTAGTATGGAAGAGCAAGGAGCTGCACGGGCGATTCTATCGGGCCCTGACGGGACCCGATGTGAATCTGCTCGCTTCGGTGAACTGGCTACGCTTCGGGGACCTCTTCGGAGAAACCGAGGGTTTTGCCTGTGCAATTGCAGACGAAGTTATCAAGACGAACAACTACCGGAAATACATAATGAAGGACGGTACGGTCGACATCTGTCGAGCATGTCGCCGTCCAGGCGAATCTCTTCGTCATGTTATTTCCGGTTGTTCGCATCTTGCTAACGGCGAGTACTTGCACAGACATAACCTAGTAGCCAGGATCATCCATCAGCAACTTGCTCTTAGATACTGTCTTGTTGAGTCCGAGGTGCCGTACTATAAGTACGCACCTCTGCCAGTTCTCGAGAATGGTCGTGCGTTGCTCTACTGGGACCGTTCTATCATCACGGACAGGACTATTGTCGCCAATAAGCCTGATATCGTGCTGGTAGACCGGTCTCAGCGCCGGGCTGTGATTGTAGATATCACCGTACCACATGGCGAGAACCTCGTGAAAGCCGAGAAGGACAAGCTAAGCAAGTACCTTGACTTAGCTCATGAGGTTACCGCCATGTGGGATGTTGATTCGACGATCATAGTCCCAATAGTCGTGTCGGCTAACGGCCTTGTAGCGAAAAGTCTCGACCAACACCTTAAGAGACTTTCGCTAGACGGTTGGATCAAGGGTCAGATGCAGAAGGCGGTCATCCTCGACACAGCACGCATCGTCAGGAGGTTCCTCACTCTGCAGCCCTAACCACCGGTAGCTTGGGCACTGCCCCGCTGCTGGCGGCACCCTAGTTTTTAAGTTTTTTATAATGTTTATTTTATATATGTATTGTAAAAAATTTAAAAACTAAGAAGACAAATAAATGACTGATAATACTTAAATAATTGCAAATAAACTATCTGTTCTCGTGATACAAAGTTTGCTTAGTTGTGTGTAGTGTTGCTTGAGAAATCACAAATGTTCACGTATATTTTCATGCGTTATTTTCATTCGTTATAATCAGGCGTTAGTTCATATTGTTTTAAAAAAACGTGCATTTTGAAAATCGAACCCCAGCTTTCCATTTGAAGCGATGCCGGAATCGCTAGGATTCGTCCTAATCTACCTCTAGATGGGGCGATCGGTCTGTGTTTGCGTCATTTAGCATTCGTTTTCATACTGTAGGGATGCACCTAAGGCTGCAGTTTTTAAAAAGATCGATTTTTGGGTCACGAGTTTTTTTGTCGATTTATTAGGGTTCCGTAAAACGTAAAAACGGAACCCTTATAGATTCGTCATGTCTGTCTGTCTGTCTGTCTGTCTGTCCGTCCGTATGTCACAGCCACTTTTTGGCGAAACTATCAGAACTACACTATTGAAACTTGGTAAGTAGATGTATTCTGTGAACCGCATTAAGATTTGAACAAAAAAAATTAAAAAAAAGAAAAATTAGGGCTGCCTTTCATACTGAGAACTGAAACTCAAAAACTTTTTTTTCATCAAACCTACACGTGTGAGGTGTCTATCGATAGGTCTTAAAAAATGATGTTGAGGTTTCTAAAATCATTTTCGTCTACACTGAATAATTTGCGCGAGAGACACTTCCAAAGTCGTAAAATGTGTGTCCCCCCCCCCTCTAACTTCTAAAGTAAGAAAATGAAAAATCTAAAAAAAATATATGATGTACATTACCATGTAAACTACCAACGAAAATTGGTTTGAACTCGATCTGATGAGTAGTTTTTTTGAGTACGTCATAAATACACTATTATTGAAACTTCGATTAAAGTTACAACGAACTACAAGAACAATGTGTACTATGTATATTATGTTACTTGCTGCAACGGAACCCTTCATGGGTGAGTCCAACTCGCACTTGGCTACTTTCTTTATTTTTATAGAATGAAACATTAAATTACAGTTTAAAAATATTTTTAGTGCATCTGGCACTAATAAAACCACAATTTTTTTTTTTTAATCGTGTGTCCTCCGTGAGTGTTTTAGCTTATGTATTATTCATGAATGTAATATTTATGCCGAGTATTTTCAGTATTATTACAACTTATTATGAGATAATATTTACCAAGGTGCATGAAACTGCGCCAAAATATCGGGAATTAATTTCAACATAATCATTAAACAATTCTTAACCTATTCGACTTTGCTGAAACATTTAAACAGATTTTAGTTAGTGTAAGCTTTGAGCAGATAATGCTTGAAATGTTTCCAAGATCAAGTTTCCTTTACTAATATTCTTAAAATTGTATATTTTACAGCATTAGCGGCCAACTATATAAACTGCTGAAATTCTCAACTTTATATTTTTAATTCACTATACGATCATAGAATGGTGGATGGCATACTACCTCAAAATATGTCTTTTTTTGTGACATGCTGGTTTCCTCTCGATATTTTCCTTCATAGTTAAAGCCATTAGCAATGACACAGTTGTACATCTGCATTTTGAAAAATACTCAAAAGCGCAGGCCGGATTCAAATCAACGACCCCAAGATCTCGAATCTCTTTTGCTACCACGCCACCTTGACGTTTTTAGAATGAAACAATGAAAGTTACAAACTGAAATCGAATCAATTCAAAACTAAACATCGCCCATCCCTAATATTGGGTCTCGCTTTTAAAAGATTTGAGTCGGTTCTCGAGTTTGTTCTCGAGTGAAATTATTTTACTTTGAACACGAACAAATTCCACTTATCACTCTTTTTATTTTGTCGTCTATGGGAAGGAATTGATGCGCAATGTGACCATTAAGAAACATATATTTTTTTCGTGAAAAAAAACTGCGTCAAACGTAGTTCACCAAATTCAAAGGTTGGTTTTCTCAGACTCAGCGCTAAGTATAATAATAATAATAAAGTTTTTACTGGTATAAAATTGTGACTTAACTAATCTTACAAAGTTCAATGATTGTATTACAATTCCAAAGTAATTAATTAAAAATAAGTAGAACAACTTAATACATTATAAATTAAAAAAAAGTGAAGCTAAGTGGTGTTCTTAGATCTTAGAGAAAGGTAGAAGAATAGGTAGGCATATGGCAATTTACTAATCGTACTGATATGTCTACTATGACAATCATGTAGGAAACAATAATTTGGTAGTGGTAGAACTCTTTGCAGAGTCCGCCTGGAGAAGTACTATACCTATACCAGTTATTCTACTGCCAAGTAGTAACGTAAAATCTTCACTGTGTTCCGGTTTGAAGGGCAATATTACCAGTGAAATTACAAGCCATAGAGATAATAAATACATCTTACATATCTGGGTAGTCAAGATGTCATACATGTATTACCTACATGTATGTAGGTAATAATTTGGACTCGTTATGTATATAAAATAATATTTATTAGGATTGTATTGGACATTGTGGTAATAGAAATTCGTCTAACATTTTGCTACAATCTCTACTAAATTTTCATCACAAAGATTCTAGACTTGAGGTCAAACATATGACTCAATCCAGGGTATAAAGCTGGTCACTCTCGAGTAGATCCCGGGTCTGTTCGCCAGAGCACAGCTGACGCCGGATGACGTCACTCCGATGACGTAGTATACTACTTCCTTGACACTACCGAGGATTTTTTGCTTTACTTGGAGAGGGACACCAGAGTCTCCTTGAAACATAAAAAATTCATGAACTAGTTAGTGTTATATGAAGATTACCCTGTGGTTGTCCGATACAAATATGTAAATGTAAAAGGCTTTCTGAAAGTATCTCCAAACCAAAAGAACGAAATTGCTGCGTGGTACTGTACTTTGCACTGTTGAAGCTATGGCCAATACAATTGCACACGGTATACAATGGTATTGCTTACTATCAGGTAAACATCTGTCAAAATTAAACATTTTGGTTTACCCCAACTACCTTAGGTTTGAAATTTGTTATAGTATTTTACTAGTAACCCCTTTCATTCGATATCCATAGCCAGGGAGTTGCGAATTTTTATTCAGTAATTCGCCATGTTGTGGTTGCAGCCATCTTGGATTTGAAATTTACTATAGTGTATACTATACACTGTATAGTATTCTACTGGTCAAGCACTTTCATTTAAAACCTATAATGAGGAAAGTTGTGAATTTTGTGGAGACGGTCGTCTTGAATAGATGTTAAAACAAACATGGCTAAGAATCACCGCAAGGAAATTAACTTTCACATGAAAATAAATGAATTGAAAACGGTCCATCCGTTTGAGAGCTACGGCACCACATACAGACAGACACACAGACAGAAATCGGAGACTTATGACACCCTTCTTTTTGGTCAGAGGTTAAAAAAGGAAAAGTAATTGACGTGACAATCGAAGATTTATTATGCAATCTGTAAACCAAATCATTTAAGTATACGAGAATATCAAAGACTTTACATATACTACGTATACAGTCAGAACAAACGCTTTACACTGAAAGCATGGGTCTGATCGCTTTTGCCTTGTCTCTCTTGTGGAAGTGTCATACTTTTGTCGCGGCACATCACTTTGTTTCCAAAGCTAACATAAGTACACCTCATCTACTTACGATTGGTACAAAGGAACCGTGCGGAAAAGCCTGATTATACTTTCTTATTTTAAGGAGAATATCAAGTCATTCCATATTGATTTTAGTAGTGGTAGGACTCTTAGCAGAGTCCGCCTGGGGAAGTACCACACCTTTGCCAAATATTCTACCGCCAAGCAGTAATGTGCAAACATTACTGTGTTCCGGTTTGAAGGGCAATGATTCCAGAGAAATTACAGGGCTTAGAGACATAATATCTTAGATCTCTGGGTGACGAGCGCAGTGCACTGCTAGGTAATGATTTGGACTATCATGTTCCAATAGCTCTGTGTTACTGTGCTGTTATGTGGCAGGCATCTTGCTTACCATCAGGCACATGACCTGCTCGTCTCGTCACTCTACGCTATAAAAAAAATATATATATATTAGGTAAGTTTAAATTGATTTTTTATTGCTAATTATTATAGAATGGAGTGAAATACCTGACATGCGTCGACTCCCCCAGCTAGTTTCCCGGCACAGAGCTGGTTCTCCCGCAGCCCCCACCAGTTCCTGTTCCTCGAAGAATACAGCAACTGCTCGCATTACGTCGAGTTGATCAGGTCTACGAGTACATCGGCCGCTTGGAGCTCGTGGGATATTGTAAGGTCAAACTGAAAGTTCTTAGAACTGGCCACTTATAAACAATATAATAAAAAAATAATTCTATAATTTGAAAATAGAACTCTTTGCCAATATTACTGAGTATATACTTCATTCATTTGTCATTTGTTTTACGATTTGGCGGCAAATTGAAAATTGTCTGTGTCACGTCAACATGAATTTAACACGAGAAAATTTTCGTGCAATGATTTTTTATGACTTTCGATGTCATTTAAGTCAACAAGAAAGTTATGATAGACTACGATTGGCCTTTCACGATGAAGCCCCATCTCGTGCGACTGTTTACAACTGGTTTAATGAGTTTAAACGTGGTCGCACTAATCTCACTGATGATTTACGTGAGGGACGGCCTTCTACGGCGACGACTGAAGATAACATCTCTGTTGTGCGGCGTATGATAGAGACTGACAAAAGAGTTACCTATCAGCAGATTTGGACAAGCTTAGGCATCGGTATGAGTCAAGTGCACAAAATCCTACACGAACATTTAGCGGTCAGGAAGCTTTGCGCCCGGTGGATACCTCATAATTTGACTGAGGCTCAAAAACTCCATCGTGTGGATTGGTGCCGTAAAATGATTGAAAGATTTAACGGAGGTGACTCAAATGCTGTGTTCGACATACTAACAGGTGACGAAAGCTGGATTTACTGTTATGATCCTGAAACCAAAAGACAATCTGCTCAGTGGGTGTTTCCTTTCGAGGAGTTGCCAACTAAAGTGAAGAGAGATCGAAGTGCGGGGAAAAAAATGGTGGCCTCGTTCTTTGGAAGGATAGGTCATTTCGCAACAGTTGTGTTAGAGGATCAAAAAACAGTTTCTGCAGAATGGTACACTACCAATTGTTTGCCACTTGTCTTGGAAAAAGTTCGAGAGAAACGACCTCGCAGTAGGATCCTCCTTCACCACGACAACGCCTCATCGCACACCGCCAAGCGAACGATCGACTATTTGGCGACATCAAACGTTGAATTACTGGGTCACCCGCCGTATAGCCCCGACCTCGCGCCTTGTGATTTTTATTTATTTTCAAAAATTAAAGAAAAACTTAAAGGAAAGCGGTTTATGAATGCTGAAGAAGCGGTGGCTGCGTATCGCGATGCCATTGAAGAGACCCCTAAGGACGAGTGGGCAAAGTGCTTTTCCCAGTGGTTCCATCGCATGCAGCGGTGTATTGACGTGAATGGACAATATTTTGAAAAGATATAATAAAACTAATAACTGGCTAATGTAATCAGTTTTTGATTTTCTAAGAACTTTCAGTTTGACCCTCGTACCTGTAATAATCATCATCGTCCTACTAATATTACAAACGCGAAAGTTTGGATCGTTGTCACTCAATCACGACGCTTGATAGAATTGGGTTGAAATTTGGAACACATGTTATTGCGTCTGGACTAGCACATCGGCAACTTTTTATCGCGAAAAATTAACAGGAACAGGAACTGCGCGGGTATAACCGCGCAGTTCCTGTTAATAATAATAATAATAATTTTTATAGTAATAAATTACTATAAAAATTACACTACTACTTATACTACATTCAAATAAAACTTAAAAATATGTTAACACTAGCTTAAGTGCTATTTATTCCAGACTTTTATAATCTAACTGTGTTCAAAATGTCAACCTGATCTGTTCAGACGTTCTAACGTGATTGAGCAGCAAACGTCCAAATTTGCGCATTTACCATTTACTTCTTACAATTAAGAAGTAGGATTGAAAAAAATTAATTTAGAACAAGCGATATTTGCTGCTGTATTATAATTAGCACGGATACTTCTGTACCTATTAAAATATGGCTAGTTTTACTCGCAAGTAAGTTCGCTTATAAAATCAATTATATTTCGTGATTCATTGTTGTACACGTTTCTGGGAAAGAACCGCAACATGCCGCAGCACGATGTTAATTCTTACATCATCCGCATTATGTCGTTGCTTGATCTCTACATACCTACTATTGGTCGCCAAGTAGACGAAATTCGACCATTAGGCCAGTCGCCGTAGACATAAAAATCGCCATTGAAACTGTAATTCGCCATTTTGTGGTGGCGGTCATCTTGAGTTTGAAATTTGTCAAAAAATTTCGTATTCTACTAGCCAAGCCCTTTTATTTGATACCCATATTGAGAGATGTTGTGAAGAAATATTTTGTCCGGCGTTTTGTAGAGGCGGCCATCTTGAATTGATATGAACCAAACATAGCTAAGAACTACCACACGAAAATTAGTCTAGAAAAAACCGTATCGAAATTCGTCCATCGGTTTGAGCTCAACGGTGCCACAAACAGACACACACACAGACAGACAGACTTCGACGTCAAACTTATAACACCCCTGGATGTCTACTCTCTTTCTACTAAAAACGTAATTTCGAAATAAACTCGCGACTTTCCTTCTCTGGTTCTACTTCTTTTCGTCCGATTGAACATTGTTTGACGTTTAAATGACTCTAATTAGAGTAGGCTTAGAACATTGAAACGTCAAACAATGTTCATCCGACGAAACAAAGTAGAACCGGAGTAGGAAAGTTGCGAGTTTATTTCGAAATTACGTTTTTCGTATAAAGAGAGTAGTAGACGTCCTGTTTTGGGTCGCGGGTTAAAAATCAGTACCCAGTTACCTTGTGCCAATACCCCCCCATCCAGTCAAAGTGGCTTTAGTTCCCAGTTTACTTGTATCAGATTTGGTCCACAGGCAAGCTGGCTGCATGTGAAGGTCACCTCAGTTTCAAGTTCAATCAGCGCAATATCAAAGTATTTCTTTGGAGGCTTAAACTCCGGGTGGACGATGAATTTGGAGATATTCACATCTTGAGAATAGTAGACGCCTGCTGTGTTCTAAAAATAACATAGGTACTCAATTTAATTCGTCACTCAATATGTTGTAAAACTGTGATACAAAGTTTAAACATTTGCAACAAAGTCTGACATATACAAAGGTCAAAAGGCCCCAGACCTTGTCATATCAGCTATGCAGCAATCTGCAATATGACATGTGTATTACTATCTCTGATTATGACATTATATCATTAACGACAAATGTAAATTAAAACTCATTATCTACTAAGACGGGGCTAGTTATTTGCATGTTACATTTTCACGACATTGTAACTGTATTGTCGATAAGCCAGTATACTCACAGCATGAAACAAATTTTTATCATTAAGCCTAACGATCTTAGGCACCGGATCCGCTAAAGTGGTATCGGCTAGCGATGCTTGAGAACAGTGCGCAGCAGTTAGCACGAACTTGGGGCTTATGAGGGTTCCACCACACAAGAAGGCATAGCCTCCTACAGCTGCTTCCCAGCCTATGGCACCCTGGTACACAGAAGAATATTTCATGTAAACTTAACTAAGAGCCTATAATAGTAAAATTCTTCTTGCTATCTGAATACGATTACAATTAATTTAATACAATACTTACTAAAAATCGGTCCTTATTTGTATCGTATTTTAACCTGTTTGATACATGAGTTATTGCAAGAGTAATTTAAAGCAAGAATGATTGCAGTTTTTTTTCAAATAATAAAGTTTCATACTTTATAACTTTAAAGAACTTTTCCCGCACTTGCCATGAAACAATTTACCTAGGAAATGTACCTAAATGCATGTGAGTACTTGGTCAATTGATGAATGATTTGATTGGAATAATTAGGCTAGTCGTAGGACTATCGTATTTCCTACAATTGTAATTAAAACCCTGTGAAAAGGTTAATTATTTATTACGTTATATAAAAGAAACAAGTTAAATACTAAAATTTTTCACCGTACTATATGAGGGAACTCTCAAGCATACGTTGGTCGCCCGCCCACTGCGGAAGGCGGTATCGGTTGCCCTTCAGTTGTTTTTTTAAACCTGGAACCATTTTAACGGTTTTCAAATATTAAGAAATATATTATGAAACATTAGCAATCCCTACGGTTTCATAAACCACCTTTCTTTTTAGGGTTCCGTAAAACGTAAAAACGGAACCCTTATAGATTCGTCATGTCTGTCTGTCTGTCTGTCCGTCCGTATGTCACAGCCACTTTTTGCCGAAACTATGAGAACTACACTATTGAAACTTGGTAAGTAGATGTATTCTGTGAACCGCATTAAGGTTTTTACAAAAAAAATAAAAACAAAATAAAAAATAGGGTTGCCCCCCATACTGAGACTGAAACTCAAAAATTTTTTTTCTTCAAACCTACAGGTGTTTGGTATCTATCGATAGGTCTTTAAAAATGATGTTGAGATTTCCAATATAATTTTAGTCTACACTGAATAATCTGCGCGAGAGACACTTCTAAAGTTGTAACATGTGTGTCCCCCCCTTCTAACTTCTAAAGTAAGTGAATGAAAAAACTAAAAAAAATGGTTTTGTTACTTTTGGTTTTGTTAAATTTTGTTACTTGGTGCAACGGAACCCTTCATGGGCGAGTCCAACTCACACTTGGCCACTTTATTTTTAGAATAATGTATGTAGTATGATGATACATCAGATATACGAAGTTCGTTACAAATACCTTCGGCCAATTTCGGGAGCCTATTAGATCGCATAATTTTTTGTTCCTAATTTACTTTGTCATAATGAATGAAGCATAATGTATAGTGTCATAATGCAACTTTCGCATAATATTTTTTTGGCGTTATGTGTTTTAAGCATAACAATCTATTGTACTACATTTAATTCGACTATTGATGAGACGCATAATAGGTTTAGGCATATTTTTATTTGTTCTAATGTTTTTTTAAGGTGCCTTTTAAATCGCATATTATTTTGCCCCTAATTTACTTTGTCATAATGAATGTAGCATAATATATAGTGTCATAATGTAACTTTTACATAATCGTTTTTTGGCGTAATGTGTTTTAATCATAAAAATCTATTATACTACATTCGATTCGACTGTTGCTCAGACGCGTTTAGACATTTTTTAATTATTTGTTGTGCTACGTAATATATAACCAGGTTACATAGGACCCAGATCCGATTCGGAGCACCCCGACTCCACCTAGTCTTGTCGCTACTACCCCTAGAGTGTATTTAAAAAATGCGGGAGCCAGAAGCGCAAGGGAGGTCCTGAGTGGAGCGATCCATGCGAGGCAAGCGTAGCGAAGGGGGGAGGTGGCGGGCGAAGCGAGCCGGCGACCTCCGTAGTGGTACGCAGGCCGAGTATGGAGAAGCGACACTCAGGGCTGACCGCAGAGCTTCTGGTGGGAGCCCACCCGGAGTCAAAAAGTGCATCATATGTCTTGGTATATGTCGGTTTTAAGTCCTAAAAACGTTGTCTACATAAATTAGTACAAAAATTGTTATACTACTGCATAAAGACCTTTTATTTTACCTACCATAAAAACGGTGCTTACCATAAAAAAAAATGGTTTTATTCTCAGACCAACGATTCTTAATCCTCAAAATATACTTAATAATTTCACAGCAACAGTATGATAACACGAATGCGACAATGACAGATACTATTGGCAATGATATTCCATTAAATTAGTAGATACCTACATTACGAATAATAAATATTGTTGTCAAAGTACCTACCCGCATTTCACACACCCACGTATTTTATTTAAATAATGTTGCTACAGTCCGCTCTTTGCACTTGTTTTTTAGTTACGCGTTTAAAGTTTATGTCGTTGATCATTATGTTTAAGTATTGTTATGCTTTTCTCAATGTGTGCCTTTAAACATTATGCAATTTATAGTTATGCGTCGAAACATTATACTAAGTTATCTGTATGCTATATATGGCTATGCGTTTAAACATTATGCTAAGTTATCGTTATGTAATACATGGTTATGCTAGTTAACATAATAGAGTGTTTCGGGGCGATACGGCTATGTGTACGTGGCTATGTGTACGGATATGTGTACAGGCTAAAGCAATTTACATTCGAAATCAAATGAAAAACTCAAATAACGTTATAAAAAGCACATGGAACGTTATAAACAAAGAGACTGGAAAGTCCAGAGCGATAAATACAGTTGACAAGCTCAAAATTGGTGATAAAATTATCACCAACAAATCTGAAATGGCAAATGCGTTTGAACATCATTTTTCAAGAATTCCTTCAGAATCAACGAAACATCTGTCGTCTTCTCCTTTTCTTGCTGACGCAATGTTGAGGGAGAATTTAAATAGTCCCTCTTCTGCATTCAAATTTTATGAAGTCACTGCCACTAGAATAATAAAAACTTTTAAAGACATTAAAGTAAAAAAAAGCGAAGATTTGTAGGGCATGTCCGTTAAAGTACTGGAAGGTATAATCGTGAAAATTGCGCCTTATCTTGCTAAATTGTTTAATGCTAGCGTTAGTAAGGGTATTTTTCCAAACTTAATGAAGAACAGTAAAGTCGTGACGTTATTTAAATCCGGTGATAAAGTTGAACCCGGAAATTATAGACCAGTCTCAGTATTACCCTGCATCAGTAAAATATTTGAGAAATTAATATTAAACCAGCTTCTACATTACTTTAACCCAAACAATTTGTTACACAACCATCAATTTGGTTTCACTAAAGGACGCTCAACCACTGATGCGGGTGTAAAGCTAACTAAATATATAATGAGTGCGTGGGAGGATCATCGCGATGTTATAGGGGTGTTTTGCAATTTGTCCAAGGCATTTGACTGCGTTCATCACAGTACACTTTTGAAGAAATTAGAATTTTATGGGATTTCTAAACCCGCTTTGGACCTCATTACGTCATACCTTAAAGATCGAGTGCAGACTGTTGAAATTGACGGGAATAAATCTAAGGGATTTCCTATGACAATGGGTGTACCGCAAGGTTCCATCCTTGGACCCTTTTTGTTCCTTATGTATGTAAACGATCTGCCCTTCATGTTAAAGAAACAAACAAACATAGAAATAGTTATGTTTGCTGATGACACGTCACTACTATTTAAAGTTAAACGAGGGATAAACGATTTTAATGAAATAAATAGAATATTGGATATCGCTTGCAGATGGTTCGACGCAAATAATTTGGCACTAAATCCGAGTAAAACAAAATGCATCAAATTTACACTATCTAATGTGGCCAGCCCTAATATCAACATAAAGTTACTCGATAAAACCATATAACCAGTATATTCTACTACTTTTTTGGGTGTTACCATAGATGCGAAACTCCAAAGGACTCCGCACATTGAACTATTAGCTAACAAACTAAGCTCAGCTGCACATGCGGTTCGACAGATCAGAAAAATATCAGATGCTGCCACCGCTAGATTGGTTTATTTTGGCTATTTTCATAGCGTTATGGCCTATGGAATCCTGTTATGGGGGTCGGCAGCAGATAGAAATGTCGTTTTCATAGTGCAAAAACGAGCAATGCGCGCTTTGTATAAATTGCCAGCTAGAAAATCTTTGAGGAAGATTTTTAAAGACATAAATATTTTAACGGCTCCACCCCTATATATTTATGAATGCATTATGCACGTCAGAAAAAACCAGGAGAGCTTTAGTAAAATCTCTGAAAAAAACCCTAAAGCACATTACAAAATCTTATTAGAGATTCCTAAATGTAGGCTACAAAAAACACACAATTCTTTTATAGGAAACTGTGTTCGCTTCTATAATATCATACCGGAGCAGTTGGCAGGTCTTAATGAAAAAAAGTTCAAAAATGTTGTAAAGGCCTATTTAATGGATAAGGCGTATTACAATGTTGATGACTTCATTAAAGATAAGAATGTATGGAAAAAGAGTATATCACAAAAAAAATTATAATTACCGATTAAGAACTTACATGACAATTTAAATTTTTTATTCATATTGTATCCAAACACTTTTATTTTTATTGTATCTTTGACAAAGCCCTTTTACAGCTGCTTAATATGGACAAGGCCTCTTTACAGCCGCTTACTTTAAATGTTGACATTGTTGATAATTGTGTATTTAAACTGTTTTATTATTTTATTTTTGTCATTGACGTTACTAAGTTTTTCTTGTAAAATAATGGTTCGAAGAAATAAATTGAAATTGAAAATTGAAATTGAACATTATGCGAAGACAGTTATGCGTTTAGTTGTTATGGTAAATTATCATTAGTTCTAAAAACGTTATGCCTACCTAAAATAAGACAAAAAATGTTATGCCACCCCATATAGACCCAATCAATTATATCCCAAAGATTTGTAGAACTTATTGGAAGAACTAAACAGTTTCATGTATCTAGTTTGGGAAGATATATTGCGATTTTTGGTTGTATCAGGTAACGTCAGTAAATCAATCGTATTATGTAGGGGGTTCTGGGCCGGGAGGAGGCGACTTTGGACTAAAATTAGGTTAAAAATGTTCCCTATTCCTATTCTACCAATCCAAGATATATGTAAAAAAAAGAACCCAAATGACAAAAGTCACTCCGGAGTCTGTGGAGTTGCTAAATTTGGTAAAAAAAATTAGTACATTATGATATAAGTGCGCTAAGTTATATTTACAGCTGAGGCGATATAGCTAGCTCGAGCCGAGCGAGTTATAATTAGCAGAGGCTGTAATTATCAAAACCCACGTATGTCATACGACGTTTTATAACATATTTGCGAGGAAATAAACAAAACTCTGACGACATTTTCAAATAAAAACAATACAGCGGAAAAAAGCGCGCGGAATTATTTTTACTTGTTCACAGATTAGCGATGCGCGCGCATCATCGCTTTTTTTTAAAGCAAAGGTACAGAACCAGCCTGTGTGACATTAGTCAAAATGTTGACCACTTTTTCTGACATAAAAACTCTTTACTGAGATTTAAAAAGGTACCGTTCGTTTTAGACGGAGTATTTTGAAACTGTGCGTTTTACATTACATAACCGCACAAGTACGTAATGAGATACATTAAGATACAGAAATTGGTCCAATAGTAGACCCTTAACGAGCAAATGTGTTTTAAAAGCGTATTTTATACTTGCTCCGCCCGGTGGGCTCATCCGTTATACATGCCATTAGATTGGTAAAATTTTCCTTTCTTTTTTTTATTTAAATTACATCTCAACACGTTTAGTAGTTGCATCCTTCCTATCATTCCATCAGTCTCCGCTAATTGTCAACAGTGACAATTAGGTGACGAGAGCAGTGCAGTGCTAGGTAATGATTTGGACTCTTCATGTTCCAATAGCTGCGTGTCACTGTGGTGTTATGTGGCAGGCATGTAGCTTACCATCAGGCACATGTCCCACTCGTCTTGTCACTCTTTATAAAAAAATATATATAAAGATTAAGATTATTTCTTGTATTTTGTCATGAATTTACGTGTAAATTGTACATTTATGCATAAAGAACTTTGACCTTGACTTTAAATGAATTTGTCGATTAACTTACTTTCATCACTAATTGTTCTCCCAGGGGCTCTGAAACTGGGTCTCATAGGACGGAATTCAATACACGGGTCATCGTACGGAGGAAACACTGTGCTTGGACCTTCTTTTAGGTTGTTGTTCCTGTCTTCAGTCTACAAGAGAAAACTGCTTTATTTAAAAAACCCATTAACATCCAAGAAACATTACAAAAAAGGAACATAATACATTTACACTAGCTGACCCCGCAAACGTTGTTTTGCCATATAAATTATTACATGATGTTATAATTTTAATGGCATATTATATGGCAAACTATTACATGGTGACAAAAAAGACGATAATTGATCAGTTATAGAATGGGATGAAAAATGATTAAATAACTAAATGGCTATCAAAACATAGGGGTTGGGATATAATAATGATGAAAGGGTAAACATAGCATAATGTTTAAAGGCACACATTGAGAAAAGCATAACAATACTTAAACATAATGATCAACGGCATAATCTTTAAACGCCTAACTAAAAAACAAGTGCAAAGAGCGAACTGTAGCAACATTATTTAAATAAAATACGTGGGTGTGTGAAATGCGGGTGGGTACTTTGACAACAATATTTATTATTCGCAATGTAAGTATCTACTAGGTTGATAACATCATCAAGAATAAAGAAAATTATACATCAAAAACAGCATAATTACTAGCGATCGCTAGTAATTTAAAATTGAAATAAAAATGTTACCTCATCAAATACGAGGACATTATTTAATTCATTTCATATATTTATACTAAATTGCAATATTAAATTTTGCATGTTATATAAAAAGTAATATAATACGAGCATATGAATATTTCAATTGAGCTTTATTTTCATTTTAAATATGTCTTGCGTTTTTATGGTAGGTACATTAAAAGGTCTTTATGAAGTAGTATAACAATGTTTATACTAATTTACGTAGACATAATGTTTTTAGGACTTAAAAACCTACAACACCTAAGACATATGGTGCACTTTTTGACTCTGGGTGGGCTCTGCCAGAGAAGCTCTGCTGTCAGCCCTGACCTCCCTTGAGCTTCTGGCTCCCGCATTTTTTACATACACTCTAGGGGTAGTAGCAACAAGACTAGGTGGAGTCGGGGTGCTCCGAGTCGGATCTGGACCCTATATAACCTAGTCATATATTACGTAGCACAACGAATAATTAAAAAAAAATGGCAGTCATAGGAACTGCTGATAGAAGTGAAAACTTAAAACTCAGAATTTTATAGCTTACCTTGGAAACTACACGGGTGTAACCGGGAGGCGTGACCTCGCCATCATAGCATGGCCATCTAGAAATGCGTCAGCATTTCCCATTGGCTCACGCATTTCTAGATGGCCATGCCATGATGGCGAGGCCACGCCCTTTCAGCATTTCCCATTGGCTGACGCATTTCTAGATGCCTAATTGCCAAGATCCCGAGTTTACCTGAAGATTTCTTATCATATCCGAGCGTGACGGTGGAATCCAATTTACACCCCACGAAAAATCTATCTAGGCGCGCCTAAAGAAGTTTTCACTTCAAAAATGCCTAAATGCGTCTGCGCAACAGTCGAATTGAATGTAGTACAATAGATTTTTATGATTAAAACACATTACGCCAAAAAACGATTATGCAAAAGTAACATTATGACACTATATGTTATGCTACATTCGTTATGACAAAGTAAATTAGGGAAAAAAATGCGATTTAAACGGCACCTTAAAAAAAAATAGAACTAGTAAAAAAAATGCCTAAAAACTATTATGCGACTCATCAATAGTCGTATACATTATGCTACATTCATTATGACGAAGTAAATTAGGAACAAAAAGTTATGCGTTTTAATAGGCTCCCGAACAACCCTTATCACTTAGGGGTATAAAAAATAGCTAGTAGCCGATTCTCAGACCTACTGAATGCATGCATATAAAATTTGGTAAAAATCAGTAAAGCCGTTTCGGAGGAGTAAGGAAACTAACACTGTGACACGAGAATTTTATATATAAGAAGATAATAGTTTTTGGTGAGACTCATTTACCTATTTAAACCCAAATAATTTATTTAGTCATGCCTTTAAAACATGGAAGTGCAATCGGGGAAGTTTTTTCATCCGAAGTGCAAGACGTATCGTTACAGCTCAAGTATTTTTGGTATACCTATAACATTAATAGTTCCAATAAAATCCCAATAAATTCATAGTTTTAAAGCGGTTCGTACCAAATTATTGTTATTATTGAATATTAAATATAAAAGTTACATTTACTACAGAACATTTTTTGTTTTTAATAACAATACTCATTATGATGTTGGTTTCGAAAAACTTTGAGTAAATTGCCTGAAATATTTTTTTCATTTAGAATGTTACATGCGTGATACAAAGTGGCAAAAACTGTTCAATAAACGCAAACAAACTATTTGCTCTCATGATACAAAGTTTGCTTCGTTTTGTATTCGATATTCGACAAATATTTTCATGCGTTATTTCATTCATTATAATCAGGCGTCAGTTCCATTTATCTTCTCGGTTCATCTTGTTTAAAAAAATCGTGGATTTTGAAAATCACAAAATGGCGGATAATGTTAGATTATGTAACAAGTATGTAGTGTTGGTGATTACCGCTGAGGCGCTATTAATACCCAAGCCTTGGCGAAGGTCTTAGGATATCCGTGGACGGCACTCATCAATACACACGTGTATCATACTACGTTTTTCACCACATTTGTGAATAAAATAACAATTAAAAATCATTTCAACAGTGAAAAAGAATTATCAATAATGTTTCTTCATCAATCATTTAATCATCAATAGTGTTTTTCATGGCGGGAAAAATGTATTAGTTTTATATGCGCGCGCAACTAACAATGGCAATCAGCCACATACAAAATAGGTAAATTAGATTTCTTTTTTTTTGCTTTCTGCGATTCTGCGCATTTAGTTATGTACGATAGATATGTGGAAGTGAAAGTTTTTTTTACGAAGAAAACAAAAATAGGTAATATATGAGTTAAAGTTTTATTTTTAAACACGTACAAGTTGAATTTATCTACTTAAGTACGATGTAACATGGAGTGAGCAAGTATATTGAGAAAACATTTTCAACACTAATACAATATAAGTGGCTCTAATTTTACCGCAATTAGGCATATAATGACACCTATAATCAAACTGTGACGTTTTTATTATTATAACACACTAATGAGTTATGGTTTTTAGGGTTCTGTAAAACGTAAAAACGGAACCCTTCTAGATTCGTCATGTCTGTCTGTCGGTCCGTTCGTATGTCATAGCCACTTTTTTCCGAAACTATAACAACTATATCTACTGTTGAAACTTGGTAAGTACATAGATGTTTATACTGTAAACCGCTTTAAGATTTTTACATAAAAATATAAAAAAAAAAAACAATAAATTTTGGGGTGCCCCATATTTAGAACTAAAATTCAAAAATGTTTTTTTCATCAAATCCATACATGTGAAGTGGATAGATCTTTAAAAATGATGATGTTTCTAATTTTTTTTCTATACTGAATAATTTCCGCGAGAGACACTTTCAAAGTGGTAAAATGTGTGTGTCCCCGGGGCCTGCAGTTTCTAAAATAAGAATGATAATACTGAAAAAAATATATGCTTTCTTCAGGCCCTCGCCTTTGGCTCAGGCCTTAATGGCGCCTCAGCGGTAGTCACCAACTTAACATACTTGTAGCATACTCTACTATTTTTCACAACCTTCCTCAATATGTATATCAAATGAAAGGGCTTGACTAGTAGAATACTAAACAGTCATGACAAATTTCAAATCCAAGATGGCCGTCAACACAAAATGGCCAATCACTTTTTTTTCTTACTACCTCAATATAGGTATGGATATCAAATGACATGGCTTAACTTGTAAAATATTGTACAAATGTCAAATTCAAGGTAGTAGGTAATATTTCTTATCCTCTCGCTGTATGGCGCTTGCGCATGTTTAGAAAATTGGCGGGAAAACGTGTACCGGGTTGCGTAATTGCGGGTCTTGTTTACGCCTCGGTTTATCAAGTGTCACATTACTTGTACCTTGTACCCATTTGAACCTATCACTCTCAAGGGCGTTTCAAGACGATTCAACGGTATTGTTTGTTTCATAGGGATTATTTTAGGTAAGGTGGCAATAAAAATGCTAAACAAGGCAATATTTTAAAAAGTCGTGTATTGCTTAAATATTTTGCTATTCTGAACAAAATTTTCATCACATGAAAATTCTAGACTTGAGGCCAAACATATGACTCAATCCAAGGTATGAAGCTGGACACTCTCGTGTAGATCCCTGGCATGTTAGGCAGTGCACAGCCGATGCCGAATGACGTCACTCCGATGACGTAGTATACTACTTCCTTGGTGCTATCGGAGATTTTTTGCTTAACTTGGAGAGGGCCGCCTGAGTCCCCCTGAAACAAAAACAATTCGTGAACTAGTCACACCCTTGTTAAGAAGACTATGTGATCGTCCGATACAATAGCTGCAAAGTAAAAACAAAAACAAAATTGCAGTCTTAGGGACTGCCGATAGAAATGAAAACTGTGCCGGGCGTGTGGAATTCTGTAGCTTGGTAAAAGAAACACCTTTTGTTGAATCACCAGGAGTTTTGGTTAGAAAGTATTATTGGTCGAATCACACAAGTTAGGTTACACAATCACAAAAGACCATTTAGGTCGTAATCTCACTGGTTAAGTTACAAATTTAGTTTATGTGGCGGACGTCTTGTTATAGTGCTTACAAATTTCGAATGACGTCACTTTATGGTATTTTTTTAACGAAATAGAACGTTACAACTTTCCACTCCGAAAGTTTGATTATATTATGCAATTATCGATAACCTTTGTTGTTTATTTTTGTAATTTGACAAATAAAAATACGTGTCCTATACTTTGCCACAATCTCTCTGACGGACTTTTTAACTAACTCATCAGAGAGTATATTCATTTTCCGGTATATAATTCCCAGTCATCATTCTAGTTGTGTTGTGTTGCCAAAACGCTTGCTAGCAAGTTCATTATCCAACGGAGGGTATACCTGACATGCGTCGACTCCCCCAGCTAGTTTCCCGGCACAGAGCTGGTTCTCCTGCAGCCCCCACCAGTTCCTGTTCCTCGAAGAATACAGCAACTGCTCGCAGTACGTCGAGTTGATCAGGTCTATCTCTCCCGCTTGGAGTTCAGGAGATGTAACGCGACTGCCTGTAATAGAATTAGATGTTATGTATTATGCAAGAGTTTGGATGTTTCTTTCTCAGTCGTAACGTTAGAAAGGCTAATGAAACATAGAATTGAAAAAAAAATTGTCATTCTGCACTTCTTCTCTTTCTAAATTATAAGTATACCATATATACCAATAAATAGAGATATTCAATATACATGTCGGTGACGTCAAACATTAAAAAAGATTTTACACCATCAAAAGTAGGTTCTAAACGTTAGCCACGTTACCGAGTCCATTACCGAGACTGTTACGCGAGTACCTACTTTTCACTTCCATGCACTACACACCTTGGCACATAGAATTAAAAATCTGTACTCAGTTACCTTGCGCCAGTACCCCCCATCCAGTCAACGTGGCTTTGGTTCCCAGTTCACTTGTATCAGATTTGGTCCACAGGCAAGCTGGCTGCATCAACCATGTGAAGGTCACCTCAGTTTCAAGTTCCAACAGCGCAATATCGAAGTACTTCTTTGGAGCCTTAAACTTCGGGTGGACGATGATTTTGGAGATATTCACGTCTTGAGAAAAGTAGATGCCCGCATCGTTCTAAAAATAGGAGTAGAAAATGTTCAATCGTCACAAAAAATATTTAAACAGTATCCCAGTCCCCAGTCATCCAGTTCAGTTCAGAAATCAGAAAATATTGGTCTGTTGTAATAACTTTTTGCAATATTTAAGGTTTTCAAACCTTAATCAATTAAGTTGGATATTTATCATTACGAAAATATTATTTGAGTCCCATCCTATAGTAATTTTCATTTATCATACACTGATAATAACTAAATGTTAGTATTACCCTATTATTGATATTTGAAGATTTCTCTGTTTCAAAGTTAATTGCTGAATCATATTGTAAAACTGAAAAGGATCAAGTCACAATTTGAATCACAAAGGTTTTACACAATAAAATAATATAATATGACATTGTTAATGCAAAAGTTAGTGAGTATTTATATATGTGTGTTACTCTTTCACGCAAACACTACTGAAGGGATTTAAATACATTTTGGTACATTAACAGATAATAGTATGAAATAACACGGGCTAATTTTTGTCCCGTAAAAATAACGGGGTCAGGAACTACACAGCTTAAACCGCGGGCCACTGCTAGTCATATACTCATATAAATAAATATATATATATATATATATCTATATATATATATATCTATATATATATATCTATATATATATATATAAATATAAAAGCGAAAGGTCACTCATCACGAAATCTCAGAAACCACAAGTGCTAGGAGTCTGAAATTTTGCATGAAGGTTCTTTTTAGCACGTAGGCGATCGCTAAAACGGGGTTTTGCGAAATTCAACCCCTAAGTAGGTAAAACAAGGGATGAACGGTTGTATGAATATTAGATCTTTAGATCAACATCTGAGCGAAGTCGGATCGGGCCGCTAGTATGTAATAATCATAACACTTGTTTTGTTGTCATCTAGAAATGTTTACTGTGTCTTTAAAGAATAAGCAGGAGCTTTCTAAATCTTACACGGATGAAATCGTAGACCGATACTAGTGCTTAATGTGTTAAAGTTTATTGTAAAACTGTGATACGATATTTAAACCTTTGCAACAAAGTGTGACTTATGCAAAGGTCAAAGACTACAGTCAACTTGACATCGTCATATCAGTAAAGTTGCGCAGTAAACAGGAACATATGGCATGTGTAATTACTATCTATATATCTATGTGTATTGTGTATCTCTAATTATGATATCACACTATAACAATGTTTATAATTAAACACGGAAATCAATAAGTTATATTTTCTTTGAATCCTGACATTATTTGTAGTAAAACATATGTGCCCAAATTATATATTATCATTTTTTTTTGTAATTACTAAGTTTTTGACGTGACAACGTCTAATAAATCGATGAACGCCGGCTGCATGCACGAAAAAGTGTCCCGTTATGTCCCGTTACGCTCATTGTACGCTTGCCCCTATCAATGTTTTGTTATGATGTTGTCACGTTAAACTATCGTAAACCAACCGACTTTACAAACAACCAATTTTTTCTAAATATTTTAACTTTTCTAAAAGATTTGACATATCATTCTTGGGAGATGACATGCGTGCCAAAAGAGTGAACGATGAGATGGCGGTTGATTGATAGATTAGAAGACAAAAATGTGTTATGAATTATTGAGAAACGGGTATAAACATGATCATAATTTACGATACATACATACAACCAGATACAGAAACAATTTTATACCCTCATATATAAACATATTCATGATACAAATGTATTCCCTGGGTATGAAACGGTACAGTGAGCAGGCTTACACCTTCGACCGATATTCTACCGCCAAGCAGTAATATTTAAACATCACTGTATTTTGGTTTCAAGAACAATGTTGCTAGAGATATTAGAGGGCACAGAGATTAAACCATCTAGATAGGTATATCTCTGGGTGACGAGTGCAGTGCTAGATAATGATTTGGATTCTTGATGTTCCCATAGCTGCGTGACACTGTGCTATTATGAACAGGCGTGTTACTTGCCATCAGGTACTTGTCCTGCTCATTCCGTCACTCTACATTATAAAAAATATTGGCAGTCATAGGAACTGCCGATAGAAGTGAAAACTTAAAACTCAGTATTTGATAGCTTACTTTGGAAACTACACGGGTGTAACCGGAGGGTGTGGCCTGATCACCATGGCATGACCATCTAGAAATGCACCAGCATTTCCCATTGGCTGACGCATTTCTAGATGGCCATACCATTATAGGCAGGCCACACCCTCTTATCATTTCCCATTAGATGACGCATTTAGATAGCCAATGGCTATGGTCCCGAGCTTACCCGAAGATTTCTTATCATACCCGAGCGTGACGCTAGAATTCAATTCACACCCCACGAAAAATCTGTTTAGGCGCGTCAAAAGAAGTTTTCACTTCAGAAATATAAACTACTAACTGAGACACGATGCCAGTTAATTACACATGTTACGATATATATGTATTGTTAAGTCAGCATACTCACAGCATGAAATAAATTTTTGTCATTAAGCCTAACGATCTTAGGCACCGGATCCGCTAAAGTGGTATCGGCTAGCGATGCTTGAGAACAGTGCGCAGCAGTTAGCACGAACTTGGAGCTTATGAGGGTTCCACCACACAAGAAGGCATAGCCTCCTACAGCTGCTTCCCAGCCTATGGCACCCTGGTACACAGAAGAATATTTCAAGTAAACGTAAGCTTACATTAAACATGAGATTCTTCGGTCTGAATTTAATTTAATTTACCAAATTTCTTTGAAAAAAAATCTATCCTGGGTATGGCAAGAATAATTTTCAAAATGAATGATTGCTATTTTTTACCCGACTGCGCGACGCAAAGGAGTGGTAATGTGTTTAACAGTCTATGTATGTATGTATGTATGTATGTATGTATGTATGTTTGTATGTTCCTTTGAGGCACTACACAGACCAAACGCCTGGGCCGATTTTTATGATTCACACGTCAATCGATTCCTCTTAATCTGGCGAGTGACACTAAAGACATGACATTAGTGTAAATCCAATATGGCGGATTCAGGACGCCATATTGTCCAAATTAAAAAAATGAAAATCACCAAAATATGTCAAGAGGGGTATCGTTGAATAGGTATTTGAAAATAATGTTTAGCTTTCTCTCAATGTTTTTCGATTTGACTGACCGTTTAGGATGTATATCGATTTAAAGTTGAGTAACAACCATTCTCACATTTATAGGTTTTTAGGTAGCAGAAAACTTCGTATAACTAACTGTACGTGTGAATGTGGATGGACATTATATACTAATGTATCTAGTAGGCATCGATATAAATCAATAGATGTGCCCTGAGAATCTTGAAATTGGTAATAAACTGCGTCTCTGTATGTATCGTAAGGGGTTTACAAACAACCAATCTACTTGACCCCTATAATCGCTAGCGGCGAGATTTGCTGTGGTTCTTTTTATTTTGGTTGTTGACACCGAATAATGATAGGTAAAAACGTCCAGCGTCCACCGCGTCCTGCAACCGACTAGAACGGAAAGAGTGAGCTCACTCTTCCCAACGTTGACATGATTGCGTGCGCCGTGAAGTTTGGGATGGGGCCCATCTTGGGTTCTACGCCTCGGTCGCCCATCTCCAACTTCAAACGATTTAGTAGGTACTCAACGTCAATCGAAAACCTATACTAACACAAAACTATAAATATGAATTACATGCAGTAGAAAATCCTACATGTTATATCAGTAGAAACGAAGACATTTGGTCAACAACCAAAAGATGCATATTATTATGTTGAGCATATTAACATTCACAACATTTAGACTACAGGCCCGTGAACAAAATTTACGGGTCAAATGAACCACCAGGAGACCTATGTAGGATGATAGAAGGGTATAAAGTAATAAGATTCAGCACTATGCCGTCACTTGTAAGCTGTCCAACTGAGTGCAATTGAAGAGGGCCCGGTTGCAATTCTCGATCATTTCTCCTTGTCGCATGATTTTTGTACGGCGTTGCGGAATAATAGATTTAAAGAGGTATTGAAACTATAAAGATTATAAATTTTAACTTTTTAATTATTAGTTTGCCGGAAAAATTTACAGAGTACGAGTAATTTACAGAGCAAACTTGGTCATTTGATTAAGTACGGCATTGGTTCTATACAGTTTCAATACCTCTTCTAATCCATTATTTCGCAATGCCGTACAAAAATCATGCGACAAGGAGAAATGGTAGAGGGTTGCAACCCCCCTCTTCAATCACACTAAGTTGGACAGCTTACAAGTGACGGCATAGTGCTGAATCTTAATACTTTACACCCTTCTATCATCCTACATAATTCTCCTGGTGGTTCATTTGACCCGTAAATTTTGTTCACGGGCCTGTAGTCTAATTGTTCATAACTAAAAAGTATAAAATAAAAAAATATAATTTAAAAACTCAAAAACCCGACTGCGTAAAAAGTGAACCAAACTACCTACGTACTCACATACTAAAAAAACTGAAAAGAATAAAACAAGCATTTAGATTTCTGGTGGTCTAGAATTCTATAATATGTTATTGTATTAATACTATTGAAATATATACAATATTTTCTAATAAAAGAACATTACAACTGAACAGTCGGGATCCATTGAACAATTACATTGTATGTCGAATAATAATGGATCCCGACTGTTCAGTTGTAATGTTCTTTTATTAGAAAATATTGTAGATATTTCAATAGTATTAATACAATAACATATTATAGAATTCTAGACCACCAGAAATCTAAATGCTTGTTTTATTCTTTTCAGTTTTTTTAGTATGTGAGTACGTAGGTAGTTTGGTTCACTTTTTACGCAGTCGGGTTTTTGAGTTTTTAAATTATATTTTTTTATTTTTCCAAATACTAAAGTTTCGTAGCCGTAAGATTTCATTCTATTTTTATTGTTCAAAGACTTTTCCCCATAGTAGATGATATGTTACCGTGTCCTAGGTTTTCATCTACAATTCTACCTATTGAATATAATAATTATGTACTTGGTCAATGGATTAACTCGTAACTGTTATAACAATTATAAGACAAATTCTATTCATGTATTTATAGTTTTTTTTTCTGCTGTTGCGAAAATTTTAGTTTATAAAATGTTCACTAATGATTTGATTTGTCAAAACTTTTTGAGGGTTTCAACATTTTTTATTTAACTTTTTTCATGTGAAGAGTCGTAAAAGTGACCTGAACCAATATGGGTTCGGCACTGGTTTTCGTTGGAACATGTCTTACTATTGTATTTTGATGCTGCAAAAAGTTTTTTTTAATTAAACACTCCACAGACTCCGGGGTCCGTGACCTTTGTCATTACAATAATCTTTTTTCATTTACATAGTTCTTAAAAAAAAAAATGAAACAAGATATATACCTACTCCAAGTTTTTACCGTGAACTTACCATATGAGGAAACTCTCCAGGAAGCGTGGGTCTGCCACCCACAGTGTCAGGCGGCCTCGGTTGCCCTTCGTTTCTCTTTTCGAAACCTGGAATCATAGTAGTGGCTTACATTTTTTTAACTTATCTTATCTTATACCTTTAAACGAGCAATTCTTGTACCTATATAAATATGTATATATATATCTTATACCTTTAAACGAGCAATTCTTGTACCTATATAAATATGTATATATATATATATAGAATCTGAATCTCGGAAACGGCGCGAACGATTTTGATGAAAGTATGTATGCAGGGGGTTTCGGGGACGATAAATCGATCTAACTAGGTTTCATTTTTAAAAAACGCATATTATTTTTAGACAATGACAATCTGTCTTATTAGACATTAGAATGCGAAGGTAAATTTCGCCGCGTGACGTGACAGCATAATAGGCTTGTGTACTAAATTTTAAAAACTGGTTAATAATATAGCTTAATGTTTATATTATTCCGAAACATCTATATTTTTGAAAAAAACTTACATTTACAATATGTATTTTGCATTTCAAAAACTCCAAACAAATTTCTGCACAAAAACGCTCCAGACTGTCATGGCGTTTTGAATGACGTCACGTCGGCGTCGTGGCAAACATATGTGTTTGTGTAAGGACATTGTCAATGTTTTTATTTTAAAATGAATCCCTCGTATTACAAGAACTGCATAGTGCCTCAGTGTACAAGCACAAGTATAAATACGCCAAACAAATTATTCATCTATGTTCCAAACGATCCACAATTGCGAAAAAAGTGGATCGCTATCGAACGCTTGCGAGGAGGAATGATGGCCACTAAATCAAGAATATATTTTTGTGAAGATCATTTTGATGAAAGTATTTGACACAGTATAATCTTAGTAAAGTACCTAAATGTAAAAAAAAACTGATAATTTTCCTCAAAAATAGTGGTAAAACAATAAAAAACTAGTTCAGTAAAGCGGCTGAAGAACTAGTATCCATGGCGAAGAATGAATAAAAATAAAAAATAATTATATTTGATCTATGAAAATGTCAACAGCATTAGTGATGTCAAGTGTGTAGCACGGCGTGACGTCATATTTTCTGATTGGCGTTCACTGTCACGTGACACAATGCCTATTTTTTAAGATTTTCTTTTCTAAAAATATTAATAATCTTTACGTATTTATAATAAACTGTTTTATTTTTGAAATCTCCATATCTTAATCAATAGTAAGAACCTCTAATCCATCCGATTCATTCTTAGTGGAAACAAGCCTATTGGCTCAGACGGGAAGTCGAGCGTTCGTGGCGATCACGAATTAAGAGCTGCGGGTTCGAATCCAGACGGGCTCTCTTTTTTTTCAAGTATTCTTTTTTTTTAAGAAAATCTAAGAGTATCTAAGTATTTTTAGTACTTATTTAAGCCGAGCAAAGCTCGGTGACCCAGGTACTATAATTTAAAACTTGACCGGCATCTCGCCTGATGTTAAGCGACGATGCGGTTTACGATAGAGCGTGTTTACTTAGAAGAAACCGATTCACTCTCGTTTTGAAGACACAAAGATTGCAACCATCGGCAAAAACCCACTCAGGCAACGTATTCCACAGCTTAGACGTTTTTATCTCAAAAGTAGAGCCGAATCTCTTCATTCGTGTCTTTGGAACATCAACCAAGAAACGATGTCGCTTTTTAGAGCTACGAGAATTCCGATAGAAAAATTATATATACGGTCGAATTGAGAAATCTCCTTTTTTGTAGACGGTTAAAAAGGGCAAGGTGGTATTAGATCATTACATTAACTGCTACATTAACTGTTTCACAAACCACTTTTCTGTTTTGTGTAATGCATCTATCTATTCTAGTTGACCACAAATATCGGTAGATCACCATGTCTGTCGTTGTCATTGTGCCGAGCCCGACATACCTCACCATGTCATGTTGTAGTGGTAGGGCTCTTGGCAGAGTCCGCCTGGGGAAGGACCACACCTTTGCCAAATATTCTACCGCCAAACAGTAATGTGCAAACATTACTGTGTTCCGGTCTGAAGGGCAATGTTTCCAGAGAAATTACAGGGCTTAGAGATATAACAACTTAGATCTCTGGGTGACGAGCGCAGTGCAGTGCTAGGTAATGATTTGGAATCTACATGTTCCAATAGCTGCGTGTCACTGTGTTGTTATGTGGCAGGCATGTTGCTTACCATCAGGCACATGACCTGCTCGTCTCGTCACTCTTTATTTAAAAAAAAAAAAAAATGTCCCTGCATGGTTGGGATACATAAATGTGTTTCCCCCACAAAAAGTATTATATACATGATACGCCCGATGAGACCATCGGGTTATACACACATAAAAATTGTCTTTGTGTGTTTTCATTTAACGTCTACGTTACTACAAAATTTCAATTTCATCTAAACACGTTTTTCAATAGCGTGCGTCCATAGAGTTAATAAGTTACGGCTGGTTTAGTTGGAAGAACGGCGCCTGCCGATCCGGAGACCCCGGGTTCAAACCCCACACGCACCACTGTCTTTTCTGTCATATGCGTAATGCAGCTAACTTAAAACGGTGAAGGAAAACATCGTGAGGAAACCGACATGTACCTAGAATCTTTCGAAGTCATGTGTCATCCACCAACTCGCACTTGGCCAGCGTGGTGGATTATGGCCTTAACTTTCTCCTTGCGAGAGAAAGCTCCGAGTCCCAGCAGTGGTAACATTTAGTGGGCTGTTGATGATGATGATAGAGTAAAATTATAGATATAGAGGGTATTCGCAAAAGAACGAAAGTAGCCGACATAGCTCGAAGAGTAGCTAAGCTGAAGTGGCAATGGGCAGGCCACATCGCTCGCAGAACTGACAACCGATGGGGAAGAAAGGTTCTCGAGTGGCGACCACGAACCGGAAGACGCAGTGTTGGCCTCCCACTAGATGGACAGATGACCTCACAAAGGTCGCTGGAAACCGCTGGTTGCAGGTTGCGCGGGACCGTTCGTTGTAGAAATCTAGGGGGGAGGCCTATGTTCAGCAGTGGACGTCTTGCGGCTGATGAATGAAAGGGTATTTACTCTATGCGGTCGTCCTATCTACCCTTCCATCCGCCACCACAAACGACCAAAATGTTACATACATTCCTGGTTTCTCCTTATAACTTCTTCCTCAGCTAGTTTATCCCATTTGTATTCTTCACATTCTGAAACAGGACGATTTAAAATATATATATTATTATAGCTTGGTTTGTTTTCGTTGCACACACGTACATTACTTAAATTAGTATTTTGACTATACTTCATTTGATCCGACAAATGTATTAATGCGTATGAATATGATGGCCGAGTGGGTATTTTCTGACATATTTTTTGTCTAAAATATGAATTTACAATATACTAAACATACATAACATAGGGTCACGTGGGGTAATTGCAATAGGGTGCGTTTACGACCTAACTACTAAAGAAAACTGATGCTGCCATCTCTGATATGTGTAAAGTACTATTTGAACTTCGCGCCGTTCAATTCGCGAGAGAGTTTGACAGGTTGATGAGCGAATGAAACGTCATTAGTTGAGTGACGTCAATGCCGCGTGTTACACACTTTGTTATCCCAACTTTCAATCGATTTTCATCTCGAAAAGAAACGTAAGTTTTTGAATTTATTTGTATTAATGTGATAATATTCTGTGTTGGGAATGAATCTAAATGATAATTTTTACTTAATTGGTGTAGGTTGTTTTTTTATGGCTATTATTGCATTTACCCCTTAAAATTTTAATGTTGGGGCAATTGTAATAACAAGGCAAGGGGCAAATGTAAAGTTTTATTACAATTACCCCTGTCTTTCCAGATGGTGCGAAATTATCTAAAAAAAAAGACCTCCGAAATACTCGGAAGAAAATTTACAAAGAGCTCTTGATGAAATAAAAGCCGGTACGCTTACCATACACAAAGCGTCTGTTCTTTACGGAATTCCATTTGCAACATTATATTGCCGAAACAAGGGAACTCGAGGAGCTATAAAGAAATGTAAGGGACGCAGAACTGCACTTCCCGAAAATGTTGAAAATGTTTTGGCAACATCTGTTAAAACACTTGCTAAATGGGGCTTTGGTCTTAGTCGAAAGGAAATTATAGAGCTCTATAATTTCCATAACGTAACTACTCCATAACATAACGTACTGGCCTACTAGCTAGTAGGCCAGTACGTTAACGTTAATAAAATAGAAACCCCATTTAAGAGAGGCATACCAGGGGAAGACTGGTTCCTTAATTTCAAAAAACGACATAATGTTGTGTATGGTTGAATATATCATTCTAGTTATGGTACTCGCATTTACCCCACTTGACCCTACCAAAAAATAATATAACATACATATAATATTAAAAAGTATTGATTACATATTTATTTACAAATTTTTATATATACTTAATCTAAAAGACCGGTGTGAGTGGGAATCGTGGTCAAAATGTTGCCCCTATTGCCACTTTGAATGGCAATACTTATAGACAGTAGTGGTTAAAACTCTTAGTAGAGCCTACCTGGGGACAGTAAGCGTGGTGAAAGGCATTCGTGTCAGGTACGCAATGCCGAGAAATTGGATAGTGTCTCCCACTCTCATTCCAAATCTAGTAAACTGACTTACGTTATGGACCCTGAAGTATACAACAGACTACAAGATCTGGTGATAGCAGCACCGAGCTTGAGTAGCTTCAAGGGTAAGCTCAAACGCTGGCTTATCGAGCAAACGTTTTACAGTTACGAAGATTTTTTAAGGACCGGTCGTAAAATAATAACTTAATAAAGATTAATTGGTACTATTTTTAAATCCCATTTGACATTATTGTATTATTTTTTATTATAGAATAGAGTAGAGTAGAGTAGAGTAGAGTAGAGTAGAGTAGAGTAGAGTAGAGTAGAGTAGAGTAGAATAGAATAATTTATTTGTCAGGTTAAAAATCCATATACAGGGTACCCATTAAATTAAATTTACAGAATTGACAAAACAACATCACATTAAATAAAATTAAAATCAAATCAAACTAAATGACGTCAAAATTCAATCAAATGAATTATGTATTATGATATTGTCTGGTTATTTTTTTTTTTATGACATTGTTATCTGTTCTTGTAATCCTGACTATCTGACATGATGAAGCAATAAATGATTGAGTATTGAGTACTATTGTTAAACAATTTATTATGCCTGACTTGTAAATGTATATTTATCAATACAAAACTTTGACTTTGACTTAAAGTCGCCGGACGCGGCTGAAACTTGAGTCGGACTCAACCGATCTTCCGTCAGTCACCCATAATTGAATGAAAAAACAACCATTAGTTTTTATAATAAAACCCCAACATTTTTCCTAAATATACTTACTTATTGTAGTGTCTACTAACTTACTTTCGTCACTAATCGTTCTCCCAGGGCCACTGAAACTGGGTTTCATGGGATGGAAATCCATACACGGGTCATCATACGGAGGAAAGACTGTGCTTGAACCTTCTTGATTGTCGTTCCTGTCTTCAGTCTACAAAAAACTGTTATATTTAAAAACCATCCAAGAAACATTAAACAAAGAACAATATATTAATTTTATTTCACATACGTGTACACTTGCTTAGCATGAAATTCACAGTTGGAACTTTTCCAGGTTAGAATGACTAGGTTTTAATGGGATCAGCGTGTACCACCTTCCTCGCTCCATCGCTTACCATCAGGCGAGCTGGAGGTCAAACGCGAACCTATGTGCGTTAACAATATGTTTTCTATGTTTTCTTCTTCTACGTATGGAGTATTTACTGTAGACATATATTTTAATTAGGTATCAGCAACATGACAGGCATATTTTAGTACGAAAACTAACTTCAAGGAGAATGCGCGCGCGTGATCGCTGCTCGTTTAGCACTCAAAAGATCGCTGGACGCGATCGAAACTTGAGTCAGACTAAACTAATTATATCAACCATGAGTTACCCGTGTACTTATTTAAAATGACAGGCATAGGTGTCTAAATATTTGAAATTGTTGAAATTGACTAATACTAATCATATTGATAAAAAATGTGAACTGTGGTGAAACTATTTCATTTAGCTAACATCACAAAATTTGCTCTGACAACTCTATATTTGCTTTTAAAAACAGTGAATGTTTTCTCTGTACATTTACAAAGTTTAGAGTATTCACTAAGGATTACATTCACTTAGGATCCATTGGGCCACGGCTTAAAAAATAGAAGTCCTCTGTTAGAAGCTGTATCATATAATAATTTTTAGCAGAAGTAGTTTTGGCATGCTACCTAAAATGTATATATTTTTTTAACTTTGACGCACTTGACCACCATCTCGCCTTATGTTAAGCGACTATTTTATATCAAATAAAATCCCCCAGATTAACTATTCTTAGGAGACGAGCCTAGTTTTAACATACCTCTTTCGTGCCCATATGAATGTCAAATTAGGTTTATTGACAAATATGGTCAACCGCGTTTTATAAAGCGTTTCGTAGATGCGTGCATGTTTTGTTTAGGTGTGTAGCATTTGTCTTACTACAAATAGAGATTTGATGGCATAAAAATTATTCAGCCATTTGTCTGAGTGTTAATAAAATCGCTACATTATATTTAACGCGAAAGCTAATTTTAGACAAATATAATTCTCACAAAGGTAATGATTGCTACCACAATAATGTTCTATTAACACTTGTATGCTAAATTATTGCCTATGATAGAGAGATACCTTTTAACATCGACTGTAAAATTGTCATATTGTCGCAAGAAATAAATATATTAACCATTCCAAAGTTATACTTATCCGGGTTTTTTAAAATATTAGAAGAGATTGAAACATTTATTCCCCTCAGAATGAGCCTTTCTGCCGCTTCTTAAGTTAGGTATAATACGCACCTTATTTTTTTTCTTGTCTTCATCTACATATCCCCAAATCCACCGATCGTCGTCCTCGTTCTGAAAAAGTATGCATGGTGTACGTTTTATGTGAAAGTACCAGAGTCTGGCTAGCGAAACTGGCTCTGAAAATGGGTGGTAAATTTAAATAAACCGGCAAAGAGCGAGTAGGACTCGCATAGAAAAGGTTCCGTAACATTTCGTTATCGTCATAACGATCATTTTTGTATGAGAGTGGAAGTATGTGTTATAATTTTAATTTAATTACCTACTTATTTACTTTTTTTGAAATATAAAAGTACTAATATTTTGAAAGTCAATTTATAACCAAATATTCTGTCAATTGACTTGAAGCGTCTAATTGTTATTGTTGTCAATTTCGCGACGAAAACCAGAACCCTAATAATGAGACTTGGCTGTCCGTCCGTCCGTCCGTCCGTCCGTCCGTCTGTCACCAGGCTGTATCTCAAGAACGGTGATATAGTTTAAATTTTCACAGATGATGTATTTCTATTGCCGCTATGACAACAAATACTAAAATAAAATAAAATTTAAAGGGGGCTCCCATACAACAAACTTGTTTTTTTACCGTTTCTTGCTCGATTAGTCCGTCACAAGAAAACTAGATGGCGTCACAAGAAAAAATAAAACGCGATGTCAAATTCGCCGTCAGAATCATGACCCAAATATCAAAATTAAAGTTTTTTGCCTGTCTGCGGAAATTGCGATGTATTCGGAATTCCGAATTAATCCAAAGAGGTTTTCGCCGTTTATTTGCTAATGGCATGGAACCCTTCGTGCGGCAGTCCCACTCGCACTTGGCCGGTTTTATTTAAAGATTTAAGCGAAAAACGGTTTTAAAAAATATTATTTTTAGAAACTTTACTGAAAAAATATAACATGTTTGTGATCAATACCAACAATTTTATAGTCGTATTACTTACTTTATTCTTAAGCGCAGCACCGACATAACCTTTGCCTTCTAGACCAACATTAATATTATGTCCCAAAGTCACTGCAATACAAAATTAACACACTTATTTCACAAACTGTTCTATATGAATAAATAAAAATATTAAAACGATGTAATTCCTTCACCTGCACACAAAACTGTAAATATCACAACACACTTCATTTTTCGTTTGTTTATTTATACTATCAAACAAAAATTTACAATGTATTCATTACTTCCAATTTGATTCTATTATTATATTGACTTCGAAAATAATAAAACTGTGTACATTACAGTGACGATGTTGTTTCTCAGAATTTCCTCTTACGAATGGTTATATCACGGTAATATTTTAATATCTATACAGTAATTCCACTCAGCCGTTTCTTTGAACTTTATACCTACAGCTGCGGGGTACGTAAACAAGCGATAGGGCTGCCCGCTGTCAACCTTCAGCATTAAGGTCACAGCTCAGTAGAGCCACCAGACACCCACTCCGCACAGCCCTGCCTTCTGCGGCTAGTACCCATTCTTTATAGATAGATAGATAACTCTTTATAAACAAACACAAAAATTAAATAGACATACATTTTAATAACGATACATGCTAATACATAAATAATCTTATTACACAAATATACTAATACATATGCAATTAATCCAACATACCATTTTACAGATTCAATCAGACTTCAGCAGGCCTTTGACAAATAATGTTTTTTTAACTGGCACCCTAAATACTAATTCGTGGAAATTCGTCGTCGCATCGTGCATGGCATTCCACAACTGAACTGCTTGGAATGCAAAAGATTTGCTGTAGAAAGTTTCGCAACGTGTAGAGGGCAAGTGCAGGGACAAGTTATGGGGGTAGATCTAAGATGACGTGAGTGTGCACAACTACAGAATGTAAGGCAGTCTTTCAGATATCGTGGCGTAGCTGTGTAGCAGTGAAAGGATATGTGCACTCCGACGAAAGCAAATGGGAATCCACTTAAACTATAAACGAAATTGAGACACATGATCACATTTGCGCAATCCAAATATATTATAAATTTTAAACATATTTTGACAATTTGCTAATCGTACTGATAGGTCTATTATGACAATCATGTAGATACGTAACAATAATTTGGTAGCGGTAGGACTCATTGCAGAGTCCGCCTGGGGAAGTACCACACCCTTGTCAGTTATTATACCGCCAAGTAGTAACTTAAAATCATTACTGTGTTCCGGTTTGAAGGGCAATGTTAGCAGTGAAATTATAAGGCATATTAATAATATATCTTACATCTCTGGGTGACTAGAAGGTAATAATTTGAACTCTTTACAAAAATCTTTGTAAAATCATATTTATTAGGACTGTGTTGGACATGGTGGTAATAGAAATATACAACATAGCCATATTTCAAAAGTCGTATATTCTTTGAATATTTTGCCATAATCTCTATAAAATTTTCATCACAAAGATTCTACACTTGAGGCCAGACATTTGACTCAATCCAGGGTATAAAGCTCGACACTCTCGTGTAGATACCGGGTCTGTTCGGCAGAGCACAGCCGATGCCGAATGACGTCACTCCGATGACGTAGTATACTACGTTCTTGGTACTACCAGGGATTTTTTGCTTTACTTGAAGAGGGCCACCAGAGTCCCCCTGAAACATAAACAATTCATGAACTAATTAGTACAAACAGTTTATACTATATCTAAGAGTTAAGTGTTACATGAAAATGACCATGTGGTAGTCCGATAATCTATATATATATAAATTAATTGCTGTTCGTGGGTGCCTAAAACTATTGAGAAAATATTGAAAACTTGCGAAAAGGATAGTAAAAATAACAATTTCATTTTCTCATATAAACTGTTCTACATAATTTCCAGTCAAACATTTGGACGTTACCGATCAAAAATTTTCAATCAGTTAGTTTTAATCAAAGAGTATATAAGTTTTTGAAGTGTAAACTTCTTTTGGCGCGCCTAGACAGTTTTTTTGTGGGTTGTGAATTGAATTCTAGCGTCACGCTCGGGTATGATTTAGTAGTAAGTTTAGTTTAGTAAGTAGTTTATTTAGTATCAGTATTGGACCCGTGCGAAGCCGAGGCGGGTCGCTAGTAACATATAAAAGTCTTTTAGAAAGTATCTGCAAACCAAAATAACCAAACAGCTTCATGGAATTGTGCTTAGCATGAAGCCGTAGCCAATACTAGACACACGGTATCCAATTGTATTGCTAACTGTCAGGCAAACATATGTGACTACACTTGAACTCATTTAAAGGACTTCGTGAAGTACCTACACTTGTTTCATGGTTTACGAGAACGTTGTTTTTCATTTGAGAGTATATTAAGTTGAACAAGACGTTTGTCTGATGGCAAGCAACACAATTGGCCATAATAACAAGAGATACACAGTTAGTTGAATATAAACACGTTCTCAGACTCTTTAAGCGACCGGCAGGTCTACCACCTAGCTTTCTGCTATGCTTAAATTTGTGACGTCATCTACCAATTTGATTACGCCGGTGAAAGCAGACAACTACATCTGCTTTCCGAATGCAGCGGAACTGAAAGCAGATGTAGTTGCCTGCTTTCATCGGCGTTATCAAATTGGCAGATGACGTCACAAATGAAAGCATAGCAGAAAGCAGGAGAGTTAGGCGATAGATTTTCAGGCCACCAGTGGCTAGGCGGGGTCATTCATACATCAAACTTTTGAGAGAGTTTATTTTGTGGTTGCTCAGAACAATATTGTAGCAAAATTTGCCGTACTTTTTGCACATTCCACCTGAAAAAGTACCACACCTTTACCAGTTATTCTACCGCCAAGCAGTATGTCATAATTAGAACAGACCTATGTCCAGGAATAGAAGATGAAGGGGTGATGATTATTATGAAATTCCTAATCATGTGTGAAAAACTGTGTTCCTTACCATTAGACACAAATCTTAATTATCCCGTCACTATTTATACCTCTATATAAAAATGAAACTGTTTGTCTGTATGTTCTTTATAGTGTTGTAAACTATACATTTGATCAGGTGGTGATCTTTATATGAGCAAAGTGGTTGTGCATGAGCCAAAAACGGTTCCTGAGTTAGTACCACCAATTTTCAACAGGTGGCGTAGCAACGCGCACAAGATGCAGTTAGTATACCATAAATAAAAAAAATGACTTTAAAACCACAAAAGTTAGTCTTACATAAGAGAACAATAAATTTAAATAATCTTTGTAAGCTCTACCCACTCATCTATTTGCCTATCATTTTCACGTAATCGGTGCCAACCAAGTCTAACAGGTAGGTACTAGATAAATAGATAGATACTTTTTATTGTATACACCAAAAACCGTAAAACACTTATGTATACGGGAGAGCAGAATAATAAAAACCAGTGTCACAATCGCCGGCTTTATCGCTAAAAGCGATCTTTTAATAATAAAAGCGAAAATTAACGATAAAGCAACCTTAGGATGGAAATGGTTAGTACGAATATTTAAAAAAGCGCTAAAACACTAAATATACAGATTACATTCTTATACTTACGATACTTGTAAAATATACTAATATATAGGTACACTACTTATATCTGCCTACTTCCTGCATACATATTGACCTTGCAATTGCAGGCTAAAGGAATGGAGTGGAATACCTGACATGCGTCGACTCCACCAGCTAGTTTTCCAGCACAAAGCTGGTTCTCCTGCAGCCCCCACCAGTTCCTGTTCCTCGATGAATACAGCAACTGCTCGCAGTACGTCGAGTTGATCAGGTCGACATCTGCCGCTTGAAGTTCGTGAGATATTGTAATACTACCTGTAATCATTGTTTTTCATTTCATTCATGATTTTGTGTTTTTTTTGTCCGTCATCATCATCAGCCACAAGACGTCCACTGCTGGACATAGGCCTCCCCCTAGATTTCCACAACGAACGGCCCCGCGCAACCTGCAACCAGCGGTTTCCAGCGACCTTTGTGAGGTCATCTGTCCATCTAGTGGGAGGCCGTCCAACACTGCGTCTTCCGGTTCGTGGTCGCCACTCGAGAACCTTTTTTCCTCATCGGTTGTCAGTTGTTCGAGCGATGTGGCCTGCCCATTGTCACTTCAGCTTGCTTACTCTTTGAGCTATGTCGGCCACTTTCGTTCTTTTGCGAATATCTTCATTACGGATTCTGTCGCGCAAAGAGACTCCGAGCATAGCTCTCTCCATAGCTCGCTGTGTGACTTTGAGCTTTGTTATGAAGCCCACAGTTAAGGACTAAGTTCCATAAGCCATCACTGGCAACACGCACTGGTTAAAGACTTTTGTCTTTAGGTATTGGGGTATTTTGGACTCAAAGATGTGTCGAAGTTTCCCGAACGCTGCCCATCCGAGTTGGATCCTTCGCTGGACCTCTTTGTCGAAGTTATAATAATAATAATAAACCTGTTTATTTCCAATACATCTTAAATATTACAAAGGTTTGATTAGGGTAAAATATAACATCTTTAATATTAACTTTATTAATATATGAATTTTCACTTTTTCTTCAGGTATTGGAACCCCTGTTAGGGTATGGGCCTCCTCCAGTTTAATCCAAGTATCTCTGCCTTTTGCTATAGTCATCGAATCGTTTCGCGCTGTGTTTATGATGTCGTTGGTATTGGACGACCTTTTCTTCTTTTTTAAACGGCCTTTTCCATTTCGTTGTCTCTGATAGACATCAGACTTCGTTTTTCATTTTTTCGTCAGGAGAAAACCATGTGTACTTACGATTGTTTCTATTTTTGAAATATGTGTTCATAGGCCTGGTGTTTCCCTTTTGTCGAACTTTTCCCAGTCCTAGTATATAATTTTTTTTTCTTACTTCTAAGGATTTTTAAATTGAAGAGACGTTAAATGTTCTTATCTTGAGAGGTTTGTTGCTACCTTTTTCATTTACTGGAGGGTTGTGGTCTTGCTTTGTCGAAGTTGGATCTACCTAATTGGATCTTTTGACCCAGGTAGACGTATTCGTCAACAACTTCGAGTGTGGTATTCCCAACAATAACCGGTACAGGTGAGACATAAACATTTGACATGACCTGCGTCTTGTCCATGTTTATCCTCAAACCAACCTGTTAGGATACTCTACTGAGGTCCCTGAGCATTGCACCGAGGTCCTCCAGCGACTCCGCCACAATGACTTTGTCGTCGGCAAACCGAAGGTGAGTGATCCATTCGCCGTTGATATTGATGCCATTTCCGTTCCAGTCCAGTATCTTGAAAACGTCTTCCAGCGCGGCAGTGAATAGTTTCGGAGAAATAACATCTCCCTGTCTCACACCTTTCTGTAGCTGGACATGTTTTGTGCACTGGTCCTGTAATCGGACAGACATTGTGGCTTTGCTGTAAATACACTTCAACACTTCGATATAGCGATAGTCGATGCGGCATCGCTGGAGAGACTGAAACACTGCCCAGGTCTCGATGGAATCGATGATGGATGGATTTTTGTTCGTATTTTCGGTTATTTTTTTAGTAGATATAACTGTTCCGTTAAATAGTGATTCCAAATTTTAAGACTATATTTTCAAATAAAAAAACATAATTTAAAAACTCAAAAACCCGACTGCGTAAAAAGTGAACCAAACTACGTACTCGCATACTAAAAAAAACTGAAAAGAATAAAACAAGCATTTAGATTTCTGGTGGTCTAGAATTCTATAATATGTTATTGTATTAATACTATTGAAATGTATACAATATTTTCTAATAAAAAACATTACAACTGAAGAGTCGGGATCCATCATTATTCGACATACAATCTAATTGTTCAATGGATTCGATATTATTATTTGACATACAATGTAATTGTTCAATTGGATCCCGACTGTTCAGTTGTAATGTTTTTTTATTAGAAAATATTGTATATATTTCAATAGTATTAATACAATAACATATTATAGAATTCTAGACCACCAGAAATGTAAATGCCTGTTTTATTCTTTTCAGTTTTTTTTAGTATGCGAGTACGTAGTTTGGTTCACTTTTTACGCAGTCGGGTTTTTGAGTTTTTAAATTATGTTTTTTTATTTTATACTTTTTAGTTACGAACAATGTTGTGAATGTTAATATCCTCAACATAATAATATGCATCTTTTGGTTGTTGATCCAAATGTCTTCGTTTCTACTGATATAATATGTAGGATTTTCTACTGCATGTAATTCATATTTATAGTTTTGTGTTAGTATAGGTTTTCGATTGACGTTGAGTACCTACTGAATCGTTTGAAGTTGGAGATGGGCAACCGAGGCGGAGCAATCCGAGAGCGGTTCCGTGTTCCCACTATCAGCGGCAGAGTTGAAACCCCATGGAGGTTTATTAGTAGATAGGGGCACCATATTCATACATGATATAGAGTGCAACATAACCCGGCTGTCTCCCGGGCGGGGCAGTAGGGTATGCGTAAATACATTTCCTGCACGTACGAAAAAAAGGTAGTCCAATATACCTACTAGCATAGATCGTAGAACCCAAGATGGGCCCCATCCCAAACTTCACGGTGCACGCAATCATGTCAACGTTGGGAAGAGTGAGCTCACTCTTTCCGTTCTAGTTGGTTGCAGGACGCGGTGGACGCCGGACGTTTTTACCTATCATTATTCGGTGTCAACAACCAAAATAAGTAGAACCACAGCAAATCTTGCCGCTAGCGATTGTAGGGGTCAAGTAGATTGGTTGTTTGTAAACCACTTACGATACATACAGAGACGCAGTTTATTACCAATTTCAAGGTGCTCAGGGCACATCTATTGATTTATATCGATGCCTATTAGATACATTAGTATATAATGTCCATCCACATTCACACGTACAGTTAGTTATACGAAGTTTTCTGTTACCTAAAAACCTATAAATGTGAGAATGGTTGTTACTCAACTTTAAATCGATATACATCCTAAACGGTCAGTCAAATCGAAAAACATTGAGAGAAAACTAAACATTATTTTTAAATACCTATTCAACGATATCCCTCTTGACATATTTTGGTGATTTAATTTTTTTTATTTTGGACAATATGGCGTCCTGAATCCGCCATATTGGACTTACAATAATGTCATATCTTTAGTGTCACTCGCCAGATTAAGAGGAATCGATTGTCGTGTGAATCATAAAAATCGGCCCAGGCGTTTGGTCTGTATAGTGCTTCAAAGGAACATACAAACATACATACATAGACTGTTAAACACATTACCACTCCTTTGCGTCGCGCAGTCGGGTAAAAAAGTACAATTTAGGGACGTCACTGGTACCTAAATTCATCTTCCAGCTAGTTCAGGTGCCCTTGGATACATAAATAGAGATAGAGGTAAATACTACAATTTTTAGAAAACAAATAACTTATATAGATAGTGCAATCCACGAAGACGCGCCCCACTATTCCTCCTAACCGTTTATAGTATATGTGTGCAAGCTTCCGTCAATGTTTGAGTGTTATCGGTACACACTAATTACCTATGAATGCACACGCACACTACAATGACTGGTGAATGGTTCGCGAGTGACGCTCGGAGCAAACGCGATTGGTGGAAACGAAAATTGGTGGGGCGCGTCTTCGTGGATTGCACTATCTATAATAAGTATTCTAAAAATATTTTAGTAATGTATTTTCAATTTAAACACTTTAACAATAGCCAAATAGTATTCATTTAAGAGTGTTACATTACAAACGCCATGTACCATATTTATACATGGTGTGTGTGTTTTTTTAATTAAAATAATGTACTTTTACGCATACTTTACAAGTAATGATACATTCTGTACTTCCTTTTTTTATAAATTATACCTAAGTTAAATTATACCTATGCGAGTAAGCATAACATCAAACATAGACATTTAAATGGTATGTCGGTGACGCGCTAAAGTACTTTTTATTTACTTAACGAGACAGAAAATGCACTACACACCTTGACATCTAGAATTAAAAATCTGTACTCAGTTACCTTGCGCCAGTACCCCCCATCCGGTCAACGTGGCTTTAGTTCCCAGTTCACTTGTATCAGATTTGGTCCACAGACAAGCTGGCTGCATCAGCCATGTGAAGGTAACTTCAGTTTCAAGTTCCAACAGCGCAATATCGAAGTACTTCTTTGGAGGCTTAAACTCTGGGTGGACGATGATTTTGGAGATGTTTACATCTTGATAGTAGATGCCTGCATCGTTCTAAAAATAACACACAATCAATTTAATGCGTCACTCAAAATATTTTCACACAAAATTTCATTAGAAGTTTCAAAATTCAAACATTTGCAACAAAGTATGACATAGTATGTGTACAAAGGTCACCTTTGAAAAAGGAACAGACCTTGTCATATCAGCTGTGCAGCAAATAGGAACATAAATATGACATGTGTATTACTATCTCTGGTTATGACATCAGATTAATTACAATGTTTATTATGAAACAAGCAAATCCATAAGTTTCATTTTCTTTAAATCTTGAAATTATTAGTAAATCACTGTGATAAATTTATCTAACTTACAATTAGGCAACATTTTTAAAATTCTTAATTGTTTTGAGGTTTGTCAGAAAGTGTGTATGAAATGTGTGAGGGACTAGGTACGCGTGCAAAAAAGTGAGCAATGAGACGACGGATGATAGATTATAAATTAGAAAAGAAAAATGTGCTGTGACTTATTGAGAGACGGGTATCAAAATGATGACGATTTATGATACATACAAATGATCAGACACAAAAAGAACATCCACATTCATCGCACAAATGTACGCATATCCATAGAATAGATAAATATCCTATAAATTATATAGCGAACCCATGACACAAAGGTCAATGAGCAGACTCACACTTTAGCCAGTTACTCTATCACCAAGTAGCAATGTACAAAAATCTCTGTGTTACGGTTTGAAGGGCAACTACGGGGCATTGAGATAAATGATCTTTTGTATCTGGGTGACAAGCGCAGTTCAGTGTTAGGTAATGATTTGAAATCTTCCTGTTCCAATAGCTGCGTGTCACCGTGCTGTTATGGGCAGGCCTATTGCTTACCATCAGGCTAATCATTACGTGTCTTGCTTATCCTGTTACTTTATATTATATGAAAAAAATCACTATCTACTGAGACAGTTATTTGCATGTTACGTTTTCACGATATTGTAACTGTATTGTTGACTAACAGTGTCCCGCGGTGTTACCCGCAAAGTTCTTGTTCCCGTTGTTTTCTTTTTTCGAGATAAAAAGTAGCCTAAGTGTGAAAAGTGTTCTTCCAGACTATAATCTATCTGTGTTCCAAATTTCAGCCCAATCCGTTCATACGTTAGGACGTGATTGTGCAACAAACATCCATACATTGACATTTATAATATTAGTAGGATAAATCGGTATACTCACAGCATGAAACAAATTTTTATCATTAAGCCTAACGATCTTAGGCAGGGGATCAGCTAGAGTTGTATCCGCTAGCGATGCTTGGGAACAGTGCGCAGCAGTTAGCACGAACTTGGAGCTTATGAGGGTTCCACCACATTTAAAGGCATAGCCTCCTACAGCTGCTTCCCAGCCTATGGCACCCTGGTACAAAGAAGAATATTTTACGCAAACTTACGTAAAATTAAGTAAGAGCAGTAAATTCATTTGTTTGATATTCAATTAATTTACCAAATTTCTTAACAAAAATGATCCTTATATCGATTTAGATTTCGTGTACCAGTAAAAATGTACTTTGTAAATTATATTATGTAGTTGGTCAACGGGTTAAAGTATTTGAGCATGATTCGAAGATGTGATTGAAACATTAATTAGGCTAGTCGTATATCCATTGATTGCATTTTAAACCTTGCAAAAAGGTTGATTTAATTATTAACTGACTTCAAAAATGGAGGAGGTTCTCATTTGCTGTTGTATTTTTTTTTGTTTGTTACGCGATACCTCAGCCAATTGTGAATGAGATGGTTCTTTTCATTTTTCTATTTTGTAATTATTCTATAATACTTTAAATTTATTATTATTAATCATTTTGCCCCTATACAGCAAACTAATTAACTGTTCTTTAACAATTGTGTAAAGTGACGAGACACATTATGATCTATATTAAGTTTTAGTTGTAAACATTTTGCAGCTCAATTTAGTGTATGTATTGATGTGTCAATAAATGATTATCTTATCTTATCTTATCTTTCTTTGCTTGGTAGATCATAGTTCAGAAACGGTTCCATATAAATTTAATTCAAATCGGTGTGAAGGTTTTTGAAATGTGAACTAAAAACTAAAATTTACTTTTTTATTTACTTTCATTTACCTAGATATTAGTGATGGATTCTTATGAAAGGACATTGTTCATTTATAAGGGACTTTGGGCTAAACGTGGCCATTGACTGTCATTGATATCATATATTAAACTTGATATCTTCTAGCAGTTGATATCAGAATATTATCTTTTGGTAGTAGCAGAAAAATTACTTACGCATATTTCACATAAGTAATGCGAAGCGAATGCGTTGACGAGGTTATTTTTAAACAAAACTACAACATTTTGTACCATCGGAGGGCCAGAGTCGTTATTGGACGATGCCAACGATTTCCGAGGGTCAGCTAGGGTCCCAAGAATGCATTTTCATCAACCAAAAACACATCATAACACAATTTCCAAATACCAAACACATGACACAATAAACATAAACAAACAGCTGATAACTACGCATTTTGCATCGACGTATTCATTGCTGCCATTGTAAAAAATATATTAATATCGATCTAAAAAAATCGATAGTGATCGCGTGGATAAAATCGATGCAATTCTATTATGGTGGCTGCTGATTAAAATAATAACTAAAATATTCACAAGTTAGTGGTTAAAATGAGTAGATGATTATTAATACTGCTCTACGGAATTATTGTTTACTGTTTATTCAGCATTAGGCAGTTGTCTCACCAGCAACGATGAACGAGTAAAGCTAGAATTAGAAACGAGTTGGCGAGCCGCGGGGAGCGAGTGCGTAGTTCCCATAGTTGTGTACCTCGGTTCTATGCGAGTGTGGGAGTGAGCCGAGCGATTACTCGCATCACTCGCTCGCTCGCGTAAAATAACGTGTACGTTCAGATCCACACTGAATAGACAGAAATGAACCGCTGGTTGCTCTCTCGGCGTGTTCTAATTCTTATCGTTTAGCGAGTATCGCTTAGCGAGTGTTATCTTTCATAGCTCTTGTCGCTCAGCGACTAACTAGTGAAGCGAGTGCTCGCCGGGAGTGTGAACAGTCAGCGATCAACTGTTTGTATATGCATCTCTTTTATTTAGGTACACGGAATGCATATCTATTGTACGTTTCTTGAGCGAGAAAATAGTCGATAGTTACTCGTTTTCTCGCCGGCGGTAGGAAAACTGCCTAAGTAGATGATTTTGTTTTTCGTGGCGTTGTAAAGTAAAAGCGGGTGCGACGAAAAACCATTGCACAAAATACTAGCTACAGTGTCGTTTGAAAACAACTTAAATACGATATCAATTGTTTATTTCACGCATAATTATTAAGACGACTTTTTCTTTCGATTTACAGAAATCGATTTTATTCGAGAAAAAAATCGACATCATTCAAAGCTTATAGACTGGCAATATAATTGGTTGAGAAGTCGGAAATATAGATTAAATTACTTATATAATGAACTTTTTGTGTATTAATCTGGGTACTAAAATAATACATCATAATTCATTACAAAAATAAATCGATTTTTTGACAAAATCAAATTATCAAGAACATTTTGTCCACGGATAGCCCATTTTGAACAATGTCCTTTGATCGAATTTCATTTTAAACTTGAAGTCGGTTTTTGTTATTTCTGAGAAAATGAATTATATACTATTTATATCAAAGAAGCAAGTTACGTATTCCAAGTTTTCATCGTGAGCTTACCATATGAGGAAACCCGCCAGCATAAAAAAGTTTTTTTTTAATTAAACGCTCCACATACACCGGGGTCCGTGACCTTTGTCATTACATTAATCTTTTTTTATTTACATACTTCTTGGATTAGGAGAAGAAGAGAAAAATAAGGTTGTGAATATTTTAAACCTAATTCTAGTACTAGTAAGGTTTTTTGTTTATATCATGAAACAAGTTATAAACCTACTCCAAGTTTTTGCCGTGAACTTACCATATGAGGAAATTCTCCAGGAAACGTGGGTCTCCCACCCACAGTGGCCGGGGGCAACGGTCGCCCTTCGTTTCTCTTTAAGAAACCTATAATTATTAAAGCGATTTATAAATATTACGTTTTGCAACATTATTTGTCCCTCTCTCTGTGGTCACTCCCTCATGACTGAGGATCGTGGTCATCACTAGATGCTCTGCTGTCTGCTGTCATGCTCTACACCTAGATTTTGTTATCTGCTCTGCTCATCGCGTCTCTGACGACCATGCAAAATTTGGTTGATGAAGAGCCTCTCACTTGATCGCTCCATCAAGTTGGGGATCTACACCGGGCTCGCTTACTCTCCGTATTTCCAACTATAATCAGCTTTTCAAGGCTGTCGTCTCCCCTCAACGAGTTACATTTACAGCTAAAGAGGTTTGGGTACTTTTGTATGGACTAGTGGGGTCGTTTTTTTTAGCGGCCAAAGATCTGTTATCACTTGCTTGTAACAATAAATTACCTTGATCTTATTTGTGCAATCAGATTTGTTCTAAGTCATATCGGAGCTGAGTTATCGCCTATCAAAGTTATTTTTTTTTTGTTTTTTTTTGTATGGACTAGTGGCGTCGTTTTTTTAGCGGCCAAATATCTGTTGTCACTTTTTAAAACATTACCTTATCTCAAGGGTATTTGTGTGATCAAATTTGCTGTAAGTCATAGCGAAGCTGAGCTGGCCTTACACAGTTTTTTTTTTCTATTTTTATATGGACTAGTGGCGCCATTTTCTTTTACGCCCAAAGATCTGTAGTTACTTTTTTGAAACAATACGTAACCTAAAGGGTAATCGTGCAATCAGATTATAAAACGATTAGCGCATGGTCACCTCAGGCGATACGACTTTGGCTTGGATAACCTTATTATAGCTCATTATTGTGTTTTTTTGTGTCCATCTTTGCATCAGGCTATTCTTGGAATTACCAGACTTTGTTTTACCTTATTGAATATAGTGTAGAGTATGCTTGTAAATACTGTCAGTTAACAATCTAACTACCATGTATTACAAACTAATCTAGTCGACCGTAGGTTTATATATTACGAGTTATGCGTTCTATTGTAATCTGACGGTGTTTGCAATTACAAGTAGTAATAATAAACTTTCTATAAAATTTATATGTAATCTTTTTAAGATTTTGGCAATAACTTTGCTTAAATATGTGCCTGAAGAAGAGGAGAAGAGGAACCTCTTCTTCTTCTGAAAATCCTTGAAATATGTAACAATTATATAAGATTTGAAATTACAAAAGTCACGGACCCCGGAGTCTGTGGAGTGGCAAATTTAAATAAAAATAATAATAATACGTGCTTGAGTATCTTGACTTGGCTCATGAGGTTACCGCCATGTGGGATGTTGATTCGACGATCATAGTCCCAATAGTCGTGTCGGCAAACGGCCTTGTAGCGAAAAGTCTCGACCAACACCTTAAGAGACTTTCGCTAGACGGTTGGATCAAGGGTCAGATGCAGAAGGCGGTCATCCTCGACACAGCGCGCATCGTCAGGAGGTTCCTCTCTCTGCAGCCCTAACCACCGGTAGCTTGGGCCCTGCCCCGCTGCTGGCGGCTATCTAGGTTTAAGTTTTTATAATGTTTTTATGTTCTTTTATATAAATACTAGCTGACCCCGCAAACGTTGTTTTGCCTTAGTGAACAACCCTTGTCACTTAGGGGTATGAAAAATAGCTAGTAGCCGATTCTCATACCTACAGAATATGCATATAAAATTTGGTTAAAATCAGTAAAGCCGTTTCGGAGGAGTAAGGAAACAAACACTGTGACACGAGAATTTTATATATAAGATTGTAAAAACTTAAATTTAAGAAACGAAATAAATACGTGCTTGAAAATATCTTTGTTAATTTTTTCCTATGAAATTTGTTTGATAAAATCTTCGCAAAAAAGCAAAGATAAATTCCAAAGATTTGTAGATAGTATTGGAGGAACCAGACGGGTTTATATGTTTAACTAGTTCGGAAAGATATGAGGATGCGGTTTTTGGTAGTGTCAGGTAATGTTTGATAATCAAGCGTATTATGTACTTGCTTTGCCGATGGTCTCACTCATTATACCTACGCACATTGGTAAAAGTTTTCATAAAAATTGTCTTTGTGTGTTTTATATAAACTTAACTTCTACGTTACTGTACAGTTTTATCTCAACACGTTTAGTAGTTACGTGAGTCCATAGAGTAATATTATATTTGTAGGGGGTAGGTATTTACTCTTTGCGTGCGTCCTATCTATCCTTCCATCCGTCTCCACAAACGTCCAAAATGTTACGTACATTCATGGTTTCTTCTTATTACTTCTTCCTCAGCTAGTTTCTCCCATTTGTATTCTTCACATTCTAAAACAAGTCGATAAAAAGAAATATGTTATTATAGATTGCGTTCCACTTTAGCTTTAATATTTCAGTTATTTCTAGTATCAATACCAACAAATGTATAAATTAGTTTTCATAGCAACACAACTACAACTTTCTTTGACAAACTTATCACAATGTCTATTAACTTACTTTGATCACTAATCGTTCTCCCAGGGCCACTGAAACTGGGTTTCGTGGGATGGAAATCAATACACGGGTCATCATAGGGAGGAAAGACTGTGCTTGAACCTTCTTGATTGTCGTTTCTGTCTTCAGTCTATAAAAAAAAAAAAAATATTCGGTCGAATTGAGAAACCTACTTTTTTTTAAAGTCGGTTAAAAATAGTGTTTTGTTTAATAACTATAAACCATTCAAGAACATTAAAAGAAAGCCACATTCATTAATATCAGTTACATACACTTTCCTAACATGAAATCCAAATACACTTGGAACTTTTTCAAGTCAAAGCGAATAGAAATTTCCTAGGTCAGCGTGCACTACCTTTATCGCTTCGTCGCTTACCATCAGGCGAGTTGGAGGTCAAACGCGAGCCTATGTGCTTGAAAAAAATGTTCTTTAAATGTTTAATGAGGCATTTTCAGCGTGACAGCCGTTGGGGACAAACTATGTATTTCAAGTGATTGGAATTGACAAATATTTATCAAATTTAATAATAACCGTCAACTGTGGCGGATCTGAGCAATATTTTTCTCAGTATTCACCTATTTAAATCTATAGAAAGAAACTCGACGAGGATTTCTCATCCGAAGAGCGAGACGTATTTTTTCAGCTCAAGTATTCTTGCATACTATCTAACATGTACACTAATATTATAAAGTTGAAGAGGTTTTTTGTTTGAACGCGCTAATCTAAGCTAAGCTAAGGAACTACTGGACCAATTTCAAAAAATATTTGACCGTTAGATATATTATACGTGATCCCTAATTGCGATAGATTATATATTATTATGTACCACGAAAAAAACAGGGACGGAACGCTAGTATCCAATAAAATCTCACTAAGATGAAGGGTTTAGAATGAAATTACTCGTTATAAATCGGTTCTAACCAAGCTATTGTAATTTAATTATTGAATATTACTATTTTTAAATAACAGATCCTGTAGTACAGTAACTTTATACATTACCGTAGGCGTTAAATCCGGTAGATCTGATTTTTTGCAGACTTGTTTATGATGTTGACCTAATGATTGTCCCAAGTTTGTGACCTCGAGGGACGAACGCAACTTTGTCAAAAATCGAAAAAACCGCGAAAAAATCGTTTATTTTCAAATTTTGGCGATTATAACCCTAAACGACTAGTTTTTGTGAAAACTTTCTTATGGCGTTTATAAAGTAGACTAAATTTGCTACAATATGATACTAGAATTGTCTCTGTACACTCAATAGTTTCTGAGAATAAGTCTTTCAAAGTTTATAATTTTTTTCGTACTTCCCAATTTTTAGCAATATTTTAACTCCTACTTGACCACTTTGTGGCACAGTTACGGCGGTTTTTAACCCCCGACCAAAAAAAGAGGTGTTATAAATTTGACGTCGAAGTCTGTCTGTCTATCAGACAGACACACATACAGGTATGTCTCTATGTGTATCTGCCTGTGTGTGTATCTGTCTATAGCACCGTAGAGCTCAAACGGATGGGCTGATTTCGATGCGGTTTTTTTTATTTGAAGGTACATTTTTGTGTTGATGTTTTGAGCTATTTTTGGTTAATATCGATTCAAGATGGCCGCCTCCACCAAATGGCAGACCAAATATTTCATCACAATCTACCTCAATATGGGTATCAAATGAAAGGGCTTGACTAGTAGAGTACTATACAGTATAACAAATTCCAAATCACAAAATGGCGAACTCTATAAATTTTTTGTCCACTAATGCCTTAATATGGGTGTCAAATGAAAGAGCTTGACTAGTAGACTACTATACACTATGAACAATTTATATTTATACCATATCGAGGTAGTTATGAAAAAAGAAACGTATTTCGTGATTTTGTGGTTGCGGCCATCATAGATTTAAAATTTGTCATAGTGCATAGTAGTCTACTAGTCAAGTCCTTTCATTTGATACCCATATTAAGGCATTAGTGAAAAAAAAATTATGGAGTTCGCCATTTTGTGATTTGAAATTTGTTATACTGTATAGTACTCTACTAGTCAAGCCCTTTCATTTGATACCCATATTGAGGTAGATTGTGATGAAATATTTGGTCTGCCATTTTGTGGAGGCGGCCATCTTGAATCGATATGAACCAAAAATAGCTCAAAACATCAACACAAAATTGTATCTTCAAATAAAAAAACCGCATCGAAATCGGCCCATCCGTTTGAGCTCTACGGTGCCATAGACAGATACACACACAGGCAGATACACATAGAGACAGACCTGTATGTGTGTTTGTCTGATAGACAGACAGACTTCGACGTCAAATTTATAACACTTCTTTTTTTGGTCGGGGGTTAAAAACCACCGTAACTGTGCCACAAAGTGGTCAAGTAGGAGTTAAAATATTGCAAAAAATTGCGAAGTACGAAAAAAATTATAAACTTTGAAAGACTTATTCTCAGAAACTATTGAGTGTACAGAGACAATTCTAGTATCATATTGTAGCAAATTTAGTCTACTTTATAAACGCCATAAGAAAGTTTGTACAAAAACTAGTCGTTTAGGGTTATAACCACCAAAATTTGAAAAATAAACGATTTTTACGCGGTTTTTTCGATTTTTGACAAAGTTGCGTTCGTCGCTCGAGGTCACAAACTTGGGACAATCATTAGGCTAACATCATAAACAAGTCTGCAAAAAATCAGATCTACCGGATTTAACGCTTCCTACTCCATACATTCAGGCGACAAAGTTACTGGACTACTGCGGAAGAGTTTTTAAGTGATACAGACATTAGTTGGAGTGTTAATTGACGATCTCCATAATTTAATGTCATTTTGATAACTGTCATTGTTTAATCACCTTTGCTTAAATAGTTCAGCCATTTGTCTGAGTCTTTTAATATTTGTTATATTATTGAATGAGGAAGCTTATATTAGACAGATTTATTTCTCACTAAATTAATGATGTTCACTACAATACTGAATTAACACTTGTATATTGAACTATGGGCTGAGATAGAGACCCTTTAACATCGGCCTCAAGAACATTATGTGTTTTTTTTTGCATTCTCGCAAGGAATAAATATATAATTCCCATGTTTAACTTGTCCGGGATTTCTAAAAATAATATAAAAACTGAAAGATCTTTTCCTCTCTGAATGAGCCTTTCTGCCGCTTCTTAAGATAGATAAAATACGCACCTTATTTTTTTTCTTGTCTTCATCTACATATCCCCAAATCCACCGATCATTGTCCTCGTTCTGAAAAAGTAGGAAAGGTGTACGTTTTATGTGAAAGTACCAGAGTCCGGCTAGCGAAACTGGCTCTGAAAAAGGGTGGTAAATTTAAATAAACCGACAAAGTGCAAGTCGGACTCGCATACCAAAGGTTCCGTAACATTTCGTTATCGTCATAACGTTAATTTTTGAATGAGAGTGCCCCCACTCTTTTGTAAAACAGTAGTAGTATTTTGAAAGTCAATATATAACCTAATATTATGTCAATATCTAAAGCGTCGAATTTATTGTTATTGTTGTCAAATTCGAGCAAAAAATCCACGTTCGTTGTAAAGGAACCCAATTTTAGGGTTCCGTAGCTAAATGGCAAATACGGGACCCTTATAGATTCGTCCTGTCTGTCCGTCCGTATGTTACAGCCACTTTTTTCCGAAACTATAAGAACTATACTGTTAAAACATGGTAAGTAGATGTATTCTGTGAACCGCATTAAGATTTTCACACAAAAACAAAAAAAAAACAATTAATTTTGGAGGTGCCCATACTTAGAACTGAAACAAAAATTTTTTTTCATCAAAACCTTAGGCAGGTGTGGAACATCTATGAACAGGTCTTTAAAGACAATTTTACAGTTCATCAGATACAGTATGATGACAGACGAACGGACAAAGTAATCTTAGTAACTAGATCCAGTTTTATCCTTAGGGTAACGAATCCCTAAAAATTGGTAAAGTAACATTGGAACTACTATGACAAACTTGGTTTCACTTATTTTAATAGTTTTTTTTTATTATTATTTGCTAAAATAAGTTTAATCAGTAGAATATATTACAACTTTTTGATGCAAATTTGCTTATTTAATTATGTATTTGGGCATTGATTAATTTTTACACATACATTTTTTATAGAATTTTGTTGTAATTTTGAATGCACACTGTTTATGATCGACACTGGATTGTGGAAATTTGGGTAAGCTACTAACACATAACAACAATTAATATGTTTGTTCAAATTATATTGAATAAATATGTGATGGAGAGAAATAAATTATTTCTGAAAACTAAACATTGTCACTACGTACATCAAAATGAACGTGTATTATTAAAATGTTAGTTTACAGATTAATTATTATTTTTATAATCTACATTTATTCGTTGATAAAAAAATAAGCTCATTTTTTAAAACAAATATGATATGAAAGGTTCTGTAGTGTTCGACAGCTTTTTATAAAATTTTGATTACTGTTTTAATTGAATTAAGCTGGGAAACGGTTTGCTTCATATTTTTTAGTAATTTGTTTTTTTAGATATTTTGTTGAAATAAAATAACATGTGATCAATACTAATAATTATAGTCGTTAATATTACTTACTTTATTCTTAAGCACACCACCGACGTGACTATTGCCTTCTAAGTCAACCTTTGAGTTATCTCCCAAAGTCACTGCAATACAAATTTAACACAATTATTTCAAACTGTTTTAAGAAGAACTTAAAATATTAAAACGATGTAATTCCTTCACCTGCACACAAAACTGTAAATATCACAACACACTTCATTTTTCATTTGTATATTTACTATCAAACAAAAATAGATATTGTATTCATTACTTCGAATTTGATTTTATTATGTTGACTTCGAAAATAATAAAATTGTGTACATTATAGTAACGATGTTGTTTCTCAGAATTTCCTCTTAAGAATGGTTATCTTCTTGTTGTATTTGGTAAATACTCGCGTCGGAATGATATCATCGTATATTGTAAAACTGGTTTAGCATGCCTTCTAAAAAACCTGTGCCTATCTGTTGGCCATTGCACCCGTGTTGTTAGAAGCGATAATGTTAAAAAAACAACCTTGTAGTAATCAGTTTATTAGTCTATTGTTTTTTTACTGACCCCCGTGGATTAGTAGATAGTGAGTCTAGTCACTAATCCGTAGGTTATGGGTTCAATCCCCACTCAGGGCAAACATTTGTGTGAGGAATGCGGATGTTTGTTCAGTGTTTGGGTGTTTCACAGGGCGACTACTGAGGGCCGTTAAGGTCCAAATTTGACCAAAACCTTTTTATTAATACAAAAGGCAATAACTTTCTATGACGAAATTTACACGGACGCTGGAGTATGAAATTACATAAACTTCTCTACACAAATAAATATAATGGAATGGCCTTTTTGTGTATTATATTAGAATAACCGCTTTTACTACGTGCATATATGAATGTATAGACGGTACATTTTAAAATTTTCGTCTGTCTGTCGGTTTGTTCCGAAACGGCTGGACCGATTATGGCGGGCCTTTCATTACTAGATATCAAAATGTATGTACTAATGCATAACTAAGCCCTAGGGCTACTCTTACTTGAGGAAAATAAACATGGATCCGCGAAATAAATAAAAAGCCCTTAAAATTAGTGTGTAATTGTGGGCAAAGCTAGTAGTTTATTTAGGAGGAGTGCTGATATTTATTTAAAGTTACGCATAAAAATACATTAAATCAATAAAAAAACATTAAACACACTACCACGTACTTGAAAAAAAGAATCCATATTATGACAAAGGTCACGGACCCGTGGAGTTGCTAAGTTTAATATTTAAAAAAAAAATCGGTGTAAAGTTACTGACGATAGTTGAACGTGACAACTTCAACTCCAAGCCTTAAATGGAACGCCTCAGAGCGAGGTAATGCCGCATGACGTAATGTTTTTTCGTGCGTGCAGCCGGTTTCATCGAATTATAAGACGTGGTCACGTCAAAAATTACCTACCTGATAGTTACGCATAAGATAGATACGCGTAAATACTCTTTTTATATCTCCTGCTCGACAATGTCCAATTATATGTCATGAAACGTCAAAACAAAGCAAGTGTGATTGTGACCTTTCAAAATGCAGAGTAATATTGAGAAGTTCTCTAGAGATTAAAATTATTTGAATTTGGAACGTTGAATTTTGTAAGAAAATTCTTACCCATAGTATCATTGTAAAAAGACTTTATTAAAAAAAACACGCACAGAAACAAAATAGGTACAAAAAAAGAAAATATAAATAGGCGCCATTGAGTCGAATTTTGTTAGTTTATAACTTTAATTCTTTAATAACACTAAAATGTCTGCAAGCGATGGTGTTGAATTCATCAAATTGGACGCTTTAGGGATGGATTATAATCTACTTCCGGAAAAATCTAAAGATAAATACCTAAAAGCTTATGAGATTATTTTGATCAATGGAAAACAACAAGAAAAGTGAAAACCCTGTCCGAATCTGTTGTTTTAGTTTATTTCGAACACTTAGCATCGACTCGAAGGCCAAACAGCCTGTGGAGCATTTGTTCAATGCAACTTTAAATTTATTCAATCTACAATAAGTATCAAGCATAATATCCGAATCAATACTTACTACAGATTATTAACTTTTTTGAAGAGAAAATCGGAAAAATCGGGCAAAAAAGTCAAAAGTATTTTTTTATTTTACATAGCCCTTTCTTTTAATTCCCTCGCACAAGATATGAAAAGTAGAGTATTCACCTCTGAAATAAAGCACTGTCTTGTGTCATGGCATATAATAGATAATATAGACAATATGGTCATGGGCGGCTTGGATGCCTCGCTTCACTCAGGACTCTACCTGCGCTCAGGATCCAATATGACGCCCATGACACAAGACAGTGCTTTACTCCCTTATTACCCGACTGAAAGAAGGGTTATGTTTTTCGCGCGTATCTTGAATGTTTGTAAATTTCTTTGTTCCCACGTATCTTCCAAACGGCTGTTCGGATTTTGACGATTCAGATATCGTTACATTTGTCTCAATTACCCAAGTGTCCTTAGATAGGTATTAAATAAAAAAAATCAATATAGTCGATTTTTGAGGCAAAATTGTGAGTAGTTGAAAAAAAAAATGTTATCTAGCATATCGAGTAGGGTATCAAAATACAGAAAATTTAAAGAGCATTACAAATATGTAAATATGTTGTGTAGTTAAATGCCATTTGGAATAATTTCAAGCATTTTATTTAATTCAATCAACAGTGTTTTTCTTACGTGTTGCTTTTTAGTCGGGTTTTATAATTTTTTTAATTATTCTTGTTTGTGAATAATCTACTATTATATGCGTGTGTGGGTCAAATAAATTTACTTTTATGATGGTAAAATTGGCACTAACAATACTCAAAGATTCAATCAAAATTCGGTTACAGATGTTCTCCCAGGTAAGCTATCACGGCATTTTATGCGAAAATATAAAGTTATACAATAATAAATTACTACAAATTCGTTATGCATGCTACAATGTAATTTGCGAGTTAATTACGTAAGTTACAAATGAAGTTAAACGCTCCGAACGCACAATCAGATTTAACTGAACTGTCATAACAGATTGAAATAAATTATGATTGGCGCATCAATGGGAAACGTTCAGCTACCCAATACATTTTTACAACATAGATTATTATTATTATATTACTACATCTTCTTCTATCTATAATATAAAAATGAATCGCAAAATGTGTTGGTAAGCGCATCACTCAACAACGGCTGGACCAATTTGGACAATTCTTTTTTTTAAACGTTCGTTGAAGTCCAAGGATGGTTTTTATGGCGAGAAAAAAACAAATAATTGTCGGGAAAACCTTGAAAATAGCCTATTTCTTTTTTCCATACACACGTTTTCTAACTAAAATGTTAAGGGAATTTGAGTTGAATAAAGCGTTTTCCCATACAAACGTTTTCTAACTAAATTGCTATTTTATAATACCAGCGATGTTAAGAGTGCGCCTAAAGCCAGAAAAAAATCAAATTTCACCCGCGCGACGCGTTTCTTAATGTGATATACATAAAGTCGAGAATAGCATGACACAGTTTGGAGGAAAAATCAATATTTAATCAGGAGTCCATTTTTGACCAAGTTTTATTTAATTACTCAATAACTAAACATAAATTTAAAAAAGTGTTCGGTTACTTTACTAGAACGTACAAATAGGAATTTTATAACCAAAAAATAATGTGGGATCATCGCTGATAATTTCGAGTACTCGAATTAAAACGGAATTAAAAAAAAAACTTCAGTGAGCGGGGTCGAAAATGTCCTTTTTTCGTTTTCTGGCTTTAGGCGCCCGGCTTACCCCGTGATACATAATAGCCTATAGCACTCAGGGACCACGTACCTACATATGATATCCAAACGTGAAAAATTTTTGAAATCCGTCCAGAAGCTGCTGAGATTAGCGCGTCAAACAAAACCGCTTCAGCTTTATAATCTATACTAATATTATAAAGCTGAAGAGTTTGTTTGAACGCAAGGATCTTGGGAACTACTGGTCCGAAATTAAAGACTCTTTCGTTGTTAAATAGTCCATTTATCGAGGCTATATGCTATTTAACATTAGGCTACTATCAACAGGAACGGAGCATGAATGAAAAATGTAACAAAAACGGGAAAAATATTGCTTTTTTGAGAGCTTTCGTTGCGTGACAGCTTGTGTGTATCTTTTAAAGGTTGCATCATTAGAACCTAAGGTAACCGAATGTGTTAAAAGTTTGAATCGGTACGACCAATTTTCGATAGATGGCGTAGCAACGCGCGCACAGTTCAGCTAGTATATTAAAATAATACTAGTAGCGACCTCACGTGTTCACTCGTGCTGTTTCCGTCATTTTCCCTTTATTAAAAGTAGTTTATGTAGTACTATTTCAGATTATTATCTAGGTAACTAAGTAAGTGTCGAATTTTAACCCGATCCGTTAAGAAGCTCCGACGTGATCGAGCAACAATCATAAAAACTTTCGCGTTTATATTATTAGTAAGAATAAAATGATGAACGATTATATAAATATATGTATGAATGTGTAGGTGACTTAGTAGTATAGACGAGACATTCGATTTCACAAAAGTGAAGTCGCTTGGTCAATGTCACCTGTTTGTAGCACTGAGTATTTTTCCAAATACAGATAAATATAGTAAATATAGAAGTCTGTCATCACCGCTAGCTTAAAAGGTGAAGATAAACATTGAGAGAAAACCATATTCCGAGAATATTTCGAAATCATGCGTCATCAGTCAACCCGCAATAAAAGACAAAGTATAATTTATTCGTAAAAAATTGTGGTTTCAAATAAGATCTTCAAATCATATGGCGTAGGTGGTGCTGTACAAAATTTCAGCATAAATATAATGCAAAATTTTTAAATTGGGCCGCTGGGCCACTGGAACCATCGTGGTTCATTATAATCTTGACACTGTACTTACGAGAGACGCCTCGTGTCCCAGCAGTGAAGATATGTACCTACTCAGCTACTTATCTAGATTTTTACCTATATATTCTCAGAGGTATTAGAAGTAGCATGGGGCTACTTGTTACTCCGATAAAATAGGTAGATATGGTACTATGCGGGTGAAACCGCTGGTAGTAAGTTGAATAAGAGCCTGAGCTACACGAGGCTAGTCTTTGAGGATAGTACCTATAGCAAGCTAGTGTTAGTAAGCTACCAACCCAGTACTTCTAGAGCTACATGTAGACAAAACTAGCGTTGGACAGCGTTGTCTGTATTCGAAGCTAGAAGTACTCAAAGCCAAAGTCAAAGTACTTTATTCATAAATGTACAATTTACACGTCAATAAATAAAAAATAAAAACAAAAGAAAGAGCATACAAATTGTATACATTTTCAAAGTTTGAAATGACTACTTTACTGTATTATAATAATTATTGTACAGAAAACTGTCAAGCATTATATGAGTAAAATATGTTTTTATAACAATTGTACTGACCCATGTCAAATTTTTGTATACATTTTTATAGGACTTTGCCATCACTCTCTAAAAATTCGGTGTAACTATAAAAAGTTTGATCGATAAGCCAGGACTCGCTTGCTAGCTTGCTATCCTAGCTTCAAAGACTAGCCTCGTGTAGCTCGGGCATAATATCCCAATTCTCGAACGGCTGTCAATACGCTATTACGTATTTACTATCAGAGTTGAAGTTATAGTGAGCGTAATTTATGTTGTTTATGAATTGTTAGCGGCGCTCTCCCGCCGAACTCCGTAATCGCCGGCTCGAATTTAGTTATAATATCCCGAACTTAACAAGCTGCTTCCGAGATCCAAGAACATAGGATATGGTATTGATGACAAGTTAACTGAAGTTATAAATATTTTAAATAATTTTATACCAGACACCCGCACAGGGTGGTGCCAGCTCGGGACGATTTAGATAAGTCTTGTCAAAAAAAATGCAATAAAAACTTTGTCAGTATATAAAATATCCAATCTAAGCTGGACCGAACTGCATTCGATGTGCAAAATTTGACTAAAATTGGTTCAGTAGCTTAGTTTATTGTAGACATTTATTTTATTGTTTCGCTTGTCATTTTTGTGCTTAGATGAAATACGAGTATAATAAGCGAATTTTTGATGATTGTAGTATGTAATTAATTTAGCTCTAAAAACTTACTACCGCTATCTCCGATGTAGCTTAGAACTATTTCTTGTCAGAAAACCTTTTTATGCTTTCCAATGTGGTGGATTCCTTATAAGCTTCAACTTCGTGTTCACTCCAGCGGCAGCGCTCTGTTCTAAAGCATCGGCTGTCGATACAACGTTGATCTTTTTGTAGTCATTTTAGGTTAAATGATAATAATTTGGATCAGATGTAAGTACCTACGTAGATACACTAACATATCAAAATAAAATAGCAACGCTATTGTGCTATAATTAGCAGGTATGTTTTCTTACCATCGGACGCATATGCTTCTCTCGTGTCTATTATGGGATGCTACAAAAAGGGCTTACTGTCCAAAACCTACCTTTCTTACAGCAAACCACACTAGCTACTTTTAGCTGCGGCGACAGGCGACAGACGCTGCGTCACGCTTCAAAAAGTAGCTGCGCTTGACTTCTAGTCGCTGCATCCCGCTTCAAAAAGTCGCATGTGTGGCCAGGGCCTTAGATGTTGTAAATGTCAATTTATATTTTGAATGAGTCTTTTGTCATTAGCTATCCTTAGTATTGCTATTAAGTACGAGTATTTACGAGTTTATACTTATTATTTCTTCAAGCTCTGATAACACTGATACTCAGGAAAAGTTGAAAATATTTCGATGAAAAGATATTACACACTCGTTTTTTCTCCAATTGCGAATTCCTAAGATTATATTTACAGAAATAATAATTGCGATTTATATTTACAGAAATCTGAAAAACGTTTACCTGTTTATCGCCTAACTGAAACGGTTTTGCCTGTTGAAATCTGGTTATTTTAAAATAAAGCTCTCTCTTTATTTTAAGTTAAAAATAACAAGATTTGATTTAGACCAAAGCATCGTATCGCATGTTTCTTCGCTCCACGTACGAACAAGATGGTGATTCTTGAGCCATAGTTCCTGAGCTATCTCGCGGCACACTATGACACCAGCTTCTGCGCAACTTTATTATGCTATGTATAAGTTTGTGAGCAACACAAACTTGGATACTTATCTCCTTATAGAAACTAGGTTACGTGCTCGCGGCTAAAACGTTCTTAACTTACCCCGTTTACACTGTATGCTTTAAAATTTCAGAAGACTCCTTAAATTTAGTAGGACATTATGGATTTTGGACTAGTTTATAATCTTTCTAAAATATCCAACTAATATTATAAACGTGAAAGCTTATGATAGATAGATAGATAGATAGAAACTCTTTATTGTGACACGAAAAAAAAACTTAAAATATTACAGAGACACACTTATAAACTAGCGCCACAAATGGCGGCCTTATTGCTGAGAGCAATCTCTTCCAGGCAACCAGCTTATGATTGTTATTCTGTCACGCCAAAACTACTGAAGATACTGAGGATTTATATTGGTGAACAAATAAATATTGGTGGACATGTCACACACAACAAACACTAAGCGATTAGCATGAGGCTTGATAGTGTTTGTTGTGGTGTGGTATAGTGATAGAGCTTGTAGGTAGGCCTACTATGGGATCCAGACAGCTGACATAATACTTGAATAATTTTAAATACATGCTTATTATAAGTACATAGAAAACATCCAAGCACCGTGCAAATTTTTGAATTCATGACACATTAATTTGCACTGGGTGGGATCGAACCCACGCCCCACGGCTTTGCAGGCAGACTTACTACCAACTAAACCACTAAGTCAGCCATATAGATGAATTGGTGTAAAAATAGATCATAATCTGGAATAACACATGAACAAATTTGTAACCAAGGAAAATAAACGGCGCTTCTACCGCTTAACGAAAAACGCTTTGATGCTTTGACGCTTTGGCATTGCTGTCTCTTTTCTTCTCGCTTGAAATGAAAGAGACGGCAATGCCAAAGCGTCAAAGCTACAAAGCGTATTTCGTTAGGCGGTAAACCCCCTGATCGACAACGAAGCGGGTTAAGCCGTGGGGCGCGGCTAGTTAAATAATAATTTAGATCACGGTTTATAAATTAGTGGGATACAATAATTCGTTTAACATAACCTCATTAGGCATAATATGATAACGCCTAGAAAGCTCAAGACAAGTGAGGCAAATTATAATGAGCCATATTGGCTCAGTCCGTTCGAAACTACCATCAGTTGTCAAGGTCTAGCGCTCCGACAATTAAAAACATTATGATGGTTTGTGTGGTCATTCACTGCTCATACTCCGCGTCATTAATGTTTTGTTTCGCGAACTTCAGTACCTACCTACATATACTACATACTGCTTACGCCGAAATCCGAAATCAATCTGCTTTTTGCCTCACTCAAGATGAATCGTTTGTTTGAAGATTATCGATCGAGGCGAGTTATTAAATACTTAAACAAAATGCAACGTACCTATTATAGAACACGCGATGTAAGTATCCTACACGAAAAAAAAAATTGAATGATGAGAGAAAAAAAAGTTCGCAGTTAAACTTTTAATCCGCACTAAAAAAAAGATCACAAAAAACAAGGCAATTAATTAATCTACCTCTTTGCCATGTACCAGGACAACAGAGCTCTGCAGGAAGCACCTGACTTCACAACAGCCACTTAATTGATATCTCAAAAATCCTCACGTTTAAGATTTCAGACGCGGTTAAAAAGAAAAACGAATTAACAACAACAAAAGGTGAAGATAAGCCGAGGAGAAAACAAAATTCTTGATGTAAAAAGATAAGAGGGGTTTTCGTTGAGATTTTGTTGAGTGGTCCACTATAATCGTCTTGGATTGTGACGGGTGGCAGCCGCGTTAAATGCAGCTCAAAGCGGAATTATATTTCAGTAAGGGTACTGGTAACACCTGGATAAGATTAGCCCAGTTGTTTATTAACAAGTGACTGCTAAAAAGTAGATTATTATGTATTATATTATACACTCTTTATTGCACTTACAACACAAAAAAAAAAACAAAATACTTATACAAAACTTTAAAACAAAGTAGCAATTGGTGACCTTATCGCTAAGCGCGATATTTTCTAGGCAACGGCAGAATGGAAAAGGAGAATTGAAGAATAAGAGGACGGGGAATTACAAATAAATAATGAGTGATGGATCCGACCGACAGCTGAATCGGATTGTAGCCTACCACGAAAAACAGTCGGATCGGTACATCTCGGTCGGAAGTTATAGACTTAGGTCGGATGAGGGTCGTATCGAACGAAACGGCCGATCTTATCAACCAACAGATTGTCTTTCGAGGTAGGAAAAGTCCGTAACAGTCCAGTCCAGAAACAGTCCATTTATCGGACTTCGTAGTAGGCCTGCAGATTCACATTTTTTTTAAAAACAGCAAGCCATCGAACTTCTCTCGTAGATACAGGCAAAGTTTTCCACAGTTCAGCAGCCCGAAAAGCAAAAGACTTGCCGTAGACAATTTCGCTGCATGCCGAAGGCACATTGAGTACCAAATTAGTATCCTAGTCGGTGAAACAAGCACAATATAATATACATAAGTTGTTGTTTGAAAAAGCGCGGGAATCGTTAAAATTAATTTGGCAAAAAGAGGGGGACAAAGCATACTGCCAAAAATAATGCACGGAACAAAAATAAGTTTTGGCGGGAAATGTAATTAAATGAACTCCGTTTTTTTATGACTATGAATTCAGGCATTAAAAACCCCCTTAAAAAGTTTTAATTCTGTTTAGATTTAAGGCCGGGTCACACAGAGGCGATCCGGTAGCGATAGCGATCCGATACCGAGTATGGGATCGCGCCCGCTTGCTGTGTGTCAGGTTGCATACAAATTCGAACATTACAAAAAATATCGTCTCGCTATCGGATCGCTATCGCTATCGAATCGCCTCTGTGTGACCCGGCTTTTAGGCTTGAACGACAATTGCGTTACTGTTTTGAATGTACTGTGACCGGCAGCCTGGGAATTATTTGTTTTGAAAAATAGTTTCAAGAACACGAAAACTTTCAAGTTGGGATAAAAGAATTTCATGTCCGCGATAATGGAGCTTACGAGGGGTTTGGATTGTTTGAAGTTTTAGTGTTTCCTGAATTTTACTTTAAAAGTTTTTAATTTTTTTTTTCTTAGAAGCGTAGTTAGTTAGAATAAAGTACAATTTTAGTTAAGTTCGAATGTTAAGTTACATTAAAAAAATACACAATATTTATTTCTAAAGCTGGACACTGGCGAAATTACGGCGATATAAGCAAAGGGAAGTCATAAGAAAAATAATTGAATAGGTACGACATCTCTGCGCGACATCTCTGTCTGCGGGTACGACGTACGACCACGACAAAATTCAACCCAGAAGCACCGCGCACACATTTTTCCGTAGGCTGTAGAACTAACAGTACCCCGCGATATTACTCGCGCAGTTTACGCTCCCGTTATTTTCCCGGGGTAAAAAGTTAGCCATAACATAGCGCTACTACTTATCTGCACTTTAATCTGCGTTCTGTGATCCAATTTTCAACCCGATCCGTTCAGAAATTCTGAACGTGAATAAGCAACAAACAAAGGAACACCCAAACGATCAACAATTCACGATTCACAGAAGAAAGCAACAGAATACATACGAAAAAACAAAACAAACATACCGAGAGGCTGTTTTTCATATTCAACGAATTTTTGCGTGTCAGCCACAGATAAATTAACATTCCAACATTAATATTGTCACTATAATACACTCACCCCTTGCACAAAATTGACGTATAAATTGAACATTTTTGAATAATAACTTTGACTTTTAAATTGTTCATAGTACATACGAGTACTTTGGAAAATAACATCAAATTTGTTGTTATCTACGACGCCATTTTGCTATTTAAACCTGAATTTGACAGTTTGATTTGATTAACAGCGATTCGACGCTAGCGAATAATTACACGTCACTAGTGTAATATTTTTTTTTTATTCTAACGGTTTTATTTGGTTTCTTCACGATGATCACATCATTTTGAAAATATCATTCTGCTCGTAGGATTTGGACCAAGGGCTCTGGATTGGTAATTGCCATTCTCCCGACTAGACCAGTCAAAAAAGGACAAGAAATCACTACTATTACTTACTTAATGTTTTCTGGTAATCGTTATTTGTTGAACGATTTGCTTTAGTGACCCAAGTAAAATTTATAGATATTGTGAACTGAATCTAGTTGGGCATTGTTGACTGTTTATGATTTATTAGAAGTTTTCATAGTATAATATTTTAACCCTTATGAATATTCTGTTGTAATTGGATAGGGTGAGATAACCCTAAAATTTGCATGTGTAAGAGACTAACTTTAACCTTCAAGCTGACACGAGGCATGGACACGTTTAAACGATATCCAAATGACTAGGCCGTGATTTGGACTCTATGTTCATATACCTACTCGTAGTTGCGTAGGATTTCATGTTATTAGCTATATTGCCAGATTCAGATTTGCAAGCAAATATTTTTATATTATTATGTCATATATTATGTCATCTTAATATAAATAAATCTCCCACACGATGTTTATCCGCGATGGATTCCTAAACTACTTAAACGATTTTAAATTAAATTGGCACACCTTGAGCAGTCTGGTCCAACTTGAGAGATAGGAAAGTTTTTATTTCGATTTATAATATTTAAATGAATTGTCATTTAAAGATTATTAGATATTGATCCGAGCGCAGCCGGAATGGGCCGCTAGTATATTATATGTAAACAATAATAATGTGAAATTTGGATCCCATAAAGTAATGAATTATAAAGCTTGTTATCAAATAGTTATAGCTTATGGCATGCCGTTAGGTTGATTTTGAAGGTCTCAATGTAAGAAACATTTAAGATCTTATTCTAATTATACTTTTTCGTATATAAAGATTTTTTTTTTTTTTAAGCATAAACTTGAATTTATTTTTGTATTGATAAGTGAAATAAAGGGCTTACCAATCTATCTTAATATTTAATAAACCAATATCATGTTATTTGTTGCCAGTAAACTTTCACCAAGTCAACCGATATTTATGAAAGTTGGCATTTACTTATGTGTACTTAACTAGCAGCGCGTTTTACTCGCGTAATTTCCGATTCCGTTATTTTGCCGGGATAAAAAGTAGCATATGCGTTCTTCTACGTTATAATCCAACTGTGTTCCAAATTTCAATACGATTCGTTCATACGTTACCACCTGACTAAACATTCAAACACCTTAACATCAAAACTTTTATAAATATGATATTGATATTGGACCTTATGTCCAATTTGAGAGATATAATAGTTTTGTTTCGATGAATGGTCCTTAGTAAACACATTTTACTCCTAGAACAATTCATGGGTCATCAATGACCCTAAAACTTTAGTTTGTGAAATCCAAACGTACCAGGCCAGCAGCAATCGCGGGAAACTTTACAATGGCATTGTATCGCAGAGCTACAAGATCAATTAGAGCCCGCATTGGATCAGGTCTTATTTTCAAACTCACATGGCTATTTACTTTCTAACGACGGAAATCGCCAGAAAACACACCTGAAGTACTGAAAGTTGAATTAAGTTCAAAGTATTGTTAGCCTATGTCTCATAACAATCGGTTTCGCGTATCATCATGTATGTAGGTAGCGTGTTGTATAAGCATTCAATTATATATTTCACTTTAATGTTTAAAGAGTAAAAAAAAATAAGCCAGACGATTTAGTTGGGATTTTAACATTTCCAGACGCAAGCAAACATGTTTTGCAAAAAATATAATACATGTATATGATATATGTATCAGATAGTTTTAAATTTTACCTTAAATTAAACCTTAAAAAAATAATTTTAATACCTATTTATGAGTTCTGGTCAGACTTTCTTACTGCCAGATGATCTAAATTGCGGCATTAATTTTGCCATGCCACTCACCGTCAGCTCAGCTCATGTTGTGTTTATCATGTTATGTTGGGATATATAATATTAGGACAGGTATGTGACAAGTTTTTAGCTAGCCCACCTACCTAAAGTTTGGTGGCAGGTCTCGGAATTTAAACTTGTGGTGTGCTCTCACTTGCGACACTATCACTAGAATCAACTATTATTTGACATTGACATTATTATTATTACTTGATATGACAATTGCGTCGAACGATTTGTGCGACTGTAACGTTTAATGACATGTGATCATAAACGTGCGATTTTAAAAGTGAGGCCCCAGGCTCGTTACAGTTCCGAACAGAAATCACCGCAGTCATTACCAGTTGGGAATCACTTAGGACGGGGCTAATTGTGCGGAGAGTAACACTGTAGTTAGAAAATGTAACTAGTTTCACAATTGATCATACCTTACACTAAAATGTACAATAATTAAAAAAACGATGATCAAAGAAATACCAGCTAATTGCTTCTATTTTAGTAGTGGTAGGACTCTTGGCAGAGTCCGCCTGGGGAAGGACCACACCTTTGCCAGTTATTCTACCGCCAAGCAGTAATGTGCAAACATTACTGTGTTCCGGTTTGAAGGACAATGTTTCCAGAAAAATTACAGGGCTTAGAGATATAACAACTTAGATCTCTGGGTGACGAGCGCAGTGCAGTGCTAGGTAATGATTTGGACTCTTCCATGTTCCAATAGCTGCGTGTCACTGTGCTGTTATGTGGCAGGCATGTTGCTTACCATCAGGTACATGTCCTGCTCGTCTATTCTTTTATTAAAAGGTAGCATAGTGACAAGAGTTCGAAACTACAATTTCACAATCGTAAGATTATTATTTTGGACCCCTCTGTGTAACTTTCCGTATGCAAATGTTCAAGTTACCATTAAAACTTGCTTTAATGTTGAAAAAATCGTGAGGAAATTTGCGTGTTCTGATAAAGAAATCTTTCGAGGATATATTATATCTCATCCGCCAACCAGCATTATTTGACCTATTGACTAGCGTAGTAGATTATGGCATTATCCGTGCACGGTTGCCTGGAAGAGATTGCTCTGAGCAAAAAGGCCGCTATTTAAAATGTCAAGCTTGTGTTCTTTGTTTCTTTTGTAATTTTTCTTTTGTGGCTTTTAATAAAGAGTTTTCTTATCTTGTCTGATCCTATTATGGCCTTTGTCTCTCTCCTTGTCTGTATTTCAGCAGTAGGAACATGTAGTAGGCTGTTTATCCGTATTGCTATTACACGGCACTGGTATGAGATTATTTATTGAAAAAAATATTTGATTCGTGTAGTGACACTAATGTTTGCAAATTTCTGTTTATAAAACTGATATCTTAATTTTTTTTTTCAAAGTTTGACATTTTAACCCGCGCATCGTCTAGATGGCCATGCCACTAAGCGTCACTTGATCGCGTGACCACAACAATGGCTTGTGATTGGTTGTCATCCAGGGACGTGATTCAAACAATTCAAAAGTTAATTATGAACTAACAAGAAACAACTACATATGTCCATTACTACATTTATATGTATTATGTACGTTTATTGGAGTTAGCTTCTAAAATAAACTGATTAAAAAGTTGTACATAATAGATATTAAAAGCTGTAAGAACGTGTCCTTTTTAGTCCACACATATTTGAAGCAGAAATGTGGAGCCTCATATATCTCCACGTATTTGGGTTCATTAGTAAATGATAAAGTGACTATCGCGTCTTTCTATCATAGTTCGCAGAACAGCCTGGGGCAATTCGACTGATTCTCTCTGACAAAATCATTTTATGTTGCTGTTGCGTTAGCTGGTAACATTTATTGGGCGGGTAAATCTTAACCGTCAAAAAAGGTAGAGGTCGAATAACATGTGACATGCAACAAAAAAAAAGTAAATTGTTGAGTTAAGTTTAATGCGAGAAAAGGTATCGACAAATATTTGTTACACGATTTTTGTACACTGTCCAGTAATTGTATTTTTGTTTTGGACGAGCTAGAGGTAAACAAACCCAAAAAATTACATTTCAACTGTCAAACAACATACAAAATTGCTATGAACACTTTGCTAATTAGGCACTTGGTACTTACGTGTATTCTCGTTGCAAATGATGTACTGCAATATATCTAGATAATGTCGCGTTACAATTTTTGTAATAAGTGACGGTGGTCTAGTCGGGAGAACGGCGAATGCTGATCCGGAGACCCCGGGTTCAAACCCCACACGCACCACTGTCTTTTCGAAGTCATGTGCGTAATGCCGCTAACTTAAAACGGTGAAGGAAAACATCGTGAGGAAACCGACATGTACCCAGAATCTTTCGAAGTCATGTGTCATCCGCCAACCCGCACTGGGCCAGCGTGGTATATTCTGGCCTTAACTCTCTCCTTATGAGAGAAGGCCCCGAGTCCCAGCAGTGGGAACGTTTAGTGGGCTGTTGATGATGTTGATGATGATGATGACAATTTTTGATCTTGCTATAAATTCTATTAATAAAAATATTAATTAAGATCTAGCGAGATAGCGGTCAAGTGTAAACTTATAACAGTTAAAAACAACAGTGGGTACAAAACTACCAAGATAAATATTTTTCTGAAAGCTAAACAACTTACTTCACTTTAAAAATTAAACTTGTATACTCATAAGCACATGCAGCCCATTAAGTGTTCCCAATGTAGGTACTAGGGGCCTTGTCTCGCATCGCATGGGGATATTTTTTATAGTATAGAGTGACGAGACGAGCAGAACACGTGCCTGATGATAAGCAATATTCCTGCTCATACTGTTATGATACACTTAATGCCAGCACAGTGGCAGCTATTAGAATATGAAGAGTTCAAATCACTAAATAGCATCGCTCCCAGATCGTCATCAAGAGATCATCAATCGTCATCAACAGCCCAGTAAACGTTCCCACTGCTGGGACTCGGGGCCTTCTCTCGCATAGCAGATTCGTAGGTAACGAATAACCTCAAAAGATTTTTGGCACATGTCAATTCACCTTCACCGTTTTTAAGTCACATACTCAAGTAGTTTTAACTTAATTTGTGATATCCAATAATACGGGTGAGTCAACTAAACACACTGATCCAATGAGACAGCGATAGATACAAATACAAAATCTTTATTGCTGTTTGTAGGTAAGATAAGACACTACAAACCATTTTAAAACTTGACACATCGACAAAAATGCCTATTACACATTACCTTTTTTTTTTAATAAAGAGTGACGAGACGAGCAGGACATGTGTCTGATGGTAAGCAACATGCCTGCCACATAACAGCACAGTGACACGAAGCTATTGGAACATGAAGAGTCCAAATGATTACCTAGCACCGCACTGCGCTCGTCACCCAGAGATCTAAGATGTTATATCTCTAAGGCCTGTAATTTCTCTAGAAACATTTCCCTTCAAACCGGAACACAGTAATGTTTGCACATTACTGCTTGGCGGTAGAATAACTGGCAAAAGTGTGGTACTTCCCCAGGCGGACTCTGCCAAGAGCCCTACCACTACTAAACCATAGCTAACATACTACTAATGCCATAGCTAATGCGCTATTCCAGGTTATAAGCCCAAATTTCCACAGGACTCGTTTTTACGTTCTTACCGTCTTACGTGACCAAGCAACAAACATCTAAACTTGCTCCCTTATAATATGAGTAGGATTGCACTTTATTTTCAAGCTGTTGTTGTGTAGTTATTCTACCGCCAAGCAGTAATGTGCAAACATTACTGTGTTCCGGTTTGAAGGGCAATGTTTCCAGTGAAATTACAGGGCTTAGAGATATAACATCTTAGATGTCTGGGTGACGAGCGCAGTGCAGTGCTAGGTAATGATTTGGACTCTTCATGTTCCAATAGCTGCGTGTCACTGTGCTGTTATGTGGCAGGGATGTTGCTTACCATCAGGCAAAAGTGCTGCTCGTCTCGTCACACTTTATTTAAAAAAAAATACACACCCTCTTTCTACCCTTTCCCGCTAAACCGAACAAAGGGGCTGAAACAGCCGTATAAAGGATCGGCAAAGGGAATCGAATTATAATGAGCAAAACTGAACATGCCATTAACAAGCCTGAGGCTGATCTGAAATACGCTCAGAATGTGAGTTTCATCTCTCAGAACTGTGTATCATATTTGAGTTCTGGGTATTTCGTTCAGCCGTGTTTGAAACCTCTGATGTTTTGTTTTGAAAACTGGTTGAGAAATTGTGTAGTTACGTGTTTAATTTTGCTCTTAACGTTTTTGAACTTCTTCTTTTCCCTTTATTTGTTTACTAGCGACCAGCCCCGGCTTCGCACGGGTGCAATGCTGATACTAAATACACTACAAAAAATAATCTAACTACTAAATTATACCCGAGCGTGACGCTAGAATTCAAATTAACAGCCTACGAAAATCGGTTTATTCCCCACGGCACTACCAAGCTGCACTACTGGTAGTGTCGTGGGGAATTTTTTTTCCCTTCTGCACTACTGGCCAGTAGTGCCGTGGGGAATTTTTAAATGCCTTACATCTTCATTCCCTTCTACACTACTGGGTACAAAAACGTTTTACCAATAGTGCGGTAGGGAATATTTCTGCACTACCGTCGTGTCGTGGGTAATATTTCTGGACTACCAGCCAGCAGCGTCGGTACTGAGTAATTTATAATGGGTCTTTTTACATCACCATTCCCATCGACATTTTTTTATACTCGTACTACACTATATACACATAAAATATCATAACTACGCGTTTAGGAGATAAACATAAACAGTCCACTAAATGTTCCCATTGCTGGGACTCGGGGCCTTTTCTCTTAAGTAACCGTTTTTAAGTTAGTGGCGTTATGCAACATGACTTTGAAAATATTGGTACGCGTAGGATTTAAACCAGGGGATTCGGATCAGCAGTCGCCTTTCTCTCGACCAGTCGTAACTATCTAATAGTAACTAAATTATTTCGTTTATTGGATTTATTGTTTTATTTATACATTATCAGGTCGGCACCGTAAAACAAGTCCGGAGGGCTTTTTCAACGAGAATACATGCGAGTGATCGCAGCTCGTGTAACACTGACCGCCGCCCTGGCTGAAGAGGCTGCCGGGCGCGACTGAAACTTAGTCTGACTGGATTGACTATATTATCATAGGAGAGTTCCTATGTATTTATTTAAAATGTGTAATTACCACGTTAGGTTTCCTCACATTAAAACCCTTAATCAAATTAAAGTCATAATATAAGTACCATTTAGTTTAAGAACAAAAAAATACTTGTTTCGCGACACTCTGAGTACAAATTATTAGTATTTTAGGTTATTTTTGTTTTCTATGAGCTGGATTAATTAAATCTATCACTTTCATATGTCAGTGAAAATCGTTTCCAAAAAAAAAAAGACTTAAGAGGTTTCAAGGGCCACCCGGATGGAACGAAGTTGTACAAAATATGGCAACTCCTTACTGTTTCTGTTGCCCTGGTACCTGAAGGTGTGGAGGAAATCGAAATTCCGTTACAACTTTTCGTGAGAATTTTTTCCGTCTAGCCCGCCCCTTTTCGCAACGCGCGATAAGGAACTTAGTTCCAATTATGCGCCGTTTTCAAACGATTGATTGTAGTTTTACATTTTACGCTGCTGGCTGGTAGTCCAGAAGTATTACCCACGATCGACGGTAGCGCAGAAATATTCCCTACCGCACTATTGGTAAAACGTTTTTGTACCCAGTAGTGTAGAAGGGAATGAAGATGTAAGGCATTTAAAAATTCCCCACGGCACTACTGGCCAGTAGTGCAGAAGGGAAAAAAAAATCCCCACGACACTACCAGTAGTGCAGCTTGGTAGTGCCGTGGGGAATAAACCGAAAAATCTGTCTAGGCGCGCCGAAAGAAGTTTTCACTTCAAAAATTTATATAGGTACCCTTTGTATTATACTCTTTGATTAAAACTATATAGGTATATATACACTTTGAATTTTTTTTACAAAAAAATGTTTGATCGGTAACGTCAAATATTTCACTGGAAATTATTAAGTAGAACAGTTTACACGAGAAAATTAAAATGTTCTTTTTACTATCTGCTTCGCAAGTTTTCCATATTTTTCAACGTTTTAACCTTTCCTTAGCTACGACAAATATTTTAAAACCAAAATCAGCCAAATCGGCCCAGCCGTTGTCGAGTTTTAGGAGACCCACGAACAGCAATTCATTTTTATATATAGGTATAGATTAAAATTTGGTAGCTTGTTGTCATTTTATACTGTGCTCATAGTATAAATTAATGTGTACAGAAAACCATTAAAATATAATACAACTAAGTAAATAATAAAATATGAAGGAAACAAAACGTGTTGTGATAATTATTATTTACTCATATTAGAAAAAATTAAATAAACAAATGGGTCACAAAATTAAATTTTAAAAGCCATGCGTCAATCGCTAACCTGCATTTAGCCAGCGTATTTGAATAAATGGCCATGATTCACTCCTTATGGGACAAAGCACTGAGTCCCAACAGTGGAAATAGTGGTAGGACTCTTAGCAGAGTCCGCCTGGGGAAGTACCACACCTTTGCCAGTTATTCTACCGCCAAGCAGTAATGTGCAAACATTACTGTGTTCCGGTTTGAAGGGCAATGTTTCTAGTGAAATTACAGGGCATAGAGATATAACATCTTAGATCTCTGGGTGACGAGAGCAGTGCAGTGCTAGGTAATGGTTTGGACTCTTCATGTTACAATAGCTGCGTGTCACTGTGCTGTTATGTGGCAGGCATGTTGTTTTCCATCAGGCAAATGTCCAGCTCGTCTCGTCACTCTTTATTTAAAAAAAAAAAAAGAAAAAAGAAACTTTTTTACTCTAACATTACGTGGTATTAACGTAACTACGAGTACTACTGTTCGTAAACAAAATCTATGGAGTGTTATGTTTTAATACAAGGTTTTTTTTGAGAAAGGCCTATACCTTGGTAGTTGATTTCAAATGCCCTTACTACCTAACGAATTCTAGGTTAGCTCGTTAACACAGACCCTAGAAACCTTTTTACAAAGTATAGAGCGAACTTTACATAAGATAGAGTGACAAGACGAGTAGGACAAGCGCCTGATGGTAAGCAACGTCCATGACCATATCAGAACATCGACACGCAGCTATTGGAACAAGAAGAGTTCAAATCAATACCTAGCACCGCACTACGCTCGCCACCCAGATCATCAATCATCAATCATCAACAGCCCACTAAACGTTCCCACTGCTGGGACTCGGGGCCTTCTCTCGCAAGGAGAGAGTTAAGGCCATAATCCACCACGCTGGCCCAGTGCGGGTTGGCGGATGACACATGACTTCGAAAGATTTTAAGTACATGTCAGTTTCCTCACGATGTTTTCCTTCACCGTTTTAAGTTAGCAGCATTACGCACATGACTTCGAAAAGACAGTGGTGCGTGTGGGGTTTGAACCCGGGGTCTCCGGATCGGCAGTCGCCGTTCTCCTGACTAGACCAGCTGTAACTTATATAAACCTAACCCAGATATCCCAACCTAATCCCAACTAACTAACTTCAGACCCCTTTTAAGAATAATCTAAAATATTTCTGATAAAACCTGAAATCAAATTCCCCCACAGCAGGGTAAAGCGCCCACATCTGCAATTCAATCCTAAGTTAAATTGCCAGGAACCGTACTGGCAACATTGAATTATTCGCCATCTGCCATGAACTGCCCATAAACTATAGTGTGCGTTATTTGCTAAACTAGCTGTTTAGAATTAGAAGTAGTTTGGGGGCTTTGTTTACCTACAACGAGCTTGGATCGAGATTATTCTGTATTATTATATAATATTACCTATATAATATTAATTTATAACACATATTCATGCTCGTAAAGGGTCTCCTATTGTACTAATTTCTGTATCGTAATGTACCTCATTACGTACTCGTGCGGTAATGTAATGTAAAACGCACGGTTTATCAAAATGCTCAGTCTAAAAGGAACGATACCTTTTTAATCTTAGTAAAAGTTTATGTCAGAAAAGTGGTAAACATTTTATGAATATAATCTACTATGAGAGGTAAAATATAATAAATAATTGTTTAATTTGTTAATTTAATTAATGTTGACTGTAAATTTTATAATTACAACAATATATCTGTAACAAAACACAAAAATATTAATTTACTTTAGTACTAATGGCATACTGGATGGTTCTGTGCCGTTCCTTAAAAAAAAAGGCGCCGATGCGCGCGCATTGCTAATCTTCTGTGAACAAGTATAAATTATTCCGCGCCCTTTTTTTCCGCTGTACTGTTTTTATTTGAAAATGTCGTCAAAGTTTTATTTATTTCCTCGCAAATATGTTACAAAACGTTGTATGACATACGTGCGCTTTGATAATTACAGCTGAAGCGTTATTGCTAGCTCGAGCCGAAGGCGAGAGCTATAATTAGCAGAGGCTGTAATTATCAATTTAACGCACTTATATCATAATATACTATTGTAACACATTTTCTCGTAAAGGGTCTCCTATTGCACCAATTTCTGTATCGTACATCGTACCTCATTACGTACTTGTCCGGTAATGTAATGTAAAAGCACGGTTTATCAAAGCGATCCGTCCAAAACGAACGGTACCTTTTTAAATCTTAGTAAAGAGTTTTTATGTCAGAAAAGTGATCAACATTTTATGAATAAAATTAACTTTGAGAGTTTAAATATAATAAAGAATTGTTTAATACACTAATTTAATTTATTTTGACCATAAATTACACATGTGAAAGATAATATTGTCAACCTGCTCTTCGCTGTTGTGTCCCGGTTTTTTTTATTGACATTACGCAACATTAACTTTTAGGTACTTACCACATTAATTGAACCTGTCACGAAATATTAAATTTGCATTTCGCATCCATTGCAAAAAAGTTTTAGTTGTAATATATTACTGTTTTATCACAGCACTAACACTACGTAAACACACAAAATTATATCCATTTTCATCACAGCAGGTACTTACACATACACTATAACATAACATTTATGCATTTTTAGCGAAATACCTGTTAAATATACAACATAAATAGCAAATACTACAAAAATTGTGAGTCAAACGCTATTTTCGACTCGCGGTAAAAAATTGTTTTTAATTTAATCTTGGCCATGGATACCAATCATTCAGCCGCATGTTATTATCGCATTGCTGTGTTACTAGCTTAGTAGGTATATTCAATTTCAATATATAAATCGTTTTCATTTTTAATTATTAAAATTATTTAGTAGTCTTTTTATGGTTAAGTATTTCTTATTTTAGTTTTCACTTCTGCCGTGCGGTCTTTAAGCGCACACATTTTTTTTTATAGTAGAGTTACGAGACGAACAAGACACGCGCCTCGTGGTAAGCGTCACGTCTACCCACATACCACACGGTCCATATTTTCTGGAAAATTCTCCAAAAAAATACGGAAAAGATTTTTTTTCTGTACACAAATTATGCGCTACAACAATACAATGTTTCCAACACGCTGCTAGCTGAAGAGCGGATAATCGCAGGGTACGTTCGGTAGCTGTCGAGTTTTGAATGCGGCAGCTAATTTGCCATTCACCGTGTGAACACAGTAAAGAACAGTAAAACATCTTCATACAAACGTGCCGCTCTCGGCTTGAATGTGTGCGTGCGCGCCGCGCGCCGTGTCGGCACGCGATTTCACGCACACGCTAGCATAATATATGGCGCGCTATGGCGGCGACAGTAGGGGCCGTGCAGCGCGACTGTGAGCACGTCCGTAAGTTACATGACCGCTCGCGTTCGTCAACTCTCGCCGGCCACTTACCATAATATTAATAATTATAACGAGTAGGTATCATGACTTCAAAAAGGGGAAAAAGATATTGTGGTGTTTTCGGGTGCCTCAATAACGATTTCGCAAACCCGGATTTATCATTCTTCATGGTTCCTACTGAAACAGAAATGTAAGTACAGTCCGCGAGGTATAAGCTGAGCTTTGCATTAGTGTGAGTGATCACATGCATACGCATCTATTACCAAAAGTACAGTCAGACAACAAACTCTTAAACAACAAGCTGACATTAACTATCCAGGATCAATATGGTCATTGCGAAAAGAAGTATCTCTTTTAGGATTCAAATGGTCAAGGACAGAGAATAACAGAAAATTTTTAATGGAAAAGCATGAGATCCGTCACCTACGTATAACTTATTTACTTAAAATTGCCGAATACCGTATTCAGGGCAGGCCTATCGTTTATACCGATGAAACATATATTGACACCACTCACACTTCATCAAAATCATATTCAGATGGCAGCACTTCTGGTTTGAAGAAACACCTTATTAAGAGAACATGGTCACAGCGTCCTGCGTCTGACTGTACTTTTGGTGATCACTCACACTAATGCAAAGCTCAGCTTATACCTCGCGGACTGTACCTACTTATACTTAAATCTTATTAGAAAATGTGGTAGGTATTGTATTATTGTTTATTTCACAGTTTATTTGCTTTATTAATAGCGTAGCCGAGTCAACGAGCAGGGCATGTGCCTGATGTTAAGCAACATGCCTGCCACATAGCAGGACAGTGACACGCAGCTATTGGAACATGAAGAGTCCAAATCATTACCTAGCACTGCACTGCGGTCGTCACCCAGAGATCTAAGATGTTAAATCTCTAAGCCCTGTGATTTTTCTGGAAAGATTCCCCTTCAAACCGGAACACAGTAATATCTGTACACATGGACGAAAATCTAAGATTTTGTATCTCTAAGCCCCGTAATTTCTCTGGAATCATTGCCCTTCAATCCGGAACACAGTAATGTCTGTACATTACTGCTTGGCGGTAGAATAACTGGCAAAGGTGTGGTACTTGCCCAGGTAGACCAGGTACATTAAGCATATGGTAAGTAAATAAAGTTTGTGCTAAATTTTGATATTCTAATATCTACTTCGAAATGACCCGAGGCGAATGTGGCCAAATCGATGCAATGTTCAAGTTCAAGGGAATGTTGGGACTCAGTATCTAGATTTGATATAGGACTATAGGTGGATATTGAACCTACCCGCTTACATGATTTCATACAAACTAGCACCTATGCGGTTTTTAATTATTGTGCTAATAGGTATAAAGATATTGTAACTTGTAACTAATACTTAGGTATAGCTTTTTGTTGCATAAATTTACATCAAGTGCTGCTTGTTCGAAAATATTAACTAAAAGTAAAAGTGACAACCCTGGGGATGAACGCAAGAGTAGGCTAAAAACTCGGCGGGCGGCCTTAGATAACCTACTGTTATGTATTTACTGTGGTGTGAATGTGTATTGTTAAGGATTTGTTTACATTATAATCTGTAAGGATTTTTTCTCTTGAAGGATAACTGAAACATTTCTTTGGTGACACAGGGACCACTTGACGTCCATTCGTTAGTCGTATTTGGAGTTTCTTGTATACAATTAATAACCACATCATTTAATTTTTTTGTTTGTTATCAAATTTGACACACCTACCTAATTCAAATATTATTTGTGAACAAACTTTCTTTTAAGTTCTCATTGTTGTTAATTTTATAATCCATAGTACCTGGGTGAGCGAGCTATGCTCGGTTTAAACACCGAGCATTCTTAGATGCCTACAGATAATACGTTTTCTCAAAAAAAAAAAGAAATAAAGCAAAAAAAAAACCTGAAAAAATTAGAAGACATCTGGATTTGAACCCGGGGTCTACTGCTTCATGACCGCCCATTTTATCGACTGAGCTAATATCGCGGCAGTCCGCGCTGGGCTGCGAAATTTACCGTCGCATTGTAACAGTTTTTCGTTGTATAAAAAACAAGCATGAAATGAGTTTTTAAAAATTGAAACCTAATTAGATCGATTTATCGTCTCCGAAACCCCCTAGATACATAATTTCATGAAAATCATTCGAGCCGTTTCCGTGATTCAGATTATAAATACATATACAATAATTGCTACTTTAAAGGTATAAGATAAGATTAAAGGAGTTGTAGACCTATTTTCATCAAACTTATATTTACCCTTGAAACAAAAGAAAAACAAAACAAAGATCAGTCCAACCGTTCCCAACCATTCAGTAGATACAATGCCACTTATGCCACTGACATACATACAAAGAGACGCCGAACCTATAACACCCCGTCATTTTTGCGTCGAGGGTTAAAATATCTGCAAATAGAATTTATGGAAAATATTTCTCTAAAACCGTTGAATTTTCAAGCCATTATCTGAATCTATCATTATCTGAATCTTACATGTACCTACCTATTCGAATGTGATATTTCAGCATCGTTCATGCGGGTGAGTCCATGTCAACGATGTGTAAGTACCTAACGAGTGCCAAAAGTCCATGTCAAATCGGCAACGAATATGCGAATTGCGTTATCATTTTCAGTTGACGGGTTTCGAATACGGTGTAATTGGTTTAAAAGCGACACTGAAATGTATACGGTTTCGCTTACGCTGTCAGTCAATGTGTTTTTGAATATAATTATTTTTATTGACAAACTCGTTGCACTGAATTTTTGTTAATTTCGAAATAAGTCCAATTTTGGGTTCCTGTTTAAATGCTTTATTTTTAACGTATCTGTCTATTTACTACCTATTTAATTTAAATTTTTCTAATGCTTTACCCATTCAGCCACAGTGTGAATAGCAATTTCTTTTACATATATATCGTAATAAAACAACAACACAATCGTTTCGTTTGGAGTTTTAAGCAGTAAAGACATCGTCGAACTCTCGAAAGACGTCCACAAATTTATATTTACAATAGTACTGAAATTCAGACCTAGATTTTCAGACATAACTCTAGAAGTAAAATTTAAGAGTAAAGCTCAATTTCAAATTTTCTAAGTACCTACATTATTTATAACAAACTGTTTATAATTCGCAGCGAAGCAAATTAATTAATTCCTGCTCAAAGTGCTCTCGCGAGTAGTTACTCTAGCTACAGCCATCCGCTGTTTTCGAATAATTAACGGAACAACATTAATTTACACGTAGTCAAACATAATTTACCAACAGTCGGTCGGTCCATTTATCTTGACTTGTAATTAAAATGCAAATCAGCCACAAAAAGATTTTATCCCAATACAAAATAGGAGCACGCGACCCTGTTCAACCTTATCGCTTCTCGACCGCACGATATCACTCGCTAAAGGAACTATTCCTACGTAATTTGCTCTAAAATTCGGAGCACGCCGAAAATGCCCTGTGACTGTACATCAAAGAAAATAGTCGCAGGAACTTTGCCCGTTTGAAATATTGTTGCAAAGGACGCCGTTTTCGAGTCGAGATTCAGACGAAATTTCCACGAATAAAGAGCTATTTTTCCTGAAGCACCTACTCCAAAGCGTTCCTCTTGATTGTTTCCCTTTTGCGGTTTTGTCAGAAAGTTGAAACGATTGAGATAGATTGATCTGTGAATGGACTGAACGACAATTAGTGGAATGTTTGCATAACGACGCTATTGTAACTTAATTAAAGACCTTTAAACAAATCAACAGACGCCTGAATCTGATTAAAGTACCAGAGCATCAGTACGAGAGAGAGTAAACTATTGTCTGTCAGAGTCCGTTTGCACAGGACTGTTCATTGTCTCGTTCTATTGAAAATCAAATTCGCCGTCCCTGCTCGACGAAATTAACGGGAAAACGCATAAATTAAGGCGAGTTAAGACAAACTTCCTCTAGAAAGTTTCATTCAAAGAGGTGAGCTCTTTTGAGGGATTGTTCTATCGAACCGCGAGTGGAGTTGGCATTGTCTGCGGCTGAATTTTAAACACGTTATTTCTTGTAGAATAAGGAATGAGTTAGTGCGGTTGTGAAGCGAGTGGCGGCAAATCTGAGTTGGTGCCGCTGTATGCTAATGTAGGGCTCCCATCGGAAAGATTCTGGTATTCGCCCGAATTGGATGGCAAATCATTGGAATATTTATTAGTCATGGGATTTGATCCTGACTCGACTCGGTTTGTTATTGTGGTATCGGCTCTCGTAAACATGACCTCCAATCAAAGTTGTCAGTTTCGGGTTAGTTAATTCCATTTTGTTATTGTTTGGGAGTTTATTATGTTGTGTTTGAGTTTCGAATGAGCCATAATATTTTAGAAAGGTTCAAAGGATAGGTTTGTTTGTTTTTGTAATAAGAAACTTTGAATTTATATCAGTTGTTTCGGTTTTATTGAGCTATTTGCGTGAAATTGATCTTTGTGTGTCAATTTAGAAAGCTGTTGACAGGAATCTGTTTTATTTATTGTTATTTAGTGCTTTGACGGTTAATTTTACTTTTTCACGGCTACGGGAAAAAAGCATCTAACTAAAAGGGTTAAATTGCTTAGTTTGGGGTCAGATGGTGTAGTGTGTGAATTGGCCACCAATAGTTTAAAAATATAATTATAACTGTTCATAATGTTAAAACTTTTGTTAATTTTGTTGATAAAGGTTAGCAAAAAAGTGAGTGTTCAAATAACAGCAATAACGAAATTATTGTCAAAATTGGGAAAAGCAAATTATTCTGATTCAATATGACTATAGACTTTCAAACAAAAAGTTGAATTTATAAAAACTAGCATCCGCTACAATCCACTGCGCATGTAACTCAGAAATACAGGATAATTCATCTCCGTGTCTAGGAATTTCTGTGAAAACATTGCCCTTTAAACGGGAAAGCAGTGATGTTTGAGCATTCCTGTTAGACGGTAGAGTAACTTGGAAAGATGTGGTACTTCCCCAGGCGGACTCTACAAAGAGTAATACTACTAAGAACTTCTAAACTGCTACTACCACCGTAAGTTTAAAAATAAGTACCGTGAAGTAAGTAGGTAGGTAAGTACAGCTGTTGCTTGTTCGTGACATTCTCTCGCGGAAGGCGACGACGTAAGTCGAGATTACACCCGGCTGTCGCAACTTCCCCGGAGTTCACTTTATCGGGCCATGGCGCTTATGTATCTCATGGAAACCTACTTACTACAATTTTTACTTCGAAATACATAAGTAAGAACTGACATGACGACTAAAAAAAACTAATAAACCTATCAGTTATATTGTAAAAATCTATTGGACGTGTATTTTTTATTTCGTTTCACAAACAAAAAAATACGAAGTTACAGCGCTTAGAAGTTTGGAATGACGTCACTTTATTGTACCATTTTTACAAAGACGGAAGAAGGAAAGGCTCGCTGTTAATCTGACTCACGATATGCCAATAGTCCGTCTAAAATAAAATAAAGACAGATAAAAAAATACATGATATCATAAAATATTGATCGACATTCCTTGGTCAGACAAAATATCCCAAAACTAAGCAAAGCTTGAACTGTGAGAGCCAGATAGTTGACAAAAATTCATATACTTGGAAATGTAGGTACATAGCAACACCAAAACAGAACAAATATTTATTCTTCACAAAAATATTGGATCTGGATGGGAATCAAACTCACAACCTCCGTCTCCGCGGGCAGGTATATTAAGCCAACTAATAGTCCAGTCGGGGCAGACATAAAACTAGCCTGAAATAGAAAGAAATCCGGGGAGCGTTTTTTTTTAAACGATGGGGAGGGTTGTTGGAAGTATAAATCTCGATTTTCTAACTAATCCCGGTAGAGGGTTTGCCGCCATCATGTTTTAAAGTTTTTGTGAAATAACTCGTTCATTTTCAACTTTAGAGCAAAAATGATGGTAACCAAAGTTGTTGGAAATTTAATTTTTCACAAGTTTGGCAATATTTTTTACGCTAGGTTCAATATTTGCAGAGTTAAACTATCAAGTTTATCATAAAAATCGTAATGGGTGGAATTTTATTTTCTTCAACTTTGGTTCTCGCACTTTTTTTACTTATTTTATTTCCAACAACTTTGGATACGGTAATTTTTGCTCTAAAGTTGAAAATTAACGAGTTATTTCACAAAAACTTTAAAACAAGATGGCGGCGAACCCTCTTCCGGGATTAGTTAGAAAATCGAGATTTATACTTCCAACAACCCTCAACGACGTATAAAAAAAAGAAAACGCTCTCCGGATTTTTTCTATTTCAATGTCTGCCCCGACTGGACTATAAGTCACGAAGCCAGTTAGTGAAAGAAAATAATCAAATAATCTTGGGGCAGAGGCTAAAGGGTTCCTCTCAGAATTGGGACGCAGGCTCAGGGAGAATACGGGTGACTCCCGCTCTGGCGCGTTCCTGGAGCAAAGGTTGGCCATTGCCATTCAGTGTGGGAACACGGCGAGCATCATAGGCACTTTTGCGCCGGGAGCAGTTAGGGTGGATTAGTTTTTTAATTAATAAAATATTTGTAGGATTCATTTATTTCTGTCATTCAAAATTGACCTCTCACCTACAAATTGAATATTGATTATATATTATGTATTGTAAATTATTTACATTTATAATTAATCTTTTAAAAATGTTGCGTTGCTAATTCTTCTGATCATGTTTGTAGTTGTAGAGAGGGTTCACACGGCGCGGCAGATTTCCATATAAAATTGAATTCAATACACACGACGCGGTTTACGGCCGCGGCGGCTGCGGCGCGCGATTCTTGCGCAGTAGCTTTCCGGAGCAGAAACCGCCGCGCGGCGCGGAGCCGCGCCCGCGCGCGGGCGCGGTTGGGAACCGCGCCCTGTGAACCGGGCCGTAATCTTTACCATCTCTATATTTACTAGCTGACCCCGCAAACGTTGTTTTGCCTTAGTGAACAACCCTTGTCACTTAGGGGTATGAAAAATAGCTAGTAGCCGATTCTCATACCTACAGAATATGCATATAAAATTTGGTTAAAATCAGTAAAGCCGTTTCGGAGGAGTAAGGAAACAAACACTGTGACACGAGAATTTTATATATAAGATTTCACTTAACTCAAACTGAACACTTTTCGGTCGATATTTCGAATTAAGTCAGACTTAAGACGCAGCCAAACGTCAAACTTCATCCGAGAGATAAAACTTTCAAGACACGCTACAACTAGTGGAAAATTGTGACCAAAACGCCAAGACCTCCAACGTAGTCCTGTCGTAGTTAAAATGTCGGGGATGAGAAGTTAGCAGTTCGAATTAGAGGTCTTGTCAAGCTGGATTTTAACTAGCTTAAAGCTAATATGCGAGCGAAGTGACAAATTTAATAACAGATTCGAGTACACGAGATGTTGCTAGTTTGCTACTCTTTAGGGTCTTATCCCGACTTTGTAGTTGCTATAGACATAGACAACACACTATAGGACTAGTTCTGGACCGATACTGGTAGGACTCCTCTACCTTAGGAAGCATTACACCTTTGCGTGCAAATTAAATTAAATTATTGATTAATCCCACTAATATTATAAATGTGAAAGTATGGATGTTTGTTGCTCAATCACGCCGTAACGTATGAACGGATCAAGCTGAAATTTGGAATACAGTTAGGTTATAGTCTAAAAAAACACATAGGCTATACTTTTTATCCCGGGAAAGTAACAGGAACGACGGGAACTTAAAAACCGCGGGGCACCGCTAGTTTATTGTATGGCTTATAAAACATCAAAATTCTAAATTACTACAAATACTTCATTTATGATAGTAGTCCATTAGGAGCCGTGCTAGGTTGGAGGCCTGTGTTACGGCTGCTAAGCTTCCCATCTCCATCTATATTTTTTTTTTTTTTTTTTTTTTTATATGTCCCGATATAAAGACCGGGCTCTCTGACTTATCCCTAACATATGGTGGGTCAGGGGTTTCTTATCTTACTAATTTTACTGTCTATCTTATGGCTAGCTCTTAACATAGACTAATTATATTTATTACTAGTTCTTAGATCTAAGTTTTGTAGAGAGAGAAGAAAAAAAATGAAAAAAGAAATGCGAGAGAAAGGGGGGTTTCGGTAGCCCTTGTTCAAGAACCCTATGTGGGAAACAAAGGCGTGATGAAACAATATCCTGGAACTCGCATTATTCAGTGCAGTTTAAATAGGCAAAAACCAGTTAAGGCAGCCATAATAGTTTTCGGCGACAGGTTGGAGGTAATCCATGACCCCCAAATTGTCACCGAGACGGAAGCAGCTGTCTTATTGGGCGGTACAGGCCTAAAACTGGGAGTGATTTCCGTCTACTTAGAAGGAGACCAAAAAGTCGACCCCTACCTCAGCAGGATCAAAGTTTTCAGCGAAAAACTAGCTACAAAAGACCTTATTGTAGCTGGTGACGTGAATGCATGGTCCCACTGGTGGGGAAGCACATCTCAAAATGAGAGAGGAGAAGCCGTAAACTCTTTCTTTAATGAAATGGATTTGTACATTCTCAACTCCGGCGATACACCAACCTTCGAAATCGTCAGGGAAGGCAAACTCTGCACAAGCGTAGTAGATGTAACAACGTGCAGCAAGTCTCTCCTGGGAAAAATCGAGGGATGGGAGGTTGACAAAAGTATTACAACATCGGATCACAACGCAATCACCTTCAGTTTGCGTCTAGTTAAAGCTCTCGAACAACAGAGACCAATAACAACACGCAAATACAATACCAAGAAGGCAAAGTGGTCACACTTTATGTCACAGTTAAAATCTTCTCTTAAAGAAAGAGACATTTCGCCGGAGTCAGTGGGGAAATGTGAAAGTCCACTAGAACTCGAGTCGATGATTACGAGCTACACTGCTAGTATACATGAAGCCTGCGAACACACCATTCCACTGGTAAGCTCGCCGAAGGGAAATCCAACACCCCCATGGTATACTAAAAAGCTCGAAAATCTGAAGAAAGAAGTTCTTAGACGAAAGAGAAGGATCAGGAATGCTGCCCCTGACAGAGTTGAACTTGTAGTCGAACAGTACCAAATTGCTCGGCAAGACTACAAGGAAAAAGTCAAAGAAGCTCAGACGGAAAGCTGGAGGGAGTTCTGCACGAACCAGGAGAAAGAAAGTATGTGGGACAAGATCTACAGAGTGATGAGAAAAACCTCGACAAGACAGGAAGAAATACTCCTAAGAGACACCGAAGGTAACACTCTATCCCCGCAGCTATCAGCAGAACTACTTGCCAAAACTTTCTATCCCGACGACTCTGAGAGCACAGACCAACCGTGTCATACAGAGTTACGGGAGAAAACGACGGAAACGCCTATGGACTTACCGGAAAATGATCCACCATTCACATCAGCGGAACTGGAATCAGTACTGAGAACTCTAAATCCGAAAAAAGCTCCCGGTACAGATGGGCTAACCGCTGATATATGCGCCGCAGCCATACGTTGCGAATGGAATGTTTTCTTGGCGATAGCAAACAAATGCTTGTCGTTGAAACACTTCCCCAAGCAATGGAAAGAGGCGCACGTGGTCATATTACGCAAACCCGGTAAGACAGATTACACACACCCAAAATCTTACCGCCCCATAGGTCTTCTGTCCGTTCCCGGAAAAATCGTCGAAAAGCTTCTGGTAAACCGACTCCAATGGCATCTCCTCCCAACCATAAGTAGGAAACAGTACGGCTTCATGCCCCAAAGAGGCACCGAAGACGCCCTCTATGACCTGGTAGAGCACATCAAAAAAGGAGTTGACAATAAAGACACCGTACTCCTAATCTCCCTGGATATAGAAGGCGCCTTCGACAATGCATGGTGGCCCGCCCTCAAAAATCAATTAGCGAAGAAAAGGTGCCCAACAAACCTCTACGACATGGTAAACTCTTACCTCAGCGGCCGTAAAATCAAGGTCAACTATGCAAGAGCAGTCTTCGAGAAGGAAACAACCAAAGGATGCGTCCAAGGGTCCATCTGTGGACCAACCTTTTGGAATGTGATCCTAGACTCGTTACTGCGAATGCTAGAAGCCGAGAGAGTATACTGTCAAGCATTCGCGGACGACGTCGTTCTCGTATTTACAGGCAGCCCGACCATCATCGAACAGCAAGCGGGCAGGGCGCTGAACATGACAGTGGAATGGGGTAAAATTAACAAACTCAACTTTGCAGCGCATAAAACCAACGCAATGCTTTTTACAAAAAAGTTGAAGTACGAACCTCCAAACATTGTCATGTCCGGCGTGCGGCTTGATCTGGTCGAGGAAGTCAAACTGCTAGGCCTACTGATCGACAGACGGCTCAACTTTAAAGCACATGTGACCGCCCAATGTAAAAAAGTGGCGAACATTTATGGACAGCTAGCATGTGCAGCGAAGGTGACCTGGGGACTAAATGGCGAAATCACGAGAACTATCTACGTCGCGGTGGTGGAACCTATCATCATGTATGCCTCAAGTGTATGGGCGCAAGCGGCAGACTTCGAGGAAAACAAGTCTCATTTGAACGCAATCCAAAGAGGTTTTGCCCAGAAAATCTGTAAGTCGTACCGTACTGTTTCTCTAAAATCAGCACTTGCTCTTTCCGGTCTGCTCCCCCTAGATCTCAGGATACAAGAAGCAGCAAATTTGTACAGAGTAAAAAAAAACCTCTCCCAAGACTACCTCCCACCAGAAGTGGAACTCGAACGGAACGTTAACTACCTGGACCAACCCCATCCGTCCACACAGGTATCCGTAGAGTACGAACTCATAGAAGACACCTCCAATCTTCCAGAAGGACCACAAATTTATACTGATGGCAGTAAGGTTGAGGGTAAAGTCGGAGCTGCTCTAACTTGGTGGGAGAATGGCAAAGAGGTCAAAAACTCGACCTTCAAGCTCCACTCCGAATGCACGGTCTTTCAATCGGAACTTTATGCTCTTTACCGGGCAACTCAAATGGCGTTAACGAGCAAGGACCCTGAAGTTAATGTCCTGAGTGACTCTCGATCTTCACTCGAACTGCTAAGTAACCCAAAAACGAGTCACCCCTTGGTAAAGTGCATAAAGGAAAACATTGGACAGATAAATGCTGAAGGGAGATCTCTTCGTCTTTTCTGGGTGAGAGCGCATGTTGGCACCGTCGGCAACGAGAGAGCTGACGAACTGGCCAAATTGGCGGCGCTCGCCGAATCACCCAGGGACTACGAGGGGATCCCCTTGTCCTACGTCAAACGTAAAATCCGCGAAGAATCGGTCAAGACATGGCAGGATCGATATGAAACCTCGGACACTGGAAAAGTCACCCAGACGTTCCTCCCCGACATAGCAAACGCATATCGGGTGATTAGAACCACGAAACTGACTCCCTTCCAAGTACAAGCGTTGACGGGACACGGAGGAATAGCAGAATACCTGTACAGATTTAAGCTCAAGAGTAGTCCTGCATGCGAGTGTGACCCCAACCAACCCGAAACTGTCTGGCACGTGCTAGTCGATTGTCCCCGATTCATGGCCGCAAGACATGAGCTCGAATCTATGATCGACGGAAGGCTGGTTGTCTCGGATCTCCACAACATCTTAGCAGATCCTGATAACAGAACACGGCTTCTGTCCTTCATGGAGACCTCATTCCGCATAGCGGCCAAGAGAAACTCCACTATTTCAAATACGCGCCCCCCTTCGCCACCACACCCTGTCCCGCTGTCTGTGGACGCCGCGTGGAATGCGGTTCCCGCCCAACATAACTCCTCGAAGAGCATCTCCATCCAACAACTACTGGAGAACGCAGATCGAGGAGAGGCTGGGATCCGTGTCCGTGGAGTGGCTCTCTTCATGGACAGCAACAAAGAAAGATTCGGAATAAGCTTTTGCTTCGCCTGGGAACGGAAACGAGCCCGTTTGTCACCTGGATTGTCTTGCCTGCTTAATGGGAGTACCGCAAAAGTCACAATGAAGCGGAAAACCTACGACGCTATGCCGGTGTACGAGGTAGACGGCCACCGATTTCGTTTGGTGCGATCGAAAAACAAAACGATTGCACTAATAGAATACTCGGAAGGTCGGACGCCTTTCACACAGGCAAGTGCGCTGCTCGCACATCTGAGCAGAAATGCAGGTGAAGCACCCCGGGTGATAAGCGTGGACGCGATGGCAATCGAATACTCAAGAGCGAGAGTCGCAGACCGGCTGGGTTGCATTGAGGCCTCTAAGCATCATGAGGTTGTCGTATACGAAGACAGGGGAGAAAATCTGAGCTTCCTCAGAGCCCCTTCGCACGACCACACAAATGCAACTGACAGCTGGGGACATCCTGTTCCTAGTTCGACCATCCAAACCGGCTCCGAAAGAGCACAGCAGAGGGCAGCCGCGGAAAAAGCTTCAGCCAATCAAAGTGGCAGCCGAGGCACCAACACGGCCTTCGTGACTGCCTTCAACGCAGCAGCAAAGAGCGTACTCCGAATCTCATCCCATTCATCAACCCCCTCGACGTCAAAGACCCCCAAAGCAGCTTCACAGCAACAGATGAGCCGAACGAGAGCCGACATGGGACAGGTTGAACCGCCGCGCTATGTCACGGCTTCGGAGCCGCGGAGCCATGCACGAAACGCCTTCATCGAATTCATAGCCACACTGAGCGCGACACGACTAGTCAACCTCAAGACCTGCGAAAACATCATGCAGTTCTATAGGCTAGGAAGTGAAAGCCTCTTAAAGGCGAAACTCGAGGAGGCCGAAGCAGCCATTTACAATAATGTCACTTCCCGGGTCATCAAGGGAACCATGACAGGACAGTATATGGCAGCTTACAGTGCTGAAAATGGCTTCGTGACACTGAACGAGAAAGAGACAGAGCGCGCGGGAATGCCTGTTTATGCGACAACACCAAACGACCCAATTGTAGTTACCGCCCGATGCACCAAGATAATGCTGGACGATAAGATCCTAGAGATGGCCAAGACCATCGAAGGGAACTCAAACATCAAAGCGAATTGGGAAAATTGGGAGGTACCGAGAATACAGTGGGTTAACGGAGTTCCGGGATGTGGAAAGACAACATGGGTAATTAGACACTTCGACGTGGACAAGGACGCCATCATCACCACAACAACTGAGGCAGCAAAAGATCTCAGAGAAAAGCTATCGCACCGAATAGGAAATCTGGTCAAAACCAGAGTGCGAACCATGGCTTCTGCTCTGGTAAATGGTTTCGGAAGAGAAAGTTTCAGCCGCCTCATGGTGGATGAAGCTCTCATGAACCATTTTGGAGCCATTGTGATGGCTTCAAGGCTGTCTGGTGTTGATGAAATTGTCCTCATCGGAGACGTCAATCAGTTGCCTTACATCGACAGGGAAAATCTCTTCGAAATGAGGTATCACCGCCCAAACCTGGTAGCAAAGATCAGCCAGGAGTTGCTCTGCACTCATCGCAACCCGATGGATGTCGCATATGCGCTGAGGGAAATATACTCCGGTATGTACTCCTCAGCGTCCCGTATAAAGTCCCTAGAGCAGAGAAGATATAAGGGAGCGCAAATACCCAACACCCTTCCAAACACCCTCTTTTTAGTTCACACTCAAGAAGAGAAGGAGACCCTGACAAACCAGGGTTATGGGTCAGGCACCGGGTCACGCATCCTTACCATCCATGAAGCTCAGGGACTAACATACGAGTCGGTAATCGCAATCAAAACCAAGGCTAACATGAAGCTGCACGAGAGCGTGCCCCATGCGGTTGTTGCAATCTCACGGCATACGGGGACCTTCACATACTACGCTGACGACACCGATGACGCCATCGGCCGGTTCGTGCGGCGAGCGTTGGCTGCATCACCGAAGACCATCCGAGACTTCAACCTGCAGATGGCCATCAGGGACAGAAATGCGGCCGTTGTGGAGGCTCTGGGCCGGGAGGAGGCGGCTTAGGCAGATGACAATTAACTAGAATTATGTTTAACATGTTCCTAACTCCCCCCTATTTTCCTCATCTTCTCCTAATCCAAGACACATGTAAAAAAAAAAAAAAAAAAAAAGAATTGTAATGACAAAGATCACGGACCCCGGTGTCTGTGGAGTGGCTAATTTAAATAAAAAAAAAAAAAAAAAAAAGATCTAAGTTTTGTGAACAGTTCACTTTAAAAATATTATTTTGTTAAACTAAATTGTACCTCTATGTCTATTGGGTTGGTATAGATATATAAAATATATATACTATATAATATTTATGCAACCCAAATTAATAACTATTTATTTCGTTTTACAACTTTTTTGCATATTTCTTCACTGAACTCTATAAACTTAGTGCTAATATTTTTATCATTTATTATTTTGCTCATGGTGTTGACAGCAATTACTTGTCCTATCTCCATCTCCAACGCTCACTCGATCAGCACGTTAACCTTTTTTAGTGTTCCGTAAAATGTAAAAACGGAACCCTTATAGATTCGTCATGTCTGTCTGTCTGTCCGTCCGTATGTCACAGCCACTTTTTTCCGAAACTATAAGAACTATACTGTTGAAACTTGGTAAGTAGATGTATTCTGTGAACCGCATTCAGTTTTTTACATCTATACTAATATTATAAAGCTGAAGAGTTTGTTTGTTTGTATGTTTGTTTGTTTGTTTGAACGCAAGGATGTCTGGAACTACTGGTCCGAATCGAAAGATTCTTTCTTTGTAGGATAGTCCATTTATCGAGGAAGGCTATAGGCTATTTAACATTACGCTACTATCAACAGGAGCGGAGCATGTGTAACGGTGTTCCATTCCACCGTTCCCTTAAAGTAATCAAAAATAGACTTGCCGTCTTAGGAAACCTTTAAATCGTAAAACGGCCGTAGATGGTAAAACGGAACGGTGTCGCGGACCAATCGGGACGCGACAAATTCAAATCGCCCAATGGCGAGAGACGACGCCGAGGGACATAAAATTATAAAAGAGAAGCTGACTTGAGGCAGAAGCCATTTTACAAATAATTTTTCTAATAACTATAAAAAGTGAAATAAAACTAAATACTGTCCGAAGGCTTAAAAGCCATAAGTGCAATGTAACCCCATAGGGTAAGTGTTCCAATTTCCAATTTGCATTATGTATCGCTGTTGCATCACTGTTCATATTGCGTGTACAATTGTGTAAAACATATGGTGTATGAATTGTGCTACTTTTACTGCTCATCGAATTTGTCTGCCGATGATTTACGGGAGACCCCGCGACAGAACGATGTTCGTTTGGATTCAGCAAATTACATTATGACAATCGAACACGGGGTCAACGGCCGGCGAGTTCGATAAGTCGGAATCAAGGGTCATTGACCTACCCGTGTCTAGAAAAGTGAATGACGGTTGATTTTCTTTCGACCGTTATAAACTTTCCTGCTATTTCTCATACTTATGCTTCTTTATGTAAGTGTGATTTACTCAGTGTACAACCAAAATGTAAAGATAACTGCCTCATCATGATTATCAATCACGAGCGGACCACTTTGGGTCCTGTTCCGCCTCGACGAAGCAAGCCGCGGATGTCGCAGTTATCTTCGTATTGGGGGACGGCATTCTAATGGTCACCTTCGACCAATTCCAGGGTTCCAGCACCGGGTTGAGTCCCTAACGGCCACTCTTACGGCTGGCTGATGCACAGAGGGAACTATCAATCTTGAAGTAGTAGCCTGCACACCCTTCGGATGAGACAGAGGAGCTACCCCGTGTAGGACACAAGGAGCACCATCGCCATGTCCAGCTGCCACCACTGAACCCCCCAGAAGGACTGCGACCCGACCTCCGCGGCTTACACAGGCCAGTGTGCCCCACCTAGATAGCCATATGAATCTCTCGATTTGCAGACGAACCCTTACTACTTGTGGATCTATATCCAGACTAAATTTGGCCATCCAGCCATGGGAACCAAGGTTTCATTGGCGCCCAACTACTAAGTTTGCAATCGAGTCGGTTTTATATTGTTTTTTAAGGTGTGCTATTGATAATTTATGGTGTTGGCTATAATCTTCTAGATCTAAGGCAATTTTTGTGTGTAAAATTACCTTGTGTGTGGATAATTTCAACTACTTACCTATATTCTTTACTATACCCACAACTATTTTTATAATTTTTTTTTTCATAGATTTTTCTGGAAGTTAGTAGTTAATGACCACACATCGGGTACTTCTTATTATAGGGTACTTATATTTTTTTCTAGGGTGACCTACCTCACCACTGCTATTGCTGTTAAATCAGTAGTACTTCTGCCTTGTAATATTGCATATTACAGCCTAATACTTCTAGGTACTAGTGAATGTGTGATATATCCTTTAAATTTTTTTAATTTACAGCTTTTTAAGTTGTAAGAACACTTTGGTTCTTTTACAAAACTTTTTTTAACTACCTGAAGGATGATTTCCCAATCGGATATTTCCACATTAACTTTTAATTATATTAAATTGCTTCTGCAATTAACCTTGTGTCATTACTATGACAACCTTACATTTCTATTGTTGTACTCAAATTGGAACACATACCTAAGCTACAAAATGTACTCGTAAACTGAACTACTTTACGAAGTTGAGCTTTGTGGGAGTATAGGTGAACTTAGTAAACCTATAACTCGACTAAATAATACTACCTAAACTAAATAATGCTATCTAAAATTAATAATGCTACTTAAAATTAAATAATGTTATCTGAAACTAATAATGTTACCTAAAACTAAATAATGATACCTAAAACAAATAATACTACCTAAACTAAATAATACTATCTAAAATTCATAATGCTACCTAAAACTTAATAATGTTATCTGAAACTAATAATGTTACCTAAAACTAAATATTGATGACTAAAACTAATAATACTACCTAAAAAAACTAAATAATACTGTCTATACTAAATAAAATAAAGTCTAAACAAATTAATGCTGTCTATTACTAATTAATACTATCTAAACTTGCTGAGGCAGTCTAAACTAAATAATGCTGTTCTACTAATTAATACTATCTAAACTTATTGATACAGTCTGACTAAATAATACTGCTTCAATAATCATTAAATACTGTTTAAGCTAATTGATGCTGTACCATCAACCTCTCTAGTAATAATTCTAAATCTAATACTAAATAATCTAAACATAAATAACTTTTTATACGTTCCGTCTAAGTTGGGGACAAAACATTATGCTGGAGTGTACTCGTAGTTACAGGTTCTCTGACACTATTAGGTGTAAGTGAATACCGCTCACTAACGGCGGATTCACATACTAACAACATTCAGTTACAGTCTACCCTGTAACGTGTTGAATGCCTGATGTTAGACCTAGATAGTGTCACCTTCTCTAAAAATCCTATGCTAGTGCTCGGAAAATCGACGAGTGTGGTGTCGGTCACAGCATGGATTTGCATTTGCCCTAGGCGCAAATGAACTTGTTATGTGCCCGGAAAGTCGGTAAGGGGAGCACCGATCACATTAACAAACTCTTTAAGTGAATACGTCCTCTAAAGGCGTGATTCACATACTTTTAACATTCAGGGTCAGTCGAACCTCTACAAGTGTTCGGGTGCCCGATGTTAAGCCTAACTTGTTATGTGCCCGGAAAGTCGGTAAGGGGAGCACCGATCACATTAACAAACTCTTAAAGTGAATACGTACACTAACGCGTAATTCACAAACTTTTAACATCCAAGGTCACTCAAACCTCTAAAAGTGTTTGATACCCGATGTTAAACCTAGATAGCATGGCTATCCTTAGAAATCCTGGATCTAAAACTACAGTTGACCCTAAAGGTCAAAGCCCAGCTAATGATTGTCCTTACAACACTCTACAGATACCAGGAACACAGAAGGTTATACTCTCTAGACAGCCGAAAAGTTCAAGAAACTTTTCTCCGGATTTTCCTTAGGAAAAATCCTGACCTAAAAAGGGGGGTATGTAACGGTGTTCCATTCCACCGTTCCCTTAAAGTAATCAAAAATAGACTTGCCGTCTTAGGAAACCTTTAAATCGTAAAACGGCCGTAGATGGTAAAACGGAACGGTGTCGCGGACCAATCGGGACGCGACAAATTCAAATCGCCCAATGGCGAGAGACGACGCCGAGGGACATAAAATTATAAAAGAGAAGCTGACTTGAGGCAGAAGCCATTTTACAAATAATTTTTCTAATAACTATAAAAAGTGAAATAAAACTAAATACTGTCCGAAGGCTTAAAAGCCATAAGTGCAATGTAACCCCATAGGGTAAGTGTTCCAATTTCCAATTTGCATTATGTATCGCTGTTGCATCACTGTTCATATTGCGTGTACAATTGTGTAAAACATATGGTGTATGAATTGTGCTACTTTTACTGCTCATCGAATTTGTCTGCCGATGATTTACGGGAGACCCCGCGACAGAACGATGTTCGTTTGGATTCAGCAAATTACATTATGACAATCGAACACGGGGTCAACGGCCGGCGAGTTCGATAAGTCGGAATCAAGGGTCATTGACCTACCCGTGTCTAGAAAAGTGAATGACGGTTGATTTTCTTTCGACCGTTATAAACTTTCCTGCTATTTCTCATACTTATGCTTCTTTATGTAAGTGTGATTTACTCAGTGTACAACCAAAATGTAAAGATAACTGCCTCATCATGATTATCAATCACGAGCGGACCACTTTGGGTCCTGTTCCGCCTCGACGAAGCAAGCCGCGGATGTCGCAGTTATCTTCGTATTGGGGGACGGCATTCTAATGGTCACCTTCGACCAATTCCAGGGTTCCAGCACCGGGTTGAGTCCCTAACGGCCACTCTTACGGCTGGCTGATGCACAGAGGGAACTATCAATCTTGAAGTAGTAGCCTGCACACCCTTCGGATGAGACAGAGGAGCTACCCCGTGTAGGACACAAGGAGCACCATCGCCATGTCCAGCTGCCACCACTGAACCCCCCAGAAGGACTGCGACCCGACCTCCGCGGCTTACACAGGCCAGTGTGTCCCACCAGAATTGCACTATAATCCACTCGAATTGCAAACGACCCCGACCCTCTCTTTAATTCTACTTATACTACCCCCAGAACTACCACTACATTTAGACCACCCATCCAGTGGTAACTGTAAACTTATACGATAATAAAATCTAATTAGTTAAACTTGCGGTTTTATTAACAACTCTTATAATTACTTCTACTCATGTTCACCGGAGCTAGCTTGGATACTCTCTCTATCTTTTAACTCAACCAACTAGCGAGGTTTCACATGACTGGAAAATGTAACAAAAACGGGGAAAAATATTGCTTTTTGAGAGCTTTCGTTGCGTGACAGCATATGTCATTATGTCATATGTTAAAGGTTGCGTCATTAGAACCTAAAGTAACCTAATTTGTTCAAAATTTGAATTGGTACGACCAATTTTCGATAAATAGCGTAGCAACGCGCGCGCGTTCAGCTAGTAAAGATATAAATAAAGTGGCCAAGTACGAGTTGGACTCGCCCATGAAGGGTTCCGTTACAGCAAGTAACATAATATACATAGTACACATAGTTATTGTAGTTCGTTGTAACTTTGATCGAAGTTTCAATAATAGTGTATTTATGACGTACTAAAAAAAAAGTACTCATCAGATCGAGTTCAAACTAATTTTCGTTGGTAGTTTACATGGTAATGTACATCATATATTTTTTTTAGATTTTTCATTCTCTTACTTTAGAAGTTAGAGGGGGGGGACACACATTTTACCACTTTGAAAGTGTCTCTCGCGCAAATTATTCAGTGTAGACGAAAATGATTTTAGAAACCTCAACATCATTTTAGAAGACCTATCGATAAACACCCTACACGTGTAGGTTTGATGAAAAAAATTTTTTTGAGTTTCAGTTCTTAGTATGGGGGGCAACCCTAGTTTTTCTTTTTTTTTTAATTTTTCTGTTTAAATCTTAATGCGGTTCACAGAATACATCTACTCACCAAGTTTCAACAGTGTAGTTCTAATAGTTTCGGCAAAAAGTGGCTGTGACATACGGACGGACAGACAGACAGACAGACAGACAGACATGACGAATCTATAAGGGTTCCGTTTTTACGTCTTACGGAACCCTAAAAAAGACAATACATTTTGCGGATGCTCCATACTTAGAACTGAAACTCAAAAATATTGTTTTCATCAACCCATACGTATGGGATGTCAATGGATATCTAATAAAGTGGCCAAGTGCGAGTTGGACTCGCCCATGAAGGGTTCCGTTGCAGCAAGTAACATAATATACATAGTACACATAGTTCTTGTAGTTCGTTGTAACTTTGATCGAAGTTGCAATAATAGTGTATTTATGATGTACTACAAAAAAACTACTCATCAGATCGAGTTCAAATTAATTTTCGTTGGTAGTTTACGTAGTAATGTACATCATATATTTTTTTTAGATTTTTCATTTTCTTACTTTAGAAGTTAGAGGGGGGGGACACACAATTTACCACTTTGGAAGTCGCTCTCGCGCAAATTATTCAGTGTAGACGAAAATGATTTTAGAAACCTCAACATCATTTTTGAAGACCTATCGATAGACAATCCACACGTGTAGGTTTGATGAAAAAATTTTTTTTGAATTTCAGTTCTCAGTATGGGGGGCAACCCTAATTTTTCTTTTTTTTTAATTTTTTTGTTCAAATCTTAATGCGGTTCACAGAATACATATACCTACCAAGTTTCAACAGTGTAGTTCTCATAGTTTCGTCAAAAAGTGGCTGTGACATACGGACGGACAGACAGACAAGACGAATCTATAAGGGTTCCGTTTATACGTTTTACGGAACCCTAAAAATGTTTTTTTCTATATTGAATACTTTTCGCGACAGACACTTCCAAAGTGGTAAAATTTGTGTTCCCCCTAAAATAAGAGAATGATAAAACTAAAAAAATATGTCATATAAGTACATTACCATGCAAACTTCCATCGTAAATAGGTTTGAACTTAATTTATTGAGTAGCTTTTGTAATACGGCATAAATACACTATTATTAAAACATCGATCAAAATTACAACGAACTACAAGAACTAATGTATTCAAGTAAAAGGCAAGTTCGACTTGGCCGCTTTTTTATTTTACATAACGCGACAATCGAAGCAAAATATCCTAGGTAAAATAATTCAGACTCTATGTGTATACTAGCCATCAGGTATACGTCCTCTCGTTCTATCACTCTTTGCCATTCAAAAATACTATACTATCTTCATGGCTTAATAGTAAGTCTGAATGTAAACCCGTAGGTAGTGGGTCGATTCCCACCGAGGGCGAATTATATTTGTTTGATTAATACAAACAAATGTTTCCCTTGCATATGGGTGTTTCTATATAATATCATAAGATTATAGTATGTATTTAAATAATTCATAACTTATTTTTTTCCGAAAAAACAAAACCCAACTTCAATGTAAAACTAAATTCAGACACTCGACTAAACATTAGAACTGACTCATACGACTAATGCACGTCGCGTCTAGATAAATGGAAGCACATTTTAGTTTTTATTGATATTTCAAAAACCGCCAACGATTTTGATAAAAATTTAATAGGAACACATCTAAAACATATTCTACCAAACAAAAAAAAAATATTCGATCGATTCACAATTCGGGGAACAATCGCGTAGCATACATACAACAAAAATATTCAACCGCTATCAATCTCCTTCTTATTTGAAGTCGGTTATTTATATAAATGTTATAATATCAACTAACCAGATTTCATAGTACTTTTGCTTAGTAAAGTTAGTCAGCTAAGAGCGATCTCTTCTAGGCAACCGAATATATACATTATACATTTATAAGACGACAATTATTTTATTCTAGTTCACGATAATTTAATTCTGATTAATTTTCACGATAAGTGTTTTGCAATTACGAAGTATAAAGTTCAACAATGAAGTTGAAGTTCAGACACGATTTTACAGTTGGATAATTCCATCAGAAGCTAGCGTCGGTTCCGGTGGTGTACTGAAAACAGTTTCCTAGACTCCATTAATATCTCTTTTGTACGTGCTTTGGATAGGAAACGATATTTTAAGCACTAGACTCTTCGATGTGACTTTGGTTGTGTTAAATTTTGTTGTCTAACACAACAACACTGAAGAATTCTACGAGACAAAATGTGAAATATTTTGATAAATTACAGGGCTTAGAGATATAACAACTTAGATCTCTGGGTGGCAAACGCAGTGCAGTGCTAGGTAATGATTTGGATTCTGCATGTTCCAATAGCTCCGAGTCACTGTGCGTTATGTGTGTTATGTGGCAGGCATATTGTTTACCATCAGGCACATGTCCTGCTCATCTAGTCACTCTTTATTTAAAAAAAAAATAGTTAAGAAAATTCAGACTGTAGATTTAAGTGTATAATTGTTTTTTTTTACTATGATGGTTATAGCGAGTGTACAATTTTCGGTTTTCACATTGCCAGGCGAGTGCAAATATGTGTTGCAAAATACACAAAAAAATTGAAATTGGGTCTTATTTATAACCATAAAATAGGGATTTTAAAAAAGACAGATCATTTCGGATGGAATATCTACCGGCCAGGTCTGGTGATTGAAATTGAGGGATTAATTTTACCCCGTTACTCACCAGCCAGGTCTGCCTCCGTATAGGGATATAATAAGAGAACTATGAATGTGACAAGTTTTCAGGGTGCCTCAAATACCTACCCAAGTTTTCTTACCAGCTCTCGAAATATATAGATGACCGCCATCTCGCCTGGACGTCTACTCTCTTTCTACGAAAATGTAATTTCGAAATAAACTCGCGAGTTTCCAACTCCGATTCTACTGCGATCCGTCGTTTTGTCAGTTTAAATGTTCTAAGCCTACTCTAATTAGAGTACGCTTAGAACATTTAAACGTCAAACAATGTTGTATCGGACGAAACGAAATAGAAACGAAGAACGAGAGTAGGAAAGCCGCGAGTTTTTTTTCGAAATTACGTTTTCATAGAAATAAAATAGACGTCCTGATGTCAAGCGGCGTTCCGGTCTACGATGGAGCGTGTTTATCTAGAAGAAACCGATTTCCTCTCGATTTAGTGTGTTAAATAAAGTGTAGGTACATCTATGTATAGATATAGGCGTATAGATGGCAAAGTTCCTATTAAATTGTAATAGAAACATAATATTGTATTATGTTTGACAGTTTTCTGTATGATAATTATTGTAATAAATAAATAAATATTGGTGGACAATTCACACACAACACCATCTGACCCTAAACTCAGCAATGCTTGTATGATGGCGGCCAGATAGCTGATATAATACTTAAATAGTTTTAAATACATACTTATTATACATATAAACACCCAGACACAGTGCAAACATTTGAATTCATCACACAAATATTTGCACTGGGTGGGGATCGAACCCACGGCCCTCGGCTTCGCAGGCAGAGCTACTGCCAACTAAGCCACGAGGCCAGTCAATGACGTCAGTGACATCACGCGAAACCTCGTTTGTCTGTTTCTTGTTTTGAAACAAAATAAAAATACGATCCCCCGCCCCCCCGCCTCTGGAAGCTTGATGGTCTATATCTTTGTCCGTTTTTAATAATTTAATAAATTAAAAAATACGTGTCCCATATTTTTCCATGATCTATCTACCTGACTGACTAATTAGAATAGTTTCTTTTTGACACAGTCTGATACCCAATTGTATCATTCTCAATCATCATAACTGTTGGGGAAGTGCCTAGCCGGCGTCGATTAAGGTACGTAAAGACCTGGGTACACGTGACTGGCTTCATTCCAACTCGTTGCGAGCGACTGTTAGCTGTTTTTGTCAATCTGGAAACATTAGGCGGCAAAACGTTGTTGGTTGTTTTGTTAGTTTATTTAGTTGCATTGTTATTTAGAATCTCTAAAAATAGGCATGATGACTAAAAAACTAATAAATCCGTTAGCTAGAATATGTATTGAAAAATATTGTTCCATAGACAAAACATTACAGAGATAAGGTGCTTAGAAATGTTGAGTGACGTCATGTCTATATACGATTTTAAAGTAGACGTGACGTTACAACCACTCTGGATGTTAGATGATCTATATCTTTCGATTTTTAATCCCATTAATACTATAAATGTCCATAGTATCAATGTTTGGAAATTTGGATGTGTGTTGCTCAATCACGCCGTAACGTATGAACGGATCAGGCTAAAATTTGGAATACAGTTAGATCATAGTCTGGAAGAACACATATACATAAAGGCTACTTTTTATCCCGGAAAAATAACGGGAACGACGGGATCGGGAACTACGCGGGTAATCCCGCGGGGCACTGCTAGTAATTTGATAAAACAAAAAAATATGGTCGTAATATATTTGACCGACATATTAAACTGGTTTATTTTTTACCCATTCATCATCACATTTCAAGTTTGTCACCCAGTGTTCGAAATTTGACCATATTCATGGATTATTATTTTTTTAATATTAGCAATCTGTACTCATTCTCCATCATAAATGTCGAAACTTGTAATTTTATAATAATAAGTAAATAGGGTACAATCCTCAAAAAAATTAAGTAGCCCGTTAGTTAGATAGCCAAAAAATATTGTACACGTATTTTGTTTTTTGTTTCACAAACAAAAAATGACGAAGATACAGCGCTTGGAAGTTTCGTGTGACGTCACTTGTGAGTACGATTTTTACTCACGAGTGACGTCGCGACCCCCCACTCTCGAAGTTTGATGGTCTCGAACTTCGAGAGTGGGGGGTCGCGACGTCACTCGTGAGTAAAAATCGTACTCACAAGTGACGTCACACGAAACTTGTCCAATATTTTTCCATGATCTAGCTGACGGACTAATTAGGATGGTGTATTTTTTACCCAATCCGGTACCCTATTGTGTTGTATCAACTCAAAAACCTTCTTTGGCTCATACTCGACAACTTTGCTAAAGATTATCATAACGATAAAAAGCATACGATTAAATAAATGACAAACAGACAAACATTCATTTTCATAAATGATGATTGTAAATAATAAACAGGACTTAATCGTGTAGTAAGAAATCTTTAATTACCTGTACAAGTTTCAGTTGCATCACAACGTTTGTTATTAAGAAAAGACAATGGAAGAACATCGGCAGCTGAAAAGTTTTGTAACACGGTGTCCAACGTTTTATAAACACTAGCAGTGGCCCGCGTTTTTACCCGCGTAGTTCCCGTTCCCTTGATTTTCCCGGGATGAAAAGTAGCCTATGTGTTCCTCCAGACAATAAGCTAGCTGTGTTTCAAATGCCAACCAGATCCGTTGAGACGTTACAATGTGATTGAGCAACAAACATTCAAACATCCAAATGTTGACATGAACAATATTAATTTATTATAGTAATTATCGTAGATCATAGTTCAGAGGTGATCCCATATAAATTTTATCTAAATCAGTGTTTTAGAAATATGAAAAAAAAAATTGACCGTCATAGGAACTGCCGATAGAAGTGAAAACTTAAAATTCGTAATTAGTAATTTAATAGCTTACCTTGGAAACTACACGGGTGTAGCGAATGGGAAATGGTTAAAGGGCGTGGCCACGCCATCTTGGCATGCCCATCTAGAAATGCATCAGCATTTCCCATTGGCTGATGCGTTTCTAGATGGCCATGCCATGATGGCCTATCCACGCCCTTTCAGCATTTCCCATTGGCTGACGCATTTCTAGATGCTCAATCGCCAAGGTCCCGAGTTTACCCGAAGATTTCTTATCATACCCGAGCATGACCAATGAAATCAATTCACAGCCCACGAAAAATTTGTCTAGGCGCGCCTTAAGAAGTTTTCACTTCAAAAACTAAAATTTGCTTTCATGTATTTAGACGATATCGAAATTGATTTTAAATTGGAGTCGGCTTTTGTTTCTTTGGAGAAATAATTATCTATCGGCGTTAAAGCAAACCTAAGAAAACAAACCTGTCTGTCTACTCTTGAAAAAAATACTGAGAGTTGCTGCTATAGTTCGAACTTCGAAGGCACGACCTTATGCCTGAGAAATAGGACGGTCTCACCAATGGACCATAACAGCATAAAATAAGCTGAGTTCCTTACAAATGATTCCCCTCCCCGATCGAACCGAAATGCTAATTCGCACGAGATAAACGCTACAAACTCCATGGAACTCGAGAGCTGGTTTTAGGGCCCTTTTTAAACTGGAACCTAATTGAATTGCTAAATTATTAGGTCGGGAGTTCGTGCTTAGTTTTTTTTACGCAACTAGAATTGAACTCTATTTAAGTTACAATGAAAAATAGGTGCCGGTGTGGCTTAGTGTCGCAAGTTTGAATCCCATCTGTACCGATAGATTTTTTCAAGTGTAGAATAAAAAAAAAACTTCACCATTAATTACTCTTTTATCGGTTAATGAAAACATAGCTATAATACCGATATTTTTCAATACTGGTTACCTTACGACTTTTCAACAGACGACGTTGTTAACAGACTACTATCGAGAATATGTGGGAAACTCCAACTCAGACAACGAATTCCACAGGCTAAACCCTAGACGTTCTTATCATAAAAGTAGACCTTTTCATTCAAGTTTATAAAACTGGTGTAGCAGATATTTAGCCGATCCATCCCAATAGTGCGACCAGTTCTTAATGCAAGTCGAAGTTTGTTTATCTAAACGTCCCAGTGTGCCAAGACAAAGCCATGACTGCGTCCGAGAACTCTCCTGTAGCTTCTTCCAGGGCTAGACTTTGAAAAACCATACGTTTGCAATCACATCTATGAAAACCAGGCAAAATGAACAGCGTAGGCTAATGACTTCACTCACTAAGAGTTGATAAATAGTTATTGTTTTGTTATTAGTACTTCATGTACATTTTATTAGTTATAAGTTACGGCTGGTCTAGTCGGGAGAATGGCAACTGTCGATCCAGAGCCCCTGGTTTGAATCTCACGGGTACCACTGTCTTTTCGAAGTCATGTGCGTTATTCCGGCTTACTTAAAAACGGTGAACGGAGAATCTATCGAGTTGTTATCATCCACCAACTCGAACTGGGCCACTGGGCGTGACCTTGATTCTCTCTTAACGAGGAAAGGCCACGAGTTTCAGCAATGAGAACTTTAATGGCTGTTTATGCTTTATGGATATTCTATTGATTATGTTCTGATAATAATAACTACACACATAATTATGATCACGTGTGAGCTCAAATCCTACAAGATCTTATAAAAGTCGGCTTATAGCTTCCAAACTAGAGTTATTGGAAAGTCAGTAGCGATCGGTCAGTTGGCTCATGAATTATTTAGGGCGCCGGTAATCGACCAACTCCGATAATATTGATGGAGTGGAAGAATATTGGTAAATACCGTCAGGTGATGCTTAGAGATTTTATCACAGGACAAACTTTCTTGGAGCGAGTTTAAAATTGATTAAGCAATGAAAATACGTTTTAGAGTTTTACTTTCGTTGTATTTTCTAGATCAGACACAAAGTGAATAGTACTTACTACTAGGTACTTCTTTGTAGTAGTCAAGTTTATAAACAAGCATCTATAGTTCGCGAAAAATAAAAATACCCTACAATGTAACTTACTTACTACCACAGATTACAGAAATAAACACAGATGGAACCTTCGTGAACAACACTGTGAGGCCCGTAATTAGTCATGTTGACGTAAAATTGTCAAATCAACGTTCCAAATTACTTGTATAATGTTGTCAGTCTTAAGAAAAAAATCCCACTATTGTTGTCTTAGCTTGGGAAATCTTCACGTATAATAAACACATCAATTGATATTTTAAAATATTAATATTTTTACACCGATTATGCAAGGATTTCTTGTTACTACTATTTCCATTCTATGAAGAAAAGAATTTTGATTTTGCATGCAACTAGAAATTAACTTGAATCGCAAATAATAAAATTAGTGTAATTTCGCCCAAGCAACGTACGTATGCTTTCCATTACAAAGAGTACGAATTGCGAATTGTGAAAACAAGAAAAGACGTTGGTACTAATTGCAAACGCGGGCCGGTGGATATGTCTTCTGCCGGATAAGCATGGCTTTTAGTCAAAAACAGTGAAAGAGAGTACATACTAAGTGCAAACGCGGTCTGGCGGATATGTCTTCCGCCGGATAAGCATGGCTCTTAGTTGGAAACTATGAAAGGAAGGACGTACTAAGCGCAAACGCGGGCCGGCGGATATGTCTTCCGCCGGATAAGCATGGCTCTTAGTCGTAAATGAGGGGAAGTACTTACTAAGTGCAAACGCAGGCCGGCGGATATGTCTTCCGCCGGATAAGCATGGCACTTAGAAGTACTAAGTGCAAACGCGGGCCGGCGGATATGTCTTCCGCCGGATAAGCATGGCACTGTCGTAAATGAAGAGAAGTACTAAGTGCAAACGCGGGCCGGCGGATATGTCTTCCGCCGGATAAGCATGGCACTTAGAAGTACTAAGTGCAAACGCGGGCCGGCGGATATGTCTTCCGCCGGATAAGCATGGCACTCGATCGTAAATGAAGAGAAGTACTAAGTGCAAAAGTGGGCCGGCGGATATGCCTTCCGCCGGATAAGCATGGCTCTTAGTCGGTAACTATGGAATGATGGAATAACTGTGCTCACGGGCGATGCTTTCTGCTGGTAAAGCGTGAGCTGTCATAAATTTGGATCAGCAGATATTATGATTTTTGTTGAGGAATCGAGGGTAATGATATTAATTATTTTGAAATAAAGCAACGTTGACGAAGAGTGTGTAAGCGTTTAAAACCGTTTATTATTATTATATTGGAGCCTTTTCACGATATGAACTTTAAAAGAAGCTGATAATTTATTTAATTTGGAATGATATTTTTAAAGCTAATTTAGATTATTTTGCAATCAGTATAAATATGAAACAAAAGATCACGCAAAGGCTCCTTAGTGTTTTTGGTTGATTAGTAATTGGTACAATGTTAAAACTTTCAGTTAAGATTATGGATAATGATGTCGGTACTCCACCCGATACACTCCGTTGAATGAAAGGCGAGAAAGAGAAGGAGGAGATCTTCCACATCCAGTTCAGGTGACAAACCAGCAACAGTGCGTATTCGGGAGATTCCAAGTAAGCTTAGTATTAAGAATGTTTTCCAAGAACATGAAAGAAGACTCTCGCTAGAATTCGTTTAGCAATAATAATGTTGTTCCGGAATTCGACCCATCAAACTATCGAATGCTGGCTGTAAAAGGTTAATAAGTGTACCACCAGTTATGGTTGGGATGAACGACAAACTGTCCATTTTTCGTTGTAGTAACTAGTTGGTCTAGCGAAACGTAGGTTTGAGGCCTTCTCCACCGTCATTTTCACTTGGGATGAGTGGCAGTTTAAATAAACGAAAAGCTTTTCCTATTGAAGAGAACTACGCCCGTCTGCTAGGAGAAATGTTTCATAAAATTTGAAAAGATTACGAAACTCTGTTTGACTATTTCTAGGATAAGCTAACTTTTGCAAGTAGGTGCGATATTACTGGCAGGAAGGCTGTGGACTGTATAATCTTGATATGTATGAGTCTCCTGTCGCGGTGTTTGTCCGCGATGGATTCCTGAACTAGGTACTTGGCCGATTTTGGATTGAATTGGCACGCCGTGAGCGGTCTGGTCCGGCTTGAGAGATGGGATGGTTTTTGTTTCGATTGGTGGTCTTTGGATGACGGTGTCAGGGCGCGGCCGGAATTGGCCGCTAGTATATGATATTACATATGCTCTAAATAGCGCTGAACCAGAAGATTTACTCAAATTCATTTCTTCTCAAAAACACGACTCGTTTGCTAATTTTAGAATAAGAGAAAGAAATCTCCAAAAATATAACGGCATTGGGGTTGTAAAGTAGGATCTCAATCTACAGACGATAGTAGATAAATTTTGTAGTTTAATTGTCATGCCAAAGGTCACCCTTTCTTCAGGTGTCCAAAACTTATCAGCATTACCAGCATCTCATTATGGAATCGGTGATTTAGTGAAAATCAATCGCAATCGCAATCATTTTGATAATATTCTTGTTATTTTGTGTTACTTATTGTCAACTTTGTTTGTGGTGCAAATAAAGTCGTTTGTATTGTATTGTATGATAGTAGGAAAAATACAAAGCTTCTGTCAAACTTTGTCGGTCCATACAAAATCACCGAAGTCGTAGGGAATTACCAATATAAAAAGGAAAAATCCCCGGATTTATAAAAAAAAAGGGTTAAGCCATACACCCATACAGTAACGTATTAGCAGCTGATAAGATTCGACCGCGGATACACATTATTAGAAACGCAGGACTCAGATGAAAACCGATCTAGCGATGACACAAAGTAACGTTTAAAATAATTAAGTCGAGTTATTTCTGGGAATGACAGTATCGACACGTCCATTGCATGACAGAGCGGAATGTCATGATTTCAGATTATAGTAATTTATTTTTATTCGAGTCCGTAGCTTTATAAGATACCTAATATCCAGCGATTTATGATATTGTATGGTATTATTGTGTAGATATTTAGTGGTATAAAATGTTAAAGTTAATAGCTAGTCATGACTTTGTAAGGGTATCTGATGGGTATTTCAAACATAAGTGAAAACTCGCAAAAGCTGCATTAATTGTACAGTTGTTAAAGCATTGCATGAAGAGGTGTAAGTCTGTGTTACTTGTAGCCTTGCGCCATGAATATAATATAGGTATATTTATCGTTAATCATAATTTATCATCAATAATTATCATTTTGATAACCTCAATAGGCAGAATTTGTTGAATGGTCACTAAGATATATAAAACACGTTTAATTTACGAAAAGCTTTGTTGTGAAATTCTATTCCATCAATAAAAATGTAGTGATAAATTTGTAAAGTTCGTAGAGCTTCTTAAAGTAATGGTTTTTAATAGGCTTAGCTACGGTAGTTGATGTATGTTATTTATGATTTGTTTGTGTATGCCGGGAGACAACACGATGTGGGATGGCCGAATGTCATGATTTCAAGATTGTGTTAAAAAGCCTCTAGTTCGATACGGAACCGGAAGGTGTTATTTCTCGAACATACAGGTAGCGACCCCTAGTGGTAGCTAACGGAGGGGCGAAAAGCTGGGCAGTTGCAACGGCAGGGGCAGAATAATTTGAGCCTCCATGTAGACAAGTCGACTACAGATAAGTGTGAATATATGTGAATAGATATAAAGTGGCATAGTGGTTATAATTTTATCACATGTACGAGTATCTAAAAAAATATATAATCTATATTTTACCCTAAATTCAGGGAAAATAATTTCCATTTAGTATCGCCACACTAACCTATTTTCGTTGAGGTGTTGTGTTCCATTCATCACCAAAATGAAATCGCCTAATTTATATAAATAACAGTAAATATATTCAATTTTTCCTATGAAATTATATTCCTCTTTCGTTTTTTTGTTTTTGGGAACATTGTTTGCAATGTTTGAAGACACAAGACGGCATATTTTAAAACAAAACTTAAAATCACGCGGGACGCCCGTACAACACGGAAGTCCGATTCATACTGACTGGAGTTTGTATTTGCTTCGGCGTTTGTATTTCCTTTGTCTGCTTCAGTAGCTCTGTTCTGCGCGCTCCATCTGGTTTTATTTCTGTAATCTGTGCTTACTACAATGAAATTGATTAAAACAATAACTGAATACAAGTGAAAATACAGAATAATAACTAAAAAACTAATCTCCGAATAACCCACCCCTAACTGCTCAGGGCGCAAAAGTGCCCATGATGCTCGCCGCGTTCCCACGCTGAATGGCAATAACAATAACTTAGTTAATTATATTAAGTGTTTTTAAAAATACATACGTACTTTTTAGAACGGACCCATAGTAGCAGCTGGCGGTGGGTGCTTTTACTACCTAACGGACTTTGGGTTAAGGCCTGTTTTCATTTTGATTAGTACGTGTGCGAGTGAGTAGTGCAGGTGTTGAGTGATTAGTAGCAAACACGTGTGGACACCGATTGATTATTGCGAGTGCATAGTAATCAGTCATGATTACTCACTCGCACTCGCAATCGCACTCACACTCGGACTCGCACTAATCAAAATGCAAACCGAGCTTTAGCGCGGAAGGCGCTGGATCCGGATACAAAGTAACATTTCTTGGCGCGTTAAATACTCAATTAATGGAATATATTGCGAGTATTTCTCAAAATACTCGCAATATATTCCTCGCATATATTCTCTCTACTATGAAAATAAATTGGCAGTCATAGGGACTGCCGATAGCAGCGAAAACTCAGAAAACTTAGAAGTTGATAGCTCACTTTGGACGCGGGTGAAACCGGAGGGTACCGCTAGACTAGAATAAATCTTCAAAGTATTTTCGTCTAAATAAGTCTTATAAGCATGGACATCTATATTCTAGACTAGATTAGAAATTTAATTCTAATTTCTTATAGGCATTATCCCGTGTTCACTCGAAGATTTCTTTCATTTAAATGCGTGACGCTTTAGTTCCATTTACAGCCCACGAATAATGTGTCTGTGTGTATGGTGCGCCAAAAGGATTTTTCATTTCAATAATAGATGCATCAAACACCTATCTATCATCAAACCCAAACGTTCATTTAGATACAGACATTGTTTTACCAGATTACCAGATCTTCACCGCTATGGTACAAGTTGCGTCTGGTCTAGTCAAAAGCCCCCCCCCCTTGGTTTGAATTCTACGCACACCACTATCTTTTCAAAATCATGTGCGTACCGAAAAATGGAGAAAGATAACATCATGAGGAAACCGATGTGCTAGGTAATGATTTGGACTCTTCATGTTCCAACAGATGTGTGTCACTGTGCTGTTATAGGCAGGCATGTTGTTTACCATCAGACACATTACCTGCTCGCCCCGTCACTATATTTTTTAGAAAAATATGTATTTCTTGAAACTGGTCTGTTTTTTCACCATGTTTTCTTTCACCGTTAAAGTGTAATGACAAACTGATTGATATACATGGTGTACCTAGTTGTGAAAAATACTGAAAATGTAAATGTGTTTCAAAACCTACGACGTTTGTGAAATAGGACGGCCTCAAGCTAGGTCACTAAAAAATAACATTCACTTCTTTATGGACTGTTCACATCGCATCTATTGGATAGATTACTTGATGGAACAATATTAACTAATAACACACTTTAACAAAGTGGCAAGTTGGTAGAATAAAATATACATGACAATGATTCAATATATTTATTAGAAGTACATGTACTTAGATCACTTAATTATGCTGTTTTGAATTGAAAGAAACCTTGTATTACAATCATAATAGTACATTCTGAAAACAAGTACAATACAGAATAATACATGATGATACATTTGTAACATTAAAATTATTCTAATAGATGTATATGTGGTCATAACTAGGCTAAGCTTGTGTATTTGGCATCTATTAACTTTGTAACACAACCCTTGGTGTAAAAAAAGTAATAAAATTATTATTAATTAATTAGGTATACATTTTAGTTTTGAATTACCTCCTTATAAATCTAAACGATTACTTTCGACAAATCAGTTATACTTTACAACGAAACTATTAATTTGGCACGACAATAAATGTTTTGAGATATAAAGAGCATAAAAAAGTCTATGTACTGGTTTTCGAAGTGATAAGTTCGAAAGCCTGGTAAAAAAACATCTAAAACAATAACAAAGTTTTCATTTATTTTAGATGTGTATTTTACACAGCGAAATTTACTTCTTGAATTAAATAAGTAAATATTGTTTGACATTACATACCTAATTGCCCCAAACTAAGCAAATATTGTATTACAAGAGCCACATAGCTGATTATACTTAATAGTTACATAATTGTAAAACACTCATTACAATTAATGAGGCATTAAATATATTATGTCACGTTAAGTGCTGTTAGTCTAAGCTTAAGTCTTTAATACTGTTAAGTATACGTACTATTCTAGCAAAATCTAAAACTACAAAACCTACATAGTTGCCTAACGATGAAAATTCAACGCCGATACACTAACACAGCCATATTTTGTGAAATACATGTATCAACTCCTACTCATGTAATTTATATCAAAGTTTAAAATACAAAGATTTACCGTGGCTCAATGGTGGAGTTCCCAAATTGACCCACCATGTAGCATAAAAATTCCACTAAATGTTCACATTACCCACTTTATAATTTGGGTATTTACCGTGGCTAAATGGTGGAGTTACCTATATTGGTCCTCCATTTAACATCAACAGCCCACTAAATGTTCCCACTGCTGGGACTTCTTTCGCAAGGAGAGAGTCAAAGCCAAAATCCACCACGCTGTTCACATTAATTATATTCGTAAGATTGAAGTCTAGTAAAGACTCCGATGAGAAGGTTGTTCTCCATTTTCTTTTGATAGGAGCGTCTAGATTGTAGAATGTGTTGATGAGTGGGTTTTTACCAATGTTTACCGATCTTGGAGTCTTCAAGTTGAGACTAAACCGGTTTCTTTTAAGCATGCTTCATCGTAAACCTCATCGTCGCTTAAAATCATACAAGATGGTGGTAAAGTGTACAATACCTATAATAGTAAAAAAATCATCATCTTTATCACCCCATCCATACCTTTCCACAGCTGGACTGTGGGCTACTACAATGACCCGCTGCTCTGCCAAAAATCTCGGGTTTTCAATGCTGTGACCAGACGTCCTTCGTATATCGTAACTTTTGTAATTGGCCATCGAGAACACAATCCTTGGCTACAAGTGCCAAGCCAACTACAAAACTGCAGTTTCACTCAGTATTTTTGTTGAAAAGCTTAAAATTCTGCTTGGGAGTGCTCAAAACTCATAACTTGGTACACACAAAATAATGGTGGTAAACACTAAATAAAAAATAACAGTAAAATAAGTGATTATTTTACTGTTATTTTTTTAGTCTACAAATCCCTGAAATTTTGCTATTAAAACAAATCCCATATTGAAAAATAGACAAAAACTGACCTGTCTGCATCTACAAAAAAAAATGGTTGATATATAGAAGAAAAAAAATGACAGGTATAGGTACCTAAATTTCAATGATTAATAATAATTTATTAAATATTTTCAAAAATGAGAGCAGTTAAAATGTATTCTGTGTTTTACAGCAGTGGAAAATATTACAAAGACATTTATATTAATTTCAAAGATTCCTTATTAAATCTAATTAGGTACGTATTAACTATGCCTTATTCTAAAGACAGCATTCAATGAAAAGAGCAAAAGTTGAGGTCCTTTTTTTTTCCAATTCAAAATGTGCCTTCAGAATAGAGCAGACAAGAGTTACAATCACAGCCTTTATTTGGCTTAAATTTTACACATTATAATTATAGATGTGTAAATTTTCCACTAGAGATGTTTCTCTAGTATACTTGAAAAATTTAAATATTCTCTTATGAAATGCATTTTTTTTTCACAATAATAGTAAACAATGAATGTTGGTGTTTTTTCTAATGCATAGGCAATAAATTTGAATTGTGGGTCAGAAATCTAAATAATTATACCTTATTATTTAGACTTCTGTGGTCTGGACAATGTCATTTTTTAAACTAATATATAAAATTATTCATAGTTTTATGAGTTACCCTACTTTTTATGGAAGCTCAATGACGTGACGGGTAAGACAGCCCTGATGGGAAGCAAAACATTTGATTATTATACCATTACAATTTTGCCCTACGACAATTTTAAACCATTTCTGGCTATAATTTGCAATTTTAATGCTGGAAAAACAAGATACCTCCTAACACATTGTCTTCTAAATCCGTTCTCTTGCCAGTTTATTCCAAAGGAAAATTAAGAATCTCCACTGTCGACAGGCAAGAACTGCTGCTGAGCTACGGAAGACAACATCATGTCAATTGGCTTGGTATCATCATACAGAGACGGAGCTTCGCAGAGGATAGCGAAGGTGCCTACAATGGAAGCAATGGTGAATATCCACAGGAACAGACGATCCAGTACCATAGCAACGAAGCCCCAGTCTTGATCCTCCTGCGGGACAAAAATAATTATTTGTAAAATATTATTATAGTGCTAATACAGCAGAATTGCGACTGAAATCAGCCTCAGACGTTCTTCGCTGCCATTAGCGTAGTTTACATCGTTTATGTCGCATATGACCTGCACTTTTGAATGAGCGTTTTAGTGCCAATGTGAAGATATTGATAGTATTTTGATTGACTTTAATAGGTTTAAACTACTGCGGAAAATACAGAGTGGTTTAAACTTTTTGGCTAAAATTCAAAATCTTTTACCCGAAATCCAACAACGTGATGGATTTTGAAATAATCTAATTTATGAAGAATTAGGGAAAGACCGGAGACCCAGTTCTGAGACGCTTATGTTTGTAACGATGGGTGGGAGCTACTGTTTTTTCAAAGTTTTGAGTTTTTGAGGTTTTGAGAGGCTTATGTCTCTACACATCGTTACATGGTTTGTGCTGTTTTTCTCTAAAAAGTGATATGTTGTTTTAAAATATCCGATAACACAGGGATCTGTTCTTACCGCATTGAACTCGTCCTGTCGCTGCATGTGGTGTTGTATGAACATGACGTTGTGGATGGCCTTTTCCAGCTCGAAGGGGTAGTTGGGTCGGGTCTTCTTCACCACGTCGCTGAGAGAGTCATCGAGGCCAGACATCACGGACGGCAGACCATTGTAGCCTGCGCTGAAGCTGCCCAGAGCCCCCACTAAACCGCTGAATCTGTATAAAATTAACAGTATTAATAAGAATATTTGTGATAAAGTGATTGAATTCGTGTACTTTTAATATCTTTTCATCAGACATACGATTTCTTAGTCGAGCAAAAAAAAGCAGTCCGAGCATTGTTTCGAATAGATGTGTGTCTAAAATGATATTAACCATCAAAAATCGCACTGTTTTTAAAAATTACTAGCGACCCGTTTCCATTTCACTCGGATATTGACAGACTATAAATCGAAATAAAAACTATCCTATCTTTTAAGTTAGATCAAACTACATACGGTGTGCAAATTCGATTAAAGTCGGTTGAGTAGTTTAGGGAGTCCATCGTGGACAAAAAATATGACACGCAATTTATATACATTAGGATTAATCTGTTCATTTCATACCTTACGCGCATAATAAAGTAATTTTTTCCTTGCAATAATATGTGTGACCTACAATTGGAAGCAATTTTATTGTGTTGGAGGTTATAAGAACTTAAAATGAATATAACATGCACTTGTTTAACATTAATATTACCTATTTGTAGCTGTAGTAGAATGCAGGCCGTTACATCCTCCGGGCAGATGGTGACGCAAAGAATCAGGGCTAGACGCATTGGAATTTGTTTGTTCCGCTGCTTGCAAAGCGTCCTTGAACTTGTTCTTCTTCTTCATGCTCCTACCAGCTATCTTCTGCGCTGCCAGATCCCTCAGCAAGTCATTAGGTACCCTCATCAAAAGGAGTTTCGGAAGTTTCGTAATAAAGAACTTTCGAACCCATGGAGCCATTTTATGCGTACTAGGCTTCCGGTAATGAACGTTCAGAATTATTATAGTTATCACGACAGACAAACCTACCAACAACATCGTAAATAGTAAGTACTTCCCCAACAAAGGCAAAGCTAAAGATGTAGAAGGTATGATTTCCGAAATCAGCAAGAAAAACATGGTTTGTGATAGTAAAATTGAAATGCTCAACGCTATTTTTTCCCCGGAATCTGCTGGCAAGTAAAACACTAGTACAGATAGATACGAAATTCCTACACAAGGTACAATCAGATTCACCGTGTAGAAGAGAGTTTTTCTTCTCAACGTGATATTGAAGAAGATATCTGGAACAAAGAGAAAACGTTAAGCCGTTTGTCGATTAAAAATTTGAAAGAGAAGAAAAAGTTTCGTAATTAAAACATTACAAGGTTAAAAAGGATTTGAAGGGTCGTAAAGGATGAAAAAACTGGGATAAATAAAGTTAGGCGCGATTTATTGAGTGAAAATGTTGACTTAATCAGTTTATGTCGCCGAAACTTTGGGGTCCTTAAGATTAATGGTAATTTGAAAAATAAAAGTAACATACGTCTATGTAAACTGAGTCTTTAGAAAATTAACGTTTTACTTAATAAATTGGGAAACACAATGTATTACCAGGTTTCTTCACCGTCGATATAGTTTCGGTTTCAAATAATTAAGACTGATAAAGTTATTTATATTTGCAACACTGTGGAAAACATGCAATGAGATGTTTTCAATAACAGATGTGTCGTTAATAGGTCAACAGATAAGTTGACATAACAGATGCATATCAAATTTTGCTAACAAAATGAAACATCAGCATCACTATTGGCAAAGTTGAGAACTATTTTAGACAGGAAAGTGATTCACAGGAAGTTTTATTAGTATACCCGTCTGATAAATTTAAGGTCTAAAATAAATAAATCTGAATGCGGAATCTTACGTAGGTAATTATGTTTTTCTAACAGCGTCCCGCGATTTTACCCGTGTAGTATTAGTTGCCGTTACGTCCCATGATAAAAAGTAAAGCCTATGTGAATTCCAGACTATAATTTAACTACGTTGGATGTTTGGATGATTGTTACGCAATCACGGTGGACCGTCTGAACGGATCGGGTTACAATTTGGAACATACACATTTATACTATAGTCTAAAATAGCTTAAATATTACTTTTTACTAAAATACATTAAGGCAGATTTATCTGCGAGACACTGCTAGTGTTGAATATATTCTAAAGTAAATTGTTTTTTTGCAAATAAAAAGCAAAATATATAAAGATTCAGCACTAAACACTTCAGAAGGCGTTTTGTGTATGCAAATAAACTTACCTGTCAAAGATAGGTGTCAATTTAGTAAAAGGTTTTATTTTGTTAGATAAATTTAACCACAGAAATCTAAATAATAAGGTAATTTAGATTTCTGTGAATTTCACGTATGATCATACGTTGGCGCCGCTTTCGGTGAACTTTCGCCAAAAGGGCGAAATTCGGAACTATCTTTGTCAAGTAAATAATATTTTGATTCTAAAAACACCTCGTTAAACAATACCTAAATATCTCATGTTGCTTGTTCGTAATTTTTGATTCAGATATATATTATGTTTGTTCGTTCCGAACTCATAGATTAACTATGAAACTGCCCCTAATCCTGTAGGTAAATTGATGTCTCATAAAATACCCATTCCTGTACAAAAGAAGACATAAAAATGGGAGTCTTATTATCCTTAAATTCTTAATCTGATTGTGTTTCAGCCAAAGAAGGACCACCAAGCGAGAAATTGGTACAAACGGAAAAAAACGGCTTTTGCACCATAGTTCAAAGGGAATATTTGGCGGCGTAATAAAAAAAACTTATTCCCTCGTGTTAGAGGCGAAAATAAGGAAATACACAATCTCTTTCGTATTTATTCTTTGTCAGGAATTCCTTGAGTATTGTTTTGGTTGAAAACGGTTTCTGGTTGGTTGTTTTGAATAAAGAAAATTAATTTCGCGGAGGCGATGTAACAGAAGTTAATGTCGGCCTCGAGGACTTTCCGGAACTTTCTCGATTGTTTCGAGAGAAATATTGCAAACTGATCGATTGTGCCGAGTTTCAACCAAAATGGAAAACAAGCTTATAACGAAGAAATTAAAAACATCGCTGGTAACAAACTTTGTGGCTGTTTATTTCACACTAAGTGAATTTTTGTGTCATAGAATTTAAAACCTTCCTGTGTGTAGTGAGAATGATAACAGATTTAATACTATTTAGTTTACTTCCTGCAGAGTAAATTAAATACACTAATATAATAAACTACCTAGTTAATTAAACTTTTTTTTTAAATAAAGAGTGACGAGACGAGCAGGACATGTGCCTGATGGTAAGCAACATGCCTGTCATAACAGCACAGTGACACGCAGCTATTGGAACATGAAGAGTCTAAATCATTACCTAGCACTGCACTGCGCTCGTCACCCAGAGATCTAAGATGTTATATCTCTAAGCCTTGTAATTTCTCTGGAAACATTGCCCTTCAAACCGGAACACAGTAATGTTTGCCCATTACTGCTTGACGGTAGAATAACTGGCAAAGGTGTGGTACTTCCCCAGACGGACTCTGCCAAGAGTCCTACCACAACAAAATGATGATGATGATGATGATATAGATAATTAGAATAAAATAGAAATTGGAAATGAATTATAATTATTAAAATTCACGATTATAAAATTGAACACCATTTTATTTAACTACCTTAATATTCGCGCATTTATTTTACTCCGCAGGAAATAACCCAGATTAATATAATTTGTGATCGTTCTATTTATAAATAAGTTAGTTTAAATTATATTACAATATATAAAAGGCTAATTAATATAATTGAACTTAAATTGTGCATCACTTTACCGTATAATTTTAATATTTAGTTACTTTTGACCAATAAATTACTTTCACTTAAAATATACCCATTCAAAAAGAGTTTATGCCACTATTTGACTACACGAAGACTCAAATCTGAAACTGTTTTAAAATCTATTAAATATTAGCGAACATTTCTCACAAAACACCATCTAGTCCCATAGTAAAAAATATACTATAATCAAACTTAACGAAAATCTTAGTTGCATAATCCAAACACCTAAGATCTAAGGACATTCCTTCAAGCTCAAGGTAACCTCGCTACATCTATCCTGGGTATTTAAATCTCCACAAGAACATTAATCTTGATTAAACAGGTGCTTAGTGTCCTCTTAGTGTCCGTTGGAGATTACGACAGGTTTCAGAAAAGCCTTGTCCCCGCTGGTTGCATTAAGACGTACCTAGATGGCGTTGACTTCACTTAAAACACGCTAACGTTTTATCATTGCAAAGATATGTATTGATTTGTTTAAATCTTACAGTCCGTCCTATTATGAAATCATGGCAAAATTTGAGATATTTTTGTATTAGGTGAATTTTTCACTTTTATTGATTAGCAGTAGCAATAATTATGCCTTGGGTGTATTGATTGCCATGAGTTGATGAAAAATATCTGCTCAAAATTTACCTATTATTTTTGAGTAATTCCGTGTTCTCTGTTCCGGTTTGAACGGGCTTTCCAGATAAATTACAGGGCTTAGAAATATAACAACTTAGATCTCTGGGTGACGAGCGCAGTGCAGTGCTAGGTAATTATTTGGACTCTTCCTGTTCCAATAGCTGCGTGTCACTGTGCTGTTATGTGGCAGGCATATTGCTTACCATCAGGCACATGTCCTGTTCGTCTCGTCACTCTTTTCTGTCTGCGAACTGTGATAGTCTATGTGTACGGAATTCGGAATAAAGCCAAAGAGGTTTTCGCTTTATTTGCTAATGGTACGGAACCCTTTGTGCGGGAGTCTCACTCGCGGACGGTTTTATTAATTATTCTCTTTGTCTGTATATGTATCTGTTTTTATTTTGGTGGGAACTATTAAGCATAATTATGTAATATCATAAGCAGCCCACTAAATGTTCCCTCGGGACTACTGCTGGGACTCGAGGCATTCTTTTGCAAGGAGAGAGTCAAGGCCGTAATCCACCACTATGGCCCAGTGCGGGTCAGTTGATGACACATAACCTCGAAAGATTCTACGTACATGTCGGTTTCCTCACGATGTTTTTCCTTGCGTGTAGGAATTGAACCTGCTCCGGATCGGCAGTCGCATTTCTCTCAACTAGACGAGCCGTAACTTTCACGTGAAGAGTGTCTTAGACTACAGACCCGTGAACAAAATGTATGGGTCAAATTAACCACCAGGAGATCTATGTAAGGTGATAAAAGGGTTTGAAATAATCAAATTCAGCACTATGCCGTCAAATGTAAGCTCTCCAACTGAGTGCAGTTGAAGAAAGGGGGTTGCAACCCTCGATCATTTCTCCTTGTCGCATGATTTTTGTACGGCGTTGCGTAGTAATAGATTAGAAAAGGTATTGAGATTATAATAAAAGTTATAAATTTTATTTTTTATATTATTAGTTTGTCGGAAAAATTCATAATTTTCCGACAATTTATAGAGTAAATTTCGTCATTGGATTTTTGATTGGATTTCGTTTATGTACGGCGTTGGTTCCATACAGTTTCAATACCTTTGTTAGTCCATTATTTCGCAACGCCGTACAAAAATCATGCGACAAGGAGAAATGATCGAGGGTTGCAACGCCCCTGTTTAACTGCACTCAGTTGGACAGCTTCCAAGTGACGGAATAGTGCTGAATCTTATTACTTTATACCCTTCTATCATCCTACATAGGTCTCTTGGTGGTTAATTTGACCCATAAACTTTGTTCACTGGCCTGTTGTCTACTACCTATCTATAACACAAAGAGTGCTCACGAAATACACACAAAGCATACTTCTACCGCCTTCCTCGCAAAAAATCTCCTTCCTAAAGATTGTGAGCCAGTTGATAAACGATTCGACAATCAGCATTCGGTCTCCGTTCGCTGTTTATCCGAAACAAACGTTTAACCTGTTCCAAGGCGGCAATAAAACGCGACACGACGCGGTAAAGTGCCGCGCGATGCCGCCGTGCTCGGAGAAAATGCAGTAAGCGCGTCTAACGATATTTTGAAGATTTGGTGCTTGTTAACACCCTTTATTTACAAAATAAAATATAACTACTCGTATTACTGATTTTTAACATGGTGACCCATTTTTAACAATATTTGACTGAAAGGATTTGATTTCTGATTAACCTTTTAAAATACAATTCTCGTTGAAGCCATATTATGCTCTAAATAGCTTGTTATAGTTTATCTACCTACCAAATAAACAGTTAACACGGACTCCCAGAACCCTCTTTACCTAAAAGAGCGCAATTGTTTTAGTCTCGGCGCAGGCGTCAAACCGACGCTGCGCGCCTGACATAGAAATTATTACGGGTGACGCATGACGCAAATTTTTCGCCCAGTTCATAATAATATTCTCATGGAAGATTCGGGTACTTGTAGATATGGCGTGGGAGCGACAACGTGTCTTTAAGCTTAGAAATTGTTTATTTCTGAAGACACTATTGAAAGGATTGTTATACAAACTTAGGAATTTATACAAAATAAGGCTACCAGACTATGATGTATCCCATAGGTCTTTTAGTTTACGCGTGACCGCTGCCGTTATAACCGACCGTACACACGTCGAATATTTTGTTAACGATTTAAGTGTTTGTTTAATCATAATTGATTTGCAGTTAACCATATTCTTGCCTGAAGTGATAACTTATATCATGCGTTCCATACTAGATACTGTTATTACTTGTATTAAGTTGTTACAATAATAATATAACACATTGCATAAAAAATACTTACGCAAAATATTATTATAAAATATATAAACAGAACAAAATGTAACGTATACATAAACTTAATCTAATCGTCGTACTACCTGACCTGACTTCAGCTCAATTTTATCTCTTTACATTTGCTAGACGTCGCCAACGTCGCAAATTTCTGAATCACTCTTATGAATCTGAAATATGACGTAATTAGATTTTTACCTCATATAAGCCTTACAATCATTTGAAATACGGTGGTTAGAAATTTCTACACATAAATCACGCCAATTCTCAAATTGCAAAGACGATGGGACAGAAAAAGCATTTTGTGAATAATATAACTTACGACATTTTGAGCAGGCGCGGCAGAGCGGTAAAGTGCGGTAAAACGCGACGAAACGCAGTAATTTACCATAGATAAGCGTCTTCTTCGTTCGGTGAAATTTACGTCCTTGTTCCGATTAGTCCATGCGGAATTATTTGGAATTTTGTTAACATTTTTTGGAAACCGGTTTTGGCTAGAATTTGTATCGTTCAGTTTTCATTAGCACCCCAATTATCGTAAAATTCACATATGCCGCAATTCACCCATGAGCAGGGAAGTTAATTCTATATTTTTCAAAATTAACATTACAGTGTTACGGTTTGAAGAGTAATGTTTCCAGTGAAATCAAAGGGCATAGATATAAAACATCTTATGTTTCTGGGTGACGAGCGCAGTGCAGTATTAGGTAATGATTTGGACTCTTCCTTTTCCAATAGCTGCGTGTCACTGCTGTTATGTGGCACGCATGTTGCTTACCATCTAGCAAATGCCCTGCTCGTCTAGCCACTTTATACTAATGAAAAAAGCTTAAAGTTAACAAATCATAACATTTATATTACAAAGCCTATTATTGAAATATCATGCCTAATTGCATCGTTTTGCTACACACGCAACAAATTCAAAGTTATTAGCCCAGATCTTAAAGTTTCTCAAACAATACATGTTATCCAATCTAAGTTTAAAACAAGTAATTTGTTCAGTCGTTCACTAACTTTGATAAGATTTACTACAGGCAAGTTAAGCACGAACAGATAATATACCTTTCTATAAGTTAGGTTGACTGTAGTTTCAAAGCCATCTACTTCGAAAGGTTTTATAGGGCAGTCAAGAATTTTCATTTTGACGAATAGGCAACCTAGTTCTCATACTTTGGTCAGCCTGAGGTCTGTGACATTGCTATCCAGATATTATGATAACAAACGATTGAATTCGACATTTTAATATTTTATGTATTTTCATCAAGTAATTTGTAAATCTGCTGTTTTGTACAAACACGTTTATAGGGTTCCTTAAAACGTAAGAACGGAACCCTTATAGATTTGTCTTATCTGTCTGTCTGTCCGTCCGTATGTCACAGGCACTATTTTCCGAAATATATGAACTATACTGTTGAAACTTGGTAAGTAGATGCACTCGGTTCACAGAGATTTCTGCATTCAGATTTTAAACAAAAATATTTTTAAAAAATTTTGGGCGTGCCCATACATAGAACTGAAACTAAAAGTTTTTTTTCATCAAACCCATACGTGTGGGTTTTCTATGGAAAAATAATGTTGAGGTTTCTAATATCATTTTTTCTGTACTGAATAATTTGCGCGAGAGACACTTCCAAAGTGGTACAATGTGTCGTTCCCCCCTGTAACTTCTAAAGTAAGAGAATGATAAAACGAAAAAAAATATATGTGATGTACATTAACCATGCAAACTTCCACTGAAAATTGGTTCGAACTCGATCTGTTAAGTTGTTTTTTACCCGACTGCGCGACGCAAAGGAGTGGTAATGTGTTTAACAGTCTATGTATGTATGTATGTATGTATGTTTGTATGTTCCTTTGAGGCACTATACAGACCAAACGCCTGGGCCGATTTTTATGATTCACACGTCAATCGATTCCTCTTAATCTGGCGAGTGACACTAAAGACATGACATTAGTGTAAGTCCAATATGGCGGATTCAGGAAGCCATATTGTCCAAATAAAAAAAATGAAAATCACCAAAATATGTCAAAAGGGGTATCGTTGAATAGGTATTTCAAAATAATGTTTAGCTTTCTCTCAATGTTTTTCGATTCGACTGACCGTTTAGGATGTATATCGATTTAAAGTTAAGTAACAACCATTCTCACATTTATAGGTTTTTAGGTAGCAGAAAACTTCGTATAACTAACTGTACGTGTGAATGTGGATGGACATTATATACTAATGTATCTAGTAGGCATCGATATAAATCAATCGATGTGCCCTGAGCACCTTGAAATTGGTAATAAACTGCGTCTCTGTATGTATCGTAAGTGGTTTACAAACAACCAATCTACTTGACCCCTATAATCGCTAGCGGCGAGATTTGCTGTGGTTCTACTAATTTTGGTTGTTGACACCGAATAATGATAGGTAAAAACGTCCGGCGTCCACCGCGTCCTGCAACCGACTAGATCGGAAAGAGTGAGCTCACTCTTCCCAACGTTGACATGATTGCGTGCGCCGTGAAGTTTGGGATGGGGCCCATCTTGCGTTCTACGATCTATGCTAGTAGGTATATTGGACTACCTTTTTTTCGTACGTGCAGGAAATGTATTTACGCATACCCTACTGCCCCGCCCGGGAGACACAGCCAGGTTATGTTGCACTCTATATCATGTATGGATATGGTGCCCCTATCTACTAATAAACCTCTATGGGGTTTCAACTCTGCCGCTGATAGTGAACCACGGAACCGCTCTCGGATTGCTCCGCCTCGGTCGCCCATCTCCAACTTCAAACGATTTAGTAGGTACTCAACGTCAATCGAAAACCTAAACTAACACAAAACTATAAATATGAATTACATGCAGTAGAAAATCCTACATATTATATCAGTAGAAACGAAGACATTTGGTCAACAACCAAAAGATGCATATTATTATGTTGATCATATTAACATTCACAACATTGTTCATAACTAAAAAGTATAAAAAAAAAAAAAAAAATTTAAAAACTGCGTCATTATGAACTCAAAATGTGTTTATCTAAACACAAAATATAATTTACGATCTTACCTAAAGGTGTAATCAGAAAATCGAATCGTGTTATTCGAATAATAGTCCTTCGAGTCAGAGTGGGTTCGAATGCTACGCTATAATTAATTTTACTGTGGTTTGTTGTTATTGCATTTAAATAGTTTATGACACATCGAAATAAAATACCTACGCAGAAAAAATCTATTTTACATTTTAAAACATATTAATACCGAAAGTGATTTATTGCAGACATCTTTACAATGGTACTTAATGATAAATCACAATACAAAGAAGTGTAAAAAATCGAAAAGAAAGTCATATTTACAATTAAAATATTTATGTATTTTAAAATGGTTAAGTGAAACTCCCGTGCTTAGCTGAATAAGTTTTTTTTCTTTTTTTAAATAAAGCAGCTAACTTAAAAACGGTGAAGGAAAACATCGCGAGGAAACCGACATGTACCTAGAATCTTTCGAAGTCATGTGTCATCCACCAACCCGCACTGGGCCAGCGTGGTGGATTATGGCCTTAACTCTCTCCTTGCGAGAGAAGGCCCAGAGTCCCAGCAGTGGGAACGTTTAGTGGGCTGTTGATGATTGATGATTGATTGATTGAAATACTGACGAGACGAGCAGGTCATATGCCTGATGGTAAGCAAAACGCCTGCCACATAACAGCACAGTAACACGCAGCTATTGGAACATGAAGAGTCCAAATCATTACCTAGCACTGCACTGCACTGCACTAGCACTGCGCTCGTCACCCAGAGATCTAAGATGTTATTTCTCTAAGCCCTGTAATTTTTCTGGAAACATTGCCCTTCAAACCGGAACACAGTAATGTTTGGACATTACTGCTTGGCGGTAGAATAATTGGCAAAGGTGTGGTACACGTGATGTGATCACGTGAGTGTGGTACTACACTCACGTGATCACATCACGTGATGTGATCAAGTAAATATTATTCCGCGCCTTTTTTTTCGCTGTATTGTTTTTATTTTAAAATTTCGTCAGAGTTTTGTTTATTTCCTCGCAAATATGTTATAAAACGTCGTATGACATACGTGCGCTTTGATAATTACAGCCTCTGCTAAATTATAGCTCTCGCCTTCGGCTCGAGCTAGCAATAAAGTCTCGGCTGTAATCATCAACTTAGCCCACTTATATCATAATGTACTATTATAGCATTCAGTGATGCAACCTCTGCACGTTATATGAACAGAATCATGTTTATCTATTTAAATTTGACAGTTTAAATTAATTGTACGTAAAATTAGACCACTTAGAATTGTACCACTTGAAAAGTAATACACAATAAACTTACTAGTGATAGTCCCACAAGTACCTATACGAGTATATTCTATACTATTAAATTGAAAACAAAAATAAAAACACTGTCTCAGAAATGTCTTGCGAAAACATTCGATTAACTTTTTGAAAATTGTTGCATCGAATCATTTTCCTCATTCGAATAAATTCACATTTCATCTCTATTTGTTTGTGAAATCGCACGTGCCACAAAATTACGTATGCGGTGACTGTGTGAACATACAAAAAGCGTAAAAAAGCGTAGAATCCGCGGACATAAGGGTGATAATACAAGGAAGACAATTTAATAACTCGTAGTTAATCATGGCAACCCCTTCCTGTCAGCTTGATGTACGAAATTTTCCCGTTGAAATTGTTTCATGGGCACATTTTATCTTTATTGAGGTTAACTGAAAGGAATGTTGGTGATATTCTGAACATAGAAGCGTCATGAGTTGTTGTGTTGGATGGTCTTAATGTTGGTGTTTTTTGAAAAGTATGCATTATAACATATTATTTTTAACCAACTTCAAAAAAGGAGAAGTTTATCAATTCGGCTGTATGTATGTTACGCGATAGTGCCGCCAAATTGTTAATCGATTTTGACGGTTCTGTTTTTATTTGGTAAATCATAGTTCAGAGGTATTATAGGATATGCGTTATTTTCTTTTGCTGAATTTGTAGATCTTCTGAACATTAAGCTAGCAAATTAATAAACATTAGTGAAATTTGTTTCACAAATCAATTAAGAATCAATTAAACTCCTTTCCATTCGCAGTTCATAATCAGCCGGCTCAATTATTCATTTATTTATTGTAACGCCAACAATGTCCAAATTATCCATAGGCCATAGGTAAATGTTCAATTGGTGGACATTATTTCACACACAACACCATCTGACCCCAAACTAAACAAAACATGTATTATGGAAGCCAGATAGCTGCTATAACACTTATATAATGCATGGGGCTCTGCTTGTGTAAGCCATCTTCTGCCATTAGAACGGGCACAGAGGGCTGTTTTAAAAGTAGCGTTTAACAAACCCTTCAGGTTTCCAAGTGACACTCTGTACAAGGAAACAAAGCACATGACAGTAAGACAATTATATATAATGGCAGTAACACTGCGATTTCATCGGACTGCTCTAGCTGCACAGTCCAGTAAGTCCGAAAGCTCCAAAACCAGGCGCACGCCAAGGTGGGCAGTGTTGAGAACCAATTCATTGATTGGACAAAGATCCTATAGTTTTCGTGGAAGTCACATCTATTCAAAATTAAATAAAAGGCTGAACATACTCACAAATTCTAAATTCATTTGCAAACATAAAATCAAAACATTCCTGAGCAGCGTAAATATAAGGGAGACTGAAGAGCTCCTAGGGATTGGATTCTGATCGGTATAAAGAGGCTGTGCTAAAAACTTGCTAAAAGACAAAGGATCTTTTTTGGAATACGGTCAATAAGTGGCGCATTACGGCCTATATAATATTTTTTATTTCTGTGTACCAGATACACGTACGGTACTTATGTGTGTGTCCGTGTGCGGCATGTCAGTGAACGTGCAATCATGCGTGAATACATATTTGTATTTGTAAATTTGTGTGTTTGTGCATTAGTTGTGTACGTGTAAGCGTGTTATAAGGTAAAACTCCTCAACTAGGTATATAAATTGCATAAATTCAATTTGGTTTGTAAAGTTTTAAGAATCTTTTTTATGGATGAACCGATCAGCATATCACCACACCTCGACCACACCACACCAGTCATCGCAACTCAGGGAATCCTAATGCGATGACTAGCGACTATTATTAAGCAACTGTCGCAATGCAGTTTGGTTGATTACGTTATATTAAACATCACAAGATAATGTTCAAATTGACAATTTGAGTTGTGACACGGTCTGAATTTCGAGCACAATTGCTCGAAATTGGGACTGTGATAGCTTTTGGTAAGACAGGTTGTAATTTTGCCGCAATAAAACATTTTTTATTTTATTTTTTATTATTTATAATTGTAAATACATACTTATTATACATGGAAACACCCAGACACAGTACAAATATTTGTATTCGTCACACAAATATTTGCACTGGAAGGGAATCAAACCCACGACCGTCGGCTTCGCAGGCAGGCTTGCTATCAACTAAGCCACGAGGCAAGTCAAATTTATACAATGTTTCCTGATATGCATATCTTTTACAGGCTTTAAGTTATTACTGTTGGAACCCAAGCTGTTCTATCGCAAAGATTTTATTTTTTATTTTTTTATAGGTTTACACTTGTAAGCGATGATGCGGTCCACGATAGAGCGTAACCTAGAAGGAAATGATTCACTCTCGATTTGAAGACACCAAGATTATAACTATCAGGAAAAACCCACTCCGGCAACTCATTCCACATCCTACGCGTTCTTATCACAAAAGTATAGTCAATCCTCTTAGTTCGTGTCTTTGGAATATCACCTTGAAACGCGTTGACGCTTCTTCGAGCTGCGAGAAGCCCGATAGCAAAAAGGGCAAGGTGGTATTAGATCATGCAGATCAGTTGCACACTCTCCGAAGTGTGTTCGATAAAAAACCGATAGGCTAGCAATTTTGCGGCGATGTTCTAGACTTTGAGGTCTTTTTCGCACTAGAGTATCTTTGCCTATAAACCTTTTGGTACGCCGCTCGATCGATTCCATAGATGGATAGATTCCATAGATTTAAGACTGTAATCCACCACGCTGACCAAAGCCGGATTGGCAGATGATGCATGTTCTCGAAATGTGTCCGTGGACCGGCAGTCGCCGTTCTCCTGACTAGACGTGTTATGTGGCATGTAGTGTCCCACAATAATAAATAAAGTGGCTAAGTGCGAGTCGGACTCGCTCATGAAGGGTTCCGATGGAGCAAGTAACATAATACATATAGTACACATAGTTCTTGTAGTTCGTTGTAACTTTGATCGAAGTTTTAATAATAGTGTGTTTATGACGTACTAAAAAAAATATAATTTAAAAACTCAAAAACCCGACTGCGTAAAAAGTGAACCAAACTACGTACTCGCATACTAAAAAAAACTGAAAAGAATAAAACAAGCATTTAGATTTCTGGTGGTCTAGAATTCTATAATATGTTATTGTATTAATACTATTGAAATAAATACAATATTTTCTAATAAAAGAACATTACAACTGAACAGTCGGGATCCATTATTATTCGACATACAATGTAATTGTTCAATGGATCCCGACTGTTCAGTTGTAATGTTCTTTTATTAGAAAATATTGTATTTATTTCAATAGTATTAATACAATAACATATTATAGAATTCTAGACCACCAGAAATCTAAATGCTTGTTTTATTCTTTTCAGTTTTTTTTAGTATGCGAGTACGTAGTTTGGTTCACTTTTTACGCAGTCGGGTTTTTGAGTTTTTAAATTATAATCGAGCGGCGTACCAAAAGGTTTATAGGCAAAGATACTCTAGTGCGAAAAAGACCTCAAAGTCTAGAACATCGCCGCAAAATTGCTAGCCTATCGGTTTTTTATCGAACACACTTCGGAGAGTGTGCAACTGATCTGCATGATCTAATACCACCTTGCCCTTTTTGCTATCGGGCTTCTCGCAGCTCGAAGAAGCGTCAACGCGTTTCAAGGTGATATTCCAAAGACACGAACTAAGAGGATTGACTATACTTTTGTGATAAGAACGCGTAGGATGTGGAATGAGTTGCCGGAGTGGGTTTTTCCTGATAGTTATAATCTTGGTGTCTTCAAATCGAGAGTGAATCATTTCCTTCTAGGTTACGCTCTATCGTGGACCGCATCATCGCTTACAAGTGTAAACCTATAAAAAAATAAAAAATAAAATCTTTGCGATAGAACAGCTTGGGTTCCAACAGTAATAACTTAAAGCCTGTAAAAGATATGCATATCAGGAAACATTGTATAAATTTGACTTGCCTCGTGGCTTAGTTGATAGCAAGCCTGCCTGCGAAGCCGACGGTCGTGGGTTTGATTTCCTTCCAGTGCAAATATTTGTGTGACGAATACAAATATTTGTACTGTGTCTGGGTGTTTCCATGTATAATAAGTATGTATTTACAATTATAAATAATAAAAAATAAAATAAAAAATGTTTTATTGCGGCAAAATTACAACCTGTCTTACCAAAAGCTATCACAGTCCCAATTTCGAGCAATTGTGCTCGAAATTCAGACCGTGTCACAACTCAAATTGTCAATTTGAACATTATCTTGTGATGTTTAATATAACGTAATCAACCAAACTGCATTGCGACAGTTGCTTAATAATAGTCGCTAGTCATCGCATTAGGATTCCCTGAGTTGCGATGACTAGTGCTCTTCGAGGTGTGGTGATATGCTGATCGGTTCATCCATAAAAAAGATTCTTAAAACTTTACAAACCAAATTGAATTTATGCAATTTATATACCTAGTTGAGGAGTTTTACCTTATAACACGCTTACACGTACACAACTAATGCACAAACACACAAATTTACAAATACAAATATGTATTCACGCATGATTGCACGTTCACTGACATGCCGCACACGGACACACACATAAGTACCGTACGTGTATCTGGTACACAGAAATAAAAAATATTATATAGGCCGTAATGCGCCACTTATTGACCGTATTCCAAAAAAGATCCTTTGTCTTTTAGCAAGTTTTTAGCACAGCCTCTTTATACCGATCAGAATCCAATCCCTAGGAGCTCTTCAGTCTCCCTTATATTTACGCTGCTCAGGAATGTTTTGATTTTATGTTTGCAAATGAATTTAGAATTTGTGAGTATGTTCAGCCTTTTATTTAATTTTGAATAGATGTGACTTCCACGAAAACTATAGGATCTTTGTCCAATCAATGAATTGGTTCTCAACACTGCCCACCTTGGCGTGCGCCTGGTTTTGGAGCTTTCGGACTTACTGGACTGTGCAGCTAGAGCAGTCCGATGAAATCGCAGTGTTACTGCCATTATATATAATTGTCTTACTGTCATGTGCTTTGTTTCCTTGTACAGAGTGTCACTTGGAAACCTGAAGGGTTTGTTAAACGCTACTTTTAAAACAGCCCTCTGTGCCCGTTCTAATGGCAGAAGATGGCTTACACAAGCAGAGCCCCATGCATTATATAAGTGTTATAGCAGCTATCTGGCTTCCATAATACATGTTTTGTTTAGTTTGGGGTCAGATGGTGTTGTGTGTGAAATAATGTCCACCAATTGAACATTTACCTATGGCCTATGGATAATTTGGACATTGTTGGCGTTACAATAAATAAATGAATAATTGAGCCGGCTGATTATGAACTGCGAATGGAAAGGAGTTTAATTGATTCTTAATTGATTTGTGAAACAAATTTCACTAATGTTTATTAATTTGCTAGCTTAATGTTCAGAAGATCTACAAATTCAGCAAAAGAAAATAACGCATATCCTATAATACCTCTGAACTATGATTTACCAAATAAAAACAGAACCGTCAAAATCGATTAACAATTTGGCGGCACTATCGCGTAACATACATACAGCCGAATTGATAAACTTCTCCTTTTTTGAAGTTGGTTAAAAATAATATGTTATAATGCATACTTTTCAAAAAACACCAACATTAAGACCATCCAACACAACAACTCATGACGCTTCTATGTTCAGAATATCACCAACATTCCTTTCAGTTAAGACGCTGAATAACCCTAATCGAAATTGAGATATCGGCGCTTGAAGCGCCACTACAATACATGCGGTCAAGGTGGTCATGATTTCAGAAGATCATAGTTTTACTGCTGACTCGATAGATGGCGCTATTATAAATAATTCATTCACATTATTTTAGCATTTCTTACCTAGACTCCACGCCACCACTCGTGACCGTTGGCGAAAGGAGTCACTGTCGTATTCCACAATGACAGGTGAAACCTATGATATTATAGTGGCTTAGTTCAATCATTTCGCCAAAGGACTTCAGTGATGGCGCGGAGTCTAACAATAATTGTACATTTTTATTTTGTGTTTTTTTCTCTTAATGTGTGTTAATTGTAAGTAAATATAGATTATTATGATTTTTAAGAACAAATGTTTATGCAAAACGAATATTAATTGACTTTGTAACAAATAACTTAGGTTCATTTATTTGTCTTTGATATGAAAATCAATTTTTATTGTCAGGCTAAATCGCAAAAAAAAGAAATAATCAGTAAATAGGTACCTACTTACTTTTTTTTTACATTAAAGAGTGACGAGACGAGCAGGACATGTGCCTGATAGTAAGCACCTAATGCCTGCCACATAACAGCACAGTGACACACAGCTATTGGAACATGAAGAGTCCAAATCATTACCTAGCACTGCACTGTGCTCGTCACCCAGAGATCTTAGATATGATATCTCCAAGCCCAGTAATTTCTCTGGAAACATTGCCCTTCAAACTGGAACACAGTAATGTTTGAACATTACTGCTTGGCGGTAGAATAACTGGCAAAGGTGTGGTCCTTCCCCAGGCGGACTCTGCCAAGAGTCCTACCACTACTACCTAGGATTTGATGCCAGCTTATTTATTTTCAAGGTTGTGTACCTAGGTCTATTTCTGGTTACCTAGGTACCTACCTACTTAGATGCTTGTAAAAAAGTCGGACGTAGCCTCGCTAAAACGAAAACTGTGTCTATAGAGTCGGCCAGTGCGCTGTATATGTGTGGCACATAAATTTGCGCGCGTAATGGCCGACTGGTGTGTTTTTGTGTGCGTGTCAGCCTGCATGTGACAGCGCACTGGCCGACTCTATAGACACAGTTTTTGTCTTAGCCAGACTACCTCCGACTTTTTTATACGTCCTTGGCCTAAACATTATATTTTGAAATGAATTTATTATTAGATCTGATTAGGTCCATCCACGATTTGGTAACAACAAACTTACTGAGGTATTATAATTATGATTATTAGCACAATATTATGAAGAAAAATTACTGTGGTAGATATTAGGCTAGATACAACTCAATTCAAGGTATAATAAAAATGTGAAATGACAGCCAAGTTCAATACTATAATATATGGAGTGAATTTCGATGGAGTGGTGCAAATGTTTTGGAGTTCAGCATTCCGAAGTGTTCCCAAATGTCATTTAGTCGTAAGAGACATCCGATTTAATTCCGTTACAGGCTGGGCCGTGATTTTGTACCTCGAAATGCTAATGTGAGAGACTTAGGCGTTAATTTCGATTCCAAACTAACGTTTCATGACCATTTCGCAATTGTAGCTGCGAAATCCTTTCGAAGATTAGGTTTCGTACTCAACGCAACTCCCGCGATTTCAAAAACGTTGGCGTTATTGGGTTGATCTTCAATACTCTCGTCTGTACTAAGTTGGAGGCTAGTGCTTGTGTGTGGCACACGTATGAAATTACATATTTATACACTGTTGCTTGAAAAGGTTCATAAAGCATTTATTAGGTACCTTTACAAGCGAGTTTACGGATATTATCCCTACATGTACCCAACCAATTTTCTCTTGGGTGCCCTTGGGTACAATTCTCTGGAGGTTATAAGATGTCATGACCAAATTATGACAATGTGTAAGGTTTTGAGAGGTGATATTAATGCTCCCGATCTATGTTCAGAGCTTTGTCGTCTGTATGTTCCCAACAATTACAGACGAGCTAGACATCACCAACTCTTTGCGGCCCCTGTAGCTCAAAATGTCGCTCGATCCAGATCTCCGGTTCCGCGTACACTCGCCGCACTTAATGCTCTCACTGATGCCAACCCTAATTGTGACATATTTGCCGATAGTTTGAATGTGGTTAGAACGGAGTGTTTAAGGTTTTGTGAGACATATTGCTACAGGACCTCCACCATCCAATCAGTGTAGTGATTTTGTCTGACTTCTTGTTATAAAGTATTCGCAATTTTTGAATTTTATTAATGATGACATGACATGAGAACAATTTATTCTTGGCATAATTTGGAGTTAAGTTTTGTTATTTTAGTAATAATAATGATTAAGTTATTGTTGTGTTTAGAAGTATTGTAATTGTTTTGTTTGTCTGCTTAAATTTATGACCTATTAATTTTAAAAGCTTGAATTTTGACTTTGTATTAGTGTAATTGGTTGTTTTGTAAGTCGTACTAGTATGTAAATAAATAAATAAAATAAAATGGCTTGATTGTTGACTTCAACAACAAAAGGAGTAAGATGTAAATGGGTGCCAAATTCAATGATCTGTGCTGCAATTGATCATTTTATTTTATTTATTTATTTACATATTAGTACGGCTTACAAAACAACCAATTACACTAATACAAAGTCAAAATTCAAGCTTTTAAAATTAATAGGTCATAAATTTAAGCAGACAAAGTGTATGCTCTTTCTTTTGTTTTTATTTTTTATTAATTGACGTGTAAATTGTACCTTCATTTATGAATAAAGTACTTTGACTTTAGTATGATAACTAATCATTCCAATACAAAAAGTAATGAAATCCCATAAAAAACATGAATGTAAAATAAAAACCAACTTCAATACTATAATATAACTGCAAATAACTCGTACGGGAAAACTAGCCAAGTAAGATCTGAAGCTTTAATACGTTAAGTTAAGTTATAAGAAAACAACAAATGTTAAGTTCTTACAAAATATTCTATGGGGCTTTATTCAATTGCAAGACTGATCATTGAACTTGGCACCCATTTACATCTCACTTCTTTTGCTGTGGAAGTCAATAATAAAAGCCTTCAAGCCATATATTATATCGAATATAGTATCGAACTTGGCTTTTATTTTACATTTATGTTTTTAATGGGATTTTGAATGAGATTAATCCCCCAGTTCAACCCCAATTTCACCCCGTACAGTTCGAAATTACAAAATTAATAGAACAAACATTAAATTTCTTAGTGTCAAGTGTCTAGATACAAAATTTGATAACGTTGAAAATTACGAATTTTCATACAACCGTTCATCCCTTGTTTCACCCTCTTAGAGGTTGAATTTCGCAAAACCCCGTCTTAGTGAGCGCCTACGTGCTAAAATACACCTCCATGCAAAATTTCAGACTCCTAGCATTTGTAGTTTCTGAGATTTCGTGATGAGTGACCTTTCGCTTTTATATATATAGATGTACAATTTACACGTAAATTAATGAAAAATAAGAACAAAAGAAAGAGCATGCAATTTGTATACATTTTCAAAGTTTGAAATAACTACTTTACTGTACTATTATAACTATTGCACAAAAAACTGTCATACATTATATTATGAGTATGTCGGCGGACATAGTCTCGCCATCATCATCAGTAATCACATTCTTCTGTTGTGGGCGTAGCCGATGGGTAGTGTTGGATGAAAACTCGCAAACACAATAGGATTTATTAAGTACAGGTAACAAAGTAGGTATCACAGGTAGTTTAACAAAGTACGTATCGTAGAACGCGCGATGGTTCAAGCTCAACCGCTTGAACCATCTTGGAGACGAGTTGGACTTGGACTTGGACGGGAGTTGACTCATCGAACGCCGACAGGTGACGCTTGCGTCCCGGACACGACTCGATTGTAACTCGATTGCGACTTGATTCCGACAAGTATAATATGTTTTTATTACAATAATCGTCGAAGTTTTTCTTTACATTTTCTTAATACAGCACATTGGCACAACTGGTCCAAAGTGGGTTGGTAGATGACACAAGACCTTGAAATATTATGGGTACTTATAGGTTTTCGCACTATATTTTACTTCACCTTATTTTAAGTAAGCGGTATTACGCATGTGACTGAGAAAACAGTGGTGCACGTGTGGGATTCAAACCAAGGGCTCCGGATCGGCCGTCACCATTCTGCCGACTACCGACGGCTCGCCAGTTTTCTTGAATGAACTTGGCTGGCCACACTGCCGTGTATCTAGATACGATTATTTAAACGGCAATATGATTAGAATAAATAATATAAGTATTTATAAATAAATATTTATATTTATATAGATTTGCTAATTTTTTTTTTTAAATAAAGAGTGACGAGACGAGCAGGACATGTGCTTGATGGTAAGCAACGTGCCTGCCACATAACAGCACAATAAATACAATCTTGAATTAGTTAAATATTATATTTATGTGTGAAAAATTTATATATATAAAATTTATATTTGTAAGTATGTAGGTATGTTATGTTGTATGAATGTCCACATTTGTGAGTATGAATGCTTGGATGTTTGTTGCTCAATCACGTCCTAATTTATGAACGGATCGGGCTGAAATTCGGAACACAGATAGATTATAGTTTTATCCCGAAAAACAACGGGAATGGGAACTACGCGGGTAACACCGCGGGGCGCTGCTAGTTATCTATAATTCGCAAATCGCAATCTCTGCAACGGAACTCTGGCATTGCGACAAAATAGGTAGGTATAGCTTTTTTCTTTAAATAAAGAGTGACACGAGACGAGCAGGACATGTGCCTGATGGTAAGCAACATGCCTGCCACATAACAGCAAAGTGACACGCAGTTATTGGAACATGAAGAGTCCAAATCATTACCTAGCACTGCACTGCGCTCGTCACCCAGAGATCTAAGTTGTTATATCTCTAAGCCCTGTGATTTCTCTTGAAACATTGCCCTTCAAACCGGAACACAGTAATGTTAGCACATTACTGCTTACTTAGCTCGTATCAGCGAGCGTTTGACCCACGTCGATTCAAACAAACTTGAACATCTGGATTATCTGTAGACCTTCATTGGTCTATGGATAATTCAGGTGTGCTTAGTGTAAGTAGTTGTTAGTTAGGTATGTAGCGTAGTGTAGTTCTCATTGTATTTTAGTTTTGTTAAAAAGTCTCTGCCTGTTTCAATGAATATCAACTCAACATTTTACAAAAAGAGCGGAGGTATTGAGACGCGAACCGACGTCGACGTTCGCGCCGTTTCATACCTCAAGACCTCTGACCACTACACTAGAGAATCCTATACCTGTGTACCGAAAATAAGAATCACTGTCCATGTTTTCAATTGCAATATAAAATAATCATACTAAAAAATATGGATAAAATTAAAATAAGTGGTCTCATCTCTCATCATTGATAAAATTAATTCCACTTGATATGAAAGCAAAAATACGAGTAAATTGATTGAACTGTAATTTTACTTCTTTGTTAATATTTCAAATATTACGGCAAACGATTTCGATAATACAGACCTATGTTTATGACGTAGGTGTACCAAACAAAAAAAAAACATCAAAATCGATTCACAATTGGCGGAGCTAGCGCGTATTAAGATCCATAAAAAACATATAACCGTACCGAGGACCTCATCTTTCTTTGAAGTAGGTTAAATACATAGTCAAACATAGTCTTGGTCAAACACAAAATTTATTAAAAACTGCAAAAATAAATCACCCTAGTTGGGACACGAGTCTGAAGCTATACGTTATTATACCTAGACGCTTAACGAATAGACTAATAAGTATTACATCTGCATGGCCAAATTAACAATCAGTAACTGTAGTTTGAAATTTCGTTTGATGTGTAATAGAGATATTAGAACTGTTTTATCGACAGTTCGTTTTCTATTCGTAATTTCCTAGTCGGGGACCGCATTCGAGCCGGCCGTACGTCTGTCGTCCTTAACGGCTCTGGACATACTAACCGTCCATAGCGAATACATAAATAATTATTTTTTCAGATGAAAATCAAGATATATGAAATATTTTTCTACCAACACATCAATTTAGATGAGGTGCATCACCTGTATTTATTTCATAATGATAAACTAGTGAATAACAGTGTAGTAGATGTGTGAGTTTTTTTTAGAGACATTTTCGCGATTTTTTTCTATCGAGATTTTTTTTCTCAATCGTGTTTTGTAGCCAAGCAGAACATCAGAAATATAGTCAAAAATGACATATATTTTATTCAGTGCGATTTGTTTAACAGATTTCCCAGTCCAGGCATTCAAAGAAGTCGAATTAGCATCATTCCTCCTCTTAACCTCAATAAAGATAAAATGTGCCCATGAAACAATTTCAACGGGAAAATTTCGTACATCAAGCTGACAGGAAGGGGTTGCCATGATTAACTACGAGTTATTAAATTGTCTTCCTTGTATTATCACCCTTATGTCCGCGGATTCTACGCTTTTTTACGCTTTTTGTATGTTCACACAGTCACCGCATACGTAATTTTGTGGCACGTGCGATTTCACAAACAAATAGAGATGAAATGTGAATTTATTCGAATGAGGAAAATGATTCGATGCAACAATTTTCAAAAAGTTAATCGAATGTTTTCGCAAGACATTTCTGAGACAGTGTTTTTATTTTTGTTTTCAATTTAATAGTATAGAATATACTCGTATAGGTACTTGTGGGACTATCACTAGTAAGTTTATTGTGTATTACTTTTCAAGTGGTACAATTCTAAGTGGTCTAATTTTACGTACAATTAATTTAAACTGTCAAATTTAAATAGATAAACATGATTCTGTTCATATAACGTGCAGAGGTTGCATCACTGAATGCTATAATAGTACATTATGATATAAGTGGGCTAAGTTGATGATTACAGCCGAGACTTTATTGCTAGCTCGAGCCGAAGGCGAGAGCTATAATTTAGCAGAGGCTGTAATTATCAAAGCGCACGTATGTCATACGACGTTTTATAACATATTTGCGAGGAAATAAACAAAACTCTGACGAAATTTTAAAATAAAAACAATACAGCGAAAAAAAAGGCGCGGAATAATATTTACTTGATCACATCACGTGTACCACACCTTTGCCAATTATTCTACCGCCAAGCAGTAATGTCCAAACATTACTGTGTTCCGGTTTGAAGGGCAATGTTTCCAGAAAAATTACAGGGCTTAGAGAAATAACATCTTAGATCTCTGGGTGACGAGCGCAGTGCAGTGCAGTGCTAGGTAATGATTTGGACTCTTCATGTTCCAATAGCTGCGTGTTACTGTGCTGTTATGTGGCAGGCATTTTGCTTACCATCAGGCATATGACCTGCTCGTCTCGTCAGTATTTCAATCAATCAATCAATCAATCATCAACAGCCCACTAAACGTTCCCACTGCTGGGACTCTGGGCCTTCTCTCGCAAGGAGAGAGTTAAGGCCATAATCCACCACGCTGGCCCAGTGCGGGTTGGTGGATGACACATGACTTCGAAAGATTCTAGGTACGTGTCGGTTTCCTCGCGATGTTTTCCTTCACCGTTTTTAAGTTAGCTGCTTTATTTAAAAAAAGAAAAAAAACTAATTCAGCTAAGCACGGGAGTTTCACTTAACCATTTTAAAATACATAAATATTTTAATTGTAAATATGACTTTCTTTTCGATTTTTTACACTTCTTTGTATTGTGATTTATCATTAAGTACCATTGTAAAGATGTCTGCAATAAATCACTTTCGGTTTTTTTTTTTTTTTTATTTAAATATCTACTCCACAGACTCCGGGTCCGTGATCTTTGTCAATACAATTTTTTTTTACAGATTTCTTGGAGTAGGAGAAGAAAAGGAAAAAAGGGGGGAGTTGGGCACATTTCAAACTTAATTCTAGAGCTCGTCTGTAGAGCCGATCACTATCGGTTGGGAATTAGAGATGCGCCGAGTAACACTTTAACCGAGTACTCGGCCCATCTCTACTAGTAATCGACTCCACATTGAGTCTTTGCCTTGCCATTTGCCTAAGCCGCCTCCTCCCGGCCCAGAGCCTCCACTACGGCTGCATTTCTGTCCCTGATGGCCATCTGTAGGTTGAACTCTCGGATGGTCTTCGGTGATGCAGCCAACGCTCGCCGCACGAACCGACCGATGGCGTCGTCGGTGTCGTCAGCGTAGTAAATGAAGGTCCCCGTGTGCCGTGAGATTGCAACAACCGCATGGGGCACGCTCTCGTGCAGCTTCATGTTTGCCTTGGTTTTGATTGCGATTACCGACTCGTATGTTAGTCCTTGAGCTTCATGGATGGTAAGGATGCGTGACCCGGTGCCTGACCCATAACCCTGGTTTGTCAGGGTCTCTTTCTCCTCTTAAGTGTGAACTAAAAAGAGGGTGTTTGGTAGGGTGTTGGGTATTTGCGCTCCCTTATATCTTCTCTGCTCTAGGGACTTTATACGGGGCGCTGAGGAGTACATACCGGAGTATATTTCCCTCAGCGCATATGCGACGTCCATTGGGTTTCGATGTGTGCAGAGCAACTCCTGGCTGATCTTTGTTACCAGGTTCGGGCGGTGATACCTCATTTCGAAGAGATTTTCCTAATACTAATCACTTTCGGTATTAATATGTTTTAAAATGTAAAATAGATTTTTTCTGCGTAGGTATTTTATTTCGATGTGTCATAAACTATTTAAATGCAATAACAACAAACCACAGTAAAATTAATTATAGCGTAGCATTCGAACCCACTCTGACTCGAAGGACTATTATTCGAATAACACGATTCGATTTTCTGATTACACCTTTAGGTAAGATCGTAAATTATATTTTGTGTTTAGATAAACACATTTTGAGTTCATAATGACGCAGTTTTCATTGTGCGTAACGGCCCTCTAGAGGTTCGCTGAAAATGTTTACTGAACATTTTAAGTACTGTATATTTTCGGTATTATTATCAAAGAAACTGGTTAGTAAATAAAACTTTTATGTACATGTAAAGTTCGTTGCTTAAAAGAATTTAAAGATGTTAAATATTCATTGTACATTTACTTCTGGCGTCCACTCCGTAGGGAGCCTAAAAAGGTTAGACAGTTGAGAGACTGGATCACAAAATGTTGAGGGAAAATGAGGGAAAAACCTAAGCCCGGTATGACAGCTAAGGTCCTTTAAACAACTTCTGTAAGCAGAAACATTTCATATGAAATAATACTTTAGACGTAGACATAGTTAAATCAGAAGAAAAAATAAGCAAGGTGTTATTGTTCACAAATAGAACAGGCGAAATAGAGATGGGTCACTGGTATTACGATGCTCCGCTTTCTCCGAAAGGGTCACCACCATTAGATGGCGAATGTGGTGCCATTGCAGCAGTGCTGGTATTGCGGTGCACCACTATCCCAGTCTTCTCCAGCCGTAAACTGGTAGGCGGCGGGATCCAAAATCTGATCGGTCATGGGGGACCAAGCTTGGAGGTTGTTAACTGAGGTGGTCATAGCGTATCTTGGGTTTAAAAGCGCCGGTTACGTGGGTACACTCCAGATGACGGCCCAAAGACGGGAAAATCGCGGTGGGGTTGCAAAAGAATGCAAATACGTCCACGCATTCTCACCGTAAGTGGCAAAGGTTTACCTTTGGCACTTACGGTTTACGGTTACGCTTACGGTTTACGGCCTTTGGGTTATAACCCAAAATATCCCATTTCAACAAAAGATATATATGTATATATCTTGGAACATGCATGGTTTCACGATTTGTCAAACAATGTAAATACATTAAACCAAAACCAAATAACCAGTTCAAACAAGTTGGTTACTAACAAACTTGTACAACTGCACACAAAAATACCAAATAGTAAAGGCGGGGTTGGAACCCAAGACCTCTCGATCATGAACCCCGACGTGCTCTCTATTGGACAACCACAACGTTTTATTTAACGAAAGCACATCTTAATCATTTTATTTTGATCTTTGAGTTTATGTTACTAGAGTTAAGTGCAAGAAGTCAAATAATTTTAAGCGCTATAATTTAGCTAGATAATTTTGCGAGAGAGATAGACATGTGTAACACCCTATCATCATCATAACAACTCGACTCATCACCGACCGCCTTAATAAACCATAACTCAACTTGAACAATAAAGGCGAAAGTCACTTATGGTTACAGCCCACTACGACTGCACCAAACGATGTTTGTGCAAAAAATGGTTTTCTGAAAATTCGATTCACGAACAATGATTTGATGTCATTGTTTATAGATGCGCCAAAAACCAAAGTTAGCAACGTTTAGACCGATCATGCCTCTCTATCGCTTGTTACGCGCTCTCGCTTGTACGCTCGGCTCGGGCGCAAAGTGACACTTTTTCGTGCGTGCATGCGCTATTTATCGATACAAAAGATATTAATACGTCAAACAATGAAAAAGTGATGCTTTACACTGACTTCGTGATTCAGTTAGAAGTACCTAGGTAAGTTTACCTCCAACGAGACAAATATTTTATTTGTGTTTCCGAATTCAGATGTTTGCTCTCTTCTTTATTTTTTTTGAAGATATGGGATCATTGCAAATTAATTGCATTGTATTCCAATTTGAAGAGAAATGTCTCCAGAGAAATTTCAAGGCATAAGGATAAAACAACTTATATCTGGTGAAGAGAGCACTGTACTGCTATGTAATGATTTAGACTCTTCATATTCCAATAACTGCGTGTCATTGTCCTGTAATTAGTAGTCATGTTTGCTTACAATCAGGCACATGTCCTGCTCGTCTCATCACTCTACTATACAACATATAAAATAAAAAATATCTCTAGGTGGTGGACATGGAGCGCAGCGCATGGCAAGGTATTGATTTGGACTCTTCCTGTTCAAATAGCTGTGCTGTTTTGGGTAAGTATGTTGCTTACCATCCGTTACATGTCCTGCTCGTCCTGTCAATTTTGACTACACAATCGTAAAACCGTCGGTTAACATCAGGAGAGATGGCGGACAAGTGTAATAAAACCATAATTTTTTTTTTTCGAAAAGGATAGCAAACCATAATGACGCCTAACCCTCAAGAAGAAATTGTCACCCGGCACTCTTAACGCGTCAATTAATTTCATAATTGTGTCATCTTCAGTAATCGTGGAAATCTAAGCAATTTGCCGGGAGTGTTTCGAGGACCGCTTGTAATTACGACGAGGGCTCACTGAGGACCTCTCTCGCACTAAATTAGAATTCCTTTTTACTCTTTGACGAAGCGATTCGACAGGATATTTTGTGGAAAGATTTGCTTAGGCCGAAAAGTCGAGTTTTTTGACGGCTTAGAGATGTAAATTAGTCCTTATTACGTGTAGATTACCTGAGTTTCAATGACTATGTAAATTTGTGTGGACTCCATTGAGATGCTATGAAAGTATAGAACGACAACAAAACGGGGCATCAAAAAAGAGGAATTTAAAAGTGAGAAAAGTACCTTATGGATTTCTTTTCCCTATCCTTATTATTAATGAATTATTTGATGCTGGAATTGAATTTATTTCTCGATTAATTCACTTAAAGCTAGTTAAAATCAGCATAATCATAAACATTGCACTAAATGCCTGCCTTCTCTCTCAAGGAGAGAGTCAAGGCCATAACCCACCACGATGACCTAATGCGGGTCGGTAAATGTGACACATAACTTCGAAAGATTTTAGGTACATTTCGGTTTCCTCACGATGTTTTCCTTCACCGTTTTAAGTTAGCGGCATAGCACACATGACTTCGAAAATACTTTGGTGCACGTGGCATTTAAACTCGGGGCTCCGGATTGGCGCCGTTCTCCTGACTAGACCAGTCGTAACTAACTTAAAGTTACGGTGTTAGTAACGGACTTCTAAAAAAGTAAGCTTCTCAATTCGACCGTATATTTTTTTTTAATAAAAATTGTTAACTAATACGTCAACGGAAACAAGTATTTTTACCTGTATACGTTGTGTTGGTAAATCATTTGATTAATTTCCAGTACAGTTGCCGCGAGATAATTATTTATGTTTCGACAAAACTAGGTATACCTAATAATTAAAATACTGATTTTTTTGTTACTACTAGTGGTCACCATGTAGTCGAAATTCAAGCCTAAAGCAATAGTAACCAGTTAGTAATTTGACCACAGACTTTAAAAACAAACAAAATAGTTATTCTGGGTGTGTGTCAAATACAAGGTGTATATGTAATGTTTTTTTTTGATTTTGTGTATTTTTAATGAATAGTTTGAAGAACAAATAGCATTTTGCTTTTTCTCTACATACACTGTGAAAAATTTCATATTCCTCCGTCTGCGCAATTTTCGTATAAAGAAGGTTAAAAAAATATACAGTAGAATATAGCACCTCTTCCTTTTTTGAAGTTAAGTAGAAGTCATGTAGCTGCATATAATGTGACTATAAATACATACTTACTATACATACATAACAAAAGTTTTGTGAAGCTATTTGACTGAAAGCACAGGCTTTTCCACATACAGATGTGGAAACTGCGATATTATTATTATTATTATATCCGAGTTTATTTATTTATTGTTATTATTATTTTTGTTCACTTCAAGAACTACATAACATACTTATTATACACAAAGAAATGGTAAACATCGATAAAACCCATGGTAAGTACGTCCCGAGGCGGACTCTATAAAGAGACCTAGTGGTAGTGGATTCTAGTGAATTACTCAAAAGATTTCTACGTCAAGTTGTAGAAGTTAGTTTCCCATTATCCTTGAAAGTGACTGTGTTTTTTATCTTCCTTTTATTAATTCGCCTGCTTATCTAAATGTTGAGCCACACTCAAGGTGGGCCCGTTGTTCCGCCTAGCGCGCATTTCAACGTGACTGGAATACCGATGGAATACGCAACGTAATTGCCTGAGCCATTTATCATGCGGTTCACCTCAAGACTTGTCTTGGAAGCCGTAATGAAAGTGGGATGCCGTTAAGTACGCTGTTTCTGCCTTTTGAAGTGAATACAGTTTGTTTACGGAACATTCCTGCGGTTTCATTCGGTGGCTCAACTACGGATAGCGAGAAAGTTTTCATCACGTGACGTATCGTTTATTTTCCAACTAGCAGCGATCCGCGGTTTTGCCTACGCAATTTCCGTTTTATTTGTTTACTCGCAATATAAAGTAGCCTATGTGTTTTTCCATAACCTTGACAGAATATACAATTACACAATGTTTCCTGATACATGCATGTCATCAAGTCATCATACACCTTGTAAAGTATTAACAACACTTACTGCAGAAGCAAATTGTTAAAGAAACTATGAATATTATAACATACCACAAAAAAAGATACAAATATTTTAAACTTGGAACAAAGAGTATAACAAAAAAGCTAAAGCTAGGATAACATAAAGTTACTCATCTAATTTAGATTTGAACATACGGAATGAGTTTCATTAAATACCTACCCAGATCATTCAGGGATGTATCTACTTTGGAATTTTCGAATTATTACTCTATTTCTAAATAGTTTCCTAAATAAACTTACCTGGGTAAGGTTCCTGGCAGCAAGGGTAGTATCTCTCGTGCCTCTCAGCCGGCACGCCGAGGATGTCCCATTCTACCGAGGGGTAGTACTCTCGGAGGTCAATGCCGACGTCCACCATGTCGCCCTTCTTTTGGTTGATGTGCTTCAGATCAATCTGTTACATCAGAGATGGGTTAGAAATAAGGCGTAAACAATTCGTAAAATTCTACTCAAAAAGATACGTTATGAAAACAAAGATTGTTATTTCTATCGTAGATTTAACCTACACTCGATGTAACTGAGTTAACTTACAAAAGAGAGCGATATTATACCAAGTGCACAGATACTGATGATGATGATATAAACCTGGTCTCCATCGTAGCTCCAGGACCCAAACTTCAAGAAGCACGTCTGCTGATCGAAGGGGAAGTATCGCACGTCGATCTCACAGGAAGACTTGAAGATGGCTGGCGGGGTCCACAGAACCTTCCCTGTGTGATGCAGGACTGCTTTCGTCATCGTTGTTACTACGTACTCGCCGTCAGCACTGTGGGAACGAAATTAGTATTTGAAAAGTGCTATTATGGGCAATGCTATAGCTGATCTAGATATAGAATAAGAATATAGAACAAAAATATAGAATAAGCTATGGTATTAAAATTAACGTGGTTGTTACACATATGTATTTATTGGGTAATTTTTGCCAAGCAACCGCGCGCGTACACTCTCTTTGAAAAAGGCCGCCGTAAGCGGCCGAAACTCGAGTCGGATTGACCGACCATATTACGCGTAAGTTATCCGTTTACCCAATAAATATAAATAAGCTATGGATTCTAAAAGGAACAAATTATATTGTATGATCAACACTTTTTTTCTTTTCTCGTGGAGGAAATGCATTTAGGTATATCCTTCCGCCTGCGGTAGACATCGGGCTACGTCGTACTCGTCACCCCGGAAAGACTTGGTGCCCCTAACGACTAAACATCCACGAGGTTCCACTTCTGTCGCCTATAGCGGGAACGCGGGGTCCCAGTCGTATTTTTCGCGAATCCCGGCGCGGCCTGCCCGTTCCCTGAACCATCTCAGACATAACGCCCCGTCAGCGCCGCACCTAAATCCAAGGCACGCCATGACCACCTTGAAGACCAGCCGGTAAAGTAGGTGCCAGATATGTTTTTATCAACCCTAAAATCACGAAACATGATCCACGACAGGTAAATAAATAGGTTAATACTAAATTGCACTTAATTTAAGATAATCAAAATAAAACAAAACAAGACTCTCCGACTAATATTTAAAAATCCGATATGCATCTTTAAACATATCCAACATTATACTAGTCAAGCCCTTAAATTCGATACCCATATGGAGGGAGATTGTCAAAATGTATGATCAACACTTTTGCACACACAGCAGCCATTTGTGTAGGCCATCTTGGATCGATATTATTTACCAAACATAGCTGAGAACCACCGCACGGAAACTATCCTTCACATACAAAACCGCATCGAAATCGGTCCATCCGTTTCAGCTCTACGGTGCAATAGACAAACAGACAGACATCGACGTCAAACATATAATTTATTCTTACATAGATAACTAACTACTTGCTGTGTATTTGAAGTAACTCACTACACCAAACGTATTGTATGTACCAAAATGAGCAAAAGAGTAGAGCAGAATTTGCTAAATTTATATTAAATTTTACTCTATAACGCTTTCATTGCTTTCATTCAATTACCTAAAAACGTACACCCTTCAATTCAATAAACACAGAACAGCTTCCGAACTCTAAACCTGTCTTTATTTCAGCCAATAAAATTAAGCCTACGACTTTACTCATTCTCTAACATTGGTTCCATTAAAAACTCTTTCGCCATCCGCCCCTTAACCATAACCCTCAATTATCTTAATCACCCCTTAAATTTGGCTTGTACGGTAGATAAGTATGAGTCACATCACGGGGTGAAACATAACCACCTATGTAATTTATTAACCTGAGTCTTTCGTTTTATGCTTATGAATTTTGAACCGTGAATTGAATATTCAGAGGTCATTAAACGGCTTAACGCTTACCTTACATAATTGAGGTAACACCAGCCTATCTATCTAATAAGAGAACTGTTACAAGCTTCTTTTATATTATTATGTAGTGGCCCGTTCTGGCTTCGCTCACGGGAATCAATAAATTCTTTAAAGGTGCTGTGAACTGCCCCATCGGAGTTTTTTACCTTTTATAGGCTCACACTTGACCGCCATCTCGCCTGATGTTAAGCGACGATGCAGTCTACGATGGGGCATGGTTACCTAGAAGAAACCTTTGCCAGTTATTCTACCGCCAAGCAGTAATGTGTAAGCGTTACTGTATTCCGGTTTGAAGAGCAATGTTTCCAGAGAAATTACTAGGATTAGAGATGTAATATTTTAGTTCTCTGGGTGACGAGCGCAATGCAGTGTTAGGTAATGATTTGGACTCTTCATGTTCCAATGGCTGTATGTCACTGTGATGTTATGTGGCAGGCATGTTGCTTACCGTCAGGCTTATGTCCTGGTCGTCACGTCACTCTAAATTAGTATTTAAAATAAAACCGATTCACTCTCGATTTGAAGAGTCAAAATTGGGAACAAGAATTTAACATCGGTAAAAACCACTAAGGCAAGGCATTCCACAACCACAATATGTAACATATTGTCATATAAAGGTAAAACTAATTGAAATAAAAACTATCCTATTAACAAGTTGGTTCAAAACACATAAATGCTAACTTTTGTTGACTTGGCGAAGAGTTCACTGGGAACAAGTTTTGTTTTTCATTCTTATTATTAAAAAGAAAGAACTTTTTGTAGACCTTTTTAAGGTGTATAATACGGCAGTACATTATTTTGACCAATCTCGTAGGGTTCAGCCGGCGTTTGCAATTTAAGCGCAAAAAATGTGTTTATTTTTGACATTGTTTTAGAAATCTTTAAAATTATCAGTGTTTCTTTACTGTACTATGGATGTATAAAAACTTTCCTCTTGAACCACTCTATCCATCAAAAAAACTGCAACAAAATCCGTTATGTAGTTTTAGCATTCATAGGGATATAGGGGCAGAGAAAGTGACTTTGTTTTATACCATGTAGTGATGATGATTAAAACATAAGTGTTAGTAGCTCACCCTACGTTCCCACTGCTGAGCTTTCTCTCAAATGTAGAGAGTCTAGGCCACAATCTAATACGTGTATCAAGTGGAGTTTGATGACTGAATCATGTTTTCGAAATATGCCTTTCTTGGATACGCCAGTTTTCTCGTAATGTTTTCCTATCCAATGTTGTGTGAGAAATGATCGCCAATTATTTATGTGTTCTTTTGTCCATTACGTACTTTCGTTTGTTATTCCTACTGTTTGATTTTCTAGACATTTTTCTATCTGAATTTCTAATTTCAATCTATCTGTTGAGCCAATTTGCCAAAAAAAAAAATTCGCTTTTTAAAATTACTTAATTTGTTTTAGTAAAAAAAAAGTTTTAACAGTTTCCACAATAAATGCAAGTACTTACCAAATTATACACGTATATAACAAAATTATGTTCAGTAGAGTTTACGAGTGTATATCTACGAAGATAAAATAGAGATCTAAAGCTGAAATGAATAAAAACCTTAAATTTTATTTCGGGGAAAAGATTCCAAGAGCAGATTCCTTTTAACATAAAATTCCTACTGCGACAGGCGTACGTATTTCATACACGTAAGACCATGGTAACACTTACGAGAATACCAGTATTGTACGCTTTACTCATATTTTCTTCATCATAAAACTAACCCTTAAACCAAATTTAATAAAGCTTTGATATACTCGTATGTATCTATTTTTATGTGAATACTAATATTATAAATGTCAATGTTATTTCAGCATTCAACCATTTTTAAAGACGGATCCATAAATTGAAGAAAATCCTATGTTAACACTATTGGATGTTTGTTGTTCAATCATATAAATTACTATTTTTCTGTCCAAAACATCTTTCTAAATTTCGTCAATCAACAAGCCAATGATCGAGTATAAACAAAACTTAATGATTACTTCCAGAAGTATTTATAAGACTGTTTCAATAAAACAAAGAGAAATACTTAATTTTCTGTGATTTGCCTTTAACTTCTTGTCTAAACCAACAAAATGATCATTTGAGAAATGGTGAAGGTAACGAAAGATATGTTATACCACAGAAAGAATTTAGGGGTTAGGTAGTTTATGACAAAGCTATAAACCTATCAGGACGGAACCGATCCGATGCCGGGATATGGCTCGAGGATGATTTGGATTAAGTGACAGCAGTAAAGCGGTGAAAGATCTAATCATTTAAAGACTGGTGTAGAAAATAAATGACGATCGGGATTGGAGTGAAAACTGAGAGGACAGTAATATTATTTACCATTTTTGATACGCTTTTACTAGGTCGACCCTTTTTGTAACTAACTATGTAATGAAATCTAAGGTAACTAATTAGACCATCTTCCAAGGATCGTAGCGTTATGAAAATTGGCAGCTGTATGTAGTTCTGATGACAATACAATAATATTGTACTGTCGAACTGATCTAATGATGGATCCGGAAGATATGAACTGAAACTTCATTATGGAACATCGTGTAATAGCTGTGTTTCGATTTGTTAGAAAAGTCTTGTAATTAACTTTGACCACGATTAGGTTTCAAGGTCGGCTTTGAAGCTGGAAGATAGGCAAGCGTGTTTTTGTAGTGTTTTTTAAACTATTCATTTATTTCTTGTAAAAGTGAAAACTGCGTTGAGTTATTTTGACAGGGGAGTATTTGTTTGGGTTTACGTTACCGACATGCAAAATAGCAGTTATCAATAGCTCAGTTGACGTAATATGCAACTTTAGAACAAAGTCAAAGTCAAAGTACTTTATTCATAAATGTACAATTTACACGTCAACATAAAAACAAAAGAAAGAGCATACAAATTGTATACATTTTCAAAGTTTAAGCTTTACTGTATTATAATAATTATTGCACAGAAAACTGTCAAGCATTATACGAGTATAATATGTTCTATGTCAAATGTTTGTACTCGTATACATTTTTATAGGACTTTGCCATCACTCTCAAAAAATTCGGTGTAACTATAAAAAGTTTGATCGATAAGCCAGCACTTTAATATATTTTTAAAGCTGCCGAAACTTGGGGCAGATATAATTATTTTGGGACTAATTATTACTAATCCTACTTAATATTATAAATGCCAATGTTTGGATATTTGAATATTTGGATGTTTGTTGCTCAATTACGTCGTAACGTATGAATGAATGGGGCTAAAATTTGGAACATAAGTAGAGTAGAAGAGAAGTAGAAGAGTCTGGAAGAACATTGGCTACTTTTTTATCCCGAGACAATAACGAGAACGGGAACTACGTGGGCAAAACCGTGGGGCACTGCTAGTACTCCATAAGCTATAGGTCTATAGGTTTACACTTCTATCTTACTGTATCTAAAGACTAGCATATTTTGTAGTTATTTTTGAAGTGAAAACTTCTTTAGGCGCGCCTAGACAGATTTTTCGTGGGCTGTGAATTGAATTCATTCGTCACGCTCAGGTATGATAAGGAAGCTTCGGGTAAACTCGGGACCATGGCTATTGGCCATTTAGAAATACGTCAGCCAATGGGAAATGCTGAAAGGGCGTGGACAGGCCATCATGGCATGGCCATCTAGAAACGCATCAGCCAATGGGAAATGCTAACGCATTTCTAGATGGCCATGCCAAGATGGCGAGGCCACGCTCTCCGGTTACACCCGTGTAGTTTCCAAGGTAAGCTATCAAATTCTGAGTTTTAAGTTTTCAGTTCTATCGGCAGTTCCTATGACTGACATTTTTTTTTAATATTAAAATTGTACAAATCGTTACATAAGCGTGAGATAGCACGTGTTTTGATGTATTGGACCAATGATTAGTTTATAAATGTTTACTGAAGGATTAGGACACGCTACTAAACTTAGCCTAGCCTCTAAGTTCTTTCATTGAACGTGACTAGTATATTGATCCGCGTTTGTATCCTTAGTGAGTATATAATATTAGTGAATATAATAAATTATCTTTGGTACTGGTCAGCAAGGAGTAATAAATGCGGAGTGCGTAGAAGAATCTTTAAATTCAAAGTCACAGTTCTTTATTCATAAATGTACAATTTGCACGTCAATTAGGAAAACAATTTTTGATATAATCTTTAGGTTATCATTATCCACGGTCATTCTCCATAATATAATGGACTGCATTGTCATATAACATCAAACGCAAACCAACTAACGATAAAAAAGCGTGATAATGGAAGCATTATCACGCTGGAAGCAGTATGTGCACTTTTAAATGTGGTATTGTTTATCGCAGAGTTTAAGTTGTACTCCAAATTTGGTATTTATTTGTAAATTTTATCAGTGAAATTTTAATTCTACGAAAATCCCAAAATTGCTATATATTCTGATCTCTTTAGATACACAAAAACGTTACGTTACCAAGAAAGCAAACAAAAACACATCAACGTCCCGACCAATTTGTCGTCTGTCCAAAAAATATCGTCCACGTTTGCTTACAAGTTTAGCAACCCCGGCTAATTGATTGCAGCGTACATTGACAAGAAACGTTCGGGAATGATACATCATGTCGTGTCAGAACATGCTGCCGACAATTTATCATGTACCACGTGGCGTGTAGACTTGGCTTTAAGACGGGATGAGACTTGGCTTATTCGCACTAGTGCTAGTTCTGGATTAGACGGAGCATGGTTTGTCCTAATTTTCAATGTCCACATACAATGTTGATGGTCTTATGCATTGGGAATAGTGCAATAGACTATCCTAATACTAAATTCGGTGTTTTTTGGTATATTACATGGTTATAAACGAAAGTATTCAGTAGTATTTAGTAGTATTATATAAATTAACGTCGCCCCCCCTGCCTGTATTTTGTATGTAGGCTATTTTCCTTGTGTTGGTTGCCTGGAAGAGATTGCTCTCAGCAATAAGGCCGCCACTTGTGATGCTAGTTCTTAAGTTTGTCAATGTAATTTTTTTGATTTGTTGTATCACAATAAAGAGTTTTCTATCTTTCTATCTATCTTTACTACCACATGCACGTCAAATGAGAGAAAAAATATAATTTAAATAATATTGACACAGACTTTAAAGTTTCTACTTTTGTGTGATTTTAAATCAGTAGCCTGACAAATGTATATTCGGCTTGAAATCAGAGCAGGTACATTCTAGAAGTTTTGAAGCACATTGTCTGACCTAGTGGCTTGGTTGGTGGTAAGTCTAAGTCGTGGATCGTGGATTTGATTCCCAACCAGGTACATTAGTTGTGTAATGAATATAAATTTAAAATTTGTTATGTGTCTGTGTGTTTCTATACACAAGACGTACAATTTACATATTAACATATATATAAACTAGCTGACCCCGCAAACGTTGTTTTGCCTTAGTGAACAACCCTTGTCACTTAGGGGTATGAAAAATAGCTAGTAGCCGATTCTCATACCTACTGAATATGCATATAAAATTTGGTTAAAATCAGTAAAGCCGTTTCGGAGGAGTAAGGAAACAAACACTGTGACACGAGAATTTTATATATAAGATACTAGCTGACCCCGCAAACGTTGTTTTGCCTTAGTGAACAACCCTTGTCACTTAGGGGTATGAAAAATAGCTAGTAGCCGATTCTCATACCTACAGAATATGCATATAAAATTTGGTTAAAATCAGTAAAGCCGTTTCGGAGGAGTAAGGAAAAAAACACTGTGACACGAGAATTTTATACATAAGATATTTTATCGGATAATTGACTCTATTGTAGTACAAGCTTTGTTTAGTTTGGGGCTAGATGGAGTTGTGTGAGAAATCTTCACCAATATGCATCTTATGTGCACCGTGGACCCCCCCACCGCAGCTGGCAAACCAAGGCCTAAGCTAACAGTGGTCAGAGCTACAGAGTAATAAACTTTTCTAACAAAGGTAAAGAGACAAACATTTTATTGTACTTAAATAATAATAAAAACAAAGTACAGATACGGATTGTTTGTCTTAAAATTGCATCTCTCAAGAAAAGAATTACACTAGAGGAAAAACAAAAAGACAGTGGATCAAAACTTCTTGAGGCGCGCCTAGACAGATTTTTCGTGGGCTGTGAATTGAATTAATTCGTCACGCTCAGGTGTGATAAGAAAGCTTCGGGTAAACTCGGGACCATGGCCATTGGCCATGTAGAAATACGTCAGCCAATGGGAAATGCTGAAAGGGCGTGGACAGGCCATCATGGCATGGCCATCTAGAAACGCATCAGCCAATGGGAAATGCTAACGCATTTCAAAAGTAGGAAAACACAAATACTCTTATAAATGATCTCGTAACAGAAATAACGTTTGCACTGTCCTAGAATATAAAGTAAAATTTTACGTGAAAGTAAATATTCGTTACCACAATTTTACATCTCATAAATAAGTGCCGCATCCATTTCAATGTGCCATAAAATGTTGGCAGTGCAGTTCTACTTGAATTTGGCACTAGCTTTTGGTGCCGCAAAACAAATGCGACTAAAGTGAGGACTCGGATCTTTGTATGCGAGTAGAGCGGACGTATTCAGAGCTTAGAATTTGAAAGGTGTCTTGAAATACGTCCTTTGTGCTTTAGAGTTTTTTATAATGATGCTCCTATGCTATAGATATATAAAAAAATAAGTGTATCTTAATCATAGTTACAAAGACGTGCTTTCCTATATCTATATATACACCTTCAGTCCATGATGCAGTGTGCTAACTAAAGAGAAACCGATTTACTATAGAGTTGAAGACATCCCAGATTATTTCCACCTGGAAATACCCATTCAGGCAACGCATTTCAAGGTTTAAATGTTCTTATTACGACAGTGGCGTCAACCTTCTAGTTCCAATCTTTAATAACTTCTAATCTTCTAATAACACCAACTAAAAAAAAGAAATTACTTTCTGAACTTCTGAATTAGCTTTTTAGGAATTTCCGTTACTTAAAACCCTACTAATTTTATAAATGCGAAAGTTAGGATGTTTGTTGCTCAATCACGTCAGAACTACTGAATGGATACATTTTGTTATCACGGTAAAATAACGGGAACTGGAACGGCGCGGGTAAAACCGTAAAACACTGCTAGTAATTTATATACATTTGACTTTTTCACTCGTACCTAAGATTGTAACACGTCTTCAATGTCTTGGTGTATAGAACGAAATACCCACCAACAACACACTAACCCAATGCGTTTGACATTTTATAGATGACTCAAAACTGAAGCTACGTATAACAGGAGGAGATTCGTCCCCTGAATTCGCTCCCTAAGCGTGATTAATACACGTCAGATACATGGCACTATGCATCACAGAATGGCTTCCTATCTATAACTAAATCGAGACAGACAGTAGCGTCGTGCGTCTTGGAATTGCCGGAGGGTTATCTACCATGAATATGGCGAAGACCACCGTATGGTGTCGAATGATAAGTGGCTATGGGCTCGGTAAGCTAAGCTATATAATTAAACCCTAGAAAGAACAAAATTAAAAATGTTGAGTTAGCCCTGACCACGGGCCCTGACCATCTTGGATTTGAGACGTAGTGTTTGGTGTTTTAATAGCGTTTTATTTTTCATTTTATACTCTTTCTTTTATTTGATACCCAAATTGAGGGATTTGTGAAGAAAAATGTTAACGGCCATTTTGTGGTGGCGGCCATCTTTTAGGTGTACTACTCGTCCAGTTGCCTAAAATTAAAAAAAAAATACTATTCTGTGTGACTGTGTTGTTTAGTGTGTGGCTTCGGTGAGGAAGCAGATATTTCCAGTGAAACTTTGTTTGAACTGCTAGTTTTTGTTAGCCGTTGTAGAAGTTGAGAAATTTAGTCAAACACTATTTAGCTTAAGAGCAGTCTACTAAATGTTTCCACAGCTGGGACTTGGGGTCTTATGCCACAAGGAGAGAGTCAATGTAAGGTCATAATCCACCACGAAAGGATTTAGCGCTATTTCGAACAAGACTTCGAAGTGGTGTGCGTGGGATTCAAACCAGGGGCTCCGGATCTTCAGTTGCCTTTCTCCCGGCTAGGCCAGCCGTATCCTAATCCCTATGTTAAAATATGTTTGCGGGATAGTATTTAAGTTGTATTTAAGTAATATATTTTGTGTCATCTCAGACTAGAATTTTTTGTGTTTCAAAATTCCAGTCAAATCAATCAGCTGTCCTGGCGTAATTAAGCAATAAACAATTACATTTTATAAAGGTGAAAGTTAGGCAGTAATAATAAATATTGGTGGAAATTTAACACGCAACGCCATCTTGCCACAAACTAATCAAAGCTTGTACTAAGCGAGTTAGATAGCTGATATAATAGTACCTAATATATATTTTAACCTTATGACCGCCAGAGTCGCCTATACTTGACAAGCGCTAGCGAGCCATGTGCGCCAACAACGTCTATAGTTGAAAAAAATCGGACTATACCAAAATATTGTGTGTTAGATATCAAATGGTGACACCACATTTTTATTTTTAATTTTGAGCTTTTTTATACGCTTGGCGTACAGTGCACGGAAATACAATTTAGTCCTGGCGGTCAAAAGGTTAAATACATACTTATTATGCATACAAAACACCCAGGCACGGTCAAACATAAATGTTTGTCAATAAAATCGTAAGAACTCAAAGTCTAGAATAACACACAGGCCACTGTGCTTTCAGACAAAATACCAAGTTTCAGAAAATGGTAGCATATACTTACTTCACGCGAACGAAGTCACAATTAGATTCATCATCATCATCAACAGCCCACTAAACGTTCCCACTGCTGGGATTCGGAGCCTTCTCTCGCAAGGAGAGAGTTAAGGCCATAATCCACCACGCTGGCCCAGTGCGGGTTGGTGGATGACACATGACTTCGAAAGATTCTAAGTACATGTCGGTTTCCTCACGATGTTTTCCTTCACCGTCTTAAGTTAGTGGCATTACGCACGTGACTTCGAAAAGACAGTGGTGCGTGTGGGGTTTGAACCCGGGGTCTCCGGATCGGCAGTCGCCGTTCTCCCGACTAGACCAACCGTAACTTAACAAGCAATAGCATAGCAAGCAATTATATTATAGTGATTTAAAAAAAGAATTTACAAAACCAGTAGGATGTCATTATCAAATATTATACCCTAATAGTATAAAAGTAAACTCGTAATAGTTTATTCACATCTGAAAATAAATAAAAATTGTTGAACATTTCACACTACACACCATCTGCCCCAAACTAAGCAAAGCTTGAAAATACTCCTAAATGTAAAACATAACAAGTCCTGACACATCAAACATATCGAATTTAATTCTAATCCATCATACAAACAGCACAAATTGGCTAAAATCCAATTAATGAAACGCAAACGAGAACGTTGTGGTTGTAAATTGCAATCATCGATTTATTCAGAACTTGGAACTCTTAATTATGTGGTTATTAGGCTTAGTGTAAAATAGTAGGAAATGATGGTAGGACTGAGCAGAGTTCATCTGGGAAATTATCATACCCTTGCCTACTTTTACGTTACGTCTTGGGTGTGTCATCTGACGTGATTGAGCAACAAACATCTAATCATCCAAACTTTCGCATCAATAATATTAGAAATATAGAAGTATAATTTCAATGAAAGAACTATTACCAAAGTGAAGATAAGTAGGAAAATATAAAATTATTTTTTAAAAATAAAACACACAACTGATTTCCCAGAAGCCAAACTTCTCTCTTTATTAGTTCTTTATTAGTTATCTAGGAAAAGTTGATTGTAAAGGCCTCATCACTCAAAAAATGGAGGTAAAAAAAATGGTCTGTAAAGTCGGTTTACTGACGATAGTTGAACGTGACAACGCTGATAGCGCGCTGAATCAGTACGCTGATAGCGCGAGTAGTGATACCGCTCGACTCGGCGGGTGGCGCCCTCAGCGCTCAGCTTCGTCCGCATGGCACGGACGACGAACCAACGGTAACGGCGGAACGTTACATGACGTCATGTTTTGCGGGCGTGCAGCCGGCTTCGTCGAATTATAAGACGTCAAAAAATGCTGAAGAAAACCACAAACCGATACATTTTTACATATTTATTTTGTTTATGTTTATTGCTCCAAAAGTGCTAAGTTGAATTCGATAAAAAAATATTGTAAATCAAAATCAAATTAAAACTAGATCAACCAAAAAATATTTTTTTAAAACGATTCTAAATTGGCGGACTGATCGCGTAAAACATTTTAAACCGAATCGAGAACCTCCTCTGTTTTTTAAGTAGTTTTAAAATAATGTTTTATAAAAAAAACTAGCCGTAGGTACACTGCGCGCGTTGCTGGCCACCTGTCGAAAATTGGTCGTACCATCTAGGAAATCATCTTACTCATCTTACTCATAAACATGATGAAATGCATAGATAACAATTCTATCAAGGACAAATAGACAAACATTCATTTGTTTACTTATAGAAAGCTATAGAACGGCGTAATGCTATTTCTATACTCTAAAATTTAATATCATTCTCATTCTACACGATCCAAATAGTTTACTACAAACAACATGTTATAAGCGTTATATTAAGCCCTTAACCCGAGCGCGTCTCAAAGACCCTCGCCAAGTTGACCGCCGGCTCCTCAACTAGTTTAGTTAGAAGTTCTAACAATGCAATTCGGTGCAAGCCAATGTCCGAATGCTCGCAGACTTTGGCTGAGAACACACGGAGCGATTTTCAGCCGCGCCCGCGGTTGCGGGCCCGCAACTTCTGTAGAATGCAGATATAATATACATAGGTATGTAAAAAAACACAACTCTCGGCGCGTGTTACGGCGCATACAGCTCCCACGCGGGCCGCAGTCGCCTACAGACACGGCAGATAGCCGCTGCGGAACTGCGAAAATCAGCGGTCTCGTGAATTTTTTAATAAAACCGAAGAGTAGCAACCGCGGCGGGCGCGTGTGAAAACCGCTCCATGAGTTCTTAGCTTTCAGCCAGCACTGTACCGAAATTAATTTTCCCTTTACACACATAACTTTGGATCGGATGTCAGCTGTTGAAATGCAATTTATGGGGTTTATTGTTTTGCGCTCTAACGCGGTCATTTTGGATTTTGTCTGTTTAATATCTTCTTTTCCTAAGCGTACTGTATAACTGTTTTTTATTCATGTTCTTTCATGTTGTTATATCTGCTTATTGTAAGTAGTTAGGCATAAAGTATAATTATATTTTTTAAAGTAATTTAGTTTTTTATTAATTCTAAGATGTTGAAGTTAGTTGTTTTTATACCACGGGACGCATTGTATAATATAGTGACAGAATGAGCAATAGGTATATGCGCCTAATATTAAGCAAAACAACCGCCCATAACAGCAAACGATCATACTGCTATTATAGGAATATGAAGAATCTACAGCAATGTTATGCTTTCATCAACCATACATGCGATGCTTTATTTTCTTCATTGCTATTTCTAGGAATCATAATCCTTTAAGCCCTAATACAGTAATGCTTGGATATTAAGTACTTGACGGTGCAATAGCTGGCAATCGTGTGGATACTTCCTCAGTTAGATTATTCAAAGGGCAAACTACAAACCGTATATTTGATTAGCTGTATTGATATTGTAAACAGTATAAAGGACTTAATCATGATCTAAATTACGAGTATTTAATTATTACCTCGACGTTTCGGCAGCATAACTGCCGCGCTGTGGTCACGAGAAGACTGAAGAAATGGCGGGCATATCTTCTCATTACAAAATGAGGTGATTTCCATGTCCTGGCTGGATTGAGTTCCTATATACTGTTAATGTTTTAACAGTTTATGAACTCAATACAGCCAGGTTTTGTGCACGACGGTCGCTTTAGTTTGTATTTATAAAATTTTACTCTTGTAAAAATAAAGTGTGATACATCTGTGAGCCGTGGCATATAGAATTCACTCTCGTAAGAGTTGGCATATGGAACCTCTTACGAGAGCGAATGTATAGGAAACTCTTTGGTTTTATAACAAGATTTTATTCCAAATTTGGATTTCGCTCGCATTTTATTTGACAGTCTTTTGTTTTTCTCAGTTCGGAAAAACGCGGCTCTAGATTTGTGATTCACGTCACAGAATTAATTCAAGTTTGTTTTTGTTATCACTTTCTCAAAATAAGGCCTACTGTCCACGCACGCGTCTTTTGTCGAATGCATGCATCCTACAAACAAACGCAAGACATGCGGCTGTCGTGTCGTTGTCGTTTCGTGGACACAGACTTCATTATTTGTACGCAAGATGCAAGCATTCGTCTTGCATCCGACAATTGTCGAAATCGTGCGGATGTCGTGCAGCTACGTGGACAATTGGCCTAAGTCCAGTAATAGGTTCCATGACCGGAACATAATTATTTTAAAAAACTCACTTGTTGTAGAGTACGATGTCAGGCAGCCAAATATGTTCCGAAGGTACGTAGAGCTCTTTCACTCCTCCGTACTCCAGCGGATCCCACTTGAACTTGTGATCTTCCCATTCCTGAGAAATTAAACATAATTAAACTATCATGTACTATGAATTTGTACTATGAATTAATCTACCTAAGCAGAGCTTGAGTGGGGTACTACTTCTTGTTTTACTATTTTTTGGCACAAGGCGAGAAATTACACTTACTAAGTGATAAGTTCTACATTCTATATATTTTAAACATTTGTAAGCCTAATATTTATAAAACGCGTATGTATAATATATTTATGAAAAAAGAAAAAATCTTATATATAAAATTCTCGTGTCACAGTGTTTTTTTCCTTACTCCTCCGAAACGGCTTTACTGATTTTAACCAAAATTTATATGCATATTCAGTAGGTCTGAGAATCGGCTACTAGCTATTTTTCATACCTTTATTTATATGGCAAAACAACGTTTGCGGGGTCAGCTAGTATATATATAATTTCTTCTGTCTTTCAATATGTTCGATTTACTTTTACTATTGATAGAATTCACATGTTTTTTAAAGAAATATCTGGAAAATGGCCTATTTGGTATCTACTTTCTTTTTGCAACCTTTGGACAACACAGAAGGCACAATACCCTACTAGCCTTTAGCGTTTAGGCTAGATTTACTACCAAAGCGTACTTGAAACCAAACATTTAGCATGACTGCAAAGACACCTCTACTAATGCATAATAGTACAAGTATGAATACACTGAGATGAAGCTTTAATAGTGACGAAACAACTATGGAAAGTATTTGATGACTCAATTGGTGAGAATTTTAGTTTAATTTCCATTAGTTTGACAACGAACTCTTCATTGCTTTATGTAATTCCAGGTTACTTACATGTTCAAGCCACACGTTTGTCGTCAAAATTTGGTCCTTGAGATTCTGTAACCAAGACAAAAATTAACTGTTACAAAATTGATAAAGCAATTTTAAGTTTTGCGATTCCATTGAAAAATTGAGACACGGGATCGGATTTATGTTTTAAAAATCGTGACTATAATATGTATTTTATGAAGCTACCTCTCACCGCAAAACTGTATCTGTATTATCAGTTTACAGTCTAATTGTAAATAATTGTAATTATCGTTTGATTGTAAACTAACCTAACCTAACCTATCGTAGGTTAATAATCTCACGAGTTTTATTACAAAGTGATCGCGGCTACAGTTTTACGATGACCTGTCAAGAACACCAAGAAAATTTAAATAGTCTAGAGTCAAAGTACTTTATTCATAAATGTACAATTTACACGTCAATAAATAAAAAATAAAAACAAAAGAAAGAGCATTCAAATTGTATACATTTTCCAAGTTTGAAATTACTACTTTACTGTATTATAATAATTATTGTACAGAAAACTGTCAAGCATTATATGAGTATAATATGTTTTTATAACAATTGTACTGACCCATGTCAAATTGTTGTATACATTTTTATAGGACTTTGCCATCACTCTCTAAAAATTCGGTATAACTATAAAAAGTAACGATAAGCCAGCACTTTTTGAAGCTGCCGAAACTTGGAGCAGATATAACTATTTTGGGAAGTGTGTTATCAACTTCAGGTCCCATAATGTGAGTTAGCTTCCGTGACCTTGTGAGAGAGTGTGATATAACATTCAGTTTGTCCGCGTTATGTATGTTGCGAGAATGTCTCTCTCCTCGCGTATTGTATGACTCTAGATTATTTCTAACATACCCAGCCACCTGGTAGATTAATATACCTGGTAGTCTATTCGTATAAAAAAAATATTATAGGACAAAAATATTAATCTTCCATTTTGATGGTCAGATAATACTTGTTATAACCAGGTTAAAAGTAACCAGGATAATATAAAAACCTGTACTAAGCCTAAAAAGCTTAATTTCTACTCATAATTAACGCTTAACACTGCAGGCGAGATGATGGTCAATCGTAAACCTAGCAATGAAAAGTAAACAATTTAAAATGTTTGTTGAAAAATTTTATTTTGAATATTTTGATAACAACGAATTTGTGACTTGACTAGTAATAACCAAGTACTTAATTAATATTCCACATTAGCTAATTGTGAATGTTTGTGTAGACCATCTCAGGCAGAATATTTTTGAGACAATACTTTATCTGTGACAACTAAACACATTTGTGTCAAAATTGTGAGAAACAAACAAATTTTCAATTCAGTGGTCCAGAAAAACAAAAATAATTCGATCGACTTTGAAATCATGAAAAAGTGGTACATCCATACAGAAATTTATGAAATACATAGAACAGTTGATTTATTTCTCGATTTTAGGATCGATCTCATATTAAAAACAGCTCATTGTGCCAACTAGCCAAAAGGAACGCTGTGCTTATGGCCAAACAGTCTTTTTCGGCTTTGATCAGGTGTTTTAAGCCACTAGGTACCTACATCATACATAAATATATCAGGGCCAAGACCCTGAAGGCCGGTGTTAGCTGAAGGCCTTTATTCAATCGCTCTCGAACTTCATATATTCTACATGCACTCCATGTCTGCCTAATATTCAATGGCCAATTTGAATGTGTAAGGTGTAAATTCGATTTTGGATAAGCTTCAGGCGTCTGTCGCCTTTTAAACTTGAGGATTTTATAAAAGCTTTGGCCTTTGTCTAAGGGTACATATAAAATTGTACGAAGTTGACACTAGGCTCATATATAATTAGTTATTCGCGCCTGGTATCTTATGTCACATTCTCAAACTTCTACTTAATCTATATATATAAAAATCAATGCCACTTTTCGTTGTTATTGAACTCCTCCTGAACGGCTGGACCGATTTGAATGATTTTTTTTGTATACGTTTGGGTAGGGCCCTGGAAGGTTTAAATTCACAAATCAGCCCGGCAGATGGCGCTGCAGTTGATATCTAGGTTATTATTCGAGCGAAGCCGGAGCGGGCCGCTAGTTTATTTATATTTAGAACCACAGAGTCTAGAATAGCTAATAGTAATTTATATCACGGGAACACAACGGAATAGGAACTTCGTAACTACATAGGTAAAGTTGTCCAAACATACACATTTGGACACATACCAATCATCTCCCAATTTTGGAAATTCCCAATAAAAAGAATTGAAGTCATACTGCCGTATTAATTTATTATTATTGCCGACATAAACTCAACTTTAGCTCTGGCTAGAGTTAATTTAAAGGCACAGCTGGAGAAATCTATGTACCTACTAATATGTTTTGCTTGAAAATTTCTCAACTTTTTGTTCGCGTACTAAGGCAGAAGAACTTAATCGTTAGAAATGGAGTTATGTTATTCTACACAATCCTAAAAGAGTTCGTATCCACAGCGTTTCTCCGTTTCAGTTCTGTGTCAACGCATATTACTACTAAACATAATACGACAAGGTTTCATTTGTAATTCTCGTGTAAGTTCCTACATTATGTCCATTTCGTTTCATGCATGATTCGACACTAGCGTTGTCGGATATGCGGCCAATTTGCCTGCAGCAAGCTGACTGGTGCCCGGGAAACAATTCCAGCTTAGTATGTGACTATGACCGTAAACGTAACTGCATATTTGCTCCTAACGGCTCGTGATAAGCTGAAATGTTTGCTAAACCTGAATCTGCAGCAACTCTATGCAACTAGCCTTGTAAATGCTACATGAATTTTGGAATAATTATTTTAATTTTTGAGTGTTCTTTGTATAACAAGTACACAGTCGCACTGGACGCAACTCGTCCAAGACGTAATAATTAAAATTTTAAGATAGCACTAACAGAGAACCTCATTCAAAAATAGACAATTTGGATTACGAAGAGTATTTTCAAAACATTTTACCAATATGCTTGTAAAAATAATAGCTGCACTGCTGCACATAAAACAATAGTATTTTTTAATCTGTCTACAAACATTACAAAAAGGTTAAAATTTCTGTATCTATTTATATGTGTGGTTGTATGTTTGCTCATTCACCCTGGAACTGGTCAGGTTGAAATTCGGAACACAGAATAGTCTGGTATAACTATTAACGAAGGAGAATAATGGGGAAAAAACTATGCAGATAGAAATACTGTGTTTCCATGTGTGTATATTTACAGTTATAAACAACGAAGTATTACAAATAGAAGCGTTATAGTCTAACAATCATGCAATAAATCACAGCGAAACTTGCACACATACTCATGTACCTACACACATACACACTTCCATATGTATTAATAAATAACATGCGGAAGAAAGAGACAACATATCCAGCTTATCGGTTATTGGAAAGAAAAAGATAGGTTTATCCGGTATCTACAGACTAATATAAACAATAGAGTAAGGTAAGGTAAAAGTGAATATCTACCGATTGCTAATTTCAGGAATTGGTTTTTAATGTGTGAATTTGAAATGTTGATATTTTATCTGGTTGGTAAAAATAGGATTTGACAATATGTATTAAAATGAAATAAAATTGCTATTTTGATATCGAACTATAGTTATATTCAAAATAATACAGAATACACAAAAAGGCTATTTTAGTACACAATCTGAATAGGTGCCGTTCATACCTATTTAAATTTTAATAAATGTATGGATGTTTGTTGCTCGATCAAGTCGTAACGTATGAACAGATCGGACTACAATTTGTAACATAGATAGTTTAGTCTGGATGAACACAGGCTACTTTTTATCCCGGGGGAATAACGGGAACGGAAACTACGCGGGCAAACGCGCGGGGCGGTGCTAGTCAGAAATATAGTACATAACTAATACATTTATAAGTGTTATCAATTTCTTTAGTTTTACTTTCAATCTTTTGATCTCTAAAAATATTAAAATAACATTTTTGTAGACACAAAAGAAGAAAGGATTCTATCACGCACAGTAAGTTATAGGTATTTTATGAAAAAAGTACCTTATTTAGAAAAAATAATTTTATGAAATGTTCATAAATTTAAACAATGTGAAATAAAAAAATATTTGTGTTCTACTATGCCCAACTTCCTCTAGCAAACAGCATCATACCACAACACAAGATCTCCGCCATGGCATTAATCGGATCTCTCTTACACTCTCTTTCTAATCTGACTATGTCCATCTCGCTCTATCCGTTCGTAGAAATAAACAACCAAACTTAGTAACAAATAATTTAGAAAAATAATTGTAGTGTTGCTAACGCATGAAATTAAACATTTTTCTCTTTAACAGTTGCAGAATTAGTTTTTACAGTATCTAAAAACACAGGATGGCATTTTTTCTTCTGTTTACAAAACAATATTAACCAAAAATACCTAAAAGCGATACGACTGCTCTCGACACTTGAGAGTACATGACTGAGCGGGCATTAAGGCAGTTACCTCGTTTTCGTCTTGCCAAAGTTTAGCTCGGGTAACACGTCTAATTATTTATAGGTCATTGGTTATAAACGTATTTATGTTACCAATTTGGCTCCCATAATACAACCTTTGCTTAATTTGGGGCTGGATGGTGTTGTGTGAAAAACGTCCACCAATATTTATTTTTACTATTTATAAATATGTAAGGCGCTGCACTTTTTTAGCGTAGAGTGACGAGACGAGTATGATATGTGCTTCATGGTAAGCAACATGCCTGCCACGTAACAGCACAGTGACACACAACTATTGGAACAATGTTCCAATAGTTGTGTGTCCATGCAGATTCCAGATCACATTACCTAGCACTGCAGTCTGCTCGTCACCCAGAGATATAAGATATTTTATCTCCATGCCCCGCAATGTCTCTGGAAACATTGCCCTTCAAACTGGAACACAGTAGATAGATTAACTCTTTATTGCAGTTAATTTACCATAAAATCCATAAAAACTAAAATTAAAGTAGCATTGGGCGACCTTATCGCTTCAAACGATATCTTCCAGCCGACGTAAAAACAGATACGAAAATAGGAAAACGGGAAGTACAAATAAAAAGAGGTGGATTCTTCTAGAACATTTCTAAACAAAACTACACAGTAATGTTTGCTGCATGCTGCATGGCAGTAGAATAACTGGCAAAGGTGTGGCACTTCCCTAGACGGACTTTCCAAGGAGTCCACTACAAAAACTTCAACAACATCAACATCAACAGCCCACTAAACGTTCCCACTGCTGGGACTCGGGGCCTTCTCTCTACAAAAACTTACTAGGTACTAATGAAAAACAAAAACTCACTCAAAATGAACGTTGTCTTCAAATCACGTTTCTCAAGAATTTGTACTTGTAACTCCTTCACAATCCAATAGCTTTCAAATACTCGCCAACAATAGCTTACATTTAGATAGAATTAATCAAATCGTCTGTAACCTAGATGACGCGAAGCACGTTTTGTCTGACTAGCTTTACTGCGACGGTAACTATGATGGTTACCGTCTACAGTTGTCGTTCAGATAATACGTGTCTTGTTTACACGATTACAAGAGATCGTAACGCGTTAGAATGGAAAAAGGGTTAAGATACAAAAACGATAGATGAATCTAACGATATCCTATACCTATGAGAGAAAGATTTTGTATATTATACGAAGGTGAATAAGTATCTAGCTCAAGAAAAAACACTTATGGTAAACTAGCGAACGCGACAGACGTTGTTACAAAAAAAAGTTTGGGTTTCAAAAATCCACTTGAACTTATACAAAACATTCTAATCAGAATCGTTACTAATTTTAACAGAAAATCTTGTTTTTCTTTTACTTCAAAAAATAACACTTTTGGAAAACTAGCAAATCCGACAGACGTTGTTCGTACAAAAAAACATTCTCGTGACAAAATCCACTTAAACAAAAACAAAACATTGTAATCAAGATCGATACTAATTTTAAAAGTGAAGAAAATCTTGTTTTTTTCACTTAAAAAAATAACACATAATAGAAAACTAGTGAATCCGACACATGTTTTGGTACAAAAAATTATTCTCGTGACAAAAATCCACTTGAACATAAACAAAGCATTTTAAATCAAAATCGGTACTAACTTTAACGATGAAGAAAAACAAGAAACTTGGTTATATTTCAGACTATCTAAGTTCTGAATTTCACACTGATCCGTTCAGTCCCTACAGAGTGATTGAGCTAAAACATCCATCCATCTAAAGTTTCGCGTTTTATTAGTGGGTAGGATGGTTTTATGTACGCTGAGCTTGAACCTGTTTTGTGCATTAAAAACTAGAGAAATGGTAAAACCTTTCGATTTAGATAAGACTATAAGAAAAATCGTACAAAGGAAAAGTTTGTAGCTAATAAAACATGCCCAATCAATTAGCAAACAACGAAAGAACTTCCTCGCACTAAGTGCTGCAAAACTAAAACCGAGAGAACGTCGATCATAAAACCGCCGTAAACTTTTATGTTACGAACAGAGGCGTCTAGAACGTTTGCGTGGCCTCTAGAATGTTCTAGGATATTCCAGAATAGTCCAGAATGCTTCAGAATGGCTTCGCGGCGGACTGCACGGCAATTAGAGTCCCATGGCGGGTTGTAAACGTCAATTCCATTTCAATTAAGGGCCCTTTGCAGTCGCTTGTGAGACTCGGTGTGGGAATAAAATTCTCTTTGTACTTTTGTTGTTAAGTAAGTGTGCTGGTTTTATGTGGTTGGGTAAAAGGAAATAACGTGTGAAATTATACCGTACTGTGAGGAATGAGTGAGTAGAATCAATAGTCCAAGTATTATTGTAATTCTAATCCTTTTAATATATATTATATAAAATTCTCGTGTCACAGTGTTTGTTTCCTTACTCCTCCGAAACGGCTTTACTGATTTTAACCAAATTTTATATGCATATTCTGTAGGTTTGAGAATCGGCTACTAGCTATTTTTCATACCCCTAAGTGACAAGGGTTGTTCACTAAGGCAAAACAACGTTTGCGGAGTCAGCTAGTAATATTATAAATGTCAATGTTTGGATGGATTTTGCTCAATAACGTCGTAACGTCTGAATGAATTTGACTGAAATTTGGAACACAATTAGATTATAGTCTTAATGAATACACACGCTACCGGTACCGCTTTTTATCCGGGAAAAACAACGGGAAAGTGAAATACGTGTGTAAAACTGCTAGGCTCTGCTAGTAATATATCTGCTAGTAGTATATATATATATATATAAATCAATGTCAATTCAGAAAGAAAGGTAGGTACGGTAGGTCTTGAAATTTAGAACACACTTAGATTATAGCCAGGAACAGCCTATAAGTTACTTATTGTTGCGATAAATTATTGGAAATGCGAACAACGCAGGTTAAACCGCGAAGCGCAGCTGGTTTTACATGTTTGATAGATCTCGTAGCACAGACGCAATAGAAGAGTAGGTTCTGAGTTCAATTCCTACTCAGAGCACATATATTTGTGTGATGAAGTATGCATTAAGACTATGTATCCATATTCAATAATATCATTTATGTGGCTTATCATGTACAAACTTTATGAAAACATACTTTTTCCAATAAATGTACATCCAAAAAAATTATCTGACAAAATTAAATGTTTTTGTGTATTTGTGTACCTGTACGTAATTTGGTTTGTAAGAATGTATGAACTTATGTCTGTAAAAACTACTAAAGGGATTTGGATGAAATTTTGTACATAAACAGATGATGATATCGAATAACACACAAGCGATTTGTTTTTTATTCAGGAAAATAATATGATCGTGAACTACGCTTGTGAATCCGTCAGGTGCTACTATCATAATAATATTATTATACTCTTTTTTAAATCAGACCTATGATGGTTGAGCTTGTAAATGACGACGAAAGACGATTTCCAATTATTTCCTTTAATCTGCGAAAACAAAGACATTGTGATAAAATCCATAATTTTAGTTAATTAATAAAATTAACAATGAAATAATCTATTTGGTGTACATATGTATATAAAAGGTAGGCGATGTACAGATTCTTAGTACCTATTCTGTGTTGCGACGAAGATGGAATGTTAACTATGTCACACAAAGAGGGCTTAAACTAACGCAAACTAAACACTACTTTGACGCCCAAGTTGGTAAAGCCACTTGAGAATTACTTAGCAGACTTTGTAAGGTTTTAGATAATTAGTTACCTAAATAAAATGTCAAAGTTCTAATCTAGTAATGAACAGTATACATAATTTTGGTGTACCTTGTGTAGGATTTTAATAACGAGTGTTTAGATTAGTTCTTGGTTCTAAAATTGGACTTCAAGATTTAAAATTGATAGTTTTCATCATGAGGCCACCACAGCTTCCACAAAGCCACCACCTTAATGATGTTTAAGATACCTAAATCATCGTATTACTGAGAAACACAGTATTTTTTAACAAATCTTTTAGAGTAAGAAAGAAATGTGGACGATTGAGTAGAGTAAGTAAGTACTTAGAACACATGCTTACTCGCTAACTTGCTTAGACGGCCTACAACATTATAATAGAAAATATGTGAAGTAAGTAATGTTTGTATGTACCTTCATTACCCCATATCTCAAAATTGGCCGTCTAAGCAAGTTAGCGAGTAAGCATGCTTTCTTAGTACTTACTAACTCTACTCAATCGTCCACATTTCATTCATCAGAAAATAGGTGACGTCTGGCAGCTCTGGGATCTTGGACTATTTATTACAACGAGAACAACACTACATACCTAACGAATTACTTAAACTCGTCCTAAAAACATCTGAGTTAGGTTTTTGAGTCGAGAATGAATCCGTTTCCGTAAGTACGCGAGGTATCAGGCGGATGGTGATTAAGTGCAACCCTATAATTGATAATCAAGATGTTCAAGTCCATCACCCGGTGCGCCCATCATACTGGCGTCATTACCACGCTGAATGACAAAACGAAAACATTATGCCACATAAACGTTAGCATTTTGGTCACGCGTCACATCAACCAAGGGCTCGGAAAAGTTAAATCTTATATCCATACTCCTGTAAGTCTATTCAAGTAGGTATATATGTATATAGAACAGTGTCAGAGAGTTCGTTAGCAGGTCAAACACAAATAAGACAAGTTAAATTAGCGACGAGCCCGTGCGGAATACGGATCGCCTGGAGGCTTTAATTATATCTGATGGAATTAAAAATGTAGCTGCCAGTCTACGACTCATTTATGCTTGGTTTTGGTTAGAGAAATTTCTAACTGAATTTGTCTATTAGAACGATCTTATTTATTTTCGATTCTTGTTTACATTTATAGATCATGATATTTTATCTAAATCTTATACCTTTAAACGCGCAATCCTTGTATATATATGTATATACATATATATAGAATCTGAATCTCGGAAACGGCTCGAAAGATCTTCATTAAATTATGTAAGCAGGAGGTTTCGGGGACGATAAATCGATCTAGCTAGGTTTCATTTTTGAGAAACGTATTTTATGCGCGTTTCTAGACAGTGAAAAGCCGTTACATTGACATTAGAATGCGACGGTAAATTTCGCCGCGTTGCGCGTCAGTATTATAGCTCAGGCGGGAAGTTAGGTGGTCACGAAATGATAGGACTGGATTCGAATCCAGACGGATTCTCTTTTTTTGAGAAAATATATTACGGAGAGCCCTTTATCTGTAGATATCTAAGTATACTCAGTGTTTAAACCGAGCAAAGCTCGGTCACCCAGATACGAACACTTTATAAGCGAATGTTTGTGTGTACGTGTATAATAACACAAAATAGACAACTTTTTTTTCGATATTAGGTTTAAATTTGACCGCTATGCGATCCATTATGGGAGCGCGCTAACTTAGAAGAAACCCATTCACCACTGTAAAATAAGTATCCATTAATTTATTCACTAAATAAATCTATCATTCCATTGCAAATCGAAAGTCACGATTAAAAACCAAAGCAATATCATTTGTATCTTCTTTAACGACAGAATTAAATACTAAAAAAGTTATATTTGTAAAAATATATGCTAAATGTTCTTTTCTTTATGATGAGAAAAATTAGCAACGTTGAAAGAATTACAAACCACAGAAGAAGAGGCCAAAAAAGATAGAAAAGAAATAGAATATATGTAAATATAATATGTTAAATCCGAAACTCATTATGCTAAGCCATCCACAAAACTCTTTGTGGTATATCCCAAGACCGCCAAACCTTTTTCAAATTCATTACAAAAAGATCTCTAAGGGTCACTTAATCCCAATCGATTACGTCTTGCTATACTTTTAAGCTTCCTTATGGATAAAATGTGTTTTTGAAGTGAAAACTTCTTTAGGCGCGCCTAGACAAATTTTTCGTGGGGTGTAAATTGGATTCTACCGTCACGCTCGGGTATGATGAGAGATCTTCGGGTAAATTCGGGACCTTGGCGATTGGGCATCTAAATGCTAGATTTCTAGAAATGCGTCAGCCAATGGGAAATGCTGAAAGGGCGTGGCCTCGCCATCATGCCATGGCCATCTAGACATGCGTGAGCCAATAGGAAATGATGACGCATTTCTAGATGGCCATGCCATGATGGCGAGGCCACGCCCTCTGGTTACACTCGTGTAGTTTCCAAGGTAAGCTATCAAATTCTGAGTTATAAGTTTTCACTCCTATCGGCAGTTCCTATGACTGCCAATTTTTATGTAAATAGTGCACTTAACCATCATCTCGCCTGATCTTAGCGAGTCACTCTTGACTAGGAAACGTTAAAATATTATCCATCGGAACAACGAAAACCCACTCAGCCATCATATTCCACAGTTTGACTGTTCGCATAACAAAAGTGATGGCTTCTTCGTATGAGCCTTAAGAATATCAATTTTAAAACAGTGTCGGTGTATATAGCACTAATAAAACCGAAACTTGGGATGTTTGTAGTTTTGTGAACGGACTGGGTTGAAACGTCACATTTGCCGTTGAAATTGCCAAGCCGTGGAGTGCAAAGGCAAATGAAATTTGATGTAGATCTTGGACACCATCGAAGTCGTCGTCTGAAGAAGGAGAGACCATCAAACGGGTTGATTTTTGACCCATCAGATCACTCTGGCCATCGATATAAATCAATTAATGTCCCAAACTTCAGGCGCATAGAATTATGATATCGTTGCGAAGAGTGAGTTCACTCTTTTCATTTTAGTCGATTGTAGGAAGCGTTGAACGCCGGACGTTTATATACCTATCGCTATTCGTTGTCAACAACCACAATAAGTAGAACCACAACATACCTTGCCGCTTGCGATTCTAGGAGTCAAGTAGATTGGTAGTTGTAAACTACTCACGCTACACACAGAGGCTCAGTTTGTTAACAATTTTAAGGTGCTCAGGGCACATCTGTTGATTTATTTCGATGACTCTGGCTATACAGGGAGTGAACGCGAGAGCTTTGGGCACATTCCTGTAAGGATCTGTGCGTGGTGGTCTGTTTGACCTAATGTGAGTTATTTTTATGGCCTTTCGACTTATAATACGAGCAAATTTTAAGTACTTATTCCTAAATGGGTTTTAGAATTCTGAGGTTTTTGCCATTTTTCTTAAGTAATTCTTATTGTTTATTTATAACACGTACAAAATTGACGCTTATTTGGTAGTAAAACATATTGTTAATTGTGTAATTGTGCCGATGTACTCGAAACATGTTTATGTACAAAGATTTGTACAGACTGACCATGCATAACGTTTGATGCAATCAGTGGTTTAACTTAAATCTAAAAATAAATTAACTTAAAATATATTTATCTTCCGTCTAAAAATTTACATGCAGGAAGATTAACTAAGATATAAAAACCCACAATGGTTTTATGGCATGTTACGATGATCGTCCCATCGCTATCCCCAGCTGAATTCTCGACCGAAAAATATTCGAAGGATTAAAAATAGGGTTCTGATCCCATGCAAATAATTTCTTCAAATACTTGTTCAACGGAATCCTTTCTCAAATGTTTGAGCCCTTTCAAGTACCCAAAAGAGGTAAGGATTCTCGAGACAAATGGTCTAAATAAGATGTTTGCTCGCACTTACTCGTAAGTTAGTTGCTTTGTTGTTACTTCCATAGTGTAAGCATAAGTCATAATCAGCATCATCATCATCAGCCGCAAGACGTTCACTGCTGAACATAGGCCTCCCCCCTAGATTTCCACAACGAACGGTCCCGCGCAACCTGCAACCAGCGGTTTCCAGCGACCTTTGTGAGGTCATTTGTCCATCTAGTGGGAGGCCGTCCAACACCGCGTCTTCTGGTTCGTAGTCGCCACTCGAGAACCTTTCTTCCCCATCGGTTGTCAGTTCTGCAAGCGATGTGGCCTGCCCATTGCCACTTCAGCTTGCTTACTCTTTGAGCTATGTCGGCCACTTTAGTTCTTTTGCGAATATCCTCATTACGGATTCTGTCGCGCAAAGAGAGTCCGAGCATAGCTCTCTCCATAGCTCGCTGTGACTTTGAGCTTTGTTATGAGGCCCACAGTAAAGCATAAGTAGCCCAGTAATAATTGTTGTTGTGTGTTATCCCACTGCTGGGACTAGGGGGCTTTCTCTTACAAGGAAAGAGTCAGACCATAATCCACCACGCTGGCATAGCGCGGTTTGATGGATGATGAATTACGCATGACCTATTATTCCGAGAGCTGGTAGCAAATTTTAGGTTGAGGTTATTTGAGGCATGCCGAAAAGTTGTCACATACTTCTACCATATCCCAACAACATTATGCTTAGACTAGTATTTTATAAATTACTAACATTTAATGTAGTACCTCTGAGGTACTTCGGATCCGTGAGAGCATTGATTGTATCAAATAGCAGCTTCCTCTCACAGATCCAGAGGCTCATTATTTCTAAGTCTGATAGTAATAAAATGGATATAAGGAACTTTGTAAAACATTTTAGAATAAATAAAAGTTTAAAAAAAACCATATCCTAACACGAGGTATAGACGCGGCTGGTGAGTAGCGGGGCTAAATCAATCTCTCAACTTAGATAAGTCCCACCAATGTGATCTCTCATTTTGAGAATCTCTCCTTTTTACTTGTAAATAGTTGTTGTAAATAATACCTAATTAAAGTTTCAAGTTCCCTGAATTTTTTATATCTTTCACAAAACATTTTTGCACGCGCCTGGTAATGTTAAAATCCCAACTACAACGTCTGGCTTATTATTTTTTTCATTCTTTAAACATTAAACTACAACACACAAAAATTGCTTATTGTATCAAACATGAAAACTAACGTGGTTATTACACATTTTAAACAAATACACGGGTCACTCACTCAGTGCTAAAAACGAGCTGCGAACATGCGCGCGCACTCGCGATTGAAGAAGATCGCCGGACGCGATCGAAACTCGAGTCGGACTGTTCTGACTATATTATACGTGAGTGATATATAACAAATGCACGGGGCATTTGTTTAAAATGTTTCAAACATATTTATTAAATACAAAAATATAAATTGAAAATAAAAAAAAACTGTCTGGATTAATTTTGCCCCTCGTACTCACTAGCCAGGCTTGCACCTTCATGTTGGGGTAATAGGAGAAATGATATGTGTCAAGTTTTCATCTTGTCTCAAACACCTACCTAAAAATTGCTACCAGCTCTCGGAATATATAGACAGACTCTATTAAGACTAAACCAGCCGTAACTATAGTAGTAGTGCTCGCGGTTTCACACGCGTATTTTCCTTCCCGTTATTTTGGCGGGATAACAAGTATGTATTCTTCCTGACTATGATTTATCTGTGCTCCAAATTTCTGCCTGATCCGTTCAGATGTTACGATGTGATTGAGCAACAAACATTCATACGGTGAAATTTATAATATTATTAGTATGTACAAAGGATAATTAACAGCACCCTTTTTTTACCCGCATAGTTCCCGTTATTTTCCCAGGATTAAAAATCTGTTCTTCTAAATATAATCTACCTGTGTTCCAAACGTATACTGATACTTTCATACATTACGACGTGATTGAGCAACAAACATCCAAACACATATTATACTTAAAATGATTAGGTATCTACGGTTAGTACATATCCCGCAATCAATAACTACTAGTAGTACCTATAGGAAACAACAGAGGTAGTAAATATAAATAGGTTTCTATTTACGTCTCCTATAGTTACTGTTCTTTTAATTTCCGACGCACTTACCACCCCTAAACAGATTACTTTTCCTCTATATTATGGTACTTGACTCATAAAATGTATTGTTAAAACATTTTCTGCTCAGGAATTTTATTCGGGATCAGACGAAGAATAAAACATCTGAAAAACGATGCATATTTTAATCTTCAAATAAATATTTTATGACATCAAACTCTTGTAGACTACAGGCCCGTGAACAAAATTTACGGATCAAATGAACCACCAGGAGACCTATGTAGGATGATAGAAGGGTGTAAAGTATTAAGATTCAGCACTATGCCGTCACTTGTAAGCTGTCCAACTGAGTGTGATTGAAGAGGGGGGTCGCAACCCTCTACCATTTCTTCTTGTCGCATGATTTGTACGGCATTGCGAAATAATGGATTAGAAGAGGTATTGAAACTGTGTGGAACCAATGCCGTACTTAATCAAATGACCAAATGTGCTCTGTAAATTACTCGTACTCTGTAAATTTTTCCGGCAAACTAATAATTAAAAAGTTAAAATTTATAATTTTTACAGTTTCAATACCTCTTTTATTCTATTATTCCGCAACGCCGTACAAAAATAATGCGACAAGGAGAAATGATCGAGAATTGCAACCCCCCCCTCTTCAATTACACTCAGTTGGACAGCTTACAAGTGACGGCATAGTGCTGAATCTTATTACTTTATACCCTTCTATCATCCTACATAGGTCTCCTGGTGGTTCATTTGACCCGTAAATTTTGTTCACGGGCCTGTAGTCTATTGAACATCTCTGCAAAGTTGCAAGCTTATAGAATGTTGTTTATATTTCAGATAATGTGAAGCTTATTGGCATGATCTAAACTTCTTGCCCTTTTACTAACGGACTGCTAATCACTATAAAAGCGACATCATTTCATGGCTGACGGTCCAAATACATGAATAATAAAATTTAACTCTATTATATTATACCGTAATAGGATCGCATGTTCAATCGTAGGTTGTAGAATGCGGATACGTTCTTGGTGTCTTCACTCTTCAAATCGAGGGTGAATCGATATCTCATAGGTAAGCACACTTCATCGTAGACCGCATCGCCGCTTAACATCAGGCTAAAATTGCCAAACAGTGCAATTCTATCTGTTTATATAAAAATGAATGTTTGTCTGTATGTCGTTTATAGAATCGTAATGTTTGCATTTGATCATGTGATGGTATTCAGCAGAGTTGTTGAGCTTGAGTCATAGAAGGTTTCTGAGCTAGTGGACCAATTTTCGACTGGTAGCGTAGCAACGCGCGCAGGGTACAGTTAGTTACCCATTGTTAAAAAAAAATCGACGACATAAAAAGTGAGTTTCTTAATTTTACTCAACATATTGTTGTTATTGTTTTATTTTCACTATAATCTGATATTATAACTGAATACTGAAAACATTACACAAATCTTAATAGCGATCTAAAAATTACAAATCTGTATGATTTGTAATTAAAAAGCTTCCGATGTTTTGGTCGTAAATCGATTCGGTTCAGTCGGTTGCACTTTTAATGATTCTTATTTTCAATATGAGTTTAAACCGCAAAAGTTCTAAAACTATTAACTCAACATGATATTAATCATCGATATAAATCAAAGGATGTGCCCTCCCAAACTTCAGGCGCACGGAATTATGTTATCGTTGGGAACAGTGAACGCACTCTTTCCGTTTTAGTTGATTGCAGAGGATGATTACAAATGGAGCATGAGAATTTAAGTGAAGTTAAATTATTATTTAGAAGTTGTTAAGCAAAACGGCTGACGGAAAGTGTCTGGGAGTATTGGCACCTCGTTTTTAAGGATACTGCCTACAGCTTACGTAAAAATCACTTATTGGAACATACGTGAAGTAAGTAATGTTTGTATGTATCTTCATTACCCCATAACATCTCAAAATTGGCCGTCTAAGCGAGTTAGCGAGTAAGCATGTGTTCTTAGTACTTACTAACTCTACTCAATCGTCCACATTTCATTCATCAGAAAATAGGTGACGTCTGGGAGCTCTGGGATCTCGGACTAATCATCATCATCATAATAAGAGAGTAGAAAATGTAAGTGATGGATTTGGTTGAAACTTGGTGGGTATATTATGATTCAAAGATTTGGAAGACGCGTTGGATAATAATCAATCATAAATTTGATTATTATTTAACGGCAAACTACGTCGTGTCTTTTTGTCATCTATCCCACAATGTCTAAAGACAAAAGCCTTCAATCAGTGTGTCCTACCTGTCATGACCTTTGGTGCCGAAACGTGGACACAGACAGCTAAGGTGGTCCATGAATTCAAAGTCACACAACGAGCTATGCTTGGAGTTTATCTGAGGAATAAAATTCGGATTGAAGTGATCCGACAGTGAACCATGGTTCAACGCATTTGCAAACTACAAAAGAGTTTTAAAATTTGCTCTTACTTAAATTTAATAAAATAAATCAAAATAGTCTATTTAATGACAAAATTTTAATGTTTAATTGAATAATAGTACAAGATACCTGTCTGGGAGTGTTATCCTCTAAGTGCACTGCTTATTCACTTTTTTTTTTTGTTTTAAACTTAACCAACAAATCATCACACATTTTAACTGACACCAATGGAGGCTGTTCTGAACTCTCAAGATAAACTTCAGGCCCTATTTCTTGAGAAGATGGACAGATTTCAGACACAATTACAGTTGTCTCCTTCAGCATCAAAAACAACACTGGCGGACGAGTTTGCTTCCTTCAGAACATATATTTTGCTGGCGCTGAAGTCCTTACAGGAACAAATTACCCTCCTTGCACTTGAATCAGATAAGCAAGAGATGCGTGCCAGGAAGAAGATTGTCCTTATTCATGGCATTCCAGAGTTGAAAAGTGAGAATGTAGCAGCCTCTGTAGTCAAAGTGGTCACTGAACAGCTGAAGATTTCAGAGTTCACGGTAGCTCACATAAATAGGTGTCATCGCATGGGTCGCTCTCTTGCCCCTGATAAAACCAGACCTATCCTCCTCAAGCTTGGTGATATGGGTATGCGGCAGCGTGTATGGACTGCCAAGAAAGCCTTGAAAAGCTCCGGGGTAACACTGTCGGAATTTTTGACCAAACCCCGGCATGAAACTTTCATGTTGGCTCGTGAGCGATTTGGGATCACCAGGTGCTGGACACAGGACGGCTTCGTAATAGTTTTGGGATCAGATGATAAGCGGTATCGTATTTGTAGCCGCCCTGAACTGGACAATATTCAGATGCCGGCGCCGCACATTTCTTCCGTCGTTGGTGCTGCCACAGCCACCACAACGCCTCAAAAGGTAAGAAAACCCGACGTGGGAGCTGATAAGAAGGTTCCAAGGATAACGAGACGAGTCCCATTGAAATAATTCAGTGTTCAATACCATTGTTTATGTTACAATTTCACTTTATTTTCTTTGTATGTAGGTATAGGCTTTTACAGTAGAATCTACCTTCCATTTCTTTGTTTTGTTTTAATATGTACCTAGGTTTAGTTTGTTTTTGGCACGGTTCAATTTAATTTTGTGTTAATGCTCGTTTTACATAATTTTTGTTCGTTTATAATTTTTACTTTCTTTTTGTTTTCATGCTTATCATTAGACATATTGAGAAGATCTTTCTAACGTTACTGTCAAATTGAAATGACAAGATCATGTTTTTTTTTTTTCGGCTCATGGCGTATATTTCGCCACTTTGCTGTTCCGGAAATTAATTTAATTGATGTTCTTTCTTTTGTTTTGTTGCTTCGTTTTTAATTGTAGTTTCCTGTGATAATGTGCCATAAATTATATTTTAGTGTTATTTCATCTTGTCATGATGAGCTGTACAGTGTTATTATTGTTTTTGTGAATTGTACGCTATTTCTTCCCTGCACACCCGGACAGGTGGCTTTGAGTGTATTTTAATTAACTACTGTTATTTAATTACTATATTATTATTTATTTATTTAAGTTTTATTTGTATTTATTTTATATATTATTAAGTTGTATTAATTTTATGTACTAATTTTATAATGTTTAATATTTTCAGCGGCAATGATTATAATAGTGACGAAGATTATTTAACACCATCTTCTGATTCAGATAACAGCGGCGATAGCGATGACAATGGCAATAATATTATTCCGTTATCTACTTTTCTAGATCGCAGCCTTTCAGATGTCTCCAAAAACTTTAACGTCATTCATATTAATGCCCAGAGTATTCCGTCTTCCTATCCAGAAATGTTGGCATCTCTTGATCATAATAACGTTCACGCTATACTGGTCTCCGAGACATGGCTTCGACCATGTCTTCCTTCAACTTCATATTCTCTTCCTGGTTTTATTCTCGTGAGAAATGACCGTTCCAGTCGCGTCGGTGGGGGTGTAGCCATTTATATAAAAGCTAACATTCCTTTTTCTATTTTGAGTAAATCACCACAACCACCGCCGATAGACGCGGGCGAACATCTTCTTATCGAAGTCATTCTTGCACACACTAAAATTCTTCTCGGAGTCTACTATAGCCCTTCCAAAAATATTAACTACTTCTCATCATTTGAAAATCTCTTGCATCAATTTACTCCCTTTTATAATCACACAATTGTTATGGGTGATTTCAATACTTGTCTTCTCAAAAGAGATGCCCGTTCTTCTTTGCTCCAGTCAGTTATAAAATCTTGCAACATGCAAATTCTTGATCTCAACGCAACCCATCACTTTCCCAATAGTACTCCTTCCCTGCTAGATTTGATGATTGTGGCTTCTCCAAATAATGTTGCCAAGCATGGCCAGTACTCAGCAAATGACTTTTCATACCACGATTTAATCTTTATTTCGTACAAAACTCGACCTCCTAAAATTAAACCACAAATTGTTATGCAACGCAACTTTGGTGGTATGGACCACAAATCCCTTCTCGAAGACGCTAATAAGATCGATTGGGGTCCCGTCATTTCCGCTAACTCTGTAGATGATCAAATAACTATATTCAATACATTGATCACACGTTTGTACGATATTCATGCTCCATTACGTGCTATAAAAATAAAGCATCTACCTACACCGTGGCTCACCGATGAAATTAAAACTTTAATTAATAAGAAAGCTGCAGCTAAGTCTCGCTATAAATCGCGCCCCTCCGATATCTCCAAAAACAAGTACGTTCAGGCCCGCAATCGCTGTAATAAAGTGTGTAGGGACGCAATACGCCGACATGTCCATGAATCTGTTCAAGATGAAAGTCCAGTCAAAGTATGGAAATTCCTTAGGTCTATGGGAGTTGGCAAATCTCGTCAAAACTCTACTGCTAATAACATTGATATAAACAACCTCAATAATTTTCTTGCATCTGTGTCCTCTATGCCGAACGCGGTCAAAAGTTCGACATTAAGTTATCTTTCTGCCTTACCTACTCCTGACTATTCTCCTTTTGCGTTTAATCAATTTACTGAATGTGATGTTAGGAAGAGTGTGATGTCGATCTCCTCTAACGCTGTCGGAGGTGACAATATAAGTCGGAACATGCTCTTGCCCATCCTTGATGTTATCCTTCCCATCCTGTGTGTTTTATTTAATAATTCTGTTTCCAGTGCAGTCTTCCCATCAGTCTGGAAGGATGCTCATGTCATACCTTTACCGAAAAAACCTAACCCTTCATCCTTTTCCGAATATCGTCCTATATCTATACTGCCGTTCCTGTCCAAAGTCCTTGAGCGTCTTGTTCACTCACAGATTTCTACATTCCTCAACAAACAAGATCTCCTCAACCCTCTTCAATCCGGTTTCCGTCCTGGGCATAGTACTGTATCTGCTCTTATTAAGATCACCGACGACATCCGCAAGGGTATGGACGACGGCAGGCTTACTGTTCTAGCTCTGCTAGATTTCAGTAATGCCTTCAACGCCGTTGACTTCGATATCTTGCTGGCAACACTGCGCTCTCTTAATATATCTCCATCAGTGATTGATTGGTTTCACAGTTACCTGTTTGGCCGTAGGCAACGTATTCGCCTGGACGATGTGTTTTCGACCTGGTGTAATGCAAATGCTGGTGTGCCTCAAGGCGGCGTGCTATCACCTCTTCTCTTTGCTATCTTTATTAATTCTATATCTCAAAGCCTCAGTTCTTCCTACCACCTTTATGCAGACGATCTCCAAATTTATTCACATGCGCAACTTTCAGATCTAGACATAGCCATAGCCACGGTAAATGCAGACCTCCACGAAATTGTCCGTTGGAGTAATTCGTTTGGTATGAATGTTAATCCAAAGAAGACACAAGTTATAATAATCGGTAGCTCGTATATGATTTCTAGGATTGATTGGAGTTCAATTCCTGCGGTCGTATTTGACGGGACCACAATCCCTTACAGTGAATCAGTCAAAAATCTTGGTGTCATTTTTGATCGTACTTTGAGTTGGGAACCTCACTTGGAGTCGATCAGTTGCAAGTTATTTGCATCTGGTGGATCTCTAAGACGAATCCGTAACTTCTTACCCACTGCCACTAAGGTTGCACTTGCACAATCTCTTCTTCTCCCGATCCTTGACTACGCTGACGCCTGCTACCTCGATCTCACAGAGAATCAGCTAAATAAACTTGAGCGTCTTCAAAATTACTGTTTAAGATTTATATTTGGATTGCGCAAATATGATCATGTGTCTCAATTTCGTTTACAGCTCAAGTGGCTCCCTATTCGCTTTCGTCGGAATGCTCACATCCTTTCACTGCTTTACAGTGTTCTATTTAACCCTGCTACGCCACGATATCTGAAAGAATGCTTTACATTCTGGAGTAGTGCACACTCACGTCATCTTAGATCTACCTATAATTTGTCCCTGCAAATGCCCTCTGCACGTTGCGAAACTTTCTACGGAAAATCCTTTGCATTCCAAGCAGTTGAGTTGTGGAATGCCTTGCCCGTAGAAATTAGACAAGCTCCGTCACTTTCCATATTTAAGGTGGAAGTAAAAAAACATTATTTGTCAAAGGCCCGCTGAAGTCTAATTGAAGCTGATATTTATGAAATAGTATTTTGGATTCATTGCATATATATATTAGTATATTTATGTAATAAGATTATTTATGTATTAGCATGTATTATTATTAGAATGTATGTCTATTTTATTTTATTCAATAATTAGTATCCTATTTTAATTATGTAGTAAGGTATCAAATTACTCTTTATTTGATTACTCCCGTCTTTTTATTTTAAATTTTTTTTTCCATCCCACGGTTGCCTGGAAGAGATCGCTTTTAGCGATAAGGTCGCCATTTGCTACTATGTTTTAAGATTGTTTTTTTTAAGTTGTTTGTTTTATTAAGTGCAATAAAGAGTTTATCTATCTATCTATCTATCAAACTGAAGTGGCAATATGCCGTGCATATCTGTCGCTGAACCGATAACCGTTGGAGTAGACGTGTTCTGGAGTGAAGACCGCGAATCGGCAAATTTAATGTAAGACACCTTGAGACTAGGTGTAGTGACGATATACGGTAGGAAGGGGGCAGTGGAGACGTAAAGCTAAGGATAGGGCTGTATATGTCCAGAGTAGACTAAGGTATGGCTGATGATGATGGTGTTTGTTTATAGCATCTACTAATCAGCATCCCGTTAACATGTGTTATGACCTGTCTTCGTCATTTTCCAGCTATGAAAAGTAGGCTATGTGCTATTAGAGACTACAATTTAATTGTGTACCAAACCTCACCCCGATTCCTTTAGCCGTTTAATGTGATTGAGCAACAAACATCCAAATATCGAAAAAAATGCTTTTATGATATTCATAGGATAGGATAAGATTGCCTCTTTTTAATATCTAATAAATAATTAAAATAACTACCCGCGGCCGGCGGTGCCACTCTTTTTCACACTAAGAATTAGGTACTATTCATTTAGGCATCAAACAGAAATGTCCAAGCATTCCACAAATAAGTTTCTCCTTAGTTTACTGATATAAACAAAATAAGACAAAATTACTCACCAAGTCAATGAGCTGTGACAATCTCAACCCAAGCTTCACAAGGACCGTGTTATTGTTCTTATCAACAGGTCGAATCAGCCTATTGTAGTTGCTCAATAAATCGTCGTACAGTCTCTTAGCATCGGGATTACCGTAACACACACCGAAAATAAGCAAAAACACACCGAAAACATCCCTAGGCATCATCACAACCACAAATTATGGCACACTACACTGCGTCCGAAACAAATACGTATGTTTAATCAAACGAAATCTAGCAAAATCTACCTTCGATATTCAAATACGAAGTAAAAAATAAAATAAATCGATTTAATTAGCAAACAAAGTCATTGTTTACGATAAAATACTCTTTTTACGTAAAATTATTTTGACAGCTCCGCCCGAGAGGCCGCAGCGATTGTGGCGCCACGACTGGCGGGGAAATAGCGAAACATCACGCCCACTGCGCCGACTCCGAATAAAATTTTATTGCTAGAATGAAATGTTCTTTACTGCCCATCGAAATAATGGGACTCTGTTGATAATTTATTTGTATCTTAGTTCTAATGCGGTTTACTTTTGAATTTCGCGAACAACCGAAAAGAAACCGTAGAGGTTGAATCTGGATCCCGACTTCTGAAATTCTTTTCAGCCAGTGTCAGCGTGCTATTTGAAGATGATAATAAAAATTTGAATTTGGAATCCATTGACGTCAGAAGCGTCGAAAAATATTTGCACGCGAGAAATTTTGTGTCAAATACATTATTTACGTGGGGGTGTGGGGTTGTACGGATCGATGTGAAGTACGCACGCGCGTTGCTCCATTCATGATTTTGTTGGTGTTCGAGGCGTGAATATAGATGGCGCTAGTTGGAAGTAAATTAAAGCATTCGGTGCCTTAGTACGGGTGGCTTAGCAAGGTCGGATCGGAAATGTGTATTAAATTTTGATTTTATAACTGTTGTTCGAGTGTGAAGGGTGAATGCGCCCTTGGAAATGTTAATCAGGGAAAGCTGGGTAGGGTTTATACTGATGCTCATAAAATAAATTTTAATTGTCGTTTTTGATGATACTGCATGAAAACGTTGCGTATTCGCAGCATTGTCACTTTTACTTTTTTCTTTTTTGGCTCTGACGAAGGTTTTTAATTTTATTTGGGTTTGTGTATAATTTTAAACATATACATTATTAGCAATTATTTTCGGTAAAAATATTGAGTATGAACATAGAGTTATACCCCGTTTACATGATTCCAGTCCAGCGACCGAATCCAGCGCTGGATTGCTTACTGGAATGATGGAAACCGGCACTGGAATGCATCAATCCAGTGTCAATGCATTCCAGTGCCGGTTAAAGTATTGTTTGAATATTTGCTTTTTAAATCCCTAGCCTGCAAACTTCAGAAAATAATTATTCACTTCAGGTACGAGATATTGTACAATTGGCTAATTAAATTTTTGAAAAAATAAGTTAGTAGTCGATTTCACATCTCGTATAATGTTTAACAACTACGCCATTGAAAAATACTCTCTAAAGTCTATCCAGACCAAAACTTGGTCTTAGTTTGGTCGTATCTGCTACCCTTGTGGGTCTCCACCCGCTTCGCTGCTTCAGTTTAGATAAAACCTGTTAATTATATAGATTAGAACATACTCAAGTTTCATAATGTACGACGTTAAATTTTAAAAATTATTCAGATAGTAAATACGTACGTTTTATAGAAGACTATTTCTATTTATTTTTAATATTATATTCTATTATATTCTATTTATAGAAGAAAATAAATATTTAAATAATAGATACTCATACTTTGTTTATATTAATGAGTGACGAGACGAGAAAGACATGTGCCTGATGGTAAGCAACATGCCTGCCACATAACAGAACAGTGACACGCAGCTATTGTAAAGTGAAGAGCCCGAATTATTACCTAACGCCGCTGTACTGCCGTCGTCACCCAGAGATGCAAGATATTTTATTTCTACCAACATCTTAAAATCGGAAGACAGTGATGAGTTTTCATACTATTTATTTTTTTAATTAGCTTGGATTATGATCGAATAACGAGCAAAGGTGTGTTACTTTCCCAGGCGGACTCTGCAAAGAATACTATTACTACAAAAATAATATTATAAAAATACCAAACTAAATATTTCGGAATAGTAATAGTTATGATAAGTAGCACCACAAACGGGCGCCTTTTTGATGGGAATAATCTTTGTCAGGCCTTATCTCTAGTTTATCCTTCAATCACAGAACAAAAAAATAAAAAAATATTGGTGGACAATTCACAAACAACACCATTCTGACCTAAACTAAGCAAAGCTTGTACTATGGCGGCCAGATAGCTGATAAAAATTACTTGTTTATTTTTAAATACTTACCTACTTATTACACATAGAGCAACAATAGGCATGGAGACAAAAAAACTAAGTAACTAGTCCGTCTGTCAGTTCATTAAAAAATATTGTACACGTATTTTTTCTTTTGTTTCAAAAAGAAAAACACATTTTTTTTATTGTTGTTTGTAGATAAGATATAATAAAACATTTTAAAACTTGATCCACATAAACTGGCCTCTTCGAAAGACATGGAATTTAAAGTCTTCTTTGTCTTATCTTCCTTTTTTTTGCTTTTAATCATTGAATTATAAGTACGTCCTCTGATTATTCATCTTCGATTAATTGTATTCGGTTGTGACTATATGACGAAGATATATAGTATATATAGTGCTTAGAAGTTTCGACTACCATCTTGTGTATATACAATTTTTATGTAGACTTGACGTTACAACTTACAACCCCCACGCCGGAAGTTTGATCTATGTCGATTTTGAATCACTACATAGTATAAAACAAAGTCGCTTTCTCTGACCCTATATCCCTATGTATAAATAAATAAATAAATAAATATTGGTGGACAATTCACACACAACACCATCTGACCCCAAACTAAGCAAAGCTTGTGTGATGGCGGCCAGATAGCTGATATAATACTTACATAGTTTTAAATACATACTTATTATACATAGAAACACCCTTATCATTATCAGTATCATTAAATCTTTAAAACAACGTAACAAATTTTGATGCGATTTTTTTAAATAGATAGAGTGATTCAAGAGCAAGGTTTTTATGCGAAATACACGCATAGTACAATAGAGAGACACTGGTAATTTTAAAGATTTCTAAAACAATGTCATAAATAAACACAATTTTTGCGCTTAAATTGCAAACGCTGCGCTGACTGAACCCTACGAGATAGATCAAAATAATGTAGTGCAGTATTGTACATCTTAAAAAGGTCTATAAAACTCCATATGGTACATGTTTATATCTTAGGAATAACCCACAATAATCATTTTTATTGGTATATTTAGTATCAGCATTGCACCAATGCGAAGCCGGGGCGGGTCGCTAGTAATTTGATAAAGCAATAAATACGTGACCCATATTTTTTTTAATCTACCTGACAGACTAATTAGAATGGTATATTTTTAACCTAGTCATCATCCCGATTGCAATATTCATTGTCTATAACGACGAGGTCACAAATTAGTTATTAAAGAGACTACTTAGAGTTAAAACTTAGAATTGGCTGGCGACTTTTATAAGTCTGCTATTGTAGCCAGTACATAATTTCGACTATTCGTTTGAATATTCAGAGCTCATTAAAATAAAAAGCAATAGCCGAGGTCCCAGGACGCTGCGCTTGCTACTAAATGCCACCAAAACAACGGGTCCATATTACACGGTAAACTTTTGCCACTGTTGCCAACATAACGCGTCTATGAGAGGAGAGGTTACGGCTGACATTGTAAAGGACGTTATTTTAAACATAGGTGTCTTATTTTTCTGTGTCACTTTAGAGAGTACTTGGTCTATTAGTTTGCGACGCTCTTAAGTGACAACGTTGGAGATTTTTTTGAACTACGGGATGATACTTTGAAAATCCTCGTCGCTAGTAGTAAGTCTGTATGCGAAGCCGACGGCATCTTTCTAGCGCAAATATTTGTGTGTTATAAATACAAAAATAGTACTTATGTGTCTGTGTGTTTCTTTGCATAATTTCTATGTATTTACATCTATATAAGTATTATACCAGCCAGCTATCTGACTCCCATAATACATAGTTATAGCTTTGTTTAGTTTGGTGTTGTGTGTGAAATGTAATATTTATTATCTACATATTTATATTATATCAGCTATCTGGCTCTTACAAGTTTTGCGTCGTTTGGGGCTTGATAATGTTGTGTGATTGGTAACTATCCACCAAAATCAATAACTTTGCTGTCCTTGAAACCCAATTAAAATCTAAATCTAAGTATAAGCGATACGACGATACCGCGAAAAATACCAATCAGTCCATTATCGCTATTTTAGCATCGCCTTGATCGAGACGCTGCTAATTGTTTTATTTGAGCTTAATTGTTCTCGTAAACATAGCAGCACTCCCGTGGTTTTAACCGTGTATTTTCCGATTCTGTTATTTTTTCAGGATAAAGGGTAGCCTATTTGCTATGCCAGGCTATAACTGTGTTCCAATTTTCAACTCACAAACTTACAAACTATTATTTTCTAGGACAACTAATACCTTTGTTGAGGCATACACCAGCTCTCAAACTACTCACAGGACATTCTTGCAAGCTATGCATAATTTAGAGCGTACCTACGGCCCGCAATGCAGTTCTGGCGTCCGTTAAACTTAGCCCTCCCTGGCCCGCGTTCTTAGCTCAATACGACTCTCGCTTGGCCCAATTCGGCCCACGGCCCACAGTCCTGTCTGGGGCCGTATTAATTGCCACGGAAGCAATCAAATTGAGATAAATTGGCCCCCAGTAGATAATGCAGTGGCGACTATGACCGCTTTTAAGGAATTTGGAATTGCGGTGTTTCTGTTATAATTTTCGACGTTTTTAGGTGAGAAATTTTAGATGTCTTGTTTTGTTTGTTGATTTGCATATTACAGGCACAATAAAATTAAGCACCCACCTTTATATTTCGTCACTCTCATCTTGTTAACTTGTGACATTACTCTTAAAAAACTTTTTTTTTTAATATCTTTACATTTATGTGTTTACCTATTGATTGATGATTATTATTAACGTATCTTCCATTGAATTCGGTTACAATTAATGATCTGTAAACAAGGAATTAGTACGGGGTTGGCATTAGTAACTAATGCCTGTTGTATGGTGAAGTAAAAGAATTAGTAATTTCTAATGGTATTGACAGAGATCTAAAGAGAAATAGAGATATTATGTAAAATTATTGTTCAATTTACGCAGTGATGTATAAAATAAGCATAAGCAGTGCGCTTTCTGTTCCCACTGCTGGGACTCATATCACTCAATCATGGTCATAAACCACTCCCATGACCATGACCCAAATTCTCGAAAGATATTTTTCTTGGAATATGCCTGCTTCCTTACGATGTTTTCCTCTACCATTAAAATATGTGACGATATCAAACATGTAAATACTCGATGAAAACAGGATTTGAACCTATGACCGGATGATTATTACGAATAAATGGGGCGCAAAAAAGCCAAAAAACGTCTTCTCACAATTTTCGGAGAAAAGACAAAATATTCTCATACAATTTAGACAATAAATTTTACTCATCTAAGCTACCACCATTCTTAGAAGCCAATTTTAAATTAGGTATGCGAAAACTGACTGATGCTGAAACTGCTAAACAGAGTTGACAATTGATACAATTTTTTGCTTACATACCTCATCATCATCAACAGCCCACTAAACGTTCCCACTGCTGGGACTCGGGGCCTTCTCTCGCAAGGAGAGAGTTAAGGCCATAATCCACCACGCTGGCCCAGTGCGGGTTGGTGGATGACACATGACTTCGAAAGATTCTAGGTACATGTCGGTTTCCTCACGATGTTTTCCTTCACCGTTTTAAGTTAGTGGCATTACGCACATGACTTCGAAAAGACAGTGGTACGTGTGAGGTTGAACCCGGGGTCTCCGGATCGGCAGTCGCCGTTCTCCCGACTAGACCAGCCGTAACTTACATACCTACATTTTTGAATTTAAAATTTGAATTAATTAAAAAAAAATTGTCTCCTTGAAAGATTTCGTATCGGTTCCTCACTATACTTTTAATTCCTTCTTTTTAATTTTGTGTCCATGAATAAATAAATATCGGTGGACATTTCACACACAACACCATCTGACCCCAAACTAAGTAAATCTTGTACTATGGAAGCCAGATAGCTGATATAATACTTACCTATATAATTCTAAATACATCTTATTTACTCGGCTTAAACACTAAGAATACTTAGATACCTACAGATAATGGGCTCCCAGTAATAGATTTTCTCAAAACATAGAAGGAACTTAAAAGAAAGAGGAGCCGTCGGGATTCGAATCCGGATCTATTATTTTGTACTACTTCCCGCCTGAGCTATTATACTGTCGCGCGATGTTGCGAAATTTACCGTCGCATTCTAATGTTAATGTAACAGTTTTTCATTTTTTTAAAGGCGCATAAAATTACTTTTTTTTTTAAATAAACCTAGCTAGATCGATGTATCGTCCCCGAAATCCCCTGCATACATGATTTCATGAAAATCGTCCTAGCCGTTTCCTAGATTCAGATTCTATTTATAGGTACATACATACAAGAATTGCTCGTTTTAAGGTATAAGATTATGCATATGACTTAGAAAATACAATGGCTCGCGTGAGATTCGAACCAGGGTCTTTAGATAAGCAGTTTCCGTTCACCCGACTAGACCAGCCGTAACTTATCTGTGATGTACAATTCCTTGAAATCAGTTCAACAGACAGTTTTTGTACACGACATTTATTTAGTTTTTCGAAGAAAAATAATTAACTTACCGCAAGAACAACTTCAAATAACTGAAGCTTCAAGTAATTTCACCCTACCCTGAGCACTCTATCATATTTATAGGTCGAACATAAAACCATCAGTACTTAGGCAGGTTCCATAAGTAAGTGTCTTACATTAAATTGATCCCTCACTTGCGGTCTTAAGTAAACTCCCGTTGCGGGTATCGTGTCACGGACCGACGACCTAACCATCCCTGTGCTCGACATAAGATACACCGAGTAGAAGTAAGTGTGCCGAGTTAAAAGGCTAACATGATACCTAAATTCCCAATGTGGCTGATAACTTTGAAATAAATACATTAACACAAAATAAATTTAAAAAATAATCTACGATTTTTTTATGAAACGCTTTGGCAATATAAAATTAGCTTGGTTATGGTTACAGTCTACAATCAGATGGGGCCAATCGGCTCGTTTTTGCTTTTAGTGTACAAAACCAGAAAAGATCATCGTCAGTAAACTAAACTATTAAAAAACTAGCAGCGCCCCGCGGTGTACCCGCGTAGTTCCCGTTCCCGTTGTTTTCCGAGATAAAAAGTAGCCTATGTGTTCTTCCAGACTGTAATCTATCCGTGTTCCAAATTTCAGCCCGATCCGTTCATCCGTTAGGACGTGATTGAGCAACAAACATCATACATACATAGACATTTATAATATTAGTAGGATGTTTGCGCAAAAATAATTGTAAATTTGAATGAGTTTATCGTTCTACTCAATGTATGTACATATTTCATAGTCTTTCTAATCAACTTTGGAAAAATAGACTACGAAAACAGATTGTTGCAGGTATGTTGTTTACCATCAGGCATATGCCCTACTCGTCACGTTACTCTATAGTCTACACTTATACTATTTTTTCTGTTTTTTACAAAGGATGAAAATTTACCTGGATAACCTGGACATAGTTGTAGATTTCACAAAAGTTATGAAATTCGATCATGTCAATTAATGAAAACTTGTTTTGTACTAAAAAGGGTAACACTCCGTTTACATTATTCCAGTCCAGCGACCGAATCCAGTGGTGGATTGCTTACTGGAATAATGGAAACCGGCACTGGAAAGCATCAAAGCCAATGCATTCCAGTGCCGGTTTACATTATTCCAGTAAGCAATCCAACGATGGATTCGGTCGCTAGACTGGAATAATGTAAACGGAGTATAATATGTAGACATGTCATTGTCGACTTTGGCTAAAGGCCTGTTTTCATTTTGATTAGTACGCGTGCGAGTGAGTAGTGCAGGTGTTGAGTGATTGGTAGCAAACACATGTGGACACCGATTGATTATTGCGAGTGCATAGTAATCAGTCACTCGCACTCGCAATCGCACTCGCACTCACACTCGCAATAATCAAAATGCAAACCGGCCTTTAGAATTGACTTTGTGTGACCTGATTATTATTGCACTAAACACACAGTCGCAAGTAAACAATGTTTGCTATCCAAACAACGCAAACCATTCGAGTTATGACTTATCACAGTTATTTTTGTAGAATTTATTAAAATAGCTACTTGTTTCGTCATCACACTAGTTACACGAACAGTAAACTTTTAATCGAGTTCATAAAAACTTCATTAATCAAGAGAACCTTTTCTCATTTCAAAAATATATCACGTAGCACAAACGCACGCCCTAAATACGATCTGCAAAACTTTCCGTCGACTTTCTGGAATTACCGACTCGAAATTCGAGAAGTCGGAATTCGACAAACTCGATTCTCCGAGTGGAAAGATCGAAGGCCATAATTAGGAATCGAACTTGCCGATCGGCCCGAGGCCCAGGTGATGTTATTTATTTTGTTGAGATAAGAATTAAAAACTAAAAACTAGCAACTAAGAGTATTTTTTAGTTTTTAATCCTCGACGCAAAAATGACCTGCAGGTCTACCGCCTAGCTCTTTTGCTTTCTGCTATGCTTTGATTTGTAATGTCACAAGATGATGATGATGATAATGAAGCAGACAGTTACATCATCTACATCTGCTTTCAGTTCCGCTGCATATGGAAAGCAGCAGTGAAGAAATTGCTTTTAGCGATAAGATCGCCTTTTGTGTCCATTTTGTTTTGTTATTATAAATGTTACTTGTTGTCAACTTTGTTTATGGTGCCAATAAAGTGTATTGTATTGTATTGTCAAGTTGTCTGCTTTCATCGGCGTTTCCAAATCAGGAGAGTTAGGCGGTGGACTTGCCGGGGTTCTACCGCCTAACATAAACTGTCATAGTTTTGATATTGATCTCTCTTTTCTTTTCGTTTGAAGTTATGGAGACAGCAATAGAAAAGCCTAATCCGATTTATATAAATCGGATATAAATCGGATTTATATAAATCGGATTAGGCTTTAGATTAGGCGGTAGAAGGGCTGGAGTTATAAGTTTTACGTGTATATTTATAACTAGCGGCCCGCTCCGGCTTCGCTCGAATAATAACCTAGATATCAACTGCAGCGCCATCTGCCGTAGCCTATGTTACTCGGGAATAATGTAGCTTTCCAAAGGTGAAAGAATTTTGAAATCGGTCCTGTAGTTTCGGAGCCTATTCATTACAAACAAACAAACAAACAAATCTTTCCTCTTTATAATATTAGTATAGATGTATGTGGCATCAGAACTTGCGAACAGTTAAACCAATTTTTGTTTTGTTTTTGAAGTAATACTTCTTTTGGTGCATCAGAGTAAAATAATACGAGTTAATCATTTAGAGTTAGTTTTTTAATCACGTGCATTAAAAATTGACTCGCATTATTTTGCATACACATTGCGTGTGAACGCACCTTTTTTTGGTTTGAAATGTGAATTAGTTTGGAGTGATCTTAGATATTATTTATGTTTCATCAAAATGGGTCATCAGTTTCAAAATCAATGTCGGCAGTTTCCAAGTTATCAGCTCTTTTGTTAACAATATGTGATGCATAATGGGTATTTGCTCTACTTTGAAACATAACACACATCAAAAATTTTAAACTTATTTTTAATGTTTTTTTTTTAATAAAGAGTGACGAGACGAGCAGGACATGTGCCTGATGGTAAGCAACATGCCTTCCACATGACAGCATAGTGACACGCAGCTATTGGAATATGAAGAGTCCAAATCATCACCTAGCACTGCACTGCGCTCGCCACCCAGAGATCTAAGTTGTTTATATCTCTAAGCCCTGTAATTACTCTGGAAACATTGCCCTTCAAACCAGAAAACAGAAATGTTTGCACATTACTGCTTGGCGGTAGAATAACTGGCAAAGGTGTGGGTCCTTCCCCAGGCGGACTCTGCCAAGAGTCCTACCACTACATGTGACCTAAAATGTTTAACTATTTCTTTGGGTTTTTTTATTTATGCTTTTAATGCACTGTATACTAAATTGTTGAATAATTAATATGTAATTGTAGTTAATGTCGAATCTTCTAGAACAAAGTGAAAACGAAATACGCAGCAGGCAGTGGCTGGACAAGAAACATAGAGCATAAAAAAATAAGGCTGACGGGTGTATCACGACAGGGGCTTATGCCCAACAGTGAACTAGGATAAACTGATAATTATTATGAGTTTTACTACTAAGTAAACTGCTTTATTTCCTATCAGAGTCTTGTGCTATCCTATCTTCATCATTGATTGTATAACGGCATTTTTTTATTGAATGGGATTACGTTTGATCTTGACATACAAAGTAACACAGACACGCAGAGGTAGGTTTATAATATAAAGTCTAAGGTATAATACGCTAGTCCTGAAGGTACATATCAAGAAATAAAGTGGCCAAGTGCGAGTTGGACTCGCCCATGAAGGGTTCCGTTGCAGCAAATAACATTATATTACAATAGTACACGTAGTTCTTGTAGTTCGTTGTAACTTTGATCGAAGTTTCAATAATAGTGTATTTATGACGTACTAAAAAAAAACTACTCATCAGATCGAGTTCAAACTAATTTTCGTTGGTAGTTTACATGGTAATGTACATCAAATATTTTTTTTAGATTTTTCATTCTCTTACTTTAGAAGTTAGAGGGGGGGGGGACACACATTTTACCACTTTGGAAGTGTCTCTCGCACAGATTATTCAGTGTAGACAAAAATTATATTAGCAACTTCAATATCATTTTTGAAGACCTATCGATAAACACCCAACACGTGTAGGTTTGATGAAAAAAATTTTTTTGAGTTTCAGTTCTCAGTATGGGGGGCAACCCTAAATTTTCTTTTTTTTTAATTTTTCTGTTCAAATCTTAATGCGGTTCACAGAATACATCTACTTACCAAGTTTCAAAAGTGTAGTTCTCATAGTTTCGGCAAAAAGTGGCTGTGACATACGGACGGACAGACAGACAGACAGACAGACAGACATGACGAAACTATAAGGGTTCCGTTTTTACGTTTTACGGAACCCTAAAAAGGTACCTATATATTAGATCTTTACATATAAAATTGGTATATATTTGGTATATAATTGGTATATATATATATATATTGTCGCACTGGCCACTTTGATCTCAAATATAGCCACTTTTATACAGATCTCATGCTTTTGTGTTTTAAAAACTCTTAATTAATTTGTTTTTTGTCTCTAGGTATAGGTCTATTGGTTTTTTTTTTCGGTCAGTTTACAAAATAGAAAACTTGAAATATCACGATATTTACGAGTACGAGTTCCATCGTGGCATCAATGCTGCAGAAACGGCCGTGTCGCAAAAGGAAACACAGCGTAGGTTATTCCAACGTTTCACAGATTCCAACGTTTTTGTTCTGAAAATTTCGACCTGCAGAATAACAAGCCCGTGGACGGCGGAGACCAAAGTTGATAATGAAGAATTGAAAGCTATTGTGGAAGCAAATCCATCGCAAACTGCGTCCGAGTTAGCTGCAGGCTGCGGTCTTAGTGATAAACCTGTTTTAATCCACTTGAAGAAAATTGGGAAGGTGACAAAACTTGTAAGGTGGGTATTTTGTGGGTACCTCATGAATTTAGTGCAGCAAACCGACAAACGCGCATCAGCTGCTGTGTTACTTTGCTCAACCGGCATAGCAATGAAGAAATTTTAAATCGACATTACGTGTGACGAAAAGTGGATCCTGTACAATAATTGGAAACGCTCGCAATGGCTAAACCCTGGTAAACCACCAAAATTATGCCTCAAGCGAAAATTGACTAAAAAAAATTACTAAACTAGAAAATAAAAAATAAATACAATAGAGGAAAAAACAAATGAGTTACGGTTTTCAAAACATAAAAGCGTGAGTAAATAGGTGTATAAATTTGAAATTGGAATTGCTTACCAAATAGAAGATATTTGTGATCAAAGTGGCCAGTACGACAAAATACATAATTTCATATGTAAGGACTTAATACAAGATCCATTAAATAATAACATTGGTGATCCCAACTCTACTATTACACGTCGACAACTTCAACACTACGACATAAAAAGTTCCAGAAACAAGCACAAAGTACAGGCCACGGTCGCAAGATTAAAACACTTGTATAATCACTTAACCCATTTTCCATGTAAGCTTTGGCTGTGCGATATTTTCACAGCCCACGTCGCTCTGACGAGGGTGCGCTATTTATCATAATATCACGTATGTTGTCAAGGTGCCTAACTCTTATTAGTTTTTGGCGCTTTCCTTTTGGCTAGAGAGTCCATTTTGGCCCACGCCCTCGGACTGAGGAACGCTTGGCCAGCTTTCGGCCCTATTTTGGACCCCCTGTTTTATGCATGAACGAATAGCGTAATAAACTAGCTTCGTATCGATATTTGGATATTACGCGAGCACAGATCGTGTATAATGTTTTTGGGATGGAATTTGGAATGAGATTTATCGAGTCGGTGTTAGAAATGTTGGGCAAAATGCTGCTTTAAGTACTTAGTTTTGTGGAGCGTAAAACGAACGTTTGAAAGAATTCTTCTTTGAAATTTTTCACACTATTTTTAGGTAAAACATGATATCCTATGAAGTTTTATTATAATTAATACCATAATATTTATTTATATTCGTTAAGAGTTTTTGTCATTGAGAGAATTATTAAGAAAAAACAATAATGTTTTGTTGATTTTATATTTCTAATTTCATTGTTAAATTTGGAATTCAACAATAAATTATTAAGTACATACCTTTATCTATGATGGTCGTACTCATTACGAATGCTTACTTCATTACGCATTTGATAACAACAAAGTTCTTCTCTCTCTCTGTTCTTGATACTTGAAATTCACATGGACCATCATTATCGTCATAATTGTGCACATATTTGCTTTTATCAAGCGTTAAATTTTTGTGGAACGTCACATATTTAAAAAGACTTTCGTAAAATGATTATTTATAATTCATTAAAAATAAATATAATTTTCAAGATGGAAACTCGAGATTTAGTGCTCGAGATCGGTCGTCGTTTACGTAACCAACGTGGTGAATTCCAATTTGGGCCATTTCCGAGGCAGTGGCAAGCCATTCAGCGGGATAACGCAGCTAGCATTTTAGGTACCTTTACCACAGATCAGAAAATAGTTACTTCGTCCTTTACACCCAGAGCGGTTCAGGGCGCGTTTATGTTAAAACATGACCTTAGAACCTTGAACATGTTTTTTGTACAGTAGGTAATTAAGACACTAAATAAAAATAAAGTAGCCAAGTGCGAGTTGGACTCGCCCATGAAGGGTTCCGTTGCAGCAAGTAACATAGTACACATAGTTCTTGTAGTTCGTTGTAACTTTCATCGAAGTTTTAATAATAGTGTATTTATGACGTACTAAAAAAAAACTACTCATCAGATCGAGTTCAAACTAATTTTCGTTGGTAGTTTTCATGGTAATGTACATCATATATTTTTTTTAGTTTTTTCATTCTCTTACTTTAGAAGTTAGAGGGGGGGGGACACACATTTTACCACTTTGGAAGCGTCTCTCGCGCAAGTTATTCAGTGTAGACAAAAATTATATTTGAAACCTCAACATCATTTTTAAGACCTATCGATAGACACCCCACACGTGTAGGTTTGATGAAAAAAAAATTTTTGAGCTTCAGTTCTCAGTATGGGGGGCACCCCTAATTTTTGTTTTTTTTAAAAACTTTTGTAAAAATCTTAATGCGGTTTACAGAATACATCTACTTACCAAGTTTCAACAGTGTAGTTCTCATAGTTTCGGCAAAAAGTGGCTGTGACATACGGACGGACAGACAGACAGACAGACAGACAGACAGACAGACAGACATGACGAAACTATAAGGGTTCCGTTTTTACGTTTTACGGAACCCTAAAAATATACCTACATAAATCTGTATTGCTATTAGCAGGTAAGATCAGATGATACAAAACATTATAAAAACTAATCCATACAAACTGGCCTCTACTACAGAATAAATATTAGTACAAGTACAGAAGACTCACTTAGCGAAAAAATTTATATACATAAATAGCGACTCTTGCTGGGACACAACAAAATGTTATTCAGCTCTCATTAGCGCTCAATGCCTATCGCGATATTCACCTAAACATTTGCGCTCTCTTCTAACGCGTAATTCTGTCGCTGTCTGGCGCGGAATGATGCGCAAGAGTTGTCGACATATCTAATAAAAATTATGCGCGGGAAACGTGTTGCGCAAGCGCTCAGCCGTGCGTCTGACAACCGACTGTCACTTGTTCGTTGGAATAACGGTCTAGCTGTAGGCTAATATCGCGCGACCTTGAGAGAGTGGTGATGCTCTGCCTCTACTCTAAAACTAAAACAATTTGTTTTATTTTTATTTTTTATACAACGAAAAAATTAATAGACTGCTGATACCTAAGAGTATTTTTCTTCTTAATCTTCTTTTAATTTCTGACTTGTATTCTAAATTAAAAATACTAACTAGAAATTACTGTACTAAAAACTAAATCAGAAAATATTAAAAGTGAAACAAACTTAACAATAAGCAAATTAAGTATTCTGCTCCATTACTCGACTAAGCCTTCATACAAAACTGGAATCATAATCATAGCACACAGCACGAGATACGTAATCCCTCTAAAGCCCTCTACGGTGATCAAATCCGTGTTTCAACATAGTATAAATTCTGATCGAAATCTCTGCAGCTTATTGCTGGATTAATAGGTAGATATAGGTTCATGTTATAGAGGATAGATTAAGAGATATGTGATGTACACGCAAATTCGGTAAAGGATAAAGTTCAAGCATTTAACTACTAACTAATTTTGCAAGAAGGCCTGAGTAAATTTTTACCGATGATTTAGATAGATCACTCAATCTTGGTTTCTTCAAGACGCGAGTGAATTGATCTCGTATCATCATCATCATCAACAGCCCACAAATTGTTCCCACTGCTGGAACTCGGGGCCTTCTCTCGCAAGGAGAGAGTTAAGGTCATAATCCACCACGCTGGCCCAGTGTGGGTTGGTGGATGACACATGACCTCGAAAGATTCTAGGTACATGTCGGTTTCGTCACGATGTTTTCCTTCACCGTTTTTAAGTTAGCGGCATTACGCACATGACTTCGAAAAGACAGTGTTGCGTGTGGATTTTGAACCCGGGGTCTCCGAATCGGCAGGCCCCGTTCTCCCGACTAGGCCAACTCTAACTTACTAGACCAAGTACTAGACGACGTCAGATTACAAACTAACCTAATCTACTCTGAGATTATAATATCACGTACAGCATATATTTGTATCAGACTATAATATAATCTGTCGGTGTTGAGTGTTGACGATTTTACTGTGACATATGAAATAAAAATGAAAATGAGTAGCGGTAGGACTCTTAGCAGAGTCCGCCTGGGGAAGTACCACACCTTTGCCAGTTATTCTACCGCCAAGCAATAATGTGCAAACATTACTGTGTTCCGGTTTGAAAAGCAATGTTTCCACAGAAATTACAGGGCTCAGAGATAGAACAACTTAGATCTCTGGGTGACGAGCGCAGTGCAGTGCTAGGTAATGATTTGGACTCTTCATGTTCCAATAGCTGCGTGTCACTGTGCTGTTATGTCGCAGGCATGTTGCTTACCATCAGGCTCATGTCCTGCTCGTCTCGTCACTCTTTATAAAAAAAAAATAAAAAAAACGTGAGCTGACGTGATTTCATCTATCCAAAAACCTTGTAACGTGCACGTCTCACGTCCGTGCTCTACTGCCGATCTGACGCTACACCATCGCCGCCGCCGCCCGATATTGTAAATGTATTTAAAAAAAAAAAAATTTAAAAAAAATGTGGGGATCCGAACCCGCTAAAATTGGTCGTACCAAAACGTACTGGCAAAAAAAGTATTCACTTTTCAAAGTTTGATTTATTAAGTTGTAGACAAGAATGCATTCAATTTAGAGAAAGTTTCTGAAACATTTTCACTTCGTGAAATCGCATAGTAGTACAGTAATTTAGTATTTTTACCTGGAAAGTTTTCCGGGAGTTTTGAAATTTGGCAATTTTATAGATTTTGGTATGCTCTTGCCAAATTTCAATTTTGCCACCTCGTATGGCTGCCGCTCGCGCCGCCATATTGAAAAAATGGCGACAAAAGCAGTGTTTAGATAATAACTCCTTTCTGGCGCATTTTACAGGAAAAACATATTTATTCAAAATAAAAGTAGAGAAAATTTCCTACAATTTATGTCTTGACCTTTTCTTTCCTAAAATCAATAGTTTCGGCGTAGGAGCGCCGTAAAGTGTAATTCAATACACGTTTCGGCAGAAATACTCGTTTCCACACCACCATGAGGTAGAGAAATCGGCGCACTTTTTTTATCGTGGTATCTATCCCCAGTAGGTCTAATCCACATCTTTCTGACTCACTATTTAAGTATTTAGGTCAATTTCCGTCGCTTCATTATGTAATTATGTTGACTGAAGCAGTTTTTCGTGATCGTCGGGATCGTTCTACATATTTGGTACTACGGGCTGCTACATCTTCTGGATATCCGTCAAATACTACAATGGCATTGGAGGTGTAGAGCGATCGGACGTAAGTTATGTATTTATTGCAAATAGATGAAAACGATTCGCCCTGTTGCCAAACGACTCGGTGTAATAAATATCCTCCATCGATGATGTATATCGTATTTTCAAAATTGATATCGCCAGAATGTTGTTCAAATGCCTGATACATCGTGGATTTGATACATTTGAGTATGCCCACTTCAGTGAAAAGGGATAACGGAATTGGAGCCAGTTCGAACGTAAGAAAATTTTCAAGTTCATCTTCAGAATTTTTAACGATGCACATTCTTTGGAAAATGAACAAAGGATTAATCGGGACAAACTCGTTTTCTATCCGAATGCTTGTATTCATAACACCACGTAACGTTTAAATTTTACAGTATAGAAATCACTGCCAAATACTTCATAAGAAGCCATGGCTCTGTAAATGCAAACGACACTGTTAAATGATAAACGTATACTGATGACTCAGACTAAATATTTCTATTGAGCTCAGCTGGGACCAGATGTTTCTTAGAAGGGAAAGAAGGGACCTGACACAGAAGGAACGCATTCCTTTATACCTGCGGAGACATAACAGACTAGCTAGACATGGTAGACTAGTAGTTAGCTAGGTTTTCATTCTATGGAACAATATTTAACCTTCGTATAATTTTTATAATTTACAAATCACAATATGAGCAGTTTAGTAAATATTACACGTTGGTGTGGATGTATAATGGTTTACGGTGCTCGTACGCCGAAACTATTGATTTTAGGAAAGAAAAGGTTAAGACATAAATTGTAGGAAATTTTCTCTACTTTTATTTTGAATAAATATGTTTTTCCTGTAAAATGCGCCAGAAAGGAGTTATTATCTAAACACTGGTTTTGTCGCCATTTTTTCAATATGGCGGTGCGAGCGGCATCCATACGAGGTGGCAAAGTTGAAATTTGGCAAGAGCATACCAAAATCTATAAAATTGCCAAATTTCAAAACTCCCGGAAAACTTTCCAGGTTACCTCTATTTTTTCGACCAAATGACTGTACTATAGGTATATCCGTTGAAAATTTATTTTAATAAAAATACCTACTTCTTTAAAAAAAAAAAAAACACTGTTATGAGAGAAATAGTTTTTTCTATTTGTCATACTAGCCACAGAAACTTAATAATCCAGGTTAAGCCAGTCACAAAATTAAATAAAATAAGTACTAAGGTTTGTAACTAAGTACTAAAATAATATATATTGGTTGGCACTTTTTACACACCTTGCAATAGTGTGGAAGTTGGATAGATAATAATTCGACTTTTTCGAATATTGGAGAATACTCAGTTACAGAACAAGCACTCGGACTAACTCCACTCTGGCAGTGGTAGTGTTTGTAAACATTATTGTGTTCCAGTTTGAAGAACAATGTTTTTTGCAGAGAAATAACCGGGTGAATAGGTACTTAAATGTTCTAAAATGTCTGGAATATAAGTGGAGTGCAGTGTTAGGCAATGAATGTGACTATTTTTGTTCAAAGAAGTACAGTGCACACACCAACCATGAAGGTAACCAACACATGCGTGTTGGTTACCCTCAGGCGCAAGTCTTGCTCGTCACTTTACTCGATATTATTAATCAAAAAACCGATTTACTCTCGATTTGAAGAATTAAGGTTGTAACCATCGGGAACAGCCCGCTTAGGCTACGCATTTCACAGTCTAGATCCTAGATGTTCTTATAAAAAAAATTGAGTCAAGCGTTTGAATCTTTGAAACAACACCCATGATATGACGCCGCATTGCCGAGCTAAAACCAGTTCGCATAAAAAATATGTTAGATAAAAACAAAACTAATGTTCATCTTGGGTTGGAATTCAGTTCAGTGAAGAGACTGCCTACTGATTGAGCAACATCTTAAGCTTAAATATCTTAGCCATAACTTTGAACATAAACATAAACTACACACAACAGTAAACCAAGTGACTAAACTGTACAGTCTGACTGTCGTTAATTAATGCGAAACGGATATTCCTATTAAACAAACAATTAATTTGTATCTGATACGATATTCGCTAATGAACCCACGTCTACACATTCGTGTCGTCGCGTGCCCGCGAACTAGTTTATAATAACATCGTATAATACTACTATTAACACTACTCCTTTCTCAAACGTTAAAATAGACAAATCTAATTAGTCACCGACAGTTAGATTATTACAAAATGTTGTACACGTATTTTTTCTTATGTTTCACAAACAAAAAATGACGAAGATGCAGTGCTTAGAAGTTTCGAGTAACGTCACGTTGTGGTACGATTTTTACTATAGAGTGACGTCACAATCCCCCACTCCGGAAGTTTGATGATCTATATCTCTGTAAATTTTTGAGAATTCGGTGAAACCAAAAAATACGAGTCCCATATTTTTTCATTATCTACCTGATGAATTAATTTGAAAAGTGTATTTTTGACTCTGTCGTCATCCCAATTATAGTACAAAGTTGTAGTGGTAGGATTTTTGGTAGACTCCGCCTGGGGAAGTACCACACCTTTGCCAGTTATTCTACCGCCAAGCAGTACCTAATGTGTAAGCGTTTCTGTGTTCCGGTTTGAAGGGCAATGTTTCCAGAGAAATTTCAGGGCTTAGAGATAGAACAACTTAGATCTCTGGGTGACGAGAGCAGTGCAGTGCTAGATATTTTTTTGGACTCTTCATGATCCAATATGAAGAGTATCTAGCTGCAGGTCACTGTGCTGTCATGTGGCAGGCATGTTGTTTACCATCAGGCACATGTCCTGCTCGTCTCGTCACTCTTTGTTTAAAAAAAAAAACTAATTGAGAGCCAACACGAACAACGTTTAGTATAAGATTGAGTGATGTGATGTACGAAATGTGCACCCAATGATAAGAAACACGTCTGGCCATGCAGTTTTTTTTAACATACTAAAGTAACAGATTTAAAATACTGCCTAGTACTGTAATATTATCCTCGTTACAGGGATATAATACGGCCATTTTTTCGGTCTGGTATTTAGCCGTTACGGCTGGTCTAGTAAGTTACGGCTGGTCTAGTCGGGAGAACGGCGACTGCCGATCCGGAGACCCTTGGTTTAAACCCCACACGCACCACTGTCTTTTCGAAGTCATGTGCGTAATGCCGCTAACTTAAAACGGTGAAGGAAAACATCGTGAGGAAACCGACATGTACCGAGAATCTTTCGAAGTCATGTGTCATCCACCAACCCGCACTCGGCCAGCGTGGTAGATTATGGCCTTAACTCTCTCCTTGCGAGAGAAGGCCCCGAGTCCCAGCAGTGGGAACGTTTAGTGGGCTGTTGATGATTTAGCCGTTAATATTACCCCTTAAACTGGTACAAAGTTAATAGAATTACTTCCCAAGGTAGATTGTGCGGAGGAATTGCTGTGTTCTGGTTTAAAGGGCAATGTTTCCAGGGAAATTACTGGGCTTAAAGGTATAACATTTTAGATCTCTGGGTGACGAGCGCAGTGCAGCGCTAGGTTGTGATTTGGACTCTTCATGCTCTAATAGCTGCGTGTTACTGTGCTGTTATGTGGTAGGCATGTTGCTTACCATCAGGCACAAGTCTTGCTCGTCTCGTCACTCTTTAGTATAAAAAAATATACAAGTTTGTTTCAGATCCACATCAGAAAGATACTTGTTACAATATTTTTTCGACAAGACTACCAGAACGTAACCTGCCTAAAACCTAAATGTTGAGCTAGAAAACATCCCTCTTGAAACCTCGTTATTCAAAATAACACGTATGTTTTTGCACACAAATGTCCTAGGCAAGGAAATGAAAGCGAATTGATGTGACGCTATTCAAAACCGTGAAAATAAATTGGGAAAAATATTTATATTATTAAATGTTTCAGTAGTCGCTTATAAAATTCAAAATACATTTACAAGACCTAAATATTTACAATGTAAAAAGGTGAGTATGAATATAAAATAATTTAATTTTTCCGAAAAAAAAACCGACTTAATTTAAAATTTAAATTTAGACACTCGACCAAATTTCATAAAAAGTTATCACTAAGTACCTACGTGATCCAGATAAATGAAAGCAAAATTTTAGATTTTCGTCGATATGTCAAAAACTGCCACACCGATTTTAATAAAAATTAATGCCTCCATCTACATTATAATCTACCAAATACAAAAAAAAAAATGATAATAGATTCACAATTAGCAAAGCTATCGCGTACAATGAAACAAAAATATCATACAACCGAATTAAGTACCGTCTCATTTTTTAGGCGGTTATTAATAACTACTAATATAAGGCAAGCTCACACATAATTATCACCTCTTTACAAGAGCAACGCGACATCTCATAAAAACGTTTTTTTTATTATTTGATTTTCAAAACCGCTGTCGAATTTTATTTTCTACAAAAACGCGGCATTTTAAACGTGAATGTTCGAGGAGCTATGAGTGAAAGAGACGACACGACCGTGGCAAATTGTGTTATCGCGTTGTCTCTTTCGGTGTGGCGCTCGACTTCGACAACGCGAGATGTTGGTTTGTCCCGCACGTCGCACGTGCAACGAGTGAAGTGCTCCTGTTTCCGACAAAAAAATGGCATCACGAGTACCTATACCACGTTTTTAGTGCGTTTATGTACGTTGCGTGCCGAAAAAATGTTTTTGTGACTGGCCTCGTGGCTTAGTGGGTAGTAACTCTGCCTGCAAAGATGAGGATCGTGGGTTCGATTTTCACCCAGTGAAAATATTTGTGTGATGAACTCAAATATTTGTACTGTGTCTGGGTGTTTCTATGTATAATAAGTATGTATTTAAAGATATACAAGTATTATATCAGCAGCTATCTGGCTTCCATAGTACAAGCTTTGCTTAGTTTGGGGTCAGATGGAGTTGTGTGTGATGTGTCCACCGATATTTATTTATTTATTATATCAGCTATTTGGCCGCCATATTACAAGCTCTGATTAGTTTGGGGTCAGACGGTGTTGTGTGAAATGTCTAACAATATTTAAATTAAAAAAAAAAATAAGTTGTTTTTTTTGTGAGAAAATTAATTATTACTAAAACAATTTTACTGTTTCATTTTATTTTTTATTTTTTCAATTCAGTCTGTCAAATCGCTTTACAGCCGTTGTTACTTTATTCTTACGTAGGACACAGGCTTCAATATAAACGCTAGATATCAAATCGTAGCAATCAGTTTAATGGAAGCTGTTACCACCAGTTCATATGCCACTATTGATACTCGTGTGGAACGACTGTAGAACGTGCATTAGATAAAACTGAAATTTTAATATTCTACTACTTTTTTAATGGTAGATGGCTTCTACAGCTTATGGTTTGGAATAAAGCAAAGGTACAAGAACCTAAAATACTCTAGCATCATATTATACGTTTTTAATAATTGTACCGTATTATTTCTTTTATTTATATGGCTACAATTTTATGAGAATCTTCTTTGAAAGTTTACAAATACGTACATGAAAGCTTTATGTATGTAGTATTTAGTAAAACGAATTATATGTAAGTATTTATATGATTACATTTTTATACAGCAATAAATATACTTAGTTTGGTGTAGAAATATTTTAAATTGTATTACCAAGTTATGTGTTGCGTATAGGCAGAGTTACCTAAACCTACTTTTTATGCATAGAAGATTTCTCGCAAAACCCAAAATTATAGGGAATAAAAATGAAAACCCGAAAAGAAAAATAGATAAGACGCACTTAGCTATGTCTTTACGATAACCCATTTAACTAATCGTGTTATTTTTAGGGTTCCGTAAAACGTAAAAAACGGAACCCTTATAGATTCATCATGTCTGTCTGTTTGTCTCTCGGTCCGTCCGTATGTCACAGCCATTTTTTGCCGAAACTATAAGAGCTCTACTGTTGAAACTTGGTTAGTAGATGCATTCTGTGAACCGCATTTGGATTTTTACACAAAAATATATAAAAAACACTAAATTTTGCGGGTGCCCCGTACCTACTTAGAACTAAAACTCAAAATTTTTTTTTCATCGAACCACGGACTGGACCTATCCATAAACAGGGAAACCACGGATGGTTTCCCTGGATAGGTCTGGATAGTTATGGATAGTTATGGATAGGTCTTAAAAATGATGTTGAGGTTCTAATATAATTTTCTTCTATACTGAATAATCTGCTTTGGTAAAATTTGTCCCATCCCCTGTAACTTCTAATATAAGAGAATGATAAAACTAAAAAAAATAAATGATGTAAAATTACCTTGCAAACTTCCACCGCAAATTGGTTTGAACTCGACCTAGTTCGTAGTTTTTTTAGCACGTCATAAATACACTATCATAACATCGATCAAAGTTACAACGAAATACAAGAACTTATATATTATGCTACTTGCTGCTACGGAACCCTTCATGGGCGAGTCCGACTCGCACTTTTATTATTTAATAGACAAATCAAAATGACTTGATGACAACAACAATTTTGAATAGAATAAAATATAGGGGAGGGTAGGTAATGGTTTTTGCTTTGCAGTCGGATAGCAATGGCTTAACATAATAATATCGGTTAACTCTTGATAATAAAGCACAAACGAGCGTATTATTATTTTATAAATAACTTCATATTGTTAGGTTTACGTTTATGCTTTTATCCTCAGATTATTTATTACTATTATTTGATTATTTCCTGAATATCAAAAGTTAGGTACCGCCTGCTATTTTATCATGACAGTAGACCATCTTTCTGATGATTTTGTCCTTTTTTGTTTAATTGCCTTTGTATTGCTCTAATTTAAGACATGTTTTTTGGGTGCTTTACAAATAAAAAAGCAACATATTAATATATTTAATGTGTAACAAAATACCTACCTACCTAAAACCTGCTTTCATGATGTAATTTTGTTATGAATGAAATCTAAATTTATACAAATACACAATATCTCCCTAAATATCAATTATAAATCCAGATGGCCATGCCAAGAAGCGTTACTTGATCACGTGACCACAGTAAAGTGGCATATTAACGTAAGCGACAACCAAACTTAAGCGTTGACCAATCACTGGGTGATAAATTATGGTCACGTAATTGACGCTTTCAAGCCTTCTAAATAGAATGCAATGCAGGAATGTGCTAATAAAACTAAAAAACATGATAGACTTCAGGCCCGTGAACAAAATTTACGTAGTAAATGAACCACCAGAAGACATAATGTAGGACGATAGAAGAGTATGAAGTAATAAGATTCAGCACTATGCCGTTACTTGTAAGCTGTCCAACTGAATACAATCGAAGAGGGGGCGTTGCAACCCTGGATCATTTTTGTCCTTGTCGCATGATTTTTGTACGGCATTGCGAAATAATGGATTAGGAGAGCTATTGAAACTGTATGGAACCAATGCCGTACATAATCGAATGCCCACATTTAATCTGTAAATCGACGGAAAATAACGAATTTTTCCCATAAACTGATAATTAAAAAACTTAAAAAATTTATAGTTTAAATACGCCTTTTAATCTATTATTCAGCAACGCCGTACAAAAATCATGCGAAAAGGAGAAATGATCGAGGGTTGCAACCCCCTCTCTTCGACTGTAATCAGTTGGACAGGTTACAAGTGACGGCATAGACATCAATCTTATTACTTTATACCCTTCTATCATCCTACATAGGTCTCCTGGTGGTTCATTTACTACGTAAATTTTGTTCACGGGCCTGTAGTCTAAGTAGTAGTATAAGAAAAAATAATAAAATGTAGTTTCAAATTCTATTGAAAATAATTAAATCGGCGCCTAAAAACTACGTATCTCTGTTAACATAACACGAACGCTGAAATAATTTTATCAAAACGCTGTATTTTGCTCGTAGAGTAATAAATCAGTAGAATCTCCTGAGTTTTGAGTGCGCGGCCCGCAATGCGGCTTTGTGGCTTAAATTGCACATAAAGCGTCACCAGGTCATATATTATCATCAGGAGTATGCAATGAAAGGCTTGTGTGCACAGCAGTTGCACAGCATCAGGGCTTAGTGCATGCGCCAAATGCAGAAACCTAGAAAATGGTAAAAAATGGGGAAAATGGTAAAAAAGCTTTGATTACAGTCTTTAAAAGCATATACTTTTAAAGGCTATTTTTTATTCCAGGAAAATAACGAGGATGGAAGTTAAGCAGGTAAAACCGCGGGGCGCTGCAACTAATATACAAGGGTTCAATCAAAGGCCAGCTGGCAGTGTAAATCCTGCTTAGTGCCGCTTCATTCTCATTAAACTAAGTGACACATAGGTGCAAAGTTTATCCAGCCAAATCTATATCAATAAAACTGAAGGGTTTGTTTGAACACAACACGCAAATCTAAGGAACTATGAGTCCGATTTCAAACATTATTTTACCATTGGATGTAATAATAATAATATGTATACGTGACCCCTGACTGATTTAGGCTATATTTTATACTAGCAGCGCCCCGCGGTGTTACCCGCGAAATTCCCGTTCCCGTTGTTCCCGTTGTTTTTCCGGGATAAAAAGTAGCCTATGTATTCTTCCAGACTATAATCTATCTGTGTTCCAAATTTCAGCCCGATCCGTTCATACGTTAGGACGTGATTGAGCAACAAACATCCAAACATCCAAATTTCCAAACATCCATACATTCACATTTATAATATTTGTAGGATGTACCACAGGCAAAGCCGGGGCGGACCGAAAGTAATCTATACGAGTGCCTCACGGTTTTATCCTCATAGTTCCCATTTTCGGATTTTTCCCGCAATGAAAAGTAGTCTATGTGTTATCCTACTAATATTATAAATGTCAATGTGAGGATGTTTGTTGCTCAATCACGTCCTAACGTATGAACGGATCGGGCGCGGGGCGCTGCTAGTTCCATAATATATTCTACCTGTCTTTCAAATTTCAACCCAAACTTTTACGTTAAATTTATAATACTAGTAAGGTCTTATATATATTCGTGAATTTTAAGTATTGATGTATTTTAACCCTATTATTACACTAAAATTTGTCTAGGTTGTCTTGGTTTTGGAATTTTTTTTTAGGTACCCTTTATTGTAAACACCAAAACCAAAAAAAAACTTACAGATTTAGTATGAATCAATAATAAAAAACAGTATTACAAGTGGCTGCCTTCTCGCTAAAAGCAATTTCTATTTACACTCCTTCAAAAACCAAAGTAAAAGTAAATACGTTTATGATAATTTCAAATTGAATAAAATGCTCTCAACACATCGCGTCCGTGTGACCCAGTTACTTGCAGCATTTTGGAATAATTCGCCGCAGCCCTCTGGTTTTTAATTTTATTCCTCTGCGGCGAAATTCGACAGAAATAGTATAAAATTACCCGAGCATTCATTTGTGGCTGTGACGAATGCGATTTATGCTTTTTAAACTCAGTGAGCGTGAATCACGTTATTTTATACCAGATGAATGTTTGATGTAACTCACATCGAAGGATTTTTAGAAATGTATGAAGAAAAATTAAAACTGGGGTTGAAAAAACTTAGAATAATTTTAGAATGAAACAGTACTAATGCTGCAAAATACCTCATCTGTAGGTAAAGACAAAGATATACTGCTATTACGCATGTCCGTGTCGCAAATTTACAAGATTTCAACCACCCAAAAAGCGTGTGACGCCCACTTCCCTCTCTAAATTATTAGAAGTCCATGATTTTCTGCGAATAATGTTATAATCAACTTCCGTACCAATCAAATTTCGTCTAAACCCATTTATTCGTTTTTGCATCCTTTTTTTTTATTTATTCAGAAATTACAATGTATGTTAAGAAACAATCAGCACTATCAAACCTCGCTGAGGTTTGTTTAAGTGCTTAGCATCCATACATTCTTCCATCCATACATTTTTACATCAATACATCTCATCCACAAAATATCCATCCATACATCCATCCGTCTGTACTCTGCACCTACATTCACCTATTCAGACAAACTTCGCATTTAGAATATTAGTAACATCAGAATAAATAGCATCATCATTTTTAAAAGCAAATCCTTTACGTAGACGGATAGCCGTCGTATATTTAAAACGTATATTTTCTAAACTAGCTTCAAGTAATATACAGCTTTAGGCAAGGTACCTTTGTCAGAGCCCACAGCTGTTACCATCCGTGTCAACCAGTAAATGCAGTCGGAAGTACAATGCGCTGTTGTGCAATTTAGCATTGTAGAACTAAAATTAAATTGTGTGACGTAATGACAGAAGCTAGAGCTAGCTATAACTGTATTTGTACCGAATGTCTTAGTCGTGGGGTTTCACTCGATATTTGGTTTATCTTGGTTTTTTAAAACATTAAATACAATTTAATCGTGCTCTAAATTATTGTTTAATTTATTGATGATATGATTAGTATTGTGTGTCGTAGTTTTGAAGATCAAATGAGTGTACATCTTGGTTACTTCATTTCCCAATGAACCGGTCTGAAGTTTCTTCAGCGAAACGAATTATTACGTTTTAACGAATTACTAAAAACGAATTAATCGAATTCCGTGTGAAATCCTTACTTATATTTTACGTATCTAGCTGGCCTGATTTTAAAAATTCTTGCACTGTTAGATATGTCCGTGATTCCTAAGTGCTATAGGCCAGCGATATAAATTAAAGACGTGCCAAGCTTCAGCCGCACGGAATTATGTTATCGTTGGGAAAAGTGAGCTCAATCTTTGCGTTCTAGTCGATTGTAGGAAGCGGTGAACGCTGGACGTTTTCACCTATCACAATTCGTCGTCAACAACCAAAATAAGTAGAACCACATAGGTACCTCGCCGCTAGCGATTCTCGGGGTCAAGTAAATTGGTGGTTGTAGATCACTCACGCTATACACACAGACGAAGTTTTGTTAACAATTTAAAGGTTTTTTCTAAGAGTGACAAGACGATCAGGACATGCGCCTGATGGTAAGCAATATGCCTGCCACATAACAGCATAGTGACACGTAGCTATGGAACATGAAGAGTCCAAATCATTACCTAACACTGCACTGCGTTTGACACCGATCTAAGATGTTACATCTCTAAGCCCTGTAATTTCTCTGGAAACATAGCCCTTCAAACCGTTACCGTTTACATATTACTGCTTGGCGATAGAATAAGGTATGGTACTTCCCCAGGCGGACTCTGCCAAGAGGCCTATCACTACTAGGTGCTCAGGACACATTTTTTTATTAATTATATCAATGCTATAGGCTATATATTATGTACAAGGGGTGTAGCCGGAACCGTGGACTAGTTTTCAAAATGAGTACAAAATAAGTACTTACACGTGCAGCCTTCGAATGGAATAAGTTGCCTGTCTCATTGTTGCATAAGAAATATAATCTCAGCGTGACTAGATATTTTCAGGTCAGCGTGCGTCATCTTCGACCACATCAACGGGTACCATCAGACGAGTTGCGGGTCAAACGCGTGCAATAAAAAACAACTTTCCTCAACATTTATTTGATGAAATGTATTTATTCGAAGTCTAAAGTTACGAAGATAACACGGCAACAACAAGTCGATCCTATATTCGGGGCGCTCCAGGATTTCAGGATTCCCCATTATCATAATTTGGTCGAGCGCTGTGTTTCTGTCAGACAATACACAATATTATTGGGTTCACAGCCCTACATGTATTATGTATGATTTGGAACGCACTTGCAAGGGTATCCCATGGACAAAATAAACATGAGACGTGAAACGATCATATAAAAATAAAACACTAGCAGCACCGCGTAGTTTTACCCGCAGAGTTGCCGCCTTTTTTTTTCCTTCTCTCCTTTTCCGAAAACTCTCGATAATATGTGTTTGTGCTATTCCAAACTACGTTCTTACTGTGTTCAATAGTTCTATCGTGATAGAGGAACAAGCGTCCAAACATGCAAATTTTCACATTTATTATTAACAAGATATAAATATTGATTCTATTTTTTTCATTTAACACGCTACGCTATCCCCTATTTCGCATTTGACCAGCGTGATGTACGATTGTATGAATGATTGTTGACTCTTGTCTCGTATGAAAAAATGACCTTGGGTCAATATAAGTTGAGTACTTTACTTAAGTTACGGCTGGTCTAGTCGGGAGAACGGCGGCTGCCGATCCGGAGACCGCGGGTTCAAACCCCACACGCACCACTGTCTTTTCGAAGTCATGTGCGTAATGCCGCTAATTTAAAACGGTGAAGGAAAACATCGTGAGGAAACCGACATGTACCTAGAATCTTTCGAAGTCATGTGTCATCCGCCAACCCGCACTGGGCCAGCGTGGTGGATTATGTATGGCCTTAACTCTCTCCTTGCGAGAGAAGGCCCCGAGTCCTAGCAGTGGGAACGTTTAATGGGCTGTTGATGATGATGATGACTTTCGAGTCTAGAGTAAATCGTTTAATTTTCTTTCAATTTCAGCATGGACCGCATCGTTGCTTAAAACCAAGCGAGGTGGTGATCATGTGCAAACCTATTATCGAAAAAAAAACGTAAGGCTCACCATCTCGCAAACAGCTTATTTGATACTGCATGCAAAAACATTAAAAAAAATAGTTCGTATAGCAAAGTAGTAACAGTTACGTGTAGTAAAGTTTTTTAAGTATGTTTATAGGCAAGTCTAATGAATTCATGTCTACTCCACGATTGGTCCTCGGAGTAGGGTTGAAGGGCGTTGTATTTAATGTCACCATTCGTTTTTGTTTTATACCGACACTGTATTGTATATTGTTTCGAATTTTCGTCTGTATAATTTTGGAGTGAATCAGATTTACAGGTTTACGCTTCCAAAAGTCTGGCTTTCATGACCTGAAAACACGATTAATCCTTACCTAATATACGAACATACATTTATAAATGCGAAAGCAATTCGGTCTGTCAGTCTGTCTGTTACACTTCCACGCTTAAACTGCTAAGCCGAAATGAAATTTGGGATAGAGAACATTGGCTTCTTTTGCATGTGAAAATGGGTTTGAAGAAGTTGAAATAGAGGATGAAAGTTCAGTCAGTTTTGATGATAGAAAATTATTTGTTTAAGTTTTTGATTAGAAATAATGAAAGATTGTAAGAATTTTACTCTTGAATTTTTGAATATGTATAATCGTCACATCTATGTATCTCGTCTTCAGGATGGAAAATGGACCAAGCGCGTTACATCATGGAGAGGTCCACTGAGAGAACGCAAACAAGGTAGACCTCACGCTAGATGGGAAGATGTAATTGTAAAGGTCGGTGGTACTAACTGGATGCTGAAAGCGAAATCTATGGAAGACTGGATATCCTTGAAGGAGGCTTTTACTTCTAAAGAAGATCACGCAAAACGGTGTTAAATAAAAATATTTTGATTTGATTGAATAATACGTGTAATACAAATAGTCAGCACCATTCAATTTTATGTAAATTGATCTTCTGCTAATATATGTACATTGTTTTTTTATTTAATTTATTTATAATTATCGTGAAAATCTGGGAAACAAAGTCGCGGATTATACCGCGGGGTGAAGCTAGTATTTGATAAAAATTTACTAACCAATATTTTTACATCCATGAAATTATTCATATTATATACTTCAAATTGATAGCATATAATATGAAGCCCACTAAATATTCCGACTTTTGAGACTCTGAGGCTTCTTTTACTACAGAGAGACAACGCCGTAATCCATCACTTTGGCTCAGTGCGGGTGAGCTCAAAATATTCCAAGACCATGCTGGTTTTCTCGTGATGGTTCCGTTCACTGTTATAATGTAGTGGTTACTACAAACTTTTAAATCAGCTCTTAGAAAAATACTCAAAGACCGAATTGCCTGCAGGCAATTCGAATCTATTACCGCATGATTGTGAATCGCATTATCTAAGCACTCCACCTGGGTTTTATTTTGAGACAAAGCCAAAGTTCTGTATTGTTTTTTTTTAACTTTTATAGGTTTACACTTGACCGCCATCTCGCCTGATGTTAAGCGACGATGCGGTTTACGATGGAGCGTGTTTACCTAGAAAAAACCGATTCACTCTCGATTTGAAGACACAAAGATTGTCCCTATCGGCAAATACCCACTCGGGCAACGCATTCCACAAATGTACAATTGATAAATGTACAAATTGTGTATAAAATGTGCAAAGAGCATACAAATTGTATTAACGAGACAGAGAGGCTTAATAGCCGTGACCTGGTCACCCACGGTGAAACTAAGACTAAATTGCACTTAAACTCAGAACGCAACCAGTTTTCCAAGCTATACCAAGCAGAAAAACTTCGGTCCGTCTCGTATTAATCTAAAAGCAAATCAGATTCATGCCGAGGGCTGAGCCACATCTGGCCAGTTAAAAGTTGTCAGTGGACTGGCATGAATACACAGCGGAACTTTGCGAAGACGGTGGTGCAAGATGAAAAAGATTATGATTTTTTCACAACAGCCCTATGGAATTTGACCTCAGATACTGGCTACCGAGCTTTGAGTGAGCGGAGAAGTCCCAGGGCTCTAAATTCAAATTCATATGTATTCGTAAAATACTACTTTACACGTCATTATTCATAAATCAATTTCAAACATTATTGTAATTATTATCATAATAAGATATGGTCAAAAATAAGATATCGTCAAAAAATTACTAAATAAAACAAAATAAAACTCGCGTTAGGCGACAATGATGAAGAAACTTTCTGGATGTTTTTTTACCTTCCGTGGTGTCGAGTCTGATATAACCTGACCGTTTCCCCCAGGTGGAAAAGTAATACCCGGCTTACATTATTCCAGTCCAGCGACCGAATCCAGCGCTGGATTGCTCACTGGAATAATGAAAACCGGCACTGGAAAGCATTGGCACTGGATTGATGCTTTCCAGTGCCAGTTTCGATTTTTCCAGTAACCAATCCAGCGCTGGATTCGATCGCTGGACTGGAATAATGTATACCGGGTATTACTTTTCCACCTGGGGGAGACGGTCAGGTTATATCAGACTCGACACCACGGAAGGTAAAAAACATCCAGAAAGAAATAAAATAAAACATTATTCCAATTTTGTAAACCGGGTATAAGCGTAAATGCATCCTACTTAAAAAAAAATTACTTAACTTTGCTAGACGAAACTTTGTAAAAAACATGGGGAAATATTTATTTTAATTATATATATTTTTCTACACTCACTCATTTCTGTCTTGCTGAAAACTTCAGATTACCATTACGTAAAAAAATTGCAGTAAAACTTGGTTAAGCGTTTATACCTTGAGCCAAACTTTAAACGTATCCCAGTCCAAGACTTTGTACTCGTACCATCATTTCGTGTTGTTAGTGCACAAGAAAATATGAAAATATCGTTTTATTGCAAACTTACTTCCGTTAGTTTAGTTAGAGATGTAGTTTTCGGAGAAGTAATTTTGGGCATTTTTTACTTTGTATGGAAGTAATGAAATTTCTTTAACTTTGTACTGTGAGTTAGTGAAACCGTTTTGGTCTAGCAGCAAGAACGTCCGTTTTTATAATCGTAGGGTAGTAGGTTTTCTGAAAACACATCTGAGCATGTTTCCGGGCGTTGGTGTAAAACTTTATCAACACGCATCAGGCTTAGGTGGCGAAGGAAAATGTTTCCTAAAATCATTTTCCTAGAAAAATATTTTTCGTCAATTACGTTTTTTAGGGTTCCGTAAAACGTAAAAACGGAACCCTTATAGATTCGTCATGTCTGTCTGTCTGTCTGTCTGTCTGTCCGTCCGTATGTCACAGCCACTTTTTGCCGAAACTATGAGTACTACACTGTTGAAACTTGGTAAGTAGATGTATTCTGTGAACCGCATTAAGATTTGAACAAAAAAATAAAAAAAAATAAAAATTAGGGTTGCCCCCCATACTCAGAACTGAAACTCAAAAATATTTTTTTCATCAAACCTACACGTGTGGGTGTCTATCGATAGGTCTTCAAAAATGAAGTTGAGGTTTCTAATATTATTTTTGTCTACACTGAATAATTTGCGCGAGAGACGCTTCCAAAGTGGTAAAATGTGTGTCCCCCCCCCCCCTCTAACTTCCAAAGTAAGAGAATGAAAAATCTAAAAAAAATATATAATATACATTACCATAAAAACTACCAACGAAAATTAGTTTGAACTCGATCTGATGAGTAGTTTTTTTTTAGTACGTCATATATACACTATTATTAAAACTTCGATCAAAGTTACAACGAACTACAAGAACTATGTGTACTATGTATATTATGTTACTTGCTGCAACGGAACCCTTCATGGGCGAGTCCAACTCGCACTTGGCCACTTTATTTTTTACATAATTTTATGTTTGTCATTACAACATTTATTACTTTTCTCGTGTCTTTGCTGAGGTACAAAACTCCTAGTGGTATTAGATACTTAATGCAGATCAGATGTACACTCTTCGAAATGGATCCAATAAAATTATCAGGCTAGCTTGCTTTAGTTTAATTTTATTAGTAAGTAAGTAGACCTCCTCATCGATTTCGATGACGGCGACCTACGCGCTATTATTTCTAGTATGAGCTCTAATGTGGCTCGCGAAGCCTTGTGGTTTTGAAGACTCGATCGCAAATGTTACAATATAGTTTCTCGCATTCGGATTTAATTTTATAAAGCAGTACGAAATCAACAAAAAATAGGCCTGGCTATATTGAAGGTAGACTAGTTCGCGGGTAGCGTTATTGGAAGTTAGCCAAGTTCAGAGCTCCTTTGGCAAGCTCCAACGTAATGCGGGCAGTAGTATACTTAACCACGGCACGATAAATGGTTTAAATACTGCGAAGAGTTTCAATTTATTTTTTTACAGATTCGTAAAAAAATAAAATACGTTGCGAACTCCAATGGTTTCATCCTAATTTAATTCGACAAGCGTCAGCATAAAAATGCTGATTTACCAAAGTGGAGCATAATAAAGCAATAGTGCGATGCTCGAGCATCTCCACGGGTGTAGGTGCCTTGGACATCACACAGCGACTTGCCTTGTTGGCATCTTGTTGTGTAATCGCTAATCAGGGAGAAAGGGAGTAAACTTGTATTTGGACTTCTCGCTCTTCGAGCTGTACGTCTACCCTGTCTCCAAACCATGGCTGGAGAAACCTATGGGGGTTTTAATAAGTAAGTGTTTTACTGTAAGTGGTGGTTGCCATTTTGGATATGAAATACGTATAAATATCATGGTATTTTATCAGTCGAGCCTTTTAATTTAATCCCTATATTGAAGTTGTAGTGTAAAATGTAATCCATTTTGCAGCCCACTACACCAACATAAGATGGCCGGATGGCCCCCGTCCCGCCTTGAAACGATTTCCATCAAACTAAACTAAGAACAATCGCCACTAATCCACCTTTCAACCAAAATAAAGGACAATGCCCATTTTTGACCCGCTAAAATAGTTGTCGTGTAGACATATGAGTTATATATTAAAAAATTGGTGATTTTTTGTTGTACTCGTGTGCGAAGTTATATAACTTTCTAACATTCCAAAATAAAATAATTTGCATTTGTTTAAATTAAACCTACCATTTACCAACAAAGCTGACTTGTAAAATATTGCAATAACGAAACGGTACCTGCGTTTCGTTTTTGTGATCCGCGTTAGATTGAAATTGAAAATGGATATTATGTATATCAATTTCTTTCACAATGTCGTTTATTTACTACTTTTACATATTTAAATAACGAAATATACAAATACGGCGACAAAGAAACTATCAAAGCTTTTTTTGGTAATGTAAACGAGGAAAAAGGTGGCATGCAATTTTCACCAAATCCAAATTGGTCAAAGATCAATGTCAAATTGACAAATCAAAAAAAAGTAAACAAGCAAAATGCATGGTTTTCTTCCTAACTTTGGTTTTCTTCTTGTTTAAATTGGTTTTAACAAAACTGGGAATTATGTGATTCAGTGCTCCTTATTACTTACATAATTGTGGTAATAATTACATAAAAGCATATATTGTTGTGATGGCTTGCTTGTGTTTTCTGATGGAAACCCTCGATTGTTATGAACCTTCTAAGACCACTGTCTCGAATACCAAAATAATGAAATATTTATATCACAATTAAGATATTCTTTTCTGTGACAATATTTCTATGCGAATAAAGTGTTCATACTCTACAGGAAATACGGGAATAGCGCTAAGTTGCTACAAAACCTATGCAATTACCAATTTTAAAACCCTGAGTTGCTTTTAGAAGACAGACACAAGCTGAAGCAAATAAAATAGATATAATATGTATATTTTAGTTGAAAATGATAGGGACAACCAGCAGAGGCCATCTTTCAGTACTGCTGTACTTGCATTGCAGAGATCTTCGTGAGATTTCTAGGATGGCCAGACACCAGGACCACATAAATCCACGAGCAGAGTATTTTGGCTATGTAGTAGTTTTGGGCTATTAAAAAATATATAAAGTTATTATTAAATGTAAATATAATTATATGATAGCAAACAATATATTTTATTTATCCTCTCTTGCATTGGTTTGAATATAGATTCAGTAGAAAGATATCGGTGAACAGTATCTACACTGATTTAAGTATTTTTTCAGGAAACCATGATAGGATGAGCGAAACATGTGCCTGATGGTAAGCAAGAAAACATGCTTGCCTTTAACAAGACACACTGTCTTGTGTCATAAATTATTAGAACATGAAGACAAGTCTACATCATCAGACCTAGCCCTGCACTCAGTTAGTTTAAGGCTTGTTTACCCTATGATAATTCCATCCGAGAACTATTTTATGGTAATCAGTTGGTAGTGAGAAGTACTATTATTCCTATTTATTCTGATAAGAAATATGTTTTGAAAGACAATACCATAGTTCTTTCTTTTCTGTTCTAATCCAAAAGAAAACATAATTCTAAAATATTTTGACAGTAAACATAACCTTACTTTTGGTTTAACTGTAACTCATTTTTGGTATTTAGGAAATGAAAAACACCAACAGCAGACGTTTGTAGAAGCATTAACAATCCTAATTAGATACTATTCATCTCTATACACTTTCAGTATCAAAAAAAGTTGGCCAGGTTTTTCAATGTATGGGACGTGGGCATTGTCCTTTCTGAACGTTCAGAAGTTATGATGTTACAGATACACATACACACAAACATTTGTCAAACTTGTAACACTACGGGTTGTTAAAAACTTGACATGTGCGTGCTATTGCGTCGAATATTAAAAATATCACCCGTTCAGTGCCACGATTTTTTCTAACATCGCTGTACCAATGTAGGATAATTTTTAAAGTTAATTTTATAAGTTGTTGTTCTTTCAGACTATAATCTAACTGTATTCCAAATTTCAGCCCAATCCGTTCAAACGTTACGGCGTGGTTGAGCAACAAACATCCAAATATCCAAACATCCATACCTTGACGTCTATAATAATAATAGTGGGATGAATTTTATTAGTTATAATGTAATATAATAACTCCTAAGTTACTAACACTATTAAAATACTCCCAAGTTTAGGCGGAATTCAAACGTAGGTACAGACTCACAATAATGTAATCAAATATTCTTGCTACTAAGCCACATCAGCTTCTTTAAAACAAAAAGCCTTATCTTAACTCGACAGCCTATTACGTGTTTCCTTCAGATAATAGTTTTATAACTCTCTTAAAAATGTAGTCAACATTGTAAGTGGCGCCGACGCGAGAGGCGACGAGACTTGGCCTTGCTTAGTATCAGTTGGGATGAAGCGTGACATAACGAGTCTGATATCGCGGAACAAAATGCCTCGCTTCTAGAGATGGGCTTTTGTTTATCAGATACTCGATTAAAGGCCGGGTCAAACAGAGGCGATCCGATAGCGATATCGATAGCGATAGCGACAGCGATAGCGATAGCGATAACGATAGCGATAACGATAGCTATCCGAGACGGGATTTTTTGTAATGTTCGAATTTGTATGCAACCTGACACACAGCAAGCGAACGCGATCCCATACTCGGTATCGGATCGCTATCGCTATCGGATCGCTATCGGATCGCCTCTGTGTGACCCGCCTTTAAAGAAGGATGTTTGGGTAATTTACAAATGAAAATATACATAGTTTTTAATTTTAAAATGTAATTTTTTTTGGATTTAAGATCATGTAGATAAAATTACATTGAACAAGACTACGGCCGTTGTTCTATTTTTGAAATGTCGAGCTAATTAGATAATAATTTGGATTATGATTAAATTCTATGTACCTATGTAATAACTTATTTAAAAACAATTGTTTGGTAGTCTCTGGAATTTTAACAGAATATACATAAATATCAAAGTAAACGTTTAAAATAAGATATCAGTCTTATTCTGACATTGATTGCCGTCGGTCAAGAGGTTTAATTGTTAATGTTTAAGTACGTTTTTTTGTAGCGTTTTAACAAAAAAAAAACGTTTGAGTATTTCATATTCACATTTTTATTTCAATTTGTTGATTCGAATATATATGGATTGTGCAATGCAACGGAACGCCACAAAACGCCACGGGATGCTACGCAACGCTTCGTGGTGCAAAACAACTTAAGCAGCCCAACGTACTTACTTCGCTATGATACGCTTTGCAACGTTATATTACGCAACGAAACGCAATGCAGACACCGCAACGCAACGTCATAGTACCAAAACGAAACGTTATATAACGTACGTTAATAAAAATACCTTCTCTTACTTACAAGTCAAGTTAGTAGGTACGTTATCGCAGGAGACGGTGTAGCGAGGTCAGCTTTTTTTGCCTTTGCTTCTCCTTTTCACACTATAGCCGATATTACCGATTTCTATCTTGTTCTAACTAAAGTAAATATTATTATTTTTTATTAAAAGAAACGAGGCTTGGGTTTGACCACCATGAAACGACAGTGCAGTCAAAGATGCAAATCGCTTACCTAGAAGAAGTTCGAGTTTTGAGGTGTTCAATAGGAAAATAGATTTAGTGGTATTTTATCACGATAATCAGGGGCATATTCCCCGAAATATTTATTATATTCACTCAAATACTTTAATTTAGTAAAAATATTTACTATCTGAAATCGATTCGTAATATCTGCAAATAAATAATGACTCATCACTATGTACTGTCAAGTACATACTTTACTCTTTAAAACGTAACAAAAGTGTGTCGGAACACTTCATCGCTGGAGTGTACCAAAACTTTACGAGGTATAAAAACGTCTCGGCTTTTTAATATTTTATGAAACATTCTTGCTTTATTCTCGTACCCGTAGCATGCTTTGTAAAATTTGGAATATGTTTCATAAACATGCTCTTAGATGTAAAAATATTTTGAACACATTTGCATTCAAATTAAGTTAAACTGATCAAATAACGCTACCTTAAATATATTTAAATCAATTCTAGGTTTGACCACCATCTAAACGTAACGTAACGAAATTTATGCGACAAAGCATTAAAGATATCAAGTCACAGCTTGTCAAAATGCACTAAACCATCGATATAAACCATTGGACGTGCCTTCTTAAACATCTGACGCACGGAATTATGTCATCGCTGGGAAGAGTGAGCTTACTCTTTCCGTTTAGTCGGTTGTAGAAAGCGGTAAGCGTCGGAAGTTTTTACCTATCACTATTTGTTTTCAACAAACAAAATAAGTAGAAACAATATACCTCGCCGCTACCGATTCTAGGGATCAAGTAGATTGGTGATAAATTATGTAAGTCACTTCCAATTCCAAAGTGCTCAGGGCACATCCAATGGTTTGTATCGATGCATTAAACAGCTAGTTGTTTTCATATGTTAAAATTAATCTACTGTTATCCTAGAAAAACTTGTTACTTATAACGAGCTTCATTCTTTCAATTTTTTTAACTTCCTACACACAAAACCTAATAAACTTAAATGGGCTAGGCTATAATACTCAGATTGTCAATAGTAAATAGTCAGATTGACATTCATCATCAATACGAGATACAAGTTCGACACTGCCAAAAATATTCAACAAAAAAATAATTTAAAAAAATTGCAAATAACAAATTGCAAATTTAATGATTTTAAAAATTAACTGTGTTACATCGTTCATTTTATTACAAAACTATATATTATGTTCAAGTTATTTATAAACTAGATATTTGCATTTCACATTGTTAGTTTATCTTTAGAATTACGTGTTTTTTATTGTTTATTATTTTATGGTTTAATCCTTAGTACAATTACAGTGCAAATATTTGTGTGATGAATTCAAATGATTGCACTGTGGCTCGGTGTTTCTATGGATAATAAGTATGTATTTATAATTACATATTTTCAGCTATTTGGCCGCCATATTACAAGCTTTGCTTAGTTTGGGGTCAGATGGTGTTGTGTGTGAATTGTCTATCAATATTAATTTATTTGTTTCTTAGTTTTTTTTCCAAGCTCTACGTATCCATTCTTATGTACAAAGTGTATAAACAAGGCATACTGGCTTCGTTGTTCTGGCAAGTGACACAGCAGAAACGTTCGGCAAATTGTGTTAGTCCCCGTCTTCGAGCGTCTTGTAAACGTTCGGAATTTTGATAGGTTCGGTCCGTGGACCATAGATACGAAAATGTGATCATACACAGTCAGTGTGATGTAATCTAGTCACCATCTCATCACTCATGTTATTGATATGGAGTGAGACAAGGAAGGACTATGTCTCCGGCCCTTTTTAAGCTGGATATTGACAAAACATTTTAAAAGCAAATGTGATTTTTGTAAGCTGCTTCATTTACCTTTTAATAAACAAAAATTTAGTATTTATCAAATTCATGTAAAGTTATGGATGTACGTAAACTTTTGTTTGTATGTTTTATGTGTATATTTAATTGTAGTGTTAGAAATTGTTTAAATTATATGTTATTTTCTTGTTAATGTGATTAATGATGAATTTTTTGTGCTTTGCATTTTGGCTGTATGTGCGTGTTGGCTACGCTGTAAGCACATACCAGCAATTGAAATTAATAAATAAATTAAATAAGGCTAGTAGAAAGCAAATTATTTCTATACTATTGGTGTTAAGAATCAATAATTTCGATAAAATGATATAAAACATGAAATGATAAATTAGTACGTGAATTTGAAGAACGTTTCAACTTTAACCTAAGACAAAGATCTACTCTTCCTTTAACTTGAATATTTTCTTCTAAAGCTCAGAGTCAGATTACTTCGGTCATAGTATTAACTACCTATATTTAATAGTGCTACCACAGAAAGAGTGTCAATACATCAGTGAATCTTTAAATTTACAGCCAACATTTCTATTATGTATCTCATGTTTCAACTAATGGAAGTGAATTTTAGTGTCAGCGGCTAGAACTCAGTTTGAGTCGTTCGGCATGTTATGAAAATGTCATAATTAAACGATAAAATGTATTATTTTATTAAGAGCCCATTGTGTCACAGTGTTGAGCAAAGGCCTCCTTACCTTCCTTCTATTTTGTCTGTCTTAAGTCAAAGTAGTCCAGTCTTTGATGTGTTTTTTTTAAATAAAGAGTGACGAGACTATCAAGACATGTGCCTGATGGTAAACAACATGCCTGCCACGTAACAGCACAGTGACACGCGGCTATTGAAACATGAAGAGTCCAAATCATTACCTAGCACTGCACTGCACTCGTCACCCAGAGATCTAAGTTGTTATATCTCTAAGCCCTGTAATTTCTCTGGAAACATTGCCCTTCCAACCGAAACAATAAAGTTTGCACTACTGCTTGGCGGTAGAATAACTGGCAAAGGTGTGGTCCTACCCCAGGCGGACTCTGCCAAGAGTCCTACCACTACAAAAAAAGTGTTTGTTGAAGTCGTCCTGCCATCGCCTTTTGATTATTCCACATCGTCGTTTTCCATTTGGCTGCCACTGAGTGGATCTTAGCCCAGCGGTCGTCGGACATTCGACAACAACATAATAATTTATTTAATTATTGACAATAAATTCTCATTCAACATTGTACACTTCATAAATTAAATAGTTGCAGAGCATTTCTGTGACGTGTACTAAACAATCGCCTCATCCAAAAGCATTGCATATTCCATACTCGTGGGGCGCACAATTTCAGTGAAAGGCCTTCAGCGTATCGACACTTTGCATATTTTAAATGCATTTTAGCACTTTATTGTTGATGCTGACTAGCTTTTGGGTCACACAGTGAGTCTTTTTTCCTCGACCCAGCGGAAAAGGTAATAGTAAATCTGACCAGATCCAGTTTTGTGGACGTTTTTGAAATGAAAACTTCTGTAGGCACATATAACTGTTTTTGGGTGAAAAAAAATCATGAAGTTGGCGTCATCGTCACCTAACGGTTTCCGAAATTATTTATCTATACTAATATTATAAAGCTGAAGAGTTTGTTTGTTTGTTTGTATGTTTGTTTGTTTGTTTGAACGCAAGGATCTCTGGAACTACTGGTCCGAATTGAAAGATTATTTCTTTGTAGGATAGTCCATTTATCGAGGAAGGCTATATGGTATTTAACATTACGCTACTATCAACAGGGGCCGAGCATGAATGAAAAATGTAACCAAAAACGGGGTAAAAATATTGCTTTTGGAGAGCTTTCGTTGCGTGACAGCATTTGTCATATTATGTTAAAGGTTGCGTCATTAGAACCTAAAGTAACCGAATTTGAACAAAATTTGAATTGGTACGACCAATTTTCGATAGATGGCGTAGCAACGCGCGCGCGTTCAGCTAGTTTCTTCTATAACCGCACCATCTGCGCTAACTCACATCACCATGCGAGTTCTCATATTCTAAGTTATTATTGTTTAATTCTATCAGTGGCTGTCAATTTATTTTCACACACAACATTACACAGGCGCGAACTTAACAAAACATGTTAGTGGATCAGCTAATAGAATACAAATACTATATAATATATATATAGAAGTTACGGCTGGTCTAGTCGGCCGAACGGCGCCTGCCGATCCGGAGACCCCGGGTTCAAACCCCACACGCACCACTGTCTTTTCGAAGTCATGTGCGTAATGCCGCTAACTTAAAACGGTGAAGGAAAACATCGTGAGGAAACCGACACGTACCTAGAATCTTTCGAGGTCATGTGTCAGCCACCAACCCGCACTGGGCCAGCGTGGTGGATTATGGCCTTAACTCTCTCCTTACGAGAGAAGGCCCCGAGTCTCAGCATTAGAAACGTTTAGTGGGCTGTTGATGATGATGATGATTTAATATATATATTGTAATAATACAAATACATACAACGGAAAAATAATATTTTATTTAAACTAAAATCAATAGTTTTGTTACTATAGTGCTCGCAGTATAAGTCTGCGCGCGACTGGTGGCGTACTTAATGTTGCCAGGTCAAGCTAATAGGTTCCCTTCCCGTTCATTGGGAACGTACAACATCATAAAACAGGTACGGGCAGGGATTTTTCAAGGAAGCAATTTAGTTTATTAAGTAATTTATTTAGTTAATTAAGTAACTACACGACAACTGAGACTCAAGAACGAATGCCTCGAAGTAATAAACGCCAAACCAGCACTGCAAAGTGCTGGTTTGGTTCAGTATGACCAAGTATCATTGGTAATTGGTACAGGCTGTCTGAGTCTCTTACCACCAGGAAAACTTTATTATAGTTTATTACATTATAAAAAATCTGTCATTTTCAACCTACACCAACATCGAAATAACAAGAATTTAATTTAAACTTGTAAATCTTTTATTGAGACCATAAATAACACTATTTGAAAATTTGGCGCATAAACGTTCTTTTTGTTTCATCTTTGGATGATGAACTGGTGCGAATCAAACTAGTTGTTTCTACGTAATTAGGATATATTTGGTATAATTTACAATATTAAGTAATATCACTCGCGTTCTCGATGACGGCTAGGTGGCAAGTGCTGTTCTGTTGTCTCGTTTGCGCGATGCAGACGAGTGACGCGCGGTGGTAGCTGCGGGAGTTGCTATGGCATATTTAACAGGCTCTTCATGGGCCTGAACATATTCCCGGCCGTTGAAAGCTCACTTTCAACCCTGATGCTCTTCCGCCGCAGACAATTTGCAGAGCGGGACCGTCGTACGCAGCCTCTATTGATATGGTGTGTGATGTAGTAGGTAGTAAAACGCGTCCAAGTCTCCAAGCTGTTGGGGGTGCGTTGTCCATTAACTTCACCATGTCTCCAACGTTCAGCTTGGCAGTGTTTGTTGCATACTCGATGTTCTTCGTTACATTTCTGATAGAGATTCAAAATAAAATGCTGTGGTATATTCTCTCGTTCGTCGCGACGCAGCTGGTTGTCCTTCATCTACATTGAGTCGCACGTCGGTGACGGCACCGCAGTCAGCAGCTTTCCAACGATAAAGTGTCAAGGAAAGAGGGATACAAGGTAGACAAGAAACGAAGAGAGCCACTTGTGCAAACAAAGTTGAGAGTTTTAAAATGATATGGTTATTGCCAATAACGTGTTTTAGGTATTTAAGTTAAGTAGTATCTATCAGAATTTACTCCAGATTCCCCCGAAACGAGAGTAGCGTAAGCTAGGATACATTTAATTAATTCAAATTATGATTGATTTGAATTATTGTATTAAATTATTGTTGACTTGCGAAATCTGACAAAGATTCGAAATATGTTTAAATGTAGCGGCCACAAATAGCATCATTAATCAGATGATATTTCAGTTGGTTAGTTTCTACGGGCTATGAAACATTCTAAGAACATAATAAACGTTACAGTAGTAGCTGACACGTAGCTGACTGCTTCTAAATAGCTATATACGTTTGTATTGTGAACAAACGTATAGACACATACATATTATGCGATAACATTTTGTTAAGGGACTTCCCCGACCCTTATAGATATAGATTATAAGTAGGCTCGCTAGTATTATTTATTTATTTTTTAATTAAATGAATTCAATATGAATTATATGTATATGAGTCTTTGGACCTAATATTCAAACGATCGTTGTTATTTAGTAAGACACGATTATTTATCAAAATCGACGACTGATTGACTTAGAACCACTAAGTGGTTGTTTTATTTGACTTGCTTGATTGGCCACTGATCCCGTCCATCTGGTCGGATCGGTTCCGCCTGAATCATCTATTTCAGTGAATTTAGTTAACAAACTATGATGACACTGAACATTGGTTTGTACATTTTTGTTAAGCGTTGATGTTGTGGAAGTTGTACCTGAAATTATCCAGCCTAGCTTCGAGCTTCGTAATTTAGGCTTATTACTTCCTAATGTGTATTGTTTGTTTCCTAAGATGTCCCAGAACAAATCCGCGCCTATGAGGACATCTATAGGAGCTGGCTGATAGAACTTGGGATCAGCTAGCTGAATGTTGTCTGGTAGCTTTAATGAGCTGATATCGACGGGAGTCTTTGGCACGCGACCTGTTAACTCCTTTAGCACGAGACAGGAAAACATCGCGCTGAACTCGCTATTTATTGACTGTATTTTGATATTACAGCTTTCTGTGACTTTGTTCGTCGCAGTGTTACCTATACCTATGACCTTTAGACAGTCAATGGGGTTAGGTTTTAATAACAATTTATTTTTTAGTGATTCACTAATAAATGAAGAGGTGCTGCCACAATCTAGTAAGGCTCGAACTGTGACCTTTTGCTGGCCAGCTGGGTTCGACACCTCGATCATGGCAGTTGACAGCAAAGTTTGAATTTTAGTCTGATTTGAGAAGTTGACCACTATCTCGTCAGGGTCAACCACGTCCGCGAGATGGTTGGAGGACTGTGGAGAATAGTGCAGTAAAGTGTTGTGTTTCTCGGAACAGCCTGGCACTCTGCAAGGACCCATGCGGCATTCGCTGTGCCGATGGCCTTGCCTTAAACAATTTTCACATAGTTTGTATTTAACCACATCCTTCAATCTGTCATCCACGCATTTGTATTTAAATGTAGGGCATTCATAGATATTATGCCCTAGATTGCAGATTATACATGACACCTTCTTTTTGTATTTATTTTGGTGATGTCTAGTACTATTACTACTTGAAAATGAGTTATTTATTTATTTATATGATAATTATTATTTGTCACGGTGCGCGTAGGCAGCGTTTGTGACCTTGTGATGACATTATCGCCTGATTTGTTATTTCGATTTAAAGATTCTAGTACGTTAGCACGATCTGTGAGAAATCTGAAAAACTGGTCTAACGTGGGCGTGTCAATACTGAGAGTGTTAAAGTACTCTTCCCACTTCATTAGAGTATGACCGTTCAGCTTACAAGAAAGCATAAATACGATCAGTAAATCCCAACTACTAGTAGGCTGTCCTAGGCTAGCTAATGCACGCAAATTTTTCGTAATGTGATCGACTAAAAATCTTAAGGATCGCTCTGATTCATGTGGAAGCTGCTTTATGTTGAGTAGCGAATTCAGATGATGGTTGATCAAAAGTCTCTTGTTGTCGTATCGACTACAGAGCAACTTCCATGCATTTGAGTAATTTTTAGAAGATATTTCAAGATTGGAAATTATTCTGGCTGCGTCACCTTGCAGATAAGAGGCTAAATAATGAAATTTGCTTATTTCGGAAATTTGATCATTTTTATGGATTAAATTTTCAAATGTATCCCGGAATTCCAACCAACGGAAATATTCGCCGGAAAACTTTGCAATTTGTATTTGCGGGAGTTTCAAACCCGCACCCCGATTACAGTGGTCGTCCGAACAACCAGAAGCGTTGTGAGCCGAATGTCGTCGCTGATCGCATTCGTTTTGTTTGGACAAAGTTTCAAGTAATGTTTTGGCCTTTGCGATACTTGATATTATGTCTTGTTCCATAATATCACGCTCGTCGATTTCTGCCTCTAAATTATCCGGATATAAAACCTCTATCTCACTTTGCAAGTCATCAACCCTAACTGATAAAGCCTCGAATTTGGCTAATCGTAGTTTAAGTTCTGTCAATTCAATGTTATTTAATTCAGTTTGTTCTGAAACGGACATTAAATAATTTTTAAATTTTGTAATTTGGCCTTTAGCGGACGCTCGTTTTGTTGTTAATTCTTTGTAGCGTTGCTTGATTTCAGCCATTATAAAAAAGTTCAATTATTTGAAACAAACAAAAAAATAAATAAAAAAGTGAACAGTAAAAATCAAATTGGCTCACGTCCCTCGTTTCGGAGTAATCTGCCGTCCCAGAATCTGCGTACGCGCGAGCCGGTGCTCACTGTGATGGTTGTATGTCGTACCTCAGCCGTCACTCGGGCCCCACAAGGTGATCTCGAATGATCCACGACCCACGACGATGTGGTGGCAGCCTGAAAACGGTCGGCAGAAGGCACCAAGTATTTTGCCAAAACGATTGACGAACGGAGACCCAAAGAAATCAGACAAGGCAATTAAACAGCTGATAATATTAGGTATTGACAATGTACGAAGTATTTTATGGATATATTATTTACTTTAAGTTTGCAATTATGAACGTTTGTCTTTATATTCTATGATATTTTTGGACAAATAAATTACAAACTTACGCGTTTCATTGAAAATATAAGGAAGAAAGTAAAATTTAATTGATATTGTGATATTAAAATATGTGGGTAAACTGGATATCACAATGAAATGATGTTGCAAAATTCATAAAATCCGAAGATTTTGGCAGTATTTTACGTAGAGATGCTTTGATTCACACAAATGGAGTGATATTTTGGATAATTAGAAGGATGTTGATAGGTTTAAATGGATGTTTGGATGTAGAAAGACACTTATCTTTGGGCGGCGGGCGGCTTCGACGCACGACTCGATGTGAAACTTTTGCTGAATCACTGCTCGATCCCGGCTTTTCCCAAGCTTGTCTTCTGTCTGAAGTGCGGTTCCCGTGGCTTTAGCTGTCCACTTGATGGCTCCGACACCCGAGAGACACGATTTCTTCTTGATAAAAATGACCGGAAATGTCGATGACGAAGGTCGTATTTTCTTAGTATTCTTGCTTCTTGTTTTATATGTTCCCCTCATGGGCCACCATGTTTCATCTTTGGATGATGAACTGGTGCGAATCAAACTAGTTGTTTCTACGTAATTAGGATATATTTGGTATAATTTACAATATTAAGTAATATCACTCGCGTTCTCGATGACGGCTAGGTGGCAAGTGCTGTTCTGTTGTCTCGTTTGCGCGATGCAGACGAGTGACGCGCGGTGGTAGCTGCGGGAGTTGCTATGGCATATTTAACAGGCTCTTCATGGGCCTGAACACTTTTAATGAGTCATTGGCTTCCATAGAATCATCTTCTTTTTTCAATAGGGTTAAAATCACGATGAATCACGGCGGTAACCGCAAAAGTTCCTGTCCATGTTCCTTTAATAGTTATTCTACTTGGTATTGTGGGTCTTCTTTGTGCCTCTTTATTCGAGTAACTCGGATTTGTCCTACAATCGTCGAAATCTATTTCATTTTTCTTAAGCCACTTTTGGTTTTCTTCTTTTACATTGCCCATTGTAGCCGCTTTATTTATCTGAGTGCAGTGGTATAATACGTTGTCCATTACCACGTGACAGTACGTTCTGAAACGCCTACAATAAAAATACAGTAATTAATACAGAATTAAGGATCAAAGAGCACCCAAGCTAACGTTGAAAAAAAAATTAAGTAAAATTTCTTTTGGCGCACCGCTGTTAGGTGAAAGGGTCGATCGGGTGAACATGGAACCGCCGAGCGAGAAAGATACAATCAGCTGATCTTCACTGCTGTGTCACTGTGTTTTCTATTTTGATTTGTATATTATGAAAAAAAAACATTTATAACTAGTTTCTCACATTCGGAACACACATTTTTTCCCACGGGTAAAAACAATGAAACCCAAAGCCGCACCTCAACCTAAAGCCTGAGCTTTAAAATATGCCGTTAATAGGTGGAGATTTGATTGCTATGGTATCCCTACATGTTAGTTGTCAAATAGCTCTGCGTTTGGAAAACTGCACTTTTGGCCCGTTATTGTATCGTTCTTCTTCACAACCACGATTGATTTTCAAGAACCAGCCCCGGCCAGCACTTTTAATCACTTTCGGCATAATAAAAGCTATTAATTATGTTGGAAATTAATAAATACACCAAACGTAAACAAACTTTTGTCAACTGACGTTGACTGACGTAAATAAAAAGTTGACGGCCTGTCAATTAGTTCCATATTTTGCTACGCGCAGAGTTATATTGCGAGCACTCTAGAAATTCTTTTACATTTATCTGACTTTGATTACATGTCAGTGTCATTTCGTAAATAATCCGAATGTAACTGTCTGTACCTACACTATAATCTCCTTAAAATGTATAAGGTACGAAAGCAACAGTAACTGTATATACCTACACTGTACTCTTTCAGTTTATGAGGTATATTTTCTGCGTCACCCGTATTACCGCTGACGGCTGAACAGGGTAAAAACTTAATTTGACGGTTGACACCGAAAGTGGTGCAATTTTTAGTGCCGTTTCTGTGTTGTGAGCTGAGAAGCTAGAATGTTGCATTTTACTGCTGTTTTCCAAATATTTGGTGCGATATAAATTTTATACTATGTGTTGTAAATGTAATGTGGTGGTTACAAAGCATGGTTATAATGTGTGCGTTTTTTGAATGGGTGATATCTTGTGAGTTAGCGGCACCGACATCCGTAATCCTACTATCCTACTAATATTATAAATGTCATTTTTTATATTTGGATGTTTGTTGCTCAATCACGTCGTAATTTATGAACGGATCAGGTTGACATTTGGAACACAGTTAGACTACAATCTGGAAGAACACATAGGCTACTTTTTATTCGGGTAAAAACAACGGGATAGGGAACTACGCGGGTAAATCCGCGGGGCACTTCTAGTAGCAGTATATCTGTGGCTATCATCTTGTACAATATTAGTGCTGTTCAATATTAAACTACTAAGTTAAAGGGTTTGATTTCTATCGGCAGTACCTATGACGGCAAATTTTTATGATTTTCTAAAACCAAAATGAAATCCCACTATCCCACTAATATTATAAATGTCAAAGTATGGATGTTTGTTGCTCAATCACGCCGTAACGTATGAACAAATCAGGCTGAAATTTAGAATACAGTTAGATTATAGTCTGTAAGAACACGTAGGCTATTTATCTTGGGAAAATAACGGGAACGACGGGAACGGCAACTACGCGGGTAACACCGCGGGGCACTGCTAGTAATTGTATATATTACAAATTATTATTTTTCCGTGCATATCTTGCATAGAAACACACTTTGTGTTTTCATTGTCATGGCTCGTGATCTGGAGGAAAAAGGCGAGTTGGCGAATGTCACATGACATGGAAAAATGTTAATTTTTGGAATATGTCGATTGTTCACCGATTGTTTCATCCGTTACGTTCAGTTCATTCGGAACAAACTTTGTGTTAGTTTGGTCCCCAAGCTAACTGGTTTTTTTTGTTTAAATAAAGAGTGACAAGACGAGTAGGACATGTGCCTAATGGTAAGCAACATGCCTGCCACATAACAGCACAGTGACACGCAGCTATTGGAACATGAAGAAGAGTCCAAATCATTACCTAACACTGCACTGCGCTCGTCACCCAGAGAACTAAGATGTTATATATTATATCTTTAAGCCCTGTAATTTCTCTGGAAACATTGCACGGTTACCAATAAGACAAATATTCGAGACTTATATGGAGGGATGACAAGTACAAAAATACGGTACGGTTACTAAAGTTTTTTTAGCTCTTCATATTTATCGTAAAAAAGATGGATTGAGATATCTTTTTGTTCTAAACTTTCAAGAGAATTGGTTCCTTTAAACGCACTAATTAAGATCCAAAAGTTGCAAATTTGAGAAATTCTATTAGTATCTAAAATAAATATGAAGAAAATTAAATGAATGGAATATTGTGTATACAATTAACCTACTGTTATAAGACCACAACGGACGAAATCGCACGGTGCAGCTAGATTTGTATAAAATATGGACATAAAAAACTGTATTATGATGTTTATTCCCAGTGAATTCTTTACCAAGTCAACCGATATTCAAAGCTTTTGTTTATGTGTAATTCGGTTTACTCGAGAGATAGGATGTTAACTTTTCATCACCGCAAATCATTAGTTAAATATACAAGGTGTTGCAGAAAGGTGCAACAATATTTATGGTAGTTCATCTACATTAAGTTTAGAATCATGTATGTGAAAATTACGCATGAAAGCTCAAAAAAATTTGTCCATACTAAACATTTTTTTTTGATAGTTATTTCATTTGAGATACCCCTAATGGCCAGATCTCCGCACGGATTTTTGTACGACGTCGCGGCATCGGCGGCAAGGTCGTTTGTCTGCTGTACATGCTTTAGGGTTGAAACTTTTTGGGGACCGAGTCACCTTCGTCCGTGGGGAAGCACCTAGATATTGAAACCTCACACGTGGTCCCTGGGTGGTGCTAATCAGGTGACAAATTACCGGTGGTAGGCTTCGGCCGTGGTTGGTGACCACCCACTAGACTAAGTCACGACGCCAAGCGGCCTAGCCGTGTTCCGTCGTGTTGTCTAGTGACACCATTTAGGGAAAACGGGTCAGAACAGTTGCTGCACAACTGCAAGACCGGTCTGTCACACACCAATACTGTACATCGGGAAGCTAGTCATGGAGGGTAGCGGGATCCGAGGCACGGTTTGCCGCACCGACCGCAGATAGTTGGGGGCCCAAGTAGTGAGCTAGCCACTCATGAAAGGCTGCCCCGCCATCTAGCGAAAAATCCCGGGATGCGCTATCCTGCCGGTTGGCGACCGGATGACAAGGCCAGATAGACATCCCCGGGGGGGCTCGGGCGTCCCCGCAGTCTCCAGGCTAGCTCCCCACTGGTGTATCGTGTAGTGTGTTGTGACCAATGGTCAGTAGTGTGTGGCCTCGTTCTACTGCCGTTTTCCCCACCGATTTCCTCTCCAAAAAACATGAACAAAGTCAAAAAAAGAAACAAAGTTAAAGAGCGGCTGCACGGCTTGTCAGTCAAAGTGCACCTCACTAATATTCGAGGTCTGCACTCAAATCTCACTGCAGTCCACCATCACCTCGAGACTGAGCAGCCGACACTCTTGTTTCTTACGGAGACGCAGATAGGTTGTCCGTCGGACGTGGCGTACCTTACGTATCCAGGCTATACCCTGGAGCACAAATTCCGGCCTCGTGCTGGAGTATGCCTGTACGCCCGTGACGACATCTGCTGTCGGCGTCTCCGTAACCTTGAGGACACTAGATTTTCTGTTCTTTGGGCACTAATGGACACAGGCATAGACAAAATTATCTACGCCTGTGTGTATCGGTCGCACAGCGGAGATCTGGAGACGACTAGGCTCACGGAGTATTTAAGTGAGGCGGCGGACGCGGCTCAACAGAAGTACCCTTCGGCCCAATTAGTGTTACTGGGGGATTTCAACGGCCATCATAAGGAATGGCTGTACCCATACCGGGACACTGATCACGCTGGGCAGGAAACGAGAAAGCTAGCTTTATCGTTAGACCTTACCCAGCTGGTCCAAGAGGCCACAAGAGTACCCGACGTTGAGTCGCATACACCTTATTGCTTAGACCTTCTGCTGACAACTGATCCAGACCGTTATTCGGTGGCGGTATCGTCGCCGTTAGGCAGCTCCGACCACTGTCTAGTGAAATCTGTATCTGTCTACCATCCGCCTGATCCCAGCCCTAGAGGCAACCGGCGGTTATGGCGATACAAGTCAGCAGATTGGGATGAGATGCGCTCTTTCTTTGCGTCTTACCCATGGCAGTCATTGTGCTTCGCTTCTGGTGATCCCTCAGTCTGCGCGGATGCTGTGACTAATGCAATACGAACGGCTATGGAATATTTCATTCCATACTTCGACATCTCATTATCCAGCAAAGCTCGCCCTTGGTTTGGTTCTCAATGTAAAAGTGCTGAGGCATTTAAACATGAGGCCTACCTAGCCTGGGTTGATGCTCGACAGCGTAAGGCAAGGGACATACACCAGAAGAAGAAGGCGTTCAACAAGGCTGCTAAGGCATGCAAAAAGGTTCTTCAGAGGGCTCGGTTTGACCACATTAGTCGAATAGGGAACAAACTAGCTTCGTATCCAGCGGGCAGCAAAGCGTTTTGGTCCCTAGCTAAATCGGTCGAATCGAACTTCTGCCGCTCCTCACTACCTCCAATGCTGAAACCTGATGGGACACTGGCTCACACTGCAACGGAGAAAGCAAACTTGTTTGCAACTCAGTTTGCGGAATCTTCGCGTCTAGATGCTGGTAGCGCGACACCTCCTACTCTACCTGGGTGTTCGACTTTTATGTCAGAGATACGCATTCGCCAAAAGGAGGTTCGCAAAGTGCTACGCAATCTGGACGTGAATAAAGCCAGTGGCCCAGATGGTATTCCTGCTCTAGTATTGAAGGCTTGTGCGCCTGAGTTGTCACCGATATTGACACGCCTATTTAGACTCTCTCTCCAAACTGGGCTAGTACCGAAGTCTTGGAAGCTTGCCAATGTGCAACCTGTGCCCAAAAAAGGTAGTCGTGCTGACCCTGTCAACTACAGGCCCATCTCAGTCACGTCCATACTCTGCAAGACTATGGAACGTGTCTTAAACCACAGGCTCCTGACGTACCTAGAATCGAACGACCTCCTCAGTGACCAGCAATACGGGTTTCGCCGAAACCGGTCCACCGGGGATATTCTAGCGTACGTCACTCACATCTGGAGTGAAGCTATTGAGAAACACGGGGAAGCACTTGCAGTCTCCCTGGATATCTCGAAGGCTTTCGACAGGGTTTGGCATGATGGCCTTATAAGCAAGCTTTCTAGTTATGGTTTGTCTTCTGGGTTCATTGCTTGGATATCGGACTTCTTGAGGGATCGATCCATACGAGTCGTCATTGATGGCTGCTCGTCGGATCAAATGGGTATCAATGCCGGAGTCCCACAAGGGTCGGTACTCTCTGCGACGCTCTTCCTGCTACATATCAACGATCTGTTGAAGCCCGGTATCTATGGGTACGCAGATGATAGCACCGTTGTAGAGAGTTACATATCTAGCGCGAGAGCCACTGGGCAGCAAACTCAGGTACTGAGAGAGAGTCTGATCGAGCGTTTGGGCTTGACCCTTGATGCGGTGTCCAAATGGGGCGATGCCAATCTGGTCAAGTTCAACGAGAGTAAGACGCAGGCGTGTCTGTTCTCCGCTAAAAAGTCCTTTCCAACTGACTCCAACTTTTAGAGGTGTATCCGTGCCGGTCTCTGACCGTCTTGAACTTTTGGGCGTTACTTTGACCTCTACGCTCAACTTTGGCTCGTTTATCGAGTCCAAGGCTAAACTTGCTGCCAAAAAACTTGGTGTCCTCTCAAAGGTGCGAAGGTACTTCAAGTCTGAACAGTTGCTTACACTATATCAAGCACAGATTCGCTCCTGTATGGAGTACTGTTCGCACCTTTGGGATGGATCGGCTAAGTATCAGCTGGAGGCTCTGGAATCGATCGAGAGACGTGCCAAAAGGCTCATAGGCAACGACACTCTTGTGCGAAAAAGACTTCAAAGTCTTGAACATCGCCGAAAAATTGCTAGCCTATCGGTTTTTTATCGGATACACTTCGGAGAGTGTGCGACTGATTTGCATGATCTGATACCACCTTGTCCTTTTTTCTATCGGAATGCTCGTAGCTCGAAAAAGCGACATCGTTTCATGGTTGATGTTCCAAAGACACGAACGAAGAGATTCGACTCTACTTTTGTGATAAGAACGTCTAAGCTGTGGAATACGTTGCCTGAGTGGGTTTTCCCCGATGGTTACAATCTTTGTGTCTTCAAATCGAGAGTGAATCGGTTTTATCTAGGTAAACACGCTCCATCGTAGACCGCATCATCGCTTAACATCAGGCGAGATGGCGGTCAAGTGTAAACCTATAGAAGTTAAAAAAAAAAAAAAAAAAACTGGTGATTTGGTGGAAATTTTACGTCAAACTTTGACTCCAATTATCTCGTGATCTACCGTGCTGAGGGGAAAGAGACCTTGGGTGATGAAGTCTACATCAGTGTTAGAATGGACTGTTAAAATATTGTTGGGGGTAAATCCACCACGTTGTATACATATTTATGTAGTCAATTACCTGAGCGAAGCCGCAACTTTTTTTATTCCAAAATTATTAGTTTATTATATGGCAATAGCCGAGCAAAGCTGGAACGGGTCGCAAGTGGTGTATATTTCTATCACCGTGAAATTGTCAACAACGCTAGATTATACCTTAACGCGAAAGATTACAATCCCACAGTAGGTTAGGTTAGTTTGTAATCTGACGGATTTTACAATTTTACAGTAAAATATTTTTTATATGTATAGTAGTTTACATAATTCAGCCCACTGCAGCCACTTTACATTTTTAAACCAAAACACAAACATAGTACTATTTAAAATTTTAAACTAATCCCTTACTCGCGTTTAGATCCAAATAAATAAAATACCTTCAGTCCCACTCATACAATATTAAAGTAGGTATGTCGGTCCTGTCGTGTTCTTGTTGACAAAATACGAATCCAAGACTTATGTGCAAATTTACATATTCAACTCAGTGAACATGTATGGTTTTAGAAATAAGGTCTCGTTTTGCTAAGCTAAATTATTGTGAAAAATTGTCAAGACTTATTCGAATTACAGCGCCCATGGTTCAAGAGATCAATAAAACATTCAAAAAGTTGATTTGATTCACAAGAGCTTGTATCGTGTCAAATTACTTGGGAGACAAAAATCTATTGATGCAAAATTAAGATTTGTGCAGTATGTTTGAAAAGTTACTAATGATTTTGAAGGTTTTACAAGGTTCCACAGAAAGGTAAACGGGATGGAAAAGCACGTGTTTTTCGATTAAAAATGATACTTCAATTAAATAATTCCATTTAGTTACTTGATAACGACAATAACAAAAAAATTATAATATTTCAAACAACTAAATGTAAAACTGCTATAACAAAACCGTCTTTTTCTTTTCCTATCAGCGATTAAACTGAAATACTTTCAGGTATGCTTTATGTATATATGTATATATTAGGACTCTTGGCAGAGTCCGCCTGGGGAAGGACCATACCTTTACCAGTTATTCTATCGCCAAGCAGTAATGTGCAAACATTACTGTATTCCGGTTTGAAGGGCAATGTTTCCAGAGAAATTACAGGGCTTAGAGATAGAACAACTTAGATCTCTGGGTGACGAGCGCAGTGCAGTGCTAGGTAATGATTTGGACTCTTCGTGTTCCAATAGCTGCGTGTCACTGTGCTGTTATGTGGCAGGCATGTTGCTTACCATCAGGCACAAGTCCTGCTCGTCTTGTCACTCTTTATTAAAAAAAAAAATCGTAAGTGCATTGGTTCGTCAGCAAGTCAAACATGGTTTGATAAGTAGTAGACTCTATAAAATATCTGAGATCAGCTATTATCGATAGTTTTCGTAAAAAAATATCATTACTATAAAATTCTCTACTGTACTCGTAGAAATGGACACAATCTATCGCTTCTCTATTAATTAAAATTCAAATTTGAGCAACCTGTATGAAGCAAACCACGCTGTAGTCTTGGTAGCCTATCATTGGCCAGACATAGTTGGCCTTTGAATGTAAAAAAAAACAAAAAAAAATTGCAATTTTTTACATTGAAGTGAAAACTTATAACTCAGAATTTGATTGCTTACTTTGGAAACTACACGGGCGGAACCGGAGGGTGTGGCTTGATCATCATGGCATGACCATCTAGAAATGCACCAGCATTTCCCATTGGCTGACGCATGTCTTGGCCATGCCATGATGGGCAGGCCACGCCCTTTTAGCATTTCACATTGGATGACGCATTTAGATAGCCAATGGCTATGGTCCCGAGTTTACCCGAAGATTTCTTATCATATCCGAGCGTGACGGTAGAATTCATTTCACAGCCCACGAAAAATCTGTCTAGGCGCGCCAAAAGAAGTTTTCACTTCAATTAGAGTTAGATTTAGGTTCAAATTTAAATTGCTGTAGCATAAATATGGTATTATCCTCTTTTTCGTGCAATCTCAAGAAACGTGTTACTTTCTCTCACGAAACTTCACGGCTTTGCCCCTGAGAGCAAGAGTGGCGTTCAACTTTGCACACCATCACTCAAAACATCTTTCAATTCTTATGAGGATGTATTTTCTGTGAAAGCTGTCTATTTGTGAAACCTTTTACCGGCCTCTGTGAGAGACACAGCCCCTAAGTAGGCTTTTATTTATTGTAATGCAAACCCATTGACATAAATAAGTTGAAGGTAGCTGCACTGTTGATATGCTACTTTTAATACGACTTTACTAATATTAACTAGACTTTCAGACTGTGTTCCAAATTTAAACCAAAATGTTCCGACGTATTGAAAAATAAACATCCAAACCAGGGATGTAACGGAAGTGATCTTATCGGAACCGAAGTCGGAGTCGGAGTTTTTAAATTTGATTTATCGGAGTCGGAGACGGAATCGGAACCGGAGTTGGAGGTAGGGTCAGAAGTAGTGGTAGGAGAGAGATTTTTATTTTAGGACAAATAAAACATTCATTCAATCTTTTCATTGTTTTGTTTCATGAAATATCACAAAAAAAGAAATATTCAAAAATAAACAAAAAATTCTACTAATTGAATCCCAAAGTGTCATATAAAGTATGTTAAATGAACAAAAGCTTTCAAACAAATTAAATTAAATACATTGACACCAAAAGTGTGTATATGTACTTCATGAACATAAGCTTTGAAGGTGTCTCAGTCTAAGATATTTCTTAAGAGTGCGCCTAATGCCAGGAAAAAATCTGATTTCACCCGCACTAGGCCCTTCTTAATATGATATGCATAAAGTCGAGAATAGCATGACACTGTTTGGAGGGGAAATCAATATTAAATCAGGAGTCAATTTTTGACCAAGTTTTATTTAATTACTCAATAATCCTACTAATATTATAAATGTGAATGTATGGATGTTTGGATATTTGGATGTTTGTTGCTTAATCACGTCCTAACGTATGAACGGATCGGGCTGAAATTTGGAACACAGATAGATTATAGTCTGGAAGAACACATAGGCTATTTTTTATCCCGGAAAAACAATGGGAACGGGAACTTCGGGTAACACCGCGGGGCGCTGCTAGTTAAACATAAATTTAAAAAGTGTTCGGTGTAATAAATATTAATTTATTCTGTGGTTCGTTTAGTTTAATAGAACGTAAAATAAGAAATTTTATTATCAAAAAATAATGTGGGGTCATCGCTGATAATTTCGAGTACTTACATGAATTAAAATAGTTTTTTCAGGTGCCATTTTATTATTTTTCTGTAAAAAATCAGATCTATTTTTAAAATTCTATTCGGTTATTGTGCTTTTTCTTGATTGTACCCACACGTCAATATTTTTTTTGTTATAGTTTTTAGTTTCTTAACATGAGTGAGCGGCGTCGAATGTCCTTTTTTTGTTTTCTGGCACGCCCCCTTGTAGATTAAATCGACGTCACCAAAAAGGTATTCGCTCGCTACCGAGCCTGGTGGACACGATAATATTGTCGGAATTTTGCGTTTTTCTATGTTGTGCTCATTTAGTATACTTTTCATTACACTCGTGCGCGGGAGATTCCCTGCGCGACATATTCTTGCAAAACTGTTCGTTACTGTCGCCGCAGGGCGCCGCCGCTAAGTTATGCTTCGACATCCAATTAAAACCTCCGATTCAAAAGTTTCGGAACCGGAGTCGGAACCGGAGGTGTAAAACTAATCGGAACTTCCGACATAACGGAGTCGGAGTCGAAGCTCCGTAACATCCCTGATCCAAACTATAATGTCGGTAGGATAATGGCGTGCATTATTTAATAGTAATATTAGGGGATGATTGGCCTCTTAGATTGGTCTGTCTTATTGGAAAAAGCTTTAAAATGGTTGTCTGACGAACATATTTACAAATAGAGTATGAGAATTTAAGAGAAGTTAAGTTATTATTTTGGACTTGTTAACCAAAACAGCCGACGGAAAGTATTTGGTATATGCTTACAACATACGTAAAAATCACTTATCAGAAAATACGTGAAGTAAGTAATGTTTGTATGTACCTTCACCATAACCTATAACCTTTTACCCCATATCTCAAAATTGGCCGTCTAAGCAAGTTAGCGAGTAAGCATGTTTGTGTTCTTAGTACTTACTAACTCCACTCAATCGTCCACATTTCATTCATCAGAAAATAGGTGACATCTGGCAGCTGCTCTGGGATCTTTCTCTATTTCTGTGTATCACAAATTATAGTTTAATTACCACGACAAACAATATATGATACATTTTAAATGATCTCGTTTTTAAGTCTCCGACACACAGGAGACGGTTTATGACTTCGTATAAGTTTGAAGTGTCTGTGTATCTAAAGTATAATAGTCCATAAATGAACTGACTGACGATAATGCTTTGATATAATGCATTTTCTCATACATTTTATTACCGGAATGGATTTAACGAATTGATTAAATCCCACATTTCAATAAAACTTTATTTACCTACCTAAAAAAGTAATTAAGTTGATTAGAAATATTGTCGGTGACAGATTGCTTACAAAAACATGAGCCGTAGAAAAATTCAAGCCCTGTATTGTAAAAATGAAAGCATTTTCTTCAATATTATTTTAGAAGAAAAACAATCCAGCATTTGTGAGAAAATGTAATATAATTGCAGTTTTATTCATCTAGTCGACAGACGTGACTTGTTTATGGAAACACTATTGAAGACCCGATACACTTGAGACTCTTTTCAATAAGGGATGTGTAATGGCTTCTCTGTTTTTGGCGGATAATAATAATATAGGAATATATTCATGCCGGAAATGATAAGTTTAAATATTTATCAAATCAAATTTAGATACATATATAAATTAACAATTATTGCGCGAAAAAAAACGAATATACAAAAGAAATGGTTGGTTGTGTCTGTAAAATCGGTTTACGGGCGACAATTTTATGTAATAACGACTTGATAATGAGATGCAACATAAGCCGATCGATTACGCTACTAGTGCCTCTCTATCGCATGTTCCACGCTCTCGCTTGCACTCTCGGCTCAGGCAAAACATGATACTTTTTTCCTGCATATAGCCAGCGTTTATGGATTTATATAAGATGTTATCACATCATAAACCTTAAAGTAAAGTAAAAACTGGTAAACTTATCTTTAAAAAATAATTTTAACAAAAAAAAGAACCGACTTCAAACAGTAAACTAAAAAGTAAAAAATAAATCTCTTTACCACAAAGTAGAATGTACTTTGATTAATTTGAACAGACATGATTAAATAAGTATTTAACAATTCTGAAGTCGGTGCCAAGTAAAACAACTACAGCTGAAGCTAACATTCGTAGAGTAGTAAATCGAACTGACATTTGGAACATAGAGAAGTTGTTGGGGACATATGTATGATAGACAGGAAGGTTGTTGCAACATTGACTTGGCACCGACTTCAGAATTGTTAAATACTTATTTAATCATGTCTGTTCAAATTAATCAAAGTACATTCTACTTTGTGGTAAAGAGATTTATTTTTTACTTTTTAGTTTACTGTTTGAAGTCGGTTCTTTTTTTTGTTAAAATTATTTTATTTTACGATTTTAAGTGATGGTTAGATGAACAATTCTTGAATTAGGTGAGAAGATAAAGCATTATTTTCCTTGCAATCTTGACTAGTAGAATAATATGCACTATGATATAGTCTTCAAATCCAGGATGGTCGATGTACTCAGACTTGTAAAATGGTCCTCAGTAGGTACCCATGTGGGTGCCAAGTTCTCATCATTATTTAAGAGTACATGATTCAAGCACAAACACTAGCTACTGTAAACCGTTAAACAGTTCACATAACTGTCCTTTGTCTTCATCGTCAGACCCCTAATAACAGTCACATCCCACCTAGGTATGTGTAAAGTGCTCATCGATACAGCTTTATCAAGCCTATACACAAGGTAACTGCTGTAGATCGTTGAGGAGTAGCCTCGACTGTCTTTCGGCTCCTTCATCGGATCGACTCCATTCAATTGGAGTGCTTTAAAATACTTAATTGAAACATTTTCAAACGCACTAGTCTACCCTTGCAGTTTTTAAAGGTCTAATGATTAATTAATTAGTTACAACGCGATTGAGCAACAAACATCCAAACATAGACGTTTATAATGATAGTGAAAGACAGTCCCAAGACATCTAGACGTAAAGTGCTCATCAATACAAATTAATCAAGCCCAAACACAAGATAACTGCTGTAAATCTTTGAGGAGTTCCCTCGACAGTATTTTGGCTCCATCATCAGATCGCTTCCAAATCTTCGTAGTGCCAAACCAAAATAAATTGTAGTGCTTGTAAATACTTAATGGAAAAATTAACAATCGCGCTTGTCGCCCCTACAATTTTTGCAAGTTCTCTTCAATTTCTGCAGGATTCCATCATCAGATCCTGGTTTCCTTATCATGGTACCACCCTTGGAATGTCTCCTATCCATCAAAAAAATAATCATCCAAATCGGTTTATAAACAACGAAGTTATCCCCGAACACACATAAAAAAAAAAAAAAAAAAAAAAAAATACGGTCGAATTGAGAAACCTACTTTTTTTAAAGTCGGTTAAAAAGAGACGTGGAAGATGGAAAAATAGTACCAAAGGTGAAGTAAGGTAGTAATGAAAATTGAAAAATAAATGTTCGTTATTATTTTTTTATAAACTCACGGGTAACTCAGGTTTGCGGTTTGATGAGGTAGGTCCAGTCAGACTTAAGTTTCAGCTGCATCTGGAAGCTATTTTCTTAGAGAAGGACGACAATGTCAAACAAATACGCAATGATACGCAGCACCGTATGACATGACACGACACAACACGACATAGTTACTTCACAGCACATGTTTTTAAGACATACAAATTAGCGTCTAGACTATAATAATCTTAATTGTGTTCCAAATTTTAGCTATATCCGTTTATAAGTGACGACGTGATTGAGCAACAAACTTCCAAGTCTCCAAATATCCAAACATTAGCATTTATAATATTAATAGGATTATGTTACCATAAATTAATATTAGATATTGGTAAAAAAAACATGTTATGTTCTCGTTTGATATTTAAATCAATATAGAGCACTGCTAATATTTTAGTATCCTCCGTCTGTTTTTTTATCCGGCAAGCTTAAGTGGTCCGTCCAAATAACAACGTTTCTCATAACAGCGAAAAGAGGTGAAACACCCTGAAACAATTCCATTTTCACGTTACGTGTACAATTGCACCTGTTTTAATAATGAAATATGCGCTTCTGTTTCATTTGAATCGTATTTGTTCGAATTCATAGAATACGCTTGAAACAAGACACGAGTCGACGAATTCAACAAGTTCTCGTCTGAATACGTGAACGCTATTGAAAACAAGAAAAGCTTACTTAAGGTACAAGTTCGCGCTGAGACCGCGACGCGCGACCGCGACAGGAGACCGCGACCCGAGACCAAGACAGGCACTTGACACTATGGACTTGTATGGGCGCTAGTTTGCGCCGAGATCGCGACAGGAGACCGAGACAGGTCGCGGTCGCGGTCTCGGTGCGAACTGACGTCCATACAATTCCATAGAGTCAAGTGTCGCGGTCGCGGCGCGACCCGCTACCTTTAAATGGCATTCAGGTTTTAAAGTTGACATTTTTTGTTTTTTTTTTACTTATGTGTGAACTATGCTATTTATGGTCCTGTGAAAGAAAGACATACATACATATATTATTTTTAAAAAAAACCGAAATCATAATTGGTTCAGGCACTATATCTTTGTTCTTTTCTGTTTTTGAAACAAACGAATAATACATGTACAGTATTTTATTTTTTAATAACTAACTGACGGACTAATTATTATTTTAGTGACAATGCCTATTTTGTAGTGTTCAAAATTCTGCCATTTTCCTATTTCTTCAATAACTATAAATCAATACTCCAAACTATTATGAATATTGTAACAAATTCCATGTTAATTTAACCGAGATACATTAGTTCAAAACTTCTATTATAATTAATCTTTGTTGTAGTGTCAAATCCGGTGATTTTGTAAAAGCTATTGTATGAGAGCGACGCGTGAAATAATTTTATGGACTATTGTGAATACATGAATAATTTAGGCTCATTTATGTGTTGGTTGAATTTTCATAATTTATGTTTGAAAGACTTTAAACTACTATTAGAGGGGTTTAGTAACTAATTTTGAAATAAATACACAATGCATATTTTAAATTCACGTTACCAGGTTTTTAGTTTAAAACATTGTTTTTAAACATAACCGTAGGCGGCTGACTAAATGGCTGATGGTAAGCAACAACACAGTGACACGCAGCTATTGGAACATGAAAAGTCCAAATCATTACCTAGCACCGCACTGCGCTCGTCACCCAGAGATCTAAGTTGTTATATCTGTAATTGTAAGCCCTGTAATTTCTCTGGAAATATTGGCCTTCAAACCGGAACAAACCGGAATTGTTTGCATATTACTGCTTGGCAGTAGAATAACTGGCAAAGGTGTGGTACTTCCCCAGGCGGACTCTGCTAAGAGTCCTGCCACTACACACATGTAATTAAAATCAAATAGTTATTTAAACTACAAATACTTAGCCACATTTTTGTATTGGTAGGACTCTTAGCAGAATCCGCCTGGGGAAGTACCACACCTTTTGCCAATTATTCTACCGCCAAGCAGTAATGTGCAAACATTACTGTGTTCCGGTTTGAAGGGCAATGTTTCCAGAGAAATTACAGGGCTTAGAGATATAACAACTTAGATCTCTGGGTGACGAGCGCAGTGCAGTGCTAGGTAATGATTTGGACTCTTCATGTTCCAATAGCTGCGTGTCACTGTGCTGTTATGTGGCAGGCATGTTGCTTACCATCAGGCACATGTCCTGCTCACTCTTTATTTAAAAAAAAAATAACATCCAGATACGGACGAACTTCCATAAATGTACATTTCAAATGTCTTGGTTGGACGTTTAGGAAAACTTGCAGTTTGATTGCTCATGTATACTGATTTTGTGCAAGGATCTGAATATGAGACTGTAACTTATGAGAAAAAAACGCGATCTCACCTTGAAAAAAGTCGCCGGACGTGGACGAAACTTGAGTTAGACTGGACCGAATATATAACAGTAAAGGCCGATTTACATCAGACGAGCGAATGCTCATTCTATCCCCACTGTATCAAATTCATTTGGTGTAAACAAACGTAGAACATTCTTTCGTTGTTTTGTTTGCGTTCGCAAAGATTCTATGAAATAAAACGCTAAGAACGATCTTTCGTTTACACTAGAAGATCGAGAAAGAATGCTCTTGTTTCAGCTCTAGCTCTATGTTCATTCAGTTTAAATCGGCCTTAAGTTACCCGTTGACGGAACATGAAGTGCCCATCATGTTCCAATAGCTGCGTGTCACTGTGCTGTTATGTAGCAGGCATGTTGCTTTTTATCAGGCACATGTCCAGTTTGTCTCATTATTTAAAAAAATCACATTAATGACAAATCAGCTATCTGTAGGATAGTATACGTTTCGGTTAGTTTTGGACTAGATGATGTTCTGTGAAAAATTACATATTATATTTTCTGTTTTTTGATTTTACCTAGGAATATGTTTTCCAAAAAGTGTCTAATTCATTCCCGCACTGCGTAGATCAATAAGCCCCGCTGCAAAGAAAACGGGTGCTACCACTTCCATAGATATTGCATACTGTTAAGGCGAAGATGGATTGCTTCACTCCACTCCTGAGCGACGCGGCAATCTATTTTAAAGCGGTTTAGATACATGGGGGGAGATAAAAGCTGGATAACTGGAAGATAAAAATTTACTGCACGTCTAAAGGGGAAGCTGCCATTTTTAATGGTTCAAAGAGAATAGAAGCTGATATTTAGAAGAAAAAAAAAACGAGCAAGCGTCATATTAATCGCTTAAGATAGTGACATTTGACGTGTCATACCAAACCATAATCTAGCTATGTTCCGAATTCTAACGTTAATTTCAACGTTCAGGCGTGATTGAGCAACAAACATCCAAATTTTGACATTTATAATGTTCGTTGGCGGGGACTCCTGATACAGGCATATGTTTGCTTTACCTTTAACTGGTGACAAGCGGTCTCACAGTCCGAGCGGTGTCAGTGAAACGTCATTTCACCCCCTTCCCCGCGCTTCCTTTGTTTCAACGTCTGAGTAGCTGCAAGTTTAGTTGCGTCCACGCCGCAGATAATGACAGTTGCGTCGTATTTTTTTATTTTTATTTTTTAAATAAAGAGTGACGAGACGAGCAAGACATGTGCCTGATGGTAAGCAACACGCCCGCACCCAGCACCGTGACACGCAGCTATTGGAACACGAAGAGTCCAAATCATTACCTAGCACTGCACTGCGCTCGTCGTATTGTCCTATATTGGTAAATTACAACAACATAAAATTCGGCAGCGGTCTCTCAGACCGTACGTCACCACTGACGTAACTTTTTAACGTAATTTTGCTATATTGTTTTTTCGTGTTTTACGGTAATTACTAAAAATGAGTAATTCTGCACCTCCAAAAAAGAAACGTTCCCTACGTTTCTTTTTTGGAGTTGGAAATGTACTGTCAAATACTCAAATTGAAGAGTGTCTGGCACACGAAGATTCAAGTGGGTATTTTGGGTTCTGATTTGCCACCTGAACCACAAAACTTAGAGGATAGGCTGAAAACACGGAAAACCTGTGCCAGTTGTCCTCCTAAATTAAATCGTAAATCAAATTACCAATGTAATACATGTAAAAAAACATGTGTGCTTGCAATGTGCCAAACAATTATGCCCCGACTGTCAATAAAAATAACCAAAGTTTGACCAATGCCAGTTTTTTTAAAAGATACCTGTGATTAAACCTGTGAAATATTTTTTTTCTGTATATTAGAGTATTGGAACTATAAGGAAAAAAAGTATTTTTGTTATAATTATGATGATAAAGTATTTTTTTGTGTGATTATTGATCTCATCTTTAGATTTTTGATTTTTGTTCCTACTTACATTATAATAGCATGTTAATAATTAAAGATTACATTCAGAGTCTATTGGGTGGTTTTATTTTATCCTTTTATACATAATTCAACTGTTTTTTAAAACTGAGGTAAGCTAGCATAAATACTTTCGATGCTATGGACCATTTAACAGCAGCGGCTTCTCAGGCCGCGCGTCACCAGTTACGTTACACAAAAACCATGTCACCAGTCAAAGGTTAAAAGGGCTCCCCAATGTACCGTAACATTGTATGTATTGTGAAATGTGAAATAATTTTTTTCAAATTTTTTAAAAAATTTCAAAATTTCAATTTTTTTTTCAAAAAATTTCAAGTTGGCCACTAGCAGCGCTCCGCGGTTTTATTCGCGTAGTTCCCTTTCCCGACATTTTCTTAGTACAAAAATACCATATGTGTTATTCCAGACTAACTGTGTTCTGTTTTTAATCTGTGTTCCAAATTTCAACCCGATCCGTGAACTAAAATTAGTTAAAACCATGGAATGTATTATTGATAAATGTACTGTATGCCTCAAAGGAGAAATACGTAGATGGCTGGTTTAAACATGAAGGGACGCTTTATTTAAAACTATTAGAGTTGTCAATGTCTAAATGATCTTCCCTCTCTCTCTCTCTCTGATCGCCCGTCATGGCTGCCGGTTCGTTCTGCACTCTAAGCATTAATAATATAATTGTAATCCTTATTTTATTTGTGAATCAGTGACGACGATTGCGCCTCTATATTAATAAGTAAATATAGACTGCAATTTCTGGACAACCTCATCTTTTATTTCCTGCACGAAACCATCTACCCGGCACATGGTGCGCTGCTTAAATGCTAATAATTATAACCACTTGGTCGTGTTGCCACTGACAGGCACGGCCTCAAGATAACAGTGGGAACATAAACTGGATATAAGCATAAGCAGCCCACTAAATATTCCTACTGCTGGGCGACGGATCTTCCTTTACAATAAGAAAGTCAAGGCTATAATTCGATTCGATAACGGGTGACCTCAAAAGATTCTAGAAATACGTTGTTTTCCTCACGATGTTTTTCTCAACCGTATTTAATTTAGCAGCATTACGCATAAATGATTTCGAAAGACCGTTCTGCGCGTGGAATTCAAACCAGGAGATCCGGATCGGTAGTCGTCGTTCTTCCAACTAGATCATCTTAGATTTTACCTATGCTATATGACATAACAAAAAAAAAAATTGGCAGTCATAGAACTGCCGATAGAAGTGAAAACTTATAACTCAGAATTTGATAGCTTACTTTGGAAACTACACGGGTGTAACCGGAAGGCGCGACCTCGCCATCATGGCATGGCCATCTAGAAATGCGTCAGCATTTCCCATTGGCTGACGCATTTCTAGATGCCCAATCGCCAAGGTCCCGAATTTACCCGAAGATTTCTTATCGTACCCGAGCGTGACGGTAGAATTCAATTTACACCCCACGAAAAGTTTGTCTAGGCGCGCCTAAAGAAGTTTACACTTCAAAAAATAGCAGTCATAGGGCTGCCGATAGAAGTGAAAACTTATAACTCTGAATTTGATAGCACACTTTGAAAACTACGCGGCTGAAATCGGAGGGCGCTGCTAGTCAGGAATAAATATTCAAAGCATTATCGTTTAAATAAGTCTTCTAAGCATGGCCATCTAGATGGCGATGGTAAGATGTGTAAATGTGTAATAGTAACCGTGGTAACACACATACCAAGCATTTCCAGATGACCATGGTCCCGAGTTCACCCGAAGATTTATTTCATTCACGAGCGTGACGCTTGACCTCAATGCACAGCCCGCGAAAAATCTGTGTTTGGGGTGTCAAAAGAAGTTTTCGCTTCATAAAAATGTTAACTGCAAAATCATAGACAGTCAAAGAAAACCTCGAATAGCTCTACGTTTTCAGGACCGGTTATTGGACCGTCACAGAGTTAAAAAAACATCGGTATTGAAACACGGCGTTAGCGGGACTCGATCGAGAAACAATCAACAGATCGGCCGCTGCGGTGTCCAGATGGCGGTGCTAACACTCACTGCGACAGATTATTTTATCAGTTTTCTTCAGACTGTTAAATAGCTTTTTGTTCCGTATAATCGGGCAACATTATATCGGGCCGGCGATTAGCGTGTGTCTGTGGTCGCCGGCTGTCACTCGTACGTTGTCTCTGGTCGCGGGAACGACAATGACGGGTTTTTTTGGTTAGTTTTTATAACTGGTGCTTTTCTGGATAAAAGTTTTAGTATTGTGCGGGAACACATTATTAACGTTAAGTGTGACTACTGGATTAGTGCTGGACTATTTGTGTGTGAAGGGGCTACTGGATTGGCCGTTTCTAGAACGCAGGATCGTTCTAGGAATTTGCGAGATCGTCTGGAATTTTCTGGTTTGGTATTCCGATTCCCTCTGGTCCCGTTCCTTCTTCCTACCACCAAACTGGATTTTGGACGACGCCGGGAACCCCAGGTAAGTCATTTCTTTGCACTACTCGGTTTGCAATCAGGGAAGTAAAAGTTAAAATCGGTATAACGGCATATTAATTGTTTTTATTCCTGCTATGGGCCCCAGGACGATATTTCGGGATAAATATTGAACATTTTTTGGTAACAGAGTGTAGTTGGCCGTAATTACTCCCTTTTTGTTTTTATTTTCTGGCAAAAAATACCGGGTAAGCCGAATATTTGGGGGTTCCCAGTTTATAATTTCTCCCCAAACTGTCGGGAAATTTAGTATTAAGTGGTATCCGGTTTTTTAGGTTGCGGATATATTGTTGTTTTTGATATTTGTTGTGACATTGTCCGAACTTAGGTTAATTTAAAGTTTAAATTTAAATTTAAAAATGGCTTCGGATTTGGCCAACCAGCTCCGGTGGTTCGAATCCTTGCAAGGATTGGTCGGCCGGAGAGACCGGGAGGAGGCGCTGCTAAACAGGGCAGAACAGCTCGACAGGCGCCTGGAGGTCGCTGAGAGGAGCGCAGGATCGCTGCGGGATGCAAGGCCGTCTCCACCTGAGGAGCAGATGGAGAGGATCGAGGCGGACATGCGGCGCATCCTGGATGTGTACGACGAGGTCTCCGAAAGGGTTCGCCAGCTGGAGAGGTCTCGTCAGGGAAGGGCGAGCTCGGGACCCGTCATCAGGGATGCGGGTTCGGGTGTAGTGGGACGCCTTCCCACCCTGGACTTGCCCAGGTTCACAGGTAACCTGCGAGAGTGGAGCGGCTTCCGGAGTATGTTCGCCTCTCTCGTAGATTCACGCACCGACTTGACGAGGGCGGAGAAGCTGGCCTATCTCCGCACGTCACTGGAGGGTGAGGCACTCTCCCTGGTCCAGCACCTGGAGCTGGACGACGACAACTTCGGCACGGCGATGGAGTTGCTGGAGACGAGGTTTCAAAATCCTCGGCTCCTCGCCGACGCTCACGTGTCACAAATACTGGGGCTGCCGAAGGTGACTGAGAGGTCTCAGTTGCGGCCACTAATCCTCACGCCCGTGAAGGTGGCGTACAACGCCTTGCGCAGCTTGGGACTGCCAGTAGAACACTGGTCGTTTCTGCTGGTCCACATCCTGCTGGGCAAGGTGCCGCTGGAGTTGCGCGCCCGGTTCGAGCGGGAAAGGGGCCTTCACGCCGACCCGAAGGTCTTCCCCACGTTTGAGGAGCTACTTCGGGTCCTGGAGTGGGAGGCGAGGATGGCAGAGTCGGCGCCTCAGGAGGCGCAGCCCGCCGCGTCAGCTCGTGGCCCTGCCGGAACAGGACCGCGACCTACCAATCCCCGCACTCAGGGTGCGGTGAAGCGGACGGCGACGGTGACGAGTGCGTCGGAGCAGGAGTGCCCGAACTGTGGCCAGCTTCACGCGCTGGTGCAGTGTCCGGCCCTGCTTTCGCGGACGACTTCCGAACGACGAGGGATCGTTCGGCGGTTGCGTCGGTGCTACGGGTGCCTGGGGGGTCATTTGTACAATGACTGCCCCACGGCACGGCCGTGTCCTGGGTGTGGGGGACCACACCATCAGCTCTTGTGCGTAAGGAGCGATGGTGCTGGTCGACAGCCCTCAGGGAGGGGGCCCTCCACGGGCGGGGGCGCTCCCACGCAGAGCCACGCATTGTACAACAATGAAGTGGCTACAGCGTGGAGCACACCCCCTCCACCCCAACCCACGGCAGCACCGGGCAGCCCAACAAGGGGCGTCCTACACGCGGCTCGGTCACCGACCTCACAGCCCGCGCGGACGCGGGCGAACTGGAGAGGTGGAAGGGTGATACCGGAGTCACCACTGGGGTCACCTCCCCAGCGTTACCCTTCTCCGCTGCTGGATCCGCGACCGATGGAATGGAGGGCGTACACGCCTCCCCTCCATGAACATCCGAGGCTGGAATACCACCCGCCCTACTTTCGGTATGGCAGGGCGGCCGGATATGCCCCCCCTCCGATGGCCCTTTGCACTCGGCAGCCATATTGGGCTGGGCCCGGTAGTCCGACGGGTTCGGACGGGCCTCGGAGGGATTGACTAGCCTCCGTTCCCTTGGCACAGGATCAACCGGTGGTCCTGCTGCCCACCCTCTGGTTAAGGGTTTGGGGTCCAAGAGGCGACTACGTCCGGATACGAGCGCTCTTGGACACAGGGTCCCAGGGGTGCATTTTAACAACCCGGGTTGCTCATCGCCTGGGCCTGGCTAGGTTTCCGTCACCGACTCCGTTGCGAGGAGTCGGGAACACAGAGGTGCGGTCGGCTGGACAGACCCGCCTCTCCTTCTCGTCCGTACATTCCTATTCGGAAAGGATTGCGGTCAGGGCCACCGTCATGGATTCGGTTGTCGGTTGGCTTCCTCAGGCGGACATAGATCCGGATCTTTTGTCCTGTACTAAGGGTCTCAGGTTGGCGGATCCCCGCTTCGGGATGGCGGGTCCGGTAGACCTTTTGTTGGGTTCTGATGTACTGGGTTACATCATGAACGGCAAGCCTAGACTGCTGGATCAGTCTTCGCTGATGGCGCTGCCCACCATCTACGGGAACGCCATTTTGGGAATGGTGGATGAGTGGCAGCAGTCGAATCAGGCTTCTTTTACGGGAACGGCCCTCGCTCAGATCATGCAGAAGTTCTGGGAGATCGAGGAGCCGCCTACCGTGTCTCGGCTGGATCCCGAGCACGTGGAGTGTGAGAACTTTTATCAGGCTCACACTCGGAGAATGGTTTCTGGGCGATTGGAGACTAGGCTGCCTTTCCGGGATAACCCCCCGCGTCTGGGCCAGTCTCGATCATTGGCCGAGAAAAGGCTCAGGTCCATGGAGCGACGCATGGCTCGAGATCCTGTACTTCGGGAAAAGTACATCGAGTTCATGAGGGAGTATGAGGCACTGGGCCACATGTCTCCGGCTCGCGACGACTGGTCGACCATGGACCACTACTTTTTGCCTCATCACGCTGTTTTGAAAGCGTCGACAGGCAAACTCAGGACGGTGTTCGATGGATCCGCTCCGACTTCGACAGGAGTGTCACTGAACCAGTGCCTCCACGCTGGACCGAAGTTACATCGGGATATTGTAGACATCATCCTGAATTTCCGTAGGCATCAGGTGGTGTTGGGAGCGGACATCCGTATGATGTTCCGACAAACGGTCATACACCCCGAGGACAGGAGGTTCCAGTTGATCCTCTGGCGGGAAAGTCCTCAGGACCCTATGATGGTGTATGAGTTGAACACCAACACCTATGGGTTGAGATCAAGCCCCTTCATTGCGATCCGCTCACTGCTGGAGTTGGCGGAGCAAGAACGGGCTCGGTACCCACGTGCAGCCGCAGTTCTGGAACGCGACCTGTACGTGGACGACGTTTGCACTGGTGCGCAGACGGTGGAGGAAGCTCTGTTGCTCCGGGATGAGCTTACAGAGCTTCTCGCATCTGGAGGCTATGAGCTTCGGAAATGGCTCTCTAACGACCCCAACGTCCTGGCTGGTATCCCGGACGATCACCAGCAGGATCCGGGGCTCTTCGAGGAAGGTGACGATCCGCACGGGATTGCGGTTCTGGGCATGCAGTATCAACCGGTTGCTGACATCTTCACCTTTCGGGTGGCACTGGAAGCCACACGCGCGTGGACAAAACGGACGGTTTTGTCCACCATCGCCAGGATGTTTGATCCAAACGGTTGGATCAGTCCGGTTCTGTTCGCAGCCAAGTGTCTGTTACAGCGACTTTGGACTCTGAAGGTCTCATGGGACGACCCCCTGGTTGGAGACTCGCTTAACATTTGGCTTCGTTTAATATCTGACCTCGAAACGGTCAATCGAGTGGCGTTGCCCCGTCGCATTCTGCCACCAGGCTGTAGCCGGATCAGCCTGCACGGGTTCTGTGATGCGTCCGAGCTGGGCTATGCCGCATCTGTGTACTTGCGTACAGTTGACGCTGGAGGCCACGTCAATGTCACGCTCTTATTGGGGAAGAGCAAGGTAGCTCCTATCAGGACACGACTCACTATTCCGAAACTGGAATTGAGCGGAGCCACATTAGTTGCTCGGCTGCTTAAGCACGTATATCAGGAACTGTCCACCTCGATAGACATCCGGAAGGTCTATGCGTGGTCAGACAGTCAGGTCGTACTTGCCTGGTTACGAGCAGCCCCTCACACCTTGGAGACTTTTGTGGGAAATCGGGTTTCCCAAATCCAAAACATTGGACTGGACATGGTTTGGAGACATGTCCCGGGTGAGTTGAACCCCGCTGACTGTGCTTCGCGCGGCTGTTCCGCGCCGGAGCTAGTTGATCACCCCTTATGGTGGGGTCCGGACTGGCTGCGGGAGCCAGAAGCTTCCTGGCCAGCTCTCGGCGCGGACTCGGAGCGAGCGGAGCTGCCCGGAGTCCGCGTGCATGCGATTGTGGCGGAAGTGCCCCCAGACCCTGACTGGTTGACGGGTCGTTACAGCAAGCTGGATAAGTTGTTGGGGGTAACTAGCTGGATTAAACGCTTCATCCACAACTGTCGTCACCCTCGTCAGAGGAGGAGTGACCAGATCGCCACTGTGGAGGAGCGTCGGAGTTCCTTGCTGCACCTCATTCGGCTGGTGCAGGGTGAGAGGTTTCCGACGGAACTTGAGGCGCTGCGCTGCGGACGCGCTCGCTTGAAGGGTGCGGTCGCCAAGTTGAACCCTTTCACAGATCAGGATGGTCTTCTGCGCGTAGGAGGTCGGCTCCGGAAAGCCAACCTGCCGTACGGCAGCAGGCACCCCCTGTTGCTACCGAAAGGAGGTCCTCTGGTGGACCTGCTGATCACCGATCGGCATATCGGTAACGCGCACGCTGGATGTGGCGCGCTTCTCGCTGTGTTGCAGCGTGAATTCTGGATCTTGTCGGCTCGCAGGGCGGTCCGAAAGGTGCTGTTTAGATGTGTCCCTTGTTATAGGCTCAAGGCGTCTACCATGCAGCCCATGATGGGAGATCTTCCTCCGGATAGGATTTCCCCTCGAGGCCGTTCGACGGGGTCGGAACGGACTTCGCTGGGCCCTTCTCGGTCAAGTCATCGACGTTGCGTAACGCCAAGGTCGTTAAAGCCTACCTGTGCGTCTTTGTGTGTTTGGCCACCAAAGCAGTCCACCTGGAGCTGGTCTCTGCGCTGTCTACGGAGGCCTTTGTCGCGGCGCTGGATCGCTTTGTAGCGCGAAGAGGAGTACCCTCTTTAATACGTTCGGACAATGGCACAAATTATCGGGGCGGCGAATTATTTACGCGAAGTTAATAATTTTTTAAATTCTGGTAATAATAGTTTAAGTCTGGCCTTCGCCCAGCGGGGAATCAGCTGGCAATTTAGTGTGCCAGCCTGTCCTCACTGGGGAGGAATTTTTGAGGCTGCGGTGAAGTCTGCTAAAACCCATCTCCGCCGTGTCATCGGGGAGACCGTGTTAACTTGGGAAGAGTTAGTCACGGTACTATGCCGCGTGGAGGCAGTGCTTAATTCCCGTCCTCTCTGTCCAATCTCGCCTGACCCTAACGATCTAGAAGTCTTGACGCCGGGTCACTTCTTGATCGGTCAGCCTTTAACCGCGTTGCCGGAGTATCCCTGGAAGGATGAGCGCCCCGGACGCCTGTCCCGTTTTCAGTTATTGCAGCAAATAAGTCAAGACTTCTGGAGGCGCTGGTCGGCCGAGTACTTGCATCTGTTGCAACAACGGGTAAAATGGACAGATAGGACGGAGGCCCCTCGGGAAGGGGACTTAGTATTATTAAAAGAGGCAAATTTGGCCCCCCTACTCTGGCGTAGGGGACGTATTTTAAAATTGATATCTGGTACTGATGGCACACCCCGCGTGGCGGAGATTCTGGTTTCTGGTTCCAGACTTCAGCGCGCGGTGTCCTCTCTGGCCCGCTTGCCTCTTTATTAGATATACGTGTTTTCATGGTTAAAATTTTATTTAATTTTATTGCTATTTTTGGTAAAGGTTTTTTTTTGGTTTGATTTCCACTTTCGGGTCAAAGTTGGGAATTTCGTTTTTATTTGAGGTCTGGATACTGCTAAATACTAGTTACTAAATACTAGTTACTAAATACTGGTTTTCTAAAATTGAACAGGAGTTCAATTGGTCGGGGGTTTTGTTCCGTATAATCGGGCAACATTATATCGGGCCGGCGATTAGCGTGTGTCTGTGGTCGCCGGCTGTCACTCGTACGTTGTCTCTGGTCGCGGGAACGACAATGACGGGTTTTTTTGGTTAGTTTTTATAACTGGTGCTTTTCTGGATAAAAGTTTTAGTATTGTGCGGGAACACATTATTAACGTTAAGTGTGACTACTGGATTAGTGCTGGACTATTTGTGTGTGAAGGGGCTACTGGATTGGCCGTTTCTAGAACGCAGGATCGTTCTAGGAATTTGCGAGATCGTCTGGAATTTTCTGGTTTGGTATTCCGATTCCCTCTGGTCCCGTTCCTTCTTCCTACCACCAAACTGGATTTTGGACGACGCCGGGAACCCCAGGTAAGTCATTTCTTTGCACTACTCGGTTTGCAATCAGGGAAGTAAATGTTAAAATCGGTATAACGGCATATTAATTGTTTTTATTCCTGCTATGGGCCCCAGGACGATATTTCGGGATAAATATTGAACACTTTTTTTGAAGTGAAAACTTCATTAGACCCGCCTAGACAGATTTTTCGTGGGCTGTGAATTGAATTCATTCGTCACGCTCGGGTATGATAATAAAGCTTCGGGTCAACTCGGGACCATGGCTGTTGGCCGTCTAGAAATACGTCAGCCAATGGGAAATGCTGAAAGGGCATGGACAGGGGATCGTGGCATGGCCGTCTAGAAACGCATCAGTAAATGGGAAATGCTGACGCATTTCTAGACGGCCATGCCAAAATAGCGAGGCCACGCCCTCCGGTAACACCCGTGTAGTTTCCAAGGTAAGCTATCAAATTATGAGTTATAAGTTTTCACTTTTATCGGCAGTTCCTATGACTGCCAATTTTTTTTAATAGTTTAGAGCAAGGGTCAGCAACGTGCGGCCCGCGACCTACCTCCGTGCGACCCGCGACAGTTTTTAATAAGATTAACAAATTTAGATAATATATTCCCGGTTCAAATATATCACAATATATATATTTCAGAAATTGCTAATATTTATTTATACGGTTACCTATATAACTAAATAAATGTATTTTAATTCGCTACTTATGTTATCGCGACGCAGTATTTTCAAAGGTAAACAGTGAACTAGCATAGTATGTGATTATATTATTGGGTATTCTCCGGTCCAAAGCTCCAGCCCGGAAGCACTAAGGGGGTTGTGGAAATAAAATTTCAAAAGTGCGGCTCACTTTTAACTACTTTTTGCATCATGTGACCCATGGTTCCCGAAAGATTGCCGACCCCTGGTATCGAGTGACAAGACAAGGCTCATCCATGTCTTCATGTGTATGTTGATATGCAATATGTCTGCTCATAACAGTACAGTGACACGCAACTATTGTAACAGGAAGAGTCCAAATCATCACCTATTTCTGTACTGCGCTAGTCACCCATACATATAAAATGTTTTATCTTTATGCCCTTCAAACCGAAACATAGTGATGTTTTCACATCACTCCTTGACGGTGAAATTATTGACAAAGGTGTGGTACTTCCCCAAGCAGACTCTGTAAAGAGTCTTATCGCTACGATGCTTGTCATCGAGACAATAAGACTTGTTTCGTAGGAGTAGAATTTAGAAGAAATAAATTTTTTTTTTAAATAAGCCAATCGGTGCAAAATCGAATGAAATGCATCAAACAAATTTAATTGAGAAATAAATAATTGTGTCGAGAAAAAATAAAAGTCAATTAATGTCCAGTTTATGTGTTCTGGTCTCAAGGGTAATATTTCTAGATAAATTAAAAAAAAACTAAAGAGATATTCCTATAATCCAAGGTGACAGGCGTGTTGCTTACCATCAGGCACATGTTCTGCTCGTACCGTCACTCCTTACCATCACCCATAAAAAAAGTTCTACTTCTTTACATAGCTCAACAATGTTCTCATACTACCACAAATTACATTTATAGTCACAAGTAAATACTAAAACCGGCAAAAAAAAATTAACTAATAAAATAAAATAGTTTTAGTATCTATTGTATTTCGAAGTCCGTTTTATAAAAAAAAAGTGTTATTGTCTTCATTCCTCGTGCTGAGAAGTCCAATTTCACCCATAGAATAGATGACAGGTACCTTAAACGCAAAAATTATTAGCCTGAAGTTAGGTAAAATGTTGACTAAATAACAATAATTGAAGGGTGTCAATTTCTCGTCATCATAAAATTTGACTCTCATAACATGACATTTTCCCTAACATCCCAAAAGATCAGAAGTATAATTGAAACTTCAATTACAATTTTTGAAATTAAAATATCGAGTCGGAGCCTGTGAGGAAACGCTTATATCAGTCCGTCCGCTTCGTCTGAAGCGATTTTTGAATGCTGCATCGTCCAGTTGCAATTACTGGAGAGGCCGCGTTCTCTCCGTTCCAGGTTTTAGATTGAATTTCCAGAATTACGTTGACAATTTTTGGGGTAAAGAATGTACGGTTTGAGAATGCGACGGGTTGTCCAGATTTATCAGAGTAGTGATTTATAAATTGTTACAATTTATTTAAGTTGAATCTATTTTAAAAGCCTTTCCGAACGCTTCGTAGACGCGATGAGAAACCAAAATGCTGGCGTTTATTTGGTCCAACATACATTTAAGCATTGCTATTCAGCGTGGTTATATCGACAGTTGACTGGGCACGTTTCTGACTGATAGTGGGCTGGGTCATCAGTGTATTTTAACACTTTCAATTTAGACACATACTGAGGGAGCTGTGAAAAAAAATGTTTTCCCAATTTTTTATGCCCCATTTTGTAGCGACGATTTTAATCCAATATGGTTAAGAATATTCCCAACCTTTTAATTCAAATCTGTTCGTCCGTGCAGAAGCTATGATGCCACAGTCATACACACAGACACGGCGAACTTCAAACTCTCCAAGATTTTTGTGCCGGGCTTTGAAAATACATCTAACCGTTAATGCCTCATTGTGGATGATCAGTTCCTTCCTGATTAGTAAATCGTTTTTGCTAGCCAAGCTAGCATTTGTCATGTTATGGCATGTTACGTATTGTCTAGTCGGGAGAACGGCGATAACCGATCCGGAGCACCCGGGTTAAAATCCCACGCGCACCACTATCTTTTCGAAGTTATGTGCGTAATACCGCTAACTTCGAACGAAAAAAACATCGTTAAGAAACCAACATGCATCTAGAATCTTTTGAGGTCATGTGTCATGCACCAACCAGCACTGTGCCATGTGGTAGATTAAGGCCTTGAGTCTCTCATTGGGAGATAAAGTCTTAGACCCGGCAGAGGGCACATTTAGTGGGATGTTTATGTTTTCTACTAGCCAGATCAAAATCGAAATGTTTCAACGTCTCAGACATACAATTTAAAAAAATATTTGCCGGCTACTTTTTTTTGCCGTGTGTTTTCAATCCAACAACTTTAATTTTAAAAGTTCTGGGCCTATTCCAAGGGACGTATTCACGGGTTTTCGTTGATTTGAAGTGATGCAATATTTATAACATAATTATTTTGATTTGATTTCCAAAAAGAAGGAAGTCCTTTTGAAAATCGAAACTTCAAAACTAATTAACCAAGTACAAGTAATTTATAAAATGATTTGAATAATGATATGTATTCCCGTGAATGAAATTGTTTTTTTTAATTACTTACCTATTACAAAAACTTTTTTTACTGAGGTCTATATCTCCTGATCATGATTTCTATGTCTCCTAACAACAGAGAAACATGATTATACAGCTAAAAGTATCAACTCAGACTAGACTAGAGTCTCAGTTTGCACTTGACCGCCACCTCGCTTATGTTAAACGACGATGATGCTGTATCTGGTTTGAAAGGCAATGTTTTCAGAAAATTTACTGGTAAGAGATAAATCAGTTAATAGCTAATGATGACGAACACAGTGCAGTGCTATACAGTAATGTTGATACTTTTAGCTGTATAATCATGTTTCTCTGTTGTTAGGAGACATAGAAAGGAAAAATATACTAGTTCAAGGTATCAGATGTATGCTTTTAAGCTTAAGTATGTCAGGAATGTCAGGTTAGGTAATTTTAGGGTCCTGTGCCTTCGGCGCTAACTTAATAGTCAGATAGGTAGGTACGAGTAGTAGTGGCTGACTATTGTTAGTCAGTTAGGGAAACAAAAGAGGATGGAAGGTGCCTCGCTCATTTCGGCGCCTACCGTCGGAGAGAATACATGTCCGTGTTCTGCTTTTCTGTGTTATTTTTCTGTTATGATTTATTAAGTTGTAGTTAATAATTATTATTACTATTTAGTCGGTCCAATTAGCTTTTTAGTCAAATTCTTATCAGATACCTACGAGTGCATTACATATTAATTAGTAAAGATATTGTGCTACGTACGTCAAAATGTAGAACGCAATCTGCACAAAAACATAAAGTGTTTTTGGGATCTCTCATTTACAATAGAATAAATAAATATATAGTTAACTTTGTTCACCTAACTAACAATGATGCTAAAATCTCTTTATTCGAACTATTATCAGTAAAATTTAACTATCAGGATACTGAAAAACTGCTCAAACCCATATGTTGAATCAGTTGAACTGCTACAACAGTTGCGCATAAATTGTGAATTTGATACAAGTTACTATGTTTGCTTGACTGATAAAGAAAAGGAATATCTTACAATTCTCGATATCTACTGAGCGAACTCCTACGCAGATACCTTGGGGAACTTACCACTTATGATGCCAGTATATAATAATGTTGGGTTGTGGTGTGAAGTGGGTGGGAACCCATGTATGGATCATGCATGGGTTCGTAACTACTTTGCACCACAGCCCAGCACATACTCCAAAACACATACCGAAGTATATACTCCAAAACACACAACAATACACTCACACACATTTCACACTATACGCACAAACAATACATTTCAACATACCTATCAACTACTCATTGTATATGTAACTATATCATACCTACAAATTCTACACATGCACACTACTTACTAACCCCTAACTATACAAGAATGTGACTGTTATTTTAATTTTCACATTATAAAATTCACTTTACTGCATAATATTCATAAAAACTGTAATTTTGTCTTTGTTCAGACTGTTGGAAAAGTAATTTGAAGGGATACAGAAACCTGCAACACAAGCTTTGCTTAGTGCAGGTTCTGTGATCTTTTAATTGTATAAGTCAATTTTTTTTTTAAGGAATAATGTGTAAATGTGTTTCATGTTAATTGGCTTATGTATGTATAAAAGAAAAAAAAAAAAAATTATTAACTTTTACTGGGCTGTTCATGCTTCTATTTTACAATTTATTTTCGCTAAAAAACCGACGTCAATTTAAAATTAAATTCAGACAATCGATAAAATTTTATAAGAAGCTAAGTAAGTAAGTCATCCAGATAAAAGAAAGTAAATTTAAGTTTTTTGTTCATTTAACAAAACACCCCACACCGATATCGATAAAATTTTAATGGGACCACCTCTAACCTATGATCTATGAAATAAAAAGAACCATCAAAATCCATTCACAATTGGCGGAGCTATCACGTAACAAACATACTAAATAAATATTTAGCTGAATTGTGAACCTCCTCTTTTTTAACCGACTTACAAAAAGGAGGTTTTCAATTCGACCACCATTTTTTTTGACGTGATAACGTCTTATAATTCGATGAAGCCGGCTGCACGCCCACAAAACATGACGTCATGTACCGTTACCGCGTTACCGTCGGTCGTTACCTCGCCGCATGTTTGTTACAGTTGTATTAATTATTTCGACCAGTAGTTCAAGCAGGGATGTAGCTCAGTGGTAGACCGTTCGCTTTGCATGTGAAATGCCCCGGGTTCGATCCCCGGCATCTAAAAGCTTTTTTGCATTGTTTTGATTGAAAATGACTAAATTCTACTGATAATTTTTACATACAAATCTATTAAACAAATGAAATTAAAATTTTCTTTTGAAAAATGCTACCATTCCATCAGTATTTTCTTAAGACGTTGTCACGTTCTATCGTCAGTAAACCGACTTTACAGACAAACATTTTTTTGTTTTTATGTATGTTACCTGATTCCTCAAGAACGTCCGAACCGATTTCGATGTTTCTTTTTTGTTCGAATAGGTATGCTTCCCCAATAGTCCCATATAAATTTAATCTAAATCGGCCGGGTGGTTTATCAAATATGAACAAATAACTAAAATTTGCCTCTGTATGACATGGTTGTAGATTTCACAACAGTTACGAAATTCAATCTTGTCAACACGTAATTGTGTAAATGCATTAATGAAAACTTGTTTTCCACTAAAAAGGGTAAAATAAACCATTTTTATACAAAAATTAAACCGTTTTCAAACCCACAAATAGGCACTCAAAAGCAAAAAATAAGTTCATTTAATTATTACAAGCGCTGCTCACTCATATATTCGTCGGTGCCAGCTAAGTCTAATAGGTAGTAGAATAGGTACTACTTCTCTATGTCTACTTACTAGTAGTAGGTATCTATCTACTAGCTTTTTGACTCGACTGGCACCGACTTCTAATTGATGAGTGAGTAGCGCTTATAATAATTAAATTAACTTATTTTTTGGTTTTGAGTGCCTATTTGTGGTTTTGAAGTAGGTTTAGAATAGAAATATAGAAAACTCTTTATTAAAAAGCCACACACATACATGCAAAAAACAAAATCACAAAATAAACTTTAAGATAACTTATGCTAGACATTTTAATTGGCGGCCTTATCGCTTAGAGCGATCTCTTCCAGGCAACCGTGTACGGATAGGATTTAATACAGTAATGCGGCCTTAATATATTAAATAAATTATACAACAAATCGAATAGCTAATATCATACGCTAACATTATATACCTAAGCTTAAAATTATATACTACTTACAATAAAGAATATATTAAAATACACATACTAATTTGCATAAAAGACAATTAATAATACATATTTATGTATATATTAGAAGAAAAATTAATGAATATTACATATACCTACATAAACTCATAATAGTAAACAAGTACCAAGATCTACACAAACCAGATTATAACTTAAGGATAGATAGAAGGCATCTAAGTCTCTAAATATAATTCTTTAATTCGAACCTTTTCGGGGGGTGTAGCTGTTCGCGTCCGCAGGCATGACCACCAACTTAATGTCTCTCTCCATCTGAAAGCCTTCCCCCCTGCACGTGCCCCCTGGGTGGTGCTAAACGAACAGCAACGCCGAGCAACAGGCGGCGGTTAAGTAACCTGTAATACAGGCACCACTGCCTGAGGGTGATTAAATACCCCCTAAAAGTGTGGCAGCGGCACCTTGGGAAAGTGTCGTGGGATCTCTCCCACTCTCGTAAAAATGAAAATGTCTGACAATGAAAATGTTTTGTCATGCGATCCGGCTGACCCCCGGCGCCCCCCGGTACCCGGGCTGGAGGGTGAGAAATATGTTACCGATGACCTCGCAGGCGTGGGTAACCAGACGTCTGTAGCAGGTAATGTTACTGGGAACAAGAAGCTTGTACAGCAAGCGTTTCATCCAGCTCTCTTCATACAACGACCAAGGAGTAATTCGATGCCTAAACTAAATATGGCTAACAATTCAAATACACTTACACACAACAAGGATACATCTAGAGACAAGGAACATCATGGTGATAACCCAGACAACCACCCACCATGGCAGAGAGTACCTGTCAGTAGAAACAATAAAAAAAGAAAACTTCAGAGCCCCTCACCAGAAGCGATTAAGACTACTAATAGATTCAGTAACCTACGTGTCGACCACACAGAACACAATGCAGAACCTGGTAGTAAGAAACCAAATAAACCACCACCTATTATTCTCTACGGCATTGAGGACCTCGCCAAACTAACAGAACTACTTGAAACTGTTGCAGAAAGAAACCAATTTACCTATAAAACTGTAAACAAGAACCAGCTTAGAATCAGTTGCACTGACATAGAAACCTACAAAAAAATAATTTTGGTTGTCAGAGAGAACAATCTCATAGGCCATACGTTCAATAGAAAAGAGGAGCGCTGCTATAGAATAGTAATACGAAACTTACATCCTTCTACTCCCATTCAAAATATAAAGGAGGAAATTGAAAGCACCGGCAACATTGTATCCGGTGAAATTATAAACGCCAAATTTGGCAAGGACAAAAGACCAACATCTACGTTCTTCGTAAATCTACTGCCGGGCCCCAGAAACAAGAACATCAAGGAACTAAAATACATATACCCCCAATCAATTATAATTGAAGATCCGCGGAAAAGACAATCCATAGCACAATGTCAGAGATGCCAACAATACGGCCATACAAAAAATTACTGCATGCGGCCTTACCGATGCGTGAAGTGTGCACAATCGCATAGAACTTCGGAATGCCCGAAACATGATCGAAATACTCCAGCCATGTGTGCTCTCTGCCAAGGTCCCCATCCAGCTAATTATAAAGGGTGTCAAGTATATAGAGAAATCCTTGCAAGAACATCCCAAAATAAACAATACATGGAAAACACCAAACACACTAAACAATAAACATCCAAGAAATGATTCAAGAAATCACTTTCTAGAACTAACTACAAAGAGACAACATAAAGACTCAACACAAATAGATGCCAAAAATTATGCTGAGATGCTAAAACCCAGTGACTAACTTGACTTATAGAAAGGTGCTCCCCTAGCCACAACCACAACAAAAGAAGCATTAGAAAAAATACTCATCAAACAAACAGAAAAATTCGACCAGATCCTACAACAAAAAATGAGCTCCATGATGGAGCTCATGGTTAAACTAATCAACAAACTAGCCTAATGGCGTCATTGAGAATAGCAACTTAGAGGAGAGAAAACTGGAGTCCCTGACAGCAACTGCATCCACAGGCTATTCCCTATGGAAATTTACAAAAGCATATCACAGACTTCAAGAACACAAACATCCTATACGAAAAAATGACAACAGTTGGGCCAGGGATTCCCAAAAAAAAGCTAATGTCTTTGCTCAACATCTTGTAAATATTTTTACTCCAAATGAACCTAAAACTGGGAATTGTGAAGACATCATAAACTCTACCCTTGAACACGCAAATCAGCTCTCTCCACCGCCACAGCCGGCTACAGTGAGGGAAATTTGGAGACTCATTAGAGGATTAAAAGACAAGAAAGCTCCGGGATTCGACTTAATCACAAAGGAGATCTTGAAAGAGCTTCCTAAGAAGGCTATTGTGTTTCTTACTTATCTATTTAATGGCATAATGAGGACTCAACATTACCCAGACTTATGGAAAATCTCCCAAATAATAATGATTCATAAGCCAGGTAAACCAGCTAATGAAGTCACCTCATACAGACCAATTAGTTTATTACCCGTATTGTCAAAACTCTTCGAGAAGCTGCTTCTAAGAAGACTCCTGCCAATACTTAAGGAAAACAATACCATCCCCGACCATCAGTTTGGCTTTAGACACAGCATTCAACGATTGAACAAGCCCACAGAGTGTGTGACGAGATGCGAAGGGCACTGGAAGAAAAGGAATACTGCTCAGCTGTCTTCTTGGATATCCAACAGGCGTTTGATCGAGTATGGCATAAGGGACTTCTATATAAGATCAAAATAAATCTTCCACACTGTTACTTCCCCTTACTTAGTTCCTATCTAACCACAAGACTATTCCAAGTCAAGGAAGCTGACGCGGTGTCTACTTTTTACGAAATCAAAGCAGGAGTTCCTCAGGGATCGGTGCTGGGACCTTTACTATACACTCTCTACACTGCAGATCTACCAACAATACCAAGTGTAACAACCGCCACCTATGCTGATGACACTGCGATTGTGGCTAGTAACGTGGACCCCGTTCAAGCATCTCTCACCCTCCAGCATGGGCTTAATCAAGTAACAAGATGGCTCGAAACGTGGCGAGTCAATGCAAGCCCCTCAAAATCTGTGCATGTGACGTTCACTCTAAGAAAAGAAACTTGTCCACAAGTAAAGCTTGAGAATACCACCCTCACACAGAGTGACTCAGTTAAATATCTGGGAGTGCATATAGATCGGCGGCTAACGTGAAAACAACACATAAAGGCTAAAAGAGAACAACTCAAACTAAAATTCCAAAATCTATATTGGCTAATTGACCGAAACTCTAAACTATCTATAGATAACAAACTCCTGATATATAAAAGCATACTGAAGCCAGTATGGATGTATGGCATACAGCTCTGGAGTAGCGCCAGTGACTCCAATGTTTCCATGATACAAAGAATGCAAAACATTATTCTGCGCACTATAGCCAATGTACCCTGGTATGTTACGAACACAGAAATCCACAAACACCTGCAAATGAACACGGTTAAGGAGGAAGTAAAAGACACCAATAAAAAGTATCTCCATCGTCTGGAAAACCACCCAAATGCGTTGGCAGTGCAGCTGACTACACGCAGCTACAATAAAAGGCTAAAGAGAAAGGACATACTACAATAACACAACCTGTTCCTTAAAGGGAGAAGCCTTTGATGGAAGGCTCACCCACGACTGAGACAAACCCACTACAACAGATCTGCTTATAGTGAAACTGATTGCAGATGATGCACAAATAAAACAAAAAAAAATAAAAATCGAACCTTGAAAACATCCAGCGATTGGGCACGCTTTATTTCCAATGGCAGCTCATTCCACAACTTGACAGCCCTCACTTTTAATTTTAATAATTTAATAATATTTTTTTGGTTTAATTTGTGCAAAAAAGAGTTTATTGAAGTTAATACAAGCTCGTAAAATGTAGATAAGTTTTCTTCGAAAGCCGGTACAGGAGTGTGGTTAGCTGAATCTCGCTTGTGGTCGGTTTTGCCTGCTTTCCTTTGGCTGTTTATGTATTAGAATAATTAAGTTAACACTTGGAATGCGGCCATTATAGAGATAACCGCGGTACAGTATTTTTTGCGGCTGTTCTTCGTGGGGCATATCAAATAGAAAAGTTTGAATTTGAGCTTGTTAAATACTGTTCTAAGCTTGTTGCTCTAATGTAATTTAAAAGTTTATACGTTCTACACAGTTTGTTTTGTTATAAACTTTTGATATTGTTAAAGAAATTACCAAGTTATTTCACTATCTATACTAATATTATAAAGCTGAAGAGTTTGTTTGTTTGTTTGTATATTTGTTTGAACGCAAGGATCTCTGGAACTTCTGGTCCGAATTGAAAGATTATTTCTTTGTAAGATAGCCCATTTATCGAGGAAGGCTATAGGGTATTTAACATTACGCTACTATCAACAGGAGCCGAGCATGAATGAAAAATGTAACAAAAACGGGAAAAAAATATTGCTTTTGGAGAGCTTTCGTTGCGTGACAGCATTTGTCATATGTTAAAGGTTGCGTCATTAGAACCTAAAGTAACCGAATTTGTTCAAAATTTGAATTGGTACGACCAATTTTCAAACTAAGACGACCAAAAGTAAGACATTCAGTGTGTTTCGAAATAAATTGGTTTACGTATATTTTGAACCAGGGTTTTTAAATTTTTAAATTTACCTGTCAAATTTACTAGTTCACTTTACAAAATGAGATAGATAGCTGAACCACTGCTTGGCGATAGTTAATTCCCATATTACGCTGAATGGAAATGTTTATCGACTACTTTGTTTTCGAAGTCATGTGCATAATGGCACTAATTAAAAAAAGGTGAAAGAAATTATTGTGCGGAAACAGCTTTGTTCCTTGAGTCTTTCGACGTTATGCGTCATTCGGCAATCCGCAGTAAAGGCCTGTTTTCATTTTGATTAGTACGCGTGCGAGTGAGTAATGCAGGTGTTGAGTGATTGGTAGCAAACACGTGTGGACACCGATTGATTATGCGAGTGCATAGTAATCAGTCACTCGCACTCGCAATCGCACTCGCACTCACACTCGCAATAATCAAAATGCAAACCGGCCTTTAGCCAGCGTGGTGGATTATGGTCTGACTCTTTTCTTGTGAGAGTTCTGACAGTGGGAACGTTTAGTAGACTACTTTTGTTTATAATTGACTCTGACGCTCATTTGAAACAAATTAGTATAAAATTTACAATTCAGGTCAATCAATAATAATCAGCGTTCAACTCCCAAGTCGTGCCTCAACGCATTATTGACGGCGTACTCGTAATAAGCCCTAACTTCTCATTCCCCGTTCCGCATATATTTTCATATAACCTTTGTCTGAGATCATTTCAATAATATTCCGAGTTTAATGCGAACGTAACGCAAACGTGAAGCTGGAGGCATTGGGTAATAAAATTTAACGTGTCGTTGGGAGTTTTGTGACTTTACTGAAATTTATCGCTGGAAGTTTTTCTGGCGATCCATTTGTTAATCTGGTGTGTCGTGCGTCGCGTTTTGAAAAATACGCCCATGTTTCTCTGTTTTGGTTGACACGGAGCGAGTTATATATGGTAAACCTTTTTAGGCAACTTTGAAAAGCCAGGGGTTCTCAATGTGGTCGCATGTTTCTTCTGTATGTGTTTAACGTGATAGCTCCGCCGATTGTAAATCGATTTTAATGTTTAAAAAAAACCTAAAAAAATGTTTTAAGCGATAGCGCCGCTAATTGCATAAACTTTGATGGTTATTTTTTGTTTGGTAGATGACAGTGTAGACGGCACATATAAGTTTTATCAAAATCGGTGTGACGGTTTATGAAATATTAACAAATAACTAAAATTTGAAAAACTAAGTTTATTTATACGACGCGACGTAGTGATAGATATATTCTTATGAAATTCGATTGAGTGATTTGTACAATTTTAAATTGAAGTATATGTTTTTTTCGGACAAAATTACCAAATTATTTTGTTCCTTCATAGTTTAGACGTGGTCCCATATAAATTTGGGATTGGGAGAGTGTCAAGCGTGACGAATAATTCTTAATAACTTGAACTATGAGCGGATTAAGGTGATGGGAGTCAGCATCAAAATAAAGGGGGAGATAAATTTCATATGCTGAGCACATGAATTTATGTAAAGTCGTAATGTTCCGGTTCTACCATCGTGCGCCTATTGCACTACGGATGAATTTGTTTTGAATGACCTGGAGCTTATTAAGTTCAAAAAGAGAAGTATGGGCATAAAACCGCAAAGATATAAGTCATGACAAGGGAAGCCATATAGCTGATACAATATTCATAGCCGTAAATAGATACTTGTGATACAAAGAAATACCTAGACACAGAAGAAGTTAGTCAATGACTTTAATAATGCCACTCACCAAAAAAGTCGTAAGACTATTTGGTGGATGACACTGTCTGACTAGTGACGGACATTGACATGGCCTTGTAAGACTTGAAAACATGTCAGTTTCTTCGCGATGTTTTCCTTCACTGTTCTAAGGTAATGGCATAACGCACATGACTTTGAAGAGACAATAGTGCGCTTGGGTTTTGAACCTGGGGCTTCCAGATCGTCAGTCGTCGTTCTCTCGACTAGACCAGCCGTAACTAAAATGTAATGGATGACCTTGACTCTTATACCCCGTTTACATGATTCCAGTCCAGCGACCGAATCCAGCGCTGGATTGCTTACTGGAATAATGTAAACCGGCACTGGAATGCATCAATCCAGTGCCAATGCATTCCAGTGCTGGTTTACATTATTCCAGTAAGCAATCGAGCGCTGGCTTCGGTCGCTGGACTGGAATAATGTAAACGGGGTATTATCTTCTAAGGAAACCTGGGGTTCCGGGAATAGATGATACATAAATAAATATACATTATTTTAATAGTTAATTCAATAATTCTAATCTGTCAAACGTCGTTTAGCCGTAGAGTTGTCACTAATAAAGTACAGTGCGACCAACTAAGCTACAGAATGTTGAGGTGAAGCCAAGATCAAAACGTGTTGCCACCTATTACAAAATTAGACGAAGTGTTCTTTTTTATAGCATATAGTGACGAGACGAGCAGGTCATGTGCCTGATGGTAAGCAACATGCCTGCCACATAACAGCACAGTAACACGCAGCTATTGGAACATGATAGTCCAAATCATTACCTAGCACTGCACTGCGCTCGTCACCCAGAGATCTAAGATATTATGTCTCTAAGCCCTGTAATTTCTCTGGAATCATTGCCCTTCAAACCGGAACACAGTAACGTTTGCACATTACTGCTTGGCGGTAGAATATTTGGCAAAGGTGTGGTACTTCCCCAGGCGGACTCTGCTAAGAGTCCTACCACTACAAAAAGTGTTCTCTAATTCTCGTAACTCAGTACATCCGCTTTTGGCCTTTCTACAGATAATGCCCGAGCTACACGAGGATACGGCTGGTCTAGTCGGGAGAACGGCACCCGCCGATCCGGAGACCCCGGGTTCAAACCCCACACGCACCACTGTCTTTTCGAAGTCATGTGCGTAATGCTGCTAACTTAAAACGATGAAGGAAAACATCTTGAGGAAACTGACATGCACCTAGAGTCTTTCGAAGTCATGTGTCATCCGCCAACCCGCACTGGGCCAGCGTGGTGGATTATGACCTTTACTCTCTCCTTGCGAGAGAAGGCCCTGGGTCCCAGCAGTGGGAACATTTAGTGGGCTGTTGATGATGCTGATGATACGAGGAAAGTAAGCTAGTGCTTCTAGCTTCAACGCTAGTTTTGTCTACATGAAGCTAGAAGTACTAGCTAGCTAGCTTACTAAAACAAGCTTGAAAAACAAGTCTCGTGTAGCTCGGGCATTAATTGGTGGGATTGGGATGACGACAAGGTCGAAAATCCACCATAAAAATTAGTTTATCAGATAGATTGTGGAAAAAACATATTTTTACATGTATTTTTTGTTTTACCAAATTATCAAAACTTTACAGAGATATAGATCATCAAACTTCCAGAGTGGGGGGTTGTGACGTCACTCTATTGTAAAAATCTTACCATAACGTGACGTTACTCGAAACTTCTAAGCACTGTATTTTCGTCATTTTTTGTTTGCGGAACATAGGAAAAAATACGTGTACAATATTTTTGAAGTGAAAACTTCTTTAGGCGCTCCTAGACAAATTTCGTGGGGTGTAATTTGAATTCTAATTCTTCGGGTAAACTCGGGACCTTGGCGATTGGGTATTTAGAAATGCGTCAGCCAATGGGAAATGTTGAAAGGGCGTGGCCTCGCCATTATGGCATGGCCATCTAGAAATGCGTGAGCCAATGGGAAATGCTGACACATTTCTAGATGGCCATGCCATAATGGCGAGGCCACGCCCTCCGATTACCGTGTAGTTTCCAAAGTAAGCTATCAAATTCTGAGTTATAAGTTTTCACTTCTATTGGCAGTTTCTATGACTGCCAATTTTTTTTTAATAATCTAACTGACAGACTAATTAGTTTTTTTAGTTGTCTATCCTATTGTATCTGTCAGTGCCGCGTTAGTTTGTCAGTCAGTGTGGTTTTGAACCTCTCTTGCTCTCAGGACAGCGGCGGTTGTCCGCACTGATTGATCGGCATTCAATGTAACTGATGTCGACGGCGACCGCATGGATATTAATGGGATGAATCTGCGGCACATATAAACATACTCTTTTTAATTTACAAATCTATGAAAGGATCTACAAAACTAATTAACAAACAACTTTAAGCAAGTGCGTAAGTGGTCGATCTCTATAATGAAAATTAATTGCTCACAATATGCAAAGAAGTCATTGCACAGAATATGCAAACAAGAAGTAGACAAGAAGTAGTACAATTTGTATGCTCTTTTTTTTGTTTTTATTTTTTATTTTTTGACGTGTACCTAAATTGTACATTTATCAATAAAGAACTTTGGACAAAAGGAAAATCGAATATTAAGATATTAAAATTGAATTAATGAATACTGTAACCAGTAGAACCCAACAAACATGCTATTTCCTCTACTCTCTACATAGGAACTCTACATCTTTTGGGATTAAAAGACTACTATTTTTTTAAATTGTTTTAAGTTTTGTACGCGACGAGACCTATTATAAGCACTGTTATTCATTGTTTAACAATACATTGGAGTGAATAATGTTAACGGAATGTTTATAAATGTTAATAAAAACTATTCTATTCTATTCTACAATAAATCTGTTACAAATCACAGACTGGAACGTTTACTTCAGCATCGTGATTGTACGGACACCAAACGTCCAAACTTTCCCATTTATTATATCAAGATAGTGACATACGCACGTATTCATTTTACGTCTTAATACACAAAAAAGTATTTTAAGAAAAAACTTATACAAAATAAATAAATAGCACTAAGATAGCAACTGATAGTCCAGGAGGGGATGATTGGCCCTTTAGATCGGTCTGTCTTATTGGAAAAAGCTTTAAAATAGTTGTCTGATGAACATATTTCTAAATGGATTATGAGAATTTAAGTGCAGTTAAGTTATTATTTTGGAATTTCTAAGCGTCTGTTGAGCAAAACGGCCGACGGAAAGTGTCTGGGAGAATTGGGGCCTTATTTTTAAAGAAAGTGGCTACTACATACGTGAAAATCACTTATTAGAAAATACGTGAAGTAAGTAATGTTTGTATGTACCTTCATAGCCCCATACCTCAAAATTGGCCGTCTAAGCAAGTTAGCGAGTAAGCATGTGTTCTTAGTACTAACTCTACTCAATCGTCCACATTTCATTCATGAGAAAATACGTGACGTCAGGCAGCTCTGGGATCTTACTCTATGACGCATGTTCCACCAATTTTCGGATTCCCCTAACTCCTCTAAGCTGAAACCATTTCCCATACAAATTGCAAAATCTCTTAAAGCTAACTTTCCGAATGCCGAGGCAACGTGTGAACTTAATATGTATATATATTCATACCCGATCCTCCATTCACCTGCTTAACATACAATTTGAATGTAAGCTGGCAGACTCATTGGTACCTTCAACTATACAACCACCAACCAACATGGTACCATGTCGCAATACCACACTCAGTTATCATCCTTGGTTTACGTAGAGTGCTCGTGAAAAGTTATACAGATAAAGTACCTAGAAGTGTAGCCATTTTATAAAGTCGATTGTACGAACTTTGCAAACTTTGATGAGTTTTAAAACTCATGAGGTTACACACGGCTTTGAAATAAAATATGTTGATTTGGAATATTCAAAAGTACGTACAAAGTATTTGCATATGAGTTAGTGGTCGTGACGAACTTAAAACGAGAGAGGTTCAAATGTGAGAACGTGTTAAAAATATGTTAGCTGATTCGGTAAATATTTGTTTGCCATATAAATGTATATCCTACTAATATTATAAATGCAAAAGTATGGATAGTCTTACAAAGTATTACATGTCAAAAGTTTCCTTAAAAAAATTTGACATGGGTCAGTACAATTGTTATAAAAACATATTATACTCATATCCTTGCCAGTTTTCTGTAGAATAATTATTATAATATAGTAAAGTAGTCATTTCAAACTTTGAAAACGTATACAATTTGTATGCTCTTTCTTTTGTTTTTATTTTTTATTTATTGACGTGTACGTGTACATTTATAAATAAAGTACTTTGACTTTGTATTTTAAAATGTCAAATACCTAAATACTAAAAACACAGGTTGGAGTCATTTATTTAGTTTCCGCGCTTATAAAACTGCCGACCAAAACTGCCCATCAGACTGGCGGCATTTCCACGCTGTACGGCCAGATAAATGTTTTGGGCCAGATAGAGACCTGAGCGAAGATCACGTCCCCTCTCCCTAAGAAGACGACGCCCGACGAAGGCCTCGCCTCAGAACCCCAGGGACCAGCCGTATCAACGGCCAGTTTAAAAAAAGTATGGATGTTCGTTATTTAATTACGTCGGAAAAGCTTAGCGATTCTGAACCCAGTTCGGAATCAAACTCTCAGTCTTTGTCTGATACGTTTAGAATGACAGAGACAAGTATTGTAATTTCGAATTTGAGGCGTTTGGGATCGCCTCAAATTCGGAATTACAATTTAGATTTAGATTGCCATATTGCTTGAAATTTGGAACCCAGTTAGATCAAGTAGGTTATTTTTATTGTGAAAAATGAATAAAAATATGACAAAAGGAATTATGTTAACTTAACTCGGTTAGCGATACGGGGCCGCCTCTTCCAATTGATTTTAAACCGAGCTTATTATAGATTTAGTCTATATTTGTTTAACTTTTTGTAAGTTTAATTGTTTTAAGTCAATTAACGGATTAGTCATCCGCGGGTCGTAACACCGGCTAGTCAAATGTTTTTAGAGACGTAAGTAATCCTTGAGTGAGAATCAGACTTACTACGGTCTCAGGATTGAAAGTCAGCATTCTCGCTACTCGCTTTACACAACAATCAGTGATATTTAATCGGTCTGTTTTGAGTAAACGAGCGCTAATGAAGAGCGCATTATCACTTTACATAAAGTTAATGGGGTTCGAACGTTAATCGAAAAAATCTTATTAAATTTATCAATACATTTCATTTTTTTTTTGAAAATCTCGTTTTAAGCGGTAACTTTTTTGATGTGCTTTTTGGTAAGGGAAAATCTTATATATTCAATTCAATTCAATTAAATCCAAGTCAATGCAATTCAACTCAATGCAATTCAATTCAATCCCATCCAATTCAATTAAATCCAATCCAATCCATTCAATTCTATTCAATGCAATTCAGTTCAATTTAATCCAATTCAAATGTTTGAACTATAAATTCAGAAGAACACTTCGTAACGTCATTTACAAAAAAGACGGACGAATTCACATCATTCTGCCGTCCTCAAGCTTAAATGCCGTTATCTAACATCAGGTCGATTTGGACATTTAAATGGCACTACAATCAGAAAAAAATTATCTATCGATCTGTGTAACCCGTGTTTCTCTAGCTATGTTAGTTTTTAAGATACCAAAACTAAAAATGCCGTTAAGTAATTTTATTTTGTATGGTTCCAACGCTAAAACACAGTTAAATAACAATACTTACCTAAAAAGCGGCTAAGATATTTTAACGTTACTTTTGGCTAAAATTTTCTTTGATTTTCCATTACTTAATTGCCGTTAACTGACTTTTGTACGCTATAGTGCCCTTAAAGCACTTAAATGTTTTTAAACAAAGTTTCATTTATAATTTATATTGTATTTGTCCAACGCTATAAAGCCGTTATGCTTGAATACAACACAAAAATGCAGTTAAACATACTTAATGGCTTTTTAGACTAGTAAATACGTATGCAATTTTGTAAACTTAAAACAGAAAATATCACAAAGCTACCTTAACTATGTGATATACTTTATTTATTTTTTACAATACTAGATTAAAACGCAGCTATGTCACATTACTTAACTAAAATGCCGTTACAAGTTCTTGCGTAGTACGATTGTATGAGAAGGAAATCAACTGCAGATGAATAAGATGCTTTCGTTCCCTCCAACTTGTTACGATGGCTTAAAACACGTCTAGATGAGTCAAACTAGATCTTGTATAGAAAAAAACGGAAACGATCCTTATGTAACATCTTTTTCCGACTCTTCCACTGTCATTTTGGGACGTATAAATTATGTTACAGTACTCGTCTTTCTTTGGATTTTAATGAAACCACAAATCTATCTGATGAAACTTAATCAAGTTTTAACAGACTTACAAGGAAAGTAGAGTACCTAATTCTCTACAAAATCATCAAAACAAACATTAAACTTGAAGAGTTAACATAAAATATTACAGCCCGATGATGATAGCATCATACCGTATCTGTTGAAGTTTTAAACTCCACAATCAAGTTTACAGTATGATTTCAATTCAGATGACCTGCACGTTATAAAGATTTTAAGATAGCTGATTCAAGTGAAAATTTTAGTAACTATTTTCAAGAAATCCATTAAGCATAAGTCTAAACGTAACCATAAGTCTGACTTTAAGAACCACAACATCATTAATAAATACCTACAGAAAACGAGCTTAAAAACAATACCATTTAACGTTGTATAAAATATTGTCAATGCCGTTATACAGAATACAGAAAAATAAACCGAAGACTGGTTGGAAAAGCGTAGAAGCTCAATTAATGAACCTCAAAAAACTGTCAGTATTTCCATCTCTCTGTCAAACGCGGTGACACATGATAGAAATAGGTGAATATCAGAACCTGTCTACTTTAATGTTTATGCAACGAGCACAAAGCGGTTGACAGTTTGGAAAATAAAAGTTATGACTGAATCGAAGAGAAAGATCTAATGTATACAATTGGGTTGTTTACAGTGCAATGCAGTTGCAGTGCGCAAAATAAAATTGACTATTATGTTCACTTCTTCTCAGTGTCATTTATTTACTAAAGCAAAACCATATGCATAGAACAAATTACGCTTTATTATTTCAAATCTGAACACAGTTTCATGAGTTGCGAATAAGAAGATTATAAAGTAAAGTTAGAAATGCAATAAAGGTAAGTTATATGATTTTGACCATTTTGACGAGACAGTATGAGTTAGCAACTCAAAGGTAAATATGAAGTTTATAGCACCAAACAATTTCGTCATTTTGCCAAATTACGCTTCAGAAAGAAGAATTCAAATTAAGCCCCTGAGTTAATCTCAAAAATATGCCGAAGATGTGGATTTATTCTGATTTTGAGTTTTATTGTGATAGCTTGTAGGTACAAAAATTATTGCGAGAAAGATTATTTATATTATTTTGCTCTCTTCAATGGCAAATACTTAAAATACCAGATATTATAAAACTTCGTTTCAAGTCAAAAGCAAAATGCAGAAATACCAAGCGGAAGATTAATTTAGTTCAATTCATAGAGCAACATAGCGCCAACACATAAGTTATTGTTTTGGAAGAACTTGTCGACCGACGACAAATAATGATAATGCTAGTAAAGCAATATTTAGACTCAAGAAAAATATTTGAGTCTTAGGTATTGTTAATTATTTTGTAGGAATATTTATTCAAAAGTTTAAGTGATTGTGACAAAAATAAAACAAAAACAATTGATCTCTATCGTAGATTCTTGAAAATCTGTTGTAAGTAAGGGCAATAATAAATGTAGTATTTTAATTTAAAATTTAAAATTTTGTAATTTTACCTTGTAATTTTGCCTTGTTATTTTGAATTTAAACTCCTGAAAAATTGTATTTTTAGATACTTAGGCTTGTATTCGAAAAATATTAACAAAAAATGCTGTTGGTTATTTTTTAATACCAATAAATATCTAGTTTTTAATGTCATTCACATTTTATTCATTCATTTATTTCACATCAATCAACACTTTTATTGTATTTTCTTAAATATCTTGTGAGTCATGCTTAGCTTAATTGCAGTTAAAGGTAAAGGTTTTGCATTTAACCGCATTTTAGTGTTGTAAAATGCTCTGAAATAACCGATTAAAACAAATTTTTGAAGTTTGCTAGTTTTAAATGCGGTTAAATGACTTTAACCGCATTGTAGTCTCGGATGTTTCATGATATAACGGCATTTTAGTTTTGGAATGATTTCAAATTCTATAGTCAAGTACCATCTAATGAAATTAAAGAAAATATTACGCTAAAATGCCGTTAAACTATGCATAACGGCATTTTAGTGGTGATTTTGAAAAGATTTTAAGACAAAATTACAAGACTAGAATGCAAAAACGCTTATAATTCTTATTTCGCACACCTTAATTACTTGAAAATACTATCATTTCAAAGTGTTTTCTCAGCTCTATATAAAGGTATCATAATTATGGAAATATGTATTCCACTTATCAAATGGCATAATTTTAAAATTTAGAAACAGTTTTCCCGCGATATCTCGAAACTACATTTTGGTACTTAACGGCATTATAGTTTGCGGACGGCAGCATTGATGTGCTTACATAATATGTCGTCGGAACATTAGACGTTTTTGGGTGGGGGGAAATTTTTGATTTCACGTCAACGACATGCGTAATACCAGTAGGTATATCTGTACTTAGACCGGTGACGTATTGTAAAATATTCGTGCTATTTTAAAACTAAAGTACCTAATAAGTGATAATGTTTGACTTCTATCGGCAGTCCCTATGACTGCTTATTTTATAGACTACAGGCCCGTGAACAAAATGTACGGTTCAAATGAACCACCAGGAGACATATGATGATAGAAGGGTATAAAGTAATAAGATTCAGCACTATGCCGTCACTTGTAAGCTGTCCAACTGAGTGCAGTGGACGAGTTGTGGTTGCAAACCTCGATCATTTCTGCTTGTCGCATGATTTTTGTACGGCGTTGTGAAATAATTCAAATTCGAAAAACCGTTTACAGAGTAAATTTGGTCATTTGATTATGTATGACATTTGTTCCATACAGTTTCAATACCTCTTCTAATCCATTTTTTCTCAATGCCGTACAAAAAAACATGCGACAAGGAGAAATGATCGAGGGTTACAACCCCCACTCTTCAACTGCGCTCAGTTGGACAGCTTTAGTCGCCATAGTCATCATCAACAGCCCACTAAACGTTCCCACTGCTGGGACTCGGGGCCTTCTCTCGCAAGGAGAGAGTTAAGTTGACGCCATAGTACTCAATCTTATTACTTTATATCCTTCTATCATCCTACATAGGTCTCCTGGTGGTTCATTTGACCGTACGTTTTGTTCATGGACCGTAGTCTATTATGACCATAAAAGATTTACGTTTAATCGCCACAACGCTTGTTTTTACGTGATAAACAAAAGCTAAATAGTTATACAGCTATTGGCAAAACTTTGTTGTCTATGTACGTAGAAAATAGCTGTGTCGTTTGGTTTTCAGATAGCTAATAAAAGTGTAATTTCCTTTGTATTATTCCGGCGTTAAACCCAGTTAGATGCCAAATTGGCTGCTCATGTGAAGTAACTAACGATGAGGTCATATCTGTGACTGCATTATGAAATAATTACACAGAATGAGATAGACAGGGTTCCACAGAACATTAAAATTTAGTAAAATTAGAAATTTAGTAGTTGTAGGACTCTTGGGCAGAGTCGGCTTGGGGAAGTACTACAGTTTGCCAGTTATTCTACCGCCAAGCAGTAATGTGCAAACATTACTGTGTTCCGATTTAAAGGGAAATGTTTCCAGAGAAATTACAAGGCTTAGAGATATAATATCTTAGATCTCTGGGTGACGAGCGCAGTGCAGTGCTAGGTAATGATTTGGACTCTTCATGTTCCAATAGCTGCGTGTCACTGTGCTGTTATGTGACAGGCATGTTGCTTACCATCAGGCACATGTCCTGTTCGTATCATAACTCATTATTAAAAAAAAAAACTAAGCCAAAAGATAACTTTTTCGAACAGGTTTTATTCATTCATTGACAATTGATCTCGTGGCTCAGTTGGTAGTAAATCTACCTACGGAGTCGTGAGCCGTGGTCATTATCTATTCTATGCCGTGGTTTCACTTGTCACCGAATTGAAATCTTATTGTGGTTAATTTGTTTCATGTCTAGGTGTTTCTAAGATATATATAACTAGCAGTACCCTGCGGTTTTACCCGCGTAGTTTTGGTATGTATTTTTCCAGACATTAATCAAACTAAGTTCCAAATATCAGCCCGATCCGTTCATACGTTACAACGTGATCGAGCAACACACATCCAAACATCCAAATTTTGACATTTATAATGTTAGTTAGATAGGAAGTACGATAGGCATGGTGATTGGTGACTAAAGAGTAAATTAGTCTGTCAATTTGATTATTATAAAATAAAATTGTTTACGTATTTTTCTTTAGGCATAAACAAAAAATAAATGAAGATATAGGTGCTTAGAAGTTAAAATTGACGACACGTCTATCGTCTATATCAATTAATACATAACAATACATTAAAATTGTTAATTTAGTAATATATTATGTTTAGTAGTATTTTTAATAATGTCACTCCCCCTGCTTGTATTTGTGGCTACGATTTTTTTCGATGTGCTGGTTGCCTGGAAGAGATTTCTCTCAGCAATAAGGCCTCTATTTGTGGTGCTAGATAAAATTAGTTTCACTGTAATATTTTAATTTGTTTGTGTCACAATAAAAAGTTTCTATCTATATATTTACATGTCCTATATTTTTCCTTAATGTACCTGCCAGACAAATTAAAATGGTATGTTTTTGATCCAGCCGTCATTCCAATCACATATGTACATACATTATCAACCAATACCAATACTTTGAATACACTTGCTATTAATAATACAATAGAGTTAACTACTTTGAATTAGAACTCTGTGTAATGTGTACGTTCTTAATTAAATAACCAGATTACAACTAAATAGAAATAAGTATATGAAAGGTCTGTACTAGTACAGACATCTTTATCTATTAATATCCATAACTTGCAGCTATTTTGTACAACTATTGCTTACTTCAGAAAAACTACTTTAAATTTTTTTTTCTATAATAACATTTCAAATAACAATTACCTACATTAAAATAAACATACAAATGAAAGTCTCGAGGCGCACAAATAAATACCTTTAACTGTTAGTATATTTAGCTGATCGCAGTTGCTTTGAATACTACTATTAATCGTACTTACTACAGTAACACTACTTTGAATTTTAATTATTAGGTTTTTTCTGTAACACTCGTGTATACTCAAATAACAACTAAATATACCTACTAACAGATAACGGTCTAGAGGGATACAATACAATACAATACAAAAACACTTTATTACACCACAAAACAATACAGAAAACAGTGATTAAACTTAAAATTAAAACATTTTGGGTACAAAAGGTGATCTTATCGCTCATAGCGATCTCTTCCAGATAACCTTTTGGTAGCACTACATATAGGTATACTAGTATAGATCTCTAACTGTTAGTTTCTTGTGGCTAATTGTAGTTAATTGTAGTCTTGTAGTTAAATACTACCAATAAATAATATCACAGATCTAACTTCCTTGAATTAGAATATTTGTATTTCTTGTAACATATTACGAAATTACGAGTAGATTGAAATGTATGAAAGTTCTGTACATACTAGTACAGACCTCTATCTGTTAGCTTCCTTAGTTGCTCCCCTAGAGACTCAGGAACCTCGGTCTCCAGGATTATTTGATTTGCTGAATCAATCCCAGAGCTTGCCACACCGGTAACTTAATATTGCCATTAGGCGATACCGTTTTCAACGATAAAAAATCGAGATGGAATAAACTTGATTGAGTGTTGAGTGATACTGAGGAACAAATTTCTTGTTGAAGTGTCTTTTTGGCGAGAATTTTAGACAGATATTTTGGTTTCAATTCTTTTTTGAGATTGTTTTATTGTACATGCTCATTGCTTACTCGCTGGGTATACTATCAGATGTGTTCAACGTATATGCATAAATATAACTAGTTAGTAACCATATTTACGCGTACACGTTAGGAGTTTAGTACGGCTCTACACCATCAGATCTGCGCAAGCCCAAAGTTCGAGTCAGGTAGAGGTAATCCGAGTTGGAATATAGTAAAATTGTAGCCTAGAAGAGTAAATAGGCTATTTTGCAGCGCGGCAAAATTACGAGAACGAGTACAGCGCGAGTAGAACCACAGGGCGCTGCTAGTATCTATATACATGTATTAATCAATAGACGGCAATATTAACGGGAACAAAACACCCATTTAACGTTACCCGGTCCTTAAATTTGACATATTTCGGGGAAACTCCTTGGCCTATAAATTGTCATGACAGTTTGTTTCTTGGACTCTGACGGGTAACGTTGACAGATAGGTATCCTCTAAGGACCAAAAGGGACGGCAAGGACGAGATTAAAAAGGACCTCGTGTATCTGACGGGTTATTTTGTTTCAATTTCGTGTGTATTTTGGTTGGAGATTATTTTTATATAGCTACGCGTTTACAGTGGAGATTTTGAGATGTAGATTTGCTTTTTACTGACACGTGGAAATGATGATACAAAATGTTGTAGAAGTTTTTAATGCCGCTCTGAAATGGCAAGTTAATTTATGTTTACGCAATTTCAATATTTCAGGGTTGAAACATCATGTCAAAACTGTAATTTTGTTTGAAATAGGTACCTTCTTTTTTCGCTTTCTTTTAATCTTTAAGCTTTTGGTAGTCTGTGTAGCCCTATTTTCTTATTCTGATTTCTTTCTCACGACGAGAGTGTCAAGTCGAATCCATCCCTCTTATTGTGACATTAGAATTGTGAGATTAATCATCAGCATAAGGGCTCCCTGATGCGACGACGATGATGACAAAACTGCGATGCGATGCGATGCGACGCCGCATCGGTGGAACTTGCGATGGCGAATTGCTCCGATGCGGCGTCGCATCGCATCGCAGCGCAGTTTTGTGTGAGAGCCCTAAGCAATCCACTAAATGTTCCCACAATTGGTACTCGCGGCTTTCACTCATAATAGAGAGACATACATCATAATTCATCACACTAGCTCAATGTATGTATGTTGGCGCATGAAGCATGACCTTGATAGACTTTTGCAACGTATCGGTTTTCTCATGATATTTTCTTTCACAATTAAAACCAGCGCTGTTGGCCAACTTGTACACCTGTGCGTAGTAAAATACTCTGAGGTGCATGGGATTCGAACCTACAAGCTCAGAGTTGTGAGGCATACACTAGCTACTAGGATATCACAGCTTTTAAACAAGAACATCGACGTAAGTTTAATGTTCAGTGTATCGAACATCGCAGCAAAGTTGCAAGTTGATCAGTTTTTCTATCAAATACGTTTGAGTCGACTTTTGTGAAGAAATTTACTAAAAACTTCCGAACTGTGTTGCCTGCGTGGAGTGTCTTCAAGGCGAGAGTGAATCGGTACCTTCTAAGTAAATGCGCTCCAGAGTAGATCGCATCGTCGCTTAATGTTACGTAACCACCATATCACCTGATTTTGCAATGATGATGATGGCAAACCTTGACTCCACAAAGAAGTGCGTGTTTGGTTTTAGGTCTTCAGTGTATTTTGCAGCCACGTATCATTTTTTCTTATGAATCGAAACAACACTGTTGCCACAACTAGGGTAACACAACACTACCATTTTCTTTTGTTATTAAAGTGACGAGAGGAATAGGACATATACCTGAGGGTAAGCAAAACGCCTGCCCATACCAACATTGTGTTATCCGGCTATTGGAATATGAAGAGTTCAATTTAGTATTTAACTGAAATTATCATTCATCGTAACAGATAAGATAAGATGATTTATCTCTACGGCCTGTAATTTTACTAGAAACATTGTCCTTCAAACCTAAACACAAGTTTTCATATTACTCCTTGGTAGTAGAGTAACTGGTAATTAATTGTGTGGTACTTCCCCAGGCCGACCTTGCATAGATTCTGCAAATGTGGGTTAAAGGATCCTACCCCCCTTTTTTGAGGTTTTCATGGAAATAAAATGGCAATGGAATGTAGGCCTTAATTTATGGGAACAAACATTTTAATTGGACGTGGAAACTAATTTCGGAATCAGAATCGGAATCGGAATTTCTGGACTATTATTGTGTTAAGACAACATCCAATCTAATGATAGACTAGCGAAGTACAGTTGATTCGTTTCATTGTCATGCTTATAAGCATTGCTGCCGTAAAAACGGAAATGCTTTTTGTGTCTGTTGCCTCAGCTCTCTCGTTCCAAGATCCGGTTTCAAGCAGATTAGTATTCTGTCACCATCTCTGCACCACATTGTAATAGAAAACAGTACGTGGTCTTTGATAGTTTTGAAGTGAGTGATTCTTTAAATTATAGCCATTAAAAGCAATCTTAGTAGTTGTATTGTGATTCCAACGTTATAGTGGTAGCGTCTCGACTGATGTTACAAAGGTATTTAGTTAGGCAGTTTTGCAGTGCATATGCAGATCGCTTTATTTTAGGACTCAGAACTTTCACAAGGAGAAATTCAAAGTCAAAATCCATCATGTTGGATAAATACGGTATTACGAATATCCCCAAAAAACATCATATGCCGGTTTTTCTCGGAATGTTGGCCTTCTCTGTCAAAACCTTTGGTATGTGACATGACATACTTGTAAATCTCGACTCCATACGATCTTACAATTCGAATCGCGCGTTCACGTCACTAAACCAGCACAGCACGGCTTCGTTGTGGGGTGACTTTGCTTACTGAGAACTGTCTTAAGCTGAACAATTCTATGTGTTAAATCAATATTTAGAACGCATACAGCAAAAAAAATTGTTTCTCGCCTTATCGACCGAAATGCTGATATAATTTCATAGATTTTAAGAATACAATATATTTGCAAAGATTAATTAGAAAAACAGTTAGTTTAGTAATCTTATATCTCAATTACTACGTAATAGCACATTTTTGAACATTCAATTAATCAATTAATCTAAAAACAAAATCTAAGCCGTCTGCCTACACTCACTGTTACTGGATATTTGGCGGAGAAGAACAGGAAAAAAATGGTAGTCATAGGCGCTGTCGAGACAGAATTGGAAACTTATAACTCAGAAGTTAAGTATCAAACAGCACTAATATCCCAAAATACGTCACTATATAGTATAGCAACAAATAATATACTATTTCGCATATAGGTGGCGTGAATTTACAAGATTCTACCCATATGAAAAGCATCTATTGCGTACATTCCACTACGGTGCTCCACTGCTACTACGACGCTACGCTGCTACATCCCGCTACGGTGCTCCACTGCCACTACGACGCTACGATGCTACATTAGCTGATGGCACACACCCACTCAATTTTCCCCATTCTAAAAGTAAATACGGCGAAAGAAGAAGTCACTTCAAAATGCGCATAGTTATCATAGCCACAAAATATACATTCTCTAAACTCCAAACTTCCCAGTTCCATGTCTCCAATTCCAAACTACCTGCACTCGCGGGTAAACTTCCACCCGTTTTACAGCACCCCTGCATTTACAATAAAAACCGAAATGCAACACCGAATGCATTAAAAATAAAATGAGCGAGACGAAACTTAGCGCAGGGGCTGAAGTTATTTCGTTTCATAATTTCACATTAGCCTGTTTTAGTTAGTGGTTTGTGACGTCATAGTATGGTTGTTCCAGGAATGTTTATGTAAATTTGTACCTTGGGATTTTCATTAGAGGAGTGAGAGGAAAGGTTTCGAGACCTCCGGTTTGATGACAACAAATTTAATGCTGCTGGAGTGTATCCTACTAATATCATAAGTGTTTGTATGATTGTTGCTAAATCACGGTGTAACGCATCGACGGATAGGGATGAAATTTGGAACACAGTTAGATCATAGTCTTTAAAACATACAGGCTACTTTTTATCCCGGCAAAATAACGAAAACGGGAATTATGTGGCTAACATCACGGGTCACTGCTAGTATGCAAATTAAATGAATTGCGATCTAAATTTTAGTTTTGTTGAATTATCTTGACGTTTCAGTGGCGTGACAACCACCATGGTCACGAGAAGCCTATTTTCGTATGTGTATCCTGTGTTCAAGAGCTCGGCATCAAGCAGCGTCTGTCGGCTGTAGTACAGTCGCGCAATACTACAGTATTTTGGACATGTCTCCAGACCGCTCTGCCAAGAGCGATACGATAAAGAAGAAGATCCTGTATTATATTGACAATATGGGGACTACTGATAGAAATCAAAACTTATAGCTAAGAATTTTAGTGTAACATACCAAAATACGTCACTTATAAAGCTATAGATATAGTGCTATTATGCATGTTGATGACAAGAACAAATTATTACTATTAATTATTACTCACAAATTATTTATTAAAATGCATCTTACTCTAATGTCCCATTATGCTACTCCTCTGCCTCTTCGACGCTACAATACTACACTGCCGCCTCCACCCCCATAGCCTTAGCTCGACATAAGCACGGTGATGATGCTAGCCCAGTAGATTTCCTCCAACCCAGAAGCGGCTACAAAAAATTTCATCTCAAAAACGTCCGTTGATGTTTAATAGATTTGAAATGGGTTTATTTTTGCGTTCTATTATAGTTTACTACCTTCAAACAGATGGAACTTAACAAATGCATTTAATTAAAATTTTCAAATGTGCAAAAATCATCTCAGCTTATCAAGCTTTAGCCTTAAATTAACAACAATAATATATTTAGATTCTACTCGGAAGACAAGAAAGATCTGAATGATTTTTTACTCAAAAAAATTTAGTGTTGAGTAGATTTTATGAACAGGTCGGAGTTAAGTAAATTACAAAAGTAATTTACTAAAGGTTTTTAGCTTGATTAAGCCTTAACTATTTTTTTAAATATAGCGGTAAAAGTACCTCTTCCACACTTCTCGTTTAATAGGAAATATCGCATAGAGCACATCGGGCCGATTGGTTTTCATCCCGATGGATAACCGAGGCTGTTATATTTATCGGTTTTTTAGAAAAGTGGCCTCAAGGCTGCGATATTGGGGAGCGGAATTAAGATAGCCACGTTATAGTTTCTCTGGAACCTTTGCGGTTGATTGAAAAGAAACAAAAAGTAAATAGGTTTGTCAAGCACAAAATCAATTTGAACCCTTTTTTAAGAGACCTACTATGACAGTAAAGTTGACCTTACATTTATAGTTTCTACTGTCCATCGAACTTCAAGCTAGCGCTGAAATATTAATTTAATGTTTTGTTAAGAACATAATTTGGCTTTGTCAAATATGTGAATTTTACACGACGTGACAAGAAAAAAGTAAAATATTAATTTGTTATTAGATTAAAAAAGGTGAACCTGTTAACAGATATATTAATAAAAACAGTTTCAACATTGTACTTTGTTTCATTTAAATAATGACTAAATATAAATTGTTATCCCAGCTTCAATATAATATTATGAGAACAGTAACAAATTTTAAACTTTGAAATACACAGCAACACAATTTTGTCGGTCTTTGTGTAGATATTTGATAATCATGATAATTCTACTAATATTATAAACGCGAAAGCTTGTAACTATGGATGGATGGATGATTGTTACTCTTGCACGTAAAAACTAACCAAATGGATAAATGCTTAAATTTGGAACATGGATAGATTAGAGTCTGGGAGAGAGACGTACTTCTTAGCATTCCATGGATTCACCGTGCGGGTGCCGGGTCCATCGTGTTGCAGAGAGAGAAATCTCGAATAGACCCCAAGACTTGTGACTCGGGCGTAGGTTTAAAAGGGGCCCCTTTTGGTGACGTACGTCAACACTCACCTTCACTACTCGTATTTCTCTCCCTGCCCAGCCAAATTCGATATGATCCTACTAGTGCAGCTTTAGATACTGGTTCTAGTCTATACTAGATGCAGTAAGTTCTATAACTTACTGCACTTCTGGACAAGCCTAGGTCTTTAAGCAGGTTATAGAGAGATTTTGCTGGTATACCTCTCGCTCCTACTTCTACAGCGTATAAATTAACTACATAGCCATTTTTTGTTAATTCATTTTTACATAAACTACTTTTTATTGCGAAAAAAACGACAACTACCCGGGTAAAACCGCGGGGCACTGCTTGTGTTGCACAAAAACGTTGCTTTTAAAACGTCGTACGGACCAGGATAGTATAACCACGAGTAACTTTTTTTGTATCCATGCTCCAATCCTGGTTCCTGGTTGTTTAGTCTGGGGCTCATCGGCAAGGTTAAACGTTTTTATTTTTGCTAAACCACTGTTGTATTTGTTGTTGGTATAGGTACTATTACTTTCCCTTTCCCAATTTATATGTACATCCAAACATTGACATTTATCATATCACTACATGTTTTTATTCTAAATTTCAGCGACATGAGTTAGTATTAGGTCTTTACATATATGATACTAGCTGAGACCCGCGGTTTCACCCGCGTCTATTTGAGGAAAATCCCTACTAAAATTTAAATTTACAATGCTTTAAAAAGCTATGATCACTAAGAGAACCATAGAAAATAATGAAGGAACGCTAGGTAAACGTACTGGGATATACTAAAATGTGTTTTATAGTACAGGTATTTTAAAGTAGATCTGTGTAAAATATTACATGATATTTTTAGTTTTTTATTTCTTACGGTAGAAGAAGATCATACGGTAGATCTTGATAACGCAACAGATACCTAAGTAGTTGTCCGTATGAAAAACCGTCTTGGCGTGAATCGATTCCTAGGCGCTTAAATATTTGCCCCTGTGCTTTAGTAATAGTTACAGTACTCCTTAACGGGAAATTGTATTATTTTGAAATTAAAAAGCAAATGGTGCCATTTTATGTGGAGGCAATACATTATACCATTCCGTTTGAAGGGAATGGTCGATTTGTGTCAGATTAGACATGAGTGGTACCGACTAAAACCTTTGCCGTGGACACGGGTATGCTCTCGCACTCTTCTGCGAACCCGCCGCGGGATAATGCACGCCGTGATCAACCAAATGCCTCGTCGGTGCCAGACATTCTAACGTCTAGACACCCTTTGCATCAGGCGGTGGGACTAATGCCTACCATCATCCGGCTGAAGAGGACGGGGACAGCAGCTCACCGATATATCGGCACTCTTCATCCCCTACAGTCCCACCGCATCCATCATCATACGTTAACGACCACGCAAGACCGCAGTGGGCAAGGAGAGCGGCGCACCGTTATACCGGTATTCCTCTTCAACCGGGGCCTCTCCTCTACGGCCACGGCTCATCGCGGTACGTCTCAGTCGCGCCGGCATCGTCTACGCCGCGCAACTCCCCCCTGACCGAATTGCTTGGACCGCAAGTTTTGGAGCCCATGGTCACGCATTGACATAGTGGGATATGTGGGGATCGATATTACATACGGATATGGCAACCTTACCGATCAAAACCCATACCTACGACAGGTTTTTTCAGCCGTGGGTTGGCAGCAGTCTCGGGACCGCTATAGCATTCGACTGTGACTCGATCTGCCATTGCCGCCGCCTTTTACGGCGCCGGCGACACCTCATGGGAGACGTCCGAACCACCGCCAGTTGGTTGGTTGTTGGTTCCAGTGATGCATTAAAAACCAGCGACGCGTCACGACCTCGGGAAACCATATCCCTAGGTGCGGTGCCGGAGCGCCCTAAGCGTCCGACACTTCAGACCCTCCGGTGGAAACAGGATGCGAGTCAAGTGCGCCTTAAATAGTAGATGCTCTGTGCTCTGTGCTCGTGGATCTTAAAGATCGCTCCTATGTTCACTTTCACGTCATTGGATTAGTGACAGGTAATGGCCTCCTCTCGCTTTTCCAATTCACATGACCTCTCATTGTTGAGCGTCTTGGCTAAGATCGTCGAGTGCGAGAGGTTTGCCCTCACGACCGCGGCTAGTGATGGCCGCGGTTTCGCCTCTGTGGCTACATCGCGTCGAAGAACCTCAGCTGGAAGACAACGCTAATTAAAATAAAAAAACATCAGGGGCAATTTTGTTCAAAATATATATTTGTGATAAATAATGTATTTGTTCAGATACATATTAACATCAAGTTCATAAAACAACCTCCTCCAACAATGCATCTTCTCTCTTTCTTTTTTTCTTATGGCTTCTATTCGGTAATAGAAGGTACGTATCACCGCAATTTTGCCAACATCCAGCGTTTGAACATTGAGAGCATTATTCTATATGCACGGATTACAGAAATAATTAGGCATATTTTAAAACAAAACTTAAAATCACACGGGACGCCCGTACAACACGGAAGTCCATTTAGTACTGACTGGAGTTTGTATTTGCTTCGGCGTTTGTATTTGCTTTGTCTGCTTCAGGTTCTCTGTTCTGCGCGTTCCATCTGGTTTTATTTCTGTAATCTGTGTCTATATGCTACTCATTGGAATATGATTCTTCATTCAGGTGATCAGTCTTCTTTAGATAATATAAACCTTGATTATCGAAAACCGCTTTGATGTAAAATCGAGGCAGCATCTTTCTTTCTTCAAGTACTTCTAATGTACGATTGTATGTGAATAGTTATCTTGGTGTAGAGAATTTAATATAAACAATATCGCACAATATAAGATTAGAGATATTTTTAATTTACACTTAAAAATGTAACAATGCATTTTTGCAAATTTGTTTACATAAAATGACGCAACCTTTAAATCTGTGACACGTGTCTTCAAAAGTCTATGACACGTACTGTCACAGACTTCAACCCACGCCAAGGAGAATGGCACACGCAGCTAAAGCTCTCAAAGAGAAATATTTTTCCCCGTTTTCGTTACATTGTTCAACCCCAACCCTTTCTCCGCGATAAAAAGTAGCCTATGCTGTTTCTCGGAGTCTAGTCTATCTGTATACCAAATTTCATCAAAATCGGTTCACTGGTTTAGACGGTAAAGCGTAGCAGACAGAAAGACAGAGTTACTTTCGCATTTATAATATTAAGTAAGGATTGGTGTTTTGTCGTACTGGCCACTTTGATCTCAAATTTCTCCTTTTTTTAGAAATTCCAATTTCAAATTTACTCAGCTATTTACTCATGCTTTTGTGTTTTGAAAACCGTTATTCATTTGTTTTTTCTTTGTTGTTATTTGGTTGTAGGTAGTACTAAAATGTTGTCTTTTAGCAACGAATTTTTGCAAAAACTTACTTAGATTTGAGTTGTGTAAATTGACAGCGTTGTCTTCTCAAACTGCGAAACACTGATCCATCATTGTAATTAACAAACTTAACAGCCTTACTTTCTTACTTAACTGCTTTAATAAGCTATTTCAAACTTAATCCTGGATATCTGAAGGTCTTGAGGAAAAAATAGCTATCAATTTACTGAATAAGACTTAACTGTCATTTAAAAGTAATTTCTAAAGTCATTCTACATACATACATTTGTGAAATCTAGATCTTGAAATCGAGAGAGAATTGATTTTCTATTATTGACAAAAACATAACTCCAACATCATTTCTTCTTATTGTGCGTAAGATTTGATAAAAAATAATCGCTACGAATTATTACCAGCCCATTAAATTTCTCCTTCTTTCCTTAAATTTAAATTTAGCCTTCTCTCGCAAGGAGAGCCAAAACCTTACTCCTTACTCCAACACACTGTTCGAGAGCGGGTTGGTGGATAACACAAGACTTAAAAGATTCTAGGTACATGTCGGTTTCCTAACAATGCTTTTCTGCATCGTTTTTAACTTAGCGGCTTTACGCACATGACTCCACCTACGTCGTTCTCCCGACTAGACCAGTCGTTACTTCAGACCAGCTGAAACTTTTTTACGTTTTCTACATTTAGAATGCAGTGGTACGTATATACTCAAAAATAGTTCTACATGAAATGTGAATCTTCAATCTTTGTGTCTTCAAATCGAGAGTGAATCGGTTTTATCTAGGTAAACACGCTCCATCGTAGACCGTATCGTCGCTTAACATCAGGCGAGATGGCGGTCAAGTGTAAACCTATAGAAGTTAAAAAAAAAAAAATGTATACTCTTTGTATGCTCTTTTTTTGTTTTTAAGATTGACGTGTAAATTGTACATTTATGAATATAGAACTTTGACCTTAGCAATAACCTATGGGAATATGGTTTGTACAACATTTGAAATTTACAAAACAGTCTCCATTAAGTAGGTAGATGTACTCAAAGCGGCCTCAACTTAAGAAATAACGATTTATCTGGAGTGAACCTCTCGATGAAAATTTGATTCTCAATTAAGCTGAATTTAGAATAATCAAACAATAGGATCCTCTCGCCAAATTAATGTTAGAACGCGTTTTCTGGAGATTGGATAAACTCAATCACATTAAAATTATAGATTCGAATGTTTGAGTATTTATTTCAGATTTCGTTTTGTAGTATTAGTAACGAGATGATCAAGACATGTGCCTGATGGTAACCAACATGTTTGCCCATAACAGTGAAACGCAGCTGTTGGAACATGAAAAATCCAAATCGTTCCTCGTGGTGGTTCTAGATGTCTTTAGTTAATATTCGATTCAAGATGGCCGCCACCACAAAATGGCATATTATATATTTTTTAATTACTCCCTCAATATGGGTTTCAAATGAAAGGACTTGTAGTAGAATACTGTACAAATTTCAAATTCAACGTTGTCGGGGTTAAATCTTTTTTTTAATTTGTTCATGTTTTATATTGAGTTTACACTTGACCATCGTCTCACCTGATGTGAAGCAACGGTGTGGTTTACGATGCAGCGTGCTTACTCTAAAAAAAAACGATTTATTTGTAACTATCAGGAGAAACCCACTCAGGCAATGCTGTTACAGTTTTTTTTAATCTTCCCTGTAATAGGTTTTAATGTCAATCGCATTTCTTAAGGAGATAGTGAAAATACAGAAAACATGCTGTGTTTATACTATAATACGGATAAGTTAATGAGAGGCAGCACGTGTACCCGCGGGGCAAAGCTACCTTGAATTTAAACAGAATTTAAGGGGAAAATACAGTCATATTTTATGTCGAGCATCGCCAACGTAGCCTCGAGGTATTTTTGAATTCTTGATCAACAAGTTTTTGTGAAAGGGCGCGGTGAGCACAAGTAAATAAAGATTATGAATACCTTTTTTTGGGTTTCGTATTTAAATAACATCAATGAAGCTCTTATTACTAAGCCGTAGTTGCTCGTTTGCCTGTTGGAGTCTGTTGTTGGAGGCGTAGAAGAGGCTAAATTTATATTAAGGTTGTAAATGTCAGAGAAATTACAGGGCTTAGAGATATAACAACTAAGATCTCTGGGTGACGAGCGCAGTGCGGTGTTAGGTAATGATTTTGGCTCTTCATGTTCCAATAGCTGCGTGTCACTGTGCTGTTATGTGGCAGGCATGTTGCTTACCATCAGGCACATGTCCTTCTCGTCTCGTCACTCTTTATTTAAAAACAAATAAAGTTTGGAAGTTTGTTGCTCAATGAAGCCGGAAAGATGGGGCTGAAATTGAAGAAAAGAAATAACACCTCAATCTACATCGTAGATAGTTTTTAGACGTAGTCCAAAATAACAGGTAGGCTATAATAGTGTATCCCAAAAAAAGATATTGTTAAGGAGTGAGAAAAAAACTCAAATACTTATATTATAAAGTTAAAGAGCTTAATGTTTGAATACGTTAATGTCAGGAACTAATGATCCGATTTCAAAGAATTATTCACCGTTAGATATATACGTTACTAGCGGCCCGCTCCGGCTTCGGTCGAATAAATAGCCTAGATATCAACTGCAGCGCCATCTGCCAAGCTTATTTGTGAATCTAAACCTTCCAGGGCCCTACCCAAACGTATACAAAAAAAATCATTCAAATCGGTCCAACCGTTTAGGAGGAGTTCAATAACAACGAAAAGTGGCATTGATTTTTATATAATAGATTCTTGAGTGCCATAAGCTATAGCTAGCTCATCATCATCATCATCAACAGCCCACTAAACGTTCCCACTGCTGGGACTCGGGGCCTTCTCTCGCAAGGAGAGAGTTAAGGCCATAATCCACCACGCTGGCCCAGTGCGGGTTGGCGGATGATACATGACTTCGAAAGATTCTAGGTACATGTCAGTTTCCTCACGATGTTTTCCTTCACCGTTTTAAGTTAGCGGCATTACGCACATGACTTCGAAAAAACAGTGGTGCGTGTGGGGTTTGAACCCGGAGTCTCCGGATCGGCAGCCGCCGTTCTCCCGACTAGACCAGCCGTAACTTCAGCTAGCTAGTTAGTTTAAACTAGTTAGTTAGCTAGCTAGTTTAATATTTATTGCAGAAAAACGAGAGTAATCAATCAAATATAAACGAACTAGTAGCATCCCGCGGTTTAATCCGCGCAGTTCTCCATCTTGTAATTTCGTAGATTCGATTCCCACCCAGTGCAAAGATTTGTGCAATTAATCCAAAGTATTTGTTCCGTGTCTGGGTGTTTCTATGAGAAATAAGTTCTTAGTATATACATCTAAGTAAGTATAACAAGTAAATCTACTATCTGGATTCCATACTACAAGCTTTTCGTAGTTTGGGGTCTGATAGTGTTGTGTATGAAGTGTCCACCAATAATAATTATTTATTTTCTTGGGATAACCAATACCCACACGTCCATACTTTCTCATTTATATTGTTAGTAGGATATATCAATAAATAAATAAAGAAATACAATAACATGTTTTATTGTTTAAACACTACGAGTCACAATAAATAATATTGGTACGTACTAATTGTATGTCTCAAGAGTTACTGTGCTACGATTGATGAGTTTCGTAGACCTTGACTACGAGGTTCTACGGTGTAACAAATTATAATTTTTTTGTCGACTGCTTGAGATGTGAGTTATTTTCATGGAATCTAAAGACGTTGATAAATGTATGTATTTATTTAATTTATTTAATAGGCGAGTAGCATTAGCTGATATGCTTATATCTCATTATTGAAACATGTAACAAAATTATAGGTAATTGTCTGTTAAAATGATAATATTGTCTTTCGCTATCCATTTGTCAAGTTAGTTCTTGAAAGAGTTAAATAATTTTGCCGAAATAACATCCTCAGGTAACCAGTTCCAGTTGGTCCAGTTGTAAACCACTCTATTGCTGAGGATGTGATGTGCAGTGTTTGCCAGTGATGATGCGTGGGACAACTGGAACTTATGACGCCGATTGTCTCTCTTATGCTCTTTCAATCTGTACAGGTGCCTTATGTGGGGGAGGTTATAAAATCTATTAATTATTTTAAATGTGTCGATCAAGTCTCCCCGTAACCGTCTGTCTTCCAATGTAGTGAGGCCTAGGGCTTTTAACCTGTCTGTGTAAGATTTACGTCGAAGTGCGTATGGCCGGTATTTTATGTAAATAATAATTATTATTATTTTGAATAAGCAATACCAGTTTGTGAATTAAAAACATTAAACATGATTTTTCAAATAAATGTATGAATATCAGGTTGGACTAACCGTTTTACTTGTTTTTGTTTTCATTTATTAGGTTTTCACAGTACGTCGCGGTTTTTAAAGCGTAGTTCCCATTATTTTAATTTTTAAGTAGTATTTGTGCTGTTTCATACCATTATAATAATAATATTAATATATTTTTATTTCACTAACAGATAATACATATAATTAAATCAACCAGGAATTCCTTTTAGGTAAAAAAAGCCTGTCTTAGGAGTCCCTGCTCTTCCTTAACATAGAAATACAATTAACAATCGGTATATCTGTAAAGTATGAAAGGATATGTGAGTGTTAATGAGGATGTGTGTGAGAGGGTGTGTGTGTGTGTGTGTGTGTGTGAGAGGGTGTGTGAGGGTGTGTAAAGGGTTTCATACCATTAATTATTATATATCAAAATGTTAACCAGATTCGTTTAGCTATTGCTATGTGATTGAATTTCACTTGTAATATTCACTTATTTATTTAACATCATAGTTTCTTCACTATTAAGTATTCACGTTAGGTTATCGAACTCATAAAACAAATTACCTACTTAATAGTCAAATCAAGCGTCGCAATCAAAGTTTAAAATTACTTTTCACACACGTTTCTATTTAACTGCGTTTAAATTGACGCAGCGTGCGTAAGGTGTGATGGAGCTTTACAGCCAAAGTTCCAGTTTCAAAAGCCATTATGCTCGAGGCAGTGAAGAATATCACTTGAAAATACATTAAAATGGTCTTATCGCTGGAGTAGTAAACATTGGGTTCCTATACCGTTCGGTTTTCCCATGCTTTACTTCGGACTTGGAGGTTGTGAAACATCTTTTCTGGAAAAGTTTCCCTTCATATCTAACTATTGATAGATATAAAGAGATCTTTTGTCTCTAAAATATAAAGGAGAACTTTAAAACAGGCTTCGAGAAACTCAAAATTTCACTGTTACCAATTCATGTAGCGAATACATCCATAAGCGTAGGTTACCACTTACTAATGGTATCTAGGTCGTGTATTTTAATTATCCATTTGACTTCCATCCGATATTAAGATTTGTTTTTTAATGGTTTGCACTTGACCGCCGTCTCGGCAGATGATAAACAAAAATAAGGCCCGTAATAAAGCATAAATGTAGCTAGAACATATGTTATCTACATTTGAAGGTTATATCTATCAAAAACACCCGCCAGGCAACGGTTTCTAAAGTTTTAATCATTTTATTTTGAAAGTGAAATCAAAACTTTTCGCAATAAGCATGGTCCTTTTTTGTCAATTTTGTACTTAACGTTGCTGTGTTTAAATATGCTTTGGAATATTTGCAGGCAACAACTATATTATTGTAAATACTGTACTATTTCGGTACTATACTGAAAGGAAATTAAATTATTGTCTTGTCATTGTTTCTGAAACAATCAAAACATTGAATTAACTTCTTATTATGAATCGAATGGCATGGTGAAAACCTGATGATAAGCAATATTTCGTGTAACAACGCAGAACCAAGCAATATTCAATGTAGTTCAAAATATCTCTGTACTACGTCACTTAATTAAAGACAATTCGATTCGTTTATCTGGCATTACTGCGGAAACACTGTGTTTCAACAAACTGGAAAAACATTCAAGCGTGGACTCTGCAATGAATCCTCTACAAAAACAAACAAAATGTTTGGGAAATTATTTAATTTCTTCAGAATTTGATCTTATAAGAAAATTAAGTTCAAAATATAAATTTGTAATGTTACGGAGCAATGAGTAAAAATAAAACGATTTTAATAATTAATCCCGTAAGAGGATTAAACGTTATCGAACAAAAGGCTTGAAAAATATTACAAAAAACTGTTTCTTGGAAAAATATTCTAAGAAGAAAATTGGGAAGAAAATATTCGCTTTAAGTTAACCCTAATTATACGCGTGAGTCGAGTTTACGCGCCGCGCACCGTGCGTGTATCATTTACGTCATAGCTTCAAACTCGCGCCCGGCCAAGCCGCGTGCGGAAAACGCCACTAAAATCCATACGACAAATAACTCACGCTAATCAAGCGTGAAATCCGCCCGTTAACGATGCAGCGATATGCTTATTATACAAAATAGTCATGTTATCCTTAATTAAATGTAATTATTATAGGTTAGTGTCTTTGTTCGCCGAGTGGAGACGGCCTTATCGACTGGGCGGTGCCGTTTCGCTCGCTCGCGGCCTCTCGCTCCCGCTCGGGCGGGCTCGGCCTCGCTCGGCACCTCTCGTTCACTAGAAATTTAAGGGCAACGGGTATCCCGACGCGTTGCGTCTACAGCCATGGTACGCGATTACATAACACACTACATGACTGAAAAAAAAACTAAAAAATCTTCAGTTTAAAACGGGTAATTGTAGAGTAGAAAGGAGGACAGTAATTTCCCTTCGGCGTCAACCCTTTGGTGGGGTGCGTGGTTCGCTCGCGCTAGCGCGGCCGGGCGCCGGGCGCCGGGCACACGGCGGGTTGCGGGGGGGGCGCGCGCGCGCGGGGGCGCCGGCCCGGCCGCCCCGCCTCAGTGGCGGCCTGCAGTGGCACCGACGCGCGTGTCGCTACAGACACTTCCGCCCCGCGCACCTAATCCGCTCATTTAGCCAGCGAACGCCGCATACGGTGTGGTGGCGGGAGCCTGTCGGCGCCTGCCCGCGGGCCCATGCTCTGAGCGGCCGGGCCCGACCTCGACCGCTCCCGCCATGTGATACGACCCCGCCGCACAATGATTGTGTGTTCGATTGTTTACGTTAACGATAGTTGATAACCGACGCCGACGCTGGCATGCTAATGTGAGTAGGGGTTTACGTCGCGTTCGTTTTCCTGCAATGCGACAGCGTGAGGGGTCGTGGGTTGTGGGTTTTTAAAGCGGGTGGTTTTGTTGACAGTCGGACTGTTCGGCGTGGCGTTTCGTGGACTGGTCGTTTTGGGCTGGGCGCGCGGAGGGCGAGCGACTCGCGGCCGTGGCCCGCCGCCATGCGGTAGCGTGCTGGCTACGCCGAGCGGCGGCCGAATACTCGAGCGCTCTCGGCTATGTGCCCACTTCGCGCTACATTGTAAGTACATACTACTTAAACACTACTTTCTACAATACCCACTAAGTCCGTAAACAAAATATGAGAATTTATTCTCAAAAAGAAATGCAGACACGTAATTTTTATTATTCCTAAGTACCTATTTCGACACAAATAATCAAATCAACTTAGGGACTGAAATATGTGTGTGAGTAAAACGCTCAACTTCCATACAAAACATTAACTTAGTTAACTTAAAAGTTGAAATATGTTTGTGATTAGAATGTTGAACCAACGAACGAAAGCACCAAAAGCCTTATCTAGCAAAGATGCGTTCAAAATACACAAATTTAACAATATAGCTTTCACGGGTTGATCAATATACTTACGTTCGAGTACAAACTGTTTACGCGATTTCTCGTACAACACAACGTATGTTTTTAATATTGTTATGATCTTTAACGTATTATTATCTTATCCTCCTCCATTTCTATCTATTTTAAGATAAAAACGGTCTTAAGTGTAAAACAGAAAATAAATAATTTGAGGTACTTATCTCAAATACACTGTATTAAAATATCCCATATCCATAACTCAACAAGATCTTTGGACGTTGCAATATCTCAAAATTCATGCAAATCTTATATAATCATTAGATATCATAATCACTACTAGATTTAACTAGAATTCTGCATTACAACATAAATATGAAAAACGAATTTTTGTTTACGCTCTTAAATTACATTTTAAGAATGTAAATATGTAAGAGGAAAAACCAAGTATGTTTAAAATACCCAATTTACTATCTCTGTGTATCATATATGAAACAAGAAATTTAAAACGTTATCATTTTGATATCACAACAAAATCACTACATTCTTCACAAAAAACTACTAGGTACTGTAATTACATGCATATGAAACGCGTAAAAACAGTAAGATGTAAAATAAACAATCTACCTTAACTGGCATTAAATGGTACACCATACCATTTAAATATTGATAAATGTAGTCAAAAGTTTCGACAGGGTCCAATCTTTCGTTTACCCATGCTTAATGATATGACCTAACGTTTTAAAATCATCATTAACATGAAAGTCTTAGTTATGTAAGTCTTACCTAAAACCTTAAACTATTCAAGTTGGTCCTCATAATTATTTATGAACAGATCATTCGCAAAAGTTTAATAGAATAATTTAATTTACGAAAATCTTTTTAGGTAAAAAAAAACCTTTGCTCAAATGGATTAACTTCAAAATTAGCAACATTTACGTAAGAACAGAACGAACGGACGTCTATTTCGAAGTAGGTACCAAAAAATACCTGACAAGTACAAAGCGACATTTAGACAAAAATAATCTTTCTTTATAAAATAAACAGTTTTTTATACTTTTCCGACACACTTTACTTAAATACGTGCTACAGCCATATTGCGAAGTGCAGAGATGAATTGGTCTTAGAATAATAAGTAGATAGTATGTAAAAAATCAAGCAAAAACTAATGCCGCACTGACTCGTATGTGAAATATGATATTTATCAAATTGCAAACTATAAAACATAACATCAAATCTACACAAGTATTATTGAGTGTTCTAATACATTTGTTTTTAAAATGATACTAACAACTATTTTCTAGGCAGTTAAGTCGAGTAATGGCAAGGACATAAACAACTTAGGTAGTAGAGACTGAACTTTGACTTCGGCTCTGATTGCTTTGACACACTACTAACCGTAAACCATTCCATACCATTCGTTGTGTATGTCACCTGTCTCGATCATACGCTAGTCTGTTTTTAGGAATCCTTTGAGCGTCGGCAGCTAATTGTGCACCAAGCTAAATTATAAGGTATTCGATTTCGTGAAGCCAATCTGTTAGTATCAATAAGTTTTTGTTTATTTAAACGTGCTAAGTGTAAAATTACCGGGCTTGAAATTCAATATTTTGTATCTAACTGCCTATTTAGTTACATACTTTTTTGTGGTTAGGCAATAAAACAGATAATAAATAAATATTTGTCGGAATGTTTTCACAAAATACCACCAAGCACCAAAATTAACATAGATTGCCTAATAGTAGCCAGAAAGCAGATACAGTACTGAAATAACTTTGAATAAAAACTGATTATGTTTAAGAACACTCAAACACAACACACATCTGTATTGATCATACAAATACGTTTGTCCTGGGTAGGAATCGAACTCATTACCTGAGCTTTAGTGAGGAGTCTGGCTGAGTCACGAAGTCAGTTATAGTACTTTAATTTATTAATAACGTAGTACAGGTATAACTATCCCACTTTGCTGTATCTGTCTTTTTAAACTTCAATGAAAGTCTGTAGCGATGTACGTTGAAAACGAAATGAAGCAATTTTGATACGGTGCGGTATTTTGTATGAAATGAAAAATCTCTCAATTTATATGTTTCTTATCACCTTATGCTAACACTATTATTTGATATAATTGTGTTGTCTTCTGATAAGACTCTTGCCAGAGTCTGCCCGGAGAAGCGCCATACTTGCGTCAGTTATTCTACCACAAAGCTACAAACAGTGTGCTAACAAAAATCAGTTGCATTCTGGAAGTACAGACAGAATTGAAAACACAACACATGTACATACTTACCAATAGAGGCGTCGTTGTTAGTTGTAAGGAGTAGGATTCAATGCTTTACTGTGCCAGATTTGATGTCATTGTCATCATCAGCCTGTATTCGTCCACTGCTGAATATAGGCCTATCCCATACGACGCGACTCAGTCCAATCCTCGGTTCTACGATTTAAAATGAGTATTTCCACTCATTCGTATATAAACATACAAGCGTGTACATTTTAAACCAATCACGGTCATATAACAGGCTAGTGTTATTATTAAAAACTACTCGCTTATTAATTAATAGTAGTTTTTGCTCCAAAAGACTAAGAAAAAGGGTGGTTTGAAGGGTCTGTCCGCCATTAGAAACCTTTGAAAAAGCGGTTGAACTCCTTTCATTATCAGTTTACTTATGAATATGGTGCATAAAACTATATCATCAGATACTTGCTCACATAACTACACTAAATGTTCTCTGATTAATAATGCTAGTGTAAAAATGTAAAATTGTCCACGAAATACTCAATAGGGTACCGGACTGGGTCAAAAATACACCATTCTAATTAGTCCGTCAGCTAGATCATGGAAAAATATTGGACACGTATTTTTTGTTTTTTCATAATATTAGAAATCGTCAAAGATATAGACCATCAAACTTCGAGAGTGGGGGGTCGCGACGTCACTCGTGAGTAAAAATCGTACTCACAAGTGACGTCACACGAAACTTCGAAGCGCTGTATCTTCGTTATTTTTTGTTTGTACAAAAGAAAAAATACGTGTACAATATTTTTTAGCAATCTTACTAACGGGCTACTTATTTTTTTTGAGGATTGTACCCTATTACTTATTTCTTCACTAGTAGCGCCCGTGGTTTTATTCATGTAGTTCGCGTCGCGTTTTTTTTTCATGATGAAAAAGCAAAGGAGCTTTCTCAGATCAGAATTATAATCACAGATTTGTTATCAATTAAGTCAAAGTAAACCAATTAAATAAATGTAAGAATTTATATTGACAACTGTTCGATCTTTCTCATGTAAAATCTCAAATAGGAATGCTAGACACCGGCTTAGCTCTATCCACTTATAGTTCCAACTCCTCCAAAACTCTTTTTGAGATAGCGGGTAAAAGTGGATGGTTCCACACCGGCGCCCTCTATACTAAATTTTACCAGTCATACCCATTTCTTTTATATGACACATATTTTGACTCAATCCCAGTAATAAATATAATACTATAAGCGAAATATACTACAAACAAATACAGATGACAACAGATTGAACAACAAACATCTAAACATCCACAGTTTCGCGTTTACCATGTTAGTACGATTATGATTACAAAAAAAGATCATTGATTAAAATAAGCAATAAAACAGAACCCAATATCTAAATTCGACATGACTTCTATATTCAAAAACAACCTTACAACTAGCCTTGAAGCTACAAAGTCATAAAACATAATATTTGATGATATTCACATCCCCTGACATTGATAGATCGCACTGAAGTCCAAAGGGTTGACATTATACCGTAAACCGTTCGGAAAGCAACGCCGTATGTGCAAGTAGGTCATGGGGATATTACAATTTACACAAGCGTGCCAAAAATATTGTGTTATATGTTAAAAATTGTTTTTATTGCTGAAAATGCCTTAATGTTATTGGCGTATTGGATGAATTATTTATCTCAATAGTGATTTTAACTGTTTTTGTGTATTTTAACAAACGCAATGCAGTGTTTGGTATAGATTTGGACTCTTGATGTTCCAATAGCTGCGTATCACTGTGCTGTTCTGGGCAGGTAGGTTTCTTACCATCAAGCACATGTCCTGCTCGTCTTGTACCTCTATCTTTACTATATATAAATGTATATCTCACTGCCATATTAAAAACATTTGTATTCTTCAATCTTTGGGTGTTTTATCATATAGAGTGACGAGACGAGCAGGACATGTGTTTGATGGTAAGCAACACGCCTGCATAACAACACCATGTCACGCAGCTAGCTCTGCGCTTCGCTCGTCACCCACAAATATCAGATGATAGCTCTATGCCCTGTAGTTTCTCTGGAATCATTGCCATTCAAACAGAAACAGTGATGTTGATGTTACTACTGCTTGTCGGCAGAAAAACAAAGTTGTGAATTTGACGTCAGCATGAGTACCTACTATCAATTTAGTCAATATTGTCGAACGAACCAAAACATAATACTTACTTAAATAGTGGTACTTAGTACTCTTTTCAGAGTCCATCGGGAAAACAATTACTGGTATTTACACTTTTTTCATATGTCAAGCAGAACTTAACCACAATATTACTATGTTCGAAAGAGTGTTCTAAATTACAAAGCAAACAAAAATATATTTCATCTCATATATCCAGGAGCGCAGTGCAGCTAGGCATTAGACAGATTCATGTTCAGATAACAACATAGTTTGTTGTTGTACTGTTATGAGCAAGAGTATTGTTTACCAAAGTGTATGTGTAAAAATCATATTAACATTTAAAATGCGACAGTTTGGATGTGTTTTGTTTAATGACATAAGAACGTCAGAACGACTCGGTTTGAAATTTGAAACCGAAAGATTAGACATTAGTCAAGAAAAGTACTTATACTACTTCTTCTTGTGGTGAAATAAGGGAAGCGGTAAATGCGTGGTTGAATTTAATATTGGCATAAACACCTATTAATTTCTGACAAATTTCGTGGAAGAGATGTTAAAGTAACTTTAATCGGAACACTACGTAAAAAAAACATACCCTAAATAAATTAAACGGCAACAAATCCCATCGGCTAGAACTCTCATTAAAATAATAAACACGAAAACAATTTCAATACTTCTAGAAAGTTTCCTCGTAAAGATAGCAAACTGAAGAAAATGGCTTACAAAATCAATAATCCACGATGTTACCAACCAGTTCGTAACAATAACTCTGTTATTTATCTAAAGAGAATCCTTATTAAGTAATTGGACAAAGAGAATCAGTAAAACAGGTTATTGAATAATATTTAACATCGTTTTGCACATTTAAGGCGCTTTTCGCAGTTTATTTTATGTTTTGTTGCGCTAAAATTGCTAAATGAGACTAGAACAGGGACAAATGATTTTTAAAACATTAAATATGTATACCTATTTTACTCGACATTTAGTCATATATCATTTTACCTGCAACTAAACAAAGCTTGTACCAAAGAATAAATTAATAAATATTGGTGGAAAATTCCCAGATAAACACCATCTGACCCCAAACTAAGCAAAGCTTGTACTATGGCGGCCAGATTGCTAATATAACACTCATTTAGTTTTAAATAGGTACATACTTATTATACATAGAAACACCAAGACAGTACAAATATGTATGTCAAATAAGCAAGATACTTAGCTCGTAATATACATACATGATTAAATTAATTAAAAACTATGGTGTTAAACTACAAAGAAATAAAAGACACAAATTATAAGACAAAAGTAAAGCAACTTTAAAACCAATACAAATAACCGAAACGATGTATGCTTGCATTGAAAGCATATTTATGTCGTCTCTACACAAATAAATAAATGAAAGATGTATTTCCATATGTGAGTTTGGAACGTCTCTTACATGGATAACAAAACAGGACATTGGTATTTTTTGTTGTTTTTTAATAAAATATTGGTGAAATTGTCTCACTTTACACTAAATGAACTCAAACTAACAATAAAACGACCTAGATATATAGCGTCATACTTATATGGCATGTAAAATTAAACTTGTTATAGATAGAAACACTCAGATATAGACCAAAAGTCTGTATTTATGGCACAGATATCTAGACGTTTCAGTGATTTTGATGTAATAATAGATTATTTTTCTTTGGTAGGTAATTCATAAAATAAATTGTTGACATTGTTAAGTAACTGTGCGACCTTTACAAAGATTGAAAGATCATGAATTAAGTTTTCCAAATAAGAAATAGAAAGTCAAACTCATTACGACTGAATTTATCACAAAACTCGTTCTAAATAGAGGTATTTATGTACCTCTGTACACATAATCAAAGAATTTAGTTATACCATATTACATTTTACGAACGCAGTTAAGAAATTCAATTCTTCACTCACGTTCAAAATTTTAGATAAATAGAAAAAAAACTTTTTACTTACTGTGACAAAAACAAATAGTAAATTTCTTATTAATTTAAGTACAGAGCTATACTATTTTAGGCACGCAAATTATGTCAAGTACCATTGATCGTCTTGCAATTCACTTAATAGAAATGATTTAATTACAACATGAATTGTACACACTAATTTTGTTTTCTTACAAGAAAAATATAAAATTGCTTTTTTAGCTTCAAAAACGTCATCACTGGCCTAGGTTAAACAATTTCCGTACTTGGTCATGTTTCCGAATTGTTCAAACGAACACTACATGACTCAAACTGTCCTTAGTTTGAGCTTTCATCTCCTACCCACTTTATTTGTGTCGTTACTTCATCGAATCATAGTGGGTTTCCGATAGCCGTTTTACAAAACGTTTACTCCATTGTAACCTGCGTTTAATGAAAGGTACTGACTGATCTACTGTTGTTTTAAAATATAATTTAGATAATGTCACGGGTCTGATTTATTATTGAAAACAATTAATAAATAACACAAGTTTAATTCATTACGGGATATTTACTGTGGATATTTAGATAATAATAATATAGTACATTTATGTATAACCCTAATTTCTACAAATATAATATCTGTGAAAGCTTTGATGTTTGTTGGTCGATCAAGTCTAAACGACTTAATGAGTTGAGAAGAAAATTAGAACACCGTTAGTGTAGTCTGGATGGTCTGAATACCACATATCTAAGCTTTTTATCATGGGAAAATAACGATAAAGGGGGAATTGTAGTATAGTGGTAGGACCTTTGCAGAGTCCACTCGGGGAAGTACTACTCTAATGCCAGTTATTCTACCACCACGCAATAATGTAAAAACATCCCTGCGTTTTGGTTTGAAGACCAATGGTTCCAGAGAAATTATAAGGCATTGAAACAAAACAAGCGCCTAACAGTGTTACTTAATAATTAAGGCTATTATGTTCCAACTAGCAGCGCCCTGCGGTGTTACTCGCGTAGTACCCGTTCCCGTTATTCCCGTTGTTTTCCGGGATAAAAGCCTATGTGTTCTTCCAGATTATAGTATATATGTGTTCCAAATTTCAGCCCGTTCATACGTTAGGACGTGATTGAGCAACAAACATCCATACACTGACATTTATAATATTAGTAGGATAGTAGGAGAGTTGCGTGACGATGTGCTAATGTTATGAGCAAGCATGTTGCTTACCATCAGGTACATGTCCTGTTCGTATCGTCATTACATGCTGTAAAATAATGCTTTATTCTCGAATTGTAACCACTTTGCGGCCACTAGTATCAACAAAGACTGCTATCCAAAAAAATCAGTTATTCCAGACATCTACATCATTAATTCAAAAACAATTCCACGCAATCTACATTCTTGTACAGTAAAAATGGAACAAAACAAACTAGAAACGAGCTAGTTCTAATAAAAACGGCAGGGCATGCAATACCGCGCACCTTCAATACTTTAGCACAAACAAGCTCCCTCCGCCAGCTATCGGACTTGATTGGTTGGAATAAATGCACTGATATTGGTTTTCTCTACAGTTTTTAATATGGCATTTTTAAGTTTTTTTTATTTTATTGCCGAGGTTTTTATAAATGGTCCCGTTAGGATAGGAATGCGATTTACTGTCTTGAAGTTGCAGGTTTAAATTCCATTTGCACTTATTATAGGCCTGTTTTCATTTTGATTAGTACGCGTGCGAGTGAGTAGTGCAGGTGTTGAGTGATTGGTAGCAAACACGTGTGGACACCGATTGATTATTGCGAGTGCATAGTAGTAACCAGTCACTCGCACTCGCAATCGCACTCGCACTCACAATCGCAATGATCAAAATGCAAACTGGCCTTTATGAGTATTTTTGAAAGTAGGACTTTATCATTATTGCCGACTTTAACAGTGAAAGTAATATTGAGGAAACTTACATGTTTCAAGAATATTTCGAAATCATTTCATCCACCAAACTGCACAGAACCAGCGTGGTGGGGGGTGTATTCAACTCAATACATACTAGAAGGAATGGATATTTTTAAGAATAATAGTTCATTTAATCCTTAAAGACTATTACCACGTCTTACAGAAATAACGTATAATGAAATCGTGTGGCCAAACATGTCGCCTTTTAAATTTTATCTCTTTACCTTGGCTAATGCTTGGTCCAACATAAACTCATCTTACTATAATGTTATTTAAAAATAATGATATTATTTGCTCAATTACGTAGCAACGACTAAACGGATCGATTTGAAAGTTAAAATCTACAATAACATACCGGTTAGTTATTGTCGCCGAGAAAATGACGAGATCAAGAACTACTCAGGAGAAACCGAAAAGCAATGCAAGTTTTACATAAACAAAAACACACAGTATCTGAACAAAGCACAGAAATAAATAATGATCATATACATTATACATATTTTGTAATGGTAGGACTTTTAGCAGAGTCCGCCTGGAGAAGAACCACACCTTTGCCAGTTATTCTACCGCCAAGCAGTAATGTGCAAACATTACTGTGTTCCGGTTTGAAGGGCAATGTTTCCAGAGAAATTACAGGGCTTAGAGATATAACAACTTACATTGCTGGGTGACGAGCACAGTGCAGTGTTAGGTAATGATTTGGGCTCTTCATGTTCCAAAAGCTGCGTGTCACTGTGCTGTTATGTGGCAGGCATGTTGATTACCATCAGGCAAATGTCCTGCTCGTCTCGTCAAACTTTATTTAAAAAAATAGATATATATCTGCGTAGCGTTATGCTGTTCTGAGCAGGTATGCCGCTTATACCATTAGACGCATACCCCGCTCGTTTCGTATATTACAACGATATACTTGACATTTACATTTCTGCAATTGTAAAGAAAGCAAACTCTTTTCTTTATGTCATTCGTGGATCCTTTCAATCTATAACTGTAGAAATGTTTCTTAAAATATATAAAACTTATGTGAGGCCGCTACTGGAATATGGTTATCAAATTTGGAGCCCCTACTTCAAAAAAGATATTGATTTACTTGAAAGTGTGCAAAGAAAAGCGACAAAATGGCCATACGCCCTTCGACGTAAATCTTACACAGACAGGTTGAAAGCCCTACGTCTCACTACATTGGAAGAGAGACGGTTACGGGGAGACTTGATTGAAACATTTAAAATAATGAATGGATTTTATAACCTCCCCCACATACGGAACCTGTACAGATTGAAGGAGCATAAGAGAGACAGTCGGCGTCATAAGTCCCAGTTATCCCATACACCATCACTGACAAACACTGCACATCACATCCTCAGCAACAGAGTGGTTTACAACTGGAACAGGTTGCCTGAGGATGTTATTTCGGCAAAATCATTGAACTCTTTCAAGAACAAACTTGACAAATGGATAGCGAAAGACAATATCATTTTAACAGACAATTACCTGTAATTTTGTTACATATTTCAACACTGAGATATAGGCATATCAGCTAATGCTGCTCGCCTATTATTAAATAAATAAATAAATAAATTTAAGTGACATGTGCCAATATCTTAGCCAATCATAAGCTAGATGGTCATGATTGGCTAAGATATTGGCAAATACTGATCTATGTCACCAGGTTGTTAGGAATTAAGTATTCTCTAAGCTTAAACTTATAGCTGAAACTGCTAGCATCAGAGCTCTCCTAAGGCTTGCCACACACTCATTTATTTATCATTAGCTGCGTTCTATGCAAAGCTTGTTACCGAGTTCGGTGCCAATATAACTGATGTGCTGCAAAACAGACACGTTATTATAGAGTATGGCGTACACTATGAATTAGGTTATTACAATTTACGCGTTACTAATTTATTTTTAATTCAAAATATGTGCGACCTGCGTTTTTTAATGTTTTCAAAGTAATTTTAGATGTAGGTAAAAGTTGTTTGTCGCTTTTAGTTCCTTTTCAACAGAACATGGCTCAGTTATTCTTTTTATCGAATTCAAACAATCGTTTTGAGATAAGGTTAGCATGTGTTAATATTTGTAAATTTAAATTATAACTGTGTTTTAATTCCATTAAGTGCAAGCAAATTTCTATAACAACTTTTACGCTCTTGTAGGCTTTGAGTAAACTTTTCCTGACAAAATCAATTTACTCTGGATTTGAATTGACCTCTAAAATCCACTGATATACCACATTCCACAGCCTAGACGCATAAAAATACAGTCAAACTTTCGTTGAAGTCTTTAGAACTTCTACCATAAAATTATGTCGATTTGTTACCTACGAGCAAATGAAACGTGGTAAATATTACATGACATATCTATACCAAGTTAGGTATTAAAATCGTCGTGTATCAGCATCAAACTCCGCTTAGCCGAGTTCGGCAAGTTTAGTGTCTAGTAACTCGTGAGTTCGTCAAACTCTCTCGTACAAGCTGTTGTCGCGAACAGTTATCGATAAATCTTTCGCTATCGGGTCGTGTTGGTCAAACAATAAGGCGTGTTGAGAGTTAGCGCCTTTGAAACGGGAAAAGTTGCTTTTTCAGACGGGTTTTTGGTAGTTTCAAAATAGATCTTAACTTTTACTTTGACAGAAAATCAAAAACTTAATAAGTAATAGGGGGAATAGAGATTAATGTTTAATCTCATTTTGCGTAAAAAAATAAACAAACTAACGGGTCTACGATTCCGTTTATGCTACAGCTGTAGATACGATGCTACACTGAAGCTACGATACTATAGACGTGCTACGTGATGTATGTATGTATATATGGGTGAAAGTCACGTGACTTCAAAATATAACTAATGAAAGAATATGCACAAAAATCCTGTGAAATTGATTTTACCTAACCGACTTACCTAAGCCTTAATTCCTACCTAAATAGGTACCTACCTTAATTCTCTATTTTAGTACTAGTATAGAGCTCTTTACGTTACCTCTTGTTTTCTGTCGTAGGTAAAGGTTTATGTTTTCATGTTTCCAAGCAGTCTACTTGCACGTGTTACTTCCGAAATGTTTTGTGTTGTAAATTGATTTGTTTTCTTTTACTGCATCAAAATATTTCGCTAAACATCGCAAAGCTTTTACTATGGAACCCAGATAGCTAATTTATTGATATTATTAATGGCACTTGGACTGAAAAGCAAAATTAAATTATTATTTTTTGGTGAAAAGACAAATTTAGGGTTGAATTTCTTACCTAGCTTAGCTGAAATACATATATAATGTATAATAATGCGTTGGTATTAGTGTATGTAAGTTGAATAGACAAAGTGAGTCGAAATAAATAGTGCACATAAATATTCAGATATACGTTACTTGTATACTTATAACTGAGTCTTTAATAAGGCTCTTTTGTGCCATCGATTTAAAAGTATCTCAAAAATAATCATAAAAACACGTGTGGGCGTTTACACGTGTATGTGTTTCAACTGAGGTCAAACGGACCTTGATAGAAAAAGTAACTTATAAATTTGCTCATTTCTACCAATCACTCTCTTATTTAAGAAACAATTTAGCTAATTACTATTTATGCTACTCAAGTAAAAGCTTAGAAAGAAAAATAATTTGTTTATTACTTATATTTTTCAGTCTTTCTAATACTTTCACTGGCATCTTGGCTTAGTTGGTAGTAAGCCTGCCTATGGAACTGGAAGTAGTGGGTTTGATCCCACCCAGGACATATATTTCTGTGATGTTTGTTTGTTTGTTCTGTGCCTGGGTATTTCTGAGCATCATAAGTGTGTATTTTACTGCTAACTGCCCAAAATACAGGCGCAGCCTAGTTTGGGACCCACCACATAAACTGCGGAGCTAGCTGTTGACACTATTTTAACTATATCAATTTGTATATTCATGTGCTGTTATTCTTTTGGAAATATTTTTTTATTTTTATTATTTGAAATTATATAGTATCACTAGCTGACCAACGTTGTTTTGCTATATAAATTAGTAATACAAATTTTAAAAATCTAACTTTGGTAACCCTAAGTTTTAATTTTTAAAATAAATGTTTATTTTTATTAAACAATTTTAGATTTGCCATAAGCTCCAGGAAGTTTTAATCGAAATAGAGTGAAAAACATTTACGAAAAAGACGATAATTGATCAGCTATCGAGCGGGATGAAAAATGATTAAATTACTAAAATGGCTATTAAAAAATAGGGGTTGGTGATTTAGGGTTGTATGTATTTTTTAATGCCACATTATAAAAACTAAAACAAAAATTGTGTCCAAAAATAAAATTTGGGGTGAATAACCCTTATCACTTAAGGGTATGAAACATAGATAGTAGCCGATTCTCAGACCTACTGAATATGCACATAATTTGTTTTTTTTTTTAATCCGTAAAGCCGTTTCGGAGGAGTAAGGTAACTAACATTGTGACACGAGAATTTTATTAATATATAAGAATATCAGCTATCTGGCTTCCATAATACATGCTTTGGTTGGGTTTAGGTTGGGGTTACTTAGTGTAAATAATGCCCATCAATATTATAGTAAAATACTGATTATTTATCTTAGAACTGTGCTTAATACAATACAAGTTGCTTAATACTTAAGGTATAGGAGAGAACAGTGGATGCAGCTAGTTCAAGAATTAGTTTCTCTGTTTTATATTTTCCGAGTTTAATATTCAAGACATTTTAAATACAAACAGGTAAGACTTCGTCATTAATATTTAATTTGATTTGAACTCAATTAGCTAAAAAGTTTAAAATATAGAGTAATTATTTTATTAATTATATTATTGTAATCTAATTCAAAGAGTTTAAACCATATGCTTCGTCACAAATAAAAACAATGATCTACCCAGGGCCCAATAAATTATGTTTTCAATTTATCCCAACCAAAACTGATCTTTCCTGATTCCCTGATATAGGAATACGATTAACATCAAAGTAATTCCTGGAGAAAAAACTTGAATTTTATGTATTGTAACTCTAATACTCGTAGCATACCGTATTACAACGGGTAGTTCCTAATTTTGTTGTTTTCCCGGTACTAAAAATACCTTATGAATTAATCCAGGCTATTTATTATCCATCTGCATTCCGAATTTTATGAAGATTCCTGCAGTAGTGTTTATTTGAAAAGTAATATTGATCCAACCATAAATATAAACTTTTGAATTCATTGAAGGAGTGATAATAGCAGGCTTAATAATGTCCGCTACACCTAGCTAAAAACACAAAACAATATCGTTTTAGTTGTACTGCCATATAATACGGTCCGTTACACATCGCTACGCTATCTAGTCAGCCCTTGAAACCACTAATTCAGCAGTTATCAAACCTATGACAGCAAATTGGCACAATCGATACATCGAGAGTCATCGGCTGATATCCGCATCGTGCCTTGTAGCGATTAATTTGCCTATATCCGGACGATTATCCGGATTTCATTTGAATCGATTGACAATCGATCACCTGTAGAGCTGTCTGTCACGAATCACAAGTGGTGTGGAGGAGTAATGGTTGTAGTGATGGTAGAAAGTGTACGTTTTTGACAGGATGAGCCATTTTAAAAGTTGATGTTGTGATATCATAACTGAAACGATGACAGCTCAAAATGGTGATAGCTCATTGAATAATCGATAACTTTATTCAACAATGATAATTCGTTTAAATTGTAATTAATAGCTTATATAGTGGCTTGGTAATAGTTCAGTGAGACGGGGACACCTCACTAAAGTGGTGATAACACGCTGAAACAGTGATAACTGAGTGAAAAAATCATAACTCAGCGAAATAAACGATAGACGATAGATAAACGTTAGCCCAGTGCGGCAATGATAGCTCGTCAAAGTAGTACGGTAAAATCCTGATAGCTCAGTGAAACAATTACAGCTTGGTGTCAGTGATGGTTAATAGATGCGGCGATAGCTGAGGTAGAGCTTAGACGACGATAGCTTGTCAAAGCGATAATAGCTTACTGAAATGATAGCTCTTTGAAATATGGATATCTTGGTAAAATCGTAATAGCATTAAGACGCGGTGATATCTCAGTTGGGCGTTATCGGTGGGTAAAACCACTTATAGCTAAGTCAAACGAGAATAGCTCAATATTTCACTGAACGCTAGAGTGAAACAGTGATAGCATATTAATAATTTAGCAGGGCGATGATAACTTGTCAAAGCGGTGATAGCCCGCCAAAACTTAAATAGCTCAATGAAGTGTAGTTTTGTAGTGGTAGGACTCTTAGCAGAGTCCGCCTGGGGAAGTACCACACCTTTGTCAATTATTCTACCGCCAAGCAGTAATGTGCAAACATTACTGTGTTCCGGTTTGAAGGGCAATGTTTCCAGAGAAATTAGAGGGCTTTGAGATATAACAACTTAGATCTCTGGGTGACAAGCGCAATGCGGTGCTAGGTAATGATTTTGGCTCTTCATGTTCCAATAGCTGCGTGTCACTGAGCTGTTATGTGGCAGGCATGTTGTTTACCATCAGGCACATGTCCGGCTCGTCTCGTCACTTTTTATTTAAAAAAAAAAATTAAATGAAGGTAGCTCGGTGAAATGGTAATAAGCCTGTAGACGTGGTAATAATTCAATAAATTTTGAATTTTCTGAATTTTGGAGATTTATGTTTGTAATCATAATATATATATATATTTACATTATATTCCATACATTAAATTCTAAGTAATAGCATTTTTTTTATATACAATGAGCTACACAAACGCAGTCGAGGGCAGACATTAATCTAAGGAATACGCTCCAATGACGCCAATAATGCTAAGTCGATTAAACATTCACTTTCATGAATCCACGCAAATTTAATCGCATTGTATAAACAGATCAATATGATCGGAATCGTCAATAACTCGGCGGAAGTTGAGAAACGACTGCTATCCAGTGATGATTCTTTAACAGCAAACATTCAGAACATTCTACGATTTAATTTTTCTCTAGAAAAAGTTATCACACTGCATCATCACTGTTCATCAATATTTGCCAAAGTTTCAATCCAACTAGTTTGAAATAATGGTATAAAAAACTTTGCTGATCTAAGTCTTTCTCATGCATGTGTTGTGACGTGAACAGTGTTGTGCAAAAAAGGTTTTTTGAATTACAGATATGACTGTAATGTGTTATTTTATAACGCATAGTTATCATAAGTGGTTAATTTAAACCTTTTTTTGCTAAAATCGTCTCAGTACAAACAAAAAAAAAGGTTTTTTGCACAAGTTTTTTTGGAACTGATAGTACGGACCCAAGTATATTTATCGAGTGTTAAAAGACACCAAAGTTACGTTATACGTCAAATAATAAAGTCTGTCTTCGTTTTTTTGAAAGATAATTAAATTAGTTTATTCTAGATGGAACAAAAACAGCTTGTCTGAACCCTATCGAGCGTGTCTGAGTTTTGAGTTAAGCAATTACGGAATACAGGGCAGGATATCGGCGGGCTCGTGCGGAAGTTTCGATCACTCCCGCCGCCCAATTAGGCGCTGCGTTGGGATTGATTGCAAGTCGCTGTTAGCAGATGGCCGAGGTAGATGTAACGAAGCGAAAAACTGGAAGCGTTATTTATCTGTGTCAATAATTTAGTGTCAAATTGCAAATGTGTTGAAATATCTGAGGTTTTCACGGAGTTATACTACTAATTTAATAAATGCACAAGTTTGGATGTTTGGTTTTGATTGCTCAATCACGTTGAAACGTCTGAATAGATTGAGTTAAAATTTAGTTTACAGTTAGAATATAGTCTGGAATAACATATGGGATTCTTTTTATTCCGGTAAAATAACGGGAACGGGCTCTTAACGGGTAAAACCACGGGGTGCCGCTGGTTATTTAATGAAATGAAAAAACGAGCTGGTCTGGCTTCTAAGGATACGCAACACGCTTGCCTATAATGACAGTGACACGTAGTATTTGAACACAAAGAGTTCATATCACTGCATCGCGATGCACTGCGCTCTACACGTGAATATTTAGGCTAGATTATCTTTCTGTCTCTTATTTTTTTAAGAAAATTGTGTCTGAAACCTTAACAAAATAATTTTAGAAAGGGTTGCTTTTTTGTACCACAATTTTTTGGTGATTGATTCCTTAAAAACTCGTACATACACAACATTTTATATGATTATTACCAATGTTTAGTTGTATAATAACTGTCAAAGGTGCAATATTTCCCCAATATAGGCTTAATAATATCTAAAGTATAAAATACAGTGTTCACTAAATTCTTTTTTCAACTAAATACGTTTGATTCAATATTGCATTGCTACTCAGTTATGATACTTTGTAGTATAGAGTAAGAATTCCACCAGTAAGAGGTTAAAGTATTGTTAACAAAGGTCCCAGTAAACCAAATGTGTTAGTAACACAGGCAAAACGAGTATTGTACGTGCACCAAGCAACCGGGCAAGATTTGCTGACAGTATAATACAATTACTTTTACGAATCGACACCAGACTCGATTGACACTAGATTGTAACAGACAGATAGCTAGGTAAAATTTATACCTAGTTCGAAGGTAAATATGCGGAAATTATAGTAATTAAAATTATAGTTGTTGCTTCCCGTGGTTAATTGATAATACCAGTGTAACGATAAGCTGGAAACGCAACGGATTATGATGATGATGAAAACAAACGATCCGCAGTGTTTAATGTACATGATTGATGTAACTCAATCTAAGATCAATCAGGGGAATGCGGCAAACCAATCAATCTGTAACTCATTTGATAATCCAGGTATTCAATACGCGGGGACCGTCAATTGAACTAGACACGTGTAATGTCGTTAGTCGGTATTTTGATCCGTACAGAGCTGGGTATTTAGCTATTATTGGATTTAAGCATACATGTTAAACACTCTGACTGGTGCGTCATCTTCGATATTGAAGGAGAGTACTAGACTCTCGTTCCCTAACCAATAGTGGTCCGTTATTTTAATAGATTCCTTGGGTTGTTGGGGGGCAGAGGTTAAACGGTTCCTCTCAGAATTGGGGCGCAGGCTCAGGGAGAATACGGGTGACTCCCGCTCCGGCGCGTTCCTGGAGCAAAGGTTGGCCATTGCCATTCAGTGTGGGAACACGTGTGGCGAGTAGCATGGGCACTTTTGCGCCGAGAGCAGTTAGGGGTGGGTTATTGGGAAAATAGTTTTTTAATTATTATTTTGTATTTTCTCAAGTGTAGTTTCAATAGATAGCAATGCGAAACTTTATAAGTCCATTTTTACCCGACTGATAGAAAGGTAACGCATTTCGCGCGTACCTTGTATGTTTGTAAATTTCTTCACACACGTAGCTTCTTAACGGTTGGATGGATTTTCACAATTAAGATATCATTAGACTCGTCCTAATTACTCAAGTGTTCTTAGATGTAGGCCTCTTGGCAGAGTCCTCCTGGCGAAGTACCACACCTTTGCCAGTTATTCTACCGCCAAGCAGTGATGTGCAAACATAAATGTGTTCCGGTTTGAAGGGCAATGTTTCCAGAGACATTACATGCCTTAGAGATATTACATCTTAGATCTCTGGGTGCCGAGCGCAGCGCGATGCGATGCTGCGCGATTTGGACACTTCATGTTCCAATAGCTGCGTGTAACTGCGCTGTTATGTGGCAGGCATGTTGCTTACCATCAGGTACATGTCCTGCTCGTCTCATCACTCTTTTTTTTAATGTAAAGTTATTTGGATAATTATCCTCCATAATTGCTTACTTACCTCAAAGCGGTCTTGTCCCTTGATCGACTAAATTGAGTAACTTGGAGTCTTGAGTTGTATAGTAAATACTTAGTGTACTGCGGTATTCTGACTCAGCAAATCAGATAAATCAGTTCACTGGGGTATCCGCTTCATTCGGATGTATCCGTGCCAGCCGTCAGTATTTAAACGGGTTTAGAGGTCGGATATCAGCGCCGGCATTCAATATGAATGACTTATCGACCTATGGTCCTCACACTCACCATAAATAGATTTAAAAAAAACATTTAAAAGTATAAAATATTATAAAGTTAGACTTGGGATAACGAAAACTTAAAATTTTGCTATTGTACAATTGAATTCGAAATTGTACTAGCAGCGTTCTACGGTTTTGCACTCATGGGTTCCAGTTCCGATATTTTTCTGTGATAAATAGTTTATGTGCTATTCCTGATTATAATCCAATTCCAAATTTTAACCGGGTCCATTATACGTTCCGATGTAATTGACCTACAAAACATTCAAATATCGAAACACTCAAAGATACAAATATTTCCATTTATATTATTAGTAGGATGCGATATTACTAGATTAAATAGTTTAATAAATTAAAACGCACATTTCAAAATGAATATTAAAACTTAGCTACGTTATTTCGTCAGGTTGTCTGTGTATTGATCCACTCAGTCTATTCTCCTACTTCGCTGCAGAGTTGAAACTTTCGGATTGGAATAGGTAGCGTTCATTGACACGGCTTATTCGAACCCCTTTTATAAGTTATTTAATAAGGAACATTTATAGTAGGTACTTTAATAAATAAGTTAAAAAAGTATTTGTTAATTCAAGACCAGCTCATTTAACACACAGACAGTTTGTATAAAGTTTGTTATGCAACTGTTTTGCTTTTTATTTCAATTTAGAATGACAAGACGAGCAGAGCATGTGCTTGATGAAAAGCAACATGCCTTACAATAAAATCATAGTGACACGCAACTCCAACTCGGATCTTTGAGTCCAAAATACCCCAATGTCTAAAGACGAAAGTGATGGCATATGGAACTGAGACGTGGTCCTTAACTGTGGGCCTCATAACAAAGCTCAAAGTCACAGAGTGAGCTATGGAGAGAGCTATGCTCGGAGTCTCTTTGCGCGACAGAATCCATAATGAGGATATTCGCAAAAGAACGAAAGTGGCCGACGTAGCTCAAAAAGTAAGCAGGCTGAAGTGGCGATGGGCAGGCCACATTGCTCGCAGAACTGACAACCGATAGGGAAGAAAGGTTCTCGAGTGGCGACCACGAACCGGAAGACGCAGTGTTGGACGGCCTCCCACTAGATGCACAGATGAAACATTAAGAGTTCAAATAATGACCTAGCACTGCACTGCGCTCGTCGCCCACAGATTCAAGATGTTTTATGTCTGTGCCCTGTCATTTCACAGGAAAAACGTGCCTTCAAATCAGAAAACAGCGATGTGTTACATTACTGCTTGTCGGTAGAATAATTGGCGAAGGGTGTCGCACTTCGTGTCTGTGTCTTCAAATGTTGATGAATTCCGGTTCGTAGAACAGTGTTCCCAGATAAATTAAAAGGGCAATGAGAAAAATGTTCTTACATACTATCCAGATGACAAGTACTAGGTATCTAATGATAGCCCTAGGTAGTAGTAATTTTGACTCTTCATCCGTTATATAATCCATTGCAAAAAATACTTCAACTATATTAGAAAAACCTCTAAACTTCTCCCAAAGCCCTGAATTTCAAATAACACGGCTTATATCTAGACGAGGATATGTAAAACCTTTTCACTAAGCCGAAAAGGTTATGTTCTGCTCATTTTAAGGAAGAGTCACGATGTTCTTATTCAAAGTCACTATGGAATCGTTCCTGATATTACCAAAAAGGCATTATTTGTAGGCACTATATTATGTGTTTACATTATTTTATCAACTGTATTTTTTTTTTCATAGTAAAGTAAAAGTTTGTAATATTAAAGTACTTGCTATATGGCGTGGCATGAAAAATTTGGATTTGTTTTTTTTTAAAAAAAGGTGAAGCAAGGTGGTGGTATAAAATTCAGAGTCAAAAAGACTGTTGATCGTCGATATCAACCGACTGCTATTATAGACATGGTGATGCTAATCCACAAGATTTCCGCTACCAAAAAGTTTTCAACGTGGTTAAAGAAGTTGTAACTTCTAAATTTGAATTTTATTAATGTTTTAATCGATTCAATAATCAATGAAATAGAATTTCAAAATACTCAGTTTTATGCATAACTAACTAGCGATCTAGCGTGCTCTACATGTAAAACTAGCGTACTCAAGGTAAACGTGCGTCAAACCGTTGTAAAATTTTTGAGTAAAAAAATAATAAGTCAAATAAATTTCGCAGTCTCATGCGTCAAACGAACCTAAATAAAGAAAATTGTGCTTGAGTAGTGTTTTGAAATGAGGTTTCAGAGGCTTGTTTTTTCGTCATGTTTTTAAGTAAACACAAATAGGGAAACATTTCCACTTATACATATATTATGTGTGTTTGTTTCAAAACAAAACTAGAAAATACTCATTTCAGCTGTATTTGTTGCGATAAGCCAAATGAAACTCAGGCGGACTCGTTGTCACAGCACTACGGGGCATTTCGGGGTGATTTAATAAATATTCAAATAAAGGAAGAGGTCGCATCTGACCGCGTTTTGTGGATTAAAACCCTCGAAACGTTTAGACGGAAATATACCTAATCAAACCGCAGTAAGAACGATTTTAGAATGAAAGGAGAAGGCGGAAATATTGACGGTAGAATATTTCGTGGCTGAGCTGCGTAGATTGGTACGCTGTATTCGCTTTTTGTGTATAAATTGTATGTTGTGTTATTGAATATGGACAAATATTCAAAGTACATATATATTGAAATGTTTTGATTAACGTGGGTATGATACCATAATTTGAATTGACGTGTAAAGTATTAACATAACTGAGAAGTCGTGTATTAAGTAAGTGAACTGGCCTACTATAAAATTAGCTCACTTTGCGTATTTTATGAAGAATCTTAAAAGTTAATGCTGCTAATTTGAAAATTATTCTATGCTAATCAGTAGCTTGCAAACGTTCGTGATTTCTAGCTTGGAAGACAATGTTTTGAGAGAAAAACCAGGCAACGAAAAGTCGCGAGTTCCTAAGTGACGAGTGCAATGCTTTGTTTAGATTATGGATTAGTTACGTAGTCTGCTGTAAAGCGTTGGTTGAATTAGTTACTGATGTGGCATATATTATGTGCTTATTTTTTCCATTCTGAAAACCATTCCATACAAAAAACGTTGCTGAAAACAAAAGATGCGAGATTTTCTACAATAATGGGCTCTATGATTGTTGCCCTAAAGTGCATAGTTCGCGAAATATCGACCGAAAACGTTTTTCAAGATGGCGCTGAAGCTCCACCTGGAGCCGGGGTCTGTCAGAATTTTGTGATTTTATACTCAGTAAGTGATCCTTAGGTTACGGCTGGTCTAGTAGGACTAGTAAGATACTCTTATTTTAGAAATGTAAAATGGAGGTAATTCATTAATTGTATAGTGATAAGATTCGTTGCAATATCTGACTCCCATTGTGCAAACTTTACTTAGTTTGGGACTAGATGGTGTTACATGTGAAATTTCCACCAATATTTATGTATCAAATATCCACCTGAGGAAGTACCACATACTTTGCGGTCATTCTACCGCCAAACAGTAACATGTCAGCACTACTGATGTGTTCCGATACGAAGGGCAACATAATTATATAGAGCAAACACAGGGCAAAGAGATTGATTAAAATTTAATAAACTCTGAGGCTGACAAACGCAGTATAGTACTAGACAGTGATTTGATCTCTAAAGGTCGGGTCACACAGAGGCGATCCGGTAGCGATAGCGATCCGATAGCGATAGCGATCCGATACCGAGTATGAGATCGTGCCCGCTTGCTGTGTGTCAGGTTGCATACAAATTCGAACATTACCAAAAATATCGTCTCGCTATCGGATCGCTATCGCTATCGGATCGCCTCTGTGTGACCCGGCTTTTAATGTGCAAATAGCAGCGTGCTACTGTACTGAAAACTCATATTGTCGTCACACATTTTTTCTGAATTTAGTACTTGCACTTCAAAACCTATTTAAAATAATTGGTTATTCACGTATGCACAAGTGACAAAAAAGAGGAGATCACACGCTTCCCAAAATAAAAAAATACCAAGTCCCCTTTGAATTTTAAATCGGGTTGGAACGACCATATCACAACTACGACTAACTCGTTAATTAATTCAAATTGTAGATTTATTGATCGAAAATTTTTTCAATAACAACTTAATGGACCGTTTTATCACTTACGTCTGACCTTATTTCGAAAGGACACAAGACATAGCCATAGATTAAGACTGCCCACTTATGATGTGACAAGTTATTTTGTCGCACCATGTACAGATTTTCCGTGGGCTGTGAATTGAGCTCAACCGTTACGTTTATAAATGAAATAATAATTTATTTTCCCTAAAAAAATAAAAACCGACTTCAATTAAAAATTTATTTCCGGCGTTCCACCAAATCCAATATCACTACGTTATCGAGGTAAATTTTAATTTTTGAAGTGAAAACTTCTTTAGGCGCGCCTAGACAGATTTTTCGTGGGCTGTGAGTTGAATTCATTCGTCACGCTCGGGTATGATAAGTAAGCTTCGGGTAAACTCGGGACTATGGCTATTGGCCATCTAGAAATACGTCAGCCAATGGGAAATGCTGACACATTTCTAGATGGCCATGCCAAGATGGCGAGGCCACGCCCTCCGGTTACACCCATGTAGTTTCTAAGGTAAGCTATCAAATTCTGAGTTATAAGTTTTCACTTCTATCGGCAGTTCCTATGACTGCCCATTTTTTTTTTTGTTCATATTTCTAAAACCACTACACCAATTTCGATAAAATTTAAACGGGATCACATCTGAACTATGATCTACCAAACAAAACAAGAACCATCGAGATCGAAGTTTGATATGTCACACGCTGTGTGTGAATATCTGTCTGTAGCATCGTACCTCCTAAACGGATGGACCGAATTTGTTTTCATTCGTTTTTGTTTTATCTGAAAGGTGTATTATTCGAAAATGCTCATCAACATTATCAATGTTCTGGTTAAAGATTTTTTGTTTCTCAGCAAGAAACTTTACATTTCACTTATGCGAGAAAAAAGTTAAAATGAGTATTAAAATTTAATTTAGTTAAAATTAATATAAGTTATTGCTTCGACTTCTACGTAGGTATCTAGTGGGTGAAAAATGCAAATTAAAAAAAAATAGTTTAAGGCCTGACCTTAACAAACGGGGCCAGGAAGGCACCCACCGATTATTAATTTATAGTTAGTTAATAATGTTTCAAAGTTATCAACTCTTTTGTTAGCTATGGTAGTAACGCTTACGCGTATAATGGATACCTATTTATTGAACTCTCAAACATTTGTAGCAATGGCGTTACGAATTTTTAATACTCGTTGTTTTGTCAATACGTTTGACTGCTATTTCGTTCAGTAAATATTTCTGTCTATATTTAATCATCAACTTTCCTAGTACAAAGCAACGAGTACAGTGGGTATTCTTAGATACTCTAGGAAGTTATTCAGTTACGACTTCTATACGTAGATATTAAAATCTGTTGCATGCATTCAGCACAAACTCAACGATCTAGCGACTGGATGTTTTCTAATATATTTTCATTATAATATTTCATCACATCACAAAGTTCATCGTAAAATTTTGGGCCCCAGCATCAAATATGAGGTTTTTCCGAGGGTCCCTTATCTTACTTTATATTGTTTAGTCAGCGGTCCCAACGGTTATTGTGAACGTAAAATGGACCTTAAGGTGCCCTTTTCGCGTCCTTCTAAAAGGCTGCTAAGTTATGCAAAACTTTTTAAGCTGTAATTCTTGTAGAAACTATGCTCTGAGCTAAACATTATGCGGGAAATAATAGATTTATAAAAATATTTTAGCACATAGTAGTTATTTTTAAGCCGTTTATACTCAAAACACCTGATTTAAAAAAAAATGTTTGTGTGTAAAGTCGGTTTACTGACGATAGAACGTGACAACGTCTTAAGAAAATACTGATGGAATGGTAGCATTTTTCAAAAGAAAATTTTAATTTCATTTGTTTAATAGATTTGTATGTAAAAAGTAATCAGTAGAATTTAGTCATTTTCAATCAAAACAATGCAAAAAAGCTTTTAGATGCCGGGGATCGAACCCGGGGCATTTCACATGCAAAGCGAACGCTCTACCACTGAGCTACATCCCCGCTTGAACTACTGGTCGAAATAATTAATACAACTGTAACAAACATGCGGCGAGGTAACGACCGACGGTAACGACCGACGGTAACGGTACATGACGTCATGTTTTGTGGGCGTGCAGCCGGCTTCATCGAATTATAAGACGTTATCACGTCAAAAAAAAACATTTTATATTTTTTTAAACACGCGCGATCCGCAAATTTTGCCAAACCGCAAGTGTATAATTATACCTTGTAACCACTCTCGTAGCTCTTATGTCTACGAAGGCTACGATGCTAATATAAGCGTATGGGTGTAGTATTACACATGTTTGTCAGTTCTACCGTTGCATAACAAAGATCTTTCTTCCACTTAACTTTCCTACATTTTTTTCTGAAATTCTGAGCTACGAAAAAAAAAATCAACTAATCAGGTTCTAGTAGGATATTTTCATTGGTTTTCAGGTAGCAAAACAAAAAGTCTTAATTTGCACACTTGGAGCCGTGATATTGTTTGCTTAACTTGCAGGTTTTTTTTTCATGTAATCCCACTAATATTATAAATGTCATTGTATGGATGTTTGTTGCTCAATCACGTCCTAACCTCTGAACGGATCGGGCTGAAATTTGGAATACAGATAGATAATAAGATGGAAAAACACATAGGCTACATTATTTTTTTGTGTTGAAATGATTAACTATAATTAATACTCTTGTGCAACCTAATACATTTATTTTACTAAACATTATGCAGTTATTCACTACGTTTGAAACTGGTTTCTCGTTTCCAGAGAGGTACAGTGCAAATTTATTTAACCGACTGAAAAGAGTCGCTGCTATCGCAAACAGACGTGTCTTGAATCTAAGATGCCAATAATTTTACATTGACGTCGTTAGTTTCAGTTTTGGCCGACGCGTGAGATAAGTTTGCCGCAATGTAGCTCGCAACGCCACTCGTGACTAACTAGGTCTGTAACGAGCGTGTGTCTGTGTGTGTGTTTCTATAGTGCAAGTATGTCTGTGTGAGTGTAGATCCTAGTTCATTTGCTTGTTGGCTTCAATGTGCAACTGTTGATATGATATTTTGGTTTATTCCCCACGGCACTACCAAGCTGCACTACTGGTAGTGTCGTGGGGATTTTTTTTTCCCTTCTGCACTACTGGCCAGTAGTGCCGTGGGGAATTTTTAAATGCCTTACATCTTCATTCCCTTCTACACTACTGGGTACAAAAACGTTTTACCAATAGTGCGGTAGGGAATATTTCTGCGCTACCGTCGTGTCGTGGGTAATATTTCTGGACTACCAGCCAGCAGCGTCGGTACTGAGTAATTTATAATGGGTCTTTTTACATCACCATTCCCATCGACATTTATACTCGTACTACACTATATACACAAAAAATATCATAACTACGTGTTTAGGAGATAAACATAAGCATTCCACTAAATGTTCCCATTGCTGGGACTCGAGGCCTTTTCTCTTAAGTAACCGTTTTTAAGTTAGTGGCGTTATGCAACATGACTTTGAAAATATTGGTACGCGTAGGATTTGAACCAGGGGATTCGGATCTGCAGTCGCCTTTCTCTCGACCAGTCGTAACTATCTAATGGTAACTAAATTCTTTCGTTTATTGGATTTATTGTTTTATTTATACATTATCAGGTCGGCACCGTAAAACAAGTCCGGATGCCTTTTTCAACGAGAGTACACGCGAGTGATCGCAGCTCGTGTAACACTGACCGCCGCACCGCCCTGACTGAAGAGGCTGCCGGGCGCGGCCGAAACTTAGTCTGACTGGATTTACTATATTATCATAGGAGAGTTCCTATGTATTTATTTAAAATGTGTAATTACCACGTTAGGTTTCTTCACATTAAAACCCTTAGTCAAATAAAAGTCATAATATAAGTACCATTTAGTTTAAGAACAAAAAAATACTTGTTTGGCGACACTCTGAGTACAAATTATTAGTATTTTAGGTTATTTTTGCTTTCTATGAGCTGGATTAATTAAATCTATCACTTTCAAATGTCAGTGAAAATCGTTTCCAAAAAAAAAAGACTTAAGAGGTTTCAAGGGACACCCGGATGGAACGAAGTTGTACAAAATATGGCAACTCCTTACTGTTTCTGTTGCCCTGGTACCTGAAGGTGTGGAGGTAATCGAAATTCCGTTACAACTTTTCGTGAGAATTTTTTCCGTCTAGCCCGCCCCTTTTCGCAACGCGCGATAAGGAACTTAGTTCCAATTATGCGCCGTTTTCGAGCGATTGATTGTAGTTTTACATTTTACGCTGCTGGCTGGAAGTCCAGAAATATTACCCACGATACGACGGTAGCGCAGAAATATTCCCTACCGCACTATTGGTAAAACGTTTTTGTATCCAGTAGTGTAGAAGGGAATGAAGATGTAAGGCATTTAAAAATTCCCCACGGCACTACTGGCCAGTAGTGCAGAAGGGAAAAAAAAATCCCCACGACACTACCAGTAGTGCAGCTTGGTAGTGCCGTGGGGAATAAACCGATATTTTCTGTCTTGCTTGTGTTTGGGTCTCAACATTATTTTGAATTAAGTTATCAGATGCAAAAATCAGTTTTCAAATCCGATTTAAGTGAGTATTAAATTTTATTTATAAAAAACACCTGGTTATCTAAGTACTCCTGTTATAATGGTAATCTTATGTATTAAATATATTCTTATTTTTGGTATAAAACACGTACGCAAAATAGAAATGAAACATACCAAGTTAATAGAAGCGTGTTAAAAATAAATAAATCCGAACAACGCTCGCAACCATTTTTAAAATTTCGGCTAATGTATGTAGCCGTAAGGAAAACATGCTCGTTGCAAAGTGCTGGCAACCCCAAAAATTCTCGTTAAAACAAAGAATCAGACGGAATAAATGTTTAAGGCTGCGGATTTGGCACCGATTAAGCGCGTTCTCGCAGCGCTCTCGTTTCAGACTTGCACATACGTTTTAAGAATTCTATTGATGTAATTCTATGCACGATGGAATTGTATTTCGATTCTGTGCTTAAGGATTCAACTTGTATAGTATTGGGAATAGTAATCGTAGTTATAAGACCTGTTATCATGTATGGATCTGAATGTTGGGCAACCAAAGGATCGGATGAAAGACGATGTAGCGGAGATGCGAATGCTGAGATGGATGTCTGGTGTGACGCGAATGGATAGGATTAGAAATGAGTATATTAGGGGAAGGGTGAAAGTAACACCCGTGACAGAAAGGGTAACCCTTCAACATCGGATGGTGACAATTGTCATAGTAAAACCGTTTGGACCGTTTTGGACCTTATTTCGTTCATGCGAAGGTTGATATTCCCATAACTGTTTTATTGATATAAGACCTATTGGATGTAGCTTCAATTAAAAAAGGACATAATACTGCAAATTATACATAAGCAAATTATGGTCAAATGTAGATCTAACTTTAAAAAAAAAAAAACGCCGTAAATTTACGTGTTCAAACGTAAAAACAATCAAACTTTTCAAATGTATTCAGTATACTGAGTAGAATAATTTATAACACGCTCGATTAAACGCTTTACGCTACAAGTCCATCCAATAATGTGCCCTAATCAGAAAACCTCAACCTCGTTCTTTGAAATGCGGTACACCTGGCGAACTTCTCTTGAATATTCTGGAAAACCGTTCTCTACTTTTTCATTAGGATTGTTACAAAGATATAAATAGAATTCCACGACTTTTTGAGTTTAGCTATGGGGCTTTATGATATCCTAGTATCTACCGCGATTTTGTCTGCTTAGAATTAAGATATTAGAAGATTATCTCAGATATTGATATTTTTTTTGGGTAGAAATTACCTTATTTATTTGCTACTATATATGAATAACGAAACAAATCCGAAATTGATACTCGTAGATTTAGTGGGCATGTATCTAAGTTTGAGTACCTTTATTGAACAGGTCTATAGATAAGAGATAGTCGTTAAGATACCTTGGTCTACGTGTAGACGGGTAGGTCTAGCCTAGTCAAGAAAACGGCCGATCCAGAGTCCCTGGACGTCTACTCTCTTTCTACGAAAACGTAATTTCGAAATAAACTCACGACTTTCTAACTCCAATTTTACCTCGATCCGTCGTTTTGTCCGTTTTAATGTTTTAAGCCTACTCTAATTAGAGTATGCTTAGAACATTTAAACATCAAACAAAGTCGTATCGGACGAAACGAAGTAGAATGAGAGCAGGAAAGTCGCGAGTTTTTTTTCGAAATTACGTTTTCGTAGAATTAGAGTAGACGTCCTCTTTCGAATCCTACGTGTACTTTTGTTTTTTGGAAGTTAAGTGCGTAATGTTGCTAACTTAAAAACGGTTAAAGAAATACTTCGTAAGGAAACATGCTTGTCGGAGAAGATTTAACTTTCAAAAATAAGTGAAATCTGCCAACTCGTATATTGCGTGATGAACTATTCTAAATATCTACTTAGTTAGGTATAGATCCGTGCCCTAGCAGTGGGGATTCATATGAGCTAATACAATATTGTACATCCAACAGTCATCGCTCATTTTAACCATATCTGAGGCAAGAGAGTGAACTGCTACTCAACAACATCGCAACTAGAAGCTTTAAACGAGCATGAGACTTCAAAACACATATCCTACGTTCCCGTCAATTTACACAAAAAGTCGCCTGCTTACTTTCTGCTTGAAATATTCTCCATTACGTTTATACCTTTTTTTAAATCGCTTAAAAACGCAACCGAAATCCATTCCAATTGAAGGAAAAATGTAGAATACCATAAAATGTATCTTCCTCCCAATTTATTGCACTGTTTGGCACCTAAAGGGGGGTGGGATAAGTCCGTGACTGAATGCCAAGGGGATGGATTACGATAGAAACAGAACTGAGGAAAAATATTGGTAAATGTACTAAGAAGCCGTGTTCCCGAGTATAACATGTACCCTAAACTGCGGGTGCGCTACTGGATCGCCATGAAAGGACAAATAATTTAATTTAATAATAAGTTTTGGGTGGGAAGCAACTCCACTTGGATATGTTATTTGGTTTCTGCCATACCAAAGGCAATCTGGAGTAGATGTCAGTGACTACAAGAAGCTTGAATTGGGTGCAAGTGTAGTTTTGCAATACTCTGATGTTCTTCGCAAAATAGACAACTTTTTACTTACATTAATTACTAAGTCAATACAAAATTCGAAATAACATTAGTTTAAAATTTTTGTTCATATATTGCAGATTTCATATTGAATCATCTCAAAAAACATTGAAATAATATTATAGTTTTAAAATTTATTCATATACATTTATATTTTATTTTTTATTTATTGTATTCAAATATATCAGTAGTAAGTTCTTAAAATTAAATATTTATTATATCAGCTATCTGGCTTCCAAACAATAAGGTTTGTCTAGGTTGGTACTAGATGGTGTTGTGTAAAGTGTCGTCCGATGTTACTAATAGCTGTGCCCCGTTGTGTCACAAACATTAACTATAACGTGATTAAAATAGCATATTCATTTATCCAAGAAAAAAAATGTACGTACAATGAATTTTATTACATTCAAATACGTTTGCCAGTTACTGAGAAAAGTAGAAATAAACATACACGCTTACAAACACTCCAATCTTGGGCCATTATAATGTTAGAGTAATTTATTTATGTATATATGTTTTTTTGTCATAAACACATTCTTAGAAATAAAATCCAAATATTAAACATCAAATAACTTGCTACTTGTTGCAGCTTGCCAAGTTATTGCCTCATCTTAAGTTCCCGTCTCCATTGTCCTGTAGTTAGTTGACTGAGTAGGCAACTAGAGTAGAACTAATTACTCTTGTCTGATTTCGTGTGGCGTTAGTTTCGTATTTCTGTTTAACATTAGACAGTTCTTGATAATAAATATAGTTCAAGATTTTCGCCAGGAGGCTTGAATTGTGACGCGGGCTCTATTCAAATTGTCCCAAATCATCTATTTGTCAACTGTAGCGTACGGATATAGACCCCATTGAGACCCGTGTTTGGTATCTAACAGGTGGGCACGCTGACCTCCTATGTGGAGTATGTTGTGTATTCATCAATAGGAAAGCCTTTGTTAAGCTAAGCCAGTGACAAATAAAGGTGGCTAAAGTTGTATAGTTCGGCTTTGTTGATTCATAATAGGAATGATAAATGTCAATTACTGCTTATTGTATCACACAGTTATTCCAAATTTCAATAATTGTAGTGTAAATAAAATTAGACTAAATCATAGTTAAAAAAAACAGCGAAATTGAATTTCCAGTAGTCAAATATAAAATCCAAAAAAAGTCTACATGATCACTCAAATTGACACATAAAATATCATATTCAGACCGTTACAGAGGAAAGCATCACTCTGTTCGACACGCACATAAGTAAACGTAAAAAAACTACAATTGTATCTAAACAGTTAAATTTGTTTCCTCACTGCCAGGACTCAAGTACTTCTTTTACAAGAGCATAGTCAAAGCCATAATCCACCCACCTGGTCAAGTGCGGATTGATGAATGAACAATATCCTCGCTTTGTTTGTCTTGGAGCATAGCAGTTGAGTAATTGTTGGATTGCGAAGGTAAGATCTTAAGATTAAATATCAAACGTTTGTCGAAGCTGCTGCGCCATTTTTTGGGGTTTATTTAGGCTCATTTATATTGGTACACATTTTTCGATTAGTTATTTTTTCATATAATGCCTTTCAAGCAACTGGAAGGGTTGAAAGTTGTTTTTTTTCGGCAATTTCTCTTTACGGTCATAACGTAAAATATTGTAAAGTGAACATAATTATTTTTAAACAATGGGCTGACACCTACCACTATGAATGAAACCAACAGAACTGAGTTCCACAATAAATAATACTCAAATTACAGCAACCATTGTATTGCAAGAATTCAGTTAATTAATTACATTTTATGAAGCTTAACGTGAATATGGAACTTCGATAATCGATTACGATAGAGCATAAGTTTATATTATTGTTTTATTTAATTAAGAGTGATGAGACGAGCAGGACATGTGCCTGTTGGTAAACAACATGCCTACTACATAACAGCACAGTGACACGCAGCTATTTGAAGATGAAGAGACCAAATCATTACCTAGAACTGCACCGCGCTAGTCACCCAGATATCTAAGATGTTATATCTCTAAGCCTTTTAATTTTTCCGAAAAAAATGCCCTTCAAACCGGAACACAGTAATGTTTGCACATTACTGATGGGCGGTAGAATAATTGGCAAATGTGTGGTACTTCCCCAGGCAGACTCTGCCAAGAGTCCTACCTTTACATCATACAAGCTTTGCTTAGTTTGGGGTCAGATGGTGTTGTGTGTGAATTGTCCACCAATATTTATTTATTTACAATTAAATAGTCTTTCATGACATGCAAAGCAAATCGACTCATTCCATAATTGACTTGTCGGCAAGATATTTGTCTATTGTACAATAAGCTTTTACAAACAATACATTCATTCATTCATTTATTTCGACAAACTTTTCGTCAAGGTGCGTATGATTTATTACTTGACATATTTTTCATCAAAATGCGAAGACAATGACTAATTCCAAATAGCGGTGTACTCCGCACTCCATCTTCAGCCTACCTTAGTCCACCAGGAGGCTCTCTCATGGCTCGTCATTTACTTAATTAACTTCATCTGTACCTGTCAGTATTTATCCAAGTTTTACAGTTAACTCGCTAAATACTTAGCTTTACTGGCAAAGAAAGATAAATGGTTGGTTTGGCGGTGCCGAACAAGAAGCGGTCGGGCGTGGATACTCGTCTTGGAAAAGATCATCAGATGCAACTGAAACGTAAAGCGAGTTAGATCAACGAAATCACATCTTAATTAATTAAAAATGCTGAACAACTACGTTAGTTTTCAAAGAAGAGAAACACCTCGTTAAGAAACTGACATGATCTAATAGAGAAAAGTATCTTTCAAATAATTTTGTCAACCCAAATTTGATTATGTCGGATTACGGCCTGAATTCTCTTCTTGTAAAAGTCTGATCAGTTGGAATGCAAAAGTTACTTTTTATGGTAATCCTAATCTATGTTTTTTTAAACATAACCTTATGTATGCTTTCCTGGTGTCCACCAAAAAGTTGAACACTGTGGCAGACTATGGCCTTGAGTCTTATGCAAGAGTACAAGGTCCCTGCAATTGCGGTTTAAAGTAAATTGTTTAGACATGCTAACTAAACTTAATATTCAATTATACACCTGTCACAAAACTCCTAAAACCGAATGATATCCAAACACCACTAAGTGCAAGGGCTGGTAATCCCGAAATAAGCTAAAACACATCAGGCCATATCGTAAAAACAAATGTGGTGTTGCCCTCGCGAAATGTTCTCCTACCCTCAAAAATTAACATAAAGAAAACGGCCCTGAACGGGTGAAATAAAGGCTTAAAAGGTGATTGCATGAAAAGAAACAACGAAGTTTTTAATCTATTCAAATAAAACATACAAAAACAAGAATTGATGATCGAACCAAGCTTGTAGGTATTGCCTACATGGTATGAAGTACTAGAAAGATTGAACGGTCTTTTCAAATCCATTCCGATCGTTTTCGGATAGACAAACAAAAATATTTTAGTAATAGACTCCCAAAATTTGTTTAGCATTCAAACACAAGTCACTTTCATGTTTAGATAAAGAGGTAGGTATTAATAAAAAAAATGTCAGTCATAAGAACTGCCGATAGAAGTGAAAACTTATAACTCAGAATTTGATAGCTTACTTACTACACGGGTGTAACCAGAGGGTGTGGCCTGGTCATCATAGCATGAACATCTAGAAATACGTCAACATTTCCCATTGGCTGACGCTTTTCTAGATGGCCATGCCATGATGGGCCGGTCACGCCCTTTTAGCATTTCCCATTGGCTGACGCACTTCTAGATGGCCAATGGCTATGGTCCCGTGTTCACCCGAAGATTTCTTATCATACCTGAGCGTGACGCTGGAATTCAATTCACAGCCCACAAAAAAACTATCTAGGCGCGCCAAAAGACGTTTTCACTTCAAAACATATAATCCAACACATTGCTATACGAACTGACTGTGAAATACGTGGCTTGAGTGGGACTTTCCTGAGGATAACAATTAAAGTAGCTCCAAATCTAAATTGCTTTATTTTATAACGAACGACGTATCAGATTGTATAATAAAACAGTAGTCGCTTAACGTAAGACGATGCTTAAAAATACCCAATTTTTAGTCTAAAATAGACTTTGAATAAATATGAAACACAAAAGTTACGGAAACATGACTTTATTTTAATGGAGCAGCGTTAAACCTGCATCATAAAGATGTTACAACCGCGTCAACTTTCCTAGCACCCTAGATAAAGTACTTTAAGCTAGTTGAAAATTACCGTGTGCTTTACCGACATAATAAGGATTTCATAGCAGTTTTTGAAGTCACTTTGCAAACACGAATTGGATCTTAATGTATGTGAAGTAGGTTCGACTTCTAAAGGCTTCTAAACATGAATACTTTATTGTGTGTGAAAAACTGAAGATCGGGTTGAGGATGGGTAGCGGCACATGAGAAAACATGAAGGTTTAGACGTCAAAAATATTACTAACGTTATAAAAGAAGTTAATAGATGAATAAGCATTGCTGTACCTACTCGTATTATTTGGGCTGTCAATTGGTAGGGGTAGGAAACACTCTTTGAAGCGACTGCCTGTTCAAATACCACGCCTTTTCCAGGTATTGTACCGCCAGGCAGTAACGTATAAACAATTCTGTGTTCTAGTTTGAAGGGCAACGTTTCAATAGAAATAGAGATTAATCATCGTATGGATCTGGGTGACAAACTCAGTGCAGTGCTAGGTAATGATTTCGGCTATTTATCTTCCAATAACTGTATGACGCTGTGTTGTTAAAGGGCAGGAGTTTTGCTTACCTTCAGGCTCATGTACTGCCCGTCCTACTCTAAACCAGAGCCTTCTTGTTTTATTTTACGTATCTAACGTAAAAATGTGCGAAAATGTATCACTGTTTTTATAATAAAACCAGTTTATTACGTTACTGTATTGCGTCAAAATCCACGCTTATGTAAGCAGTACCAACCAGTCGTAAAACAATCCCATCCGGCCCCAAGCTCTGCGAAGAACTAGCAAAACAGAAAAAACACATTCTCATTTATTTACGAGAGCGCCTTTGGCTCACTTGCCCTAGGCCATTAGCAGGACCACTACGTCTGTCCTCGTTTCGCTCGACCGCTTCTATATTATGCCATCCTTTTCAGATTTGCGAGCTCTATTACTCTTCGGAACACTTAAACTTTGAACTAGAATTTTTTTCTTTGATCCTGTTTTAAATTGGATGTTCTAATTTTGCGCTGCGCTTGAAGTCTATTATAAAGACTAAATAATAAAAATATGGTTCAGATCTTCTGAAAAAGATTAATTGAAATGAAGATGATAAGTGAGTTTTTACAACAGATCAAAATAAAATGTGGTAAAAGAAAAAATTATATCAGTCCGCATGATCTGACTCGTGTAGCGTGAAAAAGTGATGGAGCATAATCCATATTTTATCGCTTCAAAAGTGACTGGGAAAGGGCGCAAATATTATAAATCATTCGTATCGAATCCTAGACAATAGCCGAGGATGTATAAATAGTATAAATATCGGCGAAAAGTATTACCAGAGAGGTCAGATCAAGGGATCCCGATGAAAAGAATATATATAAGTTTTATCGAGATAAAAATGGCGAAAGTTACCGAGTCATGAGCGCCAGCGTTAAAATGGTTAGAATGTGTTGCGAAGAAGTCCTGAGATTTTAAGTGATGACACCATTTACCTCATTAAATGCGTCATTTCTATTCAAATAGAAAAAAGTTTTTTTGCGTTCATAATACTGCGTTTGACTATCGGTTCGCTTCAACTATTGAACATCCAAAACTACTTACATACGCGTAAAATACTTTTTTGTTCCATTCTCAGAATTTACAAACATTTTTTGTTTTAATAATTTCCTGTAGAATATAATCACTGCCTTGCATTATCATCTTCCTAATGCAAATACTGCTTTAAACTAGGACGTTTCTTCACTACAAAATAATTTATACTTTATATATAATAATACCTAAATGTCGTTATCCCACACAATGTAACAAAAAGAACTACAAAATTTTAATAATATAAGTATGAGACGCAAAGAAATGAACAATCAAATGGTCGTTCATGAGGTTTTTTAGGCGGATGAAACTAAGTGGCCACCGTTATATACAGACATCTGTATTGCCAAATACTTTGCATTTGTATTGGTTTACAAACAGGACTTCAAATCCTTTTTTTGAAGTTAACCAAGTTATATTTTGTTTGAAGAGTCTCATGTTCCCAGCTTACATAGTTTACCCAAATTATTGTATTTTACCGTTTGTAATACTCGCTTTCGCTTATGTTTTGGGGCAGTTCCTTATCTGGGTTTCGCGGTTCCTGTTGGGCTCTCGCGACCGAGGGTTCCGTGGAGGATAACCCTGGATGAAAATAAATCTCCGACTGAAGAACTCTACAGACGTAATTATCTATCTATACTTATATATTGGTTTACATTTTACTGTACTGGAAGCGACTTATCGGTTCAGTATCAATAGCAATCACGTTTTAAGTATGCCTACCTATCTTAATACTAACAATATGCTTGTCGACTGATTGCATAAAAGTGAAATTTCAAAAACCCTATTTAAAAGTTTAATTGACGGTCAAAATGAGCCTTCAAATGTTTATTATTTTACTATCATGAGCATTAGTAGTCTACTACATGTTCCTACCGCGAGAATCAAAGTTTTTTATCTCATCGCTGAAACCCACCAATCTGGCCTAGTATGGATCAAAAGATGTAAGTACATACATTTTAGAACATGTAGTTTTTTACGGTGTTTCCTTTCGCCACTGAAGTCTTTGGTGATGAGACGCTTGTAAAACTTCATTTAGAAAAATACTGAAGGATAGATTAGATTCGATTCTACGTTTGCTTGTAAAATCGGTCGATTTCGTGACATTAGACCACATGGTGTAGGTAAAAAAAGTAATTGTGTAATTAAATGGCTAACGATAGCTATTTAAGGTGAGGTTGTAGTCATTGTCCATTAATTACTAAGATATCTATCTAACAAATGCATTAAAAGGTATTAATTAGCTAATACTTTTACATTACTTCTATTATTTAGCTTGGGTATTATGAAGCACTATTTTATGGTAAAAACATGACAAACCAGTGACGGGCTGTCCAAGATTGGTGGTAAGACCACGATAAAATAATTGTACATAAAGGATACAATTTCTCTTATGTCTGTTTAAATATGTATTTTCCTTTTATACCGATAACAGGTGCGCACTTGACCACCATCTCGCTTGATGTTAACGAAATTATCTAGGAAATAAAGTGGCCAAGAGCGAGTTGGACTCGCCCATGAAGGGTTCCGTTGCAGCAAGTAACATAACATACATAGTACACATAGTTTTTTTTAGTTCGTTGTAACTTTGATCGAAGTTTTAATAATAATGTATTTAAGACGTACTAAAAAAAAACTACTCATCAGATCGAGTTCAAACCAATTTTAGTTGGTAGTTTGTATGGTAATGTACCTACATCATATATTTTAGTTTTTTCATTCGCTTATTTTAGAAGTTAGAGGGGGGGGGGACACACACATTTTACCACTTTGAAAGGGTCTCGCGCAAATTATTCAGTGTAGACAAAAACTATATTAGAAACCTCAACATCATTTTTAAAGACCTATCGATTGACATCTCCCACACCGTTTGAGTTTCAGTTCTAAGTATGGGGGGCAACCCTAATTTTTTTTTTTTTTTTTTGTAAAAATCTTAATGCGGTTCACAAGTATACATCTACTTACCAAGTTTCAACAGTATAGTTCTCATAGTTTCGGCAAAAAGTGGCTGTGACATACGGACGGACAGACAGACAGACATGACGAATCTATATGGGATCCGTTTTTACGTTTTACGGAACCCTAAAAACGAATCTTTGCTTACCTTTATCCGGTCGATGTATTCGAAGACTTCACAAAAGTTATGAAATTTTGTCGGGTTTGTCTGAGTTTAGTTTTAAATTGAAGTCGGTTTTGTTTTTTGGAAAAAAATAAATGATTTATTAGAGATACGAGTGACTGCTCATTCGAAAGATGAATAAGCAATTGTATTAATAAGTATAGAATATTAAAAAAATCGATAAACTTGCAACTTTGCCACAATGTTCAAGACTTTGAAATCTTTTGCAATCAATAGAGTTGTTGGCTACGATAAGCCTTTTGGTTCGTTTATATCGTTACTACGTCAAATCTAGTGGAAGGCTTTGAATTAGATCAATATATCCTTTGCGCCTAGTGCTAGGAAAAAAACAGATTTCACCCGCGCGAGGCCTTTCTTAATACGATATGCATAAAGTCGAGAATAGCATGACACAGTTTGGAGGGGAAATCAATATTAGATCGGGAGTCAAGTTTTGACCAAGTTTTATTTAATTACTTAATAATTAAACATAAATGTAAAAAAGTGTTCGGTTACTTTAATAGAGCGTAAAATTAGGAATTTTACTATAAAAAAATAATGTGGGGCCATCGCTGATAATTTCGAGTACTCGAATTAAAGTGGATTTTTTCGGTGCCATTTAAATATTTTTTTTGTGAAAAATATGATCTCTTTTTAAAATTCTATTCGGTTATTGTGATTTTTCTTGATTGTACCCACACGTCAATATTTTATTTGTTATAGTTTTTAGTTTCTTAACTATTGAATGGGAGTTGTAGTGGCTTTTAGCAGAGTCCGCCTGGGGAAGTACCACACCTTTGGCAGTTATTCTACCGCCAAGCAGTAATGTGCAAACATTGCTGTGTTTCGATTTGAAGGGCAATGTTTCCAGTAAAATTACAGGGCTTAGAGATATAACAACTTAGATCTCTGGGTGACGAGCGCAGTGCAGTGCTAGATAATGATTTGGACTCTGCATGTTCCAATAGCTACGTGTCACTGTGCTGTTATGTGGCAGGCATGTAGCTTACCATAAGGCACATTTCCTGCTCGTCTCGTCACTCTAGATTAAAAAAAAAACAATTTGTTTTACTAGAACTATTTTGCTAGCTATTTTATTTTGCATTCAAATGTGTTTAATAATAAATCATACGTGTCTAGTTTTTCCTTGTTTCTGAAGTAAATCTGGCGACGACGGCTTAAGCTTAGTTGCCTTAGCAACACACAGGTCTCTATGTAGGTAAGGAAGTACCTTTTATCATCTTTTGTGCAATCTACAATACGGGAGGGGCTTCCAAAATGGTTTTGAAAGTCTTGAGTCTTGGTGGTTGAATGGGTTGTAGTTGGGGATAAATTAGTTTCTATTTCGTGACAAGTTATCGCTAAGGACCTTCAAATTAGGTCAGGTGTAACGGTTTTCTCTGTTGTGTAGTATTGAGATAAAATAATGTTTTTGTTTTTTATTCAATAAAGGATTCTTATTGTCCCGCTTTCGTTTCATTGATTACTACTCTACTGATCAAACATTTGTGTGGTATATACAAACGATTCTTCTGTGTCTAAGTGTATTAAGTTAAGCTTGTACTTTTAGTATTTAGCTACTGGGTTTCCATAGTAGGTACAAGCTTTTCTTAGTTCGGGGCTAGATTTTGTAGTGAAAGAAATGCCTACTATTGTTTATTTATTTAGTTAAACATAGCCCAGACTTACAATATTTTACAACAAACTTAAGAGAAGTATTCTTGTGAAGGCCGATTTAAACTGAACGAACATAGAGCTAGAGCTGGGACAAGAGCATTCTTTCTCGATCTTATAGTGTAAACGAAAGATCGTTCTTAGCGTTTTCCATATTATATATTCCATAGAATCTTTGCGAACGCAAACAAAACAACGAAAGAATGCTCTACGTTTGTTAACACCAAATGAATTTGATACAGTGGGGATAGAATGAGCATTCGCTTGTCTGATGTAAATCGGCCTTAAGAAACATAAATACCACCTCCCGATCTTTAACTGTGACATAAATATTTGTTAAACAGTATGTGAGCATTTTTTTTTTTATAAGTATTGGTGGAAATTTCACACACAACACCATCTGACCCCAAACTAAGCATAGCTTGTACGATAGTGGCCAGATAGCTGATATAATACTTATATAGTTTTAAATATTAAAATTGTTTATATTATATTGCAATCATATGTACGGTTTCGGAATGAACTTATAGCGCACTGCAAGCTCTGAGAGGATGGGAACTAGACCAAAAGAAGTAAAATAAGAGTTTGATTTTGCTTTAGATTTTTTTTCTGTAGTTACAGCCGTACAATAGCTATATACATTACCACCAATAGCTTAACATTAACTAAAAAAAAAAAAGAAAAAAAAACCTACTCAAATTTACCAACTGCATATACTGTCTATACTCACAAATATTTTCTTTATATAAATATATAGGTACAACTCTAGTGTCATGTTTCAAAATAAACTCGCGTCTCTAGAGTGTTCCAAATCACACCCACACATATTTTATAACCTACAATTTCATTCACACATTCACACCGGCACCCACACGCTGTCGTATCCACAACAAACAGGGACAACATACAATATTCAGGTCCGACATTGCCCCATTTATAATTACCTAGTTCAGGGGACTGAGTAAAGAAACCCAAAATAGGTGTAAAGGTGAGACTCCACCGCAATCACATGGGTTAAAATAACAATACGATTTTCAACAAATATGTATACATAAAATTAAAAAACCCAACGCATTTTTTGTTAATTTGAGGTCTCTGGTATTTTTGGAAGTAAAGTAAATCCCCACTTTGCGTTTAAGATTCCTACTGTATAATAACAAAATGGCTGATAACTTTAAAACAGATTTTAGTGAAACATAGCTAAATATTTTCTGATTAATTAATTAATCCATTCCGATGCTACGATGCCACAAACAGACGCACACACACACACATAGATACGTCAAACTTCGAACATCCTGTCGTTTTTGCGTAGGGACTTAAAAAAGAAGATTTGAGCTTGATTTTAAGTTACTTCAGCCTGGGGAAGGACCACACCTTTGCCAAGTATTCTACCGTCAAGCAGTAATGTGCAAACATTACTGTGTTCCGGTTTAAAGGGCAATGTTTCCAGAGAAATGACAGGGCTTAGAGATATAACAACTTAGATCTCTGGGTGGCGAGCGCAGTGCAGTGCTAGATCATGGTTTGGACTCTTCATATTCTAGTACCTGCGTGACACTTTGCTGTCATGTGGCAGGCATGCTGCTTACCATCAAGCACAAGTCCAGCTCGTCTCGTCACCCTTAATTTAAAAAAACAATTATAAGCTCACAGATATCTTTGCAGGGTCCGTCTTGGGAAATATCACACAAGACCTTTGCTTGTTAATCTACCACTAAGCAGTTGGAACATGTATACATACTACTGCGATATAATGAGTAATGTAAAATACATGAGTTTCCTAATTTAATAAAAAGAATACATTAGTGAATCTCAAAAATGTGTAATTATCAATTAATAGAAATTTATTTCTGCCATCAATTTCAGCAGCTCCATCCCGCTGCTACGATAATATTGAGCAACAAATATTCAAACATTGATATATTTATAATATTAACTAGCGGCCCGTTCCGGCTTCGCTCGGATTTCGTCATATAAGGACTATTAATCGAAAAAAAAACTATCCTATCTCTCAAGTTGGACCAGACTGCTCACGGTGTGCCAATTTAATTTAAAATCGGTTAAGTAGGTAGTTTAGGAATTCATCGCGGACAAACATCGTGACAGGAGATTTATATATATTAAGATAGTAAAACGTTCCAGATAGATGATTTGTCATCACCAGTGAATCCCTTGACAATTCAGTTTCCATTCCAGAAACATCAAACTAATTCTTATCTTTCGGCGCAGTGTAGTCGGGGTCTAAAGCACCAGAGTACATAATTCTGCGGTGACCCGGGTCCCCAAGGAGCGTCGGGTTGCGTCGCCTTGTATTAATAATGAAAGACAGTACAGATAGAAAATACACGTGCATTCTGATGACGGCGATGAGACAGGATGAAATAATATTGTCTAAAATTTTGCCATTGAAATTTTACTCCTATTCAATGTAGGTATTAATTATTATGTTATGTCAGCTATTGGAACATGAAGAGTCCAAATCATTACCTAGCACTGCACTGCGCTCGTCACCCAGAGATCTAAGTTGTTATATCTCTAAGCCCTGTAATTTCTCTGGAGACATTGCCCTTCAAACCGGAACACAGTAATGTTTGCACATTACTGCTTGGCGGTAGAATAACTGGCAAAGGTGTGGTACTTCCCCAGGCGGACTCTGCTAAGAGTCATACCACTACTAATGTAGTACCAGTACTAATGTAGTGGTAGGACTACTAATTACTTTATTAAGTTTCTGTAATGATACAAATTAATAAATATACAATTATAATTTGTTGTGTATCGTGTTTCTATTAGTACCTATTGATTAATTTGATTAGAATAATTGTACCTATATGAAATAATTAATTCTGGAATAAAAATATGTTATTATTATAAACTAGCACCTCGCAGCTTTTTACCGGCGTAGTTCACGTTTTCTTTGTTTTCGCGAGAAAAAAGTAACACATGTTTCTGTTATTCGAAACTATAATCTATCTATGTTCCAAATGTCAATCCAATCCGTTATATTGTTCTGACGTGATTGAGCAACAATCATTCAAACTTTGTAGAGTAAGATCCCAGTGCTCCCAGACATCACATATTTTCTGATAAATGAAATGTTGATGATTGAGTAGAGTTAGTAAGTGCTAACAACACATGCTTACTCGCTAACTTGCGGGGATAATTGCCCCCTTAGATTGGTCTGTCTTATTGCAAAAAGCTTTAAAATAGTTGTCTGACGAATATATTTACAAATGGAGCATGATAATTTAAGTGAAGTTAAATTATTACTTTGGAGTTGTTAAGCAAAACGGCTGATGGAAAGTGTCTGGGAGTATAATATTGGAACCTTGTTTTTAAGGATGTTGCCTACAACCTACGTGAAAATCACTAATTAGAAAATACGTGAAGTAAGTAATGTTTGTATGTACCTTCATTACCCCATATCTCAAAATTGTCCGTCTAAGCAAGTTAGCGAGTAAGCATGTGTTCTTAGTACTTACTAACTCTACTCAATCGTCCACAATTTCACTCATCAGAAAATAGGTGACGTCTGGGAGCTCGGACTATTGACATTTATACTAGAATTAAGAAAGTGCAATAGTCGGATAAGGTTCCAAAACATTGAGAACGGCCTTTATAAATTGAATAAATAAAAATATGTATTTGTTGTGTAAAAAGTAGCTAAAACATTACGAACTAATATTGTAAATTTGAATAAACTGTTTTACATTATACTCGTACTTCACTACACCATAGTCATAGAATAGATAATATAGATAGAACGGACACTTCCCACCCCCCTCCAATATCAAGCTTCCTCCCCCGCAAGGGCAGGCAGGTGAACTCACGGGTCACAGCTATTCCATAAAATAATGTAGTAACCCTAGATGACACGCACACATGCGTAAATGTGTTCGAACGACATATGCATAGTTGTGTGAGTGTAGGTATGTCGACTTCACCGTTTGTTTGGAGTTTAGGCCGAGTGTCCGGGGTGTGCCATAGTCAAAGTGAAAGTACTTTATTCATAAATATACAATTTACACGTCAATAAATAAAAAATAAAAACAAAAGAAAGAGCATACAAATTGTAAAAACTTTCAAAGTTTGAAATTACTACTTTACTGTATTATAATAATTATTGTACAGAAAACTGTCAAGCATTATATTATGAGTATAATATGTTTTATAACAATTGTACTGACCCATTTCAAATTTTTGTATACATTTTTATAGGACTTTGCCATCACTCTCTAAAAATTCGGTGTAACTATAAAAAGTTTGATCGATAAGCCAGCACTTTAATCTGTTTTTGAAGCTGCCGAAACTTGGGGCAGATATAACTATTTTGGGAAGAGTGTTATAAACTTCAGGTCCCATAATGTGAGTTACCTTCCGTGACCTTGTGAGAGAGTGTGAAATAACATCACCTTTTTGTGGTTAGTCATATATTTATTTGAGTTAGTTATTCGATTATGATCAGAACAGATTCTGACCATACCAACACCCTCTACCCTTTGAAGGGTAATATGATTGATTTATTTTACTAAAAGCAATTCTGCGTTCACTTTAGGAATTCTATTGGGAAACTCTGAATTTTTAACTCGCTTTTCGTTCTACGTTTACCACCCACGTGGCGGTTCAATCGGTTTCTACTGAGTGCGCTCAGACCGCATCGTCGTTTTACATCGAGCCAGATTTTTAATTGATTGAGGATTAAAACTTTTTTAAGCTCACGCAATATTTTTGTACGTTCCTGTAGTCTCAGGAATACTGTTTGTGAGCAGATCAGTTAGATAAACTTGAGCGCCTCCAAAATTATTGTATAAGATTTATAAATGGCTTACGCAAATATGATCACGTGTCTCAGTTTCGTATGCAGTTCAAGTGGCTCCCCATTCGCTTTCGTCGGAATGCTCATATTTTGTCTCTTGCATAATAATATAACGTAGGTACTATTTAACCCATTGGCTATTTCAAAAATATTTTTACTTTCTGCAGCAATGCCCATTTTCGGCCTCTTAGATCAAAAACTAACTTGTCGCTACAAATACCATCGGCACGAAGTGAAATGTTCTACGGCAAGTCGTTTGCGTTTCAGGCTGTTTGTATTTGAAGTTATGCGCAATAAAGATACATTTCATCAAGTATTCCACGGAAACTAATATAAATGTACAACCTGCATGAGTTTAATGGAATAAAAAGTAGCGTAACATACAGGTTTGCACGTAAAGGTAAGTTTGTGTGTACAAACTTTCGCTTCTACTATATTAGCATTAGTAAGTACGTTAATATAATTATGTCCAATGTCTATTTTTCTATTGCATTGTACAAAACAATACAAAAACACCTTTATGGCACCACATACAAAGTTTTGACAAGCAGCTATTTTTTTTTGTCATTAATTTATAATATAAGTAGGAAGTACAATAGTCGGATAAGGCTATTGTACTACCGCTATTGATAATTGTTAATTATCAGTAATCGCTATTCGTAATAAGGCTATTGATAATGCCGCCAGCATGCTGGGTACGTTTCCGATTGGTAGTGGGCTTGAACATCTTGATTAAGGTCTACAGCCTTCATTGGTCTATGGATAATTCAGGTGTGCTAAGTGTAAGTAGTTAGTTAGGTATGTAGCGGAGTGTAGTTCTCATTGTATTTTAGTTATGTTAAAGGCTCAACCCGTTAAAAAAAAAAACATACAAAGTTGACTAACAGTAACATGTAAAATCAACAACACATTATAATATACTTTAGTTATTATTTCAGCACCTTCGTTATACTCAACTCGCTTTAAAATTAATCCAATCTGCCAAGTACAGCCTGAATCAACCACAACAATACACATAGCATTCCAAGGATTTTGTGCTCGACCAGTGAAATATGAGCTTCATTTGAATAAACGTTCCTTCGACCCGAAGGCCACCAGGTCTGAAACCGGGGGTCATCAGACAATAACGCTATATTTAGCCAGATAAATATAAACGAATAGCATTACCGGTCAGAGATGAAGATCCCTGATGACCCAATTCAGGTTACGGGAACAATTGTTTTTTGGTTTGATAAAGTTTGACACTTTTGTGGATATTGAATTGGTTCTTTTCTTGTCTCAATTTTATTATTCCCATTTAAAGAATAAATGGGAAAATTTTGATGTTAGAATATTTAGGTATTTGGTTGTTTGTTACTCAATCATGTAGCAAGAACAGAATGAAACAGTTGGCAGATGTTTGAAAGTCAGATTATGGTCGTAGTTAAGTTTTTTTTACCATGATCTTAGTAACGATTACCATCGTTCGTATTGCACAAAAACGCCGGCACCTCTACCGCCTAACGGAAAACGCTTTGATGCTTTGACGTTGCTGTCTCTTTTCTTCTTGCTTGAAATGAAAGAGACGGCAATGCCAAAGCGTCAAAGCGTTTTTCGTTAGGCGGTAGACCCTCGGAAATGTAATGCGAAAACATTTGGATTGCTTTTTTTAAATATAAAATGTTTGTCTTAGTATGATTTCATAGTTGTTGTTATTAAATCCTATATACTAGTTATTATAAAAAAATATTGTCTCTTGAAATTTAAAAAAAAATTAAATTTGCCTCTCCACAGACACCGGGGTCCGTGATCTTTGTCATTTTTATATTGTTTTTACATTATATGTCTTGGATTAGGAGATGTCTCTTGAATATCAAGCTACACAGCAGTTTCTAACAGACTTCAAAAATTCTCGCTTTACCTAAGCGTATATAAACGTCTTTTCCTGTATGTGTTCCGCGATAGCGTCGCCAATTATGAATCGATTTTGATGGTTATTTTTGTTTAGTAGATTATAGTTCTGAGGTAGTTTCGTATACATCTTACCGAAATCAGTGCAGTGGCTTTTAAAAAAATGAACAAAACCTTTTTTTTTCACTTACATACATCTATGTAGACGACGTTGTGATAGATTTTTTACGAAATTTGATCAAGTGTCTCAATTACATTTTTAATCGAAGTCAGTTTTTGTTTTTTCGCAGAAAAACAAATATTTCTACAACTACTTATTCAATTATTTCCCTTAGTTCAACACTAATTTCCGTAGAACATGATCGCGTTTTCAAACAAGTTGCTAGGCCCATAAATCGGTCTATTGTCGCAAACCTTCGGCCCCCACAGGCGCATTAATTCAGGGCCGCTCGTCGGATGGGCAGCGACCGGCGCCGCAGACCAGTGCCCTCATTTTTAAACTCCCACTATACTAGACTATTTCCTTCGACCGGCCAAAGTGTAAGTGACCAGAAATCCTTCGAATTAAATAATTGGAAAACACACGTTAATCTTATTTTTCAACAACTCGCTTTACTGCGGATGTTGAATCGTTCGTTTTGATTCTGAAAATACACTTTGAGCGAGTGCTTTTGATATTGTATGTCTTAACAAAAAAAGTGTATGTGGTAACTATTATACCCAAACTGCTAATAATACATTGCCACGTAATAATTTAAACATAAAATATGCAAATCTCTAATAAAAAATTCTAGAAATATTATATTCTCTAATAGAAAATACCCTAATCACCCAAAGATATGAAATGTTTTGGAGTTTTCAAAACGAAACTCCAAAACAGAGAGAGAAGTTTTGTCTGATCTGAATTGGAAACTTATGTTTCAACTGAACAATTAAATGAAAAAAGCATGGTTTTTTATTTGTTTGTTCACGTGGTGCATGAAACTCTGTCAAAATATCGGGTACTTAGTTAATTTAGGATTAGACTGGACCTCTATCTTGCATGATGTTAAGCCACAATGCATTCTATGATAAAAAGAGTGCTTTCCTACTACACCGATTCACTCTTAATTTGATGATATCATTGTCACTATCGGAAAAACTAACTCAAGCTACGCATTTTTATCACAAAAGTAGAGTCGAACCTCTTCGTTTAAGTTTTCTTATCACAAAAGTAGCATTGTACCTTAAAATCATTCAGTAGTAGAAACTACTCACTAAATAAAGACGATCCAGGATCACTCGCTTCTGATCACTGAATTAGTCTTTGATTCCATAGACGAGTGAGTTAAAAATGTATCTCCCGGGCCGCTCGCAGAATGGGCAGCGGCCGGCGCCGCAGAACAGTTTTGAATGCTTGCCAAAGGCGGGACAATAGTGCGGCGAGACTGATCGATGATTGCAGCGAATTAAATGTTTTAAATATAATCGGAGCGGAAAACATTTTTATGGTACACGGAAATCCTGGAAAGCAAACAAACGCGAGATAGTTGCAGCTGTCATGACTTTATTGGGAATGGGATCGAAATGGAGCAACGAAAATACAAAAACTGAGTGAACGGTCATTGTTACACGTTATTAGACATTCACAACACTAGCTAGCCTCAAACTAAGCAAAGCTTGTATTATGGGAGCCGGATAGCTGATACAATACTTATATTATCGTAAATACATATTTATGATACGTGTAAACATCTAGACACTGAACAACTATTTCTATTCATGACACAAATATTCGACCTGGGTGAGAATCGAACATTTTTATAGTTGACTCTTTGTAGAGTCTGCTTTGCTCTGCTGGAAGTTCCACACCTCTGTTAGATATTCTGTCTCCAAGAAGTAATAAACAAACTTAGCTTAACGAAGTGTTCCGGTATGAAAGATAATAATGTGTTAAGTGCAACGAGACAAATAAATCATTTTAAATCTCTGGGGTGACGAGCACAGAACAGTGCAGTGCTAAGTAGTAATTTGCGCTCGTCTTGTTCATACACCCGCGTGGTACTGTGTTTTTAATTGTTATAGGCATATTGCTTACTATCAGGCAGATGTTCTGCTCTTCAATAACCCTATTAAAAGAATATCTAAGTAAGTAAGTAAGTAAGGTTCCCTGAAAGATATTGATTTCATCGATAAGGCTTAAGGAGAAACATGCTGCACTAGTTTTAAGGTTTACCTATTGTTAATTATTGTATATCGTTTTATTTTGGTGTATCAATAAAGTGTATCTATCTATTATATATTTTTTAAATTATCTAAAAGCAAATTAAGCTATTTGGGCTTGGATTTAAAACTAATGCATAATATTCACGGCTCAGAGTTATTAAGTAAACTTGGAAATGAAAGAATCAAATGCAATATTCAGGTGAGTTTATTATTCCGAAGTGAAAAGTTGCATCTTTGTTCACCGTCTGCAGCGACTTAGTTAAAATTAAATTTCAATGAAATACTATTATGAAAAAGAGGTTTTGCAAGCATTAAATGTAATTAATTTTTTTATGGAATTCCATACTCAAAAGGTTTTTACACTACTTTTGTGACAGAAAAAGAACCTATACCGTAGTGTCGGCATACTCAATTATACGTGCGCTACAATACTAGTACAGTTGAGGTAGACACAAAACTAGCCTGAAATAGAAAAAATTCCGGGGAGCGATTTTTTTTATGAAACGTCGGGGAGGGTTGTTGGAAGTATAAATCTCGATTTTCTAACTTATCCCGGTATAGGGTTCGCCACCATCTTGTTTTAAAGTTTTTGTGAAATAACTCGTTCATTTTCAACTTTAGAGCAAAAGTGATGGTCACCAAAGTTGTTGGAAATTTAATTTCTCACAAGTTTGCTTCATATAGTTTTTACGCTAGGATCAATATTTGCAGAGTTATACTATCAAGTATATCAAAAAAATCGTAATGGGTGCAATTTTATTTTCTTCAACTTTGGTTCTCGCACATTTTTACTTATTTTATTTTTAGTATTTGTTGTTACAGCGGCAATAGAAATACATCATCTGTGAAAATTTCAACTGTCTAGCTATCACCGTTCTTCTTGAGATTCAGTCTGGTGACAGACGGACGGACGGACGGACGGATGGACAGCCCAGTCTCAGTAATAGGGTTCCGTTTTTACCCTTTGGGTACGGAACCCTAAAAAGTGCGAGAACCGAAGTTGAAGAAAATAAAATTCCACCCATTACGATTTTTTTGATAAACTTGATAGTATAACTCTGCAAATATTGATCCTAGCGTAAAAACTATATGAAGCAAACTTGTGAGAAATTAAATTTCCAACAACTTTGGTGACCATCACTTTTGCTCTAAAGTTGAAAATGAACGAGTTATTTCACAAAAACTTTAAAACAAGATGGTGGCGAACCCTCTACCGGGATAAGTTAGAAAATCGAGATTTATACTTCCAACAACCCTCCCCGACGTTTCATAAAAAAAATCGCTCCCCGGAATTTTTTCTATTTCAATGTCTGCCCCGACTGTGCTATACGCGCTTCAAAAAACCGGACTCGCGTAAAAGGGCATATTTTGGCGTGTCAGATCGAACCAGTGGTGGTCTTATGTCAGTATCAACATGGATTTCTGCGCGCAGGGAGGTGTTTTGCGGGTCACGCTTCTACGAGCTTACAAAGATATGCGTCAACGCTCGTACGAGTTGCGCGCGTGTTGCAAATGGCGCCTATACGCGTTTCCAAAACCGAGCTTTTAGACGCGTATAAAATGCTAGTCTGTAAACAACTCTCATGGAACGTGCTTGGCTGGAACAAACCTATTCAATCTAGATTTGAACACGCCCAGTTTGTATTAATAAATGAAAAAAAAAGTATGCATAAGAATTATACGTTAATAAGATCTTATTCTGTGCGCATCTTTTGAGACCACCAGGCCACTAGTGTTGAGTTGCTGACTTAAGTGTTATAAAATATAAATTTAAACACCTTTGGTGTGTTGCTATGGCTGTTAAAAGCAAACATTAAAGTAAACTTTGTAAATGGAAACACTATTCTGTTGTATTCTGAACTCTGGGTCTTCCAATGCTAAGTTGTATTTTGCAGTGAAACTACGGATCAATAGTGTATTCATGTACCAAAGAGAAGTACTTATGCTATACTCAACTTTCAGTTTATTGTAAATCAATTCAATTATCCCTGAATTTGTTCAACACCAACAGCCCACTAAACGTTCCCACTGCTGGGACTCGGGGCCTCCTCTCGCAAGGTGAGAGTTAGGGCCATAATCCACCACGCTGGCCCAGTGCGGGTTGGTGGATGACACATGACTTCGAAAGATTCTAGGTACATGTCGGTTTCCTCACGATGTTTTCCTTCACCGTTTTAAGTTAGCGGCATTACGCACATGACTTCGAAAAGACAGTGGTGCGTGTGGGGTTTGAACCAGGGCTCTCCGGATCGGCAGGCGCCGTTCTCCCGACTAGACCAGCCGTTACTTTATCCCTGAATTTATCGGATTTGAAGTACTCCTCGGCAAAATTGTATGATATAATTGTATAAATTGTGTGTCACACACTGAAATTCAAAATAACGAGGCATTTTACCTATGTTCTATCAAAATGTTTTCAGATGCTTTACCGCAATAAATTTACTTAAACACGCATTTCCACTTATTTTTCTCATTTATTTATGAAAAATTTAGAGTCAAATATTTTACTGTGTAATGTATGTAACTGTAATGTATAAACTATACAGTTTCCTTTTCTCGCACTCCGAACATTCCTTTACGACATTTTTCTTCCCTTTACTTCTGTTGCGGCATTTTATTTTTATGTTTGTGTCTTCCCGAATATTTCACGTCTCACCCCACTGTAATTCCGGAGAATTCCCAAATACTTGTCAGTGCTGCTCGTGGAAAGATATCGACAGAAATAATTACAAATAAGAGGGAACAAGTTTTATTGGGAAAAGTTTCGCCCAATCAGGAGCTCGTGCGTTGTCGGTTCGTTGTTTCGAAGATCCGAGGCAGGACGTTTTTGTATTGAGTATAGTTCAAATCTTTCATCATCGTCCGAAAATGATCCTTTAGTTCGTTAGGACATAATATCGTTTCGTGGGATATAGATCTTTTCAGTTTCAGCAGATTTGGCAGAAAGTTTGCGTCGTTAAGAGATACATTGGCAGAGTCTGTTTGCATAATTATTGGTTCCGCAGTTTTTTCTACAACGCCAAGTAGGTTTGCTGTGTACGATAAGAGTGATCTAACGCCGATTTGAACTACGGTCAAGAAGAGAGAGAAACCTGCCATGATGTAGTTCTTCTCTATCCTGTTTAAGAGTAACAACTTGTCGTAGTCATCGAGGTTTTCAGTAAAGATCATTGAGTGGAGAGTCTGCAGGGAAATGTACATACCCAAAATGATAATAGTCATGAAGTATAACATAACGATGACGTAATATGCTTTCTTGTAGGTTCTGGTTTTAATATTGATGCATTTAATAATCTTGCGTACATCATAAACTGGGTTAAGCAAGGTTAGAATTATAATCATCTGCGACATCATGGTGAATGTTAACACTACGCAGCCAAGATCCATTTTGTTGTTGTTGTCGATTTCTTTAAACTAATTATATAATATTGATTGCATAATTGATGATGTAGGGAGATGTAACATAGAAGTTTACCACCATTTTACTGTATTCTATGGCATTTTGAACATTTTAGAGATATTCTCAGGCAATAGGCATTATGGGCATTAGATATCAGAAAACATGGCATTGTGACAAGTTCGTTTTGTAAAATCAATTTTATTTCTTAATTCTGTCTGTCAAATCACATTTTAAGGATTTAATGTCTATGGTAAACAAGCCAAGGCTGCATCGTGACCAAATAATATGAGCATTTATTTCCATTTGCCAGCGAATGTCTGTAATAATATTACCCCGTTTACATTATACCAGTCCATCGATCGAATCCAGCGCTGGGCTGCTTACTGGAATAATGTAAACCGACACTGGAAAGCATCAATCCAGTGCCAATGCATTCCAGTGCCGGTTTACATTATTCTAGTAAGCAATCCAGCGCTGGATTCGACCGCTGGACTGGAATAATGTAAACCGGGTATATTTGTCAATAAATCGTCCAACCGTTGGTGAAAGTGAGGTAAAAGTAGAAAATCCAAAGACTGCTTTTGCGGTGATGCATGATTTCAATAACGATTTTTAATTTCTGAAGTTTCGTTGTGAGGTGAATATACATATCTAATTGCACGTTATACTTCGTAAAAAGACTACTATTTTGGAGTGAACATTTTACAGCAATTTAATTGTTTTTTATTATCTTTACAAAACACAAAACGCTAAGTAAACGCAGCGTTTTTCACGGAAATGTGTCTTAATCGTCTCTATTCGCGTAGGCAGGTATGACAATAGTCATAAGAAACATTTAATTTGGAATATGTAGTACGCCCAAAAAGTCTATCGTGTACATAATTATTAATCCGGAGTAGATAGTAGATGCAGTGTGGCAGTGTGTGTACAGGGCATAAAGATAAATTATCTTATATGTCGGATTGACGGGATTAATGCAGTGCTATAATAGATAGTGATTTGGATTCTTCATGATCCATTTTCATCTAATGATAATTATTATTATGGGCAAACGTCATATCTATTTTTGCTTACCATCAGGCACATGTCTATTTCGTCTTGCCACTCTCTACTGTAAAATAAAAATAAAATATATGCAGTGTAAACTCTATATAACGACACTCAAGGGACTGTGCATATTTGCCGTTACAAGAGTTGTCGTTAAATTGAAAGAAGAAAAACCTGACAAAAAGACAAAAACAATTCTTATTCGATAGCTTATGCGTATAGTCTGTGTCTGTGTTCAATAATACACAGGTTTTGGAAATGTTTTAATTGTTTTATTCGTATTTTACAGTCTACAGTCTACACGTGCAAGCAATCTGAATTTGTAAACAAAAGAATGGATTTCTTAAAAATTTCGATATATATGCAGCCGACAGTTAAGTATATTGCCTATAGGATAATAAAGTAACAAAAGAATGTGCACAGCAGCGCAGTTATTACTAATTTTGGCACCTTATAAAGTACTGCTTATTGATTTATTTTCGACATTTTCGTCGTCATTGAGAGCGGGTGTAACGCTATATAGAGAGAAGTATTGTATGGAATATAAGCTAAACCAACCAAAGCGTACTGATTTTGACGTTTTAGGGACTTTATCGTTAAATCGAGTTTCATGAAGTTTACAATGTTTATATATCAGTCTGTTTTGTGTCGAGAAGTTAAGTAATTGAAACACAGATATTAAAAAAAAGATTTAATATAAAACTTTTTAAATTAAAATACAGACGGTCAACACAGTCTAATTACTTTTTTAATTTACATTTTAATCTCTTTGTAAAATAAAAATATAATTGTATAATCCAAAAAAATATTTAAAAATAAAAATTAGGGAAAATACATACTTTCACTCGGATGCTACTACAAAAATCTGTATATGACTTCAGAGTAACATGGCTCATACATTACATTACATACAATTTTAACATATTAGCCATCTAGGTAAACCAACTAGGTAAACATTTTCATTTAATAAATTGCATAGGAAAATAGTAAACTTGGATTACAATTGATCTTACGAAATATTTGAAATCATCAACAATGTTTTAACACTACTCTCGTGACTTGTGTAAGTTTCTCCAGTTAATACAGAGTATCTACACATCAACTCAAACTCTAATAATCGTGCAATAGTGATCTGGCATTGTATGATTCTTTCTATAACTATCAGTAAAAATACGGCTACATAAAAATTCATATTACCAATTGATTCTTTCGATTCAAAAAATTCTTCCACCAAACCAGGTTCTGCTACACGGTTCAATAAACTATTATAATAAGCTTTTTCAAAAGACGTGTCTAGAACGATGTTAGTCAACAGAATTAATATAATGAATACAAACAAATGGTACGGCTCTTTACATACTTCAATTAGTTTTATCCAAATGTCTCTTATTACGCATGGTTGCCGAATAGGTTTTAGCAGACCTACTATAATTAGAACTTCCAAAAGAAGAAACATCCCTTGTATGGTTTTAAAGACATTGATCATCTTGTTTCTCCAATTCAAATTGATGAAGATGTTAGTTTTTTTTTAATTCAATATCAGTCTTGTTTAGGTTTGCTTTGTTCTGACTTGTCGTCCATAAAATGTTCCTTCTTTATATCGTTCTCATCGGGTTTGTTTCGTTCAAGTTTATCTTCTGGATTTTTGTTGTTAGTTTTAGTATTTTGATCATTCAATTCAAGTTTCTGAGCCCCGTTTTGATTATTATTAGTCACCTTATCAGTGGTATCAATTTCCGAAGAGCTAACTAAAATAGATGAAGAAACACTTTCAGAACGTTTCGAATCAGAGTTTCTTGATTTACGGAATAGTACATCAATTATGGACCTTCTCGTTGGCTTTTTTTCTGTAATTTGGTTGAAACTTTTAAATTTGCTTTTCAAAAAATTTTTGATTTTGTTTTCTTCGTAACGATCTAATTCTGTAAGAGAAGGCCAAGCTATATTTTCGGCTGTTAAAACTTGTTCATCATCATCGTAAGCTCTGGTATTTTCATCACTTAAATTTTGATGTGTATCGTCTTGTTTTAGAGTTACATCGACTAAATTATAGGTTCCCATTAAATTTGAAAATTCGTGAAGCTTAGCAGAAAAATCTGTGTATTCTATCAATCTCCATATTATTAGAATATAGAATAAGGAGAAAGCACCAAGCAAATAATTTCGAGTGGCATTTGAGTTATCAATGATTCGTCTTAATGTATCCGTGGCAGGCTCTTTTTCTCTTATCATTTTGTACGTTTTCGATCTGGATAAAGTTTTCGTTGGACCTATGAAACCGTATCCGCTCACTAACACAGCGTATACTATGACCAAAGTCTTATATAAATAACGTCTTTTCTTAATATAATTTCTGCATATGTTAATGTATTTTGAGAGGGTGATCACATCAATTATTGGTAAAACTAGAAGTAAAATGATTACCATTTCCACGAAATTAAACGATTTCAATATTAGTGTGCTGGTATCGTCTTTTAAATCAAACATATTATTTTGCCAATAGTTTTAATTGTTACGTGAATTTATTAGATTAAATCACATAAAAATATTGAGAACATCAGAAACTTTTGACTTTACGACGTCATTTTGTGATAACAACTGTCAGTAGTTTTGTTATTTTTTTAAATATTGGCTTACATTATAGTTACAATAACTATTGAAATAGGTTGCATATCTGATATAAAGGCCTGCCATCAATTTGATTGCGAGTGAGTAGTACAGTGTTGAGTGATTAGTAGCAAACACGTGTGGACACCGATTGATTATTGCGAGTGCATAGTACTCAGTCACGATTACTCACTCGCACTCGCAATCGCACTCGCAGTCGCACTAACCAAAATGCATGATGTGTCTTTTGGTAACCAACTTTTTAGTCTCAAACACATTTTTATCCAAAAGCATCGTCTTGAGAATTTAAATCACGTATCTTAATTAAGGTATCGCAAAGGTTCAAGTCAAAATAAGTTGAAAGTAAGTTTGTTTTTCCTCTGAAAATGAATTATTAAGCCCACCTGCCGTTACTTTCCGTTCCTAAGCACATGTGCGTCAAATTTGCGCTCTACGCGTGACATCATTATAGAGACGTACTGGGTAAGTGCCTACAACTCTACCTCTAGGGCTAGTTGAGGAGCTGATGTCTGATCTATTTACTTTTTCAAGTAATTGGAGCCTGTGAAAAACCAATCATAGCTTAGAATCAGAATAACATTATTTATTTATTTATTACTATATCTAGTTACCCTTCAGATTTTAGCTAACAAGTATTAATAAACCTCGCAGTGGATCACTAATATCGCTTAATAAGTATTATTTTACGGATTCGGTTCAAATGTTTTGCAATGATATGGTCTACGACAAAGTCCGCTTACCTAGAAAATACTTTTTTACATTCATCTCAAAGCTAAATGTAGGTATCTTGGTCATATCTCTTTTTGATAGATTTAATATCTGTTAATGTGTAATTTTTTTCTTAAAAATGATGATGAAATTATGTTAAAACCGAAATTATCTTTATTTTTTTTAACCTTTTATAGGTTTACACTTCATCGCCATCTCGCCTGATGTTAAGCGACGATGCGGTCTACGATGGAGCGTGCCCACCTAGAAGAAACCGATTCACTTTCGATTTGAAGACACCAATACTATAATAACCATCGGGAAAAACCCACTCAGGCTACTCATTCCACTGTCTCGACGTTCTTATCACAAAAGTAGAGGTTTGAACCTCTTCGTTCGTGTCTTTGGAACATCAACCATGATACGATGCCGCTTCTTCGAGCTACGAGAAGTCCGATCGAAGAAAAGGCAAGGTGGTATTAGATCATGCAGATCAGTTGCACACTCTCCGAAGTGTATCCGACAAAAACCCGATGAAATTTTTCGGCGATGTTCAAGACTTTGCAGTCTTTTTCGCACGTGAGGAAAGTACAAATATAGATAAAATTTATCAAATTTTATTTATTTAACACAGCATTTAAACTACTCCTCATCTCCTAGGCTACAAAAGTTACCCGTTACCCTTTCTCTACTAAAATAAATGTGTTCGCCCGTGGCTACGGAAAATAAGGTGCGTTACTGCGTACGCATGTGTTTCCACCTATAATGGCGGGGGCATGGGGATCTTATTTATTTGCACCATGGGATTGTAAGTGATTATATTTAAAATAAATAGACTATTTTAATGCCATTAGACCTTATTTTTTATCATTTACAGGCTATGTTTACAGGAATACGTTTGATGTTCCATAATGGCGTTAAAAGTGTGGGTGTACGCGTAACTAACTGGCAAATGTGTCTCTTTTTTTTAAATTTAAAGTTGCCACTCCACATAGTCCGGGTTCCGTGACTTTTGTCATTTCAAATCTTTTTTTTTTACATATTTTTTGGGTTTAACATAATAGATAGATAGATAGAAACACTTTATTGTTCACAACACAAAAAGAAAGCAAACAGAATAAGAGGAAAATAGGGGGGGGGGGGGAGTTGGGAACATTTTAAGCCGTGTGTGGTACTTCATTGATGGTGATGTTAAATGACGATGCGGTCTATGATCGAGCGTGCTTACCTAGTGGTAACCGGTTCACTCTTGATTTGAAGTCACCAAGATTACAGCCATCAGCAAGAACCCACTCAACGCATTCCACAGTTAAAAAGGCCTGTTTTCATTTTGATTAGTACGCGTGCGAGTGAGTAGTGCAGGTGTTGAGTGATTGGTAGCAAACACGTGTGGACACCGATTGATTTTTGCGAGTGCATAGTAATCAGTTACTCGCACTCGCAATCGCACTCGCACTCGCACTCACACTCGCAATAATCAAAATGCCGGTTAAAAAATAAAAAAATCAAGGCCGGTTTGGGCCTTGAAGGCCGGTTTGAAGATGTTTTAAAGCTGAGTCAAACCGCTTTGTTCACGTTTTTGGAACTTTAACTATGAAACGATGTCGTTGTTTCGATCAATCTTTAAGAGGCATGACCTCACCAATCCCACACTGTGCCCGCGTGCAGATTAGGGTCTTGATTCTCTCCTTGTGAGATAAAGCCTCAACTATGTACCAGCACGGAACATTTTATGGACGGCTTATGCAATTGAAATGTGTTCGCATCGATAATTTTGCATAACATGCGAATAATTACAATTCCAGGCAAACACTCTAGTTTGTTAAATAGTTTCTATAACTAACATAACCCCTCACCTATTATGAGCAAGTTTCTGTTCCATAACACACTATCCCGTTATATTTGGACATGCCTAAGACAACAACATAGAAAAGGGTCCACACTACACGTGCCGAAACGTACCTTTAAGCATAAATATCTATGTTATCAGAATACTGTCTATAGCAACATAAGTACTTAGTGAACTGTCCGCGGGCTATATTTTGATTAATTTAATTATTTTTTTCATTGTGTGTTACATACTGCACGAACTCTCTTCGGGTGTTAGTACTTTTATTACAAGATACAATGTTTTTACAGAATAAGAGTTTTTTTTTTAAATAAAGAGTGACGAGACGAGCAGGACATGTGCCTGATGGTAAGCAACATGCCTGCTACATAATAGCATAGTGACACGTAGCTATTGGAACATGAAGAGCCCAAATCACCTAGCACTGCACTGCGCTCGTCACCCAGAGATCTAAGTTGTTATATCTCTAAGCCCTGTAATTTCTCTGGAAACATTGCCCTTCAAACCGGAACACAGTAATGTTTGCACATTACTGCTTGGCGGTAGAATAACTGGCAAAGGTGTGGTACTTCCCCAGGCGGACTCTGCTAAGAGTTTTTTTTATTTTTTGTTATTTAAATTTGGCACTCCACAGACTCCGGGGTCCGTGACTTTTGTCATTTCAAATCTATATACATCATACGTATATAAAAATTAATGCCACTTTTCGTTGTAAGTGAACTCCTCCTAAATGGCTTGACTGATTTGAATGATTTTTTTTGCATACGTTTGGGTAGTGCCCTGGATGGTTTAAATTCACAAATCAGTCCGGCAGATGGCGCTGCAGTTGGTATCTAGGTTATTATGCGAGCGAAGCTGGAATGGGCCGCTAGCCATATATATTTTTTTTTACATATTTCTAGGATTAGCAGAAGAAGAGGAAAATAATAATAATACTCTGCTAAGAGTCCTACCACTACAAGTTTACTACTCGTATTATCAAGACAGAGATTTTGGTTATCAATTATCATCCTATCATTTATCATGCAAAAACTTTTTTTTGTAGTCGATTAAAATCTGTTTACTTAACTTTTTTTACCATAATTCAGGTTGATTTCCAAATAACGAAATCCCGTCATACGGCCTTTATGTCAGTAGTACCATTAATTTGTACCATTGATGGTACAAATGACGCAACTTTATATCCTTAGTACCATGAAAGAAAAATGAAGATATTCCCCCGTAATTGTCAACCGATACTTATGGAACTAGTGATACAACTTTGTATCTTTAGTACCATTAAAGAAAAGTGAGGATATTCCACGTAATCACATTTTTGATATTTGTCATATGCAGTAAAGTAAGCAATTATTTCGGAACAATAAATATACATAACATCTGTAACATAACAAGTCTTTGGTCTCTCATATACGTACAACAATGTACGGAACTTTCGACAAATACAAATATGAGCAAAGTTCGCGTCGTGGCCCAGATTTTCTTACATACACTCGTAAATCTTTATTTACTGACGGAATAAAGATAAATGATGCATAGTAATTCGGCATCTACAGACGCTCTTGTGATTTTTTGGTCGCAGTCTTGACTAGAAGATGTCTGGTAGGCTTAATAAAATTGTAATATATGTGACGAGTGAAATAAAACCTTAGAAGTAAGTAATTAGAGTTTGGAACTTCAGAGAATACAACCCGAAACAGCTAAACTGTTGAATGTGTTGATTGATTGAGAGCAAAATGAAAGATTGGCATCGCCTTCGCCGAAAAAGACAGCTATCTTCAGCTCGAAAAAGCGACATCGTTTCATGGTTGATGTTCCAAAGACAAGAACGAAGAGTTTTGGTTCTGCTTTTGTGATAAGAACGTCAAGACTGTGGAATACGTTGCCTGAGTGGGTATTTCCCGATAGTTACAATCTTTGTGTCTTCAAATCGAGAGTGAATCGGTTTTTTCTAGGTAAACACGCTCCATCGTAGACCGCATCGTCGCTTAACATCAGGCGAGATGGCGGTCAAGTGTATACCTATAAAAGGAAAAAAAAAGAAGGTATAATTACATCCTGAATCGCCCCATTAACGCAGGATAGATAAGATAAGATACGATAACTCTAAATTAAAAACCACAACATAGGATAACAAAGCTAGCGAACAATAACCTCGCACCCAAGCGCAAGCTGTTAGCTTGCGCTTGGGTGCGAGGTGCTATGAAGCCCATCGCTGCCATTGTGGTACTGCCGTCGACCAACTCGGTCACCACGGTCTCTCTTGCTCGAAAAGCGCAGGTCGTATTGGCCGCCACGCCAGCCTGAACGACATCATACGCCGGGCTTTTTCCACCGCCAATGTCCCAGCCATACTCGAACCGAGTGGGCTTGCGCGTGACGATGGCAAAAGACCTGACGGCATGACTGTTGTGCCTTGGAAGTTGGGTCGGCCCCTAGTGTGGGACGCAACTTGCGTCGATACTCTGGCACCATCACATCTTCCAGAGACACATTGTAAGGCTGGTGCAGCGGCTAATTCAGCTGAGCGACTCAAACGGCGCAAATATGCAACCCTCGGAAGAGGTTACATATTTGAGCCCTTTGGGGTTGAGACATTGGGTCCGTGGGGGCCGGGAGCTCACCTCATCTTCAAAAGCCTTTCCGAACGCTTGGTCGATGCGACGCGTGACCAAAATGCTGGCGTTTATTTGGCCCAACGCATAAGCATTGCCATTCAGCGTGGTAATGCCGCCAGCATGCTGGGTACGCTTCCGATTGGTAGTGGGCTTGAACATCTTGATTATCTGTAGACCTTCATTGGTCTATGGATAATTCAGGTGTGCTTAGTGTAAGTAGTTGTTAGGTATGTAGCGTAGTGTAGTTCTCATTGTATTTTAGTTTTGTTAATAAAGGCTCTGCCCTATTTAAAAAAAAAAAAAAAAAAAAAAAAAGGAAAACAAATAAACTTAAGATAATATAAATTGGACTTCTAGGATCAAGTCTAGAATGGAGCAGTTTGATCATAAATGGCATTTCGAATGCCATTTCTAATCATAGATTGCTTGGCGCTTGCACATTACGCCAAGCAGTAATGTGTAATGTGTTTCGGTTTGAAGGGCAATGTTTCCAGGGAAATTACTGGGCTTTGAGATATAATGTCTTGGATCTCTGGGTGACGAGCGCAGTGCATTGCTAGGTTATGATTTGGACTCTTCATGTTCCAATAGCTGTGTGTCACTGTGTTGTTATGTGGCAGGCATGTTGCTTACCATCAGGCACATGTCCTGCTCGTCTTGTCACTTTTTAATATTTAAAAAAAAGGAAAGTAGTTTCTTGTTGTGTGTGAAGTTAAGTTGTGTTGCATTGTTTTAAACTTCGATCAATCAATCGGTTAGCGCTTTTATCATTTGAACAACATCATGCTTTGCTTAGTTTGGGGTCAGATGGTGTTGTGTGTGAATTGTCCACCAATATGTATTTATTTATAGGTACTGCGTCGAATTATCGGAACTTCGTTTTACTAAGAGTATTTCACTGATATTTGTCTGCCCTCGTGGCTTAGTTGGTAGTAGCTCTGCCTGCGAAGCCAAGGGTCGTGGGTTCGATCCCCACCCAGTGCAAATATTTGTGTGATGAATTCAAATGTTTGCACACTGTGTCTGGGTGTTTCTATGTATAATAAGTATGTATTTAAAACTACATAAGTATTATATCAGCTATCTGGCCGCCATCACACAAGCTTTGCTTAGTTTGGGGTCAGACGGTGTTGTGTGTGAATTGTCCACCAATATTTATTTATTTATTTATTTGTAGAACAAGTTTAGTATAAGACAAGATATTTGCGATTGCGATTCAGATTAGACTCTCGATGACGAGGGTAAACAAATTTTAAGCAACCAAAAAAACTGCGCTAGAATTTCTAACAAAGCTCAAAACAAAGAATGAAACTACAAAAAGAACTCATAATTTTTTGTCTCTCACCCGTTTTTATAGCTCGTATATAATCTTGTCTCAGTACGTTACACGTGGAGAATCATCCACCAATTCTCATTTGCGAGGAAAAAATTCTTCTGAGAAGCCCGGGCATTACACGGCGTATCATTAGATACGTTCTCTTTATTTATCTTTCCTTACCTTTATGTAATGTGATATCTATTGTCCATTCATCGTGACACAGCCCTCTAATGGTAGGTCTCTCATAATGACACAGTTCTATAATAATACGCTTTTGTAATTACGTTCCGGCAAGGAATAAAGGGCCGCGCTGACGGAAATTTGGTATTGTGGTCATGACTCGTATCTGACACAGAACAACAGAAATTTATTTCACACAGTTACTATTGAAGTAAATAGACCAATCATGAGATGGTTTGAGTCTCACACTGATTGTTCCGTACGTTCACAGTCAATATCCCCTCTATTATTAGTAAAAAAATGTGTGTTAACATGCATGTTATTCCTAAATAGGTATGTATCTGTGTAACTGATAAACAAACGGATTTCAATGACATTATAAGTGTAACATCTGGATTACCTGATGTCAGGACGTCAGTCAATAGGTTTAGTTTCTGTGAATCAGTAATTTACATATTATTTTTTATTTATTTTTATATTATATCAGATATCTGGCTGACATAGAACATGCATTGTTTAGGTCAGGATTAAATATGAGTAGTAGGTACCTATGATATAAAAAACTACCACTTTTATCTATGTATAGAATACACTTTATGTTAATAACGTGGAACAATAGCAACGCAGTCAACATTTTCTGTACTCGTTGGCTAAAAAGAAAAAGACTAAAATCACAACAATCGGGAGTGAAACTGGGACCATATTTCAAGGATTATATTTGTTCCGAGAACTAGTTCTCTTTTCGACAATTTCAACTTGCATACTACCAACACATTTATTTTTGTATGTATGTTTTATATTTGTATGTGTGTATCGCGATAGCTCTACACTACTACTAGAATTATGTACGAGTATCTACATTTTTTTTCATTAGTAATAAATATATCAGAGGTAGTTTCGTAAAAGTTTTATTGAAATCAGTGGGGCAGTTATTGAAATATGAACACAAAAGTATAATTTTCTTTCATTAATCTGGACGACTGGCGTGGTCATAGCTTCTTACGAATTTTGGCCGCGTGTCCGAATATAATTTAAAATTGCAATCGGAGGTTGAAAATGAAGCATGAAATGTGAAATTGTGGAGAAATTTAATTATTATTTTTACGTTTTCGGAAGCGACGTGGAAGTAAGCCGCTACCTATACTGCTGTGAAAGACACTAATCGAATTTGTCTCCAGTATATTTTCAAAGATTATGACTTAAGTAGATTAACTCCATTATTGACTAAGAGCGAAATCATGGTTCTTGGTGAGAGAATAACATCAGTGGAAGTGCTTTTAGAGTGCTACTATGTTAATAGGGGATTAATTACTTAACTGTTTTTGGTTTTATTTTCTATCTTGTTGAAAACAGGTTTATGAAATATTGTTGATATAGTTTTGGACATAGCAGTAAAATTTTGCGCTATAAGATTCAAATTTGCGGGGGGTCTACCGCCTAACGAAAAACGTTTTGACGCTTTGATACTTTGGCATTGCCGTCTCTTTCATTTCAAGCGAGAAGAAAAGAGACAGCAACGTCGATTTCAAATTCAACATTGATTTCAGAGTAAAACAAAACATAATAAACAATCTGATAATTTTCAAAAAGAACCCTGCGCTGTCGGCTAATTTCCGCTTGGCCAACTTAGTTTACAATAATATTGACTGCAATTGTAAAACTGAACTTTTTATTAGTACTCTGACATTTTTTGGGATATAGATTGTCAAGAAAAACAGCTGTTAACTCAGAAATAGGAATACAGCTGTCAAGGAAACAAGTCTTAATGTTATCAAACAAAAATAAATGTTCAAACAATGTCTACAGTGAAGAGTTGTGAGGTTTATTTCACGGAATCTAGGGCAAGTGAATAATTTTACTTCTAAACTTTGAAATGTTTTTTTCCAAATACATAAAAAACGTCTTTTTATGGGATCATACAATTTTTATTAACCCTAGCGCTTTAAATATTCTAAGTCTAAAACCAATAAAATCCTGTATTACACACATGCAGGAGTCAGATAACAACTGTTGTCCTGCTAATATTATTACATGGGAAAATTATACATCCAAATTTTCACAGTTCAATTGTAAGGTGTTCAATTAAATCGAGGCGGTTCAATGAATTGGATTGAAATATGGAACGAAATAGTTTAAAGTAGCGCATAGTAAGGGCCATTTTCATAGTAAAGACATTACGTTAGCTATGCAGATAAAACCACGTGGTGCGCTAGTAATACAGATAAATAGTCATAAAAAATACTAATCCGAACTAAACTGATTAATGTAATGAACTACTGGCAAAACTGATTTTATGGCCTCTTAACGACCTACTTTATAAAGACAATAAATGCCTCATCGATGGAGGACCAACTGCCGCCATAAAACTTGTTTACCTACCTGAATAATTGGTCTATTTTCTCCAAACACAAACATGACATAACCCATAAAATATTCTGTTACATTTAAACGCTATCGCAAAATATCAGCACCTCCATTTTCGCAAATGAAAAGATGAAAAATTTAATTAAAAAATAACATCGTAGCGCCGTGGGCCTCGCCGCTTTGGGATCAATTTTATTTTAAAAAAGGTATTTTTTATAAGAATGACGAGACAAGCAAGACAAGCACCTGGTGGTGACGCACACTACCATATCACAATGTCACGTGTGAATAAGAAGAGTTCAAATATATATTAATTGTGGAAATTAGTCAGGTTATAATAGGTACTTTAAGTTTGGAAATACTGATGAAAAAAAAAACAACGGTAAATTATTTGCTACTTATTCTGCTGCCAAGTAGTTATGTGCAAATTTAAATCATGTTCTGGTTCGAGAGACTATTTTACCAGACAAATTACTATGAAAAATGATCGTCACCAGGTGAGGAAGGCAGGCTACGACGAAGGCTACTAGATAACAAACTGTGCTGTTATGTTCTATTTGTTACAAAAATCGTGAATAATCTTTATTTTTTCTCATGAAAATCGCATAATGCATGATTTTAAGAAGTTACGGTGGTCTAGTCGGGAGAACGGCGGCTGCCGATCCGGAGACCCCGGGTTCAAACCTCACACGCACCACTGTCTTTTCGAAGTCATGTGCGTAATGCCGCTAACTTAAAACGGTGAAGGAAAACATCGTGAGGAAACCGAGATGTACCTAGAATCTTTCGAAGTCATGTGTCATCCGCCAACCCGCACTGGGCCAGCGTGGTGGATTATGGCCTTAACTCTCTCCTTGCGAGAGAAGACCCCGAGTCCCAGCAGTGGGAACGTTTAGTGGGCTGTTGATGATGATTTTAAGCAGTAACGTGTATTTTAACATTGTTTTGTTAATATATAGTTATTGTGTAATGAGCAAACTATGATTCGTTATTATTGTATATTGTTTTGTAACAAGTCAGTAATGGGTCAAACGTGGATAAATTGGGTACATAACAGAGTAAAATTAGGCAGTAGTACCAATAGTCATCTGTAGGATGAGAATGAAATTGAATGATTTTAACATTATTTACTAGTATTTTACGTATTATTTGCTTAGTTTGGGTTTCAATTGTACTGTAAGTTTAACCCAACAATATTTACTATTTAATTTAACAAAACTTCATTCAAGATCAATAATAATAACTGAATTGAAATTTCACAAAAAATGTAGTTGGTTTTGGATAATAATCGCAGTATTTGCATAGTATTAATTGCAGATAATAATCAAAATGTGTTCGAAATTTCTTTCCAGTCCGTTCTACCGTTTGTGATAACCTAAAGTTCCACATTTATCATATTAGTGGAATGGAATAAGGTGTGACCAGACGTACAAAACACATAATATTAAATGAGTTCTTCATTGTTTTCTCATTATCTTCGTTGTAACCTCAAAAAGTTTCACGTAATATTTCAACAAAAAAAAATCTATCCTTGATGCCTGCTCACGCTGTTACAAGATTTTGAATTTCGCCTAACTTTCGTCGGCTCAAGTATATTCTTAGGATTTTATTCGAAAACTTTTCCAGTTTGTGATTATCGAAACTTCTGGATTTTCTGCTATAACCGTTCGGTCACGGACGAAAGGGTTCGAGTTTGCGATTTTGTTATATTTCACAAATTGCTCGAGGGCATTGCGAATATGAGGGTTATGATTGTTTGCTTTGTATATGAGATTTTGTATTTGAAGAGTAGGACAGGGCAGTGGGTCGTATGATTTCTCGGTTTATTAATATGCTAAAAAGTTTCCAAGCCAGTGACAGAAATGATTGATGAGATTTCAAATTACTTATTTTATCGTGATTATAATCAGTTTGGAGCCTATACCTATCAAAAAATCAAACAAAAATAGGGTACAATCCTCAAAAAAACTAATTAGTCCGGCAGTTAGATTGCTAAAAAAATATGTACACTTATTTTTTCTTTTGTCTCACAAACAAAAAATTACGAAGATACAGCGCTTAGAAGTTTCGCGTGACGTCACTCGTGCCTACGATTTTTACTCACGAGTGACGTCGCGACGTTGACTCTCGAAGTTTAATGTTCTATATCTCTGTCAATATTTAATATTTTTAAAAAACAAAAAATACGTGTCCAATATTTTTCCATGATCTAGCTAGCGGACTAATTAGAATAAGTATATTTTTGACCCAGTCCGGTACCCTATTGGCAGTCTATAGGGATTGTCGATTTCTTAATAACAGTATTGATGTTTTTGCGCTCTTTCACGCAAAAACTACTGAAGGATGAATGTGGATGAATTTGATACGTAGGTATATATATACCTCCTAGTTTGAAACAACACATCGATTTCTTTAACTCCAGAAATAAAACAGATAAGAAAGAACGCGGGAGAAACTATGGAAAGCAGCAAGTATGTTACAAATACTTATTTGACCAAATTCGACTTCAATTTAAAATTTAACTCGAAAAGATTTTTTTTATAAATTCTATGTTAACGTTATCCAGATCAAGAGAAGTTAATTTTAGTTTTTGTTGATTTTTCAAAACCCTATACATCGATTATTCTAAACTAAATTTTAGACCACCTCTGAACAATAATCTACCAAACAAAAAAAAACATTGAAATTGATTCACAATTAGCGGAGCTATCGCATAACTAACATACAAAAAAAATCATTTCATATTATTTTTTGAAAGTCGGTTAAGAAGCGGTATTGTACATTGCGGAAAAACAAACAACCATGACATAAATATGTAAACGTGTGGTTTTGTAACGTTATTAAGATAAGACACGGGTTCCAAATTTATACATTTTCCGCCACAAGTCCGTACAAAAATGAAAAGAAATTCGTTCGCCTAAAAAACCCATTCCATACCACTGACTTGCACCCTTCGACCCAGGCTTTTAAAACTCAGTAAATTGAGGGCTCGTACCTATTTGACCCTGTAAAGAAATTTTCGCGTAGGTACAAATAAAAATCTATCCATCTATGATACATACATATAAATAAAGTTAAAGTGTAACTCTAAATTAATAGCTTATTCACGGTACGAGTATTTATGTTAGATATTACTGTTATTTTTAATTTTTGTGTGTCTGTTTGTTCTGATTAATTTATGAAACTGCTAGACCGATTTTAACGGAATATAGTTATTATATAGTTATAAAGTACTATAAAACGTAATTTAAAATAATAATAAAAATAATATACCTACCAAATAGCAATATTGTTGTAATCAATCGATACATAGGCAAAATAAATATTTATAAAAAAAAATGATCATTATTTAAATAATACATATTGGTGGACAATTCACACACAACACCATCTGACCCCAAACTAAGCAAAGCTTGTATGATGGCGGCCAGATAGCTGATATAATACTTATATAGTTTTAAATACATACTTATTATACATAGAAACACACAGACACAGTGCAAACATTTGAATTCACCACACAAATATTTGCACTGGGTGGGAATCGAACCCACGACCCTCGGCTTCGCAGGCAGAGCTACTACCCACTAAGCCACGAGGCCAGATTTATACTTATACTTCACTTTATTGCAACAAAAAAAAACATTTAACCGGATCAATTGGAACCCATCAGTTCCGTACTAGTCTGTAATACTGTGTTTCGGAACCAATGGCTTTTCTGTTGACACTCATGACACTAAAATAAACAAACATAAATTAACATTAACAATTTTAACATTAACATTATTCACTGTATTATTTATTTCACTATCGTAAGTTTTCTATGAGTCAGGCAACATTGTGAAACATTAATTTCTTGTGCATACTATACAAGCAGCGCTTAATACTGTGTTTCGGAACCAATGGCTTTTCTGTTGACACTCATGACACTAAAATAAATTAACATTAACAATTTTAACATTAACATTATTTCACTGTATTATTTATTTCACTATCGTAAGTTTTCTATGAGTCAGGCAACATTGTGAAACATTAATTTCTTGTGCATACTATACAAGCAGCGCTTAATACTGTGTTTCGGAACCAATGGCTTTTCTGTTGACACTCATGACACTAAAATAAACAAACATAAATTAACATTAACAATTTTAACATTAACATTATTCACTGTATTATTTATTTCACTATTGTAAGTTTTCTATGAGTCAGGCAACATTGTGAAACATTAATTTCTTGTGCATACTATACAAGCAGCGCTCTACGGTTTCACCCACATACTTACCTATCCCATTATTTTCTCGGGATAAAAACCACACCTTTGCCAGTTATTCTACCGCCAAGCAGTAAAGTGCAAACATTACTGTGTTCCGGTTTGAAGGGCAATGTTTCCAGATAAATTACAGGGCTTAGAGATATAACATCTTAGGTCTTTGGGTGACGAGCGCAGTGCAGTGCTAGGTAATGATTTGGACTCTTCATGTTCCAATAGCTACGTGTCACTGTGCTGTTATGTGGCAGGAATGTTGCTCACCATCAGGCACGTGTCCAGTTCGTATCGTCACTCTTTATTACAAAAAAGAATAACCCATGTGTTAATCCAGACCATTATCTATTTCTGTATCAAATTTCAGCTAAATTCCTTCAGTAGTTTGTTCGCAAAAAACGCAACAAAAATACATCCATACATTCTCACAAACTTTTGTGTTTGATATAATATTTGCAGGAATATTAAAACAAAGTAAAATTTGTAGTCCATTTGGTAAGTAAAAGTTTAAAAAATGAATATCTTAACCTCCCTAAGTGGATGTTATCGGCCGCCTGTCCACCTGTCTACTTTAATGAAGCCTCAACTAGTAATGACACCTTGATGTATGCAAAGAGCTTTATCTCTGGTATGTACAAGGAATAACAGTAAGGGCGATATTGTCTTGAAGGAAATTTGCACTTACTATAAAAGTCTAAAGTATGATAGAAAATTAATGATTTAATAAGAAATATCTTACATTTGGAATGATTATCTACAGAATTGTAATAAACTATAGCATATAATCTTAGAACACAGGATTGTGACTGAAGTTAAAAATGGCAATAGATACAGGTACATAGGTATAGGTACGTGATGTTTATTATCATCTCCGTGCAAACACTTAAACGATGAACATCGCTTTAAAGTAATCAAAATAAGGGCTTCTTTTGGCTGATGATTTAAATATTGTAAACTATTTACTGAAACAAATGAAAATATAATTTAAATGTAGAAAACAGAATAGTTTTTTCTGGTAAGTAAGTTCTAAATATTTTACTGTGCTTGTTTTGCTCATCCTGACACTTATTTTATAGATGTTTGATTTTTTTTTAAATAAAGAGCGACGAGACAAGGAGGACATGTGCCACATGCCTGACACATAATGGCACAGAGACACGCAACTATTGGAACACGAAGAGTCCAAATCATTACCTAGCACTGCAATACAATACAATACAATACAATAGCTCTTTATTAAAAAGCCATAAAACATAAGAAATTCAACAAATGATACAAAAAAGAAAAAATAATATCCTAGCAATTTAATTGGCGGCCTTATCGTTTAGAGCGAACTGCGCTCGTTACCCATATTATATCTCTAAGCCCTGTAATCTCTCTGGAAACATTTCCCTTCAAACCGGAACATGCTAATGTTTTCACATTACTGCTTGGCGCCAATAAAGTAAAGGCATTTGATGCAAAAAATATTATCTGATTTGCAGTATCCATACTGTCTCTACACAATGGCGGCTTTTACTTGTCTAATGAATAACAGAACACCTGTTTTACGCGAGCCGTTCATTAGGAAAGCTAATCAAAACGTTGTAATTAACTTTGTTCTCGATGACAGGAAAATATTATGGAAAGGAATAATTGCTTTCACAAAATTGAATATGGTTCATTAAAATAAGTGCTGATTTAAAAGTCAGTAAGTATATGTTTTTAAAAATGCTTTTGGAAAGTATTTAAGATTTAAGTAGGAAGAATCGATAAAAATATAGGTAGATGGTTCAGTTTTGCTCATGATACTGTTTACACTTTTGAAAAAGCGACAACAACATCTAGACGTAGCATATTGTATAAATTGCATCGTCACTAATAATCAGGCGAGACAGCGGTCAAGCGTAAATATGTTATCAATTAAATTAAAAATACATTTTCGACCAAAATTTTAATTAAGTGAGCTTCATGAGGCATATAACTGTTTTTTTTTTGCCGATTTGCACTAAACGGACACTTCGAGGACTCCACATTACAGATTTTATTATTACACAGTTTACATCAGCATATCAAAATTATGAACTAAAATTACATTCAATTCTGGACCACATGTGCCTATGATAAAAAAAACAATTTCCGAACGTTCCTTAAACTCTTATTGTATTAAATAAATTTAAAAACGTATTTTCTATAACAATAATAGTCTGCGTTATGATCTGATATGATAAAATAGGAAGAGTTATTTTAGTGACCACTCTTTTTTGCGCTAAATCAGTAAAATTGCCAAAATAGGTAAATAATTCCTCAAAAACAGGGTATCTATTATTATACTAAGAATTATATTACTATATAATACTTATACCTTTAAACTAACTATATTTATACATATGTCTCATCTGAATTTCGGAAATGGCTTTAACAATTTTCATGTATTTTAGTATGTGATATTATTCTAGGGGCGATATTGGATAAGTTCCATTACCAAAATAAATAAATAAATAATAATAAATAAATATTGGTGGACAATTCACACACAACACCATCTGACCCCAAACTAAGCAAAGCTTGTATGATGGTGGCCAAATAGCTGATATAATACTTACATAATTTTAAATACATACTTATTATACATAGAAACACCCAGACACAGTGCAAACATTTGAATTCATCACACAAATATTTGCACTGGGTGGGAATCGAACCCACGACCCTCGGCTTCGCAGGCAGAGCTACTACCCACTAAGCCACGAGGCCAGTCAAATTGAAAAAGGCCAGTCAAAAAGAATTGTTCTATCTGTGATTAAGCACGGATAGAACAACTTTAGTAGCTGAATGACCGAAAAAATTGAGCAAAGCTAATTAATATTCAGATACTAATTCCTGATATTTTCTTATTCAATCCAGTGACAATGATACTGAATTATCAAAACAGAATGGTTTGGATAAGGTTAAAAGCTGGTAACTGAACCCTAAATCGACGCGAGGTTACAGAAACTAGATCAACTATATTTTCTCTGAAAGTTGATACACCCCATTTATATTCCGAGGATCAGTTGAGATCAGAAAAAAGTTGCGACGCGAGAGACTTGTTATTCTATAATTTCTCTGCGATAGACGAAAGTTTCCATTTATTTATGAAGGACGTGATGATTTGAGAAACAGATGTGTGAGTTTAAATTATATTACGCTTTATTTAGTCCTTGTAGTGTAAGGACTCTTTTAAGGGTCCACAAAAGTACCTCCCACAATTTTGCCAATTATTCTACCCCCAAGCGGTAATGTACAAATATTATTGTGTATATTATATTGCTGTTTGGTGCTCGATCACATTGTAAGGTCTGAATATATAGATAAGTCTAAAAATTTTAATTAAGATAGGTAAATTATATCCCGAAAAAAAATTGAGTTTCTCAGAAAATAGTTTTTTTTCCAGTATTTTATATGAACAAATCCTGGTACAATTACATTTGTTATTGAATTCTTTCATAAATTAAACAATTTCTAGTATTTAATTTAGTCATTTCGTAACACACTTTCCATACTTTTCTAAAACTTTCCACTTCATAAAATAATAACATTTTCAAGAGCTACGAGTATTCTGAAAGGAAAAGGAACATTTACTTTAATGCTTCTAATGTAGTTTTAATGTAGAAGTGTATTTCCTATGCTAAGCTACCTAAAATAATAATTTTTATATGGACTCGTAAATGTTACCGTGAAATTATGAATACATTTAGTTTATATCTAACTACATTAGATTAAACTAACTTTATTTACCGTTCCTTAAGGCCTGTTTTAATTTTGATTAGTACGAGTGCGAGTGAGTAGTGTGGTGTTGATTGATTAGTAGCAAATACGTGTGGACACCGATTGATTATTGCGAGTGCATAGTAATCAATCACGATTACTCACTCGCACTCGCAACCGCACTCGCACTCACACTCGCACTAATCAAAATGCAACCCGGCCTATAGGTTTTTAATCTTGCGCGTTAAATTATAATCTGATAATAATTACAATTTTACGATGACAAAAACATTTTTGTCTATATTTATAACGCAACCGCCACCGTTTATAAATAGAAATCTCGAAATCATGCGCAAACTGTAGTACATAAATCACACGGACTCTATCCAAAGAACATCTTTGTAAACTCCATTCAATATTTATCAGGAAGAAGCGAACGTTCTCTCAAACGGATTAAGGGAAAAACAGAGGTGGCACTTGGTACAAGATTAATGTTACGACTCAGACGTCTCGCTTTGCGCTGAGATTGTCTTTGGATAGTAAAAAGTTTGAAATTATTGTGGATTTAGTTTCTGGAATTTAATGGTCTTTTGGTGTTGTAGATAATTTTGTACGTTTTTTAATAAACTTTAGTAACATCTTTTTATTAAAACAAAAAAACTATTTTAGTAAATTAGGTGAGCCTTTTTTTTACAAGACTTGTGTTATTCGACTCGTAGCTAGTGCATAAGATTCCAATTGCCATACGGCGAGGCAATGCTGACAGCAATTATTTTTTTCGATATTGATTATGACAACAGGTGGACGCTTGACATATTCACAAATATTGAGTTATATACACTCTATAAAGTTCAAAAGATCGAGTTGCAGATAAAATTGACTTGTTCATTTGTTCGATTGCAGATTTTAAAAGAGCTGTATTATTTGAAATATGTTATGAATCCTGATTATTATTGTATTATTTTATTTTTTTCATTATTATTATTTTAAACGTGACTGACAATTTTTGATTTGACATTTAATTTTTATTTTATATTTTGCTTTGTTATGACATTAATTTAAGTTTAATTAAGTGTTATTTATGTTTTTTAATTAATGGCTTGACATACGTATTGGCTTAACTGTGAGTATGTTGTATGTTATGAATCCTGATTATTATTTTCATTATTATTATTTTAAACGTGACTGACAATTTTTGATTTGACATTTAATTTTTATTTTATATTTTGCTTTGTTATGACATTAATTTAATTTAAGTTTAATTAAGTGTAATTCATGTTTTTTTTTTAATTAATGGCTTGACATACGTATTGGCTTGACTGTGAGTATGTTAAGTAGCTATGACATAAATAAAAAAAAAATAAAAAAAACTAATATTTAAGGGGCTAAGTACCATAAAACCACAACAGAATATATATTTTTTGCCGTTTTTACGGAAATTGGTCTGGGATTATACGTGAGTCCCACTCGTATTTACTTTAACTATCACTTTGTATTCAATTTCACCATGAAATATAATGTTACAGTAAATATATAAATACAGTATATTTATAACGTAAATGTGTTATACTTACACTTGATCGTTCAACAGCTCCCAAAAGTCGAGACACTACTGTACATTACCCCAAAAAAAAAGATACAATAATAATACAAACACTTCGTTCAAGGATTGAAACCAACCAACTACACTCGACCCGAAGTAACAATGCTTCTGACAGCTACAACGAATTGCAAAAATTCTGAACAAAAACATTTTTGTTTATACTTTGCAGCGAGTTCAGCTACCAGTGAGCTGGTCGCAATTTACTGCACTTAGCTGTCAGACGCGTCCTTTGTTTGGTTCGAGGTTTACAATAGAAAAATCGATGTTCCTACTCTGACGTTTTACAACGTCAATAGTCCATCAAACAAGACAGTGGTACCGGGATCAGCAAGGCACAAAGTTTGATTCCCATAACGTGGGTTATTGTCGTATACCTACTCAATAATAGCTTAATTTATGTACTTCAATTATACTATGATTTACACATACACACAAATACATGCATTCGTAATCAATATATAATTGAAATCACATTTAAGCTTGGAAAAATATTAAATAAGAAAATTTTTAAATTGGATTGTGGTTTGAAATAACACAAAAACTATATTCGACTGGCCTCGTGGCCTACTGGGTAGTAGCTCTGCCTGCGAAGCCGAGGGTCGTGGGTTCGATCCCCACCCAGTGCAAATATTTGTGTGATGAATTCAAATGTTTGCACTGTGTCTGGGTGTTTCTATGTATAATAAGTATGTATTTAAGAACTATATAAGTAATTATATCAGCTATCTGGCCGCCATCATACAAGCTTTGCTTAGTTTGGGGTCAGATGGGGTTGTGTGTAAATTGTCCACCAATATTTATTTATTTTATTTTATTTATTTATTTGGTAAAAACGAGTAAGTCACGTATAACTGAGTGCCAAACGGGCAGCCATCGTGCGCGTACACTCTTCTTGAAAAAGGCCGCCGTACGCGGCCGAAACTCGAGTTGGATTGACCGACCTTATTACACGTGAGTTACCCGTTTACCCATTAAATATGTGTAACAACCACGTTAATTTTAATACTAAAACACAAAAACTACTTTTTACCATAAAAAATACGAGAACGGAAACTATGCGAGTAAAATCGCAGTAGGTTGTTCAGTTTCCCAAATATGCTATTGGAATATATATTTTTAATGTTGCATAATGTGACGATACGAGCAAAGCATGTGCTTGATGGTGAGCAATACGCTTATCATAACATCACAGTGACACGTAGTTATTTGAAACTGAACAGTCTAAACCAATATTGCTGCGTGACACCCACACGGAAATAATAAGTTTATTAATCTCTGCATTTTAATCTCTTTGGAAACATTTGTCTCCAAACCCGAACAAAACACAGTAATATTAGCACATTGCTACTTTGAGATCAAATTGCTTGCAAACATACGCTTACACATCTTACCAAGTTATTTCCCACATCGCCAGGCAGACTCTGCAAAGCATCCTACCACTACAAAAAATAATAGACGTCTAAGACCCATGAGTAGATAACAGAAATTTGATAAGTCTATTTATTTATAACACACAAATTACTTAGTGTAAATCCGATAAACAGTAACTTCCAAGCATTATATCATCCCTAGCATGAAAACAAAACAAAAAGCCAGCAACAGAAGGCCCATTTTCACCACAGGCGAATAAACCAGAATGCTCGCGGAAATCGACAAAAAACGCGTTTGCTGACAAAAAGTCGACGGAACTGCCCGATCCAATGTATTTGTATTCCGCCCCACTAGTTATATTCTGATAAATGATGGTGAATGTACTGTTTTTGTTTGCAGTGTGCTTATTTTTGGCCGAAAATTCCAAAACGGTCGGTTAATTCTTTTGTTGTTTTGACTACAGTAAAACAGAAACTACACGTAAAAATGACGCATCCTGTATTTTATGTGCTGTAAATCGTGTAAGTTAAAAACGATTGTTAAGTATTCACCGTGAATAACTGAAATACTTACTTTTTGAGGATAGCTACATTTTTTAAATTTTTCTTTATGTAAAATAATTTTTGGTTAACTCAACTATTTCAACATTAATTCACTAAAAAAATACTGATAAATAAATACTTTCTGTGTGTGTATAAAATTGAGATCGTATTTTATACATATATAATACCGAAAATATTATAAGTTTAGACGTACGTACTACTTTATAAACCATTACGAACACAACTACAATTTGAAATTAATTTTGTTATAATTCTTAATAGATTTAAATTACCTTTCAAAAAAACATACTAATGTTGCTTGGTTTCATTTACCTAAACAAACACCACATCAAACTAATAGATCGAAGTGCAATCTTATTGGTTTTTGCGTAATTTGAACCTTAGGGGACCTTACTTAGAATATAAAATTAACTTTGTAACAACTCTACCTCTAGTGAGATTGAAATGACAATACATGAAAATATTTGCAGCAAAACATATACCCCAACAAGCACATGTCACATTAAACTATGTATAAATATTACAGTGACATGTCTTTTTTTAATTAAAATAACAATTGAAAATAAAATATTACAGTGAAATCTGGGTGTCTTTTTTAATTAAAATAACAATTAAAAATAATAAGCTTAATTTTTTAAATTAAAAATTAAATAAATAACAACTTATATTTTATAATCAAAACATTGTGTAAAAATGTATAGTATGTAAAAAAATCCAATTAATCAAAAGTAAAAAATTTAATACAGCACAGTAGACAAAGTTCTTCAGTTTAACACTGGCTATGATTTCACTTTTTCTTCAATAAAATTACCGACTTTTAAATGTATTCGATCGCGTTCAACTTCGTTCATTACAAGACTCGCAGCGCCCGCATTTCGCTCAATTGCTCGTGCAACTTCTATACATTCTTCAACAATCCAGACTAACTTAAACTTAACCCACTGCTGCAAGATCTACACTTTTATTATAGGTACTTACTACTACATACCGGCGTGGAATCCAGCAAGCGTCTGATTCTATTTCGCTCCTTCCATTTGCATCTAAGGAAAAACTTGAATAATGCAGTGACAAATGTTTGAGGACTGAATTTGTGATTCAAACTTTCATCACCACTCGTCGTCATATAATTTTATACCACACTTTATGAAGCCCGTTTTAGGCACCTATTTTTATGCGAAACCACGTCGGGAGCAGAGCGACATTTTTTTGTTCTCAGCTGACATTTAAAATAAGAAATGTGTGTTATTTCAACGGTACCATTTAGAAGGATTTGTGGTAGTGGATTTTTAAACTTGTGTAAATACGTTTTATTTCCATAGACTTAGTTTATCTAACTAAGCAAAAGACAACGTGGTTTTGGTTATCAAACAATTGTTACTTAGTTAAAATTCTATTTATAAAGCAAGAAATTGATGTTTTTCTGATAATATTAAATTGATGGTTTAATAAAAATAGTCAAGTTTTACATTAAATAAAACTTGTATTATTGAGCAGAGACGATGCACAGCATCTATAGTGAGATTGCGCTGTTCTTCTTTCTGGCAACACACAGGAAATACGTCACACTTCTGGTAACTTTAGTCTATGAAAATGGCATGATGCTACCTGATTTCCGGTTCTGGTCACCTGAGCTCGAGCTAAGGCGATGTACCCTCATAGAAGTCTCTCACTCAACAGGAGGCCTGAAAGGGATGCTGTGCATCGTCTCTGCTCAATAATACAAGTTTTATTTAATGTAAAACTTGACTATTATATCGGCATGTGACGATGCACAGCATCTATAGTCAGAGATGTGTTTATTAGCTCCTGGTGACCCCGACGACGCTATGTGTAGAAAAGAGTAAAAAGTAGGTTAGGTTATAATTCATTTTACAAACAGAATAAAATATTAACTTTGCATTATTACTCTTAATAATTGAAAGTCATGTATATATTAGAAACCAGGAATTTCTCGAATCAAATGTTTCGGTATTCACTCAGATGAAATAGTTAGGAGGCGCTACCGTTGAACTAAAACTTCCACGAGAAGCCTTCATATTGCCATCTGAATAAATTATCATTACCCAGTTACCGGCAAATTGACACGAAAAAGGAATTATTACCATCAGCTGTGTGTCTATCTTTCTCAATTCAAATTTTCTTATTCCAAAATAGGACAGACGTCTTTGACAGAATTGGGATGTTCCAAAAGTTTCCCAACCCGATTGAATATACATGTATCGGTGTCAGTCTTTGAACCAAAAAACTGGCCATGATGTTACGGTCTTACCCATCCCCATCCCAACACACAAGTCTTGGGGTCCATTCGAGACCTCTCTCTCCGCCACACGACGGACCCGGCACCCGCACGGCGAATCCATGGAATGCTAAGAAGTTCGTCTCGTCTCTCTGTTTTGAAGATATTCTAAAAAGAGTAAGGTCATGCATTAAACAAATAGAGTCACATACGTGTGTATGACCCGGTGCCTGATGCTGAAAAATTATACAACTATGCATGCGATACTTCAAACAGAGTAATGATACACGATAGATCATTGTATCACTATGTGAACATGTCATTTGGGTTCCAACTTAAGTTGTCGTAAAAGGCTTTTGTCAAGCTATCTAGGCTAGCTAAGAGTTTTACCTTCTATCTATTAAGAAAATAAATTTCAAAACTTTTCCTCATAAAACATGTTTGTTTAGCAAATGAGCACCCAGATCAGTGTTGTGACTGGCTAAGCAATTGTGCTAGAAACCTTCCCAACGAGTTTAGATCAGCGAGTTTATAATTATAGTTGAAATTAATAGCTGCTCACTACTCTATGCAAAGGTCATAAGCTGGTACATAAGTTTTAGGAGTTGAATCTCGCCATCTCGCTCTTAAGTAGGTTTCATTCGACGTAGGACCTAGACTAGTAAGTTAGTTCATCGCCAACATTCTGTAATTCTATAAGTATATGTGGAAGAGTCCACTTCTACAATCCACGTCTCATCATCAACATCATCAACAGCCCACTAAACGTTTAACTTAACTGGAACGGCAAACTTACAGGCAAAATCGTGTGGCGCCACCAATAAAATCTTTTGCACTCCACATCTTGTCCTATTATTGGTGCCCCTGAATTATAAGGCTGCACCTGCGCTTGGCGCGTATTTTTCGCAGACTTCAAGTGATGTTCTCTGACGTGGAGAGTCCAATACGGTGGAGGAAATACACGCGCATTATGAAACACTGCTGTTTTGTCAGAGTCATTTTTGGTGACGTAATCTCTCACAATTTTGGTTGATGTACATTGAACTTCAGAGACGCTGAAACTAGAGCTGGCCATAGTAATTGCCATTCTGATATAATTATATATATTTCCCTCGGGACAACCCGTCGGCAACTAAGTTTAGTCTGCCTGGTAGGTTACTCTCCAGGTGGCTAAGAGAGTTACACTCAATCTCTCTAGAAGGTGCATCAGTTGGTAGGTTAGGTCTTGTAGAGCAACGGGCTTCCTCCCATCCCTACGCCGCAATCGTTTGCTTGTGTGTCTATAGAATTACATGACATTCTTACCTAACCTTACATTCAATTTGTGTATGAAGTGCGATATTATGCAACACCAATGGTTGAGACTAGTCTCACCTGCCGTATCAGAGAGCTTTTAACCGTTGTCTGCTACATCGGCGGCCAAGATTGATACAAAATCTGTTGTAAGCGATTGTTCAGCTACATTAATTCACCATTATAGATCCGTTCTTACTGCTGGTGGAATCTGCATCTGCTGCAGGGCAGATTTGTGCTTAGGATCTAAGCGCCTCCTCCCCAGTTGTTGCATGTGACGACAGTGCAGCCGGGGTGTTTCGAAAGTTGTGAAGTTTCAAAAGCCCTGCGGAATCTGGCTTTCTTTCAGAGACGATTTGTCCCTTTGCAGCACATAATTTCACCTTTGTACGATAGTCTGTACAGGGACCGGTTTGGTATTTTGACACGTGTCCTAAACCAGATCGAGGTATTCGGATTTCAGGAATCGAGATGGTCGCAGGACCGATTTCTCATAGTTTATAGACCCACTACACACACAGTACCCACATACCTCTGTTCCGAAGAAATGGCGCCGTCCGATTCGAGAGAGCGGCGAAGTGCTTTTGGCGCACATGACAGTCCGAATGGAAAGCTGGTCATTTGCAGAACCTCGTGCTTGTGTATCAGCCGAAGAAACTTCCGGTGGACCTCTGCCATGAGTGATCATCCAGTGGCATAATTAGTTTAACAAGCACAGGCTTGGAGATAATAGCATTTAACGCTTGCTGAGGGGCCTACGGAGCCCGGAGCCACTGCCTCTGATAAGATCGAGAGGACAGCCTCCTTGAAAATTGTGTGTGGGGTTATACAAGCACAGGCTTTGAGATAATAGCATTTAACACTTGCTGAGGGGCCTACGGAGCCCGGAGCCACTGCCTCTGATAAGATCGAGAGGACAGCCTCCTTGAAAATTGTGTGTGGGGTTATACAAGCACAGGCTTGGAGGTAAATGGTAGACGCCTGCAGTAGGGCCTACGGAGCCCGAGGCGTCTGCCACTGTCTCCGATACGCTCAGAGACAGCCTCCTTCAAAATTCCGTGTGAGGATGTGCTATTCATTTGCGGGCATGCCCTTTCTTTCCTGACGGATTCTCCGTCCTTTGCAGCGTTCTTGACATGGAAGTTATAAGTCACGCTCAACGGTTTTGGGGCGCGCTGTGTCAGGGGTTTGAAGTGAACTGTTTTTGTCAAGAAAAGCAGTAAATTTAGGTCTTGGGCCTTGACCGGAACTTCTTAGGTCCTTGTTTTCGGCTAAACCACAGCCAAATCCGCCCGTCTATACTACCTATGTTTTTCAAGTAAGTCTGTCATTGACAAGATGCTTAGTACTCGGGGGAATTTCACGCACATTTTTTCAAAGGGTTTCGGTGGTAATTTCTATCATGATATTTATAAACATATCATTTTCAGCAACAATTTTCCGCAAATAGTCTGCACGGCTTCCTCACAAATTTTGAAATACTTTGATGTGTGAAGCTTAACAGTTGTGAACACAGTCTAAATACACATACATTGTGTGACACTGTTGTAAAATATTGTAAAAATTCTAAAATGAAAGGATGCTGAGATTTTATGCAAACTTTCCTGAAGAGTTTTGATGGTGATTTCCATTAGGATTCGCTCTTGACGAATTTCATTGCAATCGGCTCGTTTTTCGCAAACGACATGTACAACTTCCTCGCTAGTTTTGTGAAACTTTGAAGTAAGGATTAATCGGTAAACAGTGTTGAAAACATTATTACGTGTTAGAGAGGCATTATACATTCTTACTAAACGCCTTTTTCTTAGAATCTAGGCAATCTCTGGCCTTTAAAAGTTGACAAAGTCGGTCGTTAAATTCGATGTTGATAAAACTGGGGGTAGCAAAAGTTGACTTTGGTCATAGGTGTACCCGATATCTTTCTCAGATGATTCTCTCAAATTATTTCAGAATTTGTAGGCGGTTCAGTCCAGTAAAACCTACATCGAGTTTCGAAAGAATGACTCGATTGTCGTCTGGTCTGTTCCCTACTGCCCTGGCAATCAAAAGGGTAGTAAGTCGAAAGTGGTAATTTTTTTTTTATTGCAGATTTGGAATGTTCGTTAAACGAGCTTTCTTCCTATCTAGGTTTCATACTTCTACATAAATTAGAAAAGCGTTTTCCAATTTAATAAAGAGCAGTAAGAACGCTAAAATAATCTACTTCACTAGGTAAAAGAGCGGTATTTCATTAACATACTACCCTTTTCCTATGTATTCATAAATTACTTGATAAAAGAGCAGTAAATTTCGACAAAACAAGACACACTGCTCTTCACGTTAGTTTCAACCAATGTACCAAATTAATTTTACTAGGAACCTCTACAGTATGGAGCTGTACTGCTCTTTACATTAGTTTTAATCATTGTAACAAATACAATTTACTAGGAACATCTACAGTATGGAGCTGTACTACTCTTTTAAGAAATTGATTTTAATGAATATCTCCTGAAAACACATTATTATAAACACAGTTTTTTCCCCTACTGCTTTTATAATATGGTATAAAATAAAAATTATTCTCTAGTTTTGAAATAGTTAGAGCAGTAAATGGTTGCTACTGCGCTACTAAGTACGTTTAAGTAATCGATTTATTCGGTCATTTCGCTTCAAGCAGCGGTAAGCAACGGTCGTCTGATTTAATTAATGCCGCTCATTCTAGATCGCGCCATTATTCGACGTGTAAGTTTGGCGCGAAGCAAACAAATCTAAATATTTGGTTATTTATTCGGCCATTTCGCTTTGAGAGGCGGCGAGTGATAGTTAGTAGTCCTGATTAGTGCCGTTCATCGAGTTCGCGCCATTTTGCAACGGGTAAGTTTGACGTCCAGTATATTAATTATAAGGTATTATTATATTGCTTTTTGTAATATTGTTTTCACGCTGGCTTTTTACACTCGTTGTGCCCTGAAGTCCTGCATGCCCGCTGTTCTTTTTTGACTCTGCTTTGTAAATAATATGAGTATACAGAATGTTTACTCCCTAACAAAATTCAAACTTTTGCATTATAAATATCTATAGTAACAATTTTCACTCGCGGACACGCGAAATTAGTACTTATTGTTTAATACGAGGTCGTCTCGACTGTCCATAATCGCCGGCGTGCCATCAAATGTGCGGACAGAATACATGGTATACCGAACTCGGTAATATCAATGATTCAATTTTATTATTTAGACCGATTGGATTTTTAAGAAATGGGCAAATAATAATACCGTTGAATACTTTTTAGAGTTCTGTGTCAAGCATTTAGTTTGTTGGCTGTTCAGTTGCGATACTTAAGCACTTCACTTATGCAGTTAAATTAAGGCCCGGTCATCAGCTAAAGTTGCTTTTTTGAAAATTTATGAATAATACTTCTTCTTTTAATACGTATTAAATTAAACCTTATTGCATTAATAAGTATTCTAATAGTTTAAAATTTTTGCTTGTGGATATTGCAATACGTTGTGTGTACGATTTTATAGCATTTTTTTTACTGTTTCCCGCCTCGCCGTGCGATATTTTTACATCTCCCCATCCTATTCTATCCTTCTCTATTCTCCATATATATTAATTTCACCAAAAATTAGCTAAGGACTACGCCTTAGTATTCGCATTTACATAAATAAAGCTTATACTTAAATTTTTACATATTATTAATTGTTGTTTCAGATTAAAATACTACAAAATGAGACGAATAGACAAAATCATGAATATGACTTCAAATCGAAATGATTCTACCATGAATATGAATCAATCAGTAACGCCCGTATCAAAATTTCGCAATTGTTCTCAAAATCAAAAAGTAAATACTAATAATATGAAAATACCGAGAAATGACGACGGTCAAATAGAAGAATGTACAATGGTTAAATTGTGGTCTTTCCATTATTTAGATTACAATAATTTTCCGGCGATACAACCATTAAGCGTAGAATATGCCTCGTCTATCACGAGTTCCCAAAACGAAATAAGTCCAATTTTGCTACTTAAAGAAACTGTATTGAACCCGATTAAAGATCAATTCACTCCTAGTGTAATAACAGCAAACGAACTAAATGTGGCTGCCATGGAAAGCACTGAATCTGTGCCAAAATTATTTTGTCAGAAAACAATATTGAAGCCAGCCGAAATGAATGTTCGTCCCGAAAAAAATAACGCACCTTCGCTTAATTTAGCCTGCGAAGAAACCATGCCAGATTCTTCATCTTCTGATGATAACAGCTTTTATGAGGATTCTGATGACTCGGTCTGTGATAAGGACTACGTGCCGCCTCTTTCTTCTACATCGTCCGATTCTAGCATAGAAATAATGAAAGCTGCAAATATATTTCCATCGTTCTTACCAATGCCTACTCACGAACCAACACAGAATATATTAAGTGAGCAACAAAACGTGCAGGATTGCTTGGAAAATATAGAAATTTTACATGATACAGCAGTAATAAACACAAATTATCAGCACTGTGAAACTAACGTTAAATACTATGTAGACAAACAACAGGATAACCAGGACGGAAGATACACTAATACAGTCAACGAAGAAATAACACCAACTAAATTAAAACAAAATTACAGTTACAAAAATAAACAAACTAGTGAAGATAATGTAAAATATCATGAAAAAAACCAACAAAGCATTAATTTGGATAATAAAGATCAGATACAACCAGAGCCAAGACGAATTGAAAGCAGTTTTTGCGTTGAAAGTGAAAATAATACAGAATATTATGAAAGAAACCAACAGAGCATTAATTTGGATAATGAAGTTCAAATACAACCAGAGACAAGACGAGATGAAAGCACCATAGTACAAGATTTGCGCACGGAAACTGAAGAAGAAAATGCAAACAATCAAAATATTGATGTTCAGTACACTAAACAAGGGACAATTAGAAAACGAAGAAAAATGGACACAAGTCTAGCTGAAAGGAAAAAGGCAAAGCTTGAAGAAAGAGAATTAAAACAGGATATTAAAAGCCCATGTACTCAGAAATGTCCAAAAAAATGTATCGACAAACTCAGTCAAGATGCGCGGTTGAACATTCACGAAAATTATTGGAAACTTGGATGGGAAGCACAAGGAGTAATGTTAAAGAGCCTTACATCTGAAGTCAAGGTAAAATCGAGAAAAAATGTCAATGAAAGCAACACTTACAAGCGCAATAAAACTTACAAATATTTTTTTCGAACAGCTGATAATGAGAAAGTCGAAGTTTGTAAAACTTTTTTTTTGACGACGTTAGGTTATAACAAGAAAAATGACAAAAGATTATTAAAAACATTAGAAAAAGATATATCTGATCAAAAAGATAAGAGGGGCAAACACAACAACAGACAAAAAATAAACACAGAAAATTTAGAAAACCATGTTCTTCAGTATAACCCAGCCATTTCCCATTATCGAAGGGAACATGCTCCGAGAAGAAGGTATTTGTCGAGCGATGTGACTCTTAAGATTATCTACGAGGATTACAAAGCCAAGTATCCAGATCATAAAATTTCATACGAATTTGTAAGAAATTTTGTTACAAAAAAAATGAATATTTCCTTCGCAGCTCTTTCTAACGAAGAATGCGAAACTTGTACAGCCTATAATATGCATAAAGCCGAAACTCAGCACAGTGAAGAAGATATATCCTCAAATTGTGTTAACTGTACCGACTATTTGAAACATAAAGATAGATACATAAACAGTAGAGAGGAATATCAAAATGATGTAAAGAAACAGGAAAATAATGAAGAACAAGAGTGTACTTATTTTTCAGCAGATCTTCAAAAGGTGGTGATGCTTCCACGTATAGATATGTTCAAAGTTGTCTTGTTTACACCTCGTATTATATGTTTCAACGAGAGCTTTGTGCCCTTAAGCAAATTTACAGATACACGGAAAGCGGTTGCTGTTTTGTGGAATGAAGTAATATCCGGACGAAAACAAGAAGATATAATTTCTGCATTTCGTGCTTTTCTTTTGCAACGACGTGATGATATGAACATAGTTATATGGACTGATAACTGTTCTTCACAGAACAAAAATTGGGCGTTCATGACATTTTTAGTCCAAATGATAAATAGCAATGAAATCACTGCAGAAAAGATAGTTATAAAATACCTGGAACCTGGACACACGTTTATGTCCGCTGATAGCTTCCACCATTTGGTGGAAAAATCTCTTCAAAAGCAAAAGAAGGTGTATGATTTTAATGATTATGTCAGTTGTGTCGAAACTTGTACTAAAAATGTTATAGTTAAAAAAATGACTGTATACGATTTCTTCCAGTTTCAAGATAAATCATCTCAGCACAGGCTCCGAAATTCGCAACCGAGGGTTTACTTGAAAGACATAGCTGTAGTACAAGCTATCAGAGGGAGTTTTGATCTTCATTACAAAATTTGCCATAAAGATGAAACATTCCAATCTTTAAGCTTTTTACAGGTGAAAATCCTTAAATTAAAAGAAATACCTTATCCGGATCCTAGAATGACTGAGAGAGGAATTGCTGACGAAAGGAAAAAGCAGATAATTCAAAACCTGTGTCCGTTAATGCCTGTTAATCGTAGAATTTTCTGGGAAAATTTGTCGGTAAACAATGTTGAAAATTTGGCAACCGAGGACGAAGCCGGAGAAAATGAGATACAGTAAATGATAAGGTGATGATTACATAAAATTTTTCGATGATCGGTAAAAGTAAAAGAGGGCTTATGTGAAATTATTATTATCAGGTACTTAACTTTTGTATTTTTTTTATTGTATGGACATTATTTTATGTTACAAATTGTTAAAAGTTAGTTTCTTTTGATTATTTGATTAAGAGTAATATTGTGCCAAAAAGCGACCAAATGTGATTATTAAGTCTTAAAGTTTGATATAGGTTGATTACAAAGATTTTTTTTGTTTATAATTAAGTTTAGTATATAGGTAAGTGTGTCCAGAAACAGTACCAGTCTGTGATGTTTGATTTGACTGATTAAATCATAGGCTATGATAAATAGTTATGTTTTGTTAAGAAATTTTCTGTGTTTAGTTATTATAGCATTTTGCCATATAACAAGAACTAAGTTTGTTAATTTTTTTGATTATGTGCAACGAAAAAAATTGTTTTTGATTTTCTTTAAAATAGTTTGAACTAAGATTCTTGATCTCATTGATTATGTTTTATAATAGAATTAAAGCGGAAGTTACTCATAAATTACAATTAAGGATAAGTTTCGTGCCTAGAAACAATACCAATATGTGATATTTGATCTGTCTGATTAAGTCATAAGTTTCGATGAATAATTATAGCTTTAATAAGACATTTTCTGTTCCTAATTAGTATAGCGTTATGCCAAATCACAAAAACGAAGTTTGTGGATTTTTTTAGTATGTTTAATGAATAAAAGAAGTTTTTGGTTTCCTTTTCAAGGGTTTTTTTTTATTTTCCTTTTGTTTATAGACATACTGCTCAAGGAACTCTGATAACATCTGACTTGAAATACTACTCTAAAGAGCAGTGACGTTTTTAACTTCTTAGTGAAATAGCCTGAAATACTTCCAAGATCTAAGGCAAAGAGCAGTATGGTCCTCCCTTACTGCTGTTTTAATAAGTAATGTAAATTTATTGTTTTGAACTCTGTAAGCAATGCAGCAGTATGAAATAATACTTAACAAGAGAGCAGCACCTATGGCCGTTACTGCCCTCTTCCCTAAATATTAATTAAAATTAATTAAGAATATACTAAGGAAGACACGATTTGTAATGTTTTACGAAAACCTATACAAAAATGTGGAAATAATGTTATTTGACTGTAAACCACTTAATTTTCTCTTTCGTTGGATATATAGAACATGAAAATCGAGTTTATAGTTTTGTCACAAAAGCTAAAATTATGATAAAAACTTTTCGCGCTGTTTTCTCAAAACCACCTTTTTCGACTTACTGCTATATCAATTACCAGGGCAGCCTAGCACAAACGATCTCGGACTTTGTGGTAGAAAAAGTTACTGTTCAGAAAAGATAGCAGGCACCATCCGTTCATTAATCCACAAAAACTCCGGAATCGCTTGTACTTTATCAAGAAATTCACAAAAAACCGCTGTGCATCTCACTTACCTGCTTCTCTTCTTTACCTCTGCTCTTTCATAGTAGTTTGATGAAGCCAGCCGCTTGTGACCACGCGGCGGTGGTTCATCGTACGATAAACCCTGCCGTTTACTCCGGCCACGGCTTGTCCTCGGACGAAGCCTGCCGTTAGAGAGTGTGTGACACTCGCTCATCCTCGAGACCCACTTCCAAGGCGGGCGAGGACAATCTATTTCTTACCGGTACCACTAGGTACCCGTTTCAATCACTACAATTGAAATCACTAATTGCACTTAACGCTTGATCAGTTATTTTCACTTTAGTATAGCACTCGCGCGACACACTAGACAAATAAATGACCATAATCAGAATAAACTATTCGAATTACCGAAATTTTCTCAGAATCGGTGAGAGTTTCGGCTTGAGTTGTTGCTTCAACGAAAGAATACGACGCTATGAGGGTACATCGCCTTAGCTCGAGCTCAGGTGACCAGAACCGGAAATCAGGTAGCATCATGCCATTTTCATAGACTAAAGTTACCAGAAGTGTGACGTATTTCCTGTGTGTTGCCAGAAAGAAGAACAGCGCAATCTCACTATAGATGCTGTGCATCGTCACATGCCGATATAATATCCAGTTTTATTTGTTTTGATTTTGATAGATTTTGAGGTTGTAGGAGTGCTTATTCTCCACGAAGCTAATAAAACTAGCGATTGCGGTCATTATGAGGCAGTGAAAAGCTAATTAAATTACAATTAATTAATGTTTAAATACTTTAATTTTTAACTAATATACGTTCAAATGACGTTAACCAAAATAGGATCACAAATCACTCTTCTTTCTAATTCCACAGCCAATAAACAACCATTAATTCCAATCCCAAAAACAAAACACATACGACCCCATCAAAATCGTCCATACATCACAATGAAACAAACATAGGATCATTTATCAATCGCTCGCCGGTCGAACCGGTCGTGTGTCGCGTGCATTCTTCGAGCCATCAATTAAAGGGCGGGTGGATTTGTCAATTAATACTCGTCAGGGCAAAGAATGTGAACAATGGCTCACGTGAGGGCCCTTGTCGTAATGGATCTCGAGCTCGGGTGTGATGCTTTTATGGGATTTTGATGGTTCGCTGGCATGAGAAGTTTGGTTTCTATACGTTCTATTTAGCGAATTAGTTTAACGGTTTCCTAGTTAATAAAGATATGGCATACTAGGGGCCCGTTCTGGATATTGCACAGAAGTATTGTTATTTATAGGCTTTTAATCGAAATAAAAATTATGCAATCTCTCAAGTTGGATTAAAATGCACATAAGTGTGGACTTCTGTTATTAATATCGATTAACTTAGAAATGAGTTCAATGTGAACAAACATCATGATTCTGGATTTTTATATGATAAGCAACTGATGCATGATCTAAAAGCACTTGGCGCTTTTTTTAACGTACTGTTCATAGCTCGAATAAGCGACATCGTTTCATAATGATGATAATGATCCCAGTGTCCACCCATGATCCATGATGTGTGTGATCCATGATGACTGACTGATTGGGAGGCTGAACGCAGTATAATCAGAAACCTTTTGTCCATACAATTTCAATTGCTTAGTTTTTTTCTTCAACTGATACTAACCTGTGTTAGTGTTACAATTTTAACACGTTAACTGCCAAGTTAAAATTACGATGACTAAAAATTTCCAAATTTCAATGCCCCCAAAGTTGCACCGGTGGCACACCGAGTTTTCCAATGAATTACAAACTTAGAACTTTCGTTGCGTGCGCCCAAGAAAGAATTGACAAAGAAAGGCCTGTATCTGTATCGGGTTTTTGCTCAATCTGATGAAAATTGAAACTAAAAAATTCAATTCACCAAACCTATTAGATTTGGTGGTCTTCGTTTTACTTCAGAAAAAGAAGTACGCAGTTCTTCAAACTTCACATAATTTAACATACTCTATGATTCATAAAACCTGTCTACGCTTTTAAAAAAATCCAAGTTAGCAACACTGAACGGAACAATTGCTCGGCAGCCGCGACAGACGCAAACAGTCGCTGCATCGCGATGCAGCGTCTAAAAGTTGCTAAATCGCGCGTTTTCGCTTTAGCTGCTAAAGCGCGCGTTTCGCGTCAGCTGCTAAATCGCGCGATTTTGCTGCAAAAAGAAGCGTGTCTGGCCTCGGCCTAATAGGTAATAATATAAACATACGTCTAACTGCGGTTTTCGAAACATCGGTTTTGTTTAGTTTGGGTTCAGATAGCGTTGTGTGTCAACTGTCCACCAATATTTATTTATTTGTTATTTTTATTATATCCTTATTGGATAACAACTCGTTGCGCGTTGCGGTGGCTCTTCGCCTGGGCTGCAAGGTGTGTGAACCCCACGTATGCACCTGCGGCTCCCTGGTAGAAGCCAATGGCCATCACGCTTTGAGTTGCCGACGGTGTGCAGGAAGGTTCTCGCGACACCATGCACTCAATGACATAGTTCGGAGAGCCTTGGTGTCGGCGGGAGTTCCATGCGTACTTGAGCCCCCGGGCCTATGCAGATCGGACGGCAAGAGACCGGATGGGTTGACTCTGGTGCCCTGGAAGAACGGGAAGTGCTTAATTTGGGACGCCACTTGCGTCAGCACTGTCGCCGCCAGCCACCTAGGTCGCACTATCCACTCACCATCGGCCGCGGCAGAGGATGCCGCTGATAAGAAGAAGCGAAAGTATGGTATGTTGGTGTCGCAGTACGAATTTGTACCTGTTGCCGTGGAGACCTTGGGTTGTTGGGCGCAGAGGCTAAAGGGTTCCTCTCAGAATTGGGGCGCAGGCTCAGGGAGAATACGGGTGACTCCCGCTCTGGTGCGTTCCTGGAGCAAAGGTTGGCCATTGCCATTCAGCGTGGGAACGCGGCGAGCATCATGGGCACTTTTGCGCCGGGAGCAGTTAGAGGTGGGTTATTCGGAGATTAGTTTTTTAATTATGATTTTGTTGTCATTGTAAAAAATTGTTTGTTATTTTTTATCGAAAATTTCTATTCTGGTTTGACTTCCAACACTGCACTACACTGCTGCCTTATGTAACAAATACAACAGTAGGTAGACATTCTTGTGATTCGGTGCCCAAATAATTAGAAACGAGAGACACATTCCGTTTCGGGAGCATGCCGAAACATTTAAATTAAAAGACTTTTTTCATTGACATCGTTCATTTTTAAAACCCAGTTTGGAGCCTTTTTATGCGATTTGATGAATTCATTCGACGGAGCAAGGCCCTTATTTAACATTTAATCTTCTTTCGTATCGAGAAACAGGATTCTATCGTGACTTCACAAAGGCCTCTCTTGCTTGGAAGACAGGGAAGGGCGAACAGTGCAATTAGGTAGGGTACGTACTCTTTTTTTTTTTAATTTAGCTTAGTTTTAAAATTACACAAGTGTGGTATAATATTTGAATCTGAAACTTATTTATTTTAAAAAAGCATCTGACGAAATTATCCATGTAGAATTTGAAGAAAAGTTATATAACAAAAAGATAAACAATAGCGTATATGAAATTTCACTAACATATAGGTTCTTATAGTTCTTAGACCATTAATTGAGCTACAAATATCTTAACAGGCAAATTTTCACAATAACAATAGTAGAAGAATATTTAACTTTATTTATTTCGGGAAAAGTAAATGTTCGTTTTACCATTTTTACATTTGTAATTAGATTTTACCCACTTTGCGGGTAAAATCTAATTACAAATGTCACATCAGTTGTACTACGCCGTAACCGCGTAGAGTGCTACGTCGTAACCACATGCTACGCGACAACATACAACCCGCAACCCCGCCCAAAAATAAATAGAAAATAAACAATCTTTGCTTCCCCACAACTGAAAGGAAGTAAGGAAATACAGAAATATTTGTGCGCCTACTAAAGTGTTGCCAGTGTCAGTATTCCCACCACAATATATTTTATAAGACGGATTTGGATGATCCAATTTCCTCTCCGAGAATCTTTGATGTTGCCAGTGAATCATGGGAAAAGTTGAGATGCATTATACATGACGACTACAAGAGAGATTTGCAAAATGCGAGGTAAAACAAAACCAGTAATAAATTGTAGTCTTCTTCATGTAAGTAGGTCATAAAGTTTTTTCACATTTTCACATAACGTAGACGAATGCTATTGTATCGTCGGAAAAGTTAAAAAGATCAGTTTGAAATTTGAAACACAGATTATGCTAGCGTTAGTAATAACGGATTATTTATAGTAGTTTTATTGTGAAAGAAGTTCCCGACCGATATAGTTTCATGTACAAATCAAAATTTATTTGTTTAGGACTTAGAAAATGTGATTGTACAAAAACAAGAGTCCACTAGCCCCGAGCTAGTAAAAACTGCCATCTTCCAACTTGCACATGAAACAAGTGACAAATATTTGCATATCTTAATAAATTAATTAATAATTATTAGTAAGTAAACAGAAGATGAAATAAAGTGAACAGATAATAAAAAATTCAATCGCTTAATAATTTAATCGCTTATACAAGCGTAAATAATTATAAACAGTAAATATATATGATCATTATACAAACAGAAAATTACAATTTGTTTGCAGATAATACATAGTAAACATTAATAAAAATAATTACATTCTGATGAACACCACATTGCTAATCACAACACGTGAAAGTGCGGACTTCAAATAAAATTCTGTAGTACACTAATTCATGGCTTTGATGAATTCTGTTGTTTCAATTTTACATATTGGTAATCGTTATTTTAATGAGACTATATTGCATAGTCTCGTTTAACTCACGAACACATTATCTTATACCTTTAAACGAGCAATTCTTGTATATATATGTATATATATATATACATATATAGAATCTGAATCTAGGAAACGGCTCGAACGATTTTCATGAAATTGTGTATGCAGGGAGTTTCAGGGACGATAATTCGATCTAGCTAAGTTTCATTTTCAAGAAACGTATATTATGCGCGTTTTTAGACAATGAAAAACTGTTACATTAGACATTAGAATGCGAAGGTAAATTTCGCCGCCACGCGCGTCAGTATAATACCTCAGGTGGGAAGTCAGGTGGTCATGAAACGGTAGATCTGGGTTCGAATTCAGACGACTGCTTTTTTTCAAGTTCATTATTTTTTTTATAAAAATATTATATTTATTTTTTATGTTATATTTAAGTTTTTATGACAATTTTTTTTATTGGGAGCCCTTTATCTGTAGGTATCTAAGTATACTCAGTGTTTAAGCCGAGCACAGCTTGGTCACCCAGGTAGGTACTAATCTTTAATACGAGATAAGGTACCGCTGCATTACGCAGCAAGTGCCACCCAGAGACACACCGTAATTTAGGAATATATAGGGATGAAAGTTTGAATGAAACTTTTTATTCATTGATCATTTCTATCATTAGACTCACAGAAATCTAAATAAATTATTTAGATTTCTAAAAATAATAATTCCATGATAAATTAACAATTAATTATTTTATAAACGTTTCACTTAAAATGACTGTATTTTTGATAAAATACAATCATTTATTGATTTATCAAGTCTAATCACAGAAATCTAAATAATTATTTAAATTTCTGTGATTAGACTTGATGAGCATTGAGTAAAGCCAAAATAGTAAGTTATGTAATACAGTTTTATCAAAAATACAATCATTTTAAGTGAAACGTTTATAAAATAATTAATGGTTAATTTATCATGGAATTAATTTTTTTAGACAACCCGTTTGCATTATATTTATTGACAAATTAAATTGAATATAAAATACTTTTTATGCAATAACCGGCTCGGTTTTTAAAATAAAGATCAACAAACTACTAAAATTTGCTTACGGTTACAAAAATTAAGATATATAGTCTAGTGTTTGAGTTTTATTTTTAACTACAGTCAGTTCTAATTTTTTTGGAGAAAATTAAATCGTTATCATCATAAATAAATAGAAAAAGTTGTGTGAAATGTGCCCTTGTCCCATTTGTGTTGTTATTGAAATCTAAAACGCCTCTCTCGAGCCTTTTGCGGGATGGTGGAGTGCGCTTATCGCGGTTGAGGGCAGCTGACGGGGAAGCCTAACGTTTTGCAACATTTGTTACATTAAAATAAATAAGTATTAGTGGCCATTTCTCACACAAACTAAGCAAAACTTATACTATGAAAACTAAATAGCGTATACAATTGTAAATATAACTTAGCCACCAACTTCCATTTAAAATTAAACTCAGATTGAACAAAATTTCATATATTTTCTATAGCTACGAATATAATATCGTCTAAATAAGCAAATTTTTGTTTTTTTGGTTATAATAGGTATTCTCTAAAATGTTTTATTTCAAATAATAAAAATAGGTAAAAAAACTTTTTAAGTTAAACGGTTTTATGTTAAACATACATTGCAATGTTTAAGATAAATGTACTAAAAACTAAAAAATAATAAAATAGATACAGTCGTGGGAATTATAAACATATGCATAGACTAGACTAAAATAAAACCGTGGGGCACGTCAATTGTCCACAATCGTTTATTAAAATGTTTGTTTTGTAATGTTATACTATAATTAGGCAGTTGTTCAACCGACAACGATGGACGTGTGATAAGTAGGGCTAGAATGTGGAAACAAGCTCGATTATAAGCGAGTTTTAGGGTTTCGTAGTGGTGAGCGAGTAGTACTTTTATCAATGTTTTGTCGATTAAAGACAAACTACGAGCAGTGAAACGATTCCTCGCCAGCCAGCAGTGTGAATGTCCAACGATAAACTAGTTGAAACATCTCTTTTATTTACATGGAGTGTATAACTATTGGAATTTCCATGAGCAAGAAAATAGTAAGTAATTTCCTCACCGTCTGCGGGCCAACTGCCTAACGACGAATTAAACGATTCTTCTATCGCACATTAAGTCGATAATTTGTAGACAATTGACGTGCCCCACGGTTTTATTTTAGTCTAGTCTATGCATATGTTTATAATTCCCACGACTGTATCTATTTTATTATTTTTTAGTTTTTAGTACATTTATCTTAAACATTGCAATGTATGTTTAACATAAAACCGTTTAACTTAAAAAGTTTTTTTATCTATTTTTATTTTCTAGTTTTTTTTAGTTTTTATTTCGCATTCTGTTTAATTCATTTAGTGCTTCATTATTGCAAGGTTTCTTGCCCGTTAGTTTATTGCAGTCCAACTCCTCTATACGTAGTCCCTGCAAATATCTTACTCTACTAAGAGCCACGTAGGCTTGATTATACGCCATTTAGTGGCTGCGTTATTGTTATTGAGGTTGTATAGTGCACTGTATTCTTCTTGTCCCTTTTATTTGATACCCATGTTGATGGGATTGATAAAACCTAAGTTATCCGCCATTTTGTAGAGGCCGCCATCTTGGATTTTAATTTTATATAGTACATTGTATTCTACTGGTTGAGCACTTTCATTTGATACCCATATTGATGGGATTGATAAAACCTACGTTATCCGCCATTTTGTAGCGGCCGCCATCTTGGATTTCAATTTTTTATAGTATACTGTATTCTGCTTGTTGAGCCCTTTCATTTGATACCCATGTTGATGGGATTGATAAAACCTACGTTATCCGCCATTTTGTAGCGGCCGCCATCTTGGTTTTTTTTTTTATAGTATATTGTATTCTGCTTGTTGAGCCCTTTCATTTGATACCCATATTGATGGGATTAATAAAATGTAAATTATCCGCCATTTTGTAGCGGCGGCCATCTTGAATTTATAATGATAATGAATAAACATAATTGTATTGTCACCAAAATTCAAAGTGTATACAAAATTTCAGATTAATCGGTTGACAGGAAGAGGGTGAAATTTGAATTACTAAAGGACATTGTTCATTTATAAGGGACTTTGGACTAAACGTGGCCATTGACTGTCACTGATATCATATATTAAACTTGATGGCTTCTAGCAGTTGATATCAGAATATTATCTTTTGGTAGTAGCAGAAAAATTACTTACGCATATTTCCCATAAGTAATGCGAACGTTGACGAGGTTATTTTTAAACAAAACTACAACATTTTGTACCATCGGAGGGCCAGAGCCGTTATTGGACGATGCCAACGATTTCCGAGGGTCAGCTAGGGTCCCAAGAATGCATTTTCATCAACCAAAAACACATCATAACACAATTTCCAAATACGAAACACATGACACAATAAACATAAACAAACAGCTGATAACTACGCATTTTGCATCGACGTATTCAGTGCTGCCATTGTAAAAAATATATTAATATCGATCTAAAAAAATCGATAGTGATCGCGTGGATAAAATTGATGCAATTCTATTATGGTGGCTGCTGATTAAAATAATAACTAAAATACTCACAAGTTAGTGGTTAAAATGAGTAGATGATTATTAATACTGCTCTACGGAATTATTGTTTACTGTTTATTCAGCATTAGGCAGTTGTCTCACCGGCAACGATGAACGAGTAAAGCTAGAATTAGAAACGAGTTGGTGAGCCGCGGGGAGCGAGTGCGTAGTTCCCATAGTTGTGTACCTCGGTTCTATGCGAGTGTGGGAGTGAGGCGAGCGATTACTCGCATCACTCGCTCGCGGCGTAAAATAACGTGTACGTTCAGATCCACACTGAATAGACAGAAATGAACCGCTGGTTGTTCTCTCGGCGTGTTCTAATTCTAATCGCTTAGCGAGTGTTATCTTTCATAGCTCTTGTCGCTCAGCGACTAACTAGTGTAGCGAGTGCTTGCCGGGAGTGTGAACAGTCAGCGATCAACTGTTTGTATATGCATCTCTTTTATTTAGGTATACGGAATGTATATCTATTGTACGTTTCTTGAGCGAGAAAATAGTCGATAGCTACACGTTTTCTCGCCGGCGCGGCGGTAGGAAAACTGCCTAAGTAGATGATTTTGTTTTTCGTGGCGTTGTAAAGTAAAAGCGGGTGCGACGAAAAACCATTGCAAAGGTAGCTACAGTGTCGCTTGAAAACAGCTTAAATACGATATCAAATGTTTATTTCACGCATAATTATTAAGACGACTTTTTCTATCGATTTACAGAAATCAATTTTATTCGAGAAAAAAATCGACATCATTCAAAGCTTATAGACTGGCAATATAATTGGTTGAGAAGTCGGAAATATAGATTAAATTACTTATATAATGAACTTTTTGTCTATTAATCTGGGTACTAAAATAATACATCATAATTCATTACTAAAATAAATCGATTTTTTGACAAAATCAAATTATCAAGAACATTTTGTCCACGGATAGCCCATTTTGAACAATGTCCTTTGACCCAAGAATAAATAATAAATAAAACAAACGGGGTGAGCTAAATAAAACCGTTTAAAAACATCAATAAGTAGTCGCAATTAACGGAGCGGAGCTAACACCCATCTATCATGCCTAAAACAAATACAAACTCCTCCTTTATTAAAGCCAGTTAAAATGAAGCAAATAACGATAGATTCGCTTCATGGTGAGTTAAAATAGCAAAGTCAATAAAAAAAAAAAAAACCAGGCCATTACTGAGAAATTTCCTTAGAGTGATAATTATTTAAAAGTAGATATGTTACTGTCAAACTCCGAACTACGGTAAATCTTAAGATTTAAGTGTAAGTCTTAAGATTTACCGATATGATTTGGTAAATGTAAGTATTTCCAAAAATATGACAATTTTTTCGAGCTTTTACCATTCGAATTCAGTATGTGCTAGGTTTTACTGATGTCAGCTGGTAGATGTTGGTTTCCTAGATCCGACTCGGAGCACCTCGACTCCATCTAGTCGTGTCGCTACTACCCATAGAGTGTATATAAAAAATCGCGGGAGGTTCTGGCGGGAAGCCCACCCAGAGTCAAATCTTACAGAGAGAGAGACGCTCATGGGATTGACATATACCGTGCCTTTAATGTAAATCCTAAGATTTACCATTTGAATGGTTGGAAAAGTACGAATCGCAAACTCTTTTGGACATTTACCATTAAGAATTGGCAAATCTTATGTTTTACACGGTAATCTTAAGATTTACCGTAGTTCGAGGTTTTACAGTAACATATACATAATTCTAATCATCTAACGATGAAAATGCCACCTTCAATGTGCCACAAGTTGAAAATATTAGCTCCACGCCATTATGCCCTAGCAGGGCTATCATGCTAGAGTAGCCATTCTAGGGTTGGCGCACTAGAGTAGTCAATCGATTATTCCGTAGGCGAGGAAACGTGTTCTAGTGGCTCGATTTCGGATTTATCCAAGTTAGCAATATCGGGACAAAGAACGGCTAGAGTTCGCACCATCAACGAAGTCCAGTGGCAAAATTGTTTAACTAAGTACAATGATGTTCGTTTCTTTGTAGAATACGATAGTAGCTCTATTCATTTATAACCATGAGTGGTGACACAGTCTGAGTGGTGAAACCGTTGACGTCAATGACTTGTCTCCGATAGATTGAAACTTGTAGTTAACACTTCTTGTTTTGGGAAGAGGATTAATAGGTTTTCTGGTTCAATTTGCGAGTAAATGTTGTGTCATCTTCATTTGGGATAAGTGTTTGAACTATTTAGAGGGTATTTTCTTTGAGAATAGGGTGATGAGGGAGGGACGAAACTGACCGCTGGACTTCTGATATATTTAAGCCACAAAACCTTTTAAAGATATCAGCAAAATCGAATCGGTATAAACATTTTTGACAAACCAATTTAAAGAATCTAAAAAGTGTTGTTGTTTAACATTTAACAGAAATTTATAACGGTTATTTGCAATTTAAAATCTACTGGTTTTGGGTGGTGTGGAAATAAAACATTTAAAATTATATTAAGGACTGTTTTTTTTTCAAGGTGAAACTTGTTTAAAACGTAACTTTATAAGTTTACCAGCAGTTTTTGATGTGTTTTTTTGATTTGATAAAATTTCTGGAACACTGGTGAATTAATTCATAAATATAACTGCTAGTTCCTAATATTGTGGCCAATTACCGCTATGTTCACTAGATTCATGACAACACTGTCTGTCAAATCTACGCGCTCTTTTAGTTTGCATTATCTCGCTGTACATTTTTTTAATCAGTTTTTTAAGGGGATTTTATGACAAGTCATGGCAGCCCCATAATTTATAACAATTGCTATGCTAATAAGAAATAGGTAGGTACTAAAAGGCGTTAAGAGCTATTTCATTGCTGTTCGTTCGAAGCTGCCATTCAGAAACATTAATTTTAGAAGGTGGTTTATTTTAAAATAACATGATAGCTAACACTCTAGTAACACGCAAGACAGTTTTAAATGCAGTGTTTAGAACCCAGACTGCTTCAAAGTACGGATTTTGAAGGGTCAAAAGTGTTTACAAAACTCAAAAGGCAAAATGCCGCAAAAGTATCGAAAGTTCACTTCGGTTCTTACATGAGATAACCGACGTTGTAGCTATGTGGCCACTGCTATACCTTCGCAACCATTTTGAGTGGTATTCAACTCATTACACATAATTTTTAACTAACAACACATCCTTCATGGTGGTTTTGTTTTAATTGCCTAAACTTAATCTTTCGCACTTTTTTATTCAAATTATGATTAGATATAAACGTAAAAATGGCTTCAACTTTATTGATATAGGAACTCTGTAGGTCAAAATTAAAGGTGTAATGCCGTACATGTATAATGTTCTTTAGTAGCATTATGACGAGGCGACAAAATTAACTATTCAAAATAACCCTATGCCATCCTCCATTGGTTATTATTAGGGCCATATATTCGGCCCTGTGATGTTTGTCCATTCAGCTATTTATCCATTCCCACTATGGTTCAACAACGTCAGTCCTAATCAAGCGTTTGGTAGCTATGATATTCTGTTTAAATGGATTACAATACTGTTTCAATTAATTTGTAAAAATATATAGATGGTATTAGGTAGTTTTTATTGATTTGGAATAAAAAAAAATAAAGTGCGAATTTTTTTGTTGTAACATCATCATCATCATAATCAACAGCCCACTAAACGTTCCCACTGCTGGGACTCGGGGCCTTCTCTCGCAAAGAGAGAGTTAAGGCCATAATCCACCATGCTGGCCCAGTGTGGGTTGGTGGATGACACATGACTTCGAAAGATTCTAGGTACATATCGGTTTCCTCACGATGTTTTCCTTCACCGTATTAAGTTAGTGGCATTACGCACATGACTTCGAAAAGACAGTGGTGCGTGTGGGGTTTGAACCCGGGGTCTCCGGATCGGCAGGCGCCGTTCTCCCGACTACACCAGCCGTAACCATCCATTGTAACATACATAATTATGTAAATCCACGTAAATATTTGGTTATGTAACGGTTTGGTTTTGGTTAACGATCTAACTGCATTTTTAAAAGTTAACTATACTTCACTATGATTTTTCGTTCAACAATGTTATATACAGATTTTTGATACATTTTGTCACAAAAATGTTCGAAAGCTCCAAATTAAAGGTTCTAAAACTTTCCACTGATTATTTTAAAGACCACACGACGTAAATACATAATAGATAATGAGAACTGTTACCAGCTCACGATTTCATTCAGACTTTGCTAAGGCCTTAAGAGTATGTTTTAGCTCCCTCGTATATCATGTAGTTAAATTTACACTCTTCCAAGGAGTTGAAAAACACACTAGTTGATTCAAACTCTTTATTTAACGCCTCACTGTAACATCGATAAAATCTTCACATAAAATGCGCTTCACAACCAAAGTTAAAACACAATAAACTGCGCACTAGTGATGTTCCTTCACTTTACAATGACCGTTCCCGAACAAATAAGATGATTATCAAATGCAGTTCTAATAAAAAATATAAGAGTTTTAGTAGAAGATGTCCATTAATTAGTTTTTTAGTAGTTTTTTTTAGTGGTAGGACTCTTGGCAGATTCCGCCTGGGGAAGTACCACACCTTTGCCAGTTATTCTACCGCCAAGCTCTAATGTACAAACATTACGGTTTGAAGGGCAATGTTTTCAGTGATATTACGGGGCTTAGAGATATAATATCTTAGATCTCTGGGTGACGAGCGCAGTGCAGTGCTAGGTAATATTTTGAACTTTCATGTTCTAATAGCTGCGTGCCACTGTGCTGTTATGTGGCAGGCATGTTGCTTACCATCAGGCACATGTTCTGTTCGTGCCGTCACTCTATGCTGTATAAAAAAAAAAGTTAGGTGGAGGAGGAGGAGCGGGAGTACTGTAGAATCTCATATCAATTTTACTATGGAAAGATCACCGTTCTGTAAAAACTCAGTTTTTTATAGTACCAGAATAACAGTGCGAGAAAAAAAATATATTTAAAGATAATATATGATAGCTCAGAAATATAACCAAATCAATAATTGAGTAAAAAAAAATCTATAAAAAACCAAATCAAGATTTTTTTTTTCAGAACTATTTCTGATGCATTTAGAAACATGCCGTAGAAATATTCCTATGAGATTTGAACAGAATAAAGAATTGAGCTAAATCTCACGAAAAATGGCACAAAGTTTCACCATGGGGTAGTAAATTAAACAAAAATTAAATCACATCACCATTTAATTAATGGACGGCCATTTAACTCAACTCACTGCTATTAGCTACGTAACGTCTTTATTAACTAAAGTTATTTTCAACTAATAAATATTAACGCCACGGAATTAAATTGGCATATTTGGAATAACATTTTAACCACCTGAGACCTAACTTAATCTCAAGCTTAAAATCGTTTCATGGTGCACTTTCCAGAAATTTAAACGAGGAGGTTTGACACCCCTTTTATAACAATGACGTTTAGGCTGTACAATACGTTGCCTTGGAAGGTTTTTCACGATGGTTACAATCTGAAAGTTTTCAAATTGAGAGTGAAAATTGGTAAAATGGTGCACATGAAAATTATTTTTATTTTGATCCCTTTGTATTTGTTTGCATATCAAACTTCAAAAATTCTGTATTCATTTGTTTTTATCAAACAGTTGACAGTATTTTGCCTTACGAAAATATTGAGTATATGCATAAAACACTCGCAAACCTTGCAAAACAGACAAATTCCAATAATTTTAAAATCTGTGCGTGTAAAAGAGGGAATCTGACTGACCTTGTGGCTAAGTGGTTAGTAGCTCTGCCTGCGAAGCCGAGGGTCGTGGGTTCGATCCCCACCCAGTGCAAATATTTGTGTGATGAATTCAAATGTTTGCACTGTGTCTGGGTGTTTCTATGTATAATAAGTATGTATTTAAAACTATATAATTATTATATCAGCTATCTGGCCGCCATCACACAAGCTTTGCTTAGTTTGGGGTCAGATGGTGTTGTGTGTGAATTGTCCACCAATATTTATTATTATTTATTATTAATCTGGTACGGAATTTCCATTGTTCGTGTACTCCCCAGCACTAGTGGGAGCGGTCGTGGCTGCAATAAAAATATCACAGGTAGCGCGAGCCTGCGTATAACATCAACTACGTACAGTAAAAAGAAGATATTTAGGCTCACCGTTGAAACTTTATAGGGTAATATCGTTACTGGGCGTGATTGCCTTCAGATAGTTTTCGAGGCACTTTTCCTTCAATTATTGGAAGAGAAATTGTCAGTTTTATTGTTATGTGTCGAAGTGATGAGGACGTTAGAAGTAACGTTAAATGTTATAAATGTCAATGTATACAAGGTGTTGCAGAAAGGTGCAACAATATTTATGGTAGTTCATCTACATTAAGTTTTGAATCATGTATGTGAAAATTAGGCACGAAAGCTCAAAAAAATTTTCCAAAAAAAATATTAAATTTTTTAGTTGTTATTTCATTTAACATACCCCTAAAGGCCAGATCTCCGCACGGATTTTTGTACGACGTCGCGGCGTCGGTGGCAAGGTCGTTTGTCTGCTGTACATGCTTTAGGGTTGAAGCTGGTGATTTGGTGGGAATTTTACGTCAAACTTTGACTCGAATTATCTCGTGATCTACCGTGCTGAGGGGAAAGAGACCTTGGGTGATGAAGTCTACATCAGTGTTAGAATGGACTGTTAAAATATTGTTGGGGGTAAATCCACCACGTTGTATAATGTCGCCTTCACTTTTGGCAATAATCTAAATACCTACTTGTAATTTCCACATGATTCTAAATAAACATAAATCAAATATTATGCACGTAAGTACATTAAAACGAATGAAAAATCAATCACTATTACAACGCTATATAAATGGCTTAATTATAATTAAAATCCATGTATACATGTATGTACAAATGGATTAGATGCTTGTTACTTTTTCCTGTAAAAACTACTGAATGAATTTTGATAAAATTTGGTTAAGAGAGATCATAAACCATTTATCAAATATAGGAACATAAAAAAATCTTCGTGCGGCGAGCGTAACGTTGCCTGCATCACCGAAGACCATCCAAGAGTTCAACCTACAGATGGCCATCAGGAACAGAAATGCAGCCGTAGAGGAGGCTCTCGGCCGGGAGGAGGCGGCTTAGGCAAATGGAAATAAGGCAAAGAATCGATGTCGAGTCGATTACCAGCGGAATCCCAACCGGTAGTGATCGGCTCAACAGACGAGCACCAACTAGTATTAGGTTTAAAATGTTTCCAACTCCCCCTTATTTTCCTCTTCTTCTGATTAGCCAAGAAATATGTAAAAATAAATAAGATTTGAAATGACAAAAGTCACGGACCCCGGAGTCTGTGGAGCAGCAATTTTGAATAATAAAAAAAAAAAAACTGTAACTGGGCGGGTACTTAAATACATGGCTATAGTTTTTCAAATAGAATTATAAATTTTAGTTACTTAATATTATATAGTGGTAGGAAGGACTATTTGCAGCCGCCTGGGGAAGTATCGCAACTTTGCCAGCTATTCTACCGCGAATCAATGGTGTACAAACGTTACTGTGTTTCGGTTTGAATGGCAATATTTTCAGTGAAATTACAAGGCATAGAGCTAAAACATTTTATATCTCTGGTTAACATCTTATATATATGATTTTGGATTCTTCATATACCAATAGCTGCGTATCACTGTGCCGTTATGGCCAGGCTTATGACTTACTATCAGGCATATGTCCTGCTCGTCTCGTCTATACGCTACAAAATAAAAATATAACAGCAACAACAACCGAGCACTTACAGAAGAAATCTCATCAAGAAACAATTAAACCACGAACTCTGCAAGGTATTGAAAAGGTAAACTTTTACAAAACTGAAGTCAGATAGAATGCAGAAGTTCTTACCGTATTTTTTTATACCTTGTAAATACACTACTTTCAATTTTTAACATCTGAAATTGTATCTTAAAAATACTTTAAAACGCATTTTTAATTTCGACAAATGAAGAGTAAAATTTGAAAATAAGCAATAAAAATAAACAATTTACGAGTTACCATTTTAAAAAATATAACAACATTATTCATTAATATTATTCAATAAAGTGAATTCGTTTATTTATTAAAATTTTGTGGGACCAAATTAAACATTCTGTCAATACTGTATTTATATACATAATATAAATCTGAAAAGGTTTTTTCTAATTTAATCTCTAAGCTAATCTCTGGTACTTACTATTGGACCGATTTTAAAAATTAATTCAATGTTGAATATGTACGTGACCCCTGAGTGCTTGTAATACGTTGTGTATAAAGTATTACGGGCGAATCCGGGGTGGTCTGCTAGTTTATAATAAATAGCTAAATATCCGTAAAATTATAATAAATTCCGAGAAAATTGCATCCACTAATATGAACCATTCGGTTCATATTACCTGTTATTGCTTAAATTTTTCTATGTGGCTTACAAATTTTCTACGGCTGTGTAAATCAAAATCTAATTTAAAATAAGTGTTTCCAAGTAGAAGCCAGTTCGATGAAAGTAACGTCATCTAATGATTTTTTTTTTGCACCTAGAATAATTATTTAATATACTACATATTTTTTATTCTTTGAATTTTCTGCTGTCTATGGGTACAGAAAAAAAACACTGTGACGAATTTACAATTCTCAAACGAGGATTTATCTAAAAAATTGAATTGTGGCGAATTTACACACACTTTTTTTTGTGCCGAAGCGCCTATAACCGGAAAAACATAGTTTAACCAAGAGCTAATCCATCAACCAAAGCCCCTAACAGTACAGTCCATCAGTAACACAACCACATGAAATTGAATAACAAATACAAATTACTAATGGAATGGGGTCAGGCTGCCGCGGTGAGGTGATTGAATATTGGTTTCGAATTAATTGCACGTTTTGTTAGTGTCGGTTTTTACAACAGCACATTTATATGGTTTGTGAGTTAACGTTAGCTCCGTACGTCTTCTGCGTTAGCTCATTCTATTTACTCGGGAATACTTGTTATGGGTTTAGCTGAGTTGGGTAGAACCAAAGAGTTTACATATACTACGCATTGAGTTAGAACAAACGCTTTTCACCGAAAGCACGGATCTGTTCGCTCTTGTTTTGTCGCTCTTGTGGAAGTGTCATACTTTTGTCGCGGCACATCACTATGTTGCTATAGCTAACTTACACCTCATCTGCTTACGATTGTTACAAAGGAACGGTGCGGGAAACCCTGATCTATTCACTTATTCTTTATCTAAGGGTAGAACATAGTATGTGGGCCTCTACGCCTTATTGGTGGCCTACATACTAAAAACCCTTGGGTGTTTCATCCGCGCGCCGTCACGCCGATGCTACGGCTACGCTTTCGCACTCTACCACTGCTACGGTAACGGTTCTACGATATTTTAAGATTATTAAGACTATTTTAAGACTATTAAGTGAAATAGGCTAACTGCTATAAATAGAGGTAATCATTTAGTAATGATATTTTCAGTAAAGTATTGCCGAATACAATTTTACTGAGTGAAATTAACAAAATCAAATTGCAAATTTATTTACACTTACGATTTTACTGAATTGCTATTACAAAATATTATTTAAAGAACGAAATTATAGTTTTTATTTTTTACGTAAAAAACGCTGTAGTTTTTAACAATACATCAATATGTGCCGTAATACTATTAGGATATTCAACAGAAGACAGCAAGTGATGAGTGAAATGAACTGACCGAAAAAAAATGTTGCTCAATCACATTAGAACATCTGAAGGGATCAGGTTGAAATTTAGAATATAATTAGACTATAGTTTGGAATATAAAATTAGCTACTTTACATCTCGGAAAAATTAGAATTGTGGGAACTACGCCGATAAAACCGTGGGGCACTGCGGTCTGTCAAAGTACTGACCGTCTGTCTCCCCCTCTTCGACTGTACTCAGTTGGACAGCTTACAAGTGACGGCATAGTGCTGAATCTTATTACTTTATACCCTTCTATCATCCTACATAGGTCTCCTGGTAGTTAATTTACTCCGTGAATTTTGTTCACGGGCCTGTAGTCTACTATTGTAAGCAATCAGGCTCATTTGCTCATCTCAAGCAGAGTAGAAGCAAATTGCTGACGAGATAAATATGAATTGAATACAACCATATATCACACTAAGCTTACATCGCTGTGAGCCGCCAATAATGATGAATATCCATCATAATCACCCAAACTCATTAACAGCTACCGTGACGTTTCTCGCGGTTCCTCACCCAGAATTAATACCTATCAGTGTAATCTCCAGAAACAATATAAGCCTCTTAAATCATTTTTGAAGTCTACGCAATCTCTTAAAGTTTAGAAGTTGGTGAATGAAAAAGAATTGATGTTTTGCCAAGTTTGCTGAGTTTCCTAAGTTTGGCAAACTCTGTTGCTGTGTTACTGTTACTTGGCCGGATAATGGATGGCCTGTCGATCAGGCTATTTGGTTGACAAAATATTAATGAGTTAAAAGCGGTTTTTGTGATTTATGGTTGGATACAAGTTGCTGTGATACTTAACGAATTAACGAGAATGTAGGCTCAACATTTTGATTCGTGGACGATGCAAGATTTTCAAAAAAGGCAATAAATTGACACTACAAAGTTTCTCACTAATATTATGCGTGCGAAAGATTTTATGTTTTAGAGTTTATTGCTCAATCACGTTGGAACGGCTGAATAGATTGAGCTGAATTTTGGAACACAGGTGGTATACTAAATTTGGATTTAGATCTCATGTCCGTAGAAATAGCATAATTTTAGATAACGAAAAGATCCAGGCAACATGAGAGTCCCAATGGCATTTCTTATGGAATCTTTGTATTCAGTATTATCATTCGTATTATATCAATGGTAAAGTATAGTTTTATATGCTGCGGGTTAATATACAACCAATTAACTTTGACTTTTATTTATTTTGTTACAGGTAAGTCTCGACCTGCCGATGACGGAACCAAGGAGGACCCATGTCTTACTGGTAAGTGTCTATCTTAGAATTGTTGTTGACCTAACAAGTTAAGTCCTTCATTCTAATAGAATTCATTGACATTTATGGAAATAACTCAAAAGATTCCCGTTAGAGATATTTTTTTCGGTCTTCGGACCAATAATGCCGCAGTTCGAAACACAAAACAGGCACATAAACACACAGACAACGTCAAAGTTAAGACCAAGCAGCGAACTTTATCTCTTTGGAAGAAAGTCAAGTTCATAATCCACCAAGATGACCAACCGCAAGTTGGTGGATGACGCCCGTCTTCGAAAGATATTTTTATTTCAACACTCTTCTTCACGATCTTCATGGTATTGTCCTTCGCCAATAAAACCACAGCTAATGACAAACTCGCACATCTACACTTAGTGGATCACTACGGCTACAAAATTAAAAACATTCCCATGTTTCACTGAAGATTTCATACACATATTATATATACCATACTAATTTACACACTCAAATCTTTACTAATATTTATTAATCTATTACAAAGCTCAGGTTTTTTATACGAAGATCCTGGTTTCTCATAACCCCAAACCTACATTAGTTAATCCAAACTTTGTAATGTTACATTTATATTATATGGCCGTATAATTTAAAATTCAAGGCCGCAGAGTCTGAGATATTAAAAGATGTTTATCTAAATAACGTAATTAATTTTTCTCCTTATTATTCCTTTGAGGATTCTCGGTACTTTTTGCGTCAAAACTGGCTGGAAACTGAAGCCAACTTTGCGTGTTTTCTTTTAAATTACGACCTGATGACGATGTCTCAATTTATTAGTATGAAACGAATATTTTATAAATATACTAGCGGCCCATTCCGGCTGCGCTCGGATATTGTAATTTAAAGACTATTAATCGAAATAAAAACTATCCTATCTCTCAAGTTGGACCAGACCGCTCGCGATGTGCCAATTTAATTTAAAATCGGTTAAGTAGTTTAGGAACCCATCGCGGACAAACATCGTGACAGGAGATTTATATATATTAAGATGATATTTAAATAGCGTGATAGATAAACATAAACTCTTTATTGTCCACAATATGAAACTTACATAAAAAAATATAATTTAAAAACTCAAAAACCCGACTGCGTAAAAAGTGAACCAAACTACGTACTCGCATACTAAAAAAAACTGAAAAGAATAAAACAAGCATTTAGATTTCTGGTGGTCTAGAATTCTATAATATGTTATTGTATTAATATTATTGAAATATATACAATATTTTCTAAAAAAGAGCATTACAACTGAAGAGTCGGGATCCATTATTATTCGACATACAATGTAATTGTTCAACGGATCCCGACTGTTCAGTTGTAATGTTCTTTTATTAGAAAATATTGTATATATTTCAATAGTATTAATACAATAACATATTATAGAATTCTAGACCACCAGAAATCTAAATGCTTGTTTTATTCTTTTCAGTTTTTTTTTAGTATGCGCGTACGTAGTTTGGTTCACTTTTTACGCAGTCGGGTTTTTGAGTTTTTAAATTATATTTTTTTATTTTATACTTTTTAGTTATGAACAATGTTGTGAACGTTAATATGCTCAACATAATAATATGCATCTTTTGGTTGTTGACCAAATGTCTTCGTTTCTACTGATATAATATGTAGGCGAAAAAAAGGTAGTCCAATATACCTATTAGCATAGATCGTAGAACCCAAGATGGGCCCCATCCCAAACTTCACGGCGCACGCAATCATGTCAACGTTGGGAAGAGTGAGCTCACTCTTTCCGTTCTAGTCCGTTGCAGGACGCGGTGGACGCCGGACGTTTTTACCTATCATTATTCGGTGTCAACAACCAAAATAAGAAGAACCACAGCAAATCTCGCCGCTAGTGATTATAGGGGTCAAGTAGATTGGTTGTTTGTAAGCCATTTACGATACATACAGAGACGCAGTTTATTACCAATTTCAAGGTGATCAGGGCACATCTATTGATTTATATCCATGCCTACTACTAGAGACATTAGTATATAATGTCCATCCACATTCACACGTACAGTTAGTTATACGAAGTTTTCTGCTACCTAAAAACCTCTAAATGTGAGAATGGTTGTTACTCAACTTTAAATCGATATACATCCTAAACGGTCAGTCAAATCGAAAAACATTGAGAAAAAGCTAAACATTATTTTTAAATACCTATTCAACGATACCCCTCTTGACATACTTTGGTGATTTTCATTTTTTTTATTTGGACAATATGGCGTCCTGAATCCGCCATATTGGACTTACACTAATGTCATGTCTTTAGTGTCACTCGCCAGATTAAGAGAAATCGATTGACGTGTGAATCATAAAAATCGGCCCAGGCGTTTGGTCTGTATAGTGCTTCAAAGGAACATACAAACATACATACATACATACATACATACATACATACATACATACATACATAGACTGTTAAACACATTACCACTCCTTTGCGTCGCGCAGTCGGGTAAAAACAAAGAGACTTAGTCTAGAACAAGTGAAACAAGTGGCGACCTTATCGCTAAAGGCGATCTCTTTCAGGCAACCGAGATCAAGCGTGAGTTGAGTAATCAGCGTAGTATAACCACCCTACTATGTGTAACATTAAGTGTGGGTTTTTGAACAGTAAAATTCACTAAATAACTACAAAAGATGATTATTACAAATTAATTAGTTGCTTATCACCAAATATTATCTAACTATTCTAATAAAACGAAGTAGGTACATGATGTTGATTGATTATGCAAATGTAGTTTATCGAGAACAGAATAGCGATGATTGCATAACGTCTTTTACATTAGACTATGGATGGAGTCGACTTGAAGATATCTCAAAGAACTCGGGATCATAAATCATGGGTTTTCGGAGGCTCGTCTTACAAGTTACGAGCTAATTACGCGCTAGCTTTCCAGTAGCCTTTAATAAGTAATACGAAGCAGACGCCCACGGGCTTAGGCTGAGCTTACACTGAAGACAGCGATCCGATACAATGGAAATGTATCCAATGGGGTGGTGAAAAAAAAAACGAACAAGCGGTGTTTCGAATTCTATTTTTTAACTTTGGAAAACACAACGAAAAGGATTATATGTTTTTTTTTATGAAGAAAATAAAAAAGTTTTAAAAAATCATGCCTTAGGTCGTGTTGGAGTTACCTGTGGGGGTTTTAGTAGGTAGTGGCACCATGTCGTGTCCCATGATGTCCCATGATGTCGAGCCTGACATACCCCACCATGTCCCCGCATGAGCATACGTAAATGTATTTCCCCCCACATAAAAAAAATGGTAAAAAAGTTGTGTCCTTCCAACAATACTTTTGTGACATAGGTATAGCAAAATTAGTTTTCCCAAAATATGTTTTAAAAAGCTTGCGTTCTGTTTGCAAATAGAACGCATATTTTTGTTATGAAAATACAATTACTTAATAGAAAAATGACAGAGAATATGAAAATGAGAATCCATATTGATTTTATTCCTACTAAAATATTATAAATTGTAATCTTTTCTAACACATTATTGTACGTTACGAAGTTTGTGCCATCAAGGCTTTAGATACTACAGTGTTCCAAACTTATGCAAGCCGGCGGCCAAAAGAGAAACAAATGATGATAATTACGATCTAGGTTAAAGAATACAAATAAAGCAACGTTTTCAAGCAGAATTTTTAAGTGTATTGTCGCTATTATCTCAACAAACTAGACTAGACGTAGGCTTGACAGTTTTTTGTTTATAAAGTGACGAGACGAGCAGGTCATGTGCCTGATGGTAAGCAACATGCCTGCCACATAACAACACAGTGACACGCAGCTATTGGAACAAGAATTTTCCAAATCATTACCTAGCACTGCACTGCGCTCGTCACCCAGAGATCTAAGTTGTTATATCTCTAAGCCCTGTAATTTCACTAGAAACATTGCCCTTCAGACCGGAACACAGTAATGTTTGCACATTACTGCTTGGCGGTAGAATATTTGGCAAAGGTGTGGTCCTTCCCCAGGCGGACTCTGCCAAGAGTCCTACCAGTATAAATCACTAAACTAAACCATTATTAAAAAGCAAAACTTTTCTATGTCTACGAGAACAATGCTGTCTTTACGTACATACCTACTGAAGATTATATACCTAATATTTTATCTGTACACGGCTTGGTAAAATATTTTAGTATTTTATATTCAACATTTCTGTAACTACCTAGGTATTGAACAAATTTTAACCAGGCTACATTGTTTCGTAAATTGAAATTAATTTTAATACATTTATTTGAGCGCTGTTCACCTTAACATCGCCACAAAATACGTAAATTAAGTAGGATCTATTTAATTCAATTAAATAACAATGTTACACATAATACTCTGTAGTTAGAGTCTTGCTAGTATTTATATATATTTGTTATGTAATTTTGCAAATTTTTATGATTTTATAACGTCTTCTAGATGTTCTACTAGATGCCATGTAGGTACGTATACGTTTTTCTTGGTAATTTATTTTCGCTTAATCAGATTAACCCGATTAAAACGTTACATAAAACTCCTCACGATAATCACTAACTTACGCTATCTATTATTAATCAAGGCACTTAGGGCGCATTCAATTTCATTAAAATCCGGTCAGCCATTACAGAGATACGTAGAAAAAAAACAATAAAAAATGAAAAAAACAGTAGCCGAGTGATTTCCTTAAAAATCTAGTATTTATATTAACACTCGCAGATTCGAGATAAATTGTCCTTACCACACGTCTTTATTATATATGTAAATCACCGTAAAATTGGTAAAACTGTCAGATTACTAAACCAACCTAACCTTCCTTACGATTATAATCTCATGCGTTAGGTCATAATAATCTGACGGTGTTGACAATTTTACGCTGACAGATTGCGAAATGCATTTTTTTAATTTTTTTATGAATATTCTCTATATGAACCACTAACAGTGCCCCGCGGTGGTACCCGCGTAGTTCCCGACCCAGTTATTTTGCCGGGATAAAAAACTTATCTGTTCTTCCAGACTACCAGTTCCAAAATTCCAGACCTGAATTCCAAATTTCAGCCCAATCCGTTTGTACGTTACAACGTAATTATTTCAAACATAACTTGACGTGTAAATGAATTTTGAATGACTAAAATATTGAATAAAATTTTGAATAAATGAACCCTACAAATATTTTATTAATTAGAAAACGAATCTCCGAATAACTTACCCCTAACTGCTCCCGGCCCAAAGTGCCCATGATGCTCGCCGCGTTCCCACGCTGAATTGAGCAACATTGCAATGGTGCTACAAGATTTTTGCGCTTTATTACGTTTTTATTTTTTATTTCAATATATTATATACATTTGTTTAAGGTGAAATATCTACATTCAATCAATCCAGTTAGATATCAGACAAACGATCCAGATACGCGTCTGGATCGTGTATTTCTAACTCTAGTATGAATCAGGCCTAAACAACAGTGTTTTAATAAAACAGCGAGGCGGCGATAGCTTGGCTCATGAAATTTATATAAACGCCAGGGATTGTCTCGTGGATAATGCTGAAGTAAGCGTTTCTCGCTCTTATCCGTTTGGGTTAGGAAATTTTTACATAGGCCTTGAGAAAAGTCTTTGAATGCCTATTTATACCTGTTGGAGATTTAGAGGACTTACCGCCGTATTCTGAGCATTTATTCAAGGCATACGCGAGCCAGAACGATGTCGGATTTCTTAGTTAAATCAAATGGAAATAGATTATTCTGTGTGGGTGTTTCTATGTATCATAAGTATGAATGTATTTGTATATTAAATATGTATTACATTGTTAAAAAAGAAGATTTATAAAAAATAATAATAACTAATTATTACAAACTTATAATTAAAATGTATTATTTTTATAGTTTTAATACCTCTTCTAATATATTATTTCGGAATGGCGTACAAAAATCATACGACAAGGAAATGATCGAGAGTTGCAACCCCGCAACTCTTCAACTGCGCGCAGCAGCTTACAAGTGACGGTATAGTGCTGAATCTGTTTACTTTATACCCTTCTATCATCTTCTATCTTCTTCTATCATATATATATAGGTGTCCTGGTGGTTCATTTGACCCACACATTTTGTTCACGGGCCTGTAGTATAATAGTTAGTGTACGCCTTTTTAGAAATGTTAATTTGAACATTGACAAACCTTAGAAAAACTTTGACGATATCGGAAGTATAGTGGAACAGTATATGGGGTACTTGGTCTGCCATCTCACTAAATGTTAAGATCTATCATAGCCTAACTAACATCTATTCTGTCGAGACGCCGGTCAAGCGTAAACCAAAACCAGTAGAGCGGCGCGGAACCCATATGGGTTTGGCACCGGATATTTATGACTCATCATGTGAAAAAAATATAATTAAAAAAAAAAACTAACTCTCAAAAATTTTGAAGTTAGTTAACTAAAAATTTTTTGCGGCAACAGTCAAAAAACTTATGAAGTAGTGGAATAAATGAATATAATTTGTCTTAACATATCCTTTTGATCATGCGTTAATGATTAAAAAGATGTAAAAGTATTCCATAAATTAATTTGTTTAGAAGTAACATACATAGTGTAGTAGTAGTCTTCATTTTGAAAACGGGTGGCTCGCAGCAACTGACCTACTTCTAGATAAATGGTTCAAGGCGAACAGGTAAAGTTTAATGTTTTAATAAACAGGCTTACGTTTGTTGTAACTTCGCCTGTGACGCTTATTATGTATTAATTAAAAGTTAATTTTTAATATCTTTCTTGTTGTATTGTTAAAATGGCGAATATAAAATGTTGGTGAAGTAGTTGATTGGAATCAGGTGTATTAATGAATTTCTCATGATTGGTTTTGGGATTTTATATTGATAATTTGAAGTACTGAGATGAGCAACACTAGCATACACATGATGGTAAGCAACATTCATACACAACTAAATCATAAGCTGTTAAAAAAACTTGGGAGTCATAGGAACTGCCGATAGAAGTGAAAACTTAAAACTCAGAATTTGATAGTTTACCTTGGAAACTACATGGGTGTAACCAGAGGGCGTGGCCTCGCCATGTTGGCATGGCCATTTAGAAATGCGTCAGCATTTCCTATTGGCTGATGCGTTTCTAGATGGCCAATAGCCATGGTCCCGAGTTTACCCGAAAAATTCTTACGTGGTCGTATCAATTTTAAATAGACGTGGAAAAAATATTTTGCTCGGTATTTATGTAATGTTTTCGATTTAATTCATGTGTATAATCACAGAAATCTAAATAATAATTACCTAATTACTTAGATTTCTGTGTGTATAACAGTGATGTACAATATTAATGTTCAATGCATGTAGGTACAATAGAACTTGATTTCGAGAAAAAATATGTTTTTTTATGGAGATCTAGAGTTAAGTACCTTCTTGTTCTATGATGATGTTAGTTTGTTAAAGGCTGAATAGAGATAATACAATCGTACAATTTCGTTGATTTCATTGAAGACAGGTGCTACTGCATTCACATCGGTAAGGTTTTCCAAAATGGTTTAGTACTTAGAAATACAGTACTTAGAAGTACGTAAATTTAGAAGCGTTTAGTATGAGTCTTGGGTGTTTATTAAATCTTATCAAACGAAACATCGAGACGAGACAGACTCGTTCAAAATCACTGAATTATACTGCCGCCCAAAATTTATCAAACTCCATCCCCCAGACAAAAGTTCGGCCATCCACTAAAACAAATCCAATCATCTCCATGCCCACTCTACGCACACGTAAAAAACTTGTATAAAACATCGATATTCCAGTATCATTTAGCCGACTCGCCTCTCACCAGTCCGAAGTTCCAGCAAACTTCTTGCGAAGTTATACCGTTCGTTGCGTGCGATCGTTACAAGCGATCGTGACTTCGCTGATTAATTCATCCCAGTTGATGGGGCCTATTGTTTTTCGTCTTTTTTAGGTTATTTGGCTTTGATAAATGAGTGGCGATTTATCTATTGTTCCCAGTCGATCTCGGTCGGGAAGCGAGAGATAATTAATATTTTTATCCCACGGAATGACGGTCGAGTTTAGACTGAGACGCGACGTGGGTTACTCAATTACCTACCGTCTTTTCAGGTTCTTGACGTTAAATTTTACGTATTTCGAATAACTGTCTTAATTCTCAGTACCCGTGGGTTCAAATTAGATTAACAATAAAATTGTTGTATATTCAAGATCTCTCTTTAACGGTATTAGAAAACAAGGTTTCAGTAAAGTTATTTAATTTAGTCTTACCAACATTTTAAACTAGTTTCTTCGTTCGCGTAGACAAATAACTATTTATTCTTTGGAAATGAATAATTACTTGTCAAACTCTATTTTGAACTAATTTGAACTACCTAATTTTTTTATCTATTCAAATGTTAGTAATTTATCAATTCTGGTATTTCGACGTAGTTAAATGATATTCGATACTCACATTAAAAGCTAAGTATTAGTACAGGCTACTTTGCATCCTGGAAATAACAAACGGATGTAAAATATTTTACAAAATTCTATGCAACTGAAGACACGTGCTAATTCCACCTTGTAATAATGATGTTCTGAATTCTGTTAAATATTTTTTTATGCACTGAATTAGATGAAGATAAGCATAAGGAGGCCACTTCATAGTCCCAATTAAGAGATTCAAAACTATAAGACCACACCAGCCAAATGGGAGTTAGTGGAAGATGCACGACTGCACGTTCTAGATAGGTAGATAGATATCTTACTTTTCTTGCCGGCTTTCATCGTGATGTTTTCCTTCATTCAGCCAGGGGTGATAACAAACTTGTACATATGCGTGGAAAAATTACAGAGATGAAAGCGGGACTGTAACTTACGGACTCACGATTCTAAAATCAGACGTTGTCGACACCACGGCTTGAATTGAAGTTACACGATAATTTAAAATATGAGAACGATATTTATTTCAGTTTCATGATTCTTATTTATTTTTACACAAACAAATTCTTACTTGAAGTTGATTTCATATTTACTTGCATGCGCATTTATGCCAACATGCGATGTTTGAAAGTGCCCAATATATCCTACTTATATTAAAAACTCCGTTTTTAGATGTTTGTAGCTCAATTACGTCGGAAACATTTGGACCGATTGTCTTAAAATTTGAAACAGAGTTAGAGGTATGGAATACTATTTATCACGGAAAAATAACGGGAACGGGAACTGCGCAGGTAAATTCGCGATCTGCTGCTATTTTATATTTCAATACAATTGGACTGAAAGTTTTTATATAATTTAATAAGAAACGCCCAAAATTGTAGAAACAAATTGTCGTTGACATATATTTATTTAGGAACCAGGCAAAAAGTTGCAGATTGTACTTAATTCTAACAAAATATTACACATAATAGAGTAAATAGGCTCGGATGTTACTCTGTAATGGCATTGCCTTGGCATTGTGTCGATACTAAAGTGAGTGTTTTACTGCATACAAAACAGTTCCGGAATACAAAGTTCCTTTTACCCAGAACGGGTACGTATTCAGGGAAAAGAAGGCTAGATTAGGGACGAATAATTGTGCCGGATTAAGGATTGGAACTTTTGTAGTGGTGGGACTCTTGGCAGAATCCGCCTGGGGAAGTATCACACCTTTATTTTGGTTTTGTGTACCTACGCCATTTGTACATATCTACTTGTTCAGTGTATATTTTAGTTTTAATTTTAATGTAAATAACATTAATTTTTAGTTTTACCTGTCAACTGTTGACTGTCTTGAATACGAGACTTAGCTTAAGTGTTATTGTTTTCTCTGGATTTTGGTTTTCCCGATACAAGCTTGCCTAGTGGGAAACCAACGGAAATCACTTTTTTTATTTTATTAATTGTTTACAAAAAATCAAATTTAAATATGTTTGTTCTACTTTTGTTTGTATATCTCGGTGAATTTTTGTGGTAAATCTTTTTTTTTCATTTTGTTATTCTACCACACAGTAATGTCTGCAAAAATAATTAAAAGACACTGATATAAATCCTACTATTATAAATGCAAAAGTTTTGATACTTATTGCTCAATCACATCGGAACGGATCGGATTGAATTTTTAAACGCAGCTAGATAATAGTCTAGAATAGCACATAGACTAAAAAAAAGACGGAAAATAAAAGGAACGGGAAGTGCGAGGGTAAAACTGCGGGGTGCTGCTAGTCATATTATACATCATCGATATAAATCAATGAATGTGCCTTCCCAAACATCAGGCGCACGGAATTATGTTATCGTTGGGAAGACTGAGCTCACTCACTCTTTCCTTTTTAGTCGATTTTAGGACGCAGTGAATGCTGGACGTTTATACCTACCTATCGCTGTTCGTTGTTAACAACCAAAATAAGTAGAACTGCAACATACCTCGCCGCGAGCGATTCTAGGGGTCAAATAGATTGGTAGTTGTAAATCACTCACACTACATACAGAGGCGCAAATTGTTAACAATTTCAATATGCTCAGGGCGCATCCATTTATTTATATCGATGTTATATTTATATCCGGGTGATGCTAAGTGCATTGCTATCCAATGATTTAGATTTGCATGTTGAAATATATGATGAAATATACATATAATGAAACGGCACTGCTGTTCAGTTGTGCATATGCGTGCCGATTGCCTTCAGGTGCATGTCTTGCTTAACTATTCACTCTTAATAAATAAATAGAAAAGTGCAGTCATTGGAACTGCCGATCGAAGTGAAAACTTATAAGTCAAAATTTGATAGCTTACTATGGAAACTACGCGGGTGAAACCGGAGGGCGTGACCATGAGCTTGACCATCTAGAAATCCTGGCATTTCTAGATGGCAATGTCAATTAACAGCCACGAAAAATCTGTCTGTGGTTTGCCAAAAGTCTTCACTTAAAAAATGTTGTAATCTATACAACGTGGTGGATTTACCCCCAACAATATTTTGACAGTCCATTCTAACACTGATGTAGACTTCGTCACCGAAGGTCTCTTTCCCCTCAGCACAGTAGATCACGAGATAATTCGAGTCAAAGTTTGACGTAAAATTCCTACCAAATCACCAGCTTCAACCTTAACGCATGTACAGCTGACAAACGACCTTACCGCTGACGCTACGACGTCGTACAAAATCCGTGTCGAGATCAGGCCATTAGGGGTATGTCAAATAAAATAACAAACAAAACAAATATTTTTTTTTTGGAAAAAAAAAATTGAGCTTTCATGTCTAATTTTCACATACATGATTCAAAACGTTATGTAGATGAACTACAATGAATATTGTTGCACCTTTCTGCAACACCTTGTATATATAAAAGCGAAAGGTCACTCACTCATCACGAAATTTCAGAAACTAAAAGTGCTAGGAGTCTGAAATTTTGCATGAAGGTTCCTTTTAGCATGTAAGCGCTCGCTAAGACGGGGTTTCGCGAAATTCAACCCCTAAGAGGGTGAAACAAGGGATGAACGGTTCTATGAAAATTCGTAATTTTAAAGTAATAAACATGAAATTGTATATTCACGTTTTTGGTTAAAAGGAAGTAAAAATGAGTATTATGTGTGCATAGAAAACCACCCTTCTTCGAAGGTGAAATATAAGGGCTGAAATTTAATATGGGAAGTCCGTCATTTTTTAATAAGATCATGGGTTTTTAGATACTTTCTATCTAGACACTTGACACGAAGGGAATAAATGTTTGTTCTGGCAATTTTGTAAATTCGAACTATACGGGGACGAAATAGGGGTTGAAATAAGGGATGAAAGTCTTAATGCAAGTTCGTCATTGTTGAAAATAAAACCATGAAACTTTTATCTAGACGTTTGACACAAAGCCAATAAATGTTTGTTCTAGCGATTTTGTTATTATGAACTATACGGGGATGAAATAAGGGATGAAAGTCTTAAATGCAAGTTCGTCATTGTTGAAAATATAAACCATGAAACTTTGTATCTCACATACCATGAATCAAATAAATGTTTGTTGTAGGGAATGAAATAGTGGTTGAAATGGGGGTGACAGTTCATATTATGGAACTTTGTAATGTTGAAGATAAAGCCATTGATCTTTTTTATCTAGACATGAGGCAATCCATACAAAAACTATTAATATGAAAGTAAATCTGTCTGTTTGTCGCTTATGCTTTCACACCTAAACATTGGAACCGATTTTGGTTACCGATTAAACGATAACCTGTTTTTAGTAAGCATAAATTTGTATGGGTATACAAATACTGCCCGAGTTACCTTAATATTTATTTCACGAGGACGAAGTCGCGGGTAACAGCTAGTATAATATAGTTATGATGCATTAGTATAAATATTGATAGTACCAATTTGTTCCGTATCAAAATATGCACTCCTATTTTGAAATGGCAATTTACTTATACTCGTAGCACATAATGTTATATCATATAATAAATGTTACATCTATTATAAAATGTGCACGTTGCTGTGTGATTGTTTTTGCAAAGCTTAAGCTAGATACATTTATTATCGTAATATTCAAATATATGTAATGTATTACTTCTTTATCTATAAGCTTGTGAAAGAATTCTTTTAAATTCTTTACATTTTAATTTTTTGAATTAAAATGCTCTACAAAAACTATAAAAAACTATAAAAAAAGTTTTCACAGACACTAAATTAAAAAAAAAACGTTTTTATACTAACTAAATTATAATATTCCAAATCTTTTTAAAAACTTAATACAAATCTTACAATAGATACAACTAAATTATTTTAAAATCTAAACAATTAAATCATAGCAAACATTTAGTAAATAAAACTAAAATATATTACAAACTTAAAGAAATAAAATTCTAGAAAATAAAATTCTTGTCGATAATACTATGTGAAATCGAGTGGGAAGTAATGGAACAGTTTTCGTTATATCTCCAATCCTGTACAAACAAAATGACTAAACATTATCACAAATACTAGTGTATGATTTAGCAGTACAATTTAGTAATTCATAATTTTTCTAGTCTCCAAGCATCCTTCAACAGCGGAAGGTTGTTTGATGATTTTTTTTGATGTTTTATAATTGCATGTGCATTTAGTCACATGTGTTTTAAGTCTGTCTTTACTTCTCTCAACTCTCCTTAATCGTAACATATGCAGCATGTTAGCATTTTCTTGTTCTAACAACATTTTTTCTCGGTACAACGACCTTTTGGACAGCTCTGCTTTAGAAATACGTTGCAATAATCTCGCTAAGCCACATGACGTAGATACTGCGTTAGCTACCAACGAATCATCAGACTTTCTACAAAGAGTTTTAGCAGAGCTAAACTGATTGATATTAACAGAATTGATCAAACCGAAAGGTATAACTTTTTCCTTAAGCGTTTCAAACTTTCTACAAAGAGCTGCCATACGTAGAATTTTTTCACCCCTTTGACTAGCGTTTTCCAAATGTTTAATAGTTTCATTCGAAGTCATCACTAGTCTGTATAATTGACTTTTGTCGATTTTTACACTTTCGGCAAAGTATTGTTTTAATCGAAAACATGCATCTTTATGCCTTTGGCGGCGTTCACGGAATTCCGATTGTTTTGTTCCTGATTCGTAACCAATCAATTCAATTTGCAGTCGCCTAACGATGCTATCGCTAGCAATGATTTTTTTAGCTTGAGACGCGATAATATCGGACATTAAAGCATCTTTCTTACGCAATTTCCGAACTTCCTTCTGATTTTCGGCAGAACCGATAATATACTTTTTAAGAGTCTGTTTAAAGCCTCCCCACATAACGCCTATTAAGCCTTCGAGAATTGCACTCATATGATCCCCTATTTCAAGGTATTTGTTTGTATCTTCATCTTGTTTTACAAAGTTCTCACCTCTCATTGTCCACAAGAGATTATCCGCTATTTTGTGAGAATGAAATAGTAGTATACTCAAATGTGTTTCGGCGTTTTTTTGAAACTCTTTAATGTAATTAGTGTCTTCTTGGCCTTGTTGGAGTAGAGTATTTATTTTCGCGTTGGTGTTTTCGCACATAGCTTCTAAGTCAGCCAGAAACGTACTAACAATTCCATCAACTGTTACACAAAAGCTGGCAATAGTGTTGTGGTATTGGTGATCAGCAATGCGCCTGTATTTCATTAAGTAGTTTATCACGTGATTTTTTTTGTCAATAGTCCTATCGAAAGTTTTCATCATGACTAGTATATTTTCCTTAAATACGGATTCTTTAGCAGTTGCCATAAGAGCATGCAATTTTATACTTAGTTCCATACGATTTTGTTCCTGAGCAGCCAATTCTCGTTGTAGTTCATCGCGTTTCTGTGTTTTCCTAGTCTCGGCAGCTAGTTTAGCTTTTTCGAGACTTTTCGCGAGCTTCTTCGCTTTCTTTTCTTCCTTGGTCAATCCCATGGTTTTATTATTAGTAAATATTTAAATAAATCTATGTAAAATTAGGATATCAAACGCCCTACACGCTGCAAAATTAACAATAATCACACAATAATATTATTGAATTTGTGTCAAATTTAAAGTTCATTGTGCCCATTCATGTCAAATGTTAATGTGACAATGACGTCGAAGCTTTTATTTTCAAGCCAATGCATTTCAAAAAAGTTTTGATAAAACGATCAAACATAGTTTCTGTTCAATAAAATTATATACTACACACTTGGACAAAGTTCAAAACCACTAGTAGATCAAACAATATCGAAAAAAAATATGAGGGTTTATTCACAATACTTGACGAAAATGCTGACCTTTATAATATCTCGTTCGAAGTTTGCATACACCCATTTTGTGTTGTACAAAGTATGGATAGTACAAGTATGCATTTCAAAACGTGTGTGCTTGATTATTAGGACCTTACGTTTCATTGTCGTTTTCCAATTTAGTCAAATGTATTTTTTTATTTTGGTTAAAGAAAATACTTTTGATATGTGGATTGTTTATTCCAACTTATTAAGTCTATAACGTTAGGTGGTAGGTATAAAATAGAGAATATTAGTAAAAATAAACACAAAATAAGCTAAATAAAATCAAAAAATTGTAAATCATTTCTAGGCCTACGTTTGATCAGCGTCTAGCCAGATGTGGTGTATGTTGAACCATGTTTACCTAGAAGAAATCGATCACACATCTAACGTAGTTATTACCCAACTCCGAATCTCTTGTCGGAATTACAATTACATTCACTGGGCAGCAGCAATTTTATTGCTCTTCACATAAGGTTCATTTTCAAATATTTGTTGTCACTATTCATCCTACTTGCTACTAATATTATAAACAAGCAGTGCCCCGCGTACTTCCCATTCCCGTCGTTCCCGTTGTTTTCCCGGGATAAAAAGTAGTCGATGTGTTTTTCCCGACTATAATCTAACTGTGTTCCAAATTTCAGCCTAATCCTTTCATATGTTGCGGCGTGACTGAGCAACAAACATCCAAATATCCAAACATCCACATTTTGACACTAGCAGCGCCCCGCGGTTACCCGCGAAGATCCCGTTACCGTCGTTCCCTTTGTTTTTCCAGGGTAAAAAGTAGCCTATGTGTTCTTCCAGACTGTAATCTATCCGTGTTCTAAATTTCAGCCCGATCCGTTGATACGTTAGGACGTGATTGAGCAACGAACATCCAAACCTCCAATTATCTAAACATCTATACATTGACATTTATAATATTAGTAGGATAGTAGGATTTATAATATTAGTGGGATTTAAAAAATTGATATTTCTAACTCAATCATGACAAACGAATCGGATCTGAACGATTGGGTTGTAATTTGGAACACAGTTTGAATATGGTCTGGAATAATAGTACAAGTTTTTTTTACCCCTCGAAAACTAAGAGGAACCCGGGAGAAACCGCGGACCGCCGCTAGTAAAACAATATATTTTATGAGTTTGACAAATTCAGCAGTAGCAAACAGTAGCTGGAGAATAAAATATGAGGGTAGGGCTGAATCGCGTAGCATAAGGAGATATGTGTAAAGAAAGACTAGGATATACTGATGATGATCTATAATGGGAACCACGTCCGTTTTGATGATGGTTTTCGATGTAAATAAAAATTATTGAAGTGAAAACTTCTTTTGGCGCACCTAAACAGATTTTTCGTGGGGTGTGAATTGAGTTCTAGCGTCACGCTCGGTTATAATAAGAATTCTTCGGGTAAACTCGGGACCACGGCCATTGACGGTCCAGAAATGCGTCAGCCAATGGAAAGTGCTGAAAAGGCGTCGTGGCATGGCCATCTAGAAATGCGTAAGCCAATGGAAAATGCTGACGCATTCCTAGATGCCCATGCCATGATGGCCAGGCTACGCCTCCCGGTTACACCCGTGTAGTTTCCAAAGTAAGCTATTAAATTCTGAGTTACTTATAAGTTTTCACTTCTATCGGCAGTTCCTATGACTGTACTTGTGTACTTACTTGCCAAACCCAGCAAATCAAATTGTCATTTGTCATGTTAATCAAACTCTAGGATACAAACGACATCGTTTCATGGTTGTCGTTGCAAAGACTCTAAATGACGAAGAATTTTAACTTTACTTTTGTTATACGAACGTCTAAGCTGTGGAATGCGTTGCCTGAGTGGGTTCGCCGATCCCGTGGTTCCTGCTGGTTACAATCTTCGTGTCTTCAAAACGAGAGTGAATCGGTTTCTTCTAGGTAAGCGCGGTCCATCGTGGACCGCATCGCCGTTTAACATCAACATCATTATAAACTTATAAAATAAAATTCTCGTGTCACAATGTTAGTTACCTTACTCCTCCGAAACGGCTTTACTGATTTTTACCAAATTTTATATAGATATTCAATAGGTCTGAGATTCGTCTACTATCTATTTTTCATACCCCTAAGTTATAAGGGTTGTTCACTCCTAATTTTTATTTTTTGGACAATTTTTTTTTTTTATGTTTTTGTTATGTGGCATTAAAAATACATACAACCCAAAATTTTTACCCTTTTATCACCAAGCCCTATTTTTTAATAGCCATTTTAGTAATTTAATCATTTTTCATGCCGCTCGATAACTGATCAATTATCGTCTTTTTTGTATATGTTTTTTACTCTATTTCGATTAAAATTTCCCGGAGCTTATGGCAAATCTAAAATTGTTTTATAAAAATAAACATTTAATTTTATTAATATAGTTTAGGGTTGCCATGGATGGTTTAGATTCACAAATCAGCCCGGCGGATGACGCTGCAGTTGGTATCTAGGTTATTATCCAAGCGAAGCCGGAACGGGCCGCTTGTAAACTTATAAAAGTTAGCACAAGTTACGTTTTGTTACACGGCAGTATTATCTTTCGTACTATGTGAATGTAATTTAGTTACATTTTTTTTCGATTAGACTTCGGTAGTGACACTGTACTTTGTAGATTAGGTCGCTTTGTTTGGATCGAGTTAGACCGAAGTTAAGCTATATCCATACCCCTCTAAATTTTCTAAAGCCGAAAATTTGTCTGATGTACGTGTGTTTGTTATCTTCACAATCCAATGGCTCAAAGGATTAGGATCAAATTTATTGCATAGGTAGCTTAAATACGGGATTATTGTATGAGGTATCTTGATCTACAAAGTACCTGTTTATTCTACTTGCTGCAAAAAGTAAAAATATTGTGACCAATTACGATTGTTCACCATAATACACTGCACCATTGATTAAACGATGTTTGCTGTGACTAAATAGTCGGAAAAGTTCAGATATTTCGATACAGTTTCATGTACTATTTTTGAATTTGGTTCATGAATATGGTGTATGAACATTGATGATGTGGTGTTTATGTTGTAGATACATTTCATGATTAGTTGAGCATTTTATTGAAAATATTTTTGATTTGTGGCTGTAGAATTAGTAGATAAGTTCATTAAGAATATGCTTAACCCTGTTTGTTTATATTTGAAAATAACATAATAAATGTCTACCATATAGGAGATCACATAACCCTATCCAACCTACACTACTGAAATACATTTAAAGGCCGCAATTACAATTTCTTTTTCTACCTTCAATTAAGCAGTCGTAACTTTCCCCTTCAACTCCCGTTCCAATAAATCCACCTCTATAACATCCCTACTACGAGCTGACAAAAATCCTAAACAAACAACACAAAAGTAACAGACTCTGCTTCTATTGATATTCTGTAACACGAACTGTGACGTCACAGGCCGTCCTTGCGACCCACGCGCTTAACCCAATTTCAAGAGTTATCTTTAAGAAACCCGTACAAGTAGGTAATACAAAATGCGTATTCGATGAATAATATTCGTAACAGTAGGGGAGCCCAAGCGGGGATTTCGGGATTGAATCCAGCGCGGCAGATACAGGTGGATATGTACCTTGTATCCGGTTCAGTACCTCAACCAAATATGAAACAAAGCAAATAAATTAAGCCAATAAACATTAAAAACGGCCAAGTGTGAGTCAGACTCGCCCATGAAGGGTTCCGTAACAGCAAGTAACATAATACATAAGTTCTTGTAGTCCATTGTAACTTTGATCGATGTTTTAATAATAGTGTATTTATGATGTACAAAAAAAAACTTCTAACTAGATCGAGTTCGAACCAATTTTCGGTGCAAATTGGCATGGTGATGTTAATCATATATTTTTTTTAGTTTCATCATTATCTTGTTAACGAAGTTATAGCACACATTTAACTACTTTGGAAGTGTCTCTCGCGCAAATTATTCATTATAGAAAAAAATATATATCAAAAACCTCAACATCATTTTTAAATACCTATCCATAGACACACCACATGCATGAGTTTGATGAAAAAAAACGTTGAGCTTAAGTTCTTAGTATGGGGCACCACCTAAATTGATTGTATTTTTTATATTTTTGTGTAAAAAATCTTAATGCGGTACACAGAATACATACTTACCAAGTTTCAACAGTATAGTTCTTATAGAGGTAGTTGCGGAATATAGTGTCTGTGCAATACGAACGGATAGGCAGACATACATGACAAAGCCATAAGGGTTTCTACGTTTTACGGAACCCTAAAAATGATCATCAGAAATTTTCGAGGGCGTCATACCAAGGTATGGTGAGTTAATTACATGCTAAAAAGTGTCTATTCCACTAATCTAGGAATTTGAGAGTAACGTAAAAAAGGGAAAGGGCTACAATGTAGAAAAAAATAATTTCTAAATTCTCGAGCGCGGCATTTTTTGATAGAAATAATTCAAGGATAACGAAAAATGTATATTTGACGATTTCTGTAAGCCGGAGTAACACAAATTCATCGATAAACCTGATTTTACATGTTTGAAGATCTATAGCTGCTCCCCCTACTGTTCAAAAGGTATCATTGAGCAATACTTTTTCCTTTTTATCATCTAAACTTTGGAACCCAATCTATGACAATCAAGTAAATCCACATTTAGCATCGCGGGCTCCACAAGTTTCACTCTGAAAACTGGCTGTTACACACTCATGTGTGATATCGGTCACGGTCATGGTCGGTCAAGTGACACGTAAGCAATCTGCTTATTGGTCTAGAATGTTCTAAGTGTTTTTTTTATAAGGTACTTGAAATACCAAATAATTATGGTCTATACTGGAGTTCGGCAAGTAGTTTTAGGGTCGGATACCGCGGATTTTTTTTAACGAGGTCCAGAAAATAACATCTCATCATAGCTAATTAAGTGTTGCCTTTTGATTATTTTGTTTTCAAATAAAAGGTTATACGGTACAGTAGTATATGTATGCACTATCGGTATAGAGTCTGTAATTTGAGTCTATATTATGTTTAAAGATGTGCGCGGTAAAACATTAAAAAAAATTGCGATTATTTTTTTACCAAACACAATTCACTTTCACGCAAATGTATCGTTTTATTAATTTTCCCACACGAACCATTCACTTTAGTGGAATGCAAAGTAGCATATGTGTTATTCTGTGCAATATACTAATCATGTATATTATTTTAAACTGAATACAGAGATATGTATACGTGAAATCAAACGTACAGTAATAAAAATCGCATAATATTTGTTCCCATGTCATTCACGAAAGTTGGTATTTATTTGTAATTTGACCCAACTTGAGAGACGAATTAGTTTATTCATTTATTTATATTTATTAGTTTCCAGTCGTAATTTTATTTTTGCAATTTCTTCGTATAATACGTGACATTTATTACCAGAGCGAAGCCAGAAAGAGTCGCTAAGATGATACATAATATTATCACTCACATCTGATATTCTGCAAATTCCACAACGAAAACATTTTTTTATTGAAACTATGTATATTAATTACTACGAATATTTTATTACACAATTTGTATTATTATTAAAAGTAAAACAGACGAGCTAATTACAACGAAAGTGTATCAGCAGCGCTTAAATGTTTAAACAAAGTGAAAGCCAAATTAATTCAGCTTATGCGTAAAAAGATTATTGGCAACACCAACTGCCGAATCGTTATTATATTTTACTCTGGCAACGATTTTGTACATCAATATCAGTTTTAATTATTTTTAAGTGAAATATATTTTGCGATTAATCCCTTTAAAACGAGCCAGTTGTTGGTTGACTGTATAGGGATGCCCTTTCAATTATCTTGTTAAAGAATAGATAAGGGTTGTCCACCACCATAGTACATTTTCCAAAGTGAATCCTATGAAAAACCTTAATTATTTTGTAATTTTATTACTACTTAGCGCCGATTTTTTAAGTGGATAAGAGGATTTTTAAGAGTTTTGAGTTTATATCTAAATCATTATTTGTTCAATGCAGTTGAAACTGGAACGGGCGACTGAATATTTGATATATTATCGTCTAAACCATGGCAATCTGAGGTAGGGTGAAATTGTGTTCAAACAGCAGTAAAAACATTTTGCTTTTCCTATGTTACTGTCACGTTCAATAGTTTTCTGCCTCACGTTTTAACACCGCTTCGCTTCCAGTTTGCAGGAAACTATAATGAAATTTCATCCGACACAAAACACACCTAGACCTATACGATTGGGAATTCATAGCACGAGCATTGGCAACGGAATAAGGGGTTGCCATCTGTCTCTTCAATTTTTCCTGAAGGCGGTACCAAAGTGCCATTTTCAATGTTCCCTGTCGTGGCAATTTATTGTGACGGATAGGTCTCGACGATTTACCTCGACTTCTTTCATAGTTTGGACGAAACTCCGCAGTTTTTGTTTTGAGAGCCGTTTTTGTTGCCATATCCGATGAAGGTCCCGAAAATTGGGAAGATCCCTAACTCAGAGCGCGGATTATTATTTTTTTGTTTACTTTTTTGTGATTACTCAGTTTATATAATATGTTTGACGAAAATTGGTCGTCATCGATAAGTCTTGGCATGTTTTCAATACCTAGAAACTTTATGGCAGTTATTGAACTTGACGACACTATTTCCAGGTTCAAAATAGTAACATTGAATATGTCGGTCTATGTGCTTGCTTTCTGTGAATAAATGGGTAGTGGTAAGACTCTTTGCACATATCTTCTGAGAAAGTACTGCACGTTTGCCATTTATTTTACTGCCAATCAGTAATGTGAAAACATAACGATGTTCCAGTGCAAAGGCATTTGTATTCAGATAAATTTTAAAAAAATACGTGGCCTGGGCTGTTTTTGACAAGTACCTATGTCGCTTGCCACCAGGCGCATGTCCATTAATTGTATAAATAATAATAATAAACGTTTTTGCAGGCAAATAACCCATACAGAAAACATACAATTTTAAAGAAGAACAGATAATTATAAAACGGAAATTTGACACAACAAATTCTAATAATAACTTGAAAAGCCCACTTTTATCTGCCCACTGTTAGTAATACACGGCAACAATTACCAGAAGAAACTCAATACCTAAATTGGCCCAGGAAGTATAACCGGGGACAAGTTAAAAAAAATGTTCTAGGGTCTTCTTAAAGCAAAGGATAAATTACAAAAACATACCTTAAAATACAAATTAAATCTATCCATATAAAATACCTAAGCACTTTACGAAGAGGTTTGCTGGAACATTCTCAACTGTCTTCACCAAAAAATAAAATAGCCATTTAGGTCACAACAAATAAGGTCTGGAAAGTATTATCCTTTCCAACTTTAGTGCTTCAGTATCTTAAGCTCTTTATAAATCTAGAGTAAGTGTGAAAACTTGAGGTCCCGATAAATCCAAGTTAGGTTTACATTGACGTTTTTATATGAAACGCCCTGGGCCTAATGAAACTTAACTTCGGGGTTCAGAAGTTTGTTATTGGCCGTAGTTCATGATTAGGCCTCGTAGGCGAAGCGGTTCGACCCTGTCACATTGAAGATAACATTTCATCAATTGAGAAGGACTGAACTTTTATATATCCCATGCGTTTAAACCCTTATTTACTTGCGACTGGGCTGGTTTATGCCCAAATTTATTAGATAAATATTTTACTTAAAGCGACATTTATTATGCTATAAGTTATCATCATCAGCCTGTGTTCGTCCACAGCTGGACATAGGCCTCTTGCATAATACGCCACTCAGCCCGATCCTCGGTTTTACGTTTCCAAACATCCAGCCGTCTTTCGTATATCATCACTCCATCAAGGCTCAGGGCGTCCTACACTACGTTTACCTGTTTGCACGCGGTCTCCACTCCAAAACCCGTCTACCCCAACAGTTATCGGGTCTACGACAGAAGTGACCGGCCCATTGCCAATTCAGTTTGCTAATACGCTGAACTATGTCGGTGACTTTAGTTCTCTGACGAATTACTTCATTGCGGATGCAATCTCTCAGAGACACCCTAAGCATAGCTCTTTCCATAGCTCGCTGAGCAACGTTGAGCTTTGAGCATTTTGATATGAATTTGATTCGGTAATATTACTGAGAAAACCAATAATACTTCAAAGTTCACAACATCATGATAAAAACCTGTGGAGATAATACAAATTTAGCCGCCGTGCCTAATCTAAACTACTAAAACTTACGTGGTGGTTTACCTTACTAAGATTTATAAACTCAAAGTCCAGGCCATTTTAAATAGGTACCAAATCGGTATAGCATGTCGAGGTGACCTAGTGGTGAGAATGCCTGATTTTACAATTTGGTCATAAGTTTCAACCCGGCCTGCACTTTTGAGTATTTTTGAACTGTGAAATGAAATACATCGTGAGGAAATCAGCATGTTTCGTTTTATAGCTTACAGTTACGGGCTAAACATGTGCCTGATGGTAAGCAACACGGCTACCCTTAACAACACAGTGCCACTCAGCTATATGACCAATAAAAACTCAAATTACTGCCTAGTTTTGCACTGCCTCCGTCATTTTAAAATAAATATTAGTGGACATTTCACACACAACACCATCCGCAGATGATTAACCTCTATGCTCTGTAGTTTATCTATTAATAGGTATAATATATACATGTAGACGATAAAAGACCCACGATAAAAGACCCACCTGCCTTCTACCGCCTAACTTAGTCAGCCATAGTTTTGTTATTGGTGCCTCTATATTTTCAAGTGAAAAGAAAGCAAAATCAATATCAAAGCTAAGACAGTTTTAGTTAGGCGGTTGACCCTCTGAATCTTACAAAGAGAACTTAAAAAAAAATTGGCAGTCATAGAAACTGCCGATAGAAGTGAAAACTTATAACTTAACAGTTTATAGCTTACTTTGGAAACAACGCGGATGAAACCGGAGGGCGTTCAGGCCATGAGCCTGGAATGTGAATTGAATTCAAGCGTCATGCTCAGAATGATTAAGATATCTTCGGATAAACTTGGAACCATGGTCATTGGCTATTTAGAAATGCATTAGCATTTCCTATTGGCTATCTAAAAATGCGTCACAGTTTACCCGAATTTTTTTTATTATTCCCGAACATGACGCTAGAATTCAATTCACAGCCCACGAAAAATCTGTCTTAGGCGCGAAAAAAGAAGTCTTCACTTCAAAACAACCAATTAAATCGTACTTAACAACTCAATGATTTATTTCATAGCTAAAGAAAGGCGCCAACTGATATAAAGTCTGCATGTCAACGAACCAGTCAAGCGGATGGTCCGCTTCTGAACTTCGAACCTATCATCGATCTTCGGTATTATTTCGAACCAAACTGACGTATCTAATTACATCATGCGCTGCCGGCGGCGACTGTGGACATGCAGTCAGTGCCTGGGAAGGAAAACAAAGCTATATTGAAGTGAAAACTTCTTTAGGCGCGCCTAGACAGATTTTTCGTGGGCTGTGAATTGATTTCATTCGTCACGCTCGGGTATGATAAGAAAGCTTCGGGTAAACTCGGGATCATGGCTATTAGTCATTTAGAAATATGTCAGTCAATGGGAAATGCTGAAAGAGCGTGGACAGGCCACCATGGCATAGCCGTCTAGAAACGCATCAGCCAATGGGAAGTGCCGACGCATTTCTAGATGGCCTGGATGGATATCAAATTCACTAAATGTTTTCACTTCTATCGGCAGTTCCTATGACTGCCAATTTTTTTTTCCTTTTGAAGTGAACATTTCTTTTGGCGCACCACATACAGATTTTTTGTGCGCTGTGAATTGAGCTCAAGCGTCACCCAAATGAAAGAAATTTTCGGGTGAACTCGGGACCATGGCGATCTAGAAATGCGTTAGCATTACAAAGATAGCCATCTAGTCTAGATGGTCATACTTCGAAAACGTATTTAGACAACAAAGCTTTGTAGATTTATTCCAGACTAGCAGCACCTTCCGGTTTCACCTGCGTAGTTTCCGAAGTGAGCTATCAAATTCTGAGTATTTTTTTAATTCTATCGGCAGTCCCTATGAATGGCATTTTTTTGTTATATTATATTTCAAAAACTTTGTGTAAGTTTGATTGAAGTTTTTTACTATCAGCACTCTACGGTTTTACTCGTGTTGTTTTCGTTACCGCTATTTCCCCGCAGTCAAAATAGCTTTTGTGGTTTTTTTACTATCCTTCTTTTAATAATTATTATAAGAAGTATAAATAACTCGTAATTATTAGTTTAGTGGAACACAGATTCGATCCAAGTTCCAATTTTCAACCCAATTCGTTCAGTTGTTCCGACGTGATTAAGCAACAAATATCCATACATCAAACTTTCACTTTTATAATATTGGTTGGATTTTGCGTCAGTGTGAAACGGTATGTTAATGAAGCTACACCTATGTACATAGTAGGATACACTTCGGAGAGTGTGCTAGTGAACTGCATGATGTAATTACCTTGCCCTTTTCTATAAGACTGCTTGTAGCTCGAAAAAGCAATACCGTTTCATGGTTGAGGTTCCAAAAACTCGAACGAGAAGTTTTGACTCCATTTTTATACTCGTATTAGAACGTCTAGACTGTGCAATAATTATATTAGTAATATGAAGTAATCTTGGTATCATTTCGTCGAGAGACAATAACCAATTATTGGTTTCCTTCAATTAAGCCCGCTCCGTCGTAGACTGCATGGTCGCTTAACTTCAGGTAAGTATGTGATCTACTGAAAACCTATCATTGCTAAAATAAGTCGCAAACATCAAAAATGTTGTACCAGCCAGTAAGTAATACGTACAGGTCAGGTCCTTAGAGACTTAAGTATGTTCAGGATCATTGCTGTGGGAGTTTAATCACTGTCTCCCATAACCCATAACGTGGAACCAGCGACGCGTATTCTGCCAATTCCATCGGACGAATGCCTTGGGCTTTTATTCGGCGACGTGTATGGAATATATGCCGTCGCGTCGGGAAACTAAAGATTTTATTGAAAAGGCTTTCTCGTATGATGAGGAACGTATTAGGCAGAGGAATGAGACGATTGTCGGAAGTTTACGCTCGTGTGATTGAGAGGTATGTTTCGGAACTGATGGCAGTTTTATGGATATTTTTTTCAAGGACTTGTGAAAGGTTTGATGACCTTGTGATTGTGTTTCGATTTGGTATCATCATCATAGCGGCGAAATAGTGTTCAGTTTGTCTCAAAGTTTGAGTAGCGTGGGTAGATGTTGTGAACAAAGATCAAAAAAATAATTAGTATGTTCAAATAGGTATACACGTGGAGATCTGAAAATGTATTTTTATATATTGATTGTATTGGAGATATTCGTATTAAACGTTATCAACTGCATGTGATAATTGAATATTTAGGGTTAAAATTTGGTCATAAACCTGTACTAATCTATTCTCGATGAGCACAGCCTTTTACACTAAACAAAATAGTGTTTGATGCGTGTTTGTTAAACACATGTTCTGTATAAAATATGTTAGATTACTATGCACTATGTATGCACTGAAGAAAAGCTGCCCAATTTACGAAAATAGTTTGAAGATCTTTAGAACGTCATACTGTAGTAAAATAAAGGCAAGATCAGCATGCATTTTTCAATATTCCTAAAGCGTTTGTAGTATCGAACATCATTTGCAGTTTATTAGAACGCTGCTTTATGTACCATATGCTGTAACTCGGGGCTTTCCATCAGAGCCATAATCTACTATGCGGGAAGTGAAGGTTACAATGTTTTAAGCTGTCACTATGTTGTTGATGGTATTACTAGAGTGTAAAGAAAAAATACCAGAAAGACGACGACTTTGAAGACGTCATCGTGGTGAATTTTATGGTTTTGATTCTCTCCTAACGAGAAAAGGCACCGAGTCACAGGAGTAGAAACATTTAGTAGGCTGCCTATGCTATGCTTATGTCAATCTATACTTTCTATACTAATATTATAAAGCTGAAGAGTTTGTTTGTTTGTTTGAACGCAAGGATCTCGGGAACCACTGGTCCGAATTGAAAGGTTATTTCTCTGTTGGATAGTCCATTTAACGAGGCTATTTAACATTACGCTACTATCAACAGGAACGAAGGATGAATTAAAAATGTAACAAAAACGGGAAATAATATTGCTTTTTGAGAGTTTTCGTTGCGTGACAACATTCATTCATTCGTCAAAGGTTTGTGAAAGGTTGCGTCATTAGATCCTAATTTAACCGAATTTGTTCAAATTTTGAATTGGTACGATGGATTTTAGATAGATGGCGTAGTAACGCGCGCGCGATTCAGCTAGTAGTGCAATAAATACGAAACACTCGGATATTAAGCCTCGGGAAGTAAGTTATTCGTTGGCTATAAAAATTGTGACTCAGGATAGTGGCCGTATTATTTGACTGTGTTGAATATAAATCAAAGGTCCGTATAAATTAAAGGTCCTTATTTGTTTTGCCTGCGTTAATTTTTTTCGAGACTCCATTCTTAAAGATTTGAAATGCATTGTTATATAAGTAATATAAGCCCGTTCATAGTTTATTAACTACTAGAATTCTATTACAATCTCGAATAATGTGATTTCTTTAATATTTGTATTCATCACACAAATATTTGTCAGGGGTATAAATCAAACCTACGACTTTCAGCTACCCGGACAGAATTAATAGTTACTTATTTATTATTAGATATAGTCATTGTGGCGGAGTCGATGGAGGACCTCGGTGCTATGCTCAGGGACCTCAGTAGAGTATCCCAACAGGTAGGTTTGAGGATGAATATGGACAAGACGAAGGTCATGTCAAATGTTCATGTCTCACCTGTACCGGTTATTGTTGGGAATACCACACTCGAAGTTGTTGACGAATACGTCTACCTGGGTCAAAAGATCCAATTGGGTAGATCCAACTTCGACAAAGAGGTCCAGCGAAGGATCCAACTCGGATGGGCAGCGTTCAGGAAACTACGGCACATCTTGGAGTCCAAAATACCCCAATGCTTGAAGACAAAAGTCTTCAATCAGTGCGTGTTGCCAGTGATGACTTATGGAACTGAGACGTGGTCCTTTTTTCATAATATAACCTATTCTATAAATAAAGCTCAAAGTCGCACAGCGAGCTATGGAGCGAGCTATGCTCGGAGTCTCTTTGCGCGACAGAATCCGTAATGAGGATATTCGCAAAAGAACGAAAGTAGCCGACGTAGCTCGAAGAGTAGCTAAGCTGAAGTGGCAATGGGCAGGCCACATCGCTCGCAGAACTGACAACCGATGGGGAAGAAAGGTTCTCGAGTGGCGACCACGAACCGGAAGACGCAGTGTTGGACGGCCTCCGACTAGATGGACAGATGACCTCACGAAGGTCGCTGGAAACCGCTGGTTGCAGGTTGCGCAGGACCGTTCGTTGTGGAAATCTAGGGGGGAGGCCTATGTCCAGCAGTGGACGTCTTACGGGTGATGATGATGATGATTTATTATTGTTACTTTTAATCTCCAAATTTTCCTGTATGCTGTTACAGAATGTGTGGAATGAAAATAAGCTGATATTAAACGATGCTATACATACAAAAAAAAAAGCTATACAATATTGTAATCGTCTGTAAAACTAGGTCTACTTACATATTATAGAGTAAGATCCCAGAGCTCCCAGACGTCACCTATTTTCTGATGAATGAAATATGGACGATTGAGTAGAGTTAATAAGTACTAAGAACACATGCTTACTTGCTAACTTGCTTAGACGGCCAATTTTGAGATATGGGGTAATGAAGGTACATACAAACATTACTTACTTCACGTATTTTCTAATAAGTGATTTTCACGTATGTTGTAGGCAATATCCTTAAAAACAAGGTCCCAATACTCCCAGACACTTTCCGTCGGCCGTTTTGCTTAACTACTCCAAAATAATAATTTAACTTCACTTAAATTCTCATGCTCCATTTGTAAATATTATGTTCGTCAGACAACTATTTTAAAGTTTTTTCCAATAAGACAGACCAATCTAAGGAGGACATCATCCCCTAAACTCAATTTTAAGTCAATATTTCCTAATAAATGTCTCACTCAGTCTCCCGCTCTTACACATAGGACATAGTTGAGTTTAGGGGATGATTGTCCTCTTAGATTGATCTATCTTATTGTAAAAAGCAACAAAATAGTTGTCTGATGAACATATTTACAAATGGAGCATGAGAATTTAGGTGAAGTTAAATTATTATTTTGGAGTTGTTAAGCAAAACGGCTGATGGAAAGTGTCTGCGAGTATTGGGACCTTGTTTTTAAGGATGTTGCCTATAACATACGTGAAAATCACTTATTAGAAAATACGTGAAGTAAGTAATGTTTGTATGTACCTTCATTACCCCATATCTCAAAATTGTCCGTCTAAGCAAGTTAGCGAGTAAGCACGTGTTCTTAGTACTTACTAACTCTATTCAATCGTTCACATTTCATTATTCACCAGAAAATAGGTGACGTCTGGGAGCTCTGGGATCTCGGACTAATATATATATTATACATAAGCAGGGTGCATAATTAGATCTCACTAGTCACAACCGTGGATAGCATAAAGAACTTTTTGCTTCTGTGATCAAGGATAGTCTCCACGTGGTATTCTGTGTTCTTCCTTATCTCTCATTCAAGGAACCAAGACCTATATTAAATCATTAATTTATGCTAAATGGGACAAAAAACTTGAATTATTTTAACCGCGGCCACTGTGTCAAAGTTATGCATTGTGAAGCGAAAAACGGTTTCAACCACATTAAACTGGTTCTGAATTTGGCAACGGTTCAGAAATTAAGCGATTTCGGTCATCAGTTATTCTATAATTAACGAAAAAATGGGAAGAGATTTAAAGTTTTTTAGACATCACATCACATCTTTTTAACTTCGTATAAATTGTCATAGAAGTACATGTATTAGATACACATAAATATAGTAGGTACGGCAGTACCTACGAGTACAATATTATGTAAAGTTGTTTTTCTTAAATGTACAGGTAATTAAGTAGACTAATGTTAGCCCTGAAAGTATAGTTAGTCTGTGTGTATCATCACTACAGTAGTACTTACGATATACGTAAAGCAGCAGGCAGAGGCTGGAAAAACAAACCGAGGATAGGGCTGGATGGCATTATGGGAGAGGCCCAGCAGTGGACTATGGTTGAGATAATAATAATATTACAAATCTGTGAAATTCCGTTATCCCTGTTGATGGATATTGAGGGATTATAGTTTTGACACTTTCTCCTTCAACCTATTGGTTTACAAATTACTGCCAAGAACTGATTGAACTGTACCCGTCGTCCAGAGATTTAAATGTAACTCTGTGTCATGTGATTTTTCTGGAAACCCTAGCCTTTAAAACGGAACTCACTAGTGTTAGCGTATTATTTACCTACCAGTGAAATGCATGTTTATATTTAAACATGAACCTGTTTTACTAATTCCTGCAAAGTACTGAACTGTGCTCGTCACCTAGTGCTATAAAAATATTTAACACTATGTCTTGCGTTTTCTCAGCAAGCATTGACCTTCAAACTGGAACACAGCAATGTTTGGATATTATACACTCCTTAGCGGTGGAATCAGACAAGGTGGTGGTACTTTCTCTGGCTTTTCTAAATATAGGACTACTTTTCGTGTTCACAGACAAGATTGTGTCGTGACTGTGTGTTTAAAGTTATATCATGTTTATATCGTGTTATTGCTTCCTTTCTACGTAATCGAGTTGTTTGTGTGCGTGCATTTATTTTCACAAAGGTGCCCGATGGCACCTATTTATATTTTGTATTAAGAGAAAACATAAAAGATAATGGGGCGGGACAAAAATGTTGGGTCCAAAAAGCCCGACCACGCCTTCATCGAGTTGAGCCTATTAAAATCCTTTTGTTAATAATCCTTTAATCTTTCTGTAGTAATTAAGCTCAAAAAGCTGTTTGTTTAATTACAGGTCAATTATTAACCACGGGGTTGCGTTGCTAAGTAAAGGACGTTTGTACACGGGGTGTCATAAAAAGATGCAACAGAAAAGTCATGTATAATAAATCTAATTTATTGTTACATATTAAAACTTGCTAGCAGTTCTTCGTGGTTTCACCCGCGTAGGTTTTGATATCGTTATTTTACGGGATAAAGAATAGGGTATGCTTTATTCCAGATCATGATCTATCTGTGTACCAAATATCATTAAATTCTCCTTAGTAGTTTTTGCATACGTTACTCTTTAGTAGCAAAAATATGTACATACATTCATTTTACATACATTGTATATACATTCATACTTTCCAGAGATATTACAGGGCTTAGAGATATAACAACTTAGATCTCTGGGTGACGAGCACAGTGCAGTGCTAGGTAATGATTTGGACTCTTCATGTTCCAATAGCTGCGTGTCACTGTGTTGTTATGTGACAGGCATGTTGCTTACCATCAGGCACATGTCCTGCTCGTCTCGTCACTCTTTATTAAAAAAAAACTTTAGCGTTTATAATATCAGAAAGATTCAAACTACGGATAGTCTATTCGGGAGAACGGCAACTGCAGATCTGGAGCCCAGGGTTCAAATCCCAGCACACCAGCCTTTTAACCCGCTCACTTAAACGAGTGAAGGAAAACTTCGTCAGAAAACCGGCACATTCCTAGAATCTTTCGAGATCATATCTCATCCAACAAGCTGCTCCGGGCCAGCGTGGTGGTTAAAGCCTGGATTCTCTACTTGCGAGAGAAGATCCTGAGGTCCATGGGAACATTTAGTGGGCTGCTTATGGTTTCTCAAATTTAGGGGTTTAAATTATACACATCACATTAAAATACGTTTGTAAATATAAAAAGTTGCTAACTAAATGTTGTCACTGATAGGACGTAGAGTATTTTCTCGTAAGAATACAGTTAAGGCTATATAATTTTCCATACTGGCCCATTTTGCGGGTTGGTGGTTGACGTGTGCCGGTAAAATCGGTTTATTTTTTGCCAAATGCAAATTTATTTTGTCTGTAAAAACATTATCCTGTGCTCGGTTCGCTTTGCAAAGTTGCTATTTCATTACAACTTTTCCAAGACGAGAATGTTTCACTTTCCCATCGTCAATTTTGGGAGTTAGGTAATGTGATACCGTGAGATAAACAGTGTAACTTCAACAGTTCTACTTGAATGGTTGAATGGAAAGTAGATGATAATTTACAGGGTAGAAAACCTTTGTTAGTATTTTTTTTTGATATTAATTAACTCAAAAAATTTGGTATGTTACGAAGGAAAAAAATTATCTTAATTAAGTAATCACAAAACACTGCTGGCCAGTGATTTGAACTCCTCGTGTTCCAACAGTTACGTGGTACTGTAATGTTATGGGTAGGCGTAATGTTTTCCGTCAAGCATATAATATCCTCTTCGTACCGTCACTCTATACTACTTAGAAAGAAGGCATTCTAATAACTATGTTACTAGGTTAATTTTTTTATTGATTGTCCACAGCATTTACTAAAACTCTAGCGGCCCGTTCCGGCATCGCTTGGATAATAAACCTAGATACCAACTGCAGCGCCATCTGTCGGGCTGATTTGTAAATCTAAACCATTCACGACCCTACCCAAACGTATACAAAAAATCATTCAAATCGGTCCATCCGTTTAGGACGAGTTCACTTACAACGAAAGGTGGCATTGATTTTTATATTTACTAAAATATTCTATTTAATCATCTTATGTCAGTTATCTATGTGTAGGTTTATGCTAGTTGACTGAAAGATATTGCTCATATACTCATATACTCATTTATTAATAACTAAGGAGTTACACTTCACGTTATTTACATTCTAAAAGTCCGAAATGAATAATATGATAATAACACTCAGGTAAAAAATCAATCGTTACAAATTCTAGGAGGTACAGATTTTGATACCAGTCACAAACAAATTATAATTATAAAAACAACACACAATAAATTAATAACACAAATTACAGTATAGCGCCGACTGCGCACACCACACGGTAAGATAGTCAATATTAGCCCTACTCTATGGTCCTGGGTAACAACTCGTCTACTCTGTAGAATGATTTTTCTATTAGCCAATTAGTTTCAATTTAAAGGAACTCTCAGAAATAAGGCCGTTACTAGTGGCGCAAGTTCATTAGTGTTTTTTTACTACCTATATATATATATATTTTTTGTATTTTCTATCTTATGTATAGCTAGGTAAGTAGTGTAGATGTCAGCGTAAAATTAATAACACAGTCAAATTATAATCCAGCGCATGAGATTACAATCTCACGGTAGGTTTTTTTTTAAATGAAGAGTGACGAGACGAGCAAGTCATGCGCCTGATGGTAAGCAACATGCCTGCCACATAACAGCACAGTGACACGCAGCTATTGGAACATGAAGAGTCCAAATCATTACTTAGCACTTCACTGCGCTCGTCACCCAGAGATCTAAGTTGTTATAATCTCTAAGCCCTGTAATTTCTCTGGAAACATTGCCCTACAAACTGGAACACAGTAATGTTGGCACATTACTGCTCGGCTTGGTTAACTTAGTTTCTAATCTGACGTCGTTACATCAAAATGTTTTTGACGTGATAAAGTCTTATAATTCGATGAAGCCGGCTGCACGCCCGCAAAACATGACGACATGTGCCGTTAACGCCGTTACCTCGCCGCATGACGTCATGCGGCGTTACCTCGCTCTAAGGCGTAGTTGAAGTTGTCACGTTCAACTATCGTCAGTAAACCGACTTTACAGACAACCATTTTTTTATTTTTTTATTTTTTCGGTGAAACAGATAAATTTAGTGTTCATTGTAATTTAGTGAAATTTTAATACATGACAGTGCGTTCTAATTACCGACACAAGTTACCTTATTCCTTAGGTTTTGTGTTGAATTAGCGAGGAAAGAAGAGTTTTTGTTAACGGCCGTTTTCCTTAATTAAATAGCTCGTTGTTTCCACAACTTTGCTATTTAGTAATTAAAATTCATTCATTGTGTTCTGGATGTTGCTTTGTTAAGAATTTTGTTTCTTTCAATGTTCTTATTGCGAGTTCGCTTTCAGAGTTACTGCTTTAGGGATGTGATGATGAATTCCATTTTGGAATTTATCAACTACTAAATTGAATACAAAATCAATCAATTTGTAGTCGTAGGAAGGAATCTTTACAGAGTTTGCTCACATTAGTTCACCTTTGCCAGTTATTCTAACGCCAAGAATAGATAAATCGTCTTATATCAATGGACAGTGACACTTAAACTGCTAGGTAAAGATTTGGACTCTGTAATACTAAAGGCCCGTGAACAAAATTTACGTAGTAAATGTACCACCAGGAGACCTATGTAGGATGATAGAAGGGTATAAAGTAATAAGATTAAGCACTATTTATATTTATTATTTTTATTATCTAATTTTAGACGTTGCCGTTGGTAAACTTGAAATGTAATTAATTAAGTAAGACTTTGTCACAAAACAGTACGTAGTTTTTTATTTAGCTTGTTTTATCGTCCAATGCTGCTTAGATTTAAGTTTTATAATAATTGACCAAAAAATATTTTTTCTTTTGAACACGTTATTTATAAAAACATTTTTTTTTTAATTATAGGTATTGTATTTTCAAGAGGCTGTTTCAAGGAGGTGTTTTTTTTGTTCCTCAAAGAAGTTGCATTACTTGATAAGGCCTTTTTAACAGCCACTTAAGGTATTAAATTATTTATTTCTTTTATGTGACGTTATACAATTAGTGATTTAAATTTCCAATGGTTGTAAACAGATAAATTGGGTTAAACGCTAACTTTAGAACGCTATTTTTCGGTGCCAGATTAAAAAATCATTTAACAATGTATTTTTTTATGAAAATTAAGCTTTTGACTATAATATTTTTTATACATAACCAGTTTTGATAAATTAATGGTACGCTAAAACGAAAAAAATAATTTAAATAAAATTGTTAATCCACGAGTTGTGAGACTGTTTCTTATCAAAGTTCTTTGATCACTCGCGTAGAAGTAATGCAAAGTGTTGGCTAACTCTTTGAAGAATTTTCTCATTTCTGTGAGGTGAGATTCTGAATAAATATTCTACAAAACTTATTCTTTACAAATCAGAGAAAAGTTTTCAAATGAAAACAAAATAACATTTCAGTATTACGTTTTATGACATAATATTGTTATAAACATATTTAGTACTAGTAAAATCCCGCGGTTTACTTACGTAGTTCAGATTTTTATTATTTTTCGGGATAAAAGTTGTGTTGTTGTAGATGTGTTGTTCTAAACTGTTTTATATCTTTATATCAAAATTCATTTAGATCCCTCCTGTAGTTTATTTCAGATCCATTAAGTGTTTTTATTTTATCTATCGGTTTACACTTGACCGTTACCTGGCCCGATGTTAAGCGACGATGCGGTCTACGATGAAACGTGCTCACCTAGAAGATACTTATCAACTCTTTACTTGAGTCTTCGACCCTTGACCATTGAAAAAACCCCACTCAGGCAACGCATTCCACAGCTAAGACGTTCTTATACAAAAGTCCAGTCAAACCTACTCGTTAGAGTATTTGGAAAGTCAAACATGAATCGATGTCTATCAGTCGATGCTTTTTCAAGCTACAACAGATATTTAAGCCAGTTTGGTCCAATTTCACATTTGTTCACATTTGGTCCAATTTTATATCCATAAGTTTGAAATCCGTCTGCACGTATGAGTATATTAACAAGTCCAGATGTACGATAATATATAACTGGCATTAACGGTGAAGGAAAACATTGTGAGGAAAATGGCGTGTTCATGCGGCTGGATCGTTCAAAACATGTCTTAACTACACTTAGACGGCGTGGTGGCTTATGGCCTTGATATCTCCTTGTAAGGGAAGGCCCCAAGTATCAGCAATAGTATAAGTGGGTTGCGTGTGCAATACTAAAATGTATTTGAGACCCTTCAAATATGCATATTTTATACTTTTATAGGCTTACGCTTAACATCCATCTCACCTGATGTTAAGCGACGATGACCGCATCGTACGATGGAGCGTGCTTACCTAGAAGAAACCGATTCGCTCTAGATTTAAAGACCTGACTACTACAAAAAACTTTGTTCTACAAAATAGATGTTTTATACCAACAAAACAAGATATTTCACATAGTTATAATGAGATTTCCGGGAAGGTCGACTAGCGTACGCCCAAGATTTTAATGGAAAACATCTATAAAATAGGACTGGAGTTTATAGCTCCTAAAATGAACAGCCCGCCCCAACAATAGAGCTGGAAATGTTGGAATAAGTTGCTGTTACATTCAATTAAATATATCTTTATGGGTTGCTAACTCTCGCCGAGTCGTAACCGTGTTTTAGTGATTTGAGAATGTAGAAACGATGCTGTATAATTGTGTCATTTGTAAAAATGTCGCACCTTTTTACCCGACTGCGCGACGCAAAGGAGTGGTAATGTGTAAAATGTGTTTATTAACAGTCTATGTATGTATGTATGTATGTATGTATGTATGTATGTATGTTTCTTATTATTGTTGTTCCTTTGAGGCACTATACAGACCAAACGCCTGGGCCGATTTTTATGATTCACACGTCAATCGATTCCTCTTAATTTGGCGAGTGACACTAAAGACATGACATTAGTGTAAGTCAAATATGGCGAAATCAGGACGCCATATTGTCCAAATAAAAAAAATGAAAATCACCAAAATATGTCAAGAGGAGTATCGTTGAATAGGTATTTATGTTTAGCTTTCTCTCAATGTTTTTCGATTTGACTGACCGTTTAGGATGTATATCGATTTAAAGTTGAGTAACAACCATTCTCACATTTATAGGTTTTTAGGTAGCAGAAAACTTCGTATAACTAACTGTACGTGTGAATGTGGATGAACATTATATACTAATGTATCTAGTAGGCATCGATATAAATCAATAGATGTGCCTTGAGCACCTTGAAATTGGTAATAAACTGCGTCTCTGTATGTATTGTAAGTGGTTTACAATCAACCAATTTACTTGACCCCCATAATCGCTAGCGGCGAGATTTGCTGTGGTTCTACTTATTTTGGTTGTTGACACCGAATAATGATAGGTAAAAACGTCCGGCGTCCACCGCGTCCAGCAACCGACTAGAACGGAAAGAGTGAGCTCACTCTTCCCAACGTTGACATGATTGCGTGCGCCGTGAAGTTTGGGATGGGGCCCATCTTGGGTTCTACGATCTATGCTAGTAGGTAGGTATATTGGACTACCTTTTTTTCGTACGTGCAGGAAATGTATTTACGCATACCCTACTGCCCGCCCGCCTGGGAGACACAGCCGGGTTATGTTGCACTCTATATCATGTATGGATATGGTGCCCCTATCTACTAATAAACCTCCATGGGGTTTCAACTCTGCCGCTAATAGTGAGAACACGGAATCACTCTTGGATTGCTCCGCCTCGGTCGCCCATCTCCAACTTCAAACGATTTAGTAGGTATAGACTACAGGCCCGTGAACAAAATTTACGGGTCAAATGAACCACCAGGAGACCTATGTAGGATGATAGAAGGGTAAAAAGTAATAAGATTTAGCACTATGCCGTCACTTGTAAGCTGTCCAACTGAGCACAGTTGAAGAGGGGGGGGTCCAATCCTCGATATTTTCTCCTTATCGCATGATTTTTGTACGACGTTGCGAAATAATGGATTAGAAGAGGCATGGAAACTATAAAAAATATAAATTTTAGATTTTTTATTATTAGTTTGTTGGACTGTTCTGTTGGATCTGTTGGACTTCAACTGTACTCAGTTGGACAGCTTACAAGTGACGGCATAGTGCTAAATCTTATTACTTTATACCCTTCTATCATCCCACATAGGTCTCCTGGTGGTTCAATTGACCCGTAAATTTTGTTCACGGGCCTGTAGTCTAGTACTCAACGTCGATCGAAAACCTACACTAACAAAAAACTATAAATATGAATTACATGCAGTAGAAAATCCTACATATTATAACAGTAGAAACTAAGACATTTGCTCAACGACCAAAAGATCCATATTATTATGTTGAGCATATTAACATTCACAACATTGTTCATAACTAAAAAGTATAAAATAAAAAAATATAATTTAAAAACTCAAAAACCCGACTGCGTAAAAAGTGAACCAAACTACGTACTCGCATACTAAAAAAAACTGAAAAGAATAAAACAAGCATTTAGATTTCTGGGGGTCTAGAATTCTATAATATGTTATTGTATTAATACTATTGAAATATATACAATATTTTCTAATAAAAGAACATTACAACTGAACAGTCGGGATCCATTATTATTCGACATACAATCTAATTGTTCAATGCCTTACATTTTTTTAAGAAATGAAAAGTGGTCAAATAAAGTCTACATTTACATACATTACGTTATATATTCCCAAGCAGCACCCCGCAGTAATGCTTGGAAATATATAAAGTGGCCTATTTGTTCTTCCAGACTACAATCGATCTACATTCCAAATTCCAAATTTCAGCCCGATACGTTCTGACTTTACGAGATTGAGCAACAAACATCCAAACATTGACAAGTAATATAAGTAGGATTTTTGAAAATTTCAAATCATTGCTCAATACGGCACTGAGCTCGCTACCCGGAGATGTGAAGTAATTAATCATTTTGACCTGTTGTTTTTTTCCAGAAAGCATTGCTCTTTAAAATTGATCTAAGTAACAGTAACCTACAATGGCATGGCCGCAGAAATACTGATGTCTTATGACCTAAAACCTCTTTAAGAACCATCAAATGGAGAATAGGGTGTCTTATATTCGTTTCTACAGTTTAATTTACTCCTCAGAAATAAAAAGTAACTAAGGTCTGACATTGTCTATGCTAGGAATTTAATTTAATTTTCCAATATGAAATAACAACGATTCCGGGAAAACGTTTGATCACGCGAGCGCGCGGTCCGATCTCACGCCCAAAAACCACGTGTCGTTCACACCCAATTCGAATTTTATGATAATCGCATCCCCCATATCGGGTAATTGGTTTTTAAGAACCGAATCCCGCCCGACCAAAGCTTAAATTCTCATGATCTCAATCCCACGATTGGCCTATTTTTATTCGGAATTAAACTGGCTTTATGTGGAGCCTTTTCTAAAGGACAAAAAATTCAATCCGTTTCCGCTCCCACATATTTTCCGAAGGCGTTAAAACCCTAGGGGTTCCGGCTCCCATACAGAATCTACCGCAATAAAGTTTGCACGGAACCGCCTGAACTGAACGAGAAAATTCAAAGTCGCATACCTTCATTACTTAAACTTTAACGTCAGTGAAACATTGCCACTTAGAAAGGCCTGAGAATTTCAATTTTAGGTCAGTACTTTCGAAGGGCTTAGACAGCGCCCATTACTACAAACCTTGACAAACATTGGTTACGCCCTTTTCGCCTATAAAAGTAAAATATGGGTCGACCGCGTGACGTCTAGGGATTTTCTGCTCTCCTGGTAGAAAGAACGTTGAGAAATGAAGGCTTCGACGATTTTGCACCAGTTTTATGTGGAACATAAAATTGTTTTTGGGGAGGTAGCGGAATGGCAGTGTTTAGTTGTGTTGCTTAACTCTTTGTATGTTTGGAAATAGACGAACTATTTCGTAAAACTTTGTCTACTCAACCAAATTCAGTCTCACAAATCCAAACATCTATACTTAAGAAAATTAAATTTTATCTAGTGGCTATTGCTAGACTGATATCATAATTGTGATATAATAAATATCTTCAGTTTGAATCTCATCTACACCTCTGAATGTGCTTCCTTGTCCTTCTTTCTGTTTGTAGCGAGCAGAGCCTTTAGTAACAAAACTAAAATACTATAAAAACAAGGCTACGCTACTAACTACTTATACGAAGACCATCTGATCTGAGGAAAATATTGTGAGGAAATAGACGTGTTCCAATGAAGACATCTTGTAAGGAAAGTAGCATCTACCAATTCACATTTGACTTGCGTAGTGGATTATCAGTTTGACTCTTATGGGATAAACCTCGAGTCCCACCAGTGGGAACATCAAAGGGGTTGTTTGTCTTTATGCTGTCATAATCTAATAAAAACAAATTATTAGTTTGACAAATTAAAAAAAGAGATGACTCTCAAAGTAACTCTAAATATGAACGTCTGCAAAGCTAATTTGAAATAAACAATTTTATTTTAAGAAATAGAGTCACTACAGTAAAATGTTTTTCCAAATAAGATAACGCCCTTACTTAGTAAAGCTTCTTTTTGAAACCACGTCGGTTTTCTAAAAGGCAGTGCCAACTTTTCACAAAGTAGTGCTGCATTGGAAACGACAGTAAGAAGAAAAGGCTTGTCGGGGTACAATATTTTTAAGGTTTGAAAATGTTATCTATCCACTATACTAACAATAAAATGCTTCTTAGAATTCTCAAATTTGAAGTTTTACAACATCGATTCTTGCTTTGCCTTTAAGTGGAATTATTTATTTTTTAGTCTCGTTTTTATACACAATGTAAAATCGTTACACTAAAGAAACAAATAGCCTACTGAAACACAGTTATAATTTCGTAGCACTGTTTATGGCACACTAACTTTACTGGCAAAAGGAAAATTACTGCAGATAATGCTAACAAAAATTTTAAATTATTTTTCTTGATTTTCTACCGTTATATTTTATAAGGTTTTTGCTCATAAAAAGAAATGAGACATACATTTAAAACCTTAAAAATAAAATAGTTTTAGATTTTAACTGTAGGTACATAATAATTATTGTATTAGCATGTGTTTTACTGAGTACTTATACTGATTATTATTCTTGAGTGATGTGTTTGATGATACCCATCTTAAGACTTATTCCTAGGTCTTCATCAAAGGCCAAATGACGAATAACAGCAAGCGCAATATTTTTGACGATGTCGTTTATGTTATACTATTGAGTATTGTTACACAATATGTATAACCGTGTATTTTTTTAACGCTTATTGGTTTACACTTGGGCGCCATCTCGCCTGATGTTAAGCGACGATGTTTACCTAGAAGAAACTGATTCACTCTAGATTTGAAGACACCAAGACTATAACCGTCGGGAAAACCCACTCAGGCTACTCACTCCACAGTCTAGACAGTCTTATCACAAGAGTATAGTCAAACCTCTTCGTTCGTGTTAATTTTAATGGTAAATCTTAAGTGGTCATTTTCTACAGAATATATTATCGAAGCCGTTTGATAATCAATAACTCAACGAAATTGGATTCAAATTGGAATCTAAGACTCTCTGAGGCCCTCTTCCAAAATCTAATTTAATGTAGGGCCGAGCAAAGACCCTATAACCCCATAATTCACATCTTAGAAATTACTTTAAAAGTTGACCTCACAAATTTGTGTCACGAAATATGACTTATGCCTGGAGTCAGCGGTGCGGAGTAATGAAGTTTTATGGTCCTAAAATGGACTTTATTGTAATGGAATAAGAGCTTGCAATTTACAGAGTGGGTGAAATAATTGAGTTTCATCGTCAAGAATCGGTGAGTTTCACCTAATTTACGTCGATCGAGGTTTTGTGAGATAATGTTCTGAGTAGTTCTGAACTTTTGGATGTACCTTAGCTCCCGGTAATTTATGTTATCCTAGTTCTTGCTTACGAAATCGAATTGTTTGTTAACGCAAAAATATAGCGGCTGCTTCTTATACTCGTATATGAAGTATTTATTGGGTGTTATAAGAATTGCGATGTTTTGATATCCAACTAGTTGTTAGTGTTGAAACAAAAAAACACTTTTAATTTATTACCTAATATTTAACACGCTGCCCTATCGTGAATAACATTTTCACCACAAACTGTTTTTTTGTATACAGTTAAAAGTAACTGAATGAGAGTGAATGAGAGTGAATCAAGCATATGTCCTGAGATGAACTCAGGATATATGCTTGATGGTAAACAACATCCCTGACCATAACACCACAATGCCACGCAGCTGTTGGAGTGAAGAGTTCATATTATATTTATACTAGCGGCCCGTTCCGGCTTCGCTCGGATTTCGTCATATAAGGACTATTAATCGAAAATAAAACTATCCTATCTCTCAAGTTGGACCAGACTGCTCACGGTGTGCCAATTTAATTTAAAATCGGTTAAGTAGTTTAGGAATCCATCGCGGACAAACATCGTGATAGGAGATTTATAAAATATATATTAAGATTATTATGCACTGCACTGTGCTTGTAACCCAGGTATATAAGATTATTCATCTCTATGCCCTGTATTTTTTTCTGGAAACATTGTCCTTCAAACCGAAATATTGTGATATTTACACAGAACAGCTTGGTGGTAGAATAACTGACAAAAGTGTAGTACTTTTCCACACTGACTCTGCAAAGATACGCAGGTACTACAAAAACACATCACGTTCTGCTTCTACAAAGTATCTAATAACAAGTTACATAATTCAATTAATATCGAAACGGTATGTCGACCTACACTATTTGAAATATTCTGCAAAATAATTATATAACGTATTACAATAGTAGGTAGGTTTAAATTACACTAGCTCATTGTTCGCAAAGAATCCTCGCGTAGCGCTCGATTTACGAGCGCCACATGCCACCAAGTTATAAGGTTTGGAATTATTGAAGGCGACATTTGATTTTATTGTTACTTTGTTTTTGTGCTGATATTTTCATCAATGTCGCAGATGGCGCGCGCTATTGGGAATTTTTGTTATTCCAAATGGAATTATGTTATTGTATAATTGTATCTATGGTTAATTATTTAGAAAGATTGGATTAGGAGCGGCTATGTTAAAAGTCTAGTTGCTTTTTTATACGCCTACTGACTACTAATATTGGATTAGCGTAGAAAGCGCAAGATACGAAGAGCACAACGAGAATATTATGCTCACTTATAGTGTACCATAAGCAGATCATTAGATGATGTTCCCACGGCTGGGACTTGGGATCTTTACTCCTTTACTCGCATGTATAGAGCCTAGGCCATAGTCGATCACTCTGCGCCGGTGCGGGTTGGTCGACGACACATGGCCTCGAAAGATTCATGGAAAATAGCATGTCGGTTTTTGTAAGTTAGCATCACTAAGCACATGACTGTGAAAAGTATTGTATTTATAGTGCTGCGCGTGTGATTTGATTCCGGATCAGCAGTCGCCGTTCTCTCGACTACACCAGCCGTACCTCACTCACTGTACCTGCACTTAATCACTTATAGTGCTATACCTCATTCCAAATGTCTGTGAATAAAAGGTAAACAAACCAATGTCACTCTCAATATGACAGACCAGCATTTCTCAACCTTTGTTTTACAAGATAGTTTGTAGTACCTTTCATTGCTTGCCCTTTTAAATTTTCATCGCAAAACAAGGCTAAATATATATGTATGGATATCATAAACACCCAAATATATGTTCCCACTGCTGGGACTTGGAACAATCAACACATTGCCGCTGTAAAAAATCGTTAGACACAAGAATCTGCAATTGCTGAACATCTGATTGATGCTAAAATTGGTAATTGGATCGAGATCCACGACCCGAAGGTTCTATCTACCGAATGTCATTACTACGCAAGAATGGTTCGGGAAGCATTGGAAAATAAAAAAACATAGGTATATATTTCAACTACGACGCGATGACCACGATGCCAATAACCAAAAACTACCCGGTATACGGTTATCGGCGTCGCGGAAGCCTCTAATAAATAAATGTGTGCATAGCGCATTGAGTTTGGAGAAACCTGATATGGTTAGTGTTGTTTGTAGTGTTGGTCACCCTACGATTTTTGAAGCCCAAATGAGGGTAGATGGAGATCTCCTCTCATTTCATAATGAGAGTATGGCGGGCATACGTACATTTATTTCTCCCACGTAAAAAAAGGTAAGGCAAAGCATTTGAGTTCGGAGAATAATGTAACACTAGAACCAGTGACTTAGAAAAGTAATTTAGATGTTTCCTTATATGAAAACGTTCATTTTATTTTTAACAATAATTAAATCTCATTCAAATTGTCCTCGTATTACCCAAACCTGATCATAACACTATGCTGTAATATTCTGGAAACACATACAAAAGTTTCGATCAAAATAACACAAAATGTATGGCATTTTAGAGTGAAAATTATACAAGCTTTTGATAGTAAACAGCGTAATTTGGAACACGTATTTAGAGGTTTGCGAATTTCTCTCAACTCGTTACGACACAAAAAACCTTTTTCTCGGAGTTTTTTAGTCATACTCTTACTTTTTTATTGATAACGAGTAGTTACATGTCATAATATTTAAGATATTCAAATATTACCAATCCAAGTCAATAATTTAAAAAAAAACAGACGTCAATTTAAGATCCCATTACAATAAAAACAAAAATAATACATTACATTAAAATCAAATTACATTACAATTAAAAATTCCAAATTAATTACAAAAATAAATAGAGTAAAATTAATGCATACTTGAATATAATGGTAATGGGCATTTTTACAATATGGGCAGGAGAAAAATAGGGCAGGTATGTAAGAAAAATTGGCGCGTCCTTAATAAGAATAATTTGATGAAAAGAAGTATAAATGTCTTGAATGCAACATTGAGAGTTTGAGAAACACAGATCAAATTGCTAGTACTTAAAATCATATTTCTATCATCCTACCATTACCTTCTATAACTTTTAAAATAAGATAGTATAGAATTATTTGATCAATACAAATCTAAGTATATGGTATTTAAGATCGCAATAAAGTCGAATCCTATTTGTGAAAAATATTTTAAGGCAATTTCATAAAAATACTAAGATTAAACGATGTTTATGTTATGGTATCACCTTTTTTTGGTTTGTTTTGGTTTTCTACACAGCTTGCTGGAACGCACTATAGCTATGAAATATAAATAAATAAACAATTTTATGATTATGTGAATAGTTAATAATAAGGAATTTGCAGCCTTTGAATGGTGCAAATCCACAGTATCAAGTAACACGATTTTTTGAGCTTTTAATTTGGCCATTGGTATTTGGTATAATTGTTTTTATTAATGTAAACAATAATAATGTGAAATTGGTAGTCCTTGAATAGGCAGTTTTTTAGTGTGGTAAATTAAGAAAACATTAAATTGTAAAGTTTTTTTATCAAATTGTCATAGACAACCTAATATTTGCAAGCCGTAAGGTTGATTATGGAGTTCTCAATGTAAACATATTTATAAGATCTTATTATAATTAACTAAGTACCCATTTTCGCAAATAAATTTATTTATTTATTTATATCATGACTAGCTGACCCCGCAAACGTTGTTTTGCCTTAGTGAACAACCCTTGTCACTTAGGGGTATGAAAAATAGCTAGTAGCCGATTCTCATACCTACAGAATATGCATATAAAATTTGGTTAAAATCAGTAAAGCCGTTTCGGAGGAGTAAGGAAACAAACACTGTGACACGAGAATTTTATATATAAGATTTACTCACAAGTTGGACCACAAACAACACAAATAACAACTTTTGTAAATATCGAATGAATTGTTGAAAAGTTCACTGAGAACTAACATAATGACGCTGTATTTTTGTATATTAAGATATAGAATGGTGAAACGTATGTACTAAAAGTGTGCTAAACGGTAAGTACCACGCGTACACAACATACGAGTAATAACACAGCGCCACGCAAATATTTAAAAAAGAGTCCAAAATCAAGGCCTAGTATTGCGTTGGAAGCCAGATATAAGTGGTGTTTTATACAACAACGGAATACAACAATAACAAAGATGTATCACAAATAGTGCAAGAAAGCGTAGAAAATTGCGACGTTTTTGAAGTGGTGCAAACTGAAAGTGATACAATTTAGTTTCAGACAAGTTTTTTGATACAAGGGTTTAACCACTTTACTTTTAAAGCTAGCATGGCAAATAGTAAGTCTACATTTGACGTTTGTAAATTTTAAATTCCAAAGCAATCTATCGCGAACGAACGCCTAGGTTGTCAGGTTGTCACCAATAAAGAAAAAACTTAATGAAAATCAACAAATCCCTAACCCACCATTACCTGGTAGTAAGAGACGCAATTTCAAGTAAATTACATTGAGTTAATGCTTTAAGAAGCGGGGGCAAACGCCGGGGGTCGTACTTAACTGTGCTAACGGTCAATAACGGTAATAAATAAAGACCGGTCTTAGCCCGCGCCACCCGGAAAATACCGGTTCGCGCCGGTTAGCCGGCGCTGCGAACCGGTTTATGCTTGAAGTGACGTCACGTTTTGAGTTTAGACGTATCGTGGACGATAGTATTTTTTATTATAAGTATTTTGTTCTCTGTTAATTGCTCTGAAATTTTGTTCTGTGATGGTCTGTAGATATTTAAAATAAATAAGTATTGGTGGACATTTCACACACAATACCATTTATCTTTAAACTAAACAAAGATAGATTTACTGGTATAATACTGATGTATTTTTAAACACATACAAAATATTTATGGAAATATTTATGAATACACATATTTGTACCACAGTACAAATATGTGTATTCATCACATAATATACAAATATTTGCACTGGGTGGGGATCGACCCATGTAAGTATGAAAACATAGGTTTGAAACAGGCAAATGGTTTCTAATTTTCACCTACAAGCTAGTACGTTTTTTAGATCATTGACTTTTACACCAATGAGCACGTATGCAATATAGTTTTTTACAGCAAGCATTTTGACGTGACAACGTCTTATAATTCGATGAAGCCGGCTGCACGCCCGCAAAACATGACGTCATGTGCCGTTAACGCCGTTACCTCGCCGCCGGCGTTACCTCGCTCTAAGGCGTAGTTGAAGTTGTCAAGTTCAACTAACGTCAGTAACCCGACTTTACAGACAACCATTTTTTTATCTAATAGTTAAGTAGGTACTTACTACATTGTAAAATGTCTGTTCATCGAGAATAAGGTTGGTTTTAGTTACAAAGTGGTATGTGTCCTTAGTATAGGTGCCGGCATACAAGTTGACCCAATGAAGTTAGATTCAGATTCAGATTCAGATTCTTTATTGGTAATAAATATTAAATTACACGTCATAAAATAATTTACATTAGATACATACAGCACAACATTAGCTGCGCATGGCTGCGCAGAAACGTTTTTAAGGTCTCTTTTGTGGAAGTGTACATGCGCGAACTTTCCCCTTCCACGCCAATTTTGGGTCAACTTGTTTGCCGGCCAGAATGATTTTATCGAAGACTAGCCACGCCCCGCCGTTTGAAATATATAAAAATTATAATAAGTAAGCTTTCTCATGAAAGAAAAAAAATGGCAATCATAGAAACTGCCGATCGAAGTGAAAACTTATAACTCCGAATTTGATAGCTCACTTTGGAAACTAAGCGGGTGAAATCGGGGGGCGTGGCCATGACTATGGGCATTTAGATCATCCTAGTTTACCCGATGATTTTCTTCATTTACGAACGTCATACTTGCGTTCAATTCACTGCTCACGGAAAATCTGTATTTTGCCGCACCAAAAGAAATTTTCATTTCAAAAATATAACTTGAAAAAAGAATTGTGAGAAAGTTCATAAAAATGACTCAGCACATAAAATTTAGCACATTCCATACGTTCTTCGAATTATGTCCATAACTGTGTGATAAATTGTACATACTGGCATAAAATTATGCGCACTCATGACTTTTTAGCAGCCATAAAATTCAGCTGCGTTCCTCTGATGGTATCGGCAGTTCGGATCGAAGCTGCACATTTTAACATAAGGAACATGTGCTCGCTTCGCAAGGCGCGGCTTTTGACCTGATATATGACCTGTCAACGTTAGCTAATGAATTTTTGAAGTGAAATTTCTTTTGGCGTGCCAGATTTTTCGTAAGCTGTGAATTTATTTATAGCGTCACGCTCGGGAATGATAAGAAATCTTCGGGTTAACTCGAGATCATGGCCATTGGCCGTCTGGAAATATGTCAGCAGTTCCCATTGGCTATCTAGAAATGCGTCAACATTTCTAGTTGGTCATGGTCATGGCAAAGCCCTCCGGTTTCACCCGCGTAGTTACCAAAGTGTGGTATCGTGGAGCTATCAAATTCTGAGTTTGAAGTTTTCACTGGCCTCGTAGGTAGGCTTAGTAGGTAGTAGCTTTGCCTGCGAAGCCGAGGGTCGTGGGTTCGATTCCCACCCAGTGCAAATATTTGTGTGATGAATTCAAATGTTTGCACTGTGTCTGGGTGTTTCTATGTATAATAAGTATGTATTTAAAAACTATTACAAGAATTATATCAGCTATCTGGCCACCATCATACAAGCTTTACTTAGTTTGGGATCAGATGGTGTTGTGTGTGAATTGTCCACCATTTCTATCGGCAGTTCATATGACTGCCAATTTCGTTTAATAAAAATACTAAGTTATAAATATAAAACAACTGCACACGCTTGTATTTTACCTACGTATACATATATCCTGGTAAATAAATACTATATTTCCCACATTCTTGTGTGTTTAAAAATAATTTTAGTTTTTACTGCTTAAATTTGCCTACATTACATTTATATCCTACTCAGCGGGTAGCTGGTAGAAAATGCGGCTTAGCATTAAGCTTTCCGTTTGTACATTATTTTTGTTATTGTGCAATAAATATTAAATAAATAAATAAATAAATACTACTGTCGTTGAAATTGGATGCATTTCTTTTCAATAAGCGTTATCTATTATAGACTGTATCTTCGCTTAATATCAGACGCGATAGTGGTCAATAGTATACTTAATAAATAATAATTAGTTATTAATAATACCAAAAAAAATTTTTTTCTAAATTTGGGAAGTTATAAGTTACTTTATGTGTTATTTTCTGGATATCGTAGTGAATAAAAGCAATGCATGACATAAATAAACAAATACGTAAATAATCAAGTGTCAACACATATGTATTTTATACAAATAAAAAAATATTGCGAATCTTCTGAATCGCAAGATGCATTTTAAATACATTTTATTTCTAGCAGCGCCTCGCGCGAATTCACTCGCGTATTTTATTTTTTATTTCTCTAGGATATATAATATGTGTTATTTCAGACTACATAAATATGTAAGTATGAACCCTAATTTCATTCAGATCCATATAGCATCTTTTACGTAAAAGAGTAACAGACATCCATCCATCCATTCTCAAAAAAACATCAAAGTACAAATTTGTAAAATTAGTAGGAGATAAGTATATTTAAATAATAATAAATAAATAAATAAATAAATATTGGTGGACAATTCACACACAACACCATCTGACCCCAAACTAAGCAAAGCTTGTGTGATGGCGGCCAGATAGCTGATATAATACTTATATAGTTTTAAATACATACTTATTATACATAGAAACACCCAGACACAGTGCAAACATTTGAATTCATCACACAAATATTTGCACTGGGTGGGGATCGAACCCACGGCCCTCGGCTTCGCAGGCAGAGCTACTAACCACTTAGCCACAAGGCCAGTCATTTATGTTGACGACTGCAGCCAATGACGCACAGAATTTCTATAACGTTCCTATTACGTAACATATAAAACAAAAGCACCCAAACACCCGATACTAATTACGTTATACGAACGTTAACTTCACAAAAGATCTTTAAAAATGCGTTTCAAAAGGAAAAACGTACTTCGGATCCAAGGGCCTTTTCACACGGCGTTTTTTAAATGAGCTGAAAACGCAAACACGATTAAGGCGCTTAATAAACGCAAGATAGTGCCCATGTTGAGACCTTTGCACACGATCTGTGCATTTTAAATAATCAATCCAGAAATAAAGTTTTAGCTTTGTGTCAATGTTACTTTCTACTAATATTATAAATACGAACATTTGGATGTTTATACAGTTGGATGTTTGTTGCCCAATCACGACGATATGTCTGAACAGATCGTGTTAAAAATGTGGAACACCGTTATATTATTGTTTAGAATGGCACATCAGATACTTTCAGTGATAGGTAAAACCGTGGAGCGTTGCTAGCTGACATATAAAGGTGAAAGATCTATACGTGACTCATAATTGTAAATATAGGTATAAAGAGATTTTGAAAATCAGTTCTAAGCGGCCCCTTACCGCAGATTAAACAAATGTTACTTTTGTTTCATGACGATGCGTATCCGTTTTTTTTTTTAACTTATATAAATATTTATGTTTACACTTGACCGCCATCTCGCCTGATGTTAAGCGACGATGCGGTTTACGATGGAGCGTGTTTACCAAGAAAAAAAAACCCATTCATCTCCGTATGTTAGTATGAGTTTATTTCATTTCATATTTCGCTGTGTGACTAAGTTCATGGCTCACTTTAGCTGTCAGTGTACATGTTTCAGCTCCCTAGGTCATAGACAAGTAGGATACTGTTTAAGACTTTTCTCTTTAGACTTCGTGAGATTGCCGACAAGAAGACATAGCGTAGTATGCCGAATCCTGCTCAGGCTGGCTCAATCCGTCTCATGCCTTCACTTTCGAAATTGTACTCTCTTAATTCGAGAGTCTGCCTGCCAAGCAGTACACACAATTTATTTTGAATAATTTCTGGAGTGACGCCATTAATAGCAACCGGTTCTGGAGCTACGCGCTCGTTAACCATGATTCTATCAAAATTCATTCGAAGACCCACGCGTTGATTAGCATCAGCTAGGTCTCTCAGCATTTACCCTTTCAGGCATTATGACAAAGGTGAAACGCTAAATAAAGAGACGGTCCACAAACGCTAATATTGAGACCATTAATGGCCTCGTGGCTTAGTGGGTAGTAACTCTGCTGCGAAGCCGAGGGTCGTGGGCTCGATTCCCACCAAGTGCACATATTTGTTTGATGAATTCAAGTGTTTGCACTGTGTCTGGGTATTTCTATGTATAATGTATGTATTCTTCCAGAATAAAATGTGTGTCCCAAATTTCAACTCAATTCGTTCATGCGTTACGACGTGATTGAGCAACGATCGGATGATCGTTGCCAACTGTATAAGTAGTAGGATGTCAACTTTTTTTGCGCTGGCAATAAAATATTTGATACTGTATTATACTGTGTTACATAATATACATATTTATTTCATGCATACGGATGTTTTTGTTGTGTCTGAATGTTTCCATCTATCTTAAGTAAATATTTAAAGAACCGATTGTAATTGACTGGTCTCGTGGTTTAGTTGGTAGTAGCTCTGACTGCGAAGCCGAGGGTCGTGGGTTCGATTCACACCAAGTGCAAATATTTGTTTGATAAATTCAAATGTTTGCACTGTGTCTGGGTGTTTCTATGTATAATAAGTAGATATTTAAAACTATTTAAGTATAATATCAGCTATCTAGACGCCATCATACAAGCTTTGGTTAGTTTGGGGTCAGATGGTGTTGTGTGTGAATTGTCCACCAATATTTATTTATTTAATTGGTGGACCATTCACACACAACACCATCTGACCCCAAACTAAGCAAAGCTTGTATGATGGCGTCTAGATAGCTGATATTATACTTAAATAGTTTTAAATATCTACTTATTATACATAGAAACACCCAGACACAGTGCAAACATTTGAATTTATCAAACAAATATTTGCACTTGGTGTGAATCGAACCCACGACCCTCGGCTTCGCAGTCAGAGCTACTACCAACTAAACCACGAGACCAGTCAATTACAATCGGTTCTTTAAATATTTACTTAAGATAGATGGAAACATTCAGACACAACAAAAACATCCGTATGCATGAAATAAATATGTATATTATGTAACACAGTATAATACAGTATCAAATATTTTATTGCCAGCGCAAAAAAAGTTGACATCCTACTACTTATACAGTTGGCAACGATCATCCGATCGTTGCTCAATCACGTCGTAACGCATGAACGAATTGAGTTGAAATTTGGGACACACATTTTATTCTGGAAGAATACATAGGCTACTTTTTATCCCGGAAAAATAACGGGAACGGGTATTATGCTGTCAAAACAGCGGTGCACTGTTTATAAGTATTAAACATTTGCTCTGAATGGTAATCGAACCGACATTATTTTTTGGTATAAAGCTATAGAGTGACGGACTGAGAAGGACGCGTGCCGGGTGATAAGCAACACGTCTGCCGATATCATACAGTGTGACGCTTCTTTTGGAACATAAAGAGTCCAAATCTTTACCTAGCACTGCAGTCGTCATCCAGAAACATAAGATGATGGATCTCTGTGCTTTGTTATTTATCCGGAAACATTGTCCTTCAAACCGGAGTACATTGATTATACAAAACACTATATTGGCACCACAAAGTTGACAACAAGTAACACATAAAACAAATAACAAAACAAAATGGGCACAAAAGGCGATCTTATCGCTGAAAGCGATCTCTTTCAGAAAACCCTTTGGATCATGAGGAAAATAAATTTGTAATATTTTGGGCAGTGGTGCAAGTGGTGATTACTGTATGGCGGTAGCACAACTAGCAAAAGTGTGGTACTTCCACAAACAGACTCTTCAAATACTCCTACTATTACAAAATGGAATGGTACATAAGTGGAAAAACATTAAGTAATTCTCAGGGAACCCTCGTTTTCTTGTTCTTGTTTTTCTCGCAGTTGGGTAAAAACGCCGTGTGCAAAGGCCCTAAGCATCGAGAATTATACATGGAATTATTCATTTCAAAAAGGTTCGGACGATTGTAATGTTGATTTTTTTTCGCCTCTGGGAATTTTCTCTTTGCTTTCCCTTTATCCTTTAATAATTAAAATTTAAGACTGCCTTTCGGAAAATGTTTCACTATGGATTACAAATGTTTGAACCGTACTTGCGTGTTGCTTGTTTATTCAAACTTTTGGCTGATAACAAATATAATAAATGTAGCCAATGCAGAACTACTATTCAAGAATCTATTATGTCAACTATGTATATATTTTTAAGAATCAAGTTAAAGCATCTGTCGCAGTTGTCACCACATTGGATAGGTATATTATATTCTTACCAAATAATCACATTTGTCATTATGTATGTAGATTGTAGGTATTATTACTTGTTAGAATATAATATTTGTGTATCACAAACATTACATATTTGTCTGCCAATTTTACATTACTCAACAATTATACAAGTTATTGGTTCATAAATGTCTTGAATAAATGAAATGCACTGAATAATTCACATATTTGAAGATTTTCAATAGTGTCAATAGTTTATATAAAATTTACGATACTTCTGCTTTTGAACAAAAAGTTTCGTGTCAAAAATAGCAAGCAGTACTGTCGTAAATTCTAAACAAACTAAGCAACTCCAAAGCGTTAACTATCAAAACTAGGGATAAATATGTTTTGTAAGGTGTGAGGAAAAGATGAATATATCGCAGTTCAGAACCATCTATCAAAGAATAAACAAAAGTAAATCAGCAAGCGGCAAGTTCGCAAAACCTCATAAGTTGTTCGACAAAAAAATCATATTCTTGTAAACGAGCTGCGAAAAAACGGGTCGGAAAGTCTTTGAAGTATCACACTGGTGCAGATTAATGCAGAGGGGAAACTATGAGAAGAATCAGATATTCGATACAGTTAAATTTTATTAGTCTGTGAAACTGGATGTACTTACAGATTTAGTGTCAATAGACCCAATATTACGTGTATCATCAGAATGATGTATGATAGATAGCGTATGATTTATTATCAGTTTTATTGTATCCTGATAATTACATCAGGACATATTATGTACGAGTTATATTGAATTTATCAGTCCGATTGTGGATAGCGAACGGAGTTTTTGTTATTGTCATCGAGGATATATTATTTTTGTCTTCATTATAGATTACAAGACAAAAAAAATATACGCCTAATGAAGAGCAACACGCATGCCCAGAGGAACAACACAGTACCACACAGCTATTTTAACTTGCAGCATTCAAATTGCATTGTGCTCGTCACTCGTCACGACACGTCAATAGCGATAAAATAACTAGCAAAAGGATGGTATTTCCCCAGACGTTATGTGAATGAAAATAGCCGTACTACTTCACAACTTTGGTTCGATTTCACTTAGACACTAAGGACGCCTGGGCTATAAAATGCGTTGCTTGAGTGGGGTTCTTGAATTTTTACAATTTTGGTGTCTTCAAAAGTTGATTTATCGGGTTTTGAAGTAAAACTTTTTTGGGAGTTTTTACCACTTTTTGGGTGAACAAAAATCTACTAATTTTCCTATGTTTACCTATGACTGCCACATTTTTTTCCGAGGCAAACACGCTCCATTATAGATTGCATCGTTACTTAACATTAAATAAGATGGTGGTCTAGTCTAAACTAATAATTGATATAAAAAACTATACACGGACTATTCGTTCACCTTTATTTCAAGTTTGCCATCTGATGCCATATTCTGCGTTACGAGTATGCGGCTCGTCACATAACTTTGTAAGATTTCGCCAAAGCACTTCTTTGGAAGTAGCTTGGCTTTTGTCATTCCTCACGCTTGTTGCGAACTATCATTGAGCACGACTTCGTCCGCTTTGCCTGTTTATGCATTGTTATAGATAACTTGGTTTAGGTGTTCGTAAGATATTCTGGTTCTTTGAAACTCGGTCAAATTTTGTAAATACATAGATGTAACTTTTTTTTTTGGTCTACTCGGTGAATCTGACTAATCTTAACTTGGCATTTTTTAGTTTTTCTCTCAAATTTAAATGCATTAAAGAGTTTATTTATCTATCTTATTAGGTGGCGAAGAAGAAAATAGCAAACAACTCCATGTTAATATCTTCTAACTTAATACATGAAATCTGAAAAGCTGCTATACATAGGTATCATACTTCTAGTTTTAGTTTATTGTTATCTAAGCTCCATAAAATGAAGTATTTAGAAAAACCAAATATCCAACAGCTTTTTTTATATCACTGCTAGGTTTAGGCTTTTCTTTTATTATGTTATCTTCTTCAATCCTGTGCTTATCAAATCTTGGTTTGATAACTTGACATAAACTACCTATTATCTAACTTGTTTATGGATTACCTTTTATAGGTAAACATAATTTATCAACATTGCGCAAAAAATATAAATTATTCATAAATAATATTAGATTATACTAATCGTTATAATCTTAAATATATAAATAATCGTTAGTAATAGTAGGTAGCCATAGTTCTTAATAATTCGCAATTTACATGCAGTTTTAACAAAAAAGATTAAAAAACCGAATAAAAGCAGTTACATTTTTTAACTATTTAGTTGCTGTAAAAACTGCCCATTTCATGTTAGTTCGTAGAAACGCAGTTTCAAAGCTCCTAATTAATGAAATCACTTCGGTACGTGCTCAAATGTTTGCCCGCTTGACAAGCGGAATGATTTCCACTCCACGGTGGACAATCTACCTAATTTCACGTTGGCCACTAAAATAGCATTCATATTTTATACTGCCGCACCAGACTACGGGCTAATTTGTAAAGGACAAGCGGAAAATGTTATTTTTTGTTATTTGATATTTTTAACAGATGATGTTTTGTGTTTTTTGCTACTAATGTAGCAAATAGTGACGTTACGTTACGTTGTTTTTTTATCGATATACTACGGTATGTTTTTGCTGGTTACAATAATCAGTATTAATATTTTATATATTTTTTTTAAAGAAGGTAACTATTTTATTCGTGTTGGGCGTTTTTGAGATTACATAACATATCAGTCTAACTAATTGTTAAAGGTTTCACTGCCGGGACTCCAGCTCTTCTACAACCTTACTAAATCGGCTATGGCTTTGCTATTGCCGTCTCTATCATTTCAAGCGAAAAGGAAAGAGAGAGAACAATATTAAAACTAAGACAGTTTTACATGGGTAGGCGGTGGACCCTCCGGTGTTTATTCTGTTATTTTTTTACTTTTATTTTATTTCATTTACTAATTACTAGGATTATACGTATTTGGTTAATAAGGCCTTAATATATTTGTGTTTGCTATTATTTTGTTTTTGCGAAGATCATTTATTTCACTAACTAACAATGAGATATGCAAAGGATTGCCTATTTTTAAATATGACTTTATAAACAGACTTTATAAACAGTTTAGTAGTGGTAGGACTCTTAGCAGAGTCCGCCTGGGGAAGTACCACACCTTTGCTAAATATTCTACCGCCAAGCAGTAATGTGCAAACATTAATGTGTTCCGGTTCGAAGGGCAATGATTCCAGAGAAGTTACAGGGCTTAGAGACATAATATCTAAGATCTCTGGGTGACGAACGCAGTGCAGTGCTAGGTAATGATTTGGACTATCATGTTCCAATAGCTGCGTGTTACTGTGCTGTTATGTGGCAGGCATGTTGCTTACCATCAGGCACATGACCTGCTCGTCCCGTCACTCTATGCAATAAAAAAAAAGTTGTCTTTATTCATTAAAGTGAAATCGCTAGCAGCTCAATACTTGAAGACGCAGTGAAATCAACTTTATCCTCCGTCAACTCCACGGCAAAATATGATCTGATATCTTATTCATAGGCTTCAGTTTCGAGTGCAGAATTGTTACTGTGTAATTTTCGTTTAGCTTTACTGCAAATGAATAACTACGTGCATTTAAATCAAGTTTCAACATTTGAATTTATTACGTTGAAACATTTCAAATTATTACTGCAAATTACCCAATATTTTGATATTTGTGATTATATGACCTTTGCGGAGTCTACCTGGGGATGTATCACTCTAAGTTCTTTATTGGTAAATGTACAAATTACACATCAAATAATTAAAAATTAAAACAAAAAAAGGGAATTCAAATTGTATACCTACATTTACTATTTTGGCAATTAATACACACACACACACACTTAGTCACACTTTTGTAGTGGCAGGACTCTTGGCCGAGTCCCCCTGGGGAAGTACCACACCTTTGCTAGTTATTCTACCACCAAGCAGTAATGTGCAAACAACGCAGCAAGCTTTCCGGTTTGAAGGACAATGTTTCCAGAGAAATTACAGGACTCAGAGATATAGCTTCTTAGCAGGTTTACCAACGATAAACGATATATCGGCCGAACTTATGGTCGTTTCCTACCATGAAAGACAATCGGTCGTTTGATCGGATCGGTTCGAAACGCGTTCGATCCGACCATCATCCGACCTAAGCCTATAACTTCCGACCGAGATGTATCGATCCGAATGTTTTTCGTGGTAGGCTACAATCCGATTCAGCTGTCGGTCGGATCTGATCATTCGGAGTTTGTTTTCGTAGTAGACCTGCAAATCTCTAGATGATGAGCGCAGTACTATGAGATGATTTTGACTCTCATGTTCCAATAGCTGCGTGTCACTGTGCTGCTATGTTGTTTACCACCAGGCAGATGTCCTGCTCGTCTCGTCAGAATAGTAAAGTTTCGCACGTTACTGTTCTAACTGTATTCCAGTTCGAATGGCAAATTTACTTTAACATTCCCTAATGTTAAAGCAAATTTGCCATTCGCTAATCTCTAAATAAAAAGCGCAGAGCAGTACTAAGCAGTGATTTCGACTCTTCTTGTTCAAACAACTGCGTGGCACTGTGCTATTTTGGACAGACGTGTTGTTCAACATCTACCAAAATAACTTTTTTAACCGGATTGTAAATCTTATACAACATAATTAGGCAATAGAATAACTAACAAAAAAACATGACTTAAGGCCGGGTCACACAGAGGCGATCCGCTAGCGATAGTGATCCGATAGCGATAGCGATCCGATACCGAGTATGGGATCGCGCCCGCTTGCTGTGTGTCAAGTTGCATACAAATTCGAACAATACAAAAAATATCGTCTCGCTGTCGGATCGCTATCGCTATCGGATCGCCTCTGTGTGACCCGGCTTTTAGGTACTAGCCAAAGATAATTTGTCTTCTACTGTTCGTAGTAGTATAACGTAGTATTGTGGTATCATTCAGTATTCTAGCGTGTTTTAAATGTCATCTTTCTTGTTTCAGGTAAGCTCAAGAAACCTTGGCCGCTAAAACTAAAATCGCCGCTTCGAAGGTGAAAATCTATGAATAATCCATAAAAATTGTGCAATTTTCTTGGTACATTTTGATAGATTTTTCATAAGTGCTTTTTACCTCTGGAGCTGCCATTTTCGATTTCCTGACTTCTGATCTGTAAGCTGTTAAAATCACATTTAGTTTTTTTTTTTTTACCAAGAGTAGATTTTCGGTTAACCACCATCACCACTGATGTAAATTGCCGACGCGGTCTACGATGGAAGGGCTTGCATAAAGGAAACCGATTTGCTCTCACTTTGAGATACCAACTAGTAATAAAAGTATTTTTTTTAAATTAGGCATATTTATTAATTATTTATCTATATCTATACTAATATTATAAAGAAGTAAAGTTTGTGTGTTTGTTAAATTGTAAGGGGTAATCTCGGGATCTACTGAACCGATTTTAAAAATTCTTTCACCAATAGAAAGCCACATTATTGCTGAGTGTCATAGGCTCCGAGCAAAGCCGGAACGGGCCGCTAGTTCACAATAAATGGTTTTGTTACTTCACCAGCTTTAACCAGTGTCAAGAGGGTGTCAAGAGCCACCACCAAGGGCCATCTTCCATGGAATCAAAGTCATTCTGTCTGAACTTTTATAATTGCTTCATGGTAGGTCATCATCAGCATCAACAGCCCACTAAACGTTCCCACTGCTGTGACTCGGGACCTTCTCTCGCAAGGAGAGAGTTAAGCCCATAATAATAAACCACGCTGGCCCAGTGCGGGTTGGCGGATGACACATGACTTCGAAAGATTCTAGGTACACGCCGGTTTCCTCACGATGTTTTCCTTCACCGTTTTAAGTTAGCGGCATTACGCACGTGACTTCGAAAAGACAGTGGTGCGTGTGGGGTTGGAACCCGGGGTCTCCGGATCGGCAGGCGCCGTTCTCCCGACTAGACCAGCCGTATGGTAGGTCAAAAACAGCTGTGTCATTCATTAGCAGTGGTAAATATCGGTGATGATTGTTTAGGCCTTGTTTAGGCCTTCGTAGCAATATTTTCTCCCAGAACTCTAGTTATTGCGCTTTGTCATCCTATCTTAGAGTTAACTGTTGGACGTAGGTCTATCCCATGATGTGCCAGTCATATCCTTGGTTTTACCACTCAAATCACTGCGAGCTTACGTATATCGTCACTCCATTGAAAAGTAAACTACTTAAATCCAAAGTCCATATCTTTAGATAATATGATAATACTAGCTGAATCGCGCGCGCGTTGCTACGCCATCTATCTAAAATTCATCGTACCAATTCAAATTTTGAACAGATTCGGTTACCTTAGGTTCTAATGACGCAACCTTTCACGAACCTTTGACGAATGACACATGCTGTCACGCAACGAAAACTCTCAAAAAGCAAAATTATTTCCCGTTTTTGTTACAATTTTCATTCATGCTTCGTTCCTGTTGATAGTAGCGTAATGTTAAATAGCCTATAGCCTTTCTCGATAAATGGACTATCCAACAGAGAAAGAACCTTTCAATTCGGACCAGTAGTTCCCGAGATCCTTGCGTTCAAACAAACAAACTCTTCAGCTTTATAATATTAGTATAGAAGTATAGGTAATAATGTCATGTAACTATAGTCTGTCAACTTATGTAAACTCATTGATTGTCCAAATTAATGTTTATTTTATATAAATATGCAGAATGTCCTAAAATTCGATAAAGTGAGCGATATATATAAATATAATTATACCTAATATTGTGCATTGAAATGTTGAGCAAAATTTACGATAATCAAGTTCAAAGACCTTACTCCAAATTCTCACAAGTAAATTATCCTTATTTATAATAAAACTATATTTTTGCGGTACCCATGCGTATTTTCAGCCGAACAATCGACAATCTAATACAACCAAAAAAACTGGATCCTTAAATACTCTTCAATCAAGCGCGAATCATTGACATCGAAGAGATCTTCCTTCCTGGTCGCGATAACCAGTTCCACTTGAGCTCTGTTACCAACAAACTGACATCAGTTTCAGAGGTCGAAGCACAAAAAAAACTGGTATGTAGTTTGCGAAAGATATTTCCTACTATAAGTCATTGGTGCGTTTTGCTTGTGAATCGCTTCACTAAGCCTTGGTCTTATTTATGGGGGATAAGGGGAGGGTCAGATATGTAATATTACACATGATGTATCACCACTTATTTTATCGGAAGCCTAATGATTTTCACAAACAGATATAATTCGATGTTAATATACGGATATTAGTTATGAGGACTCTTTGCAGAATCCGCCTGGGGAAAAAACACACCTTTACCAGTCATTCAATCACCAAGCACTAACGTGCAATCATCACTGTCTTCTATATAGTTTAAGGTTACTTAACACTAAACTATTAGTGATAGTCGCGTTGCTTACCATTAGGCACGTGTCCTGCTCGTTAGTCTATACTATGCTATTATACAGCAATAATAGTCACCATAATTAAAAAATGTTGATTAATTTCGATAAAATTTGACTTTATGGCAAACGATAAATCAGAATTTTAATGTAATATTATTTTGTAAAACAAAGGTTAGCAAAAGCGTGAAAATTTAACCGTTTATTTTATTTTTTTGTCAGCAAAAGATACTTAGCATAGCATTTGAACTACAGAGTATATTGGTATATGTAATAGTATTATTCTAGACAAAGAAATATGTCAATTTCAAAATTAAGAAGTACAACATGTTTTCACATTACCGATTGGCGGATAAAACGTTGTATTTCCAGAGGTGGCATTGCGAAAAAAACCCACAAACTACACTATTTTAAAGAATATACACAGATAATGATGTGCACATATATTTTATTTTTATATTATATGAAAATCTTCGTCTCTTTTCCTTAGTTTGGTAATAAAGTGAAAGCAGCACAAATTATTTTCTCAGAAAAATGCAAAAGCAGGGCAAAGATAAAACAAATAACTATAAAAAATAAAAGAACATTTCCACTCGTGGCATGTTATGCTTGTAAAGACGCTAGTTTGAGGAAAAGCGTAAGCAAAAATAGAGGACATAATTTATGTGTACATTCCCCCTTAGTCAAGTTATAGATAGGTATTGTTGTGTCAGTTCTATAGTCTGTAAGTTTATGTATAAACACAAAGCATTTCCAATGAGAAAAAAATTATGTGGGACTTTATTTTTACCATCTGATTTTGGAGGCTGTCTCGTTAGTATCTGTTTTTTTACCTGCGACGTAATAGGAGTGTTATTTGACGAATCGAGTTGGAGGTTGTGGTAAATCACACATACTTACAAGCAAAACAGGTAGTGTGTTTGTCTGTGTTGTCGTTGTTTCATTGGACGAACGGAACAATAACGATGTGAGTTTTTCGTTGACCACCATCTCGTCTGATGTTAGCCCACAATGAAAGCGATCTACAGTAAAATACTGGTAAACCGATTTGAAAAAGATGTCTTTGAACGTGCCGGTTTTTCCAACACTTTTCCTTTCATTTTTTTAAATCAGTGGTTATGTCAAACTCTTAAATCTATCTAAAATAGTACAGATGTACTTGGAATCATTGTTTTTCTCTGAAAATCGAAACACTACTAAAAACTACCGCACAGGTTTGCATATGAAACCATTCGGAAATTCTTTTGTGTCCTTATGTGTACCTACTTGTAAAAGAAGAACTATCGAAATCGGTTCAGACGTTGTCGAGAAATCGAGAAACATAAATAAAAATAAAAAAATTAAAAAAGGTTGAATCCCGTCTAAGGTATGAGTATACTTTAGACAGGATTCATACTTATATCACAGTCTAATAAATGGTGCTTATGTACATCGTCACCGTTATGGGAAATCGAATATTCTGGTCTAATGTTCTAAAGTACAACAAAATCTATCAACAAAGATCTAAGTTGGTGTGGATCCCATATGGATTCGGCGATTCTATAAGAAATGACTTATAGCGTCGCCTTAAGGCCTGTTTTCATTTTAATTAGTAGGAGTGCGAGTGAGTAGTGCAGGTGTTGAGTGATAATAAGCAAACACGTGTGAACAACGTTTGATTATTGCGAGTGCATAGTAATCAGTCGCGATTACTCACTCGCACTCGCAATCGCACTCGCACTCGCGCTCGGACTAATTAAAATGCAAACCGGCTAAAGGCCGGTTTGCATTTAAGTGATGACATATATGAAAAAAAACTACCCTTAAAGATGTTAAAGGTTGATTTGACAAAGCAAATCATACGTGGAAATTTATTAACTACAAATTTCGCAGCAACAGAAAATATATTTGTAATATAGTGTAACAAATGAATAGAATTTGTCTTAGAAAATCGTTGATCAAGTTTGATTTTTGAACCGTAAATATGTAAAAACCAATACAGTTTATTACCCAGAACCCACGGCTCACCAGTATGACTTATGGCTTACAAACTTGTAATGTCATATTTCATCATCATCATCATCATCATCATCAACAGCCCACTAAACGTTCTCACTGCTGGGACTCGGGGCCTGCTCTGGCAAGGAGAGAGTTAAGACCATAATCCTCCACGCTGGCCTAGTGCGGGTTGGCGGATGACACATGACTTCGAAAGATTCTAGGTACATGTCGGTTTCCTCACGATGTTTTCCTTCACCGTTTTAAGTTAGCGGCGTTACGCAAATGACTTCGAAAAGACAGTGGTGCGTGTGAGGTTTGAATCCGGGGTCTTCGGATCGGCAGGCGCCGTTCTCCCGACTAGACCAGCCGTAACTTAGACCAGCTGCTGTCATGTCATATTTAAATGTACACTGTAAACAAACTGTCACAAAACATAAATGTCATATTTATGTACATCTAATCAAGAGCCTAAAAGTAAGTTTTAAGCTTCTACCTTCAAAAATGGTGAAACTTTTACACAAACTTTCATCCTCTTACTAGCCTTTTTTCTCATAAAGTTTAAATTTCGTTTATCTCGGTTCAGTAGTTTAAGTGGGAAAAAGAAACGGATAGACAGAATAACATTTGCAAATATAACATTAGTCGAAATTAAAATATAAGAAGTGTAAATAATTTTAATTATTAAATTACTATGTACGTATTTATTTCCTTTCTTAAGCCTAAGTTTTTACAATATTTATATATAAAACAACATAAAAATATTATAAAAACCTAAACCTAGTTTGCCGCCAGCAGCGGGGCAGGGCCCAAGCTACCGGTGGTTAGGGCTGCAGACTGAGGAACCTCCTGACGATGCGTGCTGTGTCGAGGATGACCGCCTTCTGCATCTGACCCTTGATCCAACCGTCTAGCGAAAGTCTCTTGAGATGTTGGTCGAGACTTTTCGCTACAAGGCCGTTTGCTGACACGACTATTGGGACTATGATCGTCGAATCAACATCCCACATGGCGGTAACCTCGTGAGCCAAGTCAAGGTACTTGCTAAGCTTGTCCTTCTCGGCTTTCACGAGGTTCTCGTCATGTGGAACGGTGATATCGATGATCATAGCCCGGCGTTGAAACCGGTCTACCAGCACGATATCAGGCTTATTGGCGACAATAGTCCTGTCCGTGATGATAGAGCGGTCCCAGTAGAGCAACGCACGACCATTTTCGAGAACTGGCAGAGGTGCGTACTTATAGTACGGCACCTCGGACTCGACAAGGCAGTACCGAAGAGCAAGTTGCTGGTGGATGATCCTGGCTACTAGGTTATGTCTGTGCAAGTACTCGCCGTTAGCAAGATGCGAACAACCGGAAATAACATGACGAAGCGATTCGCCTGGACGGCGGCATGCCCGACAAATGTCGACCGTACCGTCCTTCATTATGTATTTCCGGTAATTGTTCGTCTTGATAACTTCGTCCGCAATTGCACAGGCAAAACCCTCGGTTTCTCCGAAGAGGTCCCCGAAGCGCTGCCAGTTCACCGACGCGAGCAGATTCACATCGGGTCCCATCAGGGCCCGATAGAATCGCCCGTGCAGCTCCTTGCTCTTCCATACTTCCTTGCGATCATCAGTGCTGAGTACCGATGGTTTGCGCCAGTTCTCGTTTGCCATTGAAAGAGGCGTGAGGCTCCTGTCAACTGCCACAACATCGCGATGCATCCCGGACTCGCTGTTTCGGAAGTAATCCCTGAGACTGCATACCTCGCGGTTGTGGAGGTTCTTGGCATTTAAAAAGCCTCGACCCCCCCATTTCCGCGGGATGTACAGTCTCATAACAGACGAGCGCGGGTGTAGCATGCGGTGTGTTGTGAGCAATTGACGGACCCTTCTATCCAGGGCATCGAGCTCAGTCTGAGTCCATCTCAGTATGCCAAAGGAGTATATCAGCAGAGGCATTACCCAACCGTTGAAGGCTCGCGCCTTGTTACCGCCTGACAAAAGACTTTTAAGTACTTTTGTCAGCCGGCAAAAGAAACGCTCCTTCACCGATTTCTTAATGTCATCTGCTGATATACCCAACGACTGTGACATACCGAGATGTTTGTAGGTCTCGTCTTCGGAGAGGGTTCTGAAAGTTATAGTCTCGGAAAGTTGTAAATTCTCTGAATTTATTACTTTCCCTCGCTGTACATGCATGACCGCACACTTGTCGACACCGAACTCCATCTTGATGGCGTTACTAAAAACCTCTGTGGTTTTTAATAGCTCCAACAAGTCTTGGCGTTTCGGTGCAAAGAGTTTGAGGTCGTCCATGTACAGCAAATGAGATATAACCTCACCTCCCCTACGAAGACGATAGCCTAACTCTGAATCTTTCAGCAGAGTGCTGAGAGGATTCAGACTTAGGCACCACCATAGGGAACTCAGACTGTCTCCCTGAAATATTCCCCTAAAAAATTACTATTATTGTTACATTTCCGGTTTGTGGGATATTTGACCTCATTTTTAACTATGAAATTACTATAATTGTTACATTTCCGAAAAGGAGGAGTTTCTCATTCCGTTGGATGTTTTTTTTGTATGTATGTTACGCGATAGCTCCGCCAATCGTGAATCAATTTTAATGGTTATTATTTTCTTTGGTAGATCACAGTTCAGAAGTGGTCCTTACTTAATTTTATCCAAATCAGTGTAGTATTTTTTGAAATATGAACAAAAACTACTAAAATTTACTTTCGCTACCTCGATGATTCGTATTGAGTTTGATGGAATGCCTACATTTTATTTTAAATTGAAGTCGCCTTTTGTTTTTTCGGTGACATATAGTGAAATAAATTATTATTAATTAAATTCTACATTAAATTATCCCACACAAATCCTTCTTCTCCTATAATTCTATTTATCAACAAATAATAAACAGTAAATAACGACATTTAACCCTGCAATACGTCATTGCACGCTATAAAAAAACCGCATCCCATAAACATAACCATTTACACTTCATGCCCCAAAAACTATCGTACGATCTAAAATACTTTACAATTACGCACAGCCATCCCGAAAGGCATAAACCACGCGTATAGTTAATAGGGGCCAAAAATGGTACAATATATTAGTTTTATATGTGTCCCGTTCCCAGACGGGTAATATTTACGCGGTATCACACCAAAATGGGCCTAAATGAGATCTCGTCCACTGGTTTCAAACGATATAAACATTTATTTATTACAGTTTTATATGTTGGGATGTTATCATAGCTCTCTTTTTATTCTCGTGACCCATATAAGGCACATTCCAATTGAAAGGTTTTTACGATTAGTTTGGGGTTACGTCGTTCAAATTTTACGTGTTTTCTTTTTGTTGAGAGGTTTGTTTTTAAAGAAGATTGTGTTCATTTTTTATGCTTTCAGTATGATAAACAACTAGATGCTTTAGTAAGAATTTTCAAAAAAAAAAAATTGCTGTCATATGTACTGCCAATAGAAGTGAAAACTTACAACTTGGAGTTTTAGTGTTAAATAATCCAAAAAGTTTAACGTGGACGTTCTGCTGCGATGCTAGGCTAAGCTACTGAGCTAATGAGCAGCCTTCTTTGTGTTGTCCTTGCTAGGATTTTGGTGTATATCTCATTAAGAGAGATTCAAAGCCATGATCCACCAAGCTGTCCACGTGCAAGTTGGCAAACGCCAGATGCTTATTTTTGGAACGTGCTGTTTTCCTCACAATATATTCCATCACCTTTAAACCCTGTGGTTATGACAAATTTGTACATCTGCAAATGAAAATGTACATTTACTCACACTTTTAAATAACTTTAATTTAAAAAACCCGACGGCAAAAAACGAAAACAAAAAAAATATATGATACGACAAATATTCTATCACAAAATATATTTTTTTTATCTAAAAACACTTGGGTGATTAAGATGAACCTAGCGATACCTTAGTTATCAAAATCCATTCAGCCGTTTGGAAGATATGTGGGAATAAAGAAATTTACAAACATACGAGATACTTACGTGCGAAAAACATAACCCTTCTTTAGTAGTGGTAGGACTCTTAGCAGAGTCCGCCTGGGGAAGTACCACACCTTTGCCAAATATTCTACCGCCAAGCAGTAATGTGCAAACATTACTGTGTTCCGGTTTGAAGGGCAATGATTCCAGAGAAATTACAGGGCTTAGAGACATAATATCTTAGATCTCTGGGTGACGAGCGCAGTGCAGTGCTAGGTAATGATTTGGACTATCATGTTCCAATAGCTGCGTGTTACTGTGCTGTTATGTGGCAGGCATGTTGCTTACCATCAGGCACATGACCTGCTCGTCTCGTCACTCTATGCTATAAAAAAAAAACATGTCGGGTAAAAATATAATTCTCAACTTTTAGAGGTGCATAAGGTAAAAAAATATAGTTAGCGTGTAACTTTTACAGCTGTGTGTATCATGCAGTTATTTAGTTGTTACGTACACGTCGAAAGAACAAATCTGTACTGCTTTCAGCGCCAATTCGGAAGCAACGAAAAGTTTTAAACTCTCTATTTACACGTTTCATAGAAAATTTTCGAACGTATTCGAGGTTTTGGCGATGTTTATCTGGCGCAAGTCAAAGGATCCGAACTGAACATATTAATTGAATGCAAGGATTTGTTCTCATTTTATTTGCCTCTTTACTTGGCATCTTTAACTGCCTTGGACTCTGTGTAGAATTTATTGGGGAAGTAACTTTGCCAGTTATACATTCGTGAAGTAGTTATAGGCAAACCTTACTATGTTCCAGTTTGAAGGGTAATCTGGCTATCTGGCAGTAACAAAACTTTTGCTTAGTTTGGAGCTAGATGGTGTTATATGAGGAATATCCAGTGAAAGTATCAACAATTTTTTTTTTTATTATTTTAAATTCCAGGATAAATGAACGAGTAATAAACTAATTCATTTGGGTGACGCACATCGTGCAAAGCTACGAAGTTATTGGACTCTTTTTGTTCAGTTATCTGCATGATACTTTGCTGTTATGGGTAGGTACCTTGTATATTGCTTGCTATCAGGTCCAAATCTTACTTTTGTCATCACTTAAAATTATCAAAAGAATATTATAAAACGCAAGTATGAGGCGAGAATTTCCGAATTCACAAGCGTTATAGATGGTTAGGTTTGTACTCCCCGGACCTCTCAGTATCCTTCTAAATGTATTAGTTTCTCAATAACACTGAATTTTTTTACACAAAACTGCTGTGTACAATAAAAAAAGTATATTTTAAATTGAAAGAAAACATCGTCGAGAAAACGAGATGTCTCAAACAAATTGCGTTTGATGGTGTTATATCATTTTTTAGACTATTAAAGGCTTACAATAGACTGTCATATTGCATGATATTAAGTAAACATGAGGTGCGGTGAAGCATATTTACTTAATAAAAACCAATTCAGTCTCGTTTCGAAGACAACAATATTGTAACCAACGGAAAAAACCAACTATGCATCCCAGAGCCTAGATATTCTTATCACAAAAGTAGAGTAGTACTTATCACTAGAACTTGGTCAGGGTTTTAACCTTGATTCTTAATTTTGAGAGAATGTCCCGAATCCCCTCAATTAAACATAAAACGGTCTATATGCTAGTAACCTGCACCACAGCAAAAGTTGAAACTGTTATAGAACTCTGCGCTACACAGGACATTATGAAATGGCGAATAACTTTCAGAATACTGTATAGTTACAATCCTGTAAAGTGGTTGTAATGTTATAATTGTTTTTCCCTGGAAAACTAAAGAACCATCTACAATTTAAAAATTAAACTCACACATTAAAGTGATTTCAATAAGATTTGTGAAACTAAATAAATAGAAAGGTCCCTGCGAGGCTTCAGATTAATCTAAAATGTCATCAATGGATGACTTAATATATCGATCATATTCATTTAATATTTATTGGAAGTGCATAAATATGGTGGTCTATTTATGTAGGACATTACCCTTAATATATTAGGTTTGTTGCTTAATATATTGGAATGGCAATTATTGAGCGTAAAATAATATTTAATTTAACTATTAAATATTTCGACAGTTAAATTGTCGTCTATAAAAAAACAGTCTGGTGAATTCTTCTTAGATATAATCATAACTAATTCTATCTATATGTCGCAGCCGGATTGCATAATCCGCCGTATTATATTACGGCTATCCGTTTTGAATAATAGGGCCGTTTTCGCGGCGGTTCAATGATTAGCCGGATTGTCATTGCGATACGATCTTCTATAAGGCGGCCCATGTTCAGCCGCATTGTATTACTGCTTATATTGTAGGTTGACCATATTTACAAAATAAATAATTTAAATAAACAAATTGAAAATTAATTTTATCCATCAGAAAAACCTGACAGATTATTTCTTACGATTTTCCTTACTATTTTTTTTACAACATTTTAGCTCTCAGACAAAGCTTTAAAGTCCCTAACTTGATATTATGACGGTACACCCACGAAACATGGTGCACTTATATAGACAAGGGTCTATCATTGAGATTTGACTCCGGGTGGGCTCCCGCCAGAAGCTCTGCGGTCAGCCCTGAGTGTCGCTTCTCCATACTCGGCCTGCGCTCTACTACGCTAATCCTCGCATGACTTGCTCCACTCAGGACCTCCCTTGATCTTCTGGCTACCGCATTTTTTTAATTTACTTTAGGGGTAGTAGCGACAAGACAAGGTAGAGTCGGGTTGCTTCGAGTCGGATCTGATCTAAATAGTTTACAAGTAACACCCTGAGTGGCAAGGGGCACCCCAATAGTATTGTGTACGATTTCTCCAAAATTCTGGAACACAGTCACTTTAGCACTTGAGCAACGCACCTACTGTATTCAACGTTATAGTTGTTGTTATGTCAGGCAGCGCCATGAGCGATAAGAATTGGAACTAAAAATTGTCAAAGAGGCGTCTAATCTGAATGACGTATGGCGTCTAATACATTCCGGCTGTTTTTTAATCAGCCGCATTAAATCCGGCTAATTGTTAAACCGCCGCTTTACAAAACGGCCCTGCTTTTCAAAACGGCTAGCCGTAATGTAATACGGCGGTTTATACAATCCGGCTGCGAAATATATAAGAACACTATATAACATAAGGACAGACCACATAAAATATAACAAATATTTAAATTCATGAAACAAATTAATGTATGTATTGTCTGTACCTAGGCGGTAATCGAACCCGAGATATACCTCAATGGACAGACGCTCCACCAACTGAGATTTGATAAAATCAAATAGAGTAAAATCTTATGCCTGACCTAATCTTGAATACCGAAGTCAATTTTAAATTATTTTAAACATATATGAAGACCTTCATTTTCAAAAATTACTCGAACGAAATTGCTTGAAAATATCTCATTGATCGTTCGAAATAAAACCGTACGTTGACAATCCGAAGTCCAGCGCTTCAGGGCATCGACTTTTTACAAACCCAGCTTCAAATGTAACAAAAGAAAAAAGGAAATGTCCTCTTCCGACGAGTTTCAGTAAGTGCCGGCGATTAAGAATACAAGAGCAAAATTGGGTAGCGATTTCTGCCAATTTTGTCGGTGAGTTAAATGTAATTAATGCAATAATGGCTTAACTCTGCGACGTTTATTTTATATTTCGTTATTATTATGAAGATTTGGTATTAATGGCAGTTATTCATTAGCTTGTTTGGAGTTTCATCCGTAAAAACATTGCAATCTTCTTCTCAAATAAGATTGAAAGATTATAAATAGATAAATATTGGTAGACGTTTCACACATCAACACAACACCATCTGACCCCAAACTAAGCAAAGCTGTACGCTGGAAGCTGGATAGCTGATATAATACTTATATATTTTTAAATACTATTATTATACATACATAGAAAACACCCAGGATACACAGTACACATAATTATGTATGTATTTATATTCACCACACAAGTATATGCACTGGGTGGGGATCGAACCCACGACCCACGGCTTCGAAGATAAAGTGTTTATAAGTAAATGTCCAACAATTATATATTATAGAGGCAGTATCCAAACGATTGCAGCTAATTGAATGATTCTTCTTTTATGTACCTAGTTGTAATTTTTAGGAAAAGATTTGCATGAAAATAAGTTTTAAAAATTACCATTTCATATAAGTCATGTAAGTAATGATAGAACCAAGAAATCTAAATAAAAGTTAAGACATTTCTTGTACCTTATTATTAAAATTTATGTGGACAGAGCGAATCATATAGAAAACAGCTCGAGATCATCAATCTATAAAAAAAGACTCTTGTCTTGGTATATGTGTTTGTATTCCTCCAAAACGGCTCGATTGATTGCTATGATCTAGTCAGACTTAATATGGCAGTACCAAAAAGGAGCAACGGTCACTTGCGTAGGTATACTCCTTTGAAAAAAAGCCGTTGGATACGGCTGACGCACGAGTGCCACGTGACACGAATCACCCATCATGAAGTTATTAAAAATATCATAGGTCCTTTAAAAAACCTTTGTGCCACTATAAATATTCCCCAATAGAATAATTTTAACCTTTAAATATTACTAATTCATATCGTATCGCCCACAGAATATGAAAATAAATTATTTTATCAGAACGCTCACCATATCACCCTGGGAAATCTCTCAAATCGTGATCACTTCGAAAATACAGAGGTTCGTGAAAGGAAAAATAAATGACGCGTACTTTAATGTTTACTCACCAAAGTTATTAATAAAGTGTCAAAGAAAATGTTCAAAAATATTAAACTGGGACTATGAGCGGCGTCGACTGTTTTCTCACGAAATTTATTTCTGTTTATTAAGTTCTAGATACTAGAAAAATGATTATTAAAATTATTACAGTAAATAATACATCATTAATGATTTGACCTAAGAAAATAATTAATTACTTGTGTTTTTAATCAGTGACATCTGTCGTGAATATTCCAAATTCGGCCATTTTTAGGGTTCGGTAAAACGTAAAAACGGAACCCTTATAGATGTCTGTCTGTCTGTCTGTCCGTCCGTATGCCACAGCCACTTTTTACGAAACTATGAAAACTACACTATTGAAACTTGGTAAGTAGATGTATTCTGTGAACCGCATTAAGATTTGAACACAAAAATTTAAAAAAAAGAAAAATTAGGGTTACCTCCCATACTGAGAACTGAAACTCAAAAACTTTTTTTTCATCAAACCTACACGTGTGGGGTGTCTATCGATAGATCTTTAAAAATGATGTTAAGGTTTCTAAAATAATTTTCGTCTACACTGAATAATTTGCGCGAGAGACACTTCCAAAGTGGTAAAATGTGTGTAACTTCTCATAACTCTCTAACTTCTAAAGTAAGAAAATGACAAATCTAAAAAAAATATATGATGTACATTACCATGTAAACTACCAACGAAAATTGGTTTGAACTCGATCTGATGAGTACTTTTTTTTTAGTACGTCATAAATACACTATTATTGAAACTTCGATCAAAGTTACAACGAAATACAAGATATATGTGTACTATGTATATTATGTTACTTGCTGCAACGGGACCCTTCATGGGCGAGTCCAACTCGCACTTGGCCACTTTGTTTTTTCATAATACGAGTACATTTGCTATGTAGCAAAATATCGGTTTATTTATAATGTACTCGTATTCTTACATAACCAGTGGTAATTATCGATCATGGCTTTAGAAATGACAATAAAAAAGTAGACTCAAGTGGTCGCAGAATGTGATATTGCAAAAAAACAAAAACGATAAATAAACTCATCGCATTGTCTGCAAAATCGTGGTCATCGCTTCAGAAAAATGAAACATCAGAGAAACAAATGACAAGTGAAGTGGACAATGCATTTTATCTTCCAACGTGTCAGAAAATTTTTCTAACTTGAACCATTTATTTGTCGAGCTAAGTGTAGCGCTTTCTGTGTGAGATTTTCTTTGTCTTAATAAGTTTCTTTTGTATCCTGAACTAGTAAAGTTGAGAAGCCTGAACAAATATTAGAGGTGGTTTTCTTGAAAGCTGTTCAAACAATTTTAATAGAAATAGGCCGGTATTTTCTTAAAGTTGAACCTTACTAGGGAATAGTTATGTTTACTAGCGAGTAATTAATTATTAGAATATAATAAGATATTTTTTTCCAATTTCGAAGACCTTAAACGCTTTTTTAGGCTCTTTGAATTTCTTCTTTAACTATTCGTGTTTTCTAATCTTCTATTAATTAGATATCTCTTACATTTTTCAGGATCTTTTGATTACGCTAGTTTTCTAATAAAATTTTACAAAACTAACACATTACAAGTTTCAGAATTTTTCAAAAAAAATAGCTTTACATACTGAGCAAAACAATGCAAACTTTGATTAGTTTGGAGCAAGTTACTTAGTGTTTTGTGAAGAATACCTAATAATATTTTTGAATAGCCTAGTCATTTAATAGTCAGCGTAAAATACTAAACTTTTAATTTTTTGTGGTTTTCGGATTTTTTATTACTATTTGATATTGTGAATATATAGAAAAGTATACAAAGTAAAAGTATTGCAGTCATATTAAACTATGGAACGTAGCTAGAACTTTGGAACGTAGCTAGCCTAGAGTCATGCAATTCAAAATATTATTGTCCTAAAACAATGAAAAATTGACTAATAAATTAAAAATTATAATACACATATTATGTAATTAATAATAATTAATCATAATCATAATATCTTTATTTGCGAAAATGGGTACAAAGGGATCTTAAAACAAGTATGAAAACACTCCATAGTCAGCCTTTCGGTATGCAAATTTGACAAAATGTAGGTACGACGACACATTTTAAAAATTTTGAATATACCTGAAAAATTAAGACTGACACAAGTGGCTTATAAAACGCGTTAAAAGCCATTCAAATCGGACACATTTATTTGTTTGTTGCAGTACAAAATTAAAATAGTGGATAACAAACAACATGAAAGTTCATTAGTATTATAGTGTTACCAGGCAGGTTGGTAGTCCATCGTCCGGAACTTACCCTGCTAATAATAACCTGTATTGATTTTTAGACACGTTTGGGAAGGACTATCAAGTCTTGTGGCTTTACAAGTACACGTGGCTTTATGCCGAAAACTTCCGATATTGAAACAACAGAGAAAACCGCTAAAAAGTTCTTGTTTTTTTTTTTCTTGACCGCCATCTCGCCTGATATTAAGCGACGATGCGGTCTAAGATGGAGCGTGCTTACCTAGAAGAAACGAATTCACTCTCGATTTGAAGACACCAAGATTATAGCCGACGGGAAAAACCCACTCAGGCAACTCATTCCACAGTCTAGACGTTCTTTTCACAAAAGTAGAGTCAAACCTCTTCTTTCTTGTCTTTTAAAACATCAACCATGAAACGATGCCGCTTCTTCGAGCTAGAGAAGTCCAATAGAAAAAAGGGCTTGGTCGTGTTTTTTTGTGAAAGAAAACATTGACTAAATCACAAACATAAACTAGTTACATTTGAATTTAGAATGGGAAACATTCTAAAGCATGCCTTTATTAAATTATCCGTTAGCATGCAGTGCGACCGCTTTCAGAGAGATCCAGTGAAATTCTGCTGAATTGCTTTGACATCTCGCCCCGACACGCTCGGAATGGTACACGTCAATATAGATTACAAGTAGCGTTTACAAGTGCGCCATTTTAGCTTTATTGTGACGTTTGTAGGACCTGAAAGCTAGTATTTTGTCCGTAGGCATGCACTGGTAATGGTAAACTCAAGTTGAAGTATGCCTTTGGTAAATTTAGCGCTGACATTTTGGTTGACAACTGCAATGCTTAGTTGCAGTTGTGATGCTTTTATTAGCCAATAAATATAGCCACTATTATACAATAAAGCATATTCTATTCTATTCTTTTCTAGCCTCTATAATGAATGCTCTTAAGTGTGGTTTCTCTTTTTTTTAGTGAAAATGTGGCGTTATTAAAGCTAAATAATCAAGTTATTGAACAGTAGCGTAGGTAGTTTAATAAATGAGAACGAGTGAACTTCTGTTAAATTGCTTTGACACCTCTAAAATGCTTTAAATAGTACTCGTCCGACTACATTATAAGTTGTAGTTATAAATGCATATTTCATATTTATTATACTGTTTGAAGGTGCTAGAAACTATTGCTTTGTATTTATGGTAACTTCAAGTGAAAAATTACTTTGGTAATCACGTCTAACACTATAACATTACGGTTTTACACTACAATGCTCCTAGTTGCTAGTATGATGCTCTTCGTCGTTATGAAGAAGTATTAATTAGGATAATTAAAACTGGCTAAGAGTGGCGATCAGATAAAGCCAAATTCTGTTGAATTATGACAACACGCATTGAAAAGTACATAACCGTTAATTATATTTGACGTAACAAACATTAGTTACAATTGCACCATTATTTTTCTTAACCATAGCTTAGTCATAAAATCAAATTAATAAGAATGCTTTTGACAATAATCTCATCTGAAACTGTAACATTATGGTTGCACTAGAATGCTCTGAGTTGCAAATGTGATGCTCTTAGTTTCAAGTACCCTGCTCTTAGTTGTCACTATTAATTAAAATGAGGTGTTATTAAAAGTTTAGTCGGTAATTAAGTTATTGAAAAGTGGCATAGTGTGACGATAAGAAGAATAAAAATTCTATTCAATTGCTTGAACATCTTGTCCAGACACATCTTGTCACGTCTGGAATGCTACCCTTCAATTAAGTCTGCAGCCACAAATGCACTGTTTCAGCTTGATTGTGTAACTTTCAAAGGTCGTGGAAACTATAATTTTGCTCTTAAATATGCTGTGAAATGAGAATCTATGTTAAGAATGTCTTTGTAATCTCAACTAAGACTGTGAGATTTAGTTGCATGTGAATAGCTCTTACAATTAAGTCTGATGCTCTTAGTTGGAGTTGGTGCGACGTGTTTGATGCCGAACCCTCGATCATTCCTCCTTGTCGCATGATTATTGTACGGCATTGCGAAATAATTGATTAGGAGAGGTATTGAAACTATATGGAACCTATGGAACGAGTTTTTACGACAAAAAAATCACGAGTTTTTACATTTTTTATAGTTTCATTACCTCTTCTAATCTATTATTCTGCAACGCCGTACAAAAATCATGCGGCAAGGAGAAGTGGCCGAGGGTTGTAACCCCTCTCTTCGACTGTACTCAGTTGGACAGCTTACAAGTGACGGCATAGTGCTGAATCTTATTATTTTATACCTTTCTATTATCCTACATAGGTCTCCTGGTGGTTCATTTACTACGTAATTTTTGTTCACGGGCCTGTAGTCTATAATATATTATTGTGTAAGGGCGTAACGTGGCCATGAGAATAAGTCAAATACTGAAACAGCATTAAACTTTTTCCCAACTTGTCTGGAATAATAGTTTTTTTTTTTTTTTTTTTTTTTTTTTTTATTCAAAATTTGCTACTCCACAGACTCCGGGGTCCGTGACTTTTGTTATTTCAAATCTTATTTATTTTTACATATTTCTTGGATAATTAGAAGAAGAGGAAAATAAGGGGGGAGTTGGGAACATTTTAAACCTAATACTAGTTAGTGCTCGTCTGTTGAGCCCATCACTACCGGTTGGGATTCCGCTAGTAATCGACTCAACATCGATTTTTTGCCTTTTTGCCATTTGCCTAAGCCGCCTCCTCCCGGCCGAGAGCCTCCACTACGGCTGCATTTCTGTCCCTGATGGCCATCTGTAGGTTGAACTCTCGGATGGTCTTCGGTGATGCAGCCAACGCTCGCCGCACGAACCGACCGATGGCGTCGTCGGTGTCGTCAGCGTAGTACGTGAAGGTCCCCGTGTGCCGTGAGATTGCAACAACCGCATGGGGCACGCTCTCGTGCAGCTTCATGTTTGCCTTGGTTTTTATTGCGATTACCGACTCATATGTCAGTCCCTGAGCTTCATGGATGGTGAGGATACGTGACCCTGTGCCTGACCCATAACCCTGGTTTGTCAGGGTCTCCTTCTCCTCTTGAGTGTGAACTAAGAAGAGGGTGTTTGGTAGGGTGTTGGGTATTTGCGCTCCCTTGTACCTTTTCTGCTCTAGAGACTTTATACGGGGTGCTGAGGAGTACATACCTGAGTATATTTCCCTCAGCGCATATGCGACATCCTGGACTGGAATAATAGTAAATCATAAAACCTATTTCCACATCACATTCTAACAAACACGAGCAAAAAATAAAGGTATCAGTTCGCAACATGTTTCATACATACAAAAGAATAAATATCATAGGAAGAAATATCTGAGACTCACAATTCTTTAATTCTAAAACAGACAAGTCAATGCGACGTTGCCAGCTTGCTACGCGACTCACGTCCTGCCATCTGTCGTCGCCGTAAAATACTACACTGCAGTGCCGGCTTGGCACTAAGCCGATAGTGCATCGAGCATTCTTGATATTTTTGCTGTAAAAGCTGATACCGCAAAACATTGTGTTCCATATCTGAGTGGCAGTAATAAGGAGTTTTTTGAATAACAGACATCGAGTTTTAAATTGTAGTGGTAGGACTATTTACAGTCTGGGGAAGTACCACACTTTTGGCAGTTATTCTACCGCCGAGGAGTAATGTGCAAACATTACTGTATTCCGGTTTGAAGGGCAATGTTTCCAGTGAAATTACAGCGCATAGAGAGATAAATCATCTGCTAACTCTGGGTGAGGAGCGCAGTGCAGTGCTAGGTAATTATTTAGACTATTCATGTTCCAATAGCTGTGTGTCACTGTGCATGTGTGTATTATGTGGCAGGCATGTTGCTTACCATCAGGCACAAATTTTGCACGTTTCGTAGCTCTGTACTATGTATAAAAAATAGGCGAAAATATATTTACATTTTCTTGACACGCCAATAGATTGAATGAGATTGTGTACTACGACCTAACGATTCTGAAAGGGAACGGTTGCGCCACTACGCCACCATGGCATCTTGCCACAATACTGTTGAATACCCTCAACTAACAAAAGACTTGAGATTGCGATTTCAAACCTATTTACGAACTCTGACGAAAGGGTAACCTTTAAACCTTTATAAACAAATACTACACCTACTTGCCAAAGTTCAGAAACCTTTCACCACTTAACAAATTTTCATGTGAAAAATATATCAAAAAAACACTTCTAAGTATTCTAAAACAATACATTACTAGGACAAACTTTTGCCCTGTGGTTGAATACCAGGTACTCGTATTATTTTTGAAGTGAAATTTGTTTCGCTTCGTTGAGTACATAAAATCATATCTTTGTACCAAATTTCATCCAGATACGCTAATTTGTGTTTGATTGTAAGAGTAACACTTTAGTTTTTAGTAGGATTATTTATTTTAAATTTTATTGAGCCCTTCATCCTTACGACCGAAGCAAGTTTGGTTTATTCTTAAGTAAAACTTCTGTGAATCCTAAGTTTTTCCGTTCCAAGTTCTGAAAGCGCGTTAATTTTGCCATTTAATGATATTTATTTGTTCGCTTTTATTGTTTGCTTCAGAATTTGGGGAAATAAAGGAGTATCATTTTTATTTTCAACAACATTTCACTAAAACGATGTTTATTCTTGATGTTTTATTGTTTTTCTTTGTTTAAATGTTTAAATTTGATGAAATATTAGTTGAATGTGTGAGAAAGAAATTTGACGAATCATTTTTTCTTTGGTTACCAGAAATGTGGTGAATAAGCGAGATAGTTGAAAACAATTTTTTAACTACCCATTTTTGAAATTGAATTCATTTTAAATTAAAATCTGTTGGGTTTAATCACTCTCCTATGTTTTATGAAAAGCTTCACATTTCTATCGGGTAATAACGACCATGAACACTAGAACACTGAACATCGTCGCTCACTTTTCTTGTACCCACGGCGATTGTAACACTCCCGAAACTTCGAGGTAATTAACCTGTGATAAAACAGCCTATATCTCCGGGTAACAAGCGCAGTGCGGTGCTCGGTAATGATTTGGACTTTTCATGTTCCAATAGCTGCGTGTCGCTGTGCTGTTCGGGCAAGCACGTTGCTTACAATCAGGCACATGACATGCTCCTCTTGTCACTCTATGCTCTAAAAAAAAGTTGAAAAGTTATACAAAGTACAAACGTTGTAAAATCGTTACCAATTCAACTTTAGCTACATAAAAATAAGACAGGTTTTGGCTTGTTAAATCCTTGAGTAAATGTTTGAAATACATTTATAACACCAGCCACAACCAGGTACATTACACATATGTATATGTAAAAAGCCGTGTATGATTGAATGAACGAAAACATGAATGTAAATATTTTCAAATTTCATTATTACTCGTCTGGTTATAAAGTTCAAAATATTATTGATCATGGTTGTAAAATGAATGACAACTTTTGTGAACTGATACCGAGCAAAGTACTTAAGCTTATCGCGTTCGTCGTACAAAGTGGTCTAAAACTAACATAAAATGAAAATAAATTTTCCAATAGAGTCGAACATTTTAGAGTTATATCACCAATGAAGTAGACAGCTGGCTTTTACGGCATGTCAGGGGTCATAAAATACATTGCAATGCTGTAAGCGGCGATATAGGAGACAGTTTTGCGAATTTATCTTAGAAGCCATTAGGTAAATAAACGTTGGATAAATGTTTCAGGCTTTTAAAACTACTTATTTTACCACAGCTACTTTTACGTCATAAAAACACAAAAAAATGATTGATTCTAATAGTGTATTATAATAAGTACACTGAATTAAATACACGAAATGTTCACAGAAACACAAGAATAAGTAGATACAAATGTAAAAGTTTTCTGATGAGCCAAACGCTAAGCTTAAGCTTGTATATTGCTTGTAGCTCGTGAGGTCGCTTTAGACTAAACATAGTGAAATATGGCTTTAACAAAAAAAAGACAAACAAATGATAGTAGATCAAAGAACCACCAGCTAACGTAATTTAGATACTTTATTTTTCATAGTCATATTTATTTATGTAAAAATATGTCGCTCAAAGCTTCTGAGCACAGTATCTAACTATCTAAAATATAAAAAAATACCTGAACAACAGTTTTTTTATTAATTTAAGTGTTGGACTCATTAGTTTCTTTAAGCTATCATGCCTATGTACATACACGCACAATATATAAATATGTTCAAAACGATACGTGTTAATAGATATTTATGTAAGTGTCAGGAGATAACGGTATCACTGTCGTGAGTTCAATAGTTTTTTTCTATTTCAAAATGTCCAACGTGCCTACATAAGTTTTCACTCCAACTGATCATGATGACGAATGCGACCCGTCCCATTTCCTTCTCAGAAAATCTTTTAGAACAGTTTTATTGCCATAAATATAAAATGAACGCCTCTTTTGACATCCTTGCGCAAGTTACGTCACGTACACCTTTTGTGTTGGACACTTTGCTAAATGTTATTTCGTAACAAACGGTACCTCTTTTGAGGCTCTTTTTAGTGAATTACGTGCTTCAAAAGTTACTTTGTAATGTAGAAAGTTTTAGGCGCTAGCGTCAATTTTTCTCTGAGAATTGAATTTCTTGATGAAGTTGGATACTTCATTTAATGGTTCAGTGGAAGTATTTTTGTTAGGATTAAAATTGTGTACTAAGTATTAAGAGCATAAAGTTCATGTTCAAATAGTTGAGTAGTACTGCGTATTTATCGGCGGTTTTCTACGTACCAATAGATGCAATTAGACGTAGTGGTAAGGCTCTCTGCCCAGTCTAACTGGAGGAGTATCACACATTGGCCAGATAACCTATTGCCAAGCAGTAATGGGCAAACATTAATGCGTTCTGGTATTTCAAACAGGGGCATAAATGTTTGCACTGTGCTTTTCACACAGAGATACAAGAAGATGTATCTCTGGTAGTGGTAGGACTCTTAGCAGAGTCCGCCTGGGGAAGTACCACACCTTTGCCAATTATTCTACCGCCAAGCAGTAATGTGCAAACATTACTGTGTTCCGGTTTGAAGGGCAATGTTTCCAGAGAAATTACAGGGCTTAGAGATATAACAACTTAGATCTCTGGGTGACGAGCGCAGTGCAGTGCTAGGTAATGATTTGGGCTCTCCATGTTCCAATAGCTGCATGTCACTGTGCTGTTATGTGGCAGGCATGTTGCTTACCATCAGGCACATGTCCTGCTTGTCTCGTCACTCTTTATTTAAAAAAAAAAAAAAGATTTACCTCTTCCTTTGTTTCCTACTCCGGAAATATTACCCTTCAAACAGATAAATACACATGTTTGCACTGCGCTCATTACCCAGAAATACACGAGGCCCTGTAATTTAACTGAAAACATTGCTCTTGAAACTGGAACACAGTAATGTTTATTACTGTTTACATATAACTGTTTGATGGAAGACTATCATAATAATAATAATAATCAAAAGCCAATAAGCCTGATATCGTGCTGGTAGACCGGTCTCAGCGCCGGGCTGTGATCGTCGATATCACCATACCACATGACGAGAACCTCGTGAAAGCTGAGAAGGACAAGCTTAGCAAGTACCTTGACTTGGCTCACGAGGTTACCGCCATGTGGAGTGTTGATTCCACGATCATAGTCCCAATAGTCGTTTCAGCAAACGGCCTTATAGCGAAAAGTTTCGACCAACATCTCAAGAGACATTCGCTAGACGGTTGGATTAAGGGTCAGATGCAGAAGGCGGTCATCCTTGACACAGCGCGCATCGTCAGGAGGTTCCTCACTCTGCAGCCCTAACCACCGGTAGATTGGGCCCTGCCCCGCTGCTGGCGGCACCCTAGTTTTTAAGTTTTTTATAATGTATATATTTTTTATTTATATTGTAAAAAACTTAGAGATTAAGAAGACGATTAAATGAGTGGATAATAATCATAATAATCTTTATTGGTCTGTGAAATTAGGTCATATGCACATATTAGGTATACAAAGATGGTACAATTTTACTAACTAATTGGCACAGTTAACGGTGTTTAGAAGCAATTTTGCAAAGAGATATATGCAAGAGATACATTTGTTTAAAAACTACAAAATTACAGAGCAAACCGCAGCACTTCAGTTATTATGTAAAAGCAGCCGTCGGCGGGTCGTCCTCTGCAAATATAATAAAATCATTAAGTAACGTTAATTCGTTTAGTGACCACGGCAAATATGATGAAAATATGCAAATGGCCGGCAAAGTTGCTGGCTTGCTTTAGTTAAAATAAATTGCAGGGTTCGCTCCGACGGGCTTAATTCTGAGAGATTTACTGGGCGATGAAAAGTTAAACTGAGTATTCACGGTGCGATATTTGTTTGGCGATTGTTGCGAGCAATTTTAGTTGTCGTATAAAACAGAAAAAAATGGAGATTCGTAACGTCTTATTTTTTCGGACTTACAGCTATCAAAAATAACCTTAATCTTGTTTATGCTCTGTTTTCAATATATACCCAATCGCTCGCTCGCTATAATATCACGTGAACAATCGTATTGTGCTTAGTCTGATTACTTACTGTACATCCCAATCTTATTAACATGACTATGTCTAGTTAAACGGAACTAATTGAATCAATGATTTAAACTAAAATGTATTTAGAAGAGAATTTATTCTACTCTTAACTCATACTACTGTCGCATTGTCTTTTTTGCAATAACTTACTCTATTTAAAAAGATCATGTTACATTTAAAACTGACAATAAAATAAGATAAGATAAGGTAAATTTTTATTCAGTTTACATGTTTGACAACTAAATTTTAACAAATAGGAAGTGGAACCCATACTCGGCCAGGCCAGTATCTTGGTATTTCTCTGTTATGCTTAAACAAAATCCGCGTGTTTAAAACTCACAATATATTCCGTGACACATTTGACACAATACTATTAATTATCAAACAAAGCAAAGCCAGAAAAAGTACGTGTTTCATTTAAAATATATACTTATGCTATGTAGAAACACTCAGACGTTGACTCAGAATAAACATCTGTATATATTCACACAAACCTTGGTGAGAATCCAACCAGTATCTCACGGCCTAGTAAGCACTACTAGAGCCACAAAACCAATCACAATAATTTGTGTAGTTTTTTATTATTAATATTAAAAAGTGAAGTAAGCACAGAGTACCTATGTTTATTCATATAAAAAATGTCGGGTAATTTGTAGCGTGCGACAGTGAACAGACAGCTTTAGCTCAAATGAACTTGTATTTAGAACGTTTACGGTCGTGTGGTTGTTTCTAAAAAGCAATTAATTAAATTCTCCCTTTTATAGTGATGAAAAAGTCTATTAAGAGATTTAAAGATTTTTTGGGAAAGAGATTGAATGAATTAGCGACAATTTATGTAAATTACAGTTTTATTGTGATTTGAAATTGAGTTTGTGATTTTTTATTAAAAAAAAACATATCACCGCTTACTGGTAGCTGTCAAAATTGGAGTAATTTATCCAAACTTTATCAAACAAATTTCTTGAACATTTTTGTAATTTATCTAGTATCATATTAGTATAGATTGCAAATATGTTCCTTTCTAGGATTTTATTCAATATAATATAGGACTATGGTTAACTGTACCTTTATAACACGATATCTATCTCTCGTACGTTTGCTTGGAATTGGATTGCTTTGATTACTTGCTTGCTTGGATTGCTTTTAGCAATTAGGTCACCAATTGCTAAATTTTTTAACAGTTTTTCTGTATTTTTTTTCTACAAATAGTAAATAGATTTAATCCCTACTATCTTTAGTATGTATTTAAAACTATTTAAGTATTATATCAGCTATCTGGCCGCCATCACACAAGCTTTGCTTAGTTTGGGGTCAGATGGTGTTGTGTGTGAATTGTCCACCAATATTTATTTATTTAGTAATATCGGTATATTTCTATGAATATAATATACATTTAATACCTACTATGTCTATAATATTGCTATTTTTCAATTGAAATTGATAAGGTGATATTAAAATGATTACGAATTATCATCAAAGCATCGTATTTTAACAATACTAATTGAAACCAATATTTCTCTACTAATATTGTAATTACGACAATAATTACATATGTGTCTTTCTGTTACGCGTTCGGTCAAGTACTGAACCGATTTAAATAAAATTTAGTACAGAAATAGTCTATACTCCGAGACTACTATTAAAAAGAAATATGTTCAAAAAGGATAGGACAGTTTGTATGGAAGTTAATGGAAGCTAAAAACCATTATTAGGCCTTTGATTACATAAAACTAAACATGGTCTTTAAAAAATTTGTAAAAAAAACGACCTGCTGGGTGGCAAAATCTATACTATTTGTTCAGGTAAGCCGTGGGTAACATCGCGAGACTTGGCTAGTTCATCTATGAATATGTCATCGTAAATATATCATTACCGTCAGATTATAAACTAACGCGTGAGAATATAATCTCACAATAGGTTAGGCTAGTTTGTAATCTCATGTCGTTAGATTAGGCGCGGTCCCAGCCTCAAATTTTGGAGGGGGTCATCATTACACAGCCTCAGATTTTGGAGAGGTCACGAGTAGAAATACGATAAATCGAGTAAAAAAAACTTTACTATTAACGCCCCACGATTTTACCCGCGTAGTTGCCATTTCAGTTGCCGATTTAAAAATAGTCATCTAGGGGGTCATGTCCCCTGTGACCCCCCCCCCCCCCCCCTCCTTCGGACCGCGCATGCGTTAGATATCTCACGGTTTTACAATTTTACGGTGACATATTTACAAACAACAATATTATTATTATTATTATTTTTTTTTATTAATGTTTTTTAATAAGGGGGCAGAGCCTTTATTAACAAAACTAAAATACAATGAGAACTACACTACGCTACATACCTACAATATTATTGTCAATCAAACATAAATATAGTACCTAATTCTGAAGTAATAATAGAATTAATTTAAATACCTATTTGCAGTCGATTTGGGACAACGAATATTGTATAAACTGAATATTTTTTGGTAACGAAAGATTCAAACACCAGAACCCGAAACACATGCTTCTGACATAACGACTAGCTAACAACTTCGCGAGGGGTGTAAAAAATGCATCAGCCCACCAAGAAAAGCTGGTTAAGGTACAATCTCACTAAGACATTTAAACATGTGAAAAGTAACGCATCACAACGCTTGTTATTTTAATAATACGACGTTTCATATTGTAACTCCGTAAGTAATGTGTAAATTTTGTTTTTCCCGTAAGGCAACACAATCTATGATAAAATCTATGATTACAAAATTGCTACAGTAAATACGTGCGAGTAAATACGTATAGAGTCTTTTCGAAGTCATGTGCGTAATGCCGCTAACTTAAAACGGTGAAGGAAAACATCGTGAGGAAACCGACATGTACCTAGAATCTTTCGAAGTCATGTGTCATCCGCCAACCCGCACTGGGCCAGCGTGGTGGATTATGGCCTTAACTCTCTCCTTGCGAGAGAAGGCCCCGAGTCCCAGCAGTGGGAACGTTTAGTGGGCTGTTGATGATGTTGATGTTGAAATACGTATAACGCATGAATGCGTTATACCAATTTTTTGATAGTATTCGTAATAAACAACTTTGAACCATAAATTACATAAAAAAATATTGTTCGTAAAATATCTTAGCGTTTATTACTAGGTAACTTAACTCTAACCGTCAATTTAGTTTGTTTGAGTTCATATGACGTCGAAATTAACGTTGAAATTACACATGTCATTTGGCTGTAATCAATTTTTTTGTATTACAGCCAAACGGTTTTGGCTTGCGTTAGCTTTGAGTTAGAATGCAATGATACTACCACTTTGCAAACATTACACATGAGGTAATCATGATCTAAATTATTATTGAATCACGTCGACATTTCAGCAGCTTTACAACTGCCGTGGCCACAATTTCACTCAATGTGAGTTCAAATGACGAAAATTAAAAGAAAAAAGTAAGTAGAAACGTGTACCTACTGTCAATCTGCAACATTACATTGACACTGAGAAAAACAATAAAGTCGCAACTACGACGTCGTGTCGACGCACGTAATGCAAACGTACCTTAAGCCAGTTTCCTTGAAAATTCCATATCATAACTCTTCCGCCACGCTGTTTACTCGATATAGCCGTTGAATTTCCTTATACGCCGTTAAAAGAAACTTATTTGCGTAATACGTCGTCCCAGCGGACGTTCCTTTAAAAGATAATGTCTCGTGTGGTCGTATTTACGACGCCCGAGACGTAACTCAAATGTAACTCTCTTACAATGTAGGTCGTTAAGCGATTGGAGCGTGGTTTCAAATTAATCGAAAAATATTTACGGTTTTGAAGCTTCAGTATAAGCAGCCCAATCCTACTGATATTATAAACGTCAATGTGTGGATGTTTGTTGCTCAATCACGTAGTAACGTATGAACGAATCGGGCTGAAATTCGGAATACAGGTAGATTATAGTCCGTAAAAACACAGATGCTACTCTTTATCCCGGTAAAATAACGCAACGGAAACCACGTGAGTAGCACCACGGAGCGTTGTTAGTTTAATATACCTTGCCATTGCTAGGAACTGGAGCCTTATCTCACAATGAGAGATTCAAAGCCATAATCGACTACGCTGTATATCTACCTTTATACTAACATTACATATATTGATATACAATTACCATGTCTGTGACACAAATTCATAACGTTTTCCTTTACCAAAAAGTTCTAACAGTGGCTTAAAAAGGTTTCACTTCAAAAATATTAATATAAAATAAACAATTTGTGGTCCACCCCGGCTTCGACCGAAGCACATAATATCTCTGGCTGACGAGTGCATTGCTAGGCTATGATTTTGGACTCTTCATGTTCCAATAGCTGCTTGTCACTGTGCGCATGCGGCGCATGTCCTGCTTATCTCGTCACTCTATACAATAAAAATAACCTATACAACTCCGGGATTACGTAAATATCCAAACGGTGAAAGAATTTTTGAAATCGGTGTAGTAGTTTCTGAGATTAGTGCGTGAAAATAAAAAACCTCTTCCGCTTTTATAAATTAGCACAAATATAGTATAGATGAAGGTATTTGGAAGACCAGAGCTGTATATATTGGTTGGTATATATAGCATTTAAACGTTGTGCTATCTGTAATAATAATGTTATCGCCAGAAAATAAGGGTAAAAATAAGTTTGACGTACCTTTCCAATTCCCATTTCTTTTATCATAAACAAATTCGGAGCCTATCATCTTGTCAATCAATCCAGTTCGGCTTCACACATTGTCTATTCCAAAGTAAACAACACAGCCCAACAAAACACGACAACAACATTGTTGTGCGGTGTGTTTTGTTCAACAATATCATGTCGATACGATCTTCCTTTTCGCTGTAACGTTCCGACGAAGTTAAATTAAAATCAAACAATTCGAGAACATGACTCGGCGTGTTTACTCTGCTTAGCAAATAGGTGGTTTTAGGTGAAATTAATGAATTCCGTTTATTGCAGTGATAGATAGATAGAAAACTGTGTTGCCACACTTGAATTTGATGTCGAAAAATTTAAGTTGTTCGTTAATGGTCATCAAAAAACAAAATACCCTTTTAACATTAATTTGACAAATACCTGCAATATTCTTCTATGATAATTTATATTATATCATTCACGCTACAAAATGTAGGTTTTGCGCAATTTTTTAATCATCTTATGGACTTCATTCATTGCTATGTTGTTGTTTCTTTTAGTCTAGGAACGACCTAGTTACTTCATAGATTATTTTTCAAATATCTATATAGACTTTTTATATTTTTTAACTACATAATATAATAATAAACATTTTTATTTCGATAAGTTTGTACTTGACCGTTATTTTGCCTGATATTAAATTAAGATTTGGTTCATAATGCAGCGCGCTAAACTTGAAAAAAAAAGCGGTTTTTTGGTTTTGGTTAGACTTTGAAACACTCAAATTATATTCACAACGAAATATACTCAGTTAACGCATTCCAAAGTTTAGATGTACTACCAACGGGAAAAGTTTATATTTTCTAGGTAAGCGTGTTTGACTTTAGACTTTGCTTGTATCCTGTGTTACATTGTAAAGCAAAAAAAAGGTATTAGTAAAAAAAAAAACTAAAAAAAAAATTTTCTACAAAAACTCCTCATTATCTGAATTAAGATCTGTTGCGTCTAAAAATTAAGTTCTATTTTGTCTGACAGAGTTTAACAACATTTTTACTCCCCAATTCTACTTTAATTGTTCTAAATAAAACGTTGATCACTTCCATCATCGTCCATCGCTCGAAGTTGAAAAAAGTCCCTTGGAACCTACGTTGAATAAAAATGCAAATCTCCCTTTTGACTACAGTAATTGGGAAAAAGAGTTAAAATAAATAACGCCAACTGCGAGTTGGTTTCGTGAACAGAAGGTTCAAAATATTATTTTTTTGTGATACAGAGTGACAGGACACTAATATGGACATCTGATGGTAAGCCACTCATCTGCGCAATACCTCGTCACTGTTTGACTTATAGAGTAAGATCCCAGAGCTCCCAGACGTCACTTATTTTCTGATGAATGAAATGTGGATGTTTGAGTAGAGTTAGTGAGTACTAATAAAACGTGCTTACTCGCTAACTTTTGCTTAGACGGCCAATTTTGAGATTTGGGGTAATGAATGTACATACAAACATTACTTAATTCACGTATTTTCTAATAAGTGATTTTCACATCATTTCATAAGTGATGTTGTAGGCAATATCCTTAAAAACAAGGTCCCAATACTCCCAGACACTTTTTGTCGGCCGTTTTGCTTAACAACTCAAAAATAATAATTTAACTTCACTTATATTCTCATGCTCCATTTGTAAATATGTTCGTCAGACAACAATTTTAAAGATTTTTCCAATAAGACAGAACAATCTAAGGGGCCAATCATCCCCTAAACTTAATTTTAAGTCAATACTTCCTATTAAATGTCTCACTCAGTCTCCCCCTCTTACCCATAGGACATAGTTGAGTTTAGGGGATGAATGCCCCCTTAGATTGGTCTATCTTATTGTAAAAAGCAACAAAATAGTTGTCTAACGAACATATGTACAAATGGAGCATGAGAATTTAAGTGAAGTTAAATTATTAATTTGGAGTTGTTAAGCAAAACGGCTGACGGAAAGTGTCTGGGAGTATTGGAACCTTGTTTTTAAGGATGTTGCCTACAACATACGTGAAAATCACTTATTAAAAAGTACGTCAAATGAAATCAAATCATGTTTATTGTGACAAAAAATGCTTAATCTAATAATTAAAACTACATTTAATTTACAAATGTTTGTCACAATCCGGCCCCAGCTCAGCATAATGCCGATTGTATTCAACCGGCGCTGATTTTCCGCTGGTACCGGCGAAGTACGTGATGTAAGTAATGTTTGTATGTACCTTCATTACCCCATATCTCAAAATTGGCCGTCTAAGCAAGTTAGAGAGTAAGTATGTGTTCTTAGTACTCACTAACTCTACTCAATCGTCCACGTTTCATTCATCAGAAAATAGGTGACGTATGGGAGCTCTGGGATCTCGGTCTATTACATATGTTGTACTAGCAGCACTCTATAGTATGAACCACGTTGTTGCAGTTCCGTAATTTTTCCGCGATAAAAAGTAGCGTATACGCTAATTCAGACTGTAACCTAGGTTACAAATTTAAATCGAAAGCCTCGATCGGGTGAACTCGATACCGCCGAGTGTGTCCGATCGAGATATACAGTAAGCTACTCTTCAATCTGTCACAGACCCGATAACCGTTGGGGTGACGGGTTTTGGAGTGGAGACCGCGAATCGGCAAACGTAGTGTACGACGCCCTGAGACCTGATGGAGTGACGATATACGAAAGATGGCTGATGGCAGTTGGAAACGTAAGACCTAGGATCGGGCTGAGTGGCGTATTATAGGAGAGGCCTATGTCCAGCAGTGGACGAGCACAGGCTGATGATGATTATGATGATGATGATTCTTCAATACTGCATCGATATGATATCTATAATCAATTTAAATGTAATAATTGTTATATTCAATTATTCTATAATTTTTGTAGTAAAAACTTTGTTAAGCGTACCGCACACAGATTTTTTCGTAGGCTGTGTTTCAAGTGAGTCTGATTCGTCACGCTGTGGGGCGAAAGGCACTCCACTACAATGTTCATTTGTACGACATACAGACAAGCAGGTAACGAACTAGTTACTAGTCACATTTAAGTAAATTTCGTGAGGAACCCTTAAAAGCATCAAAACGCTACGGTAGCCGCATCATACCTCTATATGGCTGGAATATATTTTGCTCGGTTTTGCATCACAAACGTCGGTCCAATTTTCAAACTAAAGGCCCCATAGTGGACAACTTTTTACTGGAAACTTCCCTTTCCATTGAATTTACATATTTTCTCTTTAATGAAAGTTGGGTGTGTTGTTGATACATTAATATTAATGACTAGGTAATTACGCGACTCCTAAGGGAAACGTTTCATAATAGCTTTTCTTTTGAAAGGATTAAGGTTTAATTAACTTTGTGTACTGTTTACGTGAAATAGTTAAATTTTACAGTGAATATCACATCATATCTAGTCATCATTAGGTATCCGCACTATGTTCATCATCATCATCATCATCAGCCTATCGCAGTCCACTGCTGGACGTAGGCCTCTCCTAATGAACGCCAAATGGCTCGATTTTGCGCTTTTTGGATCCAATTTCTGCCAGCAATCTTCCGCAGGTCGTCCCTCCACCTAGCCTGAGGGCGCCCCACGCTACGTTTGCCTAAGCGCGGTCTCCACTCTAGAACTCGTCTGCTCCAGCGATGGTCGGTTTGTTCACTATGTTCGTCACTCTGATATTTTAAGTGGCTAGCAGTGCTCCGCGGTTTTCCCAGTATAGCTACCGTTCTCGTTGTTTTTCCGGGATAAAAAGAAGCTTATGTGTTTTCCGGACTATAATTTAACTATGTATGTTGCAAATTTCAGCCCCATCCGTTCAGACGTTAGTTAGGACGTGATTAAGTAAGTAAAATCAAAACTTTGGATTTTTTATATCAAATAGGATTTATCTCTTTGGTGTGTCATTTTTCTGGAAACATCAGCTTGGCGATAGAATTACTGGTAAAGGTGTGGTGTTTGTAGGAATATATTTGCCTCTAAATACTCAAAGGCGTAGTTGGGGTTCTAACCTTCAACTTGGCTTTGTGACATCGAACGGTCTGGCCATTAGGCTACCATGTTTTCTTTTTCGGTGTACTGAGATATTGACTGAAACGATATTTTTTTCATTTATATAGGAACAGTAAACATTTCTTACTAAATAAAAGTTGCCCGAAAATCTGATTGATTGAGACCATAAATTCTCGATACAAATTAATTTTATTATTCTACCCATCTGCATTATATATTTATTTATTGACTAAAAATCAGTCAAGATAACAACCTCATAGTAGTAATTAATTTACGTGAATGTTATTTGGCGAGAAGTTTAAAAAATGTGCACGCTCACTACAGATAGTGCAATCCACGAAGATGTGCCCCACTATTCCTCCTACTCGTTTATAGTATATGTGTGCAAGCTTCCGTCAATGTTTGAGTATTATCGGTACACACTAATTACCTATGAATGCTACTACAATGACTGGTGAATGGTTCGCGACTGACGCTCGGAGCAAACGCGATTGGTGGAAAACAAAATTGGTGGGGCGCGTCTTCGTGGATTGCACTATCTATAATACGATGTGGCTTATTAAAAAATAAACAGTGTGATCACGCATTCCATAATCCTATTAATATTATAGATATAAATGTTTTGCTGTTTGGATACTTAGATGTTTGTTGCTCAAGGAATTCTATACGTCTTGTCGGATCTAGTTGAGATTTATTACACAGTTAAATCATTGTCTGGAAAAACACATAGGTTACTTTTATCCCAGAAAAATATCAGGAATGGGAGCTACACGGGCATAACAGTGGGGCGCTGCTAGTAGTAAGTAGCTGTGTTTCACAAAGACAAACATTTAGATTACAAAACTCTAACAGCCTCACAGCTAGCTTTATATTAACTGCACACTTTCCCTAAAAGGTTGCAGTCATTAATCATTCTCACCTTGTCATCAACCCAGTCATAACGCGAACGAGGAAAGCCATGATCCCTGGACCGTAACACATCGCTCTTCGCGATGGTGTCTCTGCATCCATCACGGTGCAAAAATTTCCTCCTGAAATTTGGCTGCACGGTAGAGTACACACCTTTGCTATTAACTTGATTTGTAAAATTAAATTATGTTAAGGTTCTTTTGGGAACGAGAAATTTGTTAAAGTTTTTGTATTATTTATGGTAGTATTTTTGTATGATCTTTTTAATGATATCAATCAATGTCAAAGTGTTGTTATATCACACTTGAATAGATCGAATTGAAATTTAGGTAACTTGTTTTGGCAAATGATAAGATTAAACTTCTTTCTTATATGGTACTAGCGGCCCGCTCCGGCTTCGCTCGAATAATAACCTAGATATCAACTGCAGCGCCATCTGCCGGGCTGATTTGTGAATCTAAACCTTCCAGGGCCCTACCCAAACGTATACAAAAAAATCATTCAAATCGGTCCAGCCGTTTAGGAGGAGTTCAATAACAACGAAAAGTGGCATTGATTTTTATATATATAGATAGAAGATTCGTATATTTTAACTATTACTGCTATGCTATTAAAGCATGCTTACCTAGAAGAAACCGTTCCTTTTGAAACTTGAATTCACTAAGATTATGACCACTGGGGAAAATCGACTCAAGCAAAGCAATTAACAGATTAGACGTTTTTTTACCACAAAAGTAGAGTCGAACTATGACATTCCTAAAAATAGAATGTCTTCCTAAACCCTTAAACGATTCTTTATGGCACAAACTAAAACATTTTTTGGCTTAAATATGAAAAGGCTTAGAATGTAAACTATAGAACAATGATTGCGTAGTGCGAAAGGCGTCACCCGTTCAAGAATGTCCTGAATTTAAAAGTCTCTATCACCGAAAAGACGCGAAGAAAGCGAGCTTCACTCCATTTTTTTGTTCTCGTCAAAAATTTTCATTTCATTTATAGGCGAGTGGATTCCGCAAATTACTGAGGATTTTCCTTTTTTTGGCTTTTTGCAAAATTGCCTACGTCCACTTAAAGATATTAAAGGCGGAGACAAAGACAGCGAGTGTAACTTAAACGAGCTTCGCAGCTCTACGTGTTTGAGGAGCTTGAAGTATTTGAGCATTTCTAAAGTCTTGGAACGTATGGACAGTTTTAACTCCTGCACTAGTATTGTTAATTATATTCCAAGAGCTGGTAACCAATTTTGGAAAGGAATTTAAGGCAAGCTGAAAACTTGTCTCAAACATTTCCTGTTATACCCCAACACGGAAGGGTAGACCTTGCTGGTGAGTAGCGGGGGAAAATTAATACCTCAATCTAGAGTCACCTGGCAGGTAGAAAACCCCACCATAACGATATCTCTTTTTGGAAATTTAAAAATAAACCCCTTGTTAAATTTTAAATTCCCTAAAACACATTTTTTATATTTTTTTGAGAATCATTTTTGCAGGCACCTGCCTGACATATGATGTTAAAATCCTGACTAAATCGTCTGTTTTTTTTAATCCTTTAAACATTAAACTACATCATACAAAAATTGCATATTATTTTTTTAATTCTATGTGTTCAGTAAAATTCTAAGAGTAGTTTATGTTTTAGTAAAATAAAATGTTAATAATTATAATTTAATTTTTTGTCAGGATTTATTTTCCTCCGCAACCCACTAGCTAGTTCTAAACCACCGTGTTGGGGTATATTAGTAGGATTAGGTAGCTATTATGTTACTAGTTTTTACCTTGGCTCAAATACCAAAATTTGCTGCCAGTCTTCTTAGTTAGCTTCGAAGTCTTCTTAGATAACTTCTAAGTCATGGTGGCGTAGTCGCTAGAACGTACGATTCACATTAAAGAAATCGTAGAGTCAAATTCCATCTGCACATTTTTAAACGGTAAACAAATTAAAATAAGTATATTTTTAGCTGACTTCAAAAAAGAAAGAGGTACTCAATTCGCTTGTATGTTTTTTTTCTCGGGATAAAAAGGAGCCTACGTGTTCTTCCAGACTATACTTTATCTGTGTTCCAAATTTCAGCCCGATCCGTTCATACGTTAGGACGTGATTGAGCAATAAACATCCAAATATCCAAACATCCATACATCGACATTTATAATATAATAAGTAGGATAGTAGGAAGTAGGATTAGCATATTTTCTATTAGTAGATTCTCATTGAAGAAAGTGATCATTAACGATTTGCGCATGACGATAAGCAATAATAAACGACACGATGACTTCTCAAAAATGCTCACTGTCTACAGAAGTTTAAAAACTTATAATGGAGATAGGATATTTATATATATACCCATTAAATTATCAGGATTAGTTTCAGTTGAGATCACAAATCGAGTCTCTAATTGCCCAAGAAACGAAAATATTTGACAGCACTCTTGATTTAGGCACTGGCGATGAACTAAATATTTGAAAAAGCTGTTCGTTCAGAGGCTACGGATTAGGGAACCAAATATTTGAATAGGGTCTTGATTCAGTAGGCAATTGACGGGAGACGAATGCGGGCATGTAGATGTTCATTTACCCGGACTTGTGACGTTTTGTTGATTGAAAATCGGAGTAATCCTTGATCAGACAGCGTATGGTGGAGTTTGTGGAGCTTAGTTTGAGCTGTCAAGGTTTAGTGGGGATGCGGGTATTAGGGCTGTAGTAAACCAGTGTCAAGCGCTGAGAATTATCTGAAATCTGTTAGGATTTCATATCACGATGTAGTGGCAGGACTCAATTCAGAGTTTTCCTGGGGAAATACATTTATAACACACATAATAGTAAAGACAAATAAATATATTTTTTGCTGAATTTTACTTTATGCTGAATCATAAAACGTAAGCAATCCACTAACAGATGACAAGGCAAATTTCAAACTCAAAAGATTCTTATTGGAACATTGGTTTTCACGCGATGTTTTCTTTCTCCGTTAAAGACAGTGGTGATGACAAATGTACACATCAAAAAAATACTCGTTTTTTGTATAATTCAGAATGACTAGGCGAGCAGTAGGTTTGCCTACATGTGCCCAGTGATAAGCACCATGCTTTTCCAAAACAACACAGTAATACGGACCTATTGAAACAAGAAAAGTCTAAATCATTATCTAGCACTGAACTGCGCTCGTTATCTATACACAAAATAACAACTCCAACAAGTGCATGTCGCTGTGCTGCTGCAGGGGCAGGTGTGTTACTTAACATCAGGCATATTTCGTGCTCGTCGTGATACAATAAGGGTCATCACATCAACATACATCAACAGCCCTCTAAACGTTCCCACTGCTGGGACTCGGGGCCTTCTCTCGCAAGGAGAGAGTTAAGGCCATAATCCACCACGCTGGCCCAGTGCGGGTTGGCGGATGACACATGACTTCGAAAGATTCTAGGTACATGTCGGTTTCCTCACGATATTTTTCTTCACCGTTTTAAGTTAGCGGCATTACGCACATGACTTCGAAAAGACAATGGTGCGTGTGGGGTTTGAACCCGGGGTCTCCGGATCGGCAGCCGCCGTTCTCCCGACTAGACCACCGTAACTTACCTATAAGGGTCATAATTTATCGTTATTAAATAGAGTTAGACCGATATTACGTCAATAAAATTAGCAACATCTGATCTGATTACCTTACTGGCTAGCATAACTACAAATAGTCACAATCCAACGTTGTGCCAAGCTACGTTGCAAACTAACAGGTTGCTGTCGAAGGTAGTTGACCGTTTGCATCTGATTGCGAAATGTTCGATACAGCAGTCTGTCATCGGGTTTTCATTGTTAGAATGCGTTCCATTTTACATGCGTTTATTTTCGATTTTCACTATCCCATTTCGTGAATATTCAGTGGGACTTTATTTTTACGGATATAAAACTAACGTAGCACAAATTTTATTGGTGCCACAATGCACTGCAGTAAATCGTTATTTGCTATTATGTAAGGGGTATGATGTGACGTCACTGTAAGCGATGTACGAAACGAAAATCCACCAATAGAAGAACAGTTTTTTAATGCGTTGCGCCATTTTCTATGGGTGTTTCTATGTATAATAAGTATGTAAAACTATATAAGTATTATATCAGCTATCTGGCCGCCATCATACAAGCTTTGCTTAGTTTGGGGTCAGATGGTGTAGTGTGTGAGTTGTCCACCAATATTTATTTATTGATTTACTTTAAAATTTAACACGTTTTTTGATCGTGTAAGCTTCAAAAATAATAGTTCTACTCAAATTGTGAAAATTTCGATATTTATTGCTTGATCATCACAGAATGTTTAAACAGATATTTGGAACAATTTGGAATATCATATAGGAGCATTTTCATCGGAGAAACATTGCGAAACTTTACGTTAGTAAATTGTGGCAGTAAATGTTAACATACAGAAATGAAACTCAAATCAGTAAACTTCAAGAAACGAATCGATATAACTAAAATCTCATGAAACGTTTAGCAAAATGTAACTGTGATTTATAAAAATGGTTTCAATTTAATCCCTACGTGATATTGCGAAAGCTCTATTCACGTCTTTTACATGTGATTAATGGTATCCAGACTTCTTTACTCTTTTACTAGCTGCTTTTATGGCGGGATGTTCTAATTATTTCTTATAAACTGGTGACACTAGCATTTTCTTTTCAATGGATTTATTGTAACTTCGGTTAGCAACCGTAATGGATTTTAGCACGACGTAATATTTCAGTGATTTTGTGATTTACAAAGATTTAGACGATATTTCAAGATGTTTTAAAGTTAGGTTTCAAAAATATCTGAAATACGGTGTTTGACAATGTTTAAAATATAGCATAATTTATGATCATCCTATCAGATAACACATTAAATAAACATATTTCACTCTATTTTGGAATATATAGTGTGTATCTTTTGTATAATACGCCAATGAAAATTTGACAAATACCGAATTATAATCGGCGACGTAAACGCTGTTTCTAGTCACGTGACGCGCGTGACGTCACCTGCCAGTAAATATTCAATCTACAGCAAACGGTTTCTTTGAGAACACTGATTTGTTTACTGGCGCGTGGCGTCACGCGCGTCACGTGACCAGAAACAGCGTTTTTGGCGGGGTTTTTGAACTTTTTACTTTAAACATTTATTTTTAATGGTAAAACAGTGAATCTTGCGGAAATATTCATGTAGTATGGTATATTGTGTAATCAAAAATCATTTAAACGGTTTTACAAATTTAGTCAAATACCGTATTGTAGAACAACATCATTTCTACATAACTATTTTAGAATTATTTATGTAGATACTTATTAAGCCAGTTTTATCTATCAATGCCTGCTTTAAAGCATTGATTCCTACGTTTGGAAACTTTCTGTTAATGTAATTTTAACATTTAATTAATATATGTACGGTAAAATTATACGTCTATTCCTTCAAATCAACATATATATAGCATAAACAACGCACTAAATGTTCGCACTGCTGGGGCTCGAGGCCTTCTCTCGAAAGGGAAGACTCAAGGCCATAATCCGCCACGCTGGCCCAGTGCGGATTGGTGGATGTCACATGACGTTGAAAGATTCTAAGTACATGTCGGTTTCCTCAAGATATTTTCCTTCGCCTTCGTTTTAAGTTAGCGGCAGTTTCTTCATTCCTTCAAATCCAATGCGCATAAATCAAAACATCATATCGGGAAAAAACTCATCAACTCAACTAAAATGATCTTTACATTTTAAATATTCTTTGCAAGCGTTACTGTGTTCTGGTTTGAAGGGCAATGTTTCCAGAGAAATTACTGGGCTTAGAGATATAATATCTTAGATAGCTGGGTGACGAGCGGAGTGCAGTGCTAGGTTATGATTTGGACTCTTCATGTTCCAATAGTTGTATGTTACACTGTTTTTTTTTTTTTGTTTGTTTTGTGGTATAATAAAGTGTTTTTGTATTGTATTGTATTGTATGTCACTGTGCTGTTATGTCGCAGGCATGTTGCTTACCATCAGGCACATGTCTTGCTCGTCTCGTCACTTTTTAATATAAAAAAAAGATATGTCTTCTATTTCAGTTTGTTTACAACGTATCGTGACATTTTAAATATTCTCTACGATTGTTAAGTCTTCATAAATCAGCTTCAGTTATCACAACTATCGTCTCAAACCAGTCTTCAAGTTTCGAAAATCTCAGTTCTTAACTTTAGTCGACAAGCGCTGGGTAAAATTACACGTAAATTCGTCTAACTCGCACGCGCAGTTCGAACTGCCTTCGCGAGATTAGCAAGTTAAATACTCTCATGTCGGTACCGTAATTCGGTACATAGCATATTTTACGAGAGCCGAGCACGACAAACTTTATGACTGCCACGTCAACAATATACTATTCGGGCCCCGACCGCACCACTTACGAACTGTACTTGAAGTAGGGATGGGGTCGAGTTGTCGATAAAGGGTTGTGTCTAAGGTTTTTTGGTAAATCTGCTCTATTAATAACATATAATATAGCTCATATACTAACAACAGGTTTTTCGTGGGCTGTGTTGAATTTTAGAGTTACGCTCGGGCATGTTAAGAAATCTTATGATAAACTCGGGGCCATGGCCATTGGCCATTTCTTAAATTTAGCTATCAAGTTCTAAGTTATATCTACGTTTTTACTTTTATCGGCAATTCCTATGACTGTCATTTTTTTCTTGCATGAGAAGGCTTATTTATTATTTATACAAACTGTAACAGATAGCGTCTATTAAAAAAACATGCATCGATAGGTCGCGATCAATATCAGTTGACATAAATGTCTAAGATGAGACAAAATGTAATTTCTTAGTCTCTTTTTTTAATGTAAGTAAGTAAGTATATTTTAATGTCACCTATTAAATAGATAATAATGTTATCTATTAATCTTATAGCAGCACAATTTCTTACTTCATGCCGTTTAGAAAAAGTTTTCCTGTTGTATCACATTGTTGTTATTGTCAGAGTCGGTCCAGTTTGTAGTAAAACATTTCCAAAAGAAAAAAACAAAACAAAGAAATACATTAGACGACTCAAAATATATTGAGATCATAATTAAAAGTCTGAAACAAATTGTTCACGTCTACTTTAGAAAACAGTTAAGTAAAAAAGTCGTGTTTATTATTTACACGACTTTGTTTATAGTTTTTATCGATATTGTCATGTAGGTCCCATCACTATTGCTACTTGTTTTTGATGGCTTCACGCATCGAAAATTTATTACAGCAAGGTTGATTAGTTTCAACATTTAGTAACAAAGTTAAGAAAAAAGCAGTTTAAATACTTAACAAAGCCTTTAACATTACAGTTTTGTAAAAATATATCGTTGTGTAAGTAACATATATATTTTTTTAATGTTTTCTTTCTTATTCTTAATATTTATTAAGTGATTGACCTTTACCTTTTGCATGCTAAAAGCGGGACATGGAGAACTGTTATACATTTTATATACCACCTTTGTAACCCAGGACCTCAAGCTCAATAAATAGATTTTGATTTTGATTTCATTTTCGATCTATTTTTAGTCTTTTTTTTGCCGTTATCCTTGATAGAAAATGCAACTTGTAGTAAATTACATTGTAAATTTAAGAAATACACAATGCTCTATGTAGAAACGACAAGTAATGCCCCGCGGTTTCACTCGCGTAGTTACCGTCCCCTTTAGTTTCTTGCATTAAAAAGTACCCTATGTGTTATTTCAGACCATATGCTATACCTATTTGTTACAAATTTCATCTAAAACCATTAAGCTCTTTTTCCTTAGAAGAGTAATATCTAAAATCGTCATACGTTTTAAACTCCTTATAAAAACACATTTCCTTTTTCAACAGCTCTAAATGAATTGCCTTTCACACAATTTAACGCACATAACCGCATGAATTATTCAACATATGCTCAAAAAGCAGCCAGAGTGCGAGTACTTAAAAAACAATGTCCTACGTCATTCACAATTCTTAACTGATGCTTATAAGCATCATAATCGGATGCTTACGATGGGCGTTCTTCATAACCGTGATACCGGTTCTCGGAACTAAGGTACGCTCTATTATGGCCCTTGCAGCCCCCTTTCTGTTATAATGGAATATTAGATTCCGCCATAAAACCAGTCATGACAACGACACCATTAAATCTCGACCTCTAAAATCCTTCGAAGCGTTCGTGTGAGGAAACTGTAAGAGGATCACGTTAGGTCACGTTATTCTGGTTGCGTTGCAGCAAATGTGTTTACTCGCGTAAACAGCGTAGAAGAAAAATTGGCGAAAGATGTTTGCCTTCGCGGAGAGTGCTGTTAGGCTTGAGAGGCGCGAGTAATTGGAAAATTCAATCTAAAAACCGTTTCAGATTTCGTTCCCAATCAATGGAGGATTTTTTGAGTCGGCAACTACGGATGTTAGTTAAATGAAGGTCCAAAGGGACCGGGGTTGCCGTATTGGGAAAAAGGTAGCTTCCACAGGCGATTCGCTCTCCCAAATCTCATTTCGATTCATTTGCTTGTAGTAACTACGTTTGCTATTCTAGTCTTCATGAATATGATTTTTTTTCTAAATGTGCAAATTTTTTTGATATCGGCAACAAAATTAAATGAGTTTTATGCATAATTATATTTTGTTAAAATATTGTCTTGTGGGTGTAGTAAAGGTGTATATTGTTACTACGGTTTTAAATTAGATAGTAAATACACAATATTAAGTTACAAAGTGATATAAAATGGCTGAAAATTAATTGAATTAAGTAATATAAACATATAATGCAGTCACCGATAAGGCGTAGTTCGACACTCCTAATACCCGTCCATTATCGATGAATGTTCTCCAATCAGGACTTTCTGTTCAGATCAGTTTTCTTTTTCTAACTTTTCCTATAATTAAGAGTTGCAAAAGCTTGTATTTGAACATGCCACAAAAACGCAATTTAATTCTGTTAAACTTTTAGCAAAAGTTTGCATTTCTTGCAGAACCTTCTCATTGGTGGATCTCTGTGTCCAAGACGTCTATATCATACGTCTATAAGTACACATTTCAAATGCCAATATGTTTCCATTATTATAAATATCATTGTACTTTCAAGTCAAGAGTATTCAACTCTCAACATTGTACCATAAATGAAACGTACGCCACCAAACCAAAAGGATTACCGAAATGTAAATTCCAACATTATTTCAATGATCCACTCAATTTTACCGTAGACACCTCATCAAAATTCGACATTTCCCGGGTACCTGAACTCGTATCTTCATTATCAGCATACTAATCAAGATACTCCATTCAGTGTTGACTACGACTGACAGCCATATCTCGAGCAAATAGCAATCTACTGCTCGGCAATGTCAACTGCTCCGCTAATAATAGAATATTAGATTCCCGTGCACCGTACTACCTCCGAATATTGCGGAGATAGAATGTACAGTATACCTATACAAATAAATACCTAATAACCGACCCTAACTAAGTAATAAACAGTAGAATAAGCAAGCAAATTTATAGTCCTGCTGGGATTTGGGACCTTCTCTCTAAAACAGAGAATTAACGTCATAATCCACCATGCTTACCTAGTGGAGGGTGGATGACGCGCGTCTTCGAATTGTGTTTTTTAAACTACTCGGTTTTCTCACAGATATTTTTTTCACCATTGGCGATGCAAAACTACACATTTGTACTTAGAAACATACTTAAGGTGCAGGCGAGGTACGAACCAATGACAACATGATTGTAAAATCTTTCTAACTTTTTCTTTTTAAATTTATTACTCTGTAGTGTTATAACTATCACTGTCAGCGTTCTGCAGTCTTACATGCATAAATTTTGTTTTTGTAATTTTCTAGTAACAAAAAGTAGTTTTTGTCTGCGTTACAAATTTCAACCTAATTCGTTCAACTGTTCCAACGTGATTAAACAACAAAATTCTAAACACCGCGGACGATGCGTACATGCATTTCCCCTTATAAAAAAAAAGAATATCGAAAATGATTTATACTCACAATATGTTTAATACCAAAATCATCTATTCCCCTTATTTTAAATCCAATTTATGTACGTGGAGGTGTGTGTGTATGTATAAAATAAGGTTTAGAATAGCACCATCAGTTTGGCGTTTTTAGAAACATATAAATCCCTGAGCTACCTTTGTTTATCTGCGTCCGTCCTACCGGCCGAGTCAGATTTACCGCTTCACAGAGACATTTCGTTGTTTATGTCTGTGTGGCCTATAGCAGGAACAGTATGTATTATATTTAAGTATCTAGATGACCAAGCTTTGCTCATTTGAAATACGTATAAAACTATTTATATATATCAAAATAAATGTTTTGTCTGTATGTCCTTCATAGCATCGTAAACTAATACGCATTTGATCATGTGATGATGTTTAGCAAAGTTGTACATGAGCCAAAGAAGGTTTCTGAGTTAGTACGACCAATGTTCGATATGACAATGTGGCCCAGCAACACGGGTCGGTTACAGCTAGTCTATACTAATATTATAAAGAAGCAAAGTTTGTGTGTTTGTTAAATTGTAAGGGGTAATCTCGGGATCTACTGAACCGATTTTAAAAATTCTTTCACCAATAGAAAGCCACATTATTGCTGAGTGTCATAGGCTCCGAGCAAAGCCGGAACGGGCCGCTAGTGTTTTATAAAAATGAAACCTAGCTAGATCGCTTTATCGCCCCCAAAACCTAAGGCATACTAAACTTAATAAAAATCATTGTCACACAATCATGTGCGTAATACCGCTAACTTAAAACGGTGAAGGAAAACATCGTGAGGAAACCAACCCGCACTGGGCCAGCGTGGTGGATTATGGCCTTAACTCTCTCCTTGCGAGAGAAGGCCCCGAGTCTCGAGTAGGAACATTTAGTGGGCTGTGGATGATTAATAAACTATTAAATATATAAAGAAAATCCTCGTTTAAAGGTTATAAGAAAAAGTGATATATTACAAATTATGTGAAAGCATTGGGTTATAGTTTTTTAATTTTCACGATTTGAAGCAACTGTTGACAATACACACGACTTCATCATGATGTAAATTATTATTTAACTAACTTGACGTATCGGTTCGTGTTCTCACGAGGCTGTAAGTTTATATCATTTTAAAAACTCTAGAAAGAGCTTGTCGCAGCAAAGTGACCAAAATTTTTGTTGGCATTTATTTCGTTCAACGTACAATGAACATTACCATTCAGCATTGTATATTATCCACTAGCATACCGGGGGTCTACCGCCTAACAAAAACGCTTTGACGCTTTGACATTGCTGTTTCTTTTCTTCTCGCTTGAAATGAAAGAGACGGTAATGTCAGTCCTTGCGATTTTAGGAATTGTTCCCAGTTGTCCCCTCTAGCTCTGTCCCCTGGGGTGACAACTGGGAATTTTCTTCCCATTTGTCACCGGGGTGACAATTCGTGCCAACTGTCCCCTTTGAAAACTGACTAGAGGGGACAAATGGGAAGTATGTTTCCAAGTTGTCACCGGGGGGTGGTGGCAATTGCTACGATTCCTGCCCAGAAAAATAACGTGCAGTTACCTTAAATTTCAGCTTTTAGATTTTTTGTGTTGTATGGAATATAAAAAAATTCAACATTATGTTTCCCTTACTTTATAGGTACGTGGGACACTCAGAAAGTTTTGAGAAATTAAAAAAATAACTTGTATGAAATAAACATTTTACTAAATCTAAAAAAACTAAAACTATCCTCTTTGAACATCATGAAGTAGAGATAACCTTCGGGTTGTGGATCTCGATCCACAGTTTTAGCATCAATCTAATGTTCAGCAATTGCAGATTTTTGTGTCTAGCAATTTATTACAGCGGCAATGTGTTGATTGTTTAGAGTCCCAGCTATGGGAACATTTAGTTGGCTGTTTACACGAAAACAAACAGAAGACGAGAATATATATTTTCTATTCTTTGACCAGTTGCGGTAAAATCGAATGTCAATTGTATGTTTGGATCTATAGATAGACAATTACATATCGATGGAAATTTGAATTGTTTGGTCATTATTTTTAAATGTTCTTTATAATTGTTCTAACAGCACTGCATTATATTCTCGTGTACTAGGAACTGCGTAAAACGAAATTACAAACCGACCTAGGGTGCCCAAAATACAGGCTTTGCCTAGTTTGGGGCCCGCTGTACCTCAAATTATCTGTATAACTAATCTTGATAAATATGCAATCTGTAATCTGTTATCGTAACAGTACTTTATTTGGGAACAATAAATATATTTTATTTATTTATTTAATATCACAAAGTTTCGAGCCTATATGACAAAGCAGTTGTTAAAAAAAGATTTCATACAAATTTGGAATGTATACGGAAGTCAGCATCGTACAAGTAACTGTTTGGAGGCCTGGCACTTACAGTTCAGATTTTATTTTACTCATTACTCAGTTTAGATTTAGTAAAAATATTTATTTCATACAAGTTATTTTTTTAATTTCTCAAAACTTTCTGAGTGTCCCACGTACCTATAAAGTAAGGGAAACATAATGTTGAATTTTTTTTTATATTCCATACAACACAAAAAATCTAAAAGCTGAAATTTAAGGTAACTGCACGTTATATTTCTGGGCAGGAATCGTAGCAATTGCCACCACCCCCCGGTGACAACTTGGAAACATACTTCCCATTTGTCCCCTCTAGTCAGTTTTCAAAGGGGATAGTTGGCACGAATTGTCACCCCGGTGACAAATGGGAAGAGAATTCCCAGTTGTCACCCCAGGGGACAGAGCTAGAGGGGACAACTGGGAACAATACGATTTTAGGGCTCTCACACAAAACTGCAATGGGACGCCGCATCGGACGATCTTGCAATGTGAATTGCTCCGATGCGAATTCGTGCGGCAAACCGTTGGTTAAGGTAACCATACCTTCAACGGTAGTCGGCCGTGTTGAACATGTTTTTCGGAAGCGTAACATGGATCACAAAAAGATTGTTGTACTGCTGTTATTGTTTAGTAGATATGAAAGAAAAAAAGATTTTGGGTTCATACACATATAACAATTATAAATGCTGATGGGAACTATTTTACTCGCAATTATTATGGGTTGATAGAAGAAAGTATTTTTTTTATTATTTTAGAATGAGCATATCTTAATATGAAGATAAAAGACAATTTATTTGTTCAACACATGAGTAAATTACAAATACGCATAATGCATGATATATAATACAAAAAATTTCAAAGTAACTTGTCGTCATGTTTTGCCTGATATGGTAGGCATACAAATATTTTTCCAATTTTTAAGTGATTGATGACATAGTTTATAAGTCTAGTCACAAAGTTAGCTTAACAACTCGCTCCTTATATTAAAATTACCTTTCAACTATAGATACAAAAAATAGAAAACTTTACAAAGTGATGTATTGTCATCAAATCAAAATAATCAAATCAAGTTACGAAATCACAAAATTACATAAATTAATTTATTACTAAATGTCTAAAATAATACCTAACTAAATCTGTCATCGTCTTTCTCTTCTTCTGTCTCAGAACTGACTGAAATGGTGGTGACACCATTAAGACCAGTAAAGGCCGATTTAAACTGAACGAACATAGAGCTAGAGCTGGAACAAGAGCATTCTTTCTCGATCTTTTAGTGTAAACGAAAGATCGTTCTTAGCGTTTTCCATATTAAATATTCCATAGAATCTTTGCGAACGCAAACAAAACAACGAAAGAATGTTCTACGTTTGTTTACACCAAATGAATTTGATACCCCCACTGTATCAAATTCATTTGGTATAGTATAGAATGAGCATTCGCTCGTCTGATGTAAATCGGCCTTAAGATGACGTAAGATCGGAGGAATGCGCGATGCGAATCACATCGGACGTTCTTGCATCCGTGCGAATTCGGAAATATCTCTGATGCGACGCAAAAAGCCCTTAAAATTACGTTTTCTTTAAATAAAACCTAGCTAGATCGATTTACCGTCCCCGAAACCCCCTGCATACAAAATTTCAAAACAATCGTTCCAGCCGTTTTCGAGATTCAGATTCTATATAAAATATATAGATATATATATATATATATAGGTACAAGAATTGCTCGTTTAAAGATATCATAATATAAATAGAATTCTCATCCATGAAAATGTAACGTTTGATGCATTTAATGGCAATATTGTGTAAAATATAACCATTTATATTTTACATCAAAATGATTTAATTAAACGAACGAATCATTGTTTTACCACTTCGATTCAAAATCATCGTTGCTTGCAACAAAATTAATCTAGTTTGTGATTTGAATTAATTTGAATTGTGAGTAGGCATTATAATAATCGTAATTTTCTGTTCATTGAATGTTTAGTTCTATTACCCTGAATACACTGGAATTGGTAAATTAATTGGCAAATGTCTAACGCATGTTACCGTCACATATGTATGTCGGGTTTAATAAAAGTGATTAGCTTCGATACGGGCTGTTGTTTCAACTTAATTGAAGAATAATTATAGTACCTAATACAAAGAAGTGTGTAGCGTGTATTATGATGTCATTTTATAATGTTTTTGAAGCAATAACTTCTTAAATCGCATTTATTTTTTACGGGAAAATTTTATAGATTCGCACCAATATTCTAATATCGGTGTAGAGGCGTAGCGTCGGAGCGGTATTAGTGAAGCGGGTAGTGCTTTTTGAATTAGTAAAATCTTGTGAATTTACGGCGCGAACGTGTGTCATAGCAGTAGTAGGTATCCTACTAATCCTACTAATATTTTAAAGGTCAATGTATGGATGTTTGGATGTTTGTTGCTCAATCACGTCCTAACGTATGAACGGATCGGGCTGAAATTTAGAAGACAGATAGATTATAGTCTGGAAGAACAAATAGGCTACTTTTTATCCCGAAAAAAAAAAACAACGGGAACGAGAACCACGCGGGTAATACCGCGGGCGCTGCTAGTATCTGATACAGAAACACGTAGACACAGAACAAACTTGTTTTATGTTGTAAATGTTTGCTTCGCACAGGTAGGATTCGAATCCACAACTCCAGGATTGAGAATTGCACGTTCTAGCCACGAGGTCACCTCGCTCTTAATAATAAAGTCTACGGTACGTTAAATTGTTTCCTTCAAAAAATAACTAAACCATTCGTAGATCAAATTAATTTCAAAGGACGTCCCAGATGACGGGTACACCAAAAGTTAACTCCAACTTTTCTTTCGAAAGATTTTCAGCAAAGTTTGATTTGAAGTTCAAACCTAAATTGCATTCGATTATTACCTACTTTATAAGTTTATTCATAAATGAACAGTGAAGTTTAACATAAAATTGATTATTTTAACCAGCGGACCCAATAAACCTTAAAATGCTTCCCCTCTTTAAATATTCGTTTGACTAAGCTTACTTTGATTAACTTTCGCAAACAAAATATCCTTCGTAGGCGTTCCAGAAAGCAGACGGACGCTAAGCGTCTTTATTACAAAAATAGTCCAAGTCCGAAACGAAACAAAAACTCTACCTTTAATAAAAAGTTTCGAAATTAAAACCATTAATTAATCGGGTGCCTCGAAGGGGAAATAAGTAAAATATTTTTACCATAAAACGGGAATGACAAAATTAGACCTTTTGTGTCCCCGAAGTTTGCGAAATGAGCTCAAAAAGTTTGAACCATCCGACAAAAAGTGCACGTAACCATTACGTATTCGCGAACTTTTCAATTTGAGTTTGGAACGGGGCGTGAACGAACTGACGCGTCGGTTTCGTGGTAGGTCACAAATAACCGGAATAAGCAAAACAAGCGAAATTAACTATACGTCGACAGAGCGCGCGCAATTATTCTCTGTCGTGTACATACCGTTATTTTTCCACTTGTAATTTGGCTGGCTGATGTTTGCATTCGGCGTACATATTGCGAGCGACTGATAATTTATTGGGCCACATCTCCATTTTATTGATAAATGACAGCGTTCCGTGACTCGTGACGTGGCACGGTGCGCCGCGATTTAAATGCCCAATATGCTTTTGTTTCGACAATTTATCGTTGGCAAACTATTCGCTTTTTTAACAACGCCTGATCTTGAGTTATGACGCCGCCGAGCCATGTCACACTTTATCATAGTTGCGCACATGCGATGCGAGGAGCATTTTTTTCCAAACATTATCTATTCATTATCATAATGGAATAGTAATGTAAGAAGCTCCTTCGTATAATATAGAAGCAACACAATTTGCAAAAACAAAAAATTTGCAAATTTCTTTTCAATTCGGTCGCGAAGCAAAATCAAAATTCAAAGAAATAGATTTTCTCCGAGCCTGCTCTAAAGGAGCTTCGTTCCAAAATACTTGAATGTGGCATTGATAGTGAAGATAAACATTGTGGAAAAACTGATGAGTTCCGAGAAAGACATATTTTCAAGACTACGCTAGCCTAGTGCAGTTTAGCGGACCTTTAAAGATTCTAGAAACATGGTGGTTTCCTTACAATGTTTTTTTTCACCGTTTATAAGCTAGCTTTACAGACATGATTTCGAAAATACAGTGGTGCACGTGGGATTCGAATCAGAAGCTCCGGATCGCAGTCACCGTTTCCCCGACTAGACCAGCTGTAACTTGCTCGACCAGCCGTAACACTCTAGATCAGCAGTAACTACTAGGCTATCTATAACAGAAAGTATTATTGCAGTACATTGTAATTAAATCAATACAGAACGACAACAAATACCAGCACCAAAAGTATGTTATTGTAAACCGTCGCCATAGAATTCAATCGGACGACGGTTTCCCGATACCCAAACAATCGACTATCGTAAATTCGAAATATGAATCGAACCAGCCAGTGCTTTGGCCGCAAACCACAGAAGCGTGCTGCCTAAACGCATATCGCTTACCACCAAGAATATTGATTTTATACCATACCGCTGTGACTATTCTCGTGGTTTTCGGATTTAGATTTTTTTTTTCGGTAACCTGCCCGTAATTTCTTGCAACAGTTACGATTTCGATAAATTTATACATCTGTCTCCTTGCACCCTCAATAGAATATTTTCTATCAAATTTCATAAAATGTCTCAGACCATTTATAGCTGAATGAGTTGTTTAAAGTACCTACTATCCTGCCACTTATTAGATAGTAAGTAGCAGGATTGTAGTTACTTTAAAATTTATAATATTAGTAAGATTACTAATATTACAAAGTTTCGATGTTTGTTGCTCAATCATGTTAGAACGCATGAACGGATAGGGTTACATTTTTGAACACACATTTAGGGTGGTGTGAAAAACTGTCGACCAATATTTTTCTAACGAATACGCAAGGCTTTTGCCTAGCTTTACAATTTCTGAGATCAGTCAAAATGGTAATTTCGGAGTTAGTTACTTCAAATGAAATCAAAGGATTGAGCAGAATTCAAGTTCTCTAATACAGTGACTGTTCTGTAAGACTAGAACAGAGAGGTTTGATGCCAATTTGCTTAAACTAACATTGAGACTGAAACGCATGCCTGAGTGGGTTTTCCCAGATACGACCGCTGCGTCTTTGAGCGCAGAGTGAATTAATTTACTCTAAATTAGAGCTCTCAACATCAGCGAAGCTAGAGATTAAGAGTAAGATTAATTTACATATTGCTATTAATGACAAAAAAACATAACAGTTTGAAACTAAGGATTGAAATTCACCTAATAAACATCGAGAAACAATAGTGATAAATTATTCTAAAACGATTAAAACTTTCACAATAATATTTTTAGGTTATAGCCATAGAAGACATTGAAATTTTGACGTAAGTACCGGCCTCTTGTTCATTGGACGTTACAAATGGCCATAGTTTAATTGAGTTCGCGAAATTGGAACCGATTTGCTCTGATTGGGAATTGGAGTTGGCCAATTGGGCGGTAAGTCTGGTGCTGTAAGGTGCGATAAAGTAGAATAGGGTTGGGAAGGCTTATAGAAGATTTATCGATTCGATTTTGGTCAGTTCCAATTTTGAATTTTAAATTTACCATTAAAATCGTGTTTATGAGAATAAGTGAAAACATCGTTTTGTTTGGTTATTTAATGAATTTACGTTTAAGTATCACGTGTCAATTTTTGTTATCAAAAAAAATACAGTTAAGTTTGTAAAATATATAAACTCATTTCTGTATTTCTTCATTTTGAAATTAAGAATATAAATAACAGCTTACACAACATTCATACATAAAATACTGTTTGTCAGCCATGCTTTATTTTTTAAATTATTTTTATTAAATAAAACACTTGAAAAAAATTAACTTAATTTACTTTTTTTTAATAATATTGTGAACATCTAAATCGTACAACATCATATTACATAAGACTAAAAAAACACACAAAAGCATAAATAAAAAAATATTTGTTAAAATACAAAAATAAAACTAACGAGGAAACAACAGAAACACATTCTGAGAAGGGTTTCGACAAAAGTACAATGTTTTCAATTAACTTTCTTTGATGTTTGTAGGTCCGCAACAGGTGCTAGTGTGGAATGTTCGAGATCAATCAATATGGCTGACAGCGGCGGGTAAATTGGAGTTAGGCCGCTATTTTGCGAGAATAAACAAGTTTGTTCGGTAAAATTTGTTTTCGGATAATGTTATTTTTTGAATGACAGGATGTTTTCTGTATTCAGAAAGGCTGTTATTGTGTCTGTTATTTGTTTTCGTGCTCAGGATTAAGTTTTTTTACAATGTATGAGAACATAAAAATCGATATATAGTATATCGAAGTCGCAGTCGGGATAGTGCTCAGCACAAAACTACGCAAAGCTTGTATTCAAAGAACGAAACAGCTGATATTGGATTGTGCGATAGGAAATTTAAAATAAAACTTGGTTTTGCGAGCCATGTTCAGGCATGCAACTGCTACTAGTAGAGTTCGACAACACCATAAACATAGATTAGACATAGATTAACATCATAAATATATTTGCACTGTGTCTGGGTGTTTCTATGTATAGTAAGTGTGTATTTGAAACTATACAAGTATTATATCAGCTATCTGGCCGCCATCACACAAGCTTTGCTTAGTTTGGAGTCAGATGGTGTTGTGTGTGAATTGTCCACCAATATTAATTATTCACATATTTATTCAATTTTCTTATTTTTAAGTTTTTTACAATAAATATCACAAGAAACAAAAATCATAAAAAACTTAAAAACTAGAACGCCGCCTGCAGCGGGGCAGAGCCCAAGCTACCGGTGGTTAAGGCTACAAACTGAGGAATCTTCTGACTATGCGTGCATTGTCCAGAACAACTGCCTTTTGTATCTGAGCCTTGATCCAATCGTCTAGCGAAAGCCTCTTAAGATGTTGGTCGAGGGTTTTCGCTATTAGACCGTTTACGTTTAATTATTTATTATTATTATTTATATAATATGATAATAATTATTAAGCATTAGTAATTTTTGTTGTACATTTTAGGTACATAATATTACAAATAACTAAATGATTAGCTTTTTAAAGTACATCATAAACATAACAAGCAGTCCATTTTATATTTCAACGGATAATACGCAAAGCCTTCTATCACAAGGAGAGAGTAAACATCATAATCCACAACGCTGGGAAAATACGGTTTAGTCAATGGCACATGTCCTTTAAATACGTTTTCTTGGCCATTCTTCTTTCTTCACGATATTTTCCGTCTCTGTAAATCAGTGGTGTCATCTAACATTTCAACCTTATTTAACAAAAGACCTGATAAGTTTGAAATTACTGAAACGAATGTTTTTACAGTATAGAGTGACGAGAGTGACGAGACGAGCAGGACATGTGCCTGATGGTAAGCAACATGCCTGCCACATAACATCCACAGTGACACGCAGCTAGTCGAACATGAAGAGCCCAAATAATTACCTAGCACTGCACTGCGCTCGTCACTCAGAGATTATATTTATTATCGCTCAGCGATTTCGATGAAACATAGCTAAGAATACTTCCGACTAATTCCTTTCAAACAAAAAAGTGCCGGTGGTAAGAAATACACATCTGTCGCAGACGCGATAACCGTTGGGATAGACGGGTTTTGGATTGGAGACCGCGAATCGGCAAACGTAGTATAGGACGCCCTGAGACCAGATGAAGTGACGATATATGAAAGATGGCTGGTGGCAGTTGGAAACGTAAGACCGAGGATCGGGCTGAGTGGCGTATTATAGGAGCGGCCTATGTCCAGCAGTGGACGAACACAGGCTGATGATGATGATGATGATGATGGTAAGAAATAACTTGTTTTTATTTTAAACATTCAATTTCGCATCACGTAAACTTCGTGTTAGCATAAGAACTCATAAAGATATTTGAGAATCCTCGTTTGCAAACTCCGTGGCAGTAAAATAGAGGAGACTGCATTTTCAGACGAGAAATCTTCGAGAAAAACTATTTCCTTAGTAAAATTATCCGAACATGGCCCGTTGGTTCATGTGATACGGAATCAGCAAACATGGGCGTACTCAAGAACGGAATTAAGAAGTTTTTTTGCAGTAAAAACTTCTTTTGGCTCGCCTAGACAGATTTTTCGTGGGCTGTGAATTGAATTCTAGCGGCATGCTCGGGTATGATAAGAAATCTTCGGGTAAACTCGCGACCATGGCAATTGGCGATCTAGAAAAGCGTCAGCCAATGGGAAATGCTGAAACGGCGTGGTCCGGCCATCGTGGCATGGCCATCTAGAAATGCGTGAACCAAAGGGAAATACTGACGCATTTCTAGATGGCCTTGCCATGATGGCCAGGCCACGCCCTCTGGTTACACCCGTGTAGTTTCTAAAGTAAGATATCAAATTCTAAATTATAAGTTTTCACTTGTATCGTCAGTTCCTATGACTGCCAATTTTTTTTTACTATAATAAGTTCACATTTGAGCACCATTTGGCCTGATGTTAAGCGACGATGCGATCTACGATGGAGCGTGCTTACCTAGGAGAAACCGATTCACTCTCGATTTGAAGACACCAAGATTGTAATTATCAGGGAAAATCCACTCAGGCAGCGCATGCCACAACCTAGACGTTCTTATGACAAACGTGGTGTCAAATCTCTTCGTTTCTGTTTTTGGAACATCATCCATGAAACTATGCCTTTGATTGAAACTAATTATTTTAAAATAGTTTTTTTTTAATTTGCTTTACAAAATAATATCGAACATATTTTCCTAACTAGCAGTGCCCCGCGGTGTTACCCGCGAAGTTCCCGTTCCAGTTGTCCCCGTTGTTTTCCGAGATAAAAAGTAGCCTATGTGTTCTTCCAGACTATAATCTACATATATGTGTTCAAAATTTCAGCCCGATCCGTATATACGTTAGGACGTGATTGAGCAACAAACATCCAAATATCCAAACATCAATACATTGACATTTATAATATTATAATATACTAGCGGCCCATTTCGGCTTCGCTCGGATATTGTCATTTAAAGACTATTAATCGAAATAAAAACTATCCTATCTCTCAAGTTGGACCAGACTGCTCACGGTGTGCCAATTTAATTTAAAATCGGTTAAGTAGTTTAGGAATCCATCGCGGACAAACATCGTGACAGGAGATTTATATATATTAAGATTATAAATATCTATATTTTTAGTAGGATAGTAGGACGTTGACAACGTTTGGGCGTTTGTTGCTCAATTACGGCGGAACGTAGAAACAAGACGAAAATTGGAATACAGTTCTGTTAGATTATAGTCTGGAATAGCACATAGGCTACTTTTTGTTGCGGGAATATAACGGGAACGGGATCAATGTAGGTACATTGGTCATAACGATACCATGGGGCGTTTTCGTTAACAAATTATGTTAAATTGACTATATTTTTTTTTATCCCCAGTTTATTTCATATATATTGACTATATATATGAAATAAACTGGGGCTGCCAATTCGGAACTGCTGGTTTGAGCCGTTTTCGAAGTCACGTGCGTAGTTCCGGTGAAGGAAATGCATCTGCTTGTTGAAAAAGATTGAACTTTCCAAAGACAAGTGAAGTCAGCCAACCCGCAACTTAGCCAGCGTGGTGGACTATTGCCTAAACCGCCGAACTTGGTTAGGAGGACAAATTTTATCCAGAAGTGATTAGGTACGGTATGGGTTGATATGAGAGAGAAAGGACAATTGTTAAGGATACGTGTATTAAAGAGTCACTATTTTTTATATTAGAGAAATTTAGTTATTTTTTCTCGTTACTCTATGCTATAAAAAAAAACCTAAATTACCCATGACTAACATGGTGGGTAATGGCTTTGAATACTTCTTTGTGATAAAATACCCCAAGGGAGTGTAACTTAGACAGATATTGAGTGTGTATATGTGATTAAAATATTTCAGTCACTAAATCATCTTCCCCCTATTCTACTAAAACTAAATCCTGATTGCGTCCTCGTCAGTAAATAACATTTTAATGGGAATCTTGCCTCTGATGTAGGTGCACGGTGCACGGAGCACGGTAGCTGCGAAAATGGTATTTTTTCTCAACTTTTGCGCTAGTTGAATGTCTAGACTGTGAATACCAATTCCCGGGCTAAAAAGCATGAGAATATACCTAACATTATTTATGTTTGGATGAACTGATAAATTAAACTTAAAAAATTGTTTTATATGATTGTTTTTCAAAGGTGTCATTTGTGTCAGTCTCTATACTTATTAGATTTTTTTAAATCTGCTTTTAACTGGGGACATTGAATCATATTTGAATATGCCAGTCCCATCTCTACAATAGATTAAAGTAATTCTACAAATACTTACTATAAACCCAAAAAAAATATTATGTGTGTATGGGTCTACAAATAAATAAAATAAATATTAGTGACAATTTACACACAAAACACTATCAAGCAAAACATGTAATATGGCGGACAGATAGCTGATGTAATACTTATGTAAATAGTTGTAAATACATACTTATTAAGCATAGAAACACCCAGACACAGTACAAATATTGAATGGATCGATATATTTCTTTTATTTCTCTTTTATATTTTTAAACATTAGCTTCTTTAAATATATTTCATTTTCATAAGTTGAGTATTGTAGCTTTTCTTAACTATAAATTTACGTTTGTTTGAAAAAAATTGGCAGTCATAGAGACTGCCGATAGAAGTGAAAAATTATAACTTCGAATGTTAGTAATAAATATAATTAATGTTGTATAATCCATCACCTTGACTGCCCTCGTGGCTTAGTTGGTAGTAGATCTGCCTGCGAACCCGAGGGTCGTGGGTTCGATTCCCACCAAGTGCAAATATTTGTGTGATGAATTCGAATGTTTGCACTGTGTCTGGGTGTTTCTATGTATAATAAGTATGTATTTAAAACTATACAAGTTTAGTATTATATCAGCTATCTGGTCGCCATATTACAAGCTCTGCTTAGTTTGGGGTCAGATGGTGTTGTGTGTGAATTGTCCACGAATATTTATTTATTTACCTATATAGCTTCAGATATTCTGCTATTATTATCAGTGACGTTAACTTACAAGATTTCACACATCTGAAAAGTATCTAACGCGGATGTCCCGCTCCACTGCTCCACCGCCGCTCCAGCGCTACGTTACCATGTCGTTGCCACAAACCTTAAACCATTGTATCCCACTAAAAAGTGCGCAACGTATATAAAAAACTTTTCACTTCAATTAAAGTTCAAAAGCCGTAAAAATATCGAACAGCAAAAACTATCCAAGCGTTTGTACAAATATTGCGCACTCCAGTAAATAAACCGTGTGTTTACAAATACCTGCAATATCTGTAGCAATCTATCACCAATCACTCTATCGAATCCCGATTTGATGGCTGGAAACAAGAATCTATTCAAACAAAGCACACATTTTATTTTTTTGCAATATTAGTTGATGCCTGGCTTTATTCTGGTAAGACAAGCATAATAATAGGAAGTCAATATTTTAAATAAGTTTCGTTAATTCTCCTTGCATTTAGTATACTACTATAATTATATTCTATTGTTGACGAGGCACGAGCCCACCAGCAGGCTCGCCCTCTTCCTGTTAATTTAAATCTTAATTCCTGTCGATTGAGTCTAAATTAGCTGGGTTGTCTTCCCGTTCCAGTGCGAAGTTAACACAAGAAATTAAGAAAAAAAATATTAACTTTTTGCATGCGTACACATATTTTTTTGTATAAAATTCTGTATTTTTTTTCAAAACTAAAAGTAATTAAAATAAGCCATACATTCAACCGATCCGGAATTTTCCGGTAATCAAGTTACCCTCTATCTACAAAAGACAAACAGGAAAAAATCTCGCGTATTGACCTAAAAATCACGCAAATTTAAATGATACCCGATTCTCATATTACAAAAAACAATCTTATTTTATTTATTCGTACATAGATGTATGTATTCGAAGCTCGCTCGTTTGTGTTCCGAATCAACCAATTCCCTGTACCCGAATCTTCGATAGGGAAATTGTGACTCGGAATTCCAATTGCTTTCTGGTATTAATGTCAGTTGTCTTGTGATACCCGTTCAATATAGAAAATTAATCTCTTGGGTTTGCGTAGCTGCGGTCGTTTTAGTACGAGTCGAAAGGTACTGAAATAGGTCAGCTTACATTGGCTTAGCGATGTGTAAAAAAATATTTTGGGTTAGTTTAGCTTACTATTGAATCTTCACTTAAATTTTTATAACATTATAACTTTGCAGTTTATACTTTATTTCGTTCATTTAGTATCATTACTCTATTATTGTTGCAAAACAACCATAAAAAATATTTTGCGTTAATTTAGCTTACTACTGAATCTTCATTAAAAAAATATTACATTATAACTTTGCAGTGTATAATCTATTTTGTTCATTAAGTATCATTACTCTATTATTGTTGCAAAACAACCATTCCGTTTCGCCAGATGGTATTAGTACGCTATCACTACCGATACTAATGCATTTCCAAATACGAGGCATGAACCCACCGGCAGGCTGGCCCTCTTCATATTAATTTACCTCTAAATTCCTGATTAATGAGTCTTTTAATAAATTTAATTCTAAATTTGCCTGGGTTTTCTTCCCAATCCAGTGAGAAGTTAAGACATTAAAAAAAAAACATTTTCATGATTTTTTTGTGTAGCTTTTAAGCTAATAAATTTTAATAAAATAGAAAAAAAAAACTAGTTCGTTTCCAAAGATAACCCAACCCGTGAATAATAAGTGAACTCACAAGATTTCAGCTATCTAAGACATGTCTTACTCAAACGTCCTCCTCCGCTGCTCCACCGCTATGCCTCTACATCCTACTTCTTATCCTACTATAATATTATAAATGTCAATGTATGGATGTTTGGATATTTGGATGTTTGTTGCTCAATCACGTTCTAACGTATAAACGGATCGGGCTGAAATTTGAAACACGGATAGATTATAGTCTGGAAGAACACATAGGCTACTTTTTATCCCGGAAAAACAACGGTAACAACGGGAACGGAAACTTCGCGGGTAACACTGCGGGGCGCTGCTAGTTAGTAAATATCATGTCAATGACGCGAACCCAAAAGTTTTCCCTTTACCAGATAGTGCTCAAAGCGGCTAAACATAGGTATAACATTTCACTTAAAAAAATCTTGATTCAACGCAAAGTACAAAGTAAATTTTATTAAATAAATCCCGATTCGGATTGAAGGTAAATAATCGGCGACGGTATCATCAAATAATCGATTGGCCTCTCGTTAGGACGGTAGATTTTACACGGTCTGAGCTCGATCTACGTTTACTTTGCTAAGCGACTGGCAACACCGGACAAAAGACCCGTTCGACCATGGCTCGAACAGATAATGGACTTGTCCAGTATCTTATGTGACAATCTTTTTACTAGTGCTCTACGAGATACTAATACCACTTCGGTGATGTTATTATCTAAAGAATATTGTTAAAGTTGAGACTCCTACTTTTTTTACTTTTTTTTTATAGCATAGAGTGACGAGACGAGCAGGACATGTGCCTGATGATAATCACCCCGCCTGTACATAAAAGCATAGTAACACGCAGCTATTGGAACATGAAAGTCCAAATTATTACCAAGCATTGCACTGCGCTCGTCACCCAGAGATCTAAGATATTATATCTCTAAGCCCTGTAATTTATCTGGAAACATTGCCCTTCAAACTGGAACACAGTAATGTTTGCACACTACTTCTTGGCGATAGAATAACTGGCAAATGTATGGTACTTCCCCAGGCTGACTCTGCCAAGAGTCTTACCACTACACTATTTTCTACTAATCCTAGTATTAATTCTTAGATGTTTCGATGTTTGTTGCCTAATCACGTTAGAACGTCTAAACGAATCGGATTGCAATTCGTAACACAGTTAGATTACAGTCTTGAATAAGTATTAATTTTGCCTCGCTACTCACTAGCCAGGGGTTCTACCGCCGAACGAAAACTGTCTTAGCTTTGATTATTCTCTCTCTTTTTTTTTTCGTTTGAAATGATAGAGAGGGCAAAAGCAAAGCCAAAGCCGATTTAGTTAGGCGGTATAAGGCATGGTATGAGCCTCCGTGTTGTGGTAAAATAAGAAAGACATGTGACAAGTTCTCAGCTTGCCTCATTTACCTACTCAAAATTTGTTCTTCTGAACCAGTTCTTTGGAATAGACTTATCAAGAGGAAACAACAGGAGCGGGAACTACGCTAGAAGTTAGAGCCCAATTGCTTAGGAGCCCAAATCTTAAGCCCTTTTTCTTAACCACACACATTTTACCACTTTGGAAGTGTCTTACGCGCAAACTATTCAGTGTAGGCAAAAATGATATTAGAAACTCTAACATCATTTTTGAAGACGATAGACGATCGATAGAAGATCGATAGACACCCCACACGTATAATTGGTATGATGAAAAAATATATTTTTGAGTTTTAGTTCTAAGTATGGGCATCCCTAAAATGTTTGTTTTTTTATTATTTTTTTGTAAAAATCTTAATGCGGTTCACAGAATACATCTACTTACCAAGTTTCAACAGTGTAGTTCTCATAGTTTCGGCAAAAAGTGGCTGTGACATACGGACGGACAGTCAGACAGACAGACATGACGAATCTAAAAGGGTTTTTACGTTTTACAGAACCCTAAAAATAGAGCTAGAATAAATTGGTTGTCTCATTAGTTGTAAAATAGTTTTAAACTCATTATATCGTCTCAAAAGAAATCTCGTTGAGACGTGCACAATATTCATAATGCCCGAACGTGTCAAAAGAGGCGTCTTCTACAGACTTACATATTTATCAGCGAACTGCAGAAGTCCACTGCCTTCACTCCTTTCAGAGAATTCAATTTGTCCCCCCGGAGGGGTAACTGTCCCCCGGATGAGGGTAACACGTGCCAGAGTGCTGTCCAATTTAAATTTCAGACACTTGAGTGGTTTAAACATAATTTTGTAAGAGAAATGCATAATCTTGAGCGGTATTAATGTTAGTTTTCTTTTGTAGTACTTTTTTGTAGTTTATATTAACTACTTTCTGTCTTCTGTTGCGGATGTTAGCTGCACTCTGTGGTGTAATCCGTGGCCTGACAATTTTTCGCGACCATTTTACTTTCACTAAATACACAGGTACGTTGTCTTATCATCATTATCTTAGGTGACAATAATATCTCTCTGGAGTTCCCAAATTTAACAGGCTAACGGGGTAAAAATGGGGTTGATTAATCATTTGGTTAAAACGGGCATTTACTTACTAATTTATTTTTGCTTTTTTTTGTTGTAATGTTGTACATTTATTAAATTAAAACTTTGTTTTTAGGTCATTAGGTAGATTATTTTGTTAATTATTTAGTTTAATTTTAATACATTTTTTTTTTATTTTAATTTTTTTTTTGATACGTAGGCACGTTTCAATAGGTAATAGTAATTTGCTATATTTGGATCTCAGTTAATCACTTATTAATATTGTAATAAATAAACCAATCAGGGTAGAACTGAAAATTTAGATTAAATTGTGGTGGTGGAGAGTATAATAAATAGGAAATAAGTAACTTTTTATCCCAAAAAGCAGTATCCGACGTTGACGAAGTCGAAACCAAATATATACTGAAACGTAATTATAGTTACATCTTTTTTATTTTAATGTGTTTTTGAACGATTTCCCCAAATGCAAAACCATTACACAATTCACGGAACTCGAAATTGAACTTTTCAAGGAATGAACTCCGTACCAGGAGCTCCTAATGACTGAATAATTATTTTGATTCACGTTCCACGTTTCGTGAACCGCTAATGCAAATCTTATTGCTCTATGATACAGTTCACTGTTGTGTTGCATAAAATGTTAAATGCGAATAGAATGAAGCGGTTTCTGAGTATCAGACCAACGCAAATTTTTGTTCAAAATAAAACTCAATTGCACCACAGGTGGCGATAATGTTTTATTTTTTGAAATGATACTACTTTAGAAGCGTTGGACTATTAATGGGTGAATAAAAATCATGCATCTAGCGTAATTGTCACCGAACGCTTTCTATGATCAATACAAATGCCGTGTATATTCGTAATGTTAAATCCCCCTGGACAAACCTGGCAATCGTTTCATGGTTGACGTTCCTTAGACTTGAACAATGAGATTTGACTCTACATTTGAGATAAGAACGAGTGCGTTACCTGAGTGGGATTTTCCCGATTATTTTAATCTTGGTGTTTTCAAATCGAGAGTGAAAAAAAATGTATTCAATAAGAACTCAAATTGTGAAAATTTAAATTACGTAAGAGAGTAGCAGCTTATAGAGTACTGCAAAAGTGATATTATTTGAGAAAATTATAGTTCCCGGTAAGAGTTTTAAACGTAACCCTAATAATAGCCCTATAGCTGTATAGGGCAATTATGCAATATGTAGTTATGAAATTCTGTAATAGTATCATGACATATAGACATAAAATTGTCAAATACCAAAGACAGAAAATTACGTCAAAAAAGGATGGTTATGTCTTTCTGGGCTGTAATTGGCTAAAGATGATGATGACAGTGATGAAGGACTCTGAACAACAAACAAAAACAATCTGTGATTCCTCGAACATACTCGAAGGATCTTTTTAGAATTGGAACAGAAAAGTTTTTGAAGTTTCCCAATTAAATTGGGCCGGAGAAGACATGATACGACTTAAGGACGATATCAAGTATTTTGTTTTGATTCTACAGAAAAGGTTTATGTATGTGTTACTCTATGCTGAAGGTGACTTTAAAAAAGCAGTAGATATATATATCGGTTAGATTGTTTTTTATGCATGTCCGTCTATAACTCCTTCTACCAGGTGTTTTTAGAATGACAGATGGAAGCGATTTATAGGCGAATTAATACGTCAAATAATTGACATTGACGTATCAAAAATTGTTATATCAATAGCTTCCTGTGGCGCAATTATTGATAATTATATTTGACAGTATTTTGCGTTCTCAAAACGTAATTCGAAGAAATCAACTTTGATAACATGATCATATATTTAATACAAGCAGCGCCCCGCGGTGTTCCCGTTGTTTTCCGGGATAAAAAGTAGCCTATGTGTTCTTCCAGACAATAATCTATCTGTGTTCCAAATTTCAGCCCGATCCGTTCATACGTTAGGACGTGATTGAGCAACAAACATCCAAACATCCATACATTGACATTTATAATATTAGTAGGATTAAATAATTTAAAATAAAGATAACTATTTACTCGCAAACTAAAGAATTAAATTCAGTTAATTTTACATTATATTTACAAAACACCAAAGGCACCAGAATCCCACCCAAAGACAAGAAGAAAGGGAACTGAAATTTGATAAACCGTGAGAACAGAAAATGCTTCTAGATAGTTTGATAGAAATGTCTTACAGCTAGACCGACGACGCTACTTCTTTAAATTTCTCATGTTATTATCATCACTAACATATTCATTACTATTATTTTTAAACTTTCAAGATTTGAACACAAATTTTAAAATTATACAGGGGTCGACTCGTCGAGGTAATAAGTTAATTAAATAAATAGATCGTGATTAAATCCAGTATAATATTTACTTTAATTTCAACTCAAAATTTAAGATACCTACGAGTAGAATAAATAAATTAATAATAAATACATATTGGTGGACATTTCACACACAACACCATCTGACCCCAAACTAAGCAAAGCTTGTATGATGGCGGCCAGATAGCTGATATAATACTTGTATAGTTTTAAATACATACTTATTATACATAGAAACACCCAGACACAGTGCAAACATTTGAATTCATCACACGAATATTTGCGCTGGGTGGGAATCGAACCCACGATCCTCGGCTTCGCAGGCAGAGCTACTACCAACTAAGCCACGAGGCCAGTAATAGTACTAATGTCATAACTAAGCTTTAGATGGGTAAGGTTAACGTGACTCAAATGTAGAAAAAATACTCTTTTGATCGAATTTAAATAATGAAATGCCATTCAAATGCCGTTAACTTAAAACGGTGAAGGAAAAAATCGTGAGGAAATCGACATGTAGGTACCTAGAATCTTTCGAAGTCATGTGTCACCAACCCGCACTGGGGCAGCGTGGTGGATTATGGGCTTGACTCTCTCCTTGCGAGAGAAGGCCCCGAGACCCAACAGTGGGAACATTTAGTGCTGTTTATGAATGTAAATTATGAAGTATCTATAATCAGGCCTAGCCACTAGCGAGCTAGGTGGAGACGAAATCTGTCAAAACATAAGTCTCATAATGGGTTTATATAAATGTGTCATCTCTTATCTTTGTTTTGGTAGACGGGACTTAAAGTATTTGTTTGCTAGGCCCCGTCTTCAGATTAATATTTGTAATTACAAGTAGAATTTCGTTTCAGCATAATCTCTGCTACGAATCTCAATCTTCGAAACACGAAGCCTATGAAAAATTCCTTTTCTAATTTTCCTTTCCATATAGGTACGTACATGTACGTTTTATGTGTGTTTCTGCGTACGCAGATAGATATCAGTATTTGTTTACTTAATAGTCAGTAACATAGCTTTAACTTATTGACTTATTGAGAAATATTTTATGGTCAAACTAGTTTAATATGGAGATTCACTAAAAATTCAACCGGCTTCATGGAGATTCACTAAAAACGTTGATTATAGAGGATGAAAAGTGTAGGTGACAGTTATTCACCTTGCGAAACTCCACTGTTGATGGAAAAAAACGTAATTAATGATACCGACGTTGTTTGTCGTGAAAAAATAAGAGATATAGTTTGTTTTATTAATCTACAGTTTTTAACAAATTGGTTTGTTATTTTTTCTCAAGATTTTTTTTTTTTTTTTTTTTTTAACTTATATAGGTTTACACTTGACCGCCATCTCACCTGATGTTAAGCGATGATGCGTATAACTATCAGGGAAAACCCACTCTGGCAACTCATTCCACAGCCTAGACGTTCTTATCACAAAAGTAGAGTCAAACCTCTTCGTCCGTGTCTTTGGAACATCAACCATGAAACGGTGCCGCTTCTTCGAGTTACGAGAGGTCCGATAGAAAAAAGAGCAAGGTGGTATTAGATCATGCAGATCAGTCGCACACTCTCCGAAGTGTATCCGATAAAAAACCGACAAGCTTGCAATCTTGCGGCGATGTTCAAGACTTTGAAGTCTTTTTCGCACTAGAGCGTCTTTGCCTATGAGCCTTTTGGAACGCCTCTCGATCGATTCCAGAGCCTCAAGCTGATACTTAGCCGATCCATCCCAAAGATGCGAACAGTACTCCATACAAGACCGAATCTGTGCTTTGTATAAGAGAAGTAATTTTAGATAGTAATTTTAAGAGAAGTAATTTTAGAAGTAATTTTAGATTTGAATGAATACAATGTACATTTGTAATTCATCATGCAATTTTGTTTAGATCGCACTGTACGTAAAAACTTGTTTTCATCAAGAAACAAATGAAAATACCAGAAAATATTATAAAAAGCAACCTTAGTAGCTGGAGAATAAGTAAACTGTTCGCTTTTACGAGATTTGCTTTGATATCGCTAGGATAATTGATTTGACATAGCTCTCGTACAAAAGGGATTTATTTTGAGGCGGTGAGCACAAAGTAACAGTTACGAACATTATATTAATTTATAAAAAAAAATATTATGTAGGACAGAAAGACCTCTCAGAGGATGGTTGATTTTGTTAGGAGACCATTAGCAGGTTATGTTTTTGCGAGTAAAATAAACTCCATTACATAGATCGTAACACCGTTACAATAATTTGATACCTTTTTAACAGACTTCCAAAAAGAAAGAGGTTATCAATTCAACCACCATAATTTTATTTTAGTTAATATGTAATTTGAATAAAAATAAATTTTTAAGTTATAGAGTGGGATGAAAAATTATTATTAACTTACTAAAATGGCTATTAAAAACTAGGGGTTGGTGTTAAAAGGGTAAAAATTTAGGGTTGTATGTATTTTTAACGCCACACCACCATAATATATATTTGTTATGTACATATTTATGTTACCTGATTTCTCGAGAACGCCCGAACTGACTTCAATGTTTTTTTTGTTCAGATAGGTATATTTTCAGAATTGTCCCATATAAATTTCAGTAAAATCGGCCTTGTAGTTTGTGAAAAATAAAAAACTAAAATTTGCTTACAATTTTATCTGGATAGTATGGTTGTAGATTTCACAAAAGTTATGAAACTCGATTCTGCCTACACAAAATTGTGTAAATGCATTGTTGAAAACTGGTTTTGCACTAAACATTAAACCGACTTCAATACCACAAATAGATACTCAAAAGCGAAAAATAAGTTAACATACCTAATTATTATAACCGCTACTCACTCGTCTATTTTAAGTCGGTGTCAGTTCGCTTTTGAGACCCTATTTGTGGTTTGAAGTCGGTTTAATTTTTTGTATTCAATAATTTATTTCTACCAAATTTTATAGCAAACAAAAACGGATCACTGTTGTCGAGAATTTCCTTATCATATTAAAGCAATTTCATCTAAACATTTTACAATATACAATTTTTAAAGGTAATTACAATTTTACGGAGACATATTTACTCTGACTGTTGAGCCAGCTACGATAATAAAGGTACTCATTACTCTAATCTCGTTATAATAACATTTAAAGTGAATGATTAATTTTTGGTCAACTTTCCTTAAAAAAAAATTGGCAGTCATAGGAAATACCGATAGAAGTGAAAAATAATAACTCAGAATTTGATAGCTTACTTTGGAAACTACGCAAGTAAAATCAGAGGGCTTCACCAATGAGCATGACCATCTAGTAATGCTGATGCACCTCTAGACCATGTTCTCGAGTTTACCCGAAGACTTCTTATCATTCGTGGCGCGGCAAAAGAAGTTTTCACTTCAAAAGTTATTCTGGCATTCTTTACGCTCATAAAGGCCGATTTAAACTGAACGAACATAGAGCTATAGCTGGAACAAGATCATTATTTCTCGATCTTTTAGTGTAAACGAAAGATCGTTCTTAGCGTTTTCCATATTTAATATTCCATAGAATCTTTGCGAACGCAAACAAAACAACGAAATAATGTTCTACGTTTGTTTACACCAAATGAATTTGATACAGTGGTTATCTATTCTATGACAGTGGGGATAGAATGAGCATTCGCTCGTCTGATGTAAATCAGCCTTAAGGTTGCTTTGATCTGACGCTCTAGCTATTTGACCAACAGTTTTACTTTATATTTATTTATTGTTTGAGTTAAGTCACTCACTAGGTCATAATTATTTACATTTTAATTTGTAATAGATTCCAGCCTCAATTTTACCTCATTTCCATGGAGCGAAATCTCCACAGGCACGATTTAAAATATTTCAAAAGCCTCTACCGATCGCTTAACCAAATTGAACCGATTCGAACGCCATGGATGTAAAGCTCTTCAACGAAATTGAGTCGAAGCCTTCGTGAAAATTTAATTCACAGCATTTCGGCGTATTGCAGTGCTTGTGGAGTTTTGTTTACGATATCTAAACTAGATAGAAAGTTATACGTAGCTTTGTTGTTAACAGTTCTGTTTTCTCCATATTCTACGTTCAACATTATGATCGTCAGCTAATATTGACTAACTATTACCACAGTATTAAGAAATACTACCAACAGTTCATTGCCTTAGGAGAAACACCGATAATGTCTAGACACGGGTAGGACTGTCCCAATTTCAAAAAAACGTGGCACCAAAATAATAAATAAATAAATAAATATTGGTGGACAATTCACACACAACACCATCAGTCTGACCCCAAACTAAGCAAAGCTTGTGTGATGGCAGCCAGATAGCTGATATAATACTTATATTATAGTTTTAAATAGATACTTATTATTAAAATAAAATTAAAACAAACGGAAGGCGTCAGCCCTGACCCGCGCTCCTGCAGTACTAACATTGTAATGTAGGCAATGCAGGAACGCGCTTCCCGCGTCTCACCCCGCACGATTGCCCCGTCTAGACGGCTTCGTCAAACGACTGTATGATTTAATTTACTGTGCCCAGTGGTATTAAGTTTTACGTTAATTATGTATGTTTAGTTAATTATTAAGAGTACCTATTTACTTTACATTATATTTATAATTCAAAAGTAAGTATAAACGTTTTATAACATCATAAATGTAGTACTTTTTGCTTGGGGTTTTAATGGGATACCGCGCGTATCCGCTGAGAAAACTTAATTTTGATGGGCTTAAAATGTGTTGGCTCTCTCGCTTATTAGGCATATAATATTACAATAATATGTTTCCAGATATAAATTCAAAGCGTGAAATAAATAAGAATTTATTTGAGAAGATAACATTTAAAAAATATGAAGCAAAACATAGCAATATTTTTTTTATCAAAACTAAGGAAACGTGTGGTATCTGTTATTTTTGGGCTATGTTATTTAAGTTAAATATTTTAATATTTGTTACGCATTACGATATCATTCGGTAAAATAAATTAATAAATGTTGAGGGACATTTCTCACATACCTATAGTCTAAAATCCTGTTACTGACATACCTTCGTTATTTTATAAAAACTGTAAGTTTATGTGCTCTCAACATAGGTAATAACTAGTAACGACGCTCAACTATGAAGCTTTGGTAATGGTGGTTTTCGCTGTCAACACGTTGGAAAGTGGTTCAAAACTTTACCTCACTTTTTTCATAATGTAATATGTTCAGCTGCTTATTTAATTTTGTTCAAAATAATATTAAAACTGATGCCGTACACAATGCCAGAAACTTCGTTCAGTTCCAACCCCCGCTCTAACACCCTTAAACTATACGTGTGTGTTAAGTTTCACTTTAAGAAAATTTGATCTTTCACATGGCATTCATTACCCGACTTAATTATGTTTTTATAAGTATTCGTATGTAATTATCGGATACACTTCGGAGAGTGTGCGACTGATCTCCACGATCTGATACCACCTTGCCCTTTTTTCTATCGGAATGCTCGCAGCTCGAAAAAGCGACATCGTTTCATGGTTGATGTTCCAAAGACACGAACGAAAAGATTTGACTCTGCTTTTGTGATAAGAACGTCAAGGCTGTGGAATACGTTGCCTGAGTGGGTATTTCCTGATAGTTACAATCTTTGTGTCTTCAAATCGAGAGTAAAGCGGTTTTTTCTAGGTAAACACGCTCCATCGTAGACCGAATCGTCGCTTAACATCAGGCGAGATGGCGGTCAAGTGTAAACCTATAAAAGTAAAAAAAAAAATTAGCAGTCATAGGAACTGCCGATAGAAGTGAAAACTTAAAACCCAGAACTTGATAGCTTACCTTGGAAACTACACGAGTGTAACCGGAGGGCATGGCCTCGCCATCTTGACATGGCCATCTAAAAATGCGTCAGCATTTCCCATTGGCTGATGCGTTTCTAGATGGCCATGCCATGATGGCCTGTCCACGCCCTTTCAGCATTTCCCATTGGCTGGCGTATTTCTAGATGGCCAATAGCCATGGTCCCGAGTTTACCAGAAGCTTTCTTATCATACCCGAGCGTGACGAATGAATTCAATTCACAGCCCACGAAAAATCTGTCTAGGCGCGCCTAAAGAAGTTTTCACTTCAAAAAAATTACAACCGTGGTATTGCTACAATATTGTAATATTATCAGGTAATAATTCGCTGACCTGAAGCATAGCGTTCAAAGACCCGATTGCTTAGAATCAGGATCCGATTGAGTAGTTTCAAACTTTGTTTCTATGCATTATTCAAACCTCAAGTTGGGAAGTTGCTGAGACGAAATAGAGATATTGATGTAAGTTTGTTCCTCCTCTGCCGAGGAGAAGTATCTAAGTATACAAATATTATTTACACCATAGCTTTACGATCTCACTGCTGGGACTTGCCTTCTATCACAGGGAGAGATTCAAAATCAAAGAGTTTACATATACTACGTATAGAGTTAGAACAAACGCTTAACACCGAATAGAAAGCACGGCTCTGATTACTCTTGCCTTGTCGCTCTTGTAGAAGTGTCATAATTTTGTCGCGGCACATCACTACGTCGTTTTACTAAGGAACCGTACGGATAAACTTAATAAATTTATTTATTCATTATCTAAGGTCAATATGTCTTCAAATGGTTATTTGAAATACACTGGTTTCCGCTAGATGTTTTCTTTCAAAGTTAAAATCAGTAGCAATGACAAATCTATACATGCAATCTTGGAAAAATACTGAGAGGATTTATTAAGGACAGCAAGGACTTAAACATACAAATTGGACACTTGTCATCGGATGTTCTGTCTACTGGGCCACCTTGATATAATATCATTTACAGCATGATGTATGTTGGTATGCATAGCAAATTATATCAAACTTCATTTTCGGTAGTACCTCTAATTTAGCTACCGTTAACGCCATCTAGTGAGTACGATTGTAACTAATTCAGAATATTTACCTGTGCTATGTAATTTTAAAATGAAAGTAGTTTTAATTTATACAAATTTTCAACGAGTTTGTTTATATCATTCTTTATCCGAAGCACATTTTACACAAGAAATAAAACAAACTTACTAAATTCTACATTACTAAACTAATCTTTAGACAAGCAATCGGTTAATTTGGAATGTTAGCCATGATAGTTTTAATTCTATCAAATATATACTTAAGGGCGTACCCCGAGTAAATGACCTTGAGTATTTCTTACCTTATCGCACACCGCAAGAAAGAGCAAGAGAGAAACAGTAGGATTTGTCGCTGTTTTACGCTCAAATTTTAGAATTAACTCTTTATAAAATCAGATTTTGGTCTTTTGAAAAAAATAAAACTACCAAAATGTTCGTAATGGAATTGTCTATCCGTTGGTGTAAGTACAAAATCAAAATAATGGACGATTTTCGAGGAGATGCATGATAACTACAGTTATTTAATTTTTTCATGGTTTCGTTGTGAGGCGATTATTTAAACAATAAGTTCATTATCAAAAAAATAAAACTACCACTTTGAAGCCAAAAAGTTGTAGAAATTGAGTGTATTTTTTACCAGTTGATATTTGTTTTGGCTAATGAGTAGATAGCTCTTAAAACTGGACTCGTTTTGCTGGGGGACGCACCTTAATGTCAATGTTTTTATGTCAAATGATATGAATTATATCAATATTCTACGGAACCTCCTTACTTTAATGAGATAAAAAAGTAGGCTGTACAGCCTACTTTTGCGTATTTGGCGAAAAGTGTCAAATTGAGTCTTAAAAACATTGACATTAAATATACATACATTTGATAGAATTAAAACTATCATGGCTAACATTCCAAATTAACCGAATAATTCGTTAACCGTTAATTCGGGTGATATACTTTGGGCTCGGGCTTAGACTTGGGAATATAAGCGTGGTGGAACCTGGGCGTCACACAACAACTTGCCTCAGTGGCATCTTGTTGTGCAATGGCTATACGGGGAAGGAACTCCAATTGGCACTACTCGTTTCATAAGTTTCTATTTCAAAGATTCGAACTAAAAGGTTCAACTCCACTTTCGTAATTAAAGCGCCTAGGCTATGGACTTTGTTCCCTGAGTGAAGTTTTCCAGATAGACACAATCTTCGTGTTTTCAAGTCGCAACAGAATCGATTTTGATCGCTACAACGTAGGTAGGCTGCATCGTCGTTTACCATCAAGTCTCTAACTTGTCCTGAAAATCTATTAACGTTAAAAAATCGAAACATATCCCATTATCACAATTATGAGATATCTAGAAATCTATAGAGAAATGCCGTAAAAAATAACATTTTTCAAACTTCCTGAAACCCGAGACCTAGCTTCAAGCTGAAAATTCAACATTTTCGACAGCTGTAAAATTGTAGGGCGGTTGCTAACTAGCCACAATGAACCAGCGCCATCGCCGCCGTGGCTTAATAAAACATAAAGCAAGCACACTGCGTGAATAAAAGGGTAAAGAGAATAAAAAATATCATTTTTTGGGTCAGCTCTCGGACAAAAAACAACAGGACATGTGTGTAGCGTGCGCTTATTTTAATTCCAGACTCGCTGTTTTCATATTTAGAGTGTTTTTATGTAGGAGAGTACAGGACGGTTATTTTTGAATAACATTAATAGGTTACTAAGGTTTAATTTCATACCTTTCTGGTAAAAATCATAATTAAACTTTTCATTTGTTTTATAGTTTGATGGAGACTATACATTTGTCACCGATCTAAACTAAATGTAATGATCTAGCCGAAAAAGGAGTTTTTTACCGACTTTTTTATTGTTTCTTTCAGTTTTGTTCCTTGTTAGATGCTAGAGTCTATATTGAATGTCAAAACGAGCCTATAATTTTCAGCCAATTTCCAAAATGGATGTACGAGCATGTTATGCGATAGCTCCGCCAATTGTGAATCGATATAAATTATTTGTTTCGTAGAGAGGTGATCCAATGATTACCTTTGAAGTGTTACGTTTGCTTTTTTATAATAATACGAGTATTCTTTATTTCTGAAACCTCGTTTCCCACTTTTTTGTTATTAGAAAAGTGTGTTTAGTTCATTTCACAAAAAAAAAAACCGAGTATCTGAGTTTAATTTTAAATTGAAGTCGGTTTCTGTTTTTCGGTGAAAATTAAATTATGTTAAAAGGAATAGGCGCGTTAAAACTTTTTTTTTTTGTTTAATTCACGTCCAATTCGTTTTTGTTCCACGATTTTTCGGGTCAGCCATTACTGAGAACGCCACACGCCGCGTAAGCTCAATTTGACCGTTCATACGCAACGGGCGGGGATGGTTTGCTGTATAAAATGACGCTTACTTTCATATTTTTAGGGAAATATGTATTTATATTTGTATCTTCTCTTATGGAACTACTATGTAAGCAATAACACAATCATCAAAATTTTGCATAACCTTTCAAAATCTTTTAGACCGTGTCGTGTGCACTATTGTTTTATTCAGCCAAATACTAAAATAATGTTGTAATTATTTATTTTGAGGCATAAACTGTTGTAGTAGTTTAATAGATAGAACGAATTCGATTTGCAATAGTGATTACATGTTATCACCATGAACCATGAAGGAAAATATCGTGAGTAAACCACCTTGCTCCAACATAGACATTTCTATCTTTTTCTCAAGGCCGATTTACATCAGACGAGCGAATGCTCATTCTATCCCCACTGTATCAAATTAATTTGATGTAAACAAACGTAGAGCATTCTTTCGTTGTTTTGTTTGCGTTCGCAAAGATTCTATGGAATATATAATAATATATTCCAAATATGGAAAACGCTAAGAACGATCTTTCGTTTACACTAAAAGATCGAGAAAGAATGCTCTTGTTCCAGATCTAGCTCTATGTTCGTTCAGTTTAAATCGGCCTTCAGATATTTTCATTGAGAAGGATAGCGCTGAGCCTCAGTTGTGGGAACATTAATGAATGGGCAGTTAATTATTATTCCTTTTCTACGTGCATATAGCTGAATATCACTACTTATTTTTTTTATGAGCAAGCGTGTTGCTTACCATCAGGCACATGTTTGTCTTGCACTTCCCCTCACTCTACACTTAGCCTATATATATTAATATAAAAAATGGCAATCCGGGAGTGCCGACGGAAGTAAAAACACAATATATGTACATACTAGCAGCACTCCGCGGTTTTACCCGCGTAATTTTCCCTTTCTCATTATTTTTCTGCAAAAAAAGATAACCTATGTTATTCCACGCTATAATATACCTCACTATATTCTAAATTACAACACAATCCGTTTTGGCGTTCCGACGTAATTGAGCATCTAAAACATCTAAACTTTCCCATTTATAATATTAGTATGATTAATATCATAAATTTAATGTCGGTGGCGGCAACAGTAATGCGAGTTCAATTGTTTTTCCCATCTCAAAAAGTCGCGACTCGCTTAAAGATGTTTTCACTTCAAAGAACTATATCTCGTATAGTTAATGTTAGAAAAGTAAAATATCAGAAGGTCACATCAACCCTTTTTTGTGCGATACAGCTAGAACCACACCAACACACCATTATCGCCGTGCCCCAATCAATAAAATCACGTCCCAACCGAGTCCTGTGGTCACAATTCATTCTATTAGGTAAAGTAGCGGTCAAGAACATCTTTATAGTCTGTGTTATGACTTCTTGTGTGCTGAGGGTACTATGTCGTGAACGTAACTTCCTTTGTGACGTCATATACGAGTCACTTCCGGTTTTATGGCGCGTTCCAGGAATACTTTTATGTTTATTAATCTTGTAAGTAATTGTTTACGTTGTCGCCAACTTTGTCGTGTATCTGATTTATATCTGATATGTTTGATTACATTTTTTATTATGGTGTGTTTTCGTTTAGATTATAATGCAGATATGAGAAATTGTTAAGATCTGAGAGGATAGTGTGATTACAATCGTAGGTACCTACACTAGTATCATTGATCAAATGATGTTCACTGTGCTTATATTTATTGTGCAGCCAACTCCCGATATTTCGAACCAGTGTCATGTACTTTGTTAATTATTTAATGAAACTTTTTTTTACTATCTAGATAGCCATGCCAAGAAACGTCATTCGATCATGTGATTATATCGATTGACTGAGTGATCTGTGATTTATCAACATTTCACGTTGGGCATTTATGAAATTAAACAATGGGTTATCACACAAAACTTTAATGAATAATTACTGTTATTAAAGTTAGTGGCAACTGATGTAATTATATTAAAATACTTTAATCACCAATAATTGCAATGGTATTATAAGCTTAATTAATTTTCACACAATACTCGCAATACTTACTGGATGTTCAAATTAAATGTTTTTTTAAACGTTAAACTATAAAAAAAATATTAATCACAAATAATAATTTTCATAGCCACGCTGCCAAAACGTTAATATATTAATTATTTTAAACGTTAAGTCCTATATAATGTTGACAATATGAGTTCAAATCTAACAAGTTTAACAAACTGTATGTATTAAAATAAATTCTTTAAATTCTCAAGCTAAAGTGCCATCTCTGTGGTTGTTCCTTACCTTTTGGGAAATAAGGCTAACGTGAACCCGCACGATTCCATCCAATACAAACTACACAAAAGCCGACACTACACTGGCACTCCCAAATGCACCTGAGACCCAGCACAGCCTTAAAAATAGCTCACAATCACTCCCAGCGTAATGCATTTTGCACGAGGATTCTCAACAAAACTGAAATATAACCGCATCAATACTCAAGATCCATCGCAAGCGGCGCCACTATTGCGTTTCCATACTAAAACTATAACATAGATATAGCTAAAGTAAATAGTTCACGGTTCACGCCACGGGTATTGCAATGTGGACTTCACAAGTAACACGAAAATGCTGCCTTTTGCCCGGACGTCCGAGAGGTTTTGCCACAAAATAGTACAGAATAGAAGCTAAGTGAGGACGCAGCTTTATGAGGCTACGGATTTGCGGAAATTAAAACTGGATTCCATTTTTGTTGTTTTGTTTTGGGATTGAATATTATCAACAGATTTCAAATTTATTAGTAAAGCTATATTGGAATAACTTCAGTACCTTATTAGTTTTAAAAAACCTACTTCCAACAATATTATTGTTGTTTTTTTTATTATATACACGATTCTATTTTAGTACATGTGATGTCTGAATATAGTTACCTAAGATTATCCCAGCTTTATTTATAATACTAGCTTTTACCCGTGACTTCGTCCGCGCAAAATAAATAAATATTAAGGTAACTGAGGCTGCATTTGTACACCAATACCAAATTACGTTTACAAAAAACAGCTTACATTAAAACAGTTTTGGTTTTATCTTCAACAATAACGAACTCCTATATAAACTTTCACTCCCCATTTCATCCCCGTACATTTCAAAATTACAAAATTGCTAGAATAAATACAACAAAATTTATTTGCTTTGCGTCAAGTGCCTAGTTACATTATTGTATGTTCTGTACACGAAGTTTCATTGTTACATCTTCAACAATTACGAACTTTCATCCCCTATTTCAACCCCTATTTTATCACCGTACAATTCGAAATTACAAAATTGTTAGACCACACATCTATTTGCTTCGCATCAAGCGTCTCGATACGAAGTTTCATTGTTTTATCTTCAACAATGACTAACTTCCACATAATACGCTCACCCCCCATTTGAACCCCTGCAACCCTTTTTTGTAAAAAAAGTAGCCTATGCCCTTTCTTGAGATCCAGTCAATCTGTGTACCAAATTGCATTAAAATCGGTACAGTAGATTTCGGAAGTTTCGTAAAACCGTTCATCCCTTATTTCACCCTCTTAGGGGTTGAATTTCGCAAAACCAAAACATGCTAAAAAGCACCTACATGCAAAATTTCAGACTCCTAGCATTTGTAGTTTCTGAGATTCGGTGATGAGTGACCTTTCGCTTTTATATATATAGATGACTACATTATAACGAAAGTCGAGAGAGACAGAGTTAATAAGGCAAGGTAAGGTCAAACTTAGCCATTCCCAATCTCTTAACTAACCGAATAAACACGTAAAAATTAAAACTTTTTCAACGTCAGCAAAAACTTTATTCACTAGCAAAAAAAAATTACGACACCCTATTTTTATTGTTTTGCGAAATATAATGTCGGGTTATGACTGTCTAGCGGTCAAATAAGGCCTGTCATAGACCTCGCACCACTGGCTACGTTTATCGACGCGCGGCGCCACTGACCCAAAGTCTATAGCTTGCTGTGATATCAAAGTAGCATAGTTCCAAATTTTGGACAAAGATGTAAAAGTGATGGCACGCTTTCTAGTCTACGCCCTGCCTATAACTGATTCTGTCATTTATTTCTCTGACAGAAGGGTCTGGCGGGGACGATAGGTCACAGTTTTTTGGGGATCACAGATGTGGGTACTTTACTACTCAGACTCTCGTGTTTTTTTGGTGGCGGGTAGGTATAATTTGAAGATAATAGCATTGTTTTCAGCATATTTTCATTTCAATAACTTTTTTTTCTCTTATTTGTATTCAACTCTTAGTATATCTTGATTCTCAATTAACAAAAAAATTTAAACGCAAAAATACCTATTACTTAATTCACTATTTAAAATCTTGGAATTTATTTTACGTCATAAACAGCGAAAGTCCTAAAGTATTTAAAAAAAAATGTCAGTGTGGCGAATCACCATGATAGGTTATCGTAATGTTAGTAATATATGTATGTACCTATCCCACTAATATTATAAATATAACTAATATTATAATATTATAAATGTCAATGTATGGATATTTGGATGTTTGTTGTTCAATCACGTCCTAACGTATGAAGGGATCGGGCTGAAATTTGGAACATATATAGATTGTAGTCTAGAAGAACACATGGACTACTTTTTATCCCGGAAAAACAACGGGAACGGGAACGTCGCGGGTAACACCGCGGGGCGCTGCTAGTATAGTATATTAATATTATAAATGTCAATGTATGGAGATTTGGATATTAGGATGTTTGTTGCTCAATCACGCCGTAACGTATGAACGGATCAGGCTGAAATTTAGAATACAGTTAGATTATAGCCTGGAAGAATACATAGGCTACTTTTTATCCCGGGAAAATAACGGGAACTACGGGAACGGGAACTACGCGGGTAAAACCGCGGGGCACTGCTAGTTTTTTTAATAAAATAAATATGAACAATTATAGGATTATTAAATTATCGTGATTGATTGTGGAGCTTGTTTCCTATCACATCGAAATATGTTTCCAGAGAAATTACAGTACAAGAGATAAATCATTCAATATCTCGTGTGTGTCGAGTGCAGTGCTATAGTGCATTCCAATAAGCTGTGTAGAAAACCAAAACAAACCAAAACAAAGGTGATACCATAACATAAACATCGTTTAATCTTAGTATTTTTATAAAATAGCCTTAAAATATTTTTCACAAATAGAATTCGACTTTATTGCGATCTTAAATACCATATACTTAGATTTGTATTGATCAAATAATTCTATACTATCTTATTTTAAAAGTTATATAAAGTAATGGTAGGATGATAGAAATATGATTTTAAGTACTAGCAATTTGATCTGTGTTTCTCAAACTCTCAATGTTGCATTCAAGACATTTATACTTCTTTTCATCAAATTATTCTTATTAAGTACGCGCCTATTTTTCTAACATACCCATATTGCCCATCATGCCCATATTGTGAAAATGCCCATTTCCATTATATTCCAGTATGGATTAATTTTACTCTATTTATTTTTGTCATTAATTTAGAATTTTTAATTATAATGTAATTTGATTTTAAGATAATGTATTATTTGATTTTTATTGTAATGGGATTTTAAATTGACGTCTACTTTTTTTTAAATTATTGACTTGTATTGGTAATATTTGAATACCTTGAATATGACATGCAACTACTCGTTATCAATAAAAGAGTAAGAGTATGACTAAAGAACTCCGAGAAAAAGGTTTCTTGTGTCGTAACGAGTTGAGAGAAAATCGCAAACCTCTAAATACGTGTTCCACATTACGCTGTTTACTATCAAAAGCATGTATAGTTTTCACTCTAAAATGACATACATTTTGTGTTATTTTGATCGAAACTTTTGTATGTGTTTACAGAATATTACGTCATAGTGTAATGATCAGTTTTGGGTAGTACGAGGACAATTCGAACGAGATATTTTTTTTATAAATAAATACTGGTGGACAATTTACACACAATACCATCTGACCCCAAACTAAGCAAAGCTTGTGTGATGGCGGCCAGATAGCTGATATAATACTTATATAGTTTGAAATACATTTTTATTATACATAGAAACACCCAGACACAGTGCAAACATTTAAATTCATCACACAAATATTTGCACTGGGTGGGAATCGAACCCACGACCCTCGGCTTCGCAGGTAGAGCTACTACCAACTAAGCCACGAGGCCAGTCTTATTTAATTATTGTTAAAAATAAAAGGAACGTTTTCACATAAGGAAACATCTAAATTACTTTTCTTCTAGTGTTACATTCTTCTCCGAACTCAAATGCTTTGCCTTTCCTTTTTTTACGTGGGGGAAATAAATGTACGTATGCCCGCCATATTCTCATTATGAAATGAGAGGAAATCTCCATCTACCCTCATTTGGGCTTCAAAAATTGCACGGTGACTAACACTACACACAAGACTAACCATATCACCAGGTTTCTCCAAACTAAGTGCGCTATGCACACATTTATTTATTAGAGGATTTCGCGACGCCGATAACTGTAAACTGGTTAGTTTTCGGTTATTGACATCGTGGTCATCGCGTCGTAGTTGAAATATATACCTATGTTTTTTATTTTCCAATGCTTCCCGAACCATTCTTGCGTAGTAATGACATTCGGTAGATAGAACCTTCGGGTCGTGGATCTCGATCCAATGACCAGTTTTAGCATCAATCAAATGTTCAGCAATTGCAGATTCTTGTGCCTGACGATTTTTTACAGCGGTAATGTGTTGATTGTTCCAAGTCCCAGCAGCAGTGGGAACATTTATTTGGGTGTTTATGATATGCATACATATATATTTAGCCTTTTTATGCGGCGAAAATTTAAAAGGGCAAGCAATGAAAGGTACTACAAACTATCTTGTAAAACAATGGTTGAGAAATGCTGGTCTGTCATATTTTGAGTGACATCGATTTGTTTACCTTTTATTCACAGAGAATTGGAATGAGGTATAGGTAATGATTTGGGACTCTTCATATTCCAATAGGCGCGTGACACTGTGCTATATTTTGTTGTTTACAATTTTTTTAACATCTATAGGCTTACACTTGATCTCGCCGCCATCTCGCCATCTCGCCTGATGTTAAGCGACGATGCGGTCTACGATGGAGCGTGTTTACCTAGAAAAAACCGATTCACTCTCGATTTGAAGACACAAAGATTGTACCCATCGAGGAAAACCCACTCAGGCAACATATTCCACAGCCTAGACGTTCTTATCACAAAAGTAGAGTCAAATCTCTTCGTTCGTGTCTTTGGAACATCAACCATGAAACGATGTCGCTTTTTCGAGCTACGAGCATTCCGATAGAAAAAAAGACAAGGTGGTATCAGATCATGCAGATCAGTCGCACACTCTCAGAAGTGTATCATAGGACAATGTTTTGTTGTTTACAATAAGGGACGTGTCCTGCTAAGTTTGGATGTTTGAATGTATGTTGCTCAACCGCATCGGAACGTCTGAACGTATCGACTTTATATTTAGGACATGGTTAGTTATGTTCTGGAATATCACATAAACTACTTTTTATTAGGCGAAAATAACACGAATGGGAACTTTACGAGTAAGCCCGCGGGAAGCTTCTAATATCATAATAAATTTACTTAAATACATTTTTAAAATTAGTTCAAACACAGAATCAATCACAAAATACCAATAAAAAGTCACCACAGTATAATAGTAAAGTCTTCCATTAACCAGCAAACATTGAAACTTGAAATTGCACGAGTAATCTTATGTCGGCTGATTGAAACCGGACCGTCTGGGCTCGAGGGAAATAACTCAATAGTTCCCATGTTTAATTTATAACCGGGAATCTCACTTCAGGACCAAAGCTGTGTATTTGACCTCAGGAAGGTGGTAACTTTGGGATGACGAGTGGGTCAAAACTATGCTATTCTAAATAGTTCGTCAGGTAGTTTTTTTTTTAAATAAAGAGTGACGAGACGAGCAGGACATATGCCTGATGGTAAGCATTATGCCTGCCACATAACAGCACAGTGACACGCAGCTATTGAAACATGAAGAGCACAAATCATTACCTAGCACCGCACTGCGCTCGTCACCCAGAGATCTAAGTTGTTATATCTCTAAGCCCTGTAATTTCTCTGGAAACATTGCCCTTCAAACCGGAACATAGTAATGTTTGCACATTACTGCTTGGCGGTAGAATAATTAACAAAGGTGTGGTACTTCCCCAGGCGGACTCTGCTAAGAGTCCTACCACTACATAATTATGGAAAGATAAAGGACACGTTTTTTTATTTTTACCAAATTATAAATATCGACAAAGGTATATATAAGGTCATCAATTTTCCGGAAGGGGGTTGTGGCGTCATGCTTTCGTAAAAATCGTACATTGAAGTGACGTCACTCGTAACTTCTAAGCACGACCTACATCTTAGGAACTTTTTGTTTGTGAAACAAAAGACGAAAAACGTGTAGAATATTTTTTAATAATTTAACTGACTGACACTTTAATTTAATTTACTGTACAGATATATCTCAAAAAATGTTGCCATACAAATAAACAAGAGGAAAGATAACAAAGATGCATTTCCCTATCAGATTTGTACTGAAGTTCTGCCGTTTCGTTAAATCTAAACTCTAAATAATCCGATATTCCAAGATTACATTTATAATACGAATAATTGTGACACTTAATTAAATCCTAAAAAATATGAATAGCCTAAATCAGTGCCAACCATAGATAACCGCCTCGATTCGAGCTCACAATGGCTTAAAAAGGGGCAAAGGGGCTTGCAAGGGGTTAAAAAGGGCTAAAATCATTTAGACTGGGTCGTCCACCTGCGTCGCACCCGTTAAATATATTTTTAAAGGCCGCTGTCACACGCCAGATTAACTTGCATTTGAGTTATTTGTCAGTTGTTCTTGGTATTTTACATTTTTATAGCTGTGAGGGCTTAATGGATAGAATGTGTAATATACAACAACTATGAGATCATAGGAGTACCGTCTACAACTTTCATTATTTAGTCAAGTACAAAAACACAAGTTTGTCTTTAACACTGGATTTACCTGATACAGAAACGTTGTAAGGAAACCTGAATATTATAATAATCTTAAAATCCACTTTGTTATTATAAAGTCATTGTAACTGTCTGTCCAATCCGTTTTAGCGCTAAATCTATTGTTACAAATTCTACACACGGGGTGCCCAAAATACAGGCTCAGCCTAGTTTGGGACCCATCATATAAACTACGGAGCCAGCTGTAACATTGTTTAAATTACCTGTATAATTTTGTTTACTTACGAGTATGTGCTACTCTTATGGAAATAAATAAATGACTTATGACTTTTCTTTTATACGTCAACCGCCAACCCCATACTGGGCCAGCGTGGAGGCTTTCCCTGGCTTGACTCTCTCCTTGAGAGAGAAGACCTCGACCCCAGCAATAGGATCAGATCGTTGGCTACTATGCTTATACAATTTTAAGAGTGTCCATGTGGCATATTAAAAAGAGCTGTTTACGCGATATTTTGGTAACTCCTTATGACGAGATCCCGATAAATAATTTTGTAGATATTGTTAAGTTAATGATCATAATATTAATACCAATAGTAATGGTGGACACTACAAAAATGTCAGTGTTTTAAGTTATCATCTTCTACATAATTACATAAAAATGTTATGGTGGTCAATAGTTATTTGTTATACAAGAGTGCAAAGTGGCTTTTTAACCGCGTGCTCAATTTTGATGACCGAGCAAGCGAAGGATTCTAAAGTTGAATCACGAGCGTAGCGAGGGATTCAAAAATTAGAATCCTGAGCGTAGCAAGGGAATCAAAAGAGCACAAGGTGAAAAATCTTTGCACTCGAGTGTAACACGTAGTTTTTCATCCCCCCCTAGCGAGGAAATTACTAAACGTTTTGCTCATTTTCAGTTTCAGTCGATTCTGTTGGCGTTAAATAAACTTATTGGTCGCTAGAATCACTTATTATTATATGGTATTACGGTTTTTCACTTGTATTCAATTTTATAAGTTTTAAACTTAAGTTTATTTAGCCATGGTTTTAACAATAACAATATGACGTGAAAATATGGAGAGTTGACCGATTGAGGTAAGGAGTTTCATGTGTACATGAAAAAGTGTCCGCCCAAATGCATTAAATTATAGTAGCGCTAAATTTGCATCAGGGTACATTTTAAAGGAAATTAATAAACGTACTATTCAGAATTCATGAAAGAAAAATATTGGCAGTCATAGGCACTGCCGATAGAAGTAGTATCTTGTAACTCAGAATTTGATTTTTACTTTGGAAACTACGCGTGTGAAACCGGAGGGCGTTACTATGAGCATGGCCATCTAGAAATGCAGACACATTTTTAAATGGCCAATGGGAAAGGCTGAGGCATTTCTAGATGGCCATTGGCTATGGTCCCAAGTTTACCCGAAGATTTCTTATCATTTCCGAGCGTGACGCTAGAATTAAATTGACAGCCCACGAAAAATCTGTCTTTGGCGCGCCAAAAGAAGTTTTGACTTCAAAATATATTGTACCTACATGTTTTCTCAAAATAGTAATTATTTATTTGATGTTATATTTACTACATTATTTTGTACTGCACAAGTAGTTGAAATTATCTATTAGTTACTATTTTAGTAGTCAATAATATTTAATTATTTAACTCGGCAACTCGGCATACTTCAATTCGATTACAATTGATTCATTCATAGCATTGCAAAATGTTTTGCCATTTGAAATAACATTCTTTACCTCTATCCTCCATACGTGAAAAGAAAATTGCGCGCAAAGCATTTAAAAAAAGTACACCAAAGAGGTTCCGAGTATGAGTTTTTAACAAATAAAAAATAAATGTATGATGAATTCGGCACCAAGGAGGTAGAAATAAATAGGTTAAATTATGTTTTGAATTCAAAACCTCAGTACACACGATGTTCTAAATTCAAATTTACTTTAACCTCTAGAGGGTAAAAACGACTTTTGCGCCACATTTTTGAAAATTAGGCTTTGTTCTTCGTTTCTCATCCATGCTACCATAATGGCCAACAGCAAAACGCGTCTGGGTAATGCTAGTGATATTATAATTATGTTATTCAAAAGTAGAGTTGTTGAACATTACCAAGTCATAATAATACGTTTATTAATAAATTGTTTGTCTTTTGTTTCAGGTAAGGATGACTTCAAATTGATTAGTCAATAAGATGAAACAATGAAATCCGTATATTTTGGTAAAACATACACTTTTCCTAATATTTTTGAGGGATTAGCCATAATAACTACACAACTTTTGTTTTAAGCTCACATGACTGTTGGGTGCATGAGCATTATTAATTACGAAATATTTGTAAAGGTAAGTTGATGAAGTAAATCCGACATTGTCAAGCAGTCTTGGGTTTACCTTTGAACATTGTGCATGAAATAGCGTCGAAATATCGTGGACGGTCAGATGATCTCAGTATTTTTATACATTAGAATGACGCTTATAACTCTGAATTTGATAGCTTACTTTGGAAACTACGCGGGTGAAACCGGAGAGCATTGCTAGGCTGGCCATCTAGACTAGATGGCCATACTTCTAGCCAGGGCCATCTAGAAACGTTTACGCATTTCTAGGTGGCCATGGTCCCGAGTTCAGCCGAAGATTTCTTTCATTTACGAGCGTGCCGCTTGAGCTCAATTCACGGCCCACGAAAAACATGTATGTGGTGCGCCAATAGAAGTTTTCACTTCAATAAGAAGTTTCTCTTTACTCTATATTTTCTTTGGAAACATTTTCTTTCAAAGCAGGAGACAGTATGTTTGAACTTTATTGCCTAGCTGTAGAATAACTGGCAAACGTGTGATATCTCCATAGGCACACCCTATTAAGAACTACACTTTAAAGACCGGGTCACACAGAGGCGATCCGATAGCGATAGCGATAGCGATCCGAGGCGGAAATTTTTGTAATGTTCGAATTTGTATGCAACCTGACACACAGCAAGCGGGCGCGATCCCATACTCGGTATCGGATCGCTATCGCTATCGGATCGCTATCGCTATCGGATCGCCTCTTTGTGACCCGGCTTAAAATCCCGTGTTTATAATACTAGTGAAGTTAATACTAATTGAATGTTTTGTAATTTTGCATAAAATTATGACAGCGAAAAGAGATACAACCTTATTTAAAAAAAATAACGAGATTGGAATTATTAAGTCGGCCTCTTTTCGTCCTGTTTGCAAATAGTTTTACCGTTATCTGTAGAAACACATTTTGGATTTGGAACACACGTTCGAGCATTCGGCACGTCCGTACAGAATTCCAATACGGCGTGTTTCGCCTTTCCCCCGACTTTCGCCACGTACCCCCAAGAGTTAAGGATGAATTTAAAATTAGAATTCCGTTAGAAAGAACGTTTAGTTTCTTGGCGGGAATAGAATTCGTTTCCTTTTTCAAAGGATGGTGTTAACTTTGCGCTTACTGAGTTGAATAGTAATACGGGTTCTACTATGATTAAGCGCTAATAGTAGCTATGTATCGAGTTGAAGTTATCTACTAGATCTTATTTTTTAGTCTCAACTAATTTTGTTGCCCTTTAAATGAGATTAAAAAGACAAAATAGACTTACTACAAACGTGATAGAACTAAATAAACGAATGGATGGATGTTTATTTTTTATTTTTTATAAATATTGGTGGACAATTCACACACAACACCATCTGCTACTACCAACTAAGCCACGAGGCCAGTCGTGGCTTAGTTTTATTATTAGTATTATTTTTCATACAAATTCTTTGTATGAAAAATAATATTATCACTGAAAGTGATTTCTTCTAGGCAACTTCGGGATGCCCAAAAATATTAGATAAAGTCACAAAAAAGTAATAGACGCGTACCATGCCAGTCGATTTCTCACGATATTTTTTTTCATGATTAAATCCAGTGGTGATGATATAGGTATCGAAACAAAATGTATAGGTACTTACACAATTACATCTATAATTTAAAAACTACTTAAAGTTAGCTACAAGCAGGATTCAAACGTACAATCTTACGATTGGGAATTTGTATGTTCTCGCCACCAGATCACCAAAGTTTCGATATATTTTTTGTAAAAGAAAACTATTTCATATTATGTCTGCTTTCAATAGATGATTATTTTGTCGCGATTAAAGATTTGTTTTATGCTAAAAACTGTTTACAGGCTTATTCCTTGATTTAATAAAGGCGTTCTATTTTTTTCTTGTAACCGCTGGCGTGCCCGAAATTTTTTTGTATGAGATTTGGTAATTACTACATAACAAGGTACGGCAGCGGTTACAGATTTTTCACGAAATATTGTTGCTTCAGACGATATTCAAAAAAATATATATTCGTTCATGTCGATATTCCCCGAAAGTTTTCAAATAAAAATACTCCAGGCTAAAATCTAGCATCGTAAAATACCACTGTCCACCCAGTGAAGCCGAAATATCCGGATACCCACTGAAATTGAAAATCGGATGACCGTTTGCGTAACCTAGACTTTAAAACCAACCTCGCGACAGTTGACTACGGGGCGCCACAATCGAAAATTAATAATATTCGAATGCTATAGTACATTTTTATCGAATGCTATAGGTTTTATTTGGGAAGGTGTACCGATATATTTGTGTTTAATGGCGTCTACTTGAACTGGTCTTTATTTTGATATAATTCACATTAAAATTAGAGTGCATTTACATAAAAACATCTAAAATTAAAAAAAAAGTAAAAGTAAAAATTTTGGAGGGAAAATGGTCCCGAAATATTAAAAAAAATTATTTGTGCTATCGAATGCAGTTATTTTTGGTTTTTCGAGTTTGTTATTTCGTATACAACACATTTAGGCCATAAAACCACTGTCTCCTTTATACATTATTAATATAATAGCTGATCGACTACTTGAGAAATCGCAAAAAAAAACCTCAAGTGTCAATAATGTTAGTTTACATTTTAAGTACATTAATTATAAACAAACGATACTGCTAGAAGCGTCTTGAAACGCTCTTGAGAATAATGGGCTTAAACACTTACAAGTAACGCGGCACTTCATATGCCGAAGCGTAAACAAACGCACCTGTAACCTGCCACCCTTTTTTCCCGTCAAAATTGTAAAATCGAGTCGCCAAAAGTGAAGCAATCGGATAGTTCAACATTTAAATCAAAAAAAATAATTTGGTATCGGAGACTTTAGACCACCATCCGTGAGGAAGATTTTACTGGGAATGTTTTTCGTCATTCAAAGTGACTGACATAGATAGGTTTTTTACGAATGAAACTTGTATTTATTTGGTGCGTCGGACAGTTGGTGTTTGTCTATTTTTTTTTTGGTATTCTTTTTGCAAAACAAACTTGTTAGAATATGGGATGAAATACTGGCGCTGTGCGTTTTGTTTCGTGCACTATACTTGCCTGGGTTTGTTTTTGACATACAAAGTACTTTTGGCATAAATCCTTTCGTGTGTACATAATATATTTTTGTTTTTAAAAGGGGCTTTTTTTACAGGCATAGGAAATGTAATTACGCAATCCTTTTGCCTGAGGGAAATTATCGAATTATATCGGACTTGACACCACTAACGGATATTGTGCTCCTACCGACTAAAACCTAGACGAGACGCCACCTTTGACGCTTACGACGGGGATGCGAGACCGCTCTAGCATTCTTCTTTTATCTGTGTTCCAAATTTCAACTCAATTTTTGAAGTGAAAACTTCTTTAGTGGCGCTATAGACAGAATTTTCGTGGGCTGTGAAATGGATTCATCAATCGTCACGCTTGGATAATATGATGGATCGGATCGGATATGAAATCTTCGGGTAAACTCGGTAAAAACGGCCAGGTAGGAACCAGGGCAACAGAAACAGTAAAGAGTTTCGATTACCTACCTCCAACAGCCCAGCGTTTATCTCCAGATACCAGGACAACAGAAATATAAAAGAGTTGCGTTTGCCCCTAGGTACCAGTACCAGGGCAACAGCAAGTTTTCACTTCTATCGGCAGTTCCTATGACTGCCAATTTTTTTTCTCAGACATTCCAACATATGAAAAATCTAAACATGCAAACTTTCAAATCCCACTTGTATTATACGCGAACGTTTGAATGTAAAAAATATTAGTTTTTTACACTTTCTTGACGTGAAAGAAGACTACTGAAGGGATTTAGACGAAATTTGGTACATAAATAGATAAAGTTCTGGAATCACACCTGTGCTATTTTTATTTCGAGAAAATAAAGAAATCGTTAACTACGTGGGCGAAACAGCGAGGCACTGCTAGTTTTTAATATCGGTAGACTAATTAGTGAGATAATAGTAGATATTTCAGTCATCTGGGGTCTACAATCTGTGTTGAATTTGAGGCTTGATAGTTTGTGTGCAATATTACAAAGAGTAAATTTCGCTATGGCTAATTTATTAACATACCAATTACATAACAGAACTGGCTAGCGAGCCCTCACTTCACCCGGCTACGTAGTAAGCTGTGCGGTGTAATAACAGCGATCGAGCCCGACGCCCTCAGATTATCCGCTCCGCCCGACCTGAGCCCTAAATCCTGTCTGTAATAGGACACCTTCCTCGCTCGCACTAAGACAATTAGCTACAAGTTATTATAGTTATATTGTTTTTATAACATTTGCAGTAACACGTGGACTGAATCGGTACGAGTGAGGCCAATCGCCAACTTGTCGCGCCAGGTTTAAACTTTATCAGTTCTTTTTGTGTATCCTACACTTTTGGTATGTCAATAAAGTGAATCAATCAAAATTTTAGCAAAACTTTTAACCACTTTATTGATAGTAAGAAAGTTAACGCGTATTGTTAACATCGGGGGAAATGGTATAGCTACTAACCTACTATCAATTTTCGAAAAAAAGAGTGGCATACATCTTCAACGATTATATTCATTTAGTGACTTCAGTTAGACTGAATTTTGTAATATTAAATAGATAAATATAAAACAGCGATTGGCGGAGCGTTCCTTTTTTTACATGGAGGAAATGCATGTTTTGAGCAGTTGCTCACGTTGTACAAAGCACAGATTCGCTCCTGTATGGAGTACTGTTCGCACCTTTAGGATGGATCGGCTAAGTATCAGCTGGAGACTCTGGAATCGATTGAGATACGTGCCAAAAGGCTCATAGGCAATGACACTCTTGAGCGTCTTTTACGCTTCTTCAAAGCTAACTTCAAAGTCTTGATCATCGCCGCAAGATTGCTAGCTTATCGGTTTTTTATCGGATACACTTCGGAAAGTGTGAAACTGATCTGCATGATCTAATACCACCTTACCTTTTCTTCTATCGGAATTCTCGTATCCCAAAAAAAGCGACATCGTTTCACGGTTGATGTTCCAAAAACACGAACGAAGAGATATGACTCCACGTTTGTGATAAGAACGTCTAGGTTGTGGAATGCGTTGGCTGAGTAGGTTTTTCCCGTTGGTTACAATCTGGGTGTCTTCAACTCGAGAGTGAATCGGTTTCTTCTAGGTAAGCACGTTCCATCGTAGATCGCATCGTCGCTTAACATCAGGCGAGGTGGTGGTCACCCTAATACAGTTAAAAAAAAATGCATTTACGCGCAGCCTTCCGCCTGAAATAGACGGTCGGGTTATGTCGGACTCGACACCATGGTCAATACGGCCATGGTATCTCTACCAACTTCCACGAAGTTCTACCTTTGTCGCTTACAGCAGAAACGCGAAACCACTCTTGCGTGATCTCGCAAACGCAAACCTACCGCAGCTTGCCCATCTCCAGACCCTCTTATCTCTTCTAGGCAATTGCAGGGTTGAAAAGTTTGTTTTTAGCTTCATTTTTTGTGTGCCAAAAAATTTAGATAAATAATAATGAAACAAATTTCTAAGTGAATGTGAATAATCTATACTAATATTATAAAGCTGAAGAGTTTGTTTGTTTGTTTGTTTGAACGCTAGGATCTCGGGAACTACTGGTCCGAATTGAAAGATTTTTTCTTTGTTGTATAGTCCATTTATCGAGGAAGGCTATAAGCTATTTAACATTACGCTACTATTAACAGGAGCGGAGCATGAATGAAAAATGTAACAAAATCGGGGAAAATATTGCTTTTTGAGAGCTTTCGTTGCGTGACAGCTTGTGTCTAACTTAAAGTTTGCGTCATTAGAACCTAAGGTAACCAAATTTCTTCAAAATTTGAATTGGTGCGACCAATTTTCGATAGATGGCGTAGCAACGCGCGCACGGATCAGCTAGTTAATAAATATTATATGAGTTCTTCTATTCAGTAATTTGAAATCAATCCATTCAAAACTTGATCCATGCCTTGACGCTCTTACCACAAAAGTAGAGTCAACCCTCGCTTTGGATTTGTTACCTCTTTTTTTTAAATACTAGCTGTACCCTGCGCGCTATTCTACGCCATCTGTCGAACGGTAGTCGTACCAACTCAAAATCCTTCTCTGGCTCTTGCACAACAACTTTGCTACAGATCATCACATAATCAAATGCATACTCGTAGTTTACGATTCTTTAAAGTATTGAAAACGTTGCAAAATACAAATTTTACCCAATAAAACACTCTGCATTGATAGTATGCAAAGAGTTTATTCAACATCTATGCAAGTACGCCTTTATTAAACGTAACTGCACTGCAACCGCAGCTCGACTACAAATCTAATCATATCACTATTCTGCGATTCCACTGAACTAGTCGCATTTACAGGAACTCACAGTATACTGTCTTGAAAGTACCATATGTCATGCTTTTGTGAATCATTTAACTTGACCACCACATCGCAAGATTTCACATAAGAACATTTAATTTAAGACAATACAGAAGAAACAATATAACAGTGCGTGACTAAAAATAGTCTTAAAAGTAAGAACAACAAAAAATGTTTCTTTCAAAACATTTTAGACTCTTTTACATAATATAAATTATAGGTAACACTGTGATTAAATTTTGGGGACTACAGTATAGCGAAGTAGTAAAACGAAGCAATAGACAGTGGGTAAAAAATCGTCGTTGGCATGTAACATACCTAGACATTTTAGTAAGTGTCTGGCAAAACGCCGAGTGATGTGATGGACTCTTTTCAAAATCCAAAAGTAAACATTTTTGATGAAGTTTCGTAGTTCTTAAATGTAGTTTGACAATATTTTATTTCAAATACTGGAATACTGAAGTATAGTTAGTTGTATAGTGAGTCAAACGTGACAAAACAGGACTTGTGCGAGAATATACACATAGTGAGACACTAAGTTAGTGAAAATAGGGGGAAAAGTATCTAAAACTCAACATGCATAAACTTCTTACTCTATGTCATAGATGACAGAGCTAGAAAGAGCTCTACATAGATCTGATGTATCTGTAGCTGTGGGACTTGGGGATTTCTCTAAAAAATGGCATCAAGGCTATAATTCACAATCAATCGTAGCCATATGTAGGTGTCCAAATGAACCATTATAATGTTTTTAAACTTTTACGATTTGAACGCCGATAAAACTAAATACGTTCATGTCCATTCTAGTCACATTCAAAATACTTGTAATGTAAGGGTTAAAGTAGTGGCACATAGTCATGAATGTCTGCATGGTGGAATCAATTTTTGTGATATTAATTGCAAATATATTAAAAAGGTCGCGGAAGCCTCATACCTGGGTCTTGTAATCGATAACAGGTTTAACTGGTCGAAGCACGTCGATGGAACGTGTACTAGACTGCGTGCCGTTTTGGCTAGGTTTTTTGCAATTAAAAGTAGGGTACCATTTAGCGTTCTGTTGACTATGTACAAGGTACTGGTGGACAGTATTATTTCTTACGGGTTGAGTAGTTATGGGCGAACATATAAGACATACTTAGATCAAATATATAATATACAACTTAGGTTTTTAAAATTAATCGTGCCAACAAAAATAAAAATCAATTTAATAATGATCCTGCTGGACTTTTCAAGTTTTGTGGTGTTTTACCAGTACATAAGAAACTCTGTTTGAATTTACTTCAGGAACAATACTTTCGTACCGAAATTCAAATACCAACGAGTGGTGACCAGGAGTCTGTCAAACGGAATGCTTTCACTGCCAAGGATTAAGAACAATTACGGCAGGAGAACATCCGAATATATGATACCGGACTTAATTAATAAACTGCCGCAAGAATTAAAAAATAACCTTAGGTACACAGAAAAATATTAGATTTAAACTGAAACAGTTTTACTTAAATACCTTAACCTGACTATTTGGAGCAACCTGTATCAATGCGTGTGGTGCGCTGCAACTGTTGACTGATGCAGTGTGCGTGTTGCAAACCGGTTTTGCATACATCGGTGCATGCGCCTATAGCGCAGTGGCAGTTTTGTGTGACGTCACCGTTGCGCGCAAGTATAAGGCTGATATCTTGAATGATATGTTTTAAATATAAGTATAACAGTCATGTTGTTTTCTAGGGTAATTTAGAATAATTAATTTGTGTCGAGAATTAGTTGTCCTAGACAAATCAATTAGATTTTAAGGCAACTTTCGTTTTGTAAGAATAATTTTGCTGTTACTTAATAAATGAAAAAAAAAAAAAAAACACATATTATATCATGATTAAGCCCCTTACAATATAAACATAATCAAATGAACCATGTCCTCGAAAAATGTTATACAGATTTTTTGTATGACCAAGTGTTTTTTTTTCAATTTCTTACGAGGATCATGTACAATATATACATTTGGAAAAATACTTAGTGCTGCAGAAGAGATTTGAACTTATGACACGCTTGTGAACGTAAAACAGTCTCTCCACAAAATCAATACAGTACGAAAAGTTTAAAACCACTTTATTATACCACAAAATTATAAAGAAAAGTAGTGATCTACAGATAACAGTGAATTTATAATTTATACTAAATTCTTTAATCCTAAACTTTCGATAAAATCTTGAATACTGCTCTATAATAGTCAACCAAACGGGGCAATAGACATCGGGTGGAAAATCGACATTTCCTTATCTGTGCGAGTGTCTAGCGGAACGCTGAGCGAGTGATTCTGCGGCTGGAGGGATTCGCTGAGCTTGTCCTTTGAGTTCTTTAGCGGATAGACAATGGTCTGAAATAATTCAATTTAAATCACTGGCGTTGATAAATAGACACGCAATAAATGCTGATGTCGTGGAATATTTTGTGACATGAAGATAACCCCGAAAATTACAAATTAGCATTCACGAAGTTAATACCTAATAGCAAGTAGAGACCTCGCCTAGGCGAGCACAGTCTGAGAAATTCTGTAGACTTTGACTCGAAAAATAATTATTGAAATAAATGAATATACCTAAACATTTTTTTTTGTTTGGTAGACAATATTTCAAGAGTACCTTATACATTTTATCGAAATCATTGATCAATCAGATATCAACAAAAAACCTAAATTAGCTCGTGTTGTTTTGTTTGATGCATTTGAAGTATGATTTTTTTCAGAAAATAAATTTTAGTATTAAAATTAACGTGGTTGTTACACATATTGATTGGGTAAACGGGTAACTCACGTGTAATGAGGTCGGTCAATCCAACTCAAATTTCGGCCGCGTCCGGCGGCATTTTTCAAGGAGAGTGTACGCGCCCGATGGCTTCCCGTTTGGCACTGGACTGAAAAAGGCCGCCGGAGGCGGGCGAAACTCGAGTCGGATTGACCGACCTCATTACACGTGAGTTACCCGTTTACGCAATCAATATGAGGAAATAAATTATGCGTTTACTATAAATTAAATAATAAATTGTTTTGCCTGTTTACCGACAGGCAAAACAATTTCCATAAAGGCCACCCGTAAATCGTATTTGGCGGCAACAAATTTTCATGAAAAAACTAGTCAGCTGCAGGTTACACTGCGAATCAGAGCTAGTTTATCATATAACAAGACAATAGAGGCTTTATAACAGTGAGTGTAAAACATGCAGCAAGTATTCCTCGTGGTTAAACAATGCTAGCTAATATGTGCACTGAACTCGGCGCGTACACATGGATGCACAACTATGCGTGGGCACGTACAATGCTGAAGTAGAGCTGTGCAGACACACTTGATAACGGACCACTTGTTCCGAATTCCAATCTGAGGCCGCTGAAATAATTTCGAAAATGGAAAACTAAAAATCGTTCACCATTACCCAAAAAAATCATTAAAAAACGTAAGAAAAAGAACGTGTAGCTGGCTATTTAAATAACGAATACTTACATATTGGTTTAATATGCACTAGACCATACATCAATGCGACTCTTGTTGTGGAAACTAGACAATAAAAAGTAATATAAATAATTAACGCAAAAAAATATATGAATACTAGTATTAATAAAATAACACTTTTTTTTTAATTTTTATTTAAGGACTTTATCCAGCGAGCAACACGGAAGGGAGTAGCCTTAGCTAAAAAATATTGTTCAAATCTTTCTGTCATTTCTTGCGGGAGGGGAAGTTGCACACTAGCGCAAAGCCACACTAATACATACAAAACATACCTGTACCGATCCATTGCCGATCATACTCACACAACCAAATCACTAACACATAAAAAATAAAGCACCATTCACAAATCTAGCCCCGCCCTCACGCCACAGTATATTATCAAACTCCATGGTCCACGCGGACTTGTACTTTGACAGAGGGGAAACGCTGTGTATGCCTACTCCCTTCCGTGTTGCTCGCTGACTTTATCACATCATGATAATGTCGTCAATAAAATAACACTTGATTTTATAAACAAAACATGATCTAGCCCTAAACTAAGCCCAGCTGATATGATTCATGTATTAACCAAACCACCAGCGCCCTCTTTCTCTCTCTCCTTGCAAAAGAGAAAAAAAAGCTTCGAGTCCTAGCAGTGGGAACATTTATGATGGGACTGTTAATACAAAAAAAACCTTTATATTAATAAATATTTTGTGCGCGTGTTTGTTATAAAATTCCTCATAACTTCACATTGCTTCACTGATTATGATGACTTTTTTGATTCGTGAATGGTTTAGATTATTAATATTTTATTTAATTCGTGTTTACAAGACAACGTTTGTTAGATAAGATAAAAAAACTCTTTATGAAAAGCCACATACATACAAAAAAAATGGCAGTCATAGGAACTGTCGATAGAAGTCAAAACTTATGATAACTGAGAATTTAATGGTTTACTTTGGAAACTACGCGGGTGAAACCGGAGAACGTGGCCATGAGCATGGCCATCTAGAAATGCTGACGCATTGCTAGATCGCCAATAGGAAACGCTGACGCATTTTTAGATGGCCAATGGCTATGGTCCCGAGTTTACTCGAAGTTTTCTTATCATTACCGTGAGTGACGCTATAATTTCACTGCTCACGAAAAATCGGTCTACCTATAGCGCGCCAAAAGAAGTTTTCACTTCAAAAAACAAAATCACAAAATAAACTTAAAAATAACTTGTGCTAGACATTTTAATTGGCGGCTCACTTAGAGCGATCTCTTCCAGGCAACCGTGTATGGATAATAGTACGAATAGATAGCAGATAGTAATTTGTAGAGCCCACTAGTTTGATCAAAATATAAAGGTATGGACCCTTGAGCCTGTGGAGGCTATACATTTGGTGCTCGTTACAAAACTTATTTAGAGCTAACTACAAATAGTTACTACTAACAGCGCTTCGCGGTTTTACCCGTAATTTTCCCGTGATAAAAACAACCGATGTATTATTTTAGACTATAATCTAACAACGTTTCAAATTTCAATCTGATCCATTTAGCCGTTCTGACGTGATTGTGCAACAAACATCCGAACAACCAAGCATTCGTATTTCCAATATTAGTAGGATTACTACAGCTGTTTGTCTCGCTGTTACACCGTACTACCAAATAGAATGTTTAACATAAGACATGGACAAATTGATCGAGATTGCGGTGCGGTCGACCGTCTCAAACACGGCCCTGTAAGCTCACCGCATTGGTTTACCTAGTCTGAATATTGTTGGGAACTGGCTGGATTAGTATTACTATGTCCTTGGATTTAATATTAACTGATAGTAATGTCAGATTCTAATAATATAAATTAGTATTTGGATAAATAGTGGCTTAGTTGTTGGTGGTTTTGTGTAAGAAATGACCATCATTATCTTAATTCTAGCGGTTCGCCCGGCTTTTCGCGTGGTACATAATTATATTGTGTATAGCACAAAAAATTGGGTATCCAACAGTGAAATAATTTTTGAATACAGTCCTGTAATTCTAGAGTTTAGCACGTTTAAACAAAAAACCTCTTCAACTTTATAATATCACTAGCTGATCCGTGCGCACGTTGCTACGCCATCTATCGAAAATTGGTCGTACCAATTCAAATTTTGAACAAACTCGGTTACTTTAGGTTCTAATGACGCAACCTTAAATAGATAGACACATGCTGTCACGCCACGAAAGCTCACAAAAAGCAATATTTTTTCCCGTTATTGTTACATTTTTCATTCATGCTCCACTCCTGTTGATGGTAGCGTAATGTTAAATGACCCATAGCCTTCCTAGATAAATTAACTATCCAACAGAGAAAGAATCTTTCAAATTGGACTAGTAGATCCTTCAAACAAACAAACAAACTCTTGAGCTTTATAATATTAGTATGAATAGTATGAATATAATTTACTAGCGGACCGTTCCAATTTCGCTCAGTTATTGTCATATAACAAATGAATAATATTTATGCAATTAAAATGTGACCGTAAGTTGAACTATTACCTATCCTGTCTCTCAATTTGGACCAAATTACACATAAATGCAAATTTTCGTAAACATGGGTTGACTTGGTGAACCATTTACTGAGAACAAATATCATAACACTAGATTTTTAAACATTACTTCCTGTACTCTACGCGCGTTGCTACGCCACCTGTCGAAAATTGGTCGTACTTACAAAGAATCCTTCTTTGGCTCGTGAACAACAACTTTGCTTAAAATCATCACATGATCAAATGCATAGCTTACAATTCTATAAAAAACATACAGACAAACTTTAATTTTCACACATCAAATATAAGATGTTCGTGGTCAATGACATGGTGGCGTATTGCGCGTTAACGCGTCCGTTTTTATGAAATAAAACGTGTCAGTTGTAAGTCAAACATTCTTACCAATATACCATCACGGGGTTTGTCTCATTATCCTATAATTTATGCGAAAAAAAATCGCTACAATCCAAAATTTTCTAAACATTCTTTCAAACGACTCGCCTGATATTAAGCGAAGGCAACGATGCGGTCTACGATGGAGCGCGTTTACCAAGAAGATACTGATTCATCCTTGATTTGAAGACACCAAGACTGTAACCACCAGGAAAACCCCACTCAAGCCACACATTTCACAACCTAGACGTTCTTGTTACAAATGTAATTTAACCGCTAATTAGATTTACCTCTACAAGTACATTATTAATCCTAAAGTAATTCAGTTACAGTCCGCCCTTCCTATCCGGTTGTGACGTTAACTCGCCGGAAAGTTTTGGCTCGAAATATGCACATTTTGTTAACAAAGTCCTGCACCGTTTCCACGGATTATTACAATTTCGTTGATTCGAATTCTATGCACGTTTAAATCGGATGTACTGTACTTGCAATTGAAATTTAATTTATTTAATACTACTCGTAGTTTGTGTCGCTCGATGTAACCCACTGCTTACGTGAACTATTATAGTCTATAACAAGAACAAAATTAAACCATTTCGAGTCGATGTCGTGAATTACTTGATGCCGTTTAAAAAAGGTCAAGTAAACCGGCATGCTCCAAGAATCTTTCGAGGTATACAAGTATAATCCACCAATCCGCACTGGACCAGCGTGGTGGAGTATGGCCTTTATTCTCTCCTTGCGGCCCCGAAGCCCAAAAAAGGCCCCGAGCCCTAGTTATGGAAATATTTACTGGGCAGCTCATGTTTTTTACCCGACTGAAAGAAGGGTTATGTTTTTCGCGCGTATCTTGTATGTTTGTAAATTTATTTATTCCCACGTATCTTCCAAACGGCTGGATGGATTTTGACGATTCAGATATCGTTACATTTGTCTCAATTACCCAAGTGTTCTTAGATAGGTATTTAATAAAAAAATAACATGGCCGATTTTTGACGCAAAATTGTAAGTAGTTGTTTTTTTTCTTATCTAGCTTATCGAGTAGGGTATCAAAATGAAGAGAATTTAAACAGCATTACAAATATGTATATATGTTGTGTAGTTAAATGCCATTTGAGATAATTACAATCATTTTAATTTAATAATTCGAATAAAGGGGTTTGGGTACTTTTGTATGGGCCCGTGGCGTCGTTTTTTTTTTTAGCGGCCAGAGATCTGTTATCATTTTCTTGTAACAATAAAATACCCCGATGCTATCTGTGCAATCGGATTTGCTCTAAGTCATATCGGAGCTGAGTTATAGCCTGTCAAAGTTATTTATTTTTTGGATTTTTTGTATGGGCAAGTGGCGTCGTTTTTTTATTTTAGCGGCCATCGATCATTTATCACTTTCTTGTAACAATAAAATACCCTGATGCTATCTGTGCAATCAGATTTGCTGTAAGTAATATCGGAGCTGAGTTATGGCCCCTCAAAGTTTTTTTTTTTGGTTTTCTTTGTATGTACTAGTGGCGCCATTTCCTATAGCGGCCAAACATCCGTTAGCACTTTTGTGAAACATTATTTTTACCTTAAGGTACCTGTGTAATCAGATTTGTTGCAAACTATATCGGAGCTGAGTTATGGCCACTTAAAGTTTTTTTTTTGGTTTTCTTTGTATGGACTAGTGGCGCCATTTCCTACAGCGGCCAAACATCCATTAGCACTTTTATGAAACATAATTTTTACCTTAAGGTACCTGTGTAACCAGATTTGTTGCAAACTATATCGGAGCTAAGTTATGGCCACTCAAAGTTTTTTTTTTGGTTTTCTTTGTATGTACTAGTGGCGCCATTTCCTACAGCGGCCAAACATTCGTTAGCACTTTTATGAAACATTATTTTTACTTAAAGGTACCTGTGTAATCAGATTTGCTGCAAACTATATCGGAGCTGAGTTATGGCCCCTCAAAGTTTTTTTTCTGGTTTTCTTTGTATGGACTAGTGGCGCCATTTCCTACAGCGGCCAAACATCCGTTAGCACTTTCATGAAACATTATTTTTATTTAAAGGTACCTGTGTAATCAGATTTGCTGCAAACTATATCGGAGCTGAGTTATGGCCCCTCAAAGTTTTTTTTCTGGTTTTCTTTGTATGGACTAGTGGCGCCATTTCCTACAGCGGCCAAACATCCATTAGCACTTTTATGAAACATAATTTTTACCTTAAGGTACCTGTGTAATCAGATTTGTTGCAAACTATATCGGAGCTAAGTTATGGCCATTCAAAGTTTTTTTTTTGGTTTTCTTTGTATGTACTAGTGGCGCCATTTCCTACAGCGGCCAAACATCCATTAGCACTTTTATGAAACATTATTTTTACTTAAAGGTACCTGTGTAATCAGATTTGTTGCAAACTATATCGGAGCTGAGTTATGGCCACTTAAAGTTTTTTTTTTGGTTTTCTTTGTATGGACTAGTGGCGCCATTTCCTACAGCGGCCAAACATCCATTAGCACTTTTGTGAAACATTATTTTTACCCTAAGGTACCTATGTAATCAGATTTGTTGCAAACTATATCGGAGCTGAGTTATGGCCACTTAAAGTTTTTTTTTTGGTTTTCTTTGTATGGACTAGTGGCGCCATTTCCTACAGCGGCCAAACATCCATTAGCACTTTTATGAAACATAATTTTTACCTTAAGGTACCTGTGTAATCAGATTTGTTGCAAACTATATCGGAGCTAAGTTATGGCCACTCAAAGTTTTTTTTTTGGTTTTCTTTGTATGTACTAGTGGCGCCATTTCCTACAGCGGCCAAACATTCGTTAGCACTTTTATGAAACATTATTTTTACTTAAAGGTACCTGTGTAATCAGATTTGCTGCAAATTATATCGGAGCTGAGTTATGGCCCCTCAAAGTTTTTTTTTTTGGTTTTCTTTGTCTGTACTAGTGGCGCCATTTCCTACAGCGGCCAAACATCCGTTAGCACTTTTATGAAACATTATTTTTACTTAAAGGTACCTGTGTAATCAGATTTGCTGCAAACTATATCGGAGCTGAGATATGGCCCCTCAAAGTTTTTTTTTTGGTTTTCTTTGTATGTAAATAATAATAAACTTAAACATAACTCAGCTCCGATATAGTTTGCAGCAAATCTGATTACACAGGTACCTTTAAGTGAAAATAATGTTTCATAAAAGTGCTAACGGATGTTTGGCCGCTGTAGGAAACGGCGCCACTAGTACATACAAAGAAAACCAAAACAAAAACTTTGAGTGGCCATAACTTAGCTCCGATATAGTTTGCAACAAATCTGATTACACAGGTACCCTAAGGTAAAAATAATGTTTCACAAAAGTGCTCGCGGATGTATGGCCGCAATAGGAAATGGCGCCACTAGTACATACAAAGAAAACCAAAAAAAAAACTTTGAGGGGCCTTAGGGGCCTTTACTCAGCTCCGATATAGTTTGGAGCAAATCTGATTACACAGGTACCCTAAGGTAAAAATAATGTTTCACAAAAGTGCTCGCGGATGTATGGCCGCAATAGGAAATGGCGCCACTAGTACATACAAAGAAAACAAAAAAAAAACTTTGAGGGGCCTTTACTCAGCTCCGATATAGTTTGGAGCAAATCTGATTACACAGGTACCTTTAAGTAAAAATAATGTTTCATAAAAGTGCTAACGAATGTTTGGCCGCTGTAGGAAATGGCGCCACTAGTACATACAAAGAAAACCAAAACAAAAACTTTGAGTGGCCATAACTCAGCTCCGATATAGTTCGCAACAAATCTGATTACACAGGTACCTTAAGGTAAAAATAATGTTTCATAAAAGTGCTAACGAATGTTTGGCCGCTATAGGAAATGGCGCCACTAGGACATACAAAGAAAACCAAAAAAAAAACTTTGAGTGGCCATAACTCAGCTCCGATATAGTTTGCAACAAATCTGATTACACAGGTACCTTAAGGTAAAAATAATGTTACACAAAAGTCCTAACGGATGTTTGGCCGCTATAGGAAATGGCGCCACTAGTACATACAAAGAAAACCAAAAAAAAAACTTTGAGGGGCCATAACTCAGCTCCGATATAGTTTGCAGCAAATCTGATTACACAGGTACCTTTAAGTAAAAATAATGTTTCATAAAAGTGCTAACGAATGTTTGGCCGCTGTAGGAAATGGCGCCACTAGTACATACAAAGAAAACCAAAACAAAAACTTTGAGTGGCCATAACTCAGCTCCGATATAGTTTGCAACAAATCTGATTACACAGGTACCTTAAGGTAAAAATTATGTTTCATAAAAGTGGTAATGGATGTTTGGCCGCTGTAGGAAATGGCGCCACTAGTCCATACAAAGAAAACCAAAAAAAAAACTTTAAGTGGCCATAACTCAGCTCCGATATAGTTTGCAACAAATCTGATTACACAGGTACCTTAGGGTAAAAATAATGTTTCACAAAAGTGCTAACGGATGTTTGGCCGCTATAGGAAATGGCGCCACTAGTACATACAAAGAAAACCAAAAAAAAAAACTTTGAGGGGCCATAACTCAGCTCCGATATTACTTACAGCAAATCTGATTGCACAGATAGCATCAGGGTATTTTATTGTTACAAGAAAGTGATAACAGATCTCTGGCCGCTAAAATGAAAAAACGACGCCACTTGCCCATACAAAAAATCCAAAAAAGACTTTCAGCTTATAATGTAGTAATGTTTTAGTACATACTTTATTTTGTCAAACTTGTTTTGGTCTTTGTAGTGTTTTTCTTATCTGTTGTTTTTAGTCGGGTTTTATTATTTTTTAAATTATTTATTTTATTTTATTTTTTAACTTTGCCACTGCACAGACTCCGGGGTCCGTGACTTTTGTCATTTCAAATCTTATATATTTTTTTAATATTTCTTGGATTAGCACAACAAGAGGAAAATAAGGCAGCTCATGTTTATGCAACTAAGCTTTAGTCAGTTTTTTGTAATACCACGGTAATTTTACAGCAAACAAGTCAACAAACCCCTACTACTGTTTGTAACAAACTTAACCCCACACTATCAAATAATTAACGCCGGCTCTAATCGAGTTCGAGAAAGGAATTCGCGTAACACTCATCAACCTACCTTTGGGAAATTATGCCGGAATTTGGAATTTTAATACTATCGACCCAAGGGTCTTAATTGAAAAACTTTCTGTGTGTAAGGCGATGTGTTGAATTAATAAAGAATCGTGTGACGCGTTCCAATTCAATTATTGACGCGTGACGTGAGTTCGCGAGTTTAAAATGGGTTGAGTTCTAAATGAGTTTGCGTAGTTTGATTAATATGTCAAAATGGCGGTTAGCGTGCGGTTACGCTTAGAAAACGTGTTTTGCAGTCTTAACAATTCAATTAATTAAGAAAGTTTTGTTTGGTGAAGTTTTAAAGTAATTTTAATGGAGTATGTTATGCTATGTATGTTATTGTTTACGAGCGGTGTGCGGCTTATGATGATGATAGTGGTATTAGGTTGACTGAGGAATTTGTTGGTTATATGAACTTTAACTCAAAACAACTGTAGTGATAGGACTGTTTGCGGAGTCCATCTGGAGAAGTACAATCTTATTTCGCTAGTTTGCCGCCAACCAGTAGTGTGCAAACATTATTGTATTTGGCTTTGATATTTGTAGATTAATTACTTGGTAAAGTGATACATCATTGTAGGTATATTTCTGGGGATCAAGCGCCGTGTTAGGCAATGATTTAGATTCTTCATGTTCAAATAATTTCGTGGCTCAGTGTTGTCATGCGCAGGATTGTTGTTTATTACTAAACACAATTGTTTGTCTTTTATAATAGATATATAAAACACTTTCTGATATGAACCCACTTCCAATAGCTTCGTGAGCTGATTCGCTACCAACTGCGTCACTAAGTCAAATATCTGCTTCTCAAGACCCACCTACACCGACTTCTTTGTGACTTACACGTGCCTTCCTGTCGTGGCATTTGACAAAGGGCAGCACCGTACTAATGGTACATACTAATGGTACTACAGCGTGTTTCTGACAGGTCTTACGGCCTGAAGAGGCACCTTTATCACACACGTCTTTAACAAACGAATCTACTTTTATTCACAACATTTTTAGGCATTTAACTCTACATCGTAATCGATTAAAGATCTGTCTCGTATATTCTGGCGCTATTTTTGATCATTGCAATAATTAAAAAATAAAGTGGCCAAGTGCGAGTTGGACTCGCCCATGAAGGGTTCCGTTCCAGCAAGTAACATAACACACATAGTTTTTTTAGTTCTTTGTAACTTTGATCGAAGTTTTAATAATAATGTATTTATGACGTACTAAAAAAAAACTACTGATCAGATCGAGTTCAAACTAATTTTTGTTGGTAGTTTGCATGGCATGGTAATGTACATCATGTATTTTTTTTTGTTTTTTCATTCTCTTATTTTAGAAGTTAGAGGGGGGGCACACATTTTACCACTTTGGAGGTGTCTCTCGCGCAAATTATTCAGTTTAGACAAAAACTATATTAAAAACCTCAACATAATTTTTGAAGACCTATCGATAGACATCCCACACGTGTAGGTTTGATGAAAAAAACATTTTTTGAGTTTCAGTTCTAAGTATGGAAGGCAACTCTAAGTTTTCTTTTTTTTTAGTTTTTTTGTAAAAATCTTAATGCGGTTTACAGAATACATCTATTTACCAAGTTTCAATAGTGTAGTTCTCATAATTTTGGCAAAAAGAGGCTGTGACATACGGACGGACAGACATGACGAATCTATGAGGGTTCTGTTTTTACGTTTTACGGAACCCTAAAAAGGCCAGAGAGTTCTAAAGTTTTTGAAGTGAAAACTTTTTAGCGCGCCACATACAGAGTTTCCGTGGGCTGTGAATTGACCTCAAGCGTCAATGAAAGAAATATTCGGGTAAATTCGGGATCATGGGCATCTAGAAATGGTTAGCATTTTTATATGGCCATGGCGTGTTACCATGGTTACCATTACACGTCTTACCTCTTAAATAACTTGTATATGTACAGGATAATGCTTTGAAAATTTATTCCAAACTAGCAACACCCTCCGGTTTCACCCGCTTAGTTTCCAAAGCTATGAGCTATCAAATTCTGAGTTATAAGTTCTCAAGACTGCCAATTTTTTATGATATTTGAGCTCTTTTTGGTAGGAGTCACTTGTGGGTTTGCGTCAATTACATTACATGCTAATGTAGGGGCGTACCGTCAAAGCGGGGCTTGCGCTTTAGACGTTTTTTGGATAAATTAAGTCTTATAAGCTTTATTTAAATAAATAAATAAATTGAGACGCTTTGTAGATAAATGAAGTCACATAAACTTGACGCTTTTTGGTCAAATAAAGTCTTATAAACTTTAGACGCTTTGTGGATAAATTCAGTCTTATAAGCTGTAGACGCTTTTTGGATAAATAATATCTTGTAAGCTTTAGACGCTTTGTTGATAAATTATGACTTATCAACTTAAGACGCTTTGTGGATACATGAAGTCTCACAAACTTTAGACACTTTTTAGATAAATGAAATCTTACAAGCTTTAGACGCTTTTTGGATCAATGAAGTCTTATAAGTTTGTGTCACCGACGTGCGCAGTAGCAGTATATATATAGCTATACATCTCGTACAACACTAGTACTGTTTGCCATAATAATATGAATTCTGAGTAAGAAGTTTTAATTTTTTTAAATACTAGCAGCACCTATCCATTTTACCCACCCAGCCCGAAGCCCACCTGATAGATTTTCTCTTGTATACGCATCTGAAATATAATTTGATCTGATCTCAGCGCTACCAAACATAAAAAAGAATTAAATATAAAAAAGAATAGTATATACTGCCGGTCGATCTGAGATTTGCTATAATAACGCATTTTGACTTCCTTACTAATCATGCAAATTGTTACAAAAATCGGAGCACATGCAATTTTTTTAACATAAACTGTCGCGAATTCTAACCAATTCAGGCTATTTTAACTATCCGCGCTTTAACTTTCTAAAAAAAACATCAAAATTGGTCCAGCATATTTATTGGAAGTTTAATTACAAACACACGCTTAAAATGTATCAACAATATTACGAAACCTTAGACGCTCCTTAGACATCATCACATCAAAACCGGAAAACGAGAAAAAAATATTTGGCCTTTCCATTTACACTTTGTTCCACTTTATTTTGTATCCACCCACATAATAAAGACCTGTCAGTCAAGAATAATCTTCCTCGTTCGAGGATTTCCTATAAATAATATAGAGGACGCAACAAGTCGCAAAATTGTTACACATGGCAACAAAATAATATTCAAAGTTCCAACTTTGAATTTATTTAAAAACATTAGAAAATTGACTGACGAGCATTTGCCTGTGTTCTAAATTCAAAAATTGTTGTTTAAAATTTATTCAGGCATCAACGTTTTACAGCTAATATTGATATTTACTTTATGTTCGTTGTGATAGAGTTGACTTTTCATTGCTTGTTTTGGTGTGTAAAGGTTGCCTATCAATCACCGTGGGTTACGCTGTTCAAGCGCGAAATAGTCGATGATGGTATTTTAAATTAACTTTAATAGATTGCCAAAACTACATGGCAAGGATTTAAACAAAATAGAGACTTATTTTAGCAATTTAGATTAATAATTATGACGTTGTCAAAAGTAAAAAAATAACTCAGAATTTGATGGTTCATTTTGGAAAATACGCGGGTATAACCTGAGAGCGTGGCCATGACCATGGCCATCTAGATCATCCGAGTTTTCCCGAAGATTTCTTTCATTAACGAACATGATGCTTCAGGTCATTTCACAGCCCACGGAAAATCTGTCTGTGGTGCGCTGAAGGAAGATTTCTCTTAAAAAATTAAAAAAAAAAAACTTGTTAAAGTAAGAAATCACTCGTATTTGTACCTTTTAAAACTGTACATTTCAAGTTGTTCAATTTTGACTGGGAATTAATTGGAAAACTTTGCTAAACTTACAGAGGAGAAGTCGGGAGTTGTGCCTTTACATTTTTGATGACACGCCTGTAGTTTGCTTTCTGCGCCTTGCGACTTAAGGACATAGTTTCATCTTGTTTATGTTACTTGAGATCGGACTTTTGAAAAGTTAGAATTTATTTGGACTATGGACTATGAAACTAGTGAAGCGTATTTTACTCACCACTCACACACCCTATGGTTTAACACTATGAGTCATAAGACCTTATTACATTTGGCTAAATTCAGCTTGCTTCTGAATTCAGACGGCTAACTTTGCGTCTAAATTTAGTTACTAAATTTACCAAGTAAATAATAAATGTAAATACCAAGTAAATAATGTAAAAAAAAATAAACAAATTGTAATAAATCATTTACTGGGACCTATACAATGTATAGACGTAGTGTACGATGCCCTGAGATTAGGTGGATTGAAAAAAAACAAGCTAATATCACGCACATATCCTGTTCGGCCCATTACTCTCTAAGCAAACCCATGAAATACATAAAAGCAAATTCTAGTTTGTTGTTCAGTTTTCAAAAACATGGACACTGATTTCAATAAATCAACTAGAATCTACATAAAAACTATTGAAATCGATTCCCAATTAGCGGTGCTATCGCGTAACATAATAACATGTACATACAACCTGATCCTCGTTCTTTGAATTTGGTAAAAAAACATTGAAGCGCTCAATTAACTTATCGACATTTAAAAAAATAAAAATAAAGAGTGACGAGACGAGCAGGACATTTGCCTGATGGTAAGCAACATGCCTGCCACACAACAGCACAGTGGCACGCAGTTATTGGAACATGAAGATTCCAAATCATTACCTAGCACTGCACTGCGCTCGTCACCCAGAGATCTAAGATGTTATATCTCTAAACCCTGTTATTTCACTGGAAACATTACCCTTCAAACCGAAACACAGTAATGTTTGCACATTACTGCTTGGCGGTAGAATAACTGGAAAAGGTGTGGTACTTCCCCAGGCGGACTCTGCTAAGTCCTACCACTACCTTATTGCATAGTGATCTCTTTCAGACAACTAAACACCAACAGACAGCACAGTAAATTAAAACAAACGTTGAAATTGAATGCAAATTCTAAAGTAAATAATTAAACAAATACGTTACCTAGCAACGATTGAAACTAACAACGAGGATAATGAGTTAATCAACAAAGCAAGCTTAATTACCGTTTAATTAATATCAAAAGTGGAACTGAGGAGTGACAAATTACACTCGATGTCGTGCCCAGCTGTGCTTTTGACACCGTCATGTGTTTTTAAAGGGGAAAACTAGAATTTGAAGCTAAATACGACGAGACTAGGTACTATTTTCCTTGTTGGGTTAAAATTGATTTGTTTTGTGCATTTAATTAGATTGTCCTACCTTCTTTTTCGAGATTCAATCATTAACAAGGTGGGATGCAGCGCAACCAACGCTCTTACTAATTAAAAGTTTCCAAAGAGTATAGGACAATTATTAATGAGCGAATTTCAAGTCAGGTATGTTTGTTTGATCATCTTATGAAATTTTGTTAAGAAGGTATATAAACAATGTACAAGACAACAACATTGAACAACATATTATTGTTTTACTACTTTCACATATGTGATGTGTATGTGATTGTGATGGTGAGTAAAAATTAAGAGAAAATAAAGTTGACTGCCCTTGTCTTGGCTTAGTTGCAAGTAAAGGCCTGTTTTCATTTTGATTAGTACGCGTGCGAGTGAGTAGTGCAGGTATTGAGTGATTGGTAGCAAACACGAGTGGACACCGATTGATTATTGCAAGTGCATAGTAATCAGTCACTCGCACTCGCAATCGCACTCGCACTCACACTCGCAATAATCAAAATGCAAACCGGCCTCAAGTCTGCCCGCAAAGCCGAAGTAGTAAATTCGGTTTCCACCTAGAACAAAAAGATTGTGAGGTGAATTCAAACGTTTGTTCTGTGTGTGTGTATTTGTGTTGTTTGAATGTTTGTTGCTCAATTACGTCTGAAGAATTGAACGGATAACACTGAAATTAAGGACTCAAAAATTCGTATCATACTTAGAAAAAACACATCTAGGCTACATTTTATTGCAGGAAAGTTACATACATATGTTATATAAATATGCTTAGTAATAACATTTTAACAATTTAAAACTTTGAACAAATTATTTCATAAGTTTTGAAATTAATTTGGTGTAATAATTAAAGCAGTGGCGTTTTGTTTAATTTGGGCTCCTCTTACTCAAATACACAATTCGGTAAACTATATCTGTCACTCTTTCAATATGTAAGGAGCTTGCTCTTCCTTACTTTCACAATGTTGATATGATGCGATGCACCTCTTTCAAACCAAAATTTCGTTTCAGATTTCCTTGCATTTTTTCCGAGATAGTAATTTGCAATTTGTGTCTAGAATAAAAGTAAAGAGACACGCAAGACATGTGCCATACAGTAAGCTATAATACTTATCTACTTGGCATTAAATTAACATCACAGCATAAAAAATTATCACTGATAGTAGATCCAACCGTTTATTTTCTTTTTGACAGCACCAATAGAACGTAACTGCGTCATGTTACGCAAAAGTTCACTTGCGAGGTTTTAAAAATATGACAACCGCTTAAATTTGCTCCTTGATCCCGTATAATAATTATCTTTGACAAATTGAGTCCATAAGTGCAGTAGTTTTTTTATAAATTACATAAAATAACAAACGTTTCTAAAAATTTACGTTCTATGGGTGATGTTGATAGCCATAGAAGCAAAACCGCAGGTCGTTGCTGCTGTCACGTCTATTTAAAGAAACTGGCGTAAACAGGGCTTAGAGACATAATATCTTAGATCTCTGGGTGACGAGCGCAGTGCAGTGCTAGGTAATGATTTGGACTATCACGTTCCAATAGCTGCGTGTTACTGGGCTGTTATGTGGCAGGCATGTTGCTTACCATCAGGCACATGACCTGCTCGTCTCGTCACTCTATGCTATAAAAAAAAAACAGAAATCTTACTAAAATATTATTACATTCGGATATCAAGCTTTAATCTCGTATCTTCTGTACCGAGTCGCGCCGTCAACCGAATTAAAAATTCAAACCCGGCGAGTGTTGCACTCCTATATGTAGGATTAAATAGTGGATACAGTTTGTAAAGCGTAGCAGATTATAAAGATACACGTTGGGTGTAAAACGCAAAAATACTACTGCTGTGAACAACCCTGATAGCTTTCAACCACATTTTATAGCAAAGAATTGCAGTAGATGGTTGTTACTTTGTTGTGCTTTTTCTAACTATCTTTTGTTAAAAGTTCACCCTCAGCTTCATCAACTTATCTTAGATTTTTAACTATTATAGGTTTCGTCATCATCATCATCAGCCTGTGTTCGTCCACTGCTGGACATAGGCCTCTCCTATAATACGCCACTCAGCCCGTACGTCTTACGTTTTCAAACCGCTACCAGCCATATTTCGTATATCGTCAATCCATCTAGTCTCAGGGCGTCCTACACTACGTTTATCGGGTTCTCCACTCTAAAACCCATCTACCCCAACGGTTATCGGGTCTGTTACAGATATGACCAGCCCATTGCCACTTCAGTTTGCTAATATGCTGAGCTATGTAGGTGACTTTAGTTTTCTGACGAATTACTTCATTACGAATGCAATCCCTTAGAGAAACTCCAAGCATAGCCAGTTCCATAGTTCGCTAACAGCACTTTTATTTGACACTACCATGTCGTCTAATGTTCTATGACGATAAGGTCTACGATGGAGCGTGCTTCCGTGGGATACACCCGTCGATTACGCCAATTCACTCTCGATTTAACTCCAAAACACAAGGAATGCAGTTCACAACCTATACGTTCTTGTCACAAAAATTTAATAGAGTCAAACCTCTTCGTTCGAGTCTATGGAATGTAGCTTACTGTGGGACATGTACTTCTCCCATGGCTTGCCAGTAGTTAGCCTAATCCTCAGCTTTATGTTTCCAGCCACTGCCTACAACTAAAATTTGTATATTTGTATGTAAATGTATCAAAAAACTTCTTACTTATTATGTTTGAAAATAGCTACAAAATTCGTTATTTTATTGTACATTCACATCGTGCAAAAACTGCTCACACATAAAAAATAAAACTTATCCAAAATAGAGTGTTGGAAATAAAATGATAGATAGAAAATACAAAAAATATGTTACAAGAAAGAAAATTTCAAAAAGATTTTAGATGTAATTTTTTTCGGCTTATCTAAATAATTATTTAAACTCATTTATAACCCGTAATGTGCAAATGGCATAATTTTAAGTTAGAGTAAAATTAAGTATGATCAGACAAGCGTGTAGTAGTTCAGTCTTGTTAGTTCCCTGACAAATTGTGTTATGAAAAAAAAAACTGTTACTTGAAATCGAACTAAAAGATTATTATCAACTATTAACGCCATATTTACTTTGTAAAACAAACACGAAATAAAAATAGAAATCATAAATGCTTTATAATCGATGCCATAAAACGTCTATAAATTTCAAATGTTATCAGGTAACAAAAATTTGTAGAAATTTACGACACACTAGATCTGACGTAGCGTTTTCTCATCAAAAAAGAGGACTAGAGTGCAGTGGGAGATTCACCCCACCACCCTTACGGCCCCTCAGTATACTAAACTCGTATTTTGGAAGAGATTATTTTATATTTGCTTTGGGAATCGACTGGGGGAGCCAATTTTAGGATTATTCCCGAAGTTCCGATGCTAATGCACTTCGTGTTTTGATGCAATCCCGGGGCAGTTGGCGTTATGTTAGCAATTTACGCAGGATAGTTCACTGTGAGGTCGAGAGATTCGTTTGCTGAATAACATACATTTTCAAGGAAAACGTTGACCTAAATTCTAAGGGGAAAGAATTCATTTAGATAAGATGTTCAACGTCATATTACAAAAGTTATCTAGTCTCTTCTTACTTTGTATGACATCACGAACACTAAACATTTTATGGCGTTAAAAATTATTTAGATATTTTTATCAGGCCTGGTTCGCATAAGCTTTAATCAAATATTTGGAATAAGTGTATTTGCTATTAGTTTGTTTAGTAATGTAAACAAAAAACGATCAAGCGAAACGGCATTTAAATGAAAACCAATTTAATGTTATGGAAATTGTTGTTACAACATTGTATTTTATATATCCTCATATATCCAACCGTGTTTGTGTGTTAAATACGGGACTGACATAGTCAAATGTGACACAATATCCCAAAATAAAACCAGATTTAAAAAAAAGAAACATTGTATGTTAGCATTTTTAACTGCATTGAAATAGAAATGATTTTTTTCTGTACTCTGATCTCGATCTATTCAAATCTTATGAACTATTATAGTATGTAGTCCTATTAGGTTGTTCTTTCTTAGTTCTTTGTTAGTGGAGTAGGTAAGCAGTAATCGTATAGTGGCTGAACACAATTAAAATCACAGTACCTAACACTAGCAAATAAAATTAAAAAAAATCTGTTAATGGTCCTTGAAGTCAAACCAAGACTTAAGGCGCTGAATGGAGCCAAATTGCACTTTTTTTAACACAAATTTACCAAAACGGTTTGAGATGTTGAAAAAAATATGTGTTATTCTTGAACGTATTTATTTCAAAACACGATTTAGAATAAATATCTCGACAAGAAAAAATTGTAAACTAACCTCCAAAATGAGTTTTAGACGTAAATATCCGTGTCGTTAATAAACCTACATTACCTATTAAAAATGTATTAATATTCGTTCAAAACAAAAGTTTACAACTACTAGCCTTTAATGACCTACGATGATGAAACGTGAACATTACTGACATTGAAAACGGTCTCAAACTTCAAAGTCGCTCAGTGAGCTATGAACAGTGCCTGCTTGAGATTGCTCTGAGGAATTGACTAATGAAATAATTCACCAGAGAACTAAAGTCACCGACACAGTTCAGCATATTAGTAACTGAAGTGGCAGTGGCCGGTCATATCTATCGCAGACCCGTTAACCGTTGGAGTGTAGACCGCGAATCGGTAAATGTAGTATTTGTAGGTGCGACTAGATGGAGTGACGATATACGAAAGACAAAGAGCTGTCGTCCTCTTTTCCAAACATTTTTTTACTGCTATTAATGACTAGTATCGTATTTTTACATCTATTAAAGCTTTTGAGGGTAATGCCCGGTTTACATTGTTCCAGTCCAGCGATCGAATCCAGCGCTGGATTGCTTACTGGAAAAATGTAAACCGGCACTGGAAACCATCAATACACATATTTCCAGTAAGCAATCCAGCGATGAATTCGATCGCTGGACTGGAATAATGTAAATCGGGCATAAAAGCAGCCATAATGTGTGATTTTAATAATTTCTAAGGGATTTTTGTTTCCCTTTTTCTCTCGTCATTGTCATCTTCGAACTACATCAATAGTTTGTTTAACTTAGCTTAATATAATACTAATTGGAATACTGGAACCTTTAGTTATTCCAAATTATAGCACTGACCTTTCTGCTACAAATTTCATACTAAAAGAATCTTCAGTTGTAGCTTTTTTTGTAACAGCATGAAATTTGTAGCAGAAAGGTCAGTGTGACAATTTGGAATAACTAAAGGTTCCAGTATTCCAATTAGTATGCGCTATACGCAGTGCACAGCCAGTAGGTATCCGTTGAGATAACTGTTGCATGAAGTCTCTGTATTGTACTGTTTTAACAGAGATTTATACCCTCTCCTCCGACGCCCGTCGAGTCAGAATGGAATTGTTTCGTTTCATCTAGGTATGTTAGTAGTTATAGAGTAGGTATGCTTCGTCCGTGTAAGTTTATCTGTAATCATGGTTTTTAACCCCCAACCAAAAAGAGGGGTGTTACAAGTTTGACGTCGATGTCTGTCTGTGTGTGTGTGTGTGTCTGTAGCATCGTAGAACACAAACAGATCGACCGATTCCATTTGTTTTTATATGAAAGCTAGTTTTCTTGCTTTAGTTCTTAGCTATGTTTGGTTAATATTGATTCAAGATGGTGGCCTCACAATATAGCGAATTATACCTATTTATTTTCACTACTCCCACAATATGGGTCTAATCTAATAGGTTACTAATAATTTTTTTTAATTATATTTTTATAATATAGATATTTTATAGTCAAGCAATAGCATCTTGAGGTTTCACTCGTGTTGGTAGAAGCCGATCTACGTTTACTTTATAAATAGTAACCTGCATGTAATCCAGACTAATCAAATTAATTCCAAATTTCACTGCGTGTAATCCAGACTCTAATCAAATTCATTCCAAATTTTAGCTCGTTCCGTTCTCACGTTCCAACGTGATTAAGCAACAAACATCCAAACTTCCGCATTTATACTACTACATTAGTAGGAGATTTAGCTGTATTTTAAGCTAATTGTTTATTTAAAGCTTGCGTTGTGGACGGATTACTCGGTGAAATTTCTAACAATAGAATTCAAATAACTCCATGTCCACAAATCACCACATCAGTAGCCGCGGGCTATCAGCTCGCTCCGCCGTTCAGTGATATAATCTGTGTAATTAGCCCAGCAAATCACTTGTTACACACATTTACATTTACGCTAAATGCACTATTCAATCATGTAAATTGTTGTAGTGGTAGGACTCTTAGCAGAGTCCGCCTGGGGAAGTAAGATAAGATAAGAAAACTCTTTATTAAAAGCCACATAAAAAATTAAGAACATAAATTACAATAGGAACTTAAGAAACTCTTATGTTAAACATTTTAATTGGCGGCCTTATCGCTTAGAGCGATCTCTTCCAGGCAACACACCAGTACCACACCTTTTGCTAGTTATTCTACCAACAAGCAGTAATGTGCAAACATTACCGTGTTCCGGTTTGAAGGGCAATGTTTCCAGAGAAATTACAGAGCTTAGAGATATAACAACTTAGATCTTTGGGTGACAAGCGCAGTGCGGTGAGGTAATGATTTGGGCTCTTCATGTTTCAATAGCTGCGTATCACTGTGCTGTTATGTGGCAGGCATGTTACTTATCATCAGGCACATGTTCTGCTCGACTCGTCACTCTTTATTTAAAAAAAAAAAACAAATGATTTATATGACGATTTGCTCTTTTTCTATTGAATTTCTCGTAGATGCTGTATATTATATTTTAACTAACGGTGCGCACTGGTTTGACCCGTGGTGCATAATAATATAATATACCGCCCGCTCCGGCTTCGCTCGAATAATAACCTAGATATCAACTGCAGCGCCATCTGCCGGGCTGATTTGTGAATCTAAACCTTCCAGGGCCCTACCCAAACTATACAAAAAAAATCATTCAGATCGGTTCAGCCGTTTAGGAGGAGTTCAATAACAACGAAAAGTGGCATTGATTTTTATATATATATATATATAATTTATGTAACCTATAGCGCTTGGGGATCATGTATCAACAACCAATGATGAAAAAAATTTTTAAGTATAGATAGAAGGCGCTTCGAAAATTTCTGGAAATACAATTATAATTGATTTTTATAATCACATTGGGTTAATTATAATGAGCCAGAAATGTCGTTATCTAGCTTTTTTTAAATAACATCGAACATGTAAAATTATAATGAATAATGAAAAACTTAACTAAAATAATAGAATTTTAGTTTAGTGCAGAATATTATAATATATCTATGTTTACATAATATGTGTTATATTTTCGTGTTAATTTTAAATTTATTGTTTTCAATTTGAAGGGCATTGTTTCCAGAAAAAATAGAGAGCAAAGAGATAAATAATTATCGCAATAAATTTCTGAGCAACGAGTGCGATGCGGTGCTAGGTACTGATATGGATTCTTCATGTTCCAATAACTGCGTGGCGCTGTACTATTACGACATGTCATGTTCGTACTATCACTAGATTAGGTGACTATATTGTTAAAAAATATAAATGGTATACTTTAAAATATTGGTGGTGGCGGACAATATTGGTGGATAATTCACACACAACACCATCTCACATTCACCATCAAAATAGGAAGTACAATTAAAATAAATTTGAAAGAATAGTGTCCGTTGCTACAATTATTCAATGTGTTATCATAATTTATTCTGTGCTATTTGTCATCACTTGAACAATAACGTTGTATACAAAACCAGTATTTCACATTATCTACTAACATAAACCCTTTGTTTTGACATATCATAGCTTTAATTCGTGATTTATTGGTTGTGTCCTGGCAATTTTATGATCATACTATTTCGAACATAGAAATATTATAATGGTTGCTATTGGTTCTGGTAATATTAATTATTTATTATTCTCTGGACTGTGAACTCTATCGATATCATGACACTAGATTTTTATAAATTAAGTTATGACTTTCACTTAGAAACTTAGATAATTCGTTTATAGTATTCGTGTTTCGTATTCGCCGTTTCTGCAGCACTGTTTTCACGACGGGACTCGTACTCGTAAATAACGCGATGTTTCAAGTTTTCCATAATGTAAACAGAGTGACCGAAAGAAAACCCAATATAGGAAAAAGCAAATGAATTACGGGTTCAAAACGCAAAAGCATGAGTAAAAAAATTGGCAGTCATAGGAACTGCCGATGAAGTGAAAACTTAAAACTTAGAATTTGATAGCTTACCTTGGAAACTACACGGGTGTAACCTTGCCATCATGTCATGGCCATCTAGAAATGCGTCAGCATTTCCCATTGCCTGACGCATTTCTAGATGCCCAATTGCCAAGGTCCCGAGTTTACCCGAAGATTTCTTATCATACCCAGCGTGATGCTAGAATTCGATTTACACCCCACGAAAAATTTGTCTAGGTGCACCTAAAGAAGTTTTCACTTCAAATAGTCACATAAATTTGAAACTGTAATTTCTAAATAAAGAGGTGATATTTGATATCTAACTGGCCAGTACGACAAGACACCAATTTCATTTGTAAGGACTTATTATTTGCTACAAGAACAGTGTTTCGTAAAAAATTAAGCATGTTTTTAAACAGTGTGACGGACAACGCATTAGTTATGTCATCAGGCAGATCAGGTTAAAGATCTGTGAGGGAGAATGTCATTTATCGGGTGAATTGATATCAGTTACGGCTGGTCTAGTCGGGAGAACGGCAACTGCCGATTCGGAGGCCCTGGTTCAAATCGCACACTCACTGCTGTCTTTTCAGTAATATTATACATAATTTCTATAACTTTAAAAACGGTGAAGGAAAACATCTTGACGAAACTGACATGTTTATTCTTTCTTCTATCTTTCGTGGTCAAGCGTCATCTACTAACCCGTACTTTGAAATCGAGGCAAACTATGGACTGAGGATCTGACTCTCTCCTTACGAGATGGGAACATGGGAACATTTAGTGGGCTGCTTATACTATAGATATCAGATAACAAGCGTAAACAGATCACATATTTGGCTTATAGTTCCAACAAAACCGATTACCATTTCCAATGCAAAGGGCGAAACAGATATATAAAAGGCTCAAAACCACAAGCCTGAATGTTTCACCATACCGAGGTCAAATGCGACCCGATCGACATTTGACGCGATCTTTCTTTTATAGCCAAAGAAAGAAATACGGTTATTAAGGGATCTGTTCAATATCTGAAAATTCTTGTTTCGACCCTTTTGAGGTGGGAGAAATATTCAGTTAAACGTGCAGGCATTAAGGGTAAGATGATGGATGAAGTTCGTGGGTCGAAAAAATGTTTGACACACTCAAGAAATGTGGAAATTATGTAGACCACTTTCATAAGTATAATATCATAATTATTTAGAAGCATAATAACTACCGTATTTGTCATAGGTAAGCATACCACAGGCAACTCATTTTATGATCCTAATCTTAGCGAGTTTCAATCAAAACTTTGCGCTAAATAGTGTTTTTTAATCATTCAGTTTTAACGAAGTTCTCTGTTATGGCTTGATTGGTAGAAATACGGATTCTGAAATTATTGAAGTGAAAACTTCTTTAGGCGCGCTATAGACAGAATTTTCGTGGGCTGTGAAATGGATTCATCAATCGTCACGCTCGGATATGATAAGAAATCTTCGGGTAAACTCGGTAAAAACGGCCAAGTAGGTACCAGGGCAACAGAAACAGTAAAGAGTTTCGATTACCTACCTCCAACAGCCCAGCGTTTATCTCCAGATACCAGGGCAACAGAAATCAAATCAAATTCTGAGCTATAAGCTTTCACTTCTATCGGCAGTTCCTATGACTGCCAATTTTTTTTATTTTCGATTTACTAACGGTGTTACCAGAGCAGCCAATTTTATTTTTTAGATGTGTTTTGCTAATTGTGTTAATTCTAAATTATCCGAAGGAACTTAGTTCCTGCACCTGGTTTCCCATGATACTACCTCTTTTTTTTTTATGTTTATATTAAAGTGGTGAAAAAAATTAACCTTTTTATACTCGCTTCTTGCAAACAATATTGTTGAAATAAGTTTTTAAGCTTTCGCAATTTAAACGTAAATAGAAAAAAAAAACGGAACTTACATTTATTATTTTAATGAATTAATATTTAATTACTTCGACGTATCGGCAACATTACCACCGCCAAGGTCAGGAAAAAAGTAGATTTGGGTCTAGTTATGACTGAATTATGATTACCTACCCACTGGTTATCAAAGTATTTTTGGCATAAACAAGTAGCAGTCTTACCCAACATACGTATTTTCCGAAACCTTAATTTTCACGGGATAAAACTTAAGTTGCTCATAAGCTATTCCAGACTATAATCTATGATCAAAATTTAAACCCGATGCACTCAGCCGATTTGATGTGATCGAGTAACAAACCTCAAACTTTCGCACGCTACTAAAGCAACAAACCTCAATTTTTCGCATATTTTAAATGGTTGTTTGCATGTTTGTTGCTCAATCACATTAAATAAGCTAAACAGATCAGGTTGAAAATTGGAACACAGTTTATAGTCCGGGATAGCACTTAGGTATGTTAAACATCGGGAAAAAACCGGAACGAAACTGTGCATGAGAAACCGCGCAGCACTGTTAGTAAGTCACAAATCACCTATCTGGTTCCGTAGTATAATATTTGCTTAGCCCTTGTCTAACAATTTTCTTACTATTTTATTAGTAGTATGATTTTGCCTATAAAACTCATGTCGAAAATTATACCTTACGTCATTTCGCCTACAAGATCCAACATCTCGTATTCACTGCGCCCCCGGCAGACAGGAAGTCTGAAAACGACATCATCTGTAGACTTCCTGTGTGGACGAGGATCGCTTCATTTGATTTCCGGCCTCCGACTGCCTCTATTCGAACTTCCTTCTGAAGCTGATGCAGGAAAATATCCTTAGTAATAAGACGTCGGATAGCCTACAGCTTTGTTGGATGTTCGTGTTGACTTCCGAGTGATGAATGATCAAATCAAAATACTTAAGAGAATTATGTTAAATACATTACATTATTTTCCGAACTAATGTTGCCCTGAAAAAATCGCTTCAAACGATGAGGCTGCTTATTGTCGCACTATTTAACAATGACAATTTTTCCGGGATGTAAAATGATCTAAATGTAAATTAGACTATTATTCTATCTATGTACTATTTCTTATCCAGATACCTCTGCAGTATTTTTTGCATAAAAGAGTAATACACATATTTATATTCAAGCTTTTTTTACATTTGTGACCTTAGTTGTACCATAAAAAGCTTTGAGATTTAAGAATGACTCTAGAATGTAACTTAGAACGGAATAATAATATTAGAGGTACAATTCTTAACTTCAAGTCAAAGTCAAAGTCAAGGTCAATTAGATTTTAAGCAACTTTTGTATTGAAAGAATAATTTTGCTGTTACTAAACAAATGAAAAAAAAAAGAGTGTTTTTGAAAATACACAGGTGCGTTTGTGTGTTAAATTACATACGTAACTAGCGATCCGTTCCGACTTTACCCGTGGTTCATAAAATGGAGCCTATATCACTCATATATCGTATATATTTACATATCCAACGGTGAAGTAAATTTTTAAATAGGTTCAGTAGTTCTGAGGTTTGCGCATTCAAACAAAAAACCTCTTCAACTTTTTTAATTAGTTAAGATAGAATTCACTTTAAGATTTTTCGCGATGAATGTCGCAGACAGACAGACTTTTAATTTTTTGAAGACAAGTAATGTGAATACACGTAAGCACGTAACCCAGTAGTAAACGGCAACCAATTTCGGTATACACTAGTAAAACTTAAAAATAGATTTACCCACTACCATGAATGATATACGAACAAAATGATAGATCGACTCGAGCGTCGTTTCCTATCTCCCATTACTTTTCGCGTCATTTACTTGTTCCTGCGATTTACCTCAGAATATTTCTTGTGGCTCAGAAAACATTTTCCAAGCGAAATATATGTCGGCGGTTTATTTTGGCTTCGTAATTCTACGTCTCGCGAAGATTCCTTCATTTGACTTGACGATTTTTCGCGCTATTTTAGATGAATCGACGCACCTACAGGATAATTTCTTCTTCTTTATTATATCTCTCACTGCTGATCATAGGCCACTCTTCGTGTACGTCACTTGTCTCGATCCTATGCTAGTGTCATCCATACATGACCCACAACTGTTTGAACTGTAATTTAATCCCAGTAAAACTGGACAGCCAAAACTCATTTTCATCATAGGAAACTTACTCAGTTCACAACGACTCACAAACATGTGTAGTCGCAGAACTCATTGCATAGTCCATCTGAGGAAGTACCGTAGCTTTGCAAGTTATTTTACCACCAAGCAGTAATGAGCGAATATAACGACTTGTCCAAAACAAATTAAAAAAAAAATATTGAACCATTTTTTTTTTATTGATTATGTTAGCACTCACTCTCCCAGTGTATTTCGTCAGCATACTAGCTGGGTAAATTGTTATGAAACCGCATACGTCCAAAATATAACATTGTTTTTCCTTAGTTTTTGTGTAAGTATCTATTTATCTATTATATTAAAACTTCTATGTTAGTTGGCACCGAACCTAAATAGGTTTGGCATATATTTTATGGTTTTTTGCCTCAAAAAAAACATCAAACTTCTAAATCACTAACTTTAAACAAATAGTTAAGTTATGTTAGTAGTCCATTATTAGCAGTCGTGCTAGGTTGGAGACCTGATTTTGGCGTAATTATTTTAACACAAATTTATTGTTATTATTTTTTGTTCAGAACTAGCTGAAACCGGCACAGCTACGCCCGCGTATAATAATAATAGGTCGGTTATCGCGATCAAAAATAATCATGAATTATTCCGACACCTTCAATAAATTTAATATGTTAGCCAACATTTGTTTTTATTGTTAGCATATTAAATAAAATTGGTGTGAAGCTATTATAACTGATTAAACTGAATATTGAATAAAATAAATTAAATTGAATATTAACGGGGCGCCTTATTTAACCATGCGTGAGAACAGCGTATATTACATTTGAAACTCATTGATACGCCTTAGTACAGTCAGCAACAAAGAACCACGTGTCACCAAACAACTCGGTAAATATAATTCCGCCCAAAGATCTTTGTACACGTTTCATCGGCAGTTCTGCTTCATTCTGTGTATATCTTCTATTATTCTACATCTTCCAATAATAGAGCGAAATGTTTACACAAACGATTCCCAATGTGTGGGTGTACATGCGTGTGTGAGAGTGTTTGGGGGAATACGATAAACGGATTATAGTGAATATCCAGCTATAGAAATGTTATAGGCTGCAGATTAGGACGTTTGCAGAGAAATGGCTTTCGACGTGTTGCTATTTGATAACTGTCTTTGTTGTTAATAGTAGTGACATCAATATTATAGGCCAAGATGATAATATTAAAATATGAAATTAAAATATTAATTATTTATTATAGGTTCATATTATAGGTATATAAAATGTACATTGTTAAAAAGAACAATAAAACCTTACTAATATTATGAAAGCTAAAGTTAAAATGTTGTCCACTTACGTCAGACTGGCTGAACGGATTGGATTGAGATTTGAAACACATTTAGGTAAATTATTGTCTGCACTAGCACATGAGTTATTACATAGGATTTTTATCACAATAACTAACGAAACAAAAACTACGCGGGTAAAGTCTAAAAGTGCTGCTAGTGATAGAATAAAAGAGTTTTTGCGAAATAAGTAAAAATCGGAAAACATAGTGTTCCAGCCGCTACAACTACTACTTTTTCCAAAGTATCACTACTATCTTAGAACAACACATTTTTGCCAGTTATTTAACCACTTAGTAATGTTCAAACAATACCAAGTTTTTTTTTAATAATAATAAGGCAGCTAAATAAATAATCTTATTCTGCATTAAGCTAGACTTACGTTTTTATTGAAGTGAAAACTTCTTTAGGCGCGCCTAGACAAAGTTTTCGTGGGGTGTAAATAGAATTATACGCTCGCTCGGGTATGATAAGAAATCTTCGGGTAAACTCGGGACCTTGGCGATTGGGCATCTAGAAATACGACAGCCAATGGGAAATGCTGAAAGGGCGTGGCCTCGCCATCATGGCATGGCAATCTAGAAATGCGTGAGCCAATGGGAAATGCTGACGCATTTCTAGATGGCCATGCCATGATGGCGAGGCCACGCCCTCCGGTTACACCCGTGTAGTTTCCAAGGTAAGCTATCAAATTCTGAGTTATAAGTTTTCACTTCTATGGGCAGTTTCTATGACTGCCAATTTTTTTTAATACCGGGTTTAGGTACGGCTTTTTTAATTTGATGTTTACCATCAGGTGCCCGTTTTGCACTTATCAGACCATTTTATAAAGAAAAAAGTCGACTAATATATTGAATGTGAAAGCAAGGATATTTAAATGTAACAACGTAACAAATAAGTTTAAAGTTTGAACCACTTGTAAATTAAGTTATACCATATCACATTAAGTTGAGTTTACTGAGATTTTTTTTAAATCACTGTTTCATTATAATGGATATTTGAAAAATTGGGTCCAAATTGCAGATACTAGTTTTACTATTTATTATCTGAGTTACTTTTGTTATTAATATAATAATTGCGCATGTTTGTTGTTCAATTACGTCATAAAAAAAATGACGGAAATATCAAGAAAAAAAACTGTGTGTTGCATAGGCTTGTCATCCCGAACATCCCGAAAATTGTGTCTATTACTTATTTTACGTGGACGAAGTTGTAAGCAGAAACTGTGAGTATTTTTTTATATATCTGATAATTGTCTACTCTACTTGTGAACTACACAGTGTCGCATGGCTGTCCTTTCAGTAACATGCCATTGATGTCTATAAACTGCCTATTGTGTGAAAATGTTGTTATATTTTTCAATGGTACGTACATTTCATATTCGAGTATATTTACAAATATAAATCCGTTCTTCAGTATTTGCGCTAAACTAAGTAAAGCATTTTACTGAGGTATTAGCTATTTCAGTTTGGTGATACGTATCAGTTGAAATGTAGGTACTTACTGGTAGTGAAAGCGGTTTGTAAGTTTAAAATCGCTCAGTGAGTTATGGGAAGGTTTCTTTTAGCAGTTGGATTAGTTAAAAGATACGAGTAATCCGTCAGCGACCTAAAGTTAAACTATCTAGCCAAACAAGCGACGCCGCCGGCGTCGCGCGTCACACAAAAAATCATTACTCAAAAATGTAACCAAATTTTTTGTGTATGTAAACGACAATGTACTAATTCATTGCTAAATTAATTAGTACATTAATTGCTAAATCAGCTTTGCTTAGTTTGGGGTCAGATGGTGTTGTGTGTGAATTGTCCACCAATATTTATTTATTTATTTATTTATAATATTATCGCCAATCTCTTAGGCATCAAAATAAATTAATAATCGAGTATGTATTTCATGTAAAAATAAGGTTTTAAAGTCCCAATTCCGGTTTTGCCCAAATTTGGCCGCTTGGGGCTCTAGTATGATAGATCAAGATTGATATAACTATCGATAAAACTCAGCGCGTTAGCTAGAGGAAGCGGCAGTGAACTGGTCATAGTATCTGTCGTAGAACAGATGTAGGATGCGCTGAGATCAACTGAAATTATGATATAGGAAAGGCTGTTAGAATCGCAAATGAAAAAAGCTTCAGATTTGGCTGAGTGCCGTGTAAAGTGGCCTATGCTCAGCAGTGGACGAGTAGATATAGGCTTATTATGATGATGAAAACACCAATCACCTTTCAGATTTTTTGTCTATTACTGCTCTTTTTGTATTCACTTACAACCTTTTCTACTTGGCAAGCGGCATCGTTTTCAGTTTTAGTATTTTGTCGCAACTATTTTCAGTACCTTTATATTTTATAATAAATGTAAGTATATATTGGGACATAAAGTTTTTAAAATGTTGGAAGTATCTATCAGCTTATTGTTTATTTCTCCGTTGTTTTATTTTCGTATCCGCTTTTTCATCCTACGCTTTCCTGTATGTGATAGCTTCAGGTAATGTTTTGTGCCGTGGAGACACCACTGCGATTTTTTAAGATCATATAAGGGTAAATGATTTAATATCTCAGCCAGATTTTCAGCTAATAATATTGCAAATGTTTGGATGTTTGTGGCTTAATAACGTCGGCTTGACGGATCTGGGGGTCTACGGCCGAACGTAAAATGTATTAGATTTGATATGTCTATCTCATTTCTATTCACTTGATGTTATGGAGATGGCAATAGCAAACCCAAAGTTGATTTAGTTTGGCGGTAGAAGGTCGGGTTGAAAGGAAGACAGTTAGATTATAGTCTAGAATGGTACAATGAGGCAATCACACTTTTGATCGCGGTTAAACAACGGAACGGGAACTATGCGGGAAAAACCGGGGCGCTGCTAGTACTTATACAATTGCAGATATTTACTTACATTTTTAAGTATATATAGAAATGCCCAGATGGAACAAATGACAGTTATCTTACCAAATTAGGTTTGTTATGAAATGATATTCCCTTTTAAAACCTGTCGTTAATTAAATTAAAAAAAAAGTTAATGTTTTTATAAATTATACTAGATGAGAATTTAATCTATGACCTATGGCTCCTTGGGCAGAATACTATCAACAAAACCACAAGGCTAGTCTTTAAAAATACATTTGAAACTGCGGCCAATCTTATACCTTTAAACGAGCAATTCTTGTACCTATATAAATATGTATATATATATAGAATCTGAATCTCGAAAACGGCTCAACGGATTTTCATGAAATTATGTATGCAGGGGATTTTGGAGACGATAAATTGATCTAACTAGGTTTCATTTAAAAAAAACGCATATTATGCGCGTTTTTAGACAATGAAAAACTGTCACATTAGACATTAGAATGCGAAGGTAAATTTCCCCGCGTGACGCGGCAGCATAATTAGCTCAGACGGGAAGTCGACCGCTCATAGCGGTCACGAATTAGTAGCTCCGGGTTCGAATCCAGGCGGGTTCTCTTATTTTTTCAATTCCTTTTTTTTTAAGAAAATCTATTTCTTGGAATCTTTTATCTGTAGGTATCTAAGTATATTTCGTATTTAAACCGAGCAAAGCTCGGTCACCCAGGTACTAATAATTTAATTGCAATATAGCCAAATTACTTCAAAAACCTAGCACAAGTGTTGGAACGAATAAAGATTATGAGGAATCTCATTTAAAGATTTTAGCTCACGCAAAATTCAAATAAATTTTATCTCCCTATCCACAACGATTTAAGCCTTAATCTAGTAAAAATAAAGTTCGAAATTGCTTGTAAAAACGTTGCTCTAGAACCTTCGTTTAGTATGTTTGAAGAGGTCTCCAATAGAGACGCTTAGTTATGCTTCGAAGGATTTGCAAATGTCGAGTTGTTTATCCAAACTAATTAAATAAAAGGGTACACGTAAGCAAATTGGTTTATCTCAGTTGTAAAACTTAAATTAACTTTTCTATGAATAAACAGATAGTTCTAAACTCAGCGGAGTGATTCTGTCTGAGGACTTGGGAATTGAGTTATTTCGGGTCCGAAACGAAATGGAAACAGAAATGTGAAATAAATGAATTTGAAATTTTAAAACCGAAACAATTATCCTAGTGAAGGGTTAGTTCAAAATAATTGTACTTACAACTGAACTTTAAAAGACAAACCTTAGTCGTGGTGGGTTGTTTTGGGATTTAGTGTCTACCTATAAACTTCAGAGGTGGAACTTACTGCAAATTATTATCCTATCGCCATTGTCTTCATGCAAATACCTACTATCGTGTCGATTCGATTTTAAAAGATTATTATAAAATTATACCCCGCTTAATGTATATTACGTCAACTCAATTACTTTCTACCCAATATATGAGGGGCTTAGATTAATCTAAAAACTTGACGCCTAAATAATTTACTAAACTAAATGACATATAGGTATACGTTTTTAGATTGAAAACTTTTTTATAACTATTATAAGTGTATACTTGACCGTCATCTCGCTTGATGTTAAGCGACGATGCGTTCCACGTTGAAGCGTGCGGATCTAGAAGAAACTGACTCCCTCTCGTCTTGAAGACATCAAAGTTGTAACCATCGGAAAAACCCACTCAGGCAACGCATTCCACGTCTAGTCGGATGATCTCATCACAAAACTAGAGTCAAAATTCTACGTTCGAGTCTACAAGAAAGTACGAAAGTACTTCAAGTCTGAGTTAACAGCACAGATATGCTCTTGTTGGAATCAATGTTTTATTTTATGGCATTGTCATCGGCCTTTCTACCGCCTAACTAAATCGACTTTCGCTTTGCTATTGCGGTCTGTATCATTTTAAGCGGAAAGAAAAGAGACAGCAATGTCAAAGCTAAGACAGTTCTAGTTAGGCGGTAGACCCTCGGATCTTGATATGTGAACAATGTTTCAAATTATTTAAATTTCAAATCGTTTTGAAAAGAGACGAATCTAACGATGTAAGGTAACATACTAAACATCATACGGGAGGTTTATTATAGTCTCATGCGTTTTATTATTAATTAGGTAATGATAATTACAAATTTTAGTGACAGATACAAACCCAGCTAAGTGCAAGCTAATATCTATAAAGTCGTGTTAAAAAGATAAAGTACAAAAGCAAAACAAAAGAATATCGAAATCGGTAAATAAAAATAAGGAAAACGAAAATGAATTACAGTGTAACATGGTCCATTGCACGAACGAAATTCAATTTAGCTGCTATAAATTAACGTCATGCAGTACGAAAAGCTTTTACAATGAAATATTGAAGCGATCGGAAACATTTTAGATGGTGACACTGATAGGAACAGTTTTTTTTTGTTTTCTCGAGGATTTGGCCTGATTTAAAATGTGAAGGCGTTTTGGCGTCTTGCAGTGCAGCTGTTGTTGGTCTTGGGTTTTATTTCTCATTTAAAATAACTGTAACAAAGCTGAGTTTGCGTAAAACATTTTTTTCCAAACTTACACTAACTTAATACTTATTGTAAATAATTAGGGCGAGCATCATGGGCACCTTTGCGCCGGAAACGGCTCGGAGTGGGTTATTTGGGGAGTAGTTTATATGGAACAATTGACTTGTTGTTTATTTTAGCATAGTTTATAATATTTATTATTCTTATATATTTAATTTTCAATAGATGAAAAAAAAAACAAAAGAAAACCGGAAACAACGCAGATATGAGGGAAGAATTGTCGTAGTATGGGCAGGCAACTGTCTGAATTAGAACATATTATTTTATTTATCAGACAAATTTTCTTCCTGTAGTCTTCCCAAAAGAGTTCAAAATACCAATTTAAAAAAAAATCTAAGATAATATGTATGAGACACAGAACATGATTTATATGTTCTGTGCTCTGTGGTATGAGATGACAACGTAGCAACGCGACGACATGAATGACGTTCAAAAGACTCGAAGAGGTTTGGCTCCACTCTCCAAATAAGAACTCTAGCCTGTAAAATACAATGCCTGGGCAAGATGGTGGGCTATGGTGGTATATTATTATAAATTTTACCGAAATCAGTGTGTCGATTTTTTGAAATGTGAACCAAAAAACAAAAATTTGCTCACATCTAACTGAACGACGAAGTGGATAGCTTCTTAGAGGTAAATAAAAAAAAAAGAGGTCTATCTTTGGCTTGTTATGAAATTTAGTGGAGTGTCAGAATCTAATTTTAAATCAAATTCGGTTTTTGTTTTTTCGTAGAATATTATTTGTGGCTAAAGTTGAATAAGTAAGGAATAAATCCAAGTAAAATAAAAGTGCGTGTGTTTCTAAAACTAAACTCCTCCTAATCGGCTAGACCGATTTAATGCGTTTTTAGTGTGTGTTCAAGTGGATTCAAGAATGGTTTAGATTAACTATTAGAGGTATTTTTTCTTTAATAACATGTATACAGGACAATGAGTATCGAGGACTTCGGAGAGTGTGCGGCTGATCTGCATGATCTGATACCACCTTGTCCTTTTTTCTATCGGAATGCTCGTAGCTCGAAAAAGCGACATCGTTTCATGGTTGATGTTCCAAAGACACGAACGAAGAGATTCGACTCTACTTTTGTGATAAGAACGTCTAGGCTATGGAATACGTTGCCTGAGTGGGTTTTCCCCGATAGTTACAATCTTTGTGTCTTCAAATCGAGAGTGAATCGGTTTTTTTCTAGGTAAACACGCTCCATCGTAGACCGCATCGTCGCCTAACATCAGGCGAGATGGCGGTCAAGTGTGAACCTATAAAAGTTAAAAAAAAAAAAAAAAAAAGAGTCCGCTAATTTTGTAATCATTGTTTTGTACGCAATATAGCATTATGAACTACTTTACTCTGTCTTCTTGTTTAGTAAATAACTAATGAATTCATATTGTTTTAACATTACACAGGATCTAAGAAAATCATAATCTAATTACCGCGACGTTATTTTAGATCGTAACTAAGCCATATTATTATGTAATTTTTACAATATGGGTTCGAATCGCAAAACTTCAAAAATTATAAGTAATTAATTGTCGAAGAAAGTTCCACATTGAATATTCAGTTTAATAACTTTCTTACACGAATATTTAATTATTTTGTATTCAATGTTAACAAAGACAACATTCTTACTTCGAAATACTAATATTACCGCAATTTAAGAGTATTATGCGTCTACATTGTTCTTTGCGTCAAGGCAAAAATAAGCTCCTTAAGCGACACACGAGAAAGAATGCCTACAAATGAACGCTAAAAGACGGTGGGACAGGAAAAACAGAGACGCACTTCAGTATGAGAAAACGAGAGAATTATTCCTTTGTGTTCTTTTGTGCCGAAATAATGTTGCAAATGGGCTAACGAATAACAGTTACTTAAATTTGTAGATTTGTATAGAGACCTTCTTTATTAGGTATTAAGTTGGATGTTTTGATGTTTGTTGCTCAATTACGTCAGAACAGCTGATCATATTTAAATTAAGGACAGGAATAGGACATTTGTTTTTAAATGGAAAAAAAAAATACGGAAACTACGTCGGTAAAATCGCGAGGCGTTGGTTGTTTTTTATTGTGAATAATGTAATATACTAGCAATGCTTCACGGTTTTTCCCGCGTATTTCCCGTTACTTTCCCAAGAAGCCTTTCAACCCGAGAAAATAACGAGAACGGAACTATTAGAGAAAAACCGCGAATCGCAGCTAGTAAATACTAAATAAGCAAATAATAAAGCATTAGTACTAAATAATAAAGCATTATTTCTGATAAGGATTATTTACTAGTTGTTTTTAAAGGACTTCAAAAAGGGGAAGGTTGTCAAAAGGAGTTGTTTTTTTTTATTATATTTGTAATTTACGCAATAAATCCGCTAATTGTTAAACAATTTTGACGGTTTTTTTTTGTTTGGTTGATCATAGTTTAGAAGTAGCCCCAAATATTTTTTACTAAATTCGGTTTTTGAAATATAATCAAAAAACTAAAATTAACTTTTATTTATGTGGAACGTCGTCCACTTTTGATGGGTTCTTAAATTTTATGAAATTTGGTTGGGTGCCTGAATTTAATTTTAAATTGAAAAGCTGTTTTTTCGTAGAAAACAAATTATTTATTCATTAAAACCGTTTCTTTATAACTAATTTACACTAATGTTTACAGATTCCTTAATAAAAGTTGTATTTAGAAAAAAAAATATATTATGTGCCTATTTTGTCCCAGTGTTGGGCAAAAGCCTCCCTACCCTCCTCTTTCCCTATCTAAGGCTAATACAACCTAAGGAGCTAAGACCGTCGTCGTCTTCGGTCGTTTTGCTATCGTTTCTTTGATCTACCGCGTCGTCGTTTGCGATCTGGCTTCCGCTGCGTGATAATTTTGGCCCTATGATCATCCGACCTGCGGCAAACATGTCCAGCCCAATCCCACTTCAGATTGTCTGTCTTAAAAAAAAATCGTACTTAACTTATACTACTGATAGACAATAATTCGGCCCCGATGCATCCGGCATCTGTTCTTTTCACAAACATTTTTTCACAAATCGGCATGTGATAACCAAGGGGTTGGGTCAGATGGTGTTGTGTGTGAATTGTTCACCAATATTTGTTTATTTATTTATTACATAAAAATAAATTAACAAATTGGTTTTATCTTAAAGTTATTATTTGACAAACTTTCATTTCATAACGTATAAGGTATTTGATGAATGATTCCTTAAATAATTTTGTTAACTAATAAATGCTTAAAAACAAAACCAACATTTGACACATTTTTTTTTTACAATGTGTTGTTAATGTGCAGAAAATAAATCAAGTTACTTAAAAACTTTGTTCTAATTTTTGAGTTTCTAAGAACCCAAATCGGACTATTAGGTAGTTAGGTTACATAGGACCCAGAACCGACTCGGAGCATCCCGATTCCACCTACTCTAGACTTCACCTTTTTTGCTACTACCCCTTGAGTGTATAATATAAAAAAATGCAGCCAGTGTCGCAGTGTCGCTTTTCCATGTCCTCGCTTCACTTTGGAGCGCCCTTGAGCTTCTGGCGGCCCACCCGGAATCAAATCTCAGAGATAGACCCTAATCGGACCGGTTGTCATGAGTAAGTGACAGAACCTAATTAGAACGATTAGTTTACATAGACAATTTATCGAGTACTCTCAATGTATTTGTTGCAATATTCATGTACAAAAAAACAATATTTGATATATTGTATAAGTGATACGTTTGCCATTTAATTGGTTATAAAAGGATAGTATGGGGGGCAACCCTAATTTATCTTTTTTTTTAATTTTTTGTTCAAATCTTAATGCGGTTCACAGAATACGTCTACTTACAAAGTTTCAACAGTGTAGTTCTCATAGTTTTGGAGAAAAGTGGCTGTGACATACGGACGGACAGACAGACAGACAGACAGACAGACAGACAGACAGACATGACGAATCTATAAGGGTTCCGTTTTTACGTTTTACGGAACCCTAAAAAACAGGGGTTGGTGATAAAAGGGTAAAAATTTAGGGTTGTATGTATTTTTTAACGCCACATTATAAAAAAATAAAAACAAAAAATTGACCAAAAATTAAAAAAAAATGTTTGGCGTGAACAACCCCTAACACTAAGGGGTATGAAAAATAGCTAGTAGCCGATTCTCAGACCTACTGAATATGCATATAAAATTTGGTAAAAATCAGTAAAGCCGTTTCGGAGGAGTAAGGAAACAAACACTGTGACACGAGAATTTTATATATAAGATGTAAAGTTAAATGTATTTTCGACTGCCTATATTCCTCATTTAAAAACTAATAGTAGGAAACATAGAAATTCACTCCCATATTGTGTTTTCTAATTCTATATATCGAAATCGGAATAGCGTCAGGCGCCAGATGTTCAGAGTAATACGAGACAGTTATTGTTTCCCTGCGACATCTTGCGGCGAATTATTGTTAATACAAGGAATTAATACGTTGATAATATTTTATCTTACATCCTATTAATCCGTCTAATTTTATTATTATGTTAAAGTTTGGATGTTTGTAGGTCATTCGCGTTGGAACAACTGAACGAATCTGGTTGAAATTTGGAACACAGATTTAGTCTAGAATAGTCACATACGATATTTATCTGGTTATTTAAATTACGAGAACGGGAAACGAGTAAAACGGGGGGGGGGGGGGGGGTGCTGAAGAAAATGATTGGTCACTTTGGAAACTACGCGGGTGAAACCGGAGTGCGTGGCCATGAGCATGCCCATCTAGAAATGCATTCTATTATTATACAATTACGTACTAGCAGTGCCCCGCGGTTTTACCCGCGTAGTATCCGTTCCTGTTATTTTCCCGGGATAAAAAGTAACCTATGTGTTTTTCCAGGCTATAATCTAACTGTATTCCAAATTTCAGCCTGATCCGTTCATACATTACGGCGTGATTGAGCAACAAACATCCAAACATCCATACTTTGACATTTATAACATTACTAGCAGCGCCCCGCGGTGTTACCCGCGAAGTTCCCGTTCCCGTTGTTCCCGTTGCTTTTCCGGGATAAAAAGTAGTCTATGTGTTCTTCCAGACTATAATTTAACTGTGTTCCAAGTTTCAGCCCGATCCGTTCATACGTTAGGACGTGATTGAGCAACAAACATCCAAACGTCCAAATATTCGAACATCCAAACATCCATACATTGACATTTATAATATTAGTAGGATTTATTCTTGTTCTTCTTCTTGAATCGTAAAACATTATTGAACCATATTCGGCCCCCGAGACATCCTGATTACGTACACGAAAATGATATATTTCGAGGTACGTCACATGTTATAACAGCGAGATGTAGTCGTTAAGATGTTTCCGCAAGACACACTCGAGGAACCGAAATGAATGGAAGAAGAACGATAATGTCTTGTCGAAAATATAATTTGCGGTAAAATCGGTACGTACGTGGTTGTGGAAAAAGGAGCCAATTTACGGAAATAATATCACAATACAAAGGAAAAAATATATATTTTACGAATATAAAAATATAACTTGGTCGTTACGAAATCAATTTACATGAAACTCACATAATAATGTTTTTAAGGTAGCGGAATAAGCGTGAGTATTCTGTAACTCTGAGCTGCGGAATACAATGAAAGTCTGAGTGATACCTACTAGTAATTCAAAATTCATCGTTGTATTTTAACCGACTTGAAAAGAGGTTTTCTTCATTGAAATCTTTTTAATGTATTTTTTTTGTTCACCGATATTTTTTCTAGATATAACGTACCACCTGCATATGAGGCTGCACCGTTCGTTAACACCATAATAATAACGATCTATCGTGAACATGTAAATATTAAAAAATCTTAAGTCATTGGGACTGCCAATAGAAGATAAAACCTTAAAACTTTATAACTTAAAACTTTAGTATTAATCAGCAATAATACTGCACAATACGTTACATTTATACATATATACTGCTACAGCGCATGTCGGTGACGCGGAACTCTCAGAAGATTTTTTCGCTGCTCCACAGCCGCTCCAACACTACGCTGTCATACCGCTACATTAGAATGTACGTTTACTGCAGGCTAAAGAAGTTTCAACTACAAAATCAGATGATGGAAGACCATTTGTTTGTAACACGGCAGTGAGTAGTTCGAACACAGGTGAACCAATCAAGTAGCCAGATTTTCGATCACACGAGCTATGTACAAGCTAGGACCGTTTCCGCAGTTAGTGCCCGCTTGCTCTCATTTGACGGTAGCCTCTAGCCCGCACCGACCAGCGCAGGTTGACCCGATTCCAAACCCGGATTACGAACCAAGTCAGACTTAATTACCGGATAAACCGGATAAGCCACAATAAAACGCACCCTTATAAATCAATCTGTACCGGCCACGGCGAGATAAAACTAGTGAACTTACCTAAAGTGGATAGAAAGTAATCTATACGAACATATATTAGCAGTAGTTTATAGGAAAGCAAACTAACTGCTCCGTTGGGAGCTCTCGGATGTTTTGGATTTAAGATTTTTGTTAAGAGCGGTAGAGTTTGCTCTTGGCGTTGTGCGCAATTTGTTGTGCACTTTCAAGATCCCATTAACAAATCAGGTATTTCTGACCGCCTTCTTGTTTGATGGTGACTACTGACGTGCGGTTGTCTATGCATAATTTTTTTTTAAAGTCATTTTCTTATAGGCAAGAAAGATAATGATGTCGATTATTAGGATAAATCTTGTGTCAGCTGACTTATTATAGGATCTAAAACTGGTGTTGTCTGACTTATTATTGTTAAGGGATTTAAAGAGGAATTTGACAGGCGTCTTATTAAGAGGTGCTATTATTGGCTGGCATATTTTATTGACGAAAAATTAATAGATCTGTCGATAAATTCTTGAGGCTGAAGGGCTGTCATGGGCACCTGGCACCTGTACGAAAAATGGCGTATTTACGATTACCGGGCATATAGCAGTTAGTTGCCATAGGTATTGTAACACCGTACTGAATAGCCTCACATTTGGCAAACTAGTAGACACATATTTGTCTTGATCTTGATAAACACAAAACAGATTTGATTAGATTTTGGTAGTAGTAGGACTCTTAGCAGAGTCAGCCTGGTAAAAGTACCACACCTTTGCCAGTTATTCTACTGCCAAGCAAACATTATTTTGTTTCGGTTTGAAGGGCAATGTTTCCAGAGAAATTACAGGTCTTAGACATATAGCAACTTAGATCTCTGGGTGAAGAGCGCAGTGCAGTGCTAGGTAATGATTTGGACTCTTCATGTTCCAATAGCTGCGTGTCACTGTGCTGTTATGTGGCAGGCATGTTGTTTACCATCGGGCACATGTCTTGCTCGTCTCGTAACTCTTTATTTAAAAAAAAACAGACGTTGTGCACCAAACACGCAATAAGATAGTGGTGGTGGTGTTTCAAAAACATATTGCCATTGAGTAATGTTGCCATTACTTCGGATTCTTTCGAGTCTATGAAATATCAAGGATGGAACGATGTTGTTTCTTTTCAAGTAACAAGCTGTGGTAGTTTTAACGTGTTTTTTCGTTTGTCCCCAGGGGTGGTGTTAGCCTAAGATGGTGTTGGCGCTGGTGGTCGGAGTGTTGTGCGTGTGGGGTCGCTTGAGCGTCGCAAACCCTGAAGCGAAGCGGCTTTACGACGACCTGCTGTCCAACTACAACCGGCTGATCCGACCTGTCGGCAATAACTCCGATCGGCTCACCGTCAAGATGGGACTTAGGCTCAGTCAGCTTATCGACGTTGTAAGTACCATTCTTATTAAATAAGATCCTAGAATACGAAGAATCTAGGTATACATCTGTTCTACATCCAGAATAGAACTGCCGACATGACATGACGACATTTAGTAGTGGTAGGACTCTTGGCAGAGTCCGCCTGGGGAAGGACCACACCTTTGCCAAATATTCTACCGCCAAGCAGTAATGTGCAAACATTACTGTGTTCCGGTCTGAAGGGCAATGTTTCCAGTGAAATTACAGGGCTTAGAGATATAACAACTTAGATCTCTGGGTGACGAGCGCAGTGCAGTGCTAGGTAATGATTTGGAATCTTCATTTTCCAATAGCTGCGTGTCACTGTGTTGTTATGTGGCAGGCATGTTGCTTACTATCAGGCACATGACCTGCTCGTCTCGTCACTCCATATTAAAAAAAAAATGAAATTTGGTTTTGTACGCCGTAAAACAACTCACCGAAATAAGCCGTTTGTTTGTTTGTTTGTTTGTAAAGCTTTGTGTTAAAGTTAATTGTTTGCTGTTGACAAAAACGTTAAAGCGGAACAAATTAAAAGTGTAGCAATGAAAAAATAGATAGGTAGATAGTTAAAACAATAATTATAACAATGATTGCAATCCCAAAAAAAACTGTGTTAAGTATTTGATTTCGATATCGTCACTTAAATATTAGTCCATCAATATTGTGTACATTGTACACAACACATTGAAAAAGTAAAATATTCAATGAGTATATAGAGCTCTATTACAAGCTGGACACTACACAAATTTGTAAGTTTGTAGTGGTAGGACTCTTAGCAGAGTCCGCCTGGGGAAGTACCACACCTTTGCCAAATATTCTACCGCCAAGCAGTAATGTGCAAACATTACTGTGTTCCGGTTTGAAGGGCAATGATTCCAGAGAAATTACAGGGCTTAGAGACATAATATCTTAGATCTCTGGGTGACGAGCGCAGTGCAGTGCTAGGTAATGATTTGGACTATCATATTTCAATAGCTACGTGTTACTGTGCTGTTATGTGGCAGGCATGTTGCTTACCATCAGGCACATGACCTGCTCGTCTCGTCACTCTATGCTATAAAAAAAAAAAAAAAACATTTGAGCTGCGAAACTGAATATTACAACTAATTCAAATACAAAATATGAAAAAGGTCAATAAAAATACATTATTATTAAATATTTAGCTTAAAAAAAGATCAATCTTTTAGTCAGACGATATGGACGATATAGTAGTAAGTTACAGGTGAATGAAACTGATAGATACCGTAGCTACTGAACCATTTTTAACAACCACAGGTCTATGTTTGATCGCATTTAGATTGGCTAATCTTGCAATATCTAAAAACCTAATTTTGTAAATATTATGCAACTGCAACAATATGGAAACTACCAAAAACTAATCCTAAAAGGTACTTGGAAACGGAGTGAGTGAAGCGCGTTCCCCATACAAAAGCATTAGCAAAACTTTCTAATTACCAAACAGTCAAACCAGACAGTTAACGGCGAAGTTAGGTGTTTTACCGTTTAATACATGGAAAGAGTTGAAAAATGTTTTGAAGTTTGAAATATTTGACTGCACCTACAGAACTTTCTACTCTATTTAGACCAATAAATAATATGTATATAATTAACAGTAGCAGTAAGTACATGAAAAGGTTTCAGGTATGCTATAGAGTGTATAGAGGAGAGGTGGCCAACTTACACCCAAGATCTACTGTTTACTGGCAAAACCTTGTGCGATCTACCAATCGCATACCTCATGAAATCTCAATGAAAACAATTAATAATACACAATTAATTATGTTTAACTAACTTACAAAGAGAAAAAAAATGGGAAAAAGGTTATCAATTCGGCAACTGTAGCCGATTGTAGCCAGTTCATAGTTATTACTATAATAAACGGATAAGTATTGAACCAATGAATTTTATTTTTTTGGAATCATCGGTTTCGTAAATTGGAATGATTTATTTTTGACTCAGTCGTTATCCCAGTCTTTGTACCCACAAATAAGTGTCAAGTATTGTAGTGGTAGGACTCTTGGCAGAGTCCGCCTGGGGAAAGACCACACTTTTGCCAGTTATTATACCGCCAAACAGTAATGTGCAAACATTACTTTGTTCCGGTTTGAAGGGCAATATTTCCAGAAAAATTACAGAGCGTAGAGATAAAACATCTGAGATCTCTGGGTGACGAACGCAGTGTAGTGCTAGGTAATGATTTGGACTCCTCATGCTGGAATAGCTGCGTGTCACTGTGTTGTTATGTGGCAGGCATGTTGCTTACCATCAGGCACATGTCCTGCTCGTCTCGTCACTCTTTATTTAAAAAAAAAGGATTTTATATTTATTAAACATTGTAAAGAACAATGTAAATAAAAAAAACAAATGTTATCGGTTATTTTATTAATCAAAATCCCAAACTTAATCGTAGGATTCTCAAAACGATGCGGTATTAGGAGTAGAACGATTGCGAATCCTAAATAAGAGCAGACGCGGTGAAATTCCATTTTTAATGAAAGGATTTGAAGATACACGCCGGGTTAAGCTGCTCGTTCGTATGCCTGTTTACTGGGACTCGGTATTATGCGAGTTAAATATAAATTAGGTCAGGTAAGTATTGAGATAATGCGTGTTTGGTAAATACCAGCTAGCATACCAAGCTAGTGCAGTGAAGGGCAATGATTCCAGAGAAATTACAGGGCTTAGAGACATAATATCTTAGATCTCTGGGTGACGAGCGCAGTGCAGTGCTAGGTAATGATTTGGACTATCATGTTCCAATAGCTACGTGTTACTGTGCTGTTATGTGGCAGGCATGTTGCTTACCATCAGGCACTTGACCTGCTCGTCTCGTCACTCTATGCTATATAAAAAAAAAAAAAAAGGGATGAACGGATTGGTCTGAAATTCAGAATACAGGTAGATAGTAGTCTGGAAGACCTTAATACATTTAATACTTTTTATCCTGAAACAAAAGCAGCACGGGAACTACGTGGGTAGCACCGCGGGGGGCTGCTAGTATAATTAAAGTCTGAACCCCTAACGGCCATTAATAAGTGATATTTATTTTAAATTACTGATATGTTAACGCTTGATAGCTATGTAAGATGACACGAATAGATTTGGAATTGATTAAACTTCGAGCTAAACGAGGCTTTTTCAAGCTATGATAGCAAGCTAGCAAGCTAGTACTTCTAGCTTCGTGTAGACAACGCTACGCAACGATAGTTATTTCTACACGCAGCTAGTAGCACTATCTTGCTAGCTTACTATCACTAACACTATCTTGCTATCCTAGCTTGAAAAACTAGCGACGTGTAGCTCGGGCAATAATCAATTCCAATTCTATTCGTGTCATCTAAAGGCCGATTTAAACTGAACGAACATAGAGCTAGAGCTGGAACAAGAGCATTCTTTCTCGATCTTTTAGTGTAAACGAAAGATCGTTCTTAGTTTTCCATATTATATGTTCCATAGAATCTTTGCGAACGCAAACAAAACAACGAAATAATGCTCTACGTTTGTTTACACCAAATGAATTTGATACAGTGGGGATAGAATGAGCATTCGCTCGTCTGATGTAAATTGGCCTTTACATGGGTGACAAGCGTTAACGTACCAGTGATTAAAAATAAATGAATGTTAATGGCCGTTAGGGGTGGGAGGGAGCCTTTAATAACTAGCAGGCCCCCGCGGTGCTTTTTTGGGATAAAAACTGTTAAATGCATGACCTATTCTTCCAGACTATAATCTATCTGTATTCCAAATTTCAGCCCGATCTGTTCATACGTTACGACGTGGTTGAACAACAAACATCCACACATTTATATTTATAATAATTAGTAGGATTACAATACAAAGCGAGTAGCAAGACAAGTGTCAGGTGGGCCTGATGGTAACCACCGACACAATCTGCCATCTCAGCAAACTCTGCCCATTTCAGCAAAGTTTCGTGCAACATATTTTGAACCTGAATAGTTCAAATCACTGTCTGGAACTGTCTTGTGCTTTTTATTTAGAGATATAAGGTACTTCATTTGTAAGCCTTGTAATTTATGTATAAATATTTATATTTAAGTGAAAACACTGCGATGTTTGGTCATTAATGCTTGGCTGTGGAATAACAGGCCAAAGATAACTTTTTCCCAAGTGCATTCTCCAAAATGTCATACATACACACGTATAGGGAATGTCGAAATATCTGACATCAAATGAACACACACAAAATTGTGCTAAATAATAATGCAGGAATCAGTCTTCTTTGGTTTACGAACAGAGGAAACACAAAAACCGAAGGCAAACAAGAGAAACGGCTAAGCAAAACAAACAAACCTAATGCGTTTACACTAACGAATCTTATCGTAGACGGAATATGTAACGATCAAAATTCTATAAACCCATATGGGGGTGAATGTCGCTGATTCGTCGATTTGAATATCGAACGATAAAAACGTCGCTTCGACATTCCAATTTTAAAATTCATCACGCTCCCCTTTCTTGGCAGGCGAACGACCGACTTTGTTTTTTTACGGTTTCCGAGTTTCGAAAGTGACATTCATTTGATTACAATCACGCATATTTTATAAGAAACGGCTAATAAAGATAATCCCTTCAGGGAGTTTGAAAATAAAATGAGTTAAATACATTTAGGTCGAATAGTATCGTTTCCGTTTAGTAAACGTAGGGACATGTTCGTAGGTCTCTTTGGGGAGTCCACCTGGGGAAATACCACACTTCCAGCTATTCTGCCGCCAAGCAGCAATGCACAAAATTACTGTGTTACGGTTTGAAGGGTAATGTTTCCAGAGAAATTACTGCGCTTTTAAAAGATAAAACACTTTATATTTCCGGGTGCCGAGCGCATTGCGATGCTTGGTGATGATTTGGACTCTTCATATTCCAATGGCTGCGTGTCACTATGCTGTTATGGGCAGGCACATGCCCTGCTCCTCTTATCACTCCATACTATAAAAATCCCGTATCGATAAGTTCTCAACGCCACTAAATAAGTTTCTACTTCAAAAATATTATTATAATAATATGAATAAGTACAAGAAATCGTTGGTCTTGGTGGATTTAAATCCCGAGAGTACCCTCGTAGCTCAGCGTTTAGGTGCTAATGGTTTTGTCATTATTTTCTTTTGCCATTTTCGCGCCATCTTTCCCGTTCGCTTTCCCTCCGCTTCGTTCGCTTCGTACTATCGCATAAGCTAATGTCGGTCTTCGGAGCTTTCAATGTTAAGTAATTTCGGACTTTTATTTTCATAGAATTATCTTAGATGATAATTAGGCTCATTTTGGGTATCTCGAATTCCGAGATTCTTACCTAATTTAAGCTTAAATGACTGGACTATACCTACTAAACTATTAATCATTAAATGAGTTACACTATTGGGAAAATCCATTATCAGTTATGGCTCATTTTTATTTGAATTTAACTTAATATGAATGATGTAAAAAAAAATTCGCTGTACAAAAAAAACGAAACGTTCATAAAATAAAGATCATTCGTGCAAAAATTGATAGAATTACTAGCATCTGCTCGTGGTTTGTCCATGTCAAATATCGGGATTGCTATTGGTAAGTGCCCAGCGTTTCGGAATGAAAGTTGGACTATGTTATTCTAGACTTACCAGAGTTTTGTATGTAGTCTTATTACGGATCGTATTTTCAACAAGCACATCAGAATTTATCATTTTGTTATTCTATTCAAATCAAAATAGTAAACACGCCGAAGCAGCAGTGTTGAGAACAACTGACTGTTTCGTTCTCGCTAGGGCACATTCTACGGTCCCGAATTCACTTGATAGTATTCACTTCAAAAATCAAAAGCAAAACTAATACAGAAAACTCTAAGCTATAATATAAGCGCCATTTATCAGCCTGCTTCGAAAAACATGAGATAGGAAAGTGATATTTCTTGCACGCCCGCTGTTGCAGTATGCAGTAGCCAATACCGGAGGGTGCTACTTCCTATAAACTACCGTCGAACTCCACCTTTGAACCTCAGCATGAATAACGCATCTCTAGCTTTACATTTCGAGTATTAAGATTTTTAGAATGGGGCAAGTGAAGCTTGCTTCAGTCAGAATAACAAGATCGTTCTGCTGTTATTGTACCTTTGAAAGTTCGGATCTTTATTGCTCAGATATGGAATGACGACACGAATGGGAAAGACATTTTGAACGTAGAACAATACTATGAACTTGTTTCAAAAATTATGTAGTGGTTTACATAGATAGTCCAATTGGGGAAGACCCACACCTTTGCCAGTTACCCTACAGTCAAGCAGTAATGTGGAAACATTACTGCATTTCGGTTTGAACGGCAATGTTTCCAGAGAAATTGAGAGAAAACGTGTGCAGTACTAAGTAAGTATATGGACTTTTCATGTTTAAATAACATGCTGCTTGACGTTGTTCCGTTATGGGCAAGCGTATTGCTTGCCATCAGGTATATGCCCTGTTCGTTCCGTCAGTTTATAGTTAAAATATACTAATGAATTAATACAAATTCAACAATCATTCATAGAAGTGTCCACTGTAGTTATTGGTGGATGTCAACCTGGATTTCCAAGAACTCTATACCATAAGGTCACGATGCCGATGATTAGGCGCTGCAATTGAAATCCTTGAGCTATCTATATTCCAAATTGTAACCCGATCCCTTCAGCCATTGCAATGTGATTTACCAACAAATATTGAAACTTTTGCATGCATAATATTAGTTCCTACTAATATTGTTTCTCCTGTTTTTGTTCCTCATAACAAACACGTAAAACCCTGTATATTAATAACGCTAAAAAACATCTTTTTCTCGAAATAAAAACGTAAACTGGCGGTTTCTCTTTCCGGGCACACTGTCAAAGTCAGCAAACGGATGCGAGGGTTTGGTGAATTATAGACAAAATAGACAATTTACATGGAATTTAAGGAAGAAGAAAGAACCCCGCAGTGATCTATTAGTTACAACGTCTGAACTCACAATATATATAATATGTATATATTATGTATTTAATAGCTGACCCGGCAAACGTTGTTTTGCCATATAAATTATTATTACAATTTTAAAAAATCTAACATTGGTAACCGTAAACTTTAATAATAAATTTGTTTTGTTTATTTTTATAAAACAATTTTAGATTTGCCATAAGCTCCAAGACATTTTTATCGAAATAGAGTGGTTTAAACATTTTTAAAACATTTACAAAAAAGACGATAATTGAGTTATCGAGCGGGATGAAAAATGATTAAATTACTAAAATGGCTATAAAAAACAGGGTGATAAAAGGGTAAAAATTTAGGGTTGTATGTATTTTTTAACGCCACATTAAAATTGTACAAAAATTTAAAAAAATTTTTTTGGTTTGAACAACCCTTAACACTTAGGGGTATGATAAATAGCTAGTAGCCGATTCTCAGACCTACTGAATATGCATATAAAACTTGGTAAACAACAGTAAAGCCGTTTCGGAGGAGTAAGGAAACAAACACTGTGACACGAGAATTGTATAGTATATATATAAGAAAGAAGATTATGTTGGTTTCAATCCAGTATCCACCACAGAGACCACTTCCATAAGAGTAGCCTTTCTACCGCTTAACTAAATTGGCTTTGGCTTCGCTATTGCTGTCTCTAAAACTTCAAGCGAAAAGAAATAGATAACAATATTTAAACTAAAACAGTTTTCCTTAGGCGGTAACTCCCCAGATGTACAAGTTTGTTACCACCGTAGGCTTTAATGGTGAATGAAAACATTGTGATGAAACTGATGTTTCAAGAAATACATTGTTCGAAAACAAGCGTCTTCTGCCAACCCGCACTTGACCGGCGTAGTGGATTATCGGCTTGACTTTGTTGAAAATGACCTTGATGCCATTGAGAAAAAATCACTTTACTCTCTAAAGAAAGAGCAGAGTATAAAGATACATAATCTTATATCTTTGGGTGATAAGCGCAAAGCAGTACTAGCTAATGATTTTAACTCTTCTTGTTCCAATGGCTGCGTGAACCTGTGGTGTTATAGGTAGGCATGTTGCTTATCATAGGCATGTACCCGGCTTATCCCGTCACTTTTAAATATGTGTATATATACTATGTATATGTTTATGCTCCCCCGGCCTGTATTTGGATGTAGAATATTTTCCTTGTGCTGGTTGCCTGGAAGAGATTGCTCTCAGCAATAAGGCCGCCACTTGTGATGCTAGATCATAAGTTTGTCACTGCAATTATTTGGATTTGTTGTATCACAATAAAGAGTTTTTTCTCTATCTATATAAAACCTACTGCTGTGACTCGTGATGCCAATTCTGTCTGCTTATAATTGTGCTAGAGGAATAACAAAAATGCATTGTTTTTTTAATTAACTTCATAAGTATGTGAACAAAAAGCTCAAACCCAGGTAGCATATAGTAGTATTCGTAGAGTCTAATGTCCCATTACAAAAAAAAAAAACAAACAGACCCATCAAAGGCTCAAGCAAAATAAGCTAAGAGCAGCGGCAACAGAAAACGAACCCTTGCCATTTGCCTAAAAGCATAATCCAATACAAACAGTAGTTTATATCAAAAGGTCCCTCGGAAACTTATCTGAAGACAATATTTATGTAGTCAAAGCAATGCCGAAGTAAATTGGTCCGCCTTGAGTAGCTTGACAGTATCAAAAGTCATTCTGGAATTACTCACACACACTACCGTGAAACTGATAAAGATTTGGCTATGTTGGCCATGCGAAACAGAAAGATTTTGTTTTCTTATTAACGGAGTCGTATTTTTACCGCTTGCATCCAAAATAAAAAAAACTTTTAAGCTCAGTTTTGTCATTCATTTTCTAAAATTCAACTTTTTACATAAATTATCTTTAATAATTTCAATTATATATCATATATTATAATGTTGCTCTACAGTTTGTTCGGTGGGTCCCAAGCTAGATTGTGCTTGTATTTCGAGCACCCGAGAGTTACGTTAAATATTTCACTGTATTCAGTATGCAGACATACACTGTGTATAATGGTCAGTAATAATTTCTTAAATTAATTTAGGTGTTTAACAGAAGCATCCTATAGTGAAGTTCTGGCGAACGTTAATAGATGGCGCCACGGTAGAATTAGAACACGCTAACGTTTTTAACCAGCGATCTACATCCATTCAGTGTGTTGTCATAGCGGTATCCATTCGTAGGCTCCCCTAACGAATATAACGGACAGCTGCCTGGCCCTATACCGCGTTTACAGAGTACCTACTACGAGTTACAGTATCGGACAGCTGCCTGGCCATACTACGACATCGCTTCCCTCTTATCCACGTTGTTTCCGGATTTTTTTTTTGAATGGGTATTAATAAATCACCGTTCCGTGTGTTTTCTCTATTATTTGCCATCATCACCTACTACAATGTGAGTTTTTAAAAAGTTTAACAAATTAATTTTAAGCTTGTTAGTAATAATGAAAACAAGAAAAAAACAGTAAAAATAATAACAAAATGTACATAATAAAATAAATAGAAACAGAATTTAGGTAAATTAAATCAGTTCAAGCATTTAATACACCTAGTAAAGCAATAATAAAAAGTAGAGTACTCAAATAATTAACGTGTAATGTGAATAATGTGATTATTAATAGGTGCGCAGAATACAGTGAAGTTACAAGAAACATATCATTTATTTCCAATTAAAATCACGGATTAGTTACATAATCTTACCGTTGGCGTCGTAAGATTAAGGTATAAATTCTGAACATCAAATGAGTGCTCAATACGAAACCGGAAGGTATTTTCATCTTTGTATGGCTTTGAGTATAATTTGTCTGAGCTGTATAATGCAGTGCAATTAAGGAAATAAATAAACATTAAATTATGTAGTTTGGGGACTATAAAGGATCGATAGGGGGGTGCATTCTGAGCATATATTCCAATTTGAGGGATTCTGGCATGGTCAGCTCAAGGTCATTTCGATGAAAACGCGTTTAACTCGATATTTCGAGAACTGTTAGTGTTAGGCAAAAAATTGTGGAGACCTTTTCTCTTCTACATTAAATTTACTAACTTTTATAGTAACCACTTTTCTTTCTTTCATCAATATTTTTCAGGTTATTGCTTCCGAAAGGCAAAAATTTTACTTTTTTTCCTCCCTTTTGCCATTTCCTCCCCAACCGTTCAATTTTATGCAACTTTACCCATAATCAAAAGTGTAGATCTTTTATTAATGAACAACTTTGTCCTTGCACTTTTTTCAGTAATGGCAATACCTTCAGAGTTATGTTACTTTACCGAGCGAAATCCGCGCCTCTGCGCCACCTCCGCGACACTGCGATAAATCCGCGACACCTGCGGACTTAGGGCTGAACCCAAATTTCATTGTTTGTTTGTATGTGTCGGTGGGTTTCTTCTACACAAGCTTATGTGGAACAACCACGTCACCTACTCCGATATATGCCAGAAATACACTCAGATACACTCAATCAGACATAGAGGTGAAGCGAGCCGTAGAGGATGCGGATGGTCTGCAGGTCTACTACGAAGTCCGATAAACGATATATCGGCCGAACTTATGGACTTTTCTTACCTCGATAGACAATCGGTCGGTTGATCGAATCGGCCGTTTCGTTCGATCCGACCCTCATCTGACCTAAGTCTATAACTTTCGACCGAGATGTATCGATCCGAGTGTTTTTCGTGGTAGGCTACAGATCCGTTTCAGCTATCGGTCGGATCCGATCATTCGGAGTTTGTTTTCGTAGTAGACCTGCTGATTATCAGTACGGCTAAGAGAATTTTGCCGGACTCTACGGCTTGCTCCACCTCTATGTCTGATTTGATGAGAAAAGTTTTCAGTAGTTAGATGAATCTGGTCTTATTGCTCTCGTTGCCTAAAAACTTATCTTGAGTTGTGGTGACGGTCATATTGTAGATGAAAATGATATCCGCACATGGCTTCAGCTGGGATCGGCGCAGCCGTTTGACAGAGTTGGTGCCAAAGTTGGAAATACCTTTGGGATAGCCATCGAATACAATTACCACGTCTGTACCGTTGTGTTTTTTTATGTATGTTACGTATTTCTGGCATATGTCGAAGTAGGTAACGTTGTTGTCCCACATAACCCTGTGTAGAAGAAACCCACCGACACAATCCAACAATGAATTTTGGGTTCAGCCCTAAGACCGGAGGTGTCGCGGAATTTTTGCAGTGTCGCGTAGGTGTCGCAGTGGCGCGGATTTCGCTCGGTAAAGTAACATAACTCTGAAGGTATTGTCATTACAGAAAAAAGTTCAAGGAAAAAGTTGTTTATTATTAAAAGATGTACACTTTTGATTATCGGTAAAGTTTCATAAAATTGAACGGTTGGGGAGGAAATGGCGAAAGGGAGGAAAAAAAGTTAAATTTTTGCCTTTCGGAGCAATAACTTGAAAAATATTGATGAAAAAAAGAAAAGTTGTGGATGTAAAAGTTAGTAAATTTAATTTAGAAGAGAAAAGGTCTTAACAATTTTTTGCCTAACACTAACAGTTCTCGAGATATCGAATTAAACGCGTTTTCATCGAAATTACCTTGAGCTGACCATGCCAGAATCCCTCAAATTGGAATATAAGCTCAGAATGCACCCCTCTATCGATCCTTTATAGTCCCCAAACTACATAATTTAATGTTTTTTTATTCCATTTTTTTGCCTAATTTCATTGGGTTAGTATAAGTATGTAAAATATAACGCTAATGAGTTTCGATACTGAGTATATGAATAGTTTCTAACATTGCGTTGAGTGTCCTTTGTAATCTCAAAAATACAGTAAAAGCTGATTTAGAAATAATGGAAAAGATTCGTCACATTTTTTTTCGTATTTTTTTGCTATTAAAATCGAATGTTTGGATTTTCGAAGCTCAAGCACGTTAGAACGTCTGAATAGAGCGAGCTTAGAATACACTTAGATTATAACTTGAAATAACACAGGATACTTTCCATTCTGGGTATATAGCAGGAAAATTAAAGTAACGGGAGCTATCCGTTTAAAACCGCATTAGGTACGCAGTCATGTTTTTTTATTTAGTATTCCTTCGTGTATTTTTTGAAATTGAAAGTGAAATATCTTGTCCTGTATCGTTACTGGAGCGAAAGGACCTATAACACCAGCAGCTTTCGCTAAATGGTAATTCACTGTTTTCGTCAGTACAAGCATAAGTAGCCCTCTTTTTGTTCCCTCTGCTAACTATTTTCTTATCTGTGCCTCTGCTGATATTCAGGCCTTCTCTCAATAGAAAGGAGTCAAGGTCATAGTCCACCACGGTGTCCCACTGCAGATTTGCAGATGTCTTCGAATGATGGCTTTAATAAAACACACTGGTTGCTTTACGATGTTTTTCTGCACCTTTAAAGCCTGTGATACGAGCAAACTAAACATGGCCTCCATTTGTAATTACGAGTAAGGTACAATTTATGAAGAATGTTAATTGTTAAGTGTATTTTCGATTGCCTAATTCCTCATTTAAGAACTAATAGTAGGAAACATAGAAATTCACTCCCATATTGTGTTTTCTAATTCTATATCGAAATCGGAATAGCGTCAGGCGCCAGATGTTCAGAGTAATACGAGACAGTTATTGTTTGCCTGCGACATCTTGCGGCGAATTATTGTTAATACAAGGAATTAATACGTTGATAATATTTTATCTTACATCCTATTAATCCGTCTAATATTATTATTGTGTTAAAGTTTGGATAATTGGAGGTCATTCGCGTTGGAACAACTTAACGAATCTGGTTGAAATTTGGAACACAGATTTAGTCTAGAATAGTCACATACGATATTTATTTGGTTTTTTAAATTACTCTTAAAAATTACGAGAACGGGAAACGAGTAAAACGGGGGGGGGGTGCTGCTGGAGAAAATGATAGCTCACTTTGGAAACCGGAGTGCGTGGCCATGAGCAGGCCCATCTAGAAATGCATTCTATTATTATATATGTACTAGCAGTGGCCCGCGGTTTTACCACCGTAGTGTCCGTTCCCGTTGTTTTCCCGGGATAAAAAGTGTGTGTGTTCTTCCAGGCTATAATCTAACTGTATTCCAAATTTCAGCCTGATCCGTTCATACGTTACGGCGTGATTGAGCAACGAACATCCAAACATCCAAATATCCAAATATTCATACTTTGATATTTATAACATTAATATAATATAATATTAGAGACGAACTTCTTAGCATTCCATGGATTCACCGTGCGGGTGCCGGGTCCATCGTGTGGCAGAGAGAGAAATCTCGAATAGACCCCAAGACTTGTGACTCGGGCTGTAGGTTTAAAAGGGGCCCCTTATATTGACGTACGTCAACACTCACCTTCACTACTCGTATTTCTCTCCCTGCCCAGCCAAATCCGATATGATCCTACTAGTGCAGCTTTAGATACTCGTTCTAGTATAGAACTTACTGCACTTCTGGACAATCCAAGGTCTTTAAGCAGGTTATAGAGAGATTTTGCTGGTATACCTCTCGCTCCTACTTCTACAGCGTATAAATTAACTACATAGCCATTTTTTGTTAATTCATTTTGTAGGTCGTAATATATATAAATCCTACAAATAATATATATCCTACTAATATTATAAATGTGAATGTATGGATGTTTGGATAATTGGATGTTTGGATGTTTGTTGCTCAATCACGTCCTGACGTATGATCGGATCGGGCTGAAATTTGGAGCACAGATAGATTATAGTCTGGAAGAACACATAGGCTACTTTTTATCCCGGAAAACAACGGAAACAACGGGAACGGGAACTACGCGGGTAACACCGCGGGGCGCTACTAGTAATATATAGGTAATGGGATTTCATAAGATCGAACTTTCTTCATAGCATTTCTCGAAGGCCATACTAATGGCCATAGATAGATAGCCAATGGGAAATTCTGATGTATTTCTAGATTTCCATTGTCCCGAGTTCACCCGAAAAATTCTTAACATTCCCAAGCGTGACGCTAAAATTCAGTTCAGAGCCCACGAAAAATCTATTTGTGGTGCGCAAAAAAAGTTTTTACTTCAAAAATTACCAGGACCAATTAAACCCAAACAAGTAGTTACAAGAAACATGCAAATGAAATTGGCGTGAACTCAAAATAATAATCAATTTTAAATCTTAAAATTTAAAAAATCTGCGTTAAGCAAAAGTTTTATTTTAGTACCTCCATGTTTTATTAAAATTCTCGTCAATACTTTCTCTGCAAGAAAATTCAATTACGTTACACATTTTAGGGACAAACATAGTATGAAACGAATACTTGAACAAAGCCAAAGAGTTTGAACATTTTGCATAATTTTTCCATTTGGCTACTTTGTTAAATTCCATGTTACAGTGAGTCAAGAAAAACAAGTCTGACAAACATTTTTGAACCGTAGTGCTTTAGTGTAAAAGTTACATTATAAATTATTCTTGTGGCATGGACGATGTTGTGATATGTTCACTCACTAGCTCACGAATCTTGTAACCATCTTTACGGTCTGTATGTAATGTGTATAGAATAAAGCTGTTACGCATAAGCTTGATAAGGCTAGTAAATCAATTTACCTACATGAGAGATCCTGTTGTATTTATATAATCATCTTCCTGACGACTTAAGGAGCATGGCACCACAATTTTTTAGCCACAGTTTACATGGATATCTATCTATCAGTTTTATTTTTATTTTTCATTCTCTTACTTTAGAAGTTAGAGGGGGGGGGGGGGGAGCCATGTTACGACTTTGGAAGTGTCTCTCGCGCAAATTATTCAGTGTAGACGAAAATGATTTAAGAAACCTCAACATCATTTTTGAAGACCTATCGATAGACACCTCACACCTGTAGGTTTGATGAAAAATATTTATGAGTTTCAGTTCTCAGTATGAGAGGCAGCCCTAATTTTTTTTTATTTTTTGTTCAAATCTTAATGCGGTTCACAAAATACATCTACTTACCAAGTTTCAACAGTGTAGTTCTCATAGTTTCGCAAAAAAGTGGCTGTGACATACGGACGGACAGACAGACAGACAGACATGACGAATCTATAAGGGTTCAGTTTTTACGTTTTACGGAACCCTAAAAATGCTCATTATTCGGTGAAAGAGTTTTTTGGTGACAGATTGTTCTAGACAATAGTCACATAGTGTCGCCTTTAGTTATGAATGTTGTGTTATAATTTCTTCTTTTATTGAATAATTATTGAATTGTTTGCCTTGTAAATGCTTTTACCAATAAAGTATCTGTAATTATAATCTAGTTATTTTGCTCTGTAAAATAAAAATTGTTAGTCATAGAGACTTTCGATAGAAGTGAATACATAATTATAACATATAATTTTAGTATTAATCAGCACTAAAGTCGCATAATAGCATACCAACATAAATCTACTATTATTATGCATATCGTTGAAGCAAATTCACAAAATTTTACCCATTTAAAAAGCATCTGACGGGCACGATTCGCCCTTCTACCGCGTAAATAAATCGGCTACGAGTTTTCTATTGCTGTCTCTATTATTTCAATCGAAAAGAAAAGAGAGAGCGATATCAAAGCTTTAACAGTTTTAGTAAGGCGGTATACCCACCGCTCCTCTTCTCGCTACTACGTCATTGAATAAGCAAGTGTCCGTAACGCGAATCCATAACATTCCAATCAGCAACTGCTCAACCCGGCTTAAAAACATTTCACTTCAAAACCCCTACAACATAAATTTCCCTTTCTCCTGTCCCTAAAATATTCATAGCACGTAAATTATACGTGCACCGGACTTTTCCTTTAGAGAAACAAAGCAAGCGCATTCTCAGACTTGCCCACTCACCATAAGTCAAGGGGTTCAGCTGCTAACCAAGTAATGAAAAATTCCCGCGTACACTTCCCTCGACACATTTCCCGCGCATGTACCGCCGCTATTACTTGGTAAAATGCAGCTGTTACACACAGAATGCAATAGCTTTAGAATATTTACTGGGTTATTTTCTTGCGGTTCTGTTATATTGGCTCGGGATGATTGGTATTTGTTTCGCTTCCGTTCGTGGTTTTCGTAGTTTGTGATCCTTTACTATCGTGTAGGTACTATTTATGAATACCGCATACCACATACATTATTCTATGAATTAATTTAGCCAAAGCCTCTATAACCCAATGCATTTAAGCCAAAAAATGGAATAAAAAAACATTAAATTATGTAGTTTGGGGACTATAAAGGATCGATAGAAGGGTGCATTCTGAGCATATATTCCAATTTGAGGGATTCTGGCATGGTCAGCTTAAGGTTTACGCGTTTAATTCGATATCTCGAGAACTGTTAGTGTTAGGCAAAAAATTGTTGATTAAAAGTTAGTAAATTTAATGTAGAAGAGAAAAGGTCTCAACAATTTTTTGCCTCACTAACAGTTCTCGAAATATCGAGTAAAAACGCGTTTTCATCGAAATGACTTTGAGCTGACCATGCCAGAATCCCTCAAATTGGAATATATGCTCAGAATGCACCCCCCTATCGATCCTTTAAAGTCCCCAAACTACATAATTTAATGTTCATTTATTTCCTTAATTGCACTGCATTAATAGAAGCTGAAAAAATTTAGACAATATTGAGTGAAATCAAATTGGTGTCAATATTTTTGATGTTTGTGACGTAAAATTAACTCAAAGAGAGATTATTGTGTTCTCTCAGGTTTTTATTAGCACGGCAGTAGTAAACCTATAAATGTTATTAAGACCAATTTAAAAAAGTATTCCAAATTTTTTGTCAAAGCATACGCGAATTATATTACAGCTGTCAAATTGTTGAGAAATTGGTATCTATATTAGTACTAACGGTCCGTGCCGGCTTCGATCGGATAATAACCTAAATACTAACTGCAGAGGCAGCTGCTGGGCTAATTTGTGAATCTAAACCCTCTAGGGCCCTAGCCAAACGCACACAAAAAAAAACATTCAAATCGGTCCAGCCGTTTAAGAAGAGTTAATACAGATAACTGATAAGATTCGATAAGCCGCCAGGCCAGCCAATCAATCCCAAATAGTTCATAACACTGCTAGTGAATATCGATCGTGACCCATACATAACACTGGTTCAGTTCACTATATTCTGAAGTTCTAGAGCTCTAGGAGACATACTTTAAAACGGAAAGTTAATGTTCTCGACGGCGAACACTCAGTCGAATGGTATTTTTATTGGCAGTTATTTATCAGTGCCTGTCGATTCTACACGATTTTATAGACTACCGTCTACCTTTATTCCTGTTTATCTAATGTCTGCCGGCTATTGAATAGTCAACTAAAGTTGAGTTTAATGTACATTTTCAAGAAATTCAAATAACGATTGATAATGATAATTAGAGTTTTGTGTTTATATACTTCAACCCGTGTAATATATAACTATGTTGGAAGATACAAATGTAGTTCCTTACGTCAGGCCCGGAGGTGATAGAGCTGTACGATCGAACTAAAAAAATATGGGACTAAAACCGTAAAAAAAATATACAAGTAAGAAGTGAGTAATTTTTTTAAAATATTCATGTAATTTTTTAGATTGTCGAAATAAAAAAGCAAAATTTAAAATTTTTGATAACTCCACGGCGACGTCGGTTAAAAAATAAGCAAAAAAAATGAAAAACCCTTACTTAGAAAATAAATGTAACGCGAGATAATTAACGTAAAATGAGGAAAAAACGGCTGGTCTAGTCGGGAGAACGGCGGCTGCCGATCCGGAGACCCCGCGTTCAAACCCCACACGCACCACTGTCTTTTCGAAGTCATGTGCGTAATGCCGCTAACTTAAAACGGTGAAGGAAAACATCGTTAGGAAACCGACATGTACCTAGAATCTTTCGAAGTCATGTGTCATCCGCCAACCCGCACTGGCCCAGCGTGGTGGATTATGGCCTTAACTCTCTCCTTGCGAGAGAAGGCCCCGAGTCCCAGCAGTGGGAACGTTTAGTGGGCTGTTGATGATGATGATGAGGAAAAAACCCATTAATATCCGTTTTTGGCAAGAGTGTGTTCGAATTTTGTGACGTCTAAACAACTTAGAAAGACAACATTGTGTTTGAAACACATATGTTACTTTGAGTCATACCAATACTGCAACTGCATGTATTTTGCTTCCTACAAAATTAAGACAGAATACCCAAAGCGCATCAAATTTGGGAGGGTCATGTTGGGTAAAGTGTACACCGTCCGTCTGCAGTGGCATGTCGCCTCAATTCTCTCTGATGCCATTCATGTCGCCATCTACAGCGCAGGGCTGCTAGAGTAATGCAGTTTCACAGACAATGGGGCTAAATGGGGTGTATAGTCAGTAACAGGGTTGCGACTTTGAAAGTACGTGTCTGTCTCTTTGTTAATATATTTTCTGGTTTAGTAGCAATTCAATTTTTTTTTTTTCATTTTGTACACTCTGTCAATTAACTGAATAATTAATTGTTTCTTTTTACATACATGAGCAAAAAAAGTAATGAGCTATAAGTTTATAACATTTTTGGATTTTTTGCAGAACACTTAGTTAGAGACGTATTTATATTTACTTTAAGAAATATTCATCATGTTATGGCAATACCTAATACGATTTTACAAAATGTATTTTTTGAATTAAAACAACAATTTGTAGCAAGTAATTTTGTTGTAATGGCAAGTAATTTTAAATATGAAAAAATTACCAAAATTTTCCATGTAACGTGAGAGTACTATTTATCACTACACACTAAATTAATAAGTATGCCCCAATTAGTGCACCGACATACCCCAATTGACCCTTCAACCCTACTCGCCGCTCCGACCGCATCAATCCGAACTGGAGTCAGGTGATCGATCCTCTGATCCTTGTTCCATTTCCTGCCCTACGTACCCATTTTCCCCTGCCTACCCTTCCTGCTAAATTGAGTGAGACAAATGCTACGGGACTCTGTTTAATGAGTAAAGTTAATTTTGGCTAGAGTGCTTGATTTCGTGGTTTTTATGTGAGCTCTCGGTTTAATTCTCTTTTAGAAATGAATTTATGGTCGTAAATCATGTTTACTCGGATAGATTGGATAACCAACAGTCTTCCGTGGTTTAACTTTAGTGTAGTTCCTGTTCCCGGTATTTTTCACGATAGCAAGTAGGTTATGTGCTACACTAATCTAATTGTAATCCAAATTTCAACTCGATCTGCATAGCTGTTCCAATAATAATAAGCAACAGATATCGAACACACAAACTGACATTTATAATGCTACTAGGATTGTTTTTTTTTAAATTAAAAAAAAATATTTTACTATTTTTATTCAAATCATCAGAGAATAAACAACCCAATAATTATTATGTTACTGCCAATGGTACAAATAAGTACTTCCATGAAAGCTTAAAATGACGGTGAAACTTATTGAGCTGGGGTTCCTGAGATGCCAAAGTTAACAAAACATTTTTCAGTCAAGAGATAACTAAGATATTTTTTTTTATTCAGTTCACATGTTTAATATTTAAGGTTGTAAAACAGAAGAGCTTGAACGGTTGTAAACATTTATTCATCTCAGTCTTATCACCCATTCTACTATGGTATCGTTTCCGGCGTATCACAATCAACACTTATGGGACGGGACGTGAACCAATATAATATATCTTTCCAATGCTGGGACTTGAGACCAACAACGAGAGTGTTAATGCTATAATTCACTGTGATTCAAGCAGATCTTTAGGTATTGAAATTTCTCTAAAGTTGTTATATTTTGTACACGTAATATCAGACAAGACGGCGGTTACGTGCATGCTTATTATCAGTAAAAACAGGTGTGATTGATTTAGTGTGTATCTTCTTTATCTATAATTGGTTTGCGCTACAGCACCATCTCGTCTGATGTTAAACGACGAAGTGGTCTACGTTAGAGCGTACTAACCTAGTACAATCTGATTCTGTAACTAGAAGAAACTGAAATCTAATCTTGAGGAAGTCATTTTCAGTGGAAATTGAACCTCCAATGTTTGTGTCAGACTATAGAACAATCCATTTTACTTACAATTGAACTGTTTTGTTTTTGCGTTATTTTTTTTATTATTTAACAAAACAGCAAAGCGTAAAGAAAACAGCATTTAGCATGAAGAAAATGTTGATTTTCTTCCAAAATTTTCCTTCACCGGCAAGAAACGCATTGTTCGAAGACACGTTTTATTTATCAACTTGCACTTGGCCAGTCTGGTCAATTGTGGTCTTGACTGTCTTCTTGTGAGAGGCGGTCCCGATCGTAGTAGTACGAAAACAGCTAAATGCTGTTTTCTTTACGCTTTGCTGTTTTGTTAAATAATAAAAAAAATAACGCAAAAACAAAACAGTTCAATTGTAAGTAAAATGGAATGTTCTTTAGTCTTTAAAATTTCACTTCACCAGCAAAACCAATGGTGATAACAAACTTTTACATCTTCAATTAGCAAACTATTTAAAACTGCAGGAGGGATTTGATTCTATTATCATCAGGTTTGTGGATTTCGTTGTTCTCAAATTCGACAAAAAAAAACTTCAGTTATACAACTTTTTATCATTTTATTTAATAAATTAGTACAGGTGTTGTTAAGCTTGGATTTTAATCATTTATAAAATTTTTGCATATTTATATTTATAATTTAAAACGCAAACATTTTTACTGGCATTCGAGTTACGTCACGTTTTATACAACGCGTACACAAGTATCTGCCAGCCGCCCCACGCATCCCCATTCAATTTAATTAGGGTCTCGTCACACGACGCAGATAGGCCGCGGCCTCGCTCCTATCTGCTCATTGATTTCCGCTTTCACCCCGTGTAATGGCACCTTTACGTGGAAGTGTGTTACTCTGATTTAGTTATGAGCTTATTGGCAGTAACAGCATTGCGTTCGCAAAAATTTTGGGGTTCAATTAAATTATTAGGCGTCGTGAAATGGGATTGTATTACGTTGGTACTGAATTGAAAGCAAACTATAATACACGTTGAATTAAAAAAAAAGTTTTGTTTAAATATGGAATCATAATTCTAAAACATTAGTTATATTAATAAAATCAATTGATTTAACATTTAAAAAAATATAAAAACTATTTTGCAATTTTTGTTAATTGTTTGCAAGTGTTAAGTTAATTGTTGAACAACAATTACGTATAATACAAATACTACATAATTTAAAAGATATTCTATTTTAGATATTTATATTTTACTCTAGCCGCATTTCGTGGAGTAACCCGTGGCTTACCAACGACTAACGAGATACTTATGTAATTTCTTTAAATCTGTTAGTCTTTACGATATACGATATAGGTACATAGGGGATAAACACACACATTAACAAATACACAAATTTTTGATGTTATATAGTATTTCTCCATCTCCATCGTTTCCTAGACATACATAAATCTCTCCCAATTTATACCAATGAGCTCGATCTACAGTCCTTGTCATCCACTGTTCCTCCGCAACTTATCGTCGCTCCACTTACCCCAGAGTGCTCCACATTGCACTTGTCTAGACGCGGTGACCGCCCATGAACTCATCTATCCCAAAAGTTGTCGCTCATTGTATTAACGCAGTCTTTATATTGTGGCATTACTCTGAAATATATTATTTTTATAAGATAATTCCTTTCGAGCTTTCCCTTATTAAAAACCATACCTCCTAACGGTCATCTGTATTTCTTAAAACTAACTATGTCGGTTTGGTAAAGACAAAAAAGAAGACTATGAAATCTTAGTTTATTTCAAAACAAACAATACTATCAAACTCATCAGAACAAATTAATAAAGTAAATAGATAATTACCACTTACACCTCGCTCAAATGCTTTAACATCATTCCCTTCCTCTTCAATTTAACCCTACAATCTCTTGAAAATTATCGCCAACTGCCGCAGTTTGCCCCAAAACAATTTATAAAAGTCCCGCGATCCTAAAATTACCATTTGACTCGACCTCAGCAACCAGAAACTCATTCCCGCAATGCAAATAGCACTATTAATAAACACCCAGCGCAGTCTTTATTAAAACCAAGCTGGATTCCTAATTTCCATAGTGTCAACAATGTCATGAGGAATGCAGTTCGGTCGTACATTTGAGAATTTACGACGAAGTACGTTCTGTCTGGTGTATTTATTGAAATACGGTGTGTATTTTACACAAGATGAATAATATGTTGCTATTAAATTCTTAATATTAACCTACCTACGAATGGTTGGCACTAAGTCTACCGTTTATAACTATTTATTTTAGGGAATTCATTTGCAACTTACATTTTATTTGCTTTATTATAATATTACTACTTTTACTGAGCACCACTGCTGCTGGAACACTCATTTTATTGGCGTACTAACATTATTATTACTAACTAGCTGAACGCGCGCGCGTTGCTACGCCATCTATCGAAAATTGGTCGTACCAATTCAAATTTGTTCAAATTCGGTTACTTTAGGTTCTAATGACTCAACCTTTAACATTTGACAAATGCTGTCACGCAACGAAAGCTCTTTAAAAGCAATATTTTTTCCCCGTTTTTGATACATTTTTCATTCATGCTCGGTTCCTGTTGATAGTAGCGTAATGTTAAATATCCTATAGCCTTCCTCGATAAATGGACTATCCTACAAAGAAATAATCTTTCAATTCGGACCAGTAGTTCCAGAGATCCTTGCGTTCAAACAAACAAACAAACATACAAACAAAGAAACAAACTCTTCAGCTTTATAATATTAGTTACTAATTACTAATAACTTAGCTCAATTTTGTTTATTTTTCAATACGTTTGACTACACAAACGTCAATAACTTCTATACCGATATGATTATGTTAAAAATATATTATATCAGGTATTTGGGTCACGTAAGCATTACACGAGTAGAAGAAAACAGTTTCATAATTTTATCGAGCTACTTATTCGATATCATTTCAACATAGTCTACGAAGATGAAAGAACAGCACCGTTTTAGCCAGTGTGTTAATTAGTCACACGTTAGACTTTAATTGCATCGTTAAGGCAAGTAAAGTCAAACAATTAATATTGACACTAAACAGTATCAGAATCTAATCGATTTTTAATTCGATCAATACTGAAAACCAAAAACGTTTCAAAATGTAATCGAATTTCTAATTTGATATTGTTTTAACATAAGCTATGCAGATGAAGACATAAACATTAGTTTATAATACAACGAATAAGTTGAAAAATATATATGTAGGTTCTTCAAATCACACGAAGCAGGGGAATGCATACAATGTTCAGTTGACAGCGAGAGGAATCTTATTATGTATCTACTGGTACAAAACAAGGGGCGTTCTCGCTCTGTCGTGGCGTATGTCTTGCGACTTACAAAAAGATGGAAAAAAGAAATGAATATTTTACAAACATTGTAAATGTTAAATTTTGGATGTTGGTTAATCACATCGGAACTTTTGAACGGATCGCGTTGAATTCGTATACAGTCTCATTAAACTCTAGAATAACATATTTTAACCCGGGAAAATAAAGGCAACGGGAACCGAGCGCTTAAAACTCCGGGGCTTCATTCCCCTACAAGGACAGAATTGATACTACTCGGTCGGATAAAAATACATTTAACGGTTAGAAAAAAAATTGTTAAAGTCATGACTCCGGCAGCTAGCAGATAAAAATCCAATTTTTAAAGATAATTAAAAAAACATATCTCAACAATTGGATGGCTTACATAATTATGACTAAGTACAGGTTTTGACGTCCCCTTAGTGCAGCTTTACCCCAAGGTACTCGCGTCCATTCAGTCGTAGACTGCACAGTTACCATGGAATTACTTTTACACAGCTTGTATAGACTTACTTGTACATTCTATATAGATGTTATTCAATTCATGGACTCAGCGTAAATAGGTTTGCATCTGAATACAGGATTGGATGCCGGGTGAAAAGGACGCGTTTTTTTTTTTTGAATTCGCTACTTCAATTAACTGCAGTTTTTATTCGAAATTGAGGATTCCAATTTAATATTTGATTTAGAACTTGTTTCTCATAGCCACTGGCCTTAACTAATCAGAAACTAATCAGAGTTTAGTAGTGGTAGGACTCTTAGCAGAGTCAGCCTGGGGAAGTACTTACCACACCTTTGCCAGTTATTCTACCGCCAAGCAGTAAAGTGCAAACATTACTGTGTTCCAGTTTTAAGGGCAATGTTTCCAGTGAAATTACAGGGCTTAGATATATAATATACTAGCGGCCCATTCCGGCTGCGCTCGGACATTGTCATTTAAAGACTATTAATCGAAATAAAAACTATCCTATCTCTCAAGTTGGACCAGACTGCCCGCGGTGTGCCAAATTAATTTAAAATCGGTTAAGTAGTTTAGGAATCCATCGCGGACAAACATCGTGACAGGAGATTTATATATATTAAGAAGATTAGAACTCTGGGTGACGAGCGCAGTGCAGTGCTAGGTAATGATTTGGACTCTTCATGATCCAATGGCTACGTGTCACTGTGCTGTTATGTGCCAGGCATGCTGCTTACCACCAGGCACATGTCCTGCTCGTCTCGTCACTCTATACCTACTATAAAAAAACCGGCTTGTTCCAAGAAAGACATATCTGTTCAATGAAATTGATGTGGCAATGGTTTAATAGCAAATTATAATAGTTTAATGGCAAATTGGCTTTATGGTTGTGTGGAAGAGGTAACTCTCAGCAATAATCTCGCGGTTTCACCCGGTGTAGTTCACCCGGTTATGTTCCCTGGATAAAAATAATCGATGAGTTATTCCAGAGTATTAACTGTACATGTACCAAATTTCAACCTGATTCTTTGAGAAGATTTTGCTTGCAAGAGAACACTTTTGCACATAATGTAATATTAGTAAAATTTAAAGTCAATGTTTTTGCGTCTATGATATCAGTAGGATGAGTAAATAATATTTGAATTGGGATTTATAAATATTTAAAAAATTGGGAGTGTGTATCAGAAACTATACACATTCCTTATGACAGTGTGTATCCTAAACGATACATTTGGCGCTGAGCGTGTTATAGTGTTTGTGGTATTAATCTAGAAAACCCATGTTTCTCACATGGTCAATTGTATGTTTCATATGGCCCTCCCGTGTTCAAAAACCATCAGATTCGTTTGTCTATGTGCCAGGTAATCAAACAAAAAATATCGTATGTCACAAAGCACTACAATGAAAATAAAACTGATTTTTGGTAGTAGCTTGATTAACAATAAAGGGATTACTTATTTTTAAATGCTTATATTCGTTAAAATAAATATGTTGTTAATAAAATACTTAATGCGGTTCACAGAATACATCTCTTACCAAGTTTCAACAGTATAGTTCTAATGGTTTCGAAAAAAGTGGTTGTGACATACGGATGGACAGACAGACAAGCATGACGAACGGTTCAGTTTTTACGGAACCCTAAAAATGGATCTTCGAAATGTATGTACGCTCATAAGTTTTCAATGACCGCACCAAATAAGACGATTCTTAGTTTTATGTATTTGTTATTGTCGGGACAAGATTGGTACAATAGAAAATTTTGAAAATGTAGACGAAAAAATATATGGTGATACGAAGTTCACCGGGTCAGCTAGTAAATATTTAAAAATAACTAACTTTAAAACAAATCACAGAAGACTGGAATTAGAGCAACATAAATCAGGATTAAAAAAGTAGAAGTAAATAGGTCGTATAACTGCAAACTAGACTTTACTGCAAAGAAGTTAGCGGGCTCACATTTTATCATTAAAACACTAAGTAAGGAGAACGCAGTGGGGAACAATGACGTCATAGTGCATGTTCAGTAAAACAAATGAATTTATTATTTTAGTAAATAAATTTTGCACGCTAACAAGAGGTAGATTTTTTTCAGAATCCTCGTGCAGGAAGAGGTATAGCACTTTTTCCCGTTATTTTACTGCCAATCAGTAACGTACAACGTAAGTGAACAGTTGCATGTCTTATATCAAGCACAGATTCGCTCTTGTATGGAGTACTGTTCGCACCTTTGGGATGGTTCGGCTAAGTATCAGCTCGAGGCTCTGGAATCGATCGAGAAACGTGCCAAAAGGCTCATAGGCAATGATACTCTTGTGCGAAAAAGACTTCAAAGTCTTGAACATTGGCGCAAAATTGCTAGCCTATCGGTTTTTTATCGGATACATTTCGGAGAGTGCGCGACTGATCTGCATAATATAATACCACCTTACCCCTTTTTCTGTCGGACTGCCCGTAGCTCGAGAAAGCGACATCGTTTCATGGTTGATGTTCCAAAGACACGAACAAAGAAGTTTGACTCTACTTCTGTGATAAGAACGTCTAGGCTGTGGAATGAGCTATTAGAGTGGATTTTCCCCGATATTATAATCTTGGTGTCTTCAAGTCGAGAGTGAATCGGTTTCTTCTAGATAAGCACGCTTCATCGTAGGCCGCATCGTCGCTTAACATCAGGCGAGATGGCGGTCAAGTTAAAACTTATTCAAGTTGAAAAAAAAAAGTCATTGCTGTTTTTTTTACAAGGCAATGAGATAGGTAACTGTTCTATTGTCTGGTGATGCCCGTCAACGAAAGTCGATGGTAAATTTAAAAACGTCCGACAAAAAAGGCAATCTACTTTGTATTAGATCATGCAATTTCAGCTGCACAGTCTCCGTACGCACTCGATAAAAACTGAGAAACTAGAAATTTTACGACGATGTCCAAAACTGAAATCTTTTTCAGCCAAAAGTTTCACATTGACCATGAGTATTTATTGAATAAAGAATTCATTTCAATAATCATTTAAATTTATAATAACTCATTCTCTCCACCTGGCCGCATGGCATCCCACACTGCGCTTGTCTATCATTTAAATTTATAACAACTCATTCTCTCCAACCTGGCAGTATAGTGTCTCACACTGCGCTTGTCTAGGCATAGTCTCCGATCTATTAATCTCGTCTGTTCCATCGGTTGTCGGATCTACTGGCAGTATGTCCGGCTCATTGCCATTTCCGCTTGCTAATTCTCTGGGCCATGCCGGCGCACCTTAGTTCCTAGTTGGCGACGATATGTGTCCATTGGTTGGGAAATACTGGATACCATATGCTGCCAGTCAAACTCAGTGGCGTTAATTGAGAGAGGTCTTATATTTCCAGCTGTGGTTGATGAAGAACTGGTGGGACTCTTGGCAGACTACGCCTGGAGAAGTATCACAGCTTTGCCAGTTATTCTACTAAGCAGTTATGTACAAACATTACTGTATGCCGGGTGGAAGAGCAATGTTTCCAGAGAAATTACAGGGCTTAGAGATATAATATCTTAGATCTCTGGATGACGAGCTTAGTGCAGTGCTAGGTAATGATTTGGACTCTTCGTTTTCTAGTAGCTGCGTGTCACTGTGCTGTCATGTGGCAGGCATGTTGCTTACCATCAGGCACATGTCCTGCTCGTCTCGTCACTCTATACTATAACTGCTGATGATGATTACTCGTTCTGCATAAACTAGTGCTTACTTTATCAGGAACTTTCTTTATTAAATTAACTTCAAAACAAACACTTCAAGTTGCTGTAAAAATGTACTTCTATTCATTTAATTACACTATTAGTGAGAAAATAAAGTCCTGCGGTCTTGGCCTGTCTGTGGCTTCCCAAGAACCATTATTTCTAGAGAAAGAACGTCTTAGAGAAAATCTTTAAATCTAGAAGATTTTCATTCTTATGTGAATTTAAATTGCTGGATAAGCTTAGTTAAATAATAAATAGGCCACGTAAAATATTGTATTTCTTAACCTTTTGCAGTGGTATGACTCTTTGCAGACGAATTCTCGGATAGTTCTAGTATTGAATACGGTGAGCATTAATAACCTTATACAATACACATACAGTCAGATTTTCATTATAAATCATAATAAGTTAATCAACACTAAAAATATATCTTATCTCTTTCTCAATAAGATCACTAGACATGAGAAACTCGAAGATATCAAGAGTCTACCTAGAGTCACTGCCTAGAACTCTAGAACTAAATTGCGTTCGTCACCCGGAGATATAAAGTTATTAATTTTTTATCCCCGTAATTTCTCTGAAACCCATTGCCTTAAAATACGAAATACGTAGAATTTTAAAAATAGTATCCCATTTTCTGAAATTGCGGACAAAAACTACTACTTAAATAAATAATACGAAGAACGTTAACATTCTTAAGTAATAAATACGTCCATAGTTATATTCTTGTTATAAATCTTAATAAGTTAATCAACACCAAAAATAGCTCTTATTTCTACACTAATAAAATCACTTATACATGACAAAGTTGTCCGAGACTCGCAGTCACTGCTAACAATAAGGAAAATGTGTGTTATGATTAGTTACAAGCAACGCACGCCTGCTTAAGCAGGCAAATGTGATTTATTTTATGGCAACAAAAATTCACGTATGGGGGAGAATCTGGTGCAAAGGCTTTGAGCTACAGAGTTTTATGGGTGTTCGGGCGATTTTATATCGGGGCAAAAAACTTTGTAGATGTTTTATGCAAAGGTGTCGGTATATCTTACTATGTCTCATTGTTTGAATTTAGGAACGAATCGGAGACGTAACTAATATTATAAGCTCTAGAAGGGCCTCGCGGTTTTAACCGAGTAGGTCCCGTTTTCGTTATTTTTTCGAGACAAAAAGTAATCTATATGTTCCCACAGACTATAGTCTAATTGTGTTCTAAATTTCTGCCCAATCCGTTCGGACGTCGCGGCGCGATTGAGCAACAAACATTGAAATTCATAATATTAGTTACTAGGATAGTAGGGTGCGAAAGCTAAGATTTTTGTGGCACTTCGGAGACTGTGCGAATGATTTGCATGATCTGATCTTATCACCTTGTCCTTTTTGCTATCGGAATGCTCGTAGCTCGAAAAGGCGGTATCGTTTCATGGTTGATGTTCCTAAGACACGAACGAAGAGATTTGACTCTACTTTTGTGATAATTACGTCTAGGCTGTGGAATACGTTGGGTTTTCCCCGATGGTTACAATCTTTGTGTCTTCGAATCGATAGTGAATCGCTTTTTTCTTGGTAAACACGCTCCATCGTAGACCGCATCGTCGCTTAACATCAAGCGAGATGGCGGTCAAGTGTACACCTATAAAAGTAAAAAAAAAAAACAAGTCGGAACGGCTGCATGGATTGGATAGAAAGTTGAAACACAGATTATATGTATATTTTTAAAACCTTCTTTTCTTATTTTATTCTTTCTCGTGACCACGGCGATAAGTCCTACGTAGTATTTACAGCAGTTAGATAATAGTCTGGAATACTACCTAACCTACTTTTTATTGCGGTATAATAATGAAAACGAGAACTACGTGGGTAAAACCGCGGGGCGCTGCTACTTACAATTTATACGTTTATGTTAAGAAACCGATAATATTGTCTCCATTCTTAAGCATAATTCAAGCTATTGAACTAAAAAAATTCTGATAACCTCAAAACTGGCTCAAGCCATTGTCATTAAAAAAGCCGTCAACTTTACATGGGTCCCGTTGATTTACGACCGGCATTGTACCATAACATAATGGGATTGTGACCCATAATAATGGAATTGTGCTATGTAATGCCCAGTGAAGGCTCATTACGTCTACGGTAATAATAAATAGCGCCCAAATTGGCCGAGAAGTTTCCCTAGTTTTCGGGTTAAGGCTTTTATGTGCGATTTAAATGCTTAATCGTAGAGACGCGCTGGGTGCCTTTTAAGCCGGTTTGTCGGGTTCATGGTTAATTAAATATATAATTAAGATTGCCTTGAAAATGTATCCGACTTTCTTGTATACATTTTCTTGTATATTTCGTGTATAGTTTATACAAAATACTGTCTTAAGTTCAGTTGGCAGTAGAGTCCATCTGAGATCTGAGACCAGATGGTCTTTCCATGTCAGATGACATGGAATCTTTTTACATAACCTCAGTTACCCCACTACTGGGCAAAGGTTTTTATTAATTGCCTCCACTTATTTCAAATCCTATTAAAAAATAACGTATGCATTTGACAGTATAGCTATATTTTATTTTTATAATTTTACGCCAAGCCATTGATCTGTATTTCCTATTTTATTTTGTCTTATATTTTCCGCAACTTTGTGCAGATTGTCATTGCATCTTTTCAGTATCTGGTTTCAGTGTGTCCCACGCAATATTTGGCTAAATGCAGTCTCCACTCTAGAACTTCTCCGTTCCAAAGGCTTTATCAATTAAAAATGCGATAATAGGTTTGCACGTGCTCAGTGCTCACTGTCTTGCTAGATGCTAATAAGACCAGAATCTGCACTGGCTAAGTGAGGGTTGACGTTGACACATGTCTTCCAAATAAATATGTCTTTCAGGACACGCGGCTTTCCTAGCGTTTTTTTGCCGGTAGAGCTAATGGTCATGACAAACTTGTACATCTGCATTTTTAATTATATTTAAATGTCGGAATTTGAACCTCAAGACTTCAAAATCGAACATTTTAGCCATGACACCAACGTTATTCTTCCAACCCATGGTGTTCCATTCCGGCAAAACTATCACTAAAAATCAATAGTCGATTCTACCACATCTCTATTTCTATCGTCTAATTGTTGAATTTCACGATCCTTTGAATTATTTAGTTACTTACTGACATTCGGTTGTGAATTACCCGAGTCATTTATCAAGAAACGTGTCGTGCGTGCTATTCCCAGGGTTCTGTGTTTAGAATTCTGGGCGTCGCTTTACATAATTCTGTATGTATGGGGCCTATTCGGTTTTATTAAGATTGTTTTGCAAGGAGCTTTGCTTTTAATTTTGTACTGTAAAACCGGGCTCACGTACTTTGTACGTAAATACGCTGTAACGTTTTAGTGTTGTGATAGCGAAAGGTTTTTATTAAACTTTGCGCACGCAAAATCTGTATTCGATGTTTGGTTTATGTGCGTTTATAATAATTGGTTTTCTGATTTTTATTTGTTAGTAACTTTTAGAAGATTTTAACGATGAAAGCTATGACAAAAATGGGTTAGCCCATTATTTAGACTCTTCGTGTTCAAATAACTGTGTGGGACTGAGCTGATATACAAAGACGTGTAGCTTACCACTAGGCGCGCGTATTGCTTCTTAATTCTATCTATGTTAAAAAATAAAATAAAAAACTTTATTTCATTTTAACATGCCTTATGGTAAATTGACTTAAATAAACTAACATGCAGGTGAAAATACGTAGCCCTAGCTCACAGTAGGATTTCCTGTGTTTGTGAGAGCTAGTTCTCTTCGATTTATGTGCTAAATGTGATATAATACGAAATGAGTAAAATTACTTGAACTTTTATTGAAAATGGCTAATATGACAACAATTAATTTTGTACGAACCAATTTGGAATAAGTATTAACTATTTCTGTGTGACGATGCAAATACAATAGATTGTTAATATTTATAATATGCACCATCCTGAGCACTATATTAGAGACGTCTTATATTTGTAACAATATTCTGGCTATACTAAAAAAAAAAAAAAAAGAGTGTGTGCTTGTAGATGTGTGTTTGTAAATGTGTGGCGGAATGTATTGTGTGTTGGTTGGTGAGGGTGAGTTTGGGTTATCTATTCTATAGTTTGGGTATGTGTAAGGGTGTGTATGTATGTGTACGTGCGTGGACGCGGTATGTGTATATGTGAATTTGTGAATGTTCACTGTTGTGAGTTCACTAAGTTGCGGTAATAAGCAGTGCCACGGTATCTTCATAGTTTGATTGGAGAAGAAAGGCTATAAGTTTCTTTTTGCACTCTTTTTTTCAAATTTGACAATATTTTTAACGCTTTATTTAGTGTTTGGTATATAAAAGGGCCTAGGAAACCATAACACTTTTGACCCTGACCAGTGGTTCTTCGAGGGAGATCCCATTTTTGGGTCCTTGGCGTTTTATTTGATGTTTCTTGTGTTTTGATGGTGCAAGGTGCTGTCGGATGGAATCTTAGGATACACTTTGGATACAGTTATCTGACTCTGAGTTCCTTGGTATCGCGCTAAAGGGCATAATATGTTGAATATAGAAACGGTTTTTTATGCGCAACCTTAAGAACTAATCTCTGCGCTCGTTCTACTTTTATCATATGTGTGGCACACGCTGCACCCCATGAGGTAATGCAGTACATAATTATGGACTTACATAGAGCAGACCATACATAACTATGGTATGCTCGTCTGCAATATTTCGTAGCTTTTTGAAGATAGATAAAAAGAAGTTTACAAAGTGGTGTTCTGACTGACTCAGTTTGTTTCGTCCACGACAGGAGTTCATCAATATTTCATCATCATCATCAGCCCGTATTCGTCCACTGCTGGACATAGGCCTCCCCCATGATACGCCACTCAGCCCGATCCTCGGTCTTTCTTTTCCCACCGCCACCAGCTGCCTTTCGAATATCGTCACTCCATCTAGTCTCAGGGCGTCCTATACTACGTTTGCCGATTCGCAGTCTCCACTCCAGAACCCGTCTGCCCCAACGATTATCGGGATTATCGGCGACAGATGACGTGGACGTCAATATTTACACCAAGGTATTTCACATGTTTTACTTGTTCTAATAAAGGGCATTCACAAGTGTGAGGGATAGTGGAACTAATTGTGCAAGTGTTAGTTTGATAGAGACAGAATGTTTGGGAGTTGTGCGATGTGAAACATGAAAGGCTACGATTTTAGTTTTACTCGCATTTCGGGTTAATAGATTACATTGGAGCCATTTGCTGACACTATAAAGCTGTAGCGTACCAAATTTACTAACTTCATCCCAATTACGCCCATGAAAGATGATAGCCGTATCATCGGCGAAAGCAAATATCTTGGCGCAGTTAATGGGAAGTTGACATAGGTCGTTTATGTATACAGGAAATAGCGTAGGACCGAGAAAATCGAAAATATGCCAATAGAAGTGAAAACTTATTATTTACAATTTTAAAATTAAAGGTCGCAGTCGCGGTCTCAGCGCGAACTGGTGCCCATACAATTCCATAGTGTCAAGTGCCTGTCGCGGTCTCTGGTCTCGGTCTCCGGTCGCGGTCTCGTGTCGCGGTCTCCGCGCGAACTTGTACCTTAATACGTATGCCAGTGACAGCAACTTACAAAATTTGACCCATCAAATAAGTGTCTAAAGTACACGTCCTGCTCCACTGCTCCACCATCGCTCCGATACTACAAAGCTAAAATACTCTGCCATTTGATATTACCATGACAGTGTCAAAAACAAAAACAGCGTAAAAAAGTCGGCACTTCAAGGAATAAATATATAATAATTACTAATGTAAATAAAAGTAATAGAATGATATAAGTACAAGAAATATCCGACGATTGTGACGTCAAAATAATTCAGAATGTTTAATGAAGCCCACTTAATACTTATAGGGACGATTGAGTAGAGTTAGTAAGTAAGTACTAAGAACACATGCTTATTTGAACATGAACATTGCCTACAACATACGTGAAAATCATTATTAGAAAATACGTGAAGTAAGTAATGTTTGTATGTACCTTCATTACCCCATAATTATCTCAAAATTAGCCGACTAAGCAAGTTAGCGAGTAAGCATGTGTTCTTAGTACTTACCAACTCTACTCAATCGTCCAATTTTCATTCATTAGAAAATAGGTGATGTCTGGCAGCTCTGGGATCTTGGACTATTACACACGACACACGACAAGAGCGCTCATAATTCACCACACTGACCAAGAGTGGACTAACGAACTTCAACTGTTCTTCGTTTTTTCACGTCAGCGAAAAATCCGATCCTTTCGCAACTAACCAACGCAGCCTTATTACAAAATAACTCGAAAAGACAATGCATAATTTAGCCTAACATGACTGAAGCCATGTTTTGGAATATGGAGGTTAACGCCTGAGCGTGGCTCATGATATGGTGAGGCAAATTTGAGTATAATAACGCAGAGCTGCAGTAATCGCCGCATTATGTCGGAACAGTGTTTATGTGCCGCGGTTAACTATCCACAACGAACGCGTCGGTATTGTGGGGATAAGCTATGGGGATGTGGCTATGATACCTATGTCTAACTAGTTCCGCGTATTTATTATGAACAAAATTATTAAATGCAATGTATTTATTGCGTATATGTATGGATTTACGCGGATGATAGAATCTTTGGGTAAATTCGGGACCATAGCCTTTGGCTATATAGAAATCCGACGTCATTTCCCATTGGCTGACGCATTTCTAGATGGCCAATGTGTATGGTCCCGAGTTTACCCGAAGATTTCTATCATTCCCAAGCGTGACGCTAGAATTCAATTCACATCCCACAAAAAAATTGTCTGTGGCCAAAAGAAATTTTAGTTTTAAATATATCTATTTTTCGTTAACCTATCCCTATATGCAATAAATACAAGCAGTGCTATCCTCATCGCCATATATGCCACGCCCTTCGGTTTCATCCGCGTAGTTTCCAAAGTAAGCTACCAAATTATGAGTTATAAGTTTGCACTTCTTTCGGCAGTTCCTACGCCAATTTTTCTTCTATTTATTTAAGCCTTCATTACTACGAGGGTCAAACTGAAAGTTCTTAGAACTGGCCACTTATAAACAATATAATAAAAAAATAATTCTATAATTTGAAAATAGAACTCTTTGCCAATATTACTGAGTATATACTTCATTCATTTGTTATTTGTTTTACGATTTGGCGGCAAATTGAAAATTGTCTGTGTCACGTCAACATGAATTTAACACGAGAAAATTTTCGTGCAATGATTTTTTATGACTTTCGATGTCATTTAAGTCAACAAGAAAGTTATGATAGACTACGATTGGCCTTTCACGATGAAGCCCCATCTCGTGCGACTGTTTACAACTGGTTTAATGAGTTTAAACGTGGTCGCACTAATCTCACTGATGATTTACGTGAGGGACGGCCTTCTACGGCGACGACTGAAGATAACATCTGTGTTGTGCGGCGTATGATAGAGACTGACAAAAGAGTGACCTATTAGCAGATTCGGACAAGCTTAGGCATCGGTATGAGTCAAGTGCACAAAATCCTACACGAACATTTAGCGGTCAGGAAGCTTTGCGCCCGGTGGATACCTCATAATTTGACTGAGGCTCAAAAACTCCATCGTGTGGATTGGTGCCGTAAAATGATTGAAAGATTTAACGGAGGTGACTCAAATGCTAACAGGTGACGAAAGCTGGATTTACTGTTATGATCCTGAAACCAAAAGACAATCTGCTCAGTGGGTGTTTCCTTTCGAGGAGTTGCCAACTAAAGTGAAGAGAGATCGAAGTGCGGGGAAAAAAATGGTGGCCTCGTTCTTTGGAAGGATAGGTCATTTCGCAACAATTGTGTTAGAGGATCAAAAAACAGTTTCTGCAGAATGGTACACTACCAATTGTTTGCCACTTGTCTTGGAAAAAGTTCGAGAGAAACGACCTCGCAGTAGGATCCTCCTTCACCACGACAACGCCTCATCGCACACCGCCAAGCGAACGATCGACTATTTGGCGACATCAAACGTTGAATTACTGGGTCACCCGCCGTATAGCCCCGACCTCGCGCCTTGTGATTTTTATTTATTTTCAAAAATTAAAGAAAAACTTAAAGGAAAGCGGTTTATGAATGCTGAAGAAGCGGTGGCTGCGTATCGCGATGCCATTGAAGAGACCCCTAAGGACGAGTGGGCAAAGTGCTTTTCCCAGTGGTTCCATCGCAGGCAGCGGTGTATTGACGTGAATGGACAATATTTTGAAAAGATATAATAAAACTAATAACTGGCTAATGTAATCAGTTTTTGATTTTCTAAGAACTTTCAGTTTGACCCTCATAATACTAAAGTAATGCTTAATTTATATTTTTTTCAATAAATTTTTGCGGTTTAGTGATAAGCGTGTCCTGTGACACGTAAGCGTAGGCCTCTTTTAGCTCCTTCGATTTGGATCTTTTCTTAGATTTTTTGTGGTTAGTGTTTTAAAGCAGGCCAAATAGTGCATTTCGGCGTGCAAGGTAAAACCACGGTATTTTAATATATTGCGGGTGTTTCTCAAATGTCAAAATCTGTCTTTAATTCTTTCCAGACTGTAGTAAACCACAAACGTGATAACTATAGAGTTGTGATTAGCAACGAATTTATAAAATGCGTCCAAAACTGTTTACCTATTTTTTCACTATTTGTATACATAAATTAGCACATTACATATTAGGCATTATTATTTATAATAGATAATAGATTCACTCTTGACTTGTTATTTATACAAAAACAAAAGGCTTAGTCATTTCCAATAACTGGTAATTAAAATATTTACTCTACATTTCTTGACGCACAATCTTTGAAATTATTTTGAAGCCTATTTTGAATTATGTCCGAGATCCTAGGAGTTCAGAATTAAATATAATGCCTCAATAACACTGTTAGACTAAATGTACAAGACAATAGTTTTAGTACATTGTAATTCGATACATCATTGTTCTACAAACTATCGTACATAGATAGGTAATGTTTTTCTAACCATACCCCAACTTCAAGTACAACCTTGGAAGCTTGTATATAAATAAAAACGACCCCAAAAGTACTGGACATTTTAATAAAAACCCGGACCTTCATCATAGCTGCTTTTGTTGCATGCGTGACTATGGTAGTTCACGATACCGGCAAAACTTGAGCTCTCAGATATGTTGAATCGTCTGATCGAGTTTGGGGTGGAGAGGTCAAGGTGAAATGGACGAAAGAAAGGGCTGTGACAAAAGACGGGACCTTTTTTGGTATTCCGGATCTGAATGACTAAACAGTGTGGGCATTGTCTGTACGAGACATGGACGGACGTGATAGAGGACGACAATTGAGCGTGAAACGAGAGCTGCTGTCCGCTTTCATGCGGGCAAGCTAACCGGATAATCTTCCACTTAATTCTACACTAGATTCGAGCGATGTTTAAATTGTAAAAGCGACATAGTGTCATTTTAGCTCGAGTGAGTTTATGTAGTGGTGAGTCCGGCTGAGAAAGTAACTTTGTTTTTATAACATTTCACTTTGTAGAGTTCCGTTTTACGGAACCCTTATAGATTCGTCATGTCTACCTGTCTGTTGGTCCGTTGTATTCTGTAAACCGCATTTAGATTTTTGGATAAAAATATAACAAAAACATATTTTAGGGTTACCCCCCATACTTAGAACTGAAACTCAAATATTTTTTTCGACAAATTTATACTTGTACTTGTCTATGGATAAGTCTCCATAAATGATGTTGAGGTTTCTAATTTTTTTTTGTATCGAATAATTTGCGCGAGAGACACTTCCAAAGTGGTAAAATGTGTACCCCCTGTTACTTCTAAACTAAGAGAATAATAAAACAAAATATGTGATGTACCTACACTATTGCAAATTTCCATCGAAAATTGTTTTGAACTAGATCTAGTACTTAAGCAGTTTTTTTAGTAGGTACGTCATAAATACACTATTATTAAAACATCGATCAAAGTTAGAACAAACTACATTATGTATTATAATTACTTGATGCTACGGAAACCTTCATGGGCCAGTCCAACTCGCACTTAGCCACTTTTATTATTTTATAGTAAATTGAATACCCCGCTTTTTCAAAATACCCAAAATCATTGCCACCCAAAGGATGCCTGGAAAATAAATAAATAAATAAATAATGGTGGACAATTCACACACAACACCATATGACCCCAAACTAAGCAAAGCTTGTATGATGGCGGCCAGATAGCTGATATAATACTTAAATAGTTTTAAATACATACTTATTATACATAGAAACACCCAGACACAGTGCAAACATTTGAATTCATCACACAAATATTTGCACTGGGTGGGAATCGAACCCACGACCCTCGGCTTCGCAGGCAGAGCTACTACCAACTAAGCCACGAGGCCAGTCAAAAAGATGCTTCCAGCGATATGGGTGCCTGTAGGTACTAGTTTTTTTTCCTTTTTCTGGTTTTAATGTATGTTGTGTAATGTTGGATAAAAGTTGGATGACTGGATGTGTACTAATAGCTAAAAGCTCAATTTTGGACGCAATTTTTTTTTATTTAGTATATGTCATTATTTCTAGCCTACGAGCAAACTGTGGTACTTCCTTTATGCGGTGGTGCTAAAATTATTAACGCTACTGATAGAAAAGACTAGAGGAAATCAAAAAAAAATATCATGTATAAATCTGCTAGGTATTTTAATAAATAACAAACGTAACTCCCTTGAAATTAGTGACGGTACGCTCTCATAAAATAGTATACGAGATTAGATTTTATATAGCAAGCTTCTCTCTGTTATTCAAAGTCTTAAAAATGTACATGTTAACATTTAGCGCGTTTTAATCAGCAACTAGCGCCATCTAGTGATGTTTCCTGAACCAGTAAAAATATAAATGAACGATTTGCGAGATTCAATTTGCTACTGGCGCCATCTAATGATGTTTTCTTAACTTACTCCAGTAAAAGAAATACAAATTAACGATTTGCGAGTGTCAGTTGGCCACTGTCGCCATCTAGTGGTGTATTATTATACTAATAATATTATACATCTCAATGTATGAACCGATTGAGGTGATGTTTAGAATAAATTTAGATTATAGTCTGAATAAACACATAGACTACTTTTTTCCGAAAAAATAACTGGAACGGGAACTACGAGGGAACAAACGCGGGTCTAGTCGCTGTGCTAGTTTGTTCATATTTATGTTCGAAATAGTTCAAATGCAGGCAGCAGTTATTTAGAAATGTCGCATAATACGAGAAAATGTTCCCAAATATAATTGCAAAGCAGCAACTATAGTGAAATGAGGTCAGTGGTAACTGAATTTATACCGTACACTAACAGATAAGCCCATAAAAAGATTCCTCATTGTACAGAATTGCTCTGGAAACTTTCCAAGTTCATTCGTCATAGTCCCCGACGCGGAAATTGGCAGTGGCCCCCGTCGCCCATTCTGGGCCATTGAGTGCGTGTTAAATAACATTTTTAAATGGTTTTGCATTGAAATCGTTCCAATGGAAATTTCACAAATCTATATTAATTAAAAATTTAAATAACCACTTTTTTCGCGAATTTTGGGCCCTTTCTCTTGAATGTAGTACCTACTCGGCTTCAAATAACAGTATCGTAAAAGAAATTACCGATATTATTAGCTTTACCGATATTATTGACTGGCCTCGTGGCTTAGTTGGTAGTAGCTCTGCCTGCGAAGCCGAGGGTTGTGGGTTCGATTCCCACCCAGTGCAAATATTTGTGTGATGAATTCAAATGTTTGCACTGTGTCTGGGTGTTTCTATATAAAATAAGTATGTATTTAAAACTATATAAGTATTATATTTATTATCAGCTATGTGGCCGCCATCATACAAGCTCTCCTTATAGTTTGGAGTCAGGTGGTGTTATGTGTGAATTGTCCACCAATAATATTAATATATTATGTAATATAATAACTAACTTAAAACGGTGAAGGAAAACATCGTGAGGAAACCGACATGTATCTAGAATCTTTCGAAGTCATGTGTCATCCACAAACCCGCACTGGGCCAGCGTGGTGGATTATGGCCTAAACTCTTTCCTTGCGAGAGAAGGCTCCGAGTCCCAGCAGTGGGAACATTTAGTGGGCTGTTGATGTTGATTTATTATAATATTATTAGTTTGGGGTTAGAGAGTGTTGTATGAATTATGATTTCTCTTCGAAAAATCAAACAATTTTATCCAAATAATATTATTCATGTCAATGTTTGGATGTTTGTTGCTCAATCACGTCGTAACGTAACGGATCGGGTTGAAATTTGGAACACAGATAGATTATAGTCTGAAAGAACACATAACATACATTTATAACAAAAAAATAATAGGAATGGGAACTACACGGGGAGCTGCTGGTGTTATTACACGTTAATTAAGTAACAGGTAGGCCAGTCAAAATCGCAATAAGACAGCGAGGTTTCGAAGTAAAGGGCTCTTACACAAAACTGCGATGCAATGCGATGCGACGCCGCATCGGAGCAATTTGCATCGCATCGTTTTGCATCGCAGTTTTGTGTGGGAGCCTTACTTTCCTCCGATGCGGCGTCGCATCGCATCGCATCTCAGTTTTGTGTAGGAAGCAAAAATATGGCGCGAACTCACAAGATTTAGGTACACATATTTATGTAGTGGTAGGACTCGTTGCAAAGTCCGCTTAGAGAAGTACCACACTTTTTCCAGTTATTCTACCTCCAAGTAAAGTGCAAACATTACTGTGTTCCGATTTGAAGGGCAATGTTTCCAATGAAATAACAGGGCATGGAGATGAAACATCTTGTATCTCTGGGTGACGAACGCAGTGCACTGCGTCCATATCATCATCTAGCTCTGCAGAGCTAGATGATGATTTGGACTCTTCATGTTCTAACAGCAGCATGTCACTTGATGCATATGTGGGATGCATATTATCAGGCACATGTCCTGCTTGTCTCGTCACTTTATACTACAAAAAAAAGCGTCCAACGCCGCGCCGGTCTAATGCTACGCCACTACATTAACTTGTCGTTGACTCAAAAGTATTTTCTGTACCAAAAATTCCTCAACGCGGCTACCACATTCACTTCAAAAACCGTATCATGCCAAAAACCATCAGCGTCCGCAATATATTAAACTGAAACTTCCCCAAAATAATCGAATAAAATAATTTGTGCTCGCCAAACTTACCCGAAATAATGGGATGTTCCATCACTGAGGCAACAAATGCCTATGAAATGACTCTCGTAACTTCTCTCGCGTTGACCCGCGATCCAATTATAAAGTTTAATTACGTATCAGTCGCGGGTGACTAGTGCCCTAGAAATAGCGGGTACTGCCCAAAAACCGGGGCTCTGAGCTCAAAACGTGACAAATTTGCATGGCGAAAACCGGTTAAGGTGCGTCCCCCAGCAAAACGAGCTTTTTGTCCAGTTTTCAGAGCTATCTACTCATTAGCCAAACCAAATTTCAACTGAAAAAAATACATTAAATTTCTACAACTTCTTGGCTTCAAAATGGTAGTTTTTTTTTTGATAATGAACTTATTGTTTAAATAATCGCCTCACAAGGAACCCATAAAAAAATTGTAGTTATCATGCATTTCCTCAAAAAACCTCAATTATTTTGTTTTTGTACTTACACCAACGGATAGACAATTCCATTACGAACATTTTGGTAGAAATATTTTTTTCATCATAATCAGCCAACATTCGCCCACTGCTGGACATAGGCCTCTCCAATGATACGCCACTGAGCCCGATCCTCGGCTTTACGTTTCCAACTGCCACCAGCTGCCTTCCGTAAATCGTCACTCCACCTAGTTTCAGGGCGTCCTACACTACGTTTGCCGATTCGCGGTCTCCACTCCAGAACTCGTCTACCCCAACGGTTATCGGTTCTGTGACATATATGACCAGCCCACTGCCACTTCAGCTTGCTGATGCGCTGAGCTATGTCGGTGACTTTGGTTCTCTGACGGATGACTTCATTACGAATACAATCCCTCAGATAAACTCCAAGCATAGCTCTTTTCATAGCTCGCTGAGCGACTTTGAATTTTCGGACTGCTTTTACTGTTAGTGTCCACGTTTCAGCACCGTAGGTCATAACAGGTAGGACGCACTGATTATACACTTTTGGCTTCAGACATTGTGGGATAGGTGACGAGAAGACTCGACGAAGTTTTCCGAACGCTGCCCAACCTAGCTGAATTCTCCTCATGGCTTCACTCTCAAAGCTATTTTTACCCAGTTCGAGCGTCTGTCCTAGGTAAACATATCTTCGAACAATCTCTAGAGTGGTTCCATTTACGGCAATCGGAGCAACGAACTCGTTGCACATGACTTTGGTTTTGTCCAAGTTCATCCGGAGACCAATGCGTTGAGAAGAGTTGGCCAAGCTGTCCAGCATCCGTTGCAAGTCTTCCAGCGATTCAGCCATCTTGACGATATCGTCTGCAAATCTTAGGTGAGAGATGCATTCGCTATTAATGTTGATACCACGTCGAGCCCAATCCAGCGTCTTAAACATATCCTCTAGTGCGTTGGAGAACAATTTCGGGGAAATTACATCCCCTTGTCTCACGCCTCGATGGAGAGGGATATGTTTCGTCTGCTGGTTTTGAACTTGGACTGTCATCGTAGCGTCATATATACACCTCATCACCTCGATGTATCGCCAGTCAACTTGGCATCGCTGCAAAGACTCCAGGACAGCCCAGGTCTCGACGGAGTCAAATGCCTTTTCATAGTCCACAAACGCTAAACAAAGGGGCCGATTGTACTCCTTTGTCTTCTGTACAATCTGCCGCACCGTGTGGATGTGGTCTATGGTGCTATAACCACTTCGAAACCCGGCCTGTTCCGGGGGCTGAAACTCGTCGAGTCTTCGGGCGAGACGGTTCGTGATAACTCTCGAAAACAACTTATAGACATGGCTCAGAAGAGATATGGGGCGATAATTCTTCAAAAGAGTTTTGTCACCCTTTTTGAAGAAGAGGACGACCACGCTTCTGTGCCATGCCTCTGGAGTTCTCCCGGTGAAGAGGACGTCATTAAACAGCACTTGGAGCTCTTTTATAAGTGAGGCTCCACCAGCCTTTAAGAGTTCTGTTGTAATTATTACATGAGATATGTCTCAAGCTTGTTGAATTTATTACGAAATTTTAATTATAGTTTAGAATTATGCTCGAATATAATAGTTTGCAGCGGAAAAACTTGTTACACGGATTGTCTATGTGTTACTCATTGCAGTTATCTGTTTGGCAATGAACTAGTAGAATTGTTACTATTCAGAGTGACAAAAACATCAAAGCCGATGGCTAACCTGTACTTTTTTGAACTGTTTAGAATTTATTTCACCGTAACAACTAATTGCATGTATATTTATGGCCACACATTACTCAGAAAGAAATATGTACGCACGAATTCTAAAATCAACCTTTTTATCTGCACATTAAATACAAACTACACAAAATACTTTACAAGAAACCCGATTCGGTTATTTTTTGCCACATTATCTTACTACGACTATTCAACTCACTACATCTCGACTACCTTACTGAAAAAACAAATATTAACTAACAACTTCATACATACAATTGTTACCTGTAATTCACCGGTCCTGTCTAACTGGATATTTTTTTACTTTTTGTACAGAAAAGTCAAGATGACTAATACAAATTTAATGGAAAATATAGCTAAACTAATCAGCTGGTTATGGACAACTTGTCAAATTACATGCAATAATAACATTTCACAAAACAACATCTTATATGTAAAATACATAACAAGAAAATTATTGCGAAATCACAAAACTACACAATTATCTACTTACCCCGACATCAATCCTCACCCGGGGTTAAATCCATGTGTTTTTACGTATAGTCTGCACAACACTACTTTCATAAACAAATATACAAAACAAATCTACAATAATTACATTACACCACTCACGAGAACACCAAAACAAAGGTTAATTGAAGAATCCGACAAAAATATGTTGCACGAGTTAAATGCGCGTGCGGCCTGCCGCGGTCACGGCTATCCCGAACTAAAAATAACATTTTCTTGCATTGTTTACCTAACGTGTCTATGGCAAAAAAGCGATGATAAGAGGCTGCATTTAAGTTTAGTAACATTGAAGTTGCATTTTCTATGTAACAAAACTACCAATATTCATATTGGAATATCTTTAAATTTGTTTAATGGATAGCAGGCAAGTTATACATGAGGTGGATACCTTGGAGGTAATAAATACAAACTTTAGCTTTTTGCCAGAAATGTGTAAAAAATATTTGGCCATTAACAGCGGAGTTGAAAAATTTACAGTTCTCACACAAAATATACGTAGTATACGCGCGAATTTCAAACACTTAGAAGTATTTTTGTCGAGAATTAATTTCTTACCTAGTGTCATAATTTTGACAGAGTGTTGGACGGACTGCTCTTTTGTCGAGATGTGTTTGGAGAATTATTGCTGTCACTTCTCCAAAAAGTCATTTAATCAAAATGACGGCATAGTTGTTTTTTCTAGGGTGGGTTTGAATGTAAGGGTAACTGAGCCACCTTTCAAGGATGCTAATTGCTTGATTATTGAAGTAGATAAAAAGATCTCTGTAATAGCTATCTATAGGTCACCATCTATATATAGCATAAGAGATTTTAATAGTTCACTGGATTCAGTCATTGGCTCCCTCCCGGCACATACAGCTGTAATCACAGGCGATATGAATATCGATATTGCGCCTACATCTACAGACAAGCGCGCGGAAGAATACTTAGAAATAGTTACAACTCATGGTTTTTTACCATCTTGTCGGTACCCAACACGTAACAACAGCTGTTTAGACCATGCGTTTGTCAGGTCATCGTTCCCATCATCGGCAGTGGTTTGTGCGTCTAGCATAAGCGATCACGATGCGGTTCTCTTGAGTATCCAGACAAAACCACCATTACTCAGACGGGACAAGACAACTTTAACGAAAATCAATTATGGTCTAGTCGCTAGTGACTTAGAACGAGTGAACTGGACAGACTTCTACAACATTCACGACGCCACGATAGTCGTCGACAAATTTCATCATATAGTAAATACTGCAATCGACAGGAATAAGTCTGTGTTACAAATTCCAAATTCAAAATACATTAGAAAAGAGTGGATCACCCCGGGCCTTTTAAAATGTATGAGAAAAAGGGACCATCTATATAGGCTGTCCAAGAAAAACCATGACATACAAACACAAATTAATTACAAAAACTACCGTAATATTTGTAATAATATCCTACAAAACCTAAAAGATGCTCACGAACGCCACAAAATTGAAATCTGCAATGGCGATAGTAAGAAACTATGGGGTACCATTAAAGAAGTATGTCACCTAAAATGTGCCAAGTCCGATAACAATGACCTACTCAAGTCTGCAGCGACACCAATACTTGCCTTAAATAAAGCAAATAATTTCTTTGCTACAATCGGCGAATCACTATCGAAGGAAATTTTAAAAAATCTTAATACCACAGAGAGCGAGCTTGCTGAAAGCACCAAAATCAGTCGTACTCCGGCTAACTCTTTTTACATGATACCTACAAACGAATCAGAAATTGCCAAAATTATAAGCAATCTTAAAACGAGATCTGCATGTGGAGATGATGGTATTGGCAACAGATTGTTAAAAGAGTGCAAACACGTGCTGATAGCTCCGATAGTCCATATCTGTAATACTAGCCTAGAAACTGGAACTGTCCCAACCGAGCTTAAGAGAGCTAACGTTTGTCCTATATTTAAGTCAGGCAATGCCGATGAAATTTCCAACTACAGACCAATTTCTCTTTTGAGCTCAATTTCGAAAATAATTGAGAAGGTTGTCAATGGTAGACTCGTTTCGTTTCTTGAGAAACACAATATTCTTTCCGAGAACCAATTTGGCTTTAGACCGGGTCGGGCAACAGAGGACGCCGTTGTAAATCTCATTGATCATGTGTCGGGAGCCTTAGACTCTGGTCGTAAATGCATTGGTGTATTTCTTGACTTGGCTAAGGCTTTTGACACGATTTCGAGAAGGATTCTCATCAGAAAGCTTGAGGGTATTGGTGTGCGTGGAATGGCATTAAACTGGTTCGAGTCCTATCTAAAAGATCGCAAACAAAAAGTAAAAGTTGGAGACTGCAGCAGTGATTTGATGGAAGTATCATTTGGAGTGCCACAAGGCAGCGTTTTAGGCCCAACTCTCTTCCTAATATATGTTAATGAACTATGCAACATCTCAATTAGTCAGGCTAAACTTTTTGCCTTTGCTGATGACACGGCAATCATATTTGATGGGGATGACTGGGACGACGTAAGTTATCAAGCAAACAAGGGTCTCCGACAGGTTGTTGAATGGCTACGATATAATTTGCTCACCATCAATGCTAGCAAAACAAAAATAATTGCTTTCCGTGTATCAGTTAAAACAAAACCTAACACAACACTTTGTATAAAACTTCATACATGTAAAAATACAAATGAGACACAGTGTGCATGCCCAAAACTAGGTCAAGAGCGTCATCTTAAGTATCTGGGCATTTACATAGATGAACTGTTATCATGGACAAAGCAGATTGAAGCTGTTAGTGGGCGCATAAGAAAACTTATTTTTATCTTCAAAAGACTCAAAGCCATTGCTGATAACAAAGTAATAACTATGGTGTATACTTCCCTCTGTACATCCATCTTGAACTATTGTGTTGTTTCCTGGGGTTCGGCTGGCACACATAATCTCCTGAAGCTCGAACGAGCACAAAGGGCTGTGTTGAAGGTCGCCTTCGGTAGAACCTACAGATATCCAACTGCAACCCTATATAAGGAAACAGTGCAGTTGACGGTGAGACAAATTTATGTTATGGCAACGGCGCTGCGATTTCACCGAGCTGCCCTCGCTGCGCAGATTGGTGGATCGGAAACTTCAATAAGCAGACGAAGCAATCGTTGGCCAGTTCCGAAAATAAAAACACTAGTAGGTCAAAGAAGATACAGCTTCCGCGGTTGCCTTATCTACGCAAAACTTAATAGAAAACTTAACATAATCAACAACTCCAAACACATCTGCAGAAATAAAATAAAAACTTACCTCAATAGCCTCGAATATAGAGATACTGAGGATATAGTAAGAATTGTTAGCTAATTTGAATGACTATTTTCGATGGTGTTTTCCACTAGTGATTCAACATTGTACAATTAGACATAACTTGTGGTCCACACTTTCGCAGCATTTACATAAACACTCCTTAGAAGTGCGCACGCGAACACACACACACAACTTCCCAAAATCAAGCCCACTCACACAACCCACTCATGCACACACAAACACACATCCCCTACTGCCACACACAAACATGTAGTTGTACTAGTTGTTGTTTCTTCTTGATTTCTTTGAGTACTTGATTCTGGTTCATGGCTACCCAAATATTAGTTTATACATCCAACTGCAATAATTGTATCGGAAGAGCACTAGTCATTGCAACACAGGGTATCCTACAGCGATGACTAGTGTCTGAATGTCGAAGAATGTCCAGAGTTAATCGGTTGAACATCTACAAATTATAATAGTCTTCACGAATATTGATAAATTTAAATTGCATATTATGTGTTATTTAATTGATAAGATAATCCATGTATTTTAATTTGTTTTTTCAAATGTAATTATTTTTGTTTCAAATAAATTATTTTATTATATTATTATTATTTTATATTATTATTGTTTCAAATTATTTTATTATTTTATTATTATTATGTAATTTCGTCCTCACCCGCGGCTTTTCCATTTTTAAGTTGCCCAAGAGCCATCACGATTTCGTCGAGACTTATCTCAGGCAGGTCTTCTGTATAGTGGCGAGTCAGAGTGGCTCTTCTGTCTTCCTCCTGCGTGAGATGAGGAGCATGTGAAGCGTACAGCTGGCCATAAAAGTTTTCCACTTCCGAAAGAATCTCTGCTTTAGATACAACAACTCTACCCGTGGTGGAGGTTAACTTTGTTAGGTGGCTTCTACCCAATGGCTTAACGAAAACTTTTGACCCCCGATTTTGCTCGATTGATTTTTCAATCAGGAGCGCGTTTGCTAACCGGAGGTCACGCCGTACAAGTTTGGTGATTTTCTTATTCAGAGCCTCTTGTTCTGACAAAGTTACCATGGGATTTCGTCGTTCCTCCATGAGTTGCAGAGTTTCCTTCGAAAGCTTCGACTTTCTGCCTTTGTGTCGCATTTCACAAAATTTTGTGCCTTCATCTCGCAGGACGCCTACCACTCTGTCGAGCTTTTGGTCAATGCTTTCTGTGGTTTCCAAGGCAGCAAATCGGTTCTCCAGTTTTAACTGGAACTTTTCAGACCCAAGCACGGTTTGGAGAAGGTTCGGACGGAGTGTTGATATTCTATAATATTATATTATTAATATAATTATTATTAATATAATATTATATTCTTTATATATATATAGAAATATTTTTGTCAAAAGACCAAAATCTGATTTTATAAAGAGTTTATTCTAAAATTTGAGCGTAAAACAGCGACAAATCCTATTATTTCTCTCTTGCTCTTTCTTGCGGTGTGCGATAAGGTAAGAAATACTCAAGGTCATTTGTTCGGGGTACGGCCTTAAAAACCACCCTTATGCATACAGGTATATATGCCTACTGCTGCGTCTGTTTTGATGTTTGATCAGTTTTTAGGTAAATGCTGATGCGGTGGAGGAAGCCGTGTGGCTAGTCTAGTGTCTAGAACGTGTGATTAGGAATCGTGAAAACAATCTCACGATTCTGAATTGAAAGCTACAAACCTACAAAGGTGAAGTTTGGCTAAAATTTTTTTGAAAACACTGCTCTTTAAATCGGAGTGCAGTAATATTTCGGTAATCGGAATATATATAAGTTTAAGTTACTGCTGCATCGCACAACACAGGTCACCCTAGTGTGGGAGTTCAGCGTTTACCGACTCAGTTTATTGTCTGTTTACAATTTGTCTACCATCTTGTTTTTAGCTTAGTCGGTGAGTGTATTATTTTAGTTGTTTATGCACAAATAAACGTTTTTTTATTTTTATCGACCTTACTTCTGGATTTAACTTTTTCGTTTTATTGTTCCGCGCGCATTGTACAAACTAAATTTCCTCTCATCATTTTTCCCTTACGTGTCAAGAGAAAAACCTAATAACGTAATGTTGATTAGTAAAATTATATCAAGTATATACCTACAACGTGGTGGATTTACCCCCAACAATATTTTAACAGTCCATTCAAACACTGATGTAGACTTCATCACCCAAGGTCTCTTTCCCCTCAGCATGGTAGATCACGAGATAATTCGAGTCAAAGTTTGACGTAAAATTCCCACCAAATCACCAGCTTCAACCCTAAAGCATGTACAGCAGACAAACGACCTTGCCACCGACGCTGCGACATCGTACAAAAATCCGTGCGGAGATCTGGCCATTAGGGGTATGTCAAATGAAATAACAACCAAAAAATTATATTTTTTTTTTGGAAATTTTTTTTGAGCTTTCATGCCTAATTTTCACATACATGATTCAAAACTTAATGTAGATGAACTACCATAAACATTGTTGCACCTTTCTGCAACACCTTGTATACACAAGAACATGTGGATTTACACAAGTTCTAGACCATAATTTTATTGCATCGATTCGATCTTCGTTGCGTTCCCGCCAAAACTCCAGAGCAACAATGTCGCCAGTCACCCCAGCGCTCGGAAGCTCCTGTCGCACAGGACATGAAAAATGGCCGCCACTTCCAAATTTAATTACGAAAGAGTTAGACTAATAGACGACAAAATAGGGCATGAAGATAGCAGTTCTGATAGTTTCCTGGGAAGACTAATTATACATTTGATAAATTGTTTATCAGACTATTAATTAATTGCCTTGTGTCTAATTTATTTTCTAATAGCAGCAACCCGGCGGTTTTTATTTTTCGTTCCCGTTACTTTTTCGTTATAAAAAGTAGGCTGTATGTTATTCTAGACTATAATTTAACTGTGTTCCTAATTTCAACCCTATTCGTTTAGACGTTACGACGTGACAGAGCAATAATAATTAATATTAAGTAGTGGTAGGACTCTTAGCAGAGTCCGCCTGGGGAAGTACCACACCTTTGCCAAATATTCTACCGCCAAGCAGTAATGTGCAAACATTACTGTGTTCCGGTTTGAAGGGCAATGATTCCAGAGAAATTACAGGGCTTAGAGACATAATATCTTAGATCTCTGGGTGACGAGCGCAGTGCAGTGCTAGGTAATGATTTGGACTATCATGTTCCAATAGCTGCGTGTTACTGTGCTGTTATGTAGCAGGCATGTTGCTTACCATCAGGCACATGATTTGCTCGTCTCGTCACTCTATGCTATAAAAAAAAAAGATACAAACATCCAAAGTTTTATGTGTGTAATATTAGCAGGATAACATTATTTTCATGGAACGTTTCTTTTTACTCGTTTTACGTTCCAAACCACGCGATTTATAGCGCGGAACGGTGCTAGTAATTTGACAGCAGAACAAGGTTCGCGAAGTCAGCTAGTTCTATGGTAAATTAATAATAATTAAATGCCAAAATAATTTCAAACCCCTATTTTCGTCTGCTCGATGTCAAATCCTCCGTAGTGCTTAATATTTTGGTCCGCTTCAGCTGAACCAATTATAAAGTTAAATGAGGTTCTGTCCCGACGCACATCCATGCTGTCTCTAGAACATGACTGTAAAACATTCAGAATATTGTTTAAGCTTTTAGCTCATTTGACCGTCATGGCTTAGTGGCTGAAACGTGCTGCTATATTTTATAATATAATTAGCAGTTACCCGTGGTTTTACCCTTGTAGTTCCCATTCCTGTTATTTTACCGAAATAAAAGTACCTACGTTATGTGTTCTTCCAGATTATAATTTCACTGTTCTCCAAAGTTCGACCTAATCCGTTCAGACGTTAAGAGCTGTCCATCCAAATATCCAAATTTTGACATGTGTAATATTAGTTGGATTTATCTCCGCGGACTCGTTTCCACTAGGTGCATGCCTTTTATGAAGTAAAATCCGCCTGGGGGAGTACCACACCTTTGCCAGTTATTTTACCGTCAAACAGTAAGTTACTACTGAGTTGCAATCTATAGTTGGAAATGTTTCTATAGAAATTACAAAGCAACAAGATAAGTCATTTGATATCTCTGGGGAACGAGCATAGTGCAGTGCTAGCTAGTGATTTGCACTCTTCATGTTCAAATAGCTGCGTTGCACTGTACTGTAATGTGCAATTATTATTGTGCTGGTTATGATTAGGCGAATGTCTTCCTCGTCCTCCCACTCATTAGAAAAACATTAAGCAAAATTGCCGTTTTTAAGACATTAGCTCAAGACTTACGTATTTACACCTTTGCCAGTTATTTTACCGTCAAACAGTAAGTTACTGAGTTGCAATCTATAGTTGGAAATGTTTCTATAGAAATCACAAAGCAACAAGATAAGTCATTTGATATCTCTGGGGAACGAGCATAGTGCAGTGCTAGCTAGTGATTTGCACTCTTCATGTTCAAATAGCTGCGTTGCACTGTACTGTAATGTGCAATTATTATTGTGCTGGTTATCATTAGGCGAATGTCTTCTTCGTCCTCCCACTCATTAGAAAAACATTAAGCAAAATTGCCGTTTTTAAAACATTAGCTCAAGACTTACGTGAGCAAAAAACTGTAAAACATTTCACCAAAGTCAAATTAGTGTAGAAACCATCAAAATTGATTTACAATTGACAAAACTATCGCGTAACATAAATACAAAAAAAACATTCCACCTTTGAGAAACTTCTCCTGTTTTGAACGCTCAAAACTAAAGTAAATAAAATACTCCTAATATGTATTATAAATGTGAGATTTTCGATGTTTGTTGCTCAATCACGTCGTACAAAAGTTCAAAGAGTTCTGCCACTGCTGCTGAATTACAAGTACTTTGCATGAAAGTACAAAATTCAATTGTAGTTTTTAACTTTCTCGATTAAAACTAATCTTTACAATACTATACAGGACTTGACAAAATAATCCAACGGGCTTTGAAATGCTACGACATGATATTGTAACACGATGCCAATAAAAAGTATGAGCTTAAACTTTTTCGTACGATCCCCTTCATGTTGTCTCCGATGCATTAACACTTCTTCATCCTATGACCCAGTCAACATTACAATGAGGTTTTCCATAATCGAAACGTCTCGCTACCCTCAGGATCGTAGGGATCAGCCTGGATTTAGGACGTGGTAATGTATGGGACCCTTCCGCCCGCCTTGGGACACGATTTATGACAGCATACCCTTATTTGACAGCTCTTGCAAAGTGATAAAAGCGTAAGGATCAATCATGAAAGTTGGTTATTAAAAATATTGCCAGTTTCATCGTGTGATAAACTACAACCAGCTTCGAGTAAAGGAAAATTTTGAAGCCGTAATTTAGGGTTTAGGGACACTTCTGAACAGAACGCGGGGTTTTGCAAGATGGCGGGTTTTCCGCTTGACCGAATTTTTCCTCTAATAATTTATGAGTTGTCATAATTTTCCCAAATATATTTTTATTATCAATACATCTTTGGTATGAATAGGTATATTATCCTGTTTTTATGTTTAGTACTAAAACTTGAGGTTCTAAGAAGGGAAACATTGTATCAGCATGCATTTTCATTTACTTTAATGAAACACGACCATAAAACATTGGGGTTGGCACTCTAAAGAGAATATTCGTAGCGAATATTTTTGGAACAAAGTTACACCATTCAGTACCTTAATTCTGTTTTGTAGTTTCCTTGTGCATTGTTCGTGGGACTTCAGACACCTTCAGTAATTTAAGGGGTATTTTTAATTAACAGTTTAGAGAAAGTAGTGCTTTCTTGCGCTGCATTTTACGATTTTAACGAGTACTTACGTTTAGTTAAATAATTATCATACTAATATTGTGTTGTTTGTGAAAATAATATTGCTTGTTACATAAGAAACTCTTTAAAATGATATCTGGACAAAGTCACAGCACATTTATCAATAAATTAGCTGTTTTAATAATATCTCAGACTTTGTGATTCTCGTAAAATCAACCCAAATAGAAAACATTTGAACCGCCATATTATAAAACTTGACTTAAACACTTTTTGTTCGTTTTCGTCACGAATCTCTAAAATTTCTCTGCACGTACTCATGTGAGACATAGGTACTCACAGGAGTACCTAAAATACAGGTCTTGAATGTTTGGAACACGGCTGGAAACGTTAGCATTTTTTTTTAATTGTTATAGTTGCACCTACACTGTACTTGACCGCCATTTTACCTGACAGCAAGCGACGGAGGTGAGGTTTTTCGATGGACCGTGCTTACCTAGAAAAAATCAATTCACTATCGATTTGAAGACACCAAGATTGTCTAACCTAACCAACATTCCCAAGCCTGGACGTTCTTATCGCAAAATTACAGTCAAATCTCTTCGTTCGAATTTTTGGCACATCAAGCATGAACCGATGTCACTGTATCGAGTATAATTAAAAAAAAAATGTGTGAATGAAAAATCTAAAATGTTTCCTAAAATATATTCACAAGAAAGCATACTTTTCAGAATTGATAATTTAATTTTCCTACTTTTAAACATACCTACCTAAAAGATTTTTTTTTAATTTTACAAGGGATTCTATTTCCGTTAGAAACTCCCGCTGCATTTGTAGAAAGTGTAAAACAAACAGCCGTCGACTTCGGAGTTTTTGGGTTCACAACTCGTCAAGCGTATTTACATAGGCATAAAACTAACAAGCAAGTTCCATTGCAGTTCCATCACGGCTACAGTTTCGTGTGTCTTTTCCTTGTTTTACTTTACATTGTCCAAAGTTAACTAACATTAAACAAAATTTATTCCATTAGACAAAAAACAAAGTTTGCGTAACAGACGCCTGCTCCCAACTTACAACGTTCAGAAACTTTAGATTCCTTTAACTTTAATTACCCCCCCCCCCTTCACAGTTGAGATCAGATAAAATTGCATTTCCCGAGTTGCTGGGATGGCTTCGAAGCCGCTTCTAGAAGATTCGGTTAAAAATGTTTCAAGAAAACTTGTGGCTGAAGTTCTTGGATTTCAAATTTCTACGATGAATTATAATTATGGACAAACTGGTAGCATCCCGCGATTTCACTCGCGTGGATCTCGTTTCCATTTTTTGTTCTATTAAAATAAATACAGTTTTGGTGAACAATTAACACGCAATACCATCTGACCCCAAGCTTAGCAAAGCTTGTATACTATGGCGGCCACATAGCCGATATAATACTTATATATGTAATATAGTAGCCCAGCTCAGTAATAAACAGCATAACCCAATAAATGATCGCACTACTCGGTACCTTCTAACGTTCTATCGCAAGGAGAGAGTCCAGGCCATAATCCACCACGCTAGCCCACTGCAGGTTGATGAATGACGCTTGACCTAGAAAATATTCGGAAATGCGTCGGTTTCCTGACGATGTTATCCTTTTCCGTTTTTAAGTTAGCGGCATTACGCACATGAGTTCGAAAAAGGTAATGGTGCGCGTAGGATTCCAACCAAGGGTCCCAAATCAGCAGTTGCCGTTCTCCGGACTAGACCACACCGTAACATTCCCGACTTGACCAGTCGTAACTTTCCCGACTAGACCAATCGTAACTTTTTCGACCAGACCAGCCGTAACGCATTATTAGTATTAGTAAAAACAAACGTCAACTGGAACAGGTTGCCTGAGGATGTTATTTCGGCAAAATCATTGAACTCTTTCAAGAACAAACTTGAGAAATGGATAGCAAAAGACAATATCATTTTAACAGATAATTACCTATAATTTTGTAATTGCATAAGCAGCTAAGCTGCTCGCCTATTATTAAATAAATAAAATAAATAATACTCAGTTTCTACACATTACAAATTTACAATCTACTTGGCGTAGATTGTAAACCATGAACATCAACTCACTAACATAAATTAATTAATAAAAGCAATCAGTAAACACAAAGATATCTGCTCAATACAAATTTACAAGCTAAAGTTATTTAGTATCTGTATCGTCCATCGCAATTAACGAAGTAAACATAGAGCTCGTTAATATTAACTGATGTTCGTACCAGACATGCCATAGTCACAGTAAACAACAAACATGAGATAATAGGACCGGGGAGGAAAAATCACTAAGATACAAAGGCTATAAGATATGAATAGAAACAAATTTAATTAATTTTGCTAATATTATAAATGCGAAAGTTTGGATTCTTAGATGATTGGATGTTTGTTGCTCAATCACGTCGTGAAATTTGAAACACAAACAGATTATAGTCTGGAATAAGTTATAGGCTACTTTTAATCCCGGGAAAATAACGGGAAGGGGAACTACGCGTGTTAAACTACGGGGCACTGGTAGTAGTAAATGTTATATTATTTCTGATATTTGTACTTTCTAACTGCGTTCTGAAATTTCCTTTACCTTATCATTGGAATGGTCTACATTTCGAAACAAGTATGTTAATCAAAAGTTTCATTTAGAATAACTTCTTTTTAACATTGATGTAGTTTCGTTTAGGAATACTTCAGTAAAATGCTTCTTTTTCGGATATCTATTTATATAAAGTTACATTGAAATTTATAAATATACTTTGGTGAAATGTTTTTTTTCGTGTATCAATGTGAAAAATATTTTGAGTATATTGAGTATGTCCATGAGTATGTGTACTTGGGCCAATTAGTCTCTTTCCAGGCGCGACAAGAAGCAGAAGTTTCACGTCGCATCGAAAACGCCTGGAAGAGCTATTGGTCCATGAAAGAACTCATGAAGGGAAATATGTCTCTATCCCTAAAACGCAGACTCATGGACATGTGCATCCTCCCTATCTTAACATATGGAGCACAAACATGGTCTTTGACTAAAAGTCAAAAGTCCGACCTTTCTGTTTGCCAACGAGCTATGGAGCGCAGTATTCTCGGAGTAAAACTAACGGATAGAATACAAAACACCATACTGCGTTCTAAAACCGGAATAGCCGATGTGACTCAAAAAGCAGCCAATTTGAAGTGGGATTGGGCTGGACATGTTTGCCGCATGTCGGATGATCATTGGGCCAAAACTACCACGCAGTGGAAGCCAGATCGCAAACGACGACGCGGCAGACCAAAGAAACGATGGCAAGACGACCTCGACGAATATCGGCAAGATTGGACTGTGTTAGCCGTTGATAGGGAAAAGTGGAAGGAGGGTAGGGAGGCCTTCGCCCAACATTGGGACAAGACAGGCACATAATAATGTGAAAAAGGAAACTTCACTGAAACGATTCTTTTTTGTATGTTTGTGTAAAGTTTCATTTCAAGGTAGGTAGGTATACCTACTTCAGTAAAATGCTTTTCTATCACCAATACTTAACTTGAGCTTGGGCGTCATAAAATTCGAAATGTTTGACTTGACTACATTGATTTAAAATTCATTGAAAATAGGCAATTTTTGTATCATGGAAGCTTTGAGTTCAGGTTTGAAATATGGAGTTAGAACGAGATAAAAAGGTCAAAAACTCATAACGTTTTATACCTTCATAAAATTAATTCGTAAATATGTACAAGAATTAAAAAACAAAGGAGAGATATTATAGACAAGGTTTTTTTTTGTTAATACAGTCGATATTTTTATTTTGTAGTAGTGTGATAAATAAAATACTCTTACGTATGTTACCTGATTTCTCGAGGACGCCCGGATTGATTTTAATATTTATTTCTTTGTTCGGATGAGTATGTTTCTTGAATGGTCCCGTATAAAATTTATCGAAATCGGCCAGGTGGTTTTTGAAATATTACCAAAAAACTAAAAAAAATGTGTACAATTTTGTCTAGATGACATAGTTCTAGTTTTCGCAAAAGTTATGAAATTCGATCTTATCAACACGAAATTGTGTATGTACATCAAAAAAACTTGTTTTGCAACAAAAAGGCTAAAAAACGTAGTAAACGTGTTTGTAGACCGCGTCGTTCCTTAACATCAGGACGTCTACTCTAATTCAACGAAAACGTAATTTCGAAATAAACTCGCGATTTTCCAACTCCGATTCTACTTCGATCCGTCGTTTTGTCCGTTTAAGTGTTCTAAGCATACTCTAATTAGAGTAGGCTTAGAACATTTAAACGTCAAACAATGTTGTATCGGACGAAACGAAGTAGAACGAGAGCAGGAAAGTCGCGATGTTTTTTTCGAAATTTCGTTTTCGTAGAAACAGAGTAGACGTCCTGGTATAGAATAGATGGTGGTCAATCGTTAACTTAAAAAACACTTTTCTGCGTGACACTGTGCTATTATGGACATATATGTTGCTCACCATCAGACACATGTCCTACTCTTTCTCTCAGTCTATACTACATAACAAAGCCTGTTCATGAAACAATTTCTTACAAGCCACCTTTCTTTGTTTTCTAATTTATGAACAGATTTAATGGCAGGTAAGTATCTACACACAATTTCGAACAATTATAATTTGTCAAAATTTCAAACAAATATATTTGTCAGAAAATACGTTCATTAGCTTACGTACTGTAATTGATTGGCCCTCCCAAGATATCACGTATTAGGTACCTATTCACAAGGTTCATATAATTTTATATCCAATATAAAGTAATGGATGACGCTTAACGGGTTTCGAGGATTTGCAAACGATTATTGGGGCTGTTGTCACAGCGTCGTAAATAGAAAATGGTGAATAAAAACGTTGGATTGTTGTTTTGGTCGAATAAATTACTTTTTGTGATGGAATATTGTCATAGTTTACGTTTTTTAGGGTTCCGTAAAACGTAAAAACGGAACCCTTATAGATTCGTCATGTCTGTCTGTCTGTCTGTCTGTCTGTCTGTCTGTCCGTCCGTATGTCACAGCCACTTTTTGCCGAAACTATGAGAACTACACTGTTGAAACTTGGTAAGTAGATGTATTCTGTGAACCGCATTAAGATTTGAACAAAAAAATTTAAAAAAAAGAAAAATTAGGGTTGCCCCCCATACTGAGAACTGAAACTCAAAAAACTTTTTTTCGTCAAACGTACACGTGTGAGGTGTCTATCGATAGGTCTTCAAAAATGATGTTGAGGTTTCTAAAATCATTTTCGTCTACACTGAATAATTTACGCAAGAGACACTTCCAAAGTGGTAAAATGTGTGTCCCCCCCCCTCTAACTTCTAAAGTAAGAGAATGAAAAATCTAAAAAAAATATATGATGTACATTACCATGTAAACTACCAACGAAAATTAGTTTGAACTCGATATGATGAGTAGTTTTTTTTTAGTACGTCATAAATACACTATTATTGAAACTTCGACCAAAGTTACAACGAACTACAAGAACTATGTGTACTATGTATATTATGTTACTTGCTGCAACGGAACCCTTCATGGGCGAGTCCAACTCGCACTTGGCCACTTATTTATATCTCGTTTGTAGCTGAGTCAGAAAAAGTCCTCTGCATTGGGATCTTAGGTAAAGAATGAGTAAATAAATCAGGTTTTTTCACACGGTTCCTTTGTACCAATCGTAAGCAGATGAGGTGTATGTTTACTATGGGAACGTAGTGATGTGCTGCGACAAAAGTATGACACTTCCACAAGAGCGACAAGACAAGAGCGATCTTATACCACCTAGCCCTTTTTTCTATCGGACTTCTCGTAGCTCGAAGAAGCGGCATCGTTTCATGATTGATGTACCAAAGACACGAACAAAGAGGTTTGACTCTACTTTTGTGATAAGAACGTCTAGACTGTGGAATGAGTTGCCTGAGTGGGTTTTTCCCAATGGTTATTATCTTGGTGTCTTCAAATCGAGAGTGAATTAGTTTCTTCTAGGTACGCACGCTCCATCTTAGACCGGATCGTCGCTTAACATCAGGCGAGATGGTGGTCAAGTGTAAACCTATATATGTTAAAAAAAAAAATATCAGCACGTGCTTTCGGTGTAAAGCGTTTGCTCTACTCTATGCGTAGTAAATGTAAACTCTTTGATTGGGATATTTTTCTAAATGGAAACTTCTTTGGTTATTTTGAGCATTTTTTCTTAGGGGAAATCTTGTGATTGATGGGAAATCTTTGTATTATTTTAGTGGCGTAACATCGGAGCGGCTGGAAAGCAGCAACCGCCTAACTAAATCGGCTTTGGATTTGTTATTGCCATCTCTGTCATTTCAAACGAAAATAAAAGAGAGAGAAACATCAAAGCTAAGACAGTTTTCATTCGGCGGTAGACCCCCCGACCTTCTAGTCATCTTTGATCTCGCAATTTTCAACCATATCGTTATTATTCGTATAAAGGTACGATGGAACGTGCTCATCTAGAAGAAACTGATTCACTCCTGATTTGAAGACAACAAGATTGTAACGAATTGAGATCCACTCAGGCAACGCATTCCACGGCCTAGACGTTCTTATCATAAAAGTAGAGTCAACCCTCTTTTATGCAGGTGACACAATGTATGCACATTGTATGCATTTGGACTCATGTTCAAATACCTACACTGCACTACACTATATTCTGTATTATATGCCTGATATACCTAATGCTATTACGCAAGTCAGTCACCCCTACTCATAAGAATTCACCTATTCATCAAAACAGGTCTAACGCGTGCTCCATCATCGCTCCGACGCTACGCCGCTGCGCCGCAGCGCTGCATTAGTAAGTCGATGACTCGAGCCCATAGGGGCTCGAGACACGGACTCGATACTCCTATGAGTTTCTCTACCAAAGCGTGTTCAAAGAAGTTTTTACTTCAAAAAGTCCGATATTATTATAACACCTACTTTTGATAGTTTCGTAGGTATTAACTCAGCCCATTTCAGCTTGGTCGCGTCTACTCAATCTACCTCAGAACATAAAATAAAATCTAAGGGTGAGCATCGATATTAATCAAAAGATGTGCCCGAGCACCTTGAAATTGTTAACAAATTGCGTCTCAGTGTGTAGGGTGAGTGGTTTACAAATACCAATCTATTTGACCCCTAGAATCGCAAGCGACGAGGTACGTAGCGGTTCTACTTATTTTGGTTGTTGACAACAAACAGCGGTATAAACGTCGGGTGATCACCGCTTCTTACTATCGACTAAAACAGAAAGAGTGAGCTCACGCTTCTCAACAATAAAACAATTCCGTGTGCCTAAAGTTTGGGAGGGCACATCCATAGATTGATATCGATGAGGGTGAGGTCTTTGTGGAGCCTCGACGACTGACAGAGTGTGAAACTTTACGAGCCCATTATATTTAAGGGTTAAAGTACCTGAGCTTTGGTTATTCGTTCGTACTGATTTACTTATCGACTTTCTGAAACGACTTACCAGTTTTGCAGTCACGAAAGTTTCCAAATTGTTACAGATTTCATCAGGAATTAGTTGTTTTTGATTTATTTAAAAAAATACTCGCTTTCAGCGGATAGGAGCTAGACCGAAATAAAGTGTAGTAAGACTATTCTTTTATATATTCAAGAGTGGCGAGAGGAGCAGGACAGGACAGTGGCTGATGGTAAGCAACATGCCTGCCACATAACGGCACAGTGACACACAGCTCCAATAGCTGTGAACATGAAGAGTGCAAATCATTACTTAGCACTGCACTGCGCTCGTCACCCAGAGATCTAAGATATTATATCTCTAAACCCAGTAATTTCTCTGAAACATTACCCTTCAATCTGGAACAGTAACGCTTAGACGTTACTGCTTGGAGGTAGAATAACTGGCAAAGGTGTGGTACTTCCCCGGGCGGACTCTGCCAAGAGTCCTACCACTACTATAATAGACTTTATTTCAACACTTCTTGCTATACATTTTGTAGAGGTATATAGTAACGTGTTATTTATACAGTACACGGTAATAAGCATACGGTCCGCCTGATGATTAGCGGTAGTCGTTGCTTTGAACATCCGAAATGTTAGGAATTTCATGTTTATAGTATAGTGACGAGACGAGTAGGACATGTGCCTGATGGTAAGCAATACGCATGTTTATAACAACACAGTAACACGCAGCTATTGGAACATGAAGAGTCCCAATTATAACCTAGATACCTCGTCACTCAGAGATATCAGATTTTGTTATCTCTATGCCTTGTAATTTCACTTGCCCTTCAAATTGGGATACAGTGATGTTTTCACATTACTGCTTGGCGGTAGAACAACTGACAAAGGTGTGATACTTCCCCACGCTGACTCTGCAAAGAGTCTTTCCACTACATAAATGCTGATGACAATTTGTTAAAAGTCTTAATACTTTTGGCTAAATTTAATCGACTAAATTAAGAAACAAATTTAGCATTAATTTAGCATTGCTTGCTTCAATGCTCGCTTCTGAATTTAGTATGCTATTACACTTCACTGAATTCAGTACTGACTAAATTCCGTTAATAAATTTAGCCTTTAACCCGGAGATCCTACATCCACAGACTAAGTAGAGAGCCTACATCCTTTGTCGAAATTCATCGGAAACAGTGTCAGAAAAAGGGAACGTCACAGTCTGCCAGTAGCTTAGATCAATAATAAGTTTGTGTAAACTCTTTGGCAAGTAGAAATCTATCTAACTAGCAAATGGGTCCACTGTTTCGTTATTTCGAGGACATAATAAATTGATCGTATGCTGCTAGTAGTTTAAATACGAGTTTAGTTTTTCTCTCTTATTCTCCAAGTACGGAGGAAATCGCTCTTCAATTTAAATCACTCTTCAGTTTAATCGAAATGTATTATAATGTTTAATTTTGTTTGTTTCAGAATCTTAAGAATCAAATCATGACAACGAACGTGTGGGTAGAACAGGTGAGTCGATAAATATTTATGATGTAATAAATTTATTTTATTTTCATATAAGACTACAAATTATTTTCATGAAAACAAAATAAAAGTACGGCGACGCCAAGAGAGATCAAATAGTAGGTAAGTTTCATCTCATAATTAGAAAACAAAAAACATTTTTTTTTTGTTTTCTAATTATTCTAATTATCTCTAAAAAACAATGTTTTTAGAGTATATAATATGGTAGTCAATGTTTTCTCACGTTAATACCATACGTATAACACGAAACTATTAAATACTATCAATCAATCGGAACACAACCATAACACAAAATAAAGGATGGTGTCGAATGAACCTAATTAAAAAGCTATAATTAGGAGTAATACATTACAAATCGATCAATTTCTATTAATAGACTAATAACTCATATCTTACGACTGAATCAAAAAAATCTAAAAACGACTCGAAACGCAGAAAACCAAATACTCCAAACCGAAAACCCCCAATTAAGTTCCCTTTCATTTTTAATTCGGCAACAAGGAAAAATGAGCGCACAAAAGCCCCAGGGACAAACAGGAGATGTCTCATTCTCTGCAGTTAAACCTTGACAAATGGTCAGCGTCCCTTCCGGGCCTGGGACGGGACGAGCCGGGCGTCAGTGACGACAGCGGACTCGGCCTTCCCGATCGACGCCCGACGCTTTTGTAGACGTGTCAATCCGTACGTGACTTATAGAATTTAGCAAGGAATTCGGACTGAGTTTGGCTGTTTACCGGGGTATTGCGTAAGCTCTTCTATTTGGGATTTTTCGTTTGATTTGGGTATGTTATTATTTGAATTGTATTTGCCAGCCCGTCGATATGGGAGAAGTTTGTTGTGTATCGACTATGACATTGACTTCTGAGGAAGCTTAGAGTGCTGCCAATTTGTCTACATCTATAACTGTAAATATATATCTATAGTTTTTGATACAGTAGATCCCCTTAGCTATATTTCACCCACATATGTGATACTAGCAGCGTCCCGCGGTGTTACCCGCAAAGTTCCCGTTCCCGTTGTGCCCCTTGTTTTTCCGGGATGAAAAGCTTATGCCTAAGCCTATGTGTTTTTCCAGACTATAATTTATCTGTGTTCCAAATTTCAGCCCCATCCGTTCATACGTTGGGACGTGATTGAGCAACAGACATCCAAACATCCAAACAGACATTTATAATTTTAGTAGGAAGTAGGATAGGATAGGATGTAACATCATATTTTAAGCTATTACGGTTATTTCCTACTCTAGTATTATTAACTACGGGATATAATATTATTGCGATATTACTATGCAGATGTATGCACCCTGTGCACGCATAATCCTACTAATATTATAAATGCGAAAGTTTTTAGGTTTAGATGTTTGTTGCTCAATCACGTTGGAACATTCGGTTTGAATCGGATTGAAATTGCGCTGCTACTAAGATACCATTATCCTAATTGGTAACACTAATGTTGGTCAGATTTTTAGTTTTTTCGCAATATACTCTTTCTAGTCTATATTTATCTATTCATGGAGACTTTATAAAAACGAAACGATCAGCGTAAAACTAACTTCATTTGTGTCCACACGTCTTTGACATCAATTTCGACTTAGCCTCGGTTTTATGACCTCCAACCCAGATACATCTGATCCGCAAACTATCGGGAGCGATCCGGCAAATAAATCGTAAACTGCGTCATCATAACATTTTTATAGTAAAAGTTACTTGTGTTTGGATCGAAAAGAATGAAACGGAACGATTCGGAGTAAGGACTAAAGATGGAAAACTGTCCGCTTTGGAATAGTTAGTATAATGTTGGTGTCTTCAAGTTGAGAGATCTAGACATGCTGACGCTTTTCTAAATAGTCAATGGGAAATGCCGACACATTTCTAGATGGCCAATGGTCCCGAGTTTACCCGAAGATTTCTTATCATTCCCAAACGTAGGATTCAATTCACAGCCCTCAAAAAATCTGTATGAGGTGCCCCAAAAGAAGTTTTCACTTCAAAAATGTTGGAAAAGGATAGAAGTGAAAAATACAAGGCACTGAGATCAATCATCTTAGTAAAAAAAATAGGAACTGCCGATAGAAATGAAAACTTATAACTCGGAATTTGATAGCTTACTTTGGAAACTACACGGGTGTAACCGGAGGGTGTGGTCTAGTCATCATGGCATGACCATCTAGAAATGCACCAGCATTTCCCATTGGCTGACGCATTCTAGATGGCCATGCCATGATAGACAGGCCACGCCCTTTTAGCACTTCCCATTGGATGACGCATTTCAAGATAGCCAATGGCTATCATATCCGAGCGTGACGTTAGAATTCATTTCACAGCCCACGAAATATTTGTCTAGGCGCGCCAAAAGAAGTTTTCACTTCAAAAATCTTATTTTATTCTTATCCAACACCGCACTGCAGTGCTAGGTAGTGACTTGGGTTCTTAATGTTTCGATAGCAGCGTGACAATGTACTGTTTTGTGCAAACGTGTACCTGTTCATCAGGCGCATGCACTGTTTGTTCCATCTACTCACATCACTCTACACTATAAAAGAAGATCATTTTCATTTGTCTAATTTAGTAATGATATTAAGCGAAGTATACATTTAGAACGCCTGTACTCTTTCTTACCCAGATATTATTTCTTGGCGGTAGAATAAATGAAAATGCGTGTAACTTCCGCCGATGGAGTCTGCTACGAAATCTTTGCAAACATAACTTAGAGCAAAATTTTTAAAGCTTTAAATGTTTGGAATGAAGCCGTATAAAGTCAACAATTTTCGAAATTAAAAATAAAACATTTCTAGTTTCGTTAACTAAATCTAATTAAACCCACTTTTGACGTGACAACGTCTTATAATTCGATGAAGCCGGCTGCACGCCCGCAAAACATGACGTCATGTGCCGTTAACGCCGTTACCTCGCCGCCGGCGTTACCTCGCTCTAAGGCGTAGTTGAAGTTGTCACGTTCAACTAACGTCAGTAACCCGACTTTACAGACAACCATTTTTTTTACTAACCTAATTCCTACTAAAACTATAAATAGTCAAAGTGTGGATGTTTTCTGTTCAATCACATCTGAACGCTGGAATCGATTTCGTTGAAATTTGGAAAACAGTAAGATTCTGGTGCCACAGATAGTCTGAAATAACATATACAGGTTAACATATACTGTACAGGTATACTTAGGCATTTAATTGCGGGTATATTACGCGAACGAGAACTACGCGACTAAAACCACAAAACTGCTACTATCGTATAAACACATCTAACCAAAAATATCGTCCATAACTAACAACAGAGAGAATAATCCAATAAGTTTCCACCATGAAAGCTCCATCAAGCCTGTAAGACGGGCTGACGGCAAGGAAAACAGGAAGACGAATATATCAAACCTCCAGCCATTTTGATCAAAGCTGATAATATCTCACGACATAATACGCTTATCTATCTCCGATAATTTCAATGATAAGTGATGCCTTCCTCGGATAATGCGAAAACTCAATATCCACAACTACCACAGGTTATAATATGGCAGAAGCTAAACTTTTTGAAGTGAAAACTTCTTTTGGCGCGCCTAGGCAGATTTCTCGTGGGGTGTGAATTTGATTCTAGCGTCACGCTCGGGTATGATAAGAAATCTTCGGGTAAACTCGGGACCATGGCCATTGGTCATTTAGAAATGCGTCAGCCAATGGGAAATGCTGAAAGGGCGTCGCCTGGCCATCATGGCATGGCCATCTAGAAATGCGTGAGCCAATGGGAAATGCTAACGCGTTTCTAGATGGCCGTGGCATGATGGCTAGGCCACGCCCTCCGGTTACACCCGTGTAGTTTCTTTTTTATACAGATGTTATATAGGTTTTCACTTGACCGCCATCTTGTTTTGTGTAAGGCGACGATGCAGTCTTCGGTAGAACATGCTTACTTCGAAGAAACCTATTCACTCTCAACTCGATGACGTTAAACGATTGTGACAATCGAGAAACACCCACTCAAGCCACGTATTTGACAGCCTAGACATTCTTATATTGTTTTTACACTTTAGCGATACTAGACATTTTTGTTAATTTTTATAATAATACTAGCAGCACTCCGCGGTTTTACCAGCGCACTTCCCGTTTCCGTTATTTTTCTGGGATAAAAAGTAGTTTAAGTGTTATTCCAGACCATAATCTTACTTTCTACCGAATGTGAAGCCGATCCGTGCAGTCGTTGCGACGTGATCGGGCAATAAATATCGAAACATTAATATTTATTGTATTAGTAAGATAGGTATACATAGCTATTTATTACACCTACAAATAATTATAAACAACAACGAACTTCGCCTCACGGTGTAACGTGCAGCTTAACAAACACTTAAAGAAGTAGCCAATCTATAATTCTCGGTAATGTATGTGCTTACTACCTTCTTATTAAATTTCATTCAAATCCGTTCAGCCGTTACAGATATACTTGAGAACAAACTTAAACACGCCTAAGCTTTCGTCTTAAATAATAATAGATACAAAGTGTTTGCTTCATGTATTCATATGTGTTGAATAATGTGACGAGGTCTTAACATAAATCAATTGCAGTTAGTTAATAATAATTATAGAATGTGGTGAACAGTCCTGGTAACTTTTAATAATGATTAATTTTAAGTATGTTTTAATACAAAGATGCTAATAATTACACTTAAACCAGAACATCAAAGTGAATAAGTAAATATCCAAACAGCTTGATAACTGTTTAGTTCTCTTTATCTCTATTTAACAAATTTTGCTGTTTTAACTTAGTGATAGATACTACAATACTACTAGATACTACGGGAATGAAATAGTCAAATATCGTCCAAATTTTTTTAAGTCAATAAAATGTAAAAAAAAACGCTTTACAACCATTGAACTCTTAAAACACTAAAAAGCGGCACGCGCTCTTCTACGATGGCAAAGCAAAATCAGGTGACGTCTCCTGATTGAGCCTCAGTCGCAACAGGAGCCACAAGTTGAGTGGACGTTCGCTAACAATTCAAAAAAATCCGATATAAGCCGTAAAAATGCCTTATTGTGCTTTTACAAGGTGCACAAACAATTCAAAGACCAAGAACAAGTTCCATGGTATCACTTTTCATGCGTAAGTACACAAAATCTTTAATTATTTCCATAACAGTTTAATAATTATTTCATCTAAAATTATTTTTCTGTTGTAAACAATTTTACAATATGCCATTTCTAAAAAGAGACAGATATACATGCAGCGTAAGAGTGAAACACGACCGGCGATATGTTAGTTCCGGCTATTTTGTCTCTTTCACGCCATTGCATTCGTATGTCTTTCTATTCTTGTCGAAAAAAATATCTAAACAAATGTGATGTATAGCTGTCTCATTTGCACCTACTGCCTACTTGTCATGATGTCTTTGTCGTTCATTCAAACGTGTCTTACGATGAAAGATGGAAGTGAAGCTGTCTACACATTGCGTATGGTTGTGTGAAATTTTCGCCACATTATGCTGTCTTTATATTAGAGCGTACCTCATCTTCCTTTACTTAGTTATATCAATGTTTACAACCAAAAATATGACTGTTGTTCATAGTTTAAAAACTTTACTCTATAAATATAAAACAGAACCTAACGTTTGGCAAAGGCATAAACAACTGGATAGTTTACAGCAATCGTAATATGACATTTTGATAGCTCTCTAAAGTTATAAGTTGTTCCTCTCCGTTACTCTAACCATAAACCATCGCAGCCGTGTATCGGACCTTTCCATAATTTCGAAGTGTTTTTTTCCCCAAACTGTCCCTTCCAGAGGTCCATAAATCATTCGAGATCGGAGGGTTGCTTTCCCGTTAACACGGCCCCGAACATACTAGCCACATGTTTATTTCTTTCTATATATTTTTTATATCGTCCAAAAAGCTAAATTATATCGCCTTGACTTGTCATCACAAGTTAAGATGGTTAAGGGGTGTAAAAGGTAACCACGACTCGTAGTGGTTCTATAGTGCTCACATAGTGCACACATTTTAAAATATAGTGCAGAATATTAAATTATTGAACTTTATAGTATACCTACTAGCAGTGCCCCGCAATTTACCCGCGTAGTTCCCGTCGTTCCCGTTGTTTTTCCGGGATAAAAAGTAGCATAATTATGTGTTCTTCCAGACTATAATCTAACTGTATTCTAAATTTCAGCCCGATCCGTTCATACGCTAGGACGTGATTGAGAAACAAACATTCAAACATCCATAGTTTGACATTTATAGTATTAGTAGGATATCAATGTGACGTAGTAGTGGATTAGTAAGTTTTAATAAATCGATGATAATGTTTAATATACTACAGGCCCGTGAACAAAAATTACGTAATTTCTGTTCACGGGCCTGTAGTCTATAATATACAGTTCGTTGGTGACATTGAGTTACCCAATATTTGTAAAATCATCCATTAAAATTCGTCTGTATGTTCTTTATAGAAATGTACATTATTCATTTGATCATGTGAAGATCTTTAGCAAAATTTTTATGCATGAGCTAAATAAAAGTTTTTGATTTGGTACTTATGACTAATTTTCGACTGGTGGCAATGCGGGCAGAGTACAGCTAGTTTTTAATACCGTACAATAAGCTAAACTACATCACCTTGACTTGTCATTACAAGCTAAGATGGTTAAGGGTAATCACTACTCGTAGTGGTTCTATATATGCTGAATTTGAATCTGGAATCGTAACCATCCAGTGATCAGAGAGCATATTCTCTCTTTTTGCGCCATGGCGTTTATAGGTACGTAACGTTAGCATATCGATATGAGTTTCATGTGATGAAAATGCTCGCTTACTTCGAGCGGAAACAATTTTGACAATATAATATATCTCGACGTTACTAGGTACCAGAAACGTGTTTAACCTATTTAAGTATTAAGCCAAATATTTATCGGAATTCAATACACGTGGAATGTCTTAGGGAAATTTCCTATTTGTGACGTATCTTTTTCATCCAAAGGTTTTAAGGGATGTTTATTGGGAGAGTAATGTTGGTAAACAGAATTTCTATACCTAGTTATAAAACAGCTATTATTATTCACAATTTTAAAGTGATTTTTATTTAAACTAGAGGTCTGCCACGGCTTGGCGCGTGGTACATGGTGGTTGGTAGTAGTGGTAGGACTCTTGGCAGAGTCCACCCCGGGAAGTACCACACCTTTGCCAGTTATTCTACCGCCAAGCAGTAATGTGTAAGCGTTACTGTGTTCCGGTTTGAAGGGCAATGTTTCTAGAGAAATTACAGGGCTTAGAGATATAGGTAATATCTTAGATCTCTGGGTGACGACCGGAGTGCAGTGCTAGGTAATGATTTGGACTTTCATGTTCCAATAGCTGCGTGTCACTGTGCTGTTATGTGGCAGGCATGTTGGTTACCATCTGGCACATGTTCTGCTCGTCTCGTCACTCTTTATTTAAAAAAAAAAAAAAACATTTATAGCCCACTACAAGTTTCCCGTGGTTTCACTCGCACAGTTCCCGATCCTGTTAATTTCCTGGGATAAAAAGTACCCTATGTGTTATCCCAGACCATTATTTAACTATGTACCAAATTTCATCATCCATCCATTCATCTATACTTAACAACTTTCGCGTTTATAATATTGTAGGATAGCACTCAGGGATCACGTGTATATTAGTTTTATCCAACGGTGAAAGATTTTTTAAAATCGGTCCAGTAGTTCCTGAGATTAGTGCGTTCAAACGAAACTAAACTCTTCAGCTTTATAGGTAAAATTAGTATAGACTATGTTTGATTTCCAAACCAATAGGGTTACCGGACTGGGTCAAAAATACACCATCCTAATTAATCCGTCAGCTAGGTCATGGAAAAATATTGGACACGTATTTTTTGTTTTTTCATAATATTAAAAATCGTCAAAGATATAGACCATCAAACTTCGAGAGTGCCAGGTCGCGATGTCACTCGTGAGTAAAAATCGTACTCACAAGTGACGTCACACAAAACTTCGAAGCGCTGTATCTTCGTAATTTTTTGTTTGTGAAACAAAAGAAAAAATACGTGTACAATATTTTTTGGCAATCTAACTAATGGGCTACTTAGTTTTTTTGAGGATTTTACCCTATTAGACTAACAGTCGTTGTAGAAAAGCAAAAAACTATGGTGGCTTAGTAGTTACAACGTGCGATTCACATCAACCGTGGGTTCTTAGGCTTGAATCCCACCTTTATCTTTGAGTATTTTTTCGAATGGAGATGAAATAGCTTCCTATCACCACTGGCTTTAACAGTGAAAGAAAATATAGTGAAAAAATCGGATCCAAGATTGTTTCGAGGTCATGCGCCTTTCGCAAACTCGCACCAGGCTAGCGTGGTAGAATATATATAACCTTGAATCTCTCCTTGAAAGATAATGCCCTGAGGCTCAGATGTGGCAACATTTAGTGGGCAGCTTATGATAAATAGTATTTTAGGTAAACACTGCTTGTCAATCAGTGATTTAAGATGGTTGATGCCTTTACCTCGTAATTTCACCGAAACCATTGATTTTCAAACTGGAACATAATAATACTTTGTCAATTCCTTAATGACCAAAGTGTTGATTGGAAATACCTCTAAGAAACTTAACAAAAACAATTTATCGAGTTTTAAGAACACGGCCCTCAATTTTTGGAAACTGTCACAAATATTATCGATACATATTTTTCTAAAATTATGATGTAGTACCTGGTGACCGAACTTTGCTCAGTTTAAATACTAAATATACTTAGATACGTACTTACAGTTAAAAGGCTCCATAGTAATAAAAAAAAAACATGAAAAAAAAGAGAAGCGGTCTGGATTCGAACTCGGATCTACTAATTCGTAACCGCCTGACTTTACCTTCCTAACAAATAAAACTTCGAATTTTGACAATTATCATTAGTGAAAGTTGTACGAGTAACACCAAAGTAATACGTACTCGTAGGCACAAATTGACAAGTAAATTATTTTGGATAACAGAAAAGGTCATATTATGTGACTAATGCTAAAATAATAGCTTTAGTCCTACTAATACTCATATGCTCAAAAAATTACATATTATCTTAATTATGTGAAAAGAAGTGGAAATTTCTCGAGGCGCGTTGCCTTTTTTAAAATGAAAAAAAAAACGTTAATTGAACTTTCGAACGATTATGGTTATTGTCAGCACTATATTTAAGTATTCGCCTTAGATTATTGGAATATAGCGTTAACATACTAGCGGTGCCCCGGTTTCGCCCATGGTACACACTATAATATAGTCTACTAGCCAATTCTCAGACCTTACTGAATATGCATGTAAAATTTGGTAAAAATCAGTAAAGCCGTTTCGGAGGAGTAAGGTAACTAACACTGTGACACGAGAATTTTATATATAAGATTAAAAAAATACTACTTTTATATAAAAGTTAAGCATATGCTGTCGTTGACTTTTTTGTAGGCATTTTCAAGCTCCACATCTTTTCTCTAGAATTCAAAAATATATCTTTCATAGTTAAGGCAGCGTTGGTAAGAAACGCTTTCATTCGACCGTTTTTTCTCCGATTCACTTTGCAAAACGGACTACCACGTAAAAGTCTTTTACTTTTTCGGTTTTTTATATAGCCTAGGACACTCAACAATAATGTGGCTTTCTATTAGTGTTTTTTTTTTAAATCGGTTAAAAAGTAGATCCCGAGTTTACCCCTTACAATTTAACAAACACACAAACTTTACTTCTTTATAATATTAGTATAGATAATAGCACTCAGGGATTAGGGTTATGTAAGTGACATATCCAACAGTGAAATAACTTTTGAAATCGGTTCTGTAGTTACTGAGATTTAAATGATTCAAACAAAAACCCCTTCAGCTTTATAATATTTGTATAGATATTGTGTTTCACTTTGTCGGCACTCTAGAGAATCAATGTTTTTTTTTTGTATTTAAGTGTGAGAAAGAGATTATAAATATTATTTTCATCCCACCAGCTCGGAAAGAGTACTTTTGCTCCTCGATATCAGGGCGCAAAAGTCGTTTTTACCCTCTAGAGGTTAAAGTAAATTTGAATTTAGAACATCGTGTGTAATGAGGTTTTGAATTCAAAACATAATTTAACCTATTTATTTTTACCTCCTTGGTGCCGAATTTATCATACATTTATTTTTAATTTGTTAAAAACTCAAACTCGGAACCTTTTTGGTGTACTTTTTTTTTAATGCTTTGCGCGCAATTTTCTTTTCACGTATGGAGGATAGAGGTAAAGAATGTTATTTCAAATGGCAAAACATTTTGAAATGCTATGAATGAATCAATTGTAATCGAATTAAAGTATGCCGAGTTGCCGAGTTAAATAATTAAATATTATTGACTACTAAAATAGTAACTAATAGATAATTTCAACTACTTGTGCAGTACAAAATAATGTAGTAAATATAACATCAAATAAATAATTACTATTTTGAGAAAACATGTAGGTGCAATATATTTTGAAGTCTTCTTTTGGCGCGCCAAAGACAGATTTTTCGTGGGCTGTCAATTTAATTCTAGCGTCACGCTCGGGAATGATAAGAAATCTTCGGGTAAACTCGGGACCATAGCCAATGGCCATCTAGAAATGCCTCAGCCTTTCCCATTGGCCATTTAAAAATGTGTCAGTATTTCTAGATGGCCATGCTCATAGCCACGCCCTCCGGTTTCACACGCGTAGTTTACAAAGTAAAAATCAAATTCTGAGTTATAAGTTACCACTTCTATCTTCTACCACATATTTTAAATGTACTTAAAATAAATAAATAAATTTAAGTAAATTAGTAAATTAAGTAAATTTCCTTTAAAATGTACCTTTAGCGTTTTTATGTAAATGATGCAAATTTAGCGCTACTGTAATTTAATGCATTTGGGCGGACACTTTTTCATGTACACATGAAACTCCTTACCTCAATCGGTCAACTCTCCATATTTTCACGTCATATTGTTATTGTTAAAACCATGGCTAAATAAACTTAAGTTTAAAACTTATAAAATTGAATACAAGTGAAAAACCGAAATACCATAATAATAAGTGATTCTAGCGACCAAGAAGTTTATTTAACGCCAACAGAATCGACTGAAACTGAAAATGCGCAAAGCGTTTAGTAATTTCCTCGCTAGGGGGGGATGAAAAATTACGTGTTACACTCGAGTGCAAAGATTTTTCACCTTGTGCCCTTTTGATTCCCTTGCTACGCTCAGGATTCTAATTTTTGAATCCCTCGCTACGCTCGTGATTCAACTTTAGAATCCTTCGCTTGCTCGGTCATCAAAATTGAGCACGCGGTTAAAAAGCCACTTTGCACTCTTGTATAACAAATAACTATTATTCATAGGCTCACTTAAGTGTGGAATAAATGTTTAAAATACGTTGATATTTCATTAAAATAGTGATGATAGTTAATTAAAAATCAAAAAGAAAAAGTAAAAATCGATAACACATTAAGAAAATAAACGTATCCATTACTTTATTTGTCCAGTACTCAATTAATGAAATTGAGCTTCAATTCATTAACAGAATACGTCTCGAGACCATTTGCTAAACGTTCATCAATTTGCCCACAAATCCACTAACTATACCAACAGTAAAAGGAAAACACAAAACCATTAAAGAAGAATCCCGTACCAAAGAAGTTGATTGCTTTATAAGACCTTTATCTATTGTGTCCATTACAATCCCTTATTCCGCTAGCTGAGGCAGTTACGTAAGTATTCTTGAACCTTTTCTCTCTTAAGGATTATCTGCTTATCCCACATTCCCGCTCCATTTTAGAATTTAACCACAATAAATCATTGTTGGATTACGGCTTTTATGTCAGTTCAAAGTTTTTAAATGGAATTTTCATTCGCCCGGTCAAAGTTCGCTTGGCTCCAAGGTGAATCGAGTCTGAAAGATTTTCTATAATTAAAACTTGTTCAAAAATTTTCTCGCTCTTTGTAACATCGTTCTCGTCTCGTCGTCAATGTCGGACGTTTCTTGTAGATTCCTTTGCTCCCCGTTTATTATGTAATGTTTTAAAACAACATTCTCTGAACGCATACTTTCGTCGGATTCTTTCCGAGTAGCTGCGCCTCTCAAACATTTTTGTTCGGAACAATTCCGTATTACCGTTTGTTTTTCGCTTTGTTCATGATATTTTGGTTTAGTATTTCGCATTTCAAGTTATTCCGTTACTTCGTTACCGAATTGTTTTTGTAAACAGCGCAACAACTCGAACTCTTTTTGGTCGGTCGGTTCTACTCCGATTGTTAGTTCAGAATTTTCAACGTTGAACAGATATTTTTCCTTTATTTCCTTTGTCGTTCTATTCAAGTCTTTTATGTTCTGAGACTGGAAATGCTTTTGCCTTTTATTTGCCAAGTGATGTATTGATTGCTAGATTATTGTTAAGACTTTTGTAACTGTCTATTTTGTTTTCAATATTTTAATATTTTCGTTTTGTTTTTGTTTTATTATTTTTTGTAATAAATCACAGAGAACCAAATACAGGTCATAGAGATAAAGCATCTTATATCTTTGGGTGGCGAGGACAGTGCAGTGCTAGGCTATGGATTTGGACTCTTCATGTTTCAGTAGCTACTTACCATCAGGCACATGTCCTGCTCGTCCCGTCACTCTGCACTATAAAACAATACTATTTTTTTATTTCAATAGTAAGTACTGCGAATACTATCCTGTTAATATAATAATAGAACCAATTTGTATGTTTGCATTTTTGTTGTTCAGTCAAGTGACGCTTGAACAGATTAAATCAAAATTTGGAACACGTCAAACTAAGTATAGTCCGGAACAGCACATAGGCATTTAAACACGAAAATATTACGGATACAGGAACTACGCGGGTAAGACCGCGGAACACTGCTAGTTGTTAATCCTACTAATATTATTAATATCAATATTTGTATGTATGTTGCTCAATCACGTCGTAACGTATGAACCGATCGGGCTGAAATTTGGAAGACAGGTTAATTATAAGTCTGGAAGAACACATCGTCACACTTTTTTCATCCTGAAAAAAAAAACCGGTAACAGGACCTAGTCGGGTAAAACCAAATTAGTTGTATATATGGTATAAATACTTTTTGTAGTTCTAGTATGCGTTCACCCAATGCCCCATTTTCGTAGTGAACACGCACCACTCAATTAACTTTCCACACTTGGCCGAGATGTCGAATCATGATTCTCTATTTCAGTAACGTTTCACCCGTAACTTCCTATTACAAAACCTCCTTCAATCCTAAAAAAAATCGAGGAAAAAAGCCTTAGAAAATAGGGGTGAGTACGTCGTGGTCAATTGGAACTCCCTAAACGATTTTGTCCGTTCACTTGAGGGCCTTGAAATTTTAATACAGACTTCATTTTTGTTCAAACTTTGTGTGAAACTTTTTATCATATCTGCCTTGTACACGAAATTGCCGAAATATTAGGTTTACTTAAATACTTCTCTTATATAGTGATTCGATTATTTTCTTGATATTAAAATTTATTAGATATCACTGAGTCTATTCAACTTATTTTATAATGTCAATAATTATACCTGATATTTCATTTATGAGCTTTTAAAACTACGTAAGTGACAACCAATCGAAGCATTGACCAATCCTAAGGCACTATTTTATGATCACGTGATCGAGTGATGTATCTTGGGATGACGCTCTCGATTAGACATCTAGACAGAGTGCGAAATGTTATTTTAATTTATACAGAGTCAAACAAACTATAAATAAAAAATAGTTACAAAGAAAACTACGCTACTAACCTATTTAAATACTTACTCACTGGAAACCATCGAACAAAAGCCAGAAATGAAAAGAAGAAAAAGAAGACTTACATTTACGTGTTCTTTTTTCATTGAAAGTATGAATTAATACTAAAAGAATATTCGATTATTTTGATATTGATTTGCCGGATATTCTGCATGTCTCTAGGTCTCTAGAAAAAGAGGCCAGTTTGTATGAGTCAATTTTTCAAATGTTTTGTATCATCTTATTTTACCTGCAAACAGCATTAAAGATTTTTGTGATTGTATTTAAAACATGTATAGTTTTGTGATAAAGGCTTTTCCCGGTAAAAAAAAAAACGTTTTAAAAACATTTCTCATAACGTAATTAGATAGCTCTCAATCTGGCCTACAACCCATCATCCCTCAAACACGTGTAATCACCGGTTTACCTCGGTAATACTCCGTGTCACTGAGTTTGCTGTATCTACCTCAGTTTCATCTACTATGTCCTTTGCATAAATTCCACACGTTATGTCAGTGGGAAACTCTTGAGAGCCTCTTGTGATATACTCATAGTAAAGTTCAATTTGTCTACAGTGAAAACTTTGTACGTATTCTATTTCAAAATACATTGCTTCTACGAAAAATGCTATACAGAATAGTTTATTACAGGAACGAAATTCTTTAGAGGAGATAATAGCTATTGTGATGCACAACCTGAAAAAAGAGTCAGACTAAAATCGTAAGAAAAACATTTATCGGAAGTGACGCGTAAGCCGTGACCAGTGTTGCCATCTTTTCAGATGACATGGTGCGAACCATGAACAACAAAATTAAGCATTTTTTTTTTGCTAATTGCTGCTTCTATATTATATGAATAAGGATATATTATATAATGAAGGAACTTCGTTTGGACCTGGTGTCCCATGACATCACACCTTCTTCGGTTGAAAAGCTCAGTAAAGGCTGTGATCGCAGTTATTTTGACTAATAATACCTACTACTTATTATGTGGACTCTGACATCGTGAGCAAGTGGTTTCTTTATCGTTATTAGTAGGCATCTTGTAATCTATAATAGCGTAATGTTGTGCAATTCATTGTATTGGCTGGACTTGGCTGAATCCACCTCGTGAAGAGTATCACATTTTTGCCAGTTATTCTACACCCAAGCAGTCATTTTTGCACATTACTGTGTTCCGGTTTGAATGCGGCAAAGTTTCCATAGCATTAAAGGGCAAAGAGATAACTCATCTAGCCTAGATGATAGCGGCGTGGCCTTGTACGGTTATGGACAGACCTACGTGTTGTTTACCATCAGGCATTTGTCTTGCTCGTTTTTTCACTCTTCTGTTTTCCTTCTATGTCATAAAAATTAAACAACAGGATCATTTTTGTCTAAAGTTTTCGATTTGAATATTAAATGACGAAAACTTAAAATGAAAAGTTGTAATTACGAGTATCAAGATTGAAAAACATACTACATATTTATGTATGTAAGTACTAGTATAATTTGTAACGGAATATGTACTGTTGTAAACAGTTCACCCGTTAAAATGGTGAATGAATCTGTAACGAAATATCAGAATATAACTCTTTCCATCATATTTACCATGGTAAATACCTATCCCATAATTAAAAGCCGGGTCACACAGAGGCGATCCGATAGCGATAGCGATCCGATAGCGAGACGACATTTTTTGTAATGTTCGAATTTGTATGCAACCTGACACACAACAAGCGGGCGCGATCCCATACTCGGTATCGGATCGCTATCGCTATCGGATCGCTATCGCTACCGGATCGCCTCTGTATGACCCAGCCTTTATAGTATTAATGCAGTAGACAACCTTTACCTAAAGTATTTTTTTTTAAATAAAGAGTGACGATACGAGCAAGACATGCGCCTGATGGTAAGCAAAATGCCTGCCATATGACAGCACAGTAACACGCAGGTATTGGAACATGAAGAGTCTAAATCATTACCTAGCACTGCACTGCGCTCGTCACCCAGAGATCTAAGGTGTTGTATCTCTAAGCCCTGTAATTACTCTGTAAAAACTAGCGTTTGACCACGTATCGGCTGAATACCGCGCCCTAGGAATACGTTTACCGATAAGATACAGATTTAAAGACAGGCGGGTCTACCGCTTAACTAATCTGCTTTGGCTTTGGTATTGCTGTCTCTATAATTTCAAGCGAAAAGAAAAGAAAGAGCAATATTAAAGCTAAGACAAGGCAGTTCTGGTTATGCGGTAGACCCCCGGCAGTCATCGGTAAACACAGACCTAGGTAGAGTGTTCCACTGTTTCAGTTATTCTACCGCCAAGCAGTAATGTAAAAATATTACTGTGTTCCGGTTTGAAGGGCAATGTTTCGAGAGAAATTACTGGGCTTAGAGATATATATAGAGAGATGTAATGGTTTGGACTCTTCCTGTTCCAATAGCTGCGTGTCACTGTGCTGTTAAGTGGCAAGCATGTTGCTTACCGTCAGGCACATGACCTGCTCGTCTCGTGACTCTTTTAAAAAAAAAGCAAGAGTTACTAAAAAAACCTGTAAAGATTTTTGGAACATGTCGTTTTCGTCATGATGTTTCCTTCACCTTGAATTCAGTGGTGACAAACTTAAACATACATCTGCACTTGAAAAACTACTCATAGGTGTAAGCGAGATCCGAATCTACCACTTTACGATTGCGAATCGCCTTTTATATCCGCTAGGCCACCAACGTCTCATTTCATTATTATCTTCGCTTTGATTCGCTAAAATCTAATTATTAAAGCTTAATAACATTCTACATTAATAATACTCGTGAGCGTAAATTAAAATACAATCTAATTTATAATAAACCAAATGTATTTTGCTTAAATCACGGCAGGAAAACAATGATCTCGTTCTGAAAAGGGAGCGGGGTAGCTGTGTGTTTAGAATATAGAATACCTATTATAATAAAGTAGGTAACGTGTAGGGACGTGAAATGGACAGAGTTAGGTCAGATCTTTGTGAAAAATCTTTAGTCTTTAGAGTCCGGGCGTTGTCTTGTATCTGCTCTAGCTGATCCGTGCCCGCGTTGCTACGCCATCTATCGAAAATTGATCGTACCAATTCAAATTTTGAACAAATTCGGTTACCTTAGGTTTTAATGACGCCACCTTTAAAATATAGACACATGCTGTCACGCAACGAAAGTTCTCAAAAAGCAATATTTTTTCCCGTTTTTTGTTTATGCTCTGCTCCTGTTGATAGTGGCGTAATGTTAAATAGCCTTATAGCCTTCCTCGATAAATTGATTATCCAACAGAGTAAGAACCTTTCAATTTAAACCAGTAGGTCCTGAGATCGTTGCGTTTAAACAAGTAAATATACAAACTCTTCAGCTTTATAATATTAGTATTGATGAGCAGCCCACTAAAAGCTCCCAGTAATGGGACTCGGAGTTTTCTCTTGTAAGGAGAGTCAAGACCATAATCAGTCACGCCTAGTGTGAAATCCTTTACTGTGTTTCCCTTTACCGTTTTTAAGTTAGCGGCATTACGCACGTGACTTTAAAAAGACAAAGGTGGGCGTGGGATTTTAACCAATATTATATTAATTATAGATAGATAGATAACTCTTTATTGTGACACAAAGAAAGGAAAAAAATACAGAAAAACACATTATAAACTAGCGCCACAAATGGCGGCCTTATTGCTGAGAGCAATCTCTTCCAGGCAACCAGCTTAAAGGAAAATCGCATAGAACATTGTTAGGCGAGGTGATGTGACGTTTTCCTTAATACTACTACTTATACTACCTTAACACAAAACAGATTATCTAATTATATTAATACTAGCTGACCCCGCAAACGTTGTTTTGCCTTAGTGAACAACCCTTGTCACTTAGGGGTATGAAAAATAGCTAGTAACCGATTCTCATACCTACAGAATATGCATATAAAATTTGGTTTAAATCAGTAAAGCCGTTTCGGAGGAGTAAGGAAACAAACACTGTGACACGAGAATTTTATATATAAGAAGAAGAAGATTATCTTCGGATCGGTCGTCGCCGTCCTTCTAGTTAAACCAGCAGTAACTTGCCCTACTGCTACACACAACAGTACTCTTTACAAAGGCCGACTGCATTTCAAATCTCAATAGTAAGAATAAGAATTGATATATTATTTTAAACATCATTTCAAATCTCAATTGTAAGACTAGGCATTGATTTATTAACTAAATAAAGTAGCCAAGTGCGAGTTGGACTCGCCCATGAAGGGTTCCGTTCCAGCAAGTAACATAATATACATAGTACACATAGTTCTTGTAGTTCGTTGTAACTTTGATCGAAGTTTTAATAATAGTGTATTTATGACGTACTAAAAAAAAACTACTCATCAGATCGAGTTCAAACTAATTTTCGTTGGTAGTTTTCATGGTAATGTACATCATATATTTTTTTTAGTTTTTTCATTCTCTTACTTTAGAAGTTAGAGGGGGGGGACACACATTTTACCACTTTGGAAGTGTCTCTCGCGCAAGTTATTCAGTGTAGACAAAAATTATATTAGAAACCTCAACATCATTTTTTAAGACCTATCGATAGACATCCCAAACGTGTAGGGTTGATGAAAAAAACATTTTTGAGCTTCAGTTCTCAGTATGGGGGGCACCCCTAATTTTTGTTTTTTTAAAAAACTTTTGTAAAAATCTTAATGCGGTTCACAGAATACATCTACTTACCAAGTTTCAACAGTGTAGTTCTCATAGTTTCGGCAAAAAGTGGCTGTGACGTACGGACGGACAGACAGACAGACAGACAGACAGACATGACGAATCTATAAGGGTTCCGTTTTTACGTTTTACGGAACCCTAAAAATGAAGAATCTGTAATAATTTAGGTACCTAAACCATGCCTTTTTTATCGAACTGAGTGTATCTCGAAAAAGTAACGTTATATCATGGTGTATGTTCTAAAGACTCAAACAAGAAGGTATGACTCTACTTTTATGTTAACGTCTGTTGAACAAGTGACTGGGTTCTTCCTGATGGCTACAATATTTTTAATCTTATGGTCAATGACTGATTTACGCTATGGAACTATAAGATTACTGTGTTTAAAAACAGCTACAGAAATTACTGCAGGTATCAGTATCCTATTTAGTTGTAATGTTTTGCTATAAAAAAACTCAACAACTCACCTTTAAAAAATTAACTAATAGAAAGATGTAGCAAAATATTGATGTCTATAAAGATAATATTTACTATCAGTTTGTATCGGACCTGATGGGCTACCAAATGACGTGTTAACCTTTTCATAACATATTTATCTATAGATATAAAAATCAATGCCACTTTTCGTTGTTAGTGCACTCCTCCTAAACGGCTGAACCGATTTGAACGATTTTTTCTGTATGCGTTTGGGTAGGGCCCTCGATGGTTTAGATTCACAAATCAGTTCGGCAGATGGCGCTGGAGTTGGTATCTAGGTTATTATCTGAGCAAAGCCGGAACGGGCCGCTAGTAGATTTATATTTATTACTTTCAATGAAAAATTATTATACTAAAATCTCCTCAAAAACCCTCATCGTTGCGGTGAACATAACAATGGTTATTACTCCAAATGTAATATAATTTAATTTCAAGGAAAACATTGCACTTCAGTAACTGTTACGTTTATGGCGCGTACAAAAATGTCCCACATTCCGTTTTCTGGTTCAGTTATACATTCACAAAAGAGCTTGGCACAAACGGTAAGGAATCTTTGTATAATAGGAAAAAACTGCTTTGATTGAGAATTAATTCAGATTGAAATAAAACGATATGAATTACCGGTTTCAATATAGTTTCTTTTAAATGTGTAGCATTTTTCTTATCATTTATTTTTTCTATTTATATATATTTCTTTTTAATATTTTTTTAAAGTTTGTTAAAAGAGACGAAAATGTGGAACGAAAAACCAGGGCAGTGCGATTTCAGCAGCAGACAGTGGGCAGACAGTTTCTAGGCTATGATCCGAGCGAAGCCGGAACGGGCCGCTAGTGTCTTTATTATTATATTATGATATTATATAATAAGCGGAATTGACTAATAAACGCGCGATGTGGAGGAGAGATGGCTGTGAGATCGTGTTAACCTCTTTTGCCTGTACCAACAGTTTTTACCTTCAAATCACAATATACTGCCAAATCGAGAACCTCTAATATTGAAGTCGGTTAAAAGGAAATGTTGATTGTAAAGACTCTATCAATACAAAACATTGCTGAAGAAACCACAAACCGGTACAATATTGGCACATTTAATTTTTGCGTTAATATCTTTAAAGCAGCAGCACCGATTTCGATAAAATATATGTGGTATAATCACCTCTAAAGTATGGTATTTTACAACAAAAAAGATATCATCAACATTTTTCACAAATAGCAGCGCTGTTGCGATACCAACATCCAAAAAATCCACAGCCGAATTTGGACTCTTCTCGTTTTCAGAAAAAAATATTATATTATTAAAAAATGGAATAAAAAGTATTTCATGATAACAATAATTTTGATTAAAATAAGTACTCAAATAAATAACTAATTTAATGTTGGGTCAATTGTAAAATTAATATTTGAAACAAAAGAAGTATAAACCGTAAAATTACATATTAACTAAAATAATAAAATAATAATAATTAAAAAATTATTCATATTTATGAAAATCTGTATCAACACGTAGTTGCAAGAACCATTTATTTTGTTTTATCTGTATACCAATACTAGCTGTTACCCGCGGACGAAGTCGCGGGTATAAATACTAAGGTAACACAGGCAGTACCTATTTTTACACCCAGGCACATTTACGGTCACTAAAAACAGCTTACCTATAATAAAACAATTTCACCAAAATCGGTTCAGTTGTTTAGGTGCGTAAGCGTAAGAGACATTCGTCCCCTATTTTAACTCCAATTTCATCCCCATACAGTTCGACATTACAAAATTGCTAGAACAAACATTTGTTTGCTTCGTGTCAAGTGTCTAATGTCTATATACCTACAGAGTTTCGTGGTTTTATCTTCAACGGTTGGGAACTTTCATATTGACATTCATCCCCCATTTCACCCCCATACAGTTCGAAATTACGAAACTGACAGAACAAAAATTCGTTTGCTTCGTGTCAATTGTCTATTCAGAGTTTCATGGTTTTATCTTCAACGGTTGGGATCTTCCATTTTGACATTCATCCCCCATTTCAACCCCAATTCTTCCCCCGTACAGTTCGAAATTACAAAATTGTTAGAGCCAACATTCGTTTGCTTCGTGTCAAGTGTCTATATACAGAGTTTCATGGATTTATCTTCAACGGTTGGGAACTTCCATATTGACATTCATCCCCCTTTTCAACCCCAATTTCACCCCCGTACAGTTCGAAATTACAAAATTGATAGAACAAACATTTGATTGCTTCGTGTCAAGTGTCTAGATACAAAATTTGAAAACTTGGAAATCACGAATTTTTATACAACCGTTCATCCCTTGTTTCACCCTCTTAGGGGTGGAATTTCGCAAAATCCCGTCTTAGCGAGCGCCTACGTGCTAAACGTGACCTCCATGCAAAATTTCAGATTCCTAGCATTTGTAGTTTCTGAGATTCCTTGATGAGTGACCTTTCGCTTTTATATATATAGATTATAGATGGTGTGCTGTAAATATCTTCTAGTGTACACTAGCGGTCCGACCCGCCATTCTACCGCCAAACCAAATTGGCTATGGCTTTACTATTGCTGTCTCTATCATTTCGTGCGAAAAGAAAAGAGATAGCAATATCAAAGCTAAGACAGTTTTAGTTAGGTGGTAGACCCTCCGGCTTCGACCGTGGTACGAGTACATACCTATATAAATATGTAGCCCATACATTTTTTGTGAAATAATTTTTGGAACAGGCCTAGTAGTTCTTGACATTATCGCGTTCAAACATAAAGCTCTTAAGCAGGGGCGTAGCTACCGCCGTATATGCCGTATCAATTATACGGGGCCCCCGAGTCACGGGGGCCCCCGACGTGCGTAAGCAAAATCAAAAAAACTTACCAATTTTTAATTTTTTCTAATTTTAAACTTACAAAAAGTTACCTAAGAACTTCAAAGGGACATGATCGCCTGTCAGACCTGTCACTATTGCCCATAGAAGCAGAAATTTTAGACAAACTGAAGTCATCATCAGCTATTAAAAAGGCCAGTATGGTACCTAAAATATTTAATATGGATTGTTTCTAAAAAAAATTGAAAACAGAGACAGATAGATAATTTCGACATTATTTTTTAAATTTTATGTACGTAAACATTTTTTTTCTTTTGTGAGTAATCATTACCCTTCATAATCTTTACCCCCAAATTTTTTTTTTATACGGGGCCCCGCCAAGGCACGCTACGCCACTGCTCTTAAGCTTTATAATATTAGCGATTTCAATTATTGTAAGACTACTGATGCCTACGAGATAGAGTATGCCAATCCTAGATTCTATTTGCCATTTGAGAAGATTTATTTAGGTGTGGCAGCACATGCATCAATCGATGAATTTTCGAGAGAAATACCTCCAACGCAAATTGGAGATTTCCGAAAAACATGTTTTATGTTTTTATATCGAAGCTATAGCACAAATAAGAAAACGCTTTAGTTTTGAAGATACTATTTTTGATAAATTAGAAAATGTTCTAAACAACCAAAAGCAAACCAACCAAAGCACAAAATATATTTTGTGTGTTGTACAATATATAGATAGATAAATACACTTTATTGAACACACCAAAATAACAATAATTCACAAATTGAAACAGGTTGAACACAAAGTGTGACAGATGGCGGGTTTATCGCTATTACCGATCTCTTCCAGTCAATCTTAGGGTGGGAAAATATAAGCAGGATCTTAACATGCGGGGTGTGCAGATGAAATAATCATGTATAAAATATGTAAATAAATAAATTGAAATACATCCTACGCAAACATATTTACTTATTACTAAATAAAATACACTAGTACTTAATATTGAAGTATAATTTGGGCCAATAATTGTAATTTCTAATACATTTTGTATCGGATTACGAAAATTCGTTACAAAATGTATGAGGCTGTTGTACTGACATTGTTGGTTAGTTCAAAGACGTTCCGCATTAACTGTACGTAGACAAATTCAAATTGAGCTTTAGCTAAAGTAATTTCGTGTAACGGAGCGCAAACCTCGCCAAAATAATAATTGAATTCTCGGAAACTGTTAGCGGTTCTGCTGTGAACACAAAATTGTAAACAACTTAATGACAGAATAGAATTGTATCTTTACTAGTACCTACAGTACTAGTCTATAGTAATCTATATCTTCATAAATAAAATTGAAGTGTCTGTTTGTTAATAAAAAAAAATGGTTGTCTGTAAAGTAGGTTTACTGACGATAGTTGAACGTGACAACGTCTTAAGAAATCAGTACGCTGATAGTGCGAGTAGTGATACCGCTCGACTCGGCGGGTGGCGCCCTCAGCGCTCAGCTTCGTCCGCATGGCACGGAAGACGAACTAACGGTAACGTTACATGACGTCATGTTTTGCGGGCGTGCAGCCGGCTTCATCGAATTATAAGACGTTATCACGTCAAAATTAAACAACTTCTAACTAAATGTAAATGAAAGTATATATATGTTTATAGAGTAAATAGTGACGAGATGAGGGCATGTGTCTGATGGTAAGCAAAGCGCCTGCCTAGTGTCATGCAGCTATTGGAACGCGATGAGTCCAAATCATTACCTAGCATTATCATTATCATTAGAGTGTGCGACTGATTTACATGATCTAATACCACCTTGCCCTTTTTTCTATCGGAATGCTCGTAGCTCGAAAAAGCGACATCGTTACATGGTTGATGTTCCAAAGACACGAATGTAGAGATTTGACTCTACTTTTGTGATCAGAACGTCAAGGCTCTAGGCTATGGAATGCGTTGCCTGAGTGGGTTTTCCCTGTTGGTTACAATCTTTGTGTCTTTAAATCGAGAGTGAATCTGTTTTTTATAGGTAAACACGCTCCATCGTAGACAGCATCGTCGCTTAACATCAGGCGAGATGGCGGTCAAGTGTAAACCTATAAAAGTTAAAAAAAAAGCAATGCACTGCGATCATCACCAGATTAAATAAGATACAATGCAAGTCTGTATGACCTATAATTTCTCTGAATGCCCATTACTGCTTGGCGATAGAATAACTGGCACAGGCCCACTGATATTTCCCTAGGCGGGCTCTGCAAAGTCCTGCTACTACCAAAACTCTATATACGATACAAAGAAATAATTAAATCAATTTTTAAAATGACTATTTGAATTATCAGATTGGTGAAACGTGTTATTTTAACAAAAGAACGCGAGTCTGGAATGTGTGAAAGACACTCACACTATCTATAATATGTACAAGGAATGCGCAAGGCGGTGTTGTGAGCTATGGCAAGAGTCCGCTTCACAACTTCTTCTATTGTTTTCACCTGTAAAACACTTAAAATCGGCTTTTCTACACATTTTGTCGATGTAAAAAGCATTTTCGATAATAGTTAGTAAAAATACGTATTACGTAGTTTTGAACACCGATGCAGAAACGTCGGGCTTTTGTAAGTGATGTGTTTGTATGTGTCTATGGATTCGTAACTCCCGAACGAATGAACCGATTTTGCACGTGTTTTTTTAACATAATGTGATTTTAATGTAAGAACCTTCGAATTAATTTAAAAAAAAACAGTTGCACTACGGGGGTACCGATAAAATTGAAAATTTAACAATTATTACGTACCGACCTACATACACAATATACGTAGCATTACCAGCACACAAAATGTACCCACTGCTGTGACTCGGGGCCTTCTTTCGCAAGGATAGAGTCAAAGTCATAAAAATAATGTCGCGAATTCAATTGTTTCTCCCATCTCAAAAAATACCTACCGCACCTTAAACTTTTCTCGTAAAAATATGTAATTATCGTAAAAATAGAAGTCAATACAAAATAATCCGCATTTTTTGCTTCAAATAACGAATCAAGAGTGAACCCAAACGCTATTTGAGCCAATGATCGCTAACTGAGGAGTGGTCAACTCCATTTTCGCTGAAGCTTTTCAATCGTCTTTCGGCCGGAACCTAATAAGACTCGCAATTTCCTCCCAGTGACTGGTCCGAGTCAACAACTATGTTTTATGCGGCCCCCGGCGAAAATACTTTTGGGGACGTCTTAAACTTTAACTTGAGAGCATTCGACAAGTTGGATGCGGTCGGTAGGGAATGGGTTTTAAGATATGAAATGCTTTTGACGTCGGGTTTTGTGGCGAATGTTTTGAGTGCACGGGAAAATTGATTTGATATTTTACATTCGTAGCAGTATATTTGCTTGTTTAAAAACAAAAACTGAATAAATACAATTTCGAATCTGTTTTTCCTTTTTATTATTTATATTACTTGTACGCGTTGACTGCTAGACATACATAAGCCTACACAATACTAATATACCAATCAGTCTGTTCTGCGATCTTACGTTTCAGTCTACCACTAGCTCTAGTAGCTAGCTCGTCTAGCTAGTCTCTGGCCATCCTATACTGTGTTCAGGAATTTCCGCTCTCCATTCCAAAACCCATATCATCGTCATCATAATCAGCCCATGCTCGTCCGCTGATAAACATAAGCCTCCCCAAAAATACGCCAACGACTTTGATGTTTGGTCTTACGTTTCAATCTGCCACGACATGTCTATCGTCATAATATATCGTCATTCCATTTAGTCTCAGTTCGTTCTACTACTACCTTTTCTAATTCTCGGTCTCCATTCCAGAACCCGTATCAATATCATCACAATCACCCCATGCTCGTCCACTGCTGGACATAAGCCTCCTAATACGCCACTTAGCCTAATCGTAGTAGTCTTAGGGCGTCCAACGTTACGATTACTGATTCCCGATATTTACTCCAGAACCCGTCTACCCCAACGGTTATGGAACCTGCCCCAGATATGACCGACTCATTTCCACTTGAGTGTGCTAATGCGCTGAGCTACGTCAGTGACTTTAGTTCTCTGACAAATTACATTATTACGAATGCAATCCTTCAAGGCCGATTTAAACTGAACGAACATAGATATTATATATTCCATAGAATCTTTGCGAACGCAAACAAAACAACGAAAGAATGCTCTAAGTTTGTTTACACCAAATGAATTTGATACAGTGAAGATAGAATGAGCATTCGCTCGTCTGATGTAAATCGGCCTTTAGATAAACCCCGAACATTGCTCTTTGTACAGCTCACTGAGTAACTATAAACTTATGAAACGCTTTCGTTAGCAGAGTCCACGTTTCAGCGGTCATCATGGAGGATTTTTTTGTTATTTGGGTAATATCAATATTATCGATAAAAACTTATTTGGGCATTAATTTTAAGCGCTGTAGAAATTTGCCATAAACACAATTATTTACTATCTTGTACATTTAGTATCACAAATGGTCCGAGATCCCCAGCTACCCCAGACTTAAGTTGTTTTAGGAAAGATGCAATTTTTAGGATTGGTATCATACAAAGATAGATTTAAGGCCATATTCAACCACCATACACCTAGTACGGCTTGATGACGTTTAGCAAGTTCTTCAAAGACGGTGTTTTTAGAATATTTTAGTTCCTGCGGAACATTATTATACTTTAAATAATAATAGCTCAAGGTCAACGGAACTCAAAACATTTTCACGTCATATGTCATGAGATACCTTTGCACTAAAAATTGAGCTGTCAGCTTATTAACATTTTAACAACCGCCTATATTTTGGCTCATAGAGGTCGGTTTCAGTGAATTGGCCGCTGTTTTATAGTTTTTCCTGTCTTGTAAATGTTTATACAGTGTGAAAGTTTCAGAAAAGTTTACCAACTGGTATATTATGTAGTGTATGTAGGACTCATAGCAGAGTCCGCCTGGGGAAGTACCACACCTTTGCCAGTTATTCTACCGTCAAGCAGTAATGTGCAAACATTACTGTGTTCCGGTTTGAAGGGCAATTTTTCCAGAGAAATTACAGGGCTTAGAGATGAAACATCTTAGATCTCTGGGTGACGAGCGCAGTGCAGTGCTAGGTATTGATTTGGACTCTTCATGTTCCAATAGCTGCATGTCACTGTGCTGTTATGTGGCAGGCATGTTGCTTACCATCAGGCACATAACCTGCTTGTCTCGTCATTCTTTATTTAAAAAAAATATATATCGTCGCTATAGTATAGAGACTATAAATATTTATTAATTCATTGACAACTAAATCTAACTATGTTTGTTTGCAGGAATGGAACGATTACAAGCTGAAATGGAACCCAGATGACTACGGGGGTGTGGAGACATTGCATGTGCCTTCAGAACACATATGGCTGCCAGACATCGTGCTTTATAACAAGTTAGTATCAGCCATTCTTGTTTCTTCATTTAAGACTACTGAGCCTGAATAGTTACTTACGGCTGGTCTAGTCGGGAGAACGGCGACTGCCGATCCGGAGACCCCGGGTTCAAACCCCACACGCACCACTGTCTTTTCGAAGTCATGTGCGTAATGCCGCTAACTTAAAACGGTGAAGGAAAACATCGTGAGGAAACCGACATGTACCTAGAATCTTTCGAAGTCATGTGTCATCCACCAACCCGCACTGGGCCAGCGTGGTGGATTATGGCCTGAACTCTCTCCTTGCAAGAGAAGGCCCCGAGTCCCAGCAGTGGGAACGTTTGGTGGGCTGTTGATGTTGTTGTTGATGTTGCCTGAATACTTATGACACAGGTCACCCTAATAATGGCATATCCAGCTTTTCAGTGAAAAGCTAGGTTGTACCATTCTTCTGGAAGAGAAAAATAAATAGTCCCAAACGTATGTACAGTTTTCTATACTAACATTTTAAAGCTGAAGAGTTTGTTTGTTTGTTTGAACGCAAGAATCTCGGGAACTACTGGTCCGAATTCAAAGATTTTTTTCTCTCTTGGACAGTCCATTTGTCGAGGAAGGCTATAGGCTATTCAACATTATGCTACTGTCAATAAGAGCGGAGCATGAATAAAGAATGTGACAAAAACGGGATATAAATATAGCTTTCGTTGCGTGACAGCATATCTGTCTTTTAAAGGTTGCGTCATTAGAACCTAAGGTAACCGAATTTGTTCAAAATTTGAATTGGTATGACCAATTTTCGATAGATGGGGTAGTAACGCGCGTACGGTTCAGATGGTTCTTGTATAAAGCTATAAAGGTTGACAGCGACTCGATTAAGGCGATGCTAAAATTTGAATTCTGGACTGTTTGTAGACATTGTTCGTGGTATCGTTGGTAATAGGTTTAGGGATCACTTTTGATTGGATTTCAAGGAGAGCGGAGCTATTGACCTCGGTGGATAGTTACCAATCCTGTCATCATCAACTTAATACAATGTATAATAACGTCTGGTACAATACTTAGACTATTTTTTATCGCAGGAAAGTAATGGGAATGGAAACTAAGCGGAAGAAACAACGGGGTACTGCTTGGTACTTATTATATCATTATAACTACATACTTTTGCCACATATAAACACTCAGACACAGAATAAATATGTGAACAAATCTCACTTATACATACCTATGTATCAATCAACAGACAAAAAAATATTGTAACAGTGATGTTTTTTGGGTACATTTTTACAAGCAATGTTACCTAAGAATTGTTGGTCTGAGAATGTTATCTACTAATTATTTATTTGGAAAATTTCGGTTGTTTTACAAACTCTATTATTTATTAGTATTATATCAGCTATTTAGCCGCCATATCACAAGCTTTGCTTAGTTTGGGGTCAGTGTGTGAATTGTCCACCAATATTTATTTATTATTTATTATAAAATAACTATTCTATCCAAATGTAGGAACACAATACAATAAAGTAATTTAACAAAGCATTTATTACCAAGAAATAATGGCCAGCACTCGAAAATGAGACAATGAGGTGTATTAAATGGAGCTGGAAGTTAATTCAATTTAATACCGCAGTTCACAATACCGTTATTCATAAATATTTAAAATATATTTAGGAGGGAACTCTATTTCCGCCGTTCTTTGCTATAAATAATTAAATTTTCTCCGAATATACAAAACCGATCTCGATTTAAAATTTAACTCTGACATTCGATTAAATTTTATATTTTTTTCATACGATAACGATATTTCATATTAAGGGTGATATTTCAAAAACCATCATACCGATTTTGATAAAATTTGTAATTGACTATCCTTGAAGTATTGTTTTGATACCAAACAAAAATAAAAATCAGAATCGATATACAATAGGCGGTACTATCGCGTAACATACATATAAAAAACATACAGCCGAATTTACAACCTTTTTCGAAGTCCTTTAAATAAAATCTTTTGCCGTTGGAAAACACAATTTTAGTGATGAAATTTATATGCACAAAGCCCATCCACCGACTCCATTCCTTTCAATGAGAGTTAACATCTCTTCCATAAATTCTTTTATAAGGGTCTTATCTCCTCATTTCCGGTTAGCAGACAAAAATCCCATTATTTCGCATTATCAAGACATCTTGACGAATTTATCTTGAAAGCGGTGGCATCAAAAAAGTAGTGCACGACCCGGCCGTCCTGAGTTTGACCCTTAACTACATCTAGTTGCTATTAATTTACTTTGCTTTTGTGCTAAATGAATATTTATGGGTGTTCTTTTGTTTTCTTTGCCCTGTACTTAGGGACACGTCTGGATTGGGTACACTTAGTAAATTGCAGGGATTACGTCACTCACATTTGTGGTACTCGCATTCTTAGTCGTACCCAAAGAGTATACGTCTGCAGGAAAATGCTGTATACTATAGTTCTTCTGTTTTAGATTAAAATAAGATAAATTCTACTAATCTATTGATTATTGCCTTCAGACGAGAAACTCTTGTATTTTACTAAATATTATTTGATTGTAAAATAGGGTACCGGACTGGGTCAAAAATACACCATCCTAATTAGTCCGTCAGCTAGAGCATGGAAAAATATTGGACACGTATTTTTTGTTTTTTCATAATATTAAAAATCGTCAACGATATAATAGACCATCAAACTTCGAGAGTGGGGGGTCGCGACGTCACTCGTGAGTAAAAATCGTACTCACAAGAGATGTCACACGAAACTTCGAAGCGCTGTATCTTCGTCATTTTTTATTTGTGAAATAAAAAAAAATACGTGTACAATATTTTTTGGCAACTTAACTAACGGGCTACTTAGTTTTTTGAGGATTGTACCCTATTGTCAACACCGTAGATTATAATCAAACTTGTGAGTTAATAATCGCACGGCAGGTTAGGTTAGTTTGTAATTTGACGTCGTTACATCAATTATTATTTATTATTACTGTTTTAATAATTTTACTGTAACGTACACATACCTACATTTTATGTAATCTAAATCTAGGAAATGGCTTCAAGGAATTACATGTAGAATGCAGGAGGTTTCAGGGGTGATAAATAGATCTAGTTAGGATTAATTTTTTGAAAACGTCCTTGTATCCTCGTTTAAACCGAGCAAGGCTCAATTATCCAGATCCTACTGATATCATAAATGTGAAAGTTTCTATGTTTGGTGCTCAATCACGTCGGAACGGTTTGAGTTGAAATACACATGGAATACAATAGAAGATACCTATGAAATATATATATGTGATGGAAGATTATAGTCTGGAATAGCACTTAGGGATCTTATCATGGGAAAATAACAGGAATGGGAACTGCGCGGGTAAAATCGCGGGGCGCTGCTAGTGTGAAGATAACATAAAAATACACTTCACTAGGAAATATACTTTTTAGCTAGGACTCGGGGACGTTCCTAACACCGTCCGAAGAGGTTTCATATCACTTTCGCTACATGGACAACTAGACTGTTGTATAAATGTACTAGCGGCCCGTTCCGGCTTCGCTCGGACATAACCTAGACACTGTCTGCAGCGCCATCTACCGGGCTTATTTGTGAATTTAAACCATCTTCGAATACACACACAAAAAAAACATTCAAATCGGTCGCGGCGTTTAGGAGTTCACTGTCAAATGATTAAATTACTAAAATGGCTATAAAAAAACAGGGGTTGGTGGTAAAAAGGTAAAAATTTAGGGTTGTATGTATTTTTTAACGCCACATTATAAAAAAATAAAAACAAAAAAATTTGACCAAAAATTAAAAAAAAAATTTTTGGTGTGAACAACCCCTAATACTTAGGGGTATGAAAAATAGCTAGTAGCCGATTCTCAGACCTACTGAATATGCATATAAAATTTGGTAAAAATCAGTAAAGCCGTTTCAGAGGAGTAAGGAAACAAACACTGTGACACGAGAATTTTATATATAAGATTATGTGACCTGGGTGGCATTTTTTTTTGGTAGACAATATATTGGTATCTTAAAGTCGAGAATAAATTCATTTCTATTAAATAAACGTGCTCCATCATAGAACAAATGGTCGCATGATCTTAAGATGAGGCGAGGTGGCGTTTAATAATTAATTAAATAAAAATTTATAATTAACGCAATCAAGTAAATACTAACAAGGTATAATAATAAAGCTTTCATTCAAAGTGAAATATACCTACTAAGTGCATGGCATCTATGTATGGCAGACTATCTGTGGGAACAATAAATCCACTTTCTTTGGTATGTATATGAACGAATATGGGAACAAGGAAGGTAGGGGACATCCTACCTATCCTACTATAATCCTACTATAATAAATGTCAATGGATGAATGTTTGGATGTATGGATATTAGGATGTTTATTGCTCAATCACGTCCTAACGTATAAACGGATCGGGCTAAAATTTGGAACACAGATTATAGTCTAGAAGAACACATAGGCTACTTTTTATCCCGGAAAATTAACGAAATAACGGGAACGGGAACCTCGCGCGTAACACCGCGGGGCACTGCTAGTATTTTAAATATAAATGTTTGGATGTTTGGTGCTCAATCACGTCGTCGTATGAATGGATCGGGTTGAAATTTGAAACACATTCGGAAACAATGGGCACTACGCGGGTAAAACTGCGGGGGCTGCTAGTTATTTTATACGTCGTACCTACAGTTAAGCAATCCTTTTATATATGGGTCTTTTCCAATAGATACAATCAGTCGTGCTTAGAGTAAGCAATTTGTTAAGTATTTAGTAGTTTTCAATATAATTTAAGTCTTATTATATCTACTCTGTTCACTCAGAATAAAATGACCGTTATATGTAGGTAGGTCATTTCGATAGAAGGTAAAGTAATAATAAAGGTAATAGGTTGAACTTTTATTATTAAAACAAAACTAATGTTGCACAAGTCACCTGTGTAGCTACAGATGCACTGGTAATAAGCGTTTTGGTCACGCCAATTCATAAGATTTCAAGCACTCAAAAAGCTTAATACGCACCGCCGGTCCTTCTACCGCCTAACTAAATCGGTTATGGTTTTGCTATTGCTGTCTCTATTATTTCAAGCGAAAAGAAAATAGAGAAAATTATCATAGCTAAGACAGTTATAATTAGACGGGAGACCCTAAGCTGCCTTCGCCGCGCCGTTGCTTCTGAACATAAGAATATTAGTAACCATACGATTTATGCTACCAAAAAGTTCTCAACGCGGTTGGACAAGTTTTCACTTCAAAATAATTACTTAGTCTTTCTTTCTCTGTTACTAAACCAATCTACAAAACACATACTTACATTACAAAGTATTCATTTCACTGTACAAAGTTACAAACAAAACATACTAAAACGAAAAACGCTGAAACGAGGACACGCTATCTGAACTCCTTAAGCCAGTCTGCAGTACCCCAATCAATAATCCAAGTTTTGGCAGCGATTCAAGACTCAAGATCAAATCGATGGCACCGTATCCAATCTTATAACGGCGTCGCTTTAAAACTTCCAACCCCAGTCACACATTATCAACAGCGGTTCACCGCATTTGTATGCATTAGCGGTCTCAAACATTTTTCAACTTTAAACCCTTGGTTCTAAAGTTCAGTTTGCAGTGCATGACACCGGCCAGTACCAAGTGAGGTGGAACGCGCGATAAGTGCACGTTTTAATCTAAATAGCATCTAGGTACAGGGTCACATGTGTAGGATATCGGCTTAGAGCAACGTACACAGAATCTGGTTGGATGGACGGTTATTTGGAGCGGAAGTTGTGTAAATGTATCTATTGATCCTTTGTAACTCAAGTCCAGGCCGTAGTGGCTGAAAAATAGCCCAGTGACGAGAACCTTAGAGTTCAAGATCGTGAAGTCGTAGGTTCAAATTTAAGCAGCGCCTCTGATTATTATTTTCACTAGCACTAGACCTAATGAGCGTAATGAATTATGTTCTTGACTGTTTCCTTGTGAGAGAAGATCCCAAGTTTCAGTTGTAGGTATATTTATAGGGCGGCTAATGCTTATGCATAGTGTAATTGAATGGAACACATTTAAAATTGAATTAAGAAGCAAGGATTGCTGTTAAATCACACCAAGCAAATAGAACGCGATCTAGCGTGCACGCTCGCACCACTTTACATAGACCGCCAAACGCGGTTTAAACTTAACTTGGGATTTACTAAACCGTTAGCAGTGCGCTTAAACTGTTGCACAGGCGAGATTTAAACCCATACCTACACTTGTATTAACACTTGTGAATTGCAAGTTTTTGGCACTAGTTCATCACGATTTTTATTTCAATGGAAATTATTCTGTGAGTCAGGTTCAATTTACATTATGTTTCTCCTACGAATCGTTCCGTAACAGACTAAGATAATTCAAAATTAATCCAATACCTACCTAACTCGTGTCAACCGGGAATCGAACACAATTCTCACAATTTAATACCGAATTACTAAACTTTGATGAACGGTAACAGGATAAGCGTTGTGTTCTGGTTATAATAGTTTCTGAAACAGAACATTAACAAGTAACTACCTATTCTATCTATTCGCTATCTCAAACTAAGTATCTAAGGAGAATCGTAGATTCCGTCGCCGAGTACAACTTTACAAGGTATTTAGTTTGGTCTGATTAAGTAGAGATTCCATAATGGGTTACAGAGATGTTATCCAAGAAAGTTTCGGATATGTAGCATACCTACACGTGTAGTTGGAAATAGAAGGAAGTTGTTTGAATGGAACAGAAACTCATAAATGGGCTGTGTTAGCAATTTCTCCGTAATGGCCAAGCTACACGAGGCTAATTTTTCAAACTAAGATAGCAAACTAGTAACACTAGCTTGCAAGCTACCAAGCTAGTAACTACTTCTAGCTTCGTGTAGACAATGCTACGCAACGCTGGTTTTTTCTACACGAAGCTAGTAAGTACCTTGAAAAACTAGCATCGTGTAGCTCGGGCGTTAATCTTAGTAGGATTGTTTTATATTATAAATGCGAAATTTTGATGTTTTGATCATTGATGCTGTTTAGATGTTGATAAAAGTTACGCCTGGTCTAGTCGAGAGAACGGCGACTGCCGATCCGGAGCCCTGAATTCAAATCCCAAGCGGTCCGCTGTCTTTTCTAAGTAATGTGCGCCGCCGCTGACTTAAAAAAAACATTGTCAGTAAACCGCGGCATGTTCTAAAGCCACCTATACACACTGGCCCAGTGGAGGCCAACGCCAGTGTGTGGAGGGCTGGAGGATCGTTTTGTGATCACTCGCGTCGCTCGCCTAGCTGGCCGAGTGACAGCAAGTGGCCAGTGTGTATAGGGCTGTTTTGCCTCGACTCGTCTCTCGTGACCGATGTCGGTTTTTGTGCACAAAACAAAGGCGATCGGCGAGTAGCGTCCTATTCTCCTATTGGTCTACCTCGCGTTTTTGCGCTCGGCCGGTGTGTGGATGCTACCTTTCGTATCGTGCCGTTTTGTCGACGCTCGCATTGGCCTGCGCTGGGCCAGTGTGTGGATGCTACCTTTCATCTCGTGGCGTTTTGTCGATGCTCGCGTTGGCCTCCACTGGGCCAGTGTGTATAGGCTACATAAGAATTTTCCGAAAAACCTCGAAAACCAGCCCGTTCTGGGTCAGCGTGGTGGAATAAAATATAGTCTTGCCTCTCTCCTTGCGAGAAAAGACCTCAAGTCCCACCAATGTGAACATTGTGAGCCTCAAAGAGATTTATTACTCATATGTGCACTCCTTAATGTCCTAAGGAATAATCTTCTGGAGCTTTACAACTGATTATCAAAGAGTATTACAAATGCAAAAGCGAGCAATAAGCGTACTAGTAAACGCAAAGTTTAGAGAAAGTTGTAGAGAGCACTATAAGGACTTGAGCATCATGACGTCAGTTGCTCATTATATATTTGAAATCCTTAAATACACAAGTAACAACATGGGACAATTCAAAACAGGTGAAATAAAAATAATCCTTATGCTGACACATTCCAGACTATCAATGGCAAACAAACTTCCAACAAACATGGGTAGAGTCCTTTACAATAGGTTGCCAGAAGATTGTAAAACTCTACCTAGTGATGCAATGTTTCTGAAGAAAGTGAAACAACTTCTTTAGCGCACTTTGTACACTGTGAAAGAGTACTAAACTTATGACAATGACTCTAGCATCTAACATCGAAGACAATAAGTGCAAACAATCTGTATAGCGCATATTGTGCCTGTTACCCCGGAACTGTGATCTGTTTAGGATTTAGTACCTATTTATGTTTTCAGTGTTGCAACCTGTATGACTATTTCATTTTGATTATAGTTATTAAACTGTCACGATTTGAACTTATATTTTGAACATAACACGAAAGTTGATCACGATCTAAATTATTATTTATTTTGAATGTCTTAATTATTGTAGAATACTTTAAATACTAAATTTATTATAATCATTTTGCCCCTATACAGCAAATTAATTAACTGTACTTTAACAATTGTGTCAAGTAACGAGACATATTAGGATCTATATTAAGTTTTGGTTGTAAACATTTTGCAGCTAAGATTAGTGTATGTATTGATGTGTCAATAAATGGTTATCTTATCTTATCATTTAGTGGGCTGCTTTTGCTTATGTTATTTGTAAGTGTTAGCATTTTCATCGTTAAATCTAGTAGGATTATTTTAGTATTGGTAAAGACGTGGTTACTTCATATTTTTAGCGAATTCACGGGTAAGTTACGCGTGATATACGAACAGTCCACCCTGACTTAAGTTTCAGCCGCATCTAGCGGTTTTTTTTCAAGGAAAGTGTGAGCGCGTGACCGCTGCTTGTTTGGCACTATTTGTTTGTTAGCTTTGAGTGCCAAAAGAGCAGTCAAAAATATCACAGTTAAGTAATCCGTGATTATTTTTTTTTACTTTTGGTGGACAATTCACACACAACACAATCTGACACCAAACTAAGCAAAGCTTGTACTATGGCAGCCCAATAGCTGATATAATACATAAATAATTTAAAATACACACTTATTATACATAGAAACACCTGAGAAAACACAAATGAAATAATATTTTTTAATATTAATAAAAAAATATTATTTCGTATTTTAAATTTGAAAGTTTTGATTATTTGATGTTTGTTGCTCGACCACGTCAGAACTCAACATCATCAGGTTGGCATTTTAAAATGAGTATTTGGGTAACTAACATGATATACGTACAGTTAGTCTAGTCCGGCTTAAATTTCGGCCGCGTCCAGCGGCCTTTTCCAAGTAGAGGGCACGCACGCGCGCTGCTTGTTTAGCCAGTTACCCGTATATTCATTTGAAATATGTAATAACCACGTTAATTTTCATTCTTTGCTTGAAATTTGGAACACAGTTAGATTATAGTCTAAAAAAATACATAGTCTACTTTAGGGGATCGAACTTTACTTTACTTAGAAACGAAAAATACGCGGGAAAATTCACGGGGCGCTGCTAGTATATTTTTTTTTAAATAAAGAGTGACGAGGCGAGCATGACATTTGCCTGATGGTAAGCAACATGCCTGCCACATAACAGCACAGTGACACGCAGCTATTGGAACATGAATAGTCCAAATCATTACCTAGCACTGCACTGCGCTCGTCACCCAGAGATCTAAGATTATATTAGATTATATCTCTGAGCCCTGTAATTTCTCTGGAAACATTGCCTTTCAAACCGGAACACAGTAAGATTTGCACATTACTGCTTGGCGGTAGAATAACTGCCAAAGGTCCTTCCCCAGGCGGACTCTGCCAAGAGTCCTACCACTACAAAAATATAAATCCCTGCCTCACATAGCAGTATTTTCCACTCCGTCTGAGTTTGCATTTTATTTGTCGTACACAATAGACGCGTTATAATATCAGAGCAATAATAAATCCTCTAAGAGTACAGCGCTCTTCCGCCATGTTTTTAAATTTAAGCAGATATGCTAACGCTTTAATGCACCTGCTACTTCCTAAAAGCTCTCGCCGAATATTCACGGTTAACTTTATTTTTAATGGCTTGCTCTGGGCTAATGGAAGACTGTGTGACCTATATTATATATTATGGGACAATTTTCATTTATGGGCGGGTGAGTGACGGATTTTGTGATATTTTGATGGTTTATTTTTTATCAGACTTCCATTTTGAAGTGAAAACTTCTTTAGGCGCGCCTAGATAGATATTTCGTGGGCTGTGAATTGGATTCTAGCGTCACGCTCGGATATGATAAGAAATCTTCGGGTAAACTCGTCCCGAGTTTCGTCCCGGTAAACTCGGGACCATGGCTATTGCTTATTTAGAAATACGTCAGCCAATGGGAAATGCTGAAAGGGCGTGGCCTCGGCATCATGCCATGGCCATCTAGAAATGCATCAGCGAATAGGAAACGCTGGCGCATTTCGAGATGGCCATACCATGATGCCCAGGCCACGCCCTCCGGTTACACACGTGTAGTTTCCAAAGTAAGCTATCAAATTCTGAGTTATAAGTTTTCACTTCTATCGGCAGTTCCTATGACTGTCAATTTTTTTTTGTAATATATTGTTGTAACGCAATAGCTCCACCAATCCTGAATCGATTTTGATGTTTTTTATTTTGTTTGGTAGATAATTCTTCAGAGGTGGTCTTATAATTATACATTTTACCGAAATCAGTATAGTGGTTTTAGAAATATCGTAGTTTTAGCGTTTTATGAATGTTGGTCTCCAGTGTCTAAATTAAATTTTAAATAGAAGTATGTTTTTTTTTTTTTCGGAAAATGTATTTCTATATATTGTATGTGTTAAAGCCGGGGTGGCCTAGTGGCGAGAATGTCTCATTCCAATCGTGAAGTTGTAGGTTCAAATCTCTCCTGTACCTTAGAGCAGTTTTCCAAGTGCGGTGAAGAAAACATCGAGAAGAAACTGAAATGTTCGGGTAAAGACGATCTGCGACGTCGTGCGTCTATCGCCAACCCTCGTTTAGCTATTGTGGTGCATTATGACAACCCAATCATTGTATACCTATCTCTAAGTGACTAGTGCAGACAATTCCAGGCAATAATATCTCTTTTTTAAGACTTTTCATGTTCAGATAGTTGCGTCACGCTGTTCTGTGTGTAATTATGTTACAGGAGTGTAATTTACCATTAGCTACATATCTTGTTTGTCTCCTAGCTCTACATATATTGTACAAAAAACGAAGTCAAAGAAACAAAGTTGAGTCAAGTCTGACCTCGTGTAATGGTAAGCTAGGAAACGGACTTTTCCATGATATAATATACTCTTCATGTTCAGATAGCGGCGGTACACTGTTCTATAGTACACCCTGTTGTTTACCATCAGGCGCATGTTTTGCTATTTTTGCCACTTTATAATTATAACAAAAAAATCGAAGTCAAAGCTCTGTCTAGTTTGGGGCTGGAAAGTGGAAACTCACTATGCTGGCAAAACTACATATATTACTCGATATTAACCTATCCTACCTGTTGTTAAAACTGCATATGCATATTATGTATTGTGATATTATAATTTTTTTCCCATGTATGTAAATTAAACAATTATTTTTATCAAAGAAACTAACTTGAGCCAAATCTTTGTAACACAGCAAACGAAACTTTTCCTTGAGCCAGTTTAGTCAAGTAAGTGTTCTAATTTTTACATATTCGGATTCAGGGTCAGGTAGTTGAGAACCCTCCCAAATTATGTCTGTCGTCCGACCAAACACCCTGTATAACTATCTACCTGTTTGCGGTTACCGATCCTTATGAATAAAGACTAGTTCACGTTTGAAATGTGTCAGTTTATCCGGCGTAATTTTGGCCGGAATCAGTAAAGGCGGTATTTGATCCGAGCAAGGTAAAATTATACTTTATTCCGAATAAAAAATAAACAGCCGGCTTCAATTTGCAAATTTGAACTTACTTAGTTCAATAATTTTAAAATAATAATAATGATCTTATAAATAATTGACTTATTATTTTATTTTTGTTAAAATAACAAAAATCGTCCAACTGATTTTGATAAGATCTACATTCGAAAAGTCAACTCTTTTGAAAAAAAAAACATCAGAATCGGTTCACCCAGTCAAAAGTTCCGAGGCAACAAACTTATAAAAATATAGTCTAATGAAGAACCTCCGCTATTTTGAAGTTGGTTAAAAATAGCTTAGAGTTTACGCACTAGATGTTGGATTAAATACATTGTTACTACTAATATTTTACCAAAATTTGTAAACTTCATAGGAAAGAAGATTGTTTCTTAACTTTATCAAGTGTGAAAACGTTAAAGTTACTAAAATCTAATTTCTAACAATGTGTATATGTAAATCAGCCCCACTGCCATAGATAAAACAAACACTAAATTTGCACAAAACTGGGTCAAAAATATACCAATTATTCAGTCAGTTAGATTATGTAAACGTACATGATACGTATTTTTTGTTTCATCAAAGTATTAAACATCGACAAAGATGTTCTGGAGTGGGAGATATGACGTAATTTGATTGTAAAAATTGTACCATGAAGTAACTTCCTCGAAATTGCTAATGGTTGTATCCACGTCAATTTTTGTTTGTAAAATAAAAGAAAAAAATCGTCTTATCTTTAACTGGCGGACTAATAAGTTTTAGTCATCTTGTCTATTCATAATAGGGTACAATCCTCAAAAAAACTAAGTAGCCCGTTAGTAAGCTTGCCAAAAAATATTGTACACGTATTTTTTCTTTTGTTTCACAAACAAAAAATTACGAAGATACAGCGCTTCGAAGTTTCGTGTGACGTCACTTGTGAGTACGATTTTTACTCACGAGTGACGTCGCGACCCCCGACTCTCGAAGTTTGATGGTCTATATCTTTGACGATTTATAATATTATGAAAAAACAAAAAATACGTGTTCTATATTTTTCCATGATCTAGCAGACGGACTAATTAGGATGGTGTATTTTTGACCCAGCCCGGTACCCTATTAAGCAGATTTTAAGCACCATCGCCACCACTATCATTCAGAAACAACGTATTATTCAGTAAAAATAACGTATATTTTCTACAAAATAACTTAGATACTCGATAAATAGAATAGTGTACTAAAAAATCCCTTTTGGCATCTAAATTTTTGGAACCAAGTTTTACTCTTCTCAAACAAATCATTTTGCAACATACAATTCCTAAAATGTCGACACGGATAAGAGTTATCCATTGATTGAGATTATTACCACATACGAATCTATTTTCCAGTCCGAATATTTTCGTACAATGTACGATTCTTTTCGTAAAGTACTTTTCTTCGAAGAGACAATAAAGTGGGCGTCTTTTGGAGATCTGGGAAGGAATGCTTTAATCCATGTCCGGCTTAAATATTAAGCAGCACCTCTAGTTATAGGATATTCATGACGTCAGTCGGGTAGCCAATTTAGCTGCGTTTTGGCTTCACGTGATAGATGGCTAGATTATCGCCCTCCGAAATTAAACAGGTTTCGTTACTGTCGCTCAGCAAATTTCTAGTATCGTAAAATTTCTTGAGTGTCGTAGTAGTTTATTCTTAAATTGCTAGTACGAACCTACTTTTGTAACTTCTACTTCTATTAATTGATGTTTTTTACTTCTAAGTAGTATTGGCTCTGTTACTACTGTCGTAAGAGCATTCCCAATTTCCTTAACAACTTGATAGCTGAATTCCGCAAATTAACTTACCTACTCATTACCCGACTTAAAGAAGGGTTACATTTTTCGAGCGTATCTTGTATGTTTGTAAATTTATTTCTTCCCATGTATCTTCCAAAAGGCTGGATAGAATTTGACAATAAAGATATGGTTAGATTTTTTTTAATCGCCCATGTGTCCTTAGATAGTATATAATGTTTTCTACCTGTTTGTTTTTGCAGTCGGGTTTTTCAAATGAAAGTTAGGTAGTTCTTATTTATTTGTTTGATAGCCTTAAGGTCGATTTAAACTGAACGAACATAGAGCTAAAGCTGGAACAAAAGCATTATTTCTCGATCTTTAAGTGTAAACGAAAGATCGTTCTTAGCGTTTTCCATATTATATATTCCATAGAATCTTTGCGAACGCAAACAAAACAACGAAATAATGCTCTACGTTTGTTTACACCAAATGAATTTGATACAGTGGGGATAGAATGAGCATTCGCTCGTCTGATGTAAATCGGCCTTTACGCGAGCCAAAAATCTGAGACAGTTTTGAGCAAAATAAAAATCGTCTAATCTAGACTGTCAGGCGAGTTGGCGGTCAAGTACAAACCTAATTATTAACGGTATAAAAGTTTCCTACGAAAGTGAAGTCAAATCTTTTGTTTAAATATTTGAAACATAAACCGTGAAATGATGTCACTATCTGTAGCTCTCCCAAGCATTCCAATAGAAAAAATGGCAAGGCCCAGTATTACAGTATAATACTCCAGCTTTGGTAATTATGAAGTTAGAAAAGGCTCGTAACTGCATACGAGACTTGAACCCATGAAAACACATATGAAATCAGCTATTCGTACAACACTCAGATGCTAAAACAGTGCTTGAATCTTCGAGAACTTTCTTAACAAAACCAAATGTACGCTACTGAAATCAGTAAACTCGATTAAGACTAGCTGGGGGCTACTGAATCAAGTTGATCTGACTCCGCGTCAATGCTAAGTGATATACGGTCATGCTAACTACGGACATTAGCGGTCTTGCGTAATTGGTACCCTTTGGCGACGTAATGGCTGTTCTTATATAAATGGTCTGTGTCACCATGTTCTAATGAATGGATATTTTGTGAACACTGGGGCTTTAATCGGTATAGGTTTGAGGTTGCGCGTTTAGTAACGATGTGATTATACTTAGCTAGAATAGAGTTATGTAGAGTAATGTTAGAGTTGAACATTGTATATAGTTAAGCGAAATTATGGAAGACGCTGCCTTTTGCACCACAGTGTGAGGCGCCAGCTATAGATTATTTAGTTCTCTTCGATATGTAGTAGGTAAGCAAATGAACTGAAGTCTCACTGAAAGTAAAACAAAGGAGGGGGAGGTGCACCAACCTGGCTTTCTTCCACGTACACTGCACATCCAAGAACCTCCTCGGTTCCGATTCCACCAGCAGACACTCGCGAGGGGCGCCGACGCCGCTGTATTCGCACTAATGCAGAAGGCAGAGCCGCAAAAAATTTTGTATTTCAATATCTGTTCAATAAATTATCTTTATCTTATGTTTAATTTATATTTAACTAGCTGTACCGTGCGCGCGTTGCTACGTCATCTATCGAAAATTGGTCGCACCAATTCAAAGTACCTGGGTGACCGAGCTTTGCTCGGTTTAAATACTATATATACTTAGATACCTACAGATAAAAGACTCCAAGAAACATATTTTCTTAAAAAAAACGAATTGAAAAAAAAGAGAACCCGTCTGGATTCGAACCCGGAGCTACTAATTCGTGACCGCTATGAGCGCCCGACTTCCCGTCTGAGCTAATTATGCTGTCGCGTCACGCGGCGAAATTTACCTTCATATTCTAATGTCTAATGTGACAGTTTTTAAACGACCTAGACCTTTTTTAAATAAGACCTAGTTAGATCGATTTATCGTCCCCGAAATCCCCTGCATACATAATTTCATGAAAATCCGTCGAGCCGTTTCCGAGATTCAGATTCTATATATATATACATATTTATATAGGTACAAGAATTGCTCGTTTAAAGGTATAAGATGTTGAACAAATTCGGTTAGCTTAGGTTCTAATGACGCAACTTTTAAAAGATAGACACATGCACACATGGACACAGTCATGCTGTCACGCAACGAAAGCTCTCAAAAAGTTTTTTTTTCTCGTTTTATTTACATGTCATTTTCATTCATGCTCCGCTCCTGTAGATACTAGCGTAATGTTAAATTATAGCCTTCCTCGATAAATGTACTATCCAGCAGAAAAAGAATATTTCAATTCGGACCAGTAGTTCCCGCGATCCTTTCGTTGAAACAAACAAACTCTTCAGCTTTATAATATGTATAGATTTTAGTTGTGGTAGGACTCTTAGCAGAGTCCGCCTGGGGAAGTACCACACCTTTGCCAAATATTCTACCGCCAAGCAGTAATGTGCAAACATTACTGTGTTCCGGTTTGAAGGGCAATGATTCCAGAGAAATTACAGGGCTTAGAGACATAATATCTTAGATCTCTGGGTGACGAGCGCAGTGCAGTGCTAGGTAATGAGTTGGACTATCATGTTCCAATAGCTGTGTGTTACTGTGCTGTTATGTGGCAGGCATCTTGCTTACCATCAGGCACATGACCTGCTCGTCTCGTCACTCTATGCTATAAAAAAAAAAGATTAATTTAATGTTTTTATTTTTGTTACTGGGTAAAATAGCCTTTATTAATAAAACTAAATTAAATTGACTACGTTAAATATTACATTACATACTTAACTACTTACATTCAGCACAGTCATCTGAGTAATCTAGAAAGATAGAGTAAAGCAATAAAAAATAAAGCCCACTACCAATCAGAAGCGTGCTCATCATGGTGGTGACGTTACCACGCTGAACTCTAACACGCTTTGGGTAATTTTTTATTTTATTTTGAATTGGTAGGTACATATTTAATGCTGGTACATTAAATATGTACCAATTCAAAATAAAATATTTCAAAAAATACTTTGGGGACTGAATAACATAATTTCTTATTACTGTGGACCTGAAAATTATGTTCCTTAGAGTTAAATATATTTGAAAATCTAAACTTAACTCTATTCCAAATTGCAAAATATTTAGTTTCCATTTTGACGGTACGGCAATACGGTTCTGGCTAAGTGCTTGTCGAAAATGAGAACTGTCCGGAATTACTTTTTTTGCGATGTAGGTACTTAGGTTGAAAATTCTGCCAGAATACTGGCCACTTTTATCTTTGCCATTTTAGAATAGACGTTTTTTTTTTTTATGTTTATGTGTTAATTACCTATACTTAGTTTTAGTTAATCAGCGAAATAATTATTTATTAAATTTATTTGTCTTACATTATGGTTTTAAAGAATAACGTTTTCACGCATAAATCTTCCCAATTTTTAATAAAATGTTTAACATTCGGCTGCATTTTATGAGACTATTTCCACTGCCATTTATCATTACGCTGCTGAAAAAGGTTCGTTAAATTTTTAGCGTCCTATTGGAATTATAAAATGTGAACAAAGAATACATTATTTTCTACACACTTTTCAATGGAAGTAAAAATAATAGGCTTTGTGGTTGAATTGATAGTGATAGTCTTCATGTTGCAACGACTGCCTGTCACTGTACTGTAATGGGCAGGCATGTTGCTTATAATCAGGCACATGTGCACACTCTAGTGCGGAAAAGACTGCATAGTCTTGAACATCGCCGAAAAATTGCTAGCTTATCGGGTTTTTTATCGGATACACTTCGGAGAGTGTGCAACTGATTTGCATGATATAATTCCACCTTACCCTTTTTTCTATCGGAATGCTCGTAGCTCGAAAAAGCGACATATTTCATGGTAGTTGTTCCAAAGACATGAATGAAGTGATTTGACTCTACTTTTGTGATAAGAACGTCAAGGGTGTGAAATACGTTACCTAAATGGGTTTTCCCGATAGATACAGTCTTTGTGTCTTCAAATCGAGAGTGAATCAGTTTTTTCTAGGTAAACACGCTCCGTTGTACGCAGCATCGTAGCTTAACATCAGGCGAGATGGCGATCAAGTGTAAACCTATAAAATTAATAATAAAAAAATGTCCTGCTCGTCTCGACGCTATTAATATCATAAATAAAACCGGCCAAGTGCGAGTGGGACTCCCGCACGAAGGGTTTCGTACCATTAGCAAATTAACGACGAAAACCTCTTTGCCTTTATTCGAAATTTCTTATACATCGCAATTTCCGCAGACAGGCAAAAAGTTTTATGTAAATATAAATTTTTAAGTCATGATTCTGACGATGAATTCGACATCGCGTTTTATTTTTACTAGTGGCGCTAACTAGTTTATTTGGGACGGACTAATCGAGCAAAAATCAAGTTTATTGTATGGGAGCCCTCCTTTAATAATGTTTTTATTTTATTTTTAGTGTTTATTGTTATAGCGGCAATAGAAATACGCTGTCACTACTATCACTGTTCTTGAGATACAGCCTGGTGACATACGGACGGCCGGACGGACGGACGGACGGACGGACAACCAAGTCATAGGGTTCCGTTTTTACCCTTTGGATACGGAACCCTAAAAAGACAGCCCTTATGATTTTCTTGATAGTTAAAACAATTGAGTGTTTTTAATGTAATTAATGTGTTGTCCACAGTGCGGACGGTAACTACGAAGTGACGATCATGACGAAAGCGATCCTCCACCACGACGGTAAAGTGGTCTGGAAGCCTCCCGCCATTTACAAGTCTTTCTGCGAAATCGACGTCGAATACTTCCCTTTTGACGAACAGACGTGCTTCATGAAGTTTGGATCTTGGAGCTATGACGGATACATGGTAAGACTTTAACAGTAATATGTATTATATGGTGAGAAAAATACGGCTCACTTTGTTTTGGACTATTCACGTCGAAATACCTGCTTATCACTTATGCAGAGTTATTGTTAATCAGCCTGCATCCTTTTAAGAGCATGTTAAGTATATTAAGTTTTTGAAGTGAAAACTTCTTTAGGCGCGCTATAGACAGAATTTTCGTGGGCTGTGAAATGGATTCATCAATCGTCACGCTCGGATATGATAAGAAATCTTCGGGCAAACTCGGTAAAAACAGGCCAGGTAGGTACCAGGGCAACAGAAACAGTAAAGAGTTTCGATTACCTACCTCCAACAGCCCAGCGTTTATCTCCAGATACGAGGACAACAGAAACATAAAAGAGTTGCGTTTGCCCCTAGATACCAATACCAGGGCAGCAGAAACAGTTAAGAGTTGCAATATTTTGTACAACTTCGTTCCATCAGAATGTCCTGTGACACCTCCCAAGTATTTTGAAGTGAAAACTTCTTTTGGCGCGCAGGCGCGCTTTTAGACAGATTTTTCGTGGCGTGTGAATTGAATTCTACCGTCACGCTCGGGTATGATAAGAAATCTTCGGGTAAACTAGAGGCCACAGCCATTTGCCATCTAGAAATGCGTCAGCCAATGGGAAATGCTGAAAGGGCGTGCCCTAACCATCACGGCATGACTATCTAGAAATGCGTGAGCCAATGGGAAATGCTGACGCATTTCTAGATGGCCATGCCATGATGGTCAGGCCACGCCTTCCGGTACACCCGTGTAGTTTCCAAAGTAAGCTTCAAATTCTGAGTTATAAGTTTTCACTTCTATCGGCAGTTCCTATGACTGCCAATTTTTTTTAAAGTACATTAAGTGTGTCAACTTTTGTTGTACAGTTTTAAATATTTGTTTAAGAATTTAAAAAACTGTAGGTATTATTAGTCTGGTCTAAAAAATCTAACTCTTCGTAACAAGATTGTGCGCTCTCGATAAAAGAAGTGCTGACGTGCATTGAGTTAAATTGGGCTAGAGAGGACAACTAAAACTAAAATTACTATTATTGGACTTTTTTTTGATTTTTATTTTTGGTATATTTTTATTGAGTTTTTAGAAAAGTTGTAAAACAGTATTTGTTTGTTTAAATATACAGAATATTAGCTTTTATCCTATGCTGAAGAAAATACGGTTTACTTTGTTTTAGACTATTCACAATGAAATATGTTCTTAGCACTCTCTTATTGTAAAGAAGGTGTGTTGCTTGCTGCAGCTAACTGTGTCAAAACGCTAGTTCTCTGAGGCTAATTTACTAAATGGAGGTGAAGCTAGTTTTCCTACTTATATTTCTTTACTGTGTTCCATCTTCGATATTGTTATCAGATAGGCCGAACTTCTTTGTATCTCTTTATATGGCAGCCATCTACCTACCTACCTTTTGGTCTACCTCTGAATTTAATTTATAATATTTTGTTGTCAACCAGATCAGTAACACGACTTATTTTAAAGAATTTCTAGTGTTGGTTCAAAATGTAAGTCGATAATAACTTCACAATGAAAAACGCTTACGAATAAATGCTTTTTTGTTGCCAATATAAATTGGCATTTAAATACTACCGTGCCAGATATGAAACGAAGATGTTATAAGTAGGTCATTATGGAGCGCGTTAAACAAGAAAAATAAAACATAAATTCTAGAACAAAGTTATTCTAGGTACCTATAACAAAATGCACTTTACGATGAACGCGCTCTTATCTATATCTATACTTCTATACTAATATTATAAAGAAGTAAAGTTTGTGTGTTTGTTAAATTGTAAGGGGTAATCTCGGGATCTACTAAACCGATTTTAAAAATTCTTTCACCAATAGAAAGCCACATTATTGCTGAGTGTCATAGGCCGAGCAAAGCCGGAACGGGCCGCTAGTCTAAAATAAAATGAATTCACTCTCGATTTCATCCGTCAAGGTCATATTATGGCAACTACCAAAATGAAGTCAAACATTTGAATTTCTGAAACATCGACCATGGAACGTTTTTTTTTTTTTAATAAATAGTGACGAGACGAACAGGTCATGTGCCTGATGGTAAGCAACATGCCTGCCACATAACAGCACAGTGACACGCAGCTATTGGAACATGAAGAGTCCAAATCATTGCCTAGCACGGCATTGCGCTCGTCGCCCAGAGATCTAAGACGTTATATCTCTAAGCCCTGTAATTTCTCTGGAAACATTGCCCTTCAAACCGGAACACAGTAATGTTTGCACATTACTGCTTGGCGGTAGAATAACTGGCAAAGGTGTGGTACTTCCCCAGGCGGACTCTGCCAAGAGTCCTACCATTACAGATACGATATCCCCTTTTCAAGTTACGACACGCTACGTTTCCACAAAAACATCACAAATAAAACCCCAAAAAGAAATTGGCTCTAAAACATATTCAAAATGTAAATCTCAAGCGATTCCCTGTCACTGGCAATTTTATTCTCCAAAATAAAATAAAACGAAAGATATTTTACGAAGTCACGAGTCCTAATAAAATTGTATGAAAAAACGAATCTGCCGAAAGAAAATTGTAGCGAGCGCTTAGAGAAAATCTAATCGAATTCCTCAGCATAAAAGCCTTTTCTAATACCGACTGTCAAAAATATATATTCAAGGACCGATTCATACAAAAACAATGAGATGAGCCCAGAAATTAGAAACGCCATATTAGTGCTTACTATGTAGTTTAGTTCTCGGAACTATGGTGAAAAATTTAATGTATGTGGTAATAGATCAAGAAATATGTTTGTTGTCTTATGTACAAAATGTCAAATGTCTTATGTATGTGGCTTTTGTGTAATGCGACATCATTTTACTGTTGACGTTCTGTCTCTCGCAAGGAGAGAATGAAGGTCATAATACACTACGCTGGTCAAGTGCGACTAAGATGACACGTAGCGCAAGATGTCTATCGTGAAAACACATCGGTTCCTTCACGATAATTTCCTTCGCCGTTAAAGCCAGTGGTGATGAGAAACTTGTACAAATACATTTGAAAAAAATCTCAGAGGTGCAAGGAGGAATCGATACTATGACTTAAAGATTGTGACTTTGACACTGTTCCGTATAATCGGGCAACATTAAAAATCATAGCGGATCTATGGTTTTGACAGCCGGCTGTGAAGTGACGTTGTCTCGTTTCGCCGGTACGACGAGTTACATTGTCTTTGTTCGCGGGAACGACGAGTTTTTCGGGATAAAAGCTTTAATAGTGCTACGGGAATAGACTATTGGCGTGAACTGTGTTAATTACTACTGGATTAGTGCTGGAATATTATTTGTGAAGTGGCTACTGGATTGGCCCTTTTCTACAACGCCGGACCGTTGCTTCTGCTGGAACGGGAATTCGGGAGGTCGCCTCGATATCGCCTGGTTTGGTTCTTCCCACATTCCCATTTGATTCCTACCTACATTCCTGTCGTATCAAACTGGGCTTTGGACGACGCCGGGAACCCTATGTAAGTAATTTCTTTTCGGTAACTTGTTTGCAATTAGGAGGTATATATTAAAATCGGTATAAACGCAAAATAATAATGTTTTTCTCGCTTATGGGCCCCGAGACGGTAATTTCTGGATAAAATACTGTACATTTTTTGGTAGCAGAGCGTAGTTAGCCGTAAATACCCCTTTTTTGTTTTATTTTTCTGGCAAAATATACCGGGTAGGCCGAATATTTGGGGGTTCCCAGTTTATAATTTCTCCCCAAACTGTCGGGAAATTAGTATTAAGTGGTATCCGGTTTTTTAGGTTGCGGATATATTTGTTGTGACATTGTCCGAACTTTAGGCTAATTTAAAATTTAAATTTAAATTTAAAATGGCTTCGGATTTGGCCAACCAGCTCCGATGGTTTGAATCCTTACAAGGATTGGTCGGCAGGAGAGACCGGGAGGAGGCGCTATTAAACAGGGTAGAACACCTCGACAGGCGCCTGGAGATCGCTGAGAGGAGCACAGGATTGCTGCGGGATGCAAGGCCATCTCCACCTGAGGAGCAGATGGAGAGGATCGAGGCGGACATGCGGCGCATTCTGGACTTGTACGACGAGGTCTCCGAAGGGGTTCGCCAGCTGGAGAGGTCTCGTCAGGGAAGGGCGAACTCGGGACCCGTCATCAGGAATGCGGGTTCGGGTGTAGTGGGACGCCTTCCCACCCTGGACTTGCCCAGGTTCACAGGTAACCTGCGAGAGTGGAGCGGCTTCCGGAGTATGTTCGCCTCTCTCGTGGATTCACGCACGGATCTGACGAAGGCGGAGAAACTGGCCTATCTCCGCACGTCACTGGAGGGTGAGGCACTCTCCCTGATCCAGCACCTGGAGCTGGACGACGACAACTTCGGCACGGCGATGGAGTTGCTGGAGACGAGGTTCCAAAACCCTCGGCTCCTCGCCGACGCTCACGTTTTCCAAATACTGGGGCTGCCGAAGGTGACTGAGAGGTCTCAGTTGAGGCCGCTAATCCTCACGCCCGTGAAGGTGGCGTACAACGCCTTGCGCAGCTTGGGACTGCCAGTAGAACACTGGTCGTTTCTACGGGTCCACATTCTGCTGGGCAAGGTGCCGCTGGAGTTGCGCGCCCGGTTCGAGCGGGAAAGGGGCCTTCACGGCGACCCGAAGGTCTTCCCCACGTTTGAGGAGCTGCTTCGGGTCCTGGAGTGGGAGGCGAGGATGGTCGAGTCGGCGCCGCAGGAGGCGCAGCCCGCCGCTTCAGCTCGTGGCCCTGCCGGAACAGGACCGCGACCTACCAATCCCCGCACTCAGGGTGGGGTAAAGCGGACGGCGACGGTGACGAGTGCGTCGGAGCAGGAGTGCCCGAACTGTGGCCAGCTTCACGCGCTGGTGCAGTGTCCGGCCCTGCTTGCGAGGACGACTTCCGACCGACGAGGCATCGTTCGGAGGTTGCGTCGGTGCTACGGGTGCCTGGGGGGTCATATGTTCAATGACTGCCCCACGGCACGGCCGTGTCCTGGGTGTGGGGGACCACACCACCAGCTCTTGTGCGTCAGGAGCGATGGTGCTGGTCGACAGCCCTCAGGGAGGGGGCCCTCCACGGGCGGGGGCGCTCCAACGCAGAGCCACGCATTGTACAACAATGAAGTGGCTACAGCGTGGAGCACACCCCCTCCACCCCAACTCCCGGCAGCACCGGGCAGCCCAACAAGGGGCGTCCTACACGTGGCTCGGTCACCGACCTCACAGCCCGCGCGGACGCGGGCGAACTGGAGAGGTGGAAGGGTGATACCGGAGTCACCACGGGGGCCCCCTCCCCAGCGTTATCCTTCTCCGCCGCTGGATCCGCGACCAATAGAATGGAGGGCGTACACGCCTCCCCTCCATGAACATCCGAGGCTGGATTACCACCCGCCCTACTTTAGGTACGGCAGGGCAGCTGGATATGCCCCCCCTCCGATGGCCCTTTGCACTCGGCAGCCATACTGGGCTGGGCCCGGTAGTCCGACGGGTTCGGACGGGCCTCGGAGGGATTGACTAGCCTCCGTTCCCTTGGCACAGGATCAACCGGTGGTCCTGCTGCCCACCCTCTGGTTAAGGGTTTGGGGTCCAAGAGGCGACTACGTCCGGATACGAGCGCTCTTGGACACAGGGTCCCAGGGGTGCATTATAACAACCCGGGTTGCTCATCGCCTGGGCCTGGCTAGGTTTCCGTCACCGACTCCGTTGCGAGGAGTCGGGAACACAGAGGTGCGGTTGGCTGGACAGACCCGCCTCTCCTTCTCGTCCGTACATTCCTATTCGGAAAGGATTGCGGTCAGGGCCACCGTCATGGATTCGGTTGTCGGTTGGCTTCCTCAGGCGGACATAGATCCGGATCTTTTGTCCTGTACTAAGGGTCTCAGGTTGGCGGATCCCCGCTTCGGGATGGCGGGTCCGGTAGATCTTTTGTTGGGTTCTGATGTACTGGGTTACATCATGAACGGGAAGCCTAGGCTGTTGGACCAGTCTTCGCTGATGGCGCTGCCCACCATCTACGGGAACGCCATTTTGGGAATGGTGGATGAGTGGCAGCAGTCGAATCAGGCTTCTTTTACGGGAACGGCCCTCGCTCAGATCATGCAGAAGTTCTGGGAGATCGAAGAGCCGCCTACCGTGTCTCGGCTGGATCCCGAGCACGTGGAGTGTGAGAACTTTTATCAGGCTCACACTCGGAGAATGGTTTCTGGGCGATTGGAGACTAGGCTGCCTTTCCGGGATAACCCCCCGCGTCTGGGCCAGTCTCGATCATTGGCCGAGAAAAGGCTCAGGTCCATGGAGCGACGCATGGCTCGAGATCCTGTACTTCGGGAAAAGTACATCGAGTTCATGAGGGAGTATGAGGCACTGGGCCACATGTCTCCGGCTCGCGACGACTGGTCGACCATGGACCACTACTTTTTGCCTCATCACGCTGTTTTGAAAGCGTCGACAGGCAAACTCAGGACGGTGTTCGATGGATCCGCTCCGACTTCGACAGGAGTGGCACTGAACCAGTGCCTCCACGCTGGACCGAAGTTACATCGGGATATTGTAGACATCATCCTGAATTTCCGTAGGCATCAGGTGGTGTTGGGAGCGGACATCCGTATGATGTTCCGACAAACGGTCATACACCCCGAGGACAGGAGGTTCCAGTTGATCCTCTGGCGGGAAAGTCCTCAGGACCCTATGATGGTGTATGAGTTGAACACCAACACCTATGGGTTGAGATCAAGCCCCTTCATTGCGATCCGCTCACTGCTGGAGTTGGCGGACCAAGAACGGGCTCGGTACCCACGTGCAGCCGCAGTTCTGGAACGCGACCTTTTTTTTTTTTTTTTTTTTTTTTTTAACATTTATAGGTTTACACTTGACCATCATCTCGCCTGATGTTAAGCGACGATGCGGTCTAAGATGGAGCGTGCTTACCTAGAAGAAACCGATTCACTCTCGATTTGAAGACACCAAGATTATAACCATCGGGAAAAACCCACTCAGGCAACTCATTCCACAGTCGAGACGTTCTTATCACAAAAGTAGAGTCAAACCTCTTTGTTCGTGTCTTTGGAACATCAACCATGAAACGATGCCGCTTCTTCGAGTTACGAGAAGTCCGATAGAAAAAAGGGCTAGGTGGTATTAGATCATGCAGATCAGATGCACACTCTCCGAAGTGTATCCGATAATAAACCGATAAGCTAGCAATATTTCGGCGATGTTCAAGAGTTTGCAGTCTTTTTCGCACAAGAGTGTTATTGCCTATGAGCCTTTTAGCCCGCCTCTCGATCGATTCCAGAGCCTCAAGCTGATACTTAGCCGATCCATCCCAAAGGTGCGAACAGTACTCCATACAAGAGCGAATCTGTGCTTTATATAATAAAAGCAATTGTTCAGACTTGAAGTACTTTCGCACCTTTGAGAGGACACCTAGTTTTTTGGCAGCTAATTTAGCCTTGGATTCGATATATGAGCCAAAGTTGAGTGTAGATGTCAGGGTAACACCCAAAAGCTCAAGATGATCAGTAACCGGCACGGATACACTTCGAAAAGTAGGAGTCTGTAGAAATTGACTCCTTTTTGCGGAGAACAGACACGCCTGCGTCTTTCCTTCATTAAACTTGGCCAGATTGGTTTCGCCCCATTCAGAGACTGCCTCAAGAGCCAAGTTCAAACGCTCGACCATACTCTCTCTCAATACCTTAGTTTGTTGACCGCTGGCTCTCGCGCTAGATATATAACTCTCTACAACGGTGCTATCATCTGCGTACCCAAAGATACCGGGCTTCAGCAGATCGTTGATATGTAGCAGAAAAAGCGTCGCAGAGAGTACCGACCCTTGAGGGACTCCGGCATTGATACCCATTTGGTCCGACGAGCAGCCATCAATGACAACTCGTATGGACCGATCTCTCAAGAAGTCCGATATCCACGCAATAAAACCTGGAGACAAACCATAACTAGAAAGCTTGCTAATAAGGCCATCATGCCAAACCCTGTCAAAAGCCTTCGAGATATCCAGGGAGACTGCAAGTGCTTCCCCGTGTTTCTCGATAGCTTCACTCCAGATGTGAGTGACATACGCCAGAATATCTCCAGTCGACCGGTTTCGGCGAAACCCGTATTGCCGGTCACTGAGGAGGTCGTTAGATTCTAGGTATGCCAGGAGCCTGCGGTTTAAGACACGTTCCATAGTCTTGCAGAGTATGGACGTGACCGAGATGGGCCTGTAGTTGGCAGGGTCAGCACGACTACCTTTTTTGGGCACAGGTTGCACGTTAGCAAGCTTCCACGATTTCGGTACTTGCCCAGTTTGGAGAGAGAGTCTATACAGGCGCGTTAGTACAAGAGACAACTCAGGTGCACAAGCCTTCAACACTAGGGCAGGAATTCCGTCCGGGCCACTGGCTTTATTCACGTCCAGATTACGTAGCACTTTACGAACCTCCATTTGGCGAATATGCATTTCCGGCATCAAAGTCGGACTGCCAGGTGGAGTAGGAGGTATCGCACTACCAGCATCTAGACGCGAAGATTCCGCAAACTGAGATGCAAACAAGTTTGCCTTCTCCATTGCGGTGTGAGCCAGCGCCCCATCAGGTTTCAGCATTGGAGGCAGTGAAGAGCGGCAGAAGTTCGATTCGACCGATTTAGCTAGGGACCAAAACGCTTTGCTACCCGCAGGATACGAAGCTAGTTTGATCCCTATTCGACTAATGTGGTCAAATCGAGCCCTCTGAAGAACCCTTTTGCATGCCTTAGCAGCCCTGTTAAACGCTTTCTTTTTGGGGTGTGTATCCCTTGCCTTACGCTGTCGAGCATCAACCCAGGCTAGGTAGGCCTCATGTTTAGATGCTTCAGCACTTTTACATTGAGAACCGAACCATGGGCGAGCTTTGCTGGATAATGAAGCGTCAGAGTATGGAATGAAATATTCCATAGCCGTACGTATTACATCAGTTACAGCATCCGCGCAGGCTGACGGGTCACCAGAAGAGAAGCACAGTGGCTGCCATTGGTAAGATGCAAAGAAAGAACGCATTTCGTCCCAATCTGCTGACTTGTATTTCCATAGCCGCCGGTTGCCTCTGGGGCTGAGATCGGGCGGATGGTAAACGGATACTGATTTCACCAGACACCTGTACGTCCTGTACGACCTGTACGTGGACGACGTTTGCACTGGTGCGCAGACGGTGGAGGAAGCTCTGTTGCTCCGGGATGAGCTTACAGAGCTTCTCGCATCTGGAGGCTATGAGCTTCGGAAATGGCTCTCTAACGACCCCAACGTCCTGGCTGGTATCCCGGACGATCACCAGCAGGATCCGGGGCTCTTCGAGATAGGTGACGATCCGCACGGGATTGCGGTTCTGGGCATGCAGTATCAACCGGTTGCTGACATCTTCACCTTTCGGGTGGCACTGGAAGCCACACGCGCGTGGACAAAACGGACGGTTTTGTCCACCATCGCCAGGATGTTTGATCCAAACGGTTGGATCAGTCCGGTTCTGTTCGCAGCCAAGTGTCTGTTACAGCGACTTTGGACTCTGAAGGTCTCATGGGACGACCCCCTGGTTGGGGACTCGCTTAACACTTGGCTTCGTTTAATATCTGACCTCGAAACGGTCAATCGAGTGGCGTTGCCCCGTCGCATTCTGCCACCAGGCTGTAGCCGGATCAGCCTGCACGGGTTCTGTGATGCGTCCGAGCTGGGCTATGCCGCATCTGTGTACTTGCGTACAGTTGACGCTGGAGGCCACGTCAATGTCACGCTCTTATTGGGGAAGAGCAAGGTAGCTCCTATCAGGACACGACTCACCATTCCGAAACTGGAATTGAGCGGAGCCACATTACTTGCTCGGCTGCTCAAGCATGTATATCAGGAACTGTCCACCTCGATAGACATCCGGAATGTCTATGCGTGGTCAGACAGTCAGGTCGTGCTTGCCTGGTTGAGAGCAGCCCCTCACACTTTGGAGACCTTTGTGGGAAATCGGGTTTCCCAAATCCAAAACATTGGACTGGACATGGTTTGGAGACATGTCCCGGGTGAGTTGAACCCCGCTGACTGTGCTTCGCGCGGCTGTTCCGCGCCGGAGCTAGTTGATCACCCCTTATGGTGGGGTCCGGACTGGCTGCGGGAGCCAGAAGCTTCCTGGCCAGCTCTCGGCGCGGACTCGGAGCGAGCGGAGCTGCCCGGAGTCCGCGTGCATGCGATTGTGGCGGAAGTGCCCCCAGACCCTGACTGGTTGACGGGTCGTTACAGCAAGCTGGATAAGTTGTTGGGGGTAACTAGCTGGATTAAACGCTTCATCCACAACTGTCGTCACCCTCGTCAGAGGAGGAGTGACCAGATCGCCACTGTGGAGGAGCGTCGGAGTTCCTTGCTGCACCTCATTCGGCTGGTGCAGGGTGAGAGGTTTCCGACGGAACTTGAGGCGCTGCGCTGCGGACGCGCTCGCTTGAAGGGTGCGGTCGCCAAGTTGAACCCTTTCACAGATCAGGATGGTCTTCTGCGCGTAGGAGGTCGGCTCCGGAAAGCCAACCTGCCGTACGGCAGCAGGCACCCCCTGTTGCTACCGAAAGGAGGTCCTCTGGTGGACCTGCTGATCACCGATCGGCATATCGGTAACGCGCACGCTGGATGTGGCGCGCTTCTCGCTGTGTTGCAGCGTGAATTCTGGATCTTGTCGGCTCGCAGGGCGGTCCGAAAGGTGCTGTTTAGATGTGTCCCTTGTTATAGGCTCAAGGCTTCTACCATGCAGCCCATGATGGGAGATCTTCCTCCGGATAGGATTTCTCCCTCGAGGCCGTTCGACGGGGTCGGAACGGACTTCGCTGGGCCCTTCTCGGTCAAGTCATCGACGTTGCGTAACGCCAAGGTCGTTAAAGCCTACCTGTGCGTCTTTGTGTGTTTGGCCACCAAAGCAGTCCACCTGGAGCTGGTCTCTGCGCTGTCTACGGAGGCCTTTGTCGCGGCGCTGGATCGCTTTGTAGCGCGAAGAGGAGTACCCTCTTTAATACGTTCGGACAATGGCACAAATTATCGAGGGGCGGCGAATTATTTACGCGAAGTTAATAATTTTTTTAAATTCTGGTAATAATAGTTTAAGTCTGGCTCTCGCCCAGCGGGGAATCAGCTGGCAATTTAGTGTGCCGGCCTGTCCTCACTGGGGAGGAATTTTTGAGGCTGCGGTGAAGTCTGCTAAAACCCATCTCCGCCGTGTCATCGGGGAGACCGTGTTAACTTGGGAAGAGTTAGTCACGGTACTATGCCGCGTGGAGGCAGTTCTTAATTCCCGTCCTCTCTGTCCAATCTCGCCTGACCCTAACGATCTAGAAGTCTTGACGCCGGGTCACTTCTTGATCGGTCAGCCTTTAACCGCGTTGCCGGAGTATCCCTGGAAGGATGAGCGCCCCGGACGGCTGTCCCGTTTTCAGTTATTGCAGCAAATAAGTCAAGACTTCTGGAGGCGCTGGTCGGCCGAGTACTTGCATCTGTTGCAACAACGGGTAAAATGGACAGATAGGACGGAGGCCCCTCGGGAAGGGGACTTAGTATTATTAAAAGAGGCAAATTTGGCCCCCCTACTTTGGCGTAGGGGACGTATTTTAAAATTGATATCTGGTACTGATGGCACACCCCGCGTGGCGGAGATTCTGGTTTCTGGTTCCAGACTTCAGCGCGCGGTGTCCTCTCTGGCACGCCTGCCTCTTTATTAGATATACGTATTTTTCATGGTTAAAATTTTATTTAATTTTATTGCTATTTTTGGTAAAGGTTTTTTTTTGGTTTGATTTCCACTTTCGGGTCAAAGTTGGGAATTTCGTTTTTATTTGAGGTCTGGATACTGCTAAATACTAGTTACTAAATACTAGTTACTAAATACTAGTTACTAAATACTGGTTTTCTAAAATTGAACAGGAGTTCAATTGGTCGGGGGTTTTGTTCCGTATAATCGGGCAACATTAAAAATCATAGCGGATCTATGGTTTTGACAGCCGGCTGTGAAGTGACGTTGTCTCGTTTCGCCGGTACGACGAGTTACATTGTCTTTGTTCGCGGGAACGACGAGTTTTTCGGGATAAAAGCTTTAATAGTGCTACGGGAATAGACTATTGGCGTGAACTGTGTTAATTACTACTGGATTAGTGCTGGAATATTATTTGTGAAGTGGCTACTGGATTGGCCCTTTTCTACAACGCCGGACCGTTGCTTCTGCTGGAACGGGAATTCGGGAGGTCGCCTCGATATCGCCTGGTTTGGTTCTTCCCACATTCCCATTTGATTCCTACCTACATTCCTGTCGTATCAAACTGGGCTTTGGACGACGCCGGGAACCCTATGTAAGTAATTTCTTTTCGGTAACTTGTTTGCAATTAGGAGGTATATATTAAAATCGGTATAAACGCAAAATAATAATGTTTTTCTCGCTTATGGGCCCCGAGACGGTAATTTCTGGATAAAATACTGTACAGACACCATGACTTTTTTTATTAACACCACAAAATACTAAAATGCACAGCTAACGAAGTGAACCTGTGTTTTGTAGCTGATTTAAAAATAAAAGAGAATCGAGTTAAAAAGCAAATTACGCGGTATTACATAATTTTCTTGTATCTAGTCTGATCGTATTCATTATTCAGTAAAATTAAAAGATCAAAGCGTCAAGAAAAAAGTATTACGGTAATATGTTTCGTGAAATACGGCCTCCTGGTTTGCCGCACGTAAATAACTCGAAGATTTTGAGATTACCTCACATTACATGTGATACACGAGCCATGTTTCGGGCCCGGTATCTTCCCAAACTTTTGAGTCGTTTACCGCCGTAGCCTCGAAGACAAGGACATTCATCGAAAGTAAGAAAGGTAATAAATTTAAAGTTCTGTATAAATACACTGCCACTTTACTCTCTACCTTATCTCTTATATTTTAAGGATCAATTGGGAATAACATGTCTTTTTCACACCATGTTCTTGCTGGAGATCGGTATATCAGCCATTTGTAAGGATCGGCTTGATTCCCTACTAACAGATCACCGTTGTTAGGCTGTTTTGTTACGGGTCTTTCGGCTTTTTATGTTTGGCCAACCGTGATGACCCAATCTATTTCGAAAGACGTCTACAAAATTCGGAGATAGCTCTCTAAATGTTATAAACGTGTATTCAAGTATTACTCAGAAATAGACTCTTGAAGATTTGATTATGTTCTAAATATATGCCACGGCACGTGTAAATACAATATATTTGTTTGTCTACCAAAGGTTGTTTTTTGTTCGGTAATCTCACGATGAGTGGGTGAGGAGTGGTATCGAAGAATAAAATCCAACCTGTTGCTTCCAATAAGACTTATTTTTTAATATATTCCCGTTTTAACTGGATTTGTAACAACGAGTGTTGTTGTTTTGTTTCATGTCACGAATATGTGATTTTTGCTTACAACTCCAAACTCTAAAACGAATTTCTACATTTATAGGTATTAGAATTAGCCAACTTGTGTATATCTGCATCTCTGAAAAGTGTCTTGACTATTTAATTCATTTATTTTATGAACATAGCAAATTGTAATTTGATTTGTCTGATCCGCTTTACCTATAGTAGTATTGGTTTAGTTCTTAGGGACGGCGGAACATTTTTTTTAAATAGACAGCAGTAAGCGCTTACACGCCTTTACGCGCGAACACTTTACTGTCTCAACAAAAAGATACATTTAGGTTTTTCTTTACAAAATTGTTATAAACCTATAATAATCGGTAAACGAGAAGCGTCTACTGGTATTTATTTATTCCTCATCACATAAAGACTATAATGCCCTCCTATAGTGCCACTTCATTTTATTCTTGATAGTTGGATACTAAGAATTTGAGACGCCACTTATTCTGCTAGAAGATGGCTAGAAGTATATTTTCATGTCTATTTTCCTAGCGGATAAAACTGGTTTCGGGATTGTCATGTAAATTAAATTAATTAAAACTTAAATTAATTAATTAATTTAAGTTACGCAAGCGACAATCAAACTGAAATGGTGAGAAAGACCAGCCATTTAGAAGGACCGATTATTAAACTTTAATAAGATAATCATAATTGATAAAATAAATTGAAGATATTATTTCTAAGTTATTAGGAGTACATACTTGGTTAAATTCTCTCAAACCTAAGCCATGTATAAGCCATGAATAAATTAGGAAAGAGACAAATATAGTACTTCCACACCCCTTAAATATTACAAACTTATAAATAGGCATGCCAGGGTGTATTAAAATTTATTGAGTATATTTTGTTCCAGGTTGATCTGAGGCACTTGAAGCAAACTCCAGACTCGGACAGGATAGGAATGGGGATAGACCTTTCCGAGTACTACATCTCTGTAGAATGGGACATTATGAAAGTTCCGGCCACTAGAAATGAAAAATTCTACTCGTGTTGTGAAGAACCGTACCCTGACATCATTTTCAACATCACTCTTAGGAGAAAAACTCTATTTTATACAGTTAATCTCATCATCCCCTGTGTCGGGATCTCCTTCTTATCAGTATTAGTATTCTATCTTCCCTCGGATTCAGGAGAGAAGATCTCGCTCTGTATTTCAATTCTCCTCTCACTCACTGTGTTCTTCTTATTGTTAGCTGAAATTATTCCCCCCACTTCTTTAACAGTCCCTCTATTAGGAAAATATCTGCTGTTCACAATGATGCTAGTCACATTATCAGTAGTTGTCACTATTGTGGTGCTAAATATAAATTTTAGGTCACCCGTCACCCATCACATGGCTCCGTGGGTGCGGAAAGTCTTCATAGATTTTTTACCCCCAATATTATGTATACAGAGGCCAGAGAAACCACCGGACGATGACGAGGATAACGAGAACGATAAGCCTACAGAGGTAAGATATCGCGAAACTCATAAATCACTAGCACTAAATAAGAAATAGAACACGACGTGGCAACATTAATCATCTGAAGGCATAGGCGTTCACGCTCAGACACTCGAAATAAACCTCCGACGGGGAACGTTTTAATTAAATTTGTTAAATAAAAGCTCTCACAAATGAAGTTCTTCAAAGGGATCTCGTCGAGTGAAAAAACAACACGAAGTCTTTTCTCATCGCTTCCTCCATTCAAAACGTTTTCCATCGAATTCATTACAAACAGAACGCTATTAAGGCGAGTCGACAATAACCGTTTTAATTGTCACCCACTACGAGATTGGGAGTGCTCCTTTCCGCAAAATTCTAAATCCATTGCGCGCGGCGTGTATCGCAAAAATATCGCTTCCAGCCCAATTTCATTCCATTTCGATTTTCCTTTATTACTGAACGGCAGTGGGCTTAACGAGCGCGCGCGGCCTCCGTTATTTATGTTCCCCCGGTGGCTGCGGACGGATCGCGAGATATATGCGACGCCGGCAGACACGGCCCGAAACCGAAACCTCCACTCCGGCCTAATTGTGTGCCGGCTTAAGCCGCGCCAACACACCACTCGCTGCCGCCGCGCCGCGCAACTGACGATATAATCTCTAGACATTTCCATCACTACCCTAGATTTTAGTCTACAATATATTCCACAGTTATGTGAATGTTGCGAATGTTTCAGGTGCTTACTGACGTCTTTGGGCCGGATGAAATGGACGGAAAGTTCAAAGAATGGGGCTGCGAAGAGTACGAGCTACCAGGCATGCCTCCATCTCCGCCCCCGCCCCCTGGGGGTGATGACGAGCTATTCTCCCCACCTCCAGGATCCCCTTGTCGCTTAGATTTAGACGATGTATCCGCGTCGTTAGAGCAACCTTGTGTAAGAAGTATGGAGAAAACTATAGAAGGCTCCAAATTCATAGCGCAACATGTCAGAAATAAAGACAAGTTTGAAAGTGTAAGTATCAAGTTTGACCACTGTTATTATAAAGTATTCATTTTTTGACTTTACATTGCCGGTTTTGTTCTAGGTGGAGGACGACTGGAAGTACGTAGCGATGGTATTAGACCGAATCTTCCTATTCCTGTTCACGATAGCGTGCGTGTTGGGGACGGCGCTCATCATATTTCGAGCGCCGACCTTTTACGACAACACGAAGCCTATCGACATCCTGTACTCGAAGATAGCGAAGAAGAAGCTTGAGCTGCTAAAGATGGGGTCCGAAGGGGACCCGGGTCTCTGAAATTCGTCTCACGTCTTCGGCCACTCGCCGCCGAAGACGTTCTGGGAGCTGATAGTGATGTGGTGGCACGGATGATCCGTGTAAGGCTCCCAGTGGGAACTGTTAGGCGAGAACTCTGTGCTCAGTGAGGTGCCAAGCGCCCGGTGCGCTGACGGACGTTCCTACGCGTTGGCGTCACCGAAACCGTCTTTTTATATGTAACAGTATTATGCTCGAACTCGAGACTGTTTCCGTCGAAGGTCGCATCGCAGCGACCTCGCGCCGCCGCTTCGGGTCGCCGGCCGGATCTGCCACTATTTTTATATTAGACTTGCCATACTCTAATTAAGCGAGTTTTAAGTTCTTTTGTATGTATACAAACGGATAGTTTCTTTCCCAGGAATCATTTGATACGAGCGCACAAACACTGTACAGTATCTATAGGAGTTTCCATTGATTTCTCGCGATAGATAGTACGAGTTACGTTTCCGAGACGTCGATCATGTTGTATGTAATGAATAAATTTAAGATTAACTTCGAAATAAATCGAGCTCAAGTTGGTTAGATATTAAGTAATCGTAAAAAGTAATAATTAATCGAGTCGATTAGTATCAAATATAAATACTATAGTTTTGTGCAAACGTCCTCGATGAGAGCTGGACTTTGTAGATGATGTAATTAGAGTTTAATTTTAAATTATGCATTTAGTATTTTGTAATTACGTACGTACTCGCGTAATGATCATATGGACAATATTGATTGTATTGACGAATGATGTATTGATTTCAACGTAGGTGTAACTGAAATTTAAGATGTAGATATCTATAGAATAAAATCTAGTCGTCAAGATTGAATAAGAGTACACTTATCATAAAGTCAAAATAGTTTAATATAGTTACATCGCGATGGTGATATTATTTGATTAGATAATGTTTGTGAAATAAAAACACAATTGACTGCCAATTGTACATTTTTATAAAAATCGATATTCTTAGATAGTTCGATAAACTTGTTTTTATTAGATTTTTTAACGAAGTGCCAAGTTTGCCATCATTAAATAGCACCGATATTAGATTTGCCGAAACAAACGGGAGTTTTCTAAGCGCCACTTTAGTTCCAATACGTCGAAATGCTTGTGAGTAAAATAATTTCTAAGATACTAAACGAATGCTTGCCCAAAAAATGTAATGACTGATAAATTTCTCTTTAAAACTTAAGTTTTCGGATGTGTTTTTGCAAAGGTACTGGTAATAATCTTCCGTTAATTAATATTAACCGTATTGTCACTAATAAATCCTAGAGTACAGGGTAAATTTAGAACACGAGTATCTTCTATTGATTTAATACTTTCACAATTTTCACCGAAAGTTAAATCTTTGATCACACTTATCGGCACTTTACCTTTATCTAGTTGATAATCATTGTTGAGGTTTGTGACCTAGTCTTTAACTACGTAGTTAGCATTAAACCTATTTGTTTTAACTTAGGCTAGTGTTAATATTAGAAGTTTATTTTCTTCCTCACTCTCATTGGTTAAAAATACTTGTGTTGTCTTCTAATTATTTATCGTTTGAACGACTTCGCGCATTTAAAGTTGTAACCTCACTTTTACCCATTCTGTAGGGTTATGGTAGCAGATTAACTTAATAAAAAAAATATTTCGAGCCGCGTTATTGATATGTCAAAGTAACTCATGATAATGTTTATTAGATAATTAAGATAACTCTGAATAATTAATAAAAGGAATTCCACAGCGAGCAGTTAGGAAAACAGGGATGGATAATGTAATTTAAAATGACTCTTTTGTGTGATTTGTCTTTGTATCATAAATGTTATTGAATGTATAGCTGTTTGTGTCGATTTTAAAATGCGAACACTGAGCTAGTGTAGATTAGGAAATACGTATTAAGCGTAGCTAAACGTGGCATACGGTCTAATGTATATGAAAACAGAAACGCTCGCTGAAAGTTGTATGTTAAATGTTAGGATTGGGAAGTTTTCGGTTCGACCGTCTCTCGCTCGAATCAAATTTGATGGAATTTCGAATGGAATTGTACCTAATGTCACTTTAAACATTAATTTTTAACAATTTGAACATATTAAAAGTAGAAATGTGCTATTGCACGCACCGAAACACACTAAAATAGATCTTACGAGTAAAGGAATAAAAGTAACTTAAGCTCACAGCTTGTCCTCACTCTGATTATCCGAACTTTAGTAAATATTTGCTAGAGATAAAACAGTTTGTTGTTATTTTTATATGACTGCAGATATGATAGTTAGATTTTCTATAAGGTCTATAAAATATCTGAAGTGGATATGAATGAATTGAAAGAAAATGCAGTTTGGCTGCTCGATCGTTGGATGGGAAATAGTATAATGAAAGGTTGGCAACGACTAGAGTGTTCTGTAGATGTGAAAAGTTAGTCTCTTATAATATGTATTTCTGCGTCCGCAGATCTTCTATTACAATTTTTATTTTTATCAAATAGATACTCATTTAACAATACCTATCATCAAACGTCTTGGACTTTTTTTTAAACATTTTATTTGTGCTGAAATCGAGTAAAAAAATTAATGTACATTACATTTTTAATACACACTATTTTATTTTAAAATAATATCAATATTTATATCGATGAATTTCTTGTAGATTGGGAAATTAATTTCGGGTTAGGCATCTTTAAATTGTCAAAATTCCATGGTGGCTATTAATTTATTATTCGTGTAAACAAATTGTTTTAAAAAAATGAATAAAAAAACAAATTAAATTCTCTCTTTACGATTTCGTAATCCTTTATAGACAGTTTAGCAAGAAATAAAACAAATTATACTTTTTTTTAAAGTTTGCATAGCATTATTGATTTACTGGGCATTAACCATGCTCGATTTGAAATAACCTGTATCATAAAGAACTGACTGACTGCAGATTCGCGGTGTGAATGTCAAATTATTGAATATTAAATTCAAATCATTGTTACTTGAAAAATACTTGTTTGCTTTGTTTGAGTTAGTCAGTCGTAACAATGGGGAGAAATATTCTATTTATTTATTATTGTAAAGCCACAAAAGAGAATACAAAAATCAAACCCTTTTACTAAATAGGATCATCTCTAAAAATCTCATTGACGATAGGTACCACATAAATAAGTAACTGTTTTATCAGTACTTCAACAAACAAAAGTGCAAATATCTAGTTCTGCTTGTTTGTCTCACAAAAAGTTTTTTTTACAAAAAATAATTGTAAATTACAAAATTATTTCCACGTTTAACGTATATAAACAAATATACTAACCATCGTAGTTAAATTACATTTGCGCTCAAAGGCTCAGTATTGATCAGAAAAATAACTAAAAGTTGCTCTTCTCGAAATAATCGTAAGGCAAGCTCAAAAAGACAAGATCAGCTGTGACTGTAAGAGCATCAGAATCCTCCGATATTGCTCTTTTTTAAACCCTCATAGGTAGAGGGTGGAACGTACGAAGGAAGGAACGTCAACAATTTGTCAGTATTGCCATTTGCAGCCGCTGTTAACAGTTCTGTCACCCGACACCTTCTTCTTCGCTTTCGAATTGGAGGATAAAAAATACATTTTCTTGCTATTATGGTTTTAGGTAAATATTCGACTGGTGTTAAATTAGCCGATATAGTGAGCAATGACTCCATTACAAAACTCATGCTGAGTTTCATGTTACTCAGTATTTTTCACTAATTACCAATATTGTTACGAAAAAATTAAGGATGATTGGTAGTTATGTTTTCTCACGCATCTGTGTCTATATAAATATGTGGCTCCACTGAAATGTTGTCGCTTTGTCGATTAGTTTTATTTATACGTTGTGTTTGATGCGGGATTTTCAACTTTTAAGCTTTCGCAATTTTTTGATAAAAAAAAACATGTAAAAAAAATTTAAACAGCACGGCAATCTTTCAACATTTTTTTTAACACCACTTTGGTAAGTCGAGTGAAACGTCAGGAGGTAGTTTAAAACGTTTAAATCGTGATTAACTCATGTAAAAAATCTGAAAAGGTTTTTTCAAGTTCCCATAAAGAAATAGTTAACCAAATACTGTTTGGTATGAGACGTGTTTTATAAGCGAATATTGTATGACTTGTATGTATAACACTTCGGGTGATAACGGGTTATAAAGTAGAAATTGTACGTGTCAGTAGATAGGTTATACTCAATGCTAGATTTCACATGATTAGACTAAGTTTTACATAGTTATACTTTAATGTAAGTGGTATAAAGATTTAGCTTTTCAGTGTTTTAGAGTTAGTCGACGAATGGGTCAACTCGGCAGCCCGATGATAGATAAATTTGTTTTATTATGATTTGGCTGTGATGTTTTTATACGACTATAATTTAAACCGTGCATATACTTCTTTTTACAAGGTACCTGTTTGGTTCAGATGGCGTCTACCGTCTGGAGAATTTTGAACTAGCCCAGAAAGTGCCCCTTTCAAATTAAAAACTAAATTAAATTAGGTCTTACCTAAAATAGATAACGTGTTCAATATGTTATACATATTTATCTCTTATCAACTTGTTTCAGAAAATCTAAGTTATTGTTTTAATTTACGATACGTGTTTTAGTAGTTTTAACTTTAGAATGCAGTTTTTGTTAAGGTTTCTGGTAGTTTTGTTTCTCTTAAAAACGTAATTTAATATATATGGTATAGTCAAAAAATTATATCCTGTTATAGATATTTCAGTCTTGTGCCAAATGTTTAATTGTTACCAATAATACTGTTTGTTATATTTTTTTATAATTTTTAAGTTTGATAGTTATTATAATTTGCCCAAAAATAATACGAAGTAGTCTAAATCAAGATTTATTTAACTAATTCAACAGTAAACTCAAACTTATAAAACAAACAACAAAATAAGATAATTAATCTATAAAACAATGAAATTTATAAAAGCTATCAAACACGTAAAAATATTGCTATAATAGACTTAATAATACTATACTTAGAACCTGATAATGGTAATACTATTATTAAGCTCTAAATATAGTATCATTGGATACTGAATAAGTTAATAAAATCTGTAGTCTTATAGAATATTAATTGATCTATATCCAGCAATAAAATATGTAAAGTAACGAAAAGCAATAGTAAAAAAGTTCTTGATACTGTTACTAGTCATTACTTAGTTTTAAATTGTTATTTTCTGGCAGATATAAGTTCGTTAACGTTTTATATTTCAAAATTATGTATTTAGTAGGCAGCAGGTTTGTCTACATCGAGTTATGGGGTTGCAAACTCATAGTCAGCTATCACATGGCTGTCAATAATTTTAAGAAACCGAAATGTTGACATGTACATATAGCTGATCAACATAGAATATTAATATAATCGTAATATTGTCAAGTTATTTTTCTACGTTTATTTTCTTGTTAATTTTAAGGGCTAATGTAGGTACGTAGAATAGTGACAAGTATAATTGCTTTGTCCATATATTGTAAATTAATATAATACTCCTCAAAACGCATTAGTTAAACTCATTTTATCATAATTTTATAATTTGGAAGGAAGTCGGTATTAACAAAATAATCCGTAACGCTTTATAATTAGGTTCATCGAAATATAGATATTTCGTCTAGTAATTTTTGTCTATTTCACTTTTTGAAATTTGCTTTCACGCACGTTGGTTATTTTGTATTGACTTTATTGATTTTAAAGTAAAGAGATGCTCATGGAAATAATTGAGGACAAATAAATTAATCAATCAAATCCAACCTAATACCAATAAAAACCTAAAGGTAAGCCTAGAGTCACGTAATACTACTGTTATTTTTATGAAAACTACCTGAATCGAGCTTTGTTCAGTTTAAACACGAATAAAACGATGTTTTCTTAAAAGGAAATCTAACTAGATCAATTTATCGCCCCCGAAACTCTCTGTATACTAAATTTTATGAAAATCGTTGGAAATTAGTTATTTACATTATGTGAGTTTGATTTTTTCCGATGTTTTTTTTTTACGTCCTACGGTTGCCTGAAAGTAATCGCTTTTAGCGATATAGCCTTCTGTTGTTTCATGGCGCATAAATCTTTACTGTATTTGTAACTTAATGTTGATTCAATCAGTTTTAAACTATTTCAAGTTTGTTTTAGAACTTTTTTTAGCAAATATAGTTATAGCCAATAAAGTCTGAGATGTGACACGTTTGTTCAGGTGATACCTATCCTCTTATAAAGTTTCCGAGAATCTAAACTAATTTTCATGAGCATAACTATATCTTAAAACTAATACAAGTCAATGTGTAACTTTTACATTACCATGTTTATCTCTACATATACAATATATTCACTACTTTAACGTATTTGTGTAAGTTAGGCGTACTCACATGTTTAATCACACGTCTTCCAAAGTGACGTAAGGAGTTTCCTTTGTTTTCCCTTCTGTAGCTTTAATCATTCCTTTGAAGTATGTTTCTTCCGCACCGATCTTGATAACTTCATGTTACTAGCTAATTAAAGCTTAATGTTGATGTAAATAAGGCTTTTTGTGTAATCACTAGTTGCGATTTGCTGGAATTTTGCACTGGTTCAATTTGGGGTAAAATTATTATCAACTTTATTGTCATGTTTGCAATTCATATACCTAATTAAACAACACTAGTTTTAATTTGGGGTATATCCCGTGGTTATACGATGGAGCTTATTCTCCATATTTTGATTTCGACGGAGTTTCATGTAGGTGCCATATCTATGGGCAAACTGAAAAAGGCCTGAAATAACATCGAAATTTCAGGATCTCGCTTCACCATACAATCACGGTTAATTTTGGTATTTAATATTAGTAGTATGGTGAACGGTGATAATAAAAAAAACATTTTATTATTTGTGATGAATTAAAACAGCTATTCGATTTTTTTTAAAATGCCGTCGTATAACAAAACTTTAACTTCCGTCAATTTTGTCTCTGTTAGACTGATTTAAATCGGTTCTTTGGTTACAAATGTTGAAAATCCATTCGACTTGACTAAAATGAAAATACCAGTATTTTGGGTTCCGTAACCTAAGAAATAAATGATCGTTATATAGCAGTTCGTGTTTTTTTATTTAAAGAATTACTTTCTCTAAATTTAGATTATGACAAAGTATAGGTAGGTACGTTCTTTGTTATTCCCAGTTAGTTGTTTTGCTGGCAAACATTCGTGAAATTAAAATAACAAATGATATGCGGAATTGAATTCTATTTTGCTTAAATTGACTAATAACGTGATGTTATCCGGATTACTTTTTCACTCTTTTAGGAATATCAACGCTTCAATTATTTACCTTCTAACGGTAGGATGTTTCATTAATTGCTTGATTTCATGTTACATTAAATTTGCTGATAACTAAACAGTATCCAACCATGACGCTAAGAAAAATTGAAATATAGGTACATGGGTACAACTATGACGATGAAATGATGGAAAGCCCCACTAGAATAATTTACCAATGAGCCATTTTTAGAAGAAAACAAAAATAGTTCCAGATCATGAACTAGGCGGAGATAGTGAGTTTTAGTATGGTTATTTCAAGTTTTGTAAAAATACACACATTTCATAAGAATAACAGATTATTCAATGGCTGTGGCGTGGTTAAATGTATTGATGTGAGAATGAAATGGAGAATGGAAATCATAGCCCATAAACATAAGTGTCAGTTTTACTTGTCAAAATATACGGCAACCACGCTAATTGAGTGACAGAACCTTAGATTTGAACAAATACGTTCAAATCCTGTTGAACATTCACAACGACCAACTTATTTGTAGAATATAGCGATAGCGCTACGATCGAAAAGTGTTGCCATCTATTACTAAATTGGACAATATCTGTTTTTTTCAGTACTAGTAACTCAGTAGTTCCAGTTTTGCCTGCTCTACAGATAAGTTGGCAGCATTGTATTCCATCTATCGTACTATTCTAAAATGTTATATTTTTCTTCTGAAAATGGCTCATTTCCATTGCTTATTTGGCAATCGAGTAAGTTATCGTGGGGATCGGTTTTACAATATGCTATTCGCTTGGACAAATTAATCTTACGAAAGAAAATTATAAAAATTACATAATTCCATCAACAATATACGAAGATTTGTGGAAGATTCGAAGATGAAATAACTTAGAAAAATAAAATTGTGTATAAATTAATTTACTATAAGTTCTCCACTTTTTCAAAGGTTTTTTCAGTAAGAACTAGACACTTATGATAGAATATAAATGTAAAATTGTTAAAATAGGAATCCAAACACACAAATTTGCGTTGAGCTTCCAACACGATTAGATGTAAATAAATATGTGTAGTTCCACTTCCTATACACCTTCCTTCTCACATTTCATGTTGAAGTTTGATAAATGTATTTTTTGTAAATTGTGCATGTTCATAAACTGAGTGATAGGCTAGAGAATTTAAAATAAAGAATTTCAATAATTTATTACTAATCGATTACTAATTGACTTTACCAATAAAACCTAGATATTCGTTACAAGAAAATGTTATCAAAATTAATAAACTTCTACAGTTTGGATAGAGCGTGTACGTATTCGTATTTACAGTGAAATTCTAAATAATAAAGTGAATTATAATTTAATGGTCATCAACTACATTGATAGTAACATCCAGTAAAATAAAATTCTAAAGTAAATTAAATAGTGGTAGAATTCTATGTAGAAGAAGAGTTCTCCTGGGAAGTACCACCTTTGCCCGTTGTTCTACCCTGGTGTGATATGCAAACATTGCTGTATTCCGGTTTGAAAGGCAAATTTTGTTGAGGAATTATCTAGTGCACTAGGTGACGAGCACGATGCGCCGTTAGGTAGTACCTACCTACTGGACACTTCATATTCAAATGTCTACGCGGTATTGTGCAACTATCGGCAAACATAATATGATAGTATGAAATTACAAAAATAATGTTTCAATACGAGGCGCCAATTTTGTTCACCGTATCACTTTTTGCTCTATAAAATAGGTTATACATACGTATGTATATCATCCTTTCCTACTAAAAAAGATTCGTAATAATCGATATTTTTAAGTACGTTTAGATCTGATATAATTATTTTTTTACGAGTTATTGAAATTCTTTATCACTAACCCGCCATTAGCTCTATCGCCCAGCTTACATTATGTACGCTAATATTTAACGATGTGCGCATAGAACAAAATATGTTATTCAAAGTCGATGTATTTTTTTTTAGTTTTCCATAATAATATTTCAGTCAAAAATGGGTATTAAAGACTTTGCATGTTAATGTAAACCTATTTTGAACTTTAAACTTATATTTAAGAAAAACAAACGCGTCGAGAATACCACAGAGCACCACAGCGTATATTAAACGTTGGCAGCGTTTGTTCCATTTCATGTTTTAGAATTATAATATAAATAGACTGAATTTGTTCTTCAGAAATATCACAAATAGTAGCCATATATATATATATATTTTTTTTCAATATACAACAACCTATCAGCATACTATGAAACCTATTTTTTGATTCGAAATAATATTATGAACTGTGAGGTAGAGCACCAATTTCCAGTATTGGATAACATTCATTTTGTCTCTATGTGCACTGTAGCTATTTTTCAAACAATATTTTATAAATTCACACATACTTTTACTTAAAAACATGTTATTGTGTATCAAATTGTGTTTTAAAACTACCCTCAAATTGCAATTTATTAAACTACCCTCGAGTTGTAGCTTTTTGGAATGAGCTTTTTTTGTTATTTCATTAAAAACGTGTGCAACCTTGCTCCAAGCAACTCGGTCAGTGACAGGTTGACTTACCCCCTTTTTGTTTTAAATTCTACTAATATTATAAATGTCAATGTATGGATGTTTGTTGCTCAATCAGGCCCTAACGTATGAACGGATCGGGCTGAAATTTGAAACACATATAGATTATAGTCTGGAAGAACACATAGGCTACTTTTTACCCCGAAAAAACAACGGGAACGGGAATTACGCGGGTAACTACGCGGGGCGCTGCTATGTCTTCCATAAAGTGCAGATTAACGCATTGAGTGATTTATACATAATTTTTTGGTGAATATTTAGCACTGCTATATTATATTAATAACATCATATATATATATACAATTTTAGGGGGTCTAATAGATAATAAAAAAAAGTTACGGCATTTTCAACACAACGCCATCTAGACCCTAACTATGCAATGCTCGAATAACTTTGGTCCTACTAATCAAAAGTTAACAAACTTTATGTTACCTAAAATGATTTAATTGAACGTTAATAATGAACTGATAGATCGCTTATCAATAGACGTTTAATTATAATAGAGTTTTTGGTACATATCATATCTGCGTTTTAACGAGTGCAGTTTGAATGAAACAAAAGTTGACCGAAAGTGGGTAGTTTAAAACAAAGATAAATTATGGTAGGTAGCAAAAAAGGAATAATTCAAAACGTCGTTTTACAAAATTTAACCTACCTAAACTTCACGAGACACGAATGTTAAAATCTGCTATTTGGTCTCACTTTGCTTAGAAACATGACAGCATTTTAGTACATGAAAGCTAATATTTGAAAAACAACGCTAAGTAAGCACCTATAACATTGTAAAAATATTCTTACAACTGCAACCAGGGACTATTTAAGTTTAAAAAGTATGTGTGAATTTCATTTTCACTCAAAATCTAATTTCATGTCTAGATATAAGCTTGAAAATGTAGAAATTTAGTTGATATTATTAACAAAAAACTTCGGTAATATAACTTTAAAACTAAGAAACTGTTCGTAGAAAATTTATTTAGTGTGACTATTGATTCCACTTAAAGTTTTTTTAAATGTTTATTTTAATAATTGTGCATGTTGAATCAACTGTTTAGAATTAATTTTAAGTATAATCTATGTATTAGGACACAATCTTTTATATTACCATTTAAATTGTTAGTGACTTTTATATTTTAAATTCTGTCGGAACGACTATAATTGTATTAAATTTCTAGGTAAGGATTACTATAAAACTATGTATGTTTCGAAATTTCGTGTAAACTGATTGTTATAATAATTATAGTCTTGTACTAGTTATATCGTAACTTTTTGGTTAGTTATTGTATTATTTTTCACCTTTCTAGTCATTAGTAATGGCGATAGTTTATGTGGTATCTGCAGATTATTTTGTACAAATCTAATAAATACAAAAAAATATTAACAAATAATTGTATCGTGCAATGTATCAATTTTATCCTTATAGTGCAAAATTACTCTATATTCCTATATTTTTTCAATATTATTTTACAAACACTGTTTACTATGAATATAAATCAATCAAATTTCAATAACTCACTATCAAAAGATCACAAAACAAAGCCTTGAACTTGAGGAACCTGAGGTAACATTTAGCGTCATTCGTTCAGCGTGGTAATTCCGCCAGTCTGTTGAGCAAGTCATACGAATACCTAAGATAACTATTTAAATGAGACAATTAAATTAAAAAAGAAATCTTTACTTTCGAAGTTCAGTTCGAAGCGTACTCAACAGACTGGCGGAATTACCACGCTGAATAATAATGCGTATTCTACGCATTAAATCAACGCTTAAGATCGAAATGTTTTTTTCAAGATATGATAAGCTTCAGCTCTCTCTATGATTTTTATGTCTACAACTATAATAAAATATTCAATTTTTATTTATATTCAATTTTAATTTATATTTCAATTTACTTTAATTAAATATTAAACCATAATTACCATCAATTTCAATGAAAAAAAAAACTGAAACGTCTTAATAGAGCCGTACGAAAGAAAAATAAATTTAAAAATAGAAAAGCAAAACTACGTTAGATTTAAAATTAACATTTTGCTAGTATCAGCCTAGAAATTTTATACGAAATATAATTTAATAATGTGAAATCTGCAAATATCACATAATAGTAATCGGTCCATGAACGTGACACTATGCAAAAGAACACCATTTTAATGTTACAAAATATAGTATATAGGTAATAAAAAATCCTGAAATAATTTTATCGTAAGGTACTTTAATATAATAATAACGTCATACAATAATAGACTTTTATGGAAACTCAATAGTCTTGTCTTTTACTAATCTAGGTTTAGAATAACTTGTAGTTGAATATAGTAAAATCAGTCGTATCACGAGATAACCAACAGGTTTACTATGCACTATGCTATATACATATTAATATAATTACATAGTAACATAAGTCATAATAGCTCAATAATTTATTAATTCTATGGAATGTAATAAATAGAATAAGCAATTAAGTTACTGTAATTAAGGAAATTATAAGTAAATAATGTAAGGTGAATATGAATATTAACGATGTAAGTTATATGATATAAGTCCCATTTTGTAATGTTAAAATTAATTAAAATCAAAAATCAAGCACTACCATTACTAATATGAATACACTCATAACTTCTTACGCTAATATTGAAATGTATTATAAATATGAACTATAAATATTAAATGTTATGCGTTAATAATATATTATGCGTTTTATTTACATTCTACACCTCACCTAACAATAAATCAAGTAGGTACCTATAATATATTTTTGAAATATAAATATCTCACAAAATTTGAGTTTAAAATGTCACGCGTTAGATGTTGGATTAAAACAAATGACGATGTTGTCAATTTTACGGTGGCATATTTATATATCAAGAACTATATTTGACTTCACAAAACTGAACATAAAATTCTATTTTTTTTTTAAACTCACAATACCTACTCATAATTACAATATATTGTCATGAAGAACTGAATACGAGTATATACAGCAATAATATTTTGATATAGTTTCATGCATGACTCGAGAAGTCGAGGAGTAAAGTAAATTTTAATTGTTATTCTTTTCATAATAACTACAGTGTTATACACTGTAGTTTACCCAAAACGTGGTATATCAAAACGGTAAAACATTACTTCACTTTTAAATTCTGTTCACCAGTCTCTACTACCATATTTCTGTAGTACAATTTATGAAAAATATTTTTTTTAAATGTCTCTTACAACACACACTATCCGGAACACTATAAGGCACATTTATAACATTAAATTATCAAGACGAGTGAAAAAGCTGCCATGTTTGAAAAATTGGAACAAAATTTAGCCGTAGCATGATAGTGTCGGTTTATTCCCCACGGCACTACCAAGCTGCACTACTGGTAGTGTCGTGGGGAATTCTTTTTCCCTTCTGCACTACTGGCCAGTAGTGCCGTGGGGAATTTTCAAATGCCTTACATCTTCATTCCCTTCTACACTACTGGGTACAAAAACGTTTTACCAATAGTGCGGTAGGGAATATTTCTGCGCTACCGTCGTGTCGTGGGTAATATTTCTGGACTACCAGCCAGCAGCGTCGGTACTGAGTAATTTATAATGGGTCTTTTTACATCACCATTCCCATCGACATTTATACTCGTACTACACTATCTCCACAAAAAATGTCATAAGGTCATAACTACGCGTTTAGAAGATAAACATAAGCAGTCCACTAAATGTTCCCATTGCTGGGACTCGGGGCCTTTTCTCTTAAGTAACCGTATTTAAGTTAGTGGCGTTATGCAACATGACTTTGAAAATATTGGTACGCGTAGGATTTGAACCAGGGGATTCGGATCAGCAGTCGCCGTTCTCTCGACCAGTCGTAACTATTTAATGGTAACTAAATTACTATTGGTACCTAAAACGTTTTTGTACCCAGTTGTGTAGAAGGGAATGAAGATGTAAGACATTTAAAAATTCCCCACGGCACTACTGGCCAGTAGTACAGAAGCGAAAAAAAAATCCCCACGACACTACCAGTAGTGCAGCTTGGTAGTGCCGTGGGGAATAAACCATAGTGTCGAGGATGTTCAATTTTATTGACGAAGTCGTTTTGAATCGCGCCCGCACCGTTGAGTATTTTTTTGAGTTAGAATGCACGTCAAATATCGAGGACATCTGCCAACCGGTAGGTACTTGGCCAGTATGGTGTTGTAAGTTCTAAAAGAAGACCCCGAGGGAGCATACCTCTATCCGTAGCTCGCTAAGCGACTTCTAACATAAAATGTAAACCATTTTCACACGTGGTGTAAAATGGTTTATATTTAGTGTCTCGGCATCTTATGTTTATTATAGGAACGATACACTGATTAAAGACTTCAATTTTGAGACTATACGGCGTTCAAACTTATAAAACAAAACAATACGTTATCAATATTTTGCTATGCGACAAACTGAAATCACAAAATGAATTGGGCAAAAGTTTTACTATAGACTAGTCAAAATGCATACAGCACAGCAGATTTTTTCTCGATTTCATATTTGAGTCCTAACCTTTCAGTTCACAATACTATTATTACCCAAAGGTACTACTAAATAGCGTCCAAGGACTAGCCGTGTCGACTTGAGGAGCCGGTGCGTTGTAATATCCTTGCGCCAAGTCCACCAGTGAGATGGGGCAGTGGAAAGCGTTGCAGTTTTCCAGTATTGTTCCCAGGCGGTGAGCAGAATCGTAGATCGTGTGCTCCAATGGTTCTATTGGCAGAACTTTCGTCATTGGCAACCTGGAAGATGAAATTTCACATAAGTCTTGACGATTTTGCTTATCTTAGTTCAAGTTTATACAACTCGATCATATACATCGATACATACTTGAGGCATGACAAGCTTTTTTTAAAGCAAACAATGATGAAACGAGCAGGACATGGATAGTAAGCAACATGCCTGTCCATAACACCACAGTGACACGCAGCTAATGGAACACGAATATCCCAAATCATAGCCTAGCACTGGACTGCGCTCTTCACCTAGAGATAATTATGTAGATCTTTCAAACCGGAATACAATAATATTTGCATATTACTCCTTGGCGGAAGAATAACGGGCAAAGGTGTGGTACTTCCCTAGACAGACACTGCAAAGAGTTCTACGACTACAAAATATGCTTCTGCCTACAAAGTTCGGCCATAGCACGCTGGAAAGAATGAAATTTGAAATAGTAAATTACTTACGTAAATAAAATTCTGAACATTTCTTCTATCATGTTTCCTCCATGAGGTACTATGCGTTGGGTAGTCTCACACAAAGTCTTCAGAATGCATTGCCTGCCGTTGTAACCCATCCTGCAAATATTATAAAAAATGTATGAGTGAAAAGTGAAACTTCTATAAATTTTACAACTTTACAGATTTTTTTTAAATAAAGCTAAACTAGATAAAGTTTATTTTGCTTTAACTTTACCTAAATTAGCTTTATTTAACCAATTTCTTTCCCAAATAACCAAATGCTTTTATTATCAAAGACATTGATACAAATAAATGTGGCGCGTAACAGAAAAATATTAATAAGAACTAAAGAGGGTGCGTCGTGACAGACAAACTTTCATTTTTGAAGTGAAAACTTCTTTAGGCGCGCCTAGACAGATTTTTCGTGGGGTGTAAATTGATTTCTAGCGTCACGCTCGGGTATGATAAGAAATCTTCGGGTAAACTCGGGACCTTGACGTTTGGGCATCTAGAAATGCGTCAGCCAATGGGAAATGCTAAAAAGGCGTGGCCTCGACATCATGGCATGGCCATCTAGAAATGCGTGAGCCAATGGGAGATCCTGACGCATTTCTAGACGGCCATGCCATGACGGCGAGGCCACGCCATGACGGCGAGGCCACGCCCTCCGGTTACACCCGTGTAGTTTTCAAGGTAAGCTATGAAATTCTAAGTTATAAGTTTTCACTTCTATCAGCAGTTCAGCAGGGTCTAGTGTAGTGCTTACACGATCGATACTATGGTACTACATCGTTGTATAATTTTCTTAGAGCATGTACATTTTTAAGTGAAATCTTGTTTTGTCACTGACAGAGTTTTTGTGGGCTGTGAATTTAATTCTAGCGTCACGCTCGGGAATAATAATACATTATCGGGTAAACTCGGGAACATGGCCATTGGCCATCTAGAAATGCGTCAGAATTTCCCATTGGCCATCTATAAATGCGTTAGTATTTCCCATTGGCTAGATATATAATATATATACTGTATAGATTGGCACGGGTGCCAATCTAAACGGTATAAATGTATATTACCCATGCCAATCTATACTTGGCCACGACCTCCGGTTTTACGCGCGTAGTTTCCAAAGTCAGCTATCAAATTTTGAATTATAAGTTGTCATTTCTATCAGCAGTTTTTATGACTCCCAATTTTTGTTCTTGTTTTTTTGTGAATGTGTTTTAGTGGTGGTACAATAAACGTAACATTACTTTTTTTATTTTGTCTTAAGACGAAATAGTAGAAGCATTGCTCAGGTTTTGAGGGGGTGAAGCAGACGTAGTTCGCCGGGCGGCGCGTGCGAGCGTGCGACCGAGATAGAGCTATAGCTCGCTCGCGCGCGCGATGGTAATGATATTGATAATAATATGTATATGAAGTGTTGACAGTTGTGTCGATGCCGAGTTATATTTTCAAAGCTGCGTATAAATACTTAGTTATCTAAATTGTTACAGTATGGTGTAAAGTTTACGACAAGATTGGTATTATTCCACGCTAAAATATAAATTCAAATTAAAAGCATAATACCTATGAAATTGTTTTTTTTAGTAAATAAGTAAAAGTTTTTTATAATTTTTTAAATATACAATATACATATGGGTATTATATGCCAAAAGGAACAACCTAGAGTAATGTTTATGATTACAGTTCAAGCCACGTTATTTGAATACTTCATTTAGTTAGAAAAAAATATCTACCATAATTATAACTAATAACAAAACTTTTTGACACACCTAATAAACAAATATTTTTTTGGTATGTTATAAATAAAACTAGGGATTGAACAAGAAAAACCCGGCATTTGATATACATACACCGCAGATTTTACGAAATACCGGTAATATGCGCAAACCATTTAGAATAATTATAAAATACCGGTATAATAAAAAATACCGATACATTCAAATATTTTTATTTACATTGAAAAAACATACTAATTAGAATATTATTTCTCACAGCCTCTCAATGGCATGCCACGGTTACGTCGTGAATCTACTAGTTCCGGGAGCATATATTCTTGAAAAAAATTCACTAGTTTGGCCTCCATTTTGTCGTTCCAAAAGTAGTCATCCCTTTTTATGTACAAAACGTACAATTTTTCATTTTCTCCTCCCCAAATCCCAAAAATGCACCTTTCTTTGCCAGTAACTCGTAACTGTCCTTGAACCTGGTAGTACCAGTTACTGTTTGTATTTATTTGTATTTGTTCATTTTTTTTATTAAACTTTAAAATTTGGACTTTATTTAGCTGAATAGCTTTTTCTATGCCAATTTTATATGCTGCCACAGGACATTTAATTTCGACTATGCAGTCGTCACCCACAACTCCATCGGGTGTAGCACCAATGAATGGGAATTCTTTGTCGACAAAAAGCCCACACTCTTCTATTACCAAATTTTCTTGGCGGGTCAGTTGTTGTATGGCAAATTTTTCATTTTTAAGGCCATGTGCCACCGATGCAACCGATGCAATATTCGTTTTATACAGAATGGTTTTTACTAGAGCAGCTATATTTTTCTTTCTTTTTATTATGGTTCCAAAGTTGGAAGCAGTTACCATTAGCCTCCGAATTTGCAACCATTCAGAGCTCTCCCGTTGGTGTGTGGTTCTTTTTTGAATTCCTTCCCTGTCAGAGACTAGTTTTTCTAGATTTTTTATAAATTCTAATGATGCTGCCTTGTAATTTTCATCAGACATATCTGGTGCTGCCACTTGTTTCCCGTAGTCGTTTTGACTTTCAAAAAGTTTTACTCTATTTCTTTTTCTTTTCACCGCGTTCGCTTGTCTTCTCTGTTGCTCTCTCCTACTTTCCATTTTTTTTATACTGCCTTTAGGGCTTTTCCCCAAGATTTTTTTGTGCAAAGTGTATAAAGGCCTTTTAGTGTTATAACTAACAACAGCAGCAGAACATCTCGCCTGATATGAACGTCTTGTTGCAAAATTTATCCGCTTGCCACCAATGAATTTGGCAACTATGCTGTTGAATCTTTCCACAGCATTAGTATCAACGTCTTCTAACAAACTCCGAGATTTGGCGGCCACGGAATTCAAAATTACTTTGAGCCGAAACCAAAACATTGAATGTTCTAGCTCTGCTACAGTGGAAGCTAAAATGCTTTTATCTTTGTTGCAGTAATAGTCCTTGCAGTGTGTATGGTCTCCATATACATGATGCAAGGAGTTTGTGATGTCTTCATAAATTTGTTTTACAGCTACATCTTTTGAAATGTTTTTGTTATGTTTGATCGAATTTGTGATCACTTTTCGAATACTCATAACTTTTTCATCGGTTATATGCTTCCTATGTGCTTTCGGGTATTTTGTGTCTTTTCCCAGCACACGCAGCTTGTTACACAAATTTCGCAAAACGTGGTTTCGGCATTCGATCTTGCAAACAACGTGGCCAGGATACGGATCTGACGCCAATATTTTAGCATACGTCGCAGAATCCCCATCAGCCACTATGTTGCCGTAGATAAGCCCATATATATCGACAGATTCTTTAAAACCCTCGCATATTATTGTCGCTTCCATACCACTTGACGGGCCTTCATAATTTTTGTAGCAAATGTGATTTTTTGGTTTTTCTTGGCGTTTCTCTGCTCGTGCGCATATGAGGCAGTATTTATTTTTGACGCCAAGAAAAAGAACTTCCCCAAATTTTCGACCAACGATGGCAGCTACACCAGACAGTGCTTTGTAATTATTACCGTATGAGCGTTTGCACCACGCTCCGTCTGCGAACACATCAATTATGGGAACACCATTTATTAAATTTCCTTGTTCGATTGCTGCTTCACGTTCTTTTGCAGCAGCCCGTTCCATCACTTCCACAGCTGTAGCCTCCCATTCATTGAATATGAGATCTTGTATTTTTGCGTAATATCTTTCTCGAAATATGGGAATGTCCATGGCGGACATTGTTTCCTCGAATTGAGAGTACCCGATACCTGAGGCTACAATCCCAGAAACTGCTGCAGTGTTGATATTCACATTGTCATCATTATTCATATCATTCGAACACACTTTGAAATTTTTTTTGCACATCTTACACACAAAGGTAAAATGTGAAATAAGGCCACATCGTTTTTCTGTCTGCAAATCCAAGCAGCTGAAATTACAGTCAAAGAGAGGGTCATGCTTTTGTTCCTGTAACTGCTTTATAAAATAAATTATGTCAACTATTCTGCGACCGGTGATTTCTTTTGTGATTGTCTCACACTCAGGTTCTAGTAGAAAAGGCATATCTTCACTGAAACAATAAATACAAATTCAAGTCGAACATATTTATCAAGTTTCCTAAAGTAACGAAATTATTATAATACACGGCTCACGAAAAACTTACAAAAAATCACAAAATGTTTTAAGCCTCTGCTATGTGCCCAGTCTAAGAAAAATTACTTCCACGCTACCCGCCCACACAAAGTTACCCAAACCCCTTTTAGCAAGATCGGATAAGATATTTAGGCGTGACAAGGTAACAGACACACAGACAGAAGTTACTTTCCTTTTTTTTATATATACGGGACATCATCAACACTCAAGGTCTTCTGGTCCCAAACTAGGCAGAGCCTGGGCTATGGTAACCTGACGACTGATATACATACTTATATTTTTTTTTTTTTTTTTTTTACATTTATAGGTTTACACTTGACCACCATCTCGCCTGATGTTAAGCGACGATGCGGTCTAAGATGGAGCGTGCTTACCTAGAAGAAACCGATTCACTCTCGATTTGAAGACACCAAGATTATAACCTTCGGGAAAAACCCACTCAGGCAACTCATTCCACAGTCGAGACGTTCTTATCACAAAAGTAGAGTCAAACCTCTTTGTTCGTGTCTTTGGAACATCAACCATGAAACGATGCCGCTTCTTCGAGTTACGAGAAGTCCGATAGGTCAAACAGACCCAGGTCAAACAGACATGTACATGCACACAAATGTTTGACCTGTCCGGGGATCGAACCCGGGACCAGCGGCTCAGAAGGCAGGATTACTAACAACTGCGCCAACCGGCCAGTCCGTTCAGTTCAGTCAGTTTCGAATTTATAATATTAGTTTGAATATTAGTATTCTTACTCTCTAGCATACGAAGGGGAATTTAGTCGGATATTCTCTTGTGTCAGGCCAGATGTTCCTGGCATTTGTGATAAAGGTGCCTCTGACTCTGATGTTTCCAATGTATCAGTATTTTTTTCAGAAATTCTGAAACATAATAAATGAGTAAGTAAATACAAATAATAGTTTCAAAGTCATACTAAAACCGGTATATCATAATATAAATATCAGTGTTAGTAAAACCGGTATGTCTAAATAAAAACAACAGTTGTAGTGAATCCGGTAAATTTAAAATTAAAATATCGGTATTCGTAAAAACCGGTATGACTGCCTTATGTAAGAGTTGTATTCTTGAGTACAAAATTACACAGTAGAAGTATGTAAGCGCAGATATATATCTATATAATTGTATACTTGAAATAAAGTAACTTACTCGAAAAAACCGGGTGTAACTGGTCTAAGATTTTCGTATGCCACGTTAGAAGATTCCGGTAAATTTGGTGGCAGCAATTCTTCAGCATTACTATCATGGGATTGTTCCATATCTATGTTCGGAGGGCTGCACAAATAAAAGTAAAAATATATATAATGTATCTGACTTTTCTACTATCCGATTCTATTGATTTCTAAATGTATAAATAAGTAGGTAATTAGGTAGTACCTACGCAAAGAAAATAAGTAGGTACTTACATTTTACTTTTCAGATTCGATAATCTGCTTCTTATGTATTTTCGAGCAGAATTTTTTTTTCTATTTTTATTGTCTTTATTTCCCATTTTCACTAGTCAATCTATGTAGTAAATAACTATTATTTTAAACGTAAAATGGTGGGTGGATGGTTGGTGGTGGTAAACGTAGGGTTTAGGCGCAGAAAAAGTTTATATGGAATAAATGTAGTCGATCGCACGGGCACGCTGGAGGTTCGGCAAAAGTTGTACACGTCTACTCTCGACAACGCGCTGTGGCAGACTGGCGGGGGTCGGGAGCCGTGGTAATACCCGCTGCGCTTGCGTGCGCGCTTTCAAATGTGTTCTATATTAACTTTACTATTTCTTAAAAAAATAATCTAACGCATTTTCAAAAAACTGGCTCCATATAAGTTTGTGAATGTTTGTTGGGGTACCACATATTTTTTTTTGTAAAAATATCTTAGACCGATAATTAATGTAGTTGGTTCATTGCCTCGACGGGAACGTCGGAATTGCTGTTTTTTGGGAAAGTTTACGATTTAATTCTATCGAGCCAAAGTTTTTTAATCGTGTTTCGGGTCCCACTTGTGACTAATGTATTTTGTGAACATTTATGACACATCAAAAAATTATATAAATTATCCGCTTTTGAAGGTCTAGTTTTGAATATTCGAGAGGACGAATCGTCAGATTTGGAGCATATTTCGCCTTAAGAATATCTAGACGTTCATCGGTATGCTAATAATTCAGATATGCTTAGTATCAGTAGTTATTTGGGTATGTATTGTGATGTAAATTGGTAAAACCGTTAAAAGAAAAAAAACAATTGTAAGTTTCCAAAACGTGATCTTTGTGGCTCGGGAATCTTTCTAGCTCAGAAGTTTTGTAGCAGTTTAACTAATTGCATAGTCCTGCTAGGGACTACCTATGTATTTGCTCGTTATTCTACCATCCAGCATACCAATTTACCGTAAAAACAAATTAATCATCTAATATCTGTTGGCGACGAGCATAACACAATTCTTGGCTGCGGTTTGGAACACACTAAATTCAAATGCTTGTATGGGCTCTACTAAACTGTTATGGGTAGGCATTCAAAATAACAAAAAGGCGTATGGTTTGTTCATCCCGTTATTCCTCATGGTACAAAAGTAGTGGTCTCTATTTGAAAATTGTTAGCGCTAAAGTACACACTACAAGTCTTACACCATAATACATAATATCACATTCTATTAAATCATACAGTCGTTCGACGAAGCCGTCGACAGCCGTGAGACGCGGGAAGCGCGTTCCTGAATTGCCTACATAACAATGTTAGCATTGCAGGACCGGGGCCCAGGGCTGACGTCTTCCGTATGTTTTAATTTTATTTTCGAGCCACGTTTTTAAAATTGTGACAACCCTACCCGTGTCTAGACCTTATCGGCGTTTGTCTCAATAAGAAAGGCGATGAACTATTAGTATTTCAGATTTTTTTTTTTACTGTGATAATATTTATGGTGCCTAAACATTGTTTTTAGGCAGCATTTTAAAAACATTACATAACATATATTTAGTATAATCTATCTATGTTACACTATTTTTACAGGGCGTAGAGATGAAACATCTTATATCTCTGGGTGCGAGCGCTGTGCAGTGCTAGGTAATGATTTGGACTCTTCATATTTCAATAGCAGCGTGGAACTGTGCTGTTATGTGGCAGGCACGTTGCTTACCAACAGGCACATGTCATACTCCTCTCGTCACTCTATACTATTAAAAACATGTAAATGAACACTTACTTGTTCATTATAGTCTCCAGTTTACCATACAGGTCTCTCCTACTTCTTCGCTGAACGGTCGGTTTTTTGACTCTGTTGAACCGCCTATAGGACTGCGCAGTCTCCGTGGTATTGGGCAGTTCGTAGGCAATGCCCCAGTTGAGTCCAAATGTGAATATCCCAGCACTGGACGTTGGAGCTGGCTGACCCATCACACCGACTGTTAAACAGCAGGCACACTGAGGAATTAATTCAGGTCTTGTATTCCCAATCACCGATACATATATACTAACTAGCTTTAACCCGCGGCTTCGCCCGCGTTCGATAAGTTTTTTATTGTAGATATTGGATAGCATGAGCGTCGAATGATAATTTAAATAAAAATTGGCTATTATATACCTAAGCGTAGGCTTATGCGTTAATATGTAACTTCAATTCCCTATTTTACCATCTCTATGTTTGAATTTTGGAAAACTCACGTTGTAATACGTAACTCATTCTTTTTTCCATGGTCAATTAATTGAATATTCATGCAAATAAGTAGGTGTCTTAACTGGTTATAGGTTTGCACTTGACCGCAAAGGCCCCTGAAGTTGAGCTGTGCATTGATAGATCACTAAGTCAGTCACCTTTGAGTTTTATATATATATAGTTAGAAGATAGAAGATGTAAAATCGATCGTAGTTTTTGAGTTTTTAAGTTACCGAATGTGACCGGCGGGGTAATTTAACCGTTTCCCTAAATGTTTACGAAGTTTCATGCAAATATGTCCAAGAGATATAAAAAAATTCACACAAACTTTCATCCCTTAATTTACCCCCTTGGAGACTGAAATTTGAAAAACGCTTTCATACGTCCTTCATGATTTTACTTGAACTTATTGTGTACGAAATTTCATGCAAATATCTCAAAGGAATAAAAAGTTTCATACAATCGTTCATCCCCTATTTAACCCTCTTGGGGGTCGAATTTATCAAAATCCTTTCTTAGCGGGTGCCTACGTCATAACATCTACCTGCATGCCAAATTTCAGCTCGAACCCTCGAGTGGTTTGAGCTGTGCGTTGATAGATCACTAAGTCAGTCACCTTTGAGTTTTATATATATAGACTAGCTGTACCGTGCGCGCGTTGCTACGCCATCTATTGAACATTGGTCGTACCAATTCAAATTTTGAACAAATTCGGTTACCTTAGGTTCTAATGACGCAACCTTTAAAAGATAGACACATGCTGTCACGAAAGCTTTCGATTTTTTCCCGTTGTTGTTGAATTTTTATTCATGCTCCGCACCTGTTTATAGTAGCGTAATGTTAGAGCCTATAATAGCCTTCCTCGATAAATGGAGTACCCAACAAAGAAATTAATAATCTGTCAATTCGGTGCAGTAGTTTCCGAGATCCTTGCGTTCAACAAACAAACAAACTCTTCAGCTTTATAATGATGTTAGTATAGATTTGTAATGTCAATAATTTTAAATTTGTAATGGTCATGGCAGAGACTATCTAAGAAAGTACTCAATTGCGAGTTATTTTACCACCCAACAGTAACGTGCAGAATTTTTTGTGGTTTGGTTTGAAGGACAATGTTTCTAGAGAAATTACGGAGACTAGAGACAGATCTTAAATCTCAAGGCGATAAGTAAGTGTAGTTGCAAGCAGTGCTAGGTAATGATTTGGATTCTGTTTCAAGATCTGCGTGACACTGTGGTGTTATGGGCAGGCGTATTGCTTACTATCAGGTTATCTTTGTCCCGTTACTCTTACTATACCATAAAAAAGTCAATGTATCTTGCAACACAACAAACGCAGGTGTGTCACCATATGCCAAACACGTTACATAATTATCTACTCAAAACTAAATATGGTTCCAAAAATAAAACTAAAATTGAGCTTATACCAGGTTTCAAATACGTAGATTAACTTTCAGAGTCGTTGTGTGTTTGCATTTTACTCACTAATTATGGGAAATAACGATACACTTACAATTAATAAAGCAATAACAACCACGTTAAATACAATACGAGAATTCGTTTGTATTATTACCTAATTAAAATAATATACCTAGTTGACATTGAAAAGTCTTAGAACCGTGCAAAAACTATTTTATTTTAATTGAATGTCTTTTCAAAAAATGCATGCACATAAATTACTTATTATTATTATCTACCAGTAAATATTTAATAAGTAAGTAGTTTTAAAATTATTATTCTAAAAAACTAATATCTGGCCCCCAAAAATTTTCTTATTAAAAAAAAGTACTTATAAACCAATATACCCTGATAGTCCAAAGCTTGCGCCGAAAGATCACGCATTTTAAACATAATGTTGAGAAATAGCAACTAATTATAAAATTTTAAACGTGCTTTGTTTCATTAGCCAGAGAAGTTAGCCTAATGTTTGCTGGTGAGTCCCTACATTTTTCTTTTCTATTCTCTGCATAAATTTCATACTGATCGTATCAGGTCTAAGTCATTGATAGTACATAAATACCTCGTAGTAAAAATAATCGGTGATGAAAATTACAATACAAGTTAGTAAATAACGAAGCTTTATTTAGTCAACTTTAAACCTCATTCTATATGTACACAACGTTGAATACCGTGTGGTGCTATATAAACAAATGTGCACTAGTCTGTTTTTTATTTATTCCTACCTGTGACAACAAAGTTACTTTTATTCCATTATCCTCGAGAAAAAAAAACTATTTTCACAAGAACTTTCAAGTGATATCAAAAGACTACGAAAAGAAACTTACCGAAAAACTGGATCCCTCAGGAAACGCAACATACCGTTTCCTTCTCGAGAGAATCCTCGATTGGCCCGACCTTCCAATATCCGTTGACGCACTTAACGCTGACAAGTAACCAGCCAGTAACAAGATCGCAAAAATATTTGAATTCCGAATCATTTTTAGAAGAAGCTTCAACTTCATTCGAATTCTAAATTCAAAAAGTTTATCCGCGAATTTAATTTTCAATTTCAAATCTTGAGCGTCGTGTTCCGAAGATGGTCAAAGATTAAGGACTAGAAGGTTTAAATGGTATTAGGGAGAGTGTACTAGGTGAAGCAACGGAAAATAATTTTCACCTTCGTATGTCACGACACTAATAAATTCTAATTATTAGATTGCATAAACTAAGTAGGTATGTTTTGTAGTAAATATTGTTGTCTAGTCGTTATTATTACTAATTTTCGTCCACAAAATTTTACTTCTTTGTGATAATTGCCGGCGCCTTTACAGCTAGATATAAAATACTAATACCTAATACTCGTGTTCAATTCGTTCACGTTGAAACTTGTGAGGAAAATTTATAAGTTATAGGAGTGACAAAGTAGGTACCTGGTGTCTTCTTGATGATAGGTACGCTCACTTAGTTGTTTAATTGGAGTCCTTCGAATGTTACTGTAGTCCTTGGCGCTGATATATATTTTCTCACAGTCGATTTTGGGTTGTAACACACGCGGCCGCGAATTATTAGATTTATTAAATTTGAATATATTTTACACAGAGACGAGTTGATTTAGCGCGAATGCGTTTTATGCGAGGTTCAACGACACACTGATTGTCACAGGTGACTAAAGGGTAGGAAATGAAGGAATGAGTTTTTGAAATGTGTGTGTGTGTGCGTGTATGCGTGTAATCATAGATAAATAATAAATATGTTAGAAAGAACGGCGCGTACAACTCCCCCGGCCTAGAGGTTTCCTCTATTGTAAATAGCTAAGCGGAGCTGTAACGTTGATTGAGAGATTTAATTACTAAATTATAATATTTACTATTTAAAAAAACTATTGAAATTTAGCGTTATAGAAAACTAAGCGATGATTAGAAAATGATGAGAAATTTACTGAAGTGGAAGAGGACAAACTCTAACCACTGGCCGTACGTAACTGCCAGCAGCAGTGCGAACTTTTAAAGTTCGCGTGATACCATCTTTACCGGTATATAGTTCTTCTACTACACCCAGAGGCCAGCAAAGAGGATGTGCATTGTTGTCCTTGATGACCACTACTGAACCCAATTCTACAGGATTGGTCACCGTATTCCACTTTTCGCGTTGTTGTAGCGAGGTTAAGTACTCTTGGCTCCATCGGCGCCAAAAGCTTTGAATTATTTTGTTTACTAATTGATATCTAGTCAAGCGGTTGTCTGAGATGTTCGTTACATCTTCAGATGGTAAACATTTGAGTGGCGTTATATTTAAAAAATGGTTAGGCGTAAGCGTAGAAAGATTAGACGGGTCGGAGCTGAGTACGCACAGCGGTCGACTATTTAACAATCCTTCTATTTGAACTAGAGTGGAGTTCAATTCCTCATAGGTTAAGATTTGAAGACCTATTACTTTGTACAGATGCGTTTTTACGCAGCGCACATTTATCTCTGCCAGTCCATTAAAATGTGGACCGTAAGGTGGACTTCGGATAAATTTTATGCGTTGATCAGCTAAATGTTGGCCAATATAGTTTTTATAAGATTCAGATTCCAATAGAGTGTAAATCTCATTTAGTTTCCGTTGAGCTCCTAAAAAGTTTGTTCCTCCGTCGCTATATATAATAGACACGGGGCCTCTTCTACTTATAAAGCGATTGAATGCCGCGAGAAATAAATCAGTACTTAGGTCTGAGACTAATTCTAGATGAACGGCTTTCGTAGAGAGACAGCAAAAGAGGCATATATATGCCTTTTGACTTTTTATACCACGACGTCGAATGTGTGTTATGAAAAAGGGCCCTGCGTAATCAACTGACGTAAAAACAAAAGCCTTAGCTTCGGAAACGCGAAAGTAAGGTAAATCACCCATTAATGGATTAGGAGATTTAGGATTATTTTTAAAACAAATAATACATTGATGGACTCTTTGACGTACTAGATTTCTAGCAGCCAAAATCCAAAATTTTTGTCTGAGTAGTGAGAGCAAGAGCGAAGGACCAGTATGTAGATTACATACATGATAATGGTCAACAATTAGCTGCGTAAGGCGATGTTTCGGAGGTAAAATGATCGGATGTTTCTGTCCGTAATTGAGTTGCGAGTGAGCGAGACGACCACCGACACGTATAATATTGTCGGCGTCAATAAAAGGGTTGAGTTTTAGAAGTTTTTTACCAATGCGTTTGTTATTTTTTAATGCGTGAATATCCATGGCAAAATGTAGGTTTTGTACATGGCGTATGAGATATGTTTCTGCGTAATCTAAGTCAGAAGGCGTCACAGTTTTCGTTGTTTTTAAGATTTTAGCGAAACGTAGTACGTAAACAGTAGCGCGTAATAACTTTTTATACGATGATATGCGTTCTATCAGTAGATCAATCGGATGGTTCTCGAGAGTAATAGTTTCGGTTACTAAAGCTACCGTTTTCTCTTCCATACGACTGTCTTCCTTGGAGGAGACTATAAATGGTTGTATAGGCCATCCTGTGATAGGTTGGGATGCCCACTGCGGTGCTTTAAACCAAATAGGTTTGTCTAGTAATAATCTAGGTGTTAGCGGACGCGATATTATATCCGCGGGATTCTGATCACCGCTGACGTGATACCAGTTATGAGCTGAAAGTTTATCGTTAATTTCTGTTATTCTATTTGCGACAAAGGTGTGAAATTTAAAAGCGGGTGAGTGTATCCACGTCAGTGCGACAGTTGAGTCCGAAAATGCATATATTGAATTTATTGGACAGCGTTCATTAATTATATCACGCACAGAAGCTATGACGTTTGCTAAAAGCAGCGCGGCGCATAGTTCTAGGCGTGCGAGTGAAATTTTCTTAAGCGGCGCGACTCGTGACTTTGAGGTGAGTAGGTTCACAGTTCCTGGGGAACCTGCGGAGGAGCTAACTCGAATGTAGACGGCAGCGCCGTAGCATTGCTCGCTAGCGTCTGCAAAACCTAAAATAGTCACGTGACGACCTGCGCTTATACCTACATGACGAGGTATTTTTATTTGCATTAAATCTGTTAATTCGCGTCTGAATTGTATCCACTTTTGTTTAATTGGATCAGGTACTGGATCATCCCAGCTTAATTCAAGCTGCCAGCATTCCTGAACCAATAATTTCATAAATGCGGTCACGGGACCTAAAAGACCCAATGGGTCGAACAATCTAGCAGTAGCGGAAAGGATTGTGCGCTTTGTATATTCATTTGAGTCCTTATCATTATGAGTTGTAAATATAAAAACGTCATCAGTAGGCTGCCATTGCATACCTATGATTTTAGTACTGACGTTTGAATCTGAATCAAAATTAATTAGTTGTGGATTTTTATGCGATTGCGGAATTTTATTCATAAGTTCAGCGCTGTTTGAAACCCACTTTATTAATTTGAAGCCCCCGGCCATGAATAAGTTTACCATCTCGTCATAGGTCTGTTCAGCCCTCGATATTCCATCTACAGACGAAACGTAGTCATCCATAAACATTCTATGTTCGGCTTCGAAAGCAGCTATTGGGTAATTACTTCGCTCGTCGGCAGCAAGCTGCCGTACGGCGCGCATCGCGAGATAAGGAGAACTCGAAACTCCGAACGATACCCGGTTAAACTGATAGACTTCGATTGGGGATTCATAATTAAATCTAAATAGTATGCGCTGAAAGGGTTGATGACAAGGTGCGAGTTTTACACAAAAGTACATTTTCTCGATATCGGCGGACAAAGCAATAGAAAATATACGTAAATTTATTAAGAGGTCAAATATATTTTGTTGTAAGTTAGGTCCAGCAAAAAGTAAATCGTTAAGCGATTTACCTGTAGTTGTTTTGCAACTTGCGTCGAGAACAATGCGTGTTTTAGAGGTGGTTTTATCAGGACGATATACAGCCCTATGCGGTATATAATACGAGCTATCGACGTCACGCGGGTTTTCGACCTTTGATAGAAAACCTCTATCGATGTAATCTTGTATCGTTGCGTTATAGTCTTTACGAATTTCGGGGTTGGCGTTGAGTTTGCGTTCTAGAATAATAAGGCGTCGTTTAGCGATCGAATATGAATCACCTAGCTTTGATGCGTCTGATTTAAATGGAAGCTGTACAGTGTAGGTACCAGTACCATCGCGCGAGTAGCTCGATTGAAAAATGTTTTCGCACTCTTCATCATCGGGACTGAGGTGTTTTTTATTTGGAACAGTCTCTAATTCCCAAAATCTTTGAGTAAGAGTATCTAATGAAGGCGATTCAACATGGCAAAGAAATGTCTTATTATTAGAGCGCGAGCTGATTAAATTACAGCTCGCCCTCCCCCCTACCACAAAACCAAGGGTCGTTTCCAACCCCACAACTGACGATTTTGGCGAAGTTACTATTTTACTACGCAATAGCAGGGGGAATAATTCATTGCCTATTAAGCAGTCTATTTCAGCCGGTGTGAAAAAGTTGTCGTCGGCCATAGGTAAATCATTTAAATGCGTTAATTGAGATAAGTCTATCGGTGCGTTCGGCAGATAATCAGTGATAGAATCAATAACGCAAGCTTGTATTGTGTAAACACATCGATCGTCAAATCGCGAATGAATTTTGAACGAAACTGTACCTAACGAGGTACTTTCTGATTTACCTATTCCTTTTATGGTAGTTTTATTAGGATAAACCTTGAGTTTAAGCCGTTCACAACACTCTTTTGTTATAAAATGGCTCATAGAACCCGTGTCGAGAAATACGCGTAATTTGTTACATTTATTATCTTGACCGTATGTATACACGGACGCGGTAGGTAACAATACAGTAGTATTTTTATTGTAATTTAGAATAGGAGAATCGGAAATAGCTGAGAGCGATAAGTTATTTTGTTCTGTATGCGCTTGCGCCGCTTTGTTTACAAAAGGCACAGGTAAAAAGGTCGGCTCCGTACCTACGGTAGCCGTAACAGCGCGTGGCGCGGCGTTTATATCGCTCAGCTGATTTTGCGGCGTGAAGTTAGGTCGTATCGACGTATTTTGAGACGAATTATGTTTATTTACGTGATTATTATTAGCGGAATAATGTTGGCGAAAATTATCAATATGAATAAGAGTGTGATGTTTGCGTTGACAGATGGAGCAGTAGTTTTGAGATTTGCAATCGTTTATATTGTGAAATCCCAAACAATTTCGACAAAAGTTGTGTTTATTGACTAATGAGTTGCGTGTATGTGCGTTTTGTGATAAGAAGTAACTGCATTTGTACAGAGCGTGTTCTGGCTGAGTTTTACACAGCTGACAAGAGCGAGGCGTGAATGCGAGTGATGATGATGATGATTTTGGTTGCGTTTGAGATGAGTTGCCGGGAGTGACAGAATTGAAACTGGTGACAAAAGAATGTGTTGATTTTGTGTATTTTGATTGCGGAGCGGTATTTTGTTTGTGATTAGCGTAAGTTGGCTTAGAGTTTGTGTATGATGAGCGTAAAGAATGTATTTTGTTTTGTTCTTTTATAAATTGTTTGAGCTGAGCGAAACTGGGTATTTTTACATGTCTGTGTGATTGTTCGAATAGCGTGAGTGTGTCTTTGTCTAATTTACTGAGCGCGATATGGTTGATAATAAAATCCGAGAGGTCATCGACCTCTAATCGGCGTAACGCAGCTTCAGCGGAACAAAATTGTTCGATGAATGCATCTGATGATTGCGATTTGAAATGCAACATCTGTTCAAGGTACATGGAAGCCTGGACTCGTACATCGTGGTATTTCTCCACTAGGTTATTCCACAATATGTTATAATTTTCTCCGGTAGGTGGAATACCTGAACAAATGGTTAAGGCTTTGCCTGATAATTTTCCTATTAAATATTGCGCCTTCTCGGTTGTAGAAAGAACAGTATTTTCATGAATGAGGTTCCTAAAATTTTGATAAAATACTGGCCACTTATTAGGGCAACCGTCAAATGAGGCAAGTTCAAGCGGGGGTAGTTTTCTGGTAAATTCAAACTTATTGCGTTCTGAGTTGACCTTGTGTGTCGTAAATGACTTTTCTGCAGCTAATACACTACAATATAAATCATCGAAGGCGTTAATTACGGCGTAGTTAGGTCTGACCTCTTCATCCTGTTTTAGATGTAATAAATTTAAGTCGTCGACGATTTCCAAAAAATCGGTCCTAGTTTTCTCCAACGACTGAACTCGCGATAAGAATTTAATTTGAATCGCGGGATTGGAAACGTCCAGACTGAGGTCATATAATTCTTGCATTCTTTGAAATAATGCTTCTTTTTTAGATTCCAGAAGAATTATTTTGCGTTTTAATTCCGCCATTATAATTGGGGGTGGTATTCGGTTAAAAACGGTTGAGGTTGCGTGAGCGTTGCAAATTTAATAAATCGCGGTACGTGAGGGTAGATGTAAGTAAAATTCGATGTTAAGGAACTATCGATAAATTAATTAAATATGCGGATAATGTTGCGCTTATAATATAGAATAAATACGTATATAAAGTGATTTGCAAATACGAGTAGCGAGATTAATTTTTAAATTGGCTTAATTAAAATGAGAGAGAGAGGGTAGAAAATGGCGAGTAAAATATGCGGATTTTTATAAATTGTGCTTAGTTTTGAGTGTAAAGAGTGTGAGTGTGAGTGGAAAGGAAAGCGAGCGTTTTACGATTCGGCTCGGAATGGAACATGAAACTTGTGAGGAAAATTTATAAGTTATAGGAGTGACAAAGTAGGTACCTGGTGTCTTCTTGATGATAGGTACGCTCACTTAGTTGTTTAATTGGAGTCCTTCGAATGTTACTGTAGTCCTTGGCGCTGATATATATTTTCTCACAGTCGATTTTGGGTTGTAACACACGCGGCCGCGAATTATTAGATTTATTAAATTTGAATATATTTTACACAGAGACGAGTTGATTTAGCGCGAATGCGTTTTATGCGAGGTTCAACGACACACTGATTGTCACAGGTGACTAAAGGGTAGGAAATGAAGGAATGAGTTTTTGAAATGTGTGTGTGTGTGCGTGTATGCGTGTAATCATAGATAAATAATAAATATGTTAGAAAGAACGGCGCGTACACACGTGTTTGAGCTTAAAATATGATGTGATGTATAGCATCACATCATATGATCACATGATGTGATGGATAGCATTTTTTTTAAGTTAAAAGGGTTGGATGGCTGGTTTGCCCTAATTTATTTCGTATGTTGGTCGAATGGATTAAACAGCGATAGGTACATGATATCAGAATAAGTCGTTAAAATATATCACGTTACTAGAAGTGCACCGCGACTTTACTCGCGTAGTTTACATTCCCGTTACTTTATTGAGATAAAAAGTAAAAAAGTAGCATAGGTATTGTGTTCTTCCAGACTACCTATTTAACGTAACTGTGTTCTAAATTTCTACTAAAACGTTATAGTCCAAGATCCTAGAGCTGCCAGACGTCACCTATTTTCTAATGAATGAAATGTGGACGATTGAGTAGACTTAGTAAGTACTAAGAACACATGCTTACTGGCTAACTTGCTTAGACGGCCAATTTTGAGATATATATATATATAGCATAGAGTGACAAGACGAGCAGGTCATGTGCCTGATGGTAAGCAACATGCCTGCCACATAACAGCACAGTAACACGCAGCTATTGGAACATGATAGTCCAAATCATTACCTAGCACTGCACTGCGCTCGTCACCCGCTAGATATGGGGTAATGAAGGTACATACAAACATTACTTACTTCACGTATTTTCTAATAAGTGATTTTCACGTATGTTGTAGGCAATATCCTTAAAAACAAGGTCCCAATACTCCGCCGCACAATACAAATACAAAAGTCCGCCTGGGGAAGTATCACACCTTTGCTAGTTGTCCTACCGCCAAGCAGTAATGTGCAAACGTTACTGCAATCCGGTTTGAAGGGCAATGTTTCCACACAAATTACAGGGGTTATAGATTTAATATCTTAGATCTCTGGGTGACGAGCGCAGTGCAGTGCTACGTAATGATTTGGACTCTTCGTGTTTCAATAGCTGCGTGTTACTGTGCTGTTATGTGGCAGGCATGTTGCTTACCATAAAGCACATGTCCTGCTCGTCTCGTTACTCTATACAATAAAAAAAAACTATAACTATTATAATATCAATTTAATATAACATAGTATAGTTGTTCGGAATAGAATGACGTAACAGTCTCTATAAATATCAAGGGAAAAGAAAAGACAGATGGCAAAATTAGAGCTAGATAATCATCATCATCATCATCATGGCCTTATGGTAGTCCATTTTTGAACGTAGGCCTCTTCTCCTTTTCTCAACTTCTGGCGGTCTTGTGCACCAAGAGCATTCCACGTAGGGCCTTAATAATACTTAATTATTTAATAATTTAGGTTCCTTACTAAGTCATACAAGTGTGGAGCAATACGTTGTCGAGCGCTTGCTTTGACTTTTCTGGCAGTTGTTAGTGCAATCGCTTGGCAACTGAACAGTAATCACACTGCAAAATTGACCACAGTTCCAATATGTTTATATTTTGAAGTTACTACTATGAATATTAATAAATAAATCACTGACTCTACTGCGCTTGTCTTTCAGACTAAGAGTCAGACTCAGGGATAAGAGGTTGAACACAATTGGGTACAATTCTAAAAAAAAACTAAGTAGCCCGTTAGTTAGATTGGCAAAAAATATTGTACACGTATTTTTTCTTTTGTTTCACAAACAAAAAATGACGAAGATACAGCGCTTCGAAGTTTCATGTGACGTCACTTGTGAGTACGATTTATACTCACGAGTGACGTCGCGACCCCCCACTCTCGAAGTTTGATGGTCTATATCTTTGACGATTTTTAATATTATGAAAAAACAAAAAATAAGTACGTGTCCAATATTTTTCCATGATCTAGCTGACGGACTAATTAGGATGCTGTATTTTTGACCCAGTCCGGTACCCTATTATGTAAGATGATTTATCTTTAGGCGTATAATTTCTCTGGAAACGTTGCTCTATCTTTTACAACATTAAGCCAAGTGTAAGACATAGTTTTCTGGTAGTAAGAACTATGTTCTATCAAAAGACCTAAATCATAGGTTCGAATACTGAGTGCACCTGTGCATCTTTGAGTATTTTTGCCAGCGCACATACCTACAAGTTTCTTATCAGCACTGGCTTTAATAGAAGGAACACGTATCGTAACAAAACTGACACTTTTTTAGAAAAAACATATTTTGAAGACAAGTTATAACTGATTTGCCTTTGGTCGGCTTTTATGTGATAACCCTATGAATAAATAAAATAAAAAAAACCCGGTATGGTGTAATAATTAATTGTGGCCTGAATTTCACCTTGTGAGAAAATGCTTCGAAACCTAGTTGAGGGAACATAAACTGGACAGGTTTTCATGATCGATAATAGTGTGCTTGATGGGTATAGCTTGCCCGAAATGGGTAAACTGCTGTAACTTAATTATGTTTAGTACCTACCATCTTTTTTTGTACACATTTATGCAATAAACCATTCTGATTCTGATTCTGATCACCATTTCGTCTGATGGTCTCCAATTATTTAAATAATCCTACTATGCTACTAATATTATAAAAATATCAATGTTAATGTAAAATGTTTGTTGCTCAATCACGTCGTAACGTCTGAATGGATCAGGCTGAAATTTGGAATGTAGATAGATAGATAGTACTATAAAACATAGGATACTTTTTATCCCGAAAAAATAACGGGAACGAGATCTACGCGGGTGAAACCACGGGGCGCTGAACTGGTTTAAAAAAGGGAACACCAAAACACTCGATTGAAAAAAAAACTCTTATATTCTATATTTAACTTATAATTACTTCAAATCAATGCATGTTGCTATATTGTTTTTTCGCAATTTATTTGGTTGTTCATGAAGAATTTAAAATGTACGAGTTTCTTTCGATTTAGTACAGGCATATAAATATATATCTCAAGTAAAGCTTTATCCAAAGTTACTACTAAATAGTGCCCAAGGACTTGTAGCCGTGTCGACTTGAGGAGCCGGTGCGTTGTAATATCCTTGCGCCAAGTCCACCAGTGAGATGGGGCAGTGGAAAGCGTTGCAGTTCTCCAGTATTGTTCCCAGGCGGTGAGCAGAATCGTAGATCGTGTGCTCCAATGGTTCTATTGGCAGAACTTTCGTCATTGGTAACCTGGAACGTGAAATCACACCGAAGTCGTTTTTAATTAATTCGTTATCTCAGTTCAAGCATTTAGTGAGTAAGTTTATCTATATTACTGTAAAGGTAAAAGTTGGCTCTGAGACCGCGACGCGAGACCGCGACAGGAGACCGCGACTGGAGACCGCGACAGGCACTTGACACTATGAAATTGACCGAGACCGCGACCGCGACCTATCTCGGTCTCTTGTCGCGGTCTCGGCACGAACTGGCGCCCATACAATTCCATACTGTCAAGTGCCTTTCGCGGTCTCCGGTCGCGGTCTCCTGTCGCAGTCTCGCGTCGCGGTCTCCACGCGAACTTGTACCTTAAGTGGTATGTTTCAATTGAATCGTAATACATATATTCGGTAAATCTAAGCATACATTTGAGAATAGCTAAGAACACTCTCCACTAATGTAAGTTTCAAACAAAGTACAAATCGGTCCATCCGCTCAGGAGCTACGATGCCACATACACAAACACACAAATATAACATACTAGCTGTGCCCCGCGGTTTCACCCGCGTCTATTTGAGGAAAATCCATACTAAAATATCCATTGCTGGCCACTTTATTACGTTTTACGGAACCCTAAAAATACGTAAATAAGCAACAATGCATTGTTGTAGAACCAATTTGATTACTTCAAATGACACAAACTTCAAATGTAGACACGCGCCGTCACAGACTTCAACGACCAAAGAGAATTTAAATTCACGAAACTAATGTCTCGAAGATAAATATTTTTCCCCGTTTTCTTTACATTCTTCACTCATACTCCGTACCTATTGATAGTAGCGTAATGTTATATACCCTATAGCCTTCCTCGATAAATGGAGTATCCAACAAAAAAAGAATCTTTCGTATCGGTCCAGTAGTTTCCGAGATCCTAGCGTTCAAACAAACAAACAAACTCTTCAGCTTTATAATATTAGTATAGATAAGAAATAACAGCCCTTGTTCTGCATCGGGGGTTGTTAACAAACGAAAGGAAACTTTTTCCAATTTTTATTTGGATTTGACATTATTTATTTGGAACTTTGAGAAATCGGGAACTTGGGATAGGTATAAGGCCATAAGGTACATATTTTGTATAATTAATGATACCACTTTTGACATGTACAGGATAAATAGCAGTGGATTTAAAACACTACCTCGTCGTACACAACATCCTACCAATGTGTAGTCAGATAAATAAGTTATTAGACCAGATTTTTTTAACTTCGGACATACGCTATTTTTTTGCATACGCTGTTTACTATAGTAATGTATGCTCACCGAGTATGCTTGTTGGTTCTAAAAAATTGTGATCAACGCAATAGTAAGCTCTTGTTAGATTCATATAATTGCATAAATAGGTATTTATCGCTTAATTTTGTATCTGTTTTGAACCGACTTCAGAAAAGGAGGAAATATCAGGAAGAAAGGTTATCAATTCGGTTGTATATTTTTTTTTCGTATGTATGTTACGCGATAGCGCCGCCTTTTGTGAATCGATTTTTATGGTTATTTTTTGTTTGATAGATCATAGTTCAGAGGTGGTCTCTTAGAAGTTTTATCGAAATCAGTTGTGTTTTGAAATTTGAACATAAAACAGCAAAACTTTACTTTGGTTGCCTATATGACTTAGTGATAGCTTGCTAATGAAAATTTGGTGGTATGCCTGAATTTAATTTTATTTTAAATTGAAGTCGGTTGTTGTTTATGCGGATAAAATGAATTATGGTTTATTTGCATCTACATCTGGTTTGTTTTGGCGCATGCGAATTTTTATGCGCAACGTTTTAAACATTTTGTGTCATACTTGATAATGTTAGAATCCAGACCATTACAAATGATTTTTAGAGACAACGCATACCACATAACGTACTGAAGTCATACTGTTATCGGTATAATGTAAATGTTAAATAATGGATACTTTACTAACAATATGCACGAGCATAAGTAGTTCTCTTTATGTTCTCGCTGCTGGAACTTTGGAACTTTCTCTAACAAGGAGACAGTTTTGGCTATAATCGATCATAATAGCCAAGTGTAACACATTAAGTGTTATAGTTAAATATGTTATTCTCAGCAGCATACTGGTTACTTACGACGCGACGCTTTCCTTCAACGTTAAATCAAGTGATGGCGACAAACTCGTACATTTCAAAATATGCAGAATTGTTGATGAAAAATGAAACGTTCACGACAACGATATCACAATTGTAGAATCGGGCATTCTAATCATTATCTATATCAGCTACATTCATCAGCAGTACCTATATCCATGACACCATGGAGGGTTCAAGGGTCACATCTGCATAAAGCTGCTACAGATGGTGTCTAGTCTGTGTTAGATGTCGTTCACAACTTTAAGCTTATTCTAAGCATTAGGCGAAAACGGACTGAAAATAACGAAGATAAAATAATAACTACTTACGTAAACAAAGTTCTGAACATTTCTTCTATCATGTTTCCTCCGTGAGGTACTATGCGCTGGGTAGTCTCACACAACGTCTTCAGAATGCATTGTCTGCCATCATAGCCCATTCTGAAAATATTTGGGAAATTATTTAATTCTTTGGAATGCATCGGAAATATACAAGCATTTGGAAAAAGTTCTACAGTACACAAATAAGAATAAATTGTATGATTTTGTAACGTTGGTGCAGTGTTCGAGTTTTCAGTGTGTCAATTTCAATTTAGTTTTGTTTAATGATAAATATTTTATTAAGCGGAAATGTGCAAATGTGCTGTGTGTTCCGGTTCGTAATGCGATGTCTCCAGAGACATTACAGAGCTAAGAGGTAAATCATCTTATAACTGGTGTTGACAGCAAAGTGCAGCAATAGACGGGGATTTGGACCCTTTTTAGACTAAGTAGAGTCCAAATCCCCGTTTTTTCCCCAAAAGTTTGAGATATTCAAAAAACATATAACTTCATCACTTTTAAATAAATCAAGCTATGGGTGGATATGTCCACATAATTTAGTTGGTATATATAAATACACATTCCAGTGATTCTCAGTCGTACAAGCAAAAAATCTCAGTGATGAAAATAAAACAAAATCAAAGTCATTACTCACTTGTCCATTATAGTCTCCAGTTTACCATAAAGCTCTCGCCTACTCCTTCGCTGCGTTGCCGGTTTTCTGACCCTGTTGTATCGTCTATAGAACCGGGCAGTCTCCGTGGTATTGGGCAGCTCGTAAGCAATGCCCCAATTGAGACCAAATGTGAAAGTTCCAGGACTGGACGTTGGTGCTGGTTGGCCGATCACACCGACTGTCACACAGCCGGCGCACTGAGAAATTAAGTCCAATACAGACCTTGTATTTTCCAATGATCAAGCAAGCATTTGATCATCAATTGTCGGGATCGATTATGGTACAAAAAATAAATAAGTAACTAAAAACCGTAAAATTGACCAAATTTGCATCATTTTCTAGTTACAAAAAATCTAGTTGGAAATATTTGTATTAATATAATATTGAATCGGTACAATAATACAACTTATATCATATTGTTCATTCCTATATTATATTATGCAGTCATTATCATATTATAAACAAGTGTTTCAGTACACTTTTTTACATTTTACAAGAGGGAATTTAATACATTGTCTGTAGGTACTGATAGGATTTAAGGATTAAGGATTTATAACTAATTATAAATCTTTTTTTCTTAAATCTTAAAAGGACGTTTCGTCAGAAAGGTGAATCAGCAAATGAAAATCTTCGTAATTGTATGAGAGTACTCTCATTAAATTAACTCATCAAAATAATTGATAATTTAATGAGAGTACTCTCATACATCACCTTTCTGACGAAACGTCCTTTTAAGATTTAAGAAGACAACACATACAAAATGAAAACAATGTACAAAAAAAACATACGTATGTAGTATGTTTAAATCGCTGATAGAATTTATAAACACCTCGTGATGATGTGACGTCATGGTGTTAATAATGACACCACAACTGAGTTATCAACGAGACAGTCAGAAAGTTGAAATCTAATATAATACACAAGAATGAAAACCAAACTCTTAATGTGGGATTCAAAATTAAATTAGTATTGTCTTATATTTTATTCATACTTTTGACTGCAAAGTCACTTTTAATTAATGAATTAATTTATTTCGTAAGAGTAAGAGACAACTAATTTGACAAAAAAACTGCATGTGATATCAAAAGATCAAAAATAAACTTACCGAAAAACTGGATCCCTCAGGAAACGCAACATACCGTTTCCTTCTCGAGAGAATCTTCGATTGGCCTGACCTTTCAATATCGGTTGATGCACTTAACATTGACAAGTAACCAGCCAGTAACAAGATCGCAAAAATATTTGAATTCCGAATCATTTTTAGAAGAAACCTGTACTTCTTTCGAATTCTAATTTCAAAAAAATTATCCACGGATTTTCGGTTTCAAATCTCTAGTGGCATGTTCCAAAGATGGTCAAAGATTAAGAACTTTAAGAAGGTTTAAATGGGATTTGGGAAAGTGTACCAGGTCATGCAACGGAAAATAATTTTCACCTTCGCATGTCGTGACGCTAATAAACTCTAAGTATTAGATTTCGTCAACTATGTATGTTTAATGTTTATGGTTATTTTCTACCTTCTTACGTTGTAACTAAACTGACTAAATACGATATTCATTACGATAATTTTCATCTATACTCGTACATGCGCTTGAAAATTGCAAAGCAGTTTTTTTTAGATCGGCAGATCCTGGAGAATAGTTATTTACTCTTAGTTTTGCTTATGATGATGGATGTTCCCTCTTTTCATTTGTTTCGATATTTTAAGTTGGTATATTTAAAACGTGACATGTCACTAGAAAAGCAGCCCTCAAATTGGGATTTGAGGGCACCTCTCACATAGAAAGAGTCAAAGAATTTCCCCACAAGCGCAGCTTAGATCGATGATATATGTCCTCGAAAGGTGAATTTCTTTGAACATACCAGTATGCTTTCGATGTTTGCCTTTCTCGTTAAAGACAATTGCCATGATGGATTTGCACTACTACACTTGGAAAAATACTTACTTCCTGGCTTGCATGATTGCTAGCAAATTGGCGAAAAATACAGTTTCTGTAGGGATATAGTGTTCTAATAGGTCCAATTATCTATACGAGGACTCGGAGCCAGAGGCAAAATGACATTCAAGTGTAAACCTTACATCGTTTTTAAAATCTTCATGATTTGCAGTTTTAATTAAGATTGTCACTGCTGTGTTGCAGGTAAAAAAATTGGTTGCCTGTAAAGTCGGTATACGGGCGAAAGTTTTACGTGACAACGACTTTGAGTGGTTAGCCCGCCTAAGAGCGAGAGAGACAGACATAAAAAGTGAAAGGCACGCGTCCCTCTCACTCGCTCTCATTGTGAGCGCATAACGTGAGCGGAGCGTAACGCAGTTTCTTGAAGTGTCACCCGGCAAACCAATTTATAAGACGTTGTCACGTCAAAAGTTGCTTAGATAAATAATAAGTAAATAGATCAGGGTTTTTTGCACGGTTCCTTTAAATCAATCGTAAGCAGATGAGGTGTATGTTAGCTATGATGGCGACATAGTGATGTGCCGCGACAAAAGTATGACACGTCTACAAAAGCGACAAGACAAGAGATCGATCAGACCCGTGCTTTCGGTGTAAAGCGTTTGTTCTAACTCTATACGTTGTAGTATATGTAAACTCTTTGCAGCAAAGAAAAATAAATTAAATTAGTGTTTAACTATTTTATTATCCAAAAGTGTTACTGAACAATGCCCAAGGGCTTTTTTGAGTATCGACGGTAGGCGATGGAGCGTTGTAGTAGCCTTTAGCCCAGTCCACTAGTGATACGGGGCATTTGAACATTGTATCACAGTTCTCCAGTAACGCGCCGAGACGGTGAGCTGATGCGTAGATGGTGTGCTCCAGAGGTTCTGATGCTATAACCTTGGTCATAGGCATCCTGAAATTATTTGAAGCATATTTGTCAAGCGACTCACTATCATCAATTTACAACAAGTTTTTATCCTCTGGTTACTCTGATTACAATTTTGAAACATTAACCCGTAAACATGAAATTACCTCTATTTTGATATGTTCAGAAGTCACTATACCAATAAAACACGGTTAATATGCCATAAAGCCATAATTAGTAATGCTAGTACAGGGAGCAATCGTGATAGTTAAAAACGATGTTAATCTAAAAGAGTATTTTTCCATAAAACTTAAAATTTCCGCTTAATTTCAATCAGACTAAATCATCAGAACTTAATCAGATGATGTCTTCTACGTTATTACAGCTAAGACATTCTACAGATTAACTACAGTAAGAGTAACTCACGTGAAAAGCGTCCTGAATATTTCTTCTATCATGTTGGTGCCGTGTGGGACAATGCGTTGGGTGGTCTCACATAGCGTCTTCAAGATACACTGCCTCCCATCGTAGCCCATACTGCAAATATATTATAATATGTTCTGTTATTAAATTAACTCTGGACACCTATAATGTTAATGTCATGTTCTTTGTTCATTGAAAAAATAATATATAAATTGTTGTTATATCACAAAAATAACCGTGGTGCGCAAGACTAAAGTAGAACAATCGTAATGAGTTTAGAATTTATGTAAACAACTATTAAAATACAATGGTATTCATTGGTTACCAAGTAAGCTTTTATTGGGTAAACCAAAATAGATAGGAAACAATAATATTTCAACAAGATTAAGACAATAATATTGATTAACATTTATTTTTCAAAACAGTCAAAATAAAATACAAAATATTATTTCAGAAGGTGAGTGTAAAAGGTTGAGACACAACTTAAATATTTACAATTAGAAACATCATAGTCACAGCTTCAGTTTCATTACAATGTACTATAACTTAGTACCCAGTAAAAGTACTGAGACAGTTTTTTGCCACTAGTTAGACCACATCAGCTAGTATTACAAACAACGAGAAAATATTGTCTTTTGCGCGACTCATACTAAGCAAGAAGTTCTGTTATAAGTTAACGCATTTGACAACGTCGCACAGCGTTTTGACCACGCATAAAACAGCCTCCTATATTTTCACACAACTGATTCTTACAAGGAAATAGTGAAGGCTATAATCCACCACGCTGGTTATATGCGCGTTCGCGAGTGACGCAATCATGGCCTAGAAAGAAAGTCTTTCTTGGTGCACACCGATTTCTTCACGCCGTTTTCTATCAACGTTTTGGCTTAGCAGTGAAAAAAACATGTGCCTTATAAATCCATATCATCTATGATACTTGAAACACATAGAAACAATTCGATCCTGAAGAAACATTAGTTAAAGAACACAAATCAGTCTCACATCTACAAAATAAAACGTACTTGTTTAAAATTGCCTCTAGTTTCTCATACAAATCTCTTCGACTTCTTCTCTGGTGTTCATGTTTGTGTTGTTTATACTTCTTCTGGAGATAATAAGCAGTTGTTTCAGTCGCGTTGGGCAGTTCGTAGGCAATGGCCCAGTTCAGGCCAAACGTGAAGGTGCCGGGAGCAGATGAGGGTGCTGGTTGGCCAATCAGACCAACGGTGAAGCAACCGGCTATCTGGAATAGTGGTAAATGTAGCAGCATTTAGATTTCTCATCGATCATTAGCCAAATGGCGAAACTATTATGCCGTTTCAATAATTTAAAAAAAAACTGAGCGATCCGTTCTTTTCTGATCTGGCACTGGCAGACTGCATCAGTCATGTAGCAGAAATTGTGTTAAAAAGTGGCCTAATTTTACTATAGTAAGTCGTGTAGGGAGAGGAGACGAACAGGACATAATTGTGCCTGGTAAAAAACAATACGCTTGTCCATAACAAGTTAGTGTCAAGCAGCTATTGGAACATGAAGAGTCCATCCAGAGCAATGCACTGCATGCGTCACTCAGAGGCGTAAGATGATTTACCTATGTCCTGTAATTTATCTGGAAACATTGCTCTTTTAAACGGGAACACACTGATGAAGCGATGAAATAACTGGGAAAAAGAGTGGTACTTCCCTAGACGGACTTTGCAAAGATTCCAACCATTATAATAAGTGGCAAAAACATAAGAGCGTATTCAGTTTTGGCTCCATGGGGGTCATATTATTGTCCCCCCCTGGACCCGCCCTTGCCGAAGATCGTCCGATTCTCAACCTTCACAATGTTTGTGAGTTTGTCGAATACCTCTGAGTTGAAAATTTCCAAGTACAGACTTAGGTACTAGTTTTTCATACTATTTGAGTTACCGTAGGCATATGCCGAAAACTACAGCTTTCTATGACATGTGTCATACACTAATTGGCCGGCGTGGTGGTTTATGACCTCAAGTTTCTCTTGGTGAGAGAAGATCCCAAACCCCAGAATTAGAAACCTAAATTGGATTGCTTATTCTATGGTGCAATCATGTACTAGAATTTGTCATTAAAATGGTGGTGTTGACTGTGGACACTTCATGATATTATTATTTACAAAAGAAAAAAAATATTTCCAAACTACGTGCTAGATGAAGGCAGTAGGTATTTTTGATTTTTTGTCACATCTAAAATGAAAACGTTTAATTTTGTAGTGGTAGGACTCTTTGCATAGTCTTTGGAAGTACCACACCTTTGCCAGATTGTGCTACTGCCAAGCAATGATGTGCAAGCATTGCTGTGTTCCGGTTTAAAGGGCAATGTTTCCAGTGAAATTACAGGGCATAGAGAGAAAGCATCTTATATTTCTGGGTGACGAGCGCAGTGCAGTGCTAGGTAATGACTTGGACTCTTCATTTCACAATAGCTGCGTGTTTACTGTGCTATTACATGGCAGGCATGATGCTTACCATCAGGCACATGTCTTGCTCGTCTCGTCACTTTATACCTATACTATTTAAAAAAAACGAGCTCAACGAAAATCTACAGTACCTGTTATCTTTATCAGACAAGGAATCAATTTGTTTAATTCTGTAGGCCAAGACTCAATCAAATAACGATGCAAGAACTACACCAAACTTTAAAAATCATTAACTTAACTACTAAATTATTATATCAGATTAAATTAAAATCATCATCATCGACTTCTTCTAGTCCTTGTTTCTTTAAATGGCGTCGACACACAACTCTTTTTCCCTTGACCTATTTATTGATCAGGAAATCATATGTATATTTGTATTCATTCTTAGAAAAAAACACACAACAGTGTCAACTAAATTTGCTTTGTGTGGTTTTACTTTCCTAAATAGTAAAAGAAAAAACTTACCGAAAAACTTGATCCTTCTGGAAATGCAACATATCTTTTCCTTCTTGATAACAATTTTGATGGCACATTATCGACCTCATTTAACACACTCGAATTGTAAACCTCCGTCGTTATACTTAACTGCACACAAGCCAGCAAAAAAAGAAAACAATATTTGGAAAACATTTCAAATTCCGAATTTTTCTACGCCAGATTTAAACGTCAAACAGAAAAAATAAAACTAAATTTTAACCAGCCAGTTTGAAAAGCGAACAATTTTACAAAAACTTTTCATGAAGAATGCGTATGTTATCGTTTAAAAATCGAACGTCAGAATGAAATTGAGGCGTCAGTTGTTTCTGAACTGGAGTTTTTTGTTTGGAAAAGTGCTAATAGAGCCAAATTGGAATGGTTTTGAGACAAACGTATGTAAACGTAGCCTACTCTAGAGAAAAGAAATCAAATTGTCTCGTGACCGACTTGACAAATCAAGAAATTAGGTACATCATCATCATTCATTTTACTACATCTCTATCTTTTGTTAGGAATAATAATAGTAATTATTTAGTCGTCTCTTGCAATTAATGATAATAGTGTTATACTCGTATCCATGTCAGCTTGAGATTATGTTTAATCCGGTAGTGAATATAGTATTCATTTTCAAATAATAGGAATGCTAACACTAATCAATATCGAAAATCATACTTTTATAATTTTATATTGCTTAGTGCCTAAATTTATGATAAATGATTTTAAATGCTATATTTTTAATCTGTGGTCACGTGACTGGAAACACCATTAAGACTTACTATTATAAATACTTATTACGTCACTATCCGCAAAGCAAGTTGTCGAAGATTGACTAGACTTCTCTGCATTTTTATTATTGTTTGCGATCTTAGCGACGACGATTTTGATGGTTTGTATTCAAGTAAAAATAAGAAAACACATAAGCTGGAGATACAGTCATCGATCGCGACCAATGTTTTGCGGTTAGTGATGTCATGTCAGTCATTAGTTTTTCAGCGGGAAAATTCAATAATACTCATTTAAAATACTTATATTTTTAAACAAAATATTTTTTTGTGGTAAACAAGCGTCAATATTTAACATAAAAGCAATTTTATTGTCTCCGAAAAATCAAAAACCTTTAGACTTAGATTATTTGATTTTTATTGATATTTCTAAATCTGCTACACCGATTTCAATAAAATTTATATGCGATCACTTCTGTACGACATACCAAACAAAAAAAAGTAAGAAGGTAAGTACTCAGTCAAAATCGATTCAAAATTGGCGGAACTATCGCATGCAATAGGTACATACAAAAAAAATTTGCCAGTCATAGGTACTGCCGATAGAAGATAGATAGCTCAAAACTTAAAAGCTCACTTTGGAAACTACGCGGTTGAAACAATGGAAAACGCTGGCACAATTCTAGATATGGCCATAGTCCCGAGTTTACCAGATTTTTTTTTATCATTCCCGAGCGTCACGCCACAATTCAATCCACACCCCACGAAAAACCTGTTTGTGGTGGACCAAAAGAAGTTTTCACTTCAAAAAAAAGCCAGCTGAATCGAACAGTTCCTCCTTTTTTTTTTTGAAGGCGGTAAAAAAAATACAATTCCCCGAACACAAAGCACGTACCCGTTACAATAATTATTCAGACCCAGTATAACAAATAAACAAAAATCGTGACGTGTATTTACAAAACCCCACAAAGGTCCTCAACCCCAAATATATCCTTTTAACCTCGCAGTTTTAGCGTACGAAAGATTTATGAAAATCATATATCACTGGTGCCGACTCTACGAACCCTACCAAGGATTAAGCTAACGTTAGCTTTGCGACTGAATTTCTGTTTCTACTTTGGAACCTTTTGCAATAATGCTAAGTGGCGATGCAGATTTAAACCTTATCGTCATCGGAAAAAGTTTCACTTTATGAAAGAATTTATTGTTTCAATGGATCTGAATAAGACTATCAAATGAAATTATTTGCTACATCCACATTTCCGAACTTTTAGGTGCATCTTGCTAATATTATAAGTGACAAAGTTCAGATGTTTTAGATTTCTTAACGGGTTAGATTGAAATTTGGAATAAAGTTAGATTTTAATCTAGAATACCACATGACAAAATAGAGGGAATGGGAACTCTGCGGTAAGACTGTGGACAGTGCTAGTAAGTTTAAACATTGAGTAACTTTGGGTATTTGCTCAATAAAGAGTTTTTATAAATGGTCTCAATTATTAGTATTTGGTAGAGTCTGAAAGCCATGCAATGGGAGCGCATGTATACATATGACACGGTAAAATTCTAAAATCTGATCATTATCTAATGATGTTATAATATTAACCAAGCTTTCCTACCCTACCGTGAGATTATAATCTTACGCGTTGTTTTGTAAACTGACGTAATTGTAATTTTAAGGTGATTTGTTTTATTTTTGTTTTTCAAATAAAGAGCAAGGAGACGAGCAGGACGCACACGTCCTGCTCACATCAGGACATCTGCACCAGGCACACCTGATGGTAAACAGCATCTGCCTCATAACAGCACAGTGGCACGCAGCTATTGGAATATGAAGAGTCCAAATCATTACCTGTAGTAACCACTGCGCTGTGCTCGTCACCCAGAGATCTAAGATATTATATCGCTAAGCCCTGAATTTCACTGGGAACATTCCCCTTCAAACCGGAACACAGTAATGTTTGCCCACTACTGCTTGACGGTAGAATAACTGGCAAAGGTGTGGTACTTCCTCAGGCGGACTCTGCCAACAGTCCTACCACTTCAAGATACACAAATTGATGCAAGGATGCAACGATGAGTTTCGAGGGACAGAAGTAGTGGCGTCTGTAAATTCGTCGGCGTGTAAGGCGATAACTATTTTAGGGATCTGTACTAAAATGCTTTTTCGCGCTGTTGGCTTCCAATCGCTTAGAACGAGGATTCAGACCAAGCTTATTCCTCGCTATTTTTTCTAGAAAAATACTACGGAAGGTGTCTGGAGTCTGATTACAATCGTAAATCTACCTTTCTTGTGTAAGCATAGAGGTAAAATGCCTTTAGCGAATTTTAAGCTAGTCTTAACTATTTGCTTAAAATCTTTGTATACTTTAACCGACGCGACGTCAAAAAAAAAAGGAAGTTACTCTGTTCGACTGTATATTTTTGGTGTGTTCGCGGATAGCTCCGTAGTATGATTTTTGTTCGATACTCCAATTTCTTCAGAGAAAGACCCAATAAAATTTTAGCAAAAAAATTAAATAAACGTACATCGATGAAGTTGCTATTTGCGTTCTTTAGAGAAAACAATAAACTGTGCGATTTCAAATAATTTCATTCCATTAATTCAAGTACTTTGTCAACCCTACTAATATTATAAACGCAACGTAATTTTAATTTAGGTATTTAAACGTGTGGATGTATGTTAGTTTTTCGTGCAGATATTTTGTACGAAAAACCAATCAAGGAAATTAATGTAATTTCCATTATCAACAGTATTTCTTATATAGAACTTGTAGCATGTTTCTAGTTATTTTCATTATTAAAGTGTAGTTGCCTCATAAAATCGCGTGCAAAGATTTATAGCAGCATTTTCCATCGAAATAAGTAAATGTTTGCTGGAAACTGCTTATGCATGAAAACGGGGAAATTAAACGGTAAAGCGTAAACATCCAAGTGATCGATTCTAACAGATGACCCGTCTCTGAGGTGCTACCGACTCTTTGCATGCTGTCTAAGCTACAAGGGATTTTCAACTTTGTAATGCATTTTTTCGATAAAAAATACGACTAAAATCAAACTATAAAACGCGTTAACTAATTACCTTTTTCTGCGGCGCAAAAAAATGCAACTACAAATCGGACTATGAAACGTGTTGATTATATTTATTTAAATTTGCTTTTATGACCATAATAGACTTGCACCTCCTTATGTTACTATCATTATACTACTGATTGTTAGCGTCGATGTACTCTGCTGTGAAGCATGTGTACCTACCTAACGGTGCAGAAAAATCCCATGTTCCAAGCAAGACATACCTTTTATGTTTTCCTTCACCGTTGCAGCTAGTGGTGATCACAAACTTGTACATATTTATACTTGAAAAAATAAAGAGGTAAAAACAGGATTCAAACGTACGACCTCACTATTGTTTCTTTAACCATTATAGGTATACACTTAACTACCATCTCGCTTCACGTTAAAGGCCGGGTCACACAGAAGCGATCCGGTCCGAGGCGGATCCGATAGCGATAGCGATCCGATACCGAGTATGGGATCGCGCCCGCTTGCTGTGTGTACTGTGTAAGCTGGCATTCAAATTCGAACATTACAAAAAATCCCGTCTCGCTATCGGATCGCTATCGCTATCGGATCGCCTCTGTGTGACCCGGCTTTAAGAGGTGACGTGGTCTACGATAGAGCGTGCTTACCTAGAAAATTCACTTTCGAAATTCCGGAATTCACTCTGGAATTCGAATCGGGCCATATCGCCACTCGCCACAATGGCTGCAGCAGTTTTGATTTTCTGCATCTTTCGCTGATGGTGATGTGGACCTGATGATAGCGTGGACCTGATGATGGTGTGAACCTGGTGATGTTGCTATTTTATCTTATTTTAAACTTTAGGCACCACATACATGCACTGTTGTGTGTGCTCTTTTGCAGAATTTGATTTTGGTTTGAGTGACAATAAACATTTTGAAGAAAACCTTAACATCAGCGCTAATTTCTCATATTCTCATATTTTATAGTTTATTTCATCATGTTTGCTATGAGGAGTCTAACTCCAACAAGCAGCACCTGTTTACGAGTACGACACATGTTTGTGTCATATTTCATACTCTGAGCCATTGCTTTCCACGACCGCCGTAAGACAAAGTTTTTGATGGATTCAACCACTATCTGTTCGGACTAGAAATATTTTTATTAGTTAGCCCATATCTCCCAACTTATCCCACATAGCCTTAGCTTTCTACTCGACGTAATGGAATAATGTCTTTATTATGAAGCTGCTAATGTAGACCTTATGAGCAATTACTACGTGCGTGACATAGAAATACATTTTACACAGAATTGGTCTTCATACTGGCTTTGTTTTTGTAGAATAGAGAATTTTGGAGAAATAATTTCACTTATTTTAAATCGTAAAATAACAGTTCAATTAACCTAGATGACTAAAATTTAAATGATGTCATAGTTGGGTCCCCGACCCCTTTTTTTTTTTTTGGCGCCCAGGAAAAAATATTTTTGAATTCCACCCTATTTGGGGAGTAGAGTGGATATGTGGGACTCTCCACCACTGGTGGTCTACCCACTAAAAACCCTGGGAGGACTCGTCCGTGCGCTTGTGTGCCAGGGCTACGGGAACACTCGCCCGCGGCCCCGGGTCCCCGACCCCCTGTATCAACCTATAGAATCCACGGGCACGGATCTTTCTCTAACCAATTACATAGGTAGGTTGCAATCTTAATCGAAGTTACAGCTGGTCTAGTCGGGAGAACAGTGACTGCCGATCCGAAGCCCACGCGCATCACTGTCTTTTCGAAGTCGCGTTATGCCGCTAACTTAAAAAAAAACGGCGAAGGAAAACATCGTGAGGAAACCGACATGAACCAAAAATCTTTTGAGGTCATGTGTAATTCACCAACCCGCACTGGGCCAGCATGGTGGATTATGGCCTTGAAGGTCCCGAGTCCATTTCGTGGGCTGCTTAGGCTAAGCCACCACGGTGTGGCCAAGTTTCAGATTGGCTGACTTCACTTCTATTTGAAGCGTTAAATTTTCTCCGATGAGACAGACAGACAGAAATACTTTATTATGCACACCAGAAGACTTATACAGTGAAAAAACAATAGCAAATAAAATAACTTATAACTAGTGCCATAAATGGCGGCCTTATCGCTTATAGCGATTTCTTCCAGGCAACCATTAACAGCCAAAATATGAGAAAGCGAAAAACAATTTGATGAGCAGGTTTCCTTACAATGTATTTCTTTCAACATTTCTATGGTAGCGGCACTACGTTCATAACTTCGAAAATACAATGGTGCGGGTGGGATTCCAACCAAGGGTCTGGATCGACAGTTACCGTTCCTCCAACTAAACCAGTCCTAACTTACTATTTAATAAACCTGTGGAATTCAATCCTAAACTCTTCAGTAATTTCTACATAAAAAAGTACTTAATAAACATTAATTGTCACAACATTTTACAAATTCATAATATTAGTTTGAGGTATTTTGTAATAGCCGCCTCTATAAATTCTAGTTCAATGTTGTAAGGAAATTGTATTTAGTGCCCAAGTCTTTTGTATTACGTTCGCGTGGTTCATAGAAGGTTCATAAACCTCCGTAATGGACGGATGGGACGAACAACCGAATTGAATTTCTGATAACTTACAGTAATTTTGCTTGATCACATTTTCTAGGCAAAACGTGGGGATAAAACTATTTTAATGGGATTTTGGTAATAGTTATTTTGCAGGTCACTTCACGATAACGGCAGACAGAGGTGAAAATGTAAAGTTGACATTGCGGCGTATTTTGGCAAAGTCTAAATGTACAACTACAAAAGTGCTGATAGCACCGGTAACTTTATTTCAACGGGATAAAAGTAGCCCGCACATTTCTGATAAAATTTGCACTAATGCGAAAGTTTAAATGTGGATAGATGTGTTTTCTATGTGTTTCTCTTTCAATGTAAAATCACTGAAGCTGTCTGAATGAAAATTGGTCCATACACAGATAATACTCTGGATTAACTCAGCATCAGGCACAACGCGAATGAAATGGCTGGATGCTACTTGTATTCGATAATAAAATATATAACGATGAAAAAATCAGGAACATAATTAAATTATAAAAATAATAAAAACTTTTTACCGATTCCATGAAGACGAAGATAAAAATTTAAACAATTATGTTGATATGGCCATACATTTTTTATACGTACCTGTAAAAAAATGGAGAATTAATAATGGTTTTGTGTTCCAAAGTGTCAGCAAATATTTATTAATTATAATTATGTCATAAATTCATATTAAACTCTTTTTTTTTTAATCTCACCATTGCCTATTTTAAACATTCATCGTTTTATTGCAGAACTTGATTAATTTAAAAACTTCTCCTCCACACAGATTATACTAACTTATAGAATAACCTGCTCTTGTTACGATTCCTACTTATAAATAAAACAACAAAAATACATCACAGAAAATATATTTCATTTCGGTGGTTTATTCAGATCTAAAACAAAATTGAGTAGAGAAAAAGGGCAGTCGTTGGCTCTGTCACAAAAGTTCGGGTCCAATAACTCATTGTAAGTCAGACCTATTTCTTTGTTGAACTCTTGCTCCTGTAGTGGGGCCCTGGAAATAAAGATAATTTATCGATACCATCATGCGGAGGACGACAGGGATGTAATGAGGTGGGGGCGACACATTATACGGGGGTGACGCGTCGCCGAGAATGTTGTGATTGGGCGGTCGTTTTGTTTGATTTCGTACAAATATTTCGTAAATAATGTGTTAATTAATATTGCATACAAAAGTTGTCAAACAAGCAAACTACCCATCTGATGGTGAACGGTAGTCATGTCTGCAACACTAAGGGAGTCTTCAGCATGTGTATATTTAGAAAGGAAAGAGACCGTGAAAAGAAGAGTAATTTACATTTAACAGGTCCGCGACTGAAATGAGTGACAGCTGTTGCTGCACCAAGCTGCAAGAGGAGGGATAAGTTTTTGACGTGACAACGTCTAATAAATCGATGAACGCCGGCTGCATGCACGAAAAAGTGTCCCGTTATGTCCCGTTACGCTAATTGTACGCTTGCGCCGCATCTATCAATGTTTTGTTATGACGTTGTCACGTGTAACTATCGTCCGTAAACCAACCGACTTTACAAGGCAGTGCAAAAATTCATTTATTATATCAAAAGTCACGAAAAGACAAATCTTTGATGAAGTTTAAAGTGTTCATCACTAAATAATAATATATAGACAAGGATAGATAAGATATAAATCCGACGTTAATTACGTGTTAGTATTTTTTTTGCAAACATATTTTTGACAACATCAATTATAATTTTTGAGATATTTTTAACACTATTTTCATTTCGATGGAAATTTGGGTCTGTCTGTAAACTCTAAATAGAGGCGCCTAGGGACCAGAATCCAGGTATTTTTTTCACTCAAAATGTATGTTTTTGTACGATAAAAATAACAGTTTTAATATAATTAGTTTAGGTTTTAAATTAGATGTTATCTGCAAGTTATATTAAGGATTGCTATTATTGCACAGGCATATTTTATGGATACTGAAATTCTTAAGATTAAGTTTTATCAATAAAAATAAATAAAAGCTAAAGTCTAGAATTATTACTACTGGCAGCGGGACAATGTACAAGCTACCGGTGCGCGGTGGTTCAAGATGCAAAGTCAGGAATTTACTGACAATGCGCACTGTATCAAAGGTAGCCGCTTTCTGCTTCAGACTCTTGATCCCAACTTTAGACCCAACCTATGTATCTAAAACCTCTTAACGTTTTGGTCGCAGTTATTCGTTTAAAGGCTGTTACCGGCCTTTCTATCAGGACTACGATTGTTTAATCAACATCCCCCATGGTGGTAACCTCGTGAGAAAAATCAAGATACTCGTACTTGCTGAGCTGGTTTTTTATGGCTTTCACGAAGTTCTCGTCAAGTGGTAATATCGAAGATCACAGTCCACAGATATTGGGAACATCGGCGACAATATTATTTAAGCTATCTGGCCACCATAATAATACAAGCTTAGCTTAGTTTGGGGTCAGATGGTTCTGTGTGTGAATTGTCCACCAATATTTATATTTAAAAAAGAAAATTAAATTTGTAGTCCTGTCTGTGATTATACGTCGTCCTCAATAGAGCTAATCTTGACCTTTTCCTGTGATCGACAACTGGCGAAGGTGCGTACATACATATACCACAATATCAGATTCCATAAGACTGATAGCAATAATAGAACTGCCGATAGAAGTGAAAACTTATAACTCAGAATTTGATAGCTTACCTTGGAAATTACACGTGTGTAACTGGAGGGCGTGGCCTGGGCATCATGGCATGCCCATCTAGAAATGCGTCAGCATTTCATATTGGCTGATGTGTTTCTAGATGGCCATGACATGATGCCCAGGCCACGTCCTTTCCGCACTTCCCATTGGCTGACGCATTTCTAAATGGCCAATGGCCATGGTCCCGAGTTTACCCGAAGATTTCTTATCATACCTGAGCGTGACGGTAGAACTCAATTCAGAGCCCACGAAATATCTGTCTAGGCGCGCCTAAAGAAGTTTCACTTCAAAAATTATCAGGTATGTTCTGCCGACAGAAGTCAAGACTTATACAAATTTAGAATTTTAGTATTAAACAGCACTAACGTTATACAATAGGTACGTGACCTGTATAACTACAGATATACTGCTACTACGCATGTCAACGGCGCAAACTCACAAGATTTCACCCAATTAAAAAGCATAGATGATTTTTAATTGGGTGATACATGCGCGTTGGAACGCGCACGTACTACTCATCATCATCATCATCGTCATCCGCCTATCTTAGTCCACTGCTGGAATAGAGCCTCTCCCATGGCTCGCTACTCAGCTCTATTCTCGACTATACGTCTCCATCCACTGCCTGCTGTCTTCCGCATATTGTCACTCCATCTAGTCTCAGGGTGGTCTCCATAACGTTTGCCGATTCTCGGTCTCCACTCAAGAACACGTCTACTCCAACGGTTATCGGTTCTGTGACAGATATGACCGGCCCATTGCCACTTCAGTTTAGTAGGTACATGTCGGTTACCTTGGTACACGTACTTATTTTTTGTTTTTTTTTTGTAGTGATGAGACGACCAGGACATGTGCCTGATGGTAAGGAACATGCTTGCCACATAGCAGCACAGTGACACGCAGCTATTGGAACATGAAGAGTCCAAATCATTACCTAGCACTGCAATGCGCTCGTCACCCAGAGAAATAAGATCTTTTATTTCTATGCCCTGTAGTTTCACTGGAAATATTGCCCTTCAAACCGGAACACAATAAAATTGCACATTACTGCTTGGCGGTAGAATAACTGGCAATGGTGTGGTACTTCCCCAGGCGGACTCTACAAAGAGTCCTACCACTACTAAACTCAAGAACACGTCTACTCGGTTATTGGTTCTGCGACAGATATGACCGGCCCATTGGCACTTCAGTTTGCTAATGCGTTGAAAGTATGTCGGTTACCTTGATACATGTACCTACTACTGCTACGCTGCTTTGCCAGCGCTCCGCCGCTCCGTCGCTACATTTGCATATCAATGACACGAACCTACGAGATTTTCCCTTACTAAAAAATAATTCAACGCAACTAAATAAGTTTTCACTTCAAAAATATATGTGTAAAATTTTATTTTAAATAAATACATAATTTAATTACGAAGAATACAATTAAAAAATTACATTCATTATCGAAACACAGGTCCACAAAGTCATTAACTAAATAACCCACCCTGAATCGTTCCTGGTGCAAATGTGCCCAAAACGCTGGCTGCGTTGCCTCGCTGAATAGCAATAGCTATTCTCTGTCTTTGGAACGACCCAGAGTGTAAAATTAGTTTTTTTTTTTCAAGAAAAACGCTTTATCTACATTTTGTAGAAATACGTTTCTTCCTCAAGTACGCACAAGCCGGTCGTAATGTGACGATATTTCGGTGTTCCAATGTATGTAGTTTGAAGAGTTATTTTCGGGAATATTACTTACTTCCTAGTATTATATCTATGCAAAGTAGGTAATATACATGGAAACTGGAGGGGAACATCTAATTTTATGAGTAGAAGTAATAAACGGTCCGACATATATCGAGTTACACGAAAAGCCTATACGATTATACTACGTCGAATATATCCTAATATTATATGCGTTGTGAACACGCATATCGGGTTGTGAATCATTTATATTGTGCGACCAAATAAGAAATCTCTAATAAGAAAATACTTATAATTGCTTAAATAAATAGTTTTAAAATGTTTAATTTAGTTTTTATTTTAGAAATGTAACAAAATTGTAATAATTAGACATGAATAAAAAAATATTTAAAAAGAGAATACGAATACGTTTAGGATAACTGGGCCTCGATACAGCATTTGTTTTAATTGATTTTAATTCGAATGACACACTACAGTGCAGGTTGGCTGATGACGTCAAAAGATTCTTGTAACATTCCGATTTCTTCAAGATGTTTTCTTTCAGCGTTAACGCCAGTGGCGATTACAAACTTATGCAACTGCACTCGAAATATTTTTATGTCCCACCACCTCGGAAAGAGTACCACCTACTCGAGATCAGAGAGCAAAAGTCGTTTTTACCCTCCAGAGAGTAAAGTAAATTTTAATTTAGAACATCATGTTCACTAAGATTTTGAATTCAAAACAAAATTAAACCTATTTATTTATTTCTACCTCTTTGGTGCTGAATTCATCATACATTTTTGTTATTTGTTAAATACTCAGACTCGGAACCTCCTTGGTGTACTTTTTTTTTGTAATTCTTTGCGCGCAATTTTCATTTCAAGTATGGAGGATAGAGGTAAGGAATGTTATCTCAAATGGCAGAACATTAAAATTTTATGCTATGAATAAATAAATTGTAAAAGAATTGAAGTAGGTATGCCGAGTTCAATAATTTAATATTATTGTCCACTAAAATAGTTACTAATGGAAACTACTTACGCAGTACAAAATAATGTAGTAAACATAACATCAAATAATTATTATTTTGAGAAAACATGTAGCAAGTTTTTTTTTTTCATGAATTCCGAATAGTATGTTTTTTTTATTTCCTTTAAAATTTGCCCTGATGCTAATTTAGCGCTACCATAATTTAATGGATATGTACACTTTTTCGTGTACACAGATGACACTCTTTACCTCAACTGGTCAAGTTTCCATATTTTTACGTTAAAATGTTTTTGTTAAAACTATGGCTAAATAAACTCAAAGTGAAAATTGAATACAAGAGAAAAACTGAAATCAGTGATTCTAGCGACAAAGAAATTTATTTGACGCGAAAAGAATTGACTGAAACTGTTAATAATGCGCAATTTTCGTCGCTAAGGTGGGATGAAAAATTATGTGTTGCACTCGAGTGCAAAGATTTTTCACCTTGTGCTCTTTTGATTCCCCTGCTACGCTCAGGATTATAATTTTTTTAATCACTCGTTCATCACAAAAGTAGAGTCAAAACACTTCGTTCATGACTTTGGAACATCTACGATGTTGCTTTTCCGAGCAACGTGCAGTCAGATAGTAAAAGACATGGTGGTATGCAGATCATACAGGTAAGTTCACAGATTACAGAAATAAAACCAGATGGAGCGCGCAGAACAGAGCTACTGAAGCAGACAAAGGAAATACAAACGCCGAAGCAAATACAAACTCCAGTCAGTATGAAACGGACTTCCGTGTTGTACGGGAGTCCCGTGTGACTTTAAGTTTTGTTTAAAAATATGCCGTCTTGTGTCTTCAAACATTGCAAACAATGTTCCCAAAAACAAAAAAAGGAAAGAGGAATATAATTTCATAGAAAAATTTGAATATTTTTACTGTTATTTATATAATTTAGGCGATTTCATTTTGGTGATGAATGGAACACAACACCTCAACGAAAATAGGTTAGTGTGGCGATACTAAATGGAAATTATTTTCCCTGAATTTAGGGTAAAATATAGATTTTATGCTTTTTTAGATACTCGTAGACCAAATTATTGATGGGCATTGTATTATTCAATTTAATATAATTTCAAATTTAATTTTGGTAAATGTTAAATTTGTAAAATGAGTAATTTATGACATAAAAATGTACAAAAAACAAAATCATTAATACATCATAAAATTTGTTTGTGTATTTATTTATTTCGTTAGTGGCACCACTGCCCAAAACAATACAAATTTTGTTTCCTCATGAATCAAAAGGTTATATGGAAGAGATCGCTTTTAGCGACAAGATCGCCTTTTATGCCCATTATAACAAATTTGTTATTATATGTGTTACTTCTTGTCAATTTTGTTTATGGTCCTAATAAAGTGTTTTGTATTGTATTGTAATGTCATTCGATATATTATCTAAGTGAAACGGTGGCAATATAATGGTTATAAAATGATGGTTTATAAATAAAACATTTGTTGAAGGAAGATATTTTTAAAGTTATATAATGCATAACGTTGTTTGTAAAATGAAATATTTTTAAATTGTTAAGTTTTTTAATATTATACGGTTACTTGATTTTAAAGTCTTGTTATGTCAAAAAAAAGGTGAATAATAAGTGAACTGTTAAAATGATTATTAAGTTTTTATTTGTTGTTTTGACCTATAACATACATGTAGCCTATATGCATTTTATCAAAAATAGTTTGGTGGTAAAGATGGTTGTTTTAATTTTTGTTTAACCTATCTAAGCGAGTAAATTACACTTAGGTATTTTATTTTTTGCGATTCAAGTTAATTTCTAGTTGCATGCAAAATCAAAATTCTTTTCTTCATAGAATGGAAATAGTAGTAACAAGAAACCCTTGCATAATCGGTGTAATAATATAAATTTTTTAAAATATCAATTGATGTGTTTATTATACGTGAAGATTTCCCAAGCTAAGACAACAATAGTGGGACTTTTTTCTTAAGACTGACAACATTATACAAGTAATTTGGAACGTTGATTTGACAATTTTAAGTCAACATGACTAATTACGGGCTTCACAGTGTTGTTCACCAAGGTTCCATCTGTGTTTTATTTCTGTAATCTGTGGGTAAGTTACACTCTCTTCAAAATGCATCCGATAAGCTTGCAATTGTGCGGCAATTTTCCTTTGAAGACTATTTTTAGCCTTTTTCGACTAAGGGATAAGTTTATAAGTGGGTTAAAATTTGCAGCCAGAATTTAATTCCTTAAGCGTACGATTAGGCGTCGCACATTCTTATCAATTAACCACCACACCTTATCGACTAAGTTAGAAGAAGTTGATGATGACACTAAGCCAATCGAAGTAGCGGTATAAAAGGGACTACATTGGAGTAGGGTGTCATTTAACGCCGGGAAGATAATTGCCAGAGAATTACTACGGAGCAAATCCTGTCGTCTAATCGCCGAGAAACCTACGTACGTACGTGCTTTATAAGATTGCTACTCGTTAAAACCAATCCCGGGATTCTAAGACTACCCATCTTCGTGCAGTACGAGGCAAAATCGATTTGAATCCACGGGCAGAAGTTGTCAACGATTTCGAGTTAGTATAACATCCAAATAAACACAATATTTGGTATCCACCAATTTGTTTAATTATTATTTATAAATATGTCAAATTTGAAATTAAAATACTATATCCCAATATCCGTGATTACCCACATCAGTCTGTTCCGTATAATCGGGCAACATTATATCGGCCGCGAAAAATCATAGCGGTCTATGGTTTGACAGCCGGCTGTCAAGTGACGTTGTCTCGTTTTCGCCGGTACGTTCGAGCGACTCCTTGTTTTTTGATAACCTGGTTTGCTTTTCTGGATAAAAGTGTATTATTGTGCGGGAATACGGTAATAATGACTACTGGAGTAGTGCTGGACTATTTGTGTGAAAGTGGGCCCCTGGATTGGCCCTTTTCTACAACGCCGGACCGTTGCTACTGCTGGAACGGGAATTCTGGAAGCTCACTGGTTTGGTGTCTAATTATTCCCTTCCTTCCTTCTTCCTGTCAGACCAAACTGGGCTTTGGACGACGCCGGGAACCCTACGTAAGTGATTTCTTTTCGATAACTTGTTTGCAATGAGGGGGTAAATATTAAAATCGGTATAAAAGCAAAATAATAATGTTTTGACTTGCTATGGGCCCCAAGTCGGTATTTCTGGCATAAATACTATACAAGTCAATTACAAATTTAATAAGAAGTTGTCATTAGACGGTTGGATCAAGGGCCAGATACAGAAGGCGGTAATCCTCATTACAGTGCACACCATATAGAAAACATAATACAAGACTAAATCCTGTTCTAAAATATGATGACTAAATTATTATCCACTTCGACGTTTCGACAACGTTACTAACGTTGTGCGTAGCGTATGAGTTTAAATTGTGAATGTTTAAAACTACAGGAAGTTCATAACCACTGGTAGCTTGTGTCCTGCCCTGTCATCGGTATAAAAATATGCATAAATCCTTAGGTTTTTTTTTTTACAAATATTGCTGGACATCACACAACACCATCTGACCCCAAACTAAGCAAAGCTTGTACTATGGCGGCCAGATAGCTGATATAATACTTATATAATTTTAAATACATACTTATTATACATAGAAACACCCACACACAGTGCAAACATTTGAATTCATCACACAAATATCTGAACTGGGTAGGAATCGAACCCACGACCTTCGGCTTCGCAGGCAGAGCTACTATCCACTAAGCCACGAGGCCAGTTTCTTTATGGTAATGACTTAAAGAGTAGTATAATTAAAATATTAATTTAGATAAATAGGTACAAACCTAGTAAAAAAAATTAAAAATATAATTTACACGTTTATAGGCATTTTTTAGATTTATGACTCCTTCTGCAGTTATTTCTAACCTTTGAAACGCTTTCGGACTACAAAAATAATCTGTCTACTTTGGATAAAAAAAACTCAGTAGGTACTCACGTAAACATAATCCTCAATATATCATGGACGAGGGATCTCCCCGGTGGAAACAGGAGTGTCTTGGCTTCACATATGCTTCTGACAATACACGCTCGACCGTTCATGTTTCGCCTGAAATATGTTAAGTATAATTATAAATAAATAGGTTGACTAGTAGTAATTTCAACTAAATCCGTTCAGAAGTAACGACGTCATTGAACAACAAACATCCAAACTCTGACATTTATAGTATTCATCAATCATCATCAACAGCCCACTAAACGTTCCCACTGCTGGCACTCGGGGCCTTCTCTCGCAAGGAGAGAGTTAAGGCCGTAATCCACCGCGCTGGCCCAGTGCGGGTTGGCGGATGACACATGACTTCGAAAGATTCTAGGTACATGTCGGTTTCCTCACGATGTTTTCCTTCACCGTTTTAAGTTAGCGGCATTACGCACATGACTTCGAAAAGACAGTGGTGAGTGTGGGGTTTGAACCCGGGGTCTCCGGATCGGCAGCCGACGTTCTCCCGACTAGACCACCGAAACTTACTATTATAGTATTAGTAGGATTATTAATTTAGCTTCCCTTTTTTGAATTGTGTATCTCAGGGTCCTAATTTCAGGTTTTTATGTTTTACACAATTAATTTGTTCAACTGACTCGTCGGTCAGTGTCACATTTAATTACTTGAGCTAAAACAACTGTTGAAATTTTGAGTAATGTCAAATACTTATAGAAATGGTCGACGTTTGCACATAGCGAAAAAATAACCGTGAAAAAGTGAGCTTGTGGGAAGAACGTCTAACTTGCAGCACCGAATCTTGCCTGCATCTCAGAATATTTTTTATAAATCCTACTATCCTACTGATATTATAAATGTCAATGTATGGATGTTTGGATGTTTGTTGCTCAATCACGTCCTAACGTATAAACGGATCGGCCTGAAATTTGGAACACAGATAGATTAGTCTGGAAAAACACATAGGCTACTTTTTATCCCGGAAAACAACGGAAACGGGAACTTTGCGGGTAACACCGCGGGGCGCTGCTAGTAGATAGATTTACTCTTTATTGACACACCAAATAAAAGAGTGTTTTTTATAGAGTGATGAGACAAGCACGACATAAGCCTGATGGTAAGCAACATGCCTGCTACATAACAGCACAGTGACACGCAGTGGAACATAAAGACTGCACTGCCTTTTATCTCTATGCCCTATAATTTCACTGGAAACATTGCCCTTCAAACTGGAACGTGCAAAAAGCAATGTGCAAACAGTAATGTTTGCACATTGCTGTTTGGCGGTAGAATAAAATAACTGGCAAAGGTGTGGTACTTCCTCAGACGGACTCTGCTAAGAGTCCTACCACCACCAATTGAATAATTCTCTAAGTGCAGCTGTGTAAGTTTGTCTTGGCTACTTGTCTAATGATTGTCATAATGATAACATCGTGAAGAAACTTCACGATGTTATCATTATGAAGTGAAGAAGTTTCACGATGTTATGATGCAAAAAAAACATGTTTGGAGGATTTGCTCGTATGTAAGTATGTATCATGCACTAAACCACACTTAAGGCCGGGTCACACAGAGGCGATCCGATAGCGATAGCGATCCGATACCGAGAATGGAATCGCGCCCGCTTGCTGTGTGTCAGGTTGCATACAAATTCGAACATTACAAAAAATATCGTCTCGCAACGTAAATGTAAAATGTAGTCAACGTAATGGAAAATCCACCACAAGATCGTAATTCCCTCATTGGAATAGCAGATCCTGAAACCCAATAGTTTTTTTTTTTAAAGAGTGACGAGACGAGCAGGACGTGTGCCTGATGGTAAGCAACATGCCTGCCACATAACAGCACAGTGACACGCAGCTATTGGAACATGAAGAGTCCAAATCATTACCTAGCACTGCACAGCGCTCGTCACCCAGAGGTCTAAGATGTTATATCTCTAAGCCCTGTAATTTATCTCGAAACATTGCCCTTCAAACCGGAACACAGTAATGTTTGCACATTACTGCTTGGCGGTAGAATAACTGGCAAAGGGCAGGCGGACTCTGCCAAGGGTCATTCCACTTCTATCTGTTATGTGGCAGGCATGTTGCTTACCATCAGGCACATGTCCTGCTCGTCTCGTCAATCTTTATTAAGAAAAAAATTGGCAGTCATAGGAACTGCCGATAGAAGTGAAAACTTAAAACTCAAAATTTGATAGCTTACCTTGGAAACTACACGGGTGTAAGCGGAGGGAGTGGCCTCGCCATCTTGGCATGGCCATCTAGAAATGCGTCAGCATTTCCCATTGGCTGATGCGTTTCTAGATGGCAATGCCATGATGGCCTGTCCACGCCCTTTCAGCATTTTCCATTGGCTGACGTATTTCTAGATGGGCAATAGCCTTGGCCCCGAGTTTACCCGAAGCTTTCTTGAGCGGTTTTCAAAATTTTTGACCCATGCGCAATTATCACTTCCTTGGATTATAAGCTTCAATAATTACATTTTTACATTTGTTAATTCAACATGAGTTATTTCAAAAGATAGAAAATTTCAGTAGAAGTAAATTCTGATACATACGTTGATTGAAAAATGTACAGAATTTTAATAAATATGACGAGGGAACCCCCATTTTTACGATGTCCCATGCATACCTTGCTAGCTTTGGAGTGGCCTACCATAAAATGTATTCATCGAAATCGCCGAAATTATATTTTATTTATTTTTAAAAGTGTTTGTTAATATATTAATTAACAATTTTAATGTGGCTTGAGAACAAAATTATATAAATAATTCAATTTTAGATTTGTCCATGGATACCCGGTATACCGGAATTCATACTAAGTAACGGTAATTTTTGCTACTTTACGAAAAAAAACAAACAAAATTGAGAGCGCTTTTTTGGTCTAGCAACTCTTTTTTGACAGCTCCAAATATTTCCGGTGACATTATAAATGTTTATAGTTGTTTAAATCGTTACTTACTGTTGCGACGTAACTTCGGTCCAAAATTGTGTTCCCGTAAGTACTGTATGTTTAATGTTATGTTAAAATGTTATTGCGAAATTAAAGTTTCATATTTTTCATTGCACGGAGTATTTTAAGAACAATTTAGACAATGGGATTCATCGAGAGTAGAGTATTTTAAGTCTTAAATAAAGTATGTTGTTTAAAAATATGCTGTCGTAACGTCATGTTCATAACGTTTTATCGTTTCAAAATTCTTTCAAAATTGACGTTCCGGTTGCGTAACGGGCCAATTTTTTTGAAAAACGCTCTCTTGTCATACCCAAACGTGACGAATGAATTCAATTCACAGCCCACGAAAAATCTGTCTAGGCACGCCTAAAGAAGTTTTCACCTCAAAAAAAAAAACTATTGGCATTCAGGATCGAGGCTTTTCCAATGAGGGAATAACGGTCTTGTGGTAGATTTTCCATTACGTTGACTAAGTGTGGTTTAGTGCATGATACATACTTACATATCCTCCAAACAACATAGTGACAACAACAAGTGGTTACTTAGTTGACAACAGTGAGATTTCAAACATCTAAAAATTATTCTCAATTATAGTTTTGTAACGCGACGATTAGTAGCCACTAATCGTCGTTTGCTGGTTCCCTGAAAATTCACTCGTCTTACGACGTTTTCTTCATCTACGTTTGAAGAAATTTTATTCGTATTTTTTTTATATGTCCCGATATAAAGACCGGGCTCTCTGACTTATCCCTAACATATGGTGGGTCAGGGGTTTCTTATCTTACTTATTTTACTGTCTATCTTATAGCTGCTCTTAACATTGACTAATGATATTTATTACTAGTTCTTAGATCTAAGTTTTGTGAACAGTTCGACATTTTATACATTGACAGTCACGACTATTTTATGTATGACCAGTATTATTGCCCGTATAGTTTCTGTTTCCGTTATTTTCGAATGATAAAAAGTAGTCTAGTGCTATTCCAGACTGTAATATACCTAACTGTATTACAAATTTTAATTTGATCCTTTAACTCTTTCCGAAGTCTTTGAGCAACAAACATCACAAGAACTTTCGCAGTTGTAATATTACAAGCAACGCTCCGCGGTTTTCCCAACGTTAGTTAGTTCCCGTTATTTTGCTGGGATATAAAGTAGCCTATGCGTTCTTCCGGTTCTGCGGGTTCTGGAGTGGAGACCGCAAATCGGCAAACGTAGTGTAGGACGCCCTGAGGCTAGATGGAGTGACGATATTCGAAAGGCAGCTGGTGGAGGTTGGAGAAGTAAGACCGAGTATCGGGCTGAGTGGCGTATCATAGGAGTGGCCTATATCCAGCAGTGGACGAAAACAAGCTGATTATGATGGTGATGATGCGTTCTTCCAGGCTATAACCTACCTATATTTCAAATTTCAACCCGATCCGTACGTGATTCAGCAACAAACATCTATACATTCACATTTATAGTATTAGTAGGATAATGGGATTACTTGCAGGCGTTGTTCCTTACGTGTGGTATGTCGATTCCTGTATTACGTTTTAAAATTCAAGTCTCATACAATCGTAAATCTACAATAAGATGGCGCGTCGGAAGTTGCACTCGGGTATACGTTCGGGACTTGACATGCATTTTAGTTCTGATCATTTTCAACAGGCTTTCTTGGGATTGAATATTGGAAAGAGATACTGCCGATTATGAATATTGAACTAGAAATGAGGAAGATTCCTGTATTTTGAAATAAACAACATTTGAGTCATGTATTATTAAAGTAAGAACAAGTAAATACCTACCTCCTCTAATGTAAGTACCTCCTTGAACGGCGGCGTCGCTTAATTACCTGACATGAATCAAGAGTTTTTCGGAATCCTCTCTCTTAGTGAGATTTCGTTAGTTTTAGCTAAATGCCTCAAAATATATGTATCTAATGTAGTTACACACTTTGAACTGCAGTTATAAAACTTTGGCAGTCATAGGAACTGCCGATAGAAGTGAAAACTTACCTATAACTTTTATGAAGAAAAATTTGATAACTACGCTACTACTTTGGAAACTACGCAGGTGAAACAGGTGGGCGAGGCCATTAGCATGGCCATCTAGAAATAGTATTGCGTTTCTAGATGACCAATGGGGACTCCCGAGTTTACCCGAAGATTTTTTATCATTCCCGAGTATGACGCTAGACTTCAATTGACGGAAATTCTGTCTGCGGCGTGCTAAAATAAGTTCTCACTTCGAAAACGTGATAATGCCCTACTCTTCCTTCTCTAAGGTAAGATTAGATTAGATTCGAGTAGAGGGTGTCCTGAATACCAAATTCACGAAATGAATGAACGCCTTCACACCCCTCATGCAGTCTATAAACATTGATCGTATTTAGGTATGTGATCTTTAAATTCCTTACAGTTCCAAAGCATTGTGCACCGTCTCCCAAAACTCGCGCTTCTGTCTGTGGTGCAGCTTTCTCCTGGTCTGTGCTGCAACGAACTTGGAGTCAGGTAGATGGTACGCGATGTCAGCTTCGATGACCAGATACCATCCTGATGGTACATGGGTCATGAATGTCTTTACCACCGATGTTGTCATCTAAAATTTTACGTATGCTTTATGGAATTTGGAAAAAAAACTCGCACATTTTAGTTTATTTTTCAGTAGCATATTTCATTATCATAGCTTAAATGTTACGATATGTTTTTGATGTTTGATGTTTGGTACTATTATAATATACAAACTACATGATCAAATCTGAAGTGTCCAGGCAAATAACAACCAAAGCGGTGCCAACAAGTTAATTATACTTCTCTTTAATTTGTGAACGAACTACCTAGGAGGTAGTTCGTACTCTAGAGGTCTATAGTTTTTTAACACACGTTTTTCTAGCTAGAAACAAAATGAATTAACGGAGTGCTACCTACTACCCGTATTGCAAAAATTTGCTCACTCCAAAAATCTGTCATATAGTTTAAAAAATGTTTTGTAAATGTTTACGATGTTGGCACAGTCCAATAAACTCAAATAAAGTAGCCAAGTGCGAGTTGGACTCGCCCATGAAGGGTTCCGTTGCAGCAAGTAACATAATATATATAGTACACATAGTTCTTGTAGTACGTTGTAACTTTGATCGAAGTTTTAATAATAGTGTATTTATGACGTACTAAAAAAAAACGTCTCATCAGATCGAGTTCAAACTAATTTTCGTTGCTAGTTTTCATGGTAATGTACATCATATATTTTTTTTAGTTTTTTCATTATCTTACTTTAGAAGTTAGAGGGGGGGGGACACACATTTTACCACTTTGGAAGTGTCTCTCGCGCAAATTATTCAGTGTAGACAAAAATTATATTAGAAACCTCAACATCATTTTTGAAGACCTATCGATAGACATCCCACACGTGTAGGTTTGATGAAAAAAAACATTTTGAGTTTCAGTTCTCAGTATGGGGGGCACCCCTAATTTTTGTTTTTTTTTTAAACTTTTGTAAAAATCTTAATGCGGTTTACAGAATACATCTACTTACCAAGTTTCAATAGTGTAGTTCTCATAGTTTCGGCAAAAAGTGGCTGTGACATACGGACGGACAGACAGACAGACAGACAGACAGACATGACGAATCTATAAGGGTTCCGTTTTTACGTTTTACGGAACCCTAAAAACCTAAAATCGAATTTAAGACAGGTTCTTTCAAGGTGGTTAAATATTTTGGAAGATGAACAAATAAATTTTAATTTTGACTCTTCGAGTAATGGAAATTAAAATACAAATTGGATTGTCTAAATTGGATTAAATTACGCACTGAAATTATTTATGCATCCACTTAAAAGTCAATTTGAAAATTTATTGCAGCACTAAATAAATATAAATGATATCTAGGTAGTGAATTATACTTTTTTGAACAAGTTCAGAAATCTCAAATTAATAAATATTTGGTATAACTTTCTAATGGCTTGTTTTCGGAGCAAAAAATAATTCTAAGCAACGTACTACGAGAGTGGTAGTAAGTTTTTAGTACTACATTATATCCATCAGCTACTCATTTATTACTACATTTATTTTATTTTAGGTAATAATATACAAATTTGATAATAAAATATATATAATCAATATTTTGTAATATTATACGGATCTACCTATTAATTCTGTGATGATGCGTAAAATTAATCGAGAATCAAAAACAACGCGAACAAACCATGACAAATACTTGCTTAACTAATGTAATTTGTAAAATATGTAAATGCATTCTTGCTTGTCTAATGACATTTGTCCGTGTATACGTCAATAAACCCAATAATAGTTATGATTGACTTATTTGTATAAAACTTTAAAACATTATTATATTTTAGACATTATGTTAGGTAGGTATGTCATGTAGGCCTCAAATATGACATTTTGGTAACTTTTTATAAATCGTTACAAAACGGCTGATTGTTGCCATAATTTGAAAATTTCGAAAATAAATATTTCAATTCTAAATTAGGCGTCTATTATTTATCCGATACTTCATAATTCTTTAATGTTTTTTTACGACTAAATTTATTAAGTAAAAATAAGATGGCTTTATGACTTATGAGTAACATATATACATAAATGTAGTTAAATAACTAATTCAAACTGTGATTTACAATCGTTTAAATAAATATCTACTGCAATATACCTTCAGAAATTGTTGTAAGCTGTACAACAATTTGCTTTAAAATTTTGAAATATTATATTTCCCTACTTCTGAAAGTAAGTGAAAAATACTTTCTGAACGGTGTTATTACACAAGTAATGAATTTTCTTTAATAGATATTTTAATTAAATGTATGTCAGGAATAGTCTTGAAGTTTGTTTTAATTGATTATTGAAACCTATATGTACAAAATAATCTACATAAAAGTACTTGCAAAGTTAAAATAATATTAGGAGAAATAAAACAAACCAATTTTCAGATTTTAGTCATTTAACATTATTGAGCAGCTACTTTTGAATAAATTGCAAAATAACGGTTATTTGAAAATTACTAAATTATTTTATCTCTTTTAAACTGAAAACACAAACTTAAGTACTCACAGAAACAGTGCTGCCATCAGGAAACGCAATATGTCTCCTTTTCCTCATAGAACCTATAGGGTTCCTCACGTTCGGGCAATGGTCCACAGTCGCGTTTAGCGTCACACCTCTCTCGACAACAAGAAGTAACACCACGAGTACACAATTATTGAAATAGATCATTCTGCGTGTTTACTGAACTGTTACTACTGCTGTAATAACGATCCGAACTGTCAGGCCATGACAAGTGGTTTTCGGATTAGGTCGGATAGGCAACGAGCTTTTCATGCGTGATGCGTGATCATCGCATGCTAGACGAGGAAAACGGATGTATTTACATCAGATTTTTGCAAATTCCTTTAGTGTCGATATTGACATGATCAGATGTCAGAATTAGAGGTTACCGTACGTTTTAGTTTGTCGATATACGGTGTTTTGGGTAGACGTAGTAGTCTTGGTAGTTTGGTTGCCATGGTTGTCAGCCTGTTAGGTAGTTGGCAAAAAAATGTCTTATTTTGAAAAGAAACGAGTTTGAATGATCATGTTTTAATTTTGTATTCAATGAATGTGGTCGAATCAGTTTCATGATCCCAATTTATATTTGTAGTCATGAATTCAATATTTTCATGCTATCATATCTTTATGTTGGGACATCAGAGTCGACACAACATGAGTCTCATACGCTCTATCACCTCATACTCCTGGTTGTCGCATATTGTGTCTTATGTTTCACGTTAATGATTCGTTACCTTTGCCTACTAAGTAGAGATGGAAAAGCACTTTTGTTTTTCACTTTAATGTATCATCCATTATGTACCCATGCACTCCTCGTATCCTCCACATATCAATTCATTCATATATGATTATGGACGTCCCCCTCATTATGACCGCTTAGCATCAGGTTTAAAGATTTCCTAGTGATGTCGTGACTTTTCTCTCTTCTCGACACATTTTTTACATGAAAAGAGCCGTATATCAAATAGGAATTTTATGAAATGAAGTGACAACACTAGCCACTAAAGCGTTGATAAACGCCACTGTAGCAAATTGTTGGAAACCCAGCTTCATTACCTGGAGATTCAAAAAGGTATGTTGTATGTGTAAAAAAAAGCGTTTAAAAATATGTTCAATACAATGTCCGAATGTACGAGCCATCAAATAGATCATGACTGTCACTCATTCTGCGTGGTAATCCAATAACTATTAGTAAGCCATTGGACATAAGAGTTCATTATACAACTAATTGCTTACTTTAACACATGAATACAATGTCCATTAATTTCATTATACCTGAAATCGATATCAACTTTGCGATATCAAAAAATTAATGTAGCTATATTTGGTACAACACAATTGATCAGCATCCACTCATCTTCTGAGTTGCCCTCCTGTGCCCCGTGTCATTGATTTCTATCCTGTACCAAACTCATCTGCGTAATTTCCGCAATAGATCTGATGTGATCAGTTCATCTGGCTGGTGGTTTGCCAACGGAAGGTTTATCGACAATTGCTAGCCACTATATTAGATATCTACTTCATTACATCTACAATTAATAAATTTCATTATCATTTCATTAGCACCTTCATAAAAAAATTGAAATCCACCTCTTTTGTACTCTATTTATGGTACGATTACGATGAAGTGATGAAAATCAATGGGACATTTTCAGTATGCAAAAAGACCTGTGAAAAACAGTTCCCATTTTCACCATAGGTGGCGCCAGTGTTTTATTTTGTTAGATAAATTTCACCAAAACAAATAGTGGCGCCACAATTGGCATAAGTTATAACTATCCTTGACAAATCACTTTGCATCAGGAAATCGCCTTATTGGATTATCATTATTGAAAAAAAAACGAAAATATTTTGTCTACCTTTTCTCTTCCCTAATTTCCTCATCCTATAAGATTTCGAGTGTTATTTCATCGACAGCTCATATGCAAGTCACGAATTCCTGTCACACAATGTATCTCTGTGTACGGGGCTTTAAGATCACGTCGTTCTTTGGTGAAGTTCATGTTACTAAAGTGAAGGGAATAGTATGGAATATAATTTATAAATATTTATTTTATATTCCAGTAAGAAATATATATAACGTTTGTGACGCGTGAAAACTGCCCAGTGTTGCCAAATTTATTTTTCAGATCATCGTACCTTAAATAATTAATCAAACTGAGCAATGTTTATTTTTTGCTTCCATACTTTTAATCCGAAGGAACTTCGTTCAATGGTGTCCCATGACACCAAATCTTTTTTTATGTAAAACCGTATTATCCTCAATGCATCTTTAGATAGTGACAAACGTGAAATAGATAGATGTACTTACTTATATATTTTTTATTGACCCACCAAAGAAAGAGATACCAAGACAGATTTTTTTTAAACTAGTGTAGCAGTTGGCTGTCTTATCGATCTCCGGCTCTCGATCGATTTTTTGTTATTCTTTTGCGTTTTAATCTGAAATCGTATGATTACTAGGTTGTAAATCGTACCATAGCCAAATAATCGTAGAAATACGATTTAAATCGTGTGGTTGGCAGTATTCAGTCCCAATTTTTTAAGAGAAAGGGTATTAAGGCAATTTATGATATGACGATTCAGGGTCCTCCTCACCACTTCTACGTAACTTCTTCTGATTTCAGGGCTCGTATTGTATTTTACTGTATTTGCCACGATTCTGGTTGCAATCAGGTGACATAACCAGATGGGCGTATTTGTTTTGTCAGTTGCTAGGTACTCGTACCATTGGTTAGCGAATGCGACTACTTCTACGTATTTGCCCATCGAATGATACTCAACCTTAAGTCTTCTTGTCGAATATGAATCGGTTTTTCTTCTTTTTTAATCTTTTAGATAAACGCGTTCCATAGTACACTACATTTATTTAGGTATTTATTTATTGTACCAGTCGGTGAAAATTACCAATAATATATTTATAATCGTTTCTTACATCCACATAGTTTCACAATAAATCTCAGACACTAAAAAAAGTCATTCAGTAGCATACAGAGCAAATGGTGGTCTTAACGTCACTAAAAATTTCTTCCAGACAAGCTGTGGATGGATCAACTATTATGACAGAAATTGTATAATAGGTGCTGTAACTTCATACTTAGTACTATATAAGTATATGTATAAACACTTTAATACAACTTAGGTAATAAAGACGCAGGTACTAATTTAAACTTTGATCTCAGATACAGTGTTAAATGAGATGTAGACTATTAGTCTTCCAGGTGAAAGTTTTGCTTAAATTTGAAGAATTCAACCTTTTTCGATAAGTATTCGTTAACAAAAACTTTTTTGTTATAGAGATCTTTCGTTCTTAATACTGAAAGTGAGTTAATTTTAGTATATCAGTAAAAAGCAAAAACCCTGTCAAAAATGTGACACATGAATGAAAAATCTATTGTGATTGCTTAGTGAAATGTAATAAGCTAATGTTAATAACCCTACTCCTATTTATTATTACTTAAATGTGATATTTTGAATGTTTGAATATGTGTAGCTCTATGACTGCGGAACAACTGAATGAACTGGATTGAAATTTGAAACACATTTTAAATCATAAGAAATTGGCTAAACAACGACTTACTAATGTACTAAAACTATTCTACAGGTGTTAGAGTGAAACAAATAATAACAGCATATGACTAAAACTATTCTACAAGTGTTAAAGTGAACAAAATTATAATAGCGTACATTTTATTAGCTTTTTATAAACCATGGAATTTCGGAATCGGAGACGATAAACAAAACTTTTTTAATGGACACATTTTTCACTTTATTTACTTTTTTTTCATTTTTTTTTTCATAGCATAGAGTGACGAGACGAGCAGGTCATGTGCCTGATGGTAAGCAACATGCCTGCCACATAACAGCACAGTAACACGCAGCTATTGAAACATGATAGTCCAAATCATTACCTAGCACTGCACTGCGCTCGTCACCCAGAGATCTAAGATATTATGTCTCTAAGCCCTGTAATTTCTCTGGAATCATTGCCCTTCAAACCGGAACACAGTAAAGTTTGCACATTACTGCTTGGCAGTAGAATATTTGGCAAAGGTGTGGTACTTCCCCAGGCGGACTCTGCTAAGAGTCCTACCAATTATGGTTACTTACTTAGTTAAGTCCTACTTATCCGCAATTATGGTTTTGAAGAAATAATAACGTGCTAATTCAGTATTAATTAGTTTTATTTAAAACTGTCTACTAAGAAAATCAACATGTAGTGACTTAATAGTTTTTTCAAACAACTACAGCTAACACCGCGGAAGGAAGTAGATACAACTAAAACTAAACATTAGAGTACGTTCCATTTCGTATTTTAGTTATCAGGACGTCTAAACACTCTTTCTACGAAAACGTAATTTCGTAATAGGCCCGCGACTTTCCTACTCCGGTTCGACATTCATCCGTCGTTTCTTCCATTTAAATTTTCTAACCCTACTCTAATTAGAGTAGGCTTAGAACATTTAAATGTCAAACAATGTTCAATCGGACGAAACGAAGTAGAAGCGGAGTAGGAAAGTCACGAATTTATTTCGAAATTACGTTTTTCGTAGACGTCCTGTATTATCGTGCCTACTATGTACGTTAATAAAATTCCCAATGTATTGTTTTTAATCCTTCCACGGACGGGCACGGGCAAAGTAAATATACATTAAATTCCCCCCGTTTTCAAAATATTGACACAGTAAATAGAGTGCGAAACACGGTCGTGTCATGAGCCTTATTTTTTGTTCGCTTAATATTAATTCGCTGTTACATTTAATTAACGTCCACTGTTTCTTCAAATAATGTATAGGTGAGTGAAATATGGTGCTTTAGTAAGTTATTTCCACGGACTACGAAATAAACTTTGATTAGTATCTTTCAATTGAATTTATTCAGATTATTTGTAATTGCCATCTTTTAAGATAATGATTCCGTTAGCTCGTAATTCGAAAACATAACGGCAACATATAACAAACTCTTTTCTAACAATGATGATGCCAGGCATGGACGTATAAAATAAGTCGGACGTAGTTTCACTAAAAGACCAATAAAACAAAAACTAAAGACTATTTCCACCCAAAGGTTGCCTGGAAGTGATCGCTTTTAGCGAAAAGGCCGTCGATTGTAACACTAGTTTTTATTATCCTGTATAAGTGTTTTTTTTTTGTTTTTGGTGTGTACACAATAAAGAGTATCTATCTATCAAACTAAAACTGTCTCTATAGAGTCGGCCAGTGCGCTGTGTATGAGTGCGTGTCAGCCTGTATGTGTCACACACAAATGCATGCAAGTTTCTGCGCGTAATGACCGCCTGATGTGTGTATGTGTGCGTCTCAGCGTAGATGAGACAGCATGTGTATGTTGTATGTGAAATAGCATGTGTACGTTGTATGTGAGACAGCGCACTGACCGATTCTATAGACACAGTTTTTGTTTTAGCGAGACAACGTCCGACTTTTTTTATAAACGTCCATGTTTCCAGGTTGCCTGAACGCATTGTGAGATGAAAAAGGAAAAATGAAGAGTAGAAAGGCGGAGAAAAACAAATAAAAATTAGAATTAGAGTAATAAAATATACATCATCACTCATCAACAGCCCACTAAACGTTCCCACTGCTGGGACTCGGGGCCTTCTCTCACAAGGAGAGAGTACAAATACAAACATATACATACAAAAATATACATACGTACATACAAATTAATAACTAAATAAAATCCTAACATACGAGTAGGTAGTGGATAAAAAGAGTTTAAGACCCTTCATACATTAAGATATGTGAAGTTTACAAAGGGACCTAGAAATGTAGAACTGAACAGGGGTTGACGACGGGCTGATAGTCGTTACAATCTTTACTTTACCAGTTTTTTTTTGCTCTATATTTTAACCCAATTTTTTGAACAAAGTCATATTGGCACTACTCAACATCGGAACTATTGGAAATATTCAACATTTGATACATTAAACGGAGTCAAAGAGATAAACTTGAACTAAAGTTTATTTACTAAAGCAATACGGTGGTTAGAAAAGTTATGGAAATGATTTTAAATTGTGGGAACAATCTGTTGAAGCCCGGTATCTTTGGGTAAGCAGACGATAGCACTGTTGTAGAGAGTTACATATCTAGCGCGAGAGCCAGTGGGCAGCAAACCCAGTTACTGAGAGAGAGTATGATTGAGCGTTTGAACCTGGCCTTTGAGGCAGTCTCTGAATGGGACAATGCTAACCTGGCCAAGTTTAACGAGGGAAAGACACAGGAACGCGTCAGCGGAGAACAGACACGTTCTCCGCAAAAAGGAGTCAATTTCAACAGACTCCTTCTTTTCAAGGTGTATCCGTGCCGGTAACCAACCATCTCGAGCTTTTGGGTGTTACCTTGTCTTCTACGCTCAACTTTGGCTCGTATATCGAGTCCAAAGTTAAATTAGCTGCAAAAAAACTAGGCGTCCTCTCAAAGGTTCGAAGGTACTTCAAGTCATAACTTGTTGGTGAACAGTTGCTTGTATTATATCAAGCACAGATTCGCTCTTGTATGGAGTACTGTTCGCACCTTTGGGATGGTTCAGCTAAGTATCAGCTTGAGGCTTTGGAATCGATCGAGAAACGTGCCAAAAGGCTCATAGGCAATGATACTCTTGTGCGAAAAAGACTTCAAAGTCTTGAACATCGCCGCAAAATTGCTAGCTTATCGGTTTATTATCATTACATTTCGGAGAGTGCGCAACTGATCTGCATAACCTAATACCACCTTGCCCCTTTTTCTATCGGACTGCTCGTAGCTCGAGAAAGCGACATCGTTTCATGGTTGATGTTCTTAAGACTCGAACAAAGAGGTTTGACTCCATTTGTGATAAGAACGTCTAAGCTGTAGAATGAGCTACCAGAGTGGATTTTCCCCGATAGTTATAATCTTGGTGTCTTCAAGTCGAGAGTGAATCGGTTTCTTCTAGGTAAGCACGCTTCATCGTAGGCCGCATCGTCGCTTAACATCAGGCGAGGTGGCGGTCAAGTGTAAACCTATTCAAGTTAAAAAAAACAGTTCGACGTATTGTCATCATTTTATAATAATTCCTATTTAACCCTTGGTGTACGAGGTGACTAAAAAGCCCTTCGCATACGAGGTGGGGTATGACATACCCCACCTACGAAAGATGTCATAAAATAAGAATGTTTCAATTATTTGAGCATTTCATTTATAAAATAATATGTATACATTGTAATCAACAGGTTTAAGTAACAAATCGAAGTAATTCTTTATTTTTATAAATTTTATCAATAAAAGAATAGAAACGTAACTATTTCGAGTTTTAAGAATAAAATATATATATGACTTTGTCAGTTGAGACATTCTCTCTATAAATTGATATTTGTATCAATGAATGTTATTATAGAACACTAAACAAATAATAAAAGACAAAAAAATCTACAACTATGTCAAAATCGTCAACTATGCTACCTATTTTTATAAAAATGCGTCAAACTTGGTGGAGTGGATGACGCTTATGCGCACTTAGCACACAAGTTACTAGCACACAACAGTCACCGGACCAAAGTAATGGTGACAATCGACGTGGCAATGCCGTATCTCAAACTACTCGGAAAACGTACTCCCGCGGTCTCATAGTTTTCAAATAATTTCGAATTTTTCAGGACTGGGGTATGTCAAACCCCACCTAGTAGGTACACCGAGGGTTAATTTCAATGCCAAAAGTTTGATGATGCATTGCTTTTCTTTAAATATGAGGGTGACGTTCCAAAGACTTGAACAAGGAAGTTTGACTAAGGGTGAGAGGATTGGAAAAAACGTATAGTTTGGTTTTTTTAAACTAAAAAGGAGTGAAACTTCTTCGGAAATAAGAATGTCTAGTCTGTGAAATGCGTTGCTTGTGGCTTTTCCCGATGGTAACAATCTGTGTTCTGGAATATCCAACTCGAAATTTCTTTCTCGTTTGTTTGTCGAAACAAGCTTGCTCCGTCGTAGGTCACATCGTCGCTTAATATTAAGTGAGATGATGGTGGGAAAATAGATCAAGACCCTGTTACAAGAGAGTGCATGGTGATGTCGAAAAAGCAACACTGGATGCTCATTGCTCATAATTAACGCCACGACAGCTCTGTTGAAAATGAGAATGATATCTTCGCATCGATTTTGTCCTGTTTACATGTAACGCTATGAAACATGTCATTAGCAAAACGTAACGTCGTTCTTGTATGGAGTACTGTTCGCATCTTTGGGATGGTTCGGCTAAGTATCAACTGGAAGCCTTGGAATCGATCGAAAAACGTGCCAAAAGGCTCATAGGCAACGACCCTATTGTGCGAAAAAGACTTCAAAGTCTTGAACATCGCCGAAAAGTTGCTAGCCTTTCGGTTTTTTATTATCGGATACACTTCGGAGAGTGTGCAACTGATTTACATGATCTAATACCACCTTGCCCTTTTTTCTATCGGAACGCTCGTAGCTCGAAAAAGCGACATCGTTTCATAGTTGATGTTCCAAAGACACGAACGAAGAGATTTGACTCTACGTTTGTGATAAGAACGTCTAGGCTTTGGAATGCGTTGCCTGAGTGGGTATTCCCTGTTGGTTACAATCTTTGTGTCTTCAAATCGAGAGTGAATCGGTTTCTTCTAGGTAAACACGATCCATCGTAGACCGCATCGTCGCTTAACATCAGGCGAGATGGCGGTCAAGTGTAAACCTATAAAAGTTTAAAAAAAAACAAAAAAAAAAAAAAACGTAATGTGGGTTGTCTGAAAAAAGTAAACACTGATATTCATAAGCTCTTGGGCCAATGATGAAATGTAGTTTCTTTTATCATGTGTATCACCTATAGCAGTTTGACAGCCTTGCCGATCTTTGGGCTTGCGCTGAATGATCCAATTCAATTCATTTATTGGAACCATAAATCCAGCAGAACTCTTGGTAACGTTATTTACAAAAATTATACTTACACAATGCATACTAGACAGCATATATGAGCATATTTGAAGCATTCCATATTCTTACGATGATTACCTCGATAGCGTTGAGCTCGGGTTGGTCTGCCATTGCAAGGGAAAGATCAGAGATCGATCTGGCATTCCTATAGATGGTACTTTACCCTGGTAGAGAGGATAAAGCATCTACCAACTTGTAGGCGGTATATAGAGCTGATAATCTATTTTTTATTATCTCATGTCGGCTGATTTATTATTTGAAAATTTAGTTGCAAATGATACTGCGACACATTCTTTGACGCCTCACTGAGACTGACTGACTGACTGACTGTATGAAGATTCAAGACCGTTTTCTTCACTTGTTAATTAGAACGTATTTGCTTGGCTCCTATCCTTTCTACTAATATTATAAATGTGAAAGTTTGGGCGTTTTTCAATCATGTTAGAACGTCCTAAGGGATTAGACTGAAATTTGGAATACAATTAGATTTTAATCTGGAATAATCACATAAAATACTTTTTATCACGGGAAAATAATAGGAACTGGAACTGTGCGGGTAAAACTACGGGACGGTACTGGTGATATAAAGTTGGAGAAATCATCATCATCATCAACAGCCCACTAAACGTTCCCACTGCTGGGACTAGGGGCCTTCTCTCGCAAGGAGAGAGTTTAGGCCATAATCCACCACGCTGGCCCAGTGCGGGTTGGCGGATGACACATGACTTCGAAAGATTCTAGGTACATGTCGGTTTCCTCACGATGTTTTCCTTCACCGTTTTAAGTTAGTGGCATTACGCACATGACTTCGAAAAGACAGTGGTGCGTGTGGGGTTTGTCTCCGGATCAGCAGTCGCCGTTCTCCCGACTAGACCAGCCGTAACTATTGTTGCAGCCGCAGTTGGAGAAATACGAGACTTTAAATTTGGATTTAATGTTACACTAAACACTAAAGTATCTACCAATTATAGCAGCAAGAATCGAAAAATGAAATGCCTTCTAGTTGTGTTGATTCTGTCAACGGCTGCTTTTATAAATCTACGACATAAAATATCGACAATGAAAATAGCGAAATAGGTTAACAACCGCTAAAAAAGGAGTAAGTACAAACCTAGATATAATGTAAAATCATCGAGTGTCAACGAGAAAACCCATTTCCTGTTTGCACGTATTGTTGAAGTAAAATGTCTGACCATAACTTCTTGATACGCATAAAAAATCATTTTATTACGCGTTTACATTTACCCAATTAACGCGTACACACTATATTTACATTGCGTAAATTTCAATAAAGCACACTACGTATTGTAAATTTGTTTGCTAAAGATTGCAATCCCAAAATAGAAGTCATTCAAAAACGAAGTATTTTTCTCAGAAATCCTGACTCAGTTGTTGGATGTCGTATCCACGTTATCTCTTCGCTCCGAACCGTAAACGTTCTGTGTTCGCTGACCCGGGATGTTGTGTCAAAGAATTAGAGCAAGACTTGGTGTCTCTACTCATTAGCTTAGTCACGATTTCGAACCTCTGTGGAATTCGTACTCTTTGACACTTAAAATTGTATCGTAACACGGCGCAGCAAAATTGAAAATCATTTATTTTTGAACACGATATACCTTTGTGGAGTTCGTCTACTTTTTCATTCAAAATTGAATCCAAACACGATTTTATAGGACTCAAATTTATTCTATTTGTTGTACGACAATATTTCTATGGAATTTACTTCTTGTGTCACTCGAATGTGTATTCAAAATCAATTCAATATGATTCAAATTTGCAAATATTTTTGGTTGAAAATGTAATCCTTTACGTTATGGGCGTAGTCATTAAACATACGTCGCTGTTTAGGAGTCACATAGCTGCTGACATCCGATTAGAGAACGGGTGTAATGACATCAGTATCACATTCTGTTTACAATAACAGAAATGTAGCACAGAGTAAAACAGAAATATATCCATGGTACAGAAAAGTGATGAAGTTGCAATGAATTATTATTTAATTTAGAAAACATTGTCGAAATTTTGAAATATTTGATTGGAGAACTTGTACCTATAAATTCTGATTCGTCTTTCATTTTTTAAATAAATTTTTTGTTGTATGTTTTACAAAGAAGTAAAAAAAATTATAACGAAGTATATATTCATATTTTACCGCTTTAAAAAAATCGTGGAAATCGGAGAATAGAATTCATAATTATTAATTCATTCTTACATGATCGTAGTTTGGTTTAGTTTTCATGCACCTCTGAGTATTTTTCCCATGGAAGATGTACAAGTTTGTTATCAGCACTGGAATTAAGAGTGCGCCTAAAGCCAGGAAAAAATCAGATTTCACCCGCGCGACGCGTTTCTTAATGTGATGTCCATAAAGTCGAGAATAGCATGACACAGTTTGGAGGAAAAATCAATATTTAATCAGGAGTCCAAGTTTTATTTAATTACTCAATAACTAAAATAAATTTAAAAAAGTGTTCGGTTACTTTACTAGAACGTACAAATAGGAATTTTATTACCAAAAAATAATGTGGGGTCATCGCTGATAATTTCGAGTACTCGAATTAAAACGGGTTTTTTCGGTGTCATTTTAATTTTTTTATTGTAAAAAACTCTGATCTATTTTTAAAATTCTATTCAGTTATTGTGCTTCTTCTTGATTGTACCCACACGTCAATATTATTTTTGTCATAGTTTTTAGTTTCTTAACTTCAGTGAGCGGCTTCGAAAATGTCCTTTTTTCGTTTTCTGGCTTTAGGCGCCCCCTTAACAGTGAAAAATCATCACGAGAAAACGTGTGCCAATAAAGACAGCTTTTAAGGACATGTGGCATCCTCCAACCTGCACTTGGCATGCGAGCTGGATTGTAGACTTGTCTCTCTCTTTTTGAACTGGAAAAACATAAAGCGAGCTACTTATGCAAATGCTGCAGTTATTGTGTGGATCGAACAATAAAGCACAATATTTGGATCATAATATTACACGATACAATCCAACAATGAATACATAAAAACCATAAACAAATTTAAAAACAAAAACATGATGCCTGAATCTGTCCTGTACTGGAATATGAAGCAGTCAATCCACGAAATAACCACGGAAAATATACCTTAATTATTAATGAAATAAAACTGCAACGAACTACCACAACACCAACAGCTTAAGATAAATGTTAAAACCACAAATGTAGAAGGATAAAACTATGGGTTTTTGTTACGGGTTTAAACGCCGCGGCTTTACCTTCATTGTTCCCGTTCCCCTTATTTTCTAGGGATAAAAAGTAGCACTATGTGTTCATCTAAACCACAATCTAACTATGTTTGAAATTTCAACCCGATCCGTTCATACGTTACAAAGTGATTGAGCGACAAAAATCCAAACATTGACATTTATAATATTAGTAGGGCATAACTTAAAAATAAGATATAACAGTCACAATTTATTGTTTATTGAGAGCTAACACAAACTCCAGAAGAGAAATCGGGCAGTCATTGACTCGTTCACAGAAATTAGGATCGGAAAAGTCGTAGTAAGCCTTCATTTCCTCGATAAATTCTTCGTCCCGTTCGGAAGCTCTGAAATAAAAAGATAATATTGAGATGATACCTGGAAATAGTCACCTAATTTATTAAGGCACGTATTTATTACTTTTTTGAATTCGCAAATACTATTTAACAATGTGTGTTCGTATATTTTTGTTGACATTTATTTAATTACAAACGGTTTGCCTCGGCTTCGCCCGATATAACCTATAAGCACTCAGAAACAACGTAAATTTCCAATGGTGAAATAATTTTTGAAATCGTACAGTAGTTCCTGAGATTATGTTTAATTTTCACCTTTATTCGAATAATAGCAGCGCTTCATAATTTTATCTGCATAGTATCCATTCCTTAATTCCAAGTTACGGCAGGTCTAGTCGGGAGAACGGCGCCTGCCGATCCGGAGACCCCGGGTTCAAACCCCACACGCACCACTGTCTTTTCGAAGTCATGTGCGTAATGCCGCTAACTTAAAACGGTGAAGGAAAACATCGTGAGGAAACCGACATGTACCTAGAATCTTTCGAAGTCATGTGTCATCCACCAACCCGCACTGGGCCAGCGTGGTAGATTATGGCCTTAACTCTCTCCTTGCGAGAGAAGGCCCCGAGTCCCAGCAGTGGGAACGTTTAGTGGGCTGTTGATGATGATGATGATCCATTCCTTTACTTATTTTCCCTTGAATTTCCCTTAAAAATTGCTTATGTGCAGTGCTGTTCCCAATAAATGTAAGTTGGAAAACAAACATTGAAACGTATGCATTTATAACATTAGTAGGACTAGCAGCGGACACACGTCTTCCTTTGTTATGTTACTGGAGTATCGTAGATAGATAGATTATGCTGTCTGGTGGTCAGAAAGTGGTATTTCTAGTGAATCTTTTTACTTTTATGATGGTATTTTTAGCAGACTCTAAAAAATGAGTTCTTAATTCGGTTGTATGTTTTTGAAGTGAAAACTTCTTTAGGCGCGCCTAGACAGATTTTTCGTGGGGGGTAAATTGGATTCTACCGTCACGCTCGGGTATGATAAGAAATCTTCGGGTAAACTCGGGACCTTGGCAATTGGACATCTAGAAATGCGTCAGCCAATGGGAAATGCTGACGCATTTCTAGATGGCCATGCCATGATGGCGAGGCCACGCCCTCCGGTTACACCCGTGTAGTTTCCAAGGTAAGCTATCAAATTCTGAGTTATAAGTTTTCACTTCCCAACTAACATTAGGCGCTAATATAAGAGTTAGAACAGATATATAAAAGCGCTAAACAGAACCTAAGGTGATGAATGAGTTCTATCACATAAGAGTTATAGCTTGCTATAACTCTGCTATACCCCCGGATTGGGCACACATTCTTAAAGCCTTAGGTTCCACTATGGCGATATAGTGGTTGCAGAATGATTTTAAGAGTTATAGTAGAGCAATTATGGAGGTACAGCAGCGCTAACTGAGAGAGGGAGCGCTGTAAGGGTGGTATTTAAGTGACTAGTGACTCCTCAAGAGTTATGGTAGAGCTATATGCTGCTAACTAACGCTTTGAGTGCTATAAAGGTAGCATATGTGTGATTATAAAATCCGTAAGGGGTATTGAAGATCTATGACGAACCTTACTAACTGCTTGAGCTTTTAAAGGGTGGTAATAAGGTAAATTGTAACATCTTGAGTTCCAGTATAGATCTACAATAGGAAATTATAGCGCCTAGGATATACTTTTTTTACCTTTCTTCTTAGAGCTAGCTGCGTGCGGTGGGTAATATGTAATAAAAAAAATCCTATTGACTTGAAATTGCCGTAGGTTTGGTATTAGAAGCGCTAGAAAAATAAATACCTTTATTGTATTTAGTTTTCGTTTAGTATGCATTACTGTTTTTGAGTAACTCAATAATCTAAAGATGGTGGGCGCATGAATTTGGGGATCCGTGGAGTCATTTCCCAAAACCACTACACACAGATCTCCCAGATTAATGAGTGCCAATTTTTTTACTATTTGAGTTTTTAAATTTAATTCTGTTAACTATACAATTATATTTTTTTCTATTTCAGAACGACATGAAAAATAGTAAGAACGTTAGAGAAAAGAAAATATACCCACTGGATTGTTCCTTCTACATGTGAATTTAATAACATTGTGAAATAGCCTAAAAGAAACATTTCAAAACTTGTTAAATTCGATGATTACTTGACCAGGATTGGTGACAAATAAAGTGCCAAAATGAAAAGAAACAATATTCCAACTTATCAGGACACTGAACGGGAATTGGATGAAGCAGTCATTGAATTCATCTTCAAATAAATTACAAAGTCCAGCCATCAAGCTTTAATACACTAGTGGAACGTCAGATAACCAAATTCTAAGTATACCTGCAAATACCTACAGTGTCTCTGCTGAAAACTAAGAGCACTAAATAGTCAATATTCAAGAAAATAGAAATTTATGAAGTATTTTCGATATTTGTGCGTTTGTGTGTTAAGACATATTTATTACTCTATTAGTTACCAAGACAAACTAAAATATAGTTGTTAATTAGAAGATATTTCTTAATGTAACCCTAGATATTAAGGTGTTGTACTTAATATATGAATATGTAAACAAACTGTGATATATAATAGAAAAACATTTTTTTAAATATTATTTTAGGCATTTTGAAACGTCACTATCAAATAGCAACTATTCTTATTTTCTATTAAAATATGTATGTATTGTTAACGAGTATAGATAAAAATGCTAAACATCAAACTTTAAATATTAACTAACTTGCATAATATACTTATTTATAGCAGATAAGTGTATCAATTTTTGGTAAAAAAAGAATGTTTTACTTGTTTTGAAATAAAATATCAACAAATGTTATTTTATGTATTATATTCTTAAAATATATTTCAAAGGTTCAGAAGTTCCGTCATGCAAATATTCGCTATCGTCATCTAGTTTTTTATTAATATATTTTTGGATGTTTGTAAAAGAACTCGAGGATATTTTAGTAGAATGTTGCCAAAACTGTCTGACCAAAAGTTGAGACTAAAAGCAAAATTGATCTTTTGTAGTTGTTTGTGCAATATTTTTTCATACGCGCATGCCCTCAATTAGAAATATTAAAATAAAGATTCTTAATAAATTAATTCGGGTTTTCATCATCATCACTACTCAATGAAAAGAAACATTCGTCCTCTTTGGAAGCATTAAAACTCACAGTTACGATATCACTTTTAGTACATACGGAACCCTCATCTTTAAGCACGACTCCCACTTTACCTACGGTTTTTAGAGGAGTTATGTTGCGACGCCATTTTTAATGCTAATTTGATTGCACACGTGACCAATTAGGGGTACTAAAGTGATAACGATCTCCATAATTCAACCTTAAATAACATGGAGGCTATACTTGACACTACAAGTTCTATTAATAGAAAAATATCCCTATTATTCAGCCCTAAGTTATATAAAGGAGTTTTGTATCACTTGAAGAGTTTGGTGTTGTAATAGATATAATGAACACCATTGTAGAGCTAATAGCATTAATTGCACCCTTTGTGCAACTATCGGCGCTCCAAAAGAGTTGGTGGCAGCTTGCTTAGAACTTTAGGAGCTAATTTGGATGTTAACTTCTTATATAGATCTTATGGTTGCAAAATTAGCTCAAAGCTATACCACAGAAGCTTTAGTCTGTATTATAGGGATAACGATCGCTGCTCTATGCGTCTAACCTCCATTGATTGCTCTTATAAAGTCGTTTAATCACTATAAGCGTAACATTTTCTTACTAACACTTATTTGTCGCCAAAAACTATAATTGCAACTACTATTCTACCTTCATAACACTTTAGGTTCTAGAGTAAGCTATATTTGCAGCAAAAATGTTTGTTGGGTTCTATCGGCAGTTCGTATGACTGCCAATTTTTTTTTTTTAATTTTTTAATTTGCCTTCATTTAATTTGCCTTCTTTTTTTTTGGGTAATTCCCCCCCAAAATTATTCTAATTTCGATAAACGTTTTTTTTCATCAAACCTACACGTGTGGGGTGTCTATCGATAGGTCTTCTAAAATGATGTTGAGGTTTCTAAAATCATTTTCGTCTACACTGAATAATTTGCGCGAGAGACACTTCCAAAGTGGTAAAATGTGTGTCCCCCCCCCCTCTAACTTCTAAAGTAAGAAAACGAAAAATCTAAAAAAAATATATAATGTACATTAACATGTAAACTACCAACGAAAATTAGTTTGAACTCGATCTGATGAGTAGCAGGACATATGCCTGATGGTAAGCAACATGCCTGCCATATAACAGCACAGCGATACGCAGCTATTAGCACACGAAGAGTCCAAATCATTAGCTAGCACTGCACTGCGCTCGTCAACCAGAGATCTAAGATGTTATATCTCTAAGCCCTGTTAATTTCTCTGGAAACATTGCCCTTCAAACCGGAACACAGTAATGTTTGCACATTACTGCTTGGCGGTGGAATATCTGGCAAAGGTGTGGTACTTCCCCAGGCGGACTCTGCTAAGAGTCCTACCACTACAAAATACTCATACAGATATATATAAAATCACACCTTGTTACCGTGTGTAAATATAAAATAAACATAGCCAATGCAAGAGGTTGGTGCTATGTTTGACAATGTTAACAGTATTATTGGAACTACAATGTTACTAGTAGGCTGAAGCAAGATTGAACTAATACAATACAATACAATACAAAAACACTTTATTACACCACAAAACAATACAGAAAACAGTAATTTAAACTTAAAATTAAAACATTTTGGGTACAAAAGGCGATCTTATCGCTCATAGCGATCTCTTCCAGATAACCTTTTGGTAGCACTAGAACAAAGTGAAAAGTACGGGCAGTGGTGTGGTATCCTTGGTACACAATTAATTTCATAAATATAATACTAATATAGGTACTTCATACATATACAATACATATATAAAATAACACAATACATAAATATGAGAATAAATAATATAACATAGACGTACATACACAAATACATTAAATAAAATACACTAAGCGTAAAGGACACATGAACAGGTTTACACAACAAGGTTGCTTGAGTAATGCTGCCAAATCTGAGCCTTGAGTCGACGCTCTGAGCGCGCCTGATGGACTAATATTGCTCTGCTATCACCTTACGGTACCCCCGAAAAAAATACGCACTTTTTTATGCTCTCAGTCTTTTTGGCCTGGAAAAAAATCGGTATTCCACATAATATATTGTAACGTTATATTAAAATTGTTTTTATTTCCTTCGTGATTTCTGCATAGTTAAATAGTATTTTGTTTGTAATAAACCAATAAAGGAAGGATGATATGATTTTGCTAGTAGCTGCATGGCACTTGCTGAACGTGAAAAGTCCCAATCATTACCAAACACTATACACTGCGCTCGCCTTTCAGTTATTCAAGCTGATTTTGCTCTGTCGTTTCTCGGGAAACATTACCTTTTAAACCTGAACATAGTAATGCTTGCACATTGCCGTTTAGCGTCTTTCTAACTGGCAAACGAGAATTACTTCCTCCGCAGGCGAATGTTTCAAAAAGTCCTTACTGCCCGGTACAAAAACAATATTATGTTAGTAATTGCCCAATATCGGCAATTTGTATTTGTTTATTTGCACAAAACATTGTCATAAGCTATAATGATTATTCATTACACTAGTACTATTATTAGGTACATCTCCTCAGCCGGAAACTCGCTCCATCATTGCCAGGTATGTTGCAGTGCTCACCATCAGGCACATGTCCTGATTGTCTCGTCACTCTTAACTATGCAAAACAAAATTATGAGTTGACTTTTTGTTTTTGTACGTCTTGTTTGATCGTTTTTAATCGACTTCCAAAAAGGAGGATCAATCCTACTATCAATCCTACCACCATATTTTATTTATGCATGTTACCTGATTTCTCGAGAACTTTTTCGCTTTTGAGTGCCTATATGGTTTTGAAGTCGGTTTTTTTAAGAGTTTACTTGATTTATTTATGCTATTTTTAAATTTGATGCACAGATAGATAATAGTCTGGGATAACGTATAGGCTATTTTTTATTCCGGCAAAATAACGGGATCGGGAACTACGCAGGGCGCTGCTAGTCCTACTCATATTATAAACTAGCTGTTACCCGCGACTTTGTCCGCGCGAAATAAATACTAAGGTAACTCAGGGAGTACCTATTTTTATACCCAGACACATTTACGGTTACTAAAAACAGCTTATAATCAAACAATTTCATCAAAATCAGTTGCTTAGGTGTGAAACCGTGAAGAGACATTCGTCCCCCATTTCAACTCCAATTTCATCCCCATACAGTTCGAAATTACATAATTGCTAGAACAAACATTTATTGGCTTCGTGCCAAGTGTCTATAATAGAATATTATATATTATATAGTATCTATAAGTGTCTATAATATATATAATATAATAAGTGACTTTCATAGTTTTATCTTCAACGATTGGGAACTTCCATATTGACATTCATCCCTCATTTCAACCCCAATTTCATCCCGTACAGTGTGCAGTTCGAAATTACAAAATAGCTAGAACAAACATTTATTTGCTTCGTGTCAAGTGCCTATATACAGAGTTTCATGGTTTTATCTTCAACGATTGGAAGCTTCCATGTATACTTTCATACCTCATTTCAACCCCAATTTCACCCCTCAGTTCGAAATTACAAAATTGCTAGAACAAACATTCGTTTGCTTCGTGTCAAATGTCTATATACAGAGTTTCAAGATTTTATCTTCAACGGTTGGGAACTTTCATATTGACATTCATCACCCATTTCAACCCCAATTTCACCCCCGTAAAGTTCGAAATTACGAAATTAATAGAACAAACATTCGTTTGCTTCGTGTCAAGTATCTATATATACAGAGTTTCATGGTTTTATGTTCAACGGTTGGGAACTTCCACTTTTTTTTTATTTTTTTTTTATTTAAATTTTACAACTCTACAGACTCCGGGGTCCGTAACCTTTGTCAATCGTTTTTCCTTCTTACATATTGACATTCATCCCCTATTTCAACCCCGATTTCACCCCCGTACAGTTCGAAATTACAAAATTGATAAAACAAACATTTAATTACTTCGTATCAAGTGTCTAGATACAAAAATTTAAAACTTTGAAAATGACGAATTTTCATACAACCGTTCATCCCTTGTTTCACCCTCTTAGGGGTTGAATTTCCCAAAACCCCGTCTTAGTGAGCGCCTACGTGCTAAAAGAGACCTCCATGCAAAATTTCAGATTCCTAGCATTTGTAGTTTCTGAAATTCCTTAAAACCTTTCGCTTTTATATATTACTAGCTGTGCCCCGCGGTTTCACCCGCGTCTATTTCAGGAAAATCCCTACTAAAATATTCGTTGCGTTAAAAAGCTATGATCCGTAAGAGAATTGTAGAAAAACAATAAAGGAACGCTAGGTAAAAGTACAGGGATCTACTAAAATGTTTATAGTACATGTGTTTTAAAGTACTTAAAAGTACTGTGTATACGATATTTTTAGTTTTCTTTTCTTGCGAACAAATTGGTTATCTTTGTAACCTGATACTCTTGATAGTGCAACATTTACCAAGTTGTCCGTATGAAAATCAGTCTCGGCGTGAATTGATTCCTTGGTGCTTAAATGTTTGCCCCTGTGATTTAATAATAGTAGTTACAGCAAACGATTCCTTAACGGGAAATTGTATTACAATTTTGAAATTAAAAGGCAAATGGTACCATTTTATGTAGAGGTAATGCATTAACATACGCTTCCGCTTGAAGGGAATGGTCGATTTGTGTCGGATTCGGTGACCAACCTTGGGAGCCAGATGTCCTCACGTCTAGACACCCTTGGTCTCCCGTGACCAAATGCTCGGCCTCATCACCTATCACCATCCAGCTGAAGAAGACGGGGACAGCAGCTCACCGATATACCGACACTCCTCTTCCTCTACAGCCCCACCGCCTCCGCCATCATACTGGAGTGGGCAGGGTGTACGACGCACCGTAATACCGGTAATCCTCTCTAGCCAAGGTCTCTCCTCTACGGCCACAGTGCCTACCACCAAGCATTCGCGCCGGCACCGTCTGCTTCGCACAACTCCCTGCCAGCCGCGTTGCTTGGACTGCAAGGCTTGGAGCCCATAGCCCTGGCGAGCAGTCCCACTGCGGGTTTCTCTTAGCTTCACTGTGGCTCGTCAATGCAAGAGCTCCTCGAGAAGAAAGCAAATGGTATCTTGTAGAGCAACCGGCGGCCGACCGCCGTCTTCTTTCTATTCGCCGTGATCTTTTATTAAATAAGTATCTAGTTGAAAATTATGCGCATTTTTTTATGTGGGCGAACAATTACGCACGGTCACACATTGACATAGTGGGATACGTCGGGATCAACATTACTGACGGATATTGTACCGACAAAAACCCCCCTTGATTTCTCCAGCCGTGGGTTGGCAGCAGAGTCTTGGGACCTCTATCGCACTCGACCGCGACTCTGCCATTGCCGCCGCTTTTTGCGAGAACACCTCGCGGAAGGCGTCCGAACCACCGCATTTGGTTCCAGTGACGCGACAGAAACCAGCGACGCATCACGTCCTCGGAAAATCATATACCTAGGTGCGGTGCCGGACCGCCCTAAGCTACCGACACCCCAGACCCTCCAGTGGAAACAGGATCCGAGTCAAGTGCACATTTAGCATCGCTCCCGTGTCCACTTGATGAGTGAGAGGTCATGGCATGCTCTCGCTCCTCCAACTCACACGACCGTTCACTGTCCAGCATCTTGGCTAAGATGGTCGAGAGCAAGAGGTTCGCCCTCACGACCGCGGCTAGAGATGGCCACGGTTCCGGCTCTGTGGCTACATCACCTCGAGGAAGACTGAATCTAAGAAATCAAAAAAAAAAAGAAATCAAAGTTTGTGATAAATAATGTATTTATTCGGATAAATATTACATCATGTATATGAAAATTCCTATGCAAACAATGCTTTCTTTTGGCTTCCATTCGGCAATAGGTATCACTGTAATTTTATAACAATTAAAACATTGAGAGTATCGTTAATGTTCTTCATTGGAGTATGATTGGAGTGATCAATCGTCTTCAGATAATCTTGAGCTGGGTTGTCGGAAAATCCTTTAGCGTAAAATTGAGGTAGGAGTATTTTTGCATTAAGTGCTTCCAATGTTCGATTGTATGAATAGTTATGCTATTGTATCAAAACCAACGGATAAACATAAACAACAATAGGTGCATAAAATAGAAAAGAGATATATTAAATTCGACCGAATACAAACGTACGTAAATATGCAACAATGCATTGTTGTAGAACAAAGATTACTTCAAATGACACAAACTTCAAATACGTCAGACAACAACGACGACACGTCTTGTCACAGACTTCAGCAACCAAAGAGAATGTAAATTCACTGAACTAAAGCTCTCAAAGAGAAATATTTTTTCCCGTTTTCGTTACATTCTTGATTCATACTCCGTACCTATTGATAGTAGCGTAATGTTATATACCCTATAGCCTTCCTCGATAAATGGACTATCCAACACAAAAAGAACCTTTCAAATCTGTCCAGTAGTTCCCGAGATCCTAGCGTTCAAACAAACAAACAAACAAACAAACAAACAAACAAACAAACAAACTCTTCAGCTTTATAATATTAGTATAGATTATTTTATATAGATGTCAATGTATGGATGTTTGGATGTTTGTTGCTCAATCACGTCCTAACGTATGAATGGATCGGGTTGAAATTTGGAATAAAGATAGATTTTATAGTCTGGAAGAAACCATAGCCTATTTTTATCCCGGAAAAACAACGGGAACGGGAACTTTACGGGTAACACCGCGGAGCGCTGCTAGTTTTATATTGAAATAAATATTAGTTTGCATAGTTAACCAAATAACGCAATGCTATCGCACAAATACGCTGTACCAAATAACGGTAAACCAAATAGTAAAGCTATCGCAACTAACAAAATATTGTGTTCCGAATAGAAAAGTCCGCGGCTTAATTTTCGATTGTATCGGAAACTACACCGGAATCAATTTAACTTGTACCGGAGTATCCACCGCTGTGGCTGCGGTCTTTGCAGCTGTTATCAGATTCAATGGAATCATAATTGTTGTTTCCTGCTTTTAGTTTCGATATATTTTGGCGTTGTTGTTTTTTATCTTTTTTATATCAGTGCTCTAGCTCGAAAAAGCGGTATCGTTTCGTGATTGATACTCCAAAGACTGTAATTGAGAGATTTGACTCCATTTGCGTTATTAAAATGTCTACGGTGTGGTATGTGGTGCTTGAGTGTGGCTTCATAGGCACGCTTCATAGGCGCCATCAATACAAAATACGTTATTGTTAAACTACTATTTCAGTTAATAATAAAGGTACAAGTTCACACTGAGACCGCGACAGGAGACCGCGACAGGTACTTGACATTATAGAATTGTATGGGCGCCAGTTCGCGCCGCGACCGCGACAGGAGACCGAGACAGGTCCCGGTCGCGGTCTCGGCGCGAACTGACGTTCATACAATTCCATAGTGTCAAGTGCCTGTCGCGGTCTCCGGTTGCGTTCTCCTGTCGCGGCCTCGGGTCGCGGTCTCCGCGCGAACTTGTACCTTAAGAGACCAGGTAACTCACTATTGATCGATAGAATACTGCATTGTATGAATCATGGGGACAAGCCCCACGGCCGTTATAAGAGTCTGACACATTGAGAGATTTCTAAGAGAAGTCAGGAGGTTTTTTTAAAGATAGAATGACAATCAAGATGTCGGACCGTTGGACCGTATCAAAGACGTCAAATGTAAAAGACACACAAAGGCTGCTCGGAGACCTGAAAAAAATCATATTTACATGTGTTGGTGACTAGTGTAATGATTCGGATTATTATATCGTCTTGTATCACATTCACGCACAGAACATGCCATAATATAAATAATTTAATAAAATCGTCTGCAATCCAAGGATTAATTAAAAAATACACGATTTTCACCGCGACGAAATCAGACTGTTACGTTCGGGTATACTAAAATATTGTAATGACGTTACTTCATTCACTTTCTCTTCTTCTCTCGAGCGATTTCCACTTGAAAATGATTTCTCGCTCACTCGCTTTGTTGATCTTTTTGCGTAGCAAAAAAAAATCTTCATCTATGGGACCGTATGATGGGAAGAGAGAAAGAACATTGCTTTTAAACGTTTACGAAATCAAAAACGTTAACAATTCTTTGCTAACCCAGAGAGATGGCGAAATATGTTTTTTTTAATGTTTTAAAAAATTACACCACATCCTGCAAGCACTTGGTCGAAAAAATTAGAGACCCAGACGGCGTGTATTTTCCAATTTTCGAAGATGAAAGAGTAAGGGCTTAGTCTTGTATAATGTGTAGATATGAACTCTGGTGGTATTCTTTGAGAAACACTTAAACAAGCCTATTATCGTTTCACTGTTTTTTTTGTTTATATTGTAACCATCGCAAAATTTTCACTCAGATAATGGGGTCTAAGTTTAGCTGTTTTAGTGTGGAGTTCGAGAATAATGCAACTTACGTGAAGACCACCCTCAAAATATCGTGAACGAGAGACTTCCCCGGCGGTGCAAGAGATGCTTTCGACTCGCAGATGCTTCGAATGATGCAGGAACGGCCATTTATATTGTAACTGAAAATAATGTAGCGTGATTATGTATGTATTTAAATTGATAAATTTGTGTATTAGCCACTAGTAGTATCCTGCAGTTTCACACGTATAGTTTCTGATCTCATTATTTTACTAGAATAACAATAAACCAATTCAAGTATTTTATTTCAAAACTAGCGGCCCGTTCCGGCTTCGCTCGGACATAACCTAGACACTGTCTGCAGCGCCATCTGCCGGGCTTATTTGTGAATTTAAACCATCTTCGAATACACACACAAAAAAAACATTCAAATCGGTACCGCCGTTTAGGAGTTCACTGTCAAATGATTAAATTACTAAAATGGCTATAAAAAAACAGGGGTTGGTGGTAAAAGGGTAAAAATTTAGGGTTGTATGTATTTTTAACGCCACATTATAAAAAAATAAAAACAAAAAAATTTGACCAAAAATTAAAAAAAAAATGTTTGGGGTGAACAACCCCTAATACTTAGGGGTATGAAAAATAGCTAGTAGCCGATTCTCAGACCTACTGAATATGCATATAAAATTTGGTAAAAATCAGTAAAGCCGTTTCGGAGGAGTAAGGAAACAAACACTGTGACACGAGAATTTTATATATAAGAAGATATAATCGATCTGTCTATCTATGTCAATTTTCATCAAGATCTCTTCCCTAGCTTCTGTTTGATATAGTATCAAACACCCATACAAATTTTTGCATTTATAATACAAGTAAAATATCAGTTATGTATCTTTCATGATAGGAGCCATACCCTGACTTTGGAGTAGAGATTGGGGGTGCTGTGTGAAAAATGTCAGCCTACTTAAACCTACGTATTTGTATTTATTTTTTAGCTTCGCTCTGCGCTGACAGCAGTGAGTGAGGCTTGGGAATAAAAAGTGGACGGCTTTATGCCATGGATAATACTATTATTGACCTTAGCGATATATTATATTAGTTTGAAATAAAAGTAACATCGTCTTACAAATCCAATGCATGTTGTATCTTCAGCCACAGCTCCCTCTTCTGTTTATGATGCAGTTTCTTCCTGAAGTACCGATTGGTCTCCTTCTCATCTGGCAACGGGAACAGGACATCTATCTCTAGGGCAATGTTCCATCCTGACGGAGCGTGCGTCATAAACGCCTTGACGAGGGAAATTGTGAGCTGGAACATTGTAATAAAATCTATTGTAGAAAGGCAATTTATGGAAATATAAAAAAAGAGTAGTCTATACACCACCACCCGTAACCATTGATGAACGGTGCCACCATTATATTATCTGGTGATAAACGAAAGTCATTGATGCAGTTTAATGATCTTGCCTGAGGTTTTTAGTTGTAACTATATTAAAGTCCACATAATGCTTCAGATACCAAAAACAGCCATAATAATGAGTTATTATTATGACTGTTTTTAATTATGAATAACAAATATATTGAGTGTGTTCTGTTTAGAGTTAAGTTCAAGTTCGACCAATAGTGGTAGGTAATAGATATAATATTAGACCTTAAAAGCATAGAAAAAAGGTAGTTTGAAATGTCTACCCCTGATTAGAACCTTTTGTGCCAACTCCTACTATTCTTCAGTTTATCCGTGCACATGGTGGATGAAACTTTAAAACTCGCATCACCACTTAACCACGGTTAATCCCACTAATATTATAAATGTCAAAGTACGGATGTTCGGATGTTTGTTGCTCAATCACGCCGTAATGTATGAACGGATCGGGTTGAAATTTGGAACACAGATAGATTATAGTCTGGAAGAACACATAGGCTACTTTTTATCCCGGAAAACAACGGGAACAAGGGGGACGGGAATTACGCGGGTAACACCGCGGGGCGCTGCTAGTGTCTTATAAATATGCAATCCTAATATTTATCATGAACGCTCGTATTCTAAAACATAGCACAAGAGTGTAAATTTAAGTTTGACGTCAAAAACTATAATACTCACAAACTCAATTGTTGCCAAAAATTTACTAATATTTAATTACTACAGGCATATTTTAAATAAATAGGTACTCACTACAACATTCGTGTCGTCTGGAAACGTCAAGTGTCTTCTTTTCCTCACCAGGCCTACATCAGTCTTCACATTCAAACACTGATCTTCACTAGAATTAAGCCTACACTCACTGTGAAACACCAATAGCAGTGTTAGCACACCTGGCAATTTCATTGTTAACACTTCTGTATCACAAAAAACAAAAAATATAAGAGTTATGAATTAAAAGGAGAATGTACCCACTCTTTTTGATAACGAGTAGATCTGCCTGGCGTTTGTTTTTAAATAAAACACTCAATCATAAGTCTCATCTAATGACAAACTAAAATCACCGTTGGGTGCTTTTAACACTAGATGTGTCGTCAGCATATTATCAGATTAAAAATTATTAGTTACGCGTTTGCAATCGTCAAAAACGTGTTTAACAAAACTTGTAACTGACCAACAATAGTCAAGTTAAATGACAAGCTGAAGTAAGTCCCACGTAGACAATGCATTACTATGGTAAACAAAATCCACGTGACTGTTTACTATAAGTACACTGTTAAGACACACAAAGGTATAGACGGCACTAATATGGATATGACTGCCTAGTCTAGCAGAGGTAGACTACCTCTGCTAGAAGCATATTTCTGATGAGTAAGTTCTCCTTATGATAACGTTATTTTTCTTTAAAAAAACAGTCTTGTCTTCTTTTACCTCACTTGGAAATAAGGTGTTGAACTAAATAGTTTAATATCCTGATGGAGAACGTAGTACTCGCTTGCTTATATTTTATTTTGTTTTTCTATTTTACGGAGGAGAAAGTTTTATAGTTGTAACAATTATAAGCCCGTTTTTAAGTTTATTTTATTACTTAGTAATTTTGAAGTGCTATAGCTCAAACAAGTTGCAATGTACAAAAATGTCGACCGAATTGATAACCTCGTTCTGCTGAACTCGGTTAAAGACTACTGTGTTCCAGCGAGAGGGTTGAAAACATTTCACATTAGAAAATTTAAATGAGTTGTATTTTTGTGAGAAAATTATATTCGTATGAGTTATTACTTCGAATGAATGTTAAAAAATGTTGCTATTTTATTCACTTATTTTACTGTTTAAAATATATAATTTTAATTGTAATCATGACAAAGGAACAGCTAGTTCTTAGTTGAAAAAAAAACTTAAGACACTGGCATGTTCCAAGAATCTTTCGGGAATTTGTGTCATCCTCAAATGTCACCTGCAATTATCTAGCGTGAATGATTATGGTGTTGACCTCCTAAGAGGAGGAGACTCTGAGATCCTTTTTTTCCTAATACATCAAGAAGAAATATCAAAACCAGCAAAAATCTGCTTCACTCGTCTCAAATTTTCCTAAACTGTATGCCAGTGAAAAAAAAACTTGTCATACAGACTGCCGACAGAAAAAAACTTAATACCTAAATAAGTACCTTTGAATTTTAGTATTAAGCAGTACTAATATTGCACAATACGTCACCGGTATAGCTACAGATAAACCGATATTACGCATGTGCGGTGACGAAAACTTATAACATTTAACCCATACAAAAACGTCTGACAATTACGCTGTAAGTTCGCTGCTCCGGCACCGTTGCGACGCTCTCCTCCACATAAGCATGTTCGTGATGTGAATCTACAAGATTTCTTTTAACTTTGGTCTCTGATAACTTTTGTTTTCAAGGCGACTACAAAAGTTTTCACTTGAAAATTCGATCCACATATTTCTAACATAATTACAAATACGTACTATGTTTATTCTATCAATTGGAGGAGTGCGGCTGTCTGCAGTTTTTTTAGCATTTCGTTAGCAATTCTTTGATTTTATCCAACGATTTTCACAAGTGCGGTATTTGCTATACATGGCCTTATTTTTTTATGATCATTTATATATTAATACGTGAAGCAGAAACATTGTACCCCCTTTACGAAAATTGTGACTGACGGAGAAGTACCGAGGATCACACTTATCTAGGTATACTAATTTTATAAAACTGAAGAGTTTAGTTGAACGCGCTAATCTTAGGAACTACTGGACCGATTTCATATTTTTTTTCACCGTTGAATAATAAAATTATCTACGTGATCCCTGAGTGCTAATAGGCAAAATTGTTGGTGTAACACGGCCAAATCCGTGGCGGACTACTAGTAGTTAATATATAGAAGAAGCGCAGAATAAGCATGGTGACTAAAACATATTTATTATTCTGTCAGTTAGATTACTAAATAACTTTAATTTAAATAAAGTGGCCAAGTGTGAGTTGGACTCGCCCATGAAGGGTTCCGTTGCAGCAAGTAACATAGTATACATAGTACACATAGTTTTTTTAGTTCGTTGTAACTTTGATCGAAGTTTTAATATTAATGTATTTATGACGTACTAAAAACTACTCATCAGATCGAGTTCAAACCAATTTTCGTTGATAGTTTGCATGGTAATGTACATCATATATTTTTTTTAGTTTTTTCATTCTCTTGTTTTAGAAGTTAGAGGGGGGACACACATTTTACCACTTTGGAAGTGTCTCTTGCGCAAATTATTCGATGTAGACAAAAACTATATTAGAAACCTCAACATCAATTTTGAAGACCTATCGATAGACATCCCACACGTGTAGGTTTGATGAAAAAAAAATTTTTGAGTTTCAGTTCTAAGTATGGGGGCAACCCTAATTTTTCTTTTTTTAAATTTTTTTTGTAAAAATCTTAATGCGGTTCACAGAATACATCTACTTACCAAATTTCAATAGTGTAGTTTTCATAGTTTCGGCAAAAAGTGGCTGCGACATACGGACGGACAGACAGACAGACAGACATGACGAATCTATAAGGGTTCCGTTTTTACGTTTTACGGAACCCTAAAAATCCGACTGCAAAAAATCAATTGGTAAAAAACTTTACATACTCTCTAAGGACACTTAAGTGATTGAGGCAAATCTAACGATATTTTAATTATCAAAATCCATCCAGCCTTTTGGAAGATAAGGGGGAATAAAGGAATATACAAACGTTCAAAATACGCGCGAAAAATTTAACCCTTCTTTCAGTCGGGTAAAAAATAGTACACGTATTTTTTCTTTTGTTTCATAAACGAAAAATGCAGAAGAATAGTAATTAAAAGTTTCGACTGATGTCACGTCTGTATACGATTTTTATGTAGACTTGACGTCATAACTCCCCACTCCGGAAGTTTGATGGTCGATTTTTAATAATTTGATAAAACAATAAAGTGGCCAAGTGCCAGTTGGACTCGCCCATGAAGGGTTCCGTTGCAGCAAGTAACATAATATACATAGTACACATAGTTCTTGTAGTTCGTTGTAACTTTGATCGATGTTTTAATAATAGTGCATTTATGACGTACTAAAAAAAACGACTCATCAGATCGATTTCAAACCAATTTTCGTTGGTAGTTTACATGGTAATGTACATCATATATTTTTTTTAGATTTTTCATTCTCTTACTTTAGAAGTTAGAGGGGGGGGGACATACATTTTACCACTTTGGAAGTGTCTCTCGCGCAAATTATTCAGTGTAGACAAAAAATATCTTAAAAACCTCAACATAATTTTTGAAGACCTATCGATAAACATACCATACGTGTGGTTTGATCAAAAAAAAATTTTGAGTTTCAGTTCTCAGTATGGGGGGCAACCCTAAATTTTCTTTTTTTATTAATTTTTTGTACAAATCTTAATGCGGTTCACAGAATACATCTACTCACCAAGTTTCAACAGCGTAGGTCTCATAGTTTCGGCAAAAAGTGGCTGTGACATACGGACGGACTGACAGACAGACATGACGAATCTATAAGGGTTCCGTTTACACATTTTACGGAACCCTAAAAATACATGTCCCATCTTTTTTCATAATCTATCTGACGGACTAGTATATTTCTGACCCAGTCATCACCCCCCTATTCTAATTTATTTATTAAAATATGACTTAAATTTATAAAAAGTATTAAACACACTACAATGTATTCGCACGCGCACGCGCACGTTAAAATTGTCTTATGTTTATTGTTAAAATCTGTGGACTTGTTGAGAATAGATCAAAGATCAACACTGCTCTATTAGCAAATTTCGACCACTTGACGATAGTAGACGTCAACTAGTCCTTCTAATATTATAAATGTCAATGTATGGTTGTTGGATGTTTGCTGCTCAATCACGTCGTAACTTATAAACGGATCGGGTTAAAATTTGGAATACAGTTAGATAATAGTCTGAAAGAACACATAGGTTATTTTTTATCCAGGGAAAATGACGGGAATGGTAACTACGCGGGTAAAACCGCGAGACACTGCTAGTTTACCTCTAAAGATGTACGTACTTCTTAGAATTAAGCTGGACTTAGCTTACTCACTTTGATTTTCTTCACCAATAAATTTAAAAACACCGTTACCCATTATTGAATTTACCTCACTGGTTGTAAAGCCACATTCGAGAGATCAACATCATCAACATCAACAGCCCACCAAATGTTCCCACTGCTGGGACTTGGGGCCTTCTCTCGCAAGGAGAGAGTTAAGGCCATAATCCACCACGCTGGCCCAGTGCGGGTTGGTGGATGACACATGACTTCGAAAGATTCTAGGTACATGTCGGTTTCCTCACGATGTATTCCTTCACCGTTTTAAGTTAGCGGCATTACGCACATGACTTTGAAAAGACAGTGGTGCGTGTGGGGTTTGAACCCGGGGTCTCCGGATTGGCAGGCGCCGTTAGAGAGTTCGAGAGATCGTAGGTTCGAAAATCAACAACACCGCTGAGCATTTTAAAAGGCAGAAGTACAAATTTGATTAACTATCAATGGCTTTGATGGTGTAGGAATGATAGTAGAACATGGCAACATTTGACGAGACGAGCAGGACATGTGCCTGATGGTAAGCAACATGCCTGCCACATAACAGCACAGTGACACGCAGCTGTTGGAACATGAAGAGTCCAAATCATTACCTAGCATTGCACTGCGTTTGTCACCCAGAGATATAAGATGTTTTATCTATATGTCATGTAATTTCACTGGAAACATTGCCCTTCAAACCGGAGCACAGTAATATTTGGACATTTCTGCTTGGAATTACCTATGTACAAAAATAGGTACAGATTTCATTTATATCCCTTCAGTAGTTTTTCTTGAAAGACTAACAAACATCCACACACACAAATATGTGTGTATGGATGTTGGTTAGTCTTAATATTCGTAGGGCTCGAAGGACTTTATAATGAAATCATCGAACCAGAAAAATATCATAACATACCAAAGCTTTACACCACATTTGATGGCAAAATATATCATTATCGCAAACACATCACAATTTTAGTAGCATTTACTTTTATCTACGAGTCGTTTCACGCTTCAGATCCAGTCGGTGCCAACTAAGAGATAGGTATACAGACGTCTAGACCGCCCTTAATCTTTCTCTCGCCAACCGTGGGACCATCCCCATAAACAATAACTACACCAACTTTGCTTCGACTCTGTTTGTTAGAATGCTGGAACCCCAATCGAAGCTAAGCTATATAACAATTTTTATAACTTATCATGAGCAAAGTTTTTATGCGCAGCGTTGCAGTGTTGTAGGCGTGTGTATAAGGTGTTTTAGGTATCTGCATAAGTGATATAAATATTTACGCAAGTTGCCAATAGTGCTCTTCTATGCAGTCACTGTCTCACATATTATTGTACAATATCGCATAGGCAATATTTTTGATACATATTATGTATTTAAACACAAACATACATAATATATGTAACGTCGGGTATGCGCAAACTTTCGTATACAAGTATATATGATACTCGCATACCCAGTTTCACACAAGTGTGCAGTGTTGCTTTTTGCTGTACTGTCTTTAAAACTAAATCAAAAGACAAAGATTACAAATTAGTTTAACTACTTATTTGGTAATCGAATAAATCATGAACATAATTAAAAGACACTTTGTAGTGTCTGAGAGCGAGACCTAGCAGATCTGCTGCCTAAGGGCTCCCACACAAAACTGCGATGCGATGCGATGCGATGCGATGTGGTAGCGGAGTCGTATACTCTCCTGTTTCTGCTATGCTTTGATTTGTGATGTCATCGGCCAATTTGATAACGCCGATGAAAGCAGACAACTACATCTGCTTTCGACTTCAACTTTCGGCTGCCCTCGGGGCTTAGTAGGTAGTAGTTCTCCCTGCAAAGCCGAGGATCGTAGGTGCGATCCCCACCCAGCGTAAATATTTGTGTGATGAACTCAAATGTTTGCACTGTGTCTGAGTGTTTCTATGTATAATAAGTATGTGCGACTATTTACAACTATATAATATGTATTTTATCAGCTATCTGGCCGCCATAGTACAAGCTTTGCTTTGTTTGGGGTCAGATGGTGTTGTGTGTAAATTGTCCACTAATATTTATTTATTTCAGTTTGCTGCATACGTAAAGCAAATGTAGTTGTCTGCTTTTATTGACGTTACCGAATTGGCCGATGATGTTACAAATGAAAGCATAGCAGAAAGCAGGAGAGATAGGCGGTAGATCTGCGTAACGTTAAACTTGATCAGACTAGGACGTATTCGGTAGCGAACTCTCGACGTCTGCCGAATGACACTTTATTACGTCACAATTGTATTCTATTTGATTGTAATTAAATCTGTATGAAACTAGAATGTTTCATATAGGTATTCGTAGTTGTGATGGATGTGAAGCAACGAGACGAAGACCGCCCACCGACTCTCACGATAAAAGTGATGAAACAAGCATAAAAAATAATACTTATTGTACATTTTTGCTATAACTTTTAAATCACTGTCAATACAAATCTTGCCTGCTTGGAAGACATCGTTTCTAGCGATAAAGCCGCCTGTTGTAGCACAAATTTTTATTGATTTGCTTTGTCTGTATATCTGTTTTTATTTTGGTGTGAACAATAAAGAATATATATATATTACCAACAAAAAATACAAAATGTAATCAAATTTGTAACCCTCAGTTTATTTTCGAACTGATCCCATGGTAACGTGTAGCGCGTAGCTCAGCACTGTTTTCTGAAGAGGATCTGTACCTTAAGCTAGCGCGCTAGAGCTTGACTTCGAGAAAATTCTTAATTATAATTCTCTGCTTATTGTCGAACTTTATACGTAAATTAGTGGAAATAATTTAGTTATTCCTTTTTACATTTATTTTTGTGTTTTTGTAGAAAAAAAGATTGAGTGCAATCGTATTATTTCAGATCACTTTGCAGAAAGATTTGAAGGTTGACAATATACTGAACTTGTTATTTTTAGATTTTTTGCAAGAGATAGGCTTATGTTTGTAATTTTATTTTGAATAATTTTATTGATTTTATCCCTTAACCATATAAAAGTTATATACTACTTACTGCATATTTGAGAACAAAAATAATGTGCCTGTTTTCATTGCTTATTGCGGAAACACTTCAAATTAAATTTTCTTTTTTTTAGTATAATTATTTTTGTTATTTATAAGCTAGTAAAATTATAGTAGTCACTTTTACCTGTCAGTGAAAATTGTCATCAAAAATGTTTTTGGCATTTTCGAACGTCTTTTTGCAGTTTTACATCTCACTTAAAAACGTTTGTGAAAATTAATGTAGGTGATATACCTATATATGTATTACTTAAAGTTCAGAAAAGTAAATTTTATTAAGCTTTAGTGGTCTCACATATTGAGTAACAAATATAATAGAGTAGAATACATTTATTGTCAATGCTAGTTACGCTCACAAATATCCATTAAAATTAAACACCATGAGTAAATCTATGCAGACTCGTCAAGTACAAATTTATCAGTAGGTATTACATTGATAATTAATAATTTTAATTACAAGAAAAATATTTTTAATAGCTACAGCTGTAAAAGGGTTGAATAAAGGTAACATTCTTAAATTTATATCAGAAATAATAAATAAATGAAAGCGACAGTAGCAAATATTCTCGTAAATTTAAACAATGGATGCAATGATCCGAAATATCATTGCTGGTCAAAAGGGTTAAAAAAACCAGTTTAAATCTGACTTACTAATTAGAAGATGACCTCCGAACAATAAATTGTCACATATGCCTTCATTATAGGACCTGCCTGGCTTGGAACATAACAATAACTAGGTCCCAACACTAGCATTTCACCAACACAATTATTGCAATACGCATATATGTATATTTTAGCCCTCAAAAATAAATTTATACTTTAACTTATTTATTTCATTACATGTTAATGACTGTGAATAATGAATGGCTGATGTTCTATGAAATAAAACTTAACAAAGAGGATAAATTTACAATCATTCACCAACATTAAATTTGGAAAGTGCAATAACTAGCGGTTTCAATATTAAATTAGCATGTATCTTTAAAACTGAACTGCACAGTCTTTATTAAGTTTATTTTTGTTTTTAAATTCCTGGCCAATTGTTATAAAGTAATAATTTACAAAGGCAGGTAAGCAACCCTTAGCTATTTTGACCTTTGTGTGTGGGTCTTTTAATTCCCAATTCCAGTCTGCTTTACCTTTGTTAGTATTATCTTTTACTAGCTTTTACCCGCGACTTCGTCCGCGCGAAATAAATATTATGGTAACTGCTTAAAAAATGGCTTATATTAAACGTTTTGATATAATTTTATCACAATTAGTTCAGTGCTAAAGCGTTAAAGCATAATAGACAGACAGATAAAGTTACTTTCACATTTTTAGCAAAATTAAATCGTTTTGTCTTCAACAATGACGTATTAACTTTCACAGCTATTCTTTCTTCATCCCTATTTTGCCCCCGTAGGGTTCGAAATTTCAAGTTTATTATTTTTCAAGTTATTGCGGAAAATAAGGTTGAAGAGGTTGAAATGGGGGATGAAAGTTTGTATGGAAGTTCGTAATTGTTGAAGATAAAACAATGAAACTTCGTATGGAGACACTTTAAGCAAAACAAATGATGATTTTGTTCTAGCAATTTTGAAATTTCGAACCCTACGGGGGCGAAATAGGGGTGAAGAAAGAATAGCTATAAAATAAATAAATAAATAAATATTGGTGGACAATTCACACAACACCAACTGACCCCAAACTAAGCAAAGCTTGTATGATGGCGGCCAGATAGCTGATATATAATACTTATATAGTTTTAAATACATACTTATTATACATAGAAACGCCCAGACACAGTGCAAACATTTGAATTCATCACACAAATATTTGCACTGGGTGGGGATCGAACCCACGACCCTCGGCTTCGCAGGCAGAGCTACTACCAACTAAGCCACGAGGGCAGCTGTGAAAGTTAATACGTCATTGTTGTAGACAAAACGATTAAATTTTGCTAAAAATGTGAAAGTAACTTTATCTGTCTGTCTGTTATGCTTTAACGCTTTAATCACTGAACTAATTGTGATCATTAAAATTAGTTAAGTAGATTTCATGCTTATAACTTTGAAAATGACGGCAGTTTCATACAACCGTCCATCCCTTGTCTTAGCGAGCGCCTACGTGCTAAATGGCACCTCCATGGAAAGTTTGAGACTTTTAGCATTTTTAGTTTCTGAGATTCGGTGATGACTTTAGCATTTATACATAAATATTATAGATGACTTGCCATAGGTACTTCTTTTTTTGTTTTTTTTTTTGCGTTTTGAATGCGTATGTCTCCGAATTGTTTTTTATTTGTAAGCAATAGTTCATTTCTAGTTTGTATTTTATGTAATTTTACAGCTGTTTTTATACTTTGAGAAGTTAATTAAATATATATCGATGTTGTTCCGTATAATCGGGCAACATTATATCGGCCATCGAAATATAGCGGATCTATGTTTGACAGCCGGCAGTCAAGTGACGTTGTCTGGTTTCGCCGGTACGGGTACGTTCGAGCGACTCCTGGTTTGCTTTTCTGGATAAAAGTGTTATAGTTCGCGGGAACGACGAGTTTTTCGGGATAAAAGCTTTAGTATTGTGCGGGAACACATTATTAACGTTAAGTGTGACTACTGGATTAGTGCTGGACTATTAATTGTGAAGTGGCTGCTGGATTGGCCGCTTCTACAACGCAGGATCGTTCTGGAACGGGAAGTCTACGGAACTACTGTCTGGTTTGGTATTCCAAATTCTTTTCCGACCCTGTTCCCTTTATCCTTGACGACCAAACTGGACTTTGGACGACGCCGGGAACCCTACGTAAGTGATTTCTTTTCGATAACTTGTTTGCAATTAGGGAGTAAATATTAAAATCGGTATAAAAGCAAAATAATAATGTTTAATCCTGCTTATGGGCCCCAGGACGGTCATTTCTGGATAAATTACTGAACAGATGTTTATATAGTATTGGATTACTCAAATTAGATCATTTGACGTTTCAGTACCTAATGTGTTTTATTAATCTACCTTGAACGTTTTTTATAACTTTAATACATATTTTTGGCGGTATTAAAAGTAACAAACTACTTTATATCCTGTTGTCACCTGTATTTGTTTGTAGTATATTTCACTGTAGTATTATATTTAATACTGGGATTTTAGTCTTGTTATCACCTGTATTTTTTTTGTAGTGTATTTCACTGTAGTATTGTATTTAATACTGGGATTTGAGCCTAAATATGTGTCATAAAAGATCAAGTATCTGATTATTGAAAGAAATGGGTATGACTGATAAAATTTAGTGTAGAGGGCGCCGGTGGGATACCATTCACTTCTACCCACCATCTCAAAAGAGTTTTAGAGGGGTTGGCGCTATAAGTAGACGGAGGTAAGCCGTTGAAGGGCATTCCTTTTTAAAATTTTATATGAGAAAGATCGAACAGTTGTCAATATAAATTCTTACAGTTATTTAATTAGTTTACTTTTACTCAGTTGAAACAATCCCGGGAAAATAACAGATTCTGGTTCTACGCGGTGTAAGCCACGGGACACTGCTATCTATAGTTTGGGTTAAGATAAAACGAGATTTTCATGCTAATCAGTAATCAATTTATTTGGTCGTCGTAGAGCTGAAGGCCATGCAAATCTTCACAGCCAGGGTATAATGTCGCGCAGTGCTTGTCGCCTTGGTATGCCTTGTCGTAAACCTTGTGATCGTCGACTGTGAATTCACGCCCCTTAGGTAATCTGAAATTAATAGTAGATAGGTATAACTACTAAATTAAAATAAAGAAAATATTGGTGAAAATTTCACACACAGCACCGTCTAGTCCCAAACTAAGCAAAGTAATATGTAAGCCAGATAGACTGTGATAGAATCCTACTAATATTATAAATGTCAATCACAGTCTTGTTCCTCAATCACGTAACGCCTGAACGGATTGGGCTGAAATTTGGAACATATATAGATTAGTCTGGAAGAACACATAAGCTACTTTTTATCCCGGAAAAAATACGGGAACGGGAACTACGCGGGGCGCTCCTAGTAATGAATAAAATTAATAGTATCAGCAGCAGCTTTTCTGGGGCCTTTTTTAGGGTTCCGTAAAACGTACAAACGGAATCCTTATAGATTCGTCATGTCTGTCTGTCTGTCCATATGTCACAGCCACATTTTTCCGAAACTATAAGAACTATACTGTTGAAACTTGGTAAGTAGATGTATTCTGCGAACCGCATTCAGATTTCTATACAAAAATATTAAAAAACTATAAATCTTGGGGGTGTCCCACACATAGTACTAAAACTCAATATTTTTTATATCAAACCTATACATGTGGGGTGTTTATGGATAAGGTTTTCAAAAAGGATGTTGAGGTTTCTAATTTTTTTTTTTCTATACTGAATAATTTGCGCGAAAGACACTTCCAAAGTGGTAAATGTGTAAATGTGACACAGGGGATTGGAACTCCTAAAGTAAGAGAATGATAATACTAAAAAAAAATTATGATGTACATATATTACCATGCAAACTTCCACCAAAAATTGGTTTGAACTCGATCTGGTAAGTAGTGTTTAGGGTTCCGTAAAACGTAAAAACGGAACCCTTATAGATTCGTCATGTCTGTCTGTCTGTCTGTCTGATTAAGTCCGCATTAAGATTTTTACAAAAGTTTTAAAAAAAATAAAAATTAGGGGTACCCCCCATACTGAGAACTAAAACTCAAAAATGTTTTTTTCATCAAACCTACACGTGTGGGGTGTCTATCGATAGGTCTTCAAAAATGATGTTGAGGTTTCCAATATAATTTTTGTCTACACTGTATAATTTGCGCGAGAGACGCTTCCAAAGTGGTAAAATGTGTGTCCCCCCCCCTCTAACTTCTAAAGTAAGAGAATGAAAAATCTAAAAAAAATATATGATGTACATTACCATGAAAACTACCAACGAAAATTAGCTTGAACTCGATCTGATGAGTAGTTTTTTTTTAGTACGTCATAAATACACTTTTATTAAAACTTCGATCAAAGTTACAACGAACTACAAGAACTATGTGTACTATGTATATTATGTTACTTGCTGCAACGGAACCCTTCATGGGCGAGTCCAACTCGCACTTGGCCACTTTATTTTTTAGTACGTCATAAATACACTATAGGTAATTAAAACTTTGATCAAAGTTTCAACGAACTACAATGCTGTATTATGTTAATTGCTGCAACGGAACCCTTCATGGGCGAGTCTGAGTCGCACTTGGTTACTTATTTATATTATACTTATATTTATTGAAATTATACTTTTTTGGCGAGTTAGGGAACAACGATGACAATTTTTTACTATGTCAGAGCACACGGTCACAAAAATACCAACACCCTGAAGTTAGCATCAACATTTAATCAACCTTTTAGTCAATTTTGTAACTAATTTCAGGTTAATACTTCTTGCGTTGGAGATGTTATCTATTCTATGGTTGAAGTTGGACTTCTTAAAACGAGGAAACAAGAGAAAAAAAACATTTTTTTTGCGTGCGTCCATAAATATACACATACTTTTATTTAGAGTAGTAGGACAAGTTTAGACTAGTGGTCTATTTTTTTTTTATTGACATATTTTTTTTTTGTTAAAAACAGTCACAGATGCAGAGTCCACTAGGGAAAGTATCACACCTTTGCTAGTAATTATACCGTCAAGCAGTAATGTGCAAACATCACTGTGTTCCAATTTGTAGGTCTGCTTTCAGAATGTTTCCAGAAAAGTTACAAGGCATGAAGATAAATCACCTTAATAAATAATAATAATAAATAAATAAATATTGGTGGCCAATTCACACACAACACCATCTGACCCCAAACTAAGCAAAGCCTGTATGGCGGCCAGATACCTGATAATAGTTATATATTTGTAAATACATACAAACACCCAGATACAGTACGAGTATTTGAATTCATCACACAAATATTTGCACTGGGTGGGAATCGAACCCACGGCACCCTCGGCTTTGCAGGCAGAGTTACTACCCCCGGTAAGCCACGAGGCCAGTCAAATACGAGTATATCTCTGGCTGACGAGCGCAGTACAGCACTAAGTGGTTATTCGGAATTTTCATGTTCCAATAGCTGCGTGATACTGCATTGTTACGTGCAGGCGTAATGCTTACCATCAGCCCCATATCCTGCTCATCACTCCATGTTATCCAAGAAAACACGAGAAACATCGTGAAGAATTCAGAATACTTCGGGTTTTACGGGAAGATCTCGTTACATTTTTAATTGAAAAAATAAGTGAAAAAATCCTTACGTGAAAGTTGCTCTGACGATTTCTTCTAGAAAACTTCCTTGGGCTTTCTTTTCTCTGCTCGCTTCGCAAATCATCCGTAAGACGCACTCTCTGCCATTCCAACCGAGCCTGATAAAATATCCAAAAAAATTATTAGAGGGATATGTTAAAAGAGTTTTGCAAAATAATTTTGACAGAATAAAAATGAAAAATATTTTTTTGAATTTAATCTTTTTTCGTATAGATATAAAATTGTGTATAATTAAGATCAATATAGTCAGCAGTTTATACAGTGACGTGGGGCGAGAGACTGATCGCTCGACCGCTGTCATCTTCTTATATACTAAATCTGACACGTACAAACGTGCCCCCACATGTTCAAATAAGTAATATGAAAATGGGCAGTTCTGAGCATAGACCACTAGGAAATAAAGCCCAAGAAAAGAAAAAATAAGAAGAAATTATTAGAAAGAAATTTTTCATTAGAAGAAAAAAATATCTCGATTTTTGATTTTCACTAAAATGAAATTTGTTGATAATGGTACCCACCGTTAATAACAAAAATCCTCTAAAGTTTTAATATATGTATGTAAAAAATATTAAGTATTTGATGTTTAAATTGTTGATATTTGAACTACTATTTAAGTAATTTATTCGGAGCTATCGCATAACATACATAAAAACATACAATCGAATTGAAAAACTCCTTCTTTTTTTAAGTCGGTTAAAAAGTATACATGACTTAATCGTGATGGGTTTTTAATTACTTCCCGATATTTTGGTGACGTAACAATGACCATGGTCTCGAGAGCCATCCCGGAACGCGACCGAAATGCCACAATAAAAAAATACTCTGATCTGGATCCAGTTTTGAATTTGATCCAATTCTTAAATTTTAAAATAATCAGTAAATTAATATTCAAAGCCAAAAAGTTTGCTACAAATTTTAATACTTTCGGCAACTAAAGCATACCCCATTTTCAATTCAGCGCTGTTATCTCAAATGACCTATCTTTGTATCCCATCACATTAATGGAAGCTTCCACTAAGCACATATAATTTTGTAGTTTGGGAGCTAATAACTGAAACATTTACTTATTAACAGTGACGCATGATTTAACTCGCGTAGTTCCCGTTATCCTTTTCTTGTGCTTAATTTTTTTAAACCATAATCTACTCGTGTACTAAACATCACCTACAATTATTTAATAATCTTGTCATGAATAATTAGCAAATACAAAATTTCACAGTTATATTCTTAATAATATGACTATTTTGGTTGGTGGACGTGGTCAAGACAATGCTAACTAAGAGATAAATATATTTAAAAGAAAGTTGTTGTTTGTATGTATGCTCATTCTTTTTGTCTATTTTTAAAAGATTGCACAAAAAGTAAAGACAATATTATGTTTCAAAATGTATGCTACTTGAATTCACTGTAGTAAAGATAAGCATACATTCCTTGCTTAAATATTTCGTGTGAATGGTTTATCTAATTAATAACAGCTGCACTAAGTAGTTATTACAATTATTTAGTAACAATTAAACTAAGTAATAAATTTTAAGTAATAAATGAAACTATAAAATTTCTGCAGGTAGTGTAGGTGGTTTAGTAGTGATAGGACTCTTGGCAGAGTCTGCCTGGGGAAGTACTACACCTTTGCCAGTTATTATACCGCCAAGCAGTAATGTATAAGCGTTACTGTGTTCCGGTTTGAAGACCAAAATGTTTCCAGAAAAAATACTGGGCTTAGAGATATAATATCTTAGATCTCTGGGTGACGAGCGCAATGCAGTGCTAGGTAATGATTTGAACTCTTCATGTGTCAATAGCTGTGTCACTGTGCTGTTATGTGGCAGGCACATTTTGCTTACCATCATACACATGTCCAGTTCGTCTTGTCACTCTTTAGTAATTAAAAAAAAAGGTTTAAGTCAAAAGTGACATTAATATTTTCATGTATACAAGTAAATTATTTTTCATATTTTTTAAATAAAATCGAAAGATAAGGAAACAAACGTACAAAAATACAACAGACCTAAATATAGATAGGACCTTCTTCATTACGCATGTCGGTTGAAAATAACGGTTATTCAGGCAACAGCCATGTGAGCGATAAAACTCTCCCGTAGCACTTAGACTATAAAATTTTAATTTCACTTACGCGTCCAAAACCTTCTCAACTTTAGCGTAGAGGCTTTTCCTTCCACTTCTGTGGAACTCAATGCTCTTTTCATGTAGAGAGTTCAGATAATTGGCATTCTTTTGCATGTCATGCATTTTCTTTCGAGATGGAACCTTTGTGTCTCCAATTCCGTCTACGCTCCGTTTGGCAAATGCAGGGTTCACTATCGGTTTCCTGTAAGTAATTTTATTGAATTGCAGAAAAGACTTACTGGTGACTTTGTAACATTTTATCATGCAACCAAAACACTGGCAATAATTGAACGAAACGAAATAAAATTGGAAAATACATTTTCAATGCTAATTCGAGATTTAGAGATTTTGCCAATTGTTCTTAAGTTACTAAGTTTTAAATTTATAGGTTTTAAAATAACGAAACTTTAATAAAAACTTTCATTTTCTTTTTTATAAGTGCCCCTTATGCATACCCTTCCGCCAAAATTTGACGGTCGGATTTTGTCAGGCTCAACACCATGAGTGACGACTCATGACAAAAATATTTTCATTTGCCGCATATGGCGGGAACTTGGGGACTCTTTCGCATTCTTCCACGAACCCACTACGGCCTACTCATTGCCGGGCCCACCTCAATCAACCTCGGGGAATCATGTGGAAATACCACACCTTTGCCAGGTATTCTCCAGCCAAGCAGTAATGTGAAACAATAACTGTGTTCCTGTTTGAAGCGTAATGTTTTTAGCGAAAATACAGGACATAGAGAGTAGATAAAACATCTGATATCTCTGGATTACGAGCGCAGTTCAGTTATAGGTTATGATAAGGACGATATATGTTCTAATAGCTGCATGAGACTATGCTGTTATGGGTATGCATGTTGCTCACCACCATGTTCTGCTCGTTTAATTACTCTGTACCACAAAAAAAGCATTTTTTTCGTATTGTAAATATTATTTTCCAGTGTAGCCATCAGCAACATTCATCATTAGCATTCAGAGTAAGAAAATTCAAATGCCATCTTCAGTTGTCACCTCCAGATTTTCCGACGAAGACTCTGATGGAATTTTCCAAGGTAAGGGTGAATAAATTTTCGGAAGCTGTCACACGGAATCCAACCTGTGGTGACATGGAGTGACGCCATTAACCGATTGCCACGTAAGAACCCGAAAGATATGTCTGCAAAATATGTATCACTATTTGTTCAGGAAAACATCGCATGAATGATTTTTGCGGCGAGGCGTTTGCAATGTTTTTGTCATTTTTTTTATTAAATTACAAATACAGATTTCGTTTCTGTGGTTGACGAATGTGTCTGAATGTTTTACTGTAATTATATAAAGCTGTATTTTTACGTCTATTTATATATTTTTAATTTATAAATCAGTAATTAACAAGGCAAATGTTAGTCATAGATTATTAACTGCTAAAAAACAAACTTTTTTTTTTAATTGTTTTTTTGTATAATATGTGCATTTCAATGATATATTGCTTTTTATGATAGTTTTAACTTACTTGAAACAGTAAACTAAGAACTGCGTTGTTTAGTTCCTGGGAGTTTAAATTTCACTCAAATACGTTGAATTAAGAAACTTAGTTATAGCAGAATTTTCCAATTTCATCTCTTTACATACAGCTACCAACCGTCACAGTAAACGTATTACAGAAGTTTATTATAAGTTTAACGTAAAACTTATAAGAAGTTAGTGAAAAAAATTGTGTAAAAAGTTTAATGTGTCGTTTTGCGTATCTGTTTGTCTGTATCTGACATCTTAGCAGATAGACTACAGGCCCGTGAACAAAATTTACGTAGTAAATGAACCACCAGGCGACCTATGTAGGATGATAGAAGGGTATAAAGTAATAAGATTCAGCACTATGCCGTCACTTGTAAGCTTCCAACTGAGTACAGTCAAAGAGGGGGGGTTGCAACCCTCGATCATAATATATCCTCGTCGCATGATTTTTGTACGGCGCGCGGCGTTGCGAAATAATGGCTTAGGAGAAGTATTGAAACTGTATGGAACCGATGCCGTACATAATCAAATGCCCAAATTTAATCTGTAAATAGACGGAAAATAACGAATTTTTCCGACAAACTAATAATTCAAAACTTAAAATTTATAATTTTTATAGTTTCAATTCCTCTTCTAATTTATTATTCTGGTGGTTCATTTACTATGTAAATTTTGTTCACGGGCCTGTAGTCTAAGATGTATGGCAGGTCATCTCCGGTGACTACTACTATAGGATGACCCGTTGCTGATTTCTTTTCTTAATTAAATAAATAGTGTCTAAACAAATAAACCAATTTTGATTGACTTACCTATGATAGGGTACTTTGCCAATCACCCTCCCATTTTCATTAACGTATAAAATATGTTTTTCGTCGCTTCTCCGATTGCCATCATAGAGCTTGGAGTTCTCTCTGAACATGTCATAGATGGAAGGGTCTGATGGTAGCTCCCAAGCCAAGGCAGCCGTGTTGCCGAACCAGACTATGTCCCCTACTTGAAGATAGCCGTGATTCTGGGTACAGAATACTGGAAATATTTTGACATTTTAGTACGGCTCCATAAAAAGAGTATAATAAATAAATAACTACTGGAGGACAATTCACACACAGCACCATCGAATATTACCTTAAACGAAATTTAAATGCGACGTTTTACTGCTGTTTTATTGTAAAAAACGTATCGTTTTTGAAATCACAGCGAAAATGTACAGATAGGTGTTATTTTTTAATAGTATAGAGTGACGAGACGAGCAGGACATGTCCTTGGTGGTAAGCAACATGCCTGCCACGTAACAGTACAGTGACACACAGCTATTGGATCATGTAGAGTCCAAATCATTACCTAGCACTGCACTGCGCTCGACACCTAGAGATCTAAGATATAATATCTCTAAGGTCTGTAATTTCACTGGAAACATTTCCCTTTAAACTGGAACACAGTAATGTTTGTCTGTTATGTGTTGCAATGGGCTATGGACGATACAAAACTATTCAATGCCAAATCAACCGTATAGAACAATGCGTTTATTAACACTAGCTATTGATGCACCGCAGTGCTAACCCACTCGTTCCTGTCATTTTTATAGTATAAAACGAAGCTTATGTGCTATTTCAGACTTTAATCTTCCCGTATTCCAAACTTCAATGTGATTGAGCAACAAACGTCCAAACTTTCACGTACCTATATGACATTGAAATGAAGCGCGATATGTATGTGGGTATGACAGTTGTATTGGATCACGATGATGCCAGCAGCAAACTAATTAATTAATGTGGTTGGAGCAATAGATTTAATTTGGTACTGGTAAATTTTCCGAAAACAAAAACCGTGATTCTAGAAAAATACAGTAAAAAGGTAAACCAAACCATCTTAAATCAGAGAATAACTAGCGCTAAATTATCTTTTAGTAATGGTAGGGATCTTGCCAGATTCCACCTGGGGGAGGACCACACCTTTGCCGGTTATTCTACCGCCAAGCAGTAATGTGCAAACATTACTGTGTTCCGGTTTGAAGGGCAATGTTTCCAGAGAAATTACAGGGGTTAGCGATTTAATATCTTAGATATCTGGGAGCGCAGTGCAGAGCTAGGTATTGATTTGGAACCTTCGTGTTCTAATATAGCTGCGTGTCACTGTGCTGTTATATGGCAGGTATGTTGCTGACTATCAGGCATATTATGTCCTGCTCGTCTCATCACTCTATAGTATTAAAATCACTCAATCATCATCACTCTATCTGTTCCAGATGGGTAGTTTCTGATATGGTGTTCTTTTGATTCTTATGGTAAAACATGTTTTTTTTTTATAGCATAGAGTGACGAGACGAGCAGGTCATGTGCCTGATGGTAAGCAACATGCCTGCCACATAACAGCACAGTAACACGCAGCTATTGGAACATGATAATCCAAATCATTACCTAGCACTGCACTGCGCTCGTCACCCAGAGATCTAAGATATTATGTCTCTAAGCCCTGTAATTTCTCTGGAATCATTGCCTTTCAAACCGGAACACAGTAATGTTTGCACATTACTGCTTGTTCCTTCCAGTTACTGACTTACTTAAATCCGTTGGCAGTTATTAGATACTAGCATCTGCCCACGACATTTTCCGCGGAACTTGTCCCATTGTAATTAGATTACAGAACTCAACATTTTTTGGAACAAAAGGCAGCGCATCATGTCATGCCAAATTACATTGTAAGTTCTAAATTCCAGACTGATCCCTTCATCCCGCCAGTTCTTACAATATGATTGAGCAACAAGCATTCTAACTGTCCCATTTATAATATTAGTAGGATTGGTAACTTTACATACCCAATTGGAAAGAACTTCCGTCAGGAAAAATAATAAATCTTTTTCTTCTTGACAATAATTTCTTCTCGTGATAGTTCGATATATCTTCTAAATCAGTTCTTGCTGCAGTGTCATTACTAATTCCAAGTTCTTCTCCAGTTGCCGCGATAATTGTAACAATCAAAATATTCAATATAAATTTCATTTCTGCGTACTGAAAAATAAAACTTTTTTTACCAAATAAATCTCATATTGTTTTATATTGCTGTTTAAATCACTTTTTCAGAAGCTTCATCATTCTCGAGCTGAAGATTTACTCATTTTTCAAAGAAAATAACAGCGAACAAAATTACGAATTTACACAATACCACAAGTTTAGCAATCAATCCTGTGAACAATGTTTAAGGGGTAATTTGGAAATAATATTTCAATTGTGCCGCCAAGGTAAGTTGAGGTATTTATTGTTATTAAGCTCTCAGAATAGGAATCGAAGTATTTTAACAGACTGAAACAATATTCAACGAAACGTAGGCCGACTTTCCCCAGGCATTCATGGTTCGCTTAAAATGACTTGATGACTTGTTCATGCCAGGTTTGGGGCATTGATGTTATCATAAACTTATGAAATTATTCAATTAGTATAATAATCTAGCTTGAATTAAACAGTATAGAATTTTTCTTTCAAAAAATAAACACACTTCACATTCACACACTTTATAAAGACGTTTACTAATTTTGCTTCTCTAAATTTCTTATTACTGAACATGTAGGTGTTTATCTAAATTGATTCGAAAGTAATATTGAAAACTAATACATATGTGGCATATTTACTAACGAAACATTTTAGGGTTATTGTAAAAAAACAGTTAGATAGGTAATACAATTTCAAAATTAAACAAACCATAGTGTAATGAATTTATCAAGATTCGAATAAAATTAAGTGTCTCACTATTCTCATTCTCAGCGCATATACTTTCTAAATAGAAAGCTTTCTTCTTCTACCTTTAAAGGCACTATATCTAATTGACAAAGACCCAGCACAGTTATGGCTTTATAACAAAATAAAACAACGACTTACCTAACAAGATTAGTGTAAACAATTAGTTCAAAAACCGAACCTGACAAGACAATTAGTTAAACTGAACTGTTTCAACCACGGGGTCCCGCTTGTAACAAACAACTGCTTTGGTTTGTCTACAAATAGTTAGCGCTGTCATACGACTAAGAGTTAAGTTAACACTGTATTCACAACAACCAATAACCAAAACCCAAACACACGCCACCTTAACTTGATCTACGATAGCGAAAACTTGAAGCGAGTCTCGAGATCATGATGTGTGGTTACACTCGTTTTGGACATTGGTTGTCGGGAAAACAAACCTTTATATTTACTTACCATTAAGGCGGGAGAGTTTTGTATCAAGCTGGTGCTAATGATGAACACCGTATTGTCAGACGGACAGTCAATGGACGGCAATTACTGGTGTCATGTTAACAGGATAAGATTGCCTTGAAATGGAGCATTGGCAGCAGTTTGGATAATTATTTATCTTATTGGCATGAATTTTGAACGAATCTTTCCGTTGGAAGAAAAACATTTACTGAACATGTTACAATAAACGTATCAAAATTTTTGCCGCGTACTTACGCTTTTGGGACACAGAAATATGTTTAATATTAGAGCACAGTCAAACAAATTATCATCGTCATCGTCAGGCCGTGTTTGTCCACTGCAGGACATAAGCCTTTCCAATCTTGCGCCACCAAATCCGGTCCTTGGCTCCCCACATCCATCCGCTTCCCGCCATTATCTTCAGCTCTTCGGTCCACCGCGCTACGTCGTCCCACGGGACGTCTTGAACGTAGAAAGTATAATATAGTACCTATGTCATAAATCATAGGTACCTATATAAGTTTTTAAAATAAATGTTTTACATCATGTACGTCAAATAGAGTCACAATTGAGCTTAATTTTTTTTCTATCGAAAATAGGTTTGCCCTTGACGACTAGACTGATCGTCAAGGGCCTGATCAATGCCTGATGATAAGTCAGGTCAGATAATGCGGTCTATGGTGGTCGATGATGATGCGCTAACCTAGAAGAAATCAATTCACCCTATAATTATATATTATCACTCTTATATTTTTTTGTTTATGGAATGGTGGAAAATGTGGAAATAATATTTTGTATAATGTTCACCGTATATTATTAGTTTCTTAAAAAGCAAATAGCAATAACTCACAAAAAAAAACACGTACATTTCTTCTTAATTATTTAAATATTAAGTGCAGCTTAATATTTAAATAATTTATTTTAGAAGTAAGAATGACGAGACAAGCGAAACCGATAATGGATGGTAAGTTACGTATCACTAGTCTGGAGAACGGCGACTCCGATTCGGCGCCCATGGTTCAAATCCCTCTCGCACTATTAACAAACTGTCTTTTTGAAGTGATATGCGTAATACCACTAACCTAAACACGATAATGAAAAACACCGTGATGAAACCGACATGTACCTAGAATCTTTCGAGGTCTTGCATCATCCACCAACCGGCTTTGGGACAGCGTGGAAGATTTTGGCATTGACTTTCTTGAAAGCCCCAAATTTTCAAATGTTCCCAGCAGTGGGGAACATGTATGTTGTTACTATAGTTTTTTTCAACGAAATAATTGTTTGCACTTTACCGCCATCTCGAATGATGTTAAGCGAAGATGCGGTCTATAAGAACGCGTAGCTTGGAAATCTGTTCGTGTTGCATCCTGGGGATCAGTCGAGAACTGTTTAATCTTTGATGACTTCTTATGGACTAATCGCTGATCCCAACCGTGGTGAGTGTGCGCTCCGCACTCTTCAAGTTGTTCCTGTAGAAGTTTTAGGGTGGGAAATTACCTGAGTGGGACCTTGAGAATATTACTTGGTTATTATTAACATTCCAAGTAACGTTCCTAAGTCTAGTTAATTTAAAAGTTATTTGTTATACAAGAATGCAAAGTTGTTTTGTAGCCGCGTGCTCAATGTTGATGACCTAGCAAGGAAATCCTGAGCGTTGTGAGGGAGTTAATAGAGCACACCGTGAAAAATCTTTGTGCTCGAGTGCAACACGTAACTTTTCCTTCCACCTCAGCGAGGAAATGACTAAATGCTTTGCAAATTATTAACAGTCTCAGTAAATTCTGTGGGCGTCAAATAAACTTCTTAGAAGCTAGAATCACTAATTGTAGGGTTTTCACATGTTTTCAAGTTGTTTTCTTAAGGTTTTAACAATAACAGCAAGACTAAAAACTGTCCTCCATGCGTGAAAATAAAATTGCGGGCAAAGCAAATTAAAAACAAAGTAATCCAAGAAGGTTCCGAGTCTGATTTTTTAAGAAATTAAAAAAGTTGTGTGATAAATTCAAGGTAGAAGTAAATAGGTTTGATGATGTTTTGCGTTCACAAATTCAGTGCAAACGGTATTCTAAATTCAAATTTACTTTACTTATCTAAGAATAGAGGGTAAAAAGGACTTTTGCGCTCTGATATCAAAAAAAAGTGCAGACGCAGAAGAATTAGAATGTACTGTAAAAAAAAAACGACGAATCAAACCTGTACTAAATGGTAAGTGAACAACAAACTGCTTACAAACAACAATGCAGCACCACATATTACTTTAAATGTCGTATAGTGAATTAAAAAAAAATATTACTACTGAAGAAATAACTCTCATTGATGAGAGCGCCGTTTGCTACTTTATTTGTCAGTGTTGATTATTGTTAAAACTTTCATCGCACCACCTTGGAAAGAGTATTTTTGTTCTTCGATATCTTAGCGTAAAAGTCGTTTTCAGCCTCTAGGGAGTAAAGTAAATTTAAATTTAGATCATCGTGTGCACTGTGCAATTTGCACTGAGTTTGTGAATTGTAACATCATTAAATCTATTTACATCTACCTCCTTGCCGCCGACACACATTTTTATCACACAACTTTTTTTAATTTGTTAAGAACTCAGACTCGGAACCTCCGTGGCTTACTTTTTTTTTAATTGCTTTGTGCAATTTCACGTATGGACGATAACAGTTTTCAGTCTTATTGTTAATGTTAAAACTAACCTAACCTTGCTCGGTCATCAAAATTGAGCACACGATTAAAAGGAACTTTGCACTCTTGTAAAACAAATACTTATTACCTATGAGCCTAGAAGTGCTCTTCGATGATCACCGAAACACATTATTGTTTTACTTCTTTTTCTTGTTATTTTTCTGGAAACGTATACTGTCCGGGACAGGGTGACGTACCAGGGTCTTAATGATAGTGAACTGTGTTTCTTATGACCCTAAAAATATATGCATCAACTAAACTTTTCGTAGTAGATAAATGATAGATACTAAAACGTTACTGTGTTCCGGTTTGAAGGGCAATGTTTCCAGAGAAATTACAGGGCTTAGACATATAACATCTTAGATCTCTGGGTGACAAGCGCAGTGCATTGCTAGGTAATGATTTGGACTCTTCACGTTCCAATAGCTGCGTGACACTGTGCTGTTATGAGCCAGGCATGTTGTTTACCAGCAGGCAAACGTCTTGTTAGTCTCGTGACTCTTTATTTAAAAAAAAAATGATGATGATATTACGAAAATTAATGCATCGTACTATTATAATACATATTATAATGTTAATGTATTTTCTATTCCCTACAGCTAAGTACGTTTTATAGCTCTATTTATATTAGAAAAATAACATAAGTTAAGATACACCGTGAAAATTTTATAAAAATACGTTAGGGTGTTCATATAACCTTTTATAGCCGTCCTCTGCTCTTTATTGGCGGTTACCTTCACTTTTAATGCAATAAAGTAACGAAACGTGACCGACTTGCGTTCCTTGGTAACCCTTATATCTATTTCTTTCGATATTGCCGATTTAAATAAGTTTCTGAAGTACCTTTAGTACGTAACTTTAATCGATTACATTAATAGTTCAGTAACTTTGATCGATGCAAAATAATTGAAAATCATTTCTTTTAATAGTATATACTACGCATCACTATTCTACGCATTCACACCCTGAAAAATAAACGAAAACTAAATAAAATTATTGTTAAAAAAAAAATATGACAAAACAATAATTATTTTATTTCAAACCACACAAACGCACATACATACACTCATCATCATCAACAGCCCACTAAACGTTCCCACTGCTGGGACTCGGGGCCTTCTCTCGCAAGGAGAGAGTTAAGGCCAGAATCCACCACGCTGGCCCAGTGCGGGTTGGCGGATGACACATGACTTCGAAAGATTCTAGGTACATGTCGGTTTCCTCACGATGTTTTCCTTCACCGTTTTAAGTTAGCGGCATTACGCACATGACTTCGAAAAGACAGTGGTGCGTGTGGGGTTTGAACCCGGGGTCTCCGGATCGGCAGTCGCCGTTCTCCCGACTAGACCACCGTAACATACATACACTAATACTCTGTAATTTGTGCTTGAATAATTTGCATATTTACACAAACTTTTACTATGAAATATAATCAGTGATTAAATAAGACGTGGATACTTTGACATCTACCCACATAAGACATTTTAAATCTTATACCTATAAACGAGCAATTATTGTATATATATATAATAACACTCGATATATTTAAAAACAAACACACACTAATCTATACCAACGAGAACAAGATTCTTGAAATAGGTACATAAGCTTTAGGCCAAACTGTTTTAAGGGTTCCGTAGCCAAATGGCAAAAAACGGGACACTTATTCGTCATGTCTGTCCGTCCGTATGTCACAGACACTTTTTTCCGAATCTAGAAGAACTATAACTGTTGAAACTTGGTAAGTAGATGTATTCTGTGAACCGCATTAAGATTTTCACACAAAAATAGAAAGGAAACAATACATTTTGGAGGTGTCCCATAAATAATAATTATATATATAAATAATAATAGAACGGAAACTCAAAAAAAAAATATTTCTTAAAAATCTTACGTGTGGTGTATCTAAAGTATCTATAGATAGGTGTTTGAAAATGAAATTGAGGTTTCTAATTTTTTTTTTTTCTAACCTGAATAGCTTGCGCGGGAGACTCTTCTAAAGTGCTAAATGTGTGCCCTGTAACTTCTAAAATAAGAGAATGACAAAACAAAAAAAAATACCATATACATACCATGCAAACTTCCATCGAAAATTAGTCTGAACAACACAACACCTGCGAAGCAGTTTTTTTTGTAATCGTCATAAATACAGTATTATTAAAATATTAATCAAAAGATTCAACGGGCTACAAGAATTTTTATGCTACTTGCTGCTATGGAACCCTTCATGGGTGAGTCCAACTCTCACTTGGCCACTTTTACATATTATCACGAGTGGCTCGCCTAACTTTGTATAGTATTTAACTTGCCTATTAATAGATTGAACAACTAATCTTGATACTTCCACAAATAATTCAAATAAAAAATAATCCATAAATTGTGCTATAGATAATGCTGTCTCTTAAGTATGATCAAACAACATTATATACGAGTAATATGTCAAATTTGATTAAAATCAGTTAAGTGTAGATTAATTGCTGATAAACAACGCGATATGGAACTGTATGTACTTACCTCTATAAGGATTATAGAGGTAGTTACAGTCCGCGAGGTATAAGCTGAGCTTTGCATTAGTGTGAGTGATCACCAAAAGTACAGTCAGACGCAGGACGCTGTGACCATGTTCTCTTAATAAGGTGTTTCTTCAAACCAGAAGTGCTGCCATCTGAATATGATTTTGATGAAGTGTGAGTGGTGTCAATATATGTTTCATCGGTATAAACGATAGGCCTGCCCTGAATACGGTATTCGGAAATTTTAAGTAAATAAGTTATACGTAGGTGACGGATCTCATGCTTTTCCACTAAATTTTTTCTGTTATTCTCTGTCCTTGACCATTTGAATCCTAAAAGAGATACTTCTTTTCGCAATGACCATATTGATCCTGGATAGTTAATGTCAGCTTGATGTTTAAGAGTTTGTTGTCTGACTGTACTTTTGGTAATAGATGCGTATGCATGTGATCACTCACACTAATGCAAAGCTCAGCTTATACCTCGCGGACTGTATCCTATCATATATATATTTTTTTTAATAAAAAGTGACGAGACGAGCAGTACATGTGCCTGATAATAAGCAACATGCCTTCCACATAACAGCACAGTGACACGTAGCTATTGGAACATGAAGAGTCCAAATTATTACCTAGCACTGCACTGCGCTCATCACCCAGAGATCTAAGATGCTATATCTCTAAGCCCTGTAATTTCACTGGAAACATTGACCGGAACACAGTAATGTTTGCACATTACTGCTTAGTGGTAGAATAACTGCCAAAGGTATGGTACTTCCCCAGGCGGACTCTGCCAAGAGTCCTACCACTACTAAATACGCACTAACAAATAAATCCGCACACAGACATCACGTAGCACGCGCTTTTTTTATAGTAGGGAGTGACAAGACGAACAGAACTTGTGCCAGATGGTAATCAACACGCCTACCTAACATAACCCATAACAGCATAGTGTCTTGTTGCTATTGATACAACAATCATAATCACTAACCTAACACTACATTGCGCTCAACACCTAAAGATATTAAATGCTTTAGTTCTATGCCCTGCAATTTCAATGGAAACATTGCCCTACAAACTAGGGCAGTTGTAGGTAGTAATGCACATTACTGTTTGGCAACAGAATACCCCACAACCATTACATTGTCAAAGAGAGTAACAAGACCTGTTCAATGTTCACTTCCTTTGCAGTTTTACAAGGCGTACTGACCGAGCCACGAGGTGGTCATTTCGTGTCTTTAGTTCAGGTGTTTCAGTGACCGGAGATTGTCTCAGAGGGAGGCCAGCCAGGCCAGCCTTCTACCGCCTAACGAAAAACGCTTTGACGCTTTGATGCTTTGATATTGCTGTCTCTTTTCTTCTCGCTTGAAATGAAAGAGACGGCAATGCCAAAGCATCAAAGCGTCAAAGCGTTTTTCGTTAGGCGTTAGACCCCCAGGAGATAAACAGTTTGCGGCGGGCTCTCGGAAGAATATGAGAGAGCGTCCCCGCGTTCCCGCCCTAATGCCCGAGCTACGAGCTAATGCACGAGGCTAGGTTTTAAAGCTAAGATAGCAAGCTAGTGTTAGTAAGCTACCAAGCTAGTAGCTTCGTGTAGACAAAACTACGTTGCGTAGCGTTTTCTACATAAAGGGCGAAGTACTAGCTTGCTAACACTAGCTAGCTATCTTAGTTTAAAAAAAATTGGCAGTCATAGGAACTGCCGATAGAAGTGAAAACTTATAACTCAAAATTTGATAGCTTACCTTGGAAACTACACGGGTGTAACCGGAGGGCGTGGCCTCGCCATCTTGGCATGGCCATCTAGAAATGCGTCAGCATTTCGTTTCTAGATGGCCATGCTATGATGGCCTGTCCACGCCCTTTCAGCATTTCCCATTGGCTGACGTATTTCTAGATAGCCAATAGCCATGGTACCGAGTTTACCCGAAGCTTTCTTATCATACCCGAGAGTGACGAATGAATTAAATTCACAGCCCACGAAAAATCTGTCTAGGCGCGCCTAAAGAAGTTTTCACTTTAACTAGCCTCGTGTAGCTCCGGCATAAGCGCAAAGGAACGACACACTCGCTTCGTCGAGTCCAACAAAACCCGACTGTCTCCCCCAGGCGGAAAGGTATGCGTAAATGCATTGCATTGACGTAAAAAAAAATTTACAAGGGGGATCTATGATAAGACGGTTCGCCTCGACACCAGTACCCAACGTCCACCATTGAGGAAAGAAGAACATAATGGAATTAACGATACCAATTCAAAAGCAAGATCGTCGTTTCAGCATTTATTCCCATATTTTGTATTAAGTTATGATTCTGTATCGTCCTTGTTGCAGCCGGGGTACTTTGAGACACAATCCTGCGACGGTGCGTGAGCTTGGTCGTATTCTCTGTAGTATTCATCTAACTCTGCCACTTTCGGTAATCTGAAATATAAAAAAAAATATTAAGCTTATGCAACCTACTACATGTTACTGCTGAGACTCGGAGCCTCGGAAGGACAGAGTTAAGAGCATAATTTAACACGCTGTTCCAATGCGAACTGTGAAGGGCTAGGAAACATTTTTAACCTTAATCGAATGCTATTTTTTCCATGGGAGTGGTCGCCGACACATCCGTAGATCCTTTCGTGACAATTGTTGTTTCTTGGTGCATATGAATCTGTCGGTGGTTGTTTACACATTGTGATACAATAAATTAATTTTATTTGCAATGTGACTGCTGGTCTAGTCGGGAGAACGAAGAACAGGAACTGCCGCTTTGCAGCCCTTGATTCGAATCCTACGCGCACCATTGTCTTTTCGATGGCATGTGTGTAACTTAAAAACGGTGAAGGAAAACATCGTGAGGAAACCAACATATTCAAGAAATCTTTCGAGGGCATGCGTTATTCCAGACTATTATCCAAGTAAGTAATTTTCAAATTTCAGACTCATTTAATTTTTACATTGTGATCGAGCAACAAACATCCAATTTATAATGTAAATAGGACGTCAAGAAATGATTGTGCCATTTTTTTTTGAGTTCGTATAAGTTATATAATAAGTTATATTCATTGTCTCCTTTTAAATTTAGAAATATATTAAACTCCGCTTTTCATAAAATGTTTATAATTTTAATTTTAGTTATGTATTTAAATTTAAAAATGACGCCTACAGATATTTTCCACGTATAGAGAGGTAAATATAGATATCATTTACATCCTACATATATGTAAATGTAATAGTAGGAGATCTGAAGTAACATCGACCTTCTCCCAACTGTTTATTATATTGAAAATTATTTTATACGTAAGTAATTTAGTATGTTAAGAATTATAAAAAGTGAGTTTTCTGAAAAACCTTTTTTAGATTAGGCTATAATTAATTCAAAATTATTTTTTTATCAAGTAAGTACAATGCTTTAATATGCAAACGCAGGGTTGCCAGGTACTTTTTTCCTTGTTATTTTCACGTACTTATTTAGTCAAAAAATAAAAAATTGAAACAAGCGTAAATAAGTGTTTTATTGCGAGTGCAATAAAATAAATTGTTGTCCGCAAAAAGTCTATATCACGGTCTGTATCATAGTCTGAATCACGGTTGTAGAATATAAACAAAATAGTTATGATAGAATTCTTTGCAGGGTCCACCTGCGGAAATAACATGCCTTTGCCAGTTATTCTTCAATTATGTGCAAAATCACTGTGTTCCAGTTTGAAGGGTCATCTTTCCAGTGAAATTAGATAGATAGATAGATAGAAACTCTTTATTATGACACAAAAAAAAACTTAAAATATTACAGAGGCATACTTATTAACTAGCGCCACAAATGGCGGCCTTATGGCTGAGAGCAATCTCTTCCAGGCAACCTGCTTTTAAATTAGATAGAGATTATCTAAAGTTATCGTAAAGTTATAAGAGAATATATCTCTATCTAATTTCACTGGAAATATGACCCTTCAAACCGGAACACAACACCGGATCAATCATCTTACTTCTCTGAGTGCAGTGCTGGGTAATTATTTGGAAATTTCATATTCAAATAACTGTGCGACACTGTGCTGTCATGATTAGGCATGTTATTTACTGTCAGGCACACGTCCTGCTTGCTATGGATCGCCACTTTTTACTATTGAAAAAAAGCCTGGTCAGGATTTATTCAGACGACCCATTTTTTATAATTTTTAACATATTGAATTACTCATAAAATAAATTTCATCCATTTATAGAGATAGGTGAAGGACAATGTCACTTCGTATCTTAGACTATAAGCAAATCGAATACTAACGTGAAGACAGCTCTGAAGAATTCCTGCATAAAGCTCCCTTGTCCAGCGCGCTGCGCCGACTCGCATAGTTTGTAGAGAACACACTGCCGACCGTCCCGGCCTAGCCTGGAACAATCCGGAATCTCTGTCAACTATTCTAATAGAAATAGAATGAAAAATAAAAATAAAATTCTATGAGATAAAGGACGTTCCTTGAGTTCTGTTTCTTTTACGGGCAAATACGTGTTACGTACATGTAAAAGAAATGCATGTTACGTGTACACACGAGTTTTTATGATGTAAAGGGAATATATATATATATTTGTGACTTTACTATATGTGATCACAGCTGAAATACTAATTATAATTATTAAATTATAAATACCCAGTAATGGTGAATTACACTGAACAAACAACCATCCGTATTTCACAAGCTGTGGTGGCTTTCGAATCCCTCTGAAGGTACGAGGGTCTGAAACCTCTCGGGAACGGGAACAGAGCCTTTACGGTACGACAGGGATTAGCCATCATACAATAACTTGCCTCGCTGTCAACTTGATGTGTGATGGCTAATCCTTGTCAAGGAAGAATTGACTTCTGCGTGAAAACTTTGGCTTACGATAGGCACGCGTAGTAGTTTGTTAGGGAGCGACTGGAAGGACTTGTAACATTACTGGGCTGATAACTATGCTATATCTAGCCGAGTGGCAGTTCAAGTTATTCCTAAAGGGCGCGCATTCAACCCGAGTCCTCGGACCGGTAAATGCATTTCCCCATCCAAAAAGAAATCTAGTTACGCCTGCACGTTGAACATTTTTCCAAATGCAGTTTTGTCATCACTACTGCTTTTAACGGTCAAAACAATATCTTGAAAAAAGCAACATGTTTCAAGAAAAACGTTCATCGAAGATTTGCGTCATTCATCACACCGAAGCAGGCCAGTGAGATAGATATGGATGTATGGGACTTTCTCCCTGTAAGTGAGAAGACCCCAAGCCTCAGTAGTGGCAGCAAAAACTGAGCTACTCATACTTTGTTATTCAGGAGCAAATGTGCGAGTGTCGTGGACTTGGCTCATGGTACTTACGTTGTCAGCAGCGTTTCTATTTTTCCAAACAGCTCCAACCGACTGCTCCTATGAAACTCTATGCTTTTATTGTCTAAATCTTTTTTGTCCAAGTAGTGTCTGTTCGACTGCTTTTCATGCATTTTCAAGCGATTTATCTTTAGTTTTAACCTTTCTTTAAATGAAATCTGATCCTCGTTTGTGCTTCTTTTAGCGAAAGCTGGATTCACGATTGGTCTCCTGGAATAATAAAAAACTTCATTTAATTTAGCTATTACAAATATTAGACACTCGATTGTGCAGCATTCAAAGCGGAGACCTTGAAACGGCACAAAATATCGGACCTTGGGATGGAAATTGTGGTTCTGTGGAAACCAGTCTAGACCAAACAAGTACCTATAACTTGGCCAGGCTATTGGTAGATGTGATAAAAAACTGATATGCTGGTATTTTTTTCCTTCAAAAAGTACGGAAAGTATAAAGCCGATACAACGTGGAGATGCTGCTTGCATTCTGGTTAGTTTTCCCTGCACCAAGATATTTATTGTGAATTTTCTAAATTTTTTCATGTTAATGCACATAGTTATTTTTCGGTGAAAAGTTCAATTTTATCTATACTAATATTATGAAGCTGAAGAGCTCGTTTGTTTGAGATTGAGTATTAATAAATAAAATAACGGTCCGCCTCGCCTTCGCCCATGATACATATATATATATATATATACTAGCTGTGCCCCGCGGTTTCACCCGCGTCTATTTGAGAAAAATCCATACTAAAATATCCATTGCTGGCCACTTTATTACGTTTTACGGAACCCTAAAAATACGTAAATAAGCAACAATGCATTGTTGTAAACAAATTTGATTACTTCAAATGACACAAACTTCAAATGTAGACACGCGCCGTCACAGACTTCAGCGACCAAAGAAAATTTAAATTCACGGAACTGAAGCTTTCGAAGAGAAATATTTTCCCCCGTTTTCTTTACATTCTTCACTCATACTCCGTACCTATTGATAGTAGCGTAATGTTATATGCCCTATAGCCTTCCTCGATAAATGGAGTATCCAACAAAAAAAGAATCTTTCGTATCGGTCCAGTAGTTTCCGAGATCCTAGCGTTCAAACAAACAAACTCTTCAGCTTTATAATATTAGTATAGATATAGCATACAGCATTTGTATAGCACTCAAGATTCTTGATTATTGAGTGCTTTATCCATCCATCTACATATATGTAATTATTCAACTGTTATTTTTTTATATTGGTTTAGTTATTCCTAAATATAAAAAAAACAACCCCTTATTAATTCAAATTAAAATCAAATCAAACTAAATTAAATCAAATTCAATCCAATCAAATGAAAACAAACTAAATTGAGGTAAACAAAATCAAATCAAATAAATTACATCAGATTAAATTAAATCGAACCAAATAATATCGGGTGAAGTCAAATTAAATTAGGTCAAACTATATCAAATGCAGTCAAATAAAAATACATCAAATTAAATTGAATAAAATTAAACTGGAACAAAATAAATAAATGTTATGTGGCAGGCCTGTTGCTTACGATCAGGCACATGCCCTGCCCGTCTCGGCACTCTATATTTAAAATAAAAAACATTTTTTTTGAAAAATGTCGACAGCATCTCTGTTGTATCTGATCGGATCTCCGATGTTAATAAGAGATGTACGACTTACTATCTGGTGAAACGTATGTTTACTGCCACTCATCTTATAAAAAACACTCTTACAACAAATCGATCGATTTCTGCAAAGCATGCTCTATTATGCTTAAATGTAAACCTAGAAATTTAAAAAAATAATTGGCAGTCATAGATCCAACTACCGATAGAAATTAAAACTTATAACTCAACATTTGGTAGCTTACTTTGGAAACTACGCGGGTGAAACCAGAGGGCGTGGCCATGAGTATAGCCATGGCCCCGAGTTTACCCGAAGACTTCCTGAGACGTCGAACGTCGTTCGCGACGCTAGAATTCTAATCACAGCCCAAGATAGTAGTGGTAGGACTCTTAGCAGAGTCCGCCTGGGGAAGTACCACACCTTTGTCAGTTATTCTACCGCCAAGCGTTAATGTGCAAACATTACTGTGTTCCGGTTTGAAGGGCAATGTTTCCAGAGAAATTACAGGGCTTAGAGACATAACATCTTAGATATCTGGGTGACGAGCGCAGTGCAGTGCTAGGTAATGATTTGGACTCTTCATGTGCCAATAACTGCGTGTCACTGTGCTGTTATGTGGCAGGCATGTTGCTTACCATCAGGCACATGTCCTGCTCGTCTCGTCACTCATTAATAAAAAATAAAAAAAAGCTGTTTGGGGCGCGTCAAAAGCAAGTTTTCACTTTAAAAACCGACCTTCTGTAAGGGACTTTAGCAATGACTCGTCCGTTTTCATCAACATATCCGATCTTCTTCGTGTCTCCTCTTCGCTGTGCTCGTTCCTTCTCCCTCAAATCGTCGAAGAACGTCGGATCGCTTGGAAGGGTCCAGGCCAGCGCTGCAGTGTTGGCGTACAGAAAGATGTCTCCAATGGGTATGAGGGCCGCAGTCTGCACACAGAATGCTGGAACATGAAAATACACTCAGTTTAAAAAAAAATGTCTGATCAAAGAATTAGCCTTGATTTAAAGTTGGTAGATTTTTTTTTTTTTAATAGAATAGTGACGAGACGAGCTGGTCATGTGCCTGATGGTAAGCAACATGCCTGCCACATAACAACACAGTAACACGCAGCTATTGGAACATGATAGTCCAAATCATTACCTAGCACTGCACTGCGCTTGTCTCTCAGAGATCTAAGATATTATGTCTCTAAGCCCTGTAATTTCTCTGGAATCATTGCCCTTCAAACCGGAACACAGTAATGTTTGCAAGTTACTGCTTGGCGGAAGAATATTTGGCAAAGGTGTGGTACTTCCCCAGGCGAACTCTGATAAGAGTCCTACCACTACTTAGATAAAATGGTTCCAGATTTTTTCGAGGTCATATGTCATTCACCGACCTTTTTTTTTTTTATTTTAGAATGACGAGACCAGCAGGACATGTGTCTGATGGTAAGCAACATGCCTGCCACATAATAGCACAGTGACACGCAGCTATCGCAACATGAAGAGTCCAAATCATTACCTGCAGCACTGCACTGTGCTCGTCACTAACAACAATATAAGAATCAATGTGTTGTCTTTATCATCGATCGAGCGTCTAACGCGATGACGTTCGATTTTCTGATTCTGAAACTGATTTTCACGTAATTTATAAGCAATATCCTTAAAAATAAATCGTCAATATATACCTACTCCCAGACACATTTTGGGTGCCGATTTACTTTGCAGACGCTTTAAAACTCCCAAAATAATTACTTAGCTTTACGCAAACTCTAATGCATTTTTAGATATGTCCACCAGATAACTATTTTAAAACCTTATACAAGAAGACATACCAATCCAAGGGGCCAATGATCCTACTACTTCGAAAAATCAGTGGTGCGTGTGGGATACTAACCAGGAGTTCTGGATTGGCAGTTGCTGTTCTCCCGACTAGACAAGCCAAGGATCTATGAAATTGGTGAGTAAAGTCAAACCAGTATAGAAATTTACGACGTCAAAAGTGTGTGAGAAAAAATGTAAAAGTCTTCTAAGGCCATGTTAGATGTGTAAATGTGCAACAGTGACCATGGTAACACGCCGCCGGCATTCTAGATGGCCATGATCCCGACTTCACCCGAAGATTTCTTTCATTTAACGATTTACGAACGTGACGCTTGAGGTCAATAGGGTACAATCCTCAAAAAAACTAAGTAGCCCGTTAGTTAGATTCCCAAAAAATATTGTACACGTATTTTTTCTTTTGTTTCACAAACAAAAAATGACGAAGATACAGCGCTTCGAAGTTGCGTGTGACGTCACTTGTGAGTACGATTTTTACTCACGAGTGACGTCGCGACCCCCCACTCTCGAAGTTTGATGGTCTATATCTTTGACGATTTTTAATATTATGAAAAAACAAAAAATACTTGTTCAATATTTTTCCATGATCTAGCTGACGGACTAATTAGGATGGTATATTTTGACCCAGTCCGGTACCCTATTCACAGCCCACGAAAAATGTATGTGTGGTGGTGTGCCAAAAAGAGTTTTCATCAAAAAGAAGGACAAAAGAAACTATGAGATATAAAACTTTTGTTTGGCTAACGATTTGGAATGCGGATTGTCGAGGTTAGTGATCTAACTTTTTCCTTGTTATAAGTGTTACCATAACTGTATCGACAGATCAATCCTTTTAGAACAATGACTGGAAAAATTAACGATACCTTGTGACCGTTATTTTGATCCTATTTAATACTAATTTTATCCATTCTCTTTTCAAAACGATGTGAAATATTCGACAATACCTACAAACGTTGTGTATTATGGATTGCTAAGTTATTCGAAGGTTTGTGGCAAATAGCTGCTAACTTATACGTATGGTAAGTGTGGCAACTTTAAGCAATCTATTTTATTTTGTATTAAAGAGTGAGAGCCGAACATGTATCTGATGGTAAGCTACAATCCTGCCCATAACAGCACAGTATCATGCAGCTACTGGAATATGAAGAATCCAAATAATTACCTAGCGTTGCACTGTCCTGGTCACCCAGATACTTGTAGTGGTAGGACTCTTGGCAGAGTCCCCCTGGGGAAGGACCACACCTTTCCCAGTTATTCTACCACCAAGCAGTAATGTGCAAACATTACTGTGTTACGGTTTGAAGGGCAATGTTTCCAGAGAAATTACAGGGCTTAGAAATATAACAACTTAGATATCTAGGTGATGAGCGCAGTGCAGTGCTAGGCAATGGTTTGGACTCTTCATGTTCCAATAGCTGCGTGTCACTGTGCTGTTATGTGGCAAGCATGTTGCTAACCATCAGGCACATATCCTGCTCGTATCGTCAGTTTTTAATTAAAAAAAATGAATGAAATTAAATTCGCTAGTAAGTGCACAACCTGAATTTACTCATAGGATAATATCATACTTTTACTTACACACATGTTTTACGTAGAGTGTACATATCCCTTTATAGGCCCTACCCAGAGCAAATGACCTTGATTATTGCTTACCTTATCACACGCCTTAAAAGAGAACAAGAGAGAAACAGTAGAATTTATTACGGTTTTATAATCAGACTTTAGAATTAACTCTAAATCAAATAAGAATTTGGTATTTAAAAAAAAAACTACTAAGTATAATGTCTTTCGCCTATCCGTTGGTAGATGTTGGATGGTAGATGCATGTTATTTATATTTTTTTTGGTTTCGTTGTGAGCAGATGAAATAAACAAAACATTCATTAGCAAAAAAACTACCATTTTGAATCCAATATTTTGCAGAAGTTTTATGTATTTTTTACCAGTTGATAAATGTTTTGGATAAAGATTATTTAGAGAGAAGAGGTCTGAAAACTACACAAAAAGGTCGTTTTGCTCGGGATCGTGCCCTGTAATTGGTTAAGGAGAAAAGGTTAATAGTGGATCAGTCACGAGTTACAAGTTTAAAAAAAATTGTAGTTTTATGGTTGGGATCATCAAATTCCATAAGATATTTTTTCTCACCGGAAGTCAAATCTCCGCGAGATTCAAGTTATATCATTTTGACTCTTTATAAGGCACATCATATACATAGCTCCTTTATCCTATGGCTGACTTATTTTTTTTTGTAGTAAATATATCAGTAGGTATGAAAACTAACGTGGCTATTACACATTTTAAATTAATACTCGAGTGAAAAACGAGCAGCGGTCGCGCCCGTGCACTCTCCTTGAAAAAGGTCGCCGGACGCGGCCGAAACTTAAGTAGGACTAGACTGACTGTAAGTATGATATATCACGTGAGTTATTCATTTAAAATATCAGTAGGTACTCTAATTTTGTGATTGGAAATTTACTATGTACAAAATAGTTCAAAGTGATTTATAAATAAATAAGCAGCTTGAATTGAAACAAGGAAGCACCCATCGAAATGCCCGTTGAAAAAACGTTTTAGATTGTATAAACAAAACTATAACATTACCCTCAAACATTTATCAAACAACTTTCTTTTCTTTCATTTTCGCGTAATATAACTCCCACGATTAGAATCCACGTGCCCAAAGCTTTGTCAAGACAACCTTAATTTTCCGACAAAGTTATTCAAAACCTCCACATAACTATGTGTCTCAAAATGTATCACAAGACAAGCTCAAAGGGTTTGAATGTTGTACAGTACGCCCCAAATACCATTCTCGAGTAACTATTTACTCAAACTCACCTAGCTGTAAAGAGCTGCCTTCCGGAAATGTTAAGAACCTCTTTCGTCGTGACAGCACTCTCGATGATCCCATAAAACCGTTTATAGTACCATTGTCTCTCACAATTTCACACATAACAGCTTCAAATAACACTATAGTCGATAACAACTTGCATATTGTTTGCAACATTGTTGACATTGTCTAAAAACTGGCTGGAGAATTTGAATTGTTCTCTTCGACAGTCAATTGTTTTACACTGGCCGTTAACGTGAAAAGCGAATCAATTTCTCGATGATTTCAACACTCTCTCCCTGATAGGTCCTTTCTCTTCTCTCTTCTATTTCATCTTCCCTTATTGTCGGTTATTTTCTTTTAAAAATAATTGGAAGTTGCCAGCGATACATCATAAAACGCACTGCGAAGTCAACTGGTCAATTGCAAACATGTAAATTGTATTAAATGAAGTACCAATTAACACGGTAAGTGCCAATCGTTTTACTGTTATTCGTGTGACAAAATGTAGAATATGCGTAACGAATAAAAAAAACAAAAAAGGCGAGTTGGAAATTTTAAGTAGCTCCTAAATGAGAAAGCGCGAAAATCACTTACTACTCAAATGGAAATAGTAGATATCTAGGCTTTTCACAGTTTCGGTACGTATTAATTTCTTAGAAATAGGTAAATGAAACAAAAACTCTCAATATATTTTAATGAGCCACAAAAAGCATTAAAAATATATTTGATTTGTAACTTTAATAGAAAAGTACAATGACATAAAGGAATACAATAATGAGGTAATAATGTAAGAGATCTTTCAGTAATTAGCATAAGTTAGCTATCGATTTGTTATTTATAAATTCAATACAGTGACTATGTTAAAAATATAGTTTTTATTTGCGCATTAGTGAATTTTAAGATATTCAAGACAAAATGTATTACCTAGTTAGGACGTAAACGATTACATTTATTATAGTCTACAGGAATAAAAAAACCTGTTTGGATATTTGAAAAATATCTTAGAATGGTACTTGATACGTTACAGAGTGAAACAATAAAATGATAATAATTAATTAGAGAGACGTACTTCTTAGCATTCCATGGATTCACCGTGCGGGTGCCGGGTCCATCGTGTGGCAGAGAGAGAAATCACGAGTAGACCCCGAGACTTGTGACTCGGGCTGTAGGTTTAAAAGGGGCCCCTTATATTGACGTACGTCAACACTCACCTTCACTACTCGTATTTCTCTCCCTGCCCAGCCAAATCCGATATGATCCTACTAGTGCAGCTTTAGATACTCGTTCTAGTATAGAACTTACTGCACTTCTGGACAATCCAAGGTCTTTAAGCAGGTTATAGAGAGATTTTGCTGGTATACCTCTCGCTCCTACTTCTACAGCGTATAAATTAACTACATAGCCATTTTTTGTTAATTCATTTTGTAGGTCGTAATACTTATTTTGTTTCATCGCGTGGTCTTTAGGTATATTAGTTTCCCACGGTACGGTAAGTTCTACCAGGACTATGCGTTTCGTAGCCCTAGAAAAAAGGAAAATGTCCGGTCTGGATGACGAAACACCTACATCCTCTGGGATTTTGTAGTGCTTTTCATACGTGTCCATTAAAATAGTCCAATCAGGTGCTGAACCCAGGATTGAGTAAGGCTTGTTCTTGGAGTTTGAAGTTGAGCCCTCTTTTACAAAGTTAATTTGTCTTTTGTTTATCGTCAATCCCTTTTGGGCTCTAGCTACCGAAAGGCTTACGGCTTCACGTATGATTTCAAGTACTCTGTCATGGCGCTGTGAGTAATGACCCCTATTAAGGAGCACCTTGCATCCCACCAATATGTGCCTTGCTGTACATATCGCCTCACTACAAGTATAGCAACATTTTTCAGAGGCTTTTCCCCACCTTACCAAGTTACTCTGGTCAGGGAGGGTCATTTGGAAAGCGTTCAGATAAAATTTTAATAAGGCAGGAGACCAGTCATATAGCAAGGTGCGCCACTTTAGAGCTAATGGGATACAAAACTCACCTATGGTTAACCACTCACTTTGCATTTCTAAATTCATAGCGTGCACTTTGTAACTATCATTTTCGTCTTGTTGTAGAAAGGTTTTTACCATGTCTCGGTCTTCCCTTTTCTTTCTCGTACCCAACCCAGCTGTATTTACTTGCGCGCCTGCCATAAATTGTTTGTGGAATTGAAGTCTAGATTCAAGGTCCGAAGCGCTTTTGTCTTTTGGGAGAGATGCGATTAATTCGTCTTTCGACTTTCCCAAAACATGCGTTTTTGTAACTCTTAGGTGTTTGTAGAGTTCGGATGGTTTTTTTAGTTTCAGGCCAAAACTATTGTGATCCCTAAATAGAGTAGAGGGATCAGCCGGATGTGCCAATCCAAACCATGACTTCAATATCTTTATGACATTAGCATCTAGTTTTGCGAGGAGGGTTTTACCGATGTCATATACTAGGAAAGGCCAAGTGAGACGTGATGTGAGATAGTTGTCATATATCCATGCTTTTTTGATATTGCTGATAGGCTGTTGGTCTACCTTATTGAGGTCATTCATGAAATTTCCAACAACTACCTCATGTTTTAAAAAAATACGTAATTTGTTTGTACTTTTCACAATACAATGAAATACCTACTCTACGATACAAGAGTATTTCAAATTACAAAACTAAAAACGAATACTATTTACAATAATTTGTAAGACTTTATTAAAATACTGTATTTTAAATCTCAAAACGTCAGAAATCGAAATGACGAAAAATGATCGAGATTTAAAACTAACAGCATAAACTGAATTTCATGACAATCTCATTTCGACTATTTGGACCTATCACGTTTAATCGTTACAATTCTAACGTCATTTATGTCGAACTAGTCACCGAAGTTTGCCGAAGGCAATGTCCTACAAGTAATATATACATTTTTTTAAATACATGAAAAAAAACATTTAGTATCGTACCGTTGACTTCATGCGTTGTTTCACGGGAAAAATCTTAAAAATTATGTCAATACTACTTTACTGCGGATATCTTTTTGATTAGTAAAATCTGGATAAACCTACTTAAACTGCGACTGGTTGCACTTTTGCATATGATGGGTTTTATCTTAAGGATCGGGAAAATGTTTATGTGAAACCTTGACTTATTTTACATTCTAAAAGCACAATGTAAAGGCCGATTTACATCAGACGAGCGAATGCTCATTCTATTCCCACTGTATCAAATTCATTTGGTGTAAACAAACGTAGAGCATTATTTCGTTGTTTTGTTTGCGTTCGCAAAGATTCTATGGAATATATAATATGGAAAACGCTAAGAACGATCTTTCGTTTACACTAAAAGATCGAGAAATAATGCTCTTGTTCCAGCTCTAGCTCTATGTTCGTTCAGTTTAAATCGGTCTTGAGTTAGCTTTTGAAGTTTACTGATGTAACAAATGGTGTACAGTCCTAAAAACATATATTTTTGTATAAACTTGTTGCCAGTTTTATTGTGAGAGTTCTTATTTGAAATACGATCTTATTTGACGACTGACGACTTACTGCATGTAAGAAAGCCCAGAACAAACAAATGAAAATAATCTTCCTCAAATCTCATAAACGAACTTAACATTTTAAACATGGTTTCGCTAAAAGTGTGACTTTTCTAGTATATTAAAAAAACTAGTATTAAAACGATGTATATCGTAGTGATAGGGCAGAGCCAGTTCTCGAGATTTTGTAGCATTTTTTGCGGCATGTCCACGAGTGAACTTACAACACAAGCAAATGGGTTGTATTTAATAGGTACTAATGTAGTGAAAAGCCGTGATAACTTAAAACAGACGCTTACTACACATTTAACCTCTAGTTAAATTTATACAAAAAAGGTTTTTTTTGTTCTGAACCCTGATAGGTTTTATTATAGCTGAAAACAAAAAACCGTGACCATTAATTAGCATGTCGCCTAAAAGGTACTGCTACGTGGTTTTCGTAGAAAAACTTTACTTCAAAACAGGGATACGCAGAAAATTTGTGTTGAGCAGAAGGGGTCTCGTTTCACTCATAATTATTATTACCAACTTTGCTTTTTCTATCGATTAAGAGTTTATTCTTTGTCGCCATCTTGCCTGATGTTGAGCTGTCCATGACGGAGCGTGCTAATCTAGAAGAAACCTATTCACTCTAGACTTAGAGACGCCCTTAATATGTCCACGAGAAAATACCCAACATTCCAAAGTTTTGATGGCCTAACATACAGAAGTGGAGGCGAACTTCTTCACAACTTGTAAATCTACTATTTAAACACTATAAAACTCCGAAAAATAGTCGAAAATCTAAGAGCCCAAGACAATATTGTGATAAAAAGTTCGCCTTTATGGATTAGCACGTGTATTGTAGGATTTTTGTATACTTCAATTATTATAAGAATGTTATATTAAATTCAATAGCTCTAATTTTTTTCCTTGCGAGCCGGAAGTGGGGCCTTTCCTCAATATTGGTACAGGATAGACTAATCCAGTATAATGTTTTAAAATCTTTTAGCACGCTGTTTGTTTTCATTTGTACCTACAAAATAATGTAGGTATATTTTGTAGGTACAATCGTTGAACCGTCGCAAATATTATACCGAAAAATTTACGTAATCGCAAACAACGCAGATGAAACAGCGAGACGCTTCTAGTATCCAAATAATAATTAAACCATCGTTCATTAACGTGAAATCTATAACATGTAGTTTAGGGACATTTTCATATCTCATTAGACTTATAATACGGTTTGTGGATTCGTCTAGAACATTATTATTATAAACAAATAACGTTGATTGATAAATATTTCTTCAATTATCAGTTTCTTCCATCAGCTAAAGACTGGTTCAATTAACGGAGTTTCACAATCCGGGTATAACTCTTCGCAGGATCCTTCTGCTTTGAATGCAGTATCATATTGTTCTAAGTCATCTTGAGGAAATCCTTGAGGCAAACTGAAAAAAAAAAGAATGATATTTTTACTTTGATCGTAAAGCTGATTATTCCATAATCTAAGTAGCCCCTTTTATGCTCTGATTGCTTGGACTTGGGGCTTTCACAATGAGAGGTTTTGTGAGGCCTATGATCCACCATGTTAGCTCGAAGTTAGAGGATTAGGCATATCCTTGAAATATGTCTTTCTTGGTACATGTAATCAGCATATTTCTTACGACATGCCACCGTTAAAGCCATGATCAAGACAAACTTATACCTACTCGTGTACTTAGAGACGGGATATGCCGAACCTATGAGCTATAGGTACGATTATGAATTGACCATTGTCGCCAATATGCCATCTCGACTTTTTCATACTATAATTTTCATTACGTAACTGTTATTGCATTTTGAATTTACTTGTGTTGTTATATTTATGTGTTTACACTTCATAAAAAAATGCCTAACTATACATATGTTAAGAGTCTGCCACTGCTAAGAGTCGGGGCTATATCTCACAAGGAGATAGTTAAAGACAATTACCCGAACTTGGATAGTCAGGTGTCGCAGTTTTTTGAAAGATGTGTCTCTTGTGTATTTGCTCAGATGCTATTGAATATTTACGGGACCGGCCATAGGTTCCGTAGGACAGTAAACTAGTTCGAAAACAATGGGTCTAATATTCGTGATAATATTTACGTCAAATAAATATATTTGTTTTATGTGCCTGTATGTTAGTCATCATTATCGTTATTAGCAGTTTACTGTTCATTACTTAACTATACGTATGTGTCGTATGTATATCCAGAAGTATTTTGTAGTGGTAGGACTCTTAGCAGAGTCCGCCTGGGGAAGTACCACACCTTTGCCAATTATTCTACCGCCAAGCAGTAATGTGCAAACATTACTGTGTTCCGGTTTGAAGGGCAATGTTTCCAGAGAAATTACAGGGCTTAAGAGATATAACAACTTAGATCTCTGGGTGACGAGCGCAGTGCAGTGCTAGGTAATGATTTGGGCTCTCCATGTTCCAATAGCTGCATGTCACTGTGCTGTTATGTGGCAGGCATGTTGCTTACCATCAGGCACATGTCCTGCTCGTCTCGTCACTCTTTATTTAAAAAAAAAAGTACGTAGGTATCTTGACTCAGTTGGAAGCCCAGGTAGCTGGTCATCGCAAGATGTCCTCTCATGCCATGTTGTCAATCTATGAAGTAGTGGAGGTGGGCGCGGGTATAACACAAGACCTCGATAGATTCTAGGAAAATGCTGGTTTCGTCACCATGTTTGCTTTCACCTTTAAACCATTGGTGATGATAAACTTGTACACCTGCGCTGAGAAAAATACTCAGAGTATTGGTTTTTTGGGCAGTTTCTTTTTAATATGATATAGAGTGACGAGACGAGCAAGACGTATGCCTGATGCCTCTTATTGTTTGTCGTGTGTCACACAAAACATTTTATATGTATCTTTTAACAAAACACGATTAATTTAATTTATGTTTATGATTAGATTATATACCTATCCTCAAAACACCAAAGTAGTGTATAAGACAGTTTACTTACAAGCCCAAAACGCAATTATCAAAAAAATAGTTCAACGCTACAGGGAATTTAAAAAGATCTTTTTATCAAATGTATTCTTTCAACACTACTGAAACTCAACTTTGGCGACCAAAAAATAAGGTTAAAATTTCTTTGTCGTTTCAAATTTTAGCTCAAATACAGAAAGACATAAACGAAGTTGAGTAACAACTTACGTAAAAGTGGCTCGAAGTAGCTCTTGGAGGAAGGTCCCTTGCGGGCTGTAGCGGGCCTTACCGACTACGCACAGGGTTTTCAACAGGCACTGCTTTCCGTCCGTGCCCAGTCTGAAACACACGAATGTACTATAGCAATGTAAAAAGTTTGTACACTCAATAACTCAGTAAATAAAGATGTATAAACTTCGCACTTGATTGAATGATTGATTGAATATCGTCAAGAATACTGGCAGTCTACAGACAATCTAACAAGAATTTGCATTGTATAAAACACACATAATTTATTATTAACTAACAGTGTCCCACTCTTTCATCGTAGTTTGATATCCCGTTAGTAGCTTCTCGGGATAAAAATAAGCATAATTAGACATATTTTGCTAATCTATGTACCAAATTTTTATCCAGAGTACCTACTTCAATAGTTATTGAATTTAGGAGTAAAAAATTCCCATAGATACTCACAAGCTTTGGCATTTTATATATTTGTAGAATTTGATTTTTTAATTATTATATTTATAAAAATTAAAACGAAACGAGCAAAACATACGACTGATGGTAAGTGACAAACCCGGCCATAACAGCCAAATTCCAAGCAGTTATTTGAAAAGGAAGAGCCCAAATAACTACCTAACACTCCACTGTGTCCATCAGCCGAAGTAATAATTTAGTATATAATTGTACTGTATTTTGTCTAGACACATTGTCCTTCAAACCGGAACACCGTAGTGTTTGCACATTTAATCACAGACATTCGATATTTTCATATAAATTAAAAGTTTGTAAACGTACGCTTCCAACCAGAGGTAGGTACGATGGCTACCATACAATTAGTCTCATGGTAGATTTTGGCAAATTCAGAACACAAACTTTTTAGGCTGACGTAAATGCTGCTAAATTAAACCGAAACGCTGACCAAAAGTGAAACTAATTTTACTAATAACAATTGTATTATAGAAAGAATTCTATAGTAGCCACCCCTATCAACCCACCAGTAAAAAACCGGAATTTTGATATATTTCCCTCTGAAAATAAAAAAAATACTAAAATTCCTAGATTAACAAAAGCGACGATTAAAAATGAATTAGTCCAGAACTAAAACCGATAACAATGAATGATGTTGTATCTTTTTTTTTTTGCAACTACATTGGTTATCATAATGGACATACTACGTTACGTAGCAATAAAAAAAATACTGTTTTGGGTTCATTAGATAAAATTGTTTAATTTAGTTCATATCTAAAGGCCGGGTCACACAGAGGCGATCCGGTAGCGATAGCGATCCGATAGCGATAGCGATCCGATACCGAGTATGGGTTCGCCCCCGCTTGCTGTGTGTCAGGTTGCATACAAATTCGAACATTACAAAAAACATCGGATCGCTATCGCTATCGGATCGCCTCTGTGTGACCCGGCTTTAATTATATTACTAACCAAATATCCGACTGTTACAATTAGCTTTTCAACTGTGTTACTACTATTACTAGCAGCGCCCGCGGTTTTACGCGCGTAATACCCATTCCCGTCATTCCCTTTATTTTCTCTGGATAAAAAGTAATACATGTGTTTTTCCAGACAATAACTTACCTTTGTTACAAATTTTAAGTCTGAGCCGTTCAAGGCCGATTTAAACTCAACGAACATAGAGCTAGAGCTGGAACAAGAGCATTCTTTCTCGATCTTTTAGTGTAAACGAAAGATCGTTCTTAGCGTTTTCCATATTATATATTCCATAGAATCTTTGCAAACGCAAACAAAACAACGAAAGAATGCTCTACGTTTGTTTACACCAAATGAATTTGATGCAGTGGGGATAGAATGAGCATTCGCTCGTCTGATGTAAATCGGCCTTCAGATGTCACGACGTTATTGAGTAACAAACAACGGGAACGGGAACTAAGCCGGTAAAACCGCGAGTGCTGTTAGTGATCTTATATCTCCGAGGGACGAGCGCAGTGCAGTGCTAGTCAGTGTTTTGGGTTGTATGTGACATGTGATACACATTTTTTTATAGTATAGACTACTAGCGGCCCGCTCCGGCTTCGCTCGAATAATAATCTAGATATCAACTGCAGCGCCATCTGCCGGGCTGATTTGTGAATCTAAACCTTCCAGGGCCTACCCATACGTATACAAAAAAATCATTCAAATCAGTCCAGCCGTTTAGGAGGAGTTCAATAACAACGAAAAGTGCCATTGATTTTTATACATAAAGATAGAGTGACGAGACGAGCCTAATGACCATGGCCCAACATGCCTGCCACATAACAGCACAGTGATACGCAGTTATTGTAACATGAAGAGTCCAAATCATTACCTAGCACTACACTGGGCTCGTAACCCAGAGATCTAAGATTATCGTATTTCTAAGCCCTGGATTTCTCTGGATGTATTGCCCTTCAGACCGTAACACAGTAACGTTTGCACATTACTGCTTGGCAGTAGAATAACTGGCAAAGGTGTGGTACTTCCCAGGCGGACTCTGCTAAGAGCATTGGCACTGTGCTATTATGAGTATGCATTTGTTATCCGGTTCATGTCTTGCTCACTCTTTATCATGAACATAAAATGAAAATTGAAAAAACACCAGCGCAATTGTTTCACATTTTAATTTGTATATTTGCAAGTAAAGCAAATACCCATTATGCGTCTTAAATTCCAATCGGAGCTAACAAAAGAGCCAATAACTTGCTTAAACAGCTAAATAATATAATGTCACACTCCCGATTTACTAATTGGACAAAAAAACGATTCATTCTTTCGGAAGCTAGGATGCCACAGACCCACACAATCAACGTCAATTGTTAAAAAAGGATTTATTTATCAATTTTCGTTCCGTATCTTCTCTAGTAATATATTGTACGCACCCATTCAGCATGACTTCAATTTTCTGAAACAGAGTTTGCCGGGCGCTCCTGTGGAAGTCCGCGCCTCGGCCGGGCCCAGCGCAGTTCAAAAACTCGCGTTTGTTTTGCGAAGCGTGCATCTGTTTCCTGTCTATTTGAATTTTCTGTTTTGTCTCAGTTTCGTTTTCCATGTCCACGCTGCGTTTCGCAAACGCTGGATTCACGATAAGCTTCCTGAAAAGTTGTGGACGGTTAGTTGTTAATTTTGGGACTGCTTTTTTGTTCGAATTGCCATAAACACAGATGCAGATTTGTTTTAAGCTACTTTAAGCTACTTATGATTAATAATACTGTTTATAACGATCTATTTAGTATTATATATTAATAAGTATAAGTTACAACTGGTCTAGTCAGATACACAGCGACTGCAATCCGGAACCCCAGTTTCGAATCCTACACGCACCATTGTCTTTTAAGGTGCGTCCTCCAGCAAAACGAGTTTTTTGTCCAGTTTTAAGAGCTATCTACTCATTAGCCACAACAAATATCAACTGGTAAAAAATACATTAAATTTCTACAACTTCTTGGATTCAAAATGGTAGTTTTATTTTTTTGTTAATGAACTCATTGTTTAAATAATCGCCTCACAACGAAACCATGAAAAAATTAAATAATTGTAGTTATCATGCATCTCCTCAAAAATCGTCCATTATTTTGATGTTGTACTTACACCAACGGATAGACAATTCCATTACAAACATTTTTGTAGTTTTATTTTTTTCAAAAGACCAAAATCTGATTTTATAAAGAGTTTATTCTAAAATTTAAGCGTAAAACAGCGACAAATCCTACTGTTTCTCTCTTGCTCTTTCTTGCCGTGTGCGATAAGGTAAGAAATACTTAAGGTCATTTGCTCGGGGTACGCCCTTAAGTCGTACCTGTATTGCAACTAACTTTAAAAATGGTGTAGGAAAAACATCTTGAAGAAACGGGCATGTTCCGAGAATCTTTCGAGGTCATGCGTCATCCACCAACCCGCACTGGGCCAGAGTAGTGGATTATGGCCTTGACTCTCCTTGCTAGAGAATATTTTGAGTTCTAGCAGTGGGGACATTTAGTGGGCAGCTTATGCTAGCAAAGCATAGAAAATGCGACTGATAAAGGCTCTACAGACGAACCCTTTTATCAGAGGAACTGACGTAGAAAGTGGGTGGAATTGATGCAATTTATCGGGCCCAACCCACTTTTGCGTTATTTCTACGTCACTTCCTCTGATAAAAGGATTCGTCTGTAGAGCCTTATATACCTAGTCAGAAGAACGGCAACTGCTAATCTCTGGAGCCCCTGGTTTGAACACACGCACACCACTGTCTATTTCGTCGAAGTCTGTACATTTTATATTTTTATCGACATTAGAAAATTACTTCACCGATTTCAACTTGTAGTGTATTTCCTGAACAATCGCGTAAAGGCCTGTTTTCATTTTGATTAGTACTCGTGCGACTGAGTAGTGCAGGTGTTGAGTGATTGGTAGCAAACACGTGTGGACACCGATTGATTATTGCGAGTGCATAGTAATCAGTCACTCGCACTCGCAATCGCACTCGCACTCACACTCGCAATAATCAAAATGCAAACCGGCCTTAACATACCTACATCTTTTTTATAGTCGGTTACAAATAGAATATAATTAGTTAAAATATTAAGATACGAGTCGAGTAAGAGTTTTAGTTTCATGTCTTTGTTACCATTTTTGAAGGAGGCCAAAATAATTGACACACATTTTTGTCTGAGTACTTACTTTGATCTCGAATACGGTCTTTTATATATAACCTTCCCGTCTTCATCCGTGTAGTAGATCACCTTAGTGTCCCCCCTCCTGTGCAGCGGGTCAGCTTTGTGGTTGAATGGCGAGTACGGGTCTTGTGGTAGCTCGTACGCCAAAGCCGCGGTCACCCCCCACAGGAAAATGTCGCTGATTTGAAATATCATCGGGTACGTATTGCAAAATACTGAAAAAAGAATATAAATGTAAAAAGAAAACAAAGCTACTTTAAACAAGTACCATTGAAAGACAATCAATATTATTGAAATGAGCTCAAAATCGATGAGATTCTTTTATTCCGAAGATCTTGAACCGTCTAGCTTGAAGGTGCCCAAAGGATTTTTGGCCTAGAATAGTAGAATAAATAGAAAAACACGATTGAAGCCTGTATATACCGCGCTCAAATATAGCATAAACTAATACAAACTGAGCAATATTTACTTCCCTGAAAGCAAAGGGAGACTTCAGACGTGGACATTAAAGACAAGTTTTCAGAATGTTTTCAAAATAGATCTTAATACCATGAGAGGTGGCGCCAATATTTCGTTTTGATAGATAAATTTAACTAGGATGTATTCAATGTCAATGTTTTGACACACATTTTCATCCATGAAACTTTCCAAAGTTACGGCTGGTCTGGTAAGTTACGGTTGATCTAGTTGGAAAAACGGCAACTGCCGATCCGATGCGCACAAAACACATATACAAAACACTTTATTAGAGCACAAAAACATAACAAAAAACATTGATTAAACTTAACATCAAAACATTTTGGGCTCAAAAGATCTTATCGCTAATAGCGATCTCTTCCAGATAACCTTTTGGTAAATAGGATAAGGTTACAGATAAGGACAGTGGTGCGCACCAATATCTTTTCGGAGTCATATGCGTAATACCGTAAAAATAGTGCAGGCAAACATAGTGAAGAAACCGACATGTATCTAGAATGCAAGTGGCCATGGTTATCCACAAACTCTCACTGGGCCAGCGAGGTGGATTAAGACCTTGACTCTCTCCTTGCGAGAGAAGGCCCCGAGTCCCAGCAGTAGGAACATTTAGAGGGCTGCTTATTATATACTTTCTAAAAAATAAAAGGCTCATTTAAACATCTCATATTGAGCCGTAACTGTTGATAGTTTTAGACAACTTTAACCCAGTACCGATAACAAGCCCAGTTTCGCAACTCTCGAAATGCCAGCTTATACGGGGGGGAAGGAATCGCCTACAGAAATGAAGTGCTCACTCAGCTAACAGCTCGTGCATAACAGCTTTACAGAAACACGCAGCCTGTCTGATGGAGCCTCGATTTTGGCGCCGGCTTCATAAACTAACGTGGCCTGTGATAGATAACGAAGCGTATTGAACTTGTTGGACTATGGGGATGTAGATTGTATAGACTATTTGACACGTGCATTGGGCACGCCATTTTAGTGTTTATGGAGTGAAAACTTCTTTTCCCGCGTTGAATACTTCTTGTTAAGGTAAAATCATATGAGTTCACGTAACCGAAATACTTTTTTAGTGGTCTAGCATCGGAGCAGTGGAAGTGCGTCTTAGACGCCTTTTGAACGACTTAAATCTTGTTTTATGTACTGCTAGCAGTGCCCTGCGGTTTCACCCACGTAGTTCCCGATCCCTTTATTTCCCTAAGATAAAAATAGTCTATGTGTTATTCCAGACTATTATTTATCTATGTACCAAATTTCATTCAAATCCCTTCTGTAGTTTTTGTGTAAAAGAGTAACAGACTACGTCCACACATCCATACATCATTACAAACTTTCGTATTTATTATATTAGTAGGATATAATGATAGGATGAGGAAGATAAATATGTTAAGTAATGCAGAGCCATTCAGCTATTTGAACTTGAAGAGTCCAAACCATAACCTAACAATACACTGCGCTTGTCACATATTATAGATATAATATGAGATACTGGCAGCGTCCCGCGTAGTTCCCGTTCTGATATTTTTTCGGCATAAAAAGCAGCGTACGTGCTTTCCAGACCATAACTGTGTCCCAAATTTCAATTCGATCCGTTTAGATGTAACGACGTGATTGAGCAACAAACATCCAAACATTGACATTTATAATATTAGTAGGATTGAAATGCCAGTAGTAACCGCGAGTAAATCCTAATACCGAGATAGTACGATACGTCAGCCCTCGAGTATTTTGTTTATAAATAATAAAAATAAAATCAATTTATTTCAGGTTGCTATGACCCATAATACAAAAATACAATTATAATCAATCAATTTCAGAATTAAATTAAATAGACGCAAACACAAAATGATCAAGAGAAAATAATTAAATTTAAAATCCGTCATCATTACAATTATTAGAAATAAAGATCAGTAAAATTTAAATACACTAACACATGAACACAAAACACAACGATACATAGGTCAATAACTCCGCACAAACGGCGCTACTGGAACATGCTTGTTACAGCACCGCCGCAAGTAGGGGCAGTCCAGTCTATCAGCAATCATTGCCAGGATTGTGTTGGAGCTGGCCCGTACTCTGCTCACCAGAGAGGCGCTACGCCTGCGCATAGTAGTGTAAAAGCAGGCGGTGCGCGTCTCCGCAAACATACCCGAGGCACTGCAAAAACGGGGCAGCCCCACCACAATCCGAAACGCATTATTATACAGAACACGGAGGTCGCTATAGCTCTTATGTGTGTAATGAGCCCACAGGCTGCAGGTGTAGAGCGACGTACAGTAAGCTCTAAAGAGCGTGATTTTAACTTCTCTTGAACATCTGGCAAACCTGCGAGCTATCATGTTGGCTCTTATTGACAGCGACCTCCGTTCTCTTTCGATATCTTCATGGTCCTTGAGATCTGTCGTAAGAATATGCCCCAGGTATTTAAATTTGTCCACCATTTCAAGGGGAACGCCGTTTAAGCTCACTGGCGGTATATTTTGAGGACAAACTGGGCCAGTGCCAAAGACCATGAACTGACTTTTCGTCACGTTATATCTCAATCCATGATCACAGGCATACTCCTCGCATATACGCATCAATTTCCTCAACCCGCATACCGACGCGCTCAGCAACACCATGTCGTCTGCGTAACTAAGATTATTTACACAAACTCCATCTATATGGCAACCCACATGCTGACTGCTGAGCGAGACGATCAGATTGTTAATGTAGAGGTTAAAGAGAGTCGGGGAGGTCAAACCGCCTTGTCTGACACCGCATTCAAGTTGATACTGCTCTGACATCACCCCTGCCCATCTCACACAATTCCGCTGATGCCCATACCAAAACTGAAATATGCTGATGAGCTCCCTTGGTAAATTAATGCCCTCCAGCTTGCTCCATAGGACATCATACGAGACCAAATCGAACGCTTTGGACAAATCGAGGAAGCAGGCGTACACTGGCGTTTTTCTTTTAGTGTAGTAGTTAACGGTGTGCTTAAGGCACAGTATCGCACTCTCAGTTGATAGGTGCGGACGAAAGCCGAACTGGTTGTCATGGATAGTCACGTACGTGTTCAACTGTGCGTTAAGCAGACCATCAAAAACTTTTGCCACTACGGTAGCGAGAGAGATGGGCCTATAGTTATTTGTATCGGCTAAGTCACCCGTCTTATTTTTAACTACTGGTACTACCACAGTTTTCATGAAATCAGCTGGTAAGTGGCAGTGATTCACGCATAGGGAGTAAAACATTGCTAAGACTCGTGAGATATGGGGTCCGGCATGCAGGAGGTGCTCAACACTAAGCCCATCATGACCTGGAGATTTACCACGAGTCATGTTCTTAATCACCTTCGCAACATCTCTCGCACAAAACCTCGTTCCAACAAACTGACCGCTCAAATTAGTATTGAGCACCGCCCCGGCAGGACCTCGCACAGATTGGACTGTGAAATGCTCCTTAAAAACATTAGCAATTTCAGTAGGTTCACTCACCCCGCCGACGCTCACAGGAAGTCCAGGTCGTACATTTGTCTTGTTTGTACTCTGCCAAAAACCATTGAAATCGCCTTTACGATGCTTTTCAGCGAGGGCATCCATTCTTATCTGATCTTGGTGATCTTGACACCATTTTAATTTCGATTTAAATGCCCTTCTGCTATTGCACATCTCATTGTAAACGCAGCCAGAATTTGGCCTCCCGCATAGTACCCATTCCCTGAACTTGGACCTGGCCACTCCGTGAGCCCCGGCGACGTGTTTGTTCCACCCGACCACGCGTGAGCCACATGCACGCCGTCTGCGGCCTCCTCGGTTCTCCGCCGCCATAGAAGCCGCGCTTTGAAGAGCAGTGACGATGTCAGAGTACAACCTGTTCAGAATATGCCCGTGACTCGGATCGCTACAAACACAATTCGCACAACTCGTATATTCAGCTGGAAAATCGATCAGTTTTAACAATTTATCACACTCATTCATATATTTCGCTATCTGCTCGTCATTTCTATGTCCCCAAATAACATTTTTGTCAGATTCGATACTTTGAGATACCTTAGGGGTCAATGAACTTATGTTACACTCAACTATGAGCGGTAAGTGATCTGAAGACATTGTATCGTATTTTATGCGTACATTAGTCACGCACTGCCTTGCCGATTGAGTCACCACGCAGTGATCTAACCAGCTACAAGTTCCATATACTTGACTAATGTAAGTATAATTGTCAGAATCAACCCCTAGTACATCAATATCGAGACACGTGAAATTTTGCTCATCACAATAGTTGGTCAATTCTTTGAAAAATAGTTCGCGAGGGTCCGCGTTAAAATCGCCTAAAATAAATACGGACTCAATACCGTACTCATTTACTATGGCACACAGTTCACTTAAACAGTCCTTAAATACCTCAAGGTTTTCAGTGGAATTTGTGGGCATATAAATACTTATCACAATCAATATACGATTGTTAGTAATAATTTTAACCGCGCACATACGCACATTTTCACATGGCAACACTGTAACTTGCGGAAAAACACTATGACGCCAAAGTATTGCCACTCCTCCATATGGACGCCCGCGCAGAATGCCTGACGACGTATCTACTGCCGATTTTCCGGTATATCCAAAACCACTATCTATAGTGCTGATATATGGTATGTCGTGCGGCAGCAACCAAGTTTCTTGCAGGCACACAACGTCGCACGTACGGCACAAACTTCTGACGTCATCAACGGATCGCTTCACGTTCTTGCAATTGTAGCTCGCAAAATTATATAAACCGCTATTCATTACGGAGTTCATTTAAGCCGTTAACAGTCCGGAGACCGTTCGATTTATTGTATCTAAAACTAACAAAGCGCCTGAAAATGATACCAGCAGGCCATACTTGTTCATTTAGGTACAATGATAAGTTGCACTCAGATGTAAAGAATTTGTACGCTTTGTGTCCCCTATTTTTCTTCATATTAATTTTCTCTAAAACAACTGTTTCTTTGGTCTTTTTTCGTATATAATCGATTATATCGCACTCCTTTGTATCGAGATGGACATTTGTGATGAAAATAGGAGTTTTCTTATCAGCTGCCTTAAAATTACTATCGGAGTCTCTAGCTACGCCTGTTTAGCTTCTTCATCTTACACGTGAACATTATACATGCAATAGGGTATCGAACTGGGTCTAAAATAAACCATTCTAATTAATTCGTCAGCTAGATCATGGAAAAATATGGGACACGTATTTTTCGTTTTAGCAAATTATTAAAAACCGACAAAGATAATTATAGATCATCAACCTTCCAGAGTGGGGGGTCGTGACGTCACTTATGGGTAAGAATTCTACCCACGAGTGAGGTCACGTGAAACTTCTTAGCACTATTTTACGTCATTTTTTGTTTGTGTAACAAAAGAAATTATACTTACGTGTACAATATTTTTTAGCAATCTAGCTGACGGACTAATTAGTTTTATTAGGATTGTAGCCATTAATTGCATTGCATTTAATTAACAGAATAGATGTTCATTTCAAAGAAAAAACACCGTAATTTTAAAATAATTTAATTATTTTTGTTGTGGAGGATATTTTATGTAGCGTTATATTTCCGTTGTTATATTCCGTTACCTATAAACGCATACATAAATATGCAAACGATAGATTTTTACGATTTTAGTGGGATATTCTTATAACAGTACAATTTGAACGGTTTCAGCGATATTTTTATATAACTTCATTTTTTAATTTCAGTTTTGGGATTTCAGCCGTTAAAGCGTTAAAAACTATTTACTGCCTAAGCACACATATTTAGTTTTTTAGGGCCGTAACTGATTCATTAGAATCTTCTCTTCCAAACGAAATATACCTAATTGTATAATTGTTATAAATATGGTATTTACCTGTCACTAACTAGTGTAGGTAGGATATGCAATTTTATTAGTAAATACACACTTTAGGCAGAGGTATGACGAAGTTAGATTCAGGTAAAGTGAACGAGCTGATTAGAATAGAATGAAAAATACTATTAGAATTTCATACCCAATTGAAGAGAACTTCCTTCTGGAAATATTATGAACCTTTTCCGCCGTGATAATACTTCACTCTTCTCCATACTTGTACTATTAACGTCACCATGACTTAACACTGAATAAAATAAACTTATGAACATCCAAATTGCAGTCTTACTCATTTTGAATTAAGGTTTAAAGTCATATTTAAATTAGAATATTTTTGAGGCTTTAGTGGAACGTGTTTAAAGTTCCAAGATTATGATACAATGTATTGGCTTATCTTGAATAGGAACCGTTCAGCACGATTTACAAATACACCGAAATACCGTTAGAAACGTGTACAGGGTGTTCGATTTGTAGGCTTATTTTTTTCTAGGTATCTCAGAAAAAATCTCATGTCGAATTAGCCCACATCTTACTAAAGAGATCTTATGTTAACTAGTCCGGTCTTACTAGGTTTTAGATATAATATAATTCCTATTCACCGCAAAAGCATAAGTTGCGAACAAAATGTATTTTATTTTACAGATTTTTTTTTACACTTGACCGCGATCTCGCCTGTTGTTAAGCGACGATGTGGTCAAAGATGGAGTGTGCTTATCTAGAAAAAACCGATTCACTCTCGATTTGAAGACACCAAGAATGTAACCATCGCGAAAAATCCACTCCGGCAACGCATTCCACAGCCCAGATAAGAACTTAACACAAAAGTAAAATCAAACCTCTTAGTTCGAGTCTATAGAACGTTCAACCATGAAACTATGTCGCTTTTTTGAGCTACGAGCAGTCCAGTAGAAAGATATTCCTACAACAGCTGGGACTCAGAGTTCAGTGGGGATTGAGATGCAGTTGTTATTCGAAGCCACAACCTCACGATTGCGTGTTCCTGCTTCTAAACCTCTACAGCTTTAATGTTCCTGCGAAGACTATAAACGTGAAAGTTGAGGTGTTTTCATGTTTACTGCTGAATTACGTTGAAACGGCTGAACGGAACAGGTTGAAATTTGGAACACAGATTACACAAGCACAATCTGGAAAATCACATAGGTTAAATATTGCGGGAAAATTACAGGAATAAGAACTACGCGAGTAAAACCGCCGGGTGCTGCGGTAGTATGGAATATACTTTCAATATTTTTTTGAAAATTCAAAATCCTGTACATACCTTCTGATGATAAATGAATGAATTTCATGCATTAATTCAAATAAAGAATCAGAGCAACTTGTCTACCCAACTTTCGTAGGAACTGAGAGGTCGAAATAGTCGCTGTAAGGTGTCTTTTAATCATGTTGTTAAAATCAGCCAAAAAGTTTTAACCTTATAGCTGTTGCCAAATAGGTGAAGTTTGTATATTTTTGAAAGTCCATTCACTCACGGTTTGATCACCATGGAAAATCCATTTTTGGACCTCAAAACCAGATTAAGGAATTTCAATAATTTCTATTTTAAGTATTTCTTTGGTTTTGCGCAATGCCGAAAAAAATATGAAGTAAATTGTTTGATGCATAAACAGAACACCCCAAAATTTATTCCATTTTTTTAAACATCTACTGCATATATTTATAATTTAGCCGTCACAAAGTGACCCACTTCCGAGAACTAGTTCAGCTATGACCCGCGATTCACAATTTGTGTATACGTTTAACCAACTTCAAAAATGGAGGAGATTCTCAATTCTGTTGAATGTTTTTAGAACATCGTGAGGAAATCAGCTTGGAGGTGGTGAAAAGCTAATTTGTCTTAATAATGTGTGATAGCACAAACGAAACACGCACCTTAGTAGTTCAGTAGTGGTAGGACTCTTAGCAGAGTCCGTCTGGGGAAGTTCCACATCTTTGCCAGTTATTCTACTACCAAGCAGTAATGTGCAAACATTACTGTGTTCCGGGTTGAAGGGCAATGTTTCCAGATAAATTACAGGGCTTAGAGAAATAACATCTTAGAGCAGTGCAGTGCTAGGTAATGATTTGGACTCTTCATGTTCCAATAGCTTCAAGTCACTGTGCTGTTATGTGGCAGGCATGTTGCTTACCATCAGGCACATGTCCTGCTCGTCTCGTCACTCTTTATTAAAAAAACTACATAATTAATCTAAGGATTTACTTAGTTCCGGCTATATTTTATAGCATAACGAGAAAAAGTTTCTAACAATTTTGAACTAAGTTGTTTTATAGTAGTTCCATACTACAGAGGCTTTGCTTAGTTTGGGGCCATAATTTTTTTTAATGTAAATTAGTTTTCTGAAGATTACGAGTTCGTTTCGAACTTGCCGATTGAATTGATGAAACTATAAAGACAACGAATTGTTAAGGTGAAGGTATAACAAAGAAAAAAATGTACTGTTAGGTACAACACTCCTTGTGTGTGGAGAGAGTTTCAATTCGTGTAAATAATATAACTTGCATATTATTAAACTAATATATGATAAGAGTAAAAAGTAAAAACTCACTATTTTTTGGTCATCAAAAGTTAATAATTTAAACGAACTAACTACACTTACTATTTATTTATTCATCGAGATAAAAACGGATTACCGATTACAATAGTTTCACAAAATGCTCACATTATTAACTAAAAATAAATACCAATAAATTATTTTTATAACATATTTGCTCGTAAAGGGTCTCTTATTGGACCAATTTCTGTATCGTAATGTATCTTATTACGCACTAGTGCTGTAATGTGTAATGTAAAACGCACGGTTTCAAAATGCTCCGTCCACAGACTAGGTAGAGAGATATGCTCCGTCTAAAACGAACGGTACCTTTTTAAATCTTAGTAAAGAGTTTTTATGTCAGAAAAGTGTGGTCAACATTTTATGAATAAAATTAACTTTGAGAGGTAAAATATAATAAAGAATTATTAAATTCGTTAATTTAATTAATTTAGACCATAAATTACTTTAATTTTTCTGTAACAAAACACAAAAATATTAATTTACTTTATTATTAATGGCATAGCGGCTGGTTCTGTGCCGTTGCTTAAAAAAAAAGGCGCCGATGCGCGCGCATTGCTAATCTGTGATCCATAGAGTGTTTACTTACTCTGTGCTATGATCTGTGATCAAGTAAATATTATTCCGCGCGTTTTTTTTCGCTGTATTGTTTTTATTTGAAAATGTCGTCAGAGTTTTGTTTATTTCCTCGCAAATATGTTATAAAACGTCGTATTATATACGTGCGCTTTGATAATTACAGCCTCTGCTAATTATAGCTCTCGCCTTCGGCTCGAGCTAGCAATAAAGCCTCGGCTGTAATTATCAACTTACCGCACTTATATCATAATGTACTATTACTACATACTAAATTGTTATCACTAGAAATCCACTTAATTTATTTTATTATAAAAAAATGGTTGTCTGTAAAGTCGGTTTACTGACGATAGAACGTGACAACGTCTTAAGAAATCAGTACGCTGATAGCGCGAGTAGTGATACCGCTCGACTCGGCGGGTGGCGCCCTCAGCGCTCAGCTTCGTCCGCATGGCACGGAAGACGAACTAACGGTAACGGCGGAACGTTACAGTTTTGCGGGCGTGCAGCCGGCTTCATCGAATTATAAGACGTTATCACGTCAATAATATTGTTTGGCAGTAGAATAACTATGTATGGTAACGAATATGAATGTAACATTATTTATTTCCACCAAAATAAATACGATCTATCACGACTTCAAAAAAATAATATGATTGGTACTTACTCAGATAATATTTTCCGTTTCAGAATCAAAGCCAGAAGATCTGAAAAGCAATCAGGACCAGGATCCAACTAAATATATTATTGGCGGCGAAAAACGATACGAAATGAAGTTATTTGGTATATTTCTGCTGTGTTACTTGTGCTCTGTAGCATTTCTGGTAATTGATGTAGGAGCCAATAGTGAGTTACTACACAGACCACGACGATACTTGAGCTTTCTTAATATCACAAAGTTTTATGTGAGTACCTTTCTATTTTTCACCATTATACTTAGCTATAGTTTGAAAAACCGTGATGGCTAACTACCTAGAATGCTGGACGCAGAATTTATGGGGACTTCGAGTCTTATACCAAACTTGAAAAAATGCGTATATTAGAATTGTGGGAATTTTCCATGTCAGCTCAGACGTTTCTAAGTGATAAATGTACACACCAATACAAACAGTTTTTTGACGAATTAAAAAACTTTTCCTTGAAGGCGGTTTTCGAAATAACCTCATACACAACATACATACATTCTAGTTTCAAATACGAGTATAGAGGTACATTACGACAACGACATGCCGTTTACGATCAGACGGGCTCTTAGCTTATTTATTGTTTTTGTTTAAACGAAAAAAAAACTGAAATGTGTCATACAGTTTATAATTAAAGCTCTTAATTTGTTCTCAAAATAAAAACTTAACAAAATGGTTTCATTGTTTTAGAAGGCAAAAACCGTAAACATTCCGATTACGTCTAAAATTATGTAAATAAGTATGAAGTAATAGTATAAAATAGTAGTAGTAGTAATATAATATTCAAGTATGTTTTGTATTATTTCAGTTAAAAATAAACTTCAAAGCGAACATGGTACCCTGGAATCAGATCTTTGCCCAAGCTATCGGTTTCAGGATCAACTGGGACGACCCTCCCGACTCTTTTCATTTCCATCGTCACTTCAACAGGAGGGCTGTGTACAGCCAAATGGAATTACTGTTAGACAAGTAGGTATAATGCGCGGAAATTTTTAATGGACTGTCGAAATTAAGAAATGTATAAGATATTAAGAATTCTAGCATCACGCTCGGGAATGATAAGAAATTTTCGGGTACATTCGGGACCATTGCCAGAGCCAAGAGCCAGTGACTTCTAGAAATGCGTTAGCATTGCCCATTGCTGACGCATTTCTAGATGGCTATGCTCATGGTCACGCCCTTGCGATTTCACCCGCGTAGTTTCCAAAGTGAGCTATCAAATCCTGAGTTTTCATTCCTATCGGCGGTTCCAATGACTGCCGTTTTTTTATATCAGCTTATTGTTATCCAAGCGTTGAGCAAAAGCCTCTCTTCCCTCCCCTCCAATGGTTTCTAGCGAGTTATTGTCCAATACTTGTTGTGGACGTTAAAATGGTCTTTCCAGATTCAGATCCAGATCCAGATTACAGACTCTGCAAAGTTTCTTAGCACCATAAAAACTGCTAAAACTGATATTTATTTCCCCACCCAAATAATTGCACCCATTTATTGCATTGCAACTTATATGTTTGCAATCCAGTTATTTATTGATGCAATGTATTTCATTTCGTTAAAGATTTTTTAATAGTATTTTAAAAAAGTAAGGTTGTTTAGCAACATGCCTGCCTATAACAGCGCAGTGATGAGCATGAACATGAGCGTGAACATGAAGAGTTTAAATCATTACCTAGCAGTGCACTGTGCTTGTAACTTAGATACAGATGAAGGTTTATCTCTTGTATTTTCTCTGGAAACATTGCCCTTCAAACCGTAACACTGTTATGTTTGCGCATTACAACTTTTGAGTCTGCACATTACTGTTTGGCGGTATAATAACTGGCAAAGATAAAAAAAACTTTATGGAAATGAGTATAAATGTACCTTTAAATATTCTCAATGTACCGCATAGGTATACAATACACATTCATTGTAAGAAGCCACGGATAGATGGCACAACTTATCTCCTGAAGATTGCCAGCTCTCCATATATATTCCCCGCTCTCTGTATTTATTAGATGTAGTATGTAGATTTATAGATTAACAATTAAAATTATTGCAGGAATGGTCTCAATGGTTTTCACTGCGTTCGCCGAGCTCTTTGTGAATCGGAGATTATTTCTGATTCCAATGAAATATATCATAAGCTGCTGAACATCGTATTCAAGTAAGTGTTTTATTCCATTCGTTTAAGGTAGATAGGGAGATACGAGTGAAGTTTAGAGAAAAAAAAATTAAGTATATAATTATATAATTATTTGTATGACAAAATGATATAACTAAAAATTTACGGTTTTTTAAATTTGCCCTTAATCTGTGCTTTAGGGCGTTTTTGCAAATTTAAAGATTCTAAGTTAACGGCAGTTTACCCTCTAGGTTTTGATTCCCTTGCGACTATCGAAAATTTACGCGAAGCCTAAAGTAAACTGTATTTTTTGATTTCGTTGGATTAGAAGTTTGATTTTTCCCCAGCTTTTAGGGACAGTAGACCTAAGTATTTGACATACATTTCCCTGTCCCAGACCCTGAGAAAAAGGGTCTTAAAAGGACAGGCAGTCAGATGAATGGGCGGACGGATAACAATAAATTGTATCCTATAAGATTATATATAATCTAACGAAGTCAGATCGCAAACTAACCTAACCTAACCAACAGTGAGATTATTCTCATTAGAATCTCGTTAGATTATAATCTGACAGTATTGACAATTTTAGGGAAACATGTTTAGTTACTAAAATGTTGTGTAAAATACATCTCAAATCAATTTTTCTCTTGCAGAAAGAAGTCACTAGCCACGGAAAGATGGCACAACTTATCTCCTGAAGATTGCCAGCTCTCTATATCTCTATGCCCGCTCTCGGTCTTAGATGTAGTTAGATTTACTGATATTATATAATTCTCATTGTATAATTAACATAAATCTTATCTTCTTCTTCTTATATATAAAATTCTCGTGTCACAGTGTTAGTTACCTTACTCCTCCGACACGACTTTACTGATTTTTACCAAATTTTATAAGCATATTCAGTAGGTCTGAGAATCGGCTACTATCTATTTTTCATACCCCTAAGTGATAAGGGTTGTTCACCCCTAAATATATTTTTTTTAATTTTGAACATTTTTTTTTTCTTTTTTTTATAATGTGGCTGTAATACATACCTACAACCCTAAATGTTTACCCTTTTATCACCAACCCCTTTTTTTAATAGCCATTTTAGTAATTTAATCATTTGAAAGTGAACTCCTCCTAAAAGGCGGGACCGATTTGAATGGTTTTTTTTGTGTGTGTACAAGTGGATTCGAGGATGATTTAGATTCACAAATAAAGCCGGTAGATGGCGCTGCAGACAGTGTCTAGGTTATGATCCGAGCGAAGCCGGAACGGGGAGCTAGTCTTAATATATAAAAAACCAGTGTTGTCCCGGTGTGCTCTTCACCAAGTCAACCTATATTCACAGAAGTTAGTCCAATTTGAGAGATAGGATAAGTAGTTTTTATTTCGAATAATGGTCTTTATGACAAAATCGAAGCGAAGCTGGAATGGGTCGTTAGTCCTTTTGTAAATATACCTACAACTTTTTGACTGCGTTTGTATTTAAACTTCTCCTACACGGCTGGACTGATTTTGAGTTTTTTTTTGTGTGCCAGTTAATTCGATAATGATTTAGTTTAACAAAAAGTTTGAAGAACGAAAAGTTTTTTTAAGACGTGTGACTGCATCTGCCTGTTCCGACAGTACCTACCTATAAACAAAGTCGATATTCGTAGATATCTATTCGAATTAATTATTATCGTTTTATGGTTACCATCCTGTACTTTTAAATTAAAATTAATTGTAATATTGGAGGAGAATAAATGTAATACAAAATATATCTATATCTGAGTATTTTCATTCCTTACATTATAATCGTATTTAACCTCAGGGCCGTTTTGTAATAAAGTTTGAAGTTGCTTTTGTTATTGTTTGTTTGGAGTCGGCTCAATATCTAGTAACATAGTTGATTTTTCATAACAACGCATATTTATACTGTTCTTTATCTCAGAAACCTTGCTGAATTCAATGGTATAGCGGCTGAAACAGAGGAGCTTTAATTGTTTGTGTCGAAAATGTGCTTCATTGACGTGTTTCAGTATAGAAGATTTGAGTGATAAATTGCTCAAAATGATTACCGAAATATTGGAATTGACCTAATCTTATCAAATTACTCTAACCAAATGAAACATTGACATCATCTTTGATGTGATCGTGTGCTTGATTTCTAAAAGCAGTAAATGAATCTTGTTCTATTAAATAACTTAAAAATAACACTACAAAACTGAGCGATACATAAATATGTAGGTATGAGTCCGTATTCGAATCGCTACAATATAATTTACAAGTCACAGTAGCACATGACAGACCTAGTTAAAAGTATATCAGAGCCTGCACTCAAAACTCTCGATAACTGGTAACCAAATATGTCCCACTTGTGGGAAACCGTTGGTCCACGTTATTATGTAGCAGTTTCAGTCTTAACCAAACATTACCAGTTGGAACGAGCGCGATATTGTAGTCTTCTAATCTTAGGATTATTTTTAAAATCAGAATCTATTTTGTGCCAGTAACATCGACGATTTAACTCGAAAAAAAAGCTGAGTCCGATGAGAGTATCGTCTCGATAGACAGACCTTTTTACATTATAAACTTCTTGATTAACACCTTTTTGAGAACAGTGACACAGTTTAAACAAGGCAGTAATGTTAAGTGGCAAAGACAAACGATGATTCATGTTTCAAAGAATGGATCTGCGTCAATTTGAGCAAATATGCTTAGAAGATAGTGTATCACGTGATTTTGTCACAATTATTGCAAATTGTAAGTACATCTTCTTATATTATATAAAATTCTCGTATCCACAGTGTTAGTTAACTTACTCCTCCGAAACGGCTTTACTGATTTTTACCAAATTTTATTATAATTTTAATTTTACCATATTCAGTAGATCTGAGAATTAGCTACTAGCCATTTTTCATACCCCTTAGTGATAAGGGTTATTCACCCCTAATATTTTTTTTAATTTTTGGAGAAACAATTTTGTTTTTATTTTTTTATAATGTGGCATTAAAAAATACATAGAATCCTAATTTTTTTGCCTTTTATCACCAACCCCTATTTTTAATAGCCATTTTAGTAATTTAATTATTTTTCATCCCTCTCGATAACTGATCAATTATCGTCTTTTTAGGGTTCCGTAAAACGTAAAAACGGAACCCTTATAGATTCGTCATGTCTGTCTGTCTGTCTGTCTGTCTGTCTGTCTGTCTGTCCGTCCGTATGTCACAGCCACTTTTTGCCGAAACTATGAGAACTACAGTGTGGAAACTTGGTGAGTATATGTATTCTGTGAACCGCATTAAGATTTTTACAAAAGAAATTAAAAAAAACAAAAATTAGGGTTGCCCCTCATACTGAGAACTGAAACTCAAAAATTTTTATTTCATCTATCCTACACGTGTGGGGTGTCTATCGATAGGTCTTCAAAAATGATGCTGAGGTTTCTAATATAGTTTTTGTCTACACTGAATAGTTTGCGCGAGAGACACTTCCAAAGTGGTAAAATGTGTGTCCCCCCCCCTCTAACTTCTAAAGTAAGAAAATGAAAAATCTAAAAAAAATATATGATGTACATTACCATGAAAACTACCAACGAAAATTAGTTTGAACACGATCTGATGAGTAGTTTTTTTTTAGTACGTCATAAATACACTATTATTAAAACTTCGATCAAAGTTACAACGAACTACAAGAACTATGTGTACTATGTATATTATGTTACTTGCTGCAACGGAACCCTTCATGGGCGAGTCCAACTCGCACTTGGCTACTTTATTTGTAAATGTTTTTCACTCTATTTCGATTAAAATTTCTGGGAGCTTAGGCAAATCTAAAATTGTTTTATAAAAATAAACATTTATTTTTAAAGTTTAGGGTTGCCATGGATGGTTTGGATTCACGAACCAGCCCGGCAGGTGGCGCTGCAGTTAGTATCTAGGTTATTTTTCTAGCGAAGCCGGAACGGGCCGCTAGTATTATATATTTGTAATACATTTCAATCTGTTTTGTAATGTATTCAACTTAGTACTAAATCGGAGGATTTTTGAGACTCTACCTCACTGTGTTATTGAAGATTCAGACTTGCGGTGGCATTTCTGATAACTCTTCCTTCTGGTTTTGTACATGCAAAAGATTTCACGTGATGTTTTCCTTTCGCCGTTAAGACAATATGTTCACGTTTCCAGCTTTCTGTATGTTTTCTTTCCTTGTTGAATCTTTTTCGGCTATTTACTCATTAATAGAACAAAATTATTACCAACTATTATAATGGGTATAAGACTGATATTATTTTGTAACTATACATATCTAAAATTATAAACAAAATTGTAACCTACTCATAACTGTATTTTTTTTATTTCTGGCTGTTTTTTTTATTTACCATGCAAACTAACTTGTTTTGTTACTGACAAATGAAAAATGTTGCCAAATGCACCAAAGTAGCAGCGCAGCATAAGCAGCCAATTAATATGTTCAGTGCTAGGACTCGGAGCCTACTCTTGTAAGGATAAAGTTAAGGCTATAATCCACCACGCTGGCCCGGTGCAGGTTGGTGGATAACACATGACTCGAAAAGATTCTAGGTTCATGTCGGTTTCCTCACGGTGTTTTCCTTCACCGTCTTAAGTTGTACATTATGCACAAGACTTCGAGAAGACAGTGGTATGGGTGTGATTTGAACCCGGGTCTCCGGATCGGCAGTTGCCGTTCTTCCGACTAGACTCGCCGTAATCTACCATGTCAACCATGTCACACTTGAGTAACTTGTTAATTAACTAATAATTGACTGGCCTCCTGGCTTAGTTGGTAGTAGCTCTGCCTGCGAAGCCGAGGGTCGTGGTTTCGATTCCCACTCAGTGAAAATATTTGTGTGATGAATTCAAATGTTTGCATTGTGTCTGGGTGTTTCTATGTATCATATATATGTATTTACAACTATATAAGTTTTATATCAGCTATCTGGCCGCCATCATACAAGCTTTGTTTAGTTTGGAGTCAGATGGTGTTGTGTGTGAACTGTCCTCCATTATTTATTTATTTATTTATTATTTAATAACAATTTCATTTGTGTCATTTTTTCAGCGTGCAAAATGCAAATGCAAAAAAATAATCAGAATATCTCAAATCTTTTGTGACATGAACTTAACTAAACTACGCTGATCTATAAATAATTAGCAGAGGAAGACTCAGCGAGAATGAACAAATCATACGGCGTGTTTCTTATTTGTTACGTGTTCTTACTGGCGTATATACTAATTGACGTGGGAAAGGCCAGTGATACCCAATTATTGGAGAGACCTAGGAGGTTCCTGAGCTTCCCCAATATAACTCATTTCTTCGTAAGTACACTTACTGCTGTTACTATGTCTGTGCTAAATTATATAACTTTATCGAAAGTAGGTATTACATGTCAAGACAGTATGTTTTTTTTTGCTGTGCCAAAAATGGCGGATAAGCATTAAAGCAACCAGTGATAGAACTTAGTGATGACGTACAGAGCTGTCATTGGATGAAAAGTTTGGACACCGTCTGAAGAATCAATTTACCAAACTACAAACGGGAATTCAGGAAAGATGCCGACAGGACGAGCGATATATAATGATAGAAATTCGTGACCGATGGATGACATAAAATGTTTTAACATTTAATAAATAACATAAGCCTACAAAATGATATGTATATATTTAGTTATGCGTACAGAACACCATCAAATTATTATCCTACTTTGTAATTTAGACTTTATGTATGTAGGTGATCCACTAGCAGCTATGCTAAATTGGGTACTTGAGTTTTGGCTGCTATGAATTCAACCTTGGCGTCATTAACAACAATTTTTTAAAGATTTTAGAATTGCAATCACCTGACGTTTAGAAAACCCTCATCACAAAAGGACCATTAAATTCATTTTAAAAGTCTGATGTCAATAAATCGTCTAGAATTTAAAAATTCCTTTCACGACTCGTCTTTCCTCCCGAATCCACGGGGACCGACCACGCTACGACATTCATTTACCTTTTCACTCGATTATCTATACCTACCTACTAATCGATTTACTCTCAAAAATGCCGATGCTTCAACGAGTTTTAGCACCTCATTCTGTGAGTACCTTATTTTTACTAGACGATGTTTTGACTATGATACTCTTTTTATTATTAACCGACCTGAAAGTATTCGGACTGCTCGTATCTCGGAAAACTGACATCGTTTCATCGTTGACGTTGCAAAGACTCGAACTCGAAGAGGCCTAACTCTACTTTTGTGATAAGAACACCTAGGCTGTGGAATGGTTTTCCGGGGTGGGGTTTTCCCGATCGATGGTTACAACATTGGTGTCTTCAAATCGAGAGTGAATCGGGTGTTTTAGGCCACATCGTCACTTATCATCAGGCAAGATGGTGGTCAATTGTAAATCTATTCAAGTAAAAAAAAGCAGAAGGTTTCAATTCTTCAAAAATTGGTCGAGTTATTATTGCGTTTCTTTTAAAGATCAAGTACCTGGGTGACCGAGCTTTGCTCGGTTTAAATACTAAATATACTTAGATACCTACAGGTAAAAGACTACAAGAAATAGATTTTCTTAAAAAAAACGAATTGAAAAAAGAAGAGAACCGAAAACAGAAAAAGGTTCGAATCCAGACGGATTCGAACCCAGAGCTACTAATTCGTGACCGCTATGAGCGCCCGACTTCCCGTCTGAGCTAATTTTATTATGCTGTCGCGTCACGCGTCGAAATTTACCTTCACATTCTAATGTCTAATGTGACAGTTTTTCATTGTCTAAAAACGCGCATAATATGCGTTTTTTTGTAAATAAGACCTAGTTAGATCGATTTATCGTCCCCGAAATCCCCTGCATACATAATTTCATGAAAATCCGTCGAGCTGTTTCCGAGATTCAGATTCTATATATATATACATATTTATATAGGTACAAGAATTGCTCGTTTAAAGGTATAAGATAAGATATTGTGTTACTAACACGAGTTTTTGAAGTGAAAACTTCTTTTGGCGCACCTAGACAGATTTTTCGTGGGCTGTGAAATGAATTCTATCGTCACGCTCGGGTATGATAAGAAATCTTCGAGTAAACTCGGGACCATAGCCATTGGCCATCTAGAAGTGCGTCAGCCAATGGGAAATGGTGAAAGGGCGTGGCCTGCCCATCATGGCATGACCATCTAGAAATGCGTCAGCCAACTAGACGGGCAAGCCATGATGGCGAGGCCACGCCCTCCGGTTACACCCGTGTAGTTTCCAAAGTACCTAAGCTATCTAATTCTGAGTTATAAGTTTTCACTTCTATCGGCAGTTCCTATGACTGGCATTTTTTTTTTGTTTAAATTAAATAGATAATGATAATTTAACCTCAATTTCAGGTTAGAGTGAACTTCAAAGCGAACATGGTTCCGTGGAATCAGATCTTCGCTCAAGCAGTCGGGTTCCGTGTCAATTGGGACGATCCTCCAGACTCCTTCCATCCATACCACCATCTCAATAGAAGAACTTTATACAGCAATCTAGAGTTACTATTGGACAGGTAAGGTTTTTTTTGACGTGATAACGTCTTATAATTCGATGAAGCCGGCTGCACGCCCACAAAACATGACGTCATGTACCGTTACCGTCGGTCGTTACCGTCGGTCGTTACCGTCGGTCGTTACCGTCGGTCGTTACCGTCGGTCGTTACCTCGCCGCATGTTTATTACAGTTGTATTAATTATTTCGACCAGTAGTTCAAGCGGGGATGTAGCTCAGTGGTAGAGCGTTCGCTTTGCATGTGAAATGCCCGGGGGTTCGATCCCCGGCATCTAAAAGCTTTTTTGCATTGTTTTGATTGAAAATGACTAAATTCTACTGATCACTTTTTACATACAAATCTATTAAACAAATTAAATTAAAATTTTCTTTTGAAAAATGCTACCATTCCATCAGTATTTTCTTAAGACGTTGTCACGTTCTATCGTCAGTAAACCGACTTTACAGACAAACATTTTTTTACAATTTATTTTAATTATATTTTTAATGGTATTATTTTATTTCAATTTATTTTTTAATGTAATATACTTAATAGGGTACCGGACTGGGTCAAAAATACACCATCCTAATTAGTCCGTCAGCTAGATCATGGAAAAATATTGAACACGTATTTTTTGTTTTTGCATAACATTAAAAATCGTCAAAGATATAGACCATCAAACTTCGAGAGTGGGGGGTCGCGACGTCACTCGTGAGTAAAAATCGGACTCACAAGAAGTGACGTCACACGAAACTTCGAAGCGCTGTATCTTCGTCATTTTTTGTTTGTGAAACAAAAGAAAAAATACGTGTACAATATTTTTTGGCAATCTAACTAACGGGCTACTTAGTTTTTTTTAGGATTGTACCCTATTATCAATTACGTTTGGTTTCGCAATCGGGAGGTTTTTGAAGTGAAAACTTCTTTTGGTGCTCCACACACCGATTTTATCGTGAGCTGTGAATTGACTTCAAGCGCCATGTTTGTAAATGAAAGAAAACTTCGGGTAAATTCGGGATCATGGCCATCTAGATATGCGTTGGCATTTCTGCATGGCAATGGCGGGTTTCTATGGTTATTTTTACACATTTACCTACACATCTAAATATGGTCATCTAGTCTAGATAGCGATACTTAGAAGACGTATACAATATACACGATAATGCTTTGAAGATATAACCCAGACTAGCAAAAACCTTCGGTTTCACCCACTTAGTTTCCAAAGTGAGCTATCAAACTCTGAGATATAAGTTTTCACTTCTATCGGCAGTCCCTATGACTGTCCATTTTTTTTACATTCTCAACGCCGCATACCACCATCTCCCCTGATATTAAGTGACGATGCAGTCATCGGTGCAGCGTACTTCTACACAAAAAAAACACTAATTTGAAAACACCAACATTGTGAACATCGGGAAAAACTTACTCAGGGAATGTATGGAAAGCCTAGACGTTATTATCACAAAGTAAAGTCATCCTCTTCGTTCGACGATTTGAAACGTCAAACGTGAAAGATGTCACTTTTTCGAGCTACTTGGGCATAGTCTTGCATTATGTATTTTTCATTCCACTATTACTTTTTTGTGTTACTTCAAAACTATTTGTGGGTGAATCGAATGTATTGATTATTTTTTTACTTAAAAACTACGACCAATAGTCTCATTTGACCAAGATTTATGTACTTAAATTATTACAATCCAGCTCCAGCTTCAAAAAAAATTATCCAGCTCGAATTAATAAACTCTTTTTATCAAATTCTTACTCAAACTCAAAGATAACTAACTAATCAGTTATCTTTGTAATGTCGTGATTATTTTACGGTAAAGGGAGCAGAACATTTAAAAACAGTGTTATCTACTGCCTATGTTCGGCTTGTGGGCTTAAGAGGGCCGCTTCAAAGATGATAATCTTGAAAGCACCTGTCAAAATGGGCCAATAAAGTTTCATTTTCCTTCCAATTTAACAAATCCTACTAAAATTATAAATGCGAAAGTTTTTTTTTTGGGTATTTACTGCTCAACCACATTGGAACGTATGAACGGATCGGGTAATAGTTTGGAACACGGTGAGATCATAGTCTAGAATGGCACGTAAGCTATTCCAGTGGCGTTTTTTATCTATTACGGGGAAATAAGGTAAATGGGGAAATGCGCAGCACTGCTATATACTTATTTGCAAATTTGAAGATCATCTGCGGTTTTTTAAACCATTTATTTGAATTCAACGTGATGTTTCCGGCGCAATTATAATAAAAATATTCAAAGACAACATATACACGTATCATTTTTAGGGTTCCGTAAAACGTAAAAACGGAACCCTTATAGATTCGTCATGTCTGTCTGTCTGTCTGTCTGTCTGTCTGTCCGTCCGTATGTCACAGCCACTTTTTGCCGAAACTATGAGAACTACACTGTTGAAACTTGGTAAGTAGATGTATTCTGTGAACCGCATTAAGATTTGAATAAAAAAAAAATTAAAAAAGAAAAATTAGGGTTGCCCCCCATACTGAGAACTGAAACTCAAAAATTTTTTTTTCATCAAACCTACACGTGTGGGGTATCTATCGATAGGTCTTCAAAAATGATGTTAAGGTTTCTAAAATCATTTTCGTCTACACTGAATAGTTTGCGCAAGAGACACTTCCAAAGTGGTAAAATGTGTGTCCCCCCCCCCCCCTCTAACTTCTAAAGTAAGAGAATGAAAAATCTAAAAAAAATATATGATGTACATTACCATGTAAACTACCAACGAAAATTAGTTTGAACTCGATCTGATGAGTAGTTTTTTTTAGTACGTCATAAATACACTATTATTGAAACTTCGACCAAAGTTACAACGAACTACAATAACTATGTGTACTATGTATATTATTGTTACTTGCTGCAACGGAACCCTTCATGGGCGAGTCCAACTCGCACTTGGCCACTTTATTATAATCATCATTAATATAATCATTAACAATGATTTTTGTACACTTTTTTAACGTTTAAAATTATAATTTTCAGAAATGGCTTGAACGGGTTTCACTGCGTACGACGAATATTTTGTGAAATGGAAGCAATTTCAGAATCCAACGAAATGTATCATAGGATTTTGAAAATTATATTTAGGTGAGTCTACTTACTTGTAAATGCTGTAATAGTCTTGCAAAAGATCGCTCATAATCCATAATTTATACAACGCCCAAACGGAGATATATTTCGAATTCGAAATACGTCAATAATGACTACTTTTTTAACTACAATTACCTAAATACAATTTCTGTACTAGAGGGCAACCGCGCTCATGTTGACTAGAAGACATATAGGTTGATGCGATCAGCATATTTCTTTAATGTTATTATAGTAAGAATGGTCAAATTTAATTGGTAGAATGCTTTTTAGCAAGACATATGTCTGCAGGCAACCCTTAGTCATGCTTGCCCATAATAATTATGCAGCATTATACGATCGCTACCTAGGACTGCATTGATTGCGTTACCTAGACTCAAAACTGATTTATATCAATTTGACTACCCTGGAGTTTGTCGAACAATGTTTATTACATGTCGATTTGTGAAAAGAACGGATACCGTTTCTTTACGTAGGTACATTGATGCATAAATATATTGAACTAAACTGAAAAGAATGGCGGGAAGCGGATGAATGCGGTGAGCCGAGGACTGGATTTGGTGGCACAATATTGGAAAGGCTTATGTCCAGTAGTGGACGAACATGGGCTGATGATGACGATGATGATGTTATTTAAATACGAATAGATACGATAGAACTACGAGCGCAGTGCAGTGCTAGGTAATTATTTAGACACTTCATGTTCCATTAGCTGCATGTCACCGTGCTGTTATGTGGCAAGCAAGTCGCTTACTATCAGGCACAGTTATCTAGGTTTTAAAAATGAGAAATATTGTGTAATAAAAACTCATACATAATTGCCTACTTCCCAATCTACCATCGATTTATTTACTCGCAACAAGCTCAATTAAATTTAATAATGTATTTAATTAACATTTCAGAAAACAATCGCAAGCAACAACATTATGGTACGACGTTTCACGAGAAGATTGTCAGCTGTCTGTATCTCAGTGCCCATTCTCCGTACTAGATGTTAGTAGATATACTGATGTACTCTGACGTAACTTCAACGAATCACTTCGTAAAAGTGACAATAGCACCTGTGAAGATTAATGCTGATATTGTGGATTGAAGCATGACAGCAATCTGCATATTTGCGTTTTGCATATTCGTCCATCGCATGTACGTGCGTCGTTTAATTGTACAAAAAATGTTTTGACGTACTGAAATGCGATCGGTTCTGTATGCTTGGGCAATAAAAGACTGTGAGTGGTCGTCTCACACATCAGCATTTAGTAGTATAACTGGCTTAGTGGCTTCGTCCGTATTAAGTCTACCTGCGAGGTCATGGGTCGGGGATTGATTCCCACCCAGGTCAAATATGTTTGTGCTGAATACAAATATTTGTTCTAAGTCTGGAGGTTTCTTTGATTAAAAAGAATGTACAATTATAAAGTATTATTTTAATAGATTATTTTTAAATATTAAACATTAAATAAAATAATTCGCGACATCACTCGTGAGTAAAAATCGTACTCACAAGTGACGTCACACGAAACTTCGAAGCGCTGTATCTTCGACATTTTTTGTTTGTGAAACAAAAGAAAAAATACGTGTACAATATTTTTTGGCAATCTAACTAACGGGCTACTTACTTTTTTTGAGGATTGTACCCTATTGATGATAGCTTCGAACGGACTAAACCAATATGACTCACTCATGGGTTATGATTTGCCTCGGTTTCTAGGAGTTATTATTCTATGGCGTAAGGAAGCTGTTTTATTGCCAGCGAGGTCAAACAATTGACATTGTAAACGTGGAACTTACATAAATAAAGAACAAAAAACATACTTTCTACCAAATCTCCACCAAATGGAATTGTTTTAATAGCGTCCTGCGGTTATACCTGCTATATAAAGTAGATTGTGTGTTATTCTAGAACAAATCGTATCTGTAAGCAATATTAGTCAGATCCGATCAACAGTTTTTGCACGAAAAAGTAACGAATGCTAATACACAATATCTTTTGCGAGTATTACATCATTATGTATTTGTAGTAGTAGGACTCTTAGGAGAGTCCGCCTGGGGAAGTACCACACCTTTGCCAGTTATTCTACCGCCAAGCAGTAATGTGCAAACATTACTGTGTTCCGGTTGGAAGGGCAATGTTTCCAGAGAAATTACAGGGCTTAGAGGAATAACAACTTAGATCTCTGGGTGATGAGCGCAGTTCGGTGCTAGGTAATTATTTGGACTCTTCATGTTCCAATAGCTGCGTATCACTGTGCTGTCATGTGGCAGGCATGTTGTTTACCATCAGGCACATGTCTTGCTCGTCTCGTCACTCTTTTTTTTTTTTTAAATAAAGTTATAATACAAAGTGAAGTCACGGCTGGTCTAGTAAAGTTACGGCTGGTCTATTAATGACGTTGTAGTGTTTTTGTTATGGTTTAAAAACATGACCATACTTTTAGGCAGGACTTTTGTAAATTTTATCTAGTTACAGATTCTCTAATCTTGTGTTTAAGACTAAACTTGTTGCACAGTGACAATGTGATGTATGGCCAGTATAAATTTTGCTAATTAAAAGTGTATTTATGCGTTTGTACTACAAGCGATTCCTCGCGGTTTTGCCCGTGTGATTCCCATTTCCGTAATTTTCTTGCAATAAAACGGAGCTCTTGTAGTTTCAGGTTTAATTTACTGTTTTCCAATTTTCAATCTGTTAAGCCTTGCTCTGATGTGATTTGGGTACAAACATCAAAACTTTCACATTATAAATAATACTAACAGCATTCCGCAGTTACACTCACGTAGTTCCCGTTCCCGTAAATTTCCCACAGCAAAAGTAGCCGATGTGCTATTCCAAACTAAGTATTATATATGTTCCAAATTTCAACCCGATCCGTTCAGCTGCTCCAATGTAATTGACTAACAAAAATTCAAACTTTGGTATTCATAATATTAGTCGGATTTTGTTAACTACAGACTTAACACAGTATTAAGCGCCACCCCAAGAAACTTGAACCTAATCACTTCTCAATTCCCTGATCAACACTTCAGAGACTATAAAACCTCACACGACTCCATCTCTTTTCCTTTCCCTTGGGAGTATATCTTCCATCTTTGTCGTTAGTCGCCAGCATACCACAGCAGAGTAAGCACAAAGTAAATCTGGTTAGTAACTGGTCAATAAATTCCCGATGCGACTAAATCGCCGACTAGGAGACTGATTGCCTATTGGGAAATTGAGGGTAGGTACTATTTGTTCTCGATCTAAATTGACATGCAGTTATGCATTTGGCGAATTCACTGTTCAGCAATTCATGGATACACCTTCGGAGACTGGGCAACTGATCTGCATGATCTAATACCACCTTGCCCTTTTTTCTATAAGACTTCTATTAGCTCGAAGAAGCGACATCGTTTCATGGTTGATGTTCCCAATACGCGGACGAAAAGGTTTGACTCTACTTTTGTGATAAAAATGTCGCGGCTGTAGAAAGAGTTGTCTGTGGAATGCGACTGAAAGTTAAGTCGGACTGGGCTGAAGTACAAGTAGGATTGGAGTACAACAAGCTTGGAGACAAGTCGCAATAAGAAAGAGGGGGGACCTTTGCCCAATATATGGTTTCTTCCAAAAGAACAATGTTAGCATCGTAACTAAAAACTGATCGGATCATACGAACATCAATTCGAAAATTCAAAAATTTAAAGTTTTCAACCGCCAGACATTGCAGGCTGCAACCTGAACCTAGTTCCACGCTAGACTCCCTAACACGAGTTTTTGAGGTATGCTATCTGTAGCAATTATGAAGGCCTCTGACACGTAAAGATAAAATATTGTTGGACATCCCTCACTCAACACTAGTTAGTCCCAAGTTTTTTTTGCAAGTTATAGTTTTTGTATGATAAAGAGTCATCTATGAATTTCATAACACGGTAGTATCATCTTAATATATATAAATCTCCTGTCACGATGTTTGTCCGCGATGGATTCCTAAACTACTTAATCGATTTTAAATAAAATTGGCACACCGTGAGCAGTCTGGTCCAACTTGAGAGATAGTTTTTTTTTTCGATTAATAGTCCTTAAATGACGAAATCCGAGCGAAGCTGGAACGGGCCGCTAGTAGTATATATAAATATCTGTGGTAGTATAAGGTAATTTTTCAATTTGCTAGGCAGTAGAAACTTGAGGCAAACTGCCATAGGTATCTCTAAAAACAAAGAGTGATGTTTCGGCTGGATTTAGTAAGTATCCAATTTATAGTGCTACATAAACAAGTTAAATATATAGATGAATCTGGTCTTATTGCTCTCGTTGCCTAAAAACTTATCTTGAGTTGTGGTGACGGTCATATTGTAGATGAAAATGATATCCGCACATGGCTTCAGCTGGGATCGGCGCAGCCATTTGGCAGAATTGGTGCCAAAGTTGGAAATACCTTTGGGATAGCTATCGAATACAATTACCACGTCTGTACCGTAGTGTTTTTTATGTATGTTACGTATTTCTGGCATATGTCGAAGTAGGTAACGTTGTTGTCCCACATAACCCTGTGTAAAAGAAACCCACCGACACAATCCAACAATGAATTTTGGGTTCAGCCCTAAGACCGGAGGTGTCGCTGATTTTTTGCAGTGTCGCGGAGGTGTCGCAGTGGCGCGGATTTCGCTCGGTAAAGTAACATAACTCTGAAGGTATTGTCAGGAGGAAATGGCGAAAGGGAAAAAAAAAAAAGTTAAATTTTTGCCTTTCGGAAGCAATAACTTGAAAAATATTGATGAAAAAAAGAAAAGTTGTGGATGTAAAAGTTAGTAAATTTAATTTAGAAGAGAAAAGGTCTTAACAATTTTTTGCCTAACACTAACAGTTCTCGAGATATCGAATTAAACGCGTTTTCATCGAAATTACCTTGAGCTGACTATGCCAGAATCCCTCAAATTGGAATATAAGCTCAGAATGCACCCCTCTATCGATCCTTTATAGTCCCCAAACTACATAATTTAATGTTTTTTTATTCCATTTTTTTGCCTAATTTCATTGGGTTATACTTTTTAAACTACAGTTACCTAAATACAATAGATATTGTATTTAGGTAATAGGTGGACTAGGAGACATATAGGTTGATGCGATCAGCATAATTCCTTTATGTTATTATAGTAAGAATGGTCAAATTTAATTGGTAGAATGTTTTTTAGCAAGACATATGTCTGCAGGCAACCCATAGTCATGCTTGCCCATAATAATTATGCAGTATTATACGATCGCTACCTAGCACGGCATTGATTGCGTTACCTAGACTTAAAATGATTTATATCAATTTGACTACCCTTGAGTTTGTCGAACAATGTTTATTACATGTCGATTTGTGAAAAAAGTTTGTGAAAAGAACGGATACCGTTTCTTTACGTACATTGATGCATAAATATATTGAACTAAACTGAAGAGAATGGCGGGAAGCGGATGAATGCGGTGAGCCGAGGACTGGATTTGGTGGCACAATATTGGAAAGGCTTATGTCCAGTAGTGGACGAACATGGGCTGATGATGACGATGATGTTGTTATTTAAATACGAATAGATACGATAGAACTACGAGCGCAGTGCAGTGCTAAGTAATGATTTAGACACTTCATGTTCCATTAGCTGCATGTCACCGTGCTGTTATGTGGCAAGCAAGTCGCTTCCTATCAGGCACAGTTATCTAGGTTTTAAAAATGAGAAATATTACGTAATAAAAACTCATACATAATTGCCTACTCCCCAATCTACCATCGATTTATTTACTCGCAACAAGCTCAATTAAATTTAATAATGTATTTAATTAACATTTCAGAAAACAATCGCAAGCAACAACATTATGGTACGACGTTTCACGAGAAGATTGTCAGCTGTCTGTATCTCAGTGCCCATTCTCCGTACTAGATGTTAGTAGATATACTGATGTACTCTGACGTAACCTCAACGAATCACTTCGTAAAAGTGACAATAGCACCTGTGAAGATTAATGTTGATATTGTGGATTGAAAGCATGACAGCAATCTGCATATTTGGGTTTTGCATATTCGTCCATCGCATGTACGTGCGACGTTTAATTGTACAAAAAATGTTTTGACGTACTGAAATGCGATTGGTTCTGTATGCTTGGGCAATAAAAGATTGTGAGTGGTCGTCTCATACATCAGCATTTAGTAGTATAACTGGCTTAGTGGCTTCGTCCTTATTAAGTCTGCCTGCGAAGTCATGGGTCGGGGGTTGATTCCCACCCAGGTCAAATATGTTTGTGCTGAATACAAATATTTGTTCTAAGTCTGGATGTTTCTTTGATTAAAAAGAATGTACAATTATAAAGTATTATTTTAATAGATTATTTTTAAATATTAAATATTAAATAAAATAATTCGCGACGTCACTCGTGAGTAAAAATCGTACTCACAAGTGACGTCACACGAAACTTCGAAGCGCTGTATCTTCGTCATTTTTTGTTTGTGGAACAAATGAAAAAAAACCCGTACAATATTTTTTGGCAATCTAACTAACGGGCTACTTAGTTTTTTTGAGGATTGTACCCTATTGATGATAGTTTCGAACGGACTAAACCAATATGCCTCACTCATGGGTTATGATTTGCCTCGGTTTCTGGGAGTTATTATTCTATGGCGTAAGGAAGCTGTTTTATTGCCAGTGAGGTCAAACAATTGACATTGTAAACGTGGAACTTACATAAATAAAGAACAAAAAACATACTTTCTACCAAATCTCCACCAAATGGAATTGTTTTAATAGCGTCCTGCGGTTTTACCTGCTATATAAAGTAGATTGTGTGTTATTCTAGAACAAATCGTATCTGTGAGCAATATTAGTCAGATCCGATCAACAGTTTTTGAACGAAAAAGTAACGAATGCTAATACACAATATCTTTTGCGATTATTACATCATTATGTATTTGTAGTGGTAGGACTGCAGAGCAGCAGAGCAGAGCAGAGAGAGTGTAGCAGAGTCCGCCTGGGGAAGTACCACACCTTTTCCAGTTATGCTACCGCCAAGCAGTAATGTGCAAACATTACTGTGTTCCGGTTTGAAGGGTAATGTTTCCAGAGAAATTACAGGGCTTAGAGGAATAACAACTTAGATATCTGGGTGACGAGCGCAGTGCGGTGCTAGGTAATTATTTGGACTTTTCATGTTCCAATAGCTGCGTGTCACTGTGTTGTCATGTGGCAGGCATGTTGTTTACCATCAGGCACATGTTCTGCTCGTCTCGTCACTCTTTATTTTAAAAAAAATGAAGTTATAATACAAAGTGAAGTCACGGCTGGTCTAGTAAAGTTACGGTCGTAGTGTTTTTGTTATGGTTTAAAAACATGACCATACTTTTAGGCAGGACTTTTGTAAATTGTATCTAGTTACAGATTCTCTAATCTTGTGTTTAAGACTTAGTGCCAGTAAAAATTTTGCTAATTAAAAAAAATAACGGTGTATTTATGCGTTTGTACTACAAGCGATTCCTCGCGGTTTTGCCCGTGTGATTACCATTCCCGTAATGTTCTTGCAATAAAACGGAGCTCTTGTAATTTCAGGTTTAATTTACTGTTTTCCAATTTTCAATCTGTTAAGCCGTTTTGATGTGATTTAGGTACAAACATCAAAACTTTCACATTATAAATAATACTAACAGCATTCCGCAGTTACACTCGCGTAGTTCCCGTTCCCTTAAATTTCCCACAGCAAAAGTAGCCGATGTGCTATTCAAAACTAAGTATTATCTATGTTCCAAATTTCAACCCGATCCGTTCAGCCGTTCCAATGTAATTGACTAACAAAAATTCAAACTTTGGTATTCATAATATTAGTCGGATTTTGTTAACTACAGACTTAACACAGTATTAAGCGCCACCCCAAGAAACTTGAACCTAATCACTTCTCAATTCCCTGATCAACACTTCAGAGAATATAAAACCTCACACGACTCCATCTCTCTTCCTCTCCCTTGGGAGTATATCTTCCATCTTTGTCGCTAGTCGCCAGCATACCACAGCAGAGTAAGCACAAAGTAAATCTGGTTAGTAACTGGTCAATAAATTCCCGATGCGACTAAATCGCCGACTAGGAGACTGATTGCCTATTGGGAAATTGAGGGTAGGTACTATTTGTTCTCGATCTAAATTGACATGCAGTTATGCATTTTGCGAATTCACTCTTCAGCAATTAACAATAACTAAAATCTGATCGGTTCCGGTTAAGTTACAGCTGGTCTAGTCGGGAGAACGGCGGCTGTCGATCCGGAGACCTCGGGTTCAAACCCCACACGCACCACTGTCTTTTCGAAGCCATCTGCGTAATGCCGCTAACTTAAAACGGTGAAGGAAAACATCGTGAGGAAACCGACATGTACCTAGAATCTTTCGAAGTCATGTGGCATCCGCCAACCCGCACTGGGCCAGCGTGGTGGATTATGGCCTTAACTCTCTCCTTGCGAGAGAAGGCCCCGAGTCCCAGCAGTGGGAACGTTTAGTGGGCTGTTGATGGTGATGATGATGATGATCGGTTCCTACGAACTTCTATTCGAAAATTCAAAAACTTTAAAGTTTTCAACTGCCAGACATTGCAGGTTGCAGTAGTTCCACGCTAGACTCCCTAACACGAGTTTTTGAGGTATGCTATCTGTAGCGATTATGAAGGCCTCTGACACGTAAAGATAAAATATTGTTGGACATCCCTCACTCAACACTAATAGTCCCAAGTTTTTTTGCAAGTTATAGTTTTTGTATGATAAAGAGTCATCTATGAATTTCATAACACGGTAGTATCATAGTATATATAAATATCTGTGGTAGTATAAGGTAATTTTTCAATTTGCTAGGCAGTAGAAACTTGAGGCAAACTGCCATAGGTATCTCTAAAAACAAAAAGTGATGTTTCGGCTGGATTTAGTAAGTATCCAAGTTATAGCGCTACAAAAACAAGTTAAATATTAAAAGTAAAAACGTTTCATTGATGCTACTGTTTATTTAACAGTTTACTTGTATATACGTGTAATCAAAATTTAAAATTATTTCCTGGTAGGTATGTGTAAAATGACATGGAATAGTTTAAAACTCAGTTTAAAGTTGCAATAGTTCGTTTTGCAAATTAATTGTATGGGTATAGTAATATTACACTACCCGAGCGAAACTGGAACCATCGACTAAGAACTCATACATAAATTGTAAATACATAATTATGTAAGTACATATTATTTACTCGGAGAACAAATATACTAATATCTATTGTTTGTCTTGGCTGTCACTAAAACCCACATCCTCCATCTCCGCCTAACCAACTACGCCACCAAGTCAGTCTTGCATCTTGGTAGCAAAGTCTATTAAAACTGTGTTAGTAGTTTTTGAAACGAAAATACTTCATTGTTGGAACAATGCCTAGATGTCTGCCGCAACACACGAATCAACGTTCTTCTATTGCCATGTTGAGATCTTATATTACATTTTAATTTGATATATAAACACTGTCCATACATTTCTTTCGAGAGTAGTTACGTCACTCGATCGAGTTCCATAAGTAGTTCTCCTCCAAGTTAAAGTAAAGATTCCCGCGGAATGATAGCGGTGACGTGACCGGCATCCTACATGAGATTTACTTGATTCTGTCGTCTGCTCATAGAAACCCCTAAGAGATAAGTGGCGACGAAATTAGGAACGACTGACGGAAGAAGCTGATTGCATTTTTTTTTGTATTACTTATGAGTTGTGCAAATAAACCTAATAGTCCAAGATCCCAGAGCTGCCAGATGTCACCTATTTTCTGATGAATGAAATGTGGACGATTGAGTAGAGTTAGTGAGTACTAAGAACACATGCTTACTCGCTAATTTGCTTAGACGGCCAATTTTGAGATATTTTTTTTTAAATAAAGAGTGACGAGACGAGCAGGACGTGTGCCTGTTGGTAAGCAACATGCCTGCTACATAACAGCACAGTGACACGCAGCTATTGGAACATGAAGAGCCAAAATCATTACCTAGCACCGCATTGCGCTCGTCACCCAGAGATCTAAGTTGCTATATCTCTAAGCCCTGTAATTTCTCTGGAAACATTGCCCTTCAAACCGGAACACAGTAACGTTTGCACATTACTGCTTGGCGGTAGAATAACTGACAAAGGTGTGGTACTTCCCCAGGCGGTCTCTGCTAAGAGTCCTACCACTACACTATGTAATTATTTAACTATGCCTCTATGGGTAAGAGCGCGAGACTAAGTGAGACATTTAGTAGGAAATATTGACTTAAAATTGAGTTTAGGGGATGATTGGCCCCTTAGATTGGTCTGTCTTATTGGAAAAAGCTTTAAAATAGTTGTCTGACAAACATATTTACAAAAGGAGTATGAGAATTTAAGTGAAGTTAAGTTATTATTTTGGAGTTGTTAAGCAAAACGGCCGACGGAAAGTGTCTGGGAGTATTGGGACCTTGTTTTTAAGGATATTACCTACAACATAAGTGAAAATCACTTATTAGAAAATACGTGAAGTAAGTAATGTTTGTATGTACCTTCATTACCCCATATTTCAAAATTGGCTGTCTAAGCAAGTTACGTTAGTAGTCTAAGTAGGGGCAGAGAAGGGGCTTCATTGTACAACTGATGGGGAGTATTTTTGATCAAAACACGGAAGCTACGCGCGACAACAGCGCGTCTGTAACGCTGTGTCTGCGCGTATACGCGCGGTTCACGATCGCTCCATGTGCTTTTGCGCGTCGTCTGCGCGTTTAAAATACGCTGTCTGCTAGGGACCTAAGGCATGTTCCTTGGTGGACGTGCCTATTAATCAAACGCCGGTATTATTGGCATAATGTCGTGTACTTAGTTACATCATACATGATATTTACAAGTACATTGTATAGTTACTAGACCTGCCGATTAACTAAATTGGTTATAACTTTGCTGTTGCTTGCTGAAATTATAGAATTTCAATCGAAAATACAAAGAGAAGTATCAAAAGAATATTTTGACTAGGCGATAGTTTTTCTGGTCACAGATGGGATCCCAATTTGTAAGACGCAAAAATACATTTATATCAAAAATCTAATAGATAGCGCTTATGTCACGACGACATGACGTGATGTGACCTATGGACCAGTCAAAGTTAATTGGACTCTTCGAAGTATATTTTTAAAAATTTGTTACATATATATATATACTAGCTGACCCCGCAAACGTTGTTTTGCCTTAGTGAACAACCCTTGTCACTTAGGGGTATGAAAAATAGCTAGTAGCCGATTCTCATACCTACAGAATATGCATATAAAATTTGGTTAAAATCAGTAAAGCCGTTTCGGAGGAGTAAGGAAACAAACACTGTGACACGAGAATTTTATATATAAGATATTTTACGTATCACTTCATCAAATTTTGATATTTTTTCGGTAAAATCAGTTATTCTGTCAGTGAGAGGTGTATACTGTACACTTTACTCGTATTATCATCCTGATCATGTTAAGCGTGCTTATCACACCACCACGGCTTTTTCAACAAAGTTTACACGGGCCGAAACGCTGTCATTTTTTTACTTCTATCTTATAACAATTGTCGTCCTTGTGACTTTAAAAAAAATCAGAGATCAGAGAAAACTGTAGTCAAGTTTTTAATATAATGGCAAATCTACAAGACAGAACTACTGGGTAATTATTATTATATCAAAATTCAGTTATAACATTCTCTACAATTCGATTTTCCGCCTCCCTAATATCGGATTAATTAATCTACAGACTCAAAGCTGAAAGTAATTATGGATGTAGTTTGTGATCCGATTAATTTGGGCACAAAAAGTGATTCTCGAATTTAATCTCCTAGTAAAATATTTTATCTACGTATGAATAACGTCCAATTATTGAAAGATTATTTTGAAGAATACTCAAAGCGAAAGGTTTTTGAAGTGAACATTTTTTTGGCGCACCACACACAGAATTTTTCGTGGGCTGTGAATCAAGCTCATCGTCACGTTCGTAAGTGGTACTGCCTGTCAGCATCACAATACTCCAACATACATTGGAAGCAGATACATATACTTGTAGTAGGTACATACTTACCTGGGGTGCGTGGCTCGGGAACCTCCACGTAGTGCGCCCTGGGCGCCACACAACAACTAGCTTCGGCGGCATCTTGTTGTGTGATGGCGAATTCCGGCCGGGGCTGGGAAGTTCCACACGCACTCCTCACCCCCCTTGAACAGTGCGTGTAGAGGTTGGGGAGAGGAACTGGAAGACTTGGGAATGAACCGCGGCTATCCCTACCCACGATGTTGAGGACGGATCTCTCGCTGCCGATCATCATTGGCGTGAGAGGTGAGGTGAAATATTTCTCGGCAGTGAGCGAGCAATAGCGCTCCTCCACTGAGACGGAAGTGGACACGGGGGCGAGCCTAGAGAGTCGCCATTCTAGTCTCACACACCGTCTCCACAGGAAGGCCTGGAGCATCGGAAATTTAGGGCCGTCCGGCAACTCACCTAGGGATATGGCTTGGAGGAGGTGATGCGCCGCTGATTTCTGGCGCGTCGCTGGAGTCAAATGCGGGGGTACTGATGCCCCCCGCGAGGCGAGTTCGCAAGGGCGGTGGCAAGGGTTAGGGTCGTTGACGGGAGTGCGAAAAGTGACCCCGCAACTCTGAGCTCTGACCATGCAGAAGAAATCTGTGGGGCTTTTAGTTGGTAGGGGCACCATGTTTGTCGTCATCATGTCGTCGGGTGTCGAGCCCGACATACTTCACCATGTCCCTGCATGGTGGGGATACGTAAATGTATTTCCCCCACATAAAAAAGTACATACTTACCTGGCTATAAACTATGGTAGCCTCGACAGTAAAAACATAGTATTTCAACTAAGAAACAGTAGAGAAGAAGCGTCTCGTTCTTCTAAGCATATCAAAAAGTGGTTACTTATTCGAACTGTGTTTTTATTAGACTTTAGTCACCATACACAACTACGATACGTGCTGTTTGTCAGATTCTTCATTTTTGTTTAACTGAAATTAAAGATTTTGAAGGAAACCGTGCACTTAAACCTTAATTTCTATTAATCTTGTATGTAACGAGCAATCTAGCTCCCACAAGTAAAACCCGTTCACGAGTCCAGTACTTAGATTGGACCACTAATTAAATCGCACGCATGCATTTATGGCACGGTCTTGTGACTTGACCACGGCTCTGTGACCTCCTTGGTTCCAAAGCTGGATCAGCCCTTGCTCTCCTCGAATATATTTGAGAAAAACAGCGACTCGCCACACGACGCTGCCGTAAAGGCCGATTTACATCAGACGAGCGAATGCTCATTCTATCCCCACTGTATCAAATTCATTTGGTGTAAACAAACGTAGAACATTCTTTCGTTGTTTTGTTTGCGTTCGCAAAGATTCTATGGAATATTTAATATGGAAAACGCTAAGAACGATCTTTCGTTTACACTAAAAGATCGAGAAATAATGCTCTTGTTCCAGCTCTAGCTCTATGTTCGTTCAATTTAAATCGGCCTTAAGAAGAAGCTTTTAAGCGAGTATGAGTGCTCGAATCAGATACACAATCTCTACCAATCTTTTTTAACTAAAGCAAAAAAATATACTTAGCAAACTCTGTCAGTGCTGATTTTGACTCTTCCCCATTTTTCCCCTCTACCACCAACGTGTTCCTATCTTTGATGACTATCTGTAGGTTGAACTATCAAATTTTTTTGGTCAATGCAGCAATGGCATGCCTCACAAACCTACTAAGGCATCCCTCCCGCCTCTCCTCATTAGCGTAATACATGAAAATGTCGGAATACCGTAAAATACCGTATAATACCGTAATAATAATATTGGAATTGAAAGAGTCCAATTCATTACCTAGGACTACACTACGCTTGTCACTCACAGATACGAGTATAAGATGATTTATCTCTTTCTCCCGATTGAGATACCTACACGCTTGGTGTAGGTTAGGTATGTAGTTTAGTAATCATTGTAATTCAGTTATGTTTACAAAGATTCTGCCACTACAAAAAAATACCTACCTTAATTTGTAGTTACTTTTTCCTGCCCTCTATCAAATATTAGTAGTAGTAGTAGTATCTATACTTAGATAAACAACTCTGTGGGAATAAATAAAAACAAGATTTATTAAAAAAAATGTTTTTTTTTTCAAAACCAGCTTTTCTTCCTTGTTTTTCTCTTAAAGAACTTAATAGTTAATGGTCATCTTCTTTCTAATTCCATCATCAGACTCTTGTTACCATATAGAACCAAATAATTTGTCAAGACACTTCAAATGAGCTCAAACTTGATGAGGTTGTGTATCGCATTGTCATGCGATATACCTATATTTCATTCATGCTAATTTTGCGTCTGCGAAGTTTGCTGACACATGTCTATGTGTATGCAAAATTTCAGCTCTATCGGTAAACGGGAAGTGGACCGATTTTAATTGTCAAGGTTCATAATTATGATGGCAAACCTTGGGACATGTGAAACTATATAAAAGCTTAGGTAATATGTACATATGTTACTAGTAGCAATTTACCAGCTTTAACTATTTAGCGCTGTTTAGTCGTTCTAGGAACCCATTTTGCTCGTCCTCTTATACAAAAACCTACTCAGTATCATGCATACTCAACATCTTCATTCATCTCTTAGTGTGCTAATCAGTTCCAAGATTCCCTGCCCTTCGGGGCAGCCACCGTATATTGAAGAACAGCTGAACATCTGTCGGCCAGCGATGGCTGCGTCCTTGTACGGAGATATCAGTTCTTCCCAATCTTCGTCCACGTCGTCAAAAGGAGAACGACCGTAATCGGGCCTGGAAATTAGATTAAACGTTTACTTTAACATCAGTAATAAAACTAAATTTGTAATTCAGAAAAATATTCGCCGCATTTCTATTTTCCGCCTAAAGCAGACCAGGTTATGCCCTAAATTAGTTATCGGAACAACCCCCTCGAACGTATGCCCCAAGGCAGTTGTCCCACCGCCGACGAAAAAACGAATAACTATCGACTATTTTCTCGCTCAAGAAACGTACAATAGACATACCTACATTCCGTGTTGATAAAAGAGATGCATTTACAAACAGTTAATCGCTTACTGTTCACACTGCCGGCGAGCACTCACTTCACTAGTTTGTCGCTGAGCGACAAGAGCTATGAAAGATACTCGCTAAGCGCCGAGAGAGCAACCAGCGATCATTTCTCTACAGTGCGGATCTGATGTGAGTAATCGCTCGCCTCACTCGCACACTCGCTCATAGCCGAGCTACACAACTATTGGTATGAATGCAGCGTTATGTTTAAAATAGCGGTTGTTAGTACTTTTGTTAGTAATTAGTCTCTAACTAATAAGTTGAGATAAATTATACAATAAAAAGCCACGATTATTACCTCCATCTGGTAGATTTTGCATCCCTAATGATAAAAAACACAACAAACTGTCGAACTATCTAGCACAGCTGTGCTTTTCAACCTTTTTTTATAGGAGACACGAACACGTTTCAGTCATGGTGTCGAGTGCCGCAATCGTAAATACGATTATTGAAACGTAATTCCAAGTTAACGATGTAGTTACTTAATCAATGAAAATTTTCTTATGGGCGTGGAATTTAAAATGGTTTACAATGAGTTTGTTATTTCAGATGGGCCAATAACAAAAGTCTGGCGGGCCGCAGGTTGAGTATAGTAGACGATTTAGCACTATCACTATCTGTACTGAATATGCAAAGTAATTTTTGGAAACTCTGTACCTACCTACTTATTGCAATAACTCTTTTACTCAATGAAATACGCAGTTCTCTAGATTCAATCCTCAACTAAGTATTATAAATGTGAAAGGATGTTTGTTGCTCAATTATGTCGAAACGTCTGAACAAATCACAGTGAAATTTGGAACGCAGATTACAGTCTGGAATAATCATCAAAATCATAATTTCATCGCGGGAAAATTATCAAAATTAGAATGGCGCGGATAACTTTGACTTAAACTTAAAACCGCGGATATGAAACAATATTTTATGATAGTAAATATAAATTATTTAGATCTTCAACGAATTGACTATTATTAGGGAGCTTCTCAAGATGCATGTCGCATGAGGGTTGGTACTGAAAACATAGTCACTGGAATACATTCAGTATTGTGATAGATATCTATTTTAATTTGGCTCAACTCTAAGATCCACACACACAGAAAACACACAGATTTAAAGGTTTATTAACGTAGTTGAGCTTAGTAACTGAATTCGGAAGCAAATTTAGAAGCAGGGTTGGTCAACTGAATTCAAAAGCAATCAATACTTATATCTTTTTTTCGCTTACTACGAACTCACAGACCATAACACAAGAAAACTCATTATTATAGGCCAAAACACAGGATAATAAAACAAACTTAAACTAATATAAAACATCACGTTTAGCGGCCTTGTCACTTCGAGCCATTTCTTCCGGACAACCATGGAAGTATTGGATACAAACGACAGGAACATGGTTTTATGTTCAAATATTAATTTAGTTAACTCAAAGTGCTTTTTACCTCGATTTTTCACACAAATAGGTACTAAACAAAAAGGCTTAATCTACAATTCATTCATTACAGAGATACATATTTGTATGTATTTGGGTTTTACTGGCGTTAGTCCGACATCGATTCAATAAAACACCCCTGTATTGCAATTTCGTTTCCTAGCTTTCGTTGCACCAAGTACCAAGCCTAGCTAGATTCAAAGGCTTCTTTTACTTTTTACTATTTACTCTAGAAACACAATGTTTTGTCTTATCTATATACTTAAATATTATCTATAGAGGTTCACGTGTAATCAGCCTACATCCGTTTAATTGCATGTTCTGTAAATCCTGTAAATCGTTAAAAGAGGGTGCGCACTCTTATTACAAATTATTACGATGAGACTGCTGTTGATGCTTTTATACCGGGTATATACAGCTTTTTTTATTTTGTATGGATATATAAAACACGTTTTTTTTATAAACAGTGACGAGACGAGCAGAATATGTGCCTGATGGTAAGCAACATGCCTGCCATATAACAGCACGATGACACGCAGCTATTGGAACATGAAGAGTCCAAATCATCACCTAGCACCGCACTGCGCTCGTCACCCAGAGATCTAAGTTATTCTATATCTAAGCCCCGTAATTTTTCATGAAACATTGCCCTTCAAACCGGAACACAGTAATGTTTGCACATTACTGCTTGGCGGTAGAATAACTGGCGAAGGTGTGGGACTTCCCCAGGCGGACTCTGCCAAGAGTCCTACCACTACAAATAAACTGTAGAACAAAACTTGACGTATTTAATGTACAAGTACTACTTAACATCTCCTGAAAAGAATGCAGGCTGATTAGCAATAACCCTGTATAAGTACTAGTAGCAGCGGCCCGACCCGCTTACTTCCCGTGTTATTTCCCCACTTAAAAAAATTACCTATATGCTATTTCGAACTATACTATATCTTCCAAATTTCAGCCTGATTCGTTCAACCTTCCCATGTCATTGCAACAAACATCATAACAACTGCCGAATTTACAGTAATAGGAGGATTTAGTATTACTGTAGTCCGGTTGTAATTTATTTACCTTGACAATTTAGATTTGTATTAAAATTATAGGTAAGTAATTGTTCGACGCAGACGAGGTCGAGTTAATTTGAAAGTAAATAATAATATTTTAGAATCCTTACGTCAACAGAACATGTAGAATTTCTCCGACAAATCCCTCCTCCTCAACCGGATACTGAGCCGCTTCACATATGGCTCGCAGGACGCAGTCGCGCCCATTCATACCTTTCCTGTAATTATGTATAAGAAATACTTGTACTTGTTTTGTTAATGTACCTCTACAAAAGCTCTTTTTTATTATAGCATAGACATAGAGTGACAAAACGAGCGGAACATGTGCCTGATGGTAAGCAACATGCCTGCCACATAACAACACAATGGCACGCAGCTATTGAAAGTCCAAATCATTACCTAGCACTGCACTGCGCTCGTCACCCAGCAGAGATCTAAGATATTATATCTCTAAGCCTTCAAATTAAGCCACAAATTAAAAACCCTTTAAACCGGAACACTTACTGTGTTCCGGTTTGATTGACATTTACTGATGGCTGTAAAATAACTGGCAAAGGTGTGGTTCTTCCCGAGGCAAACTTTGTCAAGAGTCCTACCACTACAAGCTATATCGAGAGATGGTTTTCCATGATATTCAATTTAGATAAATGTTGTTAATCACAAATAGGTTCATAAGCAATCCCCAATAATAGTTCCCGATAGTTCGGCTTCAATGCCCGCTTGTCGAGCACACTTTTTTGAGATATTACTGAATTAATTTTTTTACAATTGTCTTATTTTTGGATATAATGATGATTATATCCAAAATTATTATGAATAAGTGTAAACAGATAAGATCATCCACAAGTCACACAGCTCGTTCTTGAACGTGTTTTGCCACATAATAAATATTAGTACAGAAGCCACACTTACCAAAAGCAATTATATAAATAGCGACTCTTGCTGGGACACAACAAAGTTCAATTCAGCTCGCAATACCTGTCGCGATTTTCAAATAAACATTTGCGCTCTTTCTAACGCGTAACTCTGTCCCTGTCTAGCGCGGAGGGTTTACGACATCTAATAACAATATGCGCGGGCAACGTTTTGCGCGAGCGCTCAGCCGTGCGTCCGACAACCGACTGTCACTTGTTTCCTGGAAGGAACGGTCTAGCGGTAGGTTAAAATCGCGCGACCTTGAGCGAGTGAGGCAGGCACTGGTTTTGCCCTAATGGATCGTTTTCGAAACGAAATTATTTGTCTAAGAATCAAATTGCCAACATAGCTCAACATATTATATTAGCAAACTGAAGTACCAGTGGACCGGTCATATTTTTCGTGAGGATTATAACTGTTACGGTAGATGCGTCTTAGAAAGAAGGCAAATCGCCAAACGTAGCGTAAGACGCCGAAACTTGATGATGCAATTATATGCGTAGGACGGTATGATGAGAATAGAGTTATAATAATAGTTGCCGGAAAAGGAAAAGCGAGGCAAGGTAACGTATCATTGCAGAAACCTAGGTCTTGCAGTGGACTAGGATAAATGATATTGTCGATCATAAGTAGTATTTAAATTGAATCTCTTTTTGTTTACTTACAGGTGTTTTTCCTAACACTGTCTACATGAAGATTGCAGCATTAAAATTTTAAAACATATAGACGTACAAGCAGCTTTCTGTGATTTTACCCGCGTAATTCAGGTACATACCTATGAGTGAAAAAGTATGTCAAATTCTTGACATTGACGGAAACTTAATAACAACTGTATAATTATGTAAAGCACTTTTAAATTATATAGAGGAACACGCTAAAATTACTTACGACGTCAGCATTTCTGCAACAGATTTGTAGAAAATCAGTCTTTCATCCCTCCGCGCCAATAGGTCGATCTCCCGCTGCTCTCTGGAGACTTCTTTGATAAAGTAATACTGTGACAGCTCCGATATGTTGGCGAACTGGACGTACTGGTACTGGAAGTTGGCTGCAAACAGCAGAGCCACCTTTTCTCGGTTCTGAATCGGCGCTGATAAGCCGATCAGCAACTGGAATCAAATTTAGGAAAATTGTCAAAAGATGCAATGTTACTAGAAATAATAATTTCAATTGAAATACGTAAGAAGATTTCCGTAAATTTACTAAAAATAATTATTTTATTTTAAATACGTTAGTAGAATTCAGTAAGTCAAGCCAATGAATACATAAAATGCGTGGTCTCTTTACCCAAAACAATTTATTTCCGATTTAAAAAAAAAAAGAAATTAAACATAATTTTGGAACACTGGTATTCGAAGCAATGAAAATCAGTGTTTATTTATTCTAACTGTGTATTTTTAATAATTCAATTTAGAACCTTTAAGAACTTTAAGTGGATAATTTTAGATCCTAGCCTAGTGAATGTTTCAGATCTCATTCAATTTTCATTTTTAACTGTTTGAAGTGTTTTTTAAGATAAATCATATTTTATCCGTTTTCTTCTCGATAGTTTAAAATTACCAAAATAAATCTTTACGCAAGATAAACAGTCAAAATATCACCACCTTAAAACTAATACCCAAATACCCCGAACTGCTCCCGGCGCAAAGGTGCCCATGAAGCTCGCTTCTTTCCGACGTTGAATGGCAATGTCTAAACCTTTCCTATCCTATGAGCCTGCACTCAAACCTTAAAAATAAACCCTACTGCTACCCAACTAAATTAAAAGTTAAAACAAATAACGTACCTTGTAAGTTCCTCCCCAGGGATACACCAAGGGAAGTCCGTTGATCTGTCGTTTCTCGCGTAAAAACAGTTCATCATCGCGAAACATCTCAGAACATACGATCAAAGATGAAAACAACACCAGAATTACTGCCAAAATGTTAATTTTCGAACTGAAAAAATATAATTTTTTGAATAATATACTTTTAAACTTATACACATATCAGAGGAACTTTTTAAAATTGCACGAAATTGAACTAACAGAGTGTTTAAAATTGTTCACCAATACACCACAAAACCAAAAATGAACGTCTTATTTCTTAAAAAAACACACAATAATAATACGCATAGAAAACTTTCACCAAAACAATCACCCGGTTACTGTATAAAAATACCTGTTATCAAAATGTCTTACCCCATATTTACACAATTATTATTACGAAATTAAAGCTATTTGAAAGTTATTATTATTCATAAATTTAATAACTTTCTATATTTATGTTCACAGAGTCAGTCAATCAATCACAGTAGTTACAATAAAATTTTGATAAATTAAAAACTAATTTTGAACGTTGGTCAGTTCAGTCAGTCTTTTCCATAGGGTTCTAATGTACAAATTTCAATCGATGGAGATTCGACTTGAAGACTAAGGTTGGATTCACACTGTTGTTTTATATGACTACATTACAAACGCGTGGTCCAGCAACCATACACAATCCACATGCATGATTAAATATTATTAACCACACGTCGCGTCGCACAGACTTAATTTATAAATAGATTTATTTATAAAAAAATATAATTCTGTTAATTATGTAGGTTCATTTGGTACACTTTAATCAGACTTTGTATCATAAAGCTATGTAGCATGTTACAGTAAATGTATGTGTTCAAGCAGAGACATGTCTTACTGAGTTGATTTAGATTTATACAAACAACTAGCTGAACGCGCGCGCGTTGCTACGCCATCTATCGAAAATTGGTCGTACCAATTCAAATTTTGTTCAAATTCGGTTACTTTAGGTTCTAACGCCGCATGACAAATGCTGTCACGCAACGAAAGCTCTCTAAAAGCAATATTTTTTCCCCGTTTTTGTTACATTTTTCATTCATGCTCGGCTCCTGTTGATAGTAACGTAATGTTAAATACCCTATAGCCTTTCTCTATAAATGGACTATCCTACAAAGAAAGAATCTTTCAATTCGGACCAGTAGTTCCAGAGATCCTTGTGTTCAAACAAACAAACAAACAAACTCTTCAGCTTTATAATATTAGTATAGATAGTATGGATTAAAAAAAATAACTTCTTATTTATTAATAATATAACACAGTAACTATTATTGCAAAGGTTTAATCATTAATCTCTATTAAATCACTATCACATACACTACTGATATTTCTTAGAGTTTGGGTAATCCGGAAGATATGGCTGTTTTGCCCATGAATAACCATCAATACAATCATAACAAAAATATTAAATTCTATTGGATTTTACCGTTACCTATAAATATTATGATTTGCTTACGTGCTCTTTTTGAATGAGCGTATAAAAGTCCCACTATAGTTTATTTTCTCATAATCATAATATGCTGGTCCAAACTTTAATTCAAAATAATCCTAATGCAATAAAATAATGGCACAAGAAACTTTAGATCACTTTGAAGAGCAAAAATTAAGATCATTAAACAAATTAAACTGTCTTAAAAAGACGAAGCACGTTAAATTAAAAATGTATCAGCATTGAATAAAAGCTATCACGATAGTTTGTGTCATTCTATATTACTAAACCACAATCAGCGATGTGATGTGGTTTAGTCAACCGCTATCACTAGGCTACTTAATGCTTGCAGTGTGATTACAGCCTTACGGTAGATCACGGAAGTCACATGATCTCGACACTAATATGTTTATCCAACAGACTTGCTGCTTATACATCCGTATTACGTGTTACTAGTTGCCTTTTGTAAAGCTATTCGATAGCAATCAGTTTTCTTTGACTATAGTTTGGTTTGGTTTGAAAATTGACGTCTAAGTACGTGGTTTAGTGGTAGACAGTTGATTTAAACACAATGAGTGATTAATTTCAGTATTTCTCATTGATAAAATCGATCTCATAGAGCTTAAAGTACAAAAACATATATTTGAATTATTCGTGGAAGTGTATTTTTTGTGAAACATAATTTTTTAAAAGTGTTTTTGCCTTTGACCGTTTTCTGTTACTTAATACAGTCTTAACCACAGTTTTGAAATTCCGGTTCCTAAATTTTACTGTTAGGTTTTCCAATTCGAAATAGAGTCCATAAGTTAGAACATTTTGCCTTAAGTTTTGCTACAAAGCCATGTCTTCTAAGACTTTGTTGTTGATTGTTATATTGGTAAATATTGTAGTGTATAGTGTAATTGGAACAGAGATTAATGGAGTGTTGCATAGAAGTCGAAGACAGTTTCCTCTGTTTTTCCCAAACAGCACTTTACTGCAGGTATGGTTTCTTAACAAAACCTTCACATTTTGAATCTTACAAATAAATCATTCCATACCTTATGATCTCAGATCGTTAAGTCAATGACCTCAGATAAATTAATATATGACCTCAGATAACAAATATGGTAAGGTAACAAATAAGCTCAGAACATGGTAATGCATTCTTTTTTATTTCTAATTAGATACTTGAATCTTTGGGTTTTCTTGAGTGTCTTTTGGTTTGGGTTAAATGGAAACAAAAGTTTTTTTTTTTAAATTAGATCATCAAGTGCAGTTAAGTCAGATTCATAGTGTGAAACACTCAGGAAAAAGGTTGGCTATTTATTTGAACAGTAAAATAGCCAAGCGCTATATAACAAAAACTAATTTAAGCTCTTTTTTTTAGAACGTTAGACATTACAATCGTTGAAAACATCTATACGGGCTTAATTGTCTCAAAAATATGTCAGGTGTTTTGATTCGCTATCTAGTTGTACTTGGCACCCGGATATAAAAAATGATTTATTTACTCGGCTAATTTAAATAAAACAGTGCTTTTTATATCAATGTTAACTGTGAAGGTAAAGAAAAAGCCATGACACACGCCGCGCCGGTCATTTAAACATTTGTGGATGCCACATGTTCTGAAAATGGATTTCCTGGAAAATAACAGTTTTTCTCGATGTTTTCTTTTCATGTTTAAATTAAATTTAATGGTGACAAAACCTAAACATGGAAAAATATTCACAAAACTGGCGGGTTTGTTCGTTCTTGGAAATAAGGCGTAATTCCTAACATATGGCTGCTTTTGACCATATGTAGTGGTAGGACTCTTAGCAGAGTCCGCCTGGGGAAGTACCACACCTTCGTCAATTATTCTACCGCCAAGCAGTAATGTGCAAACATTACTGTGTTCCGGTTTGAAAGGCAATGTTTCCAGAGAAATTACAGGGCTTAGAGATATAACAACTTAGATCTCTGGGTGACGAGCGCAGTGCGGTGCTAGGTAATGATTTTGGCTCTTCATGTTCCAAAAGCTGCGTGTCACTGTGCTGTTATGTGGCAGGCATGTTGCTTACCATCAAGCACATGTCCTGCTCGTCTCGTCACTCTTTATTTAAAAAAAAAAAAAAAAGACCAGCCAACTTGCTAGCAGTGCCTTAGATATTAATTTACTAGCAGCGCCCTTCATTCCTGTAACTATCCCGCAATAAAAAATAGCTTATGTGCTGTTACAAATCCAGACTAATCTGCATGTCTTCCGAATTTCAGTCCGATCTGTTCAGTCGTTACGACTATTTGAGATTGAGCAACAAACATCTAAACTTTGTCATCGAGGTAATATTATCAATGCGAAAGTTTTGATGTTTAGAAGTTTGACTTTTTATTGCTCAATTACGTCCTGAAAGGATCAGGCTGAAATTTGAAATACAGTTAGATTATCTTTAACTTATTTATCACGGAAAATAACAAGAACGGGAACAGTGCAGGTAAAACCATTAATTAGTTTTGCTAGTTTTTGAAGTGAACACTTCTTTTGCCTATGTGGTGCCCCACATAGGTAAAGTTTTTCGCTGTGATCTCAAACGGCACGTTCGTGAATGGAAGAAATCTTCTGGTAAAACTCGGGACTATCGCCACGTCCTCCGGTTTCACCCGCTTAGTTTCCAGAGTGAGCTATCAAATTCTGATTTATACGTTTTCACTTCTATCGGCAGTCCCTATGACTGGATTTTTATTTTATTTAAGTATTATGATATTTTTCACAGTTCAACGCTGGCATTGGCACCCCAACAGCAGCCAAGAATGTGAACATGAACTTCGCTTTCCAAGCCAACTTCCAGCTACCGTGGAACAGAACCCAGCTCCCGGTTGACATCCTGCTCGCCAACTCAGGGTATGATGGAGACTCCCGGAGGAAGCGGGAGACCAGGGACGGAGACTATCAGAATGATGCGAAGCTGTTCCACTTCTATAAATATGTGGAGGAAGTGTTGAACGGGTAAGTCATTGATGAGACTTGGTAGTTTGTGGTGATAGAACTCTTAGCAGGGTCCTCCTGGGGAAGTACCACACGTTTGCCAGTTATTCTACCGCCAAGGAGTAATGTGCAAATATTACTGTGTTCCGGTTTGAGATGTTTCGAGATAAAATACGGGGCTTAGAGTTATATTATCATAGATCTCTGGGTGACGAGCGAAGTACAGTGCTAATTAATGATTTAGAATCATCGTGTTCCAATAGCTGCGTGTCACTGTGTTGTTATGTGGCAAGCTTGTTGGTTACCATCAGGCACATGGCCTGCTCGTCTCGTCACTCTTTAATATAAAAAAAAAATACTACGAGCGAAGTCGGGGCGGATCACTAATCTTATTTAAACTTATAGGTACAATATGGAAGCCAGTAGCTCAGCATTGTAGCGAGCGGCGGAATTTGGAATCATACTTTGTATATAAAATCATCGGCTGGCCTGTTGGTTTACCTGGTAGTATGTCTACCTGCGCAGCAGTGTGTCGTGGGTTCGATCCCCACCCAGAGCAAAATTTTTGTGTGAAGAATACAAGGATTGTCCCTGGTATTTTGTATGTATTTAAAAATATACAAGTATTATATCAGCTATCTGGCTCCCATAGTGCAAGTATTACTTAGTTTGCGGCTAGATGGCGCTGTGTGTGAAATGTCCACCAATATTTTTGAAGTGAAAACTTCTTTTGGTGCGCTTCAGACAGATTTTTCGTAGGCTTTGAATTGAATTCTAGCGTCACGGTCGGGAATGATAAGAAATCTTCGGGTAAACTCGGGACCATAGCCGTTGGCTATCTCAACACATCTAATCATCTAAAAGCGCATTTTCTATTGGCTGACGCATTTCTAGATGGCCACGCTCGCGGCCACGCCCTCCGGTTTTACCCGCATAGTCTCCAAAGTAAGCTATCAATTCTGAGTTGTAAGTTTTCACTTCTATCGGCAGTTCCTATGACTGCCAATATTTTTTTTCATTGTAGGTAAGTACCTTAAAGCACGTTCCTAGCAAACAGGTCCACATTACCCATGCGCGTGGCCCATGACTCGACAAACATTAGTTAGCGTGGGATGCGCGTGTTAAGCAAATAGTTTTTCCTTAAGCGAGTTAGCACATTATGATCCGGGTTACTGCTCTGAACTGATCTCTCTAATTGATGTCCCGTTGGACTGGATGAACTGGTCACGATCGCCGCTTGGGTTGTGAAAGTTGCGACTAAATGATGCGATCACGTTGTGATGTTTGCGAATGCTATTTTGATAACTTTACCTCATTAATACAATCTCTAATCAAAAGAGAGGTGTTAAAAGCTTGACGTAGATGACTGTCTGTCTGGCTGTGTGTGTATGTTTGTGTGTGTGGCACCTATGCGGTTTTTTTATTTGAAAGTTAGTTTCCGTGCGGTGTTTTTTAACTATGTGTGGTTAATAATGATTCAAGATGGCGGCCTCCAATATGACTCCATGGCCTCCAACAAAATGGAAGATAAAATATTTTTTCACAACCTCGGTATGTGTTTCGAATGAAATGGCTTAGCCAGTAGAATACTAAACACTACTTATGACAAATTTCAAATTTAAGATGGCCATCACCAAAAAAATAGCCATTTGCATTTATTTTTCACTTCTCCCTTAATATCGACGGTGGAAAGGAGAAACACTTGAAGCGACACGTTGGTCGAAAATGAGTTATATACATATTTGAAATCAGCGATTTTTTCTGCGTCGTTTGAGCTTGGTTTTGTAGCGATCTGACCACTTTGATGTCGCTTCAAGTAATAGCCTTTGTTAAGTGATTTTGTTTGGACGCCAAATGAAGTGACATGAAATTACAGAAATTTTGGTTCATTTACCGCTTGAAGTACCGACTGAATGGTCAGATTGTTGTTTCATGTGTTTTTCCTTTTCTGTTTCGAATAGCATAGGTTCCTTAAATTGTTTTTCTTCGTCACAGGAAATACCATTGAATACACTTAATGTGTTTTTGCTTACTCCTGTTGCGTGTGTGTCCAGTCGCTACACTCTTTTTTCCTTGCTTACCTTTCAACTATATGATGGAGTTGAGGTGTTTTTCCTATTTGCTTGTTATATGATGTTATGGATTTCAATTGTTTTGACAAACACTGGAAAAAGCAGTGGTGTCGGTTGAAATAAACACGTCCAAAAAACCCACATAAATATTTAAATTAAACGACATCAATTTTTGTTTCCGAAATGTCGATTCATTTACTTTTGCTGACTTCACAAATGAAGACGATAGTCGGTTAGAGTAATAATTGTTTATGACATTGTGTATTTAAATTGTTAATTATAAACAAGACATGACGTTACAAGTAATGAATTTACGTAATTTTTATGTAAGTGGCGTCACTAATTTAAGGAAATGTCAATTGTCGTGGCGCTTCATTCATCGGTGAACCATCGTTCAGGCACATCAGGTTTCGTTGCATTGCAAAATAAGTTATCGGAAATTGACTCAGGTACCTGAAATACTTTTTTTTTGTTTACTTATAATATGGTATGTACAAATTTACTTATTAGGTACAAACAATTAAAATACAATACAAGTTGCCTTATTGCGGGTACCGGCGAACATTTGTCTAAATTCCTTTATGAACATTATGTAGATAATAACCTGTTTTTTAAAGTAATTGTGTTTCTGAACCAAATAAATTTCATTTCACAATGAATTAAAGTAAATAGCAGCAATATTTTTTACATTTACTATGGAGTAACGGGACGAGTAAGACATGCGTCTGATGATAGACAACACGATTGGCCACAACAACACAATGCCAAGTCGTTCCCAGGAACATCATGTTACCTAATTCTGAAGAATAAATTATACCGATAAACGGAGCTCTAACGCCACAAATTATAAAAAAACTTTACAAGAATTGAGTATAAATAACCCAGACGAATTACAAAGATTTGACAAAAAACTGTGATAGTTTTGCTATATCAAAACTGTCCTACGATGAATATTATGTTACATTACCCCACGTCGTTGATGTCGATACGTTAGCATAAACAGATATTGAGGATATTTGAAGCGATTTACTCGTGTATCACAAGAAGCAACTTCAAATCATCTGAAACTTACGTTTTGATAGTACCTATCTGAGTTTAGTGTTTCTATTAGTGTTTCTATTAATCATTTAATTCTACTTTTGTTTTGAAGATTTCGGTCAAGTCAAGTTGATTAAGTCATAAGACTGAAATGGGTATTCATGATTAGAAATATTTTATACAGAATTCATTTATAGTTGTTAAAGTCTCTAATATTGAAGTTGGAATTAAGTTGAAAGTAAGTTTGCAATATAGAAACGAAAGCTTGATTGTTCTATGTTAACATTAAATAGGACCTAGTCACGATCTAAATATTTGTTTTAATTATTTTGACGTCTCGGCAGCGTCACAACCGAAGACTGAAACAATTGCGGGTAGTCTCATTATGAAATGAGGTGATCTCAATCTACCCTCATTTGGTCTTCAAAAATCGCAGAGTTACTACCATGATACACAAAACTGAGCATATCAACAGCTTTCTCTAAGCTCATTCTGCGATGCATAGATTTATTTATGACAGGACGACGATGCACGATGCCAATAACCGAAAACCGGATAAGATTACAATATTTTTATTTTTATTTTTGAGGCTTCCCAAACTATTCTTGCGTACTAATGACGTTCGGTGGAGAGAACTGGTTTAGTCTAGATTTTTTTTACAGCGGCCATGTATTCATTGATTCTTTCAGCAATTGTATGCTTTGTTTGACCGATACCTATAAGAACAGCTGCAATCTACCTCATACACATCAAGAGTCTGAAATGAATGACGTCTTTCGGCATCCTGATATATGTCTCGTCATCTTGAATAAGGGAATATACAGGTATACACACTACACAGTTTTAATAGAATACTCATTTAACAATGTCCTCACCTTATCCGTCATAGAGGGTGTTCGTTCTATCCAAAAAAGATTTCTACACCGACAATGATTGTAATTGACAAAGGTGGTGGTGATGTGACGTAGCGTGCAAATACCGGTCAGTGTGCGTGAGTTTTCTATAGACAGAGTGAGACAACCAACCATCAGATTTAACTGTCACTCTCACGTCCAAGAACGGTAGAGATCAATCTACCTCGAAATAAAATGTTAACCTAATGCTGACATCTATCAATGTTGATCACAAATCAAGTTTAGATGCTCCAAAAACAAGTTTTTCGTCTGTCTTGGTTTAAGATGCAGAAAACATTGTCCATGTGTTTTATCCACATATAAACTGCTGCTGATTGAAAGTTAGCATTTTTTCCCTAGACTCTGTCCAAATATTAGTTATCACTGTTACCTACCACGGGACGTCTACTCTATTTCTACGAAAACGTAATTTCGAAATAAACTCGCGACTTTCCAACTCCGATTCTACTTCGATCCGTCGTTTTGTCCGTTTAAATGTTCTAAGTCTACTCTAATTAGACTATGTTTTGAACATTTAAACGTCAAACAATGTTGTATCGGATGAAACGAAGTAGAACGAGCGCAGGAAAGTCACGAGTGTTTTTTCGAAATTACGTTTTCGTAGAAATAGAGTAGACGTCCAGGACTTCCCATAGCTACGCCATCTATTTGTAGGTAAAGCTGCTCACGGTAAAAAATTGTTTCCATCTAAGCAATTTCTCAACAAAACTATCATGTTTTCCGGTAAGTAGTTCTCCTTCAGAAGCAGCTTTTTGCCGACTTAGAAACATTTGTTTACTTGAACTATGGTGAAAAGAGATTCCACATCAAAACTCATTTGTACCAGTAAGCTTACAAAACAATTAAAAAACACTTGTTCTATCTCAATATTTTTGTTTCTGTTTGGTATCTTTGAGAAACAAAGCAGGGACTTAACTTAAAAATATAACATTGCATTAATACATCGCTATCGCTTATCGTGTTCTTCCATTACTTGACATAGTATAGTTTTGTTCGTTAACTCGTTTTTCCATAACTCTGTATCTTATGCTCGATACGCTTCAGGCGTTTTTCCTACTAGTTATGTCATGCACAGCTTGTCGTTTAAAGTGTTTTTCCTGGTGTTCTTCTTAATACTGAACTGGTATTTAATGCGTTTTTCCTTGCGCTGTATTTGCTATAAAATAATTAAGCGACACATAAATCTTCTTACCATGCTAGCCTACTTTCGTAAGATTGTTGGTAGATGGTAAATAAAAAATAAAGAAACTATTTTTTTTCCTGGCCCTCTAATTTCAAACAGTATATTTTTATGATTTTTTTTCGGAAAATAAAAACTTTGATTGGCTCTCCTGTAAAATTCTAAAATTGTCGCTTAAAGGGTTTCTCCTTTCCACCGTCGATATGGTTATCAAATGAAAGGGCTGCTGGACAAGTAGACAACTAGTAGTAGGCCCGTCAACAAAATGTATGAGTCAAATTAACCACCAGAAGACCTATGTAGGATGATAGAAGGGTATAAAGTAATAAGATTCAGCACTATGCCGTCACTAGTAAGCTGTGTCCAACTGAGTGCAGTTGAAGAGGGGGGGGGGTTGGAACCCTGGATCATTTCTCTTTGTCCCATGATTTTTGTACCATGAATTGATGTCGCTATTCTATCAATCAAAAAAAATCCGTTAAGAAGAAAGGGGCACCCTTTTCTTCTTTTTAACTATGTGGTAAAAAAAAATATATCCTGAATTAACCGAAACTATCAAATTATAATTATTGTTCACTATTACAGTTATATCAGCTTACACATGGAACTACAAAGTTGGTTAAAATAACATCATTTTGTTTTTAAAGGAAAGATAAATCAGTGTAGAAATCTTCGACGTCGAATTTTTCAAAAAATATGTCAAATTCTGTAATGATGGGACTCTTTGCAGAGTTCCCCGGGGGAAGTACTACATCTTTGCCAGTTATTCTACCGCCCAGCAGTAATGTGTTAACATTTCTGTGTTCCGATTTTAAGAGCAATGTTTTCATGAAATTACAGGGCATAGAGATAAAACATCGCAGTGTTAGGTAATGATTTAAACTCTTCACATTCCTATAGCTGGGTGTCACTGTGCTGCACGCATTTTGTTTACCATCAGTCGTCTTGTCTCGTCACTCTATCCTGTAAAAAAGACAGAATTAAGTTCAAGCCAGGTTTTACAACACGACGGTAAGTCTCTATTATTTTCCGTCTTCACGAAAACGTATTTCTAAAGAAAAAAAGAAAATACCGTAACATTCCGAAGGAAACGCTTGTTTACATAGGGCTGGAGTTCGCAAAAAAATAACTTTGGAAATTCGCAAAACATCCAGAGTGCTGACATTTCGAAGGATTGTTTATTCGCAATGATTTTCTGCGAGAGGTAAACAATAGAGATGGGAACCGTTAGTTATGTTATAAATCAAATTGATAGAATAAAAATAAAAACATATCTTTACTAGCAACGTCTCGCAGTGTTGCCCGAGTGGTTCCTGTTCCCAGGATAAACAGTAGCCTATGTGTTCTTCCAGACTATGATCTAACTGTGTTTTGAATTTCAGCTCGACTTACTAATATTATAAAGCTGAAGAGGTTATTGTTTGAACGCGCTAATCTCAGGAACTACTGGGCTGATTTCAAAAAGTCTCACCGTTGGATTTGTACATGATCCCTGAGTGCTATTTTGTACCACGGGTGAAGTCGGAGTGGAACGCTAGTATTTTAAATACGTACTTACCTATACATACTAGATACAAAAGTGTCGGTAACGATAACAGTGTCACGAGTTCAATTGTTTTTCCCCATCCCAAAAAAATCCCAATATGCCTTTTAGTCCAGTAACTTTGTCGCCTAAAAGTATGGAGTAGTATGCGTTAAATCCGGTAGATCTGATTTTTGCAGACTTATTTATGATGTTGGCCTAATGATTAATCCAAGTTTGTGACCTCGAGCGGCGAACGCAACATTGTCAAAAATAGAAAAAACGCGAAAAAATCGTTTATTTTTAAAATTTTGGGCATTATAATCCTAAACGACTAGTTTTTGAAAAAACTTTCTTAAAGCGTTTATAAAGTAGACTAAATTTTGCTACAATATGATACTAGAATTGTCTCTGTACACCCAATAGTTTCTGAGAATAAGTCTTTCAAAGTTTATAATTTTTTTTTAACTTCGCAACTTTTTGCAATATTTTAACTCCTGCTTGACCACTTTATGGCACAGTTACTGCGGTTTTTAACCCCCGATGTCACAGTGTATAGTAGTCTACTAGTCAAACCCTTTCATTTGATACCCATATTAAGGTATTAGTGAAAAAAAAAAATGTAATTCGCCATTTTGTGATTTGAAATTTGTTACAGTGTATAGTACTCTACTAGTCAAGCCCTTTCATTTGATACCCATATTGAGGTATATTGTGATGAAATATTTGGTCCGCCATTTGGTGGAGGCGGCCATCTTGAATCGATATTAACCAAAACTAGCTCAAAACATTAACCCAGAAATTTATCTTCAAATAAAAAACCCGCATCGAAATCGGCCCATCCGTTTGAGCTCTACTGTGCCATACACAGATACACATACAGACAGATACACAAAGAGACAGACCTGTATGTGTGTCTGTCACGTCAAACTTAAAACACCTCTTTTTTTGGTCGGGGGTTAAAAACCGCAGTAACTGTGCTATAAAGTGGTCAACGCAATTTTTTACAATATTTTAACTCCTACGAGTTAAAATATTGTAAAAAATTGCGTAGTTCGAAAAAATATATAATCGCGGTTTTTTCGATTTTTGACAAAGTTGCGTTCGGCGCTCGAGGTCACAAACTTTTATTAATCATTAGGCCAACATCATAAACAAGTCTGCAAAAAATCAGATCTACCGGATTTAACGCATACTGTAATGTATAAAGTTACTGGAGTATTTATAGGGCGGCCAATACTGTAGGTAGAGTTGAGTGTGGACAAAATATGAGAACCGCACTCGGTGTAATCATAATCATAATCATATTTATTCATAACAAAAATATTACACGTCACAATATTGAAATACTTAAAATTACACGAAATGTAATTAAGTACAAAACAAATAATGATACCATTAATTATAAAATAAGTTGTACGGTTTTGAACTTAGAAAAGCATGCAAATTATAGTTCTGGACGGTGCCAAGAGGTGTTCAATCCAATTTTTTTCACATCCCACCTCATAGAATTGAAAGTAAATGGACTAAACCAAAAAGTTTACATATAGATACTACGTATATGTAGAGTTAGCACAAACGCTTTACACCGAAAGCACGAGTCTGATCACCCTTGTCTTTTCGCTCTTGTGGAAGTGTCATACTTTTGTTGCGGCACATCATTGGTACAAAGGAACCGTACTGACAAACCTGATCTATTTACTTATTCTTTATCTAAGGACTGAACACTTTTTTATATAGTATAGAGTGACGAGATAAGAAGGACATAATTATGGTAAACAACACGCCTGCCGATGACAGCACAGTGACACGTAGCTATTGGAACAAGTCGAGTCCAAATCATAATCTAGCACTGCACTGCGCTCGTCAGCCAGAGATTAAAGATGTTTTATCTGTAGGCCCTGTTATTTCACTAGAAACATTGCCCTTCCGACCGGAACACAGTAATATCTGCATATTACTGCTTGGCTTGGCATTGCCATGGCATGTTAGAATAACTGGCAAAAGTGTGGTACTTCCCCAGGCAGGACAAGGAGTCCTACCACTACTAAAGATACTAGATATATAAGATGATTTATATACTAGCCTTATATTTACTTTTTCTTGAAACATTTCCCTCGAAACTAAAACACAGTAACATTGCTTTATTCATTAATTGCTTGTTGGATTCATTGACAAACGTGTGGTATGACAGGCCCCACAGCCTGCCAACAGGTCTACCATTTAATATTTATTTGAAAATATTATCCATCATCATCGCCGCAAGACGTCCACTGCTAAACATAGGCCTCCCCCTAGATTTCCACAACGAACATTCTTGGGCAACCTACAACCAGCTGTTTCAGCGACCTCTGTGAGATCAACTGTACATCTAGTAGGAGGCCGTCTAACGCTGTGTTTTCCGGTTCGTGGTCGCCACACGAGAACCTTTCTTCCCCATCGGTTATCCAAAAAGTGGTGTTTGAAAAGATTATTATCTACTAAAAACTCTATATAATTATATATACCCTACCGTTAGTACCATTTATAAGAGTTCAGAAACCAAATCAGGGACTTGTAGCATATGATATATGATTTCGGTAAATACAGTACTCACTCGATATTTTTTACTTGACTGACTTTCTACACTTGAGGAGATAGAAGGGTGGAGTTATTTACCCGAAAATATTGCCGCAAAATAAATTACATTTTGTCTACAATATTCATACTTCCTCGTCCTTCAAGTCAGATGATACTCGTATTACACGTGTATCTCTTAACCAACTACTGTATCTGTTGTTAAGAAAAAAATATGCATAGGTGACTAAAAAACCGTAGGGAACTACTGGCTAAAACATCATATTTCAGAACGAGGTTTGAAACTGCTGGATATTTTTAACCGAGTTTAAATCAAGAGAGACATATGTGACCAGTTTTCAGCTTGCCTCAAACCCCTATACAAAAAGAACAAAATTTAAAATGTTGATTTGCCTTCGCTATTTTGTGGTGGCGCCCATCTTGGATTCGAAAATAGTGTAATAGTATTCTACTAGTCAAGCCCTTTCATTTAATACCCCCTCCCCCCATAATGAGGGAGGTTGTTACAAAAAACTGTATGTCCGCCATTTTGTGGAGGCGGCCATCTTGAAATATTAACCAAACATCGCTAAGAACCACCGAATGGAAAAAAACCGCATAGAAATCGGTCCATCCGTGTGAGCTCTACGGAGCCACAGATAGACACACACCCAGACAGACAGACAGACATTGACGTCAAACTTATAACACCCTTTTTTTGGTCGGGGTTAAATAGGTGCTAGCTCTTGAAATATTCGGACATTCCGACATGATTAAGTCCAGACTTTTTTATTTATATTTTTTTATTATTCACATTAGTAGGATTTATTTAGTGATTGTGTATGTTACGTGTATTTGTAATTCCAGGTTCGGGCACGATGGCAAGTCCTGCGTGAGACGAGCGCTGTGCCAGCTCGGAGCTGAACCTCTGCACTCTGAAGATGAAGAGAATCTTCTACATGAGCTCGCTACGTTTGTGTTGGAGTAAGTTCAGAAACAACTATACATGGTCAAATGAAAGAGCAAAACAAATATAATTGCGTTATTTGTGGTTATTTTCATACTTTTCTATGCATAAGCATAAAGCACAGACAGTTCACAAAATGTTAACATCGCTGGTATTCTGGGTCTTTTATTATTATCGCCTTGAGTCGCAAGTTGAGACTCAATGCGATAATCCACCATGCTGCCCAAAACGAATTGGCAAATGACGTATTATGGAAATACGTATATGTATATTGTATACTACTTACCGTTCCGTGGGAAACTAACATACCTAAAGACCACGCGATGAAACAAAATAAGTATTAGGACCAAACGAATTAGCAAAAAAACGGCTATGTAGTTAAGTTATACGCTGTAGAAGTAGGAGCGAGAGGTATACTAGCAAAATCTCTCTATCCTGCTGAAAGACCTTGGCTTGTCCAGAAGTGCAGTAAGTTCTATACTAGAACGAGTATCTATAGCTGCACTTACTAGTGCAGCTAGTAGTAGAGTAGTAGTGTAGGTTCATGTCGGATTTGGCTGGGCAGGGAGAGAAACACGAGTAGTGAAGGCGAGTGTTGATGTACGTGGAAAAGGGCCCTTAAACCTACACCCGTGTCACAAGTCTCGGGATCTACTCGGGATTTCTCTCTCTGACACACGATGGACCCGACACCCGCACGGTGAATCCATGGAATGCTAATAAGTTCGTCTCTACAAACATAGGTACAGTTTTTTCACGATGTTCTCCTTCAACGTTTTCAAGGTAGCGGCATTATGCACATGACTTCGAAAATCAGTGGTGAACGTGGGATTCGAACCAGGGGATCCTGATTAACGGTCGCGGTTCTCCTTACTATACCAGCTTTAAATTAACAAAAATGTACAAAGCCACAAACATATTTGCATATATGTGTGTGCTCATTCACATTGATTTGATAGACAATTAATTATAAAGTACTTATAAGCACCACTAAATGTCTCTACTACTGGAACTTAGAGTCTTCCCTCATAAGGAGATAATTCATATCCACCACGCTGGTCCAATGCTTATTGACGGATGATGCATGACCTCGAAATATTACAGAAACATGCCTGTTTCCTCACGATGCTTACCTTCACCGTCAGAGCCAGTACTAATGACAATCTAATACATTTGCACTTGGAAAAATACTCAAACGTAAATGGGGTATTCAATCCTACATTATCAAGATTCTGAACACCATCAGATACCAAACTAAGCAAAACTTGTACTATGGAAGCCAGATATAATACTTATACATTTTTGAAGTGAAAACGTCTTTTGGCGCACCATATGCAGATTTTCTGTGGGCTGTGAATTGATCTCAAGCATCACGTTCGTAAATGAAAGAAATCTTCGGGCAAGGAAACTCAGATGATCTAGATCAGGAGTCGCTAACGCGCGGCCCGCGACCTACCTTCTTGCGACCCGCGACAGTTTTGGATATTTAAAAAATTATAAATGTTTTTATAACATAATATTTGCTCGTAAAGTGTCTCTTATTGGACCGATTTCTGTATCGTAATGTATCTTATTACGTACTTGTGCTGTAATGTATAATGTAAAACGCACTATTTCAAAATGCTCCGTCCACAGACTAGGTAGAGAGATATGCTCCGTCTAAAACGAACGGTACCTTTTTAAATCTTAGTAAAGAGTTTTTATGTCAGAAAAGTGTGGTCAACATTTTATGAATAAAATTAACTTTGAGAGATAAAATATAATGAATAATTATTTAATTCGTTAATTTAATTAATTTTGACCATAAATTACTTTAATTTTTCTGTAACAAAACACAAAAATATTAATTTTCTTTATTACTAATGGCATACCGGCTGGTTCTGTGCCGTTGCTTAAAAAAAAAGGCGCCGATGCGCGCGCATTGCTAATCTGCGATCCATAGTGATTACTTTATTACTTACTCTGTGCTGTGATCTGTGATCAAGTAAATATTATTCCGCGCCTTTTTTTTCGCTGTTTTGTTTTTATTTGAAAATGTCGTCAGAGTTTTGTGTATTTCCTCGCAAATATGTTATAAAACGTCGTATGACATACGTGCGCTTTGATAATAACAGCCTCTGCTAAATTATAGCAATAAAGCCTCGGCTGTAATTATCAACTTAGCGCACTTATATCATAATATACTATTATAACATATTTGCTCGTAAAGGGTCTCTTATTGGACCAATTTCTGTATCGTAATGTATCTTATTACGCACTAGTGCTGTAATGTGTAATGTAAAACGCACGGTTTCAAAATGCTCCGTCCACAGACTAGGTAGAGAGATATGCTCCGTCTAAAACGAACGGTACCTTTTTAAATCTTAGTAAAGAGTTTTTATGTCAAAAAGTGTGGTCAACATTTTATGAATAAAATTAACTTTGAGAGGTAAAATATAATAAAGAATTATTAAATTCGTTAATTTAATTAATTTAGACCATAAATTACTTAATTTTTTCTGTAACAAAACACAAAAATATTAATTTACTTTATTATTAATGGCATACCGGCTGGTTCTGTGCCGTTGCTTAAAAAAAAAGGCGCCGATGCGCGCGCATTGCTAATCTGTGATCCATAGTGATTACTTACTCTGTGTTGTGATCTGTGATCAAGTAAATATTATTCCGCGCGTTTTTTTTCGCTTTATTGTTTTTATTTGAAAATGTAGTCAGTTTTGTTTATTTCCTCGCAAATATGTTATAAAACGTCGTATGACATACGTGCGCTTTGATAATTACAGCCTCTGCTAATTATAGCTCTCGCCTTCGGCTCGAGCTAGCAATAAAGCCTCGGCTGTAATTATCAACTTACCGCACTTATATCATAATGTACTATTATGCACTACCTTTAAATGGTAGAGGAGGCTGCAAATGAATCACAAACTTTTAGAAGTGCGGCCCGCTTTTATCTACTTTTTTCGTTTTATGGCCCATGGGCTCCCAAAACGTTGTGTAAGGGTATCCGGGGTGTTATGGTTGAGAACTCAATTGGTGAAAATTGAATTCCCAAACCTCCCCGGAAAAAAGTTAAAGTTTAAGTATAAAATAAAAAATTAAGACTTTTTCAAGCGTTTATTTGCCTAAACAAATTTACAAGTTTACCATATTAAGGGTAAAAGGTTAAAAGGGTCAGGGGTTGACCGTTGAGTCGCTGTTACCCAGATGTATAGAAGGAATTATAGGAATTCCATCAACCTCTTTGAGTCCAAAACAAACTAAGATTCTACCATACAGGGTCCCTGAGTAAGGGTCGGTAGATGGCAAATATAAAACCGGTAGAAGTGAGGGGTTAAGCCCCGGGCCAACTCTCCCGGTTAGGTTTAAGAGTTAATTAGAAAGTCACCACCTCCCCATCCTCCCGGAACCTGTAGGGTTAAAAATGAAAAGCTACAATTAACAAAACTAAAGGCCAATATGCCTTCTATAGGGTGGTAAAAAGACCACTGAATTTACCATATAATAACTCTAGACAAGAATTTAACTACCACTTCGAACGCTTAAGGTTCCATACAAAAATCACCAGGTTTACTTAAACATGGGAAAGATAATAACACTTAAATTACCCCTGTCAAACAGTAGGGTTAGACCTTTAACATTAGAACAATAAAATTATAATAACCGAGCAGTACTCGATTAGGGTAAATACAATATGTTCCCTTTCTAAGTCCCATAAACAGAAAGGCTAAGTATGGTTACTCAGAATAACATCAGTCCTGACTAACTCATAAACAAGGTACAGGAAGTATGGATTACAACGTTTTACACAACCATCTCATACCTTCACATTCACAACGCTATAATTGAAGTATTACCATCGGTTAACTGATGGGAAAGTCGATATCCAGGGAGTAGGTTCCTCTGGGGAAATTAAACTGGTGTCTATATTACTTAAACAATAGGTAATCTACATGAGTGGTGACACCTAACCGACACTAATCAGCCGCTAACGGTGTCCACCGGTTAACTAAAGTACTTAATGACTGTAAGCCCCTAGGAAAACTAAGATTATCTAGATTAATTCAGATAACCACGGAAAAAATATAAAAGGTAACCTATATCCAGGTCTAAACAAGACCTTCATTAATTGGCGGCAGGTCGGAGGGAGGGAGACATTCCTACCCTTCTGCTGACATTATAAGACGTTAACTCCTCGGGGGAAATATACCACTATAAATACTAACACCACATAAGAAACACTATCAGATTATCGGCTAAAGCACAAACACAAACAAAAACCTGTTGAGACGCGGACGCAAGCCGCGGTTGAAGGTCCCGAGGTCTCACTGCTAACTGTCGAGCCTCGGACGGCTCCGCAGCTCACGCCGAACCGAGCACACCACGTGACAGCCCACGCGTACAGGGCTCCCGGCCCGTACTGGACATCTCCCAAAAGATAGGCGCCTCAAAACCAAACATAGGCTCACCAAACACCTCCTATAAAGAAAACAATCGAATAAGAAACGTTTCAGACAGACACCCGCCCGCCACGCGGTCCTTCAACACTATAATACTTTTAAATTTTACCTTTTGAAGGAGGCAACAAGTTCTCCACAACTTCCACACCAGGCTTCCACACCAGGTGAACGGCGTCACACGCGGACCCAGCAAACCACACGTCCAACGATCAAACAATTCAGCACAATCTGCACAATATACATTAATTAATAACAGAGCGGCGGTCCGAGACCGCCGCCCGTGACACGAAAAAAAAAATGGCCCCTCATGACGCTCGTTTCCGCCAACCGCCAGCTAGTGACGCGGTAAAGAGGAAACGACTTTTTTTAGTGATGTCCGTATATCGCTCGGCCGCATAGAGAATCGATGCGTTCCGATTCACGGAAAAAAAAGTGTTACAGTTGCCAACCCCTGATCTAGATGGCCATGGTCATTAGCTTCCAAAGTATGCTATCAAATTTTAAGCTATTAGTTGTCACTTCTATCGGCAGTCCTGATGACTGCCAATTTTTTTTAAACACATACTTATTATACATAGAATTCATAGAAATACCCAGGCGCAGAACAAATACTACTAGTATTCATAACACAAATGTTTTCTCTGGGTGGGAATAGAACCCACGGCCCTCGGCTTTGCAAGGAAACTAACTATCAACTAAGCCATGAGGTCAGGCATTCGCTTAGCGATTCAGGTCTTAGACGTACAAAAGCGATTCTTCTACCTGCAATGGCGTTCACTGGCTCACATAAAATACTGGCGTTTTAATTAACGCCACTTTGGGTTTCAACGAACATAATCCAATCGCACAGCAGTATGTTATTTTTAATTAACCATACCCTTACTATTAATTAACCATTATAATTAACCGTTGAAAAATATAGAGCCACCAATTTAACCCTGGCAATAATACTACTTTAAACGAGCAAGTTTTGTTTTGTTCTATGTCAAAAAGACAGTCGTGCGCATAAGGTTTGAATTCGGTGTCTCAAGTGCATCATGCCGCTAACATAAAAACGGTGAATTAAAATATCGTGAGGGAACCGACATGTACCTAAAATCTTTCGTGGTCTCATGTGTCGTCCACCAACCCGGGGGTCTACCGCCTAACGAAAAACGCTTTGACGCTTTGATGCTTTGGCATTGCTGTCTCTTTTCTTCTCGCTTGAATTGAAAGAGACGGCAATGCCAAAGAGTCAAAGCGTCAAAGCGTTTCTCGTTAGGCGGTAGAGGCGCCGGGCAGGTCCAGTGTGGTGGATTATAGCCTTGACTATCTCCTTGCGACAGAAGGCGCCGAGTCTCAGAAGTGGGAACATTTAGTGGGTTGTTTATGTTATACATAACTAGCTATTACCCGCGACTTTGTCCGCGTGAAATAAATACTAAGGTAACTCAGGCAGTACCTATTTGTATAACCAGACACATTTACGGTTACTAAAAACAGCTTATAATAAAACAATTTTTTACAATACTTTCATCCAAATCGGTTCAGTTGTTTAGGTGTGAAAGCGTAAGAGACATTCGGCCCCCCCCCCCTTCAACTCCAATTTCATTCCCATACAGTTCGAAATTACACAATTGCTAGAACGAACATTCATTTGCTTCGTGTCAAGTGTCTATATATATATGTATACACAGAGATAAAAACGAATGTTTTATGTTCAACAATTGGAAACTTCCATATTGACAATTATCCCCCATTTCAACCCCAATTTCATCCCCATACAGTCCGAAATTATAAAATTGCTAGAACAAACATTCGTTTTTATCTCCAACAATTGGGAACTTCCATATTAACAATTATCCCCCATTTCAACCCCAATTTCATCCCCATACAGTCCGAAATTATAAAATTGCTAGAACAAACATTCGTTTGCTTCGTGCCAAGTGTCTACTTACAGAGTTTCATGGTTTTATCTTCAAGGGTTGGGAACTTTCCTATTGACATTCATCCCCCATTTCAACCCCAATTTCATCCCCATACAGTTCGAAATAATAAAGTTGCTAGAACAAACATTCGTTTGCTTCGTATCAAGTGTCTAAATACAGAGTTTCATGGTTTTATCTTCAATGGTTGGGAACTTTCCTATTGACATTCATCCCCCATTTCAACCCCAATTTCATCCCCGTACAGTTCGAAATTACAAAATTGCTAGAACAAACATTTATTTGCTTCGTATCAAGTGCCTTTATACAGAGTTTCATGGTTTTATCTTCAACGGTTAGGAACTTTCATATTGAACTTTCTTATCGAATTGGGTGCAGCGGTTTTTGGACTAAAAAAAATAAAAATTAGATTAGCTTACCTGGAAGACGTATTCGTACCTCGCTGTTTCATTGGAACAGTGTGTTTAGTTGCATAAAGCATAAACAGCCCACTAAATGTTCCCACTGTTGGGACTCGGGGCCTTCTCTCGCTTCGGGGCTGACACATGACTTCGAAAAAATCTAGGTACATGTCGGTTTTTTCACGATGTTTGCCTTCACTGTCTTAAGCTAGCAGCATTACGCACAACATTACACACTTCGAAAAGACAGTAGTGCGTGTGGTTTTGAACCCTGGGTATCCGGATCGGTAGTCGCCTTTCCCCCGACTATGCCAGCTGTAACTTATGTTTAGTTGATTTCACTAAAATTATGATATACAGTCATGTGTTTGAATTTAATTTTAAATTGAATTTGGTTTTTATTTTTTCAAAGAAACTTAAATGATTTCTTGTATTTTCAGCCCCAGAAACGACGCCGGAGAACCCGTATCAAAGAAAGATGAAGCTTACCCGTACATCAAGGCGTACAGGCGCGGACAAAACGCTAAGAACTGCACGCAACTATACATCAAATGTCAGACTTCACTCGTTGACATGTTCAGCAAACTTCACGTTATATCATAGAATGAAAATAAAAATCACTTATTAGTATTGGTTTATTATTTCAATTAAAAAAATAAAAAGAGTAGAAGACCTGTGGCTAGTTGGGAAGACGACATTAAAAAAACAGCTGGTCCCAACTGGATTCAAGTACCCCAATCTAGAGAGAACTGGCTATCCTTGGAGGAGGCCTTCACTTACAGAGGAGTTCTTGCAGAATTAAGAATATCAAATAGTATAGAATTAAGGAAAAACTAACACAAGTAAATGTAGGAACAAAAATGAATTATTAAAAAAACTAATAATTGTATGTAAGTAAACTAACTTAATATTTATTTATACGTTAAGTTACTCCACCTGATATAACAATCAATACTTGACTTGTAAGGTTTTTGTAAAATTAATGTTGACGATGTTCTAGTTACCGTATTCTAAGGGCCTTATCATACTAGCGGTTTGCGAGCGGCTGGGAGGCGAAGCGGGCACGCAGCGAACACGCCGCGGCTGCGCAGCGAGGACGTCGCGGACGCGCAACGTTTTCGTTACGTGTCTGTAGCGAGTACAATACACTCAGTAACAAAATGGATTCCGACGAGGAAACACTGCTGTGCTTTGTTACTTCGAAGACGCCGCAGACGAAAACGAAAGCATCGACGAATTTGGAAGGATCTATTATCAATTCATAGAATTGAAGAGAGCGACTACTTTGTGTTGTTCTGCAAACGAATAAAAAATAATCCAAAACAATTCCATTCTTACCTGCGAATGTCAAGGCCTATAGAGTAAGATCCCAGAGCTCCCAGACGTCACCTATTTTCTGATGAATGAAATGTGGACGATAGAGTAGAGTTAGTAAGTACTAAGAACACATGCTTACTCGCTAACTTGCTTATACGGCCAATTTTGAGATATGGGGTAATGAAGGTACATACAAACATTACTTCGCGTATTTTCTAATTAGTGATTTTCACGTATGTTCAACAAAATGTGACGTCTGGGAGCTCTGGGATCTCGGATTACAACATTTTATGAGTTGCTGTATCTGATACTAACTGACTTAACACATGAAGATACACATTTGTACGAGACAGTACAAAATCGCTGCACATGCGCCGCGTGTTCGCTGCGCGCCCGCAACGTATTCGTTACGCGCTCGCTTCGCTTTGAGGACGCTCGCAACCCGCTAGTATAATAAGGCCCTTATACTACTTAGGAACTTAGTCCTAGTATTAGATATGTATCCCGTTTCCGCCATTTTCCCACCATGAAAAGTATGCTATGTGCTATTCCAGACTGTGATCCATCATAAGCAGTCCGGGGTCTCCGAAACGGCAGGCGTTGTCGCGTTCGCTGTTCATCCGACCAGACCAGCTGTGACCATGATCTATCAGTCTTTATAATTTCAACCTCATCTGTTCGGTCGTCTCGATGTGATTGAGCAACAAACATCCCAATATCCAAACTTCCACATATTTTTTTAATATCAGTAAATTAGTTTATACGTCCACTGTTACAAAATAATAACAATCAAATTATAATGGATCGAGCCTTGTTGGCCTAGTGGTAAGAACATGCGATTAAAAATGGTTATGTCGCTGGTTCGAATTTCCTCTACATTTCTGAGCATTTTTACCAGTGCAGGTGTACAAATTAATCATTCATCTCGGCTTTAATGGTGAAGGAAAAAATCTTGAGGAAACCGATACAATCCAAGCAACTTTCGAGGTCATGCGAGATTGATGTTGTATCTGTCTTTGCCAGAGAAACCCCCGAGTCCCAGCAGGAGAAATATTTAGAGAGCTGCTTGTGCTACCAAGTTATTGTATTGTATTGTTGTACTGTAACTGTAAGTTATTGTACTGTATTGTATTGTTTTTGGTTTGACCATATGACTAAACCCACAGCAATTCCTTTACGATTACCTCGTTCCAAATGCAATCACTAAAACAATCCCTGAGCTCTCTCTCTTACAAGCAACAATCTGTTGCTAGCTCTTTCCTTATGTCCTTGAAGGACTTTAACCGCTTTCCTCGCTGTGGGATGGGTGAATATTAAATGATACTAGCGCCAATCGTAAAAGAGACTATAGGAGAATACTTTGGCCACAGTTAATCTGACTAGTAATTAAAATGTACCTTACAGACTAGTTGGTAGACAAACGTAGTCTAATCTTTTCAAAAAAATTACCCGTTGTTTTGGAAATAAGAAGCAACTCGCCAACCTATAGCAACATGCTATGCAGCTATTTGTACATGGAGAGCAAGGGTGGGCTTTGGCTCCAGGGGGGGGGGTCACAGGTAGCGGTCAAGCCGCAAAACTATGCAATAAGTACATGCATGCTATTCAATTAGTGGTCCACACAGATATAAAATGATTTGTCTCTTTGCTCTGTAATTTCTCTGGAATCATTTCTCTCCATACTGTAAACAAAGATGTAGAACTTGTCAAGTAGGTTCTGCAAATACTTATTCCACTACAATTAAAATAACAATGAAACAATGAGTGACTTTTTTTTATTATTTTAGATAATAAATAATTACACATAATTAACAACGCATTTCGAAATGTCAAGCATATTGTTATTGGTCAACATTTAGAAAAAAACCTTGTAATTCTTAATTTATAGGAACATAATTTTTTGTAAGTAGTTTTTACACGACTCTACAAAAAAATCTAGGCCTAGAAAAATAAGTAACCTTTTTTGTAGGTCGTTTGCCAGATAGGTTTTAAAAAAGTATACAAACTCACAGTCTTAGGACTGTGAATGACTGACAATGTGAAAGCGACCACAGTCAGCTTCCTATGTCATAGTGTTCAAAATCGTGTTTTCAAATTGTCCAATTTGAAAACACGATTTTATAGTAAGAATAGGTATGTCTTGTACAATAAGAGATCTTAAGCCACCGAGCAAAATATGATGATGAAGATCAGATAGTTAATAGAGTGGTGAGGGTCGTCTGACTAAAGTGGTCTTGGTTTTGATAAATATGAATCTCTCTTTATATTAGCTTGAACTACAACAGAGTGCAACATGAAAGCCATAATTGTATTTTAGGCAATCGTAGTACTGGTCAAACTAAGTTAATATGAATTCAGAGTGTTCTCTCTGAAACTGATAATTCTGGTGGCAACGCTTTAGGTAATCAAGATTTAAAACCACGAATGTTTGATATGATAACTTCGTACCTTGTGTTATAGTGGCGATGGGATGAATCCCTAGTAGACTACAGGCCCGTGAAGAGGGGGGGTTGCAATCCTCGATAATTTCTCCTTGTCGGATGATTTTTGTACGGCATTGAGAAATAATGGATTAGAAGAGGTATTGAAACTTTACAAATTATACATTTAAACTTTTTCATTATTAGTTTGTCGGAAAAATTTACAGAGTACGAGTAATTTACAGAGTCAATTTGGTCATTTGATTAAGTACGGCATTGGTTCCATACAGTTTGAATACCTCTTCTAATCCATTATTTCACAATGCCGTACAAAAATCATGCGACAAGGAGAAATGGTAGAGGGTTGCAACCCCCCCTCTTCAATTACACTCAGTTGGACAGCTTACAAGTGACGGCATAGTGCTGAATCTTAATACTTTACACACTTCTATCATCCTACATAGGTCTCCTGGTGGTTCATTTGACCCGTAAATTTTGTTCACGGGCCTGTAGTCTATAGGTTTTAAGTTATACATTCAAGGTTGACTGATAGGTATAATGTTCTGATGTATGATCTAGACCACGGGTCGGCAACGTTTCGGGAGCCATGGGCCACATGGTACAAAAGTAGATAAAAGCGGGCCCCACTTTTAAAATTTTGTTTGAAATGTTGGGAAAAAGTTGTAAAATCTATTTGCTATATGTAAGCCGGAGTTAAATTATTAAAAAAAAAAATTGACATCCTCGCGAGCCGCACGGAGGCAGGTCGAGGGCCGCGCGTTGCCGACCCCTGGTCTAGACCATATCATAATTTTGATCAGAGTATTCAAATATGGTGTCTCATCTAGATAAGACCAAATTTATGAAGCGTGTTTTCCCCGATAGCAGTGAAAGTGCCCAGTATGGAACCCTCACAGTCCGGAAATAGAGTCTCGCAGTCGACGCCAGTTGACCTGCCCAAGCGCTCCGCTGCATGGTACTCGTTGTCTGTGTGGTGAGACAACTCGTCTTTCGTTGACGATGGTCTAAGGAACATAAGAAAATAATTTATAATAACCAACTTCTCGGATACGAACTTTGCATTCGCTTTAGCAGATCTCTATCAGTAGAAACCTAGAAACGTACCCTTCGTTTGTGACGCTACCCAAAAATTGGATAAACATGAAATGACATGAAACATGAAATGAACTGGTAATTACAGCTTTTATAATATTTTTAGAACGATTAAGATGGAACACACTAGACGTGCGCCTGATGGTAAGCAACACGCTTGCCTGCATTGAAGCAATATCGTGGAGCCTGATAGTAAGCATCACATTCATACTAACACAAGCCAATAATAAAGAAGTAAATTGCGGTGAATTTTAAATCTCACATGGTCTTGAAAATCAGGATAATTATTTTTATCTACTAAAACTATGAAGACGTTTGTGTCGAAAACGATTTACTCGATTTGTTTGGACTTGTGATATAATAAGTTGGCGTACTGCTTAATTCCAAGCACCACAACATTTACGTCACACTTTTTCAGATAAACTACTGGAAAAGACGGTGGACACTCTTCGAATCTGATTTAAATATCAAACCTCATATCCTGTCCAACAAGATAGACGAGAAACCTTTTTAGAATTGTATTCATTATTTTGTACTTACGTGAATAGTATATGTCCAATTTCGCCCAACAAGCCGTTTTCATGAGTAAAAGGAACTTCGGCAGCCTCGCAGATTGTTCGAAGCAAACATGGACGCCCTGAATAGCCGTACCTGAACAATTTTCAATGCAAGCCTTAGTACAATATTCTAAAATGATTTTGTGAAGAATTTCGAACATGCAAACTTTTTTATAACAGAAAAAAGTAAGGTAAGGTGTGTAACTTACTTTAACTTTACTTTTACTTTACTTTGTGTTTATATACTTTCAATCGCAACTTTTAAAAGGATTTTTACATCAGATAATTCTGAACATAGATTCTGGGCTAAGTTACTTCCACTTTCATTTTACTCGTAATATCCCATAGTTTATAAGATTTAATTTTTATTTGCAATAATTTATTCAAATTATGTCAAACTCAAGGCTGCCTTAAAAGTAGTAGGTACTTATTTTAATGGTAGGTAAATACTTTACAATGACTATCACTACTTTACTTATCGAAATTCACAACTTTTAAGAGATCAACTGTGATGTAAAAAGATCAGGAACTGTATTTATTTTTTGTTCAGTGTAAAAATATTTTTTGACAAATTAGATCCATTCATGTTTAATTTTTATTGAAAAATCTATTCATATTTCCGAGCAAACAGTGACATTTATAACTAAATATGTATTTAATATGTAAAGCGACACAAATATGGTTTGTTTCTTTTTTTACAGCACTTAAGTGAACATAGTGAATGGAGATCACTTGGGGCAAACCTATACCGGTGCATTAAAGATCACTTTAAAAAAATGTATTGAAATCAATAAGTTTGTGAATAACTTGAACAAAGATTACTTAAAAAACAGTTACCTCTCCGCCATGTGTTCTATTATCTTGTAGAAATCCCATCGATTCATTCGCTGTGGTTCCACATATTCTTCTACATTATTCCGATCTATTTCTTCCTGTCTCCTAATTGCTTCTTGTAATGGAACTTCCGTGTTTACTTCTTTGCCAGTTTCCGAAACACCTCCTTCAGTATATACTAAAGATCTTCTTCGTCTATCATCAAATGTGATATCAACCAACGTATCATTTTCTCTGTCTTCATCATTTGTGTCGATATTATCTCCATCACTTTCACTCAAATTTCTTGAATCGGTGTCTACTTCATTGGTCTCATTAGTTTCATCATTTATTGGGTTTTCTCCATCCATGTCTCTTGAAACTGTGTTAGCAAACCCGTAGATTCTACTGGTATATTCTGAACTGTTCGTTGGCAAATCATATTGGAATTTTATAACAGCACCTACAGTTACTGAAGCTTCTTTTAAATCGACGGGGACACCGAGGCCGATGATAAACTGTAATTAAAATAATTATGTTTACATTTGATCTCGCAGACAAGGAAATAAAAACGGCATTACATTCCATAAGAAAGTAAACATTAAATATCAAATTAAAATAAAAAAACTTCAAATCCATTGCTTCAAATTTAGGTAACACCTATGCAAGTAAAGCAAATACCCATCATGAGTCTAAAATTCCAGCCGCAGCTAACATCAATAAGTTATTTATTTATTATTGCGTAACATACATACAAATAAAAAAGCATGCAACCGAATTGAGATCCTCCTTCTTTATTGAAGTCAGTTAAAAAAACACTTAATTAACTATAAAACAAAGACATTTTATAAGTAAATTCCTGCATAAGCATCATAACGATAAATGAAATGTCATGAATAGGTTTAAAACCCTCGACATCTAAATTAAATTTCGTTACATTTCACAACTTTAGAACATCGAGTATTGTGTTAAGATTTCAACATAAATTATTTCCACGTTCATTTTCATTCTCCTAAACACGTATTGAATTCAGAAAACACTCCACTCAAAAATGAGGTCGCGCACAAAATAAGCGCTGAAAAGGCGACGAGCAAATCAGACAAAACAGAAGTAAACGAAAAACAAAACCTCATTCTATACTTCAAAAGGCAGACATTCGCTCGCCTAATTGCATTTAAATTCACGAACAAAAACACGACTTCGTTAAGCCCTATCCGTTGTGTAAAGGAAACATCATTTACTTAAGTTAAATCAGCTTTATGTAAATTTACAAGTCTATAAGAGCCATACCTGCGCTCTCGCCGGACCTCCGTCGGGATACACCAGATAACGTTTTTGTCGATGCCCATTTGCTAACGTTAAAAGTAAATTGAGTAAAATTAAAGGGAATAACATCGTGGCACGGTTTCTCCTTCGATCCGTACGACGTCGTCTGAGTGTAAATACAGTATAAAATAAAGTAGGATGTTTGCACGGAGCCTACAGCATCTAATGAACCGCTATGTTTTCTCAACGATTTAGACTGCGCCGAACGGCCCACTTCGGGAGCGAGCGACATGCCTTAACAAAACATTACATGTGACGAGTTTACTATATAATAATCTTATTCTGATATTTTGTCTTGATTTTTTTCTTTCGTTTCGGTTGGGGGAATCCAGGAAAAGCCTTCAGGCGGAAGCTAATTAAACAACGGTGTCGCGTTCGAAGAAAGGATGGTTCGTTGTTAAATCAATAAATATGGAACTTTTATTTTTAACAGTCGATGTAGGAAAAGGATGTGATTTATCTTATATTATGTATTTGAAGCATGATTCCTAAACGAATTGACCTCTTTAGATGAGTTTGAAACAAAATAAATGTTATTCTAAGCGTTTTAATTTAGTCGTACCTAGTATTGTTTTTTTGATGCGAAATCGAAAAAAAACATTTAGAATACTTAGACATAAAATAGGTACAAATAGCTAATGAAAGACTCACGACAACAGAAAAATAAATTAGATTTTTGATAATGTTACTAAATTATTATCATATTTATCAACAAAAAATTACTAACATAGCATATCGTTTAACGAACACTTATAAAATTAATAACGCTTTGTCCGGAAATTAATCTAATTCATCAGCTATTATTGTTTCACAGGGGTTTGCAAAACAAACTTCAAATAAAAACCAATCTTCATACGTATGCATTTAAAAACAAGAATTTGTCTACGAAAGCGGCCGCATCAAAGCTTGCGGGTATTTTCTGCCGAAGCAATTTATTGAAATGAAGGGTTAAATGGAATTCTGTGGTCACACAGCCCCGTACGCTGAACAGATGTTTCACCCACCTTTTTCCTTTTGCTTTACCGAGTATTTTCAATGCGCAGCAACCTCACAAGTGCTACATACAAGCGGTTTTTTTTTAATTTACATGTTTTCTTTATTGCTTGTGTGGATTTTGCAAGAGAAGGAATTTTATTAGTTAAATAAACTATGTAAAGGAAAAGTGCTACGTTTTTTGTATTTGTTCTATTCTTTAGGACTTTTTTTAATATAAAATGATCGTGCAAGCAAGACATACACCTGGTTGTAAGCAAGACGTCTGCCCATCACAGCACAGTGTCAAGCATTACAATATGAAGAGTACTACACTTTTTACCCAAAGATACAAGATAATGTATCTCTACTGTATATTTTTTCTAAAAACATTGTATACAACGTGGTGGATTTACCCCCAACAATATTTTAACAGTCCATTCTAACACTAATGTAGACTTCATCACCCAAGGTCTCTTTCCCCTCAGCACGGTAGATCACGAGATAATTCGAGTCAAAGTTTGACGTAAAATGCCCACCAAATCACCAGCTTCAACCCTAAAGCATGTACAGCAGACAAACGACCTTGCTACCGACGCTGCGACATCGTACAAAAATCCGTGCGGAGATCTGGTCATTAGGGGTATGTCAAATGAAATAACAACCAAAAAATTTTAATTTTTTTTCGGAATTTTTTTTTGAGCTTTCATGCCTAATTTTCACATACATGATTCAAAACTTAATGTAGATGAACTACCATAAATATTGTTGCACCTTTTTGCAACACTTGTATATTTCAAACCAGAATATTGTAAAATTCGCACAACACTGCTTGACAAGTGCGGGACCTTCTCAGGAGAACTTTGCAAAAAGTCCAAAACAAAAGAAATAGCAAAAAGTTATATTTGTAGTTACTCCTGTCACTTAAAAACTTTATGTTTAATCTTTTACCAGCGGTTCGTCACCGCTTCACCCGTAGTAGGTACATGACATATAATATATAGCACTAAGTGATCACGTATATATCCGACGGTGAAAGAGTTTTTGAAAACGGTCCAGTAGTTCCTAAGATTATCGCGTTCAAACAAAAAACCACTTCAGCTTTATAATAGTGCAGTAACTTTATACATTACCAGTATGCGTTAAATCCGGTAGATCTGATTTTTTGCAGACTTGTTTATGATGTTGGCCTAATGATTGTCCCAAGTTTGTGACCTCGAGCGACGAACGCAACTTTGTCAAAAATCGAAAAAACCGCGAAAAAATCGTTAATTTTTAAAATTTTGGCGATTATAACCCTAAACGACTAGTTTTGTAAAATCTTTCTTATGGCGTTTATACAGTAGACTAAATTTGCTACAATATGATACTAGAATTTTCTCTGTACACCCAATAGTTTCTGAGAATAAGTCTTTCAAAGCTTATAATTTTTTTCGTACTTCGCAATTTTTAGCAATATTTTAACTACTACTTGACCACTTTATGGCACAGTTACTGCGGTTTTTAACCCCCGACCAAAAAAAGAGGTGTTATAAATTTGACGTCGAAGTCTGTCTGTCTATCAGACAGACACACATACAGGTCTGTCTCTATGTGTATCTGCCTGTGTGTGTATCTGTCTATGGCACCGTAGAGCTCAAACGGATGGGCCGATTTCGATGCGTTTTTTTTTATTTGAAGATTCATTTTTGTGTTGATGTTTTGAGCAATTGTTGGTTAATATCGATTCAAGATGCCCGCCTCCACCAAATGGCAGACCAAATATTTCATCACAATCTACCTCAACATGGGTATCAAATGAAAGGGCTTGACTAATAGAGTATTATACAGTATAACAAATTTCAAATCACAAAATGGCGAACTCCATAATTTTTTATTTTCACTAATGCCTTAATATGGGTGTAAAATGAAAAAGCTTGACTAGTAGACTACTATACACTATGAAAAATTTATATTTATACCATATCGAAGTAGCTGTGAAAAAAGAAACGTATTTCGTCATTTTGTGGTTGGCCGCAACCACAAAATGACGAAATACGTTTCTTCATGGATCATGGATTTGAAATTTGTCATAGTGCATAGTAATCTACTAATCAAGCCCTTTTAGTTGATACCCATATTAAGGCATTAGTGAAAAAAAAATTATATAGTTCGCCATTTTGTGATTTGAAATTTGTTAAACTGTATAGTACTCTACTAGTCAAGCCCTTTCATTTGATACCCATATTGAGGTAGATTGTGATGAAATGTTTGGTCCGCCATTTGGTGGAGGCGGGCATCTTGAATCGATATTAACCAACAATTGCTCAAAACATCAACACAAAAATGAATCTTCAAATAAAAAAAAACGCATCGAAATCGGCCCATCCGTTTTAGCTCTACAGTGCCATAGACAGATACACGCACAGCCAGATGCACATAGAGCCAGACCTGTATGTGTGTGTGTCTGATAGACAGACAGACTTCGACGTCAAATTTATTACACCTCTTTTTTTGGTCGGGGGTTAAAAACCGCAGTAATTGTGCCATAAAGTGGTCAAGTAGGAGTTAAAATATTGCTAAAAATTGCGAATAACGAAAAAAATTATAAACTTTGAAAGACTATTATTCTCAGAAACTATTGGGTGTACAGAGACAATTCTAGTATCATATTGTAGCAAATTTAGTCTACTTTATAAACGCCATAAGAAAGTTTTTACAAAAACTAGTCGTTTAGGGTTATAATCGCCAAATTTTGAAAAATAAACGACTTTTTCGCGGTTTTTTCGATTTTTGACAAAGTTCCGTTCATCGCTCGAGGTCACAAACTTGGGTCATTAGGCCAATATCATAAACAAGTCTGCGAAAAATCAGATCTACCGGATTTAACGCATCCTACTCCATACTTTCAGGCGACAAAGTTACTGGACTATAATTTTACATTAATGGATGTTCTATTTTCTTTCTTTTTTTCAAAAGACGTGTATTTATTTCCACATAAAAAAGAACAAATAAAGAACAAAACAAAATTGTATTTTTATAACATTCTATTATTATCAGATTCTTTTGTAGAGCAATACAAATTACTGATGAGATTTTTTTGTATTAAATTTAGATATGAGATCAATTGATCTCCTAGAGACCACACTTGAGAAAATTCAAAATAATAACTAAAAAACGAATCTCCGATTTTTATAGCATGCTTCCACCACGCAGTTTATAACATATAATAATATGGACATATATGCAAAAATATATTAGTGGTTGGTTGCATTAATGCGTGCCGACAGAATAACTATTGAAATGGTGCTAACATGATGTTTGTATTAACTCTAAAATCGCTCTCTGCTTACCAACAATCAAAGCTTATTGGCAATTGGTGAAACAGTGTAATAATGTTGGTTTCACCCCAAATCATTGTGTATAGAATTAGTTTGCGAGATAATCGGATTATTTAATTACGATTTACTAAAATTTCAAACTAACATGGAGAGCGACATGGGGATCTTTGCTCCGGCAGCGGTTTGGCGCGGGTTATGTTTGGAATAATTATACACATTGGCATTATTTACTGCAGTGTAACCCGTGGCTCATTTAAACTATTAGTAAGAATTTTACGCCCTTAGGACATTTTTTTGTACTTTAAATGCCAAATTTATTTATATTATGTGATCAACAGCCAAAAAGTAAGTTATAAGCTTCTAGCTTAAAAAATTACGAAACTTCCATACAATTTGCATCCCTTTTTTGCCCATTACAGATATTTTTTCGCAATAATCAGTAGTCTACATCCTTTGTCAGGCTGTATACTATTGTTGTACCAAATTTCGTATAAATAGGCTCAGTAGTTTGAGTGTGAGAGCGTGGCAGACAGATAGAGTTACTTTCACACTTATGATAATAGTGGGGAAGTAGGGATTTGTGTAAAATATTAGCTACCGGCCCCGGCTTTAAATGTACAAACACTATTATGAACCATTATTATTTGTTCGTTTATGTCACAGTTTATCTATTATTTTATACCTAATACAGAAAACGGAACGAGCAGGACATGGGTCTGACGGTAAGCAATGCACGCCTGTCCATAAGAGCACGGTGTCTCGCAGCTAGTGAAACATGGAGTGTCCAAAACATGACACGATGATTGAAACAAAGATATAAAAATATTTTTCTTTTTGCTCAGTAATTTCTCTGGAAATATTACCCTTCAAACTGGAACACAGTAATGTTATTACGGTAAGGTAGTTGCGTGACAATATGCCGTTACTGGCAGGCGAGTTGTTTACCATCAGGCACATACATGTTTGTCTTGTCCCGTCACTCTATTATACTATATACAAAGACCAGTTCTGAGTGAACCGTTCCTTTTTACCCCACAGAAAGAGACTTCACAGAAACTGTAATTCGAATGTCCTTTGTCTCCATGCCTACACACAACAGTTTGGCGCCGGTCCCAGGTGTGAGGTGTATAGTTCGGAACCGGACATTACTCCCAATTAGGCAACTTTGGTGCAACGCCGCAGCTCTGTGCTATGCTGATCTATTGATGTAAGCACTGGGAGAACTTTCTTCCATATGTCATAATTCTAGTTTCATGATGCTATTTTTGAAGAATGCTTGAGGACTTTTGGTAAGAGTAAACATTACGAGTCGCGACAGCGACATATTAATTCAGCGTAATAGCGTCGGAGCGGTGGTCTCTTCCTTTAGACACAGAGGTTCAATATCGGCTTTGATATTGAATCGTTTTTAATATTTTTGGGAAGCGAACTCCTTAGTGGACCGCGTTGTTGGTTGTCCGGCGAGATGGCGGTCCCGTGATCGCCACCTCGCAAGGTTATCAGTAACAAATTTCTTACTTTATTTGTACACATTGTTGCACAAGGTACACAAATACACGGTTTAAACGTAGCGGTCAAGTATAACCGGCCCATTTTATGTTTCCACGGCTTTCTCTCACGATGAGAAAATAGCGGCCGTAATCCATCACATTGGTCACGTAAAAGATAGTAGATTCTCATCTACTCGAAATAATATGTCTTTCTTAAAATGTGCTGATTTCTCGCAATGTTTCCCTTTATCTTTTGCTAAGCCAGCCATCCAATGGTGATGACAAACTTATACAACTGCACTCGGCAAAGTAGTGGCCAAAAGGTTGAAAACTCATGAAAATTGTACTGGGAAGATTAGCAGTCAAACGGTCTTAAAAACTCATGAACTTACATCGTACCACTAGACTCGTTTTGGACAGAAATTCTACTAGAATCACAAAGTTCAATATGCAGAATACCTATCCGACAATTACCCTGCTCCGTTCCTCCGTCAAATTCTCCGCTCCAGCGCAGTTTAATTGGAAAACTGATTTAAACTGTAACTTGAGCTTGTTTTAAAGTCCGAAGAGCACCTTGACTTGATTAGACTTACAAGATGCTACGCGATTCGGACCGGTTTTACCACCTTTGAAAAACGGAATCTTTGGTTAGCAAGAAGATTGGCAATGAGGTTATTTTTTAACACGAGTATAAGAACATTCCAAGGATATAAATATGGTACTGATCTTTATTATAAATATCTACCTCTGTAAATATACCGTAACTAGCAGCCCACCCCGGCTTGGCCCGTGGCACTTAATATAGCACACAGGGAACACGTACATATCCAATGGTGAAAGGTTTTTTGAAATCGATCCAGTAGTTCCTAAGATTAGCACGTTCAAACAAAAAACCTCTTCAGTTTACTATACCTAGATTGATAACACTAGTGATAAATTAATAATACTACAAGGATTTATTTAGGTAAGGCATTTGAGAGCCAAAATCCGGCCAAATGTTTAGTGTAAGCAAAGGGCACTCACTTTGTTTCTACTGCTAGAACTTAGGGCCTTCAAGTAGATAATAAAAGCCATAATCCATCACGCTGGCCTCGTGCCGGTGGGAGGTTCATGAAGCACAGCCCAGAAAGATTCTTGGAACACGATGGTGTCCTCACAGAGCTTTTCTTTACCGTCAAACTCATTCACATCACGCTCTCATTGGGAGAGAAGGTTTTCAGTTTCAGAAGTTGCTACATAAAGCAAGCTGCTTACGGTGTATTTGACATACTTTCATTTGACAGGATTTTGGATCACATACGCCTTACAAAAATCCTTGTAGTAAGTACATTAATCAATCAATTTACTACGTAACTAGCTTATTTTATCAATAGGGTACCGGACTGGGTCAAAAATACACCATCCTAATTAGTCCGTCAGCTAGATCATGGAAAAATATTGGACACGTATTTTTTGTTTTTTCATAATATTAAAATTCGTCAAAGATATAAAACCATCAAACTTCGAGAGTGGGGGGTAGCGACGTCACTCGTGAGCAAAATCGTACTCACAAGTGACGTCACACGAAATTTCGAAGCGCTGTATCTTCGTAATTTTTTGTTTGTGAAACAAAAGAAAAAATACGGGTACAATATTTTTTGGCAATCTAACTAACGGGCTACTTAGTTTTTTTTAGGATTGTACCCTATTGCGGTATATTTCAGCGGCGGTAGAACGAGTCACCACATAGCTTAAATCAACCTTTGTGACACAGCGATACATGTCTGATTTAAAATATTTTTGCCAAACAACATTTGTAAAGCAATAACATAGTTTCGTGTTTATAGAAACACAAATCCCGGAATAGTACACAACATCAAATAATTCAACTCGATAATTTAATTGGGAGTAGTGGCACAGGGCGCGCGTGAGGTAATGAAATTGTTGTCGTCCCTTAATTTGCCTGAGTTTGGGATGTAATCCGAAGTTAGTCCGCGCCCGGGATAAATAGGTGTGGCCTGTCCAGAAACGCGACTGACGGACGGAATCGAAAACATTACTAATGCAGAAGTTACTTGTTAACTGTTTCAATTTAATGCAAACTTTTTTGGCTTACCTTACCTTGTTATTGTTTCAAAAATTTTTAGGCGTTTTTAGAATGCTAGATAAATTCAATAAAAGTGTCAAGTATGATGCCGAGCAATATCGCATAAAGGCCGATTTAAACTGAACGAGCATAGAGCTAGAGCTGGAACATGAGCATTCTTTCGTGATCTTTTAGTGTAAACGAAAGATCGTTCTTAGCGTTTTCCATTTAAGATATTCTATAGAATCTTTGCGAACGCAAACAAAACAACGAAAGAATGCTCTACGTTTGTTTACACCAAATGAATTTGATACAGTGGGGATAGAATGAGCATTCGCTCGTCTGATGTAAATCGGCCTTAGGGTTTCGTTGTTCAACATCAGGCGAGATGATGGTCTTATGTGATATCTATAATAGGTAGTTATAATCGGTTTACATTTTTCCAGTCCAGCGACCGAATCCAGCGCTGGATTGCTTACTGGAATAATGTAAACCGGCACTGGAAAGCATTGGCACTGGATTGATGCTTTCCAGTGCCGGTTTCCATTTTTTCCTGGACTGGCATAATGTAAACCGGGTATTCAGTTAAAAATAATAATAAATAAAGATGTCAAAGATATTGACATTCTATTATTCACTTCCTCACAAACAGCACAGAGAACGTTGCAATATCGTAGTCACGAGGAGTGTCGTAGGTAGTCACGAGGAGTGTCGTAGTCACGAGGAGTGTTTTAGTCACGAGGAGTGTCGTAGTCGCGAGGAGTGTCGTAGTCACGAGGAGTGTCGTAGTCACGAGGAGTGTCGTAGTCACGAGGAGTGTCGTAGTCACGAGGGGTGTCGTAGTCACGAGGGGTGTCGTAGTCACGAGGGGTGTCGTAGTCACGAGGGGTGTCGTAGTCACGAGGAGTGTCGTAGTCACGAGGAGTGTCGTAGTCACGAGGAGTGTCGTAGTCACGAGGAGTGTCGTAGTCACGAGGAGTGTCGTAGTCACGAGGAGTGTTGTTCTCGTGACCACGGTCATCGTGATATCACCGAAACGTCAGGCAGTAGGTAATTAAATCCCGCGGAATAAGAGTTCAAATTGTTAGAATTTAAAAAACTCTATTTCAGTTCTATGTTACGCCAAAGGTGACGATAATGCTTTATTAGTTAGTTTGCTAAGGATACCTTGATGTTAATAAATTGACACATTTTTTTCAAATTAGGCTGTGAAATTAGATAAGATCTATATAATTATAATTATTACACATGCTGCTGTAAATTGTTGTTATTTTTGCTAATTTGTACCCGAACTGAAGATATACAGAAAATTTTGCAGTAAAATTAAAACAGAAGTGGATTAAAAATATTCAAGATCAACTGCAACTTTTCCTTATGGCTTCAGCTCGGTTAGATTACCCTAGTTTTTCTAGTTGTCAGCGTTCGACCATTGAGTGTATAGAGATTGAAGTATATGTACAACGTGGTGGATTTAACCCCAACAATATTTTAACAGTCCATTCTAACACTGATGTAGACTTCATCACCCAAGGTCTCTTTCCCCTCAGCACGGTAGATCACGAGATAATTCGAGTCAAAGTTTGACGTAAAATTCCCACCAAATCACCAGCTTCAACCCTAAAGCTTGTACAGCAGACAAACGACCTTGCCACCGACGCCGCGACGTCGTACAAAAATCCGTGCGGAGATCTGGTCATTAGGGGTATGTCAAATGAAATAACAACCAAAAAATTTAATTTTTTTTTGGAATTTTTTTTTGAGCTTTCTGGCCTAATTTTGACATACATGACTCAAAACTTAATGTAGATGAACTACCATAAATATTGTTGCACCTTTTTGCAACACGTTGTATAGTCTTGTAGAGAACGTTAAGTAAAATGAAAATATTTCTAAAAAAAAGATTAATCCTGAAATAATTATGCGGATTTCAAGTAAATTCCATTTCTCAAATGGAATGTCAGTGATTTCATTTAGTTTCTTATTATATCTCAACACTGTAATAGGCTTTTTCTGCGTCATATAGAACTATCTGTGCCCCATTCATTCGACCGTCTTTGTACGTATGTATCTATATACCATAAATCATGTTGTCAGATAAATATTTAATAAAATAATTATTTTAAATCCAACTGGTTCCCGAGCTTAGCACATTCAAACAAACAACAAAAAAGTCTACTCGACTTTATATTTTAGTGTAGATTATACATAGTGATCTCCATCCAGTAGGAAACAGTCTGTAGACGCACAACTTTTTATTTTTTTAATACCGTATTTCAAATATTTACCCAAGATTTGGCGACCCAGGAACCTGTAAACATTTTGAAAATGTCAAATCAGTTTAGTAAAATTGGTCAGTTATACGGTTGTTACGTCAAATCTCAATAATTTTTCTAATTGATCAACAATTGTATTTGTTCTGACTCGAATAATTTAGCTTGTGTCAAGATATTTAATATGTTCCAGATACGAGTACGTACATACATGTGTAAAAGTATAGATAAATAGTAAGCTTAATTTAGTAAGCATGTCCCTATGTCTTCTGCGCTTGCTCAAACTAAGCAGTAGATGTACTCTCCCGTATCACAGATGAGAAAATAGTTAATTTATAAGCCATAGGTATTTTCCTTTGTTGTTTTTAGTTTTATTCTGTTTAGGAAGTTTTTTCGTTAATTTAAATAAACACGAGAGCGAAATAGACGTGAGCTGGCGGCCGTAGTACAAAACTCAGTGTTTAGCATGAACGCGCAGTGCTTATCACCGAGACAGTTGACAATATGCCACCAAAACATTAACTCGTTAAACGATAAGACTCAACGATTAGAAGTTCTCTTAGAATCTGATCTTAAGTGCGATGTTCTTGCATTAACAGAACACTGGCTTACAGCCCCGAATTTACAATGTATACACTTAAAAGGCTACAAGTTAGTGTCTAGTTTTTGTAGAAATAATGTTATCCATGGCGGATCTTGCATCTTTGTAAATGAAGCACTAAAGTGTGTCGAAAACGTTGAGTTATCAGCATTGTCAGAAGAAAGATTTTGCGAAATCTCCGCGATTGACGTTATGGACTTTAACATTACTATCATTTGCATTTATCGCACAGGCCTAGCTCATGTTAGAGGTTTCTTAAGTGGCCTGGAACGTTTGCTCGATAAGCTCAGTGAAACCGATAAAACATTCATGATTCTCGGTGACATAAACATAAATATTTTAGACAATACTAGCGCTGACTTTAGAAATCTGTCCGACTTACTCCACTCCCATGATGTGAGTTCGATTGTGGACTTCCCTACTCGTATAACAGAAAACTCACAAACAGCGATTGACCTTATTTTTACAAATGTAGCGCGACAACTTACTTCCGCAAACTCAATAAATACGCTTCTGTCGGATCACTTAGCTGTACGTGGAGTAGTGAAATTTGCACATTCAACGCCAGCACAGCTCACTCGCCGCACGCGTGATTTCTCGCAGAATAACCGGGCAAATTTAGTTATGTCTATTGATAGTATAGATTGGTGCGAGGTAAGCGAGAGAAACAAAACCGCTCAAACATTTGCGGTGGCACTGATCAATATTTTAGCAAATAAGTACGATACTTGTTTCCCTATAAAACGAACTCCAAATAACAAACGTGACGCGTCGTGGGTTACGCCTGACATACTTAATCTAAAATCATTGTTGTTTGATATTTCGAAATTAGTTGACCAATTTCCTGAGGAAGAGAACTTAATAGCTATATTTGACGATCTCAACAGGAAGTACATTTCGACTTTGAATATGTCTAAGACAAATCATTATAGTAGTATAATACACGGAAGTACGAATCCATCAAAAGCTATGTGGGGAATCGTGAACACGGAGAGGGGGAAAAACAATACCCCTAGGTTGAACTGCTCCGAGATCGTTAAAGATTGTAACGGCAGTAAGTTTAGTTCGCCTAAAGATGCAGTAAATGCTATGAACGTTCGGTTTTTAAATGCAGCTGCTGCCTGTGGAGCACCTAAAGCTGATACTGATACTGTATGTAAAATTTTAGTATCAGCACGTCAAGCATCTGACCGTTCCCTCAGACTAACAAGTTTCTCGGCTGATGAGGTATTCCGCATAGTATCCTCCAAAATACCCCCAAAAAAGTCGAAAGACATATACGGTGTGTCGATGGAGCTAATTAAACTAGCAATTTTGCCTCTAGCTCCGGTTCTCGCAACTCTGTTTAATAAGTGTCTTAGAGAAGGCTCGTACCCGTCGTCGCTGAAAATATCAAAAGTGTCCCCGATATTTAAAGGCAAGGGCAAAAAGGACGATATTGATGGATATAGACCAGTATCGATTATACCAGCAATAGCCAAAGTGTTCGAAAACGGCTTGAGTTCACGATTAGTGGCCTACCTATCGGAAACTGAGGCGCTGTGTGAACAACAATACGCATACCGCGAAGGGAGGTCTACGATTTCTCTAACGCGTGAAGTGATACGTAGTGTGTTGGCTGCCCGTGAACGTAAAGAGCAAGTAGCTGTCTTGTGCTGTGACTTATCGAAGGCCTTCGATGTCGCAGACCACGAGACCTTAGCTTTAAAGCTGAAACACTATGGCATAGCTGGGAAATCATACGAGGTGTTGACTGACATGTTACGAGGCCGCTCTCAGGTAGTGGATGCTGGCGATAGCGATAATAAATCAGATCCGCTGCCTTCGTCTATGGGAGTACCGCAGGGCTCGTCAATTTCAAATATAATGTTCTCTCTCCTACTAAACGATCTCCCTGATGCCGTAAAGGGTGCAGGCATATTTATGTATGCAGATGATGTGGCTGCCGTAGTAACAGCTCTTTCAATTGAGGATTTAGAAGAGAAATTAAATATTGTAATTAACGGCTTAAATTCATGGTTTAGAGCTAATGGTTTTATGTTAAATTCAAAAAAGACTCATTTCGTTCACTTTTGTCTGTCGGGCCATCATACAAAATCGCTTAAAGTTTCGCTAAACGGTGTAAGGATTGAACAAGTACAGACCACCACATTTTTGGGATTCGAGATTGATCGCAGCATGACGTGGGAACACCACATCGACAAGATGTGTGCTAAAGTCAGCAGTGCGTGCTTTGCGCTAAGACGAGTATCCCGAGTGGTGTCTGCGGAAGTGTCACGTGCGTGTTACTTCGCCACAGTGCATTCTCGGTTACAATATGGCGCCGAGCTATACGCGCGCGCTGCCGACTGGGAACGTGCGTTCCGCGCCCAAAAACGTGCCGTACGTGCCATCGTTGGCGTATCGCAATGCACATCCGTCAGACCATATTTCAAAGAGCTTGGTATACTTACGTTACCTGCTATATTGATCTACCAGGTGGCTGTGTATGTCAGAAATAATCTAGAATCATACAATACGCGAGGAGAGAGACATTCTCGAAACATACGTAACGCGGACAAGCTGGATGTCATATCACATTCTCTCACAAGGTCACGGAAGCTAACTCACATTATGGGACCTGAAGTTTATAACACTCTTCCCAAAATAGTTATATCTGCCCCAAGTTTCGGCAGCTTCAAAAACAAATTAAAGTGCTGGCTTATCGATCAAACTTTTTATAGTTACACCGAATTTTTAGAGAGTGATGGCAAAGTCCTATAAAAATGTATACAAAAATTTGACATGGGTCAGTACAATTGTTATAAAAACATATTATACTCACATAATGCTTGACAGTTTTCTGTACAATAATTTTATTATAATACAGTAAAGCAGTCATTTCAAACTTTGAAAATGTATACAATTTGTATGCTCTTTCTTTTGTTTTAATTTTTTATTTATTGACGTGTAAATTGTACATTTATGAATAAAGTACTTTGACTTTGACTTTGACTTTGACTTTGACTTTAACAAAACACTATTTGCATCATGTTGTATGAAAACTTTTTAACACAATTTTTTTTTTCTTGCACAACATTTTTTCGTTCAAAAATATCGATTTCAGTGATGAACTAACTCATAAAGAGTATTAGTATGCAGCAGTATTTATTAATACCTAAAAATAGAGATGCACGTAAGTGGCAAAGATTTGAAATGAGTTGAATGCTCTCCCATTGTTATTGCATTAGCACTCATATCGTTACAATTTATTACATGCATCGATAAGTATATGTACAGTGAAAAAAATATATGTTCATCAGTTGCTAGCCTAACTCCAACTGATTTTCGTCATTAACTTTTTTTTTTTTTTTTTGACATTTATAGGTTTACACTTGACCACCATCTCGCCCGATGTTAAGCGACGATGCGGTCTAAGATGGAGCGTGCTTACCTAGAAGAAACCGATTCACTCTCGATTTGAAGACACCAAGATTATAACCATCGGGAAAAACCCACTCAGGCAACTCATTCCACAGTCGAGACGTTCTTATCACAAAAGTAGAGTCAACCCTCTTTGTTCGTGTCTTTGGAACATCAACCATGAAACGATGAAACACCCTTAAACTATTAGCTAAAGGAACATTTTGAAATTTGTCAAAGGCATGGTTCATAAATGTACAATTTACACGTCAATTGATAAAAAATAAAAACAAAAGTAAGAGCGTACAAACTGTACATATTTTCAAAGTTTGAAATTACCACTTCACTGTAATATTATAATCATTATCGTACAGAAAACTGTCAAGCCTTATACGATTTATGTTTTTATTATAATTGTACTGGTCCATGTCAATTTTTATTGTTTACATTAAAGGAACTTTGGCATCACTCCCTAAAATTCAAAAAGGAAGTAAAAGTATTTTGAATTACTCTTCACAGTCATTGTTGAATACTTTTTTGTATTCATTCGATGGTAAGCTGGAATGCTTGGGGTATGCAGATAATCATTATTTCAAAAGGAGTTGTCTTAAAATTTATTTTAGGAGAAATTTCCTTCCGGCCATCCCGGCCTGGTCTCTAACACTCCTCAACAAAGTTAGTAGACGGGTACTACGGTAACGTGGTCTTTGAGTACAATGAGTACTACGCTTGGTTAGATATTATGCCTGGTGACATATTTTCGATGTTCTTTTACTGCAGCTCTAGTTTGATCTCCCCAAAAGTCGTATGAAACGATTGGAATCTGCCTTCGTTATTCATTCAACAAAAGAGTAACATAAACTGCTGGATTCACTGTTTTATGACAGATATGTCTAGATTTTTTTGCGAACAGAGTGAATAGGAATCTTCTAGCCCAGAGTGCGTTGCCTCCGTAACACCATTACTTACCATCTGATGAGTTGGTGGTTCAAGATGGACCTAGACAAATATATGCGTTAAAAATTATAGTGAAGTAATAATGGACTTAAAATGTTTCGACTCATTGTGGTATAGCAAGCAGGCATGCTATTTACCATTAGGTGTCCTTCTTGATCGTCTCATCACTTTTATTAAAAAAGTTGCATTACTGCTAAAGTTTGACTGTGTCCGGGATTCTCAAATGTGTACGAAGAGACGATTTTACAAATTCCTTCTGCAAATAAAGTCGTCGTCGCTCGTTAAGCCTCAGTACGTGAACATCTGTTTGACGAACCTTAATTTCTTTTAGTTACAGCGGCGAGCGCGGATTAGCCGTTCGGAAGATGTTTGGCGCTAACTATATTATGCTGTTTGTAATTTTATATTTGAAAGTTTGTTTCTGTGATTGAAGGATATATTTTAATTTAAGTGTTCGACAAAAACAGTTTCCATAGAACATCTACCACAGTTAATATTGCATTAATTAACTACATTTTTTACTGAAAACAAATCATGCAATGAAAACTAAATAAGAAAGTTTAAATGAGAGTTCACCAAGTTTTAGTTAAAGTAACATGCATAATATTTTCTACATTATAAAGACTGTTAATAGGTGTGTGTTTGTGATTGATGAAATAAAAATTTAAAACTCAGCAAACGGAATTCTGTCACAATTGAATTCAAACCTGTGACATTATAATTGTGTTATACGATGTTATAATAATTGACGTATACTCTACACTCCCATCACTGGGACTCGAGTTTTCTCTTACTAAGAGTGAGTCAAGACCATAACTCACTAAACTGGCTAAGTGTGGATTTACAGACGCCACATACTCTTAAAAAAGATTATCTGTGTAGCATCATCATCGGCATGAAACATCGGGTTCCTCACGATTTTTTTCTTAGTCATTAATTCTAGTGGCAACGACAAACTTATCTATCTGCTAATATCTTAACTTGTGAAACGGTACAAGCATGTGTTCAAAACTAGTATTTTACATAATTATATAATAATTAATGTTTTTGTAATGGTTTCAGATTAACTCTGTTGCTCTACGGAAGATCAAGTGAAACTAAACGACAAAAAAGATATCTAATTTTCACGCCAGCAACGCAATATGGTGTAAGTAGCTTTTTTTATTAAGAAACATACGCTGCTGGCCTCGAGCAACCCTATTTTTCTAGTTTTGAAGCTGGTGTTATTTTAAAAGTAACTTTAATGGAAATCATGCAAGTATGTGTTACACTTCAATCAAGCGTTTTCGTATTGGTAGCACTTCTTTGCAGTTCTTCTTTTTTGAATTTTTTGGAGTTCACCTTTAAACTTTTTAAGAACTTATTAAGAATTATGAATAACCTTCGGAGGCAGGGAATTTTATTTCCTACAGATTTGGGATAGAAATGATCAAAGGTAGGTACTTTGAATGACGACAATGTCTCGGGAACGACTAAGACTGTTCCATGTGTTGAACAAACAAATGAAATGAATAACAAGTATAGATTGCTCTGCAGTTCATTTGAAGCTTGTAAGACCTTACTAAAATCCTCTAGAAAATCAAAAAGTTAGTGGCTATTTTCAGGTTTTCGCGACAATATCAATTCCCCTCTCCGAGCCCGATAACTTGGTGAGCGTCGCCTGGTTCTTCGAAGCTAACTACTACAACGTGGATAACTCTTCTTACTTCGAACCTTTGCTCGGAGATATAGAAGTAAGTTGTAAGTGAATCGCTATAATCCTAGCATTTAACAAGAGTTACAAACCAAAACACTGTTTATAATCACGGCATTATCTACATTTGTGACGTGATAAAACAACATAACCATAACCCACAAGATGTTGTAATGAGTAATTCGCCCATAAATTAACCTATTTATTAGATGCGGTGCAAGATTTGTATCGATTGGTATTGACAATGCTCACAAATGCTCACAATTATGTGGGTATTTTGATTTTCATGGATGCCTTCTAAATTCTCAATGATTTTGTTTTGAATTTGCATACCGAAATGTTGACTATGGGGTTTGTATACTTTAAGATCCTTTTGTACCCATTTTCGCAAATAAAAATACCTATATGAATATTATGAATATGTTTCCACTGCTGAAAGTTAGGGCCTTACAAGGAGAGAGCCAAGGCCATAATCCGTTAAGCTAGCTTAATGCGAGTTGACAAATGATCTAGAATATTCTTGGAACATGCGAGTGGTGATGGTAATCATGTACATCTTAACTTAAAAAAACATATTTAGTGGTGCTGGCGGGTTTCAAATCTACGACCTTGTGATTGGAATTTGCACGTTTTAGCCACTATTCCACCACGGATTCAGATCAAGCCACAAGTTTTCTAATTATTCTGTTTATTCCTTCCATCGGTATAAACCACAGAAATCTAAATAATAAGGTTTATTTAGATTTCTGTGGTATAAACCATTAGATGTGCCCTCTCAAACTTCAGGCGCACGGAATTATGTCATCGTTGGGAAGAGTGAGCTCACAATTTCCGGTCTAGTCGGTTGCAAGGAGCGGTGAACGCCAAACGTTTTTAACTATCACTATTCGTTGTCAACAACCAAAATCCTGATTTCATTCAGGTCGATATATACGTGCCTGCCTATATTACACAGAAATAATGTAGCATTTGATAGTAAAACTAATTTCGAAAACGAATATTAACTATTCCTACATTATTTTTTATATATAGGTTTACACACCGCCATCTCGGCTGATGACACCTAGAAGAAAAATGCACTCTCGGCTTAAAGACGCCAACCTCTAAAGACCAATTTAAACTGAACGAACATAGAGCTAGAGCTGGAACAAGAGCATTCTTTCTCGATCTTTTAGTGTAAACAAAAGGTCGTTCTTAGAGCGTTTTCCATATCATATATTTCATAGAATCTTTGCGAACGCAAACAAAACAACGAAAGAATGCTCTACGTTTGTTTACACCAAATGAATTTCATACAGTGGGGATAGAATGAGCATTCGCTCGTCTGATGTAAATCGGCCTTAATAAGAAGCATACACTTACGCATTCCACAGCCTAGGCTATCTGATTACAAAAGTGAAATCAAACATTTTCGTTCTTCTTCTTTGGAACGCCAACCCTGAAACGATGTCGGTTTTCCGAGCAAGATATCTAGAATATAAAATATGTACTAACCCTGCCTAATGTGAAATACTCGTAGTGATCGTTCGATATTTGACCTCAGGTATCGAGGAGCCACCGTGAGGAACGCGAGGCGCAGAAGCGGAACGGAATCTTAACGCGGAGTGCACTCTACACTCTCATCGAATCTGTGCTGGAGAAGTACGTACATATACGTATATCTCTTTTTATCTCTTCTAGTTTACTTAGGGTTGTCAAAAATTTCGTGTTTTTTTTACTAAAAGAGGACTTATGGCTTGGTTGCACATTGCATCTATACACCGTTATTTTTTTGAAGTGAAAACTTTATTAGGCGCACCTAGACAGATATTTCGTGGGCTGTGAATTGGATTCTAGCGTCACGCTCGGATATGATAAGAAATCTTCGGGTAAACTCGAGACCATGGCTATTGGCCATTTAGAAATGCGTCAGCCAATGGGAAATGCTGAAAGGGTGTGGCCTCGGCATCATGACATGGCCATCTAGAAATGCATCAGCCAATAGGAAATGCTGACGCACTTCTAGATGGCCGTGCCATGATGACCAGGCCACACCCTCCGGTTACGCCCGTGTAGTTTCCAAAGTAAGCCATGAAATTCTGAGTTATAAGTTTTCACTTCTATCGGCAGTTCCTATGACTGCCAATTTTTTCTTTAGCACAATGGACATTGTTCAAAATGGGCTATCCGTGGACAAAATGTTCTTGATAATTTGATTTTGTCAAAAAATCGATTTATTTTTGTAATGAATTATGATGTATTATTTTAGTACCCAGATTAATAGACAAAAAGTTAATTATATAAGTAATTTAATCTTTATTTCCGACTTCTCAACCATTTATATTGCCAGTCTATAAGCTTTGAATGATGTCGATTTTTTTCTCGAATAAAATCGATTTCTGTAAATCGATAGAAAAAGTCATCTTAATAATTATGCGTGAAATAAACAATTGATATCGTATTTAAGTTGTTTTCAAGCGACACTGTAGCTAGCTTTTTTGTGCAATGGTTTTTCGTCGCGCCCGCTTTTACTTTACAACGCCACGAAAAACAAAATCATCTACTTAGGCAGTTTTCCTACCGCCGGCGGGAAAACGAGTAACTATTGACTATTTTCTCGCTCAAGAAACGTACAATAGATATACATTCCGTGTACCTAAATAAAAGAGATGCATATACAAACAGTTGATCGCTGACTGTTCACACTCCCGGCGAGCACTCGCTTCACTAGTTAGTCGCTGAGCGACAAGAGCTATGAAAGATAACACTCGCTCAGCGATACTCGCTAAGCGATTAGAATTAGAACACGCCGAAAGAGCAACCAGCGGTTCATTTCTGATTTCTGTCTATTCAGTGTGGATCTGAACGTACACGTTATTTTACGCCGCGAGCGAGTGATGCGAGTAATCACTCGCCTCACTCGCACACTCGCATAGAGCCGAGGTACAGAACTATGGGAACTGCGCACTCGCTCCCCGCGGCTCGCCAACTCGTTTCTAATTCTAGCTTTACTCGTTCATCGTTGCCGGTGAGACAACTGCCTAATGCTGAATAAATAGTAAACAATAATTCCGTAGTATTAATAATCATCTACTCATTTTAACCACTAACTTGTGAATATTTTAGTTAAGTACCTATTATTTTAAACAACAGCCACCATAATAGAATTGCATCGATTTTATCCACACGATCACTATCGATTTTTTAGATCGATATTAATATATTTTTTACAATGGCAGTACTGAATACGTCGATACAAAATGCGTAGTTATCAGCTGTTTGTTTATGTTTATTGTGTCATGTGTTTCGTATTTTGAAATTATGTTATGATGTGTTTTTGGTTGATGAAAATGCATTCTTGGGACCCTACCTGACCCTCGGAAATCGATGGCATCGTCCAATAACGACTTTGGCCCTCCGATGGTACAAAATGTTGTAGTTTTGTTTAAAAATAACCTCGTCAACGTTCGCATTACTTATGGGAAATATGCGTAAGTAATTTTTCTGCTACTACCAAAAGATAATATTCTGATATCAACTGCTAGAAGCCATCAAGTTTAATATATGATATCAGTGACAGTCAATGGCCACGTTTAGCCCTAAGTCCCTTATAAATGAACAATGTCCTTTAACAGGCTTTGTAGACAACATAGCATATTAAAACTGTGCAATAAGTCTACCCTTAAACTTAAGAGATTACAGAATCTGTAACTAGTTGAAATTTACAAAAATCCTGCCTAAAAGTATGGTCAATTGATCACGTTTGTAAACATAAACACGACGACGTCAATGATAAAGAACGGTACCTACGACGGGCGGGGGCCGGGTGCACCTGCCTTGCAAAACTACCTACGTTTTAAAATTCGAATTATGTACCTACTACAACATTCGTTCATATCGATCAAGCCATCGATACAAACCAATGGATGTGCCCTGAGAACCTTGAAATTGTTAATAAACTGCGTCTCTGTGTACCGTAAGTGGTTTACACACCACCAATCTACTTGAACCCTAGAATCGCTAGTGGCGAGTTATGCAGTAGTTCTACTTATTTTGGCTGTTGACAACGAAAAGTGATGGGGTACTTAGGTATAAACTTCCGTCGTTCACCGCGTCCTGCAACCAACTAGAATGGAAAAAGTGAGCTCACTCTTCCCAACGATGACATAATTCCGTGCGTCTGAAGTTCAGGAGGGCACATCTAGTGGTTTATATCGATGGATCAAGCTATATATAAATACCTACCTACTCCGTTTAATTTATAAATTATTACTGCTCACTTTTCCTTCATACTTTCTTGGGCTTAGGACCGGAAAAATTACAACCAATTTAATTGTTTCAAACTTTATACGCTGAAATCTTTTAAAAAATTTAAGGATATATGTATATTCAAAAAGTAAGAAGTATATTTCCAACGATCACTAATATACTAAACAGTTTATACTTACAGGTACTTGTTTTAGTTACTGTTATATACCTACACCACGATATAGATAGTGCAATCCACGAAGACGCGCCCCACAATTTTTTTCTCCACCAATCGCGTTTGCTCCGAGCGTCAGTCGCGAACCATTCACCAGTCATTTTAGTGTGCGTGTGCATTCATAGGTAGTTAGTGTGTACCGATAACACTCAAACATTGACGGAAGCTTGCACACATATAATATAAACGGTTAGGAGGAATAGTGGGGCGCGTCTTCGTGGATTGCACTATCTGTATACACACACGCCTTTTCAACCTGATTGGAGTTTACCACACTGCTCTGGCACCTCACTTCCTTTTAAAACTTGTCTAGTGACCGATTCACCAAAATGAACGCGGCGCTTGTCACTCGCAAAATTTTGCAAATGAAAAATAAAACGGTGTATCGATCTTTGAAATAACACAGTAGAGACAGAGCTAGTTAAAACGGTTAGTTTCACTGCCATGCTGGTCTCGTATCGTGCGTAGCGACACTAGAACATGGATGACGCCATGTGCGTAATGCATTAAAAGACAGTGGTGCGCGTGGTTTTGAACCCGGGCCCTCCGGATCGGCAGTCACCGTTCTCCCGTCTAGACCAGCCGTAACTTACTCCAATGACGCAGTACGCTACATTTGCACCGCTTCCTGCCGCTTCCGTATTGCTTTAAATTCCAAATAGTCATCAAAAATATTAATAAATTTTTTACTTACTTTTTGCTACTGCTTGAATCATCTATCATAGGCTAGGCAAGCCTAACTTAAGTCTTAAGTCTTAAGAATAGCCATTGGACCCTAATAAACAATTACATACTACCGTACACCGTAGTATTTACAACATTGTCCTGTTTTTTTAACAGGACCATAATAGGCTATTATTTTATATTAGAGCAGGTTTATTTCAGATGTGTCAAATGAGAAGCCCAGAATTGTACTTACTACGTGGAGTTCTCAAGCAGTTTTGTTACTTTAAAAATGAGACGGAATTTTTATTTTATGCTGTAACATTTTATGATCGCCTGGTACTTTCATGCAAAAACTGTTACCGCAAGGGTTAGGTATAATGCCCGTTTTCCGCGGGAAATAGCTGAGCGGAGATGAGGAAATAGTTTTCGTCTTCCATTAATAAAGCGTTGTCATTAAAAAATAGGTTTAGCCTTCCATTGCCGGGAAGTTTTGCGGACCGAGCTCGGCGGGTAATAGGAGATTTCTCATCTCAGTGGAAATACTTCAATTAAAATTTGAATTTTGAATCGAGTGGAGTTCATACAGAATCCCTTCAATTCTTTGACCACTTTTGTAACTCGTTGTACTCTTTTGCTCCTCTGAATCCGCTCATTCACAGTGGACATCCACATTCTATTAAAATTTGCATTTTGAATTGCGAAGTCCGTACGTAGTCAGTTTCGCTCGCAGTGGAACAAATTTCACAAACCAAGAATAGACTACAGGCTCGTGAACAAAATTTACGTAGTAAATGAACCACCAGGAGGCCCATGTAGGATGATAGAAGGGTATAAAGTAATAAGATTCATCATTATGCCGTCACTTGTAAGCTGTCCTAAGTAAGCTGTAACTGAGTACAGTTGAAGAGGGGGGGTTGCAAATGTCGATCATTTCTCCTTGTCTCATGATTTTTGTACGGCGTTGCAAAATAATAGATTAGAAGAGGTATTGAAACTATAAAATTATAAATTTGAAGTTTTTAATTATCAGTTTGTCGGAAAAATTCGTGATTTTCCGACGATTTACAGATTAAATTTGGGCATTTGATTATGTACGGCATTGGTTCCATACAGTTTCAATACCTCTCCTAATCCATTATTTTGCAATGCCGCACAAAAATCATGCGACAAGGAGAAATGATCGAGGGTTGCAACCACCCCCCCCCCCCCCCTCTTCGACTGTACTCAGTTGAACAGCTTACAAGTGACGGCATAAGTGCGTACTAAGTAAATTTTGTTCACGGGCCTGTAGTCTAGAAACAAAACACATAAAATGTATTTTTGGAAAACGTTGTAGTTTTGTACTCAAAACGTAAATGTCAGAGTTTACTTATTCAAGACTCATTCGTGTTTTCCGATATCTCGATGATCGCCCTTCCCTTTCGGAAACTCCGACTGTTGAAAATCGCAGTATTGCCATATAAAAAGGCGTGCACTGTAACTTGCCAGTACGGCTACACTATGCTCATTACTATGTAATCCGGTCGGTAATTTCACCAAACATCGCATATCAAGCAAGCGATACACGTGATGGTGTGATGGTGACAGTATCGAATCTTTTCTGTCTCTATCGTCATTTCAATTTTTCAATAGTAATTGTTAAAGACTAAAGGTTAAACACAAAAAAAGACAAACAATGTTAGACAGGCATAAAAAGTATGATTTTCGTACTTTGTAAAAGACGAATCTGAAAATGCATCCCATCCCACACATTGCCAAATTGAATAAATCTTATATATAAAATTCTCGTGTCACAATGTTAGTTACCTTACTCCTCCGAAATGGCTTTACTGATTTTTACCAAATTTTATATGCATTTTCAGTAGGAATTCTGAGAATCTTGGCTACTATCTATTTTTCATATCCCTAATAAGGATTGTGCACCCCAATTTTTTAACTATTTTTTTTACCAATTATTTTGTTTTTGTTTTTTATAATGTGGCATTAAAAATACATACAACCCTCAATTTTTACCTTTTTATCACCAACCTCTATTTTTTTAAAGCCATTTTAGTAATTTTATCATTTTTGATCCCGCTCGATACCTGATCAATTATCGTCTTTTTTGTAAATGTTTTTCACTCTACTTCGATAAAAAATTCCCGGAGCTAATGGCAAATCTAAAATTGTCTTATAAAAATAAACATTTATTTCTATTATTAAAGTTTAGGGTTGCCATGGATGGTTTAGATTCACAAACCAGCCCGGCAGATGTCGCTGCAGTTGGTATCTAGATTATTATCCGAGCGCAGCCGGAACGGGCCGCTAGTAATAAATAAATACATAATTTGACAATGGAGACACACAATTTCATCTAGAATAGCTGCACTAATACGCTGAGCAAAATCAGATCCAATATCTCATAAATTTTATGAAATCGGTGGAGTGTAACAAATATATGAATGTCTAGGTTTTACCCGCGACTTCGTCCGCGCAAAATAGGTATTTATTCATGTAACTGAGGCAGTATTTGAACATCCATATAAATTTACATTTACTAAAATCAGCTTATATATACATGTATAGTAAAACATTTTTATACAATTTCATCAAAAGCTTTTAGGCATTAAAGCGTAACAGACAGACAGTGTTACTTTCACATTTATAATACAGTTAGCCACGGCCCGCGGTTTCTCCCGTGTAATTCATGTTCCCGTTATTTTCCCGGGATGTGTGGTCTTCCAGTATCTAAAAGTAGTAGTGTCTAATGGTAATCTAATTGTATTCAAAATTTCAGCTCGATACGTTCATATGTTACGACGTGATTGAGCAACAAACATTCAAATATTCAAACATCCATACAATGACATTTTTTATAATATTAGTAGAATAGTCTGGATTTCCAGTGTCTGGTTGCAAAATTTTACGGTTTTATCTTCAACATTGACAAACTCCCTTATAAGCTTGCATCTTATATGCTTTTCAACCCCTATTTCATTTCCGTGCAGTATGAAATTACAAAATTGCTAGAACAAACATTTATTTGCTTTGTGTCTATTTATTTATTTATTTATTTAATTAGGCGTACATAACAGATTACAGTTAATGTTAAATAACAGATAAATTATAATATTGTGATGTTCTAAACTGTTATCCAAAGCATGCACATATAAAGTTTTATCTTCAACAATTACGAATTTCCAAATAAACTTTCATTTTCGGGGGCATTTCAACTTTATATTATGCGTAATTTTTTTTAAGATCTGGTCTATACGTGTAACATAATTTCATTAATATCGGTTCAGTGGATCTCATGCTTATAACTTTGGAAATCAAAGAATTTTGTATGTTTTATCCCTTTCCATCCCTTGTTTCACCCTCTTAGGGGTTAAATTTCGCAAAACCCCGTCTTAGCGAGCGCCTACTTGCTAAAATACACCACCGTGCAAAATTTCAGACTCCCGACCTTTCGCTTTTATATACAACGTGTTGCAGAAAGGTGCAACAATATTTATGGTAGTTTATCTACATTAAGTTTTGAATCATGTATGTGAAAATTAGGCATGAAAGCTCGAAAAATTTTTTCCATAAAAAAAATGTTTTTTTCGGTTGTTATTTCATTTGACATACCCCTAATGGCCAGATCTCCGCACGGATTTTTGTACGATGTCACGGCGTCGGTGGCAAGGTCGTTTGTCTGCTGTACATGCTTTAGGGTTGAATCTGGTGATTTGGTGGGAATTTTACGTCAAACTTTGACTCGAATTATCTCGTGATCTACCGTGCTGAGGGGAAAGTGACCTTGGGTGATGAAGCCTACATCAGTGTTAGAATGGACTGTTAAAATATTGTTGGGGGTAAATCCACCACGTTGTATATATATAAATTCGTTTAATATTAATTTAGTTAAAATAAGTTAACTGTGGGAGTTTAATTTTTAAATTGGAGTCTGTTGTTTAATTTTTCAGAGAAAAAAATAAGTAATGGTAACATCATCGTAAATACAACATTTACTACTGTTCTGTTTTCCACTGCGATCGAGTATGTCAATTAAATTAGGAATACGCAAGTTAGTAATGTATCGAGGTGTGATCCGCCCCGCGGGTACCGAGCCAGTTTGATTAGGGGATTCAATCGGCCTCGTAATTGGGGATGTTCACTTCGGTACACTTTCGAGACAGTTTATTGGTTAACACTGTGCTTGCTTGATGCCTAATTTTGAAGAAACATTTCGATCGAATCCTACTAATTCATCCTACTATTTCATAAATGCGAAAGTTTATAAGAATGTGTGGATGTATGTTTGTTATTCTTTTACGCTAAAACTATTGGACGGATTTAAATGAAAATTTAGTACATACAGAGATAATGGTCTGGAATAACACAAAGCTCATCGATATAAATCATTGAAGTGCTCTCCCAAACTTCAGGCGCACGGAATTATGTCATCGTTGGGAAGAGTGAGCTCACTCTTTCCGTTGTAGTCGGTTGCAGGAAGCGGTGAACGCCTGATGTATTTACCTATCACTATTCGTTGTGAACAACCAAAATAAGTAGAACCACAGTAGTATACCTCGCCGCTAGTGATTCTAGGGATCAAGTAGATTGGTGGTGTGTAAACCACTTATAATACACACACAAACGCAGTTTATTACCAATCTCAAGGTGTTCAGGGCACATGGTATATATCGATGACATAGCCTATCTTGTATCGCGGAAAAGTAGCGGGATCGGGAAATACTCGGGTGAAACCGCGGGGCACTGCTAGTATTGCAATTATTTGGATAGTTTTTTTTAACCGTATACTTGGAAAAAAAAGGTTTTTCTAAAATAAGCATAAATGATTGTTTTTGCGTGTTCTTAGGTCTGTTAAGATTACACAAAAAATAATTTAAAAAACATTTGTTTATTAAATTAGGATTTATTGAATGTATCAAATATGGTAAATTGCCAGACTCTTCTTAGAAAATGTACGCATCATATAAGCCTCACCGCGCCAGGCTTGCAAAATCGGAGAAGGAAAGTCGCGAGTTTAATTCGAAATTACGTTTTCGTAGAAGGAGAGTAGACGTCCTGTTCCCAGAGCTAGCACCAAGTTTTGGGTTGGTATTTGCAGAGCTGCAGACGTGGCTATTAGTAGCGGGATAAAGTGAATCCCTCAATTATTATATTAGTGTATATTAGGTATTATTTACACAAATCTGCAACAGGTGAAACCTAGCAGAGACCGCATAAATGACTTCAAATTTATTTTGCCATACGAATACAACATTTTCAAAAAACAAGTCTAAGTTTCAATGACCTCTATCAGAACCACTACTATGAATTAATTAGTTTTAGTTTCGTGATGAAACTGAAACTTACTCATCGCGTTTTCTTTTCTTATTCCCAGACACGGTTACCCTGGACGGCCATGCTTGCAGAGAGCGATATGTGAGAGCGCCACGACTCGATATACTCATAACGGTGTGCTCGGAGATCTGTTTCAACTTTTACTGACGTAAGTAAGGGTCGGCTACATTTCAGAGAGTGTGATCTTTTTTTTTTTTTTTTTTTAAATTATTGGTGGATAATTCACACACAATACCATCTGACCCCAAACTAAGCAGAGCTTGTGTTATGGTGGCCAGATAGCTGATATAATACTTATATAGTTTTAAATACATACTTATTATACATAGAAACACCCAGACACAGTGCAAACATTTGAATTTATCACACAAATATTTGCACTGGGTGGGAATCGAACCCACGACCCTCGGTTTCGCAGGCAGAGCTACTACCAACTAAGCCACAAGGCCAGTCAGTCAGATCTGCATGATCTAATACCAATATGAGTTTTTCCCGATGGTTAAAATCTTGGTGTCTTCAAATACGGGTCATAAGGCAATATCCAATCTACAAAAGGAAATAAGTACCTAATGTTAATTTACGCTAATGTGGCCATTTTAATGAGGAGTACCTGGGTGACCGAGCTTTATTCGGTTTAAATACTAAATATACTTAGATACCTACAGATTACAAGACTCCAAGAAATAGATCGTCTTAAAAAAATATTGAAAAAAAAAGAGAAGCCGTCTGGGTTCGAACCCGGAGCTACTAATTCGTGACCGCTATGACCGCCCGACTTCCCGTCCGAGCTAATTATGCTGTCGCGTCGCGCGGCGAAATTTACCTTCGCATTCTAATGTCTAATGTGACAGTTTTTCATTGCCTAAAACCGCGCATAATATGCGTTTTTTTTTATGAAACCTAGTTAGATCGATTTATCGTCCCCGAAACCCCTACATACATAATTTCATAACAATCGTTCCAGCCGTTTTCGAGATTCAGATTCTAAATATGTATATACATAAATATATATAGGTACAAGAATTGCTGGTTTAAAGGTATAAGATAAGCCGTATCTTTTTACCGCAGAAAGAAGCAATATTTCAATTTGTTCAACTGCTCTGTACAAAAAAGAAACACTTACTTTTTGAAACAGGAGCTCCACTTTTGTATTATTTTAGAACTATCTTAAGGTGCGCTTATACGGGCAACTAAAATTGCTCAATTCCAGTCAATACTCGTCAACTATGACGTCACGACTACATCAAGCAATTTACGGCAACGGCAACAAGCATCAATACTGCGCTATACAATATTGAGCGATATGGCGCAACTTCATCAACTAGGCGCCACCCGACCTCTCGCTCTCCCCGCGGAAGCAAGACGGCAAGCCGCAAAACAAACAAGTGCGAATGAGATATATACAAAAATTGCTCGGAATTTCCAAGCCCATTGGATATTCGTCAATTCGTATCTGCGACATTGAGCGATGTGACATATCTGGAGGAATTAGAAGCAATATCGCCGAAATAATTGCCGCAATTTATTGAAATTGCTCCATTAATTACTCCAGATCGGTCCATTCGTGTCGCCGAGCAATTATTTCCCTCGTGTAAGCGCACCTTTAGACAGGTATACTTTTGTAGTGGTAGGACTCTTTGCAGAGTCCGTCTGGGGAAATGTCACACCTTTTTTATTTATTCTTCCGCCAAGCAGTAATATGTAAACATTACTGTGTCCCAGTTTGAAGAGTAACGTTTCTAGTGAAATTACAGACATCTTTTATTTCTGGGTGACGAGCGCAGTGCAATGCTAGGTAATGATTTGAACACTGCTGTTATGTGGCAGGCCGGCACATATCTGCTCGTCATGTCAGTTTATACTAGGTATAAAGAATATAAAAATATTATATTGCGGATATTCCTCATTCACTTTTTTTATAACTATTTGCAGGCCGTCTTCGTCTTTGGCAGAAGAAGACCTGAAAGATTGCTACTACGAAGCGGAGTACTATGGGTTGGATAGCATATGCGGTTCTTACACGAAGCGATGTCCATCTTATCCTCTAGATCAATTTTCGATGTATATTGACCATTTGCTATAGTTATATAAGTTATGTACTGGTTACTATTGTATTCCAAACGTTGTTCTAGATTTACGCAAGCAAAAACAAAAATAAATACTGTATCAAATCAGTAAGAATACATCGTGAGAAGAGCTAAAAATATGTAACAAAAATAATGTTTCGTGTAATAAATAAATATACGATTGAAATTTCCAAAAAAAATGTGTTTTTAATATTTTTTGGATGTTCTATTGAAATCATTTGTAAATAATGTTCCTTAATTATAAATAATACCTAAATTAACGTTTACCTTAGGTTTGTGGGTAAAGTTTGAAATTTTTTAATATTTTTGGATGTTCTATTGAAATCATTTGTAAAGAATGTTCCTTAATTATATATAATACCTAAATTAACGTTTACCTTAGGTTTGTGGGTAAAGTTTGAAATTTACTTCTATAGTGCTCGCAATATAACTCTGCGCGTAGCAAAAAATGGAACTAATTGACAGGCCGTCAACTTCTTATTTACGTCAGTTGACAAAAGTTTGTTTACGTTTGGTGTATTTATTAATTTCCAAAATGATTAATAGCTTTTATTATGCCGAAAGTGATTAAAAGTGCTGGCCGTGGCTGGTTCTTGAAAATCAATCGTGGTTGTGAAAAATAACGATACAATAACGGGCCAAAAGTGCAGTTTTCCAAACGCAGAGCTATTTGACAACTAACATGTAGGGATACCATAGCAATCAAATCTCCACCTATTATCGGCATATTTTAAAGCTGAGGCTTTAGGTTGAGGTGCGCCTTTGGGCTTGATTGTTTTATCGCCAATTTACCCATGGGAAAAAATGTGTGTGCTTAAGACCGAATGTGAGAAACTAGTTATAAATGTTTTTTTTTTCATAATATACAAATCAAAATAGAAAACACAGTGACACAGCAGTGAAGATCAGCTGATTGTATCTTTCTCGCTCGGGTACATTCGGCGGTTCCATGTTCACCCGATCGAACCTTTCACCTAACAGCGGTGCGCCAAAAGAAATTTTACTAAATTTTTTTTTCAACGTTACCTTGGATGCTCTTTGATCCTTAACTCTGTATTCATTACTGTATTTTTATTGTAGGCGTTTCAGAACGTACTGTCACGTGGTAATGGACAGCGCATTATACCACTGCACTCAGATAAATAGAGCGGCTACAATGGGTAATGCAAAAGAAGAAAGCCAAAAGTGGCTTAAGAAAAATGAAATAGATTTCGACGATTGTAAAACAAATCCGCAGTTACTCGAATAAAGAGGTACAAAGAAGACCCACAATACCAAGTAGAATAACTATTAAATGAACATGGACATTGGACATGAACTTTTGCGGTTACCGCCGTGATTCATCGTGATTTTAACCCTATTGGAAAAAGAAGATGATTCTATGGAAGCCAATGACTCATTAAAAGAACGTTTATGCGCCAAATTTTCAAATAGTGTTATTTATGGTCTCAATAAAAGATTTACAAGTTTAAATTAAATTCTTGTTATTTCGATGTTGGTGTAGGTTGAAAATGACAGATTTTTTATAATGTAATAAACTATAATAAAGTTTTCCTGGTGGTAAGAGACTCAGACAGCCTGTACCAATTACCAATGATACTTGGTCATACTGAACCAAACCAGCACTGCAAAGGCGTTCATTACTTCGAGACATTCGTTCTTGAGTCTCAGTTGTCGTGTAGTTACTTTAATTGCTTCCCTGAAAAGTCCCTTCCCGTACCTGTTTTATGAAGTTGTACGTTCCCAATGAACGGGAAGGGAACCTATTAGCTTGACCTGGCAACATTAAGTACGCCACCAGTCGCGCGCAGACTTATACTGCGAGGACTATAGCAGACGTATTATGTTTGTATTTTTTTTTCATTGTTGGACATTGTCAATGCCAGATGTCAAAGGCGTATCTTTATCATCTGGATCCATGTTTTTATTAACAGTTACAATATATTAAATAATACGAATTTACCTCAAAAATATTCAGATTTTTCTAATGTATCGTTCAATGCTATATTATGCCTATATTCCTATGCTATATAGTATATATTCCTATATAGCAAGCTGAAGTTGCACTGGGCTGGTCATATCCGCCCTAGGGCCGATAACCGTTAGGGTAGACCTATCCTAGAGTGGAGCGCGCGAATCGGCATACGTAGTGTAGGACGCGCTGAAACTCGTCGGAGTAACAATATACATACGTAATACAGCAGGCTGGGCAAAAAATCTAAGGATAGGGCGGAATGGACATATCTTGAGAGAGGCTTATAGGCCTCTCCCAGTGCCCTGTGTCCTGCAGTCGACTAGGGTAGGCTAATGATCTAAACAAGCACAGAAGACCCAGATCTCACCTGTTCGCTTCTGAACGCCCAGAGGCGTTGAAGGAGGTTCTTCCACGCTCTTTTCTGACTCCCATGAAAAATGACTCTGAGAGCGAAGTAATTGGTTTGAACGAAGTTGAAGCCTGTTGCTCCGCATTTATAGGCCCTGAGTTGGCACGCACGATGTATTCATAAGCTATTTAAGCAAATTAAGCTCATGAGTTTACAATTCTGCCCACATAAAAGATCGGGCCCCTAAAAGCCCAGGTCCGCTGAAGTCGGGGTTTATGCTACAAACAGATACTGTACGTTTACGATTCGTACATTCTAAGATAAAAACTCAACTAAAGATACAACAAACAATACAATTTTGAATAACAACAAAATGTTACCTCTGATTGGGCGCTATGAAAGACCTTCAACAATTTTCTCCCAAAAAATCTTGCACCGCTCTAATTACATAAAGAAAACAACCACTATTTGGTGAGCTCAGCAGCCTCGTCATCAATATTGCGCCGACTGTAAGTAATGTAAACAAGCCGTCGATTGCGAGGGCAGCTTTATTAATCATCTGAGCTCGCGAAATGGCCCCGATAAACAATGTCCATTGTACTGCCCAGATACTCTATACTTATTAATAGGATAGCCTGCGCTACGGTAGAATTACTGTTGTCGCGTTGAGATAAGCAAAAATAGCTATAACCCAGTGTAGTGCAAGGCAGTAATTTGGAATATTTGGATTGTTCTTGTTCAAATAGCTATGTGGCACTGTACCTTATGGAATGGACTGGCATGTCGTTTATACCACAATTAGGCGCACGTCATACTCGTTTCGTGATGAAATGCTAATATAATTATGTAGTCTAAATTATTTACATATCATAAAATTATTATGTGTATTTTATTTATTTCGTTAGTTGCACCACTGCCCAAAATATTACAAAAATAGTTTCCTCATTAATCAAAAGGTTATCTGGAAGAGATCGCTTTTAGCGATAAGATCGCCTTTTGTGCCCATTTTGTTTTGTAATTATATGTGTTACTTGTTGTCAACTTTGTTTATGGTGCCAATAAAGTGTTTTGTATTGTATTGTATAATACTTAAATTGGAAATACATACTTATTATTGTATATACATAGAAAAACCCAGCCACAGTACAAATATTTGATTTTATAACACAAATAGTTGCATTGGGTGACATTCGAACCCACGACCATCAGCTTCGCAGGATTAAGTACTTATTGTGTTGTTTTATTTTTTATCCTCCTCATTACGTAAGTAAAAGTTATTAATTTATATGGTTTCGATGAAAGTTCATGTAAACAATGTTTACTTATATAATGTTTCAGGGCGTAAATTTGAGATTATATCTGTAATGATGACGCAAAGCCCATTTCCTCCTTACAAAAGGCTCACAATAAAATCACCCGCCCTTCTAAGAATTTATCTTGTGTAAAAATAAATTTATTAATGTCAACATTGTAAACAGAGTTATGTAGAAGTCCTAAACTAAACCGAAAAGGATATTTTTTAAGTGAGAACTTATTTCGCGACCTTTGAGCACTTAGGGAAAAATCTGACTTTACGTCACCGATTTTTTTTTATAGTATAGAGAGACGAGACAAGCAGGACATGTGCATGGTGGTAAGCAACATGCCTGCCACATAACAGCCCAGCGAGACGCAGCTATTGAATCATAAGGAGTCCAAATCATTACCTAGCACTTCACTGCGCTCGCCACCCAGAGATCTAAGATATTATATCTCTAAGCCCTAATTTCACTGGAAACATTGCCCTTCAAACCGGAACACAGTATTGTTTGCAATTTACTGCTTGGCGGTAGAATAACTTGCAAAGGTGTAGATTTAGATCTCAAAGTTCAAGGTGCACGGAATTATGTCATCGTTGGGAAGAGTGAGCTAACTGAAAATAAAATTTGAAATGAAATGAAAATTTATTTTCGTTAACAAACGGTGCTTATCAATTTAATCAATGTCTTAATCGGTAATTTCAGTCCAGATGGAGAAGCATTGTCACCCAAGCTAGGAGTTAAGTGACAATACCCTAGTAGTGTGCGTGTGCATTCATAGGTAATTAGTGTGTACCGATAACACTCAAACATTGACGGAAGCTTGCACACATATAATATAAACGGTTAGGAGGAATAGCGGGGCGCGTCTTCGTGGATTGCACTATCTGTATACACACACGCCTTTTCAACCTGATTGGAGTTTACCACACTGCTCTGGCACCTCACTTCCTTTTAAAACTTGTCTATTGACCGATTCACCAAAATGAACGCGGCGTTTGTCACTCGCAAAATTTTGCAAATGAAAAAATAAAACGGTGTATCGATCTTTGAAATAACACAGTAGAGACAGAGCTAGTTAAAACGGTTAGTTTCACTGCCATGCTGGTCTCGTATCGTGCGTAGCGACACTAGAACATGGATGACGCCATGTGCGTAATGCATTAAAAGACAGTGGTGCGCGTGGTTTTGAACCCGGGCCCTCCGGGATCGGCAGTCACCGTTCTCCCGTCTAGGACCAGCCGTAACTTACTCCAATGGACGCAGTACGCTACATTTGCACCGCTTCCTGCCGCTTCCGTATTGCTTTAAATTCCAAATAGTCATCAAAAATATTAATAAATTTTTTACTTACTTTTTGCTACTGCTTGAATCATCTATCATAGGCTAGGCAAGCCTAACTTAAGTCTTAAGTCTTAAGAATAGCCATTGGGACCCTAATAAACAATTACATACTACCGTACACCGTAGTATTTACAACATTGTCCTGTTTTTTTAACAGGACCATAATAGGCTATTATTTTATATTAGAGCAGGTTTATTTCAGATGTGTCAAATGAGAAGCCCAGAATTGTACTTACTACGTGGAGTTCTCAAGCAGTTTTGTTACTTTAAAAATGAGACGGAATTTTTATTTTATGCTGTAACATTTTATGATCGCCTGGTACTTTCATGCAAAAACTGTTACCGCAAGGGTTAGGTATAATGCCCGTTTTCCGCGGGAAATAGCTGAGCGGAGATGAGGAAATAGTTTTCGTCTTCCATTAATAAAGCGTTGTCATTAAAAAATAGGTTTAGCCTTTCCATTGCCGGGAAGTTTTGCGGACCGAGCTCGGCGGGTAATAGGAGATTTCTCATCTCAGTGGAAATACTTCAATTAAAATTTGAATTTTGAATCGAGTGGAGTTCATACAGAATCCCTTCAATTCTTTGACCACTTTTGTAACTCGTTGTACTCTTTTGCTCCTCTGAATCCGCTCATTCACAGTGGACATCCACATTCTATTAAAATTTGCATTTTGAATTGCGAAGTCCGTACGTATGTCAGTTTCGCTCGCAGTGGAACAAATTTCACAAACCAAGAATAGACTACAGGCTCGTGAACAAAATTTACGTAGTAAATGAACCACCAGGAGGCCCATGTAGGATGATAGAAGGGTATAAAGTAATAAGATTCATCATTATGCCGTCACTTGTAAGCTGTCCTAAGCTGTCCTAAGTAAGCTGTAACTGAGTACAGTTGAAGAGGGGGGGGTTGCAAATGTCGATCATTTCTCCTTGTCTCATGATTTTTGTACGGCGTTGCAAAATAATAGATTAGAAGAGGTATTGAAACTATAAAATTATAAATTTGAAGTTTTTAATTATCAGTTTGTCGGAAAATTTCGTGATTTTCCGACGATTTACAGATTAAATTTGGGCATTTGATTATGTACGGCATTGGTTCCATACAGTTTCAATACCTCTCCTAATCCATTATTTTGCAATGCCGCACAAAAATCATGCGACAAGGAGAAAATGATCGAGGGTTGCAACCACCCCCCCCCGCCCCCTCTTCGACTGTACTCAGTTGAACAGCTTACAAGTGACGGCATAAGTGCGTACTAAGTAAATTTTGTTCACGGGCCTGTAGTCTAGAAACAAAACACATAAAATGTATTTTTGGAAAACGTTGTAGTTTTGTACTCAAAACGTAAATGTCAGAGTTTACTTATTCAAGACTCATTCGTGTTTTCCGATATCTCGATGATCGCCCTTCCCTTTCGGAAACTCCGACTGTTGAAAATCGCAGTATTGCCATATAAAAAGGCGTGCACTGTAACTTGCCAGTACGGCTACACTATGCTCATTACTATGTAATCCGGTCGGTAATTTCACCAAACATCGCATATCAAGCAAGCGATACACGTGATGGTGTGATGGTGACAGTATCGAATCTTTTCTGTCTCTATCGTCATTTCAATTTTTCAATAGTAATTGTTAAAGACTAAAGGTTAAACACAAAAAAAGACAAACAATGTTAGACAGGCATAAAAAGTATGATTTTCGTACTTTGTAAAAGACGAATCTGAAAATGCATCCCATCCCACACATTGCCAAATTGAATAAATCTTATATATAAAATTCTCGTGTCACAATGTTAGTTACCTTACTCCTCCGAAATGGCTTTACTGATTTTTACCAAATTTTATATGCATTTTCAGTAGGAATTCTGAGAATCTTGGCTACTATCTATTTTTCATATCCCTAATAAGGATTGTGCACCCCAATTTTTTTAACTATTTTTTTTACCAATTATTTTGTTTTTGTTTTTTATAATGTGGCATTAAAAATACATACAACCCTCAATTTTTACCTTTTTATCACCAACCTCTATTTTTTTAAAGCCATTTTAGTAATTTTATCATTTTTGATCCCGCTCGATACCTGATCAATTATCGTCTTTTTTGTAAATGTTTTTCACTCTACTTCGATAAAAAATTCCCGGAGCTAATGGCAAATCTAAAATTGTCTTATAAAAATAAACATTTATTTCTATTATTAAAGTTTAGGGTTGCCATGGATGGTTTAGATTCACAAACCAGCCCGGCAGATGTCGCTGCAGTTGGTATCTAGATTATTATCCGAGCGCAGCCGGAACGGGCCGCTAGTAATAAATAAATACATAATTTGACAATGGAGACACACAATTTCATCTAGAATAGCTGCACTAATACGCTGAGCAAAATCAGATCCAATATCTCATAAATTTTATGAAATCGGTGGAGTGTAACAAATATATGAATGTCTAGGTTTTACCCGCGACTTCGTCCGCGCAAAATAGGTATTTATTCATGTAACTGAGGCAGTATTTGAACATCCATATAAATTTACATTTACTAAAATCAGCTTATATATACATGTATAGTAAAACATTTTTATACAATTTCATCAAAAGCTTTTAGGCATTAAAGCGTAACAGACAGACAGTGTTACTTTCACATTTATAATACAGTTAGCCACGGCCCGCGGTTTCTCCCGTGTAATTCATGTTCCCGTTATTTTCCCGGGATGTGTGGTCTTCCAGTATCTAAAAGTAGTAGTGTCTAATGGTAATCTAATTGTATTCAAAATTTCAGCTCGATACGTTCATATGTTACGACGTGATTGAGCAACAAACATTCAAATATTCAAACATCCATACAATGACATTTTTTATAATATTAGTAGAATAGTCTGGATTTCCAGTGTCTAGTTGCAAAATTTTACGGTTTTATCTTCAACATTGACAAACTCCCTTATAAGCTTGCATCTTATATGCTTTTCAACCCCTATTTCATTTCCGTGCAGTATGAAATTACAAAATTGCTAGAACAAACATTTATTTGCTTTGTGTCTATTTATTTATTTATTTATTTAATTAGGCGTACATAACAGATTACAGTTAATGTTAAATAACAGATAAATTATAATATTGTGATGTTCTAAACTGTTATCCAAAGCATGCACATATAAAGTTTTATCTTCAACAATTACGAATTTCCAAATAAACTTTCATTTTCGGGGGCATTTCAACTTTATATTATGCGTAATTTTTTTTAAGATCTGGTCTATACGTGTAACATAATTTCATTAATATCGGTTCAGTGGATCTCATGCTTATAACTTTGGAAATCAAAGAATTTTGTATGTTTTATCCCTTTCCATCCCTTGTTTCACCCTCTTAGGGGTTAAATTTCGCAAAACCCCGTCTTAGCGAGCGCCTACTTGCTAAAATACACCACCGTGCAAAATTTCAGACTCCCGACCTTTCGCTTTTATATACAACGTGTTGCAGAAAGGTGCAACAATATTTATGGTAGTTTATCTACATTAAGTTTTGAATCATGTATGTGAAAATTAGGCATGAAAGCTCGAAAAATTTTTTCCATAAAAAAAATGTTTTTTTCGGTTGTTATTTCATTTGACATACCCCTAATGGCCAGATCTCCGCACGGATTTTTGTACGATGTCACGGCGTCGGTGGCAAGGTCGTTTGTCTGCTGTACATGCTTTAGGGTTGAATCTGGTGATTTGGTGAGAATTTTACGTCAAACTTTGACTCGAATTATCTCGTGATCTACCGTGCTGAGGGGAAAGTGACCTTGGGTGATGAAGCCTACATCAGTGTTAGAATGGACTGTTAAAATATTGTTGGGGGTAAATCCACCACGTTGTATATATATAAATTCGTTTAATATTAATTTAGTTAAAATAAGTTAACTGTGGGAGTTTAATTTTTAAATTGGAGTCTGTTGTTTAATTTTTCAGAGAAAAAAATAAGTAATGGTAACATCATCGTAAATACAACATTTACTACTGTTCTGTTTTCCACTGCGATCGAGTATGTCAAATAAATTAGGAATACGCAAGTTAGTAATGTATCGAGGTGTGATCCGCCCCGCGGGTACCGAGCCAGTTTGATTAGGGGATTCAATCGGCCTCGTAATTGGGGATGTTCACTTCGGTACACTTTCGAGACAGTTTATTGGTTAACACTGTGCTTGCTTGATGCCTAATTTTGAAGAAACATTTCGATCGAATCCTACTAATTCATCCTACTATTTCATAAATGCGAAAGTTTATAAGAATGTGTGGATGTATGTTTGTTATTCTTTTACGCTAAAACTATTGGACGGATTTAAATGAAAATTTAGTACATACAGAGATAATGGTCTGGAATAACACAAAGCTCATCGATATAAATCATTGAAGTGCTCTCCCAAACTTCAGGCGCACGGAATTATGTCATCGTTGGGAAGAGTGAGCTCACTCTTTCCGTTGTAGTCGGTTGCAGGAAGCGGTGAACGCCTGATGTATTTACCTATCACTATTCGTTGTGAACAACCAAAATAAGTAGAACCACAGTAGTATACCTCGCCGCTAGTGATTCTAGGGATCAAGTAGATTGGTGGTGTGTAAACCACTTATAATACACACACAAACGCAGTTTATTACCAATCTCAAGGTGTTCAGGGCACATGGTATATATCGATGACATAGCCTATCTTGTATCGCGGAAAAGTAGCGGGATCGGGAAATACTCGGGTGAAACCGCGGGGCACTGCTAGTATTGCAATTATTTGGATAGTTTTTTTTAACCGTATACTTGGAAAAAAAAGGTTTTTCTAAAATAAGCATAAATGATTGTTTTTGCGTGTTCTTAGGTCTGTTAAGATTACACAAAAAATAATTTAAAAAACATTTGTTTATTAAATTAGGATTTATTGAATGTATCAAATATGGTAAATTGCCAGACTCTTCTTAGAAAATGTACGCATCATATAAGCCTCACCGCGCCAGGCTTGCAAAATCGGAGAAGGAAAGTCGCGAGTTTAATTCGAAATTACGTTTTCGTAGAAGGAGAGTAGACGTCCTGTTCCCAGAGCTAGCACCAAGTTTTGGGTTGGTATTTGCAGAGCTGCAGACGTGGCTATTAGTAGCGGGATAAAGTGAATCCCTCAATTATTATATTAGTGTATATTAGGTATTATTTACACAAATCTGCAACAGGTGAAACCTAGCAGAGACCGCATAAATGACTTCAAATTTATTTTGCCATACGAATACAACATTTTCAAAAAACAAGTCTAAGTTTCAATGACCTCTATCAGAACCACTACTATGAATTAATTAGTTTTAGTTTCGTGATGAAACTGAAACTTACTCATCGCGTTTTCTTTTCTTATTCCCAGACACGGTTACCCTGGACGGCCATGCTTGCAGAGAGCGATATGTGAGAGCGCCACGACTCGATATACTCATAACGGTGTGCTCGGAGATCTGTTTCAACTTTTACTGACGTAAGTAAGGGTCGGCTACATTTCAGAGAGTGTGATCTTTTTTTTTTTTTTTTTTTAAATTATTGGTGGATAATTCACACACAATACCATCTGACCCCAAACTAAGCAGAGCTTGTGTTATGGTGGCCAGATAGCTGATATAATACTTATATAGTTTTAAATACATACTTATTATACATAGAAACACCCAGACACAGTGCAAACATTTGAATTTATCACACAAATATTTGCACTGGGTGGGAATCGAACCCACGACCCTCGGTTTCGCAGGCAGAGCTACTACCAACTAAGCCACAAGGCCAGTCAGTCAGATCTGCATGATCTAATACCAATATGAGTTTTTCCCGATGGTTAAAATCTTGGTGTCTTCAAATACGGGTCATAAGGCAATATCCAATCTACAAAAGGAAATAAGTACCTAATGTTAATTTACGCTAATGTGGCCATTTTAATGAGGAGTACCTGGGTGACCGAGCTTTATTCGGTTTAAATACTAAATATACTTAGATACCTACAGATTACAAGACTCCAAGAAATAGATCGTCTTAAAAAAATATTGAAAAAAAAAGAGAAGCCGTCTGGGTTCGAACCCGGAGCTACTAATTCGTGACCGCTATGACCGCCCGACTTCCCGTCCGAGCTAATTATGCTGTCGCGTCGCGCGGCGAAATTTACCTTCGCATTCTAATGTCTAATGTGACAGTTTTTCATTGCCTAAAACCGCGCATAATATGCGTTTTTTTTTATGAAACCTAGTTAGATCGATTTATCGTCCCCGAAACCCCTACATACATAATTTCATAACAATCGTTCCAGCCGTTTTCGAGATTCAGATTCTAAATATGTATATACATAAATATATATAGGTACAAGAATTGCTGGTTTAAAGGTATAAGATAAGCCGTATCTTTTTACCGCAGAAAGAAGCAATATTTCAATTTGTTCAACTGCTCTGTACAAAAAAGAAACACTTACTTTTTGAAACAGGAGCTCCACTTTTGTATTATTTTAGAACTATCTTAAGGTGCGCTTATACGGGCAACTAAAATTGCTCAATTCCAGTCAATACTCGTCAACTATGACGTCACGACTACATCAAGCAATTTACGGCAACGGCAACAAGCATCAATACTGCGCTATACAATATTGAGCGATATGGCGCAACTTCATCAACTAGGCGCCACCCGACCTCTCGCTCTCCCCGCGGAAGCAAGACGGCAAGCCGCAAAACAAACAAGTGCGAATGAGATATATACAAAAATTGCTCGGAATTTCCAAGCCCATTGGATATTCGTCAATTCGTATCTGCGACATTGAGCGATGTGACATATCTGGAGGAATTAGAAGCAATATCGCCGAAATAATTGCCGCAATTTATTGAAATTGCTCCATTAATTACTCCAGATCGGTCCATTCGTGTCGCCGAGCAATTATTTCCCTCGTGTAAGCGCACCTTTAGACAGGTATACTTTTGTAGTGGTAGGACTCTTTGCAGAGTCCGTCTGGGGAAATGTCACACCTTTTTTATTTATTCTTCCGCCAAGCAGTAATATGTAAACATTACTGTGTCCCAGTTTGAAGAGTAACGTTTCTAGTGAAATTACAGACATCTTTTATTTCTGGGTGACGAGCGCAGTGCAATGCTAGGTAATGATTTGAACACTGCTGTTATGTGGCAGGCCGGCACATATCTGCTCGTCATGTCAGTTTATACTAGGTATAAAGAATATAAAAATATTATATTGCGGATATTCCTCATTCACTTTTTTTATAACTATTTGCAGGCCGTCTTCGTCTTTGGCAGAAGAAGACCTGAAAGATTGCTACTACGAAGCGGAGTACTATGGGTTGGATAGCATATGCGGTTCTTACACGAAGCGATGTCCATCTTATCCTCTAGATCAATTTTCGATGTATATTGACCATTTGCTATAGTTATATAAGTTATGTACTGGTTACTATTGTATTCCAAACGTTGTTCTAGATTTACGCAAGCAAAAACAAAAATAAATACTGTATCAAATCAGTAAGAATACATCGTGAGAAGAGCTAAAAATATGTAACAAAAATAATGTTTCGTGTAATAAATAAATATACGATTGAAATTTCCAAAAAAAATGTGTTTTTAATATTTTTTGGATGTTCTATTGAAATCATTTGTAAATAATGTTCCTTAATTATAAATAATACCTAAATTAACGTTTACCTTAGGTTTGTGGGTAAAGTTTGAAATTTTTTAATATTTTTGGATGTTCTATTGAAATCATTTGTAAAGAATGTTCCTTAATTATATATAATACCTAAATTAACGTTTACCTTAGGTTTGTGGGTAAAGTTTGAAATTTACTTCTATAGTGCTCGCAATATAACTCTGCGCGTAGCAAAAAATGGAACTAATTGACAGGCCGTCAACTTCTTATTTACGTCAGTTGACAAAAGTTTGTTTACGTTTGGTGTATTTATTAATTTCCAAAATGATTAATAGCTTTTATTATGCCGAAAGTGATTAAAAGTGCTGGCCGTGGCTGGTTCTTGAAAATCAATCGTGGTTGTGAAAAATAACGATACAATAACGGGCCAAAAGTGCAGTTTTCCAAACGCAGAGCTATTTGACAACTAACATGTAGGGATACCATAGCAATCAAATCTCCACCTATTATCGGCATATTTTAAAGCTGAGGCTTTAGGTTGAGGTGCGCCTTTGGGCTTGATTGTTTTATCGCCAATTTACCCATGGGAAAAAATGTGTGTGCTTAAGACCGAATGTGAGAAACTAGTTATAAATGTTTTTTTTTTCATAATATACAAATCAAAATAGAAAACACAGTGACACAGCAGTGAAGATCAGCTGATTGTATCTTTCTCGCTCGGGTACATTCGGCGGTTCCATGTTCACCCGATCGAACCTTTCACCTAACAGCGGTGCGCCAAAAGAAATTTTACTAAATTTTTTTTTCAACGTTACCTTGGATGCTCTTTGATCCTTAACTCTGTATTCATTACTGTATTTTTATTGTAGGCGTTTCAGAACGTACTGTCACGTGGTAATGGACAGCGCATTATACCACTGCACTCAGATAAATAGAGCGGCTACAATGGGTAATGCAAAAGAAGAAAGCCAAAAGTGGCTTAAGAAAAATGAAATAGATTTCGACGATTGTAAAACAAATCCGCAGTTACTCGAATAAAGAGGTACAAAGAAGACCCACAATACCAAGTAGAATAACTATTAAATGAACATGGACATTGGACATGAACTTTTGCGGTTACCGCCGTGATTCATCGTGATTTTAACCCTATTGGAAAAAGAAGATGATTCTATGGAAGCCAATGACTCATTAAAAGAACGTTTATGCGCCAAATTTTCAAATAGTGTTATTTATGGTCTCAATAAAAGATTTACAAGTTTAAATTAAATTCTTGTTATTTCGATGTTGGTGTAGGTTGAAAATGACAGATTTTTTATAATGTAATAAACTATAATAAAGTTTTCCTGGTGGTAAGAGACTCAGACAGCCTGTACCAATTACCAATGATACTTGGTCATACTGAACCAAACCAGCACTGCAAAGGCGTTCATTACTTCGAGACATTCGTTCTTGAGTCTCAGTTGTCGTGTAGTTACTTTAATTGCTTCCCTGAAAAGTCCCTTCCCGTACCTGTTTTATGAAGTTGTACGTTCCCAATGAACGGGAAGGGAACCTATTAGCTTGACCTGGCAACATTAAGTACGCCACCAGTCGCGCGCAGACTTATACTGCGAGGACTATATAGCAGACGTATTATGTTTGTATTTTTTTTTCATTGTTGGACATTGTCAATGCCAGATGTCAAAGGCGTATCTTTATCATCTGGATCCATGTTTTTATTAACAGTTACAATATATTAAATAATACGAATTTACCTCAAAAATATTCAGATTTTTCTAATGTATCGTTCAATGCTATATTATGCCTATATTCCTATGCTATATAGTATATATTCCTATATAGCAAGCTGAAGTTGCACTGGGCTGGTCATATCCGCCCTAGGGCCGATAACCGTTAGGGTAGACCTATCCTAGAGTGGAGCGCGCGAATCGGCATACGTAGTGTAGGACGCGCTGAAACTCGTCGGAGTAACAATATACATACGTAATACAGCAGGCTGGGCAAAAAATCTAAGGATAGGGCGGAATGGACATATCTTGAGAGAGGCTTATAGGCCTCTCCCAGTGCCCTGTGTCCTGCAGTCGACTAGGGTAGGCTAATGATCTAAACAAGCACAGAAGACCCAGATCTCACCTGTTCGCTTCTGAACGCCAGAGGCGTTGAAGGAGGTTCTTCCACGCTCTTTTCTGACTCCCATGAAAAATGACTCTGAGAGCGAAGTAATTGGTTTGAACGAAGTTGAAGCCTGTTGCTCCGCATTTATAGGCCCTGAGTTGGCACGCACGATGTATTCATAAGCTATTTAAGCAAAATTAAGCTCATGAGTTTACAATTCTGCCCACATAAAAGATCGGGCCCCTAAAAGCCCAGGTCCGCTGAAGTCGGGGTTATGCTACAAACAGATACTGTACGTTTACGATTCGTACATTCTAAGATAAAAACTCAACTAAGATACAACAAACAATACAATTTTGAATAACAACAAAATGTTACCTCTGATTGGGCGCTATGAAAGACCTTCAACAATTTTCTCCCAAAAAATCTTGCACCGCTCTAATTACATAAAGAAAACAACCACTATTTGGTGAGCTCAGCAGCCTCGTCATCAATATTGCGCCGACTGTAAGTAATGTAAACAAGCCGTCGATTGCGAGGGCAGCTTTATTAATCATCTGAGCTCGCGAAATGGCCCCGATAAACAATGTCCATTGTACTGCCCAGATACTCTATACTTATTAATAGGATAGCCTGCGCTACGGTAGAATTACTGTTGTCGCGTTGAGATAAGCAAAAATAGCTATAACCCAGTGTAGTGCAAGGCAGTAATTTGGAATATTTGGATTGTTCTTGTTCAAATAGCTATGTGGCACTGTACCTTATGGAATGGACTGGCATGTCGTTTATACCACAATTAGGCGCACGTCATACTCGTTTCGTGATGAAATGCTAATATAATTATGTAGTCTAAATTATTTACATATCATAAAATTATTATGTGTATTTTATTTATTTCGTTAGTTGCACCACTGCCCAAAATATTACAAAAATAGTTTCCTCATTAATCAAAAGGTTATCTGGAAGAGATCGCTTTTAGCGATAAGATCGCCTTTTGTGCCCATTTTGTTTTGTAATTATATGTGTTACTTGTTGTCAACTTTGTTTATGGTGCCGATAAAGTGTTTTGTATTGTATTGTATAATACTTAAATTGGAAATACATACTTATTATTGTATATACATAGAAAAACCCAGCCACAGTACAAATATTTGATTTTATAACACAAATAGTTGCATTGGGTGACATTCGAACCCACGACCATCAGCTTCGCAGGATTAAGTACTTATTGTGTTGTTTTATTTTTTATCCTCCTCATTACGTAAGTAAAAGTTATTAATTTATATGGTTTCGATGAAAGTTCATGTAAACAATGTTTACTTATATAATGTTTCAGGGCGTAAATTTGAGATTATATCTGTAATGATGACGCAAAGCCCATTTCCTCCTTACAAAAGGCTCACAATAAAATCACCCGCCCTTCTAAGAATTTATCTTGTGTAAAAATAAATTTATTAATGTCAACATTGTAAACAGAGTTATGTAGAAGTCCTAAACTAAACCGAAAAGGATATTTTTTAAGTGAGAACTTATTTCGCGACCTTTGAGCACTTAGGGAAAAATCTGACTTTACGTCACCGATTTTTTTTTATAGTATAGAGAGACGAGACAAGCAGGACATGTGCATGGTGGTAAGCAACATGCCTGCCACATAACAGCCCAGCGAGACGCAGCTATTGAATCATAAGGAGTCCAAATCATTACCTAGCACTTCACTGCGCTCGCCACCCAGAGATCTAAATTATTATATCTCTAAGCCCTAATTTCACTGGAAACATTGCCCTTCAAACCGGAACACAGTATTGTTTGCAATTTACTGCTTGGCGGTAGAATAACTTGCAAAGGTGTAGATTTAGATCTCAAAGTTCAAGGTGCACGGAATTATGTCATCGTTGGGAAGAGTGAGCTAACTGAAAATAAAATTTGAAATGAAATGAAAATTTATTTTCGTTAACAAACGGTGCTTATCAATTAATCAATGTCTTAATCGGTAATTTCAGTCCAGATGGAGAAGCATTGTCACCCAAGCTAGGAGTTAACCTGTGTGATGGCGTGACAATACCCTAGTAGTGTGCGTGTGCATTCATAGGTAATTAGTGTGTACCGATAACACTCAAACATTGACGGAAGCTTGCACACATATAATATAAACGGTTAGGAGGAATAGCGGGGCGCGTCTTCGTGGATTGCACTATCTGTATACACACACGCCTTTTCAACCTGATTGGAGTTTACCACACTGCTCTGGCACCTCACTTCCTTTTAAAACTTGTCTAGTGACCGATTCACCAAAATGAACGCGGCGTTTGTCACTCGCAAAATTTTGCAAATGAAAAATAAAACGGTGTATCGATCTTTGAAATAACACAGTAGAGACAGAGCTAGTTAAAACGGTTAGTTTCACTGCCATGCTGGTCTCGTATCGTGCGTAGCGACACTAGAACATGGATGACGCCATGTGCGTAATGCATTAAAAGACAGTGGTGCGCGTGGTTTTGAACCCGGGCCCTCCGGATCGGCAGTCACCGTTCTCCCGTCTAGACCAGCCGTAACTTACTCCAATGACGCAGTACGCTACATTTGCACCGCTTCCTGCCGCTTCCGTATTGCTTTAAATTCCAAATAGTCATCAAAAATATTAATAAATTTTTTACTTACTTTTTGCTACTGCTTGAATCATCTATCATAGGCTAGGCAAGCCTAACTTAAGTCTTAAGTCTTAAGAATAGCCATTGGACCCTAATAAACAATTACATACTACCGTACACCGTAGTATTTACAACATTGTCCTGTTTTTTTAACAGGACCATAATAGGCTATTATTTTATATTAGAGCAGGTTTATTTCAGATGTGTCAAATGAGAAGCCCAGAATTGTACTTACTACGTGGAGTTCTCAAGCAGTTTTGTTACTTTAAAAATGAGACGGAATTTTTATTTTATGCTGTAACATTTTATGATCGCCTGGTACTTTCATGCAAAAACTGTTACCGCAAGGGTTAGGTATAATGCCCGTTTTCCGCGGGAAATAGCTGAGCGGAGATGAGGAAATAGTTTTCGTCTTCCATTAATAAAGCGTTGTCATTAAAAAATAGGTTTAGCCTTCCATTGCCGGGAAGTTTTGCGGACCGAGCTCGGCGGGTAATAGGAGATTTCTCATCTCAGTGGAAATACTTCAATTAAAATTTGAATTTTGAATCGAGTGGAGTTCATACAGAATCCCTTCAATTCTTTGACCACTTTTGTAACTCGTTGTACTCTTTTGCTCCTCTGAATCCGCTCATTCACAGTGGACATCCACATTCTATTAAAATTTGCATTTTGAATTGCGAAGTCCGTACGTAGTCAGTTTCGCTCGCAGTGGAACAAATTTCACAAACCAAGAATAGACTACAGGCTCGTGAACAAAATTTACGTAGTAAATGAACCACCAGGAGGCCCATGTAGGATGATAGAAGGGTATAAAGTAATAAGATTCATCATTATGCCGTCACTTGTAAGCTGTCCTAAGCTGTCCTAAGTAAGCTGTAACTGAGTACAGTTGAAGAGGGGGGGTTGCAAATGTCGATCATTTCTCCTTGTCTCATGATTTTTGTACGGCGTTGCAAAATAATAGATTAGAAGAGGTATTGAAACTATAAAATTATAAATTTGAAGTTTTTAATTATCAGTTTGTCGGAAAATTTCGTGATTTTCCGACGATTTACAGATTAAATTTGGGCATTTGATTATGTACGGCATTGGTTCCATACAGTTTCAATACCTCTCCTAATCCATTATTTTGCAATGCCGCACAAAAATCATGCGACAAGGAGAAATGATCGAGGGTTGCAACCACCCCCCCCCCCCCTCTTCGACTGTACTCAGTTGAACAGCTTACAAGTGACGGCATAAGTGCGTACTAAGTAAATTTTGTTCACGGGCCTGTAGTCTAGAAACAAAACACATAAAATGTATTTTTGGAAAACGTTGTAGTTTTGTACTCAAAACGTAAATGTCAGAGTTTACTTATTCAAGACTCATTCGTGTTTTCCGATATCTCGATGATCGCCCTTCCCTTTCGGAAACTCCGACTGTTGAAAATCGCAGTATTGCCATATAAAAAGGCGTGCACTGTAACTTGCCAGTACGGCTACACTATGCTCATTACTATGTAATCCGGTCGGTAATTTCACCAAACATCGCATATCAAGCAAGCGATACACGTGATGGTGTGATGGTGACAGTATCGAATCTTTTCTGTCTCTATCGTCATTTCAATTTTTCAATAGTAATTGTTAAAGACTAAAGGTTAAACACAAAAAAAGACAAACAATGTTAGACAGGCATAAAAAGTATGATTTTCGTACTTTGTAAAAGACGAATCTGAAAATGCATCCCATCCCACACATTGCCAAATTGAATAAATCTTATATATAAAATTCTCGTGTCACAATGTTAGTTACCTTACTCCTCCGAAATGGCTTTACTGATTTTTACCAAATTTTATATGCATTTTCAGTAGGAATTCTGAGAATCTTGGCTACTATCTATTTTTCATATCCCTAATAAGGATTGTGCACCCCAATTTTTTTAACTATTTTTTTTACCAATTATTTTGTTTTTGTTTTTTATAATGTGGCATTAAAAATACATACAACCCTCAATTTTTACCTTTTTATCACCAACCTCTATTTTTTTAAAGCCATTTTAGTAATTTTATCATTTTTGATCCCGCTCGATACCTGATCAATTATCGTCTTTTTTGTAAATGTTTTTCACTCTACTTCGATAAAAAATTCCCGGAGCTAATGGCAAATCTAAAATTGTCTTATAAAAATAAACATTTATTTCTATTATTAAAGTTTAGGGTTGCCATGGATGGTTTAGATTCACAAACCAGCCCGGCAGATGTCGCTGCAGTTGGTATCTAGATTATTATCCGAGCGCAGCCGGAACGGGCCGCTAGTAATAAATAAATACATAATTTGACAATGGAGACACACAATTTCATCTAGAATAGCTGCACTAATACGCTGAGCAAAATCAGATCCAATATCTCATAAATTTTATGAAATCGGTGGAGTGTAACAAATATATGAATGTCTAGGTTTTACCCGCGACTTCGTCCGCGCAAAATAGGTATTTATTCATGTAACTGAGGCAGTATTTGAACATCCATATAAATTTACATTTACTAAAATCAGCTTATATATACATGTATAGTAAAACATTTTTATACAATTTCATCAAAAGCTTTTAGGCATTAAAGCGTAACAGACAGACAGTGTTACTTTCACATTTATAATACAGTTAGCCACGGCCCGCGGTTTCTCCCGTGTAATTCATGTTCCCGTTATTTTCCCGGGATGTGTGGTCTTCCAGTATCTAAAAGTAGTAGTGTCTAATGGTAATCTAATTGTATTCAAAATTTCAGCTCGATACGTTCATATGTTACGACGTGATTGAGCAACAAACATTCAAATATTCAAACATCCATACAATGACATTTTTTATAATATTAGTAGAATAGTCTGGATTTCCAGTGTCTGGTTGCAAAATTTTACGGTTTTATCTTCAACATTGACAAACTCCCTTATAAGCTTGCATCTTATATGCTTTTCAACCCCTATTTCATTTCCGTGCAGTATGAAATTACAAAATTGCTAGAACAAACATTTATTTGCTTTGTGTCTATTTATTTATTTATTTATTTAATTAGGCGTACATAACAGATTACAGTTAATGTTAAATAACAGATAAATTATAATATTGTGATGTTCTAAACTGTTATCCAAAGCATGCACATATAAAGTTTTATCTTCAACAATTACGAATTTCCAAATAAACTTTTATTTTCGGGGGCATTTCAACTTTATATTATGCGTAATTTTTTTTAAGATCTGGTCTATACGTGTAACATAATTTCATTAATATCGGTTCAGTGGATCTCATGCTTATAACTTTGGAAATCAAAGAATTTTGTATGTTTTATCCCTTTCCATCCCTTGTTTCACCCTCTTAGGGGTTAAATTTCGCAAAACCCCGTCTTAGCGAGCGCCTACTTGCTAAAATACACCACCGTGCAAAATTTCAGACTCCCGACCTTTCGCTTTTATATACAACGTGTTGCAGAAAGGTGCAACAATATTTATGGTAGTTTATCTACATTAAGTTTTGAATCATGTATGTGAAAATTAGGCATGAAAGCTCGAAAATTTTTTTCCATAAAAAAAATGTTTTTTTCGGTTGTTATTTCATTTGACATACCCCTAATGGCCAGATCTCCGCACGGATTTTTGTACGATGTCACGGCGTCGGTGGCAAGGTCGTTTGTCTGCTGTACATGCTTTAGGGTTGAATCTGGTGATTTGGTGGGAATTTTACGTCAAACTTTGACTCGAATTATCTCGTGATCTACCGTGCTGAGGGGAAAGTGACCTTGGGTGATGAAGCCTACATCAGTGTTAGAATGGACTGTTAAAATATTGTTGGGGGTAAATCCACCACGTTGTATATATATAAATTCGTTTAATATTAATTTAGTTAAAATAAGTTAACTGTGGGAGTTTAATTTTTAAATTGGAGTCTGTTGTTTAATTTTTCAGAGAAAAAAATAAGTAATGGTAACATCATCGTAAATACAACATTTACTACTGTTCTGTTTTCCACTGCGATCGAGTATGTCAAATAAATTAGGAATACGCAAGTTAGTAATGTATCGAGGTGTGATCCGCCCCGCGGGTACCGAGCCAGTTTGATTAGGGGATTCAATCGGCCTCGTAATTGGGGATGTTCACTTCGGTACACTTTCGAGACAGTTTATTGGTTAACACTGTGCTTGCTTGATGCCTAATTTTGAAGAAACATTTCGATCGAATCCTACTAATTCATCCTACTATTTCATAAATGCGAAAGTTTATAAGAATGTGTGGATGTATGTTTGTTATTCTTTTACGCTAAAACTATTGGACGGATTTAAATGAAAATTTAGTACATACAGAGATAATGGTCTGGAATAACACAAAGCTCATCGATATAAATCATTGAAGTGCTCTCCCAAACTTCAGGCGCACGGAATTATGTCATCGTTGGGAAGAGTGAGCTCACTCTTTCCGTTGTAGTCGGTTGCAGGAAGCGGTGAACGCCTGATGTATTTACCTATCACTATTCGTTGTGAACAACCAAAATAAGTAGAACCACAGTAGTATACCTCGCCGCTAGTGATTCTAGGGATCAAGTAGATTGGTGGTGTGTAAACCACTTATAATACACACACAAACGCAGTTTATTACCAATCTCAAGGTGTTCAGGGCACATGGTATATATCGATGACATAGCCTATCTTGTATCGCGGAAAAGTAGCGGGATCGGGAAATACTCGGGTGAAACCGCGGGGCACTGCTAGTATTGCAATTATTTGGATAGTTTTTTTTAACCGTATACTTGGAAAAAAAAGGTTTTTCTAAAATAAGCATAAATGATTGTTTTTGCGTGTTCTTAGGTCTGTTAAGATTACACAAAAAATAATTTAAAAAACATTTGTTTATTAAATTAGGATTTATTGAATGTATCAAATATGGTAAATTGCCAGACTCTTCTTAGAAAATGTACGCATCATATAAGCCTCACCGCGCCAGGCTTGCAAAATCGGAGAAGGAAAGTCGCGAGTTTAATTCGAAATTACGTTTTCGTAGAAGGAGAGTAGACGTCCTGTTCCCAGAGCTAGCACCAAGTTTTGGGTTGGTATTTGCAGAGCTGCAGACGTGGCTATTAGTAGCGGGATAAAGTGAATCCCTCAATTATTATATTAGTGTATATTAGGTATTATTTACACAAATCTGCAACAGGTGAAACCTAGCAGAGACCGCATAAATGACTTCAAATTTATTTTGCCATACGAATACAACATTTTCAAAAAACAAGTCTAAGTTTCAATGACCTCTATCAGAACCACTACTATGAATTAATTAGTTTTAGTTTCGTGATGAAACTGAAACTTACTCATCGCGTTTTCTTTTCTTATTCCCAGACACGGTTACCCTGGACGGCCATGCTTGCAGAGAGCGATATGTGAGAGCGCCACGACTCGATATACTCATAACGGTGTGCTCGGAGATCTGTTTCAACTTTTACTGACGTAAGTAAGGGTCGGCTACATTTCAGAGAGTGTGATCTTTTTTTTTTTTTTTTTTTAAATTATTGGTGGATAATTCACACACAATACCATCTGACCCCAAACTAAGCAGAGCTTGTGTTATGGTGGCCAGATAGCTGATATAATACTTATATAGTTTTAAATACATACTTATTATACATAGAAACACCCAGACACAGTGCAAACATTTGAATTTATCACACAAATATTTGCACTGGGTGGGAATCGAACCCACGACCCTCGGTTTCGCAGGCAGAGCTACTACCAACTAAGCCACAAGGCCAGTCAGTCAGATCTGCATGATCTAATACCAATATGAGTTTTTCCCGATGGTTAAAATCTTGGTGTCTTCAAATACGGGTCATAAGGCAATATCCAATCTACAAAAGGAAATAAGTACCTAATGTTAATTTACGCTAATGTGGCCATTTTAATGAGGAGTACCTGGGTGACCGAGCTTTATTCGGTTTAAATACTAAATATACTTAGATACCTACAGATTACAAGACTCCAAGAAATAGATCGTCTTAAAAAAATATTGAAAAAAAAAGAGAAGCCGTCTGGGTTCGAACCCGGAGCTACTAATTCGTGACCGCTATGACCGCCCGACTTCCCGTCCGAGCTAATTATGCTGTCGCGTCGCGCGGCGAAATTTACCTTCGCATTCTAATGTCTAATGTGACAGTTTTTCATTGCCTAAAACCGCGCATAATATGCGTTTTTTTTTATGAAACCTAGTTAGATCGATTTATCGTCCCCGAAACCCCTACATACATAATTTCATAACAATCGTTCCAGCCGTTTTCGAGATTCAGATTCTAAATATGTATATACATAAATATATATAGGTACAAGAATTGCTGGTTTAAAGGTATAAGATAAGCCGTATCTTTTTACCGCAGAAAGAAGCAATATTTCAATTTGTTCAACTGCTCTGTACAAAAAAGAAACACTTACTTTTTGAAACAGGAGCTCCACTTTTGTATTATTTTAGAACTATCTTAAGGTGCGCTTATACGGGCAACTAAAATTGCTCAATTCCAGTCAATACTCGTCAACTATGACGTCACGACTACATCAAGCAATTTACGGCAACGGCAACAAGCATCAATACTGCGCTATACAATATTGAGCGATATGGCGCAACTTCATCAACTAGGCGCCACCCGACCTCTCGCTCTCCCCGCGGAAGCAAGACGGCAAGCCGCAAAACAAACAAGTGCGAATGAGATATATACAAAAATTGCTCGGAATTTCCAAGCCCATTGGATATTCGTCAATTCGTATCTGCGACATTGAGCGATGTGACATATCTGGAGGAATTAGAAGCAATATCGCCGAAATAATTGCCGCAATTTATTGAAATTGCTCCATTAATTACTCCAGATCGGTCCATTCGTGTCGCCGAGCAATTATTTCCCTCGTGTAAGCGCACCTTTAGACAGGTATACTTTTGTAGTGGTAGGACTCTTTGCAGAGTCCGTCTGGGGAAATGTCACACCTTTTTTATTTATTCTTCCGCCAAGCAGTAATATGTAAACATTACTGTGTCCCAGTTTGAAGAGTAACGTTTCTAGTGAAATTACAGACATCTTTTATTTCTGGGTGACGAGCGCAGTGCAATGCTAGGTAATGATTTGAACACTGCTGTTATGTGGCAGGCCGGCACATATCTGCTCGTCATGTCAGTTTATACTAGGTATAAAGAATATAAAAATATTATATTGCGGATATTCCTCATTCACTTTTTTTATAACTATTTGCAGGCCGTCTTCGTCTTTGGCAGAAGAAGACCTGAAAGATTGCTACTACGAAGCGGAGTACTATGGGTTGGATAGCATATGCGGTTCTTACACGAAGCGATGTCCATCTTATCCTCTAGATCAATTTTCGATGTATATTGACCATTTGCTATAGTTATATAAGTTATGTACTGGTTACTATTGTATTCCAAACGTTGTTCTAGATTTACGCAAGCAAAAACAAAAATAAATACTGTATCAAATCAGTAAGAATACATCGTGAGAAGAGCTAAAAATATGTAACAAAAATAATGTTTCGTGTAATAAATAAATATACGATTGAAATTTCCAAAAAAAATGTGTTTTTAATATTTTTTGGATGTTCTATTGAAATCATTTGTAAATAATGTTCCTTAATTATAAATAATACCTAAATTAACGTTTACCTTAGGTTTGTGGGTAAAGTTTGAAATTTTTTAATATTTTTGGATGTTCTATTGAAATCATTTGTAAAGAATGTTCCTTAATTATATATAATACCTAAATTAACGTTTACCTTAGGTTTGTGGGTAAAGTTTGAAATTTACTTCTATAGTGCTCGCAATATAACTCTGCGCGTAGCAAAAAATGGAACTAATTGACAGGCCGTCAACTTCTTATTTACGTCAGTTGACAAAAGTTTGTTTACGTTTGGTGTATTTATTAATTTCCAAAATGATTAATAGCTTTTATTATGCCGAAAGTGATTAAAAGTGCTGGCCGTGGCTGGTTCTTGAAAATCAATCGTGGTTGTGAAAAATAACGATACAATAACGGGCCAAAAGTGCAGTTTTCCAAACGCAGAGCTATTTGACAACTAACATGTAGGGATACCATAGCAATCAAATCTCCACCTATTATCGGCATATTTTAAAGCTGAGGCTTTAGGTTGAGGTGCGCCTTTGGGCTTGATTGTTTTATCGCCAATTTACCCATGGGAAAAAATGTGTGTGCTTAAGACCGAATGTGAGAAACTAGTTATAAATGTTTTTTTTTTCATAATATACAAATCAAAATAGAAAACACAGTGACACAGCAGTGAAGATCAGCTGATTGTATCTTTCTCGCTCGGGTACATTCGGCGGTTCCATGTTCACCCGATCGAACCTTTCACCTAACAGCGGTGCGCCAAAAGAAATTTTACTAAATTTTTTTTTCAACGTTACCTTGGATGCTCTTTGATCCTTAACTCTGTATTCATTACTGTATTTTTATTGTAGGCGTTTCAGAACGTACTGTCACGTGGTAATGGACAGCGCATTATACCACTGCACTCAGATAAATAGAGCGGCTACAATGGGTAATGCAAAAGAAGAAAGCCAAAAGTGGCTTAAGAAAAATGAAATAGATTTCGACGATTGTAAAACAAATCCGCAGTTACTCGAATAAAGAGGTACAAAGAAGACCCACAATACCAAGTAGAATAACTATTAAATGAACATGGACATTGGACATGAACTTTTGCGGTTACCGCCGTGATTCATCGTGATTTTAACCCTATTGGAAAAAGAAGATGATTCTATGGAAGCCAATGACTCATTAAAAGAACGTTTATGCGCCAAATTTTCAAATAGTGTTATTTATGGTCTCAATAAAAGATTTACAAGTTTAAATTAAATTCTTGTTATTTCGATGTTGGTGTAGGTTGAAAATGACAGATTTTTTATAATGTAATAAACTATAATAAAGTTTTCCTGGTGGTAAGAGACTCAGACAGCCTGTACCAATTACCAATGATACTTGGTCATACTGAACCAAACCAGCACTGCAAAGGCGTTCATTACTTCGAGACATTCGTTCTTGAGTCTCAGTTGTCGTGTAGTTACTTTAATTGCTTCCCTGAAAAGTCCCTTCCCGTACCTGTTTTATGAAGTTGTACGTTCCCAATGAACGGGAAGGGAACCTATTAGCTTGACCTGGCAACATTAAGTACGCCACCAGTCGCGCGCAGACTTATACTGCGAGGACTATAGCAGACGTATTATGTTTGTATTTTTTTTTCATTGTTGGACATTGTCAATGCCAGATGTCAAAGGCGTATCTTTATCATCTGGATCCATGTTTTTATTAACAGTTACAATATATTAAATAATACGAATTTACCTCAAAAATATTCAGATTTTTCTAATGTATCGTTCAATGCTATATTATGCCTATATTCCTATGCTATATAGTATATATTCCTATATAGCAAGCTGAAGTTGCACTGGGCTGGTCATATCCGCCCTAGGGCCGATAACCGTTAGGGTAGACCTATCCTAGAGTGGAGCGCGCGAATCGGCATACGTAGTGTAGGACGCGCTGAAACTCGTCGGAGTAACAATATACATACGTAATACAGCAGGCTGGGCAAAAAATCTAAGGATAGGGCGGAATGGACATATCTTGAGAGAGGCTTATAGGCCTCTCCCAGTGCCCTGTGTCCTGCAGTCGACTAGGGTAGGCTAATGATCTAAACAAGCACAGAAGACCCAGATCTCACCTGTTCGCTTCTGAACGCCCAGAGGCGTTGAAGGAGGTTCTTCCACGCTCTTTTCTGACTCCCATGAAAAATGACTCTGAGAGCGAAGTAATTGGTTTGAACGAAGTTGAAGCCTGTTGCTCCGCATTTATAGGCCCTGAGTTGGCACGCACGATGTATTCATAAGCTATTTAAGCAAATTAAGCTCATGAGTTTACAATTCTGCCCACATAAAAGATCGGGCCCCTAAAAGCCCAGGTCCGCTGAAGTCGGGGTTTATGCTACAAACAGATACTGTACGTTTACGATTCGTACATTCTAAGATAAAAACTCAACTAAAGATACAACAAACAATACAATTTTGAATAACAACAAAATGTTACCTCTGATTGGGCGCTATGAAAGACCTTCAACAATTTTCTCCCAAAAAATCTTGCACCGCTCTAATTACATAAAGAAAACAACCACTATTTGGTGAGCTCAGCAGCCTCGTCATCAATATTGCGCCGACTGTAAGTAATGTAAACAAGCCGTCGATTGCGAGGGCAGCTTTATTAATCATCTGAGCTCGCGAAATGGCCCCGATAAACAATGTCCATTGTACTGCCCAGATACTCTATACTTATTAATAGGATAGCCTGCGCTACGGTAGAATTACTGTTGTCGCGTTGAGATAAGCAAAAATAGCTATAACCCAGTGTAGTGCAAGGCAGTAATTTGGAATATTTGGATTGTTCTTGTTCAAATAGCTATGTGGCACTGTACCTTATGGAATGGACTGGCATGTCGTTTATACCACAATTAGGCGCACGTCATACTCGTTTCGTGATGAAATGCTAATATAATTATGTAGTCTAAATTATTTACATATCATAAAATTATTATGTGTATTTTATTTATTTCGTTAGTTGCACCACTGCCCAAAATATTACAAAAATAGTTTCCTCATTAATCAAAAGGTTATCTGGAAGAGATCGCTTTTAGCGATAAGATCGCCTTTTGTGCCCATTTTGTTTTGTAATTATATGTGTTACTTGTTGTCAACTTTGTTTATGGTGCCGATAAAGTGTTTTGTATTGTATTGTATAATACTTAAATTGGAAATACATACTTATTATTGTATATACATAGAAAAACCCAGCCACAGTACAAATATTTGATTTTATAACACAAATAGTTGCATTGGGTGACATTCGAACCCACGACCATCAGCTTCGCAGGATTAAGTACTTATTGTGTTGTTTTATTTTTTATCCTCCTCATTACGTAAGTAAAAGTTATTAATTTATATGGTTTCGATGAAAGTTCATGTAAACAATGTTTACTTATATAATGTTTCAGGGCGTAAATTTGAGATTATATCTGTAATGATGACGCAAAGCCCATTTCCTCCTTACAAAAGGCTCACAATAAAATCACCCGCCCTTCTAAGAATTTATCTTGTGTAAAAATAAATTTATTAATGTCAACATTGTAAACAGAGTTATGTAGAAGTCCTAAACTAAACCGAAAAGGATATTTTTTAAGTGAGAACTTATTTCGCGACCTTTGAGCACTTAGGGAAAAATCTGACTTTACGTCACCGATTTTTTTTTATAGTATAGAGAGACGAGACAAGCAGGACATGTGCATGGTGGTAAGCAACATGCCTGCCACATAACAGCCCAGCGAGACGCAGCTATTGAATCATAAGGAGTCCAAATCATTACCTAGCACTTCACTGCGCTCGCCACCCAGAGATCTAAGATATTATATCTCTAAGCCCTAATTTCACTGGAAACATTGCCCTTCAAACCGGAACACAGTATTGTTTGCAATTTACTGCTTGGCGGTAGAATAACTTGCAAAGGTGTAGATTTAGATCTCAAAGTTCAAGGTGCACGGAATTATGTCATCGTTGGGAAGAGTGAGCTAACTGAAAATAAAATTTGAAATGAAATGAAAATTTATTTTCGTTAACAAACGGTGCTTATCAATTTAATCAATGTCTTAATCGGTAATTTCAGTCCAGATGGAGAAGCATTGTCACCCAAGCTAGGAGTTAACCTGTGTGATGGCGTGACAATACCCTAGTAGTGTGCGTGTGCATTCATAGGTAATTAGTGTGTACCGATAACACTCAAACATTGACGGAAGCTTGCACACATATAATATAAACGGTTAGGAGGAATAGCGGGGCGCGTCTTCGTGGATTGCACTATCTGTATACACACACGCCTTTTCAACCTGATTGGAGTTTACCACACTGCTCTGGCACCTCACTTCCTTTTAAAACTTGTCTAGTGACCGATTCACCAAAATGAACGCGGCGTTTGTCACTCGCAAAATTTTGCAAATGAAAAATAAAACGGTGTATCGATCTTTGAAATAACACAGTAGAGACAGAGCTAGTTAAAACGGTTAGTTTCACTGCCATGCTGGTCTCGTATCGTGCGTAGCGACACTAGAACATGGATGACGCCATGTGCGTAATGCATTAAAAGACAGTGGTGCGCGTGGTTTTGAACCCGGGCCCTCCGGATCGGCAGTCACCGTTCTCCCGTCTAGACCAGCCGTAACTTACTCCAATGACGCAGTACGCTACATTTGCACCGCTTCCTGCCGCTTCCGTATTGCTTTAAATTCCAAATAGTCATCAAAAATATTAATAAATTTTTTACTTACTTTTTGCTACTGCTTGAATCATCTATCATAGGCTAGGCAAGCCTAACTTAAGTCTTAAGTCTTAAGAATAGCCATTGGACCCTAATAAACAATTACATACTACCGTACACCGTAGTATTTACAACATTGTCCTGTTTTTTTAACAGGACCATAATAGGCTATTATTTTATATTAGAGCAGGTTTATTTCAGATGTGTCAAATGAGAAGCCCAGAATTGTACTTACTACGTGGAGTTCTCAAGCAGTTTTGTTACTTTAAAAATGAGACGGAATTTTTATTTTATGCTGTAACATTTTATGATCGCCTGGTACTTTCATGCAAAAACTGTTACCGCAAGGGTTAGGTATAATGCCCGTTTTCCGCGGGAAATAGCTGAGCGGAGATGAGGAAATAGTTTTCGTCTTCCATTAATAAAGCGTTGTCATTAAAAAATAGGTTTAGCCTTCCATTGCCGGGAAGTTTTGCGGACCGAGCTCGGCGGGTAATAGGAGATTTCTCATCTCAGTGGAAATACTTCAATTAAAATTTGAATTTTGAATCGAGTGGAGTTCATACAGAATCCCTTCAATTCTTTGACCACTTTTGTAACTCGTTGTACTCTTTTGCTCCTCTGAATCCGCTCATTCACAGTGGACATCCACATTCTATTAAAATTTGCATTTTGAATTGCGAAGTCCGTACGTAGTCAGTTTCGCTCGCAGTGGAACAAATTTCACAAACCAAGAATAGACTACAGGCTCGTGAACAAAATTTACGTAGTAAATGAACCACCAGGAGGCCCATGTAGGATGATAGAAGGGTATAAAGTAATAAGATTCATCATTATGCCGTCACTTGTAAGCTGTCCTAAGCTGTCCTAAGTAAGCTGTAACTGAGTACAGTTGAAGAGGGGGGGTTGCAAATGTCGATCATTTCTCCTTGTCTCATGATTTTTGTACGGCGTTGCAAAATAATAGATTAGAAGAGGTATTGAAACTATAAAATTATAAATTTGAAGTTTTTAATTATCAGTTTGTCGGAAAATTTCGTGATTTTCCGACGATTTACAGATTAAATTTGGGCATTTGATTATGTACGGCATTGGTTCCATACAGTTTCAATACCTCTCCTAATCCATTATTTTGCAATGCCGCACAAAAATCATGCGACAAGGAGAAATGATCGAGGGTTGCAACCACCCCCCCCCCCCCCTCTTCGACTGTACTCAGTTGAACAGCTTACAAGTGACGGCATAAGTGCGTACTAAGTAAATTTTGTTCACGGGCCTGTAGTCTAGAAACAAAACACATAAAATGTATTTTTGGAAAACGTTGTAGTTTTGTACTCAAAACGTAAATGTCAGAGTTTACTTATTCAAGACTCATTCGTGTTTTCCGATATCTCGATGATCGCCCTTCCCTTTCGGAAACTCCGACTGTTGAAAATCGCAGTATTGCCATATAAAAAGGCGTGCACTGTAACTTGCCAGTACGGCTACACTATGCTCATTACTATGTAATCCGGTCGGTAATTTCACCAAACATCGCATATCAAGCAAGCGATACACGTGATGGTGTGATGGTGACAGTATCGAATCTTTTCTGTCTCTATCGTCATTTCAATTTTTCAATAGTAATTGTTAAAGACTAAAGGTTAAACACAAAAAAAGACAAACAATGTTAGACAGGCATAAAAAGTATGATTTTCGTACTTTGTAAAAGACGAATCTGAAAATGCATCCCATCCCACACATTGCCAAATTGAATAAATCTTATATATAAAATTCTCGTGTCACAATGTTAGTTACCTTACTCCTCCGAAATGGCTTTACTGATTTTTACCAAATTTTATATGCATTTTCAGTAGGAATTCTGAGAATCTTGGCTACTATCTATTTTTCATATCCCTAATAAGGATTGTGCACCCCAATTTTTTTAACTATTTTTTTTACCAATTATTTTGTTTTTGTTTTTTATAATGTGGCATTAAAAATACATACAACCCTCAATTTTTACCTTTTTATCACCAACCTCTATTTTTTTAAAGCCATTTTAGTAATTTTATCATTTTTGATCCCGCTCGATACCTGATCAATTATCGTCTTTTTTGTAAATGTTTTTCACTCTACTTCGATAAAAAATTCCCGGAGCTAATGGCAAATCTAAAATTGTCTTATAAAAATAAACATTTATTTCTATTATTAAAGTTTAGGGTTGCCATGGATGGTTTAGATTCACAAACCAGCCCGGCAGATGTCGCTGCAGTTGGTATCTAGATTATTATCCGAGCGCAGCCGGAACGGGCCGCTAGTAATAAATAAATACATAATTTGACAATGGAGACACACAATTTCATCTAGAATAGCTGCACTAATACGCTGAGCAAAATCAGATCCAATATCTCATAAATTTTATGAAATCGGTGGAGTGTAACAAATATATGAATGTCTAGGTTTTACCCGCGACTTCGTCCGCGCAAAATAGGTATTTATTCATGTAACTGAGGCAGTATTTGAACATCCATATAAATTTACATTTACTAAAATCAGCTTATATATACATGTATAGTAAAACATTTTTATACAATTTCATCAAAAGCTTTTAGGCATTAAAGCGTAACAGACAGACAGTGTTACTTTCACATTTATAATACAGTTAGCCACGGCCCGCGGTTTCTCCCGTGTAATTCATGTTCCCGTTATTTTCCCGGGATGTGTGGTCTTCCAGTATCTAAAAGTAGTAGTGTCTAATGGTAATCTAATTGTATTCAAAATTTCAGCTCGATACGTTCATATGTTACGACGTGATTGAGCAACAAACATTCAAATATTCAAACATCCATACAATGACATTTTTTATAATATTAGTAGAATAGTCTGGATTTCCAGTGTCTGGTTGCAAAATTTTACGGTTTTATCTTCAACATTGACAAACTCCCTTATAAGCTTGCATCTTATATGCTTTTCAACCCCTATTTCATTTCCGTGCAGTATGAAATTACAAAATTGCTAGAACAAACATTTATTTGCTTTGTGTCTATTTATTTATTTATTTATTTAATTAGGCGTACATAACAGATTACAGTTAATGTTAAATAACAGATAAATTATAATATTGTGATGTTCTAAACTGTTATCCAAAGCATGCACATATAAAGTTTTATCTTCAACAATTACGAATTTCCAAATAAACTTTTATTTTCGGGGGCATTTCAACTTTATATTATGCGTAATTTTTTTTAAGATCTGGTCTATACGTGTAACATAATTTCATTAATATCGGTTCAGTGGATCTCATGCTTATAACTTTGGAAATCAAAGAATTTTGTATGTTTTATCCCTTTCCATCCCTTGTTTCACCCTCTTAGGGGTTAAATTTCGCAAAACCCCGTCTTAGCGAGCGCCTACTTGCTAAAATACACCACCGTGCAAAATTTCAGACTCCCGACCTTTCGCTTTTATATACAACGTGTTGCAGAAAGGTGCAACAATATTTATGGTAGTTTATCTACATTAAGTTTTGAATCATGTATGTGAAAATTAGGCATGAAAGCTCGAAAATTTTTTTCCATAAAAAAAATGTTTTTTTCGGTTGTTATTTCATTTGACATACCCCTAATGGCCAGATCTCCGCACGGATTTTTGTACGATGTCACGGCGTCGGTGGCAAGGTCGTTTGTCTGCTGTACATGCTTTAGGGTTGAATCTGGTGATTTGGTGGGAATTTTACGTCAAACTTTGACTCGAATTATCTCGTGATCTACCGTGCTGAGGGGAAAGTGACCTTGGGTGATGAAGCCTACATCAGTGTTAGAATGGACTGTTAAAATATTGTTGGGGGTAAATCCACCACGTTGTATATATATAAATTCGTTTAATATTAATTTAGTTAAAATAAGTTAACTGTGGGAGTTTAATTTTTAAATTGGAGTCTGTTGTTTAATTTTTCAGAGAAAAAAATAAGTAATGGTAACATCATCGTAAATACAACATTTACTACTGTTCTGTTTTCCACTGCGATCGAGTATGTCAAATAAATTAGGAATACGCAAGTTAGTAATGTATCGAGGTGTGATCCGCCCCGCGGGTACCGAGCCAGTTTGATTAGGGGATTCAATCGGCCTCGTAATTGGGGATGTTCACTTCGGTACACTTTCGAGACAGTTTATTGGTTAACACTGTGCTTGCTTGATGCCTAATTTTGAAGAAACATTTCGATCGAATCCTACTAATTCATCCTACTATTTCATAAATGCGAAAGTTTATAAGAATGTGTGGATGTATGTTTGTTATTCTTTTACGCTAAAACTATTGGACGGATTTAAATGAAAATTTAGTACATACAGAGATAATGGTCTGGAATAACACAAAGCTCATCGATATAAATCATTGAAGTGCTCTCCCAAACTTCAGGCGCACGGAATTATGTCATCGTTGGGAAGAGTGAGCTCACTCTTTCCGTTGTAGTCGGTTGCAGGAAGCGGTGAACGCCTGATGTATTTACCTATCACTATTCGTTGTGAACAACCAAAATAAGTAGAACCACAGTAGTATACCTCGCCGCTAGTGATTCTAGGGATCAAGTAGATTGGTGGTGTGTAAACCACTTATAATACACACACAAACGCAGTTTATTACCAATCTCAAGGTGTTCAGGGCACATGGTATATATCGATGACATAGCCTATCTTGTATCGCGGAAAAGTAGCGGGATCGGGAAATACTCGGGTGAAACCGCGGGGCACTGCTAGTATTGCAATTATTTGGATAGTTTTTTTTAACCGTATACTTGGAAAAAAAAGGTTTTTCTAAAATAAGCATAAATGATTGTTTTTGCGTGTTCTTAGGTCTGTTAAGATTACACAAAAAATAATTTAAAAAACATTTGTTTATTAAATTAGGATTTATTGAATGTATCAAATATGGTAAATTGCCAGACTCTTCTTAGAAAATGTACGCATCATATAAGCCTCACCGCGCCAGGCTTGCAAAATCGGAGAAGGAAAGTCGCGAGTTTAATTCGAAATTACGTTTTCGTAGAAGGAGAGTAGACGTCCTGTTCCCAGAGCTAGCACCAAGTTTTGGGTTGGTATTTGCAGAGCTGCAGACGTGGCTATTAGTAGCGGGATAAAGTGAATCCCTCAATTATTATATTAGTGTATATTAGGTATTATTTACACAAATCTGCAACAGGTGAAACCTAGCAGAGACCGCATAAATGACTTCAAATTTATTTTGCCATACGAATACAACATTTTCAAAAAACAAGTCTAAGTTTCAATGACCTCTATCAGAACCACTACTATGAATTAATTAGTTTTAGTTTCGTGATGAAACTGAAACTTACTCATCGCGTTTTCTTTTCTTATTCCCAGACACGGTTACCCTGGACGGCCATGCTTGCAGAGAGCGATATGTGAGAGCGCCACGACTCGATATACTCATAACGGTGTGCTCGGAGATCTGTTTCAACTTTTACTGACGTAAGTAAGGGTCGGCTACATTTCAGAGAGTGTGATCTTTTTTTTTTTTTTTTTTAAATTATTGGTGGATAATTCACACACAATACCATCTGACCCCAAACTAAGCAGAGCTTGTGTTATGGTGGCCAGATAGCTGATATAATACTTATATAGTTTTAAATACATACTTATTATACATAGAAACACCCAGACACAGTGCAAACATTTGAATTTATCACACAAATATTTGCACTGGGTGGGAATCGAACCCACGACCCTCGGTTTCGCAGGCAGAGCTACTACCAACTAAGCCACAAGGCCAGTCAGTCAGATCTGCATGATCTAATACCAATATGAGTTTTTCCCGATGGTTAAAATCTTGGTGTCTTCAAATACGGGTCATAAGGCAATATCCAATCTACAAAAGGAAATAAGTACCTAATGTTAATTTACGCTAATGTGGCCATTTTAATGAGGAGTACCTGAGTGACCGAGCTTTGTTCGGTTTAAATACTAAATTTACCTAGATACCTACAGATTACAAGACTCCAAGAAATAGATCGTCTTAAAAAAATATTGAAAAAAAAGAGAAGCCGTCTGGGTTCGAACCCGGAGCTACTAATTCGTGACCGCTAAGACCGCCCGACTTCCCGTCCTAGCTAATTATGCTGTCGCGGCATGCGGCGAAATTTACCTTCGCATTCGCATTCTAATGCCTAATGTGAAAGTTTTTCATTGCCTAAAACCGCGCATAATATGAGTTTTTTTTAATGAAACCTAGTAAGATCGATTTATCGTCCCCGAAACCCCCTGCATACATAATTTCATAACAATCGTTCCAGCCGTTTTCGAGATTCAGATTCTAAATATGTATATACATATATATAGGTACAAGAATTGCTCGTTTAAAGGTATAAGATAAGCCGTATCTTTTTACCGCAGAAAGAAGCAATATTTCAATTTGTTCAACTGCTCTGTACAAAAAAGAAACACTTACTTTTTGAAACACGAGCTCCACTTTTGTATTATTTTAGAACTATCTTAAGGTGTGCTTATACGGGCAACTAAAATTGCTCAATTCCAGTCAATACTCGTCAACTATGACGTCACGACTACATCAAGCAATTTACGGCAACGGCAACAAGCATGAATACTGCGCTATACAATATTGAGCGATATGGCGCAACTTCATCAACTAGGCGCCACCCGACCTCTCGCTCTCCCCGCGGAAGCAAGACGGCAAGCCGCAAAACAAACAAGTGCGAATGAGATATATACAAAAATTGCTCGGAATTTCCAAGCCCATTGTATATTTGTCAATTCGTATCTGCGACATTGAGTTGAGGTCATTGAGTGATATGACATATCTGGAGGAATTAGAAGCAATATCGCCGAAATAATTGCCGCAATTTATTGAAATTGCTCCAGATCGGTCCATTCGTGTCGCCGAGCAATTATTGCCCTCGTGTAAGCGCACCTTTAGACAGGTATATTTTTGTAGTGGTAGGACTCTTTGCAGAGTCCGTCTGGGGAAATGTCACACCTTTGTCATTTATTCTTCCGCCAAGCAGTAATATGTAAACATTACTGTGTCCCAGTTTGAAGAGTTACGCTTCTAGTGAAATTACAGACATCTTTTATTTCTGGGTGACGAGCGCAGTGCAATGCTAGGTAATGATTTGAACACTGCTGTTATGTGGCAGGCATGTTACTAATTACCACCCGGCACATATCTGCTCGTCACGTCAGTTTATACTAGGTATAAAGAATGTAAAAATATTATATTTCGGATATTCCTCATTCACTTTTTTTATAACATTTTGCAGGCCGTCTTCGTCTTTGGCAGAAGAAGACCTGAAAGATTGCTACTACGAAGCGGAGTACTATGGGTTGGATAGCATATGCGGTTCTTACACGAAGCGATGTCCATCTTATCCTCTAGATCAATTTTCGATGTATATTGACCATTTGCTATAGGTGTATAAGTTATGTATTGGTTACTACTGTATTCCAAACGTTGTTCTAGGTTTATACTGTATTGGTTTTAATATCAATATTCATACAGTCAAATCAGTAAGAATACATAATTATTTGCATCGTGAGAAGAGCTAAAAATATGTAACAAAAATAATGTTTCGTGTAATATACGATTTAAATTTCCAAAGAAAATGTGATTTTAATATTTTTAGGGTTCCGTAAAATGTAAAAACGGAACCCTTATAGATTCGTCATGTCTGTCTGTCTGTCTGTCTGTCTGTCCGTCCGTATGTCACAGCCACTTTTTGCCGAAACTATGAGAACTACAGTGTGGAAACTTGGTGAGTAGATGTATTCTACTCATTATCATGAACCGCATTAAGATTTTTACAAAAGTTTTTTAAAAAAACAAAAATTAGGGGTGCCCCCCATACTGAGAACTGAAGCTCAAAAATTTTTTTTTCATCTATCCTACACGTGTGGGATGTCTATCGATAGGTCTTCAAAAATGATGTTGAGGTTTCTAATACAGTATTTGTCTAGACTGAATAGTTTGCGCGAGAGACACTTCCAAAGTGGTAAAATTTGTGTCCCCCCCCCCCCCTCTAACTTCTAAAGTAAGAAAATGAAAAATCTAAAAAAAATATATGATGTACATTACTATGAAAACTACCAACGAAAATTAGTTTGAACTCGATCTGATGAGTAGTTTTTTTTTAGTACGTCATAAATACACTATTATTAAAACTTCGATCAAAGTTACAACGAACTACAAGAACTATGTGTACTATGTATATTATGTTACTTGCTGCAACGGAACCCTTCATGGGCGAGTCCAACTCGCACTTGGCTACTTTATTTGGATGTTCCATTGAAATCATTTGTAAAGAATGTTCCTTAATTATATATAATACCTAAATTAACGTTTACCTTAGGTTTGTTGGACATTGTCAATGCCAGATGTCAAAGGCGTATCTTTGTCATATATGTCCTGCAGTCGACTAGGGTAGGCTAATGATCTTTAAGCAAGCACAGAAGACGCAGATCTCACCTGTTCGCTTCTGAACGCCCAGAGGCGTTGAAGGAGGTTATTTCACGCTCTTTTCCGACTCCCATGAAAAGATGAAGTCTGTTGAACGAAGTTGAAGTCTGTTGCTCCGCATCTACAGGCCCTGAGGCGGCACGCGCGATGTATTCATAAGCTATGTAAGTAAATTAAGCTAATGAGTTAACAATTCTGCCCACATAAAAGACCGGGTCCTAAAAGACCAGGTCCGGTGGAGTCGGGGTTTATGCAACAAACAGATATTGTACGTTTCGTACATTCTAAAATAAAAACTCAACTAGAGATACAACAAACAATACAATTTTGAATAAAAATAAAATTTACCTTTGATTGGGCGCTATGAAAGACCTTCAACAATTTTCTCCAAAAAATCTTGCACCGCTCTAATTACATAAAGAAAACAACCACTATTTGGTGAGCTCAGCAGCCTCGTCATCAATATTGCGCCGACTGTAAGTAATGTAAACAAGCCGTCGATTGCGAGGGCAGCTTTATTAATCATCTGAGCTCGCGAAATGGCCCCGATAAACAATGTCCATTGTACTGCCCAGATACTCTATACTTATTAATAGGATAGCCTGCGCTACGGTAGAATTACTGCTGTCGCGTTGAGATAAGCAAAAATAGTTATATCCCAGTGTAGTGTAAGGCAGTAATTTGGATTGTTCTTGTTCAAATAGCTATGTGGCACTGTACCTTATGGAATGGACTGGCATGTCGTTTATACCACATAAATTAGGCGCATGTCATACTCGTTTCGTGATGAAATGCTAATATAATTATGTAGTCTAAATTATTTATATATCATAAAATTAGTATGTGTATTTTATTTATTTCGTTAGTTGCACCACTGCCCAAAATATTACAAATATAGTTTCCTCATTAATCAAAAGGTTATCTGGAAGAGATCGCTTTTAGCGATAAGATCGCCTTTTGTGCCCATTTTGTTTTGTAATTATATGTGTTACTTGTTGTCAACTTTGTTTATGGTGCCAATAAAGTGTTTTGTATTGTATTGTATAATGCTTAAATTGTAAATACATACTTATTATTGTATATACATTATACATAGAAACACCCAGCCACAGTACAAATATTTGATTTTATGACACAAATAGTTACATTGGGTGACATTCGAACCCACGACCATCAGCTTCGCAGGATTAAGTACTTATTGTGTTGTTTTATTTTTTATCCTCCTCATTACGTAAGTAAAAGTTATTAATTTATATGGTTTCGATGAAAGTTCATGTAAACAATGTTTACTTATATAATGTTTCAGGGCGTAAATTTGAGATTATATCTGTAATGATGACGCAAAGCCCATTTCCTCCTTACAAAAGGCTCACAATAAAATCACCCGCCCTTCTAAGAATTTATCTTGTGTAAAAATAAATTTATTAATGTTAACATTGTAAACAGAGTTATGTAGAAGTCCTAAACTAAACCGAAAAGGATATTTTTTTAAGTGAGAACTTATTTCGCGTCCTTTGAGCACTTAGGGAAAAATCTGACTTTGCGTCACCGACATTTTTTTTTATAGTATAGAGAGACGAGACAAACAGGACATGTGCATGGTGGTAAGCAACATGCCTGCCACATAACAGCACAGCGAGACGCAGCTATTGAATCATAAGGAGTCCAAATCATTACCTAGCACTGCACTGCGCTCGCCACCCAGAGATCTAAGATATTATATCTCTAAGCCCTGTAATTTCACTGGAAACATTGCCCTTCAAACCGGAACACAGTATTGTTTGCACTTTACTGCTTGGCGGTAGAATAACTTGCAAAGGTGTAGATTTAGATCTCAACGTTCAAGGCGCACGGAATTGTCATCGTTGGGAAGAGTGAGCTCACTCTTTAAGTTCTAGTCGGTTGCAGGAAGCTGTGTTCGCCGGACGTTTTTACAAATCACTATTCGCTGTCAACAACCAAAATAAGTAGAACCACAGTATACCTCGCCGCTAGCTATTCTAAGGGTCAAGTATCCATAGCTCTAAATCGTTGGACGTGCGCATTAAATGCGTTTTCGAAAAGTGGATAAAATCTTGTGAGTTCGTATTACCGACAGGCGTAGTAGTAAAATATGTATGTATATATATGTATGAGGTTTTGTCCAGCATTAGCGCGTTTAGTTCTAAAATTCTAAGTAATAAGTTTTTCCTATGACTGCAATTTTTTTACATAGAACTTTTGCTAAGAGACCAAGCCTGAAATCAAGAAAAAATACTGTTCTGATCAAAAATTATTTACAAATACAAAAATGAAGGCTACTAAAACTGCGGGGTGGTGGTAGTTGCATAAAGATCTGCCCTTATACGACTCCGCTCCCATCCGACAAATAAAATGCACTAAAATATGGCCTTTATGTTATGCCGTTACGATATAGATTACTATGGCAACATAGATTAGCAGACGGCTGTCAGCGAGCGGTCTGCTAATTGGTGTTGCCACTGTAATCTATATCTTGAGGGCATAACATAAAGCCCATATTTGAGTGTATTTTATTTGTCGGGTGGGAGCGGAGTCGTATAAGTGGGCGCAGACCTAAAATATATACTCAAACTGCATCAGCATCATCGGTTTAATAACAGATATACTTTTTAACACGTACTAATCCCTAATTAATGGTACCCTAACATTCTCCTTCGTAATATACCTATACGTTTTTGTACGAATTCGCGTCAAAAGGTCGTCAATTAGACGATCTAGATCTGGTTTCAAGCACTGCATTAAAATCTCAAAACTGGCCTCGATAGATATTTAATTAGCGGACAAAATTGGATTCCATTTGAGGCACCGCTGAATAACTTAAATGCATAATGTGATAGGATAGACAGCCTGCACGGTTAATAATTTAACAGATTTATTGGACACTGTCTTATTTAATATGATGAGGCTTCAACTCAACTTCAACTTTTATCTTTGAATTCTATGTGTATATGGAAGCAGCGTGACCGCCACTTTGCCAGTGTCGTGATCAGGATGTTTTTCAGTTTTTCAGAATGACATTGAGATATAAGTGACATGTGGGTGAAGACATATTATGTCAAATCAATCACATTGAAATATACACTTATTAAACTTTTGATGGCACACAAACATAGCGCCACATGAGAACTATCGAGAATGATGAAGAGCAATTGAGAACTACTGAGAACTAAGTATTTTTACAGGTTTTTGGTATTCATGTGTCATTGTAAAAACGTTAGTCTTATTGATATTTTTATTGTACTCAACTAATTGGTACTTTTAACTCGAACGTCCTCTACGTTCAAGTGACTCTACATCAGACTCTACATTTGTGATAAAAAAACGTCTAGACTGTCTGAAAGCGCTGCCTGAGTGGTCTTTGCCCGATAGTAATAAGCTTGGTGTCTTCAAATACGTAAGCACGCTCCATTGTAGACGCATCAAGCTTGTAGGTCTATCTTTTTAAAGATTAACGTTATTAAATATAATAGGTATTATCTATTATATTTAAAATAATTATATATTTAAAACTAGCTGTTACCCGCGACTTCGTCCGCGCGAAATAAATACTAAGGTAACTCAGGCAGTAGGTACTTATTTGTATACGTAGACACATTTACGGTTACTAAAAACAGCTTATAATGTCAAGTAACTATATACAAAGTTTCATGGTTTTATCTTCGACGGTTGGAAACTTCCATGTGGAGATTCATCCCCCTTTTCAAACCCAATTTCATCCCCGTACAGTTCGAAATTACAAAATTGCGAGAACAAACATTCGTTTGCTTCGTGCCAAGTGTCTATATACAGAGTTTCATGGTTTTATCTTCAACGGTTGGGAACTTCCATATTGGGATTCATCCCCCATTTCACCCCCGTACAGTTCAAATTTACAAATTTAATAGAACAAACATTTAATTGTTCGTGTCAAGTGTCTAGATACAAAATTTTATAACTTTGAAAATAACGAATTTTCATACAATAGTTCATCCCTTGTTTTATCCTCTTAGGGGTTGAATTTCGCAAAACCCCGTCTTAGCAAGCGCCTACGTGCTAAAAGGGACCTCCATGCAAAATTTCAGATTCCTAGCATTTGTAGTTTCTGAGATTCCTTGATGCACTCATCAAGGAATCTTTCGCTTTTATAAATATAGATAATAAATCTAACTAAACTTAGTTCAAGTTTTGATTCATATTATGTGGTGTACAGTGAACCTACTTATGTTGTACTGAGCAATTCAGCTGCTAAATAATTTCTGATGTCTACTTACAGTGCTTACAGTGTATTGCTTACATGAATATTTAATGAGATAGTGTTGTATGTATATGACGTATTAAGTGCACTATATGTGTCGAATATAGGTCGTCAAATTTCCTGAAGTTTGTTCCTGGGGTCGTCACGTCACGTCTTCGAAAACATCGTACAATTAATGGACGTCCCTCGAAACTGCTAAGCTCTGTATGTATCTTCAAATCAAATCAAATCTTCGTCATCTTTTGTGTGTAAAACAATAGAAAAAATACGTGTACATTTTTTTTTAATAATCTTAATCTAACTGGTGGTTTAATTCGTTTTTTTTGTCATCGTTTGCTGCTATAAGTATCTGCGACACGACGCCCCGTAGGCCTTTATTTGAAATTTGTTTAACAGTAAGAAATTACAGTAGATCAGATACAGTACAGATCAAATAAAGGCCTACGGGGCGTCGTGTCGCAGATACTTATAGCAGCAAATGATGCCGTTTAAAAAAACTACTATTTTGTAGGATATATATTATAGTAAATAAATATATACGTACGAACATGTCTTCTAATTCCCTATGTTTTTTTATAGGAAGATAGTTAAATGATAAAAATTACAATGAGAACTGCACTATACTACATACCAAAATACTTACCCTAACCACATCGGAATGATTTAATATGGCATTTACCTACATTAGTTGACAAATTTTCATAGGAATGACATTTTTTTTTCTACTTAGTGGGCATTCCTTACACTGTAATGTGGGTTGATGCGTAACAGTTCATGGTGACAGCAGCATTTAGTAGTGATACAATTCCACGTGTCGTAGGAAACTTTCGTTCAGTTTTAGGCCAATTATCGCCTTAACCAGACCATTTTGCTGCCGCCGACAATTTGCACGTAACTATAACGGAATGCGCGCATGGTACATACGAATGTCTAGAGTGCGACAAACAAAATTAACGCATTTTTTTAAACATAGTGTCTATACGGGCAAGATATTGCCTGATGATAAGCAATACGTCTTACCATAATAGCACCACGGCTGCTGCAGCAGCAAATTCAGCTATTTAAAGATGAAAGAGTCCAAATCACTGCTTTGCACTCATCACCCAGAAATGTGACATATTTTTTTTCTTTGTCGTGTAATTTCTCTGGAAGTATTGCTCTTCAAATAGGAACACAGTTGTAAGTCCTTGGCTGTAAAATAACTAGAAAAAATGTGACACTTCTGTTCCACTAAAAAGTACTTACTACCTACCACCACAATTACCACATTATTTATCTGACTTTGAAAAAGTAATCTGGTTAGTTATTCTGGATTCATGTCCATTATCCATCGATATTTCTACCATTAATTTGTTTTGGTTTTGATTATTTCAGTGTTTGAATTTACTCGAATAAAGCGTTTTTGGAGCGAAAATATACCATTTAAAGTTACCTCAATTTTACTAAAGGTTATCGTAATATTTCATATTGTTAAGTTTCTTTAATTACATTTGTATAACGTCCCGTAAATATCCTATCCAAAAATTGTCCCGATTAAAACTTTTGAAAATAAAATAAAAAAACAACTGATGATAAAAAATTATGTACTAAAGTCACTCACTGAACTTTGGCGGTAGCACTATTCTACCCATTGTGTTTCAGAAATTTGCTCCAGACTCAAGGAAGCCAAAACCCTGTTCAATTTATCAGTATAGTCAACATTCCCTAACATTTCGCACAATGTAATCTAACGCCAATTTTTTTTAATAAAAGCCAGCTAGCTTATATAATAAATAAATAAATAAATATTGGTGGACAATTCACACACAACACCATCTGACCCCAAACTAAGCAAAGCTTGTATGATGGCGGCCAGATAGCTGATCTAATACTTACATAGTTTTAAATACATACTTATTATACATAGAAACACCCAGACACAGACGCAAACATTTGAATTCATCACACAAATATTTGCGCTGGGTGGGAATCGAACCCACGACCGTCGGCTTCGCAGGCAGAGCTACTACCAACTAAGCCACGAGGCCAGTCAAATACCTATATCCTATTACTTATATCTTAACATTATAAATGTTATTGTTTGGATGTATGTTGTTCTATCACGTCGTAAAGTCTGAACGGATCGGGCTGAAATTTTGCAGATAGATAGATTATATCCCGGGAAAATAACGGAAACGGGAACAATGCGGTTAAAACCGTGGGGGGCTACCAGTAATTAAATAATTGTAAATTAACACATATTAAATCATAATATGATACACAGATATCGGAACAGACATTTTTCATCGTTGTGTCTGACTTGACTTGAAACGAACTCACAGAAATGATTTCCCTAAAATGATATTCTAGAACACCGTAACTCTGTGTCACTTTCTCGATGTATTTGTAATTGAGATTAGTCTGGTGTTTGAATTAGATTTCACACGTACGTCTTTAGTTTGACTACGGCTGTCTAATAACCAGACGACGCACCTTCTTTTAGCGAAAGCGTGATAATTTTCTCCAGAATGCAAAGAAAATCTAGAACAAAGTCGTATCACGACATTTGCTGTAAAAAATGCCAGTCTTTTTGTATACTTATACAAAGTGGTGTACTTTTGAAATTGAGAGTGGTGAAAGAAAATAAATCATGAACTGGATTGAATTCTTATTTACCTTGTGAGTACACAACTATTTTTTTTAATAATAGGAAGGTTAAGGAACCATGGCCCGATCCAGATTTGACTCCAGAGGGGAGTCACATAGTCGTGGTCAAGGGAGAAAACTGTGCGATAAGTACATACATGCTTTTTAATTAGTGGTCCCCGTAGGTACTGGACCCAGTCCAGGGGGGTCCTGGTCCACCCTTGTACGGAACAATCTATGCGCCTGATGGTATGCAACACTCCTGCCTAGCACAGTGCCACGTAGTTATTTGAGCTTGAAGAGTCCAAATCTCTCCCTAGCACTGCACCACAGTCGTGGGATAAAAAAATAATCTCTTTGGCCCCTTCTTCCTCTGGAAATATGGCCCTTAAAACCGGAATACAGTAAAGTAGTAGTTAAGTGAAATATCAGTGTGGTTATAGTAATGTTTTTTTTTTACTTTTATAGGCTTACACTTGACCGCCATCTCGCCTTCTGTAGTGGTAGGACTCTTAGCAGAGTCCGCCTGTGGAAGTACCACACCTTTGTCAATTAATCTACCGCCAAGCAGTAATGTGCAAAATGCTGCGTGTCACTGTGCTGTTATGTGGCAGGCATGTTGCTTACCATCAGGCACATGTCCTGCTCGTCTCGTCACTCTTTATTTAAAAAAAAAAGTTAAGTGACTATGCGGTCTACGATGGAGCGTGTTTACTTAGAAGAAACCGATTCACTCTCGATTTGAAGACACAAAGATTGTAACCAACAGGGAAAACCCATTCAGGCAACGCATTCCAAAGTCTAGACGTTCTTATCACAAATGTAGAGTCAAATCTCTTCGTTCGTGTCTTTGGAACATCAACTATGAAACGATGTCGCTTTTTCGAGCTACGAGCATTCCTATAGAAAAAGGGCAAGGTGGTATTAGATCATGTAAATCAGTCGCACACTCTCCGAAGTGTATTCGATAAAAAACCGAAAGGCTAGCAACTTTTCGGCGATGTTCAAGATGTTGTAGTCTTTTTCGCACAAGAGTGGCGTTGCCTATGAGCCTTTTGGCACGTCTCTCGATCGTAATGTGGATAATGTGGTTGTTTCATTTAAAGCCAGCATTGATGATAAACTAGTATATCTGCACTTAGAAAAATAACTCATAGGTGCAGGTAAGATTTAAACTTTCAACCTTACTATTGTAAAATCGGACGTTCTCGCCACATGGCTAATACCGTAGTGGAATACAAAAATGACAGAATGTGTGCATTTCTGCGAAGTCGGATAGGAAGCCACTTGAGCTTAGTGCGAAATTGAGATACATGGTCAAATTTGCGCAGGCCAAAAATAAACCTTATGCAGAAATTTTGAAGGCGCTCAAGCTTGTTTAACTGTTCCTCTGTGAGATCCAAGTAACAAATGTCGGCATAGTCAAGGATAGGAAGTAGGAGGGATTGGACAAGCGCAATTTTAGTGGAAGTTGGAAGAAAGTTACGTAGTTTCATTAATGCTCCTGCCGCGGCATACAATTTTTTACTAGTAGCTTGAATCTGCGGGCCCCAGCTCAAACAGCGATCTATAGTAATGCCCAGATTCTTGACAGTGCTGCTGTAGGGTATTGTTACGCCATTAAAATCAATTTTTGGGAGTGTCGGCCAATCAATGCAGGATATTCGTCTGGAACTACCCAAGATGATAGCCTGCGATTTGCTAGGATTTACATGCAGACCAAAACATTTGCCCCACTTACAAACATTAGCCAGATCGACATTAACAGTGTTTATCGCCTCAGAAATGCTGGGAAGAGGAGCATGGGAATAAATTTGAAGGTCATCAGCATACAGATGATAGGACGACGAAAAGTTAAGGGAAATGGAATTGATAAAGAAAGAAAAAAGCGGAGGAGATAGGACACCACCCTGGGGAACACCGGCAGACGTCAGACACCACGAGGACGAAGCGTCCTCAAGGTGAACCCGCTGTCGACGACCACAGAGATAGCTATTAAACCAGTCAGTAGCAGAAGAAGAAAAATTAGAGGAGCGTAGCAAAGCCAAGAGAACATCGTGATCGACGGTATTGAAGGCATTGCTGAAATCAAGGAGGACCATAACAGTGAGATTGCGATTTTCCATTGAAAAACGGATGTCATCAGTGATTTCAACCAAAGCACTGACTGTACTGTGCCCCTGACGAAAGCCTGACTGGAAAGGATTTAACAAGTTATGACTGGGAAGGTACGTGTTAAACTGATTGTGGGCTAAACGTTCAAGAACCTTAGACAAAAACGGGAGGATTGATATAGGTCGAAATTACGAGAAAGATTTAGGGTTGGGTTTTTTTGGCAAAGGAATAATTTGAGCGTCTTTCCAAGCAGAAGGAAAAACACCAGTAGAAATAGATGTATTGAAGATGATACAAAGAGCAGGAAGGAAATGTTCAAGGAAAGGGACCAACATGTTGCGGCTAATGCCATCGAGACCGACTGCATTAGAAATGATAGACAGGACGCTCTTTCTGACCTCGTCAGCAGAAAACTCGTTGAAGAGAAAGGGTGAATTATCTGGGATAGGCAAGGTGGAAAGAGAAAAAAGGGTGCTAGTTTTAGTTTGGTTATCAATATTCGAAGAGGAAGAGAAATGGAGGTTAAGCAAATTGAGGTCAATATCCCGGGGTATACCATCCATCCTAGATTTACCGATTCCCATTGATCTCAGAAATTTCCACACCTTAGCTGGATCATCATTATTGACCGAGTTGTGAACGTGACGTCTTAGAGCATCTCTACAAGCAGTGTTACATCGATTTCGGGCTTTTACATATGCTGCCTTACTACGATCTGTAGGATGACACTTGTATCTGAATCTTGCAGAGTCTCTCTTATGCATTAGGAGTTTGATGTCTTTGGTGAGCCATGGAGCTGGAAGGTGTTTTATTTTTGTAGGTCGTAGAGGAGCATGCTTATCGTATAATTTAGTTAAACTAGAGTTGAAAAATTCAACTTGATCATTAACTGATTCGGCTTCGAAAATTGGTGACCAGTCAACATCTCGAGCATCCGCTTCAAATGCTTCTCTGTCCATTCCACCAAAGTTGCGTTGAAGAATAATTTTAGGTTTGGATTTGGGAGGTCGAACTTTGTAGGACAAAAAAAGGAGATCGTGATAAGAAAAACTAGCAGGACACTGCCCATGCTTGGCGACGTGACTGGGTGAAGAAACTAAAATTAAATCAAGTAGCGAGGGAGTGCAGTCAGGAAAATGATGCGTGGCGTTCAAAGGAAGAATTTGCATGTTATGAGTTAGTGATAGATTGCAAGAAGAAAGTTCGGTGATCTTGAGATAGGGTTCTGAACAACCGCAATAGATCAAAATCAGTTTTTGCCAAGCAATGCTGATCTCCATTAACTAAACCTTCCAAATAGTGGGCCTACAACCTTTGCAAGTCTTTGCAAATCTCCCAAGCTTTGCATGACTTCTGACAGAGTCTTTCTGAAGTTGATATTTTACGTAATGGTAAGACTGCATAGTCCAGCTGGGGCAGTACCACACCTTTGGCAGTTACTCTATCGCCACGCAGTAATGTGAAAAAAGCACTATGTTTCGGTTTTAAGGGCAATATTTCCAGATAAATTATAACGCTTAGAGATAAAACATCTTATATGTCTGAGTGACAAGCGCAGTGCAGCGCTAGGTAATGATGTAGAGCCTTTATATTCCAATAGCAGCGCGTTTTCGGCAGGCATATTGCTTACTATCAGGTTAACACAAAGAGGATACTTTATTTAAGGATTAGTACATGTTTAAGTATATGTCGCGTTCCTCTGCCTCTGTTCACTCTGAACTAAAAAAAGATTGGCAGTCATAGAAACTGCCGATACAAGTGAAAACTTATAACTCAGAATTTGATAGCTAACTTTAGAAACTACGCGGGTGAAACTGGAGGGTGAGCCCATGACCATAGCCATCTAGAATAAATAGCCAATAGGAAATGCTGACCCATTTCTAGATGGCCAATTTGAAAAGGCTGACGCATTTCTAGATGGCCAATAGTCATGATCCCGAGGTTACCCGAAAATGTCTTATCATTTTCGAGCGTGATACTTGTATTCAATTCACAGCCTACTAAAACTATGTACGTACTTTGTACGTACGTACGTATGTATGTACGTACGTATGTATGTACGTACGTTGTACGTACGTACGTACTCATATGTGGTGCGCCAAAAGAAGTTCTCACTTCAAAAACGTTTTCTAAATTAAAATTATTCTACCGTCAAACAGTAGGTCATGTCTTAAGGCCGATTTAAACTGAACGAGCATAGAGCTAGAGCTGGAACAAGATGATTCTTTCTCGATCTTTTAGTGTAAACGAAAGATCGTTCTTAGCGTTTTCCATATTAGATATTCCATGGAATCTTTGCGAACGCAAACAAAACAACGAAATAATGCTCTACGTTTGTTTACACCAAATGAATTTGATACAGTGGATAGAATGAGCATTCGCTCGTCTGATGTAAATCGGCCTTTTTAACTATTGTGCACAGGTTCTAAGGATAACATTACCCGAAAGCTATGTGGGCAAGAAGATACATAATTTTATAACTCTGAGTGGCAAATTGGACTCTTTTTGTTTAAACTACTGCACTAAGCAATTATGCGTAGGTATAACAGCACAGTTATACGCAGACGTTTTGCTTACCATCAGACGCATGTCTTACTCGTCTCCTCATCATTCAATATTATATAAAAGTAAATATTACATTATTTTGTCGTAACAATTACTCTAAGGATAGTTGTAAAATCATTACGCTTGGTTACTATTTTTCTTTAGTTTTCATACTTCAGTAGATTTCTGTGTTTGGCCCATAGAGTACTAATACTACCAGACCTCTTAAACTAGTAAACTTAATCTAATTATGAACATTTCATGATTGTTACAGGCATGTCACCACAGCTCTGGCCATGGGGAAGTCAGAACATAAGCGGTCCCTTATCTTCCCACCGACCAGTCTTTACGGGGTAAGATTACTTACATGTCTATCATTCGGAATGTTTTTTTTAATTAGGCATAGGCCCTTGGGCATGACGACTAAAAAAATGAATTAGTCCGTCAGTTATGAGTACATTACCTATTAAAAAATATTATACACGTATTTTTTATTTTGTTTCACAAACAAAAAATGACGTGTAGAAGTTTCGAGTGACGTCACTTCACTGTACAATTTTACGAAGATGTGACGTCACAAACAGCCAGGGCTCCGCAAACAGCCCAAGTCTACGAGTGTGCCGCACGTGCCAGCCATCGCTCTTATTTACATATTTTAGGGAAGAGGGCGACTAAATACATACACCCGCATCGTCGCTTAACATCAGGCAAGATGGCGGTCAAGTGTAAAAGTATAAAGTTAAAAAAAAAAGCTGTCTTTCAGCGACCAAAAAGCAAGCACGCAGTTCCAGAGTTTTACAATTTAAAACCAGCGAAGGACGTCCACCAAGCTAGCCGAGTCCGGGTTAGAGGATCACATAAAAATAAATATGTCCTTGAAAGATATTTTTTTGCTACACACTGGTTTCCTCTCGAAATTTTCTACCCCGTTAAAGCCAGCAATAACAAACCCAAGTTAAGTAAATAAATGTTTGTAATAAGTTTGAAAGATTTAATAATTCTCAACACATGAACTCAAACAAGCGGAAATTGACGTGGAAAACTCAGAGCGTCTTGTAATAAGAAGGGAGGTATTTTGATTTTAATTATGGTTCAATTAGAAGCACTTCAACCTGAATGAGCAACAGAGATTGAATTTCAAACTGTTTTCCACTTTACGGAAGGTTTCTTCCTGTTTGCTTTCATTTTTATAATGAAACCTTAACCGTTTCGTTTTAAGGATAATATATTTTTAAATATGTAATCCATTAATCTCAAGTCTTTGTTACGGATATTTTTAGAATTGGTTAAATTTTATTAACATAAGATTTAGCTTCACGTATTAATGTATTTACATTCTTTTTGGTTTAGATATTTTACCATATTATCTTGTCGTTTTATTGTATCATATTGTCTAACTGTTTTACAAGACACAAAAACAAATACATGACAAACATCTCAACAATTGGGATGGATGATCATTGGTCTACTTTAAAAATCAAGTCATCAATCAAGCATTATTAATGCTAGATTCTGAAATGATTTATATTTAACCCCTTTTTTTGGTTTTAAAATAAAATATTATAATCATTGTTGAATTCCAGACGTTCATAGCGATAGCCGTGCCGATCGACATTCCGGACAAGAACGTCTTCGTGTCATACAACTTCGAATCGAATTACAGCACCCTCAACAACATCACCGAGATTGATGAAGTGCTGTTCCCTAACTTGCCCGTAAGTGGTTGCCTTTGTTGCCTTACTTTTAGACAGGAAGAATAATAAGGGCCAAATATCCGAGAAAGTTACGGCCGATACCGAATTGGGGCACGAACTTGGATTTGATAAATATATAAACATTGAATTTAGTAATTAGAAATTTGGAAAATTAATATAAATATGGGTAAAGATATATTGTTTCGTTAATATTATTTGGGATAAAAAGGACGTTTTTTGTAATTTTATGGTAAGCAGCACTGCTTACATAATACCACTTTTGCCAGTTATTCTGCCGCGAAACAGTAATGTACAATCATCACTGTGTACCGATTTGAAGTGCAAGGAAATTACAAGACAGAGATAAATAATTTTCTGTATCTGGGTGATGAGCACAGTACAGTTCTGGGTTATGATTTGTACTCTTAGTGGTTTAATATTTGCAGGGCAATGTGATGTTGTGGGCAGGCGTGTTGTATGTACTATGATATGTTGTATATATAATATGTCCTGGTTGTCGCGGTACTGTACCGTTAAGTACACTTTAAAAAATCTAAGCTGAATTTGCAATAAAAGTTAAATTGTGATTTAATCGTGTTTCAGACAGTCAGCACCCGTCAAAGTCGGAGTATCACCAGAGAATTAGCCTACACAGTATTAGAAACTAGATTCAGAGAGTAAGTATTAAGTACATCCTTGTTACTACTATTTTTTTATCAAACCCAACATAGATACTCTTACTGGCTCGAAATTATATTTTCGAATCACTCTGCTATTTTACTACATTTCATTTACCTCTGATGTTTAAGAGATATGCTATTTGAGGTAGTAGGTAGAAATGCTATTGTGAATATAGTGTGGGGCAGCAAACGCTGGAATTAGTTGACGGCCTCGTTACTGTATTGGCCCTCATAATTGTTATAACTTCTTTTTTCACCTGGGCAGAGCGTTTATCACAACTAAATTACCTACAATGAAAACCACACTACATACGAGTACTTAATTATCCAATTAGTTACACTAAGCACCCCTGATTTATCCATAGCTCTGTGAAAGTCTAAAGATAATCAAGAAGACCAAGCACACTACAAGTGGAAAGTGTCACCAGCATTCTGGTGCATTACTACGCTGAAAGCCAAGAATTATACATTGAGCCAAATATACGCTGTTATTTTTATCATGCGTCGCATCTGCCGAGTGCTTAGAAATGTTTTTGAAAATGGTATGAGCTCAGGCCCCGACAAACCTAATCTCCCATCACTAAACGGTTCAAATATTTACTACCATACTACCATAAATTCCACTTTTGAGATTTGTATATTTTTGCCGTTTAACACGCTTAGCTGATAATTTAATGAGTCGTTTCAGTAGCGTTACAACGGCCGTGGTGACGTGAAAACTACTCTTCTCATGACCACGTCTTCACATAAAACGTCTAGATGTAATTAATAGTTTTGGTCGTTCTTAATTCGCCTTTAGTCTTTAACTATGTAATAAGCGACACTTAAACATAATGTTAAATTGTCGCTTATTACATAGTTATTTATTTTAAAAGTTGTTTTGCAGGAATGGGATGAACGGCAGAGAATGTATGTTGAGGAACATCTGTGAGGCCGCGGAGACGCCATTGCACCATAACGGGCTTCTGGGACACATTATGCATATAATCTTTACGTAAGTTTTGTTGTGAACCTATGAAATTTTATACTACTTATTTCTCGATAAACTTAAATTTCACTACAGCACTGCCCAATACGGACAAAAACCAGAATATCAGTTTCTTAAGCAGACCCACTAACAACTAAGCCATAAGGCTAACCAAACTTACTCGTTACTAATTATATCTAAGTACCTACTACATGCCGACTGACCTTGGGCACAGATCAGAAAATAGTCCTTGGGGCTTAGTTGGTAGTAAATCTGCCTGCGAAGCCACGGGTCGTGGCTTAAATTTTCACCCGGTGCAAATATTTCTGTGATGAATCCACCTTCTGTAGAAGCGTCCACCAATATTTATTTATTTACATAAACTACACTTATTTCGTCTACAATTTCCAGGCCATCATCATCGCAAGAAGAGGGTCTGGACGACGAGTATTACGAAGCAGAGCTGGAGGGTCAGCGCGGCAACTGTGACCGGTACCTCGACGACTGTCCTCTCAGCCTGTTCGACTATATCACCAGGCTTGTGGAGATCAAACATTAGAAACGATTATGGAACTGGATTAAATGATATGACGATGCCATTATTTCTTTTTCATTCGCATTTCAAATTTTGTGGTGTAGCTGTCACGGTACAATTGCAATCACCGTCAATTTACAATATAACGCGTGAGATTACAATTTCACGGTAGGTTAGGTTAGTTAATAATATTACGTCGTCGATTTTTACAATTTTACGGTGGCAAAGCGATACGTATCTGGCCTGCAGAAAGATAACGTTCCATCTCATTCAATCTCATAGGAGAGACCCTCGAGTCTCATAGGAGACTCCAGGGTCTACCGCCCAACTTGAACTGTCTTAGAGTTGATATTGCTCTCTCTTTTCTTTCCGCTTGAAACGATAGAGATCGCAATAGCAAAGCGAAAACCGATTTAGTTAGGCGGTAGAAGGCCAGGTAAGCAAGTAACGAAGTTTCTTCGGATAATTCTTGATTACTTTAACACAATTTAAGTTATGGCTGTTCTAGTCGCGAGAGCTGCGACTGCCGATCCGTAGACCCCTGGTTCAAAACCACGCGCACCACTGTCTTTTCGAAGTCACGTGCGTAAAGCCGCGCTAACTTAAAACGGTGAAAAAAAACATCGTGGGGAAACCGACATGTACCTAGAATATTTCGAGGTCATGTATCATCCACCAACTCGGACTGGGCCAGCGTGGTGGATTATGGCCTTGACTCTCTCCTTGCGAGAGAAGGTCCGGAGTCCTAGCAGTGGGAACATTTAGTGGGCTACTTATGCATTTTAAATTCAGTGGTGTGCCATATCTTACCTGGTTGCCTGCCTTAAGGTGTTCTTAAGGTTGCCTGGAAGAGATCGCTTTCAGCGATAAGGCCGCCCATTGTCGCACTACTTTAAAATGTATTGTTCTTTATTTTCTGTATTTCTTTTTCTTTGGTGAGTCAATAAAGAGTATATCTATCTATCTTACCTGGCCTGCAGAATAACAGCGTTCCATCTTATTCAAGAACTGAAATTTCATGAGCAATGTTAGCTGCATTTTCTGCCATCGATCCAAATAAGTTTGTGGAGTCTATAGTGTAACGAATGCATCATTACGTCGTCTCGTCTGATATTAGGTAAGCGAAGATGTAGTTAGTCTACTATTGGAAGTGCTTGCCTAGAATAATCCGATTCACTATCCACTTAACACCATTCGACCTTAAAAAAAAAGTTCTTAATTACGTAACTCTGTTACTCATCAAAGTAGATTTGATCCGACAATGAGTTTTCGGTTACATCCCGTTTCGACTGAGGATAAAATGATGTCTTAACGTCTATAACCGAGTTGGAAGGTATTTAAGTACAACGTTGCAGAATTTTTTGCATCTAATGATTGGTATTTTGTTTAGTTATAAATATTTCTTGTTCACATTTAAAAAAACACGCAGAACAAACTTGTTTTATCAGCTGAGAGAAGACGCGCTACTATCGTATTCACTCATCAATGTATCAGTACCTGGGTGACCGAGCTTTGCTCGGTTTAAACACCGAGTATACTCGTACTTAGATACCTACAGATAAAGGGTTCCCAGTAATGAATTTTCTCAAAAAAAAGAGATAAAGAAAAAAGAACTTGAAAAAAGGAACTAGATCAGGCTTGCGAAATTTACCGTCGCATTCTAATGATAATGTAACAGATTTTCATTGTCAACAAATGCGCATGAAAATCGTTCGAGCCGTTTCCGAGATTCAGATTCTATATATATACTAGCGGCCCATTCCGGCTGCGCTCGGATATTGTCATTTAAAGACTATTAATCGAAATAAAAACTATCATATCTCTCAAGTTGGACCAGACTGCTCAAGGTGTGCCAATTTAATTTAAAATCGGTTAAGAAGTTTAGGAATCCATCGCGGACAAACATCATGACAGGAGATTTATATATATTAAGGTATAGATATGTCGGTCCTATGTCATCACTAAAGAAGAAGTGGTAAAATGAAAATCAAGATTCAGATAAAGTAATTTATTATTGTGCATTAATATTTAGTGAATAAAATTATATGCAGTAAACATTTCTACATTATAAAATTCGTTTAAAACTTGCAACTTCACAGCCCTTTAAAATATTTGACACAATTTCTTACAATATTTTGGCTTACTCTGTTTTGTATGAGCAAGGTTCTACTTTATGTACTTACAATAATATTACTATACCTATGTATGTTATATTATGAACATTTCTAAACTGAGCAAAATTTAATAACATCTCACTTAAGTGAATAAATACGTATGTATACGAAATAAAAAGTCATAAAGTCCGTAACCAGTAAACTTCGTTCATAATCTAAGGTATTTGAAAATAATATAGAAAAATGGCTGTACATTAAATATAATAAATTGTATACCTATGTTGTATTATTGCATACATTTTTTAAATTTATTTACGGGTTGAAGATCAAAACATCGATCATCTCAAAATTACATTGAAATAAATATTTGAATTACTTAGAAACCGGGATAACTTTTGCAATATTGTAAATAGAGATGCATTTGATCCACTGAATTTTAGCCTCCGGTGCAGAAAAGTATCTTGATCGATTTTTATCATATATAGGTTCATGCTTGACCGCTATCTCGCCTAACGTATGTAAAGTGACAACGTAGCTCACGATTGAACATGTCATCAGACGATGCAAACTTCTTCAGTGTATTATGGCCTAAAATCTTCCTTTAAGAAGCCAAATTCTGGTATTGGGAACATCAAACTGAAAAACGTTTATTATAACTTAACTAGGAATCCCGATGGTCTCAATATCCTTGGGATAGAAGAAGTTGTTCTTCCTCATGGGTATGGAAGAGATCTGCTGGTCCACCGGCACCCTGGTGTCGTAGAGGGAGGGAGATTGGAAGATGATACCGAAGGTCCCCACGAAGCAGGCGATGGTGAACAGCCAGAGGAAGAACCGATCCAGCACCATGGACATGAACTTCCAGTCTTCTACCACCTGGAGACAATAAAAATTGTGTGAATATTACACTGCATATATCACATTTTTTTACTTTTATAGGTTGACCGCACATCTTGCTTGATGCTAGGCCTACTGTCCACGCACGCGTCTTTTGTGGAATCCATGCATCCTACGAAAAACGCAAGACGTGCGGCTGTCGTGTCGTTGTCGTTTCGTGGACACAGACTTCATTATTTGTACGCAAGATGCAAGCATTCGTCTTGCATCCGACAATTGTCGAAATCGTGCGGATGTCGTGCAGCTACGTGGACAATTGGCCTTAAGCGACGATGCGGTCTATGATGGAGCGTGTTTACCTGGACGAAACCGATTCTTTCTTTACCTACTCGCGATTTAAAGACACAAATATTGTAACCATCAGAAAAAGCCCACTCAGGCCGAGTATTCCAGCCAAGAAGTTCTTAACACAAAAGTATAGACAAATATCTTAACTCGTGTCTTTGGAACATCTGAAACGATGTAACATTTTCGAGCTACGAGCTTTCCGCATAGGAAAAAGAGCAAGGTGGTATTAGATAATTCAGATCAGTTGCACAGTGCACACTCATATGATTATCAGCATAAGCAGTCCATTTTATATTCGCACTGCAGAGACTTGGAGTCTTCTATGTCAAAGAGAGAACCAGAGCCTTTAGCATGCTGGCCAAGTGCGGGTTTTTTTATATTTTAATAAAGAGTGACGAGACGAGCAGGACATGTGCCTGATGGTAAGCAACATGCCTGCCACATAACAGCACAGTGACACGCAGCTATTGGAACATGAAGAGCCAAAATCATTACCTAGCATCGCACTGCGCTCGTCACCCAGAGATCTAAGTTGTTATATCTCTAAGCCCTGTAATTTCTCTGGAAACGTTGCCCTTCAAACCGGAACACAGTAATGTTTACACATTACTGCTTGGCGGTAGAATAATTGACAAAGGTGTGGTACTTCCCCAGGCGGACTCTGCTAAGAGTCCTACCACTACCGATACCGATACCACTACCGAGTTAGTAGATGGTAGATGATACATATCCTCGACAGATGTCTTTCTTAAAGAGGTGCTTCTTAACCCAATACGCGAACGGAACTGGAAACAATAATTACTAGCAGCGCATCGTGGTTTTACTTGTATGTCCATTATTTTCCGCAGTAAAAAGTAGCCTGCTGCATAAGCTATATTTTAGTTTTTCGATCGGAATGCTCGAAGCTCGAAAAAGCGACATCGTTTCATGGTTGATGTTGCAAAGACGCGAACGAAGCGATTTGACTCTACTTTTGTGATAAGAACGTCTAGACTGTGGAATACGTTGCCTGAGTGGGTTTCCCCCGATGGTTATAATTTATGTGTCTTCAAATCAAGAGTGAATCGGGTTTTTTCTAGGTAAACACGCTCCATCGTAGACCGCATCGTCGCTTAACATCAGGGGAGATGGCGGTCAAGTGTAAACCTATTAAAGTTAAAAAAAAAAGCTGCTATACCAAAATATAATCTGACTATGTTTTAAATTACACCCCAATCCGTTTAGCCGATGTCATTGTGTATTTCTAATATTAGGATATTTTCTATTTCTTCTACCTATGAAATCTATTTTGTTTTTATCTGAGTATTTTTTCAAATACACTTGAAACTTAAAAACTAAGACCTGTAGGCGAGACTCGTACCATAAATTTATGCGATGCTGATGATGATGTCACCGTAAATTGTGAGATTAATCTCACGTGTTAGATTATAATCTGACGGTAATTTAAACACGTTACAGGACTTAATCACGACTAAAACTATCAATTATAGTCCAGTAACTTTATACATTATACCCCGTTTACATTATTCCAGTCCAGCGGTCGAATCCAGCGCAGGATTGCTTACTGGAATAAGGTAAACCGGCACTGGAATGCATTGGCACTAGATTGATGCTTTCCAGAGCCGGTTTACATTATTCCAGTAAGCAATTCAGCGCTAGATTCGACCGCTGGACTGGAATAATGTAAACCGGGTTTTACAGTATGCGTTAAATCCAGTAGTTTTGATTTTGTGTAGTCTTGTTTATGATGTTGGCCTAATGATTAACCTCGAGCGCCGAACGCAACAAATATACTATCATTTGATAGTTTTGATCGTGATTAAGTTCTGTAAATAGCTTGCTATCCTAGCTTGAAAAACTAGCCTCGTGTAGCTCGGCCAAAAGCGCTACAAAGACTGCAGTTTAATTTTCTCTGGTGTAATTTCTATCAGACAACAATGAAATTGCTGTTACCAAGTTGTGTCCAACACAGCGTCACGCGAGCCAACTTCACGGCTGACGCGCTGACGTATTGTTTAAGCGCTCCTAAGTGCTAATCTCAGACAGGAAATTGTTTCTTTAACGCTTCCTCCATTACTCACCCCGAGTGCTGTCGCCGTACGAAATAATGAAACGAGATAAGGCGGTCCGGTGCTCCCGGGTTCCGTAGTAATGCTGGCTCTATTATGGCACTTATAGCAAAATTACACTATTCTACTTCAATATTGTACTAATATTATACACGTGAAAGTTTGGACGCTTACAGCTCAATCATGACGGAGCGGCTGAACGTTGAAATTTACAATAAAATTGAATTATAGTCTGGAATAACACATGTTTATCACTAGAAAATTACAGGAACGGGAACTATGTGGGTAAAACGACGGGGTGCTGTTATTATTAAATGAATAAATATCGGTTCATTACTAGTTGGCCCCAAACTAAGCAACGCTTGCACTGAGGGAAGCATCTAATTGATGCAATATTCAAATTAATTGTAAATACATAGTTCTAGTACTCAGAAACAACCAATACATATTTGTTTTCATCACATTCGGCTCCGTAATCGTGAATCAAAAACAAATCGAAATCACGCATCATCGCCAAACCTGCGTCGGGCTAGTATGGTAAATTGTGGCGTCGACTTACGCTCGCGAACTGAGCTCTAGCAGTGGGAGCTTAGTCGGCTACATTGGTATTAGAATCTTTGGAACAATAAATTTCATGTTAAGTAAAAAGTCAGACAAGCGCCATTTAATTATCTTAACCAATTCTTTCTCGTTTCAAAATGGCTCCTGGAATACCAGTTTTTTTTTTAAGACGAGACGTACATATTACTAAAGATTTTACTTTTCAGACTAAAACCTTTTATTCCAATCCCTTTAGCAGTTAAATTGTTCCCTGTAAATTAACACAAAGACGGCCTCAACCCCACAATCTCGATTGCCGCAAATTCTTATCCCCTGTCAAACTGCACTGATCCAACTCCACTAGAGAACTCTAAAAACGTCAGTATAAAACTTCGGCCAGTCCTTCAGAAGGGTTCAATTAAACTGAAGTCCTTGAGGAACAAGTAAACAAGGTCCCATTAAATACGCTGCTTAACATAATTGGATCCTATATTCTTTTGAGAGGTTCCCAATGGCGTACCGATTACGTAATAGAGTTAAATTGGTTAGCTGTTTTATAGTTTACTTTTATGGTTTTTGTCTCTATTTTCCTTGTTAGTTTCTTTGTGATTGCCTTTATTCTTTGCATATATTTAAAGATGTTATGGAGCTCGCTTCTTATCGATGGAACTGTTGGGTTTAGGATCCGCATCGTTTCTTTACATTTGGCGAAATTGCAGTCAAGTGTAAATCTATAAAAGTAAAAAAATAAAAATTGGTACAGATTTTTTTCATTTAGACAATGCTCACATACGTACTCGTACATCATTTTCAAACCATTGAATAGTTTGATATTATCCACTCCTATACATTGGCATATGGCCCACATAAACCCTCAAGCCCTCATCGCATAACACACAGCTGACAATTTCCAACGTGTTTAAAAACGCGACTTATGCCCTTAGTCTCTTTGAGTATATTCAGCGTAGTTTCGACAAATAATACTAGTTTGTGAAGCGTGCAACAAGACGGACTGATAACTACGATGCCTCTGTCAAGAGTTATGACGACTGAGAAGAAGCAAAGTACGTTTCAAAATACAAAGGTCACGAAATTTATAAACCGATTTGACTCCCTAAAAAAATTACCAAATTTTAATTCGCGTAGGCGACTAAATGATTAACGTAGGTGTTAAAACAAAAAATATGTAGTAATTTTGTCAACCTCACAGAGACATTATATTTATTTTTTTCAACAACATCAGCAAACGTTATTTATTCTTGAATGAAAAATATATTCTTACCGTCAAACTGCGTTTAAAACTAGTACATGCAATATTCCGTTCAAATATAGCAATACGTAACCCGGCTGCTATCCCAGGGCGGCTGTCCAGAAACCTATTTATATAAAGCACTTTTCAGTAAATTTTCAGGCGAGGTTACACAAACCGGCTGCACTATGTCCGTTTTGTGATTGAAGTTCCTGAGATCTGAAGGAAGAGGTTCGATAAGTAGTTTTTGATATTTGGTTATACATACAGTTAAATTATGAAATGCATTGAGTGAACTGCTTATATATTTATTTTGCCAAAAATATGGATGAATTATTGTTCGCATAGGTAAGCCTTGAGTATTATATTTTTGGTTTGAACTAACTGTCAAGATTGTCTGGGATTTATTGCCATAAGTATACGTTATTGTCATTTCCATATCTCCATTAGTTTGGAGATATCTGGCTCGGAGGTATCAGTGAAGGAAAGGTGTTTTGAGTTTCTTATATTCCTACTTCTTATGTTTACAATTTCTTAGTATGCTTCTATAATATTTCCGTTTAGATTTTTCAAACTAGTTTTGTCAAGTTGATATGGCATTGTATAGTCATGCTGATATATGGTAATATATGTGGTATCTTGGATTATTATCTAGGTGTGAATGTGGAGTGATTTATGGAAGTCATCCTTCTATCTAGCACAGCTTTTCTGTTGGGCCCTATGCAATTCGAGCAAGGATTGACGGACATGCCCCTTTGGGCAAAGCTTTTGCATGCATCGCTTATATTGGTGGAGCAATCACTGTAAAATAGTAGATTGCTAAGGGATTAAAATAATCTGTTTTACTGAACTTGAACACAATGTGTTTTCCCACTAATATTATATTTATTGTTCAATCACTTTTGAACGACTAAACGAATCGAGCCAGAATTTGAAATACAAATAGATTATAGGTTGGAATAGCTATAGGTTGATTTATACACCGAAGAAGTTCAATAATCTGTAGGGCAAAGGCTTTTTAAACTCATTAAATGACAGGCGCACGAAGAGCAAAAAAAAAATGGTTAATTTCATCTTATAGTACCTGGGTGACCGAGCTTTGCTCGGTTTAAACACTGAATATACTTAGATAACTACAGATAAAGGGCTTTCAGTAATATATTTTCTCAAAAAAATGAAAGAAAAAAGAACTTGAAAAAAATGAGAAGCCATCTTTAGAAGGATTTGAAGCCGGGTCTACTACTTCATGACCTAACTTATCAACTGAGCCATTATACTGTCGCGCAGAGTTGCGAAATTTACCGTCGCATTCTAATGTTAATGTAACAGTTTTTCATTGTCTAAAAAACGCGAATAAAATGTGTTTTTAAAAAATGAGACCTAATTAGATAGATTTATCGTCCCCGAAACCTCCTACATACATAATTTCATGAAAATCGTTCGAGCCGTTTCCGAGATTCAGATTATATATATACCAGAATTGCTCGTTTAAAGATATAAGATGGCTCCAAAAATTTTTTTTTTTTTTTATGGGAACCACATATCTGATACAATACTTATCTAATTGTAAATATTTTATATATTTATGATACATAGAAACATCCCGACCTACTAGTAAAAATCTTTTAAAACTTTTATCTGCATAGACTATTTCCAACAGCTTCCACTAAGGAAATAGATAAAAGTACACTTTCTATGGCTGAAAATCCGGTAAGTTCCCCATCATTCCTTTATTAAGCCCCGATCCCTTCGTATTTACATTTCATTCGAAATTAGTATTCATTTTGATACGAAATTCCGTATCAGAGTTCAAAGTAACTGGTAAATGAACCAGCGACGTCGTCGGAATTGCTTTGAGTGCAGGCGCCCCAGGAGGTTCGGTTAGCGAAGTCCTACGGAATACAGTCCTTATTCTGTAATGAAAGTGAACGTACAATCCCACCAACTTATCTGTAGAACGGCTAAAAACGAAACTACTGAGTTATGTGTAACAAAGAACACAGAAGTTGGCTAATTTTGTTATAGGTGACAATACTTTTCGATAGTGGTGCCCATCGTTACATTTTATAGGTAAGGTCGTACTGTACAGAACGCTGCCTGTCATAACTTGACCTGCGACATCGTTATGACTCTACGCAATTGTAGTCCTATAAAACTTCAACCTAATCAGACATTAGAATAGATAATTTCTTTAAGGCACTTAATTTTGAAATAGTAATATCATGTGGTCCCACGTGTTCCGAAACTTAGGGCCTTCTCTCAGTAAGAGAGAGAATTCAAGCCATATTCCCACACGCTTCCTGAATACAGGTTAGTGGATCACACTTATCCCCGTAAGATGTTTTTCTTGGAATACCCCGGTTTCCTCATGATATTTTCCTACACCGTCAAATCCAGTGGTAAAGACAAACTTGTAGGTACATACATCGAAAAAAAATTGAACTTTCAACCTCTCGATTGTCGGTTTCAAGGACAAAAAGTTTTGTTTTTTGTAATACTACCGCACGTCTAGCTTCTAGTTTAGTGGACTTATTCAGTAAAAGTAATCCTATATTGTTGAAGTTATGCGATGAGAGTTCTATTCTATGGTTCTGTTAAAATCACGAAAAAAATAACACGCATCCATTTTAGTGGTTTCGTGCTTTCACTGATAGTAAGTCTGCCACAAAGTCATGGGTCGTAAGTTAGATTCTTTTAGGTTCGGGCAATGATGTTGAAACTAAGAATTTCAAGTTAGCATTTAAAAACTTGATCACCAAATGAGTGTCAAAACGGCAAGTTTAGCACTCTTTTGAGTTGTCTTGGCAGAGTCCGCCTGGGGAAGTACCACACCTTTCCCAGTTATTCTAGCGCCAAGCAGTAATGTGCAAACATTACTCGGTTTGAAAGGCAATGTTTCCGGAGATATTACAGGCCTTAGAGATATAACATCTTAGATATCTGAGTGATGAGCGCAGTGCAGTGCTAGGTAATGATTTGGACTCTTCACGTTCCAAAAGCTGTGTCACTGTGCTGTTATGTGGCAGACATGTTGCTTACCATCAGGCACATGTCGCTCTCGTCTCGTCACTCTTTATTAAAAACAAGTTTGACCTAGCGCTGTACTGGACGTATTGCGTAATGTCGTGAAAAAACTTCTCTAGAAAAGCGAAAGAGAGTGATGGAGTATGTGTATCATATTTTTAGTACACAATATTTTGTCAATTCAAATGATCGCTTTTTAGAAAAAACAGTAAGTATCTAAATAAAGTGGCCAAGTGCGAGTTGGACTCGCCCATGAAGAGTTCCGTTGCAGCAAGTAACATAATATACATAGTACATAGTTCTTGTAGTTCGTTGTAACTTTGATCGAAGTTTCAATAATAGTGTATTTATGACGTACTAAAAAAAACTACTCATCAGATCGCGTTCAAACTAAATTTCGTTGGTATGAAATTTATAGGTAACTAACTAAATATATACCTAACTGACTCCCATAAACCAAGCTTACCTTAGTTTGGGGCTAGTTAGTGTTGTGTAAGGAATGTCCACCAATATTTCACCACGAGTTATAGCGCCACGGGTCGCTATCTTCCATCTTAGATGGTCAAGGAGAGCGAAATAGCGAGGCTCATGCCAGCGGTTGCAACATTACGGATCTTCGTGTTTGTGGTGGACAATTTTTGAAACAAACAAAAGAACCTCTTTTACTAATTTGATCACTATCAAAGAGGCGCCACAGAAAAGATTAAATAAAATTATGAACGCTATTATCCACTGACAAAATAAAGAAAGTTATCATAAGACATGCTTCATTATCCGACTATTGATAGAAGAAAATACTGGATCTAGACCAATGCAGACTAATTCCCAATCAAACCTTATTCAACTCTCGAAATTGTAAAATCCTGGAGTTGCCATTAGAGAATAAAAAAATAAAATCACTGATTTTATAAATTCATTCATTAGCATATTCATTAAGTTACCTATTCTTCGCTTTCCTGCAAAATCCCCATTCCTTTCGCTAGAGAAAATAACAGTTATTGTAATCAATGCAGTATCTTACTATTTTACCCCCAATGTAGTGGTAGGACGGACTCTTTGCAAAGTTCGCACTGTACCATAAGAAGTAGTACTGGGGAAGTACCACACCTTTGCTCGTAATTCTACCTCCAAGCAGTCATGTCCAAATTTTGCAGTATTCTGTTTTGAACAGCAATGGTTCCAGCAAAATTTCGCGGAAAAAAATAAATCATCGTATTCGTAATTTTCAAAATCATCTTCATTTATAAAAATATTACACGCCGCAAGATTTACTAGTAAAATGCCAAACAATAAAAACGTTAAAATTATTTATCAAAAACACGATGAAATTAATTACAAACAAATAGTCCCGCGCAGGGACAAATACAACAAAAGAGGGTAAATACAACAAATAAAATCAAAATGTGAGACAAAAAATTGTTAATTATTACTAATAATTTTGTCAATTATTAATTAAATTAAATACAATAAATAAATAAATTAAAATGAAATCTCATCTCATCATCAGATATCGTTTTTGTTATTCACAACTTGCAGAGTTGTCACCACACAACATAAACCGTATCAATAAAAGTTCATATTTACACAAAAGATCTAAAAACTATAGCGCATTCTTCACGGAACCTGTGTTTCATTTTTGTAAATAAGATTTACTGTTTCCCTGTACTGTTTAGATTCGAATCATCCATTCTCACTGAGCTCCACATAAAATAAACCAAATGCACCGCTACCGTGCACCTGCACGCTTCAAATTCCACATACTATCCGACCGATATTTTCTCTACAACATACAACGCTGCTTAGCTCCAGTATCCGTGGTTCACACGCCAACGTAAACTCACAATGTGTATGTAACACGCTAAAAATCCACAGTAGTGTGTCGGGGATCCTTAGGAAAGGATTTGTGCTCGAGGAAGCAGATTTAGGTTTAAGAGGAAAAATATAAGTCGATTTCGCATGACTGGTAAACTGTTAGTTTGGATTTCTCGTTTGCCTAGATAAATAGAGATAAGGGATTTTTATATGAATTGGGTTTGGAGTATTTCCAGATTTTTTGTATTGAGAAAATATTTACGTCACCGCTTATACATTTCTATAACTGAGTAGGTCAGCAAATATATTTTAGTTTTTTCAATAAACGTTCCCGTTTTGACGTGACAACGTCTTATAAATTGGTTTGCCGGGTGACACTTCAAGAAACTGCGTTACGCTCCGCTCACGTTATGCGCTCACAATGAGAGCGAGTGAGAGGGACGCGTGCCTTTATGTCTGTCTCTCTCGCTCTTAGGCGGGCTAACCACTCAAAGTCGTTGTCACGTAAAACTTTCGCCGTATACCGACTTTACAGGCAACCAATTTTTTTTTCCCGTCCCATTTGTCATTCAAAAATTTGACTCACAATGCAGTTTAGTCGGAAGTAAGTCCAGCCGCGAAGCCGACGGTTGTGGGTTCGGTGCCCACACAGTACAGATGTTTATGTACTGAGTACAAATTTTTGTTCCACACCTAGGCATCAATGTAATTCGAACTTATGACCATAAGAATGTATTTACGTAAGTTTTGGTTAGTTTAGAGCTATTTAGTATTTTCTGTAGTGGTAGGACTCTTGGCAGAGTCCGCCTGGGGAAGGACCACACCTTTGCCAGTTATTCTACCGCCAAGCAGTAATGTGCAAACATTACTGTGTTCCAGTTTGAAGGGCAATGTTTCCAGAAAAATTACAGGGCTTAGAGATATTACAACATAGATCTCTGGGTGACGAGCGCAGTGCAGTGCTAGGTAATGATTAGGACTCTTCATGTTCCAATAATAGCTGCGTGTCACCGTGCTGTTATGTGACAGGCATGCTGCTTACCATCAGGCATATGTCCTGCTCGTCTCGGCACTCTTTATTTAAAAATATTGTAATAGTTCACTGAGGAATATCTACAAATTAATTTTAACCGAAACACTTAAGTATTTCGGTGTTTGTAATTAGACTTTTCCTCAGATTAGAAAACTGCACTTTTGATTAAATTTAACTACACAGAGTTAAGGTCAGTACTCACATACGGTATTACTCGATCGAGCTAAACTGTCGAGTAAAACCCATGGCATGGGCTTTCGTCCACACATTGAGCATTGATCTACCGAGTGAGGCGCGCCGTTCAGTATTCACCGAAACGTTCGAGCCAAAGGATGTCTGTGCAACAAACTAGACGGTGGCTGTATTTAGCAAGTCTCACAGTGCTTTATAAGAAAATCAAAGAAAATGAAAATAAAAAACGTAAAAGAGGTACTGGGTTAAACTCGCAAATCCATTTCTATTAAAAACACGTGTTTCAATCACGATAAACAATACCAGACTGACGCTCGCCTCGCGCCACTCGCAGTCACGTACACACGTACGAGTCAAGGTTGACGGCTCGCTTCGAGTAGGTTCGAAGGAAATTACTTTCATTTAATTCAATCGAACCGGCTCGGTGCGAGCCTTCGAGCTGTGAGTTTTGCAGTCCACACGTTGATTTTTACTCGACTTCGAGTAAAACTATCGAGTAATACCGTATGTGAGTACTGACCTTTTTATACATTTATTAGAGCCGGTTCACACGGCGCGGCTACCAACCGCGCCCGCGCGCGGGCGCGGCGCCGCGCCGCGCGACGGTTTTGTTTCAATACTCACGAGACCGCAGGTTTTCGCGGTTTCTGCTCCGGAAAGCTACTACGCAAGAATCGCGCGCAGCCACGCGAGCGCCGCGCGGCTGCCGCAGCTGCCGCGGCCGTAAACCGTGTCGTGCGTTTTGAATTCAATTTTATATGGAAATCTGCAGCGCCCGCGCGCGGGCGCCGTTGGCAGCCACGCCGTGAAAACCGGCTCGGTTTTCACGGCGCGAAGATACGAAGAAGTTTCAAACATTTGTGGTCGCGAATGATATCTTCTTCGTCACTATCGGAACTATAATGGTGATAGAATCGACTTGAGTGTCAGAATAAAAATTCTAAGCACAAAACGGCTTTGTGTAAAACTATGTTTTAAAAAACCTGAGCTATCGAACACCATCAAGAGCAAGCTTTTTATAAAAACTTTCAAAAATTCATAGGTTAATATTTCTTATGTCTTATACAAGGATTGCTCGTTTAAAGGTATGAGATTAGATATAATTTAAGACATGAGAAATATTATTGACCTATAAATTTTTGAAAGTTTTTATAAAAAGCTTAGACAATGAAAAACTGTCACGTTAGACATTAGAACGCGAAAGTAAGTTTCGCCGCGTGGCGCGACAGCATAATAGCTCAGACGGGAAGTCGGGCGGTCGTGGCGGTCACGAATCAATAGCTTCGGGTTCGAATCTAGACGGCTTCTCTTTTTTTTCAAGTTTTCTTTTTTTTTTTAGAAAATCTATTACTTGTAGCTTTTTTTATGTAGGTATCTAAGTATATTTAGTATTTAAACCGAGCAAAGCTCGGTCACCCAGGTACTTAGGTATTAGGTATGCAATATTCTACCACCGATATTCCTACCTAAAACAAACGAGGCCAATAAAATCCGTTATTGCGAACAAAAAGTTAATGTTGATCCCGGCCTGTTTTATTAAAATAATTTAACCTTGACGTAAATTATTCCTAATCCGGAAGACATATATTTTAGTCATCAATCAAGAGCCCAAAAATAATAGAAAATCAAGCCGTCGCAGCTGATAGCTTCTTGATCAATGCCGGTAGATTAGTCCGCTCCGTCAAACCCAAAGGTTGCCAGGATTTCTCTAACATTTAACTTTGGGGGAAAAATCGGTATAAAAAGACCACTTAAATGATCCCACTGTTGAGAGTATTTTGAAATGATAACTTCTTTTGGCGCGCCACACACAGATGTTTCGTGGGCTGTGAATTAAATTCTAGCGTTTTGCTCGGGTATGATAAGAAATCTTCGGGTAAACTCGGGACCATGCGAAGTAACTATTTTCTGATCTGTGCCATGGTCATTGGTCATCTAGAAATGCGTAAACATTTCCCATTGGCTGACGCATTTTTAGTTGGTCATGGAGTAAGCTATCACATTCCGAGTTTATCGGCAGTTTCTATGACTGCCAATATTTTATCTTCATTCTTTCTCCTTTTCTAGAGCCTTCTTTTACAAGGATACAGTATAGCAATCCGCATGGTTCAAACGACGACACCTTGTCCTCGGACGGTTTTTCTCGAAACATGTGGATTTCCCCATAAAATTGGGTTTTTTTATTTAACGAGTGACAAGACGAACAGAACATGTGCCTGATTGTAAGCAACATGCCTGCCACATAACAGCACAGTGACACGCAGCTATTGGAACGAGAAGAGTCCAAATTATTACCTAGCACTGCAATGCGCTCGCCACCCAGAGATCTATGTTGTAATATCTCTAAGCCCTGTAATTTCTCTGGAAACATTGCCCTTCAAACCGGAACACAGTCATGTTTGCACATTACTGCTTGGCGGTAGAATAACTGGCAAAGGTGTGGTACTTCCCCAGGCGGACTCTGCCAAGAGTCCTACCACTACAATAATGACTGATTCAAAAATATACTATTCTAATCATTTTGTAATGGAGTATCATGATCAGGGAGGTAATGGAAAAATAGGGGACACGTATTTTTGTTTTAGCAAATAGGTAATTAATAATCGACAAAGATATAGATCATCAAATATCTGGAGTAAAATCACTGGTTACTATTAACTTATGTATAATTAATTAATTACTTGGAAAAATTCTTAGAGCAGGCGAGGTTCTGACGAGTAAGACTTTAAATCAAAGTCTAAGTGGGGTGAATAGGTCTGCACACGTCTCGCTTAGAGTACATTGTGCATTGCCCCACCCAAACCAGCTGAGCTCCTTAAAAGAAATATAATGCTCAGGGAAAACAAGAAATGATAAGTTTTCCCGGAAAGTTCTACAACAAAAGCACGTCCGTATTACATTTTGCGAAGTTATTTATTTTGCCAAAGTCCGAAACTTTATCAAGGTATTTATATCTGTTCATCTTGCGACGGACGAATCTTAGCACGAGTTAGTCGACATGTAAGATGGTGTATGACCCATGGTTCTGTTCTGTGGCTGTTGGTATCTATATATTAATACGTGAAGCAAAAACTTGTACCCCTTTTTGACCCAGGCCAATGACTATGACCACGGCAAATATTGACAACGACTAGTCAATTTGACTGGTCTCGTGGTTTAGCTGTTAGTTCGAATCCCTAGGACAAATTTAGTAACATTTACGACATTTATTAACAATTTGACTCCCATGTAAGTATAATTATGTAAGTACCTACTAAACCTCATTCCAAATCTCTGTGAATAAAAGGTAAACAAACCAATGTCACTCTCAATATGACAGACCAGCATTTCTTAACCTTTGTTTTACAAGATAGTTTGTAGTACCTTTCATTGCTTGCCCTTTTAAATTTTCATCGCAAAACAAGGTTAAATATATATGTATGGATATCATAAACACCCAAATATATGTTCCCACTGCTGGGACTTGGAACAATCAACACATTGCCGCTGTAAAAAATCGTCAGACACAAGAATCTGCAATTGCTGAACATCTGATTGATGCTAAAACTGGTCATTGGATCGAGATCCACGACCCGAAGGTTCTATCTACCGAATGTCATTACTACGCAAGAATGGTTCGGGAAGCATTGGAAAATAAAAAACATAGGTATGTATTTCAACTACGACGCGATGACCACGATGCTAATAACCGAAAACTACCCGGTTTACGGTTATTGGCGTCGCGGAATCCTCTAATAAATAAATGTGTGCATACCGCACTGAGTTTGGAGAAACCTGATATGGTTAGTGTTGTTTGTAGTGTTGGTCATCCTGCGATTGTTGAAGCCCAAATGAGGGTAGATGGAGATCTCCTCTCATTTCATAATGAGAGTATGGCGGGCATACGTACATTTATTTCTCCCACGTAAAAAAAGGAAAGGCAAAGGAGTTCGGAGAAGAATGTAACACTAGAACCAGTGACTTAGAAAAGTAATTTAGATGTTTCCTTATATAAAATGAACGTTTTCAACGTTCATTTTATTTTTAACAATAATTAAATCTCATTCAAATTGTCCTCGTATTACCCAAAACTGATCATAACACTATGATGTAATATTCTGGAAACACATACAAAAGTTTAGATCAAAATAACACAACATTTATGGCATTTTAGAGTGAAAATTACACAAGCTTTTGATAGTAAACAGCGTAATTTGGAACACGTATTTAGAGGTTTGCGAATTTCTCTCAACTCGTTACGACACAAGAAACCTTTTTCTCGGAGTTCTTTAGTCATACTCTTACTCTTTTATTGATAACGAGTAGTTACATGTCATAATATTCAAGATATTCAAATATTACCAATACAAGTCAATAATTTAAAAAAAAAACAGACGTCAATTTAAGATCCCATTACAATAAAAATCAAATAATACATTACATTAAAATCAAATTACATTACAATAAAAAATTCCAAATTAATGACAAAAATAAATAGAGTAAAATTAATCCATACTTGAATATAATGGAAATGGGCATTTTTACTATATGGGCAGGAGAGGGGTATCTATGTTAGAAAAATTGGCACGTCCTTAATAAGAATAATTTGATGAAAAGAAGTATAAATGTCTTGAATGCAACATTGAGAGTTTGAGAAACACAGATCAAATTGCTAGTACTTAAAATCATATTTTTATCATCCTACCATTACTTTCTATAACTTTTAAAATAAGATAGTATATAATTATTTGATCAATACAAATCTAAGTCTATGGTATTTAAGATCGCAATAAAGTCGAATCCTATTTGTGAAAAATATTTTAAGGCAATTTCATAAAAATACTAAGATTAAACGATGTTTATGTTATGGTATCACCTTTTTTTTGGTTTGTTTTGGTTTTCTACACAGCTTGCTGGAACGCACTATAGCAACGCCCGCGTAGCTTTCCGTCCGTTCCTGTTTTCCGTAGTTTATTTTCCCGTGATAAAAAAGCCTATGCGGTATTCGTAGACTATAATCAGTAGCGGCCGGATTAAATGCATTTGCATATTTGCATAATATGCATTTGCTTGTTTAAGCCATTCTAATAGCGATGGCATATTTTTCTTAATATCTAGTTACGATGTATTTTATAATCGGTACATTTACAATATTTTTCCGCGTGCAGCGCACTCACCCTGCGTCTGATTATTTTTAATCAGACATCAGACTGTATCCGTTCAACTGTTCCGACGTGATTGAGCAAAAAAAATCCAAACTTTAATTTTTTATTTTTAATATTGGTAGAATATCAGCTAGGCTCCTAAATGTAAGCTTTGCTTAGTTTGGGGCTAGTTAATGTATGTGTAAGGAAAGTCCACCACAAATATACAGTCTAACAACACTCCAAAGACGGGTAACTTCAACGTAGCACTAGGCTACCCTGTCAAAAGCGACTCGCCCGAAATTGGCTGATTACTCAAACGCTTCCATTAATATTCTCGATAGCGTAAAAATGTTCTATTCACTTTGTTTGCCATCTGGTCCCTGTATTAATGGGGGCCCGTTATCTCGACTGCGCGGACCGCGGCGGCATGACAAGTAGATGTTGTTACAACACAGGCTACGTGCTGTGGTTTTTCCCGCTATTTTCGGAGAATAACGGACATTTTGACAGGTTGTTTTGTGGTTTTTGGGACGTTTACGTAGACATCTTTCACTTATTTGATAATTTCTTCAAGAAACAGTAAAGTATGGGTATTTTGAGCCGTGGTCGTATCAAAGCCTTGGAGGCTTAGTAGCTAAAACGTCACTTAGGGATCGGTATTTAAAACATAAATACGGAACCCTTATGAATTCGTCATGTATGTCTGTCCGTTCGAAAAAAACACTTAAAAAAATATTGGGGTTGCTTCATACTTAGAACTGAAACTTAAAATTTGTTTTTCGTCAAACCCATACTTGTGTGTCTATGGAGAGGTCTTCAAAAATGATGTTGAGGTTTCTAATATACTTTTTTTCTGTACTGAATAATTTGCGCGCGAGACACTTCCGAAGTGGTAAAAGTGCCCCCCTCAAAGTTGCAACGAACAACAAGAACTTATGTATTATGTTACTTGCTGCTACGGAACCCTTCATGGGCGAGTCCGACTCGCACTTGGCCGCTTTATTGTTAAATATAAATATCAACTCTGCAGACTCCATCTAAGGTTCGTGTTTTTTTATGTTATCTTATTATGTGCAGCGCATGTTATATTTGTGAGGCAGAAAGATTACAATCAAAGAAAATCAGATTGTAAAATCATGAGGTCATAATAAGTACTATAAAGTATTATACTCGTATCAGCTATCTGGCCGCCATAATTAGCTTTGCTTAGTCTGGGGTCAGATTGATGGTGTTGTGTATGAATTGTCCACCTGTAATCCTGTGTGTCTCAGTATTTTTCATGTTTCGATAATGTAACATGATGTTACGATATTAGAAAGAGAACAATAATAGCCAAGTCACTGTTTTAGTTAAGCTGTCGAAAATACAAGACCTATTCAACCCAATGGCTATCAGTCCAGCAATACATTTTAACAGCCCATTGCTACTGCAGTTTGTCAATATGTTGAGCTATGTCGGTTACCTTTATTCTTGACCAAAGATAATTTTACTCCAAATGCGAATGATTTTAGTGTCCTACTAATTAATTTGAAAGCTTGGAAGTTTGTTGCTCAGAAATGTCGTAACAATTAAACATATCGGGCTAAAATTTTGAACACAGATAGTCTGGAATAGGACATAGGCACTTTTTACCCCAAATAAATAACGGGAAGGGGAAAGACGCGGGTAAAACCGCGAAGCGCTACCAGTATAATATATATATATATAATTTTTATACAGCATAGAGTGTCGAGACGAGCAGGACATGTGCCGGATGGTAAGCAACGTACCTGTCACATAACAGCACAGTGATACGCAGCTATAGGAACATGTAAGTCCAAATCATTACCTAGCACTTCACTGCGCTCGTCACCCAGAGATCTAAGATATTATATCTCTGAGCCCTGTAATTTCTCTGGAAACATTTTCTGTCATCGGAAAATTATAAACACCGTCAGTTTACAATAAAACGAGTAAAATTATAAACCTGCAGATGGTTAGGTTAATATTGATCTTACGACGTTACATAATAAACTAACTGAAATAACATTTACACAAGTATATGTATAGGGCGCATATAACATAGTTATGATTTTTACTATTCTAATTCCTACATATAATACTCGTGTGCATGATGTATTTTTGACCCAGTCCGGTACGACTGGATCAAAAATACACCATCCTAATTAGTCCGTCAGCTAGATCATGGAAAAATATTAACACGTATTTTTTGTTTATTCATAATATTAAAAATCGTCAAAGATATAGACCATCAAACTTCGAGAGTGGGGGGTCGCGACGTCACTCGTGAGTAAAAATCGTACTCACAAGTGACGTCACACAAAACTTCGAAGCGCTGTATCTTCGTCATTTTTTGTTTGTGAAACAAAAGAAAAAATACGTGTACAATATTTTTTGGCAATCTAACTAACGGGCTACTTAGTTTTTTTGAGGATTGTACTCTATTGCGAAAGTTTGGATATTTGTTGCCCAATTAGGTCAACTGTGTTTCAAATAAATTTGAAACATAGATTTTAGCCTGAAATAGCACAAAAGTATTAATTAGGTAAGTAGGTTGATTTTATGCCGAGAAAATCACGGGAATGAGAACTACGTGGGTAAAACCGCGGAGCACTACTTTATTAGTAACTAGTTTATTACTAGTTTATTACATTTTGAAAGAGCTGATTTTTACGCAATAAACAACAACGTCTATATAAATATATATAATAAATAGCCTAGGACATGGTGAGGTGGTAGTAATAACGTCCTCTATTACAGACTGCGTCCCTGTGATCGTTTGTGCAGCGTTCACTGTAATATACAATACATGTATTTACTCACATCCACAATAGGGTACCGGACTGGGTCAAAAATACACCATCCTAATTAGTCCGTCAGCTAGATCATGGAAAAATATTGGACACGTATTTTTTGTTTTTTCATAATAATAAAAATCGTCCACGATATAGACCATCAAACTTCGAGAGTGGGGGGTCGCGACGTCACTCGTGAGTAAAAATCGTACTCACAAGTGACGTCACACGAAACTTCGAAGTGCTGTATCTTCGTCATTTTTTGTTTGTGAAACAAAATAAAAAATACGTGTACAATATTTTTTGGCAATCTAACTAACGGGCTACTTAGTTTTTTTGAGGATTGTCCCTATTAACCCCCCACCTATATTTTAGTCCGATTTTTTCGATATGGCCGGTTTTGTGGGATTATTCTTAAAAACCGTTTACATTTTCAATATCTTCATTGATAACTTTCAAGGTAGGTACTACCATAAAGCTTGCTTTAAAACTAACGATTTCCACAAACTAGGTGATATAAGTACCTACAGGACGGCGGTTAACTGTGCCTGCCTGTGAGGGTACGAGTACAATGTCTCCGTACAATTTTCAACACCGTCAAATTGTCATCTAACACGTGAGATTATAACCGTACGGTATATTAAGAGTGCGCCTAAAGCCAGGAAAAAATCAGATTTCACCCGCGCGACGCGTTTCTTAATGTGATGTACATAAAGTCGAGAATAGCATGACACAGTTTGGAGGAAAAATCAATATTTAATCAGGAGTCCATTTTTGACCAAGTTTTATTAAATTACTCAATAACTAAACATAAATTTAAAAAAGTGTTCGGTTACTTTACTAGAACGTACAAATAGGAATTTTATTACCTAAAAATAATGTGGGGTCATCGCTGATAATTTCGAGTACTCGAATTAAAACGGGTTTTTTCGGTGTCATTTTTATTTTTTTATTGTAAAAACTCTGATCTATTTTTAAAATTTTATTCGGTTATTGTGCTTCTTCTTGATTGTACCCACATGTCAATTTTTTTTTTGTCATAGTTTTTAGTTTCTTAACTTCAGTGAACGGCGTCGAAAATGTCCTTTTTTCGTTTTCTGGCTTTAGGCGCCCCCTTAAGGTAGTAAGGTTAGTTTTTAATCTGACGTCGTTAGATTAAAATTTGATGGTTTTTACAATTTACGGTGACATAGATATAAAGAAAACCCAGCTACGCTTCTACATAAGCATGTCTGACGCGAGCCCATAAAACTTCCCCCTACCAATAACCTAAACAATAAAGAACTTTTCACTTTAAAAAAAGTAGGTTACAACATGATAATTTTAAACGCGTCTGAAGCAAAACCAGCATCCTAGAGTACACCATTCCCGAAAATTACTATTCCGTCCTCGTCCGTACGTCTCCGAGATAACCTTACTTCATTTTTGAAGCGAGCGATATAAATAGCACCCTGAGGCCGAATAAATTTTAAAATCATCCCTCGGATTACGACGAGTGGCCATTATTTGACCCCGGATTATTTGAACACGATTTTTATCACAGATAATGTACTGTAGTAGGTACAAACTGTACAAGTTTCGAAACAAAAAATCGTCAGTTGGTAGGGATTTGCGAAAGTGTACACACAAATTCCGTACTAAAATTAAATATAAAATACCGTGCGGGGGACCCGGCACCTGCACGGTGAATCCATGGAATGCTAAGAAGTTCGTCTCTATAAATGAATATCGGTGGACAGTTCACATTTCACACACAACACCACCTGGCCCCAAACTAACTAAATACATACTTATTATACACAGAGGCACCCAGACACAGTACAAGTATTTCTGCAACATAAACGCTTTTTAATAAAAAAAATAGTTTGTAAAAAATAGTTAATGCAACATTTATTACATTACAACTTTGTGATGTATTTTTATTTAAAGTGGTATCTGAGTGGAGGAGCAAACACCGGAATGATATAATTTATAAATTTATTACGGGTAAACTGTGTAAGCATAATAATTGATAATATTATTATAGTGGATGATCGTGATGACATAAACAATGATTAATTTCAAATTAACTGTTTTTTTAGAAAATAAGAGTCCAAAAGTACTTTTTGTTCCACGAACTTTTACTATGTAGGTTAGGTACCTACCTACATACTAAAAGTTCGTGTACTACTCGAAATACCAAGCATTTACTCAAGATTTTGCAAGCCAGTCGAATTTTAAAAATTACATTTAAATGGTGCAATACAGAAACACATTTTCGACGGTTGTGGCGACAAACGAACTCAAGGAAACAAATTTGAGTAGTCAAGTTTTATAATGCAGCGGTTATTGTAAATGATTTCAAAAGTTTGTCCTACTAATATTGTAAACGCGTAAATGACGTTTGGATGTTTGTTACTCAATCACGTCTGAACTTCTGAACGAATCGGGCAGAAATTTGGGAAAAAAGTTAGATTAGATATAGTCTGGAATACCATCTACTTTATATTACTTTTTATTGCGGGTAAATGATGGGAACATAATCTATGGGGGTAAAACCGCAAAACGGTGTTAGTAGTTTCATAAAGCTGTATACCGAGTACCGATATCTGTCACTGTTTTAAAGTATGGCTTTCCTTGGATCGTCTGGAGAACTGTAAAACCAGCGAATGAATCACGCCGTGAATTTAAAGCAATCTTCAAATGTATATTAAATGAGATAGAAGGATAGTGACAACGGATTCTTGTTTAATACAAACTAGTAAAGTAAGGTATTTCATCATTTTTTTTTTTTACTTTTATAAGCTTACACTTGACCGCCATCTCGCCTGATGTTAAGCGACGATGTGGTATACGATGGAGCGTGTTTACCTAGAAGAAACCGATTCACTCTCGATTTGAAGACACAAAGATTGTAACCAACAGGGAAAACCCACTCAGGCAACGCATTCCAAAGCCTAGACGTTCTTATCATAAAAGTACAGTCAAATCTCTTCGTTCGTGTCTTTGGAACATCAACCATGAAACGATGTCACCTTTTCGAGCTACGAGCATTCCGATAGAAAAAAGAGCAAGATGGTATTAGATCATGTAAATCAGTCATCTATATCACTCAGTCAGCTATGTACTAACTTTACTATGCTCAAGTTTGAAGCAATGATATCAATCAGTGATTTGAATTATTCATGTTGTTTTAAATAGTTCACCGTGATATAATAGGCCTGCCTGTGTTGCTTATCTACCATCCAGGCATTTTTATCTGGTATAGGTCCTAGCGAAAGCTCTACGTATGAGGAAAATTGATTCAGACTGTTTTGTACGAATTTTGAGAATGTCCAAAGTGTATGGGAAATAAATTTGGGAAGATCTACCCTATCTTTAAAAAAAGTAAAACTAGTAAAGTAAAGTAAAACCACCGACCGAAATACTATAGACATAAATATATAGATACCCTGAAGTTCATTTAGTCTATAATCAACATTTTAGTTAGAATACATTATATCTACATAAATAACTTCAGGTTACAATACTTCTTTTGAAGATTGAAGGTAATTATGATAGATAGATTTTTTTTTATCGCGTATTGGTCTGCATTTGACCACCAACTCGTCTGATGGTAAGCGACGGTGTGGTCGAAGATGACACACGTTGACCTAGAAAGTATCTATGCACTCTGACCTTGAAAAGTTCTAGATTGTATCTCTCAGGGAACAAGGAGGCCGGCAACTTATTCCACTCTAAAGCTGTACGTACGAGAAAAGTGGATTAGATAGATTAACTCTTTATTGCACTTAATTTTAAAATAAAACACATAAACACTTAAAGACTAAAATGAAAGTAGCAATGGGAGACCTTATCACTTAAAGCGATCTCTCCCAGGCAACCGTAGGATGGAAAAACAGATACGAAAAAAGGAAGACGGGAAGTACAAATAAAATTATGATCTATTAATTCCAAGGTCAAAGACAAAAGTTCTTTATTCATAAATGTACAATTATTTACACGTCAATCGGGTGAAGTTATTGAGATAACTTATATAATAGGATTACTGAGGTACGCGTAATAAAGAGATGAAGAATTAGCTTCTGGCGTCCGTACATAAGTACACACATACTTTTTTATAACATAATTTAGAGTGACGGGAAGAGCAAAACATGTACTTGATGGTAAGCAACACGGTAGCTCATAACAGCGCAGTGTCACGCAGATAAAGAATAAAAAACCGGCCATGTGCGAGTGGGACTCGTGCACGAAGGCTTCCGTACCATTAGCAAATAAACGGCGAAAACTTATTTTATTGTTTTTTTTTTATAGCATAGAGTGACGAGACGAGCAGGTCATGTGCCTGATGCTAAGCAACATGCCTGTCACATAACAGCACAGTAACACGCAGCTATTGGAACATGATAGTCCAAATCATTACCTAGCACTGCACTGCACTCGTCACCCAGAGATCTAAGATATTATGAGACGATTCACACGGCGCGGCTGCCAAACGCGCCCGCGCGCGGGCGCGGCAGATTTCCATATAAAATTGAATTCAATTCACACGACGCGGTTTACGGCCGCGGCGGCTGCGGCAGCCGCGCGGCGCCCGCGTGGCTGCGCGCGATTCTTGCGCAGTAGCTTTCCGGAGCAGAAACCGCGAAAACCTGCGGTCTCGTGAGTATTGAAACAAAATCATCGCGCGCCGAAGTACGGATCGAAGTAGAATAGGAGTTGGAAAATCGCGAGTTCATTTCGAAATTACGTTTTGGTTGAATTAGAGTAGACGTCCTGGTAGTATTGACTTTATTCCGAATTCCGTATACATAGACCATCGCAGTTTCTACAGACAGGCTTTCATCCAAAGAGTTTCACTAAGGAATCTACCGAAATGTTGTCGTGCATTCGAGTATCTTGTTCTTGTCCCAACGAGGTGGAAGCTACTACCGTGCAGCTTGGAAGTCCCTACGAAGCGAATCAGATACAATTGTTAATTTTACTTTAAATGATTCTAACGAATAAGTCGATGGCGTGTTTGATTCTACTAATGGCGCCTTATAGTTTGCTTGGGACGGTACTAATCGAGCAAGAAACTGTAAAAACTCAAGTTTGTTGTATGGGAGCCTCCCTCAATTATTTATTTTATTGTTAGTATTTGTTGTTATAGCGGCAATAGCAATACATCATCTGTGAAAATTCCAACTGTCTAGCTATCACCATTCTTGAGATACAGGCTGGTGACAGACGGACGGACGGACAGCAAAGTCCAGTAATAGGTTCCCGTTTTTACCCTTTGGGTACAGAACCCTAAAACCGTGAATAAGCCTACTATTAGTATATATGCGAAGGTATGTATGAATGTACGTTTGTTACTTTTTCACGCAAAAACAAATGAATGGATTTGAATGAATATTGGTACATAATATTTTATATAGTCTGGAATAACCCCTTGTTTTCCTTGGTGCAGTTGGGTAGTACAGTTGACCGGACCACGTTTAAACAAAATTAACAGTCGTACAGTTAGCCGGACTAGGCTGTGTTTCCTATTAACCATGGTACAGTTAACTGAACCACGGAAAACAGTATTAATACTCTTTAATGGGATCTATTATTGACTGGCCTTGTGGCTTAGTGGGTAGTAGCTCTGCCTGCGAAGCCTAGGGTCGTGGGTTCGATCCCCACCCAGTGCAAATATTTGTGTGATGAATTCAAATGTTTGCACTGTGTCTGGGTGTTTCTATGTATACCAAGTATGTATTTAAAACTATATAAGTATTATATCAGCTATCTGGCCGCCATCACACAAGCTTTGCTTACTTTGGGGTCAGATGGTGTTGTGTGTGAATTGTCCACCAATATTTTATTATCTCACCTCCTGGAAAAGTAATTTCACTTCCTTGTAACTGTTGAAAAGTACTGGATATATGGTAAATTATGCGAATTTATTAGTGTGTTTAGTGAACGCCACCGGACCAATAATACAGTCGAGGGGTGGAATTCGAAGTTAAATCGCACACTAAATAAGAATTCAGTTAATGTATTGCGACTACTAAACTCTTTACATGTTATTGACAAAAATATGCAAATAAGAGTTTCCAAATTAAAAACTTATCTCGGAAACGTCAACTAGAGCACATAATAAGAGATGATGCCATAAGACAGGTTCAGTTACAACTCATAAACAGAGAAATCACATTGGGCCATGCCTTGAAAAAGCTTCGCTAGTAATTGATGGATTTATTTTTATTTTTTGTAATATCGTGGATTGAAATTGTAAGTTTTTTTTGAGCAAGAACAAAATACAAAATACGAAAATCCTTTCAATTATGTGTTGATTGGAGTCTCCTTATAAGGATTGAGAGCTGTGGTTCAGTTAACTGTACCACGGTTAATAGAAAACAAAGCCTAGTCCGGCTAACTGTACGACTGTTAATTTTGTTTAAATGTGGTCCGGTCAACTGTACTACCCAACTGCACCAAGGAAAACAAGGGGGAATAACACATACCTAAATTATTTTTTATCCCGAAAATAATGGGAGCGGAAACTACGCAGATGAAATTGCGGGGAGCTGCTAGTATAAGCTATACTAATATTATAAAGCTAAAGAGTTTACTTGTTTGACGCTAATCTCAGGAACTACTGAACTGATTTCAAAAAATAATTTACCGTTAAATATGTGCAATAGGTAAGTAATCCCTGAATGCTTTAGGCTATAATCCCTACTAAATATTATAAATGTCAAAGTTTGAATATTTGGATGTTTGGGTATTTGATGAACAGATTGAAATTTGATACACAGTTAGATTATAGTCTGAAAGAGCACATAGTCTAATTGTTATCCTTGGAGAACAACAGGAACGATGACTACGCGGGTAAAACCGCGGGGCGCTGGTAGTTATTTTAAATGTATATTGGCCGCCAAACAAGTTGACCCAAAATGTTTGTGGATGGGGAAAGTTCGCGCATGTATACTTCCACCAAAGAGACGTGTCTGCACAGCCATGCGCAGCTAACTTCATTGGGTCAACTTGTTTGCCGGCACATATACCAGGGCGACATAACTTCATTGGGTCAACTTGTTAGCCGGCACCTATACCAGGGCCACATAACTTCATTGGGTCAACTTGTTTGCCGGCACCTATACCAGGGCGACATAACTTCATTGGGTCAACCTGTTAGCCGGCACTTATACCAGGGCGACATAACTTCATTGGGTCAACCTGTTAGCCGGCACCTATACCAGGGCCACATAACTTCATTGGGTCAACCTGTTAGCCGGCACCTATACCAGGGCGACATAACTTCATTGGGTCAACTTGTTTGCCGGCACCTATACCAGGGCGACATAACTTCATTGGGTCAACCTGTTAGCCGGCACCTATACCAGGGCGACATAACTTCATTGGGTCAACCTGATAGCCGGCACCTATACCAGGGTGACATAACTTCATTGGGTCAACCTGTTAGCCGGCACCTATACCAGGGCGACATAACTTCATTGGGTCAACTTGTTAGCCGGCACCTATACCAGGGCGACATAACTTCATTGGGTCAACCTGTTAGCCGGCACCTATACCAGGGCGACATAACTTCATTGGGTCAACCTGTTAGCCGGCACCTATACCAGGGTGACATAACTTCATTGGGTCAACCTGTTAGCCGGCACCTATACCAGGGCGACATAACTTCATTGGGTCAACCTGTTAGCCGGCACCTATACCAGGGCGACATAACTTCATTGGGTCAACTTGTTTGCCGGCACCTATACCAGGGCGACATAACTTCATTGGGTCAACTTGTTTGCCGGCACCTATACCAGGGCGACATAATTTAATTGGGTCAACTTGTTTGCCGGCACCTATACCAGGGCGACATAATTTCATTGGGTCAACTTGTTTGCCGGCACCATATACCACGGGTGATGCCGGGGCGGACCGCTAGTAGATAACATAATAAACATACTAATAACTATCACATCTAGAATTTCTAGTACCGGAGCAATGGCTGGGTCAAAACCGCGTCTGTTTTTTTTTTTTTTTTTTTTTTTTTAACTTCTATAGGTTTACACTTGACCGCCATCTCGCCTGATGTTAAGCGACGATGCGGTCTACGATGGAGCGTGTTTACCTAGATAAAACCGATTCACTCTCGATTTGAAGACACAAAGATTGTAACCATCGGGGAAAACCCACTCAGGCAACGTATTCCACAGCTTAGACGTTCTTATCACAAAAGTAGAGTCGAATCTCTTCGTTCGTGTCTTTGGAACATCAACCATGAAACGATGTCGCTTTTTCGAGCTACGAGCATTCCGATAGAAAAAAGGACAAGGTGGTATCAGATCATGCAAATCAGTTGCACACTCTCCGAAGTGTATCCGATAAAAAACCGATAGGCTGGCAATTTTTCGGCGATGTTCAAGACTTTGAAGTCTTTTTCGCACAAGAGTGTCGTTGCCTATGAGCCTTTTGGCACGTCTCTCGATCGATTCCAAGGCCTCCAGCTGATACTTAGCCGATCCATCCCAAAGGTGCGAACAGTACTCCATACAGGAGCGAATCTGTGCTTGATATAGTGTAAGCAACTGTTCAGACTTGAAGTACCTTCGCACCTTTGAGAGGACACCAAGTTTTTTGGCAGCAAGTTTAGCCTTGGACTCGATAAACGAGCCAAAGTTGAGCGTAGAGGTCAAAGTAACGCCCAAAAGTTCAAGACGGTCAGAGATCGGCACGGATACACCTCTAAAAGTTGGAGTCAGTTGGAAAGGACTCCTTTTAGCGGAGAACAGACACGCCTGCGTCTTACTCTCGTTGAACTTGACCAGATTGGCATCGCCCCATTTGGACACCACATCAAGGGTCAAGCCCAAACGCTCGATCAGACTCTCTCTCAGTACCTGAGTTTGCTGCCTAGTGGCTCTCGCGCTAGATATGTAACTCTCTACAACGGTGCTATCATCTGCGTACCCATAGATACCGGGCTTCAACAGATCGTTGATATGTAGCAGGAAGAGCGTCGCAGAGAGTACCGACCCTTGTGGGACTCCGGCATTGATACCCATTTGATCCGACGAGCAGCCATCAATGACGACTCGTATGGATCGATCCCTCAAGAAGTCCGATATCCAAGCAATGAACCCAGAAGACAAACCATAACTAGAAAGCTTGCTTATAAGGCCATCATGCCAAACCCTGTCGAAAGCCTTCGAGATATCCAGGGAGACTGCAAGTGCTTCCCCGTGTTTCTCAATAGCTTCACTCCAGATGTGAGTGACGTACGCTAGAATATCCCCGGTGGACCGGTTTCGGCGAAACCCGTATTGCTGGTCACTGAGGAGGTCGTTCGATTCTAGGTACGTCAGGAGCCTGTGGTTTAAGACACGTTCCATAGTCTTGCAGAGTATGGACGTGACTGAGATGGGCCTGTAGTTGACAGGGTCAGCACGACTACCTTTTTTGGGCACAGGTTGCACATTGGCAAGCTTCCAAGACTTCGGTACTAGCCCAGTTTGAAGAGAGAGTCTAAATAGGCGTGTCAATATCGGTGACAACTCAGGCGCACAAGCCTTCAATACTAGAGCAGGAATACCATCTGGGCCACTGGCTTTATTCGCGTCCAGATTGCGTAGCACTTTGCGAACCTCCTTTTGGCGAATGCGTATCTCTGACATAAAAGTCGAACAGCCAGGTGGAGTAGGAGGTGTCGCGCTACCAGCATCTAGACGCGAAGATTCCGCAAACTGAGTTGCAAACAAGTTTGCTTTCTCCGTTGCAGTGTGAGCCAGTGTCCCATCAGGTTTCAGCATTGGAGGTAGTGAGGAGCGGCAGAAGTTCGATTCGACCGATTTAGCTAGGGACCAAAACGCTTTGCTGCCCGCTGGGTGCGAAGCTAGTTTGTTCCCTATTCGACTAATGTGGTCAAACCGAGCCCTCTGAAGAACCTTTTTGCATGCCTTAGCAGCCTTGTTGAACGCCTTCTTCTTCCGGTGTATATCCCTTGTCTTACGCTGTCGAGCATCAACCCAGGCTAGGTAGGCCTCATGTTTAAATGCTTCAGCACTTTTACATTGAGAACCAAACCAAGGGCGAGCTTTGCTGGATAATGAGATGTCGGAGTATGGAATAAAATATTCCATAGCCGTTCGTATAAAATATAGTCTGTCATAGTCTGTTCCCGTATTATCCAACTACTCGGCAGATTATTTTTGTTTTATGCCCACATTACAGCCGCGGCGCTTCCTCCCGCAGGAGCTATCCCGGGTCCAACGACCTGCGGACCCACATCCATTACTTATATTAATGCTTCTTTACCTGTGTTAATGCTGCCACTGTAAGCCTTTACACTAGAGGGAACAAGGGCCGGGAGCACTAAATATAACTAATATAACTAGTATCCGTTTGTTTGTATCTATATATATACATATATGTATATATTGTATCTTTTATCTATATATATATAAAAGCGAAAGGTCACTCATCACGAAATCTCAGAAAGTACAAATGCTAGGAGTCTGAAATTTTGCATGGAGGTGTCTTTTAGCATGTAGGCCTCGCTAAGACGTGGTTTTGCGCAATTCAAATGAAATTTTGCAACTGAGCACTTTGATATTCATACTAATATTATACGAAAGTAACTACGTCTCTCTGTTATACTTTAACGCCTAAACCACTGAACCGATGAATGAACGAACTTTGATGCAAATGGTTACATGTTACATCAATAGACTAGACTCAGGAAAGGACATGGGCAAATTTTATTACAGAAAAAGAGTCGAAAGGATGGAAATGAGGAATGAGAGTTTACGTGGAAACTTGTGAATGTTGAACATAAAACCGTTGAAACTAGACACTTGAAATCCATACTATTCTAGATTATAAATGTGGAAGTAACTCTGTCTGTTTGTCTGTTACAGTTTAATGCTCAACTGGTTTTGACGAAATTGAATAAAAATGTTTTAACATAAGCTGTTTTTAGTAAACGTAAATTTGTATGGGTATACAAGTAAGTACTGCCGCAGTTACCTTAGTATTTATTTTGCGCGGACGAAATCGCGGGTAAATGCTAGTATATTTATATAACTGGCCCCACGATTTTACCCGCGTAGGTTAGTTCCCGTTGTGTTCTTATGACAAAATGTCCGTGTTATTCCAGAGTATAATCTAACTGTATTCCTAATTTCAATAGAGATGCTCAGAAGTTACGACGTGATTAAGCAACAAACATCCAAACTTTAACATTTATAATATTAGTAGGAAATAAGATTACTAGCAGTGTACTACAGATAGTACAATCCACGAAGACGCGCCCCACTATTCCTCCTAACCGTTAGAATACTATAAACGGTTAGGAGAAATAGTGGGGCGCGTCTTCGTGGATTGCACTATCTGTACTAATCTAACTGTGTACTGAATTTCAACCCGATCGATGGGTTCAGACGTGATTAAAAAATAACCATGCAAACTTTCACATTTATAATAGGTACTAGTATAATTTCTAATGTAAATTCGAAAAATATTTTATTCTCAAAAACATTTTCAGTACAAAATACCTGCGTTGCACTGTGCTAAATAAGGTAATGGGTTGCTTACCATCAGACGCTCGTTTTGCACGTTCCGTCAATTATAAAAAAGGTTATTTGGTTAACTAATACACGGGTAGCTCACGTGAGATATAGTCAGTCTAGTCCAACTTGAGTTACTGACTTACTTTAGTACGGCAGAGTGCAAAACGATCAGTAGTAACGTGCATGCACTGTACTTGAAAAAAAAAAAGGCAGAAGCGGCTGAAACTTGAGTCTGGAAATATCCGACCTTATCACACGTAGGTTGACGCGACCAATAAGGTCGGGTAAGCTGCAGAGCTTTTATTAACAATACTAAATTACAATGAGAACTATTTATTATACTTACTAAGTAAGTTAGTCAAATATTGGTGGAGATTTTACACACAACACCATCTGACCCCATACTGAGCAAAACTTGTACTATGGAACTCAGATAGCTGATATAATAAATATGTATATAGTTATTTACATACTTATTGACCTTATTGTACATAGAAACACCAAGACACAGTACAAATATTTGTATTTATCACACAAATATTTGCATTAGGGTGGGAATCGAATCCAAGACTCTCGGCTTCGCAGACGGACTTACTACCTACGCAACAAGGTCAGTCCAGTCCAGCCAGTTAACCGTCATTGTGTATCGTAATTAAACATGTGTAATAACTACGTTAGTTTTCAAATTAATACTATTTTTGGTTAAGTATATGGTCCTAAGTCCATCAGTGGACAGTTAAGGACTGATGATACACAAAAACGTAGCCTTAAATACAAAGTCACCGAACTAAATAAAAGCATCCCACAATGAACCGTAATACGCGAGATCCGGCGAATAATGTAGTCTTAATTACTAACATTAAGAACAAGAATTATCGTCAGAATTTATTATTAAACACGGGCCCGAGTGGAGGGGAATATGAAATTAGGTACATCTCGATTTAAATTTAACATTATTATGAGTTGGACTTTAGCTTTTTTGTAAGGTTTTTGGGGAAACAAGCGAGTGAAAATAATAACGAGCTTCAGAGTTCTAATTGACCAGGGTTTAAAAATAACGACGCTAGGAAAGATTTGAGTGTTTCAGGTTGCCAAGTAGTCGAGATTCGACCATATAAAATGACGTAAGTTATCAGCATGTTTTTTTTATACCTTTGAAACTTACTTATTAAAGCCGGGTCACACAGAGGCGATCCGATAGCGATAGCGATCCGATAGCGATAGCGATCCGATACCGAGTATGGGATCGCGCCCGCTTGCTGTGTTGCATACAAATTCGAACATTACAAAAAATCCCGTCTCGGATCGCTATCGCTATCGCTATCGGATCGCCTCTGTGTGACCCGGCCTTTAGTAAGTAGTCATTCCTTTCTAAGCTTTATACTACCAATACTAAAACTTGTTTTATCCTAAAACAGAATAGGTTCATCGCGTATTTCCTTAAGACCAAATTTGTACGCATATTTAGTATTATGAGACTGTACTCGTATATCTACCAGGTTGTCTATCTAAATTTGGCCGCTAGTATTCTTAATCTAAATTTTTGCGCTTACAAAACAAACGCTAGCTGAACCCTACGAGATAGATCAAAATAATGTAATCATCATCATCATCAGCCGTAAGACGTCCACTGCTGGACATAGGCCTCCCCCCTAGATTTCCACAACGAACGGTCCTGCGCAACCTGCAACCAGCGGTTTCCAGCGACCTTCGTGAGGTCATCTGTCCATCTAGTGGGAGGCCGTCCAACACTGCGTCTTCCGGTTCGTGGTCGCCACTCGAGAACCTTTCTTCCCCATCGGTTGTCAGTTCTGCGAGCGATGTGGCCTGCCCATTGCCACTTCAGCTTAGCTACTCTTCGAGCTACGTCGGCTACTTTAGTTCTTTTGCGAATATCCTCATTACGGATTCTGTCGCGCAAAGAGACTCCGAGCATAGCTCGCTCCATAGCTCGCTGTGTGACTTTGAGCTTTGTTATGAGGCCCACAGTTAAGGACCACGTCTCAGTTCCATAAGTCATCACTGGCAACACGCACTGATTGAAGACTTTCGTCTTCAAGCATTGGGGTATTTTGGACTCCAAGATGTGCCGTAGTTTCCCGAACGCTGCCCATCCGAGTTGGATCCTTCGCTGGACCTCTTTGTCGAAGTTGGATCTACCCAATCGGATCTTTTGACCCAGGTAGACGTATTCGTCAACATCTTCGAGTGTGGTATTCCCAACAATAACCGGTACAGGTGAGACATGAACATTTGACATGACCTTCGTCTTGTCCATATTCATCCTCAAACCTACCTGTTGGGATACTCTACTGAGGTCCCTGAGCATAGCACCGAGGTCCTCCATCGACTCCGCCACAATGACTATATCGTCGGCAAACCGAAGGTGAGTGATGCATTCGCCGTTGATATTGATGCCATGTCCGTTCCAGTCCAGTAGCTTGAAAACATCTTCCAGCGCGGCAGTGAACAGTTTCGGAGATATGACATCTCCCTGTCTCACGCCTTTCTGTAGCCGGATATGTTTTGTGCACTGGTCCTGTAATCGGACAGACATTGTGGCTTTGCTGTAAATGCACCTCAACACTTCGATATAGCGATAGTCCATGCGGCATCGCTGGAGAGACTGAAGCACTGCCCAGGTCTCGATGGAATCGAAGGCTTTCTCATAGTCCACATACGCTATACATAGTGGCCGATTATACTCCTCGGTTTTCTGTATAATCTGCCGAAGCGTATGTATGTGGTCTACGGTACTATAGCCTTTTCGGAAACCGGCTTGTTCGGGTGGCTGGAAGTCGTCAAACCTGCGTGCGAGACGATTCGTGATTACCCTCGAAAACAACTTATAAACGTGGCTCAGAAGTGAGATGGGTCTGTAGTTCTTCAACAAGGTGTTGTCACCTTTTTTGAAGAAGAGCACCACCACACTTCTGCTCCACGCTTCTGGCGTATTACCGTCAAGTATGACGGAGTCGAACAGCTTCTGAAGGACTTTAAGTACCGGTTTTCCACCCGCTCTCAGAAGCTCAGTCGTAATTCCGTCGTCGCCAGGTGCCTTGTTGTTCTTAAGTTGTTTGAGGGCCATCCTAATCTCATACAGGCTGACTTCCGGGATGTCTTCGGTAAAGTGTCGGGTCAGCTTGGCTCTTGGGTCTTTTGCCATGCTAACGACAGGTCGTGTTTGCGTAGAGGTGTATAACTGTTCATAGAACCTCTCAATCTCCTCCAAAATCTCGGCCCTCGACGAGACGACGTTACCACTGTCGGTCTTCAATTTGGTCAATTGACTTTGCCCAAGGGACAGATTTCTTGCGAACACTTTCGAGCCTTTATTCCGCTTGATCGCTTCTTCAATACACGAAGTATTGAAGCAGCGTATGTCGCGTCGCACACAAGTAGAAATCTGTCTATTGAGCCGTCTGTATACCGTCATGTCGACCGAAGACTGCAATCGCATATCTCGCCTAACCGCCATGAGATTCAGAGTATGATCGGAGAGCTTTTGGGTTCTATTCTGGCGTCGGCTCTTATAAAATTCCCTGCCAACTGCTTGAACAGTTTCCACCAGCCTGTCGTTTATTTCATCCGCCGTTACGCATTCATCTAAGGCTTCGAAGCGATTTTGAAGTTCGAGTTGAAAGTTGTCGGGATCTTCGATTTGAGCATAATTTGGTCGGAGCGTGGACTTCATTAGACGTGATCTTTCGAACTTAATGTTTAGATTCAGCGTGCCTCTTACAATACGGTGATCGCTGCCGGTTTTAACCCTACTGATCACAGAGACATCGCTGAATATTTGCCGTTTAGTCGTCATAATGAAGTCGATCTCATTTTTTGTGGAACCATCTGGGCTAATCCAGGTCCATTTTCGTTGTGCCTGTTTCTTGAAAAAGGAGTTCATCATAAAGAGTCTCTCCCTTTCCAAGAAATCAGCTAGACGTTGCCCTCTTGGGTTCCGCTGCCCATATCCGAATTGTCCCACTCTCAACTCATCACCGCTACGTTTGCCTAGTTTCGCGTTGAAGTCTCCCATCACAACTGTGAAATGTGTTGGCGAGACATGTATGGCTTTGGAGATGTCCTCATACATGGTCTCAACCTCTTCGTCGGGATGTGTCGAGGTCGGTGCGTATACCTGTATGACCTTCAATGAATACCGGTCAGTTATTTTAAGTACAAGGTATACAACCCTGCTCGACACACTCTCGATCATTAACACGTTGTTGACGAGAGACTTGCGGATGATAAACCCGACACCCCCTTGGGATTGTTGATCTCCCTCCCGGTAGTAGAACAAGTTGCCGGATTCGAGGGTTATTCTGTCCTCGCCCTGTCTACGGACTTCGGATAACCCTATGATATCCCAGCGCAACTTGTCCACTTCTTCTTCCAGCTCCACAATCTTTTCGTCAGCCCTCAGCGTCCGTGCGTTGTACGTTGCCAGGTCGAGTCGTTGGGTTTGGTGGCGGGGCGTCTGCCGGGGATTCTTAGCACCCCATGCTCTGCCGGAACCAAGGCTGCCACCAGCGCCTGGAATAACGGAGCCGCCGGGGACTAGGGGCCGTTTCTTTGTTGTGACCATCATATGGGGGGGTGTTTGCCATAGTCACCACGCTTGGCAGGCGGGTTGGTGACCGCGGAGCCAGTCCTTTGCACCGATGACGCCGCTGCCCGTCACCGGCCAGGTCAATTTAGGACTGGCTTTTAAATGGATATACCGCCATTGGTTCGGTCGTCAGAGCCTCGTTAGTCGGCAGCAGGGTGTACCGCGCGCAGGAGAGGTTGACATTTGGGGAAACTAGATGTTAAGCGCTTCCCCCTTACACCCCGCAAAATAATGTACCGCAGTATTATACCCCTTAAATAGGTCTCAAAAATAGTGTGTAATAGTACGTATCTATCTCTCAGAGATAACCCACAATAGCCATTTTTATCAGTAATTAAAGTTTGATAAGGTTTTGAAATTTAATAATTTATATTAAATTATCATAACAAGTCTCCAGTTATGCTAATTTTATTGTGTGTTCATTTTTTTATTAATATTGAATGTGGGACATAATATTCTCTTCAAAGACAAGTTAAGTCTGCCAACTCGTAACGTGGTGGACCTTATGGTCTAAAACCTCCCTCCCTACTTGGTTACGGGGAAACTTGTGCCACAGAACACAGAAGTGGGGACTATATGGGTTGATACAGCAACAACAACAGCCTTCTAAGTCCGTGCTTGTAATTAACAGCTACAAAAAATATGAAAACATAGTTCTAATTTTCCTAAGAGCTAGATTCAAATTTTCCAAATTTTTCCATCCACACTTGGATGGGAACATCACGTATATGCCGATCGGTCAAGTGTAAATGCTATCGGTCTAGCTCCCGCAAGCAGAACCCGTTCACGAGGATGACGCATGAGCCAGCAATCCTTGTCCTCGATCACATTTTAGAGAAGAGTGCAACCGAATACATTTCGCGAGAATGAGTGCTCATGGCATACACACAATCGTATTCGAGGACATGACTGTGTCATCCGACAAGCATTTCGTCAGTCTGGTATTATGACCCTTGTTCTCTTGTCAAAAAAGGCCCTTAGTCCCAGCAGTGAGAACAAACTAGACTGCTTATATCGTTTGACGTTGAGACATTATTAACCAATTTCATGGCTCAGTTAGTAATGAGCTCACCAAGCCGTAGTTGCGGGTTCAATTTCCACCCAGTAGACCATTTTTGAGATGAATAGTACAGATGTTTGTTATGTGTCTGGATGTTTCTATGTCAACAATAGGTTTCCATTGAAAACGCTTGGCTTAGTTTAGGGTGTTGTCTCAAAAAGTACTTATAGACAAAAAAATATTAACTAGTAGACAACGATCTCAATACAAAGATAGGCCCTCCCAAAGGAAGCAGGTCGCACGGAATCATTTCAGTGGTGGGAAGAGTGAGCTCACTCTTTCTGTGCTCGTCGGTTGCAGGAAGCGGCGGACGCCGGACGTTTTTACCTATCACTATTCGTTGTCAAGAACCAAAATAAGTAGAACTACAGCATATCTCACCGTTAGCGATTCTAGGGGTCAAGTAGATTGGTTGTTTGTAACCCACTTACGATACATACAGAGACGCAGTTTATTACCAATTTCAAGGTACTCAGGGCACATCCATTGGTTTATATCGATGCTAGTAGAGCCCTGCTGTTTGACCCGCGTAGTTCTCATTTCTGTAATTTTCCTACGTAAAAAATTAGCCTATTTGTTATTCTAGACAATTGTCTCTCATCTCAGTGTGATATTCAATGTTTCAAATATCAACCCGATCAAATACTCCGACGTCAAAAATCCAAACATGTAAACTGCAACAAAAATCCAAACATGCAAACTGCAACAAAAATCCAAACATGCAAACTGCAACAAAAATCCAAACATGCAAGCTGCAACAAAAATCCAAACATGCAAAATGCAACAAAAATCCATCCATGCAAACTGGAACAAAAATCCAAACATGCAAACTGCAACAAAAATCCAAACATGCAAACTGCAACAAAAATCCATCCATGCAAACTGGAACAAAAATCCAAACATGCAAACTGCAACAAAAATCCAAACATGGAAACTGCAACAAAAATCCATCCATGCAAACTGGAACAAAAATCCAAACATGCAAACTGCAACAAAAATCCAAACATGCAAACTGCAACAAAAATCCATTCATGCAAACTGGAACAAAAATCCAAACATGCAAACTGCAACAAAAATCCAAACATGCAAACTGCAACAAAAATCCATCCATGCAAACTGGAACAAAAATCCAAACATGCAAACTGCAACAAAAATCCAAACATGCAATCTGCAACAAAAATCCATCCATACAAACTGCAACAAAAATCCTAACATGCAAACTGCAACAAAAATCCAAACATCAAACCTTTCGCATTTAAATAGGATTATCGATTTATTTACATCGTATCGAAATTAAACCTAATAATTTCGTTGTGGCTTACTCTGGGTCAGAGTTAATAATTAAACCAATTCCATCAAACAATCTAACGTTTTACATCACAGGGCTTAAACCAAAGTATTTTATCACACTTATTTCGGCCTCACTCGCCCCGCGGCGGTATTCGGGGAATGTCTTTGAAATCGCGTTAAATCCAATTTAAATATTCAACAGGTCTTAGTTGACGACGGAATATTTCGCGTATTTTACAAGACGTTCCAAATCTCGTTAATACAATAATATTGGAGTAAGTACGCGTCACTTGATAAGCCTTTAGATATATTGGAGGGCATGTTCCGCGAATCAACTGATGAGTTTCAGTTTGTTAGTTGATACTCTGGTATTTTGTGAGAAATGTTGATGAGTAAATAAGGCCCAGATATAACAATGAGAACTATATACTCGTATTAGTCGACCGGTCGAAATTCAACCATCGCTATCGGTTCAAATCGGAACGCAAAATAACATTTATACATACACTACGTACAGATTTTTTGTAGACGCCACTTGGGGAAGCACCAGACGTTGAGAAGCTTTTCTACCGCCAAGTAGTAATGTGCAATGTTTCCAGAAAAAATACAGGGTATAGAGATGAAACATCTCATATCATGTTCCAATAGCTGTGTGACACCGTGCTGTTATGAGCAGACGTGTTGCTTACCATCAGCCCTGCTCGTCTCGTGACTCTTTAGTATAAAACAAGAACGAAATTTAAAAAATTGATTTCCCTCGACTATCTCGGATTTGTAACGCGGGCGCTACGCGGTCGCCGCGCGGGAGCCGCGTGCTGCCGCGCCCGCCGCGGCTGTAAACCGCGTCGTGAGTTTTGAATTCAATTTTATATGGAAATCTACCGCACCCGCGCGCGGGCGCGATTAGCAGCCGCGCCGTGAAAACCGGCTCTAATTTGTAAAAAACCCTACTAGTCAAGCCCTTTCATTTGAAGGCCATATTGAGGTAGTAGTGAATAAAAAAAATGCTATTCGGCGTTCGGCGTGTATTATAGTGTAGTGTAGTATTCTAGTAATCAAGCCTTTTCATTTGAAACCCATATTGAGGGAAGGTTGTGAAAAAACATTTGTCCACCATTTTGTGGAAGTGTGAAATCGATATCAACCAAACAGCTAAGAACCACTGCACAAAAATTAACTTTTAAATAAAAAAAGTTTGAGCTCTACGGTGCCACAGACAGACAGACATCGACGTCAAACTTATAACACCCCTTTTTGGTTGGGGGTTATAAATAACTACGTAGTGTGGCAACATAGAATGGGTAATATAAATGCGCGTTAAATATTAAAGGCGGCGGCTCACCTCTTCCTACCAAATATGATGGAGGAGAGCGATGTCTGACACATTATTATTGCGAGAGCTGGTACCAATTTTTGGGTAGAGATTTGAAGCGGCAAGCTGAAAACTTGTCACATACCTCTCCTAAGCTAATCACCTGCCAAATCTGCACCTCCAAAAAAACAAGAATTTCTCATTTTAAGGTACCTACTAGATAGATATATAGATGAAAATTTTGATAACAACACAGACACTCTTTATCAGTTGTAGAAAAATAAAACAACAAAAAAGCCACAGAATAAAAACGTTAGTAACAAACGTTGAAATCACAAGTGCAACAGTGTAAGCTTTAGAAACGTGGCAAAGTAGTTTCCACCGTAGCGTAGTGTGATTGATGTAATACGGTTTACTGGCAATTTCTTCAAACTGTGGTCACTTGAAGTAATTTGATTTGGGCGCACGGAGCGTTTCCTACTGTGTAACTACTTCGTAATTTATAACTTAGTTTCTCTTAGACAACTAATTTAAAGTTACTCTATTCTGTAACTTGAAGGACTAAGTTGTACTATTTTCAGTGGACATTTTTACTTGCCCCGAACGTCGCAACATTTAGTGGAAGTCTCTTATACCTAGTTCCACGGAAAAATTAAAATATTCGAAATTAAAGTAAATATTTTTGTAAGACGGCGTTATATTTTTTTGTTTATTATTAAATTCGCTGAATTTCGAACATTTCGCTTAGGTACGCATGCCAAATACCTGTCAAATTTTTTAGTAAAATCAAATTGTAGGTACGAGCACAAATTTTCAACGTCTTAGCTCTCAACGTCTGAATTTAAGTCACGGTTTGTAAAACTGCAGATTATATCAACTCAGGATTAGGATTTGTCGCTTACGATCAGACATAACGACGGTCAGAAGAAAACCTATTATTGCTGAAAGGCATATCTACTGCCTAACATAAGTAATTGGTTAATGGTTTGCTATGTTAATTTCTTAGAATAAATTTTATCAATGACATCGGCTCCTTGTACAGAAATCTAAATACTCGAAATAAGTACCTTATTATTTAGATTTCTGTGGTTTCTTGTGACGCTAGCTCGTAAGCAATCGCACACGTCGGCAAACTAGGAACGAGTCTTAACTCTGACACAATAATAATAATCTTATATATAAAATTCTCGTGTCACAGTGTTTGTTTCCTTACTCCTCCGAAACGGCTTTACTGATTTTAACCAAATTTTATATGCATATTCAGTAGGTCTGGGAATCGGCTACTAGCTATTTTTCATACCCCTAAGTGTTAGGGGTTGTTCACCCCAACATTTTTGTTTTTATTTATGGGTAAAAAAAAATGTTTTTATTTTTTTATAATGTGGCGTTAAAAAATACATACAACCCTAAATTTTTACCCTTTTATCATCAACCCCTATTTTTTTATAGCCATTTTAGTAATTTAATAATTTGACAGTGAACTCCTAAACGACGGGACCGATTTGAATGTATTTTTTTTTTTTGTGTGTGTATTCGAAGATGGTTTAAATTCACAAATAAGCCCGGCAGATGGCGCTGCAGACAGTGTCTAGGTTATGTCCGAGCGAAGCCGGAACGGGCCGCTAGTTATTATATATATTAAAAGATCTCACAAGAAACAAACTACAAGTTTCGACACTATTGGGCGAGGCTCTGAATTGTAAAGAAATATTGAGCACTCACTTCACAGAATACAGCAAAAATCTAACAATTAATACCAAACAACAGCTTCAACAGTGTACTAAGATAACTTTTCAATATTTATCTGCGCTTTGATATTAATATTTCAGTGCGCAAACAAACTCTCGTGTCTAGTTCATTGCGATCTCGCGTGCTCGGCTGCGACCTGAGATGCAGGCTGCAGCGGTAATGTATTACGAATCTGGCGGTTTCTACTATTTATATTTATTTAGCACCGTACCTCGGGATTTTAGCTCTTATTGGATATTTTGCTCAATGCTTCAGGCGGAAATGTATTAGAATCTCGCGGTTCGTGCTAACCATACTATTTAACGCAGTGCCACAGTATTTTAGCCCTTATTGGGTAAAAACAGCGCCCTGCAGTTTTATTCGTATAGTTTCCGTTGCCTATGTGTTAATTCAGACAATAATTTTACTTTGTACCAAATTTCAACTCGATCCATTAACCGTCCCGACGTAATTGAGCAACATAGACTTTAGTATTTTATAACATTAGTAGGATTTCGCTCAATTCTTCAGTTTAATCGTTAAACTTGATACTTATGCTTTACTCTATTTTAATATAAATATATAAATCTCCTGTCACGATGTTTGTCCGCGATGGATTCCTAAACTACTTAACCGATTTTAAATTAAACTAGCAGCGCCCCGCGGTGTTACCCGCGAAGTTCCCGTTCTCGTTGTTCCCGTTGTTTTCCGGGATAAAAAGTAGCCTATGTGTTTTTCCAGACTATAATCTATCTGTGTTCCAAATTTCAGCCCGATCCGTTCATACGTTAGGACGTGATTGAGCAACAAACATCCAAACATCCATACATTCACATTTATAATATTAGTAGGAAGTAGGATTGGCACACCGTGAGCAGTCTGATCCAACTTGAGAGATAGGATAGTTTTTATTTCGATTAATAGTCTTTAAATGACAATATCCGAGCGCAGCCGGAATGGGCCGCTAGTAATATTATACGTATTAAGTAGTTTACAATTAACGGGATACAAAACTGAACGGGATAAGCAATCATTTCGAATAGAGGTTATGCAGACTGCGTGACAAAACTGAACATATTTTAATCTAGAGTCAACTGTAAACCCGATAATAACATAATTTCCAAATAATTTAACGGACGTCCATGGACGTGAAGTCATTTACTTGAAATGTAGCCTCAGCCTCAGTTTGACATTTCAGTTGACTGATAAAATTAATAAATTATTTGGCAAAACAGCGTTCGCGGGGTCAGTTAATATTAAATATAATAAATACCAGCTCATTTCATCTCGTAGTCAATTTTTTAAAGTTTAAAAATGTTGCTTTCAAGTACCTATCCTGCATTCAAATTAAAAGTGAACATTCCAGAATTTTCGAGAAAATATCTTTTGTATTTCCTGTCAACAAAGTAGACACAAAATAATAAATATTCAAATAACCTCATATTCTAAAATTCTGGAAATACAAGTTTCCTTTATTATCCAGTGATAATTAAGAAGCGCCGTTCTTTTCGTGAATAACTGGAATGTAATTTTGTTTATTTTTGGGCCAAGGTGATAAATTAGGGCAAGCCACTGGCCCGGTTTGTACCAGTTTTTATTTTTCGACTAAACAAGATTTCTAATAGAAATTACATCCAAAACTTTCCTTAGATATATTTTAAATATAATAAACGAAATAATATTGTGAATAGAAAATGTCTAGGTCTGTTTTTACAATGAATTGTATGCCTAATTAGCTGGCTGAAAAATGTCTAGATAACTAGAAGTTTCGGCTATTATTTGATAAATAAATTAGGAAAAAGCGTATAAACATTAATACGTAAGATAACTACCTACTACTAAGATAAGGTACCCATACTTTTATAGACAAACTGAATATTGGATAGAGCAGCAGCATTTTTCATTTGATAACTTTTTGAAAGTATTGTTTTATGAAATGACTAGCTGTGCCCCGCGGTTACACCCGCGTCTATTTGAGGAAAATCCATACTAAAATATCCATTGCTGGCCACTTTATTACGTTTCACGGAACCCTAAAAATACGTAAATAAACAACAATGCATTGTTGTAGAACAAATTTGATTACTTCAAATGACACAAACTTCAAATGTAGACACGCGCCGTCACAGACTTCAACGACCAAAGAGAATTTAAATTCACGGAACTAAAGCTCTCGAAGAGAAATATTTTTCCCCGTTTACTTTACATTCTTCACTCATACTCCGTACCTATTGATAGTAGCGTAATGTTATATACCCTATAGCCTTCCTCGATAAATGGAGTATCCAACAAAAAAATAATCTTTCGTATCGGTCCAGTAGTTTCCGAGATCCTAGCGTTCAAACAAACAAACAAACTCTTCAGCTTTATAATATTAGTATAGATTGGTTCGAACTTTAATTCCTATCATTTCATTCCTCTAATTTCTATAATAGCTTGTAGACTACAGGCCCATGAACAAAATGTACGTAGTAAATGAACCACCAGGAGACCTATGTAGGGTGATAGAAGGGTATAAAGTAATAAGATTCAGCACTATGCCGTCACTTGTAAGCTGTCCAACTGAGTACAATCGAAGAGGGGGGGTTGCAACCCTCGATCATTTCTCTTTGTCGCATGATTTTTGTACGGCGTTGCAGAATAATAGATTAGAAGAGGTATTGAAACCATAAAAATTATAAATTTTAAGTTTTTAATTAGTTTGTCGGAAAAAATCGTGATTTTCCGACGATTTACAGTTTCAATTTGGGCATTTGATTATGTACGGCATTGGTTCCATACAGTTTCAATACCTCTCCTAATCCATTATTTCGCAATGCCGTACAAAAATCATGCGACAAGGAGAAATGATGGAGGTTTGCAACCCTCCCTCTTTGACTGTACTCAGTTGGACAGCTTACAAGTGACGGCATAGTGCTGAATCTTATTACTTTATACCCTTCTATCATCCTACATAGGTCTCCTGGTGGTTCATTTGACCCATACATTTTATTCACGGGCCTGTAGTCTATTGTATTAGTTTTAGAACAACTTGAAAAACCTTTGCCAACCTTTGCTCTGCAATAGGACCAGTGGCGAAGAGAGACTTAAGAGATTTTCACAACAAATTTTCATATAGGGGAGAGCCTATTTGAAAATTTGTTGGGGAGCCTAAGTAAAGGATGAAGGTTGTATACAGAGTTACTGGTAATCAAAATCCTGCGTCCGTAAGGGCATGTTCTGTATATTTAAACAAACAACTTTAATCAAAACTCAAATACGTATCCCAAAAAAAATTATTGTTGGCCTCTCTAGCACTGTTTAGTGGCTGTTTAGTGTTTATTCACTTCGGCACATCATTTATCGAGCGTTAAAGAGTACGTGCGTGTTGTTACGAAGAGTTCGATGCTTTCATACCGGTAAACTACACTTTTTTTTTATTTTGTATGGGAAAAAATAATACGAATTTTTAAAAACTGCAAAACCAAAATTGACTTATTTAATGTACTTAACATGCCCTTTAAAAGGATGCAGGCACCAATAACCCTGTGTAATGTTTACAAATTTTTGCTTACACGTTAGGGGCCTCTGTAGCCCGAGGGCCTCATTTCATTGATGCCGCTGATACGGCGGTAGCTACGCCCCTGATTGGGACAGATCAGACCGAAATATAAAAAAGTTAACAAACTTTACCGTTACAAAATTATACACTACACACAAACAGTGGTATATTGTGTTTGGATTTTCGCTGGATTTTTAGGGTTAGGTACATAACTTGCTAATAATCAAAAATGTTCTTATCCATAGATTAATTACCCCTTGATCGATAATAATCTCACGCTTTACCTAAAGTGAGGCATAACGTAGATTGATTTCGGCGTAAGATTAGGTACTGAAGTTCGCCAAACAAAACATTAATGTCGTGGAGTACCTATGTACAGTGAAGGACCACACAAACCATCATACTGTTTTTAATCGGAGACGTATGCACTAGCGCTTGACCTTGACAACTGATAGTAGTTTCGAACGGACTAAGCCAATATGGCTCACTAATAAAGGTCAGTACTCACATACGGTATTACTCGATAGTTTTGCTCGAAGTCGAGTAAAAATCAACGTGTGGACCGCAAAACTCACAGATCGAAGGCTCACACCGAGCCGGCTCGATGAAATTAAATGAAAGTATTTTCCTTCGAACCTACTCGAAGCGAGCCTCAATCTTGACTCGTACGTGTGTACGTGACTGCGAGTGGCGCGAGGCGAGGGTCAGTCTAGTATTGTTTATCGTGATTGAAACACGTGTTTTTAAGAGAAATGGATTTGCGAGTTTATCCCAGCACCTCTTTTACGTTTTTTCTTTTCATTTTCTTTGATTTTCTTATAAAGCACTGTGAGACTTGCCACTTGCCGTGTAAATACAGCCACCGTTTAGTTTGTTGCACAGACATCATTTGGCTCGAACGGTTCGTTGAATACTGAACGGCGCGCCTCACTCGATAGATCAATGCTCAATGTGTGGACGAAAGCCCATGCCATGGGTTTTACTCGATAGTTTAGCTCGATCGAGTAATACCGTATGTGAGTACTGACCTTATAATTTGCTTTACTTTTCTAACGCAGACCCGGTTTCTAGTCTTTATAATTCTATGTTCTTACCTCGTTATCCTTGTCAGCGTCCTTGATATGTTGAGCGATGAATCGGACGCTCTGCAGCGCAGCCGCCACTTCGGGGGATATGTTGCGAGGTATGAAGTTCATGGATTCTGTCACTGGGAAAACAAACCCTTTGAGTAAAATATACCCATAACTACGACTCTATACAAACAAAATAAAACAGTGAAATTTTTTGAATACGTCCTTCAACTTGCTTCTATGGTGTTCCGGCCTTCTGACTAAGGAACCTATTGCTGAAGTTTGAGAAAAGAAAATAAAAATAATTTCAAAATTGATGTACCTATTTGTGAACACGTAAGAGCACGCTCCACAGAAAGTACTGAGTAAAGACTAGAGACTCGATCTGTGTTTTTATTATGAAACTAAATAACAAAAGACGACTAAAATTATGCGAGGGAAAAATTTGAATTTGGAATGAAACTTATTTTTAAGACCACGGAGTTTCATGATGTGTTCGCTGCCGTAAGAGGTTCTAAATGCCACCGCCCACAGATACCTAGTGTTATTATTTCAATAAAGTGCATATTTGTATACATATATGTGGATAGATCAAGCTGAAATTTCGAATACAGGTAGATTATATTATATACCTCTAGTCTGGAAGAATATATGTATAGGCTTTATCCAGGTAAGATATCGGGAACGTGAACTACGCGGGTAACACCGTGGGCTGCTAGTATTTTATGCGAACCCACATCCCTGTCCCCTATTGCACCGCCACCCCACGCGACGGCACCACTGATACCGCGATCCGACAATAGCGTGTTGATCACGCGAACTCATAAGATTTTCCCTACCAAAAACTGGTCTAATCGGCTAAAGAAGTTTGAACTTAAATAATCCAATATACCTAAGTAAATACGATAGTAGTTACCTGAATGCCGCTGATGGAGGTGGCCGCTAGCTCCAAGAATGTCGTCTTCAGGGCCTGGTGACTTGCGGTAATCGCCGTTGTCATCATTCTTGGGGTTTCCGAAGGCATCAGTCAGACTATCCCGGCTGCTAGAGGACAAATAGAAAGACGGTTTGGTGACAACTAGTAAATGCAGATTTTCGCTGGTACCAGTGGAAGATCAGCGCCGGTTGGATACAATCGGTATTATGCTGAGCTGGGGCCGGCTTTTGGCAAAAATATGTAAATTATATTACAAATTTAAATGTAAAACATATAAATTATTAGATTAAGTTTCTTTGTCACAATAATCATGATTTTGATTTGTTATTAAAATCAAATCAGAACTTCTTAGTTTTTTTACTTAGTACAGAAATTTACGACATTTATGATGTAAAACTAACTCAAAGATATAAAACTTAACTTATGATAAGTGTCGCATTGTAACAGAAGGTTTAGTTTAGATTTAGTTATTATTTTGGCAAGTATCATTAAACAAATTCTTTTACCACGGGGTATTTTCAGAATAATAAATGTGAGTTAGTAATATATAGGGGTGAAAATATTCGTCACAATACAAGTAAGTACCTATTTCTTTTCATCACACAAATATTGGCCCTGTGTGGGAATCGAATCCACAGCATACGGCTCCGCAGGCAGACTTACAACCAGCTAAGCCACTACACAAGTAAATATTAGAAGTAATATGTCAACGATTAGGATCAATCTGTGTGCAATACAAACATCATTTGCAACTACCCTGTTACCCCATAGAATAATTCCATAACATAACCGAACAACAGACTTCCGCCACGATAACTTCATTTACGAATCGGCAGCTATGGCTTACGTTGTGGTAGATGCGTTAGCAGTTATTCCTTCGTCCGGCGTCACGTGTGCGAACTAATAACGGAGAAATTAGGGGCATGGGGCTCTATAAACACGATACAATGTGGCTGTGGCTACAACAATCTCGATATTTTGCTGCCCTCGAAATTATTTTAGTGTCGCGAGTCGCTAAGTACCAGGAAATAAAATTTACAAAATCCCTTGGTTGACGACTGCAGTAATATGATACCGTCATAGTTATTGAATTAGGTGTCATTGAGAATAATTAACATTATTGATGTTACTGTATTTGTCGCTTTGCGAAATTCGGTGGTAAGACTCTTTCTATCTATCTAATGTACAAATTTCACTATGTTCCAGTTTAAAAGGCAATGCTTCCAGAAAAATACCAAAACATAGAGATAAATCATCGTATGGCTGATATAAAATTCTGTGGTAGATCTCTTTGCGGTCGGGATCTTTCTAGAATTTGCTTGGGTAAGTATAATTAGTAATAAGTACAATACCACTGAAAGTTAATCTATCGCCAAGTAGTAATATGAGTACCTACATTTCTGTTCTCCCGCTTCAATGGCAATAATTTCAAATTAATATTTTGAGCAAAGAGATAAATAAATAGTAGTTTATCTCTAGGTGACGAGCGCAGCTCAGCGCTGGGCAATCACTTGGACTTTTCATGTGAAGTACTGCAGCAAGAAACAATGTAAAATAAAGCACTTGCTTTTTTATAAGTTTAAGTGCTTTGACGAACAAGGCGCGCGCTTAATAGTAAGCAACACGCATGCCCATAACACCACAGCGCCATGCAACTACTTGAATATGAAGAGTTCAAATCACTGCTTACCACTGCACTGCACTGGTCACCCGAATATATAAAATAATCTATCACTATTTTATGGAAACGTAATCCGCCAATAATATTTGCAAAGAACTGCTTGGCGGTAAAAGTATGGAATCCGAGATTTTTGTAATTTCAATTTCCGTCCGTGAATATTCAAAATTCTTAAGGTCATAAGTCAAATCCTGCCAGTATGTCTGAGTATATTTTCAAGTGCAGATGGACAAGTTTTTTCACTAATGGCATTAAAGGTGAAGAATAATATTGCAAGAAAACCAGCGTTTTCCTAGAATCTCTCAAAGTCATGCTAATCCAGGCTGGGTTAACATCCTCGATCATGAGATAAACTGCCAATTTCCAGTGGGAACATTTCCTTCAACCATCAACCCAATAGAAAGTAGAGCAAAAATAGAGCAATGGCGGATCTAGATCTTGCGCCAGGGCACACCCCGGACACTCGGCCTAAACTCCATACAAACGGTGAAGTTGACATACCTACACTCACACAACTACGCATATGTCGTTCGAACACATTTACGCATGTGTGCGTGTCATCTAGGGTTACTAAATTATTTTATGGAATAGCTGTGACCATCACTCGTTACCATAAGTTATTGGCGCCACTGACATATTTCACAACGATTAACGAAAGCCGCAGTTTAAAAACAACGAGTTTAATAGTTTCGTCACAGCACTTCAGTGTTGGCGCGTACTTCTAACCAGAATAGCTTAACACAGTTTATAAAAATGATTCAATCTTAGTAGAAATTCTTATGAAATTAAAAATCTCTATTCTTGTTTCGTATAACAGACGAAAAATTTGGTACCATTTTGTTAAATAATACAGCATCATGGTCGTATTCTCATAGAAAATTATCGTCCAATATAATAACCCTTCGTTGAGTTCGCCTCGCGTCCGCGAGGGGGAGGAAGCTTGAAATTGGCGGGGGGTGGGGAGTGTCCGTTCTATCTATATTATCTATTCTATGGCCAGGGGGGGAGTCCCTTAGGTGTAGTCAAGCCCCAAGACCGTGGGAAAAGTAAGTGCGTCCATTTTAATTAGTAGTTAGGTTCTGGACCTCCTGGTCCTGGTTCTGGTCCTAGGTTCTGGACCCAGGCCAGGGCCAGGGAGGTCATGACGTCATGACCTCCTTTGATTCGTCCTTGCCATAGAGTCCCCACTGCTGGGCGCAGGTCTCGTCTTAAATAAGTAGGGAGTTAACACGCTGGCCAAGTTGTTGGTTGGCAGAGTCCACTTGTCTTTGAAGAGTTAAATCTTCACTGACAAGCAGGTTTCGTCATGATGTATTTTTTCACATTTTTTTAGTTAGCGGCTTTAACGCACATGACTTTGAAAAGACAAGTGGTGCGCGTGGGGTTCGAATCGAAAATTGCCGTTTTCTTGCACAGCCATAACTTTTGCAACGTGGGAAAGTTTAGTGCGCTGGTTACGCAATTTCTGTGAATAGATTTTTAAATTCAATAGCTTGTCTCTGTAGATTTAGTAGGAGTAAATAGAGGGAATGTAATAATGAAGTACCTTTAAGTATCATTTGAACTCGGGAAGTCTCTAGTTTCTAAAACAAAAGACCTTTTATCCGCCATTTCCAAATATTGACTGGAGCCTAATTCGTTAACAATTCGCCCGCGGCGCGGCGTAAACATCCCTCTTCGGCCGAAAGTGCTTTATACATACCTACTTACGTTTTACTTTAAACCAACTTATCCTTACGCTACAAAAAGAGATGGAACTAAATATTTCTGATATAAAACAGTCGCGTTGTACCAAAATCCGACAGAGGCTCTACCAATTGACTTTGTGGCTATGTTGGTCTTATTGTACCCTAATTTCTGTTCGCCGTTCTAAAGAAAAAGTATTTTGCTTATTTTTAGATAAATACTACTTTGGTGAGACACTTGAAAAGGGAATACTGAGAATTCGCTTCCTGAAAATGTTCTAGTAAGTTTCCAGTTTTGCATTTTTCGTGTCTAGATAATTGAACGAAAGTTCTGTAGATTTTGTTTATAATATTGAATGTCAAGGCAATCCGGACATGCCCTTAGAAACACAATCCCACAGAACTAAGCATACGTAGCTCACTTTATGTTCCCACAGCTGGGAATCGGGAACTTCATCTCACAAGAAGAGTTGTAATCCATCGACTAGTCAAGGTTGGTAAAAGATACATTTTCTCAAAATATGTCTTTCCTTGTCTTTTTGACGCCGATTTTCATGTTTTCCTTCACGGTTAAAGTCAATTCAATATCAACAAGGTCATAACAAAATCTACTATGGAGCGGACTTACCTAGAAGAAACCGATTATCTGATTTGAAAACACCAAGATTGAAAACATCGGGAAAACTTCATTCAGGCTACGCATCCCACAGCCTAGACGTAATGAAAAATCAAAATAATTTAAAACTATCGTGTAAATGTTATGCTATTGCGACCGGTCTATAATATTCAGCTGGCTAAGGCACCATTAAACCATTAACCATAAAAAACATGCAACTTGAAACTTCTCGTAGTATAATCATTTATTATAGTTATCGAATAAATTGAGTCTGCTATTTTTCACAACAATTCAGTTCAACGATACTGAGGCTAAGAACTCATGGAGTGATTTTCACCCGCGCCCGCCGCGGTTGCGGAACTACGGTTTTCTTTCAAAACTCACGAGACCGCTGATTTTCGCGGTTTCGCAGCCACCAGCCAGCCACGCTGCCAAAAAGTCGTCAAAAAGACAAAGAAAGATATATTTTGAGAAAATGTGTCTTTTACCAACGCACGGTTCTGACGCGTGAGCCGCAAGCAACCGCTCGCGCCGCGACGCGTCGTAAGTTGTACTTTCACTTTTACATATAAATCTGCATTCTACAGAAGCTGCGGGCCCGCAACCGCAGTGGTCGCGGGTGAAAATTGCTCCATGAATTCTTAGCCTAAAGCGCGCAATTTCGATACCGGCAGCATTTCTGACATTTTCCGCTCGTACGGAGTATCCAATAAATTGCGCGCATTGAATAGAAATCACTGCGAAGATCATAATTCGACGTTTTGTTCTGTAATCAATGCAGCGTCGAACGAGGAATTATTGGCATTCTGTATTGTCTGTTACGTACGGCCAGTTGGCACATCGTAATCGTATATAGTGGTTAGAATGAAACAATGTAAATTTTAGGCTGTAATAGGTACGAGTACAATACTTAGGTACTTTATACGGCAGTATTACAAACATTTGTTCAGGACCTGTCCAAAAAGCAGCGTTGCGTCTTTCCATTCTATACAAGGCCAGAACGCAAGGGTATGAAACTAATCACGTATAGATTGGAAATACGTTTTTTACTAAATTCTTCCAAACCATACAAGACCAGTACGCAAATACTCGCGTATACTTTGTAACGTAGAAGTATTATGTTGTTCCAAAATATACAGCGCCAGTACGCATACGGACTAATCGTGTATGTTTTGGAATAGGCGCGCAAAACTCTAAAATTACAATTTGTACGTGAGCAGTTGCATGCTCGCCATTTTGATTTATTGACCTAGCTCTTAATTGATTTATTGTAGATGTTGGTTTCCCAGATCCGACTCGGAGCACCCCGACTCCAACTAGTCTTGTCGCTACTACCCCTAGAGTGTATATAAAAAATGCGGGACCCAGAAGCTCAAGGGAGGTCCTGAGTAGAGCGAGCCATACGAGGCCTAGCGAAGCGTAGGGGGAGGTGGCGAGCGAAGCGAGCCGGCGACCTCCGTAGTGGAGCTCAATCCGAGTATGGAGAAGCGACACTCAGGGCTGACCGCAGAGCTTCTGGCGGGAGCCTACCCAGAGTCAAATCTCAGTGATAGCCCCTCATCGGATCGACAACATACACAATCGGTACGGAAAAATCTTGTATGCATTGTAATAACAGATTTAAAACAACATTACAATTTAATAATTATACTCGAACGCGAACAGTTTCCTATGGCTGCGTTCTGGCGTTGTATAGAATGGAAAGATGCGACGCGAGCATCCACGTTACAAACTATACACGATCAGTACGCAAAACTCTTGTATGGTTTGTAATAACAGATTTTAAACCGACATTACAATATATACGCCAGCAGTTTCCTATGGCTGCGTTCTGGCGTTGTATAGAATAGAAATACGCAGCAGCGTTAGCTGTATTTGTGCAGTTTTCGGAGCTATCTAGGTAGATTCAAAAGAAACATCAACCAATGATTATTAATTTTCTCAGAAAAAACAAGAACCTACTTTAAAATTAATTCAATTTAAAATAAAATTCAGACACTCGGCTAAATTGAAACTATGACTATATAGTAGTCCATATGAATGTAAACAAATTACACTACAACTTCGATTTCGATAAAATTGATATGGGAAATTTATATGTCATAATCATCATCAACAGCCCACTAAACGTTCCCACTGCTGGGACTCGGGGCCTTCTCTCGCAAGGAGATAGTTCAGGCCATAATCCACCACGCTGGCCCAGTGCGGGTTGGTGGATGACACATGACTTCGAAAGATTCTAGGTACATGTCGGTTTCCTCACGATGTTATCCTTCACTGTTTTAAGTTAGCGGCATTATTATGTAATAATTTATGTATATAATTTATATGTACCAAACAAAAAATAAACACATCTATTCATACAACCGAATTGAGAAACTCCTCCTTTTTTGAGTTGGTTAAAAATACATAAAATTTCTGCAAAATCTTGACTCTTAAGTGATAGTTATTTATGTTTCAATCTCCTCACAACGAAGCCACAGAAATTAAAATATGTTTTTGAAAACATGCATTTACTGGAAAAGTAGACACTATTTGGATTTATACTTACACCACGGGATAGACACTAAGGGCTCCCACACAAAACTGCGATGCGATGCGACGCCGCATCGGAGGTACTTGCGATGGTGAATTGCTCCGATGCGGCGTCGCATCGCATCGCATCGCAGTTTTGTGTGGGAGACCTAAAATACGAATATTTTGTAAGTAATCATAAAAGCAAAATCAAATTTTCGTATCTCGTAAGTGACATCGTTAACATGGCTAACGTTCTAAAGATACGAACGAAGAAGTTTGACTCTACTTTTGTGATAAGAACGTCTAGACTGTGGAATACGTTGCCTGAGTGGGTTTTCCCCGATGGTTACAATCTTTGTGTTTTCAAATCGAGAGTGAATCGGTTTCTTCTAGGTAAACACGCTCCATCGTAGACCGCATCGTCGCTTAATATCAGGCGAGATGGCGGTCAAGTGTAAACCTATAACAGCTAAAAAAAGGTAAGCACGTTCCATCGTAGACCGCGTAGTCGCATATTATTAGGCGAGATGGCGTTCAAGTGTAAACCTAATAATTATTATAATAGTTTAAAAAACTATAAAACTCGCCTTTGCATTTCAAATAGCAAATCCGCCACCTTGGAACGGCCGCAATGTTGGATTTAGGTTACGTGATTATTTTTTTCGTATCCCATTCAGCAACCCCTTTCATTTAACACCCTTAAAGGGGTGCATTTCAAATAGCCAATCCGCCATCTTGGATGTCCGCCATGTTGGATTTAAGTCACGTGACTATTTTTTATTTTATTTCTGACAGCAAACCCTTTCATTGGTACCCATATCATGGGGATGCATTTCAAATAGCCTGTCCGCCGTCTTGGATGTCCGCCATATTGGATTTAAGTCACCTGACTATTTTTTTCGTATTTTTGGCAGCAAACCCTTTCATTTGATACCCATATCATGGGGGTGGATTTCAAAGAGCCAGTCCGCCTTCTTGGGGAGGCCGCCATATTGGATTTGTAATGACGTTTTTTAGTTAGTCGTGTATTGTCATCAGAACTCAGACCGTGTGCAAAATTTCATCCTAATCGAAGACCGGGAAGTGGGTCAAATTAAGATTCCAAGATTTTCTTACAGACATAGTTACAAGTGAAGCTAATAAAAGCGTGTTAAAAAGTAAAATAAAATCCAGCGCACTTACCTCATGTCGAGCTCATTGGTGTATCCGTTGGAGACGAAAGTGTCATCATACTCGGGCAGAGAGTACTTCGTGCGACGCATCATCAGAATCTTCGGCATCAGCTGGAGGAACACCTTCCTCATCCAGGGCGGCAGGTTGTGAGTTGACGGGGACCTGAGGAAGGAATACGTTGTAGAATTGTATTTCCTAAAAAATTTGTTTAATTTCAAACACGATCATCTCTTTGAGTACATAAAATTTTGGGATTTGCTATCAAAATTCGTAAAAAAACGTGCGTTTGTATGTGTTTTTGGCTCTGGATCACCAGTTGCCGTTCTTCCGACTAGACCAAGCCGCAACTTCAAGCCGTAAGCCGTAACGTAACTGGACGTCTACTCTAATTCTACGAAAACGTAATTTGGAAAAAAAGTCGCGACTTTCCTGCTCTCGTTCTACTTCGTTTCGTCCGATAAAACATTGTTTGACGTTCAAATGTTCTAAGCATTCTATAATTAGAGTAGGTTGTAGACGTTTTAAATGGACAAAACGACGGATCGAAGTAGAATCGGAGTTGGATAGTCGCGAGATTATTTCGAAGTTACGTTTTCGTAGAAAGAGAGTAGACGTCCTGTTTACAATGCATAATATTTAATTTTTAATTGTGAAATTTAGCCGTTCCTTTGTATATTGAGCACGCTAACTGTAAAATCATAATGAAACTATTTTGTTTGTGCAGACTGTAATAACACGAAGTTAAGAAATGATGTAACATATACCTGAATGTTATAAACTTACACGGTAATGAAATTCATTTTTATCCCCCATTTAACATTAAAACGTGGTAGACTCATAAACCGTTTCGTAGTCGTCGTTACGAAGCGTTAATGAGGTCGTAACGTTTCACGCGAATTATTATTTACACGCGCATTGTAATTACTTGTAACGTTTATCCGTTATCTTTTGCTAAATTCACTTTTATTACTTTTTAGACTCACCGCTGTATTACAAAACTTAAGCTCAATCTCGGAAGTTCGAGTTCGTTCCATTTTCCTTTTGCTTTCCTTTGACGACGAATTTCCATATTAAACAACTGGCAGTGGTGCGCGGTTTTACCCGCTTAGTTCCCGTTATTTTCTCAGGATACAGATCCTATGTTATTTTAGACTATAATCTAACTGTATTTCAAATTTCAACTCGATCTGGTCCGACGTGATTGAACAACACACATCAAAACTTTGACATTTACAATATTAGTAGGATAGCGGGGTCTAGGATAGAACGCGATTGATTAGAAAAAAACAAGAACATTATTTTTGATTTAAAAATTTCGTGTTGTTTTCTAATCTAATCGTGAATTTCTAAACCATTGAACCAATTTTAATCAAAAACGGCAAACAGTTTATAGCTCCGATACATGGCAGAACGATTTGTTCGATCATTCCGAATTGCTACCATAAACCGGTGGCGTTTGCGTTAAAAAATAAATTTTCAATACTATAAGTTATAAGCAACAGCTTGCTTCTCATAAACTGCGTTCCGATTCACCCATACACTACATGAAAGATGATGCAATAGAGATAGTCGAGGATGACATCAATTTTTTACGCAACATTGTACCGTAACGATAGAATGAACTGTAAATTTATAATATTGTCGATGAATAAACCTTAGTGTTACCAGCTTGTGATATTTATTTATATCATAAAACTAAAACGCTTCAATATCAGCCGCTATCCTAAGAGAATTTACATATTTTTCGGAATAAAAAATAGATTGTGATTTCAAACTAATTTTAACAATTCTTTACCTATTAGTATTATCTGGATGATACTGAAACACTATATCACATTATGCGTTTTCTTATAAATGGCCGTATGGCAGTTGTACTCAAACGGCCTCCACTCCACACGCCGAAGAAGCGTTAGTGACGTGTTAGCTTACATAAATTATGTAAGTAACACTTCTTAAGTGTTAGAGCGTGCCCATGAGCATGGCCAATGGCCATGTTTCGCTCCGCTCTGGTTTCATCCGCGTAGTTTCCAAAGTGAGCTTTCAAATTCTGAGTTATAAGTTTTCACTTCTATCGGCAGTTCCTATGACTGCCAATTTTTGAAGTGAAAACTTCTTTAGGCGCGCTATAGACAGAATTTTCGTGGGCTGTGAAATGGATTCATCAATCGTCACGCTTGGATATGATAATGAATCGGATCGGATATGAAATCTTCGGGTAAACTCGGTAAAAACGGCCAGGTAGGTACCAGGGCAACAGAAACAGTAAAGAGTTTTGATTACCTATCTCCAACAGCCCAGCGTTTATCCCCAGATACCAGGACAACAGAAAGATAAAAGAGTTGCGTTTGCCCCTAGGTCCCAGTACCAGGGCAACAGCAAGTTTTCACTTCTATCGGCAGTTCCTATGACTGCCAATTTGTTTTATTATTATGGTATACTAACAGCGCCCTGCGGTTTTTCCCGCGTAGTCGCCGTTCCCATTACTTCCCCGACATACGAAATAGCATATGTGTTCTTCCAGACTATCATTTGTGTTCCAAATTTCCGCTCCGATGTTCAGACGCTACGACGTGATTGAGCAACAAACATCAAAAAATTTACATTTATAATATTAATTAATATATGGTTATGGTTATGGTTATACTCCACGGGTTCATGTTTCATTAAAAGGAAAAAATGTTAAAAACCTTTATTTTGTTTTTCATAAAACAACGTTCCGATTTGCTCGTACATTACGCGAGATATAGCAGTCAGAGGATGACGCCGATGTTTTACGGAACATTGTCCTCGACGATAGAGTGGCTTCACAATTTATAAATATTACCATGGAAAAGCTTACGTTACGAGCTTGTAATAATTTTATTTCAAACTCAATAGTTTTCATTTTTACGATGACGTAGTTTTTAGCCGTAACAAAATAATAGTATGCTCCATCGTAGACCGCATCATCGATTGACATCAGGAGAGGTGGCGGACAACTGAAAACCTATTAACAAAATTGAAACTAAGCTTAAACTAACGAAACAACGGATTAAAATAGAAATATCTGTCGAAACACTTTTATGTAGGTTTTTTTTTGTGTGGAGTGACGCGACGAGCAAGACATGTGCCTGATGGTAAGCAACAACACCTACCCATAAATGAACAGTGTCACGCAGCTATTGGAACAAGAAGTCATGGCCAGAGATGTAGGATTTTATATAAACATTGCTCTTAAAACCGGAACACAGTGATGTTTTCACATTACTACTTAACGATAGAATAACTAGCAGGTGGGCTCTAGAAAGAGTCCTATCACTACTAAAATTGATCTACAGCTTTTAAGATTTATCAAAAATGAAGTCTTAAAAGGATCAAATGAATACCCAAAATGTCAAACAATGATAATTTTAAGGTATTTTATTATGTTATATTTTATTATATTTTATATAATAGTGCGATAATTTTAAGGTATTGAAACATACATAAGTGCATTAAAATAAAGTACCATCCTTAGTATATTATGCGATGTCCATATTTCACTCACTATTGTGCCCGTATCGCGGCGGTAACAATGCAATGACTAGATTTATATTGTGCCTAGCTTTTGCCCGCTGACCTAAGGTGCAATGTATAACGCACAACGCGATAAAAGTGGAGTTGGCGATTGATAAAATTGAACAGGGTATGCAGATTGTACCAAAAGGGGTGTATTGTACTTGCTTTAGACATTGTTTGCTTTTGAAGCAAACCTTTTTTTTAGTGGGTGGATCTGCCCTCCCAAACTTCAGGCGCCCGGAATTATGTTATCGTTGGGAAGAGTGAGCTCACTCTTTCCGTTCTAGTCGGTTGTGGGAAGCGGTGAACGCCGGACATTTTTACATATCACTACTCGTTGACAACAACCAAAATGATTAGAACCACAACAAACCTCGCCGCTAGCGATTCTAGGGGTCAAGTAGATTGGTTTGCTATGTGCCAAATAACACGAGAATAAGGTTCATTCCCTGACCTTCACCACGATATCACAAAATTCATTCATTGTGAGGCCGCCTCGCACCACGAAATTCTAGCGATACTATTAGGCATAGTTTGTATGGTATACGATAGAATTAGCGATACAAGTAATATTTTGCGATATTCTAGAGTAGGTCAGGGAATGAGCCTTATTCTCATGTTATTTGGCACATAGCGTAGTTGTAAACTGGTCACGATACACCACACAGACGCGGTTTGTTAACAATTTGAAGGTGCTCAGGACACATCTTTTGATTTATATCGATGGTGGGAGGACTCTTTATTCAACGACCAAGCAGCAATGTGCAACTATTGGTGTCTTCTGGCTCTGCAATTGCCCATGTTTCCAAAAAATACTGGAAGTATTAAGTTAAGGAAGGAAGAAGGAATTAAGTACCAATAAAATGAAGGGTGTTTTTTTGGAAAATGTTGTAATACGGAAATCATTATTTTAGTCATAGGTACCTACTCAATTCGTACGAAATTTCATGCAAATATGTTCAAGGAATAAAAAGTGTCAATACAATCGTTCATCCTCTATTTCACCCCCTTGGGGTTGAATTTCGAAAAACCCTTCCTTAGTGGGTTATAAGAAAAATATGTGTGCGAAATTTTAAGTTTTTAGCTCTTACAGTTTGTGCTGTGCGTTAATCCTCGATGTTCGACCTTTGACTTCGAATAAAAAAAAATCCACACACCGGAATGATTCGGAACTTTCAGAGGTTACTTTTAATTATGTTTTAAACAAGTGCACGAACTTTCAGCTTGCTGTTAATTTATGTCCCTTTACTTTTCTATTTTAGCTTTTTATTTAAATTAAGAGTGACGAGACGAGCAAGATATGTGCCTGATGATAAGCAACATGCCTGTCACATAACAGCACAGTGACACGCAGCTATTGGAACATGAAGAGTCCAAATCATTACCCAGCACTGCACTGCGCTCGTCACCCAGAGATCTAAGATGTTATATCTCTAAGCCCTGTAATTTCTCTGTAAACATTGCCCTTCAAACCGGAACACAGTAATGTTTGCACATTACTGTTTGGCGGTAGAATATCTGGCAAAGGTGTGGTACTTCTCCAGGCGGACTCTGCTAAGAGTCCTACCACCACATGGTCTAATTTGACCGGACTATATCTAGCATTTCGCTGCGCTTGTCGCCTAAAACTATCAGATGATTTCTTTTCCCAATAATTTTACTGAGACCATTGCCTTTGAAACATAAACAGTTATGTTTGCACATTACCGTTTGGCGGTTGGCGAATACCTGACAAAAGTGGTTAAGAAATGTGGAAATTATTTTTTGTGGTGATACCACAGAAATCTAAAAAATAAAAAATAAAAATAATTATTTAGATTTCTGTGGGTGATACAATATTACAAAGCAATGTCAACTTCAATCAACATGTAAAGATGCTTATACGGGCGACTAAAATTGCTCAATTCTAGTCAATACTCGTCAACTATGACGTCACGACAACATCAAGCAATTTACGGCAACGGCAACAAGCATCAATACTGCGCAATACAGTATTGAGCGATATCGCGCAACTTCATCAACTAGGCAATACTGCCCTACACGAGCATTTCAGTATTCGCTCGCTATGGACGACATTGTTCTTGCTGCGGCGGCTTGTAGCGCCATCCGACCTCTCGCTCTCCCCGCGGAAGCAAGACGGCAAGCCGCAAAACAAACAAGTGCGAATGAGATATATACAAAAATTGCTAGGAATTTCCAAGCCCATTGGATATTCGTCAATTCGTATCGGCGACATTGAGCAATATGAAATATCTGGAGCAATTAGAAGCAATATCGCCGAAATAATTGCCGCAATTTATTTGCGTTTAATTGCTCCATTAATTGCTCCAGATCGGTCCATTCGTGTCGCCGAGCAATTATTGCCCTCGTGTAAGCGCACCTTATGCGAACAAAAGTCATAATAAAGCAATTTCAAATATAAACGAGTAGATACGCAAATATCAGTAACAGCGGCAAATCAATCGGAAATTTCCCCGAACCAGATCACATTTCCGATAAAGCCCCGATCTGTTTACACGTTAACCACAACAGTTTCTGAAATCTAATTGGTATGGAACAACCGCCCTATTCCATAACAGCAAAACTCATAACGCAAAACATGATAAGCGGCCCGATTCGTGATTCGTTTACCGGTATAATTTGCCACGTCCTTCGTATTCTAAATCTAAATCATAACGTAAGCACAATTTTGTTTCTTTGAGTTCGTTTGATGCTACTAATGTCAAAAATATCTGCTGAATCTATGGTAATTTGGGAGCCTTTTGTTTCTCGTTCTTGAATTTCTAAATGTTCAGCAAATGGCGATTAGCTTCACAGCTATACTAGTACTGATAGTAAGTCAGTTTATATAGGCGTTTGTTCGAGTTTTGCTTCTGGCTCATCATGAATATCGCCTACGGTATACATATATGCTCTATCACCAAGTCAAAAACTATGACGGTTGCATATAATAAATTGTTAACTAGTAGATAAAATATGTACAAATAATACTCTCAATTTTGGCTCACCATAGACAAACCGATTTTGATAAAACAAAATATTTGGTGTAACTTAATTTAAGTAAGAGTAACATTAGTCTTTAATTTGACAAATAAATACAGGTTCATTTTATAATTTGTAAGCTGGTTACTCATATCAGGAGATCTCTCATGTCTCGGGTTGAAATTTGGGACACAATAAGATTATATAGACTGGAATAGCACGCGCGCAAATTTTTATCGCAAATTGAAAGAAACAGGAACTATGTGGATAAAACCGCGGAGTGTTGCTAGTGAAATAATTATTTAGATTGCGATTAAACCCAGTGTAATATTTTCAATCTGATCACATAAATATGAAATACCCATTGAGATTAATAGGCAAAGTAATATGCAACGACCGCATTATTTTTCGTAATAAAATTAACTAGTTATTTTTTTATTGAGATCATTTGTAGAGTTACAGTAACGTAGTCGTAACGAGTCCCGTGTTCAAGTAAAACTGGACCGGTTCTGTTTTTTTAAAATGCCAATATGCTATTACGGAATACAGACCGGGGATCCATTTGCGTATTGATACACGGGATGTGACATAATGGGAATCATGGGATCGAGTAATACATTGATTAGGAGTTAGTTATTGGATTTAATGTTCGAATATTAATTTTAATAATTGAGCTTTTGTAGCAAAGAATAAGCAGCCTGCTGCAGGAATTTGAAGTGTTCTCTCATAAGACACGAAACTGGCCAAGTGCGAGTTGGAGTAGGTCGTTTGGTCGGTCGGTCGGTCGTCGGTCCGAAAGATATCTTTCTTGGAACTTGAATCACGATGACTTTTTTCTCGTTAAATCCAATGCTGATGACAAACTTGGCCATCACCTCTTGGAAAACTGACTATTACTAAACTGACTAACTAGATGTGCAAGCGACCATTCGAACCTATGATCTTACCATTGTGGAATCTAACGTTACCCTCACTAGTTCACCAAGGTGTGTGTGTTGTGACCGTTGTAGAGCTTTTATTCCTGTGTCTTATTATTTGTGAAAAAAACATTTGAAACATTTTATTTCGTAAATCTACAAAGTTACAGGTAAAGCGCGGATTAAAACTAAAACTTTTTTCTATACTAAATGTCAAAAATGTAACTACGTGGAATATCTTTACTTTTCTTTAATGGTACTAAAGATACAAAGTTGTATCACTAGCTCCATAAGTATCGGTTGACAATTACGGGGGAATATCTTCATTTTTCTTTCATGGTACTAAGGATACAAAGTTGTGTCATTTGTACCATCAATGGTACTACTGACATTAAGGCTAAAAATCGCATAATACCAACACAATCATTGGTGTTCCTACGGATTTTGACACAAGGGCAACTTTGCCCATCCCTGAAAAAGTCGAACCATTTTTTTCCTAAGAAGGGCAAATATAGTGTGCGGTGTAGTGATAGTGGCAATGGCGTGCACTGCACCTTTGAAAAAAAAAAAGGTGGACATTTTTGTACACAGTAACTAGCCCCAATTTAAGGAAATTATATTTAAGAAAATGTATCCCTATTACTAGCAGTCCGTTCCGGCTTCGGCCGTGATACATATATAGTCTATACTCAGGTCTCCTGTACAACCAACGGTGAAAGAATTTTTGAAATCGGTCCAGTAATACCTGAGATTATCGCTTTCAAACAAAAGACCTCTTCAGCTTTATAATATTAATATAGAAGATTATTTATTTATCAGATAGCTGATACAATAATTATTTAATTGTAAAAATACATAGGTAATTATGTAATACAGAAACACTTAGGTATAGAACAAACATTTGTAATCATCATATAAATATATGCCCAGAGTGGGAATCATGGTCAAATGTGGCTTCGTAGACAGACTTCCTGTCAATTAAGTCACGAGGCTATTCAAATATGAATTTGAACTGCGCATTTAGTAATTCATAACAGAAAACTATATATTATTCGTACTTAGGTATAGGTTATAGGTAGGGTTCCCTGATTTCACACAAAGAATTCAAGCCGAAATCTACGTAGGTCAAGTGCAAATTACGGTTGTCACATAGACATATTTATGACCAAGCAAGCAGCAAGTGACCGAGTATTTTCTAGTAACATATCGTTTTCATAATAACTATAGGTAAGCACTAAGCACACTCCATAGTAGACCGCATCGTTGCTTTACATTAGGCGAGAGGGTGGTCAATTACAAACCTCTCGTTGTAAAACCTTTTTCTTTTTATAGGCTAGAGTGACAAGACAAGCTGGACATGTGCCCGATGGTAAGCAACAAGCCTGCCCATAACAGCAGTGACACGCAGCTATTGGAACAAAAAGACTCCCAATCATTACCTAGCACCGCACTGCGCTCGTTTATTGCCGGAGATTTAAAGTGTTTTATCTCTTAGCACAGTAATTTATCTGGACACATTGCCCTTCAAACCAGAACACAGTAATGTTTGCACACTACTGGTTGCCGGCAGAATAGCTGGCAAAGGTGTGGTACTTCTCCAGATGCACTCTGCAAATTGGCCTACCACTACTAAAATTCACCTTTACAAAAAAATCCTCACAATATTTTTTTCACCAAAATCAATAATCATGACAATTAGGAATGTACCTATAGAAAAAACTTTGCAGAAATATTAAAAATGAGTTGATACTAGCCACACGTATATTTATAGTAAAAGCGAATTAAAATTAAATTAAATAGGTTATATTTACCTAGCACAGTGCGTCCGTGACGAGATATTCTATTAAGCTTGTAGGATAGAAAGCTTATTGTATCTAGGCTGTAAAAGAAAAAGAATATCTAAGAAGACAGTCAGCGATAGTTCCAGAATTAGCGCAGTGCAGGAAGACAGCTTGTGTAACATCTGAAATATACTTACCTAAAGTGAACGTTGAGCACTAATACAGTCATCCAAACACTGAGCGACACCAATATCATCGTAAACAGCAAGTATTTCCCTAAAAGAGGTATCGCCAATGACGTAGGTGGTATAATCTCAGCCAACAGCAGGAAAAATACCGTCAACGACACCAGTATAGAGATGCTTAATGATATCTAGGAGGAAGAAATCAATTATATATTACCTGAAATGTACGTTTACTATGCACACAGTAACCAATACGCTGAGTGAGACGAGTATCATGGTGAATAGTAGATATTTCCCAAGCAAGGGTATCGCCAAGGAGGTTGGCGGGATGATCTCAGCCAGACCGAGGAAGAACACAGTGAGGGACACCAGGATGGAGATGCAGAGCGAGATCTAGGGAAGAGAAGTCTCTTTTGAAATACACAAGTCATTTTTGTGGATTTTATGTGCACTACTTTCGTTTGGTTAGGGTTTTAATGTAGTTAGAAGGATAATATAGTAAACGAGTTGAGTGCAGAGATAAAGATTATAATATACCATGTCTATTATGTTTTGATTGACCGACTACTGATTATTTTTTTGTTATTGACTAGCTGTAACCTGCCTCCTGCGCGAAAATTGGTCATACTAACTCAGAAACTTTATTTGACTCATGCACAACAACTTTGCCTAAGACGATCACATGATCTAATATGAATAATGATCATGTTTACGATTCTATAAAGGACACACAGACAAACATTCCTTATATTCATTCTCGTCCTCTGATTTCTTTAAACAGCGCCACTCATTGTTTTGAAGACGGGTTAAAGAATGAGAGATGAGTAGTGTAATTGCCGTCCATGAGCTAAAACACATTCAAGTATCCAAATATTTTTTTAGTTTTTGTTGGAATCGGAAGCACAATAAAGAAATTCGAGAATTCACTTTGCGTTTTTATCGCACACAGGCCTACGTTTGTCTTGTGTAAATATAACCAAAGCGACGGTGTGATCTAATATGACACATGCTGTCCTAGATGATATATATTCACTCTAAGTTTGATAAGTTTCATAAAAATGTATCTACTTTTTCAACTTTATTTAAAACTGCATTCAACTCACGTACGTACTATCTTTATATTTAATTTATGTTATATTACACTTTCTGCGAATTTAACCAATCCTTATTTAAGTTCATACGATTTTAAAGCTCTTAACTGTTTAACTTACCTTACTTTAACTTAATTTAAATCAACAATGCTTTTAAGCTTAAAATCTCTGATTAACTTTTAAAAGATCATAATTAGAATAATTCGCTGTGTTGATATATTTAAGGTTTGTTTGATATTATCGTTAATGTCTACTTGTAATGCACTTAAAATCCAATATTTGATTTAGACTCATTGTCTTTCCACACACACTAAAATACACTCTGATGGATGAGTGAAATGAAATTTAAATTAAATGACAGGGATCATGAAACATTCGTAGCTAACAAACATTATAGACATCTGCAGGCTCCAAATCTACATACATTTTCATTATATGTCATCATGCACATGTCAAATTCTAATACAAAAATATAATTACAAGAATACAGTTACAAATGTTTGTAATAAAAATCTATTATCACACGTTGATAATCATAGCTTGAGTACAGGTCTACGACATTGCCATCTCAATTTTTTATTATTATTTGTGTAAAAGACTGACCACGATTATTCCGTAGTTATAGTATAACTTTTTCAACTTCAACACCTATAGAGGTAGTGTTCTAACATCTAATTATCATCATAATGCAATCTGTTTCATTGTACAGTTTCAAATCCAATTGTATTATAAAAGCAATATTACGTATCCCTTCAATCCATGAGGATATTAGTTTGTTATCAAATGCATTAGCTGCTGAATTTCCAATGCCGCAAATGTCCAGTTCAGTGATTATACCACTTCCTATTATGTAGAACATTGAATACCGTGGAAAGACAACACTTATTGACCCAAAGTCATAACTAACATTCATGTCTAAAACAAAAAAGACTATGGGACGGATGTGCGGATGTAGGATAGCGGGTATAAGGACATAATAAGCATGCCTTAAAACATATTTAAACATTAAAAGCTTTTTATTTCATCAACGCTTTATCAATATACAGCAATACATCAACTAGTTTTTCGATATGTAGCAATATTTGCTAGTAGAATATAAATCATTGATAAGATATCATTTCGTCAATCCACCCGTTCCAATGTAAACTGCCTCGTCAAGGTAACGGACAAGTGCAAGCCCATACCATTATCAGTAAAAAAAACTTAAATATTTTCTGATCGGAATTATTGTCAATTCATCTTCTTCTTAAACACATGGATCAGTCTAGTTCGGCAAATCGTTTAGTGCAACAAATTAAAATCTCGAATAATTTAATTCGTAAACTAATATTGATCATGTTTTATTCATTTTACGACTGATGTTGCTTTAGTCATCTCCAGTTTTGATACAAAATATGTAGCATTTTGGAAAATAAAGCTTTTTTCTGTACCTTTTTAACACTGGACGTGAAAAGAGAGGCGTTTCCAAATTATTTGGGCGGGATTTTGGGTCAAAACTACCGCTCTGTGGAATTCAGATCGGGAAATGACCGCCTAAAGGCCGGGTCACACAGAGGCGATCCGGTAGCGATAGCGATCCGTTAGCGATAGCGATCCGATACCGAGTATGGGATCGCGCCCGCTTGCTGTGTGTCAGGTTGCATACATATTCGAACATTACAAAAAATATCGTCTCGCTATCGGATCGCTATCGCTATCGGATCGCCTCTGTGTGACCCGGCTTTAAAAAGCGAGGGCAGATCTACCAATATCAGAAAAACTAGCCTATTGTGGTTCTAGCATATGTATTTTTCATAATATTAAGTGATATCAACCAAAACATGCGCCTATTGGTAAGTAACTTCTTCTGCCCATAACATCACAGTGCCATCCCGCAATTTTTGTAGTGGTAGGACTGTAGGCAAAGTCCGCCTGGGGAAGGACCACACCTTTGCCAGTTATTCTACCGCCAAGCAGTAATGTGCAAATACCACTGTGTTCCGGTTTGAAGTGTAATGTTTCCAGAGAAATTACAGGGCTTAGAGATATAACAACTTAGATCTCTGGGTGACGAGCGCAGTGCAATGCTTTGTAAAATGATTTGTACTCTTCATGTTTCAATAGCTGCGTGTCACTGTGATGTTATGTGGCAGGCATGTTGCTTACCATCAGACACATGTCCTGTTCATCTCACTATTTATTTTTAAAAAAAACTGATACGTTTTGAACACCTAAATCATTGCCTGACACTAAACTATCATGTATCGAGAATACCTTCATTTAGGTATTAAAATTTCACCCTTGCTAATATTACAAATTATGCAGTATTTTTACAATAATAATTGATAGAGCGTTGATGTTGTTATCAGTATTTAGTAAAATAACAAAGTTATTAATCAAATTACCTTTTCTCCTGAGTCAGAAGGCAAATAAAACACCAACACAGTAAGGAACGTCAGACCAACGCACGGTATGATCAAATTTACTGTATAGAATAAAGTTTTCCGGCGCATCGTCAGTTTAAATGTTATATCTGTAACAAAAAACGTTATTTCGTTATAATTACGTCGTTCCAACAATATGTCTATTTCAATATTAAAATTAACGTGGTTGTTACACATATATTTATGTCTATTTCACTTTAGTACTGAAAACAGCTGTGCTGGCGTAGTGGATACCATGTACGATTACTTATGTATTAAATATATGTTATCAATGTATATGTATGTATATAAATACATATGCACGTATATTAGATGAAGGCATTACTTACTTATTTTTCTAATTATACCGTCGTAGTTTAATATTAGAATAAATGTTTGTTTTTTTTTATTAGTCTTTAAAAAAAAATGTTTTATGTAATCGCTATGCCTGGTGCCCACGACACAGGTTGCCCTAGTGTGGGTACCAGTGTACATGTGTCCCAACATATTTTGTTTTTATGATTTAAGTATATACTAACCTGTTTTTTTAAGTAACTGTGTTCTTGAACCAAATAAATTTCATTTCATTTCATTTACCATCGCAATGTCGTAGATTCGAATCCCGACACCTTTGAGCATGTTTTTAAGTAGCAGATGTACAAATGTGTCATCACCACTGGCTACGGTGATGTAAAACATCGTAAGGAAACCGGCATGTTCAAGAAATCTATCAAGTTTGCGTTATCCGCCAACTGCACTATGCCAACCTGGTGGATTATGTCCTTGACCTGTGCGGCTGTTGATTGTGTGTATTGAGAGTGCAACGGACCCGAATGATCTAATATCACCTCGCTCTTTTCTCTATCGGACTATGCGTTCCTAGAAAAAGTGACATCGTTGCATGGTAGACGTTCTGAACGAAGAGGTTAGGTTCTACTTTTGTGATGAGAACATTTAGGCTGTGGAATGCGTTGCCTGAGTCGGTTTTTCCCGATGGTTACAGTCTTGCGGTCTTCAAACCAAGAGTGAATCGGTTTCTTCTAGGTAAACACGCTCCATCATATACCGCATCGTTGCTTAACATCAGGCGAGATGGCGGTCAAGTGAAGTGAAGTGAAGAAGCGGCACTGATTCATGGTGGATATACCAAAGACACGGACGAAGAAGTTTGACTCTATTTTTGTCATAGGAACATTTAGGCTGTAGAATGCGTTGCCGGAGTCGGTTTTTCCCAATGGTTACAGTCTAGGTGTTTTCAAACCAGAGTGAACCGGTTTCTTCTAGGTAACCACGCTTCATTATAGAATCCATCATCGCTTAACATCAGAAATGGCGGTCTAGTGTAAATCAATAATGGTTACAAAAATGTTTTAATTTTCATACGAGAAGGTATTTCGAGTTCCTTATTAAGCATCACCTGAAAACGGTTCTGGGCAACACGGATAGTACTCCTCATTCCTCGTAGCTGGTACTTCCAAAATGTCCCATTCTACAGACAGATAAAACTCGCTCAGATCTATACCGACGTGAACCAAGCTGCTGCCAGGAGACTGATCCATGTGTTTAAGGTCCACCTGAAGTCAAAAAAATATTTGAAATAAGAACCAAATAGAACCCCACTATGTCATTGTATGGATGTTTGGATATTTGGATGTTTGTTGCTCAATCACGTCCTAACGTCTCAACGGATCAGGCTGAAATTTGGAATACAGATAGATAATAGGCTGGAAAAACACATAGGCTACTTTTTATCGGGTAATACGGCGGGGCACGGCTAGTAAATAATAAGAAGATTTTAATGGAAACATAATTTATTTTATTGCTTCGTATACGAGTTGACTAGAATGGCCTCCCGACTGAATTGTTTTACTGCGGTAAGTTCTGTCGAAGTAACTATTTTCTGATCTGTGGTTCTGTGACTATTTCCGGAGCTCCATTATAAGTCCAACCGCCAAATTTCACAAAGCAACTCTGCTTGTCGAAAGGAAAGTACTCGGTTGATTCACAAGAAGACTTGTACATTGTCGTTTTTGACGTCAATCGAACTCAAAGATACAAATTTGAGCTTTACTACTTTTGAATCCGACGGCAACTCCTGTAGCTATTACCTGAGCTCCATTGTAAGTCCAAGAGCCAAACTTCATGAAGCAAGTCTACGCGTCGAAAAGAAAGTCCTCGACATTGATCGCACAGGAAGACTAGGCCCGGTTCACACGACGCGGCTGCCAACCGCGCCGCGCGACGGTTTTGTTTCAATACTCACGAGACCGCAGGTTTTCGCGGTTTCTGCTCCGGAAAGCTACTGCGCAAGAATCGCGCGCAGCCACGCGGGCGCCGCGCAGCTGCCGCGGCCGTAAACCGCGTCGTGTGAATTGAATTCAAATTTATATGGAAATCTGCCGCGCCCGCGCGCGAGCGCGGTTGGCAGCCGCGCTGTGTGAATCGTCTCTTATATTTTATCGTTTTTGACGTCAATCGAAATCAAAGATACAAATTTGAGCTTTACTACTTTGTGATACGACGGTAACTCCTGTAGCCATTACCTGGGCTCCGTTGTAAGTCCAAGAGCCGAACTTCATGAAGCAAGTCTGTTCGTCGAACGGAAAGTACTCGACGTTGATCTCGCAGGAAGACTTGTAGATGGCTGGCGGCTTCCAGTTCACCTCTCCCGTGTACTTCAGGGTCGCTTTTGTCATTAGGGTCACCTGCAAACAATGATGTTAAAACTAAAGAGTTTCAGTTAACACGCGTTTAAAAACGTCCTCATGAAGAGAGTGCAAGCTTAGGACTCTGTTACGGTAATCGTTGTTTGATTTAAGGCTACACCGGATGTAATGCCTACTGTTTATTACTATACTCCTTATTATAGCCGTGTTTTATTGATATTGTCGTGAAATCACTACTCTAGCTCGTGATTTATTTCACTAGCTTATAGTTTTTTTCTCCTGCCGTGAAAAATGTATAGTTGATAAACATTCACTTATGCTTTGTTTTGTTAAAAATGAACCTAAACATACTTAACAACAAGTTACGGCTGGTCTAGTCGGGAGAACGGCGCCTGCCGATCCGGAGACCCCGGGTTCAAACCCCACACGCACCACTGTCTTTTCGAAGTTATGTGCGTAATGCCGCTAACTTAAAACGGTGAAGGAAAACATCGTGAGGAAACCGACATGTACCTAGAATCTTTCGAAGTCATGTGTCATCCACCAACCCGCACTGGGCCAGCGTGGTGGATTATGGCCTTAACTCTGTCTTTACGAGAGAAGGCCCCGAGTCCCAGCAGTGGGAACGTTTAGTGGCCTGTTGCTGATGAGTGTCCGGAAAAAGAGTTGTATTTGAAACTTTTGAGATCATAATTATAAATTTACAAGCATCTAAGTAAGCAGTGTAGTGTAGATGAAATAAGAGCCGTTTATTTCTACTTTTATGACATTATATCGTCATTGCCTGCAACAGCGTTGCGAGTTTTGTAGTGGTAGGACTCTTTGCAGGGTCCTCCTGAGGAAATACCACACATTTGGCAGTGTCTACCGCGACGCAGTATCAGCATGTCAAACATCACTGTGTTCTAGTGCGAAGGGCAATGTTTAGAGAGATTATACAAGGCAAAGCGATAAATCTAGTATAAACTCGTTCAACTATTTTTTTACGTATTGTAATTATGAAATGATTGTACTTACTTCATAGTTCCCGTCCCAATTGTTATAGAGCACAATGTCAGGCAGCCAGATATGTTCCGATGGGACATACAACATCTCCACACCGCCATAATCGTCCGGGTTCCACGTTAGCTTGTAGTCGAACCATTTCTGGAAACGGTAAGGTACATTTAAAATATTAGGTCCTCACATATGAAATCGGTGTCATTACTGGCCACTTACAAAGAGAAGATATCAAATTCCTGTAATCTGTGATCTCAAATATCTCCTCTTTGGTTAGGAATTCCAATTTCGAATCTATACAGCTATTTACTCATGTTTGTGTGTTTTGTAAACCGTAATTCATTTGTTTTTGCCTCAAAGAGTTTTTTCTTGCGGTCTATAAGTTTAAAAAATGGAAAACATGAAATATCGCGTTATTTACGAGTACGAGTTCCATTTTGGCACCAGTGCTGAAGAAACGATGGATTAATGATGTGTATGGCGGCGGTGTCGCAAAAGAAAACACAGTGCGTTTTTGGTTCTAACGTTTTCGTTCTGGAACTTTCAACCTGCAGAACAAACCCCGTGGATAGCCGGAGACCTAAGTTGATAATGAAGAATTGAAGACTGTTGTGGAGGCGGATCCATCGCAAACCACGTCCGAGTTGGCTGCAGGACGTCTTTTTTATGTGCCTGATGGTAAGCAACATGCCTGCCACATAACAGCACAGTGACACAGTTATTGGAACATGAAGAGTCCAAATCATTACCTAGCACTGCACTGCGCTCGTCACCCAGAGATCTAAGATATTACGTCTCTAAGCCCTGTAATTTCTCTGGAAACATTGCCCTTCAAACCGGAACACAGTATAATGTTTGCTCATTACAGCTTGGCGGTAGAATAACTGGCAAAGGTGTGGTACTTGCCCAGGCAGACTCTGCTAAAAGTCCTACCACTACGTCTACTCTATTTCTACGATAAACGTAATTTCGAAATAAACTCGCCACTTTCCCACCAGCCAAATCCTGTCCCAAGCGAAAATTGACGAAAAAACAAATTGCTAAACTAAAAAACTTACTAAAAAAACAATAAAGGAAACAACAAAAAATGAATTACGGTTTTCAAAACACAAAAACGTGAGTACAGTCCGCGAGGTATAAGCTGAGCTTTGCATTAGTGTGAGTGATCACCAAAAGTACAGTCAGACGCAGGACGCTGTGACCATGTTCTCTTAATAAGGTGTCAATTTTATATTCAATAAATCGTTGTTTATTATGCAGTATCAATTGTATATTGGTATAAACGATAGGCCTGCCCTGAATACGGTATTCGGAAATTTTAAGTAAATAAGTTATACGTAGGTGACGGATCTCATGCTTTTCCATTAAAAATTTTCTGTTATTCTCTGTCCTTGACCATTTGAATCCTAAAAGAGATACTTCTTTTCGCAATGACCATATTGATCCTGGATAGTTAATGTCAGCTTGTTGTTTAAGAGTTTGTTGTCTGACTGTACTTTTGGTAATAGATGCGTATGCATGTGATCACTCACACTAATGCAAAGCTCAGCTTATACCTCGCGGACTGTACATAGCTGTAATAAATTTGAAATTGGAATTCCTAACCAAAGAGGAGATATTTGAGATCAAAGTGGCCAGTACGACAAAACACCTGTTTCATATGGAAAGACCTAATATTAAAACAAAAACCAATGAGACAGACAAATCTGAGTTAGAAATTAGTTCATCGTATTCTATTATTATTTGTCTTGTTGTTTTTTTTTTGTAATTTTATTGATTTATTAGATAATCAATTATTGAGTTACCAAAACACAGTTTTCATTAGTTTTAAGGCAGTACAATACATTTTAAACTTGTGGTAGCTTAGCAACCTTACTTACTTACTTTGTTTTTTAAGATTTTGTATATCTTTGAAGAGTTTATCTATCTATCTATCAACCAATATTGAGTTGCGTATCAATTGTATTTATTTTTATGTACAAATTTTTAGATAAAATAAAATTCACCTGTTCAACCCAGAGGTTGGTGGTCATGACCTGGTTCTTGAGGTTGACCTCCATGAGCTGCGACAGCTTCAATCCAAGCCTGACAGTCAGGATGTCGCTCACGTTAGTCACCGGCCGGATCAGTCGGTTGTAATTGCTGAGCAGATCATCGTACAATCGCTTCACATCCGGATTCGCTTCTAGGAGTTTCACTCCTGAAATATTAAGGGAATTTATGAACAAAAAATTGTGATATAATGGACATAGACAGTTAATATCGTCCACAATTTTAAAATTGCGCAGCGTGGTATGAACAAGCTGTGTGATCGTTACTCTGATCGGATCTGATCTGTTCGGTACTTATGAAAGCACTCCAGCAGTGGTCAGCAAAAAAGTAAATTAACAGAAACAAACCACTTAGACAAATATTTAAATCTGGCGCCGTAAATGGTCGCCTTATGACTGACAGGGATATCTTCCAAGCATCTTTATTATTAGTAGGAAATCCGAGATGATAATGTTGATAGCACTGAAAGCGTGAAAGTCATAGATTGTTTGCCATCCTCTTTAACAAAATTCTAAAGCGATATCAACACGAAGGTAGTTAGCATGCTGGTATCATTAATTTTTAATTTCTATGCATTTTCTGAATTGTTACTGCTCGATAAAGCGTAATATATAAATGTTTACTCACCCAGACAGTTTTTGGCGTATGTTAAAAACAACAATATGAACCCGACCTTCATTTTATCTGTTTTTGAGCTATATTTTAAATACAATTTGAGTAACACATTATTTTTCTTTGAGCCTAAATTCGTACTGAAACGCGCATGCGTAATCGATACGTCACAAAGTTGCTACGAGCTACGCCCTTCGTAGCACAACTCTACGTTAACTGTTACTGCTAAAACACTACATGCTACGGAAAACCATTTTCTTAGTAATGTTAGGCGCATTTGATAGATGGCGCTATTCTAAATTACTAGTAAGCGTTTTTTTCTGTAAAGCTGTGATTAATAAAACAGCTACACTTAAAATAAATAATTTATTATTAATTTACTTAAATAATGACGAATGAACACATTTTTATTTTAATCGATGTAATTGGTTTTGATTTCTTTCGTGAGTATTATCTTTCAGTCCACGGCTTCTTTATGCGTTGTATTCTTCTGTAAGGAATCACTTCGTGGGTTTCGCCATTTTCTACAAAAAAATTCAAAGTGATACGTAATCGTCGACATACACAGAGTCTGGGAGAAATGTTAGCAAATTTTATAGAAATTAGATACATATCTAATTTATCAACATTATTTTACGCACATTAAAATAGAATATAGCAAATATCTAAGTTATCATTACATTACATTAGTCTGGTTTGTTTCGAAAATTTAGAATAGGAACCTAAGGGATCCCGAAAAATTACATCAAAACAAAACCATAAAAATCAATCAAACAAAAAATCGGATCAAAAATGATCAGGGTTAACCCTAAGATTTTCTTGTGAATTTGGGAAGAAACTAGATACAGACCCACTTTCGGATCCCAAAACTACTTAACAACACTTAGACTTAGAAGGTTAGGTTATTAAAAATGTTGACTACGAATTATGCGCTCGATGTTATCCTTACCTTTTGCGAATTTGGGTAAAGGCACAAGACTATATGGAAAAAAATAAGAGCTGGGCAGTCTCTTAACTATGATTGTGTTATCTTGCGCCATTGTGTATTCTGAAATAAAAGAAATAATAATATTAATTATTATTATAGTTAATCCTAGGTACAATCCTAAAAATATATTTTTGTTTCAATATATTATGTAGAGTGGCTGTACGAGCAGGACATGTTTCCGATGATAAGCATTTAGTAGTGGTAGGAATATTGCAGAGTCCGCCTGAGGAAGTACCACACCTTTGCCAGTTATTCTACCGCCAGGCAGTGATGTGCAAATATTGCTGTGTTCCGGTTTGAAGGGCAATGTTTCCAGATTAATTACAGGGCTTAGAGATACAACTTAGATCTCGGGGTGACGAGCGCAGTGCAGTGTTAGGTAATGATTTTGACTCTTCATGTTCCAATAGCTGCGTGTCACTGTGCTGCCATGTGGCAGGTATGTTGTATGTTGCAGGTATCAGGCATATGTCCGGCTCGTCTCGTCTATCTTTACTTAAAAAAAAATTGAAAACTTATAACTCAGAATTTGATAGTTTACTTTGGAAACTACACGGGTGTAACCGGAGGGCGAGGCCTGGGCATCATGGCATGGCCATCTAGAAATGCGTCAGCATTTCCCATTGGCTGATGCATTTCTAGATGGCCATGGCATGATGCCGAGGCCACGCGCTTTCAGCATTTGCCATTGGCTGACGCATTTCTAAATGGCCAATAGCCATGGTCCTGAGTTTACCCGAAGATTTCTTATCATACCCGAGCGTGATGCTAGAATCCAATTCACAGCACACGAAATTCTGTCTAGGCGCGCCTAAAAATGTTTTCACTTAAAAAACCACACGCCTGCCCATAACAGCACAGTGTCACGCAGCTCAATAGCTGTACCGATGAAGATATAAAATAATATATCTGTATGCCCTAAAATGTTTCTGGAAATATTCCCCTTCAAACAGAAGCACAGTGATAGCAAATATAATAAATAAATAATAAATAACTGGCTATTCCAGCTAAACAATGCAACTGATCCCTGTTATTGTTGCCGGGAAATTATATCACGCAGCATAATGAGACGCGGAAGAGTACTGATTGATCACGTCGCAGTATCTTCCGGGATCACTTCTCTGATTACTAGGAAGATATGGCATTACCAGGAAGACGTGGGTATGTGATTACTAGTGTACACGTCTACGTATTTATATAATGTTCAATCCACGACGCAAAGGATGGGGTGCAAAGAGGATACATACACCGATGCGTAATCATTAGTTTGACGTGTCTGTGAGTTCGTCTATCAGTAGCATCCAAGTGGCATCGTAAAGCGGTTGAACCTAAGAGTTTACATATAGCTAAAATCTATGGATAGAACGAATTATCGAAGAAGACCATATATAGTATCTCTCTAATTATGTAGTCTGTGGAGACCATTGGCATGCCTGTCAAAGGAAAACATTTTTTCTTGCTAAAGAAGCGACTGCAAAGTGGAGTTTATCGCGATTTGAAATATTCTTAGTTCCAAAAGGGGCCATTTAAATGTACGGGTACGAACATCAATACTGCTGAATGCAAGTGATGTGCAATGCGCGCGTTGCGACGCCATCATCGGAAATTGGTCGTACGAATTCAAATTTTAAACAAATTCGGTTACCTTAGGTTCTAATGACGCAACCTTGAAAAGATAGACACATGCTGTCACGCAACGATAGCTCTCAAAAAGCAATATTTTTTTCCCGTTTTTGTTACATTTTTTTATTCATGCTCCGCTCCTGTTAATAGTAGCGTAACGTTAAATAACCTATAGCCTTCCTCGATAAATGGACTATCCTACAGAGAAAGAATCTTTAAATTCGGACCAGTAGTTCCCGAGATCCTTGCGTTGAAACAAATGAACTCTTCATCTTTTTAATATTAAAGTATAGATTTGATAGAGTATTTGGGTTTTGCTGTAAGCGCTGTATGCTAGCAATTGATATTGATCTTGGTGTCTACATATTGAGAGTGAATCAGTTTCTGGTAGGCTAGCAAGCTCTATTATGAAGCGCCTCGTCAGCCAACTTTAGTTTTTGAATTATAAAAGTATTGTGCGAAAAAAACTTCAGTCTTGAACATCGCCTCAAAATGTCTTACTTATCGGTTTTTTATCGGATACACTTCGGAAAGTGTGAAACTGATTTGCATGATCTTATAACACTTTTCCTTTTTTTTATATCGGACTACTCGTAGTTCAGAACAGCGACGTCGTTTCATGGGTGATGTTCTAAAGATTCGAACGAAGAGGTTTGACTTTTGCGTCTAGGCTGTGGAATGCGTTGTCTGAGTGGGTTTTTCCCGATAGTTACAATCTTGGTGTCTTCAAATCGAGAGCGGATCGTTGTCTTCTAAGTTGACACGCTCCATCGGAAACCGCATTGTTACTTAACATCAGGATGACGCTCAAGTGTAAATCTATTAAGACCAAAAACAAAAAAAAAGTAAATAGAAAATTTAATGCAGTTTGCTAAAGCTACGACGAAAACCCAACGCAAACGTTTCAAATTGTAAGTTACACGTAGGTACATACAGTACCCGGCGATAAATATTGCACATCGACACCTGGAAAGAGACAATCGGCCAACTTCGGCTTCGTAGAGCGTCATCTCTGTAGCACGAAATACAAACAGTGCGGTATCTATTAGGAGCTGTTAAAACAATTTTAATTTGCTTCTTTTAATAATTCTTTTTATTCTTTGTATAAAATACACCAATAAGTGTTTTATAAGTGATGGCTTTAGGTTCGAGTAAAATAAAATAAAAAAGTAGCCAAGTGCGAGTTGGACTCGCCCATGAAGGGTTCCGTTGCAGCAAGTAACATAATATACATAGTACACATAGTTCTTGTAGTTCGTTGTAACTTTGATTGAAGTTTTAATAATAGTGTATTTATGACGTACTAAAAAAAAACTACTCATCAGATCGAGTTCAAACCAATTTTCGTTGGTAGTTTGCATGGTAATGTACATTATATATTTTTTTAGTTTTTTCATTCTCTTACTTTAGAAGTTAGAGGGGGGGGGGACACACAATTTACCACTTTGGAAGTGTCTCTCGCGCAAATTATTCAGTGTAGACAAAAATTATATTAGAAACCTCAACATCATTTTTGAAGACCTATCGATAGACACCCACACGTGTAGGTTTTATGGAAAAAAAATTGAGTTTCAGGTCTCAGTATGAGGGGCAACCGTAATTTTACTTTTTTTTTGAAAAAATCGTAATGCGGTTCACAGAATACATCTACTTACAAAGTTTCAACAGTGTAGTTCTCATAGTTTCGGCAAAAAGTGGCTGTGACATACGGACAGACAGACAGACACGACGAATCTAATTCTAATTAATTCTAATTCAGGGTGGGGGTGATTGGCCTGCACTGACGTCCCGCTAGGGGTGTATTGCGAGCTCCTTAAAATAGCGGAGGACGGCCTTGGGTCGCTGGCATAACAGTTCCAGTCCCGTTTCGTCAGATGTAATGCGTTCACGTAATTGATTTGGATTTCCTTCAAGTAGTCCCGATCTTGATCTAATACCTTCTGTGGCTTCACAGCGCAAGAGCACATGTTCCACAGTTTCATTCTCCTGCAAACAGCCCCTGCATAGGGGGCTGTCTGTAGATCCTATTTTGTGCAGATGATAGTTCAACTCACAGTGACCTGTGATTAAACCTATCATCAGACGAAGATCAGATCTTGTCAGATCTAGCAGTTTATTTGTTATTTTTCTTTCTATGAGCGGGAACACAGTTCTTGTGTGTTTGCATTTAGTAGATTTATCCCATAGTTTTTGCTGTTCTTTTTCTATGTGTAGACATAGCAGATTCCGTGTTTCTGAAGCAGTTGGCTTGCATAGCACTGCTATGTCTGCCCTGATATGCTTCTTTGCACCTTCTTTGGCAAGCGTGTCCGCTTTTTTATTTCCACGGCAAACGCCGTGGCTTTTTGTCCACTCAACTGTGACAGTATGAGTGAGTACGAGCCGCTGTAGCATAGAGTGGCACTCCGCAATCACTCTTGACTTGGTTGTGGGTTTTCGTAATGCATAAATGGTGGCTGCACTGTCCGTTATGAACTTAAGTTCCAGTGAGTTCCCAATTTGTTTTCTGTGTATTTCTTTTTTAAGGACTGATTTAGCTGCTAACAGGAGGCCCACAGCTTCCGCTTGCAGTACTGTTGTGGTTTTATTTAGGGCTAGCGATTCTACCAGGTCTAGCTCTGGTGAGTGGTACCCACACCCAACTCCCATGCTATTTTTAGCACCATCTGTGAAAATGTAGCATGCAGTAGTGCTTTTATCAGCAGTGTCTATTTGGGAATGGTCCTCTGTAACCAACCCATAATTCTTCCCATCTAAATATGTGCTGGCTATCCGGTCTGTACCACGACATACTTCTGGGATAATTATCTTTGCACGATCTAGGATCTTACAGTGGATTGTGGGAATCCCTGACCCTTTCCATTGATCTGTCGATTTAATTCTTAGCGCTGCTGCCATCGCTTCTTGTTGTATGTAGAGATGAAGTGGTGGTAGGCCAAGTATTATGTCCAGCGCTTCGGATGGTGTAGATTTTACACAACCGCTGATTAATGAACATGCTAAACGTTGCATCTTTTGCAGTTTAGAGATTGTGGTAACTAAATTAGTTCTGGGCCACCACACTACGCAGCCGTAGGTGAGTGCTGGTCGAACTATTACTGTGTACATCCATCGACACAGTTTTGGTTTAAGTCCCCAGTCTCTACCTACGACCCCAGTGCACTGCCATAATATATTTGTAGCCTTTGTGGTTACGTGATCCAGTTGTTTTCCCCACAGTAGCTTACTGTCCAACCAGATACCCAGGTACTTTACTTCCTTACTGAACGTCAATTGCGTTCCAAATAAGGTGGGGGGTTTTAACTTTGGTATTTTGGTTTTGCGCGTGAATAACACCATCTCTGTTTTGTTTGGATTAGCGGAGAGTTCCCGATTACCACAAAACTTTTCGAGTATTTTGAGTGCCTTTTGCATTTTTTCACATAAAGTCGATTCGCAGAGTCCTGAGACCATGATTGCTAAATCGTCTGCGTATGCGACGGTAGTTATACCTTCTTTGTTTAGAAGCCCTATCAGCTCATCTGCTACAATTACCCATAGAAGAGGAGATACTACTCCTCCCTGCGGGCATCCCCTCGTGAGTACGCAGCGAGACTCTTTCGAGGATTCTATGTTGGCTGCTCTACTTGACAGCATTTTAGTGATCCATCCATACACTCTATCGTCTAGCAATCGCAACACAGTGTGCCCATGTCCGGGAAGTACTTTGTCCACGGAAAACTCTGTATACCTCTCCTTGTGCTGACATAATTATAATGGCATAAATCTGGGTTTTTGTAAATTTTGGATCAACTGGAATTTCGTGTCTGTTTAACCAGTTGATCATTTCCTGTTTAATGATAATAACATACGGACATATAGTCATGTCATAGCCGTATTTATCACTAGTCTATCAGTGTAAAAGTCTAAACCGTGTTTAATGCTTCTATATTCATTCTCACATTTGATTGTGTGATCGCAAACCTTTTTCCACTCTTCAGTCCCGATCATGTTTACTTTTTCAGTCAATAACGTTTTTACTTTAGTTAAATTGATACCCACGTTTCTAGAGGCTACACAGCCTTTTAGTTGAGACCATATTTATATTTTCAATTGGATTAAAATCCGGATGATACGGTGGCAATCGCAACACAGTGTGCCCATGTTCGGCAAGTACTTTGTCCACGGAAAACTCTATATACCTCTCCTTGTGCTGACATAATTATAATAGCATAAATCTGGGTATTTGTTAATTTTGGATCAACTGGAATTTCATGTCTGTTTAACCAGTTGATCATTTCCTGTTTAATGATGTTTGAGTTGGGGGGTCTTTCAACATATTTATTGTTGTGATAGGGTGCGCTGTCGATAACTAGAACGGAATCACTGGGTATATTTGGGAATAATTGATTAAGCAGCCATTTCTCGTAGTTATCGTTATTCATTTCATTGTGATAGCACAGGTGATAGTCACCTGTAGTATCCGTGGATTTATACGTTAAAAAGGGACCGGGTACAAAGCATTTTTCATTTCCCGCATGAACTATTATCAAACGTTGCCCTTTTGAAATTGGCTGTTTTACTCCTTTTTTCTTATCATCACTCCAAGATTTTAGACTACAGGCCCGTGAACAAAATTTACGGGTCAAATGAACCAGCAGGAGACCTACGTAGGATGATAGACGGGTACAAAATAATAAGATTCAGCACAATGCCGTCACTTGTAAGCTGTCCAACTGAGTGCAGGTGAGAATTCAAAAGTGCAAGTAGAGTGGGTACATTTTGGTCATTTGTTTCTGTACGGCATTCTTACCATCCAATAGATCCATTAAAAATAATGAGAAATCGCGTAGTGCCGTACAAAAATAGTGATCCACGATCCACAAAGTCGGAAACATTATTGATAATCCGGAAATTTTGAGGGAACATTTTGTCATTTGATACTGTACGGCATCGGTTCCATACAGTTGCAATACCTCTTCTAACCCATTATTCCGAAACGCCGTATAAAAATAATGGTCCAAGTGGAAATGATCGGGGGTTCAACTTCCTCTTTTCAGTGATCCGGAGAGGTGATTTGAAAAAGTACGGCATCGGTTCCAAATGATTATCTAGCACTCAAACGGACAATTAAAAATAATGCCGTCTAAAAATTACTGTTCATTTGAATGTTCACCGATAATTACATTAATTTCATCGTATACTTCATTTATAAAGGTGGTAGGTCATTTGATCCTGTACGGCATCTTATTTTTCTACATGACATTGCTAAAAACTATTGTTGTATAATAATGCCGTACAAAAGAAAGTGTTCTAAAATAAAGTAGCCAAGTGCGAGTTGGACTCGCCCATGAAGGGTTCCGTTCCAGCAAGTAACATAATATACATAGTACATATAGTTCTTGTAGTTCGTTGTAACTTTGATCGAAGTTTTAATAATAGTGTATTTATGACGTACTAAAAAAAAGCTACTCATCAGATCGAGTTCAAACTAATTTTCGTTGGTAGTTTTCATGGTAATGTACATCATATATTTTTAGGGTTCCGTAAAACGTAAAAACGGAACCCTTATAGATTCGTCATGTCTGTCTGTCTGTCTGTCTGTCTGTCTGTCCGTCCGTATGTCACAGCCACTTTTTGCCAAAACTATGAGAACTACACTGTTGAAACTTGGTAAGTAGATGTATTCTGTGAACCGCATTAAGATTTTTACAAAAGTTTTTTAAAAAAACAAAAATTAGGGGTGCCCCCATACTGAGAACTGAAGCTCAAAAATTTTTTTTTCATCAAACCTACACGTGTGGGGCGTCTATCGATAGGTCTTCAAAAATGATGTTGAGGTTTCTCACATAATTTTTGTCTACACTGAATAACTTGCGCGAGAGACGCTTCCAAAGTGGTAAAATGTGTGTCCCCCCCCCTCTAACTTCTAAAGTAAGAGAATGAAAAAACTAAAAAAAATATATGATGTACATTACCATGAAAACTACCAACGAAAATTAGTTTGAACTCGATCTGATGAGTAGTTTTTTTTTAGTACGTCATAAATACACTATTATTAAAATTTCGATCAAAGTTACAACGAACTACAAGAACTATGTGTACTATGTATATTATGTTACTTGCTGGAACGGAACCCTTCATGGGCGAGTTCAACTCGCACTTGGCTACTTTATTTTTAGTTTTTTCATTCTCTTACTTTAGAAGTTAGAGGGGGGGGGACACACATTTTACCACTTTGGAAGCGTCTCTCGCGCAAGTTATTCAGTGTAGACAAAAATTATATTAGAAACCTCAACATCATTTTTTAAGACCTATCGATAGACACCCCACACATGTAGGTTTGATGAAAAAAAAATTTTTGAGCTTCAGTTCTCAGTATGGGGGGCACCCCTAATTTTTGTTTTTTTAAAAAACTTTTGTAAAAATCTTAATGCGGTTCACAGAATACATCTACTTACCAAGTTTCAACAGTGTAGTTTTCATAGTTTCGGCAAAAAGTGGCTGTGACATACGGACGGACAGACAGACAGACAGACAGACAGACAGACATGACGAATCTATAAGGGTTCCGTTTTTACGTTTTACGGAACCCTAAAAAGTAACAGAGGAATACAAAACATGCAAGTTTTCAATTATTTGAATAACCATAGATTAATTAACTATAGGAATCTTCAACATATTATCATTGTTTTAAATAGTATTCAAGTAAATAAATTGGAAAAAAATAATGCCGTACATTTTAACCCTTAATCAAACAAAATATGTACCACTTACTTAGAAACTCGGAAACTCACAAAGCATGTACTTAAGGGCAAAAACTATTGAGATTTTTATTGAAGAAAATAAAATTTTACACTTTTTGTTCCAAGAAAACTTTTTTGTGAAACGTACCGTTTGCGATTTATGGCCCATTTAAATACCGGTTTTTCTATCACGGCCGATATCTCTTGAAATATTAGATTAATCAATAAAACGAATTGAACTATTCTTAAAGATCAGTTTATTCTCTACAACTTTTGTGAAAAGCTTTTTTTTGTAATGACCATACTTTTTGATTTATAAGACGTTTAAAATCTCTTATTCCGCCAAAAATATTATAAATCAATGAATTGTATTAAAATAAACAATAGTTTTGTTTGTGGTCGGTTATTAGACCATGAAAATTCTGATAAAAAATAAGTAAATAAATATAGATCAGGTTTTTCACGCACATGAGATGTATGTTAGCTATGGCAATATAGTGATGCGTCCAACATTAAACTTCTTCAAACTCAAAATATTACAGACTTTAAAAAAAAAACAATTTTGGCAAAAGTTGTAGAGAATAAACCGGTCTTTAAACATGGATTGATGCGTCTTATTTATATAAATATCTCAAGAGCTATCAGCAGCGATAAAAAACCCGGTTCATTAAATGGGCCGTAAACGGTACGTTAAACAAAAAGTTTTGGGCAACAAAAGGTGTTAAATTATACTTTCTACAATAATGACTCCAATAATATTTGCCCTAAAGTACATAGTTCCCGAGAAAACGTTTTTTTCAAGATGACGCTTAAAGATTCACCTGAATCTGTCAACATTTTGTTATTTTATGCTCAGTAAGTGATCATACACCTTATAATAAATAAATTGGGAACGAAAATTTGTAAGTTAAATTATATTTTTACTGGCCTTTAATATGAACTTTCAGATTTGTACGGCGTTAACTTTTCTTAGTCATACATTAAATTCAAATAAATTATCAGAATGTCGTTAAAAAATCGTACCAACTATCACCCTAAAGTACATTTCGTCATATGCAATGTTCTGGAGGTTTTTTGCCATTTACTGACTTTTGGACTAACAAAAATGTCCGGCACGTATAAAATTTGTATCTATGGACAAAATACTTTCGGAATAAATTAATTTTACGTTGTGTCAAATCACCTCTCCGGATCACTGAAAAGAGGAAGTTGAACCCCCGATCATTTTCTCTTGGACCGTTATTTTTGTACGGCGTTGCGGAATAATGGGTAAGAAGAGGTATTGCAACTGTATGAAACCGATGCCATACAGTATCAAATGACCAAATTTTCCCTCAAAAATTCCGGATTATCAATAATGTTTCCGACTTTGTGGATCACTATTTTTGTACGGCACTACGCGTTTTCTCATTATTTTTCACGGATCTATGGGATGGTAAGAATGCCGTGCATAAACAATTGATCAAAATGTACCCACTCTACTTGCACTTTTGAATTCTCACCTGCACTCAGTTGGACAGCTTACAAGTGACGGCATAGTGCTGAATCTTATTATTTTGTACCCGTCTATCATCCCACATAGGTCTCCTGCTGGTTCATTTGACCCGTAAATTTTGTTCACGGGCCTGTAGTCTATTTCCCTTTAGTGTGGGATGTATGTATGTAAGACTCATCCATGTAGACGATATTTTTTCCTCTTTCGCGAAATTTGCGCATTTTATCGAGATATTCCATTCGTTTGAGGCTTACATCGTGCTTTTCCATTAAAACTTTTCGATTGTCTTCCATTTTAGTGAACCGAAATCCCATCTCGTGAAGTATTTTTCTCAACGTCTTTTCAGACCCATTGTAATTAATAGCTTCACATAAATTAGCTTTTAATGACTTTATTGTTGGCAGTTCATTAAATCGTAAGTGAAAATCATACACCATTCTTTGAACAACATCATAATCAAAATCGTCCATATCCAAACGAAATTGCTTTTTTGGTCTCCCTTTTTTTGGAGTGCTAAACTTAATTTCAGTAGAATGTGTTTCAGTACTGACTTCGTTTAATATATTGTTCAAAGATCTTCTTGAAATTCCAGTGGCATTTGCAACTCGCGCTTGAACCTTCTTAAAATAAAATCTGGGGGCACGGCAGTGCCCCCGCTAACAACTTACAGTTTTATCTTCATTTTTTTTAAATCTGTCAGCTTAAAAATATTAAAAAGGTTAGAAAATATTTATAAACATTGTAGATAATTTGGCGTGACTGACCTCGTAAAGGTTTCCCTTTTTTTTCCTGAAGATGCCATAGTACAACTTTAAAGTATTTAAATTTGGGGGTGTTAACAACTCTATATATATTTTTTTAACTGGACGCGACCGCACTCTATCGTACTTGAACAACGACTGACAAAACGTCACATAGGTAGTGTGTGACGGAGATAATGCTCTACGAAGCCGAAATCAGCCGACTGTCTCCCTCCAAAGGCCGATGTGCAATACTTATCGCCGGGTACTTGATGTTTGCAGGTAAAACAAATTACTCATTATACGTCTAAAAATCAGGTCGCGGCTAACAATAGAACTAGTAAATTTGAAACGTCTGAACCGATTTTGACAAGATATAGCTAAGAACACCCCTGAATAATTCACCTTTCAAACATCAAAACATCAAAACATTTGCTCGGACCTTACCGGATACCACAGACAAGCATATATTATATAATATGTAGATTTTTCAGTTACGGTTGGCCTAGTCGGGAGAACGGCGCCTGCCGATCTGGAGACCCCGGGTTCAACTCCACACGCACCACTGTCATTTCGAAGTCATGTGCGTAATCCCGCTAACTTAAAACGGTGAAGGAAAAAATCGTGAGGAAACCGACATGTACCTAGAATCTTTCGAAGTCACGTGTCGTCCACCAACCCGCACTGGTGTGGCCAGCATGGTGGATTAAGGCCTTAACGCTCTCCTTGCGAGAGAAGGCCCCGAGTCCCAGCAGTGGGAACATTTAGTGGGCTGTTGATGATGGTGATATTTATTGGTGATATTTATTAACACCGTAAAATTAAGAAAACCGTCAGATTTTAATCTAATGACATCAAATTACAAACTAGATTAACCTAGCGTAAGATTATATTAAGCGTTAGATTATAATCTGATTGCCATGACCATGACATTTTTGCGTCGGTGGTTAAAAAGGTACAAAGTACAAACCCCATTATTGACCATCGAGGCACTCGTCATAAAACAAATTCCGCAAATAACTACGTCAGAATCCTATTCTGAGCTGACGGCGTCGCCTTCCTGATATGAGCGTGGGTAATCACCATTTTTCACTTAAGACCGCTGCATAAATACGGACATGCGCAACTGATTTATGGGATTGGGTGGTTACGGTCACCTGCACTTAGCCACTCGGAAGAAATCTGACACTTCGACTTATTGGTTTACCTAGCACTAGCGGCCCGCCCCGGGTTCGCCCGTGCTACGTAAATTACGTAAAATATAGCTTTTAGCACTCAGGGTTCACGTAAATATCCAACGGAGAAAGAATTTTTGAAATCGATCCAGTAGTTCCTAAGATAAGCACGTTCAAACAGAATACCTCTTCAGCTCAGTTCCCACAACTGGGTTTCCGGGATTTCTCTTGCAAGGAGAGAGACACGGCCATAATCCACGACGCTGGATCAGCGCGGGCATGTCGGTTTTCTTACAGTGCTTTCCTTAACCGGTATTACGCACATGATTTCGAAAAGTGGTGCGTGTGGAATTCAAATGTGTGGGCTTCGGATCGGCAATCGCCATTATTCCGGCTAGACCAGTCGGCATTCAGTTGATGAATGTTTAAATTCTACCTTTCTGTGACAAATTTATAATTAGGTAAGTCTGAATTGAATGATTTTAGCTTTTACTAGCTGCGCTCCGCGATATAATCCGCAGCCAACTAAATTGCGTATTGGCTTACAAACTAGAATGTCAAATTTATTTACCTATAGGTATCTAATCAAAACCTAAATAATTTATTTTCACTGAAAAAACAAAAATCGACTTCTATTTCAAAAAATTCACACACTCGATCAAAATTAATAAGAATCTAGGTAACACTAAGCCGTCCAGGTAAATTAAAATAAACTTTATTTTTTTGTTCGTATTATAAGAATTGCCACACTGATTTTGATCAAATTTATATTGTTCCACCCCTGAATTATGATGTACCATCATACAAAAGAAGAACCATCAAAATCGATTCACAACTTTACTGGCGGAGCCATCGCGTAATAAATCCGTGCGCAACATTTATACAACCGAATTGTGAACCTCCTTCTTTATTTGAGGTCGATTAAAAAAGAGTACAAAGTTGCATACGTTTCGTTAGTCAAAATAGATAAATGACGAACGTCGGTGTTATGATAGCGTCACTACTAATAGTAATAGAGTCGAGGGCGTTAATCGTCAATACACACGTGTACCTATCATACGACGTTTTTCAACACAATATTGTGAATAAAATAATAATTTCAACAGTGAAAATAACTTATGAAAAAAATTTCTTTATAGCGGATAAACTTAAAGATTTTGAAATAGTTAGTATGGCGAACATATTAAAATAGAGCTTCAGAAAAAGTTAAGTAAAAAGTTAGTCATTATTTTGGGAGTTTTAAAGCGTTTGCAAAGCAAAATTCCACACTAAATGTGTCTGGGAGTATTGGCGACTTCTATTTAAGGTTTACGTGAAAATCAGTTTCAGAAAATTTACGAGAAGTAAGTCATTTTTTATGTACTTTCATTACCTACTTGATATCTCAAAACTGGCCGTCTAAGCAAGGTGCCAGGTATGCTATGTTCTCAGTGCATACTAAAACTACTCAATCGTCCCCATTTCGTTCGTAGAAAATACGTGACGTGTAGCGGCCCTGGGATGTTACTCTAAACAAAAAGATTAGTTTCCGCATTCCTCTATCAACCTTGTTCCGTGGTGATTTCGCTAAAACGGCGCGTAGGCTGCAGTTATTGCAAACTTTATTATAGTTTGTAGATTTTATTCGTACCAAAACTAGGTCAGACGTAATTTTTGAATCAAGTACCGTCTTGTGTCTCATTGAGTAATTCGTATCCAATTTGAGGAGCAGGGACAAGTGTCCTTTTCCATTTATTTTTGGCGAGCGAATGAAGCGAGCGAAAACAGGAACTAAAAGTACAATAACAAATATCTACTTACGTTATAATTGTTGCCCCTTTTGATCCTATACATGTGAATATAACCCTGGTCAAGTGCGGGTTTGCGGATGATGGTTCTATTTTTGTTTGGTAGATCATACTTCAGAGTTGGTCCCGCATAAATTTTACCGAAATCAGTGTGGCGGTTTTAGAAATATGAACACAAAACTTAAAATTTAGGTACTTTGTTGTAACTTAAATTTATTTGATCAAGCGTTACGTTGAGTTGAATGTTATGTCAGGATTTAATTTTAAATAAATATAAATATAAATAAATAAATATTGGTGGACAATTCACACACAACACCATCTGACCCCAAACTAAGCAAAGCTTGTATGATGGCAGCCAGATAGCTGATATAATACTAATATAGTTTTAAATACATACTTATTATACATATAAACACCCAGACACAGTGCAAACATTTGAGTTCATCACACAAATATTTGCACTGGGTGGGGATCGAACCCACGACCCTCGGCTTCGCAGGCAGAGCTACTACCAACTAAGCCACGAGGGCAGTCACTTTTGCAATTGAAGTCGGTTTTAAAAAAAAAAGATTATAATGTAATAACTTCTTTAGCCGCGCTAAGTAAGTTTAGTACGGGACATTTTTTTAGGTACGCTTCACCGACAAGCTAATTCCGGGCGAATGCGAAGGCGGAGCAACGGAATGGGGCAAGCGCGTATATGCGAGCACCAATAGGTAATAATACTATTATGTCGAGTAAAAATACTTTACTAGTAGCGCCCTATGATTTTACCCGCGTAGTTGCCGTTCCAGTTCTTTTCCCACTGTGAAAATAGCCTATGTATTATTCGATTTTTTTTTTTTTGATTTTCAACGGAACGCAGCTACATATACGATTTTGGGGGGGGAGATCATGTCCCCTGTGTTAACTAGTTGGATACAACATATCCACCATGTGCCCATATCCTGTCAGTAGCTCCGATATGGGTCAGGAGCTCAGGAGAGCCCGATCAAAGGGACCGTAAAGCCGCTTGACCCGTCACTGTAGCGTCTCAATCTCAACGGGATAGACCGACAGGACATACTGACCTGTTTGTGGGTGCAACAAATCGTGGCTTGATGGTTTTCACTTTAAATATTTTTCACTTCAAAAATATTTGAAGTGAAAACTTATTTTGGCGCACCACACACGGATTTTACGTGGGCTGTGAATTGAGCTCAAGCGTCACGCTGGTGAATGAAAGAAAGCTTTGGGTGAACTCGGGACCGTGGCCATGCCAGAAGACCTATTTGTGGCCTCGTGGCTTAGTGGGTAGTAGCTCTGCCTGCGAAGCCGAGGGTCGTGGGTTCGATTCCCACCCAGTGCAAATATTTGTGTGATGAATTCAAATGTTTGCACTGTGTCTGGGTGTTTCTATGTATAATAAGTATGTATTTAAAAACTATATTAGTATTATATCAGCTATCTGGCCGCCATCACACAAGCTTTGCTTAGTTTAGGGTCAGATGGTGATGTGTGTGAATTGTCCACCCATATTTATTTATTTAGACGACAATGCTTTGAAGATTTAGTCCAGACTAGCAGCGCCCTCTAGTTTTACTCGCGTCGTAAGTGATCTATCAAATTCTGAGTTATACGTTTTTACTTCTATCGGCAGTCCCTATGACCGTCAATTTTATTTTACTGCTTTATTATCGAACTGTTGTTGTGTGTTGAAAAAACTCTTCGCAGTCTACCTGGGGAAGTGCCATCACTTTTCCAGTTATTCTAATAAATTTAGATTTCTGTGGTATCTCTAGATGACGTAATGCAATGCTAGGTAATGATATGGACTCTTCATGTTTCAATAGTTGCGTAACTTGCGTGGCAGCTCAGAAATCTAAATAATATTATTTAGATTTCTAATCTGTGCGTGGCAGGCTTGTTGCTTAGGTACCATCCAGGCACATACCCAGCTCGGCCCTTCAGTATATGCTATAAAAGATACTAGTAATCTCTTAACCCAATAATTTCCCTGGAAACATTGCCCTTTAAACCGGAACACAGTAATGTTAGCAGACTACGGGAGAATAACTGGCAAAGGTGCGTACTTTCCCAGGCGGACTCTGGAAAGAGCTCTACACTACATAAATGTCAATTTGTGAAAAAACAAGACTTGGAACATTTAAATAGTATACTTTTTTAAAGTTTTAAAACGAACATGTAATTGCATGATAATAAATTTAAAAATCCAGAAAACTGCCAATTACTTCACATTTATTACAATAGGGATTAGGGATGGAGAATGGGTTAAAAACAAACCATTCTAATAAAATTATTTCATCAGCTTGATCGTGTAAAAATACGATAGGTAGGTACATATTGTTTGTTTTTTTCAAATTATCGACTATCTATATATAACTATCGACAAACATGAGTATAATCTGGAGTAGAATAAAAAAAAAAGATAAGTTATACCGAACACGAGCCTTCCTTTGCAAAAAAAATTGCATGGTTTGATAATAAACATCGGGCCAAGTGAAAGTAAACAAAAACTTGTAACTTGCATAGTATTTCTCTCAGCTCTAAGCGGGCGAAGACTCAAACCAATGCTAGTAAATTTACAATTATATTTTACTAGCAGTGCCCCGCGGTTTTTCCCGCGGATTTCCCGTTATTTTCCCGGGATAAAATGTAGCCTATGTGCTCTTCCAGACTATAATAATACTAGCCGTGTTCCAAATTTATCGGGCTGAACTTTGGAACACGGCTAGTATTATTAATTATTACCGCCGGCTAGTATTATATTAGCCGTTACGACGTGATTGAGCAACAAACATCAAAATATCCAAATACATTTTTTATAATATTAGTAGGATGAAAACTGTATTTACAGCATACCTTCAGCCTGTAGCCGTTTTGGCGGCGCCGGCGCAGCCACTGCCAGCGTCATAAGCAGCGCGCACGAATACAGCGCTACAACAGTGAGAGACATGCGTCGTCCTCAGTCGCGGTCCAAACGATACTGACCGAGTGACCAGTTTATTTCAGACTACTCGTCTTTGACACCGAGTGTGTTGATTTGATATAACACGGTAACCACGGCTGTTACAGAACACTACTGCTCTGGACTGTGTATTACTCGACACTACGCTACGATCCAGAAATCCAGACGATATACGAAGGCGGCCGTACCTACTACTAACAACTATGTAATGTAAGGTGGCAAAAGGTCCTTGTACCTAAACAATCTGCGTTAAATACTGTCAACAACAGTCAGAGCATAGAAGCAAAACTATATCTAGGTATGAATTATACTTACCTAAATAAATAAATATTGATGTACACTTTACATACATCACCATTTGAGCCCAAACTAAACAAAGCTACTATAGAAGCCAGATAGCTGATATAAATAGTTACCTATAAAGTTTTAAATACATACATACTTAGAATACACTAGCGGTCTGTCCCGGTTTCACACGTGGGACATAATATACACCCTCTAAGCACTCAGGGATCACGTACCTACTACCTACCTACATATTTCGGTCATCAGTTCCTTTCGCCGAAAAAACAAAGCCGACTTCAACTAAGTCGACTTGATCTCATATTTTTGCGGAATCTACCATCAAGTCATCCAGATCAAACAGTTCAAGTTTTAGTTATTTGTACATAACCTCCTTACTACAATGAAATAGTTTGTCTCTAATTATGATCATTAAAATTAAGTGTCATCAATCAACTGATCAGCATGTCATATTTTGACGTTTAAAATTTCGAAGCGGGCAAAAATGTTATAGGACCAGACAAAATTTTAAATGAAGCTCACAAAATTTTAAAGTTTATAAACAATATACACAAAATTAAAACAGAGATCCACTGCATATATATTAATAATCTTGGAAACGGCTGAGCAGTTGTTGTGTTGTTTATGTATTACGTCTACTATGATAAGTCCAAAAAGGCTGGTGCTGAGACAGAAGCCATCTCCACCTAGCACAGCAGTGTCTTCACACCTGAGGAAGATAGCGAAAGAGAACCAGAAACTCCTGGTCTTGCTGCAGGAAGCGACTGATAAACAACATCAGGAAATGACCAGAGCAATACAGGTAAGTAAGTATAAGTAAACAAATATTGGTGAACAATTCACATACAACACCATCTGACCCCAAACTAAGCAAAGCCTGTACTAGCTACAGCCAGATAGCTGATAATAATTATATAGTTGTAAAATTCGAAGCAAGGTTTGTCGACTGGATTCTGAAGCAAATTTAGGAGCAAGTCAGGAGCAAGCGATCCTCGCTTCCGAGTTTAGAATGCTAGCTTACTGAATGATTTTACACTGCACTGAATTAAGTAGCCACTAAATTTAGTCAAGGTAAGGCCTAAATACGCTCTTTTGTAAGTGTTAACACTTATTACAACATTAAACATTATATAAGCTACTACTGAAAAAATGGCGTAACGCGAAAACTCCATAAATAATATAAAAAAAAAAATTTAAAAGTGACGAGACTAGCAGAATATTTGCCTGACGGTAAACAACACGCCTGCTCATAAGAGCAGTGTCACGCAGCCATGCGCGGCTCCAGGGGGGGGGGGGGGGGTCACGGGGGACATGACCCCCCCCCCCCCCCCCCACCAAATTATATACCAGGTCAATTAGAAAATTTTGCAAAAAAAAGTTTCTATGTATAAGACACTTGTAATTATTTTGAAAACTTCGATTATTTAAAAGTATAAATACAACTGTTCGATTTTAAAATTTCCCTCCGCATTTTAATGAGAGCCAATATATTTTTTTGTTTTATTAAAAAATGGATCTGCGTCGAGAACATTTTCGTGCTATGATTTTTTACGATTTCAAATGTGGCTTAAAACCTGACGAGTCATATGATCGACTTCGAATTGGTTTTATGGATGAAGGACCTTCAAAAGCAACCATCTACCGCTGGTATAGCGACTTCAAACGCGGTCGTTTTACTTTGGGGGATGAACAAAAGAGTGGTCGTCCTGCGAAGGCTGTCACCGAAGAAAGTGGGCAGTAAAAAAAATAATTCAAGAAAACAGACGCATTACCTTCGCGTAAGGAGGATAGTTTCCCGCTGGGTGCCGCACAACCTCACCTAAGCTCAGAAGCAGGCCCGTGTGGATTGGTGCCGTAATATGATACAAAAATTGGATGCAGGCTTGTCACGGCGCGTTTACGACATTGTGACAGGTGACGAATCCTGGATTTATTAATACGATCCAGAAACAAAGCAGTCGACAGTTTGGCTGTTTCAAAATGAACCAACACCTACGAAAGTGAAGCGAAAATTTTGATCGCTAGTTTCTTCACTTTGACGGGGTACCTAATTTCAATTCCACTTCGAGACCAAAGCAGTATCAACGCCGAATGGTCCAGCATAAAATGCTTGCCAGAAGTTTTTTCTGGAATGAGAAACAAGCGACCGAACACCGGGCTCCGCGGGGTCCTTCTTCACCACGACAACGCGCCCGCGCACTCAGCGATCAAAACGAGGGACTTCCTGGACTCCACACCTGTCAGAGTCTTGGGGGACCCTCCTTACAGTCCTGATTTGGCTCTGTGTGATTTTTTTTATTCCCTAAAATTAAAAATCAGCTCAAAGGGATACAGTTTTCATCGCCGGTAGACGCGCTAACAGCGTTTGAGAAGGCCGTGGAAGAGGTGTCTGCGGAGGACTGGAAAAAATGTTCTGAAAATTGGTTCAGACGCATGAAACTTTTTATAGAGGCTGGTGGAGAGTTCTTTGATTTTTTTTTTTTCTTTCAAACAAGTTAGTTGTTTAGTTTCTAAAAACTTTCAGAGTGTCCCATGTACATTAGATTAAAAATAAAATAAAAATCAAAATGTCTAGTAGTACATAAACTATTTTTAAACGCGGGAAAACAACTGGAACGTCAACTACGCGGGTAAAATCGTGGGGCGCTACTAGTAAAGTCTTCTTTACTCGATTTATTGTATTTCTACTCGTGACCCCCCCCCCCCCGAATCTGAGGCTGCGTACTGGTGACCCCCCCCCCCAAAATTCGAGGCTGGGACCGCGCCTGCACGCAGCTACTGGAACATGAAGAGTCCAGATCGCTACCCAGCAATGCACTGCGCTCGTCTCTCAGAGACACGTGATTATTTATATTATTATGCCCTGTAGTTTCTCTGGAAACATACAACATAACTTACGAACTATAATAATAATAAATAAATATTGGTGGACAATTCACACACAACACCATCTGACCCCAAACTAAGCAAAGCTTGTATGATGGCGGCCTACTAAACAGTAACTACTTAAATACATTGTTATGTTATTCGATTCCAAGACAATCATACTAAGTGCACGCATCTTGACTGGCCTCGTAGCTACCTGGCTACTATCAACTTGGTGATGCCTAAGTCTGCCTGCGAAGCCGCGGGTCGTGGGTTCGATTAGTGTCCAGTGCACATATTCGTGTGATAAATACAAATATTTGTTTTGTACCTGGGTGTTTCTACGTATAATAAGTAGGTAGGTATGTGTATACAACTATGTAAGTATTGATGTATCAGCTCTATAGCTCCCATAGTACAAGATTTACTTAGTTTGGGGTCAGATGGTGTTGTAAGTGAATTGTCAACGAATATTTTATTTAAATCTTATCACTCGATTTCTTGTTTTTCAGCTGAAAGAGATAAACATCGAGTTAGAGGAAAAACTGCACGCTGCTAAACAAGAAGCTTGCGAACTAAGCGCTCTTTTTAATAACGAAAAATTGCTCAGAGCGTGAGAAAAATACGCATATAACAGTATCCCGGAGGTATATATATTATGTTCCTGAAAAACATACAAATAGTTTTCGTTGTATCGTTAGGGGGCGTCCATAAATTACGCGAGGTGTTTTTTTACATTTTCTGAAAAGGTGAGATGTCGTGAGATTTTGTTCAACCCCCTCCCCCATCCCCCAATCTCACGTGAGATTTTGCAAAATGTGGATTTCTTACGTAAACGCGTCCAAGTATGAATGAAATTATTTTCTTTCAAACTAATTAGAGAATGATAAGAGAGGCGTTCGTATTACGATTACGCTTAAGATTAATCTTAAGCGTGTACAATCTGGATTAAATGGACCAAAATAGTATTTTTTTTTGTTTCAATCAGAAAAAAAAATGCGTTATATTTGCCGAGACCCCCCCCCCCCTCCAACGTAAGGTTACATGAGATTTGACTCGACCCCCTCCCCCCCCCCCCGTAATTTACACCTCACGTAATTTATGGACGCCCCCATAATAGAACGCTCAATAGCAGGATCTCACTTGTCTACCTTTAGGTATTTGTAAACCGTAAGTTTGCGGAGGAAGTATATATTTATAATATTTATTACTAGCAGTGTCTCGCGGTTTTACCCGCGTGGTTCCCGTTATTTTTCCGGGATAGAAAGTAGTCTGTGTACTGCCATGCTATAATCTAACTGTGTTCCAAATGTCAGTCCGATCCGTTCAGACATTACGACGTGATTGAGCAAACAAGACAAAGACTTCTTGCCTGCGTAGTTCACGCTGCCACTAGCGTGGTAGTTGGAAGTGCCGTGACCATCCACTGGCCCTCCCTCTATGGAGTCTGAGGGCGTCTTTCAAGTGTTGGTTCCCATAACGCCCGCCATACACGCTACGGTCTGCCGGAGAGGTCTACCTGTGCAGTTATGCCTGCGCAGTCCAACCGAACAGAATTGATTTTCGATCTTGCTCCGGTCGCCTGCGCAGGCTTCCCACACACACTCCGGTCTACCTGCGCAGGCATAACTGTACAGGTAGACCTCTCCGGCAGACCGTAGCGTGTATGGCGGGCCTAACTCGCCTTGATCGCTTTGACATCACACGAAACTCTTTTTCCCCAACGGTTGTCGGTTCTGCCACAAATATGGTACATATGGCTTACAGTCCTGATTTGGCTCTGTGTGATTTTTTTTATTCCCTAAAATTAAAAATCAGCTCAAAGGGATACAGTTTTCATCGCCGGTAGACGCGCTAACAGCGTTTGAGAAGGCCGTGGAAGAGGTGTCTGCGGAGGACTGGAAAAAATGTTCTGAAAATTGGTTCAGACGCATGAAACTTTTTATAGAGGCTGGTGGAGAGTTCTTTGATTTTTTTTTTTTCTTTCAAACAAGTTAGTTGTTTAGTTTCTAAAAACTTTCAGAGTGTCCCATGTACATTAGATTAAAAATAAAATAAAAATCAAAATGTCTAGTAGTACATAAACTATTTTTAAACGCGGGAAAACAACTGGAACGTCAACTACGCGGGTAAAATCGTGGGGCGCTACTAGTAAAGTCTTCTTTACTCGATTTATTGTATTTCTACTCGTGACCCCCCCCCCCCCCCCCGAATCTGAGGCTGCGTACTGGTGACCCCCCCCCCCCCCCAAAATTCGAGGCTGGGACCGCGCCTGCACGCAGCTACTGGAACATGAAGAGTCCAGATCGCTACCCAGCAATGCACTGCGCTCGTCTCTCAGAGACACGTGATTATTTATATTATTATGCCCTGTAGTTTCTCTGGAAACATACAACATAACTTACGAACTATAATAATAATAAATAAATATTGGTGGACAATTCACACACAACACCATCTGACCCCAAACTAAGCAAAGCTTGTATGATGGCGGCCTACTAAACAGTAACTACTTAAATACATTGTTATGTTATTCGATTCCAAGACAATCATACTAAGTGCACGCATCTTGACTGGCCTCGTAGCTACCTGGCTACTATCAACTTGGTGATGCCTAAGTCTGCCTGCGAAGCCGCGGGTCGTGGGTTCGATTAGTGTCCAGTGCACATATTCGTGTGATAAATACAAATATTTGTTTTGTACCTGGGTGTTTCTACGTATAATAAGTAGGTAGGTATGTGTATACAACTATGTAAGTATTGATGTATCAGCTCTATAGCTCCCATAGTACAAGATTTACTTAGTTTGGGGTCAGATGGTGTTGTAAGTGAATTGTCAACGAATATTTTATTTAAATCTTATCACTCGATTTCTTGTTTTTCAGCTGAAAGAGATAAACATCGAGTTAGAGGAAAAACTGCACGCTGCTAAACAAGAAGCTTGCGAACTAAGCGCTCTTTTTAATAACGAAAAATTGCTCAGAGCGTGAGAAAAATACGCATATAACAGTATCCCGGAGGTATATATATTATGTTCCTGAAAAACATACAAATAGTTTTCGTTGTATCGTTAGGGGGCGTCCATAAATTACGCGAGGTGTTTTTTTACATTTTCTGAAAAGGTGAGATGTCGTGAGATTTTGTTCAACCCCCTCCCCCATCCCCCAATCTCACGTGAGATTTTGCAAAATGTGGATTTCTTACGTAAACGCGTCCAAGTATGAATGAAATTATTTTCTTTCAAACTAATTAGAGAATGATAAGAGAGGCGTTCGTATTACGATTACGCTTAAGATTAATCTTAAGCGTGTACAATCTGGATTAAATGGACCAAAATAGTATTTTTTTTTGTTTCAATCAGAAAAAAAAATGCGTTATATTTGCCGAGACCCCCCCCCCCCTCCAACGTAAGGTTACATGAGATTTGACTCGACCCCCTCCCCCCCCCCCCCGTAATTTACACCTCACGTAATTTATGGACGCCCCCATAATAGAACGCTCAATAGCAGGATCTCACTTGTCTACCTTTAGGTATTTGTAAACCGTAAGTTTGCGGAGGAAGTATATATTTATAATATTTATTACTAGCAGTGTCTCGCGGTTTTACCCGCGTGGTTCCCGTTATTTTTCCGGGATAGAAAGTAGTCTGTGTACTGCCATGCTATAATCTAACTGTGTTCCAAATGTCAGTCCGATCCGTTCAGACATTACGACGTGATTGAGCAAACAAGACAAAGACTTCTTGCCTGCGTAGTTCACGCTGCCACTAGCGTGGTAGTTGGAAGTGCCGTGACCATCCACTGGCCCTCCCTCTATGGAGTCTGAGGGCGTCTTTCAAGTGTTGGTTCCCATAACGCCCGCCATACACGCTACGGTCTGCCGGAGAGGTCTACCTGTGCAGTTATGCCTGCGCAGTCCAACCGAACAGAATTGATTTTCGATCTTGCTCCGGTCGCCTGCGCAGGCTTCCCACACACACTCCGGTCTACCTGCGCAGGCATAACTGTACAGGTAGACCTCTCCGGCAGACCGTAGCGTGTATGGCGGGCCTAACTCGCCTTGATCGCTTTGACATCACACGAAACTCTTTTTCCCCAACGGTTGTCGGTTCTGCCACAAATATGGGTCGGCCCCATACTATTAACGGTAAAACCTAGAACCTTATCTCTAGGTTTGTCACCCCAGCCTTCAAATATGTTACTTTGTTTTCAGTTTTGTGATCAAATTCAAAGTCAATAAAATGCAAAGTGTGCAGAAAATGCGTCATACCTACGAGAGCAAATTACAAGAGTTACTTGAAGAGAACGATTACCTGAGCAGAGAAATAGTGCTAGCTAGGAAGAAACGATTGGAAGCAAGCAAACACGCAGAAAAACTGGCCGAAGATAACTTCTGCCTAAAAAACATCTACAGCGAAGTCTGCGCCGAGATAGAGCGTTTGAAATGGAGGGAGCGGAAGAACCGAGAACGAATGTCCAGTTAAAAGTTCTTGAAGAAAACCTTTTTAGGGTTCCGTAAAATGTAAAAACGGAACCCTTATAGATTCGTCATGTCTGTCTGTCTGTCTGTCTGTCTGTCTGTCTGTCTGTCTGTCTGTCCGTCCGTATGTCACAGCCACTTTTTGTCGAAACTATGAGAACTACACTGTTGAAACTTGGTAAGTAGATGTATTCTGTGAACCGCATTAAGATTTTTACAAAAACATTCAAAAAAAAGAAAAATTAGGGTTGCCCCCCATACTGAGAACTAAACCTCAAAATTTTTTTTTTCATCAAACCTACACGTGTGGGGAGTCTATCGATAGGTCTTCAAAAATGATATTGAGGTTTCTAAATTCATTTTCGTCTACACTGAATAATTTGCGCGAGAGACACTTCCAAAGTGGTAAAATGTGTGTCCCCCCCCCTCTAACTTCTAAAGTAAGAGAATGAAAAATCTAAAAAAAATATATGATGTACATTACCATGTAAACTACCAACGAAAATTAGTTTGAACTCGATCTGATGAGTAGTTTTTTTTTAGTACGTCATAAACACACTATTATTGAAACTTCGATCAAAGTTACAACGAACTACAAGAACTATGTGTACTATGTATATTATGTTACTTGCTGCAACGGAACCCTTCATGGGCGAGTCCAACTCGCACTTGGCCACTTTATTTGTATAGTTACTTTTATCCACTTACTCATTTTGACTATAGCCATCTCTAATACCGACATAACAAAAACTATTTCAGGTTGTTTTATTGTTTCATTGATGGTCCTAATGAGCTCTACATACGTTGGCGCTTGTCTTCACTCGGCTAGGCGAGCGGTACCGAGCGGTGGCCAATCAAGGCAAAATAAACGCACACTACACGTTGGCGTTGGCAGCTTAATAGACTGATCTCGATAGCTTTTGAAAACAAAATAATTTATAGTAGGATGAAACCTATTGTAAATGGAAGAGAATATGACAAAAGTGAAAGGAAAAATAATTTACGGGCGATCTGAGGTCGGGAAGTGGAAGGGGGGGTCAGTTTTAAACGTAAAAACGGGTTATCCCGATTTCTGGCAAAACTACAAATCTTATGGAAATAAGTTGTACGGCAAAGTTGTAGGGTTTAAAAAGATCTACAGCTTTTGTATTGACACTTTTTTCACATAACCGCAAAATTTATGAGAAAAATTCAACACACAAAAATTGTAGTGGTAGGACTCTTAGCAGAGTCCGCCTGGGGAAGTACCACACCTTTGTCAATTATTCTACCGCCAAGCAGTAATGTGCAAACGTTACTGTGTTCCGGTCTGAAGGGCAATGTTTCCAGAGAAATTACAGGGCTTAGAGATATAACAACTTAGATCTCTGGGTGACGAGCGCAGTGCGGTGCTAGGTAATGATTTGGGCTCTTCATGTTCCAATAGCTGCGTGTCACTGTGCTGTTATGTGGCAGGCATATTGCTTACCATCAGGCATATGTCCTGCACGTCTCGTCACTCTTTATTTAAAAAAAAAAATTACTCTAAAAATTTGGTCAAAACTTGCCTTTTTATATCTTAAATACACTGTATTTTTTTTTATTGAAAATAATAATTTTTTCTACCTTGAATTAACTTAATATTGAAAAAGTACCCTAATTTTCATGCGAAACATCTCCCGTTAAGATATCAGCTTTTTCAATAAAGATGGTAAGTTTTTTGTTCTTCTTTTTTTTGTTTTTTGTAATCTCTTCTTTCTGATAATGTAAAAAAGTTATACATTACCATGGTAAATGTTCTCAGAAAACTCTTTGAAAAAAAGACCACATGACTTCGATTTTTTTTTATTTTGTCATAAAACGCATTTAGATTGATGTTATTTTTAAATATAATACTGAGCTTCCAATATAAACTCACAAGTTTGATACTTGAGCATAAGTGTTATTGGATTTTTAAGTGGTTCAGGAGCTTCTATATCATAAATTTAGGAGAATACGGGCATTTTTGTTGTAAATTAACTTTTGTTGTGAAAACTACCAGGAGTCCATTGTCATCAGGATACGTCTTGGCATACCCAGCCTAAAAAATTCCACCTGGAAAGTTCATGACGAAAACTTGGCTATTTTGTTAGAACATCCTGGTACAAAACAAGACCCAAACAGCCAAGTAGAAACTTTTCAGGACACCATCTATACATACTTCTCTGAGCACTATCCACCATCAACTTATTATGCTCGAAATAACAAGGAAAATACGTTCAAAATGAAATTGCGGAGGAAGAAAAGAGAACTAATAAAACGTCTTCGTGCAGCTAAAACCATGGGCGACAACCACCTAAGTCACCAACTGTCCAGGGCTCTAAGATCAATCCTTAAATTAATACAAGGAATATCGCTACAAATCAGTAAAAATCGTGATAATCTTTACAGAGCTAAACACGAAGTAGACTTTGATAAAAACCCTTTTCAATACTCGAAAAATATTTTCAGAGAACAAAATGGAAAGCTTATCTTGACTAATGAGCAAATTTACGATCACTTTAAAAGCACATACGAAGTGCCTAAACGCGGGAGCTCGTACGTAGTACCAAACATCCAAAGACCTAATGATCCTCTAACAAACTTTCAAAGCACTCCACCTAGTGAAGAGGAAGTAAACTATCAAATTAAGAAGAAAACTACTAAATCAGCTCCAGGCCCTGATGGCATTCCTTACATAGTGTACAAAAAGTGTCCATCAGTTCGTAAACATATCTTAAATATATTCAGTAAGATCTGGTCAGGAAAGCAAATCCCAAAATCATTTGGAAGAGCAATTTTTGTCCTCATTCCTAAAATGCAAGAAGTAACTCATCCAAAAGACACCAGACCGATAGCCCTAACCAATACAATTTCTAAAATTTTTTTCAGTATATTTCAAACAAAAATGATAACATTTATGGCTATCAATAGGTATTTCAGGCCCAACCACCAGAAAAGCTTCTTGCCTGGTATTTCTGGATGCCTGGAACACAATACATTACTAGCGGAAAGTTTGAAAGATGCCAGAACACATGAGAGACAAATAACAGTCTGCTGGATAGACCTAGAGAACGCATTTGTTTCCGTGCAGCATGAACTTATGTTATTTGCCCTAAAATGGTATAACTTTCCTGCTGTAATTATTGACATAACTAATTCATATTATAATCACTTAAAATTCGTTATAGCAGTAAACAAAGAATACTCAAAACCACTTAAATATAATGTGAGACTATTCCAAGGGTGCTGCTTATCACCAATAGTATTTAATATATTTATAAATATGCTAGTAGATAAATTAATATCCCGTGAGAAGAAATGGGGCTACCGGTTTAAAATCAACAATAAGTACACTGAGTCAATTTTAGCCTTTGCGGACGACCTTGCAATACTTACTCGAAATCCCAAACAGTGTCAAGAATTGTTGAATGATGTTGATGAGTTCTGTACATGGACGGAGGGAATGAGGGCAAAACCAAGTAAATGTCATTGTTTATGTCTGGGTAGACGAGATACCAAATATACTTCTTACGATCCGGGACTCTCCATAAGTGGCCAAAGAGTTGCCGCAATTGCAGAGGCAGTGCCTTTCAAATTTCTTGGTAGAAAGATAGACTACAAAGGACGTACACCATCATTAGAGGTAGTTGTTGGAAATTTCATGAATGACCTCAATAAGGTAGACCAACAGCCTATCAGCAATATTAAAAAAGCATGGATATATGACAACTATCTCACATCACGTCTCACTTGGCCTTTCCTAGTATATGATATCGGTAAAACCCTCCTCGCAAAACTAGATGCTAATGTCATAAAGATATTGAAGTCATGGTTTGGATTGGCACATCCGGCTGATCCCTCTACTCTATTTAGGGATCACAATAGTTTTGGCCTGAAACTAAAAAAACCATCCGAACTCTACAAACACCTAAGAGTTACAAAAACGCATGTTTTGGGAAAGTCGAAAGACGAATTAATCGCATCTCTCCCAAAAGACAAAAGCGCTTCGGACCTTGAATCTAGACTTCAATTCCACAAACAATTTATGGCAGGTGCACAAGTAAATACAGCTGGGTTGGGTGCGAGAAAGAAAAGGGAAGACCGAGACATGGTAAAAACCTTTCTACAACAAGATGAAAATGATAGTTACAAAGTGCACGCTATGAATTTAGAAATGCAAAGTGAGTGGTTAACCATAGGTGAGTTTTGTATCCCATTAGCTCTAAAGTGGCGCACCTTGCTATATGACTGGTCTCCTGCCTTATTAAAATTTTATCTGAACGCTTTCCAAATGACCCTCCCTGACCAGAGTAACTTGGTAAGGTGGGGAAAAGCCTCTGAAAAATGTTGCTATACTTGTGGTGAGGCGATATGTACAGCAAGGCACATATTGGTGGGATGCAAGGTGCTCCTTAATAGGGGTCATTACTCACAGCGCCATGACAGAGTACTTGAAATCATACGTGAAGCCGTAAGCCTTTCGGTAGCTAGAGCCCAAAAGGGATTGACGATAGTTTAGTTTAGTTTGACGGGGCTGTTTCCGCACTTAGCCTCTCAAGATGGGCCATTGTGCGTGGCTCATACTTCCCTATCACTCCAACCATCCCAGGCTATCCCAGAAGGCAAGCAACCTATTCAGGTTGTTGAAGGCCTCCGGGACTGCTGCTGGGGAGTGGAGGAATTCTGCCCGTTGATCCGCCACGCTCCTGCATTCCACAATCACATGCTGTGGCGTTTCTTCTTCCTCCATGCATCCTCTGCACAGAGGGCTATCTGTCACACCTAAATTAAATAAGTGTTTGTTAAGGGGACAGTGGCCAGTCATAGTACCTATGACTTTACGGATTCTATCCCTGCTCAGTCTGATAAGGTTGCGGGCAAGTTTTTTTGTTGCTACCGGAACAGCAATTTTCGTTTGCCTGCAACCTTCAATGCCTCTCCATTCCATTGAATGTGCTTTTTCGGTATTTTCCTGCAGCCATAACTTTATTTGGGCCTGAGGTATAGGCATTAAAGGTTCCGGACCGTATGTTATTGCCTTTGCTCCTCTCTTGGCCAGTTCGTCTGCTGCATAATTACCTAGTGAGTCGCTGTGTCCTTTAATCCATTGCAGGGTTACTCTGTTCGTCCCTGTTATGGATTGGAGTGCATTGTGACATTCCAGTATAAGGACAGAGGTTATAGTGTTGTTTTTTAGGGCTTGAAGCACTGACGCGCTGTCGGAGACAATTTTGATGTTTAAGTCCCCGACATCTCTGGCTGCGATCGCCTGTGCCGCCCTGGTGATACCGATACATTCGGCTTGAAAGATTGTGTTTAACTTACTTAGTGATGTTGATATTTTTATGTTTAAATCATTTGAGAAGACACCGGCTCCTGTACCTTGTGAGGTTTTGGAGCCGTCTGTGTATATCCTTACTTAGTTGGGAGATAGTCGCGCGGGTTTGCTGACGACTGTTTACTTACTGGTATCGCTTGATTGAAAAAATCGGATTGGTGGTAAAAATTGTTCAAACCTATACTAAAGTTACACCAGAGTGAACCCTGCAGTGAGCAGCACAAGGTACGCCAAATCATTAATCTTGTACAATCATAAACTAGAAATCTCAAGCCAATTACTGTTTGTCGAATTCTTCATTTTAAATCTTGAACAGCTGACGATCAGCTGAGTGCAAGGTCCACACGCAAGACAAAACCTGCATATATAGTGCCGTCTTACTCAATCGCCCGGACTTCCCGCACTTGTTGTTGTCCCGCTCGCACATAGGCCGGCCGCCTCGCTACCTGTTGCGTTTCTCTGAATACCTACATTGATAATATGGATAAATATTTACTATCTAAGCGCCAAAATAACAATGAAATTAACTGCGCGGAGTGTAAACAAAGCATAACTTCGTCGAGTTTTTTCAAATGTGGCACATGTAAATCAAATTTTCACCCAATTTGTGCCAAGGCTCTCTCTTCCGATCCCTCGAAGGCAACGGGCTGGCTTTGCCCCAGCTGCAGATCCACTGAAAAAAACAATAGTTTAGTGTAGGGCACAGACAATCTCCACAAAAGCCCAAACTCAACAAAATCGAGTAAGAGACCACCAAAGCGGCCGGCGCTCGGGTCACCGGTGTCCGAAGTTAACCTGGACGCCTCGCTCTCAGATGTCGCTACTGAACTACGTTTGTTGAGACACGATATAACTGAAATAAAAACATGCCTGCAGTTTTTAACGGAGGGAATGGCTAAATTCAATTCCAGACTCGATACACTTGATGCTAGAATTCAGGAAGTCGAGGACAGTAAACAAATAATGATTTCACTACAAGAAGAAGTCATAAAATTAAAGGACCAATTGAATCAGCGGACACAAGATTGTATAGGCAACGAATTGGAGATTTTCGGTATTAAAGAAACTCCAAACGAAAACCTGGAGCATATGGTGATGACCGTGGCAAATAAAATTGGAATTAATCTACCCGTTACTGAAATTGATTGGGTTGCTCGTGTCGGGGGGAAAAAGACAAAAACCAAAACAAACGAAACTCAGTGGTCTAGACCGATAATAGTCAGGTTTACGAGACGGAACAGGCGGGACGAGGTACTGAAAGCTGCAAAGGTCCGTAGTAAAACATTGACTACTGACGGATTAAACCTTCAGGGCCCGTCGTGTAATGTTTATTTGAATGAACACCTTACAAAAGAAAACCGGTTGCTTTTTCGTGACGCTAGATTACGATCGCGAGACTTCGGTTACAAGTACTGCTGGATTAGAAGAGGAAAAGTTTACTTGCGTAAAAAGGAGGGATTTCCACCTATTCCAATCAATAACTACGCAGATTTGGAAAAAGCGCTACCTCCAACCAACCCGAGTGACATAGGTACCTCAAGCACCATCCCTCGCCGGTCAACCTACTGAAAAACAATAATTTCTTTGACTGCCAAGATCATCCAATGTACCATAAAATTAATATTCCTAAAGCAGTTCTTATTTCTGTAACTAGCTTTAATATCACTGCAAATGTTTATTTTTACTTTTCATACCCTTATTATTGGACATTTAGGTTGATGGAAATCATAAAAATTGTAAACGCAATTCCATCTAGCTATTCTGACATGTTAATACCAGTCTTTGTATTAGGATGCGGAATGATTGATGTAGATATAAAAAACACACACCACACACTACAACCTTCAACACCTCAACACACGAAACACACACCTACACTCCAACATCTGAGGGGTCTACCTAGTGTTGGTCCCGAATTTATGTACCTAACAGTTTTACGAACTCTTTTCTCTGAAAGTGTAATTGCTCAAGTGGTTCAAACAGGCGCTATAGTTTTCGATATGGGAAAAACTACAACTGTTTTCGAAAATGGCTAATATAGACATATATGAAGATCTAGATGATGACTTGCAAGTGGAGTGTCGCGCTATTGAGATACCTGAACATTGTAGAGAACATATTGCTCCTTACAATATCAAAGTTTTGTCTCACAACATCAGAAGTTTGAACCACAACTTTGCAAACATACTTCCGACACTATCTAGGTTGAAGTGTGAATTTGATGCGTTGGTGTTTTCGGAGTGTTGGCTTCATGAGTTCTCTAACATTCCACAGCTTCAGGGATATGACGTCTTCTATACTTCAAAATTAACTAACAAGTGCGGGGGTGTCGTTGTATACGTCAGAGAGTGCTGGTCGGCATCGGCCTACGAACCAGACTTCCAGGAGGCAAATTGTCTCGTAGTGTCTCTGGGGAAATCGCTAAATATAATTGCCCTGTACAGATCCCCGGCGGTGAAAAGCCTGGAAAACTTCAATGATAGTCTAGACAATCTATTACTTAGTAACAAACACTGCACCGGGATATTGGTTACTGGTGATATTAATATAAATTTACTTGAAGAACCTCCAAGTAAAGACAATGCTGCTTACCAGAACCTTATGGCTGGACATGGGTTCCTATCTGCAATCACGCGACCGACCAGAGGGGTAACATGTTTGGATCATGCCTTTATAAAGTCGCCGGGCATGGGACTCGGTTTAGTATGTAATTCATCAGTTACCGATCATGATATTTTATGCGTTGGAATTTCACTAAAAGTAGAAATAAATAGGAAAAAAAGTAATACCGTCAAAACTAATTTTATTGATGTAGCCGAAGACTTAAAACTGGTGGACTGGAACAAAGTACTCAATAAACGTAACGTAAGCGAGGCAACTTCCTCCTTCAGTAAAATATTATCAGACTGCATAAACAAACACACGCACGAAGTGATTGTTGGCCGCTCAAGACGAAACCTGAAACCCTGGATCACTCCTGGATTGCTTAGGTGTTTGCGACATAGGGACAATCTACACCTTAAGCTGAGAAATGATTCACTGAATCAAATGCTTAAAACTACATATGTCCGCTACAGGAATTTTTGCAACAAACTACTTCGTAGGCTTAAGGTTGAATATGCTAATACTCAACTTGCTCAGAACAACAGCAATCCTAAATCGCTATGGAAGTCAATAAAACAAGTATGTGATATACCAAATACAAAAAAGAACTCAGACGAACTTTTGAATAAAGCCTCGAGCGATCGTCAGACTTCTTTGGATACCTGCAATGAGCACCTTGCCAGAACTGGTTCCAAACTCGCCTCAAACATATTGGAAAAACTAAAGGTATCACATAAAAAACTGGCTCTACATCAGTCGTACAAAAGCCGTTGTCAGAACTCATTCTACATGTCGCCTACAGATAATGGAGAGGTAATAGGTATTATCCAAAACCTTAAAAATAACAGCGCTCCTGGTTTGGACGGCATAACCTCACTGTTATTGAAATATGCTCAAGAGTCGTTAATAGAGCCCCTAACTTATATATGTAATCTCAGTTTGTCTACGGGATCATTTCCCGACTGCTGGAAGACAGCATTAGTTATTCCAATTCATAAATCTGGGGATAAAACTGACCCAAATAACTACAGACCGATAGCTCTACTCAGCATAGTATCAAAAATACTAGAAAAACTAGTTAATCGGAGGCTAGTGGACTTTCTCGAGAAGCACAGTCTACTAAATTCGAATCAATTTGGATTTAGGAGAGGAAAATCTACTGAAGATGCAGTCCAACTCTTGACCGAGACAGTCGCCTCCCACTTAGATAGCAAGAAAAGGTGCATCGGTGTTTTCCTCGACTTTTCCAAAGCTTTCGACTCTATATCTCCTTTATTACTATTAAGAAAGCTAGAGTCATTTGGTGTGCGTGGAATTTCTCTGTCTTGGTTTACTAGCTATCTAAAAAACAGAAACCAAAGAGTAAAAATAGGTGAATATACTAGTAGCAACGCTAATATAGAGTATGGGATTCCACAAGGTGGAATTTTAGCTCCAACCCTGTTTATTTTGTACATAAATGACATATTTAACCTAAATATACCAAACTGTAAACTTATTTGTTATGCCGATGATACCGTGGCTATATTTCATGCGAAGAGCTGGGACTCTGTCGCCGAGTGTGCTGAACGCAGTTTGACTATACTTACCCGGTGGCTTGACTACAATCTTCTTACTCTCAACGTCAATAAGTCAAATTTTATATCGTTCCACATTACGGCGGCTACAAGCACCACAATCTCTAAACTTGCTCTGCATGAAAGTTGTGACGGTGACGGATGCTCTTGCAGCTCGATGACCAGAGTAAGTGTAATTAAATACCTGGGAGTAATGATAGATGAGAATCTGTCATTCTCACAACATATTTCTTATATATCGGGGAGAGTACGCAAATTGCTATATGTGATGAGAATCTTGAGAGCCACTGCTTTCGCGAGCATTAAAATGATGGTCTATAAATCCCTTTGCCAATCTCTACTTCTCTACTGCATAGGCGTTTGGGGCGGTGCGGCTAGAACCCACATGGGGAACATTGAAAGAGCACAAAGAGCTTTTCTAAAGGTAATGTTAAGCAAACCACGAAGATACTGTACAGATCAACTGTATCAAGAAGCTTCGGTCCTACGAGTTCGCCAATTGTTCGTCATGCGGGCAGTAGCTAAGTGGCATGGCTTGTCTTGTGTTGCCAATCCAACCAGACAGAGTCGCTCACGGGACGTACCACTTCCTAGAGTCAACACTTTGTTTGCCGCCCGGTTGCCCCCGTACATACATATTTACACATACAACTCTGTTTGTAAAGTGGTTGAAATCAGTGGTTGTACTTTTGCTGAATATAAACCCAAACTAACAAAATGGTTAAATTCACTGTCAGCCGAGCAAACCGAGAAACTTATTTTGCATACATAAATGATCCGTAAAGAAGTATTCGCATCCACAACTCCCTTTTCCCTAAAAACTCTATCATGCCACTCACTCTCTCGCATATAAATAAAACAGACGCAACACAGACACACACTTATACGCAGACACACCCTCACACACACACATGCACCCTCCCACACAACATACACACACCCTCACACACATGCATCACCACATAGACATCCTCATCAGCCTTATCATGTTTGTATCATTGAAATTAATCAGTAACATAACATAACAGTGTTAATTTATTATTGTTTTGCTTTTAATTGTATGGCGATCATTTGTATTGGCGGGGTTCTCTTTTGGGCGGAATGCGTGGAGGGATTCCAAAAACGGCTAAAAGAAAACGCAAAACAGATTGGGCCTTTACAAATTTGGTCCTTCTCTAATTCTCTACCTTATGCAATTCATATGCACCGCACAAAGCCAGTTTTCTTTCCACTGTTTCTTTCCTGATGAGGCTCGCTTTGCCAATCGAAACGTAATTTAGTATTAATTTGGTTCTGTGTTAATTTTGTTTCAATTCTGTTTTAACTTTGATTTGAATTGATCTTAAATTTGTTTAGTAGGTATTAAGTTAGTTTAATTTTGAATTTAATTTGCTTTTGATTTAATTTTAATTTAGTTTTAATTTCATTTAAACTTGATCTTGATTTGATTATTATTTATTTCTAATATTTTCACTTGACACACATGGACAGATGAAATGTTGAATAACTATTTAATTGTGTAAATGGAATCCGCTGTCCTAGAATCCATTTATTTATTTATTACTAGCTGACCCCGCAAACGTTGTTTTGCCATATAAATAAAGGTATGAAAAATAGCTAGTAGCCGATTCTCAGACCTACTGAATATGCATATAAATTTTGGTTAAAATCAGTAAAGCCGTTTCGGAGGAGTAAGGAAACAAACACTGTGACACGAGAATTTTATATATAAGATTTAGAATCCATTACTACGTGCTACTTAATATCAAGTCATTAATAATTCCTTGCAACCCGATCAGCGAAAATTGTATTGCAATAGACTATACTCTCGGGTGCCCAAAATACAGGCGCAGCCTAGTTTGGGACCCACCACATAAACTGCGGAGCCAGCTGTTTGACACTATTTTAACAGTTTAACTATATCAATTTGTATATTCATGTGCTGTTATTCTCTTGGAAATAAATGACTATTATTATTAAATGACTTTATTATTACTTCTCTGCTACCAGAGCTATCTTTTAATTCTGCATTGAGTTGGATATTGTATCTTCGATCAAAGACATGTTGGCATATTGTTCTATCCATGGGTGCCTCAAGAAGTGGTATTTCTTTCAGCACCCGTTTCAGAACTTTTGTGTGTTCTGTTTCTGTACCCTGTTTCCACAGTCCGTGAGCTCTTAGTTGCAGGGCGGCTGCAGTGGCCTCCTCTTGTATGACTAAGTGTAGAGGTCTCAAATTTAAGAGATACTCCAAAGCGGCTGATGGTGTGGTTTTCATGCATCCAGTGGCTGCTAGGCTTGCCAGGCGTTGCAGACTTTGGAGTTTGGCTTTTATTGTGGTCAGTTGTGTTCTGGGCCACCACACAACTGATCCGTAGGTCAGAGAGGGTCTAATCACTGAAGTGTACAACCACAGTGTAATTTTTGGATTGAGACCCCATTTTCTCCCAATGAGTCTCCGGCATTGCCAAAAAGTTAGACAGGCCCTCTTAATTTTTGTATCTATATGACTCGCCCAGTTCAGTTTATTATCAAGGATGATGCCCAGATACTTCACTTGCGATGATAGGGTGAGTTTGGTATTAAATAATTTTGGGAGTTGTAGTTCTGGTAACTTTCTTTTGTTGGTGAAAAGAATGAGCTCTGTTTTTTTCGGATTTACTGACAATTGATGTTCGCCACACCATTTCTCTACAATCTGAAGAGCCGAGCGCATGGACTTACAAAGCACATTTTCAGCGCTTCCGCTAATCAGTATAGTGAGGTCATCCGCATAACCAATAGTAGTGTACCCTCTGTTATTTAGCGTCTTTATGGTAGTGTTCATCACTATCTGGACTGCTCTTTTACTGACCAACTCGGTGATCCAGTTCCTCATCACTGGTTCGACCTTGAGTTTACATAGAGCATGGTTTATGCTGTTGTGCATTGTTTTATCAAATGCCCCCTCAATTAAGGGATTGACGATAAACAAAAGACAAATTAACTTTGTAAAAGAGGGCTCAACTTCAAACTCCAAGAACAAGCCTTACTCAATCCTGGGTTCAGCACCTGATTGGACTATTTTAATGGACACGTATGAAAAGCACTACAAAATCCCAGAGGATGTGGGTGTTTCGTCATCCAGACCGGACATTTTCCTTTTTTCTAGGGCTACGAAACGCATAGTCCTGGTAGAACTTACCGTACCGTGGGAAACTAATATACCTAAAGACCACGTGATGAAACAAAATAAGTATTACAACCTACAAAATGAATTAACAAAAAATGGATATGTAGTTAATTTATACTCTGTAGAAGTAGGAGCGAGAGGTATACCAGCAAAATCTCTCTATAACCTGCTTAAAGACCTTGGATTGTCCAGAAGTGCAGTAAGTTCTATACTAGAACGAGTATCTAAAGCTGCACTAGTAGGATCATATCGGATTTGGCTGGGCAGGGAGAGAAATACGAGTAGTGAAGGTGAGTGTTGACGTACGTCAATATAAGGGGCCCCTTTTAAACCTACGCCCGAGTCACAAGTCTTGGGGTCTACTCGAGATTTCTCTCTCTGTCACACGATGGACCCGGCACCCGCACGGTGAATCCATGGAATGCTAAGAAGTACGTCTCTGTATTCAGTACCTATATATATATATAGCAATCAAGAAAAACAAAAAACTGCATACCATAGCGTACATTTTTTTTGTAATTTTTTAATTTCGAAACTTTGTAGCAGGGATGTTACGGAGCTTCGACTCCGACTCCGTTATGTCGGAAGTTCCGATTAGTTTTACACCTCCGGTTCCGACTCCGGTTCCGAAACTTTTGAATCGGAGGTTAATCGGATGTCGAAGCATAACTTAGCGGCAGCGCCCTGCGCCGACAATAACGAACAGTTTCGCAGGAACATGTCGCGCAGGGAATCTCCCGCGCACGAGTGTTATGAAAAGTATACTAAATGAGCACAACATAGAAAAACGCAAAATTCCAGCACCTTATATTAAATTTCCGCCAATATTATCGTGTCCACCAGGCTCGGTAGCGAGCGAATACCTTTTTGGTGGCGTCGATTTAATCTACAAGGGGGCGCCTAGTGCCAGAAAACGAAAAAAGGACATTTTCGACGCCACTCACTGATGTTAAGAAACTAAAAACTATAACAAAAAAACGGGTGGGTACAATCAAGAAAAAGCACAATAACCGAATAGAATTTTAAAAATAGATCAGATTTTTTTACAGAAAAAAATTAAAATGACACCTGAAAAAACTATTTTTAATTAATTATCAGCGATGACCCCACATTATTTTTTGATAATAAATTTTCTAATTTTACGTTCTATTAAAGTAACCAAACCAAAGAATAAATATTAGACCGAACACTTTTTAAATTTATTTTTAATTATTGAGTAATTAAATAAAACTTGGTCAAAAATTGACTCCTGATTTAATATTGATTTCCCCTCCAAACTGTGTCATGCTATTCTCGACTTTATGGACATCATATTAAGAAGGGCCACGCGCGGGTGAAATCAGATTTTTTTTCCTGGCATTAGGCGTACTCTTAAGAAAAATCTTAGACTGAGACAGCTTCAAAGCTTATATTCATGAAGTACATATACACACTTTTGGTGTCAATGTATTTAATTTGATTTGTTTGAAAGCTTTTGTTCATTTAACATACTTTATATTAAATTTGGGATTCAATTAATAGAATTTTTTGTTTATTTTTGAATATTCTATCTTTTTTTCATTTTTTGTGATTTTTCATGAAACAAAACAATTAAAAGTTTGAATGAATGTTTTATTTGTCCTAAAATGAAAATCTTTCTCCTACCTCTACTTCTGACCCTACCTCCGACTCCGGTTCCGACTCCGGTTCCGACTCCGATAAATCAAATTTAAAAACTCCGACTCCGACTTCGGTTCCGATAAGATCACCTCCGTTACATCCCTGCTTTGTAGGTATATAATATTATATATCTTTATTATTACACTGTTTACAATTAATTTTTAACAGACAATCTATATGTTTTTCTAAAACTTATGATATAGAATCTCATAAACCGCTTAGCATCCGAATGACACCATGATCCAATGAGCTTTTACAGTCGATATTATCATGACTTTGCATGGAAAATACAAATCTGTGATTTGGGAAATAAATTTGCCAATTCACAATGGGGTTATTTTAAAAGAGGATCTGTTTTTTATTCACAGTAATAAATTATCATTTTCTATAGAAACTGTTCCTGATTACACAACTTTATACCTACATACATATTTATATTATGAGAAATTAAACCCAACTTACTTAAATTCGACTTGCACTACTGACACTTGGTTTTACCTTTCTCATAAGTCCAGGGTATTACCTATTTTCTAATCTGTGGGTTTTACTATCAATGCATTCATTGGTATGTCAAATCTATTATTTATAATGTCCTATAATCACATCTGGAATATCGGCTGTGAAGCTCTGTTATCACACATTCACACAATTACATTCATAGTATTGTCATATTTTATATTATACATATTTTATATCATATTTTCACCCATATGTGTTAATTTATGTATTCTTATGATACATCAATTTATTTGGGATTTTCCAGTATGTGTTGATTTGTGTCGTTTTAAACAACTTGCTTGTGATGCTCTATAATCACACATATTACATCCATATGGTTTTTCTCCAGTATGTGTTAATTTGTGGTTTCTTAAGCTGCTTGCATGTGATGCTCTATAATCACACATATCACATCCATATGGTTTTTCTCCAGTATGTGTTAATTTGTGTTTTCTTAAGTTGTTTGAGTGTGATACTCTATAATCACACATATCACATCCATATGGTTTTTCCCCCAGTATGTGTTAATTTGTGTTTTTTCAAGTAGGCTAGTCGTGATGCTGTATAATCACACATATCACATTCATATGGTTTTTCTCCAGTATGTGTTAATTTGTGTTTTTTCAAGTTGCCTGGTTGTGATGTTCTATAATCACACATATCACATGCATATGGTTTTTCTCCAGTATGTGTTATTTTGTGTTTTCTTAAGTTGTTTGCGTGTGATGCTCTATAATCACACATATCACATCCAAATGGTTTTTCTCCAGTATGTGTTATTTTGTGTATTCTTAAGCTGTTTGCATATGATGCTTTATAATCACACATATCACATCCATATGGTTTTTCTCCAGTATGTGTTATTTTGTGTATTCTTAAGCTGTTTGTGTGTGATGCTCTGTAATCACACATATCACATCCATATGGTTTTTCTCCAGTATGTGTAAATTTGTGTTGTTTTAAACGTGTTGCTTGTGATGCTCTATAATCACACATATCACATTCATATGGTTTTTCTCCAGTATGTGTAAATTTGTGTTGTTTTAAACGTGTTGCTTGTGATGCTCTATAATCACACATATCACATTCATATGGTTTTTCTCCAGTATGTGTTAATTTGTGTTGTTTTAAATGTGCTGCTTGTGATGCTCTATAATCACAAACATCACATTCATACATTTTTTCTCTAGTATGTGTTAGTTTGTGTATTCTTAAGCTGTATGCTTGTGATGCTCTATAATCACACTTGTCACATTCATATGGTTTTTCTCCAGTATGTGTTAATTTGTGTTTTTTTAAATGTGTTGCTTGTGATGCTCTATAATCACACATATCACATCCATATGGCTTTTTTCCAGTATGTGTTAATTTGTGTTGTTTTAAATGTGTTGCATGTAATGATCTATAATCACACATATCACATCCATATGGTTTTTCTCCAGTATGTGTTAATTCATGTTTTTTCAAGTAGGCTAGTCGTGATGTTCTATAATCACACATATCACATCCATATGGTTTTTCTCCAGTATGTGTTAATTTGTGTTGTTTTAAATTTGATGCATGTGATGCTCTGTAATCCCATTTGAATGGTTTTTTTCCAGTAGGTGTTGAATTGGGTCTTGTCAAGTAAGCTGCTTGTAATGTTCTATTGTGACATGTGCCACATTCAAATGGTTTTTCTCCAGTATGTTTTATTTTATGTTGTTTTAATGTAGCTGCTTGTGAAACTTTATAATCAGACATATTACAGTCATGTGGTGTTTCTCCAGCATGTGACATTTTTTTAACTTTTAAATGACATTCTTTAGTTGGTTTATATCCACTTGTATTACCACATTGCAATGATTTTCCTTCGGAGTGTATCTGGACATGTTCGTTTAAACCACTGGATGGAGGTGTTGTGCCGCACATGGTGTGGCTGTGTTCCTGTTTGAAAGGCAGTTGATTTACTGCTGCAGGTATGCTCTCCTCTCTGCTGGAGGTATCAATTAGCGACAAGTCAGTCTTTATATTAGCTGTGTCCAATGGCTCAGGGTCACTCGCCATTTTGTACTTACCAACAGATAAGACAATACAATAAAATGATGTTTTAACTGATCCTGCTGTTAGCTTTTCCAAGCAATGAGGTAAGAATAAGTTACAAGTTTATGGCTTACGTTTGAGAATACAAGTAGGTACTATGTAAACTATAGCGAGTATGAAGAGAAATCACATGTATGGTATAATAATCCTAACATTGGCAGGTTGTTAGACTGCTTGGTGTATATCTGCGACTTGACTGATTCTTCGATTCTTGTGATCCCAGGAATTTCAGAGCAACAAGTAATATATTAAATTTGCACGTTTACGCATTAATTGCACATTTTACCACAAGTCCATTCTTCAATGAAAGTAAAGTTAGAAGTTACAAGTTACAGTTAGTAAAGAGTAAAGGTTTGTAGAATGTAGAATTGTAGATGTACAGACGTAGTTTTTAATAGGGATGTTAAAAATAATCGATTTTTATTTTAAAATAATCGATTTTTTTTTGTCGATTTTTAATGTAACAATAATCGATTTTTTGTAAATCGATTTAAAAATTACGTGTTTAAATCGATTTTCGAAAATAATGAGAAAAATTTGGAAAATATTAGATTTTGGGACAATATAGTCGTTTAGTATTTCAATTCTCATTTTAAGTATTTTATGATAAAACTAGTCAAATGTAAAATAGGCCTAGACATTGTGGCATGTTTTTATTTTAGTTTTTTTTAACCCTGACCAAAATGAAGTGGTGTTATAAGTTTGACGTCGATATCTGTCTACTGTATGTATGTTTTTCAAACGGATGGACCGATTTCGATGTAGTGAATCTTAGTTATGTTTGGATAATATCGGTTCAAGACGGCAGAATGCCAGATGCCTCCACAAACTGGCGGAAAAATATTTTTTCCTATACTTTATATTATTAATACTATAGACAACATGACTACAACATGCTGTAAGGCAGAATATGGTGCTGATTTTTATATTTATACATCTGTAAATAGCTATATACACAAATCAAGAATTATATAGAAAAAAAATCTAATCCAAGATGGCCGATTTATGTGCAAACTTCTTAAATATGGATATCAAATTAAAGAGCTTGATTAGTTGTATACTGTACAAATTTCACATCAAAGCTATTCGGTGTTAATCCTGATGGTCATCATCTAATTTTACTACAATAAATAAAACGTTTAAATAGTATATAAATTTGTGTCAACAATGCTATATTATGGTTTCCTACTAATACCTTACCTTGTAATTTTAAAGGAGCATTGATTTTGATCTTTAGTTTTGAATTGGCCATGTTTTTATTAATATTATTTAATTTTATTTAACCCGTCAAGCGGCAGGAGCCCATATGCCGCGCCATAGCGGCACCGGATATGACTCATCATGTGAAAAAAACTGTAAAAATATTGAATCTACCCTCAAGAATTTTGAGGTTAGTTTTGACAAAGTAAATCATAAGTAAGTGAAACTTTATCATCTACACATTTTTGCGGCAGCAGTATAAAAAAAAACTATGAACTAGTGAAATCAATTAGATAGAATCAGTTAGAATTTGACTTAAAATAAGTCTCAACTGAGAGGTTAATCTGTTAAATTGTTAATGTGAATCTCTTAGGTTTGTTATGGCTTATGTTTGTTATGTTCGATTAGCCTCGTAACTTAGTGGGTAATAATTCTGCCTGCGAACCCGAGGTTCGTGGGTTCGATTCCCACCTAATGCAAATATTTGTGTGATGAATTCAAATATTTGTAATGTGTATTGGTGTTTCTATGAACAATAAGTATCTATTTACAACTACATAAGTATGATAAATATCAGCTATCTGTCTGCCATGGTTTTGCTTATTAATTTTGCTTAGTTTGGGGTCAGATGGTGATGTGTGTAAATTGTCCACCAATACTTATCTATTTGTATGTAATTTTAATATGAAAACCATGTACTTTTAAAAAAACACAAAAAAATCGATTTTTTCGGAAAAATCGATTATTTTTGTTATATAAATCGATTTTTTACAAATCGATTAATTTTGAATAAAGAAAAATCGATTTTTATTTAATCGATTTTTATCCATCAACCTCACATCCCTAGTTTTTAATTATAACTTTTACCGGCAGTAGGCAGTGTTGCCGTTCTACAAAATTAAAAGTCCCTAGTAATATAAAAAAATCCGCTAGATTTGGGCAAATTTATTTTTTTATAATCCGCTAGAAGTCGCTAAATCGTATCGCTGACGCTCAAGTCTAATCTTGAACTCCGTGCCTCATATCTTGGGGGCGCCGATCGTTTAATTTGGCAAATATTTTCATTTTTCGCAATAAATATTAACAAAAAAAAAACACAATCAACATAATTATTCAAAAAATCACAACAAACGTTTTGCATGATAAAACATTTGAAATTGTTACGATTTCTAATAATTACATATTTTTTTATTAATATTATATCATTATATATTTTTTATCAATATTATAGTGTATTAAATTACATATTAAGTGCCTATAATTCAAAATCAAAACATAAGTCAACCGGATCTTCAGTATCACCGGCACTGGAAGTGGAGGCATCTCCAATGCCTACACCAGCTACTTTGGGCGTTGGTTATCCGACTTGATTAATTACTTCGTCTGGCAGGTCATAATTTGAGCAATTTTTATTTTTATTTTTTAGTTGGTTTCTGATGAGTAAAATGCAATTCAAAGTTTTTTCTGAAATTTTATTTCGGAGTTTGCTCTTTACAATATTCATAGTACTAAAAACTCTTTCTATTTCTGCATTTGAGTGCGGAAGAGACAATATTGTGATAGCAAAATCACATCAATCTTTAAATGAATTTATTCCTATAGCATTTTTGTATGCAGCTACTTATGCTCAGAAACTAACAGGATCACCGTTTAAAGGAGACCAATCCACAAAGTGAATGGTCTGCCATTGCCTACTCTAATTAGAGTATGCTTAGAATATTTAAACGTCAAACAATATTGTAGCGGACGAATCGAAGTAGAACGAGTGCAGGAAAGTCGTGAGTTTTTTTTCAAATTACGTTTTCGTAGAAATAGAGTAGACGTAGTCTCTAAATATTTTTTTGTCGCTAACTCATTTTTTTGCCGCTAATCACTCATAAACTTCGCTAGATCTAGCGACAAAGTCACACAACGGCAACACTGGCAGCAGGGAACAGGGAACAGGGGGGGGTGACAGGGGGGTGACACTCAGTGTGACCAGATTTAGTTTGACAAATCTACTCACGGTAAGGGCGAAATCTACTGTATTCTACTTACCGAAATGTAGAAATCTACTAAAATATCTACTCACAACCAAAAGTAAGTGGAAAAGCCTATGTGTGAAATAAAAATGCATTTTAATTCTATTCACTTATTTAATGTAATATTTAACAATATAATATATGTACTCATTTAATAATTAAATATTTTATTTAAATCTGAACACCGCGCTTGTTTCAGGAACTACAAGACCAATTTCAAAAATTATTTCACTAAACGCTAAGGCTATATTATACATATCATGGTTGAAGTCGGGGCGGAACGCTAGTGAAAATATAAAGTTGGTTCCTGAAAATCCTTTTATGTTCTTGGAATGCTTTAAGGGATTACATTGATATTCTTTAAAATAAGCAACTATCCTCAATATAATATCACAATGCAAGCCTTGTAATAAGCACTTGATTCATTTATTTTGGACTTTGTAATCCAATTTTTGAACAAAAGGTCTTGTCCATCGATATAAATTAATCAATAGATGTGCCCTAAGCACCTTGAAATTGGTAATAAACTGCGTCTCTGTGTGTATCGTAAGTGGTTTAGAAACAACCAATCTACTTGACCCTTACAGTCGGTAGCGGCAAGATTTGCTGTGGTTCTACTTATTTTGGTTGTTGACAACGAATAATGACAGGTAAAAACGTCCGGTGTCCACCGCGTCCTGCAACGGAGCAACCGACTAGAACGGAAAGAGTGAGCTCACTCTTCCCAACGTTGACATGATTGCGGGCGCCCTAAAGTTTGGGAGGGATTATCTTGGGTTCTACGATCTATGGTCTTGTCCCCATTCTACGCGACATCCTTGATATTTATGTACAAATAGTTATTCGTGCAATTCGACGTTACTTGGACGACAACCGAATAATTCAGACAAATAAAAATAGCAAGTGGGAGTGGTTTCAACCACCTGCGGGAAAACATGGGAATCCCCGTTTCCCCATTCACAATCTAGAACGAGGTCGAGAGATGAACCCAAGGAAAAATGTTGCTCACCACGAAATTCCAAAATCTACTAAAATATACTGCATTTTAAATTCTACTCACAATGTGCTGACGGACTCTAAAATCTACCACAAAAGTAGACATCTACTAACTCTGGTCACACTGGTGACACTCAAAGAGAATGATGTAGGTAATTGTAAAGCTGCCTATACACACTGGGCACTGGGCCAGTGCAGACCAAAGCCAGTGTGTGGAGGGTCGTTTTGTGATGACTCGCGTCGCTCACCTCGCTGGCCGAGTGACGGCAAGTGGCCAGTGTGTGTAGGGCTGTTTCGTCTCGACTCGTCTCTCGTGACCGGTGCGGTGTCGGTTTTTGTGCACAAAACAAAGGCGCTCGGCGAGTAGGGTCCTGGGTAGCGATTCTGAAACCATTCGGTTGCATCCGACACGGAATCTCATCTCTCGGTCTTTGTCATGCTAAACAGATAAGACAAAGACCGAGAGATGAGATTCCGTGTCGGATGCAACCGAATGGTTTCAGAATCGCTACCCTGATCCGCATCAGGGTATTTTATTGTTACAAGAAAGTGATAACGGATCTTTGGACGCTAAAAAAAACGACGTCAACTTTACCCAAACCCCTTTTCCACCTCATGAGAAAATAAAAATACTCCTCGCTCTACGCTCGAATAATCAGCTGAAAGACTGGTATCCATAGCTAAGAACAAGATTTTAAAAAAAGTAGAAAGTTTAAAAAAAAGTTAAATTTAACCTTTGGTTTTGGTTTCTGATTTCTGATTTCTGATTCTGGCTCGGATTTAATTCGAATAAATGTTGAAGCAATTACTGATTATTACTGTACGTGTACCATGTTATTCACAAATTAAATTGTGACTGAAATTGTAAAGTAACTCTATGATCTGCTAACCGAAACGAGGTGTAATCCTGTAATCATAATATCTCCTATTCTGTGTTCCATACTAACCCGCATCATAACATTCATAACAAGATTCAAAACTCATTTATCATTTAGATTGACGATTGAGGAGCTGAAGCTCGGAAATCTGTAATTAGGACTGTCTTCAACAACAACAATGGGTTTGCTATTTCAAGTTTACTTGTATAGATATAGAAATATTATCTGTATCTTCTAGCTGAATGCAGCTTTGTGTGTTATCTGGATATTCTGTATAATACTTTGTTCGACGTGGGCATTGGTGGCGACTCCGGCTCAGGTACCTTATCGGGCTATGACTATGTCGATAGACTTCGACCAATACAGACGAAGCCGGACGAATGAGTCTGGATAACCGGATGTTCGGATAATCGGAATTCGACAGTCTTGAGACTATTTTCAAATGTATAATGGACCTTTTTAGGGTTCCGTAAAACGTAAAAACGGAACCCTTATAGATTCGTCATGTCTGTCTGTCCGTCCGTATGTCACAGCCACTTTTTTCCGAAACTATGAGAACTACACTGTTGAAACTTGGTAAGTAGATGTATTCTGTGAACCTCATTAAGATTTTTACAAAAGTTTTTAAAAAAAACAAAAATTAGGGGTGCCCCCCATACTGAGAACTCAAACATTTTTTTTTCATCAAACCTACACGTGTAGGGTGTCTATCGATAGGTCTTAAAAAATGATGTTGAGGTTTCTAATATAATTTTTTTCTACACTGAATAACTTGCGCGAGAGACGCTTCCAAAGTGGTAAAAAGTGTGTCCCCCCCCCCTCTAACTGCTAAAGTAAGAGAATGAAAAAAATATATGATGTACATTACCATGAAAACTACCAACGAAAATTAGTTTGAACTCATTCTGATGAGTAGTTTTTTTTAGTACGTCTTAATACACTATTATTAAAACTTCGATCAAAGTTACAACGAACTACAAGAACTATATGTACTATGTATATTATGTTACTTGCTGGAACGGAACCCTTCATGGGCGAGTCCAAATCGCACTTGGCTACTTTATTTTTCTTAAGACTTATGAAATCAGTTTCATTGTGGCTTGTTTGTTGTTGTCTGTCGTTGTGTTCGTGATTTAAATTATCAGTTATGGTATTGTGTCTTTTTGTTTAATTTTTTTGGTTGTTGGAAACAGTAAACAGTTTATCTAAAAGTCTATAGTAGCCTGTATTTGAATGTGTAGTTAAAAGCACTAAATTTTGCTTAATATTTTTCATACTTCACTCACAATGTCCCAAACTAAACAAGGTTTTCACCATGGAACATGGAATCCAGAAAGTCTAATACAATTGTAATACAATACTCATATATATTCATAAAAGATCTATACTCAACACACAAACATTTGTCCCAAGTGAGAATTGAACCTGTAACCTATGAGTCAGTACTGTAGGCATTGCCTTTTTTTGTGTGGGGCAAATGCAGTCCACCGTGTAGGGACACAGCAGGTCTGTCGGGCTCGACACCACTATAAGTGCTGCCTCTACGGACTAAAACCTCCACAGATTTCTCCGGCATGGCAGTGGGTCAGAGTTGTGGGGTCACTCTCTGCACTCCCTCCGATGACTCTGCCCCTCAGTAGACATTACCTAACCAATCACCAACTAACATAACCATGACTCTTACAACCTAAAGAACTCTACATCATTTTAATCTTATTTATATGAAGGACTTTGATTGATATTCAATCATGTAATTCCCATAGATTATATTATACTAAGTTAAACAGAAAAGGAAATAATCAAACATAATCAAGAAAATAGAAGAACTAAGCAGTATTTTCTCCAAAGAGAAAAGTGGAGTAAAGTGGCAGTTGCCTTTTGGTTTCTTTCGATGATATGTTTGCATATTGGTTTGTTCAATTTTTATGTGAAATTATCTTTTTTTATATATATATTATATATTTTGTAATATTGGTGTAATAATTAGTGATATTCATTATAATACCTCTAATTTTCATGATAATATCTTATTAAAATTGTGAATTGTAGTGACTAATTTATTTATTAGATTGAGTTAATAGGTATAATAATAATTGTGAGTTTGTAGTACATGTTAAATTTTAAATATTATTATTTCCTTATTTGCATTATACATTTTATTCTGGTTTTCTGTCGGCTTTCGTTCATACTGTAGCAGAAAAGACAACTATATTTGTAATAAATAAATTATACACTTATGTAATGTGGATTTTTGTATTTCAGCTAAAACGGAGAGATCCCCTTCACCGAACCTTAAACCTGAACCAAAAATTGATTCAGACAGCTGTTGGAGAACAATAAAATTTAGATTGAAAGGTTTATATACTAAGAATGAGGTAGAAAAACTGCTTGAAGAGCGTATTGACCCAGTAAGTTCTAGTTTGATAAATAGGTTGTTTGAATTCCAGGCAAGGGCGTAACTTTGGTTTCAGGGTATGGATCATATCAACATCAGCATGTGTTCGTCCACTGCTGGACATAGATAGGCCTCTCCTATAATATGGCACTCAACCCAATCCTCGGTCATACGTTTCCGACCGCCACTAGCCATCTTTCGTATATCGTCACTCCATCTAGTCTCAGGGCGTCCTACACTACGTTTACCGACTCGCAGTCTCCACTCTAAAACCTGTCTACCCCAACGGTTATCGGGTCTGCAACAAATGTGACCAGCTCATTGCCACTTCAGCTTGCTAATACGCTGAGCTATATTGGTGACTTTAGTTCTCTGACGAATTACTTCATTACGAATGCAATCCCTCGAGAAACTCCAAGCCTGTTCCATAGCTCGCTGAGCGACTTTGGGCTTTCGGACCATTTTGACTGTCAGTGTCCACGTTTCAGCACCGTAGGTCATAACGAGTAGGACACACTGGTTGTACACTTTTGTTCTGAGACTTTGTGGGATGTGTGATGAGAAGACTCGACGCAGTTTGCCAAACGCTCAGATAGTCATGGTCAATCCACAAAACTGTGCGACAAGTACATGCATGCTTATTAATTAGCGATCCACCTATGTACTAGACCCAGCCCAGCTACGCAAAAATTATGGGTAATATTTTACTAGATTTTATAGTCTCAATTGATGCGGCGAGTGAACCACGTAACACAGCTAGTGTTTAGATTGTACGTACAGCAGGGGAATATCATAGCAACAAAAAAGAAAATAAGGCTTAAGAAATATCTTATTAGTGTTTTTTTTTTCGGATATTTTGGTATTGCGCAAATATTGTAACTGCAGTTTTTTTCTACCACGAACGCTTTTTTTGTCCTTTTTTGTTCATATTTCAAAAACCACCACACCGATTTCGATAAAATTTATATGATGGTCCCATAATCTATGATCTACCAAACAAAAAAGAACCATCAAAATTTATTCTAAATTGGCGGAGTTTTCGCAATAAAATTATAACATACAAATAAAAAGATCGGCAGTCATAGGGACTGCTGATAGAAGTGAAAACTTATAACTCAGAATTTGATAGCACACTTTGGAAACTACGCGGGTGAAACCGGAGAGCGCAGCGTCGTCTAAATAAGTCTTCTAAGCATGGGCATCTAGACTAGATGGTCATGGTTTGATGTGTAATGGTAACATGCTCTCGCATTTCTAGATGGCCATGGTCCCGAGTTCACTCGAAGATTTCTTTCAATCACGACCGTGTCGCTTGAACTCCATTCACAGTCCACGAAAAACCTGTGTGGTGCCCAAAAATAATTTTTCATTTCAAAAAAACATACAACCAAATTGAGAACATCCTCCTTGAAGTTGCTTAAAAACTACGTTATAGAACCAGAATATCGATATCTAACTAAATAATATGATTTCTTTTTTCAGGAATTAAGAAAAGGCATAGACGACTTTACAATTAATATAAAAAACGCGTTCAGCTACATCGTTTTTTTATTCAATTCAGAAGACCTTGCAAAGAAGATTTGTGGATTTCTCGTTGAAATAAAGAACAGCAAAGTGTTTTTTGGTAGATTTGATCCCGCGACAGCTGACAAAATCGATCATAAAAACAAACTCAAGCAATGTAAGTACTACAATAATTTTATTAGGTATGTAGTGTCCATGGTTTTTTGTATGGACAATTAGTTTTTATTATAAGCCCTTTACAACCGGGAGGTGCGATTAATTTGAATACTGTACCTAATAGCCTAATACCTCTTTTAATCTATTATTCCGCAACGCCGTACAAAAATAATGCGACAGGGATAAATGATCGAGGATTGCAACCCCCCCATCTTCAATTGCACTCAGTTACAAGTGACGGCATAGTGCTGAATCTTATTACTTTATACCCTTCTATCATCCTACATAGGTCTCCTGGTGGTTCATTTGACCCGTAAATTTTGTTCACGGACCTGTAGTCTATTAAAGGTAATTAGAACCTAAGGTAACCGAATTTGTTCAAAATTTGAATTGGTACGACCAATTTTCGATAGATGGCGCAGCAACGCGCTCACGGTTCAGCTCTAATGTTTCAATCCTTTTTAGGGTTCCGTACCCAAAGGGTAAAAACGGGACCCTATTAATGAGACTTAGCTGTCCGTCCGTCCGTCTGTCATCAGGATGTATCTCAAAAACGGTGATAGCTAGACAGTTGAAATTTTCACAGTTGATGTATTTCTATTGCCGCTATAACAATAAATACTAAAAATAAAATTAATATTTAAGGGTTTCTATACAACAAACTTGATTTTTTATCGTTTCTTGTTCGATTAGTCCGTCCCAAGCAAATTAGATGGCACAACTAGAACACTAAAACACGCTATCGACCTCGTCGTTAAAATCGTAAGGTAAAATCAACATTTTAGTAGAGCTTTTTGGATAACAGTCTGTTTGTGGAAACTGCGATGGTTTATGTATATCCTACTAATATTATAAACTAGCAGCGCCCTGCGGTGTTACCCGCGTAGTTCCCGTTCCCGTTGTTCCCGTTGTTTTTTCTGGGATAAAAAGTAGCCTATGTGTTCTTCCAGACTATAATCTATATGTGTTCCAAATTTCAGCCCGATCCGTTGTTAGGACGTGATTGAGCAACAAACATCCAAACATCCAAATATCCAAACATCCATACATTGACATCCTACTAATATTATAAATGTCAATGTATGGATGTTGGATGTTTGTTGCTGAATCACGTCCTAACGTAGGTATTAACGGATTGGGCTGAAATTTGGAAAACATAATATAGATTATAGTCTGGAAGAACACATAGGCTACTTTTTATCCCGTAAAAACAACGGTAACGGGAATTTCTCGGGTAACACCGCGGGCCGCTGCTAGTATTCAAATAAAGCCAAAGACGTTTTCGCAGTTTATTTGCTAATGGTACGGAACCCTTCGTGCGGGAGTCCCACTCGCACTTGGCCACTTTTATTTGTAAATCGTTTTAGTTGTGAATTAAATTTAAAACAAATCCTTCTAATATTATAAATGCGAAAGTGTGGGTGTTTGTTGCTCAAGCACGTCGGCTATTCTATGACGTCGAGACCTCTGAACAGATTGGGTTCTTAGAACACATTTAGATTATAGCCTGGAAGAACACATTTGCAACTTTTTATCCCGGGATCGGGAACTACTATACGGTTTAAACCGCAGGGTGCTGCTAATGATATATGTATTATAATTAACTATTAACTGAATACTAATGTTAAAAATTGATCGTAAGTTTGATAATGCCCGGCTTACATTATTCCAGTCCAGCGATACAGTAAAGTAGTCATTTCAAACTTTGAAAATGTATACAATTTGAATGCTCTTTCTTTTGTTTTTATTAATTGACGTGTAAATTGTACATTTATGAATAAAGTACTTTTTGGATCGAATCCAGCGCTGGATTGCTTACTGGAAAAATGTAAACCGGCACTGGAAAGCATTGGCATAATGTTAACCGGGTATTAGTCTCGAACGTCGTCTTCGACAACTTCTGTCGCTAATCAGTTACGGAGAATGAAGATGCTTTCACTGTAGACAATATTGGAAGTACATGTCTTGTCTTGTATGTCTCTGTTCGTCACCGGAATGGTGGGACTCGATACACTAGCGCTAAGGCGGAAGTGTGCGCTGGTGATTCACTTCTACTGGCTGCTAAATGGTCAGATTGACAACCCTGCCGCGCTGGCTCGCTGCTCGCTGGCGGTGCCGGCCCGCCCGCGCCCGACGGCCGCTGTTCCAGGCTGTGCGCGTGCGCACCGACACGGCACTATACGCACCCACAACTCGGGCACTTAATTTGCTCAACGCTCTGCTCGCTCAAAGACCGGAACTAGATTTATTTTCGGACAAATTTAAATATGTATTAGGTATTTGTGTCTATTTTTTTACTTACATTAACGTATGTAGTTAATGTATTGTGTTCCTTTATCTTTGTTTTTTTATATTATGTGTTTCATTTTTGTAATTGTGTGTGTATTATGGCCGTTTGTGCGTGTTGGCTATGCTGTTAGCACATGTCGGCAATTATGAATAAATAAATAAATAAATTACCTAGGTATATCATCTAACATCGGCTCAAATCTTTAATTTTCAGTTAAAGCAATGAAACGTTTAGGCTCAGAAGAAAAGGAGCCTGTGGAAAACAAGGTGGCAAAGGTTGACTGCATAACAGACAAAGATAGAACTTTGAGGCTCAATAACTGCCCATTGTCATGGAACGTATCAGATGTAGAAGCATATCTGAAAGAAAACACTACAAACATACCGGTTAGTTCAGAGCTAAACAAACACAATAGGTATGACGACTGTGTCAAAAATATGCCATTCTAATTAGTCCGTTATGAAGAAATATGGGACATTTATTTTTTGTTTTATCAAATTGTTAAAAATCGACAAAGATATAGACCGTCAAGCTTCTGTGGGGTTGTGATGTCAAGCCTGCAGAAAAATCGTATATGGACGTGACGTCAGTCGAAACTTCTAAGCACTATATCTTCGTCATTTTTTGTTTTTGAAACAAAAGAAAAAATACGTGTACAATATTTTTCATAAATGTAACTGACGGATTAATAACTTTTTTTTAGTCGCCATGTCTATTTGTGGTAGGTACTGACATACGTGCTCAATAAAATGTTCTTAAACTTGCTTAAAATGAGCATGCTCTGCAACTGTTCACATTTGCCTGCAATAAACGTGCTTATTGCATACTCTTACATAAACATGCTCAAAGCAAAACCATGCAAAACGTACAGACGTAGGAGACGTGCTATTTGGTACCAGGATCGCTCGCAGCATGCCCTAGTTTTGCTCGGAGCATCCACTTGTTAAGCATACTCATAAATTAGTAAACTAATCAAACGTATGGACGTGCTAATTGGCGAGCACGCCCTAAAATTCGCAATGTTGCGCGAGAGTATAATAGCTCAGGCGGGAAGTTGGGCGGTCACGAAATCTATATGTTTATATATGACATCACATTAGATACCTTTAAAATTATCAGTGTTTCTCTACTGTTGTATGCACATACGAGGGTCAAACTGAAAGTTCTTAGAACTGGCCACTTATAAACAATATAATAAAAAAATAATTCTATAATTTGAAAATAGAACTCTTTGCCAATATTACTGAGTATATACTTCATTCGTTTGCCATTTGTTTTACGATTTGGCGGCAAATTGAAAATTGTCTGTGTCACGTCAACATGAATTTAACACGAGAAAATTTTCGTGCAATGATTTTTTATGACTTTCGATGTCATTTAAGTCAACAAGATAGTTATGATAGACTACGATTGGCCTTTCACGATGAAGCCCCATCTCGAGCGACTGTTTACAACTGGTTTAATGAGTTTAAACGTGGTCGCACTAATCTCACTGATGATTTACGTTAGGGACGGCCTTCTACGGCGACGACTGAAGATAACATCTGTGTTGTGCGGCGTATGATAGAGACTGACAAAAGAGTGACCTATCAGCAGATTCGGACAAGCTTAGGCATCGGTATGAGTCAAGTGCACAAAATCCTACACGAACATTTAGCGGTCAGGAAGCTTTGCGCCCGGTGGATACCTCATAATTTGACTGAGGCTCAAAAACTCCATTGTGTGGATTGGTGCCGTAAAATGATTGAAAGATTTAACGGAGGTGACTCAAATCCTGTGTTCGACATACTAACAGGTGACGAAAGCTGGATTTACTGTTATGATCCTGAAACCAAAAGACAATCTGCTCAGTGGGTGTTTCCTTTCGAGGAGTTGCCAACTAAAGAGAAGAGAGATCGAAGTGCGGGGAAAAAAATGGTGGCCTCGTTCTTTCGAAGGATAGGTCATTTCGCAACAATTGTGTTAGAGGATCAAAAAACAGTTTCTGCAGAATGGTACACTACCAATTGTTTGCCACTTGTCTTGGAAAAAGTTCGAGAGAAACGACCTCGCAGTAGGATCCTCCTTCACCACGACAACGCCTCATCGCACACCGCCAAGCGAACGATCGACTATTTGGCGACATCAAACGTTGAATTACTGGGTCACCCGCCGTATAGCCCCGACCTCGCGCCTTGTGATTTTTATTTATTTTCAAAAATTAAAGAAAAACTTAAAGGAAAGCGGTTTATGAATGCTGAAGAAGCGGTGGCTGCGTATCGCGATGCCATTGAAGAGACCCCTAAGGACGAGTGGGCAAAGTGCTTTTCCCAGTGGTTCCATTGCATGCAGCGGTGTATTGACGTGAATGGACAATATTTTGAAAAGATATAATAAAACTAATAACTGGCTATAATGTAATCAGTTTTTGATTTTCTAAGAACTTTCAGTTTGACCCTCGTATTATATGTAGTACCTGGGTGACCGAGCTTTGCTCGGTTTAAATACTAAATATACTTAGATATCTACAGATAAAAGACTCCAAGAAATAGATTTTCTTAAAAAATACGAATTGAAAAAAAAAGAGAACCCGTCTGGATTCGAACCCGGAGCTACTAATTCGTGACTGCTATGAGCGCCCGACTTCCCGTCTGAGCTAATTATGCTGTCGCGTCACGCGGCGAAATTTACCTTCACATTCTAATGTCTAATGTGACAGTTTTTCATTGTCTAAAAACGCGCATAATATGCGTATTTTTTAGGGTTCCGTAAAACGTAAAAACGGAACCCTTATAGATTCGTCATGTCTGTCTGTCTGTCTGTCTGTCCGTCCGTATGTCACAGCCACTTTTTGCCGAAACTATGAGAACTACACTGTTGAAACTTGGTAAGTAGATGTATTCTGTGAACCGCATTAAGATTTTTACAAAAGTTTTTTAAAAAAACAAAAATTAGGGGTGCCCCCCATACTGAGAACTGACACTCAAAAACTTTTTTTCATCAAAGCTACACGTGTGGGGTGTCTATCGATAGGTCTTAAAAAATGATGTTGAGGTTTCTAATATAATTTTTGTCTACACTGAATAACTTGCGCAAGAGACGCTTCCAAAGTGGTAAAATGTGTGTCCCCCCCCCCTCTAACTTCTAAAGTAAGCGAATGAAAAAACTAAAAAAAATATATGATGTACATTACCATGAAAACTACCAACGAAAATTAGTTTGAACTCGATCTGATGAGTAGTTTTTTTTAGTACGTCATAAATACACTATTATTAAAACTTCGATCAAAGTTACAACGAACTACAAGAACTATGTGTACTATGTATATTATGTTACTTGCTGCAACGGAACCCTTCATGGGCGAGTCCAACTCGCACTTGGCTACTTTATTTTAATAAGACCTAGATCGATTTGTCGTCCCCGAAATCCCCTTCATACATAATTTCATGAAAATCCGTCGAGCCGTTTCCGAGATTCAGATTCTATATATATATACATATTTATATAGGTACAAGAATCGCTCGTTTAAAAGTATAAGATAAACTCGCCTCAAACCCGCGTCAAAACCTGTTTGGTAGTTTTAAAGATCTAAGCATACATAGGGACAAACAGACGCGGGAAGCGTCTTTGTTATATACTATGTTTTTTGTAATAAAGAGTGACGAGACGAGCAGGACATGTGCCTGATGGTAAGCAACATGCCTGCCACATAACAGCACAGTGACACTCAGCTATTGGAATATGAAGAGTTCAAATCATTACCTAGCACTGCACTGCGCTCGTCACCCAGAGATCTAAGATGTTATATCTCTAAGCACTGTAATTTCTCTGGACACATTGCCCTTCAAAGCGGAACACAGTAATGTTTGCATATTATTGCTTGGCGGTAGAATAACTGGCAAAGGTGTGGTACTTCCCCAGGCGGACTCTGCTAAGAGTCCTACCACTACGAATAATAAAACATAGTGATAAAAACATTGGCCATTCTCACATTATGTTTTGAATTTACAGGATGTTTACCAGGGGATACAACGCGTATATTCCGAGATGATGGATAAAAATGAGAATCGTATCGTCGAACTCCGACCAGATTGGAAGTTCACAGGCCGGGTGTTGGTGTTGTTTGCGTCCAGGGAACTGTGCTCTAAGGCTGTTACTGCTCTGTCAAAGGTCACCAAAACATACTATGGCATAAAAATTTGGCCTTCTTTCGATAGTAACTGTGAGTAATATGTTTTGTAGTATAGGTATTGTGTAATTAGCAACTAGGAGAAGAAAAGGAAAATATGCGGGAGAAAGGAACGTTTTCAACTTAATAGTGTATGAATATAAATAGTGATAGAATTCTGCTGTATTATAATTCAGGAGAATATTGCGAGTTCTCGCCGCCGACTTTCAAATTTCGGTGGAACAGCGGAGCAGTACCTATGAGTATTCCTAGATTATTATTTTTTTTAAATAAAGAGTGACGAAAAGAGCCGGACATGTGCTTGATGGTGAGCAACATGCCTGCCACATAACAGCACAGTGACACGCAGCTGTTGGCACATGAAGAGCCCCAAATCATCACCTAGCACTGCACTGCGCTCATCACTCCGAGATTTAAGATGTTATATCTCTAAGCTTTGTAATTTCTCTGGAAATATTGCCCTTCAAACACAGTAATGTTTGCACATTACTGCTTGGCGGTAGAATATCTGGCAAAGGTGTGGTACTTCCCCAGGCGGACTCAGCTAAGAGTCCTACCACTACAAGATAGACACTAGATGGGTGAAATCTAGTTCGCCCACGAATGATGAGTAGGTAATAGCAGTATATTTATCTGTAGCTGTATTGTGCAACATTAATGCTATTTAATACTAAAATTCTTAGTCATAAGTTTCAATTCTATCGACAGTCCGTTTGACTGCCATTTTTTTATCCACTATTCTAATAATAATATCTAAACAAACTAAAGCATATGTTCAAAGTTATTTATTAATAAAGACAAATTTTATACGTCAAATCCTTCGTCGATATAAACTATTGTGCCCTGAGCCCCTTGAAATCTATACTAATATTATAAAGCTGAAGAGTTTGTTTGTTTGAACGCAAGGATCTCTGGAACTACAGGTCCGAATTGAAAGATTATTTCTTTGTAGGATAGTCCATTTATCGAGGAATAGGCTATAGGCTATTTAACATTACGCTACTACCAACAGGAGACGAGCATGAGTGAAAAATGTAACAAAAACGGGAAAAAAATATTGCTTTTTGAGAGATTTCGTTGCGTGACAGCATAATGTCATATTTTAAAGGTTGCGTCATTAGAACCTAAAGTAACAGAGTTCGTTCAAAGTTTGAATTGGTACGACCAATTTTCGATAGATGGCGTAGCAACGCGCGCGCGATCAGCTAGTTGGTAATAAACTGTGTCTGTGTCTGTAGCACAATCCCACTAATTTACTTGACGTAGAGAAACGTTCAGCGTTCACCACTTCCTGCAACCGACTAGAACGGAAAGAGTGAGCTCCCTCTTCACAACGAAGACATAATTCCGTGCGCCTGAAGTTTGGGAGGGCACATCCAATGGTTTATATCGATGCATCAAATAAACTATATGAATGTATTAAAATGCTTATTGTCTCGATTTTACAGTAAATCCCATTGTGTGGCATACTGGCAATTTAGCTGATTATAAACAACCAAATGCGAGAGCTAAGGAAGAGAAACAGGAGCAACAGAAGATAACTCAACCAGAAAAGATTGAGAATAAAATCAAAGCGGAAAATCAGAACACGTCGGAACAAGTTGCCACGTAAGTGATCCTTAAGGCCAATTGTCCACGTAGCTGCACGACATCCGCACGATTTCGACAATTGTCGGATGCAAGACGAATGCTTGCATCTTGCGTACAAATAATGAAGTCTGTGTCCACGAAACGACAACGACACGACAGCCGCACGTCTTGCGTTTGTTCGTAGGATGCATGCATTCGACAAAAGACGCGTGCGTGGACAGTAGGCCTTAGTTAACAAGATACCACCAAGCGAAGTTAAGTTTATTAATCCCCCAGAGTGCACCACGTGAAGGGTCCCGAAACTTGGACCTCTTAGGATTCGCGGTCACAATAGGGTACCGGACTGGGTCAAAAATACACCATCCTAATTAGTCCGTCAGCTAGATCATGGCAAAATATTGGACACGTTTTTTTTTTTTGTTTTTTCATAATATTAAAAATCGTCAAAGATATAGACCATCAAACTTCGAGAGTGGGGGGTCGCGACGTCACTCGTGAGTAAAAATCGTACTCACAAGTGACGTCACACGAAACTTCGAAGCGCTGTATCTTCGTCATTTTTTGTTTGTGGAACAAAAGAAGAAATACGTGTACAATATTTTTTGTCAATCTAACTAACGGGCTACTTAGTTTTTTTTGAGGATTGTACCCTATTAGGATGACGACATGGTTAGAAATATACTATTTAAATTAGTTCGTCAGTTAGATTAGTCAGTTAGATTATGGAAAAATATGGGACACAATATTTTTAAATGACTGAAATCTACCTGACGAACTAATTACAATTTTTTTGTCGTCTCGACTTTTCTATGGGTGATCAAATCTATGCTACTTATTTGCAACTTCTACTAATAATACGAGTACTAGATGTCCGCCGGATTGTACACTTTAAGTCATTAATTATTTGCTAGTAGTGGTAGGACTCTTAGCATAGTCCGCCTGGGGAAGTACCACACCTTTGCCAAATATTCTACCGCCAAGCAGTAATGTCCAAACTTTACTGTGTTCCGGTTTGAAGGGCAATGATTCCAGAGAAATTACAGGGCTTAGAGACATAATATCTTAGATCTCTGGGTGACGAGCGCAGTGCAGTGCTAGGTAATGATTTGGACTATCATGTTCCAATAGCTGCGTGCTACTATTCTGTTATGTGGCAGGCATGTTGCTTACCATCAGGCACATGACCTGCTCGTCTCGTCACTCTACGCTATAAAAAAAATAATACTTTGTACGACAAAAAACAGAATAAAGTAAGTAACCCAAAGAGATCCAGCAAAGGCCACTCAACAGCCCCAGTTTCGTGCGCTATTTCTGGCAACGGCATGATTGGCCTTTATTTTTACGGCGAGCGTGAAATCGTCAATTCAGAACGATACTGCATGAAGCTTTGATGCTGAATACCTTTCTAGGGTTCCGTACCAAAAGGGTTAAAACGGGACCCTATTACTGAGATTTCGCTGTCCGACCGTCCGTCTGTCACCAGGCTGTTGTATCTCAAGAACGGCGATAGCTAAACAGTTGAAATTTTCACAGATGATGTATTTCTATTGCCGCTATAACAACAAATAAAAATAAAATAAATATATAAGTGGGCTCATACAACAAACTTGATTTTTTACCGTTTCTTGCTCGATATTAATAACGGTGATAGGTAGACGCTTTAACTATCCACATATAATTTTATGTTCTCTTTAAATATAATTAATTAAAATTAAGTAAATAATTAAGGGGAGCTCCCATACAATATAATATGTTTTCGCCGTTTATTTGCTAATAATAAATCGCGCACGAAGGGATCCGTACCCCTTCGTGCGCGAGGCCCACCCACTCGCACTTGGCCGGTTTATTTATACTTGAGCTGCATCGTCATGCTGGCTTTAACAACCGAACCTATTTCTAGCAAGATGGAGCCACCGCACACACCTCTAAGGTCTGAATAGTCAAAGTGAGACAGCTTTTTCCGGGCAAACTTATAAAGCGAAATATCAATTAGCGACCTCGCCTAACCCCCATATCGTCAGATCTGACTTCTTGCGATTTTCTCCTGGGGTTACTTAAAGTCTTATCTGTCTCTTCGCGTATTTAGCAATTCACAATCAATTCAATTCAATAAATTCGCATTAACGCCAAATAGGTTTTCGCCGTTTATTTGCCAATGGTAAGGAACCTTTCGTGTGGGAGTCTCACTCGCACTTGGCCGGTTTTATTTTATTTATTGATAAAGTTATGATTGACTGTTATCACGTCTGGCGTGGATCTTTACTTTTGATTTCTATGTATTTGTAAGAGTAATTTTCATTATGATTTGTCATGTTATCATTATGATGTTACAGGAAAAAAAACAGTAACAAAACGTTATGTACGAAGGTGTTCCAAAACGGCATTAATTTATTGGAAGAAGAGGACGTGAACGACACGTTTGGGCTGAATGTGTCCTTCCTATGGAGCATCGGAGTTACGCTGCCTCTTCGAAAGAAGATATTGGTCGAAAATGTAAGTGACAGCTTTGTTCAGCTCTTATACCCACGTACTACCCGTTATTTTCCCTTGATATAAAACTAGCCTCTATATGTTATTCCAGACTATAATCTGTTTTCCTGATTGCAACCCGATCTGTTTAGATGTTTTGATGTGATCAAACATCCAAACTTTCTTATTTAAAATATTATATTCCTAGAGCTGGTAGCAAAATTTGGGTAGGTATTTGTTGCAGGCTGAAAACTTGTCACATAGCTCTCCTATTTATTTATTCATTAACTACTTGTCGCACTTACAGATATGCCAACACGTGCGACAAGCCATAAATTACAATCATAAAATGATTAAAAATGAACACTGTTCCGTATAATCGGGCAACATTAAAATCATAGCGGATCTATGGTTTGACAGCGGCTGACAAGTGACGTCTCGTTACGCCGGTATCGTTCGAGTGACTCGTTGTTTTTTCTAACTGGTGTTTTTTCGGGTTTAAAGCGTTAATATTGTGCGGGAATGCGTATTAACGGGAACATATCGCTACGGGATTAGTGCTGGACTATTTACTCGTGAAGGGGCTACTGGATTGGCCGTTTCCAGAACGCAGGATCGTTCTGGGAATTCTGGACCGGAGTTCGCCTGGAGATCGTCCGGTTTGGGTTCCACATTCCTTTTTTGTCCACTTCCCTTATTCCTTCGACCAAACTGGACTTTGGACGACGACGGGAACAATAGGTAAGTGGTTAACTTGGTTTGCAATTAGGAAGTAACGTTAAAATCGGTATTCGGCATTTATGAATGTTTGAAAGACTTGCTAATGGGCCCCAGGTCGGTATTTCTGGTATAATACTAAACATTTTTTGGTAAGCAGAGTGTGGTTGGCCGTAATTACTCCCTTTTTGTTTTTATTTTCTGGCAAAAAATACCGGGTAAGCCGAATATTTGGGGGTTCCCAGTTTATAATTTCTCCCCAAACTGTCGGGAAATTTAGTATTAAGTGGTATCCGGTTTTTTAGGTTGCGGATATATTGTTGTTTTTGATATTTGTTGTGACATTGTCCGAACTTAGGTTAATTTAAAGTTTAAATTTAAATTTAAAAATGGCGTCGGATTTGGCCAACCAGCTCCGGTGGTTCGAATCCTTGCAAGGATTGGTCGGCCGGAGAGACCGGGAGGAGGCGCTGCTAAACAGGGCAGAACAGCTCGACAGGCGCCTGGAGGTCGCTGAGAGGAGCGCAGGATCGCTGCGGGATGCAAGGCCGTCTCCACCTGAGGAGCAGATGGAGAGGATCGAGGCGGACATGCGGCGCATCCTGGATGTCTACGACGAGGTCTCCGAAAGGGTTCGCCAGCTGGAGAGGTCTCGTCAGGGAAGGGCGAGCTCGGGACCCGTCATCAGGGATGCGGGCTCGGGTGTAGTGGGACGCCTTCCCACTCTGGACTTGCCCAGGTTTACAGGGAACCTGCGGGAGTGGAGCGGCTTCCGGAGCATGTTCGCCTCTCTCGTGGACTCACGCAAGGACTTGACGAGGGCGGAGAAGCTGGCCTATCTCCGCACGTCACTGGAGGGTGAGGCACTCTCCCTGGTCCAGCACCTGGAGCTGGACGACGACAACTTCGGCACGGCGATGGAGTTGCTGGAAACGAGGTTTCAAAACCCTCGGCTCCTCGCCGACGCTCACGTGTCCCAAATACTGGGGCTGCCGAAGGTGACTGAGAGGTCTCAGTTGCGGCCGCTAATCCTCACGCCCGTGAAGGTGGCGTACAACGCCTTGCGCAGCTTGGGACTGCCAGTAGAACACTGGTCGTTCCTGCTGGTCCACATCCTGCTGGGCAAGGTGCCGCTGGAGTTGCGCGCCCGGTTCGAGCGGGAAAGGGGCCTTCACGGCGACCCGAAGGTCTTCCCCACGTTTGAGGAGCTACTTCGGGTCCTGGAGTGGGAGGCGAGGATGGCAGAGTCGGCGCCTCAGGAGGCACCGCCCGTCGCGTCAGCTCGTGGCCCTGCCGGAACAGGACCGCGACCTACCAATTCCCGCACTCAGGGTGCGGTGAAGCGGACGGCGACGGTGACGAGTGCGTCGGAGCAGGAGTGCCCGAACTGTGGCCAGCTCCACGCGCTGGTGCAGTGTCCGGCCCTGCTTGCGCGGACGACCTCCGAACGACGAGGGATCGTTCGGCGGTTGCGTCGGTGCTACGGGTGCCTGGGGGGTCATCTGTACAATGACTGCCCCACGGCACGGCCGTGTCCTGGGTGTGGGGGACCACACCATCAGCTCTTGTGCGTCAGGAGCGATGGTGCTGGTCGACAGCCCTCAGGGAGGGGGCCCTCCACGGGCGGGGGCGCTCCCACGCAGAGCCACGCATTGTACAACCATGAAGTGGCTACAGCGTGGAGCACACCCCCTCCACCCCAACCCACGGCAGCACCGGGCAGCCCAACAAGGGGCGTCCTGCACGCGGCTCGGTCACCGACCTCACAGCCCGCGCGGACGCGGGCGAACTGGAGAGGTGGAAGGGTGATACAGGAGTCACCACGGGGGCCACCTCCCCAGCGTTATCCTTCTCCGCCGCTGGATCCGCGACCGATGGAATGGAGGGCGTACACGCCTCCCCTCCATGAACATCCGAGGCTGGATTATCACCCGCCCTACTTTAGGTACGGCAGGGCAGCTGGATATGCCCCCCCTCCGATGGCCCTTTGCACTCGGCAGCCATATTGGGCTGGGCCCTGTAGTCCGACGGGTTCGGACGAGCCTCGGAGGGAATGACTAGCCTCCGTGCCCTTGGCACAGGATCAACCGGTGGTCCTGCTGCCCACCCTCTGGTTAAGGGTTTGGGGTCCAAGAGGCGACTACGTCCGGATACGAGCGCTCTTGGACACAGGGTCCCAGGGGTGCATTTTGACAACCCGGGTTGCTCATCGCCTGGGCCTGGCTAGGTTTCCGTCACCGACTCCGTTGCGGGGAGTCGGGAACACAGAGGTGCGGTCGGCTGGACAGACCCGCCTCTCCTTCTCGTCTGTACATTCCTATTCGGAAAGGATTGCGGTCAGGGCTACCGTCATGGATTCGGTTGTCGGTTGGCTTCCTCAGGCGGACATAGATCCGGATCTTTTGTCCTGTACTAAGGGTCTCAGGTTGGCGGATCCCCGCTTCGGGATGGCGGGTCCGGTAGATCTTTTGTTGGGTTCTGATGTACTGGGTTACATCATGAACGGCAAGCCTAGACTGCTGGATCAGTCTTCGCTTATGGCGCTGCCCACCATCTACGGGAACGCCATTTTGGGAATGGTGGATGAGTGGCAGCAGTCGAATCAGGCTTCCTTTACGGGAACGGCCCTCGCTCAGATCATGCAGAGGTTCTGGGAGATCGAAGAGCCGCCTACCGTGTCTCGGCTGGATCCCGAGCACGTGGAGTGTGAGAACTTTTATCAGGCTCACACTCGGAGAATGGTTTCTGGGCGATTGGAGACTAGGCTGCCTTTCCGGGATAACCCCCCGCGTCTGGGCCAGTCTCGATCATTGGCCGAGAAAAGGCTCAGGTCCATGGAGCGACGCATGGCTCGAGATCCTGTACTTCGGGAAAAGTACATCGAGTTCATGAGGGAGTATGAGGCACTGGGCCACATGTCTCCGGCTCGCGACGACTGGTCGACCATGGACCACTACTTTTTGCCTCATCACGCCGTTTTGAAGGCGTCGACGGGCAAACTCAGGACGGTGTTCGATGGATCCGCTCCGACTTCGACAGGAGTGTCACTGAACCAGTGCCTCCACGCTGGACCGAAGCTACATCGGGATATTGTTTTTTTTTTTTTTTTTTTTTTTTTTAAATAAAGAGTGACGAGACGAGCAGGACATGTGCCTGATGGTAAGCAACATGCCTGCCACATAACAGCACAGTGACACGCAGCTATTGGAACATGGAGAGCCCAAATCATTACCTAGCACTGCACTGCGCTCGTCACCCAGAGATCTAAGTTGTTATATCTCTAAGCCCTGTAATTTCTCTGGAAACATTGCCCTTCAAACCGGAACACAGTAATGTTTGCACATTACTGCTTGGCAGTAGAATAATTGGCAAAGGTGTGGTACTTCCCCAGGCGGACTCTGCTAAGAGGCCTACCACTACAGCTATTGTAGACATCATCCTGAATTTCCGTAGGCATCAGGTGGTGTTGGGAGCGGACATCCGTATGATGTTCCGACAAACGGTCATACACCCCGAGGACAGGAGGTTCCAGTTGATCCTCTGGCGGGAAAGTCCTCAGGACCCTATGATGGTGTATGAGTTGAACACCAACACCTATGGGTTGAGATCAAGCCCCTTCATTGCGATCCGCTCACTGCTGGAGTTGGCGGAGCAAGAACGGGCTCGGTACCCACGTGCAGCCGCAGTTCTGGAGCGCGACCTGTACGTGGACGACGTTTGCACTGGCGCGCAGACGGTGGAGGAAGCTCTGTTGCTCCGGGATGAGCTTACAGAGCTTCTCGCATCTGGAGGCTATGAGCTTCGGAAATGGCTCTCTAACGACCCCAACGTCCTGGCTGGTATCCCGGACGATCACCAGCAGGATCCGGGGCTCTTCGAGGAAGGTGACGATCCGCACGGGATTGCGGTTCTGGGCATGCAGTATCAACCGGTTGCTGACATCTTCACCTTTCGGGTGGCACTGGAAGCCACACGCGCGTGGACAAAACGGACGGTTTTGTCCACCATCGCCAGGATGTTTGATCCAAACGGTTGGATCAGTCCGGTTCTGTTCGCAGCCAAGTGTCTGTTACAGCGACTTTGGACTCTGAAGGTCTCATGGGACGACCCCCTGGTCGGAGACTCGCTTAACATTTGGCTTCGTTTAATATCTGACCTCGAAACGGTCAATCGAGTGGCGTTGCCCCGTCACATTCTGCCACCAGGCTGTAGCCGGATCAGCCTGCACGGGTTCTGTGATGCGTCCGAGCTGGGCTATGCCGCATCTGTGTACTTGCGTACAGTTGACGCTGGAGGCCACGTCAATGTCACGCTCTTATTGGGGAAGAGCAAGGTAGCTCCTATCAGGACACGACTCACCATTCCGAAACTGGAATTGAGCGGAGCCACATTACTTGCTCGGCTGCTCAAGCATGTATATCAGGAACTGTCCACCTCGATAGACATCCGGAATGTCTATGCGTGGTCAGACAGTCAGGTCGTGCTTGCCTGGTTGAGAGCAGCCCCTCACACTTTGGAGACCTTTGTGGGAAATCGGGTTTCCCAAATCCAAAACATTGGACTGGACATGGTTTGGAGACATGTCCCGGGTGAGTTGAACCCCGCTGACTGTGCTTCGCGCGGCTGTTCCGCGCCGGAGCTAGTTGATCACCCCTTATGGTGGGGTCCGGACTGGCTGCGGGAGCCAGAAGCTTCCTGGCCAGCTCTCGGCGCGGACTCGGAGCGAGCGGAGCTGCCCGGAGTCCGCGTGCATGCGATTGTGGCGGAAGTGCCCCCAGACCCTGACTGGTTGACGGGTCGTTACAGCAAGCTGGATAAGTTGTTGGGGGTAACTAGCTGGATTAAACGCTTCATCCACAACTGTCGTCACCCTCGTCAGAGGAGGAGTGACCAGATCGCCACTGTGGAGGAGCGTCGGAGTTCCTTGCTGCACCTCATTCGGCTGGTGCAGGGTGAGAGGTTTCCGACGGAACTTGAGGCGCTGCGCTGCGGACGCGCTCGCTTGAAGGGTGCGGTCGCCAAGTTGAACCCTTTCACAGATCAGGATGGTCTTCTGCGCGTAGGAGGTCGGCTCCGGAAAGCCAACCTGCCGTACGGCAGCAGGCACCCCCTGTTGCTACCGAAAGGAGGTCCTCTGGTGGACCTGCTGATCACTGATCGGCATATCGGTAACGCGCACGCTGGATGTGGCGCGCTTCTCGCTGTGTTGCAGCGTGAATTCTGGATCTTGTCGGCTCGCAGGGCGGTCCGAAAGGTGCTGTTTAGATGTGTCCCTTGTTATAGGCTCAAGGCGTCTACCATGCAGCCCATGATGGGAGATCTTCCTCCGGATAGGATTTCTCCCTCGAGGCCGTTCGACGGGGTCGGAACGGACTTCGCTGGGCCCTTCTCGGTCAAGTCATCGACGTTGCGTAACGCCAAGGTCGTTAAAGCCTACCTGTGCGTCTTTGTGTGTTTGGCCACCAAAGCAGTCCACCTGGAGCTGGTCTCTGCGCTGTCTACGGAGGCCTTTGTCGCGGCGCTGGATCGCTTTGTAGCGCGAAGAGGAGTACCCTCTTTAATACGTTCGGACAATGGCACAAATTATCGAGGGGCGGCGAATTATTTACGCGAAGTTAATAATTTTTTAAATTCTGGTAATAATAGTTTAAGTCTGGCTCTCGCCCAGCGGGGAATCAGCTGGCAATTTAGTGTGCCAGCCTGTCCTCACTGGGGAGGAATTTTTGAGGCTGCGGTGAAGTCTGCTAAAACTCATCTCCGCCGTGTCATCGGGGAGACCGTGTTAACTTGGGAAGAGTTAGTCACGGTACTATGCCGCGTGGAGGCAGTGCTTAATTCCCGTCCTCTCTGTCCAATCTCGCCTGACCCTAACGATCTAGAAGTCTTGACGCCGGGTCACTTCTTGATCGGTCAGCCCTTAACCGCGTTGCCGGAGTATCCCTGGAAGGATGAGCGGCCCGGACGCCTGTCCCGTTTTCAGTTATTGCAGCAAATAAGTCAAGACTTCTGGAGGCGCTGGTCGGCCGAGTACTTGCATCTGTTGCAACAACGGGTAAAATGGACAGATAGGACGGAGGCCCCTCGGGAAGGGGACTTAGTATTATTAAAAGAGGCAAATTTGGCCCCCCTACTCTGGCGTAGGGGACGTATTTTAAAATTGATATCGGGTACTGATGGCACACCCCGCGTGGCGGAGATTCTGGTTTCTGGTTCCAGACTTCAGCGCGCGGTGTCCTCTCTGGCACGCTTGCCTCTTTATTAGATATACGTTTTTTTTTCATGGTTAAAATTTAATTTAGTTTTATTACTATTTTTGGTAAAGTTTTTTTTGGTTTGATTTCCACTTTCGGGTCAAAGTGGGAATTTCGTTTTATTTGAGGTCCGGATACTGCTAAATACTAGTTATTAAGTACTAGTTGCTAAATACTGGTTTTCTAAAATTGACCTGGAGTTCAATTGGTCGGGGGTTTTGTTCCGTATAATCGGGCAACATTAAAATCATAGCGGATCTATGGTTTGACAGCGGCTGACAAGTGACGTCTCGTTACGCCGGTATCGTTCGAGTGACTCGTTGTTTTTTCTAACTGGTGTTTTTTCGGGTTTAAAGCGTTAATATTGTGCGGGAATGCGTATTAACGGGAACATATCGCTACGGGATTAGTGCTGGACTATTTACTCGTGAAGGGGCTACTGGATTGGCCGTTTCCAGAACGCAGGATCGTTCTGGGAATTCTGGACCGGAGTTCGCCTGGAGATCGTCCGGTTTGGGTTCCACATTCCTTTTTTGTCCACTTCCCTTATTCCTTCGACCAAACTGGACTTTGGACGACGACGGGAACAATAGGTAAGTGGTTAACTTGGTTTGCAATTAGGAAGTAACGTTAAAATCGGTATTCGGCATTTATGAATGTTTGAAAGACTTGCTAATGGGCCCCAGGTCGGTATTTCTGGTATAATACTAAACAAACACACATAACTAAATAAAAATGAACAAGACTGAAATGAAAATAAAATTTCCGAGAGAAGGCCCCGAGTCCCAGCAGTGGGAACGTTTAGTGGGCTGTTGACGTTGTTGATGTTACTCCGCACAAACGCATAGTACAGAGCTACAATGGTACTCCTATCCCTAAATCGGCCAGCCTGTCTCATGACAAAGCCCAAGGATTTGTGGGCGCGACCACACATCTCGCTAATGTGATCGTTAAAAGTTAGCCCTGTATCCAGAGTTAAACCAAGATCCCGTATACGTTCCGTTCTTTCAAGAGGGACACCGTTGACGTTGTAGGGATACATTAAAGGCGCCCGAGTGCGAGTAAAGGTTATGGTTTTACACTTTGTCTCATTAAGTCCCAGAATATTTCGTTCACTCCACGAGACTACCCTATTGATGGTACTACCAGACTTGTGAAAAAGGAAGGTGACCCCGGTGGTCATGAAACTGGGAAGAGAACCCGTCTCGAGAGCTTCTTGCAATTGTGTTGCCAAACGGTCATGTGAGCATCGAAACCACTTTATCCAGAAGTTGTGCAATCCGTCCGGCCCAGGACTTTTCCAGTTCTGAGTCGTCCGGATAGCACAACTATCGTCTTCGAAGTCTATCGTAATAGACTCCATGGCTTCGATAGACTCACACGCACGTTCAACAACACGTATTCAAGCTCCCTCTGTGTGCTCGACAGGCACCGACCAGATGCTCCGCCAGAAGTTTTTCATTACGCTGGCATCCGGCAGCTGCCCATCGTTCATACGTCGACTAGTTCCTTCCCAGCTTCGGTACACCTTCCTTTGATCACTGGAAGTCGTGATTTTGCCGATATCTATTCACACGCTCTCTGTAACGGCGAATACGGTTTGCGCACGCATAAACTTTCTGCTTCAGATAGTCAATACGTTCCGTAACATTGGCTAGATAGTGCTGGGGACTGATAACAGTCCCAGCAAATGCCTGTGTCACGAAACGCACGACTCGGGGACGACTGTTCCCCTGACTGAAGCAGATTAGCTTTGCTATAAGAGTCCTGAATGTGCTGATACGCCTTTCTATTCGCACTTGCCATGCGGGTGCATCTCCGGCGGTTCGCGTTGTACGGTCAGTGTCTGGAAACTTGACACATGCATCGCGACACGCCGCGATAGTATAATGAAACATCATACATAATAGAATGGGTATCAGTCAAATCTTTGCTAGTACCCAGGTAGGCCACTAGCAAATGATTCAGGGCTCCCATCAAAGCCAAATTCCGTTTATGGGTGGGTAAACGTGGTATGCGCGGCCTAGAGTTTGGTGTGAGTCGATATTGGAAGATCGCGGCTTCCAAAGCACTCCTCAGTTACCCTCTTACCTGGTCAGATACATTACTACTCTCCGAGTCTTCCTCCTCGATGTCAGGGTCGGCCGGCGCCGCAAGTGTCGCCACTGATGCTGGCACTGAGGCCAATGTCAGGGTCGACGACACGGCGGGCGGATCCCGGGACGAGGCAGAAGGTGGGTGAGTATGTTGTTCCTCCAGGCGTAGCAGATCAAGTGCCGAGTCATCCAGCAGCTTGTACCGGCGAATGGATCGAACTTCTGAAAGTCGTTGTGCGGATACGGCGACGGTTGGTTCAAGGGCCTGAAACAGAAGTAACATCCTGGCACAGTACGCGGTCAGGTTAGTTCTTTCTTCTGTAGCCCCGTAATAGGCGCGCATGCAGTTCTCGTTCATTTCTCGAGTCCATGCGACGCACTACACCACCGGTAGCGGGGGCCGGGCGCGAGGCAGGTTGTGTCACAGGCCCCAAGCGTGCCGGCAGCGGCGGACGGCCACGCCGTCCAGGTCTTGTTGGCGGCGGTGTCCGCACCGCATCCTCGTCACTTGTCGAAGTGGTTGTGTCGCGGGGAGTCAAAAAGACTGCGTCCTCCGACGACGAATCCGGTGGTGACGGGACACGGGCTGGTGACGGTTGTGCGTTTGTATCCGCTGCGTTCCTTGTTCTTGACCGTGTTAACATAATTCCATATTATTTTTTATTGTATTTTCATTTTCATAATTTTTATGGCTTCGGATTATGACACTGTTGTCAAAATGCATTTTATATATTTCACTATGAAGATGTAGGTTTTATGTTTTGAATTATAGATGTTGCGTATTATTGAATTTTTTTTTCTGTTACTAATAAATATATATCACGAAACTGAAGAAAATAGATAAAAATCAATGAAATTAGAATACGGTTATAAAAGAACGTCAATAGCTGTCATCGTTTTTTTTACTATTCTTATTTTTATTCTTTAAACGTAAACGTTAAACTACAACATATAAATATTGCATATTGCCTCAAACATATTCACTGATTAAAAAAATGTATGAATCCATTTTGCCCCGCCTCTTACCAGCCAGGTATGTAGGTACACTAACCACCAACGTCCGTGTTGGGGTATAATAGGAGAGCTATGTGACAAGTTTTCAGCTTGCTCCAAACACCTGCCCAAAATTGGCTATCAGCTCCCGGAATTTTAATAGGATGATGACATAATTCTTTTGTGTAAATATCCATGAATCCATGTTGAAAGTTGTTGAAAATAACTAGACAGATAGATAGATAAACTCTTTTTTGCATTTAACAGAACAAACAACTTAAAAAAAATGGTTGTCTGTAAAGTCGGTTTACTGACGATAGAACGTGACAACGTCTTAAGAAATCAGTACGCTGATAGCGCGAGTAGTGATACGGCGGGTGGCGCCCTCAGCGCTCAGCTTCGTCCGTATGGCACGGAAGACGAACTAACGGTAACGGCGGAACGTTACAGTTTTGCGGGCGTGCAGCCGGCTTCATCGAATTATAAGACGTTATCACGTCAAAAACAATCACTACGAGGTTGGATCGAAATATTCGCGGCCTAACGCATAAATACTTGAACTATTTTAATGTAACTGAGCTCATTCGATTTGTTTATCTCTCTGGTTGTCACGTTGTAAAATTCTATCGCAATAGCCAAAGAGAATGTAAATACTACGTAGCAATAGCATTATCTGTTGGTGTTGGTTGCGTGGAAAAATAAAATTACTTTTGTTTATATTTTATATTGTTTTCTTTCTGAGGCCGCGAACTTTTCAATCCATCCTATGGCGACCCTATTTCGACTTAGTAATTCTCTGTAAGCTTTTTGACCGACTGTATATCAATGGCACAATACAGATGGGATCGTTGTAATATAGGTCCACCGCGATTACGTCGATTTGTTTTTTTACTATTAAATCATACAAAAAATTGTTTGCGATTATTACATTTACAACTGCCAAACTAACCAGCAGTGTGTAGCCAGCGTCACTCTCAAAATTGAATCTTGATGGAATTAAATACAGTGAGTCGATGTAGACTGAAACTGATGATGAATCTCAAATGTGCGTATGTGCTTACGTGTTCCAGTTACCAAAACAATACGACGATGAGGAACAGATACGCAAACTGTTCGCCCACGCCGGGACGGTCACCAATGTAGCGATCGTGATGAGAGATGATGATGACGTATGCATGGCCAAGGTCGAGTTCGACCACCCTTTGGAAGCCGTACAAGTAAATATATTTTATATACTAAGCCGTATAAGTAAATATATTTAGTAGTGGTAGGACTCTTAGCAGAGTCCGCCTGGGGAAGTACCACACCTTTGGCAGTTATTCTACCGCCAAACAGTAATGTGCAAACATTACTGTGTTCCGGTTTGAAGGGCAAAGTTTCCAGTAAAATTACAGGGCTTAGAGATATAACATCCTAGATCTCTGGGTGACGACCGCAGTGCAGTGCTAGGTAATAATTTGGTTTCTTCATGTTCCAAAAGCTGCGTGTCACTGTGTTGTTATGTGGCAGGCATGTTGCTTACCGTCAGGCAAATGTCCTGATCGTCTCGTCACTGTTTATTTTTTTAAAAAACTTTAATCGCGGTATAGTAATTCTCGGTAATTTTATTTTATTACTTCTCGATCTAAATGTTTTTCAATATTGCTCGAGGTTCGATTGTCTTAGTTAGATTGTATTTTCTTAGTGTTTTGAGATTAGTTATGTATTGTAGTAATACGTGGGCTCGAAGGACGAAGTGACTCCATACAATTTGGACCTGATTTTAAGTAAGTTAATTTAATCTCTAATTTTATAATTGCCATCGTTACGAGACTATATTTATCGTTTGGGGGTAGTTAAAAGTTTTGTTGGAAGGCTGGACGTAATTGAGAAGGTTCTGAGCTATGCCAATACATGAGTATTATATCTGGGATTACATAAGTAAATATTATAGGACATTCCACACACGACACTAAGTAGCCCCAGACTAAGCTAAGCTCTTATTAAAATGGAATAATCTTAATATATATAAATCTCCTGTCACGATGTTTGTCCGCGATGGATCCCTAAACTACTTAACCGATTTTAAATTAAATTGGCACACCGTGAGCAGTCTGGTCCAACTTGAGAGATAGGATAGTTTTTATTTCGATTAATAGTCTTTAAATGACAATATCCGAGCGCAGCCGGAATGGGCCGCTAGTTATATTATAAATACATACTTATAATTCGTAGTTGGGGGTAGCTGGGTGTTTTTTGTGTAATATGTATAAATTATGTACTCTTATTTAAGACTAGTTTGGGGTCAAATGGGAAGATAAGATAAGAAAACTCGTAATGAACAGTCACGTTAAAAACACAAAAATTGTAACAGACGCTTAAGAAAGTCTTTTGCTAGATGTTTAAATTGGCGGCCTTATCGCTTAGAGCGAGATCTTCAGGCTTAGAGCGACCTCTTCTTAGAGCGACCTCTTCTTAGAGCGATCAGGCAACCGTGCACGGATAGGATATTATTTGGATTGGATAGGATGGTGTTGTGTGTGAATTGTCCACCAATATTTATTTATACTGTTATATTTGTAACTGAGACGGGGTCCTTAACTGTGGGCCTCATAACAAAGCACAAAGTCACACAGCGAGCTATGGAGAGAGCTATGCTCGGAGTCTCTTTGCGCGACAGAATCCGTAATGAAGATATTCGCAAAAGAACAAAAGTGGCCGACATAGCTCAAAGAGTAAGCAAGCTGAAGTGGCAATGGGCAGGCCACATCGCTCGCAGAACTGACAACCAATGGGGAAGAAAAGTTCTCGAGTGACGACCATGAACCGGAGGACGCAGTGTTGGACGACCTCCCACTAGATGGACAGATGACCTCACAAAGGTCGCTGGAAACCACTGGTTGCAGGTTGCGCAGGATCGTTCGTTGTAGAAATCTAGGGGGAGGCCTATGTTCAGCAGTGGACGTCTTGCGGCTGATGATGATGATTTATTTATAGAAATACCTATACACAAAACTTTATACATTATTTAAACCGTTTAATTTTTATATATATTAAATTCATAACCATTCTTATTTATAAAGTGAATAATGTAGTAATCTATTTCAGGCTATATCCATGCTGAATAATCAAACATTATTCGGAAATACACTAAAAATAAACATGGATCGGCCTCTAACAACGCCTAAACAATCCCTACCTCCCGGTTTAAAGAGTTTCGGCCCAGGATTGGGTCGGGACGGACAACCGGTCAAGAACTTGAGAGAACAGATCAGAGTTCAAAAGGCAGTTAACAAAATTCACGACGAAATGAAAGCGCAGAAGGAGGAAATAGATTTGAAGACGAACAAATTTCAAATACATCTTCAACAAGTGCAGTTTACTCAACAAAAGCATGCTGCCCAGATAAACAAAGAAAAACAGATAGCTGCTCGTCAGAATCAAAGTAGTGTTTCAGAATCTACACCTGTTAATAATAATATGCCAATAAGTGACAAAATAAACCCTGTGGTAGCCTTAGCGTCAACTTTGACAAACCCAGCGCCTTTGATGGCTCTCGGCGCTCTACTGAACCCTCAAACAACACAAGTTTTGCAGTTGCTGGCGCAGCAAACTACGCCCGTGTCGCTCAACGAGGGGGGACATAATATGCAGGGTGAACATAACATGCAGGGTGAACATAACATGCAGGGTGGACGTAATATCCGGAGTGGACATAATATGCAGGGTGAACATAATCTGCAAGGGCGACATAATATGCAGGGTGGACATAATCTGCAGGGAGGGCATAATGTGCAGGAGGGACATAATATGCAGGGGGGGCATAATATATGGAGTGGACATAATATGCAGAGTGGACAGAATAGGCAAGGGGACCCGAATATGCAAGGTAACCTTAATATGCAAAGAGGAGCTAACATGAGTGATGGATCGAACATGCGAGGTGGCTCGAATATGCAGAGTGGTCCAAATAGGCAAGGGGGACCAAATATGCAAAGTAGCCCTAATATGCAAAGAGGACCGAATATGTATGGAGGACAGAATATGCAAGGTGGACCAAATATGCATGGTGGATCAAATGTGCAGGGTGGACCAAATATGCAGGGTGGACCCAAGATGCAGGGTGGACCAAGTATGCAGGGTGGACCAAATATGCAAGGTGGACCGAATATGCAAGGTGGACCAAATATGCAGGGTGGTCCGAATATGCAATTTGGGCCTAATATGCAAGGGGGACAAAATTTACCGTACTCTGCTATTTCAGGAAATAATAATCAAGGTACGTAATACAATAGAATAATCTTCTTATTTATAAAATTCTCGTGGCACAGTGTTAGTTACCTTACTCCTCCGAAACGGCTTTACTGATTTTTACCAAATTTTATATGCATATTTAGTAGGTCTGAGAATCAGCTACTAGCTATTTTTCATATCCCTAAGTGATAAGGGTTGTTCACCCCAAAATTTTATTTGTTTTAATTTTTGGACAAAGTTTTTGTTTTTATTTTTTTATAATGTGGCATTAAAAATACATACAACCCTAAATAATAAAAAAGGCTAAAACCCTTTTATCACCAGCCTCTATTTTTTAATAGCCATTTTAGTAATTCAATCATTTTTTATCCCGCTCGATAACTGATCAATTATCGTCGTGTAAATGTTTTTCAATCTATTTCGATTATAATATCCCGGAGCTTATGGCAAATCTAAAATTGTTTTATAAAAAAAAAAAATATATTCGGTCGAATTGAGAAACCTAATAAACATTCATTTTTATTATATATTATAATTGGGAATGTAACTATATCTGCCCGTTACTTTTTATGCTTAAACTGCTAAACTTAATAAGATCAGCAGCTTAGACTGTTTATTTTTTATTTTTATGAATGACGTAATAAGCAAGATATTATGCTTCTGAAGGTGACCAACATGCCTGCCCTAAGATAGAGGATAGATAGATTAACTCTATATTACACTTAATTTAAAGAACCTAATTTAAAATTTTATGACCACGCACTAATTTGAACATGAACAAACATTACTGCCTAGCACTGTGCTGCGCTCTTCAACTAGCCAATTTCTCTGAAAACATTGCCCTTCAAACCGGAACAAAGTGATACTGAAGTGATTTCCGCATAAAACTGCCTTACGGTAAAACCCATAATCTAAGACAACACATAAAAGCTTAAGGTGAATGGGCCGAGAGCTAAACCCGCTACGGTCTCAAGAGATGGCGCTGGAGTCGTCATTTATGAAAAAATATTTTTTACGTCGTATTTTGCAATCCAATTTGAACTTAATGTTAATTCGCGGATATAAACCAATACAATGTTTCTAATGACCTAATTTTCAATTATAAATCGAAGACAATAGCTAACATTCGCCAATTTACTGATCTGTCAAACATTTTACACATTTACACACGCACACATGCTTGTTAGACAGTCACATCAGAAAGTAATGCTTATTTTGGACGCTTACGTCATAGGCTTGATAGTTCATTTAGCAAAGTCACAGATATGTTGAATAATCCGATAAGACATGGTTCAAATCCCACCGGGGTATTTTCTTTTTGTATGAAAAAAAAAATATTTTTCTCAGCTTTTACGTAATACGCAAATATGGAGTAAGTATTGATTTTATGGAATAAGAATATCTATGATAGACATACCTAAGCAAGCCACACATGCCACGTGTGGTTTGCTTAGGTAATTGTGATAAATAAAATAATAATTTCCGTTCTCTTACACATTTATAAAACAACCAAACGCAAACACACATTTTGTAGTAATAGGACTCTTAGCAGAGTCCGCCTGGAGAATTACCACACCTTTGCCAGTTATTCTACCGCCAAGCAGTAATGTGACATAACTGTTGCGGTTTGAAGGGCAATGTTTCCAGAGAAATTACAGGGCTTAGAGATATAACATCTTAGATCTCTGGGTGACGAGCGCAGTGCAGTGCTATATGTAATGATTTGGACTCTTCATGTTCCAATAGTTGCGTGTCACTGTGCTGTTATGTGGCAGGCATGTTGCTTACCATCAGGCACATGTCCCGTTCGTCTCGTCACTCTTTATTTTAAAAAAAAGCACTCATACCATACCCCACTTAGATTACTCGTGTCGGGGACTACATACAACACACAAACAACATCCAGACCGAAGGGTCTACCGCATAAATAAAACTGCCTTAGCTTTGATCTTGAAATTATAGAGACAGCTATAGCAAAGCCAACCGCTACCGTCAAAATATTTACAATACTAAATACAAATAAAATACAACAGATATAATAATTATTATTTTATTTATATAAAAATTGGTATGGATGGAACACATTATCCTCATAGGCAGAACACAAGTCATGTAAAATCCTAATTGTCCTTTTAGATTTGAATGTGGCGATAGCCATTGCTGTAGGGTCGTCGCTCGTCTTCTTCCATGTATTTCTGCACATGCTGCATCTCAATATAAATTCACTGTGTATGTATCTGCAACCTGTGTAAAGCTCATTCATAAATTCAATAAGTATGTGAGTTTTCAGTGTCTCGTATATTGTTCTCAAGTAAAGGCTTTATTGGTTGAATTTTGCCGTCGCATTTTTGGTGTAAACTAACGCAGAATTCACCACACAATTCACTTCAGAGTCCACCTCAACACTCAACGATTTCAAAGGCAAAATCGGATAGTTTATTTACTAAACTAACACACTCCAAATATGATGTGAAATTGTGAAACACAAACAATAACAAATTACATTTACAACTGACTATGACTAAACGTCAGTGTTGCTAACAAGATTTTTTTAAATCCGCCAAGTTACTTGTGAATTTTCGTCAAAATCCGTAATTTGTCGTCATATAACATAATTCGTTGCCGTTTAAATAAAACAATAGCCATTTCTGAATAATAATATAAAGTTTTTAATTCCGTTAAATATCCCGTAAGCCGTTAGAAAGTTATTTTCCCGTTCTCAACGCACAAAAATTCGCTAGATATAGCGAGAAATCTTTAAGTTGGCAACACTGCTAAGCTTCAATATAGATACATTAGATCATCGATATAAAGCGGAGGACGTGCCCTAAGCACCTGAAATTTGCAATAAACTGTGTCTCTGTGTGTATCGTTAGTGGTTAACAAATAACCAATTACTTGACCCCTGGAATCGCTATCGGCGAGATATACTGTGGTTCTACTTTTTTTGGTTGTTAACAACGAATCATGATAAATAAAAACGTCAGGCGTACACCGCTTCCTGCAACCGACTAGAACGGAAAGAGTGAGCTCACTCTTCCCAACGATGACATAATTCCGTGCGCCTGAACTTTGAGAGGGCATATCCGATTATTTATATCGATGCATTAGAGCACAACACAAGTCTCTCGTCGCCAGCGAGTAAACCAAGTTTCGCCGCTATCGCAACGCCGCATGCACGGTGTGGCAACGCCGCGCGCCGCATGCACAGCACAGAACATAATAATATATTACTCACTGCACAGTGTGGCAACGTCGCATTAATTTCGTACGGAAATGTAGCGCCCTCTACGGACCCGCTCGGCAACTTGTACCGAAATGCGCGCAACAGCTGACGCGTGACCGCCATGTTTACTTAAAACCACTCACACATGCGTAGTCTCCGGCAAATTTTCAAAACTTATCATTTGCAAAAATAGATATTAATACAAGTTTATTTAAATATATGAGTGTATTCGCGGATGGAAAATTAAACAAACATGTAGAAAAAAATAACAAACAGACATTATACTATTTCTATCGCCTGTATTGGTTCCCGAACGTTTGTATGGAAAATTGGCTTGGCCCATCCACCTTAAAGACTGATTAGTTTAGACCATGGACGTATAAAAAAGTCGGACTTAGTCTCGCTAAAATAAAAACTGTGTCACTAGAGTCGGCCACATTCGCACGTGTGCGTTGTCAGGTTGGCATAAAATTAAAAAAAAAACTGTTTTTTTTCCAACCCTTTCATTTCCCGTTTATTTTTAACAGGGCAAACCCATTGTTATAAATACCGTTTTTAAGAGTTCAATATCAAACTATAATATTTCTATTTTAATACGGGAAATGCCCTACTAGTCCATTGAATTACTTTTTTTCGACGGTCGACATTAGGGACTTTCCTAGCAGGACCAACAATTACCTATTCATTCTAGAGGTATACATTGAAGTGTCTTTCTTTGTAATGTTTCTTTTCAAAAACTCATTATTCCTTTTGTGAGTAGCTACAAAAAAAAATAGCATAGACTCAACTGGTTTTATGTCAATCTATTTCGAGCCCTATAGATTAATTTATTTTCATTCAAAAAGTAGTTTAAAACATTGTTTTTTTCTTTACGTTTTAAACACTGTTTAATACTTGTTTTAATCTTTATTTTTAAACATGTGTTTTAAAACAACTTGTTTTAATCATGCCAATTGCCAACCCTGCCTATAATATAGACAGCGCATAAAAGCTTAAAAAATTGATTACCTAGTGATAGACTTGTTTTTTTTTTACAGTGAACAGAGGAAGCATTCCTGGTGACTGTTTGGTGGCTTTCAACTTTGTATGTATTTTGATTATTTTTTATCCAATACCGTATAAATGTAGACTGTAAAAAATAATGACATGAAACTACTCACTCCCCAAACTTGGTTTGAGTTTCATATGTTTTACTTCTGCCGTGCGATCAGGCGATCACACATTTTTTTGTTTGTTTTTGGAACAAAAGTAAAAAATACGTGTGCAAAATATTTAAAAATAATAGACGAACTAATTACATGTTTTAGTCACCATACCAATAGGATATCGGACTGGGTCAAAAATACACCTGGCTTATTTTAGTCCGTCAGTTAGATCATAAAAAAATATGGTAGGTACTCGTATATTTAGTTTTTTCAAAATAATGAAAATCCACAGAGATATGGAACATCAAACTTCGAGAGTGGGGAGTCGCGACGTCACTAGTGGGTGGTGGGTGGGTAGTAATCGTACCCACGAGTGACGTCACGCGAAACTTCCAAGCACTGTATCTACGTAATTTTTTGTTTATGAAACAAAAGAAAAAATACGTGTCCAATATACAGATTTTTAGCAATCTAACTGACGGACTAATTCGTTTTTTTTTTTTGAGGATTGTATGTACCCTTGTGTGTAGTTGCCTCCGAGCGTGACGCCTAGCGCGCTGAACAGCAAGATGCGAGAGATCGGCGAAATTCGGAGCGCCGAGTTGACGGGCCCGGGCCGCGCGATCGTCGCGTTCTACTCGGCGAGGGACGCGGAAGCCTGCATCAGTATCCTTTTCATAAATAAAACCGGCCAAGTGTGACTCCCGCACGAAGGATTCCCTGCCATTAGCAAATAAACGGCGAAAACCTCTTTGGCTATATTCCGAACTCCGTATACATAGACTATCACAGTTGCCTCAGACGGGTCTTCATCCAAAACATCTATTAGAATTTTGATTTTACCTTATGATTATAACGACGACGTCGATAGCGCGTTTTATTTTTACTAGTGGCGCCATCTAGTTAGCTTTGGACGGACTAATCGAACAAGAAACGGTAAAAAAATCAAGTTTGTTGTATGGGAGCCCCCTTAAATATTATTTTTATTTTATTTTTACTATTTGTTATTTTAGCGGCAATTTAAATACATCATCTGTGAAAATTTCAACTGTCTAGGTATCACCGTTGTTGAGATACAGCCTGGTGATAGACGGACAGACAGTCAATAGTCTCAGGTTCCGTTTTTACCCTTTGTGTACGGAACCCTAAAACCCTTTTGTTTGTGGAACAAAAGTGAAAAATGCGTGTGCAATATTTTTTTATAATCTGACGGACTAATTGTTTTTAGTCACCATACCAATAGGACAGTATCGGATTGTGTCAAAAATACACTGCGCTAGTTTTATTCCGTCAGCTAGATAATAGAAAAAATTAAAAAAAACAATATTATTGTTACTAGCCTAGATTGTCCCACTGCTGGGCAAAGGCCTCACTTCCTTCTTTCCAGATAGCCCGATTTGCGGCTTTGGTGGCCCAGTTTCTATCATGCGAATGTAGTTCATCGCATCTTCGTCTGGGTCAACCCGGAGGTCGCTTAGGTGGGGTGGGGTCCAACCGCAAGAAGTGATGATATTTGCCCATTTGTGTTCCGGCATTCGGCGAGTCCCCTTACTCGAGTTTCCACCACAACTTAAGCTTGCTCTTCACCATCATTTACATCAACCTCGACTGGTATGTGACTTGCTGGCATCTTTCTTAGCCTATCGTGTGCGTATTTGTAAGTACGATTGTCATGCATTGACAATGGCAAATGATTGACAACATGTCCTGCCCAATCCCATTTTAATTGGCCAGCTTTAAAGCAAACGTCTGTGATTTTGGTTTTTGAACGAAGAGTTGTAGGTATTCCGAATCCGATCTGAGAGCCCAAACTAAGCAAAGCTTGTACGTACGCGACATAGACGTCTACTCTTTCTACGAAAAACGTAGTTTCGAAATAAACTCGCGACTTTCCTACTCCAGTTCTACTTCGATCAGTCGTTTCGTCCGTTTAAATGTTCTAAGCCTACTCTAACTAGAGTAGGGTAGTCAAAATAATATATCGGCTAGTGTAACTAGACCTCTTTGATTTTGGGAATCACATGAAACGAAAACAAAGCAATTATATTAATTAGCAATATAAATAAAGTGGACAAGTGCGAGTTGGACTCGCCCATGAAGGGTTCCGTTGCAGCAAGTAACATAATATACATAGTACACATCGTTTTTTTAGTTCGTTGTAACTTTGATCGAAGTTTTAACAATAATGTATTTATGACGTAGGTACTAAAAAAAACTACTCATCAGATCGAGTTCAAACCAATTTTCGTTGGTAGTTTGCATGGTAATGTACATCATATATTTTTTTTAGTTTTTTCATTCTCTTATTTTAGAAGTTAGAGGGGGTACACACATTTTACCACTTTGGAAGTGTCTCTCGCGCAAATTATTCAGTGTAGACAAAAACTATATTAGAAGCCTCAACATGATTTTTGAAGACCTATCGATAGACATCACACACGTGTAGGTTTGATGAAAAAAAAATTTTTGAGTTTCAGTTCTAAGTATGGGGGGCAACCCTAATTTTTATTTTTTTTGTAAAAATCACAGTTTTTGTTTGTAAAAATGCGGTTCACAGAATACATCTACTTACCAAGTTTCAATAGTGTAGTTCCCATAGTTTCGGCAAAAAGTGGCTGTGACATACGGACGGACAGACAGACATGACGAATCTATAAGGGTTCCGTTTTTACGGTATACGAAACCCTAAAAAGCAATTATATGTCGTTTCGTCCGTATAAATGTTCTAAGCCTACTCTAACTATAGTCAAAATAAAATATATCGGCTAGTGTAACTAGACCTCTTTGATTTTGGGTATCACATGAAACGCCTACTCTACTAGCCTACTCTAACTAGAGTAGGATTAGAACAGACGAAACGACATATTTTTGTTTTTTTTTTTATATTGCTAATTAATATAAATTGCTTTGTTTTCGTTTCATGTGATTCCCAAAATCAAAGAGGTCTAGTTACACTAGCCGATATATTATTTTGACTCTAGTTAGAGTAGGCTTAGAACATTTAAACGGACGAAACGACTGATCGAAGTAGAACTGAGGAAAGTCACGAGTTTATTTCGAAACTATGTTTTTCGAAAAATTAAAGGAGTAGAGGTCCAGAACTTCGACATGTGCGCATCGATCTGTTGTCTGTTTAAAAAATGTGTTTTTTCTAATGGTAGTCGATAAAAATGTCTTCTTGTTCTATGATATAATATAAGAACTAAGAACATACAACAACACTTCCAGTTATCAGAAAAATTATATCACCTTTCCACTTATTTCGTAAAATTAATATAATTGCTTTGTTTTCATTTCATGTGATTCTGTTTCACTCGCTGTGATTCTGGAATGTTGACTTTCTCCTTTCTTTGACTTTATTCTAGGTTTGATTGGTTGCTCAAAGTTCACGTCGCGGCAGAACCAATCAGAGCGAGTTAGATCGCTCGTAGGTCAGGCAGACTTGAAATCAAACAAATTATAGCCAAATAGTTCCTCTCGTATAAGTAGTGGTAGGACTCTTGGCAGAGTCCGCCTGGAGCAGTACCTCATCTTTGTCAGTTACTCTACCGCCAACCAGTAATGTGCAAACATTACTGTGTTCCGGTTTTAAGGGCAATGTTTCCAGATAAATTACAGGGCTTAGATAACATCTTAGATCTCTGGGTGACGAGCGCAGTGCAGTGCTAGGAAATGATTTGGACTCTTCATGTTCAATAGCTGTGTGTCGCTGTGATGTTATGTGGCAGGCATGTTGCTTACCATCAGGCACATGTCCTGCTCGTCCGTCACTATACTATAATAAAATAAAGTGGCCAAGTCCGAGTTGGACTCGCCCATGAAGGGTTCCGTTGCAGCAAGTAACATAATATACATAGTACACATAGTTCCCGTAGTTCGTTGTAACTTTGATCGAAGTTTCAATAATAGTGTATTTATGACGTACTAAAAAAAACTACTCATCAGATCGAGTTCAAACTAATTTTCGTTGGTAGTTTTCATGGTAATGTACATCATATATTTTTTTTAGATTTTTCATTCTCTTACTTTAGAAATTAGAGGGGGGGGGGGGCACATTTTACCACTTTGGAAGTGTCTCTCGCGCAAATTATTCAGTGTAGACGAAAATGATTTTAGAAACCTCAACATCATTTTTGAAGACCTATCGATAGACACCCAACACGTGTAGGTCTGATGAAAAAAAAATTTTTGCGTTTCAGTTCTCAGTATCGGGGGCAACCCTAATTTTTCTTTTTTTAAATTTTTTTTGTTCAAATCTTAATGCGGTTCACAGAATACATCTACTTACCAAGTTTCAACAGTGTAGTTCTCATAGTTTCGGCAAAAAGTGGCTGTGACATACGGACGGACAGACAGACAGACAGACAGACATGACGAATCTATAAGGGTTCCGTTTTTACGTTTTACGGAACCCTAAAAATCACGTTGGTAGTAGAAACTACCAAACAGTAATGTGATTTTTTTATTATAGTATTTATTTTGTAAAGAGTCTTACCACTACAAAAATCGTTAAATATACTTAATATCTACATCTTTTTTTTCAAAGTTTGTTAAAAAAATGCTGCAAATATCATTAAAAATATCTTTTAACAAATATTTAGGCGATTTGCAAAATTCAGAAGTACCTAACTTGATGTTTTTGAAACCAATCGGGCGTTTTGTTGTTGTATGTTACGTTACATAGATGGCGTTAGTAGTTATTTAACACACGGTGGAGACATGCACTTTAAAATGATAAAGCTACATATATTGAACAAGGTAGCATGGATCTATTCCAATTCGTGTCTGTATTTACAATGGTTTTTGAAATCGTGTCAGTTGCTAATGTCAGCAACCTCACGTCTATAATATATTTTATAACATATTTGCTCGTAAAGGGTCTCTTATTGGACCAATTTCTGTATCGTAATGTATCTTATTACGCACTAGTGCTGTAATGTGTAATGTAAAACGCACGGTTTCAAAATGCTCCGTCCACAGACTAGGTAGAGAGATATGCTCCGTCTAAAACGAACGGTACCTTTTTAAATCTTAGTAACGAGTTTTTATGTCAGAAAAGTGTGGTCTACATTTTATGAATAAAATTAACTTTGAGAGGTAGAGGTAGAATAAAGAATTATTAAATTCGTTAATTTAATTAATTTAGACTATAAATTACTTTAATTTTTCTGTAACAAAACACAAAAATATTAATTTACTTTATTATTAATGGCATACCGGTTGGTTATGTGCCGTTGCTTTAAAAAAAAGGCGCCGATGCGCGCGCATTGCTAATCTGTGATCCATAGTGATTACTTACTCTGTGCTGTGATCAAGTAAATATTATTCCGCGCGTTTTTTTTCGCTGTATTGTTTTTATTTGAAAATGTCGTCAGAGTTTTGTTTATTTCCTCGCAAATATGTTATAAAACGTCGTATGACATACGTGCGCTTTGATAATTACAGCCTCTGCTAATTATAGCTCTCGCCTTCGGCTCGAGCTAGCAATAAAGCCTCGGCTGTAATTATCAACTTACCGCACTTATATCATAATGTACTATTACTAGCTTTTACCCGCTACTTCGCCCGCGCGAAATAAATATTAAGGTAACTGAGGTAGTATTCATTACTCATTTCCATCCCGTCAACTCTTTTTCTGTGATAAAAAGTCACCCTCGTCCTTTCCCGAGTTTATTCTACAGGGTTACTGGTAATCAGCCTGCATCCTTTTAAGGGGATGTTAGGTACATTAAATACGTCAACTTTTGTTCTACAGTTTAAAAAAAATGTGTATTTTTTCTTTTACAAAAAAAATAAAAAAAATATTTGCACGGTCTAAAAGCATCGAACTCTTCGTAACAATTCGTAACAAGAGCGCGTACGCTATTTAACGCGCAAAAAATGATGTGCCGAAGTGAATAAACACTAAAAAGTCGGTAAACAGTCCAAAAAAGGGCAACAAACACTATTTTTTTTTGGGTTATCTATTGCGTTTTAACGAAAGTTGTAGAACAAAAGTTGTTTGTTTAAATATACAGAACATGCCCTTAAACGGATGCAGGCTGATTACCAATAACCCTGTATCCTACATACCTAAACATCTACATCCCTCTCAATTGGTCCCTTTCACACTAACTCATATACTCACACACACACACCCTCATACACACCCGCAAACACTTTCAGATATAATTACACACTGATAAATAGTACAACATTCCATGCAAGCTGATTAGAATTATTGGAATCACTTCTTTTTGATATAAAAAAGGTTCAAGCCTGGCAAGGGGAATTGATTTAGAACCTTAGTTGTTTTTAATTCATTAAACGCTTATCTGTATAAATAACAAAATATGTAATTGATAATGATAACATTTTAAGATCAGGTAACGATAATAATAGTATTGTTATTTCCTACTCCTTGCCAAGCCAAAGCTACTAGTAAATCCGAATGTCAAATTGTACGTGTTGAATTTTTGACGGGAAAGCTCGTCTTTTCGATTCAAATTATGATTGTTTGGCTATTAATTATTTATTTAATTATGTTATTCGTAATTGTTCTAAACTCACTGCATTACAATCTATGTGTACTTGGATCAGCGTGAAAAATAAATTGTAATCCGATGCAGGGCGCCCAAAATACAGGCTTTGCCTAGTTTGGGGCCGTTGTAATTCATATTAATCTGTATAACTAGGATAACTATATGCAAATTGTTGACATAACTGGACGTCTGCTCTCTTTCTACGAAAACGTAATTTCGAAAAAAAACTCGCAACTTTCCTCCTCTCGTTCTACTTCCTTTCGTCCGATAGAACATTGTTTGACGTTTAAATGTTCTAAGGTTAATCTAATTAGAGTAGGCTTAGAACATTTAAACCGACAAAACGACGGATCGAAGTTGAATCGGAGTTGGAAAGTCGCGAGTTTATTGCGAAATTACGTTTTCGTAGAAAGAGAGTAGACGTCCTGTATTTACTTTCTTTGGAACAATAAATATTCTATTCTATTCCTAACAAGTAAATAATTGGCGGATTGAAGGAAATGTCTCTGTTAAAATTAGCCTAGTTTAGTCAGAACTCTTGATCAGTCGCTAGCCACCTCAGATTTCTTTGTAATGCATTTTTTTTATCGCGTATAGGTCCGCGTTTGACCACCAACTCGCCTGATGGTAAGCGACGGTGTGCTCGAAGATGACGCACGTTGACCTAGAAACTACCTATTCACGCTGACCTTGAAAAGTTCTAGATTGTATCTCTCAGGGAACAAGAAGGTCGGCAACTTATTCCACTCTAAAGCTGTACGTACGAGAAAAGTGGATTCAAACCGTTTTGTACGGATTTTGGGAATATCCACAGTGTGTGGGTGGTAGTGGGCCGACTTACGACTTGTCCTGTAGTGGAAAGGGGAAGGCGATATTAGGTCGTGTAAATCCGCTGCACAGTCTCCAAAATGCATTCTGTACTATACTTTAAAATAACTTCCTGATCCTTCCAACAGAAATCCTCCACCATACTAGAGTGGATAACCAACGCATCGAAGTATCGTACGCGTAAGGGTGAGTAATAAGCTAATCAATTTGATTTTTCAGCGTTGTAGGTAAATGATAGACGGGGTAGTTTTCGTATTTACAGAATTTGGGGGTATCTTACAAAGTGAACGCTTTGCCAGGGACAATTTCAGCATTTGAATATACATCTAGTTGACAAGGTGATTGCTATCCCAGGGACAATTTCTCAAAGCGTTAGTTTGGGGTCAAATTGTTGTATTGTCTGATATTACGTAGGTATTAGTGGTCTGATAATAATTAAATTATAGACCGAAATAATAGGTAGATACAGCATAGCTGAACAATGAACATGTAAGAATCTAGCCTATTTCCTCATGTGTTCAATAACGTTCGTCAACAGTACGAGTAAGTAAGACTAAAAATCTTAGTACGTAGTAATCTAATAGATTTTATACAGCTATGCGATTTAGCGTGAATTTAAACGCAAGGGTTTTTTGGACTCTAAAACGAATCTAGTGATGAAACATTGCAACTATGTAGGTATTTTAAAATAATGTGAATACACACGGTTAGAAGCGACGATATAGTTGTTAAAACAACTAAGTACTTAAATTACTACGACTGTGATTTTCTCCTACCTAATACCTAAGTACTAACAAGCAAATGTATGTATAAATGAGTTCTAAATAAAAGTTAATAAAAAAAATCTTGTAAATAAAATTAGGTAGCAGAGTAGCGATTCCGAACCCAGTCGGATTGATGTTGACGCGGTATAATAACTCTTGGTCTTTGTCTCTTATCCGCTTAGAATGACAGGAACATGGAATGTCATTCCAAATTTGTGTCGTTCGGATTGCGTCCAGAATCAGTACCCTGATATTTAAATCGCTTAAAACTAGTAAAGTTGGAAATGATATAATAATAATGTAATCAGTCAGACGACAGAGGATGCCCCATTAACAGTCAGTCAGATGACATCTGCTCTACTAGTCTACTCGGTCAGCTGATAAAGCGCTCCCTTTGTTTTTGCTGGTAACCCCAATAATAAGTCAGCCAAATACTATGTCCCCCGGCACTAGCCCGAGCCGTCTAAGGTGCCCTTGTGCTAGCAGTCGTAACATGCGTTCCAGGCTTCCAGGAATCATCCCATACTATTGCATTAGCATAACAATAGGTGGTAACTAGGTTAGGTACTTTTTGGGTACTGCGCCTTCGGCGCTAACCCGAATAATCAGGTCGGTAGTATAAGCAACCCACGGCCAGCTACCATGGGCCCATTAAAAAAAAGTAGTTGGACGGATCTCGTATCCGAGTCGATAGTGAGGTCTGCTCATTGACTTATAGATCGTGGGTTCGATTGTCAGAACAGATATTTGCAAGATGTTTTACTTAGATCTTTGTTCTAGGTCTGAAGGTGTATGTCGATCATAAGTATGCACTTATAATAAATAATTAGTACCTATGCGTATTTTTTATAGTACAAGTTTTTTAGTTTGAGGCTAGAGTTTAGGAAAATGTATTTTTTTATACAGAATGTCCTAGAATTTAACGTCAATCGGTCACGGGGTGATAAGTGGGTTCACACCAGCCCAGGGAAAAATAAAAAACCCCTATCGGTAATTTAAATGTTAAGTGTCAAAATCATAAAAATCAAGAAAATCTATATCGTTAACCAGAGTTGGCACATTCTGTTTTAACTGTTGTATTTTTAGGTTACGTAACACACTACCGACTAGCTTCTCCCGTTTAAGTAAGAACCTTGAGTAGTATCTGTCTTCTAAGTATGCGTTCTACCTTCGATCCCGTCGACGCTTACAGGCAAGTAGGTGACCAAAAGCAGTCGTATTTACTATACAATAAACATGTCCAAGTGAAGGGTACTTAAATAAATTCCTTATTGTATTATTATGAAATATAATTATATATATTATTACTTATTTTTATCTATAATCATTGTTAGTCGTGCCACTGCCTGTTGTAAATCTATTGTAATTAATTTTGTAGTGGTAGGACTCTTGGCAGAGTCCGCCTAGGGAATTACCACGCCTTTACCAGTTATTTTACCACTAAGCAGTAATGTGCAAACATTACTGTGTTCCAGTTTGAAGGGCAATGTTGCCAGAGAAATTACAGGGCTTAGAGATATATTTTAGATCTCTAAGCCTCTGGGTGATGAGCGCAGTGCAGTGCTAGGTAATGATTTGGACTCTTTATGGTCCAATAGCTGCGTGTCATAGTGGTGTTATGTGGCAGGCATGTTGCTTACCATCAGGCACATGACCTGCTTGTCTAGTCACTCCATACTAGGGGTTCCCAAACTTCAGTATTATTTTCATAAGATTATTTTCTCTGTTGCCCACTTTGAGAATAAATTATTCTTTAGCGTCCCCTGTTTTCACATATTTAAAAACCACTATACTTAGAAAAAGAATAAATAAATAGATCCGGTTTTTCCGCACGGTTCCTTCGTACCAATCGTAAGTAGATGAGGTGTATGTAAGCTATGGCGACATAGTAGGTAATGTGTCGCGACCAAAGTATGACACTTCCACAAGAGCGATCAGACACGTGTTTTCGGTGTAAAGCATTTGTTCTAACTCTGTAGGTACGTAGTATATATGTAAACTCTTTAACTTCAAATTAAATAAATTATTGTGAGCTATATTAGCGGAGATTAAACATGCATTCTAAACGACACTTACTATAACCCGTAAGAGTTAACTTGAGACTGAGCCCTGTAGGCAGTACACAGCGGATTCCAAGCCCCTACACAACGACCCCGTTTTTTTTTTAGCTTTCTTACCGCCCCTCGTAGGTCCTGCAGTGCCCACAAGGGGGCGTTATCGCTGACTTTGGGAAAGGCTGCTCTATACTATAAAAAAAAAATAGATCCTATATAAATGAAAGGGTTACCTGAAAGAGATCGCTTTTAGCGATAAGATCGCCTTCTGTGCCCATTGTGTTGCGATTGTTTTCATTGTTAATTTGTGGTGCAAATAAAGTGTTATTGTATTACATATTAGGGACAATTTGTAACACAACAACAAGCTTTCTCTGCTTGTATTACATACAGGTATGATAAAGGTTATGATCGCTTTACGTCATGTTATCCAACACAGATTCACTTTGATTTATATTTTGGAAGAATGGTGGAACTACCAAGTTTACCAAAAAGCTCAACAATTGAGCAGGACACTAAGAATCTGCAGCTTTGGGTATTTTCTGTGAAAGTGTAGGTTACAAATAAGATCATACACCTACGCTAGCCCAAATAAGTATGTAGTTTTGGTAGGCGGCATAGAAAATATTATTTTTTATTGAAATAGGTACTTTGTATGTGAGGAATGTGATAGACAGTCTCGATTTAAGATTAAGAGGGAACAGTTAGCATAATTTGTAGAACTAACATTATGTTCCGTCTATTTCAGTGGACTCCGTGAACCAGACAGAAGAATATTTTAGTTATAAGAAAGTAGGCTTACAGGCCATGCAGGAAAATATAATGTATTGGGCAAAACACTAGTTTCACTAGATGTAGAATACTTTAGGCATTGCACAGATACTATATATCTGTGGAACACTAATCTATACTAATATTATTAAGCTGAAAAGTTTGTTTGTTTGAACGCAAGGATCTCGGGAACTACTGGTCCGAATTGAAAGATTATTACTTTTCTATTGGATAGTTAATTTATCGAGGAATACTATAAGGCTATTTAACATTACGCTACTATCAACAGGAGCAGAACATGAATGAAAAATGCAACAAAAACGGGAAAAACATTGCATTTTTAGAGCTTTCGTTGCGTGACAGCATGTGTCTATAGGTTGCGTCATTAGAACCTAAGGTAACCAAATTTGTTAATTGGTACGGCCAATTTTCGATAGATGGCGTAGCATCGCGTGCACGCTTCAGCTAGTATTTTAAGATTTTAAATAATTATTGACGATTAGATTATGTTAATGTTGTATGTTTATCTTGCATGCAATCCTATCTACTTCAGAGATACAGGCAAATAATACCTAAGTACAATAGGTAGATATAGGAAGAATATTCTTAAAATTCTAAACTAAAAAAGAACTAAAAGATGGATAGGTAAAAACATTATTTCTAGCTAGGTCTAAAGGCAAAGGTAATAATGACAACATTTGAACCAGTGTTCCCGAATTCAAAACCTGTTTGCTTTTATCATATCCAAAAATAATGATAAGTATTTGAAAATCTTATGTAATGTTATAAGTAGGTATTTTCATGAATTACAGTTGATTATCAACTTGAGGATGCTAGGTCTAGTTGGATGATATATTTCTTAGGTATCATAATAATATTATACTTAGTAGGTTTTTATGTAGGTATGAGGTTAAGGTTTTAATGTAGGTGTTTATAATATAAAGGTGTTTATTATATGTATTCAACTGAAATTGGAATATCTGGGGTTCCTTAAAGCCGTGCTGGTCTAGTAGTAACGTGCGACTCACATCAGTAAATGAAAACATCGTAAGAAACTGGCGTATTCCAAGGGGCCTTCAAGTTCGAGTGTGTCATCATCCGCCAACCCGCACTTGGGTTGCGTATGGCCTTTACTCTCTCCTTGCGAGAGAAGTCCAGAGTCTCAGCTTTGGCAACATAATGTAGGCTGAACTATTCATTTCCAGTTTAGTTGTTTCAAAGCACTTTGAAACATGTTTAACCACGAATTCCGTTATAATTAGAGATACTGTTGTATTTTAGTCTTATGTCATGGAATAGATGCTTATGTTCCTAGTAAATGAATTTATATCTGACTCTTAGTTTAGGGGCTTAGTCGAGTGTTCATTCGTTACGTTATTTTAATAAATATTACAGCTCAATAGTCAGCCGGCACCCAACTAGCACTACCTTCTTTTATACCTGTTGGTATTGATGCAGCGAGTGCAAATTGGTCCATCTATTAACCATCCGAGGCGAAGGCGGCGCTTATCGGGTGCCGGATGGATCTGGTGAGCTGTGACATTCAGACTTTTTCAAAATAAATTTTATTACACTATACCTAATGTGTTTTATTTTATTATAGTTTAACCTTTTGAATGCTAGAGTCACCTATACTTCACAAGCGCTAGCGAGCCCTGTACGCCAACGACGTCTATAGGTGACAAAAAAACGGACTATACCAAAACATTGTGTGTTAGATATCAAAAATAGTGACAGCACAATATTTTTTTATTTTGACGTATTTCGTACGCTTGCCGTCCAGGGCATGGAAATGCAATTTAGTCCTGGCGGTCAGGCCCTAACTGTTTTTGCTAATCGGGTATAGAACAGCCCAAAATACATGTTTTGTCTAGTTTTGGCATTGTAAAAGATATAAATATATTCCGAGAGCTGGCACCAAATGTTGAGTAGGTATTTGAGGCAAGCTGAAAACTTGTCACCTCATAGATTCATTTTGTCCCACTACTCAGCAGCCAGGTCTGCAGCTCCGTGTTGGGGTATAACAGAGAGGAGAGTGTGCAATTGATCTGCTGAATCTAATACCACCTTGCCTTTTCTTCTATCGGAATTCTCGTATCTCATAAAAGCGACATCGTTTCATGGTTGATGTTCCAAAACACGAACGAAGAGATTTGACTCTACGTTTGTGGTAAGAACGTCTAGATTGTGGAATGCGTTGCCTGAGTGGGTTTTTCCCGATGGTTACAATCTTGGTGTCTTCAAATCGAGAGTGAATCGGTTTCTTCTAGGTAAGCACGTTCCATCGTAGATCGCATCGTCGCTTAACATCAGGCGAGATGGTGGTCAAGTGCGAACCTATAATAGTTAAAAAATAACAAGAGAGCTATGTAAAAAGTTTTCAGCTTTCTCAAATACTTACCTACCCATAAAACTTGGTGCTAGCCTCTCCGTATAATAGTACAGGCTCACATTATAGTGGTAGCACTCTTGGCAGAGTCCGCTTGGGGAAGTAGGTACCGCACCTTTGGCAGTTATTCTATCGCCAACCAGTGATGTGCAAACATTACTGTGTTCCAGTTCGAAGGGCAATGTTTCCAGAGAAATTACAGGGTTTAGATATAACATCTTAGATCTCTGGGTGACGAGTGCAGTTCCAATAGCTGCGTGTCACTGCTGTTATGTGGCAGGCATGTTGCTTACAATCAGGCACATGTCCTGCCCATCTCGTCACTTTTCACCAAAAAAAAACATTTGTTGTATAGGTCCTACCTGTCTAATTAAATTTTTACTTATAATTCTTTTATAGGAAATAAAATTTACCTACTTCAGGGCCACACACAGCACACTAGCTTTCAGCATCGGAGATTTAGGCTGCGGGCACGAAATTAGCGATGGCAGCGGAGACGCATTTGTAAGAGTGGCACTGTTCGCCGTCTCGCGCCGGTCCAGCCCGTTTTGTGCCCGCCTCTGTACTGCGTTAGGCCTACTGTCCACGCACGCGTCTTTTGTCGAATGCATGCATCTTACGAACAAACGCAAGACGTGCGGCTGTCGTGTGGTTGTCGTTTCGTGGACACAGACTTCATTATTTGTACGCAAGATGCAACCATTCGTCTTGCATCCGACAATTGTCGAAATCGTGCGGATGTCGTGCAGCTACGTGGACAATTGGCCTTATCCTTCTGTACGTCGCCGTCGCATCGCTCGTCCTTAGCTTAGTTTCGTAGTCGTAGCTTCTTAGAAGCTAAATACGGCGGTCAACTTTCGACACCGCACACTTATGAATTGAGTCGCTTTCCGGAAGCGCGACTGAACGCTACATTCCGACACTATAAGCAGCACGTGTGTTGTGTCCCTCACTTTAGTTAATCCTAGCCTAAAATAAAATCCATCATAGCTGTTTAAAGTTGTGTATTAACCCTTATGTCTATTCCCTCATCATCTTCTCCTTTTGGCGCGCAAGCTTCTTTTTCGAGAGCTTCTTCTTCGCGGGCGCATCGTCGGTGGGCGCAGCGCGGGCCACGGCGTCTTCTCGCTCCGACAGGCAGACCTCGATGTGGCACGGAGACGACATGTACGGGTTGATGCGACCGTGCGCGCGGTACGTGCGTCTGCGCAGGCATGGCGCGCGGTTTACCTGCAAAACAGATGTTACTCGTATTACTTGCAGCGATCGTTAGTTGGCATGTGGTGGTGGTGGCTGGTGGATCATTTGGCGTCTGTTATCCTACTAATATTATAAATTGCAAAAAATTTTATATTTGTTGCTGGAATGGATTGGGATGAAAGTTAGAACACCGTTAGAATACACAAATGGCTACTTTACTATCAAGTAAAAGTAATGAGAACTATGCAGATAAAACCGATGTATAAATTTAATAGCAACATTCTGAAATTAATTAATAATGCCTTCTAAGATACTACACATTTTTGAATAACTTTATAAGTTATACAATTTCTTTGACGATAATATGTTTCCACTTGGCTTCCATTTTGTCTGACTTTAAGTGACGATGCTGTCTAGGATGCAGCATGCATATATAGAAAAAACAGATTCATGAAAGTAAATGTCTGGTAATTGCTTTATTACTATGGACACAGCAACTAATGTCAAATTTTCCTTAAATTATTTTTCTTGTAACCTTTGAATGACTTCAAGAGTTGGCATAATATTGAATTTGAAGAGAACTGATATGTATGTATATGTACATGTCACCTCAAAAGCATAGGTTGTGGGACTGAAGATGAAATATTTATTTAACTTAAAGTAACTATGCTCTGGCAGTATTTAGTATCACAATTGTGGAAGGAAAACATTGTGTGGAAACCAAGATGTTCCAAAAGGGATATCTTTTAAAGAAATGTGTCAACAACCAACCTCTTTTGCCTCAACTCTCCTTGTGTGAGAATGCCAATCCCATTTGTGGGAACATAAAAGGGGTCTACTTATGCAGATTTAAAGGAAATTTTCAACAAAATTGTATTTAAAATGTCAACAACAAGTAACAGAAATAATTGCAATACAATTAATAATTCTAACCATTAACTTGTTACTTTTAATATTTGCCTTCAGAAAACAGTGTGACTACAATGTTTCACACTGACAAGCTAGAAAGGCATATAGGTTGATAGTCAAATTAATTTTCTAGTTTGCAGGATAGCATAGAGAGTAAATTATATACATACTAGCGGCCCAATCCGGCTGCGCTAGGATATTGTCATTTAACCCTTCCAAATCGGGGGTACTAAACACTCAAAAATCAAAAATAAACGAAAGGGTTTGAGCCGCGCGCATTTCTGCGCGCGGCGTGCGCACCATGCGCATTATTTTATACCTAGTGATCGATTAGTTCGATCTAGGATGCTTTGAGCTACTTTATCATAAAGCTATTGAAATAAGCTACAAAACGATATATAATTGTTCTGTATTATATTTTTACTTAATTTTACACAGATTTTTCTTTCCACCCGAAGTCGAAAAAAGTTACACTTTTGAAAAAGTGGGTGTTTGTAAAGAAAGTATATTGTTTTATGTATAGGTTGTTATGATTTTTATAAACAGTGATATCTACCCCTTATAAATCGAAACTAAAAAGTATATGCTTTCATACTTATATTTTGATATTTTCGACTTTGAAAATACCTAACAGAACAAAAATTGCGTGCCGTTTCGGACCGGTTTTTTAAAACATTTCGTGTGGTACGATTTAGGTATTTAGGCCTTATATTTATATACCGATCGATAGAAAATATATTCAGGAATCTTATTAAAATACTAGTAGAACCGATAATTAAAATAATCTATACTCAATTAGGCAAAATGTGAGGAACGACAATTGAAAAATCGCCGCCATTTTCGTAAGCCATATGGCTCATTCCGATCTAAGGTGACAAAAATCTAAAACACAATTTTTAGTGATTATACGTAAAACATATATCTAAAGGGCCCTAAAATGTATTAAAATAAGCCACTTACCAAAATATAATCACCAAACACACAAATTTACACAAATAATCACCACTTCACTGAACTACGTCGTAAATCACGCGCGGGTGTCATGGCGCCCGGACCGGCCGCTTTATACTGCCGTTATTCCGAGAAATTTGTTTCAAGTGGATGCCGTTATCGGGCTCATTTTGAAGCTCTATCCAATAGGTCTTATGTGAATAAAACAGTTATGGGAAAATAAACCTTTGCCTGAACAAAATAAGGTCCGAAAGCAGAAAAAAATTTTGTGAGTCATATGTCTTATCCGATCTCTAGCGCGCAAAAATTTGTGAGTCATATGACTCCATCCGATTTTAAGAGGTTAAAGACTGTTAATCGAAATAAAAACTATCCTATCTCTCAAGTTGGACTAGACTGCTCACGGTGTGCCAATTTATTTTAAAATCGGTTAAGTAGTTTAGGACGTCGCAGAAAAGTTGAAAATTCTGAGGTACCAAACAATAAATACATTAAATACAGTTGAATTGAGGACCTCTTTTTTTTAAGCTGATTAAAAACATAATTAAAAAACAATTTAATCTTGTGCCAATTAAGCTTTTTCATACAACATCCCAGATATGGTTAATTCAAAGTGTGGACTGGTGTTACAACCATACACACTTTTTTATTGTGATTTAGCTAAAATTGTACGGTTTAAGGTATGACTACGTACTCTGCTGCATACTGCAGTTCTGCTGCTGCATTACTGGTCCCCATATAATTAGTTTGTGTGATTTTGACAGATTTTAGTTCATTTAAAGATACAAAACAACAACTTACATTTTTTATATTTTAATTCTAAACATAATAGTTGTATTTTTCCCTTTACATATTAAACAGCCCACTAAATGCTTTCACAGTTTGGGTCTGAGTATAAGATTTTAAACTTAACTCAATACCTGTATTCAATCACAAGATAAAGGGTCTAAGGCTCTAAGGGATGGATGAACAACAAATTGATACTATAAGAGTTCCGTTGCTTTTGAGATATAGAACCCTAAAATGAAGACACCTAATTATATTCTAGATGATATAGGCTGAATGCTTGTTCTGAGACCCCATTGATATTTTTGAGTAAATACAGAGATTTTAAATGAGTTGGTCTTCTATTTTGCACTTTTTAACACAATGAAAAATAACATTCAATTATTTCTATGTGACATAGGCAGAGTTGGGGGGCTAAACCACAATAATCGACATTAACCAAGAGTTGGAACCAACTTGTAAAATTTTTCTAACAATGTATTTTAATAAAAAAATATATTGAAATGAAATTATCATCAAATTAATTGTATAGTATATTTATAACAAAACTGTTAAGATTTGTTTTGTTCTGATTTTTTGTAATATTCTTATAAACTTCCAATATCTCCCAAAATCTCAAAAGTTACCTTAATAACATAACCAAACTTTACTCACACTACTATTGTAGTAAACAATTTCTGCCACTTTTATGTTTATATCGATACTTGGAAGGCATAAATGACTGAGCAACATTATGGGTGATATGAGTTATTTACATTCTACATCATTAAAATCAGTAGAAAATCTGGATCAATTGGTCTTACTCTCGTCTCACTAGGTTTTGTACGGAGTTCTGATGACACTTTGTAAACGGACAACAAAAAATTTCAGTGTCCTGTGACCTAACTACTAGAATCTTACAGATTTATGAAAAACTTTTATTTAGCAAGTACCATTTTAGTTAGTAATTTGGTTTGACATTAAAAATCATCAAGAATGAGGTAGTAGACTAATAGGCTATTTATTTCTGAAAATAAGCATAATCTGAAAACTACTTTACTAAGTTGTTGTCAAAGTGCCACTTGGTAATTTCTGCCTTTCAGGCATCAATATAGTAAATTATTATGATGAGGAAAATTTGCATTCACCTTAGAGAACTTTATACATAACATAAATAAGATGCATACCTGAATGTGATCAATGACAAGCCTGTCGACATCTAGGCCTTTGTAGTCAGCGTTGGATTCAGCATTCCTGAGAAGCTGGAGCAGGAATTCTGCTGATTTCTTGGGCCAACGACCCTGTGTGGTGCCAAACTGCTTGGCTTGAGCACATCGGCCAACACCACCGTTGAAGCGGCGGAAAGGAATGCACTCTTTCTGTTCAGTCACATTCTTCAGGTAACGGACAGCTCGGCGGAGGGGCAGCTTCCTAATAGCCATAGCTGTCTCATACGTGTTCTGAAATTTTTTAAATCTCATATGAAACTATGTTCTACCATACATTTCATGGGATTGATGAGACATGTAGACAATTTCAATCACGGTAATATAGATAGTCTACTAGCAGCGCCCCGCGGTGTTACTCGCGTACTTCCCGTTGTTTTCCGGGATAAAAAGTAGCCTATGTTATCTTCCAGACTATAATCTATCTGTGTTCCAAATTTCAGCCCGATCCGTTCATACGTTAGGACGTGATTGAGCAACAAACATCCATACATTGACATTTATTTTATAATATTAGTAGGATTAGTACAACCTTAGCTTTTTTTACTAGTAATAGAACTTGTAAATAGAGGAAGGGGTAGAAAATTAAGTTGTTTGTGACAAGTTCACGCTATAGCAAGGTTAGTTTGACTAGAATCACACCTATCTACATTTTATGTTTATGTCGCTTAGTTATTCAAGTCCTGATACAATAAGTCTTAGTGCTACTAACACAATCATTTATCTAGGTTAAACATGTACTAAACTAGATACATTACAGTAGAGTACTGAATTATGGACATACATGTGTGAGGTTAGTTTACATACAAATAAGATACTGTTTTTACCTTGAAATGAACACGCAGATTTGAGCCACGCGCTTTGCATGACTTCGCTGGGTTATCCGGTTCCCGAGAGTAACGACCCATTTTTGTTCTGAAACACAGAGCGGCTTGTCACAATCCCGATACAACAACATAGGTTATCATGTTATTACTTCACGATAAGTTACACTTTTGTAAAAATTAACACAGTGGTATTTAGATAACACAGTTTTGAGAAACACCATGGCTTGATTTAGTTAAAAATTAAATATTTTTCGTGATTAAAATGGATTTTAGCAAACACGAAACCAACCTCCCAGGGAAAAATTTAACAGGAAAAGGAATAGACAAACGTTGACAAAGACTTTTGACGTCTATTTTGACATTGACATTATTGTAAGAGAGACCAATAATCACAACTTGTAACCATTACTATGACAGTTACCTAAAGTTGCCAGCATCAAATATCTTCCCAGTTGTACACTATATTTTTTAGCGTATTGGATGATAGATAGATAGAAACTCTTTATTGTGACACAAAAAACTTAAAGTATAACAGAGAAACACTTATTAACTAGCGTCACAAATGGCGGCCTTACTGCTGAGAGCAATCTCTTCCAGGCAACCAGCATCAAGGGAAAAAAAGCCTACAAACACTCGTAGGCGGGGGAATTTAATAACAATTATTAATTTTAATTTAATAATACTACTGAATATTTATATTTATATAACTACATAAAATAATAAGTGTTTCCCTATAAATATGAATGTACATGTACATTTACATAATAAATATTAATAATAATAAACAATTACCACCAAAAGTGCGGACATGATAACCGGTAAATTAAGACAACACTTAGCACGTTACAGTTTTAACCAGCAGATATCAACAGTGCCACCACCTACAGTTTACTTGTGTCAACAGTCTTATTCTGCGACAAATACAAATTCTTTAATCTTCCTTTAAAATGTTCAAGGATTTCGATTGACTCAAAGAGCTCGGCAAAACAATCCACAAACGGACAGCCGTAACGGTAAAAGAGTCTCCATAGATGGTAGTCTTATGTGATGGTGTAAGGTTGAGTGCAATAGCCGCTCTCAAAGAGTGTGGACGTTTCATGACACAAAGTGAAACGTTCCTTAAAATAAGAGGGAAAGGTAGGATTGTAAAATACGTTACAAATAAGTGATAAGATGTGTGCATTTCTGCGGAGACGGATTGGGAGCCACTTGAGTTTTGCGCGAAATTCAGATATGTGGTCATATTTGCGCAAGCCAAATATATAATGGTATATACTGAGGCATTTCTAAAAACTGTGTGTGTGCTTAAAAATCATTGAATAATTTTAATAAATAAAAATACAAACGATTAGGTACATAACATCAATAAAGGGTTTTCCGACGAGACAAAAATAGTTCCACCGTATGCACTAGATGGCAATAGAGTAGATTCAGCAAGATCTGTCTCTATAATCTTTAGAACTCCCGATGCAGTAGACATTAACTAAGCCAAAGTAGAAGGGTAGAATTCAAAGGTATTAATACCAACACTGATACGGCAATATTGTATCTCGGCTGAAGGACTAGTATCCAAAGCCAAGAATAAATTTACAAAGTATGTATTTTGTCTTTCATCAAGTTTTGAAAGGACAATGCCCATGTCCCATACATTGAAAAACCTGTCAAACTTTTTTTGATACTGAAAGTGTGTAGAGATGAATAGTGTCTAATTAAGATTGTTAATGCTTCGAAAAACGTCTGCTGTTGGTGTTTTTCATTTCCTAAATACCAAAAATGAGTTACAGTTAAACCAAAAGTAAGGTTATGTTTCCTGTCAAAATGTTTTCATTCGGATTAGAGCAGAAAAGAAAAAAAAGAACTATGGTATTATCTTTCAAAACATATTACTTATCAGAATAAATAGGAATAATAGTACATCTCACTACCAACTGATTACAACAAAATAGTTCTCGGATGGAATTATTACAGGTTACACAATACTTAAACTAACTAAGCAGGGCTAGGTCTGAGGATTTGGATTTGTCTTCATGTTCCAATAATTTATGACACTGTCTTGTTATAGGCAAGCATATTTTCTTTCTTACCATCAGGCACATGTCTCGCTCATCATATCATTGTTTACTAAAAATTACTTAAAAATCAGTGTAGATAATACTGTTCACCAATATCTTTCTACTGAATCTATATTCAGACCAATGCAAGAGAAGAGAGAGGATAAATAATAGTACATTGTTCACCGAGAGAAGAAAGTGACCGATTACCGTCGAGGGTGTCGTTTGAAGCCCGAGCCGTAGGGGAGGGCTTTAAAACACCCGAGATCGGGAATCGCACTTTCTCTCGAGTGATACATAGTGCTTTATACTACACCTACGAGTGTATCACCTTATCATTTTGATAGTTTTATTTTACTTTTCTACGAAAACTGAATCCTCAAACAACACACAAATTGAAAATGGCGCCAATGGCGTCTGCAATTTTCACATGTTCTTTTTTCAAATTGTTTGACACCATCCAACACACAGCTAGTGGCCAGTGTCATTTTGCGAACTTGGAGATAAAAACTCACTGTAAAAACTTTTTGGCTTTTGATATTTAGGTTACCAGCGCATAGTCTTACCCAAAATTAAAAAAGAAAAACCACGTTAGAAATGGATTTTCATACACTTTTCTCTCCCGCTCAGATGCGTTTTCTCGCCGCATATTTGTTCGATATGCAATGACGTACTTTCTACCGTAAATTTGATAAAGTATCAAGGTACTTTCCGAGCAGGTGTAGTATAAAATATATTGTTTGCGGTCATATATTTACATTTAATAATAATGTTACATATTTGATAGCCCAAAACTTCTACATAGCCAAAATACCCTTCTCGTGGATTTATGTGGTCCTGGTGTCTGGCCATCCTGGAAATCTCACGAAGGACTCTGCAATGCAGGTACAGCAGTACTGAAAGATGGCCTCTGCTGGCTGTCCCTATCATTTTCAATTAAAATAAACATATTTTATCTAATATATTTGCTTCAACAGTAGGCAGCTTGTGTCTGTGTTCTAAAAGCAACTCATGGTAGCGATTCAGAAACCATTCGGTTGCATCCGACACGGAATCTTATCTCTCGGTCTTTGTCTTATCTGTTTAGCATGACAAAGACCGAGAGATGAGATTCCGTGTCGGATGCAACCGAATGGTTTCAGAATCGCTACCCAGGGTTTTAAAATTGGTAATTGCATAGGTTTTGTAGCAAGTTAGCGCTATCTCCGAATTTCCTGTAGAATATGAACACTTCATTTGCATAGAAACATTGTCACAGAAGAGAATATCTTAATTGTGATATAAATATTTCATTATTTTGGTATTCGAGACAGAGGCCTTAGAAGGTCCATAAGAATCAAGGGTTTCCATCAGAGCACACAAGCTTATATGGTTTTATGTAATTATTACCACAAAAAAGTAAGTAATAAGGAGCACTGAATCACATTTGTAATTCCAAGTTTTGTTAAAACCAATTTAAATTCCGTCACAAAAACTTGATGAGTTGTCGTTGATGTCCGATTTGGAATTAATTATATTCTTCTTATTCTTAATATTTCTCTACGCACTGCAAGGAAGCTCAAAAAAATGTTATCTTCCTGGAATTTCTTTTGAACAATCGGAATAATTTTACTGTGTTCGACTGAAATCCGACATTGAAACATTTGATCTGGTAATCGGAGTTTGATGTAGTGAATAATGCATAAATATTACACCGCTTAGAAAACATTAAATCAAAGAAAACAAAAATAAATAAGAAAACCATTCATTTTGCTTGTTTACTTTTTTTTGATTTTACAATTTGACATTGATCTTTGGCCAATTTGAATTTGGTGAAAACGTTTCGTTTCAGAATTGCTTTTTGAGAACTTTCGTTGCGTGACAGCACTTGTGTATCTTTTGAAGGTTGCGTTATTAGAAACTTAGGTAACTAAATTTGTTCAAAATTTGAATTGGTACGACCAATTTTCGATAGATGGCGTAGCAACGCGATCAAACGGTTCAACTAGTAAAATATATAGCTGAAAAAGTGTTTTGTTTGAACGCTCTAATCTCAGGAACTACTGGATTGATTTAAAAAACTATGTCATTGTTGGATACCTACATATTTCCTGAGTTCTGTAAACGTATAGGTTTTTTTTAAATATTTTTTGGTATGTTTGGCTTTATTGTCCTCCGGCAAGGGTCGGAGTCGTTTGTTAGCTAAACACAGTTGTTTAACATCGTGTGATATCAAACGTCATTATTTTAGGATAAAAAATAACATTTAGGTGAGAAGTTATAAAATGAACACAGTGATAAGGACGCAAAAAAATTTTTTTTTAAATATTATATGTTGTTATTTTATAAGTATACTAGCTGACCCCGCAAACGTTGTTTTGCCTTAGTGAGCAATCCTTGTCACTTAGGGGTATGAAAAATAGCTAGTAGCCGATTCTCATACCTACAGAATATGCATATAAAATTTGGTTAAAATCAGTTAAGCCGTTTCGAAGGAGTAAGGAAACAAACACTGTGACACGAGAATTTTATATATAAGATAAGTACTCTTTTTTCTCATTTTTTTGCTTTTTTCTTGATTTTTTTTGGGTTTTTTTACCTTTTTCCACCTCTGTTTTATCGACTTATTATCTTTATTTAGTAGGTAAACATAATTTTTACTTGCTGACAATATATTCAATGCTTCTAGTTTATACATTATGTGCTATCTACATAACCAGTATATAGTGTTACATAAATTTTTATGCTATCTGGTACTATTTTGCTTATTTACTACTTTTGTTATGTTTTCGCAATACTTTACAAAATATGATCTGGCAAATTCATCTTGTAGGAAAAAACTTAGGTTTTCCTTTATTATACATTTTATCAGTTAATTGGCTAAGGTTAAATCGCGCCAAGATGAATCTTGGACATTCTAACAGTAAATGTTTAACCGTTTCCAGCCAAAACAAATCTTTAAACGAAACTTACAATCGTGACGCTTGAGTTCAATACACAGCCCACGAAAAATCCTGTGTGGTGGTGCGACAAAAGAAGTTTTTACTTCCAAAAAAAAGTCTAAACTACGCGCTAGTTAACTACAGCGGATTTCTATTGGTAGTGGTAGTGCCAATGTACACTATAATATATATTACCACCTATAGTTTTGGTTATTGAGATTTATTGCTAGTAATACAAAATTTAGCGTGATGTAAGTAATTGCCACCCAGCGTTTTCCTGTCTCATTTGAGAACTCTTTTGCAAAATTAATAGATGAGAGGACTCAAGACCACTTATGTACCTTAATATAGGTAATGATTAAATCATGGACGTATAAAAAGTCAGATGTAATCTCGCTAAGTTACGGTGGTCTAGTCGGGAGAACGGCGGCTGCCGATCCGGAGACCCCGGGTTCAAACCCCACACGCACCACTGTCTTTTCGAAGTCATGTGCGTAATGCCGCTAACTTAAAACGGTGAAGGAAAACATCGTGAGGAAACCGACATGTACCTAGAATCTTTCGAAGTCATGTGTCATCCGCCAACCCGCACTGGGCCAGCGTGGTGGATTATGGCCTTAACTCTCTCCTTGCGAGAGAAGGCCCCGAGTCCCAGCAGTGGGAACGTTTAGTGGGCTGTTGATGTTGATGTTGAATCTCGCTATAAACAATACTGTGTCACTAGAGTCGGCCATATTTGCACGACATATAGACAAGTTTGCGCGTGTAATTACCCACTGATGAGTGTATGTGTGCGTGTCAGGCTGTGTGTGACAGCATACACGTGTATAATATTATGTAATCGACTCTATGGGCACAGTTTTTGTTTTAGCGAGACTACGTGTAACTTTTTTATACGTCGATGATTGGAATGAACAGTTTTTTGTTATCAGTTTTGTTAGTAGTAGTTCTTTATTATGACTGTAGTAGTTCTTTATTATGACTGTAGTAGTTCTTTATTATGACTGTAGTAGTTCTTTATTATGACTGTACCTATTCTTTACTAAGTTGAGGTTAATAAACAACAACTTGCAAATGAAACAAAATGAAATATCTAAAACTTTATTCATTTACGCGCCTAATTGCAATCAACTATTTTTTAACACAATAACATTATAATACGTACACGTCCTAACGAATTAAAATAAAGTATTGAATATAAAATTATAAGCAATATAAAACATATGCAAGGATGTGTTTTCCGTAGAAGGAAGTCAGAATACTCTTTTTTTATAATTTTAATTGTACCCCGAAATTACACCCTTGCGTACATTTACAAAAACATTTTATTTACAAAAAGTAAATCAACAACAATGTTGATAACTTCACAAATAATTTTTATTTACAATATATGTTTAGGACTGACTAGGATTTTAAAATACTAGCACATTACTAAATAGTACAATATCTACATAGTTTCAAATTAAATAAGTATGTGTTGCGGTACACATGGTACACTTGTGCATTTTCGTATTTGACATAATATACTCATAAAACTTATTATTATCCATTAGGAAAATAAGCAATGTCTAGATAAAACTAATAAACATCGATGTTCCATTGTAAAAACGAGTTTCTTATGACTGGTAATAATCCAAAATTAAAGTTTACAGAAGCGACACCTAGTACTAATTCTAAAAATTTAATCGGAACCATAGACAATCGTGTTTTGTTTAAAAATGTTGAAATGGCGCGTTATCTAAATGGAACTGCATGTGTGGATTGTGTGGTATTTTCCTCCTTTCTTACAAATCCCTACCTAACAACAATTCAGTTTTACTTCTTCCTAAAAAGCTTAACTTTACTTAATTCTTAAGTATTTATTTGTTACTATGTTACAGTCACGGCCTAGAGTATATATATGTATATGACTAGATTTTTACATAAAGCTAGTAGTTAAATTTGTTAAATAGACTAGTGTGGTGCAGAAGCTGGAGGCGGGATAAGCGGCAAAGGCGCAACGCAAGCTACGCAGCTGTCCCGTTCTGAAAAAAAAAGCAATTTATATTAGGTCCATACAGAACAAGAATTATTATTTTTTTTTTTTTATATAAAGAGTGACGAGACGAGCAGGACATGTGCCTGGTGGTAAGCAACATGCCTGCCACATAACAGCACAGTGACACGCAGCTATTGGAACACGAAGAGCCAACTCATTACCTAGCACCGCACTGCGCTCGTCACCCAGAGATCTAAGTTGTTATATCTCTAAGCCCTGTAATTTCTCTGGAAACATTGCCCTTCAAACCGGAACACAGTAATGGTTGCACATTACTGCTTGGCGGTAGAATAATTGACAAAGGTGTGGTACTTCCCCAGGCGGACTCTGCTAAGAGTCCTACCACTACATCATTGCTGCACTACGGCGACTAGCGCAAGGGGGAAGGGCACCTCAGTTGAGTCAGTTGTTCGACTTATGTATGCTCTAGCGGTGGTAGGGAAAATCAAGGATCGGATATGCCCTAAGGGGAAGGACGCGTTTCGCAGTTTAGATGATCCAAATTATCTCTCTCTATTTTGTCTGTAAAAGATCCTAATCGAGAAAGTGGAGCAATTGCGTCAACAAATCAGGTAGGCGCTAGGCCGCTGCTTTGGTAAAGGACGCACGGGACAATTCCTATTACGACCTAACTAACTACTAAGTGCATTGTTCAAATGAGGCATTTTAATAGCATTCAATAAGCTAGCATACTAAATTCAGAAGCTAGGATAGGATAGCTTGTAATTTGCTTCTAAAGTTACTGCTGAATTCAGTCAACTAATTTATTTCTAAATTTGCTTCTTGAATTCAGTCACTAAATTTAGCCACGTGTAAGACTTTTAGAAGTACGCAATCCTCGCTTCATGCTATCATACAGCATAAGCAGCCCACCAAATATTCCCACAGCTGGGACTCAGGGTTCAGGGCCACCATGCTGACCCAGTGCGGGTTGGTGGATGTCACATGACTTCGAAAGATTCTAGGTAGGTACATGTCGGTTTCCTCACGATGTTTTCCTTAGCCGTTTTAAGTTAGCGGCATTACGTACATGACTTCAAAAAGACAGTGGTGCGCGTGGGGTTTGTACTCGGGGTCTACGGATCGGCAGTCGCCGTTCGCCCGACTAGACCAGCCGTAACATCAACAACATCATGCCAGCAACTTCACTGATTTCAATAGCGACTAAATTCTTTCGACTAAAGTTAGCCAAGCGTAATAAAAGCCTTGGTTAACCAGCTCCCACTAACTGTAAGTGTCAGTATCGCGGTCGTACAGGTAGTGCAGCTGCGGCCGCTGGTCGGGCAGTTAAATTCCGTCGACTAAAGTTCATCATCATCATCATCAGTCGCAAGATGTCCACTGCTGAACATAGGCCTCCCCCCTAGATTTATACAACGAACGGTCCTGCGCAACCTGCAACCAGCGGTTTCCAGCGACCTTTGTGAGGTCATCTGTCCATCTAGCGGGAGGCCGTCCAAAGTCAAAGTCAAAGCGACCGATGTGGCCTGTCCATTGCCACTTCAGCTTAGCTACTCTTCGAGCTATGTCAGTTACTTTCGTTCTTTTGCGAATATCCTCATTACGGATTCTGTCGCCCAAAGAGACTTCGAGCATAGCTCTCTCTATAGCTCGCTGTGTGACTTTGAGCTTTATTATGAGGCCCACAGTTAAGGACCACGTCTCAGTTCCATAAACCATCACTGGCAACACGCACTGATTGAAGACTTTTGTCTTCAGGCATTGGGGTATTTTGGACTCCAAGACGTGCCGTAGTTTCCCGAACGCTGCCCATCAGAGTTGAATCCTTCGCTGGACCTCTTTGTCGAAGTTGGATCTACCTAATTGGATATTTTGACCCCGGTAGACGTATTCTTCAACAACGTAGAGTGTGGTATTCCCAACAATAAACGGTAAAGGTGAAGGTTGGTAAAGGAGACATGAACATTTGACATGACCTTCATCTTGTCCATATTCATTCTCAGACCTACCTGTTGGGATATTCTAGCCTGAGGTCTTCCAGCGACACCGCCACAATGACTATGTCGTCAGCAAACCTAAGGTGAGTGATGCATTCGCCGTTGATATTGATGATATATCCGTTCCAGTCCAGTAGCTTGAAAACATCTTCTAGCGCGGCGGTGAACAGTTTCGGAGATATAACATCTCCCTGTCTCACCCCTTTCTGTAGCCGGATATGTTTTGTGCACTGGTCCTGTAATCGGATTGAACTTGTGGGTTTGCTGTAAATACACTTCAACATTTCGATATAGCGATAGTCGATATGACATCGCCGAAGTACTGCTCAGGTCTCGATGGAATCGAAGGCTTTCTCATAGTCCACATACGCTATTCATAGCGGCCGATTATACTCCTTGGTTTTTTTTGCATATGGATGTGGTCTACGGTACTAAAGCCATTTCGGAAACCGGCTTGTTCGGGTGGCTGGACGTCGTCAAACCTGCGTGTGAGACGATTCGTGATTCGAAAACAACTTATAAACGCTCAGAAGTGAGATGGGTCTGTAATTCTTCAACAAGGTGCTGTCAGCTTTTTTGAAGAAGAGCACAACCATACTTCTGCTCGACGCTTCTGGCATATTACCGTCAACTATAACGGAGTCGAATAGCCTCTGGAGGACTTTAAGTACTGGTTTTCCACCCGCTCTCAGAAGCTCAGTCGTAATTCTGTCGTCGCCAGGTGCCTTGCTGTTTTCAAGTTGCCCCTCAAGGGCCATCCTAATCTCGTACAGGCTGACTTCCGGGATATCTTCGGTAAAGTGTCGGGTCAGCTTGCCTCTGGGGTCTTTAGCCATGCTAACGACAGGTTGTGCCGACTAAAGTTATCCAAGTGTAATAAAGCCTTGGTTAATGAGGCCCCAGTATTTGTGAGTGGTAGTACCGCGGTCGTGCAAGTAGTGCAGCTGTGGGCGCAGGTCGGGCAGCCGCCAGGGCTCCGAGGGCTCGTCGCGCTCCACCTTGGGCACGAGCGCGGCCCAGCGCTCCTCGCGCGGCGGCGGCGCCCGACACGGCCACGGGCACGGCTGGAAACATACACTAATGTTATAAAAGCTATGATACAATTTGTTAAAAAATACCCAATGGTTACGGACCCCGGAGTCTGTCGAGTGGGTAATTAAAAAAATAGGGACTGCCGACAGAAGTGAAAACTATAATAATTCAGTAACGGACGCCGGAGTCTACGATGTGCCTAAATAAAAAAAAGTTGGCAGTTATAAGAACTGCCGATAGAAGTGAAACTCACTTTGGAAATACGCGTGTGAAACCGGAGGGCGTGGCCTTAACTATGACCATCTAGAAATGTGTCAGCAATGTCAGCATTTCCATGGGATTTACCAACTCAATTAAATTTTCAATGGGAATGATCGATGGGAAATACGAATGGATTTCTAGAGGGCCAATGGCCATGGTCCCGAGGTTACCCGAAGATTTCTTATCATTCCTAAACGTGACGATAGAATTAAATTCGCAACCCACGAAAAATCTGTCTGTGTCGCGCCCAAAAAAGTTTTCACTTCAAAAAGAATCCAATAGTCACTGACTCCGGAGTCTGTGGAGTGGCTAAATAAAAAAATGGATGTCATAGGAACTGCCGATAGAAGTGAAAACTTATAACTCAGAATTTGATAGCTTACTTTGGTAACTACACGTGTGTAACCGGAGGGTGTGGCCTGGGCATCATAGCATGGCCATCTAGAAATGCGTCAGCATTTCCTATTGGCTGATGCATTTCTAGATGGCCATGGCATGATGCCGAGGCCACGCCCTTGCAGCATTTCCATTGGCTGACGCATTTCTAAATGGCCAATAGCCATGGTCCCGAGTTTACCCGAAGATTTCTTATCATACCCGAGCGTGACGCTAGAATCCAATTCACAGCCCACGAAATATCTGTCTAGGCGCGCCTAAAGAAGTTTTCACTTCAAAAATGTAAGTCATATGGACTGCCGATAGAAGTGAAAACTTATTTTAACTCAGAATTTGATAGCACACTTTGAAAACTATGCGCATGAAATCGGAGGGCGCTGCTAGTCTGGAATATATCTTGAATGCTTTGAAGTAGTTGTCGCTTAAATAAGTCTCCATGGTTAGATGTGTAAATATTTATGTAACGATAACATGCCATGGCCATCTCTATATAGATGGTCATGGTTCCGAGTTCATCCAAATATTTTTTTCATTCACGAGCGTGACGCATGATCTCAATTCACAGCCTACGAAAAATCTGTGTGTGATGCGCTAAAATAAGTTTTCTCTTCAAAAAAGGCAATGATGCCAAATTAGTATTTTAGATGACTGGGTCAGAAATATACCATGATAGTTAGTACGTCAGGTACATTATGGAAAAATGAGGGATACGTATTTTTTGTTTCATTAAATTACATATATATATTTTTTTTTTTAACTTCTATAGGTTTACACTTAACCGCCATCTCGCCTAATGTTAAGCGACGATGCGGTCTACGATGGAGCGTATCTACCTAGAAAAAACCGATTCACTCTCGATTTGAAGACACAAAGATTGTAACCATCGGGGAAAACCCACTCAGGCAACGTATTCCACAGCCTAGACGTTCTTATCACGAAAGTAGGGTCAAATCTCTTCGTTCGTGTCTTTGGAACATCAACCATGAAACGATATCGCTTTTTCGAGCTACGAGCATTCCGATAGAAAAAAGGACAAGGTGGTATCAGATCATGCAAATCAGTCGCACACTCTCAGCAAATCAGTCGCTATTTAAAATCGCCAAAGAAACGAATAGTCGTTCATCAAACTTCCGGAGTGGGAGTTGTGATGTCACGTCTTCGTAAAAATCGTACAATGAAGTGATATCACTGAAAACTTCTAAGGACTACATCTTCGTAATTTTTTGTACCTATGTGAAATAAAAAAAAATACGCGTACAAATATTTTTTTGTAATCTAAGGAACTAATTAGATTAGATTGTTTTAGTCACCATGTAAATTAGACAATCTAAATTTCTGTAGATCTATAGAACCGATTTTGAAAATTCTTAACCAATGAATGATAAGTTTGGTAAGCCACATACGTGAGTGTCATAGTGTACTAATATATCATCCTGTTTTTCCTACTAATACCTACTATAAATGCGAAAATTTGGAAGATTGGATGTCTGTTGCTCAATCACGTCGGAAAGGCTAAAGGGATCGGGTTGAAATTTGGAACACAGAATATAATTTGACTATTGTTTACTCGAAAAAATAGAGTGAACGGGAACCGCTAGTATAATTTTTATTAATTTTCTTCACCCTGAGATTTTTATTAGTATGTCGACAACTATCGAACACCGCAGAAAGCAAGCTTCATTCTTAAAAAAAATGTATTTCTTAACTACCTTCTTTTTAAAACTACTTTCAATGATAATGCATAACAGTAAAAAAATAACACAATCAATTTGAAGTAATATCGGTGACATGTCATGTTGGAAGGTTCCGTGTGGACGCCTGCTCCTATCGCATATCTGATGGGACACGGCGCTTAAATAATGCCCTCGACTCACTTAACTAATAACACGAAATTACTGGGATTTGCTAGGTGTACTCAACCTTTGGACGACGACAAGCAAAATGGACACAATTTTGTTTTGTATTTTTCATTTTGGGACCTATGGCGTATGGCTGTTGGTCCAAAGTGGCCTTTACTGCCTACCGAAATTGGGGCTAGCGCAGAATGCGCAGGGCTACACCATAGGTTGGTGTAGCCTTGGGCATTCTGCGCATCTTTATTTTTTTTTATACCATAGAGTGACGAGACGAGCAGGTCATGTGCCTGATGGTAAGCAACATGCCTGCCACATATCAGCACAGTAACACGCAGCTATTGGAACATGATAGTCCAAATCATTACCTAGCTCTGCACTGCGCTCGTTACCTAGAGATCTAAGATATTATGTCTCTAAGCCCTGTAATTTCTCTGAAATCATTGCCCTTCAAACCGGAACACAGTAATGTTTGCACATTACTGCTTGGCGGTAGAATATTTGGCAAAGGTGTGGTACTTCCCCAGGCGGACTCTGCTAAGAGTCCTACCACTACAAAAACATCTTACGCAACAATACTCACTTGCCGTACTCCATGAGTAACTACATCTTGTACGACGACTGGTGCAAGGGTAGTTTCATGACAGTACCTCAGACGGTATGGTTGTGTAGTGGTAGGACTCATAGCAGAGTCCGCCTGGGGAAGTACCACACCTTTGGCAGTTATTCTACCGCCAAGCAGTAATGTGCAAACATTACTGTGTTCCGGTTTGAAGGTCAAAGTTTCCAGTGAAATTACAGGGCTTAAAGATATAACATCTTAGATCTCTGGGTGACGAGCGCAGAGCAGTGCTAGGTAATGATTTGGTTTCTTCATGTTCCAATAGCTGCGTGTCACTGTGCTGTTATGTGGCAGGCATGTTGCTTACCATCAGGCAAAAGCAATGCTCGTCTCGTCATCTTTATTTTAAAAAAAAATGTCGTGTTGGTACAATTTTACAAGTGAAAACTTCTTTTGGCGGGATACTGACAGATTTTTCGTGTGCTGTGAATTGAATTCGCTAGTTAGCTAGTGACGCTAGCGTCATGTTCGGAAATGATAAGAAATCTTCGAGTGAACTCGGGACCATGGTCAGTCATCATCATCAACATCATCAACAGCCCACTAAACGTTCCCACTGCTGGGACTCGGGGCCTTCTCTCACAAGGAGAGAGTTAAGGCCATAATCCACCACACTGGCCCAGTGCGGGTTGGCGGATGACACATGACTTCGAAAGATTCTAGGTACATGTCGGTTTCCTCACGATGTTTTCCTTCACCGTTTTAAGCTAGCGGCATTACGCACATGACTTTTTTTTTTTTTTTTTTTTTATTCAAAATTGCTACTCCACAGACTCCGGGGTCCGTGACTTTTGTCATTTCAAATCTTATTTATTTTTACATATTTCTTGGATAATCAGAAGAAGAGGGAAATAAGGGGGAGTTGGGAACATTTTAAACCTAATACTAGTTAGTGCTCGTCTGTTGAGCCGATCACTACCGGTTGGGATTCCGCTAGTAATCGACTCGACATCGATTCTTTGCCTTATTGCCATTTGCCTAAGCCGCCTCCTCCCGGCCGAGAGCCTCCACTACGGCTGCATTTCTATCCCTGATGGCCGACGCACACGACGCACATGACTTCGAAAACATGGCCAGTAGCCATCTAGAAATGCGTCAGCATTTCCCATTGGCCGCAATGCAATGGTGACGCATTTCTAGATGGCCATGCTCATGGCCATGCCCTACGTGTTTACCCGCGTAGGTACTTTCCAAAGTAGGTAAGCTATCAAATTCTGAGTTATAGAAGTAAGTTTTCACTTCTATCGGCGGTTCATATGACTGCCATTTTTTTTGTTATACTAGCTAAGTACCAACGGAAATCGAAAACAAACGTTACGTAAAGTTACATATCTCGAAGTGAAGAGCTCAGTGCAGTGCTAAGTAATTTGGACTATTCATGTTCCAATAGTTGCGTGATATTGTGATTTTATTGTCTTGTGTGTTGCTTATCATTAGGCACATAAGTTGCTCGTCTCGTTAGTTTGTTCTAAAAACACATACAGAAATGTTTGCACATTACTGCTTGCCGGTAGAATACCTGGCAACGGTGGTACTTTCCCAGGCGGAAAAGCAAAGAGTCCTACCATTACAAAAAATAACAATATCCATACAAATCAATGTTTTTAACAGTTGTGCCGCGCGATAATAAAGTATTCAGCAGCGGTCCCGTACAATTATTTACGTAATGCCTTTGCTTTGTGGCGCGATATAATGCCTCTATTTAATAAATAAACAGCCGGGGATGGAGCTAGAACCTACTAAGGGCGAACAATTAATATTTTTAGTTCATACTAGGGGCGAACAACTAATATTTAAGTTAATTTTGGGGTAACTCACTTGTGATACTTATGGTCGGTCCAATCCGATTTAAGTTTAAGTTGGATATTATCTACAATCCATTTTTCATGTTTTTCAATAATATAGTGCACACGTTTCTAATGTTAATTCCAATTTAAACCAAAACTAATTTTCTAAGATCCCATGTAAGATTGGCTTTCACCCGTCTGGTTGCCGAATGAAAAATATATTTTTTGCAATAAATGCAATAATGGGTTGCTTTACACATCCCAATAGGGTTGCCAAAGAAACATGGTCACACCCCGGACACTCGGCCTAAACTCCAAACAAACGGTGAAGTCGACATACCTACACTCACACAACTACGCATATATCGTTCGAACACATTTACGCATGTGTGCGTGTCATCTAGGGTTACTAAATTATTTTATGTAATAGCTGTGACCCGTGAGTTCACCTGCCTGTGGCTTACAATCTTACCTAGTTAGTGTTCGATCTTTAATGTAGGTAAATATAACTTTCATCAACAATCAGAAGGGAGAAGATTTAAAACAAAATAGGAGATAATAAAGGTACCATGTACGAATTGATTTTTAGTTAAGTACACTTACCCAAAGATTTCTCTTTGGGTAAGTGTATTCTGACAATTCAATTCTGACAACGAAAGCCGCAGTTTAAAAACAACGAGTTTAATAATTTCGTCACAGGACTTCAGTGTTGGCGCGTACGCGCGTAGGTACTTCTAACCAGAATAGCTTAACACAGTTTATAAAAATGATTCAATATTTGTAGAAATTCTTATGAAATTAAAAATCTCTTATTCTTGTTTCGTATAATAGACGAAAAATTTGGTACCATTTTGTTAAATAATACAACATCATGGTCGTATTCTCATAGAAAATTATCGTCCGATATACTCGTAATAACCCTTCGTTGAGTCCGCCTCGCGCCCGCGAGGGGGAGGAAGCTTGAAATTGGCGGGGGGTGGGGAGTGTCCGTTCTATCTATATTATCTATTCTATGGTCAAGTCTATCATTACCTACTTTTGTCTAATTTCACTGACTTGCTTACCAAAAAACAATTTTTAATGAAAAGTAATATAATGCCAAAGCTAAGCCAAGGTAACGCCAAAAATCATCTTAATTTTTTAGGTGATGAGCGCAGTAGTGTTAGGCTGTGATTTGAACTCTTCGTGTTCCAATAGCTGCGTGTCACTGTGTTATGTGCAGGTGTATTGCTTACAATCAGGCACATGCCCCTGTCGTCTCGCTCTTGTAAAGGCGATCCCCACACTAACTCGCATCACGCTGCATGTTGGATGTCGATGTATCTACGCGCGTACTTGCGGGAGTGCAGATCTGCATCATCGTGCGGGTTTTTCACGCACTCACGCGCGTTGTTGCGTTTTGTGGATTCACGGCGGCATGTACTTGAGTCTCACCCGCATCCACGCGCGGGGGTGCGTGAGCTGCATGAACGCGTGTGGATGCATTTTCAGTGTCTTGGACTGTGCGTGTTTTCTATACAAACGGAGATACTTAGGTACCTACATACAACGACCAAACATGCATTCACGCACTTCGCTGCGTAAAAGCTGACTCACATTATGGGACCGGAAGTACATAACACTCTTCCTAAATAGTTAAAACACCAGAATTTGGGCAGTTTTAAAAGCTTTTATAGTTAAAGCGAGTTTTTAAAGAGTGATGGTAAACTCGGTAAAAAAATTAAGAAATTGACATTGGTCATTACAATTATTGTAATAAATACAAATATTTCAGTGTTTGACACTTAGGGGGCGTCCATAAATTACGTGAGGTGTTTAAGGGGGGGAGGGGGTCGAGCCAAATCTCATCTAATCTTACGTTGGAGAGAGGGGGGTCTCGGCAAATATCACGCAATTAATTTTCCTTGAAACACAAAAAAATATACTATTTTGGTCCATTTAATTCAGATTGTACATGCTTAAACGTAATCGTAATACGAACGCCTTCGGGCTGGATCGACGCAGTCGGCGTCGCGACTTCACACAAAAAAAATCATTAACTACTCAACGACGAAACCATATTTTATGTAAACGACAATGTACTAATTGATATCTCTCCTATCCCTCAGGCATCAAAATAAACAAATTATTGATATTTTTATTTTATTTAGATTATTATTTTTATTTGTTTCATATGTTCAGACTTTAAAACCCATTTTGTGGGTCGAGAAACAAAAAATAAATGAATACTCAAATAGAACACAAAGAATAAAACAATCTAACGTGTTTACGTAAGAAACCCACATTTTGAAAAATCTCACGTGAGATTGGGGGGGGGGGGGGAGGGGGTTGAATAAAATCTCACGACATCTCACCAGAGGGGGAGGGAGGGACAGAAAATTAAAAAAAAGACCTCACGTAATTTGTGGACGCCCCCTTATCTGTACGATAATTATTTTCGTGCAATGGAATGTCCAGTTTAAACTTTAAAAAAGGATACGCTCTGTATGCTCTTTTTTTTAATTGACGTGTAAATTGCACATTTATGATTATAGAACTTCGACTTTAACTTTAATGCGGGGGAGGGGGGCAGTGTGAAGATAGCCAAAGTCCCCTCGTCCTTGTCCTAAGTACGCCCACGTCCAGTGTCGATGGTTCTTGTGTACGATTAACACAATTGCCGGCGTGGCGTGTCACCAATAATTATACTTTTCATAAAGTTAGTTAAGCACGACAACTGTAAGCTTTGTATTGGGTATTGAGTTTTCAACGTTTTTGTTTTAAAAAAACTACGAGAATCACAGTTTCATATTCTAAATTTGATGTTTCATGTATAGATAAATAAATAAATATTGGTGGACAATTCACACACAACACCATCTGACCCCAAACTAAGCAAAGCTTGTGTGATGGCGGCCAGATAGCTGATATAATACTTATATAGTTTTAAATACATACTTATTATACTTAGAAACACCCAGACACAGTGCAAACATTTGAATTCATCACACAAATATTTGCACTGGGTGGGAATCGAACCCACGACCCTCGGGTTCGCAGGCAGAGATACTACCCACTAAGCCGAGGCCAGTCAGATACATTTATAATTCTTTAAAGGCAGCAAAATAATATACTTATTTATCCTACTATCCTACTAAAATTAGAAATCTGGAAGTTTGGATGTTTGTTGCTCAATCACATTGGGACAGCTGAACGGATCAGTTTGAAATTTAAACCGCAGTGAGAATATAGTCTGAAATAAATTATAGGTTGCTTGTTATTGGAAAATTGAGGGAATGGATACTACGGAGTTAAAACCGTGGGGCACTGCTATTATATAGAATGACGGGACGAGCAAGCCATGCGGCTGATACCCGTAACAGCATAGCTACTGGAACATGAAGAGTCCAACTCACTTCCTAGAATTACACCACGCTTGTCACCTAGAGATATTAGATGATTTCTCTCTTTGCTCCCTAATTTCTTTATTAAAAACACTGCATAATACTATTATTATGCAGTGTTTTATGTATGTGTAAGTATGTGCCTATGCACATAGTAATATTTTCACCTTACTGCTTGGTGGTAGAATAACTACCAAATGTATGCATAATGCAAAGAGGTGTACCACTACAAAATATGTACCTACATAGGTAGGTAGGATACGTGGGACACTCAGAAAGTTTTGAGAAACTAAAAAACTAACTTGTATGAAAAAATATTTTACTAAATCTTTTCAAATAACTCTCCACCAGCCTCTATACAAAGTTTCATGCGTCTGAACCAATTTTCAAAACATTTTTTCCAGTCGTCCGCAGACACCTCTTCCACGGCCTTCTCAATCGCTGTTAGCGCGTCTTCCGGCGATTAAAAACTGTATCCCTTTGAGCTGATTTTTAATTTTAGAGAATAAAAAGAAGTCACACAGAGCCAAATCAGGACTGTAGGTAATGAACTGCCCCAAGACTCTGACCGGTGTGGAGTTCAGGAAGTCCCTCGTTTTGATCGCAAATTGCGCGGGCGCGTTGTCGTGGTGAAGAAGGACCCCGCGGAGCCCGGTGTTCGGTCGCTTGTTTCTCATTGCAGAAAAACTTCTGGCAAGCATTATATGCTGTACCACAGAACAGAAATCAAGTAGAAGGCTCGTAGCTGAATCTCACTAGGAAAACCACCGTATCACGTTTGCACACAAACGTGGTTTTGATATATTTTAAACACATTGAAACAATGCAAGTGATTTGTCCCATAGTGACGAACCTAAAAAGATGTATTGCATTTAGTTACGTACTCAAAAATGAACCCTATTGCTAAACACAATAAATCTGTTATTGTCAACTATTCAAAATGTTGTTACGACTTTCTTGGATAACTCAATTTTATCTAATTACAGAAAAAAGTACCGTATCCTGAAAGTGACTAAGTCGCTTATTTTGTACCATTATCAGGACTTTTAGGGCGTATCTAATACATCAGTGCTACGAACTTTCTAAACTCAACCTTAGTAGAATACAATAAGGTGGTAACTATTATCATCTTTCAAAAATGTAAGTTGTTTTCACTAGTGCGCACTAGATGTCACTAATTGTAAGATTAGTGACATCTAGTGCTCACTAGTTCTGCTACTTCATACTAGATGGCACTTTATATAATTTATGCAACTATGAACGCTACCTTCTTTAAAATAAGGGATTCGTAAATATAAGCCGGTTGTGCTAATAGTGATAAGACACTGCTGTTACATTTTCATTAAATTATCGATATTACGTTATTCAGTTTACGTCCCTATCGTATAATTTAATCATAATATTATGATTAAATTTGTTCATGTACCATCTTAATTTTATTAACTATAGAGTGTAGCATAACAGAGTTTTGTAAAAGAAAGTAATTACTAGGAAGAAACTACAAAAATACTCGGAGGAAACTAAATAAATATCTTATGTAAATAAAGTAATTATGAAATTGATCTTGGCAAGTAGCACTAAAATTTGTATTTTAGTCGAATGATATTTTTCTTGAGTGAGGTAAAGATAAATAAATATAGGTGAAACATTTACACACAACACCATCTGACGCTAAACTAAGCTAAGCTTGTAATATGGCGGCCAGATAGCTGTTACAAAATGTAAGAAAATAGTTATTTTCTTTGAGGGACGACCTTGTCATTTAAGTTGTTGTCAGTAAAAGTTCAAGATATTTTTATAACCATGAATAGAAACTTTTTTCGAGGAGTAGAAGCCGCTGAATTTATGTGGAAATTATCATAACATTTTATGTGGAAACAACTATGATATGAGGTTAAAGGTATGATTACAGGATTTTAGGTTTTTGTAAAATGAACCATAGCCAAAATGGGGGTTTAATGTAAGAAATAAACACGCATACACGAAAACATATAATTTTTTGTCGGTATTGCTGTTTCGTCTATGTACCTATTTCCTTTTTTTTATTATAAAATCGCTGTCTAAAAAGTGCTCAGAGCAAATCGTGCTTGTTTTGGAAGGAAACCAATTTTGCCTTCCTGTAGCTTCTATCCATTTCTCCTTAACAACGGGACTTTTAGGAAAACTGAAATGATAAAATGTACTTTTTTCAAATAAAACGTTAAATTATTCAAATACTAAATAATAAAAGATAATATATTTTGTTCACACAACTATACAAGTTAGAAATATCGATATTAGCAATTTCAACAGCTTGCGTCCCATCATTCACTGAGTAGCGCTACTGAGTAGTGCTACTCGCATGCATAGAATGATCGAGAATATCACATATAGTTTGAATGAAAATGGACCTTATTTCAATGACTTTAAAGTTGACTTCATTTAAATCATTTCTCTCTTTAAGCTAATATTAATTTATTTTCACAATAAAATCAAAATTAAATAAAATAGGACTTACCTACTAGTACGATATGCCTCCTTTGGATAAAGTTTTGGCAGGGCTATCGTTTTTACACTCAATAACTGCACAATATGGCATGACTGCTTACTTTTTATTCAAAATCGCGGATTCAGGAGTACTGCAGTAGTGGCAGAGCACGACTAAGTATTCGGAAGTGGGCGTACTCTCAAAGTATGCGGACATTGCGCTTACTTAGTACTACGATTGCCCCGCCTACTTGCTACTTCTTCTTGATTTCTGTTCTGTGTGCTGTACCATTCGGCGTTGATACTCACTTTGGTTGCGACGCAGATCCATTTTTAATTAAACAAAAAAAAAATGAATTGGCTTTCAAAAAAATGCGGAGGGAAATTTGAAAATCGAACAAATGTATTTTTACTTTTAAATAATCGAAGTTTTCAAAATAATAACAAGTGGCCAGTGTCCAATACATAAAAACTTTTTTTCGCAAAACTTTCTGAGTTACCTGGTATGATTTGAGTAAGTATCCATTGAATTTCAACAAGTTATCTCTATAAAAGACGATGATTGTTTTCTCTAAAAAACACATACAGATAACTAACTATAATACATATTTACGTAGTTTCAAAAAATTTACTGCCAAATGATATTTTAACGCTAACCATAGGTATATTTGGTTTCAAAAAGTTTTAAGTACATCATGTATAATTTACTCGTATTGTGAAAAGATACCAATGCTACGGCGTTTTGTAGCACGGCGCGTGATCTTCGTAGCGCTTAGTAGCAGTGCTACGACTTACCTATCATGCGTATCTATTACAAAACACATATTTTAGCACATATTTTGTTTATCGCAGGGAGGGATCGAAGCTCAAAGCTATCTATATCTAGGGCAGAGTGAGAAACCTGACGAAACAAGCTGTGCCGAAGATAGCCGTCGCGTGCATCTGACCTTTGTAGGGTACCATTAAAGTTAGTTGTTGGTCTAGTAAGTTGGGTGCTTTAGTAGGTAAGTTACGGCTGATCTAGACAGTTACAGGTGGCCTAGAAAGTTTCGGGTGGTCTAGTAAGTTTCTGCTGCTCTAGTACCTACCTAAGTTACAGGTGGTCTAGTAAGTAACGGCTGCTCTAGTAAGTTACGGGTGGTCTACAAAGTTATGGGTGATCTACAAAGTTACGGCTGGTCTACAAAGTTACTGCTGGTCTAGTCGGGAAAACACCAACTGCTAATTTGGTCCCTGGTTCGAATCCCACGCGGACTACTGTCTTCACGAAATCATGTGCGTAATTCAGGTAACTTACAAACGGTGAAGGAAAATACCGTGACGAAACTGACATGCACTTAGAATGTTTCGAGGTCATACGTCATCCACCAACCCGAACTGGGCCAGCGTGGTAGATTTATGACATTGACGATCACTTGCGAGAGAAGGTCCTGAGTCCAGCAGTAGAAACATTTCGTGGACTGCTTATACTTTTGCATCTGACCGTGGATCCAGCCAACATTGTCTAAATTATTATTCCCATTGGCCGTCATTACCGACACTATAATAGAATAAAATCGAAATAAATCACAGCAATAACGCGAAACTCCGCGCCCGAGGCGATTCCGACGCGAACAAAAGAAATGGGGGCACACGTTTGCTACAACCGAGAACAACAAAATTAATGTTCCGCACACGCTGCCACCAATAAAAATGGCTGCCGAAATGTCATCTCCCAAATGAGGTAAATAAAAAAAACTAAATGTCACGCCGGCATTTGTAAACAAACTAGTGATGTAATGTGGATATTCGCGATATTAACTTGTATTCGTTTTTTTTTATAACTAGCAGTCCGTCCGGACTTCGGCCGTCTTAAATAACATAAACATAAATAGTCTAAAGCATCAAAGATCACGTACATAGCCAACGGTTAAAGAATTTTTGAAATCGGTCCAGTGTCCTGAGATTAGCGCGTTCAAACAATAACCTCTTCAGCTTTATAATATTATTAAGTATATACTTATGCCATTTTCTTTAAACTACTTACATAATGTTGTGAACCTGATGAAACTAGAATAGGGTACAATCCTCAAAAAAACTAAGTAGCCCGTTAGTTAGAATGCCAAAAAATATTGTACACGTATTTTTTCTTTTGTTTCACAAACAAAAAATGACGAAGATACAGCGCTTCGAAATTTCGTGTGACGTCATTTGTGAGTACGATTTTTACTCACGAGTGACGTCGCGACCCCCACTCTCGAAGTTTGATGGTCTATATCTATATCTTTGTCGATTTTTAATAGTATGAAAAAACAAAAAATACGTGTCCAATATTTTTCTATGATCTGGCTGACGGACTAATTAGAATGGTGTATTTTTGACCCAGTCCGGTACCCTAATTTTAGTTTTGTAGCTAAATTACTTTAATTAAATATCTTTTTTACAACCCATCACGACTTTTACGAGCAGTGGTGCAAAGAATATGTAAGAATCGCTGTGTAAAGTTAGCAACTACATAGTTGTAAAAATAACTGAAACTTACGGGGACTTCTGTTCTTTTGTTTCTCCATCATTTGATACCATAAAACTATTCACATTCCGGCTATATTTTCATTTTAATGACAGTCTGATAATCACAGATAACGAATCTAAAATATTGTTCAACATCGAAACAACATTTAATAAGTTCGATACGATCTTTTTATTCACTAATTCTCATGAATTCGATTGTAAAGCTTGACCAACAAAACTTTGTAGTTGAATGCAGGACTTACTGACAAATTTACCACAGTACTTTAGTATAATCTACGGCTCCACACTGCCATTTGTTCTACCGAAAATGTTCAAGTACTCGGTTACTTTTGTGGATTTTGAAATTGATTTACTCCCGTAAAACAAAACATGTGACAAATTCCCATCACTGTGATGGGACACACAACACTCAATTATTGGCCTGTTGGCCCCAATCTCCAAGTTTGACGGTCTATAGGTATTTTTATGGGACATTGGCGAAATTCTGGGGCTAAACCACATCGAGCAACTAATCAAGAGTTGAGGTTGGAATCAATGTTATTTGGATTTTTAATTGACATCAGTTTATACTATGTTTATATTAGTTGTACTCTGTAAAATACTTGCAGAAATGGGGGTTCCATATCACCTTATTTACTTAATTAAACAACTCTATGACAAAGGAACTACAGTTGTTCGAGTGGATGATGTCCTCTCTGACGAGTTTCAGATCAAGTCGGGTGTAAGACAGGGGTGTATTCTGTCGCCGCTGCTGTTCAACATCTATACGGAGTATATAATGTGAATTGTCTTCGATGGATGGAATAGAGGCATCTCTGTGGGTGGTCGGTTGATAAATAATCTACGTTACGCGGATGATACTACTCTTCTTGCGCAATCCAAAGAAGACATGGAAAGGCTTTTAACTCGCCTAGAGGATGTCAGCCTTCAGTTTGGACTGGAAATAAATAAAGAGAAAACAAAAATCATGATAGTGAACAGAGCTGCAAGTAATAGTCCCGAATTACTAACTGTAGCTAATTGTGAAGTTGTACAAAATTATATTTATCTCGGATCCAACATATCCAACGAGGGAGGTTGCATGAACGAGATTAAACGAAGATGTGCCATAACCAGATCTGCAGTGGAGCGGTTGGGAAGGATTTGGAAAGACAACAGGATAACCAAAAACACAAAGGTTCGACTCATGAAATCTCTTGTATTTCCAATCTTTCTTTACGGAGCTGAGACCTGGTCCTTGCGGTTACTGGATCGTCGAAAAATTTACGCCTTGGAAATGTGGTGTTGGAGGCGCCTTCTTAAGATCCCATGGACTGCTTTCCGAACTAATACATCTATTTTGAAAGAACTTAAGGTTAAAGAGCGACTTTCGTCGATTGTGCAAGCACGAATAGTTAGCTTCTTTGGACATGTGACCAGAAATGAGGACTCAATGGAAAGACTGGTGATGCAAGGCCAGGTAGCAGGGAGAAGAAGTCAGGGCAGATCGCCCACACGATGGACAGACCTCATTAAAACAGCCACACAGTCTTCCATGTCAGAATGTTCTCGTAATGTGAGGAACCGATCAACGTGGAGAAGCATTGTAAGATCGGTAATTAGCCGCCGAGAAGACTGAGGACGGACAAGACCCTCCGTGTACCGCCATCTTATAAACCACGACCACTCTGTCAAGAGTGTCCGACTGAGAAGAATATTAGTTGTAAGTAACAATATAATAACCTACGCAGTGGTTGCGAAGACATCGTAAGTTTAGTTAAATCATTTCGTCAACTCATGGATAAGTTGGTAGATTTTGACGTTTGTTTGAATGAACGATCCGAATGACTGAATGAATAATATATGTCGCGTTAGTGTAATGACTCTTTGTTTTAATGAAAGAAATTGTTTTGGGGGCACTTTTGTTTGTTTAAGGGTTATGGATGGAAGGCTCTTTAATTTAGGTCAACTTTACTTAATTTATTTGGTTTTTGAGTAATGTTATTCTATTTACTTATACCTGGCTGAACATCACATCTGTTTCATCCATCTATGTTATATTGTGTTATATGTAGTAGGAGATCCCGCAATACAACGACCGTCACCGAGCTGTTTATTGGATGAAAAGTATTTTAAATTCAATTTAATATGTCTACAAATATATTGCAAACTAACAGCGCCCCGCGGTGTTACTTGCGAAGTTCCCGTTGTTCCCGTTGTTTTTCCGGGATAAAAAGTAGCCTATGTGTTCTCATACGTTAGGACGTGATTGAGCGACAAACATCCATAAATTGACATTTATAATATTAGTAGGAAGTAGAATGGGTTGTCTACAACATTTTCAAAAATCAATAACTTTCTTTTACAAAATTTTAACATGAGTTTTTTAAAAATTTCATAAAAACTATTTATGATTAAAAAGCAATAAACAAGCAAATCCCGGTCAAACGCGATACTACACTACCTTTTACAAAAAAGAACTTGTCAAACATTCCGTATTTCGGTCATATTTGTCAGGTCTTATGAGTCTTTTGTGTAATTTTTAAGCGACGCGAACACTGAATTGACAATGTGTCGCCATTTGGCCAGTGGACTGACTAGGTGACTAGCGGAGAATAGATTCTGAATTTAAATAGGTCATGTTTTTTTTGATACCACAGATAATATTTTGAGTGAAAATATTTTGCATCATGCAAAGATAAGGTTTATTTTTGAGAAATAAATAGTGACCGCTGCTTCGCTTGCCTTCTACCACGAACAGCTCGATAGAAAAAAGGGCAAAGTGATCATACTCGTAGATGCTCGTTATTGACACACTAAATTAAAAAAATCACAGAAAAAAAATAGCATTACATACTCTAAAGTAGTGCAACAGAGGGCGGCCTTATCGGTGAAAGCATTATCGATGTAGGAAAGAGTGTTTTTCGACCTCAAAATAAATTTGCACAAATTTGCATTACTTCCCAATTTTCGCAAGTAGGGTACACTGTCATCTTGCCTGATGTAAAGCGACAATGTGGTGTAAGATGTCGAAGCTGTAGATGACAATTTTGTAAAAAAGTGAAGCGTTATTTAAAGGAGTGGAGGGATTAAAAAACAGAATATTATACAGAAAAGAGAGAATGTGAGCATTCCGACGAAGACGAATGGGTAACCACTTAAGATGCGCGCGAAATTGGGACACGTGATCATATTTGCGTAATCCCAATATGAATTTAATACAATAACTAGCGACCCGCCCCGGCTTCGCATAGGTGCAATACTGATACTAAATATACTAATAAAAACGGTTATTGTGAGCTATTCCTAAGAGATAGACATTTACTATTGGAGACTTTTTTGTAGACCTTTAAAGGGTACAATACTGCTGTACATTATTTTGATCTAGCTCATGGGTTCAGCCAGCGTTTCCAGTGTAAGCGCAAAACTTGTGTTTATTTCTGACACATAATAGGGTACCGGACTGGGTCAAAAATACACCATCCTAATTAGTCCGTCAGCTAGATCATGGAAAAATATTGGACACGTATTTTTTGTTTTTTCATAATATAAAAAATCGTCAAAGATATAGACCATCAAACTTCGAGAGTGGGGGGTCGCGACGTCACTCGTGAGCAAAAATCGTACTCACAAGTGACGTCACACGAAACTTCGAAGCGCTGTATCTTCGTCATTCTTTGTTTGTGAAACAAAAGAAAAAATACGTGTACAATATTTTTTGGCAATCTAACTAACGGGCTACTTAGTTTTTTTGAGGATTGTACCCTATTGTATTGTACTCTTTAATTAAAACTATACCTATGTTAGAGTTTTTGATTAAAACTCTCGAAATAAAAATGTTTGCATGACTTAGTAGATATCCATGGTCAAGAATAAATTAAAAACACAATTTTACGCGGGTTGGAAATAGCTTTTGACTCGCAAATTTAGTATTTTGCTCATTTATTTATTTTAAAGGTTATAACAACCAAAATTTTTTTTCAATGGATCTGGAATGCAAGTTTAATGTTTCGTGACAGGTTCAATTAATGTGGTAAGTACCTAGAAGTTAATGTCGCGATAAAAATAATTAAATATACTAAACCAATATTTTCTCACCGTTTAAACTTTTCCTTAGCTACGACAAACATTTCAAACCCAAAATCAGCCAAATGGACCCAGCCGTTATCGAGTTTTAGCAGGACCACGCAGTTCATTTTTATATAAATAGATTTTGAAGGTACTCAAGTTTGTCTAGCTGTCTAAGATCAACAAGAGAACAGGCGTCAGCGTAATCCAGGATAGGCAGAAGGAGTGGGCAAGGGCGATCTTAGTGGCAGTGGGTAAAAAGTTACGTAGGCCTTCGCCTTATAGAGCTGTTGGACGCAAATAATTTACTACTGATCGACTTGATACGGCAATCAAAGTAGGATCAAACACTACTTACTCCAACATTTTTTTATGGTATAGAGTGATGAGACGAGCAGGACATGTGCCTAATGGTGAGCAACATGCCTGCGACATAACAGCACAGTAACACGCAGGTATTGGAACAAGAAGAGTTCAAATCATTACCTAGCACTGCACTGCGGTCCAGAGATCTAAGACATTATATTTCTAACCCCTGTAATTTCTCTGGAAACATTGCCCTTCAAACCGGAACACAATAATGTTTACAACCTTACCGCTTGGCAGTAGAACAACTGGCAAAGGTGTTGTACATCTCCCGGCAAACTCTGCCAAGAGTCCTACCTAGATTAGTTGCACAGTTATTTAAAGGTTTGTCAGAAAGCTTCCGTTGGATGTAAATGGTCTCAAAAAGCACTTGTTTTAGTTCTAGATAGATAGTGTCTAGATATAATATATTGTAGAACAGTAATCAGTCACCGTAATGACGATACGACAGCCTGTCCTGTCTGCTTGTAATTAACTTCGGTTCTCGCGGCCCCACGGGACCCTCCCGACCCCCGGGACGCCGCATTGTGATTCCTATTTGGTTACTTAACATTTGTATGCGAAATTGTTTTTTGTCGAGACCAATTTAAAAGTCGCGAGGTACTTTTACATAAAAGTAATTTTGCTATTTAGATACTATTTTGGAAAAACAGTGGCGACGAGGGAAGTATATATAAGAAGTACCGACAGAAGTTAAAACACAGTAAATGTCATCGCTGCTCCTGACAAGTTCCAAATGTGATATTTTCAAGGTTTTGGGAATGGAATGAATTAGGTTTTTTTGCACATACGATTGTTATCAACGGTCAAAATACATAAGGAATTTGTTTTTTATTTAAGTTGTTTCTAGTTGGAATATCACAAAAAGGAATGAAACTGAGATCAAATTTTTATGCAGATGTGAAAGTCAAGAAAATGCATACATGGAACTTGTCAGGCCCAGCGACGATAAATATGTCGCAGCCTTGCTAACTAGCTTAATCAGCCGCTCAATCAACAGCCTAGCCTCTTTACTAAACAGCGTTGTTTAACCAGCTTCCTTTCGTACCCACAGCCAAACAATGGAATATACTGCCCGATTAGCTCTTTCGCAATCTTGCAATCTGGGTGTCTCGAAATCTAGAGTAGGTGAATCGGTTTCTTCTGGATTAACACCGCTTAGCACCATCTTAGACCGCATCGTCGCTTTACATCACGCGAGATGACAGTGTATGCGCGTATTACATGCGAAAATGTGTAAGTACCTATACAAGTTTGTTCAATTTACAAAATAACTTCAAAGTTACCACAGACCGAAAAAGAATTTCGTTCTTAAGTTAGCAAGGTGGCAACAATTCTTCTAATCCTAAAATGTATCCTTATTATAAATGCGATTTTTTTGTATGTTTGTTGCTCAATCATGTCGAAACGGTTAAACGGTTTGAGTTGAAATTTGAAACACAATTAGATTATGGTCTGGAATAGCACATAGGCTTCTCATCGCGGGAAAGTAATGTGAACGGAAAATCTATGCTAGTTTTAAAACCAATATAATTTGTTACATTTAATGTGATGATTTAATGTTGAATAATAAAAGTTTTAAGTTTATATGTAATCTGAGTATTGTTTATACATTTTACTATTGTTTTTTTTTAAATTTGAAGATTAACGAACGAAGCGTCAACGGATGGTAAGTGTTCATGGACATCGCCTTAGGCTTTGTTTGTCACGTCTTATCTTGAGAACTCAGTAAACCTAACTGTACCTACCTTAGAAATCAGTAAAAATTATTTAGTTAAATTAGGATACTGATTTATCTATTTGTCCTATTATTTTAAACATCGCCCTTCAAACCGGAACACAGTATTATTTGCACATTGGCTACTTAACCGTAGAACAACTGGCAAAGTTGTGGTATTTCCCAATCAAACTGTGCAAAGAATTCTAACACTACAGCTTTATAGGTATTAGCTGCGCCCCGCGGTTGTTACCGTTGTTTTTTCGGGATAAAAAGTTGCCTATGTGTTCTTCCAGACTATAATCTGTCTGTGTTCCAAATTTCAGCCCGATCCGTTTATACGTTAGGACGTGATTGAGCAACAAACATCCAAACATCCAACTATCCAAACATCCATGCATTGACATTTATAATATTAGTAGGATAGTAGGATACCTACAACTAATAAACCTATAGATAATAATCTACCTTATTTATTTACCTATATACCTAATAAATCCTTAATCCAAGTTTTTTTTTAATCCGAAAATTTTCTTAATTTTACTTCATAGGTACGTACCTAGGTCCAAAAAAAATCCAAAGGTAAACTTACAATTGCGAAAAATTTAGGTAATACCTATTACAACAAAATGAAAACCCACACTATTATACTAGCTAAATATCTACCTACATAATACCAATTCCAGCGACGGTTAGAAAAAAATAAGGACAATAAAAGAAAACATCCCACGTATACGCGACCCATAATCACTTTACGTGACTCGAGCAAACTTCTCGAGATACCCCAACGAGAGCAGTGATTTATACCGAGTGTTATACCAACATCAACTGGTGCAATTGAATCGTCTGACGCTATCCCTCTAAAGTATCTATTACGTACGTGTTTCGCTTACTAAGTATTCGTATTCGCTGAATACTCGTAGCTAGTATTTTTTTTTTGATCGGATTTTTTTCTGTAATGTTCACCTTGAGGATTGTTCTACGTGCTGTCATGGTGTTTTGGTGATTCTACCGATAATTTATTTGTTTTTCGAAGCTGTGATGGCTCAACGGTGAGAACGTTTGATTTCACGATCGTGAGTTTGAATCCCGACTACACTTTTGAGTATTTTTCCAATTGAAATTGAAATGAGTTTTTTCATTAATACTGGCTATAAAAGTTAAGAAAAACGTTGTTATAAACTGGCATATTCCAAAAAAAACATTGATTTCGAGGAATTACTATACCATCCAAACCCGTAGGTACTTGACCATAGTAATAGATCATGGCCTTGACTCTCTCAAATGGCCACAAATTCCCGCAGCGAGAACATGAAACTTTTGCTATTTATATAGAACCTTATTTACCCGTCAGCGTTGTTTTATAAAATAACTCTTATCGAAACAAGCGGGAATTCGATCTGCTCTATTACCGTAAGTGAAAGTCGTATAAATATGATGTTTTAATTTAATAGATTGTCCGAGGATTACATTGCGCCCCGGGCGCGAGGTGGGGTGACGTGTGTGTTTGTTCGTTCGACGTTCGACGGCACGTGCCTCTAAAAGGACTTCACTCTACTTGAATAAGTTAGTAAATAATTTTCACTGATCAACAGTCGTTTTATCCCGAAAGCTGGAACCAAAGAGTTTACATATACTACGTATAGAGTTAGAACAAACGATTTACGCCGAAAGCACGGGTCTGATCGCTCTTGTCTTGTCGCTCTTGTGGAAGTGTCATACTTGTGTCGCGCCACATCACTATGTCGTCATAGCTAACATACACCTCATCTGCTCAAGATTAGTACAAAGGAACCGTGCGAAAAAAAATCTGCTCTATTTACTTATTCTTCATCTAGCTGGAACCAATTTTTGGGTATTTTGTACTTGAGGCAATCTGAAAACATTACTCATACCTCTCCGTTTTTTTTAACTATAATAGGTTCGCACTTGACCACCACCTTGCCTGATGTTAAGTGACGATGCGATCTACGATGGAACGTGCTCACCTAGAAGGAACCGATTCACTCTCGATTTGTAGACACCAAGATTGTAACTATCGGGAAAAACCCATTCATACCCCAATACGGAGGAGCAGACCTAGCCGGTGAGTACTTAGCGGGGCAAAATGAATCCCTCACTTTAGATCACCTGGCAGGTAGAAAGTGGCACCAAAATTACCTCTTTCAAATCAGAAAATTTCAAATTGCCTCAATGCAAATGCTTTTAACGATTTAGACGGGGTTTTAGTCCCGACTAAATCTAACTATATTCTGACTATAACATTTTTGAAGTGAAAACTTTTTTAGGCGCGCCTAGACAATAAATCTTCGGGTAAACTCGGGACCATGGCTATTGGCCATTTAGAAATGCGTCAGCCAATGGCAAATGCTGAAAGGGCGTGGCCTCGGCATCATGCCATGGCCATCTAGAAATACATCAGCCAATAGGAAATGCTGACGCATTTCTAGATGGTCATGCCATGATGCCGAGGCCACGCCCTCCGGTTACACACGTGTAGTTTCCCAAAGTAAGCTATCAAATTCTAAATTAAAAGTTTTCACTTCTATCGGCAGTTCCTATGACTGCCAATTTTTTTTGTAAGACGGCAGGACAGCTCCAGGCCCCAAGGTCTGCAGTTCCGTGTTGGGGTATAACAGGAGAGGTATGTGACAAGTTTTCAGCTTGCCTCAAATGCCTACCCAAAATTTGGCGGCAACTCTTGGAAATTTTTAATAAGAAATTTCTTTTACTTAAGTTACAGCCGTAGGGTCTGTGACATAAATCGAACTGTGTCCCAAATTCAGCCCGATCGGTACAGCCGTTACCAAGAAAGTGAACTACATTCAAACTTTTATAAGTAAGACTTACATTTATTTATTTAAGTATATTTTAGTAGGATTACTTCCTGACGTTCGTTACAATAGCCGTGGTCACGAGGAGACTTAAGACATTGCGGGTCCGCTCATTTGGAAACGAGGATTTTTAAGAAATAATAGATAGATTGATCTCCAACTATTTGGTTTTAAAAATCGCAGGGTTGTCACCACGATAAACGACATTCATACTATTGATATTATATATCACGATTCAGCCCTGTATAATGTTTTCAGTACACTATTATTTATCACGGACTTTATCCGCGTTTAGATAAATACTAATCTGTAAGAAACTTTACAGTTTTAGTATGACTGTGCTATACCAGACTACAATCAATTTGCGTTCCAGATTTCAGGTAGTACCCGTTCTTTGAAGTTTTTGTTCCACATGTTTGAATCCATTGAACTCTATATAATAATAATAATAATAAAGCCTTTTTATTTCCATGCACATTACATTAAGTTTAAACAATTATAGTTATTATATATACAAGGTGTGTTTAGGGCATGGCTCCTCTCTGGATATAGGCCTCCTCCAACTGTTTCCATAGTCTACGATTTGCCGCCTTCGTCATCCAGTCTTCTCCGGCTATATTTTTTATTTCATCGACCCATCGATCTTTCGGTCTTCCTCTATTTCTTTTTCCATTGGGTCCCTTCCATTTAGTGACTCGTTTAGTCCATCTCTTGTCTGTACTGCGTACGATGTGACCAGCCCATCTCCATTTTAGCTGTTGTGCGTGACGTTCTGCATCTATTAATTTTGAATTTAAAATTTAAATTGAACTCTATATTTGTGCAATAAATTTAATCTTTATCTAATGTTAGTAGGATTGATATCGAGTAATGCACAAACAAATAACAGAGGCCGCTACATAAGAGCAGGTATTGTATCTAGTCGCGTCCGAACAATCAATTCAATAAGTTGAGCGCCCCTGCGGCGCCGGCGGTAAGCGGATTGCCTAGTCGCTGAGTGGACGTAATGAGGCGGAGTTCTAAGCGGGCGAGTCAAATAATAACAACATTTTGGAATTATATTCATAATTAAATAAGAATATTATGAATACGCGAAGCCTCTTGGCATTCTATCCGCGTAGTTACCGTTCCCGCGTTATATTCCCGCGATAAAAAGGAATCCACGTTCTATTCCAGACTATATTTTAACTGTGGTCTAAATATCAAAACGATCCGCTTAGACGTACTGACGTGATTGGGAAACAAACATTCAAACATCTAAACTTTCACATTTGTAATGTTAAAAGAATTACACATGGCTCAAAATCAAAATTATTCATACAATCAAAAGTTTATCTGGAAGAGATCGCTTTTAAAGATAAGATCGCATTTTGTGCCCAAAACGTGTTGTTATTTTATATTTTGTTACTTATTGCAATCTTTGTGGTGCCAATAAAGTCTTCTTTAATGTATTGTACTCACGCTACGCAAATTGAGTATTGCTACGAAAACAACGTAGACCAATGGAATATCGAGAGTGAATCGGTTTCTTCTAGGTAAGCACGCTCCATCTTAGACCGCATCGTCGCTTAACATCAGGCGAGATGGTGGTCAAGTGTAAACCTACAAATGTTAAAAAAAAATAATCGAAAACAACGTAAAGCCATAGAATAAATACGGCAGAGCTTAAATTAATTCGTGGGGGATAACGCCCCCGTGCCCTCTACCCCTGAGTGCGCCCACAGCAAACAGAGTTGTATCCGATTAGCGATTACAATTTAATCTCGATTTTGATTTGATAGTCCGCCCGCGTTGTTAATTGTTTGTGATACGATTGGTCGGTCTGCTGGCTGCAGATTTACTTTACGGCTTAGATTTGTAGTCATTTTCCTGTACCATTTCACAATTGCGGAATTATTTAGGCTTAACGTGAACAACGAGATATATTTTTGATAGCTTTAGAGTAAATCTATTTTATAATGTAATTATAGATTATAAATTTAAATGAGTGTGTGGTCAGCAGCAGGCATTATGTAACTTTTTTTACATAGTATCATATAGGTAGAGTGACGAGACGAGTAGGACATGTGCTTGATAAGAAACACGCCTGCCCATAACAGGATAGTGTCCGGCAGCTAATCCTACTAATATTATAAATGTTTGGATGTTTGTTGCTCAATCACGTCGTAACGTAAGAACGGATCGGGCTGAAATTTGGAACACAGATTATAGTCTGGAAGAACACATAGGCTACTTATTTATCCCGGGAAAATAACGGGAACGACGGGAACGGGTACTAAGCAGGTAAAACCGGGGGGCACTGCTAGTGGAACATAAACGTCCAAGTCATTACCTAGCACTGCACTCCTCTCATCACCCAGTGATAAAATATGTTTTATCTCTGGCCCTGTCATTTCACTGGAAACAGATTACTGGTTATTTAATATTTTATTTTCTCCAAAAAAAAACAAAAAATTAAATTCACGACGTCAACCAAATTTCGTATGAAGCTGACGGCGCGTCGAACAGATAAATAAAACCAAATTAAAATTGATGATATTTCAAAAACCGTTTCACCGATTTCGATAAAATTCATATCGTTTTTTGTTTGGTAGATAATACATCAGTGGTAGTCCCATATTATACATTTTATTGAAATCGGTGTGATGGTCAGCGGTGAAATATCAGGAAAAAACGAAAACTGGATTCCATTTAACTGGATGACGTATTCTCGTAGATTTTACAAAAAATATTAAATTAAGTCGAGTTTAATTTTAAATTGAATTTGGTTTTTGTTTCAAAGAAAATAAAATAAAATTAAAACATGTTTATTAGGAGACTAGCTGAACCCGCTACTTCGTTCGCGTACGTTGATCTTGCGACCTTATTAGTGCATTCGTAGTACTTACGTAAAAATATTTGGATGGGTGGCCATTACACAAACCGTGTGATTTGTTTTTCCACACAAAAATATATTTATTCAAGTTTAGCAACTTCATATTTTATATTTTAAGCAACATCAAACACACTCGTAGTAAGGTTGTGGAGTATCGAACATAGCCGCAGTGTTAAGTTTGTAGGATTTTTATAGAATTCATTATGAAGAGTCTGTAGCTGATGTGCGTGATCTGATACTTACCCACTTGTACATTTTACAGGATGATATCCTAAGTAGTAGGTGATAGACTTATTAGCCGATGTAATATTTAAGACTCTAAACCATGTGTCTTTCAAATGTCAATCTCATTGGTAATGTCATTCTGTCGTTAATATTTGTTTCGTTAGGGCCCATGCTTTTTCCGAGATGATAGGTAGTATATTAGACTATATAAACTATCTGTGTTTCAAATTTCAACCAAATCACACCTTTACATAATATATACATAATAATACTTAGTAAGATAACATTTTATTCAATTTTAGAAAAACAACGTTCTGCTTTGGTTCTGCTTCTGCACCGAAGCTTGTTGAGCACTAAATTTAGTACAGTATTTGGATTGAAATAATATCCGAAAAAACAAAAACCGACTTCAATTATTATCATTTCACGTCAACTAACTAATTTCTAGTCAAGTAAAAAGTTCACTCGACTAATTTAAGAAGCTATGACTACGTCGTCCAGATAAATAGATACTGGTGAACAATTCACACACAAAACTTTGTTTTTTTCCACCGCCAATGTCCCAGCCCTACTCAAACCGGAGTGGTCTTACGCGTGACGATGGCAAAAGACCTGACGGCATGAGTTTTTGCCTTGGAAGTTGAGTCGGCCCCTAGTGTGGGACGCAGCTTGTGTCGTTACTCTGGCACCATCACTTCTTCGAGAGACACATGGTAGGGCCAGTGCAGCGGCTAATTCAGCTTAGCGTCTCAAACGGCGGAAATATGCAACCCTCGGTAGTGGTTTTATATTTAAGCCCTTTGGGGTTGAGAGTTGAGACATCATGCCTGTGAGGGCCGGGAGCTGACTTCATCTTCAAAAGCCTTTCCGAGAGCTTCGCCGACGCAACGCGTGACCAAAATGCTAGCGTTTATTTGGCCCAACACATATACATCGCTATTCAGCGTGGTACTGCCGCCAACATGCTGGGCACGCTTCCGACTGGTAGTGGGCTTGAACATCTTGTCATCCCGTTTTTGTTAATATTCAAAAAACCACCTCCCTGTTTTCCATATAATATACGTACATGGTAAAAACGGGACCCTATTACTGAGGCTTCGCAGGTCGTCCGTTCTCGCTACAACAACAAATACTACATTACACATTTTCTAATTAATATCAGATTGTGTTTCGTACCATGAGCTGCCATTTTGTGGAAAAACATAAGACAGGTACTGTCATATTATTACATGACGATAGATAACGGATGACAGATTTGAGTACCTACTGTGTGTGTACCAGGAAAGAGCTTTGAATCCGACTCCGATAAGTCAAAACCTCCGATTACTATTAGACCTGCGTTTCTGACTTCGACTCCGAAACTTTTAAAACGGAGGTTATAATCGGAGGTAAGGTGTATAAATATTGCAGATAATCCTTTATTGTGGTGGATAGTAAATTAAAATACAAAATCCCAACTTCCTAAATCAATTGCTCGTCAATGTTCATCGTATCTACGTGTTTGGCAAAAAAAAACCCAATAAAAATGTATCTCCTGCCACCACTTCTAATCCTGCCTATGCCTCCGACTTCGGTTCCGACTCCGCTAAATCAAATTTTAAAACTCCGACTCCGCCTTCAAATCCGATAAAATGACCTCCGTTACATCCCAGCAGGTCTACTACGAAAACAAACTCCGAATGATCGCATCCGACCGACAGCTGAATCGGATTGTAGCCTACCATGAAAAACATTCGGATCGATACATTTCGGGTCGAAAGTTATAGACTTAGGTCGGATAAGGGTCGGATCGAACGAAACGGCCGATCTGATCAACCGACCGATTGTCTTTCGTGGTCGGAAACTTCATAAGTTCGGCCGATATATCGTTTATCGGACTTCGTAGTAGACCTGCTGTTGTTTACATTGTCACAGAATACTTAGAAGTTTGTATGTACCGAACTTATTAATTCCGTTATTATTTAATTTCTATGTTATTTCCGAACCACACGACCAGTAATGCTAAAATTTTGATGAGACTGTATTAGAAATGTGTTCTTTCTAACAAAATAAGAATTAATGAAATTGAACAACGCAAACATGAGTTACAACCAAAAACACATTCTGACTTTAACCCCTTTCTGCACAAAAACCGTGCAGAATTTGGGGATTAAAAGTAGACAGCTACCATCTACTTAGATCTACTACCATCCATGATCTTAAATCATGTCAAGTTTCATTTGAATTGAATCAGTAGTTTCGGCGTGATGTGAGTTCCCTATACACACAGACAGACAGACAGACAGACAGACAGACAGACAGACAGACAGACAGACAGACAGACATGAAAGAAAAAAAATGCAGTTTCGCCATCAGTATCGACTACGGAGTGTCCCCAAAATTTTTTTCAAAATATCTTCAATGTACAGAATTCGACCCGCTACAGTTTTATTATAAGTATAGATTAGGACCTACTTGTATGTAACAAAATAAAGTAGCCAAGTGCGAGTTGGACTCGCCCATGAAGGGTTCCGTTGCAGCAAGTAACATAATATACATAGTACACATAGTTCTTGTAGTTCGTTGTAACTTTGATCGAAGTTTTAATAATAGTGTATTTATGACGTACTAAAAAAAAACTACTCATCAGATCGAGTTCAAACTAATTTTCGTTGGTAGTTTTCATGGTAATGTACATCATATATTTTTTTTAGTTTTTTCATTCTCTTACTTTAGAAGTTAGAGGGGGGGGACACACATTTTACCACTTTGGAAGCGTCTCTCGCGCAAGTTATTCAGTGTAGACAAAAATTATCTTAGAAACCTCAACATCATTTTTGAAGACCTATCGATAGACACCCCACACGTGTAGGTTTGATGAAAAAAATTTTTTTGAGCTTCAGTTCTCAGTATGGGGGGCACCCCTAATTTTTGTTTTTTTTTAAAACTTTTGTAAAAATCTTAATGCGGTTCACAGAATACATCTACTTACCAAGTTTCAACAGTGTAGTTTTGATAGTTTCGGCAAAAAGTGGCTGTGACATACGGACGGACAGACAGACAGACAGACAGACAGACAGACAGACAGACAGACAGACAGACATGACGAATCTATAAGGGTTCCGTTTTTACGTTTTACGGAACCCTAAAAACCGGTGGTTTGACCACATAGAGAAACAATAGAGTCCAAGGCCACCTTCTTAACGTCTCAGCTGCCGATGTGTGTCAAGTCATTAATTAAGTCCTCGAATTGTCAGACCTCGTCCTGATGGAATAATTACTCGTCGCGCTGGCAACCCCGCTTTGAAGGGATTACGTCGGGTCTCTTCACGCTCGTTAATTACTATGGAGCAGGAGACTGACAATATGTTTGTATTATGCAAAGTTATTAATATATTTTAATAAAATAAAACTAATAGTAATATTTGCCCGATTTGCCGATCTATTGACTTGTGAAGTATTTTGCTTGGAATTCTCAATAATCCCCTTAATTTAATGTAAATTCCATAATCTTTTTTATTTCACTGCGTGAATGTGTGCGTGAATGGGCTTTTTTAACTTGTGACTTGCCATTTTGGGGAGGGTTTTGCCCATAGTAGCCACGTTGAGCATGCGGGTTGGCGACCGCAGTGGCGTAATTTCTTGTAGGTACCCGATAGTCTTGTAGTGTAGGTCATCCTGAGACTAGATGGAGTGATGGTATATGGAAGACAGCAAGCAGTGGATGGCAACATAAAGCTATAGGGCTGAGTGGCGAGCCATGGGAGAAGCCTATGTCTAGCAGTGGACTAAGTTAGTGGAGCAAACGACGACCGTATCGCCAAGAGCGATCTCTTCCAGGCAATAGTAGGATAGAGAGAACAGGAGGAAAAGAAAAAGAAAAGGAGGAGGCTACAATGTGATAACATTCCTATTTTTGCAAAAAAAATATTAGTTAATAAAATGCCAATTTTTATCTAATGCAAGAAACGTGTAAGAAATGTATTAGCTAGCTACTAGCTACACACTAATTCCACAATACAAAAGAAACTGGAAATATTTTAGTGAAACTTTTTCGATGTCAATTTTCATACTATTCAGTTACAAGATCGTTCTTACCAAATGTACAATAAACGCAAAAGTTTAGATGTTTGTTGCTCAATCACGTTATAAGAATCGAACGACAAAAATGAAAATGAAGACTCTTATCGCAATGGCGGTGAGCTCTCCGCCAACAATCGTTTTCAATAGCAGCTCGATACTTGTTTACCGGCGGCCTTTTCACGTCACGTAAATAACGTAAACAAGTTCTGTATCTACGGAGCTGATACTAAACCAAATGAGGCGGAAACTCTCGGCGATTGAGGACGATCTTAGGAAAAAAAATGGAACTTACTATTTTAACTGTCAATGTCAAACTTATATATCAAAAACAACGATTATAAACTAATAACATAAGAAAATTAAATATAGGTACGGGTTTTAGTGGCTTTTACCCACTTAGCTAAATAAACGTTATGAAAAGGACGACTTTTTAAAGATTTTGCGATTGCGTTCTGTAGTTTTTTTAATTTGGTGATAAGTAATCAGATGCAAAAATGTGAGCTAAAATTGTATAAATCCAAATGATGTAAAATAAAATTATAAATTTAGGGCTTAGGTATTTTATTGGTTTGGTGTTTTTGTAATTAGATAGGTACTGTAGAAATTATTGTTTAGTTTTCTATTGAATTTTATGCATGTATAGATTTTAAGTAATCTCGATAGGTATAGATATGTTAATTTCAATAAACTAATAATATATTTAATTAAATCTCGGTGGTTAAGAAAGAGGGCAGTTTCACATATGGGTATAACAAAATTAAACAATGATTACGGAATTTTTTTGGTTGTTCTCGAAAGAATCTCTAGGTTATCTTTTCAATGGTTTGTAGATATTTTTCGTTTTTTTTAAATAATCTGCTATTATTGTCCATCTCAAGTCGGAAAATATACAATAAAATTATTTATTTCCAGCTTCCCGAATTTCAAATAAGTAGGTACTTGAAATATTAACCAATTAGAACTAAGTATGCTTAACTGTCTACCTGAAACAGAAATATCGATCAGTTGATTCTCAGTAGCACTGATAATTACTTTCCCCAAACCATTTCCAAGGCAACGCTCTTCCCGCTTTCCGTTCAACGGTCAATTCAAAAAAAGAAACTCCGCAAACCGAAAAAGTTCCGACTAAATCGTAAATCCCCAATTAATTGGTCCTCGTCGACCGATTGGTACTAAATTAAACATTTTCTCTTATTTAAAACCGAAATGAAGTTCATTTGAATTCGGCGTGCCAGTAATTACAGAGTTTACGATGTGCGAAAGCCTCGAATGGCGGCCATTTTGCTAAAATGGCGACGCTTATTCCCTGGTGGAATACGGACGCTGTCTGAAGTTAAATAGCTAGTGTTTGAGCCTGAATGAATTAATCAATGCATTAATTACTCAAGTTTGCGTGTGATTTGAATTTATTTTAAATTTGATAAGGAAATTACGCTTTTGGTAGTTGCCTATGTATCATGTTGGATGACATTAAACGCTTTTAAGTTGAAGAGTTAAACAACAAAGATTCAAATAATTTATTACGATAAAACAAAAACCGACTTCAATTCAACATTAAATTCAGACACTCGACCAAATTTCATAAAATTCTATCACTACGTCGCCGTCGTCTAAATACATGAAATCAAATTGTAGTTCTTTGTTCATAATTCAAAATCCGCCGCACCGATTTCGTTAAAATTTAAATGGTGCTACCACTGCACTATGATCTACCAAACAAAATAAAAATAACCACCAAATAGATTCACAATTGGCGGAACTATTTTTTTTTGTTTGCTAGATGTTCAGTGGTAGTCTCATTTAAATTTAGGTGTTAGTTAGGTGAAGTTTGGTCATTAAATTTTACTCTATTTCTGCTTACCGATAATCTTAAATTTGATACGCACATCCTAAGTCCTGACGGAATTTTTTTGAGTTGTTTTTGAATGCGTTGTCGTAATCCTTATTTTCATCAAAACCGTTTAGCTTTAAGATTTGTTTTTACCTATTGAGCATAAAACGAAGAAAAACCTAATCACCTCGATTACAAGCGGCGACGAAGGTGATTGGAAAAATTTTCCTCTTCCAACTTTTTAAATTGGATCCAACTCTGGCTCCGTTTACGTCGAATGCTGAGAAAATTTCGAATCGACTGGATAATACGATTCAATACTCGAGTATTAAATTGCATCTTTGAGAAACGTTTACGTAAGTTATAAAAGGATTCCCACTCATTCTATTTTGTCGGAGCAATGGGTTATTTTGTCTGGAAGATTTCTTTTGTATTGGATTGCTGTTATTAATGGAGTCGGTTTTGTTAACTCGCGGCTTAGCTGTATTGATGGTATCGGGAAATACTTCAGAGATTCAGAGCTGTTCAGTTCAATCAATTTCATGTTATTTTAGGCGGTTAGTCAGTGTCTTATCTATAAGTAATATATGATTACTTACCGTTGGTATTAAATTCATTATACGAGAGATCTCTAAATCAATCATCACGTTACAGTTCGAATTATCGTGTCTTTGATTAATTCATCGATTAGAAAATGTTGTGTAAATTAAATCCATAATTTTGAAATTTTCTTTGTAAAAAAATGTTAACACGTTGAGTTACATCTTCGGCTTCGGGCTTGGAGTCCATGGCTACTTTCATACTACTTTTAGCTCTTAACTCTTAACCCTCTTAGCTCTCTAGATATAGATTAATATACCTACTAGCAATAGGACCTGGAGTCGTCAGCAACTTTATCTAATAGGTACTTACCTACTGTTACGGGTGAAAACGGAAGAAACATTTTAAATAAGATCCATTAAAAAAAGTATTTAGAACGCTATCTTACAATACAGCAAACTACTGTAAGCTATAATTGAAAGCTGAAAAAGCTCTCTGAAAATAGAACATAAACTCCTGATTTGAATAAATCAAAATTGTGAACTTACCACGTCTCTAGGTGGTTCCTCTTCCGTCGTCTCAATGTCTACGCTCTCGTCGCTGTCGCGGTCGCTCTTGGGCGAGCGGGGCGGCGAGCGGAGCGGCGAGCGGAGCGGGGAGCGGGGCGGGGAGCGGAGCGGGGACCGCAGCGGGGAGTGCGGCGAACTGCGCCGGGGCGACGATAACGCCAGTGGAGACCTGCTGATAGTTATACAACTTTTTAATTCTCTGTATTAATTTTTTATTTTTTAGGTGCCACTGTTGTCCACCGAATGGCAGAGCTTAAGCTGTGGTAAGAATTGGAGTGAGCAACCGTAACTAGATCTTTATAAGTTGATATCGTCATTACTATATTAAACTGATTTTGATTATCCTTATTTTATTTTAATGTGTCAATCTCTGGTATTCAGACCAATTGGATTAGAAAATTCTTTGTTGCATTTGATAGCTCAAATCAAAGAAAATGTAGGTTATTCCGCGACGACGAGTGAAATAACGTAGATCAACTATGTCAGACAAGAAGTGGTTCTCGCTCACCTGTTAGGTGACCTGGCCGGTGAGACTCCCGGTGACGCCGGCGGCGAATCCACTCGTCGCACGGGGCGGAACGCCCGGGGCTCCTCCAACGATCCAACACCGCTCAGAGCTGTTAGTGCTCCTGCGAACACAGAATATTTGTAACTAGCTCCTATGTCATGCTTGGTATCCACAGGGCAGGATTGAGCCAGGCTATGACATAACTGGTGTCAACAGGGTACGTTCGAGTCAGGGTATGGCTTATCCTATTATGCAATTTACGTCTGGTTTAGTCGGGAGAACGGCAACTCACGATCCGGAGCCCCTGGTTCGAAACGTACGCGCACCGTTGTGTTTTCGAATTCACGTGCGTAATACCACTAAATTGAGAACAGTGAAGGAAAACGTAGTGAGAAAGCTAACATGAACATAGAATCCATCGAGGTCATGCGACATCCAACTACCCGTGTTGGTCCAGCGTGGTGGATTTGTCGCGTGGGTCCTTGGCTTTTCTTCCTTACCTTGGTTTGAGCCAGGGTATGGCGTACCTGGTGCTCATAAAGTGGGTTTGAGCCAAGGTATGGCGTACCTGGTGTCCACAGGGTGGATTTGATCCAGGGTATAGCGTACCTGGTGTCCACAGGGTGGGTTTGAGCCAGAGTATGGCGTATCTGGTGTCCACAGGGTGGGTTTGAGCCAGAGTATGGCGTATCTGGTGTCCACAGGGTGGGTTTGAGCGAGGCCTGACCTATGACATAACTGGTATGTACAGAGTGAGTTTGAGCATACCCTGGTAGGGTTTGGTCGGGTATGGATTGCATGGTCTTCACAGGGTAAGGTACGGCTGGTTTGCGGGATGGGACGTCGGGAGAACAGAACGCTTCGAATCCCACACGCACGCGCGCACAAGTGTCCTTTCATAAAGTCATGTGGGTAATGCCGCTAACTAAAAAATGGTGAAGGAAAACATCGAGAGGAAATCGACAAGAAGCCAGCAATCCAGAAGTTCCAGCAGTCGGGAAATTTAGTGGGTAGCTTATGCCATGGCATACCTGGTGTCCACAGGGTGGGTTTGAGCCAAGGTATGGCGTAGGGTAGCGGCAGCCGCGCGCCCCACACGTAGTCCGCCAGCCGCGGGACCGGCGCGTGCGCATGCGGCGGGCTCGGCGCGCGCTTCGTCTCCGGCTCTGGTTCCGGCCTGCGGAAAGGGACCCTTCTGTGGCACGATTTAAAGCTGAAATTCCTACAGTGAATATATATACCTATACAAGTGTTTATTTAGCGAGATAAAATGTTCAGTATCTATTTGTAAGTCTCAATTATTTTTCAAAACAACGAGTTACTTACAACAACTTAGAAACGGGGTAGTAAAACATCGTGACGAAACCGACATATTACTAGAACCTTTCAAGGTCGTTATCCATTAATCTACACTGGGCCAGCATCTTGGATTAAGGTCTTATGGACTCGAGGCCTTTTCTTGCAAGGAGAGATCCTTACGGGTGAAGGCCTCGCGTCACAGAAGTGGGCTGCTTTCGGCATCACAAAGATGTTTACCTACACATGTATTTGTGAATACTCTTGGCATTTGGTCCCCACGGTCGCAAAGTTTCGACCCCAAAAGGCTCTAACATTTGTCTCGTATTGTTAGATTTAGGACTAACTACTTAGGACTAGTTACTCACCTAGCAGCGGAGAGCATTCTCTTCCTCGTGCCCCCGTTGAACATAGCTTTGACGTCTTCCCACGCGTGGACTACCTAGATATGGTAGAATACAGTTGTTAGTTATTTTGTTCATTCAGATCTTTCCCTAACAGTAATTATTTACTATTGGTAAGAGGTGTATTATAATTATATAGTTACATAACAAGGACGGTTGAAAAATTGTTTGTTTTTTGTGTAAATTAAAATATGTATTTGTAAGTCTGGCAACCTTACATTTTCGAGAAGCTAAGGACGCCAGATTCACAGTCTTTTTGTAGTAGAGATAGGCTTTTGCACTACACAAAGACTAGCGGGAGTCATAGCAATCCTAACCATTATAATGTGTCACCATACAAATTTTATGGTGTTGAGATAAATGTTTATTTTATTAGTCTAAACATGTTTAACCTGGGGCTGAGGCGATTAAAAAATATCGGCCCAAATCATACTTAGCTCTGCACTCATCACTCAGAGATATAAGATGATTTATCTGTAACTGTAATTTCTCGAGAAATATCGCCCTTCACATTGTGGCTACTTTCACAAGCCGAGTCCGCAAAGATACCTGAACCACGCAAACCACTGCAAAAGCCCGTACATTGATCATCCCATAAAGCTGTGTAAATCAGGCATTTTATGGCATTTTCAGGCATATTATTATTTTATATAGGAGTTCCGTTACCAAAACTCGGATATCCTAAATATATCCGTAAAATATTTCCGTAACCGTATCCGTGTCACAAAGGACAATGTCCATTTTTGACCCGCTAAAATAGTTGTCGTGTAGACATATGAGTTATATATTAAAAAATTTGTGATTTTTTGTTGTACTCGTGTGCGAAGTTATATAACTTTCTAACATTCCAAAATAAAATAATTTACATTTGTTTAAATTAAACCTACCATTTACCAACAAAGCTGACTTGTAAAATATTGCAATAACGAAACTGTACCTGCGTTTCGTTTTAGTGATCCGCGTTAGATTGAAATTGAAAATGGATGTTATGTATATCAATTTCTTTCACAATGTCGTTTATTTACTACTTTTACATATTTAAATCTTATATATAAAATTCTCGTGTCACAGTGTTTGTTTCCTTACTCCTCCGAAACGGCTTTACTGATTTTAACCAAATTTTATATGCATATTCTGTAGGTATGAGAATCGGCTACTAGCTATTTTTCATACCCCTAAGTGACAAGGGTTGTTCACTAAGGCAAAACAACGTTTGCGGGGTCAGTTAGTAACGATATATATATAAATACGGCGACAAAGAAACTATCAAGAAACTAGCTTTTTTTGGTAATGTAAACGAGGAAAAAGGTGGCATGCAATTTTCACCAAATCCAAATTGGTCAAAGATCAATGTCAAATTGACAAATCAAAAAAAAGTAAACAAGCAAAATGTATGGTGTTCTTCCTAACTTTGGTTTTCTTCTTGTTTAAATTGGTTTTAACAAAACTGGGAATTATGTGATTCAGTGCTCCTTATTACTTACATAATTGTGGTAATAATTACATAAAACCTTATATTGTTGTGATGGCTTGCTTGTGTTTTCTGATGGAATCCCTCGATAGTTATGAACCTTCTAAGACCACTGTCTCGAATACCTACCAAAATAATGAAATATTTATATCACAATTAAGATATTCCTTTCTGTGACAATATTTCTATACGAATGAAGTGTTCATACTCTACAGGAAATACGGGGATAGCTCTAAGTTGCTACAAAACCTATGCAATTACCAATTTTAAAACCCTGAGTTGCTTTTAGAAGACAGACACAAGCTGAAGCAAATAAATTAGATATAATATGTATATTTTAGTTGAAAATGATAGGGACAACCAGCAGAGGCCATCTTTCAGTACTGCTGTACTTGCATTGCAGAGTTCTTCGTGAGATTTCTAGGATGGCCAGACACCAGGACCACATAAATCCACGAGCAGAGTATTTTGGCTATGTAGTAGTTTTGGGCTATTAAATATATAAAATTATTATTAAATGTAAATATAATTATATGATAGCAAACAATATATTTTATTTATCCTCTCTTGCATTGGTTTGAATATATATTCAGTAGAAAGATATCAGTGAACAGTATTATCTACACTGATTTAAGTATTTTTTCAGGAAACAATGATAGGATGAGCGAAACATGTGCCTGATGTGCTGATGGTAAGCAAGAAAACATGCTTGCCTTTAACAAGACACACTGTCTTGTGTCATAAATTATTAGAACATGAAGACAAGTCCACATCATCAGACCTAGCCCTGCACTCAGTTAGTTTAAGGCTTGTTTACCCTATGATAATTCCATCCGAGAACTATTTTATGGTAATCAGTTGGTCGTGAGAAGTACTATTATTCCTATTTATTCTCATAAGAAATATGTTTTGAAAGACAATAAGTACCATAGTTCTTTCTTTTCTTTTCTGTTCTAATCCAAAAGAAAACATAATTCTGAAATATTTTGACAGTAAACATAACCTTACTTTTTGTTTAACTGTAACTCATTTTTGGTATTTAGGAAATGAAAAACACCAACAGTAGACGTTTATAGAAGCATTAACAATCCTAATTAGATACTATTCATCTCTATACACTTTCAGAATCAAAAAAAGTTGGCCAGGTTTTTCAATGTATGGGACGTGGGCATTGTCCTTTCGAATAGTATCGGATAGACTCGACTTTCAGGTGATAAGACTGCAAAATTGCATTTTGTTGAATATAATCTTCATCTGCTCAGTTTTGACTATATTAAATCTAATATCCGCAACTGAAACTATCCGAAACTAAACTAAAGGACAATCCGAAATAATTACATATAAGCCTGGACCTCTAAAAAAAGTCGGACATAATCTTGCTAGCAAACAAATTGTGTCTATAGAGTCGGCCAGTGGGCTGTCACATACAGGCCCAAAGGCACACATTCAATTTGTTTTTAGCGAGACTATGTCCGACTTTTTTTATAGGTCCATGCTTATAATGTAATTATTGCAGATTATCCGTTCGCATCGTTCCGGATAGTTGGTGTGAATGTCAGCCTGTATGTGACAGCACACTGGCCGGCTCTATAGACACAATTTGTTGAGACTATGTCCGACTTTTTTATACGTCCATGCATGTATATAAGTAACTTAATCCTTAACGTATAATTTTGTTTCTAAATCCGTATCCAGATCCGAAATATCATATCCATAACATGTCTAAAACAAAGAGAGCTGGTAACCTCATCTGGCGGGGTCCCGCTGAGCTTCATGTGCCGCCTCCAGGAGTTGAAGTTGGCCGCGTCCGGCTGCACGTACTTATCCCCCGGGCCCACGCGGTGCGAGTGGAAGATGAACTTGTTGGGCGAGAAGAACAGCCCGCAGTACGCGCATTTGATGCACTTTGCTCGGGAGGAGTTGTACCTGTGACAAAAAAATTTGCTTTGTTATAAGACTAATAGAGTAAGATCCCAGAGCTCCCAGACGTCACCTATTTTCTTATGAATGAAATGTGGACGATTGAGTAGGTTTAGTAAATACTAAGAACACATGCTTACTCGCTAACTTGCTTAGACGGGCAATTTTGAGATATGGGGTAATGAAGGTACATACAAACATTTGCTTACTTCACGTATTTTCTAATAAGTGATTGTCACGTATGCTGTAGGCAATATCCTTAAAAACAAGGTCCCAATACTCCCAGACACATTCCGTCAGCCATTTTGCAAAATAATACGTTAACTTCACTTAAATTCTCATGCTCCATTTGTAAATATGTTCGTCAGACAACTATTTTGTTGTTTTTTCCAATAAGATAGATCAATCTAAGGGGTTGCCCCCTTAGATTGATCATCATCCCCTACGTAGGCGTAGTAATCGATCTAGAGCTCCTGATTCCAATCCTACGCGCTCTACTCATACTGTCTTTTCTAAGTCATGTGTGTAAAAACGGTGTAAGAAAATATCGTCAAGAACACGACTTGTTCCTCGAATCTTTCGAGGTCTTGTGCCACCCACCAACCCGCACTGCCAGCGTAGTGGATTATGACCTTGACATACAAAAAAAACATACAACCGAATGAGAACCTCGTATTTTTTTAAAGTCGGTTAAATTTGATTACTTAGTGTGTACAAGTAACTATTATTATTAACGAACCCTAAACTAAGCACATGCTTGTGTCTTAGGGCTAGAGCGCGCGGGTGCCAAGTTATTAAAATGTGTTTTGTATGTCAAGTGAGTGAATAGTGACTCCAACAAAGATAAAAATGTTATAAAAATGCAATACAAATATACACTGATGACTAAATATGTGAACAGACAAACAAACACAAAGTGTAATATATTCAAAAAGATCACCAGAGCTATGGTTATCCTCTGTAAATGCTGTGAATCTCTGTGTTTCTCTGTCTCTGCGTATGACAACTTTAGGAGCCACTTTCTGACAGTTTTCCTAAATTCCCTTTTCCTAAATTGTCAACAATGTATATTAACGTATATTGTCAACAAAAGAGTTCCTTCTTGCTTTGTAATCAAGAGAACAGCGTAGGTAGCGTAGCTTCCGGGCAGGAAAGATCACAAGATCACACACAAAAAGTAACAAGAATGAACCGGAAAATCAGAAATCACTTTATTGTGGACTATCGTCAAAAAATAACTTAATCTTTTCGTTTGCTCAAATCCCCCTAATTGGTATAACTGTATGACTAATAAGTTAAAGGATATACGCGTATCTCAGATTCTAAGACCAGTATGCTGAATGCGAGTTTTGTCGACAAAAAATACGTTCTAGCGTGAGAGCGTAAACTTAATATTTGTATGAATGATTATTGTTAATGCTAATGATTATTATTGTATGAATGTAATTCCAGCGGCAGCGGCGCTAGACGCGTACAAGTGTCGTCATGTTTACTCGCTCATGGTAGAACGCGATTTGTTGTCGCCAAAACTCGCACTCAGCCTACAGTACGCACAGTATTCACAACGCAATCGGATTGATCTCGACACGGAATCAAACCTCTTGGTCCTTGTCTTATCCGTTTGGAATGACAGAGATAAGGATTATTTCATGCCAGAATCGTTCCGACTAATGCTGGTCTAGTCAAGGGAACGGTGACTGCCGATCCGGAGCCCCGGGTTAAAATCCCACGCGCACCACTGGTTATTCGAAGTCATGTGCGTAACCGCTAACTTAAAACGGTGAAGTAAAACATCATTAGGAAACCGACATGTACCTAGAATATTTCCTAGTCATGTGTAATTTACCAACCCGCACTGGGCCAGCGTGTTGGCCTTGACTCTCTCCGCGAGAGGAGGCCCTGGGCCCCAGCAGTGGGAATATTTAATGGGCTGCTTATGCTGAAATCGTTCCGACTAAGTTGTGAATGAGCACAACACCCTGAAGCAAAGCTGTATGTGTGTCACCTGGCTGGTAGGAAAGCACCGCGGCACCCCCAGGCGCACTCGTGGTGGACGGCGAAGGCGAAGTCGTCTGGCAGCCGCGGAGGAGCGTTGTCACCCAGGAAAGACTTACAAAGGCGTTCAGCCTCGCGTCGCGTTATCATACCTGTGGACGAACAGAACTGTTAGCCGTAGATAGCTAATCTGTACTTCTATAGGTACTTGTATTGTAAAGTGGTAAAGTTTTTGAGTTTGTAGAGGGTAACCTATGAATCCACAGAATCGATTAAAAAAAATCTTTTACTTACATAAAGGCAAGGTAAGCAAGCGGAGTGTAGTTTGGCTGCAAGATGGGTCAATGAAATTGGCTTCATCGCGGGTCTTCAACAGGATGTTAGTAATGGGATGCTAATAGCATTTGTATAATTACCGCATCGTCTGGAAGAGACGGGCATGGCACCGGCGCGCCGTAGGATCTCCAGCTGTACCGGCGTGCATTGCACGCATGTGATGCCGAGCGCCACGCGTCGGTTGTGGATCTCGTTGTATGAGAACTGCTTCAGGAGCGTGTTGGAGATCTGCGCCAGGCACAGCCGCTCGTTCCCTTCGATCACCAGCGACACTATGGGCACGCCGTAAAGAAGTACTGTGCCCACCTGCGAGAAAACAACCTTGATATGGCAGTAAATTTATTTATTTATTTAATTAGGCGTACATAACAGATTACAGTTAATGTTAAATAACAGATAAATTATTATATTGTGATGTTCTAAACTGTTATCCAAAGCATGCACACAATAATAATAATAATAAGCATGTAAATAATAATATATTTATCTAAATAATCGTTTGATGTGTGGTTATGTCACAGTAATAGTATCTAAATCTAAATAACCATTTCATGTGTGGTTATGAAATTTGGAGCAAATATCGGTATGTAAAAAGTCTGAATGAGCAATTTGACATATTTATGTGAAATATTCTTTGAGTTATGAGGGAGTCAAAAGTGGCTCCAAATGGTTCGCATAATATTAGTCAGTGCTGTTAGGCATTTCTGTTAGCTTGAACTTGGCTTGACCGCGTGTCTATACTGTAGATCAACATCTTCATTATCTTTATACCTTCATTGGCCTATGGATAATTCAGATATGCTTAGTATAAGTAGTTAGTTAGGTTAGTATAGTGTAGTTCACATTGTAATTTAGTTTTGTTAATAGAGGCTCCGCCCTATATTACAAAAACATTAAATACTAGCGGCCCGTTCCGGCTTCGCTCGGATTTCGTTATATAAAGACTATTAATCGAAAAAAAAAAACTATCCTATCTCTCAAGTTGGACCAGACTGCTCACGGTGAATCAATTTAATTTAAAATCGGTTAAGTAGTTTAGGAATCCATCGCGGACAAACATCGTGACAGGAGATTTATATATATTAAGATAAGAAGATTAACATTACAGTGTTTCTGTTTGACAGACAGGTGACAAAGTATTCTCAATAAAGCTTTATGGGGCAGAAACTGTGGATGTCTAATTTTTACCTGATTGGGCTTACTGCTGAGCTGCAAGCCTTTGTTCTCAGTTCTGGGTTTCAGCGTTTCTCTCGGAGACATCGCCAGGTTTGTTGCTTCCATCCTGTAGAAGGAAAACTTCTAATTTAATGAAATGGTACCTAAAGTAAGGTGTTATATTTCATCGTGTAGTGTCGTAGAGACAAGGGGAAAAAAGCAACAAAACGGGTGACTTTTGAAGTTATACTTCACTAACGATCCGCCCTGCCTACACCCGTGGTATATAATATATAGCCTATAGCACTCAGGGATCACGTACAAGTCCAACGGTGAAATATATTTTTAATTCGACCCAGTAGTTCCTGAGATTAGCACGTTCAAACACTATTCAGCTTTATACCTAACTAGTAGTTCCCGAGATCCTTGCGTTCAAACAAACAAACAAACTCTTCAGCTTTATAATACCTATTAGTATAGATTTGGCGCGCTTGGAAATGTTAAGAGCGTATCTTTAACGATTTGCGCGCACCCTAACACCCAAATTCAACACACTAAGGGTAGTTGCGCGTTTTTCTTCGCCTATGCCTCAAATGACTTCTACTGCCTAGCCAACTTGGGGTTAGCGCAGAAGAAGCGCGTTACCGCGTAACAATACGCTTTAAAAATTAAAAAAGTATTCACTTCTTTATAAGTAGACACACTTTTTCCGAAATTTAAAACAATGAAAATATTTTTTCTCAAGTTTGTAAAATTTTAAAAAAATTCCGTCGTAAAATTGTTTTCAGATGATTTCAACAAATAACAATAACAACGCCTACATTTTAGTTTACACGATGCATTACAAATGACTTCAGACTAGGTATGTTGACATCAAGTCTACTTGTGGCAATACATCAATAAATTCAATATTTTATGCGGTATTACTCCAACATTCCAGATCTCATTAGCCATTATACCAATTTTCGCATTTTGCCACCATTACCACAAAACAAATCGAACAATACTGGCACATTACGGGAATGACTTCATTTAACGCTGCCGGTCTATAAATTTGCTGTGCACTGTGCACTATTTTAGGGCGCAGTCACACTGGGGCTGCAAAATAAATATGAGTCTCGGAAAATTACAGAAAGATTCCGTTAATGACTTTAGGCCTATTCCTTTTAGGCCTTTCATGATCTTAAAACCCATTAAAGGAATGTTCAAATTAATCGTCAAGATCATCGGAAGCTAAGAATTTTAACAAAATATAAAGGATTGATGCAAAGAATACCACGAGTGCGGATATATTCTGACGACTTCGGTCAAAATATAATCAAAGCAACGCATAAGCGCATAACCGTGGAGCCTTGGACCGTGGATTCTTTTTTCTTTGTTTGTTGAATAGATGGTTCTCATAGTTCTTCAGAAATTTCTGTTTTTTTTTTTATCGAAATCGGTGTGGCGGTTTGTAACATTAAAACAACCTAAAAAAAATGGTTGTCTGTAAAGTCGGTTTACTGACGATAGTTGAACGTGACAACGTCTTAAGAAATCAGTACGCTGATAGCGCGAGTAGTGATACCGCTCGACTCGGCGGGTGGCGCCCTCAGCGCTCAGCTTCGTCCGCATGGCACGGACGACGAGCTAACGGCAACGGCGTAACGTTACATGACGTCATGTTTTGCGGGCGGGCAGCCGGCTTCATCGAATTATAAGACGTTATCACGTCAATATACTTACCTTAACGTACTACTTCGTGCTACTACTACCTACTTCGTCCGTTCGTACTACTTTGCTGTTTAACTAATTGGGACAGTGTGTTCAGTTGATTTTGCAAAAATAATGAAATTTAGTAGTGTATTTTTTTTATTTTTTTTAAAGTCAGTATTCGTTTAAAAATTAAACTATGTACATATGTTTGTAGTCGCAGAGCTACACTCAGTGCACTCGCACCCTAACCTTGGATGAACGCGTAGAATAGTAACAAAAGCGATCGTTTGGTACACAAATAGGCGTTTGCCGTGTGAATACACTGTGTCGAATTACGATTGGGTTTATTGAGGGGAGCATAATGTCGCTCTGTAGGGTACGCAGGTCACTTTACTAAAAAAATATACCAGCAAGTACGTACTTATAGTAGGTATTTCGATGTTGCTTTTAGATTTAAAAGTTTTAAAATTAATGACCTCTAGAGATCTCCTTGCCGAGTTTAATGATAATGATGAAGATTGAAGACCTCTATAGAGGTGTAGTTTTGCTTTAGTCGTTGACGTGTGACTGCCGGTCAACGGTCGCAGCCGCAAGTATTGGAGGGAATCTCTAACTACCCTCAAACCAATTACAAAGATCGAACACATGTTTTTATAAAAATTCTAACCTTAACTTACTATTTATAAATACGTAGAGTATATTAAACATACATGAAGCATAGATCATTTTAAGTATTTTAAACTGGGAGCGCCTCGCGGTTTGATCCGTTCCCGTTCTCGTTTTTCCCGGGTTAAAATGAAGCCTATTTGTTATTCCAGCCTAAAACCAAAAACCACTGTTCTAAATTTCCCCCTGATCCGGTCAGCTATTTAGACAGCAGAAACCATCTAAACTTTTGCACATTTATTCGTAAGGTAATTAGTACGATTGCCGTCAAATCGATTGACTTTGATTGTAAACCGTGTGTCATTTGAAAACAGTAACAAAACACGTCACCACTTTAAAATGATTAACAGCCACTTTCGGAGCCCTAACGTGGAATCAACACGGAGGATCGGCGTGGGGTGCGAGCACCCGCGGACCCCGCGAGGGCGCGACCGCACTAAAACTGATTGACTTAAACTATCTATTATGTTAATTATTGCATATGTTCAGGTTTTTTGGCAATATCTGAAATTAAACGCCCTAGGCGTTTGAATAAATCTACATTGTTGATTGTAACTGGTAATTTTTGAAGTGAAAGCTTCTATAGATGTATTGAGCACGTTTTAGTAGGAGAAAATTGTATGGGTCCGCGTCACCGACACGATTATTTGGCGGCGTAACGTCGGAGCGGCGGTGGAGTAGCGGAGCGGGACGGGCATGTTAGACGCACTTTGCAGACAACAAACGACGTATTGTGCAAAATTAGTGCTGTTTAATTCTAAGTTATAAGTTTTCACTTCTGTCGGCAGGCTGGTAGACCCCATGACTGCCAATTTTTTTTAATTGTTGAAATATATATTCCATACGCATCATAATAGGTACTTAATAGTAGTTGTAGACAATCATCGTTTTTTTTTTTAATAAATAGTGACGAGACCAGGAGGACATGTGCCTGATGGTAAGCAACATGCCTGCCACATCACAGCACAGTGACACGCAGCTATTGGAACATGAAGAGCCCAAATCATTACCCAGCACCGCACTGCGCTCGTCACCCAGAGATCTAAGTTGTTATATCTCTAAGCCCTGTAATTTCTCTGAAAACATTGCCCTTCAAACCGGAACACAGTAATGTTTGCACATTACTGTTTGGCGGTAGAATAACTGGCAAAGGTGTGGTACTTCCCCAGGCGGACTCTGCTAAGAATCCTACCACTACTAGAATAATCCTGTACTAAAATTTCTTCTTTGTCTTTCCTGCCACTAATGATTGACTGGAAGAAATTGCTATTAGCGATAAGGCCGCCCTTTACGGTATTAGTCATAAGTATTTTATGTCTATCTTTATATTAAAAAAAAGCAAAAAAAATGTGGAACGCGAAGGATAATCTTTGTATTAAAATTCAAATAACAGAATAGATACAAGACATGCGTATGCATGATCCAAATTTCACGGCTCAGCTGTCCATAATTAATATAATTCGCGGACAATACATTTTTTATAGCGCACTTGTAGTTGCGTAGCCCTGGCCATATGGTGTTGATGCGATACAACGTCCCGGGAGGCGGCGCATGTGTTGCGTTTCGGAACTAATCTCTTTTCGAATTTCGAACTCTCGGAGCTTCGACACGGTCGTCCGCTTGTTTTGATTGTTTCGTGTTTTAAATTGTGTAACGAATCTTACCCGTTTTTAAATAACTATTGACTTCTTTCGATAAAATAACTGTTTGGCTTTAGTATTTCTAGTTTTCTCTATTTTTTGGTTGTGTAATGCGCTGTGTTTTCCATTTAGAATACAATTAAATGTTTTAACGGAAATATGTTTTTTATTATCTTAACTAAATTACAATGTAAACGTCACTAATACATACCTAAACATATTTAAATTAGTTATAGAGGAGCGAAAATCAAGTAACTTTAAGATAATGACGTAAGTTAATATGTCTAAGATGGGTCACTACAGCAGTAGAGGCAGCAGAGGCCGTTTTTCCTGAGGATGACTTTGGATTTTTTACTAAAAAAAAATATGAAAATGATAATAACTCATTAAAATTATCGTGACTATATACAGCGGGCAACCTGATGTATTTGGTCGCGAATGTTGCTGCTGTATTTGGGGTTTGAATAATAAGTATTTGATATCACCAGATTGTACATAATCAACACTTTTTTATTGTTGCTAAGTTATGGTACATTATTAGTTCTTATTTATACAGTCAATAGTTTCCATTATGATCGTGACTGGATATGGCGACGTGTCATGTGGTCATCCTAACCATTCCATAATAATAGATCGATCGGAAAAGTAGTATCTAAGCTTTTACAAACAATACATGTTTAACGTTTGGTAAACTTTTTGTGACAGTGTGTGTTTTTATTTTTCAGTTGTTTGACACATATTTTGGCTGACATTCAATCATGGAACTATGTGATGTTATTCGTAATTTTTTGTTTGTGAAACAAAAGAAAAAATCATATATACATATTACATACATACCAAGTTAATAAAAGAAAAATACGTGTACAATATTTTTTACCAATCTAACTGACGGACTAATTATTTTCTTTAGGATTACAAATAGCCTATTTCGTTCTTGAGGGAATATTTTTAAACCACCCACGCTTTTTCTAAAATTAGTGATCAGCGTAACTGCTGTCTTTTTTATTTATTGTATAGAGTGGCGGGACAAGCAGGACATGACCTTGATAGGACGTCTGACCCTGCGCTCGTCACCCAGAGATATCAGATTACATCAGAGATCAGAGATTTATCTCGCGGTAGATTCATTGGAAATATTGCCTTTCACATAGTAACGTTTGCGCACAGCTGCTTAACTGTCCAAGGTGTGGTACGTTCCCAGGCGGACTCTGTAGAGAGTTGTACCACTACTAAAGATCCTGTAATAACCACCTGTACCTAAACAGTTGTCATCTTCTGTAACCACATATGTGTGTCCTCGGTAAGTAATCCGGTGAAGTTGTAAACGTAGCTCCGATGGGTAACAAAGTAACAAAGCAATCCGGCCACAACCGATCGTTCCCTATTGACGGAATGACAACATGTTGTGCATTTTCACGGATAATCCCGGAGGGGGCAACCTTGCCCGGAGTGTAGGATGACCATAGCTTTAAATTTTACGTTGCGAGTTCCAAAATCTAAAATTAAAGAACATTTAAAAAATGCTTTGATCACCTTTTTGAATTTGCCTTGTTTTGAATGTTTTGTCAGTCTGCGGCACAGATTGTCTTTGGTCAGCTGTGTTGATATCTTTAACCGTCGATTGCCGTTTACCTATCATCAGTAGTGTTGTCTGCTTGTTTGTCATTATATCAATCAACACATACATATGTATAATAAGTATGTATTTAAAATTATATAAGTATTATATCAGCTATCTGGCCGCCATCACACAAGGTTTGCTTAGTTTGGGGTCAGATGGTGTGTGAATTGTCCACCAATATTTATTTATTTATTTATTATACCTTGGTAGGTATCTATTAATTTTTTAAATCCTCTTTCTTTTACATTAGTATCAGGTAAATTGATGTAATAAGGTGGTGCAAGATTAAGTATAACAAATTATCATGTACAAGAGTTTCATTTTAAACGAAGCCAAAAACACAGCTATAACAGGATTGATGCCTGTGTATGTGTGTAAAACCAACGAACTAATTTTGTTTGTTTCGTCGGACTTCGGCTGGAAGAGATCTCTAAACGAATGTCTCCCGATTTGGGTTAAATATTCCAATGCCAAACCATTTATAGATATGATTTCCTTAAAATTGAGAATCTTGTTAGTTGGTTAAGGCTGCTTGATGAAAATATTTATTTACAGGCAGAAATCTTTTGTGGTAGTAGGATGACTCTGCGAAATTTACCTACGGAAAATTTTCTTCGTGTTTAATGTCCTCTGTGAAGCTATAGATGTTTTGTCGATTACGCATGTCAGTAACGCAGGGTCACAAGATTTTACCCATGTAAAAAGCGTTTGACGCGCAAGTTCCACTCCGCTGCTCCACCGATGCTCCGACGCTATGTCACTACATTATAACATCGGTAACTTACAGCCGTAATTTTTCCTAACACAAAATTATAAACGCGAATAAAGAAATTTTCTCTTCAAAAAGTTTCGAAAGGTTAGTCATCTTTTTCAAGACCTTGGTCACCCTACCAAAATCCATCGATACGTTACGTCCTCGAGAGTTCAGCAAGTGCTCCTCAGAGATCCACTACACGCCCGTGCACCGAAATACCATTTAACTAATCTTTATAGGTACCAGTTGTCCCTTTCAATTGTATCGATTTATACTACCTACATTCGATAATACAGTATCGGTACGGTAATTCTTGTTGATGTATCTACAACAGAATGAATATGGATTCAATATGGGATAGATATTGATTGTGACTCTATAGAATGTATTTACGTAAGTAGGTGACTTTGAATATGACTCTTTTTGAGACTTTTAAAAGGTCTTAGGAAACTGCAAGTCTGACTATTAAGGAACATAAATAGCATAAAATTACATAATATGCAATTTTGTGTTCCCATTACTGGGATTCGGTGCTACCGATATCACAAGATAAGCCAGGATTGGCCACGCTTTTTTTTTTATAGCATAGAGTGACGAGATGAGCAGGTCATGTGCCTGATGGTAAGCAACAACATGCCTGCCACATAACAGCACAGTAACACGCAGCTATTGGAACATGATAGTCCAAATCATTACCTAGCACTGCACTGTGCTCGTCACCCAGAGATCTAAGATGTTATGTCTCTAAGCCCTGTAATTTCTCTGGAATCATTGCCCTTCAAACCGGAACACAGTAATGTTTGCACATTACGGCTTGGCGGTAAAAACGGATATGGATTCCACGCTGTGGGAATGTAGGGCACAAGTCCTCAAAAGTTTAGTAGTTTTAGAAGATCCTATCAGAGTTTTTCTTCACTCTTATACCCAATAGTTAAAATGCTCAAAAGTGCAGGTTGTATTCGAACCCACGAACTATTCAGGTGAAACCAGACGTTTTTGCCACTGGACCGCCACAGCTTAGACCTAGATGCTGGCCAAAGCATATTTATCATAATAACACACCTCGGAGATTTCCAGTAAAATGATAAAATAAAGATTCTGTTGTTAGCCGTAAAGCTTATTTTTTTTACAAATTCATGGTTATTTTTCATGGTATTTTTTCATGGTCATTAAGTTTTTTTTTACAAATTCATGGATACTTATTGTGTAAAAATAAAACGTTTCTAGGTAATATGCTTAAACAAACGACAATAAAGATGTATTTTTAGATTAATTTTAACACAAAATTGAGTTGTATTTTCCGACTTCATGTTTTTCACAAACGTCGGAAATTTTTGAAGCGATTTGACCGTGTTCTCTTGAAAGCGTCAATAAGCCAGATACACCGAAGCGTTGTCACGCTTGTTAAAACACACTCAGAAAAACTCTGCAATACTCTATCTGCTTTTGTGTTCTCCAATAAGTACAACCTGCGTGTCTAAAAATCTGGAGTAAGAAAAGGATGTTACACTTTAAAAGTAAAAGTGTTACATCCTAGGTCGTGATAATTCTTAATACCTTGCTAATATTGGTTAAACGTAAATATTAATACGTAAAAAATATAAACGTGAAAGGTTATGTTGTTATTCTTTTACGCAAACCCCAAAAAGTTATCTTAAAAAATCTAGACTCGTTTGAAATTGACCGTGCTCAAATACTGGACTGATTTTTGCCTCGGTTAAGCCTTGAGTAAATATTTGGAAATCTACAGATATAAACCCAAATACAATCCAAATTTTGTGTCTGTTACATTCAGAGATTTAAGCTTCCAAATCACAATCGCACTCGATAAAGGGTGGATTTTACGCTGACTACCGCTAAAATTGTTTCCAATCGTTGTATTTTATTTGTTTACAAAATGTGAGGGCCGCGACCACAATATCACGAACAGAAATTGACCAAATCGGTTTATAATATTGTGGGGAGTCTCGTATTGAAAAATACTTGACAATAAGGGTTGTACGTTGTAGAGCTTAAGTATTGGTGATTTTATATTTTTGCTAACTTTTACCGACGGCTTTTCAAATAAGGATTCACTTTATAAGATAAATTCTGAAATATTATTTTACTCTCAACCAATTTATAAAACATTTGTATTGTCCATTGGCCCATTCCAGAGTAGGTAGGTAGGTATATACAAATAATACAAATAGATTTTTAACAAGTTAATAATTTTATGAAGTTTTCTCTACATCGAAACATTATTTTTACGAATTCGTACAGAAAATTGCGGTGTTCTAGTAAGTAGTGGTAATCTGGTGGCTAGAGAGTCGGATTTGACAATCATGAAGTCGTAGATTCGAATCCCGCATTCACCGAGGTGTAACAGTGAAGATAAACATCACGAGGATACCGTAACATAACAGGAAGGATATGTTTCGAGGACAAATGTCACCCGCTAACCACACAGCGTGGTGAATAACCCTTGAATGTTCTTGTGAGGAGAGGTCTCGATTCCCAGCAGTGAAGACAAGGGCCATAGTAGGCTGTTTACATGTACAATTCTGTAGGAAATCTATTAGACGAAAATCTCACTCTGTTTGTTAAACCCCTTCTAAAATGACACAACGGATTTTAATTATTAAATTGTTCGTATATGTTTATTTTGAATCGCTATTTTAATAGTATTTGTGTTAGCGTATTATTACTTTTGTTTTCAAACTAACTTTTTGGTCGTGAATTTTTTTACACGGAATGTCGCGTCATTTTAACATTTTATACATGCATTCTTTTGCTTTGATAATTTAAATGCTATCAACGTCAGCCGGCTCAGCCAGTAATAAATAAATACCAGTACCATTCAAAAGAATCCCCGAAACTCCGAAAAGTTATACATTTTTAAACAGTAACAAAACTAAACGTACAAGCCCCATTCATCGCTCATCCGCCCGCTCACGAAGAATAGACCGGGGAACAAAGCCGTCGGAATGGTGGGACCTTTAAACAAACTACGTTTCGGATTGCTTGTACAAAATTAATTCGTGCAAAGACGTTATTTACTTTGCTACTTTGTTCGCTTAATTGGAGACGGGCGGAGATAATTCGAGAATCCATATTTAATGGGCTCCGCTCCCCGAGGACTCACCTGGAGACAGATTTAAGCTGGATTTCAAAATATACTGGGCCGTGGGAGAGACGGTTTCGTTATGGGTAAAGAATTTGTTTTATCAATTTGATTTTCGACATTTCATTTTAGTGATAGAAAATTAGTTTCACTTTTTAGGGTTCCGTAAAACGTAAAAACGGAACCCTTATAGATTCGTCATGTCTGTCTGTCTGTCCGTCCGTATGTCACAGCCACTTTTTGCCGAAACTATGAGAACTACACTATTGAAACTTGGTAAGTAGATGTATTCTGTGAACCGCATTAAAATTTTTACAAAAAAAAAAAAAAAATAGTGTTGCCACCCATACTTAGAACTGAAACTCAACATTTTTTTTTCATCAAACCTACACGTGTGGGATGTCTATCGATAGGTCATAAAAAATGATGTTAAGGTTTCAAATTTAGTTTTTGTTTCAAATTTAGATCCGTCGCTGTTTCGCGTTAAATTCCGAGTTCTGGTAGCAGAATTTGGGTAAATATTTGAAACAAGTTGAAAACTTGTCACGTCAGTTCTCCTATTACATCCCAACACAGAGGAGGCACACCTGGCTGATGAGTAGCGCGGCAAAATGAATCCCTGAATTTAGATCACCTGGCACGTAGAAGGTCTTACCAAAAAGATATATATTTTTTATCAGTCATAAAATATACAATTAAAATTTCAAATTGCCTCAAATACATTTTTTTTTTTAACTTGAATAGTTTTACACTTGACCGCCATCTCGCCTGTTGTTAAGCGACGATGCGGCCTACGATGAAACGTGCTTACCTAGAAGAAACCGATTCACTCTCGACTTGAAGACACCAAGATTATAACTATCAGGAAAAATCCACTCTGGTAGCTCATTCCACAGCCTAGACGTTCTTATCACAAAAGTAGAGTCAAACCTCTTTGTTCGTGTCCTTGGAACATCAACCATGAAACGATGTCGCTTTCTCGAGCTACGAGCAGTCCGATAGAAAAAGGGGCAAGGTGGTATTAAGTTATGCAGATCAGTCGCGCACTCTCCGAAATGTATCCGATAAAAAACCGATAGGCTAGCAATTTTGCGGCGATGTTCAAGACTTTGAAGTCTTTTTCGCACAAGAGTATCATCGCCTATGAGCCTTTTGGCACGTTTCTCGATTGATTCCAGAGCCTCGAGCTGATACTTAGCCCGATACATTGCACGCGTCTGGTAATCTTAAAACCTCGACCAAATCGACCAAATCTAAAAATGCTGACATGCGGGTAAACTCGGGAAAGTTTACCTGAAGATTTCTTATCATTTCCAAGCGCGACGCTAGAGTTCAATTTACAGCCCAAGAAAAAGTCTGTGGCGCGCCAAAAGAAGTTTTCACTTCAAAATGTTCGTCATAAGGACTGGCGATAAAAGCGAATATGTTTATGAACTTTGACTTTGACTTTGTTCTGAGAGCTGGTAGTAAAATTTGGGTAGGTATTTGAGGCAAGCTGAAAACTTGTCACGTAGTTCGCCTATTATATCCCTACACGGAGGTGCCGACCTTGCTGGCGAGTAGCGGGGCAAAATGAATCCCTCAATTTAGATCACCTACTGGCAACTAGATACTCGTAGTCCCTCCAAAATGATCTCTATTTTTGTGAATCCCTGTTTTTTGGTTATAAATAATAACACACAGTTCAGTAAATTTCAAATTGCCTCAAGCCCATTTTGTTGTATATTTTGCAAAACATATTTGCACGCGCCTTGCAATGTTATAAGACTAAATCGTCTAGCTTTTTTATTTCTTATTCGTCAAACATTAAACAACAACATATAAAAATGGCATATTGCCACAAACATGTTCATTAAATTAAAAAAAAATTAAAAAAATATGTATACATTGCCTGTGAGCAGCCAGGTCTCCAGCTCCGTGTTAGGGTATAAACAGGAGAGCTATATGACAAGTTTTCAACTTGTCCCAAAAGCCTACCCAACATTTGCTAGCAGCCCTCGGAATAATACATGTAAATTAAAGTATTAAACAGTACTATAATGTGGTACCATACATTACCTGTACAGCTATAGAAAGATTGCTATTATGCAAGTTGGTGACGAAAACTCACTAGATTTAACCCATCCAATAAGCATTTAACAACCGACGCTACGCCCCCGCCGGCACCGTCGGCACTTGTATGTGGAACCGGTAGGACTCTTTGCAGAGTCGCCTGGGGAAGTACCACACCTTTACCAGTTATTCTACCGCCAAGCAATGAAGGAACATCACTGTGTTCCGGTTTGGGCAATGTTTCCAGATAAATTACAGGGCATAGAGATGGATCATCTTATATCTCCAGGTGACGAGAGCAGCGCGGCAGGTAATGATTTGGACTCATCATGATTCAAACGTGTCATTGTGCTCGTCTAGTCTAGTCCTACTAATATTATAAATGTCAATGTATGGATGTTTGTTGCTCAATCACGTGCTAACGTATGAACGGATTGGGCTGAAATTTGGTACACAGATAGATTACTACTTTACTTATTTAGATACTTTTTATCCCGAAAAAACAACGGGAACGGGAACTTTGCGAGTAACGCCGCGGGGCGCTGCTAGTATATTATAAAAAACTCAGCGGTTACCCGAATTCACAGGATTTTCCCCAACTAAAAAGTATTGAACGCGACTAAAGAAGTTTTGACTTCAAAAATGTACAGTTCTAACAAACAGCCGACAAAACCTCGCAACATTAACGGCACTAGTTGCATAAAACCTGATTATTTCCCACCCCGACATCGTGAAAGTTAATAAAAACTCCCTCCGCAGTCCGCAGCCATCCTCATCAAATCAAGTCAACAGATGTCATTTCGCCGCCTTCTATTCAATTACTTTTATAAACATATTCCCGGAGATTTGCATGTTTATATCCAAGTTAGCGAGTTGACGACGCCTTGTTACTTAAACTTTGTCGTTTGAGATAAAAACGTCGCCTGTGAGGCAATTTGAATTTTATATCGCTTAGTTTTATGAGATTTGTTCGGGGCGAGATTAAATTACTGGGCGAATGTTTGTTGTCTCATTTTTGTTGTTGAAATTTAAATTGATTTATTGATAGGGCTTGTTTTTAGGAATTCGTACCTCTGGTCGTGTGTGAATTTAATGGAGTCTTTGTAATTTCACTGAAAACATTTTTCTTCAAATCGGAACACAGTAAATGTTTGAACCTTACTCCTTTGTGGCGGTATAATTGGCAACGATGTTGTATTTCTCCAGGCGGAATCTGCAAAGCCACTACATGTTTATGTGTATATATGGAAATAAGGTCATTTTATTATTGAATCTTGTGTTAATTTTTGGCAGCAATTTTAATGAAAGAGATGAAACTAATAAATTTCTCTGAAACTAAACGTGCATTCTGTACATTGTAGCGATTGTAACGCGTAGCACCGAGTGTATGCTACGCCGCCGGCGGCGGCTACGAAATGGGGCGGATGCCGCTACGAAAGCTAACTACATGAAAAAATAATTGTATTTTTGAATTTATATACAATTTATTATGGTGTGTCTTTTAATTTGTAATAAATAACAAATTATTTTAAATTGTTAAAGATATGTATTACTAGCTTAGATTTTAGTTTAGATCCACTAGTGATCATTTTATTCACGTTAGACTAATTCTAACAGATATCATTAACTATTTTAAATATTAACTATTAATAAAAATGTAGTAATACTATTTTATTAAATAAAAAATATGTAACCTTCATTCTTTATTAGTCTGTAACTTGCATTTGTATATTCATATAGGTTTGTTTTAAGTAATAATCATTCCTATAAATAAATGAAGTATTCTACTTATAAATTTGTAATCTGAATCTCGGAAATGGCTTTAACGATTTTCATGAAATTTAGTAAACAGTGGGTTTCGGGGGTAATGAATCGATATCACTAGGATTCATTTTAGACACCTCGTATAATTTAAAGTTCGGTCACCTAGGTGCTGAGTTTTAAATGAAGAAACAGTCTCTAATTTTCACCAATGGTAAGGTATACGGACAACAGTACTCAATATTTTCTATTTCCGTCGAGTATTTTAAAAAACCAACGAATAAACATCATCTTTTCGCCACGTCAGTGTGGTCGGAAAAAAATCTGCTAACTATAACCTAACCTTTCATTTCTTTCTTACATCAGGTGAAATACCAGTCAAGTGTAAACCTATCTTTAATAATCATACTTAGTACGAGTATCTACAAGTTAATGTGTTCGTAATGAATTCGCCGCGAATCGTGCGACCCCTGTTTGTCTTTCAATTATGGGGTCTCCGAGGACCCCTCCCGGCTGAGGGGTGCCGCTTAAACAACGCAACACCATGGATATTTAGAGGGACAAAAATTAAATCCACCGATTAGTGTATCCTGTACCGAACGCAATTTTCGGGTGCACTGAGCCTAATAAATGAGTTTTGGTGAATTGTGCTGTTCAATTCTTGCGTATTTTTTGAAATCATATTATGATCGATGGATAGTGTACAATTATACAGGATTGATAGATAGTTTTTAGTATCCATTATTTACTATCCATCCAATACCAAAACTAAATAAATATATTAAATGGCTACCGGGAATCTTTTCCAGGCAATTGAAGATGGGTACAAACATTAAATGGAAAGCGACGGAGGTGGTAAAATGTAACCTATCGTATTTGTAATTAAAATGCTATGCCCGCCAACTTGTCTGATGTTAAACGCCTATGTGGTCTACAATAGAACGCGTATACTTAATAGATTCACTCTCGACTTAAAGATAGTAGATAGGTAACCAAAAATAAAAATCCATAGGGGCAAATTAATTCAACTGTGTAGCATGCGCGGCTCCAGGGGGGGGGGTCACGGGGGACATGAGCTCCCCCCCCAAAATCATATACATTAGATCAAAAATCTAAAAAAAATCAAAATGTCTAATAGTACTTGTAATGACTATTTTTAAACGCGGGAAAACAACTGGAACGTCAACTACGCGAGTAAAATCGTGGGGCGCTACTAGTAGTATTTTTTACTCGATTTATTGTATTTCTACTCGTGACCCCCCCCCCCCAATCTGAGGCTGCGTACTGGTGACCCCCCCCCCCCCCTAATTTCGAGGCTGGGACCGCGTCTGCTGTGTAGTTGTTTGTAGTTACGAAGATTATTTTAGAATCCGACTGTAAAATACTTAACAATTGATAGTAATTATCAGATATATGAGAATTTTGTATTTCGATTTTTTTACTATTGCTAGCACTCCATCCCGGCTTTGAACATGGTACTATAGCACTCAAGGATCTGGTAAATATCCTAAGGTGAATTTTTTTTGATGTCAGTCTAGTAGTTCCTAATATTATCGCGTTCAAACAAAAAAAAATAACAAAATATATAATCAGCTTTGTAATACAAAAATGTTGTATTTACTAAAAATGGGGATCCCTGCTTAAAATGGAACAATGGCGCCCAATACATAAAAATGTAACGAAATCGATAACTATGCGAGTGAATCCGTGAGACGCTACTAACATGGAAATAAAAGTTGCAGTCTAGTAATGAAGACTCCGCGTCGGAAGAATGTATCGTTTTTCATCCCTGCTCTAAAATCATTGGTTGCCTGGAAGAGATCGCTTTTAGTCTTTTAGTGATAAGGCCGCCAATTGCTACTTTATTCTGTTTTGTTATATAACTATTGTTTATTTTTTAAATTAAGTGCAATAAATAGTTAATCTACGAGTGTCTATCTAATCTGTTTTCTTCAAAAAAACAAAAACCGATTTTAATCTAAAGTTAATTTCAGACACTCGACCAAATTTTTAATTTTATATTTAATATTATATTTTATATTTAATAAATTTTTAAATTCTTCAAAGTTACGGTGGTCTAGTCGGGAGAACGGCGCCTGCCGATCCGGAGACCCCGGGTTCAAACCCCACACGCACCACTGTCTTTTCGAAGTCATGTGCGTAATGCCGCTAACTTAAAACGGTGAAGGAAAACATCGTGAGGAAACCGACATGTACCTAGAATCTTTCGAAGTCATGTGTCATCCGCCAACCCGCACTGGGCCAGCGTGGTGGATTATGGCCTTAACTCTCTCCTTGCGAGAGAAGGCCCCGAGTCCCAGCAGTGGGAACGTTTAGTGGGCTGTTGATGTTGATGTTGACCAAATTTCATAAGAATCTATCACTATCGTCTAAATATGTTAAAGCAAATTTTAGAGTTTTGTTCATATTTCTAAAACCGCTACACCGATTTAGAAAATATGGATATGGGATCACCTCTGAACTATGTATGATCTACCAAACAAAAAGAGATCCATCAAAATCGATTCACAATAGGGCACCGGACTGGGTCAAACATACACCATCCTAATTAGTCCGTCAGCTAGATCATAGAAAAATATTGGACACGTATTTTTTGTTTTTTCATAATATTAAAAATCTTCAAAGATATCAAACTTCGAGAGTGGGGGGTCGCGACGTCACTCGTGAGTAAAAATCAACTCACAAGTGACGTCACACGCAACTTCGAAGCGCTGTATCTTCGTCATTTTTTGTTTGTGAAACAAAAGAAAAAATATGTGTACAATATTTTTTGGCAATCTAACTAACGGGCTACTTAGTTTTTTTGAGGATTGTACCCTATTGGCGGCGCTATCGCGAAACATACATTAATAAAACATACACCCGAATTGATAACCTCCTCCTTTTTGGAAGTCGGTTAAAAATCACGGAGTCTCTAAAATTCAAGTGTAGTCCTTTTTAATCGCGCTTTAATTAGGTACTAGCAACGCGCCGTAGTTATATCCGCGCAGTTCCCATTCCCGTTATGTAACTGTGTTCCAAATTTCAATCCCATCCGTTCTGATGTTCCGACACGATTGAGCAACAAACATGTATACGTACATCAACATTTTCCTAATTATTATATTACAATAGGATGTATTTATGTACGTACATCTACCTAAGAATTGTTCAGGTTTTTCACTTCTGTCGGCACTCCCCCCTAGTGCCACTGTTTATTTTAAATAATGATTTAGGGATTTTTATCAAATTTTGCCGAATCAAAACCTACTCGAGTTAAATCGGTAAATATTTAATTTAAAGGAATAAGAAGTAAGTAATACCTCAACTGCCATTTTTTAAATTTCACACATGATTTCACCTATAGTTTGGTAGAAATGAAATATTAAGTATTTACCTAACTGACAGACCTGACTGTACCTAAGTTTGGGAGAGGGCAAAGACATAAATTATACACATACTACCAATTAAATTATAGTGTATTATATACTTGCGGTCCGTTCCGGCTTCGGCCATGGTACGTACCTAATATATATATAGCCTGTAGCATTCAAGGATCACGATGAAAGAATTTTTGAAATCGGACCAGTACCTACCTAGTTTCTGAAATTAGCGCGTTGAAACAAAAAACCTCTTCAGCTTTGTAATATCTATTAAGTAGGATGGATAAAAAAAGGATGATCCATTTGCCGTTTAGTGATAGTCACGGAGCTTCAAATTGATACTCACAAGATCTGGACTACCGGATCAGATTCACACACCATATCGGATTAAAATATTTAGATTTTGGGAACTGGAAACTAAACTAGTCTGAAAAATAACACACAGTTTCAAGGGAGGGTTCCATACTGTAGGTATGTGTTCCGTTTTTTTTTTTCATAAATTCTTATGATACCTAACTACTTTGTCTAATTAAAACAGTCTGACATATGTAGGTAAAAAAAATAAGACGCGTCCACCAGTAGTTTCAAACAAAAATACCCTTTGGACTAGACAAAATGTTCGTATGGGACAGCTAAAGCTATCAATGTTTCGTAAGGGGCAAAAACGCATTGTCATCGATAACCGATAGTAATATAGACCTTCGATTTGCTGATAGCATATTTACGTTTTCTGCATCAGATCTTGGAGCCAATGTTCACCTGAATTCAAACGTCAAGGTGAGACTCGAGATGTACACGTCAAAGATCAAACTAAGGTTGAGACGTTATAGTCAAAAGTTTAAATAAAAACAGATAATAACAAATACATCGTCACGATGTACAGTAAGATTAAATTAGTAGAACCCTGCGGCTTATGCGCTAGCCCAAACTTCGGTAGGCAGAAACCCTCAAGAGGTTTCTGTGTTTCGGCTAACTGACATAAGTTCCTTTAAAAATCTTACGAAATAAAATTAAGACGTACTTAAGTTGAAGGAATTGGTATCTGTCAAGGCACTAAAACGACAATATATTCTTCATCACACAATAATTGACTTGAGAAGCTGTTAGTTCATAAAACAACTTTTAAAGAGTAAAAATCCATGAACGTCTTCATTCCTCTCAACTTCACACACCTCAAACTTTAGTCCTTGATAAAAAAAAACAAAAGTTTGCCCTTGGGGATTGCCAGCAATCTTGGGGTTTGCAGGAATGTATCTATTCGTAATGTCTTGGGAGTTAAACACCCAATCTGCATCAGAGATAGTATATTCTGCTCCAACACGCAAATCGCTGACGTTGGTAATAAAGCTGCAGAGCTGAAGTGGAACCGGGTAGGCCATGTATTGGGAAATCCGTCCGAAACGTCATCAGTTCACGCGGCATACCTACCCGAGAGAAGATGGGGAGATGAGCTAGATTTGTTTTGTCCGAACATACCCTCAATGATTTGGAATCACAAAGAACGAGAGAAGGATACCAGAGGATGAGGTTACCAAAGGATGATTTACAATAAAAATTAAGAAAAAATTGAAACGTACGCGAATAAAAGAAACTAATTTAACTTAAACTTACCTTGAGTAATTTCACTGAACACTGCACAATCAAAACATAATTTCAACATGCAATTACAATCGCGAGTAGCAACCCTATCTCCGCGACGGGTCCGCGCACACTACACCGTCACTCGGAGAGCAATACGAGAGCCAATAAGAGCCACGCCTACTATGCAAGCCCCTCCCCCACAAACGAGCCGCCCAATAGGGCTGCCAGTAAAACCTTATTTACCTCAATCTCCCGCCCGCCGACTGTCTCTCCCCTTATCGATTGGACAACCCCGGCACTTATTTAAGGCGGCAGAACTGAATTAATTTTGTGATTGAAATTACAAGTATTATGGTATTAATTTGTTCGCGCCTGGCTCGTTCGATTAAAACACTGCTTCGATTGTGAGAGTTTTTATGTGGTGATCGTATTTTGTTATTTACGGTTCCCTGATTTTGTTTGTGTTTAATGACTTTTGTATTTCGTAGCCTTGGTATAAAATTAGGTCAAATGAAATCTTACGAAAAATTTGAGGTAGTAGGTAATATTTTTAGTCGCGTAGAAAGTTAGAACTGATAGGTTTTATTTTAGTAGGTATGTAGTCTGCCTGGGGTAGTACTTAGTGGGTTATTTAACCGCTCCACAGTGATGTGTAGGTATGCATCATTGTATAAGTAGGTAGGTAGTGGTTTGAGAGTCAATTTTTTCAGCGCAAGCTTCCACTGGGCACTTAGGCGTAATTCTTTCTTACTCTACAGTGTAGAGTCTACGTCTACACTATTGACTGGCCTTGTGGCTTAGGGGGTAGTAGCTCTGCCTGCGAAGCCGAGGGTCGTGGGTTCGATTCCCACCCAGTGCAAATATTTGTGTGATGAATTCAAATGTTTGCACTGTGTTTCTATGTATAATAAGTATGTATTTAAAACTATACAAGTATTATATCAGCTATCTGGCCGCCATATTACAAGCTCTGCTTAGTTTGGGGTCAGATGGTGTTGTGTGTGAATTGTCCACGAATATTTTTTTATTAATAGACCTTCATAGACATTGATGATTAAGATATGTAGATAGATATAGATATTGGGGGGACAATTCACACACAACACCATCTGACCCCAAACTAAGCAAAGCTTGTGTGATGGCGGCCAGATAGCTGATATAATACTTGTATAGTTTTAAATACATATTTATTATACATATAAACACCCAGACACAGTGCAAACATTTGAATTCATCACACAAATATTTGCACTGGGTGGGAATCGAACCCACGACCCTCGGCTTCGCAGGCAGAGCTACTACCAACTAAGCCACGAGGCGAGTAGGTAAGTAGTTTAGTTTGGTGTTTAAATATTTTTTAATCTTTAAAATAAATAGCAAATACTACAAAATTTGCGAGTCAAATGCTATTTCCTACCCGCGTAAAAATGTGTTTTAAATTTATTCTTGATCATGGATACTAGTCATTCAGCCCTCATGTTAGTCTCCTCTGTGTTGCTGTGCTTTTTACCTTACTAGGTAGGTATGTATATTCAATTTTAATTTATACATCGTCTTTGTTTTATATTATTAAAATTATTTAGTAGTCTTTAATAGTTAAGTATTTATTATTTTAGTTTTCACTTCTGCCGTGCGGTCTTGAGCGCACATTTTTTTTTTAATAAAGAGGACAAGCTGAACAGGATATGTGCCTGATGGTAAGCAACGTGCCTGCCACATAGCACAGTAGCATTACACTGCGCTCGGCACCCAGAGATATAAGATGATTTATTCCCTGCAATTTCTCTGGAAGCATTGCCCTACAAACCGGAACACAATCAGACATCAACATGTTTGATCGGAGGACAGGAGACTGTAAAACTGCTTCGAGGTAAAATAACTGGCAAAGATGATTGTGAGATGAATTTAGGCCAATTGTCCACGTAGCTGCACGACATCCGCACGATTTCGACAATTGTCGGATGCAAGACGAATGCTTGCATCTTGCGTACAAATAATGAAGTCTGTGTCCACGAAGCGACAACGACACGACAGCCAGCACGTCTTGCGTTTGTTTGTAGGATGCATGCATTCGACAAAAGACAGTAGAAGCGTGCGTGGACAGTAGGCCTTATTGATAGTTTCACTGTTGACGTTCCAACGACTCGAACAAAGAACTTTGACTCGACGCTTTTGATAAGAACGTCTAGGCTGTAGAATGCGTTGCCTGAGTGGGTTTTTCCCGATGGTTACAAACTTGGTCTCTTCAAATCGAGAGTGAATTGTTTTTTTTTCTAAGTAAACACGCTCCATCGTAGACCGCATCGTCGCTAACATCAGGCGAGATGGTGGTATAGGTAATAGTAAACATATAAAAACAATGTCCAGGCAAGAAAAGAAACGACATGAATTACAGAGAAAAGAGATAGGTCTGTTCAACTTCTTAATTTAAAAAAAACCAGTTTGTTCCCAGTGAACCTTTCACGAAGTCCACCGATATTCATGAAAGTTGGCATTTATGTGTAATTTTGTCCAACTTGAGAGATAGGATAGTTTTTTTTTCGTTTTTTTTACTAGTGGACTTTATACATTATTTTTATTTTCTTACTTACTGTAGGTATAGCAATGTCTGAACGAAACCGGAACGGGCCGCTACGTAGTAATTTTTAGGGTTCCGTACCCAAAGGGTAAAAACGGAACCCTGTTACTAAGACTTGGCTGTCCGTCCGTCCGTTCGTCCGTCTGTCACCAAGCTGTATCTCAAGAACGGTGATAGCTAGACAGTTGAAATTTTCACAAATGATGTATTTCTATTGCCGCTATAACAACAAATACTAAAAATAAAAAATAAAAATATTTGGGGGGTTCTCATACAACAAACTTGATTTTTTTTCGCCGTTTCTTGCTCGATTAGTCCGTCCCAAGCAAACTAGATGGTGCTACTAGTAAAAATAAAACGCGATATCGAATTTGTCGTCAGAATCATGAGGACAAACTTAAAATTATAAAAATTTTTGGATGATAGATGATGTATACAGAATTCCGAATAAAGCCGAAGACGTTTTCGCCGTTTATCTGCGAATGGTACGGAACCCTTCGTGCGGGAATCCCACTCGCACTTGGCCGGTTTTATGTAAGTAGGTATAATTTGGTTTCATAGTTGATGCTCCTAAAAACTCGAAGGAAGAAGTTTGACTCCACTTTTGTAATAAGGATGTTTATACTTTTGTATGCGTTACGTAGGTAGGTATTTTTTTCTAAAGGATATGTCACAGTAATTTTGTTTTTAATTTATAATGTGACATTTTTATGGTGACAGATATAATCTGATTGTCTTAAATTCTAAAGTGTATCTGTTTGTTCTACGTTAAGTTGTGCACTGCTTTGTGGACGATCGTGGATCGGGTCAATAATAACGTAATAGAAGAGACGGTCTTCAAGTAACCTATTAAAACGATAAAATAAATGCATGCAGCCTACTAAATCTTCCCACGGATGAGACTCGGGGTATTCTCTAGCAAGGAGAGAATCTAGACCATAATCCACCAAGCTGACATAGTGCGGTTTGGCGGATAGGTAACACATGAACTTGAAAGATTCTAGGGACATGTCGGTTTCCTCATGACGTTTTTCCTTCACCGCTTTTTTAAGTTAGCAGCATTACACACAGGACTTGGAAAAGACAGTGCTATACAGTTTTCAGCGTGACCGTGTTTTTATGGGGAGGATTGTTGCTCACCATCAGGCATATATCATGCTCGCCCCGTCACTCCTTATTATAAAAAGGGTCAGCGCGCACCAGGCGGTCAGAGCTGCCAACGAGCGGAGTGACAACACTTTATTATGTCAGCATTGAGCAACGACGTCACCGCTAGGGCTGTCTCACATCGATTGGAAAGTATCGATTATTTCAAACTAATATCGAACGATCCCTTTAGTAGATACTTAACCGCAACGCACAAATACAATCATTATTTGTTAATTAATTGTCAATTATAATTCAGAAATTGCGCCCAGTAATTTTACCTACTTATTTCCTATTTTGCGTTTTCCCGCAACAAAAAGTACCCTAAGTATTATTCCATACTATAATATTTTTCTGCAAAGAAATTAATCCGTAATCATAGCTGTTTTGCGTTTCTGTCTGTCTATCAAGGCCTGCATAGGTCGCCATTATGACTAGTTTTAAACGATGGTGCCGTCGACGGTGCGACGCATATAAAATATCGATGCACTCTTGATTAGTAGAAATAACCATTACATAATTATGTCACCGTAAAATTGTAAAAATCGTAATCTAACGACGTCATATATACAACCTAACCTATCGTGAGGTTATAATCTTACGCGTTATATTATAATCGCGGAAGCCTGGTTGCCTGGAAGATATTGCTCTCAGCAATAAGGCCGCTACTTGTGGTGCTAGTTTATACGTTTTTCACTGTAATTTCTTTTATTTGTTGTATCACAACAAAGAGTTTTCTATCTATAAGTTTACATAGATATGTATAATCTGACGGAATTGGCAATTTTACCGTCACATATAAGTACATCGACAAAAACCCATTCCGTAACGCTCATTTTAATACCAATGCAAATAAATACCTACAAAACTTTCTCGCTAACTTAGGCTTTTAAAACCTTAAGAAACCTAAGATAGTAATTTGATAAATTTGTAATTGATAATATGTTATTTGCGGGTAGGATAATTAATGAGTGTCGAGATTTAGGTATTAGTCTAGGACAGTCTATTTGATTTTAAGGCAACTTGTCGTTCCTCACATAAAACAGTTTTTTATAATATTTTGTTATAATGGCAAAATTAATTGTAAGCATAGGTGATCCCAAATGTATCTCGCAATTAGGGCATGGATACCGGTATTCGGTATTACCGAAAAACCGGTAATACCGGACTATTTGAGGCAATTCTGAATACCGATATTGAAATTGCAAATACCGGTTTTTCGGTATTATGAATAAAGAAATTAAATTCATAAATAAAACCCATAAAGCAGCTCTAGACTACGAAAATAACAATCAATAATCAATTGCAAATCATTTTATGATTGTAAACTTGATGAGCGGCAGTCTTACGTCATTTTTTCTCATGGTTTATACGAAATACTGTAAATGTATTAATAAAAACTTGATTTGCACTAAAAAGAGTAACATAAAGTATTTTTAACCCCCGACAAAAAAAGGGTTTTATAAGTTTGACGTCGATGTCTGTCTGTCTCTGTGTGTGTCTGTCTGTGGCACCGTAAAGCTCAAACGGATGGGCCGATTATGCTGTTTTTTTGTTTAAAGGTTAATTCCCGTGCGGTGGTTCTTAGCTATGTTTAGTTAATATCGATTCAAGATGGCCGCCTCCACAAAGTATCTAAATTTATTAAAAAATATACAAAAATTCTTCACAACCTCCCTCAATATGGGTAATCAAATGATAGGGCTTGACTAGTAAAATACTATACACTGACAAGTTTTGGCCGACCCGAGATGGCCGCCACAACAAATGGCGAATTACATTATTATTTTCACTACTACCTCAATATGGGTATCAAAAGAAAGGACTTGACTAGTAGAATGTCGTACAGATTACAAATTCGAGGTAGTCGGGGGTAAATATATTTTTTTTATTTTGGTCTTGTGATGCATATCAACTAAACCAACTTCAAAACCACAAATAATCACTCAAAAGCGAAAAATAAATTATTATAACTATTTTAAGCGCTACTCACTCATCTGTTTGAGGTCGATACCAGCCATACCAATCCATAAATACCATCTACCTACAAGTAATTGCACTACTTACTAGGTACATAACATCTACCTACTAGCTTTTTCACTTGACTGGCTACGACATCAAATAGATGAGTGAGTTGGACTTATAATAGTTACATTAATTTATGTTTCGCTTTTGAGTACTGTTTTGTGGTTTTGAAGTTGGTTTAATTTTTCGTATAAAACTAACGAGCGTAAACTAGCTTAAAATTTATGCGTATATATTGATAGAGTTTGAAATGCTAAATTAAGTAGGTAGGTACCGGATTTACTATACAGAATAGCTGAGACGTACTTCTTAGCAATATATAATATGTATAATACCGAAAAAATACCGAAAAACCGGGATCCCGGTTTTAAAAATTTGAATACCGAAAAAATACCGGTTTTGTCAGAAGTCCAATACCGCCATGCCCTACTCGCAATCTCCTTTACTTCATCGATATTTGCTGATGGCACATCCCTATTTTATCAATTGACATGGCTACAAGGGCGCTACCCTTCAACACGGTTTAATTCCATAATTGAGGGTTAAATCTCTCCGACAAGCCGCCGTATGTTCATTATAACACTGTTTTTACATCATCAACAAAAGGGTAGCCTTTCAATACAAGACCATCTCGCTAAGGGTTAACATTGTCGGCACAAGGGTTAAATCGTCAAGGGTTATCTTATCTTAATGGCGTATATCATCAGTTTTATTGCGAGTTATAAATCTCGGAGCTTCGATAAGCTTTGTAAAGGTTAAACTATTGTCGAAAGTTTTCTAATAAGCATGTATTGTTTGAAGCTTTTGTTGTGTGCTTTACGTGATGAATAAAAGTTAATTGTAGTTTTTATGGATTACATGAAAAATAATAAAACAAATTTTACTAACATTACAATCACGTAAGTTTGTATGGATGCTTTCTCATACAAAAACTGCTGAATGGATCAGGTTAAATCTGATACTTTTTTTTTAATTTATTTTTATAGTACAAAGTGGGTAGGACACCTGCCTGATGGTAAGCAGTACGCCTGCCCATAACAGCACAGTGACACGCAGCTATTGGAACATGAAGAGCCCCAATCATTACCTAGCACCAGACATACTGCGCTCGTCACCCGGAGATACCTATAAGGTGTTTTATTTCTTAGCTTAGTAATTTCTCTGGAAACATTGCCCTTCAAACCGAAACATAGGAATATTTTTACACTACTGCTTGGCGGCAGAATAACTAGTAAAGGTATGGTACTTCCCCAGGCGGACTCTGGAAAGAGCCCTACCACTAAAAAAAATTGTCAGTCATAGGAACTGCCGATAGAAGTGAAAACTTATAACTCAGAATTTGGTAGCTTACCTTGGAAACTACACGGGTGTAACCGGAGGGCGTGGCCTCGCCATCATGGCATGGCCATCTAGAAATGTGTCAGCATTTCCCATTGGCTCACGCATTTCTAGATGGCCATGCCATGATGCCGAGGCCACGCCTTTTCAGCATTTTCCATTGGCTGACGCATTTCTAGATGCCCAATCGCCAAGGTCCCGAGTTTACCCGAAGATTTCTTATCATACCCGAGCGTGACGGTAGAATTCAATTTACACCCTACGAAAAATTTGTCTAGGCGCGCCTAAAGAAGTTTTCACTTCAAAATATACAGAAATAGATTATAGTCTGGAATATATGTGGGTTACTTTATATCGCGGAAAAAAATGGGAGATAAAAAAGATGAGAGAAATGGGAGAGTGAGAACTACGCAGGCAAACAATGCGGGATACTACTAGTAATATTACAAACTAGTTTCTGTCCCCGACTTCGTTATCGTAGAGCTTAGAAATTGGCTGTTCCTTGAGGGACTCAAATGATGAATGCTAGTTGGGATGTCCTTCACTCTCTCTCTCTGTCCGAGAGAAGGCCTCGAGTCTCAGCAATGAGAAAATAAATTGGACTAATGATATACTGTTACGTTACTAAGTTACGGCTGGTCTAGTCGGGAGAACGGCGCCTGCCGATCCGGAGACCCCGGGTTCAAACCCCACACGCACCACTGTCTTTTCGAAGTCATGTGCGCAATGCCGCTAACTTAAAACGGTGAAGGAAAACATCGTGAGGAAACCGACATGTACCTAGAATCTTTCGAAGTCATGTGTCATCCGCCAACCCGCACTGGGCCAGCGTGGTGGATTATGGCCTTAACTCTCTCTTTGCGAGAGAAGGCCCCGAGTCCCAGGAGTGGGAACGTTTAGTGGGCTTTTGATGATGCTGATGAATGCTATACTTAAGCATCTTAATTAACAAAAAAACTGCCAAGTGTGAGTAGGACTCGCGTACGAAGGGTTTCCACCATTTTACACCATGGCACCATTCTACTAATACTGAAAATGTCAAAGTTTGGACGTTTGTTGGTCAATCACGTCGGAACGGATTAGCTGAAATTTATAAAACAGATTACCTGGGATAACACATAGGCTACTTTTTATCGCAGGAAAATCACTGGAACGGGAACGACGGGTTAATCCACAGGCACTGTATAGGTACATATTATATGCCAAAGATCGTGAGTTCTACAATCTTTGATATATGCCATCTATTTGCTATTTTAGACTATACCTACCTACCTACTCTGTGTTTTTTTCCGAAACGACTTGTTTAAGCAACAAACATCCCAACCTTCATATTAACAATATTAGTAGTAGGATATTACCTACACCATGTATAGAACCAGCTTTAAAAAAACACCTCTAAAAAAGTGACGTCTTTTCTGTAGTAATCGGTTAGCACCCGAAACCCCGAAGAGTCCTTTTAATCACTTTGCCGAGGGCATGTTAGTTCGCAACCCGAGTCCACACGGCACGTATTCAGTAAATACAAATCAAAACGCAAATCAATATTTTTGATAGCCCAGTGGTGGGAACGCGTATTCTTTTTACAAAACATCACCATAAGATCTATGCCCTTTTATTATATACATTACTTAGGTACTTGTTCACTTGTCATGCAGGAATAATGACGAACTAAGGTGTTTTCTATTTAGAACTCCTGTCTCTTGGAAATTTCCTCCCGGCCCAGAGCCCCCATCACTGCTGCATTGCGATCTTTTGTTACCATCTGGAAGTTGGAGTCTTGTAATTTTTCCACTTGGCGGCGCAGCCGACACGTTCAACACGAAACGACTTATCGCATCAACCTAATACATGAAGGTCGCAATGTGCCGAGACAAAGCCACGACCACGAGAAGCTCTCATGCAGCTATAAAATAGCATTGGTCTTTATGGCGGTTACTGACTCGTACCTCAGTTCCGTGACGGACCAACCATAGTTCCTGAGCCTCAGGAATTGTAAGGGATCCCTAAGTCCAAGGTCCCAGGTGACGAGGGATCGTTGCTCTGATTCACAGAATCCTGAGTCACAACGCAATCGGAGTGGTCTCGACACGGAATCATATCTCTCGGTCTTTTAATCATTGTGTTGTGAATCAGTACCCAGGTATGATATAGGTATAACTGTTACGAATTCTGAGATTAAGTTATTCCAGAGAATGCTCCGAGTTTTGGTATTATAGAATCAGGCCCCTGTTCATTAACTAATCTATTGGTTCGTGGACATTAGCGTGCCCTGCCCGTGTTTTGGTTTCATTCAGCCATGAATACAAACATAACATCACACCCACTGTTTGCAGGTTATATATACGCGGTAAGCAGAACACCCAGAGTCCATGATGTAAGCCAAACTTGGAAAAGTTTCAAATGCACAGGTTAGTCATTAAAACTTACATGGATAAGTGACGAAGGAAAATATCTAGAGGAAACCAATTGTTCAAAAGAAATAATACCTAACTTCATCGATCATAACTTTCGATGACGTGTGGAATTCTCCAACCCACACTCGGCCAGCGAGGTGGATTATGGTCTTGACACATTCGTTGTCGAAGGAGCATCCAGTCCCAGCCGTTGGAACATGAAGGATGTTTATGAGAGTACTAGTGGCCCGTCTCGGTGTTAGCATACTAGCAGCGCCCCGCGGTGTTACCCGCGTAGTTCTCGTTGGTTTTTCGGGATAAAAAGTAGCCTATGTGTTCTTCCAGACTATACTCTATATGTGTTCCAAATTTCAACCCGATCCGTTCATACAGGACGTGATTGAGCAGCAAACATCCATACATTGACATTTATAATATTAGTAGGATAGTAGGATGGCCTAAGCATTCAGGGATTATGTACTACATAATCAACGGTGAAATATTTTTTGAAATCGGTCGAGTAGTTCCTAGCATTAGCGCCTTCAAACAAAATACCTCTTCAGCTTTAGGCCCTATTCAGTGCGACGCGGACCGTCCGCACGCGGACTAGGTTTTGCGTCCGTCGCGGATGAATTTGTCGTTCAGTGCGCAGCGGATCGCGCATGCGCACATTAGACGCAGCCGCCATGACAACGACAGTATGTTACGTCCGCTCCGCGCGACTGTCCGCCGAGCACTGAACAACTACATTAGAACCAAGCACCGTCCGCCCGCGGACATCCGCGGCGCGGAGGAGCGGCGCGGAGCGATTTCGACCGCGCGCGGATAGCTCTCCGCGACGCGGACAGCTCCGCGTCGCTCTGAACGCTCTGTAAAAATTCATACATTTTACCGTCCGTCGCGGACGTCCGCGTAGGTCATCCGCGTCGCACTGGATAGGCCCTTAATAATCTTATACCTTTAAACGAGCAATTCTTGTACCTATATAAATATGTATATATATATAGAATCTGAATCTCGGAAACGGCTCGACGGATTTTCATGAAATTATGTATGCAGGGGATTTCGGGGACGATAAATCGATCTAACTAGGTCTTGTTTAAAAAAAACGCATATTATGCGCGTTTTTAGACAATGAAAAACTGTCACATCCACGACACAGGACCGACCTAGTGTGGGATACAGAGTTCACATGTAGCTGAATAGCTTACAATTTTTGTAATCTTATCATGTTAACTACCGTGTCATGTAAATTTTTCAAATAAAGAGTTTTTTATTATTATTTACATTAGAATGTCAAGGTAAATTTCGCCGCGTGACGCGCCAGCATAATTAGCTCAGACGGGAAGTCGGGCACTCATAGCGGTCACGAATTAGTAGCTCCGGGTTCGAATCCAGACGGGATCTCTTTTTTTTTCAATTCGTTTTTTTTAAGAAAATCTATTTCTTGGAGTATTTTATCTGTAGGTATCTAAGTATATTTAGTATTTAAACCGAGCAAAGCTCGCTCACCCAGGTACTAGTAGTTAGATTAGAAACATGGACGTATAAAAAAGTCGGACGTAGTCTTGCTAAAACAAAAACTGTGTCCATCGAGTCGGCCACATAATATGCATGTGTGCGCTGTCACAGTATACAGGCTGACGCGCACACATCAGTGGGTCATTACACGTGCTATTTGTGTATATGCGTGCGTGTCAGCCTATCAGTGACCACCTGACAACGCACATGTGCAAATGTGGCCGACTCTTGTGACACAAACTGTGTCACACTGTTTTAGTGAGACCGACATTTTTATACGTCCATGATTAGAAGTTAATTGTATAGTCTTAAGAAGAAAATAACAATTTCCCGTTAGGGCCGTAGAGCACCCTTTCTGGGACGCCAGGTCGTTCATCGCCATGACCTTCCATAACGGCGGCGGCCCAAGCCAGCGGTCGTACTGTCTGAGAGTCTGAGGTGCCCTTACGCTAGTCTATTGTCTACAAAAACGCATTATTATTTCAGTTGCAATGATGATATTATTTTATCAATAATAGCGGCAAAGCGCGAGTCGGACTCGCCAACAGTGTAGAACAGTGTAGTTCTCATAGTTTCGTCAAAAAGTGACTGTGACATACGGACGGACAGACAGACAGACAGAGAGACATGACGAATCTATAAGGGCTCTGTTTTTACGATTTACGGAACCCTAAAAACCTGTTTAAACCTTGTTTTTTTACTAATTTATAAATGGTAATGGATGGATATTTTGATGTTTGTTGCTCAATCACGTAGTAACGTATGAACGGATCCAGCTAAAATTTCGAATACAATTCCTGGAAGAACACATAGGCTACTTATTATCCCGGCAATATAACGGGAACGGGAACTGCTGGAAACGCGGGGTGTTGCCAGTAAAGAAAGAAAACCAACAACATACAAATCAAAGATCTGACTTTGCACAATAATTGGCCAGGTTTTGGGTAGCCTTAAGCCTTGAGTAGGTAAATGTTATGATACGGTGATAATATTACACGATTAATCGCGCATCAGCATTTCGCTGTAATCGCCACCGAAAACTATAACTTATTGCTGTCTATTTAAGTCTGACATTTCTTCGAAGGCTACAAATTAAATATTTTGACAACAATAAGAGCAAGTTGCGGTCCGTCGACTCTATCTACCCTCAGATCGTCGTGAGCAATTAACGGGGGATTTGTGAACGATCTCCGGTTTAACGAACGATTTGTTGAATAGGACCGCATGCAGGTTGATGTACCTCTGCTAATTGACTACTCTCATCGGCTTACACTCATACTTTTTTTTATTGAAATGAAAAAAAAAAACGCACCACAGACAATTTTTTGCGATCGCGGGCTATGAATTGAATTCTAGCGTCACGCTCGGGAATGATAAGACATTTTCGGCTGAACTCGGGACCATTACCATTGGCTATTTAGAAATGCGTCAGCATTTCCCATTGGCTATTCTAAATGGCCATGGGCATGGCCATACCCTCCGGTTTCATCCGCTTAGATTCCAAAGTGAGCTATCAAATTCTGAGTTTTCACTTCAATCGGCAGTTCCTATGACTGCCAATTTTTGAAGTGAAAACTTCTTTCGGCGCGCCTAGACAGATTTTTCGTGGGCTGTGAATTGAATTCTAGCGTCACGCTCGGGTATGATAATAAATCTTCGGGTAAACTCGGGACCATAGCCATTGGTCATCTAGAAATCCGTCAGCCAATAGGAAATGCTGAAAGGGCGTGGCCTGGCCATCTAGAAATGCGTCAATGCGAAATGGGAATGCTAACGCATTTCTAGATGGTCATGCCATGTTGACCAGACCACACCCTCCGGTTACATCCGTGTAGTTTCCAAAGTAAGCTATCAAATTCTGAGTTATAAGTTTTCACTTCCATCAGCAGTTCCTATGACTGCCTACGTTCTAGTTTCAACACAGTTCTCTTCCATACGTTACTATCTTTAACAAAGTCATCTATATTATAATATGCCTTGCTCAATAGGTAGCTTTTTATTTCATTTTTAAACTTTGTTTCATTAAGACCTTCGACTTGTGCAGGGATTGCATTATAGAAGCGAATACGATTACATTTGAAAGAGTTATTTGTTTTCTGAAGTCTGCACTTAGGAAATACAATTTTGTGCTTATGGTGCGCTTTTGGATTCAGATCAGTTAGTTTCTTCAGTCGACTTCGATTTTTTCTTACATACATTATACATTCATAAATATACAATGAAGGGACTGTTAATATGTTTATAGTTTTGAAAATCTCCCGTACTGAATCTCTAGCTGATAAATTATATAGACCACGGATTGCTCTCTTTTGCAATATGAAAACTGAGTTTCTGTCCGCAGCTGAACCCCATAATAAAATCGCGTAGGACATAATGCTATGAAAATTGCCAAAATAAACAAGCCTAGCTGTTGCGACGTCCGATATTTTTTTAATTTGACGAACAGCGTGGGCAGCTGAACTAAGTCGGTCAGCCAGTGTCTCTATGTGAGGACCCCATTGAAGCTTTGAATCTACTGAAATACCCAGAAATCGAGTAGATTGTACAAGTTCGATGAGTTCATCTTTCAGTCTTATATCAAGTTTATCGCACATTACATTGCAGAGTGAGAATTTTATACATTTCGTTTTAGTTGGATTAAGTACTAGATTATTTGCATCAAACCATTTGTACGCAATGTCTAAAATTACGTTTATTTCTGTGAAATCGTTTATTCCTCTCTTCACTTTGAATAGAAGTGATGTATCATCGGCGAACATAACTATTTCTATATTTTTATGTTTCTTAATCATGAAAGGTAGATCATTTATGTAAATAAGAAACAGGAAAGGTCCAAGTATGGAACCTTGTGGTACACCCATTCTTATAGGCGACTCATTTGATCGCAATATTTATTTGATTGATATTAGTCGCCCGATACTTTACCCGCGTAAAATTGCTAGCTTATCGGTTTTTATCGGATACATTTCGAAGAGTGCGCGACTGATCTGCATAACTTAATACCACTTTGCCCCTTTTTCTATCGGACTTCTTGTAGCTTGAGAAAGCGACATCGTTTCATGGTTGATGTTCCAAAGACACGAACGAAAAAGGTTTGACTCTACTTTTGTGATAAGAACGTCTAGGCTGTGGAATGAGCTACCAGAGTGGATTTTCTCCGATAGTTATAATCTTAGTGTCTTCAAGTCGACAGTGAATCGGTTTCTTCTAGGTAAGCACGCTTCATCGTAGGCCGCATCGTCGCTTATCATCAGGCGAGATGGTGGTCAAGTGTACACCTATTCAAGTTAAAAATAAAATAATTAGGATAATTTCTTCATGGAAAAGGGCTCTCATTTTTTTCGGAATGATAAGTAGCCTTGTTGTTAGTCTAGGTAGCCTATTCGGTTTCCAAATTAAAACTTTATAGGCTCAACGGTCGTCGTAAGAACTAAAAACCATTTTTTACGACGTAACTGAGCAAAAAAACATCTAAACGTTCACATTTATACTATTAAGATTAGTTGGAAGTAGGATGCTAAGTCAGACCGACAAGTCAGTCAGGCTTCATTTCAGGCTATACTTAATAGATTTTAAGTTATGTTATGTTATCTAGGTATTGTAAGTAATCATTTTCAGGACTGACCTTTGAGCTTGGTACATATTTAAATCTCACTTTTGTTGCTTTTGTGGCTGAAATCAACCACTAAGACAATTCATGTTTTACAAATAAGTAAGTATCATACAAGGAATTTGTATACTAGTACCTATACAAATTCCTTGGTATCATATCAGCTATCTGGCTCTCATAGTACCAACAATCTTTGCTTAGTTTGAGAATGATGTGAGAAATGTCCACCATAATGTCGAACTTGGCTCTCATTTCACATTTATGTTTTGATTAATAAGATTTTTCTTCTGGCTATAATTATATTTAAAGTAAGATTACGCTATCTCGAGTTCACGTAGGTATCCATCGTTTAAGGTGTAGTTTGGCCGCAGCTCGTCAGAACATGGGTGGGTAAGGACATAAAACTCATAAAAATGTATGAGATGGCAACGAAGCTAACAAGAGGGTCGACGCCGGCCGTCGCCGCTAGTTATTCCGCGCCATCGGTAATTCAGACAAATGAATGTTTCGTTATACGAACAACGGTGAAATGGGAACCTTGCAAACAACACTCCCCTCCGCAGGGCTATGCGAAAACTATGCCCTATTCCGAAAGGGACACGTTGTCCTCGTCTTCATTGAAATAATACTTCTTATGGCGCATCAGGGAAAAACGATGAGTTAATTTTAACTATGCGCGCGTAGATCGTCTCAAAAAACCGACACGATACTTTAAAGTTCGCTAGTCAACGTTTTAGCATAGTCTATCCAATAGATGTGCCCTGAGCACCAAGAAATTGGTTATAAACTGCGTCTCTGTGTGTGTCGTAAGTGGTTTACAATGAACCAATCTACTTGAACCCTAGAATCGCTAGCGGCGATATTTGCTGTGGTTGTAGGTAAAAACGTCCGGTGTCCACCGCTTCCTGCAACTGACTAGAACGGAAAGAGTAAAGAGTGAGCTCACTCTTCCCAACGATAACATGATTCCGTGCGCCCTGAAGTTTGGGAGGGCACATCTTTGAATTGAGATCGTTGACCGGCTCATCGGATCGGATCGGCATCTATTAGTTTTTCTTTAACTGTGATTTTACTAAACACTTTATTACTTACCTAGGTATAGATATCGCGCGAGTTGAATGCAGAGCTTAGGAATGCGGAGTGCTGTGACCGCGACAGTGACAGCACTATCTGCAGGCGCGTGAGGTGGGGCGTGCGGATAGCGGGGGGAGATGCTCCCGCTCTTTACCTCAGACCCCGACTGTATTCAACTCGCGCGCTATCTGTACCTACTTACGATATTATCTACTTGTATTATGAGCATGGGCGGATCCAGCTTTGGCTCCAGAGGGGCTCACATAGTCATTGTCAAGCCAGTGTGCGTTTTAATTAGTAGTTCACCTAGGTAATGGATCCGCCCTTGATTACGAGGGAGTATGGTCTGTCCTGTCATAATTATAAAGTAACACGAGAAACACTCTCAACAGGTATTTTCGCGGGTTACAGTGCAAGTGCGCGTGGGCCTGCGTTTATTTTAATGTTTTTTATAGGCACACTTATAATGTCTCATGTATTTATAATAATTAGTCTTACTTTAAAATGTTTAATTTGACTGTATTTTTGTATCAAATATTTTTTTCTGAATAATTTTATAACTATGACACCAACTCCAAAATAGAAAAATATGACAGTCATGGAGACTGCCGATAGAATTGAATTAAAATTGTAGTCACAGATCACTATTTATTGTAGTATCAAATGTTCCACAATATGACACCAGTACTTATGGCTTCAAATATAATAAAGAAAAGCTTTCCTTTCAGCATGTACATAAGTTCTGAACATTCCTGTACCTAGATATTTTCTGGACTCAAAGTAACTACCTCGTTATGTTGAAAAAACCCTTTCTTCCGTATTTTCACTTTACGTATGTATTTTTATACTTACGATGTCGTAACATTGGTATTTTGGATAAGTAGGTAAATAATAAATAAGTAGGTTTACTTATACATACTTAGGTTTTAAACATGGACCTTTTCAAAGTCCTTAGATTTTGGTTTTTGCTATCTTATACCTTTAAACGAGCAATTCTTGTATATACCTAACTACATATATATAGAATCTGAATCTCGTAAACGGCTCGAACGATTTTGATGAAATTATGTATGCAGATTAATTAACGTACATTCTAATAACATTACACACAAATACTTAAGCTACACAATATCATAATACACTCATAAATAAAACTAATCATATATAGGTATACAAATAGATAGATATCTAAATAAAAGACAAATAACTAAACGGTAACAGAAATAAAGAATACTAAGTAATCTAATATTTGAAGTGATCACGCAAGCGAAAAAGTAAAATTATTATTACTAGTTTGTTACTAGTTTACAAATAAGCCATTTTCCAAACAGACAGATGAAAAAAAATAATGAAGAACTTACAATTACAGAGGTTGTAGCTTTGACAAGTATAATTCTTTTACGTGATCTTTAAAAACAGGCAACGATTGCAATTTCGTAATACAGAGTGGCAGATCGTTCCATAACTGAACAGCCTGAAAGGCAAAGGACTACAAGCTACAAGGCAAAGTTACGAGTAGGTATACTAAGTGTATACTTACCTACAGGGCCTCATTAACCCTTAGGCTAATTAGGCTGCAGTTTAGGGCGCAAGGATTGGGGGGGCGTGCTGAAACCATGTCTTCGCTTGCACTATTAATCTAGCATCATTGCGATTGCGTCTACCCTACACATTTCAACTAGACCGAGACAAAACACTAAATCTAAAATCTAAATACGCTGACATCCGAACAAGTTTAGGGAGTCCTTGATTTTTAGTTTTCAGATGACCATACTCATGGTCAATGACCGCAACAACTAAGTTGTCTGCATAAACTTTTTACGCCTGACCGCTATGCAGGGACATGGCGGGGTATGTCGGGCTAAACTAGGGACTTAAACCCCTCAGGTATCTCCAGCTTGGCTAGGGGTCAGTGTTGCGAGGACACTTTTTGACTGGCCATCGACTCAGACCCACTTGCCACTGCCCTTTCGGGCTTGCCTCACGGAGGGCATTAGTACCCAGCATTTGGCCACGGTGACGTGCCGAAAACTAGCGGTGCGTCACCTCCTTGGGAAAGCCTATCCCTAGGTGGGGTGCCAGACGGCCCTAAGTGGCCGACGCCCCAGGCCCTCCAAGGGAGATGGAATGCGAGCCAGAGTGGCAGCTCTACAGGCTCGCCACCATCTCTACTTCCGCCTCAGTGGAGGCACGACAGGTTTCCACAACTCTCAATCCTCACACGATCTCTCTCTGTCCAGTATCTTAGCTAAGATCGTTGGCAGCGCGAGGTCCGCCCTCACCACCGCGGCTAGGGATAGCGCAATGGTCTCATTGGAACCCTTGTCCTTCCACTGAGCACTCTGCTAATCAGACAGCTAGTGGAGGACTCTCATCTTAGGATTTTTACTGGGCCGAAATATCAGCCGAGTAACCTTCCTAAGTCTTCCAGTCCCTCTCCCAAACCTCTACACGAACTGCTCAAAGGGGAGAGAGGCGCGTGTAGAAGTTCCCAGCACCGGCCGAGATTCGCCATCACATAACAAGATGCCACCGAAGCAAGTTGTTATGCAATGCCCTGGGTGCACCACGTGGAGGTTTCCGAGCCACGCATCACTGTATGTAAAAACTAAGCCAATACAAGTCACGGGACACGGTATGTATTTCGTTTTCTTCCTTAGTAGCTTGCAGTAACTTGTCACGATTTTGGTCATATAATGCGTAAGGTGATTTGACTTTATTTACGGTCAGCTACAAAAAATATTTGCCCCCCCCCCCCCCCTAAGTTTTGCTTGCAGAAAGTTTCAGATCCATCAGAAAATTTTCATAGGTAGTACGAAAGTACGAACCATGTTAACATTTTCCAATTAGTAAACAAAGTCGAAAGTAATTACGACTTTCTAGGCTACGATGGCGGTCCAGATTTAAGAAATTCTTCGGCATCGAGCCATGAGACAACGTGATATCATTTCTCTTAAATTGTTCTCTACCGAGCTAGAAGCTAAAAATTCATATTAAGACGCTGGATTGGGTTGGAGGTGGCCTAAACATCAATGGCGAGTACATCTCTCACCTACGATTTCCGGACGACATCGTCATCATGGCACAATCACTGGATGGCTTACATAGGTACATTGGATATTGGACAGCTCGGCTGACTCTTCTCAATCCATTAGCCTCCAGTTGAATATTGACTTATTGTCAAAACCAAAGTCATGTGTAACGAGTTGGTTGGTCCGGAACCAATTACCGTAAATGGAACCACACTTGGAATTGTTCAGAGATACGTTTACCTAGAGCAGACGCTCGAACTAGGTAGAAAGTAGTTTTGAGTGTGAGGCCATGGGCCATGGGATGGAAATAATGTAGTTGGGCTGGGGCTGACTGGGGCTTTTGCAAAACATTCGTCGATCATCACCGATCCCACAAAGTCTTACGGCAAAAGTTTACTATCAGCGCGTCCTACCCGTTATAGCCTTCTCTGCTGAAACGTGGACTCTGACAGTGAAAATGGTCCGAAATTCAAAGTCGCTCAGCGAGCTATAATATGGATGGCTATGCTTGGGGGTTCTCTAAAGGATTGCATCCTTCATCAAAGTATTTCAACGGCGAACTAAAGTCACCGACATAGCGTGTTAGCAAACTGAAGAGGCAGTGGGCCGGTCACATCTGTCATAGACCTGATAACTGTTGGGGTAGTCGTGGTCTGGAGTGGAGACCGCGAATCGGTAAACTTAGTGTAGAATGTAGTCCAGATGAAGTGACGATATAAATACTAAAGACAGCTGATGACGTTTGAAAACGTAAGTAAGGGTGGGCGCATAATACGGCACTCATGCCGATGAGTGCCGTATTATGCGCGATATCTAGGTATGACCGACAGTGGTCGAATACAAGCTGATGATAATGATGTCAACCGTAACACACCTGGCGTCCTCATAGCCTAGAGCGGTCAGAACTCTTAATCAGTCGCTGCTTACCTATATAAGTACCTAGTACTAGGTATTATTATGTAAAATATATTATCGCTACATGTAGATTTTTAAAACTACGCAACGGATTTTCATGCGTTTTTGAAGTGAAAGCTTATTTTGGCGCGCCACAGACAGATTTTTCGTGGGCTGTGAATTGAATCATAGCGTCACGTTCGGGAATGATAAGAAATCTTCGGGTAAACTCGGAACCATGGCCATGCCAATCCAAAGTAACTAACAAATTCTGAGTTACAAGTTTTCACTTCTACCGGCAGTCCCTATGACCTATGACTGCCAATTTTTTTTTAATACACCTAGGTACCTAGTGATTCAAGAGGAAGATTTAAATATGTAGGTAAGTATATATAATACGTCCTACTAATATTATAAATTAATGTCAATGTTTGGATGTTTGTAGCTCAATTACGTCGTAACGTATGAACCTGTGAACGTGCCGGCATAGAATAGATAATAGTGCCGGGCTGAAATTTGGAACTCCTTTAGATTGTACGATTGCAGCTTGAAAGAACACATCGCCTACTTTTTATCCCGGGAAAATAATGGGAACAGGAACTATGCGGGTAAAACCACGTGGCGCTGCTAGTGATGTAACCATAAATATTATATTTTTGATTGATCATCAAGTGACGAAAAATGACGAAAACATCGATTGAATTCGATTGTCATTCGTGATTGTTCATTTTTTCCGCGTTTGCCAGTTTTGGAGTTGCCAGCTGCCACCAAGTAGAGTGATGTTGCCACTTAGTTACATTATAGCTAGATCTAGCAAACATTCATCACCGTTAACGTTAAGAACAAATTTAAAAACGTAAATTATTGCTAACACTTCGTTACTTTCGAAGTGAAAACTTCTTTAGGCGCGCCACAAACAGATTTATCGTGGACTGTGAATTTAAATCTAGTGTCACGCTCGGAAATGATAAGAAATCTTCTGGTAAACTCGGAACCATGGCCATTGGCCATCTAGATAAGCATCAGCATTTCCCATTGGCCATCTAGAAATGCGTCAGCATTCGACCGAAGCAGACCGAAGAGGACTGGTTCACCCGATTAGTTTCCAATGTAAGGTATCAAATTCTTACAACATCAACAGCCCACTAAACGTTCCCACTGCTGGGACTCGGGGCCTTCTCTCGCAAGGAGAGAGTTAAGGCCAAAATCCACCACGCTGGCCCAGTGCAGGTTGGCGGTTTTTATCAAATTCTTAGTGATAAGTTTATTTTAATAATAAAATGTTACAAATTATTACGAAAAGTTGTTATGAAGATCGTTATGTTCCCGCGAACCTCCGTAAGTTGCTGACCTAGCGTCTACGCCTACGCAGAATCGTGCGACATCACGCCATGCCACCCAGAAATGCAGACTTGCGTCTGGGATAGATAATAAGTTCTCTTTAAGGCTCATAGTTCTAAGTTAAGTTAGTCTGAATAAACTCTTCAACTCATCTAGACGTAGTTAGTTTTTATTTTAATTTTAATTAAATTAGTTTTTAAAAACAGTTTCACGCGTTCCCGAAAGTTAACTGGCGCAGCCGGTAGGATTACCAGCCGCTGCTATCGCGACCACGTAGAATTCGTGACTAGTGCTTCAACAGTGTTAGTGTCTTCGCGATTGGCAGTGACAGCGGCTTTCCCTAGAATCGGAAGAAGGCCGCAGGGTAATCCTCGAACCAAAGAAATTTGTTAACCGGAGCCGGACGGAGATGGGCATGTAAGTTTTAGTGAATATAGTACTCACTGGAGTAAAATCCTCCGCTTCTTCCCATCCTATCCATGAAATACTGTTTAGTTTAAGTTGTAGGTGTAACCAGGTGACTAAAACTGCACAGGTCCTCTACATAGGTTATAAGATAATTTTAACGGTGACTAGAATTGCACCAGAAATTGAGTAAGTAAGTGAGTAACTAAGTATATCATAACATAATTTAAACGGTGACTAGAATTGCACCAGTACTTAAGTAAGTAATTAAGTAAGTATATAAGTTATATAACAGCACAAAATGACGGAGCTTAACGAGATAGCACCGCCCTTATTGCGCGACATGCTGAAGCTCATACCAGAATTCAACGGCGACACTAAGATGCTCGCATTTTTTCTAAGAAAATGCGAGTATGTCATTAGGCAATTCCAAGGCGTTGCTCAACGCAATGAATACATAATGCAGTCGATAACCAGTAGAGTCGCAGGTAGAGCCGCCGCCCTTATTAGTGAAAGGGGTGATTTTGAAAGTTATGACGATTTCAAAACACTACTAATTCAGCATTTTGGAGATCATAGAAGCGAAGAGTGTGTGGCCATAGAGTTGGAGTCATTAAAAATTAAATATAATGAGTCATACCTAGATTTTTGTAGCCGCATTCAAGATGTAAGAGCCATTTTAATTTCCAAAATTAACACTAATGTCACTAATTCTAACGAAGTTAAACATGCTAAGGCTATCATCCATAATAATACAGCTCTCAATGTTTTCCTATATAATTTGCCGGAACACCTAGTGAGAATAGTAAGACTAAAGAGCCCTACTAGTTTAGAAGAGGCCCTAAAAACTGTGATGGATGAAGTTAATTTTCACGAGCAGTATTTAATGCGGTCCAGGTTGCTTCACAACCAGGCACCCAAACCACCCATGCTGGATCCGAAGCCTCAAGCCCTTCAGGCAATAATGCAACCCCCAAATAGTAACTTCCGACCCCCGTATTTTGAAACCAGACCAAATGCTATACAACCTATGCTAGCTAAGCCGTTAGTGTCGCAAAATCAATCCGGGTACAAACCACCTGCACCACAACAGCAGTTTGGGTATAGGCCTCCGGCCCAACAACCCCTAGGTTTTAGACCACAGCCCGGTCAATTTGGCTATAAGCCAGCGGTTCAGCAGCAATTTGGCTATAAGCATCCTGCTCAACAACAGATGGGCTACAGACCCCCAGTACAACATCAGTTCGGATTTAGACCACAGCCGGGACAATTCGGATATAGAGCGCCGCAGCCTCAAGGCTATCGTCCTCCTCAACCGTTTCCCAGCGATGTGACGATGAGAACTGCCGCACAACCAGTGCCAAGACTACCCATAAACGAGATAGTAACCGAGAAATGTGGAACAGCAGACGACCCGTACGAGTACGAATACAGCGACAACAACTACCAGGAAGAGCAAAATTACATTTTATTTTATGCAGACCCAACCCGAGATTGTCAACAACCTGTTATGGAAGGGCAAGAACCAGCGCAGGAATATGATGATATAAGGGAAGAAACAAATTTGGAAAATTTTCGTGTAGAAGTGACCCAGATTCCCGAGGTAATCGAACTAAATTATGATGCCGCCCTCAAAGTACCCTATATAAAAATCGCGGAAATAGATGGCAAATTCATGTTAGACTCCGGCAGTAGCAGGTGTTTTATCAGCCCAACAAAAGCAGATATGTACTATGCCCAGTACAAAAGATACGAACCATTTCAAGTAACAAGCACGCACGCGTCTAGCTCTCATACAGAGGTAGTCGACATACCACTGTTTAAGGCCTTCAGCCAGGACATGTATCACAAATTCTTCATCTATGACGTCGACCCCAAGTATGACGGAGTTATTGGCTGGGATTTGTTAGTGAAACTAAAGGCTAAAATAGACCTGAACGACAAAACTTTAAAAACACAACATGCCAATATCCCAATTTGGAACGACCAGGAATACTTATTTAACCTCAAAGCGCGCACCGAAACTCGTGTAGAGCTGCCTGTAGATCTTGAAAATGGTGACGCTATTCTAAATTTTTTGGAATTTGACTCAAAATTCCGAATGCCTACAGCCCTAGTTAAATGTGAAAATAATTATGCGACCACCGTTATACAAAATACATCTGACGCCGACATAACTATAAAAGTAACGAAGCCTTTTAAAATCCAAAAACTCACAGACGAAAATAACATATGTGAAATTAACACGGCAGACTTAACAGACATAGACGTTGACCGAATACTCACCCAAGATTTGTCAAAATTACGACTTAATCACTTAGCACCAGAAGAACAAGATCACTCAGATACCTTATCAATATTAGATTCTGAGAGAACAGCAACCGAGAGCCCTGTTACAATTTCAGACACCGACACCATAGACCAAATCTTGAGAAAAGAGCCTGACCTATTAGTACCTTCAGACACAAGCTCAAGCGCGACAGAAACAATACATTCCGGTAAAGATTTAGAGTCACTAGACAAACGACAATCTAAAGATAAGCCAAAATACCAAAAAGCAATAGTATGTGGTGAGGTGGAACGTAATCTACTACCTATAAAAGTCCGAGATAGACAAACTAAAGTCCCAGTTAAAAATGTAAAACGCCCTCCGCAGGTGGCGCCCCCTCCTGGCGGTGGTGATATGGACGATCCAAATCCAAGGGTTCCTGAGCCAGGGCCTACAACTTCAAGAAATAAACAAAAACCCAGGTCTCCTCCCAGTTAAACAAGGCCGTGCTTTTGTACAGTACGACAGCTGGTCTATTATAAAAACAATAGATTTGAAAGGCATAGCATCCGACCTACAGTTCAATTCGCAACAATACTCTAAATTTTGTATCAAACTATCGTCTTCTAAAAATGCTTCCTCTCTTGTCAATAACTTAAAAGACTTCCAGTCCCAAATAAACTACATCCGCGACGAGGCTGTAGAGAAATTGGGGCAACTAATGCCAACTAAGCGGGTAAAACGTGGCCTTATTAACCCTCTAGGTTCTTTAATTAAAGTAGTGACAGGAAATCTAGACAATGACGACGCTATCCATTTTGAACAACTGATAACGGACACAAAAACCCGTGAGCAAGCTATTTCTAGTAAAATTACTATTATTTCTGAAATGCTGGATCACATAGTAAACTCATCTAAAATTGTAAACGAAAATACAAAAATACTGAATGACAGAGTTAACAAAATAGAACAATTTATAAAATCTAGAGACAATGACGACTTTGTAATTTTCCACATTATAAATGTATTCAATCTTTTTATTAGTAACTTCCGCTCTATTTCGACAAAACTCAGCGATGTACAGACGGCTTTAGCCCTCAGCAAGGTTTCAGTACTACACAAAGCTGTAATAGACTCTGTAGAAATCCTAAAACTATTGAAAGATATAAGTACATACGGCAACCTCATGTATCCAGTAAATGACCAGAATCTAATTAATTTAGAGGAAACATTTTCTGTCAAAACTTACCTTAAGGATAGTAGCATAAGATTTATTATCGATGTACCACTTGTAGAACAGGAATGCTATGTATATTATAAATTGTACCCACTACCCATGCTCAACCACTCTACTACCGATACCTTCACCATTATTCCTCAATATCCTTATTTACTCCAGGACGAGAAAAGATATCGCCCAATTGCCCAAAAATGCAAAGAGATAACTGCCAAGGAATATTTGTGCTCCGAAAACGATATTGCCCCCTACTCCAGAGAAACATGTGTTGAACAATTGATGCAGTACCAACAACACCCCTCAAAATGTGTTGCACAACGAATCATTACAGAAGATTTAAAAGTCCAGAGAGTTTCAGACAACAGTTGGATTATATTCTCCAAATATAAAAAGCTACTTACCCAAAAATGCGACGATGACGTCACTCAAGAGCCATTGAGAGGAACATACCTCGTTACAATCCAAAAACCATGTGATGTCATAATAGATGCCCTTCGACTGCGAGCGAACCGTTTCCGTGAGTTGGGAAACTCTTACAGCCAATTACCCATTGTGAACTTACCGGCCCTACCAGAGAATACCACAGAGGAAGCCGAACCTATAGACCTGCAAGATATCAACCTAGATGAAGTGCAGCACCTCAACTACCTTTTAAAAAAGAGTGTGAAAAGTGTTCCAAATTTAAGTGAAGTGAAAAGCCTTGGCATAGCCACAAGTGTTCTCTATATTGTGTTATCGTCATGCTTGGCGTACCTCATTTGGAAAAAGTTTATACCGTTTGTTCGAAAATTATGTAAAAATAATACTAACGTAAACGACCCCGAAAATGTAAACCCAAATCCAATTTTATTACATACTTAAGTTAAGCATAAGCTCATTGCCTCTACTCACCTTTTCAAGCATTGGAATTGCGTATTGTAGAGACAACACTAGTAATAAGTTAGAGTATAGTACATATATGTAGTAACATAAATAGGGTAAGGAAAATGTAGAAGCGAAGTTATATGGAAAATCCTTTTCCAATAACTTCGAGTCTGAGGGGGAAGGCGTTATGTTCCCGCGAACCTCCGTAAGTTGCTGACCTAGCGTCTACGCCTACGCAGAATCGTGCGACATCACGCCATGCCACCCAGAAATGCAGACTTGCGTCTGGGATAGATAATAAGTTCTCTTTAAGGCTCATAGTTCTAAGTTAAGTTAGTCTGAATAAACTCTTCAACTCATCTAGACGTAGTTAGTTTTTATTTTAATTTTAATTAAATTAGTTTTTAAAAACAGTTTCACGCGTTCCCGAAAGTTAACTAGATGCTTTTAGATCAGGAAAATATTTTGTTTTTGATTTTGTATGGAAAAATATATAGGATTTTTTATAAAACAAAAACAAACCAATTTTTCCAAAAGTGTAAATGTAATGACGGTGGAAATACGCAAAAAAATCAGAGACAATGTTTATTTTTTTCATAATTTCTCTGTTAGAGTGCGCGCAATTTAACTTTGCGCGTAGCAAAATATGGAACTAATTGACGTGCCGTCATCTTCTTGTTTACGTCAGGTGACAAGAGTATGTTTATATTCGCCGTTTTTATTAATTTCTTTTATTATGCCAAAAGTGATTAAAAGTGCTGACCGTGCCTGGCTCTATCCAAACCAATCGTGGTTGTGAAGAAGATCGAGACAATAACGGGCCAAAGAAGCCGTTTTCCAAAAGCAGAGGTATTTGACAAATAATATTTAGAGATACCATCGCAATCAAATCTGCACCTATTATTGGCATATTTTTAAGCTGAGGGTTTATTTTTGAGGTTTGATTGTTTTCATTGCCAATATTAATAGGTACCCGTGAGAAAAATATGTGAGTTCTTATGACCAAATGTGAAAATCTAGTCATTTTTTTAAAATTCTATACAAATCAAAATAGGAAACAGCGACACAGCAGTGAAGAGCAGCTGATTGTATCTTTCTCGCTCGGGTACACTCGGCGGTCCCACTTTCACCCGATCGAGCCTTATACCTAAAGTCAGCTTCATTTACCACCTAAGGAAAAATACCAAGGACAAAACCGCAGTTAGTCGAATGAAGAGGCACAAAGAATACCCACAATACCAAGTAGACAGGGCCTGATTAACCCTTAGGCTAATTAGGCTGCAGCCTAGGGCGCGAGGATCTCGAGGGGCGCGCTGAAATCATCTGGGTTTGTCGAAGGGACAGTTCAGGTTTCAGAAAGACCTCTCCACGACCGACGCCGTTCGTCCGAAGGTCCGAAGGAAGGTGTGCTCCAGTGGCGGCGTATTGTTTACGGTGTCTCCTAACATAGTAAACGCGTTCTACATCTTAATCCACCACACCACAACCACAATAGAAGTGCTGGAGTAGCCCAATATCTATGGCGCATCCCGCGCATCGTAAGAGACTACCTCTTTCACAGAGAGGTGGTGTCCCCAACATTAGAAAGGGAGGGAGCTTATCCGCATGTCACGTGGGGTTCGACAGGAGTTTGCTCTTACGCTACCCCTGTGGCACTTCGGTTGTTCAGTTACAAATAAGCAGCGCTAACTTATTTTTCCTATCGCGTGTAAGTCCGCTTTTGACCACCAACTCGCCTGATGGTAAGCGCCAGTGTGGTCAAAGATGACCTAGAAAGTACCTGTTCACTCTGACCTTGAAAAGTTCTAGATTGTATTTCTCAGGGAACAAGGAGGCCGGCAACATACCACTCTAAAGCTGTACGTACGAGAAAACTGGATTCAAACCGTTTTGTACGGATTTTGGGAATATCCACAGTGTATGGGTGGTAGTGGGCCAACTTACGACTTGCAAACTGCGTTGCATCGGTGTCGTTTATAATACCAACGGCACGCTGGTTATTGTGAGAGGCGGAGGTTTCACGAGGTGGCGGTGCTGGCGACAGTCAGTGGTAGCCAGGATTAGGAGCATCGGCCTCGAGGTGGTTTTTCACAAGTTGGAGGCCATCTGTTTCCGTGATTTCTGACGGACACCTTCACCTGCACCTGCAAGCTCTAGCCTCTAATATTGTGGTGTGTGGCGTGTCTGTCGCTGGCAAGCTGACACTGTAATATTTCGTATTTAACAGCAGATCAGCTGATCAGATGGAAGTTTGGGTCATATTTGCGTCAAGTTGAAGAGCGAACTGTCTCAGGGCCAACGCTGAGTGGGTTCAGTGAGAGCGACATAGGTACTATAGGGCACGGGTGCATCAGACGGTACCTTATTTCTTTTAGCTTGAAATTATAGAGACAGCAATAGCAAAACCAAATTCGATGTAGTTAGGCGGTAGAAAGGCTGGTGTGTCACCGGTGCAATTGCGCAGATCACACCGATCAACACGCATTGAAGATGTACCCGGGAGAAGTGGCGGACCTCTTACTGCCTACTACCTTAGCCAAGATGTTTAGCAGTGAGAGGTCATGGGAGGCGGTGGTCTCCTTTTGAGGAATCATTATCTCGCAGAAGTCGCAGATGAAGATAGCTAAGGAGCAAGAAGGAGGTGGACTCTCGCTTATCCGCGAAGGAGGAAGTGGTGACGAGAGCGAGCCACTCTGGCTCGTACCTACACCATCTCCACTTAGAGAGCCTGAGGTGTCGGACGTTCAATGCCGTCCAGCACCCTATTTCAGAAGGTGAGGTGGTGGCCCTCCCGAAAAGGTGACGCTAAAGTACTGCTGGTTTCCGTTGCATGGTTGGTGTGCAAGTACGCCACCAGTCGCGCGCAGAGTTATATTGCGAGCACTATATGATACAATTGCATTACAGCTGCTGAAAGATATGTAATAATTACTCATTCTAAAAATACAACCCTAGACAGGGCCGGATCTAGAGGAGGGCAAACGGGGCATACGCCCCGTGGCCTCCACAAATGGGGGCCTCCAAAACAAACACTTCGGGAAAAAAACAAATTTCTATAGTAAACATCTTTTACGGTTAAATTTAAACCATTTGTATTCCGAGTTTTTGGTTGAGAAATCTTAACCTAGGGTCCTCACCCTATTATTGGGTGTATTTAAACGTCCCCAACAACGAAGCTCTGCCTCGGGGCCTCTACACCTCTAAATCCGGCCCTGGTCCTAGATAAAATAAAATATGTACTTGGGTCTGTTTTCTTAGTGTAAAAAGGTAACTAAAGTAGTAGGTACAACAATAGCGCAAAATGTACCTACATGTTAATATAATAATAATTAATGTTTTTCTTGGTTTTTACTTTTGTAATGGGGCGTTTAGTGTTTTCAGAATACAAAAAATTTACTTTTTGAAGTGAAAACTTCTTTTGGCGCGCCTAGACAGATTTTTCGTGGGCTGTGAAATGAATTCTACCGTCACGCTCGGATATGATAAGAAATCTTCGGGTAAACTCGGACCATAGCCATTGGCTATCTAGAAATGCGTCATCCAATGGGGAATGCAAAAAGGGCGTGGCCTGCCATCATGGCATGGCCATCTAGAAATGCGGCAGCCAATGGGAAATGCTAATGCATTTCTAGATGGTCATGACATGATGGCCACGCCACACCCTCCGGTTACACCCGTGTAGTTTCCAAAGTAAGCTATCAAATCCTGAGTTATAAGTTTTCACTTCTATCGGCAGTTCCTATGACTGCCAATTTTTTTTAAGTGAAAACTTCTTTTGGCGCGCCTAGACAGATTTTTCGTCGGCTGTGAATTGAATTCTAGCATCAAGCTCGGGTATGATAAGAAATCTTCGGGTAAACTCGGGACCATGACAGTTGGTCATCTAGAAATGCGTCAGCCAACGGGAAATGCTGAAAGGGCGTGGCATAGCGTGAGCCAATGGAAAATGCTCACGCATTTCTAGATGGCCATTGTAACGGGCCAGGCGCCATGCGCGACCGCGTTATCAGAAGCGATAGCACAAGAACAGAATGATTCTCATCGAGATCACACGAAACGGGGATTATCCTTTAAGAGAGATTAACAATAAATAACTACTTACTTTTTGAATGATATATTGTGAGACTTATGATATTGTTTTTCTTCAGATTTATTATACACATTACTTTAGCATGAAGGCTTGTCCGGCATCAGTGGATGGCGAAGATTCATGAGCGGTCCAGAGCCAGAGGATGGTCTTTTTATGGTTGACTCAGGCTGAAGAGCAGTATGTAGCTTTCAAAGGTAACGTCGAACTGTCTGGACATTCATTCTGCGGACACAAAAGGTATAAACTTTAGTGATTTTAAAATAACTGTTCTGAAATCTAATGATACTTGTTTGAATGTTAGGTGTAATTTAGATTATTCATACGAATTACTATGTTACTTCAAACAAAGTCAAATACAAACTAAATGAGTGCGGAGTGGAATTGGTTGTGAATTAATATGATAACTTGGGTTATTGACTATTGTTAAAATGATAATGTAAAGGCAATACATATTGGAATATGTATCAAGGAATGCTCAGGCTATGTATTAGGATGGATTTATAGATAGACTCACAGCATTATGTATTATCAATTTAACTTTTGCCTACATTGTAATGAATGGGAAGGATTTATATTTGAAATATAGAGATCTATTTTTAGTATTTGTAAATTAAGCAAGTTAAATGCAGCTACAAGCCATAAGGCCATGTCATATCACAAAGCTACAAATTATCTGAAAGGTTATTGACCTATCTTTATAAGCTTTGTATAAGTATGTCATTCATATTTCAGAGAGATTTACATCTAAAATCTGAGAATTTATCTTTATTGGATGTAAGATAAGAGCTTCAAGAGAGAATGATATTGAATTAGATGAAAAATGAGAGTTTCACATGTAAAGCTTTCCCTTTTAAGAGATATGTTCATATATGCTTATAGGAATGATAATAATTGTTGTAAGAATGCCAAGTAAATAAATATAATAGGTATTAGAGGGATTAGATAGTCATAAGCAAATTATTTATGATTGTTTGGCTTCATGTTTGCAAATGAGTTAGATAGGTATTTAGTGTAACTATTTGTCAGGAGGAAATGCTGGAGCTTTGAGCTATATAACAGAGAAGTTATCACTATAGGTATGTACTTGCCTTGGATTCTCGGATTGTTTGGAGCAGCGTATTTACATTTCACAAATTACAAGAATGAGATCACATGAGTTTTCCTTTGACAAACACAGAACATAATTTAACATCATGAATATTTGAAATGCAGAAATTAATACACTTTACACAAATTGGAGTTTCCACATATTTGTTATGAGACTTGAATAGAACGGCATCGAAGTTTGGTTTGTTTACATGAAAAGAGCGCGAATTGAATTGACAAATGATTGATGGCGGGACGAAAGATTGCCAAATTTAAAAATGGTAGAAGAAATAAAATATTTATATGATTAATATCGAGTATCTTTTAAACTAAGAAAAGTTGAAGCAGATGAGTTAATTAACGAACTTTGAGTAAAAAATCAAGTACTTTAATGGAGGATTTGCAAATTTTGTTCTGAAATAAGACGTTATTGAAGGAGTTCCATTCGGTGCGAGGAGCAGTTTGAAATGATGACGTCACGCGCCAATGCGACTTGCTAGCTGGAAAGAGACGGAAATATCCTGAAAGCCTCAGTGCAAGAGAGAGAGAGAAGAGAGATATTTTAGTCAATTCACGATCTTCGCGGCGTTCATAGAAACGTCCAATACGCGGAAAACGGCGATTTCGCTTGATACACGATTTTCGTTCGGTACATTAGGAACGGCTGGTACGGGATAGACGGGATATACGCCGGATTCGTCGGAATCGTTTGATACGAAACAGAGGCTATAAATAGGATCGCTCACAAGAAATCGGGTTCTGTTTGTTTTGGAAATTTGAGGGCGTTTTTGGGGTCGGAATTTTGAGTGCATAACATCTAACAGGTTCTTTCGGTTCTGGAAATTTGAATGTTTAACATCTAGCGGGTTCTTTTGTTTTTGAATTTGAGCATGAGTTTTAAATTAATTTTGATACAATTTATTAAATTAAAAACGAGGTTGTAAATGTATTGCCTGAAATAATAATATTTAAGTGATCAATTGTTAAACCTGAGTGATATTATAACAATATGGAAATGCAGTCTTCGGTGAGTTGAATAATGAATACTTTTGTCTGCTTTTATACTAATTTATATTTCACTAAATGTTGTGCAATGGAGGAATCTATGACAACGTAACGCTAATTGATGTTATAACTTGTGCGACTTTTGATGTTTATATTTCCACAATTGCCTGATGGAAAGCGGCCAAAATAACATAACAGCCTAAACTAAATATAACAATGTAACGCTAATTGATGTTATAACTTGTGCGACTTTTGATGTTTATATTTCCACAATTGCCTGATGGAAAGCGGCCAAAATAACATAACAGCCTAAACTAAATATAACAATGTAACGCTAATTGATGTTATAACTTGTGTGACTTTTGATGTTTATATTTCCACAATTGCCTGATGGAAAGCGGCCAAAATAACATAACAGCCTAAACTAAATATAACAACGTAACGCTAATTGATGTTATAACTAGTGTGACTTTTGTATTTTATATTACCACAATTGCCTGATGGAAAGCGGCCAAAATAACATAACAGCCTAATCTAAATATAACAGCATAACGCTAACTGATGTTAGAACTTTGTTGATGGTTATATTTCCACATAAGCCTGATGTAGAGCGCCAGTTATCACATAACAGTGTATGCTTAATATAACAGCGTAACACCAACTGATGTTAGAGTTTTATCATTTAATGAATGTGTGTCAATAATTCATAATATTCCAATATGCAATATACTTACACTTCCGCTGAATAAAGATGAGATGTGGAGTTATTTACAAATAATGTAACGCTGACACTAGTTATGAGAAACTTTCTACAGATGTGTGTAGCATGCCTTTTCATATAGATTTGTGATTTTAATCGTGTGTAACATTGTATACTGTGGTTCATGTTTACATTATAGCTTTTACTTGATACCTTACTATCCTAAATGTGATAAGCTTTTGATCTGTATATCTGATGTGAAGATATATTATCTTAGAATTTGTTTTAAATATCATGTAGATATAACATGATATTCGCTGATGTTAAACGTCGACGATGATAATGTTATTACTTTGCCTATTTGTGTATTACTTGTGTCTTGCGAGAGTTTACCTTATTTCTTTTGACAAATATGTTGACCAATATGTATATTTGAATTCCACCGATTATCTGATGGAACGTAAATTTCTACAAGTATAGTTATCTAACGTCACGAAATCATTATACTAATTGTGAACATATGAGCTGGAGGATAAAGTTGTTCCATAGTCAGCTTAATACCAATTCTTAAAAATTAAAAGACAGAATTGATTTTTGCTATTGTATAATTCTTTTGGGTTTATAACTTATCAGGCAATTATCTCCAAGGTAGAGAGATCTTTGTTCTGTAAGATTTAGCGACAGTCGGGCCATGCGAAGCCGTGCCCATTGGTGAAACCTTTGCTGACAGGTGGGTTGATCCGATACATGACTTATAACTGAAGCTTACAGTACAATTTAAAATACTACTAGTAATGATTTATATCCTAAGCCCTGAGAATTATCTTTAATATTATACTTATAAATGTTTCAAGAATTGGAGTTGAGTTGAATCAATTATACTTGTGTCTTGCTTGTATAATTGAGTTGAATTCGTCATAACTGCGATTTTGATTTGTATAATTTGTACATACAAAAAGCCCGAGCTTCATTACGCGTCTGATGGCACCAGTTTTATTGCCCTTCTTTCTGGTTGTCTAGCTTAGAAGGGTGGTCGAGTCTTTTTTAAGTCGGAAGTGAACTTTCGTAAGTTCCTTCTGTAGGGGCAAACAATAAATATAAAAAAAAATATAAAAAAAAAACTAAAAAAAAAACATTTGAAAATTGGAAATGTACACTCTCTCGAGGTCTTTCCGTAGGGACAAAACAAACACATAAATCAATAAAACAAATAATCCTCAAATAAATAAACGTTCTATATAAATCTCAATAACTCTTTTCTTTACTACTTTTAAGAACAAACACAAGTAGATAGACAACAGCACCTATACATTTTGAACTATGCTCTTAATATTCTCTAATAGAAAAGTATTTAATTATGATTCATAATATCGCAAGCTGTTAGTTATAACTATATTCTGATCCTATAGAACCTTTGATTAAAGCTAATATTCATGCGAGTTGCTTCTCAAACATATTTAAAATACTTACTTCAATACTACATTTTATAGGAAATAACTTTTATCTAAGCCTGGTGATATTTTCCCTACGCTGGCAATATTAGATTTTCATTGTATAGACAGAGAATGAACTCAATGAATGTATGTTTTAATCTAGCGCCATCTAAATTACCATTTGAGAACTAACTTGATATTACTGAGGCAAATCCATAATATATTCATTTTGGTTATGAACCTTGACGGTAGAGGGAGCTAATACGATATAAAAATTAATAATAATTTAATGTCTATAAATAAACTGATGGGAGATTCTATAATTACTTACAACCTTAAAGAAATTCTGAGAGATAAGTTTTATTACCTACCTATCTAATGTTTGTTGTAAAGCTTCTATGAGACTGAGTAGAGTAGATTATAAGTTCAATTTAATATTCAAGTTTTACTTTTGTTAGGAGGCGTTCAGTTTGTTAAGTATATACTTACTTAGGTACTTAGATTGACAGAAACTCCTATGTCTGGATTACTTCGAAACACAATGTAGAGTCCTGTACTACCACTTGACGATCACATGGCCAATTCACATTTCTACAACAGGGTAAATTATTTCTGCACCACGATTCAAATTTCTACAACAGGTAATTAATTTCTACAATATAATTTTATATTCTTTATTATGCTAGACCATCATACATATATTATTCATACGATACAAAATACGTTTCTCAATACCTAATATTTTATATGTTCGTTAATATTTATACTTAGGCGGTTAGATATCTCACTACTTAGGATATTATTTTCTTTCACGTCTCTTGTTATTTATTTTAATTGATTTCATTTTAAAGCCTTCAGCTTATTAATCTTTTGTTAGAGATTGAGATTAGTATATCTTGAGTTCACTCTCCAGTAAAACTAAAACTATATAATCTAGAGAGTCACAGGTAGGTCGGTCTGTTTACAACTTGAAAGTGTTAAAACCAGGATTTAGTTTCATATATTTTATTATATATCAGGTTCATACACTAGGTGCATTTTTACAATATGGTAGTGCCGTCACCAGGATCATTAGTTCAAAATAATATATATTTCATTACATGAGGTCGGCATTTTTACATTTTGGTAATGCCGCAACCAGGATGATTAAAAAATGAATAATATAATAGGCAGGGTACACCATGCCATGATGGTCAGGCCACGCCCTCTGGTTACACCTGTGAAACCGTTTCCAAGGTAGGTAAGCTAACAAATTCTGAGTTATAAGTTTTCACTTCTATCGCCAGTTCCTATGACTGCCTACTTTTTTGAAGTGAAAACTTTTTTAGGCGCGCCTAGACAGATATCTCGTGGGCTGTGAATTGGATTCTAGCGTCACGCTCGGATATGATAAGAAATCTTCGGGTAAACTCGGGACCATGGCTATGGGCCATTTAGAAATGCGTCAGCCAATGGGAAATGCTGAAAGGGCGTGGCCTCGGCATCATGCCATGGCCATCTAGAAATACATCAGCCAATAGGAAATGCTGACGCGTTTCGAGATGGCCATGCCATGATGCCCAGGCCACGCCCTCCAGTTACACACGTGTAGTTTCCAAAGTAAGCTATCAAATTCTGAGTTATAAGTTTCCACTTCTATCGGCAGTTCCTATGACTGCCAATTTTTTTTTCTCATAAAGGAACCTATTGTAATTAGCCCTTAGTATAATTAGCCTCTATTGCCTACCAAATTTATGCTAGCGCAGAAGGTGCAGAGCCACTCGAAACTAATTTTACCGTATCATATCGCTTACGACGACCAGCAATGCAAATATGCCTGTCAAAGATAGTTCTTGATTTCGCCAAAAGTGCCATCAACATTTATTTATTGTTTAAATTTCTCTAACAAAATAAAACATTTGCGCCACCTTTGAAAAAATTCAGAACTATCCTTGACATATTATTTGATATATTTATCGTTAAAATGGATTATACAATTTATATTTTTAAGCTATTCTTTTTCGCGAAAATTGTAGTTGCTAGATATAAGTACTGAATATGAACTAAACAACGTATTATAAATAAATAAAGGTAATGTTTTTAATCGGCAAGTTACGGCTGGTCTAGTCGGGAGAACGGCGCCTGCCGATCCGGAGACCCCGGGTTCAAACCCACACGCACCACTGTCTTTTCGAAGTCATGTGCGTAATGCCGCTAACTTAAAACAGTGAAGGAAAACATTGTGAGGAAACCGACATGCACCTAGAATCTTTCGAAGTCATGTGTCATCCACCAACCCGCACTGGGCCAGCGTGGTGGATTATGACCTTAACTCTCTCCTTGCGAGAGAAGGCCCCGAGTCCCAGCAGTGGGAACATTTAGTGGGCTGTTGATGATGATGAACGTTTATATTCGTATGAACGTGATATACGCATATAAAGATATATAAGTGATTTGTTTCCGTAAATAAATGGTAAATTAAATTACGATACCTTAAGAGTGTTATCATAATATTGATTTTAATGCAATAAATTTATCAAAGAATTACTTATACTCAAAGATCAAAGATGATATTTTCTGCACTTAATTAAAAACTAGAGATTAGCAATTGAGTATGTAGTAAGGGTGGCAGCACTGCAATAAACAAAGTTCTGGCAGCACTGTAGTACCAAATGAGAAAAAAGTGAAAAAACAAACAAAACACAATCGTAGTCGGAGTGAAATTTTGCTATTTTATTTGAAAAAAAATGGAAAAACAGTAAAAATAACACATTTGTAATGATTTTGATCAAATCTTAGTAAACAAACTGCTATATCACCAATTGGCTCAACAAATTTACAGTTACTAAGTACATTCAGGTGACTTATAAATAATATACGTTTCAGAGTTTGACGGTATACTTTGAATTTATTCAGTGCTAAAATGTAGATTTACTAATATTACAGCTAACACTAATGGATAGTTCGACGGTAGAACACAGCGACTCAGATTCCGGCGAGAGCTGGACTTTGTTAGATAATAGTCCGACATACGGTGTTGAGGTCCCGGATTCCGAAACTAAAGTTACTCCAGGCGAAAGGTGAATAAACGTCTTATCTTATATTATTTTAATTAATCAGGCCGTGACGAATTCGAAAAAAATTGTGTATCACAATATGCGCATATTTGTAACCTTGACCCAATGGTATTATTGATTAGTATGTATCTATCTGAATTTAAGTAATCAAATTTTAGCTTAAGCTTTTTACCAAGACCAACCAACTTGCAGTGAAGTTTGAGATAGTGGTTTTGAGCATGATTTATATGGTTAGTGTTTTGACAAGTCTGAAGCACACTCATCACAGATTGGGGTCCAACATCTAAACAATCTATGGGCCAACAACTCAGATGAAAGTGGTGCCTATGTCGACCTATGTCGATCCACCAAAGATCAAGCTATCAGTTAGGAAGAAAGAGAGGCCTTTGCCCAGCAGTGGAAAAAAATGGACTAGTAATGAAAGATAATAATAAATTAATAAATATTGGTGCACAATTCACACACAACTCCATCTGACCCCAAACTAAGGAAAGCAGATAGCTGATATAATGCTTAGATAGTTGTAAACACAGTACAAATATTTGCACTGAGTGGGAATTGAACCCACAACCCTCGGCTTCACAGGCAGGTAGGAGGTAGAGTAATAATGGTGACTAAGCAAAACCCATACTACTGTGGTAAAAATGACAAGTTCGCCATTTCCAATCATTACATAATATGCCTACCATTATTATATCGTAGAACAAGCTCCAAATATTTGGATAAAACCTCTTATCTCCACAGTAAACATCTTGTTATCTGAACTAATATTATAAATGAGAAATTGTATGTTTGTCGCTGAATCATGAACCTTTGAACAGATCAGGTTGAAATATGGAACACAGTTATTCAGGAATAACAGGCTAGCTTTAACAGGCATGGCAGGTTTTAACAGTTTTAATAGGCATGGGAACAAGAACTATGTGCTGTGTGCTAGATAAAGTAACCTATTCTAATAGTCCAGACTATAATCTTTATGCATTCCAAATATCAACCCAATCTGTTCAGATGTTCCGACGTGACTGAGCATCAAACATCCAAACTTTGGCATTTATAACATTAAAAGGATATTTTATAAATGCATCATGAAAGTATGTTATTAATTATGGTACTTTCGTGTAAAAAACTTTTTTCTGTTTGTTTCTGTTGGCTAATCTCTGAGACAGCTGGACCAATTTTAACAGGATTTTCACTGACAGATAGCTGATCTTATAAGGAGTAACTTGGACTACCTACTACTAGTTTAGGAAAACTACATGTTACACCTCGGGGTATAGCTACCCATAAATGACACAACACTCTGTCTGTCTGTCCGCCTGTCCGTCTGTCCGTCGGTCCGTCCGTCCGTCCGTCCCTCAGTCCGTCCGTCCGTCCGTCCGTCCGTATGTCACAGCCACTTTTTGCCGAAACTATGAGAACTACACTATTGAAACTTGGTAAGTAGATGTACTCTGTGAACCGCATTAAGATTTGAACAAAAATTTAAAAAAAAGAAAAATTAGGGTTGCCCCCCATGCTGAGAACGGAAACTCAAAAATGATTTTTTCATCAAACCTACACGTGTAATATGTCTATCGATAGGTCTTCAATAATGATGTTGAGGTTTCTAAAATCATTTTCGTCTACACTGAATAATTTGCGCGAGAGACACTTCCAAAGTGGTAAAACGTGTGTCGTCGTCGTCCCCCCTCTAACTTCTAAGTAAGAGTATGAAAAATCTAAAAAAAATATATGATGTACATTACCATGTAAATTACCAACGAAAATTAGTTTGAACTCGATCTGATGAGTAGTTTTTTTTAGTACGTCATAAATAGACTATTATTGAAACTTCGATCAAAGTTACAACGAACTACAAGAACTATGTGTACTATGTATATTACGTTACTTGCTGCAACGGAACCCTTCATGGGCGAGTCCAACTCGCACTTGGCCACTTTATTTTGTAATATGGAAATACAAGACATGCACCAGATAGTAAGCAACATCCCTTTTTTTTTTTTTATAGCATAGAGTGACGAGACGAGCAGGTCATGTGCCTGATGGTAAGCAACATGCCTGCCACATAACAGCACAGTAACACGCAGCTATTGGAACATGATAGTCCAAATCATTACCTAGCACTGCACTGCGCTCGTCACCCAGAGATCCAAGATATTATGTCTCTAAGCCCTGTAATTTCTCTGGAATCATTGCCCTTCAAACCGGAACACAGTAATGTTTGCACATTACTGCTTGGCGGTAGAATATTTGGCAAAAGTGTGGTACTTCCCCAGGCGGACTCTGCTAAGAGTCCCACCACTACAAAAAAAAAAAAAAAAACCCTATAATGAATAAAGGAATGAATACTTATAATACATAGAAAACACCCAGGCACAGTACAAATATTTGCACTGGGTGGGGATCGAACCCACAATCCACGGCTTCACTGGCAGACTTACTACCAACTAAGCCACCAGGCCAGACATGAAACAAACATTTATGTGAACAAAAGTTTGCCAATGTGAATTTAGGACAGGCTGGCTAACCTAATAAAATAGTTGTAACTTAAACCAATATTGGCTAATATAGTCTTAAATTAATTCTATACCTGCAATTTGTAATATCTGATGTTTTGGTTGCATGAGTCATGCAACCTACATTTTTGTTATTGTTATCGAAAAATGTTTTACAGCTGTGTTAATACAGATTTTACGGAGAAATGAAAATATTCACAGTTTTAATGTTTCACGAACAACTTTACATACCAAAAAATGTACTCGTAATAAACACGATAAATGATGCAATGATGAGGCCAATGCTGGGTGATAACAGGCTGATAATGAAGATGATGCAAAACAACATAAGCCAATATGATCATGTTCTATTTAGGGGCAAACCCAAATTTACAAAAAAAAATATGTATCTGTTACATAATTTTACAACTTTAACCCAAATATTTAGGGCTGCCACACAAAACTGCGATGCGACGCCGCATCGGAGGATCTTCCGATGTGAATTGCTCCTATGTGAATTTGTGCGGCAATCCATTGGTTAGGGTAACCATACCTTCAACGGTAGTCAGCCGTGTTGGACATGTTTTTCGGAAGCGTAACATGGATCACAAAAAGATTGTTGTACTGCTGTTATTGTTAAGTAGATATGAAAGAAAAAAATATTTTGTTTTCATATGCATATTACAGTTATAAATGCTGATGGGAACTATTTTACTCGCAACTATTATGGGTTGAGAATAGAAGAAGGTTTTTTTTATTATTTTAGTATGAGCATATCTTCATTTGAAGATAGAATATAATTTATTTGTTCAAAACATGAGTAAATTACAAACACACATACCTAATGCATGATTATAAATATGTATGTATATCTACCGCCAAGCAGTAATGTGCAAACATTACTGTATCCGGTTTGAAGGGCAATGTTTCCAGAGAAATTACAGGGCTTAAAGATATAACAACTTAGATCTCTGGGTGACGAGCGCAGTGCGGTGCTAGGTAATGATTTGGCTCTTCATGTTCCAATAGCTGCGTGTCACTGTGCTGTTATGTGGCAGGCATGTTGCTTACCATCAGGCACATGTCCTGCTCGTCTCGTCACTCTTTATTTAAATTAATTATCATAATCAGGGATGTAACGGAGGTGATCTTATAGGAACCGAAGTCGGAGTCGGGAGTTTTTAAATTTGATTTATCGGAGTCGGAGTCGGAACCGGAGTCGGAGGTAGGGTCAGAAGTAGTGGTAGGAGAGAGTTTTTTTTATTTTAGGACAATTAATAAGACATTCATTCAAACTTTGCATTGTTTGTGTTTCATATAATACCTATCACAAAAAATTTAAAAAAAAATGGAATGTTCAAATATAAACAAAAAAATATTGGCAGTCATAGGAACTGCCGATAGAAGTGAAAACTTGTGACTCAAATGTTTTCACTTTTAATTGAATTGTCTAATTTATTTATCACCTTGTCAGAAGTCAGAAGACAAATTATTTGTTAAACCATCGTAGGTCTATGTACATTCGCATAATTTCAACACCGCCAGCTAAATCGATGGTTGCGCGCCATCTAGTTTTATATCAACGTAATTATACAGAACTCTTTACTGTTTCTGTTGCCCTGGTACTGGTACCTAGGGGCAACAGAAACGAGTCGTAGATTAAGTCGACGCCACCAAAAACGTGTTCGCTACCAAGCCTGGTGGACACGATAATATTGGCGGACATTTAATATAAGGTGCTGGAATTATGCGTTTTTCTATGTTGTGTTCATTTAAGTAGTATACTTTTCATTCCGCTCGTGCGCGGGAGATTCCCTGCGCGACATGTAAGAATCTGTTCGTTACTGTCGGCTCAGGGCGCCGCCGCTAAGTTATGTTTCGACATCCGATTAAAACCTCCGATTCAAAAGTTTCGGAACCGAAGTCGGAACCAGAGGTGTAATAATAACCGGAACTTCCGACTTAACGGAGTCCGAGTCGAAGCTCCGTAACATCCCTGATCATAATTATATCATAAGGTCACAAAATTTCAAAGTACCATGTCGTCATGTTTTGGCTGATATGGTAGGCATACAAATATTTTTCCAATTCTTAAATGATTGATGACATAAATAGGTTATAAGTCCAGTCACAAAGTTAGCTTACAACTCGCTCCTTATATTAAAATCACTTTTCAACTATATAGATAAAAAAATAGAAAACTTTACAAAATCACAAAACAATTTTTATTTTTTAAATAAAGAGTGACGAGACGAGCAGGTCATGTGCCTGATGGTAAGCAACATGCCTGCCACATAACAGCACAGTGACACGCAGCTATTGGAAAATGAAGAGTCCAAATCATTACCTAGCACTGCACTGCGCTCGTCACCCAGAGATCTAAGTTGTTATATCTCTAAGCCCTGTAATTCCTCTGGAAACATTGCCCTTCAAACCGGAACACAGTGATGTTTGCACATTACTGCTTGGCGGTAGAATAACTGACAAAGGTGTGGTACTTCCCCAGGCGGACTCTGCTAAGAGTCCTACCACTACAGTCTATTACTAAATATCTAAAACAATACCTAATTAAATCTGTCATCGTCTTTCTCTTCTTCTGTCTCAGAACTGACTAAAATGGTGGTGACACCATTAGTATGACGTAAGATCGGAGGAATGCGCGATGCGAATCACATCGAACGTTCTCGCGATGCATTCTTGCGAATTCGGAGATATTTCCGATGCGACGCGAATTCGTGGTTTTGTGCGGGAGCCCTAACTTACGTATTTTTCTCTTTTTTTCAGAAAAGATCTTGATCTCCACAGCGACAAAGATGAAGACACTGATGGAATCTCAATCATTAGTGACAGCGAACCCGAGTCCTCACCATGTGACTATGTCACGATACCACATGAAGAAATTCCACCTGACCAGGAAGAGACAGCATTACTTTTAGGGAACCCACTTGATAACAATCAGAGCAATGACGCTGCAATGGAAGAAACTGACTTCCTTGGAGACAATGTCAAATACAAAACATATGTTCATAAAAGGAATCCTAAAGTTGGTTCAATTCTTGACATAATAATGTTAGGAACTTTCGTCATCACCGCTGGAATGGCACTAGGCCATCTGTGGAGCTGTAAGAATGAATGCACCACGCAAACATCTGTCAATAAAATCCTCTCGAACTTATATAAACTTCAGGAAGAGAATGCGTTATTGAGAAGCAAATTGAAGGAAATCACAGAAGCAACAACTTACCCATTAGTACAACAACGGAAATATAATAACAAATCAAGTAAACAAAACAGATGTAAGAAAATATTTGAGGAACCGATTCTTAAGAATGATAATCTACAAACTGCAATAAAGTGTGTGGAGGATAACAAACCTGAAGTGCATGATTCTCTCGCGATACCTGAATATGAAAAAGAGTTTTTGAATGACGTTGACAAGATGAAACATATTTACGAACAAAACAAGGATTGGTTGGACAAAGAAGTAAAGAAGCAGTTTGAAGATTACGAAAAATCTAAAATTGATAATAAACCAAATAGTCAATTAGACCTTGAAAATGTATTGGGTCCTGTATTGTCTTTTCGACCTAATGCCGTACCAGATACGGCATCTAATTTAGAAAAAAACATTAAAACTCACAAACAAATCAATTTGGAAAAACAGCTAGGTTCTACATATTATCAGAAGCCAATTAAACCTGGAACCCAAGATAACCTGAAAAGTGATGCTGAAGCATCAGTGACCAGGAATAGTGATTCAGACTTTAATTATAGTGGTGACACAATTTCACACAAACGAAATAAACCCAAATCATTGCCAAAGAAGAAAATAACTTATGCCGACTCATTGAAAATGAAGGAACCCGTGGTGAGAATCAAAAGGAGTAAAAATTATGACCCCCCCAGCAGATCAATCAAAATTCATATAGGAAAGAGAAAACCAAAGGATGACGACATTCCGTGGAATCTATACACATTCAGCGAGGAGGATATAAAAAAAGATGACAGATACACAGGTCCTAAACAGAAGCATGACAAGAAGAAACACGATCGTCAAAAATCGCATAAGAGGCAAAAGAGGAATAACAAGTACGAACAGTGGGAGATGAAAGGGGGATATCTGAAAGACTTCGACGAATTCTCCGTCACTTCATCGCTGGATAATATATCAATAAATAAACCAGAGAAGAGATTCCTGAATGCTGACTTTCAAAACTATGTGAATAAATTAATGGATGCTGAAAATAACGCATCCAACAAAGATTTACCAAAGATTAACGAAAATATGGACGAAAGGTCGGAGAAACGTGTTTCGAAGAATGAGAAACGGAAGAGGGGTAGGACGAAGGACATTGATTGGTACGACCAGAGAGGTGCACTACGCGCGGAGGCTCGCTCGAAGTTGGAACAAGAGCTATTTGGACAAAACACTTCGAACAACGCCGCGTGGTACTTCCGCCGTATGAATAAACGTGAGCAATGCCGCGCCAAGAAAGATAACAGCACATTCAAAAAGTTTCCTAAGAGTAAGATGAATTTTAAGATGAAGCGTTAAATTCGTAAATCTCGCTACAAAGTCGAGAACTTGTCGCGGGAACTATTTAGATAAGATTTGGTCCCGCTACATGAGAGCGCAATATAGTTCCAACGGAGTGAATTGAGTGGTCTGGAGAATCGTTTAAAGAGTTCTGATAGTCAACATTCAAATAAGGTAAAAATTTGGTAATTGTTAAGAATCAAATCATAGAGTTCTGATAGTCAACATTCAAATAAGGTAAAAACTTGGTAATTGTTAAGAATCAAATCATGCACTCTGTGTTGTTTCAAACTTTAATATGAATTGCAGTATCAAACAGTAGATTCAGTGTTAGCATTTAATTCACGTTCAGATTGTGATTTTTCTTCTGATTTGCATATCTGTTGTTTGAAATGAAATGATATTTATTCTGTTTAAACATTGAATTTCATATAAAATATATAATTATTGATTTTAACTTTAGATAAACTTATAATTTACACGAATTTAAGAATAATTACTTTAATTGTTTATTGGTAGCTCCTACTACTACTGTGAGGTACACTGACTGAATATTCCAAAAATATTATTACTTCAAATATCAGTATTTTTTTAATTTTGACTTTCATGAAACTACGCATTTGTGCTCTAGAATCTTTCGGTAGTGTGCCCACACTCTTTCGCCTATTTATGTGATATGACAGAAAACTATGTACCTTAATTTACGACTTATGGTATTACTTGCCCATATTATTTTTACATACCATTATTAAATAAGTTTTAAAAATTAACTAGTGATAAATAAATGTATTAATTACATTTAGTTGGTTTTATTTACTTGTACTTGGATTTCATTATGGAGCCCTCAAAATTGAGGAGTTTACAAAAGCGCGCTCCAACAATGAAGGTCTTTATTAGGCTGCTTTTCCACCAGAGATGCGCTACGCGTACGTAGCTTACTATACGCCACTGCTGGGACTCGGGTGGACTTCTCTCACGAAGAGAAAGTCGAGAGCAATTGACCACGCTAGCCAACTTTGACCTATAGGTATCATACATCTGCATTTAGAATAAAGTGGCCAAGTGAGAGTCGCACTCGCCCATGTGTACTATATATGTATTATATATATAGTACTTGTAGTTTGTTGTAATTTTGATCGAAGTTTTAATAATAGTGTATGACGTACTAAAAAGAACTACTTACCAGATCGAGTTCAAACCAATTCTCGGTGGAAGTTGTCATGGTAATGTACATCATATATTTTTTTTAGTTTTATCATTCTCTTACTTTAGAAGTTACAGGGGGGGGGGGGACATTTACCACTTTGGAAGTGTCTCTCGCGCAAACTAGTCAGTTTAGAAAAAAAATTGTATTAGAAACCTCAACATAATTTTTGAAGACTTATCCATAGACTCGCCACACGTACCTATGGGTTTCATGAAAAAAATGTTTAAGTCCTATGGATGGGGCACCCCCAAAATGTATTGTTTTTTTATATAAAAATCTAAAAACGGTTCACAGAATACATCTACCTACCAAGTTTCAACAGTGTAGTTCTTACAGTTTCGGAAAAAAGTGGCTGTGACATACGGACGGACAGACAAGACGAATCTATAAGGGTTCCGTTTTTACATTTTACGGAACCCTAAAAATACTCTATAGATCCAAAAGCCGTGATGACTTAAAAGGGCAGATCCAGGTTTGGCGCCAAGGAGGGTCACGTAGTCGTGATCAAGGGCAAAAGGACTTTTGCTACGCAAAAAAACATCCGTTGTTTTGTGAAGACCCTTCGTCTCAGCATCGAGAAAATAAAGTGAGCAGCTAATGTTATAGGTACAGAAGAGATTTAAACCTACTTTTGATGGAGAAATCAGACGATGTCGCTACTAAATCACTAAGGTTTGGGTCATTCCATGAGAAACGCTACTCAAGGTGAAAAAAATAATATCTTCTTTTTGCACTAAATTTGCAGAAATTTGAAAGAAAACATTCCAAATTATAACGTACTGAAACAGAGTATATTATATGTATGAGTAGATATGTATAAAAATATTTTATTTAATTTTTTTGGAGTATTACTACGTTTTTTTAAAGAAGTTTGTGATTTAGCAGTTAAATTACAGAAGACTTTTAGTAGTTACGTTTATTTGTTCCTCGACTCTTTTTAAGAAACTTTTTAAGTTTTGATAACTCAGAATTCATTGTAATTATCTCTATTTGTATTTTTTTTTAATTTGTTGTATCTAGAAGCTTAAAAAACACCCCATAAAATATTAATTTTTGTACTCGTAACACCCGAAACGAAAACGCGGTAACACCCGAAACAAATAATAATTTAAAAAAATAATAGTAAAACGTTGTTTGTGAAAATGATTATGTCATATATGGTTAGTAAATATTATACTTTAGCAGGCCTGAAAGTTTTAGGAATGGTTCCCTAAGAAAATTCGCAGATTTTTTAACAAATGTAAAAATACTCAAAACATAGAGAACAATCGTGTAACACCCGAAACGCACACTTTTCGACTTAAAAAGCCATGTTGCGATGTGCTAAACTATAATCATTTTACAATTTAGATTAAACAAGTAAAAACGCATAGATTAAAACACTTTTATTGTTAAAATATTATTGAAAAGTACGAAAAAAATTATACTTTTGTTGTACGAATGTAACACCCGAAACGATGGAATGACCCGTTTATAGCCACAGGTCACAACAGGTAAACTGCCAAAACGTTTATACAGGTGTGGAACTAAATATTCCAAAATAACATGCAGCCAAATTGAGAGCCTCCTCCTTTATTGAAGTCAGTTAAAAACTTGGCAAGTGCATTTCGACCGCATATAATGATAACCCATTACGTGACCCGGATAATGAGAAATTCGAATATTGGTCGAGGTGCTATAGAACCTTTGGTACAAAAGTCTGACACGCACTTGACCAGCTCATCTACTAATTTCCTAAATGGCGATGTTTGGGTATTTATTTGACTGTTTGTTACTGAATCACGTCTTACGTAGCATATGAACGGATCGGATTGAAATTTGAAACACACACAAGTCTCGAAAAACAAGCTATTATTTATCCCGAAGCGCTGCTAGTAATAAATAAATTACGTCGGGAATTAAATTATGGGTAATTGAATGAAATACTACTTTTACTTTAGGTACTGTTTTATTCTATACATCAAGTAGTTCAGTGAACAAATATAGTGGTTTTAAATATACTTATTAGATATTCGATAAACTGACAATTGGGATGACGACCGGCGCTTCTACCGCCTAACGAAAAACGCTTTGATGCTTTGACATTGCTGCCTCTTTTCTTCTCGCTTGAAATGAAAGAGACGGCAATGCCAAAGCGTTTTTCGTTAGGCGGTAGACCCCCCGGTCAAAAATATACCATTTTAATTAGCCTTCAGGTATATTATGGAAAAATATGGGACACGTATTTTTTGTTTTATCAATAAATTACAAAGATATACCTAGATCATGCAAAGTTCCGGAGTAGGGCTTGTGACGTCACACTATAGTAAAAATAGTACCATATCGTGGCTCGTGGCCTGACTCGAAACTTCATCTTCATCGTTTTTTGTTTGTGAAACATAAGAATAAATAAGTAAACAATATTTTTAATGATCTAACTGACGGACTAATTACTTTTTTTTTTAGTCTTCTCGTCTATTGTGATAGACAAATATTTCTGTCTCATTCTATTTCAAAAAGTGAAAAAAAGATAGCGAATTATCAAATTGACAGTCAATAATGCAACACAAACATATCAATGGCATCAGTTCAGTATTCTGTACCATTTGGTTTTTTTTTTTCGTAATTAATACAATAAATATATTTGTTTTGTTTTGTAATTTAAAATAAAAGGGGAAATTAAATTCAATGTTACCCATGACTTAAGGCTCTAATTAGTTTGGCGGAAGGTAATGGAAATGATTTTTCTGTATTGTTGGTACTGTTTTTTATGACAGACATGTAATTAAGGAGCGACTGTATACCTTAAATATACATGTAGTAATAAAATTGGTTAAATCTTGAGCAACGCATTAAATATTCTGAAATGCGGTAATTGCTGGTTTGCATAGTTTCCGACAAACATCATAAGCGTGAGGAGTAAGCGATTTAAAATCGACGTTATATTTAATTTATTAATTATCGACCTATTATTGAGGGTTGGTAAGACGGGTTATTCAACCAATTTTTGTTGTAGTACATATAAATGCTCATGTCGCTATTGAAGATGTTTACCGGTTTAGCTAAACCGGTAAACATCTTCAAAGATAGATACATCATATGGTTGTATATTTATACAGCGAAAAACATATCTCCTCCACTCAATTACTATTCAATACGTATTTAAGATGTTTGTCGGTATATTTATTTACATTATACAGTTGACATACAGCTAAAAACATATCCTCAAACTCATATACAATTCAATAATTTTAATTTAGTCAAGGGTCCGGTTATCCGGTAATATCCAGGAGGTCTGCCGTCTAACTAGCTGGTTGTGGTTTTGTTATTGTCTCTTTCTATATTTTCCCTAGAAATTATAAAGAAAGCAATATCAGTCACAATCGTTTTTCGGTTTTAGTTTAGAGTGGCAGGTTAGACCGTGTCTCTCTGAGCTCTATGTATAAAATATTCGCCTCACCTCTCGTAAGAAAAAGACTTGAAGTCTTGGTCAAATAAATTTAGTTTAATAATACGCGCTATCAACATCATTGAAGATAAACGTCAACGTTAAATTGTAAAAACCGTCATTTTGTAATAAATTAATTTTTTTTAAGTTAAAAAATTTAAACTATGTTTAAATCTAACGTAACTTTAGATTCAAACTTAGATAATTATGTACCTATAATAAACTATTTTCTACAAAAAATGAAACCGACTTCAAAACCACAAATAAGCACTCAAAAGCGAAAAATATATTAATGTAATTATTATAAGCTCATTTATTTGAAGCCGGTGCCAAATTTCAGTTTGTTTTTCATATTTAAAAAACCACCGATTTCGATAAAATTTATATGGGACCATTCGGGAAGCATACGCAATCGAACAAAACAAGAAACATTAAAATCCGTTCGGGCGTTCTCGAGAAATCAGGTAACATACATTTAAAAAAAAAAATGTTTGTCTGGAAAGTCGGTTTACTGACGATAGAACGTGACGTCTTAAGAAAATACTGATGGAATGATAGCATTTTTCAAAAGAAAATTTTAATTTCATTTGTTTAATAGATTTGTATGTAAAAAGTAATCAGTAGAATTTAGTCATTTTCAATCAAAACAATGCAAAAAAACTTTTAGATGCCGGGGATCGAACCCGGGGCATTTCACATGCAAAGCGAACGCTCTACCACTGAGCTACATCCCCGCTTGAACTACTGGTCGAAATAATTAATACAACTGTAACAAACATCCGGCGAGGTAACGACCGAGCGGTAACGGTACATGACGGCTTCATCGAATTATAAGACGTTATCACGTCAAAAAACACATGGTGGTCGAATTGATAACCTCCTCCTTTTTGGAAGTCGGTTAAATTTTAACGGTAATTTGTAATCTAATCTAAATAAAACCTCATGTAGGTTTATTATCTGGCGCGTTTTATTATAAACTGACGATTAATACAATTTTACGGAGACATGTACATTCTTTACAAGTACTCGATCGCAACACGCACGAATCTGCACCTTATGACAATGTACTTAAAGTCTCAAATTAATCGTCTCCAATGGCACCGCTGAAAACTAAGTTGATGGCTGCGTTTACATCACCTGAAACACAATGAAATTATTGTTATCGTACATTGGTTCGCGTTTGGTCAGCAATACAAAAACCTTAATTTTAACTTTTGATATTTTCTGTTGTCGATGGACTGTAAACGTAATTATGTATTTAATTACGACCTTTCTTTTTAGAATTACTCCTAAGGTTTCTAAAATTAAGTCAGTAAAATACCTCATCCATAGCATTAATGATTTATTGATCAATTAATAAAATAATGATTATTTTAGCCTACATATATTGTCCCAACATTGAGCAAAGGAAAGGACTCTCTTCCCTTCCTCCAATTGTCTCTGTGGAGAGCTATTATAGGCCAATTCTGGTTGCGTATGTTAAGCTCATCTTTCTGCACCCACCTGGTGACTGTTTACCCTCCCGAGACCCAGTAGTGGTGAGTTTTGCCCATAGTTGGTCTGGCGAACGACAGACGTGTCCTGCCCAGTCCCATTTCAGCATAAAAAATTGCCACTCATAAGGACTGCCGATAGAAGTAAAAACTTATAACTGACAATTTAATAGCTCACTTTGGGAACTACGCCGGTGACGTGACTCGAAACTTCTAAGCATCTTCTGTATCTTCGTCGTTTTTTGTTTGTGAAACATAGAAATACGTATACAATATTATATAATAATCTAACTAACGGACTAATTACTTTTTTTTAGTCATCTCGCCTATTCAATAAAAGAATATTTAATTAATTATTTAAATTGATTTACCTGCGCAGATGAGTAGCGCGCGCACATTGACCGCGTCGTTTAGGAGCCCCATCTCGTGCATGTGGTTGAGTTGCGTCGTGTAGTCATCCCGCGATGCCCGCGCGGGGCTCTGGGACGACGACGCTGCCGAACAGACACAATTCCATATATTTACTAGCTCTGATCAGTTTTCTTTTAGTCAACCTCAGTAGGTACTGTTGACCTATTGCTCGGTAAAAATCTCCTCCAATTCTCTCCACTTAATCCGGTCCCGAGCTTTCATCACCCAATATTTTGTAAACGCTCGTCTTTCCATCGCGTTGGAGGATGGGGTACCGATGTGGCAAAAAGAACAATGTCGTCGGCAAACCTGAGATTTGTTAGGAAATTGCCTCCAACATCGAAACCTTTTGGTGCCCAGGATTTTGAAACTGCCAGTGTTTTGAAACGCTCGAATCTCAGAAAACGGTACTGAACAGTAAACGTATAAAATAGTACCAGATAAATAAATTATACAACATCAATCCTCGTGAGGAAACCTGCTTGTCGGAGATTTAACTCTTCAAAGACAAGTGAAATCTACCAAACCGCAATTTGGCTTGATTAGGAGAAGACCCGTGCCGCAGTCACACCAGTGGGAACCTTATGGGTTGATACGGTAAGTAAAATATAAGTATTGTATCTATTGGCTTTAACGGCGATAGAACACATTGTGTGAATACCGACACGTTCCGAAAAAGACTGATCTTTCGATGAGAGGTTTACTTTAGAGCGAACATTATACGGTGAACATGAAGATGTCAGCTGGAAAATGAATAAAAATGCTGAAATTGAAGACTTCAGCTTCATATTTTGGCTTTTAGGTGGCCATAATATTCTGGGCGAAACCATATCTTGCAGCCGTTGTTGGTTCAGCCACTAAGAGAGCATGTGAGAGAAGAAAAGTTTCTAGCGGTCTCAAATCTCACAAATAGTTGCAATATGGTGGGCCGATGGAAAGACCAGGTGGAACGAGATATACAGGTAGGCTTTAATTTGAAGTAAATGCCAAAGCTATGGAGCGAGCTATGGACAGAGCTATGCTCGGAGTCTCTTTGCGCGACAGAATCCGTAATGAGGATATTCGCAAAAGAACGAAAGTGGCCGACATAGCTCAAAGAGTAAGCAAGCTGAAGTGGCAATGGGCAGGCCACATCGCTCGCAGAACTGACAACCGATGGGGAAGAAAGGTTCTCGAGTGGCGACCACGAACCGGAAGACGCAGTATTGGACGGCCTCCCACTAGATGGACAGATGACCTAACAAAGGTCGCTGGAAACCGCTGGTTGCAGGTTGCGCGGGACCGTTCCTTGTGGAAATCTAGGGGGGAGGCCTATGTTCAGCAGTGGACGTCTTGCGGCTGATGATGATGATTATGAAATGCCAAAAAGCCAAGCCAAAAAACAGAGCCTTCAAACCCTCTGTTTTTTGGCAGGAAACGGATAAGACAGAGAAGATTAGCGTTTGTTGGTGTCATCGGCCCTGACCGCAGGACCCACGTTCAGTCATTGCGTCAGGTTAATTAGTTATTGTAACTAGAAATAAACTATGAGGTTTAGAATCAGATCAAAGTTAGCGTTTAGTAATATGTACAGGGTTATTTAAATAAGTTCGCCAAATAAGAAAAGAAAACACAATTACGTCTCTTTGAGCCGATTTGACTTAACAGCGATAAAAATTACCTTTTTTCTATATTTGTATATTAGTACTACATACACTTTAAATATATTCTACTTGGTATACTTGTATAATAATTAGCGGTTGGCGATTCGAAGTAGAAAGCCTTAAATAGGTCGAACATGCAGACACCCGAGGGTTAGTAATAGAATCGTTTTTAGTATGGAACCCCAATAATAACGAAGAATACTATTTACGTAACAAATACATATCATAATCCTATTCTCAAACAAATGCCTCTTCCGTAGGTATCAACCTCTTAACCCGATTGTCAGTTTAAATTACCAGCCACTGCTATAACAACGCGTATAGTCCAGTGCAATTACGCAAAAAAATTAAAAACAAAAACATTAAATTATGTAGTTTGGCTATAAAGGATCGATAGGGGGGTGCTTTCTGAGCAAATATTCCAATTTGAGGGATTCTGGCGAGGTCAGCTCAAGGTCATTTCGATGAAAACGCGTTTAATTCGATATCTCGATAACTGTTAGGTTAGGCAAAAAATTGTGGAGACCTTTTCTCTTCCTTTTCCCTTTTGGAAGCAATAACTTGAAAAATATTGATGAAAAAATAAAAGTTGTTAGTATAAAACTTAGTAAATTTAATTTAGAAGAGAAAAGGCCTCCACAATTTTTTGCCTAATACTAACAGTTCTCGAGATATCGAATTAAACGCAATTTCATCGAAATGACCTTGAGTTGCTTTTCTTTTTTTCAACAATATTTTTCAAGTTATGCGCCAGAATCGCCAGAATCCCTCAAATTGGAATATATGCTCAGAATGCACCCCTCTATCGATCCTTTATAGTCCCCAAACTACATAATTTAATATTTATTTATTTCCGTAATTGCACTGGACTAGTAAGACACCCCGAGACTCGATGGAGTAACGACATGCGACAGGCAGCAAGCAGTATATTATATAAATAAACATTTATCTAGCTCCAAACTAAGCAAATATTTACAAAGTTAGAAATATACAGTTATATAAAGCCAAAAAATAAAACGAAATTAAATTTGTCCATTCAGCATTCCGTAAGTGATTATGTTGTTACCTCCGGCGCTTTGTTCCATTGCACTGGCGGGCGCGGCGCGGGTGATGGCCTCGGAGATGGCCTCATTGAAGGCCTCCGGCGTGATCACCGCGCGTCCAGAGCTGGCTGTCATGCCATACATATTATATAGTACGTTACGTTTCATTGTTAATATAACCTACCTAATACTTTACATAATGTGTATGTACCTACTAAATATCAAACTAACAGCTTTTTACTAAGTTGAAATCTATATTTATAAAAGCGAAAGGTACAAATGCTAGGAGTCTCAAATTTTGCATGGAGTTGTCTTTTAGCAAGTAGGCGCTCGCTAAAACGGGGTTTTGCAAAATTCAACCCCTAAGAGGATAAAATAGGGGATGAAAGTTTAACATAAATGCAAAGGGCAAACCCTTAGGGCTAGAAACTTAAAATTTCTCACACGTTTTCCTTCTATGATGTAGGGATCTACTAAGGAAGGATTTATACAAATTCTACTCCCAAGGGGTATTAATAATTGATAAAACTTTGTATAAAACTCTTCATTCGTTGTATATAAACATAGGGTATGAAAATTTCACACAAACTGTTAGAACTTACAAAACGCGAGCGAAGCCGCGGGCAAAAGCTAGAGCAAGTATATACGGTACCTATATCTAAAAAAACTGTGTTTTTGTCTGTGTGTTTGTTCCGGCTAATCTCCGAAACGGGTGGACCAATTATGACGGGACTTCCACTAACAGATAGCTGATCTTCTAATGCACAACATAGATACTCTTACTTGCGAAAACTAATTAGGATTTCGTGAAAAAAAGAAAGTAGTGCAACCAACTTAGCTGTAAACGGCCAAAAGCGGAACTACTGGCATCCACAGAAAACACACACATATAGAAGTTATCTGATTTTGTAATAGGTGTCTACACTTTTCGATCGTGGCTCCATCGGTACATCCTACAATTTCTACATATACCTAAGTGTGTCGCACAGTACCTCCGGCGTTCTGGTCCATAGCAACGCCGGCGGGCGCGGCGCGGGTGATGGCCTCCGATATGGCCTCATTGAAGGCCTCCGGCGTGATCACTGCGCGTCCAGTGCTGGCTGTCATGCGTCATGCCAGACACATCATAATACATTACGGTACATTGTTAGAGTATTTTAGACTTTACGACACATTAGAAGCGTACTTTAGGCTACATAATAAACTGTATGTGTAATTGGTACATAGGTTTAAGGATGTTTTTATCACTAACAAACGGTACCCTGCGCGCGTTGCTACGCCACCTGTCGAAAATTGGTCGTACCGACTCAGAAACCTTCTTTGGCTCATGCACAACAACTTTGCTAAAGACCATCACATGACTAAATGCATAGTTTACGATTTTATAAAGGACATATGTACAGACAAACATTCATTTTTATATCATAGGAATGTACTCCGTTATTTTTTTTTTATGAATTCCGTGATGAAAAACCAAATCACGGAAACTATACAATTTATTTATTTACGTACACAGTCTCATTTATTTACACGTAAATTAATTGTTAAGGTCAAGTGACCGCCCAACCGTGGCACCCTCCTACCCTCAAATTTAATAATCACTTATATTTTTTAAGTTACGTGCCGATCGCAGCCAAGGTCAGTTGATGATAAATAATTTGTGTAGTGTAGTAAAAATACTAGTGAAATGTTACGGGTGTAGTGATCTTTTTTTTGGGAGTGAAATAAAACGCCGTGTTTATTTTGGTGAATCGGACACGACCCAAGTTTTAAAACGAAGTGAAGTGCCAGAGCAGTGTGCTTGACTCGCTAAAATCCAATCAGGTTATAAGGGCGTGTGTGTATCGATAATGGCGGTGGATCAATTACGAAAATAAGTACCAACCTGTAAATACAAACCGTTTAGTAAATTAGTGATCGTTGTAAATAGCTTTTTTTTTTTTTTAACTTTTATAGGTTTACACTTGACCGCCATCTCACCTGATGTTAAGCGACGATGCGGTCTACGATGGAGCGTGTTTACCTAGAAGAAACCGATTCACTCTCGATTTGAAGACACCAAGGTTATAACTATCAGGGAAAACCCACTCTGGCAACTCATTCCACAGCCTAGACGTTCTTATCACAAAAGTAGAGTCAAACCTCTTCGTCCGTGTCTTTGGAACATCAACCATGAAACGGTGCCGCTTCTTCGAGTTACGAGAAGTCCGATAGAAAAAAGGGCAAGGTGGTATTAGATCATGCAGATCAGTCGCACACTCTCCGAAGTGTATCCGATAAAAAACTGACAAGCTTGCAATCTTGCGGCGATGTTCAAGACTTTGAAGTCTTTTTCGCACTAGAGTGTCTTTGCCTATGAGCCTTTTGGCACGCCTCTCGATCGATTCCAGAGCCTCAAGCTGATACTTAGCCGATCCATCCCAAAGATGCGAACAGTACTCCATACAAGACCGAATCTGTGCTTTGTATAAGAGAAGTAATTGTTCAGATTTGAAGTACTTTCGCACCTTTGAGAGGACACCTAGTTTTTTGCCAGCTAATTTTGCCTTAGACTCGATATACGTGCCAAAGTTGAGCGTAGAGGTCAAGGTAACGCCCAAAAGCTCAAGATGATCAGTAACCGGTACGGACACACCTCGAAAAGTAGGAGTATGTTGAAATGGACTCCTTTTTGCCGAGAACAGACACGCCTGCGTCTTTCCCTCGTTAAACTTGGCCAGATTGGTTTCGCCCCATTCAGAGACTTCCTCAAGGGCCAAGTTCAAACGTTCGATCATACTCTCTCTCAAAACCTTAGTTTGCTGTCCACTGGCTCTCGCGCTCGATATGTAACTCTCTACAACAGTGCTATCATCCGCGTACCCAAAGATACCGGGCTTCAACAGATCGTTTATATGTAGCAGAAAAAGCGTCGCAGAGAGTACCGACCCTTGAGGGACTCCGGCATTGATTGCCATTTGATCCGACGAGCAGCCATCAATGACAACTCGTATGGATCGATCCCTCAAGAAGTCCGATATCCATGCAATAAACCCAGAAGACAAACCATAACTAGAAAGCTTGCTAATAAGGCCATCATGCCAAACCCTGTCGAAAGCCTTCGAGATATCCAGGGAGACTGCAAGTGCTTCCCCGTGTTTCTCGATAGCTTCACTCCAGATGTGAGTGACGTACGCTAGAATATCCCCGGTGGACCGATTTCGGCGGAACCCGTATTGCCGGTCACTGAGGAGGTCGTAAGATTCTAGGTACGTCAGGAGCCTGTGGTTTAAGACACGTTCCATAGTCTTGCAGAGTATGGACGTGACCGAGATGGGCCTGTAGTTGGCAGGGTCAGCACGACTACCTTTTTTGGGCACAGGTTGCACGTTAGCAAGCTTCCATGATTTTGGTACTTGCTCAGTACGGAGAGAGAGCCTAAACAGGCGGGTCAGTACAGGAGACAACTCAGGTGCACAAACCTTCAACACTAGGGCAGGAATTCCGTCCGGACCACTGGCTTTGTTCACATCCAGATTGCGTAGCACTTTACGAACCTCCTTTTGGCGAATATGTATTTCCGGCATCAAGGTCGGACTGCCAGGAGGAGTAGGAGGTGTCGCACTACCAGCATCCAGACGTGAAGATTCCGCAAACTGAGATGCAAACAAGTTTGCTTTCTCCATTGCGGTGTGAGCCAGCGCCCCATCAGGTTTTAGCATTGGAGGGAGTGAGGAGCGGCAGAAGTTCGATTCGACCGATTTAGCTAGGGACCAAAAAGCTTTGCTGCCCGCAGGGTACGAAGCTAGTTTGTTCCCTATTCGACTAATGTGGTCAAAACGAGCCCTCTGAAAAACCCTCTTGCATGCCTTGGCAGCCCTGTTAAACGCCTTTTTCTTCCGGTGTGTGTCCCATGCCTTACGCTGTCGAGCATCAACCCAGGCTAGGTAGGCCTCATGTTTAAATGCTTCAGCACTTTTACATTGAGGACCGAACCATGGGCGAGCTTTGCCGGACAATGGAACGTCAGAGTATGGAATGAAATATTCCATAGCCGTACGTATAGCAACTGTCACAGCATCCGCGCAGGCTGACGGATCACCAGAAGAGAAGCACAGTGACTGCCATGGGTAAGATGCAAAGAAAGAGCGCATCTCGTCCCAATCTGCTGACTTGTATCGCCACAGCCGCCGGCTGCCTCTGGGACTGAGATCAGGCGGATGGTAAACGGATACTGATTTCACCAGACAGTGGTCGGAGCTGCCTAACGGCGAAGATACCGCCACGGAGTATCGGTCTGGATCAGTTGTCAGCAGAAGGTCTAAGCAATAGGGAGTATGCGACTCAACGTCTGGTACCCTTGTGGCTTCTTGGACCAGCTGGGTTAGGTCTAACGACAAAGCAAGCTTTCTCATTTCCAACCCAGCGTGGTCAGTGTCCCGGTATGGGTACAGCCAATCCTTATGGTGGCCGTTGAAATCCCCCAGTAACACTAATTGGGCTGATGGGTACTTCTGCTGAGCCGCGTCCGCTGCCTCACTCAAATAATCAGTGAGCCGAGTTGTCTCCTGATCTCCACTGTGCGACCGATAGACACAGGCATAGACAATTTTGTCCGTGCCCGTGTCCAATAGCGCCCAAAGAACAGAGAATCTGGTGTCCTCAAGATTACGGAGACGCCGAAAGCAGATGTCGTCACGGGCGTACAGGCACACTCCAGCACGAGGCCTAAAGTTGTGCTCCAAAGTGTACCCTGGATACGTTAGGTACGCCTCATCCGACGGACATTTTATCTGCGTCTCCGTAAGAAACAAGAGAGACGGCTGCTCAGTCTCTAGATGGTGGTGGACTGCGGTGATATTGGAGTGCAGACCTCGGATATTCGTGAGGTGCACTTTGAGTGACGAGGAGTGCAGCCGCATTTTAACGTTGTTTCTATTATTCTTGTTCTTCATATTGTTTGGGAGTGAGTGTCGGTTGGGAAAACGGAAGTAGAACGAGGCCACACACTGCTGACCAACGGTCACAACACACAACACGAATACATCCGTGGGAAACTAGTCTGGAGACTGCGGGGACGCCCGAGCCCCCCCGGGGATGTCTATCTGGCCTTGTCATCCGGTCGCCAACCGGCAGGATAGCGCATCCCGGGATTTTTCGCAAGATGGCGGGGCAGCCTTTCATGAGTGGCTAGCTCACTACTTGGGCCCCCAACTATCTGCGGTCGGTGCGGCAAACCGTGCCTCGGATCCCGCTACCCTCCATGACTAGTGTCCCGATGTAAAGTTTTGGTGTGTGACTATCCGGTCTTGCAGTTATGCAGCAACTGTTCTGACCCGTTTTCCCTAATGGCGTTACTAGACTACATGCCGGAACACGGCTGGGCCGCTTGGCGGCACGACTCAGTCTGGCATGTGGTCACCAGCCACGGCCGAAGCCTACCACCGGTATTTTGTCACCTGATTAGCTCCACCCAGGGACCACGTGTGGGGGTTTCATTGTAGAGGTGCTTCCCCACGGACGAGGGTGACACGGTCCCCAAATCGGATAACTCTGAACAAAGAATGGGTATTACACAATTCTAAAAGACTGGAAAACATTACTTTAAACCAGGATAAAATCAATAAAAACCTAGACGTTATTATGAATAGTGACAGGGCTAGAGAAATTGTAAATAGCTGATTTCAACTTAACGAATATGCCAAAAATGCGTTTTTTTTATTAGTCCCTATACAGCGTATAGAAAGATTGAAAATCTCATAATTTTCGTAAAAATGGGTACAAAGATTGTGCTACACGGGTATGACTCCTAGTTATTCCCGCTACGTCCAATCCCAATGTTACCTCCGACATTCTGGTCCATAGCGCCGCCGACGGGCGCGGCGCGGGTGATGGCGTCCGAGATGGCCTCATTGAAGACCTCCGGCGTGATCACCGTACGTCCTGAGCTGGCTGTCGTGTCCAACATATTGAACTTACAAAACCTTATTTTTTAACTCCCGACCAAAAAAGGGGTGTTATAAGTTTGACGTCGATGTATGTCTGTGGCACCGTAGAGCTCAATCAGATGAACCGATTTCGTTGCAGTTTTTTTATTTGAAAGTTAGTTTTTGTGCAGTGTCTTAGCTATATTTGGTTAATATCGATTTAAGATGGCCGCCTCCACAAAATGGTGGACAAAATATTTTTTCACATCCTCCTTTAATATGGGTATCATAATTATGAAAGGCATAAACTAGTAGAATAATATACACTATGACAAATTTCAAATCCAAGATGGCCGCCATCACAGAACGGCGATTTTATTTTTCACTACTACCTTAATATGTGTATCAAATGAAAGGGCTTGAGTAGTAGAGTGTTTGCCAATTACAAATCCGAAACAATCGGGGGTAAATCATTTTTTTTAATTTTGTTTTTGTTATTAACCTAATTTGTCCCACTGCTCGGCAAAGTTCTCCCCTTAGTTCTCTCCACTTAATTCGGTCCTGAACTTCCATCGTTCAATCTTTTTAATCTAAATTAAAACCACTTGTACCTATCTATGTAATTTAATGTTAATATCTTACTTTACCTGTATGTATACGCACATACGTAAAAAAACAAATGACAAAATAATTAATATATTATTATAAGTGCTACTCATTCATCTATTTGAAGTCGGTCCCAGGCAAGTCAAATTGCTAGTAGATAGATACTAGGTATGTACGTAGTAAGCACGCAAACCCTTTTTTTCTATATTAAAGAGTGACGAGACGAGCAGGACATGTGCCTGATGGTAAGCAACATGCCTGCCACATAACAACACAGTGACACACAGCTATTGGAACTTGAAGAATCCAAATCAACAACTAGCACTGCACTGCGCTCGTCACCCAGAGATCCAAGATATTATATCTCTAAGCCCTGTAATTTTTCTGGAAACATTGCTCTCCAAACCGGAACACAGTAACGCTTACACATTACTAGTTGGCGGTAGAATAACTGGCAAAGGTGTGGAACTTCCCCAGGCGGTCTCTGCCAAGAGTCCTACCACTACTTGTAGGTAGTATCTAGCTACCTGTTTGACTTGGCTGCCACCGACTTCAAATAGATGACCGCGCTTATAATAATCCTCTATTAATTTACTTTTCGCTTTTGAGTCAGTGCATATTTGTAGTTTTGCAGTCGGTTTTTTTTTTTTGTAAACATAATTATAAATATTTTATACGAATACTCGTAGGTCGTAGTAATTCCCGCTAAGTCGGTACAGCGCTTGTTACCTCCGTTCTGGTCCATAGTACCGCCAGCGGCAGGCGTGTCCCGGTTCATTAGCTCCAGGAGGGCCCGATTGAAGGCCTCCCCCGTGAGCGGTGCCCGTCCTGAGCTGGCTGTCGTTCCCAACACATTGTAAACGTACTTTTACTACGTTAGAATACTTTGCATGTTTGAGGTCTTTATGAAATTGGTGTTTTGTCGTACTGGCCACTTTGAATTTAAATATCTCCTATTTAGCTAAGAATTCTAATTTCAAATGTATACATATACTTTTGTGTTTGGACAACCGTAATTCATTTGTTTTTTACCCTATTCGTTTTGTTTTTTAGTAATTGTTTTTGAGTCAATTTTCGCTTGGCGCTGGATTTTGCTGGTTCGCCAGAGTTCATCGTTTCAATGTACAGAATCCACTTTTCATTATAGGAAATGATTTGATTTAAGATCCCTTCATTATTGTGCCGGATGAGTAAAGTATAACACAGCAGTCGACGCGCGTTTGTCGATTTGCTGCACTCAATTCATAAGGTGTTTCCTTTTAAAGTTTTTCCACCTTCCCAATTTGTTTAAAGTGGATTAAAACAGTTTTATCACTAACGCCGCAGCCTGCAGCTAACTCGGACGTGGTATGGAATGGATCCACTTCCACAATAGCCTTCAATTCTTCATTATCAACTTTGATCTCCGACTGTTCACGGGGTCTGTTCTGCAGGTCGAAATTTCCAAAACAAAAACGTTGGAACCAAAAACGCACTGTGTTGTCTTTTGCGACACCGCCGCCATACACATCATTAATCCTTCAAGGCGTTTCTATAGCACTGGTGCCACGATGGATCTCGTACTCGTAAATAGCATAAAGGAGACGGCTCATTTCTGCCCCAAGTCGTTTCAAGTTTATGTACTTAATTAGCCTCGGAGACCTACAAAAGTTATTTATTTAAAATAACATATAATTAAATAATGCAAACTGTACATTCAATACTAACGTGCCAAGCGGGGATTGCAAATTGGTGTGAATAAAAAGTACTTTAATGTACTGTACTTAAAGTCAGCCATGTTTTTCACGTGCTTGTGCCATTTTGACAAACATGTCGCCTCATTGTATATTTTCTTTAACTTGTTTATTTTCGAGTGGCAATATGTAATATAAATGGTGGATTATTATAAATTATTTGATGTTCGTGAACGTGCTTCTTTGACGATTTTTTAGTAAAACTTGAAAATGTTTAAATACGTAATATGGGACAACAAAACATACGTGCGACGCGACACGTTAATAAAATTGACACATTCTCGGATTCGTTCGAAACTCGTTTCCAAAGATAATGTAAAATATGCTCGATTCGTTCAAAACTCACACAACACAAGGAATTTCGTTATTTTTTTTCAACGTTTTAGTTGATATCTCTTAAAGCCCGCTATGCAGAATAAAAACATTAACGGCTCCTCAATATATATTAAAAATCCTAATTAATGATCTAATTTTGGTCGAGTCTCCTGCACTATTGCTGTGGGGCAAATGTCCATGGAAAATGGGCCGTCTCCTTTCAAGTTTTCCATTTTGTAAACTGAGTGACCGAAAGAAAACACCAATAGAGGAAAGAACAAGTTAATTACGGTTTTCAAAACATAAAACCATGAGCTGTATAAATTTGAAATTGGAATTCCTGACCAAAGAGGAGATATTTCAGATCAAGGTGGGCGTACGACAGACACCAATTTGATATGTAAGGACGTAATCAAAGAGTACATATACTACGTATAGAATAGGGTACAATCCTCAAAAAAACTAAGTAGCCCGTTAGTTAGATTACCAAAAAGTATTGTACACGTATTTTTTCTTTTGTTTCTCAAACAAAAAATGACGAAGATACAGTGCTTCGAAGTTTCGTGTGACGTCACTAAACTTGTGAGTACGATTTTTACTCACGAGTGACGTCGCGACCCCCCACTCTCGAAGTTTGATGGTCTATATCTTTGACGATTTTTAATATTATGAAAAACAAAAAATACGTGTCCAATATTTTTCCATGATCTAGCTGACGGACTAATTAGGATGGTGTATTTTTGACCTAGTCCGGTACCCAATTAGAACAAACGCTTTACACCGAAAGCACGGGTCTGATCGTTCTTGTCTTGTCGCTCTTGTGGAAGTCATACTTTTGTCGTGGTACAAAGGAACCGTGCGGAAAAACCTGATATATTTGAGACGAACTTCTTAGCATTCCATTGATTCACCGTGCGGGTGCCGGATCCATCGTGTGGCAGAGAGAGAAATCCCGAGTAGATCCCGAGACTTGTGACTCGGGCGTAGGTTTAAGGGGCCCCTTTCCGACGTACATCAACACTCACCTTCACTACTCGTCTTTCTCTCCCTGCCCAGCCAAATCTGATATAAACCTACTAGTGCAGCATTCTAGTATAGAACTTACTGCACTTCTGGACAAGCCAAGGTCTTTTAGCAGGTTATAGTGATTTTGCTGGTATACCTCTCACTCCTACTTATACAGCGTAAAAATTAACTACATAGCCGTTTTTTAACACGCTTTTATTAGCTTCACTTGTAACTAACTATGTATGTAAGAAAATCTGGGAATCTTAATTTGACCCACTTTCCGGTCTTCGATTAGGATGAAATTCTGTACACGCTCTGAGTTCTGATGACAATACATGACTAGCTAAGAAACGTCATTACAAATCTAATATGGCGGCCTCCCCAAGATGGCGGACTGGCTGTTTGAAATCCAACCCCATCACATGGGTATCAAATGAAAGGGTTTGCTGTTAGGAATACGAAAAAAAATAGTCACGTGACTTAAGTCCAACATGGCGGATATCCAATATGGTGGATTGGCTATTTGAAATGCACCCCCATGATATGGGTATTAAATGATTTAAACTATTATTATTGTTAATTCGTTTAGAAGGTCGTAATACTTGTTTTGTTTGTTACTGTTTATCGTAGGGATGTAAATAGTGGGTGTTACCTGTGGCGAGGGGCGCGGCTCCCCCGGCCGAGGCGCGGCTGACCTCGGTGGCGGCGCCTCGCAGCAGCTGCAGGAAGGTCTGCCGCGAGACCGCGCCGCCCGCGCTCCCCGCGCCGCCCGCACTCCCCGCACTCCCCGCGCCGCCCGGCGCCCGCGACGTCGACGACACGGCTTCCGTCGCCGCCTACGAACAAACAATGATACTACTGTTCTTATTTGCTTTAGTGTGTGTTCGACCATTTTTGAAGTGAAACCTTATTTTGGCGCGCCACAGACAGATTTTTCGTGGGCTGTGAATTGAATTGCAGCGTCACGCACGGGAATGATAGTGTAAACTCGGGACCATGGCCATTGGTCATCTAGAAATGCGTCCACATTTCCTTGGCCATCTAGAAATGATCCGCACTTCTAGATGGCCATTCTCCTGGGCACGCCCTCCGGTTTCACCCGCGTAGTTTCCAAAGTGAGCTATCAAATTCTGAGTTCTAATGTCCGCTTCTATCGGCAGTTCCTATGACTGGCATGTTTTAGCAGGGTGTTATGTTATAGGTACCATGAGCGCGGCGGCGAGCTGCTCCTGCGTGATGGGGCTCCGCTCGGGCTCCTCGGCCTCCTCGTCCTCTGCGTCCTCTTCCTCGGACAGCGCCTCCAGCGAGTACGCGAACCCGGACACGGCCGGGCCTGCCACACAACACATATTTATTTATTTAATTAGGCGTACATAACAGATTACAGTTAATGTTAAATAACAAATAAATTATAATATTGTGATGTTCTAAACTGTTATCCAAAGCATGCACACACAACTTAACTAGAATATTGAGGCAGTCACTAAATTAAATACATACAATATAAATCAATAACTTTAACTTAACTCATACCTACATGCAACTAAAACTATAACATAACTAAAATATGTAAACGCAACCAAGAAATACTTTATAATTTGAATACTTTATAATAATGAAAATCAACTTTAGCGAACATATGACGTAAATACTATCTTCCTAAGTTCATTTTTAAATTTATACATTTTGTTATGAAATACATCAATTGTGTCGTGGTATTTTTAATGAATTTCGTGATATTTCGTGATGTGTCGCCAAACATTCTCACTATAGGGTTATAAAATGACGTATTATTGGTGTAAACCTGCAACGAAAAAATCCTACATATGTACACTACACAACACAAAAACAAAAAATCGGTTGTCTTTAAAGTCGGTTGGCTTACGGACGATAGTTTAACGTGACAACGTCGTAACAAAACATTTTTGAAGTGAAAACTTCTTTAGGCGCGCCTAGACAGATTTTTTCATGGGCTGTGAATTGAATTCTAGCGTCACGCTCGGGTATGATAAGAAATCTTCGGGTAAACTCGGGACCATAGCCATTGGCCATCTAGAAATGCGTCAGCCAATGGGAAATACTGACGCATTTCTAGATGGCCTGGTTACACCCGCTTAGTTTCCAAAGTAAGCTATCGAATTCTGAGTTATAAGTTTTCACTTCTATCGGTAGTTCCTATAACTGCCCTTTTTTTTTTTTAGTATAGAATAACGAGACGAGCAGGACACGTGCCTGATGGTAAGTAACACGCCAATAATTGGCTGTCATATTACAAGCCGGTGTATCAAGCGAATCTGTGTTGTGGGTAGAGCTACCATTGTCTTGTAGCTGCACTATGGAGGAAGGTTACTGTTGTGTTGTAGCTGCACTATGGAGGAAGGTTACTGTTGTCTTGTAGCTGCATATAGAGGAAGGTCACCGTTGTCTTGTAGCTGCACTATGGAGGCAGGTTACCGTTGTCTTGTAGCTGCTCTATGGAGGAAGGTTACCGTTGTCTTGTAGCTGCACTATGGAGGAAGGTTACTGTTGTCTTGTAGTTGCACTATGGAGGAAGGTTACTGTTGTCTTGTAGCTGCACTATGGAGGAAGGTTACTGTTGTCTTGTAGCTGCATATAGAGGAAGGTCACCGTTGTCTTGTAGCTGCACTATGGAGGCAGGTTACCGTTGTCTTGTAGCTACACTATGGAGGCAGGTTACCGTTGTCTTGTAGCTGCACTATGGAGGAAGGTTACCGTTGTCTTGTAGCTGCACTATGGAGGCAGGTTACCATTGTCTTGTAGCTGCACTATGGGGAAAGGTTACCGTTGTCTTGTACCTGCACTATGGAGAGGTTACCGTTGTCTTGTAGCTGCACTATGGAGGAAGGTTACCGTTGTCTTGTAGCTGCACTATGGAGGCAGGTTACCATTGTCTTGTAGCTGCACTATGGAGGAAGGTTACCGTTGTCTTGCAGCGGCGCGGCGTGCGCGCGGTCTCTCTGCAGCCGCAGCAGCCTCAGTAGCGCGGCCGGTAGTTCAGGCAGCGCCTCAGCCCCGCGCCGCATACTGCCGATGTTGGCTCCCAGCGCCGCTAGCAGCTCCACCTCGTGTAGGATAGATGACGCCACGCACTCGGTGCCAACCGACGGCGCCACAGACATTATCTCGTTCATCACCGACTCTTCGTTCAGCAACTGAGACAGTTTACAGAGATTTGCTTTCCATTTGTCATAGCTACAGCAGCATAAGCCTGCCTGCCTTGGTGGTTCATGTATAAAGTTCATGTAGAGTGAATACGATTTGTGATCTGGAAGTGCAGTTTGATCGCGGTCTTACATTTCATTACCATGTAACCGACTTGGCCAAAGATTCTTATCATCGTCTGGGTTTTGTTATGCGAAGCGCTAAAGACTTTGATAATCCTTTAGTTGTCGAGACCTCATACAACTCTCAAACTGGAACTTCTGTAACTATTTATCACAAGTTACGGCTGGTCTAGTAGGGAGAACGACGACTGCCAATCGTGACACCTGGTCTGGTCTCATATCTCACAGTATAAATACCTGCATAGCTCTGGTCCACCCGGGGGCATTAGGGGTGCACCCCAGAGACCTCAAGGCCACATTCAGGCTCTGCAGTTCGGCGTCATGGTATGTCGTGCGCGGTGGAGGCTGGTCCTCGATCTTCCTCTTGACCACGTGCACCATTTCACCGTGTTTCACCCCACTGTCTTGGAGCGTTGTATTTGCTTTCAATATTTTACCGTGGTAGATGAGTACTGAAATAGATGTTTAATAACTTTAATTTAAAAAACCCGACTGCAAAAAATCGACACATAAAAAAAACATTACATACTATCTAAGGACACTTGGGTGATTGAGACGAATCTAACAATATCTTAATTCTCAAAATCCATCGTGCCATCATTACACACACAAATAAACAAATATACTTATAAGGTACGCGCGTAAACATAACCCTTCTTTCAGTCTAGTAAAAAAACTTTCATTTTGTGGTCTACAAGATAACAGACTTTTAGAAGTGCGGCCCGCTATAGGGCCGCCGTATACAATCCTCAAAAAAACGAATTAGTCCGTCAGTTAGATTGCTAAAAAATATTGTACACGTATTTTTTCTTTTGTTTCACAAACAAAAAAATACGAAGATACAGCGCTTAGAAGTTTCGCGTGACGTCACTTGTGCCTACGATTTTTACTCACGAGTGACGTCGCGACCCCCCACTCTCGAAGTTTGATGTTCCATATCTTTGTCAATTTTTAATATTTTGAAAAAACAAAAAATACGTGTCCCATATTTTTCCATGATCTAGCTGACGGACTAATTAGAATAGTGTATTTTTGACCCAGTCCGGCACCCTATTGTCTACTTTATCACCATGTGGCCCATGGCTCCTCAAAGGTTGCCAACCCCTGGTCTAGGTGATGAATAACATGTCTTCTTACAACAGCACAACACCATGTAGTAATAGAACTGTACTCATTGTAATTTTTTTTCTGGAAACATTGCTCTTCTGTTTAGCACCAGATTGAACTGTAAATGAGAGAGTTTGGATTGTGTTTGCATGTTTGTTGCTCAATCACGTCAGAACATCTGAACGGATTGGATTGGGAACACTGTTAGAATATAATCTGAAATAGCATATAAGCTACTTTTCATCGTGAGAAAATAACAGGATCGGGACCTACGCGGGTAAACACACTGGGTGCTGCTATTGTCCTTCAAACTGGAACATAGTGAAATTGTAAATTACTATCATTATAGTTTGTACTCCTGTAGTATCTTTATACCATATATGTATTCATTATTATTTGTTAAACTTTTACAACTTTGACAATACTTTTTTACAGCTACATTTAAGTGATGAGACCCCTTTACAGTTGCATTATTCATATTTGACCTTGTTATTTTATCTTATTTTGTACACAGACTAGTTCCCTTTTTGTAAATTACGTTACCAAGTGTTGTTTAAATATGAATACATACTGTTTGATGGTAGAATAACTGCCAATGTTTTGGTACTTCCCCAGGCGAACTCTGCAAGTCCTATCACTATTAAAACACAAGAACCAAGAAATATACCTAAAGATGAAGATGATATGTTGACTTTCTTCCCGGCTTCATCTTGGAGATGATCCACCGTATTGTCGAGCGAATAATTCTCCAGTTTGAAGCGTTCTATCGGACCTGGTTTCACTTTGATACCTAAGAATATGCATGAGGAATCCATTTTGATAGCCTGAAACCAAACGTTGTAAATGGTAAAATCTCTAATGCATTTGAAATTTTTAAAATACTTAGTTTAGTTTATTTTTAACTTAATATAATATATTTATTTAGTTTGTAGTTTTGACATCATAAGTAAAAAGGTTCGCTGGAAGAAAACACTTTAAGTGATAAGGCCACCTACAATTCTGGAAACTTTTTTGTCATTTTAAATTGAATGTATTAACATTAAGAATAATTGTAAAAGTTGTAGTTGTAATAAATCATTACATTCTTATTATTGCTAAAATAACCTTCTCGGGCAGCCTCCAATTTTTCCGATAGGTTCCAATTGTACTCTTGGTAATCATGTGATATACAGTGTTTGTGTATGATGTTGAACACAACAGTAAGAAGTTATTGTGGAGACTTCACTAGTATTTAAAAACAAACGAAAATTATGATAGGTACATAGCAAATTACAAACAAACCTTCTACAAACATAAAATGAGCAAATCTATATTTTTTCTATTTTTATAGGGGAGCAATTGGAGCAATAAAAGACTAAATGCCTTTACGTATGCTCTCAGATATGCTTTTCATATGTACAAAGTATGGTTGGTAAGTAACATAGTAAGTTTAGGTAATTACCCTGCACCTTCGGTGCTAATCTAAGTTCAAAGTTTAGTGGATAGTACAGGCCATCTACTGAATACCTATAATGTATTGTATTTATACTAACAAACCATTATCTTGTAATTTCAGTTAAACTACAACCCATTTTGTGACATAAAGGAGCTTAAGGAGCTTAACTGAAAAAGTTTATTTTTCAAAAATTTTTTTTTTTTTTGTTAACTAGAGAACTTTTTTGTAGTTTTTTTTTATACATTACTATTATGATTTGAAAGTATAAAATATATACCTACCTACTTTCAAAGTGGTCTCACAAGTATTCATGAAGACAGTAAATTTTTTTTTTTTTTAGAAAAATATCATTATTGTTTCTTCTAAAAGATCATTATTGTTCGTCTGGTTCTTACGCCGATATACAGTCTTATGTACCGGTAGTTTTTCTACGAGATACCTTCTTTTTAAGCAAGTCATTGTCTACTTTCAACACTAAATAACATTACGTATATAACATCAGCTTAAGACGAAGTAGCTTACTATTAATGATTTTTTTAACTATTACAATTCATTTTTCTCTAAAATATTACTACATGAGCTAATTTTAATGATAATTTAAACAATGGTGGGCATGGAATTTTGGTACGCATTTTTCAAGTTAGTATTTTTGTTACACTTACTTTTACTGAACAGGTAGTGTATGTAACAACACAATAGTTTCAAAACTTTGGATCTTGAATTAATCACAGAAACAGAAGCTTAGAAACTCAATTATTGCAAAAATTTGTCAATGCAAAGTCACATTCAACATTCACAAACAAACCATGAAACAACAACAAATCCAACACACTGTTTTTTTTTTGCCAATGTATCAATCAATGCCACTAATAATGAAATTGTCACTGCCAAGAAAAAGTTTCTCTTTAAGTAGGCGTATTCACTACACAATCGGAATCAGCTTTTCGAATCAATATACTTTGTCTCTGTTGCTCTGAATGGTGTGACAAAGACGAAAAATTTAAGTTCCGACTAAGATGGTGTGATGTGAATCGAGGTACCGACAGAGCCGCGAGGTGCCGACATAAAAATGGCAAGGGCGATGTGCATTGAAATTTCGTGCTGCAATTTAAAAAAATACTCGGCATTACGTTAATGTCGGACATTGACTGCTGTCAATTTCACTGTCAGTCTTCGTTTTAAATACGCAGATTTCAATCGAAATTGGAAAAGTTGAATCTGGTTGAGTACAATTTACAATTTCCCATAAATCCACATGAAATTATGTTCTAAAGAGATGATTTCAATCAATGTTACATTGTTAAAACCTTCAAAAGTATTCTTGAAATCAACATCTTGACCAGTAAGTAACATGGCTTGAAAATGAAGAACGGAACTAATGAAACTTTGGAGTCTAAAGTTGCAGAGCGCAATGAACGTGCCAAAAAGCTTTATCGGTAAGTTTTGGGTGTATCTTTCACCTTTATCGCTTGATTTTTGATATTCTAGTGTACGAAAAAATAATCTACATTTCCAATCTAGCTTGCACATAGAAGTCTCTAAAAACTATGTGCCAATATTATGTAAAATAAAGTTTGGTTATAATGCTAACATTTAAATTTTCAGCTACGTGAGTGATTCAGCTAGACGCGTGGGGGAAATGACTGCTGCATGTCAATCTACATCGGATCTCTTTTCTATGCATATTGAAATCCAACGCCAAAAACTTAGGGATAACTGTGAAAAACTACTGTTTCTTGATCCATTGAATTATGGCAAAAAAACCCTTGAGCTTTTATGGAGAAAAGTATACTACGATACAGTGTCTGTTGCTAAAAAACTCCGCGAGACTGACAGAGATGAAGACAACTACTTGGTTACACATCTTGTTTGTGGAATCGGAAATTTTCACCACTTCATTACAAGGATTCAGTCAGAAATGAATGTGCACTACAAAGAACTGGACTATATTTCAGTCTATAATGATGCTGAATGTCAAGAAATCAATGAGCAAGTGACTGAAGATGAGATGCAATTTGGTCGGTCCATGTTGTATTCCTGTCTTATATATTTAGGTGACCTCAGCAGGTATCAAACTGAAATAATTCCCACATTTGACTCATCCATTGCAGCCAGATACTACCTACAGGCCGCCCACATTGATATGTTCTCAGGAATGCCATACAACCAGCTTGGAAATCTGTATCTTGACAAGAATTACAATATTGATTCTGTTTGTTATTATATTCATTGCTTAAACTGTGCGACTCCTTTTGAAGGGGCAATGGATAATCTCAAGAAAATCTTTGAGAAAAATGTCCAATTTGTGGACACTATAAATGATTCTGAGTCTTTAACCCAAGCAGAGCATATTCAGAGTACTGTTGTGAACTTTTTGTCTCTTATTGAACTATGGTATCTGGGCAAAAATGATACCAATATACCCCAAAGATGCAATATGATTGCTCAAGGACTGAAAGTTTCAATGGATTTTGAAAAACATCAAATGCCCGACCCCAACAAGAACTATGAAGAATATTTACAAGCCGTAGAAGAGGAGACTATGACACCATCTTACTTGCATCCCAGTCTTGTTCACAAAATAGCTCAAATTTGTCTATTCACCATTCCAAAAATGTCTGAAACTGATGAGACAAAAGCATTTGCTTGCAAAGCATTTACATTAGCACTGCTATCACAGCTGCTGCAAAAACTGCTGAAACAATTGGATTCTATAGGATTGAAGAATCCAGCATTAAAATATAGAGGAAGAACTACATCTATACAGGAAACCGAAACTGATACAACTGTCGAAGAAGTAGCAGAGCCATCTGAACTGGAGGCTAAAATATCTGAACCTCTTACAAACGGAGTTGACTACAGTGATGATGAAAGTGATAAGGAATACAAAGAAGATGCTGAAAAAGTGAATGGAGATGCAAAAAATGCCAAAAAGTTGATGAAGAGACGTAGGCGCAGACGCGTAGTCTCATCAGGAAGCTCTGAAGAAAGTGCACATGAGTCTGAAACCAGTGATGTGGAAACATTTGAATCATGCTCTGATGAAGAAACCGGGTCAGATGTGGCAACGGATGAGGATTCTCAGTCTGAAGATTCAGAAGGGGCCGACAAAGAATCAACACCTAAAATAAATGGAGATATCTTAGAAGCTGATATTCAAACCAAACCACAAATAGTAAACGGTACTGAAAAGAAGGACATCAATCAAAATAAAAAACCAGACCAAACTGCTAACAACATCGCAGATGACATAAATGAGGAAAAATTGAAGAATTTTTTGCTCGGGGATAATATTCTATCCAGTATAAAGCTGCTGCAAGAATGGGCAATGTCAGAAAAAGACTTAATACTGTCATGCGGAGACAGTGGGGAGGTTTTATTTCAATGTGTTGTAGACTTGCTCAACATCATGTCACACAACTTCGTACTACACTCTACAGATGACGACGACTGTCAGATATTAAAATATGCGAAGAGTGTTGCAAAGAAGGTTAAGCTAGAATACAAAACTACACCGTTACCAGAAGACATAAACTTACGGGGTACAAACATCTGCAAGTTCGATAAAGATGCTGCTGAATGGCAAATCCGACACAAACTCTCAGTATATGAAGAAAATGTTATAAGAATCCTGAATTTCATAGACTTTGGTAATTTCATTGCAAACATTGTACCACGCATTAGGTACAATAGAACTATGAAGATATTCTACATGAAAAAGATTCCATCTCCGAAGCTTACTACAAAAGTCGGTCATAAGAGAAGCAGGGAGTGGCACAATTCAAAAACCAAACATGTAAGTAGTTTGTTTCTTATCTTTGTTATTGAGAATGAGATTACAACTACAGTTTAATCTATGGATGTGTTTATTTCCTTCTAATAAGAAGTAATAATATTGTACATGTACAGTTCATACAAGTCTTTTGTGCTAACTAAACAGCTGAACACCTCTTTTTTACATGCTTATCCATCAGGATTAATCAAGTTTTTTGCGCTATAACACTGCTCATGAATTTCACATCGCCCTGTTTCACATGAGAAGAAGAAGAAACATTTGTGTTTTTTTTCAAAGCTTAGTGGAAATGTAAGTTTTATTACATCAGCTGTGTAATATATAAAAAAAATAACACGTCACTTCTGGCTTCCACAGCACAGGCCACCAAACCTCTAGTCTAGGAAAGTATAGGAACATAATGTCATTCATTTCTTGTGTATCAGCCTGCATCCTTTCAAGGACATGTTAAGTACATTAAATATGCCAACTTTTGTTCTCCATTTTTTTTTTTTTAATTTGAATATATTTTTCCCACACAAAATAAAAAAGAGTATTTGCCTCGTCTGAAAACATCGAAGTCTTCGAATAAGAGCGTTCGCACTCTTGAACAGTTGATAAAAGAAGTGCCGAATACCGCGAATAGAGCTAAACAGTGCTAGAGTTGACAACAAAAACTAAAAAAAAAAAAAATTGGTAATGTATAGAGATTTAAAAAAAGTTGTAGAACAAGCTGTTATCTATTTTAATATACAGAACATGCCTTTAAATGGACGCAGGCTGATTACCAGTAACGCTGTATAATATTAAGTAGTATTTCTATAATCTGATTCCAGTTACTTTTTCGTAACTCAATTTAGGTTTTTGTATTATATGTTACGCATCATATGTCAGGGCCCTGGCACCGACGAGATCTGCACCGTAGGTGCTGATTTTTGCGTTTGTATACGTTCAAAAGCACGTTAAACGCGATACAAACGCGCGCGTGAATCGCGTTCGAAATAGGGATGCCCGATCTGAATCGATCTTTTTGAAGATCGATTCACGGCAATACGATCTCCCGATTTTTTGAATCGATTCAACAAGATGCGATCTTTGCTCAGATCGAATCGTATGCTTGGAAGATCGTAAGAAAAAATCGCATCATTAACAGACCAAAGTAATGCAAACTTAACTGCATTTATTTTGTTGATGATAACGATCACACATTTTAGTAGGAACAACAAAGCAAGACAACATCTATTTGTTGAAATTAGTGTCGAGTTACGTACTTTATGTATACGCCGCCGCGCCGTGAGTATGAAATATGAAACGATATGAAGGTAGTATTGAAATTTTGTTTATGTTATACCCGTAGGTCTACCGCCTAACTCTAAAGCATTCGGAAAGCATGAGATGTCTTCATTGCATTTGTAATGTAATGCTTTCATTTTGGAGCGATCGCCTAACTACTAATGCTTTAAAAACTTGCTCAAGTAATCACAGATTAAAAACAATTGAAGTAAAGCATTCGTTATTACGTTTCGACACACGTAATCGGTTTCGTCAAACTAGTCAATGCGAAAATATTTTATGAGTTTGTTCAACAGTTAAAACGTCAAAAAGCATCAGTTCATATTTCAAATTACTAGATTTGCTATAAATATTTTTTATTTTATTTATTTAGGTCAATATGGAAGAGCATTATTAGCACTACGATTAACCGAAGATAGGAAAAACACAAAAAACGGAACGCAATATTTGACAATTACGCTAAGTGTTCCCACTGTATTTTTTAATTTCTTTCTAGGTTTTATTTCTAATAATCTACATAAATCTCAAATATCCATAATTGATAGAATATCGTCGTTTTTCTTTTCAAATTCAGTGAAAACATTATTTAAAAAGAAGTTTTCATCGAAAGAAATTATCACAAGTTACTTATTCTTCGCCAAAGTTAATTGTAGTAAAAAAATACCTATGTGAGCCTAGCTTGCTGTGGATATATTTGGCTGGCAACATTGTTATTGTTTATTTTTACTTTGCATATATAACCTCCATCTGAGGTAAACATTTACGATTTAATTTATGATAAACAATTGAAACATAACATAAATATCTAACATATTATTTGTTATTGTGATATTTAGTTTTTAAAGTCATGCAGTTCGCTCACTGTTGCTTTAGGAATCTAGCTAGCGATTCCCTATAAAAACTAGACTTCGGCGATGACGAAAACAAGTCTTTGTACTCTATTTTATGAGGTATGTAATGATAACAGGTAAATTTTAATAGTGTCCATCGCTGTTAGTCTTGTTTTCACATTTCGTGAGGGTGTGAGTTCGAATCCCGCTTCCATCTCTTTGAGTATTATTCTTAGTGCTGATGTATACATAAATTAAGTTTCATCATTTGTCCAGAGTCCTAGCAGTAGCATAAATTGGGCTGCCCATGTTTTATAATATTAGTATAGATAGAATGTTTGTCGAGGCGGCGGCTCAAGTGTACTGGCATGTCTTTAGAAGTGATAGGTAGATGTTCCTCTTGCAACACACCTGCCCATAACAGCACAGTGTCACAAACCTAATGAAATTAAAGCCCAAAACATTACCTAACACTGCACTGCACTTGTCACCTAGTGATATTAGGTGATTATCTCTAGGCCATGTGATTTCTGTGTAAAATTCATCCTCCAAAGTGATACTTATTAAACTTTTATGTAATGAAGGATCCTGATTCTGTTTGCACATTACTGCTTGGCGGTAGAATCACAGCCAAAATTGAATGATTTCCCCAGGCAGACTTTTATGTGCCTGATGGTAAGTGGCACAGTTCAAACGAACATGAAGAGTCCAAATCATTACCTAGCACTGCACTGCGGTCATCACCCAGATATCTAAGTTGTTATAAGCCCTGAATATCTCTAAGCCCTGTAATTTGTCTGGAAACATTGACCTTCAAACCGGAACACAGACTTTGAAAAGTGTTACCACTAGATCAATAAGTTACATGTTAAAAATAAAAGTTCTTTGTTTCAGATATATCTATTGTTATGCGTTATGGTTTGCGGTGGCCGATATATCAAGCTTCTCTGAAACCATCTCGACTCCCAGAACACCTTCGACGTCGCTGATTATTAAAACAAAGTTTTAAGTGTGATTGTCAAAGCACCTGTTATTTATAAGAGTGTGAGGAGTGTAAAAATATACTGAAAGTAAATTTATCTGTTGCATCGACAACAATAACAATCAATATTGTGTTTTTGTTAATTTTTTGTATCCTTAATGAGAGTTTTACTGTAGAATACCAGTAATGATTTCTTAATGATACATGAATCTACACAGATTGATTTATCTGTGCAGATTCATGGAGAAGAGTGAGATGAGATAATGCCTGGTGGTAAGCAATCATATAACTATTGAACAGGAAGTCTAAATAGCTACCTAGCACTGTACTTCACTCAAAAGTGGTTATGCCCCAGCCGTCTCTCCCAAAGAGTCCTAACCATACATAACTGAGTACACCTTGAGGTTGAGATATAAAAAGGTTTTCTATTACAGTTAATAATATTGGTGGTGGACATTTCACACACAACACCGTCTAGCCCCAAACTAATCAAAGCTTGTACCATACTACGGGAGCCAGATAGCTGATATAATACATATAGTAAATTCTTAAATACATAGGTACTTATTTTAAATAGCAAACACCCAGCCAAAGTACAAACATTTGTTTTCGTCACACAAATATTGTCACTGGATGGGGATCGAACCCATGGTATATCATAGCAGACTTACTACCAACTAGGCCAGACAGACCATTCTACTAGCTTTTTAAACTGAATGTCATGTTTGCTCTTTGGTCATAGGATGATTTAGGCAAAGGTTTTCATGTCCCCATGCAGATTATAGAATAAGAAATCAGAAACTAAAGAAATGTGGGTGTATTTATTCTCAATCATTTTTTAACAGTTCAATGCTGTTTGTTACATTGGGTATCCTTGTAAGACAACTCATTGTTTTCTTGTAAGCTATGGGAGCAGCCAGTAGTCAATATTTTATCTTCTTGTGACTCCTGAAACAATAACAAAATTTAATTATATTGCTATGAAATATTAACATTAAATCATTACATGACTAACAGCACCCCGTGGCTTTACCCGTGCATTACTACAATTCTTTTCCCGTTATAAAAAGTATAATACATAATAAATACACTATTTCAATCTGATCCCTTCTGACATTCCAAAGAGCCAAAACAATCTTTCACATACTAGGTATATAATATTTGTAAGAGGTGGCTGGTTCATAAATTAACTAAATAGACTGGCCTCGTGGCTTAGGTGGTAGTAGCTCTGCCTGTGAAGCCGAGGGTTGTGGGTTCGATCCCCACCCAGTGCAAATATTTGTGTGATGAATTCAAATGTTTGCACTGTGTCTGGGTGTTTGTATGTATAATAAGTATGTATTTAAAAACTATATAAGCATTATATCAGCTATCTGGCCGCCATCACACAAGCTTTGCTTAGTTTGGGGTCAGATGGTGTTGTGTGTGAATTGTCCACCAATATTTATTATAGGTTTGTAGTTTGTAATATGGAATTGTATACTTATTACTATAATTTTGAACCACATTCTGCTGTTCAATTCTGTATTTATGTCTAATGGTGTTTTATATTCAATACCTACAATCAAAAAAATATTAATGTACCTACCTACCTCCTGCTGTTTGCTGATAACAAGTCTCTCTCAATAATATTGATCTCAAGCAATTCAGAATGTTTAAAATAATAACTTAGTGGTAGTAACTTAGCCAGCCTCTTTAACAATTTGTGAACGTAAGTATTAAATCACAAATGATAATAACTAAAGCTAGGTATTATTATCCAAACAAAAAGGGTTTCTAGTTCATCATAAGTTCTTTCTTACCTTTATCTCAGGTTTGATGTCTCGTCCTTCAAAGATGCAAGAGGGAATTAATTATACCCTCTCAAAGTGTAAAATTCTGAGATTTACTTATTTTTAGTAAAATCACTATTTCTAACACGAAACTTGGCAAGTTATTGGTTTTTCTGCAGTAGTACATGTTCACCGTGCTATTTTTGATCTTTACAAACCAGTATCTAACGAAAATATTTGAGAATTACACTACTTGAATTCCAAAACAACACCTAAATTGGCGATGCTTTCATGACATGACTTGAGAGCCGATAATGCTTTGCTTGAAAGCAGCTACAACATTAGGCGGTCGCTATTTTAGTGCAAATGTATGGAGTTTCGTTCATTCTTTTGACTACTAATGCTTTCCTTAGAACGGAAAGCATTTGTAGTGTTCGGCTTTCATCGGCGGTACCAAATTGGCCGATGACGTCACAAATCAAAGCATTGCCGAAAGCAAGAGCGTTAGGCGGTAGACCTACCGCAAGAACATCACAGAATTTGTAGATTGTTCTTTGTAGATAGTAGTACGATTGAATTCATCGAATGCGCAGTGTTTTTTCTTGTTATTATTTTAATATTGATAAATATGGCCCCGCCCGTAAAATCGAATGTTTGGACGTTTTTTATCAGATGTGACTCGGGTGGACAGTGTAAATTATGTGACCAAATAGTGAAAACTAAAGGAAATACCACAAATTTAAAAAATCATCTAAAGCGACGCCATAAAAATTATGATTTAAACAAAAGCGGAGAAAGTTCTACTACAAAAGTGACCGAAATCGTAAGTAATTATCTATTTGTAAAGTGATTTTTTATAAGGGTGCTATTTAACTGGTTAGCATAGTATTGGTATTTTGGCATAAGAAAACTGACACCAGGATTCGATTAGTAGGTAAACTAAGTGTTCCTCACACGGAGAGAGTTGCATGGCCACGTACGATTACGTGGTAAATTTACCTACTCCAATTGCGACCTACCTCAACATTTTATTTCTTTTACAATTTTGATTAATGTGTACATTATTTTCTTTTTTAGTCCAATGATCCCACCCCTTCGACCAGCCGAATGAGTACTAATAGTGATGCTAACTCAAACTCAAGTGAATGTGAAGAATCATTAAATATTACTACAATCAATACGTCAACGCCAAAATCAACAAGAAAACGTCAACTTCGTATTGATAATGTCATTAGTAATATTCAAGCATATCAAAAAGGTGGGTCCAAGGAACTAAAATTGACTAATGCATTGCTGTATTTTATTACGGTTGATGATTTACCTCTCAATACCACAGAAAAAAAAGGATTTCAACATTTGATGAAAACGGTGTGTCCAACTTACTCGGTACCAAGCAGAAACACAATTACAAGACTTATTGATGAAAAATATGAGAATATTTCTAATGTCATAAAAGCACAGTTGATGCAAGTTAATAGCTTTTGTTTGACTACCGATGTCTGGACGGACACAATGAACACAAGAAGCTACTTAGGTTTGACTTGTCATTTTTTGCACAAGAGCTGTTTGAAATCAATTGTTATAGCCGTTAAAGAATTGAACGAGCGACACACTGCTGAATATCTCAAACAAGTGATTGAATCGCTCTGCAATGAATGGAACATTAATGTACAAAACATTTTAGCTATAGTCACAGATAATGGTGCAAATATTGTCAAAGCTATCTATGAATTACTGGGCAAAAATAAGCACTTGCCTTGTTTTGCACACACTCTTAATCTAGTTGTGCAAAAAGCTGTAGAAGAAACCAGAGGATTTGATGCATTAGTAAATAAGGTCAAAACCATTGTAACATTTTTTAAACACAACGTTTCTGCACAGGATTAATTGACCAAACTTCAAAAATCTAATAATGTATTACCAAAAAAGTTGGTACAAGACGTTATAACAAGATGGAATTCTAAGTTGTATATGTTACAGCGATTTATTGAACTTTGTGACTTCGTCAGTGCTATTCTACTCCAAAACCCAAAGGCCCCTGCTATGCTTGGTGGCAATGAAATAGCCATAATAAAGGAAATTATTAACATTTTGACTCCTATAGAAAACGTAACAAAAGAAATATCGGGTCAAGATTATGTAACGAGTAGTATAATCATACCAATTATTTTCTGCATGAGTAAATCGATCGAATCTGCCAATTCAGGAAGCATTTCTGAGGTTTCTGACTTAGGATCAGAATTCAAAGCGAAAATTCTGAGCGAATGTAACAAACGTTTTAAGAACATTGAAAAAGTGCATCTTTTGGCGATTTCAACAATTTTGGACCCGCGATTTAAAAAAATATACTTTACGGATGCTCAATCTTGTGCAAAATCACTTAATGACATCACCGATTTACTAAAAACAACGGATTATAATAAGGATACATCACCGAATGCGCAAAATGTGGTTTCACCCGATGATGACGATAACATTTGGAAATTTCATAGTCAGTTGGTGACAGAAACGAATCTAAACATTCCAAAGGAAGGACTGCTGGATGACATTTTGAAACAGTATCTTAGAGAACCATTACTTGCTAGACAAGGAGACCCAATAACATATTGGACCACTAGATCTACTATTTGGCCGGACTTAAGCTGTTTAGCTTTGAAGTATTTGACTATAGTAGCAACATCTGTTCCTTCAGAACGATTGTTTTCACTGGCTGGCAACACTTTGACGGATAGTCGTAATAGGTTAGATCCAGTGCGTTGGAATCTGTAAACCGTCAAACCTTTACATCATTGCATGCATAGATTTGACGGAATAGCTTTTTCGTAATGTTTTTTAATATTTCCTAATAAATACAACTTGCATGTGGAAGTGTCTTTTCATTTCTCCTTACTTTTTTAAAATACGATACGATCTTCAAAGATCGAATAAGATCGATTCAATGCAATACGATACAGATCGTGGATCGATTCACGGGGTTACGATCCATTACGATTCAAAAGATCGATTCAAAGCAAAAGATCGGGCATCCCTAGTTCGAAATTCGTTTGAAGCGTGTACAAAGAGCGGAGGAGGGGCGTCATTGTACAACTGACGAGGAGTATTTGATCAATACGCGGAAGCTACGACCGACTACAGCGCGCCTGTATCACTGTGTCTGACCGTATACGCGCAGTAGACGCGCGGTTCACATTCGCTCCATGTGCTTAGGTTAGAAGGTTTGGAGCGCGTACACGCGCGTCATCTGCGCATTTAAAATACGCCGTGTGCTAGGGGTCTGCACCGACTCTGGCAACCACCTGACAAATAAAATACACTCAAATATGGGCTTTATGACATGAACGCTAAGATACAGATTACATTGGCAACACAAATTAGCAGACCGCTCGCTAACAGCCGTTTGCTAATTTATATTGCCAATGTAATCTATATCTTAACTGGCATGACATAAAGCCCATATTTGAGTGTATTTTATTTGTCGGATTGGAGCGGCGTCGTACAAGTGGGCGGCAGATCTTTACGCTTGTTTTTGTTATCTTTAAGTTATTTCGCTATGTATACGTGGGGGCAAAGAGACCCTCGTTTTAGATCGATATTAAGATATTTATACAATGGCAGCACGGAATACGTCGAAAAAAATAATGTAGTTGTCAACTGTTTGTTTATGTTTTGTTGTGTCGTGTGTTTCGTATTTAAAGATTGTGTTATGATTTTTGTATTTGGTTGATAAAAATGCATTCTTAGGACCCTAGCTGGCCCTCGAAAATCGAAGCCATCCTCCAATAACGACTCTGGCCCTTCAATGCTACAAAATGTTGTAGTTTTGTGTAAAAATAATAATAGTTTAAAAAACATGCTTTTAGCACGCACAAAAAATTACAAAATTTCGTATCCCATTCTGCAAACCCTTTCATTTAATACCCATATCATGGGGGTGCATTTCAAATAGCCTATCCGCCATCTTGGATGACCGCCATGTTGGATTTAAATCACGACACTATTGTTTTCGTATTCCTGACAGCAAACCCTTTCATTTGATACCCATATCATGGGGGTGGATTTCAAACAGCCAGTCCGCCACCTTGGGGAGGCCGCCATATTGGATTTGTAATGATGTTTCTCTGCTAGTCATGTATTGTCATCAGAACTCAGAGCGTGTGCAAAATTTCATCCTAATCGAAGACCGGGAAGTGGGTCGAATTAAGATTCCAAGATTTTCTTACATACATAGTTATAAGTGAAGCTAATAAAAGTGTGTTATAATAAGTTATTTCGCTATTTGTTCTGGACAGGCGGAGGGTTCGGAAGGCGGTTTGCTCCGGCGCCTGGGCCGGCTGTGGCTGACGTCTCAGGTTCGTGAGTTGGAGCGAAGCCGAGCCGCGCCCGCGCCCGCGCTCCTCGCGCTCGACACCGCGGCGCTGCACTCGCACCTGCGACGCGTCAAACATCTGCTGAGGACCAGGAACTTTATACTGCTCATACCTGCCGTTGGTGAGTGCGTTTATACTACTCGTACCTGCCGTTGGTGAGTGCGTTTATACTGCTCAGACCTGCCGTTGGTGAGTTCATTTATACTGCCTGCCGTTGGTGAGTGCGTTTATACTGCTCGTACTTGCCGTTGGTGAGTGCGTTCATACTGCTCGTACCTGGCGTTGGTGAGTGCGTTTATACTGCTCGTACCTGCCGTTGGTGAGTGCGGTTATACTGCTCGTACCTGCCGTTGGTGAGTGCGGTTATACTGCTCGTACCTGCCGTTGGTGAGTGCGTTTATACTGCTCATACCTGCCGTTGGTGAGTGCGTTTATACTGCTCGTACCTGCCGTTGGTGAGTGCGTTTATACTGCTCATACCTGCCGTTGGTGAGTGCGTTTATACTGCTCGTACCTGCCGTTGGTGAGTGCGTTTGTACTGCTCATACCTGCCGTTGGTGAGTGCGTTTATACTGCTCATACCTGCCGTTGGTGAGTGCGTTTATACTGCTCGTACCTGGCGTTGGTGAGTGCGTTTGTACTGCTCATATCTGACTTTGGTGAGTTAATGGATACTGGTCATACCTGCTGTTGGTGAGTGGATTCTATACTGCTCATACCTGCTGTTGGTGAGTACATTTATATTACTCGTACTTGCCGTTGGTGAGTGTATTTATACTGCTCATACGTGCCGTTGGTGAGTGCAAACATTTGAAAATGTTAACATGCCCTATACTATATGTACAATAAGATGATTTAATTACCCAAAACGCTAATCTGTTTTTTTAAATTAATAATTGAGGAGAAGAGCAAGACATTATGTCTGAAATTGTCGTAATATCTCTTAACTATAGAATAACTGATAAACATGTGATACTTACGACAATGTAGTTGTGGTTTATGGTGTGGTTTTGTAATTGTTCTTCTATTTTGTGGTTTTCAATAAATAGTTATCTTACCTCTCAAACCGGATGCTGCAAAAATGTTATCACTTGTTTTTCACGTCAAGCTTATAATTTGTGATACTATAAGCAATGTTAAAACTAAGGATTTCACGCTAGTGTATATATACGTTCTTACCAAAACGGTCAGTTTATCACTCTTTTAAGCCAGTTGTTGTTTGACCTAGCGTAGCACCGACGTATTTTGTAGTCCTTAAAATTGTGTTTTATGAATATTGTCATGAAAAAACTACACTAGAAAAGCGAGAAAGAGTGATGATGTATCATAATTGACTATGTACCTACATCGTTATGTTGTAAACTTTAACGTTATTAGGTACTTCAAAAAGCAATTCTGAACAAAAACACAAAACAAACCTAACTATCAATTAGTTAGGTTTGTTTTGTGTTTTTGTTAAAAGTTTATACCTAGCTGTTACGACTGCTTGCTTAAATATATACAATTTGTCAACCCAAATTAAGCTGTACTGTTATGAAATAGAGCTAAATTTTAAACTTTTGAGATCAGAATAATAATAAATCCTTATAGATTTATATTTCTATATATACGGATTTAAGTAAGTATGTATATTGTATAGCGTATGCGTATAGATGAAATGAGGACACTTTATTTGTAACTTTTGTTTGTGACGTTGTGTCCATGTGATATAACGTCATTGATCATACGCCAACGTTTCTTAACTGGCCTCGTGGCTTAGTGGGCAGCTGGGCAGTATCTCTGCCCACAAAGCCGAGGGTTGTGGGTTCAATTCCCACCCAGTGCAAATATTTGTGTGATAAATTCTTTTGTACTGCGTCTTGGTGTTTCTATGGATAATAAGTATGTATTTAAAAATATATAAGTATTATATCAGCTATCTGCCTTCCATAGTACAAGCTTTGCTTAGTTTGGGATCAGATGGTGTTGTGTGTGAATTGTCCACCAATATTTATTTTATTTTTTCCCTTGCAGTGTTACAAGAACTGGACAATCTGAAACGGGAGGAGAGCTCGGCTCGCGACGCCATCCGCTGGCTGGAACTGCAGCTGAAGACAGGCTCGCGGTTCTTGCGCGCGCAGCGTGCCGGCCAATCTCGGCCTCTGCCCCTCCTCAAATGCCCTCGAAAAGCGCCACCCCACATCCACAACTTCATGCAAATCCTAGAATTCTGCAACCATTTCATCGGTGAAGACAAGCAGAACATCGGCGGCAGCGGCGATTCCGAAACACACGCGAAATCGACACCATTCCTCGTTTTATTACTGGGCAACCAACCCGGTAAGGAGGAAGAGAAGTACAAGGAGTTCAGCGTCACAGGGGCGGCTAAATCGGCGGGCATATCTATGGAATACATCGAAGATTTCTACGCTAAATGTCGTCACACCGCGCATAAGACCGGCAAGAAGAGATGAAGGGAAGAAAGAACTACCTGGGACTTGACTACCGAGGAAAAGACATGCGTATGGGCTCGATCACCGAACAATACACCTTTGAGAAAGGGAGACATGTTTGCGACAACACTGAGCGAAACATTATTAGGGAATTGGTTACGGCTCGTTTACGAAAGCTATTCACACATTTTTGAAATGTTTAACATCTCTCATTTATTATATTTGACGTCATTCACGTTTCGGTCGAAATGATTTTCAGTAATTCACTATCTTATTGATTTGGGAAGCATGAATGTCCAATTTTTCATTTTATCATTTATACATAGTATGGTTACTACTTATAATGATTAATAATATCATTCTCATTTGTTTCTCTTTATCTATTTTAATAATTTCATTAATTTAATAAATGGTTTCATCAGAGCCTGTTTCTTTTGATTTATGTGAAAGTACCTGTAACTAAATCTCCCTGTTAAATAGGCCAGTAAACCCGGCCGCCTAGTAAGTACTAACAAACAAACAAACAAAACTTTATTTACCAAAAAATACGCGTGAGTACAATAGCTTGCCAATGAGCCCCAAACTAAGCCTAAGCTTGTTTCTTAGGACTCGCGAGTTAGGTCTAAACTAAACAGTACAGTGATATTAAATTAAACATGCCTTAACAAAACTTACAAAGAAATCACAAAATAAAATCGTGAATACAAAGGTTAGCAAAGAACAAGTTAGTCGAGCCGGGTGACCCACCATCCAAACATCAAACATCGTTTGGAAACATCCAAAGTTGCGGAACCATCCACACCGGCTTGAGTAGAACACGAATACCTACTATATCTTGTGATAGATGCCGTGAATCAAGGTTTCAGTTTTTTCCAGACTGAGACCAAGAAGCCACCACTTCAACTTTCTTTTGAGTGAAAGCCAACTGAGGCCCGTGAAATCACCCTTTCTGATGACGTTGTTGAATATACAAGGTATCAGTAAGCGGGGCTACGTTTCGCATTCAGAGACCAAGCTCGAGGGAGTGGGAGATATTTGAGCCGCTTATCTGAAGCTGATCTGGTAGAAATTATTTGATTTAGTGTACTGGGATATATTTTTGAGAACGCAGCCAATGCGCATCCACCAACTCTTTGTGAGTTGGCGGATGCGCAAGATTTTTGAATTTGCGTAAATAGAGTCCGTTGGGTAACGGAAAGGTTTCCTAAGACTACTCCTACTAGAGTATTATTTCCCTTCCCTAATTTTCCAATGATGAAAAATAGCCTATGCGTTATGCCAGACCATGAACTATCTGTTTTCCAAATTTTAACCTGATCCGTTCAGCCGTTACGACGTGATTGAGCAACAAACAACCAAACTTTGACATTTATAATATTAGTAGGATATGTTAACAAATGTATTTATTGCGGAAAATGCGATATTATAAGTAGTTATTTCCAAAAGGAATTAAGTAGCAGAATCTATTTGATCATTATCCGCTTAAAATGTATCTAAAAAACCAATTGGATCTGTGGTCAAAAGATCCAAAATCCTAACAGACCACAGGACCACAGTCCATCATTAATTGGGTGATGACTGGGTCAAAATATACATACCAGGGATGTAACGGAGGTGATCATATCGGAACCGAAGTCGGAGTCGGAGTCGGAACCGGAGTCGGAGGTAGGGTCAGAAGTAGTGGTAGGAAAGAGATTTTTTATTTTAGGATAAATAAGACATTAATTCAATCTTTTCATTGTTTGTGTTTCATATAATATCACAAAAAATGAAAAAAAAGGAATGTTCAAATATAGACAAAAAATTAAATTAATTGAATCCCAAAGTGCCATATTAAGTATGTTAAATGAACAAAAGCTTTGAAACAAATGAAATAAAATAAATTGACACCAAAAGTGTGTAAATGTACTTCATGAACATAAGCTTTGAAGCTGTCTCAGTCCAAGATATTTCTTAACGAGTCGTAGATTAAGTCGACGCCACCAAAAAGATGTTCGCTCGCTACCAAGCCTGGTGGACACGATAATATTGGCGGACATTTAATATAAGGTGCTGGAATTATGCGTTTTTCTATGTTGTGTTCATTGAAGTAGTATACTTTTCATTCCACTCGTGCGCGGGAGATTCCCTGCGCGACATGTAAGAATCTGTTCGTTACTGTCGGCTCAGGGCGCCGCCGCTAAGTTATGTTTCGACATCCGATTAAAACCTCCGATTCATAAGTTTCGGAACCGGAGGCGTAATAATAACCGGAACTTCCGACTTAACGGAGTCGGAGTCGAAGCTCCGTAACATCCCTGATACATACCATTCTAATTTGTCCGTCAGGCAGATTTTGTAAAAATATGGAACAGGTATTTTTTTCTCATGAGGATCATCATACTTCCTGAGTGGGGGGGTTCTTTACGTCTTCGTAAAAATCGTACAATAAAGTGACGTCAACGAATTTTTTTTTTAATTAAGTACCTAAGTATGCACTGACGGGACGAGCAGGACATGAGCCTGACGGTAAGCAACACACCTGTCCATAACAGCACAGTGTCCCGTCTCTAATTTTTTTATTGAAGTGAAAACTTCTTTAGGCGCGCTTAGGCAGATTTTTCGTGGACTGTGAATTGAATTCTAGCTTCACGCTCGGGTATGATAAGAAATCTTCGGGTAAACTCGGGACCATTGGCATTGGCCATCTAGAAATGGGTCAGCCAATGGGAAATGCTGAAAGGGCCTGGCCTCGCCATCATGGCATGGCCATCTAGAAGTGCATCAGCCGATGGGAAATGCTGACCCATTTCTAGATGGCCATGATGGCCGGGCCACGCCCTCCGGTTACACCCGTGTAGTTTCCAAGTAGTATCAAATTCTTAGTTATAAGTATTCACTTCTATCGGCAGTTCCTATGACTGCCATTTTTTTTTAGTATAGAGTAACGAGAGGACCAGGACATGATGGTAAGCAACAAATCTCTATCTCTGTGCCCTGTAATTTCACTGGAAACATTGTCATTGAAACCTTCAAACCGGAACACAGTGGTATATGCGTATTTCTGCTTAGCGGTAGAATATCTACAAAGAGTCCTACTACTTAAGTACTACTAAATGCGCAGATTTCACTTTGAAAAGTGCTTATAGGTGTAGGTATATGTGTATATGTGTCAATCTCCTCCAATGCTGTTGGCGGTGATAGTATCAGTCGCAACATGCTGGTGCCTATCCTTGACACTATCCTTCCCGTATTGTGTGTAATTTTCAATGAATCCATTTCCAGTGAAGCATTTCCTACGATTTGGAAAGATGCGCAAGTTATTCCCTTACCGAAAAAACCTAATCCTACATCTTTTTCTGAATATCGTCCTATATCTATTCTTCCTTTCCTGTCCAAAGTCCTTGAGCGTCTTGTCCACACCCAACTAAATCACTTTCTCAACATGCAAGACTTCCATAATCCCTACCAATCTGGCTTTCGTCCTGGGCACAGCACTGTATCCGCGCTTGTTAAGATCACCGACGACATCCGCAAAGGTATGGACGACGGTGGGCTTACTGTTCTAACTCTGCTAGACTTCAGTAATGCCTTTAATGCCGTCGATTTCGATATCTTGCTTGGGACACTACGCTCCATTAACATATCGCCGTCAGTAATTAGTTGGTTTCATAGTTACTTGTTTGGACGCCGGCAACGTATTCGCCTCGACGATGTTTTATCGTCTTGGTGTAGTACACATGCTGGTGTTCCTCAAGGCGGCGTGCTATCACCACTTCTCTTCGCTATTTTCATTAACTCTATTTCTCAACAATTAATTTCTTCCTACCACCTTTATGCAGACGATCTACAAATTTATTCTCAAGCCCGACTCTCTGACCTAAACGTTGCTATTGACACGGTTAACGCCGATCTACGAAAAATTATACATTGGAGCAACTCGTTTGGCGTTGGCAACCCTACCAAAACTCAGGTAATCATAATTGGCAGTCCTTACATGATTGCCAGGGTCGACTGGGCTACTATCCCACAAGTTACATTTAATGGGATTGTAATTCCGTATAGTGAAACTGTCAAAAACCTCGGCGTTATTTTTGATCGCACTTTGAGTTGGGAGCCTCACTTAAAATGTATTAGCAGTAAACTCTTTGCATCTGGTGGATCGTTGAGACGCCTCCGTAATTTTTTACCAACTGCTACCAAAATTGCGCTTGCACAGTCTCTTCTGCTTCCCATTCTGGACTATGCAGATGCCTGCTATCTGGATCTCAATGAAGATCAGCTAAATAAACTTGAGCGTCTTCAAAATTATTGTATACGATTTATATTTGGATTACGCAAATATGATCATGTGTCTCAGTTTCGTATGCAGCTCAAGTGGCTTCCCATTCGCTTTCGTCGGAATGCTCATATTTTATCTCTTGTCTATAATGTACTGTTTAACCCCTCGTACCCACGCTATTTGAAAAACCTGTTTACATTCTGGAGCATCGCGCACTCTCTGCCTCTCAGATCGAAACATAACTTGTCGCTTCAATCGCCCTCAGCACACAGTCAATTCTACGGCAAGTCGTTTGCTTTTCAGGCTGTTCAGCTATGGAATGCTTTGCCTGTATCTACTAGGCAAGCTCAATCGCTTGCTATTTTTAAAGACCATGTGAAACAAATTTACTTTTCGCAGTCGTCATCTAGTTGAAATAATCACTCTTAATTGTGTATCCATACTTAAACTTTTAATGTATGTATTAGTATTTTTTTTTTTTTTTTTATACAAATTATTATATGTATTAGGATGTACAATTATTTCTATGTAGGTTTATCAGTATAGGTATATTATTCATGTTACTGGTATTTTTTTTTGTTGATTATTTTTAGTAATGTTATAGAAGTATCCACCTCTTTTTATTTGTACTTCCCGTTTTCCTATTTTTGTATCTGTTTTTCCATCCTACGGTTGCCTGGAAGAGATCGCTTTTAGCGATAAGGTCGCCCATTGCTACTTTAATTTTAGTCTTTAAGTTTTTATGTCTTTTATTTTAAATTTAGTGCAATAAAGAGTTAATCTATCTATCTATCCATATATTCATCATCATCATGAACCGCAAGACGTCCACTGCTGAACATAAGCCTCCTCCCTAGATTTCCACAACGAACGGACAGGAATTCAAAATCTTAAGATAGTCAGTGCTACTCTTACATGCTACATCACAATATGGGAATCGTCAATGAGGTCTACGGTAGTATTAAGTCTCCTAAATAAAATATCAAAGTTGATTTGTTCAACCCGTTGAGCATCTTTTCTTTCACTTATACAGGGTTACTGGTAATCCGCCTACATCCATTTAAGGGCATGTTCTGTGTATTTAAACAAACAACTCCTGTTCATAAATCTTCTGTTAATACTCGTTGTACCTACGTATACAAAAGAAATTGGCAGTCATAAGTACCGATAGAAGTGACAACTTATACTTAACTCAGAATTTGATAGCACACTTTGGAAACTACGCGGGTGAAGCCGAAGGGCGCTGCTAGTCTGGAATAAATCTTGAAAGCATTGTCGCCTAAATTTTAAGTATGGCCATCTAGACTAGATGACCATGGTTAGACGTGTACCTAATGGGTAATGGTAACACGCCATGACCATCTGAATACCGAATTCACCTGAAGATTTATTTCATTCACGGACGTGACGTTTGAGCTTCATTCACAGCCCACGAAACTCTGTGTGTGGTGCCCCAAAAGAAGTTTTCACTTCCAAAATAGTTTTGTCGTCCTCTGTAGCATTGTGTATCTCTCTACCTAGTCTTTGCATTGTGTTGTTCTATACGCATCGGCACTTCTTTTATCGAGCGGTAAAGAGAGCGCGCGCTCTTGCTTTTAAGATCAGGTAAATAGTAAAAACACTTTTTTGGATGGGAACAAAATCGAATTTATAAAAACTGTAGAATAAAAGTTGACATAATTAATGTACTTACTTACTTAAAATGATGCAGGCTGATTACCAATAACCCTGTATAGAGTGATCTGTGGTATAGAGTAACGATTGGAAACACCGCCTTTCAATCCGGAACACAGTAATGTTTTCACGTTACTGCTTGGTGGTAGAATAACTGGCAAATGTATGGTACTTCCCTACCAAAGAGTCATATCATTACAGAGAATTGATATCTACATGTAGGTACTTACTAGCAACGACTCATCAAGAATTCTGACCGCCCTAGACTACCTACATGTGAGGACTTCCAGGTTTTTTCAGTTCACAGCACATTAATTTAGTATTAGTGTTTGCTTGGGTGTACTTGAAATATGTAGGGTAGACGCAATGGTGCTTGATTAAGTGAAGCTACTGAACTCGAAGGTACGATTTCTCGGCCATTGATTCTCGCGCCCTAGGCTGCAGCCTAATTATTAGCATAAGGGTTAATCAGCCTCCAGGGTCGGTCTGAGTCGAAAGCGCCCAGGTGGCTCCATAGCAATCACAAGCGCGGGGACGGGGACCCGAGATCTTGGTAGCGATTCTGAAACCATTCGGTTGCATCCGACACGGAATCTTATCTCTCGGTCTTTGTCTTATCTGATAAGCATGACAGAGACCGAGAGATGAGATTCCGTGTCGGATGCAACCGAATGGTTTCAGAATCACTACCCTTATCCTATGGTTGCCGCTCGCCGCATCCCACGCAACCCAGGACGTCTACTCTATTCCTACGAAATAAACTCGGGACTTTCCTACTCCGGTTCTACTTCGATACGTCCACAGAAATCAAAATAATTATTTAGATTTCTGTGGATCCGTCGTATCGTCCGTTTACTCTAATTAGAGTAGGCTTTTTAAACGTCAAACAATGTTCGATCGGACGAAACGAAATAGAACCGCGCCTCTACCGCCTAACTAAATCGGATATCGCTTTGCCAATGATGTCTCTATCATTTCAAGCGAAAAGAAAAGAGAGAGAAACATCAAAGCGATGACATTTTTCGTTCAGCGGTAGACCCCCCAGAGTAGGAAAGGTGTTCGTCGCTATCATCAGGCGCCTTATTTCACACTAATAATAAGAGAAACTTTGTGTGTAAGTGTGTAGTATGTTTGTTTCCACATATCTCTGTAGTGAAAGAACGGATTTGCATTAAAAAAAGGCAGCGTAAGTATGTTATCTCGATTAGCACATAGGACCTATGTGCTATGTGTTAATACAACAAATGTTCATCCTATGTGGTACCTGTGGAATAACTGAAATGGTTCTTTTAGAGTGAATTTTCACCAAATTTAATTATTGTTAAACCTCGCACAGCTAATTCAAAATAAAACAATAAAATACACTCCAATTTGTTATACTTTATTTATTTTTTAAAACACTACATATTAAATAAAAAATAAGTTATATGTGTAACAATAAAATGTACAGATTCTGATAAAAAGCAAACTGAGCAGTTTTCAGTAAATATCAAAAAGATAATCAAAATTTACATCACAAAATCTATTATTACTTGGAGTGATGTATTATAATATAATTCTGCTATACATGAAGTCTTATCCAGTTTGCTTTAAGAATGGCTGCATACATATTCAACAATATGTACCAAACTTTATTGTGAAAGCGAGAAACTTGCAAGGTTTTATGTGTAGCCTAAGTACAAATACATAGCAAGGGATTATTGATTATTATGGAACAATGGAAATGTTCTTTAGGATTTATTTTCTATATTCTGACACATTCGCAGCTACGCTGCTGATACGTGTCACTACATACTTATACTTGGGTCACCATTTTAGAGTCGTGACTTTTTTGTGCTCTTGATTAATTGCTAGAAATGCATTTACTTCGTAAAATAGAGAGGAAAGAATTTCAAGATTGTGTGTTAGGCATGTTGCTTATGATATGACTAATTCTGAAGAAATGTTACTACATCACAAAGAAATGCTTTTTGAGCACTAAGCTACATAGAAGACAGTTGGCCAAAATGGCAACTACAGTGTGATGTGATATTAAAGCCGATAATAGTTAATCTTTGTAGGTACTATTTAGTGTTTACAATAATAATTTAAAATAGGTACCTGCATTTGTTTTATTCAAAAAACTTAAGAATGCAACATAAATATTAAATATATTTGATCTTATTAGAAAGATGATGCAAGGTGCTGAAGGCTTTACATGTTTTTGTAAAATACAAAAGATTAGTATGACATTGCATTCGGGTCTTTGTTACTATAAAAAAAACGATGGTATTTTGAATAGTATTTCCATTTTACAATGTACCTTTAGAATAGAGTCTAATTACAGATTATTTGAAAATAAATTACATATCACTTTTGCTGTATGGACTCTGTAAGAGCCGAAATTTCTGCATTTGCAATTTGCAAGAATTATACAATGATTAAATAAATATTGAAGTAATAAACATTTTGCTAAATTAACATGAATCTCAAATATGCATGCAGCAATTTCTAATTTTCTTACATAGTGATTTCATCCTATCATTAAATGTATAAATAAAATAAATCCAGTAAAACTAACATAATGAATACTAGCATTACTTTACAATATTAACAAGCCTCTCAGAGTCAGAGACCACAGTTAAGTAAAACTTTCAAGTTTATCTATAACTTGCAATAAATCAATAAATGAATGTACAAATATACATCACAATAACAATCTTTCAACAGTCTTATAAAACTTTACACACTTACATTATTGCACGTCCCAGTGTCAACAGAGACACGTGAGATTAGAACTTAATTAACACTATCTAGCATCAGATAAGTAGATATATCCAACCGATATAACAACAGTGATTCTAAATAAGGCCATGTAAGTGGCGTTTATTGCTTTTTGAACTAACTTAAAAATTGTCCATGAATGTGTCCCAGTAGTATGGTTCGTCATCATTGTGACACGACTGGGGCTAGCAGCCCACGAGTTGAATAAGTTGCTGCACTGTGGAACGATCTAACAAACACAGGTCAAAGTCGAATGTCTGGGTGGTTACTTCGTATCTCCCAGTTTCCGCTATTAAATTAACAACCCGTTCAAGGTCCTCATTGCTTTTTATCTTCATGATCCTCGTTTGCAAATCTCTTAGCTGCATCATGTAGTCAGGAGACAGTGCACCCGATTCTGGCTCCTCACCCAAGCTGCTAGAGACACCATTGTCTTGCACTTTCTCAGTGACAGAGCCACTGCTCTCTCCGCGTTCGGGTTCTGGGTTAATCGGTGCAGGGTCTGTTTTTGAGATTTTTCTACTATCTGTATCCTCATCTTCGGCTGCCTTGCGTTTCCTACGTTTCTCTTCTCTCTTTGATGATTTGTCTTTGTGTTTTTTAGATTTCTCTTTAGGCTGTGGAGGTGCTTCGACAACAGGTTCAGGTTCCGTCTCTACTTCGGGTTCTGGTTCAGGTTCAGGAGACACATGTTTGACAAGATCTGGAGATGGATTTTCAATTTTTGGTTTTTCTTCTTCCTCATTCACTATTGAGTTTTCTGAATCTGAGTGACTGCTATTGACATCATCAGCTATTTGGGATGTCTTCGCAATACCACTTTTTGAGCTGCACTGTGAAGCTGTGTCGAGTGAGATAGGTGACGCCAGCTCTGGTACAGGGCACTCTTTTGGTACTGGAGTTTCTCTGAGTTCTATAGTTTCAGGCTTCTCTGGTACTGGTTCTCTAACTTTTTCATGTTTGTGTTTCTTTTCTTTACTTGACTCTTTATGTTTATCTCTTGATTCGTCACGTTTTTTGTCCTTCTTCTTGTGCTTATGTTTCCTATCAGTGTCAGACTTATCTTTGGACTTGTGATGTGCAGATTTATCTTCCTCAGTGGGAGGAGGGGTTTTCCTGAGATTTTCAATGGAAAACTTATTAACAACTTTTTCTGGCTTGAGCACTTTTTCTTTTGCAGGAGCAGATTCTTTTAATGTTTCTTTTGGAGTTTCTCTAGCTTTTGGAAGTTCTTTAGTTATTTCTTTAGGCGGTTCTTTGTTGACAGGTATTTCTTTAACCTTTTGGTTCTCTTTTTTGCTTTCCTTCTTGTCCTTTCTATCTTTGTCTCTGTCATGGCTCTTCTTTTCTTTCTTTTTTTTCTCCTTTGCTTCCTTATCTAACTTAGCATCAGCTGGTTTTTCTTCAATTTTAGGTTTTCTTAATTCAGAGTCTGTGTTTTGTTTGAGTATTTTGTATTCCTCTTTCAAGCTGGAGGCACTAGTGGATCTGGGAGGTGGACTGGGTGGCTTCCTCACAGGACTTAAACATCTTTTCTTAGGTTGCTCCGGTGATGGAGGTCTCTCATTTGGTCTTTTACTAGGCCTCTCTTTCACTTTTTCTTGTTCCTTAGTGTGACTTTTGGCTTTATCAGATCGATTCTTTTCTTTATCATCCTTATTTTTTACTTTATCAGGTTTAGATTCTTTGTGTTCATGTTTAGATTTTTTTTCTGTGTTACTCCTTTCCTTATCCTTTTTTTCTGTTTTTAGTGGTGGTGGTGGTGGAGGAACAGGTTTCTCAAGTTTTTTGGGGTCAGGAGAAACTTTTGGTGGTTTTTGTATTGGCATACCAAATAAATTTTCGAAACTACTGGTTCTGTGTGGAATTTCTTCTTTCTGTTCTTTAACTTTGTGTTTCTTAACACTTTCCAAAGACAGCTTGGGTTTACTCAGGAGTTGTTGTTTGTCTTCAGTGAATGAGTCTCTACTCCTAGTTTCTTGATCAGGGTTAGTATAAAATGTATTACTACTAACAGGTATTCCACCACCTTTCAATAGCTTTCTTTTGAATTCATCATTAGGATTTTGAAACACATAGCGGTCCTTGAGAAAGCCACTCTGTTGTAAAGTCAAATCATATGTGAATTTAATTTTTTTGGGCTCATCTTTGTTCTTAAGATAAATTTCAATTGGAAAATTAAATCCAGCATATCCAGATTCTTTAATGGTGAAAGGGGGTTCTTTTACAGCTGTAACAATAAATAAACAAACTGTTAAAGAAAAAAAACTCAAAAAAAAATGTGCACTTGTATTTAGATGTTGTTTGTTTTCGCAGTTTTAAGTTATGCAGAGTATATCATTAGTGGGTCAGCAAAACAATTACACAACTGTGTTTGTAAATAACTTGAAGAGTGTACGTTGGGGGGTGATAACAGAGAAGGTGCGAAAAAATCTCATTTAAAATTATTCAATAGGATTATACTTACTTCTCCGTGGCTTCGGAAAAGTTTCATGAAGATGAAACACCACTTTATCAACAAAATGACTGATATCAGCGCCCTCCTGTCCGCGAACGAAAACTTCCCAGTCATGAGTAAAACCTTCTGGAGTCTTCTTGGAGCGCAAGGAGGCTTCGTGCCCAATCTCAAAATTAACTTTTACCGCCAGCATAGTGCCAGTATCTGTAACAATCACATAATATTTATTGTAAACGCTTGCGATTACTACGCTACTACACTAATTATTTGCTTATTCAAAGTTCTCACATTTACACAGTTACAAAACCATAAATGCTTATTTGTTAGAACAACTAGAACGCACGCGAACTTAAGTTAAAACTGATAAAAATGTTGATGCTATTTAAATCGAAAATAATCTTTTAGCGCCCTTGTTATTTTGGTCCGCCATATTGATTTGCCTTTTTCATTTTCCGTCCTGTCCACAGATAGAGAAATTCAGACATCGAATCATTCGGTATGAATGAACATTCACAGATAACCTACAATCTGCTATCACGAAATACAACTTGGCTACTACGGAAACAAAGCGATTATATTTTCCGAATCGTGGGACATACTCGGAAGTCTTTCGCACATTTTATATTTTCGCTAGTGTGTCGAACTTAGAAAACTTGGGAACGATCAATCAATCAGTAACCGAAATCTCAGAAATCAGTATTGACACCAATGAATATTGCAAAATGGATTAGAGAGTGTTCGTTAGTTTGTTAACAAGAAAAGATAGCGCAGTTTTGACCTAAATGACATCAATTACGTGTTCTAAATATTATGCTAATGTATTGCTGTGTCTGGGTGTTTCTATGTATAATAAGTATGTATTTAAAAATATATAAGTATTATATCAGCTATCTGGCCGTCATCACACAAGCTTTGCTTAGTTTGGGGTCAGATGGTGTTGTGTGAATTGTCCACCAATATTTATTTATTATTTATTTATTTATTGCACAAATTAAAGTTTACGAATATATTTTAAAAGTTTAATGCCATACATAGGCCTTGATTCATATTAACACAAAACACAATATTTTTTTTTCAATTTACACCTCGAAATAAACCTATTCTGGTAGAAAAAGCCACAGGAAATGCTGACTCAGCATTTCCTGTGGCATTTCGTGCTGACGCATTTCTAGATGGCCATGGTCATGGTAATGGCCATGGTCATGGTAATGGCCACGCCCTCCGGTTTCACTCGCGTAGTTTCAAAAGTGAACTTCTGAGTTGTATGAATGTTTTCACTTCTAACGGCAATTCCTATGACTGGCATTTTTTTAAAATTCCCTAATTCAAATTCAATGGTGATTTAACATCTACGTAGAATCAAGCTGCTTGGGAATCAAACTTTGTTGTTTCTGTGAGTCAATTATTGAAAATAGCTGCATTATACAGATCTCCAGTGGATAAAGATTTGGAAGGTTTCAAAGATAATTTGCACAACAATACAAAACGAACAACACTCCTCAACAAACAAAAACAACAATCTTCTTCTAGTAACGGGCCACATGCAAGGGAAATGCAATTACGGAAATCAAGATTAGCCCTAGACTTTACAAATGCTTGGTTTAGATTTATCTAAACCAAAAGCTTAGCCACCTTTTTCCCAGTATTTTAATGCTGGTTCTATAGTACGTTGAATTATTTAAGTGAAAACTTCTTTTGGCGCGCCAGATTTTTCGTGGGGTGTGAATTGAATTCTAGCGTCACGCTCGGGTATGATAAGAAATCTTCGGGTAATCTCGGGACCATAGCCATTGGCCATCTAGAAATGCGTTAGCCAATGGGAAATGCTGACGCAATTCTAGATGACCATGCCATGATGACCATGCCATGATGGCCAAGCCACGCCCTCCAGTTACACCCGTGTAGTTTCCAAAGTAAGATATTAAATTCAGAGCTATAAGTTTTCACTTCTATCGGCAGTTCCTATGACTGCGAAGTTTTTGCTAGTAAGAAACTATGGCTGGCTATGAGACACACATAAGCACCGCTGTGTTAACTTCAAGGAGATTTATTGTATATAAGTACTGTAATACTACACGGTTGACTGATTGTTATTTTTACCATCCAAGTGTCGGCTGATAGGTGTTTAGTTTCTTACTGATTTCGACTAACTTACAATTAGAATAAATCTTAAGTCATTTGGCTGATTATTTATAAGAGGGTACCTGTTGTCGGCTGACTGATTATTGGATATAAAGCTTCTTAGACTTAAGTCTGACTTATAATTGTTGAGGGATATAATCAGGAGAACGACAGGTTATTTGAGGGACTGGTGCCAGTATTGCTGGACTTATTATTGGCGAGAAGCTAATAGATCTGCTGATAGATCCTAGGAGGTCATATGCCTCACCAGCGACGCTGACAGAGATTCCGGTGATGCCCGGCGCCTATGCAAAAAACCACGTATTTGCAATTTCCAGGAGTTGATAATTAAAAAATGTATTACCATTTATTACAGAGCTAAAGACTAAGAAATATTGGGCTAGTCATGGAAATAACAGATTAAGGGAAATAGAGTGTCTAAAATTTTATAATATTACAAGCAAATGGAAAGTAAACAAAATAATATTCTACTAAAATTATAAACTAGCAGTGCCCCTGTTTTACCCGACTAAGTAGTTCCCGTTACTATTTTTTTGGAGAAATGAAATAGCCTGTGTTTTCTTTTAGATTATAATCAAATTGTGTTCCATATTTCAGTTCAATCCGTTCAGACGGTCCAACGTTATTGAGCGATAAACATCCAAACATTGACATTTATAATATCAGTAGGATGTTAAGTTTGAATGTTTGTTGCTCAATTACGTCGTAACGTCTGAACGAATCGGGTTGAAATTTGGAACACAGGTAAATTATAGTCTAGAGTCTAGACACGTAGTCTATGTTTTTCGCCAAAAACAGTACTTAACGGAAATTACTCAGGTAAACCGTGGAGCGCTACTAGTCTTGAGATATGAATACTGGACGACAAATTATCAAAGGAAATAAATAAAATAAAGACTTACATGACAGTATTCTAATTTTTTTACGCATCACAAATCACTAATAATAGTCAATGACAAGTAATATTTCACAATTTCCTCACACGAACTGCGCAAGTAACGTCGCTTCAATGAAGTGCAGGTACCAATAATAGGTAACTAATTATCACTCGCCCTTGGGGAGAGGGGGTGTGCGAACAAGGGACAGCGCTACATCGATAGAGATTAGAGACTGACGAATATCTTATATATAAAATTCTCGTGTCACAGTGTTTGTTTCCTTACTCCTCCGAAACGGCTTTACTGATTTTTACCAAATTTTATATGCATATTCAGTAGGTCTGAGAATCGGCTACTAGCTATTTTTCATACCCCTGAGTATTAGGGGTTGTTCACCCCAAACATTTTTTTTTAAATTTTTCGTAAAAAAAAAATGTTTTAATTTTTTTATAATGTGGCGTTAAAAAATACATACAACCTTAAATTTTTACCCTTTTATCACCAACCCCTGTTTTTTATAGCCATTTTAGTAATTTAATCATTTGACAGTGAACTCCTAAACGACGGGACCAATTTGAATGTTTTTTTTGGGTGTGTATTCGAAGATGGTTTAAATTCACATATAAGCCCGGCAGATGGCGCTGCAGGCAGTGTCTAGGTTATGTCCAAGCGAAGCCGGAACGGGCCGCTAGTCTATCTATAAGGGGACAACTTTTCCTCTTTCTATACCATGAGCTAATTTCATTAACGGTGATAGACATTAACATGGAGCGGATACAACTAATTACAGAAAATCAGTTTTGTTTAGCAAAAAATAAACAGAAGATCATCGTAAATCGTAATCTCAATCAAAAATACTTATTCATAATAAAAGACTTAATCTTTGAACATGTCTAAAGCTTTTGACATTCAAGCTGTGTCAATAGTAACATAAATGCTGTATTGCTAACATAAGTTGAATGAAGATTACTACCAAAATAGTGAAAGAATAATACTTGGTAGAAGTTGTGTTTAAAACGTAGCTGAGTTTAAAACACACGATAGCATTAAAGCTCAATGCCTATGGGTGTCCCGCAGGGTGATACTCTAAGTCTATCAATCTTAACTCTTCCATTCTCAAATTATTTAAAAACAACAATTAAATCAGGGACCAATTGGTTTTTAAACAATTACCTTTCATACCTACTTACATCAATTTTGTGAAAAGGTGTTAATTTGGGGTGACAAAGAAACGCTACAATCTCACTAATATTATTAATGCGAAAGTTTGTGTGTTTGTTGCTCAATAACGTCGGAACGGTTGAACGGATTAGGTTGAAGTTTAGCATATAGATAGTTCACATAAATTCTAAATGAATTAGTAGCTTATTATAGTGAAATGAGCTAATTTTTAATGCGGGAATTTAACGGAAACGAAAACTACGCGAGTGAAACCGTAGGACACTGGTAGTTTTATTTCAATGAATAGATTATTTGATGAACCCAATACTACGTATATTAAACAATCCCTAAAATCATCCTTCGCATTTTATATTTGTATTAAAGTTTTCTAATTATAATTTTGTAGTGGTAGGACTCTTGACAGAGTCCGCCTGGGGAAGGACCACACCTTTGCCAGTTTTCTTCTGACGATCTCTTAAAGTCTGTTCCGAATCCTCATAATGCAGTGAACAAAATAAACAGCTTCTTCGCTAATGTAGGCAAACGCTTGGCGGACAATATTTCTGATACAGCGGGGATTTGTAGCACTAGCATTAAAACTTGTTCACATCTCCGATCACTTGTTCTACTAGAAACTGACAAAGAAGAAGTTGAAAGGCTTATTATGGGACTAAAAAATGATTGTGCTACCGGTTGGGACAATATTTCGAACTCTTTTTTGAAAATGGCTAAAGATATTATAGTCTCTCCACTAACTTATCTAATAAACCTTTGCATCTCTTCTGGCAAATTTCCGAAACCATTCAAAATCTCAATAATTCATCCAATACACAAAAGTGGTCCAAAAAATGAAGTTAACAACTATAGGCCTATCTCTATACTGCCATCCCTATCTAAAATTTTTGAAAAAATAATTAATTCTCGGCTTATACACTATCTCGAGCATGAAAACCTTCTGTCAGAGTCTCAATTTGGTTTTAGGTCTAACAAATCCACTGAACTAGGTGTTTCTGGTTTGTCTGATTTTATTGTTAGTAATCTTGATAAGAAAAAGAGATGCATAGCCATATTTTTAGACCTAGCGAAAGCTTTTGATAGCGTAAATTTGCCTTTACTATTAACCAAGATGGAACACATCGGAGTTCGAGGTACCGCTCTGAAGCTTTTTGAGGATTACTTGTCAGATAGAACTCAACGGGTAACAATAGATAATGCTACAAGTGATGACGAAATAGTAAGCTACGGAGTTCCACAAGGGTCTATATTAGGCCCTAGTCTATTTTTAATCTTTATAAACGACCTCTGTCGATATAACCCTCGTCATGGCAAAATATTTGCTTTTGCCGACGACACTGCGCTGGTGTTTGAGGGTGATACGTGGGAACAGACCCGACATTTCGCGGAACTCGGTTTTAGAGATGTTATATCTTGGCTGGACAATAACTTTCTTACATTAAATTTTACTAAAAGCAAATTTATGTGCTTCAGCATTTTGAAAAAACACAACTCTCTTGAAAATTTGTTCAATATACAAGCTCATAGGTGCCAGGATTTCCCTAGTAGCACTTGTGATTGCGTGTTCATTGATCGGGTTAAAACGTTCAAGTATCTTGGTGTGATTATTGATGAGCAGTTGTCGTGGGCACCTCAGTTAGAATCAGTATCATGCCGCCTCAGAAAACTTATATGGATTTTCAAAAACCTTAGGCAAATCACATCTCTCGACCTTATTAAAACAGTATACTTCGCAATTTGCCAGTCAGTTTTGGGATACTGTATTTCTGTTTGGGGTGGTGCATGTAAAACTAAGGTATTAAAGCTAGAAAGAACACAGCGGTTGATACTAAAGGTCATGACATCGAAACCTTCTATATACCCCACACACGCTCTCCTAAAACATTGTAAAATATTATCAGTTCGACAACTTTACATTCTCTGTTTGACTTTAGGTTTTAGAAAGCACTCGAAATTTGTGGAACGGCATTCACTTCGCCCCGAACGCTCTGCAATTTACAAAGACACTATGGAAATCCAACGTTGTCATACTACGTTCGCGCTAAGACAAAGCATGGGACGTGCCGCTCATATCTACAACAAGCTAGATAAAATTATTAGGATTCATGAATTAAATCACCATAACTGCAAAACTGTCATAAAACATTGGTTGCTTCAGCAAAACTATGAAGAAACTGAGGATATTTTGAAAACTCCATGGTAGATAGACCAGTTGGTGTCACCCAAACACACACACTCCACACGCACTCACACACACACACCCTCACACACATTACGCACACAAACAGATTGCTTTACTTATTTGTCTGTAAACAGGAAATAGGTAGCGTTGGTTATTTATAAAAATATTTATATTTTTGTTTTTCTTTTGTCATCATTGTTTCTCTAATGCAGCAATTACACAAATTTCTACTCTTCCGGCGGAGGGTATTGTCACGCCATCACACAGGTTAACTCCTAGCTTGGGTGACAATGCTTCTCCATCTGGATTGAAACTACTGATTAAGTTATTGATTGAATTGATAAGCACCGTTTGTTAACGAAAATAAATTTTCATTTCATTTTCATTTCTGTTATTCTACCGCCAAGCAGTAAGGTGTAAACATTACTGTGTTCCGGTTTGAAGGGCAATATTTCCAGAGAAATTACAAGGCTTAGAGATATAACAACTTAGATCTCTGAGTGACAGTAAGCGCAGTGCAGTGCTAGGTAATGTTTAGACTCTTCATGTTCCCATAGCTGCGTGTCACTGTGCTGTTATGTGGCAGGCATGTTGCTTACCATCAGGCAGATGTCGTGCTCATCTCGTCACTCTTTGTTTAAAAAAAAAGCTAGGGCTACAGGTATTTTCACGTCATTATATACTCAAATCAATAGACTAATTAGTAGACAGTAGACATCATTAGCAAAATAGGTAATAGGGTGTTCGCTACCGAGAAAATTAATAGATTAAATTAATGACATCAATTACTTATGCTAAGTATAATTCAAAATATTGCACAATTAAAATGTTTAACATTTTAATACTATTTGGTCGAACTTTAGTTTTATTTGAACTTAAAATAATATATTTCAGCTAACTGATAATTTAAGATTACTTACTAAGAAAATTATTTTTTAATCGGATTCTGCTTCTTTTTAAATCCCTATTTCATGGCAATCATTATTTAACATCTCAAATAGTTTTTTATTTAAAGAACTTGTGTCTATTATTTTTGACTCCCAAGTATCATACATACTCTACATGAATCATCTTGCAAATAAAATCATGAGGTACAGGTAGTGATATAAGTATACCTACAAACCTACATAGGTATTTAAGATATGAACTGTAAATATAATAAAAAATTTAATGTGTGTGCTTAAGACTACACGGCAGAAGTAAACTAAAATAAGAAATAACTATAAAACCTATTGAATAGTTTTTAATCCAAAATAAAAATGACAACATATGAATTATATATAGTAAACACAGCGACACACGACAGTGACAGCAGCAACTGACTGTATCTTTCTCGCTCGGGTACACTCGGCGGTCTCGAGTTCACTCGAACGAATCTTTCACTTTCGAACGTGACGATCAGCCTCATTTACAGCCCACGAAAAATTTTGTATGTGGTACGCCAAAAGCAGTTTTCACTTTACTATTACTTATTCTGTGCAAGAGCGCTCGGCCGGCGGCGGCGTATATGTATGTATGTAATAGATTTCGTAACTCATTAATGCACTGTAAACAGCTAGCTTACTTAAAAACCGGAATATAAGGAAGGCGAAGGGTATATTGAAATTGAACCACTGAAAAGGTAAAATAAAAGTTAATATATAATTTGGACGATTTGTACTACTTAAAGATTTCGAGTATAAACTTTTTAGACGTAAACGTACTTCTAAAACTAAATCTCTTGTTGGAGAAAGAAAAAGAGAAAGCCATGGAAAATGAAAGAACTTATTTAAGGAATCTATGATCACATGGTTTTGTTGGGGATAGAAGAAAGGATTGAACAGTATAATTTTGAAATAATTTGGATTAACCATTTATACAATTTACCATAAGTAATACCATTTCAACTTTTTTGAGACAATGATTGTAAAAATGACATTAATGACTGAATGACACACACAAATTAATATCACTTAAATAAATTTATTAGGTTATTTGCAACTATTTCGTTGCTTCGGGATCGATTGCCGTACATAGAATAACTCGCGAAATTGTTCAGAGATACGATTACTTAGGGTAGACGCCAGAACTAGGTAAATGTAGATTTGAGAGTGAGGACATAAGAAGAATACAGTTGAGCTGGGCAGCCTTTGGGAAACTTAGTCGAGTCTTCTCGTCACCCACACAAAGTCTCAAGACAATAGTGTACTATGTCAGTACTAGTACCTACGTTTTACCCGTTGTCACTTATGGTATTGAGACTTGGACATTGTCCGTGAAAATGGTCCGTAAGCCCAAAGTTGCTCAGCGAGCTATGGAAAAGACTATGCTTGTCGTTTCTCTGGGGAAATGCATACATAATGATAAAATTCGTCAGAGAACTAAATTTTCTGACATAATATCTCAGCGTATTCCATTTTCAGTACAGCATTTCCCATTGGCTGACGCATTTCTAGATGGCCAATGACTATGGTCCCGAGTTTCCCCGAATATTTCTTATAGTACTCGAGCGTGACGCTAGAATTCAATGTATACCCTTCGAAATATCTGTCTAGGTGCGCCAAAAGCAGTTTTCACTTCAAAACTAACTAAAATTGCACAAGTCCATGTGCAGATAAACTAAATTGTGACTAAAATATGCAAAAATATGCTAGCGAAATGTAATCTTGATTACAATTGCACAAGCAAGTAGGTACATAAGTAAGCTGTGAAACTAAAAACTAAGCTAAATAGCTGCGAGAGCCGTTTCAAGCTGAGTTGCGAGAGCCGTTTCAAGACTGATCACCATCCAGAGCAATGGAAACTACTGGCTCAGCAAAATAGCTGAGCTAACCAATAAATAACCAAACCAACCAAATAAAGTATAACCAAAAATACAAGTACAGTAAAAAAATATGTAAAGTTACCAATATACCTAATTTATTTTTTTGCTTGAAGAAAAATCTACTCAATGTAATTCAAGTAAAAAAATTGAAGAAATCATATTTCGCGCCAACTACGTTCCAATATTCGAAAATGACATTAGTTACGGCGCGCTACTCTTTAGCTGTTATTTTTTTTTATTTCACAAATGGGTTATGAACTAAGTCATCAAATTGCCATACAGCCAAATGTAAAGTATAGAAATAATGGTTTGCCAAGGGCTTAAAGTTACTGTTTCATTTTTGATACGCTATGCATTTAAGGGTTAACCATCGAAACTAAACACATTGCCGCTGTCCATGATAGATTGGGACTCTTTAATTTCTAGGTCCCAATGGACAAATCGGATTTTCTCTAAAAAAAAGTTCAGTATTTAGGACACACGCTGAACGCTGATAACAAACTGACTCAGACCCAACAAAGGCAAGATAGAGGTTGACTATTAACGCCTCAAAGGTAGTTATAGGCTATAAGGTTGCCATCCGTCCGGGTTTCCCCGGATTTGTCCTAGTTTAGAACGCGTCCGGGGAGCGTCCGGGCCAGACTTCATTTTGTAATCCGGGTTTATAAGTTCAAAGTCTTGAGCCTGTACGCCGCGATGAACCAACGAACCCACTCACTAAACTCTTAATAAAATAATGATAAAAGATACCTACTTAACTAAATGAAATTTGTTAAAGGTCGGAATATTGGCGGACAATTCACACAAAACACCATCTGACCCCATACGAAGCAAAGCTTGTAATATGGCAGCCAAATATGCATAAAAAGATTATTTATAGTATATCATTTTCAGCTGTTCAAACTTACAATCTGTGAAGTGTATTTAAAAAAGCTGTTGACATGTCCGGGTTTTCTGCTCTAAAATCCGGGGTTTTCACGAGTCTTGTCCTGGGTAGCGATTCTGAAACCATTCGGTTGCATCCGACACGGAATCTCATCTCTCGGTCTTTGTCTTATCTGTTTAGCATGACAAAGACCGAGAGATGAGATTCCGTGTCGGATGCAACCGAATGGTTTCAGAATCGCTACCCTGGTTGCCGAACTTTAGAGATGGCAACCCTAGTTATAGGAGAAGTACTATATCAAACAGAAATCACGGTAGTTAAACACAAAGTATAATTAAACCTTAGGAAATGCAGTGGTTCTTACCAAAAGTAACCAATATAATTGTTTTGTAGCTATGTTAAACGAATAGGAAAACATTTGTCATTACAACATGTACACCGATGTAGGATGTTGGAGCGAGTATAGACTAAGTCCTCAATTGTTCGATGCTGCTTCATGCACACGGTATAAGGTAAGGAATACGATATTGCAGGTAGTTGTAGAATGCACTGACCAACCAGAGAAATACTTTATCTCTATAGAATGTATTTGAATTAAAAAATCTATGGCTGATATGGAAACAGTTCCTTCGATTCCATTACCCTGATTCAAAACTTACGACACTCTCGACACGGAATCAAAACTCTCAGTCTCTGTCTTATCCGTTTAGAATGACAGAGACAAAGACCTTTTATTCCGTACCGACTGCGTTGTGAATCAGCACCCTGAATCCAATGGAAGTTAGATTGAAGGCTTATACTAGCAAAAAAACAGGCGTATTTTTGTTGTACAAGATTGCTTGAACTCACCTTGTATAAAATAAATAATATCATGTCTATAAAATCTTCTAAAAAGCCGTACCTAACTAGTCCACAAAGAATTGCACGATTGAAAAGTGCAGATAAAAAAGTTGTTCAGGTATACCACACTGTCAAACTGTCAACGTTATCGGGATGCCCAAACAAGGATTGTATCGATAATTATCGCATCGTTACCTACACTTTCGAGTTCCTTTTTGTCGATATTTATACCCCTATAAATATAGACAAATTTCTTCAAAAACTGTTTGTTTAAACATGTTAATTCAATATGCCTGGGAAAAATAAACAAAACATTTGGATTACATGTAGTATACATTTCAGTAAAATAATTTAGTGTTGTTGTTCATGCTTAAGTTCATCTGCCCAGACTGTTTTAATCCATGGACGTATATGAATATGTCCATGTTTTAGTCAAACCATACATTTGAAAAGTTACCTAATATATGAATATGGATAAAATTACACGAAGTACACGCGTAAATTTTGATCTATACCTACGTTCGTAGTTCGTATTTGCACGTTTGTAAAACTGAGTTCATCCTCAACCGGCATGCTCTCTATATTCATACATATGCATTACTAGGTGATCCGTGTGCGCGTTGCTACACTATCTATCGAAAATTAGTCGTACCAATGCAAATTTTGATTAAATTCAGTTACATTAGGTTCTAATGACGCAACCTAAAGATAGACACATGCTGTCACGCAACGAAAGCTCTGAAAAAGCAATATTTTGTCCGTTTTTGTTACATTTATAATTCATGCTCCGCTCCTGTTGATAGCAGCGTAATGTAAAATAGCTTATAGCCTTCATCGATAAATGGACTATCCAACAGAGAAATAATATTTCACTTCGGAGCAGTAGTTCCCGAGATCCTTGCGTTCAAACAAACAAATTCTTCAGCTTTATAATATTAGTATAAATGTGTGAGAATTATTGTTGGTTAATTAAACTTTGTAGTGCTTTGTACTGTGCCTTCTGCGCTAGCCCAAAGTGCACAAGTGCAGTAAGTACACTAATATAAGTTGAATATATGGCAGTAAAAGATTTCTGAAGCCAATTGTTAGAGGTAGTCATTAAATTGCGTTCGTTAAACTGACATGTTTGCAGTGAAAACTTCTTTTGGCCCTCCTAGACAGATTTTTCGTGGGCTGTGAATTGAATTCTAGCGTCACGCTCGGGTATGATAAGAAATCTTCGGGTAAACTCGGGACCATTGCCATTGGCCATCTAGAAATGCGTCAGCCAATGGGAAATGCTCACGCATTTCTAGATGGTCATGCAATGATGCCCAGGCCAACACCCTCCGGTTACACCCGTGTAGTTTCCAAAGTAAGCTATCAAATTCTGAATTATAAGTTTTCACTTCTTTCGGCAGTTTCTATGACTGCCAATTTTTTTGTTTTGGTACCGTGACTAGTTTAACTTTTCATACAAATATTAGAGAAAGAAAATTCCCCAGAAATAAATCTTGTTCGAATGCAAAATGCATGTTAACTTTTCCGAGTTAATAAATTATTTTGCGCGATACTTACTCTAATCAAGTAAATCCCCACAAACTAAAAGAATAAAACGTATACAGCGTTCCTTGAAACCTTAGAAATCTGAAATTGTGGTAAAATTACAAAATTTCATTCGACTTGCTATCAAAATTCTATCGACGATAAATTAAATATCCACTGTTCCTTATCCCTACTATATTTTCATAAGAGATTAGAGGTTATTTTTCTGTATTTCAGATATTCAGATTTTTATTACATTCTGAACATTTAATTACATAGAAGTAACATTTAAACAATTATTTTGAAGTCGTGTCCTTTACAAATATGTCGAGGTTTATGTCAGCGGTGTTTCAGCCACTGAGGTTAGAAATACACAATAGAAACACATAACAATATATTTTTTCAATGGCATTAAAACTACTCATGTTACATTTTTTCACCATGATATAAAATACAATTATTTATTTGTAGATATTTGCGACAGGGACTGTACAGTATATCATCATTATCCCCGACTCCTAGCCTGGTACAGCCGGAAAGTTATGGTCTGTCAGCAATAAGAACAAAGGTGCGATGTTATTTTCCGCGCCCGAACGAAGTAAAGAGAGTCCGTCGACATGGCTGGCAAGCTAGAATGTCTACACCGAATGGGCGCAAGATCATCATGAGGAGACTACTGAAAGGAAGACATGTTCTTACTCATTAGTGTAATTACTTTACTTATGTATTACTTGTAGCTTTTATTAAATTAAGAATATATAGTTGTGAATAAACAGTTATTTATTTGATTTATATCGCAAGGTTTAGCTCTAGCTGTTTAGTTAACCTTTTGACTTGACCTATCCTTGACAAGCGCTAGCGAGCCCTGTGCGCCAACGACGTCTTTAGTTGACTAAAAAATGGACTATACCAAAATATTGTGTGTTAGATATTAAACGGTGACAGCACCATTTTTTTAATTTTGTGCTATTTCATATGCTTGGCATACAGGGAGCGGAAATGCAATTTAGTCCTGGCAGTCAAAAGGTTTAAAATACACCACATAACAGAAAAAAAATCTCATTAGAGTGTTAGTTTCTCTTCATGAAATGAAAAAATATCAAAATCATTTAGATATTCAGAAGAATTATAGTAAGTATTACAACTATAAATTTCTCTTTTTTAAAGTTTACCGAGGATCAAGTTGAGTATTTTACTGGAGTGGCCTATGTCCAGCAGTGGACGAACACAGGCGATGACGATGAAAGTTTACATACACTTCATGAAGGGTTCTTTTAAAAAAAATATAAAGGTTTTGCAGGAAAGGATAGGACATGCTGATTAAACTAGAGATTAATTTCTGATAAGACCCATTGGAACATAATCCTATATATATGTTAGTTCCGACAATAAAGAAAACAAATATTCAAATTAAAACTTTATTCAAAACAAAACTGATTTTCTATTGAGTCTTACTGCACTCCACTAAAATTGCTATCAAAGCTGACTCTTTACTTATCACCTAGCCAATAATCTTTATAAAAATAACAAAACATTGCTACAAATACATACATTATCAACTTTTAGATAATTTGAGTTCAACCATTTCATTCTATGAGCCATCTTGTAGAACAAGTTTGACTGGTATTTCATAAGTTAATTAATAACAATCTGATAAATAACAATTTCATTTCTGACTAGTTGAATAAATACTTTTGCTGTGAATGGAGTGAATCATCAGAGTTTGTTGGTGACTTAGCCGGTTTCAATAGATTTGTAATCTCTGATACTACTATTGTAGTTAGCTTGATAATGGCTAAATGAGCTGCTAATTGAAGGACTAAGGCCCCAAAACCTTTGTACAGTCCAGCCATGCCTTCCCGAGCGATGGTTGAGGTGTAACAGTCCATGAAGCCTTCATAGCCAGTGAGTATGGGTGTTACAGAAGTGCCAGTTTCCAGGTTGTCTATTATTGTTCTTGTACCCTAAAAATATAAAAGAGATTAGTTATTTTCTTATTGCTATTTTTGTTAGTATAGTAATTTCTTTACTGTTGCACTGATTTTTTTCCCAAGATATTTTATTATGAATTAAGAAATATTATTTTATCTTAGCTATCTCTGTTAACTACCACAATCTAGAGACTCTCAACATTTCCTGTATGAAACAGTGATAGTAATCAAGTACAAAATTGGCTCAGGGATCCTGGGCTAAACACATTATCACGTCAAAAAGAAAATCAACCCAAGGTAGCATTATTTACAGAAATCTTTCATAGCTATTCTTTTTAGTTTATTTTAGAAAACATACATTTTTTTGTGATATTTAATAATATAATGTATTACCTGTATATGAAGTCTATGAACTATAGTCTCTATAGGGTAAAAAAGTATTTCCATGGTGACAAATGCAAAGATATTTGCTTTGACATTGATGTCTTCCAGAAGAGGGTTATTTGATGATTTAGTGTACGTTGAGCTGTATGAGTCGCTGAGCTCATGCTTGTTGCGCTGTTGGAAGCGGAGCACCTTGGCTGTCACTCTCTTCAATGCCATACTAGAAAAAAATACAAATTTTATTGTAAGTAAATAAAGATTTTAGGTAGCTCTTCACAAATTATAGTTTCTTTTTATTTAGTACAGTTTCTGCAGTTATACTTCTTTTAGCCTATTCAGGAAAAATTATAAGAGCAAATTTTTGTAATGCACGCCAATACCTACAATATGTAATACAATATGTTGAATAAAAAACTCTTTGTCCTAGTAGTAGTGCCCCACGATTTTACCCGCGTAGTTGCCGTTCCAGTTGTTTTCTGGCGGTAAATGCCTATGGACTATTCAATATTTTGTAAATTTTTAAGATTTTTCAATTTAACAATTTTGGGAGGGGTCATGTCCCCTGTGACCTCCTTCGGACCGCGCCTCGTGCGCGTGCATACCGCCACGAAAAACTGACACCCTCAAGTTAGGTAGTCAACAAGTCAACATTCTAACTTCAGGCATAGAATAGATAATACAGATAGAACGGACACTCCCCACCCCCCGCCAGTTTCAAGCTTCCTACCCCGCAAGAACGCGAGAAGCACTCAACGAAGGGTTATATCGGACGACAATTTTCTATGAGAATACGACCATGATGCTGTATTATTTAACAAAATGGTACCTACCAAATTTTTCGTCTATTATACGAAACAAGAATAAGAGATTTTTAATTTCATAAGAATTTCTACAATGATTGAATCATTTTTATAAACTGTGTTAAGCTATTCTGGTTGGAAGTACGCGCCAACACTGAAGTCCTGTGACGAAATTATTCTGCCGTCATACGGTATAAAGACGTATCTACATGAACACCGCAACGGAGAAAAAAATTATTTTGTATATTTATGATTTAATCGTTTCCTGTCCAAAACAGAATAAATAAGCAACTAATTTTTAAATGCAACTGTGTGCATTGGAGTTTAAGCTATCAGTATGTACTGGCTAGATGCGTCCTTTCAACTTAGTATTTTTAGAAACGTCTTTTCATCTTAGTTACATCATTTATTAAAGCCCATTAAAAGTACATTTTTACAAAAAAAATTGGACGTAACTAGCCATTAGTGCCTTTTCTACTTAGTATACAACCTGCTAATTATAAAAAGCACGCAGATAAGCCCGTAAGTTATTAATATCTTTATAGCAGAAAGTTGGAACCTAAGAGAGACGAGACGAACTTTTTAGCATTCCATGGATTCACAGTGCGGGTGCCGGGTCCATCCGGGACAGCGAGAGAAATCTCGAGTAGACCCCAAGACTTGTGACTCGGGCGTAGGTTTAAAAGGGGCCCCATTTTGACGTACGTCAACACTCATCTTCACTACTCGTATTTCTCTCCCTACCCAGCCAAATCCGATAAGATCCAACTAGTGCAGCTTTAGATACTTGTTCTAGTATAGAACTTACTGCACTTCTGGACAAGCCAAGGTCTTTCAGCAGGTTATAGAGATTTTGCTGGTATACCTCTCGCTCCTACTTCTACGGCGTTTAAATTAACTACATAGCAATTTTTGTTAATTCGTTTTGAAAGTCGTAATACTTATTTTGTTTCATCGCGTGGTCTTTAGGTATATTAGTTTCCCACGGTACTGTAAGTTCTACAAGGACTATGCGTTTCGTAGCTCTAGAAAAAAGGAAAATGTCCAGTCTGGATGACGAAACACCCACAGCCTCTGGGATTTTATAGTGATTTTCCGTCAGAAAAGGAATTCTCGTACTCGAATTGCCTCTGAGGAATGTGACTTCACACATATTATTTAAACATACAAGAGGCGAAGAATTTTGCAGTTTGTAAGTTGAAGAACAGTCCTCAAACTGACAAAAATCATCCACGTTCATTACTTTAACGGTACTTTTTTTAATGAGGCCAAAAATAGCTTCATGCCATATTGCAGCAAAGATTTGACAATTAGTGTTGTATTTCTTGTCACAGCAGCAAAATATCTAGTATCTGAATTGTGGTTCGCATTATTTTGTTCATTAATATCTTTTTGAGATGCTAGCCTAGCTGAAGTATCTTATTTATCACAGTACTTTTCGTAATTTTGGCTTATTTGACAGTTTCTGTGTCTTTTCCCCTTGTACTGCAAATTGTGGAAAAATGTTTTGCACATGTCAGATTTCCCATGACCGAGTATTATTGTAAAACTTATGTTTAATTTCTTCAAAATAAAACTTTTCTGTAGAGGTCATAGGAAATCTGGTCACCAGCAGGAAGGTTAATTAGTTAGTTGGAGAGGCCTTTTCCGCACTCAGCCTCTCAATTGGGCTATTGTGCGTGGCTCATACTTCCCTTCTACTCCAGCCATCCCAGGCTATCCCAGAAGCCAAGCAGCCTATTCAGGTTGTTGAAGACCTCCGGGACAGCTGCTGAAAGTTGGAGGAATTCTGCCCGTTGATCTGCCACGCTCCTGCATTCCACAATCACATGCTGTAGTGTTTCTTTCTCCTCCATGCATCCCCTGCATAGAGGGCTATCTGTCGCACATATAGTAAATAGGTGCTCATTTAGAGGACAGTGGCCTGTTACGTACCTATAACTTTATGAAAATAGTCTCTTCTTAAGTTTTTTTGGTGCTTTTAAATGAGTTTACTCAGTATTTTCCTGCAGCCATGTTTTTATTTCGCCCTGAGGTATGAACATTAGAAGTTCCGGTCCATATACTACTGTCTTCGCTCCTCTTTTGGCCAGTTCATCTGCTGCGTCGTTATCTAAAGAGGTCGTTATATCCTTTAATTCAAGGGAGGGTCACTTTTTGGAGTGCATTATAGCAATATAAGGACAGAGGTTATAAGTGTTTATTTTTTGGGGCTTGAAGCACTGAGGTACTGTAGGAGATCATATTGATATTCAGGTCCCCAACACATCTGGCTCCGACTGCCTGTGCCATCCTGGTGATACCAACACATTCGGCTTGAAAGATTGTGTTTAAATCAGCAAGAAGGTTGTTAATATTTTGTTTCTGACAAAAATCATCATACATTGCAGTAAGGTTCAATGGCAGAAATTTTCTATTTGGGGCGTGTTCTCTTCTGTAGTGAGATATTAAAGGACGGAATGAATTTATATGTTTTATTATTTTATATCATCATTTTTCTTTAAATTAGAATTAGTTCCACGTTCATCCATTGAAACAGCAGGATTGGGCGCAACTGACTGGGAGTCTCACAACCCCGTACCCTACTTCACCTCTCACATCTAACAATACTAAGTAGGAAAGACGGTACTGCCACTTGCGTCTCACTAATTTAGTTACTTGGGGCAATGAAAAGGCGTTTCTACGCAGAACCGTCTTTTCTTCTTATGAGTAATCAAAAACGCCTTTTCAATCTATGACCAAAAACATATTTTATAAATAAATGAGACGCTTCTACTCAGATGTGTTTTTTCTACTTAGTATTCATCAGAAGTGTCTTTTCTATTAAGTAATATACAAGCCAAACCGCAAATGCGTCTTTTTTAATTGTGAAAAACTAGGCTCTGATTGGTTTTTAAGCTATTTAAAAAATACTAGCCGATGCGTCTTTTTTTGCTGATTCCGAATATATATGTAACTCTATTTTGACAAAAATGTTAGATACGTCTTTTCTCCGTATGACGGCAGTATTAAACTCGTTGTTTTTAAACTGCGGCTTTCGTTGTCAGAATTGAATTGTCAGAATACACTTACCAAAAGATAAATCTTTGGGTAAGTGTACTTAACTAAAAATCAATTCGTACATGGTACCTTTATTTTGTTTTAAATCTTCTCCCTTCTGATTGTTGATGAAAGTTATATTTACCTTTTAGGTAAGATTGTAAGCCACAGGCAGGTGAACTCACGGGTCACAGCTATTCCATAAAATAATTTAGTAACCCTAGATGACACGCACACATGCGTAAATGTGTTCGAACGACATATGCGTAGTTGTGTGAGTGTAGGTATGTCGACTTCACCGTTTGTTTGGAGTTTAGGCCGAGTGTCCGGGGTGTGCTTCAGGTTAAAGCCCTTATAACATTTTGCTTAATTTAGTGCCTGAATTCATAAGCAAATTTAGAAGCAAGGTAAGCCGCAAAGAACAGAACCTGCATCTTGGGTAAATCACCCACATATAGATGCTGACAATGGTGATGGTAGTTGGGCCTGGTTTGTTTGGCTATCAGATAGTCGAATGGAAAGGAGAAATTTACGAGTAATACCCCGCTTACATGATTCCAGTCCAGCGATCGAATCCAGCGCTGGATTGCTTACTGGAATAATGTAAACCGGCACTGGAAAGCATCAATCCAGTGCCAATGCATTCCAGTACATTATTCCAGTAGGCAATCCAGCGCTGGATTCGGTCACTGGACTGGAATCATGTAAACGGGGTATAAGTTGTGCCAATTCCTGAGCTCAGTCATTTAGAATATTGCTGTGGTTTAGATGTATCCAACACAACAAATAAAAAATCTGGAGCACAGAACTTGGTGTCTGTGGTGGCTAAAAAAAAACAACATTTAATTGAGACTGGGCTTTTCATTCATTGTTTTTTTTACACTTAAGGTTTTTTTGTGAGTTATCCAAAGTGACTACTTCAGTAATTAGCTAGGAAGAACTAGTTGAAAACGGAAAACTTACTGTGCAAGGTATTTTGAGACCCCCAATGCTACAGTAGGCATCACAATTGCCCATATCGGCAGCATCCGTCCTCGACTCGGAGTCCCCCACTCCAGTAGCCTCACAAATCCTTCCCTGAAGACATCAAACAGGGCTGGCTTGTCGCTGGCTATATCACTCTGTACTGTTTCAACAAGACTTGCTGAGTAGAATGGAGTGATAATTGCTATGCTGACACTGAAACATGTTGATATTATATATACTTATGTACATAATTTTTTATGGTTATGAAGTCCATGACAAATCAAATAATAGTTATAGGAACAGAACTTGTTTGTATGTTCCAGGCATAGGACATGCAAATAATTGTGTTATTGAAATCACAGTTCAAATACTATGTAGAATGTTGCCAAAAGACTTTCTCTAAATTCTAAATAAATTAAAATTACATCAAAATTTAATATGGACAATTCACACACAACACCATCTGAGCCCAAACTAAGCAAAGCTTGTACTATGGCAGCCAGATAGCTGATATAATACTTATCGACGGCGAAGTGCGAATACCTCCTATCTAACAAAACACAAATTTTCCAGGAGATGAAAAAAAAGTTTTATTTAGTTTATAAATATATTTTCAAAATGATTTAGGTGATATTTCTACTATCATTTTGACCCTTATTTTTGTTCCTATCATTTTAAAATTTTCCTTGCACATGCAAAACTGAACTTTAATGCATTATAAATAAAAAAGTAAATTTTGCAAAAAGATAGGATAGGAGGTATTCGCACTTCACCGTCGTTATATAGTTTTAAATACATAATTTACATTTAAAATTGGTAAACATTTATCCAAATAAGATTCAAAAAATGATTTACTCTGCATGTAGGTTTTTTTTGTAAAACAAACCTTTTAGCTTGTATTTGTAATTAATTAAATGTGAAAATAAATTAATAAAGGTCCTTACCATTTCAATGTTATGTGTTGAAGGAATTGAAGAACTGAACCACATTTTCCAATTTCTCTGAAAATGAAGAAAATACTTGGTTAGTTATGTATACTATGTTTAGTGCTGCTGTATGTTGCCAGTATAATAGCTGGATGACAATAATTGGATTGTGTAGATGTGTAGAAAACCCTTTGGAATTAGGGTTCTGATATCTTGTTAGTTGTTATACTATCTGTCCTACATACATAGAAAAAAAATTACGAATTTAGGCCCCTGTGACTGTGGTGGATTTTAACCAAAGTTTGGTAGGCAGTAGAGGGTACTGAACACAATTTTAAAACAAATTCTATTCATTTATGTCACTAGTTTAGTTATTTTTCTGCTGCCATGAAAAATTTTTTGTTGATAAAAGTTTAATTATGATTTGTTTTGTCAAAACTACCCTCACAATGTTTGAGGGTAGATTCCATTTTTTTCTCATATGATGAGTCATATCGTAGCCCGAACCCATATGGGTACGGTGCCGGTTTACGAGATAAGGGCCAACTACTGCCATAAGACTAAAAAAAACTTGTTTAGATAATATAGTATAAGTAATTGGCTAGGGTAGTCTAGCACTTGTCTAATGTCTTGGACCATAAATCCCTTAATCAACATGATAAATGATTAATTGTATAAATGGGAATCAGTAATTTTACCACAAATAATTAAAATGGTGTACATACTTAGGCCACCCTGTTCCTTTAGCCACTACATCTTCAACAGCTAAATTGAGTCCCTTCACTATGCAAGTAGATCCGATGCCCTTCCAGAGAGTGGTGACCTCCTGTCGCCGGTGCATTCTGACCACTACAGGCAGAAGTGTGTAAGGAACTATGTGAGTGTTCTTCAAACTGTTGTGAACCTGTAAACGATTTGACACAACATTATCATGATCTATAGAATACTAGCATGCCATGGTGTTACCCATAGCTTACCTAAATCATTAGTATATATTTTTTAGAATGTTTCAGTGTCAGGGCTTAGAGATATAACAACTTAGATCTCTGGGTGACGAGCGCAGTGCGGTGCTAGGTAATGATTTTGGCTCTTCATGTTCAAATAGCTGCGTGTCACTGTGCTGTTATGTGGAAAGCATGTTGCTTACCATCAGGCACATGTCCTGATCGTCTCATCACTCTTTATTTAAAAAAAACTAATTACCTGTATGTAGTCATGTAATCATAAGTCTAAACAAACTTCTAGCTTCTAAAATGATGAAAATTCTTTCTTTTCCTGACAAATTTTAAGTCTCTGTTCAACCCCAAAATATAGCAATAATACCTGTTTTTTGCATTTAAAAGTAGCTTCTGTCATTTCTCAGGATACAGACTATCTGATTATGTCTGTACCAAATTTAATTTAACAAGTTCAGTAGTTTGGGCGTGAAAGCATAACAAACAGATAGAGTCACTTTTAAAACTCTTTGATCTGTAATCTATCAGGAAATATTTTATAAATATTGGCAGTGGAATAACTGGCAAAAGTGTGGTACTTTTAGGGGCAAACAGTGCAACAAAAACTTACTACTCTTTGGTAACAATACCTCACTAAACATCATAAGTGTAAGTAGTACCAAATAGAATTTCTTCAATAACAGGTGAATAAAATTGTAGGTGAGATGACTGCAGGCTATTAACCTTTTGACCGCCAGGACTAAATTGCATTTCCGTGCCCTGGACGCCAAGCGTACGAAACAAGTCAAAATTAAAAAAAAATTGTGCACCAATGGTGACACCATTTGATATCTAACACACAATGTTTTGGTATAGTCCGTTTTTTTTGTCACCTATAGACATCGTTGGCGTACAGGGCTCGCTAGCGCTTGTCAAGTATAGGTGACTCTGGCGTTCAAAAGGATAACAGTGAGTTACAAAGAAAGTAACATTCAACCTGAATAATAATGTATTTGAAATTTTTTATATACTGTCAGTTAATATTAAAACACATTGAGAGATTACAGTATGTTAGTTGTTCTCATGCATTTTATTTTAAACTGACAGTATTTACAATTTTATGTATTTTATGTACAGTGTATACTCTTACTGGAGAACTGTCATTTCTATTTCTTGTAGTTAGTGAGGTACTTTTCTTAGTGATAAGGAGCCTTTTTAATTTGCAACACATCTTTATAGGTCTTGACAAGAAATAGATGACTATTTTTTATTACCACACAGCAATAAACTTTATTAAATACACAAGCCTCTGGCCTCGTGGCTTAGTGGGTAGTAACTCTGCCTGCGAAGTCCAGTAAGTTAAGTAGGTAAGGGTTCGATTCCCACCCAGTGCAAATATTTGTGTGATGAATTCAAATGTTTGCACTGTGTCTGGGTGTTTCTATGTATAATAAGTATGTATTTTAAACTATATAAGTATTATGTCTGCTATTTGGCCGCCATATTACAAGCTTTGCTTAGTTTGGTGTTAGATGGTGTTGTGTGTGAATTGTCCACCAATATTTATTTAAGCCCAGAGGTAAGTGATTGTTAGTATCATAACATAGGTTATAGTGGAATTTCATGTTTTACAAACCTGGCATTGTCTACGTAGCACTATGAACGGGTGACTGAGGAGATTTTCAGTGATGAGACTCGCGACGCTTATTGCTGTAGTTATATAAGTGTTGTTTTCTGTAATAAACATAGTTACAAATCATGAGACATTCAATTTAGCCATTCAGCATGATGATTGATTATTTATTTTTGTTGATGTAAATTCCTTATGTTCGTAACCGTTGTTTCGATACTACAGAACTAAATTTTATTAACTGTTTTGTATATTTCTATAGGCAAGAATTTAGAATGGTGTTGGGTGTTTGCCCTTTTATCAGGAAAATCATTATGTGATATGAAATAAGTCATTATGTGCCTTTAGTATATTACCTTCTTCGGGATTGTCATCCATGACCAAGGGTGGACCCTGGAACTCTTCGGTAACAGGAGTATGGTATCCATAGATCTGTTGGTAGCGGGTATCATACAAATCACTGGTTTCTTTGTTAGGATCGAGACCGAACGGTCTATTGTACCCGGTATAATCAAAACCTGCCATTTTTTGGCATTATTTACCTAACGTTTAGACTAATTCGTAGATCATAGCCTATTTAAACACAAATATCATGAAATATGAAATACAACGAAATCGTCGAAAATATGATTGAAAAGTAAAAAAAGTTGCAAAAACGCTACTGTCATCTGTCATCTGTTGTGACAAAACTGCTGACACTTCTTATCTTGTTCCGACTTTCTATTTACTTAGCGCTATCGTGTTCGTTACACTAACTCTATTACGTAGTGGTATTCGATAACAGCTACTGAACTTTTGCTTAAAAATTATAAAAATCTTTACATATAGTATTCATAAATTTAAGTTTTTTATTTGTTTAAAGCTCTTTCATATATGATTAAAATTCAATAAGATCGACATTATACAGGGAAAACCCAGTTTATTTTATTTGCACAATTTAATGGTTTTGAAAGAATCGGAACTGTTGACACCAGACATGAAACATGAATAATTCGGTACTTTTATTTTTTTATGGCTTGACTGATTGAAAGTGCTAGCCCTACCCTTTCTTTTCATTGTTCATGCAGCGTTGCCAGAAGGTTACTTTTGTAACCTTTTAGGTGATTTTTAAACTGCTTTGGTTACTTTTAGGTTACTTTAATGAAAAGGTTACTATTAGGTGATTTTTCTTGATTTGTAACATTAATGTTTAATTTTTTACATAAAAACGAAGTGAAACGGAAATCTCGTTTTAGATTTTTTCATATTGGTAAGCTTCGATAACAGTAGAACTAGAACCGCAGAAGGCCGTCACAGACGTAACTTTAATACATATTTTTATATCTCATAGCTGGACATATTTCCGTATATTTTCTATACAAATGTTCGAGTGTCCACACACGCATCTATAATATATATTTTTGTGACGCCACCACAATATACCTACCGTAATATATATTAAGGCATATTAATATAAATGGTGGTATAGCAAGATATATCGTGAATATACAACGTGTTTCAAGATTGTCCGAGCACACATCATGATTTGTTTTACAAGCTTTTACATTATACTTTTATCTATCTCGATATTAACCAAGTTCTGATGATGGATCTATCTAGACTGTGGTCATAGGAACTTTGTACCTTTGTAATGTAACGACGAAATCTCGTAAAATCTAGGATCGTTTTATTTGTCTTGATGAGTAGGTACCTTGGTGTAAGATGGAAACCAGGGTCTGATAATGAAGCTGAAAGATAGCCATAGGAATTCAGTAAATTAACGACATGACCCATCGAGTTTGGGCTCATTTTATTCATATTTATTGTGTGATCATGTAATGTATTATTGTATTGTAAGAGAATGAATGATTAACTATTGACATGTTTTTATTTTATTTATTGCTAATTTTGGATCTATTGGATTATATTATTACTATTGAAATTGATTTTAATGAAAATGATAACTGTTAATTGTTGAATGTAATTTTATTGTATATGGGATGTGTCACCTGAAATAAATGAATTTTGAATTTTTTTTTGTATTCGTCTTGACCAGTACTTTTCTCGCTAATTCGTGCTGGGGTCTGGGGTCTGATGATGAAGCTGGAATATGGATTACATGAATGTATTGATAACAACACAGTTAAATTATTAAATTCTCCCTTATTTTGGTGGCGGCCATCTTGGGATTTGAAATTGGTATTCTTCTAGTCAATCCCTTTCATTTGATATCCATTTTGGGGAAGGCTGTGAAAAAATATGTTAACCACCATTTTGTGGTGGCGGCCATCTTGAATAATTTTATATCAAACCTAGCATAAAACACTTCCGACTAATTCATCCTTCAAACACAAAAAATAAAGTCGATTCATCTGTTTGGGAGCTACGATGCTACAAACAGTTATGTGAAACTAATAACACCCGTCGTTTTTTCGTCAGGGGTTAAAAATAAGAAATTACTCGTGACGTGCTGTCACTGTTGAAACATGCTGTACACTCAAAATATGTCTTGTTCTTTTTTTATTGTTTAAAATGCAATAAAACGAATATATTGTGATATATGTTGCTGACGTCACGAAAAACTGTAATATTATAGCTACTTACATCTGTGACGACCTTTACCTATCAATTTTTGTTACATACGGCTAGGATATGAATTATGAATAAAAGACAAAATGCGGGCAAGTGCTCAAATACCCATGGATGTTTATATAAGTCAATAAAACTACTCTATACTATCAACTTTAAAAAAAAAAAAAAAAGGTTACTTTTTGTGTAAAAAGGTTACATTTTAGGTTATTTCTGACAAGACCCGACTGGCAGCACTGTGTTCATGTCATATTCACTTCAGATTTCAGAATTCAGACAGACGGACATCAGCCGTCAAACAAAGCAAAAGTGAAACTTCCAAGACGCATGATCGAAAAGATTTCATGAGGCAATGAGGCATTAAACCACCACCGACAGACAAATATCGATTATAAAATAAGATAAAAGTCAACTATTTGGGAAAATGAGAGTGATATTATCAGATACCATTTGATTGGAGATCATAATGTGGCGGACGGTGTTTTGTTTGTGTTTTACGATTTTCTCTAGTAAGTGTGTAAATAGGGAATTATGGTGTTTATGTGTATGATTGTGTTGTTCTGATGGTGAGGTGTTGTTCTAGGGGTCTCGGGGCAGCGGGAGTGCTCGGATTTGCGCGGCCGCCTTGTATCCCACGGTATTCATTATGTTCCTGGCCCGGACACTTGTACTCTCTGCGTGTGTGATAATGGAGTGCCCTTGCAATGCAAGGCGGTGCTCTGTTCACCTCCCCAGGTGCGCCACTATTTACTACTTTCAAACCAGTACACATTGTAGTTAAACACTAAAAACAGGTTTATTAAATCTAGTTGTGACCTTTGACTTTTTTTTACTCATTATGTTGTTTGCAATGCCATTCTAGCTAGAATAATTATAATATTAGTCCAGTCTTTAAAAAATAAATACATTGCTGATGTAGGTAGGTATTGGTGCTGCATTAGGAGCCCAAGGGGCTATTGATTTGATTCATAGTGTATTACTAGCTGTCACGATTTATATAGAAAGTTTAATTTTATTTATAAGATAACACTTTATTAAAAGCCACATAGTAAATTAAAAACACAACAATTGCAACAGGAACTTACGAAAATTGTTAGATTACACTAGACATTTTAATTGGCGGCCTTATCACTTAGAGTGATCTCTTCCAGGCAAACGTGCAGTGCACGGATAGGATATTATATCCAATAATGCTGCCTTAATTTATCCCATAGATTATAATCTTATAACTAGTTATACAACATAAGTATAAAATAAGAAATAAAAAATACTACTTACAATAAAGAGTATTCTTTATTACAAACACACTTACTAATTTACAAAGAATAAATATAAAAAAAATTATATATATTATATTCTACCTATGTAGACTTAAAATAATAAAAACCAAAACTTACTCATACCAGACTACGATTCAAGGATAGATGGCAACTAAGTCTTTAAATAATATTCTTTAATCTGAACCTTGAAGACATCCAGCGACATACGCTATATTTCCATAGTAGACCTGCAGAAACCTATTAGTGCCATAAAAAAAATAATGTTAACATTTTTTTTATAGATACAGAAAAAGATAACCCTTAAAAGTAGTCTAACTGATGGTCTTGGCACTGAAAGAGATCTCCAGGCAACCTTAGAATAGTAATTAATATGTTATAATAACGTTTAATAAACAGGAAAAAGGTTATGCAAACAATAAGTAAAGTACTAAAAAAATAATATATTATCATTTAAATATAGCTGTAATACTATTCTCTCCTTGCGAGAGAAGGCTCCGAGTCCCAGCAGTGGGAACGTTTAGTGGGCTGTTGATGATGATGATGATAGGTGTAATACTACTGCATCAACCAAACCTAGGATATTTATTTTGTCATGTTTATGTAATTTCAAGATTTAACTCATCAAACACTTGAGAGTAGTTTGTTACATTTTAAACTAATCATAAGTAAACAAATGAATTTTATTCATTTAATTTTTTGTGGACATTTATCTCACAACACGATCTAGCCCCAAACTTAGATAAACTATGGAAGCTAGACAACTAATACATAGTTTAACCTGAGTTGTCCCACTGCTGGGCAAAGGTCTCCCCTAATAGGGTACAATCCTCAAAAAAACTAAGTAGCCCGTTCGTTAGATTGCCAAAAAATATTGTACACGTATTTTTTCTTTTGTTTCACAAACAAAAAATGACGAAGATAGCTTAGCTAGAAGAAGAGCGCTTCGAAGTTTCGTGTGACGTCACTTGTGAGTACGATTTTTACTCACGAGTGACGTCGCGACCCCCCACTCGAAGTTTGATGGTCTATATCTTTCACGATTTTTAATATTATGAAAAAACAAAAAATACGTGTCCAATATTTTTCCATGATCTAGCTGACGGACTAATTAGGATGGTGTATTTTTGACCCAGTCTGGTACCCTATTCCCTCCACTTTATCCGGTCCTGAGCTACCATCATCCCTGGGGTCGACTGGCCGATGGTGTTCACTCTGTAGAAACCCGAGCCCATATATAGAATACATTACATAGCCCACAAAATTTTCCCACTGATGGGACTAAGGGCCTTATCTTGCAAGGAGAGAGCCAAAAGCCACTACTATGCTGTGAAGCCGCCAAAAGTATAAGATTAGGATCGGGACTCTTTGAAGGAACTCCAAATCAAGTATGCAGAGAAACAACATCTGATGTCAACTAGTATGGCAGCAACCCAAGGCCGTGTTCCACTATTTTAAGTTTTAAGGAGCTTGGCTGGTTTGTGTAGGCTGGCCGGGGGAAGTGCACAATACACCCTTAGCGCGGGACTTCGGTGCAGGTCAACCACCCCCACCCTGAAATAGAATTAGAAGGAGGAGGATTAATATATTCTCAATATTAATCATTAATAAACAGTGTTTTCTCAAATTATTTGCTGATACTCTTAGTGTCCGACCGAAACAGGTTTCTACAGTCGAAACTGAAACCGCACTTTCGGTCAGGCTCTCAGTTTCCTCTCAGTTTCGGCCCAAGCCGAAATTTATAACACAAAATTACAATACTGAAATTTAGTGTAATTTTTACACATTTACTTGGATAAATGTACAGAGTGTTAAATTATATAAAAAGCCAATTACTAAAGTAGGTATGATTCAGTGTCCATGACCAGTTTCTTTGTAATACGATTTAAAACCTTAAATAGTTGTGATAAAACGTATTATCGCTTGAGAAATCTTGCGTTGCCGCTGTGTTGAAGTCGTCGGAGTGCGCTAGGAGTCGCGGACGGGTTCGCGATTATTCATGTTTCCCCAAGCGATACTATGAATACATAGATATAATAATATCAATTACTAAAAGGTTTTAAATCGCATTACAATGAAACTGGTCGTCGCGCCGCTGCTCCTTTGGTATATGATTTGAGCGTAGCGACGCGAAGTACGGCGGTGGACAGGACGTCAACTGTCTTTCTACGAAAAACGTAATTTCGCAATAAACTCGCAAGTTTCATACTTCGGTTCTACTTCGTTTCGTCCTATCGAACATTGTTTGACGTTTAAATGTTCTAAGTCTACTTCTAATTAGAGTAATAATAAACATTTAAACGGACGAAACGACGGATCGAAATAAAACCGGAGTAGGAAAGTCGGGAGTTTATTTTAGACTACAGGCCCGTGAACAAAATTTACGGGTCAAATGAACCACCAGGAGACCTATGTAGGATGATAGATGGGTGTAAAGTATTAAGATTCAGCACTATGCCGTCACTTGTAAGCTGTCCAACTGAGTGTGATTGAAGAGGGGGGGTTGCAACCGTCTACCATTCATCCTTGTCGCATGATTTTTGTACGGCATTGCGAAATAATGGATTAGAAGAGGCATTGAAACTGTATGGAACCAATGCTGTACTTAATCAAATGACCAAATTTGCTCTGTAAATTACTCGTACTCTGTAAATTTTTCCGGCAAACTAATAATTAAAAAGTTTAAATTAAAAAAATTTATAGTTTCAATACCTCTTTTAATCTATTATTCCGCAACCATAGAATAGATAATATATGCCGCAACGCCGTACAAAAATAATGCGACAAAGAGAAATGATCGAGAATCGCAACCCCCCCTCTTCAATTACACTCAGTTGGACAGCTTACAAGTGACGGCATAGTGCTGAATCTTATTACTTTATACCCTTCTATCATCCTACATATAGGTCTCCTGGTGGTTCATTTGACCCGTAAATTTTGTTCACGGGCCTGTAGTCTATTTCGAAATTACGTTTTTCGTAGAAATAGAGTAGACCTGGTTGAAATCGATTTTGAACTTTCGGTCGGTCACTATTGGCCAGAATGGATTGTTAGTGTTATAATCAAGGTGATTTCCTAATGACAAACAGTTGTTTACCCGACACCGCAAAAGTACCTCACTTTATGTTTGTTTTGTATATTTTTGTTTTTTGTGTTCTTATTAAGTGCAATAAAGAGTTTATCTATCTATCTATCTATCTATGTTCCATTGCTAGGACATTGAACCTTCTTTCACAAGAACGGTGCGTGCAGTGCGCGTTAGTGGATGACACATGTTCGCGATAGATGTCTTTCTACGATCTACTACTATCGCGATGTTTTCCTTCACCGTTAAAGCCACAGGTGATGACAAACTTGTACATCTACAATTATATTAATATATTAATTTGTCTTACAAAATCAAACAAGTACACCAATCTCCTCGTTTGGTGGTCTATCTTTCGCGAAATCGGCGAAATTGTGAGGCTAAACCTCAATAAAAGCCATAAAGCAAAAGTTGAAGTCAAGGGAACAACGACTAGCCTTGTGGCTCAGTGTCACCGAGTGTCAGTGATTGTGAGGCGGCTGCCTGGGGAGCCGTAGATCGTACGATCGATTCTCACCCAGTGACCGACCAGGTTTTGTGTGATGAAAACAAATATTTGTTCTGTGTCTGGGTGTTTCTGTGTTTTATAAGTATGTATAGGTACATGTACAATTAACAGCTATTTGGCTCTTATAGTTCAAACGTACCTAAAAAGACCTAACCTACCTAAAAGGACCTAAAAGACTTGTTGGTCTCAAATGGCCTCTACTGCCTACCGAACTTTGGTCTTGGGAACTTGCCGTATTCAACGAGTATCTATTACATCTCGTACGACGACAAGCGAAGGGCACATCAGACAGTACGACCTCGGCTTAAATTAAAAAAACATGTATTACTTATAGGTATACTGCCAGCGTAATGGGCATCTTTGCGCCAGATGCTGTTATGGGCGGGTTATGTGATTAATTTATGAATGATTATTCTTTAATTCGTAATTGGTTTCTTCTATGAAAGCACGTTCCATTGTAGAACGCAACGTCACTCAGTATGAGATACAGCATATTGGTCAAGTGTAAATCTATAAAGGCGGCGGTTTGCGCCGCGACCGCGACACGATATCAATACCGGAGACTGCGACAGGCACTTAGGAGATAGAATTGTGGGCGCCAGTTAGTGCCGAGGCGAGGCCGCGGCAGGAGACCGTGACACGTGCCGCGGTCGCGGCGCGAACTGACGTCCATACAATTCAATAATGTCAAGTGCCTGTCGCGGTCTCCGATCTCGGTCTCGGTCTCGTGTAGCGGTCTCAGCGCGAACCTGCAAAATAAAATCTTTTTTGTCGCCCGAAACTAACGCAGAAACTAGATTTTTCACCCGAAACCGAACATTCGCGTGCGATTTTTTTTTTCTTTATCGTATCGTCGTCCAGGACTGCCGTTCGTTCCGCGTGGGCGTGACGTGCTGCGAGTTCATATGCCTCGACGACGTGGTGCAGCCGGCGGAGGCGGGCGAGGCGCACGTGCGCGTGGCGGCGGGCGGCGCCGCGGCCGCGGTGCTGGCCGGCGCGCTGCTGGCGCTGTACCGCGCGCGGCGGCGCAAGCGGCGCCGAGCCGCGCGCGCCGCCGACCAGCGGAGCCTGACCAGCATCGGGTGAGTACACCCTGCTAGCACTGGAGGGAGCGAGCGGCCGAGGGTGAGTACACCCTGCTAGCACTGGAGGGAGCCAGCGGCCGAGGGTGAGTACACCCTGCTAGCACTGGAGGGAGCGAGCGGCCGAGGGTGAGTACACCCTGCTAGCACTGGAGGGACCCAGCGGCCGAGGGTGAGTACACCCTGCTAGCACTGGAGGGAGCGAGCGGCCGAGGGTGAGTACACCCTGCTGGCACTGGAGGGGGGAGCGAGCGGCCGAGGGTGAGTACACCCTGCTGGCACTGGAGGGAGCGAGCGGCCGAGGGTGAGTACACCCTGCTAGCACTGGAGGGAGCGAGCAGCCGAGGGTGAGTACACCCTGTTGGCCCTGGAGGGAGCAAGCGGCCGAGGGTGTGTACACCCGTCTAGCACTGGAGGGAGCGAGCAGCCGAGGGTGAGTACACCCTGCTGGCTCTGGAGGGAGCGAGCGGCCGAGGGTGAGTACACCCTGCTAGCACTGGAGGGAGTAAGCAGCCGAGGGTGAGTACACCCTGCTAGCAATTCATGCAATATCAATCGGCTAATCTACACCATCTGTTTTGACTTCCTCCTTTCTTTGTCTTCATTATATCTTGACCAACCTTGTTGGTTGGTCAAAGTTCACGGCAGAACCAATCAGAGCGAGTCAGATAGCTCATAGCTCGGGCGGACTTGAAATCGAACATCAAAGCCAAATAATGACTCTCGTATATTCGCTCTATGGTTTCGAATAAGCTTTGTTTTTAAGTGAATGTAGTGTCTTTAAGTCCTGTTTTTTGACGTGATCGTTCGTTCCGTCAGGTACATCAGCGGCAGCATGGCGTATATGAGCAGCACCTGCGAGACCGCGCTCGCGGCGTGGAAGCCCGGCGGGTACCTGCCGCGGGGCGAGGCGCCGCCGCCCTACGACGAGGTGGTGGCGCAGTGCCGCGCCGAGACCGCCAGGTATACACACTAAACGGCACCAATGTTGCACAATACGTCATCTGTATAGCTACAGGTATACTGTTATTATGCATACGGTGGCATACACTACGGTGAACTGAACTCACAAAATTTAACCCTAATCAAATAGAGCTTACATGCACGTCCTCCACTGCTCCGACACTACGGTACCACATTACCATTTTTTTTAAAATAAATATTGACGAGACGACCAGGACGTGTGCCTGCTGGAAAGCAACATGCATGTTACGTAACAGCACAGTAACACGCAGCTATTGGAACATGAAGAGTCCAAATCATTACCTAGCACTGGACTGCGCTCGTCAACCAGAGATCACCATGTCGGTGACGCGAACACAAGACGTTTCCCTACCAAGAAATGCGTTATTTTTTTTATTTTTTTTTAAACAGGTAAAGAGTGACGAGACGAGCAGGTCATGCGCCTGATGGTAAGCAACATGCCTGCCACATAACAGCACAGTGACACGCAGCTACTGGAACACGAAGAGTCCAAATCATTAACCTAGCACTGCACTGCGCTCGTCACCCAGGGATCTAAGATGTTACATCTCTAAGCCCTGTAATTTCTCTGGAAACATTTCCCTTCAAACCGGAACACAGTAATGTTTGCACATTACTGCTTGGCGGTAGAATAACTGGCAAAGGTGTGGTACTTCCCCAGGCGAACTCTGCTAAGAGTCCTACCACTACTATCACGTTAAAGCGCGTCAACGCGGCTATAGAGGTTTTCAGTTCAAATTGTATTTCCCCTTCCTTCCAGGTTGATGTCTGAAGGGCCGTACCACCGCAGCTACCCGGCCACGGTGGAAGCGATGACCCGCCCCGATGACATGTCTTGCAACGGACATGGATACGTCAACATGCCGCGTCCTCTGCAACAGGTACGTACTACTTAATATTATAAATGAAGAAACGTACGTACTACTAATATTGTCTGCTTTCGTCGGTGTTACCAAATTGGCCGATGACATCACAAATCAAAGCATTGTAGAAAACAGGAGAGTTAGGCAGTAGATCTGCCGGAGAGTTGTGTTCCTGACAGACCAAAATCACCCCACAAGTTTATCCAGCCGTGGTTTGGCGATTGGCGGCAGAGTCACGGGACTGTTCTCGCATTCATCCGTGACTCTGCCACTGCCACCGCCCTTACGGACTCGCTTCGTGTTGGAACGGATCCCCGTATTTAGATCCAGTAAGGGGGCGTCCATAAATTACGTGAGGTGTTTAAGGGGGAGGGAGGGGGTCGAGTCAAATCTCATCTAATCTTACGTTGGAGAGAGGGGCAAATATCACGCAATTTATTTTCCTTGAAACAAAAAAAAAAATACTATTTTGGTCCATTTAATCCAGATTATACAATTATACACATGCTTAAGATTTAATCTTAAACATAATCGTAATACGAACGCCCCTCGGGCTGAATCGACGCCGTCGGCGTCGCGACGTCGCACAGAAAAAATCATTACCTACTCAACAACGAAACCATATTTTATGTGTCTGTAAACGACAATGTACTAATTGATATATCTCCTATATCTCAGGCATCAAAATAAACTAATAATTGAGTATTTTTATTTGTTTCATATGTTCAGACTTTGAAAACCATTTTGTGGGTCGAGAAACAAAAAAAATAAATGAACACTCAAATAGAACACAAAGAATAAAACAATCTAACGTGTTTACGTAAGAAACTTACATCTTGAAAAATCTCACGTGAGTTTGGGGGATGGGGGAGGGGGTTGAATAAAATCTCACCATAGGGGGAGGGAGGGACAGACAATTTAAAAAAAGACCTCACGTAATTTATGGACGCCCCCTAACGCGCCGAAAACCTGCGATGCGTCACATTCTCGAGAGGGCCCATCCCTAGGTAGAGTGTCGGACGGATCTAAACGTCCCACGTCCCAGACCCACCACGCAAAGACTGATTCCAAGCCAGAGTATCATCGGGCTCGCCTCTTTTTCGTTTCTGCTTCCGTGCCTCCGTAAATGTATGTCCTACGACCATGTTTCTAACAAATAAACGAATTGATTTGTATGAACGAGAGGCTTGTTCTTTCGCTCCTACGTCTCACCCGACCTCTCACTGTCCAGCATCTCGGACATAAATAGTATGTAGTGAGAGGTTCACTCATAGGAATGCGGTCATGGAAAGCCCGGATTCTTCACTTGGACGCATCCCAATCGAGTCCCCCCAAACAACATCGAGTGGTCCCATCTTGAGTCTGAGGACGCGCTTTCCAACGAGCGCTTTTCCGATCCTCGTATCTGAGGATACGCTCTAAACGAGCGCTTTTTCGGAATGACTGTGGACTGTTTCTCCGCCAGATAGAACTATCAGTCGAATAACATTCCAAGTCATTATAGTCCCCAACGAACTTCTACCCTTGAAGCCCCTCGACGGGCGTTCACGTTCACAGAAGTTTGGCTTTCCCCGGCGTGTATTAGCCATCACATAACAAGATGCCTTTTTTACCCAACTGAAAGAAGGGTTATGTTTTTCGCGCGCATCTTGTAAGTTTGTAAATTTCTGTGTTCCCACGCATCTCTCAAAAGGCTGGATGGACTTCGACAAAATTAAGATATCGTTAGATTCGTCACAATCACCCAAGTGTCCTTGGATAGTAGTTGTATTACATACCTAATGTTTTTTATCCGTAGATTTTTAGCAGTCGTGTTTTTTTAATTTAAGTAATTTACAAAGTAGTTACAAGTGTTTCTGGCTTTACAGATTCCAAACCAACAGAACTGCTACAACGCTCCGTTGCTGCAAAACGTGCACCCGACCGAAGTGAGGGAAGTCAACCAGATGCCGCACTATCCTCTCGCTCCTAACAGTAAGATTACAACGCTTTTTATTGCTATGTGTGTGCTCTGACGCTAAAACGACGGAATGTTACCAGTTTGAGGTTTTGTTTATTGTGACGAGACAATCAGGACATGTGCCTGATGGTAAGCAACATTCCTGTCCATAATAGGACAGTAACGCGCAGCTATTGGAATATGAAGAGTCAAAATCATTATGTTCAACCCAGATATGTGCTTAATTTTATTAGACTGGACCACTGGATGCATCGAAACTCTTAGAAAAATGTGCGGTTGTCAGTTTTGCCAGTTCTAGAAATGATCTTTCTTGAGTATTTTCTCGTTCGTCTTACTGAATGGACTGACAAGAGATCTCTGATAGTAAGCAATGGTGACCCGTAGTGAAACAATTAATAACGTGTTTGTTATCATCATTACCACAAACCATTTAAAGTAAATCTCGCGTCGCTTCGTGAGATAAAAGTACTACAGGAACTATTGGATACATTTCAGGCCTTCAGTAAAGTACAATAGGGTTTAATGTAGTGAAACACTGCATTGTTTGGTAGAAGTAAGCTATATCTTTCATAAGTTACGCCACCGAGGAAATAAACGTTTGCGCGAGTTTAGTTTCTAGTGGCGCCATCTAGTTACCGACGCTCGACTTGGATACGTCATTGATATTCAATTGTTGGGTTGAACAAAATAGTGATTAAAGTGTTTTGTGTTCCAGTGTCGGGGCTTCCTCACCGCGCGCGACTGACGGGGTCGCTGGGCGCCATCAGCGGGCGCCTGTCCGTGCCGCGCGAGCCAGAGCACGAGCGGCCGCACAACGTGCCCGGCTTCTACTCCGGCCACGCGCACGCCGCGCTGTGAGTCCACACTCTGTCACGGCGCCACTGTCGCAACACCACTAGCTGTAGTTTGATATAGCATTTAACTTATCAGCGATGCATATCTTGCACGAATGTCTCTCTCCTCGCATGTTGTATGACTCTAGGTTATTTCTGACATTCCAAACCACTTGGTAGATCAAGATTGCGGGTAACGTAAGTATGCCAAGCTCTTTGAAATATGGTCTGAAGGACGTGCGTTGCGGCACGCCAACAATGACTCCCAGTCGGCAGCGCGCGCATATAGCTCGGTGCCGTACTGTAACCGAACGAACGAATGCACCGTGGCAAAGTAACACGCACGAGACATTTCCGCAGCCACCACTCGGGATGCCCGTCTTAGTGCGAAGCACGGACTGCTAACTTTAGCACACATCTTGTCGATATGGTGTTCCCACATCACTAAATTATAGTGCTAGATATCCTCCAAAATATTGAATGTGTAAATTTTTTTAGTCACCATGCTTATTGAAGTATGTTTGCGCAGTCACCGCACGATTCCTCGTATCTCGACGGCGATGGAGGCGTTGGAAGCGGGTGCGTTCCGTCGCGTGGAGGGCGGGGGCGAGGTCCGGCGCTCCTTCCACCGGCCCTGCGCCGCGCGCCGGGACACCGCGCGCTCCGTGCCGCGCCACCTGGACCTCGCGTCCGCCGCCGACAACGACCGGTACCTGACTACCCTCACCTAACCTAACTACCCTGCTACCCTCACCTTTTTCGTTTTTTTTTGTGGGGAAATACATTTACGTATCCCCACCATGCAGGGACATGGTGAGGTATGTCGGGCTCGACACCATGACGACGACAGACATGGTGCCCCCCCTACCGACTAAAACCCCTACAGATTTCTTCTACATGGTCAGGGGTCTGGGTCGCGGGGTCACTTTTCGCACTCCCGTCAACGACCCTGACCCTTGCCACCGCCCTTGCGGACCCGCTATTGCTCATTCCTCTAACTCACAGGTCCTCTCACTGCCGAGAAACATTTCACCTCACCTCTCCCGGCATTGATGATCGGCAGCGAGAGATCCGGCCTCAACACCGCGGTCCCTTCGGAGCCCTTGTCCTTCCACTGAGCACTCTGCTAATCAGAGTGCTCGTGGAGGACCCTCATCTGGAAGACTTAGGAATTTTACTTGGCCGATACATCAGCCGAGTAACCTTCCCAAGTCTTCCAGTCCCTCTCCCCAACCTCTACACGCACTGCTCAAGGGGGTGGGTGAGGATCGTGTGTGGAAGTTCCCAGCCCCGGCCGGGATTTGCCATCACACAACAAAATGGCACCGAGGCAAGTTGGCCATTGCCTTCCAGCGTGGGAACGCGGCGAGCATCATGGGCACTTTTGCGCCGGGAGCAGTTAGGGGTAGGTTATTCGGAGATTAGTTTTTGAAGTGAAACTTCTTTAGAATCGTTGTGATTTCAAACCGGATGCAACGGAAAAAACGACAGGTAAGAGACACAAATACAAAAATGTGCAGGAAAGAATGAGACAGAAATATACATACTATTTTGTCCCATACTGCAAGTAAGCGTCATTTTCGACGCATCTCTCAAACGGCGTTTGGCGCAATTGTTACGGTCTCGGCTTAACGACTGTACAGTACCGGGTTCGATACTGACCAAGGCACACCCTCGTCACTGACTAAACGGCGCGAGATATTTACCTACTCGTTCGGGTCCTCCCGGGTGTTCTAAAATCACAAGGCCGCCGGCCGTTTGCCCGAGTTGACGTGCGAACGAACGCCGAGTGCGCGCATAAATAATGTCGCGGCGTTATTGTATTGTGAATGGCTGCAATAGCAAGAAACTAAAATGTAGTAGTAATCTATCTTATTTCTAATTGCCGAAACAGGAAGCAAGGGAAGTGTTTTTATTGTTAATATTTATTTTTGTGCTAAATTTTGGTAGGTTTCAATCGCACAGAATATAGAAACAGTAGTGTGTTATATGTATATTGTATAATATTTATTTTGAATATATACAGTAGAGGTTATGCATACACATTATTTTGTCTGAAATACCTTTTACCCCATCTTTATTATGTCTCATTAAGTTTAATAAAAATTTTGACGAGATACCTTTTTTAATATTCATGTACATAATGAATGATACTAATTTGTTCATTTATTCGACGGTATGAAAACAACTTACAACTACCTATATTGTATAACCAAAATAAACTTCAGTATCAATTGACTATAAAACGTACCTGCTTAAAAAAAGCTATAGAATTTTTAACCGAATTCAAAGCAGGAGGCGGTTCTGGTCTTAATTCTTATTGGATGTAAGTATGTTTCGCGAAAGCTCAGCTAATTGTGAACCATTTTTTAACCTCCGACCAAAAAAGGGTGTTATAAGTTTGACGTCGATTTTTTTTTTTAAAAAGGTTTATTTTTGTGCGGTGGTTCTTAGCTATGTTTGGTTAATATCAATTCAAAATGCCCCCCTCCACAAAATCGCGGACAACATATTTCTTCACAACCTACAACCACAACTAATATGGGTATTAAATGAATGGGATTGTCTAATGGAGTACTGTAGTGGTAGGACTATTAGCAGAGTCCGCCTGAGGAAGTACCACACCTTTGTCAGTTCTTCTACCGCCAAGCAGTAATGTGCAAACATTCCTGTGTTCCGGTTTGAAGGACAATGTTTCCAGTGAAATTACAGGGCTTAGAGATATAACATCGGGTGACGAGCGCAGTGCAGGGCTAGGTAATGATTTGGACCCTTCATGTTTCAATAGCTGCGTGTCACTGTGCTGTTATGTGACAGGCATGTTTCTTACCATCAGGCACATGTCCTGCTCGTCTCGTCACTGTTTATTTAAAAAAACACAGTAACGTTTGGACATTACTGCTTCGCGGTAGAATAAGTGGCAAAGGTGTGGTCCTTCCCCAGGCGGACTCTGCCAAGAGTCCTACCACTACTACCACCTACCACCATTTCGTACAACCCTAGCACGTTTGGTCAATGACGTAAGCAGACGACAAGTCACACGGTGCGCACGGCATTTACAACTCTGCGTGGGTGTGTTAGGGTGTATTTTTGCTTACAAGTAACAGTAGGTAAGTAGTATACGACAGTTTAGGTTATTATCGTGTAGGTATTTGCACTTTTGTATGGAAGTGATGCATCTGTTACGAAGTAACTATTTTCTGATCTGTGACCAAGGCCTGTATTATTAAGATTTTTGTTTTGCACGCTTTTTGAAGTGAAAACTTTTTTAGGCGGTAGTTTCCAAGGTAAGCTATCAAATTCTGAGTTTAAAAATTAAGAAAAATATTGTGTTACTGATTTTGGAAGATATTGTGAAGATTGACTTGTGTATCCTACCCTTGTTATATTTATTCATCTCATTCTTTTGTCGATTTACTGAAGTTTCACTTCTATCGTGTGTGAATCGCACACACACCTTTTTTTATTATTATTTTGTATTTTTCACGACTACTACCATTATAAATTGAAGTTTTTGTTATTCACTAGATTACATTTTATCTGAAGTGTTTGTGGCGTGTAGGTCGAGCCTGCGGCTCTCGCAGCCGGCGCGGTCGCGCGCGCAGAGCTCGGACAACGTGTGCGGGTCCCCGCCGCCCGCGCCCCCCGCCGCCGCCCCCGCGCCCCCCAAGCCGGACCCGCTCCCCGCCGCGCCCTCCGCGGCGCCCACTCTCCCGCTGACCGTCGACAAGGTAACTTCTCACCAATTACTTCAAAGGAAGGACGTGGCTTACTGCACATTTTTTGGAATTTTAATAGCCAGCAAAAACTCGTTCACTCTCTCCCGCGCACTGACCGCTGTGAACTGAGTCGCATGTCGCATGGCCCTAAAAATGCAATTTTAGGCCCAATGTGGTTGTGCCATTTTGTCGCACTTTTGGCCAAGTATATATAAGTCTATGCTTCTCACTTAGAGCGGTTTCGGACTCGCGTATACGCTTGTGTTGTGCATGTACGCGCGTGTAAGCATAAGTAGCCCACTAAGTCTTCTCTGCTGAAACTCGGGGCCTTCTCTCGCAAAGAGATCACCAACCACGTTAGACCCGCTCCCGCCGCGCCCACTGTCCCGCTGACCGTCGACAAGGTAACTTCTCGCTGCCTCTGATACCCGAGCTAGTCCCCGCCCCCCATACCAGTGCATCCTCACTCGCTCAAGGTCGCGCGGTTTTAGCCTACCGCTAGACCGTTCCTTCCAGGAAACAAGTGACAGTCGGTTGTCGGACGCACGGCTGAGCGCTCGCGCAAAACGTTTGCCGCGCATATTGTTATTAGATAAGTCGTAAACCCTCCGCGCTAGACAGGGACAGAGTTACGCGTTAGAAAGAGCGCAAATGTTTATTTGAAAATCGCAACAGGTATTGCGAGCTGAATTGAACTTTATTGTGTCCCAGCAAGAGTCGCTATTTATATAATTGTTTTTGGTAAGTGTGGCTTCTGTACTAATATTTATTCTGTGCCCATACTCAAATAACTTCAATAACACGCACACGTATAGACAGTGGTGCGCTTGGTCCGGGCTTGAATCCGGGCTCCGGATCGGTAGTCGCCGTTATTGTGACTAGACCAGCCGTAACTTCGTCCTCCTTATTTAAAGTAGATTAAATATTCTATAAAACAAAAATTTTATACATATTTCTATAAATTAATCTTCTGTGCGTATTTTTTGTACTTAGAAGTAAACTCGTCCTAAACGGCTGGACCGATTTTGATGAAATGTTTTGGTCGTGCAGCCAATGTGCGAGTGCAGCTACGGAGCGAGCGTTGCTAGCGGCGCGCCGGACGAGCACGACGACTACCGGAGCGAGTGCGCCAACTGCAAGTCGGGGAACAGCTCCAGGTGACGTCACTACTATGTTATCTCCTCAGGCACAATGTGCGAGTGCAGCTACGGAGCGAGCGTTGCTAGCGGCGCGCCAGACGAGCACGACGACTACCGGAGCGAGTGCGCCAACTGCAAGTCGGGGAACAGCTCCAGGTGACGTCACTACTATGTTATCTCCTCAGGCACAATGTGCGAGTGCAGCTACGGAGCGAGCACGACGACTACCGGAGCGAGTGCGCCAACTGCAAGTCGGGGAACAGTTCCAGGTTAAATAGTAGTGACTACTATCTAAAATTCTTATAATAATCTATTTTCTTCAAAAAAAAAAAACATAAACCGATTTCAATTTAAGGTTAAATTCAGACACTCGACCAAATTTCATAATAAGAATCTATCACTATATCGTCTAAATATGTGAAAGCAAATTTTAGTTTTTTGTCCATATTTCTAAAACCGCTTCACCGATTTCGATGAAATGCATATGGGACATCTGAACTATGATTTACCAACCAAAAAAAGACCCATCAAAATCGATTCACAATTGACGGCGCTATCGCGTAACCAATATACAGAAAAAAAACATACACCCGACTTGATAACCTCATCCTTTTTGGAAGTCGGTTAAAATATGGATTGAAATGTATGTACGCTCAGAACCTTTTAAAAACCGCACCATATTGGATGATTCTTTGTTTTATGTATTCGTTATTGTCGGGACAAGGTTTGTATAGCAGAAAATTTAGAAAATTTTGACGAAATAGATATGGCGGTACGAAGTTCACCGGGTCAGCTAGTTTTCATAAAAATTTGCCACTCCACTGACTCCGAGTTATCTGCGCCGGCTGCGAAGGTAGTCGCCATTTGATAAAAAAGCGTGAGGTCCATCGCATCGGGCTGTGAGTACATCTCTTGAGGTCATGGCTGTAGAACCGAAAGGCATAATGATGACCGATGGGCATAGCAAAACTGTACAGATTGGTTATTGAATCAATAAATGCAAGAGAAAAATGTCACAAAGTGTCCTGATTTCAAATGAGTGTAGGCTACTGTATCAACGACGAAGTGGCTGGCTACAAATAGAATTCCCCAATGGCAAAGGTAGTGGGTATCACAAGGGTGTAGACTACAAATAAGGTTCCCAAAGATGAAATAGTTTGGCTCCAGGTGGGTAAGAGCTACAAATGTAGGATCCCCCAACGGCGAAGGTGGTCAGAGGGATGTGAACTACAAATGCGATAAGTCAATGACGAAGGTAGCTTAGTTTAGGTGTTTGTGGGCTACAAATGTAAGGTCCAACAACGAAGGGGTCTGGATCCAGTGTGCCATATGACTTCTATGATAGGTAGATTGATCAAAACCTTTTTTTTTTATAGCATAGAGTGACGAGACGAGCAGGTCATTTGCCTGATGGTAAGCAACATGCCTGCCACATAACAGCACAGTAACACGCAGCTATTGGAACATGATAGTCCAAGTCATTACCTAGCACTGCACTGCGCTCGTCACCCAGAGATCTAAGTTGTTATATCTCTAAGCCCTGTAATTTCTCTGGAAACATTGCCCTTCAAACCGGAACACAGTAATGTTTGCACATTACTGCTTGGCGGTAGAATAATTGACAAAGGTGTGGTACTTCCCCAGGCGGACTCTGCTAAGAGTCCTACCAAAATATACCACCTTATTGCACTTAATTAGAAAACAAAACAGCAAAATATACACAACCTTAAAATTAAAGCAGCAAATTGATGACGCTATAATTTCTTTAAAAACAAATCGGCAGTCATAGGGACTGCCGTTATAAGTGAAAACTTATAACTCAGGATTTGATAGCTCACTTTGGAAATTACGCGGGTGAAACCGGACGGCGCTGCTCATTATCGTGTACATATATAAGTCTTCTATGGCCGTGGTTAGATGTGTAAATGTGTAATGGTGACACGTCATGGCCGTCTAGAAATTGTAACGCATTTGTAGACGGCCATAATTTCGAGTTCACCCGAAGATTTCTTTAATTTACGAACATGACGCTCGAGCTCAAATCACAGCCCATGAAAAATCTGTCTGTGGTGCGCGAAAAGATGTTTTCACTTCAATAAACTAGTAATTGTCGACCTTATCGCCAATCGTTTCTCGAGCGATTTCTTCGAGGGGAGCTAAGGCTGATTGTAATCTCACCCCGACCGCACCGTCGGCGCTGATAGCTCAGCGCGTAGTTCTCCGACCACCGCGCGCCCTGATAGCTACGCGCCATTCAAAAACGCTTCTTCGACTTTCATATTATACTAGCTGAACGCGCGTGCGTTGCCACGCCATCTATCGAAAATTGGTCGTACCAATTCAAATTTTGAACAAATTCGGTTACTTTAGTTTCTAATGACGCAACCTTTAACATATGACATATGCTGTCACGCAACGAAAGCTCTCAGAAAGCAATATTTTTTCCCGTTTTTGTTAAATTTTTCATTCATTCTCGGCTCTTAACATATGACATATGCTGTCACGCAACGAAAGCTCTCAAAAAGCAATATTTTTTCCCGTTTTTGTTAAATTTTTCATTCATTCTCGGCTCCTGTTAATAGTAGCGTAATGTTAAATAGCCTATAATAGCCTTCCTCGATAAATGGACTATCCTACAAAGAAAGAATCTTTCAATTCGGACCAGTAGTTCCAGAGATCCTTGCGTTCAAACAAACAAACAAACAAACTCTTCAGCTTTATAATATTAAATAAATAAATAATAATAAATAAATATTGGTGGACAATTCACACACAACACCACCTGACCCCAAACTAAGCAAAGCTTGTATGATGGCGGTCAGATGGCTGATATAATACTTATATAGTTTTAAATACATACTTATTATACATAGAAACACCCAGACACAGTGCAAACATTTGAATTCATCACACAAATATTTGCACTGGGTGGGGATCGAACCCACGACCCTCGGCTTCGCAGGCAGAGCTACTACCAACTAAGCCACGAGGCCAGTCAAATTAGAGGCCAGTTAGTATAGATCTCGGCGATCGGCGCCGACGGTGAGCGTGAGAATAAAATCAGCCTGAGACTAAGGCGTCACGTGTGGTGTTGCAGATGGGTGCTAGAGGCGGGCTGGGCGGACGAGGCGGACCCGGGCACGCAGACGCTGCAGCGCCGCGCGCCGCCGCCCGCGCCGCCCGCGCCCGCCACCGCCACGCTGCCGCAGCCCGTCACCAAGCAACCGTCAGTACCGCATCACTAACATTATCGTGTAACCGTGTAATGTTATAATAAAAAGTCAAAGTAATTTATTCGCCAAAAATTGTGGTTACAAATAAGGTCTTAAAATACTATAGTTTGGTGCTGCACAATTTCAGCCTAACGGGCATGCGAAATTTTAAAAATTTGTTACACATTTATAAAATATTCAAAACAAACATCTTAATTTACAATAACAGTTTTTATATCTAAGGAATTTTAAAATGAAAGTTATAATATAAACAACCAAAAAATTACTTATATTAAAGGCAATACAATATAATAGGTTAATACAATAGAAAAGGAAAAATAAAACTATGTGATGTGTACATCAATTAATATGTACGTTAAGTAATTAGGTTCACGTTAACATTTTAGAAATTATATGGGACTATACCTGTTTGGATTAAAATCAAGACAAGGCGTCATTGTACCCGAGCCGCTAGGTGAGGGTCTTAAACAAAGACGAGGACGGTAATCATCAAAACACACGTGTATCACACGACGTTTTTCAACACACTTGTGAAGAAAGTAATAATAAAAAATCATTATATTTCTTGTATTGAACATGATTTTTGAACATGATTTTTGTAGTATCGAAACTTTTTTAGTATCGAAAGCAACACAACCTATCAGAAATATAAACTATAACTCACTTGTAAATAATAGCAATAAAAGTCGCAGTTTGATTACAGGTGTAATTATGTTATGCCTAGTATTTGAGATCAAAGTGGCCAGTACGACAAAACACCAATTTCATAATTATGAAATGAAAAAAATATCTTTGCTTAGGAATTACAATTTCAAATTTATAGAGCTATTTACTCATGATTTTGTGTTTTGAAAACCGTAATTCATTTGTTTTTCCACTTTTGGTTTTCTTTCGGTATTTCAAATTTTTCCATTTTGTAAACTGAATGATAAAATGGAAAATTTGAAATATCGCGTTATTTACCTACGAGTACGAGTTCCATCGTGGCACAAGAGCTGCAGAAACATCTCGAAAGATTAATTGTGTGTATGGCGGCGGTGTCGCAATAGAAAGTGCTTTTATACACAGTGATAATTTTATTTTGACAGGCGAAACGCTATGGGGCCGCCATCCAACTGGGAGAATTGGTTTAACACCATTCCCGATTCCGAAGACTCGGAGTCCGAAGAGGAATAACAAGCGAAACTAGCCCCTATTCCGCCAACATAAGGGCTAGTGCAACACTCCTACGCTATACTGCGGGCGGTATAATGGTCAGGTACTTTTTTCTTTCTTGCCATTTTATGTAAGGTTACATAGGAAGGGGGTAACTATGCAAAAAGAGTTGCGATATAATTTTACCTAAAATATTTAGGACTAGTAAAACATTGCTGGTTTGTTTTTTTATTATTAGTAGACACCACATAGTAAGACTTGTTTACAGTGATGATAATAACACCCCTCTTTCAGTAAATAATCATTTCTGCGTATTGCAATTTATTTAACCTGCAAAAATGGCCAATTATAGTAATAAAACTTTTCAGTAGTTTTGTTTTAGAGACTAAAAGTTATTTTTTTTCATATCTCGCCCTATTTGATTTGGCTACAGCTAATATACACAATGGTGTTTCGTAGTTTAACTTGCGCAGATTGCGATGTCATTGCTCAGTGTAATTACACATTTCTGTGCAATGTGTCATTTGAATGTCAAAAATCCACATTGACCATAATTTTTATGAAACAAAAACAATTAAAATATGCATTGTATCACGGAAGCAAAAGTATTTTTGCAAATCAATCTCGTAGTATCAGTACCTACCCATTATATATTACGATATTACGTAAGATCTGAAGTTTCTCGTGAATTAAATAATGCCAATTGTAAAAAAGATTATAGGGATTTAATTAATAAATGGGTTACGAAAACAACGGTGTTGTGTCGGAAAAAAAATACTTATTGCACTTACGAATAAGATTTATGCAATGCTGCAGTGTGTGTAATAAGTCATGAAGATATAAAAAAAATACCAACAACAGTGTAGCATTGACGGACGTACAATAATAGTTGTTATACTCAACTATAAAACACAAACATCATTTTAATCATTTATTCAAAACATTTATTAAACTTTGAAGTATGATAATCGTGGATTTCGCCAATGTTGAAATCGTTCCAGGATATTTTCTGTGACAAATCTTTAATGGACATAACAACGACACACACCAATGGTACCAATCGTACCTCACCACACGTGAGAAACCCGTTTATTAATTAAAATGGTTTTATTTTGTAAAGTTTATTTATTTTTTAATAAATTATTTATCTTGCGGTAGAGCTACAGTTTTTATATATTTTTCAAAATATAACTTTACAAATTTCAGTATTAATTAAGTGATATTTTACTAAAAGCAATATTTTTTAACGCACATCGGATGTGTTTTTGTTACGTTTTTTTATATGCATATTTTTTTTAATGCATATTTTTTTAATGTTGCACAACTTTCGCACATGTGTTTAATACCAAAGATTTCTTGTTCTAATTTGTTTGTTTAGTTAATTGGTTATTATCGTTATACCAATAGTTAAGTGTTAGAAAATATATTATTAAGTCTCCATGTAGTTAAAAATAGCGTTGAGAGTAGGAACCGTGATTGCCTGGCTTTCGTCATTTTATAAAAGCTGAAAGATTCATAGCGCACCCTTCCAACCACAGATAGAAATAATTAAGTACTATGAAGTTGGACTTGCATCGTCGCTTTACCAGGTAAATTAACAGAACTTTACCAGAAAAATTAACAGTGCAGGGCAGCGATTTGGGCTCTTGTTATTCAATAGCTGCATGGCACTTTGCTATTATAGACAAATTTGTTGCTTACCATCGGGCGCATGTCTTGCTTGTCTCGTTACTCTAAATTATACAAAAAAGACAAATTTATTAATTTATCAGACTCAGTCATCAAAAGTGGAACTAACCATGTCAATGTAAATTGTATTGCAGATTGCAGAATGCTAGAGTAGTGATGCTTTTCATCTGAGGAGTAAAGGTTATTTATTTGTTTCTATACGACAACTAATATGTAATAAATACTAATAAATGTTTATTTTTAAGATATAATATTTTATATAGTTAACATTTTATTTTAGCCGGACCAAGCTTTTATTTTTTTCCATAGTAAACTCATAATAATGCGGTTTAAAGCGTCGCTATTTTTTGTATTAGGTATAATTGTTAGTTGCACTTTTGGTCAGCAGACTGTATAAGTTTGTTAGTCTGTAAATTTATGCTAAAGTCACGATGAGGCAAAATTAATACCATCGTTTCTACCTGTGGTTGGGACCGTACTTCAACAGACCTTCAACGTTTATAAAATGACAAAATTCTGGCATTTACGGGGTCTTACATATGTAATGATATTAATTTTTTCTCTTAACAATTTTATTGTTTCTCTCTAGTGTTCAGGTAAGAGTAATGTAGGTGCCAAATTGATATAGAGAATCGTTGATTAACATCACACGAGACGGCTGTTAAGCGTAAGTTTATCAGTGGCTAAAAAAAAACTATAAGTAATTGTTTTTCCGTAGACATTTTAATCTCTTAATAATCTCCCGCGGTTTTACCCATTGGGGTATTTTTTTAGTGATAAAAGTTATTCCACACCATAGTATATCTCTCTACCAGATTTCATCAACTTTCATTCAGTAGTTTTTGCATGGAAGAGAAAGAAACATGTGTAAAATGGTTTCAAAATGAATTTAAGTTAGTTACAATCATATATATATTTGAATACATTATATTGAGAAATTTCCAACAATATAATGTATTTACATTTTTATCACAAGCTATTATAGTACTCGAAGTTAGCATTATTTTGTACATATTGCAATAATCCTAGCATCGTAGCCATGTTGAAAATTTTATAATTTATTAGTTATAATTATCGCAGTTAACCAGTTAACTATGTGAAATTATTGCAAAAATAGTATGTATTTTTGTCTAAATGAATGAAGTAAACGTAAAATTAGGCGATGTTTAGAATAACTTGTCTCATACTCGTTTATCATTTCAGTATTCAGAATAGCAATGATAATTATTAACATAATAAATATAGTAAACATATTAAGTATAAGTATGTTCAATTTCGTTGGATTATATTTATTGTTTCAAAATTACATATAATTTGAGAGTAAAAAAAAAAAATAGTATTTTAAATAGTCTGACGTTTCAGGGTTTTTATAAATTATTGATTAGGAGAAAAATTAATACATAATAATATTTTTGATCTCGAACTGTGTGGTGGAAAATTTGAACAATTCACAAACATTTGTTACGTCAGTTCATGTTATAGCGGTAGTTAGGGTAGTGACAAAATATTACATAATATAGTAGGTATATCTTTCTTAATTATATTGGTGGTATGGATATTTTAACACTATTATATAAAGAGGGTTTTCATATTTTGTTGTATATTTTTTTGTTATGCTAACATTCCAAAGGGACGTTATATTTTTTACAGTAATGGCTTTATAAATAGTTTGATCAATCGCCGATAGATGGCGTTTAACTTATAAATGTGCGAATACAATATAACTATAAGTTTCAATAATGTTTGCTCTGACAATGTTTTATTAATATTTATTTTCGATTTTTTTTCATGTAGGTAATAATAATTCACCATAACGTTACCTAAATTAGTTATTTTGTACTCGAAATAAAACAATTTTAAACGAAAGTATCCTTTCGTTCATGAGCATTTTTTAACATAATGATTATGTTTGTTATGACAATAATTAATTAATTAATTAGACAACTGGATTACTTTGTTTATTGAGTTTTAGCCATTTCTAGCAAAACTGTTAAAGATTTGTGTGTGAACAGAAACAATTCGAGGGCTCATCTTATTTCTCATTTTATTTATGTTGTTTTTATAAGTTCGTTAAGATTTATATAGTTTTATTATTTTTTTTATTCTTGTCAGATAAAAAGAGCATTTGGCATTCACAATTTTTCTATTATATTGAATTATTCTGATAATTAATTATTGTTTTACCGTTTAATGGGAATGGAAATTGTTTTAGTTTTTGTTACTAAGTTAAGAATTGTTTTAAGCTGTAAGCAATTATGTATAAGTAGTTTAAGTAAAACACTACAAGAATCAATAAAAATTGTCACAAATTCAGTATGGCCGCTTACGGAGCAACTTCCTTCGGTTATGTGTGGCTTCACTGCAGTTGATTTGCAGAACAAAATACAGATTATAAATGCGCGGGAGTTCCGCAAACCAACTTCATACTAGTAACAGACGCTCGTATATGGTTCTTGCCCACTACGAATATGGTTCGTTATTACTCTCATCGTCGCGTCGTAACATTAGTGTCACAATCTGTTTTTTTTAAGGGACCTATACCAGTTGGCCTCAAATGTCTTCTATCTACTGTCTACCGAGCTTTGAAGTAGCGCAGAAAGCCCTGGGCTCTACTAACCTAGTCTTAATGTACTCAATGATTACTAACTACATCTGCATATCTCGTACGACGACTAGGGGGGTGCCCTTGCGCTAATCGCCGTTCAAGAAACGGCCTGGTTTCCCTACGGTCCTAGCGGGGACGATGTAGAACCACCTGCTAACTTGTAGCCGATATATTTTATAGATATAATATACTTACTATTATAGATTATTATCGGATGTCAGCTGACTTATTATTTCGGGGAATCACGGTGCGAAAAATGTGTTTCGAGTCGGCTTGACTGATTGCTGTTTCTATCATGCAAGTGTCGGCGAACTAATTTGATAAGAATACCGTCCTTACCGATTCGGTGCGGTGACATCACGATCGGCACGAACCAAATTCAAACGTCTGTTGGTACTTCGTAGGAGAGTAAAATAATGAATTCCTGTTTTATCGATTAATGGGAATGGCAATCGATAAATCAGTATGTTCTTTACTAAGTTTAGGTACCAAAGTTGTCAAAAAATAAAAAAGTCCGTTTTGACATTCTTCATCGCGACGTAACTAGTGATGTAACCTAAACTAAACGTAATGATGTAACCGTAAATAATGTAATTAATTATCATTTTATTCAGTTTTGTTTCAAGTTATATTCTAGTTCTAGGGTTTTTTTCAGAAATATCGAAACAGGCACTTTATTTTTTGATAACTATAAAAGGGAGTTGAACTGTAATATGAATCATTCGTTATTTTTATGTTAACTATTTTAATTTTTTTCTCAGTTTAACTGATTAATTTTAAGATAAGTATTTTATTGTAACTGATTAACAATGTTAGCTGTCAACTAATTAATAATATTAGTCGTCAGTCGCAATCACATAAGCGAATCCTTATCGCACTACATCATTGAGTGCGAAAAAGATCGCACGAGATTGGTAGTCAACAATTATTATATTAGAGATATGTCAAAATTGTAATCTTAAATCTATTCGTTAATGAAATGGTTATGTAAATGGTTTTAAACGTATCTAGTTTTATGATAGTATTATTATAGACGTTTCGTCTTGCCTGTGGAAATGCTGTTGACTAAAAATAATGTAATTTGAATTTCGTAAGCAGCTTTAAATAAAATATTTGCTGTATAAGGTACATAAGGTAAACGAGACAAAAATATATGATTCATAATAATTGTGATAGATGGCGCCTGTCTGACGATTAAAATTACTTGAATGTATTTTGTTCAAATGTAAAGAATTATCGTCTAAATTAAATATACATCCTTTTTTTTCTTTGTTAAGCAAACAACATTGTCAAGTTAACAGTTTTTACAGGCGAGATGAGCGTCATGTTGTGTGGTGTAGCTATGAGGTATTTTAAAACGCGTACCAAGTCGCGCGTTCGCAGCTAGTGATCAATTCTAAATTATGAAAATGGTAGGGTAGGCATGTTTTCTTGTATGTGGCTGTTCGATGCGCGGTCTATTCGATCTGAGCAACATATGTTTGGAATATCAAATACATGGTTAGGCCAGGGTCGGTCGCAGCTTCCCTGGGCAAAAAAAATAAAAAAGGGTCGGTCGCAGCCTCAAATTTGAAGAAGTGGAGGGGGGAAGGGGTTTAACTATCACTTGATTTTAACAATAACATAAAATCACTTAAAATATTTCTAGTAATGACCAGAAATAGTACTCTAAAGTACTAAAATCTTCTTCGATCCTAACATCTGTTGCCCCACATCATGGTCGCATACCGTAGTCACGAAGTATTAGAGATCATCTTATCATCATGAATTCAATTAATTAAATTGCAAATACGTTGTTGTAATGTATGTAAGTGTATATCCACCGATAAATATCAGCGCATTCCAATATTTTCGATGAGAGATAAAATTAATAATATTTATTACTTGTACCTAAGTACAGGGTTGTAGGTTAGAAGACAGATATTACTTTAAGATGGTATTCTCATGTAATATCACTGAACAAACAATTTGTAATTATGATCTGTAATTATTTTAGGTAAATTAGTTTATGTGGCTAATTTGCAAATAATAAAGAATAAACATTGTTTTATTGCTATAACGGTTATTTACTGCACTATTATCACTAATTACATAATATTTGCTGTTTTTATGGTGAAACAAGTTCATGGTATTTTGATAGTTTCATGCACCGTATTCAAGAGTAGGTATACTGATTAATGAAAGGAGTTAACACAAACATTTCTGAACAAAGGCAAACATGGCGATCATTTCATTCTCTGTTTTAGCATGAACATTGAACATTTGATAATAGGGTAGCGGACGGGGTCAAAAATAAACCATTCTTACTAGTTCCGTCAGCTACATCATGGACAAATATGGGACACGTATTTTTTGTTATATCAAATTATTAAAAAACGACGAAGATATAGATCATAAAATTTCCGGAGTGGGGGGTCGTGACGTCACTTATGGGTAAAAATCGTACCCACGAGTGCCATCAAGCTAACACTGTATCTTCGTCATTTTTTGTTTGTGAAACAAAAGAAAAAATACGTGTACCTACATACATTTTTAGCAATCTAACTGACGGACTAATTCGTTTTTTAAGGATTGTACCCTATTATCGATAGTGTTCATGACCAATGATTATCAATCGAACTCGAACTTAAATTACGACAGAACACAATCACTGTATTCTCTTTTTATTATATTGAAAATGTTACACACAGGACTATAGGTAATTAATTATCCTGTAATTAGATGATCTGGAAAATTCTATTACATTTACTTTGCACTCTGATTACATAATAGCTATATTTTACTGTGACATCGTTAAGTTAGATATATCTGTCTGCTATCTTGACACCCTGTAAATGTTTTCAAGGAAATGTGAAGTTAGTGCGTGTAGAAGCAATCTGATCAGTATTATAGACATTTCCGAACCAAATATTCATGTTCAAACTAATGATAATTGAATTAAACGAGTTAATGGAAACACGTGTTTTATTTGAAACTTTTATTCGTAACGTTAACATAGATTCGAGGCACAAATTAATTTGGATAATAATTAGTTTAAGGTGGACGCTAAAAATGAGTAGAATACACTTATTTGGTATGAGATTTTTTATGTTAATGCATAAAGCCTTGTACTAGCTACATTGTGCCTTACCATCAGACGAATTGGTAAGCTCCACTTATATATGTATCTTACAGTAAGTGGGTGTGACACTTTGTCATGACTCGCCCGTTTGTTGTACAAGAATAGCTATGTAGTATGTACACTAACCGCTTAAAATTATTAGAACCTTTCCAGAAAGATAGGTACCTACATACACACATAGATTAACTCTTTATTGCACTTAATTAAAAAATAAGATGCATAAAAACTTACAGACTATAAAATTAAAGTAGCAATGAAAGACACTAAGATAAAAGATTTTCAGTGGAAATCTTGATACATAGGAAAATAACGAAGGTTCCACCTCCATCGCGCGCGACGTTTTACAATCGTCGCTTTGTGTAATGAGTTCATCGATCTTTTAGCTATCCAAAGCTGTAATTGAAAGATAGATATGGTAGTCAACAACTGTGCAACATCAAACTGCGTAATTGTGAGGCTAATCCATATAGAGACATTAATCAAGAGTTAAAGTTTTAGATTTTGCAGTAATTTTGAGACGACATCAAAATCTTTTCTTTTTCTCTTATAGTGTAGAGTGACGGGACGATCATGACATGTATCTGATGGTAAGCAACAAAAAATAGATTACAAACATCTGATTCGTCATGCGGCTTCTAAGCTGAAGCAGGCAATCGTTATAGCGTAAGAAGTGTAAGTGTTAGTAGGAAGAGAGCCGAGTGGAGATGGATGCTACTAGCGCTGTCTTTAGGGTCGGGCAGCCACGGACCACACTGACGGTACCCAGCCTCCTGTAACCAATAAGATAATTCTTTATTAAAAGCCACTATGCAGGAGAAAAATGACTAAATATAAAAAAAAAAACATGTCAATTGGCGGCCTTATCGCTTACAGCGATCTCTTCCAGGCAACCGTGCACGAATTGGATACAAAAGATAGTACCAATGATAATGTTGTAGACGGCAATGTTATCAGGTTACTGATTCTGAACAAAGAGTATGTAAGAACTACGTTTTTGAAGTGAAACTTCTTTTGGCGAGAAACAGATTTTTCGTGGGCTGTAAATTGAATTCCAACGGTACGCTTGGGAATGATAAAAAACTTCGGGTAAACTCGGGACCATGGTCATGCTCGTGGCCACGCCCTCCGGATTCACCCGCGTAGTTTCCAAAGTAAGCTATCTTGAGTTATAAGTTTTCAGTTCTATGGTCAGTTCCTACGACTACCAATGTTTTTAAATGGTCCAGTTTCTGAAAGGCTGATTCTGAACGTATTCCGAATAGCTTAAATTCGGAATGACAATTCTTCTGTCTGTTACCTATTATAAACGGATAAGACAAAGACCGAGTCGATTCTGTGTCGAGATCAATCCGACTGGGCTTAGAATCATTACGCTGGACTATATTCTTAGTTACGGTGGTCTAGTCGGGAGAACGGCGGCTGCCGATCCGGAGACCCCGGGTTCAAACCCCACACGCACCACTGTCTTTTCGAAGTCATGTGCGTAATGCCGCTAACTTAAAACGGTGAAGGAAAACATCGTGAGGAAACCGACATGTACCTAGAATCTTTCGAAGTCATGTGTCATCCGCCAACCCGCACTGGGCCAGCGTGGTGGATTATGGCCTTAACTCTCTCCTTGCGAGAGAAGGCCTCGAGTCCCAGCAGTGAGAACGTTTAGTGGGCTGTTGATGTTGATGATATTCTTAGTCGGACACTCTTGACAGAATGGTCGTAGTTGGTAAGATGGCGGTACACGGTCTTGTTCGGCCTAAGTCTTCTCGGCAATGCTCAATGTTCCTAAGACTACTACAGGACAAAGGTACCTATGAGTTTTTTATACCTACTTTATTACTATTTTTTATGGATAATAGGTTTGACCACCATTGACTAAGCGGTTTATGATGAAGCGTGCTTAATTATGACGTCACGCCTTCGTAAAAATCGTACAATGATGAATTGGCGTTACTCGAAACTTCTAAGCATTGTTTTTCGACATTTTTAAAAGAAAAAAATACGTGTACAATTTTACTAATCTAACTGACGGACTAATTAGGTTTTATTTAAATCATGCCTAGACTGTGCAGTCTAGTCACCTAACTCCTAGTTACCTACCTGTATTATCTTTAAAACTTGAATAGCACAGTATCGTCGTTTGGTATGTTTGTTATGGTGGTAAGTTTAAATTTTTAAGGAATAAAATGATTAGTAGATTACCTGTTTACAATTATAGCTGCACAGTCTAGTCTACTAACTCCTAGTTACCTGTCTGTAGTCGTTCATGCCTATTACAATTACAGCTGCACAGTCTAGTCTCGTAGTTACCTGTCTGTAGTCGTGAGCGTAGCACTTGGCGGAAGGCGTCCGTTATTACAACTGCACAGTCTAGTCTCGTAGTTACCTGTCTGTAGTCGTGAGCGTAGCACTTGGCGGAAGGCGTCCGTTATTACAACTACACAGTCTAGTCTCGTAGTTACCTGTCTGTAGTCGTGAGCGTAGCACTTGGCGGAAGGCGTCCGTTATTACAACCACACAGTCACAGTCTAGTCTCGTAGTTACCTGTCTGTAGTCGTGAGCGTAGCACTTGGCGGAAGGCGTCCGTTATTACAAACCACACAGTCTAGTCTCGTAGTTAGGTACCTGTCTGTAGTCGTGAGCGTAGCACTTGACGGAAGGCGTCCGTTATTACAACTACACAGTCTAGTCTCGTAGTTACCTGTCTGTAGTCGTGAGCGTAGCACTTGGCGGAAGGTGTCCGCCCCGGCAGAGGCACGCTGTTCCTGTAGCACGCCACCTGGCTCGCCGTGCCCTCCTTGATGCCGTCGTTGTAGAACGGCTCCGGCTTTGGATACTGTTCGTAAGATAATCACTTTAGTTATAACTGCAGTACCTACGTGGTATTGATGTATACAGGGTTACTGGTGAGCCTGCACCCTTTTAAGGCTCATGTTAAGTACATTAAATATGTCAACTTTTGTTGGAACGAAGTTCCTTATGGCAAGCCTGGCGGAGATGGGGATTTTGCTAGGAAATCGAACTGAAAAAAATGTGTGACTAAAACCGTACCAAAAATATATAACGGAAGTGACGTGTAACAGTAAAAACCAGGCCAAATTAAGCTTTATTTTCACGTCATTAACGGTAAATTTCGCGTAATTGAAATTACAAACAGACTGCTGCTAACTTTATAACGCGTCCTTATCACAGACTAAGTAGAGAGATACTCTCCTTATCACAGACTAAGTAGAGAGATACTCTGTCCTTATGAAAAGATTGTTGACATCAAGCACGTAAGAAGTTATAATTTTAATCTTAAATAAAAGGTTTTACTCGTATCTAAAGGGCTTATAACACTGGCAAAATTTAAGCAATCCTTACTTCTGAATTTCGTATGCTAGCTAACAGGCACGTATCCAGACTTTTGGTTTGGGTGGGGGGGGGGGGGGGGGGGGCAAACATTGAAACAACCATGTGAACCGTGTGAAAATCGCTGTAATCACTGTACTATACTATAAAATTATATAAGTATTTTTCTGTTTCCGCTGGCAGCCATTACGTCTAGTACCATATCAGGATCTGGCGCCAAAGCGGAATGAATAGACAATAGAGCGAGACCAGTAAGCCTCTCGCCCGCCATTCTATTCCTTAGGAAGGATTTTATTCTCTTTAGGCATGAAAATGACCGCTCCACAGATGCCGTTGAAACCGGAAGGGTGGCCAGAATATGTATTAGCCTGTTAATGGTAGGAAAGAAAACTTTGTCACACGTGTCTAAAATTTCCGTAATTTCGACTGGTTTCTTATCTGTGTTTTTCCACTTGGCACACCACATACTGTACTCTGCTTTTAGTAGTGATTCTCCAACACTTTCTTCCCAATAAATTTTCATATTTTCTAATTCATTTATTTTCCTCTCGTCCACATTTTTCGGAAGAATAATTTCTAAAGAAGAAAGCAGCTCTCTTTGATTCGCAAATCTATCATTCATGCCAGATATCAAATCTTCCAAGCACGGTATAAAAATAGTTCTTCTGAAGTATTCTTCAGCAGTATCGCTGGAAGGGTTGCTTCGTGCAGTTTGGTGGGCAGTAACTCGAGGACGCTGAATTTCTATTTGCAAGACATCTTCCGCTATTTTGCAGCATGCGTTATATATTTCTGAGAATACCGGGTTAACATCGTCACGTATCTCTTTTAGTTTTCCGATAATGTCATCGGAAAATTTCATAGCAGAGGCCAGGTCGTGTGTAGGGTTCTGCAAATATGCTGACAGTGGGAGAGTATAACCGAAAAATCTTTTACAGGTTTTTAAAGAAATCAAGAAACTACTCTTTTCCATCGCAGCTATGAGTGTAGAGGCAGTTTGGGCGACAGTTCTGTTTGTGTAGGATAGTTCTCTTAATGTAATGACAATAGGTTCGAGTGACTCACCAAATACATTTATAGAGTCGTGACGTTCTATAAATCTAGTGTCACACATGCTGACCAGTCTTTTTTTCTTACTTTCTGGTGTGAGATTTTCCACATTTTCCTTGAACTGTTTCCCGGCCATTGCATTGTTGCGAAGTAAATTGCAGACTTCCTTCACAACGCCTATTGAATTTCTCACCTCGGGAACTGAAAGAGCTTTTGAAAGAACTAGGTTCAGACGATGTGCCGAGCAATGTACGTATGTGGCCTTAGGAAATTCTTTTCTGATTCTCGTCTGCACACCACTGATGTGTCCTCCTATGGTAGCAGCTCCGTCATACCCCTGACCAACTAGTTTATCGAGATTCAAACCAATCTCATGACATTTCTTTAAAATTTCTGCACTTACATTTTCGGCACTTAGGTCGTGTATTTCAATGAAACTGAGAAAGTCCTCCCTCAAAATACCTTTATAAACGTATCGCACATAAAGACAATTGCTCAGTTCCACTCACATCTAAAGTTTCATCGCCAATAATCGCGAAACACTCTGAACTATTTATTTGTGTCACAACTTTTTTCTGAATTATCTTTCCGCAAGTATCTATTATTTCATTTTGAATAATAGGGTTAAAATACGTTGCATTTTTAGGGGTTGTAATGATATGATCTTTCAGGATATTATCATAGCTTGCTCGGGATCGTAGCAGAGCCCTGAATTTTCCATCTTTACCAAGTGGCTTTTCTAAAGTCAATGGTCCACTGTCTTTGTCTCCACGAAGCGGCAGTTCTTGCTCTCCACAGAAGATGATAGTTTCGATTATAGGTTTTAGTGCTGTTCTATTTCTTTCCTTTTCTTTGAGCCTTTGATCATTAAGCTGCGATGCAATGTCTATAACTGCTGAATCCATTACGCGTAAGACATTTTCTGCGCATAACTTAGAAAACTGGTGATATTTAGCAGCAGAATGTTCGCGAAATCTCTCTGTTGCATCTTTCCAATTATCAAATGGTTTGCTGACAAAACTTCCAAGTGTTTGGTGGGAACCTTTTCCAGCGGTGCCTGATTAAAAGACAACGCAATATTTGCAGAACACACCATTCCTCCTCGGCGAATATGTTAACCATTCCCATGATCCCTTCCATTCTCTTCGAAATCTAAGTTTCCTCTTTCCAAAGCTACTAGCCGGAAACGAAAATGACGCATCTGGGACAAACGGCTGTGTAATAATATTTTTTTTCTGTTCGTCTGTGAGTACAAGAGGAGGATACTGTGTGTTAGGTATATATGGCATTAGAAACCACGGCGATATCAGGAAAAGTTTCACTTATAATCATTATATCTAAACTGCACGTTTTTGAAGTTGAACATTCTCCTTCATCTCTACATCTTCCAGCCGGTTCGGCTGAAATCACATTTTTTTCTGTAAATTTTGACGAAGTTGTTTCTAGTTGTCTACTATCAACAGCAGAAGCCATGCTTGGAGTAGTTTTTTCATCGCTAGTAGTAACAATTTTTTTTGCCACTGGCTTGAAAAAGTTGTCCATTCTCTTCATTTTAGCAGCAGCAATTTATATAGGTACGTTCAAACAAGCACAAATCAAGAAGCACTCACATTTCACACATTACTTTACTTTATTTAAGTAATCTGTGATGGATAGGGCGAACGGTCCAACAAATTATGACGTCTGCAGGTCCAAAATTGTCCAACACTATCTCACGTACGTAACGGACTGGCGATTTGGCAAGTTGAAGTTTTTTTCCTTTATTTCACGGCACGGGCAAAGTATCAGGTGAACCAAGTCGGAAGGAATTTACTCTACTCTCAATGAAACTGAAACAAATATCAAAATAAACTGGTCTATTGCACTATACTGTCACTATTCCAGAGGTATTTCACTTTTCTTCTCGCTTGTCGCTCTCGATTCTCACTTGAATCGAGAGCTCTCGAAATAAACTGACATGCAGGTTCCCGGACTCCCGCCCCGCCGTATTTATACTACATTTTCGTATTCTGGAACACTGTGGAATATTGCGCCATTTACTACCTGGTAGCAGAAAGTTATGGAAGCTTCTCGATATTTCGCTACTCAACGCGACGATCTTTCTACTATTAGTTTTTCTACTCGACGATAGATGTCGTTCATTACTGTTTTCGTTCTCGGTTTCTCTCTAAATAGGTTAGATGGCGCTACTAGTAACGTCGCTTACATAATCAGATCAAGATCTATCTATATTTTTATTTTACCTACTTATTGAAAGAACACGCAAGCGAATAAATAAACAGATGGCTTAAAACTTTTTTTTTCAGTCAGATTTCGGGGGGGGGGGGGATAAACCACAACTATCCTCCCCTTTGTATACGTGCCTGCTAGCTAATCTACTGAATGTTATTACCTACACTTCCCTGAATTCAGTACCCAGCGACTAGATTCTAATTTAAATAAATCGATAAACGCCGGCTGCATGTACGAAAGTGTCCCGTTACACTCATTGTTATGACGTTGTCACGTTAAACTGCCACCTGTAAGCCGACTTTACAAACAACTAATTTTTTTGAAGTGAAAACTTCTTTAGGCGCACATAGACAGATATTTCGTGGGCTGTGAATTGGATTCTAGCGTCACGCTCGGATTTGATAAGAAATCTTCGGGTAAACTCGGGACCATGTCTATTGGCCATTTAGGAATGCGTCAGACAATGGGAAATGCTGAAAGGGCGTGGCATCGGCATCATGCCATGGCCATCTAGAAATGCATCAGCCAATAGGAAATGCTGACGCATTTCGAGATAGCCATGCCATGAAGCCCAGGCCACGCCCTCCGGTTACACACGTGTAGTTTCCAATGTAAGCTATCAAATTCAGAGTTATAAGTTTTCACTTCTATCGGCAGTTCTTATGACTGCCAATTTTTATGCAAATTGTGTTGCTTTTATTTTATCCGAAGGAACTTCGTTCCTGCCTGGTATCTCATGACACCCCACCTTTTTGCTGCAGTTTTTAAAAATTCGTATATTTTTGCCCCTACCAAAAAAAAAACTCAGTATATTTGTCCGGTCTAAAAACATAGAACTCTTCGTAGCAAGAGTGCGCGCACTCTTCATTGCACGATAAAGAAGTGCTGTAGCAAATAGAGCTAAATACCTAAATAGTACAAGAGATGACAATAAAATTAAAAAAAAAATTGAGCTGGATGCACGCTGATTATTATAAGTAACCTTAGATACTAATATTTTAAATATTTATTTTTTTGTTTTGAGAGAAGCCATTAGGTAGGTTTCAGGCCCGCAAGCGCGGCAGGCGGGGCTGAAAATAGTTGTATGAGTTCTTAGCCATAATGGACTCGCCATCTGGTTGTTTAGCGGCGTGGGCGGTGGGCGGCCCTCGAACGGCCGCTGGCACTTGTATAGCGCGAGCAGCAGCAGGTTGGTGCCGGGCACGGGCGCGCCCAGCACGGGCCAGCTGCAGGCGGCGAGCTGCGCGGGGGTCGGCGTGCGGGAGAGGGTGTCCATCGACTTCTGGTTTTGCTGGAAACGAAACAATACAAACCTATAAAATTTTGGCTAATTCAACTTAGCTATGGTGCCATAGAAGCGGGCCTTGTAAACCTTTAAATGTTGCCTATTTCAACATAGCCATGGTGGCATAGTTGCTCAAATATCCCTGGTTTTGCTACAAATCGAACATTCCAAGCCTTCAGTCGGCGAGCTGCGCGGGGGTCGGCGTGCGGGAGAGGGTCTCCGTCGACTTCTGGTTTTGCTGGACACGAGACTTTGGGAAACTTTTGGAAATCAAACCTTTGGGAAATTCAACCCAGCTATAGTGGCTTGGTGGAAACGGGACATTTCAAAACTCTCAACTATCCTGGCTAATCCAGCCATTGTGACATACTTAGTAGTTAGAACCTCGCTTCTGGCTTTCTTGGAAATCGAACATTTCAAAACTTTAAGCTTCGGCTAATTCAACCCAGGTATGGTGGCATAGAAGCGGACCTTGTAAACCCTTCAACTTTGCCTAATTCAACTCAGGTATGGTAACATAGTAGCTAAAACGTCCTTGGCTTTGCTAGAAACCGAACATTTCAAGCCTTCAGTCGACGAGTTGCGCGGGGGTCGGCGTGCGGAAGAGGGTCTCCATCGACTACTGGTTTTGCTGGAAACGAGACAATTGAAACCTTTACGCTTTGGGAAATGTAATCCAGCTATAGTGGCTTGGTGCGGCTTGGCATAGAAGCGGGTCATTTCAAACCTTTAAGATTTGGCAATTTCAAATCAGCCATGGTGGCATAGTAGCTAGAAATACGCTTCTGGCTTCTCTGGAAATAGAACATTAACTTTCGCAATTTTAACTCAACCATGGTGGCATTGTAGCTAAAACGTCTCTAGAAACCGAACATTGCAAGCAGTCGACGAGCTGCGCGGGGACTCTCCATCGACTTCTGGCTTTGCTGGAAACGACACATTTCAAACCTTGTAAAGGTTTTGGAAGGGAAGCTTGGGAAATTCAACCCACCTATGGTGGCATGGAAGCGGGACATTTCAAACCTTTCAACTTTGGTTATTTCATGTCAGCCATGGTGGCATAGTAGCTTAAATGTCTCTTCTGGCTTTGCTGGAAACCGAAAATTTGTAACCTTTAAACTTGGGCTATTTCAACTCAGCCATGACGCAATAGTAGCTAGATCGCCCCTTCTGGCTTTGCTGGAACCGGGACATTTGTAACCTTTACACTAATCACTATACAATACACAATAACTGGCAAAGGTGTGGTACTTCCTCAAATGGAATCTGCAACTACCACTACAAAACGTTTGGTTTGGCATCCCCGAAAGGGGCGTCACATGGCCATAGCGGGGAGACAATTGGCCTGTTTTGTTGCGCACAGTCGCTTAGGTTAGGTTCACTAGATAGGTTTATAAATACAAATAAATAAATAAACATTGGTGTACAATTCACACACAAGCACAACACTATCTGACCCCAAACTAAGCAAACTTAGATAAGTACTTTTTATTGTTAAAACCAAAATAAAAAGAATGCTATAAAAACAAAGAAAATCAATAAAAACCAGTGCGAGGTTAGACGGGTTTTCGCTGAAAGGGATTTATTTCAGGAAACTTTTGGGCGGACATAGTTTTTGATATTTAAAAAAGGGGGGCTTGCAATTCCAAACTACGTTAGTTAGGTACCTGCAGATGATAGAAGACGCGGGACCTATCGCAAGCGGCGAAGATAGTCCTGTTGATTAAGACCTCCTTCTCGTAGAGAGTGTCGAACAAGTCTCGAGCGTAGTTCTTCTTCAGGCTGTTACGACGCTTATTCTTCTCTTTTCTGGTTTCCGCGTTGACCATCGCACCTGGAATAAGTCTGGCGTAAGTAACCTCAGAGATATTATTTTCGGACTAGCTCTGTACCTCCTACTTATTATACTGCGCAAAAAAGTCTATACATTTTTAGTAGTGGTAGGACTCTTTGCAGAGTCCGTCTGGAGAAGTACCACACCTTTGCCAGTAATTCTACCACCAAGCAGTAATGTGCAAACATTACTGTGTTCCAGTTTGAAGGGAAATGTTGAGATAAAACATCTTATATGTTTGGGAGACGAGCGCAGTGTAGTGCTAGGTAATGATCTGGAGTCTTCATGTTCCAATAGCTGCGTGTCACTGTGTTGCCATGTGGCAGGTACGAGGTACGTTGCTTACCATCAGGTACATGTCATGCTCGTCTCGTCACTCTACACTTTAAAAAAAATATAACACCGATAGTTCTACCTCTCAATTATCATCATTTTAACTCAAACCGAATCATTGACTCCTCTCCCCTGTCCTCTATCAGGAGCCGAAACTTTTATAGTTACACCGAATTTTTAGAGAGTGATGGCAAAGTCCTATAAAATTGTATACAAAAATTTGCCATGGGTCAGTACAATTTTAATAAAAACATATTTATTATACTCAAATAATGCTTGACAGTTTTCTGTACAATAATTATTATAATACAGTAGTCATTTCAAACTTTGAAAATGTATACAATTTATATGCTCTTTCTTTTGTTTATATTTTTTATTTATTGACGTGTAAATTGTACATTTATGAATAAAGTACTTTGACTTTGCCGATCTATTTCTTGTAATCCCTGCGAATGAACTGATGACGTTGACTCATTTGGCTGGCGGTCACTCTACCGTAGATTTACTCCACCTGCCGTCACTACGTCTGACAATATGTCCTGCCGAAACGTTTCAGACGTAAAAAATTGGTCATCAAAAAAAATAATCGATATCAATGTCTTTGTCGGGTTTTCAGTGGGCAGCACGGTAGGTATATTATCTACAAAGTCGGTACGCTCCGTCGCCCTTTGTGGGACTTTGATTCTGTGTAGGTACCTACATAATCGGTTAATATCATTATTTTAAGGTGATGCATTGATAATTTTAGTAAATGAGTTAAAAATAAACATTAATCATGAATCATAAAAAAATACAATTCGCATTATAATGCGAAAACCGCGTTTTTGCAGCGCATCGGGCATGTTCGCCGATGACCGGGTTCCGGATTTCTTCAGGTCCCGAATCGCTTCTTTTTGGGATGGGTTGAGAAGATCGCAGAACGGCATTTTAAAGTGTTTAGTGGACTACTATGGTAGCCCGATTTTGGATGGTAATAAGGCATCAGAGTGCAAATCGAAAATATATAAAAATGTCTGACGATATATGACGAAGTTGTACGACTGGAATAATATGTTTTTAATAGTATTTTTTACCTTTCACTTTATTTAACATAATCTATGGGTTGCAATGTTAACTGTTACTTTACTTTACCTGAAATATTATAAATTACATTTACTTTATTCACAAACATTGCCATTTAAACCGGAACACGGTAACGTTTGCAGATTACTGCTTGGCGGTAGAATAAACTTCTATTCTAAATAATATGATAAAGGGGCGGACTCTACAAAGAGTCCTACTACGGATTCTACGGTTTGTTACCGGGTAAATGCGGTTATCGGTGTGTTATACCGTAATACTTACTGGAGGCAATGAAAGTCAGCAAAACACCAAATTGATGTACGGCGTGATATACAATCGTCGCAGAATACCACAGCGCCTTCAACAGAGATGGTACTATCTGAAAACGAAGAATTTTTGGTATAGGGTAATGTAGTATTCGTATGTAAGCTCTTTGGGGCAATGTTTCCAGGGAAATTACCTACATAGAGATAAAACATTTTATATATCTGAGTGGTGACCGCAGTGCAGTTCAGTGTAGGTTATTCTTATTCCCAAAAAAAAGTTTAATTCCTTAGTAAATAGACTAATTTACTAAATCAAACGATAAAGAATGTGCAATTTAACAATCTTAGTTTGGATTTCCGCTCCACTCAGTATTTTAAATTAAATATGTACTTTTGGATTTACCGCCGAAACGGTAAACATCGTATGAAAACTGGGATGTTCCAAGAAAGACTAATTTAGATGACAATTGGTATCCACCAAGCCGCTCTTCAACTGCGTGGAGGACAACAAAAACTTTTTTGTTTTAACAAAAGTTGTAGTACATAATAAGTTGACATATTTAATGTACTTAACATCTCCTTAAAAAGATGCAGGCTAATTAACCAATAACCCAGTAAACGCGTCGTCTCTCTCCTTGTGAGAGAAGATTTCTAATTCCTGCCATGGCAACAAAAAGTGCTGCTTATGCCATAGACAGTGCCGTTTATAGTACTATCAGCGGCCAGGTCGAGTTTTCTACGGCGCCCCCTTTCCTCAAGAACGCGTAGGAGGAAGGGGCGTCGCGCCGCAAGCGCAGGCGCCCCTTTATTTCCGGCCCCCTGTGCGGTCGCCCTACCGCGCCCTACCCTAACGCCGGTACTGGCCAGAAAAGGATGCAGGCTGATTACCAATAGTCCTGTAAACGCGTCGTCTCTCTCCTTGTGATAGAAGACCTCTAATCCAAGCCGAGAAAACACAAAAGTGGTTGCTCACATTATTATTATTTTTCTCATGTTCTTGGTTTTGCACTCTATCATCACTGTACTCTTATTGATTTGTTTTTTCCTGCTGGTAATGGTTGCTTAGAAGAATCGCTTTTAGCGATGAAGCCGCCATTTATGGCACTAGATATTAAGTCATTGTTTAAGTGTTTGTAATTTACTATTGTGCGTAATAGAGAGTTTCTGTCTGTCTGTCTGCTTAAGTAGATCTCTTACCATTGAAGCCCCACTCATCGGCGGGAAGAAGCACACGGACTGGTAATCATGGACCTGCTTGAGGCGGTAGACGCCCGCGTCGAGTAGCGCCGTCATGGCGGCCGGGTGGAGGGCGGCGAGGTGCTCCCGCACCGCCGGCGGCCACGTCATGTTCCCCGCGTCCCGCGCCACCACCCACCCCCCCTCGTCCACTAGCACGCACGACCACGACTCGTCGCATCGGGGCTTGCACTTGGACTTGTCGTCGTCATTGCACTGCACAATAAATGGACACTCACAATCAGTAGCCAAAGTACATACTAGTGTCACAGTATAAAGAAATACTACCAGTTCATTGTCTTTGATCTTGGGAGTAGCAGAACATCCCAAAAAGTGAAGCTAAAACTGTAAGACATCACATTCAGGCATGAGCCGAAATATAGGTACGCTAGGCAGAAAAAGCTTGCAATTAGCAAGTTCTTTGCAAATGTATGCTTATAAATTACCGGGAACTGTGTGGTAGCGACGAGCACTTCCACCAAGTGCTTCGGATGGAAATGGAAGCCGGCGACGCCCAGAAACCCTTTCTCAGTGACGAGCGCGCGCGCCGCCGTCAGCCACTCGTAACGCTGGCCCAACTACACAAAACAAAAATAATAAATACACGAGTAACTACTTTGAGGAAATAGTCTGAAGAGTAACTTACGTGTGAAATGATCGGTGCAGGACGACTTAATAGACTACAGGCCCGTGAACAAAATTTACGGGTCAAATGAACCACCAGGAGACCTATGTAGGCTGATAGGGTGTAAAGTATTAAGATTCAGCACTATGCCGTCATTTTTAACCTGTCCAACTGAGTGCAGTTAAAGACCCCCCTCTTTGCGTTGCAACCCTCGATCATTTCTCCTTGTCGCATGATTTTTGTACGGCATTGCGAAATAATGGATTAGAAGAGGTATTGAAACTGTATGGAACCAATGCCGTACAAAATCAAACGACCTGACCTGACTCTACAGAGTAATTTACAAATTACTTGTACTCTGTAAATTTTCCCGACAAACTAATAAGTAAAAAGTTAAAATTTATATTTTTTATAGTTTCAATACCTCTTCTAATCTATTATTCCGGAACGCCGTACAAAAATAATGCGACAAGGAGAAATTATCGAGGATTGCAACCCTCCCTCTTCAATTGCACTCAGTTGGACAGCTTACAAGTGACGGCATAGTGCTGAATCTTATTACTTTATATACCCTTCTATAATCCTACATAGGTCTCCTGGTGGTTCATTTGACCCGTAAATTTTGTTTTAGTAGGCCTGTAGTCTATAAGTTTAGTGCCAAAGGGGCAGTAATCACACGCGCGTCTCCTTGAAAAAGGTCATCAGACGGTCATCAGTGGACCACGACTGGACCGACTACATCACACGTGAGTTTGTATTAGTAGTGTAGTGCATTTAGGTATTTCATATTATACCTATAATATGTGTCACAACCATGTCGGTTTTCATAGTATACAAAACAATCAAACATTCCGTTTATAGCTGTAGAGACTAACGGCATTCGCATAAATATGTTTTTTTTTTATGTCCCGATATAAAGACCGGGCTCTCTGCCTTATCCCTAACATGTGGTGGGTCAGGGGTTTCTAGTATTATGTAGTAATATGTTAGTAGTAATATGTAGTATTAGTTGTACGAGCTACATTCCCAAGCTTCACTTTTATAAATTGACTGCTAGCTGTTTATCTTAGTGAGCGTCGATGTCTTTGCACCATGTTTTTACAGCTCAGGATAGAGAAAAATAGAAGAAGGTAGGCGAGTTGTATTGGGACAAGCAATGGTCAATAATAAGGAGCTTGCCCAAGAGGATTGGATCTAACAAACCACACGTTTTCAGGAGGGTCACATTTCTACAGCCCTAACCACCGGCATCTTGGGCCCTGTTCCGCTTTTGACAAGGTTTTATTATGTTTTTATAATGTATTAAAATATTGTAAAATCCATATCTATAAGAAGGATGTTAAATGGCTTTTTATACATTTTATTTCAGTAAAAATAAAGGATCCAAAAAGGTTAGTAGTAAGCAATAAAAGTGGCACAGTGCGAGTTATGCCCATGAAAGGTTCCATAGCAGCATTAGCAGCTAGTAGCATAATATAAAAAATCTTGTAGTTCGTTGTAACTTTGATCGATGTTTTAATAATACTGTATATATGACGATTACAAAAAAATTGCTTACTAGATCTTGTTCAGACAAAAAGGGGGGGGGGGGGGGGAGGGCACACATTTTACCACTTTGGAAGACTCTCTCGCGCAAAAAAAATATTACAAACCACAATGTTATTTTTAAAGACCTATCCATAGATAAACACGTAGGTTTAGATGAAAAAAAAAATTTGCGTATGGGACACCCCCAAAATGTGTTGTTAGGGTTCCGTATAACGTAAAAACGGAACCCTTATAGATTCGTCATGTCTGTCTGTCCGTCCGTTTGTCACAGTCACTTTTTGCCGAAACTATGAGAACTACACTGTCGAAACTTGGTAAGTAGATGTATTCCGTGAACCGCATTAAGATTTGAATAAAAAAAAAAAATTAGGTTGCCCTCTATACTGAAACTGAAACTCAAAAATTTTTTTTCATCAAACCTACACGTGTCTATCGATAGGTCTTCAAAAATGATGTTGAGGTTTCTAAAATCATTTTCGTCTACACTGAATAATTTGCGCAAGAGACACTTCCAAAGTGGTAAAATGTGTCCCCCCCCCCCCCTCTAACTTACCATGGAAACTACCAACGAAAATTGGTTTGAACTCAATCTGATGAGTAGTTTTTTTTAGTACGTCATAAATACACTATTATTGAAACTTCGATCAAAGTTGCAACGAACTACAAGAACTATGTGTACTATGTATATTATGTTACTTGCTGCAACGGAACTCTTCATGGGCGAGTCCAAATCGCACTTGGCCACTTTATTTTTTTTCTAATTTTGTGTGAAAACAAACAGAAAGACTTTACTTTTACTTTTTTGCCATTTGGCTACGGAACCCTAAAAAGTGTAGTTACTCACGTGACCACCTCGTGAGTTTAATAGGGGAAAAACAAAAAGTGCGTTATCTAAAGCTCCTTGGTGCCGCACTCAAACATATATTATTTATTTCATTATCTGAATTGGTTTTCGTCCCTCAATGGCTAGACCTGATAAGTGAATAATTATTCAAATGTAAGTTACAAGATTTTTCAATTAGTTACGATAGTAAAATTGTATTATTCATGTTCCATTACGCACTACCTAATCGTGTGATAGTTTGCAGTTAAGACGACATAGCTACCTTTGTTGTTATCAAACCCAGAAGTTAAATTTACCATGTAGTTTATCAGTTCTTGTCTTATCGCTTTTACTGAGATTTATTATTCCACCATTATTGAGTAGTAATATCCCGATAATTGTCGACTTATCGGGTCTAACCTTTTTATATTACGTTGAGACAAGGCCAAGATTATTTTAATCCGACAATTAGCATTAAAGCATTAGAAAGTTGATAATCGAAATTATTACATTCTCAGATTTGCCAGTGATTGCGAGTTTTGTATAATTAATTAAATGATTTATTGTATTTTAACAGTTGGAAGTAAATTTGTGTGAATGATGTAGATGAAATGATACAATCTGATTACATAGCCGATGGCAGGATCTTTATAATCCATTTAATTTAACATGAAATGATTAGATATGTACTAAAATTGTTTGCTTGTCAGTGGTCCAAAAACTGTAATTTGAATATTATATCAGGACGAAGTCTCCAAAAGTTAAGTATTGTTCCTTGTGTCTGTATCTAATCGAAGACAAAGATATGGATCAATCAGATCTTAATCAGAATATTTTTTCTACCGATTTCATTCGATAATGATCTACATCTCACAAATGCGAAATGGCTGTTTGTTTATCAGCGATCAAATCTAGAGATTTTGCTACTAATTATAAGAAAACATAGGGAATAACATTTACATATAAATTAGACGTGACGTCTAAATCACTTGTTTGTGTAATGTTACCGTGAGATTGCGTAAAAATTAATTTTGATTAGGCATTTGGTACATCAAGAACTTCCGTGTAGGTACATTTTATTTGCCCCTGGAACTCTGTATTGTACGCCAATTTATATAAACAGGCATAAAGCGACAGCAAACGAACGTAATCTTTGTATGAGTCGCATTATGGTAATTAATTTACACTTAACATTTCCGGGACTAAATTAGAAGTGAAAACTAATAACTCAGAATTTGATAGCTCACTTTGGCAACTACGCGGGTGAAACCAGAGGGCGTGACCATGATCATGGTCATCTAGAAATGCTAACACATTTCTAGATAGCCCAATGGCCGTGGTCTCGAGTTTACCCAAAGATTTCTTTCATTTCCGAACGTGTGGCTTGAGTTCAATACACATCCCACGGAAAATCTGTCTGTGGTCCGCCAAAGAAGTTTGCACTTCATAAAAATTTGATGTCATGGGAGCGAGCGAGAGCGAGGGATGCGAGTAGGAACGAAGTTTCCTCGGATAATATAGAAGCTACACAATTTGCAAAAAAAAGTTAAATTTTCTCATTTACGACACGATTATCTAAAAAATAAAGTTGGCAACACTGATCACGGCAATTTCAAGCGTCACTTCCGTTATATTTATATTATAATATTTTTCTTACGGTTTTAGTCTAACATTTTTTTCAGTTCCGTCGTGCAATAAAATTCCTATAACTAGTAAATTTAAAAAAAAATTGGCAGTCATAGGAACTGCCGATAGAAGTGAAAACTTAAAACTCAGAATTTGATAGCTTACCTTTGAAACTACGCGAGTGTAACCGGAGGGCGTGGCCTCGCCATCTTGGCATGGCCATCTATAAATGCGTCAGCATTTCCCATTGGCTGATGCGTTTCTAGATGGCCATGCCATGATGGCCTATCCACGCCCTTTCAGCATTTCCCATTGGCTGACGTATTTCTAGACGGCCAATAGCCATGGTCCCGAGTTTACCCGAAGCTTTCTTATCATACCCGAGCGTGACGAATGAATCCAATTCACAGCCCACAAAAAATCTGTCTAGGCGCGCCTAAAGAAGTTTTCACTTAAAAAAAAGCGTAGACGAGGTTAGAAGAATACGCAGAATTTTCAAAAATTCTGGACCATGGCTATTGGCCGTCTAGAAATACGTCAGCCAATGGGAAATGCTGAAAGGGCGTGAACAGGCTATCATGGCATGGCCATCTAGAAACGCATCAGCCAATGGGAAATTCTGACGCATTTCTAGATGGCCATGCCAAGATGGCGAGGCCACGCCCTCCGGTTACACCCGTGTAGTTTCCAAAGTAAGCTATCAAATTCTGAGTTATCACTTCTATCGGCAGTTCCCATGACTGCAATTTTTTTTAAAATCAAATTGGCAACAATGCATATGTATATTATCGTTTTGACTTTTGGCGCGACCGAAAGCGCGGTTAAAACTGATGAGGCATTTTGTCGCCATCAAATATAAACAATTAAAGATTTACATTCTATAAAAAAAATCATAAAGTTGCATGAGTGGGTTTTTCCCGATGGTTATAATCTTGGTGTCTTCAAATCGAGAGTGAATCGGTTTCTTCTAGGTAAGCACGCTCCATCTTAGACCGCATCGTCGCTTAACATCAGGCGAGATGGTGGTCAAGTGTAAACCTATAAATGTAAAAAAAATGTTTGTCTGTAAAGTCGGTTTACTGACGATAGAACGTGACAACGTCTTAAGAAAATACTGGTGGAATGATAGCATTTTTCAAAAGAAAATTTTAATTTCATTTGTTTAATAGATTTGTATGTAAAAAGTAATCAGTAGAATTTAGTCATTTTCAATCAAAACAATGCAAAAAAGCTTTTAGATGCCGGGGATCGAACCCGGGGCATTTCACATGCAAAGCGAACGCTCTACCACTGAGCTACATCCTCGCTTGAACTACTGGTCGAAATAATTAATATAACTGTAACAAGGTAACGACCGTTGGTCGTTACGGTAACGTTACATGACGTCATGTTTTGCGGGCGTGCAGCCGGCTTCATCGAATTATAAGACGTTATCACGTCAAAAAAAGAAAAAAATCTGACCCTTGTTGCAATAGCCATATTATGTATGTTTAAAATTTAATATTCCAAAATTAGGAAAGAGATAGATTGAACGAGTGATGCTGCTCCGACCGAGACATACGTAGTGAATAATATTATACCGAGATCGAGAAGAAGTAATGTGTGATCTGTGGTGTGATGTGTGATCGTCAAGTCTGTCGCGTAATGTGTGATGTTGCATTCACTCTTCAAGTGATACACCTAGGTGAAATTACTCGCATTACTTACACATGTCTACTCCTATCGGCAGTTCCTATGACTGCCAATTTTTTTATTCGACGTATTGTATTACTAGCTGTGCCCCGCGGTTTCACCCGCGTCTATTTGAGGAAAATCCATACTAAAATATCCATTGCTGGCCACTTCATTACGTTTTACCGAACCCTAAAAATACGTGAATAAGCAACAATGCATTGTTGTCATTGTTGTAGAACAAATTTGATTACTTCAAATGACACAAACTTCAAATGTAGACACGCGCCGTCACAGACTTCAGCGACCAAAGAGAATTTAAATTCACGGAACTAAAGCTCTCGAAGAGAAATATTTTTCCCCGTTTTCTTTCAATTTTTCACTCATACTCCGTACCTATTGATAGTAGCGTAATGTTATACCTATAGCCTTCCTCGATAAATGGAGTATCCAACAAAAAAATAATCTTTCGTATCGGTCCAGTAGTTTCCGAGATCCTAGCGTTCAAACAAACAAACTCTTCAGCTTTATAATATCTTATAAATAAATAAATAAATAAATATTGGTGGACAATTCACACACAACACCAATTATATATATAAAATTCTCGTGTCACAGTGTTTGTTTCCTTACTCCTCCGAAACGGCTTTACTGATTTTAACCAAAATTTATATGCATATTCAGTAGGCCTGAGAATCGGCTACTAGCTATTTTTCATACCTTTATTTAAATGGCAAAACAACGTTTGCGGGGTCAGCTAGTTAGTATATATAAAATTCTCGTGTCACAGTGTTTGTTTCTTTACTCCTCCGAAACGGCTTTACTGATTTTTACCAAATTTTATATGCATATTCAGTAGGTCTGAGAATCGGCTACTAGCTATTTTTCATACCCCTAAGTGTTAGGGGTTGTTAACCACAAACATTTTTTTTTAAATTTTTGGTCAAATTTTTTTATTCTTATTTTTTTATAATGTGGCGTTAAAAAATACATACAACCCTAAATTTTTACCCTTTTATCACCAACCCCTGTTTTTTTATAGCCATTTTAGTAATTTAATCATTTGACAGTGAACTCCTAAACGACGGGACCGATTTGAATGTTTTTTTTGTGTGTGTATTCGAAGATAGTTTAAATTCACAAATACGCCCGGCAGATGGCGCTGCAGACAGTGTCTAGGTTATGTCCGAGCGAAGCCGGAACGGGCCGCTAGTATTAGTATAGATTATTAGTGACCCCTTCCAAAATTTGAGAATTTGACCGCGCCTGGACCAAGTGTAAAAACGCGCTAAGAATGTGTGCGTGAAAACGAATACCGTCAGCACCTAATTCGCTGACATGTCACATAATTATCTGTAGGTAGTGAGAGCGTGACCAGAACCAGACCAGACACGCTGTGAATTTTATGTGTGTTTATGTTTATTTATGAGTGTTTGTGAGCATCGTTTTTTTTATTAAAGAGTGACGAGACGGCCATGTGCCTGAAGGTAAGCAACATGCCTGCCACATAACAGCACAGTGACACGCACCTATTGGAACATGAAGAGTCCAAATCATCACCTAGCACTGCACTGCGCTCGTCACCCAGAGATCTAAGGTGTTATATCTGTAAGCCCAGTAATTTCTCTGGAAACATTGCCCTTCAAACCAGAGCACAGTAACGCTTACACATTACTGCTTAGCGGTAGAATAACTGGCAACTGTGTGGTACTTCCCCAGGCGGCCTCTGCATAGAGTCCTACCACTATTTTGTAGACGCCTAGCGACGCCAATGCTTAGAATGTAAGAGCCAGCAGGTAGTGTTACCGACGCGTGCTGGCTCATGCTGTGAGAGCCAGGAGGTAGTGTTACCGACGCGTGCTGGCTCATGCTGTGAGAGCCAGGAGGTAGTGTTACCGACGCGTGCTGGCTCGTGCTGTGAGAGCCAGGAGGTAGTGTTACCGACGCGTGGTAGCTCGTGCTGTGAGAGCCAGGAGGTAGTGTTACCGACGCGTGCTGGCTCATGCTGTGAGAGCCAGGAGGTAGTGTTACCGACGCGTGGTAGCTCGTGCTGTGAGAGCCAGGAGGTAGTGTTACCGACGCGTGCTGGCTCATGCTGTGAGAGCCAGGAGGTAGTGTTACCGACGCGTGGTAGCTCGTGCTGTGAGAGCCAGGAGGTAGTGTTACCGGTGTGTGCTGGCTCGTGCTGTGAGAGCCAGGAGGTAGTGTTACCGACGCGTGGTAGCTCGTGCTGTGAGAGCCAGGAGGTAGTGTTACCGGTGTGTGCTGGCTCGTGCTGTGAGAGCCAGGAGGTAGTGTTACCGACGCGTGCTGGCTCGTGCTGTGAGAGCCAGGAGGTAGTGTTACCGACGCGTGGTAGCTCGTGCTGTGAGAGCCAGCAGGTAGTGTTACCAGCGCGTGCTAGCTCGTACTGTGAGAGCCAGCAGGTAGTGTTACCAGCGCGTGCTAGCTCGTACTGTGAGAGCCAGCAGGTAGTGTTACCGGCGGCGGCTGCAGGTCGGAGTTCCGAAGCAGGCGGCGCGGCGCCACGGGCAGGTGCAGCAACAGAGCCGCGGGCCGCGCCACGGCTCGCTGGTACCACGGCTCGGCGGGCCCGCGCGGCCACAGCGCGCCGCTGGGCGGGGCCGCGTGCTGGCTCGTCGCGTGGTACTGGTGCCAGCGCGTCAGACCGCTCTCTGCAATACACACTTATTTTAATCTAACATCTTCATATGTAAGCATAAGCAGCCCAATAAAGGTACCCATTGCTAGGAGCTTTGTCGCGCAAGGAAAGTTAAGGCTCCTCGTTGGCCCAGTGCGGGTTGGTGGATGACGCATGACCTTGAAAGATTTTTGGAACATTTCGGTGTCCTCACTATATTTTCCTTCACCGTTTTTAGATAGTAGCATTACGTACATGACTTTAAAAAGACAATAGTCCGCGTGGAATTTTAATCCAGGGCTCCGGATCGGATGTTGCCGTTCTTGGCGCGACTAAGCCGGCTGTAGCTTGTTGAATGTTGAGCATGCTTATTGATGATAAATGTGACGAGTTACCAATTTTAAGCAAGCTCAGGACGATTTATTTGAGGACGTCTGTCTGGACCTCTAAGTGGCAAGTATTTACCGCTGGCGAAGAAGGCGGTGGATCCCCCCAGCTTGCAGGTGGCGCAGTCGCCGTCCGAGTCGGGGGGCTCATGCTCCTTCGCCCACTTCTCACTCATGATGGCCTCTTTGCACAGTTTAGCCATCAGCTCCTGATCACCTGACAATTAAAAAAAATATACATCATCATCCCCTCTCCCATAATAGGTACGCCATTCAGTCCTATTTCCTTGGCTTTCCCTACAACCTTGGCTTTTCTTCTCCAGCCACTCCCTGCTGCCTTACGTATATCGTCACTCCATTTATTTTCAGAGCGTCCTGCACTACATTTGCCTATTCGCGATCTCCACTCTTGGATATGTCTACCCCAACGGTTATCGGTCCTACGACAGATACGACCAGCCCAGCGCCACCTCAGCTGGCTAATATGTCGATAGGTTCTCTGATAAAAAAAAAAAACTGTTCCAATTTTTTCGCCCTACAGACTGCACATTTCTTCCGTGTGTTGCATGACCGTTGGGCCAAAGTTGCCACCCAGTAGACGCCAATGCGCAAGAATGACGTGCCTAACTAATGAAGTTGGAGGGATAATGTCGACGAACATAGGAAATATTTGACTAAGAAAGACAAAACAAGTTGGTTTTCAGAATTATAAATATGAGTAATTGATGAACTGAAAGCATTTGCATAAGCAGTTTACTAAAAAAAAAATGTTCCCACTGCAATTGGGACTCAGGGCCTTCCCTCGCAAGGGGAGAGTCAAGGACATAATTCACCACGTTTTTCCACAGTGCAGGTCACCAGACAAGGATGACACATTATCTCGAAACATTCTAGAGGGAATTAAAAAAACGTGGATTTCTGTTTGCGACACGAAGAGTTGACGTAGTCGGATATGATGTCGCAGCGTAGACCCAATCCGTAGAGCCGCTACGCGGTAGTCTACGAACACATCTGTTATCTCACAGTACTGAAGCACGGTAGAGCGACCCGTAGAGAGTGGTCTGTAATGGGTGGGGGGAGGTCTGGTTGAAGGTGTCTTTGGTGAAAGAAGTTGTCTTAGGTGAAAGGACCATTTATCCGGCGGTATATAGAGTGGCTCTCAAAATAGCTTACCACCATATTTTAATACTTGACCTAGGTCAATTTTTTTCTGTTTAAGTCACAATAGCTGATAATTACTATAGGAAGACAAGTACTATACTACTCGTAATTTTTGAGCGAAATTGATTCAGTACAATCATTTTCGCTTAAAAATTATAAAAATTGTCTCAATAGTGTAAGCTTAGAGGAAACGTATGGTGAATACGGCTCTTTTATTTAAACACGTAAATTATATAATTTAAAAATGTATTGCAAACTAGCAGCGCCCGATTTTACCAGCATTGTATTTCTTTGGGATAAAAAGTTATTAATTCAGACTAAAAGTTAATTTTGTTCCAAATGACAACCCGATCCGTTCAAACGTTACGACGTGATTGAGCAACAAACATCCAAACATTGCTTATATAATATTAGTAGGATTACCGAACTGCAGTAGGTACCTATCTTTGTCATAGAACAGGTAAACTCACAGTGGTAAGGTTTCTCGAGCAGCGTGGGGGCGAAGGGCGAGAAGTCCCGCCGGAGCTTGCGCGGGACGAAGGCCGGCTCGTCGCGGCGCCGCCGGATGAAGTGCAGCACCTCCGCCACGCGGTCATCGAAGTGCGCGTCCACGTGGCGGCAGTACAACCTTGAGGCACCCGCCACAGTTACAACAATAATTTACTCTCTACGAAAAAACAAAAACCGACTTCAATTTAAAACTACTCGTAAATTCAGGGATTCCTCCAAATTCAAAATACAGTTTCAATACCTCTTCTTATCCATTATTCCGCAATGCTGTACAAAAATCATGCGACTAGGAGAAAAGATCGAGCGCTGCAACCCCCCCTCTTCAACTTGCACTCAGTTGGACAGCTTACAAGTCACGGCATACTGCTGAATCTTATTATATTATACCCTTCTATCATCCTACATAGGTCTCCTGGTGGTTCATATGACCCATATATTTTGTTCACGTGCCTGTAGTCTAATAGGAAGCAATCACCAAGTCATCGAAGTAACGAAAGTAAATTTTAGTTGCTTTTTCAAATCGTTAATATTTCAAAAACTACTTCACCTTTTTCGATAAATTTTAAATGGAACTACTTCTGAACTATGATCTACCGAAAAGAAACATCAAAATTGATTCACAATTGAAATACATACCTATCACGTAACATACATACAAAAAAAACATTCAACCGAATTGCGAAACTCCTCCTTTTTTGATTTCGTTAAAAAAAAGAATGCATGCGTTTTATCCGTTCCATCACTATCTTTTGAAATAATCGGTAATTAAAATATGTTGTATTATAAACTTTAGTGTTCGTTTAAAATACGCGTGCAGAATTTAAGCAAGCTTATTTCTTTGCATCCGACACAGTCTGTCCTGATGAGCCTTTGCGTCATTTTTCCTACTAAATACTCGTATGTTTGATATCAAATTGAGTTAAAATTTGAAAGTATCCATAATAGACAGTTGTACTTATATAAATTTGTACATAAAATATCACTCTAACCACTACCAAATAATTTCTATGATAACACAATAGATTATTAATGTGCATTATTGTAAAGACGGCGGTTCGCGGGTGTCGCTATTTCCGGTCGCGGTCTCCTGTCGCGGTCTCTTGTCGCGGTCTCAGCGCGAACCGCAACCAAACCACCTTTAGTTATCCTGAGTTGTATCTATACTAATATTATAAAGCTGAAGAGTTTGTTTGTTTGAACGCTAGGATCTCGGAAACTACTGGACCGATAGGAAAGATTATTTTTTTGTTGGATACTCCATTTATCGAGGAAGGCTATAGGGTATATAACATTACGCTACTATCAATAGGTACGGAGTATGAGTGAAGAATGTAAAGAAAACGGGGAAAAATATTTCTCTTCGAGAGCTTTAGTTCCGTGAATTTAAATTCTCTTTGGTCGTTGAAGTCTGTGACGGCGCGTGTCTACATTTGAAGTTTGTGTCATTTGAAGTAATCAAATTTGTTCTACAACAATGCATTGTTGCTTATTTATGTTTTTTTAGGGTTCCGTAAAACGTAATAAAGTGGCCAGCAATGGATATTTTAGTATGGATTTTCCTCAATTAGACGCGGGTGAAACCGCGGGGCACAGCTAGTGTTTGATATTTAACTATCGGTTCCTAAAACGATTCTTAACTGTACAATCAAGTAATTAGCTGGTCAAACGCGTACCTACAAAGCTATAATCATCTTAACATGTTACTTCATATATCAAGAAAGATTAAATCAACTGACACAAGAAAAATAGCACAATCATCCGTTATTGAATGAGATGATTCATATTGCATTTTGTATTGCACCGGAAACGCGTAATAATATCAATCACGATTACGCTAATGACGAAATAATCCTACAATATGTTGTTGCTGCAAATTTTTCGATTCATGATAGTGTGACTCTTTATCACCTGCTTGTAAAAATATGTAATTTTTGCCACGCAATGACAGTTATAACATGCCACACGAAAAAACAGGCCATTGCCCGTTTCGCTTTGTTAGATCCAACTGATTCCGGCCATGTTGTTTGATGTGAAAGTCTAAGATTAATCAGAAAATCGGTGAATTTCTATCCTCACTAGAATGAATGATGTAGAAACATCCAAAATTACCAAATCACGGATGTAAAAGTGATTAAATTACCCAAAGCGGGAGATCAGCGTAGACCTCATCAGCCCTATATTAAGGCTCTACAGACGAACCCTTTTATCAGAGGAACTGACGTAGAAATGACGTAGAAAGTGTGTGGAATTGATGCAATTTATCGGGCCCAACCCACTTTTACGTCATTTCTACGTCACTTCCTCTGATAAAAGGGTTCGTCTGTAGAGCCTTATGTCGAATAAGATAATATATTTTTCCGAAAACCCAAATAACCGAATTGAATAATAACATTGGTTAGTCAACTTATCTTACTGTTCCAACAAGACAACTAGTTACGGATTTTTCAAAAACCGATTTCCATGAAATCAAAAAGGGAATGTTTGGGAAGTAAGTTTAAAACCCTTTCAGACAAAGCGGGAAATGACGTTTTCACATCAAAAAAAATTGGAATGGTTCTTACCAATCAGGGTTGATGACGAACTCGCTTCTCTCTAAAGTCTTAAGTGCATCTTCAGCTAATTTCTTGGTGAAGCTGGTCTCAGCGACCACGTGGTGCCTGTTATACGGCGGGAGTACCACAACGGCCGTGTAGTGGTCCAGGACCCGCTTCCAGTGGTACTCTCTCATCTCCAGGTTGACCCTCAGACCGCCTTCGAATATGTTCTTCCCGTACATCGTCGTCGTGCCGTTCGTTGTGTCGATTATCACCATTTTACGAAACTGAAAAAATTACATCATATAAATATATCTATATAAATTTATTAATTTTCTGTGGGTGAGTTTGTAATTAAACTGCTCTTAAACGGTTTTAACATGCCTACTACCATTAGGTAGTAAACTAATTATAGTTTAGTTATTTTTGGCACTGGATTTTTTTTGTTGTTTAAAGTTCCTTATTACTGTACTGATACTCAAAAAAGCGTGGTCGTCCAGTGGCTACAACGACCGATTTTATACTTATAAGGTAGTAGGTTCACGTTCCGTCAGACCATCTAAATATTTTGCAATGTTTTGTCATCAGCGCTGTCTTACGTTAAAGGAAATATTTTAATATCGTGAAGGAAACCGGCATTTTATAAAAATATTAATTCCAGATATTTTTCGATGAAATGTGTGATTCGTTGACCCGTACTTGGCCAGTGTGTTATGGTATTGATGCTCTCCTTCTAAGAAAAGGCTCTGAGTCCCATTAATGGAATATAAAAGTAAAGTCAGCTACTCATGCTATGCCGAAAGTTTTTTGTATCTTTGTTAGGTTCAACAAATAAAGTTAGTGAAAAATGTAGAGATTGGAGGGAACGATTAAAAAACGTTCTGTCATGATGTAAGGTTAGTATTCAAAACGTCAATAGGTGATGGTTACCTTTAGCCAGTCTGCCGGGTAGTTTCTAGGCAGGTGGTCAACTGCTGGCTGCTCTAAGTCCAGGAAATCAACTGTTCTATATCCAGGCCTCAAAACGTTACCGTCAAACTGGAAATTCACGATTAGGCGATATATTATTAATGTGATCAAACTCTGAGTACCAAACTACTTAGGTCGATACATTTCACGCAATAGATTAATACCTATTATTTTTGCGAGAGCACTTCACTTTTTATTCTGTGCGGCATTTCACGCAGCGTATTTGGTAAATTTGCCCAAATACAACCAAGAGGTTTCATTTGGACAGATGAGAAGTTGTCTATTTGTGCTTTGTCCATATTTATTTGTCTTATTCGGTACATACCACCTTATGGAATAATCAAAAAATGAATGTTAAATATATTTTAAACTTTCGCATTTTGAAATCATATTGAAAGTATTACAACATGACTGAATCGTGATCTAAATAACTATGACTAAATGTAAGATTTATTCATGCGAATTACATAAAAACTTGATAATTACATACAAACTAATATAAATACAAAAAACTTTTTACTAAATTAAATTATTTTTTATTACCTATATCCCGAATTCCCGACGTTTCAATCGCATATGCAAATATCATATCAAGCATTTGACTAAAATACAACTATGTGATTAACTTCCTAAGGTGCCGCTTCCGCACATTTCAACACTTACAGTGCACCAGAGAAATTACAGGGCTTAGAACTCTGGGTGACGAGCACAGTGCAGTGCTAATGATTTGGACTATCATGTTCCAATAATAGCTGCATGTCGCTGTGCTGTTATGTAGCAGGCATGTTGCTTACCATCAGACACATGTCCTGCTCGTCTCGTCACTCTTTGATATATAAAAAAAACAAAGTATTGTCTTTTTGAGTTCGTTTGATTTGTAGTCCAGTCGGGGCAGACATAAAACTGGCCCGAAATAGAAAAAAATCCGGGGAGCAATTTTTTTTAAACGTCGGCGAGGGTTGTTGGAAGTATAAATCTCGATTTTCTAACTAATTCCGGTAGAGGGTTCGCTGCCATCTTGTTTTAAAGTTTTTGTGAAATAACTCGTTAATTTTCAACTTTAGAGCAAAAATTATGATAACCAAAGTTGTTGGAAATTTAATTTCTCAGTTTTATACTATTACAAGTTTATCAAAAAAATCGTAATGGGTGGAATTTTATTTTCTTTAAATTTGGTTCTCGCACTTATTAGGGTTCCGTACCCAAAGGGTAAAAATGGAACCCTATTACTGAGACTTGGCTGTCCGTCCGTCCGTCCGTCTGTCACCAGCAGGTCTACTACGAAAACAAACTCCGAATGATCGGATCCGACCGACAGCTGAATCGGATCTGTAGCCTATCACGAAAAACATTCAGATCGATGCATCTCGGTTGGAAGTTATAGACTTAGGTCGGATGAGGGTCGGATTGAATGAAACGGCCGATTCGATCAACCGACAGATTGTCTATCGAGATAGGAAACTTCCATAAGTTCGGCCGATATATCGTTTATCGGTCTTCATAGTAGACCTGCAGGCTGTATCTCAAGAACGGTGATAGCTAGACAGTTGGAATTTTCACAGATGATGTATTTCTATTGCCGCTATAACAACAAGCACTAAAAATGAAATAAGTAAAAAAAGTGCGAGAACCAAAGTTGAAGAAAATAAAATTCGATTTTTACGATTACGATTTTTTTGATAAATTTGATAGTATAACTCTGCAAATATTGATCCTAGCGTAAAAATTATATTAACCAAACTTGGAAATTAAATTTCCAACAACTTTGGTTACCATCATTTTTGCTCTAAAGTAGAAAATTAACGATTTAATTCACAAAAACTTTAAAACAAGATGGCGGTGAACCCTCTACCGGGATTAGTTAGAAAATCGGGATTTATACTTCCAACAACCCTCCCCGACGTTTAGAAAAAAAAAACGCTCCCCGGATTTTTTTCTATTTCAATGTCTGCCCCGACTGGATTGATTTGAATATTTGCATCTGTTTTGACATTAAATATGTTTTGACAATAAGTAGGTAATAATAAAGTTTAACCTCCGTTACTCTAAAACTTTTGTTACTACCATTATTTTCTTTTGTATTTCATTTGTAGCCACAAACATCAAACAAACAGCTTTCTGTACCGATTTGACTTTCTTCAAAATTTTTGCCAGTTGTTTGGATTTCGTGAGCAAATGAGTTAATTTTAAGAATACTTAACTACGGCGCGGTGTAAATATGTTGGAATGTAAAAATAAGATGGCGGACTCTGAGGCACAGATAAGAAAATAGTTACTTCGGCTGAGGTCCCAAGGTTGGTAGGGAGGTACTTACCGTGGATTTGACGTTGTCATGTAAAACGATATTACCGCGATGATCCACAAGGAACAAGGATCCTCCGCCCCCCAACTGCACACAAACAAAAGAAATGAAATGAAAACGTAGTAGGTAATATAACTCTTTTCTAATATGTGTGTGATGTTTTTTCCACAATGAATGATGAAGTCTCGGGTCAATGGAGCATACTGATGGACGCCATACACGTCTACCGGAGAGGTCCACCTGAGCAGGCATGCTTGCGCACCGGACCGGAGTGTGTGTGGGAATTGACCTGTGCAATTTTTTAAGCCTGTGCAACCGACAGGAGCAAGATCGAAAATCAATTCTTTCGAGTGATACCGTACGGGTGTACCTGTGCGTGTGTGGGTGTACTCTTGCCTGCGCAGGTCGCGTTAGTTGTTTTCTAGAGTTTCTTTCGGACGGTTGTCTGGTCGCTACGTCGCTTGCATCGTATTGCCAAGAATGCCACAACAATTGAAAATGGTACCACCAAATTCAACAAAAAAAAATCTTTGAAGATTTTATAGAAATATTCGAAATTTATAGAATTTTATAGAAGCCATCCATGTCTTTGGCAAATTAAAAACAAAGATTACCATAATCAAACTAGATGTTTTCCTCTTTAATACCCAATGCTTACACCAGTTTTTTCTTTTCCTTCTCACTGTTTTTGTATATTTCATCTTTAAAATAAAAGCAAGGCTTAGCAATGCCAGCGCGTCATCGTCCTCATTCGATGCCATCGCAAAAAGAACTGAAGACCGCTCCGGTACACTGGAACGTCCCCATACACGCTACCAATGTTCAGTTGACCTGCGCAGGTATACCTGCATAGGTAGACCTCTCCGGCAGACCGTAGCGTGTATGTATGGCTTACATTACCTAGACCTAAAACCATTCATTCTCGACAGGGACCTTAGAGACACAGGATTGTTACCATCGGGGAAAACCCACTCAGGCAACGCGTTGCACAGCCGAGTTATTCTTAAAATTATGTTAGTGGACTCAAATCTTCATTTGTTAGTGTTTGGAACGATAACTATGAATTGAAATATCCATTGAAAATATATATCAGTTTTATCCGCGTAGTTTTCAAAGTGAGCTATAAAATTCAAATGAGTTTTTAGTTTTCACTTCTATTGGAAGTCCCTATGACAGCCATTTTTTTAATTTTATTAGTTATCCCATAATACTGTAGGATACTAGGAAAATGAACCTAACAAAGTGTGTCATGCATATTCTTGTTTCCTTGGAAAATCTTAATAAGGATTAATTTTGATAACAAACTCTTGAAATACCTATTGTTCATATTGCCCGTTAATCTTAATACCAATTCAATGTAATTTTACGTACAACAGGTTCCTTCACCTAAATACTTAGCGCTACCTGTGAATACCAGTAGGTACTGTTATCGTTATAACTCGTATCCTATAATTAATCCGGAGATTAAAGATTAAAATGTATGAAAGTACGAAATAATACATTTATTAATCCTATCGCAAGCGGAGAAAGTAATCATTAATCAGTGACTACATTTCATGATACGCAAAGTAGGTATATATATATGGTTCTGATTTAGGCGTTTTCGATTTGCAAATAGATTTGTCAAAGATTATTTGTTTGGCCAAGTGTGACGCCAATGTTTAATGTTGTGAAACTTCTCTAATGCCTCGGCTACATTAGCGGGCTACGGCGAATATTCGTGATAAATGTGGCCACGGTACATCGAATCATCGCCTAGTATTGGGGCGAAGACGATGTAGTAAATGTCTTCGCCCGCCTTAATGTAGACAAGAACATCGCCTATACCCGAACACGAAGTTTTTGTCGTGCCAACACGATACGAATCTTCGCCCGCTAATGTAGCCGAAGCATAACAAAAGGATGTTGACGTCATCTTTGGTGAAAATGAGAACTATCTTTGACAGGCCTATTTTTTCACGCAAAAACTACTGAAGATCATGATGTAATTTGGTACATGGATGATAATAGTCTGGAACATATAGGCTATTTTTATCAAAGAAACAATGGGATTGAGATCAGCGGGCAACCGGGTGTTGCCAGTGGATGATCATTTGATTCGATAAACCCTGAAATTAAACAAAATCAGGTATTCCATATGACAATAGCATTACTAATCGTGTGTCAGCGCAGTGCTAGGTAACGCTAGGTAATGATTTAGATTCTTCATGTTCCAACAGCTGCGCGTGACTGTACTGTTATGGGCATGCATATTTCTTACTATCATGCATATATCCTGGTCGTCTCGTCACTCTATGTTATAAAAAAATGTCATTGAACTTCGCTTTTTTGTGATTTATAGGTTGTCTACCTTAGTATACTAATGTTTATTATTTATTTAGGTTTAAGTCATCACTTCATGCCTGACCCATTTCCTACAAAGACACGTTGTACTCATCAATCGTTAATCATAACTTAAAAGTTCTCGGTCCGCTATGAATAAATTATATTTTTTTTTTTTAACAAAAAGGACTGAGTTTAATTCCAAACCATTACGTAGGTACCTACCTAAACAAACTTTTGTAAAAATGTATGCTAGAAATGATAATGTGCGAAATATGTATTTACTTTACGTACAAAATAAATACCTACTTACGATACAGTAAATATCGCAATAAGGAAAAAACATGAAATTGATGTGTAAAATTTATAAATAAGGATGATAAGATTCTTTGAGTCGACCTGGGGAAGTACCTACCACACTGTTGTTGGTTATTTTACCGACAAACAGACAGAACAAATGTTTGTTCTTTTTATTTGAACTTTGACCCACCAAGCCTAGAATATAGTAAAGACAAGGAAAGGAGAAGATTCCGGAATCACAGCGAGTGCGGCCAGCATAATTTGACCTCTTTGATTTTGGGAATCACATGAAACGAAAACAAAACAATTATATTAATTTTACGTTTGACTGAAAGGTGATTTCATCTGTCTGATAATTAAAAGTTTTACTGATGTTCCCACATCATTTTATCAAACACAATAAGAAGAGCAAGAAGATATTTTTATCGACTACCATTGGAAAAAACTTTTTTTAAACAGAAACAACAGATTGAACGCACATAGGTCGAAGTTCTGTGGGTCTACCGCCTAACTAGACCTGTTTTAGCTTTGATATTGCTGTCTCTTTTCTTTCGGCTTGAAATGATAGAGACCACAATAGCAAAGTGAAAGCCTATTTAATTAGGCGGTAGATGGGCCGGTCACTATTATAGACTACAGGCCCGTGAACAAAATTCACGGGTCAAATGAACCACCAAGAGACCTATGTAAGATAATAGAAGGGTATAAAGTAATAAGATTCAGCACTATGCCGTCACTTGTAAGCTGTCCAACTGAGTGCAATTGAAGAGGGGGGGTTGCAATCCTCGATCATTTCTCCTTGTCGCATTATTTTTGTACGGCGTTGCGGCATAATAGATTAAAAGAGGTATTGAAACTATAAAAATTATAAATTTTAAAAAATTGCAAATTTGGTCATTTGTTTAAGTACGGCATTGGTTCCATACAGTTTCAATACCACTTCTAATCCATTATAGACCAGGGTAGAAGCCTTTAAAAATAATAACAAGTGAAAAAAAATAGTAGTAGGATGAAACCCATTGGAAAAGGAGGGGAGTATTATAAAAATGAAAGGAAAAATAAATTACGGGCGATCTGAGGTCGGGAAGGGGACGGGGGTGAGTTTTTAAGGGTAAAAAACGGTTATTCTCGATTTCCGGCAAAACTAAAAGTCCTATTGAAAAAAGTTAAATGGCAAAGTTGTAGGTAATAAAAAGATCTAAAACTTTTGTCTACACACTTTTTTCACATAACCTCAAAATGTATGTGAAAAATTCATTGGTTTTTTATTTTTATCTTTTACAAAAACATTTTTTTTTAACGAAATTTGGTGAAAACTAATCTTTTTATGTCCCAAATACGCTGTAATTTATTTGATCAAAAATATTAATTTTTCACATTATTTTGAATGAATATCGAAAAAAACACCCTAACTTTCAATCGAAAAGTCACCCGTCAAAATATCAGCTTTTTTCAAAAATTTGGTATGTTTTCTGTTCGTTGAAATCTCTACTTTCCGATGGTGAAAAAAAAAATGTAACCATAGTAAATCTTCTCAGAAAATGCAAAAAATCGAAAAAAACTCGAATTCGAATATTTTTTTTCATTTTTATAAAAATTTTTGAGCTTTTTATTAAAATTAACACTTTAATTACTCGAAAAACGTTAGATTACATGTTAAAAAAAGAAAATTGCAAATAAAAATATACTTTAAATAATAAATAATAATAAAATATAATAAAAAATCTTCTTTATCAAAATTTATCCATTTAGAAGGCATTGATCTACTTTGTCAAGGGCAAGTAGACAAGACGACATACCTAAATGTTGTTTTCGCATGATACACATTTGTTTTTGTACCTCGAGTAGCTAATCCGGATTATTTATGGATAGATTAACAGGTTTGTCATAACATGCATTCACTTATTAAAAGCAATTGTTGTTTTTTGTATTTCACAAGTTTATTCATGTTTCAAATCGAAATTGTCAGGCCATTGATAACATCATTGACGATGTAGACGATTTGCAAATCTAATGAACTGATAAGACAAAATAATTTCGTTATTTGCTAATCGCCACTTTCTAGGAAGTAAACCATAATTATTAAATTTGATAACATCTAAAATCGCTTTTGTTAACTCTGTTATATTTTAGGACCTCTTTCTAGGAAGTAGGTATCTATACCATAATTATTCAATTAGATAATATCTAAAATCGAATTAGTTAACTCTTATATTTTTCGGACTTCTTTCTATGAAGTACTCGTATCCTATATTTATTGAGTTCTAAATATTTCAAATACTGTCCTCGTTTACATCATTTGTCATGCCAGACTTCGTATCTCTGTGATTTAATCCCTGAGCCTATTGTATCCTGAAATCAATCAGCGATATCGGCGAGCTTACACATCGATGGAGTGTTATCAGTGTCGACGATACATTTACCTGGTGATAAGGTAAGAGCAACTTCAGATGATCGATGGGAATGTCCACTCCAGCCACTCCCAAAAGCCGGTTCACTGGGTACTGAAATAGAACATAACGTTTTTACGCAAGTTTCATTGGATCAAATTTACGGATTCAAAGTTGCTGATTTAAGAAACTTTACTAAGTAGGTACTTAACTACTGTTTTCGATCGAGTTACGCGTGGAACTTCCAACTTCTTAATATTCAAATTATTCTCGCATAAAAATAAACCTAACTGCTTTCACTTCAACGGCCATGGTACTTTTTAACAACAAATTTTTATGTTGAAAAACCGTACCTACTGTTCATTTCAAACTTTAAATTGATGGAAAATTGGAAATCCATGTTTACCCTCTTTAATTTATATAATATACTGCTAGTGAGTTACAAAATATCTTACCGTTCTAGTGGCGTTCCTCTGTTTCTCCTGTAAATGAAATAATAAATATTATTTGATTACACTAAAACAAAAGAAAAACATCGGGCGATTGGTATTCCACAAATTGTATCTCTCTAATAGTGTAATTCCTCAGTCAATTAGGTAGGTAGGACTCAGGTAGGACTCATAGCAGAGTCCGCCTGGGGAAGTACCACACCTTTGCCAATTATTCTACCGCCAAGCAGTAATGTGCAAACATTACTGTGTTCCGGTTTGAAGGGCAATGTTTCCAGAGAAATTACAGGGCTTAGAGATTTAACAACTTAGACTTAGATCTCTGGGTGACAAGCGCAGTGCAGTGCTAGGTAATGATTTGGACTCTTCATGTTCCAATAGCTGTGTGTCACTGTGCTGTTATGTGGCAGGCATGTTGCTTACCATCAGGCACATGTCCTGCTCGTCTCGTCACTCTTTATTTAAAAAAAAAAAAAATTAAAAACGGTTTTTAATAAACAGAAAATTAGTTGATGGTCCGCCATCGAAACTTACTAGCAGCGCCCCGCGGTTTTGTCTGCGCAATTACCGTTCCCGATATTTTTCCGAGATTAAAAGTCGCCTATGTGTTCTTCTATAATCTAACTTGTGTTCCAAATTTCACCGTTATCCGTTCATATGTTACGACATGATTGAGCAACAAACATCCAAACATTGACATTTATACTATTAATAGGATTAAAAAGCAGCGGTTCACAGTTTTACCCGCGCACTTCCCGTTCCTATAATTTTCTCGGGATAAAAAATAGCTCATGTGCCCACGCTATAAATTAACTGTGTTGCAAATTTCAACCCGAACCTTTCATACGTTCGGAACGTATGAAACTGTGTTGCAAATTTCAACCCGAACCTTTCATACGTTCGGAACGTATGAAACTGTGTTGCAAATTTCAACCCGAACCTTTCATACGTTCGGAACGTATGAAACTGTGTTGCAAATTTCAACCCGAACCTTTCATACGTTCGGAACGTATGAAACTGTGTTGCAAATTTCAACCCGAACCTTTCATACGTTCGGAACGTACGAAACTGTGTTGCAAATTTCAACCCGAACCTTTCATACGTTCGGAACGTATGAAACTGTGTTGCAAATTTGCAACACAGTTAATTTATAGCGTGGGCACATGAGCTATTTTTATGAGCGTTATTCAACTACAAACATCCAAACATTCGCATTTATAGTATTAGAAGGATATTAGTAGAATATCTAATGATTTTTTAGGTCATCTGTTGAGAGATATAAATTATGTGTAAGCCCACTGAAATGCGAAATTTTGTAAAAATAAGCCAACTCTATGATTATTTCTCAAAAAATACCTACTAAATAATAATAATGATTGCACATACCTCCTGCAGCTCAATAGTGATGTTCTGCAAAATGAAATATAAATCATCGCGATTGTTCACTACAATAGCATTCATAAATAAAATTGATTACGGTAGGTATATCTGCCGTGGTTTTAAGATGGAATGTGTCCACAACATTTCGATGTGGATTTACGTAGTTGTGACACTGCAAGCTGAACGATAGGCCGATCATGGCATACTCTCTTTTGTTCCGCGCTCTCGCTTGCACACCCGGCTCAGGCGGAACGTGAGTCTTTTTCGTGCACGCAGCCGGCGTTTATATATTTGTATGCATAGAATAATAACGCCTAGAGACTGGGTAAGAACAAGAAAAGTGAAGCAAGTCATAGTAAGACTTATTGGCTTAGTCCGTTCGAAACTACCATCAGTTGTCAAGGTCAAGCGCTAGTGCATACAGTCATGACTGTCTCCGACAGTTAAAAACATTATGATGGTTAGTGTGGTCCTTCACTGTACATACTCCACGACATTAAAGCTTATTTGGCGAACTTCAGTACACACTGTTTACGCCGACATTAGTCGTGCGTTAGTGCGTTTTGCCTCGCTTAAGATGATGCGTTTGTTTTGAAGACAATAATCAATCTAGTTACGGCTGGTCTAGACGGCAGAACGGCGCCTGCCGATTCGGAAACTCTGGATTCAAACCCCACACGCACCACTGTCTTTTCGAAGTCATGTGCGTAATGCCGCTAACTTAAAAACGGTGAAGGAAAACATAGTGAGGAAGCCGATATGTACCTACCTAGAATCTTTCGAAGTCGTGTGTCATCCGCCAACCCGCACTAGGCCAGCGTGGTGGATTATGGCCTTAACTCTCTCCTTGCGAGAGAAGGCCCCGAGTCCCAGCAGTGGGAACGTTTAGTGGGCTGTTGATGTTGATGTTGAATCAATCTAGGCGTTATTGATCTATGTTTATGCGACGTTGCATTTTAAATAATGATGTTGAGGGGACTCCGAAATACAATTTATAACTAGTTTGTATGAGTTATAGGCGATTCGTCACAAAGTAAATACGTCACAAAAAAAAGTGTGTGTAAATTCGTCACAATTCTATTTTTTAGATAAAACCTCGTTTGAGAATATTGTAAATTCGTCACAGTGTTTTTTTCTGTAAGTATAGACAGCAGAAAAATCAAAGAATAAAAATATCTAGTCCATCCACATTATATTTCTATCATTTAACCAAATAAAGGAATTTGATAGTACGTACCTCCATGGTCGTATGTTCGAACACAGGCACCGACACACTAATTTGTAGCTGGTAGTTTACATCCGGTTCTTCGTAGTAGTAACCGTATTTATCCTAAAAAGTATAGCTTATTAGTAGGACTTGTGACCCTCACGGCTAAAAAAATTTATCAAAAACACGCCCTTAAACTAAAACAAGAATAATAATTGAATAAAGTGGCCAAGTGCAAGTTGGACTCGCCCATGAAGGGTTCCGTTGCAGCAAGTAACATTATATACATAGTACACATAGTTCTTGTAGTTCGTTGTAACTTTGATCGAAGTTTCAATAATAGTGTATTTATGACGTACAAAAAAAAAACTGCTCATCAGATCGAGTTCAAACCAATTTTCGTTGGTAGTTTACATGGTAATGTACATCATATATTTTTTTTAGATTTTTCATTCTCTTACTTTAGAAGTTAGAGGGGGGGGGGGGGACACACATTTTACCACTTTGGAAGTGTCTCTCGCGCAAATTATTCAGTGTAGACGAAAATGATTTTAGAAACCTCAACACCATTTTTGAATACCTATCGATAGACACGCAACACGTGTAGGTTTGATGAAAAAAAAATTTTTGAGCTTCAGTTCTCAGTATGGGCACCCCTAATTTTTTTTTTTTTTTAACTTTTGTAAAAATCTTAATGCGGTTCACAGAATACATCTACTTACCAAGTTTCAACAGTGTAGTTCTCATAGTTTCGGCAAAAAGTGGCTGTGACATACGGACAGACAGACAGACAGACATGACGAATCTATAAGGGTTCCGTTTTTACGTTTTACGGAACCCTAAAAAGAAATCAATTTTGTGGTACCTTTCCAAAAAAAAAAATGAACTTAGAAATTTCGAGAATTAGCTTGCCCCTAAATTAGAGATGACAAAAAAAAGCCTGCTATTAGTAAACTCTATTAGTAGGCCGCGGTGGTAAGAGCATCTGTCAAGCATAGTCTTAAGTGGAAATATACCTAGAAGTGCAAGAAGTTTCTGAGTATTTTTTCACACTCCTGACCTACTATCAACTATTAATTGAGTCACGGCATCATTTAGCTAAATTATATATACAGGGCTACTACATAGGTTAACAAACAACTTTTGTTCTACAACTATTATAAAACTTAATACATAAACCAAAAAAAGTGTTTGTTGACCTCTCTAGCATTGTTTAGCAGCTGTATAGTGTTTATTCACTTCAGCACATCATTTATCGAGCGCAATAGCGCGCGCGCTCGATTGTGACGAAGAGTTCGAGGCTTTTAGACCTGGCAAAAACACTTTTTATTTTGCATGGAAAAAAATACGAATTATTAAATTATTATACATCGTAGAACAAAAGTTGGCGTATTTAATGTACTTTAACATCCCTTTAAAATGATGCTAGCTGATTACCAATAATCCTGTATATATAATAACCCCTTAAAAGGATGCTAGCTAGCTAATTATCCATGATCCTGTTTATTAGTAAAGATGTGACGGATATAATACGCACAAATGTGTACTGTCGCATGTAGTCCTTGTACAGCTGCGCCGGGCTCAGCAGCTTGGTCTTGCTCCGCCGCAGCTGCTGGTAGCGGTACAACTGCTCGTTGTTCTCCTTGTTCTTCCACAGCTGCTCGCCGCGTCGCGGGTCCTGGCGGAAACCGCGGTCTTCAATAGCATTTTAAGCTCTATGGTACTAGAAACAAAGTTCAAAACAAAGAAAGGCGACGAATCCCGCAAGTCTTAGCAACAACAAGTTTTATGTAACAAGAAACAAAGTCCAAAATAACAAAAGGCTATGTATGGATGGTATAATTTAGCGCCACACACACGTTTGAGCAGTGAAGCTGCGATAGCGCAGGGTATTTGTATCGGTATTATGAAGAGATCAGCACTACAAGAGGCTGCGAAGAGATCCCCTTTACTCTATGTTAAACGGAAAATACGCGATATTCGTTCAAAATATGGCAGGATCGATATGAGCCCTTGGGCACCGGAAAAGTCACTCAAACGTACTCCGTTTACTCGTATCCTACTCGATATAAAAAACGCATCCGATATGCGTTTGTTATTGATGAGAACCATGAACTGACTCCTGAATAGCTGAATACCTGCAAAGATTTAAGCTCAATAGCAGCCCAACGAGCGTATTTGGCCCAGATCAATCAGTTACGATCTGGCACGTGCTGGTTGAATGTCCCCGATTCATAACCACATTACAATATAAGTCACTTACTTCCACATGAGCGTAAATGTCGCTGTAGACGGTGAGCCTATCCTTCCTCTGCGCTACCAGCGGTCGCTCCAACACTCGCAGCAGCCTCATCACTTGCTGGGTGATGTCGGAGGGAGTGATCAGCTCCGCGAAATACCCGTCTCGGTCGCACGTCATGTATTCAGAGTACGCCCGTGACGAGTCGCGGAGACCGTAGGGATCGTGCAGCCAGAATATGAACAGTCTGAAGAACCGGTAAAAACAGTTTTCATTAGTTTGGGACTTGATGGCGTTGTGTGGTACTGGAAACCTTGTCTATGTAAATAGTTTAAGCAAGTGCTGTTACTAACTTAATTGTAAAATAATAAAATTGTTCTAAGTACCTACTACTACATTCGCTAGCGTTACGTGAAAATGATGTGAAGGCTTGAAGGTCAACAAGTATTTTCAATTGTTTAAATCGGGAGTAAACACACACTACACATCGACATTCTCAACTCAAAATAAAGTAGCCAAGTGCGAGTTGGACTCGCCCATGAAGGGTTCCGTTCCAGCAAGTGACATAATATACATAGTACACATAGTTCTTGTAGTTCGTTGTAACTTTGATCGAAGTTTTAATAATAGTGTATTTATGACGTACTAAAAAAAAACTACTCATCAGATTGAGTTCAAACTAATTTTCGTTGGTAGTTTTCATGGTAATGTATATCATATTTTTTTTTTAGTTTTTTCATTCTCTTACTTTAGAAGTTAGAGGGGGGGGGGGGGCACACATTTTACCACTTTGGAAGCGTCTCTCGCGCAAGTTATTCAGTGTAGACAAAAATTACATTAGAAACCTCAACATCATTTTTTAAGACCTATCGATAAACACCCCACACGCGTAGGTTTGATGAAAAAAAAATTTTTGAGCTTCAGTTCTCAGTATGGGGGGCACCCCTAATTTTTGTTTTTTTAAAAAACTTTTGTAAAAATCTTAATGCGGTTCACAGAATACATCTATTTACAAAGTTTCAACAGTGTAGTTCTCATAGTTTCGGCAAAAAGTGGCTGTGACATACGGACGGACAGACAGACAGACAGACAGACAGACAGACATGACGAATCTATAAGGATTCCGTTTTTACGTTTTACGGAACCCTAAAAAGAATGCACCACATGCTGCTCAGCTATTTAACTATATTGGCGTAAATAAATTGTTCCCAGACAAATTCATAAAATAACCCAAATGACAAAGGTCAAGAACCCTGGAGCCCGCAAAGGGGCTAATTCAGAGCTCAAATCGCGTAATCAAAGAAAGCTTTGTTTTCGGAAATCGTTAGGCGACGATGACGCGGGTTCCATGGTTTTGAAAAAAGTGCTCAATGCCGAAAAAAAAGTTTCACTTCAAAAACCATGTTACTGTTTACTCGACGTATTACCAGTACCTGATCCGGTTGTGTGGGTCCAGTTTCTGCAAGACCTCGGTATAGTTCTCGTAGACGCTGTCAGTGAGCAGCACGATGACCTGCTGGCACGAGGGGCTCCGGAGCTCGGAGCGGCGCTGTTTCTCCAGCAGCCGCACCGCGTCTGCGAGGATCAGGTCCAGGTACGTCGTATTGATGAAGCGGGTCGGGTTCATGGCCGCCATCATGGCTGCTGAGTTCACGTGGTTGGCCTGATGACAAATTTAAAATTAGCTTATTGAGGATTTTGATACTTAAGCTACGGTAGTACAAAAGGAAAGGAGAGAATGCGAGCTGTCTGATGACGATGTCATAGATAGAGCGAAGTGGAGAAGTAAAAGTAGGAAGGCTGAGCCCACCACCATGTGGGATATATTTATAGCCAGAAAGAGAGAGAGAGAGAAAGTTTTAGCTACAACACCCAAAACGAACTTGACGGTTTTTTATGGTTGAGTGACGGGATGTGCAGGAAATGTGCCTGATGGTAAGCAATACGCTTGTCCATAACAGCACAGTGTAACGCTATTGGAACATGGAGAGTTTAAATCAGTACCTAGTGCTGCGCCGCGCTTGTCACCCAGAGATGTAATCTTTAGATCTTTATATCAAAATTTCTCTGGAAGTATATCCTTCAAACCGGAACATAACATATAATATGAACACATCAGTGTTCATATTGCTACTTGGTGGTAGAATAACTGGCACAGATGTGGTACTTCCCCAGGAGGACTCTGCAAATAGTCCAAAAATTGTTTGCGCAAATAAATTGTACATTAGTAGCCCTGCTTAAATCCTCCGCTACTTAAACTTGGGGCTTTTTCTCACAAAGAAAGGCTAAATTCCGTAATCTACCACACTGGACAAGTGCAGGTAGACAGATAGATGACATATTATACGTCAATAGACGTTTTTATTGGATTTTTTCGCTAGTTTCCTGTTTTCTTCATAGTGATTAAAACTTGTTCATTCGTACTTTTCAAAATACTCAAGCAAGCGGGGTTTGAATCTCCGACGTCAGAAATCCTTCCGAAATCAGATGTTCTCACCACTAGTGCTGCGTCCTGTAGCTGGGACGTTTGCGCAAGGCGAGGATAATTTCACACTAATTCAATAGAAATACATTATTATACGGCTGGTCTAGTGGGGAGAACGGGGACTGCGAATCCGGAGCCACAAAAATGACCACATTTACACCCTTAAATTGAAAGAGATAACTTACCGGCACGAGCTTATCATCAAAGCAATGGATAGGCGATTTCAGTTCCACGTTGAATCTTAAGACGTTGACGTAATCATCGTCGGTGAGCGCGCTGAGCAGAGCCAGGGTGAACTGCTGGCCAATGAGCTGGTTCGTGGAGTTATCCATGGACCCAGAGGCGTCTAGCAGGATCAGTACATCCCGGGGCGCGCCGCTGGCACTGACGTACCAGGGCCGCAGACGGCAGTCGTAGATATCGAACTCTTGTTCGTATGGGAGCGAAAACATGTCGGACCATACGGCGGCTGTAATATAGGACATGATTTTATTTGAGGTCCCGCAACACAGATCACTGAATTTCAGTAATCTGTGTTTCAACTGCTGTGACATTTTAAATGAATGAAATGGCAGTCATAAGTATTGAAAACTTATATCTTAAAATGTTAGTACTTATATTAAACAACTCTAATGTAGCATAATACGGAAGAGCTACAGATATACCTACAGATATTACGCATGTCGGGGACGCGTAGTCACAAGATTTTACCCATCTACAGATCATAATAGACATTGAAAGACAAGATGGCAAACACATGAATAAAATTAATGTGTCTGCTCATAAGCGCTTTTGGAATTCCAAATGAACAGCTTTTTACTACATGCCAAAAAAGTATGTAAGTAACTACGTACTCGTACTTCCAAAAAAAAAATCTATTTTTCTTGTTTGTATGTCTGTTTCTCTGAAACGGCTGGACCGATTTTAACGGGACTTTCCCTAGCAGACCTACTATCTGCCTCTGCTGTTATAGAGAATAACTTAAGCTTTATTTATCTTAGAAAAAACAATTTAGGTGAGCGCAGGTTACACCGGGCAGTGCATCTAGTAGAGGAATAAAATCAGAGAAATAAAGTTTTAAACTAAAACTGTGCTACATAAAATCGTTTCCCCTATGAAGTTTAGAATGGACAAAAAATCTCTGAGGAACGTATAATAGTTATTTGATATACAAGAGCGCAAAGTTGTTTTTTAACTGCGTGCTCTATTTTGATGACCGAGCAAGCGATGGATCCTAAACTTCTAAACTTGAATCACGAGCGCAGCGATGTTAAAACTTAGAATCCTGATCGTAGCAAGGGGACCGAAAGAGCATAAGGTGAAAATCTTTTTTTTATTCCACCTCAGCGAGGAAATTACTAAATGCTTTGCACATTAATAACAGTTTCAGTCAATTCTGTTGGCATCAAATAAACTTTCAACAATGCATTTAAGTACACAATTTCGTGGTGACAGAATCGAGTTTCAAAACTTTTGTGAAAGCTACAACCATGTCATCCAGACTAATTTGTAGACAAATTTTAGTTTTTTCTTTATATTTCACAAACCACCTGACCTGAACCATTCGGAAAGCATACCCATCCGAACACAAAAATAAATTTTGAAATCGGTTCGGGCGTTCTCGAGAAAAAAGGTAACACATAAAAAAAACATGGTTGTCGAATAGATAACCTTCTCCTTTTTGGAAGTCGGTTTTAAAAGTGTCCACCCAAATGCATTAAATTATTATGGTAGCGCCACATTAGCAACAGGCAACATTTTAAACGAAATAAATAAATAATTATTCTAGTTACATGTTTTCTAATAAGTAATAATTATTTGATGTTAAATTAACTACATTATTTTGTACTACACAAGTAGTTGAAATTTTCTATTAGTACCTAACTATTTTAGTCGACAATAATGTTAAATTGTAAGTTCAATTCGGTTACAATTGATTCATTTATAGCAGTTTTAAATGTTCTACCCACGGGTTTTACCATTTGAGAAAACATTCCTTATTTCTATCCTCCATACCTACCATGAAAAAAAATTGCGCACAAACTCAGAAGAACGCGCAAATAATATGAAAAAAAGTACGAAGTAAGTTCCGAATCTAAGTTTTTAACATTTTTTTTTATGATAAGTTCGGCACCAAGAAGGTAGAAACAAATAGGATTAATTGTGTTTTGAATTCAAAACTTAGTGCACACAGAGTATCTCTCTACCTAGTCTGTGGTGCACACTATGTTCTAAATTCAAATTTACTTTACTTTCTAGAGAGTAAAAACTACTTTTGTGCTCTGATTTCGAAGAGCAAAAGTACTCTTTCCGAGGTGATAGGATGAAAAATTATTTTATACTACACCTGCTCGGAAAGTACCTTGATACTTTATCAAATTTACCGTAGAAAGTACGTCATTGCTTATCGAACAAATATGCGGAGGTTTTTGTTTGTTTCGGAGTTTGAGTAGGATTCAGTTTTCGTAGAAAAGTAAAATAAAACTATCAAAATGATTTCCTCGTAGGTGTAGTAAAAAGCACTATGTATCACTCGAGAGAAAGTGCGATTCCCGATCTCGGGTGTTTTAAAGCCCTCGCCTACGGCTCGGGCTTCAAACGACACCCTCGACGGTAATCGGTCACTTTCGCCTCTCGGTGAACAATGTACTATTCCCTAAACTATTTAGACATCTACTCTACATAAATATTACTCGTAGAAAAAATAAATAATATAAATAAATATTGGTGTAAAATTCACACACAACACCATCTGACCCCAAATTAAGCATAGCTTGTACTATGGCTGCCAGATAGCTGATATAATACCTGGATAATGTCTAAGGAATCCTTCAGCACTACAGAAATACTGATAGTGCGTAGTCACATCTTGCGCGTAATTCTTTTGGAATGTAGATAGTAGTCTCTCTGACCAATCCAAGTGGCGTGTTACTTTTGGATCTGAAAGCCAGAAAGCCAGATAAAATTTTAGTATAGCTCCTACCACGAATGCTTGATAACATAAGTCTATTACTTCTTCAACATCATCAACATCAACAGCCCACTAAACGTTCCCACTGCTGGGACTCGGGGCCTTCTCTCGTAAAGAGAGAGTTAAGGCCATAATCCACCACGCTGGCCCAGTGCGGGTTGGTGGATGACACATGACTTCGAAAGATTCTAGGTACATGTCGGTTTCCTCACGATGTTTTCCTTCACCATTTTAAGTTAGCGGCTTTACGCACATGACTTCGAAAAGACAGTGGTGCGCGTGGGGTTTGAACCCGGGGTCTCCGGATCGGCAGGCGCCGTTCTCCCGACTAGACCAGCCGTAACTCATTACTTACTATATTACTATCATACATTATTATATTACTTCTTATATATATTTAATTAAACTAAAATATCACTTTTCATCCACTCTGTATTGTTTTTGTATCTCAGTGAATAAAAATTGTAGAACTGTAGAACATGGGGATGTTAAGAGGATTTAAAGGACGCAGGCTGATTACTAGTAACCCTGTATAGTTTTAAATACTTACATAATAAAATGATGATGATCTTACCACAATCAAAGACCTCAGCAGCGACGTGGACACTGCTCTTGTCCATGGACACGTTTGCCCCAAAATGCTTACTGGGGCCGATCCTCACTTTTTCCAAACTTCGACAGTCCGGGGGTATCGGCTTGTACGGGAACGAGACGGGATCTATCGTCGGAGTCTCCTTTATGACGTCCAAGTCCTTAAAAATATTAATATGATAACATCATCATCATCATCAGCCCATATTCGTCCACTGCTGGACATAGTCCTCTCTTATGATATGCCACTCAGCACCATCCTCGGCCTTACTTCTCCAACCGCCACCAGCTGCCTTTCGAATATCGTCACTCCATCGAGTCTCAGGGTGGCCTACACTACGTTTGCCGATTCGCGGTCTCCACTCCAGAACCCTAACTACTAATATGATAACACCTGTTAAAATTTAAGTATAATCAAATCAATTCAAAAATCAAAATTTATTTATTTCAGGTGACAACGCTATATGCAATTACAAAATACAACAATTAGCAGTTAGTATTTATTTATAGTAGTAGTTGATATAGACATCAAGAAATCACATAATTAAATTCCGAAAAACAAAAACCATCTTCAGTTTAAAATTGAACTCAGACTCTATTAAATTTCATAATTTTTTTCTATGATAACGTCGTCCAGATAGGTAAGCACGTTTTAGTTTTTTATTCATATTTCAAAAACAACCGATTTCGACACAATTTGTATGGTACCACCTCTGATCTACCAACCAAAAATGTTATATCAAAAACGTGTGTGTGCAAAGATAGTTTGTGTGTGTGTATTTAAGTAGAAGGTGAAACATCATTGTCAGCTTTATCTTTTATTTAAAACAAATTTTCCCGCCGTTTTGTTTTTTTATTTCATGTACGGCACCACAGATTACAGAAACGATTCTGTAATCAGTGCACAGTGAAAGCCAACTTGCAAAATGCAAGCAAGCTTGAAAGCAAACAGTTGGTTCTTGAATCTCGAACCTTAAACGCTCTCGGCCTGCAAGCAAACTTGAGAGTTTGATAGCGTGATCGGCGATGCAATCATCGCGGATGAATGATCGTGTGATATTTTTCTTCATAAATCATAAACAGCTTACATTTTCCTATGTCTTAGGCGGCCCTGAATCCAAGCAGTGGTGCCTGGGTCTTTAAAGAAGCGAGCCAAGGCCATAATTGACCATGCTGGCCAAGTTACAGATTGGTGAATGAGGCATTTTTACTAAAGATATCTTTCTTAGAATAATGCTGGTTTCCTCGCGATGTTTTCTTTCACCTTTAAAGCTAGTGATGATAAACTTGGACACACGTTTACTTTTAATTGAAACTTGATTCAGTTTGGCCATCGTTGGCTGCGCTTCGCTGTATTTCCAGCCATCATCACTGGGACCGCTATGTAGGTACCTACTACAGTGCCACCAACTAATCCGTAGAAGGCCAAAAGGGGAACTACTGAGTTACGAGTATTAAAAACACACAAGTTGTCTAATCTTGTAATAGGTGGCAAAAGTTTTCGATCGTGGCGCCATCGGTACATTCTACGGATAACTTGGTCGTACTGTACCTCATCAGAAACCGCCACAGTAACGTTTTATTTCGACAATATGACAAAATGTTAAAAATCTATGGAACAAAAATGATGCTTCAAATTGTAAAATATACACAACTATATGCAATCAAAATACACAACTTGGCAGGAATGTTTTCCGCAAATATTAATGGGATTGATTTATTTAATATCTTATCTGAATCGATATCATAGATGATAGGAAGGTAAATGTAGTAAACAACAGTTTTGCTGCATTTTATTTGAATGATTTATTATGTTACCTATCGTAAGCACGAATATTTTGCAATAAATTAAAAATTACCAGCCGTGGATGTGCCGTGTTAAAAAAGCCTTGGCGGCATAGTGGCAATAACGTTAGATTTCACACCGCTGAGGTCGTAGGTTCAAATCTCGCCTACACCTCTGAGTATTTTCCCAAGTGCGGAGGTACAAGTTTATTATCACCACTGGCATTAACGGTGAAGGAAACCAGCATATAAAATGTGGCTAATAAAAACGTATTTCGAGGACACGTACCATCTGCCAATACGCATTTAGCCAGCGTGGTGGATTGTGGACGTTACTCTGTACTTGAAAGAGAACGCTTGAAATACTTACAATGCTAGAGTCAAATTTAAAACTATCCGATGGTTTATACTTCTTGAAATTTATATCTTTGGTGAGATCTTCAGCTTTCAACATGATTTCCTCGGCTGCACGCGCCCTCCTCAGTAGAAGCTCCTCAAGATCCCGAACCATTTTGTTCACGATCACTTCTCCATCACGAACTCCCATTTTAACTCCGCTATAACCTTTCAGCAGCTCATCTCTTCGTACAACACCCTTTTCCATTTTGTGTAGTATTTCTGATAGCTCCTTTGCCCATGTTTCAACTCTGGAGACAAGTATCGAGTAATGAAATTCCTATGATACAACCAAACCACACTACTTATAGCAGCGGTGACAGGCATCTAGATCTGTGTCACGCTTCAAAAAGTAGCACGTGTGGTCAGGGCCTAAATTGTACATTAATACCCGGTTTACATTATTCCAGTCCAGCGATCGAATCCAGCGCTGGATTGCTTACTGGAAAAATAGAAACCGGCACTGGAAAGCATCAATCTAGTGCCAATTCTTTCCAGTGCCGGTTTACATTATTCCAGTAAGCAATCCAGCGCAGGATTTGGTCGCTGGATTGGAATAATGTAAACCGGGTATTAATATCATCGGTTTGCGATTATCCAATCTCGTGTTTCACGATTTAGGTATTAACCGACTTCCTAAAAGTAGATGTACTTTCGTCTTTATTTATTCTTGTTTTGGGTATGTTCATTGATATTTACGCAGAAACGATTAAAAAAAACAATTTTTAATTAAAAAAATAAAAAAAAAAATTTAATTAAAAATCATATTTTTTTATAAGTGAACACTTCTTGTCGTTTTTTTTTAATACTGCACTCTTTTTTGAAGTGAAAACTTTTTTGGACGCGTTTGTTTCTTCTCGAGATGAGCAAAAAACAATTGAACTCGCGACAATGTAACAGTGACCAACAAACATACAACATAACATTTCAAGTTTTCACTTCGAGTGGCACTCCCTGAGTGCAACTGCTTTTTTATAGCTCACGTGATAGTACATTATAGAAGGTTCCTAGAAGGTACTTACTACTAGGAGATATTCACACCTATCTGAAAACACCTAAGTGAGAGGTCATTCGTCCAAGAGGTCAGCGAGACAAGGAAGGCGTCAAGGTATTCCAATCCGTGGCGGTTCGTAAAAACCCATGACTCATGTGATGATAATAGGTCGGTATGGGACCAGCGCTACTACCACTTAACTAAATCGGCTATCGCTTTGCTAATGCTGTCTCTATCATTTCAAGCGAAAAGAAAAGAGAGAAAAACATCAAAGCTATGACATCTTTCGTTCGGCGGTAGACCTCCGCGCTTCTACCGCCTAACTAACTTGGCTATCGCTTTGCTAATGCTGTCTCTATCATTTCAAGCGAAAAGAAAGGGAGAGCAATGTCAAAGCTAAGACATTTTTGGTTAGGCGGTAGACCCTCTAGTCGAATAACTCCAGATCACACTTCCGAAAGTGAAATACGTAATAAAACTGTCAAACAAGGCACTTTGCGACGATGATATATATTCCTTTTAAACAATACGACAAAAGTAGTAATATTGCCACAGATACGCTGTATTTTACCGACCTGTATGCAAAACTGTTTATAATTCGATAAATGTACCTACGTAAAATGATGTATGTAAAATTAAATTAACTTTGTACCTAAATTTCACATAATAAAATTTCACATATTTAAATAATATTTTTTCTATTAATACAAACAAAAACGAAACTAGATGTCACTGAGGTTAAGACAGGGATAGACACGGATATTTTTTATTTTTTTAACTTCTATAGGTTTACACTTGACTGCCATCTCGCCTGATGTTAAGCGACGATGCGGTCTACGATGGAGCGTGTTTACCTAGAAAAAACTGATTCACTCTCGATTTGAAGACACTAAGATTGTAACTAGGGCATGGCGGTATTGGACTTCTGACAAAACCGGTATTTTTTCGGTATTCAAATTTTTAAAACCGGGATCCCGGTTTTTCGGTATTTTTTCGGTATTATACTTCAGCTATTCGGTATAGTAAATCCGGTACCTACCTACTTAATTTAGCATTTCAAACTCTAAAGTTAAACAAATATCAATAAATACGCCTACATTTTAAATTAGTTTACGCTCGTTCGTTTTATACAAAAAATTAAACCAATTTCAAAACCACAAAAAGGCACTCAAAAGCGAAAAATAAATTAATATAACTATTATAAGTCCAACTCACTATTTGACATCTATTTGATGTCGGAGCCAGTCAAGTGAAAAAGCTAGTAGGTAGATGTTATGTACCTCCTAGTAAGTAGTGCAATTACTTGTAGGTAGATAGTATTTATGGATTAGTATGGCTGGTACCGACCTCAAGCAGATGAGTGAGTAGCGCTTAAAATAGTTACAATAATTTATTTTTCGCTTTTGAGTGCCTATTTGTGGTTTTGAAGTTGGTTTAATTTTTTGTATAAAAATAGTTGATAGGTATTCATCACAGACCAAAATAAAAAAAATGATTTACCCCCGACTACCTCTAATTTATAATCTGTACGACATTCTACTAGTCAAGCCTTTTCTTTTGATACCCATATTGAGGTAGTAGTGAAAATAATAATGTAATTCGCCATTCGTTGTGGCGGCCATCTTGGATCGGCCAAAACTTGTCATAGTGGATAGTATTTTACTAGTCAAGCCCATTTGATTACCCATATTCAGGGAGGTTGTGAAGAAATTTTGAATATTTTTTAATAAATTTAGATACTTTGTGAAGGCGGCTATCTTGAATCGATATTAACTAAACATAGCAAAGAACCAACGCACGGAAATTAACCTTTAAACAAAAAGACAGCATAATCGGCCCATCCGTTTGAGCTCTACGGCGCCACAGACAGACACACACACAAACTGACAAACAGACATACTGACAGACTGACAGACATGGACGTCAAACTTATAACACCCCTTTTTTGTCGGGGGTTAAAAATACTTTATGTTACTCTTTTTAGTGCAAAACAATTTTTTATTAATACATTTACACTATTTCGTGTAAACCATGAAAAAATGACGTAAGACTGCCGCTCATCAAGTTTACAATTATATAATAAATTAAGTGGATTGATTATTGATTAATGTTGATTGTTATTTTCGTAGTCTAGAGCTGCCTTATGGGTTTTATTTATGAATTTAATTTCTTTATTCAAAATACCGAAAAACCGGTATTTGCAATTTCAATACCGGTATTCAGAATTGCCTCAAATAGTCCGGTATTACCGGTTTTTCGGTAATACCGAATACCGGTATCCATGCCCTAATTGTAACCATCGGGGAAAACCCACTCAGGCAACGTATTCCACAGCCTAGACGTTCTTATCACAAAAGTAGAGTCAAATCTCTTCGTTCGTGTCTTTGGAACATCAACCATGAAACGATGTCGCTTTTTCGAGCTACGAGCATTCCGATAGAAAAAAGGACAAGGAGGAAAGACATTTCTTAACGTCTTTCCTCTGACGAGACAGACGGGACGGGATTATTATGTAAATATATAGTTATGCAATACTTACTCTGAGAAAGGTATAATCTTTGGTAATTCAGGTTCTTTTTCAGGGACTACTGGATTGAACTTTGGTTTAGAATAGTTGATTTTGACCGGCGTTTCTGCCTTGCTAACTTTAGACAAGATCTGTTGATGTTCCTCTAAAATTTTCTTTATTTCTGCTGTAGTTTCAGGCTTAATTTTCTCTGTCTGCTGCGTCTTCTGTTTAGCTGAAGCTACATAGCATACTATTGAGATGAATACGATGTTTGATACAGTTTTTGATATCATTTTCTGTTATATTTGATAAAATCAGTGTTAAATATTCCGTGGTAGACAATTTTTAAATTTCTGTGGAAACGAATTAAACAATAAGTACCTACTCAGATATAGTTAGATCCATGTATGTCACTATCCAATTATACATATCAGCAGTTTATTGCAAAAGGCGTGAGATTATAAACCTATAGTTGGTAAAAATACATAGTTTGTAGTGTAACTTCGTTAGAATATATAAAGTAACGGCATACAATTTTCAGTGTCATTTATACAAGAACTCAAACGTTTTTTTAAAACGGTGATCGTCAATTATTTTTCAACAGCACATCACGGCAGAAAAACACAGTTGTGTGTTTAAGTTTTTTTTCTCTATTAAGACATACTTTATAACTTTTTAATCACTTCGTCGTACAGCACAGCAGCTTGCGTTCTTTTTGTTCTATAGAGCCATTGTATTTATTTTAATCACTTTTTGATTTTTAGCATTTATTAGAGCATATATTAAGTACTTTGTGAATATATAAATGACCGAATTCGAAGGTTGCGTGCGCGTAGGATCGCGCGAGAGACACTGCAGCTGGGCGGCGGAGTCGCGCCAGGGCGGGCGACTCCCGCCATCCTGGCGCCACGAGGGCAAGCCTTATCTCCACAGCCTGCCAAATAAACAAACTACTTCCTCATTCCACAGATATCGTGTGATGCTTTAAAAAGCAGTGGTGCCGCCCTCGGGGAATGGATACGAGTGATTTGCAAGTTGCGTACTACATCTCGGTAGCTTATTGACCTCATCGCCTAAATTTTATTTGTTAATTTGACTCTAGACGCTTTATGAAAAAAAAAACAGTTCCTATCAAATAATTTATGCATCATGTGGACCTGGGTTAGACAGATGTTTAACCCACCAACTAAATACAAATTAAATCCATGACCAAACGAATTCCTGAAATATTTCGTAAATTTATAAAAGCTTTTAATTTGAGTACAACTTCGTCTCATTGAGTTTGATAACTAATAGTCTAGTCAACAAGTTCAAAAACGTGATTAATAGAAATAAATCTCCTAGAAACGTGTTTTCATTAAATATTTCTCAGTTAATCTACTGAATAGGGTCAATGATGGCTTTTAAGAATACAACAATTTCTTAACTAATGATTTACACAACTGAAATATAATAAAACGATTAATATTAATAACAAACAATATTTAAGATTTTTTTTAGAAAATAAACATTAATTAACCTATGCAATAAGATGGTAAAAAAATATTGTTTAAATCTCAAGATAAACTGGGTTTTTTCATATACAATTTCTTAACAAATGACGTATTTTTGTTTCTTCTAATGTTAACTAATACTTACATAAGAAAATCAGCAATAGTAAGATATTATTAAAAAAAAAAAAAAAAAAATTAATAATATGGGATATTACCAATTTTTATAAATTTCATTTTTTGTTGATGTAGGTAAAACAAATAGTTATGATCTGTATGGCCAAAATAATGAATACAACTTTAATAAATATTTTTTGCATTATTTTATGAAGTAAATAAATGACAAGAGCTCCATAGTTAATTAACATTGGTGTGACTTTATGAAAAATCGACATATTTTATTTATTTTACCAAGGTTTTGTATGTTTAAGTATCTAGATTAGACTTTTTTTTAATGTTGTTTAATACTGTGAAATCAATATTTTAGATGATCCGCCGGCTTTTTAGACGGCGCGTCCATGCCGTAGCGACCTCACGGAGCTCTACATAATTTCAGTGTCAAAAAAGTGTATAAATAATAAAGATAGAGTTCTAGATTTAAGATTTCGTATTGGAAATTTTCTCTTCTTTCAGGATCTTTCAACATTTCTTAAATATCATTAGTTCAGAAATTATTAAGGAATAACTAAATAATAAAAAAAAATACTTTCTTTTTGTAATCTTATTTTGTTAATAACTATCGCATTTTTTTATGTCTAATACATGAACCCTTAAAACATTTTTTGTAGACGTTATTCCGAATCGAATGAGGTATCGCACATGTTTCTAGGAGCTTTATTTCTATTTAGCACGTTTTTGAACTTGTTGACTAGGCTATGATACATAATTTAAATAATACTTCTAATACCCCGTTTACATTATTCCAGTCCAGCGACCGAATCCAGCGCTGGATTGCTTACTGGAATAATGGAGACCGGCACTGGAATGTATCAATCCAGTGCCAGTGCATCCGGCACTGGAATGCACTGGCACTGGATTGATACATTCCAGTGCCGGTCTCCATTATTCCAGTAAGCAATCCAGCGCTGGATTCGGTCGCTGGACTGGAATCATGTAAACGGGGTATAACACGACTCCTAAGTTGCGTAAGCTAAAAGTAGGTAAATGTTAGAACTCGGGGAATAGCGGCTCATATGTCAATAGAGTAGCATAAAAGACTACTCGGTTCGCGTATGGCCAGTACATTGTATTGGAACAGCCCAGCATATGATTAATAAAAATAGCTTACGTGTTATAGCAGACTATTATCATAGCTGGGCATTAACTCGTTAATCCGTTAATCGTTTTTTTTTAAATAAAGTGTGACGAGACGAGCAGGACATGTGCCTGATGGTAAGCAACATGCCTGCCACATAACAGCACAGTGACACGCAGCTATTGGAACATGAAAAATCCAAATCATTACCTAGCACTGCACTGCGCCCGTCACCCAGAGATCTAAGTTGTTAAATCTCTAAGCCCTGTAATTTCTCTGGAAACATTGCCGTTCAAACCGGAACACAGTAATGTTTGCACATTACTGCTTGGCGGTAGAATCTGGCAAAGGTGTGGTACTTCCCCAGGCGGACTCTGCTAAGAGTCCTACCACTACAGTTAATTAACGAAGTTAACATTTTGACTAACGGATTAACTTTTAAGTTCACTTTTAAAAATGTTAACGGATACGTTAACTTCCGTTAAATATGCTGAAGTCCGTTAATCGTTCATCATCAATGCCTACTATTGGCCGCACGGCACCACGGTGCGGCGCGAAAAACAGGTTTAGACAGGTATGAATGATGAAAGGACAAGTGCCGGGCGGCCCGTGGCAGGGAGTGAAACAAAATCAAAACTAGATATATTTTGCCGGCGCATGCGAGTGAGAAAACTGATATAATTTCATTACTTAGCGCCGATGCTTAGAGTGACGAGAGTTTTGTTTGTTGTTACTATAAATTACTGTCAGTGATCATTTGCGTGTTAATAAAGAAGAGTGCCGTGTAACATTAGTAATATAACTATATTGCACTGCGCTCTTCTTACCTCCTATCTTTTTCTACCTAAGTAGAAAAAGTGTACTGTCATCGTCATAATCACCGAAAAGCTTGCCGAAAGACACTAAAATAAAAGTACATATGACAAGCCTAAATAATTTGAAAGAACATGTAAGAAGGGTAAACGAGTAATATTACGTACAGTTTGAAGATATTGTTAAGGGCGAGGTCTAACTGGGGGCAACACAAAAAGCAGAACTCATTCTGACAATAATAGCCATGATAGCACAAGTAGCGGTAGCTAATGAATACAACAGGGTCGACAACTGGACGTCTACTCTCTTTGTACGAAAACGTAATTTCTCGTAAACTCGTAAACTCGCGAATTTCCAACGCCGATTTTACTTCGATCCGTCGTTTTGTCCGTTTAAATGTTCTAAGTCTACTCTAATTAGAGTATGCTTAGAACATATAAGCGTCAAACAATGTTGTATCGAACGAAACGATGTAGAACGAGAGTAGGAAAGTCGTGAGTTTTTTTTTCGAAATTACCTTTTCGTAGAATTAGAGTAGACGTCCTGATCGTCGGGGAATCGTTCGGGGTAGTAGCTACTGGCAGACGAGAACTTCAACATGTTAATGAAGGGAAATATGCACCTTAGGGAGAGTTCAAGTATTACGTAACGCAATGTTTAAAAATGTTTGTATGCACCTAACATTTTTAACACCCTTTCTTTCACTCTCCGTGTACTCTATGTAAAATGATATTTTTTTCATCACATATTAACGGATTAACGATTAACGTTAACTTGCGTTAATTCTTCCGAAATGTAACGCTTTAACGTTTAACGAAGCTAACTTTTTTTGTAGCGGATTAACGATTAACGAAGTTAACTATTTGATTAACGATGCCCAGCTGTGACTATTATCTACCGAGTACCGTGTGCCAAATATTATCCAGATGTTTACAGTAGTTTTTGCGTGAAAGATTAAAAACCATTCATCCATTTTGTGGATACTGTATAAATTAATGATCGTATCATTCACACAAACACACATAATTGCAGTGTACAACTTAGATATATATTTTAAAATGTTAATTGAAATAGTGTATATTTTGTAATAATTCTAGTGCCTATAGTCTATATTATGTAATATTCTAGTGCCTTATGGAAGATGCTGCCTTTTGCAACACAGTCTCTAGAACTAAAGCAAAAGGCAGGGTATTCAAAACATTTTTTTTTTATAATAAATAATTTTATTAGTACCAAATTATGACTTAACTATCTTACAAAAATTCATGATTCTATTACAATTTCAAAATAAAAATAGTACAATTATTACAAATTAAAGTAATAAATTTACAAAAAAAAGAAAAACAAGATACAACTACATGCAAAATTTATGGAATTAGACTAGTATAATTATAATTTTAAGTTTAAGCATTTCTTTTGGTGCTGAAGTCATGAGTGTGGTATGAGTAAGATATCCCTAGCTCCCACACTAGGATTCCCTGTGTCTGTGGGAGCTAGTTCTCTTCCGAGGTGTATGTTTAAAGTGCACAGGTGCGTGTTAGGGTTAAATACGTACAAGCATTATAATTTGATTACATTAATAAACACAATAAGCAGTTTTTCTTTATTTACATTATTAGTGTATTTATACCTAGGTTACATAAATATAGTGATACATGCGGGTATTGTATGTAAGGGTGTGTGATAGTGTGTGTGTGTGTCTGTGTGTGCGTGGGGTGTGTGAGGGTATATATGTACTGTGTATGTTTGTATATGTATAGACAGTGTATGTATGTGCCTCATAGAAAGCAGTTTTTATACTAATGGTTTCATGAACACTAACTAATGGTTTCATCTCTTCTGAGTCACTATAGTTAAGTGTTAAGAGGAATTTCTTAATCTTCTTTTTGCAAGTGTTTTTTGTGTCGTTTATTATATCAAGCTGTTTATTAATTTTGCCATATAGATAACAACCCAGAAAGTTGTAACTTCTTTGTCCCATTTTCGTTTTACTCTTGGGTTGGTCCCACCTATGGGTTCTCTTGGATTTACTAATTGCTAGTGCTATTTTATGAAACTTTATGACACATGCTTTTATGAATAGATGGCGTATGCGGAGTTGTTTAGTTTCTCGGTGTAGGTCATCCGTAGGATATCTGAAGTTTTTATTGTGAGCTATTTTCAATATTAGTCTGTGTGCTCGTTCGGCTTTGATGAGGTGTGTAGAACATGCTGAACCCCAGGACATTATAAACCATATTTATAGTAGATGTGTCAGCAATACTTCTCAATTTTTTTAAAACAAATATTACTTTTCTGAGCCTACTGTGTACCGTTTGTATGTGTTTAGTCCAGCTGAGGGGCTCATCGATGTATATTCCTAGATATTTAATGTTACTAACTTGTTCAAGTCTAGGGCAGTTACACAAGCATTGTTGGTATAGGTCATTATTGCACGTATGCAAGTTAATTGAAAGGGTGTGCTTAGGAGCAGAGCGTTTAGAGATGCGGAAAGCTATAAATTTAGTTTTTAAAACATTCAAGGTTAAAAGGTTCTGCTGAAGCCAGTATGCAATGTCTCTCAGACCCTTATTGGCTATATTAGATACTGCGTCCCACTTACTACTGTGGAAGACAATAGCAGTATCATCCGCAAATGCGAATATTTGTGCATTTGCTAATTTGAGTTGCCACAGATCATTAATGTAGGCTAAGAATAGGGCTGGACCTAGTACGCTTCCTTGTGGAACACCGAAAGACATTTCCTCATAATCACTTAAAACCCCTTCAACTTTAACACGTTGCCTACGGCCAGAAAGGTAGGAAGTAAACCATGTCAATGCAGTCCCACGAATACCAAGGTATTCAAGCTTTTTTAACAGGATTGGCCTGCTGACTGTGTCGAAAGCTCTTGCCAAATCAAGGAATACAGCAATACACCTCTGGCCCGCATCCAGCTTGCCAGATACAAAGTCTACCAGAGATGTAACGGTGTCCTCCGTTGACTTGGAGGAACGAAATCCGAATTGGTGTGGACTAATAAGTTTTTCTTTTTCTAAAAATTTCATACAACTTCTGCTAACAATTCTTTCCAGAATCTTGAAGATCGAAGACAACAGAGATATTGGACGATAATTTGAGGGTTCTTCAGTGTCTCCTGCTTTGTGTATTGGGCATACATCTGCTTCTTTGAAAGTCTCAGGGAAAGCACCAGTTTTCAAACTAAGATTGCTGATGAATGCAATTGGCGTGGCCAAAACATGCTTACCAGATTTTAACAAGTAGTTAGATACGATATCCGAGCCTGCAGCAGACCTATTTTTTAAAGACCCTATGATCTTTTCTATAAGAGCTGAATCTGCTGGAGCCAGAAACATAGACTTTGAGGGAGAGTTAGGTATCTTAACTAATTGTGCTAGTGCATGTTCAGATGTTTTTGTTTTGTTTGAAATGTTTGCAGCTAGAGACTTGCCGATTGATGTAAAATATTCGTTTACATTATTAAGAGCCTGTTTTGGGGTGGAAGCTGAATTAAACAGATCATTATTTTTGGCGTTGACAGATTTGAAGTTACAAACATCTCTGATTGAATTCCAGAGGTCTTTACTATTTCCTACGCTTGGTTTAAGTTTGTTGCACTCGTACTCATTTTTAAGATTTTGTAATAAATTATTGCAGTAGTTTCTGTATTTTTTATATTTTTCTAATAGTTCAGTATTATTTGGATTCTTTTTTGAATTAGTCTTAAGTTTGTACCTCTTTTTCATACATTTAATTAAGCCCGTAGTTATCGTCTCTTCTTATGTATTTAGAGTTACGGGCTATTTTCACTGTCTTATGTGTATTAACTATTCCGTTTAAAGTATCGACAAATTCAATGACAGCATTATTCACGTCATTGTGGTTGTAAAAACTGGACCAATCTACTTCTTCAAGGTGGCCTATGACTCTTTCATAGTCTATTTTAACAATTTTTTCTAGGAATTACAGTGAATTTTGGCTTACTGGGTATTGAAACCAACACAGCATCGTGATCAGTGATATTGCTGGCACACACCACAACATATGATCCGTATCTATTAGAACTTTTAATCAAGACATGATCTAGACAGGCAGTTTCTCTGGTTGCAATTAGGTGGCCGGGAGTATAACCTTGGTATGCTAACAAGTTGAGGTAATCATCAGCTTTTTTTTGTTTAGACAAGTTTTGTTGCACTGGAGTTATGTCGATATTCAAGTCTCCAATGATCATCGACGTGTTTGTACCCTTCATTTTGTGAAGTATATTTTCCAAGGAATTTAGAAAAATATGTATACTTTCAAAAGATGGGGATCTATAAATAGCTAGTATAGAGTGCTCATTTGAGACCTGAATTAAAAGACCAGTGGCTTCTAGAAGCGGCGGCTCCGTAATACTTACAGGAACCCCAATCTTTGACATGACTACTACTCCATCGTTTTGGTTTAAGTTCTGCTTGGAGTATGAGCAATAGTATCCGTCCAAGTGGTTCCAGTAAAGGCTAAATCTAACCAACATTCTGCAAATATAATTAAATCAGGTTGGAAATTAAGGTGTAGGAGACAAAACACGAATTTGTCAATATTTGCGCGTATGCTACGAATATTTTGTGAGACTATAGTGAATTGGTCTCTACTCTGGTCTAGTCTTAAATATGACTCACACATTTCTGGTACCAAAGAGTACTTACTGTGAACCATTTCAAAGTCATCTATAGCGTTTTGCAACTTACAACTTACTTAACAACTTACTTGGTACCGAAATAAATTATGTTTATGTTTATGGCAAAATTTCGTATTTATACTAAGATTTACGAGTTAGGTACTAACAACATAATCAAATATTGTCCCATTAAAAGAATAATTAAACTATCCAGATAAGGTTATCGTGTTGACAACTCTGTGACTTTTTAAGACTGAATAAAAGAGAGTAGATGTAGATCTCTTCATTGATGATGTTCGCCTTTTCGTAGGTTTCCTTATAGTAGGCAAATTTTAGTTTTCTGTTTATATTTTAAAAACCACCACACCGATTTCGATAAAATTTATATGGGACCATTAGGTAATTATACTCATCCGAACACAAAAATAAATTCCAAAATCGGTTCCCGCGCTTTCTTGATAAATCAGGTAACATACACAAAAAAAACATGGTGGTCAAATTGATAACCTCCTCCTTTTTGGAAGTCGGTTAAAAATAAAGCTGTGTTCGAAAAACAAAAGCTTAATCGTACAATATTTTTTTAATTTACTTCACATTGCGGCGCTATCTTTTCAACACTACAAGAACAAGTGTTTTCCATTTGTAAAAAAACACTAAAAATGTTAACATAAAAACAAATCTACCGACCAGTAGTCTGAACTACTAATAACAAATGACGTGAACTACGCTACTCGTTCTAACACGAAAAGTAGCAGCGAAAATTATCACTTTTTGGTAAAAAACGTAATCACAGCTTTTAAATTAAAGTGTTTTATTATCTAAAAACATTGCCTGATAAAGTAATCACTAGAAAAGTGCTGATAAAGCAGTATTTCGGCGCTACTCATCTTGGAGATTAGCCACTTTGATTGGCTACTATTCAAAGAGTATATATAAAGTTAATTCGCGACAAGGAAGTCAAACAATATACATCTGAAGTTCACGATGAAAGGTCGGTGTGCTAAAAGTATTAAAACATTTAAATCTGTGATAATATTGGAAGAAAGTTACACAATCGTGACGTGTAGTTAACGAGTGCGATTAAAACAAAGGATTGTGTTTCAGGTATTTCAGTGTTGTTATTGTTGGCGGTGGCGGCTGCGCGGGCGCAGGTGGAGGAGTGCCCACCCGAGCAGGAGACCAACTGGGAGATCGAACTGTTGTTGCGCCACGAAGACTGTCACAAGTTCTACAAGTGCACCTTCGGCAAGCCCGTGGAATACCGCTGCTACGGGAACCTGTACTTCAACCTGGAGACTTGGCAGTGTGACTGGCCCCACAACGTCGACTGCGAAGGCAGGAACGACCCGGCATTGACCACACTCGCTCCGACTACCCTCGAACCCATCACCCCTGAGCCAACTACTCCTGTACCAACAACACCCGAGCCAACTACTCCTGAACCAACAACACCCGAGCCAACTACTCCTGAGCCAACAACACCCGAGCCAACCACCCCTGAACCGACCACTCCCGAGCCAACCACAACCACGACTACCACTACTACTACCACTCCCGCTCCCACAACGACAACCACCACCACTACTACCACTCCCGCTCCCACAACGACAACCACCACCACGACAACAACTACTCCGGCTCCTACCACTACCTCTTCAACAACTCATGCTCCTGAGTGCGAGGTGGAGGTACACCCGGCTCCCACTCCCGCCCCTCCCGCTCCTGAACCCGAGCCTGAAGAGGAGCAAGAGGTAGACTTCCTGCCCAACGGCTGCCCCGTGGACCCCCACATCCACTGGCTGCTTCCCAACGCGGAAGACTGCAACCTTTTCTACTACTGCGTGTGGGGAGAACTCGTGCTGCGGGAGTGTGCTCCTACTCTACACTTCAACCCTATTCTACAGGTTAGTATTGTAATATTTTCTAAACTAATAATAGTTTACCTTATTTAAATTAATGAAAAGACGTTAGAAAATGATAAATAAATTGTTTATTTTCCTAAAATACAATACGTACAGCACAATACCAGAATACATGATCAAGAGTTACACAAATTTGTAAAAAAAAACCAAACTAGGCAAAGCCTGTGTCTTGGTGATAGAGCTGCACACTTCATATTTTTTTTTAAATATTAGTTTTCAGTTCCGATATTCGATTAGATCCAATTAGATCCTATCCTTTCCAAGAAACTCCATATAAAACAAATGTATTATTTAGTTACTTTTTTCCAAATTAATTTGTCCTAATTTTTATAATATTTATTAGGTTTAGACGTCTAAATCAGTAAACTCAAACAGTATATTGTGTAAACTTTACGACTACTATATTTCGTGGGCGTTGACGTGGTATTCACAGTCTGTGGAAAGTATGCTGCGGTATCTGAAAACATTTAATGAAAGGCGCTATTTGTCAGTAAAATTGATACGTAAAACTTGAAGAAACACTGAAAGCAGTTGTCATTTTATGTCTCCGTTTTTCATATTCATTTTTAAGTGAACGAGTAGAAAGCTTATGTTGTTATTATCATGTTTCAGGTGTGTGACTGGCCGCTGAGCGCCAGCTGCACGGTGTCTGCCAACAAGCACGCCGACGCGCGCCGACGTCTCCTCAAACAGATCTTGAATTAGATAAGAATAAACTATTAGCGTTTATTTTCTGTTTGTTTAATGGATCCCTGCTTGCAATAAACTATTGGTAGGCTGAATGCATATCGCATTTTATTTTATCTAATAGCTAGAGAGTCCGTCTTATACATAACCATGGTAGGGTAATAATTACGAGACTGCAGTTAGTATAAATATGGTAACGGTTACGATCTTTCATAGCATGTTGTGGTTATGGTTACTGTCTACACTAGCATGCTAAGGTTGTAGTTTCGAGAGTATTCGTTTAAGATGGTCTCGGTCTAGCCGTGTTCCGGCTGGTGTTGTCTGGTGACGCCTTCAGGGAAAAAGGGTCAGAAAAACTGCTGTATCTGCACTGCCATTGTAGTGCAGATACCAGTGTTGCAACTGCAATACTGGATTGGATTGATTGACTAATACTTTGCATCGGCAAGCTAATTGTGAAGGGCAGCGGGATCATAGTCATTGTTGCCGCGACCAACTGCAGAAAATAGGGGTTCCAGCTCGACCGCCCCAGCAGTCTCCTAATTAGATTCCTATAGATGTATTCGTGTTGTGTGCTGTGGCCGTTGGTTAGCAGTATCTTGTCTCGTTTTACTTCAATTTTCCCACCGAAAGACACTCCCAAGTAGAAACTTGGTCAAGAATAGAAAAAGAGTTAAGCAGTGGCGGATCAATGAAATCTGACATTTGGCTATACCTGTGTCTATCGGTAGCACAGCGGAGATCAAGAGGCGACCAAGCTTAATTAATAATAATAATGGATCCACAAAAAACAGATCATTTTGGTGGAACTTTCTACCTGCCAAGTGATCTAAATTGAGAGATTAATTTTGACCCGCTACTCACCAGCTTGAACTTCAGCTCCGTGTTTGGGTATAATAGGAGTTAAGTGACAAGTTTTCAGCTTGCCTTAAATCCCTAACTAAAATTTGGTTATTTGGGAATATAGGTGCACAAGTCGTGGTGTCGTGTATGTCATAATCATAACACATCCGTCTCAACCAGGCGGTAAAATATGCATAAATTTATGCGTTTCCTCCTATAAAAGAAAACGATTTCTCTATTATAATCCAGTAACTTTGTCGCCTGAAAGTATGGAGTAGTATGCGTTAAATCCGGTAGATCTGATTTTTTGCAGACTTGTTTATGATGTTGGCCTAATGATTAATCCAAGTTTGTGACCTCGAGCGCCGAACGCAACTTTGTCAAAAATCGAAAAAATCGTTTATTTTTCAAATTTTGGCGATTATAACCCTAAAGGACTAGTTTTTGAAAATACTGACTCAACACGTTTATAAAGTAGACTAAATTTGCAATAATATGGTACTAGAATTGTCTCTGTACACCCAATAGTTTTCGAGATTGAGTCTTTCAAAGTTTACAATTTTTTTCGAACTTCGCTATTTTTTTGCAATATTTTAACTCCTACTTGACCACTTAATGGCACAGTTACTGCACTTTTTAACCCCCGACCAAGAAAAGGGGTGATCAAAGTTTGATGTCGATGTCTGTCTGTCTGTCAGACAGACAGACATACAGGTCTGTCTCTCTGTGTGTCTATTTGTGTGTGTGTCTGTCTGTGGTACTGTAGATCTCAAACGGATGGGCCGATTTCGATGCGGGTTTTTTATTTGAAGGTTAGTTTCTGTGTCGATGTTTTTAGCTATTCTTGGTTAATATCGATTCAAGATGGCCGCCTCCACAAAATTGCGAACCAAATATTTCATCACAATCTACCTCAATATGGGTATCAAATGAAAGGGCTTGATTAATACTCGATTGATATTGTAAAAACTACCGTGATTTATCGATTATTACATGACTATTAATGTTGGTAACGTAATATAATATGTTACATAGATATTAAACTAAAAGATCTCACGGGTTTTTATGAAACTCTCTATTTTTGTAATGGTTGTAAGACGGGCAAAATGCCGTCATACTCCGTTGTTCTAATAAATGATACATAATTTCGAACTTGTAATTTGATTCAAAACTAAAAAAAAAAATGTTTAGCACCCCCAGAATCTAGGATGGGGCGAATGCGTCTACTAGAAACGAAGAAAATTAGACGCCATAGCCCCGAATATTTTTGTTCGACTACCTTCCCTAAACTATGGCCAGAATTTGGTGTTCAAGATAATAATGTACTATAAAACTAATATTTTTATAAGTTATTGTGATTATAATTTTTATTAGCTCTTCCAATTCCACAATACTAGTTAAAGACGCGTTCGCCCCATCTACGGCTATTTCGTCTAAAAATCCCAGCCTTCATAGAGACGTCATTTACACGTAGAAGTTATTTAAAATGTCATTATATGGTATTAAAATGTGAAATTAGATAAAATTTCATAACTTCTACCATAACGTATAGCTTAAAATGATACACAATATGTTTGTTATAATCATATGAATATGCCACATTAAAAGTATTGTGACGGATTAGCCCCGGTTGACCTTACATAAAAAAAAAACAAAAAAAAGACCGAGAAAGTAATCGGAGTTCGCAGTTCAAATATCTCGGACATATACTTTCAGATGACCTCAAAGACGATGCTGATATAGAGCGGGAACGTAGAGCTTTAGCGGTTCGTGGTAATATGTTGATTCGCAGATTCGCTCGTTGCACGGACCAGGTTAAAATCACCCTTTTTAAGGCCTATTGTCAGGGTTTGTACACGAGCAGTTTGTGGATCAAGTACACCAAAGGGTCGCTGAATGCTCTACGAGTCCAGTATAATAATGTGTTTAGAATGATGTTGAAACTGCCTCGTTTCTGTAGCGCATCCGAAATGTTTGCGCAGGCCCATATTGATGATTTCTGGGCCGTGTTGCGCAAAAAAGTAGCCTCATTAGTTAGAAGGGTACGGAGTAGCGACAACATTGTTCTAAATACTTTAGCAGCTGATCCCTTCTCACCCCTGTCTAGGCATCTTGTGCACACAATGGTCCAAACAAAGCAATCGAAGGACCTTGAATTTGTTTGCGTAAAATGTTTAGAGCGTAAATTATAATGCTCCATAAATATATGTACTTTTATAAATCTAATTCAATTCTCCGACGTTTTAGTTACGTTATTTGTTAATTTTATAATTATGACTTTAATTCTGTATTTAATTTTAGATGTGATTTTTTAAAAAAAATTATAGTTATTAAGTTGTAAATGGATCTATGTTATCTGACAAATAAATAAATAATAATAATCATTAGGATTCGAACCAGGATCCTATAAACATTACTGTGTTCCGGTTTAAAGGGCAATGTTTCCAGTGAAATTACAGGACATAGACATAAAACCTCTTATATCTCTTGGTGACGAGCGCAAAGCAGTGCTGCAAGTAATGATTGGGACTCTTCATGTTCCAATAGTTGCGTGTCACTGTGCTGTTATGTGGCAGGCATGTTGCTTACCATCAGGCACATGTCCTGCTCGTCTCGTCACTCCATATGTATACTATAAAAAAAAATTGGCAGTCCTAGGAACTGCCGATAGAAGTAAAAACTTAAAACTCAGAATTTGATAGCTTACCTTGAAAAATACACGGTTGTAAACAGAGGGCGTGGCCTCGCCATCTTGGCATGGCCTTCTAGAAATGCGTCAGCATTTCCCATTGGCTGATGCGTTTCTAGATGGCCATGCCATGATAGCCTGTCCACGCCCTTTTAGCATTTCCCATTGGCTGACGTATTTCTAGATGGCTAAAAGCCATCGTCCCGAGTTTACCCGAAGCTTTCTTATCATACCCGAGCGTGACGAATGAAATCAATTCACAGCCCACGAAAAATCTGTCTAGGCGCGCCTAAAGAAGTTTTCACTTCAAAAAAATCCTTAGCAATATAACTATGTATAGAAGTATCACAATTTGCACAAAAAATACTCAATTTTATTATTTACGGTACGATTAGTGCAAAATAAGGTTGCAACACTGGTCACAGTTTTTACGCTTCACTTCCATTGTTTATTTTTCTATCAGTTTTAGTCTCACATTTTTTTCAGCTCAGAATCCCTATCTCTTCCAAGCCTGCCGCTGCCGTAAGGAACTTCGTTCCAAAATGGTTTCGAAAAGTTTGTTTGTTAGAAAACGTTAGGTGACGATGACGCGAGTTCTATGATTTTTGTTCACCCAAAAAGCTCAGACCAACAATTCTCAGAGCCGGTTTTCACGGCGCGGCTGCCAACCGCGCCCGCGAGCGGGCGCGGCAGATTTCCATATAAAATTGAATTCAATACAAACGACGCGGTTTACGGCCGCGGCGGCTGCGGCAGCCGCGCGGCGCCCGCGTGGCTGCGCGCGGTTCTTGCGCAGTAGCTTTCCGGAGCAGAAACCGCGAAAACCTGCGGTCTCGTGAGTATTGAAACGAAACCGTCGGGCGGCGCGGCGCCGCGCCCGCGCGCTGGCGCGGTTTGAAACCGCGTCGTGAAAATTGGGCCTTAGGGGACTAGCATAGTTCTAACATACCCCTCTCGTGCCCTTATGAATGTCAAATGAGCTTTATTGTCAAAAATGGTCAATCGCGTAATATAAAACGTTTCGTAGATGTGTGCATGTTTTGTTTAGGTGTGTGGCATTTGTCTTAGTTGTGTTTATACAAACAAACATGTGTTGCTCTTGTATGAGTTAAAGTTTACAAATGTGTGAAATATACGTTACCCCGCGCCCCGCAAACAAATGTGGAAAAGTTTGTGAACAAGCCAAATGTGTTGCGTCCTCCTATGGGAAATCCTCAAAGCCCAAAAGTGCTCAATGCGCCTAAAGAAGTTTTCGCTGCAAAAAGTGGATGACTTTAACAAGTACTTGAATTACTTTCCAAAGTAATTCGAGCAGCAAATTGTATGGCTGCCATTTGAACGCCTTAACTCAGCTACCGCTAATCTTTTTTGAGTCAACCTTGACATTGTTAGTACAGTTCCGTCAGGTGATTACGCTGCAGTAGAGTACCTAGCGCAAACTTGATAACTTCGAATTGGCAAACGTAGTTTAGGAAACCATACTCTAGAGACTAGATGGAGTGACGATATTCGAAAGGCAGCAAGCGGTGGATGGAGACGTAAAGCTGAGGATAGGGCTGAGTGGCGAGCCATGGGAGAGGCCTATGTCCAGCAGTGGACTAAGATAAGTTGATGGGGATTCGGGATTATGAGGGTACCGATGGCGCCACGATCGAAAAGTGTTACCACCTATTACAAAATTAGCCAACTTGTGCTCGGTAGTTCCACTTTAACCCGTTCTACAGATAAGTTGCTGACACCGTACGAAAGCTAGCGTTTTAGCGTGTCTTTGTCTGTTCTCTCTCTCTCTCTCTGTGTGTGTGTTTGTTTTTTTAGTTGAGAGGTGGATTAGTCGGGAGTGTTCTCAGCTATTTCGTCTACATCGGTTCAACCGTTTCAGAGTTTAGAGCCTATTTGTCGGGCTTATTTGGAGGAATTAACCCCTGAACTTTTTTCGTACCTATGTATTGTTGCCATCCTAAAGATCCCGTGGTCCGTGAGCGCTGGAGCTCGACCCCGGTATTGAGATCCACCTCAAGGCCGGTATCCCTCCATAAAATCTATACTAATATTATAAAGCTGAAGAGTTTGTTTGTTTGTTTGAACGCAAGGATCTCTGGAACTACTGGTCCGAATTGAAAGATTCTTTCTTTGTAGGATAGTCCATTTATCGAGGAAGGCTATAGGGTATTTAACATTACGCTACTATCAACAGGAGCCGAGCATGAATGAAAAATGTAACAAAAACGGGGAAAAAATATTGCTTTTAGAGAGCTTTCGTTGCGTGACAGCATTTGTCATATGTTAAAGGTTGCGTCATTAGAACCTAAAGTAACCGAATTTGAACAAAATTTGAATTAGTACGACCAATTTTCGATAGATGGCGTAGCAACGCGCGCGCGTTCAGCTAGTTATATATATATTATGTAAGAAAGAACCTCTACACCTCAGATACAAATCCTCGTAGACAATATAAACTTAAACTTCCAGTACTATACTATACTATACCTCGACTAGAAATTTACAACATAGGTCCATTATACTCGACGATTAATGTATACAATTATATACCTGAAACTATAAAGAAAGAACCTAACATAAATGCATTCCAAAATAAACTCCGTTCATTTTTAATAAATAAGTGTTATTACAGTGTAAAAGATTTTTATGATGACAAAATTTTATCTCCTTATTTTATTACATAAGGTATCATGTGAGTTGTGAAAAAGGTTATTTTAATAATTTAATATTATATTCAGATAAAATATTTCTATTTTGAGTTTAAGTGTGTTTTTATATTTGGAATGTACTTAATTTTTGTAGATTAATGTATTTTTTGTATTTTTGTAAACTTTGTGAAGATTTCAAATGTCTGTTGTTATAAGTAAATTTGTTTCTATTATGATATGGATGTAATCGTGTGTGTATGTTTTGAATGCCAAAGGTTGGCGTCAAACACGCACATCGCAAAATTGCAACGCCCTCAATGCACAGGGCTAATGCATTATTGTAACCTAAAACCTAGTTTTTAGTAAAATAATATATTAATAGCAACAAATAAATAAAAAATAAAGTGAAGAAATCGTCATGATCTAATATTACCTTGCCCTTTTTGAAGTGAAAAGTTCTTTTGGCGCAACACAAACAAATTTTTCGTGGGTTGTGAATAGAGCTCAAGCATCACGTTCGGAAATGAAAGAAATCTTCAAGTAAATTCGGGACCATGGCAATGACTCGCATCTCGAAAAAGCGACATCGTTTCATGGTTGATGTTCCAAAAACACGAACGGAGAGATTTGACTCTGTTTTTGTGATAAGAACGTCAAGACTGTGGAATACGTTGCCTGAGTGGGTATTTCCCGTTAGTTACAATCTTTGTGTCTTCAAATCGAGAGTGAATCGGTTTTTTTTAGGTAAACACGCTCCATCGTAGGCCGCATCGTCGCTTAACATCAGGCGAGATGGCGGTCAAGTGTAAACTTATAGAAGTTAAAAAAAAGGCAGCTTAGCACAGCTCGAGGTCCTCACAGTACAATAAAAATGGCCGAATTCTATAGCACGGCTAGCAAAGACAGCAACGACGACCAAGGTTGAAGGACAAGGATGCAGCTAAGCAAGCCGTCATATCCCGTGTCATTTTTTTTTATAAATCCTGGTAGGGTAACATTCCTCATACAACACCAACCCTAATTGAGCAAATCTTAACACTCATGGTTTTAAACCCGTGAACATAGTGCACGTAACATGCATTGATATTTAACTCCGTCGAAAAGTGGCTAGTCTGAAAGTTTTCTACAGGTTACGTTTCGGAGAGTGTGCCGCAGAGATACATGGCCTAATCTCACCATCCATACATTGTGAATCTTCCCAAAACATGTACTAAACGGTTCAAGTTTTTCATATTACAACCACAGTGGAATATGTTACCGGCCCCCTTGAGAGTTCAATCTAGAACTTTTCAACGTCAGAGTAAATAAGTAATATACTCTAGTTTACCCATAGATGAAGAATTTTTTTTGCTACGCAAAAAGATCAACAAAGCGAGTGAGCGAGCGATTTCCACTTGAGAAATCATTTTCAAGTGGAAATCGCTCGAGAGAAGAAGAGAAAGTGAATGAAGTAACGTCATTACAATATTTTAGTATACCCGAACGTAACAGTCTGATTTCGTCGCGGTGAAAATCGTGTAGGTATTTTTTAATTAATCCTTGGATTGCAGGCGATTTTATTAAATTATTTATTTTATGGCATGTTCTGTGCGTGAATGTGATACAAGACGATATTATAATCCGAACCATTACACTAGTCACCAACACATGTAAATATGATTTTTTATCAGGTCTCCGAGCAGCCTTTGTGTGTCTTTTACATTTGACGTCTTTGAGTTTACCATGAGGCAAGCCGGTGGTCATCATCGTTTTGCTTTTATAGGTTCACACTTGACCACCATCTCATATGATATTCTTCGACGATGCAGTTCACAATGGGGAGTGCTTACCTAGATGAACACTCTCATTAGGAAACACTAACATTGTAACCATCGGGAAAATCCACTCTGGCAACGCATTCCAACGCCTCGACATTCCTATTACAAAAGTAGAGTCAAACTTCTTCGTTCTAGTCTTTGGAATGTCAACCAAGAAACGTTGTCGCTTTTTCGAGCTACGAACGGTCCAATAGACACAAAAAAAAATCGGCAGTCATAGAGACTGGCGATAAAAGAGAAAACTTGTAACTCAGAATTTGATAGCTCACTTTAGAAACTACGCGGGTGAAACCGCAAGGTGTGGCCATGATCATTGCCATGGTCCCGAATTTACTTGAAGATTTCTTTCATTTCCGAACGTGATGCTTGAGCTCTATTCACAACCCACGAAAAATTTGTTTGTGGTGCGCCAAAAGAACTTTTCACTTTAAAAAATGGCAAGGTAATATTAGATCATGACAATTTCTTCACTTTATTTTTTATTTATTTATTTATTGCTATTAATACATTATTTTACTAAAAACTAGGTTTTAGGTTAAAATAATGCAATAGTATTGAGGGCGTTGCAATTTCGCGATGTGCGTGTTTGACGCCAACCTTTGGCATTCAAAACATACACACACGCTTACATCCATATCATAATATAAACAAATTTACTTATAACAACAGAAATTTGAAATCTTCACAAAGTTTACAAAAATACATTAATCTACAAAAATTAAGTACATTTAAAATATAAAAAAATTGGCAGTCATAGGAACTGCCGATAGAAGTGAAAACTTATAACTCAGAATTTGATAGCTTACCTTGGAAACTACACGGGTGTAACCGGAGGGCGTGGCCTCGCCATCTTGGCATGGCCATCTAGAAATGCGTCAGCATTTTCCGTCGGCCTGTCCACGCCCTTTCAGCATTTCCCATTGGCTGACGTATTTCTAGATGGCCAATAGCCGTGGTACCGAGTTTACTCGATTTTTAGTTTATCATACCCGAGCGTGACGAATTAAATCAATTCACAGCCCACGAAAAATCTGTCTAGGCGCGCCTAAAGAAGTTTTCACTTCAAAACACACTTAAACTTAAAATAGAAATATTTTATCTGAATATAATATTAAATTATTAAAATAACTTTTTTCACAACTCACATGATACCTTATGTAATGAGATCAAATTTTGTCATCATAAAAATCTTGTACACTGTAATAACACTTATTTATTAAAAATGAACGGAGTTGATTTTGGAATGCATTTATGTTAGGTTCTTTTTTTATGGTTTCAGGTATATCTTATCTTCTTATATATAAAATTCTCGTGTCACAGTGTTTGTTTCCTTACTCCTCCGAAACGGCTTTACTGATTTTTACCAAATTTTATATGCCTATTCAGTAGGTCTGAGAATCGGCTACTAGCTATTTTTCATACCCCTAAGTGTTAGGGGTTGTTCACCTCAAACATTTATTTTTTATTTTTTGGTAAAAATTTTTTATTCTTATTTTTTTATGATGTGGCGTTAAAAAATACATACAACCCTAAATTGTTACTCTTTTATCACCGACCCCTGTTTTTTTATAGCCATTTTAGTAATTTAATCACTTGACAGTGAACTCCTAAACGACGGGACCGATTTGAATGTTTTTTTTTGTGTGTGTTTTCGAAGATGGTTTAAATTCACACATAAGCCCGGCAGATGGCGCTGCAGACAGTGTCTAGGTTATGTCCGAGCGAAGCCGGAACGGGCCGCTAGTAATTGTATATATTAATCGTCGAGTAGAATGGACCTTTTTTGTAAATTTCTAGTCGAGGTACTGGAAGTTTAAGTTTATATTGTCTACGAGGATTTGTATCTGAGGTGTAGAGGTTCTTATTCTTTCTTACATAATATATATAATTTTATGGAGGGATACCGGCCTTGAGGTGGATCTCAATACCGGGGTCGAGTTCCAGCGCTCACGGACCACGGGATCTTTAGGATGGTCAAAAGCAACAATACATAGGTACGAAAAAAGTTCAGGGGTTAATTCCACCAAACAAGCCCGACAAATAGGCTGAAACTCTGAAACGGTTGAACCGATGTAGACGAAATAGCTGAGAACACTCCCGACTAATCCACCTCTCAACTAAAAAAACAAACACACACACACACAGAGAGAGAGAGAGAGAACAGACAAAGACACGCTAAAACGCTAGCTTTCGTACGGTGTCAGCAACTTATCTGTCATCAACAACATTAACAGCCCACTAAACGTTCCCACTGCTGGGACTCGGGGCCTTCTCTCGCAAGGAGAGAGTTAAGGCCATAATCCACCACGCTGGCCCAGTGCGGGTTGGTGGATGACACATGACTCGAAAGATTCTAGGTACATGTCGGTTTCCTCACGATGTTTTCCTTCACCGTTTTAAGTTAGCGGCATTACGCTCATGACTTCGAAAAGAGAGTGGTGCGTGTGGGGTTTGAACCCGGGGTCTCCGGATCGGCAGGCGCCGTTCTCCCGACTAGACCAGCCGTAACTTATTACTGTAGAACGGGTAAAAGTGGAACTACCGAGCACAAGTTGGCTGATTTTGTAATAGGTGGTAACACTTTTCGATCGTGGCGCCATCGGAACCCTCATAATCCCCATCAAATTATCTTAGGCCACTGCTGGACATAGGCCTCTTCCATGGCTCGCCACTCAGGCCTATCCTCAGCTTTACGTCTCCATCCACCGCCTGCTGCCTTCCGTATATCGTCACTCCATCTAGTCTCTAGAGTATGGTTTCCTACACTACGTTTGCCAATTCGAAGTTATCAAGTTTGCGCTAGTTACTCTACTGCAGCGTAATCACCTGACGGAACTGTACTAACAATGTCAAGGTTGACTCAAAAAAGATTAGCGGTAGCTGAATTAAGGCGTTCAAATGGCAGCCATACAATTTGCTGCTCGAATTACTTCGAAAAGTAATTCAAGCACTTTTTAAAGTCATCCACTTTTTGCAGCGAAAACTTCTTTAGGCGCATTGAGCACTTTTGGGCTTTGAGGATTTCCCATAGGAGGACGCAACACATTTGGCTTGTTCACAAACTTTCCCACATTTGTTTGCAGGGCGCGGGGTAACGTATAGGTATTTCACACATTTGTAAACTTGAACTCATACAAGAGCGACACATTTCTGTTTGTATAAACACAACTAAGACAAATGCCACGCACCTAAACAAAACATGCACACATCTACGAAACGTTTTATATTACGCGATTGACCATTTTTGACAAAAAAGCTCATTTGACATTCATAAGGGCACGAGAGGGGTATGTTAGAACTAGGCTAGTCCCCTAAGAATAGTTGGGCTGAGCTTTTTGGGTGAACAAAAATCATAGAACTCGCGTCATCGTCACCTAACGTTTTCTAACAAACAAACTTTTCGAAACCATTTTGGAACGAAGTTCCTTACGGCAGGCTTGGAAGAGATAGGGATTCATAGCTGAAAAAAATGTGAGACTAAAACTGATAGAAAAATAAACAATGGAAGTGAAGCGTAAAAACTGCCTGTGACCAGTGTTGCAACCTTATTTTGCACAAATCGTACCGTAAATAATAAAATTGAGTATTTTTTGTGCAAATTGTGATGCTTCTATACATAGTTATATTGCTAAGGATTTTTTTGAAGTGAAAACTTCTTTAGGCGCCTAGGCAGATTTTTCGTGGGCTGTGAATTGATTTCATTCGTCACGCTCGGTTATGATAAGAAAGCTTCGGGTAAACTCGGGACCATGGCTATTAGCCATCTAGAAATACGTCAGCCAATGGGAAATGCTGAAAGGGCATTTCTAGAAGGCCATGCCAAGATGGCGAGGCCACGCCCTCCGTTTACAACCGTGTATTTTTCAAGGTAAGCTATCAAATTCTGAGTTTTAAGTTTTCACTTCTATCGGCAGTTCCTATGACTGCCAATTTTTTTTTATAGAATACATATGGAGTGACGAGACGAGCAGGACATGTGCCTGATGGTAAGCAACATGCCTGCCACATAACAGCACAGTGACACGCATCTTTTGGAACATGAAGAGTCCCAATCATTACTTGCAGCACTGCTTTGCGCTCGTCACCAAGAGATATAAGAGGTTTTATGTCTATGTCCTGTAATTTCACTGGAAACATTTTTTGACCAAATGTCTTAATTTCTACTGATATGATATTTTCAATTGAGGATTTAGAAGAGAAATTAAATATTGTAATTAACGGCTTAAATTCATGGTTTAGAGCTAATGGTTTTATGTTAAATTCAAAAAAGACTCATTTCGTTCACTTTTGTCTGTCGGGCCATCATACGAAATCGCTTAAAGTTTCGCTAAACGGTGTAAGGATTGAGCAAGTACAGACCACCACATTTTTGGGATTCGAGATTGATCGCAGCATGACGTGGGAACACCACATCGACAAGATGTGTGCTAAAGTCAGCAGTGCGTGCTTTGCGCTAAGACGAGTATCCCGAGTGGTGTCTGCGGAAGTGTCACGTGCGTGTTACTTCGCCACAGTGCATTCTCGGTTACAATACGGCGCCGAGCTATACGCGCACGCTGCCGACTGGGAGCGTGCGTTCCGCGCCCAAAAACGTGCCGTACGTGCCATCGTTGGCGTATCGCAATGCACATCCGTCAGACCATATTTCAAAGAGCTTGGCATACTTACGTTACCTGCTATATTGATATACCAGGTAGCTGTGTATGTGAGAAATAATCTAGAATCATACAATACGCGAGGAGAGAGACATTCTCGAAACATACGTAACGCGGACAAGCTGGATGTCATATCACACTCTCTCACAAGGTCACGGAAGCTAACTCACATTATGGGACCTGAAGTTTATAACACTCTTCCCAAAATAGTTAAATCTGCCCCAAGTTTCGGCAGCTTCAAAAACAAATTAAAGTGCTGGCTTATCGAACAAACTTTTTATAGTTACACCGAATTTTTAGAGAGTGATGGCAAAGTCCTATAAAAATGTATACAAAAATTTGACATGGGTCAGTACAATTGTTATAAAAACATATTATACTCATATAATGCTTGACAGTTTTCTGTACAATAATTATTATAATACAGTAAAGTAGTCATTTCAAACTTTGAAAATGTATACAATTTGTATGCTCTTTCTTTTGTTTTTATTTTTTATTTATTGACGTGTAAATTGTACATTTATGAATAAAGTACTTTGACTTTGACTTTGACTTTATATTATGTTGTTATTTGCGACTGAAATTGAGTACTAAATCGTTTGAAGTTGGACATCGGTTCCGTGTTCCCACCATTAGCGGCAGAGTTGAAACCTCATGGAGGTTTTAGTAGATATATTTTAGTATATATTTATGTACATCCACATTCACACGTACATTTAGTTATACGAAGTTTTCAGCTACCTAAAAACCTATAAATGTGAGAATGGTTGTTATTGTTATTATTAGATTGAAATATCTTATGTATAAAATTCTCGTGTTATATATAAAATTCTCGTGTCACAGTGTTAGTTTCCTTACTCCTCCGAAACGGCTTTACTGATTTTTACCAAATTTTATATGCATATTCAGTAGGTCTGAGAATCGGCTACTAGCTATTTTTCATACCCCTAAGTGATAAGGGTTGTTCACCCCAAAAAATATTTTTTGATTTTCGGACAACATTTTTTGTTTTTATTTTTTTATAATGTGGCGTCAAAAAATACATGCAACCCTAAATTTTTCAAGCATTATACGAGTATAATATGTTCCATGTCAAATGTTTGTAAACATTTTTAAAGGACTATTGTATGCGTATTGTTGTTCACACAGCGCCTCTGTTTCCGATAGATAGGCCACTAATCGCGAACTCAAGCCGTTTTCGAACACTTTGGCTATTGCTGGTATAATCGATACTGGTCTATATCCATCAATATCGTCCCTTTTGCCTTTGCCTTTAAATATCGGGGACACTTTCGATATTTTCAGCGACGACGGGTACGAGCCTTCTCTAAGACACTTATTAAACAGTGTGGCGTGAACCGGAGCTAGAGGCAGAATTGCTAATTTAATTAGCTCCATCGAGACACCGTAAATGTCTTTTGACTTTTTTGGGGGTATTCTAGAAAAAACTATACGGAATACCTCATCAGCCGAGAAACTTGTCAGTCTGAGGGAACGGTCAGATGCTTGACGTGCTGATACTAATATTTTACGTACAGTAGCAGCATCAGCTTTAGGTGCCCCACAGGCAGCTAAAGCTGTTTTACAGGCACTGTATTTAAAAACCTAACATTCATAGTACATTTAGTTATACGAAGTTTTCTGCTACCTAAAAACCTATAAATGTGAGAATGGTTATTATTGTTATTATTACATTGAGATATCTTATATATAAAATTCTCGTCTTACATAACATTCATAGCATTTACAGCATCTTTTGGCGAACTAAACCTACTACCGTTACAATCTGTTACGATCTCGGAGCAGTTCAACCCAGGGGTATTGTTTTTCCCCCTCTCCGTGTTCACGATTCCCCACATAGTTTTACATGGATTCGTAGTTCCGTGTATTATACTACTATAATGATTTGTTTTAGACATATTCAAAGTTGAAATCTTCATATTCAAAGTTTCCTGTTGAGATCGTCAAATATAGCTATTAAACTCTCTTCCTCAGGAAATTGGTCAACTAATTTTGAAATATCAAACAACAACGATTTTAGATTAAGTATGTCAGGTGTAACCCACGACGCGTCACATTTGGTATTTGGTGTTCGTTTTATCGGGAAACAAGTATCATACTTATTTGTTAAATTATTCATCAGTGCTACCACAAATGTTTGAGCGGTTTTGTTTCTCTCGCTTACCTCGGACCAATTTATACTGTCAATAGACGTAACGAAATTTGACCGGTTATTTTGCGAGAAATCACGCGTGCGGCGAGTGAGTTGTGCGGGCGATGAGTGAGCAAATTTCACTACTCCACGTACGGCTAAGTGTACAGAAGTAAGTGTACAGAAGCGTATTTATTAAGTTTGCGGAAGTAAGTTGTCGCGTTATATGTGTAAAAATCGCTGTTTGTGGCTTTTCTGTTATACGAGTAGGGAAGTCTACAATCGAACTCACATCATAGGAGTGGAGTAAGTCGAACAGATTTTTACAGTCAGCGCTAGTGTTGTCTAAAATATTTATGTTTATGTTACCGAGAATCATTAATGTTTTATCGGTTTCACTGAGCTTATCGAGCAAACGTTCCAGGCCACTTAAGAAACCTCTAACATGAGCTAGGCCTGTGTGATAAATGCAAATGATAGTAATGTCAAAGTCCATAACGTCAATCGCGGAAATTTCGCAAAATCTCTCTTCTGACAATGCTGATAACTCAACGTTTTCGACACACTTTAGTGCTTCATTTACAAAGATGCAAGATCCGCCATGGATAACATTATTTCTACAAAAACTAGTCACTAACTTGTAACCTTTTAAGTGCATACATTGTAAATTCGGGGCGGTAAGCCAGTGTTCTGTTAATACAAGAACATCGCATTTAAGATCTTTTTCTAAGAGAACTTCTAATTGTTGAGTCTTATCGTTTAGCTTACAGTTGAGTTAAATTTTATAGTTGAGTTAACAGATTTAAGGTTTGAAAATAAGATCAACAAGAATCCCTAGACTTCAATCCTATACAACTCTTCGTAACCTGTACTCGTATAATGCATATGAAAATTGGCTTACATTATTGGTAAATGATCAACGTGCGATTTCCAGGATAAGTCACAGTCAATGTTTAAACCAAGAAACTTTATCTTACAAGTTTCTTCGATCTTTTTACCATTATAATATCCTACTAATATTAGATATATGTACATGACAATATTAGGATGTTTCTTGCTCAATCACGTCGTAACGTCTGAACGGATCGGGCTAAAATTACGGGAACAATGGGAACTGGACCTTCGCGAGTAAAACCGCAGGGCACTGCTTGTAAATTATAAAGCTGAAGAGTGTGTTTGTTTGAACGCGCTAATATCAGAAACTACAGGACCGATTGCAAAAATTCTCTCACCATGTCCAAATATGTACGTGATCCCTGAGTAAATTATACATAATAATTATCTTATACATAAAATTATCGTGTCACAGTGTTTCCTTACTCCTCCGACACGACTTTACTGATTTTTACCAAATTTTATATGCATATTCAGTAGGTCTTAGAATCAGCTACTAGGTCTTTTTCATACCCCTAAGTGATAATTTGTTGGGTTTGATGGGTTTGTCAATTTTTGTTTTTATTTTTTTATAATGTGGCGTTAAAAATACATACAACCCTACATTTTTACCCGACTGCGCGACGCAAAGGAGTGGTAATGTGTTTAACAGTCTATGTATGTATGTATGTTTGTATGTAGGTATGTATGTTTGTATGTTCCTTTGAAGCACTATACAGACCAAACGCCTGGCCTGATTTTTATGATTCACACGTCAATCCATTCCTCTTAATCTGGCGAGTGACACTAAATACATGACATTAGTGTAAGTCCAATATGGCGGATTCAGGACGCCATATTGTCCAAATTAAAAAAAAGAAAATCACCAAAATATATCAAGAGGGGTATCGTTGAATAGGTATTTAAAAATAATGTTTAGCTTCCTCTCAATGTTTTTCGATTTGACTGACCGTTTAGGATGTATATCGATTTAAAGTTGAGTAACAACCATTCTCACATTTATAGGTTTTTAGGTAGCAGAAAACTTCGTATAACTAACTGTACGTGTGAATGTGGATGGACATTATATACTAATGTATCTAGTAGGCATCGATATAAATCAGTAAATGTGCCCTGAGCACCTTGAAATTGGTAATAAACTGCGTCTCTGTATGGATCGTAAGTGGTTTACAAACAATCAATCTACTTGACCCCTATAATCGCTAGCGGCGACATTTGCTGTGGTTCTACTTATTTTGGTTGTTGACACCGAATAATGATAGGTAAAAACGTCCGGCGTTCACCGCGTCCTGCAACCGACTAAAACGGAAAGAGTGAGCTCACTCTTCCCAACGTTGACATGATTGCGTGCGCCGTGAAGTTTGGGATGGGGCCCATCTTGCGTTCTACGATCTATGCTAGTAGGTATATTGGACTACTACCTTACTTACTTACCTTACTACCTTTTTTTCGTACGTGTAGGAAATGTATTTACTCATACCCTACTGCCCCGCCCGGGAGACACATCCTGGTTATGTTGCACTCTATATCATGTATGGATATGGTGCCCCTATCTACAGTATCTACTAATAAACCTCCATGGGGTTTCAACTCTGCCGCTGATAGTGGGAACACGGAACCGCTCTCGGATTGCTCCGCCTCGGTCACCCATCTCCAACTTCAAACGATTTAGTAGGTACTCAACGTCAATCTAAAACCTATACTAACACAAAACTATAAATATGAATGACATGCAGTAGAAAATCCTACATATTATATCAGTAGAAACGAAGACATTAGGTCAACAACCAAAACGTGCATATTATTATTATGTTGAGCATATTAACATTCACAACATTGTTCATAACTAAAAAGTAACAAATAAAAAAATATAATTTAAAAACTCAAAAACCCGACTGCGTAAAAAGTGAACCAAACTACGTAAGTACTCGCATACTAAAAAAAACTGAAAAGAATAAAACAAGCATTTAGATTTCTGGTGGTCTAGAATTCTATAATATGTTATTGTATTAATACTATTGAAATATATACAATATTTTCTCATAAAAGAACATTACAACTGAACAGTCGGGATCCATTGAACAATTACATTGTATGTCGAATAATAATGGATACCAAAATAAACATTAAAGATAATTATGAACAAAATAAGTATTACGACCTTCAAAACGAACTAACAAAAAATGGCTATGTCGTTAATTTATACGCTGTAGAAGTAGGAGCGAGAGGTATACCAGCAAAATCTCTCTATAACCTGCTTAAAGACTTTTTTGGATTGTCCAGAAGTGCAGTAAGTTCTATACTAGAACGAGTATCTAAAGGAGATTATGTAGAGCTCAAGCACATGTTTTGATTTAGCTGTGATCTATGTGACTCTAGTGAGAGTATATATTTTGGTTATCAAGTCAGTCGTGAGTTTGATTTTCCTAATTCTTTTGTTTGACCATTTTGATTTCTTATTGAAGCGTCACAAAAAAAATATGTACTGAGAGCCTCCTCCTCTTTTTGGGAAGTCAGTTATAGATAGAGTTTTGTTGAGTTACTGGTTTTCTGTCAATTGATTTGACGAAAGGTCAGGAGTGACCGAGCTATGTGATACTGTGCGTGGAATATTGTTCCAGATGAACACACAGAGACGTGTGTCCAGCAGGACACACTGCCATCAAGAGGTCATTCGAACAGTTTTGGATTTCAATACGAGGCGCAAGCGGTGTGCTGTCATCGCTTCGGCAGAGTCCGGATTATTACGTCGTACGAGGCTGCTTGAAGACATTCGCAAGGGAGGACACTCCTCCTCCGATAGCCGTCGTGTGACCACGTAGTTCGGGAACTATCTCACGTCTCGTTGATAAGAAATTTCCAATAAGAAAAATTGTATCACATGTTTGTCTCATCGAGTAGTACCTTGTATTAAACTCATTTGTAAAGTTCCTACGCATTTGTTCTTGTTCGTGAACCACATCGAAGCCCACATATCATGTTTTCTGAAGAGGACCAACACCAGTACCATCCTGACTCATACCACTTCTGACCACACGACATATCTACACATATTATATAAAAGCGAAAGGTCACTCATCAAGGAATCTCAGAAACTACAAACGCTAGGAATCTGAAATTTTGCTTGAAGGTGCTTTTTAGCACGTAGACGCTCGCTAAGACGGGGTTTTGTGAAATTCAACCCCTAAGAGGGTGAAACAAGGGATGAACGGTTGTATGAAAATTCGCAATTTCTAAAGTTCTCAAATTTAAAATGTAAACAATTGAAACGAAGGAATTAAATGTTTGTTCTATCAATTTTGTAATTTTGAACTGAACATTATATTTTTTGTTTTATTGACAAATTCCCGATATTTAGTACACAGAATGTACATCTTATATTTTACATCTATATATATAAAAGTTACGGTGGTCTAGTCGGGAGAACGGCGGCTGCCGATCCGGAGACCCCGGGTTCAAACCCCACACGCACCACTGTCTTTTCGAAGTCAAGTGCGTAATGCCGCTAACTTAAAACGGTGAAGGAAAATATCGTGAGGAAACCGACATGTACCAAGAATCTTTCGAAGTCATGTGTCATCCGCCAACCCGCACTGGGCCAGCGTGGTGGATTATGGCCTTAACTCTCTCCTTGCGAGAGAAGGCCCCGAGTCCCAGCAGTGGGAACGTTTAGTGGGCTGTTGATGTTGATGTTGATATACAAAAGCGAAAGATCACTCATCAAGGAATCTCAGAAACTACAAATGCTAGGAGTCTGAAATTTTGGATGGAGGTTCCTTTTAGCACGTAGGGGCTCGCTAAGACGGGGTTTAGCGAAATTCAACCCCTAAGAGAGTGAAACAAGGGATGAACCGTTGTATGAAAATTCGTCATTTTCAAAGTTATCAAATTTTGTGTCAAGTGTCTAAACTTGATACGAAGCAAATAAATGTTTGTTCTAGCAATTTTGTAATTTCGAAATGTACGCGGATGAAATTGGGGTTGTGAAATAAGGGATGAATGTCAATTTGGAAGGACCCAATCGTTGAAGATAATAAAACTATAAAACTACTAGCGGCCCATTCCGGCTGCGCTCGGATATTGTCGTTTAAAGACTATTAATCGAAATAAAAACTATCCTATCTTTCAAGCTGGACCAGACTGCTCGCGGTGCAATTTAATTTGAAATCGGTTAAATAGTTTAGAAATCCATCGCGGACAAACATCGTGACAGGAGATTTATAAAGTATAATAATTAAGATTTATATAGCCACTTGGCACGAAGCCAATAAATGTTTGTTCTAGCAATTTTGTTATTTCGAACTGTATGGGGATGAAATTGGAGTTGAAATAGGGGACGAATGTCTCTTACGCTTTCACACCTTAACCGATTTTGATGAAATTATTTTATTATTTAAGCTGTTTTTAGTAACCGTAAAAGTGTCTAGGTATAGAAATAGGTACTGCTTGAGTTACCTTAGTATTTATTTCGCGCGGACGAAGTCGCGGGTAACAGCTAGTACTAATATATATATGAGAAGTAAGGGCCCTAATATGCTGCCTTGAGGTACTCTAAATGCAACAGTTCTGCAATGCGACCTATTTTTAGTTTCAAACATAGTGTTCATATCCAATTTGGTTATTTCAGTAAATTGTTGTCTATCTGCAAGATACGAAGTCATTAGACTTAAAACATTACCTCTTATGCCATAGGGTTCTAGTTTTTAGCTACTATTTTGTGATCTACGTCATCAAATGCCTTAGTCATATCCATGTAGAGGGCAGGGATTTTTTTGATTTCTAGATCAAGATAAATTCTTTCAAGAAAATGTAAAAGAGCAATATTTATAAATTTATTCTTCCTAAAACCTACTTGTTCAGGTCGTAAGATCTTCAAAATAATTACTGAGGCGGATATGGATTGCCTTTTCAAAAAACTTTTAAAACACATGTATTAAAGCAATTGGTCTATAATTATAAATAAATAAATAAATAAATAAATAAATAAATATTGGTGGACAATTCACACACAACACCATCTGACCCCAAACTAAGCAAAGCTTGTATGATGGCGGCCAAATAGCTGATATAATACTTATATAGTTTTAAATACATACTTATTATACATATAAACACCCAGATACAGTGCAAACATTTGAATTCATCACACAAATATTTGCACTGGGTGGGGATCGAACCCACGACCCTCGGCTTCGCAGGCAGAGCTACTACCAACTAAGCCACGAGGGCAGTCAAACTACTAATGTCTTCAATGTCAGACTTCTTACATAGGGGTTTGACCACAGATGTCTTTAATTTGCTAGGAAATAAACCTCCCTTAATGCTTTCGTTAATTAACTTCTTAATCGGCGATATCATCTTAGCCGTTCGTTTTACAATTTTTTTAACAGTATCATCATACCCGGAACTCCCTGTATTTTTTAGAGAGCTTATAATAATCTCAACTTCCAATTCATTTGCGGGTTTCATGAAACGAACTTAAATGAGAATGCTTCGAAGTTTGAGAAACACTAGTATTAGTCGCCAATTTCTTAGATACGTCCTTTACGAAAAAGTCATTAAAACTTTCAGCAATCTTTCCTGGATCACAAACTTTTGTTCCATTTACTTTTATATGACCAATATTTTCTTTCACGTTAGATTTTTTGTTTCTATTTATTATATCCCAAAAAAAGCCATGCATTGATTGTCTGACTCTTGCACATAATGATTACTTTGAACCCTTTGTGTTTGTTTTATGACACGTTTAAGTCTAGCTGCATATTCTTTAAAGAGTATTCTGTCATGATTTGCTAAAGGATGTGGGGGTAGACAGATAAGTTTTTCTGCCTGCCTGCCCAAGTCTAGATTTAATTAGAGGATTAAGTTTGTTTATGTATATCGAATATATTTTAATAATTTATATTGTATTTATGAGTTAGAATTATTTTTGTATTTGCTTAAAATTGTATATGTATATTTGCTTTCGAGAATGATAGCACCAACACAAACCTCTGAGAGGTTTAAAGGTGCTAATTGTATTTTCACATTTATTGTTATTTATGAATAAAAGAAAAAAATAAATAAAAAAGAACGTTTATATTTCCAGAGTAGGAGACGTTTACGTTTAGACAGACTTTTGTATCTTTACTTAGCCATCTCGGACGTTTGCAAAGATACCTTAACTTTTACGATAGGGAAACATAGGTCATATAAATCAATAAATTAATTGTATGCCAGATATGCATTTACAGCAGTATATACATTATTAAATGAGAGACTGCCTAGGCATTCAAGAAACTTATAAACATTACAACTACTATAATCTCGAATACGCCTATAAAAATGGGTTATAAAGTAACTTTTTTTAACCGGGCAACTCAAAATTTGGGCTGTATGCACAGACTAGGTAGAGAGATGCTGTATGATAAGACAGGGCAAATTCTGGCACTTTTGAAGAACCACCTTTAACATTATGTGCAATATTATCGAGTCAAGTTTTGCTAGCCAGTCTAATGGCCTCATTTACACTGAATTAAAGGTCAAAACATGACATCAAATCTTCAAATTGTCTGATAGACGACCTTTTATGCAAAAATGTATATTAAAGTCACCACAAATAACTTTCTTATTGCGGAAAGAAATACGGTCTAAAAGAATCGACAAGCTTTTAAAAAACATATCCAGTATGGACTTCTTTGTTATTGGGGATCTATATATTATTCTTAGTATAATTACAGAATAACCAGAAAATACAGCTTAGACGAATTTAATGCCCAATGACCTTGCCGTGGGTCCGTTCCGATTTATGAATTTTAGTACCTAAACCTATATTTCTACGTAGTAGTGAAACTGAAAGTGAATAAAAATAAATGTATATTTTATTTGTTTATATATTTTTGTTCATTTAGCTATAATTATAAATTAATAAAACATGTAATACATTATAACCGAGACAATGTAATTCGATACATAAATACTGAGTAAATCACATTTAACAATTACACAATAAATAAAGCTTGTCCCTAATATTAACATGAGAATAGATATGAGAAATATCTCAGTCTGAATTTCAATAAACTATGTTATGCTAAATATTAAATACTTATGGTCTAGAAGAAGCCTCGTCTCGCTTGAACGTGCTTGTTGAGGGAAGAGTAGGAGGTGACCTGTCGTCCGTCGCAGCTGACGGAGGCGGGCCAGCGACACGCCCGCGAAGGAGGGTCGTAGAACAAGCTCTGCGGGCAGCTGCGAGCTACCGGCGCGCCTTCGAAGCAGGCGTAGTACTGGTTGCAATTCTCGTGGGCTACTAACTTGCCATTTGAATTGCTTCCCGCGCAAATGGAAGGAGCTTCCCTCGCGTTGCAGGCACACGGCCCGTCTTCAATCTCCGGCTCCGGAATCACTCTGTCACCACAATCAACGTTCACGGGCCAATCGCAGTCCTTGATCTTGGGGTTGAATAGAAGATTCGAAGGACAATCCAGGGTTGAAGGTACACCGTGAGTGCAAACGTAGAATTGGTTACAGTTTTCGTGTGCTACCAAGATACCATCGGAGCCTGGAGCGGCGCAGATGGCAGGAGCTTGGCTCGGGTCACAGTTGGTGTCGCCGCCATTTTCCCCACCATTATCGCCGCCGTTGTCATCGCCACCTCCTCCTCCGACCTCAACAATGGGCCGTCCTTCACAATCGACCGCACTGGGCCAGTCGCAACGCTGAGTGTACGGGTTGTAAAGCAAATTACCGGAACAGAATATGGCGACGGGCAATCCATGAGCACATTTGAAGAATTGGTTACAATTTTCATGGGCCACAAGTGTGCCGTCGGACCCGCCGGCACTGCAGATACTGGGAGCTTCTTCAGGGTTGCAGTTACAGGTACTTCCATTATCACCACCACCGTTATCACCATCACCGCTGTCTCCACCACCATTATCTTCATTTCCTCCGTCATTCTCAACAATGGGCCTATCTCCGCAATCGACCAAGTGCGGCCAATCGCATCGTTGACTGTATGGATTGTAAAGTAAGTTACCAGGACAGAAATGGCACACTGGAAGACCGTGAGCACACATGTAAAATTGGTTGCAATTTTCATGAGCGACGAATTGACCATTGGACCCAGAAGCTGAACAAATGCTTGAAGCTTCATCAGGGTTGCAGTTGCAGCTAGCTCCACTTCCATTATCACTGCCTCCATTATCACTGCCGCTGTTATCTCCGGTGCTGTCTTCCACCTTGATTATTGGCCTATCTCCACATTGTACACGATCTGGCCAGTCACACTGTTCCGTGTACGGGTTGTAGAGCAGATCACCATAACAGTACAAAGCTACAGGAACTCCATGAGCACACTTGTAGAATTGGTTACAGTTTTCATGAGCTATCAAAACACCGTCAGAGCCGTCAGCGGCGCAAATTCCGGGGGCTTCTCCGGGGTTGCAGTTGCAAGTACCGTCACCGCCATTGTCGGTTCCTCCGTTGTCAGTGCCACCGTTGTCAGTTCCACCACTGTCACCGCCACCTCCTCCAACAATAGGCCGGTCTCCACAGTCTACGTTTTCAGGCCAATCACATTGTTCAGTGTGTGGGTTGTAAAGAAGGTTGCCATAGCAATTCAATGCTACGGGTACTCCATGAGCGCATTTGTAGAATTGGTTGCAGTTTTCATGTGCAACTAAGACACCTTCAGACCCGTCAGCAGCGCAGATTCCGGGGGCTTCTTCGGGGTTGCAGTTGCAAGTACCGCCACCGCCATTGTCGGTTCCTCCGTTGTCAGTGCCACCGTTGTCAGTTCCACCACTGTCACCGCCACCTCCTCCAACAATAGGCCGGTCTCCACAGTCTACGTTTTCAGGCCAATCACATTGTTCAGTGTGTGGGTTGTAAAGAAGGTTGCCATAGCAATTCAATGCTACGGGTACTCCATGAGCGCATTTGTAGAATTGGTTGCAGTTTTCATGTGCAACTAAGACACCTTCAGACCCGTCAGCAGCGCAGATTCCGGGGGCTTCTTCGGGGTTGCAGTTGCAGGTACCACCACCACCATTATCAGTACCTCCGTTGTCGGTTCCACCGTTGTCGGTTCCACCGTTGTCGGTTCCACCGTTGTCAGTTCCACCACTATCACCGCCACCTCCTCCAATCTCAACAATAGGTCTGTCTCCACAGTCTACTTTTTCAGGCCAATCACATTGTTCAGTGTGTGGGTTATAAAGAAGGTTGCCATAGCAATTCAATGCTACGGGTACTCCATGAGCGCATTTGTAGAATTGGTTGCAGTTTTCATGTGCAACTAAGACACCTTCAGACCCGTCAGCAGCGCAGATTCCGGGGGCTTCTTCGGGGTTGCAGTTGCAAGTACCGCCACCGCCATTGTCGGTTCCTCCGTTGTCAGTGCCACCGTTGTCAGTTCCACCACTGTCACCGCCACCTCCTCCAACAATAGGCCGGTCTCCACAGTCTACGTTTTCAGGCCAATCACATTGTTCAGTGTGTGGGTTGTAAAGAAGGTTGCCATAGCAATTCAATGCTACGGGTACTCCATGAGCGCATTTGTAGAATTGGTTGCAGTTTTCATGTGCAACTAAGACACCTTCAGACCCGTCAGCAGCGCAGATTCCGGGGGCTTCTTCGGGGTTGCAGTTGCAAGTACCGCCACCGCCATTGTCGGTTCCTCCGTTGTCAGTGCCACCGTTGTCAGTTCCACCACTGTCACCGCCACCTCCTCCAACAATAGGCCGGTCTCCACAGTCTACGTTTTCAGGCCAATCACATTGTTCAGTGTGTGGGTTGTAAAGAAGGTTGCCATAGCAATTCAATGCTACGGGTACTCCATGAGCGCATTTGTAGAATTGGTTGCAGTTTTCATGTGCAACTAAGACACCTTCAGACCCGTCAGCAGCGCAGATTCCGGGGGCTTCTTCGGGGTTGCAGTTGCAGGTACCACCACCACCATTATCAGTACCTCCGTTGTCGGTTCCACCGTTGTCGGTTCCACCGTTGTCGGTTCCACCGTTGTCAGTTCCACCACTATCACCGCCACCTCCTCCAATCTCAACAATAGGTCTGTCTCCACAGTCTACTTTTTCAGGCCAATCACATTGTTCAGTGTGTGGGTTATAAAGAAGGTTGCCATAGCAATTCAATGCTACGGGTACTCCATGAGCGCATTTGTAGAATTGGTTGCAGTTTTCATGTGCAACTAAGACACCTTCAGAGCCGTCAGCAGCACAGATTCCAGGGGCTTCTTCGGGGTTGCAGTTGCAGGTACCACCACCACCATTATCAGTTCCTCCGTTGTCGGTTCCACCGTTGTCAGTTCCACCACTATCACCGCCACCTCCTCCAATTTCAACAATAGGTCTGTCTCCACAGTCTACGTTTTCGGGCCAATCACATTGCTCAGTGTGTGGGTTGTAAAGAAGGTTACCATAGCAATTCAATGCTACGGGTACTCCATTAGCGCATTTGTAGAATTGGTTGCAGTTTTCATGTGCAACTAAGACGCCGTCAGAGCCGTCAGCGGCGCAGATTCCGGGGGCTTCTCCAGGATTACAATTGCAGGTACCACCACCATTATCAGTTCCACCATTGTCAGTTCCACCGTTGTCAGTTCCACCGTTGTCAGTTCCACCGCTGTCACCGCCACCTCCTCCAATCTCAACGATAGGTCTGTCTCCACAGTCTACGTTTTTAGGCCAATCACATTGTTCAGTATGTGGGTTGTACAGAAGGTTGCCATAGCAATTCAATGCTACGGGTACTCCGTGAGAGCATTTGTAGAATTGGTTGCAGTTTTCATGTGCAACTAAGACGCCGTCAGAGCCGTCAGCGGCGCAGATTCCGGGGGCTTCTCCAGGGTTGCAGTTGCAGGTACCACCACCTCCGTTGTCGGTTCCACCGTTGTCGGTTCCACCGTTGTCGGTTCCACCGTTGTCGGTTCCACCGTTGTCAGTTCCACCACTATCACCGCCACCTCCTCCAATCTCAACAATAGGTCTGTCTCCACAGTCTACGTTTTTAGGCCAATCACATTGTTCAGTATGTGGGTTGTACAGAAGGTTGCCATAGCAATTCAATGCTACGGGTACTCCGTGAGAGCATTTGTAGAATTGGTTGCAGTTTTCATGTGCAACTAAGACGCCGTCAGAGCCGTCAGCGGCGCAGATTCCGGGGGCTTCTCCAGGGTTGCAATTGCAAGTACCACCACCACCATTATCAGTTCCACCGTTGTCGGTTCCACCGTTGTCAGTTCCACCGTTGTCAGTTCCACCGCTGTCACCGCCACCTCCTCCAATTTCAACAATAGGTCTGTCTCCACAGTCTACGTTTTCAGGCCAATCACATTGTTCAGTATGTGGGTTGTACAGAAGGTTGCCATAGCAATTCAATGCTACGGGTACTCCGTGAGAGCATTTGTAGAATTGGTTGCAGTTTTCATGAGCAACTAAGATGCCGTCAGAGCCATCAGCGGCGCAAATTCCGGGGGCTTCTCCAGGGTTGCAATTGCAGGTACCACCACCACCATTATCAGTTCCGCCATTGTCAGTGCCACCGTTGTCAGTTCCACCGTTGTCAGTTCCACCGTTGTCAGTTTCACCGCTGTCACCGCCACCTCCTCCAATCTCAACAATAGGTCTGTCTCCACAGTCTACGTTTTCAGACCAATCACATTGTTCCGTGTGTGGGTTGTAAAGAAGGTTGCCATAGCAATTCAATGCTACGGGTAATCCATGAGCGCATTTGTAGAATTGGTTGCAGTTTTCATGTGCAACTAAGATGCCGTCAGAGCCATCAGCGGCGCAGATTCCAGGGGCTTCTCCAGGGTTGCAATTGCAGGTACCACCACCACCATTATCAGTTCCACCATTGTCAGTGCCACCATTGTCAGTTCCACCGTTGTCAGTTCCACCGCTGTCACCGCCACCTCCTCCAATTTCAACAATAGGTCTGTCTCCACAGTCTACGTTTTCAGGCCAATCACATTGTTCAGTGTGTGGGTTGTAAACAAGGTTGCCATAGCAATTCAATGCTACGGGTACTCCGTGAGCGCATTTGTAGAATTGGTTGCAGTTTTCGTGTGCAATTAAGACACCGTCTGAGCCGTCAGCGGCGCAGATTCCGGGAGCTTCTCCAGGGTTGCAGTTGCAGGTACCGCCACCACCATTGTCAGTTCCTCCGTTGTCAGTTCCTCCATTGTCAGTGCCACCGTTGTCAGTTCCACCGTTGTCAGTTCCACCACTGTCACCGCCACCTCCTCCAATTTCAACAATAGGTCGGTCTCCACAGTCTACATTTTCGGGCCAATCACATTGTTGAGTGTATGGATTGTAAACCAGGTTGCCATAGCAATTTAGTGCCACAGGCACTCCATGAGCGCATTTGTAGAATTGATTGCAGTTCTCATGTGCAATTAAGACACCGTCTGAGCCGTCAACGGCACAGATACCAGGGGCTTCGCCGGGATTACAATTGCAGGTTCCTCCGTTGTCTTCATTGCTATTTCCTCCTCCACTTCCGCCGCCGGTGCCATTATCACCATTGCCACCTCCACTTCCATTGTCTCCATTACCACCGCCATCAACTTCTACGATGGGTTTATCTCCACAGTTAACATTGGATGGCCAGTCACAGCACTCAATGAAAGGATTGTATACTAAGCCAGGTGGGCAAGTTATAGTTACGGGGGTGCCGTGGGCACACTTGTAAAATTGATTACAATTTTCGTGGGCTACTAAAGTACCGTCAGAACCATCTGCAGCACAGATTCCAGGAGCTTCTTCGGGGTTACAATTGCATGTACCACTTCCATTGTCTTCGTTGCTGTTTCCATTACTGCCTCCCCCATTGTCACCATTTCCACCTCCACCTCCGTTATCACCACCAGCACCTCCGTTATCACCGCCGTCGATTTCTACGATTGGTTTGTCACCACAGTCGACATTATAAGGCCAGTCGCAGCATTCAATGAAGGGGTTGTAGACTAAGCCAGGTGGGCAATTAATGGTTACAGGTATTCCATGTGCACATTTGTAAAATTGATTGCAATTTTCGTGGGCGACAAGAGTTCCATCAGATCCACCAGCAGCACAGATTCCGGGAGCTTCATCTGGATTGCAGTTACAAGTACCTCCGTTGTCACCTCCACCATTGTCTCCACCGCCGCTACCGCCACCTGCGCCGCTATCTCCACCCCCGCTATCACCTCCGCCGTCAATCTCAACAATAGGCCTATCCCCACATTCCACGTTGTGTGGCCAATCGCATTGTTCAGTATACGGATTATATACCAAATTTCCGTAACAGAATAAGGCTACAGGGACACCGTGTGCGCATTTATAAAATTGATTGCAATTTTCATGTGCAACCAAAATGCCATCTGAACCATCAGCTGCACAGATTCCAGGTGCCTCACCAGGGTTGCAATTGCAAGTGCCACCTCCACTACCATTATCACCACCGTTGTCGCCACTTCCTCCCCCGCTACCACTTTCACCGTTTCCATTGCCACCGTCTTCGCAGTCCTCATTACTGCTGCTGCCTCCGCCGCCACCGATCTCAACTATGGGTCTATCTCCACAGTCTACATTATGAGGCCAATCGCATTGTTCAGTATACGGATTGTAAAGCAAATTACCATAGCAATATAGGGCTACAGGGATACCGTGTGCGCATTTGTAGAATTGGTTGCAGTTCTCATGAGCAACCAAAACACCATCTGAACCGTCAGCGGCACATATACCAGGTGCTTCGCCGGGGTTGCAGTTGCAAGTACCTCCATTGTCACCACCTCCGCTTCCGCCGCCGCTGCCACTCTCGCTATTTCCACCATCTTCACAATCTACATCACCACCACTGTCACCGCCACCGTCAATTTCAACAATAGGCCTGTCTCCGCAATCTACGCTGTGAGGCCAATCGCACTGTTCGATGTAAGGGTTATATAAAAGGCCGGGTGGACAGTTAAGAACGACGGGTACTCCGTGATCGCATTTGTAGAATTGGTTGCAGTTCTGGTGAGCAACGAGCACTCCGTTTGAACCATCAGCTGCACAGATTGCGGGTGCCTCTTCAGGGTTACAGTTGCAGCTGCCGCCGCTTCCATTATCCCCACCACCATTATCTTGTCCTCCATTGCCTTCATTGCTGTTATTGTTTTCTTGGCTGCAGTCTTCATTGTCGCCGCCCTCACCGGGAGCAACAATAGGCCGGTCGCCGCATTGAACGTTTTGTGGCCAGTCACAAATTTCGGCTAACGGATTGTAAAGGGTTATTCCTGGGCAGTAGTAGGGGATAGGTTGGCCGTTCGAGCATTTGTAGAATTGATTACAATTTTCGTGAGCTATGAGTTCGTTGTCAGATCCATTTTGCGAGCAAACGCCGGCCGCTTCTCCAGGGTTGCAATTACATACCTTACCGCTTAAGGTAAGCTGAGGTTGTGCACCCTGAGCGAGAGTTATCGCACAGAGCAATAGCACTGCGCCTGGAAATAAAGAAAATATTTTGTTCAATAACTTGTAACGAGGTGCATAAGTCAAAACAGAAATGTTACTATCAAATTTGCTTAGTTTGGGGTCAGATAGTCAGGTTGTGTGTGAACCAAGATATATTTTTTATTTATTTAAATTCGATGCATTTATGTTGGATGTATTTTCCCTAAAATCGACTATTGTTTTTGATTAACTAATCTACAAAATCATAGAGAGAAAGAACTGCTCCTACTATATTTTGATACCTAATTTAAAAACTTTTTCCAAGTTTCCCGTTTCTCTTAGTTAATGTCCAACAAGTTCTTAATATTTTTGCAACATTAGTACATGAGATATGTATCTCATGAAAAATTCGGTAGGTAATTATGATTAATTATTATTGCTATCTTGATGACGAATCTGAAGATTTTTATCTTTAGTATGATAAATCGGCGGGTGCAAAATATTTTTATCGTTCGTATGTGATTCGATTTTATGCTGATAAAGTGCATGGATATCGTAATCTTGCAGTTAAAATTTCCACGATTTTGAACTTTATTTTGTCATTTACACCAACTTTGCTATTACAATACTTATTTCGAAAAATATAGTTTTGTAATGCTCAGGAGTAGCTTGGCCATTGGAAAATTTGTAGCATTGATTGTAATTGCAATTTCGTGACCTATGAGTTCATCTTATAAGATTTTTCTGCAAAATTCTTTTTTTTTATTTCCTTCTGTTTCGAGTGACGATCGATTGTGTCGATCAAACCTTATATATTTATTAGTAATTGGGATATATTTAAATTTGTATCAAGTACAAATTTAAATATATCCGAATTATAAATAAATTATAATACAGTTATTATTTCAAGTGAAAATATGGAGAGATTTAGTAGTTTTATCTCACGAAGCGACGCGCATCTCATTTGTGGTAACTAAGTGTAAAAACACGCTATGTATGTGTGCGTGAAATCAAAATAACTACCGCCGGTATGTAATTCACTCACGTCATAGAATAGATAATCTCACGTCTCACATACGCCTCGCACGGTTTTGTTAAAACTATTATAGGTTCGCACTTGACCACCATCGAGCCTGATGTTAAGCGACGATGCGATCTACGATGGAATGTGCGTACCAAGAAGAAACCGATTCACTCTCGATTTGAAGACACCAAGACTGTAACTATCGAAGAAAACCAACTCAGGCAACGCACTCCACAACATTCTTATCACAAACGTGGAGTCAAATCTCTTAGTTCGTGTTTTTGGAACATCATCCATGAAACGATGTCGCTTTTTTGAGATACGAGATATCCGATAGAAGAAAGGGCAAGGTGGTATTAGATCATTCAGATCAGTTGCATAGTCTCCGAAGCGTATCCGATAAAAACCCGATTAGCTAGCAATTTTACGGCAATGTTCGGTACTGAGAGCATCCGCGCCCACGCACATATTCACAGCGTATTTATGAGCATTCGAAATATTACAGCGTGATTTTTTCCTGCTTGACCGCGAATCGTCTGATGCAAAGCCAGGACGCAGCCAACGATGATTACATTTTGTGCAATGATAACGAAACATTGACATAAAAACAAAGTAGTAACTACGCATTTATCAGATTATTGTAGAGTAAGAAGCTTTAAATTTTTATCGTGATTGCCACCAACAAGGAATTAATAAAAAAATAACATTTACGAGAGCTGTGTATACAGTACATACGTACATAATGTAGGAATACTAGCAGTACCTACACAGTGATTGCTTCCGTTGGCATAATACGATGGTTATACTATAGTGTACCATATGACGGTATGTATGCCATAAGGCGAATTTTCTGCCAATGTCAAGGAACTGTATATTAGATAGGGAATCCAAAAACAATATCAATATATTGTTTGTATATTCTCTATCCTCCATCTATTTTTTTTTAAAGATAACTATGGCATTTGATCTAATGTGGTATCTAGTGCTAACCGATCTCGATCTACTTCTACGCATCATTACATTTAAATGCGCCAATGTCATTGCAAAGTCCGTGGTTCTCGTCAAATTTGTGAATTTTTACATAAAATGAATTCAACAAATATGTAATAGATACCTATTCAAAATCCTTCTACCGCCGCTTAGAGTGTAGTTTTTTTTTCTGAGAACGCCTCATCCTCAGAAAATGCAAGCCAGGGTGACATATTTTTTAATACCTACTTCTTTTGTTCTATTGCATCATTTGGACCACGAAACAACAAACATGTAATGCAAAATAATTTACAAAGATCTGAAAACCTACACTAACTTATTTGCACATATTTATATTGTACTAGCTTTAAATTAAAGCAGCCTAATTCACTCCTTATAACATCAGCTGTCTTAAAATTGGTCCAGCTGTTTCACAGAGCCAGAACAAACAAACTGATAGGTAGATATTTTTTATGCAAGAACAGTAAATAGTTCCATAAATGGTTTTTTTGAAAAGGCATTGATTTGGAATTTCAAATGGACTCTTTAATTTTCATCAATACATTAGATTGACATTTATAAATAGCCTGTCCGGAATAGAATCTAACCGAATATTAGTATTCTTTTTCGGGACACAGACAAATGTCTTGGAGTTGAAATCATGTTATACAATATAAAACGTAATTCGTTAATAGTTCGAGCTATGAACTAGTCATTTTCATCATCATCATTTTTAGGCCACATTAGTCCACTGGTAGGCAGTAGGCATGTTCTTCTTTTATGATATGCCACTTACCTCCGTATTCCAAAGCACACAATTTAACCTCTTTGAGTTATTGTGACGTCACGAACATCGCAAATTTCTTATAGGTAGGTAATACCCAAAAAAATTACAGATTTGGGTCGCGGAAATCCTTAGTTTTGGCTTACGTAGGTACTACCGATAATCCTTGTAAGCTTAAATTAAAGGTTGGTTAAACTTAAGATGGACAAAAGACGACCGGAGATTTTCCCATGTTTTTCACTAAGACCACTAGACACTATTTTTAGGATTAATAGGCTCTCCTGCTTACCTTTCATAACAGGCGCTTATTGTCAGTTTTCTGGAAAAATTGCACTGATACTGATAGCAGGATTTAACATTGCACATTATTTATACCCTCGGCGCTGTTTTTGAATACATTCAAATGTGATTATCTCCCTGATTATAACGTACACTGATTTACAGAGATTACTAAGAAACAATTATACGTTTTGATAAATATTTCAATAAAGGATATTTTCAGATATTACACATAATTCACAATAGATGTGAAATAGTAACAGTTCTGAGAAAATTGTATTTTTAGACAAAAGTATAATTAGGATTTCTTTCACGATTAATTATTAGACAGACCAAAGATAATACAATACACAATACAATACAAAACACTTTATTATACCACAAAACATTACAAACACATTGATTAAAAATAACATCAAAACTTTTGGGCACAAAAGGCGATCTTATCGCTAATAGCGATCTCTTCCAGATAACCTTTTGGTATAAAGGACAAGGTTACAGATGAAGGCAGTGGTGTGGCATCCTTGATACATATAAGAAAATAATTCCACAAATATAATAAATTCCATTTACAAATAAACACATACATATATGGTATAAACACATTAATATATAGTAAAGGTATATAATATAATACATAAACATAGATAGATATATAGCTAAATATCAAAAATAAATAATATAAAATAAACGTACATAAATACATTTTGTATAGTACACTAAGCGTAATGAAAAATTAGCACAGGTTTACGCAACAATGTTGCTTAAGTAATGCTGCGAAATCTGAGCCTTAAACGATTCCACGCTCTGAGCACGTCTGATGGTCACCGGAAGAGCATTCCAGAGCGCCACAGCCCGTACACAGAACGAAGAGCCAAAAAAGGAGCTCGAGTGAGTTGGAGTACACAGAAGAAGATTTGTAGATGACCTAAGATGAACCGAATGAGTGTCGCAGAGGAAAGTGAAACAAGAACTTAAGTACGACGGCGAAGAAGGAGTAAAAAGAATTTTATACAAAAGGGCGAGAATGCGACTATCTCTTCGGAGACGAATTGGAAGCCACTTGAGCTTTACGCGAAACTGGGACACGTGATCATATTTCCGAAGACCGAAAATAAATCTTATACAAAGGTTCTGGAGGCGCTCAAGCATATCAAATTGCTCCTGTCTAAGATCGAGGTAGCATGCGTCCGCATATTCGAGGATGGGAAGAAGAAGGGATTGAGCTAACGCAACCTTGGTGGCAGTAGGTAAAAAATTACGGATTCTTCTCAATGACGCTGCTGAAGCATAAAGCTTACGCTTCAGAGATCGAACTTGGGGGTCCCATGTGAAGCACCTATCAAAAATAATTCCAAGGTTTTTAACCTCCGCACTATAAGGTATAGTTACACCGTTGAAAACAATTTTAGTGATTGTGTTAAAATCGACCTTCGAAATTAACCGCGAACTTCCTATGATTATAGTCTGAGTCTTAGAAGGGTTGACTGTAAGACCAAAAGACTTGCACCATTTCTCAATACGAAGCAAGTCAGCATTGACTGACTTAACCGCGTCGTCCAAGCCGTCCAAAGAAGCTTGAGCATACACTTGGAGATCGTCAGCATAGAGGTGGTAGGAAGAAGAGATAAGAGAAGTTACTGCATTAATAAAAATAGCAAAAAGTAAAGGAGAGAGAACGCCACCCTGAGGAACGCCGGACCGTGTATCGCACCAAGAAGAGACAATATCTTGTATTCGCACACATTGCCGGCGACCATACAGGTAACTACGAAACCAGTCAATTGCCGTTGGAGATATGTTAATCGAATGGAGCAAGGAGATAAGGATATCGAAATCAACAGTGTTGAACGCATTGCTGAAATCGAGTAGGGTGAGGACAGTGAGCTTTCTGTTGTCCATTCCCAGCCTAATATCATCAGATATTTTAACGAGAGCAGTGGTTGTACTATGGCCGGGACGGAAACCAGATTGCAGAGGGTTCAAAAGGTTATTGCAGTTCAGAAAGTAACTAAGTTGGGAGTGGATAAGGCGCTCAAGGACTTTAGAAAGGAAAGGGAGAATGGAGATGGGACGATATTCTGAAGGAGATTTTGGATTAGGTTTTTTTGGAATAGGAACGATTTCAGCTTCTTTCCAACACGCAGGCACAGATTTTAGAGAGATAGAAGCATTAAGGAGATGGCAAAGGATATGTAGGATTTCGTCAAGGATAGGAACAATCATATTACGACTAATGCAATCCGAACCGACAGCATTAGAAGCAATAGACAGAATATTCTTTTTAACATCACAAGCGGCAAATTCACTAATGACAAAAGGAGCATGGTTGGGTGTTGGTAGAGACGAGATGAGATTCAAAGTTGAAAGCTTGTCATTGGCATCCATGTGCGATGACGAAGAAAAGTGTTGATTTAAAGAATTTACGTCTACGTTTTGAGGGTTAGAATTTTGTTGTGATTTACCAACACCCAACGTACGGAGAAACTTCCAGACTTTAGCTGGATCACCGTTCTCTACATATTTATGAATATGGTGACGTTGTGCATCCCTACACACCCTATTGCAGCGATTCCGTAGTAACTGAAATTTCTCTTTATTACGATCGTTCGGGCAAGATCTGAACCTACTTTTGGCTAACGCTTTCAGATGTAATAGCTTTTTAATGTCATCTGTTAACCAAGGTGCCGGCAGGTGTTTCATCTTTATTGCACGTACAGGAGCATGGACATCATATAGTTGTATTAGTTTCTCATTAAAAACTGACACCTTACCGTCAATCGACTTAGCATTAAGAACTGATGACCAATCAATATCACCAGCGTCATCGCGTAACTTTCCTACATCAATCGTACCAAAGCTGCGTTGCATCAGGATTTTGGGTTTATTCTTGGGAGGACGAATTTTATAAGATAAAAAGAGGACATCGTGATAAGACAAGTCATGAGTAGTGTGAGAACATTGACCGAATTTGGCGACACTGTTAGGGGACGACACAAAAATGAGATCTAACAAGGAGGGGACACAATTTGGAAAGTGGTGGGTAGCGTTCATAGGCAAAATGTACATGTTGCTTGAGTGTATAATTGATTGCAGTTTAGAGCAACGCAGGTCAGACTTCAGCAAGCATGTATTAAAGTCACCCATCACTATGGCGTGGGAATAGGAAGGGAGAAGGTGTTCTAAGAGAGTTTCAAAGGAAGTGAAGTAATCAACATTTTTGTCACGACTGTAGTAGACTCCGAGAAGAAGTTTGGTATGGGAAAGATGAAGCTCAAGGAAAAGGTGTTCACCAGCGTTGGTGGGAGGAGGTTGAGAAGAAGAGCTAATTATAGAATAAGATATATTAGAGCGTAGGTAAATGGCAACTCCGCCACCTGGTCTGTTAGTTCGGTCATTGCGGATAAGTGTAAAGCCAGGAAGAGAGAAAGAAGTACTAGGAAGGCAAGGTTTAAGCCAGCTTTCGGAGACTAGTACAGCGTGAATGTTGTTTATGTCGAAAGACGCCAGAAACTCAGGATAGTGGGCTGGAATACTTTGTGCGTTGACGTGAACGACGTTAAAGTGCTTAGGTACATCATTAAAATGACTAGAGAGTGTGTCACTCAAAGATGGTATACTCAGAAAGCTATCATCAGAAATCGCAGCATCGTTATCAGACGATAACGAGAAAAATGTTTCGCTATCATTGCTATTGCGCTCAATATCAAACATTTTAGTGTATATAGACAATATATATATATATAATATGCAATAATAATAAACTAAAGTAAATAAATAACGAATAAACAAATTATAGTTTCAAACTTAATAAATAATTCAAGGCTACACACCCACCTGCCGATTGTGTTACGTATTTAAAATATAAAAAGTTAAAGTGCACAGAACAGAAAATTTGTATAAGCTAACAACACAATGACGATACAAACAAACAAAACGACTATATCAAGATATACAAGTGATTAGCTAATAATTCATTAGGTTTTTTAAAATGTCCAAAATTATCTTGGCAAATGTATCGCTTGTGCGTAACCGATTAAAAAACATCCATATTTTTCAACAGCTGTCACTTACACAAACAAAATCATTAATTCATTATTGTAAAATACTTATAAAAAATAGTTTAATTGTTGTTTACAGTGAAATATTCATTAAAAAATATCGAAGGTACATAGAATCAACTAATATGCAGCGAAGGTATACTGTATCGTGAAGCGATTACCCTCGTTTAATAGGAATCAAAAGGATTGAGATGAACGTAAACAAAAACAACAAAAATCACTTCACGAATTTACCTCGCCGTGTCTTCAAGTCCTTGGTCATGGCTACTGTCTTCACGTCTTTGATAACGGTAGCACCCACTATCTGACGCTCAGGAGTCTTCGGGGCACGAGAGGTAGTCGCCGTTTCACCCGGGATTGCAGTGAGATCTTCCAAAGTACTCACACGGTGCGGAACATCATCCGATCCTTTCACAAAGATGTCTCCTTGCCTCGTCCAGCACCTGGTGATCCCAAAACGCCTCCGAGCTGCTACGAACACCTCATGCCGCGTCCGTGTTAAAAACTCCGAGAGCGTAAAACTGCTTCCCTTAAAGTTAGTCTTGGCTGACCAGATTTTATCTCGGATGGTCACGTCCACAAGCTTGAAGAGCACAGGCCTCACCTTGTCAGGGGTAGCCCGACCCATCCGGTGGCACCTGCTGATGTCAGCGGGAGAAAACTTCCCAATCTTCAGCCGTTCAGTGAGCACTTTGGTTACCAACTCTGATGTTTTCTCGTTTGACTCCTCGGGCAGGCCGTGAAGCAGCAATATCTTCCTGCGAGCACGCATCTCACCATGATCAATTTGCTGCGCCAAGACACTAATCTGGTTCTGAAGAACCCGAAAAGTGGCCACAACAAATGATTTGAATGCAGCAAATTCTGCAGCCAAGCCATCCGGCTTGTGAGGAGTAGTGCTGGGTAGCTGTCCTTCAAATGATTCCAGACGCTTATGGAATGCAGCCATCATTTCATGGAAAGACTGCTGGATTGCATCCATTCTGTAGTGAAGTGAAGTGAAGTCCAATCAAAGGTTAAATTACTCAGTGCACAGTGATAATACTGGAGAATTAACACATTAGAGGCAGGTAGGGTGTGTCAATGCATGTAATTATACATAAAATACTAGAAATTTATTAGATTTACTATTATTTAGTAATTAAAATTTGCAGAGAATTGTAAAACACTGTTGTCAATTTAACACCTACCCCCAGAAAAAAAAAGATAACGGTTCATTGATAGAATTAGTAAATTGTATTGTTAATTGGGCGTTACTTACCATGATTATCTATCTTGTAAAACAAGTACCTATCCGATATTTCTCAACGGTTTCAAATTCCGGTTTGACTAAAATTCAGTAATCCCAACAGCGAAGATGTATAGACAGAAGCAGTACATCCCTCACTCTTAGGATCTGGAAACCTTTAAAGGATGAAAAAGTTTTTTCTGGGCAAGCGTGTTGCACTTTTAACTTTATTTATGCCCTGTCTTACTTGGCTAAATCTAACTCCATTCGAAAAAAAACTGAGTTACGAGAAAGTCAATTGAGTTGTCTGAGGTCGAAACACGGATTCAACACCGACGAAATTTACTATTTGTAAGACAATTGTAAAACATGCCCAAATAGCCCTCAAATGAACCGAGGCTGCATACGTGGTAAGACATAGTAACGGCAAGCACCGGTGAGCTTGATTCTTATCTACCGGCGATCTTGTTGCATACTTGATTCAAGCTCAACTTTGTCTCTTTGAGTTCGTTTTGCGACACAAACGGTTTTTTTGTAGGTTGAGTGACTATAAGATCCGCCTGATGTTAAGCGGTAATCGTCGCTTATCTGCAACATAATAAATGCTGATGACGTTTTGCCAACCCGGAGATGTTTAAGGATACCTTTCTGAGTGGAAAAATCTATACTGATTTGAGTTTCTTCAAACATTCGGTTGATTTTTAGCTCGTGTGAACTTTTAGTATAGACTACAGAGGTAAATATTTGACAGGATAATTACCTACCGATTGCAGATAAACATTCCTTTGGTTGACAACCAACTGGATCATTGGATGGCAAAGATGTCAAACATATGTGACCCCGTGAAACAAGTAGATACGTATGAATGGTGGTATATGAATCCATGAAACATGTATGTATGATTACCGACAATACAACGTCGAACCTTAACAAACCGTGAAACATATAGAGATATGAAACTCGTACGGACCACGGGTTCACGGGTTCACGGGTTTCACGGGTCCGTTAAATTGTTTGTACATGTCTATAACTAACTAACAACTTCGGAGGTAAACATATATTCACCGTTGGAGGCGCTCAGCAGAATTGGCTGTGGCACCAGCTCTGTCTCTGGAAGATGGAATGGCGGCAAATTATTAACGTTATTTATTTCCTTAACAAATCAAATTTCCATGGCATAAGAGTTACATCCGTCTTTTACCATCGTCACGCGGAAACACTCCGTTCGAGTAAGGCTGGAATTTTGACGGTGGAAAAAGTATGACATTTGATATCATTCAAGCTGGCGTGGCGGTCAATACGATCACAGCTTTTTGAGTAAGAGACACCGAGTTGATCAACAGCAATACCACACTGACGATTAACAATGATGATTTACGAAAGGCAATTGGTAGCTGTTGGAAACGTAAATCTGAGGATCGGGCGAGTGGAGTATTATTGGAAAAGCCTATGTCCAGCAGTGGAGGAATGTGGGCTGATTATGATGAATACCACACTGGTAGCGATGGGCTTCATAGCACCTCGCATGCAAGCGCCAGCTAACAGCTAGACGAAATGTACTTTGCTGCTACGATACTTAAAGATGCAAAAGCTTGTAACCAAATGCCGATTCTCACACAGATACACAAAGTCTAAATTCGTCTATGAGTGTTTGCAAATGGTAAAATATTATTCACATTGCCATCCAAATAAGTTTCCATCGTCCAAGTACAATAATTACTGATTTGGACGTGTTACAAATCTATAGTTAACCTCAGGAGCCTATTAAACCTACTAAAACGCATAACTTTTTGTTCCTAGTTTACCTTGTCATAATGAATGTAGCATAATGTATAGTGTCATAATGCAACTTTCGCATAATAATCATTTTTGGCGTCATGTGTTTTAAGCATAACAATCTATTGTACTACATTTAATTCGACTATTGATGAGACGCATAATAGTTTTTAGGCATTTTTTTATTTGTTCTATTTTTTTAAGATGCCGTTTAAATCGCATATTATTTTTCCTAATTTACTTTGTCATAATGAATGTAGCATAACATATAGTGTCATAATGTAACTTTTGCATAATCGTTTTTTGGCGTAATGTGTTTTAATTATAAAAATCTATTGTACTACATTCAATCCGACTGTTGCTCAGACGCATTTAGGCATTTTTTAATTATTTGTTGTGCTACGTAATACATATCCAGGTTATATAGGGTCCAGATCCGACTCGGAGCACCCCGACTCCACCTAGTCTTGTAGCTACTACCCCTAGAGTGTATTTAAAAAATGCGGCAGCCAGAAGCTCAAGGGAGGTCCTGAGTGGAGCGATCCATGCGACGCCAAGCGTAGCGAAAGGGGGAGATGGCTAGCGAAGCGAGCTGGTGACCTCTGTAGTGGAGCGCAGGCCGAGTATGGAGAAGTGACACTCAGGGCTGACCACAGAGCTTCTGGCGGGAGCCCACCCGGAGCCAAAAAGTGCACCATATGTCTTAGGTGTATGTAGGTTTTAAAGTCTTAAAAACGTTATGTCTACATAAATTAGTACAAAAATTGTTATACTACTGCATAGTCGTGCATAGATATTCCATTAAATTAGTAGATACCTACATTACGAATAATAAATTTTGTTGTCAAAGTACCCACCCGCATTTCACACACCAACATATTTTATTTAAATAATGTTGGTACAGTCCGCTCTTTGCACTTGTTTTGTAGTTGCGTTTTGCGTTTAAAGTTTATGCCTTTGATCATTATGTTTAAGTATTGTCATGCTTTTCTCAATGCCATGCTTTTCCTTTAAACATTATGCTATTTATAGTTATGCGTCGAAACATTATACTAAGTTATCTGTATGCTATATATGGCTATGCGTTTAAACATTATGCTAAGTTATCGTTATGTCATATATGGTTATGCTAGTTAACATTATACGAAGACAGTTATGCGTTTAGTTGTTATGGTAAATGATCATTAATCCTAAAAACGTTATGCCTACCTAAAATAGGACAAAAAATGTTATGCCACCCCATATAGACCCGTTAACCTCATGTTAGTAGTATGTGTATCATGTAGTTAAAATGACATGTAATTGTGAACAGCAAATAATAAGTGCCATAAGTGAAAACATTTCAAGTATGAGTTGTAAACCAATAAAAAGTCGTTTTATTATTACCGAAATAGCACAAGGTAGTAAAATATGATAAAATTCAATATCTCTCGTAAAAATTGTGTCGTTTTTTAAATGTTTATTGTATGTTATTTAAAAGTACTCCTGTTTTGATAACTGCGGAAATAAAAAAAGTAATAACTACTTTTTTATTTGTAGAAAAAAAAATGGCTAAAATCTATTTAAAAAAATATAAAGCTTAAAAAAATGTGATTTTCAGAACACGATCAGACCAATGAGGTGATTTTAGAAAACAAAGTAACCTGAAAACATTTTTAAATATATTTTAATTTTTGATAAAATATTATTAAATTAAAATAACAAAGTTCTCAATTTCCTTTAACGGTGGTGAAAACGCAAATGGTGGATAATTTAAAACTTTTTGGGGATTGGAGCTTCATGGGTTTTTGCTACAGAAATATTTTTAGCAAAACTTCATATCTATAGCAAACTGTAATAATAATAATTTATTATTATTATTCTTATTATAATAATAATAAGCCTGTTAAATATTACAAATGTTTGATTAAAGAAATATCTAACTATAAAAAATATATTACACTTTTTCTTTAGATATTGGAACCCCTGTTAGGGTATCTACGAGTAAATCTTCAACGAGTAAAACGGTTTCTTCTAGGTAAACACGATCTATCGTAGACATGGTCGTCGCGACATCAAGCCGATGGATGGCCATCAAGCATAATATTCCGAGAGCTGGTAACAAAATTTGGGTATGTATTTGAGGCAAGCAGATAACTTGTCCCTCTACACCCCCCGTGTAGGGGGTGCCGACTTGGCTGGAGAGAAGCGGGGCAACATGAATCCCTCAATTTAGATCACTTGGTACCGAAGCTCTCATATAAGGCTATCCATGATTCAAACAAAGTTAGGATGCCATGTACAGAAACAAAGACACAAAAATACACGTCAAACGTTACGTTTTACGTTCCCGTCACGTTCCCTTTTTTTTATCCCTCTGTAGGTCGAAATTAGTTATGTAAATACAAAAAATACTGTGAAAATGAGATACTTATTACGAATTACTTCTTTGTATTCTTTTTAAACTTGTTGAATGTTATGAATAGTTTTATGTTGTTATTTTTCCGTGACCTTATCAATATGTGTCATGATTCATTTGATTTTGATTTTCACGCACCAAACCACCGCACACAACGATATTATAATATTATTACATGTAGATAGTAAATTAGCAGTAATTTTCCTCAAGATTCTCCTATCCAATCCACATTGTCTGTCTTTAATTGCCTTTGATAACTTTATTAAAGTGAAATAGTTTATTTCCAGACTTTACATCCAATCCTACTAATATTATAAATGTCACAGTTTGGATATTTGTTGCTCAATCATGTCGGAACAGCATCAGTCATCCATTCAGGATCGGAATTAAATTTTAACACAGTTTGATTATCGTCTCGAATTTAAGGTTACGGCTTTCATCGCCAGAAAATAATGGAACCGAGAACCACCCAGGTTAACTAGCGGGGCGCTGCTAGTAAAATTATATAATTATTTGGAATACCCAGATAATAATATTCCTAAAAAATATAAATATACCTTAGCTCATAACAATTTGTGAAGCAAGAAATGGTTAAACATATACATATAAAGATTAAAATCAAACCAGCCTTTCTTTGCGCCGTAATAAGACAAAATAACAAAAAGGCACATCGAAGAATTTCACCGAAGAGAATGGCTACGAAGTGCTACATAGTGTAGGAAGATGACGGTTACGCCGTAGCGACTGTAATATTGTAAGCCTAACAAATTAGAATTATTTTTAACATAGAAGTGTACTTTCTTTTTTTGGACGTGGAGCAGAGGCATTTACGCAACCCTTCCACAGACGATCGGGCTATGTCGGACTCCACATCATGTATGGACATTGTGCCCCTACCGACTAAAACCTCCACGGTGCTATTTGCTGCTTACAGTGGGAACACGGGACCGCGATCGCATTCTTCCGCGAACTCACTGCGGCTTGCCCGTCTCCAGGCCTTCCTATAGGGCATACTCCGTCACTGACGCACATTAACCTAGGAAACGCCGTGACCACCTCGGGGACCAAACAGCAAGTAGCTTAGCTACCTTAGCTACCAGATGGCTCCCGCGTCTGGATACCCTTGGTCCCGCGACGGGTCAGGTCTGTGATCCCGCCACATTTCGGCTGCAGAGGATAGGGAGAACGGTGCACCGCATTACCGGCACTCCTCTACCCCTGCAGCCCCACTGCGTTTACCATCAGTCGTTGACGACCACGCAACGCCGCTGCGGGCAGGGAGAACGGCGCACCGTAATACCACAGTATAAAGAAACACTACCAGTACTTCATCGCCTTTGATCTTGGGAGAAACGCCGATAATGTCTAGACACGGGTAGGGCTGTCGCAATTTTAAAAACGTGGCACCAACATAAAATTGAAACATACGGAAGACATCCTGAGCCGCGCTCCTGGAACATTGTTATGTAGGCAATCCAGGAGCGCGCTTCCCGCGTCTCACCCCGCACGCCCCGCACGATTGCCCCGTCTAGACGGTTTCATCGAACGACTGTATGATTTAATAGACTGTGGTAATACCGGCACTCCTCTCCCGCTACGGTCTCTCCTCTACTACCACGACGCCCATCACCAAGCATTGCGGATTACGGATTGCGGCCAGCCTCAGTCGCGCCGGCGACTCTTAAGGCCTGTTTTCATTTTGATTAGTACGCGTGCGAGTGAGTGGTGCAGGTGTTGAGTGATTGGTAGCAAACACGTGTGGACACCGATTGATTATTGCGAGTGCATAGTAATCAGTCACTCGCACTCGCAATCGCACTCGCACTCACACTCACAATAATCAAAATGCAAACCGGCCTTTAGCCGTATCGCTGTCAGCTTAGAGCCCAAAGTCATAGCGAGCGGCCACACCGCAGTTTCCTCTCAGCTTCTCCGTGGCTGACCAGGCCACGGCTACTGAGCCCCCTTGCCTCGTCAATGCAGGAACCACTCAGGGAAATAAGCACTTCTTGTTCTACCCAAACGAAGCTACGGCGGACGGCGGACCACTAGTTAATAATCCTATACCTACTAGACATAAAACTGCCACCTAAAAACCTTAACATTTACCTACAGTATTTTTTCCTGGCCTTAGGAGGAAAATAATTTGGAAAACAGAAAAGTTAAAAGACAGTGTATGAAAACATTAGGAAACAATTAAACAACACACAGGCAAAATAATAATTAGTTAATACTTTATGAGTGTGAAAGAAAAATCCGTGGTGCCATAGTTGGTAGAACGTTCTCGGTTCGAATTATTTCTGCACCCTGCATCTCTGAGGATTTTTCCAAATACAGATGTACAGTTTGTCATCACTGCTGGCTATAACAACGAAGGAAAACATCGTAAAAAAAAAACAGGACGTTCCCAGAATCTTTCGAGGTTACGCGTCGTCTGCCAATTCGCACTGAGCCAGCATGGTGGATTACAGTGTTAGCTCTCTGCTTGTGAGAGAAGGTCCCAAAATCCCAGCAGTGGGAACATTTAGTGGGCTACTTATACATTTATAGCGTTTGATTACATTATTACATGTGCGTAAAAAACAAAACGTATTTCGTTCTCTTTACGTCCGTACATACGTGTACCTACGTAGTAGGAGATCCAATGAAAAGAAAGAACTGACGTAAAATAGGTATCGTCTTAATGTTATAGTTTTAGTATGAAAACTAACGTGGTTATTACACATTTTAACGCGCGACGCGATCGAAACTCGAGTCGGACTGTTCTGACTATATTATACGCGAGTTACCCGTGTATTTGTTTTAAAACACTTAGATAACTTTCACAAACCATATTTTATCAAATTCAAAATACTCTCTCTTACTTCACTATAATTTTATGTTTTAGAATGTTGTAAATTTGTTAGAAAATAGTTGTTAGAAAGAATTCATCGATAAATTTGCGGATCAACCTCGGAAGACTCCGCGAAACATTAGATCTCAATATAGGCACAAACTTGTTGAACCTACATCCCGGTTAGAAATGCATAGCGCAGGCCCTCACTCGATGGCTGCTAAAATTTACAATAAGCTGCCAAATGACCTAAAAGACTTGGAAAAAAATGACCAATTTATTGATTGTCTAAAGAATATATTAGAGAATAAATGCTATTACAAACTACAAGATTTTTTTCAAGACAATTTTGATAACCTAGAAATGAGACGTTCCGTTGCCACTTTTGCCATGCCCTTATAGAGCCATATGTAATGACTATAATAACTAATAACATCACCTGAGTGTACTGTACCTGTTTGAGGTTTTTATATGGTATTATTAGATATTATTAGATTGTAAGATGGCACCCCTTGATTTATATTCTTCCTCTTTGATCCTGAATCTGTAGAAGTGTAGTCACGTCAATAAATGTGTTCTTCACAATTAATAATGACATCGTATTTTATTTTAAAATATGGCGCAGTCGAATAATTAATGAAGATAACTACGAAAAGTTCCTTAAAAAGCAATGTCCACAGATGAAGAACTCAACAAAACAACTCCCAAAACCTTGTTAGAAAACAAGAGTAAAAAGATGGCGTCCACGGCGTCAGTAAAATTGCCGCCGAACTTCCACATTAATGGAACCAATGCAAGCCAAGAATGGGCTCTGTGGAAAGTATTATTTGAAGATTACATGATAGCCACAAGAAATAATGATGCGGATGACAAAATAAAGTTATCTATTTTGCGAAACATGGTCGGGCCAGAGTCTACGAAAATAATACTAAATTTACCCATTGAAGACAAAAATGACTATAACCAGGTTCTTAGAGCGATAGAATTATACGTCAATCCTAGATGCAACGAAGTATTTGAAAGATTTCTGTTCAACCAGAGGGTTCAGAAAGAAGGGGAACCATTTGATGTATTTCTGGATAGTTGCAGACAGTTAATAAAGAACTGCAACTACGAGTCTACAAAAGACATTATTAATCAACTACTGAGAGATAAAATAGTACTTGGTATTAGAAACAAAGCATTACAAGAAGCTTTATTGCGGATAGATGAATTATCCTTGGAAAAAGCAGCTAAGTTTTGTAGAACCCATGAGGCCAGTAGAAAGCAAGCGGAACAAATAACTGGAAGCAGCAGTAAAAGTGCCACAATGGAAATGGAGATAAATAGAGTACAGCGCTGCAATAAAGGTAAGCCAAAGGGCAAATCATCGGAAACTACAAGTTTCAAGTGCACAAGATGTGGATTCAATCACCCCAAAAAAGCCTGTCCAGCCTACAAAAAACAGTGTTTAAAGTGCCGTAGATATAATCACTATGCAAACATGTGTCGTTCTGTCAAAAAAGAAGTTAATGATGTAAATGCAGAAGATAGCGACAACAGTCAAAGTAGTAGTGAAAATGTATTGTTCTGTAACTCGGTAAATAGCTCTCAATTTTCAGACTGGAAGGAAAAAAATACTGATAGAAGATAAGTTACTGGAATGTAAACTTGATACAGGTGCTGATGTCAGTGTCATACCACAGTATGTATTTTCTAAATTAAATTCTAACTTAAATGTAAGGCCAACAAAAATTAGATTAGAAGGATTTGATGGATCCACTACAATTCCTAAGGGTATAGTTAATTTAAAATGTTCATACAAAGATAGCGAGGCTTACATAGATTTTATGATTATTCCAAAGGGGAAATCGTTATTGCTCAGCAGTGAAGGTTGTGTTAAACTAAATTTAATTAAAAGGGTCTCTATGATAAGTAAAATTGATTCATTGGAAGGCTCAGAAAAAGAGCAATTTATAAATAACAATATTGAGATGTTTAAAGGGACTGGTAAATTCACAAACTTATGCACGATTCCAACAATAACTTGTGAAGGAAAAATAAGTTATCCATCATCAAGGATTCCTCACAAGCTTATGTCACCTCTTAAGCTCGAATTAGATAGACTAGTAAAACGAAATGCAATACAAAGAGTTGACAAAATTTCAGAAAAAGCCTGTATTAATAAAGTAGTAATTATTGAAAAAACAAATAAAAAATTGAGGCTTTGTCTGGATCCAAGGGATTTAAATCAATACATTGTGAGAAAACCTACTACTATGCCTACTATAGAAAATATTGCTAGTAAACTACATAACAAAAAGTGGTTTACTGTTTTAGACCTGAAGGAAGGGTTTCATCATTGTCCACTTGATAATGAATCTTCCTGGAAATGCTGTTTTTCTACACCATTTGGAGTGTACCGATATCTAGTTTTACCCTATGGTCTAAAGAATGCACCTGATCTCTTCCAAGAAGAAGTGGAGAGAAACTTTGGTGACATTGATAATGTTGTAATATGGTTCGATGATATTTTAGCTATGGGGGAAACTGAGCTAGAACACGATAAAGCAGTATCTGAAATTATGAAAAGGGCTAAGAAAATAGGAGCAGTATTCAATAGTGAAAAACTTCAGTATAAACAAAGGCAAGTAAAGTATGTTGGTCAGGTATTTAGTGCAGAAGGAATGAGTTTGGATCCCGACAGAATAGAGTCATTAGTTAACTTAAAATCACCTAAAAATAAAGAAGAACTCCAACGAGTTATTGGGTCTTTTAATTATATAAGAAGGTATGTGCCACATATGGCTGATTTATTGTCACCTCTTTGTCAATTATTAAGAAAAGATGTAAATTTTGAATGGCTACCTGTTCATGAAAAAAGTTTCAATTTAATTAAGGAAATGGTTGTACAGGCTCCGGCTTTATTACCATTTGATCCTGAGAAAAAAATTGTTTTACAGTGTGACGCATCCCAGAAGGGCTTGGGTTGCTGTTTGTTTCAACAAGATAAATTAGTAGCTTGTGCATCTCGTGCTATGAACGAATCGGAAATGAATTATAGCCAAACTGAAAAGGAACTGTTGGCTATTTATTTTGCTACACAAAAGTTTTACCAATTTATATATGGGGTCTCTGTAGAAGTACATACTGATCATAAGCCTTTAATTTCCATTTTAAATAAACACATAAATAAAATTGGTTCAGTCAGGTTACAGAGACTAAAATTGAAATTACTTATATATGATTTACAATTGAAATATATACCAGGTAAAAATTTACATTTTGCAGATTTGTTATCAAGAGATTACTTAAATATAACGACCAGAGATCCAGAAATGTATGAATTTGTTCATTCAATATCTAGATACTTACCTATGACTCCTGAAAGACTTAGTATTTTCAGAAATGAGACTGCAAAAGATATTACTTTACAAAAACTAACCAAATTTTATTATGATGGTTGGCCAAAATCAAACTGTGTTCCAAAGGAATGTAAATTTTATGAAAAACTATGTAATGAAATTTATGTGGAGGCTGGAATAGTGTTCTTAGGCTATAAAGTTATTGTGCCAAAGTCTTTGAGACCTTATGTTTTAAAATTAATTCATCAAGGTCATATTAACTCTTCCAAGGCAATCTCAAAAGCAAGAACATTATTCTATTGGCCTGGAATGTCAAATGATATTATGTCCTTTACCAAAAAGTGTAGAACTTGTGAAAAACATAGTCGAGCAAATTTTAAGGAACCATTGTTGCCTCATAAAGTTCCATTATTCAATTTTCAAAAAGTTGGTGTTGATATTCTACATTTTTCGGGGAAAGATTACTTTGTCTGTATTGATTATTACTCTCATTGGATAGAAATTATACCGCTGATTGATAAAAGTTCATCTTCAGTTATACATGCTATGCAAGAAATTTTCACTAGGTTTGGCTATCCCGCTGAATTAATTTCAGATAATAATCCGTTTAACTCTTATGAGTGTAGAGAGTACTATAGAACTAAAGATATAATTTTAAAAACTAGTACACCCCATTATCATCAAAGTAATGGTATGGCAGAGAAAGCAGTGGGGATAAGTAAACAGTTAATGAAAAAATGTAATGAAGATGGTGCTGATTTCAGAGAACATTTAATGATATATAATAACAGTCCAGTTTGTAATCTAGATGTAAGTCCAGCTCAAATTTTGCAATGTAGAGTGTTACGTTCCCAAATACCTGTAATTTTACAAAATTTAAAATCTAAGATTCCTAAGGATATCTATAAAAACTTAACTACTAATCAAAGAAAATATACTTATAACTATAACAAAAATGTAAGAAAAACTAATAATAGCTTTATACAGGGAGAAGATGTAGTATTTAGAACAGAAAAAGACAAAATATGGCAAAAAGGAGTTGTAATTGATAAGGCAACTGAGCCACGATCTTATTGGATCAAACCAGAAAACAGTAATAAAGTACTAAGACGTACAAGCTTTCAATTGCGAAAATCTTTTACAAACCCTGAGCCTAATTCTGCCTTTTCAGATAGCTTATGTTTTGATCTTAATAATGAGAGTGTAAAATCTGATCCAAAAGAACAAACTGTTAATCTAGGGGGAAATACAGAGGAAAACCATGAAGATCAAACTCGTGGATTAAAGAAATCTCGAAGTGGTAGAGTTATAAAGATTCCCTCGAGATATCTTTAAAGGGGGAGGTGTTTGAGGTTTTTATATGGTATTATTAGATATTATTAGATTGTAAGATGGCACCCCTTGATTTATATTCTTCCTCTTTGATCCTGAATCTGTAGAAGTGTAGTCACGTCAATAAATGTGTTCTTCACAATTAATAATGACATCGTATTTTATTTTAAAATAGTACCTACATATGACGCAATAAAAATTTGCGTATTGAGTATTGAAAATGTTATAGTTGTTTATAAGCGGCGCTTACCACTGAGACGTATACGACTGTCATATAATTTCAAATCTTATCCTACTATAATATTACAAATGCGAAATTTTGTATGTTTATTTTCTAAATTACCTACGTCAGAGCGGCTGAATGGATCGGTTGAAATCTGGACCATAAATTGTACGCTGGAATGGCACGTAGGCTCATCGTGGGAAAATTACGAGAACAGAAACTACGGGTAAAACCGCGGGGGACGGCTAGTTCTTTATTACAATTACACAATATAATTGGATATAATGAAACATTCAAACCACCTGAAACAAAGAATACAATTTCACTGGTTTTTGCAATCATCATGACATTGGGAAAATGACTCATCATCATTGTTTTTTTTAAATAAATCTTGCATCAAATAAATAAACACTGGTGAATATTTCATACACAACACCATATAACCCGAAACTAAGCAAAGCTTGCACTATGGGCGCCAGATAGCTGGTATAATAGGTAATTCATTAAATCGTTATACATAAAAACACCCAGACACAGAACAAATATTTGCACTGGATGGGAATCGATCCCATGACCCACGGATCACAGGTAGACTTACTACCAACTAAGCCACGAGGCCAGTCTATATAGGAACATAGTTCATCTATTGATCCAGTAGGTATGATTTGTGTTTTGGAAGCCTGTATGACCATATAAATTCGTGAAACACTGTGATAACACAGGTTTAACATTACCTAATAATTTCACAGCGATATCCTTGGTATGGACAAGGGTAGTGCAATATTAATCAAATCTTATTATAAGAAACTGAAATCACTATTCGATGTTATCAGACGTTCGGCGTAATCAGCAATCGATTTTGCCTTTTGAAGTTGCCGTTTAACTTCGAAGAGTTGATACGAAAATTACAAATTAGCTTTGTTTCCGGCTGTGCATTACAAAGTACTTGATGCAATAAAAACCAATCGTTTAAATGACCTCGCGCGTTTAATTAAAACAGTAGTCGTCAAGTGATCGAAATTCGATACCATACAATTTGACCGCAGACACGCAGACGCAATAAACACAAGAACAAAACTAAAATTTTTGATGTACCCCCGACTACCTCGGAATTGTAATTTGTAGAATGTGCTACTGGCCAAACCCTTTCATTTGATACCCATATTGAGGAAGTAGTGAAAAAAAATGTAATACGTCGTTTTGTGAATATTTATATTCGCCATGTAAATATCTTCTATACCACCCAGGGTTACAGGGTTACATGAGGCCGAAGAACTAACATAGGAACCAGTAGTCATCATTACAACCAAGTCTAAGCCGAAAATACATGAGAAAGTGCCGCACACATTTATTTGTATCGGCGTACGGAATCTTTATATAATACACCGATGACATCAAAGACGATGCGATTTGGCGTTTTGTGTAGCAAACGTCGACTGGGCCACCGAGTGCCATCAAGGATTAAGTACCACTTCAATATGGCTATTAAAGATCGCAACGTGGCGGTGATGAAAGGTTAAGAAAAAGTTAGATCTGAAAAATTAGGTATACGCACAGGTGATGCATTAGGTATTTAAATCTTTCTGCATACCGGATGCAACACACAAATTAAACTGGATAAAAAAGGCATGGACTCCAGAGTCCTTAAATCAGAGTCGCGGGGTCGTACGGGAGTATAGGGATCTAACGACCTTGACCCAAAGTCGGAGCCCTTGCGGGCCCTCCTCGCAGGGGATCGGAACCCCCGCATCTGGCTCCAGTCACGCGCCGGAAACCAGTGGCGCGTCACATCCTCGGTAAGGCCTATCCCTAGGTGGGATGCCGGACAGTCCAAAACGTCCTAAGCCCTAGACCTTCCATTGGAACCGGGATGCGAGCCAAAATGGCCGTCATCCCGGTGTCCACTTCGAAGGAGCGAAAGGTTTCTACAACCTTCGTTCCTCCGACTCACACGACCTCTCACTGTTGAGTATCTTGGCTAAGAAGGTTGGTACCGAGAGGTTTGCCCTCACCACTACCAAACCGTGGCTATCCCTAGCCGCGGTTCCGACGCTATGGCCGCATCACGGCCCTGGTCCTTCCACTGAGCACTCTCTAATCAGATTTCTCGTGGAGGACCATCTCCATCTGGAGGACTCATCTGGAAGACAGGAATTTTACTTGACCGGTAAATCAGCCGAGCAATCTTCCCAAGTCTTTCAGTCCCCAACCTCTACACGCACTGCTCAAGGGGGAGAGGAGCGCGTGGCGAAGTTTCCAGCCCCGGCCGGGATTCGCCATCACACAACTAGATGCCACCGAGGCAAGTTGTGGAGTGACGCCCAGGGGGCACCACAGAGCAAGGAAACCTCACCTGACCTCACACAGTCACAGTGGGAGGTTGCCCTACCGCGCCCTACCCTAACGCCAGTACTGAGTGTCGGATGACTGATTTTTAGTTTCTAACAGGTGCCGGCTGATTTATTGGGACACATTTAGTGTCGTCTGACTGATAACAATTATACCCCTACAAAACAGCTAGCCGGGGGGCTAGCTGTTTTCGGCTGACTGATTATTTATCGGTAGGATGTTCCTTGTAGTGGCTATATTATTAGTATTATCAGAAGGTTGTTTTCATCGGATCGTTTATTGGTAGGGGGTTCCCTGTTATCAACTGACTGATTAATTATTTATTATTGGAATAAAAACTGTCGTCGCATGACTCATAACCTCTATTATCGAGGGTTTTAAAGAGGCAGGCTAATAAATCTGCTGTCCTGAAGGAGTATACGACTATACGGAACATACCGAGTATCTGTATATCGTCAAAATTCTTGTTTTCACGCGATTGATTGCCATATATCATGTCTTTATAGATTGGTGTAATTCTTAAATATATCTGATAGTGTGACTTTGATTTATGAATAAAGTTAATCCGGACGTATAATTAATTTTCAAGTAATCTCGTTTAATTTGCTATTATCATCTGTATACTACCAACTAGATAAGACGATTCCAAAAATATATAAGATTTTTTTTTTAATTTACATTACTTAATGTGAAAAACATCACCAAAATGTGTATTCAAACACTGCACTAAGCTCATCGAGATGGAATAAAGGTATACCGTGAATGTTACCGCTCGATAATAATTGGGATGACGACAGGGTCCAAAATATAACATTCTAATTAGTTCCCCGGGTAGATTATGGAAAAATATAGAAACAACAACCTAATAAAGAAAATTTAGTAACATTTGGCTAACTAATTGTTTGTTTAGTCGTCTCGCCTATGGCGTATTCGATATAAATAAAAATATTATGATCGTTTGCTCAAAAATATATTTTTTTAAATAAATATTTTTTCACGATTTATACATTTTTTTATTATTAGAATTCATGTTGAAACGATGAAAAAACACGCAAACTTTTCGGTTTTCTGAACAGCAAAAACAAAAAACAATATTTTATTTCATCATCATCATCAACAGCCCACTAAATGTTCCCACTGCTGGGACTCGGGGCCTTCTCTCGCAAGGAGAGAGTTAAGGCCATAATCCACCACGCTGGCCCAGTGCGGGTTGGTAGATGACACATGACTTCGAAAGATTCTAGGAACCTACATGTCGGTTTCCTCACGATGTTTTCCTTCACCGTTTTAGGTAAGTTAGCGGCGTTACGCACATGACTTCGAAAAGACAGTGGTGCGTGTGGGGTTTGAACCCGGGGTCTCCGGATCGGCAGGCGCCGTTCTCCCGACTAGACCAGCCGTAGCCGTACGTAGCCGTACGATAGCATAGCCGTAGCCGTAGCCGATATTTTATTTAGTCCCCTACAATTATTTTCAATTGAATATTATCCTTGTTTGAAGGCCAAGGCTTTGTTGCGTAGTATTTTTTTAATACTTCTTGGATCTAGATAAGAGCGTGTCTGAATAAGTAGTCAACAAGTCGTTGTTCGATACTACAGGAAATAGATGTAACACTAATTAGTTTTCTATGTAACAACTATTCATTATCGCACTCTAATGAGATTAGCTCTGTTATGACAACAATTGCCGTATAATATTCCATTGAACGCTAGTATAGCGTTAGATAAAGAAAAGCAAGCGACCGATAAGTCAATCTTACCTACGTTTATTAGAACAAACATAGATTTTTAACGAAGGTTTGATAAAGCTCTGCAATGCTTACTTGACATCGGCTGAAGAATTCTTAAGTTTAGACAGAACAACAAGAACTAATAATAGTTGAAAAGAAAACTAAGGTTGTTTCTAAACTAATAAGGCTGAAACTAATTTATTAGGATAATAATTAAATTTTCTGCGAAAAAACAAAAACTGATTAAATTTTAAAATTAAACTCAGACGCTCGAAAAAATATAATGATTTTGTGAAATCTGTATGAAGACATCGTCCAGACAAAGGTAAGCAAATTTTAGTTTTTTGTTGATGTTTCAGAAACCAGTTTGGTGGTTTTTGAAAATGTATCAACAAAAAGAGGACCTATACATACATCTTATATTTTACATCTATATATATATAAGCGAAAGGTCACTCATCAAGGAATCTCAGAAACTACAAATGCTAGGAGTCTGAAATTTTGGATGGAGGTTCCTTTTAGCACGTAGGGGCTCGCTAAGACGGGGTTTTGCGAAATTCAACCCCTAAGAGGATGAAACAAGGGATGAACTGAAATTAAGGGTTGTATGAAAATTCGTCATTTTCAAAGTTATCATATTTTGACACGAAGCAATTAAATGTTTATTCTATCAATTTTGTAATTTGGAACTGTACGGGGATGAAATTGGGGTTGTAAAGAGGGGATGAGTGTCAATATGGAAGTTCCCAACCGTTGAAGGTAAATCCATGAAACTTTTTATATAGATACACTTGACACAGAGCAAACGAATGTTTTTTCTATCAATTTCGTAATTTCGAACTGTACGGGGATGAAATTGGGGTTGAAATGGGGGATGAATTAATGAAATCCAATATGAAAGTCCCCAACCGTTGAAGATAAAACCATGACACTCTGTAAGTATATAGACACTTGACACGAAGCAAACGAATGTTTGTTTTTAGCAATTTTGTAATTTCGAAACTGTACGGGGATGAAATTGGGTTTGAACTGGGGGATGAGTGTCAATATGGAAGTTCCCAACCGTTGAAGATAAATCCATGAAACTCTGTAGGTATATAGACACTTGACACAAAGCAAATAAATGTTTGTTCTAGCAATTTTGCGATTTCGAACTGTATAGGGATGAAATTGGAGTTGAAATGGAGGACGAATGTCTCTTACGCTTTCACACCTAAACGACCGATTTTAATGAAATTGCATAAAATTGTTTTATTATAATCGTAAATGTGTCTGGGTATACAAATAGGTACTACCTGATTTATCTTAGTATTTATTTCGCGCGGACGAAGTCGCGGGTAACAGCTAGCACATCTTATATTTTAGCTTTAAACGAGCAATTCTTGGATGTACCTACTAATACTGTACCTAGCGGCATTACATGACTAAGCATACTAATTATACTTGATACATATAAAGAGCTCCCAGTAATAAAAAAAGAAGAATCTTGAATAAAAAGAGTAGCCGTCTGGATTCGGACCCAGACGTATCATTTCATGATCGTCCAAATCCACCTATATTATACTAACGCGCAACGCGGCGAAATTTACCTTCGCATTCTAATATTAATCTGACAGTGTTGCATGGTCTAAAAACGCGCATAAAACAACATTTTCAATTGATAAAACCTAGCTAGATCGATTTATCGCCTCTGAACCATCTGAATAATAAATTCATGAAAATCGTTGCAGCCATTGGCTTAGTGGGTAGTAGCTCTGCCTGCGAAGCCGAGGGTCGTGGGTTCGATCCCCACCCAGTGCAAATGTTTGTGTGATGAATTCAAATGTTTGCACTGTGTCTGGGTGTTTATATGTATAATAAGTATGTATTTCAAACTATGTAAGTATTTTATCAGCTATCTGGCCGCCATCATACAAGCTTTGCTTAGTTTGGGGTCAGATGGTGTTGTGTGTGAATTGTCCACCAATATTTATTTATTTCACAGATTCAGGTTATACATAGAAAAGTCATATGTAGGTACACTAGCGGTCTGCCCCGACATCGCGGTACATATACTCGTATAGGCTATAACACTGAGGCATATCCAATATCCAGCATATCCAATATCCAGTATATCCAACAATTAAATGATTTTTGAAATCAGGGTGGCGATTCTAAATCCATTCGGTTGCATCCGAGACGGAATCTCATCGCTCGGTCTCTGTCATGCTAAACAGATAAGACAAAGACCGAGAGATGAGATTCCGTGTCGGATGCAACCGAATGGATTTAGAATCGCTACCCAGTCATGAAGCTCCTGAGATTAGCGCGTTAAAACAAAAAACCTCTTGAGTTTATAATATTAGTGATGCAAGTAATCGCTCGCCTCACACGCACACTCGCTTATAGCCGAGCTACACAACTATCGGAACTACCTACGCACTTGCTCCCCGCGGCTCGCCAACTCGTTTCTAATTCTAGCTCTACTCGTTCATCGTCGCCGGTGAGACAACTGCCTCATAGATACAATAATTGCTCGTTTAAAGGTATTAGTTAATAGGTTATTGAGTACAAAGTGCATTTTTGTTTACTACAGTTTTTTGAGATATCAGAGTTAGTTACATAGTTCATAATTAGTAAACGAAACACTAAACACTAAGTTGGGAGAAATCAACTTGACATTTTGGTCAACAATTTTGATATTAGGTGCCAAAGTATTAAATTTTTGGATGACTACGTCTTTGTTCATCTGAAATAAATTAATAGTATTTTGTGAATTTTTTGAGAATTTAATTCCAAACCTTTTAAATTCTGAAATAAGAAGAGTCAAATTAACTAATTAATTTTCTATGTCGTGGGTAACGGGCTTGACTCTAACTTTTTAAGAGGTGACCCCGAGTCCCAGCAGTGGGAACATAAAGTGGACGTAACTTTTAAGATGTTACGTCCACGTATTTATAAATTTATCTAATATAAGTAGTAATTTGTATTTTGAGTTTTGTATTCGTTTTGACAGAAAACATTAATTTTGCAGAAATCAACGCTTGTTCAAATAAAGAGTGAACTTTGGACGTATAATTAAGTGTTTCAAAAAATTCCACTAAATATGTATATTCGAAAAAATATTGACAATAATTTATCGAAGCCTAAGCATAATGATTACCATCACTTACTACGCCGACAAACCACTGAGTCTGTGGCGTAGATTTGTCAAACGCAAAATATTCCAATTATTAAGTAATGCTGATTTAAATAGATAAATTTGATTAGGAAACAACAATTTGTTACTATCAGGAATACGTATCATAAAAACATTCAAGGAACTCAATAAATAAGATATATTTGATCAGTTATGAAGGTAATTACGTTAACACCTTACTATGCAATCGATTTAAATTGAATGAGGGAGCTATTATCGATCATTTTAGGACTTGCCTTTTACCTTTCATGCTCAGAGGATCACTTGAGAAAAGTCAGAGCTCAGAGTTGTATATTTAGTTGCAGCATTTGGCCATAGGTCAGTTACATTGGCAACACTAATCTAATTAAGCTAGAATAACCAATCACAAATGCGCGCTGATTATTATAAAACGATAGTTATCATTAGCAAATACTGATTTGATAGATGTAGCATGAAATGTACCTACCTACTCTAGCGTAAACTTTAGAATCACGCACTTGATTGACTTGACAAACGTAATTGAAAACAAATCACTTCTAATTAGAAGCAAGTAATATGTGTAATAAACCTAAAATACTACGTAAGCCTTAGAGTAAGATCCCAGGGCCGCCAGACATGAAATGTGGTCGATTGAGTAGAGTTAGTAGTTAGTACGTACTATAAACACATGCTTACTCGCTAACTTGCTTAGACGGCCAATTTTGAGATATGAAGCCCTATAATATAATGAAGGTACATACAAACATTACTTACTTCACGTATTTTCTAATAAGTGATTTTCACGTATGCTGTAGGCAATATCCTTAAAAACAAGCCCCCAATACTCCCAGACACTTTCCATCGGCCGTTTTGCTTAACAACTCCAAAATAATAACTTAACTTCACTTACATTCTCATACTCCATTTGTAAATATGTTCGTCCGACAACTATTTTGAAGCTTTTTCCAATAAGACAGACCAAATTAAGGAGCCAATCGTTCCCTAAACTCAACTATGCTTCTGATTTGTGATAAAAACACAAGTGTAAAAGTTTTTTAATACTGTTCTAACTGATTTACAAAAACTCATAGACGGTTTTCGTTTGATTGGTTTAGAACTAAATTTGTCAAAATGCGAACTTTTCGTTTGCGACACATGTCCAGATAAAGATTCGATAATACAGAAATTTAATTATCTGGCCCCCAACATCAAATCAGTTGACAAATGTTCCTCCTGGATTCACCGATTTTAGACGAGTCGTTATCACCTTTTGTCGAGGAAAAAATTCAAAATTTCACGAGAGCCTCCGATAGGCTACTTAAAGTAAACGCCCATATGGCGTTTACAATTATTAGGCAATGTCTCTTTGTTCCGAAATTTATGTACGCTTTACGATGTAGTCCACTGTGGAAACATGGTGAGCTCCTTGGGAGCTTAGACAATGTCGTAAAGGAATCTCTAATATCGGTGTTGAATGTGAACCTGAGTAGGAGGGTCTGGTCACAAGCTTGGCAACAACCACTACAAGCACATATGTATGGGCCACTACCCATACGGTAGGGAGGCCTAGGGGTCCGCCAAATTTCAAGTGTAGCTTTACCGGAATTCTTGTCCTCAGTTCATAGTACTCAAAATCTAATAGACAAAATTCTCACACCCGCATTAGGTTATTCAGAATATTCGGATGTAGTAGTAGCTAATTTGTACGAGGCTAAGAGGCGAGGAGAATGCTTGGAGGCTAGCTTGTCCAAACAACGATTTCCCCAGATAAGATGTCTGTCATCTCATAGACAGTGGGATCGACCGATCTGCCCTTCTGACGCATAATGACCAATATAATCTGTTTTTTTAACGCATAACGACCCATTTGCAAAACACGTATTTTTGTTTTTTTTACCCGACTGCGCGACGCAAAGGAGTGGTAATGTGTTTAACAGTCTATGTATGTATGTATGTATGTATGTATTTATGTTCCTTTGAGGCACTATACAGACCAAACGCCTGGGCCGATTTTTATGATTCATCAGATTATTTTTTATGAATCGATTCCTCTTAATCTGGCGAGTGACACTAAAGACATGACATTAGTGTAAATCCAATATGGCGGATTCAGGACGCCATATTGTCCAAATTAAAAAAATGAAAATCACCAAAATATGTCAAGAGGGGTATCGTTGAATAGGTATTTGAAAATAATGTTTAGCTTTCTCTCAATGTTTTTCGATTTGACTGACCGTTTAGGATGTATATTGATTTAAAGTTGAGTAACAACCATTCTCACATTTATAGGTTTTTAGGTAGCAGAAAACTTCGTATAACTAACTGTACGTGTGAATGTGGGGGGACATTATATACTAATGTATCTAGTAGGCATCGATATATATCAATAGATGTGCCCTGAGAATCTTGAAATTGGTAATAAACTGCGTCTCTGTATGTATCGTAAGTGGTTTACAAACAACCAATCTACTTGACCCCTATAATCGCTAGCGGCGAGATTTGCTGTGGTTCTACTTATTTTGGTTGTTGACACCGAATAATGACAGGTAAAAACGTCCGGCGTCCACCGCGTCCTGCAACCGACTAGAACGGAAAGAGTGAGCTCACTCTTCCCAACGTTGACATGATTGCGTGCGCCGTGAAGTTTGGGATGGGGCCCATCTTGGGTTCTACGATCTATGCTAGTAGGTATATTGGACTAAAATACAATATTTTCTAATAAAAGAACATTACAACTGAACAGTCGGGATCCATTATTATTCGACATACAATGTAATTGTTCAATGGATCCCGACTGTTCAGTTGTAATGTTCTTTTATTAGAAAATATTGTATTTATTTCAATAGTATTAATACAATAACATATTATAGAATTCTAGACCACCAGAAATCGAAATGCTTGTTTTATTCTTTTCAGTTTTTTTTAGTATGCGAGTACGTAGTTTGGTTCACTTTTTACGCAGTCGGGTTTTTGAGTTTTTAAATTATATTTTTTTTTATAATATTCAAAATCGACAGAGATACAGAACATCAAACTTCGAAAGTGGTTATATTGGTCATTATGCGTCAGAAGGCGATCTGCGATCTAGCACGGAACTCTCTTCTCGATACGTGTCCTAGTATCGCGGATCGTGCTCGTATCCTTGCTGTCTGTGTGGGAATCGGGCCTTTAGGTTGTCTGAGGGTTTTACATCACCGGAGTTACTGGCGTTCAATGCAACGGTGAATGACTCGAAATAAATAATTTATTTATACTCTTACAGTCTTAGAATTTTTCTGTAACTGAAAAGAATAATACAAGCAATTAGATTTCTGGTGGTCTAAAATTCTATAATATGTTATGGAATGAATACTACTTAATTAATAAAATGTATTCTGATAAAAGAACATAACAACTGAACAGTCGGGATCCATTGAATAGCATCCAATAGGTGCGTGTCACTGTGCTGCTATGTGACAGGCATGTTGCTTACCATCAGGCACATGTCCTGCTAGTCTCGTCACTCTTTATTAAAAATAATAATTAGATTGTACTTATGTCGAATAATCATATATTCCGACTGTTCAGTTGTTATGTTCTTTTATCAGAATATATTTCATTAAATAGTAGATTTTAATTCCATAACATATTACAGAATTCTAGACCACCAGAAATCTTCTAAGTGCTTGTTTTATTCTCTTCATTTTTTTAATATGTAAGTATGTAGTTTGGTTCACTTTTTACGCAGTTGGGTTTTTTGAGTTTTAAATTATTATTTTTTTATTCAAATGACAAGGTCGAGGAGATCAATAGCTGACAAATGCTCGTGATCTCGTGAACGGGTGTTGCTTGAGGGAGATGAACTGCTTCTGGCATTTAGGTATGCGGTATAAATTGAATTTGATTAGAGTAGAAAAAAACAAAACAATAATCAATACCCATAGACAATTATTTTTTAAATAATTTGATTGTAAATGTTTGTAAAAAATACGGACCTAGCGTAATGCTTCTGACCCCAGTCGGATTGATCTCGACACGGAATCAAACCGGTCTTTATCATAACCGTTTAGAATGACAGAGACAAGGATTGTTTTTCCGAATTTGAGTCGTTCGAGTTGCGTTCAGAATGAGTACCCAGGTGTCGGTGGAGAACTTTTAGTGTAATATTTCATAATAAAAAATTTAAAATAATGACGTATGTATCACTCAAGCTCAAGTGACAATGCCGCTCCACCTGCACCGATCTCAATGATAAAAAAGCCCCTGATTAATTTGATAAGCACCGGTCGCATCAAAATACATTTTCCTTTTATGTAAATCAATGTCACTACACAAGGCTGAACAGTATTTCCTTTTTGTCAAACAAAGAAAGTACCTAATTCAAGCAGTACCAGTCTGAATTGTATATTTATTTTTGTAGTTGACCCCCGTCAATATTACCCCCCTCGTATAATTCAGTCAGGTTACAGAGACTAAAATTGAAATTACTTATATATGATTTACAATTGAAATATATACCAGGTAAAAATTTACATTTTGCAGATTTGTTATCAAGAGATTACTTAAATATAACGACCAGAGATCCAGAAATGTATGAATTTGTTCATTCAATATCTAGATACTTACCTATGACTCCTGAAAGACTTAGTATTTTCAGAAATGAGACTGCAAAAGATATTACTTTACAAAAACTAACCAAATTTTATTATGATGGTTGGCCAAAATCAAACTGTGTTCCAAAGGAATGTAAATTTTATGAAAAACTATGTAATGAAATTTATGTGGAGGCTGGAATAGTGTTCTTAGGCTATAAAGTTATTGTGCCAAAGTCTTTGAGACCTTATGTTTTAAAATTAATTCATCAAGGTCATATTAACTCTTCCAAGGCAATCTCAAAAGCAAGAACATTATTCTATTGGCCTGGAATGTCAAATGATATTATGTCCTTTACCAAAAAGTGTAGAACTTGTGAAAAACATAGTCGAGCAAATTTTAAGGAACCATTGTTGCCTCATAAAGTTCCATTATTCAATTTTCAAAAAGTTGGTGTTGATATTCTACATTTTTCGGGGAAAGATTACTTTGTCTGTATTGATTATTACTCTCATTGGATAGAAATTATACCGCTGATTGATAAAAGTTCATCTTCAGTTATACATGCTATGCAAGAAATTTTCACTAGGTTTGGCTATCCCGCTGAATTAATTTCAGATAATAATCCGTTTAACTCTTATGAGTGTAGAGAGTACTATAGAACTAAAGATATAATTTTAAAAACTAGTACACCCCATTATCATCAAAGTAATGGTATGGCAGAGAAAGCAGTGGGGATAAGTAAACAGTTAATGAAAAAATGTAATGAAGATGGTGCTGATTTCAGAGAACATTTAATGATATATAATAACAGTCCAGTTTGTAATCTAGATGTAAGTCCAGCTCAAATTTTGCAATGTAGAGTGTTACGTTCCCAAATACCTGTAATTTTACAAAATTTAAAATCTAAGATTCCTAAGGATATCTATAAAAACTTAACTACTAATCAAAGAAAATATACTTATAACTATAACAAAAATGTAAGAAAAACTAATAATAGCTTTATACAGGGAGAAGATGTAGTATTTAGAACAGAAAAAGACAAAATATGGCAAAAAGGAGTTGTAATTGATAAGGCAACTGAGCCACGATCTTATTGGATCAAACCAGAAAACAGTAATAAAGTACTAAGACGTACAAGCTTTCAATTGCGAAAATCTTTTACAAACCCTGAGCCTAATTCTGCCTTTTCAGATAGCTTATGTTTTGATCTTAATAATGAGAGTGTAAAATCTGATCCAAAAGAACAAACTGTTAATCTAGGGGGAAATACAGAGGAAAACCATGAAGATCAAACTCGTGGATTAAAGAAATCTCGAAGTGGTAGAGTTATAAAGATTCCCTCGAGATATCTTTAAAGGGGGAGGTGTTTGAGGTTTTTATATGGTATTATTAGATATTATTAGATTGTAAGATGGCACCCCTTGATTTATATTCTTCCTCTTTGATCCTGAATCTGTAGAAGTGTAGTCACGTCAATAAATGTGTTCTTCACAATTAATAATGACATCGTATTTTATTTTAAAATAGTACCTACATATGACGCAATAAAAATTTGCGTATTGAGTATTGAAAATGTTATAGTTGTTTATAAGCGGCGCTTACCACTGAGACGTATACGACTGTCATATAATTTCAAATCTTATCCTACTATAATATTACAAATGCGAAATTTTGTATGTTTATTTTCTAAATTACCTACGTCAGAGCGGCTGAATGGATCGGTTGAAATCTGGACCATAAATTGTACGCTGGAATGGCACGTAGGCTCATCGTGGGAAAATTACGAGAACAGAAACTACGGGTAAAACCGCGGGGGACGGCTAGTTCTTTATTACAATTACACAATATAATTGGATATAATGAAACATTCAAACCACCTGAAACAAAGAATACAATTTCACTGGTTTTTGCAATCATCATGACATTGGGAAAATGACTCATCATCATTGTTTTTTTTAAATAAATCTTGCATCAAATAAATAAACACTGGTGAATATTTCATACACAACACCATATAACCCGAAACTAAGCAAAGCTTGCACTATGGGCGCCAGATAGCTGGTATAATAGGTAATTCATTAAATCGTTATACATAAAAACACCCAGACACAGAACAAATATTTGCACTGGATGGGAATCGATCCCATGACCCACGGATCACAGGTAGACTTACTACCAACTAAGCCACGAGGCCAGTCTATATAGGAACATAGTTCATCTATTGATCCAGTAGGTATGATTTGTGTTTTGGAAGCCTGTATGACCATATAAATTCGTGAAACACTGTGATAACACAGGTTTAACATTACCTAATAATTTCACAGCGATATCCTTGGTATGGACAAGGGTAGTGCAATATTAATCAAATCTTATTATAAGAAACTGAAATCACTATTCGATGTTATCAGACGTTCGGCGTAATCAGCAATCGATTTTGCCTTTTGAAGTTGCCGTTTAACTTCGAAGAGTTGATACGAAAATTACAAATTAGCTTTGTTTCCGGCTGTGCATTACAAAGTACTTGATGCAATAAAAACCAATCGTTTAAATGACCTCGCGCGTTTAATTAAAACAGTAGTCGTCAAGTGATCGAAATTCGATACCATACAATTTGACCGCAGACACGCAGACGCAATAAACACAAGAACAAAACTAAAATTTTTGATGTACCCCCGACTACCTCGGAATTGTAATTTGTAGAATGTGCTACTGGCCAAACCCTTTCATTTGATACCCATATTGAGGAAGTAGTGAAAAAAAATGTAATACGTCGTTTTGTGAATATTTATATTCGCCATGTAAATATCTTCTATACCACCCAGGGTTACAGGGTTACATGAGGCCGAAGAACTAACATAGGAACCAGTAGTCATCATTACAACCAAGTCTAAGCCGAAAATACATGAGAAAGTGCCGCACACATTTATTTGTATCGGCGTACGGAATCTTTATATAATACACCGATGACATCAAAGACGATGCGATTTGGCGTTTTGTGTAGCAAACGTCGACTGGGCCACCGAGTGCCATCAAGGATTAAGTACCACTTCAATATGGCTATTAAAGATCGCAACGTGGCGGTGATGAAAGGTTAAGAAAAAGTTAGATCTGAAAAATTAGGTATACGCACAGGTGATGCATTAGGTATTTAAATCTTTCTGCATACCGGATGCAACACACAAATTAAACTGGATAAAAAAGGCATGGACTCCAGAGTCCTTAAATCAGAGTCGCGGGGTCGTACGGGAGTATAGGGATCTAACGACCTTGACCCAAAGTCGGAGCCCTTGCGGGCCCTCCTCGCAGGGGATCGGAACCCCCGCATCTGGCTCCAGTCACGCGCCGGAAACCAGTGGCGCGTCACATCCTCGGTAAGGCCTATCCCTAGGTGGGATGCCGGACAGTCCAAAACGTCCTAAGCCCTAGACCTTCCATTGGAACCGGGATGCGAGCCAAAATGGCCGTCATCCCGGTGTCCACTTCGAAGGAGCGAAAGGTTTCTACAACCTTCGTTCCTCCGACTCACACGACCTCTCACTGTTGAGTATCTTGGCTAAGAAGGTTGGTACCGAGAGGTTTGCCCTCACCACTACCAAACCGTGGCTATCCCTAGCCGCGGTTCCGACGCTATGGCCGCATCACGGCCCTGGTCCTTCCACTGAGCACTCTCTAATCAGATTTCTCGTGGAGGACCATCTCCATCTGGAGGACTCATCTGGAAGACAGGAATTTTACTTGACCGGTAAATCAGCCGAGCAATCTTCCCAAGTCTTTCAGTCCCCAACCTCTACACGCACTGCTCAAGGGGGAGAGGAGCGCGTGGCGAAGTTTCCAGCCCCGGCCGGGATTCGCCATCACACAACTAGATGCCACCGAGGCAAGTTGTGGAGTGACGCCCAGGGGGCACCACAGAGCAAGGAAACCTCACCTGACCTCACACAGTCACAGTGGGAGGTTGCCCTACCGCGCCCTACCCTAACGCCAGTACTGAGTGTCGGATGACTGATTTTTAGTTTCTAACAGGTGCCGGCTGATTTATTGGGACACATTTAGTGTCGTCTGACTGATAACAATTATACCCCTACAAAACAGCTAGCCGGGGGGCTAGCTGTTTTCGGCTGACTGATTATTTATCGGTAGGATGTTCCTTGTAGTGGCTATATTATTAGTATTATCAGAAGGTTGTTTTCATCGGATCGTTTATTGGTAGGGGGTTCCCTGTTATCAACTGACTGATTAATTATTTATTATTGGAATAAAAACTGTCGTCGCATGACTCATAACCTCTATTATCGAGGGTTTTAAAGAGGCAGGCTAATAAATCTGCTGTCCTGAAGGAGTATACGACTATACGGAACATACCGAGTATCTGTATATCGTCAAAATTCTTGTTTTCACGCGATTGATTGCCATATATCATGTCTTTATAGATTGGTGTAATTCTTAAATATATCTGATAGTGTGACTTTGATTTATGAATAAAGTTAATCCGGACGTATAATTAATTTTCAAGTAATCTCGTTTAATTTGCTATTATCATCTGTATACTACCAACTAGATAAGACGATTCCAAAAATATATAAGATTTTTTTTTTAATTTACATTACTTAATGTGAAAAACATCACCAAAATGTGTATTCAAACACTGCACTAAGCTCATCGAGATGGAATAAAGGTATACCGTGAATGTTACCGCTCGATAATAATTGGGATGACGACAGGGTCCAAAATATAACATTCTAATTAGTTCCCCGGGTAGATTATGGAAAAATATAGAAACAACAACCTAATAAAGAAAATTTAGTAACATTTGGCTAACTAATTGTTTGTTTAGTCGTCTCGCCTATGGCGTATTCGATATAAATAAAAATATTATGATCGTTTGCTCAAAAATATATTTTTTTAAATAAATATTTTTTCACGATTTATACATTTTTTTATTATTAGAATTCATGTTGAAACGATGAAAAAACACGCAAACTTTTCGGTTTTCTGAACAGCAAAAACAAAAAACAATATTTTATTTCATCATCATCATCAACAGCCCACTAAATGTTCCCACTGCTGGGACTCGGGGCCTTCTCTCGCAAGGAGAGAGTTAAGGCCATAATCCACCACGCTGGCCCAGTGCGGGTTGGTAGATGACACATGACTTCGAAAGATTCTAGGAACCTACATGTCGGTTTCCTCACGATGTTTTCCTTCACCGTTTTAGGTAAGTTAGCGGCGTTACGCACATGACTTCGAAAAGACAGTGGTGCGTGTGGGGTTTGAACCCGGGGTCTCCGGATCGGCAGGCGCCGTTCTCCCGACTAGACCAGCCGTAGCCGTACGTAGCCGTACGATAGCATAGCCGTAGCCGTAGCCGATATTTTATTTAGTCCCCTACAATTATTTTCAATTGAATATTATCCTTGTTTGAAGGCCAAGGCTTTGTTGCGTAGTATTTTTTTAATACTTCTTGGATCTAGATAAGAGCGTGTCTGAATAAGTAGTCAACAAGTCGTTGTTCGATACTACAGGAAATAGATGTAACACTAATTAGTTTTCTATGTAACAACTATTCATTATCGCACTCTAATGAGATTAGCTCTGTTATGACAACAATTGCCGTATAATATTCCATTGAACGCTAGTATAGCGTTAGATAAAGAAAAGCAAGCGACCGATAAGTCAATCTTACCTACGTTTATTAGAACAAACATAGGTTTTTAACGAAGGTTTGATAAAGCTCTGCAATGCTTACTTGACATCGGCTGAAGAATTCTTAAGTTTAGACAGAACAACAAGAACTAATAATAGTTGAAAAGAAAACTAAGGTTGTTTCTAAACTAATAAGGCTGAAACTAATTTATTAGGATAATAATTAAATTTTCTGCGAAAAAACAAAAACTGATTAAATTTTAAAATTAAACTCAGACGCTCGAAAAAATATAATGATTTTGTGAAATCTGTATGAAGACATCGTCCAGACAAAGGTAAGCAAATTTTAGTTTTTTGTTGATGTTTCAGAAACCAGTTTGGTGGTTTTTGAAAATGTATCAACAAAAAGAGGACCTATACATACATCTTATATTTTACATCTATATATATATAAGCGAAAGGTCACTCATCAAGGAATCTCAGAAACTACAAATGCTAGGAGTCTGAAATTTTGGATGGAGGTTCCTTTTAGCACGTAGGGGCTCGCTAAGACGGGGTTTTGCGAAATTCAACCCCTAAGAGGATGAAACAAGGGATGAACTGAAATTAAGGGTTGTATGAAAATTCGTCATTTTCAAAGTTATCATATTTTGACACGAAGCAATTAAATGTTTATTCTATCAATTTTGTAATTTGGAACTGTACGGGGATGAAATTGGGGTTGTAAAGAGGGGATGAGTGTCAATATGGAAGTTCCCAACCGTTGAAGGTAAATCCATGAAACTTTTTATATAGATACACTTGACACAGAGCAAACGAATGTTTTTTCTATCAATTTCGTAATTTCGAACTGTACGGGGATGAAATTGGGGTTGAAATGGGGGATGAATCCATATGAAATCCAATATGAAAGTCCCCAACCGTTGAAGATAAAACCATGACACTCTGTAAGTATATAGACACTTGACACGAAGCAAACGAATGTTTGTTTTAGCAATTTTGTAATTTCGAACTGTACGGGGATGAAATTGGGTTTGAACTGGGGGATGAGTGTCAATATGGAAGTTCCCAACCGTTGAAGATAAATCCATGAAACTCTGTAGGTATATAGACACTTGACACAAAGCAAATAAATGTTTGTTCTAGCAATTTTGCGATTTCGAACTGTATAGGGATGAAATTGGAGTTGAAATGGAGGACGAATGTCTCTTACGCTTTCACACCTAAACGACCGATTTTAATGAAATTGCATAAAATTGTTTTATTATAATCGTAAATGTGTCTGGGTATACAAATAGGTACTGCCTGATTTATCTTAGTATTTATTTCGCGCGGACGAAGTCGCGGGTAACAGCTAGCACATCTTATATTTTAGCTTTAAACGAGCAATTCTTGGATGTACCTACTAATACTGTACCTAGCGGCATTACATGACTAAGCATACTAATTATACTTGATACATATAAAGAGCTCCCAGTAATAAAAAAAGAAGAATCTTGAATAAAAAGAGTAGCCGTCTGGATTCGGACCCAGACGTATCATTTCATGATCGTCCAAATCCACCTATATTATACTAACGCGCAACGCGGCGAAATTTACCTTCGCATTCTAATATTAATCTGACAGTGTTGCATGGTCTAAAAACGCGCATAAAACAACATTTTCAATTGATAAAACCTAGCTAGATCGATTTATCGCCTCTGAACCATCTGAATAATAAATTCATGAAAATCGTTGCAGCCATTGGCTTAGTGGGTAGTAGCTCTGCCTGCGAAGCCGAGGGTCGTGGGTTCGATCCCCACCCAGTGCAAATGTTTGTGTGATGAATTCAAATGTTTGCACTGTGTCTGGGTGTTTATATGTATAATAAGTATGTATTTCAAACTATGTAAGTATTTTATCAGCTATCTGGCCGCCATCATACAAGCTTTGCTTAGTTTGGGGTCAGATGGTGTTGTGTGTGAATTGTCCACCAATATTTATTTATTTCACAGATTCAGGTTATACATAGAAAAGTCATATGTAGGTACACTAGCGGTCTGCCCCGACATCGCGGTACATATACTCGTATAGGCTATAACACTGAGGCATATCCAATATCCAGCATATCCAATATCCAGTATATCCAACAATTAAATGATTTTTGAAATCAGGGTGGCGATTCTAAATCCATTCGGTTGCATCCGAGACGGAATCTCATCGCTCGGTCTCTGTCATGCTAAACAGATAAGACAAAGACCGAGAGATGAGATTCCGTGTCGGATGCAACCGAATGGATTTAGAATCGCTACCCAGTCATGAAGCTCCTGAGATTAGCGCGTTAAAACAAAAAACCTCTTGAGTTTATAATATTAGTGATGCAAGTAATCGCTCGCCTCACACGCACACTCGCTTATAGCCGAGCTACACAACTATCGGAACTACCTACGCACTTGTTCATCGTCGCCGGTGAGACAACTGCCTCATAGATACAATAATTGCTCGTTTAAAGGTATTAGTTAATAGGTTATTGAGTACAAAGTGCATTTTTGTTTACTACAGTTTTTTGAGATATCAGAGTTAGTTACATAGTTCATAATTAGTAAACGAAACACTAAACACTAAGTTGGGAGAAATCAACTTGACATTTTGGTCAACAATTTTGATATTAGGTGCCAAAGTATTAAATTTTTGGATGACTACGTCTTTGTTCATCTGAAATAAATTAATAGTATTTTGTGAATTTTTTGAGAATTTAATTCCAAACCTTTTAAATTCTGAAATAAGAAGAGTCAAATTAACTAATTAATTTTCTATGTCGTGGGTAACGGGCTTGACTCTAACTTTTTAAGAGGTGACCCCGAGTCCCAGCAGTGGGAACATAAAGTGGACGTAACTTTTAAGATGTTACGTCCACGTATTTATAAATTTATCTAATATAAGTAGTAATTTGTATTTTGAGTTTTGTATTCGTTTTGACAGAAAACATTAATTTTGCAGAAATCAACGCTTGTTCAAATAAAGAGTGAACTTTGGACGTATAATTAAGTGTTTCAAAAAATTCCACTAAATATGTATATTCGAAAAAATATTGACAATAATTTATCGAAGCCTAAGCATAATGATTACCATCACTTACTACGCCGACAAACCACTGAGTCTGTGGCGTAGATTTGTCAAACGCAAAATATTCCAATTATTAAGTAATGCTGATTTAAATAGATAAATTTGATTAGGAAACAACAATTTGTTACTATCAGGAATACGTATCATAAAAACATTCAAGGAACTCAATAAATAAGATATATTTGATCAGTTATGAAGGTAATTACGTTAACACCTTACTATGCAATCGATTTAAATTGAATGAGGGAGCTATTATCGATCATTTTAGGACTTGTCTTTTACCTTTCATGCTCAGAGGATCACTTGAGAAAAGTCAGAGCTCAGAGTTGTATATTTAGTTGCAGCATTTGGCCATAGGTCAGTTACATTGGCAACACTAATCTAATTAAGCTAGAATAACCAATCACAAATGCGCGCTGATTATTATAAAACGATAGTTATCATTAGCAAATACTGATTTGATAGATGTAGCATGAAATGTACCTACCTACTCTAGCGTAAACTTTAGAATCACGCACTTGATTGACTTGACAAACGTAATTGAAAACAAATCACTTCTAATTAGAAGCAAGTAATATGTGTAATAAACCTAAAATACTACGTAAGCCTTAGAGTAAGATCCCAGGGCCGCCAGACATGAAATGTGGTCGATTGAGTAGAGTTAGTAGTTAGTACGTACTATAAACACATGCTTACTCGCTAACTTGCTTAGACGGCCAATTTTGAGATATGAAGCCCTATAATATAATGAAGGTACATACAAACATTACTTACTTCACGTATTTTCTAATAAGTGATTTTCACGTATGCTGTAGGCAATATCCTTAAAAACAAGCCCCCAATACTCCCAGACACTTTCCATCGGCCGTTTTGCTTAACAACTCCAAAATAATAACTTAACTTCACTTACATTCTCATACTCCATTTGTAAATATGTTCGTCCGACAACTATTTTGAAGCTTTTTCCAATAAGACAGACCAAATTAAGGAGCCAATCGTTCCCTAAACTCAACTATGCTTCTGATTTGTGATAAAAACACAAGTGTAAAAGTTTTTTAATACTGTTCTAACTGATTTACAAAAACTCATAGACGGTTTTCGTTTGATTGGTTTAGAACTAAATTTGTCAAAATGCGAACTTTTCGTTTGCGACACATGTCCAGATAAAGATTCGATAATACAGAAATTTAATTATCTGGCCCCCAACATCAAATCAGTTGACAAATGTTCCTCCTGGATTCACCGATTTTAGACGAGTCGTTATCACCTTTTGTCGAGGAAAAAATTCAAAATTTCACGAGAGCCTCCGATAGGCTACTTAAAGTAAACGCCCATATGGCGTTTACAATTATTAGGCAATGTCTCTTTGTTCCGAAATTTATGTACGCTTTACGATGTAGTCCACTGTGGAAACATGGTGAGCTCCTTGGGAGCTTAGACAATGTCGTAAAGGAATCTCTAATATCGGTGTTGAATGTGAACCTGAGTAGGAGGGTCTGGTCACAAGCTTGGCAACAACCACTACAAGCACATATGTATGGGCCACTACCCATACGGTAGGGAGGCCTAGGGGTCCGCCAAATTTCAAGTGTAGCTTTACCGGAATTCTTGTCCTCAGTTCATAGTACTCAAAATCTAATAGACAAAATTCTCACACCCGCATTAGGTTATTCAGAATATTCGGATGTAGTAGTAGCTAATTTGTACGAGGCTAAGAGGCGAGGAGAATGCTTGGAGGCTAGCTTGTCCAAACAACGATTTCCCCAGATAAGATGTCTGTCATCTCATAGACAGTGGGATCGACCGATCTGCCCTTCTGACGCATAATGACCAATATAATCTGTTTTTTTAACGCATAACGACCCATTTGCAAAACACGTATTTTTGTTTTTTTTACCCGACTGCGCGACGCAAAGGAGTGGTAATGTGTTTAACAGTCTATGTATGTATGTATGTATGTATGTATTTATGTTCCTTTGAGGCACTATACAGACCAAACGCCTGGGCCGATTTTTATGATTCATCAGATTATTTTTTATGAATCGATTCCTCTTAATCTGGCGAGTGACACTAAAGACATGACATTAGTGTAAATCCAATATGGCGGATTCAGGACGCCATATTGTCCAAATTAAAAAAATGAAAATCACCAAAATATGTCAAGAGGGGTATCGTTGAATAGGTATTTGAAAATAATGTTTAGCTTTCTCTCAATGTTTTTCGATTTGACTGACCGTTTAGGATGTATATTGATTTAAAGTTGAGTAACAACCATTCTCACATTTATAGGTTTTTAGGTAGCAGAAAACTTCGTATAACTAACTGTACGTGTGAATGTGGGGGGACATTATATACTAATGTATCTAGTAGGCATCGATATATATCAATAGATGTGCCCTGAGAATCTTGAAATTGGTAATAAACTGCGTCTCTGTATGTATCGTAAGTGGTTTACAAACAACCAATCTACTTGACCCCTATAATCGCTAGCGGCGAGATTTGCTGTGGTTCTACTTATTTTGGTTGTTGACACCGAATAATGACAGGTAAAAACGTCCGGCGTCCACCGCGTCCTGCAACCGACTAGAACGGAAAGAGTGAGCTCACTCTTCCCAACGTTGACATGATTGCGTGCGCCGTGAAGTTTGGGATGGGGCCCATCTTGGGTTCTACGATCTATGCTAGTAGGTATATTGGACTAAAATACAATATTTTCTAATAAAAGAACATTACAACTGAACAGTCGGGATCCATTATTATTCGACATACAATGTAATTGTTCAATGGATCCCGACTGTTCAGTTGTAATGTTCTTTTATTAGAAAATATTGTATTTATTTCAATAGTATTAATACAATAACATATTATAGAATTCTAGACCACCAGAAATCGAAATGCTTGTTTTATTCTTTTCAGTTTTTTTTAGTATGCGAGTACGTAGTTTGGTTCACTTTTTACGCAGTCGGGTTTTTGAGTTTTTAAATTATATTTTTTTTTATAATATTCAAAATCGACAGAGATACAGAACATCAAACTTCGAAAGTGGTTATATTGGTCATTATGCGTCAGAAGGCGATCTGCGATCTAGCACGGAACTCTCTTCTCGATACGTGTCCTAGTATCGCGGATCGTGCTCGTATCCTTGCTGTCTGTGTGGGAATCGGGCCTTTAGGTTGTCTGAGGGTTTTACATCACCGGAGTTACTGGCGTTCAATGCAACGGTGAATGACTCGAAATAAATAATTTATTTATACTCTTACAGTCTTAGAATGTTTCTGTAACTGAAAAGAATAATACAAGCAATTAGATTTCTGGTGGTCTAAAATTCTATAATATGTTATGGAATGAATACTACTTAATTAATAAAATGTATTCTGATAAAAGAACATAACAACTGAACAGTCGGGATCCATTGAATAGCATCCAATAGGTGCGTGTCACTGTGCTGCTATGTGACAGGCATGTTGCTTACCATCAGGCACATGTCCTGCTAGTCTCGTCACTCTTTATTAAAAATAATAATTAGATTGTACTTATGTCGAATAATCATATATTCCGACTGTTCAGTTGTTATGTTCTTTTATCAGAATATATTTCATTAAATAGTAGATTTTAATTCCATAACATATTACAGAATTCTAGACCACCAGAAATCTTCTAAGTGCTTGTTTTATTCTCTTCATTTTTTTAATATGTAAGTATGTAGTTTGGTTCACTTTTTACGCAGTTGGGTTTTTTGAGTTTTAAATTATTATTTTTTTATTCAAATGACAAGGTCGAGGAGATCAATAGCTGACAAATGCTCGTGATCTCGTGAACGGGTGTTGCTTGAGGGAGATGAACTGCTTCTGGCATTTAGGTATGCGGTATAAATTGAATTTGATTAGAGTAGAAAAAAACAAAACAATAATCAATACCCATAGACAATTATTTTTTAAATAATTTGATTGTAAATGTTTGTAAAAAATACGGACCTAGCGTAATGCTTCTGACCCCAGTCGGATTGATCTCGACACGGAATCAAACCGGTCTTTATCATAACCGTTTAGAATGACAGAGACAAGGATTGTTTTTCCGAATTTGAGTCGTTCGAGTTGCGTTCAGAATGAGTACCCAGGTGTCGGTGGAGAACTTTTAGTGTAATATTTCATAATAAAAAATTTAAAATAATGACGTATGTATCACTCAAGCTCAAGTGACAATGCCGCTCCACCTGCACCGATCTCAATGATAAAAAAGCCCCTGATTAATTTGATAAGCACCGGTCGCATCAAAATACATTTTCCTTTTATGTAAATCAATGTCACTACACAAGGCTGAACAGTATTTCCTTTTTGTCAAACAAAGAAAGTACCTAATTCAAGCAGTACCAGTCTGAATTGTATATTTATTTTTGTAGTTGACCCCCGTCAATATTACCCCCCTCGTATAATTATGTCAGATCACATTACGACCACAATAAAACGACAGCGTTAAATAAGCCGAAAATAATATTAGCGGTTCAAAGAAAATGAAATAAACACATTCCATTGCAAGAATTGCTTATTATCGGCGCGGCGTTTTGTAAATTGTTGCCTACAAAATTCTAAGTACCTGGTTGACCGAGCTTTGCTCGGTTTTTATTTGTGAAATTATATTTAGGCAGATACGAATTACGTACTGATGAAATATCACAACATAGTATAAAACAAAGTCGCTTCCCGCTGTCCTTCTCTCCCTACATAAATATATGCTTAGATCTTTCAAACCACGCAACGGATTTGATGCATTTTTTTAATAGGTGCCCTAAGCATACATAGGTACAAAAAAAGGTTTACAAAAAAGTCCGTTGTGGTAGGTTAGGTATCTATCTCTCCGTCAACTCACCCCCAAGTTGACGCAGACTGCGGCGGCGTTGGGCCGACTTCTGCCCAATATGGGAGGAGGTGGAGGGCGCTGCCACCACCTTTACATGGCGGTGGTGCGCTCCATGGCCATGTATGGTGCTCCCATATGGGCAGAGAAATTGGGCCGCGGGGATGAGGCTCTCCTCCACAGCGCCCAGAAAGTAATGGCCGTAAGAGTGTGTCGGGGCTACCGCACACTCACACACGAGGTGGAGGAAGCGGATTCTCTCTAGATCCACTCAGACTGGCGCTCGACAGCTCCTCGAGGCGATACGGCCGATACTCACTGAGTGGGGTCCAAAGAAAACATCATGGGGTACTCACCTTCCGGACTACACAAATGCTCTCGGGACATGGATGTTTCGGGAGGTATTTGTGTAGGGTTGCCGGAAGGGAAGAGACCCCGGTGTGCCACCGGTGCGGTTGCGCGGAAGATACCGCGCAACACGCACTTGAGGCATGCCCGGGGGAGGCGGACACGTGACGTTCCCTGGTCGCGGTCCTGGGGTACATCTCTCATTGCCTACCATCTTGTCCAAGATGCTCGACAATGAGAGATCATGGAAAGCTTTCGTCTCCTTCTGTGAGACTCTCGTCTCACGGAGGGAGACGGAGGAGCGAGAGAGGGAGCTTGACCCTCTTGCTCCTCCTTGCATGAGGAAGCGGACACGCGGGCGAGCCACTAGTGCTCGCACCCCGTCTCCGCTCGGAGGGTCTGGGCCATCGGGCACTGCCTGATGTCCCACTCTCCCGAGGTGGGGACGCGCTGTTATAGGTTTTCAGCGCGTCCTAGGAGCCACAATGCGGGGGTTCCGACCCCCCGTGAGGCGGGCCCGAAAGGGCGGATGGTGGTGTCGGAGTTGCGCGGGCGAGTGTGAAAGCGGTTCCGCAACTCTGACACTGCACCATGGTATGAGAAACCTTGTGGAAGGTTTTAGTTGGTAGGGGTGCCCTTCTGGCACCGAGTCCAACACTGAATTCGTGCGTAAATGCATTTCCCTCCACAAAAACAAAAAGGTATTTATCTCTAACGGCTTAATATTGCTTAAAATCACTTCGTAAATAACACAGAACAACTGATATCAAGTAGAAGGCTCGTAGCTGAATCTCACTAGGAAAACCACCGTATCACGTTTGCACACAAACGTGGTTTTGGTATATTTTAAACACATTGAAACAATGCAAGTGATTTGTCCCAATGCGGCGAACATAAAATAAAGTATTGCATTTTATTACGTACTTAAAAATTAACCCTATTGCTAAGGCCATAAATCTGTTATTGTCGACTATTCAAAAAATTGTTACGACTTTCTTGGATAACTCAGTTTTAGCTAATTACAGGAAAAAGTACCGTATTCTGAATGTCACTAAGTCGCATTTTTTGTACCATCATCAAGAGTTATACCACTTTTCGAATACGTCAGTGCTACGATCTTACTAAACACAACCTTATAGTCCGAGATACCACAACTGCCAGAGAATTTAATCTCATGCTCCATTTGTAAATATGTTCGTCAGACAACTAGTTTGTTGCTTTTTCCAATAAGATAGACCAATCTAAGGGGGCAATCATCCCCTAAACTCAACTATGTCCTATGGGTAAGAGCGGAAGACTGAGTGAGACATTTATTAGGATATATTGACTTCAAATTGAGTTTAGGGGATGATTGGCCCCTTAGATTGGTCTGTCTAATTGGAAAAAGCTTTAAAATAGTTGTCTGACGAACATATTTACAAATGGAGCATGAGAATTAAAGTAAAGTTAAATTATTATTTTGGAGTTGTTAATCAAAACGGCCGACGGAAAGTGTCTGGGAGTATTGGGACCTTGTTTTTAAGGATATTGCCTACAACATAGATACGTGAAAATCACTTATTAGAAAATACGTGAATTAAGTAATGTTGGTATGTACCTTCATTACCCCATATCTCAAAATTGGCCGTGTAAGGTTAGCGAGTTAGCACGTGTTCTTAGTACTTACTAACTCTACTCAATCGTCCACATTTCATTCATCAGAAAATAGGTGACGTCTGGGAGCTCTGGGATCTTACTCTATTAGCAGAATGTAATAAGGTGCTAACGATTATTATCTTTCAAATGTATCAAGTTGTTTTTACTATTAAGTACTAGATGTCACAAATATTACAAGTTCTGCTACTTCATACTAGATGGCACTTTGTGCAATTTATACATTTATGAACGCTATCCTGTTTGAAATAAGGGATATATTACTACAACGAAAGAATAAGCCGGTCGTGCTAATAGTGATGGGACTATGCTGAAACATTGCCATTAAATTATTGATATTACGTCATTACATAATATGCAAAATGAATAAATGAAATTAATAAATGAATGAATTTAATAATAATAATAAGTTACGACTCTTAGAAGGTTATTAGAAAGTTAGTTAGAGGGTTATTTAGTTAGTTAGTTAGGGGAAAGTTAGTTAGGGAGGGCTCCCTCTTTATCAAAGTTTTATAATAGTTTTTCTCAGCAAAAAATAACAAAAAGCGGATTGGAACTCACTGTTGTCGGGATTCGAACGGGGCCTCCTAATTTCAAAGGCGACCCCTTCCCGCTTGCGCCAATCAGACGTCGTTCACAGCGGCGAAATTTGTTATCGTATTCTAATGACATTGCATGAGTTTTTAATTGCCTGAAAAATCCCCTAAAATGAAGTTTTCTTTAAATAAAACCTAGTTAGATCGGTTTATCGTCCCCGAAACTCCTGCATACAAAATTTCATGAAAATCGTTCGAGCCGTTTCCGAGATTCAGATTCTATATAAATATATCAAGAATTGCTCGTTTAAAGGTATAAGATATAAAAAGCATTAATTTATTAAATAAAATATTCATCACTCAACTTGTGTTGGGATCACTACATGTCCATTTTTTTTAACTTGAATAAGTAAACACTTAGCCGCCATCTCGCCTGATGTTAACCGACGATGCGGCCTACGATGAAACGTGCTTACCTAGAAGAAACCGATTCACTCTCGACTTGAAGACACCAAGATAATAACTATCGGGGAAAATCCACTCAGGTAGCTCATTCCACAGCCTAGACGTTCTTATCACAAAAGTAGAGTCTAACCTCTTTGTCCGGGTCTTGGAACATCAACCGTGAAACGATGTCGCTTTCTCGTGCTACGAGCAGTCCGATAGAAAAAGAGGCAGGATGGTATTAAATTATGCAGATCAGTCGCGCACTCTCCGAAGTGTATCCGATAAAAAACCGATAAGCTAGCAATTTTGCGACGATGTTCCCCCAGCAAGCAATTTTGAGACGCCACCCGGTTGTTATTATTATTGGAATATGTTTCCCATAATTATTTTTCTAATATAGCACATATTCAAGTGCAAAAACGATTTGGTTCTGGCACTTCGCCGGCTGCTGCCGCGGCACGCTTGCTTCGCTCGCTCGGCTCGTGCATTGTTGCTCACAGTTCTAACCTAACCTAACCGGTTCCGTTCGATTTCACCTAAACTTGCAAACTTGCAAAACTTTGCATATCTGTTTGTAGATTTCTGTTGCTAGAAAATTGCATGTGAAATTAGTTTAATTTTTATCATAACACAAATGTACGAAAAAGGAACACAGACGAAACGTTATTCGTCTAAAAGTTGTCTGGCATAGCGATGGATTAGGCAAATAATAAGTGCACTTAACGTGTTGTGTCATTATAATAATCAGCTTAACAATAATTCTACCAAATGAAACGTCGGTATACAAAAATTCGCCAATCGTTAGTTGTCAAAGTAAAAAAATAAGCGAACCGTTGGTTGGCAAGTGATAATTGGCCAAATAATTTTCTGCAAAAAGGCAGGATCCCCACCTGATTGGCACCACCCAGGGACCACGTGTAGGGTTATTCTATTCACAGGTGTTTCCCACGGACGGAGGTGACTCGGTCCCCAAAAATCCCCCATCTCCGAGAAGACAGGTTAGGCAGCCTCGGGACTGGCAGCAACAGTACCAGTCCCTCACCACCACCAGCGGCAGGTCAACTTGGCGACCGCCAGCCGTAAGTCCCCGCTACTCGGTACGATCCGGCACCTCCGCCCGTGGTGAGTCAACTCGGCGATCACCACCCCGAACGCCCCGTACTGTGGACGTTCGGCTCACACTCGCGGTCGGTCAACCTGGTGACCGCCGCTCGGACGCTCCCATACTGGAGACGTCCTCTTACTGTCGTGCAGCTCGGGTCTGGTCGGACTAGCACCGGACTCCGCACCTCCACCACATCCAGAGCAGGCTATCAAAAGGAGTCCTACCAAACAAGTCAGACAAGCGTTGAACAATACGTTGTTAGGCGCTTGCTCTGACTTCTCTAGCAATTGTTAGTTTATCGACGCTTCGATAGGCTAGCAATTGTACATTTAGTAAAGTTAAGTTCAAGCAAGGTCCGAGGAGTACGGTGGATGTCCTAAACATTCCAATTGAAGCTCCTCTAGTTAGGTAGCCATCTGTTGTGCAGTGTGTGTTCTAGCGTTGTCCTGAAGCATCAGCGGCATAGAGCGATTGACCATGCTCGGTTGTTTAGCAGCTAGCTTTCCCGTCATTGTTTGCAGTTGCTGACAACAGGCATTTACCGTAATCGTCCGGTCTGATTTAAGAAAGTTGTAGTTAACGACACCGGTGCTAGTCCACCAAACGCTGACACGTAATTTTTTTCGAGTAAATTTTCGCTTGGGACAGGATTTGGCTGGTTCACCAAGATTTATCCGTTGTTTTCGAGTTATTATCTGATATATGTAATCCGAGCGTTTCCGATTCTTGTACAGGATCCACTTTTCATCACAGTTAATGAATGGTTAGATTTAAATCCCTTAATTATTGTGCCGATTGAGTAACGTAACACAACAGTCGACACGCGTTTGTCGGTTCGCACTCAATTCACAAGGTAGTTAGTAGGTACCTTTCAAGTTGTTTCACCTTCCCAATTGCTTCAAGTGGATTAAAACAGTTTTATCACTAACACCGCAGCGTACAGCTAATTCGGACGTGGTTTGCGATGGATCCGCTTCCACAATTATTCATTATCAATTTTGATCTCCGCCCGTCCACGGGGCTTGTTCTGCAGATCGAAATTTCCAAAACGCAAACGTTGAAACAAAAAACGCACTGTGTTTTTATGCGACAACGCTGCGTCCATTCCGCATTCATTCATCCTTCGAGCCGTTTCCGCAGCACTGGTGCATCAATGGAACTAGCTCTCATAAATAACGCGATATTTATAAGTTTTTCATTTTGTAAGCTGAGTGACCGAAAGAAAAAGCCATTATAGGAAAAAACGAATGACTTACGGTTTTCAAAACACAAAAGCATGAGTAAGAATAGCTTTATAAATTTTAAATTGGAATTCTTAACCTAAGTGGAAATATGTTTGAGATCAAAGTACGACAAAACACCAATTTCATAGTATGGGTATGTAAGGACCTAATATAATCATCTACCACAAGAAGTTACTTTTGTTTTTTTATATACCTAGTAACGAGACGAGCAGGACATGTATAAAATTGGACATTCTCATCATGTTGATAACGTTTTATCATTAGGTAGGTACGTAGTTAATCATTTACGTAGAAATTACTAAGCACAAAGAGTAAATAGCCCCAAATGTATGCTGTGTGTACCTCCGTATCAATTCGTGAAATTCAGATTTGTAGATAAGAATTCTTGCGGCATTTTTGAAACCAACTGCTTATCCGATTGCTTTCATGGGTCAGTGATATCGCTTTTCGCTTTGTTTTCATTTCGCTTTCGGGTGTTATTTAATCAACGTCTTTCACCTAACCTCACAATTATTTTTGTGGGATCGATACAAACAGTTAAATAGCACATAAACGTAGTATACCTACGTAAATATCGTAATAAACGTATCATACCTATACTTAGCACATAGTTTTTAGGGTTCCGTAAAACGTAAAAACGGAACCCTTATAGATTCGTCATGTCTGTCTGTCTGTCTGTCTGTCTGTCTGTCTGTCTGTCTGTCCGTCCGTATGTCACAGCCTTTTTTTGCCGAAACTATGAAAACCACACTGTTGAAACTTGGTAAGTAGATGTATTCTGTAAACCGCATTAAGATTTTTACAAAAGTTTTTTAAAAAAACAAAAATTAGGGGTGCCACCCACACTGAGAACTGAAGCTTAAAATATTTTTTTTCATCAAACCTACACGTGTGGGGTGTCTATCGATAGGTCTTAAAAAATGATGTTGAGGTTTCTAATATAATTTTTGTCTACACTGAATAACTTGCGCGAGAGACGCTTCCAAAGTGGTAAAATGTGTGTCCCCCCCCCCCCTCTAACTTCTAAAGTAAGAGAATGAAAAATCTAAAAAAAATATATGATGTACATTACCATGAAAACTACCAACGAAAATTAGTTTGAACTCGATCTGATGAGTAGTTTTTTTTAGTACGTCATAAATACACTATTATTAAAACTTCGATCAAAGTTACAACGAACTACAAGAACCATGTGTACTATGTATATTATGTTACTTGCTGGAACGGAACCCTTCATGGGCGAGTCCAACTCGCACTTGGCTACTTTATTTGTTAGTATAGATAGCGTTATTAGTTAGTGAAAATAAACACAAAGAAACAGAAAACGCAACGGGAGTACACAATAATAGATATATAGATAGATACAACAGATAGATCTATTTAAAATATAAATGATTTATCTAAACGTAAATATGCATATTACATATTACGAGTATAAAAAGGCATCGTAGCTCTAAAACGCCTAAACGATCGCTTGATTTTAATATTTTTTTGAAAGACAACTTTTTTAGGCGAACCGCACACAGATTTTTTCGCAGGCTATCTGACCCGTGACGCTCTGAGGTGAATGGCTCGATCGGGTGAAATCGGGACCGTTGAGTGCACCCGAACGACAACGAGACAGTCAGGTGCTCTTTACTGCTATGCCCCTATGTTTACTGTTTTAATTTGTATATGATTAAATAAAAAACAAATAATTACCCCTTAAACAACTAATCCCCGAATAACCCACCCCAAACTGCTCCCGTTGCTTTTTTATACTTTTTTTTCGTGTTTCTCTGCAAAGCTGTTTTGTTTTCTTAGGAGAATTCATAAAATAATAAATATTTCCCTATAAACATAAAAAACTTTAAAAAAATTGGACATAATATTTCTCATTTATCAAACCAAACCAATGCCATCCATAATAATTCCTAATTCAGATAATGAAGTTATCACTTCTGCCGACATTTTTTTTAACATTCTTTCATGCTACTATCACGGTTTTTGACTATACTAATCTGATTAATAAGGGGGACTAATTATTAAATTGCCGTGGTTTCATGGTGGAGCGAGTCTTCGATATTTCAAACTCAATATAACTACAGTGTATATACCGTAATTAAAAATACTAGTGTGTTTTCTTCCTTTGAAAGCTGATGACGACTCCTTGCGTGTAGCTTTGGTTCTGGCTGTTCGGTGTGTGATTGTGTGAACCCCGAAAATGCACTTACGGCACGGTGATGGAAGCTGACGTTCATCACACATTTCGTTGTATTCGTTATGCGGTCGGTGCTCTTTTTATTTAACTGCTAGTACAAAATAAATTAAACAAATAAATTTTAAAATTCATGTTTTTTTTATCTATTCTTCGAACGTCTAAAACGCTGTACGACGTCACTAGCTCATGTAAACAAAGTCCATATGGCTCTCTTTTGTTATTTCTCCGTTATTATTAACAATTTTTCGTTAAATGCATACATAACCTTTCAAAACTATTGAGATTTTGTTTTTTTAATGATAATAAGTAATATAATTTCGTCTGTCTGTTTCGTCTGTCTCTTCGTGATTTAAAGAGATAATATGATTTATACTTACCTCAAAATGATCTTCACAGAAATAGTATTTAGTCTCACTTTACAATAACTTCGGATCTTTGTGATAATTTCTACCATGAAAGGAGACGGCTCATTTCTGCCCCAAGTCGTTTCAAGTTTATGTACTTAATTAGCCCCGGAGAGCTAAAAAAGTTATTTAATTAAAATAACATATAATTAAATAATGCAAACTGTACATTCAATACTAACGTGCCAAGCAGGGATTGAAAATTGGTGTGATTAAAAAGTACCTTAATGACTATACTCAAAGTCAGCCATGTTTTTTCTCTTTTTTTCTTCTGTTGAAGTTTACGTAAAGTACATCCGATTCGTTCGAAACTCGCGTCGCGTCGTTCGGAAATCGATTCGTTCGGAAAGCGATTCGTTCGGAAATCGATTCGTTCTAAACTCACACAACACAAGGAATTTCGTTATTTTTCCAAAGGTTTCGTAATTTTTTTGTGGTTTTGCCGAATCTCCGGTCCTTCTGCGTTGAGTCGACATTATTTTGAGCACAGTAAGTCGCACAGTAATGAATTTACCATCTCCTTTTAGTAGTAAGTACATAATCATTTTCTTGATAACCTACTTGCGGCGTTATTTTTTTTTCAATGTTTTAGTTGATATCTTTTAAAGCCCGCTATGCAGAATAAAAACATTAACGTTTCCGCAATATATATTTAAAATCCTATAAAATGATCCAATTTTGGTCAAGTCTCCTGCACTTTTGCTGTGGGGCAAATGTCCATGGAAAATGGGCCGTATCCTTTCTTTTTGTTCCATTAAGCACTTGAATCCATAATGTTTCAACACTTAACATGTAACTAAGTTCTAACGCTTGTTACAGTCAAGCACAAAACATGAATGATATAGACTGAAACTCATTATTTACTTGCAAAAATATTTTTATTCCCCTTGAAAAGCGTATTGTTTACACTGCTGGTGACGTCATAAATATGGCGTAGCATGTAGCATTCGGCGGTGTTTTCGCGGGAAATTAAAATTTTAAAATTATCCGATAATTAAATAGATCCGCTTGTGTTTCTACTCGTATTATATCAGTATACCTACCTATTTTTCCTAGAGGTATTTTTGGTACTACTACTACTAAAACCCTATAAAGACATAGATGTGTCTCTGAATTTCGTAAAAAAAGGTGCACTGCGGGTGTGGCGTAGTTCTGAAAATAAATCTGATAAAGAAATGACTTCGATGTTATATCTGATATTAAAAACGAACTGATTATTTTAGCTTTGACGTAAGTTGTCATGCAAATATTACAAAAAATTGTGTGCACATTTTTTGAATGCTTCACCGCACGGCATAAGCGTAAACTTCTTTATAATTTATAATAAATAGTACGAGATCCAGCTGCAACATTAGGTCTCGTTGTCGTATTAAGTAGCTAAGTTTTTCTGCAGGGCATGTCCCTGTCGGTAAGCAACACGCCTGCCCATAACAGCACAGTTAGGGTAAGGATGGGTAATGCCAGTCACCTAAGGAAAGTCGACCATTAATCAGTGAAAAATCAACTTTTATTCAATAATCTGACATCAAACATAAACTTTAGGTATTCTTCTAAAATAATCACAATCTTTGAGATCAATAATAATTATCAATTTGGCACAAATAACTTATAAAATAAAAACTGCTTTGACCGGTATTGCCAGATATGGCGGGTAATTCCGGTCGGCAGGTTGGTAATACCGGTCTAACATTTAGCGGCACAAATCACAAATGTAGCCTTTGGGAGACTCAACACCCGTGCACTCAGCATGAGCCCAACCTCCACACTGAACACACCTGTACCAGAGTTCGTTATTCTGGCCGTAGTCACCACATAACATACATTTATTTTCATTTTCTTCGACATCAATGTCTTCATCGTCATCGCGTATGTCAACCATATCAATATCAGAGTCTGACGAAGACTGAAGATTAGTCTTTTCTTGGAGAACTCTTTTCTTCACCTTCCTGATAGAATATTTAACTGGCCTTTTTTTAGATGTCTTTTTTCCTACAGAAGTTTTTGAATCTTTCTCTTCTTTTTTCTTTTGCCTAATAGTTCTTTTCTCTTCCTTTTCTAATAAAGCATCCTTGTTAGGAGTGCTCGTGAGGACGGTTGCGTGTTGTTTTCGAGAGATTCCCAGCTCTTTTTTATTGGTTGGTTTCTTCGGAACTGGTAAGAGATCTTTCGCAGTGACTCCTGAAGTTGAAGGAAGACAAAAGTCTATTACAGGTTGCAAAACGGCGGCGGCGGGAGATGTCACTACACTACACTCTTGAGTTATTTCCATGTGATCGTTCAAAAGTGATGGTGAATCTGGTTCTGTTACAGGTAAATCTGGCACAAAAGAAATAACTTGAGCCTCTGGAGTTTTGTTGTCTAAGTCGCGCTGTTCTTCTGTTGACACAAGTATCAGTTCGCTGCTGTTCAATATTTCAGCAGCCACAAAGTCTTCATCTGTGAAGACGTCTGGATTCAAAGGATATATGCCAGTAGAAGAGAAGCCTGCTTCAGCTTTTGGGATTGTCGCTATCTTTTGATACGCTTTTCTAAAAAGGGAAGCAATGTGGTTTTGTGTGATCTTCATACCTAATTCAGTTTTCATCAAGAGATTACACTCTTGTTTGTAAGCAGCTTTCAATGGACCATAAATAGACACATCTAAAGGCTGCATTCGGTGGGATCCATGCGGTGGTAACGATAGCATTATTATGTTGTTCTTTTTACAGAATTCATAAGTTCTCAAAGAGATGTGACTACTATGGTTATCCAGTATAAGCAGTACCGGGTCATTTCCTGATGGTTTTACGAATTCCGTGAAATGCTTCAGCCAATCTATAAAAAGGTCTTCGTTGATCCAACCATTCTTCGAACAGCGGTATATGGCTCCACGTGGACCATCGTATTCTAATGCTGGTGAATGTCTCTGACGACCATAAATAAACATTGGTGGGAGGTAAACCCCAGTAGCACTTACTGCACAGACCGCTGTTACAGTCTTACCTCTTTCACCGGAAGTTATGGAACCCACACGTTTTTGACCTTTCTGTGTTACAATCTTTCCTGGGTCCTGCACAGAGGAGATACCTGTTTCGTCGACGTTATATATATTCCTTGGTAAAAACTTATATTTCTCCATCAACTCTTCAAGCAGTTTGAAAAATAAAGTAACTTCATTCTTGTTAAAGGCTGTCGCTCTGTTCAGACTAGTTCCCTCTGCTTTTCGAACAGATAGATTGTTTCTTTTCATGAATCCTTTGATCCAATCTTTACCAGCCATTTCAATATGTTTATTAAAATTATGTTTTACATTATTTTTGACTGCATATTCATACGCCATTTTACGTATTTGAATTGACGTGCAACCATAAAATATCTTACCAAGGAATTTTATCTGGTCTGCCATTTCAGCTTCTTGCTCCTTCGTAAATACTGGATTTCTACCCATAGATGGTATGTCACAGTTCTTATGTTTCAGTCTTTCTTGGAGGGTTGAAAATGGGATTCCACAACTTCGAGCCGCCTCTCTTATTGCTGTTCCATCTTCAACGAGTTTGAATGCCCTGGTCAAATCATCTTGATTCCATTTTACTTTCAATCCTTGACTTCTTCTCCGAGTTCCCGACATCCTACAAAGAAAAATAAAATGGCACAAAATTAATAAAAAGAAAAAACTCAACGATTCGGCTGCGGGTAATACCGGTCAGCGTGACCGGCATTAGCCACTTTTACAATAATTTAATTAGAAATATTTTTTGAAAATATCTGTCACAAAGTATTCAAAATCTGTCTCTATATGAGTAGCTAAATAACTGAGCAACTTAAAAAAACACTGATAAAGGAAGAAACACAAACATAATAACTCTTACCTCTTAAATAGTGCAGTTATGTTTTAGTTTCCGCTGAGCCGGGAGGAGGCGACTTAGAAAATAAAATAGTCCTAGAATTAGCAAGAAAATGTTCCCTACTCTCCCCTATTTCCTTTTCTTCTCCAATCCAAGATTCATGTAACAAAAAAAGAAAACGATTGACAAAGGTCACGGACCCCGGAGTCTGTGGAGCTGTAAAATTTAAATTAAAAAAAAAAAAAAAAAAAAAAAAAAATAGTGCAGTTAAATAATTACGAAAACCGGGCACGAAATTCAATGACGTCTGCTTCGCAACAACGCTTCGTCGGAACTGCGCGGGGGGTGGCGCGTTGGCCTTGGGAACACTAGCGGCACTGTTTATGCGTGTGTGCGTGTGAGTAAACACTGTTATTTGGAAGATAGTATGGTGACCGGCATTGTCACCTGACCGGCATTACCCATCCTTACCCTACATGCAGCAGAGCTATTTGGAACATGAAGAGACCAAATCATTACCGAGCACTGGGTTGCGCTCGTCACCCAGATATATAAGATGATCTATCTCTTTGGTATTAGCTATTAGCCGTGGCGACCTAGTGGTTAGAACAAGCGATTCACAATAATCAGGTCGTACGTAGGTTCGAAGCCCACCTACGCCTCTGAATATTTTACCATGTGCAAATGTACAAGTTTGTCATCACTACTGGTTTTAGCGGTGAAGGAAAACATCATAAAGAAACCAGCATATTCCAAATGAAAAATCTTTCAAAGCCATCCCTCATCTGCCTACCTGCACTTGGTCCGCGTGGTAAATTAACGCCTTAACTCTCTTCTTGCGGGAGTTAGCCCCGAGTCCCGCCAGTGGGAACATTATAGTGCAGGTTACGCTTTTTATAATAATGTATGTCTATAAATAAATTTGACTTAACACTGAATTCGCTGGAATCTCTTGTTACACATTAATTTCTTTGATAACAAATAATGTCATTTAAAATTGAGTATCTGAATCACGTTTATGTACCTACTTGGCAAATATTGTAGCTGACCAATAATTATAATAACAGCTTTATAGCACTCTTTAACCCGCGGTTTTTTTTAAACGGTTTTATTTAGCTCACCCCGTTTGTTTTATTTATTATTTATTCTTGGGTCAAATTTAGTAATTCAAATTTCACCCTCTTCCTGTCAACCGATTAATCTGAAATTTTGTATACACTTTGGATTTTGGTGACAATACAATTATGTTTATTCATTATCATTATAAATTCAAGATGGCCGCCGCTACAAAATGGCGGATAACGTAGGTTTTATCAATCCCATAAATATGGGTATCAAATGAAAGTGCTCAACCAGTAGAATACAATGTACCATATAAAAATTAAAATCCAAGATGGCGGCCTCTACAAAATGGCGGATAACTTAGGTTTTATCAATCCCATCAACATGGGTATCAAATAAAAGGGCTTGACAAGAAGAATACAGTGCACTATACAACCTCAATATTTAAGATGGGCGCAGCCACTAAATGGCGTATAATAATAAGATTTAAATTTAGAAATTGAATCTGTAATTTAGGTATCTGATTAATCCAGCCTGAATCCACCACCCAAGTCAAGATGTTGTATCGTGTTGAGGACTGTGTGGCGTTAGGGTGGCTAAAAATGATAAATAAATACATAATAATAAAAACATCTTAAGTATACACCCGAAAGCCATACAGTTTCCAGCTAAGTACAATTACGGGACGGCTGAAAGAAGAATGTTGCCTTTAATACTATCATGGGCTTCTACAATACATAAAATGCAGGGCAGCACTGTGGATCACGCAGTCGTATACTTAGGTGCGAAACTGTTTGAAGAAAGTCAAGCCTACGTGGCTCTTAGTAGAGTAAGATCTTTGCAGGGACTACGTATAGAGGAGTTGGACTGCAATAAACTAACGGGCAAGAAACCTTGCAATAATGAAGCGCTAAATGAATTAAACAGAATGCGAAATAAACACTAAAAACTAGAAAATAAAAATAGGTAAAAAAACTTTTTAAGTTAAACGGTTTTATGTTAAACATACATTGCAATGTTTAAGATAAATGTACTAAAAATCAAAAAATAATAAAATAGATACAGTCGTGGGAATTATAAAAACATATGCATAGACTAGACTAAAATAAAACCGTGGGGCACGTCAATTGTCTACAATCGTTGATTAAAATGTTTGTTTTGTAATGTTACACTATAATTAGTTGTTCAACCGACAACGATGGACGTGTGATAAGTAGGGCTAGAATGTGGAAACAAGCTAGCAAGCTCGATTATAAGCGAGTTTTAGGGTTTCATAGTGGTGAGCGAGTAGTACTTTTATCATATGTTTTGTCGATTAAAGACAAACTACGAGCAGTGAAACGATTCCTCGCCAGCCAGCAGTGTGAATGTCCAACGATAAACTAGTTGAAACATCTCTTTTATTTACATGGAGTGTATAACTATTGGAATTTCCATGAGCAAGAAAATAGTAAGTAATTTCCTCACCGTCTGCGGGCCAACTGCCTAACGACGAATTAAACGATTCTTCTATCGCACATTAAGTCGATAATTTGTAGACAATTGACGTGCCCCACGGTTTTATTTTAGTCTAGTCTATGCATATGTTTTTATAATTCCCACGACTGTATCTATTTTATTATTTTTTGATTTTTAGTACATTTATCTTAAACATTGCAATGTATGTTTAACATAAAACCGTTTAACTTAAAAAGTTTTTTTACCTATTTTTATTTTAACTATAATACTTAAATTTCCGCGCACTTGACCGCCATCTCTCCTGATGTGCGACGGTGCGATCTACGATGGAGCGTGCTTCCAACGTGGATCTACCTTTTTCAATGAGAGTGCGCTCTGAGACTCTCCTTGAAAAAGGTTGCCGGACGCGATCGAAACTTAAGTCCGACTGGACTGACTATATCAAACGTGAGTTACCTACCCGTGTATTTAATTAAAAATACTTAGGTAGGTAGGTACTTTTATATTTGGTAGAAAAAGATATAGTGTACGCTATTGCAGAGATTTACGCTTTAAGTGATGGTATGTGTATGAGTCGGGGAGGCTGATGTGTGTTTTTGATAGTTCCAGGGCCCGAACCCACGTGTTGGCGAAGGAACAGACCTCTTGGGTGACGTATTGGTAACATTTCCGTCTCTGTGTAGTCCAGGAAGATGAACCAGCAAGCGGTTTTGCGCCTACAAACGAACTGAGATGTCATGAGCAGACCAAGTGACCTATCCAGTTTCTTGTAGAAGAACGGCGCCTTGAAATGGTGAAATCATTGTGAGGTCGTTGAGCGCACTCCAGATTGAGAAAAGCGTCTTAGTAGCAGAACTCCAAGACAACATAAAACCCACTAAAAACTTTTCATTCTAAGGTTTAAATTCAATATGAAAAATAAATCAAGTAATTTAGGTACCTTACTTAAAAAGTTTGAGATTTCAAGGATCGTCAGAAAAAGAAATTCCGCAGGTTCTTAGAAAGTTCGAATAGTTGTTTTTCTGACTAAATGCTTAACAATTCCTTTTGTAATTAACGCTTAGTAGTCCAATATATTAATTAACTAGCAGCGCCCCGCGGTGTTACCCGCGTAGTTCCCGTCCCCGTTGTTTTGTCGGGATAAAAAGTAGCCTATGTGTTCTTCTAGACAATAATCTATCTGTGTTCCAAATTTCAGCCCGATCCATTCATACGTTAGGACATGATTGAGCAACAAACATGCAAACATCCATACATTGACATTTATAATATAAGTAGGATAAGTTACAGCTGATATAGTCAGGAGAACGGCGTCTACTGATCCGGCGATCCCGGGTTCAAAACCACACGCACCACTGTCTTTTCGAAGTCATGTAATGCCGCTAATTTAAAAACCGTAAAGGAAAACATCGTGAGGAAACCGACATGTATCTAAAATCTTTCGAAGTCATGTGTCATCCACCAACCCGCACTGGGCCAGCGTGGTGGATTGTGGCCTTGACTCTCTCCTTGCGAGAGAAGGCAATCCCGAGTCCCAACAGTGGGAACATTTAAGTGGGCTGTTTATGTGATGTAATGTGAGTCTAATATATGTATAGAGCTATCCACGCAACGGCCGCTCGCTTTGTTTTCGTGCGGCCCGCGTTTCACGCATGTTTCAATCAATCAATCAGAAAATAACGTCCGGTAAATCACTTCTACATGCAATGCGTCTGGCAACAACGAATGTAGAAGTTGATATTGATAGACAAATTATTTATTGAAGAACCAATAAACGTGAAAAGAAATGAAAATTACCCTGTATTTTTTTACTCGAAAAGTGAACATATTTTTTGCTGCGGCCCTTCAACTGTTGTGGTAGGTATATTTAATTAGCCCGCAAAGGTATTTATTCAGTTTGGACAGCCCTGGTCTAATACACAGCTGGTAATAATTTTTCTTTGAATTTTTTAGTGAAGCTGTAGGATTGTAATTTCGATTGGCAATTGTCTATGTTCCACTTCTAAGCACTTTTTCGTAGGCGCTGCATCGTAAATTGGACATTATCATTTGGTGAGGCGTTATCGCGTATTGAGCACAGCTATCAAAATAAAATTTTGAGCTAAGAGCTATAAAATGGCAGCAAAGACAAGTTGCACCCGTTTTTATTTTGATTGTATGACAAATGGTGCCGAGATTATAGGTACTTACATTCGATTGGAGTCAAAATATTAATTGATTGATTATTATTAGGATACACCCATTAAGTATGTACTGTATGTACCTACCCCACTTTATCGTAAAAGATACGCTACAACCGTCTAGACAACGTCTTTTGTACACAGTTAAGTAATAATTCTGGTTGTGAAGAACTGATGGTGGAACATGTGCTGCGTGAACAGGAACGTACAGTTGGAGAATGTATGAGCATGACGTCAGCAGCTGATGGCTTGGCGGGCTGGGAGAACGAGCGGGCCGCGAGGCGCGAACCGCGACGTCAGTGAACTGTCACCGGCCGCCCCGCGCTCGCGTCGACGGTCGACCGCGCGCCGTCTGCCGTCCGGCCAGTGATAAACAAACATCGCGTCCGACATGCCGCGACTCTGAACCAGCGCCACCAAGCTGCCTTCATGCCTCAGTGTCCCACGCAGCACAAGTGAGCCTCAACCGCCTTCCTCGCCTCAGCCTACCCAAACAAACAGCTCACATGACCTCGGTGCCTTCTTGTTGCAGATGTCAGCCGCCGCCGCACACGTTACGGCGGTTTTATCATATTTTAGAAAATGACTGAAGGCCCTCTGTTACATCATGATAAGCCGGTGAGTGCAGCTAATGAACTTACGTGTAAACCTGGACTTGCCATTTATATCATCTGTCACTTCAGCGCACGTGATAACCAACTTTGTGCCGACTACAAAAGGCTTACAATCCATTGATTAGATTTCCCAGGTGGTGTGATTGATAAGTTGTATCAAACTGTTAGAGTAATCTGTGACATCGATGTTGATATTTATTTGATAGAATTGATTTCACTAAAATGGCTAGGAAATTGGGTGCTGGTTACAAAAGTTGACATAAGATGTATAAAAACCAGTGACTCAATCACTAATTGCCGATGTAGGCAGCATGAGTGGCGAGGTTTTAAAATATTTTTTCCTCAAAACCACTACAACGTAAACACACGGTTTTAAATAATCTTATTTACACAATCTGCCTCTGTATTGTGTTGGAACTTGTTAAAATTCTGACAACACAGTGTGTTTACATTTTCTGAATTAGTTCCAGTGGTGATGAGACCTGGCTCATAGACTTTATTATACACCAAATAAAAATATTTCAAAATGTTTAACAATTTAAACACATAACGCTAGTGCGACTGATTATGACCTCATCGCTAATAGCGATCTGTTCCAGGCAATATTAAGATGAAAAAAATTTATTCGAAGATATATTATGTACCTAATCATAATCAAGTTTTTTTTACCTGACAGATCCTTAATTGATACAATTAGGAAAATTACAAATAAAACTACACTAAATACCCTATTACTTATACTATGATGCACATATAAATTTTCTATAGACCATTGTAGGTCTACAGATAAACAAGATGATCAATCAATCAATCAATCAATCTCACTACCAGTTGGAAACGTGGTCAACATGCTTTTTTTTTAAATAAAGCACGACGAGACGAGCAGGACATGTGGCTGATGGTAAGCAACATGCCTGCCACATAACAGCACAGTGACATGCAGCTATTGGAACATGAAGAGCCCAAATCATTACCTAGCACTGCACTGCACTCGTCACCCAGAGATCTAAGTTGTTATATCTCTAAGCAAATATGCTGGCGGCATTATCAGGCTGAATGGAAATCCATTTACCTACGTTAAGGTAAAATAAACGCCTGTATTTCTGTTAAACGTCGCGTCGACCTAAAATAAATGCTAGAAATTTTGTTTTTTTTAATGAGATGAGCTTCAACACCACATGGTTCAGATATTATCTAACCACTTCAAGCTTTCCAGGTATTGTCCTCTATATCTTGGTGTCTTCTAATCGAGAGTGAATCGGTTCCTTCCCGTATGGAGTACTGTTCGCACCTTTGGGACGGATCGGCCCAGTATCAGCTGGAGGCTCTGGAATCGATCGAAAGACGTGCCAAAAGGCTCATAGGAAACGATACTGTTGTGCGAAAAAGACTGCAGAGTCTTGAACATCGCCGAAAAATTGCTAGCCTATCGGTTTTTTATCGGATACACTTCGGAGGATGTGCAACTGATTTGCATGATCTAATACCACCTTGTCCTTTTTTCTATAGAATGCTCGTAGCTCGAAAAAGCGACGTCGTTTCATGGTTGATGTTCCTAAGACACGAACGAAGAGATTTGACTCTACTTTTGTGATAACAACGTCTAGGCTGTGGAATACGTTGCCTGTGTGGGTTTTCCCCGATGTCTTTGTGTCTTCAAATCGAGAGTGAATCGTTTTTTTCTAGGTAAACACCCTCCATCGTAGACCGCATCGTCGCTTAACATCAGGCTAGATGGCGGTCAAGTCTAAACCTACCTATAAAAGTGAAAAAAAGCACGCTCCGTTGTAGATCGTATCGTCGCGTCGCTTAACATCAAACGAGATGGTGGTCAAGTGTAGAAGAAACCGATTTTCTCTCATTCTCAATCTGTAATTATCTTGGATGCAATAGAACCAAGTTAATGGTTTTATGGATTAACTACGTATCTGAGCTGCATAAAAAAGCATACGCATCATATTTTAGAAACTATTTATACAGACATAATACGTAATGATTGTATTGTTCTACGCGTCCACGTATAAAAAAAGTCGGACGTAGTCTCGCTAAAACAAAAACTGTGCCCATAGAGTCGGCCACATAATATGCACGTGTGCGCTATCACATATAGGCTGACACGCACACATGCTCACATCAGTGGGCCCTGAGGCTTATGCGCTAGCCAAAAATTCTATAGACAGTGGATGCTCAATTACAACTGATTTACATGTGCGTAACTTTGAAAAATACGTAACAATTAAATTTCAGAGATTTTATCCCAATTCGACTTTTACTCGTACTTAAACACAGTAAAAACTATCGAAATTAGTCCTCAGCCGGTAAATATATTTAAATAAAACGAACTAAATACAAAAAACAGATTTTTTTCCATTTTGAAAGAGGTAAAATAATACAAACACCTCTCCTGGAACTATTAAATTGTCCCGAATCAACGATTAAAAGTTAACTAGGTACTTTTACTTTAAATAGTTTATAACACTTTTTGTATAAGAAATTCTTGTTTATAGTCTGACGTAAACACTAACATACTTCTGATATACAAAATGCTTAATAGGAAACTCCATTATACTTTTTTAGTATGGAAACTAACGTGGTTATTACACATTTTAAATAAATACACGGGTAACTCACGGTTGATATAGTCAGTCCAGTCCGACTCAAGTTTCGATCGCGTACGGCGATCTTTTTCAAGGAGAGAGAGGTTTCAATTATACTTGATTCGTAAGATAAGTTTTGGTAAGAAATCAATATTTAGATTTTTGTTATAAATTGTCTACACCCAAAAAAAAAGTAATATAACCAGTATAAAAACCAGTGTAAATATTACCAGGTTAGTGCCACAATAAAATTAATTGAAATCATAACCATGAATAGTAATTATTTATTTATTCTTTCTACAAACATTTGATGTAGAATAATCCAAATAAATAAAAAAACTTGCACCTCCACGTTCAAACGTCAAACTCTCTACATTCCCCAACTGAAAGAAATCTTTTTAGGCCATTAATTATTTCATCCATTAATTAATAGTAATATGTGGTTTAATTAATGATCATGCCACGATATAATCACGTTAAATATTCCGTAATTAAAGACAATAGTGTTGTGAACAACTAAGATAAGAGTTTTAACAATATCTCAGTTACGACTTAGTTCATAGTTGAAAGTGTTATCTGTAGGAACTGAAGATTAGTGTTTTTCTTTGTTTTTCTTTCTAGAGAAAAATTCAAAACTACTGCACCGATTTTACAATTCTTTCACTAATAAAATGCTACATCTTCGCTTATTAAAAATAGGCTATATTCTTAACATTACGAATGTATACTATAACTTCAATACTGTTAACTTAAAGTGTAGATAAAATATATTTAGAATAAATATTGTATGTTACGTCGATTGCGATTTGCCTAGATGATAGAACAAAATAATTTGCTGCGGTTTTGTGGAAAATATCATTATCTACAATAAAAGTCGCGACACAATATCCGTAAGTATTATAGTGTCACACTGATAATTTTTATGTTAAAAATTAAGTAAAAAAAGCCGCCAATACAAGAGTTTTTATTTGTTATAATATAATTTTTTACGAACGCTAGTTTATTGTGTTTACATTTGCTTAAAATTGACACTTCAAAAACATGTGATAATGTTCTCATATCAAATAATTTATTTTCGTATTACTTCCACGTGGTACAAAACAAGTTATTGTAGTGCGTAATATACCTACACGTATCGAATACGTATTTCTTTATCAGTATTATCTTAACGCTCCTCAGGTTTATTATGCGTTATCAAGTAAGTAAAGTGGGTAAGCAAATCAAATATATTTTCAGAACAAATACCACAGCTCTATTTATTTAGTACACGTGTTTCAATACAAGTTTCTGGTTAATGGAAAATAATTATTGTACATGTTTGTTAAGTTGTAGTATGGTTTGGGAACAACTTTAATTTTCAAATAACACAAATTTGAAGCCCTTATGCTAATTGTACTTATGTTATTATTGATCCTATTGAAATGTGTAATAGCTAACCCTCCACCAAAATTTTTAATGTTAATGCGGCGTGTTCTTTGCCATGAACGTTTTTACGTGATGACGAACCAATTTTTGTTGATTTCAGTAATTATTGTTATTACTTCAATTACACTGACTCGCATTAGTAGGTAGTAAGTCTGCCTGTAGATCCGTAGGTCATTGGTTCGATCCTGCCGAGATCAAATATTTGTGTGAGGAGTACAAAAAATGTTCGTTCTGTATTTCTATGAATAGTAATTGTATATTTATAATTATCTAATTATTAAACCACCTATATAACTCCCATAGCTTTGCTTAATTTGATAGGAAAACTATTGTTATATCCCAACCAACCATAAAAAAAAAACCAACCAATCCCAACCAACCATGTAAAACTATTAACTCGGGAGAAATCTGTCATCGATCCCACTATTATCAGGAGAGAGAGAGGATTTACGAGTAGGTATTTATTTATTACAGTTACTCAAAAACTTACAGTTTGTGCCAAAACTTTTTTTTTAACTTCAATAGGTTTACACTTGACCGCCATCTCGCCTGATGTTAAGCGACGAGGCGATCTACGATGGAGCGTGTTTACCGAGAAAAAAAACCGATTTGAGTTGAAGACTGAATTGATTTGAAGACAAAATGAAATTCCATAATCTTGGACCAGCACCCAATGGCATTCGTGGTGGACAACCTACGAAGAACTCTGCTGTGTTTCCTTCTGTCCAGGCCACAAACGCTTACACGTTCTTCCGTAGGTAGCTCTTCCAACCGTCAAATAACTCTGTTTGTTAAAATTACAATAATATCCTATTATTATAAATTCCATGCAATTAAATTATGTTTTTCCTTATGTTCAGTAGGAGTAGAAGACGATCTTTTTATGGAGGAAATAATAGGTAGTTATAGTGTTATTATTGGCTGTTGTAGTACTATTATTATGTGTTGTAGTACTCCTCTAGGATAATGCGTCGGGCACGTTAATCATTCCCCTTGACTTGACATGACTTCTTACGCGCAGATACCGAGCCAGCTATTGAAACCCAACCCAAGACGTTCGTTCGACCACTGGCGCAAGAGTATTTGGCAATGTAACTATTTGCAACAGCATTTTTAATATAAAATAGTAGGCAGTAGTAAAAAACATTAAAAATGTTAATTGAACTAGTTCAGAGTTATCTTTAAACTGAGGCCTAAAAGTGAGGCCATGAAAAGAATCCAATTGGGCTAGGCAGCATTTAGAAAACTTCGTCGAATCTTCTCGTCACCCATCCCACAAAGTCTTCAGGCAAAAATAATTATACAATCAGTGCGTCCCACCCGTTATGACCCACGGTACTGAAACGTGGACGCTAACAGTGAAAATGTCAGAGTCGCTCAGCGAGTAGAGAGGGCTACTATACTTGAGGTTTCTCTTTGGGTTTGCAACCACAATGAAGTAATTCGTCAGAGAAATAAATTCCGAAAGTCACCGGCATAGCTCAGCGTATTAGCAAACTGCGAACTGAAATGACCACATGGCCACTGGCCGGTCACATCTTTTCTATCCCAGCCCCGATAACCGTTGGGGTAGACGGATTTTGGAGTAGATATCACGAATTGGTAAACGTAGTGTAGGACGCCCTGAGACTAGATGGAGTGACGATATACGAAAGGTGACGGTTGGAGACCTAAGACCAAGGATCGGGCTGAGTGGCGTATTATGAGAGAGGCCTGTGTCCAGCAGTGGACGAATACGGGGTGATGATGAAATACTATAAATCATCGATTCTAGGGATCTACATAGGTAACAGGCAAAGTGACTTAAACAACTATTAGTCCTTTAAGATTATAAAAAAATATTGTAAACGTATTTTTTCTTTTGTTTCACGAACAAAAAAATACGAAGATATAGTGCTTAGAAGTTTCGAGTGACGTCACGTCTATATATGATTTTTATGTAGACGTCACGTCACAACCCACTCCAGAAGTTTAGGCCTGTTTTCATTTTGAAATGCGAGTGCGAGTGAGTAGTGCAGGTGTTGAGTGACTAGTAGCAAACACGTGTAGACACCGATTGATTATTGCGAGTGCGTAGTAATCTGTCGCGATTACTCACTCGCACTCGCAATCGCACTCACATCCGCACTCGCACTGGCCTTTACTCGATACAAGTAGGAATACTCAATACTCATACATGTCGACTGTACCACTTCTGGAGGTAAATTGCATGAGTTAATTTTGGTAGAGCCTTCTTATTACAATGATTTTGTTTCAAAAATTACCACCGTACACCAGCAACTACGCCCATTTACATACACAAAAACTGATGTGATACGTAAGCTTTACTCGATTTGCTGTTGAATATTAATTGCGAAGTCTTCAAATAACTTTAGCGAAGCATTTTGATTCCACTTTCGATAATGTACTAAATTCGATATAAACGTTCAGCCAAGGAACATGCTGCACGAGCCCAATGGATACAGTCCGGACGTTTTGAAATATAAAATGAATTGGTTTCTTCAGGGTAAGCACGCTCTCAATCTTATACCGCATCGTTAGCTTACATCAGGCGAGATGGCGGTCAAGAGCAGTCGTCTTCGTTATTTTTGGTAAAAAATAAATTGGCGGTCATAGGAACTGCCGATAGAATTGAAAACTTATAACTCAGAATTTGATAGCTCACTTTGGAAACTACGCGGGTGAAACCTGAGGGCGTGGTCATGAACATGACCATGGTCCCGAGTTTACCTGATGATTTCTTATCATACCCGAGCGTGACGCTTGAATACAATTCACAGTCCACGGAAAATCTGTCTGTGGTGCTCTAAAAGAAGTTTTCACTTCAAAAATAAAGATGACATATTCTGTCAATCAGTCCTAACTCCTGAGGGTCTACCGCCTATCGAAAACGCTTTGACATTGCCGTCTCTTTCATTTCAAGCGAGAAGAAAAGAGACAGCAATGTCAAAGCGTTTTCGTTAGGTGGTAGACCCCCTGAGCACTGAACCACTCTACCTAGTCAGTGCACTCAACGCATTTTAGCTCGTTTAAAAAACTAGCTACATTATCGAAGGTACATAAATAACAGCTATTTATTTATAAATGATCTCATTAATATTGTTTCGGAAATCAGCGGTTTCAACTCCAAACGCCGAATCTCAGAAACTGGTTTCGTAAGTGGACATCACTACGACCAACACCAACATACGCTGAGACTCTTACGGGAGAGACGCTATCGTATTTCCTGTACAAAAAAGCGAATTGCAATTCGTTTAATTTTAATTCAATAATTTTAACCAACTCACAACTGGTAATGCTAAATCATTGGTATAACTTGTCTCGTATCGTATATGTGCCACAGACGCATTTGTGTGGCTTAATACTACCGTATCATAATAATACAATAAATACTAAGTTATTAATAAAATTTCGATGTACAAGGTTAGCTACTATATGTGGTCTTTTAAGATCAAATTAAACAAAACGGATCAAACAAGTTCAAATTTTATTTCGATTACAGTAAGGTTGAAACTTCATTGATCCATTTTTGATTGATCATCCTTATATCCTCAGATGTTACAAAGAACTAACGTGCTTACTTACCAATAACGACAATAGAGTGATACAATGATAACAAGTTTGTATTAATTTAAACATTTAAAAACCCGTATGTTTGGAATGCTTAAAATGCAAATACCTATTACGTGTCCAAGATTCTTACTGCAGACTTCAGCGAACAAAGAGTGGATAACTTAAAAATTGTTAAACAAATTTTGATAACATAGCCAAAAAGGCTGCCAAAGAATTCACCTTTCAAAGAAATAAAACAGAATCAAAATCGGTTCATCCTTTCTGGAGCTACGATGCTACAGACAGAGAAAGAGAGAGCGAGAGAGAGAGAGACGAAAGAGAGAGAGAGATAGAGAAAGAGAGAGAGAAAGAGAGAAAGAGAGAGAGATGAAACCAAAGAGTTTACATAAATATACTAGTATACTACGTAGGTATAGAGTTAAAACAAACGCTTTACACCGAAACCACGGGTCTGATCGCTCTTGTCTTGTCGCTCTTGTGGAAGTGTCTTACTTTTGTCGCGGCACATCACTATGTCGCCATAGCTAACATACACCTCATTTGCTTACGATTGGTACAAAGGGACGTTGCGGAAAACCCTGATTTACTTATTCTTTATCTAAGCGTGAAACTTATAACAACCGTCGTTGTCGCGTCGAAGGTTTTGTGTGAAGAGGTTCCCAGCCCAGCAGCGCAAATATTAAGTGGGCTACTTAAACTATATCCTAATTATAACATTTGTACAAATATTTATTTACCAAACATCATAAATATAATACTGATAGGCTTAATTATATTTTTTAATATAACTAAATTTTTTGTACATGATACGAGTTGATAGATCTACATTTAACCGCAATTGTTGATAAGCAATATTACGGCCATACCTATAAGAATGTGACACGTTTTACGTGCTCTAGATTTGAAGACCCCCAGCATTATCTATTGGAAAACACTGTTCAGGTAGAGTCTATAATTTTACAGTGTTTTTTTCATGTTTGCTAAATTTTTGGTCATGTCCCCCCCCCCCCCCTGTGTATATAACAACAAATAAAATAAATATTTAAGGGACCATACCACAAACTGGATTTTTTTATCGTTTCTTGCTCGATACTAATAACGGTGACAGGTACACGCTTTAACTATTCACAGAATATTTTGTTGTATGTTCTCTTTAAATATGATTACGTAAAATAAATAACTAAGGGGTTCCCATACAATATCGTATGGAACCCTTTGTGCGTGAGTCCCACTCGCACTTGTTTGTATCATTACTCTAATACGATTACCGATTCACGGTTACCGCTCCAGAACCTAACCCAGTATCCAGTCTACCTCAACATTATACATAAATATAAAACATTAAATGTACAGATAAATTAAATACTCGAAGACGGAATCGCTTACTTTACTATAAATATTATTGCAATTCATATTGCAGGTAATACATTGAATTCTATTTGATGTGGTTGCACTTTAATCGAAGTTTCGCTGAGTTAGGTATTGTCTCATGCTGGTCAGCGTAATTTGATAACGTACAGACAGACACAGACGTTACTACATAATTATGTATTAGTAAAATATTTTGCTGTGATACTATTGCTGGACGGCCTCCCACTAGACGGACAGAATAGATGACTTCAGAAAGGTAGCTGGAAACCTCTGGTTGCAGGTTGCGCAGGACCGTTTGTTGTGGAAATCTAGGGGGAGGCCTATGTTCAGCAGTGGACGCCTTGCGGTTGATAATGATGATGATACTATAGTGTGTAATATTTAAATAGTATATCAGCCATCAGATTCCTTTAGCTTCGCGTAGTCTAGATAGTGTTAGATATATTCACTCTTTATCACACTTAATTTAAAATAAACAAAATTTACCTACTTAAAAGAAAACAAAATAAAGTAGCAATTGGCGACCTTGTATCTCTAAAAGTAATGTGTAGGGAATTTCCATAATTGTTGATTTAGTATCTAAACCTATTTCGTTCGCATAAGGAAGAATTTCAAACTAAAACCATTTAGATTAGAAAGCAATTTTAACAGACTTCAACAAAGTTAGAGGTAGAAGGTAAATTAAGATTTTAGAATTACAACACTTTACAAATATTTGGCTGTTTGTCTTTATTTTCGTCAGTTGTAAGTTGTAAGCCGTTTGTTATTTGTTTGTGTTCAAACAGGTTCTAGGTACTCCAAGTTAGCCTGATTATAATTTAAAGAAAATCTTCAACTAGTTGCCACGTAGTTCTTTTTCGATTTCGATATTAGCCACCCAGCGATAATAATAATCAGTATTTGTAGGAAAACAAAGTTTTTTTTTTGCAATAATTTATCCTAGTTGGTGATTCTATAATTCACGATATATTCGTGAATTTAATTTAATTCAAAACTTTATTGTATGTTGACATTTTGGAATCCTTTTGATAGTAGTTGATATTACAACTAATATTACTGACAAATAAATATTGTTTAGTTTACCTTAGCTCTACCAAGTAACAAAAATGTAATAGGCATTCGGCGTTTATTTATAATTGTTGTCTCACGTCTTAATTGGTATTTTGAATAAATAATAAAATAAATTGAATGTATTATTATTTATTTTAACGTTACCAAACAGATCTCTTCTTAATTAAAAACATATTTTTCACCATTTACCTACATCTAGTTTTACCTAGTTCAATTACCTCTCGGCTTGGTTTCGCGACAGTTACCTAAACGTGACGCTATCTGTACCTTGTGTATTTAATTTTAATTTTATGTATATCCATATAATTTTATTGCAAATTCAAATTGAATCGATTACGAAACGGTTGCGAGCTAAGGAATTCTCAAATAGTTACAGATTTAAAACCTAAAATAATAAAACCTTTTTAGAGACTTTTTCGTCCAGAACGCGTCTTTAAGTTTTTTTTTTAATTGCTCCGCGTCAGTGCGGATAAAAAAAAACGGTAAGTAACAAATATATTTGTTTTAAATTTAAAATTCGCAAAAAGTTCATCCTAAAAAATAATTAGCTGTACGCGAATTTAGTGACTTAAGTATTGTTTTGTGAACAACGACAATAAAAAAAAATGTTGTGGTAAGTATCCCACCAATATCATCATTTGTAAGAGTGTAAGGATGTGTGTATATTACTCTTTCAACGCCAAAACTATTGAAGGGATTAGGATGAACTTTGATTTATTTATTAGTACAAAATCCACAGCCCTTAAATAACAGATATTAATCAACTTACAAGCTATTTTACGGCCAATAACGGATTCGAGAACTATTGGGCGAAGTCCCGGGGCACATTCACAGGCTTTGTTATTACGAAAGCGGAGTCAAACCTCTTCGTTCAAGTCTTTGTAACATCAATCATGAAACGATGTCGTTTTTTAAAGCTACGATCAATATGATAGGAAAAAGCTCAAGGTGGTACTAGATTTACAGATTAGCTAAACTCATGATAAACTTCTTCTGGCTTTTATAGCATGGGTTAGATAAAATTGTTTAAAACACTGTTGTTTATTTTTTACCAGTTCAGGTTGGTGATAAAAAAAAATCTAAACTCGTTAACTATGAGCAGACGATGATTTTGTCTCTGCTGTACATTTTTAATAAACTTCGAAAAGGCAGAAGTTCTCAATTCCGTTATATTATTTGTTTTTTGTACCTATGTAGGTATGCTACGCGATAGCTCACCAGTTGTAAATCGATTTTGTGGATTATTTTATTTGTTTGGTAGATAATAAAATACTAAATCAGAGGATCTTATACATTTTATCGAAATCGGTGTGGCGGTCTTTGTAATATGTATGAAACATATTACAAAGTAAATACAAGTAACAAAAAAATAAAATTTGTTCCATCAATAATAGGTACTTGCTCAATATTGATAAGAGCAACAGGCAGACACCTGAAATGTTGAAAGAATATTTAGTTAGTAACACATTCACTTTGAAAATAAATTAATTAAAGTAAAACAAAAACTTAAGGAAAATGCAAACGTGTTCGGTGTTATATTAACAACGTTGTTATATAGATAATAGTAAAGAATCCTTCCTGCGCGAATATGACTCGCACTTGGTCGTGTACTTTACAATAAATTCTAACCCTGTTTTACAATAAATTCTAGTTCCAAGTACCTAGCTCAAAGCTTAGGTAGGTACGTTTTCAAACCCGACCAGCGGCGGCGGGTTGAAATAACTTTTTATTCTACTATTTAACCGTTCCTTTAGCTAGGATATCGAATAAAATTGCGAGATTAATGGTTATGATTGTAATGGTTATGTTTATCGTGGTTTTAATACCTTTTCCATAAAACCTTCACTTTATACTCTCGTTTGTAAGTGGAAACTTAAAACCTATTGCAACGTAATAGAGTTCTTTGTGTGGTTTCTCTGTGCGGTTAGAAACAGTAAAAGTACGGCACAGCAGGCTTTAAGTACGGAATTAACAGCAGCTGGTTTTGGGCGTATTTACGGTCGCCATCACTTGTGTTTTGTTCGGACAAATGGATATCACGAACTTTGGAAAATTTAAGATCATGATTTTCTTCTTTCTTCTTCATGATCGTGAATCTTTCGAAGTCATGTGTCATCCACCAACCTGTACTGAGCCAGCGTGGTGGATTATGGCCTTGACTCTCTCCCCGAAGCCCCCGAGTCCCAGCAGTGGGAACATTCAGTAGGCTGTGTTTATGCAGATACCTAGGAGGTACTTCGGTTCTATGGGAGCTACGATTATATCAAGAACGCAGTTTCCTCTGACAGAACCTTTATTATTTTTCAGTGTGTTAAAAAATAAATAAATAGGGTAAATATTATACTTTGAAGATTATTTTCTGAATAAGTAAAAGGTGAAACAACTTTTCGGACGAAAACTCCCAAACTAAATGACAACAATACAACCGTTAACAATATCAGCCAACATAATCTATGGTTGTATGTTTCTCATAGGCCATACATATACCTACCCGATAGGTTTACCAATATCAGTAGGTCAAGCAACAACCAACCGATTCCATCATACAATAAAGCATATTCTATTCTATTCTATTATATGGGTTCTGATGTTGGCGGGTCTTTGGAACTTCGAAGGCTATTGGTGGTTTTATGCAACAGCAACCGACGAAGCAGCTTCTGAGCTGCAAGTATTGGATACGTCTTCAATAATCGTAGCTTCGAGGAAAATCTTAACTTTGTGAAAAAAAAACTGTTTCTTTGAACACGTTAACACGTCTTGTTTTAACTATTTTGCATCACATTCCTTCGTTTTCACTTTCGTTTCCTAATTATGTTTCTGTTTAATCAACTCCCACATGTCCTACAAATATGTCAAATGTTTTAAGGTTCTACGTGATCTTAGCTGACACATCATGCAAAAATATTTCAAGTTCCATTTATTACCGCGTTTAAAGAAATACACTTCAACAATACTCATTATCTGGCAAAGAGTGGTTGAAAGGCCAGTGCCAGCGTGCCACACATTAGATGGTAAGGAGTGATTCCGGCTCTAGTGTTCGACCGATGGTCACCGGAGGCGTGTTCCGCGCGAGTTATTTCGTTATCCACTGCCAAGGCCGTGTCGACGCCTTCGTGACGTCACGCTGTTTTGGCAACACTACTAAGACCGTACTATGAGATTGTATTGTGATCGTTCTTCAACTGTCGCTACTTTGAACCGTACACCTCGGCGATAGAGTTCACGATCGCGTTGCACGAAATTCTGAGGCTGAATAGAATCTAAATTGTCGCAACAACAATACGTAGTACGGGGCCAGGCGGATATACATACAGCCTTATCTTGCGATTACGTGGCAAAGCAAATACCTTTGTTAGGCAGTTGTTTTCTGGTTTCAATAGTTTGCTGAGTTAAAATTTTATTGATTGCTCCACTAGGAAGTTAAATAATAGATAGGTACTGTTTCAAATATTTGTTTAGGGCTTTCAATTATTATGGATAGTATCTCTATAGATACTATTCATAATAATCGGTCTTGTTGATACATATGGACGAACAGAATGGTGAACAAATTAATCTTGAACGAAAAAATATTAGAAAATTTCAAACATTGCCTCTAAATAACAAACCCTAACTAAGTAGGTATTACAGAGGGGCCGTAGCGTATTTAGCTTGGAAGGTCTAAAATCCACTATCTCTTACACTTGAAGTCTGAAATCGGGAACCCATTAAAGTATGTCTTTAACGCTTTTTCACATAGGTTACCAAGAAACCACTCCACCTGTATCAATATACCTAGCACCATTTGAAATGTACAGTTCTCTGATATTACACAAATTTTATTTGAATTCACTCAAATTAAATAAAAGTTGTATCTCGGTAGGTACAATTGTTTATTATTTGACATGTCGAAATGTATGTTACATGATTTTCAACTCGGATGCAAACGGGAGGGACAGCTAGTAGGTAATATAGTAATTGCCTTGTACATAGTTAATAAAAGGTCTCAAAACATTACTATCATTGCAAGTAAGTATTAGAAACGCGCAGTATAATACTTTTTAGATATGAATCCTTAAAATGGATTCACCTATTTACCTAATATTTTATCTGCTTCTGCATAAGTAGGCTATCTTATCTATGAGTGAGTAATGTCGCGGTGGACATTTCTTTTTGTATTTGAAGTAGACTTACAAAATAATAGATTATGTCGCATATGATTACAACTTTTGAACTAACTTATTTCACAACTGCGCAAGAAAGAGGGTTCTCCAGTAAATGTACGAATGTCCACCCTTGCTGGCACGCCTCGAGGGGGGACAAGCCTGCGGCAGTGATAGCGGAGCCCCGAGCAAAACGAGTTTTTGTATAGTTTTCGGAGCTCTTTGTCCAAAACAGATTTCAACTAGTAAAATATACATGAAACTTCTTATCTTCTTACTTCTTATGAAAATCTTAAAATGGTAGTTTCCTTTTATTGTTGCTGAAAATAATGTTTAATTCATCTCCTCACAACGAAACCATAAAAATTAGAAATAATTTTAATTATCATGCATGTACTCAAAAAGCCGCCATTACTTACTTATCTATTTAGATTTTGTACTTGCACCAACGAATAGGTAATTTGATTACGTTATTATTGTAGAACTATTTTTTTCAAAAAATCAAAATTTAAAAAGTGTTTATTCTAGAATCTGAGCGTAAATCAGTGACAAACCCTACTGTCTCTCTCTTGCTCTTTCTTGCAGTGAGCGATGAGGTAAGAAATACTCCATGTGTAGGTGTCGGACGACTCCAAACGTCTCCCAGTCTCCCTCCGCGAGATGACTTGAATAGCAGAAGGAGAACACCGCCACGACCTCTTACTGTAGACCATATTGTCTAATTATGATCGTGAGTGAGCGGTCCAAGTAGTAGCATCTAACATCTCCGTTAACGTCATGTCAACGCTAGCAAATGTATGGAAAATTTGAATAACTAATAATACCGCTTATCCGTCGATATCGGAGACGGAGTTATTGTGTTTTTCTTTGCTGACACCAGTTCTTTACTATTTTAAAAACAAATAATCTATCATAATATTCATTAATGACCAAAATAAGTAGGTACATTCGTCGTAAGTACTTTCCTATCTAATCAGGTTAGTTCGTTAATCTCAGGAAACTGTTACTTATCCCGTCGTATTATACACATTAAAAAAAATAATGATAATTTATTTATCTTTATTATTTATTCGCCATGGTTTAAAAGTACTTGTTTGTGTTCTGGAAGTGAGCTCTTCTGTGGACTTTAGTACTTATTTTAAACCAATAAGTGCTAAAGTTCTTTGACATTTGTTTTGCTTGTGTATTTGTTTGTGCATTCCAGGATTAAAAGTGTGTGAATGCAGTAATATCTTAAGTTTAATATTTGTGTATTAGCGCAATTATTATCTAGAAATTAGCGCGACTTATTCGCAATGCGGATTTTTTTTATGTATTTCTATTGCCGCTATAACAACAAATACTAATAATAAAATAAAACGAATATTCAAGGACATTACGAATTCATACAACAGTCTATTATATCCCATACAACAAACTTGATTTTTTTACCATTTCTTGCTCGATTAGTCCGTCCTAAGCAAACTAGATGGCGCCGCTAGAAGATTAAAACACGCTATCGAGTACGTCGTTAGAGCCACAAACGTAAAATCAAAATTTTAGCAAAGCTTTTTGGATTATAGCATGTCCGCGGAAACTGCGATAGTCGTATGTAAGTATTCGGAATTCGGAATAAAGCCCAAGAGGTTTTTGTCGTTTATTTACTAATGGTACGGAACCCTTCGTGCGGGAGTCCCACTCGCACTTGACCGGTTTTATTTTTCTCTTATTGGAAATAGCGTTTTAGCCACGTACAAAAAGTGGAATTTAAAGTTTTCTTGATTACGAAGAAATTAAAAGATAATAATTGAGTGAAAGTTTTATTTTTAAACACGTACAAGTTGAATTTTTCTATTTAAATACGAAGTTGCATGAATGAAGTGAACAAGCAATAACTACAAATTTTTTTTTCTACTGAACGAGATCTTTTTTGTATCAAAACTTTTTAAAGAACAAATTAACTCAACCAATAAAAACCTCTATAACTCACTCGTAAGTAATAGTAATGAAAAAGTCACCGTTTGATTATAGGTGTCACATTATATGCCTGATTGCGACGAAATTAGAGCCTCTTTATGAGCAAGAGTGTTGAAGAAAATATTACTGAGGATTCAGTTATGCTCAAGAAGATGTTTTAATATTGCAGATGTGTGTCCGCATATGGCTAGAGGTGGGTCACGCGAGCGAGCCGCGCCGCTCGGCGCTAGGGCGCGCGCTGTCAGCGGACTGGCGCGTGTGGGTGCGCGGCGCTTCCGGCCGAGACATCTCTGCCTTCGTCCACAAGGTCGTCTTCTATCTGCGGCCCGCCGCAGCCTTCGTCTACCCTAAACGAGGTCCACATTTCTACACTTTACACTCATACACTACATTTGGTTAGAACGAGACGATCCGCCTCCACTCCACATCACTACATAATACACATTCATACATCTATAACTGGTTAGTGGGGTACACGTTTAACCTAGACGACCTGGTCATCTCTACGCTTAACACACATCCGCAAATTCCAAGGTAGAATGTGACAATGTGACGCGTGCTAGAAACAGATTGGCCCGGGTAGGTGGAATGGTGTAGACGGTTTTGCCATTTCACCCTTCGTCCACAAGTTCGTCTTCTATCTGCGGCCCGCCGCAGCCTTCGTCTACCCTAAACGAGTTCCACATCTCTACACGCTACACGTTACATTCATACACTATTAGAACGGAGCAGACGATCTGCCTCTACACCACATCACTACATAATACACATTTATATATCTATAACTGGTTAGTGGGGTACACGTTTAACCTAGATGACCTGGTCATCTCTACGCTTAACACACATCCGCAAATTCCAAGGTATAATGTGACAATGTGACGCGTGCTAGAAACAGATTGGCCCGTGTAGGTGAAATGGTGTAGACGGTTTTGCCATGTCACCCTTCGTCCACAAGGTCATCTTCTACCTGCGGCTCGCCGCAACCTTCGTTTACCCTAAACGAGGTACACATCTCTACACTTTACTCTCATACACTGTACATTTAGAGCAGACGAGCATTTTCCACATTGAAATTAGAATGAGACGTCCGTTAGAGAGATTGACGCGTCCACAGTCCAGATCATCCACAAGACCGTTTTCTATCTGTCCAGGCGCAGCCTTTGTCTATCCTAAACGAGGTCGACTTCTCTACACGTTACACTCACACACTACATTTGGTTAGAACAGAGCAGACGATCCACTCCACATCACTACATATTACACATTCATACATCTTTAACTGGTTAGTGGGGTACATATTTAACCTAGACGACCTGGTCGTCTCTACGTTAAACACACATCCGCAAATTCCAAGCTAAATGAGACACGTGCTAGTGACAGATTGGCCCGTGTGGGTGCAATGGTGTAGACGGTTTTGCCATTTAACTCTTTGTCCACAAGATCGTCTTCTATCTGCGGCTTGCCGCAGCCTTCGTCTACTCTCGTATACTCTAAACGAGGTCGACATCTCTACAAGTTACACTCATAAACTACATTTGACTAAAGAATGGCACACAAGCGAAACCAACACTATCCTAAATAACATAGTCATCTCTACACCTTACTAATGCATACTCGTATCATATCGTAGGCTATGTAGAGTAGAGCACACAAGCGAACCGCATAGCATTTTTTGTTGTGTATCCTACTCTCTTGGTGTTTCAATAAACTGTATCAATCTATCTCAGCTCATTAATCGATTTAGCCTCTCTCTAAATCCTCAATAGATTCCAAAGAATCCTAACATTAGAAAGAGAATTAATAAATATTGGTGGACGTGGGTGGTGGTGGTGGGTAATTCACACACAACACCATCTGACCCCAGATCTTTCTAGATTTATCCCCTTTTTGAATCCTTATCGATTTGATCAAATCCACACTCTACATATGTACATACACGTGTCTAGAATGCAGGGCATTTCTCTGGGGCACTGACGCGTGTATGTGCACGATGCGAGCGGCTTTAACATCTCAACCTTCGTCCACAAGGTCGTCTGCTATCAGCAGCCTTCTTCGTCTAACATAAACGAGGTCGTCATATCTACACGTGACACTAACATACTGATTGCTACGGACAGACAGCACTAGTCGTACACTAGTGCTGTCACAAAACAAGAGCATGCCGCTCCGGTCGTCTACTCCAAACAAGCTCGTCATCTCACATTATACTTACATCCCTGTGGTTAAAATGGAACACGCGAGTATTTCGCGGCTATCCCCTCGTCTGCTGTAAACGAGGTATCTAAAGGGTGTCTCAGTAATAGTGCACTTTTTCACTTTTAAAATAAAAACAAGTATTTTATGACAGAGTTGTGATATTTTATTGTATCGTAAAGAAGACATGTTCCGATTAAGTATGGAATAAAATATCCGGAAAATGACCCCCACGGCTCCGATGACAGGCCATTACTCTTTTCATGCAATTTTCCATGACTTCATTTTCAAAGTAATTTTCTCCGATGAAGCGCATTTCCATATAGACTACAGGCCCGTTAACAAAATTTACGGGTCAAATGAACCACCAGGAGACCTATGTAGGATGATAGAAGGGTATAAAGTAATAATATTCAGCACTATGCCGTCACTTGTAAGCTCATAAGCTGTCCAACTGAGTACAGTTGAAAAGGGGGGGTTCCAATCCTCGATCATTTTTGTACGGCGTTGCGGAATAGTATATTAGACGAGGTATGGAAACTATAAAAATTATTCATTTTAGATTTTTAATTATTAGTTTGTCGGAAAAAAATATTATGTGCCGACGATTTACAGAGTAAATTTGGTCATTTGATTATGTACGGCATTGGTTCCATACAGTTTCAATACCTCTTCTAATCCATTATTTCGCAACGCCGCGCCGTACAAAAATCATGCGACTAAGAGAAATTATCGAGGGTTGCAACCCCCCCTCTTCAGTTGAAGAGTAATGGGTTGAGTGCAGTTGCACTCAGTTGGACAGCTTACAAGTGACGGCATAATGCTGAATATCAATATTTTATACCCTTCTATCATCCTACATAGGTCTCCTGGTGGTTCATTTGACCCGTAAATTTTGTTCACGGGCCTGTAGTATAATATGAATGGCTTCATCAATACACAAAATTGTCGAATTTGGGACTCAGAAAATCTTCATGCAATCCATGAGAAACAAATGCACCCACAACGAGTAACTGTGTGCGGATTTTGGCCAGGCGGCGTGATTGGACCTTACTTTTTTGAAAATGAGGCCGAAATTGCAGTGACTGTGAACGGCATTCGTTACAGGAATATGATAACGGACTTCTTGTGGCCTCAACTGGACGGCATGAATCTGGACAACATGTGGTTTCAGCAGAACGGCGCAACCTGCCACACCGCGCATGAAACAATCGACTTATTGCAGCAACGATTTCCAGAACACATTATCTCACGAAATTTTGATGTCAACTGGCCGCCAAGATCGTGCGATTTAACGCCGTGCGATTTCTTTCTTTGGGGTTTTGTGAAATCTCGGATTCATGCGAATAAACCCGAAACAATTCCTGAGCTCAAATCGGAAATCCAACGCGTCATCGTGAGATACAGCCATATCTCTGTCCAAAAGTCATGTAAAGAGTAATGGCCTGTCATCGGAGCCGTAGGGGTCATTTGCCGGATATTTTATTCCATACTTAATCGGAACATGTCTTCTTTACAATACAATAAAAATATCACAACTCTGTCATAAAATACTTGTTTTTATTTTAAAATGTATAAGTGCACTCTTACTGAGACATCCTTTACATATTAGTAAATATAAAGACTAGTAGACCGTCCCGGCTTTGGTACATCATATTTAGCCTATAGCACCTAGGGATAGGTACGTGATCCCATAATATATCCATCCCGTGATAACATAAAACGGTGAAAGAATTGTTGAAATCGATCCAGTAGTTCATGAGATTTGCTCGTTCAAACAAAAAACTTCTTCAGCTTTCAATATTAGTAGGTATAGAAACATACATACAAACAGACAGACATGCAGAGATGGCAAGGCTGCTGTACACACGTACCTAAGCGTGAGCTGATTCACCTTACAGGAAGTGTTTTTCAGCACACATTTCATGATATTGGAAGCATCCACAGGAAGTAACCAAAATATATTGTTTCCAATAAATTTCATGTGTTACATCAAGGAAGACGCTTCATTTAAAGCAATTTGAAACATCTTATCAAATAGACCGTAATAAAAAGGACAAATATTAAATAGCTTGTTAAAATATTAGGGCATATTTCAACTGTTATTGGGCATTGAGCCAACTAGATTATAGTACGCGCGTATCTATCGACATCGATCTAGCGTGTGTTATTGTACTACGCGTAGCTTGACATTGAGACATCGTAAGACTTACGTAAATAATTGCTGATTTTCACAGTTTGTACACAGATATGTAAAGACACGTTTGTATTGTCATCAACATTATCTGTAGCTGATAGCCCACACTTCAACTTCGAACTGCGTGCTCACACGCTCAAACAACTTTTTATCTGCCCTCTCTGTGGGTACGTTTATCCATAAAGATACAAATTAATGTCTCTATTTTTATATTGCAATAAAATTGTATATCGTTTTCAGTTCTCCAAGAGCCGCCATACGAAATCCAAGAGTCGGGGTGTGCGTCGATCGATATTCCGATCCATATCTACTTGAAGTACACGACCCGGCCGAAGAAGATCCGTCTGCGATACAGTCTGCATATAGAGAATAATACCAAGATCACTTCGGAGTCTCGGTGTGTGTATTACGATTTAGAAAGCCCGCCCGAAGAGCTGTGCAGCGCTCTGATGGCGAGCGGAGGGGAGGTGGTGTCCCGCGCGGGGCGGAAACTTGTAGTCGTCCTCTCCGACGACGAACGCCCTCCGAGAATGCGCCCAAAAAAGTACAAGTTCGTAGAACCCATGCAATGCAAGCACGCGCCGAAGAAACGACCCAAATCGTACGTCCTAGAAGACGTATGCTCTAAATGCGGCGAGTCCACTACAGCAGACTTGAGGAAGCAACTCCGCGCCGTCGCCATGACCGAAGATGAGATCAACCGAGTCTCCCAGCTCTACCTAGCCTACTCGAGCTACGAAAAGTCAGTCGATGCGTTAGTGCTGCCCCCACTCTCGGACCCCATTTACAAGGTCCCGGAAATCCCCCCCGCGCTTAAAGAATCGCTCAAATCCGCGGGCGACTTGCCTCTGTATCTATGATCGTTTTTGTGACAAGTTTATAACAAAAACAATGGCCGTCCTTAATTTCTGTGAGAAACGACTGATAATTTAGTCAACTTTGCTCATTTGTCCGGAGGCTGTGTCGTGTCTTCCCTCAACGAACCTCAGTGTTGTGATATTAGCACGGTGCCATGTTGGATTTTGCATTTAATGCACTTTTCCAATGACTCGTAAAGATTATTAGGTATGTGTAAGTGAGTTTTATGAAATCTTTACAGAGACTTATTTACTAACTGTTGTTCGATTCATAGTCATTATTAAGTCCAATTGTCTTAAGTTGCTTAGTTAGAAGAATATTTAATTGTTTTTTTATTTTATTTATGTGACTTTATGCGCTGTGAGAAAAGATCTCATTTACCGTAGTGTAATTAATTGAAGAATTTATTTTTTATGTTAGTTAAATTTAAATATTTTGATTTAATCTAAGTAAAGATATTTACGTTGTTATCGTTGCATAAAGTTATACATAAAATGTTATTGAATACAATTAATATATAAATTACTTATAGTTAAAGTATAAATGCGCCTTATATTTACTCAGAAATGAGATTAAACAACTGTACACCAAGAAATACTTACTATTTAGGTACGATAATTTAATTCTCTAATTCTAGATCTATTGCAAAATACGTTTACATATATTTGTAAAATATACTTATAAAAATTACTACTTACAAAAGTACCTACATATATGACTCGTGAAATATATTTCACTATTTTCTGCCACATTTTTTTTTTTTGTATAATAAGGTAGAGTGCTGGGACAAGCAAGATGTCTGGCTAATATTAAACGACGCCTGTTCACAACAACACAAGGCCCGCATATATTTAAAGAAGAGTAGGTACAAATTAATTTCACTGTTACATGGAGAATAAGATGATTTATCTCTTTGCCCTGTATTTTTTCTGGAAACATTGCCTTTCAAACCGGAACCATATCATTTTCTTTAGCAACATTTAGGCGATCGTCACACTGCCACGCACCACGCAGCGTAGTGCGTGAATGCGTGTTCCATCGTTGTATGTAAGTATCTCCGTTTGTATAGAAAACACGCACAGTCCAACACACCGAAAATGCATCCACGCGCGTTCATGCAGCTCACGCACCTACATGCGGAGAAACACGCACCCCAGCGCGGTTGCGGGCGACACTCAAGTGCATGCAGACGTGAATCCACAAAACGCAACAACGCGCGTGAGTGCGTAAGAAAAGCCCTGCACGATGATACAGGTCAGCGGGCCTACTACGAAGTCCGATAAACGATATATTGGCCGAACTTATGGACTTTTCCTACCTCGAAAGACAATCTGTCGGTTGATAGGATCGGCCGTTTCGTTTGATTCGACCCTCATCCGACCTAAGTCTATAACTTCCGACCGAGATGTATCGATCTGACTGTTTTTTGTGGTAGGCTACAATCCGATTCAGCTGTCGGTCGGATCCCATCATTCGGAGTTTGTTTTCGTAGTAGAACTGCTGCACTCCCGCAAGTACGCGCGTAAATGCATTAACATGCAGCGTGGTGCGTGTCAGTGTGTGGATACAATATATTAAAGGCTTATGAAAGACTAAAACTTTTGGACACATTAAAATCGATAGAAATTACCTGTACCTGTAGCGCAATCGGTTTGATCTCGCCACGAAATCAAACCTCTCCGTCTTCTTATTTTCGTATTGACCACAGAGTAAGTAATCACTACGTGTCATGGCTTCCATTCTGTAATGCTACCGCAATTTCGCCAGCGCAGCGTCCAATGTTTGAACATTGAGTATCTTTGTTTTATGTTCTTAATTAATTCAGGTGATCAGTCTTCTATTTTCAACGTCTTAGTCTTATTCGTTTAAAACGACAAATAAGGATTGTCATTCCGAATATGATAGACTACAAGCCCGTGAACAAAATTTACGTAGTAAATGAACCACCAGGGTAGCGATTCTGAAACCATTCGGTTGCATCCGACACGGAATCTCATCTCTCGGTCTTTGTCATGCTAAACAGATAAGACAAAGACCGAGAGATGAGATTCCGTGTCGGATGCAACCGAATGGTTTCAGAATCGCTACCCTGGAGACCTATATAGGATGATAGAAGGGTATACACAGTATACAGTAATAAGATTCAGCACTATGCCGTCACTTGTAAGCTGTCCAACTGAGTACAGTCGAAGAGGGGGTTTGCAACCCTCTGTCATTTCTCCTTGTCGCATGATTTTTGTACAGCGTTGCAGAATACTAGGTAGATTAGAAGAGGTATTGAAACTATAAAAGTTATAAATTTTAGTTTTTAATTATTAGTTTGTCGGAAAAATTCGTGATTTCCCAACGATTTACAGATTACATTTGGTCATTTGATTATGTACGGCATTGGTTCCATACAGTTTCAATACCTCTCCTAATCCATTATTTTGCAATGCCGTATAAAAATCATGCGATAAGGAAAATTATCGAGGGTTGCAACCCCCCCTCTTCGACTGTACTCAGTTGGACAGCATACAAGTGACGGTATAGTGCTGACTCTTATTACTTTATACCCTTCTATCATCCTACATAGGTCTCCTGTTGGTTCATTTACTACGTAAATTTTGTTCACGGGCCTGTAGTCTATGAGTTATTCTGATTGCGATCAGATTCACTACCCAGATGTGACAAGGATATAGCTGCTAATCCCAATTGTAATTTTTTTAACGAACGACGTTTACAGAATTGGGTGATAACAATGCCAATGGTATCGTTGCTAGGCTTTTACGTGTTGTTAGCGAATTGGATTGTTCTCGGAGTGATTGATGCCATTTCAAGACTCAAATTGTCAAACATAGTCCCTAATTTCACAAAATATAAGCATAAACAGCCCACTAAATATTCCCACTGCTGGAACTCGGGGCCTTCTCGCAAGGAGAGAGTCAAGGCCATAATCCAACACGCTGGCCAAATGCGGGTTGGTGGATGACACATCTCCTCGAAAGATTCGAGGAACATGTCAGTTTCCTCATGATGTTTTCCTTTACAATTTTAAGCGGCATTACGCACATGACTTCGAAAAGATAGTGGTGCGGGTGGGTCTTGAACCCGGGGCTCCGGATCGGTAGTCGCAGTTCTCCCGACTCCCGACTAGACCAGCCGTAACTTAGCCAAATGGGGTGCTAATGTTTAATTTCGTAAAATTTCTTTAAAATGAAACATTGGCGCCACGTATGGTGCAATTGACAGGTCCGTTTGCATCTTGGATAAATGTTTCATTTCTCTATAAGCGAAGTAGTAGGTAGGTACGAATGCTGTTGTACTAAGAACATACCTACAATAAATTAATGTTACCGTTGTTTATCACACGTGTTTTTATTTTATACCCACCAGTTTAGCACGGACTTAAATAGGCCTACATAGCGACTAGGTAAGTATTTATATTTGGACTTTCAATAGCTGCGTGTCACTGTGCAGGCAGGCATGTTGCTTACCATCAGGCACATATCCTGTTCGTCTCGTCACTCTTCATTTAAAAAAATAAAAAAAAAACTAAGCGAAGCTTGTCGTTATTGGTGTCATTCATATAAATATCATGTGGTCATATCCATAGCTGGGCACCGTTAATCAAATAGTTCACTTCGTTAATCGTTAATCCGTTACAAAAAAAGTTAACTTCGTTAAACGTTAAAGCGTTAAATTTCGTAAGAATTAACGGAAGTTAACGTTAATCGTTAATCCGTTAATATGCGTATTGGACTTTTATATCGTTGCGTTAGTGAACTTACAAAACCTGTTGGTTTAGGTTCTGGAAGTTAACAGGTTAGGAAAAAAGCAAATACTTGTAGAGTTTAATTTTATTTTTGAAGTGAAAACTTTTTTAGGCGCGGCGAGACAGATTTTTCGTGGGCTGTGAATTGAATTCTAGCGTCACGCTCGGGTATGATAAGAAATCTTCGGATAAACTCGGGTCCATGGCTATTGGCCATCTAGAAATGGGTCAGCCAATGGGAAATGCTGAAAGGGCGTGGCCCGGCCATCATGGCATGGCCATCTAGAAATGCATCAGCCAATAGGAAATGCTGCTGCTTTTCTAGATGGCCATGCCATGATTACCAGGCCACGCCCTCCGGTTACACCCGTGTAGTTTCCAAGGTAAGCTATCAAATTCTGAGTTACAAGTTTTCACTTCTATCGGCAGTTTCTATGACTGCAATTTTTTTTATTTAATTTAATGTGTAATTTAATCGTCGGGCATAATGCGCATAGGTATCTATTTCCCCTCATGAACATTAACATGTCGAAGTTCTCGTCTGAAAGCGAGGCTCGCTTTGGTGTTAAAATGTCTTTACCCGTGGATAGCAGACGTTCAACTGCAGCGTTTGAGGGCTGTTTTCCAAATTTCAACCCAATCCTTTCCCGTTCTCAGACGTTCTGACGTGATGAAACAACAAACATTAGAACATCAAAAAATTGCCATTTATAATATTGGTAAGATGTTAAACACTGGAATTTTCATTGTAGGTATACCTCCATTTCTTCATTCTCGTACATTGATTTGTTCATTTTATTTAACTTTTCTTTGGTTAGTTGAAATGAACTACCACCGATTTTATTAAAAGAAAGTTACAATACAGATAAACGATCGAAAAAGTATGATTGAATTTATCGGGGAGTTCCCCACTAGCTATGGATTACTATAATCTACTTTGTTTACTAGGGATGTGTGAAATATTCAACTAAGTTGTAAACGTCAGTCCAATTCGAGTATGTCTATGCTCAAATTTTCAGCCAAAAAAGAACTCGAGATTATCGGAAATATGACTTATGATAACAAAATTATATTTGTTTTCATATAACGTCAACCGATCATGCCACAGGCTAAAATGACGCTTCAATCCTGCCAAAATTGCAGGAACCCGCCACATATGGTCACACTGCGCCCAGCACTTTTCGTTTCATACTTGTCTGAACTTGTTTTTTACGCCGCGCCGAGGTGCCGTGCGGTAAATAGGTAGTAAGCATTGGATTAACGATTAACGGACTTCTGCATAATTAACGGAAGTTAACATGTCCGTTAACATTTTTAAAAGTTAACTTAAAAGTTAATCCGTTAATCAAAATGTTAACTTCGTTAATTAACGATTAACGGATTAACGAGTTAATGTCCAGCTATGGTCATATCTATACTAATAATATAAAGCTGAAGAGTTTGTTTGTTTGTTTGAACGCAAGGATCTCTGGAACTACTGGTCCGAATTGAACGATTCTTTCTTTGTAGGATAGTCCATTTATCGAGGAAGGCTATAGACTATTTAACATTACGCTACTATCAACAGGAGCCGAGCAGGAATGAAAAATGTAACAAAAACGGGAAAAAATATTGCTTTTTGAGAGCTTTCGTTGCGTGACAGCATATGTCATATTTTAAAGTTTGCGTCATTAGAAGGAACCTAAAGTAACCAAATTTGTTCAAAATTTGAATTGGTACGATCGATTTTCGATAGATGGCGTAGCAACGCGCGCACGTTCAGCTAGTTGGTAATAATATGTCACCTAACAGTAAAAACCCCTTCTTTTTTTTGTGGGAGAAATACATTTACGTATCCCCACCATGCAGGGACATGGTGAGGTATGTCGGGCTCGACACCATGGCAACGACAGACATGTTGCCGCTACCGACTAAAATCCCCACAGATTTCTCCTGCATGGTCAGGGGTCAGGATCGCGGGGTCACTTTTCGTATTCCCGTCAACGACCCAGACCCTTGCCACCGCCCTTACGGACCCGCCTCGCGGGGGGCGTTAGTACCCCCGCTTTTAGCTCTAGTGACGCACCGGAAGTCAGCGGCGCGTCACCTCCTCGAAAGGCGGGGACTGGACGACCTTAAACGCCTGACGCCCCAAGCCTTCCAGAGGAGACGGAATGCGAGCCCAGAGTCGTAATCTCCAGGCTCGCCCCCGTGTCCGCTTCCGCCTCAGTGGAGGAGCGAGAGGCTTCCAACTCACACGACCTCTCACTGTCGAGCACCAAGGCGAAGATGGTCGGCAGCGAGAAGTGCCAGCCTCTGTGGCCGCACGGCGGCCTTGTCCTTCCACTACGCACTCTGCTAATCAGAGTGCTCGTGGAGGACCCTCATCTGGAAGACTTAGGAATTTTACGGTCAGTATCCCCGAGCCACGCACCCCAACAGTAAAAGAAAAGCTCAGATTACCTACCGTAGGTTTATAGGTAGGTATTAGTTTGCCAATATTGTAGAAAACAAAGATTGCAATCTATGCTTTTTCGTCTGTAATTTTAAAGTCTTATCAAGAGAACATTTCAAGCGGAAGGTACAAATCTATACTAATATTATAAAGCTGAAGAGTTTGTTTGTTTGAACGCAAGGATCTCGGGAACTACTGGTCTGAATCGAAAGGTTCTTTCTCTGTTGGATAGTCCATTTATCGAGGAAGGCTATTTAACATTACGCTACTAACTATCAACAGGAACGAAGCATGAATGAAAAATGTTACAAAAACGGGAGATAATTTTTCTTTTTGAGAGTTTTCGTTGCGTGACAGCATGTGTCATTCGTCAAAGGTTCGTGAAAGGTTGCGCCATTAGAACCTAAGGTAACCGAATTTATTCAAAATTTGAATTGGTACGATAAATTTAGATAGATGGCGTAGCAACGCGCGCGCGATTCAGCTAGTGTAATATAATCGTTTATAATCGGGGATATACCCAAGGGCGGATCCAGCTTAAGTTCCGGGGATAAAGCTTAACATAGTCGTGGTCAAGCCACAAAACTGTGCGTTAAGTACATGCACGCTTTTAAATTAGTGGTCCACCTAGGTACTGGACCCAGACCAGAGGGGGTCATGCCCCACCCTCCCTAGATCTGCCACTGTATATACCTACTTCCTTTTAACTCAAACCAAATACTTTTATTAGACAACATAGGTAAGCTATAACCAAGGTAAACATCATATATGGAGAATATTTGTCGGGGAGCTTTAAGTCTTTAAGGTCTTCAAACATAATAATAAGACGATATCATATGAGGCAAGAAATTTGGTTCGTTCGGGTGTTCCGACGTGATTGAGCAACAAATATCAACACTTTCGCATTTATAAAATTAGTACGAAGTACGATTAAAGCTTTGCTTTCTTTGTGGCTAGATTGTGTTGTGTGAGAAATGTCCTGTGTCCTCTAACATTATTGATATTATATGACTGGCCTCGTGGCTTAGTTGGTAGTCGCTCTGCCTGCGAAGCCGAGGGTCGTGGGTTCGATTCCCACCCAGTGCAAATATTTGTGTGATGAATTCAAATGTTTGCACTGTGTCTGGGTATTTCTATGTATAATAAGTATGTATTTAGAACTATATAAGTATTATATCAGCTATTTGGCCGCCATCACACAAGCTTTGCTTAGTTTGGGGTCAGATGTAGTTAGATAGTGTTGTGTGTGAATTGTCCACCACCAATATTTATTTATTATTTATTATAATGTGAGTTAACTTCCGTGACCTCGTGAGAGAGTGTGGGATGACATCCAGCTTGTCCGCGTTGTGTATGTTACGAGAATGTCTCTCTCCTCGCGTATTGTATGATTCTAGATTATTTCTGACATAAATATATAGCCACTTGGTAGATCAGGATAGCAGGTAACGTAAGTATGCCAAGTTCTTTGAAAAGCTTAGATAAAGTATTAAACTCTTTGTTACTAGGTAAATTCAATTACAATTTATAAATAGTTTTTATTTTTAATTATTAAAATTATTTTGTAGTCTCTAATAGCCTATAATTTGTAAGCCTATTTCTTATTTTAGTTTTCACTTCTGCCGTGCGCACAGAGTAAGTAATCACTGGCCGTGCGGTCGTAAGCGCACACATTATTACTTTTTCTCATAATTCCGCGTGTCTGCACTGTCTTTTTGAACAGCCATCACAAACTTTTTTTTTACACAGGATTGGTTTAAGGCACGGAACCTTTGATGAAACTAAGTAAACGAAGATAAGGTACGCTCTAATATAAAGACAGCATAGTATGCCGAAAATATCACACAAGTATACGCAATGTGCACACAGCTTCACTTGCATCGTGAGAGACGTTTGAATGAATGACAAAGACATCATGACAAGTAGGCAGTAGGTGCAAATGAGATAGCTATACATCACATTTGTTTAGATATTTTTTTCGACAAGAATAGAAAGACATACAAATGCACTGGCGTGAAAGAGACAAAATAGTCGCAACTAACATATCACCGGTCGTGTTGCACTCTTACGCTGTATGTATATCTGTCTCTTTTTAGAAATGGCCAATAGTAAAATTGTTTACAACAGAAAAATAATTTTAGATGTAATAATCATTGAACTGTTATGGAAATAATTAAAGATTTTGTGTACTTACGCATGAAAAGTGATACCATGGAACTTGTTCTTGGTCTTTGAACTGTTTGCGCACCTTGCAAAAGCAGAATAAGACATTATTACGGCCCAGATCGGATTTTTTTGAATTGTTAGCGAACGTCCACTCAACTTGTGGGTCCTGTTGCGACTGAGACTCAATCAGGAGACGTCACCTGATTTTGCATTGGGATCGTAGCAGAGCGCGTGCCGCTTCTTAGTGTTTTAAGACTTCAATGCACGGAACTGTTGTTTATGTGTGCATGCTTCCACATTGAGGTATTGGCGGTATCACAGACTTGATATCTGTTCTGTGGGCGCCGTGGGCGGTATTTGCGGACTTTGCGACTTATTGGTGTGTTAGTATGACGTCAGCGATAATTTCCAAATTCTTAATTTTCCACATTACTTGTATGTAAATGCTCCGGCTATAAGGACTTACATCCAGACTCATCCAGTTGCCAAAAAACACGATTTTTTTTCATTTGACCTCTATGTGGATAACTGGATTCTAGGCTGTTGTTACGAGCTAACTTTTGTAATGTTCGTTTTATTTTAAGTAACAACATTATTTCATTGAATTACCTACCTACCTACATGTTATATAATAAAATAGGGTTTATGTACAGAGATACGAGTGGACGTCCACACTTGACTAATGTCAACGTCAACGTCACCATGTGCTCATTTCAAATTTCAAGTCAGCTGCTTTGTACTTTTTTGACAACGAATAGAAAAATAAATTAAATTGCAAAAAAAGAAGTCCACGAAAACCCCGACTAAACCTTGAAATCAAGTTACAACGCGGAAATAAATCCGTCCTCGATTCAGACAACACGTTATCGTCAAATTTACTTCGATATCAAACATGGTTTGTGTTCCCTGCTTCATCATACCTCTGCTGCTTTTCCTGTGGCACAAATTCATTCAGCCCTACGTTCTTCGCTTCTGGAACCCGTGGGCAGTAAAAGACGCTGATGGGAACGTTGTCAAGACGGAGTTCCCATTCGCCTGCGAAGGGGGTGTTTGTGCGTTCAAGAAGGCGCAAGAAGGAAAAAAAGTGAACGATGCTAGCGACACGAAAATACAAGACGAGGCTCAGTCTTGCCCAGGAAGACTCAAGACGGATTAATAAATATTTAGACAGTTTTAGCAAGCTTGATAAGGTTTTAGGCTTTACGATCTGAAGATAAAAGTGTACAAGTTTGTGTTTACTAGCACTCAAGATTTGCAACTTGAAGTTACTCATTTAAGACTCCTCTAAATTATTATAAAATGTTATTGTATCCAACACACTGAACACTTTTGTAAATTCTGTAATCTTTAAACTTTAAAGTATCTGGAGCATTTCCCTGTGTGAACACTGCACAGACATTCCTGTATTACTAGTTACTGTTGTATGATAAGATATTTTGATTAATGTTATATATTTATCTTTACGAAATAAAACAATAGTCTAAAAAAATATTTTATTTCATGGTCTTAAAATCATCAATTTGGTATGAATTATCAAAATGCCAATCTGCTTTAGGTAGTAGGTACACTCTGATGCAACCTCGCTTATTGTTGTCACAAGTTGTCGAACTAAGCTTGTCAAATGTCACTAGGTATTAGTATTAATTAAATAATTGGTAAATATTACTACAGACAAGTTCTTTTGAAAATATTATTTGAGCATGAATTACAGACATTAGTTATTGAGAATTTGGCTAAATCTGTATTAGAGAAAATATGTACTCCATTAGGTAGACATTGCAAAATAGGTTGCCGATGATCACTGGTACATTTGTTTTTTTGCTGTATTGTAGTACTCAATAGTCTTGTCAAAATAGTGATAGTTTAGTTCTGGGCAGATCTTTACATAACTTAATTTGAGGGAATTACATTTGATTTAAAAATGGCATGCCTATTGTGTTATCAGCCACAAGTAGAAAAAACTTATGTCGTGCCATCAGCATAGAATCGGTTAAAGGAAGAAAAAATGCTTGACAAAAAATAAAAACAAATTTTAGGACACTGGATGGATGTCTATGTATTCTAGTATTTTCTTAAATTCAACATTTATTTAACATTATCTTAACATTAATAGTCGGAATCAAAGCAATGAAAAAATAGAAGTGTGCAATTATCTATCTATGAACTAGTCTAGATACTATCCGTTACCTAGAGGCCCATCATAACATAGTTGCCAGCTTCACATCAAGAACTGTATGACATTGATTCATGGATTAAAAAAATTAAAACAAAAGAATGACTTAAATGTCCACTTCAGTACTTACAAACTAAATTACATTAGTCATAGTGAGAATGGAGCATCCACAGTGCTGTTTCTTAACAACAATAGTAACCAAACACTTGACCAAATATTCATACATTAAAGTTCTACATCAAAATCCGGTGTTATAATTACTTTAACTCTCATGTGTAATGCATATGGGTCAAAATACAGAAGACTGATAATGTTCCACACTCAATTCTCAATTTTAACACATTCTGAACAACAATCCTTTCATCCAATGGCAACTTTCGATAAAATACAATAACTGAAACAGTTCATATAACACATCTGCACCCAACACAATTGACACATCACTTGACATTCTTTAGTTCCACGTCGAATACTAGGGTTGAGTTTGGTGGGATGACTGGGGGGGATCCTTTAGCTCCATACCTGAAACAAGCAATTTAATTGTCAAACTACAGAATTAAATATTATGTCAATGAAATAATCCACAATTTGACTGTATAAATATAAGTAAAATATATAAAAACTTTGTGTGATAATTACAACCCTAATGTGCGATAATTTCTAAGTAATTACCATCTTATATATAAAATTCTCGTGTCACAGTGTTTGTTTCCTTACTCCTCCGAAACGGCTTTACTGATTTTAACCAAATTTTATATGCATATTTTGTAGGTATGAGAATCGGCTACTAGCTATTTTTCATACCCCTAAGTGACAAGGGTAGTTCACTAAGGCAAAACAACGTTTGCGGGGTCAGCTAGTAAGTAGTATAAATGAAATAGATGGGTCTTATTTCACTAAAAAATCATTAATTTGAATGTGAAAACATTTTTTTAAGGATTCACAGCTATTCACTACACTGTTATAACTAGCTGCGCCACTCGGTTTCATCGGCGTAGTTCTCGATCCCATTATTTTCCCACATCCTATGTATTATTCCAGACTATTATCTTTTTAGCTATGTACCAAATTAAATCCAGTCTGTGAGAGATTGCCCCAAGTGGGAATATTTAGTGTGCTGCTAAACTTGTGACAAAACAACTTCTGAACTTTAAGTCAAAGTAAAATCGAATGCAGTAACTTACGCCATATTAGCTGGGCATGTGATTGTCCTCTTGCCTCCAACCTTCATACCGTTGATTCCCACATCCCATCCGCTGATGACCTCCTTGGCTCCGAGACGGAACTTGAACCCGGGACCCTTGACACAGTTGTCAAACATCTTGTTGTTGGACTTGAGACGACCTTCATAGTATACCTGTCAAATAATTATCTCAATTAACAATCAGATCCTCTTCAAATAGTATTCTAGCTTGTGTGTTGTGACAGTTGCAAGTTTTAAGACAAATTCTGTTCATTTATTTCACTTGTTTATAGTTGTTTTTTTTTTTGCTGCCGCGATTTTTTTTTAAATTGGTTAACCTTCACTTATGAATTGTCTTGTCAATACTAACCTCAACATTTTTGAGGGTAGATTCAATTTTTTTTCCCACGATGAGTCATATCCGGCGCCGAATCGATATGAGTATTATAACTTACCATGACGACTTTCCCAGGTTTGGCCGGCGCTCCGCTTCCGACCTTCGTGTCTTCGATGGTCACGCCGCCGGAGAGGGATTTCTTCTCCTTCTTCTCAACTGGCGCTGCTGCGTCTTTCTTAGCTTCAGGCTTCTTCTTTTCAGCCTTCGCTTCGGGTTTTTCTTTCTGTTATGCAAAATATTGTGCAATGAGAAGTTGCTTTTTAATGGAAATTGAGCTAAATAATGGAAAACATAAAAAATATTCAGGTACATAATATATGTACAGTAATACCTAGGACTTACGCGATAGGTGACCAAACGATAGTCGTGTAAGTCGAATTCGCGTAAGTCGGGTGCAATTTTTTGATTATAAATAATATTTATTTTTCGTTTTAAAAAAAAAAATTTCGTAAAACAATTCCACATGGAATACACTAGACCTTGTCGTAAACCGAACACTGACAGCGCGGAGTGGGCCAATGAAAAACCGCGTAACTCCGGATTCGCGGTAAAACCAGTTGGTGTAATCCGGGGTATTACTGTATATTGTATTATTGGTGTATACAATCTAATTGAACAACTGTTTGAAGTTTGTTAAAAAAGGTAATTTAAAAAAAAAAAACTTAAGTTTCGGAACCAGGATTTTTCTTTCCATTTTCCTTTCTTTATTATTTTTCCAGGATTGAAAACCTCGGATTTTCCGGATTATTTTAGAGACCTAAATCCAGACCTGTGCAGTTTACACATAACTTTCTTACCTCGCGCCTTACATCGATACTACAATTTATAATATCTAATAGTAAATATTTACCTTAGCAACACCATTCACTTGTGGCTTCTCCTTGGCTTGCTGTGCGAGCTTCTTCTTTAGTCTTCTCTTCTGGTTCTTGGACAATTTGGACATGTCCACCTGTAGCGAACAAATCATTTAAATTTCATCAAAAAAAACTAAAAGCCGACATCGACTCGACTATAGTTCATAATGAGTTATGACTAAGTCGTCCAGATAAATGTAACCACATTTTAGTTTTAAATACACGGGTAACTCACATTTGATAAAGTCAGTCCAGTCCGACTCGAGTTTCGATCCGCATCCGGCGATATTTTTCAAGGAGAGTGCGCGCGCGTGATCGCTGCTATAGCTCGTTTAGCACTCATACCCGAGATATACGAGGCTAGCTTTTCAAGGTAGGATAGCAAGCTGGTATTAGTAAGCTAGCCAGCTAATACTTCTAGCTTTGTGTACACAAAACTACTGTTGCGTAGCGTTGTCTAAACAAGGCCAGAAGTAGCATACTAACACTAGCTTGAAAAACTAACCTCATGTATCTTGGGCATTCCTAGTGCTAAATTAGCTAGATTAAAGGAGCTGCTAAACGAGTAGACTGGACTGACTGACTATTAAATAAATTGTCAATTACCTGTATTTATTTAAAATGTGTATTAACCACGTTAGTTTTCATACATTTTATGTTTTTGTTAACATGTATGATTAAACAATCACCTCTTCATCATCCTTAGCGTCCTCCTTGCTGGTGTCGAGTGTGGTCTCTGCTTCTTCCGACGACGCCTCGTCGTCGTCTTCGTCATCTTCCTCTTCCTCTTCACCATCCTCTTCATCGTCTGATTCTTCTTCATCACTGGAGAAATAATATGTTTTTTTAATAACCTCATATCCATAAATACCACATATCACAATTCAAGGTTTAAGAAAGGCTAGTAGACAGTTAACAGACAGAACACCAAAATTTGGCAGAAATTGTGAGCTGGAGATATAGCATGTATTCCTAGAAGATGCTGATTCAAAGTCAAATTAGATATATGTGGGAGAATCCATGTAACCCAACATTTTAAATGTGAGTTGGGACGTTTATTGCTCAATCACATTGTAAGAACTGTAGGATTCAAACTGAAATTTGAAACTCAAATAGATTATTCCGGAATAACTCACATAGCCTAGGTATGTGTTATTATTATATTCTTGTCATCTAGAAAAGTTATGGAATAACAATTTTCTAAATTACATAAATCATAGGCAGATTACTAGTAAACTAAGTAAAAGCATAAACAACCCACTAAATGTTCCCACTGTTGGGACTCAGGCCGTTCTCTTGCATAAAATATATTACAAAAATAACGAGAGCCAAGGATAAAATACCACACTGGCCCAGTGCGGGTTGGTAGATCAGACATGCCCTTGAAAGATTTTAGGCACATGTCAGTTACCTCACGTTGCTTTCTTTCACCATTTTAAGTTAGCAGCATTACGCACATGACTTCGAAAAGACAGTGGTACGCGTGGGATTTGAACCCAGGGCTTCCGGATTGTCAGGTGCTGTTTCCCTGACTAGACCAGCCGTAACTTAAAAACAGAAATAAATAAAAACTAGTAAATACCTGTCTCCTTCGACCGATGTGTTCACCTTGAATGATTCATCTTCTTCGTCAGTGTCAATGTCCTCTCCATCCAGGATCTTCTGGAGCTGATTCTTGCCATCTTCTTCATCAGAGTCTAAACTGTCATCAGCTGCTGCCCCTTTCTTGCCAGCTTTTTTCTCTACCTAGAGAATACAAAAATACATTTGATAAAGTTCTAACAATACTTACAATACCATTAAAAAGTTTTCAATTTACAACTACTAAAATTGCTGTGTAACCCTATTAAATAAAGGCACGGTCTGAACAGCGGGGAGGGGGGGGTCACCCCTGTGACAAAAATCGAATAGGTATGCTACATTGAAAACTTTACAAAATACCGAATAGTAGGTACATCGAATATTACAAGTACGTCAGGTAGATCATGGAATAATATGGGACACATATTTTTTGTTTTAATTATTATCAAAAATAGACAAAGATATAGAATATAAAAAAAATAAACAAAAAAGAAATGACGTCACACTATAGTAAAAATCATACCATATCGTGACGTGACTCGAAACTTCTAAGCACTTCAATCTTCGTAACTTTTTGATTGTACAACGTATAAGTACAATATTTTTTTATAACCTAATAAACTTCACCTATTGTCCACCAATATATTATTATTTTATCTATTTTTTACCACATTTTTAACTCCCCATATTGTGTTATTATTGGTGACTATTTCTACACGAAAAGTCCAAATCACCTAACTACACTTGTCACTCAACAATACATGATGTCTCTTTGCTCTGTAATTTAACTCATTTACTGGAATCATCCCCCCTTCATATCGGAACACAGTCATTACTACTAGACTATTCTAAATGTACATATTAGTAGAACACTATATCAGTGTGTGCACCTTGGTCTTTTTGCTGGCTGATCCCTCCTGACTGTTTTCGAGTTTCCTCTTGTTCTTGGCAGGGACGAGAGCCGGTACTTCCTCATCCTCCTCGTCCTCATCTTCGTCCTCCTCCTCCAGCTCATCTTCAAACTCGGGGTCGAGGTATCCCGTAAAGTGAACATTGCAGTTACCTACAAACGGTAACATAGTATTACAATAGGTCACCATTAAAATGCAATCACCTTCAGTATACGATAAAACACATGACATTAATAAAACCCAGAATGTTACATTACTTTACAATGTCATTAGCGTAATCTAACATAATTAATCAAAAAGAGACGAGACAAGATTATATTTAGCATTATTTATTTTTATTTATTATATTTAACGAAACGGCTTTACTGATTTTAACCAAAATTTATATGCATATTCAGTAGGTCTGAGAATTGGCTACTAGCTATTTTTCATACCTTTATTTATATGGCAAAACAACGTTTGCGGTGTCAGCTAGTCTTATATATAAAATTCTCGTGTCACAGTGTTTGTTTCCTTACTCCTCCGAAACGGCTTTACTGATTTTTACCAAATTTTATATGCATATTCAGTAGGTCTGTGAATCGGCTACAAGCTATTTTTCATACCCCTAAGTGTTAGGAGTTGTTCACCCCAAACATTTTTTTTTTAATTTTTGGTCAAATTTTGTTGTTTTTGTTTTTTTATAATGTGGCGTTAAAAAATACATACAACCCTAAATTTTTACCCTTTTATCACCAACCCCTGTTTTTTTATAGCCATTTTAGTAATTTAATCATTTGACAGCGAACTCCTAAACGACGGGACCGAATTGAATGTTTTTTTTGTGTGTGTATTCTAACATGGTTTAAATTCACAAATAAGCCCGGCAGATGGCGCTGCAGACAGTGTCTAGGTTATATCCGAGCGAAGCCGGAATGGGCCGCTAGTTTATTTATATCTGCATTTTTTTCAGTTGTGCTAATACATCTCTAACCATATAAGAATCCACATAATCTATTAAAAAATTTGATCTGGAAAACAATCAATATTGCTCATTGACCAATGATTTCAGTTCTACTCTACAAAATAAATGCGACCCTCCACTCCAGACACATTGGCCTAGTGTGTATTGTCTGACAAAATTACTTAATACCTATAGCACCATACAGGTTTCACGTTACATTACAATAGCTACCTATCCCTTAATTCAACTTCAGCTTTTCTTTTCAATTTTGGCTTCCATTCGGTATAGTTACTGTAATTTCGCAAGTGTCTAATGTTTTATCTGTTGCTCAATAGCCGAGCTATTAAAGTCACAATTGAGCCACCGATTAAACTATGGTCTCCCTTCTACACATAGAAATATTTCACCATTTTAAGGTCTCAACATATAATTTAAATTCAATTAATCAGGCTATTTACTAACCGTTGGTTAAGAAGGAAATGGACTCTCCAGTTTTGAAGTACAAGTCCAAGGGCACTTGAATGCACTTGTTCTTTTGTAACGTGCAGACCAGGAAGTTCTTTCCGTCCACCACAACCATGACCTGGCACGCGTCACTGTTTCCGGTGGATGTGTCCATGGCCGCCTGTGAGATGTGGAAAGGCTTCTCCACCACTTGGGTGTACCTCTTGTTTGGTTCCATGATCAATCCTGAAAGAAATTCAACATCACAACTGGAATACTTGGGGTTAAGGGTGGAATAGTTTAGTGGGGCCTTTTCCGCACTTACTTAATTGGGGTAATACAACACTTATATAGCAAAAGTGCAAGTAATATTGTAAATCTTACTAATCAATATTTTAGCTGTAAAAAATTGTATGCTTGGATTTTCGAGCAATTAAATTACATTGGAGCAACTAAAATAGAATAAATTGTAGAAAAGGGTTGAAATTTTGTAATGTAGATAGCCAGAGCACTTATATGCTACCAATAGCAATAACCTAGAACAATATTTTAAATTGCATCCATTACAATTTATTTTTAAATTACAGTTTTGTGTTTGAGCTCCATCTTGCCTGATGATAAGCAACGATATAGTCTATGACAGATGACAGGGTGCCCTTGCCTAGAAGAAACCAAGTCAATATCTAAGTTAAAGACTATCAGATTATTTCCATCAGGGAACACCCACTCAGGCAACATATTTCATAGTTCAGAAGATCTTAGGCATCTAGCATCTTATTAGGAAAGTGGAGGCTACCACCATAGTCTCTTAAATCATACAGTCGTTTGACAAAGCCATCTAGACAGGGCCCTGCACGATTGCAGGGCAGAACTAATGGTTCATGAATATGTACTGACTAGTATTGCGGTATTGACCGCATACTTCTTTCTTATCTTGATAAAAGTAGCCTGTATAATTCCAGACTATTATCTACATACCAAATTTTATCCAGATCACTTCAGTCGTTTTAAAGTGGAAGACTAACAAACATCCATACATACAAACTTTCGAATTTCTAAAATTAGTAGCATGATGACAGGTAGCCAGCCATATGGTGATTTTATAAACATAAGGCTAAATAGTTTAGCAGTAGGTACTCTTACATTTACGCGTTCGACTAAATGAACAAGCACAGGAGATATAATTTTGGGAGGTATTCAATATTATTTGGTACCTACACTCATGATTTTTTAAAATTATTTCTTATAAGTTTGTTAGTTCAATTATAATTAAGATCCCTTGTCGGCTATAAATATGCGCTCTCTCTCTGTTAAAAAGTAATCGTGAATTGGTAACAACGTTACAAGTCATTCTGGAACACCTCATTGCCAAGAGTTTTATCATAGCTCCAATACCATTAGGTCTGTCTTATTTTTGTAGCCGCTGGAAGGCCAGACGGTTAGTACATAATTAAGGCTAAGCCTTGAACCAAATTGTATCACCACGACTAGCTTATTATCAGAATTAGATGCAAATATGTCCAGACTTCGCACCAACACGTGGTAACCGCAACCCATGGCACCGGTTGAGCTCAACTTACCCCAAAACATTTTGCTGTTTTTAGTTTGCTGCCGAGACACAAAGTATTATTTAGATTAGCCTAACTCTAGGCTTGTCAGATTGTTTGATATACGAGTCCTTTTTCACTTGTCGTTACCCTCCGGTATTGAAATTTTAAAAGAAAGATTCGCAACGTGCAGCTGAATCGGACGCGGTATATTAATGAATGAATGAAATGAACAATGAACAATGAACATGAACGGAAAGAATGCAAAAAAAAAACTGTGCGCACGGCAGAAGTGAAAACTACAATAAGAAATACCCATTAAAGGCTACTAAATAATTTTAATAATTAAAAATCAAAACGATTTATAAATTGAATATACCTAGCCACAAAGAGTTCAATATTTTAATTTTAACTAAGGAATAGGAAGCACAGCAACACAAGAGTAACATGCGGCTGAATGACATAGTATCCATGGGACAAATTAAAAAAAAATTGTAGGCGGGTTGGAAATAGCGTTTGACTCAAAGATAGGTTTGACTCAAGTTTGACTCAACGATATTGAAACTATGGGTTTTAGGGGTTTTAGGTCAGCGTTCAAAAACGGCCACACTCAACAACAGACAAAACGCCAGAAGTCAGCTAACTTTATGTCAGTCGTTGTATGACTTTGCACCTTAGCGGCCGCATTGTGTACTCCACTTTGGCGTACTCCCATCATGGCGCATCTTGAAAACGCCCCATTTTTATGGATGATTTACACAATCTCGGACCAGTGAGAGGCCACAGAAACTCCAACGGGGCTTGCTTCGCACACGTCATTCAGCGTGCAGGTGTTAGGGCTAATGGCATAGTGAGCATATGAGCAGATGATCCATAGTCTGAGAACTAGCACCACATTCGCACTGCTCAACTGGAGCTGGAGTTGGATCCATGGTTCATGCCCCCCTCGGGTTGGTTCCAGTAGCTAAATGGACTAATTAATAAGTACCTATGCATGTATGCATAGGTACGCAAAATGGGACCCACCTGGACACAAAGAATCCGCCCTTGAGAGGCGGGCGGAATCACGGTTATCACTAGCTGCGGTCGAATGTTCGGAGGATGGCCTATCACTGCCTACTATCTTAGCCAAGATGCTCGACAGTAAGACGTCGATTGAGGCGATATTCCCGGAGGTTTAACACTTGCATTCTTACAGTCAAGCACAAAAAACCAATGATATGGCTTATAACTCATTATTTATTTGTAAATTCTGTAAATATATAGGTGTTTGAAACTAGTGTTAAAAAGTTATTTCGCGTAGAATGTTTTAGATTAGGTAACATGTTAACATTTCTTAATTACATATTTCATTTTATCTTTTATTTTCTATGTAAATACTTAATAATTTTACCATGTAAAATGCGTAATATTTTAAATGTATAACTTAATATTGTACGCCCGAAATGGGTAAACTGTTGTAACTTAATTATGTTTAGTACCTACCATCTTTTTTTGTACACAGTTATGCAATAAACCATTCTGATTCTGATTCTGATAAATATATATGTATCCCTTAGAGCAGCGTACTGTTGACACTGCTGGTGACGTCACAAGTATGGAGGTTCATTCGGCAGTGTATTCACGCGATATTTGAAATTGAAAAATTACAAATTATATTTATGATTGCATTTAGATATTTTTTTATTTAAGTTATAATCGCACATTTACTATTAATGCAGACACTGTGTGAAGTCTATCACACCTTAATTTCCAAAATGAACGAACATTGTAGAGATAAATTATAGTTTTATTGTTTGAAGTGAAAACTTCTTCACTTCTTGTTGCAACGCACCACAACGCTTTTACCACAACCACATACGCAATTATACAACTAGTCAAGTATCTAGTTGCAAAATTGTATGGTTTTATCTTCAACAATTACGAACTTCCATATTAACTTTCATCACCCTTTTCATCCCCGTATAGTTTGAAATTACAAAATTGCTAGATCAAACATTTATTTGCTTCGCCAAGTGTCTAGATACGAAGTTTCATGTGTTTATCTCCAAGAATCACGAACTTCCATTTAAACTTTCATCCCCCGTTTCAACATATTTGTATGCAAAGATAGATGTTACTTTAATTAAACAAATGATCTGAGAGCATTGCTGCCTACAAACTGCTGTGCAGTTTGGCAGAGTTTAATATTTTGTAAAATGTTACTTACTGATATTTTTGAGGATTAAATAAAAAAAAAAAAAAAAAAAAAACTTCTTCAACCCTTTTTCCGTAATAAAAAGTAATCTTTGTCCTTTTTTGGGATTTAGTCTATCTGTGTACAAAATTTATGCAATCAATCAATCATTTATTGCATAATAATACAAAGCTGACAAAATAAGCTGAGCATGGACCCTGTTAGGGCATAACAATATTAAAATTGTACAGTTACAATCTTAGCATAAGTAGATACCTACTTGTAATTTTACGTATTTAAAATAGGTTCTGCAGATTTCATGGTTATAACTTTGAAAATTACGAAATCTTCATACAGCCGTCCATCCCCTGTCTGAAATTTAACCCGTAAGAGGGTGAACGCTCTTAGAGGTTGAATTTCGCAAAAGGCGTCTTAGCGAGCGCCTACGTGCTAAAATACACATCCACGTAAAATTTTAGACTCCTAGCATTTATAGTTTCTGAGATTTCGTGATGAGTGACCTTTCGCTTTTATATATATAGATAATAAAGAAATTGGATATAATGCGGAATATTAAGAAATCATCATCATCGCTGACAAATCATGGAATTCAGACGACTATAAATGTAGCCAACTGTAAAAAGCCGTTTAGGTCGCTAGATTGGCAGTGAATCATAGACTAAAACACATCTGTTTTATTTCTAAACTGGAAATGGTTCTACATTCTATATCTATAGAGATCTAACTAGTCTGTGCTCTGCAGCTCTGTACTGTCAAATCAAGTGTCAAGTCAACTCTTTCTGTCTTTTGTATTTGTCAAAAATACTGCAGCAGTGCTTCAGCCATGGTAAATAAATTATTTTAGCGATATATCTGCGAATATCTTAGTAATCTTTATAAAATGTGTCGTGCCAGCAACCCTTTGATACCATGGATTGTCTATTTTGGGCGTGGTAAGCTTATTTACTCATTTTATATTCCAGGGTCGTGTCAGGACTAAGACCGTAAAGAAAGCGGCTAAGATCATCATTGAAAAGTACTACACAAGATTGACTCTTGATTTTGATACCAACAAGAGAATATGTGAAGAAATAGCAATCATTCCCACTAAACCCCTCCGTAACAAAATCGCTGGGTGAGTACTTTTTCTAGTTATATTGTAGTGAACCTGAACCTACGAATTGAGGTTTCGTTGTCTTCTATTTCATTTTCTTCTACATTTAACCTGTCTTTCAATTTAAAACTTGTCTCGGGGCATCCTAACTTTGCTTAGACCTATTGTTTTGATTGTAAACAGTAATCAATGTTGATAACCTATCCAGTACATCTAATTAGGTAGTAAAGGTTCTTGTGCTTTCTACTCAAATGATTGTAATATCTGTGAACTACTGTCATAATACTCTTATGTACTTATTACATATTTATTATGATGTTGTGAAAGTAAGTCCTTTGACATCCTCGTTTAGCTAGGCCAAGAAAAAATACCATGAATACTCTACTTTGTTACTCATTACTTTTCGCTTATTATTACATTGTTGTACGATTAGCTACATTTTATTTCAGGTTTGAAAGACTTTAAATTCTTACTTTATTTGAATGTTGATTCTGCTTGTTTTCCAAACATTGTATATGAAATCCCAAGTCTGTTCGGTATGAACCTCTTACTGACAAAGAAATTTCCCCTTTTAGTAGTCCACTCAATATTTTTGACATTTTTTTTTTAAATATGTATATTGAACTAAAATGATATTTTAAAATAAAGAAAGTCCTACCCAGCTGTGAGTTGATGATACATAAATCACTAGAGACTGTCTAGCCTGTTGGTCCCTCATTGGTTTAATTAGGCTTAAAACCTGAAAATGCTGGACTTTAAATCCTAGAACAGTAGGTCTAGGTTAGTCATCCTTCTTTCAATAACATGGGGCTTGATTCATATAAACAGCTACTACTACTACATATTATTAAATTTGCAATTATTAATGCAATTAGACTTAGATAAGTCACTGCTGAAAATATCTGTAGAAACATACACTCATCCTACAATTAACTGCCCTGAATCTGTTGTTGCTGATATTTATTCACTTTTTAGTTAAAACTTGTGACATACCTTTAATCTAATTTGCCTTAAAATTAATGATTCCTGCAAACAGGAAAAAGTACAGTTTAGGATTGTGTCTGTGAGTGTAGTGCAATTCAGAATTCCCCACCCATTTTACCCAACTGCCAAAGAATGACATTGTTTTTTATAATCAAAGTGTGACGAAGATTAAAATATTTTTTTTAAACCCTGTTTGATATTAAAATTTAGATATGGCTAGATTGTTTGTGGGGTCTAAAATGCATGGACAGATTGTTATGGTTTTTGTTAATAATACTGTTCAAGATGTTTCTTAGTAAATATAAAAGATATAAAGGCTGTAAGCACCATAGTGTCAAACCTAAAGCATAGAATAGATAATATAGATAGAACGGACACTCCCCACCCCCCGCCAATTTCAAGCTTCCTCCCCCTCGCGGACGCGAGGCGGACTCAACGAAGGGTTATTATATGGGACGATAATTTTCTATGAGAATACGACCATGATGCTGTATTATTTAACAAAATGGTACCAAATTTTTCGTCTATTATACGAAACAAGAATAAGAGATTAAAATGCAACTTATGAACGTTGTTGTACCTAATCTAATGTTCTGTGACTAGCCTACCTATAATGAAATACGCGATATGTGGAGTGATTAATTAATATATTGTCAGAATAAAGTTTTCTCTTTAAAAATCAATTCGTCCATGGTACCTTTATTATCTCCTATTTTGTTTTAAATCTTCTCCCTTGATTGTTGATGAAAGTTATATTTACCTACATTAAAGATCGAACACTAACTAGGTAAGATTGTAAGTTACTTAACAAAGGCAGGTGAACTCACGGGTCACAGCTATTCCATAAAATAATTTAGTAATCCTAGATGACACGCACACATGCGTAAATGTGTTCGAACGACATATGCGTAGTTGTGTGAGTGTAGGTATGTCGACTTCACCGTTTGTTTGGAGTTTAGGCCGAATGTCCGGGGTGTGCCTAAAGCTCCATAAAATTAGTTTGCTGTTATTTTACAGCAGCTGACTGCTACTTAGTTGTTGAAGATTTTTTGTAAAAAATCTTGTTGTTGTTAATTTTGTAATTGTTTTGTTTCAGGTTTGCCACTCACTTGATGAGACGTCTCAGGCACTCCCAAGTGCGCGGAATCTCCATCAAACTGCAGGAGGAGGAGCGTGAGCGACGTGACAACTACGTGCCCGAGGTGTCTGCCCTAGAGCATGACATCATCGAAGTCGACCCCGACACCAAGGACATGTTGAAGATGCTCGACTTCAACAACATCAATGGGCTGCAGCTCACACAACCCGCTACCCAGGGTGGTTATGGCGGCAGACGTAATTAAGGAAAATAAAATTATTTAAGAATTTGTGTGGTTTTACTTTATGATTAGGGTTTTTTTTGTCAGACCTTCAGTTTTCAATTTTTATTTTGTTATATATATTATGTATGTTAAGTTTAGGCTCTCCCCACTTCGCCTGCCTGACAGGTAGAGCACACTGACCTGGAAAGTATTAAAAATACTACTACAGCCATCCAGATTTGTAATCTCACTGTTGGGTAAAAGCATCTTTTAACATGCAATTTTTTGCCTCTAAATGCAGAATTGACTTTAAAAACCATTGTGCAGTTGGACAATTTGCATCAGTAAAACTAGTGAATGGTCCTTGCGCTGCTTATGGCACTGGTAAGCTAGACTGAATAGGTTTTTTTTTTCAAAGCCATTCTAATTTAGATAAACACTTCTCACTGAGGTCAGGGAGTCGGGGACCTCAAAACGTTCATGTGGTAACTGTAGGTAGTGTTCTGAACTGATTGGTTCTTGTCAATGCGGAAATAACTTGTCTCCCCGCTTACTGCTTATATTAGAGAATCTCTCTACTTAGTCTGTGCTTATATTTCAGCGACTTCGGAAAAGAGATGTATGTTTTATTAGTCACGTAGGTACCTAGGTACAGTCCGCGAGGTATAAGCTGAGCTTTGCATTAGTGTGAGTGATCACCAAAAGTACAGTCAGACGCAGGACGCTGTGACCATGTTCTCTTAATAAGGTGTTTCTTCAAACCAGAAGTGCTGCCATCTGAATATGATTTCGATGAAGTGTGAGTGGTGTCAATATATTATGTTTCATCGGTATAAACGATAGGCCTGCCCTGAATACGGTATTCGGAAATTTTAAGTAAATAAGTTATACGTAGGTGACGGATCTCATGCTTTTCCATTAAAATTTTTCTGTTATTCTCTGTCCTTGACCATTTGAATCCTAAAAGAGATACTTCTTTTCGCAATGACCATATTGATCCTGGATAGTTAATGTCAGTTTGTTGTCTGACTGTACTTTTGGTAATAGATGCGTATGCATGTGATCACTCAACTAATGCAAAGCTCAGCTTATACCTCGCGGACTGTACTACCTACCTACATCCCTAAATTGGAAAAAAATTAAAACAACATTTTATGTAGCTAGGTAGGTACTCTTTAGGAAATTATCAAATTTTGCCGCGCTCAAACAAACTCGTGTTCGGATACAATCGAAAAAATTGAATGAGGCGTTTACCGACGAGACAATAAATAGTTCCACCCTACGCACTAGATGGCAATAGTGTAGATACAACAAGATCTGTCTCTACCATAGACTCTCACTCAAAACAAAATTGTAATCACAATGAAACCCATTTTTAGGGAAAACGTAATCTAAATTATTTGTGACCAGCGGCCCGTCCCGGCTTCGCACGGGGTCAATACTTTTTGTTAAGTAGGTATGCTAAATGAAACGTACATGACCAAATTTTTCCAAATGATCAAAATTAGAAACCAAAACTTTAAAGTGTAAAAACATAAAAAACTAGCTGGCCTAGTGGCTCGAAATCGAGGGCCGTTTTGTAAAGCGGCGGTTTAACGATCAGCCGCATTCAGGCTGATTAAAAAACCACCGGAATGTATTCGACGTTAAGGCGCGGCCCCACCGCGGTGCATGCTGTGCACGGGCACGCGGCGCATTTTAGCTGCGTGTATTAATTTGTTTGACAACGTGGGGCTACGTTTCCACTGGAGTACCTACACGAAGACCCAAGACTATGTTTAGCGTGGCACGGCGCACGGAGAGGCTACACACATGCCACTGCAATCTACGGACACGGGCTTCACTGCGGGAGGTGGGACGGGCGGGGAAGCAAGCGAGCGACGCCTGCGCCCAGTCTTGCTAGAAGAAGTCGTTCCACAACGTGTATGACTGAAAACTGCTCTGCGATAACCGAGCTGTACATAGTCGTGGGTCTTATTCGTGTACTCCAGTGGAAACGTAGACCCACGTTGACAGCGTTGAGCTATGTAACCGCCTATTCGAGCAAGCCACGCGTGTATCAATGACGTCAATTCATGCGTAGCCTCTCCGTGGGTTGCAGTGGACACAACCACATACATTTTCTTACAAAGCGAAGCTTAATACACGTGCGTAGCCTCTCCGTGCACCGCGGTGGGCCCGCGCCTTTATACGTCATTCAACACGGCTAGCCGTAAAGTAAAAAAGCGAGATATTAACCGCCTCTTTGACAATTTTTAGTTCCGATTCTTAACACTCATGGCACTGCCTGACATAACAACTATGGCATTGAATACTGTAAGTGTATTGCTAAAGTGACAGTGGATTCTGGAGTTCGGAGGAATTGTACACAATATTATTGGAGTGTCACCCTGGGTGTTACATGGAAACTATTTCGTTTCCACCGTCCACCTTGTTAAAACTAAATCGGACCGGGTAGGTTACATGAGACCCAGGGTAGCGATTCTGAAACCATTCGGTTGCATCCGACACGGAATCTCATCTCTCGGTCTTTGTCTTTTCTGTTTAGCATGACAAAGACCGAGAGATGAGATTCCGTGTCGGATGCAACCGAATGGTTTCAGAATTGCTACCCATATCCGACTCTGAGCACACCGACTCCACCTAGTCTAGGTGCTAGAGTGTATTTAAAAAAATGTGGGAGCCAGAATCTCTAGGGAGGTCCTGAGTGGAGCAAGCCATTCAAGTAGCCGTAGTGGATCGCAGGCCGAGTATGGAGAAGGAACACTCGGGGCTGACCGCAGAGCTTCTGGCGGGAGGCCCACCCGGAGTTAAATCTCGATGATATACCCTTGTCTATGGAAGTGCACCATATTTCTTAGGTGTACCGTCACCGATATCAAGTTATGGGGTTTCAAACTTTATGTGAGAGGTAAAACGTTATAAAAAAATAGTAAGAAATATCGTAAGTAATCAGTCAGTTTTTTCGGAGAATGAAATTAATTTTGATTTTGTTTTTTTAAATATGGTCACCCTACAATATAAGCAGTAATACAATGCGGCTGAACGTGGACCGCCTTATTGAAGAACGTATCGCAATGACAATGCGGCTAATCGTTGAACCGCCTGCCTGCCTGCCCGCATTACAAAACGGCCCTGTTTTTCGGCTAGCCGTAATGTAATACGTCGGAAACAAAATAATAATATTACCATAGATCGTAGATCCCAATATGGGCCCTCCCAAACTTCAGGGCGCACGCAATCACGTCAGCGTTGGGAAGAGTGAGCTCACTCTTTCCACTCTTTCGTTCTAGTCGGTTGCAGGACGCGGTGGACGCCGGACGTTTTTACCTATCATTATTCGTCGTCAACAACCAAAATAAGTAGAACCACAGCAAATCTCGCCGCTAGCGATTGTAGGGGTCAAGTGGGTTGCTTGTTTGTAAACCGCATACAATACACACAGAGACGCAGCTTATTACCAATTTCAAGGTGCTCAGGGCACATCTATTGATTTATATCGATGAATATTACCACAAACAACTCTCAGCCTCAACGGACACCGGGAAATTAAAGCTTCTCTCAAAGGGATTTCCCATTGGTTATCATTTTGTAACAAACCCCCTTTCTCGGCATGCGGCTTGGTAAGTTTCTTTTAAGCTGCCTATACACACTGGGCCAGCGCAGGCCAACGCCAGTGTGTGGAGGTTCGTTTTGTGATGACTCGCGTCGCTCGCCTCGCTGGCCGAGTGACGGCAAGTGGCCAGTGTGTATAGGGCTGTTTTGTCTCGACTCGTCTCTAGTGACCGGTGTCGGTTTTTGTGCACAAAACAAAGGCGCTCGGCGAGTAGCGTCCTGTTCTCCTATTGGCTTACCGCGCTTTTGCCAGCGCTGGGCCAGTGTGTGAATGCTACGTTTTGTCTCGTGCCGTTTTGTCGACACTCGCGTTGGCCTCCACTGGCCCAGTGTGTATAGGCAGCATTACACGATTTTAAAGTCTTGGAAATATGTACCTACGTAGTACAGGATAAAGAAGTATTCTGAGATAAAAACACTCTGACTGGGAAGGATGAACGATGTACACTCTTCCTAATTCTGCATCTACTGCCACGTTGCGCCGCGCCGCGCCGACGTCGGCGCGCCGCCCGCCAGCCGGCCGCTGCATATGTATTTTTGTGAAGATCATTTTGTTTACGCTCTTTGGGCCGTTCTTTTGCAAAACATGTTGCAACATCATATCCAAACTTTTTCCAAAATGTACAACGCAAAGGAGTTTGGGTACTTTTGTATGGGTACTTTTGCGTCGTTTTTTCTTTAGGAAATGGCGCCACTAGTCCATACAAAGAAAACCAAAAAAAAACTTTGAGGGGCCATAACTCAGCTCCGATATAGTTTGCAGCAAATCTGATTACACAGGTACCTTTAAATAAAAATATTGTTTCATAAAAGTTATAACGGATGTTTGGAATATGTCCGCTATAGGAAATGGCGCCACTAGTCCATTTAAGAAAAACCAAAAAAACACTTTAAAAGGCCATAACTCAGCTTCGATATGACTTACAGCAAATCTGATTGAAGGAATACAATTGTGGTAAGCTAGTGTTTCAAAAAAGTGACAACAGATCTTTGGCCGCTATCGGAAATGGCGCCCATATATAAATAAAATATATTTAAAATTACCCAAAAAAAAACTTTGAAAAGCCATAACTCAACTCCGATATTACTTACAGCAAATCTGAATGCACAGATAGCATCAGGGTATTTTACTGTTACAAGAAAGTGAGAACGGATCTGTGGCCGCTAAAATAAAAAAAAACGACGCCACTTGTCCAATGTCCATACAAAAAATCAAAAAATAAATAACTTTGACAGGTCATAGCTCAGCTCCGATATGACTTACAGCAAATCTGATTCCACAAATAGCATCAGGGTATTTTATTGTTACAAGAAAGTGATAACGGATCACTGTACGCTAAAAAAAAAAACGACTTTATTCAAACCCCTTACTACCACCCACTTTATCGTTATTATGAGAGGCGCTCGGTTTAGATACTTTTGGACAGGATCTAGCCACACATGCCCTACAGAATTACACTTAAAACAGTTACGGGTTACGGTCATTATCCTTACTTCAAAATGATTTCGAGGTACTTTTAGTCGTGCTCACGTTAGACTTAGTATAAATTGATAACTACTATTGAAATGTAGCACTGGTTCGGTCTCACCTTAGTCACCATCTAAGGGGCTTCGATGAACTTTCTTGTAGCGTCAGCGGACGTACTGGAGCTCGCCACCGGTTCCGGTGGCAGCGTAGGCGGAAGAGGCGTGGATAGTCTCATTTTGCTGCACGTAGAACCGGCTGGGGTGGGGACTGGCGACTGCGAACGCCCCGCTGTCCTCCAGCGTAGCCTAAGAAGCCTCCGCAGGCGTGGCCGGCTGGCCATTGTTTTCTAACGCGTTTTGGCGCCCCAAAATGGTGCCTAGTTGTTGTTGAAGGTTTTCAGCGTTTTCTGACCACACCCGAGTCCTGCCTCCATCACGAGAGGTGGAACGGTTGGCCATGTTTTCACACACCGAGTGTGAGTGGTGTGCTTTAAATATGCTAACGGCCAGAGCTAGGATAGGCTATGGAGCCTATCCCACTTCTGATTTTAGCGGACTCACAATTATTTTAATAAAAAAAACAAATTAAATCACAAATGGCAAAACAATTCTCATTTATAAGTAACTAGCTGACCCGGTGAACTTCGTACCACCATATATTTTTTCGTCTATATTTTCTAAAGTTTCTGCTGTACAAATCTTGCCCTGACAACAAAAAATACATAAAACAAAGAATCATCCTACTTGGTGCAGTCATTCAAAAGTTATGAGCGTACATACATTTCGAAGATCTATTTTTGGGGTTTTCATGTCGTCATGTCTGTCTGTCTGTCCAACCGTATGCCGTATGTCGCAGGCAGTCACTTTCTTCGAAACAATACTGTTGAAACTTGGTAAGAGATGTGTTCTGTCAATTTATTAAGAACATATTTATTTCAACGTATATAAGCATTTAAAAGTAAGTAATCCCTTGATTGTTAATGAAGTTGTTACCAAAACGCAGTCTTATTTTCATTGTAGTGCTTTGTGATATACATTGTTTTTGAAGTGAAAACTTCTTTAGGCGCGCCTAGACAGATTTTTCGTGGGCTGTGAATTGAATTCATTGTCACGCTCGGGTATGATAAGAAAGCTTCGGGTAAATTTGGGAGCTATTGGCCATGTAGAAATACGTCAGCCAATGGGAAATGCTGAAAGGGCGTGGACAGGCCATCATGGCATGGCCATCTAGAAACGTATCAGCCAATGGGAAATGGTGACGAATTTCTAGATGGTCATGCCTAGATGGCGAGGCCACGCCAACCGGTTACAGCCGTGTAGTTTCCAAGGTAAGCTATCAAATTCTGAGTTGGGTAGAAGTTTTCACTTCTATCGGCAGTTCCTATGACAGCCAATTTTTTTTTGTTTGATTACCTGGCTTGTAGATAAACAAATCTGATGGGTTTTCGAACACGGGAAGGAATATGCAACACACAATTGACCATGTGAGAAACATGGGGTTTCTAGATTAATCCCCCAAACATTTTAACACGCTCAGCGCTATGTGTATCGTTTTGGATACACAGTTAAAGCAGTGTGTATCCGAAATGCGCAATCTTTCTATACATTTTCCCAGTGGTTTTGGGTTGGGAATCGGACAATCTGTTAAGGAGATATTAAGAAAAAAATAAAAATCACCTTGAAATAATGTATATATAATAAAAAAAAGATACTTAGAAACTAAATAGGTAATCATTTTTTTCATTTCAAAATAAATCAGTGAATATTATTGAAACAGTTTTGACGCAGAAAACTTTCATATACATATCATTTTGTAGTTGTTTGAGCTGCTCTGAAAGTCTTGTTTCCTGTCATTCTTTTTATAGCACCTCTGCACATCGTCAGTGTACAATTTTCTCTCAAACTTTGTTCTTTATTAGATAATGTTTTCTATTAGACGGTCTTCTTGTCATCATAGGGGCTGATGACACTTCATCTCCAGCTAAATGAGCAGATTGTTTTAGTAAAACTTTAATTACTTGTTCCCTGAATGAAGTGATAGTAAGTTTCTTGAGATAATATTTGGTTGAATAATAAATGTGCATTCAAGAGAGAAATAACATTACGGAATGTGTGTCTTTATTGATACAATATTAAAAAATATACACAGCGATTAAAAAGAAAGAGATGACGGGGGAGGGGGTGTGATTATTTTCAAGACTATTTTAACACACACACACTCACAACTCAGAACACTAAAAAAACGAAAATTAAAAGTTGTGACAATTTGGTGACAATATTTACAGATAGGACTTGACGCCGAGCGTGTTTAGGTTGCCCCTGGGACTTGTTTATGGTCATAGCTAAAGCAAACCACACTGGAAACTGTAGTCGTTTAAACTCAAATGGTACATTAGTCGGCATCATGGGGATGCGTGGTATCAAAACGTCTTCTCCTTTATACTTTTTTTTTTAAACTGTTATAGGTCCGCACTTAACCACCATCTCGTCTGTGTACTACTTTTCTTTCAGTACAGTTGCTTCTATCACGTAGTTCAGTATTTTTTATTATTATCCGTGTGCCGTTGCAACATTTTAACTACCGATCCAACTTTTAACTGTGAGGTGGCAATGCTGGCAAATGCAGCGAGTTTAAAAATTCCGGTGGATAGTTGTTGACGACATCATTTTGATTAGTCACCGAATCAACTGATTTATAAATCCTCAGTTCGCCTTCCCTACCAATAGTGGTAGGAGTCCACTTTTACCTATCTATGGCTAATGCAGTCCAGGGTAGCGATTCTGAAACCATTCGGTTGCATCCGACACGGAATCTCATCTCTCGGTCTTTGTCTTATCTGTTTAGCATGACAAAGACCGAGAGATGAGATTCCGTGTCGGATGCAACCGAATGGTTTCAGAATTGCTACCCAGTTCCGATATTTGTGGAGGTCATCTTTCGATTGCAATCTGGCTTCCTCTGCGTGGTAATTATGGCCCAATAATCATCCGACGTACGGCAAACATGTCCAGCTCGATCCGACTTCACATTGGCTGCTTTTTAAGTCACATCGGCTATTCCGGTTTTGGAACGCAGTATGATATTTCGTATTCTGTCCGTTAGTTTTACTCAAAAAATACTGCGCTCTACAGCCAGTGGGCAAATTTAAATAATTTTCCACATATAGGGATATTAAATTAATAATTCAAAATATTAAAACATATTAGGGTAACGCGGTTTGTGTTTGACTGACACTTGATATTGACGTGAAAACTGACGCATTTTACATCGCGTGCCGAAACTAAATCATAATAAATAGTATCGTGAAACTGATCAAATTGAAAATCAGTAGTAATGATCTATGATTCTTACGTTTTGTGACTATTCAATGAGCCGTTTTCCGACGAGACAAAAAGATATGGTTTAACAAAACGATAATAGGAGGCGCTTGTAGGTCTTTTGGTTTGTTGTCAAAAGCGGTAGGCATAATGGGACTCAATACATTCAATTTGCGAAAGCACGACTTCTAGTCATTGACGTATTATCATTGCTTCTAGTAATAAATAATAAACTACTTTATCCATGTACGCATTTTATTCGAATGGAAACTATATCAAAACATCAAAATTTCAAAACAAATTCGTAAACCTGATGAAAGACAAAATATATATTTTTTTAATTTATTCTTGGCTATGGATACTAATCCTTCAGCCGCGAGAGTACCGTCAAACGGGGTGAATAGGAATCGAGGGGTGAATAGGGAAAAAATCGAGATTGAAATATTCATGTCAATTACTCTTAAAATCGACAAATCATATTCTATAAAATGGCAAGAATGTATGGTAGCATACTTATTTTCTGGACTAGCAACATTTATTTGACATGAAATTAGGAATAAATTGACAAAACAACATTCTGAAGTTGCTTGTTTGAACTACCTTCAATTGAGCCGTCTTTTACTTTAACAGTTTAAATAGTTTTACGATTAAATTTGTGTCGAAGCAACTATCTGCGAGTACCGTGTTTATTCTGGAACCTGTGTATCGTAATTTATGTATAATTTAAAGACTTTAAAACCTATAAAATTGTATTTTGTTAGGACAAACCGTTTCTTAGCATAATAAGAGGTTTATAGGTACGTGTCGGGGGTTTTTAGGGACGGTTAGGGGGTCAATAGGAACGAAATGTTTAATAAATAGGGACGGTGCAGTATGACCAGAGACAGTAAAGGCAATATAGGGACAGGGTTGTCACTTGATTAATAAAGTAATTTTTAACACACTTGCTCATAAAGTGGCTCTAATTTCAAAGCAATCAGCCATATAATGAGAACTGACTTTTTCATTACTAATATTCACAAGCGAGTTTTGTTTTTAAAAAAGATCGTGTTCAATAGAATAGATGAATTAATGTTGCTATCGCTTGCTCTTTTCATGTAACTTTGTCCTTAAATAAACAATTTGAACTTGTACGTGTCATAAGATAAAGTATTCACTAAAATAAAACATTTGATTTTGCTGTTTTTAGTTTATAAAAAATCTGATTATTTTAATAAAAAGAGATTTTACGATAGTTAAGTATGATTGTGTGACAGGCTGAGTTTTTTCATTTTTACTAAAAATATTGATTTTGTATTAAAGTATTTTCACTTATCTACATTAATTTACTCTTAACTGGTACCTATGTGAAGTCAATTTAAGCACCAACTTGTGACAATGTAGCAAACACTTGTTTTTCACTCAACTTCAACTATGTTTTTCTATTAACCATTATCCACTGTCTAATACAGTTTAATTCATAAATGTAATTTTTTTATCCTCTGTCAAATAAATATAACAGTATTATTATTACATATTTATTTATCATCGCATTATTCACTAAAATGTATTTGATTACATTGTCAGTTGTTTTTGCTCTTACTACTAAACGTATTTTATACCAACAAGTACCTACTTAGGTAGGTATCTACCTATGTAAAGAAAATTGTGACAGCCCTTACGGATTTTCCCTTTAGTGCCAATCCCCGTCTCGATTAACCCCATTACGTGTTTAAATAGGGATTACCCATAATTTGAGAATTGTGAGAAACTGGGTTCTTTACATGATCTAGAGTAAAATCAGTAAAAATCTTCATGATGCGACTCAAGTTTTCACACCAAAATCATTATAATATTATCAGCCATAAGTAGTGATACATTTGCCTAAAGTTCAGTTCTGTGCCTATTCACCCCGTTTGACGGTATCTCTCTACTTAGTCTGTGGATAAATATTGTCGTATCAGTGTTGCTATTTATATCTTTGAATTTTCCTTCTACTTTGGCTTAGTTGGTGTCTATTGCCTCGGGAGTTCTAAAGATTTTTACTGAAAAGGGATTGTGCTCAGTAACGGTTTTTTATTACATTATCAACCTAATTAGCTATTTTTATTCTTAATATTTTAATATTAAAAAAGGCACTTTTTACACTATACTTTTTCCCTGAAAACGGGTAGAATCTCTAAAGGGATTATTACACTGTTGAGAGTATATGGTAGAGACAGATCTATCTGCATCTCGAACAATCGCCATCTATTGCGTCCGTTGGAACTATTTTTGTCTCGTCGGAAACTCCCTCATTTGATCTGGTTCGCGACATTATCTCTTTTGTTGAGTTTCTTCTGAGTCAGATTCGGAACGCGACATTAGATACTCCTATTCTCCAACGCACACACGCACACTGTTTGGATAGATATGATGGAATTTGAACTTTGTGCAGCGGGAATAAAGTGCAAATTTACTCTTTGAGGTTAGGAACACACATTTATTGCTTAGACATAAGTGAGTACTTGTTATTTAATATGAACTTTATTCCATAGCAATAAAACTCAAATTGCCTTAACATTTTAGTTAGAAAACGTTTGTATGGGAAAAAGGGCTGTTTTTAGGGTTTTCCCGGAATTTATTCGATCTTTTCTCGCCGTAAAAACCATCCTTGTACTTCAACGAACATTTTAAAAAAAGAATTGTCCAAATCGGTCCAGGGGTTGTTGAGTGATGCGCTTACCAACACTTTTTGCGATTCATTTTTATATTATAGAAAAGATACAAGATTTGAAATATAAATAAAAATGATTACAAGAACAGAACACAGACACGAAATATAGACAAGAGCGTAGGAGCGGTAGGAGCGATGTGCATGTTGTGGAATCTGAAAGCCGAAAGAAGCCGGTGCCGGGCTGCACTGGCTTTTATAAACTTGTGGCGGGTTAGGCGCGGTGGCGTGATAAAGATGGCGCCTTTCCGCTAACAATACATACTCCATTTATATTTGTAATCCTTCCTACTATCCTACTAATATTTATTATAAACTAGCAGCGCCCCGCGAAGTTCCCGTTTCCGTTGTTTTTCCGGGAAAAATAGCCTTTGTGGTCTTCCAGACTATAATCTATCTGTGTTCCAAATTTCAGCCCGATCCGTTCATACGTTAGGACGTGATTGAGCAACAAACATCCAAATATCCATACATTGACATTTTTAATATTAGTAGGATGTCGCTGTTTGGATTTGTGTTCCTCAGTCACATCGTAACATGTGAGCGGATCGGGCTGAGATTTGGAAAATAATAGTCTGGAAGGACACATAGGCTACTTTTTATCCCGGAAAAATAAGCGGGAACGGGAACTACGCAGGGAACACCACGGGGCACTGCAAATCCTTTCTATTTTAGCTTATTAAAATTACATAATTTTAATAGTTTATTTTAGTTTTCACTTGTGCCCTTGGTCTGCAGTTAACTTCTCAAAATTAGATGGGTATTATATAAGAAAACCCAGTTACAGTTAAAAACACTTGACTTTCGTGACTTTGAGGATATAAGTTGGTCTGAGTCTCCTGAGGAGTAACAGAGTAACATTGTTAGGCTAGCCTGCTAGCCAGATTTAATCCATAGACAAACTTTTTTTTATTAGTATAGCTTTTAAACGTGTATCCAAACGTATTCTCAGTTGTTTTCTTAACATGTCTATCCTACTTACACTTTGTCTATTGACCAATTAAATCGCTGGGTTTAGTATCGATCTCACTCTTACGCTCGCTTGCTTCCTTTTCCCTTGCTTTGCCTTTTTTATTCACTTTTGCTTTGCGAAGTTGTGAGGAATCGGAAGAAACGGTGCTGAAAATCGATTTTATGTTTATATCATTCATGAAACAAATCTTTTCTCATACATTTCGATTAAGACCTAATATGAAAAATGGAATGTTCACATTTGTTAGATAACATCAAGGTGGACGTTTTGGTCGAGGACTCAACCATCACAAAGAACTACAGTTGTTCAGGTAAATCAATAGTTTTGCTTGTGTTCAACGCACGCGAACCATATTTGCAGACTGGAACTTATTGGAAAGTGGCGTTATTATATTCATAATCGGCAGGTTAGTTCAGAAAAATCAATATGTGCAGCGAACATTATAATCAGCTGTTCGAGAGACGCGGGAGGGGGGCGCGGCATGGGTGACCGTGACTAGCTACCACCTTCTGACGCGCTGCGTTAAAATAAATAATATTATCCGAGCATAGGTCGCCTATTTCCGATGGCAAATCAAACGACCCGCATCGCCTCTTGTTTATTACATGAGACTCAAAACCGGTGCGGTTGCGGCGGTATTTATGCTCCAAACACAATTTCGCATCGCGATCGGGCCTCAGAATAAATGAGATGAAATGAGTCATTAGACGAATCGCTTTACGATTTCCTGCTTATTTACTTCTGCGCAGTTGCTTTATTTAGGTCTAAACAAATTGCGGCAGACTGGCAGCTGTTTGGATGCGGCAAACATTATCGGACGCGTATCTGTGCTGTGCAGATATGGTATCTGTAGACGAACCGTGCTAACTGGGCCAGTACCTAAAGAAATGTCTTTAAACATCATTAAGGCTAGGTTTTTAAAAGTAAGGTACTAAGAATTTAAGGAAAAATGTGTACTTAACTTTTATCATAGTAAACTACTAAACTCTAAAACTATAGACTAAACACACACATACTGATTATCAATATAACTTTTTATTTTTAGCCAGTCTCAAAAGTAACTCACTAGTAAACAGACGTCTTATGAAGGTAGCAAATCTAATAAGAAATAAATAATTTCAATAAAAAAATTATGTTCAAACTTGCTATAAACAGCTTTATTTTCACGATCACAGCTAACATACCCACTAGAATTCTTGACATGACATGCATGCCACTCAACGCACAGATGAACTAATACCCAAACAGTTATTTAAGTTCTATCTTTAGACTTCTGCCCAGCCGGGAATTCAGCCTACTGTTAGCTCATGAAGAGTTATCTATTGCTACTACAGTCTTAAAAAAATTATTTAGGCAATAAATAATAAAAAAAACACATTATTTAATTCACCAAAAATGTATGTTTTAATCATTTTCAATCATCGTATTTTAGTTTTATTCCAAGTGTCTAAGTGGGCCTTTTATTTTTTGTCTTTTGTTTGTATCTTATTTGAGTAGTTAAATTTCAAATATAGTCAATTATGACAACTTCAATACACAGCAATTAATTATATCAAAGGTAATAATTTAAATGTTTACATATTATTAACAACCCAATCAGGAATAACTTGGTGAATAAGTTGAATGTTTCGATTGTATAACCTAATGTTATATTTATGCTGTGTTGAGTTTTATAGAAATACATTCAGTAGTTTTTAATAAACTTAAAAAAAAACAGGTTATCAATTTGACAACAATATTTTTTATGTATGTTGCCCTGTCGAGAATGCCCAGACCAATTTTGAAAATTCTATATTTTGTTCAATAGGGTGCTGTCCTTACTTCCCTGAGTGTTCCCATATAAACTTTATCACAATCTGTAGAATTGTCACTTTAAAATAAATTGTTTTGTTTTTCATACAAAAACAATGATTAACTTTCAGATGGAACAAACAAACACACAAATGTCTGACAAAGTTTCTCTTTTCTGATATAAGTATGATTTAATTTTCAGAATGCTCGGTAGGCGATCAAACATGGCTGTGTCTACAGTGCGGGGTGGTGAACTGTGGCCGTTATGTGAATGGACATGCTAAGCACCATGCAGAGGCCGCGGACCACCAGATATGCATGAGTTGTGATGCTTATTCTGTTTACTGGTAAGCATACAATTATTTTGTGGTAGATGTCTTTTGCTAAATATGCTATGCTGTTTCCTATTTTGCTGGGTTATTTTTATTTAAGTAGAATAAGTAGATATACCTATCACTAAGTATTAGAATGTATGATTTTATTCATGTGTATGGGTATATGATACCTTACCGCACGTTGCCCCTTACCCCATATTTTTCTAAAATGTATCTCCAAAAGTGAAGTATCCAGGCAACCCGAGGAGTTTCCTGGAAAGAAGCGATCATTTTTACTAATTGCTAAAAGCAATCTCTTCTGTTGAGGAAAATGCCCTTAAGGTTTCATTAATTTTACGAGTTTTTTTTTTTGTAAGTACAATATTTTTGTTTCATAGGCAACAAAGTGTTTATATTTATCGATGCTATTTATGCGATAGTATGTCTGTTATGCTTTCTTGCTTTCACACCTAAACTACTGAGTCAACTTAAAATAAAGAAGTTATAGTGATTGTCTATAATGTGAGAAAGGATCGATATAGGCTATAAAAGGTTTTTAATATGAAAAAAGGTGGTAAGGGTTTGAAAAAGGAGATGTTTGTATGGAAGTTCTGTCATTTTGAAGCTAAAAATAAAGTTTAGGGCTTTCAATAACTCATATATAAATATTATGTTTACAAATTACAATAAGTTTCGGCTGGTCTAGTAGGGAGGGGTAAAATCCTAACTAATAGGTCACCGCAAGTTACATTGCCGCTGGTTTAGTTATATTGCTTAGTTTAGTTATATTGGTTAGCTTTCCTTCATATTTGGCATAAAACTGTAAAGCTGGCCGCACACATGCAATAAAATTGACAATAATTTTCAACAATTACACATATATTGAACAAAACCGCAATACAGACCGTACATACACAATATCATTGACAATACATATTTTATTGTCAATATTATTGTGTGTGTGTGTGCATAACAATAGGCTGGCCAGCCTATTGTTATGCCTCATTAGAACAAGGAAAAAAGTAAAGTAATGATACTTATCATTACTTTTCTTTTTTCCTTGTTCGTAAATATGAATAAATGCTTTTAAAATATGAAGAGCCTGTGAACAAAGGTGGATGTTATGGAGTATGTCCACAGTTTTGTTTTTTTTTTGTTTTCGCGTTCTGAACTGCGTTTTCAAGCAGACATATTATGTCCATTTGAATTTTTAATAAAGATTTGAAGTGATATCAACAAAAAATCTGTACAAGACCCACGTTATAACAGGAAAACAAGACGGAAATACAATCATAAATTAATGCAGAAAAAAATACATCTCTAGCTAGTTTATCCTTGTCACTCAGTTTTTTACCTATACCTATAAGTACTGTAAAACAATTAGTGATGGGACATGTCTGTTTTTGTTCACCAGCTCCTTAAATGGTAGCATTTATCACCTTTTTTAGGTTTAATCAAAACCTTAATCAATTACATACCTTAATCTTTTTGGGTGGAAATTTACTGAAAGGATAACATTTTCCCTGTAAACAAAAATTTAGGTTACAGGGATTGACTAATTTTATCAGAATTACTAATATTACTTTTTATTTTTTGTTTATCTTTAGTACAATAATTAGGTCTTTCTTTGGTACTATAATAATAATCTTTTTTTTATTTTAAACTTGTAGTGTCCCGCAGTTTTACCCGCGTAGTTCCCGTTATTTTGCCGGGATAAAAGTAGCCATGCGTTCTTCCAGACGAAAATCTAACGGTGTTCCGAATTTCAGCCCGATCCGCTCATACGTTGCGACGTGATTGAGCAACAAACGTTCAAATATCCTAACATCCATACATTGACATTTATTATATTAATAGGAAGTAGGATCGTAGGATTATATTCCAATGCATTTTTTATCTGTGAATGTGGTGCATGAAACTGGACGTCTACTCTCTTTCTACGAAAAACGTAATTTCGAAATAGCTCGCGACTTTCCTACTCCGGTTCTACTTCGATCCGTCGTTGCAAACAATGTTCGATCGGACGAAACGAATTAGAACCGGAGTAGGAAATTCGCGAGTTTATTTCGAAATCCCGTTTTCTGTAGAAATAGAGTAGACGTCATGCAACCACGGTAATGACTCGTAAATAATAATAATATCCTACTAATATTATAAATGTCAATGTATGGATGATTGGATGTTTGTTGCTCAATCACGTCGTAACTTATGAACGGATCCGGCTGAAATTTGGGATACAGTTAGATTATAGTCTGGAAGAACACATAGGCTACTTTTTATCCCGGGGAAAATAACGGGAACGACGGGAACGGGAAGTACGCGGGTAAAAGCGCGGGGCACTGCTAGTATTGTATATTATTTAACGTCTTATGTACGTCACAAAGTGTTCTTATGAATTTATCTAGAGTCTTTCTCGAATAATGTTAAAACGAATTTTTTATTTTTTGGAAACAATACCTAGATATTTTATAAACAGTCATGACTGTAATGTAAAATTGTCATAACTTTACGCAATAATTTCCCCAGACACGTTCAAACACTTTCACTCGTAATCTATCACACCTATCACCTGATAAATTTTGTTGCAGTTACAAATGCGATGACTACATTTCAAACGACTTCGACAACAGAATAGACAAAATAAGACAAAGTATTATGAAAACTAGGACAAATAACGAAGAGCTTAATTTAGAAATCAGTGAAAATATTCTAGAACATACGGAGGAGCTAAGTAAAGACAGCAGCGAACTGGGAATCAGCAATCTATCGAACGGAGAAGAGAAGCCAGAATGTAATAATGACGTCATCTCTGACGGCACACCGATTAGCTCGTGCACTGATATACCAAACACTAATCTAGATACTAGTGATAGTAAATCTACTAAAATTAATAAGGTAATGTACCTATTCCTTTTTTTGTGGTCTAAATGCATTTACACATCGTTCGCCGTGAAGGGACACGGGTACTTACTAAGTTACGGCTGGTCTAGTCGGGAGAACGGCGACTGCCGATCCGGACACCTCGGGTTAAAATCCCACGCGCACCACTGTCTTTTCGAAGTCATGCGTGGAATGCCGCTAACTTAAAAAACGTGAAGGAAAACATCCTGAGGAAACCGACATGTACCTAGAATCTTTCGAGGCCTTTCGCACTGGGCCTTAGTCGATGACGCAAATTATGACTTGGTGGTTGATTATGGCCTTGACTCTCTCCTTGCGAGAGAATGCCCTGAGTCCCATCAGTGGGAACATTTAGTGGGCTGTTTATACTATGCTATGGGGTACTTTGTACTATGGGGGACTGAAACCTCCCACAGGTTTCTCCAGTGGCTTGGTGGCATAGTCGCGGAATCGCTCTCGCATTAGCTGCGAAGCGTACCTAATCTAGGTTATGTCATTGGAAGGTTATCTTACATTAATTTCAGATAATCTAACAATATCAGATAAGATCAGTTTTATTTAATTACTTAAAATTAAGTAACTAAAATAGGGTTCAGCCGAACACCTACACCTGGGAGATATCCAGCAATCCACATTAACAGCCCGAACGAATATCTATTACCTACTCACATAACTATTCAGTTTTATAGAATAGTGACGAAACGAACAAGACCTGCGCCTGATGGTAAGCAACAAGCCTGCGCATAACATTCACGTGCCACATTGCTCTTTGTACATTATCATCAGCCTGTGTTCGTCCACTGCTGGACATAGCCCTCTCCAATAATACGCCACTCAGCCCGATCCTCAGTTTTCAGCAGCCTAGAGGCCTATGTTCAGCAGTGGACGTATTGCGGATGATGATGATGATAAGTTTCTTTCTAGACTTAAATAACGTGTTTGGTGGTGATACAATCTGTTTTCTCCTGTTGACGTTGTTACCTTTTGTCCCATGTTTCCTGGCTGATTTGAATAGATTATGCGACCGTGTGCCAGACAGATTCCTATTATAATAACAGATTTAAAAGATGAGCGGGGCTCAGGCGAGGAGCCGTGTACCCATTACATGTATAAACTGATACTAAGCTAGATAGCTTAGGGTTGTCATCTCTAAAGTTTGCGAACCTGGACTCGTAAAAATCCCGCATTTTATAGCCCAGAACTTCTTTTGGCGCATCACATACAGATTTTCCGCAGGCTGTGAATTGAACTCAAGCGTCACGTTTGTAAATGTAAGAAATCTTCAGATAAACTCGGATGATCTAGAATCCAGATGCCCATGGTCATGGCCACGCGCTCCGGTTTCACCCGTGTCGTTGTCAAAGTGATCTATCAAATTCTAAGTTATTAGTTTTAACTTCTATCGTCAGTCCCTATGACTACAAAAATCAGCGTAATTAAACAATTGAAAATGTTTTAAGTTAATTTTTATGTATTTTCAGATATTTAAAAATGAAGTTTAGTAATATTTTATCAAAATTTTAGTTTTTAGTAAGTATTAAGAGAGTCGGTTCGTCGGTTGATCGCGGGATGCAGGCTCAGAGCGGGGGGTCTACCGCCTAACTATAACTGTCTTAGCTATGATATTGCTCTCTCTTTTCGCTTGAAATGACAGCAATAGCCGATGTAGTGAGGCGGTAGAAGGGTCGGAGTTGCGATCTAAGACTTTAAACTTTTAAACCCGGACTACAAATTAAGTACGGTTCGGACGCTCCCCGGACGCCCTCTATAGCCGGCGACTGACCTGTAACATTTTTATCGTAACGTAACGGCGAAATGTTACAGGTTAGTACAGCGAGCCGATCCGCTCGCTGTGAACGCTCGCGCCCTACTCGTTTGTCGGCGTTTTCGAGAATCCCTTTGAGTGTTACGTTACGCCCTGACTTTAGGTCAGTACAGCCCCTAGCGATTACCAATGGCGGAGCGCAGTCGATCATAGTGTTCGCCACGCAAGGGCAACAGGTCAGTCAGGTAATGCCGTAACGTAACATGCTCGCCTCGAACATACGATACAGCCAAAATGCTCATGTCAGGACGAATCCGGGGAAACCCGAACGGATGGCAACCCTATACAAGCTGAATGTTTGTGCCTCGTGACAGCCTGCGTCGCATATATTGTTTGAGCTGTTCTTAGCGTCACCAGAGAAACGATAGGCCGAAGAGATAAATAAATACAAAATACGTATTGGTCGACATTTCACACACAACACCATGTGACCCCAAACTAATCAAAGCTTGTACTATGGGAGCCAGATAACTGATACCTATACCATTTATATAGTTGGAAATACATACTTATTATACATAGAAACTTAGAAACACCCAGACACAGAACAAATATTTGTATTCATCACACAAACATTTGCACTAGGTGGGAATCGAACTCCAGAAAGATTTATAAACTCTCGGAATACTACGACTGATTGCATAAAATTAAACCTCACAAAATGTACAAATGTATGTACAAAAAATTTTTTGCTAGTTGTAAGAAAAACTTGGCTCGAAAACTTGCCTGATATTCATCTACATATTCCCGTCTTCTTATTGTTGTATCTCTTATTCACTCCTGGTTGTCTGGAAGATATAGTTTTCAGCAATAAAACCACCAACTGTAGCTTTAGTTTTCAATTTATTGTTTTCTTTTTCTGTGTATATTTATTTTCGTGTGTCAATAAATAGTATCTATCGTATCTATTCCAGACCACCGAAGAGCCAGTAAGAAGCCTCAGACCGCGTTCGAGAAAGCGCACCCATTCCGACGACAGCAGTTCCACAGAGAACAGCACATCGAGCAGAAAAGAGAAGAAAGCTTCACCGTGCAACGGGAAGAAAGACAAAAAGATAGTAGGCCTCAAGAATTTAGGGAACACTTGTTTTATGAACGCTGTGCTGCAGAGTTTGAATAATATACAGGAGTTTAGCTGTTACTTCAGTCAGCTACCCTCGCTGGAACTGAAGAGTAATGGGAGGAAGGTGTATCATTCTAGGAGCTATACGCGGCAGGAGGTGCATGATGTCGTGATGGCTGAGGAGCTTAGAAAGGTTGGAAATTTTTACTGTTTTGTACAATGACGTTATATCATGGACACAATGTTTCAAACAAAAGTTACTAATAAATTGACTATAGTCCATTTATACGTACTTAGATGCTAATAGATTAAGTAATTATTATGATCTCAAAAGTTTAAAATACAGCTCTATTTCCTGACTTTACTAGTCTTTATTTGGCTTATTTAATTATATCATATTTGAGTAAGTAATAGAAATATGCGCCATCACTCTTTTTCGCTTTTCTAAAGTAATTCTTGAACGACTATATCCACTAAAAAACATTTTAAGAAGTACGCAACTCGTCCGATGCAGCATTAGGTCAAACTACGGCTGTCGTAACAGCGTGCTGCACTTGTCTTTATGACACTCTTTCGGTGAGGACGTTCTTAATCGCTACGGTGAAATCTTTACTTTTAACGTCGTTGGATAATATTAATGTGCTGCGCAAAAAAAGGCCTGCATTTATTAAAATATATCTGTAAAAATCTCGAGTGGTCCCACAAATCGGAAGACGCAGCGTTGGAAGGTCTCCCACAAGATGGACCAAGGATCTACTTATCGTTTCTGAACCCAGTCGGATTACTCTCGACACGGAATCAGAAGCTTTTGGCTGATTCGTTTCAAATGACAGAGACAAAGATTGTCGTTCCGAATTTGAGTCGTTCGGATTGGCGTTCAAAATCAGGGCGTCTACTCTCTTTCTATTGAAAACGTAATTTCGACATTAGTTTCGCGACTTTGCTACTCTGTTTCTATTTCGTTCCGTTGTTCATTGCGATCGAACTTTTTTCAACGAAAACGTGTGCTAAGCTTACTCTAATTAACGAAAGTTAAAACGAGAATTTGAATTTGACAGATCATTTTTCTTAGTTTTAACCTCAAAATCGACGACATCAAAAGTGTTACCTTTTGTTTTGCGGATGATTGTTTTTTGGCAAATTGTAACTTATTATGCTTGCAAAAATTGTGTTAATTGAAGCTGCTGTACGTAAAGACCGTTTGGAGCGTAAAAAGAACCGGTGTCGCCTGCGCAGTGATAAATTTCTCTTTTCTCAATGCCAATTTCCAACATAGAATTTGTAGGAAATTATAGGCTTAGCCGGCTATTGTTTGACGAGTTTGTAGTGCCTAGAAAGTTACGTTTGGTCTAGACGGGAGAACTGCGACTGACAATCTGTAGACCTCGGGTTCAAAACCAAGCGCACCAGTCTTCCCGAAGTCATGAACGTAATGCCGGTTGATGTCCTAAGAGAAACAAATTCCTTCTTTCCCGAAACGGAAAAAGCATTGAACATTTTGATCGCTTTACCATGCACGACCAGCTGGACAGTAGAACGATACATTAGCAGCCTCAGAAGACTAAAAACATACCTAGCTAAGAAGCACCATGGCAGAAGATCACCTGAATGGCCTGGTCATGATGAGTGTACACAGAGCTACAAGAAATAAAAACCTATACAATTTTAGTGATAAACTGGTTGAAAGTTTTGCAAAAATCCCTGCAGGCTTATGTTTTAAAATATTTTTGTTTAAATAAATAATTATTACTTTGTTTAAAAGTTTCATTTAGTTATTATGCTGTCCAGGGTTTGTGAAGTTTTATACATTGATATCCGTTCTTATTACAATTGTCATTGAGGCAAAGACTTCCAAAGTGTAATATTTCATGCAGTTGGGACTCGAGGCCTTGAAGAAGGCCTCGAGTCCCAGCTGTGGAAACATTAAGTTGGCTGTTTGTGCCTGATATGAAAAATACTTGTATCACTGAATTGAGCCCGCTTCTAACTTGTGTACTAAATACTAATGTATAATAAACCTACCAGAAAAAAAGAGGGATGTTGTGAAATAATGTGGCTCAAGACTGGCCTCGTGGCTTAGTTGGTAGTAGCTCTGCCTACAAAGCCGACGGTTGTGGGTTCGATTCCCACCCAGTGCAAATATTTGTGTGATGAATTCAAATGTTTGCACTGTGTCTGGGTGTTTCTATGTATAATAAGTATGTATTTATAATTATATAAGTACTAGTGGCCCGTCCCGGCTTCGCTCGGATATTGTCATATAAAGACTATTAATCGACAAAAAAACTATCCTATCTTTCAAGTTGGATTAAACTGCACACGGTGTGCAAATTTGGTTCAAATCAGTTAAGTAGCTTATGAATCCATCGCGGACAAACATGACAGGAGATTTATATTAAGATTATATCAGCTATCTGGCCGCCATGATACAAGCTTTGCTTAGTTTAGGGTCAGATGGTGTTGTTTGTGAATTGTCCACCAATATTTATTTATTTAATGTATGTGCCAAGCTCTCTTTAGTTTAATAGCTATTAAAGTAAGCCAATTGTTATGTAATTGGTGTGCAATGATGTATATTATAATGATTTGTTTGAATGTTCATTGTTGCTTTTCTAGAGACTATTTTACTAAAATCATTCAACTATTTGAAAATAAACTTTTGTTGATATCTTTAATTCCATCGATTAAATTAAAGATATCTTAAAATCAATAGTGAAGCGGTTTCTTCTGGGTTAGCACGCTCTACCATAGACTGCATTGTCGTTTAACATCAGGCAAATGGCGGTCAACTGTAAACCTATAAAAAAGTATACCTACAAATGTGTAATTTTAGAGTTATCGCATCCAAACATCATAAATCCACCTAGCCATTTGGAAATTATAAGTTATGTATTGGGGTTATTGTTTACATTAATTAGGTATGTAATAAAATAACGTTTTATCTTGGTATTGTATTTAAATTTATTAAGTATATCTTCTTAAATATTCTCTGAAATCCCCACACATGTCCTGCCAGGAAATTCATAATCATAATTTCTTTACTGCGATATGTAGGTATTATACAAACTAAGAGCATGTCAAGTACAATGAATAGATAATGTCAAATAACAAATATAAATAATGACAAATAGCAAATTCAGTTTTCCTAGCAGAAAACATAAACAGCCCACTAAATGTTCCCACTGCTGGGACTGCTCAGAAAAGGCCCCGGCCTTTTCTCCTCAGGAGAGAGTTAAAGTCATAATCTACCATGCTGGCCCAGTGTGGGTTGGTGTAGTTTTCCTAACTCTAATAATTCTAAACGCTGCTCTTCAGTCTGAATGATTTACTTCAGATAGAGCCAGCAGCAGACTGCCTCTGATGTCTATGTAGATTGTGAGTCTGCAAAAGAAGAAAGAATAATTCAGTTTTGTAGGTACATATTTATATCTCTTAGGCCAGTCAGACATGGGCACCTTAAGCAGTCAGCATGACTGCTTCAAGCTGTGACTGCATAGTGAACTCTTAGCAGAGTCCGCCTGGGGAAGTACCACACCTTTGCTAGTTATTCTACCACCAAGCAGTAATGTGCAAACATTACTGTGTTCCGGTTTGAAGGGCAATGTTTTCAGAGAAATTACTGGGCTTAGAGATGTATCATCTTAGATCTCTGGGTGACGAGCGCATTGCAGTGCTAGGTAATGAATTGGATTATTCATGTTCCAATAGCTGCATGTCACTGTGCTCTTATGTGGCAAGCATGTTGCTTACCATCGGGCCAATGTCCTGCTCGTCTTGTCACTCTTTTAATTAATCCGCCTCGGGCGGTAACAGCACTGAAATTTCACCTTGTGGTTGGACTGCAAGAGTGGTCGTGGGTCCATGTTTGTTGATCACTAAGTAACTGCTCGAGCTGTCGGTGTCTGAAAGTAAAGAACATTTATTTGTTAGAAAATTACCTAAAAAATGTAGTACTTATAGATAAAAATAATGCATATAAAAATTATAGTGGCTCTGCCCTATGGTTTCATCCATGTTGTAATGAAAATATGCTGATATGCATGTATTATTCACCTACCCCTACCTAAGGCAGGTATTTCATTAATTTTAGCTTTCAGTACATTTGAGATTTGGATGTATAAGCCATCTCTCATCAACAACACTTAACTCTCATGAGGAGAGTTGGTTTTATTTAACTCGATTGATGTTCTACCTTAAGTAGCACAAGTGCACAAGCACTAGTAAACGCCCTGCGGTTTCACTTACTTGGTGAGAGATGAGAGAACGGGAAGTTCTATTACTTACTACACCACGTTCACACAATTGATTTTGCAATGAAAACAAATCAGGCAGAGTTAGTTACTTTTGTATAGTATAGTAACTTACATTTTACCACTTCTGGAGACTCTGGAGTGTGTCACACATGTCGCAGATTCGAAGAAATCTGCAAACATCAAACTCAATCTCGGTGCTCGAAAGAAACTGGGAATTTTTTCAATTTGTTCTAGAGTTAGGTACCGAATCGTAACAAGGTGGAGCCATTTTGAACTGAAAATAATTGAATAGAGCAATTATAATGTATAAATGCATGTTTTTATTCAGAAAAACCATGAGAAATGCACGAAATATTTACAAAGACTTTGTTTAGTTTGTTTTTGTTTTGAGTTTTCATAAGATGTAGTATTAACCAGTGTTGCCTACTTTATTTTTCAGATATCCGTAGACAAGACCAAAAACATAATACACAATGGAATTTCAATAAAATTACGTGAATCAATAAAAAAACTGATTTATGCAATAATTTTCTATCAATATTTATCGTCAATTAGCACCATGTTGAAGCATGTTGTAGCTTGAAGAGCAAAGTTTACTTATGTAGTACAGAGTACCAAGACGAGCAAGACATATGCCTGATAGTAAGCAAAAGAACAGTGACACGCAGCTATTGAAACACAAGAAACGAAATAAAGTCTCCAAATTACCTATTACCTAGCACTGCATTGCGCTCGTCACCCTTTGATATAAGATACTGCATCTCCATACCAAGTAATTTCTCTGGAAAAATTGCTCTTCATATGAGAAATCACGAAATCAATGATGTTTACACATAACTGCTAGGTGATAGAATAATTATCCAAGGTGTGGTACTCTCCCAGGTGAACTCTGCAAAGAGTCCCACTACTACATACTACTAAAACTAATGTTTCCCTATAAATTACTGGGCGTAAAGTTGACTCATATTATATTTGTGAGTGACGAGCTCAGCGTAGTGCTAGGTAATGATTTTGACTTTTTATGTTCCAATAGCTGCATGACACACTAGGTTGTTTATGGGTAGGCGTGTTCCTCACCATCAGGCACATGTCCTGCTTCTCCCGTCACTCTATACTATAAAAAAACATTTGGCATTAACTCATTCCATGTCCCAGTACAAAGTAAGTAATTATGAATGATTTAATTCTTATAATTTTCAATCAATATTGATTGTCAATTACCACCATTATCCGGTTTGATGAGCAAACTTTATTTTTGTAGTACATAGTTACAAGACAAGCAGTAACGACGACATATGCCTGATAGTAAGCAAAATAACAGTGACATGCAGCTATTAAAACACAAGAAACGTCAAGAAGAGTCCAAATCGTTACCTACACTGCATTGCACTCGTCACCCTTTGATATAAGATGCTGCATCTCTATACCATGTAATTTCTCTAGAAAAATTGCTCTTCAAACGAGAAAACAGTGATGTTTGCACATAGGTACTGCTTAGTGGTAGAATAATTATCCAAGAAGTGGTACTTTCCCAGGTGAACTCTGCAAAGAGTCCCACTACTACATATGTACTTACTCCTTAAGCTAATGTTTCCCGGTAAATTACCGGGCGTAAAGATCTTCTTTTATCTGTGAAAACGTGATACTCTAGGTGTGAAATAGTACTTTGCCATACATGGAAAAATGCATGACATTAATGCTAATAAATAATCAACACTGAAATGTATATATGTTTGTATGTTTTATTTTACCCTCGTCATACATGGGGAAACTGGCATTATTTTACGGCGGCTCTTTAAAATTTTTGTTAGTATTATTATTTAACCATACCATAAGCATTTTTTTCTTCTTATTCATACGTCCAGCCTAATAAAAACCATAACAATTACATTTGGATTATGACTCCAACTAGAGTTGGTCCAACGTATGAGTTTGGTACGAATATGACTCCGTTTCCTCTCTGAAGACTCCTTTGGAGTCACTGACTCCTTTGGAGTCTTCGGAGAGGAAACATGTTAAAATATCGTCATATTAAACTTTTTTTAGATCAGAAGAATATTAGGTTTATTCATAAACGTCATTAAAAACAACTTTAACTCAAAAGAAATCAAAATTGTTTTCGTTTCTGTAGAGATACACTACATTAATTAATTTCGGATATTCTGTGGAGAGTGTGCAACTGATTTACATGATTTAAGACCACCTTGCCTTTTTTTCTATCGGAATGATCGTAGCTCGAAAAAGTGACATCGTTACTTGGTTAATGTTCCAAAGACACGAACGAAGAGGTTTGACTCTACTTTTGTGATAACAGCATCTAAGCTGTGGAATGCGTTTCCTGAGTGGATTTTTCCTGTTGGTTACAATCTTTGTGTCTTCAAATCGAGAGATAATCGGTTTCTTCAAGGTAAACACGCTCCATCGTAGACTGCATCATTGCTTAACATCAGGCGAGATGGCAGTGAAGTAAAAACCTATAAAAGTAAAAAAAAACATTAGTATCCTCTCTACTTAATCCGAAAAATTAAAATCTTTAGTAAATTGATATGCACATAATAGTATATAAGTTGTCCCGTTTTCATCTCAACACCACCAAATCGACCTAAATGAAGTAAATTATACTTGACTACTAACAATAAAAGCTTTTAAACACAAAAATATAAAAACTTTACTTTATAATGAAACGTAGAAATTAAGTTGCACGCCCGTCAAGGGTACACTGTTGTACATTTTTTTATATTTTTAAGACCTATTTTTACACAGTGAGAGCAATAAATGTATGTTGTACGTATTTATTTATTAATATAGTAAACTGGCAGCGCCCTGGAGGTTTACCTGCGTAGTTGCCGTTCCCGTTATTTTCGCAGAATGAAGATTAGTCTCTGTATTTGTCCAGATTGTAATCTAAAATGAAGTGTTCCAAATTTCAGCCCGACCGTTTAGACGTTACGACGTGGTTTTAACGAAGAAACATATAATATTATATATATATATAATAATAATATAAAGCGAAAGAGAACTATGTGAGTGCCGCTAGTGTATAATACAATAATTATTTATCAAGCTACACGAAAGAAATTATAAAACATAACCAAGGCCTCAGCCCCGTTTGTACGTAGTGTTATATCGGTTAGCTTATAATAGCATTAAAAAAACTATTGTTTGCGAAAAGATTTCCGTAAAGTGTGTCATTAGTCATATTGAGAGGCTAATACCACAGTATAAACTATACAAAGAAACTAGACTGTGCAAATACGCTGTGTATCTGTAAAGTGGGAACTACACAGTTTATAAATCAAACTTCAAAAAATAAGTAGTTCAAGTTCGTTTAACTTTTTTAGTTGTTTTTTTTACACCACGAAATGTAATTTGTGGTTATTTATTAAATTCGTAAGAGTCCTTTCAAAAGATCGTATATTTTGCATACGATTTTGACTACCAAAATAACCGTATAAGTACAACTTAAATCGGACGAATGGCAAGTATTGTATGGTATGTGCAAGTATTAAGCGGATATTTTCGACTGTCACAAGTTGCACCCCAAACGAGTGGATGCTATAGTACTCCTATATTTAGCCGCATAAAAAGGTTTTTTGCATGCATCGATCAAAATTACGTAAATAATATGATTTGCACTTGTTTCATTGAACCAATTGCTTTAATATTAAAACAAATATATAAGATAACGCATCTTACATTTAAATTTAAAAAATTCGGCATAACGCATCATAAATATGGTGTTAAAGAAAAAACCGTAAATTACCGCAATGGCAATGAAAAGAACCTAATAAGTTAGTGATCTGCGACATTCGTTTTATCTGTGATTGCATCGTTCACGATGAGTTTGGATGGCCTTGAAAGTTCGTATGCCGAACCGCAAGAGAAATAGAGTAAGGTTGCAGCCATCGTTTCGTTTAAATGTTCGATCGTTAACGAAGTCGCAAGTCATAGAAAGAGAGTAGACGCCCAGTACTCTACGCTCTACGTCATGGAGGTATTTTTTTAACTTAAAATTAGCAGGAAATTAAAATCGCCATGACCCTGGTTGGCAAATAGTGTGGTGACTTTTAAGTAAAAACGATCACTTGTGTGATCGTGTCATGTGTGATGTCACGTAATGTTTACGGATAATGAGAGGAAAGGTGTTAAAAATGTTAAGGTGCGTTACGATGGATGGTATAAAATCTTTAAAAATTGCATTACATAATACTTAACGCTTCCTGTGGAGAGCTTTGGGGGAGGCCTTTGTCCAGCAGTGGACGTCTTTTGGGTGATATGATGATCTGTAATAATGTTTGTTCACTAGACGTTTACGTTGTGTGCAGGTCCTGATCAGCCTGAAGTCTGGCGGCATGGGATCGAAAGGCGCGATCTCGCCGGAGTGCCTGTTCCTCGTCATCTGGAAGGTGGTCCCTCGCTTCCGCGGATACCAGCAGCAAGACGCGCACGAGTTCCTGCGATACATGCTCGACAGGTGACACACACTACAAACATAGCTTGAAGTATGGCGGCATGGGCTCGAAGGACGCGATCGAGGTTGAACCTGTGTTTCAGGAAAAAAAAACAAAATTGGAAAAATTCTTAAAATGCAAACATATTTCACTTAAAAGTTGCGATCAAGCAATAAAAACGAAACAATTCATTTTCAATAAAATAGGTAAAAAAAATATGATTAACAATTCTGAGTAGAAAATAGGTAGACATGTAATTTCTTAATTATTTTATAACTCACATTTCATTTTCAGCTTCCTCATAAGACAGTTTTAGCTAATACTCACAAACTGTTTATTTACAGTTAAAAAGATTTTGATTGCAATCTATTTAGTCAATTGTAGAGTTGGGACCCAGAAAACTGGAAAATTTACTAGTGAAAGCATGATTTGTTTGTGCCAGTCAGCCCATACCCATACATCTCTTGTTACTAACATCAATGCAGAAGGAGAGAGTACTATGTGCTGTTTTAGTGTAGTGTTCAAAATAAATAGTTTTCTTACTGTTGAAATGTTGCAGGATTTAAATAGCAGTGTTGTAGAACAGAGGAAGGGACGAAATATTACCACCTTCAAAATGGCCCTTTGTGTTCTGTCTCCAGAGAGCATTAATGTCTTTGTAGCATGATGTGATATGATTTATTGATTGGCACACAACCTTATAATATACTAGCGGCCCATTCCGGCTGCGCTCGGATATTGTCATTTAAAAACTATTAATCGAAATAAAAAAACTATCATATCTCTGAAGTTGGACCAGATTGCTCGCGGTGTGCCAATTTAATTTAAAATCGGTTAAGTAGTTTAGGAATCCATCGCGGACAAACATCGTGACAGGAGATTTATTTATATTAAGATTATGCTTGCTTTATTACTTTAGTATCTGCGATATAACGTAATATTTTGAACACAAAACAACTTACGAAGTCTGTTTACTAGGTTTTTGATATGTAGACACGAATTTAGACGAACTCTTCAATTATAGGAATTACTAGCTGACCCCGCAAACGTTGTTTTGCCATATAAATAAAGGTATGAAAAATAGCTAGTAGCCGATTCTCAGACCTACTGAATATGCATATAAATTTTGGTTAAAATCAGTAAAGCCGTTTCGGAGGAGTAAGGAAACAAACCCTGTGACACGAGAATTTTATATATAAGATTTTAAGTACAATATTTTTATTAAAAAAAAAAAAATGAACGTTTTAAGTTAACATGAACTAATAATCTTCAAAATTATTTATAAAGAGATTTTTCTTTAAGCCTTATAAGATTTTCCTCTACCAAACATTTCTCACCGTGTCTAAAGTAGATTTCTGTTGACTAGAATGGTACGTTGTTGCAGATTACACACGGAGTTGTTGCAGTTGCTGCCCCCAGACAGGGGGGAGGGCGGGTTCGTGTCCCGCTCGCCGTCCGCGTCCTCCATCGTGACGGCGGTGTTCGGCGGCACGCTGCAGAGCGAGGTAACTTTCCCTCATGTGTATTGAATAAAATCCCCTATACAGCTGCACTTTTAGAATCTTCTTAAATTTAGAAATTTACTCAATATTTTTGTACCTATTTTAAAATCGTGATATTATTGCTAAAGTAATGGTGACTTACCCTTGATCTACAAAATAATAAAATGTAATAATATATTCATAATTATTGACGAGTCTGTATAGAACCATTCCAAATGCTTAGGTTAAGTAAATGTTTGTGAATGTGACTATTCTATTCTATACTATACTATTATATTCTATTCCTAATATAGTTTTAAACTTTCGCGATAATATGTACACATAATGTTTAATATAGTACGGGGCTTAATCACAATATAAATCATTGTTTAATTACTTCGACGTTTCGGCCGTGTTACAACCGACGTGGTCACGAGAAGACATCGGGAAGAGACGAGAAGAGAAGAGGTCTTCTCGTCGATTAAGCCACGTGCTATATAAACATAAGTTTCCCTAGTGAAGGGAGCGTTCAAATATTATGTAACGCAATTTTTAAAGATTTTATACAACACCCTCCCCCCTCGTAATGGACCTTAACATGTTTAACACACTTCCTTTCACTCTTCGTAAACATTGGATAACATCCAAGTGATCGTTTTTACTTAAAAGTCAACATAGAAGTTGCCAACAAGGCAGATTTTGATTACCTGATTATTTTTTAGTAAAAAATACCTCCATGACGCACCGTAACGTTTCACAAGACACCCCCTCAGGAACCCACTGGTCCCCAGCTAGTTAGAACTGCGTTTCGGAGACCAGTGGCATCTTCCAACTTATACACGAACAATAGTTACAATTATTTGTGCGTGCAGCCAGCGTTCATTGATTTATAAGACGTTATCACGTCAAAAGCTCAAATTGAAACATGATGCCGTTCAATTTGTAACGATTCCATGTGAACAATCCCCAGGTGCGGTGTCTAGCGTGCGGCACGCAGAGCAAGAAGTTCGACCCGTTCCTAGATCTGTCGCTGGAGCTACCAGAGAGCGGGAGACACGACTCGCCCGTGCAACTCGCCGACTGTCTCGCTAGCTTCGTACAGGTACGAACAACTCTGTATTATGCCACCGTAAAATTACTAAAAAACCTAAAACAGCTGATTAGCCCATCAGTTAAAATATTGTACACGTATATTTTCTTTTGTAACACGAACAAAAAAATACGAAGCTACAGTGTTCATATAGTTTCCAGGGACGTCAGTTTTATTGGACAATTTTTACGAAGACGTGACGTCACGACTAATTCACAACCCTACACTGAACACTTGCTATATCTTTGTCGATTTGTGATGATGTGATAAATAAATAAAAAAAATATGTGTTCCATATTTTTCCATAATCTATCTAATGGGCTAATTAGAATGGTGTGATGTTGACCCAGTCATCGTCCCAATATCGACAGATTACAATCTAGCCGCGTTACATTTTATTTTTTTAATTCTACAGTAGATTGGATAGGTAAGGATTTTAGGGATCAGAAGTGGAATTCAATTAAAAAAACTAATTATGACAATAACAACGTTTATTACAATTTATAAATTCAACTTGGAACTCAAAACCTAACGATTGCTTAATAAATCAACATGAATACAACCAAAGAGTAAATCTTAAAAGATGGCTTACGTGACCTTAAATGGCAACCAACGGAGATTCTGTAGACGTCCGTTCGCCTCGAGCGCTAGACAGCGAATGCCACGTTTGGCTCAAGCGCTCGGCTTTTATAGCAAAAATATGGGTAGTTTGGGGGTAGTCCTAATTTTCCTAACACGGCCTCTCCTGACCATGTGTCGTCCTCGACACTCTTATACTCAGGCGGTGTCACAGACTTCAGTGACAATCGGGCTTCTTGTTGCTAGCCGTCCAGCAAAGGTATGGAGGGATCAGCACGACTGATGAAGACTGAGCGTCTCCATTGTTGTCTTCGTCCATCACCAGCGTAGAGGGCCCTGCCTCGGCGACGGGTGCTGCATAGCCTTCCTCGTCCGAATTACCTGAGAATGAGCACTTAATTATAAAATGTTCAAGAGTCTTAAGCCATTAGGTCTATCAGACTATTCATTCTTTCTATCATCGTTCAATCAATTCATACATCATCTATCGAAACGTTTATGCGATAACCATTCATACATCATTCTCAAAGAAAACTGAGACGTCTCATAAAAAAATCAAACCATGCCTAGGCCTTTTTCCTGAATGTTTCAACGGCCTCTTCGCTTCAAGCCTGCCGACACCTCAGCGACTCAACTGCTTAAGCGTTCAGCCAACACCTCCTGAAACACACAGACCCGCTTGACGCAGACCGTATTCATACGTCAAGCCGCTTAACACGCAGACCGTATTCATACGTGTAAGCCGACTCAATACGCAGACCGTATTCATACGTATGAGCCACTCATATATGGTCTAAAAACACAGACCCGCTTGACGCAGACCGTATTCATACGTCAAGCCACTTGACACGCAGACCGTATTCATACGTGCAAGCCGACTCAATACGCAGACCGTATTCATACGTATGAGCCACTCATATATGGTCTAAAACACACACCCGCCTGACGCAGACCGTATTCATACGTCAAGCCACTTGACACGCAGACCGTATTCATACGTGCAAGCCGACTCAATATCGAGATACAAGACGGTTCTCCGTACCTTCCATCGAGATTGCCGTAGCTAAGTGTTGGCTTCAGTTACAATCAACAGATTCATTAGGGAGGCTCGTGTAGTCTTCTGTTTGGTTATGTTAAGTACTAATTGTACCTTCCACAACACGTCTGACCATGGCGTGTTTTTATAACCACCTTGGATGCGAAGCATGTTTAAAACGGTGCGCATGTAGCGCTCAGCCTGACCATTTGCTTGATGCATTTCGGGTGTAATGAAGTGAAGGTCGCATCCAAGTTTACTCATCCATGTCGTGAAAGAAGTGGACTCGAACATACGGCCTTGTCTACTACCATAACTTTAGGAACTTTTTTTTTTTATGTTTTTTTTATTTAAATTTTACAGCTCCACAGACTCTGGGGTCCGTGACCTTTGTCAATCGTTTTCTTTTTTTGTTACATGAATCTTGGGTTGGAGAAGAAAAGGAAATAGGGGAGAGTAGGGAACATTTTCTTGCTAATTCTAGGACTATTTTATTTTCTAAGTCGCCTCCTCCCGGCTCAGCGCCTCCACCACGACTGCATTTCTATCCTTGATGGCCATCTGCAAATTGAACTCTCGGATGGTCTTCGGTGTTGCAGACAACGCTCGCCGCACGAACCGACCGATGGCGTCGTCGGTGTCGTCAGCGTAATATGTGAAGGTCCCCGTGTGCCGTGAGATTGCGACGACCGCATGAGGCACGCTCTCGTGCAGCTTCGTGTTTGCCTTAGTTTTTATTGCGATTACCGACTCGTATGTTAGTCCCTGAGCTTCATGGATGGTAAGGATGCGTGACCCGGTGCCTGAACCATAACCCTGGTTTGTCAGGGTCTCCTTCTCCTCTTGAGTGTGAACTAAAAAGAGGGTGTTTGGTTGGGTGTTGGGTATTTGCGCTCCCTTATACCTTCTCTGCTCTAGGGACTTTATGCGAGGCGCCGAGGAATACATACCCGAGTATATTTCCCTCAGCGCATATGCGACGTCCATTGGGTTTCGATGTGTGCAGAGCAACTCCTGGCTGATCTTTGTTACCAGGTTCGGGCGGTGATACCTCATTTCGAAGAGATTTTCCCTATCGATATAAGGCAGTTGATTGACATCTCCGATGAGGACAATTTCGCCAGCACCAGACAGGCGTGAGACCATTACAATGGCTCCGAAATGGTTCATGAGGGCTTCATCCACCATGAGGCGACTGAAACTCTCTTTTCCGAATCCATTTACGAGAGTAGAAGCCATAGTTCGCACCCTGGTTTTGATCAGGTTTCCAATGCGGTGCGATAGCTTTTCTCTTAGATCTTTTGCTGCCTCAGTTGTTGTGGTGATGATAGCGTCCTTGTCCACGTCGAAGTGTCTAATAACCCATGTTGTCTTTCCACATCCCGGAACACCATTGACCCATTGTATTCTTGGTACCTCCCAATTTGCCCAAGCCGCTGTGACACTTGAGTTCCCTTCGACAATTTTGGCCATCTCTAGGATCTTGTCGTCCAACATAATTTTGGTGCATCGGGCGGTAACTACAATAGGGTCGTTTGGTGGTGTCGCATATACAGGCATTCCCGCGCGCTCTGTCTCTTTCTCGTTCAGTGTCACGAAGCCATTTTCTGCACTGTAGGCTGCCATGTACTGTCCTGTCATACTTTAGGAACTCCAAACAACGAAACCGCCTGTGTGATTGCGTGCTTTAACTCTGCAGCGTCCTGCTTACGAAGCGGATATAAAAGCATGAACTTTGTGAATTCGTCCACTAAGAGGAGGACGATTTGTACTCGTTGGATATGGGCAAAGGGCCCAGGGCATCCAATTGCACCGGTTAGAAAGGAGTATCAGGCTTCTCCCAAAAAGTAATGTCTTGAATCAAGTTTTGCAATTGGAACTAGTTTTAGACTCGTAGTTCGGTATGTATCGCCTAAAGTAACCGGCTCAGCCAAGGAATTGACGAACCTGTTTTAAGTTTTCAGGCGGGTTGGTGTTCGTTAAAGCTTCTACCTTTCGAGGACTCGGCCTAACCTGACCTTGACTGATTAACCTTTCCAAATAGTCCTGGACGTCTACTCTAATTCAACGAAAACGTGATTTCGAAATAAACTCGCGACTTTCCTACTCCTCAAAGTTTACTCTCTTTCTACGAAAACGTAATTTCGCAATAAACTCGCGACTTTCCAACTCCGATTCTACTTCGATACGTCGTTTTGTCTATTTAAATGTTCTAAGCTTACTCTAATTACAATTGGTCTAAGATCCCGCTATACAACGACCTTCACCGAGATGTTTATTTGATGAAACGTATTTTATATGTAATTTAATATGTCAATAAATATATGGCATATGGGTTGCCTAACAAATTTTAGTCCAGAGTATGATTAATTAATAAATGAAAATTTTGAAGCTATTGCATATTTTTTTTATTAAATCGTAAACGGTACATGTCACAGAAAAGTGTTCTAGCCACAAAAGATCCAAAATTGTATTTTCTACAATAACGACCTCAATAATGTTTGCCATAAAGTTTATAGTTTCCAAGATATTGGCCAAGGTTGCAGTAATATTTTACTTTTAAAACTTAGGCAACCGGACTGTACACACAGACAGAGAGTAGACGTCCTGGTCCAGTGACAGAATGTGATTATGAATATGTAATCCAGATAATTGTAATCCTGGGCTGCTGTTTTTTCCGTTGTCCCGGTAGGCGTACGGATGTAACACCCCAGGGTTTTTGGTGGGCTTAGACAGCCATCTAGCAGAAATAGCCAAATTCATAAATCATTTTCCATGGGCTAATAAAAACGGTTGTAATCTAACGACGCCGACGTCAGATTACAAACGCGAAAAAGCGCGAGATTCGGCGAAATCGACTACGTGCCGCTTATGTTAGAGACGTATTTTAAAGACCTAACCTTAAACAGATCACGTGTAATATCAGTGCCATTGCATGGACTATTAAATACGTGGGGAAAGTCGCATCACCGAGGCCCCTTTTCTTTCGTTCCCAAGACCTACCCAATAAATATATCTAATCTAATCTATAAAAAATTGAAAATGGGGGTAAAAATAGTAGTTCTTTTGTAGTTATATTAGGTTCAGGAAAGTGACGAGTGTTACCAAGTTTTAGTTTTTTATTTAATTTAAAAATTTAACGGTGGTTTTAAGTTCGGTGATATCGCATTTAAAGAGCCCTCGCAGGCCTCGTGAGGTCGTGAGGCCGCTTTAAGTGCGAGGCCGTAGGCTAGGGCCAACTTAGGCCACGCCCAGCGACGCTACTGTACAGTATGGGTACGTTCCCTAAGTGCAACGTATGATTTTTTATTTTATTTTTAAATAATATAGTGACAAGACGAGGAGGACATGCGCCTGGTAGTAAGTAACATGCCTGCCACATAAGAGCATAGTGACACGCAGCTATTGGAACACGAAGAGTCCAAATCATTACCTAGCACCGCACTGCGCTCGTCACCCAGAGATCTAAGATATTATATCTCTAAGCCCTGTAATTTCTCTGAAAACATTGCCGTTCAAACCGGAACGCAGTAAAGTTTGCACATTACTGCTTGGCGGTAGAATAACTGGCAAAGGTGTGGTACTTCCCCAGGCGACTACCGAAAATAATACGTTACCTAAGAGCGACATATGAATGTTCCCAGGTTGAAGAGTTGGCGGACTCGGAGCGTTACTTCTGCAGCGGCTGCAAGTGCAAACAGAAGAGCACCAAGCAGTTCTGGATCCGGCGGCTGCCCAACGTGCTCTGTCTGCATCTCAAACGGTTCCGGTGGAACAATTACTTTAGGTAAACTATTACTAACATATTTATTTTAATGTGATGCCGGTGGAACAACAGGTATGATGAAAAAAAAACAACTAATTAGTCTGTTTAAAAATAGAAAATGAAGGGGGCATCTATAAGCTACGTGAGATAATTTTGAGGGTTTTTCGATACCCCCTCTTCGTGAGATTTTGTTCAACCCCTCCCTCCCCTCACGTGAGAATTTTACAAATGTTTTACTCATTTCTCCAAGTTTTCTCATAGAATGAACACATTTATTAGCGAAAAAAAATGACGAGATTTGCCGAGATCTCCTCTACGTGAGGTTTGACATGACCTCACCCTCCTCCCTTGAACATCTCACGCAATTAATGGACGCTCACCAAGATACAGTTCTTAGAAATTACGAGTGACGTCACTTCATTGTACCATTTTTACGAATACGTGACGTCGCAACCTCTCCTCCCTCCCTCACTCCCGAAGATTGATAGTATATATCTATGTCGAATATAAAAAAAAATGTTATACAAAAATACGTGTTGGATATTTAATTTTTTCCACAATCTACCTGACGGACTAATTCGATGGATATATTTTCGTCTCATTTATCATACCAGTTGTATATTGTTTTCGATTGAAGCTAAAATAGTATATTGTATCATAAGGGAGCAAAATAATGTTTTACGGCGAGGGCGAGTTTTTTTTTAAATCCAGAATTCAGCGAAGTAAGGGATTCAAAGTATAGTATAGTTCGCCCGAGCCTCATTGAAAACATCATTTTTGGGCGCACCGGCGAACAAAGACCTTTTCGAATAGTTGGGATGAAAAATAATAATAATTGTCTTATTAATTTTCCAGGACAAAAGTAGACACGTGCATATCATTCCCGCTGAAGTCGCTCGACATGTCCAAGTTCGTGCTGAGCAACGTGCCCGACACGCGGCGCTCGCCGCAGGGCGGACACCTCTACGACCTGGCCGCTGTCATAGTGCACCACGGATCCGGGTGAGCAATCCATTGTCAACCCTGTACTGAAGAGATAGTGTTCAGTTTAGATTGTCCTCGTGTAAGCTGATGGGAGTTCTACTTAAACTGGTCTCTTTTAAAAGACGTATCGAAGTTACCAGTGTGTATGTGTGACTTATAGTCAAAGATCTGGATGCAAAATATCCACGTTCATCGCGTAGTTAATCAAATTCACATTTGAACATACATTTATGATAAGGAATATACATTGATAATACGAGTAGGTTGCCAGTCAATAAGTGGCCGCATGTATTATAATAAAATTAATGTTCTATAATTAAAAAAAAAAATCGTTCTCTTATTTTTTAAATAAAATTTCCGCATCATAGCAATGTATGTAAAGAAAGCAAAGCTCTTTTTTTTTTTTGAATAAAGAGTGACGAGACGAGCAGGACATGTGCCTGATGGTAAGCAACATGCCTGCCACATAACAGCACAGTGACACGCAGCTATTGGAACATGAAGAGCCAAAATTATTACCTAGCACCGCACTGCGCTCGTCACCCAGAGATCTAAGTTGTTACATCTCTAAGCCCTGTAATTTCTCTGGAAACATTGCCCTTCAAACCGGAACACAGTAATGTTTGCACATTACTGCTTGGCGGTAGATTAATTGACAAGCTCTTAATTCCAGGGCGTCTACTCTCTTTCTATTGAAAACGTAATTTCGACATTAGTTTCGCGACTTTGCTACTCTGTTTCTATTTCGTTCCGTTGTTCATTGCGATCGAACTTTTTTCAACGAAAACGTGTGCTAAGCTTACTCTAATTAACGAAAGTTAAAACGAGAATTTGAATTTGACAGATCATTTTTCTTAGTTTTAACCTCAAAATCGACGACATCAAAAGTGTTACCTTTTGTTTTGCGGATGATTGTTTTTTTGGCAAATTGTAACTTATTATGCTTGCAAAAATTGTGTTAATTGAAGCTGCTGTACGTAAAGACCGTTTGGAGCGTAAAAAGAACCGGTGTCGCCTGCGCAGTGATAAATTTCTCTTTTCTCAATGCCAATTTCCAACATAGAATTTGTAGGAAATTATAGGCTTAGCCGGCTATTGTTTGACGAGTTTGTAGTGCCTAGAAAGTTACGTCTGGTCTAGACGGGAGAACTGCGACTGACAATCTGTAGACCTCGGGTTCAAAACCAAGCGCACCAGTCTTCCCGAAGTCATGAACGTAATGCCGGTTGATGTCCTAAGAGAAACAAATTCCTTCTTTCCCGAAACGGAAAAAGCATTGAACATTTTGATCGCTTTACCATGCACGACCAGCTGGACAGTAGAACGATACATTAGCAGCCTCAGAAGACTAAAAACATACCTAGCTAAGAAGCACCATGGCAGAAGATCGCCTGAATGGCCTGGCCATGATGAGTGTACACAGAGCTACAAGAAATAAAAACCTATACAATTTTAGTGATAAACTGGTTGAAAGTTTTGCAAAAATCCCTGCAGGCTTATGTTTTAAAATATTTTTGTTTAAATAAATAATTATTACTTTGTTTAAAAGTTTCATTTAGTTATTATGCTGTCCAGGGTTTGTGAAGTTTTATACATTGATATCTGTTCTTATTACAATTGTCATTGAGGCAAAGACTTCTAAAGTGTAATATTTCATGCAGTTGGGACTCGAGGCCTTGAGGCCTCGAGTCCCAGCTGTGGAAACATTAAGTTGGCTGTTTGTGCCTGATATGAAAAATACTTGTATCACTGAATTGAGCCCGCTTCTTACTTGTGTACTAAATACTAATGTATAATAAACCTACCAGAAAAAAAGAGGGATGTTGTGAAATAATGTGGCTCAAGACTGGCCTCGTGGCTTAGTTGGTAGTAGCTCTGCCTACAAAGCCGACGGTTGTGGGTTCGATTCCCACCCAGTGCAAATATTTGTGTGATGAATTCAAATGTTTGCACTGTGTCTGGGTGTTTCTATGTATAATAAGTATGTATTTATAATTATATAAGTACTAGTGGCCCGTCCCGGCTTTGCTCGGATATTGTCATAAATATAAAGACTATTAATCGACAAAAAAACTATCCTATCTTTCAAGTTGGATTAAACTGCACACGGTGTGCAAATTTGGTTCAAATCAGTTAAGTAGCTTATGAATCCATCGCGGACAAACATGACAGGAGATTTATATTAAGATTATATCAGCTATCTGGCCGCCATGATACAAGCTTTGCTTAGTTTAGGGTCAGATGGTGTTGTTTGTGAATTGTCCACCAATATTTATTTATTTAATGTATGTGTCAAGCTCTCTTTAGTTTAATAGCTATTAAAGTAAGCCAATTGTTATGTAATTGGTGTGCAATGATGTATATTATAATGATTTGTTTGAATGTTCATTGTTGCTTTTCTAGAGACTATTTTACTAAAATCATTCAACTATTTGAAAATTAACTTTTGTTGATATCTTTAATTCCATCAATTAAATTAAAGATATCTTAAAATCAATAGTGAAGCGGTTTCTTCTGGGTTAATAGCACGCTCTACCATAGACTGCATTGTCGTTTAACATCAGGCAAATGGCGGTCAACTGTAAACCTATAAAATAGTATACCTACAAATGTGTAATTTTAGAGTTATCGCATCCAAACATCATAAATCCACCTAGCCATTTGGAAATTATAAGTTATGTATTGGGGTTATTGTTTACATTAATTGGGTATGTAATAAAATAACGTTTTATCTTGGTATTGTATTTAAATTTATTAAGTATATCTTCTTAAATATTCTCTGAAATCCCCACACATGTCCTGCCAGGAAATTCATAATCATAATCTCTTTACTGCGATATGTAGGTATTATACAAACTAAGAGCATGTCAAGTACAATGAATAGAAAATGTCAAATAACAAATATAAATAATGACAAATAGCAAATTCAGTTTTCCTAGCAGAAAACATAAACAGCCCACTAAATGTTCCCACTGCTGGGACTGCTCAGAAAAGGCCCCGGCCTTTTCTCCTCAGGAGAGAGTTAAAGTCATAATCTACCATGCTGGCCCAGTGTGGGTTGGTGTAGTTTTCCTAACTCTAATAATTCTAAACGCTGCTCTTCAGTCTGAATGATTTACTTCAGATAGAGCCAGCAGCAGACTGCCTCTGATGTCTATGTAGATTGTGAGTCTGCAAAAGAAGAAAGAATAATTCAGTTTTGTAGGTACATATTTATATCTCTTAGGCCAGTCACACATGGGCACCTTAAGCAGTCAGCATGACTGCTTCAAGCTGTGACTGCATAGTGAACTCTTAGCAGAGTCCGCCTGGGGAAGTACCACACCTTTGCCAGTTATTCTACCACCAAGCAGTAATGTGCAAACATTACTGTGTTCCGGTTTGAAGGGCAATGTTTTCAGAGAAATTACTGGGCTTAGAGATGTATCATCTTAGATCTCTGGGTGACGAGCGCATTGCAGTGCTAGGTAATGAATTGGATTATTCATGTTCCAATAGCTGCATGTCACTGTGCTCTTATGTGGCAAGCATGTTGCTTACCATCGGGCCAATGTCCTGCTCGTCTCGTCACTCTTTTAATTAATCCACCTCGGGCGGTAACAGCACTGAAATTTCACCTTGTGGTTGGACTGCAAGAGTGGTCGTGGGTCCATGTTTGTTGATCACTAAGTAACTGCTCGAGCTGTCGGTGTCTGAAAGTAAAGAACATTTATTTGTTAGAAAATTACCTAAAAAATGTAGTACTTAGGTACCTATAGATAAAAATAATGCATATAAAAATTATAGTGGCTCTGCCCTATGGTTTCATCCATGTTGTAATGAAAATATGCTGATATGCATGTATTATTCACCTACCCCTACCTAAGGCAGGTATTTCATTAATTTTAGCTTTCAGTACATTTGAGATTTGGATGTATAAGCCATCTCTCATCAACAACACTTAACTCTCATGAGGAGAGTTGGTTTTATTTAACTCGATTGATGTTCTACCTTAAGTAGCACAAGTGCACAAGCACTAGTAAACGCCCTGCGGTTTCACTTACTTGGTGAGAGATGAGAGAACGGGAAGTTCTATTACTTACTACACCACGTTCACACAATTGATTTTGCAATGAAAACAAATCAGGCAGAGTTAGTTACTTTTGTATAGTATAGTAACTTACATTTTACCACTTCTGGAGACTCTGGAGTGTGTCACACATGTCGCAGATTCGAAGAAATCTGCAAACATCAAACTCAATCTCGGTGCTCGAAAGAAACTGGGGATTTTTTCAATTTGTTCTAGAGTTAGGTACCGAATCGTAACAAGGTGGAGCCATTTTGAACTGAAAATAATTGAATAGAGCAATTATAATGTATAAACGCATGTTTTTATTCAGAAAAACCATGAGAAATGCACGAAATATTTACCTACAAAGACTTTGTTTAGTTTGTTTTTGTTTTGAGTTTTCATAAGATGTAGTAATAACCAGTGTTGCCTACTTTATTTTTCAGATATTCGTAGACAAGACAAAAATCATAATACACAATGGAATTTCAATAAAATTACGTGAATCAATAAAAAAACTGATTTATGCAATAATTTTCTATCAATATTTATCGTCAATTAGCACCATGTTGAAGCATGTTGTAGCTTGAAGAGCAAAGTTTACTTATGTAGTACAGAGTACCAAGACGAGCAAGACATATGCCTGATAGTAAGCAAAAGAACAGTGACACGCAGCTATTGAAACACAAGAAACGAAATAAAGTCTCCAAATTACCTATTACCTAGCACTGCATTGCGCTCGTCACCCTTTGATATAAGATACTGCATCTCCATACCAAGTAATTTCTCTGGAAAAATTGCTCTTCAAATGAGAAATCACGAAATCAATGATGTTTACACATAACTGCTAGGTGATAGAATAATTATCCAAGGTGTGGTACTCTCCCAGGTGAACTCTGCAAAGAGTCCCACTACTACATACTACTAAAACTAATGTTTCCCTATAAATTACTGGGCGTAAAGATGACTCATATTATATTTGTGAGTGACGAGCGCAGCGTAGTGCTAGGTAATGATTTTGACTTTTTATGTTCCAATAGCTGCATGACACACTAGGTTGTTTATGGGTAGGCGTGTTCCTCACCATCAGGCACATGTCCTGCTTCTCCCGTCACTCTATACTATAAAAAAACATTTGGCATTAACTCATTCCATGTCCCAGTACAAAGTAAGTAATTATGAATGATTTAATTCTTATAATTTTCAATCAATATTGATTGTCAATTACCACCATTATCCGGTTTGATGAGCAAACTTTATTTTTGTAGTACATAGTTACAAGACAAGCAGTAACGACGACATATGCCTGATAGTAAGCAAAATAACAGTGACATGCAGCTATTAAAACACAAGAAACGTCAAGAAGAGTCCAAATCGTTACCTACACTGCATTGCACTCGTCACCCTTTGATATAAGATGCTGCATCTCTATACCATGTAATTTCTCTAGAAAAATTGCTCTTCAAACGAGAAAACAGTGATGTTTGAACATACTGCTTGGTGGTAGAATAATTATCCAAGAATTGGTACTTTCCCAGGTGAACTCTGCAAAGAGTCCCACTACTACATATGTACTTACTCCTTAAGCTAATGTTTCCCGGTAAATTACCGGGCGTAAAGATCTTCTTTTATCTGTGAAAACGTGATACTCTAGGTGTGAAATAGTACTTTGCCATACATGGAAAAATGCATGACATTAATCCTAATAAATAATCAACACTGAAATGTATATATGTTTGTATGTTTTATTTTACCCTCGTCATACATGGGGAAACTGGCATTATTTTACGGCGGCTCTTTACAATTTTTGTTAGTATTATTATTTAACCATACCATAAGAATTTTTTTCTTCTTATTCATACGTCCAGCCTAATAAAAACCATAACAATTACATTTGGATTATGACTCCAACTAGAGTTGGTCCAACGTATGAGTTTGGTACGAATATGACTCCGTTTCCTCTCTGAAGACTCCTTTGGAGTCACTGACTCCTTTGGAGTCTTCGGAGAGGAAACATGTTAAAATATCGTCATATTAAACTTTTTTTAGATCAGAAGAATATTAGGTTTATTCATAAACGTCATTAAAAACAACTTTAACTCAAAAGAAATCAAAATTGTTTTCGTTTCTGTAGAGATACACTACATTAATTAATTTCGGATATTCTGTGGAGAGTGTGCAACTGATTTACATGATTTAAGACCACCTTGCCTTTTTTTCTATCGGAATGATCGTAGCTCGAAAAAGTGACATCGTTACATGGTTAATGTTCCAAAGACACGAACGAAGAGGTTTGACTCTACTTTTGTGATAACAGCATCTAAGCTGTGGAATGCGTTTCCTGAGTGGATTTTTCCTGTTGGTTACAATCTTTGTGTCTTCAAATCGAGAGATAATCGGTTTCTTCAAGGTAAACACGCTCCATCGTAGACTGCATCATTGCTTAACATCAGGCGAGATGGCAGTGAAGTAAAAACCTATAAAAGTAAAAAAAACATTAGTATCCTCTCTACTTAATCCGAAAAATTAAAATCTTTAGTAAATTGATATGCACATTGCACATAATAGTATATAAGCTGTCCCGTTTTCATCTCAACACCACCAAATCGACCTAAATGAAGTAAATTATACTTGACTACTAACAATAAAAGCTTTTAAACACAAAAATATAAAAACTTTACTTTATAATGAAACGTAGAAATTAAGTTGAACGCCCGTCAAGGGTACACTGTTGTACATTTTTTTATATTTTTAAGACCTATTTTTACACAGTGAGAGCAATAAATGTATGTTGTACGTATTTATTTATTAATATAGTAAACTGGCAGCGCCCTGGAGGTTTACCTGCGTAGTTGCCGTTCCCGTTATTTTCGCAGAATGAAGATTAGTCTCTGTATTTGTCCAGATTGTAATCTAAAATGAAGTGTTCCAAATTTCAGCCCGACCGTTTAGACGTTACGACGTGGTTTTAAGGATTATTATTATATATATATAATAATAATATAAAGCGAAAGAGAACTATGTGAGTGCCGCTAGTGTATAATACAATAATTATTTATCAAGCTACACGAAAGAAATTATAAAACATAACCAAGGCCTCAGCCCCGTTTGTACGTAGTGTTATATCGGTTAGCTTATAATAGCATTAAAAAAACTATTGTTTGCGAAAAGATTTCCGTAAAGTGTGTCATTAGCATAGCTGGGCATTAACTCGTTAATCCGTTAATCGTTAATTAACGAAGTTAACATTTCGATTAACGGATTAACTTTTAAGTTAACTTTTAAAAATGTTAACGGACATGTTAACTTCCGTTAATTATGCAGAAGTCCGTTAATCGTTAATCCAATGCTTACTATTTACCGCACGGCACCTCGGCGCGGCGCAAAAAACAGGTTCAGACAAGTATGAAACGAAAAGTGCTGGACGCAGTGTGACCATATGAGGCGGGTTCCTGCAACCCGATTACCAATCATGCCACAGGCTAAAATGACGCCTCAATCCTGCCAAAATTGTAAGAACCCGCCACATATGGTCACATATGTATGACTTGTCATATTACTTATTATATGGTATAATATGACTTATCATATTTCCGATAATCTTGAGTTCTTTTTGGCTGAAAATTTGAGCATAGACATACTCGAATTTGACTGACGTTTACAATTTAGTTGAATATTTCACACATCCCTAGTAAACCAATTACATTATAGTAATCCATAGCTAGTGGGGAACTCCCCGATAAATTCAATCATACTTTTTCGATCGTTTATCTGTATTGTAACTTTCTTTTAATAAAATCGGTGGTAGTTCATTTCAACTAACCAAAGAAAAGTTAAATAAAATGAACAAATCAATGTATAAGAATTAGAGATGCGCCGAGTAACACTTTTGCCGAGTAACGAGTACCGAGTATTACTCGGTTCCATTTTTTTTCAACCGAGTACTCGGCTGAGTAACTCGGTTCAATCAAATTCCCATTTCGCGCGCGTGAACATGTACAAACAGGTTACTATTACTACTCATTCATTAACATAATTTTGATTTTATTGATTGAGATTATCAAAGCTTTCCTAAATTTGTAAAAAATACTTTTTGATTAACTGTTGGCTTAATTATATCTACCTAAATGGGATACTGCCTTTTCGCCGAAAAGTGATTGGGCGATTATCACTGGCCAACCAACGGTTCGTCTATGTTTCACTTTGACGACTAACGATTGTCAACTTTTTGTATGGCAACGTTTAATTTGGCAGAATTTTTGTTAAACAGATTTTTATAATGACTCGATACGTTCAAGGCACTTATCATTTGTCAAATCTTTCACTACGCCAAACAACCTATAGACAAATACTTTTTCGTCTGTGTATCAGTTCCCTTTTGTACATTTGTATTATATTAGAAAATAAATTATTTTTACATGTAATATTATAACCACAAAAATCTCCAACATATGTACACATTTGCCAAATTTCAAAGTTCGGAATGAAGTTAAGGTGAAATAGAAAGGAATTGGTTTGGTTAGGTTAGAACTTAGAACTGTGACCAACAAGGCACAAGCCAAGCGAGCGAAGCGATCATTCCGCGGCAGCGGTCGGGGAAGTGCCAGAACCAAATCGCTTTTGTTTCAGTACACAGAGCACAAACATGAGAGAAATAATTATGATAAAAATACTCCAATAATACCATCAACCTGTATAATATTTGTTCCAAATAAAAATGGCATCCCTGTTAATAAATTTCGGCGAAAAGGCAGAGAACCCTACCTAAATATATTGCTTTTCTTAAACCGAGTATACTCGGCATTCAAACCGAGTACCGAGGCCGAGTACGAGTATCAAAAAACCCGCCGAGTACCGAGTATCAAGCGAGTACTCGGCCCATCTCTAATAAGAATGAAGAAATGGAGGTATACAATGAAAATTCCAGTGTTTAACATCTTACTAATATTATAAATGGCAATTTTTGGATGTTGTAATGTTTGTTGTTTCATCACGTCAGAACGTCTGGGAACGGGAAAGGATTGGGTTGAAATTTGGAAAACAGCCCTCAAACGCTGCAGTTGAACGTCTGCTATCCACGGAATATAAAGCGAGCCGCGCTTTTAGACGAGAACTTCGACATGTTAATGTTCATGAGGGGAAATAGATACCTATGCGCATTGTGTCCGACGATTAAATTACACATTAAATTAAATGAAATAAAACATTTGGTAGTCATAGAAACTGCCGATAGAAGTGAAAACTTTTTTTTTTTTCTAAAATTATTCACCAAGTCACCTTGGATCCTAATACTTATTACAATCTAGCCTAATTAAAAAGTCTAGGCTAATGAGTAATTTATATCTAACTTAAATTGCTACATAGTTTATACATAAGAAGGTGCCCATCAGCACTTTTCTTATTGACTCTGTTAAGGGGAAGTCACTTCTTTCACTTGACTTAGCACATTTAATTGTTTTATATTATATTGCACTGCCACTGCACTATAGGTACTAACACTTACTCTGACTCTTACGAAGTGAAAACTTATAACTCAGAATTTGATAGCTTACCTTGGAAACTACACGGGTGTAACCGGAGGGCGTGGCCTGGTCATCATGGCATGGCATCTAGAAAAGCAGCAGCATTTCCTATTGGCTGATGCATTTCTAGATGGCCATGTCATGATGGCCAGGCCACGCCCTTTCAGCATTTCCCATTGGCTGACGCATTTCTAGATGGCCAATAGCCATGGTCCCGAGTTTACCCGAAGATTTCTTATCATACCCAAGCGTGACGCTAGAATTCAATTCACAGCCTACGAAAAATCTGTATCGGCGCGCCTAAAGAAGTTTTCACTTCAATAATAAAATTAAACTCTACAAGTATTTGGTTTTTTCCTAACCTGTTAACTTCCAGAACCTAAACCAACAGGTTTTATAAGTTCACTAACGCAACGATATAAAAATCCAATACGCATATTAACGGATTAACGATTAACGTTAACTTCCGTTAATTCTTACGAAATGTAACGCTTTAACGTTTAACGAAGTTAACTTTTTTTGTAACGGATTAACGATTAACGAAGTTAACTATTTGATTAACGGTGCCCAGCTATGGTCATTAGTCATATTGACAGGCTAATACTACAGTATAAACTATACAAAGAAACTAGACTGTGCAAATACGCTGTGTATCTGTAAAGTGGGAACTACACAGTTTATAAATCAAACTTCAAAAAATAAGTAGTTCAAGTTCGTTTAACTGTTTTAGTTGTTTTTTTTACACCACGAAATGTAATTTGTGGTTATTTATTAAATTCGTAAGAGTCCTTTCAAAAGATCGTATATTTTGCATACGATTGTGACTACCAAAATAACCGTATAAGTACAACTTAAATCGGATGAATGGCAAGTATTGTATGGTATGTGCAAGTATTAAGCGGATATTTTCGACTGTCCCAAGTTGCACCCCAAACGAGTGGATGCTATAGTACTCCTATATTTAGCCGCATAAAAAGGTTTTTTGCATGCATCGATCAAAATTACGTAAATAATATGATTTGCACTTGTTTCATTGAACCAATTGCTTTAATATTAAAACAAATATATAAGATAACGCATCTTACATTTAAATTTAAAAAATACGGCATAACGCATCATAAATATGGTGTTAAAGAAAAAACCGTAAATTACCGCAATGGCAATGAAAAGAACCTAATAAGTTAGTGATCTGCGACATTCGTTTTATCTGTGATTGCATCGTTCACGATGAGTTTGGATGGCCTTGAAAGTTCGTATGCCGAACCGCAAGAGAAATAGAGTAAGGTTGCAGCCATCGTTTCGTTTAAATGTTCGATCGTTAACGAAGTCGCAAGTCATAGAAAGAGAGTAGACGCCCAGGTACTCTTGCATCTTCTCGTCTTAAACCAAAATCACTCTCTTATTAAACCAAAATCGTTATTTCCAGGGCCGGCTCGGGCCACTACACGGCGTTCGCGATAAACGAGGAACAGTGGTTCCACTTCAACGACCAGACGGTGCGCGCGGCGGACGCGGCCTCGGTGGCCTCCTGCAAGCCCTACATCCTGTTCTACATACGTCGGGAGCTAGCCCTGCCTGCCTCGTGACCTCTCTGTGACGAGCTACACTGGCTGTCAGGACTATAGGGTACTAGCCACTCTTACTAGGGTACTAGCTACTTTTACTATCGCCGATTTTCGCGTTTTGGCGACTCTTTCCGTTCAACCACATCAAAATTAAGAAAAAAAACCCTGGCCGCTTGCAAGCCTTACTTTACAAAGACACTTTATTGGCACCACAAACAAAGTTGCGTTCTGTTCTATATAAGTCGGGAGCTCGCCCTGTCTGCATCGTGATCTGTCTGACGAGCTGCGCTGGTGACCTCTCTGACCAGCTACACTGGCTATCAGGACTATAGGGTACTGGCTACATTTTCTAGGGTATTAGCTACTCTCACTAGGGTACTAGCCACTTTTACTATCGGCGATTTTGCGACTGCACCGCGTTTTGGGGACTCCGTTCAACCACATTATGAAAATTACTGGCCCTGCCTGCCTCGTGACCTCTCGCTGACGAGCTACACTGGCTATCAGGACTATAGGGTACCAGCTATGTAATTTACCTATCGGTGATTATGTGACTGTATCAGTTTAGCGATTCTTTCCATTCAACCACATCAAAATTAAGAAAAGAACCCTGGCCGCTTGCAAATTGGCAAGCCCTATATTACAATTACAAAGACACTTTATTGGCACCACAATCGAAATTGCATTCTGTTCTATATACGTCGGGAGCTCGCCTTGCCTGCCTCGTGATCGCTCTGACGAGCTCGACTAGCTGTCAGAACTATAGGGTACTAGATAGTTTTACTATCGGCGAGTTTCGCGTTTTGGCGACTTTGTTCAACCACATTATCAAAATAAAATAAAAAAAATGACCTGTAACTAATACATAGGTATTAGTTACAGGTCTAAAAGCAGGTCTTTATTCCAAGCAATAAAGATAATTTGATTTGATTTGAAGACCTTCATTTTTTTATTCGCCGGAATCTCGCCCTACCTACCTCGTGACCTCTGACGAGGTCGACTGGCTATTAGGACTATAGGGAACTACTTTAACTAATGACGATTTTGCGACTGCATAGCGTTTGTTCTGATCTGTTCTGTAATTTATCCCCTTTTTTTTAAACAAAGTTTCTTACGGAAGGCTTGGAGGATACAGGGATTTTGCTGCGCAACTGAATTGAAAAAAAAGTGTGAGATTAAAACCGTAACAAAAATATATATAACGGAAGTGACGCGTCAAATTGCCCGTGACCAGTATTGTCAACTTTATTTTTCAGATGATCCTACCATAAATAATACCATTCTTTTTCTGGCAAATTGTGTTGCTTCTATATTATCCGAAGGAACTTCGTTCTTGTGGTGTCCCTTGATACCACATCTTTGTTTTTTTTTATTTTTTTTAATGTGGTTGAACAGAGATAGTCGCGAAAACGCGATGCAGTCGCAAAAACCGCCGATGCAGTCGCAAAATCGTCGATGCTAAAAGTAGCACGTCTGCTAGAGCCCAGTGGCTACTTGTCCCCTCGCAGCTTCTCAACGGCTTATTATAATGATACATTAGACTCTGAGACAAACCACCGTTTTACAAAACTTGACTTAAGCGCAATCTTGTTCCTTTGAGTTCATATGACGTCACAAACATTGTACATGCTGATTTGATTTCACTCCACAGTTTGAGAAGTTTTTGGCACAAGTCTTGGGCAAATGTTTGTAATACCGACTAAGTTATAAGTCAAAGTTATAACAGTTTTATCTCACGAAGCAACGCGCGTCTTGTGGTGAGCAAGTGTAAAAATACGCTAAGTATGTTTGCGTGAAAATAAATACCTACGTCACGGGCGGTACTGACAGCATCCCGCACACATTCACACCGTGTTTGTGGACATCGTTACCACAAGTATAGCTCGCGTAGCTTCCTGAGATAAAAGTAGTATACAGATACTTGAACAGTGTTTTTTTATGTATAAGTTCTTAATCAATGCCTTTATACGAACAGTAGACAACAAATTATAGAAGCTAAGTTATTAAATAAGACCCTACACATACCATTGGCCGTCGTCTAAACTTCATCCAAACAGATTCAATTCAGTTTGACTGATGATTTTGTTTCTATTTTCGTATACTCTACACTAGATATATTACAAATTCTACGTCTTTACGAATTATTCTATACAATTCTATGTTTCTGTATGCGCTCCCAATCTCTCAATTTTCTTTCGTACCAGAATTTTCCAGAATTAATTTGACTACGTAACATGAAATATAAAAAATAAATAGCTGATGTACAAATTGTTTTTTTTTAAATTGTTTTACCAAGTTTTCTAATAAATATATAATAAAGTATTTATAATGTAATTATTTGCTCAGAACATTGTTCTACTTATAGCCGTAGGTATGTACGAGTCGAGAATAGAACGAAAAACATGTTTTTGTTGTGATTTCTGCTTTCCAGTTTTGCTCACTTAGAAACTTAAAACGACTTAAGAGACCAGCATAAAATGGGTAAGAAATATTACGTAGCTTTTTCTTTGATTTCTGATAAAATTTTGTACATACCTAAAATTTGTATGATTCAATTAAAAGCCAAAAGCTATCTCTCATGTACATACAGCTTGACAAAAAAATATAGAAATGCAAGTAACAGTTTTATCTGCCTATGTCATACTTAAAATTTTAAATTAACTGTGATAGTTTTATGATATACTGTAGACATAAGTATGGTCAACTTTCTATATGCTTGCTAAAGTGGCAGTGCCATAAGTTTCCGTAAGTTGTTGTATCTTTAAAATTGTGATTTTACAGGAGATTGTTCCTAATGTAACTAGAAATGACGATTTAAATGCAATTTGTTTTTGGAACGCTCTCCTGTAAAATCACGATTTTGAAGACACAACAACTTACGTGGGAGGCATCGTTCTATTCTTTGCCAAGCTGTATACAGGTCTAAAATCTCAGTGATTAGAATAATGATATCTTTGTATGACGAACATCATGGAACTAATTGTGTGCATATAATTGTGTATATTTGTGACAAGCCTTTTACATATTGGCTTTTTTTTTTAAATTATATTTATTTAAAAACGATGACGGCAGGTAACTAAATATTATTTTTGAGTAACAAATAAATACAAATAATTTATTTCCAAGACATTGTGTACAAAATAAAATAGATACTATGCCAGTTGCTTTAGCGTTATTTGTGTCGCAGCAAACAGTGTCTGCCCAAAAATGTGCAATTTTAATGATTTTTTTAATTAAGTTAAAAATAACAGGAAAAGGAATGAATTATGATTAAACGGGAAGGTGCTTTTTAGTTCTGACTGGTCTGGAATGTAATTCCATAACTACGACTATTCTATGTTCACTCGTACTTACATATTTTTTTATTTGTTTTTTTCTTGATACCATTAACGCTCTGCCAGACCTAGTGATATTACAAGAGTGAGTATCGAGACAGTTCGTCTATAACTACAATACTATTCAAGTAAAAATATTTGTCATTCTAAATTAAACATAGTATTAAAATATTCAGTAACTTACATAGACACAGTAAAATTGTTGACAAATGTTTATAACACGCCGTTTGAGCTTCAACAATGTAAAGAATATAGAATGTAATTCCCGTTTTTTCTATGTAAAGTGTAATTATGGTGGGGAAAAGTAACGAAGGAGTTGAGGTAAACGCGCACTATTCTACACAACACCGATTTTTATTACAACATCATTGTTGTAACAGACATACCTATCATTTGTGCTTATATAAGTGTTGTTAATTATGAACTATTTTTATTTGCCTTATTTTACGCGTTAATAAGTTCTAAACAGCCATCTCTGAACTTGTGCCGTCTTACAATGTGGATACACTTTATGATGAATGTACTAATGAAATGATATACCTAATAGATTTAAAAATATCGTGTAGTTCATACAGGGCGATATAGATCAACTGTACTAAGACTAACAAGGTTTTGAAGTCTACTAAAATTTAAGCAATTTTTACTATGGAATCTTGAAATATTAAAAAAAAAATTTCATACAAATTTTGCCTTCAGCTTTTAGTAGGCACAACAGTTTTTATAAATCTGTATTAAGTACAACAATAAAATACATTGGCGAGTGTATTGTTCTTTTGCATTATATGAATGTCAAAATAGCGTAATAAGGATTAATTTATTGTAAATCGATAAATAATGTTGAATTTTTCTTAATAAACAGTTCATTGAGCTTAATACATTGCATTCTGAATGATCATGCTATTATTATCATTTTTTTCCTATTATGCATTAATAGAAATGATAATAAAATTTTACACGGTGCGTGTGTAGAGGTATTGCACGTTTACCTTTAGATAGCCATAAAAAATGCATTTCTCTTATGATAAGGTTCTAATTCTATCGAATTAGATAATAATTGTGTCCATACGCATTCAGCTCTCGATAAGCCTATAATACATTCCCGTGAAGAAATGTGACTTGATTTTCACGTTTTCGTTTGTACCAGCGACAGTTCGAGTGTGAAACGTTGTGATGTACGTATAGTTATAGTCCCTATTATGTCGTGTCAACTCTCTTTTCGCAAAGTACCTTATTTGATCTATATTTGATAGCAAGGATTTTTTTTTTCGTATAAGTACTTCGATTACTGGAAGTTAAAATAGCGATTGAATTTAATAAATTCGCCAACTTAAACCAAGTTGATGTTTTATTTTCGTCTGTGTGATTTGTTTGCTAGTGTTTGGTTTGTAATACTTTTTTTCCTTAATATTAATTGTTTTTTATTATAATTGAGTGTGAAGTGTTTACCAATATTAAAAAAAAAAATGCTTGTTGTATGCCATGCTTAGAAGACTTATTTAGATGACCATACTTTAAAGATTTATTCCAGACTAGCAGTGCCCTCCGGTTCCACCCGGGTAATTTCCAAAGTGAGCTATCAAATTCTGAGTTATAAGTTTTCATTTCTATCGGCAGTCTTTATCAGGGATGTAACGGAGGTCATTTTATCGGAAGCAAAGGCGGAGTCGGAGTTTAAAAATTTGAGTTTTTAAAACGGTGTGACCACGAGTCCGTCGCGCAACCGAATGGTTTCAGAATCGCTACCCTGGTCTCTATGCTTGCCAATTTTTTTTAATAGTGTGACGGAACGGGCAAGTGTTGTACCTGATGGAAAGCAACACACCTGTCCATAAAAGGTACCTACTGTAGATACTGCGCTCGTCACCTAGAGGTGTAAGATGATTTAACTCTGATCTGTAATTTCTCTGTAAACCCTGTCTTTTAAACCGAAATACTGATGGTTTTCACGTTACTGCTTGGGGAACGTTCAAGTATTACGTATCGCAATTTTTAAATATTTTATACCCTTTCACCCCCCTCGTAAGGTACCTTAATATTTTTAACACCCTTCCCGCCACTCTCCGTAAACATTACGTGACATCCAAGTGATCGTTTTTACATAAAAGTCACCACACAAGATGCCAACAAGGGAAATTAATTTCCTGATTATTTAAAAAAAAATACCTCCATGTCACCGTAACTTTTTATACGACACCCCCTCCCCCCACATTGTGTTACGTAATACTTGAACGGGCCCGTGGGGGTAGAATCTGGCAAACATGTGATACTACTTACTGCAAAGAGTCCGGTCATTACAATCGTTGCCCCGAAACATGTTTGTATACGAAAATGCAGCAGCTATCTAGCTGGTGTAAAATCAACCGTATTGCAACTGGAGACACTATTATTAAATCATACATCTAGAGTTATATGTATACTGAGCTGTCTATAGAGCATATTTTTCGGGATAATAAAGGGAATGGGAACTATGCGGGTAAAACCGTGTGGTGCCGCTAGTAGTACTTCTAGTTTAGTCTATGGCGTCTAGATTTTTAACGAAAAAAGTGTACCGTTTAGCATATGTGTGTTATTTGTAGAATGATTAAATATTATTATAATTAGTAATTACACTTTATTTACAGCATGTTAAACAATTCGTCAATCGCTTAAACCAGGATTTCCTACTGTGGAGTGAACTTAGTGAAAGTGATAAGTGCAAAGAAACCGGACTGCCCGTTATGGGTAAGTATTGGGTCCACTGTGGACCTTTCATTAACTGTACGTTCCTCATCCACAGCCTTCGACTCGCAGAATTCACTACTACGTTTTCAGAACTAGATATAGTCCTGGTAACATCGTCAGCGATTTCTACATCATAATCGTGAATAGTACTCTCTTTTTCGACCTTTTCTTCCGATATCCAGTTGTTAGAGTCTAATTTTTCAATAGGTTCTGTGATTTCTGTGTTACAGACTTTAGTATTCAACTTTATTGAAGGCCTATTGGAATAATCTAAGTCTGTATTGATATCGTCAATGTCTTTATCTGCATCAGGAAAATATATTTTCATTGGTATTAAATCAGTTATTTTTTTTTGAGTTTTATTTATGGACGAATTTCTGTAATCTTCTTTACTTTCGTCTTTATTAGAGTGAATATCAACTTGTACTTGCACAGTTGTTGATTCTATGTCAGTTGAACGTTTGGCACTTTCCTCATATTGTGCAGTTCCTTCTGCATGAGTGATTTCTGTTTCTCTTAGATTTCGTGAGGTAGCCGTTTGGGCATTAGTATTTATTGATCTTCGTCGCCTCTCCCTCGGAGATAAAGCCATCCAGTTCACAATGTTGGTATTTTCCATTTTCTTAGCATTTTCGTTGTTTCGTACATTTCTTTCAGTTAACCAATTGTTAATCGGTTTTAGATTTATAACTTCGTGAGGAGATTCTTTGGTATGAGATTTGTTCGGTTCTGTGATTTCGGTGACTGTGGATAGAGTTTGCACTAAAGATAAGTTTAACCTGGGTATGTATGGGGCCGGTATCGGTGATCCTACTCTAGGGGTGGCTGTGCCCGTTTCTACGTTTTGTTCTTCATCTGTCATTGAATCAGACGTGCTAGATGCGTCTTTGCTCGGTATGTTAACGAGTTCAAAGTCATTTTCTGATAGCAGACGCTTATTTTTGTACGAGTAAATCCATATCGTCCGTTTCTCGGTTTGTTCAAAGTTAACCCCGTCGTCATTATAAACGTGGTCCCAATTTTTGGATTGTTCCTCCTCGTCTAATTCTGTTACTTTTACTCCATCGTATTTATCGCTGTCCGAACTATTGGAATCAAGACTTCGATTATTTATAATAGTGAAACAGTTCATTTGATGATTCATAGGTGGAGAATTGAAATCCTCGTCATAAGTGTTGTAAAATGAGTTGGTCGATTGCATACCTTGACCTTCATAATACTGATTTGCATACGAAACTGGCCAATGTTCATTTTCTTCTAAATTACGTCTTCTTCTGGCTTCCTCGTTAACTCTGTAATATTCTTTTGCGTCAAACCGGTCGTTCACGTGACTCCATAAGTGATTATAATTTTTTGTCGATTCTTTAGAAGAATCTGATGACGTATTTAGTTCTGTGATTTTTACGCCGCTTGTGTCTTCTTCTTGCCTCCATAGCCGGTTGACTAGAATCTCAGGTGTAACTATTTTGTTAATCCTCATTTCTGAAAAGTTAAAAGAGAAAAATTTGAATTTAGAGGCGGAAGCCAGCCACTGGGGGAGCGGGTGGTGAATGTGGGACTCTTATCGTATCCACTAAAAACCCTGGGGTATTTCATCAATGCTCATTGTCGGTTGGGGCTACGGGGCTACCCTTCCACATTTCTACGCTGCCCCGACTGCGTTGGTCCTATATGTCCCTTTCGGGGAGCTCATCGGCGATGTGAGAATCAACCGATACATCGCTCATCCTCTGACGATTCTAGATGAACGAGCCCAGAGTCCTTCACGAAAAGGTAGGTACGGTAAGTGAGCGTTTTCTAATGTAGGTACCTCTTCCCAAATCCAATAAAACGTAATTGAGATTATTAGGTACATATAGGTAGCATAACTTACGATCGAAGATAGATCTATTTCTATTTATATTATTTTTACAATTTTTTTTCATGATCCTTTGTGAAATTATGAGCAAAATTACTTTTATTGATTCGTTTTTTGGGCATAACATTAAATATGCCATTTTTCTTGACATTATATGATTATATGTCAAATAATGACATCTTGATTATTTAAAAAATCTTCAAACTAATGAATTTAGCAATAAGTTTTATTCTGCGTAGAAATCAGTCTGTAAAGTAAATAGTTACCCTGATGGTTCCTATCAGGCGTTCCTAGATAGATACATTCTCACCTAAGAAAAATTATTAAAGATGCTAAGAAAGTAGGCACACTAAGAGTTCAAATCTTTATATAGCACTGCACTACGCTCATCACCCAGAGATATAAGATACGAACTATTTCTATGCCCTGTAATTTCTCTGGAATCACATCATCGCATCGCATCGCATAAAATCGGAGCCCAGTCAAAATTCATTAAAAATAATTTATGTTTACCCAAACATTAATAAAATGAATTTTGTCTCTTGAACTGTTTTGATTTCCAACATCGTTGTATCATTGTGTCCAACGCAAAGATTTCTTCACCAATTTTACTTTATTCCAAAATTGTACAGTTTTTTGGCTCGTGCAGGTGTAGGTGAATATTGAAATAATAATAATTATTGACCCATATTTTTTCTCACAACAATCTATCCCCAAATCAAGCAAAACTCGTAGGCACCATAGTCTAGAAGTCTAGATAATGACATACATGACAGTAGATATCATAGTTATAATCTTATAATATCTTTGTTACGCAGCAATTACGCAGGTATATTTACCTACGTTCATAGTCGTTAAAAAGTGAAAAATCTGTGTTTAGATAAATGCCTACCTACAATAGATAAAACGCTTTATTGCACTTAAATAAAAAAGTACGAAGTTATGAACGATAATTAATTTTTTTTTCGAGAAAAAAACAGAAACCGACTTCAATTGAAAACTTTGAGGAGAATAGTTGGTCTGAGATTAAAAAGTAAACTCACTACTTACTGAATTGCATCCTTTTTATGAAATCAACTAAACACTTCGCCGAAAAGTTGCTAGCCTTTCGGTTTTTTATCGAATACACTTCGGAGAGTGTGCGACTGATTTACATGATCTAATACCACCTTGCCCTTTTTTCTATCGGAATGCTCGTAGCTCTAAAAAGCGACATCGTTTCATGGTTGATGTTCCAAAGACACGAACGAAGAGATTTGACTCTACTTTTGTGATAAGAACGTCAAGACTGTGGAATACGTTGCCTGAGTGGGTATTTCCCGTTAGTTATAATCTTTGTGTCTTCAAATCGAGAGTGAATCGGTTTCTTCTAGGTAAACCCGCTCCATCGTGGACCGCATCGTCGCTTAACATCAGGCGAGTGGCGGTCAAGTGTAAGCCTATAAAAGTTAAAAAAAAACTTTCTATTTCCAATCTATGATCTAGGTAGTATGATTACCTCGTCCAGGTAAGCCAATTTCACATTTTTATCAATATTTCAAAAACTGCTGCTCCGATTTCGATAAAACTTATAAGTGATCACCTCTGAAGTATGATCTACCAAACAAAAAAAAAACATCACAATCAATTGGCGCTATCGAGCAGGTAACATGTATACAGAACAGAAACAATAAGAAAATTATATGGAGATGGAATGGAGAACCTCCTCCCTTTACGAAGACTGTCAAAAAGACCTTATCGCTAAGATTTTGTAGTGGTAGGACTCTTAGCAGAGTCCGCCTGGGGAAGTACCACACTTTTGCCAGTTATTCTACCGCCAAGCAGTAATGTGCAAACATTACTGTGTTCCGGTTTGAAGGACAATGTTTCCAGAGAAATTACTGGGCTTAGAGATATAACAACTTAGATCTCTGGGTGACGAGCGCAGTGCGGTGCTAGGTAACGATTTTGGCTTTTCATGTTCCAATAGCTGCGTGTCACTGTACTTATGTGGCAGGTATGTTGCTTACCATCAGGCATGGTAATGTCCTGCTCGTCTCGTCACACTTTATTTAAAAAAAAATGCTTTAGCTGTTTGATAAACTTTATTCTCAACAAGCTATAACTAAAGTTTAGCAAATTCAATCAACAATAAACCCTAGTCTCGTGTGTAGAGTAGGTCCCGTAAAGTGGCTCCAGTATCTGGTAGCAAGCGTCCGTAGTTGCCGAAACAAAGTGTAAATGGATTGATTGCGTCAATTCCTGGTACAAAGGGCGCAGAATTGCATTAAAAGCTCGCGGCGCGGGCCATTTGGCAAAGCACTTACTCCATTAAAGCGGCCAAATAAAGTTACCTTAGTGGCGTGAAATGTATAGCGGTAGGTGGCGATAGTGAGGTTATTTTGATTGAGTTACCGGGTTCGGGAGGGGAGTTCGACCTCTGATCTGTGTAGGGAAGTAGGCATTATTTACAAGCAGGTATTGCTTTTTTTTTAGCTATTTTATTTACCGCCAAGCAGTATAATGTGCATTACTGTGTTTCGGTTTGAAGGGCAATGTTTCCAGAGAAATTACAGGGCTTAGAGATATAACAACTTAGATCTCTGGGTGACGAGCGCAGTGCGGTGCTAGGTAATGATTTTGGCTCTTCATGTTCCAATAGCTGCGTGTCACTGTGCTGTTATGTGGCAGGCATGTTGCTTACCATCAGGCATTCAGGCATATTCCAGATATTTGTTTACCTAGCTGATATAAATAGTTATAGGAAGTAACGTAGGCTACTTTTATCTAAATTAAAAAATAGAGTTCCACGAAAACAAACCGAACACAAAAAACCGACTTTAATTTTAAATTAAATTCACACATTCGACCTTTTACAAGAAGAAATAAATAAACCATGATTTAATTGAAAAAATAATCTATCACTACGTCGCGTCGTCTAAAGGTCGATTTAAACTGAACGAACATAGAGCTAGAGCTGGAACAAGAGCATTCTTTCTCGATCTTTTAGTGTAAACGAAAAATCGTTCTAAGCGTTTTCCATATTATATATTCCATAGAATCTTTGCGAACGCAAACAAAACAACGAAATAATGCTCTACGTTTGTTTACACCAAATGAATTTGATACAGTGGGGATAGAATGAGCATTCGCTCGTCTGATGTAGGTAAATCGGCCTTAAATACATGAAAGAATTTTTTAGTTTTTTGTTCATATTTCACAAACCGCCGATTTCGATATAATTTAGGTAGGTAGATACCTATATGGGACCACCTCTGAACTATGTTCTACCAAACAAAAAAAAAAACATCAAATTCGTTTCACAATTGACGGCGCTATCGCGTAACATTCATACAAAAAAATACATACCTACAACCGAATTGAGAACCTCCTCCTTTTTTAAGGTCTGTAAAAATATGACGTCCAATACTTAGTTTAGGTAAACCACGGATTTTACCGAAAGGCCCGCTAGAACACTATAAGATTTCTAGACATTTCAAAATGGTTCCGGAGATTGCCAAGAACATAACAACAAAGAATTTTTTTTACAGTTATAGCATACTCTATTAAATCATAGTGTTTCTATGGTTGTATTTCTTTATATACACAGTACTTAGTATTTCTTTATACTGTGGACTGTGGTTATAGGCACTAACGATGGAAGTTAAAACTTTAAACTTAGAATTTTTGTATTAAACAGTACTAAGCACAGTACGTCACCAGTGTAGCTGCAGATATACTCACAGAGTAAGTAATCACTACTGCTATTACTTATGTCGGTGACGTGACCTCACAAGATTTCACCCATCCAAAAATGCGCCAATCGCGCACGTACCGCTCCGACGCTTAACGAGCGACGCTAAGCCGCTACCTACATTAGATAGATAGATAAAATCTTTTATAACATATTTGCTCGTAAAGGGTCTCTTATTGGAGCAATTTCTGTATCGTAATGTATCTTATTACGCACTAGTGCTGTAATGTGTAATGTAAAACGCACGGTTTCAAAATGCTCCGTCCACAGACTAGGTAGACAGATATGCTCCGTCTAAAACGAACGGTACCTTTTTAAATCTTAGTAAAGAGTTTTTATGTCGGAAAAGTGTGGTCAACATTTTATGAATAAAATTAACTTTGAGAGGTAAAATATAATAACGAATTATAAATTCGTTAATTTAATTAATTTTGACCATAAATTACTTTAATTTTTCTGTAACAAAACACAAAAATATTAATTTACTTTATTATTAATGGCATACAGGCTGGTTCTGTGCCGTTGCTTAAAAAAAAAAGGCGCCGATGCGCGCGCATTACTAATCTGTAATCCATAGTGATTACTTACTCTGTGCTCTGTATCTGTGATCAAGTAAATATTATTCCGCGCGTTTTTTTTTCGCTGTATTGTTTTTATTTGAAAATGTCGTCAGAGTTTTGTTTATTTCCTCGCAAATATGTTATAAAACGTCGTATGACATACGTGCGCTTTGATAATTACAGCCTCTGCTAATTATAGCTCTCGCCTTCGGCTCGAGCTAGCAATACAGCCTCGGCTGTAATTATCAACTTACCGCACTTATATCATAATGTACTATAATGCACTTCAATTACAAAAACAAAAATAACAAAAAAATTGGCAGTCATAGATTTCAGCATTTCCCATTGGCTGACGATCCCATCTCTAGATTGCCAATAGCCATGGTCCCGAGTTTACCCGAAGATTTCTTATCATACCCGAGCGTGACGATAGAATCCATTTCACAGCCCACGAAAAATCTATCTTGGCGCGCCTAAAGAAGTTCACTTCAAAACCTTACAATAAACTAGCAATTGGCGACCTTATCGCTATTTTATCCTGGCAACCGTAAGATGGTACAGAAGAGATTAGGTAATAATGGAAGATGGGGTAGGGTACATAGATACTTCCGAATGATAACATACAATTAGAAAATTACACATAACAATGTCGGTGACTCAAACCAAAGAAATCTTCCCCTACCAAAAACATGCGCAACGTACAGAAAAAAATGTTTACTTCAAAAACGAACTTTAACCATATTCGTCCTCGGATTAACGTCATTATATTATACGTACTTTGCGTAGGTACCTAGCAGGCTCAATCTAGTTGTGTCAGTCTACAAACGTCGCTCGTGTTCGTGACAAAGGTTAATTAATTAGATTCCACTGCGCTGGAGTGGTCTGACACCCATTGCAGCACTAATTCACAAAGTGTACATCAATTTTCGCAAATTAGCGACAAAGAGCTTCACGCTCCGGACGTACACAAGCGACTATGAACGAAACTTCGCTAGCGAACATCGCTTCCTGCGAGCGAATGCGTGCGATTTTCTCTGCGTTTTCGCTTTGGGAAGTGTATTCCGAACTTTACAGTCCATTACACGCGTACATTCGTCTCTCATTATTCGCCTAATTTAGAATTAGGCTTCAGTTCGACAGTCGAATTATAAGCTCGGAATTAATAGCTTTGGATATTGAATTAGTTGATTAGCAGGAATGTTGATAATTTTATGGCTCTCGGACCGAGACTAACACCGAGTCTCGGTGTTAGTGATCCGTAGGATGATTCTATGTAAGTAAAATCTACATGTTTTATTAACCAAAAATTACCTAATTGATAAGTTCTGAATAAAAAGTATCTAGGTACGTATTAAGTAACTTAAAATAATTTAATCCATTAGGCATGGTTCACGTCTATTTCTGCACACAATAACGCTCTGTCGCTTACCAAACAACAAAGTCCGTCCGGCAACAAAGTTCGAATCCCGTCTTCACCTCTTGATTATTTTTGAAGAGCATACCTACTTACCTATGTACCTACATTTTGTACATTGTACAAGTTTGTCAGTAGGTACATTTAGTGGGCTGCTTATTCTTACACGGCAGTAAAAAGAAAAGAAAATCGGTAGGTAATAAGAAAAACTTCAGGTACGAATTCATATAGGTAGGTATATTTTTCTAGCATGCGATGTAGATAAGAATTGTTTCAAATAACGCACCTAACAAAAAAAAAATAGTTTCCAAGAGTTTCTACAGCTTTATCTATCCATCTAAATAGAGCCCCAAACAGTTTTGCCTGTTTCCGCTTTTTTCACAATTAACCAAAACAATAGCATCTCGCCTCAATTAAAACATAGATAAAACGCGTTTGCCGCGGAAGCGAAAACAGACCATAGACAAACCTTCCATTAGCTGAGACCCACAACAACAAAACAAAATGGCGGGCGGCGGACCAACGTATAATTACAATTTACTTTTGTCTATCAAAGTGTTTTTAATTGGTTTTGGTATATTGTGATGTGTGGTTAGCGCGCTACAAAGCTGTATATTTGCTTAATGGAAGAGTGTCCGAGATAAAAGCCTGCGCTATCGGCGGATCTCGGCTGTAATTAGAGGGGCGAGTGACGCCCGCCGTTTCTTCCTTGTGCCACTTAAACCTACACTGACTTCACACATCACATTAGCTTATTATGTACAGGAGAAACAGATGTGTAGATAATACATGTCGTGTTGGTAAGCAATCAGTTTTGGTAAGGCTTGAGAAATTACATTTATCTACCTACTTAGGTACTACTACCGAAAAGCTTTTTGCGAAATATTTAAGTAAGTAGCTACCTACTTACTTTGAGTTTTGATAGTTTTTGAAAAGTTTTTATCGTCTTGTATTGGTTGCTAAGACGCTGGTCAGTTGAAACTGAACTAGCTAACACATAATTGTAAACAACCGATTGGTTAAGCATCTAGGAGGTAGGTACCTATATATTTTGAATAAATATTGTATTACCTACAGCAGGAAAGTAGCAAATCTGTTTTAGCCTCTTCTTTTCTGCCCTGCGCCTTCTGCGCTGGCTCAGAGGTCGGCGAGCATTGGGGACCACTCGAGGTCGCCTGCCGTAAATGGCTTTACATAAAATGTATGTATATTTCAATAAAAATAGTGTGTAACTAGGCAAGATGTACATTTAGTTATATTATTTACTTGAAGCCTGCGCTATCCCTACAGATCAGATACCCTGTTGATCGGCGATGATACGAATTTCGCCTACTATGACAACTCACCGGCGGGGGCGCAGGATGAGATAAAATACCGCGCTTGTGATTAGCGAACATCTATGTGACGTGGACTACACTACTTTTCTTCCACGAATGATCGGACAAAACGAGATGGAGTTATACAAACTTCAAAGGATAGAGCAGGATGCAAAGAAAGACATCAACGGGTTCCCATTTCGTTTTTTTAATGTTCGTTTTAAATGTTGTTGATTGATGACATTATTTTTTGATAATTATTTACTAAAATTACCTATTTGTGAAATGATTTGCCGTCCTTTGTAAAACTACCCAGGCTATCCTTTCCGCACCATTTAATTGAGAAAAACCCCTTTTTTACGTTTTTTTTGCCAGCACTCTCTCGTCGGAATCGAAAATCTAACGGACCGAACTCGCAATAGGTAAAAAGGTAAACCGAGCAATCGTGCTACTAAAAGGCACCGGGGGGTCTACCGCCGAACGAAAAATGTCATAGCTTTGATGTTTCTCTCTCTTTTCTTTTCGCTTGAAATGATAGAGACAGCATTAGCAGAGCGATAGCCGATTTAGTTAGGCGGTAGGTAGTAGCGCTGCGTTGAGGTTGAGGGGAAGTCGTACGATCAATCAAGTGGGTTAATGTCTTTAGCTATCCCAATGTTAGCACGCAAATGTCTCCCTACCCTTTCTCCACTTGCTTCTATCTTGTGCTATTGTGTGTCAGTCTTTTAAATAGCTGTCGATATTCTCCCGCTATTACATACTTCTTGGCCTGCCGTATCGTCATTTGCGATCGGGCCTCCACTGAGCAGTGATTTTGCCCCAATAACAATGCGGTAGACCTTTCTATAGAAAAAAAAACTTTATTCAGTTAAATAGAAACATATACCGCCTTATTTCGTGTACCAACACAACAAACTATACCGAACCGCTACCCAACAGACCGACAGCGTCACCCTAATCTCAACCCATAATCGCATTGCTTTTAGTAAAATTGCTCCATAAATATTCAAGAAGAAAGCGAAAAAACTTAATAACACACTATCGAGGCATAATTGCAAATTACACGTGCATTAGTGAGACATATGTGGATATTTGTAACGGTCAAAGTTCGTGTATGTACAGCATTAAATGGGGGTTTAATACTGAAATATTATGCTGAAATTACCTACCTAGTACCACTTAACGTTCTTCCGTATGATGACCCGATGACCGTAATTTATTTTCTCCAAGAAAACTTAAACTGACTTCAATTTAATACATTTAAATTCTAATCACACTCAACTAATTATCATAAAAAGCTATGGCTAACTCGTCTAGAAAAGTGTAATAAAATTTTAGTTTTCTTTGATATTTCAAAAACCGCCACATTGATTTCGATGAAATGTATATGGGAGCACCTCTAAAATATTTTCTACCAAACAAAAAAATAATCATCAAAACAGATCCATAATTAGCGGAGCTATCGCGTAACGTATCTATTTATATCTTATCGCGTAGCGTAAAAACTTACAACCGCCTTGACAACCTTCTTTTTTTTGTGGTTGACTAAAAAGGTAAGCTTAGTTTATGCCTATGTATACATATAACTCAAACTCAAACTGTGGTGGCCTGGGGAGGCACGGAGAAGTCTGCGGCGCTGGGGACAGAAATGGGAGTAGCTCAGGGATCATCGGTTTCCAACGTGCTGTTCTCCTTGCTCTTGAACGATCTACCGGACGCTGTGACCACTGCTGAAATTTTTATGTACGCAGACGATGTCGCCGTCGTGGTCACAGCCCAGTCGATTGATGTTCTGGAGCAGGGACTGAGCGAGGTAGCCGGTGAACTAGCGCTGTTCTTTGATTTGAACGGAATTTCACTGAACCTCAACAAGACTCATTTCGTTCATTTTTCTCTTTCGGGTCACAAAACACGCCCTCTGGTAGTGAGCTTGAATGGAACGAAACTAGGTCAATCAGAAACTACCACCTTCCTAGGGTTCGAAATTGACCAAGGCCTGACGTGGGAGCACCACATAAACAAACTGTGTGGCAGGTTAGGCGGCGCGTGCTTTGCTTTAAGCCGTGTTGCAAAAATTGTATCCATTGATTTGGCCCGCTCATGTTATTTCGCCACGGTTCACCGGTTCACGGTTCACGGTCCCTCCTTCGATACGGAGCAGAGCTGTTCGGACGAGCTGCGAATCGGGATCGAGCGTTTAAACTACAAAAGCGAGCCGTCAGTGCTATTGTTAAAATACCGCAGGATGAAACCGTGCGACCTCATTTTAAGAGGCTTGGTATATTGACGTTGCCTGGACTTGTTATTTTCCAAGTTGCAGTATACGTTAGGTCAAACCAAGCTTCTTACAAAACACTCAGTAATGAGACTCGCAGCAAAGGCAAGCTCATGGAAGTGCATCGCACGTTGGAGAAGTCAGCCAGGTCGAGTCATGTGATGGGGCCTATATGGGGACAATAAACTCCCGGAAACCGTCACCTCTGCGCCCACTATGGGCAGTTTCAAATCGCGACTCAAACGTTGGCTTATCGAGCATACGTTTTATAGCTATGATGAATTTACACAATGGAATTCTTAATGTTGAGATTGAGATACATATATTATTATTTTTTGTGACATATTTGTTAATTTATTTACATTTATTTTCATACATTTTAGTGACATTTATATTAATTAATTTATAATATGACATTTATAATTTTAATTGATGTGATGTATATTTTACGCTCCGCTAAGGTACATTTTTAATTACTTACCAGAATTTTCATAATGAATTTATAGTGAATTGAATGATGTATGACGTGTAACACTGGTTATAAATAAATGATTATGATTATATTATTAGGTTACGCCTGGTCTAGAAGTTACGGCTGGTCTAACCTAGTTCATCACCTAGAATACTGCCATCCACCACTTTTTAGCAAACTGGAATGGGGAACTTCTGCTCAATTTTAACGACGTAATAATACAAATGTAAAAGTGTAATAAGTTTAACATTATAATATGTTTTTATAGTAGGTATACGAGTAGAGTGACGAGACTACCATGTGCCTGGTGGTAAGCAACATGCCTGTCCATAACAGCACAGTGACACACAGCTCTTGGAACATGATAAGTCCCAATCATTACCTAGCACTACACTGCGCTCCTCACCCAGGGATCTACGATGTTCACCCATCTCTATGCACCTTTATAGTATGGCGTGAATTTCACCCTAAAACATGGGCAGAAAGTGCAAAGTTATATTTTTGTTTTCCCTAGTGAAAAGTGGCGTGATAAAATGATTTGTAAAGCTCGATAAAATGTTTTGTTGTCGATAGGAGATATTATCGGCAGTGCGTGTTCCGAGCGGCGTAAACAACCAAACACTACGGCCGCTGCGGTAAACTCAGGCGGAGACAACATTTTTTCTTTTATTTTATGTTTAAGGTCTACCTACAAATATGTAAACATATCCTACTAGGTTTATTTTGTGTTTGAGACCTCTAAGTATATGTATTTATCCTATTCATTTAATAAATGCCGGGGGTTGGGTGTTTGGATGTTTTGACGTTTGTTGCTCAATCACGTCGGAACAGCTGAAATTCGGTACAATCAGATCATCAAAAATCTGGAAAAACAAATACTACGATCGCGGGAAAATAACGTGAACGGGAAATACGCGTGTGTAAAACCGCGGAGCTGCTGGTATACGTTTATATTGATTATATGTTTATATGATTGACTAACATTTTAATGTACATAAGTACAATTTTATTACTACAAGAAACAGAAACAGGACAAAGACAACCGAGAAATTAAAAAAAATCTTCAAGCATACTCCATTAAATACTGCATCGTGTTTTGTACAACCATGTTATAGAAAAAAAAGTGCGCAATAAAGACCATCGTAAAAAGTAAAAACCAAATACTTACCTTCGTATGGAGATAGTAAAAGGAATATAGGTACCTACCGATAAAAAAGAAAACTTTATAATACACAGACTAACTAATTTTACTAACTGAGATTTCGTACCTACGCAGTTAATTCGTACGCAAGAAGTTATTACATCTTCTCTTTACTCATTGTGCTATGTAGTCCGAAAGGATTAACCTGAAGTCAGTGAGTGACAAAGTTTACTAAAATTTTGACTAGCTTACTTGGGTGTCATCGTAAAAATTGACTCTCATAATTTTTCCCTAACGCGCCAACATAACTATCACTTCACAAAAGCTTACTAACTACGATTAAAAATGTTCCGCACCCAGGACTATCAAGGCGCAAATGGAATGAATGATTTGACACTTTCGTCAAATGTTGTAGGAAACGGCGGCGGAGCTCTGTTATCCAACCCGCTAATACATCTGTCCCCAATATTATGCCGGCTCTCCACTTGGGGTAACGTTTTTGTGAAGATAGACACACATTTTTGTAGTGTCAACTTCTTTAGCTGGTGTGAACACTTTTTGGCAGCGGACAATCTTATGGGTTTGCATTACCGACATGTTAACATAGCATCGGAGCGGGATTTCAGTGTTATAAGCTTGTTGTATGGGTGAAATCTGGTGAGTTCACATCACTTATATGCTTAATAGTAGTAGGTATATCTGTAGTTGTAGGTGCATGTGACGTATTATGTAAAATACAGATAAACTTTTGGTGAATTAGCTGCGTGGCACTGCGCTGTTGTGGGCATATACCAGTATGTCTCTTGCCATCAGGCGTACGTTTTGCTCGTCATGTCTTCTTAGTAATACCTATTATAATTGTGAGAGTTTGTATGTTTGGATGCAAGTAGGTATGTATAATTTTTCTGAAAAAACTACAGAATGAGTCTCGATTAAATAGATCTCGATCATATTGAGTCACAGTCACACACAGCATGGAATAACAAATAGGTTTATTTTTATCGCGGAGACTGAGTAAGTCGCGAAATACGCGGGTACAACTATACTTTATTAGTATTTTGTAAAAATAATGCTCCGGCAATTGAAGTGCCGGCATTAAATAATTGACGAAATGACGCTTGATTTACACACTTTCTAGAAATAACACGAATAATGCAGTTATTTTGTTTCCCAATTTTCGGGTGAAAGGAAATTAGCTGCGTTCGGAGAGCACGGTTTTTACACCAAAGAAATCGTGGCTGAGTAGTTAATGTATTATTTTTTTAGATTTTTTTACGATAAAAGTTGTAGAAACAGGATTGAATTAACACAAATGAATTTGTAGTTTCCAGTAGAGTGTCTGGATAGTCTGATAGATACGAAATGTATTTTTTTAACAATAATAGGATCGCACTTGACCACCATCTCGCCTGATGTTAAGCGACGATGCGATCTACGAGAGATCTATGGAGCGTGCTTACCTAGAAGAATCCGATTCACTCTCGATTTGAAGACACCAAGATTGTAACTATCGGGAAAAACCCTGTTGGCACCTTTGGGATGGGTCAGCTAAGTATCAGCTTGAGGCTCTGGAATCGATCGAAAGGCGTGCCAAAAGGCTCATAGGCAAAGACACTCTAGTGCGGAAAAGACTTCAAAGTCTTGAACATCGCCGCAAAATTGCTAGCTTATCGGGTTTTTATCGGATACACTTCGGAGAGTGTGCAGCAGATCTGCATGATCTAATTCCACCTTGCCCTTTTTTCTATCGGACTTCTCGTAGCTCGAAAAGGCGGCACAGGTTCATGGTTGATGTTCCAAAGACACGAACGAAGAGATTTGACTCTATTTTTGTGATAAGAACGTCTAGGCTGTGGAATGAGTTGCCTGAGTGGGTTTTTCCTGATAGTTATAATCTTGGTGTCTTCAAATCGAGAGTGAATCGGTTTCTTCTAGGTAAACACGCTCCATCGTAGACCGCATCGTCGCTTTACATCAGGCGAAATGGCGGTCAAGTGTAAACCTATAAAAGTTAAAAAAAATATTTAAAAAACCCTCTCAGGCAACGCATTCTACAACCTAGACGTTCTTATCACAAACGTGGAGTCAAATCTCTTCGTACGTGTTTTTGGAACATCAACCATGATCAATTTGCAAAAGATTAACAAAAAACTTTGCACCTAAAAGTTGAAATTATCTGCGTTTTAATATTTTCTAGCTATAGTTAAGCTTGACTTTTTAAATGTTTTCTTCTCATCGCTATGATATTTTTTTTTATGGCATAGAATGACGAGACGAACAGGACATGTGCCTGATGGCTAGCAATATGTCTGCCATATAACAACACAGTGACACGCAGCTATTGGAACATGAAGAGTCCAAGTCATTACCTAATAGCACTGCACTGCGCTCGTAGAGATCGTGGGTTAGAACCCAGAGATCTAACCCGGAGAACCCAGAGATCTAAGATATTAGATCATAGTTCTGAGCCCTGTAATTTCTATTGATAAATGTTGGTGGATATTTCTCATACAACACCATCTAGCTCATAATATTGAAAACGTTCTTATAAACAACAGAACAATTTTTTTTTTTTAAATAGTGAGTGACGAGACGAGCAGGACATGTGCCTGATGGTAAGCAACATGCCTGCCACATAACAGCACAGTGACACGCAGCTATTGGAACATGAAGGGCCAAAATCATTACCTAGCACCGCACTGCGCTCGTCACCCAGAGATCTAAGTTGTTATATCTCTAAGCCCTGTAATTTCTCTGGAAACATTTCCCTTCAAACTGGAACACAGTAATGTTTGCACATTACTGCTTGGCGGTAGAATAAAAACGTACACGGCGGTATTGAACACGTTACTCGCGTCACATACCTACATCGTCGGCTGAGTTGGACTTTCAACTGCTTTCGGCGGTCCTTCTCAAGGTAACTGCTTATTAGAACAATTCAAAATCACTTGAATCATCTCTCGAATAAATCGTGAGAAACGTTTTTTTTTCTCGTCGCGAAACAAATATCTCAGTTTAAGTTTCTAAAGTTAAAACAGAACCACTCGAATATGTTTTTGTTTAGTTTTTTTTGTGGCTCGGCTGGATGGTCAATTATTTCATCAGCAGATCTGTCGATGCCGAGTGTTAGATTGTTTCTATTAACACAATATTGTTAAGTAATTTGGTATCAACAGCTTTTTGTAGTCTGATGTACGTAAAAAGTGATTCATAATAACTTTATTGCGTAAATAATCGTTTAGGTACTCCTTTTGGCCTTTGGACTCGATATGTGGGTATTGATTGAAAAGCTAGGTCTCGTATTTTACGGTTTCAAAGTGGGACTTACCAATAGATTTATCTGCTAGTGGTATTTTTTCATGTAATATATGTAGCGTTCATTAGTAATTGCATATTTTGCTTTTTGTAGTAGGTAATTAGAGGTTTTTAGTTGTTTGTAGAAATTAGGTACACAAGTTTTTAAGTAATATCATTAGTATCTTTATTGTTTTTTATCGTAAATACTACATTTTTATTTAATCTTATATATAAAATACTCGTGTCACAGTGTTTGTTTCCTTACTCCTCCGAAACGGCTTTACTGATTTTTACCAAATTTTATATGCATATTCAGTAGGTCTGAGAATCGGCTACTAGCTATTTTTCGTACCCCTAATTGTTAGGGGTTGTTCACCCCAAACATTTTTTTTTTAATTTTTGGTCAAATTTTTTTGTTATTATTTTTATATAATGTGGCGTTAAAAAATACATACAACCCTAAATTTTTACCCTTTTATCACCAATCCCTGTTTTTTGATAGCCATTTTAGTAATTTAATCATTTGACAGTGAACTCCTAAACGACGGGACCGATTTGAATGTTTTTTTTTGTGTGTATGCGAAGATGGTTTAAATTCACAAATAAGCCCGGCAGATGGCGCCGCAGACAGTGTCTAGGTTATGTCCGAGCGAAGCCGGAACGGGCCGCTAGTTTTAAATAAAATAAATGATATTACAAATGAGATTTTTTACGTTTGTTACTCAATCATGCCTTAAACGATCGGGTCGAAATTTGGAACACTGATAGTCCGGAATAGTACAAAAGCTTAAAGACTACAGGTCCGTGAACAAAATTAATGTGTCAAATGAACCACCAGGAGACCTATATAGGATTATAGAAGGGTATAAAGTAATACGCAAACACGACCTGTCGTTAGCATGGCAAAAGACCCAAGAGCCAAGCTGACCCGACACTTTACCGAAGACATCCCGGAAGTCAGCCTGTATGAGATTAGGATGGCCCTCAAACAACTTAAGAACAACAAGGCACCTGGCGACGACGGAATTACGACTTAGCTTCTGAGAGCGGGTGAAAAACCGGTACTTAAAGTCCTCCAGAAGCTGTTCGACTCCGTCATACTTAACGGTAATACGCCAGAAGCGTGGAGCAGAAGTGTGGTGGTGCTCTTCTTCAAAAAAGGTGACAACACCTTGTTGAAGAACTACAGACCCATCTCACTTCTGAGCCACGTTTATAAGTTGTTTTCGAGGGTAATCACGAATCGTCTCGCACGCAGGTTTGACGACTTCCAGCCACCCGAACAAGCCGGTTTCCGAAAAGGCTATAGTACCGTAGACCACATACATACGCTTCGGCAGATTATACAGAAAACCGAGGAGTATAATCGGCCACTATGTATAGCGTATGTGGACTATGAGAAAGCTTTCGATTCCATCGAGACCTGGGCAGTGCTTCAGTCTCTCCAGCGATGCCGCATGGACTATCGCTATATCGAAGTGTTGAGGTGCATTTACAGCAAAGCCACAATGTCTGTCCGATTACAGGACCAGTGCACAAAACATATCCGGCTACAGAAAGGCGTGAGACAGGGAGATGTTATATCTCCGAAACTGTTCACTGCCGCGCTGGAAGATGTTTTCAAGCTACTGGACTGGAACGGACATGGCATCAATATCAACGGCGAATGCATCACTCACCTTCGGTTTGCCGACGATATAGTCATTGTGGCGGAGTCGATGGAGGACCTCGGTGCTATGCTCAGGGACCTCAGTAGAGTATCCCAACAGGTAGGTTTGAGGATGAATATGGACAAGACGAAGGTCATGTCAAATGTTCATGTCTCACCTGTACCGGTTATTGTTGGGAATACCACACTCGAAGTTGTTGACGAATACGTCTACCTGGGTCAAAAGATCCAATTGGGTAGATCCAACTTCGACAAAGAGGGCCAGCGAAGGATCCAACTCGGATGGGCAGCGTTCGGGAAACTACGGCACATCTTGGAGTCCAAAATACCTCAATGCTTGAAGACGAAAGTCTTCAATCAGTGCGTGTTGCCAGTGATGACTTATGGAACTGAGACGTGGTCCTTAACTGTGGGCCTCATAACAAAGCTCAAAGTCACACAGCGAGCTATGGAGCGAGCTATGCTCGGAGTCTCTTTGCGCGACAGAATCCGTAATGAGGATATTCGCAAAAGAACTAAAGTAGCCGACGTAGCTCGAAGAGTAGCTAAGCTGAAGTGGCAATGGGCAGGCCACATCGCTCGCAGAACTGACAACCGATGGGGAAGAAAGGTTCTCGAGTGGCGACCACGAACCGGAAGACGCAGTGTTGGACGGCCTCCCACTAGATGGACAGATGACCTCACGAAGGTCGCTGGAAACCTCTGGTTGCGCAGGACCGTTCGTTGTGGAAATCTAGGGGGGAGGCCTATGTCCAGCAGTGGACGTCTTACGGCTGATGATGATGATGATGATGATAAAGTAATAAGGTTCAGCACTATGCCGTCACTTGCAAGCTGTTCAACTGAGTTCAGTTGAGAGGAAATACCTCTTCTAATCTATTATTCCTCAACGCCGTACAAAAATCATGCGATAAGGAGAAATGATCGAGGGTTGCAACACCCCCTCTTTAACTGCACGCAGTTGAACAGCTTACAAGTGACGGCATAGTGCTGAATCTTATTACTTTATACCCTTCCATCATCCTACATAGGTCTCCTGGTGGTTCATTTGACCCATACATTTTGTTCACGGGCCTGTAGTCTATTACCTATTACTCTTCATCGCGAATAAATAACAAAAACTACGCGGGGAAAGGCGCGGGGCGCGGCTAGTACTAACATACAAGTTGTCACAGTCAAATATTTTTTGCTAGAACGTAACTGGTAACTTAGATTACGTCACAAAAAATAAATATTGAATCATAGGAAACGTCGATTTTCTGATAATAACTGTTTATTTATTAGTCGGAACGTCTCTAATGCCGTCTCGGTCCACTCAGGCACTCGGCGTGATTAGAGGCAGGGCCTGGCCTCTAATTAGAGCGCCGACTAATGCACCGAGCGCCGAACCCGCCGCATTTAGATCCCGGCGTGATAGATGAATTAGGCATTAATTAATCTCTACTTACCTGTAAACATATGAAATGTAGCAACTACAGCATTAGGTCGGTATGTAGACTCATTTATTGAAGTTAGAAGTACTTGTTCAGAATCAATTTTATGATGCGGCGCGCACAACGTCACGTTCTATCCCCAAAAACCTAGCTAACTTAGCTAGTCAACGTTTTAGTACACATTGTAGCCGTGATTGTAGCTAACTTCTGTTTTTTTGAGTGAGCAGAATCTTTATTAACAAAACTAAAAGACACCAACATACCTATAGTTTATTTTTATGGCATAAAACGAAACGAGCAGGACATGTGTCTGATGGCATGGTATAGTAAGCAACATGCCTGCCTTAACAGCACAGTGACACTATTGGATGAAGAGTCCAAAAAGTCCAAATCATTACCTGGCACTGTACTGCGCTCGTCACCCAGAGATCTAAGATATTATATCTCTAAGCCCTGTAATTTCACTGGAAACATTGCCCTTCAAACCGGAACCCAGTAATGTTTGCACTTTACTACTCGGCGGTAGAACAACTGGCAAAGGTGTGGTACTTCCCCAGGCGGACTCTTGAGCTGAAGTGCAGAATGCTAAATACTGTGCACAAAAAGTACATTAAATGGAAATAAAAAAAACAATAGACACATACCATTTGACACACACGCATAAATACTCTTTTGTTTACTTACCTCTATTCTTAAAGTGTGTGGTCAAATTAAGAATAGATTGTCGAATTTCAACCATTTTCCAACCACTTTTTCTTTTTTTTTTTTTTTTTTTTTTTTATTTAATAATTATTCACCAACCAACTTGGTGACTAATATATTTATTACAATCTAGCCTAATTCGGAAAGTCTAGGCTAATGAGTAATTTTATTATGACTTAGTTTGCTAAATAATAATAATTGTAAGATTGTGTCCATAAGCACTTTTCTCATTGTCTCTATTAAGGCGAAGTCACATCGTTCATGTGTACTTTGTATTTAATATTTATAAATCTAAATTGCACTAACACTGCACTTTTAACACAGGTATTAATTTATTTGCACTAAGTCAACTCAAATGGTTTTGTCCGTTTAAGCCTCCGCACTAACTCAGTGTTGTCAAGGAGCTGGATTGCCTCGACATTAACATGGTAATGAAGTCTTTGTTCGTGAGCTTCTGCATATTTACGTATCACTTCACTAACAGAATCCATCTTTAGGTCTCGATGAATGTCAGCATTCCTTATATACCAGGGAGCGTTGACAATGTCCCTTAGCACTTTGTTCTGAAATCTTTGTACAATTTCAATATTGCTTGGTTTGGTACAGCCCCACAACTGTATACCATATGTCCATACTGGCATTAGGACTTGTTTATACAATAAGATCTTGTTATGTACTGACAACACAGATTTTCTTCCAAGTAGCCAATACATATTTTTGTAGCGTATCGCTAATTCCTCTCTTTTCTTCTTGACGTGAACCTTCCAGCGTAGCTTCGCGTCAAGAGTCATACCTAGGTATTTAGCTTTGTTTTCATAAGGTATGGGTTGATCGTTTATGAAAACTTGATGATATTTTACTTTTTTATTTGTGAAATCTATATGAACGCTTTTAGATTCATTCAGTTTGATGCGCCATTTTTTCGTCCAGTCATAGACTTTATTAATTGCGGATTGCACCATCTCTGTAGCTTCTGCATGATTGTCACCTAGTGCCAAAATCGCAGTGTCATCTGCGAATGTCGCAATAGTAGTATTTTCTAGTGTTGGTATATCACAAGTATATAACAGGTATAAGATGGGACCTAATACACTTCCTTGTGGTACTCCAGCTTTGATTTCCTTGAGTTCGGAATAGGCTTCGTCTTGTTTTATTCGAAATACTCTGTTTGATATATACGATTGTAATATATCTGAGAAAAACCACTTCCAACCACTAGTATATTTTTATACAGAAAAGGAACAAATGCCGATATAAGAGGATCTAATATGGTATTTACGTGACAAACATTCGTCGTGACAAAGATTTGTTTATTCGTAGAGCATTTTGTAGCCACTTGCTACGCGGCTACGGCAGAGTGCTATCACAAAAGACAACACCAAAAAACGGGATCTCAAAATGTATGCATCACTTTATCTTCTTTACAATAAAATATTTTGTTGGCCCTTTCTTTATGTGTAGCAATCAAAAATCACTGCGTAGCATTATTCGACATAAACCTTTGTTGTAAAATAAAACTCCATTGAGACTAATTGAAATGCTATATTACGTCAGCGGCCGACGTTTCGAATAGGGGCACTGTTCGTCGCTTTACAAATATAAAACAATCATTTGGACAGTTCAAAGAGCGGTGCGAGGTAACGCAACGTAGACGTGTGGCGCAAGGGATGAGATTATGTCGAGTAAGCTTGTCTAGCTGACTCTTGATTCAATCGAGAGACATGCCAAAAAAATATCATTCCTATTTTTAACGCTGAAAGATAACATCGTGCAGACGCCAGCTTATTACAAGAAATACATCTTACGAATAAAATGCGTTGTTTGCCAACCCGCACTTGGCCAGCGTGATGGGTTACGACCCTGATCCTCTTTATGTGTAAGGATCCCGCGTCTCAGCGTTGGAACCATGAACGTGAAAGCGGGCTGCTTATAAGTAAGTGTTGCAGCAACAACACAACTTGTAAAAACTGAAGTATTTGTTGTCTGACGAAAATTTACTAAAGTTTACCTAGTTTTGCCAAACGTTTTGTTGCACTGTGTATGCGAAGTACAAATTCTTTTCAATATTGTCGCGTTAACGCTAGGAAATGTACCAAAAATTAGAACACTCCTAACACGCATAAATCCACAGACTCCCCGAGTCTGTGGCCTTTATCATTTGGGTACTATTTTACATTAAACTGATTGGGACTGAGAGGATGATTGGGAGAAGAATAGAAAAATATGGGACAGTAGGGAAAATTTTCAATGTAATTCTAGGAAGTCTGATTTTTCTAAGCCGCTTCCTCCCGGTGAAATCCGTATTTCGGCCAGTGGTCTCTCCTGACTTGCGCCCGCGCCGATCCTCGCCTCGTCATCACGCGGCGCCTTTCAATCCACATCCTCACGTTTGGAACCTCCCCCACAGCGGCCGGCACAAAGCGGCGCGTTTGCCGCCTCGTTATGTAAAATCGGCCAAACAAAGCCTCGTATCGCTTTCTTACACTCATATCATCAACAATGGCCCTCAAAAACAAGACGTCTTGTCTATCCGGTATAAAAAGAGCTCGAAGTCTGTATCTACTCAGTACTTACGCAGTCCAATTTAGTTGGCGTTGCGAGTAACAATATGCGTAAATAAAGCATAGATTGCGGGCGTGGCAGTAGAGTTATGAAAACAAAAGAGTTGCAGCAATTTGAAGCATTGAAAATCTTAGCTCAATCAAGATAGGAAAGGAGCTACTATCGTAAATGCAAATGTTCCGTCCGTGACTCATAGATCACGTCTGGTGCTTTTTGCGAAGTTATTTAACTTGAACCTATTGACTCATCTATCTTTGACTATATTTGTAGGTACATATACAACATTGTACATAGGTACATAACATTGAAGTGTATGTTTGTAATTGCGACTGAACAGATTTTCACAAAAAGACCGATACAAGCTCTACTTACATAGAAACACAATATACACAATATATCAAATGTTGTCTTTTTGTTTGTTCCGGCTAATCTTTGAAACAGTCTGAAACGGACAGATTTTAACAAAACTTTCGATAGAACATGGCTGGCGTTATAAGAAATAACTTAGCCCATATTTATTTTAGAAAAAATAATGGAGTCCGCGCAAAACAAAGTAAATAAATTTGACATTCGAAAGTTTAGGTAACAAGCGCTCTTTCCGCGGTTTTTAAAATATTATTGTAAAAAGATTTCGTTTGAAGAATAATTTACATGGTCAATAATATGAACTCTGTAGTACTAGTTCAGAAGTTCATTTAATCGATGGCAGTAAGTGTCAGTAAAACAGTGATTAAATTTAGAACATTATTAATATTCATAGATATACTCGCATACGTATTCCTAGTGTATGTATCAATCTGTTAGTATTAAGCCACTAAAGCACTAATCCCATCATGACACAGACAAGTAGTAGCTTTCTGATCCCATTCGAACATAGTAACTAGCTTCTATGAGCAATTCGTTCATACCTGCAATATAGCCTTTTGACGGTCGGTCGTTTCTACAGAGAACTGTGGCATAATGTCTAGGATTTTTGGTTCTTTTGTTCAGAATAGTTGAACCATCAATTTGTAAATATGAATTAGCAAAATTAAATTATTCGTACACATGCATTTGGGTATGTTCGGATGACATATTTGAATATATTTTTTACAAGTTCAAAATGAATGATTGATTTGAGCGTCGTATCGAGGGTTTCTGAATTTCATTTTGTATCATAAATAATTAATAATGTATGTATCCACACCCCAATATAATAACATCACACAATATAATAACCATCAACTGCATGCTGTGCTTCGTAACAAAAATAAATAGATACTTTTAAGAATGATAGAATGAAACAGTTCCACTCCGGAAGTGCCTATAGAAGTGAAAAAACTATGAACATAATGTACATACAGAGGAGTCGGTAATATCAAGATAATATTAATTACCGTAGTAATAGTATCGCGGATTGGGGGTTCAATTGATTTTCCCCATCTCAAAAACTGCCAAACGTGCCTAAAGAAGTTTCCCTCCAAAAATCATGACTGACAATGGCAAATACATGCGATGTGCAGTGTCAAACACAATAAAAATATCGTATGCGGCAACGAAGATGTAACATCGGCAGAGATGGAACACGACCAACTTATTTGAAGAATGTTTTCACGGCACCACGATCGAAAAGCGTTGCCACCTGTTACAAAATTAGACATCTTCTGTGTCGTTTAATACTCGTAGACCAGTAGTTCCGCTTTTGGCCATTCTACCAGATAAACTGGCATTATGAGCTCCACTGCGGCACGTTCGGCCACCGACATACGTCATATTAGGTTATCCTCTGGCGGAGGATGCAAATGTGGGCCTCGGGCTACCCGCCGGCTCTGCACCTTGTAGGCGGGGAGATACTGCTACACTAACTTACTTATTAGTTACACAATTTCTTCTTCTTGACTGATACGGTCACTTCACGGTTGCTTAAATTAATTGTTTTTCTTTTACTTTATGGCTTTTAATAAAAAGTTTTCTTATCTTATCTTATAAGTATCTTCCCCTCGTTATTTGTACTTCCCCGTCTTCTTATTATTCATCTTCTTTTCCATCCGGCTGTTGCCGATCGCTTTTAGCGATAAGGTCGCCAATTGCTACTTTATTTTTCAAGTTTTTGTATACTTATTTTGTTTTCTTGTTAAGTGTAATAAAGTTTCCCTATCTATCTATCTTACGAGGTTGTAAGTAGTTGTTACTCTTATCGGAGAGGAAATGAAACCACGTCACCGTATGGACTGACCTCGTAGCTTAGTTGGTAGTAGCACTGCCTGCGAAGCCGACGGTCGTGGGTTCGATCCCCACCCAGTGCAAATATTTGTGTGATGAATTCAAATGTTTGCACTGTGTCTGGGTGTTTCTATGTATAATAAGTATGTATTTAAAACTATATAAGTATTATATCAGCTATCTGGCCGTCATCACATAAGCTTTGCTTAGTTTGGGGTCAGATGGTGTTGTGTGTGAATTGTCCACCAATATTTATTTATTTAATATTTATTTAATTATATTGATCTTGACTGTACAAGTGTCGCGGGACAATCCGCTGCAATCCGCTTACATACCTACTAAAATCTTACATCATAAATACGTGATCGTACAAGGTTAATTTTTGAAGCGAAAATTCAGCAACACATTTGAAAGGCTTCTTCTTTTAACAATTTCCTTTAACGCTTTGACCAATTTTTGGCATCACAGGGAAATCTAATGATGTTCCGTCGGTACTTAAGTTTATTGTTAACTTTATTCTGTTTTGTATAAGTAGGTACCTAAATAAATCCTGCTAATATTATTACTGAGAAAATTGGGGTATTTGAAAGTGTGTTGCTCAATTACGATGCAACGAACGGCACTAAGTAGTTTAAATTCGGAACAAAATTAGAATATACGGAACAGCAGATAGGCTACCTTTTATCCTCGGAAAATAACGGAAACGGGAACTGCGTATGTTAAATCGTGAGATGCTGCTAACAAATAGAGAAATAAAGCACAGATACAGTAAATGAGTAATAAAACAGTCCCTCATCTCCACTCGATGCGGGGAGGTGTTTGTGCGGCGAGCGTAATGTTTGCTATGTACTGGCAGCTTTACATAGACCGTACGTGCGACTGTACCCCGCACTCGGGGTAATTGTGCTGTGGTACCTGGGACTTTACCCCACGCTCGGTGGAAATTTTACATTTTGGGATGTTGCTTAAAAGTTTTCTGAGATATTTCGAGGCAGAATTACAAAACTCTGGACTTACTATATAAAAGTTTTCAGGATTGGAAAATCCGTAATTAGGTATAATACCAAACTGAGTCATTGGAGTTTCTAGCTTCATTTTCAATCTAAGTATGTCAAAATTATTTTTAATGACTTGATATATGGTTAATTAATTAAGTAACAAACTTTAGAAGTTGCTGAGACTAACCGAGACATTAACTTATCTAGACATTCATTCATTTTATACACAGACATTTATTTATGTTTGCACTGTGTCTGGGTGTTTCTATGTATAATAAGTATGTATTTAAAAATATATAAGTATTATATCAGCTATCTGGCCGCCATCACACAAGCTTTGCTTAGTTTGGGGTCAGATGGTGTTGTGTGAATTGTCCACCAATATTTATTTATTTATACACACGCAGACCCTTATTATAACACTTATTAATAGACACACAGATACGTGTTCTTACAACTCTTTCTTTCCTTAAAATTATTTTCCAGGGGCTCCGGGGTCCTTGCCTTTTCAAATTAAATTTACATTGATTTTGATAACATTTAGTACTTAGATCTTGTTCTATTGTACTATGTTACACTACTTCATACTACACTATGTTTTTGGAGAGAGTTGAGCAAATTAACTACCTATAACTTCAATGCTATGGTAGCCAGATAGCTGATATGAATAAATAAAAAAAAATCGGGAGATATTTCTCATACTGCACCATCAAGACCCTAAGCAAAACTTGTAGGTACTATGTGAGCCAGATAGCTAATTTAATACTTAATTTATTGTTAAATATACATACCTAAAAACCACCTAAAACAAATGTTTACACTGGGTGGGAATCGAACCCACGACCTACAGCTTCGCAGGCAATCTACCAACTAAGCCACTACACCAGCTAGATATCATCAATGAACTGTTTATTTTAAACGATTTACATTGAATAGGTACTCACCACTCACCAGTTCGTGAATACATGAGTCACGATCGCAGAACTTATGCGTAGGCGCAATAAACCAATAGAAACCGAATGTTGCAACAAACGGCGCCAACAAACATCAACAAACACCGCGGTGGTCTCCATAACAAACACAACAATGACACGTTGCATTCTACCAATTGAAGCCCATTTTACCAATCGAGGGTTTGGAGAGTGACCCGGGGCCTTCGGGCGGGCGAAGGGCTAACGGTACAGAGTACAGAAGATGGACGCAAACAGCGTGTGTCAAGGGGCAGACAAACAGTCGCGCTGTGACCCCTCTAGCTAGCTCAAACTGGTGACTTTGCTTGGTTTGGAAAAGAATTAAAGTATTTTTGAAGAGAAAAAATATTTAGCCGTGTTGAACACTTTTTGGTATCGTAGCGGCGTAGCGTCGGAACGGCTTGGGAGCAATACCAGTGTGGGTTGGTGGATGACGCATAACCTCGGAACCTACGCCGTTTTCTAAACTAGATTAATTGTAAGAACTAAGTAAGTAAGCGTTGGGCTATTTTTTACCCCAGTAAATGTGACGGTTCCTGTGGGATTACAAACAGTCAATTGCAATGCATTGGTATTTGGTACCCATTGTACTATCGAGTTACAGACACACAAACAGGTCACTCCGTGTCAAATATATGTCGAGTGATGACTTTGAAGAATGAGCCGTATGATAAGGGGTTTGCCAAGCAGTTGACAATCGCTCTCAGACAATACCCTGTGAAAGACAACATTTAGAAATCAGAGAAAACAGATTGCACCTTCTTGTTCCAACGCTCGATCAACATTAACATTTCATGTTAAGAACTAGACGAGTCCTTCTGCTAAGTTCGTATTGTATGTCATAAGAAGTTTTGATAAACAGCGTTTTTGAAAAACTCTAGGGATTTCGCGAAATCACGGATAATTAGATATTGGCTATGGCATTCCTCAATCTTACTGAAAAAGTTTAGGTATTTTGAAAAATATGAGATGTTTTTAGTTACCTACATTTTAATTGTTGGCTAGATTTTGGGTTAAAAGACAAGCTTTATTGGCTCCTAGTTTTAGCTTGTTGGTTTGAGGTAGATATTTTTCATAGAGATATAAAGGGTAACAAACGCGAGACACGCGAGATTATAATTATTGACGTGACAACGTCTTATAAATTGGTTTGCCGGGTGACACTTCAAGAAACTACGTTACGCTCCGCTCACGTTATGCGCTCACAATGAGAGCGAGTGAGAGGGACGCGTGCCTTTCACTTTTTATGTCTGTCTCTCTCGCTCTTAGGCGGGCTAACCATGCCCGAGTCGCCGATTCGCTTAGGCGCCTGCATACAAGTTTACACGTTGCCAGTTAATTGTAAAACGATTGTGTAGTGATAATGTGAAGGTAGTTTCGTCCATCGCAACAATTCAAACAGCAAAGGTAAATAATTTCAGACTGATAATATAACATGATGAAATAAATGACTAAGACATAAGTGAATAGGTTATGTTGTAGTAATCACAATGTTGTGGTAGTTTTCAATCAAAAAAGTAGTATAAATCGTTTATCAACCAATAATAATTTGTTTAACTTGAAAAAATGAGCGCGAAATTATTTTACCACTCAAAGTCGTTGTCACGTAAAACTTTCGCCCGTATACCGACTTTACAGGCAACCAATTTTTTTTTACCGTACGTAAGTTAGGTTAGTTTAAAATCCAACATCGTTACATCGCCATCTGACGGTAATTACAATAATCTCAGAAAAAGAGATTAGAGAATTAGATTAAGAAATTATTATTAGAGAATCAGAGGTTGTCAATCATCAGAAAACATTTAGTTTGTGGAGCTTTTCTTAACCAATCAGCCATTTGGGCATACTTAATGGCCAACGATTTTTTACGCAATCTTACAAAGGTGACCAGTGGTTTTGCAAAAATTCTTACTGTTTCAGTATGATTGAGAAATGTCCATACCTATTTACGTATTAATTATCTAATGATCCGTGTTTTCGCGAAATTTATGCGTAAATAGTAAATACCGATTATCAATTCATCCTACGACACACATATTTTATATACATGACACCGTAAAATTGTAAATACCGACACCAAATTATTTCACGAAGTTAGATTATTTGACGAAGTAAGATAATTCAGATGTGATTAGTGTAAGTAAGTAGTTAGTTAGGTACCTATGTAGCGTAGTGTAGTTCTCATTGTATTTTAGTTTTGTTTCTTGAATCGAATAAGACAGTATTTTTCCACCAACTCATCTGTAGGCACAGATCAGATACCCTGTTGATCGTCGGCGATACTTGTCTTTGCCTGCGTTATATTCTTTGCCTGATACAGGTAGTCATAGAATAATTTCTCCAATAATGAAGTTTCTTCGCCATATTTGCTTTTACGTGATTATGGAAACCCTTACGAGTTCAGAGTTTGGGCGAGGACTGGGCTAAGAAACCCGCACAGAACGCCCACAGTTTCCGCCTGATGTTAGCAAATAGATAATTGTTTCAAAACTCTCGAAACATTAAGTTTACCGGAATATTTCTTTAAGATTTTTTTACTTTTTTTTTTCAATTCTAGTTTTACATTTTACCGCCATCCTGTTAATTGACCATGCGATTTACGACGGAGCATGCTTAGGTACCTACCTAGAAGAAAACGATTTAGTCATGTGCCCTATACATCTTTTTGACGTTATATGGCGGGTTACTTTCCTCTTCTCTTATTAATGGCTGACTAGAGCAAGAATTGCTGCGGGTTTGCACTACTCGTCACACATACTCATAAACTGCATACCTATACCTACGACCAAAGATTAGACCTTAACTCGTAGATTTTCACCACTTTTCGGTAGATTTCGGACCAAGATTTTCTGCAAACTGTTAAAAGTCGTATATTAAAGTTGTTGATTCTGAACCCATGTTCTTGGGGGGTTCGTGATTTTAGGTGACACGACAACAAAAACTCACAGTCATTGGGACTGCCAATAGAAGTGAAAACTTATAACTTCGAATTTTACTAAATATCACTAGTGTCGCTCACTACATCACCTGTGTATAGCTACAGATTATACTACTTTATGTCGGTGAAGTAAAATCCGAACATTTCACCCTTCCAAAAAGCGTCTAACGCGCACGTCACGCTCCGCTCCTCCACCGCCGCGCCAACGCTACATCGCTACATTATCGGAGTCGGTGACGCGAACCCATAAGATTTTCTCCTACCAAAAATACTCAACATGAAAACAAAATGTCACTTCAAAAATATTTACTTCTAAGTCGAATTCTATCTACCTCTACACTTCTACAACCGTCTCCTTTCCTATGAGTGTTTATCACATAAATCTAAATATGTAATACTAGCAGCGCACCGCGGTGTTACCCGCGAAGTTCCCGTTTCCGTTGTTCCCGTTGTTTTTCCGGGGTAAAAAGCCTATGTGTTCTTCCAGACTATAATCTATCTGTGTTCCAAATTTTACCCCGATCCGTTCATACGTTAGGACGTGATTGAGCAACAAACATCCATACATTGACATTTATAATATTTGTAGGAAATAGGATAGTAGGATATCATATTTAGATTTCCGTGGTTTGTATCATAAATCGTCTTTTGTTCCCCCCACTTCACCCGCTATCACTACACCACGGATATCGGCACTACACGCTTACCATACCAACAGCTATTATCTGCTCGTCACCCGGTCCTAACCACACTCTGGTAACGAACACTGGGTATCATCGTCTTGTTTGAGCTCCGTAGGAAGCAGGAACCCGACACCGGCGGCCGCGTGTTGGCTCAGCTCTCCTCGGCCGCACTACACAATGTAGAAAATATTTCAAACAAACACTGCTTTTGTGTTTGGACGGTGGGCCTTTAGTTTCGGAGGTTGAGAATGTTTTTCGAACTAAGTGGCGTCTTGCAAAGAACCTGTGTAGATACTTCTAGGTACGTAGATACGTAGGCGGTTTTTCAAAATTAGTTTTGGGACATTCAAGGTTTTATAACATTACCAGAAGTAAGTTTTGTAATGGAAATAATCTTTGTAGACTCCGCTTAAGGCAGTATTACAATTTGGCCGTGTTCCGGGTTGAAGGGTAATATCCTACCACTAAAAGTTTTTGAAACCTTTAGCGTTTAGTTTAGTAGCGTCTTTAAAAGAGGTTCTTTTACGCAGATAAGTAACGCTAAGTATGTACGTGGACTCGTAGGCGATTTTTCAAACGACTTTTTGCCTAGGTTTCCAACATTACTCGAAGTTAATTTAGTTGAGTTAGTTAGTAGTGGTAGGACTCTTTCCAAAGTCCGCGTGGGAAAGTAACCTTTGCCAATTCTTCTACCGCCAAGCCGTAATGAGCAGATATTACAGTGTTCCGGTTTGAAGAGTAAATTTCCCAGAGACATAAGAGTAAAGATAAGATACATCATGGCTGTGATTTTTAGTCTACATGTTTCCAGAGTATTCACAGATAATAGATAAAATCATTGTATTCATTGTATGTGTCTGGGTGACAAGTAGTAGTAGACAAGTAGTGGTTTTGACTCTTCATGTTCAAAAAGCTGCGTGCCTCTGTGCTTTTATGGGCTGCGTGTTCTTTACCATCTAGCGCAACTTCGGAAGTGTAGTCATTATATATTTAAAGAATACAATACCTTTGCGGCAGTATGTATTCAAGACTGCAAAGTCTTGAACATCGCCGAAAAATTGCTAGCTTATCGGTTTATTATCGGATACACTTCGGAGAGTGTGCATCTGATCTGCATGATCTAATATGATCTAATACCACCTAGCCCTTATTTCTATCGGACTTCTCGTAGCTCGAAGAAGCGGCATCGTTTCATGGTTGATGTTCCAAAGACACGAACAAAGAGGTTTGACTCTACTTTTGTGATAAGAACGTCTAGACTGTGGAATGAGTTGCCTGAGTGGGTTTTTCCCGATGGTTATAATCTTGGTGTCTTCAAATCGAGAGTGAATCGGTTTCTTCTAGGTAAGCACGCTCCATCTTAGACCGCATCGTCGCTTAACATCAGGCGAGATGGTGGTCAAGTGTAAACCAATAAATGATTAAAAAAAAATGTTGTGATGGGGAGGCGTGTACCTTACCATCAGATACAGTCTTGCTCGTGTCATAACTCTTTGCTATTGCTGATATTGATATTGTAGCTGATTTTGTATTGTTATGAGCTTATGAGCAGCAATATCAATTAACAGGCACGTAGTGCCGTCCCGTCACTTTAAAATCAAAAATACTGAAATAATGTTCCAATAGCTGCATCTCGCTGTGCTGTTATGGACAATCATGTTGCTTACCATCAGTCATATGTCCTGCTCGTCTTGTCAAAATAAAATTGGCAGTCACAGGAACTGCCGATAGAAGTGAAAACTTATAACTCTGAATTTGATAGCTTACTTTGGTAACTTCGCGGGTGAAACCGGAGGGCGTGGGCATGGTCCCGAGTTTACCCGAAGATTTCTTATCATTCCCAAGCGTGACGCTAGAATTCAATTCACGGCCTACGAAAAATCTGTCTGTGGCAAGAAAAGACGTTTTAAGTTTAAAAAAAAACGATCTAACAATAAAACCAAACAACATAAGTACTTTCCTTCGTTTAATCGTGGGTATAGATTACTAATAGGACCGTTAAAATGTTTGGCGAGCGTCGTGAAGAGGCAGCATCGACCGCGGGAGATGTTCGGTCGCGTCTCGCTGCGAAGGTATTTATTTACACTTGTACCCCGATGTGTTTCTGACGAGCTCCCGACTCAGCGCCCGCGCACTCTATAAATAAATGCTCTGTTAGATCAACTACCAGTCTTTGTACTCGCGATGACCACAACTCCCTAATTACGATTGTGCCGGAACGCTCAAATATTTGGTCAAAACTTTCCTCCATTAATGAGCTACCAATATTGTACGAGTTTTTTTTTTCAACGTTTGTTTAACTTTACGTAATAGCTCGCTGGAAAAACGTCTCCCAAAGCAAATTCAAATCTTCAACCGAGTATAATGTGTTTGCGTTATTTGCCCCTGTCATATTTAGAAATGTTTGTTATTGCCCGAACTAAACGACGATTTACCTGGAATTTATGAGAATTCACTAACAATAACAACGATGGGAAAGCAAATAAATGCCTACCGACCTTCTTTTCACATGAGTGTTCTTCTAAATTAACAGTAAAGTTGGATAAATATTTAAATCAAATATTTTCAAGACACTGTTGGCTTGGCTTGCTAAATATCGTTTGTCATTTTTGCAAATGAAGTCAACATGCCTTGCAAATACGAATAAGTTAGAACGCAAAATGATTTCGACAAATGGAAGTCGTACCCAAATACTAAATAAAGTTACAAAGCAAATGAAACGACTACTATAATACCAGGGTACCTATTATTATACATACATAAACGTAAATTTAAGAATTTTAAAGTCTGGAGCTTTTTAAAAAAACATATAGGTACACATTGCGTACCTAATGTTAAGGAAATTAGGTGATAAATACTCAAGAGACATTATCTTCAATTTTAGAACTCACTACAGAAAATCTAATTACTAATGTATGTATGTATGTATGTAATATATGTAATAATTATTACAAAAATTAACATATTGTTTTGGTGATCCGTGGTCCTGGTACTTACAATATTATAAACAACTACATAATAAGTAATCCAGAAAAACGACACAAAGTAATTTGAAAAAAGAACAAAAAAAAGAAAATGAAAAAAAAAATTGGATAAGATTAGAGGCTGTAATTTTAGTAATCTTGTTTCCAAAGATCAAACAAACACTTTCTCTCATAATATGAAATCCTAATAAAAGTCTAATACATAATAATATCTAAATTAGTAATTCCATCCTTCGTGAAACTGAACACAAAGTACGGGATACAGGATTGTATGCCACACAGGTTGATTATTTAATTTATTCATAGGTTTAATTCTCCAATGCAAGCTCACATCAATGTTTGTCCGCATTAAACCCAAAATAAACAGTCGAATACGAACAAAAACACTATAAAATCGGAGATCACAAACCTTTTGTCGATATTCAAATTTTATAAAAGTCATCTGTACAAACTTTTGGCCCAAATCTCTGATAGAGAGAAGCAAGAGTTTGTATCCTTTGTGATGGAGCCCGAGTAAACACTTAGCGAGGCTTTCCTCGAAGGCTTTTGTGACACGTCTACGTTTCAAAACTTCACGGCTTATGCACGTTATTCCCTCACATTAGGGTGATATAAAAAATATAAAAGGAATTTTGATTGAGTACTAAAAAGGTTCTTGCGTCTGAATTTAAAATTTGAAGTAACCATAACATATTTTTATTTTTAGGTACACGGAAAATTAATGCTCAATTTCATCGATTAAGTACGGTACCAAATGAACAGTAATTAAAGTTTAGTAGCAATTACTTATAAATAAAATCATTAGATAACAATTAGGGAGAGACATTTTTAGCAGGTTCACCGTCGTATTACAAAATGCGACTTTAACTCAAATCTATCTCTTGGAGTTCGTTTTACATCACAAATATCAAAAACATAAACATTGATCTGGCTTTGCTTATAAAATTGTATAATTTTTGACAGCAGTATCAAACTTTACTACTATACCAAAAGGATATAATAGATATAAGTTTCAATAAACTAAGCATCACTGAAATCATCCCCAAAGCAAAGATAATACTTTTATCTACATTTTTTAGAAGCCACTTAAAAATCAATCAATCTCACCTAACCGAATTCAGCAAAAAACTTACATAAGGCACTCAAAGTGTTACTCAAGTGTCGTATTGATTTTTCGACCATCGTCAAAGTTTACCAACACAAAACTCAGACGTCCTTATCTAAAGGGACATCCCAAGTACCCCAACGGAACCAAAACACAAGACGGCCCAATTTCCTCTCACTGCAATCAGCATCTGTAGCGAACTTCCCGCGACCCCATCGAGCCTTAGGGCGACCGAGTCTTTGCACTTGCCCAAATGATCGAACGATTCCATTCCTTACAGCTTACCATAAAAAGCGATAGTAACGCTGCTGGTGAGCTAAATAATAAGTTGGCAGTACATCGTGCCATTCTGTGCGCCATGCCACAATTAAATGTGTCCACAACACCGATTCTCAATAGCGGTACACATCGCTGCGTTCTGCACAATCGCTATTTTGTGCGCATTTTTGCCCCCGGGGGCTGTTTTGCAAGCTTTCGTTTGACGTCTGTTGTTCGGTGACTAATCGCGATTTTATTCACTTGATTGTGATTGTTGACCTTCTTTAATGAATGTCGAGTTTACGTAATTGGATAATCGTACCAGTATGGCAATGTATTGATCAAATACATGCATGCGTCTTTAGAAAAAAGTTTCCTTATTGACTCAAAGTGTGATTGGCTAATTTTATGCAAATACGTTGTTTTTTGAAGTGACAAATTCTTTAGCCCTGTTAATTACTTTTAAGTTGCGGAAAATCTTATCAGCACCGTCACCGACATGCTGATGCGGCTTAGCGGCGTAGTGTCGGAGCGGTAGAGCAAATCCAGAGTGAATCCGTTTCTTCTACGTATGCACGCTCCATAGAAGATCCCATCGTCGCTTAACATCAGAACGTCTACTCTCTTTCTACGAAAAACGTAATTTCGAAATAAACTCGCGACTTTCCTACTTACTTTTTCGTAGAAAGGTTCGCACTTGACCACCATCTCGCGTGGACGTCTACTCTAGACGTCCACGCGAGATGGTGGTCAAGTGCGAACCTATTATAGTAAAGAAAGAAGAGCAGTGTAGCGGGACTAGTTATACTCGATTTGGATGAATGAAATCTTGTGAGTTTGCGTCACCGACAATGCAATAGCAGTGTATTTGTAGCTGTACAGGTGATGCATAGTGCAATATTGGTATCCGTTCTTTCAATAAACTTTTTTTCACAAATCAATGTGATAACCAACGTTAGACAAACTCACGGGCCGTGAAATTATTATTATCCAAAAAAATATTTAAGAAATTGGTTATACCTATCACAAAGTAATTATTTGACACACATTCATTCTATAATGTATTGTTTGACAAATTATTCTTTCAATATTTTTGTTAACTACCAAATGCTTAAAAACAAAACCAACACTTGACAAATTTTCATTTTGTAATATTTTGTTTGATAAGCAACTCAATTTATAAAACAAACATTTATTAAAATACATAAAACTTGATAGTAATTTTTGAATATTTAAGTATCGACCATATCGGGACGATTAGGTTACTCAGCACCCCGACTCCACCTAGTCTAGTATACCACAGTCTCCCTCACGAGATCGGTAAAGCTGACTCACATTATGGGACCGGAAGTTTATAACACTCTTCCTACAATAGTTAAATCAGGGCCGAGTTTGGGCAGCTTCAAAAACCGATTAAAAAGCTGGCTTATCGATCAAACTTTTTATAGTTACTGCGACATTTTAAAGAGTGGTAAACTCACAATAAAATTGTAAGTTAATTACAATTGTATTAAACACATATGTTCATGGTTGACACTTATTTGTACGATACTTATTATCGTACAATAAAATGTTCAATTTAAACTTTAAAAATGTAAACTCATTGTATGCTCTTTTGTGGCTTTTTTAAATTGACGTGTAAATTGTACATTTATGAATAAAGAACTTTGACTTTGTCTTGTTGGTACTACCCCTAGACCCCTAGAGCGTATAGTATAAAAAATGCGGGAGCTAGAAGCTCAAGGGAGGTCCTGAGTGGAGCGACCTATGCGTGGCCAAGCGTAGCGAAGGGGGGAGGTGTCGAGCGAAGCGAGCCGGCGACCTCCGTAGTGAGGCGCAGGAGTCCGAGTATGGAGAAGCGACACTCAGGGCTAACCGCAGAGCTTCTGGCGGGACCCGTAGTCAGTCTCAGTGACAGACCTTAATTATTGGAGCGGTGGTCAAAAGAGAATGACAGAAGCAAATCAGAATTGATAGTTTACATAGACAAATTATCGGGTATTTTTATAATATTTGTTGCAAATTCTATTTTGATAAATGCAGTTAATGCATCTTTAGTATCTTTAGTAAATGCATCTTTAAAATTTGTAAAAAGAATAATTTATGAAATTAAAACTGTACAAAAAACAAAATGTTATTCGTTATATTGCCTAAGTGAAACGTTTGCCATGTAGTTGGTTATAAATTGATGGTTTGTAAAATAAAACATTTGTTGATGTTAAGATATTTTTGAAATAAATATCATGCGAAACGTTGTTTGTAATTGAAACATTTTTGTGTTGTAAAGTTTTTGCATTGAATATGATACGATTAGTTGGTTTTAAAGTGATGTTTTGTCAAAAAATGATTGTGAAACGTTAGTGAACCTGCAATATTAGTGCTGTTTGGTACTCAAATTCTAATTCTTTTTCACTTTTTTATGGGCCTGATATACAAGCTCAAAGTCACGCAACGGCAAATTGAGAATCTTGTCTTGTGACGCTTGTGTCTTAAAGCGTCTTGTGACGCTTACGACGCTGCCGAAACGTCGAGGTAATTAAATAATAACTTAAATACAAATACAAGTGCAAATATCTATTTTGTTGTTTGTAGGTAAGATAAGATGATCCAAAACAAATCGTGATTATGACTTGTCTTATGTAACATTTATTATCAAAATGAGTTCAATTCGCGAAAGTTTAAAAACCACTTACTTAAATCCGATGTGCCCCGTAGGGTTAGAAACGCGAGGTGTGAACAGCACATTCCAACGTCTCACGAGTCGCAATTCGAAGTTTACCGATCAAACATGAGTTGGCAGCTGATCGGTGTTGGATTCCAGCCGTGTAAGCGAGGCGGACCGCGGGCCGCGGGCGGTCCTCGAGTGTTTGTGGTCTTCAACTGTAACAGGGTTGAGGACCTATGGCGAAAATGTGTCAATATTCTATGAGTAATATAATATTTCAAGCGTTTACACGAAAACGATATGTTAGACGGGCAAAGTCAATGTGTTTTAATCTTAATAAATAAAAACCTAGCGTCATTATATTTATTCCCAGTGAACTCATCACCAAGTCAATTAACTGGCATTTATGTGTATATTTAGGTCGAATTTGAAGGATAAGACAGTTTTTATTTTATTTAATGGTCTTTATATGACAATGTCCTAGCGAAGCCGAAACGGGCCGCTAGGTGGTAAACATAAATTTACAAGTCAGCTACAATAATTTGGAAAACCTACCCATGTGTTTTAAATAAACGTAAGAAAACATTAAAATTAACAAAGCAATGCCACCATGATCATCGAAATCATAGCAATTAATTTCATTTTTTTTTTAATTTACAGTCGTTTTCTAATAGTTCTTCATAATTATAAAACGTTTGCTCGATTAGCTAAGGTTTGAGATAATTATTAAAGCTGTTCAAGTTCGATGCGCCTATCACCGAATCGGGTGATCTGTTGTAAAAGTACCTTTTGCTACGAGGAGGAAATGCGTTTTCTCTTAATACCCTACGGAGAAGTCTGGACCGCTCTCGCTTTTTTCTGCGAACTCGCCGCGGCATGCTCGTCCCCAGGCCCTCCTATGGGAAATACCCCCATCATCAGTGAACCTGAACCCATACGAAACACCAGTGGCAGGACTAGAGTCCTACCTGCCAGCAGAAGTCAGAAGCAGTCCGCCTGGGGAAGGACCACACCTTTGCCAGTTATTCTACCGCCAAGCAGTAATGTACAAACATTACTGTGTTCTGGTTTGAAGGGCAATATTTCCAGAGAAATTACAGGGTAAAAATAGGTGACAGACACCCCTGCATCTGGTCACCCTTGGTCTCCCGCATCTCTAACCCTAACTTAGCCAGCGTGTTGGATTCTGACCTTGTTTCTCTCTTACTGAGAGAAGACCCCTAGTCCCAACACCATTCTAAATCACTTTTTGCAAGTGCTTGTTTGATTTATTCCTCGCTAGTGAAGTTGTTTACCCCACCGGGCACAGCTGAAGTGCGATTCCGCAGGCGGTCGCGAGTGTTTGCACTACGTGTTTGGATGGATGGGGTTGGCGCCTGCATATTTGATCTACATTCAACGCTTTCGCTGGTCTTGATTTCTATTAGGGTTTAGTGACATTGTAAATTTAAAAATTAGCAGTCATCGGACCGACAGAAGAGAATTTAGAATTACTTAGATTTTTAGTATTGAACAGCATTAATGTTATACGCAATACGTCACCTGTAGGTAAATCTATATTTTACGCATGTCGGTGAACTCACAAGATTTCACATAAACAACCCACTAAATGTCCCTGCTGGGACTCGGGGCCTTTTCTCGCAAGGAGAGAGTCACCACGCTGGCCCAGTGCGGGTTGGTGGATGACACACGCCCTAAGTACATGCCAGTTTCCTCACGATTTTAATTCACCGTTTTAAATTAGCGGCATTACGCACATGACTTCGAAAATACAGTGGTGCCCGTGCGATTTGAGCTCGGGGCTTTCGGATCGGCAAGCGCTGTTCTCCCGATTAGACCAGCTGTAACTTACAAGACTTCAATTTCAATCATCCAAGAAGTTTCTTAATATGTCGATGACGCGAGCCCAAGAGATTATCGCTATCAAAAAGTCAACGCGGCTAAAAAAAAAGGCATTTATGTAAACCTTTGTGTACATTCCGGACACAATACTAATACAAGTCTAGCCTCAAACTAAGCAAAACTAGTACCTAATATAATAATATGGCTATCAGACAGCTGATATAATTATTTTATAATAATTGTAAAGATTAGGGCACGACTTTCCGCTTTTCCGCACACTTTGGACTGATTATATTTAGATCTTCGTCGGTTTATGGCTAATTTAGATGTGCTCAATCTAAGTAGGTAGTATAGTTAGGGATGTAGTAGTTCTTAATAAAAACACAGATAAGAAAATAGTTATGATAAAAGCCAGCATTTTGGTCTCCCGTCGTGTAGATCAAGCTCTCGGAAAGATTTCTTTTTAATTTATTTGGCTCAAAGCAAAAACCATTGCCATTAAGCGAAGTAATGCTGGCACGCTGGGTACGTTTTCGATTGGTACTTAATCTGGATATCTGGTAAATATCTAAGTAGGTACGTAGTGTAGTTCTCATTGTAGTTTAGTTTGTTCACAAAGAAGGCTCTGCATGTTAAAAAATCATCAAATCTGGAATGAAATATTAAAAGATGTACCAGTCTGTACAGTCTCCTAAAAATGTGTTTTTCGTTCAACTGGACACTCTGTATAGGACAGTTAAACCGAATTTGTTTCACGCTGGCGTTTCCACTGAAGCTGCACTTTCTAAAAATGTTTCAAACATCGGTTGAAAGAGTCCATTAGGCGTCCATTGAGGTGAAAAGGTCGATTCGGGACAAAACGCGTCCACTCGCGAATTGCCCACTCGGATCTAAACGCTCCCAATTCCGCCAAGTGACGACAAAAGCCGACTTTTAGCGGCAACAATGAGCGAATGTAGCAAATTACCGCTTTTTGGGGCTTGAAAGCGTTCGCTGAGGCGCACCGACGCAGGCGACGCGACGCGTATTGTCGAGGGAAACCAACGATAACAATAAACAGTTAAAAGGAAAGTAGTATTTTGCGTGCTCGTTCAATGGTAATAGGTGTTAATGTGTCGGATTCGCTGGGCAGAGTGAATGGCCCGCCCGTCGGTCGTCGGACCTCACCCCTCCCTTCGCTGTATTTTTATAACAAATCGACGGATCGCTGATTGACAACATTGTGTTTTTTCTCGTGTTGAATTTTTAATGATTTGATTTTGATGCGTGTAAAATGTTGAGTTCGTTTTGATTGAATGAGTTTGTTGTATGTTTTACGTTTACTCGTGAATATTCAGAAAATCATTAAAGTACTTACGTATTTAAAATCCCTTGGTGTTGAGACATTGGGGCCCATCTCATTTTTATAATCCTTTGTCAAGGCTGTTGTCAAAATGCTGACGTTTATTTGGCTCACCGTATAAGCTTTGCCATTTAGGAACACAGTAAAGTTGGTGGTAGAATAACTAGCCAAAGATACGATACTTTCCCAGGCAGACTGTAAATAACTTATCTCTACTAATCTTTCCACGTACCTGCTATAACTATGAAGAAAATACTGTCAGGTCAATTTCTAAATTCTGAGTTGACTTAACACTGATTTATTGGACGACAATGAGCGTGAGCTCTGAAGTAAGCAGGTAGGCACCTATTTTGAATCCTACTAATATTATAAACGCCAAAGTTTGTAAGAATGTATGTTTGTTACTCTTTCACGCAAAAACTACTGAAGGAATTTGGATGAAATTTGATACATAGATAGATAATAGGCTGGAATAACACATAGGCTATTCTTGATTCCGGGAAAATAACAAGATCGGGAGCTACGCAGGTTTTTACTCTCGTTACGCAAAAGCCTCAGCAGCGTACGAATACCTGTATTTCGCTTATCAGATCCTTTTTGCTTACCGTGTGAAAGACATTTGGCTTTATCATCTTCAAATTATGAATTTATTTGTATCAGGGAAAATTTCATTAGGTATTGATACTACCAGTCTCCAAAAGGGATTCATATTGGTTGGGACTACGGGCACGCGTCTGCCCTCCTACTTCTTATCTTTAAATCTTACCGGCCATCACCACTTTTGACTGTCATTTTAGTCGCAAATTTACAAAAACATTTTATACCCAAGAAAAATCAGAAACAGTTACCGTGTACAAAGCGCATTTATCTTGCAGTCGGCTCGCTGATTAGGGCACATGCAGACAGTCGGAGGAATATTAGGCTGCATTTACATGCGGCAGCAGAGCTGCCAGCCTGGGGCGCCGAGCGGAGAGCCTGGGGCGCCAAACGGAGAGCCGGGGCGCCGGCCGGGAAGTTATTGCATTACCGCAGTGTCGGCTGCTCGCCGCAAACTGACTTCTCTGCTAATGAACTCACAACTACGTAACTGCTTGCTAGCTACACACAATACGACGTTTCGTACATACATTATGAAGCGTTTATTTAACTTTACCTGTACGACGGACAAATTGCCTAATTATTCAAACAAATAAAAGAAAAATGGTCAAAATCGGATCCTTTTGAAAAAAAATTAAGTTAGTACGACTCTTAATAGTGTTTCTATCTATCTATGTTAAAAATTCAAATTAGGGAACTTTCTTTTTCCAACTTAGTTACATAACAATTCCACTGTGTTTCTTTTAAATTAATCGTTTATATTTACAACATTATAACTACAATATTTGTTATTTACCTTAGAATTCTGAATTTGAAATCGAAATCTACTTGCTGGCTGGCTAAATGGCGGTTCAGTGTACCTAAGCCCATAAAAGAAAAGAAAAAAAAAACAAATTACATTCATAGTAAAAGTAGGCCATTTACTTTTACGCATTATCACATTTAAACACATCAAACTTCTAGAACAATGTTTAGTAGCCGTGAAATTCTTGATTTCTATACGTATCTATACTAATATTATAAAGCTGAAGAGTTTGTTTGTTTGTTTGAACGCTAGGATCTCGGAAACTACTGGACCGATAGGAAAGATTATTTTTTGGTTGGATACTCCATTTATCGAGGAAGGCTATAGGGTATATAACATTACGCTACTATCAATAGGTACGGAGTATGAGTGAAGAATGTAAAGAAAACGGGGAAAAATATTTCTCTTCGAGAGCTTTAGTTCCGTGAATTTAAATTCTCTTTGGTCGTTGAAGTCTGTGACGGCGCGTGTCTACATTTGAAGTTTGTGTCATTTGAAGTAATCAAATTTGTTCTACAACAATGCATTGTTGCTTATTTACGTATTTTTAGGGTTCCGTTAAACGTAATAAAGTGGCCAGCAATGGATATTTTAGTATGAATTTTCCTCAAATAGACGCGGGTGAAACCGCGGGGCACAGCTAGTCTAATATAAAATAAGCTATCAGTAATTGTACCGATGTAGTATTCAAACACACTATCGTCGTCTAGCATAGAGTATAAAACTATACTTCCAACATTGCAGTAATATAGTCTACTTTATTTCTCCTGAAAATGGTCCATAGACCAATTAAAAATGAAATCCCACAGTGATTTTCAGATATAATCGAAATATAAAACGCTTTTTAATCTGTCTATTTATATTTTATCAACAAATCTTCGTCTACATCGATTAACGATAGAAAAAAAATACCAAAATTATGCCACGCCGATGTTATCGACCTAATCTACACTTAATCTGAGTTTAAGTTCGTAAGTATTTGTTAACAATAGGTCTATCTGTATGAAAATAGTCAGGAAGTTGACGCATTGGTCCCTTCCTTTGAGCGAGGGTAACCTGTTGTGGTTTTGCTGGATTATCGTTAAATTTTATTGTTGAACTGATAACGTGTTTGTTTGTTTGAACGTTCATACGTAATTCTGGGATAAGGGAGGTTTACGTCTGTTAAGATTTATCTTGTCGACAACATCTTTAGTCATTTTAACATCGGCTTATTTCTGACGGTCAAAATTGGTTTCTGCAAACATTTGCAACTATTTTTAACCGACTTCAAATAAGGAGGTTCTCAATTCGGTTGTATGTTTGTTGTATGTATGTTACGCGACAGTTCCGCCGATTGTGCATCGATTTTGACTTTTTTCTTGTTAAATAGATAGTTCAGAGTGTTCAGAGTTCTCATTTAAAATTTTATCGAAATCTGTGACGTGGTTTTTGAAATATCAAATAGATAACTAAATTTATTTATGCTATATCTCGATGACTTGATTGAACAAAAATTATGAAATTTAGTTAAGTGTCTGAATTTAATTTAAAATTGTAGTCGGCTTTTGTTTTTTGGAGAAAATAAAATTATTATGACCAATTAACGCCGTTTTTTAAATGTTTTGTAAGGATAATTTTCAACGCTTGGGACGTCAACATACCGACTCCAAAATACTATTTCGAACTTATTGACGAGTCAAGTTTTGTAATACAGTGGTCTGATGTGTTTGACAGTTTTACTTAGTCGTGGCCGTGGTGGTGCACTGGACAAATAAGTCCGATTTTTCAAAAGTGAGATCGTAGTAACTTACCTCAGAGTAATTTTCCAAGTAACGATGTGTCCTTATCATCAATCAACCCGCATTGCAACCAACCAGCGTCGTGGATTATGACCTGGACTTTCGCCTTATGATCTTCTTGTACCTACCTACCCCAAATCCCAATTCCCACCCGTGGGAACACACTCACTTTTCCCACACAATACGTTTCGTGGTTGACGTTCCAAGTATTTGGACGAGGAATTTTGACTCCATTTTTGTGATAAGAACGTCTAGGCTGTAGAATACGTTGCTTCGGTAAGTTTTTCACAATGGTTACAATATTACCAGTAAATCGTAAGTAATGAAGTTGTCCGCTGCTAGTTGTAGTGCTGTATTTCATGTCACATTTTTGTTGTGTAAGGTGGATATAAATTAGTCATATTTTTTGTATTTGGGGTTACGGGGTTTTAACTATTAGTTGTATTTAAGTTGTATTTACTTAATTAATATACTTAAGTTGTATTTAACTATGTTTCAGAATTTCTATTGTTATTGTTAAATTATAGTTATCTTTGGTTGATTATATATTAATTTGTTTTATATAGTATTTAATTAGTAGTATTGGGAAAGATGTCAACTCGCTTCGCCTAACCTTGTATGTAGGCGAGTTTCCTTTAAGCTGGTTGCCTGGAAGAGATTGCTCTAAGCAATAAGGCCGCCATTTGTGGTGCTAGTTCGTAAGTGTTTTACTGTAATATTTCTGTTTTTGTGTCACAATAAAGAGTTATCTATCTATCTAATATTGGTGTCGGTTTATCGGTAGATAAGTACACATCATATACATAGACAGCATCGCTTAACATATCGCGAGGTGGCGGTCAAGGGCAAACCTACAATAATATTAAAATCATCGTCATCTGCAGTCTGCAGACGTCCACTACTGGACATAGGCCTTCCCCATACAACTCCACAAAGACCGGTCTTATGCCGCCTCTATCTACCAACTTCCCTCGACCGAGACAATATCATCGGTCCATCATGTGGGGCCCATCTCACAAGAAAGTATTAATAAAATAAAAATGTCAATACTGCTGCATACCGCAGAGAAGACAAAAATAATGAAAGTAGTTTTTCGAAACGTCAAAGTTACATAAAGAACAAAAAAGCGAAGTAAAACTTTACGTACTGAATTATAAAAAGTTATGCATTATCATATCAGATCAGCATCACGATGTTATCTTAGGCGCGGTACAGTTTGCAAGCGGCGCCGCAAATTATAGACCTCGGACAACATCGGCCGGCTCCGCTGATCAAATCCGACGTTGACGGACACCACATCAAGGCGATAGGTGGCCTTTATAATACCACTCTAGCTGCAAATATGAAGGACTACGCAGAAGATATGCTTACGCGAAAGGGGTAGGTAGGTAGGTAGGTACCTTATAGCATAAGCTTATTTCGTAGGGATTGGACTCTTTGCACACTCCGCCTGGGGAAGTACCTTTGCCAGTTTTCTACCGCTGAGCAGTAATGTGAAGTATCACTGTGTATCAAGTATTCCGGTCTGAAGGGCAATGTTTCCATGAAATTGTAGGTCATTGAGATACACATCTTATATCTCTGAGTGAAGAGTGCAGCACAGTGCTAGGTAATGATTTATGATGATGATGATGATGTTAGTTTTTGGGGTCTACGTGTTCCAATAGCTCCGTGTCACTGTGCTGTTTTGTGCCAGGCATGTTGCTTACCATCAGGAACATGTCCTGCCCGTCTCGTCACTTTATACTATGAAAAAAAATTGGCAGTCATAGGAACTGCCGTTAGAAGTGAAAACTTATAACTCAGAATTTTATAGCTCACTTTGGAAACTACGCAGGTGAAAGAGGGCGTGGCAATGACGATATCCATCTAGAAATGCGTTAGCACAGCCAATAGGAAATGCTTATCAATGGGCACCCAAAAATATCTTATCATTCCCGAGCGTGACGCTAGAATTCAATATACAGCCCACGAAAAATCTCTCTGTGGTGCGCCAACATAAGTTTTCATTTCAAACAAATTAAGCACCGATACGGTCTACGATGGAGCATGCTTTTCAGAGGTAGAAGACACCAAGATTGTAACCATTGGGAGAACTCCACCCATCAACATCAACAGCCCACTAAACGTTCCCACTGCTGGGACTCGGGGCCTTCTCTCGCGAGGAGAGAGTTAAGGCCATAATCCACTACGCTGGCCCAGTGCGGTTTGGCGGATGACACATGACTTCGAAGGATTCTTGGCACATGTCGGTTTCCTCACGATGTTTTCCTTCACCGTTTTAAGTAAACGGCATTACGCACTTGACTTCGAAAAGACAGTGGTGCGTGTGGGGTTTGAACCCGGGGTCTCCGGATCGGCAGCCGCCGTTCTCCCGACTAGACCACCGTAACATTGGCAGAACTCCACTCATATAACTTATCTATTCCACTCTCAGACCAACATGGTTGAATCCTCGAAGATTCCACGGCCAAAACGTTCTTATACAAAATTGGAGTCGAACCTTCACGTTCGAGACTTTGAAACGGCAAACATAAAACGAAGTCGTTTTTTCGAAAAAGTATTTATCATGTATTAGATCATGACAGTTGTTAAATGCGAGTTTTCATATTTATGTTGTCCGAAAATGTCATCTATGGTAAAAAATACGCTGGGTTCCTTACTATGTTTTCCTTTATAAGGCCGGGTCACACAGAGGCGATCCGGTAGCGATAGCGATCCGATAGCGAGAGCGATCCGATACCGAGTATGGGATCGTGCCCGCTTGCTGTGTGTCAGGTTGCATACAAATTCGAACATTACAAAAAATATCGTCTCGCTATCGGATCGCTATCGCTTTCGGATCGCCTCTGTGTAAACACTACATTGTGTTGAGGCCAGTGGGGATGACAAAGTCGCACATCTGAATTTGGAAAAACACTCAAGAGGTGTAATCAGGATTCGAACCTGCAACGTCACGATTCTGAAATCGGAAGTTCCAGCCACTACTCCACTACGGCCGTAGCTATTGTGTTTCCCTTCAACTCTTCAGTCAACGATAACTTTAATAAAGGATCGAACTATGAAAACAAGACAAAAAATCAGTTGTCCCAAAAATTATGTCAAGTCATTTAGGTAGGGAATGGTTTGTATTTATTAGATTAGATTTAAGATTTTCTTATCGCGATAGCAGGGTACCTACCATCATACTAATATTATTATCGCGAAAGTTAACAATTAAAAAAAAGTAAATAGAAAGAATATATAGGTAGATGTATGGATGATCCTCTTAAGCAATGGCCACGTACACCAAAGAAAAAACAGACCTCAGGAACAGAACACAAACACACCCAAACTGGACCGATTACACAAAGAGTTGCTACAAAACCTGTAAATACAATAGACACCCAGACTATCAAAATAACACCAAAAAACAAAAATAATGTATCTAATACCTCTAAATCCCCATCTAAATCCCCAGTATATAGCCAAAACGGTAAACTAAAACGCGTATCACCAAAAAATATAGATAAAAAACAAATATGTATTTTAAGTACCACTAAAAAACATAAGATATTGCAATTAGCTGAAAACACAGTACCACAACAAAAAACATATGACATTTGCCACCACTTAACACCAAATGTGGGCACTAAACAACTCATCAAAGGTTTGAACACAAAACTGACTAAATTCACCAAAAATGACTACTGCATTATTCTAATCGGTGAAGAAGACTTTCGAACACAGACTGATCACTTTGACTTGACGCATGGAATTCAGGAGATGATGGATAAAACTAGGAACACAAACATCATTTTGTGTTTACCAGTATTAAAAACATCCATACAAACAACACATGAATATAATTGGAGAGTAAAACATTTCAATAAACTATTAACTCTAGAACTCAGAAAACACAACCATGTTACTATATTTGACCCAAATAGTACTGTGCCATTCTCCTCCTACATGTTCAACAAATTTAATGGCACAATAAATGATTACGGTGTAAGAACTATGTTTGAGTACTTGTACAGACAACTTGATGATATTGAGCGCCAATACATCAACTGCCAGGGAGGCTCAACAGGTGCTCAGCATGGATCTGAATCTGAACCTAATCTTAAATTTTTTCGCAAATAAGCATATCAACATTTTGCATCAAAATATAGCAGGATTGATAACAAAATCAGAGACACTTTCACTGTGCCTTGATGAGCTTCTTGATAAAAATGTACCGGTGGATGTAGTTTGTATCACCGAACATAATATGTTGGCTGGATATGAGCAGTATCTACACTTACCTAATTACTCATTGGCAACCACCTGTAGTAGACCAACTATCAAAAGAGGTGGTAGTTGTATTCTTGTTAGAAATGGTAATGAGTGGACTGAACTTACCCAAGTAAAACAATTTTCTGTTTATAATATAATAGAATGCTGTGCAGTAAGGCTCACTAGATATAATGTTGTTGTACTTTGTGTATATAGAATTCCATCTAGTACTCGTAGTAACAAAGATACCTTTTTTTCAATCTTAGAGAATGTTCTATTGCACTTGCATAAAAATAAATATTATCACATTGTCATGGCTGGAGATTATAACATAAATGTACTAAAGCTTGATAAGACTACAAAGGACTTTGAATGCCTATTATCCAATTTTAATTTGTCATTAGCTATTAAACAACCTACTAGACCAGTAAGTCAAACTTGCATAGACAACTTTGCACATGACTTTAGGAGCAAGTGCAAGGCAGAAGTGTTGGGATTGGCTCTGTCCGACCACACCGCTCAATTGTTGAGATATCCTGTGAAAAAAATATGTATTAACAAGTATTGGCGGAAAAAATGTAGAGATTACAGTGTCGAAAATATAATAAAATTTCAAAGTCACTTAAAGAACCTTACTTTTTCAGATATATATGAAATATTTGATGCAAACTTAGCATACAACACATTTATAGATTTATTTAAGTTATTATACAACTTGTGTTTCCCTTATAGAACTGTAACAATCAATGTAACAAGAAATGCAACATGGCTGTCTCGTGGGTTAAAACTATGTAGTAAAAAGAAAAGGTTGTTGTTTAATAATTGTCGAACTAAACCCTATGAAGAAAATAAGGCAAAATATAAAAACTACACCAGATTGTTCAAAAAAATTATCAAACTAACACAAAAAGCTCAAAACAATTACAAAATAAAAATGTCAGACAATAAATCAAAAACTACTTGGCATATTATAAATAGATTGAGAAATAACTTACCTAAAATGTCCATAGATAAAATCCAATGTAATGGTCAACTTTTGACAGACCCAAAACTAATGGCTAATGCATTTAATAACTATTTTGTTGATAAAATTACTCCATTACCTAGTTCTGGTATAAATGTGACACAAAATATTGATAGAACTCAGAACTCAATGTTCATGGCGCCATCTACACCACATGATATTCTCAAAATCATAAATTCCTTAAAAAACACTAATAGTGTTGGATATGATGAGATATGCACAAAAATTATAAAAACTGTTAAAGAGACTATCTGTAGCCCTCTTAGTCATATAATCAATTTATGTATAAGTACAGGCACATTTCCCGAGGCCCTTAAAAAAAGTATAATCATACCTGTATTTAAAAAAGAAAATAGGGAGCACATGGAATATTACCGACCTATTGCCCTTATACCTATAATGTCAAAAATATTTGAAAAATATTTTAACCAGCAATTCATTCAATATTTTGAAAAATACAACATACTTTGTAATGAGCAAAAAGGTTTTAGAAGAAATAAGACTATAAATATTGCTATATATGATTTTCTTAACAATGTAATGAAAAATGTTGATAATAACAATGCTATATGTACCATATATTGTGATATGACCCAGGCATTTGACTATGTCAATCATGATATTCTTCTGAGTAAATTTGAAGCCTATGGGGTTAGAGGTAATGTGCTTGACTTAGTAAAATCTTACCTAACAGACAGAAGACAAGTAACTAAAATTACGAAGATTAATACTAAAACTAAACAGGAGGAAATATTCACCTCTAAAGAAAGAACTGTCAAATTTGGTGTGCCGCAGGGAAGTGTGTGGGGACCGTTTCAATTTATTGTCTACATAAATGATTTTCCTAAAGTAATTGAGCATCCAATGTCACTATTTGCAGATGACAGCACAATAACAATAGCATGTCAAGATAAAGCTAATTATGAGGAAGATATCAATGCCGCACTAAATTCATCTATCCATTGGTTAAACATTAATAACTTAAAAATTAATTTAAACAAAACCAATTTCATGCAATTTACTCAAACAAAAAATTACTTGAGTAACATAAACATAAATTATCAAAATAAAAAAATTGCAGAAGTCACTACAACAAAATTTTTGGGCCTAACAATAGACATGAAATTGAATTGGAAGGCACATGTTGAGATTCTCTGCAAGAAGCTGGGTAGCTCGGCATATGCTCTGCATAGGCTTGCTCCAGTGGTAAAGAAAGAGGCTCTTCTTACATCTTACCATGGATTGGTGGCATCAGTCTTGAGATATGGGATAATTTTTTGGGGGAATTCAACTGATACAGCCTCAGTTTTCAAAGCACAAAAACGATGCATTCGTGCTATGTTCGGGATGCAAGTTACAGATAGCTGTCGACAAGTATTCATAGACAACCAAATATTAACCCTGCCATGCCTGTACATATTTGAAGTTATGTGTTTTGTAAGGAATAACCCTCATTATTTTCCTCTATTGAGTGACAAAGTAAAACGTAACCGGCGTGATAGGTGTAGACTGCTCATAGACAAACGCAAAAAAAAGATTATGAGTGACAGCATTTTTTGTATGGCTCCTCTTTTATATAATAAGCTGCCAAATGCCATAAAAGAACTTAACATAACAATGTTCAAAAGTAAACTAAAAAAAATGCTTATACACAAATGCTATTATACTGTAACTGAATTTTTAAATGATAAGGAAATTAATTGGAATACTAATATTTTAGACATTGTTTAACATGAAACTTTTACAATCTTTAAACCTTATTCCATTAATATCTCAATAGATATTATTATTCCATTATGAAATTTGACATTCAACTGACATAAGACCAAATAATGATATATTGTATCATGATGAATTAGTTTGCACTGTATTACATTTTGACATCCTTTGAGTATTTACATGAATATTATAATTAACGACATTTTTGATTTTTTGATTATATACATTTATTGCACTTTATACATTCTTTGACATTCCTCACATGGATGAACTGCAAGATCTACTAATGCAAGACCTTAGACCCTGGATGGACATGTTGATCAAACTCAAAAACACAAGACAATATCCTGATGAAACACAAGACGTTGGCGAAATTGTGCTCACCAAACATTTATCTCACACAAATATATATGACCAAATAGAAGCCAGAAATGAATCGAAGATGAAGAATCAGATGACATAAATAAAAACCAGAAATTAATAGAAGATGAGGAAGAAGAAGACTTTAATCAGCTGACTATTATTTAAAAAATTTTTTTTTTTTGTTTTTATTTAAAAATTAAGACTAACAAATTGTCTTGCCAGACATATTGCATGCCTCTCGCAGAGGCCAGTTTGTATGGGGCAACTTTTAAAATGTTTTGTATTATCTTATCTTACCTACAAACAGCAATAAAGATTTTTGTATTTGTATTTGTATTTGGATGTTAGTTTCTCTTTCACGCAAAAACTAATGAGGGGATTTGGATGAAATTTGCTACGCAAATAGGTAATGGTCCGGAATAAACATAGGCTATCTTTTATCCCGGGAAAGTAACGGAATAAGAAATAGCCTGTAGAACTACGCGGGTAAAAACGCGGGGTGCTGCTAGTATTAAATATACATAGTTGTTTGTATGTTTGAATGTTGGACGTAGGCGGCTGAACGGATCAGGTTGAAATGTGGAACACGTTTAAATTTCAGTCCGAAAGAGCACATACATGTTTAATTCCAAAAATATTTGGTGCATGCATTTAACTTGATAAAATATAATTAAAATAATATGATAAAAATTACTAAATATTCCAACTGGCTGTAGATTTATCTGCATCTGTAGAATAATGTCACACTAATATTTTTATTAGCTCACTACACTAATAACGGGGTATTTGCCAAGGTTATATCTACCTACAACTGAATTGAGAACCTCCTCCTTTTTTTAAGGCGGTTATATCTTGCGACGATTTCTACATTGGCAAAATGTATGATTAGGTATATCCTGAAGTTTAATATTCGTAAGTTTAAAAATATCAGTTTTGATGATAAAATTGTTCCTAAAACAAAAAAATATCTGGAATTGGGAAACTCAGGCTATTGAACTGAAACTCACGGTATGTTCCCAACTGTTCCGACATAAATATCATATACATACATGGGTGATGTCTTTGTGTGCGTTGTTTGAGAGCTCGTTAGCTTGAATTCTATACACTCACTGTTTTGTAATACTCTCACCTATTGTAGGCCTCCTTATTATTAGTAGGTTTAAATACTAATTTCAAATTCCCACACATTTTTAAATGACCTGTTACAAACAGGTAAAGTCTTTAGAAAAGGTTAATGATTTCTTGCATTACCTTTGTTTGTTGGCGTTGGCATGGGGCCACGGGTACGCCCTTGCATTCTTCAAGCGGGAACACATTTAAAATCACTGTTTGCGATAAGTCTACCAATTGTCACACTAACTTTAATCATCAAAAATATAAAATAATAATGAATAATGATGTAAATCTATTGAAGAATATATTTTGTACTCATAGTACTCCTAATAATCATGTAGTATCTTTATACTGTATGTATTAATTATTTATATGTTATTTTGACTTAGACAAAGTCTTTTTAAAGCTGCATTTAATTGACGAGCTCTCTTTACATCTGTACTATTAATATTTGACATCGTTTGTTATTTAATCTTATAAAAAAACGCATCGCATTGAAATTGAACCAAATTCTTGAAAAATCTAAATTGTACTTCAATTTCTAAGTTATTTTTTTTTTTTTTTTTTTTAAATAAAGAGTGACGAGACGAGCAGGACATATGCCTGATGGTAAGCAATATGCCTGCCACATAACAGCACAGTGACACGCAGCTATTGGAACATGAAGAGCCCAAATCATTACCTAGCACCGCACTGCGCTCGTCACCCAGAGATCTAAGTTGTTATATCTCTAAGCCCTGTAATTTCTCTGGAAACATTGCCCTTCAGACCGGAACACAGTAACGTTTGCACATTACTGCTTGGTGGTAGAATAATTGACAAAGGTGTGGTACTTCCCCAGGCGGACTCTGCTAAGAGTCCTACCACTACTAAATTAATTACTTAATTACTAAATTTATTTGGTGTATTCAATAAAATCTTTCTATTTATCTATCAAATCATACTCGTACCCACACGAGGTCTGGGCTGTTCCTGGTACCGCACAATTGCCAGTCAAGGCGCTAAGGTAGGCGGCCGAGTATCGCAGGCTTTCTATGAATAGGTAAATAGCAATTACAAATTCCCACGTATATTCAAATTACCTGTATCTAGTATAAATCACCACATTCCAATGAATCATAGATAATTCACTCAGGTAAGGCTGTAATGAAAGGAGCTCAGTGGACAAGTGTGGGAAACCGTCCCTCGTTAGAGTAATCTCTAGTTTTAGCTTGAATGCATGTACTTTATTGTTAGTTATTAACCAACAAAAAAGCTAAATGTTTCTTAGAACATGTAAGTTAGGCTCAGCCAATTATTGTGAATCGATATTGATGATTTTTTTACCCGACCAAAATAAGGGTTATGTTTTTCGCGCGTATCTTGTATGTGTGTAAATTTCTTTATTCCCACGTATCTTCCAAACGGCTGGAAGGAATTTGACAATAATTATATCACTGCATTCGTCTCAATCACCCAAGTTTTCTTATATACATTTGTATTAAATGTTTTTCTGGTAAAAATTACCAGATGCGATTGCATCTGGTAATTTTTTACATGATTTTTTACATGAAAGTTATTTTGTTTAGTAGATCATCCGCCGCAAGACGTCCACTGCTGAACATAGGTCCTAGTAGATCATACTTCACCCATATAAATTGTATCAAAATTGGTAGAGCGGTCTTTTCTCACTTTTCACCATTATACAGGGTTATTGGTAATTAGCCTGCATCCGTTTAAGGGCATGTTCTGTATATTTAAACAAACAACTTTTGTTCTACAACTTTCGTTAAAACTCAATAGATAACCCAAAAAAAAAATTGTGTTTGTTGCCCTTTTTTGTACTGTTTAGCGACTTTTTAGTGTTTATTCACTTCGGCACGTCATTTTTTGCGCGTTAAATAGCGTACGCGCTCTTGTTACGAATTGTTACGAAGAGTTCGATGCTTTTAGACCATGCAAATATTTTTTTTTTTTTTTGCAATAGAAAAAAATCACTTTTTTTTAAAACTGTTGAACAAAAGTTGACGTATTGAATGTACCTAACATCCCCTTAAAAGGATGCAGGCTGATTACCAGTAACCCTGTATAGTAAAACTAAAAACTTTTATACGTATATTCTTCCGTATTTCTATCTACCAATATTTCGGTTGATCTTGATAAAATACAAGCGGGGAACGGACGGTACGCCGTAAAATTATATCCAAAACATTTTTTTTCCGTTTCTCCTCGAATCCGAAAGATTTACACTCTTACATATTCGTTTTATTGTGAAATTTTAAATACATTTTTTTTTACTTTTATAGGTTTACACTTGATTGCTAACATGATTCACTCTAAATAAAGTGGCCAAGTGCAAGTTGGACTCGCCCATGAAGGGTTCCGTTGCAGCAAGTCACATAATATACATAGTACACATAGTTCTTGTAGTTCGTTGTAACTTTGATCGAAGTTTCAATAATAGTGTATTTATGATGTACTAAAAAAAAATTACTCATCAGATCGAGTTCAAACTAATTTTCGTTGGTAGTTTACATGGTAATGTACATCATATATTTTTTTTAGATTTTTCATTTTCTTACTTTAGAAGTTAGAGGGGGGGGGGACACACATTTTACCACTTTGGAAGTGTCTCTCGCGCAAATTATTCAGTGTAGACGAAAATGATTTTAGAAACCTCAACATCATTTTTGAAGACCTATCGATAGACACCCCACACGTGTAGGTTTAATGAAAAAAAAAATTTTGAGTTTCAGTTCTTAGTATGGGGGGCAACCCTAATTTTTCTTTTTTTAAATTTTTTTTGTTCAAATATGAATGCGGTTCACAGAATACATCTACTTACCAAGTTTCAACAGTGTAGTTCTCACAGTTTCGGCAAAAAGTGGCTGTGACATACGGACGGACAGACAGACAGACAGACAGACAGACAGACATGACGAATCTATAAGGGTTCCGTTTTACGTTTTACGGAACCCTAAAAAATACTACTAATATTATAAATGTGTATAATGTCCTACTAATGTAAATGTATTCGTAATATCCTACTAATATTGTGGTAGGCATTGATTTGAACTCTTCATGTTCAAAGCTCTGTGTAGTACTGAGCTGATGTGCTGTGCCGCAATTTAAAATTAAACTCTGACTATGTAGTGAGGTAGTGCGAATACGTCGTCAAAGTATGTTTTAGATTTTTGTTAATATACTTATACCGTGTCCGTTGAATTTAAAGCATAGATAGGTAGGTATACTAGTAGTCTCTTGGTAAAAGTTTGACAAAACAGAGATTAATGCATTTGACTGTTTGATTGCATTTGATAGTATTACTTAACAGTTAGTTAATTAGTTGAAATTGTGATAACAGTAGCGCATAATCAAGCCACATAATTATCTATGTAAATATGTATATTTTTGTGCGTATAATGTAGGTATTCTCCGGATAAAACTAAGTAGATCAAAGGTAATTCTAGATATTTCGAGTCTTTTCGTACCACGGCCGTTATAACAAGATCAAAATGTTGGAAGATACTTTCGTATAAATAAAACTATTAACTCGGCGGTGTCACTCTCGGATTGCGTAGGTACCTACAAGTTTTTCGTTGTCATAATAAATTATTTTCGCCAAATATGATTCGTAAATAAATTAACATTTACAACTTGGAATGTCATCTCATACTAAAATTACTATAAATATCAATGTATGAATGTCTGGATGTTTGTTGCTCAATCACGTCGTAACGTATAAACGGATCAGGCTGAAATTTGGAATACAGGTAGATTCTAGTCTGGAAGAACATATAGACTTTTTATCCCGGCAACATAATGGGAAAGACGGGAACGGGAACTACGCGGGGGCCTGCTAGTACATACTTAGGTATATAAGTCTATTCATAAGCTAAGTTAATAAGTTTAAGTAATAGGTTTAAGCTTCAAAAGTTCATCCATCATCAGTCCCTATTTCAACTCCTTAATACCTTCTTTTTTTAAACTTTAGCGCATGTCCTTTCTCAGATACTAGACAATCGGTTTTTGTTAATTTCTTTTAAATCAGTTTTTCAGTAGATTATGTGTGAAAGCATAACATACAGGCAAACGAAATTACTATAGCTTTTACAATATTAGTAGAGATTTGAAGTTTTGTACGTATAATGCAAATTTTGATATCTACTGGTAAATTCATCAAAAATAATTGCTCTCTGCTTGAAAGTGACAACGAGAAAAATCTTTAAGCTCAACATATTAGTATTGTTATTTTTTGTTAAATTGTATCTCTTGTTTATCTTAGAAAAAAAGAGAATGTTATGTGTTAGTCAAGAGGGCAAATCAAATTATTTCGTTGTCCTTTTATTAACAAAACTAACCCTTTATATATAGTTCAGTAATTTGTATATTTTTTGTATAAGCATTGCTATTAAGCGTGTTAATGTTACCCACTGTCTACGCGTCGGACTAGTAGTGGACTTGATCATCCTGATTACCTATTGTACTGTAAATAGTTAGTGAGGTATATGGTAGTTCTTACTGTCCTTGAACCATTATGGTTTTACAAATGTTTCTTAGGAATTATTTCGATTGTATTAATTCAGGGCTGTCCAACCAATGGCCGCATTCGGCCCGCACTTTGTTTTAATGTGGCCCGGGACGCATGTTTTAATCAGAAAATAATGTCCGAGAAATCACTTCTACATGCAATGTGTCTGGCAACAACCAATGTAGATGTTGAAATTGATATAATCGTTAAATAAAGACAAATTAACGAAAAACCAATAAACGTGTAAAGAAATAGTTATTACCCTATATTTATTAACTTGATAACTGAACACCTTGTTTTATCTGCGGCTCTCCAGTTAACGGAGTCGATTTAATTAGCCCGCGAAGGTATGTAGTTTAGACAGCCTTATTAATTTTTTATTTTCTCACATAACATGAGAAAGTTGTACAAACATTTCCTTGATGCAAATATCTGAACATGAAGAGTTCAAATCTCTGCCCAGTGCTGCAGTTCGCTTGTCACCTAGATATATAAGCTTTTTCATCTCTATGCCCTGTAATTAATTTGTTTTTTGATAATTTAAAACAAAATGTAAATGATATATTTGATAATTTAAAATACACACTCTGGGAACGTAAATTTGTATTTCTCCAAAAACCTATTTATAAGTAACCTACTACAGTAATCCAAAAAATATTGCAAGACTTAGGTATACGAGCGAAAATGTTTTAGTATTAGGCCCACTGTCCACGCACGCGTCTTTTGTCGAATGCATGCATCCTACGAACAAACGCAAGACGTGCGGCTGTCGTGTCGTTGTCGTTTCGTGGACACAGACTTCATTATTTGTACGCAAGATGCAAGCATTCGTCTTGCATCCGACAATTGTCGAAATCGTGCGGATGTCGTGCAGCTACGTGGACAATTGGCCTTAGTAAAAAGTCAGTGACGTCAAAGGAAGTCGAAGATACAAAATTGTTCTTGCAATGTTCTGGTTACCGAAGTTTGTTATTAATGTATTAGAGAATACGACTACTTATATGTGAATTGAATTGAATCGTTACGGTGAGATTCATTTATAGTTAAACAAATTTATTTCGGGAAATGTATTGTGTTTGTATGGTGGAGCCAGTTCTCGAACCATGGTAACTATACCGTAATTAATAATACTGATGCAAAACAAATTTCCTATTTGTGCCTACCACAGTGTGCAAGTACCTAAATGTATTTGGGATTGTAATAAAATAATCAAATTCATTTTTCGATATTTCTATTTATTCAGAGATTTCATTGTAGTCAGATTATTTCATTATTCATACATATTCAATGAACAACTTTACGTCTATACGATATTAACAACGAAGATTAGACACCATTACGCATTTATTTACAAGTAGGTACAGTCTAGGAGAGTATCTACAGTAGCTTGGTCGATCTCAGACTTTAACATTAGAATTAAAATATTCATCAAACTTCGTTCTACCGATATATCATTGTAGAATATCTACACAAGTCAAATTTACAATAATTTACACGTTATAAACTATTTTACATAGAAACAGATTTAGGATAACACGATGTAACACAGGACAGTCCGCGCGTTGAAAAGACTTCAACGCGTACCACCAGAAATACACAAAAGGCCAGAACACACAAGAAGGACACGGTACACGACGAGGAAGGAAAGGAAGAAGAGTGAATTTAAAAAACAAGGAAAGGAATTTTGATCTGCAAACTATCACTAGGCGTAATTAGTCCCGACGGGAACTGGGTTAATACTGAGTATTCACAGGTATGTACAGGGTGACTCACGCGCGCGGCCTAGGTGTCGGGCGGGCGCAGACCGGGCCCGGCCGGCGCGGCGTGCCGGCGCAGCTGCGACAGCAGCGCCGGGTCCAGCGCCGGCCACCAGCCGCCCAGCAGCGGGTACGCCGGCGCCGCCTCCTCCTTCACCTCCTCCTGGTCGCTCGCCACCACGTCGATATCCTCCTCCGCCTCCTCTTCCCCGCTGCTGTCCCGCCGCGGCCGCTTCACCGGCACGTCGTCCGGCGCCAACAGCGACGCCACGTCGAACTGCCGCTTCCTCGCCGCCGGCAGCCGCCCGCCACCCCAGTACGGCATCGGCAACGCCGTCGGCGGCGGCGACTGCGGCGGCGGCGACGACGAATCCTCTCCATCATCGTCCACCGCCAGCCCCATATGCTTCCTCACTTTCCGCTGTGCTTTACGCCTTCGAAAATCACCCTTCCGAAAATCTTCCACGTTTGCCGGGTGTATCGCCCAGTAGTGTCCCTTCCCGTTGGCGGACCTCCCCGCCTTTACGAAGCAGTCGTTGAGGGATAAGTTGTGTCGGATGGAGTTCCTCCAGCCGGGGCCGCGCGAGCGGAAGTACGGGTAGTTGTCGAGGATGTGCTGGTAGATGTCCGAGAGGACGAGCTTGCGGTCGGGGGAGCTGAGGATGGCCATGGCGATGAGGCCGATGTAGCTGTGCTGGGGTTTCGGTTCTTCGGGTTGAAGGGCTCGTTGTTGGAGGAGTGACATGGAGAGCGCGAGGCGCGGGCCGTAGGGTCCGTAGCAGGGTGGTACGGCGGGCGGGTAGAGGCGCAGTCGTTCGGCGACGGCGTAGTTGTATAGCTGCAGGCGGTAGTGGTCGAGCGCGGCCGCGGTGACGGCCGGCGCGTCCTTGCCGAGCGGCCAGGAGCCTCCCTCAGCGCCGCTGCACATGTTGTCGGGCCGAGCGCGCGGCACGGTGTGCGCCCGCCGCCGCCGGCCGCCGCCGCGCGCCCGCCCGGGCCCGCGCCGGCCAATCAGCGCGCGCCCCGACTTGTATACGTGTTTTTGTTTAGCGACGCCCCACTCCGGCGGCTTCGCGACTCCACGCGCCCTACCTTGAGCCGGGCGTACGGTCGGAAGACGAAATAAGAGTGCTTAGACGTGAAAATATAAATATAGCTGCGGGAAATGCAATGATTAATAAAGTGGCTAAGTGCGAAATGGACTCGCCCATGAAGGGTTCCGTTGCAGCAAGTAACATAATATACATAGTACACATAGTTCTTGTAGTTCGTTGTAACTTTCATCGAAGTTTCAATAATAGTGTATTTATGACGTACTAAAAAAAAACTACTCATCAGATCGAGTTCAAACTAATTTTCGTTGGTAGTTTACATAGTAATGTACATCATATATTTTTTTTAGATTTTTCATTCTCTTACTTTAGAAGTTAGAGGGGGGGGGGGACACACATTTTACCACTTTGGAAGCGTGTCTCGCCCAAACTATTCAGTGTATACGAAAATGATTTTAGAAACCTCAACATCATTTTTGAAGACCTATCGATAGACACCCCACACGTGTAGGTTTGATGAAAAAAAATTTTTTGAGTTTCAGTTCTCAGTATGGGGGGCAACCCTAATTTTTCTTTTTTTTTAATTTTTTTGTTCAAATCTTAATGCGGTTCACAGAATACATCTACTTACCAAGTTTCAACAGTATAGTTCTCATAGTTTCGGCAAAAAGTGGCTGTGACATACGGACGGACAGACAGACAGACAGACAGACAGACAGACAGACAGACATGACGAATCTATAAGGGTTCCGTTTTTACGTTTTACGGAACCCTAAAAATGCATGTACAATGTGTTGTGAGATTTTTGTCTTTTTCAGCTTTGTTCTTTTGTCATGTTTGATGTGGTTTTTTTTTAATTTTGATAATTTTCTACACTTATTATTTAAATTCCATAGGGTTCCATAGTTATGTTGTACTGTTTTTTAATGATTTTTTTCTTCGATGTTCCAAATTGTGTTTTTTATCATTCCTATGTTGCTTTTTGCTTGGACTGTCGAGAAAAACTCATCTTACCTACGTCTTTTCTTTTAACTAATGATATTCGATCCATCTCTAAGCCACTTAGAGAGTGTAACGCGAGATGAGGAACACCGTTCCAAAAACGAATTACTTTTTAATAAATGAATAATTACTAGTCTAGTTTCACTACAAAAAATGGGTATATTTATCAGTTGGTAAATATTTATAAATTATACAAATGTTTTTGCTGACCATACTTTGCAAAACCGTTACAAATGACAACTTCGTAGCGAGTGCTTCCCTGTTATTTCAGAGATATCACAACACGCAACAACACATTACTCCTCAGGAGGCGAGCGAGAAAGAGACACAGCTATAAAAATCCTCCTCCCAACTTCGTTAGACAAGGATGCGAGACCGAGCAACAGTTCACATGTCGCTGCAAAGTTACGATTTTGTTTGCCAGCATAGTTTTGAACGAAACTAATCTTTATGGTGTAGATATAAGGTTGATATTGTTTCGTAGATGAGTGGCAGTTGTGTTGTTTTTGTATTGGTGATTAAATGATGAAGAAAAAGAGGTTGCGACTTACCAACGAGTGCGAAAGGGACAACAACTCGCGGTGTGAAGCGAGTGCCAACAATGCACGCCCATTTAAATACGCCATTTTGTTTACTGTCTCCACAGGCTGTGCTTTTGTGTTCTATTACAGAAAGCAGTGTTTTGTGGATTAAGTAAATTGCAGGAAATATTTACTGATTCCGAGCGAGACAATGAGGATGGCGCAGGGCGGAGTGTGTTTATGCGATTTCAGTTGGCTGATTATATTGTAGGCTGTATGATTTTTTATAGAATATAGGTAGAAGATACACCATTTGATGAACTTAGGTAGGTACCTATTAATTATTAACCAACCTTCACAAAAAAGATAAACTCCACTAAACTTAGTAGGTGTCTTATTTAAATTCCGTATCTATACTAATATTATAAAACTGAAAAGATTTTCGTTTGAACGCGCTAATCTCAGGGACTAAGTACTGGACCGATTTCGAAAATTATTTCACTGTTGAATATGTAAGTAGATCCCTGAGTGGTTTAGGCTATTATGTTATTTACCATGGGCGAAGGCACGGCTAGTTGTTCATGGAGTGTTTCTTCATCTGTTGGATGGTTTGGTTCATCGTATTTAGAGATAAAATCCCCATTCATCTAATCAACTTATGAGTTTACTCGGAACTCCAAAGGATTAATTACTTAGCGACGTTTTTGTATTTGTGTATATGTGATGTTCTAGGTTTTTCTTTCGAAATTATTATTTCTGATCTGTGTGTGAATAATAAATAGAATTGTGAATTATAAAGAGAATAATTGTAGGTAAATAATTAAGATCCTTGTGAATGATTAAGAGCATTGTGAATTATAATAAAAAGTGTTTTGTTGAAGTATCTATTCATGTTATTAACTGTTACACTAAGATTTACCTACATATTATTGACTTTACCTTTAACTAAAAACTGCGTTTAGCGCGTAGAAATAGGAAAATGAAGTTTTAAATTTGTGGTCTGTAGGCGAAGTATGAATATGAACACGTCACATAAACTATAACAAATGAATGAAAAATTAGAAGAGCGTGCGTAACGGATCTAAATGGAACCGTATTTTCATGCAGTTACTGGTGTTTATACGATGACATCAGATTAGCTGGTTTTTATTTTATTTGTCGACTTGTGGCTAAACGCTTTCGTAGCTCTGGAAGCGTAGCAAGATACGCGTAGCATACCCGCATATTTAATTGCTATTTTTTGTCGTCCGGTCATTCAATGTAAAATTCGACTTCCTACTAAGTATCTAATACTCATACAACTGACGGAATTCAAAACTTCCTGCTAATGGGGCATTTCACGTCAAGCGGACAACCAAAAAAATATGAGTTCGTGAATTTTGTTCATACTCTGATCAGTTATACTTTTAGTAGACGTGGCTGTGTACACACAAATTTCTTTTGTGTGATGATTTATTACAGAGATATACCTAAGCTTTAAAAAAAAATAATTAATTAATTAATAAAGTGGCCAAGTGCGAGTTGGACTCGCCCATGAAGGGTTCCGTTGCAGCAAGTGTATACTATACATAGTACATAATATACATAGTACATATAGTTCTTGTAGTTCGTTGTAACTTTGATCGAAGTTTCAATAATAGTGTATTTATGACGTATTAAAAAAAACTACCTATCAGATCGAGTTCAAACTAATTTTCGTTGGTAGTTTACATGGTAATGTAGGTACATCATATATTTTTTTTAGATTTTTCATTCTCTTACTTTAGAAGTTAGAGGGGGGGGGGGGGCACACATTTTACCACTTTGGAAGTGTGTCTCGCGCAAACTATTCAGTGTATACGAAAATTATTTTAGAAACCTCAACATCATTTTAGAAGACCTATCGATAGACACCCCACACGTGTAGGTTTGATGAAAAAAAAATGTTTGAATTTCAGTTCTCAGTATGGGAGGCAACCCAAATTTTTCTTTTTTTTTTGAATTTTTTTGTTCAAATCTTAATGCGGTTCACAAAATACATCTACTTACCAAGTTTCAACAGTGTAGTTCTCATAGTTTCGGCAAAAAGTGGCTGTGACATACGGACGGACAGACAGACAGACAGACAGACGAATCTATAAGGGTTCCGTTTTTACGTTTTACGGAACCCTAAAAAGTATTGTTTTTAATAGTTAAAAAGTTGCACTTTTTAATTTTTTTCTCGAATTCGAAAATGGATTTTTTTTACCTACTGTAAACCGGAACTTGTGTGAACTTTTCAAATTAATTTTTGTAATTAATCTTCAAAAAAAAATAATTAAAACGTTATCTCTGATAGTTTACGACTTATGCAAATAGTGTACATACACATCGCTAGAAGCACGTTCAAAGCAATCAGGTTTATGCGCTAAGCTGCTAAAAAACTACGCTATTAATATTTATTCCTTCATTATTATAAATTTAAAATAAACGATAAAAAAACTATTTAAATTTAAGCATTTGTTATAATAATAACCAGTTCGTACAAAATAGTAATTTCAAAAACAAATGCGACGGCGAAACACAACAGTAACGCCATCGCGTAGGGCAATGAGCATGACAATGTGGAAATGCGTCCGCATTTCTAGATTGCCAATGGGAAATGCTGATGTATTATTTCTAGGTGGCCAATGGCCATGGTCCCGAGTTTACCCGAAGAGTTCTTATCATTCCCGATCGTGCCGCTAGAATTCAATTCACAGCCCACGAAAAATCTGTTTGTGGCGCGCCAAAAGAAGTTTTCCCTTCAAAAACTTATAGGTAGTATACCTACTAGCTGACCCGGCAAACGTTGTTTTGCCATGTAAATTATTTAATACAAATTTTAAAAATCCAACAATACACTAAACTTTAATAATAAAAATAAATGTTAATTTTTTTAAAACAATTTTAGATTTGCCTAAGCTGCGATAAATTTTAATCGAAATAGAGTGAAAAACATTTACCTACAAAAAAGATGATAATTGATCAGTTATCAAGCGGGATGAAAAACTATTAAATTACTAAAATGGCTATTAAAAAATAGGGGTTGGTGATAAAAGGGTAAAAATTTAGGGCTGTATGTATTTTTTAATGCCACATTATAAAAAAAAAAAAACAAAGAATTTTGCCCAAAAATAAAAAAAATAAAAATTAGGGGTGAACAACCCTTATCACTTAGGGGTATGAAAAATAGATAGTAGCCGATTTTCAGACCTACTGAATATGCATATAAAATTTGATAAAAATCAGTAAAGCCGTTTCGGAGGAGTAAGGTTGATTTGTGACACGAGAATTTTATATACCTATACAATTCAAAAGTGCATTTCTCTCGTCGTATGCGTATCACGTCGCGCGGTTTGGCGACGCGACGCGGCGGTTGTCGAAAAACAATCGCCGGCCGTCATCGCGGCAGCGCACAAACACGCATTTTAATCGCCGCAGCGGCCGCTTGCATTTACACAGCTTTTGTAGCGTTTTCGATACAATTCCGATGTTTTTGTGATTGATTCAACTGCTTTTATACGCAATATGTTATTGCTGCCATTTAATTTAATATAAGTTTAGTTTAAGTAAATATTTTTAAATATTCTAAGTAAAACAGCTTATTTCAACACAAACAAACATAATGTGTACAACGTTAAGTTTGTCTGTTTGGTAAAGTCGTCACTTTTGGTGCTAGTTAACGCATGAACTAGCACCACCACTCACGAGTTTATTGTTGAGAGCTAAAGCTGTTTAAAATTATATCATACAAGTAGTGGCTACGGCTTTACCCGTGCATTCTCATTCTCGTTACTTGCCTGCGATAAAAAACCTATCTTCTGTGTTATTCCAGACTATAATCTAACTGTTTTCCAAATTTCAACCAGGTCCGTAAATTTCTTCCGATTTGATTGAGCAACAAACATTCAAACTTTGTAATATTAGTCAAAGTTTCAGTTATCTGGCTCTCATAAGATGTTTCCCACAGGTGTTGCAAAGTTTGGCGCCAGACTAGGTTTGTTGTCTGAAAAATGTCTAAGTACTAAGTAGCAAAAAATATTTATTTGTGTATGTGACAAGTGAAACAACGAATTGCAACAAAATTATAACTTAAAGTTTTGAAGGCAGATTTTCAACCACTATTACCTAATATATTATCCTACTAATATTATAAATGTCAATGTTTGGATGTTTGTTGCTCAATCACGTCTCAAAGTTTGATTACAGAATAGGTCGAAACCTGGAACACAGCTAGAATATAGTCTGGAAGAACACATAGGCTACTTTTTATCCCGATAAAACAACGGGAACGGGAACTACTTTGCCGGACCCCATACGGGCAAAACGAATAACTGATACTTTTTGTTGATGCTCAAAATTAATAAAGAAATCGTTAAATTTTATAAGTTTATGTGATTATTTTTCATAAATGATTAAACATAGTACCTACAAATAAAAAATTAGCTGTCATAGGAACTGCCGATAGAAGTGAAAACTTATCTATACTAATATTATAAAGAGGAAATATTTGTTTGTTTGTTTGTTTGTTTGTAATGAATAGGCTCCGAAACTACTGGACCGATTTCAAAAATTCTTTCACCTTTGGAAAGCTACATTATTCCCGAGTAACATAGGCTACGGCAGATGGCGCTGCAGTTGATATCTAGGTTATTATTCGAGCGAAGCCGGAGCGGGCCGCTAGTAACTCAGAATTTGATTGTTTACTTTGGAAACTACACGGGTGTAACCGGAGGCCACACCCTCCGGCATCATGGCATGACCATCTAGAAATGCATTAGCATTTCCCATTTGCTGACGTATTTCTAGATGGCCAATGGCTATGGTCCCGAGTTTACCCGAAGATTTCTTATCTCGAGCGTGACGCTAGAAATCAATTCACAGCCCACGAAAAATCTGTCAAGGCGCGCCAAAAGAAGTTTTCACGTCAAAAAGTACAATGAGTTCTATTGATTATCAGATTGTGGTTTTCCCTTAACATATGCGTCTTCCCCGGGCTTCCCCTACTCGTATTTTTTCTTTTGCCTCACTAACAACAAATTACATAGATACAGTAGGTACAGTGCATAGAAGTTTCAAGTGGTACTTCATGGTACGATTTTTACTATATAGTGACGTCAAAACCTCTCACACCGTCTTCATAAATTTGATGATCTTTATCTGTCGATTAGTATAAATTTAATCGCACAAAAAGTACGAGTCCCATATATTTCCAAAATCAATGTTATACTTTTGACTCAGTCGTCATCTTAATTTTACTTGTCACTTTTCTAATCGTCATCTAACAAATACAGCACGACCAACTTATTTGTAGAATGTATTGATGGCGCCACGATCAAAAAGTGTTGCCACTTATTATAAATTCCAAAGACTTATGTGTTTTAATTCTCGTGACTCAGTAGTTCCGCTTTTGCCCGTTCCACAGATTAGTTGGTGGCAATGTAAAACCCGTTCACTGCACGGGTACAGTTAAATAAACAATGCAAACATAAAATAAACTGCGGGGCGTATGCGCCGGGAATGAATTTACACAAGTGGGTACAGTCGGGGACAAAGAGTTTCGGGGCTGTGGGCGTAACGGCACGCCTTCGTCTTTGCCCGTGGTACGGCAATTATTACTACAATGGGAACGACCAGGTACGATCAAATAAATCTACATATTGTTAAAAGTATCTGCTGTTTTTGAATGAGAATTTATTTTTAACCGACTTCAAATAAGGAGGAGGTTCTCAACTCTCTCAACCGAATAGTTTTTTATGGATGCGTAAACTTCGCCAATTGTGAATCGATTTTAATCATTATTTTTTTAGTTTCATGGATCAGAAGTGGTTCCACGTAAGTTTTATCGAAATCAGTGAGCGGTTTCTAAAACATCAATACAAATCTAAATTTTCCTTGTTTGAACGATGTATTCATTGAACGCTGTTTCATTAGAATAACGTATTCAGTTGATTTCACAAAAAATATGAAATCTCGGAATTTTAATTCGATTCCAGATTTGACATTAGCTACGGTCATTTTGTGAAATAATGATACCACATATAATAGTGTAGTGATGGGCTCATGATTTTTGAAGCAAAGAAAAATGGTTAAGATTACAATGATGAGATGAATGCAGTTTGTTTTTAGGAGTGGTTCGCTGGAGTCTTACCAAAATTAAGACCAAACTCAATTGTGGTGATGGATAATGCACCTTACCACTCCCGAAAATTGGAAACGGCACCAAAAATGAGCTGGAAAAAAGCTGCCGTTCAAGATTGGCTTTTAAATAAAAATATTCATTACGAACCAGATATGGTTCAAGCTACGCTTTTAGAACTGATTCCACATAACGAGTCTTACGAACGAGTCTTACGTACGTCTTACGTACGAGTAAGTACGCTGTAGACGAAATGGCAGCACAACATGGGGTCACGGTTTTAAGACTGCCCCCTTACCATTGCGAGCTAAATCCTATCGAATTGATATGGGCGCAGGTAAAGGGGCATTATTAACTACGGATTAATATTATAAATCATTATTATTGATAATTAACATTATCAATTTCGCTTTGGTTTTAGCGTCATCAGCAGCCGATACTATGATTTATGTACCGCTTTCTGACTTTATACATTTTATCATGCCTTCGAGAACCAGAAAGTTCTCTGCCGCAAACACCCATTCGTCGTAGTTCTCTCTACCGCGTAACTTGGGTACATTTACTATATAGTTCGTCATCACGAACTTTAAATAAAACAACGGCTAACCCAAAACAGTCCAATAACTTACTACCGCAGAATCTTGCCACACTAATTTGCGAAAAATCGATTCATATCGGACCATAATTATTTTCCGTAATTGTTTCCACAACTATTAGTTTACTGGGCATATTCTGGACCACATAACCTATTAATTACTATTAATGAAAAAGCATGTTTTGAGTTTCCAGAACAACTGAATTAATTTAATAGAGTATAGACCTGCATACATTACATATATAAACCATAGATATGTTCACAAAGGTTATCAGTCTATACTAACCATGAAGTATCTAACTCATTACTATTTTGATAAACTATTAATAGGCATGTAGCTCAAAATAATAAAACCTTCAAATTGACAGATGTGAGAAATTTATTTCAGGAAGGCATTCAAAAAATTACGGCTACCGCATGGTCTAAATGCGTATCCCATGTTGTCAAAGAAGATGAAAAAATGAGTAGGCTAGATATGTTAATTGACAATATCACAAACACATTTATAATAAATGTTACAGAAAGTGACAGCGATAGCGATAGCGATGACGGCGACAATTTATAAAATAAATTATTACCATAATACATCTATCTGTTTTATTTGTCATGTTTCTCATGATCACATATTTTTATTTATTTCACACACAATTATAAAAGAAAAGTCTCAGATCGTTAATTAATCGTCAAAACTAAATTATCGGTTCAGAAATATTTAATTTCCTGATATACTTAGTTTACGAGAGTAAAATTATAAACGAGAAGAATCGATCCGGAAATATACCATTTCCATATCGAATAATTTCGCAACGTCACTATTTTAGTACTTGTCATAACGTTGCAACACTGAAATTGTCAAATCTGGAATCGAATTAAAATTCCGAGTTATAGTGTCTGAGATGAATTTCAAATTGAAGGTAGTTCATGTTTTTTCGTAGAAAATTTAATTATGCCTATTTCAACAAGCCGTGGTGGCTTAGTGGTTAGTGGCTACAACATGCGATTCATAATAGTGAGGTAATTGGTTCTTATCCCGCCTTCAACCATGAGTATTTCAAATGTACTAGTTTATTATCACAGCAAGCCTAACAATAGGTGGTCTGAGCAGCAAGCTTTAACGGTGAAAGAAAACATCTTATAGAAATCTACATCTAAAAGAAAGACAAGCACAATCCATCTTAGACCACATCGTCGCTAACAACAAGCGAGTTGGCGGTCAAGTGTAAACCTATAAAAGTTAAAACAGACATATGTGTGTGTGACCCACCAACCCACACTTAGTTAGTCATCGTAGTGGATTATGGTTATACCTCTCTCCTTGTGAAAAAACGCCTCGAGTCCCAGCAGTGGGAACATTTAGAGGGCCGCTTATGCTTATGATTCGTACATGATGCTTCAATATCTTATGTGCACGACGGTCGCTTTAATTTGTGTATGTAAAAATATACTTGTACAAATAAAGTGTGATACATCTGTGAGCTGTGGCATATGGATTTCACCCTCGTAAGAGGAGGCATATGGAACCTCTTACGAGAGCGAATGTATAGGAAACTATTTGGTTTTACAACAAGACTTTATTCCAAATTGAAATTGCCCTCGCATTTTAATTGGTTGTCTTTTGTTTCTCTTAGTTCGAAAAACGCGGCTCTAGATTTCACGTCACAGTATAAATCACTAATTGAAATTCGTTTTTGTTATTATTTTCTCTAAATAAGTCCAGTAATAGGTTCCATGACCGGAACATCTTATTTCTTCATTTCTCAATGTAAGTACGATCTGTAACGAAACTAATAATGTCAAATTGGTACTCTTCTTAATTCGAATACCTTTTAGGAATAAAAATAAATTAAGCCCGAGTCTAATAATAAATTCCAGTCTTACTTGAGTCGTATTAAAAGCGTACTTCTAATTTATACAGCTTCTCGAAAACCTCCAATTGGCGGCGTCGCGCGTCGCCGGGATGTTATATTGAATTACAGACTTTGTGTGGAAAACTGTTCAGAAAATATTTTCTCGTGACAAAGAAGGTATTAAGGTACAAGACACCTCCCCAATCATCGCGACTGCGCTATCCTACTAATATTATAAATGTCAATGTCGAGATATTTGGATGTATGGATGTTTGTTGCTCAATCACGTCGTAACGTATGAACGGATCGTGTTGAAATTTGCAACGTGTTTGGATACTCGTATTTGGATGTATGAATGTGATTGGCCTCCCCAATGTGATTGGACACCAAACATTCATATTTATAATAAGAGTAGGATTAATATTGTTGTGTATTTTATAAATTAGTACCTAACTGTGCGTTTTGGCTGTAAGTAGGTACCTACCTACGTATGTTCGTGTTAACTACACCGCAAGCACATGTTATCATAATTGAAATCTGAAAGTTTGTTAGTATGTATGGATGGATGTGTATTACTCTTTCACGTAAAAACTACTGAAGATATTTGGACGAAATTTGGTACATAAATAGATAAATAGCACATAGACTACTTTTTATCCCAAAAAAATAACGAGAGCGAGAACTACGCAGGTAAACCCGTGAACACTGCATTTTTTGAAGTGAAAACTTCTTGTGGCGCGCCTAGACAGATTTTTCGTGGGCTGTGAATTGAATTCTAGCGTCACACTCGGGTATGATAAATATTCGGGTAAACTCGGGACCATAGCCATTGGCCATCTAGAAGTGCGTCATCCAATGGGAAATGCTAAAAGAGCGTGGCCTGGCCATCATGGCATGGCCATCTAGAAATGCGTCAGCCAATGGGAAATGCTGACGCATTTCTAGACGGTCATGCCATAATGACCAGGCCACACTCTCCGGTTACACCCGCGTGGTTTCCAAAGTAAGCTGTTAAATTCTGAGTTTTAAGTTGCCACTTCTATCGGCAGCTCCTTTGACGGCCATTTTTTTTCTTTTATAGGTTTTATACCACCTTGTCCTTTTTTCTATCGGAATGCTTGCAGCTCGAAAAAGCGACATCGTTTCATGGTTGATGTTCCAAAAACACGAACGAAGAGATTTGACTCTACTTTTGTGATAAGAACGTCAAGACTGTGGAATACGTTGCCTGAGTGGGTATTTCCCGTTAGTTATAATCTTTGTGTCTTCAAATCGAGAGTGAATCGGTTTTTTCTAGGTAAACACGCTCTATCATAGACCGCATCGTCGCTTAACATCAGGTGAGATGGCGGTCAAGTGTAAACCTATTAAAGTTAAAAAAAAAAAAAAAAAATTATACCTATAAAATTAAGATGGCCATTATTTTATTTTGATAGTCACGTAAGTCGCACAGATATCGCCGTCTGATCTGCGCGCGGGTGGCTCGGTATAAATCCATGTAAATTGGCGCCCGCCGCCGCCGATGGCTGAGTTACGCTGTTACACAATTTGTTTATGTCTGCCTCAGTTTCGCGTGTTTTGCGTGTTTTCGATCGATACCGCTGCTCGCTAACAGGAAATACTGCGAAGAAAACTCGCTTGGAAATTATTTTAAGCCGCAGATAAAAATATGTTTAAGTTCGTCGCTGGCTTTTTAATCTATATCTATACTAATATTATAAAGCTGAAGAGTTTGTTTGTTTGTTTGTTTGTTTGAACGCTAGGATCTCGGAAACTACTGGACCGATACGAAAGATTATTTTTTTGTTGGATACTCCATTTATCGAGGAAGGCTATAGGGTATATAACATTACGCTACTATCAATAGGTACGGAGTATGAGTGAAGAATGTAAAGAAAACGGGGAAAAATATTTCTCTTCGAGAGCTTTAGTTCCGTGAATTTAAATTCTCTTTGGTCGTTGAAGTCTGTGACGGCGCGTGTCTACATTTGAAGTTTGTGTCATTTGAAGTAATCAAATTTGTTCTACAACAATGCATTGTTGCTTATTTACGTATTTTTAGGGTTCCGTAAAACGTAATAAAGTGGCCAGCAATGGATATTTTAGTATGGATTTTCCTCAAATAGACGCGGGTGAAACCGCGGGGCACAACTAGTTTATAAATATGTACCATGTACCTATTAGCAGTGCCCCTGGGTTTTAAATAATAAATAAATAAATAAATAAATATAGGTGGACAATTCACACACAACACCATCTGACCCCAAACTAAGCAAAGCTTGTGTGATGGCGGCCAGATAGCTGATATAATACTTATATAGTTTTTAAATACATACTTGTTATACATAGAAACACCCAGACACAGTGCAAATATTTGAATTCATCACACAAATATTTGCACTGGGTGGGGATCGAACCCACGACCCTCGGCTTCGCAGGCAGAGCTACTACCAACTAAGCCACAAGGCCAGTCAAACTAGTTTTACCTGCGTAGTTCACCGTAGTTTACCGTTATTTTATCGGGATAAAAAGTAGCTTCCAGACTATAATTTAACTGTGTTCCAAATTTCAGCCCGATCCGTTTATACGCTACGATGTGATTGAGCAACAAACAACCAAACATTGACATTTATAATATAACTATCAGTGCCCCGCGGTTTCAGCCACGTAGTTCCCGTTCCTGTCATTTTCCCGGGATAAAAAGTAGTCTTTGTGTTCTTCCAGACTATAATCTGTCTATATTCCAAATTTATAATATTAGTAGGATTGTAAATAATACCTACGTAGATAAATATTGGTTCAATTGGTTGGACATGCTTCACATAGCACCATCTTATACCAAACTAAGCAAAGTTTGTACTATTGTACTATAGATGCCAGATAGCCGGAATGAAAGATCATGAGATATCCAGCATGTTCCCATGTGTCCATAGTGTCTTGAATTTGAGAATGAATCGGTTTATTTTAGGTAAAAACACTCCATCGCAGATCATAACGGAAACGACGCGGGTGACACCGCAGGGCGCTGCTAGTCTGGAATAAACCTTCAAAGCATGGCCATCTAGATAAGTATTATAAGCATGACCATCCAGATAAGTCTTTTAAGCATAGCCATTTAAAAATGCGTTAGGTGACGATGACGCCAAATCTATGATTTTTCTTCACAGAGCTTAACGCGCCTAAAGAAGTTTTCACATCAAAAATGTTACCCTCAATCCTAAACTCATTAAAAACTGAAATAATCGAAATTCTTGTCCGCCTTATAAGTACTACACATTCTGAATACCTACATATACATATACACCTACATATACATTTTTAGTAGTGGTAGGACTCTTAGCAGAGTCCGCCTGGGGAAGTACCACACCTTTGCCAAATATTCTACCGCCAAGCAGTAATGTGCAAACATTACTGTGTTCCGGTTTGAAGGGCAATGATTCCAGAGAAATTACAGGGCTTAGAGACAAAATATCTTAGATCTCTGGGTGACGAGCGCAGTGCAGTGCTAGGTAATGATTTGGACTATCATGTTCCAATAGCTGCGCGTTACTGTGATGTTATGTGGCAGGCATGTTGCTTACCATCAGGCACATGATCTGCTCGTCTCGTCACTCTATGCTATAAAAAAAAAAAAAAAATCTCTTATAAAAAAGCAGCCCCTTCCTAAAATCCAATTCGGACTGCCGACAAATCCCAAATTACACATTGCGTTCGTATGATGAAAAGCGAAGCGAAACCATAGTCATTCGGCAAATCTGCAAATAGAACCCTACCTGCGACCAGACGGCCCCGGGGGAGTGAGCTGAGACGTTTGTTGACGATACCACTACCTACACTGTATGCCACAGACTATCTATCTATAAAAGTGACGTACCATATTCCGAAACATTACTTAAGTACCATTTTTTAAGTGAAAACTTCTTTTGGGAAACCACACACAGATTTTTCGTAGACTGTGAAAGAAAATCATCGTCTTGATCGAAAATGAACATTTTCGGGCTGAGCGAGAAAGAAACAGTCAGCTGCTGTTCTTTACTGCTGTGTTTATTAATTTTTCCGTTTAACGTTCCATTTTAATGCCGTTTATTTATTCTCTCATACCTTTTGACAATTACTTCTTATCTTATCCCTCTTTCATACCTAATTACTCGTAGAATTATTTCTTATTCTATACCTCTCATACATTATTTAATTCAGTTTACTCTTTCATACTTACACTTGTCGCGCGTCTATGTTTCTCTGTCACACTGACACGTTACATTCACAAGCAAATTTTGCAAACACTAATAATAAAATAATCTGACTTGTTTCTCATTTATCCTATTAATATGATCCCTAATAAATCATCGTAGTAATTTTGTTTATTCTGTGATTGCCTTCACGTTCGATTGATTTTTCAAACTTTTTAAACTAATGCACGGGTAACTTACGTGTGATATGGTCAGTCTAACTCGATCTTAGTTTCAGCCGCATTTGGCGGGCTCTTTTTGCACTGACTAGTTAAAATGTGTTAAAACTTAAAACTTTGTTCCGTTAAAAGTTAAAATTTGTTAAAATGTTTATGTCAGCTTTTTAAAAAATATCCATTTTAAGCGATCTGTAAAATTCAGCATATCAATTCCGCAAAATATAGAGCTAGATCGAAGAAAAATATGGTTTTCCGTAGTAGTGTGGCCGGGCGTGGGCGAAGCCGTAGTTATTTGGATCACAAAGCACGGCCACGAGTCGATGTAATACGCTTATTTGAAGATAATCCCGCACCCTTCAGGAATACCTCGCGATTTGTTCGGCTTTGGATGGGGTTTGAGCTCGGATGTTGTAGTTACATTTCGTTTATACAGACTCTTCTACTCGTCATTATTTTTTATCATTTAATTTTCTAGAAAAAAACAAATACTTACTGGCTTGAATTAAAATTAAACTCAGACCACTCGACTAAATTTCATAATTTGTGAAATCTACTGTTAAGTCATCCAGATACCTAGAGGTAAGCAAAGTTTATTGATATTACAAAAACCATTTCACCGATTTCAATAAAAAAATATGGCTCTACCTCTGAACTATGACCTACCAAACAAAAGAAAACCATCAAAATAGATTCACAATGGTCGGAGCTATCGCGTAACATATACAAGAAAAAAGCAGCCAAGTGCGAGTCGGGCTCGCCCATGAAGGGTTCCGTAGCAGCAAGTAAAATAATAAATAAGTTCTTGTAGTTCGGTGGAACTTTGATCGATGTTTTAATAATAGTGTCTTTATGACGTACTAAAAAAACTACTCATCAGATAAAGTTCAAACCAATTTTTGTTGGTAATTTGCATGGTACATCATATATCTTTTTTAGTATAATCATTCTCTTATTTTTTTCCCCTTTGGAAGTGTTTCTCGCGCAAATTATTCAGTGTAGACAAAAATGATTTTAGAAACCTCAACATCATTTTTAAGACCTATTGATAGACACCCCACACGTGTAGGTTTGATGAAGAAAAAATTTTTTGAGTTTCAGTTCTAAGTATGGTACCCCTAATTTTTGTTTTTTGACGTGATAACGTCTTATATTAATTCGGTGAAGCCAGCTGCACGCCCGCAAAACATGACGTCATGTAACGTTACCGTTAGTTCGTCGTCTGTCCCATGCGGACGAAGCTGAGCGCTGAGGGCGCCACCCGCCGAGTCGAGCGGTATCACTACTCGCGCTATCAGCGTACTGATTTCTTAGACGTTGTCACGTTTCTATCGTCAGTAAACCGACTTTACAGACAACCATTTTTTTTGTAAAAATCTTAATACGTTTCACAGAATACATCTACTAACCAAGTTTCAACAGTGTAGTTCTCATAGTTTCGGCAAAAAGTGGATGCGACATACGGACGGACAGACAGACAGACAGACAACACGAATCTATCCCTTATAGTTTTAGTATTCCGTTTTTACGTTTTACGGAACCCTAAAAAGACATACAGCCGAATTGAGAACCTGCTCCTTTTTTGAAGTCGGTTTAAAATTCAGCGTTTTATAGAAAGTAGTTTTATTTATAAAATGGAACTACTATTTAACGTCACTAATCTTTTACAAACTGTTGAAATTAGCGCAGAAGGCGCTAACTTAAATTCAATTAAGGAGGTGCAGTTTTTACGAGTGTCCTTGTCAAAACAGCTGCGTGGCGCTGTGCAGTTATGGGCAGGCAATTTGCTTACCATCAGGCGCATACGTTCGTTTACACGTACGTTTTGTTTTTTTTTACGAGCTGATTTTGCTCAAAAATTTGACAGACTTTTGCTCACCCAGGCCTTGAGCCTATTTTTGAAATACGGCGGCGAGTCACGTTCGAACGTTTGTAAGCATAAATCAAAAGGTAAAATAAATATGAAATTACCCAAACGACGGTGACGTCGACGTAAGATTTTTATTTGTAATCCCGAGCCGCCTCACAGAACTTGTATTGAGAAACTAACTTACCTATGCAATTGGCGAAATGACAAACTAAATTAATTGATTTTGTTTGTATTGGAAATAAAACGCTTGCGCTTTTATTGAAGGATAAAGTTAAGATTGTTCGTCGTATATAGGAGTATAGAAATGGCTTGTTGTTTTCAGAAGGCATCTGTTTTCAGGGAGGCAGGAGGAGGGTAGGGGGAGGTCTAATTATTCTATAGCAAGGGGAGGGTGGGTCGCTTGCGTAGTATCATTTTGTGTTGGGGAGACATGCCGTTCGTTGAGGTTCGGTTTGAACATAGCGTTGGAACGTACACAGATAAGTATCTAAGTTTGTACAAGACAGCGGACTTGGTGTGGGTATTTTAGTGAACGTAACTGTTTAAAAACGTATTTAAGTGAGTGAAGCCGTAATGACCTAGTGGCGATGATATATTAAATATTGGTGGACAATTCACACAACACCATCTGACCCCAAACTAAGCAAAGCTTGTGTGATGGCGGCCAGATAGCTGATATAATACTTATATATTTTTAAATACATACTTATTATACATAGAAACACCCAGACACAGTGCAAACATTTGAATTCATCACACAAATATTTGCACTGGGTGGGGATCGAACCCACGACCCTCGGCTTCGCAGGCAGAGCTACTACCCACTAAGCCACAAGGCCAGTCATGATGTCTGTTTCATACCTAATTGTTAAGTCGTACTTGCAAGTTGCAGGTTGTATTTGTATGTACCTAACATACAAATACAACCTGCAACTCTGAGTCTATTTTAATTTATCACTGCTAACGGCTTTAATAGTAAAGAAAAACATCGGCATTTCTAAGAATGACCTACATTACGGGCATGCCTCATTTCCTAAAACCCTCACTAAACCAGCGTGGTGGATTATAGCCGTGATTATCTCTTATAGCTGTCATTGGTGCCATATTTTCAATAACCAAACACATTTCTGCTGTCCGACCAAACAACGAAAAAAAACTTGACTTTGTAGATCATTGTATTCCACTGAAAACTTGGATTTACTTTGTACTTAAATGATGATGGTGATGAAATGATGATGTCTTCTTTGACGTATCCCTCAATGGTAAACGTGGCTAGTTTCTTGTGAGCTCTTAAATGGCTCACAAAACCCAGTTCAGTTTAGTTTTCAATACCTTGAGCGTAATAAAATACCAGCGGTCCGCCCCGGCTTCGGCCGCGGTACATAATATTATGTATAGCCTATGGTATTGAGGGACTACATAAATATCCAACAGTGAAAAAAATGTTTTAACTTGGATCGGTAGTCTCTGAGATTAGCGCGTTCAAACAAAAAACCTCTTCAGCTTTATAATATTAGCATAGAAGTACCTATAAATATGTGTAGGTCATGGAGGTCTAGGAAGCCTTTCAGCGGGTCATTTATATTATGGCGCTGTGTGGGGTCTCTTGCAGTCTTGCAGTTGTCTTGTAAATTTTTAACAAATGCGTATAAATACATTTTGATGGATTTTTTGCACATCACTATCTATTCCGAAAATGTCGCCTCAAATATCCTTTTGGACCATTGCGTATCCCTAATCTATCTAATTATTATTTTCGCCACATAACAGCACAGTGACACGCAGCTATTGGAACACGAAGAGTCCAAGTCATTACCTAGCACTGCATTGCGCTCGTCATCTCTAAGCTCATCTCTAAGCGCTGTAATTTTACTGGAAACATTGCCCTTCAAAGCGGAACACAGTAATGTTTGCACATTATCTACTGCTTGGCAGTAGAATAACTGGCAAGGTGTGGTACTTCCCCAGGCGGACTCTGGAAAGAGTCCTACCACTACAATTTTTTTTATCGAATGAATTAATTCGAAGTAATGTACTTTATTAATCACCGATTAATAAAGTGCCAGCAATTATTGAATGACATCTCAAGTAGTGTGACAGCGGAAGGGCCGCGTACACCACATGCTGTTAATCCACTTACCGCCGGTTAATTCCCGGTTATCCTCTCGGGCCATTGTTGGGAAAGTGCACTGGACTGCGATAATACAATCACAACTGTTGTCAAATGCGACAAATGGTTTTTTGAACGAGTGATTTGATTATGTGAGACGGGCGCTTGTGGTTTTTTTATTCTTTTGTTTAGGGCGTACGGAGGGACTTACCTTTTTAGGGTTCCGTAAAACGTAAAAACGGAACCCTTATAGTTTCGTCATGTCTGTCTGTCTGTCTGTCCGTCCGTATGTCACAGCCACTTTTTGCCGAAACTATGAGAACTACACTTTTGAAACTTGGTAAGTAGATTTATTCTGTGAACCGCATTAAGATTTGAACAGAAAAATTAAAAAAAAAGAAAAATTAGGGTTGCCCCCCATACTGAGAACTGAAACTCAAAAATTTTTTTTTCATCAAACCTACACGTGTGGGATGTTTATCGATAGGTCTTCAAAAATGATATTGAGGTTTCTAATATAATTTTTGTCTACACTGAATAATCTGCGCGAGAGACACTTCCAAAGTGGTAAAATGTGTGTCCCCCCCCCCCCCCCCTCTAACTTCTAAAGTAAGAGAATGAAAAATCTAAAAAAAATATATGATGTACATTGCCATGTAAACTACCAACGAAAATTAGTTTGAACTCGATCTGATGAGTAGTTTTTTTTTAATACGTCATAAATACACTATTATCAATAATCCTTCATATTCTCAATCATTCCGTGGCAACAGGCACCTTTCCAGTAATATGGAAAGAAGCCCAAACCATTCCACTTCCCAAAAAATCAAATCCTGAATCCTTTTCTGATTATCGTCCTATTTGTATCCTACCTTTCCTTTCTAAAGTGTTAGAACGGCTTATCCACCAACAACTTTCCTCTTATCTTATTAAAAACAATCTACTTAATCCTTTTCAATCAGGTTTTCGTATTGGGCATAGTACCACTACTGCTCTTACAAAGATCACCGATGACATCCGGGACGGTATTGGTCATCGTAAACTGACTGTGCTAACGCTGCTAGATTTCAGCAATGCCTTCAGCAATGTTGATTTCGATATTTTACTACAGATCCTACGCTCTCTGAACATATCTCCATCGGCAATTGATTGGTTTCGCAGTTACCTGTTTGGACGCCGACAGCGAATACGTATCGATGACACTTATTCATCGTGGTGTGGGGTCTCTGCTGGTGTTCCTCAGGGCGGCGTTTTATCTCCACTCCTTTTCGCAATTTTTATAAATGAAATCTCAAAGCAATTAACTTCTTCCTACCATCTGTATGCAGACGACTTACAAATATATACTCAAGCCTCTCTTGAACAACTGAACGAGGCTATCAATACCACTAACAATGACTTAAATACTTTACTGAATTGGAGCAGATCATTCGGCCTCAATGTGAATCCAAAAAAGACTCAAACAATTATAATTGGTAGTTCCCGAATGATCTCGAAAGTAGATTGGTTTCAGCTTCCACAGGTGGTCTTTGACGGTGTGGATATCCATATTAGTGAAGTGGTCAAAAATTTGGGAATCCTTATGGACAGACAATTTTCTTGGGTGCCACAGCTAGCAGAAGTAAGTCGAAAGATATTTGCTTCAGCAGGTTCCTTAAGAAGACTGCGAAATTTTCTCCCGAACACTACCAAAATTGCGCTTGTAAAATCTCTTCTTTTCCCAATATTAGACTACGCTGACGTTACCTATCTGGATCTTACCGAAGAGCAATTGGACAAGCTTGAACGTTTGCAAAACTTTTTCATTCGGTTCATATTTGGTTTACGCAAATATGATCACATTTCTGAATATCGCCAAAAGCTCAAGTGGTTATCTATTCGCCTTCGCCGTAATGCTCACATCCTCTCCTTACTTTACAAGATCCTTTTTAATCCTACCACTCCTTTTTACCTGAAGGAGAGGTTTAATTTTATTGAACCTAAATCTTGTCCCCTTCGCTCCACTCGCACCCTTAAACTTAAGTTTCCTTCTTCTACTCATACTAACCTTTCCTATACCAAATCATTCACTGCGCAGGCTGTTCTGCTGTGGAATGATCTTCCTCTGAATATAAGACAAGCTAAGTCTCTTCCTATCTTCAGTAATCTTGTGTATGAACATTATCTTTCCTCTTCGTAATTGGAACGTTTATTATGTAATGTATATAAATATGTATTAATTATTTATGTAATTTTTATGTGTATGTATTTGTGAATTTGAACTATGGTTATTTTATATATGTATATACAACGTGGTGGATTTACCCCCAACAATATTTTGACAGTCCATTCTAACACTGATGTAGACTTCGTCACCGAAGGTCTCTTTCCCCTCAGCACAGTAGATCACGAGATAATTCGAGTCAAAGTTTGACGTAAAATTCCTACCAAATCACCAGCTTCAACCTTAACGCATGTACAGCAGACAAACGACCTTACCGCCGACGCCACGACGTCGTACAAAAATCCGTGCCGAGATCAGGCCATTAGGGGTATGTCAAATAAAATAACAAACAAAACAAATCTTTTTTTTATGGAAAAAAAAATGAGAGCTTTCATGTCTAATTTTCACATACATGATTCAAAACGTTATGTAGATGAACTACAATGAATATTGTTGCACCTTTCTGCAACACCTTGTATATATATATTTTTTTCCAAAATATAGTATTTTAATCATTATCATCAAGCTATGTTATAGTATACTCACGTGTTACTTATTATATTATATTAACACTACCTACAGCACACGATATTTTAAAAAACAAGTTCTTCCTAAGGTTGCCTGGAAGAGATCGCTTTAAGCGATAAGGCCGCCCATTGCTCTGCAAATTATTGAATCGTAAATTGTATCTATTAGTGTTAAATGTATTGTAAAATTGTGGATGTAATAAAGAATTATATTATTATTATTATCCACTCATTTAATCGTCTTCTTAATCTCTAAGTTTTTTACAATATAAATAAAAAATATATACATTATAAAAAACTTAAAAACTAGGGTGCCGCCAGCAGCGGGGCAGGGCCCAAGCTACCGGTGGTTAGGGCTGCAGAGTGAGGAACCTCCTGACGATGCGCGCCGTGTCAAGGATGACTGCCTTCTGCATCTGACCCTTAATCCAACCGTCTAGCGAAAGTCTCTTATTATTATAAGAGACTTTCGCTTATTATTATTATTATTAAAGTCTCTTATTATTATTATTATTATTATTCAAACTTCGATCAAAGTTACAACGAACTACAAGAACTATGTGTACTATGTATATAATGTTACTTGCTGCAACGGAACCCTTCATGGGCGAGTCCAACTCGCACTTGGCCACTTTATTTGTAGGGTAAGGTGAAATGCTCTACTAATCTAAATTTACTGGCTTTTATTTGGCTTAAACAAAAGCCAGAAAATTCATATATGCACGCTTCCGATTGGTAGTGGACTTAATTATGTGAATTATCTTTAGACCTATATTGATCTATGGATAATTCAGATGTGCTTTTATTAACAAAACTAAAATACAATAAGAACTACACTACGCTACATACCTAACTAACTACTTACACTAAGCACACCTGAATTATCCATCGACCAATGAAGGTCTACAGATAATCAAGATGTTCAAGCCCACTACCGATCGGAAGCGTACCCAGCATGCTGGCGGCATTACCACGCTAAATGGCAATGCTTATGCGTAGGGCCAAATAAACGCCAGCATTTTGGTCACGCGTCGCGTCGACCAAGCGCTCGCAAAGGCTTTTGTTTGGATGTGCTTAGTTTAAGTAGTCCGTTAGGTATAGTGTAGTTTAGTTTTGTTATAAATTAAAAATTCACTAACTATATACGATATTGATATCGACAAACTGTAGGTCTGATTCTACAATCGTGAGGTCGTAGGTTCGAATCCCTTTTGCACATTTTTTTCAGGACAAGATGTACGAATTTGCCTTCACTTCTGGTTTAACAGTGGCTGAAAAGACCGCGACGAAATAAACGTCATCAAAGAAAGACATCTTTCGAGGGTTTGTATCATCCGCCAATCCACACTTGGCCAGCGCAGCGTAGTGAATGGTCTCAGCAATGGAAACTTACCTAAAAGAATAGGGACTTACCACAGTATGGGAAAAAATTACAAGCTCAATCAAGGGCTGCTCCAGATTTGGCTCCAGGGCCTCTACCGCCTAACGAAAAACGCTTTGACGCTGTGACGTTGCTGTCTCTTTTCTTCTCGCTTGAAATGAAAGAGACGGCAATGCCAAAGCATCAAAGCGTCAAAGTGTTTTTCGTTAGGCGGTAGACCCCCGGGATCCAGGTCACATAGTCGTGGTTAAATCACAAAACGGTGCGAAACGTACATGCATGGTTATTAATCAGTGGTCCACCTAGATACTGGGCTCAGTCCAGGGGAGGTAATGACCCCCAAGACCCCCCCCCTCTCTGAATCCGCGCCTGAGCTCAATAGAAATAAGTTCTTTGAGTTAGCACAATTGTCGAAAATGTCTAAGCCAATTTGACTTGAACCCTAAAAATTTACATGTTTTGCTCGCATAAGCCTTGAGCAAACGCCTGAAATACGGAGGAGTTCATTCTACCTCTAATGTAGAGACGCTATGATTACAAAAAATGTTGACACAACATTAGGTAAAATAACTGCGGTAATAAGTACGAGATTCAAGTTACCTTTCTCCGCTGAACACAAAATCATAACTCAATTTTATCTTACGACTTTATCTCCTATCTCCATATCTCCAATCTACTGCAAGGCCTGTCCAAAAAGTATTTATTATGTTTACACAAACGTTGAAGGTAATCCGAGTCACAATCATTTGTCGTTACGGAAGGGCAAACCATTGTATCGAGGCGAAAAAAAGCCCTTAATAATATTATTGGGTTCTAATTTCGTTTATAGTGCCACCAATTTATCAGTAAAATGGCCAAAAACAAAACTACAACTAAAGTTGTCTAATTTTGTAATAGATGACAACGCTTTTCGATCGTAGCGCTTTCGCTACATTCTACAAACAAGTTGGTCGTACTGTATGAGTGTTAATCGTGGTTATATAAAAGTGTCAACTTCATTGAATGGAGCTGCCAATTTGTATAGAGTTACCTGAGTTACCTCACTTCAATGAGCCCCTGGTTCTGTTGACACAATGCTTCTTGTGCAAAAAAGTGTCACGAGTAATCTGGTCTTAATAAAATATGATTATTCAAGTGTTGCATCTTGATATGGTTATTTTTTTGGTAATTCTTCAAGTAGGTTTTATTGGCTTTCATAGATATTGCTTTGATTTTTTGTTGAGATTTCGTATTATGAGTGATTTTGACATTTTATATCCTAATTTCAACTTTAGTGGCCCACTTTATTAAGTAGGTATACTCTCACTAGGAGAGCGTCAAGGTCATAATGCACCATTCAAATGGATTTTTACCTATATAATTTACTAGCAGCGCCCCGTGGTTTATCCGCATATTTCCCGTTCCCGTTGTTTTTTTTTTCGGGATAAAAAGTAGCCTATGTGTTCTTTCAGACTATAATCTAACTGTGTTCCAAATTTCAGCCCAATCCGTTCATACGTTAGGACGTGATTGAGCAACAAACATCCAAACATTGACATTTATAATATTTATTTATAATATTAGTAGAATGTTTGGTACTAAGATAGTAGATAGACACTGGACTGAAATACCATATAGGCTATTTTTATCCCTGGAAAATAACGTGATCGGGAACTACGCGGGTGAAACTAGTTTGGATAAGTTTAGTAATGTAAATATTCTTCGAAAAAAAAACATAATACCCACCGAATTTAAAAATCTCAATCACTTGTCTAAATTTCGTAAATATTTTGAAATTTGCCATTACGTTACGACGTCCAGAGTAAGCAAATTTTAGTTTTATTGATGATATTTCAAATATCACCACACCGATTTCGATAAAGTCTTTATGGCAGTTATAGGTAGGTAGGTACCACCTTATGTTCGTCCCCGTCGTTTAAAACTTGAACTCAGCTGCTATTGCGATGTATACTAAAGAGGTAAAGACAATTTTTTTTACGTATTGATATGATTTAACAGTCACGAAAAAACTATGAAAAATTAAAGTTTAAGTTAGAAGTTACCACTAGCCCAAAGTTAGCCCATTATTGCCCAGAGCAATAATGGGCAACAAGAGCCCATATTAGTTCCACTGCCATTTCTCTTTCAAAAATGTATCATTCTGGAAAAAAAACTTTCCATTTTATGAGGTGTTAATGGTCGTACATTGTGAAGAAAGTATTTCGAGAATTAATAAGCAGTAAAACAAATGATTGAATCAAGTTCTAAAGACCCATGAAAGCATAAAACCCCATTCGGCGTCCATCAGCACACAATAGCACGGAAGCTCTCCACTGATCAATGAATTGCTACCACTCGAAACAGCGGCCGGTACCACAATAGACCATTATCTACCATTTTGTTTTGTCAATACGTAAATACTCCATAAATATTTAAACAGCTTAATATTTAACATGGTTTTAACCCTTTCAAATTACTTTTTGCACGATTTTCACGCTTTGAATGGTGAATTAGTTTTTTTTGCTATTATTTTACTTACCCTTATCTTACATAGCTGACTGGCTTCGTTGGTAGTATGTTTGCCCACATATCTGAAAGTTGTAGATTTGATTCTCACACGGGACTAATATGATAGAGATGTTTATTCCGTCTGGGTGTGGCTCGAATAGTACCTACCTACAGGGCTTAGAGCTAAATAGTGAATTTAAGATAGATAGAAAAAAATATTAATTGTGACATAAACGATTAGAAATATTACAGTAAAACACTTATAAAATAACGCTATAAACGGTCGTATTATTGCTGAAACCAATCACACCTCGCTTGCAAGCGAGTTGGAGGTTAAAAGCACAGTTACAAAGGCACAGGCAGGAAGAGGTTTACGTGGAACAATAATTAATATAGTTATTGTTCTCAAAGGTAACTAACTACAGGTGACAAATAAACACAAGAAAGACCAGCTGCGAAGTCTAAAGCGATCAGCTAAAACTGTCAACAATTACGTCCCCAGACGTTCCTAGAACTTCAAAACGGACATAGACGCCTCCAAGTGGACTTAATTCAATTACAACTCCATTGTAACCCAATTTTTTGCTCTCGAAAGCTTCACGCCACAATAATGCCTTTATTTTGCCAACAATAACTGTAGTTTGACGCGACCAATATTGTATGGGACATGTGATGGTCCTCCTGGTCAGTATTTTTTCAACAAACTAACTGTTCTGATTCTATTTACATGTAAAGTGTTTATGGCGTCCTCGACGATACAATCTTAATCTGGGATTAGTGGAGAATTAAAGATCTTTGTAGAGTTGTCTAAATGTTTCTATTCTGTCCTTGGTGATGGGTTTACCACCTATGAGGCACAATGGCACGGTCGGATGGCGTTGCAGTTTTCCCACGCATCGTGAATGGATTTCGAGAATTTTCCTATCACTCTAACATCCGGTATTTTTTTTCCATACTCTATAAAACGTACTTACAAACTCATTTGTACGACCATCAAACACTTCTGACATGTTGTGATATAGCTATTCTGTCAAAATATTTCTTTCAGATATATTTACAAATGACGTTTTGCATCACTGTTGAATAGTATTATTGAATTATTCACATTTGTATTGTTTTAGTTATTTTTTATCCATATACCAAATGGACCATTAAACGCATGGTTTGTACTATGTGTTGGATTGGTTTTCAAACAATTGTCGATTCAAAATTATGTCAGTTTTAACAAGAGTCCTGGATTATATTAAACATGGTCTGCGTTATCAAGCTGAGAGGATTGCAACAGTTGTCGCCCAGAGATACAGTATGGCTAGTAACATGCGTGTCTACGTACGCATTACTGCTTGTACTGTTGGTGCGACATCTCGTCACCTTCGCGGATAGCATGGCCGTCGTCGCGACCGTGCTCAAGAGACAAGAAGAAGCTAAGGTACTGCGATCCCAATTCCCAAACACAAAGTTCATTCTTCTGTGGAACCGCAAAACGTTAATTTTGAATCGCTTCAATGAATGCAACTCTTCGGCGTTCGACTGCTTGTGGACGGACAACAAATATCTATTCGGTGCAGACTACTCCTACTTCGACGCCGTCGTTTTCGATCAGTCTCATTTCAGAAATAAGTGGCGTCCAATCCAAAGGACTCCAACACAATTATACATTTTCACTTCGGGTGATTCTCCGGCTTCCTACCCGGCTTGCGAACTTCGTAACGAAGGATTTTTCAATTGGACGTTTACATATCGCTTAGATTCGGATGTAGTTTGGAAGTTCTTCGCAGTGCGAAATGTGTCGGGTGATATCATCGCTCCGAACGCTGACGTCCGTTGGTACAAAAATATGGGTCCTATTCACGGAGATTTAAAGAATATATTGCAAGGAAAGAAGCAAGCAGCAGCTTGGGTAGTCAACGATTGCCAAACGAGCTCGAAAGACCAGCATTTGATGAACCTTCAAGAACAACTCTCGCAGTATTCTCTAAAAATAGACATTTATGGCAATTGTGCTAAAAGAAAGTGTGGCGAAAATGGAAACTGTGACGCGATGATTCGAACCAATTATCTATTCTACATAGCTTTTGAGAACGCATTAGACGATGACTATGTGACCCGGGAGGTTTTACGAGGATACAATAATTATGCCGTGCCCATTGTGTACGGTGGAGCAGATTATAACAGGTAAAAAACCAACAATTTCCCACGACTACATGAATTCCATAGAAAATCACTCGTTTAAGCAGGTAATATAATAAATACGTGTAGTGTTTGAAGAATTTAAGAAATTTCTATAGAAAGGAAGTAAAAGATTGATTTTGTGGTAAAGAACTTGAACTTATCATTATGTGTATCAGTTCATAATTACGTGTTAATTTTCTTTAAATCTGATTACCTGATCTTTTAATCTGATTACGTATTAGTATACGTAAGTAAATTGTATTGGTTGATGCATTAGAACACACTCATTTACATTTAGTAAACGATTTGTTCTCATTATCTTCTTTTTTCATCGTTATTATTTAAATAGCACTATGAATCGACGATATTGCAAAGGTCTGGGAAAGACCAAAAGACTAGCCCAAGATCGGGATGAATGACGTAAATGTTGACAGGCCTATGCTTGTCAGTGGCCATAACACACTATGTGAATGATAATCTTTTTCGTTCGTGTGAATCACAGAAATCTAAATAATAAGGTAATAGAAATGGCATTACTCTCAAATTACTTGCAAAACGCTTGTCGCCACATTTCCCCCATACAGCGGTCACTACTACATGCGCGTACTATTCAAATATATAAAAACTCACACACCAACAGCTGCACATTATCAACCTGGGTCTGCGATTGCGTCACACACATCCATAAACGCTTATCAGTGAACCTACTAATACATTGAAAAATTAACAATTTTTCACATTTACACTAGTGCTTGACAAAAATTAAAACATATCGATATTTCAAAGTACGGTCCAATTTTAACATTCGATAAAAAGGTTATTATTGATTTTATTAATTAGGTGTATTACACTACAACAAAGTCAATATGCGTATAAAATAAGTGAGTCACACGGGGTAGGTAGGTACTATTGTTTCGAAAACTGAACTATGTAATTCTGACACCACATGGGCTTAGGTATAGTTGAAAAACAAAGGTTGTTGTATATTTTGTACAACGACCAACTTGATCTTCCGCGCAAGTACGGAAGGGAAGTAGTCTTAGCTAAAAAAGATTGGTCAGATCTTTCTGTCATTTCTTGCGGGAGGGGAAAGTTGCACACTAGCGCAAAGCCGCACTAATACATACAAAACATACCTGTACCGATCCATTGCCGACTATACTCACACAGCCAAATCACTAACACATAAAAAATAAAGCACCATTCACAAATCTAGCCCCGCCCTCAGTGTATTCCACGCCACAATATATTATCAAACTCCATGGTCCACGTGGACTTGTACTTTGACAGAGGGGAAACGCGTGTGCGCACTACTACGCAGGGGAAATGTGTATGCCTACTCCCTTCCGTGTTGCTCGCTGATTTTGTATGAAGACTAATAAAGTCTTAAAAATAAAAGCTTACAATAGCTAAATCTTACTGTGGCCTCGTGGCTTAGTGGGTAGTAGCTCTGCCTGCGAAGCTGAAGGTCGTGGGTTTGATTCCCACCCAGTGCAAATATTTGTGTGATGAATTTAAATGTTTGCACTGTGTCTGGGTGTTTCGATAAGTATGTATTTAAAATTATATAACTATTATATCAGCTATCTGGCCGCCATCATACAAGCTTTGCTTAGTTTGGGGTCAGATGGTGTTGTGTGAGAATTGTCCACCAATATTTATTTATTTAATATTTTATTTATAAATACTGCCTCAGTTACCTTAATATTTATTTTGCACGGACGAACAATCGCGCGTTATAGCTAGTTTGTATATACTTTTGTTAATAATTTATGAATTATGAAGTAATGTTTACCGCGGAATAAAAGATTTTACGTATGGGTGTTAACTGCGTACAATTTTTTTATCGATATATTATGTTAATTTATCGATAAAAAAATGCAAAATTTAAAATAAAAGTTTCATCGTTTATTTTTGGCCAAGTAAAATTGGACCGTCACAGCACTAACTCACGATCGCTACCGATCGCTACCTGCGGTTGTACCATGGAAGATTAGAGGTTATGACGATATCTTTAATTTTACATTACATTGCTGTTTATGCTTGTACCACTTTAGATGTTAATTAATGTATGCAGAAATGGTATGCAAAATGACGATAACACCAAAAATGAATAACTATCATAGTGAATCATTGGGCTCCGTTTATTTTATTAAAAAATACAATTAAAATAAAATAATATACCTATCAGTGAAATATAATCTCATTATTGGTATAATTGCAAGTTGTGGAAGAACTTCCACAGTTGTGTATGCTGCATAACACAAGTTTTAAAGATGATTCACGCCTGCCGGTTCAAAGAAGACTAAACTACAACTCGAGCACTGGTGGCCTACAAGTCACCTGTGCGGCGACAATGTCACGCGGTCATGCGACTTCTAGTACCTTATTATTTAGATTTCTGTGGTGTGAATTGTCCATCAATATTTATTTGTCCACCAATATTTATCTAAGAAATAAGGGCCTACCTTATTATTTAGATTTCTGCATAGGGCCCCCACTTCAGGGCTTTGGGTATCTCCCTAACCAAGTAGAGGAGTTTAAGCCATCGTCCACCACACCGTCCAAGTTGTGGGTTGATAGACTTCTCATGTCTTTGAAGAGTTAAATATTCTTCAAGAAGAAGGTTTCATGGATTCCCTTCGTTATTCTTCACTTCCTTCCTCTTTGAGTTATCGACATTACGCACACGACTTCCAGAAGACGATGATGCTTGTGGGATTCGAGCCGGGGGCTTTGAAACTCTGGATTGAAATGCCACTCTTCCATCTAGATCAATGGAGATATTTATTTAAATGGTTGAAATACTATCTGTTCTAGGTTTCTTCCGCCCGGTTCGTTCATCGATGCGCGTGTATTCCACCCGCGTCACTTGGCTCATATCATCAACGTTTCAATGAAGAACCCCAATATATACGAAGCATTCTTCGGTTGGACAAACTTGTATACTATAGATTCAAATTACTCCTCCTACAACCCCAAATGTGACTTATGCAAAGCAATCTACAGTGAAAAAGCAAAGGACGCCCCAGCTAAGCAGAATTTCAGACATTGGTGGAACACACCCAACGGTATGAAGTGGTGTCTGCCTGATCAGTTCTGGATACAAAATAACAATAACAAATTAAATAATTTTCAGGTCCAGAGATAAAAAAATCACACAAAAAGTTTTGATTTATTTACCTACTAGATGCTACCTATAAAATATTCTTCGTAGTGGTACAGTCCGCGAGGTATAAGCTGAGCTTTGCATTAGTGTGAGTGATCACCAAAAGTACAGTCAGACGCAGGACGCTGTGACCATGTTCTCTTAATAAGGTGTCAATTTTATATTCAATAAATCGTTGTTAATTATGCAGTATCAATTGTATATTGGTATAAACGATAGGCCTGCCCTGAATACGGTATTCGGAAATTTTAAGTAAATAAGTTATACGTAGGTGACGGATCTCATGCTTTTCCATTAAAAATTTTCTGTTATTCTCTGTCCTTGACCATTTGAATCCTAAAAGAGATACTTCTTTTCGCAATGACCATATTGATCCTGGATAGTTAATGTCAGCTTGTTGTTTAAGAGTTTGTTGTCTGACTGTACTTTTGGTAATAGATGCGTATGCATGTGATCACTCACACTAATGCAAAGCTCAGCTTATACCTCGCGGACTGTAAGACTGTTTACAGATTACGCCAGGGGTTAAAGGTTTGGTACCACCAAACACCAAACCTTTGACAGTTATTCTACCGCCATGCAGTACCTAATATGCAAATATTACTCTCTACCGGTTTGAGGGCAAGTGAAATAAAGTGGCCAAGTGCTAGTTGGACTCGCCCATGAAGGGTCCCGTTGCAGCAAGTAACATAATACACATAGTACACATAGTTCTTGTAGTTCGTTGTAACTTTGATCGAAATTTTAACAATAAATTACTTCACTTTACTTTAAATAAAAAAACTACAATCAATCAAAAATTACATCAGATCGAGTTCAAACCAATTTTCGTTGTTTCGTTGGTAGTTTGCATGGTAATGTACATCTATACTAATATTATAAAGAGGAAATATTTGTTTGTTTGTTTGTTTGTTTGTAATGAATAGGCTCCGAAACTACTGGACCGATTTCAAAAATTCTTTCACCTTTGGAAAGCTACATTATTCCCGAGTAACATAGGCTACGGCAGATGGCGCTGCAGTTGATATCTAGGTTATTATTCGAGCGAAGCCGGAGCGGGCCGCTAGTTATATATATTTTTTAGTTTTTTCATTCTCTTACTTTAGAAGTTACAGGGGGGGGGGGGGGGGCGACACATTTTACCACTTTCGAAGTGTCTCTCGAGCAAATTATTCAGTGTAGACAAAAATTAAATTAGAAACCTCAACATAATTTTTGAAGACCTATCGATAGACACCCCACACGTGTAGCTTTGAAGAAAAATTTTTTTTTTAGTTTCAGTTCTCAGTATGGGGGGCAACCCAAATTTTTAATTTTTTTTGTAGAAATCTTCATGCGGTTCACAGAATACATATACTTACCAAGTTTCAACAGTGTAGTTCTCATAGTTTCGGAAAAAAGTGGCTGTGACATACGGACGGACAGACAGACAGACAGACATGACGAATCTATAAGGGTTCCGTTTTTACGTTTTATGGAACCCTAAAAATGGTGACTTATATTTATTATTTACCTGCTGCATCCCGCAAGGTAACCTAAAGCTAAACAGTTTTTCACGATAATTTATTTTTGCAAATATGATTGATTCACTTAAATTTATTCTATCCTGTTGATAGGATACATTTAAGTTTTTGTTTTTGAGGTAGTTTAGTTTTTTGAGATAAATTTAGGATGTTTGTTTCTTAATCACGTCAGAACATCTGAAGGGTTCGGGTTGAAATTTAGAGCACAGGTATGAGCAAAGATCATCATTTCAGAACATAATGCTTCTAAAATGATGACCCTCACCTTCACGGCCTTGTGAGGTGCTTTTTCACGTCCTGTTTGAAGAACCCCGGATTGTAAGAGGAAGGAAACACATGCGCTGGAAAAGAATTCCAGTTCTTTATCGTGCGACAAATAAAGGAGGAACCGAACCGTTTAGTTCGGCTTGGGATTGCTTCCTCCGTATATGGGTGACACCTTAGTCCAGCACGTGTTGTTCGGGATAGGAAGGGAGAGGGAGGGATCAGATCGAAGAGCTCCTCGGAACACTCGCCATGATAGAGGCGATAAAATACTGCCAATGAGGCCACGTCTCTACGCAACTGCAGAGGCTCTAAGTTCTGCGGGTTTGAGCATCCACGAGATATGTAAATTTCTAAGATATGGAATAAAGAAAAATAATATCTGACGAAAGCGGAATCTGACGAAAGCGGAATCTGACGAAAGCGGAATCTGTCGCAAGAGGAATCGCGAGAATTCCTGTTTCGTCACCAGTTTCAAAATTCTGACCTATACGGAAAAAAGAAGTGACCTGACGAAACAGGAATCTGACGGATGTGTTCTAAATCGCTGGAATAGCACATAGGCACTTTTATCCCGAGAAAATTACAGGAACGGGGACACCGCGGATAAAACCGTGGGGCGCTGCTAGTCATTCCATAAAGCATCCCTCGGTGACCACAACAGACAGAGTAGTAGCGTAATATTCTGTGAACACTAACTTTAACGGGATATAAAGGTAGCCAATGTGTCCATCCGGGTAATTTACTACGTATTTATTTCCATTCAAATCTGTACTGCCATTACAAAGATATGTGAGAACGGTCAAATACGCACACACACATTACATAATTAATAAAATAGTTTACTAAATCGCAAGCTATTGCTTTTAAAATATTGGTAAGATGTATTTTACCGAATCTATCATCCGTAGATTCAAAATAACTGTATAAAGATTATCTTCTAACGCTTCATATTAATTATCTTTGCTTGCGATAATAAGTTATTGCTCAACATTTAATCCTCTGGTTGGGAGTAATCACACAGCATCTATACGAGTTCGTTCGATGCACGATACAGTTTTCTAATCCACCCCTCGCCGTGAGGACATTCATTTTCATTTAATAACAACGATATGAAAGGGAGTAGGGCTACTAGTGGAGTTGTTGAAGTCGAGAGGGAATCAGCTCTTGTTAGATCATTCTGTACCTTTAGTTATGTTAGGTTCATAATCATCATAAGCCCAGCAACAGAATGTTCCCACTGCTGGGACTTGGCCTTCTCTCGCAAACGCTGGCCAAGTGCGGGTTGGTGGATGACGCATGACTTCGAAAGATCTAGGTACATGTTGGTGGCTTCACGATGTTTTCTTTCACCGTTTTAAGTTAGCGGCATTACGCACGTGACATCGAAAAGACAGTGGTGCGTGTGGTTTGAGCCCGGGGTCTCCGGATCGGGAGGCGCCGTTCTCCCTACTAGACCAGCCGTAATATATGTGATATGTGTTGGGTTATAATTGAATAATAATTAATATATCTTAATATGAAGAAATGAATACTCCCGTGGATTACTTTACTTAGTTTTATTTCTATAAACTTATTAAGATTTACAAAATCACATCTTTCTTGTAACAACCGTAGAGCCAGAGGGAGCGTCATAGACCCACAGTGTAGTATTGCCAATATAAATGTAGATAATTCCAACACGCCTCCTTACATTTATATTGCAACAATTAATAACTAATACAATTTGTAATTTGAAATTTCAAAAGTAGAACAGGTTCGAGTGACTTCAGTTTTATATAAATCAAGTTATGCTTATAATATATACTCTAATCTTTAATGTTTAAGAATACTCTAAATTTTAGAAATTTAACACTTCCCAAAGCTTTAGTTAATACATCTGCTACATTATTTTCTGACTCTATTTTAACAACTTCAATGAACTTTTCTTTGACATTTTCATGAATATAATGATAATGCACCTCAATGTGCTTAGAGTTCTTGGTAAAATTTCCATATTTCGCTATGGCTACAGCACCCGAATTGTCTTCATACACGTTTACTGGTTTACAGATTTTAGTAAATACATCGTTTATTAGGTTTATTAAGAATTTGATTTCTGTAACTGCTTCAGGCAAGGCAACATATTCAGCAAATGTAGACGATTTCGTCACACAGTTTTGTTTCTTTGATTTCCACAAGATAACATTTCCATATAATCTAATTACATATCCAGTTGTAGATTTTCGGTCTACTATATCACCTGCCCAATCAGAATCAACAAAGCAGTCTAATATATCAGCATTGTCATTTTTATAATAATTTAGTTTTAATGTCTTTGTCAAAAACAAATATTTCAACACTCTCAGAGCATATTTAAAATGTGTCTCATTACAACAGTTCTGAAAACGACTTAAGTAATTCACAGAGAATGAAATATCCGGTCTAGTACCACAGCTTATATACAACAATGCTCCTATTAAATTTCTATACTTGATGTTTTCATTTAACTTACATTTTTCTAACTTCACATTTATTTCCATAGGTGTTTTGTACAATTTTGCATTTTCAATATTATAGCGTTTTGCTAAAGACTCAATATAATGTTCCTGACTCAAGGTTAAAATGTTGTTTTGTTCATAGTTATATTCAATGTCTATCCCAATATAATTTTTCACTCTACCTAAATTTTTCATTTTAAATTTATCTGACAGTTTCACTTTAATATCATCAATAACATTTTGGTTTCTACAGCAAATCAAAAGATCGTCAACAAACAATAAAATGTAAACAGTTAAATCATTTTTCTTTTTGAAATACAAACAATAATCATATTTGCATCTTTGAAATTTTAGTTCAGTCAAAAAATTGTTGAAACATTCATACCATGCACGTGGGCTCTCTTTTAGACCATAAATTATAATGATTTATTTAGCATATAAACTTTTTCAGACATATCATCATAGCCCATTGGCTGTTTTACATAAACTTCAGATAAAACTTTACCATTTAGAAATGCAGTTTCAACATCCATCTGATGGATTTCCATAGAATTTTGACAACAATATGACAATAGAAGTTTTACAGTTGGCATTTTTGCTACAGGAGAATATGTATCATCAACACAATCAATTTGTTGGAATCCCCTAACTACTAATCTGGCTTTATATTCACCTTCACTCTTCCTTTTGTAGACCCATTTCACATCCATCACCTTTTTGTCCTTGGTTGGCTTGTTAACGAGCTTCCATGTTTTGTTTTCCACTAAGCTGTTCATCTCACGGTCCATGGCTGCCTTCCATTTATTTACATCATCGCAGTTCATCGCCTCCTGAAAATTTGCTGGGGTCATAGCATCACAGTAGTTTACACTGATACAATAATAGCCAAACTCTTCATCAAATCGCTTTGGAGGTTTAACTTGTCTTTTTGGTTTCAATCTATTCATGTCTTCATTAATTTTTATATCATTGTTACTGTTGAGTTCACTTGTATCATTTCCTTCAACACATTCTGGAATATCCTTTTTTATTTCCTTTTCTTCTTCCATATTTTCATCTTTCTCATCTTGAAATCCACACAATGTAATGTCTTCTTCTATGATATCACAATGTCTCGCTATTATCAACCTGTTGTTGATTAATACTCTATATCCAGTGTCTGTATATCCCAGTAAAATTCCAGTTTCTGCTTTCTTGTCCCATTTAGATTTCCTTCTCTCTTCTGGTATTCGTACAAAGACTCTACTGCCATACATTTTCAAATACTTTACTGTAGGCTTCCTTTTGAAAAATATTTCATAGGGAGTTTTTCTTTCAATAGTGTTAGTCAAGGTTCTATTTTTGAGATACGCAGCCGTCTTAATTATTTCTGGCCAATATTTTCTTTCAACTTTTGCTTCTGATAAGAGACATCTTGCCATATCCATTAAAGACCGGTTATACCTTTCTGCAGTTCCATTAAGTTCATGAACATAAGCTGGACAAGGTTTTATTATGATTCCTTTCTCTTTTGCGAACTGAAAAACTCTTGAGTTTATATATTCCTTGCCATTGTCACAACGTAATTCTTTTATCATCTTACCAGTAATATTTTGTGTTTCATTAACATATTGCACTAAGCAATCATATACTTCATCTTTTGTCCGGATACAATACACTCTAACCAGTTTACTATAGTCGTCTATAAAACTTAAAAAGTATTTTTCACCATGATCTCCTGCTGTTTGATGTGGGCCATTCAAATCTGTGTGAACTATTTGTAATATATTGTCTGCCCTTCTTCTGTTATTTTGAAAAGGTAAGTTATGCATTTTATTTTCTATACATGTCACACACTTAAAATATTCTCGTTCAATTTCTTTCGGCAATCCTTCCAATGTTCCATTTCTGCACATTATTTCTAAGTTATTGAAGTTCACATGCCCCAATGTACGGTGTAGTTTCTCTTTCACAGTCATCTTACTTTTACATAAGTTTGCTTCCAGGTTATTTTCATTAACATAACTTTTCATTTTGTATAATCTTTCATCTTTAATTGCAATCGCTATTACCTTTCCATATGAGTTATATATTTTTGATAATCTGCCCTTTGACACAATTGAGTTTTTGTCTGTGACTCTTGAGTAACTTAACAAGCTCGCTTTCATTTCTTTAACATAAAATACATTGGTCAGTGTCACTTCTGACTTTTCCCCATAAACTAGAAAATATGCCTTAATATTTCCAACCTTCGTAGCTTCTAATATTCTTCCATCGCCAATTTTGACTTTCACAGTATTCTGTAATGTCTCATGTGATTCAAAGTATTCATCTGTGTTAATAATATGGTCTGTACAGCCGCTGTCAAGTAACCATTCTATTTCTCCTGTTTTTGTCTTGTCTTTTTCGCTTGTTGTAGCATTATTTGCAACAGTTATGTGAAAACTATTTCCATATTGGTCATGATGATCATTCCTGGGTCGTTCGTTGTAATAATTTCCTCGTCTATGAAAGTTTCTAGTATTATATGTACCACGTCCTCTAACAACAGAATTTCCACGTCCTCTACTTCCAGAATATCCACGACCTCGACCTCTTTGCGTATGTTCAGTACGGGTACGACAATCTCTTTGAAAATGACCCGGTTTGCCACAATTAAAACAGTTCCTGTGTGATGATGTCTTAGTTTCCGCTCGAAAAGCATTAGAACTATCATGTGAAATGTCATTCGATTCTTCTTCTGCCTTTTTTAACTTTATTTTGCTTTTTAAATAATCCACAGTTCTATCCCTTTCTGGGAGCACGTCAATTAAGTCACCGATATGACTATAATTCTGCGGCAAAGATTTCAACATGTAATTAAGTTTTTCTTGTTCTGATATAGCCGCCCCGGCTTGTTTTAATTCGTTCACACATTTTTCAAAATCGTCGAAGAACAAAGAAACTTCTGCGTAATTTTTCATTTTGACATTTTCGAGGTTATGTCGGCACACAATTTGCAAAGCCGTCGACTTTTTCAGATACATTTCATCAAACTTTTGAATGATCTCGTAGGCCGTCTCTAAATCACTGATGTATTCTAGTTGTCTGTTCGTTATTGCGCTATAAATGTAGTTAGTAGCTTGAATATCACGATCATCCCATGCGGCATTGTCGTCTTTTGTTTTAGCTCGCATTGTTACATCTTTACACCTTTTGAATTGTAGGAATTTTAAAATACGTATTTTCCAATTGCTATAGTCTGAGCCGTCAAAGATAGGAATATTAATATCACTGTTTTTCGCCGCCATTTTACACGTTGTCGTTCTCCTGGTATGTTCTTGTTATTTCCAAACATAAATCATTGTTTTCACTTGTCCTTTTTTAAACCACGGACCTGCTACCATCTTAATATGAAGAAATGAATACTCCCGTGGATTACTTTACTTAGTTTTATTTCTATAAACTTATTAAGATTTACAAAATCACATCTTTCTTGTAACAACCGTAGAGCCAGAGGGAGCGTCATAGACCCACAGTGTAGTATTGCCAATATAAATGTAGATAATTCCAACAATATAATATAATAATAATTGAATAATATGTGTTGGGTTATAATTGCACAATTTATATTGCCGTATCCTAACAGGGTAAATGCTCAGCTTACTTTCTCAGCTTTATTTTATGCAATAAATTATTGAATGATTGATTGATAAACACACTCCATCGTAGATCGTAGCGTAGCTCTTAGGCGAGCGGTCAGGCTTGGCATAAGAGTTAAATATTAAAATTTCAAATTACATAAAACACCATTAAGATTTCATTTCTAGCTGACTTCGAAAAGGAGGAGGTTCTCAAGGTTATGTTTTTCCTGTATGCAGGTTACTCGAAAGCTCCGCCAATAATTTTGATTTTTCTTTTATTTTGTTTGATACTTCAGTAGTGGTCCTATGTAAATTTTATCGAAATCATTGACGCTGTTTTATTGCTTTAGTGTCTTTAGTTGATTTCACAAAAAAAATTTAGTCGTTTAGTCGTCTGAGTTTAATTTTAAATTGAAAAATTATTATGATTTGTTTTTGCAATGTAGATATTCAGCAGAATGTTTGTTGTTTGTAAAATCCTTCCGACTTTCTTTTCATTTATTATGTTACAATCAATATTTCTTACAAAACAGAAGCTGCCTTAAAATCTAATCAGATATCGATTCAGCTAGGCAACTAATTTTATTGATGCAAATTAATTATTTAATCAACTAAAAATAGTAATTATATGAACTACAATGATTACAAATGATTAGTCTTTAAAAGTTAGGATATGGGTGGTGCTACTGTTGTATTACTGTACAATACCAAATATTAAATGTGTAGTTCAACATTTGGATCAAAAGATTAGAATGTTGGCGTAGACTGCAGTTGTGAAACCGTTCAGTTGTTACTCGTTAAGCCGTGTACGCACATACGAACAAATCTGTTGCGTTGCATGATACGCAACAACTTGGTTCGCATGTCTGTACCACTAACGAACATCGAACACTCTGTTCGTCTCTGAACATGTTTATGTTTGCGGCGATCCTATTTGTACGTTCCGTATGGACGGTGCGCGGTGTTCGAATAGCTTTAATAAATGTTACGTAACAAAACTGTTCGTATAGAACTTGGCGGGGTACTGCGGGGCGGCAGAGGGGTAACTCATCCTACATATTACAGTTCACGACTGTTGCGCGCGAACTCGAGTCGAACTAAGTTCGCGTTCGTGTTCGAATATACCGTCCATACGTTCAAACCAAATGTTCATGTTTGATATTTGTGTTCACTATGTTCGTGTTCGTACGTGCGTACACGGCTTTAGCGAGAAGCACGAAGGGAGAATGAAACACAATGCGGTAGTTAATGCAGACTTGTGGGGGATCCCGGCCGATTAACGAGCAAATTATTACTAAACGCTACCAAATAATAACATTATTGTGGGACTGTCTATTGTGTACTGCTTGTGTCGGTCTTGGAGATACAGCTTTCTACGATAAGGCATTTTTAAAATAGCTGATCTGAGGGATAAACCTAGTATATGATAGGTATGTGAAATAATACGTCAAGTTATTGATATTAACGTATTATCAAATTTCTGTACTAAATAAAGAAATACCTATTAAAATTGGTCCGAGCGTTCTCGAGAAATCAGGTAAATAACTTGAATAAAAAAAATAAGTCTATAGGTATGTGGTCGAATTTATAACCTCTTTTTCGGAGGTCGGTTAAAAATTGAAACATTAACGTCACTTTTGATGCAATGAGGTCTTTTTAGAATTACATTTTTCTACGAGTTTTAGATGTGTGAAAATGTAAAATATGTGTGAATATAAATTGTGTAGTATATTATTAACATTCACGTATCATCACCGGCAGGCAGCCTGTATTTGCCCACTACTGGACTACTGGACATAGGCCTCTCCCATAATATGTCACCTGACTGACTGATCCGATCCTCGGTTTTACTTTTCCAGCCGCTGCATTCACGCATCAATTTTCTCTGATAATGATTGATTTTTGCGTTCATATTACTTTCTGAAAACCCCATATAAGTAGTAACTAAAAAAACACTTATTTTTTGGAAGTTTGTAGGATACAGACTACCTAACACAGATACCAAGTGTCACGATGGGTAAGACGGACAATAAGTGCCTACGTAAATGCATTTCCCAACACAAAAAAGGTTTTTGCATACAATAAAAATTCTAACTCAAAAGATTTATTTTCAAATTTCATACGTATTGACGATAATTTGACAAATTTACAATCACACCTACCCTAAGCAGACAAAGAAGAGCAAATATCAATAAAAGTGAGACCCATCGACGCCACTTCACCAGTCGCCAGAGCCGTAGGGGGCGCCTCGCGGGCCAATGAGAGCACTCGGGGACGCTGAGCAAACACCGCTACCTACAATGCCCTTTATAAAAAGACCAACTTAACTCTATATTTCTCTGGGAGAGCCACCGATGTATTTCAACGTCAAAAGCGAAGCTTTCTCATCAAAATATTTAATTCGTAGATTCTAATAACTGTATAGTTAAGTTGTTGTCGCTGTAATTGAGTGGCTCCTTGTGTTCCTTGTGCTCTATTGCTCCATTGTCGACGCCATTAAAGTAATTATGACTAAAATGCGAAGAATTAACGATGGTTTATGGATGATTTACGCGTGAGTGCACTGGTTCTTCAGGGTAGGGAGAGAGGATGTTGGGCTAATGTTTTATTTCGTCTAGAAGACTATTTAAATTATCGCATAGATAGATAGAAAACTCTTTTTGCATAGTGATTTTTGTAGATTTTTTTTTAGAAATAACCTTATATAACCTTTAACTTAAACTCAATTTTGTATTAGTACAGTAACTTTATACATTACCGTATGCGTTAAATCCGGTAGATCTGATTTTTTGCAGACTTGTTTGTGATGTTGGCCTAATGATTGTCCCAAGTTTGTGACCTCGAGCGACGAACGCAACTTTGTCAAAAATCGAAAAAACCGCGAAAAAATAGTTTATTTTTCAAATTTTGGCGATTATAACCCTAAACGACTAGTTTTTGTAAAAACTTGCTTATGGAATTTATAAAGTAGACTAAATTTGCTACAATATGATACTAGAATTGTCTCTGTACACCCAATAGTTTCTGAGAATGAGTCTTTCAAAGTTTATAATTTTTTTCGTACTTCGCAATTTTTAGCAATATTTTAACTCCTACTTGACCACTTTGTGGCACAGTTACGGCGGTTTTTAACCCCCGACCAAAAAAAGAGGTGTTATAAATTTGACTTCAAAGTCTGTCTGTCTATCAGACAGACACACATACAGGTCTGTCTCTACGTGTATCTGTCTATGGCACCGTAGAGCTGAAACGGATAAACCGATTTCGATGCGGTTTTTTTTATTTGAAGATAAATTTTTGTGTTGATGTTTTGAGCTATCTTTGGTTAATATCGATTCAAGAAGGCCGCCTCCACCAAATGGCAGACCAAATATTTCATCACAATCCACCTCAATATGGGTATCAAATGAAAGGGCTTGACTAGTAGAGTACTATAGTACTCTAGTACTCTACTAGTCAAGCCCTTTCATTTGATACCCATATTGAGGTGTACTGTATACAGTATAACAAATTTCAAATCACAAAATGGCGAATCCCTAATTTTTTTTTTCACTAATGCCTTAATATGGGTGTCAAATGAAAGAACTTGACTAGTAGACTACTATACACTATGAAAAAATTATATTTATACCATATCGAGGTAGTTGTGAAAAAAGAAACGTATTTCGTCATTTTGTGGTTGCGGCCATCATGGATTTGAAATTTGTCATAGTGCATAGTAGTCTACTAGTCAAGTCCTTTCATTTGATACCCACATTAAGGCATTAGTGAAAAAAAAATATGTAGTTCGCCATTTTGTGATTTGAAATTTGTTATACTGTATAGTACTCTACTAGTCAAGCCCTTTCATTTGACACCCATATTGAGGTAGATTGTGATGAAATATTTGATCTGCCATTTGGTGGAGGCGGCCATCTTGAATCGACATTAACCAAAGATAGCTCAAAACATCAACACAAAAATGTATCTTCAAATAAAAAAACCGCATTGAAATCGGCCCATCCGTTTCAGCTCTACGGTGCCATAGACAGATACACACACAGACAGATACACATAGAGACAGACCTGTATGTGTGTCTGTCTAATAGACAGACAGATTTCGACGTCAAATTTATAACACCTCTTTTTTTGGTCGGGGGTTAAAAACCGCCGTAACTGTGTCACAAAGTGGTCAAGTAGGAGTTAAAATATTGCTAAAAATTGCGAAGTACGAAAAAAATTATAAACTTTGAAAGACTTATTCTCAGAAACTATTGAGTGTACAGAGACAATTATAGTATCATATTGTAGCAAATTTAGTATACTTTATAAATTCCATAAGCAAGTTTTTACAAAAACTAGTCGTTTAGGGTTATAATCGCCAAAATTTGAAAAATAAACTATTTTTTCGCGGTTTTTTCGATTTTTGACAAAGTTGCGTTCGTCGCTCGAGGTCACAAACTTGGGACAATCATTAGCCCAACATCATAAACAAGTCTGCAAAAAGTCAGATCTACCGGATTTAACGCATCCTACTCCATACATTCAGGCGACAAAGTTACTGGACTATATAGTTTTATTGGTTTGACGTCACAAACGTTGTGAAGTTATGATATTTATGAGATTTTCAAGATGTCTGTAGTGAATGATGTGAAGATCCCAAGGTTGCCTGGAAAAAATAGTTTTCACTTAAAAGGCGACCATGTTTCACATGTTCTTATTGTTTTCCAATAAGACTATTATCCGAAGTATTTTAATATATTTTCACAATGCTTACGCGAGCTAAAAACGTATAAAATTTTTGAGTATAGTCAAATTGAAGTAGAAACGACGATAACTTCTATTTCGATGATGAATGCACTCAATTTTTACATCATTTTGGACCTCGTAAGCATTTTGCAATCATATAGAACACATCAGATAATATGATTTATCTCTTGGGATAGTAACTCAGCTTAACGTAAATAACTTCGAATCAAAACAGTACTTGTACTTGGCTAGAACCATAGTAGGCTAAAGCTAAGTACCTACATTGTTTTTGCTTAACGTATTAATTTGATTAATTATGTAGATTAGATTATGTGTCCCCGGTCCCCAAGAACTTGTAATTCTTTCCGTTTCCGTGTCATCTTCCTCCACGTAAAACCTGCCTTTTAGTAAGTAAACATACTTAAACATAAATAACACGTTCTATTAACGGCAGTTTACAAACTTGCCGTCAGTTTAGCGCTGTAATTGGGCGCACCGCGTTCTAAACATTTATAACGTAAAGCGGCGAGATAATGTATTCACGCCGTGAGCGCGCCGTTTTGCGACGTCGGGCTTACCCGCGTCTCCCCTACCATGGGGATGTTGGATTGATTTGATTCGAGTTTTCGTTTACTTTGTTCTTGTAGGTAAATAAAATGTAAGATAAAACTTTTGAAAAAGAACAGGCACAATTTGGGGTGATAGACGGTTAACTCGGTGTGTAAAAGCATCCCATTTCATGTTATTGCTGGGACTCGGGGGTTTCTCTCCCAAGGAGAGAGGTCAAGAACCCCACTTTGGCCAAGTGCGGGTTGTTAAATGACGAATTTGCGAAGACAGTCTCTTTTGGAACTTGTCAGCTTACTTAAGGCCGGTTCGCATTTTGATTAGTGCGAGTGTGAGTGCGAGTGCGATTGCGAGTGCGAGTGAGTAATCGTGACTGATTACCATAGCTGGGCATTAACTCGTTAATCCGTTAATCGTTAATTAACGAAGTTAACATTTTGATTAACGGATTAACTTTTAAGTTAACTTTTAAAAATGTTAACGGACATGTTAACTTCCGTTAATTATGCAGAAGTCCGTTAGTCGTTAATCCAATGCTTACTATTTACCGCACGGCACCTCGGCGCGGCGCAAAAAACATATTCAGACAAGTATGAAACGAAAAGTTCTGGGCGCAGTGTGACCATATGTGGCGGGTTCTTGCAATTTTGGCAGGATTAAGGCGTCATTTTAACCTGTGGCATGATCGGTTGACGTTATATGAAAGCAAATATAATTTTGTTATCATAAGTCATATTTCCGATAATCTCGAGTTCTTTTTGGCTGAAAATTTGAGCATAGACATACTCAAATTTGACTGACGTTTACAATTTAGTTGAATATTTCACACATCCCTAGTAAACCAAGTAGATTATAGTAATCCATAGCTAGTGGGGAACTCCCCGATAAATTCAATCATACTTTTTCGATCGTTTATCTGTATTATAACTTTCTTTTAATAAAATCGGTGGTAGTTCATTTCAACTAACCAAAGAAAAGTTAAATAAAATGAACAAATCAATGTATAAAAATGAAGAAATGGAGGTATACAATGAAAATTCCAGTGTGTAACATCTTACTAATATTATAAACTAGCAGCACTCCGCGGTGTTACCCGCGAAGTTCCCGTTCCCCGTTGTTCCCGTTGTTTTTTTCGGGATAAAAAGTAGTCTATGTGTTCTTCCAGACTATAATATATCTGTGTTCCAAATTTCAGCCCGATCTGTTCATACGTTAGGACGTGATTGAGCAACAAACATCCAAACATCCATACATTGACATTTATAATATTAGTAGGATGGCAATTTTTGGATGTTATAATGTTTGTTGTTTCATCACGTCAGAACGTCTGGGAACGGGAAAGGATTGGGTTGAAATTTGGAAAACAGCCCTCAAACGCTGCAGTTGAACGTCTCCTATCCACGGCTAAAGACATTTTAACACCAAAGCGAGCCTCGCTTTCAGAAATGTTAATGTTCATGAGGGGAAATAGATACCTATGCGCATTATGCCCGACGATTAAATTACACATTAAATAAAATTAAATAAAAAAATTGGCAGTCATAGAAACTGCCGATAGAAGTGAAAACTTATAACTCAGAATTTGATAGCTTACCTTGGAAACTACACGGATGTAACCGGAGGGCGTGGCCTGGTCATCATGGCATGGCCATCTAGAAAAGCAGCAGCATTTCCTATTGGCTGATGCATTTCTAGATGGCCATGCCATGATGGCCAAGCCACGCCCTTTCAGCATTTCCCGTTGGCTGACGCATTTCTAGATGGCCAATGCCATCCATGGCCCCGAGTTTACCCGAAGATTTCTTATCATACCCGAGCGTGACGCTAGAATTCAATTCACAGCCCACGAAAAATCTGTTTCGGCGCGCCTAAAGAAGTTTTCACTTCAATAATAAAATTAAACTCTACAAGTATTTGGTTTTTTCCTAACCTGTTAACTTCCAGAACCTAAACCAACAGGTTTTATAAGTTCACTAACGCAACGATATAAAAATCCAATATGCATATTAACGGATTAACGATTAACGTTAACTTCCGTTAATTCTTACGAAATTTAACGCTTTAACGTTTAACGAAGTTAACTTTTTTTGTAACGGATTAACGATTAACGAAGTTAACTATTTGATTAACGGTGCCCAGCTATGCTGATTACTATGCACTCGCAATAATCAATCGGTGTCTACACGTGTTTGCTACTAATCACTCAACACCTGCATTACTCACTCGCACTCGTGTTAATCAAAATGAAAACAGGCCTTTACGATGTTTTCTTTGACAGTTAAAACCAGTGGGAATGATAAACATGTACTTGCACTTGGAAAAATATTCAGAGGTTTTGGTACGGACAGACAGTCGGGTTGAACCTTAGATCTTTCGATTGTAGATCAGGATAGTCTCAAAAACTCATATCTCATCACAAAACACGTCATCGGAGTAACTTAAATATTTTTTTCTAAAAAGAAGCAAAATAAATATTTTTTGTAGTGGTAGGACTCTTGGCAGAGTCCGCCTAGGGTAGTACCACACCTTTGCCAGTTATTCTACCGCCAAGCAATAGCAGTAATACAGCAGGAGCAGTAATGTGCAAACATTACTGCTCCTTATTTATTTATTTTAGTGTTCCGATGTGAAGGGCAATGTTTCCAGAGAAATTACGAGGCTTAGGGATATATCACCTTAGATCTCTGGGTGATAAGCGCAGTGTAGTGCTAGGTAATGATTTGTATTCCAATAGTTGCGTGTTACTGTGCTGTTATGTGGCAGGCATGTTCCTTTCCATCAGGCACGTGTCCTGCTCGTCTCGTCACTTTTTAAGTATTTAAAAAAAGAAAGCTAAAGTCATATCGGGTAAAATAAAACATTTATCCACAGTTGCACTAAGATTAAACAAGAATACACAAGCGGACTTTTTTTAATAATTTCGAAAATAAAATAAGTAAAATAGCTAGAAGGAAAAATTAAAAAACAGATATGATGACCGATCTACCAATTATTATTATCGAATATTCGCGAATTGAACAATTGAACATCACAGTTTTACAGTTTACGGTACATTTGGAGTTGCATCACTGTTAGGTTAGACTTATTCAAACCAAATCTCCTTTGTCCCCGATCCTCAAAATACCCAGTTTAAAGTCTCGCGGAGACCGAAGCCCCGACTCTATGGTAACAGATCCCCCGGGACGGGGCGCGGTCCCCGCAAACGGAATGGATAATTCAATAACCGACGGAACGTACCGCCTAATCTCCGAATTAGCAATACGATATGAATAAATACATTCCAGCCTCTACAATGTGGATAAATATTTAGGTCGAGAGATGCGGTCACTTCTGTTGAAGTTCAATTTATTTTTATTCTAAGTAATTTGTTGTTTGATTTCGTTTCTTTTTTGGAACGCTAGTACAAAAATCACAGTCAAGGTAAAAAAAATCTCTTACATTCTCGAAAAATTTCTTGTATGTCCATTCGTACTGATCATAACGTGATTTATCAATGATATAGCTTTTTACAGTAATGGATATTTAAGTAGATTTATTCCTAAAATTGACGCGGATGATACCGCGTGGCACAGCTAGTTAATTTATACAATAAATCATTTTCGGAATATAGGTAAACAAATTTTTCCCTTAGTATTTTGGTGATGAATACTAACTTACGGTGGTCTAGTCGGGAGAACGGCGGCTGCCGATCCGGAGACCCCGGGTTCAAACCCCACACGCACCACTGTCTTTTCAAAGTCATGTGCGTAATGCCGCTAACTTAAAACGGTGAAGGAAAACATCGTGAGGAAACCGACATGTACCTAGAATCTTTCGAAGTCATGTGTCATCCGCCAACCCGCACTGGGCCAGCGTGGTGGATTATGGCCTTAACTCTCTCCTTGCGAGAGAAGGCCCCGAGTCCCAGCAGTGGGAACGTTTGGTGGGCTGTTGATGTTGATGTTGTTGATGTTGAATACTAACTTGATTGTACGAGTATTTTAGTTAATCTGTGCTTAGTTTGGGACTAGCTATTGTTGTTTGGCGAATATGCATGAATAATTTCATGTATTTTTATTTTAATTTTCAACCTAAAGGCAAGCAAAAAATATATCTATGGAAATGATGGTATTAATAACGGTTATTTTGTTTGCAAGAAGCATTATCTTACGAGGGTGGTCTGAAAAGTTTCCGACATCACCATGAAGATAACAACACTTGTAAATAAAAACTAATTAATGTTTTTGGCACGTTTGTTGTCAGTTATTTAATAAAGCTTCAGTCATTTTGGATGTGTATTCAACATTTTAGGAATTCAACATTGTGGTCCAGAAGGCAGTTTTTATGTAACAATCGTTTGAGTGAGTTGATGTGAGTATTTTTATGAAAATAGTCAATATTGAGTATCGAGCTGTCATTAAATACGTATCTGGTGGTGGAAGTAATCGCCTGGGCAAATCAAATATGAGTTGCATTAGGTGTATCGGGACTTTACACCATCATTTACCACAGTAAAATTTAGAGCAGCTGGATTTAAACGTGGTTGTAAGAGCTTAACGTCCGGGACTTCCAAAAACTGCAACTACCGACGAAAACATCACCAAAGTTCACCAAATGGTGCTAGACGACCGCCAAAAGAAAGTGAAAAAGATAGCAGACGTATTGAACATGTAAAAATAATACGTTTGTCACATATGAAATCACCATTTAGACATGAGAGAGCTGCCCGCGGGATGGGTGCCGCGTTTGCGTTTCACCACGACAACGCACCGCCTCACATCTCAGCGGTTGCGATGGCAATAATCCACGAATTCCGGATGGAATTGCTTGACCGTCCGCTTTATGTAGCAGATCTACATATGACTACATTTTGTTCTCTCACCTAAAAATTGCACTCGGAGGACAGAGATTTTCGTCAAATGAAGAGGCAGAGAGAAAAATCACTTGAGTGAACAATGATTTTGTGGATCAAAGCGCCAAGTAACATTTCGACGGGTTACAGAAATGGAAGCATCGCTGGGACATGTGTGTAGCATTACAAGAAAACTATGATGAATAATTAGGGTCTATATGGGGTGGCATAACATTTTTTGTCCTATTTTAGGTAGGCATAACGTTTTTAGGACTAATGATAATTTACCATAACAACTAAACGCATAACTGTCTTCGCATAATGTCAACTAGCATAACCATATATGACATAACGATAACTTAGCATAATGTTTAAACGCATAGCCATATATAGCATACAGATAACTTAGTATAATATATAATGTTTAAAGTTATAATGTTTCATATCATAATGTTTAAAGGCACACATTGAGAAAAGCATAACAGTACTTAAACATAATGATCAAAGGCATAAACTTTAAACGCCTAACTAAAAGACAAGTGCAAAGAGCGGACTGTAGCAACATTATTTAAATAAACTACGTGGGTGTATGAAATGCGGGTGGGTACTTTGACAACAATATTTATTATTCGTAATGTAGGTATCTACTAATTTAATGGAATATACAAGGTATTGCAGAAAGGTGCAACAATATTCATTGTAGTTCATCTACATAACGTTTTGAATCATGTATGTGAAAATTAGACATGAAAGCTAAAAATTTTTTTTCCATAAAAAAAAGATTTGTTTTGTTTGTTATTTTATTTGACATACCCCTAATGGCCTGATCTCGGCACGGATTTTTGTACGACTTCGTGGGGTTGGCGGTAAGGTCGTTTGTCAGCTGTACATGCGTTAAGGTTGAAGCTGGTGATTTGGTAGGAATTTTAAGTCAAACTTTGACTCGAATTATCTCGTGATCTACTGTGCTGAGGGGAAAAAGACCTTCGGTGATGAAGTCTACATCAGTGTTAGAATGGACTGTCAAAATATTGTTGGGGCTAAATCCACCACGTTGTATATGCAGAACTAAGCAGTAGTAAAACAATTTTTGTACTAATTTATGTAGACATAACGTTTTTAGGACTTAAAAACCTACATACACCTAAGACATATGGTGCACTTTTTGACTCCGGGTGGGCTCCCGCCAGAAGCTCTGCGGTCAGGCCTGAGTGTCACTTCTCCATACTCGACCTGCGCTCTACTACGGAGGTCGCCGGCTCGCTTCGCTCGCCACCTCCCCCTTTCGCTACGCTTGGCCTCGCATGGATCGTTCCACTCAGGACCTCTCTTGAGCTTCTGGCTCCCGCATTTTTTTAATACACTCTAGGGGTAGTAGCGACAAGACTAGGTGGAGTCGGGGTGCTCCGAGTCGGATCTGGACCCTATATAACATGCTTATATATTACGTAGCACAAAAAAATAATTAAAAAATGCCTAAATGCGTCTGAGCAACATTCAAATCGAATGTAGTACAATAGACTTTTACAATTAAAACACATTACGCCATAAATCGATTATGCAAAAGTTACATTATGACACTATATGTTATGCTACATTCATTATGACAAAGTAAATTAGGGAAAAAAAATATGCGATTTAAACGGCTCGTTAAAAAAAAATAGAACAATTAAAAAAATGCCTAAAAACTACCTATTATGCGTCTCATCAATAGTCGAATTAAATGTAGTACCTACAATAGATTGTTATGCTTAAAATACATGACGCCAAAAATGATTATGCGAAAGTTGCATTATGACACTATACATTATGCTACATTTATTATGACAAAGTAAATTAGGAACAAAAAGTTATGCGTTTTAATAGGCTCCCGAATCATTAAAAAAAAATATCTGAAAACATAGCTTTTGTATTTGTTAGGAAGGAAACTTTTCTGACCACTCGTATCATAGAAACTACAATAATTCGAAGTGATTAGGTATAACATTAACAAATAAATTTCGTGTTTTTGTTTTGCAAATACTACAGTAACCACTTTGATAGAATAATTATGTAATTGTTAATAAAATAATTTAAAAAAATCAATGAAATAGATCAAATAAAATATATAGGTAGGTAGGTACTTGGGATTCGTGGATATGCAGACACAAATCACACATCCGCGTTCATCACTCACAAATGTGTCCTAGGTGGAAATCGAACCCACGTTCTACGACTATATGTAAGCTGACTTGTACGAGATGAGTCATGTCAGTTATGAAACTTTTAAAAACTACTCATTCCTTATTTTAATAAACTTCAGTATGAATATCGTATCTTTCCGTACCTACATTTAACGCTGATTTCTCATATTAAAAGTTCTTTAGCCACACTTTCTTCTACTAAGCGCTTGAACTAACACAAATCTTATGAAAACGCATTTGAATCAAACATAATGCTCTCATTTATTCATATCATCTAAAGATCCATCCAAATTTAGTCTGATCACATTTCCACGAAATTAACCGTTAGCTCCTAGACTACCGCCATCGCGACTCGAATAAATAGATTTTCCGAATAAAGCAATGTCATGGGAATAGAGGGAAGCCGGGCGGGTGTTTAGCAGTCATTAGTGTTGCTAATGAACGGTTGCATTAAACATTGGGATGTCACAGAAATGGACAGTTTTGAAGTTTCATGGCGAAGTTTTATGACATAAATTTTAAAACAATTATGCCTTGTAGGTAGTTAGTAATTCTAAATTTATCAATTTCTCTTGTATTTATTGCTTTTCAATGTTTCGATTTCATTAAACAGCTCTACGTAATATTTGGCAGTTACGTGGCCCAAACGCCTGGACATATTATATTTCAAAAATGGCCCGGCGCCATTGCTACGATATAAACCAATCCGTACTTTTCAACACAGAATGTAATTCGCCTTTAATATAAAATTGACTAACAACATTTACATTTTAGAACGCTATAGGTATAATACGATAAATTAAATGATTATGAATTGATATTTCGACCAATACCCAATACCTACATCATTATCAATCTGTTTTTGTCCACTGCTGGGCATTGGCTTACCTATCTCATAATGCACCAGTAATGTGGATCGTTCCTCCACGACCTGATCCTCGGTCTTACATTTCTTAGTGCAATGAGCTAGCTTTTGTATATTGTCACTCCATCTAGTCTCAGGTCGTCGTATACTGCGTTTACCGATTCGAGGTCTCCACTCGATAATTAGTTAATTAATAAGAATGATAGGTAGTGATGTAATATCAATTAATGATATTTAGCGTACATAATAATTAAAATGAATAGAATACAATACCTGAACTACAAACTACTTAAGACTGACATAATTTTCGACACCACCTAAGTAACTAGTTTTAGACACACACAATTTACAAATGCATCAATATGTTGTCTTGTTGATGTATCCAAAAAAAAATTCAAAAATCTTTCTCCAAAGGGAGGGAGGTCTGAACTAATAAAGTGAGGCTTCATCGGTGGGGTGGGAAGTTAAGTCATGAGCATACTTCACTTAATTTAAAATTGTTTTAATGTCTTGAACTTCATCTAAGTAGGTAAGCCGATTCATTTTTATACAGACTATAACCTAACTGTGTTACAAATTTCAACACAATTCGTTCAGCTGTTCCGTCGTGATTTAGCAACAAACATCCAAACTTTCGCATTTATAATACTAGTAGGATACAGGCTTAGAATTCTTAACTTTTCACCCATACCAATTTTCCTAAATTAATATCTACTACACAAAAAATGAGCTACAATTCGGAGAGCCTATAGCAAGGTACAGGTTCCCACGACAGCTGAAAACCTCATTAAAAAGGTAAAAGCTCCACTCCGCATCTCCGACGGTATCAATCTAATCATATTACAGCATCATCGCTGTCAATTATATCCAATACATGAGCGGAACAGATACGCCAATTAGGCGCAGGAAGCAGCGCGCGTGCGCACAGCCTAATTGTTTCCGACGTAGTCTTGCGCCCCACACCCCCGCGGGGGCGCGCCCTCGGCCACCCCTACCCCCTTACACCCAGAACACAGGGCTGTACTCACGATCATCTCTGCATTTGTTAACTTGTAGTAGTTTTAACCAGATACCCGTCCTGGTTTTCTTTAAGATTAACGACTAATTTATTATTATCTTCATCATTCACAGACTTCCAGATCCCACTACTAGGTAGGTACATGCCATATTCCTTGATGATGCAAATCTAATCCAAGTTCGACATGCCACAACCGCTGTGGCAGCTGTCGTCTTCTTCTTGTCTACAATTTTACTAGTGAATGTGCGAATGTTTTCCATTACAATATACATAAAATAGCCTACAACAATGTCAAGTCCAGTAAATTTCGTATGGTCAAAAGTTTAATTTTATATGCCGAGCCTCTATGTAGACCTCTACTACGAAGTCCGATAAACGATATATCGGGCGAACTTATGGACGTTTCTTACCACGAAATACAATCAGTCGGTTGATCGGATCGGGTGTTTCGTTCATTTCGAATTCCGACCGACATAGATTTAACAGATTTTGTGTCGTAAACCTTACTCCGAAAGCATTTAATTACCTTACCGGATATTCGAACAGCTGTCGGTCGGATCCGATTATTCGGAGGTTGTTTTCGTAGTAGACCTGCAGTACCTAGTTCCAAAGATTATTCAATATAAAAACACAACAAAATTAGATTTAAATCATCGAAGCAGCTAGTTTTCGCTTCAAGGGATCCCAGGGCTGACACTAACTTCGCCCAAAATCAAGTAACGGAGTTCTGAGAACATTGCGAACCGGGTTCTCTTCCCAGCAGTAGAGATCTTAACAGCATGTTGGGTTTGAAGAGAATCAATTCTTTTGACAATAGAGTTATATCGTACATAAACATATCTATAAAACCAAGGAGATACAAACGGCGCTTCTACCGCCTAACGAAAAACGCTTTGACGCTTTGATGCTTAGATATTGCTGTCTCTTTTCTTCTTGCTTGAAATGAAAGAGACGGCAATGCCAAAGCGTCAAAGCGTTTTTCGTTAGGCGGTAGACCCCCCGGTGTCTAACTCGCCGCCTTCGGTCCGGACCTGGCGTTAGTGCTCCGGGGTGATTGCTATACAGATGAAAGCTAGGCGTAAATATTGAGTGGCTCGGTGGTGGCGGCTTATTGGACTCTTTGTTATGTTCCAGTAAGTTAAATGTTACTGTAGCTAGAAATGCTGACTTGGCAATATGACTGTTTATTTTTATTGTGAACGTTTATGTTGAGATTTTTTTTAAAATAAAGAGTGACGAGACAAGCAGGACGTGTGCCTGACGGTAAGCAACATGCCTGCCACATAACAGCACAGTGACACACAGCTATTGGAACGGGAAGAGTCCAAATCATTACCTAGCACTGCACTGCGCTCGTCACCCAGAGATCTAAGTTGTTATATCTCTAAGCCCTGTAATTTCTCTGGAATCATTGCCCTTCAGACCGGAACACAGTAATGTTTGCACATTACAGCTTGGCGGTAGAATATTTGGCAAAGGTGTGGTCCTTCCCCAGGCGGACTCTGCCAAGAGTCCTACCACTACAAAACTACTTAGATATTTAAATATAGCTGCGTGTTTACCTATTTACGTAAAGCGATAAGATTTCAATGATGTGAACTCTTATTTTGCTTGGTTTTTTAAAATGGCGATGAGATCACCAAAACGGCGTTTTATAGAATAGACTGATGGGACGAACAAGACCTAGTAGGTACCTGTGATGGTAAGGAACACATCTGCTCATATAGCACGGCATTACTCAGATATTTGAACATAAATACCATAACAATACCTACCACTGTACTGCGCTCGTCATCCAAAGATTTTAGGTCCTCACATATGAAATTGGTGTTCTGTCGTACTGGCCAACTTTGATCTCAAATATCTTTGGTTAGGAATTCCAATATCAAATTTATAGAGCTGTTTACTCATGATGTTGTGTTTTCAAAAGCGTAATTCGTTTGTTTTTCATTATTGTTTTTTAGGGTTCCGTAAAACGTGAAAACGGAACCCTTATAGATTCGTCATGTCTGTCTGTCTGTCCGTCCGTATGTCACAGCCACTTTTTGCCGAAACTATGAGAACTACACTGTTGAAACTTGGTAGGTAGATGTATTCTGTGAACCGTATTAAGATTTTTACAAAAGTTTTTTAAAAAAACAAAAATTAGGGGTGCCCCCCATACTGAGAACTGAAACTCAAAATTTTTTTTTTCATCAAACCTACACGTGTGGGGTGTTTATTGATAGGTCTTCAAAAATGATGTTGAGGTTTCTAACATAATTTTTGTCTACACTGAATAACTTGCGCGAGAGACGCTTCCAAAGTGGTAAAATGTGTGTCCCCCCCCCCCCTCTAACTTCTAAAGTAAGAGTATGAAAAAACTAAAAAAAATGTATGATGGACATTACCATGAAAACTACCAACGAAAATTAGTTTGAACTCGATCTGCTGAGTAGTTTTTTTTAGTACGTCATAAATACACTATTATTAAAACTTCGATCAAAGTTACAACGAACTACAAGAACTATGTGTACTATGTATATTATGTTACTTGCTCGAACGGAACCCTTCATGGGCGAGTCCAACTCGCACTTGGCTACTTTATTTTTCTTTTGGTCACTCAGTTTTCATAATGGAAAACTTGAACTTAAATTTTCGCTTGGGGCAGGATTTGGCTGGTTCGCCAGGGCTCAGCCACTGTGATGAGCGTTTCCGATTATTGTACAGGATTTACTTTTCATGCTTCGATTTAAAATACCTTCATTATTGTGTCGGTTGAGGTAACACAGCAGTCCACGCACGTCAAGTTTGTCGGTTTGCTGGATTTACTTAATTCATGAGATTTTTCACCTTCCCAATTTGTTTCAAATGGATTAAAACAGTTTTATCACTAAAACCATAGCCTGCAGTTAACTAGGAAGTGGTTTGCAATGTATCCTTTTCCACAATAGCCTTCAATTCTTCATTATTAACTTTGGTCTCCGGCCGTCTACGGGGCTTGTTCTGCAGGTCGAAATTTCCAGAGAGAAAACATTGGAACAAAAACACAAAAACGCACTGTGTTTTCTTTTGCGATGCCAGCGCCGCCGCCATGCTCATCATTCATCCTTCAAGCCGTTTCTGCACGGGCTTTTCACTGGTGCCACGATAATAATAATGAAAAGTTTATTGCGGCAAAGAATAATACAACGTCTCTTAACTAATAATACATCTTGTCTTACATGCTATTAGAATCTTAATTTCAAGCAATAGAAACTCGACGATGAAACTCGTATTCGTAAAAAACGCGATATTTCAAGTTTTCCATTTTGTAAGCTGAGTGACCGAAAGAAAAAACCAATAGAGAAAAAAAATACGATATGAAAAACACAAAAGCATGAGTATGATCTTGATCAAATTTAAACGGGGCTTCATGAGAAACAACAGCTTTCAAACAATTTAAATTACCATCAAAATCGATACAACCTCAGCAAGCTCACAGATTACACACAGAAAATACAGTCCAAATCAATCAAATCAAAAGTCTTCGGATCCCAGTGGAAACATTTAGCGGACTCCTGTTGTAGTCAAATAAGTTCGCTTTTCTCTCGTTCGGTTCTTGCTGAAGCAACAAAGCCAGGTGCAGCCACAAAAACTTGGCAGCTATATCAATACGGTATTACAATTCGATTCATATCAATTCGATATCGAGTTTCACAGTCCGAGCCGCTAGGAGCCGCAAAAATATCCCGTGCAATCGGAGACGGGTCATCCGGAAGTGATTGCAGGCGCGTGCTCGCAATGGAAGAATGGAACTGCCATGTGTCTTCAGCGACCAGTTTACTTTGCCCTGTGTTCCTTTGGTGGTTTTGGTTTCATTGTCAGTACTTGAACCATTGTTCCATGATTCAGGTACTAACTAATAAACTTTTTATATTTTATTGTTTTTTATTAGATATATATAGTAAGTAATTTTAATTGCGTCTATGGCCTATTCGAGGGTTGAAAATAAAAAATATATTATTTGAACAAACCGATTCTCTCTCTCTCTCTCTCTCTTCACAGTTGTAACAATAAATCGGAAAAAGCGCTCAGAAAAATCATCCGCACTTCGTCATGTTGCCTTCGACTACGCATACGTATCTCATGGAATAAATGCAAAAAAAACTGAATATAATGTTCAATAGTTAATATTCTACTTTTACAAGATATACCTTCCTTTACTTTTACTGGGCACACTTGATCTCGTACCAACTGATTTACCACCCTTTAATGGAAAACGTAACAAACAAGTTCTTAGTTTAATTTTAAGTAAGTTCCACTTTTCATTCGTTTGCGTGTTCCAATGTCCAATGGAACGATTATTACCAAGCTTGTTTGATAAAAATTAATAACGTCATCAAACCCTATCGCATCGTAATCACACAAAGCGCCAATCCTCCAAGGAATATTACCGACATGCGGTGTAATATCCTCCTAATAGTTATACAAACTACTGGTCGGAGCACGCGAGGGAAATAAGGAGAGGGGGTAATAGTTCATTATCCGATAATAGCAGGATTATCGCTACACAACCCTTTTGTGGCATAGTAAAACTTCACCAAAACATTTACCAAACTCAACGGAAAAAAGGCGTAAGTTTCAGCACACTAGTGGATTTACAACATTTTGTGAAAATGACTGATTTATTATTTATTCGATTCGATGTGTTTAATATTCTGTTTGGGCGCTTTGTTGCGGCGTTTTATTTCGTTTCGTTCACAAACCGATGGATGCGCCGGATTTGGGCGATCGAATGACATTGTGAAATAGTGGAGATAAATTCGTGTTGTTTTAATTTTTTAGCTGAATTTACATTGGTGGAAATGAATATCAACCGGCTTTGAAAATATATGCTACTGATTTTGTAAACGCGACAGTTTGTGTCGATTATTTTTCTTTCATGCAAAACCTACCGAATGTGTCTAGATGAAACTTGGTGCAGAGATAGAGTATAGTCTGGACTCGGGTAACACAAAGGCTAGTTATCAATTACAGACGGCAACAGACCAGATGAGTTGATATTAGTCTCAAACAAAGTAAAGCTTGCACTATGGAAACTATATGTAGCGGATATAATACAACTACATTCTAAATACTTACATAATTATGATACTTAGAACTTAGAAACACCCAGATAGAACAAGCGTCAGCATTCATCATGCAAATTTCGGTCCGGGGTGGGCAGCGAATGACTGTTACTTAAGAAGAGACTTAGCTACGTCTAACCATCGACAAGATCAGGCTGTTTATGAACTGAAAACTTCTTTTGGCGGACCACACACTGATTTTTCATGGGTTGTGAATATGTGTAATTATGTGAGGGGAGATGATTCGTCACGCTCGTAAATGAAACAAACTATCGGCAATGTCTATGACTGGCAATTTTTTTTGAAGTGAAAACTTCTTTTGGCGTTGCATTTACAGATTTTTCGTGGGCTGTGAATTGAATTGTGCGTCGCGCTCGGGAATGATAAGAAATCTTCGGGTAAACTCGGGACCATGGTCATTGGCCATCTAGAAATGCATCAGCATTTCCCATTGGCTGTGAGCAGGGCCATCTAGAATCAGCATTTCTAGATGGCCATGCTCATAGCCACGCCCTCCGGTTTCACCTGTGTAGTTTCCAAAGCAAGCTATCAAATTCTAAGTAAATTAGTTTTCACTTCTATCAGCAGTTCCTATAACTGCCAATTTTTTTTTATTTAGGTATGTAGAGTGACGGTACGAGCAAGACTGGCGCTTTATGGTACGTAACACGTCTTCTCATAAAAACACAGTGGTAAAGTCAGAGTTTACAAGTCAATTTTGCAAAAACAAAAAAAAGCATACAATGAGTATATTTTCGTAGTGGTAGGACTCTTGGCAGAGTCCGCCTGGGGAAGTACTACACCTTTGCCACTTATTCTACCGCCAAGCAGTAATGTGCAAACATTATTGTGTTTCGGTTTGAAGGGCAATGTTTCCAGAGAAATTACTGGGCTTAGAGATATAACATCTTAGATCTCTGGGTGACGAGCGCAGTGCAGTGCTAGGTAATGATTTGGACTCTTCATGTTCCAATAGCTGCGTGTCAGTGTGCTGTCATGTGGCAGGCATGTTGCTTACCATCAGACACATGCACTGCTCGTCTCGTCACTCTTTATTAAAAAAAAATAATTTTTAAGTTAAAACTGTACATTCCATTCAGGTGTTAGAACATGTAGACTATATAACACTACCTGGCACCGTACCTCGCTCGTCAGTCATAAATATACGATACGATGATTTACCTCATTGTTGAGTGATTTCTCATAAAACGCAGCACACAGAAATATTTTACATTAGGTGCCAGAATAACTGATAAAGATATGGTAGGTACTTCCCTAAGCGGACTCTGCAAAGAGTACTACCACACCAAAATGTTGTTTAAATACAAAACTACTGAATTTAGTCGCTACTGAATTCAGTGAAGTGTAGTAACATTCAGTAAGCAAGGATTCTAAATCCAGAAACGAGGATTGCTTGCTTCTAAGTCGCTTCTGAATCCAGTCGACTAACCTTGCTTGCTTCTTGCGACTTAGAAAATAAATTAGTCCTAGAATTGGCAGTAAAATGTTCCCTATTATTTATTTTTCTTCCCCTAATCTTGCATGAATCTTGCATGTAAAAAAAGAAAACAAATGACAAAAGTCACGGACCCCGGAGTCTGTGGGGTTGTAAAATTCAAATAAAAAAAACCTTGCATCTAATTTTGCTGCTGAATTCAGTCTGATTCTGATTTCTGAAATCAAAATTTTGCCAAGTGCTTCAAACATTGTTTTAAGCTATCACTATGAAATAGTCTTTATCTACTCGTGAATATGTTACATAACACTGCATCGAAATATCCGGGACTTGCTCCGCCAGATTGTCACGGTAGAAATCAGAGAATTAATTACATTGTTATCATCTAAATCCAGTAGACTATTCTACCAGTTTTACTTTTAAAAGTCAATGTTTGGATGTTTGTTGCCCAATCACGTCGTAACGTCCGAACGGATGTGGTTGAAATTTGGAACACTGATTATAGTCTGTATTGTTGGTTATGTCATTAAACCAGTATTGATTTCTCAAAATGCTCTATCAATTTAAAAAATGAATACATTTAATGGGATCACGTCTGGAGTGTGATCTACCATACAAAAAAAATTATTATTCCGCTATGAGATACCAGTCGGGTGTTTAATGTTTATACTAATATTCGTACACATATTTCAGGAACTACTAGTCCGATTTCAAAAATTCACCGTTGAACATATAGGTACGTGATCCCTGAGGCTATGCATATTATGCACCACAGACGAAGCCAAACATATTTAAAAAACAAACAGCTAACCTACCCCTCATTTGATGTAGGCTAAATTATACTTAATTTGAACAAAGGTTTTCAAACCTTCGTTCAAATTGTGTTTTAGTAGCCTGGAACTATCCAGCCTACTAAAATGGATAATCCATTGCTAAGTAACTCTTTTTTGTTTTCAACTGTATCTACCCTTCTGTTGTCAAAGCTTTCACTCCAATTTTCCGCCATAATATTTATTGACAAGGCAGAACAACCCTTCAGTTTATCACAACATGCGGCGCCAAATGTATTCACATCACACATCTCGCGGCCCTCGTTTTATTCTAACAACCACTTTCAACGTCGCTCTGTCAATTTGTATTTGCTTGCAATTATTAAAGAGTAGATGTTGCGCTGTTTTTGCTGATCGAACGCCCCACCGGTTGGGAACTTTGCATGGTCCCAGAGGGGTCGCCTCGACTGGCGGCCGAACTATACAAGTATAGGACAACGGTAACTAGCCGAATGAACGGTGTCAGGCGATGCGTGGGGCGCTCCCACCGGGCACCAGACGTGCCGTAACCGGACCCGCTCGCCTCATAACGCTACATAACTCAATTGATTCCCCGACACTACCCACACGCTTCCTCCTAACTTCGTTTGCAGCGTTTTGATATCCGATACGCCGTTTTGACGCCTCCTTGGGCTTTTTCCCCTCAGAGCAAATAAAAATAAAAAAGAGTGTGTGGAATTGACTGTGTATTTGTAATAAATAAGTTAAAATAACAATTTTACACTAGTGGTGGTAGGAGACTGCGGGGGAGGAGAAGGTGACCTGGCCGAGGGGGGCGGAGTAGGCGACCTTGGCGACGGGAGCGGCTGCGTACTGGACGGGAGCGGCCGCGTACTGGACGGGACCGGCCGCGTACTGGACGGGAGCGTGCGCGTATTGCACTTGAGCGGGAGCGTAGGCAACCTTGGCTACAGGGGCGGCGTATGCGACCTTAGCCACGGGAGCGGCGTAAGCGACCTTGGCCACGGGAGCGGCGTAGTGGACGGGCGCAGGCGCGTAGGCGATTTTGGCGACGGGAGCGGCGTAGGCGAGCTTGGCTACGGGCGCTTCAGTCGGGTGACCTTCGTAACGGACGACGGCGTTGAAACCGTTGACCTTGTCAGAGGTGTAGTCGACGATGCGGTGGACACCATCGGGCTGGACCAGGGAGTAGGATCCTTGTACGTTGTCGCCGGAGCGGGCCTCCTTCTGTTGCTTGATGTCACCGGTGTGGGAGTCGTGGACGGAGTATTCGAACTCGTATTGAGCGGGGGCCTCGGGCTCGGCGTGGACGTATTTAGTGACAGGGGCGGCGGCGTAGTGGACGGGGGCGGCGGCGGCGGCGTAGTGGACGGGGGCAGCGGCGTACTGAACAGGGGCAGGGGCGTACTGAACAGGGGCGGCGTATTGAACGGGGGCGGGTGCGTAGGCAACCTTGGCTACAGGGGCGGCATAAGCCACCTTGGCCACGGGTGCGGCGTAAGCTACTTTAGCCACAGGGGTGGCGTAAGCCAGAGGTGCAGCTGCGTGGAAGGTCGCACCGTGGTGGACCGGCACAGCCACGGCCGCGGCGGCCGCTACCAAGCACGACAGGACGATGATCTAAAATAAATATGGTAAATTTGTATCACGATCACAAAATCAATATCTTTAAACTATTGTGTACATTACCTCAACATTTGTCCATATTTAGTTTTTTAGACTTAATTTGATTTTAAATGTACACACTTGTGCATTTTAGATATTTTTTGGAAGTTTAAGATATTCAATCTTATTTTGGTTCTAAATTAGGTACTTATCACTATTGGAAACGGATTAGTGCAAAATGTAAAATGGCAGTCGAATGTGATAAGTACGCTATAAAGATATTCTGGTTATTAGTGATAAGTAATTTAGAACCAAAATAAGGTTGAATATCCCAAGTTTCCAAAAAAAAAATATGCTCGAGAGTGTACGATTAAAATCTGGCAATAAAAAATAGATAAACAAAAAATACGCTGACACAGATAAAAAAGTAAGCAACTGAAACTCATGGTAACACGCTCCTCATAACGGCACGGTACCACGCAGTTTTTCGAACACGAAGAGTCGAAATCACTGCACTACATTCATCACTCGGATATACCTCAGATAATTTTATCTCTTTGCCCTATAATTTCTCTGGAAACATTGCGTTTTAAGCCGGAGAACAGTAATGTTTCCAAATTACTGCTTGGCGAATAAATAACTGCATATGGTGGAAGGCTGACTCTATGAAGAGGTTTACCACCCTACAGTAATTATATGTTGTATGCCGACTAGGGAAGTACCACATCTTTGCCAGTTATTCTACCGCCAAGCAGTAATGTGCAAACATTACTGTGTTCGAAGGGCAATGTTTCTATTGAAATTACAGGGCATCGAGTTAGAGATAAAACGTCTTATATCTCTGGGTGACGAGCGCAGTGCAGTGCTAGGTATGATTTTAACTCTTCAGGTTCAACTAGCTGGGTGTCGCTGCGCTGTTATATGGCAGGCATGTTGCTCACCATCAGGCACATGTCCTGTTCGTCTCTTCACACTATACTATAAAAAAATACAAAACCTTACTCTCTTAAAAAACTATTAAAGCAATTGTAGTTACTCACTTTAGCTACCATGTTGATTGGTTTATAGTGACTTAATGTACGTTTGCTCTGTGACCGAGAGCTTATATACCATCGCTTAGTTGCGTCGCAACATGAGCTATGTGGACGGTATACCCCGCGGCGACCCCAGAACTGGATCAAAATCAACCTTCCAAGTTACTCAGTCAAGATCACTGGGTACTTAGCCCCCCCCCTTGACAAGTAGACATTAATTAACTCGTTAAAGTTAAAGCAAGTTTAACGGAAATAATTCGATTTTGGGTTTTGGCCCATAAATATCTAACGTATAGTAACACTAGCTGCGCCTCGCGGCTTTACATGCATAGTTAACGTTCCCGTTATAAAACGGTATGTTTCCTGGGGGTCTACCGCCTAACGAAAACGCTTTGATGCTTTGACATTGCCGTCTCTTTCATTTCAAGCGAGAAGAAAAGAGACAGCAATGTCAAAGCGTCAAAGCGTTTTCGTTAGGCGGTAGACCCCCCGGTATGAAAAGTATGTCCAACCCTATGGGTTCCAGACTATAATCTAACCATATTTCAAATTTCAGCTCGATCCGTTTCGAAGTTACGACGTAATTGAGCAACAAAGCAACAAGCTTTCGCATTTATAATAATAGTAGGATTATAATCACCTCACTGAGACGTGCAGTGCCGCTAACTTAAAATCGGTGAAGGAAAACATCGTAAGGAAACCGACATGTACCTAGAATCTTTCCAAGTCATGTGTCATTCACCAACCCGCACTGGGCCAGCGTGGTGGATTATGGCCTTGACTCTCTCCTTGCGAGAGAAGGCCCCGAGTCCCAGCAGTGGGAACATTTAGTGGGCTGTTTATGCTGAGACGTGGATTGTGGGTTCGATTGACAGCAGACAGGAGACAACAACAGAGTGATGAAGCTAAATCATGATGATCCGAACAATGATTAATAAAATTGCTTAAATTGTGTTTCGACTGCCATACCTGGCACTTCTACCCATACGTTGTAGATATTCCCGAAATCAGATGACTTGGAGGCTAAACACAAAACTGACCCCAGTTTTGTTTCGAGCGACCTCTGTATCAGTAATCTTTCCTATCTGTGACACAATGAAGCGTTAAATGTTTGAGTATAGAGTGTTAAATGGTTTGTGAATACATAAAATGAATACTAACCAACAAATTTTACAGATGTTTGAATATTTTTGCTGCCTAAGAGTCAAATTTGAAGTACTTATTATAAATGGTTGCTAGTTGCCTGAAAGATATTGTGCTCGGCAGTAAGGCCGCCATTTGTAGCGCTAGTTTAGAATAAATGTTCCACTAATATCATATTTTTGTTTCTTTGTGTTACAAAAAATATTTTCTACAACAATAATTATGCAATAATTTAAAGAACTGATACGGATTGTCAAGAATGTAGCAAATTCGTTACAAAATTATTTAGCAGAAAAGTTTCACAATGATAACTATTTTTTTCTGTGATGAATAGCACCTATACCGAGTTCAAACTTATACTCGCATAGATATCAATCTCAGATATTGCAGTAACAAAAAATTCGCAAACAACGTATTAATTTTGCAACAGCAGACGTACCAGGTCAATTCCTCTTCTAAATGAGTCAGATTTAGATGATCCACATTTGATTTATTGTATCAATCGACCCGCAATAAACCAGTGGCATTAAGAGCCAATAAAAAATCAATCAACCGTGTTCTAACCATCTGTGTGATATAACAATATAGTATCATCGCGGATACAACTGCAAGGATTTGTAAATTCACGGTTGATGTTCTAAATACGAAAAGGTTCGACTCCATTTTCGTAATAAGATCATCTAAATCTTAACTATGGAATGAGTACCTGAGTGGGTGTTTCCTAATGGATACAATTTGTGTGTTTTCAAAGTGCATCGGTTTCTTCTATTGCGATGATCGCATCGTAATAGTAGATATTAAATGTTGCTCAAATTAAAAATGTTAATTCTGATGAAAGACCCCGGATTCTCGTGTCTGTCGTGGCAAAAATTAAACAACACAATAATCGTATTCCAGATAAGTACTGAAAGTTTCCACGACTGAAAAACTTATTTACTTACTTATTATTGAGTACAGTCAAAAAATGTAGAAATAATCCTAGCACCTAAGTATAGTTTTCAAAGTTACAATAGTATCCTAGTATGCCGAGAGGCTACGGAAGTTACGGCTGGTTTAGTCGGCAGAACGGCGACTGCCGATCCAGAGTCATGTGCGTAATGCCGCTAACTTAAAAAATGTAAAAGAAAACATCGCGAGGAAACCGACTTGTACCTAGAATCTTTCCAAGTCATGTGTCATTCACCAACCCGCACTGGGCCAGCGTGGTGGATTATGACCTTGACTCTCTCCTTGCGCGAGAAGGCCCCGAGTCCCAGCAGTGGAAGCATTTAGTGGGCTGTTTATATATGTATGTTATGTAAACAAAAACCTGCATACTAGGATCCCTTTATGCAGAGGCCTGCCTCCGGCTGTGAGTCTCATACTAGGCATACCTATTAGGATACTATTGTAAGCATTACACAGAACTTACCTACTCAATTACGACCTACCTACATATATTTAATTAAGTACGTTTCAGTCATGTCCAATGCTTACAAAATGAGTTCCCGTTCCCGTTGTTCCCGTTGTTTTTCCGGGATAAAAATATAGGCCTATGTGTTCTTCCAGACTATAATCTATCTGTGTTCCAAATTTCAGCCCGATCCGTTCATACGTTAGGACGTGATTGAGCAACAAACATCCAAACATCCATACATTCACATTTATAATATTAGTAGGATTCAATGTAAAAGTTTTGTTATTAATATGTTTGAATTGAAGATGCCTGTAATGACTTACACTGGCTGTAACGGCCTCACCGTTAAATCCAGTGTTAAACATGGCAACTGTCATGTTCCACAAAAGACTCTTTCGAAGACGTGTGACATTTGTCAACACATTCGAATGGCGTATTATACTATGGTCTTGACTCTAGCCTTAAGGCCGGGTCACACAGAGGCGATCCGGTAGCGATAGCGATCCGGTAGCGAAAGCGATCCGATACCGAGTATGGGATCGCGCCCGCTTGCTGTGTGTCAGGTTGCATACAAATTCGAACATTACAAAAAATATCATCTCGCTATCGGATCGCTATCGCTATCGGATCGCCTCTGTGTGACCCGGCTTTTATGAGAAAAGGGCCTGAAAAGGGAGGACTCTGTGTCCCAGCAGTGAGAACAGTGGGCTATTTAAATTCTTATCCAAAGACGGGCCTATAGCTGTTTAAAACAATCAAGGTCTAAATATAAGTACTTATTTAAATTAAGCCGATGCCACCAATTAATTTCACATAGATCTGAGTGACATTGGCTATGCAACAAAGATTTTTGACCATTGCTTATTACCCAACGTACTACGCACTAGTCCACATACGAGGTTACACAAAAAGAGTGGGTTGAATCGATAGGAGCTATACTAGCCATTATCATGAATTATGGCTATGGGTCTCACTGCGACATCTAACGATAGATAACTGCAATGTTCTTTAGCATTAAAACATTGATTCAGTAATATTATGATGATAAATGTTCTATAATTTCAATGGCAACGCCCCACGGCTTAACCCACATAGTTCCCGTTCTCGTGACTTTTCAGCGATAAAAACTAGCTATTCAAGATTATAATCCAACCAGGTTTCAAATTTCAATCTGAACCATTCATCAGTTATGGTTTGATTGCGCAACAAACGTCGAATGTATTATGGCATGAAAATTAAAGGAACATATTATACTACGTGGGTAAAATAGCACGGCAGTTCTAATGCGTCTAGTCATCTAAATCTAAAATGGTACACTTTGTTAATTAATTTACCACCAGTTCATTTAAGGTTAATTTTTGCATGTCGGTGACGAGAACGCGCATTAAGATTTTCTCCTACCAAAAGGTACTCAAAGACGTTTTCACTTTTAAAAAATAATTGCACTGTATCTACCTACATACTAGACGGCAGAAGTGGGTTTATTAGGACTACGTCGCCACAACCACTAAGTATTTGTTCTTTCTTTTTCAATGATTTTTGGTCATCTAATTGTAAAATGTGTCAAAATCAAGATACATGTCCTAAGAATGATATTTCTCCGAATATTCCATTAATAAACTGTTATTAGACAAAAAAAACAAGTAATGTCAGGACTGATTAGGATTTCGATGATGACGATATGACATTTGGCCAGTTTAGAAGACGAGCAATAAAATCGCGACGTTTTCAGTATCGATCATAGTTCGATACTTCACCTTAGTACAAACTTCCTGCATCACCCTGCACAGATTATGTAAATCACAGTTTAGCAATTTCAAATAAAAATTAGAGCAGTAATTATTTTGTTGTAACGGCAATCCAAACCAGTTTTCACAGCTTCTTACGAAGTCACATATCGTGTCGATTGTGGATACCAAGTTCAGTAAATAATTACTTATAATATATATTTAATTTATCGCACATTCTTGTCATAAAATAATAATTAGTCAGACGTGGGAAATAGCCTGATATTATTGATAAATTAAATTCAATGGCATTCGAGTTGGAGACCTTTAAAGCCAATTACTCTAGGTCAGTTTAATACTCTGGTTTAATGTTCTGATAATATTTGGTGACATTTTAGTGCTGTCTGGTGTGAAATTATAACAAATATTGCAACAGCCAGTAGGCCTAGGTCAGGGTACTCAGGGCTCTTCAGAGTATAGCCTGGCAACGAGCGGCCGTGGCTGAATGAAAGCGGTTCCTCTTTCCCGCCTTTTATGGTAGATTGGGGCGTCTATCGCCCAACTAAAATGGTCTAATTTAAAAATAAAGAGACGAAGAAAGACAAATATTATCAAAGACATGATCGTTTTATTCAGGCGGTCGAAGGGCGAGAACACCATAAATAAGTATATGTAGAGCTTTATTGAGTGTGTGCCCACATAGCCATTAGAAATTCTATTAATAGGTATGAAATTTGAAAGTCTAGCTATTTGGATGTTTGTTGCTCAATCACGTCGGAACAGCTAAAGGAACCGAGTTGCAACAGACCACAGTCAAAATAGCACACAGGTTACTTTTATCCCGAAAAAATAACATAAATGGAAACTATGCGCGTATAACCGCGGGGAGCTGCTAGTTTTTGATATATCATAGTTAGTTAGTACCCGGGAATCATAACTATTGAAATGAAAATTGAATGCTGTGTCATAATCTCAAAGCACAGATTTTTACTGAACAATGGTTCCTTATTATTATTCTAAGCTTCTGTGATTTTAATCTACTCTACTGAGCGACATTAAATTATTCTATTCTATTCATTAAACGTGTTGAGAGAGAAAAAATCGGAAAAAAATCGCCTTAAAATCGGTTAAAAATAAAATGTTTATTTTTACTACTATTGATTAAGGTAACATAGATCTTATATCCTCAAGAATGTTGCCGCCTCGATTGATACAACTTTATTATGTAACGGCATAAATTTAACAATGACAACACACCAGCCTCACCCAACGACTCAAAATAAAACGAATTACTTTGCAAATTCGAATTGAAAGTGCTTATCATATCTTGATTAAAGAACATTCGTGTACAATTGCACCTATTATTATCTACATACACGGTGAGTTAAAACATCAATCATCGACACGTGTTACAAATATTAAGCCCAGCCGCGCCTATATCGGTCAAGGCCTCGGTCAAAATGGTCACCAAACTACTTTTAATTTCCTTCCCAAGAACCACTCTAAGCTCGACTCTAAGTATTCTCTTTACTCACTCAAATTTAAGCCGCAAACCGGAAGCTCGAGGTCATTTTAAAATGGTCGTAAGTTGAACTTGTTACTTAAATCATATCTCAGAATTTGCTATCTGCTTTCGTATTTATGGTGTAATACTTTCGTAATTAAAAATGTTTTGTTGTAAAGAATGTCTGTCAGTATTGTCAGTCCAAGTCGGAGTCGTCATTTAATTAATGAGAGAATTCGCCAAAAGCAGTCAGAGCTTATTAAAATATGTCTGGCCATTTTTTTTCTGATTGAATCATTCCTAAAGAGGCGCAAATTAATGAAAACCTTGTGTCTCGAAGGAATCAAAGATAATCAGGCTCTTTTACGGCGATTTCATTTTTCCCCATTTGTGATTGTTTTAGTAAGTACCTACTAGTGGTGATCAAGTAGTTGAAATTCGATTTTAAAGACCACAGATTTTAACAACAAACCACAGAGTATTTATGCGTATGTGTCATATATATGGTAGAGTCTATGAATTGTTTTTGGATTTAATGTACGCTTAATGAAATGTTGAAAAAAATTGCCTGTTTAAATTTATTTGAGATCAAAGTGCCAACATCAAACGATAAATTTCATGATGTAAGGACCTAATAGATACTTTAAGTTTTTGCTTCTCGTATTAATATAATATAGACTATTTACTGAACTAAGAGATACATCATCTTCGGGTGACGAGCGCAATGTAGTGATAGACAGTAAATTGGACTCTTTATGGTCAAATAGCTCTGTGGCACTTGGCTGTTATGGACAGACTTCTTGCTTACCATCACTCGTGTCGTGCTCGTCTCGCCTTTCTATTTTATAACATACAAAAAGGAAGGCTTAAAATTAACGTGTATTCGATGTAAACCATTAATTTAATTATTTTTTGTTTAATTTAAAACTTAATTTGTAAATTCCTAACTAGTGATCTTAGCGTTTGTTCACTCGTGGTACTTATTGCAACTTTTGTTCTCTGTGGATTCACTTTGACTTTTACTTTGAGATCGCTTTTGGCGATAAGGTCACTATTAGCTTCACTAACTTTGAGAATGAGAAAAGAAAAAGAAAGAAAAAGAATATTTATTTACCAAAAAACACATACATTAAAATGGTTAATTATGGCTTCCGCACTAGGCTTGGCCTATATCGCGGAAGCCGATACGATTGTCCTATATGGATTGAATGCCTCTAAAAATTAAATAATTGCGTGTCCTACCCCAATCATCTGATATTAGTCTAATGTTCATGTATAAATACGCACATATTACAAGCTTTGCTTAGTTTGGGGTCAGACGGTGTTATGTGTGAATTGTCCACCATTATTTATTTTAATGTATCTTCTTGTTCATTTATTTTGTGTTGTGGACAGTAAAAAACACTTTTTTTGTATCTATGTTTCATTACCAACCATAGGTTTCAGCACTGTATCTCTACGTCTACTGTTATCGTAATCATTAAAGTGTTGGCTGCTACCTACTTGGTGAATAGATATGCATATATGCACACGGTCATCATCACATAGATCAATAAAATTCACACTCATTTACGTTGTGAGTATGCTGTGATAAGCATTTAGTACGTAATGTTAATTTACAAACAGTAGTAAATAAAGATAATACCAAAAAAAAAATGGCAGAATCGATCAACGGTGAATGACTCCGTGCGTGAGAAAAAATGCCAGCCCCCTAGACAAGTCCCTATAAGACTGGCAATGGAAGTGAAAAATTATAACTTAGAATTTTAGTACTTAGTAAACAGCCCTAAAGCATGCACAATGCGTTTTGCACGTTACGCACTTGAGTTGCACTTAAGTTGCGTTACTAATAGGTATAGCTAGCTACAGATACCTAAAGGTACTGCTATCATGGCGACCCGACATGAACATCTTGGTAATGTGACCTCGTAAGATTTTCCCTACCAACCTAGGATTAAATAAGGTTTCGCTTTAAAAATCAAAGCAAAGTTGAATTCTCCTATGCATTTTTATGACAAAAAAAAATGTAAGCCACAAGATTTCGTTCTTGATTTTGATCGCCTTCATTACAAATTATTATTTATCAAAATTGGGTAGGTTTTCATCAGCTTACTACAACATTACATTGAATTAATGTGATTGCTAGGACCATTCAGAAAGAAACATGCATATCGTGACAGGTTAATAAACTAGACCAGTGTGTTTCAAACTTTTTGAATACACGATCACCTAGACCCTAGACAAGTCACAAAACTAAAGTTTGAAAGTTGTGTTTGTGCAGTGTTACTTGTATGAAAACAACCCCACCGCTCACCCACACCACTTATTAAATTTAAGTAAAATCGGTTTTGTATTAATTTTTATAGAGTATTAGTTGGAAAACACATAGACTACTTTTTATCTCCGTAAAATAACGGGAACGGTTACTCCACGGGAACCGCGGAAAACCGCGAAGCACCGCTAGTATATATATTACATAACATATATTTATACTACATAACATATATATATATATACTATATAATATACATATAAATATGTACATAGATATAATGCATTTCCCACGGACGCGAGGACAGGGCTTTTACTCGTTCTTGTGGCGCCCGGGCGGAAGTGTAAGTCCGACTTACACGTCACGGTCCACAATAGCAGATCACTAGGTGTAGTGAATGGCTTTTGTAGAGATAGAAAACACTGCAGTACTTATTACACTACTGGGGAGTAATGCTCCACAACACTATTTGAAAATGTTGTGAATGTACAGTATAAGCAGCCCAATTTATATTCCCAAGGGCGTTCTCTCACAAGAAGATAATCAAGGTGATACACCATGCTGACATGCGTCCTCGAAACATGACGATTTCCTCTCGATATTTTCTTTCAATGGTAAAAGTGATGATAAATGTATACATCGATGTATTAATAATTGTATAGCTTCTAAAATAAAGTTCAGGCCTTCTCCCATGGCTAGTGGCGACCCCCCTAGACACTATTAGGGAACGCGACCCACAGTTTGAAAAGCACTGAACTAGAATTAGGCAACCCGCAGTCAAGGCGGGTCGCTATCTGCGCGCGTACTCGCTAATCTCAATGGACAATCAAGGTAGACATTCTAGTTTAACGCCTAGAGTTTTTATTTTAATTATCCTACCAAAAATATAAATGAGAAAGTTTAGACTTTAGATAATTAGATGTGTTTTGCTCAATCGCGTTGGAACGTCTGTAAGAATTGGCTTGCAATTTGGGACAAAGTTAGATTACTTATAGTCTGAAATAGCAACATAGGCTACTGTTTATCAAAGGAAAATGACGGGAACGGGAACTGTGCGGATAAAATAGAAACCGTGGGGCTTTGCTAGTCTATATAATTATACATGTATGTATATATAGCAGCGCTCCGCGGTTTTACCCGCGTAATTCCCGTTTCCGTTAATTTTTCGGGATAAAAAGGAAGCCAATGTGTTCTCCCAGACTATTATCTAACTGTGTTCCAAATTTCAGATCAATCCGTTCAGACGTTACCACGTGTTTGAGCGACAAACATCCAAGCATCCATTGACATTGACATTTATAATATTAGTATGATTGAATGCACCAGCATGATGGGTCGACGATATCACAATAGTCGCGGTTCGAACGCGTACTTGATTGGCAAAGGCTATAAAATAAAAAATTCTTAATGTAGGTACCTACCTACTATAGGAAGATGTGTGGCTCATGATGATGATGATAATATGAATATATTTGTTTGTAAACGCCGAGGTAATTCAATAATAGTTTAAATAGCGATTAAATCCTTTATAATGTTTTTTCGATATGATATGCATACCTTAATAATTCAATTTAAATTAATTTATTTGGAAACTTACTTATGTTTGAAAACTTATTCAAATTTGAGAATTATAGTATACAATAATTTAAGAAGTTAAAATTGTGTTAGTAATGGTTATGATTATATGCTATGAATTAGGTATGACTCCAACACGGGATCTTTCATAATCTACACGCACGCACCAGGGGTAGAGGAACGCGAATCGAAGCTTCCTCATCGGCCGGGATTTACCCTCACACAACAAGATGGCCACCGAAGCTGGAGTGGTAGTACTCTTTGCAGAGTCCACATGGAAGTATGTTATCTTAGACAGTTATTCCATCATCCAGCAGTAATGTGCAAACATCACTGTGGTTCGGTTTGAAGGGAAATGTTTCCAGAGAAATTACCTCCAGGCCACGTGGTTCGACAGCGTAGTTCGATCAATCGAACCACGTGCACTTTTTTCCCGTTGGTTCGACTTTAGAATCGCACCACGTTACAGGCCATAGAGATAAAACATCTTGTTGTTCGTAGCTGCATGACACTGTGCTGTTATGGGCAGATATGTTGCTTACCATGCTCGTATCGTTACTCTTTATAATAAAAAAAGTTGTTGTTTGATGCCCAGGGTGCACCACGTGGAGGTCCCGAGCCTCGCACCCTTAGCACATAACACTATGTATTTTTTTTAATAAAGAGTGACGAGACCAGCAGGACATGTCCCTGATGGTAAGCAACATGACTGCTACATAACAGCACAGTGACACGCTGCTATTGGAATATGAAGAGTGGGGAAGGACCACACCTTTGCCAGTTATTCTACCGCCAAGCATAAAGGCCTGTTCAAACATAAGCGGTATTCGCTGCCGCCTGCGGTAGAGAAAACCAAGTGGGTAAGCGGTAATATTACTGATTATATCAAAGCGGATTTTACCGCCTGCGTTAGCAGAACGTTTCGCCAAACAAGCAAATAATACCGCCTACTCAGGCGGTACGTACTGCTTTCGCTCTAGCCGCGGAACTTCATACAAAATACCGCGCGGGATTTACCTCTACCCGCAGCGGTAGCGAATACCACTCCGGTTTGAACAGACCTATAATGTGTTTCGGTTTGAAGGGCAATGATTCCAGAGAAATTACAGGGCTTAGAGACATAATATCTTAGATCTCTGGGTGACGAGCGCAGTACAGTGCTAGGTAATGATTTGTACTATCATGTTCCAATAGCTGCGTGTTACTGTGCTGTTATGTGGCAGGCATGTTGCTTACCATCAGGCACATGACCTGCTCGTCACTCTATGCTATAAAAATAATAATATATAAACACGCAGATATAGGTGGAATAGCCGCATTCATCACACTAATATTAGTCTTTGGTGAGTATTGAACTTAAGACCTAAGATTCTGCGGACAGACTTATTACGTGTGTGGCATCATAGTTCCCAAACGGTCGAACCAATTTCGTTTATTTTCGTTTAAAAGGTGAAGTAGTCGGGACTAGTCTTAAGGTGCGCTTATACGGGCGACCAAAATTGCTCAATTCCAGTCAATACTCGTCCACTATGACGTCACGACAACATCAAGCAATTTACGGCAACGGCAACAAGCATCAATACTGCGCAATACAATATTGAGCGATATCGCGCAAATTCATCAACTAGGCAATACTGTCCTACACGAGCATTTCAGTACTCGCTCGCTATGGACGACATTGTTCTTGCTGCGGCGGCTTGTAGCGCCACCCGACCTCTCGCTCTCCCCGCGGAAGCAAGACGGTAAGCCGCAAAACAACACACTTGTTTGTTGTGAATGAGATATATACAAAAATTGCTAGGAATTTCCAAGCCCATTGGATATTCGTCAATTCGTATCGGCGACATTGAGCAATATGAAATATCTGGAGCAATTAGAAGCAATATCGCCGAATATATAAACGCAATTTATTGAAATTGTGTTTAATTGCTCCATAATTGCTCCAGATCGGTCCATTCGTGTCGCCGAGCAATTATTGCCCTCGTGTAAGCGCACCTTTAGCTATGTTTCATCAAAATCGGTTACGCCACGCCGTTTCAAAGTTATCAGCTCTTTTGTTAGCTACAGTAAATATCTTGGACGCATAATTGGTAGGTATTTGCTTAACTTGCAAACGTACGCGTTATCTAAAATGTGACAGATTTGGCGTTATGGGGTTTTCAATGTTTTAGTTAAATGTATATCCATCCAGTCCATAGCAACTTTGGAACTAGAATTAGTGAAACGTTTCAAAAGAATGCAGATTTGAAGTTTTCGGGTTTTCAATGTTTTAACTAGAATTAGTGAAACGTTTCAAAAGAAAGCAAGATTTGGCGTTATGGGATTGTCAATGTTTTAATTAAATGTATATCCATCCACTCCATAGCAATTTTGGAACTAGAATTAGTAAAACGTTTCAAAAGAATGCAGATTTGGCGTTATGGGGTTTTCAATGTTTTAATTAAATGTATATCCATCCAGTCCATAGCAACTTTGGAACTAGAATTAGTGAAACGTTTCAAAAGAAAACAAGATTTGGCGTTATGGGATTGTCAATGTTTTAATTAAATGTATATCCATCCAGTCCATAGCAATTTTGGAACTAGAATTAGTAAAACGTTTCAAAAGAATGCAGATTTGGCGTTATGGGGTTTTCAATGTTTTAATTAAATGTATATCCATCCAGTCCATAGCAACTTTGGAACTAGAATTAGTAAAACGTTTCAAAAGAATGCAGATTTGGCGTTATGGGGTTTTCAATGTTTTAATTAAATGTATTTCCATCCAGCCCATAGCAATTTTGGAACTAGAATTAGTGAAACGTTTCCAAAGAATGCAGTAAGTACCTATTAAAATGTAGGTTGGTCTTCATGACTAGAGGTACAAAAGTGAAACTGTTTTGACATGGTTCAGTAGGGTAGGTTAAGATGATTTTCCCCGGACTATGAAACATCTATTCGTCTTGTTAATTATCATTTGGCTCAAAATATTCCCTGATCCAGCTTACGCACAAAGTTATGTCAGAAAACAACAATGCGAGATGTGTAATTACAGTTCTGAATCACAGTACTGAGAACAAACTCAGTCAGAGTTGTTTCTACTAAGTTGAGCTACGAAACCACGGAATGCAGAGGTTACCAACCTTCACCTCTCAATCATGCGCTTAATGAGAACGCCCCAGGCCGCGACATGTCACTGCAGGTGACAATTACTCGTATAAAAACTGGTGCAAGCGCTGCAAACGGCACACTTGACTTTCAGGTACCAAATTATCAACAATGGCAGCTAAGGTGAGCTTGCGATTTTGTGTAATTCATAATACAAGGAGATACTCCCTCAACAGTAATACGCTGTACTTAATAATTATATAATAAATCAGCTGAACTTTAATTTTGTATTAGGTACCCAATTGAAGTTGTGTGATAATTGGATTAGCACTTTCATTTCGTGTTTTCGGGATTGGTTCCATGGTAATAGCTGTTCCAATTGCTCAAGTAAAATGTACCTACAACGCATTTTTTTCCGTTTGAGAATACTTCTAATTTTTTATTGTAATAAATTAACATTTTAACTGAGATGAATAAGATGTTGGTAATATTACCAGTAGTAATATTGTTCCCTTGTGTGCAGTTCCTCATCGTCCTGAGCGTGGCGGCGGCGGCCTGCGCCCTGCCCGTGCTGGAGTACGAGCCCGCCCCCGCGCCGGCGCACTACGAGTTCCAGTACTCCGTGCACGACGGACACACCGGTGACGTGAAACAGCAGGAGGAGCAGCGCGCCGGCGACGCCGTGCACGGCTCCTACTCGCTGGTGCAGCCCGACGGCGTGCGCCGCATCGTGCACTACTCGGCCGACAAGGAGACCGGCTTCAACGCCGAGGTCACCTACGAGGGCCACCCCACCGAGGCTCCCGCCAAGCTCGCCTACGCCGCTCCCGTCGCCAAGATCGCCTACGCGCCCGCCCCTGTCCACTACGCCGCTCCCGTCGCTAAGTTCGCCTACGCCGCTCCCGTCGCCAAGGTCGCTTACTCCGCTCCCGTAGCCAAGCTCGCCTACGCCGCTCCCGTAGCCAAGCTCGCCTACGCTGGTCCCGTAGCCAAGGTCGCCTACGCGCAGCCCCTCGCTCACGTCACCTTCGCGTCCCCCGCCATCTCCTACCACCACTAAACGGAACGGACTCTTAGCCAAAGTTATTATTTATTGATAGGAATATGAACACTCGTTAATAAATTATTCAATGTACATTCTATTCTGTAGTTTCAAGTGCCGCCCTATAATCCCCTAACCTACATAGATACTTTTAACACCTATAGTTGAATAGCCTAATAATACTATTACCTATTTAGACTGATAGTATCGTTCCTTTGTTATTTTACCATTAAGCTCCACGAAAATTGTTTGTGGCAAAAAGCAATTTTGTCTCACAGATCTAGAACAATTTTTGGGAACATTCTGTAAATATGGTAATATTTCTAATAATTTGTTCAGTTAAAGCTATCTCGCAAGTAACTGTAACATATAATAATATAATACCGTAAGATATTTACAAACTCAAATGATAACGGTATTTTATATTAAGGTTGGTGACGTCATATAAATATATTTTGTATAGCTGCGTGTGCGGTCACTGGAACTTTTGTATAGAAAACGTACCTACGGAAATATGTTTATGAAAGCTTGATAGTTTATAATATATTTGACTGGCCTCGTAACTTAGTGGGTAGTAACTCTGCCTGCAAAGCCGAGGGTCGTGGGTTCGATTCCCACCCACTGCAAATATTTGTGTGATGAATTCAAATGTTTGCACTGCGTCTGGGTGTTGCTATGTATAATAAGTATGTATTTACAACTATATAAGTAGTATATCAGCTATTTGGCTGCCATATTACAAGCTTTGCTTAGTTTGGGGTCAAATGGTGTTGTGTGTGAATTGTCCACCAATATTTAGTTACGGCTGGTCTAGTCGGGAGAACGGCGCCTGCCGATCCGGAGACCCCGGGTTCAAACCCCACACGCACCACTGTCTTTTCGAAGTTATGTGCGTAATGCCGCTAACTTAAAACGGTGAAGGAAAACATCGTGAGGAAACCGACATGTACCTAGAATCTTTCGAAGTCATGTGTCATCCGCCAACCCGCACTGGGCCAGCGTGGTGGATTATGGCCTTAACTCTCTCCTTGCGAGAGAAGGCCCCGAGCCCCAGCAGTGGGAACGTTTAGTGGGCTGTTGATGATAATGATGATTTATTTAATATGTATTATACCTACGTGTGTGACGGCCTTTATCCAAGCATTATTAAGGTATGGATATTTTGTCGTGTGAGTTATTTTGAAGTTACAAATATTAAAGTAGCGGTCCGCCCGGGCTTCGCCTGTAGTACATAATTTTATAGACTACATTTCTCAGAGAGCACGTATTCATCCAACAAAGAAAGAATTTTTGAAACTTGTTCAGTAGTTTTTGAGATTAGTGCGTTCAAACAAATAAGCTCTCCAGCTTTATAATATTAGCATAGATTCGGATTTGAATTTAGTCTAAAATATATTCAGTTTTGGAAATGAGTTAGTCTTGAGTAAATTTTCTGCAGGACCCTAGCATTATAATAAAAAAAACTAATAATTAGCCATAGGACAGTAAAACTTGACGTTTTTTTTATCAACTCTGCACTATTTTCTGATCCAATTTGTATTTTTTTAGGTTTAAGAGTTCTTCACTTCCTGAGCATAAAAACACAAAATGCTGATAGATCCAGGTGGAGCTACAAGCGCTATCTTGAAAAAAGTTGATTGGCCGACATCTCGCAAACTATGCATTTTAGGGTGACAATCATGAACAACATCATCGTAGAAAATAAAAAAATAAAAAAAATTATTTTCAGTAAACTTTTTTTTAACTTAGGTACCGTTTAAAATTAATTGCCCTTTTAATAAACCGGTTTTTCAATCGCGGCCGATAACTCTTGAAATATTATATTAATTGGTTCATTAAATGGGCCATAAATCGTAAACGGTAAGTAACGGTACTGTGCTGGCAACAAAAAATGTAAAATTTCATTTTTTACAATAATGATTTTGATGACTTTTGTCCTAAAGTGCATAGTTTCCGAGAAATTAGCCAAAAAAAATTCAAGATGGCGCTTAAAATTTCACTTGGATCTGTCAGCATTTTGGGATTTTATGTTCTGTAAGTGATTCTAAACCTTACAAAAATCAAATTGGATCGGAAATTTAGTGCAATGTTAAGTTCCATAAAAAATGTACTGGCCTATTAGTCCATCAGTTAGATTGCTAAAAATATTGTACACGTATTTTTCGTTTGTTTTACAAACAAAAAAATACGAAGATACAGTGCATTACGAGTGACGTCACTTGTGGGTATAATTATTACCCACAAGTGACCTCCACTCTAGAAATTTTATGATATTATATATCTTCGTCGGTTTTTAATAATTTGATAAAACTAAAAATACGTATCTCATATTTTTTATGATCTTGTTGACGAACTAATTAGAATGGTTTATTTTAGACCCAGTCTTCATCTCTATTACTCATAGCGCTGACAATAGTGAGGTTTCAAAGTCCGAACTTCGCTGTAAATGTAAAATATTTATAGGATAGATTACGAAGAATATGCAAAGTACCTGCATGATCCAATATTTATATTTACCTTCGTTTCTGTAGCTTGTACCTAGAAAACTACGCATTACTTCATAGTCAACGTTCCATGAATTCATAAATTTAAAGACGAGGAGTCTTTAAATATATGAATATATGTTCAAATGATTAAACATAGAAACATCGTTAACGAACAGGAGTAAGATAGAGTGATGTAATGCCACCAAAGCTGTAAAATATTGACCTTCGTTTAGCTTGTAGCTAGAAAACTACGGATTATTTCATAGTCAACGTTCCGTAAATTCATATATTTAAAGACTCCTCTTTCGAATTATTAAACACAAGAACATCAATTACGAAGAGGAGTGAGACCGGGTGATGTAATGGTACCAAAGCTGTGTTGTAATGCCACATAAGCTGAGTGCCCTGGATGATATGTTTAGGAAGCCGGACTGAAAAAATAAGGCCATCTACAAAAACAGTAAATATACCTATCTCGCACTTCAGATGCGCTGGCGACATATCCTGTAAACGGAGTCGCTTCCACACTTTCAAGAGATGTTGGTTAGCCTAGCAGGTGGTTCCGATTGAATCGGTGTCGGGATGAAGATTGCCAAATTATCTACAACAGGAACATAGACCCGGGCCCAATATTAATTATTGTCACTCATCTTAGAGAGTGTGCAACTGAAACGCATGATCCACCTAGCCTTTTTTTCTATCGGACTGCTCGTAGCTCGAAAAAGCAACACCGTTTCATGGTCGATGTTCCAAGGACACGAACGAAGAGATTTAACTCTACTTTTGTGACATGTCTTATCAAGTCGAGGCTTTGGAATGTGTTGCCTGAGCCTGAGCGGGGTTTTCCCAACTGTTTCAATCTTGGTGTCTTCGAATCGAGAGTGAATTGGTTTCGTCTAGGTAAGCACGCTCCATTGCAGACCGCATCGTTGTTTAACAACAGGTGAGATGGCGTTCCAGTGTAAAGCTATAAAAGTTAAAAATAATGATAAATAGATTAACTCTTTACTGCAATTAATTTAAAAAGTAACACAAGTTACTTAAAACAAAACAAAATAAAGCAGCAATTGGTGACCTTATCACTAAAAGTGACCTATTTCTGGCAACCGCAGGATGGAATATGATATACGAGAAGTTGTGAAGGACTATATATATTTTATAACCAGGGCAACCTGTTCACCTAGGCAATTTCGAAAGAGAAGAAAATCGAAAAGTTCAGCTGGGATGAGCAGGGACGGTCTGATGAAGCCTACCAAATAATGCCAGTATTTTGTAGGCTTTATCAAGCCGTAATTTGGGAGAGCCCTATGTTCAGCAGTGGATGATGAAGGAGTGCTAATATTGATAATACCGATGCCCTCGGAAAGCTCTATTGGTGGTGCGAGACGGTCAATGTTCCGTTTGGGCTATAATACCCTATATAACATCATATGTATATAACAACCTATATATATATAACAGCATAAAATACGATGTATTATAGGGTGAATGGTGAAGGGCCGAAAAGAACACCATGTTGACAACCGACAAAGGATAGCATCGAATTATGTTGAAAAGTTAATTTTGTGGGTTCGCCTTAACATTGCCAGAGAAAATAGTTTAGGTCGTGAACTTGACACCTGTCACTTGGGGCCAGTAAAAATGCCATCTCTTTTATTTATGATCACAAATTAACTACGAGTATATCAGACAGATCTCTCAATTAGTTAGAAGAGCGCTTCAAGGCTCTGTCTCCAAGCCAAAATAGGGAGGTAAATCCATTTTATAACATATTTGCTCGTAAAGGGTCTCTTATTGCACCAATTTCTGTATCGTAATGTATCTTATTACGTACTTGTGCGGTAATGTAATGTAAAACGCACGGTTTCAAAATGCTCCGTCTAAAACGAACGGTACCTTTTTAAATCTTAGTAAAGAGTTTTTATGTCAGAAAAATTGTAAACATTTTATGAATAAAATTAACTAGGAGAGATAAAATGTAATGAGAATAATTTAATTTGTTAATTTATTTAATTTTGACCATAACTTATAACAATTTATCTATAACAAAACACAAAAATATTAATTTACTTTATTACTAATGTCGTAATGTCATACTGGCTGGACCTGGCCCTTGCTTTAAAAAAAAAGCACTGATGCGCGCATTGTTAATCTGTGAACAAGAAATACGTCAGCCAATGGGAAATGCTGAAAGGGCGTAGCCTAACCATCATGGCATAGCCATCTAGAAATGCGTGAGCCAATGGGAAATGCTGACGCATTTCTAGATGACCATGCCATGATGGATCAAATTCCGAGTAATAAGTTTTCCCTTCTATCGGCAGTTTCTATGACTGCCAATTTTTTAATTTGAAAATGTCATCAGAATTTTGATTTATTTCCTCGCAAAAATGTTATAAAACGTCGTATGACATACGTGCGCTTTGATAATTACAGCCTCTGCTAATTATAGCTCTCGCCTACGGTTCGAGCTAGCAATATTGCCTCAGCTGTAATTATCAACTTAGCGCACTTATATCAATGTACTATTCCTTCACGTAAAAAAATACTGTTATATGGAACGTTGATGGAAGGGAAAGCTTGCAACCTAAAATTTTAGTAAATATTAAACGGCACTGACGTTGCAAAATACGTCACATGTAGTGCTACAGATATGACGCGAACTCACAAGATTTTAGCTATTCAAAAAGCGTCTAACATCCCGCTCCGACGCTACGTCGCTTCCTTGGTACGCTGCTGCATGTCGTTGACGCGAATCCATTAAACCAATACCAAAAAGTACTGAACCGGTCAGAGAAGATTTCACTTCAAAAAAACAATGTGAGATGTGTACCTATTTACAATAATGACTGAGGACAAATTCAGTTAGAGTTGCATATACAAAGCTGCGCTGCAAAACCCCAGTATGTAGGGGTTACCGACCTTCGGCTCTAATACACGGCAGGCTAATTAGATCGCCCCGGGCCGATTCATGTCACCCACACGACTACAGGTGACAATTACTCGTATAAAAACTGCATGATGCATTCGCCGTTGATATTGATGCAATGTCCGTTCCAGTCCAATAGCTTAATACCATTTTCCAGCGCTATATATAGGAATCAAATATAGGATCATTCAAACATAGGATGTTTACTAATAATGATATCGGTGAAACGTTATAGTATGAAATAAAAAATGTAACCCTCGGAACTATTTACTTACAAAAAGTGACCCAAGCCAATCGTTCTAAGAATAATCGTTCATCGATCTCATTGTTAGTAAGCATCCTATTGGTCTTCAGAATGAGTTCATCTCGTTTGATGGATTCCCTACGTTTTTTTTTCAATAGTCCACCTTTCATTTTTAATAGATTGAAATTATTGGAGTCTCTTTTCAAGAGTGTCTTTTGGTTTCGTGCGATTATTCTTAATAGTATGTTTTTATTATCTTAATTTTGTTAGGTACTACAATTTAATTTACTTTAAGATTAACGATGTCTGCAAACTAGATAAATACAGGGTTAACCGCCCGATGATTGTGCCTGTAGGTAAGTGTACTTCGATGAAACGAACCTCCACGCGAACCAGATGAACTTGTCACCGTGGTTCGACTATGGAGTCGAACCACGAGGTCCCAAGTATTAGTAGTTCACGTGGTTCGACTTTGGAGTCGAACCACGCGGTCCCAAGTATCAGTAGTTCACGTGGTGCGATTCTAAAGTCGAACCAACGGGAAAAAAAAGTGTCCGTAGTTCGATTGATCGAACTAAATTGTCGAACCACGTGGCCTGGAGGACAAAAAAATACGAAGATACAGTGTTTAGAAGTTTCGAGTGACGTCACTTGTGGGTACAATTTTTACCCACAAGTCCCACAACCCCCTCCCCTCCACTTTAGAAATTTTATGATATTATACATCTTTGTCGGTTTTTAATAATTTGATAAAACAAAAAATACGTGTGCCATATTTTTTCATGATCTTGCTGACGAACTAATTAGAATGGTTTATTTTAGACCCAGTCTTCATCCCTATACCTCATAGCCCTAACAATAGTGAGGTTTCAAAGTCCGAACTTCGCCGCAAATGTAAAATATTTATATGATACATTACGAAGAATGTGCAAACTATCTGCATGATCTAATATTTATAAATAGGTATACATATAATATATATGTATAATATGTATGTATTTAAAACTATATATGTATTATATCAGCTATCTGGCCGCCATAGTACAAGCTTTACTTAGTTTGGGGTCAAATGGTGTTGTGTGTGAATTGTCCACCAATTTTTTTATTTTTATACATATTAGATCTGTGGCTTGTAGCTAGAAAACTACGCATTATTTCATAGTCAACGTTCCGTAAATTCAAATACTTAAAGAGGTTTGCTTCCACTTTCGAATGATTAAACATAAGAACATCATGAACGAAGAGGAGTGAGACAGGGTGATGTAATGCAACCAAACCTGTTCACGAGTGTCCTGGAAGACATGTTTAAGAAGCCGGACTGGAAAAATAAGGCCATCTACAACCACGGTAAATACATCTCGCACTTCAGATACGCTAACGACATATGCTGGAGTCGCTTCCAGGTTGCTTGGCTTGAAAGTTCAAAAGATGTTGTCTAGTCTCGCAGGTGATTCCAATTAAATCGGTGTCGGGATGAAGATTCAGAATCAGAATGGTTTACTGCATAACTGTGTACAAAAGAAGATGGTAGGTACTAAACATAATTAAGTTATAACAGTTTACCAATTTCGGGCGCACAATATTAAGTTTTACATTTAAAATATTACGCATGTTATATGGTAAAATTATTAAGTATTTACATAGAAAGTAAAAGATAAAAATGAAATATGTAATTAAGAAATGTTAACATGTTACCTAATCTAAAACAATCTACGCGAAAGAACGCGATTGCCAAACGAAAGCTATTTACAACAGTAGCATAGACCCAGGCCCAATATTGTGCATAGTGTTTAGTGCCAGAAGGTTCATAGGCAATGACACTCTAGTGCGAAAGAGACTTCAAAGTCTTAAAATCTAAAATTGCTAGCTTATCGGGTTTTTATCCGCTACACTTCGGAGAGTGTGCAACTGATCTGCATAATCTAATACCACCTTGCCTTTTTTTCTATCGGACTTCTCGTAGCTCGAAGAAGCGGCACCGTTTCATGGTTGATATTCCAAAGACACGGACGAAGAGGTTTGACTCTACTTTTGTGATAAGAACGTCTAGGCTGTGGAATGAGTTGCCTGAGTGGGTTTTCCCTGACAGTTATAATCTTGGTGTCTTCAAGTCGAGAGTGAATCGGTTCCTTTAGGTAAACACGTTCCATCGTAGACCACATCGTCCCTTAACATCAGGTGAGATGGCGGTCAAGTGTAAGCATATAAAAGTAAAAAAATATATAAATGAATCACTGGCACCCATCTTGGAGAGTGTGCAACTGAACCACGTGATTTAATACCACCTTGGCCTCTTCTCTATCGGACTGCTTGTAGCTCGAAAAAGCAACATCGTTTCATAGTCGATGTTCCAAGAACACGAACGAAGAGATTTGGCTCTACTTTTGTGATAAGAACGTCGAGGCTGTAGAATGTGTTGCCCGAGTGGGGTTTTCCCGATTGTTTCGATCTTGATGTCTTCAAATCGAGAATGAATTGGTTTCGTCTAGATAACCACGCTCCATTGGAGACCGCATCGTTGTTTAACAACAGGTGGTATAGCGGTTCAGTGTAAAATAAGGTAGTTATAATAACTCGCACTTGCACTTAATTTAAAAATGAACACAAGTAACTTAAAACAAAATAAAGTAGCAATTGGCGACTCTATCCCTAAAAGCGATCTATTGCAGGTAACCGTACGATGAAATGAGAGATATGAGAAGTTGTGAAGGAATAGGTACATATTTTATACCCAGGGCAAACTGTCCAATTAGGCAAAAACAACTTCGAGAGAGAAACGAATCGAAAAATTCGAACGAAAAATCGAAAAACGGCAGTGACGTTGCAACATACTTCACCTTTATTGCTACAGACATGCTGCTATTAGGCATGTCAGGGACGCGAACTCACAAGATTTCCCCATTCAAAAAGCGTCTAACATCCCGCTCCGACGCTACGTCGCTTCTTTGGTACGCTGTTGCATGTCGTTTACTTGAATCCATTAAAATGACCTATAGTAATTAAATAATAGTACTAAAACGGTCATAGAAGGTTTCACTTAAAAAAAAACCAATGTGAGATGTGAACCTAATTACAAAAATTACTGAGGACAAATTCAGTTAGAGTTGTCTATACAAAGCTGCGCTCTGAAACCGCAGTATGCAGGGGTTACCGACCTTCACCTCTCAAACAAGGCGGCTTAATTAGACCGCCCCGAGCCAAGTCATGTCACCCACACTACTGCAGGTGACAATTACTCGTATAAAAACTGGAGCAAGCGCTGCAAACGGCACACTTGACTTTCAGGTACCAAATTATCAACAATGGCAGCTAAGGTGAGCTTGCGATTTTGCATAATTCTTAGTAAAAGGAGATAAACATACGCTGTACTTAATTATCATGCAATATATAAATACATCAGCTTACCTTTAATTTTGTTTTGCCCTATTGAAATTTTATAATAACTTGATTAGCACTTTCATTTCGTGTTTCGGGATTGGTCCTATAGGTATAGGTAACTCCTCCAATTACTCAAGTAAAATGTACAACCCATTTCTTTCCGCTTGATACATTCTTCTTATTTTTAATTGTAACAAATTTATATTCTAATTGACATGAATAAGATGTTGGTAATATGACCAGTAGTAACAGTAGTTCCCCTTGTGTGCAGTTCCTCATCGTCCTGAGCGTGGCGGCGGCGGCCTGCGCCCTGCCCGTGCTGGAGTACGAGCCCGCCCCCGCGCCGGCGCACTACGAGTTCCAGTACTCCGTGCACGACGGACACACCGGTGACGTGAAACAGCAGGAGGAGCAGCGCGCCGGCGACGCCGTGCACGGCTCCTACTCGCTGGTGCAGCCCGACGGCGTGCGCCGCATCGTGCACTACTCGGCCGACAAGGAGACCGGCTTCAACGCCGAGGTCACCTACGAGGGCCACCCCACCGAGGCTCCTGCCAAGCTCGCCTACGCCGCTCCCGTCGCCAAGATCGCCTACGCGCCCGCACCTGTCCACTACGCCGCTCCCGTCGCGAAGTTCGCCTACGCCGCTCCCGTCGCCAAGGTCGCTTACTCCGCTCCCGTAGCCAAGCTCGCCTACGCCGCTCCCGTGGCTAAGCTCGCCTACGCTGCTCCCGTAGCCAAGGTCGCCTACGCGCAGCCCCTCGCTCACGTCACCTTCGCGTCCCCCGCCATCTCCTACCACCACTAAACGGAACGGACTCTTAGCCAAAGTTATTATTTATTGATAGGAATATGAACACTTGTTAATAAATTATTCAATTTACAATCTATTCTGTTGTTTCATGTTAACCCAAAATTAATAATCCCCTAACTTGTAAAAATATGGGTAATTATTACTATACTGCCGGTAGATGCCTTAGTGAAGAGGGATGCTATTGGATGAAAGCCGGAAGTATACGGATTTCGTTATAAAGTGTAAAGTAGGTATTACTAATTGTCACGTTGTTCTCTCTTTAGCATCCCACGCCGAAAATTCCCGCTACAATATAAAAAATAATTAAGGGGTCTCCCATACATTAAAAGAGGTTTTCGCCGTTTATGTGCTAATGGTGCGGAACCCTTTGTGCGCGAGTCCGATTCACACTTGGCCGCTTTTATTTAACTTTAATAGGTGTGCCCTTGACCGCCATCTCACCTGATGTTAACCGACGATGCGGTCTAAAATGGAGCGTGCTTACCTAGAAAAAAAACGATTCACTTTTGAAGACACCAAGATAAATGAAGAAACCATCAGGAAAACCCCATTTTGGCAACGCATTCCATAGCCTAGACGTTTTTATCATAAAAGCAGAGTCAACCCTCTTTGTACAAGTCTTTGGAACGTCAACCATGAAACGATGTTGCTTTTGCAAGCTACAAGCAGCCTGATAAAAAAAATGCAAGCTGGTATTAGATTTTGCAGATCAGTTGCACACTCGCCGAAGTGTGCAATGTTTGTATGTGAGATCAATGGTTCGGACGGTTTTAGGTGAAACAAGACCAATAGCAGTCGTAAAAGGGACGGTCCATTAAGGCTCAGTATTAAACTTTTTTCTAATTCGTTTAGTTATTGAATCATTAATTGAGATGCAGAATTCGGCATCTTGGACCTTTATTTATGCTGATGATGTAGCCATTTGCACAGTGATCTATACTGAGCTAAAGAAAAATAATGGAAATCATTTATTTTACGATAATATTAGCGTAGAAATTCTTTGGTTGAAGATTATCTGGTTGCTTTATGATAAAACTAGAAACCCGTAAGATTATATACCTTACAATATATTATTTAGCAGACCCGTATTTTGGTAAAAAAAATGGTTGTCTGTAAAGTCGGGTTACTGACGTTAGTTGAACGTGACAACTTCAACTACGCCTTAGAGCGAGGTAACGCCGGCGGCGAGGTAACGGCGGTAACGTTACATGACGTCATGTTTTGCGGGCGTGCAGCCGGCTTCATCGAATTATAAGACGTTGCCACGTCAAAAAATGTGAAGAAAATTGCTTTTTTTCGATTGACGTTTTTTGGTCAACTTTGCAATAAATTTCCGACCCAAATTTCCTTTTATATGAGGTTTAGAATCACTTACTAACCATAAAATCACAAAATGCTGACAGATTCAGAGTAAGCTTCAAGCGCAATCTTGAATTAAAATTTTTGGCCGCTATCTCGGAAACTATGCACTTTGAGGCAAAAACTATTGAAATTGTTATTGTAGAAAATAAAATTTTGCGTCTTTTGTTGCCGGAAAACTTTTCTGTGAAACGTACCGCTTTGTTTTTTTAACTTTTATAGGTTTACACTTGACCGCCATCTCGCCTGATGTTAAGCAACGATGCGGTTTACGATTTACGACCCAGTTAATGAAACGTTTTTCTTTCGCGGCCGATAACTCTTGAAATCTTATATATAAAATTCTCGTGTCACAGTGTTTGTTTCCTTACTCCTCCGAAACGGCTTTACTGATTTTAACCAAATTTTATATGCATATTCTGTAGGTATGAGAATCGGCTACTAGCTATTTTTCATACCCCTAAGTGACAAGGGTTGTTCACTAAGGCAAAACAACGTTTGCGGGGTCAGCTAGTATTAGATAAATGAATAAAACGTATCCATCCTTTTTTAAGGATCAGTTAATTTTCTACAACTTTTGCCTCAATTTTTTTTTCTAACGTCCATAGGGTTTGATTTATAAGACGGTACAATTCTGTTATTCTGCCAAAAAAAATATAAATTAATGAATTGTATTAAAATGAACAAGTGTTTTATTTATGGTGGGTTATTAGACAATAAAAACTCTGTTTTTGTAAGAATGAAACGGATACTGAGTCTAATTAAGCCAACATTAGATGAGGCAAGAGTAAAAAATATGTAATCATGTTAAAGGAGCTTCAAACTTAACTGTGAATAGAATATAATATATTATCCGTATGTGAGGATGTATATGTGTGTGTGTTTGTGTTATTTTCAGATATTTCTGAATCTGTCAGAATTTTGTGATTTTATGCTCAGTAAGTGATCGTATACTTCAAAAAAAAGGAAATTTGGATCGGAAATTTATTGCACAGTTAAATTATACTTTAACTGGCCTATTACTTTAATTAATCAATACCTACATGAATTAATAAATTCGAAGCAAAAAACGCCTGTCTTCACTAAGTAAACTGTTTGACTAATTAAACAGGCAGAACTTGCAACAGTTTGCTCAGATATTTCCTATGATCCAGTTGTTGTGTGATCACTGTGATCACTGTCATTGCCTTAAAGCAACAAAGTTCGTTTTGAAGAGCAATTATTTGCCACAATTAACGAGCAAACTGTTTTATTACATTCCAATTTGTTGTTACGCTGGTAATAATGTAACACTATTTCTTTATTATGTTGACGTTTCAAAATACCAAGAGATGGCTATTGTAAGGATTGAATTACTCATAATAATCATATAGCCATTATAGGTGATTAATGAAAAATTTACCAATGAATGTGGAAACCACCTGAAAATAATAAGGTAAGTGATCTCATAACCGTGAGTTCATTTAAATCGCGCTCGCAACTCGTGTGTATTTTTCCAAATGCAAGTTTGTCATCGTCTATTCATATTGAAATCCTAGCTTAACCATTCTTTAGCAGCACGGTATACTGGAGCTGCAGCGCCCTTAAGTTTAATTGCGAGATAAGCTGAAGAAAGGGGATGTTCAATGTTTGTTCAACATTTTAGTAAAGTACATTTCTTACCATATTTTTTACTTCTCCATATAATGTTATATTATGAGTACCACTAAGTGTGAGAAAAAACAATTTATTTTATTTGTAAAATTAAGAGTGCCTGTTGAATTAGTCAGTATTGGTGGGCTGCCGTCAATATCTAGGTATTATCTAATTAGGTAAGTGGAGTATTAAGATAGCACTTCAAACTATAGTATAGAATGTAAATACGTTCGTAACTTTCGTTCGTCAGAAAATAAGTTACGTCTGGTGGCCCTGGGATCTTACTCTAGTATATTAAAGGTTTTTTAAGTTGGTGCTTGAATCTTTAAGTTAGGTTAGGGGATGTTACTATGTTACTTAAATAAGTAGGTTAGGGGATTATAGGGTGGCACTTGAAACTACAGAATAGAATGTAAATTGAATAATTTATTAACAAGTGTTTATATTCCTATCAATAATAATAACTTTGGCTAAGAGTCCGTTTAGTGGTGGTAGGAGATGGCGGGGGACGCGAACGTGACGTGAGCGAGGGGCTGCGCGTAGGCGACCTTGGCTACGGGAGCGGCGTAGGCGAGCTTGGCTACGGGAGCGGAGTAAGCGACCTTGGCGACGGGAGCGGCGTAGGCGAACTTAGCGACGGGAGCGGCGTAGTGGACAGGGGCGGGCGCGTAGGCGATCTTGGCGACGGGAGCGGCGTAGGCGAGCTTGGCGGGAGCCTCGGTGGGGTGGCCCTCGTAGGTGACCTCGGCGTTGAAGCCGGTCTCCTTGTCGGCCGAGTAGTGCACGATGCGGCGCACGCCGTCGGGCTGCACCAGCGAGTAGGAGCCGTGCACGGCGTCGCCGGCGCGCTGCTCCTCCTGCTGTTTCACGTCACCGGTGTGTCCGTCGTGCACGGAGTACTGGAACTCGTAGTGCGCCGGCGCGGGGGCGGGCTCGTACTCCAGCACGGGCAGGGCGCAGGCCGCCGCCGCCACGCTCAGGACGATGAGGAACTGCACACAAGGGGAACTACTGTTACTACTGGTGAATTTACCAACAGGTTATTCATATCAGTTACAATATTAATTTATTGAAATTAAAGATAAGAAGAATTTATCAAGTGGAAACAAATTCGTTGTACGTTGGACTTGAGTAATTTTAACAGTTATTGCCCTGGGTCCAATCCCGAAAACACAAAAAAATAATTACTTGAAATTGTAATAATATTTTTACTAGGTCGAAACAAAAGTAAAGGTCAGCTGATATATGCCATGATTATTAAGTGCAACGTATTCCTGTTGAAGGAGTATCTCCGTGTATTTTGAATTATGCAAAATCGCAAGCTCACCTTAGCTGCCATTGTTGATAATTTGATACCTGAAAGTCAAGTGTGCCGTTTGCAGCGCTTGCACCAGTTTTTATACGAGTAATTGTCACCCGCAGTCGAGTGGGTGACATGACTCGGCCCGGGGCGGTCTAATTAACACGTCGTGTTTTAGAGGTGAAGGTCGATAGCCCCTGCATACCGCGGTCTCATAGGTGCAGCTTTGTAAAGACAACTCTGACTGAAGTTATCCGTCAGCACTGAGATTCAGAATTGTAATTAAACATTTCACTTAGTGTTTTGGAAGTGATATTAATTCTTTAGCCCAGTTAGCACATTTCGTTAGGAGTAAAACTTGTGGGTTCGCTTCTGAGACATGGTGCCTAGTTCCAGTATATTTGTAACCCTACAGGTGACGTATTGCACAATAATTTAATACAAATTTTTTTAGTTAAAAGGCTATTGTTTAGTTCATTAAAATAAATTATTTAACTAAATTGTTACAACAATATACAATAAAAGAACTCAAATGTCATTTTTTTTGCAATGAATTAGTAGGTATGCAATTAGATAGTTTGTTAGTTATATGTTTTTAGTTTTTTAGATTAATGTTTGTATTTATTAATAACTTGCAGAATAAAACACAGGTCACACAAACAAGGTCACACGCCGCTGCGCTGGTTTCCGGTGGGTCATCTTGGAGTCCAATGCGAGGGTCCATCACCCTACGGGATGGCCACGCAAAGACAGTGTCAGCGTTAAGGTTGCGGTCGAAAGCGTTCCCGCAACTCTGGCGCAAAGCTACGACCGGATAAACCCGTGGAGGATTTATTCGGTTGGTGCACCAATCGGGAGCAATGGTGTCGAGCCCGACAAACCTGACCTGCATGACATACATGCGCTAATGGACTTCCCACACAAAAACTCCGAAGGGTTCCAGCACCCTTGTCGAAAATTAACCCGAAGTTACGTTTGAAGTGAAAACTACTTTAGCCGCTTTGAGCATTTTTGGTACGGTCTTATGGTTTCACGTGACTGACATGCTAGCGGCGTAGCCTGACAGCAGTGGTGGAGCAGTGGTGTAGGATGTGCGCGTTTTTCAATGAGCAAAATTTTGTGAATTCGCGTAACTGACATGCGTAATAGCAGTAAATTTGTATCTGTAGAGATGACGTATTGTACAAAATAAATGCTATTTAATACTTCAATTGCAAATTAAAAGTTTTCATATTAAACGGCAGTCCCTAAAACAGCCTATTTTTTTTACGTGGAGGAAATGGTTTTACACACTTTCTTTTTCATTCATTTTCATTCTCGTATATGGGTGTCCAAAAGAGGGTGACAAATTTACAAGACATCTAAAACAAAAATACATATACGAATAAGTTATGTAGAGGTATATTTTGACACATAATTTTCGTTTTGTCAATCTTCCTAACAAGATTGATTCATTTGGAAGCATCGTTAGGCTAGACAGCCTTTCTTGCAAGTCTGGAAGCTACTCCGCCATCACGACTATGTCGTTAGCGAATCTGAATTGCGAGGTGTTTTGAAGGCCTTAGTTTTGCAGTCCAACGTCTTAAACATATATTCCAAAGGCACTCATAAACAGTTCTGGAGACATTACATCCCCCTATCTCCCTGCATTGGTGTTATCGCGCTCTTATACGTTGCACATTTAAATATTGAGTATTAAATATATATTGGTGGTGGACAATTCACACACAACACCATCTGACCCCAAACTAAGCAAAGCTTGTACAGCTTGTACTATGGCGGCCAGATAGATAGCTGATATAATACTGAGATAGTTTTATATACATACTTATTATACATAGAAACATCCATACACAGTGCAAACATTTAAATTCATCACACAAATATTTGTACTGGGTGGGAATCGAACCCACGACCCTCGGCTTCGGAGGCAGAGCTACTACCCACTAAGCCACGAGGCCAGTCAGTCACATTTGTCGTAATGTATGCTATAATAATCGTTTTTCTTCAAAAAGTCAAAAACCGACTTCAATTTAAAGTTAAATTCAGACACTCGACCAAATTTCATAAGAATCCAACACTATATCGTCTAAACATGTGAAAGACAATTTTCGTTTTTTTTGGTCAAATTTCAAAAACATAGCGGTTTTCACCGATTTCGATAAAATGTATTTCCTTAAAAAATATGAAAAGATTGATCAAAATCTATTATTAATAATTGGCGGTGCTATCGCGTAACATACCTACATATTATGTACATACAAAAACAAACAACCGAATTGATAATCTTCTCTTTTTTTGGAAGCCGGTTAAAAACTATACTTATATACATAATTATACATATAACTCTAACAAAGATGTTTTGCGAGGATGAACTTTACGCGATTCAAAATACTTACCTATAATAGTAGGTACATTTTTTCGTAAAGTCCCGTAAAGAAATCTTTATTTATTTATTTATTTATTTTATTTATTTATTTTCTATTTTAATTGCTAGCATGCGCTTACAGCAAAGCCAAAACGCACATGCAGCCAACTTAAAAAACATAACATACTTAATACAAATATAAATTTTACAACTAACACAAAATATTGACAATACTACCTTACTCACTACAAAAAACAATGCAAACACATAATACGGAATTAAATTTATCATAAAATATATCCAATGTTGGATTTTGAGCAAGCAGAGCGTTAAGCAGATGGAGAGCCCGTGCTGTAGGCGCATACATCGCCGTGTCGGTGCGCGCGCGCGCAGCCTGGAACAGCGGCCGCACGGCGCAGGCGCGCGCCGGCCGCGGGCGGTTCGGGACCGCCAGCGAGCACTGAGCCAACGCGACAGGGTTGTCGATTTGCCCGTTCAATAGCAGATAGTAATGCATTAGCAGTGCACATCTCCTCCTGAGCTGCAGAGTATCAAGGCCCACCATACCGGTCACGAACAGAGACGGGTACAAGAAAGGATAATAACCGTAAAGTTTTTTATACAGATAGCGTGCAAATTTACGCTGTACTCGCTCCAGCATAAGACAAAAGCAGCTTTTCTCGTGTGGATCCCAGACTATAGAATTATACTCAAGCTTACTACGTACAAACGCATAAAATAGTGCTACAATGGCACCCCTGTCACTAAATCTATTAGTCTGCCTCATAACAAAACCCAGCGACTGAAATGCTTTGCTGCAGGTTTTATCAATGTGCTTATTAAAGGTCAATTCTTGATCCATGAGCACTCCTAGATCACGAATTTCCGTGACGCGCTCCAAGCTGACGCCCGACATGCAATAATCGTAGTGAACTGGATGCGACAATTGGGAATAGGACATTACTTTACACTTGGATTTATTTAAAGCCAAGATATTGTCGTCTCCCCATCTCAACACACTATCGATATCTTTCTGTAGCGTCTCGCAATCGGCCACCGACCCCACACCCAAGTACAACTTAAGGTCGTCGGCAAACATCAGGCATTCAGCTGACCTCACGACTTCCGGCAAGTCGTTTACCATAATGATAAACTGGGTGGGCCCGAGCGTACTGCCCTGACTCACACCAGACGAAGTTAGGTACGGAACAGATCGAAACCCTGACAGCTGAACATACTGCACACGGTTGGTGAAATAGTTTTCAAATAACTGCAACAGTCTAGGCGTGAAGCCCACGGCCGCACACTTCTTTAGGAGAATACTATTTTCTACGCGGTCGAACGCTTTTTTAAAGTCGAAGTACGCTACGTCTACTTGTTTCCTTCGATCCAGTTCTGCGACCGCGTAGTCAACAAACACTATCTGATTTGTGGCCGTAGACTTTCCAGCCCTAAAACCGTGCTGACAGTGACTGAGTTGCGTCTGAACCTGTCGCGTAATATACCGATTTAATATCGATTCAAAAACTTTGCCGGGAGCCGAGAGAACAGCTATCGGTCTATAATTTTCCACCTCAGACCTGGGTCCATCCTTAGGTATGGGAGTGACGCGAGAAATTTTCCACATGTTTGGATATGTAGCGGTGTCGAGCGCCAGATTGTATATATATAACAACGGCGTCATAAAAGCCGATTGAGCATCTTTTAAAATAAATGGTAGTATCCTGTCGGGTCCCGCGGATGAGTGCGCTTTCAATCGTCGGATCGCCAAGGACAAATCCGTCGGAGAAACTGTGTCAATGGCGATCCGCGTCGAGGAGCGCAGAGAAGTGGCCGCGTCGCGCTCGGCGTCAGCCGCCGATACGGTGCTAGATTGAGGCAGAAACACCGAACTAAAATACTTCGCAAATGCATTTGCTGCATCCGAACCAGTCACTGTCTTGCCATTGTATTGAAATTCATTACATGCCTGCCTCGAACCCTGCTGATCTTTTATAAAAGTCCAAAAATTTTTAGGATCCTTCCTTATACTCGTCTCTGTGCGCTGGATATAGTTTCTGTAGCATAAATCGATAAGTGCTTTCGCTTTATGTCTGTAATATTTAAATAGTTCATAATTGAATTCCAATCTAAAACGCTTAAATTTTTTCAAATGAAAATATTTATCCTTGAGAGTACCTATAATTTCAGCGGTAAACCAAGTAGGATAGTTAAAATACGTATGATTCTTTTTAACTTTTTTTAAAGGTACATTACGGTCAAAACATTCATATACTTTTGATAAAACAAATTTACAGCTTCGTCTACATCCGTAGTTAAAAATATTTCGTTCCACTCGAGGGTACCTAATTCCTCATATAAATTCAAAAAATCTGCTTTGCGGAAATTCCATTCAAGCGATGAATCATCGCCGGGGGGAGCCGGCGCGGCCGCCGCCGCCAACCGGCCGCGCGGCGCGGCGCGCGCGCAGCGCACCGACACCTGCAGCGGCGGGTGGTACGGGTCGATTTTGACCACTGGGTCAGTATCGCCGCTCACCTCAATCCACTCATCGCTCTGATTGCTCAGTACTAAGTCCAAAATATTGCCAAATGTATTATAGATCTTATTATACTGTGTCAACTTACAATATTCCTTAAAGTAATTAAAATGTCTTAGAACGTTCTGGCTACAGGAATTCAAATTAAAATCGCCCACTAACAATATATCCAATTTATGGTATTTTGACATTAAATTTTCTATTACAGTTAGCGTGTTTATATACTTCGATTCTATAGAATTAGGCGGTATATAAACAGCACAGCATATCAAGTTTTTTGATTTAAACGATACAATACATATTAACAGTTCTACATCGCCGTCGTAGCCGTCTACATCGGTGATCTGTGTTACGGTGTAGGCGTCTCGCACCGCAAGCAATACGCCGCCCCAGCCGGCGTCGACCATCACGCCGCCGCACCGCACGGAGCGGTCGCGGCGCAGCACGGTGTACCCCGGCGGGAATACCTCCGCGTCGCTCACACTACCGATGAGGAACGTCTCGACAAATACAAATATATCCGCCGATGTAGCTATAATGCCCATTTTACATTCATCAAGTTTTGTTCGTAAACCTCTTACATTCTGATAAAAAAGTACATATGTTTTGAAAGCATCATCCTTCTTACGAATTTTCTTGGTGCCGGTTCCGAAACCCACTGTGCCAAGGCTTTATGTGGACATCTTGAGCCCAGTGTTCGGGTTTCATATACTCATCCACATTTTTAGTCGGTACCGTGAGCTTGAAAGAAGCGTATTCACCGCGGGATTTAAGGACATCAGCCGTACATTTATCGCTAGGCCCAATGCTCTTCAGATGAGTCAATACTTGCTCCACCGTGGTACCAACTGCAACGAAATATAAATGCAAATAGGACTTTCTCTCCGCGGCCGCTAGCGCGCATACAGCGGAGCCCGCAGTGGCCGTGCCCCGGGTTACGTTATTTGGGGGACGCCGAGACCGAGGTCGCGTAACTTCAACCCAGCCAGCACTGTTACTCCCACCCGCGCCAACATCGCAGGCCTGAGTATTATTTACTATAGACCGGGACACAAGTTCTCGTTGTACCGTTAGCGCCGGCGCGACTACGGGCGTCGGGGTGGCTGGGGTGGGGGGCGCGCCGCTGCTCGCTGACACGGTCCGATCGACAGTGCAGATGCTCGCACTCACGTTGGAAGAAACGGGCGATACATGTCGCTCACTCTTACTTGCCTTACGAATGTCGATGGACAACGTCGAATGTGCCCGAAGTTTTGCTTCTCTCAGAGGTCGTTTAGCAACTTGCTTCGTAGATTCTTCAACCGATCTACCCTCTTCTGCGTTGTTTCTTACCGAAGTTGTCATAACGGCGGTTGTTACTTGTTCGCCGATGAATTTCTTTAGTAGAATGTTTTGATCCAGCACAATTTTTTCCAGTGATATTATTTTTTTATGCATATCAAAAACTATTTTTGTGAGTTCACTGATTGCGTTTTCGTCAGGTTTGTCCGACATTTCAAATTTTTTATTCAAACAAATTACACAGAGTTATACAAGCACGTCCGTCCTCGGCAAGAGCGCGGTGGACCTCATGGACGGTCCTTTAGGTTATGCTACATAATATACCGCGAGGATAAAATTATGCATTTTAAGTAGTGTTTTAAATAACATAACAAATTATTCGAACAAAATGTAAGTACATATTATACAGGTATTATATTCAAATTAGTTCTGGATCTGTAGACGATCAACATTTTAGACAATCAAGTTTCGTGATAAGTTGATTAGTATCAAAACGTTATACTGATGCCAAGTATGTCAGTTGAATTAGTATTATAGCACAGTCTATAAAATTTCTTCATACTTTGGTATTAGTGAGCTACCCGTTTATAGATACTATCTGTGTAAGTAAGCCGAAAACAGGCACTCGAAAATACATAATAGCATGTAAATTTAATAATATACAAAACATAATCTCATGACAGTCGAATTAGGCAGCACAGTCTATTAAATCATACAGTCGTTCGACAAAGCCTCTGTATCCTCAAATTGTATCTATGAATATGAGTCTTGTTACTTGAAATAAATGAATTTTAATTTTATTTTAAAAAGCCGTCTAGGCGGGGCAATGGTGCGGGGCGTGCGGGGTGAGACGCAGGAAGCGCGCTCCTGCATTGCTTACATTACAATGTTACTATTGCAGGAGTACGGCTCAGGGCTGACCGGCTGGTCTTCCGTATGTTTTAATTTTATTTTGGTGCCACGTTTTTAAAATTGCGACAATCCTACCCGTGCCTAGACATTATCGGCGTTTCTCCCAAGATCAAAGACAGTATTTCTTAATACTGTGGTATTATTAAGCTACCCAAGTGTAGAAATTATCTATACAGGGTTACTTGTAAGCAGCCTGCATCCGTTTAAAGGTATGTTCTGTATATTTTAACAAACCACTATTGTTCTACAACTTTAGTTAAAACTCCTCCCAAAAAAAGTGTTTGTTGCCCTTTCTATCACTGTTTAGCGGCTTTTTAGTGGTTTTTCACTTCGGCACATCATTGAACGAGCGTTAAAAAGCGCACGCGCTCTTGTTACAAACTGTTACGGAGAGTTCGATGCTTTTAGACTGGGCAAATACTTTTTTTTTGTATGGGGGAAAAATACGAATTTTCGTAAACTTTAAAACAACAGCTGACATATTTAATGTACTCAACATCCACTTAAAAGGATGCAGGCTGAGTACCAATAACCCTGTATAAGTACATTAAAGGTTTTTCAGTTGAAACTAAAGAATAAATTGTAAATTGAATAATTTATTAACAATTGTTCATATTACTATCAATAAATAATAACTTTGGCTATGAGTCCGTTCCGTTTAGTGGTGGTAGGAGATGGCGGGGGACGCGAAGGTGACGTGAGCGAAGGGCTGCGCGTAGGCGAGCTTGGCCACGGGAGCGGCGTAGGCGAGCTTGGCTACGGGAGCGGTGTAAGCGACCTTGGCGACGGGAGCGGCGTAGGCGAACTTAGCGACGGGAGCGGCGTAGTGGACAGGGGCGGGCGCGTAGGCGATCTTGGCGACGGGAGCGGCGTAGGCGAGCTTGGCGGGAGCCTCGGTGGGATGGCCCTCGTAGGTGACCTCGGCGTTGAAGCCGGTCTCCTTGTCGGCCGAGTAGTGCACGATGCGGCGCACGCCGTCGGGCTGCACCAGCGAGTAGGAGCCGTGCACGGCGTCGCCGGCGCGCTGCTCCTCCTGCTGTTTCACGTCACCGGTGTGTCCGTCGTGCACGGAGTACTGGAACTCGTAGTGCGCCGGCGCGGGGGCGGGCTCGTACTCCAGCACGGGCAGGGCGCAGGCCGCCGCCGCCACGCTCAGGACGATGAGGAACTGCACACAAGGGGAACTACTGTTACTAATTCTCGTACTTATCAACAAATTACTCGTTTCAGTTACAATATGAAATTATTAAAATTAAAAATAAGAAGAATTTATCAAGCTAAAGAAATACGTTGTTCATTTTACTTGAGTAATTGGAGTACTATGGGACCAATCCCGCAAACACGAAATGAGAGTGCAAATCAAGTTATCATAAAATTTCAATAGGGGTAAAACTTAATTATAAGTAAGCATGTGATATATTGCGTGATTATTAAGTACAGCGTATAGAAATCTCCTTATATTATGAATTATGCAAAATCGCAAGCTCACCTTAGCTGCCATTGTTGATAATTTGGTACCTGAAAGTCAAGTGTGCCGTTTGCAGCGCTTGCACCAGTTTTTATACGAGTAATTGTCACCTGCAGTGATATGATAGCCCGGGGCGGTCTAAGTAAACCGCCGTGTTTGAGAGGTGAAGGTCAGTAACCCCCTACATACCGCGGTCTTGGAGCTCAGCTTTGTGAAGACAAATGTGACTGAATGTATCTTTAGTACTGAGATTAAAAGAAAAAAATCAGAATATTCAGAAAAGATTCAGAATTATGTTTAAACATCCCGCTTTGTTTTTTAAGTGAAATCTTCTTTTGGCGCACCACACACAAAGTTTTGGTGGGTTGTGAATGAAGCTCATCGTCCCGGCCGTAAATGAAAGAAATATTCGGGTGAACTCGGGTAGCTAACTTAGTAGCTAGTTAACGGTTTGGGCTGTCTGTTGATCTATCAGTCAATCACCTTTGCCTTTTATAATGTATAATAACTAGCTTTTACCCGCGACTTTGTCCGCGCAAAATGAATATTAAGGTAAATGAGGTATTTGTACACCCATACAAATTTACGTTACCAAAAACAGCTTATATTAAAACATTTTTATACAATTCGATCAAAATCAGTGGTTTTGGCGTTAAAGCGTAATAGACAGAATTTCTGTCACATTTATAATAAAACTAGCAGCGCCCCGCGATGTTACCCGCATGATTCTCGTTGTTCTTCCGGGATAACAAGTAGCTTATGTGTTCTTCCAGGCTTTAATCTACCTGTGTTCCAAATTTCACCACGATCCGTTAATACCTACGTTAGGACGTGATTGAGCAACAAACATCTAAACATCCAAATATTACCATTTATAAAATTAGTAGGATAGAAGGATATGTAAGTATGGATGGATGGATGGCTGTACATATGTATAATAAGTATTTATTTCAAGTCTGTAGTTGCAAAATTTAACGGTTTATCTTCAACATTGACAAACTTCCATGTAAACTTTGATTCCTCATTTCTATTCCTTAAACACTTTTTCTCTGTGATAAAAAGTAGCTCTTGTTTTCTCCTAAATCTAGTCTATCTGCACACGCAATTGTATCAAAATCGGTTCAGTGGTTTAGGCATGAAAACGTAACAGACAGAATTACTTTTATAGAGATATCAAGTGTCTAGTTGCATTTCATGGCTCGTTATAAAATCGTTAAGGTGCGCTTACACGAGGTCAATAATTGCTCGGCGACGCGAATGGACCGATCTGGAGCAATTAATGGAGAAATTAAACGCAATTTCAATAAATTTCGACAATTATTTCGGCGATATTGCTTCTAATTGCTCCAGATATTTCATATCGCTCAATGTCGCCGATACGAATTGACGAATATCCAATGGGCTTGGAAATTCCTAGCCATTTTTGTATATATCTCATTCGCACTTGTTTGTTTTGCGGCTTGCCGTCTTACTTCCGCGGGGAGAGCGAGAGGTCGAGTGGCGCTACAAGCCGCCGCAGCAAGAACAATGTCGTCCATAGCGAGCGAATACTGAAATGCTCGTGTAGGACAGTATTGCCTAGTTGATGAAGTTGCGCGATATCGCTCAATATTTTATTGCGCAGTATTGATGCTTGTTGCCGTTGCCGTAAATTGCTTGATGTTGTCGTGACGTCATAGTTGACGAGTATTGACTGGAATTGAGCAATTTTAGTCGCCCGTACAAGCGCACCTTTATAGAACAATAACAATATTTTCTTTGCGTCAAGTGTCTAGCTAGATACGAAGATGATTTTATCTTCAACAATTACGAACTTCCATATAAACTTTAATTTTCCATTTCAACCCCTTCAACCTTTTTCCGTAATAAAAAGTAGACTATATCCTTTCTTGGCATCTAGTCTACCTGTGTACCAAATTTCATTAAAATCGGTTGTATACATTTCATGCATAAAACATCGAAAATGACTAAATTTTGATACAACCGTCCATCCCTTATTTAACCCTAGTAGGGGTTGAACTGCGCAAAATCCCTTCTTACTGCACGTCTACGTGCTACATGACACGTTCATGCAAAATTTGAGACTCCTAGCGTTTATAGTTTCTGAGATTTCGTGATGAGTGACCTTTCGCTTTTAAACGATTTCACAGAAATTAACGTAATTTTAGACATTGCGCACACATCGTTTGATGCAAATAATCTAGTACTTAATCCAACTAAAACGAAATGTATAAAATTCTCACTCTGCAATGTAATGTGCGGTAAACTTGATATAAGACTGAAAGATGTTTCATCGAACCTGTACAATCTACTCGATTTCTGGGTTTTTCAGTAGATTCAAAGCTTCAATGGGGGTCCTCACATAGAGAGACTGGCTGACCGACTTAGTTCAGGTGCCCACGCTGTTCGTCAAATTAAAAAAATATCGGACGATGAAACAGCTAGGCTTGCTTATTTTGGCTATTTTCATAGTATTATGTCCTACGGGATTTTATTTATTATGGGGTTCAGCTGCGGACAGAAACTCAGTTTTCATATTGCAAAAGAGAGCAACCCGTGGTCTGTATAATTTATCAGCTAGAGATTCAGTACGGGAGATTTTCAAAACTATAAACATACTAGCGGCCCATTCCGGCTGCGCTCGGATATTGTCATTTAAAGACTATTAATCGAAATAAAAACTATCCTATCTCTCAAGTTGGACCAGACTGCTCACGGTGTGCCAATTTAATTTAGAATCGGTTAAGTAGTTTAGGAATCCATCGCGGACAAACATCGTGACAGGAGATTTATATATATTAAGATTAACAGTCTCTTCATTGTATATTTCTGAATGTATAATGTATTTAAGAAAAAATCGAAGTCGACTGAAGAAACTAACTGATCTGAATCCAAAAGCGCACCATAAGCACAAAATTGTATTTCCTAAGTGCAGACTTCAGAAAACAAATAACTCTTTCAAATGTAATGGTATTCGCTTCTATAATGCAATCCCTGCACAAGTCGAAAGTCAATGAAACAAAGTTTAAAAATGAAATAAAAAGCTACCTATTGAGCAAGGCATAATATAATATAGATGACTTTGTTAAAGATAGTAACGTATGGAAGAAAAATGTCTTGAAACTAGAATCTTGTAATAAGGTAAAATAATAGATGAAGGTCGTTGTATAGCGCGACCCTATAGTATAAATATGTCAGGCAAATAAGCTATATTTGATTAGGTAGCTCAATAGGTAGTACTTACTACCTATTGAGCTACCTAATCAAATATAGCATCTGTGAAGGTAATTGGATTACAGGCACTCGAAACTACATAATGGGATGTAAATTGTTTTTTTTATCATATACAGGGTTATTGGTAATCAGCCTGCATCCGTTTAAGGGCATGTTCTGTATATTTAAACAAACAACTTTTGTTCTACAACTTTCGTTAAAACTCAATAGATAACCCAAAAAAAAATAGTATTTGTTGCCCTTTTTTGTACTGTTTAGCGACTTTTTAGTGTTTATTCACTTCGGCACATCATTGTTTGCGCGTTAAAGAGCATACGAGCTCTTGTTACGAATTGTTACGAAGAGTTCCATGCTTTTAGACCGTGCAAATATTTTTTTTTTTTTTTTTGAAAAAAAAAAACACTTTTTTTTTAAAACTGTAGAACAAAAGTTGACTTATTGAATGTACCAAACATCCCCTTAAAAGGATGCAGGCTGATTACCAATAACCCTGTATAGTGACGAGACGAGCAGGATATGTGTCTGATGGTAAGCAACATGCCTGCCACATTACAGCGCAGTGACACGCAACTATTAGAACATGAAGAGTCCAAATCATTACCTGCAGCACTGCACTGCGCTCGTCACCCAGACATATAAGATGTTTTATCTCTATGCCCTGTAATTTCACTGGAACATTACAGTAAAGTTTGCACATTACTGCTTGACGGTATAATAACTGACAAAGGTGTATACTTCCCCAGGCGGACTCTGTAAAGAGTCCTACAACTATAAAACAATTAAAACATTAAGCAATAACTTATTATCAGTCGAATTAGGCAGTATTAGTAGTCCACACAACTATAGATCTTATCTTAATAAGTATAAATATTAAAGTCTTTTTTTAAGTTGAAACTTAAAAATACAGAATAGAATGTAAATTGTATAATTTATTAACAATTGTTCATATTCCTATCAATAAATAATAACTTTGGCTTAGAGTCCATTCCGTTTAGTGGTGGTAGGAGATGGCGGGGGACGCGAAGGTGACGTGAGCGAGGGGCTGCGCGTAGGCGACCTTGGCTACGGGAGCAGCGTAGGCGAGCTTGGCTACGGGAGCGGAGTAAGCGACCTTGTCGACGGGAGCGGCGTAGGCGAACTTAGCGACGGGAGCGGCGTAGTGGACAGGGGCGGGCGCGTAGGCGATCTTGGCGACGGGAGCGGCGTAGGCGAGCTTGGCGGGAGCCTCGGTGGGGTGGCCCTCGTAGGTGACCTCGGCGTTGAAGCCGGTCTCCTTGTCGGCCGAGTAGTGCACGATGCGGCGCACGCCGTCGGGCTGCACCAGCGAGTAGGAGCCGTGCACGGCGTCGCCGGCACGCTGCTCCTCCTGCTGTTTCACGTCACCGGTGTGTCCGTCGTGCACGGAGTACTGGAACTCGTAGTGCGCCGGCGCGGGGGCGGGCTCGTACTCCAACACGGGCAGGGCGCAGGCCGCCGCCGCCACGCTCAGGACGATGAGGAACTGCACACAAGGGGAACAATTGTTACTACTGGTCGAATTTACCAACAGGCTATTCATATCAGTTACAATTATTATAATTTTTATTTTTATTATAATTAATTATCTGCAACGACAGTCGTGTTCGAAAAATCCTTCAAAGTCAAAATTCACCACAAAATTGCTATCTTATCGGTTTTTTGTCGGGTACACTTCGGAGAGTGTGCATGATATAATACCACCTTGCCCTTTTTTCGAATGAACTGCTTGTAGCTCGAAAAAGCAACTTTGTTTCAATTGCTTGATGTGCCAAAGAGACGAACCTGTAATCTGTAACTGTAGAGGTGACGTAGGTAGTGTACAACATAGGTAAGTGCTATTTAATAGTAAATTCCAAATTCTATGTATTCGCCAGTCTCTACAATTGCCTAATTTTTTACGTCTAGGAAATGGTTTTACCACATACCACATACATCTGTGGGTTTTACATATTGACTGGCCTCGTGGCTTAGTTGGTATTAGCTCTGCCTGCGAAGCCGAGGGTCGTGGGTTCGATTCCCACCCAGTGCAAATATTTGTGTGATGAATTCAAATGTTTGCACTGTGTCTGGGTGTTCTATGTATAATAAGTATGTATTCAAAACTATATAAGTATTATATCAGTTATCTGGCCGCCATCATACAAGCTTTGCTTAGTTTAGGGTCAGATGGTGTTGTGTGTGAATTGTCCACCAATATTTATTTATTTATTTTTATTATTTTTATACCATTCAGGCTTGGAGGCAAAGCCTAGCAACGGTCGTCTAATTAAGAGATCTCTGCTTTTGTGAACTAACATCCACAAAAAAAAGATGGTGGATGGTGGAAGATCAGGCCAGTCGTTATCGACACATAAATAGTCGCATTGCAGCCAACATGAATTGTAGAAAAAGTTACTCTTCTGAACTCCCTTTTCTAACCAATACAACTCGGATTTGGTTCACAGACTCAATATGAGGCAGCAGTTGTGCTGAAACCATGGAGAAGTTTTGTTAAAGGTAGTGTTCAAAATTATTTTAAAACGTATGGTGGAGGAGCCATGGTGGTCTAAGTGAAGAATACAGTTCCTGACCAATAAAATATTCTCAGGCGATGTAATGTCTAGCTCACAAAAATAATTTCTCAATATAATCTTTCGTCGGTTGTCAACATGGTGATCTTGTGGCCCTGAAACCTTCGCCCTATAATTCAACGTCTTCAATCCAAACTGAACGTTTCGTACGTTGGTCAACTCGCACCTTCCTTAAGGATCATTCTGATTGGATCAGTTGTATTATCGTTAGCTCCTTGTCATCCACTGCAATATACATAGGCTTCACTCAATTTACGACTTTAGAAAATCTTGCTCCAAATGCCAAATGCTGCTCATCCCAACTAAACCTTTGTATGGGCTTCTTTCTCGAAGTTGTTTTTGCCCAACTGGACATTTTACTATTAGCCCGGGGGTATATGTAATTAGTATCTATTATGTGACAATTCATAATTCATTTTCATTCTCGTATATGGGTGTCCAAAAAGATGTTGAGAAATACACAAGACATGTATAACAAAAATACATGTACAAGTAAGTTATGTAGAGGTATATTTTGGTACATAATTTTCGTTTTGTCAATCTTCTTATCGAGATCGATTCATTTGAAGGCATCCGTTAGGATAGACAGTCTCCTTTTGCAAGTCTCCGGAAAGCTACTTCGCCTTCAGGAGTATGTCGCAAGCGAATCTGAATTGCAAGATGTTTTGACGGCCTTAGTTTTGCAGTCCAGCGGCTGAAACATATCTTCCAAAGACACTCATAAACAGTTCTGGAGACATTACATCACCCTGTCTCCCTGCATTGGTGTTATCGCGCTCTTATACGTTGCACATTTGTCGTAATCCTATACGTGGTATCCTATAATAATCGATTTTATTAAAAAAAACAAAAACTTCAATTTAAAGTTAAATTCAGACACTCGTACAAATTTCCTAAGAATCCATTACTATATCGTCTGAGCATGCGAAATAAATTTTTAGTTTTTTGTTCATATTTCCAAAACTGCTACAGCGATTTCAATAAAGTTTATGTGGACCACCTCTGAACTATGATCTACCATTTAAAAAAAGATTCATAATTGGGGGCGCTATGACGTAACGTAAATACAAAAAAAACATGCAACCAAATTGATAACCTCCTCTTGTTTCGGAAATCGGTTAAAAACTATGTATACAAATAAAACTCTCACAAGGCTGTTTTGCGAGGATGAAGTTTACACGATTCAAAATAATTAAAGTTTGTAGTGGTAGGACTCTTGGCAGAGTCCACCTGGGAAAGTACCACACCTTTGCCAGTTATTCTACCGCCAAGCAGTAATGTGCAAACATTACTGTGTTCCGGTTTAAAGGAAACGTTTCCAGAGAAATTACACGGCTTAAAGATATAACATCTTAGATCTCTGGGTGAAGACCGCAATGCAGTGCTAGGTAATGATTTGGACTCTTCATGGTCCAATAGCTGCGTGCCATTGTGTTGTTACGTGGCAGGCATGTTGCTTACCATCAGTCACATGACCTGCTCATCTCGTCACTCAATAGCACAATACTATAAAAAAACTTACCATAGTAAATTTTGTGAGTATAGTCGAATCCGTAAGGAAAACTTTAGGTAATGCTTAAAAATATATCACGGGGCTAAAATTATGCAAAAGTAATGTTTTAAAAATGTAAGTAGGTGCTTGTTATGTAGGTATATTGAAATAATTAGTTCTGGATCTGTGAGACGATCAACATTTTTGACAATCAAGTTTCTTGGAGCTTACCTAATGATAAGTTGAAAAGTATCAAAACATTATACTGATACCAAGCACAGATTACAGAACGTTTTATTTTTGTAATCTGTGATACCAAGTATATCAGTCGAATTAGTAGCACAGTCTATTAAATTTATTTGTACTTTGGTATTAGTACTACCCATTTATAGATATTATCTGCACTCGACACTACGTAATAGAATGTAAATTTAATAATATGTAAACGTGTAAGCTACTCACCTGTAGATTTTATCTATACAGGTTTACTGATAATCAGTCTGCATCCGTTTTGTGTATTTGTGTGTTCTGTATATGTAAACCAACAACTTTTGCTAAAACTTCTGTGTGTTAAAATAAAATGTGTATGTTGCCCTTTCTGGCACTGATTAGCGACTTATATCGAGCGTTAAAAAGTGCACGCGCTCTTATTACGAATTGTTACGAAGAGTTGTATGTTTTTAGACCGGCCAAATACTTTTTTTTATTTTGTATGGGAAAGAATTTTTATAAACTGTGGAACAAAAGTTGACGTATTGAATGTACTTAACATACACTTTAAAAGGATGCAGGATGATTACCAATAACCCTGTATAAGTACATTAAAGGTTTTTCAGTTGAAACTACAGAATAGAATGTAAATTGAATAATTTATTAACAAGTGTTCATATTCCTATCAATAAATAATAACTTTGGCTAGGAGTCCGTTCCGTTTAGTGGTGGTAGGAGATGGCGGGGGACGCGAAGGTGACGTGAGCGAGGGGCTGCGCGTAGGCGACCTTGGCTACGGGAGCAGCGTAGGCGAGTTTGGCCACGGGAGCGGCGTAGGCGAGCTTGGCTACGGGAGCGGAGTAAGCGACCTTGGCGACGGGAGCGGCGTAGGCGAACTTAGCGACGGGAGCGGCGTAGTGGACAGGGGCGGGCGCGTAGGCGATCTTGGCGACGGGAGCGGCGTAGGCGAGCTTGGCGGGAGCCTCGGTGGGGTGGCCCTCGTAGGTGACCTCGGCGTTGAAGCCGGTCTCCTTGTCGGCCGAGTAGTGCACGATGCGGCGCACGCCGTCGGGCTGCACCAGCGAGTAGGAGCCGTGCACGGCGTCGCCGGCGCGCTGCTCCTCCTGCTGTTTCACGTCACCGGTGTGTCCGTCGTGCACGGAGTACTGGAACTCGTAGTGCGCCGGCGCGGGGGCGGGCTCGTACTCCAGCACGGGCAGGGCGCAGGCCGCCGCCGCCACGCTCAGGACGATGAGGAACTGCACACAAGGGGAACTACTGTTACTAATGCTCGTACTTACCAACAAATTACTTGTGTCAGTTCTCAGTTATAATATGAATTTAAAAAAAAATAGAAAGAGCTTGTCAAGCTGAAAGAAATGTAAAGTTGTACTCAATTTATATTAAATAGTTATTATATGAGACCAATACCGAAAACACGAAAAAAATAGCTCAAATCGAATCAAATTGCAATTATATGTCAATTAAGGCATAAAAAAACATTAAGAGTTAGCTGAAATATTCCATGATTTCCAAGTTGGTTGCTTGGCATAATTCACAAAAATGTAGGCCTTTAGGGTGAGTATCTCCGAATAATTATTATGAATTACACAAATAACAATTTAAATTAAATTGGTTAAAACAAAATTTAAATGTAATTAATCTCCGTGTTTCAGGAATTATGCAAAATCGCAAGCTCACCTTAGCTGCCATTGTTGATAATTTGGTACCTGAAAGTCAAGTGTGCCGTTTGCAGCGCTTGCACCAGTTTTTATACGAGTAATTGTCACCTGCAGTCGTGTGGGTGACATGACTCGGCCCGGGGCGGTCTAATTGAGCCGGTCAGTGGCGGCGTGTCCTTGCTATAAAACTAGTATGATGACAAAATACAATTAAAAGGCATACTTTATAGTTCTTATTGGTCTGATGTAACATTAAGTTCTGATTGACCGCGCCAAAAAAATTACGCTGACCTTAATTAATGACAATAAATTACAAGTAAAACTACTGTCCAAACCTGACTAGTAAGACTGAAGCTAAGCATAGAATAAGTAGCCCACCTTATGTTTTCAATATTGGGACTTGGAGTCTTCAGAGAGCGACAGTCAAGTTACAATCCAGCACGCTGTCCAAGCGCGGGTTAGCAGATGATACATTTTCTAGATTCTAGAAAGACTTTCTAGAAACACCTCGATTTTCTCTTAGTGTTTTCCTTCAGCGTTAAAGACAGCGGCGATGACAAACTATGTACGCGCAGCCGGGATTTGAGCCTACGACCTCACGATTGTGACATCGGATATTCTTGTCACTATACGAGTATTCGCAACTAGAGCCGCCACAATCCACAGCCGAGAAAGGGGGTCTAGTAGCTTAAGTCCATTATAAATTCAGATTTTCCGGTTACTGTTGAAGATCCAAAGATAATGTGATGTACATAAGCATAAGTTACGTCTGGTCTAGTCGGGAGAACGGCGCCTGCCGATCCGGAGAGCCCAGGTTCAAACCCCACACGCACCACTGTCTTTTCGAAGTCATGTGCGTAATGCCGCTAACTTAAAACGGTGAAGGAAAACATCGTGAGGAAACCGACATGTACCTAGAATCTTTCGAAGTCATGTGTCATCCACCAACCCGCACTGGGCCAGCGTGGTGGATTATGGCCTTAACTCTCTCCTTGCGAGAGAAGGCCCCGAGTCCCAGCAGTGGGAACGTTTAGTGGACTGTTGATGTTGACATAAGCATAAACAGCCCACTAAATGTTCCCACTGCTGGGTTTTCTCTCGAAAGGAGACAGTCAAGGCCATAACTCATCACAATGGTCCACTGCGGGTTGGTGGATGACACTTAGCCTCGAAAGATTCTAGGGACATGTCAGTTCATCAAGATATTTTCCTGAATGTGATGCGAAGTAACCAAAATGCTCGAGTTCACTACTAGTTGGAAGCATGCCCAGCATACTCGCCGCGCTAAATGGCAATGACTATACTTTGATCCAAATAAAGGCCAGCTTATTATACGCGTCACGTCACTTAAACCTTCGGCAAGGTTTTTGAACATTAATTGCCTCAATTAAAAGCTACATATTTGGAAACCGATCAAGTTAGTATGTGTGTATAGACCAGAAGGTCTATTTTATCGGAATTCCAAATTTCAGACGGGTCTTTTCAGTTTATGTAAGGTGATTGAGTAACAAATATCGAAACTTGCTCATTTGTAATTTTAGTAGAATTAGTTCAGTGCAATTACGCAAAAAAATTGAAAAAAAAACATTAAATTATGTAGTTTGGGGATTATGAAGGATCGATTGGGGTATATCCTGAGCATATATTCCAATTTGAGGGATTCTGGCGTGGTCAGCTCATTGTCATTTCGATGAAAGCGCGTTTAATTCGATATCTCGAGAACTGTTAGTGTTAGGCAAAAAATTGCCCTTTTCTCTTCTAGATTAAATTTACGAACTTTTACATCATCTGGCATATGTCTAAGTAGGTAACGTTGTTGTCCCACATAACCCTGTGTAGAAGAAACCCACCGACACAATCCAACAATGAATTTTGGGTTCAGCCCTAAGTCTGAAGGTGTCGCGGATTTATCGCAGTGTCGCGGAGGTGTCGCAGTGGCGCGGATTTCGCTCGGTAAAGTAACATAACTCTGAAGGTATTGCCATTACTGAAAAAAGAGCAAGGACAAAGTTGTTCATTATTAAAAGATCTACACTTTTGATTATTGGTAAAGTTTCATAAAATTGAACGGTTGGGGGTAAAATGGCGAAAGGGAGGAAAAAAAGTAAAATTTTTGCCTTTCGGAAGCAATAACTTGAAAAATATTGATAAAAGAAAGAAAAGTGGTTACTATAAAAGTTAGTAAATTTAATGTAGAAGAGAAAAGGTCTCAACAATTTTTTGCTTAACACTAACAGTTCTCGAAATATCGAATTAAACGCGTTTTCATCGAAATGACCTTGAGCTGACCATGCCAGAATCCCTCAAATTGGAATATATGCTCAAAATCCACCTTTCTATCGATCCTTTATAGTCCCCAAACTACATAATTTCATGTTTTTTATTCCATTTTTTGCTTAAATGCATTGGGCTAACATGCGTAAATGCATTTCCCTCGCAAAATAAAACAAGTAGGTACTATCATATTTACTAGTGATATATTTTTCTAATTAGTCCAGTACTGATGATGTAGTGTTTAATGTAATGTGTTTAATGAACACACAAAGACCAAACATCCAAACGCTACCGCATTTTCCATACTAGACGGCACGGATGACAGGACGTCTATTCTCTTTCTAACGTAATTTCGAAATAAACTCGCGACTTTCCTACTCCGGTTCTACTTCGTTTTTTCCGATCGAACATTGTTTGAATGTTCTTAGCCTACTCTAAAAACGACGGATCGAAGTAGAACTGGAGTAGGAAAGTCGTGAATTTTTTCGAAAGTACAAAAGAGAAAACGTAATTTCGAAAAAAAACTCGCGACTTTCCTGCTCTCTTTCTACTTCGTTTCGCCCGATACAACATTGTTTGACGTTTAAATGCTCTAAGCATAATCTAATTAGTGTAGACTTAGAACTTTTAAACGGGCATAACGACGAAGTAGAATTAGAGTTGGAAAGTCGCGAGTTTATTTCGAAATTACGTTTTCGTAGAAAGAGAGTAGACGTCCTGGACCTTTTTTCAATCAATTCATCAATATAAATGTATGTATTCCATCATATACAATGCATATAATAAGTTAAGTGAACCTCCCGTAAAGCCTTAAAGTCCTGATTCGGCTCTTACTAAATCTCCCGTAAAGTAAATAGTATTTTGTTGTGATAGAACTCTTTTCAGCGTAGCGTAGCTGCAGCGTGGTGAAGTACCACACCTTTAACAGTTCTAATGTTTTAATTAGATAACATTACACTAATTTTGTAACTAAACTGCTACTGCTTATGTGTTTTGCTTTTTTTCTTATTTAATTTTTGATTTTATAAGTAGCATTGTATTTATAATTATAAATTAGCAAATATGTATAATTTGTTTAAGTATGGATGTACATTATCTGGTCATGAAATAAATTACTATTACTATTCTACCGCCAAGCAGTAATGTGCAAACAAAACTGTGTTTCTGAACGGCAATGTTTCCATCACTGGACACAGGATAAGATAGAGATAAAACATCTTTCATCTCTGGGTGACGAGCGTAGTGCATTGCTAGGTAATGATTTGGGCTCTTCATGTTTCTACGGCTGTGTGTCACTGTGCTGTTATGGACAGGCATGTTAAATACTATCAGGCAGATGTCCTGCTCGTCTCGTCACTCCATACTATTAAAAAACTCTGTAAGAGCGTAACAATATGACAGGTGTATTTAACTAATATACGCTCCATGACACCTTAATCCAATCATACAACCATTGCCTCGATCTAGGATACCACATAAACCACAGCTCATATGCTATACTGTCAACTTTACCCATACCAGGGGTGGATCTAGGGTGGGCTAGGGGGGAACACCTGAATTATTCATACGCCGCATAGTGATTTCATCTCATTGAATAGCCGGCGGGTAGCGGCGGCGGACGGTATGATTACGATATCGATACCTCCTGTGGACAATACGGCTTGTCAACTATCCGCAATCAGCCAGATTCAACCGATGCATCGATAAAAATTGGAACACTTACGGCTTTGTTGCGGTTCGTTGATCACAATGTCTATAGACAAAATCACTTTAGATTTTGAAAATAAAACGAAAAAAAACTGATATTGTGGCGGAAAAGTTTTTTCTCTATTTTAATTTTTCTGTAAATAATGTAGCGAGAAATGGTCATTGGTTTTACAATAGTGAAAACTTGGTTTGCATTTTTAATCGCGTGCTCAATTTTGATGACAAGCGAAGGTTTCTGAAACTAATTCACGAGTGCAGCGAATGATTCTAAAATTAGAATCCTGAGCGTTAGCGAGGGTAATTAAAAGAGTACGTAAATATTTTTACCCAAATTTTACAAATATATAACAAGAAATGACGATTTAAATGCAATGTTTATCTATGGAACGCTCTCCTGTAAAATCACGATTTTGGTGATACAACAAGTGACGTGGGAGGCATCGAGATACCTAATCAAGATGGCTTCAAGGGGGCTTGAACAAGCCCCCTCTCAGTCAGAAGATAGCATGCTGGCGACATTACCTCCATTTTCTTTCTTGGTTTTCTATCGCAGAAAGCCCGTGTTAGAACTCAGAACACAAATCTGTAACAATTTCACAAGATTAAAAAAATATCCGCCAATATCTTTGTACCCATTTTTGTTACCTGTTGTACCCGTTTTTTTTTTTATAGAAATTAACAAAAGGGTGAACTCTTTTGTTGGTGAGAAATTTCACTTTTACACAAACCCTAAAAACATAGAACGTTTTAAACAGTAGACGAAATGCTACGAGTACCTACCTACTTGCATCTTTTTATGGTCTTGTAAACCAGCGTTTCCCCGGATGTTTTCCATACTCTTTTTCAAACATTTGCTAGCGTTACACAACTTGAATAGAGACGCCAGTGTTCGTATTAGTCTACTGTAATGTACAAATATCAAGACTATGAAATATAAAAATTCATTCATTCAAATTCAAGTTCTTTATTAATGAGATCTTGATTGGACCATGATTACACAATGGCCTTCTAAAATATCTAGCGCAGCTCCATCACGGCTTAACAGGCATGCAAAATTTATATAACATAATAATTCGCTTATATGTTATAAAAATAATTATTTGCTAATGTGCTATCGATATGCTGTTAATTATAAATCCTTATATAATGTTTAATTGGCGTACCTATCAGTACAGTTTATCTAACCTCCTCATTTTATAAATGCGAATGGTTGGATGTTTCTTGATCAGTCACTAAGGAACAGCTTAACGGAATTAGTTGAAATTTAGGACACAGACAGGGGATTGATTTTAGACACCGTCTGGAAAAACACATAGGATACAAACCATCACGGGAAAATAACAAGAACGGGAACTACATGAGATAAAACCGCGTATCGCTGCTAGCCTATAACAAATTGCAAAAATCGCAACACAACCACGGTAAGTACCGCAGCTACCGACATAAATACATCGCCATTGGAAAAGCTCGGCGCAGTTAATTTTCCCCGCGCCAGGTAAAACGTAGAGATTGGTTTTTATCTGTGCTCGACCAAATTGAATGTAAAGTTGATTTCCCGACGGACCGTAATGCCCGGGAATTAAGCCGCGCCAATTCGCTGGAAGCTTTGCAAATATTATTGATAATACCCTTCTTTATAGACGCTTTATGTGCGCTTAACAAGCCTATGAATTGTGTGATACTATTGGATAAAATTTACATTGGGTGTGACGTTTTGTTAAAATCTTTTTTCTTATACAGACACTTGTTGACCCTGAAAATTGTATTCTGCCTGAAATATAAAAGTGACACTTAATTTACCTACCTATTCTCATAGAAAATTGCTTTTAAACATAACCTTACCTACATAATCTTACTCTTACCTACAAAATAATTACATTACAGACTATCTTATGGAAATCCTTGGGAGGTCTAGCGGCGTACTTAAATAGATGAGGCCTTGCGCCTTGCCATCTTGCCATCGATGTCTTGCTATTGTCGTACCTATTGTAGATAAAATTGAGTTTCTGTTTTGTAAGTGCCATAAATAAGTATTTTGTACAAATACAAAACACTTTATACGGTGCGGCAAAAGAAGTTTTCACTTCGGTCACACGGCCTGTTGCATTCGACTTCAGATTCAACCTAGAGTAGAAACAAAATCGTTAACACATATTTTCAATATTTAGCTCTGCCCGCGGTTTCACGCGCAAGGAGCTTTTGGGTTTATTTCACGGAACCCTGTTTATTTTCTTCAAGTAAAAGTAGCCTAAATTATGTATTAGAACATCAGCTATCCGGTAGTGAAAGCCCGTCATAATCGGTCCAGCCGCTTCAGATATTAGCTTGAACAAGAGAGACAGACATACAGACAGACAAACAAAACATGTACAAAAGTGTTGTGTTTGGTATATGGACCGCTCCTATACATTGAAATGCGTTTGAGATACCTAGTTGGTCTGAGGCATGTATCTAGTAAAAAGCGGATATTTTAATTTTGCAAACACACCTTTCAATATTATTTTTTGGACAGGGCGGTGTATGGATGAATATAAGTATCTAAGTATTCAGGTAGTAGGTATATCGTAGGAAGGTAGGTAGTAGGTATCACTACAGGTTTGAATGCAGGGCAGTGCAAATCCTAGGCAAAGAGTCGGTAATGGCGGCCGCAATCCTCTTACGCCGAAAATTAATCAAGAGCGCCGGCTTAGCGGGGACCGCAGACGATGCCTTACATCCGACGACACGACAACAAGATGATTAAGTATAAAAAAGATGTGCCGTCATAGTGTCACCAGATAGAAACAAAGTTCCTTCGCAGAATTGTTATTAGAAGTAACACGATTTACAAAAAAAAAATTTATAATGTTATTAAGTGTATTTTCATGTGTTATTTTATTTTGCTGATTGGTTTTTATTTCTACCTATATAAACATGTTTAGGAAATTTGGTATTTGAAAAAGTAACAAATAATGTGAAATAAAATAAATCAAACAATACAAAAAAATAGTGGGTACCTACCTACATAATTCAATCTTTTAAATAGAGTAAACACGTGTTCATCTCAAAAACTTTCCCAATGATATCAAATTGCTGATATCCTTCACCAAACACAAACATGTTTCTTTCTTTTTCTCCAGTAACCCCATGAAACCGTGTAGTCGCTATTATTGTTTCGGTACCTAAGTACATCGTTTAGCTAATCAACTATTTTACCTACTTTATACCTGCGTACCTACACAATGGTTAAATGACTTTAAAAAAACTTCAAACAAGACAAAACCTTGTTCACGTGAGTTTAACGACTATTTCCGTAAAATGTGCTTGCGTTATTTAATCTGCTGAGAACAACACATAATAATAAATAATAAGGAATAAATTACTGAATAATAATTATAAAGACGTCTATATATATGCGACGAATACATGTCCCAGGTCGACGATGCCAAAACTTAGTAAAGTTAAGAATTAATGTTTTTTATAAGACAAGAGTGACGGAACGAGCACGACATGTGCCTAATGGTAACATCTGCCTCTCTGTCTGACCTATTAATTAGTCGAACAACACGGCAGTCTACCGAGTCACAGGCTTGGAGCTGGTATTTCGCCGATTCGTCCGGGGGGTGGCAGCAGTATTCCATAACTTGTGTCTGATATAGAGCAAGTAGTTTATTCGATGTGAAATTGGTACCTAGGTATGTACTGCCGGACCTTACTGAGAACATTTAACTTTTTTCCAGCTAATTTAGCTTTTGATTCCAGGTCGTCCTCGCCTGAACCAGTGTACTGGGATAACAAGTTAGTCTTTTCAATGTGTCCTTCTAATCGTTAAGGTTAGAATGTTGAAAAATGTCAAACGCCCTGGTTTAGGTATCACAATAACTTTTTTGTGGTAGTGACGGGACGAGGAGGATATGTCCCTGATGGTAAGCAACATGCCTGGCCGTAACAGCACAGTACCTATGTACTGTGCTGTCACTCTGCTATTGGAATATAAAAAGTCGAAATCATTACCCAACACTGCACTACGCTCGTCGCCCGGAGATTTGATGATTTATCTATATGCCCGTAATAATTTCTGTATGATAATAATGATTTTGACTTTTTATATTCCAATAGCAGAGTGATACTGTGCTGTTATGGGCAGGCATGTTACTTACCACACGTCCTACTCGTTCAGGTTAATACTTCTAGGGTTGAAGATATTATCTGTTCTATGGTTGAAGTTAGACTTCTGACTTCTTACCTCGAGGAATAAAGAGATTAGTTTTTCAATTAATTGCTTGCGTGCATAGGTGCATACACTTTTTTGTATGTGGAGTAAAGGCGGAGACGGTTGGGTTATGTCAGACTCGATACCATGGACGGACATAGAAATAAAATACATAGACCTAATGAATAAAACCACCACGAGGTTCTCTTTGATACTCACGGCGGAAACACGAGACCGTCCTCGCATTCTTCCAAACGTATTACAAACCTTTGATATATTGACTATACTTCAACGTTGTCTCTTCATCATTTGAGACGAACTTCTGAGCATTCCATGGATTCACCGTGCGGGTGCCGGGTCCATCGTGTGGCAGAGAGAGAAATCTCCAGTAGACCCCATGACTTGTGACTCGGGCGTAGGATTAAAAGGGGCCCCTTAGTGACGTACGTCAACACTCACCTTCACTACTCGTATTTCTCTCCCTGCCCAGCCAAATCCGATATGATCCTACTAGTGCAGCTTTAGCTACTCGTTCTAGTATAGAACTTACTGCACTTCTGGACAAGCCAAGGTCTTTCAGCAGGTTATAGAGATATTTTGCTGGTATACCTCTCGCTCCTACTTCTACAGCGTATAAATTAACTACATAGCCATTTTTTGTTAATTCGTTTTGAAGGTCGTAATACTTATTTTATTTCATCGCGTGGTCTTTAGGTATATTAGTTTCCCACGGTACAGTAAGTTCTACAAGGACTATGCATTTCGTAGCTCTAGAAAAAAGAAAAATGTCCGGTCTGAATGACGAAACACCCACATTCTCTGAGATTTTATAGTGCTTTTCATACGTGTCCATTCAAATAGTCCAATCAGGTGATGTACCCAGGATTGAGTAAGGCTTGTTCTTGGAGTTTGAAGTTGAGCTCTCTTTTACAAAGTTAATTTGTCCTTTGTTTGTCGTCAATCCTTTTTGGGCTCTAGCTACTGAAAGGCTTTTGGCTTCACGTATGATTTCAAGTACTCTGTCATGGCGCTGTGAGTAACGACCCCTATTAAGGAGCACCTTGCGTCGCACTAATATGTGCCTTGCTGTACATATCGCCTCACCACAAGTATAGCAACATTTTTCAGAGGCTTTTCCCTACCTTACCAAGTTACTCTGGTCAGGGAGGGTCATTTGGAAAGCATTTAGACAAAATTTTAATAAGGCAGGAGACCAGTCATATAGCAAGGTGCGCCACTTCAGAGCTAATGGGATACAAAACTCACCTATGGTAAACCACTTTGCGTTTCTAAATTCATAGCATGCACTTTGTAACTGTCATTTTCGTCTTGTTGTAGAAAGGTTTTTACTATGTCTCGGTCTTCCCTTTTCTTCCTCGCACCCAACCCAGCTGTATTTACTTGTGCACCTGCCATAAATTGTTTATGGAATTGAAGTCTAGACTCAAGGTCCAAAGCGCTTTTGTCTTTTGGGAGAGATGTAATTAATTCGTCTTGCGACTTTCCCAAACATGCGTTTTTGTAACTCTTAGGTGTTTGTAGAGTTCGGATGTTTTTTTTAGTTTCAGGCCAAAACTATTGTGATCCCTAAAGAGAGTAGAGGGATCAGCCGGATGTGCCAATCCAAACCATGACTTCAATATCTTTATGACATTAGCATCTGGCTTTGCCAGGAGGGTTTTACCGATGTCATATACTAGGAAAGGCCAAGTGAGACGTGATAATATGGACACATACTCGCCGTAATAAAATAAAACCAAATTAAATACGCTTACTTAGCATATAAATTTATTTCTTAAATAAATATAAAACACTATCTCTATAACGGGCACTCATAAATACATAAACTTTTATCCTCAGAAACAGATATTATTTTATTGCTTTCAGCGTTGAACTTCACTCCCCAAACCTGGAATGAGAGAAAACAAACAAAATTTATTAAAATTGCTAAGTAATCCTACTAATATTATAAATGTCAATGTTTGGATGTTTGTTGCTCAATCACTTCGTAACGTCGGAACGGATCTGGCAGGAACACAGTTAGATTTTAGTGTGGAAGAACACATAGGCTACTTTTTATCCCGGGGGAATAACGGGAATGGGAACTACGCGGGTAAACCCGCGGAACGCTGCTAGTAAAATGTTAAAGATTCGAAAATAATTAGACAAATGGATACTCTTTATATATCTGTCTAATCTTTAGTCCTTGTGGTCTTTTGTAGTGGTAGGACTCTTTGCAGAGTCCGCCTGCGGAAGTACCCAACCTTTGCCAGTTATTCTACCACCACTCAGTAATGTGCAAACATCACTATGTTCCGGTTTGTAGGTCAGTGTTTCCAGTGAAATTAAGAGGGCATGGAGATAAATCATCTTATATCTCTGGGTTAAGAGCGCAGTGCAGTACTGCAGTACTAGGTAATAATTTGGATTCTTCATGTTCCAATAACAGCATATCATTGATACTAAAAGCGCCTTCTTGAGATACTTGTATGTAACTAATACATATGTAGTGCCCATGTAGTCTATTGTTCTTTGAATAAATTGAGTTGTCTTTTGTTCTCGTCTCGTCACTTGTTACTAAAAAAGCATGGCAGAAGTGAAAACTAAAAGAAACAACTATTAAAAACCATTGAATAATTTTAATGATTAAAAATATATTACATACATATATATTTATATATCATACATTGAATATACTCGTAGTAAACACCACGACACGGCAGTGATAGGAAACAGACAGTAAAAGCTGACTATATCTTTCTCGCTCTGGCACACTCTACGTTCCCGAGTTCACCCGAACAAATATTTCGCTTCCAAACGTGACGATGACCTTCATTCACAGTCTACGTAAATATCTCAAGTGGAAGAAAAGAAGTTTTCACTTCAAAAATAATAATAATTGGCAGTCATAGGAACTGCCGATAGAAGTGAAAACTTGCTGTTGCCCTGGTACTGGTACCTAGGGGCAAACGCAACTCTTTTATATTTCTGTTGTCCTGGTATCTGGAGATAAACGCTGGGCTGTTGGAGGTATGTAATCGAAACTCTTTACTGTTTCTGTTGCCCTGGTACCTGGCCGTTTTTTACCGAGTTTACCCGAAGATTTCATATCCGATCCGATCCATTATCATACCAAGCGTGACGATTGATGAATCCATTTCACAGCCCACGAAAATTCTGTCTATAGCGCGCCTAAAGAAGTTTTCACTTCAAAAAATGTAATTTACCTGATCAGTGTGCTCCTTGAAGACGTTCTGGCACTGCATAGTGTCGAGGTCCCACACGCGCACGGTCCGGTCCGCGCTGCCGGACGCGAACCGCTTGCCGTCCGGCGCGAACGCGACCGACAGCACCCACGACGCGTGCCCGGACAGCGTGCCCGCCAGGTTCGCGTGCACACTGTATAACATGATATTACGACAGGCATGAATAAAAAATAAAAAATTGGCAGTCATGGTGTTGTGTGTGAATTGTCCACCAATATTTATTTATTTATTTATTTTATAGGAACGGCCGACAGAAGTGAAAACTTCAACCACTAACTCGGGGCCTTCTCTCGCAAGGAGAGAGTTGAGGCCATAATCCAGCACAGTGAAAACTTATAACTCAGAATTTGATTACTTTGGAAACTACGCGGGTGAAACCAGAGGGCGTGGCTATGACCATGGCCACCTAGAAATGCGTCAGCGTTTCTAGATGGGGATTTCCAATGGGGAATGCTGACGCATTTATAGATGACCAATGGCCATGGTCCTGAGTTTACCCGAAGATTTTTTATCATTCCCGAGCGTGACGCTAGAATTCAATTCACAGCCCACGAAAAATCTGTCTGTGGCGCGCCAAAAGAAGTTTTCACTTAAAAAATTACGAAGATACAATGCTTAGAAGTTTCGAGAGACGGCACTTTATCGTACGATTTTTACGAAGACGTGACGTCCCAATAGTTTGTGTCCGGACAGCGTGCCTGCTAAGTTCGCGTGCACCCTGTACAACACGATAACTTTAATTTTAAAAAAAACCGACTGCAAAAAACTAACACATAAAAGACATTATGTAATACAATAAACTTTCTTAAGGTACAAGTTCGCGCTGAGACCGCGACAGGAGACCGCGACCGGAGACCGCGACAGGTACTTGACACTATGGAATTGTATGGGCGCCAGTTCGCGCCGAGACCGCGACCGGTCTCCTGTCTCGGTCTGGCGCCCATACAATTCCATAGTGTCAAGTGCCTGTCGCGGTCTCCTGTCGCGGTCTCGCGTCGTGGTCTCAGCGCGAACTTGTACCTTTAGGACACTTGGGTGATTGAGACGAATCGAATGATAACAAAAAATGACGAAGATGTAGTGTTTAGAAGTTTCGCGTGACGGCACTTCATCGTACGATTTAGACGAAGACATGACGTCCCAATATTTTGATTAAAGGTACAAGTTTGCGCTGAGACCGCGACGCGAGACCGCAACAGGAGACCGCGACCGGAGACCGCGACCGGTTACCGCGACCGGAGACCGCGACAGGCACTTGGCACTATGGAATTGTATGGGCGCCAGTTCGCGACGAGACCCTGACAGGAGACAGAGACAGGTCGCGGTCTCGGCGCGAACTGACGCCCATACAATTCCATAGTGCCAAGTGCCTGTCGCGGTCTCCGGTCGCGGTCTCCGGTGCGGTCTCCGGTCGCGGTCTCCTGTCGCGGTCTCGCGTCGCGGTCTCCGCGCGAACTTGTACCTTAAGACGCGAACCGCTTGCCGTCCGGCGCGAACGACAGCGCGCCCGCCTGGTTCGCATGCACCCTGTATAACTTGGCAATAGGCATGGTGACTAAAAAAACGAATTAGCTCGTCAAATAGATTATTATTTATTAAACACTTTGATTAACACTCCCTTGGATTTGAAATTTGTACAATATTCTACTAGTCAAGCCCTTTCATTTTATAACTAATTGAGGAAGTAGTGATTTTGTTTTTATTAATAAAATAGTTTTTTTTATAACAGAGACCATAATGTTTTACGCAAGTCCGACTCACACATCGCATAGCTTCATATGCCGTCGTCTGACGCGGTGTAGAGCAGCTGCGAGGAACAGGACGTCTACTCTTTTTCTACGAAAATGTAATTTCGAAAAAAAACTCGCGACTTTCCTTCTCTCGTTCTACTTCGTTTCGTCCAATACAACATCGTTTGACGTTTAAATGTTCTAAGCATACTCTAATTAGAGTAGACTTAGAACATTTAGACGGACAAAACGACGGATCGAAGTAAAATCGGAGTTAGAAAGTGGCGAGTTTATTTCGAAATTACGTTTTCGTAGCAAGGGAGTAGACGTCCAGAGGCTATGCATCGGTGCGCACACACACACGCACACGCACAACATACTCACACATCCACACAGCCACGTATAAACTTACAACACGAAGGGGTGTTTAGTATTTAATTTAGTATGTAATTTATTTAATTAAGTGAGTATTTAATTGAAATTAAAAACAATTGTTGTAAGTGCCTTCGGCCACGGTGACATTTTGTGACGATGGTGTCGCGCGTTTGCATCGATACAGTCGCGATGCGGCCTTGCACACTCGCGACGTTTCAGTTGCGATGCAAACGCGATACTGTAGCGCCTCTGTCGTAACGCAAAAACGCGATCCAATAATGGCAAAAAAAAGTGTCAGTCATAGGAACTGCCGATAGAAATGAAAACTTAACTCAGAATTCGATAGCTTACCTTGGAAACTACACGGGTGTAACCGGAGGGCGTGGCCTCGCCATCTTGGCATGGCCATCTAGAAATGCGTCAGCATTTCCCATTGGCTGATGCGTTTCTAGATGGCCATGCCGTGATGGCCTGTCCATACCCTTTCAGCACATCCCATTGGCTGACGTATTTCTAGATGGCCAATAGCCGTGGTCCCGAGTTTACCCGAAGCTTTCTTATCATACCCGAGCGTGACGAATCAATTCAATTCAAAGCCCACGAAAAATCGGTCTAGGCGCGCCTAAAGAAGTTTTCACTTCAAAAATATCCCACAACCGTAACCGTAATAGCGCGTTGGCATCGCTGCGATACCTCTAGATCGTTGCAAATGCGACTAACGCGCACTAGTAGCGATAGCATCGCTACAGGAAGTTGACTATAGTTTTGTAGTCGTTCAACGAAGCCGACGAAGCTAGACGGGGCAATCGTGCGGGGCGTGCGGAGTGAGACGCAGGAAGCGCGCTCCCCCATTGCCAACATTACAATGTTAGTATCTCGGGAGCGAGGCTCCATTATGGCGAGAGCCACTGCCAACATTACAATGTCAGTATTTCGTGAGCGCGGTTCTGTTTTCGGTTTTATCTACCCGTGTCTTGACACCATCGGCACGTCGTTGTTTTAGCATCTGAAGTGAAAAACAGAAGCTATAAAGTTGCACTCACACATCGTACAGCTTCATATGTCCGTCGTCGGACGCGGTGAGCAGCAGCTGCGAGTCGGGCGAGAAGCAGAGGCTCCGGATCGGCATCGCGTGCCCCTCCAGCGTGTGCACCAGCTTGCCGTTCGCCACGTCGAAGATGTTGATGATGCCGTCGATGGCGCCGCTCGCTATGTATTTACCGTCTGGGCTCTGGAAAAATATAATAAGAGTATCGGACTGGATCAAAAATACACTATTCTAATTAGTCCGTCGGCTAGATCATGGAAAAATATGGGACACGTATTGTTTGTTTTTTCAAAATATTAAAAATCGACAATGATATACCTAGATCATCTATGTAACTTCGAGAGTTGGGGGTCGCGACGTGATGTCACGCGAAACTTCTAAGCACTGTATTTTTTCATTCGTAATTTTTTGTTGTGAAACAAAATAAAAAATAGGTGTTTTTGACTGACTAATTTGTTTTTTTTAGGATTGTAGATTGTAGCCTATTCAATATCAACCAATGCAAAGCCAACGAAGCAATGCGGCCAGTATTATGGGTACTTTTGCACGCGATGCTGTTAGGGTGGGTTAATAGATGAGTGACAAGTACTTTTCTATACTGAATTGTTACATGTATTTGAAGTGAAAACTTTTTTTGCCAATTTTTCGTGGGCTGTGAATGAAGCTCAGCGTCTCGCTACGAAATGAAAGAAATATTCGGTTGAACTAGGGACCGCCGAGTGTGCAAGTGCGAGAAAGATGCTGGTGTCTGTCTGCTGTCACTACCTTTTTTTTAATTTATTCTTGGCCACGGATACTAGTTTTTCAGCCGCATCTGTCGCTGTGTGTACTATATGCAATTTATATGTAATCATTGTTATTTTTTAATTAATTTTAAATAAATAAATAGCCGCGCGGCGCTCGCGTGGCTGCGCGCGGTTCTTGCGCAGTAGCTTTCTGCAGTAGAAACCGCGAAAACCTGCGGTCTCGTGAGTATTGAAACAAAACCGCCGCGGTGCCGCGCCCGCTCGCGGGCGCAGTTTGAAACCGTTCCGTGAAAGTTGGGCCTTAAGCATATGACATATTTTTTAAGTTGACTTTATAAATTATAATATTAATTCATTAAAATTATTAAATAATTAAATATTAGTAGTAGAATAAATGTTTAGTCTGAAATAAATTAAAAATTAAGTAATTTTTTTTTACACAGAGACTTTTAGCAATTATTGGGCTCAAGTTGCCTCTGTTGCTTATCGAAATTTGGGGCTAGCGCAGAAGGCGCAGGATCTTCATGGGTTAATTATAACATTAGACAAAACAAGCTTATTCACTAATTTGAAAAAAACTTTGGTACTAGTTCGGATTCAGCTCAGTTCTTTGTTTTTATAGAGACCTGGCCTCAAATGGCCTCTAGGTACTGGCTACTGAAACAGATTCTGAGTGTTTAAAGGACAATGCCCACGTCCCATACATTGAAAACCCTGTCAAACTTTTTTTGATACTGAAAGTGCATAGAGATGAATAGTATCTAATTAGGATTGTTCATGCTTCTAAAAACGTCTGCTGTTGGTGTTTTTTATTTCCCAAATACCAAAAATGAGTTACAGTTAAAACAAAAGTAAGGTTATGTTTACTGTCAAAATCTGTACATTAGAATTATTTTTTCTTTCGGATTAGAACAGAAAAGAAAAGAAAGAACTATAGTATCTTTCAAAACATATTTCTTATTAGAATAAATAGGAATAATATTACTGCTCACTACCAACTGATTACCATACGTATGAACATTTCATTTGCATAGAAATATTGTCACAGAAGGGAATTGTGATATAAATATCTCATTATTTTGATATTCGAGACAGTGGTCTTAGAAGGTCCAGAACAATCGAAGGTTTCCATCAGACAACACAAGCATATATGGTTTTATGTAATTATTACCACAATTATGTACCTAAGTAATAAGGAGCACTGAATCACATAATTCCCAGTTTTGTTAAAACCAATATAAATTCCGTCACAAAAACTTGAGTTGTTGTTGATGTCCGATTAGGAATTAATAATATTCTTCTATAACTAATATAGGAAAACTAAATAATATAGGAAGAAAACAATTAATTTTGCTTGTTTACTTTTTTTGATTTGACAATTTGTCAATTTGACATTAATCTTTGACCACAAAGATTGTTTTACCTCTTTGTTTGACCAATTTGGATTTGGACGTTTCGTTTCACAATTGCGTGCCAACTTTTTACTCGTTTACACTGCTATAAAAAGCAATGTTTTGGCCATTATTGTGGGAATTATACAGGCAACATATCCGTTCCTTTTTCCTACCCTCTAATCTTAATATTCCTCCCTTCATTCGAAATAATTATATAAAAGGTGGCGTCATTCAGTCACCGAGGCCATTCTATTCAGATCAGTAATCAAGTTAAACAGAACCTAGTGTAACGTGTCGTCGTATCACTGCCGGCCGGCAGGTATAGGAGCCTCATCATCACGTAAGTCCCACCCTTCATTTTGGTTGCCTAAATTTGATGTGTAATTCTTGATTTTATTTTGTGAATCTAAACAAAGCTTGAACCAGCGCATACATATATTTTGGTCACTTCGGCGCGGATACGTAGCAAATTACGTCTAATTTTGTGATTAAATTGTGAAAAATTACGGCTATTTTTATAATTAATTTGTAAAAAAGTAACCGCCATTTCATTTAAAGTCAACATGACTTCAAGGCAAAAACCGAAAGATATTGATAGGGAATTGGACAAATTACAGGACAAATTATGTGTATTGTTCGAGCACGTTCAGTCATTATACGACAAAATGAGGGTGATAAAATTATCAGATTCTAATAGTATTGAAGATTTCCTAGCAAGTTCGTTCACAATTGACGCAATACATGCAGATTACGTTCGGACCCTCGAACAGAAAAATAATTATTTATCTTCAATAACGGACGCACCGTCACCGTCGTATAAGGAATTAATGTCGTTCGAACAATTATACTCTCAAATCAAATACCGTGTCAAACAATTGACGAAAGAACAAAATACATCATTTAATAATTGCGATAATAAAGCGCAAGGTAGAAATTATAAATTACCTAGATTAGAGATGTGTTCTTTCAATGGTGATCATGAGAATTGGCCTGTTTTTTTATGAAACATTTCGAACGGTCATTCACGAAAATACCGATTTAACCGATGGCGAGAGAGTGCAATACCTAGTCGGACGATTATGTGGGCAGGCTTTGTCAATTTGCAGGGATTTAGTGCCGTCTGCAGAGAACTACCCTATTATTTGGAATGCGTTAATTAAAAAATACAACGATAAACGGTTATTAATTGCGACATATCTGGATAAGTTGATTGGTCTACCCTCGGTCGATTGCTCATCACCCACTAATTTAGAAGAATTTATTGACAAATTCTCGGGTATTGTTTCCTCATTAAAACAATTAAATGTTTCTAATTTGGATGATTTGATTTTTATCCACATCGCTTGCAAGAAAATAACTATGGAAACGGTCAAATCGTTTGAGATGTCTGTGAGTGATAATAGTAAAATGCCCACGTGTTCGGAGTTCATTGAATACGTTCGAAACTACACACATATAATGCAACGAGCGCATTCTGTGTCTGTCCCGGTCACGACGCCGCGTAAATCGACACCGTCGAATAATAACACAAGGTTGCGATCTAGTAATAATAATAGCCACGTTAAAACGTTTGTAAATGTAGACGATAATACTAAATGTGTTTCGTGCAATAAACCTGACCATACTCAATTATGGCGGTGTGCACGATTCTTAGCGATGTCTCCTCGCGACCGCTTTAATCTCATCAAGCGTACAAATGCTTGCGTTAATTGTTTGAATAATAAGCATCAGGTAAACGATTGTAAATCTACAAGCAGGTGCAATACTTGTTCTCGTAGTCATCATAGTTTATTACATTTCGGTCACGGTGATACCTCATTAAATAGGTACCCTACCGAGTCAATAAAAAATACGTTTCCGGGTAATTCGAATATTACCGCGCTAACTGCCACCACCGGTGAATCAAGTCAGAGCGTGACGTCACCGGGCGAACTTCAACAGACTACTTCTAGGGTAAACGGCGACAGGTTTAACGATAATTGTAGCACCGACCGTCCGGTCTCGCTGTGCACTATGGGTTTCTGTACCTCAATACCTACTGATCGGAATACCAAGACCGCGACGTCTGTTTTAATAAGCACCGCACAATGTCATGTTGTTAACGATAGGGGTGACGTTAATGTAGTTCGTGCGATAGTGGACAGCGCATCTCAACGGGACTTCATTACAACCGATTGTTGTAGACGTTTAAAATTACCGATCTACCCTAGCCAACATAAGTGTGTATCGGGTGTCGGTGACGTCACTAACCCAATTGAAGGAGTGACTTGCATCACGCTTCATTCGCGTCATAACGATGACGTTTCATTAACTATACAGCCATTAGTGGTTAATCGTATTACGGATTCATTGCCGCTTGCGTCTATTGACACCGCTCAACTAGACTATTTAGACAAAATACCTCTAGCGGATAGTCGTTTTGGCCATCCTTCCCCCGTCGATTTGATACTCGGTTCTGATATTTTCGCCCGCATACTGCAGCCAAAAAAGATCGCGCGTGGTCCTAATGAGCCAGTTGCAATAAAAACTTTATTCGGGTACATAGTCGTTGGCATTGGCCCGATTATGATGATTAATTCTGCCGAGGATGTTGTACGTTCTTACTGTACGATCGACGATTCATTAAATAACCATAAGAGCCGTAATTTAAAGTTAGGTAAAGTACCAACCATTTCGTTTTCTTTGACGCCTGACGAACAGGAATGCGAGATATCTAATAGCGAAATGACTAGGCGCGAGTCTCCAGGTGTCGTCTCGTTATCGTTCCAAAGGGGTGTTCCTTATATAGACGAATTCATGCGATCGGTCGAGGGTAGGTACTTAATTCTCGAGCGAAAATTATTGCAAAATCCCACGATTAAGCAAGAATACGACAATGTATTCAAAGAATATTTAAATAAAGATTATATACGACCTACAGAAAGTTCCATATTAAAATTAAATAAATGTAAACAATACATAATTCCACATCACGGAGTCGTTCGTACCGATAAATTTACAACTAAACTCCGTGTACTTTTGAACGCCAGTAATCAAACTACTGCCGGGCTATCTTTAAATGATATCTTATATACTGGGCCAAATTTGCAAAATGATTTACTTAAAATATTATTGCAATTTCGACTACTGCCTATGGCGATAAGTGTGGACATTAGACAAATGTACCTGCGTATTTTACTGAATGAGCGGGACTGGCCTTATCGACGATTACAGTGTCAAGTCGATTCTCTTAAATTTGTTCTACAATTGGCTGTCATCATCACGGATAATATTCCGGAAGCTAAACTGAATGTGATGACAACTATCGATACAGTTCCGACACCTCACATACTATACGAACTCGCCACTCGAGTTTTGTCATGGAATAAATTACTCCGCATAGTAATTTATATTCTAAGGTTTATTAAAAAAGTTCCCCAAGTATTTCATAATAATTATTTTGATTATGCGGAACGAGTTGTTATTATCAAGGCTAGTCAAAGCCTACGTTTCAATGTAGGAATCGCAAAAGACAAAGCAGGGACAATGCTTTCGCCGTCTAATAATAACTCAACCTCATTTATTCATAATTACAAATTACGGGTAGGATACCGTTTAAAGAACACCGTGTGTCCGAGCAAAGACAGTCAACTCCCGGGTCTCCTGCCGCGTCGTGATCATATGCTCAACATAATTGCCAACTATTATTATCACCGTACATATTTACACAATAACGGTGTTCCTCAGTTAATTTATTTATTAAGTCACGGGTATTGGATCTTATCTAACCGTGATATTGTACGACAGCGAGTGCGTCAATATATTAATCTTTATAAGACGCGATATAAGATGCGACCTACTAATCAGCTCGCCTTGATGATGATGAGTTCTCCGTCACATCGGGTAACGCAAGTTAAGACCTTTTGTCACACGGGTCTACATGTCGCCGCGCTCTTAACTTTAACTCCACATTTCACGCGCGGATTATATAGAATAAAGGTGCACATTTGCTTGCTAGAACGCCTCGTAACTATTGTAACCGTGCCTTTGGAGTTGTTGTCTAATCCGAATACTTTAGTATGCTTAAATGGATCAGAGCGTGACATAGCTAGGCAGCCTCAAATTAATGTTATGTATTCTAACCGAAGACATAATCATTTTATCGGTTGGAAATTATACTATCTGAAACCAATATACAAATTTCTAAATTCCCAAAAGAATGTAAATAAATACTCCGATAAAATTCGCGAAAATTGTCACAACTTAAACTATGAAAGGTTTGTAATCGACCATATAATCCAATCGTTCTGGAAAAGATGGAAAATTGAATATTCCTATACTTCCCGAACGCAATCCAACTTGACTATACCTAGTTCTTCAGTGATGAAGGGAACTATAGTACTTCCTGCAATAGCAAATAGTTCCATTTTGGATTGGCCTTTTGTTATGAATGAGCAACCGTTTCCTGGAAACGACGGAGTAGTTCGGGTCGTGAATGTCCGGATGAAAACTGGTTTCTATCGAAGAGCTGTGGTTAAGGTGTATCCCTTACCCACACAATAATTGTTTTTTTTGTTATACAGTCCACCTCTCTAATTACCTTTTAAATTTAATTAATTAATTTTGTGTTATATACTTATTATTCTTTCTTTAAAAATATGTCATTTAATACATATTCTAATATATTGCTAGATTAAGCTGTAACCAAACATACCTACGTAGGTACGTTGAAGTGACCTTTAAATTGTGTATGTTGCTTTTGAAGGCTTTAAGCCTGTCAAGCCGGGGGGGATGTTTTGGCCATTATTGTGGGAATTATACAGGCAACATATCCGTTCCTTTTTCCTACCCTCTAATCTTAATATTCCTCCCTTCATTCGAAATAATTATATAAAAGGTGGCGTCATTCAGTCACCGAAGCCATTCTATTCAGATCAGTAATCAAGTTAAACAGAACCTAGTGTAACGTGTCGTCGTATCACTGCCGGCCGGCAGGTATAGGAGCCTCATCATCACGTAAGTCCCACCCTTCATTTTGGTTGCCTAAATTTGATGTGTAATTCTTGATTTTATTTTGTGAATCTAAACAAAGCTTGAACCAGCGCATACAAGCAATGATAGTTTCTTTGTCGCCGTAATTACATATATCGTTATTTAAATGTGTAAAAGTAGTAAATAAACGACATTGTGAAAGAAATTGACATACATAACATCCATATTCAATCTCAATCTAACGCGGATCAATAAAACGAAACGCAAGTACCGTTTCGTTATTGCAATATTTTCCAAGTCAGCTTTGTTGGAAAATGGTAGGATTAATTTAAACAAATGCAAATTATTTTATTTTGCAATGTTAGAAAGTTATATAACTTCGCACACGAGTACAACAAAAAATCACCGATTTTTTAATATATAACTCATAATATGTCTGCACAACAAATATTTTGGCTGGTCAAAAATGGACATTGTCCTTTGGAATATAGCCAACTCTATGATAATTTAGAACACAGAAATGTGACTACGACAACTTAGAACAGATAGATAATGCTTATTGTTCACACCAGAAGAAGAATGGATATACAGACAAAGAAAATCAATAAAAGCCAGTGCCAGCTACAACTGGCAGAACACAGAAATATCTAAATAGTTAATCAAACAAAATACTAATCACTTACATATGCAACACTCAATGTGAACTTTCCCCTGGTATCCAATGTCTGCTCCTGTTTCCCGGTCTCCACACTGAAGATGAGAATCTTCCCAGCGTTACTGCCGGTGATGATGTGTTTGCCGTCCGGCGAGAAGTCCAACGTCCACACGTCTGTCGCAGCCATCTCGAATGTCTTCAACTTTTCCCCAGAAGGAATGTCCCATAGGATGAGGGAGGAGTCTTGGGAACTGCTTGCTAGGGCTGGAATAAGAAAATAATAAGTAATGTAGCTTATTATCGTAGCTTAGTTGGTAGTAACTCTGCCTGCTAAGCCAAGAGTTGCGAGTTCGATTCCCACCCAGTGCAAATATTTGCGTGATGAAATCAAGTATTTGTTCTGTGTCTGGGTGTTTCTATGTACATGTACAAATGTATTCAAAATACTATTTAAACATTATATCAGCTATCTGGCTTCCATAACAAGCTTTGCTTTGTTCCATAGTACAAGTTTGGGGTCAGATGGTGTTGTGTGTGAAGTGTCTACCAATTCTGCTCAAGCATTTGAATCTTAATACTATCAGGCATATATCCTACTCCTGCTCATTCCGTCACTCTAAATGTTAAGATATGTTTATTTCCAAATCCTACTAATAAAAGGCCACTCTCTCACTTAAGGAATCCATACAGATTTCAGGAGCATATGAGGGACCCCCGGCGTCATAACTCTCTATCTTCCCGCACACCATTGTTTTGTTTGTTTTCATACTTTCCAAAGCTGGTGTACATTACACAGGGATACAAAAGTGCCCATTCTAAGCCAAAACACACATGGAACTCATCATTACATCAACAACTTTCAATTGTCAGAATAATTCTAAAAGTGCCTCAAGGTAACTGTCAACAACAAATACCAAAACAAATCTCTACTACACCAACAAACTGCAAGAGCTACTAGTATTAAATCTGAATAGCAACCAAATTCCAATAGAGCATCCTACTGAAACACAAGACATTGGCGAAATTATAGTCATACAACCGAATGGAAGCCAGAAATAAAGAAGAAGAAGAACCCATTAGTCATCTATTATCTCAATGATGTTGCTTTATCTTCAGTCAATCAGCAAAAAGACCTTGGTGTTATGATTACACCAAATTTAAAATGGGAAGAACACATTTCTGCAATTGTAAAGAAAGCAAACTCTTTTTTTTACGTCATTTGTGGATCTTTTCAATCTATAATTGTAGAAATGTTTCTTAAAATATATAAAACTTATGTGAGGCCGCTACTAGAATATGATTATCAAATTTGGAGCCCCTACTTCAAAAAGGATATACATATATTGATTTACTTGAAAGTGTGCAAAGAAAAGCGACAAAATGGCCATACGCCCTTCGACGTAAATCTTACACATATAGGTTGAAAGCCCTGTGCCTCACTACATTGGAAGAGAGACGGTTACGGGGAGACTTAATCGAAACATTTAAAATAATGAATGGATTTTATAACCCCCCACATAAGGAAACTGTACAGAATGAAGGAGCATAAGAGAGACAGTCGGCGTAATAAGTCCCAGTTGTCCCATGCACCATCACTGATAAACACTGCACATCACATCCTCAGCAACAGAGTGGTTTACAACTGGAACAAGTTGCCTGAGGATGTTATTTCGGCAAAATTATTGAACTCTTTCAAGAACAAACTTGACAAATGGATAGCAAAAGACAATATCATTTTAACAGACAATTACCTATAATTTTGTTACATATTTCAACAATGAGATTTAAGCATATCAGCTAATGCTGCTCCATGCGCGGCTCCAGGGGAGGGGTCACGGGGGACATGACCCCCCCAAAATCATATACATTAGGTAAAAATCAAAAAAAAATCAAAATTTCTAATAGTACATAGACTATTTTTAAACGCGGGAAAACAACTGGAATGTCAACTACGCGGGTAAAATCGTGGGGCGCTACTTGTAAAGTCTTTTTTACTTGATTTATTGTATTTCTACTCATGACCCCCCCCCCAAAATCTGCGGCTGCGTACTGGTGACCCCCCCCAAAATTCGAGGCTGGGACCGCGCCTGTGCTGCTCCCCTATTATTAAATAAATAAAATAGCAAGAAAGTACTCAGCTGTTCCATATAAAAATGATGGTCATTATCACGAATGCATGTTGCATGAATGGACAATGAATGCATGGGAACAGTATTTTTTTTTTGTGATGTCAACTTAGTACAGTTGTTTCTATGTAACAAAAGCATTGTCAGCATATCACATTTTCACCAAGTTGCAAATAACAGCCATGTTAGAAGTAAGTCAGGGTTGTTGACGGAAATGCGAAAAGCGACCCCGCGACCCTGACCCCTGACCATGCAGGAGAAATCTGTAGGGGTTTTACTCGGTAGGGGCTTAGTAGGATAGTAAGTAGGATTGAAGTCAGTTTTTGTTTTTTCGGAGAATATTAATTATTATTATCTCACATCACGTCTCACTTGGCCTTTCCTAGTATATGACATCGGTAAAACCCTCCTGGCAAAACTAGATGCTAATGTCATAAAGATATTGAAGTCATGGTTTGGATTGGCACATCCGGCTGATCCCTCTACTCTCTTTAGGGATCACAATAGTTTTGGGCTGAAACTAAAAAAACCATCTGAACTCTACAAACACCTAAGAGTTACAAAAACGCATGTTTTGGGAAAGTCGAAAGACGAATTAATTGCATCTCTCCCAAAAGACAAAAGTGCTTCGGACCTTGAATCTAGACTTCAATTCCACAAACAATTTATGGCAGGTGCGCAAGTAAATACAGCTGGGTTGGGTGCGAGTAAGAAAAGGGAAGACCGAGACATGGTAAAAAACTTTCTACAACAAGACGAAAATGATAGTTACAAAGTGCACGCTATGAATTTAGAAATGCAAAGTGAGTGGTTAACCATAGGTGAGTTTTGTATCCCATTAGCTCTGAAGTGGCGCACCTTGCTATATGACTGGTCTCCTGCCTTATTAAAATTTTATCTGAACGCTTTCCAAATGACCCTCCCTGACCAGAGTAACTTGGTAAGGTGGGGAAAAGCCTCTGAAAAATGTTGCTATACTTGTGGTGAGGCGATATGTACAGCAAGGCACATATTGGTGGGATGCAAGGTGCTCCTTAATAGGGGTCATTACTCACAGCGCCATGACAGAGTACTTGAAATCATACGTGTAGCCGTAAGCCTTTCGGTAGCTAGAGCCCAAAAGGGATTGACGATAAACAAAAGACAAATTAACTTTGTAAAAGAGGGCTCAACTTCAAACTCCAAGAACAAGCCTTACTCAATCCTGGGTTCAGCTCCTGATTGGACTATTTTAATGGACACGTATGAAAAGCACTACAAAATCCCAGAGGATGTGGGTGTTTCGTCATCCAGACCGGACATTTTCCTTTTTTCTAGGGCTACGAAACGCATAGTCATGGTAGAACTTACCGTACCGTGGGAAACTAATATACCTAAAGACCACGCGATGAAACAAAATAAGTATTACGACCTGCAAAATGAATTAACAAAAAATGGCTATGTAGTTAATTTATACGCTGTAGAAGTAGGAGCGAGAGGTATACCAGCAAAATCTCTCTATAACCTGCTTAAAGACCTTGGATTGTCCAGAAGTGCAGTAAGTTCTATACTAGAACGAGTATCTAAAGCTGCACTAGTAGGATCATATCGGATTTGGCTGGGCAGGGAGAGAAATACGAGTAGTGAAGGTGAGTGTTGACGTACGTCAATATAAGGGGCCCCTTTTAAACCTACTACCCGAGTCACAAGTCTTGGGGTCTATTCGATATTTCTCTCTCTGCCACACGATGGACCCGGCACCCGCACGGTGAATCCATGGAATGCTAAGAAGTACGTCTCAAACAAGAATGACAGCCCGGAGAGACGGGATGACGCTGGAAAGACAGATGGCTGGTGGAAAAGACATCTGACGGATGGAAAGACATCTGACTGCTGGAAAGACAGTCGAGGGTGAAGGCCTAGCAAGCCTAACCCGGGAAATGAAATCGCTAAAAGTCCGAAAAAGAAAAATACCCCTGGGACAGTCCGAGAGGGGGGGCGGAAGATCTGTCCACCGGTGGATAATAACGACGACCCTGGCGCGAATACGGACTTGAGATGCCCTACGTGCGGGAAAATTTACAAGAGACGAGCCTGGTACCTAAAGCACTTAAAGACACATGATGGTGTTGAAGCACGACAGCCGTCGGTCAGTACTTTGACAAACACTATGGATAGAGTTGACCCTCATATATCCCAAGGTGAACCATCGAGTGAAGACTACCAGGAGTCCATTGTCATCAGGACACGTCTTGGCATACCCAGCCTAAAAAATTCCACCTGGAAAGTTCATGACGAAAACTTGGCTATATTGTTAGAACATCCTGGTACAAAACAAGACCCTAACAGCCAAGTAGAAACTTTTCAGGACACCATCTATTCATACTTCTCTGAGCACTATCCTCCATCTACTTATTATGCTCAAAATAACAAGGAAAATACGTTCAAAATGAAATTGCGGAGGAAGAAAAGAGAACTAATAAAACGTCTTCGTTTAGCTAAAACCATGGGCGACAACCATCTAAGTCACCAACTGTCCAGGGCTCTAAGATCAATCCTTAAATTAATACAAGGAATATCGCTACAAATCAGTAAAAATCGTGATAATCTAAACAGAGCTAAACACGAAGTAGACTTCGATAAAAACCCTTTTCAATACTCGAAAAGTATTTTCAGAGAACAAAATGGGAAGCTTATCTTGACTAATGAGCAAATTTACGATCACTTTAAAAGCACATACGAAGTGCCTAAACGCGGGAGCTCGTACGTAGTACCAAACATCCAAAGACCTAATGATCCTCTGACAGGCTTTCAAAGCACTCCACCTAGTGAAGAGGAAGTAAACTATCAAATTAAGAAGAAAACTACTAAATCAGCTCCAGGCCCTGATGGCATTCCCTACATAGTGTATAAAAAGTGTCCATCAGTTCGTAAACATATCTTAAATATATTCAGTAAGATCTGGTCAGGAAAGCAAATCCCAAAATCATTTGGAAGAGCAATTTTTGTCCTGATTCCTAAAATGCAAGAAGTAACTCATCCAAAAGACACAAGACCGATAGCCCTAACCAATACAATTTCTAAAATTTTTTTCAGTATATTGCAAACAAAAATGACCACATTTATGGCTAGCAATAGGTATTTCAGGCCCAACCACCAGAAAGGCTTCTTGCCTGGTATTTCTGGATGCCTGGAACACAATACATTACTAGCGGAAAGTTTGAAAGATGCCAGAACATATGAGAGACAAATAACAGTCTGCTGGATAGACCTAGAGAACGCATTTGGTTCCGTGCAGCATGAACTTATGTTATTTGCCCTAAAATGGTATAACTTTCCTGCTGTAATTATTGACATAATTAATTCATATTATAATCACTTAAAATTCGTTATAGCAGTAAACAAGGAATACTCAAAACCACTTAAATATAATGTGGGACTATTCCAAGGGTGCTGCTTATCACCAATAGTATTTAATATAGTTATAAATATTCTAGTAGATAAATTAATATCCCGTGAGAAGAAATGGGGCTACCGGTTTAAAATCAACAATAAGTACACTGAGTCAATTTTAGCCTTTGCGGACGACCTTGCAATACTTACACGAAATCCCAAACAGTGTCAAGAATTGTTGAATGATGTTGATGAGTTCTGTACATGGACGGAGGGAATGAGGACAAAACCAAGTAAATGTCATTGTTTATGTCTGGGTAGACGAGATACCAAATATACTTCGTACGATCCGGGACTCTCCATAAGTGGCCAAAGAGTTGCCACAATAGCAGAGGCAGTGCCTTTCAAATTTCTTGGTAGAAAGATAGACTACAAAGGACGTACACCATCATTAGAGGTAGTTGTTGGAAACTTCATGAACGACCTCAATAAGGTAGACCAACAGCCTATCAGCAATATCAAAAAAGCATGGATATATGACAACTATCTCACATCACGTCTCACTTGGCCTTTCCTAGTATATGACATCGGTAAAACCCTCCTGGCAAAACTAGATGCTAATGTCATAAAGATATTGAAGTCATGGTTTGGATTGGCACATCCGGCTGATCCCTCTACTCTCTTTAGGGATCACAATAGTTTTGGGCTGAAACTAAAAAAACCATCTGAACTCTACAAACACCTAAGAGTTACAAAAACGCATGTTTTGGGAAAGTCGAAAGACGAATTAATTGCATCTCTCCCAAAAGACAAAAGTGCTTCGGACCTTGAATCTAGACTTCAATTCCACAAACAATTTATGGCAGGTGCGCAAGTAAATACAGCTGGGTTGGGTGCGAGTAAGAAAAGGGAAGACCGAGACATGGTAAAAAACTTTCTACAACAAGACGAAAATGATAGTTACAAAGTGCACGCTATGAATTTAGAAATGCAAAGTGAGTGGTTAACCATAGGTGAGTTTTGTATCCCATTAGCTCTGAAGTGGCGCACCTTGCTATATGACTGGTCTCCTGCCTTATTAAAATTTTATCTGAACGCTTTCCAAATGACCCTCCCTGACCAGAGTAACTTGGTAAGGTGGGGAAAAGCCTCTGAAAAATGTTGCTATACTTGTGGTGAGGCGATATGTACAGCAAGGCACATATTGGTGGGATGCAAGGTGCTCCTTAATAGGGGTCATTACTCACAGCGCCATGACAGAGTACTTGAAATCATACGTGTAGCCGTAAGCCTTTCGGTAGCTAGAGCCCAAAAGGGATTGACGATAAACAAAAGACAAATTAACTTTGTAAAAGAGGGCTCAACTTCAAACTCCAAGAACAAGCCTTACTCAATCCTGGGTTCAGCTCCTGATTGGACTATTTTAATGGACACGTATGAAAAGCACTACAAAATCCCAGAGGATGTGGGTGTTTCGTCATCCAGACCGGACATTTTCCTTTTTTCTAGGGCTACGAAACGCATAGTCATGGTAGAACTTACCGTACCGTGGGAAACTAATATACCTAAAGACCACGCGATGAAACAAAATAAGTATTACGACCTGCAAAATGAATTAACAAAAAATGGCTATGTAGTTAATTTATACGCTGTAGAAGTAGGAGCGAGAGGTATACCAGCAAAATCTCTCTATAACCTGCTTAAAGACCTTGGATTGTCCAGAAGTGCAGTAAGTTCTATACTAGAACGAGTATCTAAAGCTGCACTAGTAGGATCATATCGGATTTGGCTGGGCAGGGAGAGAAATACGAGTAGTGAAGGTGAGTGTTGACGTACGTCAATATAAGGGGCCCCTTTTAAACCTACTACCCGAGTCACAAGTCTTGGGGTCTATTCGATATTTCTCTCTCTGCCACACGATGGACCCGGCACCCGCACGGTGAATCCATGGAATGCTAAGAAGTACGTCTCTTTTATTAGCACTAAACACACTTACTTTTCCCATCAGGACTGACAGCAACGGAAATGACTCCCAGTGAGTGTCCTTCCAACTGTTGCTTGACTTCCAGTTTACCATCTACCAGCTCCCAGACTTTGATCAGATCATCCAGCCCTCCGGTGATGATGTAGTTTTCTGTGCTCTCGGGCTCATTGTGGTTTTCTACACTGCAATATTAGGAAAAACTAAAATAAGTAACATGTCAGTGAAACATAAGAGTATCAATGACAAAAAAAATACAAGAGATGCACCAGATGCGTATAAATGTCACAGTAGTCACATTATCAACACTGTCACATCATAATCTAACACACAAGATTATAATCTTAGAGTAGATTAGTTTGTAATCTGACAGCATTAGATTATAATCTGATGGATTTTACTTATTTTACAATGACATAATATATATAATTATGTACTGAAAGACTAAAAAGAAAGCATTATTTATTTTATACAAAAAGTTTTTAAAGCAGTTGCCCTGAGATGGTGTCTACTTCCTAACAAATGTTAAACTACAAAGAAATCACAAGGACATAAAAACATAGGCTTAGGATTAAAACTAACTATGGTTCTAATTGAGGTTCTATGATCAACATCCGCTGGTTATATGATAAGCATTGGTATATGTTTCATTAGGTTTATAAGGAGAATGTAACAAGGTAGAAGGTACTAGTGTGAGTCTTTGAAAACTCCAATAATTTATTTATGGTTGAAGCACAGAGGAAGGCCACTGAGGGGATTTCAATAGTAGAATCCTACACCACTTAGTTGTACAATACAACTAAGTATCTTACATAGACTTCTAATACATACCCCAAACAAACAATTGAAAAACTATTAATTTAGTCCACCTACATTGCATAGATACATAGTTTAAATAGGTAAGGTTTTACAATACAAAACTTTTTGTTGACACCACAAGCAAAGTTGACAATAAGCAACATATGTATAATGCTTAGTGCTCTAATAATTGTAGGTGGATCATGAACTGAGAATTTGAGTTGAGAAACTGAATTACTTAAAAAATTGGACCAATGTCATTATTTAAAATCATTTTTATAGTTTGAAAGACAAACATAATCCACATTAGAGTCCATATCCCATCCTAGCACTGCACATCGCTTATCATGTGGATATAAAGGGTAATTCATCTATATAAATCTTTTAACTTCTCTGTAAGTCCTTCACACCAGAAAACAATGTTTGCAAACAACAATAAACCATGCATGTATGTTAAAAATAAAATCTAAAGCCATAAATACGCAATTTATAGTTATTTGTAGCAAATGGAATCCTCGTTATAATCTTATTTGGCAATGTATACTATTTAAAATTTAACTGTTTACCTCACATAAATAAATGGTAAAGCACTTACAGGTTATTTTCTGCATTCTCATTATTTTCTCCTTCTGTCTCTTTGGGCTTCTCTTTGACAATTTTACTCCACCCACAGCACCATACAGAATCCTCATGAGCATTCTCTTTTTTAAGTTGTAAGTAATACTGTAAATAATACGAATAAATATGTTGGTGCAGAGTACCGGGTCATTTTACTATGTTTTAGGGTTGTATACTTACAAGTGTTGTGATAGACATTATATGGTTTTGTATAGATGTCTTTTATTTTATTTTACGACGATTTTAAGTGGTGTTTGCTGTCGTTATACGATTTTTTATAATATTTCTACAAACTTACACAAAACAACGGATCCACAACATCCAACAACTTCAACAACTTGATAGTGATAAATGACATATGACATTATGACAACAATGAGACAATGACATTATCAGATTATCACCATCAGTAACGGGATATTTTTAATTAATACTTTTGTATAACGCACGTTAGAACATAATGCCACTTTCCAAAAAGTTTCTTCATTATAATATTAAATTTATGAAGTTTGATTTCGTGTCGAAATTCGTGGTAGGCTACCATCCGATTCAGCTGTCGGTCGGATCCAATCATTCGGAGTTTGTTTTCGTAGTAGACCTGCTGGGCAGTGGCGTAGCTACCCAGGGGCTAGGCGGGGCAGTGCCCCGGGGCCCTCAAGCTCAGGGGGCCCTCAAATCCTTACCAGAAATCTCGATCGATCTGGGTAGCGATTCTGAAACTATTCGGTTGTATCCGACACGGAATCTCATCTCTCGGTCTTTGTCATGTTAAACAGATAAGACAAAGACCGAGAGATGAGATTCCGTGTCCGATGCAACCGAATGGTTTCAGAATCACTACCCTGAACTTTTGGAAATTTCTCTCATTTTCAAAATAAATTTGACAGGTTGCAACCCCACCTTAATCATGTGAGAAATTTGACTGACCTCGTGGCTCGTGGCTTAGTGGGTAGTAGCCTGCGAAGCCAAGGGTCGTGGGTTCGATTCCCACCCAGTACAAATATTTGTGTGATGAAATCAAATGTTTGCACTGTGTCTGGTTGTTTATATTAATAATAAGTATGTATTTAAAACTATATCAAGTATTATATCAGCTATCAGGGTAGCGATTCTGAAACCATTCGGTTGCATCCGACACGGAATCTCATCTCTCGGTCTTTGTCATGCTAAACAGATAAGACAAAGACTAAGAGATGAGATTCCGTGTCGGATGCAACCGAATGGTTTCAGAATCGCTACCCTGGCCGCCATCATACAAGCTTTGCTTAGTTTGGGGTCAGATGGTGTTGTGTGTGAATGAGCCGTTTTCCGACGAGACAAAAAGATATGGTTTAATAAAACGATAATAGGAGGCGCTTGTAGGTCTTTTGGTTTGTTGTCAAAAGCGGTAGGCAAAATGGGACTCAATTCATTCAATTTGCGAAAGCACGACTTCTAGTAATAAATAATAAACTACTTTATCCATGTACGCATTTTATTCGAATGAAAACTATATCAACATCAAAATTTCAAAACAAATTCGTAAACCTGATGAAAGACAAAATATACATTTTTTAAATTTATTCTTGGCTATGGATATTAATCCTTCAGCCGAGAGAGTATCTCTCTACTTTAGTCTGTGGATAAAATATTGTCGTATCAGTGTTGCTATTTATATCTTTGAATTTTCCTTTTACTTTGGCTTAGTTGGTGTCTATTGCCTCGGGAGTTCTAAAGATTTTTACTGAAAAGGGATTGTGATCAGGGTAGCGATTCTGAAACCATTCGGTTGCATCCGACACGGAATCTCATCTCTCGGTCTTTGTCTTATCTGTTTAGCATGACAAAGACCGCGAGATGAGATTCCGTGTCGGATGCAACCGAATGGTTTCAGAATCGCTACCCTGTAACGGTTTTTTATTACATTATCAACCTAATTACAGTGCGACATTTTAGAGTAGAAATTAATTAATCGGGAACTAAAAGTGCAATTTTGCTGGTACACAAGAAAAAATAACATACCTATATTGCATATTGTGAAAGATTTTTTACCCGATTGAAAGAAGGATTATGTTATTTGTGCGTATCTTGTATGTTTGTAAATTTCTTTATTCTGACGTATCTTCCAAACGGCTGGATGGATTTTGACAATTAAGATATCGTTAGATTCGTCATAATCAACTAAGTGTCCTTAGATAGTAAATTTTGTATCACATACTGTTTTTTATTTGTTGATTTTTTCAGTCGAGTTTTTTAAATTGAAGTTGTTAAAATTAATAAATTATGTAAGTAGGTCATAAAAATTATATAAAAAAATTAACTGTAATATAATAGAAGTAAATGTATTTGTATTTTAATGAAACAGTTTGTAAAAATAACAAAACTGTATACATAATCAGTGAAATATGTTTGATAATGACTGCAAGATGACGATTTTTAAATATTTTAGTACAATGTTCTTTTCTTATTGTTTTAGGCGTTTTTGAGAGTACAGTCCGTCGGATAGAGGAGCAGGGCATTGCTAAAGTCGACAAATTCTCAACACCTGCTAAACATAGGTCGTCCAGCAAAAGTATTACATTAAACCAAATGGAAGAAGTGCATTGCTTTGAGTGGAGATTACGTGGAAAAATAAAATTACTTTTGTTTATATTTTATATTGTTTGCTTCGTAGTAAAACACACATAAATTTAAATTAAAAATAATCTGTCATAGTCTAATGTTATTTTTCAGAATATATTTACTAATGATATATTTTATACAGATGGAGAATAACCAAGGGGATTCGATTTGAGAAGTTAGTGGGACGATAAACGTTAGGTGAAATCATATTGTACAGGGAAGACGGAGATCTATCACACTCAAAGAAAATATGATCACAATTTGCATGACCATCTACAAGTGTCATATATATGACCTACTAAAACGAAACAGTAAACATCTAACGGTTTTACTTTTTAACAAATAAATAATTCATCATAGTATGCAAATCCACGTTGGCAAAAAAATATAAATAGACAAGTATCAAGATCGTTTGTGTTTTACTGACTGTGTTGCCACATGAGCAATGGTGGCGCCCTCATTTATTTTCTACTCTTAGATGCCGCACTGTAGCTATTTTTATTCCCAATATTTTAAAATTAAAAAAGACACTTTTTACACTCTACTTTTTCCCTGAAAACGGGTAGGGTCTCTAAAGGGATTACACTGTTGAGAGTATATGGTAGAGACAGATCTATCTGCATCTCGAACAATCGCCATCTAGTGCGTCCGTTGGAACTATTTTTGTCTCGTCGGAAACTCCCTCAAATATTTATTTATTTATATTATTAAGTTATGCCTAGGGAATTCCCCTAAATTATTTCCATTGGTTGGCAGTGTAGTCAATTTGACGGCTAGTGATTTGTGCGTTTTATTATTCATCGATGTGCGTTTTATTGTGAATTCGAACTAAGATTATTTTTTTTCGAGAACGATTAAAAAATTAATTTGGAAATAAATTAAATGCCGTGAAACAGGAAAATTTATAAAGGACGTCAATATTTACCAGAAGCGTTCCAAACTTACGTAAATTGGAACGGATAGGATGGGAAAGATAAGGGTAGCGATTCTGAAACCATTCGGTTGCATCCGACACGGAATCTCATCTCTCGGTCTTTGTCATGCTAAACAGATAAGACAGAATCGCTACCAAGGAAAGGGAAAGGTACATCTCAACGTGAGTTTAATAGAGAAGGAGAGTAAAATTCAAAAAGAAAAAAATTAAAGATTTCAGCTACAGCTCATTGTATAACGCGAAATATCGTGAAAACCTCACCCGAAAAGTCACCTGCAGTCTGCAGTAGGTACATTAATTCTGGTCCGCGGACAGGAGATTGTTCATGGTCTCCACCGCTAAATGTGGTAACACTAACGTTTAAACAATTTTTTTCCGGGGATTCTTCAACGACACTTGTATCATTGTGTTTCTCTTTCCTTTTATTTTACTTTCAACGTCGTCAGTGAAGAGTTACGTTAGTTAAATTACGACTAGACAGTCGAAAGAACGGCGCCTGCCGATCCGGTGACCCCGGGTTCAAACCCCACACGCAACACTGTCTTTTCGAAGTCATGTGCATAATGCCGCTTTGCTTAAAACGGTAAAAGAAAAGATCGTAAGGAAACCAACATGTACCTAGAATCTTTTAGTCATGTGTCATCCACCAACCCGCACTGGGCCAGCGTGGTGGATTATGGTCTTAAGTTTTTCCTTGCGAGAGAAGGGCCCGAGTTCCAGCAGTGGGAACATTTAGTGGGCTGTTGATGAGGACTACGTACCTACTCGAGCACAGTATAATATTGTATTGTTTATTTAAATTAGAAAACTAAAATTATAGATAAAAAGTGGGCCCTAATTTTTAATTTGCCCCAGGGCTCTTGGTTACCTAGCTACGCCACTGCTGCTGGGTACAGCAGTGATTTTAAAGTTATAGACTTTGCTGCAACTCAACAATTCGAGCAAATGAGTTATATCCGTGTAATATCTCATTGCCCTGTAATATCTCTGGAAATATTGTCCTTGAAACTAAAACACAACAACTTTTGAACAATAATATTGCTGTTTATTGAAAGACATGCTCCGATTTCTCATTCCAAAATAACAATCTAATCCTAAAGCCGCCTATACATACTGGCCGAGTGGAGGCCAACGCCAGTGTGTGGAGGGTCGTTTTGTGATGACTCGCGTCGCTCGCCTCGCTGGCCGAGGGACGGCAAGTGGCCAGTGTGTATAGGGCTCTCTCTACCTAGTCTGCGATAGGGCTGATTTGTCTCGACTCGTCTCTCGTGACCGGTGTCGGTTTTTGTGCACAAAACAAAGGCGCTTGGCGAGTTGCGTCCTGGGTAGCGATTCTGAAACCATTAGGTTGCATCCGACACGGAATCTCATCTCTCGCTCTTTGTCATGCTAAACAGATAAGACAAAGACCGATAGATGAGATTCCGTGTCGGATGCAACCGAATGGTTTCAGAATCGCTACCCTGATCTCCTATTGGCCTACCTCGCTTTTGTCTGCGCTGGGCCAGTGTGTGGATGCTACGTTTTGTCTCGTGCCGTTTTGCCGGCGCTCGCGTTGGCCTGCGCTGGGCCAGTGTGTGGATGCTACGTTTTGTCTCGTACCGTTTTGTCGAAACTCGCGTTGGCCTCCACCCAGTGTGTATAGGCAGCTTAAAGGCTGATACAGCTTTATTAAAGGCTATTCAAGACGTCGGTCTATATAATTTGTGAAAGACGACATGTTGGCCGTACATCAACGAGATAGGAGCTGGAATAAGTGGTGGCGAAATCACCATTCTGAACGCTATGCGAACGGCTCAAATTTGGAATACCAATCCTTTTCTTGTCTCTGTCATTTATATTTTATTAATGTATAGTACATATAACATTACAATGTAATACAAGGAAAGAAAACATTGATCAGGTAAATATCCCCAAGCATCACAGCAAGATTTAACATTTAGTTGAAAATAAAGAGAAAAGAATATTAATAATCAAAATACCTACAAATGTTGCTAAGCATTTTTATAAGCTATCTAATACACAAAACAACCTACACAAGTAAAATATTAAGTTCCATTCTTCAAATAAAATGTGTAACTTGGAGGAAATCAAATAAATATATACCTGAGTAGCGATTCTAAATGCATTCCGAATGGTTCAAAATCGGAACGACAATTCCTGTCTCTGTCATGCTAAACAGATAAGACAAAGACCGAGAGATGAGATTCCGTGTCGGATGCAACCGAATGGATTTAGAATCGCTACCCAGATGTAGAGCTATTGTTATTATAGCAAAACACATACTTAAACACAAAAACAAAATACATAAAAAGACAATTACTAGCAATTACTAGGTACAGTTAGGTATTATATATCTCTCTACCTGGGTAGCGATTCTGAAACCATTCGGTTGCATCCGACACGGAATCTCATCTCTCGGTCTTTGTCATGCTAAACAGATAAGACAAAGACCGAGAGATGAGATTCCGTGTCGGATGCAACCGAATGGTTTCAGAATCGCTACCCTGGTCTGTGGTTACTATTGATAATATCAAAATTGCTATGGTGAATGTACGAAACCTCATTGTATTGATGACACATACGGACAATAGGATTATACCAGATTATACATGGAATGATGTGTTCTTTTTGTAGACCTGTAGAATGAATATTATGGAGTGGGGGTTGTGTGACCTTGGTTTCGCATTTTTGTTAAGGAATGCGAGAAGAGATGGAGAATTTATGTGACCATGAATTATCTTAAACAAAGTTAGGAAGTTATAATATTAACGTCTATTTTCTAAATAAACAGGTTACATTTAGATAGTCTATTGCCATAAAATGCAGGTTTACGCCTCAGCTCGTGTCTGCAGCACAACATTTTAAGACACTTTCTTTGAACCTTCTCGATGCGGTCTGTGTGAAGTTTATAAAATGGAGACCAAACACATGAGTTATATCCTAGTATACCTACTTCGAACAAGTGTACAATAGATATATAAAAAACTTTGTGGATTTTTGAATTTCCTTAGCCTTCTCAGCAAAAATTCTAGCAATGAGGGAGTTTCCGACGAGACAAAAATATTTCCACCGTACGCACTAGATGGCGATCAAAGATAGTTTTACCTCAAGATGCATATAGTTCCTGACTACTATAGTGCTTCTCGTTCTTTCAATTTCAATTCAATTTTCAATTCAATACTCAAAAGGTATTGCCATTAAGAAAATATTCCACTGGATAAGGGTAGTGCTGCGATAGTTTTTTGAATTCTGCCCGTGTTCTATCCATTCTAAAATTAGATTTTAAAAAGAGGTTTCATGTTACGTAAATAAAATAGGAGGGAGAGTAATCAAAAACAGTACAATAAAGCATTTATTTCAAATTGTACTTTTCATTCAATATTATAAAAATATACATACTTTTATAAAAATATACATTTCATGGGTAAATATGTAACAAATAACTGGTCACACTTTTTTGTTTGTTTTGTTTTAAAGGTTATGTTTACATTTTACATATTTTGCAAATTTTGGATTAGATACTGCCGTTATTGTATAAATTTAATTCACGTAGATATCTAGAATGCATAAATATCAATTTCTATCAAGTCGTCATAACAAATATTGTCTACTTACGTGTAAAATGAGATTCCACTGATTTTTCTTTTACAGAGGCTATTGCAGCTTATAACACTACACAACGCACATTGTTTAGCATAAATATCACCAATCTCTTAGCAGTCTTTCACAAACAAACTTTAAATCTTCTTTAAATACACACAATATTTAATAAAACATAAAAAATCCGAGTCTGAGCTTTGAACAGACTTTCGTTTGGCAACGCCATGTCAGATTTGTAATTTAGCCAGAGAAAAAGCCGGCCACGGTGATAAGGACGGAAAATCAGTATCTCTTTCTCTTTTTTTCACAAGTGATAGCTAATTAGACTATCTCATTTCCGCAAGTCGTGACGTCACTTATTGTGCCCCCCTGATGGCGATGGTGTAGATCACAGACTAAGTAGAGAGATGATGGTGATGATGGTGTAGATTCAGCAAAATCTGTCTCTACCATAGACTCTCAAAAGTGTAATCACAATTAAACCCCTCCCCATTTTCAAGGGAAAAGTCTAATCTAAATTATTTGTGATAATTTAAAATTTTAGTGGTTTCATAAACACATCGATTATTTATTTTAGATACTTAAATTTTAATTTTCTTCAGTTTAATTTTCTTCTTAGTTCAGCTGATTAGTTTGGTATGTCTACCTTCTATAAACCCTAAATACATGAAGGAATTTCATACTAAAACAAATTTTCTTCTTACCATTTGTGTTAATATATTGGGAATAAAAATAGCCAATTAAGTTGATAATGTAATAAAAACCCATATTGATTAGGTAAACAGGTAACTCACGTGTAATAAGGTCGGTCAATCCGACTCGACTTTCGGCCGCGTCCGGCAGCCTTCTAAAAATATCCATGGCCAAAAATAAATTAAAAAACATATATATTTTGTCCTTTATCAGGTTTACGAATTTGTTTTGAATTTGTATGTTTTGATTTAGTTTTCATTAGAATAAAATGCGTACATGGATAAAGTAGTTTATTATTTATTACAATAAGTCGTGCTTTCGCAAATTAAATGAATTGAATCCCATTATGCCTAACGCTTTAGACAACTAAGTGAAAGACCTACAAGCTGCCTTCTATCATCGTTTTATTGAACCGTATCTTTTTTGTCTCGTCGGAAAACACCTCATTGGAAACTTCCTTATTCGTTATAAAAAAAATAAACATTGTCTATACAATGTATGTGTCATATTTCTAGTCTCTGTTGTGCCAACTGCCAACTAGTGATCTGTGGTGCCAACGGATAAAACAGTGACAGGCAAATGGAATTTCGTCATATAGTGATCTGTGATTTAGTCAAGCCAACCATACAATAATGTCACGGCTCGATTTGCCTAAAAATAGATACTTCGAATGCATCTGGGAAATAAATAAATAATTTGAATTTAAATCCCTTGTATATTGTACTTAGCAGTGTAGTAACTAGTAACACAGTGTTTTCAGAATGGGGCGTTTTCCAGATGAAGACAGACTTGTCAAAAATATTTCTAAATTTTGCCAAGTGTGGCACCACTGTTTGTTTTTGTGAAATTTCTCTAACAAAATGAAACATTGGCGCCACTTATGGTGAAATTGGGAACTGTCTTTGACAAGTGTATCTTCATTCTTCATATGGAAAACGCCCCATTAATTTGAATGAAAAAAATAAAATTAGCCGAACGTGATGTTGAATTATTTTTAGCCCACTGCCCAAAAAGGACCTAAAAGTTAATTTAAAAAAAAAAGTGTTTTGTTGCTTACACCAACGATATTAGAAACTATGGATTTTAGGTCAGCGTTCAAAAACGGCCCACTTAACAACAGACAAAACGCCGGAAGTCAGCTCACTTACGTCAGTCGTTGTATGACTTAGCACCTTCCCGGCCGCATTGCGTACTCCCCTATGATGGTATTTTGCGTTGTAATATACTGCAAAAATTACAACAAAAAGTGAAAAAGAGAGACGTTATATCATATTTTCAGAAATTACATAATTACTCTGTCAATTTAGGGGCGTTAGTACTCTAAAAAGCATGTTATAAACAATCATTTATTCTTCTTCAATTCTAAATACCTACGTAACGTATCCGATAAGGATTGCCATCCGGAAAAACGAATCTGATATTCCGGTGGATCAGGCGTAATTAACTGGGTACCAAAATACCTAATCCAGTGACGAAGAAGAGTATATGATTGTCAATGTACATCTCTGTAAGTGTCTGTAGCATCGTAGCTTCCGATCGGATGAACTGGTTTGATTTTTTTGGTTGGAAGTTCGGGAGTTATCCCGAATGGTAGAATCGATTTAATTTTTGAAGTGAACACATCTTTTGGTTCACACCACACATAGATCTTTCTTGGGCTGTGAATGAAGCTCATCGTCACGCCCGTAAATGAAAGAAATGTTCGAGTGAACTCGGGACCACCAAGTGTGCTAAGAAAGAAAGAAACAATCAGCTGCTGCTGTCTGGCTGCTGTCACCGTCTTTTTATTAATTTATTCTTTGCCGTAGATACTGGTCCTTCAGCCGCATCAGTCACCGTCTTGTCGCTATGGTTACTATATTCAGATTAAATCTTATTATTGACGTGATAACGTCTTATAATTCGATGAAGCCGGCTGCACGCCCGCAAAACATGACGTCATGTGCCGTTACCACCGTCGCCGTTACCTCGCCGCATGACGTCGTCAGTACCATTCCATCAGTATTTTCTTAAGACGTGGTCACGTTCAACTATCGTCAGTAAACCGACTTTACAGACAACCATTTTTTTTGGTGTAGGGATTGCGTTCAAGTATTACGGAACGCAATTTATAAAGATTTTAACACCCTTCCTCTCACTCTCCGTAAGCATTACGTGTCATCCAAGTAATCGTTTTTACTTAAAAGTCAAACCAAGCCAAACAAGTTGCTAACTAGGGAGGTTTTAATATTCTGATCATTGATATTGATTATATGATAATAATATTTATGATCTTGATTATTAATATTCCGTGTTGTGATAAATCCGACTGGGTTTTGAATCGATACGTTGGTGTTCATTTTAAACTTAAAAACAATCGATATTAATTTTACCATCAAAATCAAAATTTATATACTTACACGTGAATTTACATTACTGTAACCCACCTTTATTATACTCACACTTGACCAACTTACAAACAGTTAATTTTGAACAGAAAAACGAAAATCTTTTCGCTTTGATAAACCAGTCTGGAATTCAGTCGGATTCCGGACTAAAAATTACGCTGGATTGCAATCATTAAAACGGTTGCGACAACACTATAGAAGTAACATTTCATTCGTTGTGATCACAGACTAGGAGTAATGGTGTTACCAAAGGTGTTACTATCTCTACCTGAGAACTCTACTTATATTTAACCCTTAATAGGACCCGAGCCTGTGAGTGCTTTTTTTTTCAAAGAAACACTGATATCTGGTTAAAAATAGGCCACAGATTACATTTTTCTATATATGGTTTATAGGGGGTGAATTTTAGGGGTAGTTTTTTTGGTGGTAAATAATTTACCATTACCCGTTGACAATTTCAAAAAATTGCGGGGTGGTGGTAAAATTGTTACCATTGCCCCTTCTGATGCATTTTTATTTTAAGACTAGTGGTTTCATCTATATTTGCCATAATTTTTTTGTTAATTAAATCTATGTACTTACTACCTTATTATTTCATTTGTTAATATTGGCTATACTAATATTGAAAACAAGTAAGATTTATATTTTGGTATATACCTAGAGTGCTACCGGGGTGTTTTGGCTCATGGCCGAAATGGGAACTAACGCCGCCGCCAAAATACAACGGATTGCTAATGCCCCATATCATTTCAAAATTCATGGAGAACATAACTGCAGCAAAAAATTTGAAGAATTGTTTTTGTTTTAAGCATTAATTTATATTTATTCTCATACAATATTATTGTAGTTCCAAATATTTTTAAATCAGACAAATCTCCTAAATTATCCACTCGGTATGTCTTGAAGTTTTTTAACAAGTAAACAAATACGCCTTCCGTGTTTCTTCGACAAATTGTACTGAATTTCTGTAACAGCAACGAAAAAATGTCACAATGTAAAACTTAAAAAAAAATGTAACAAACAAACTGATTTTATATATAGTGATACCGACGATTTTCAGTAAGTATAATCGGGCAATGGTAAATATTTTACCACTTAAATATGATATCGAAAATGTACTAAAAAATTGTTCCTGAAAACGACTAATACGTAAAACGAAAGAAAACATACTATTTTATAAATTTGAATCGTAAAATCACTTTCCAGAATTATTGTAGAACAAATTTGCACAAAATCCGCACTCGACCACGAAAACGTTGAATTTTTGCCACCAAAATTCGTTTGGTCAACTTTGACAGTAGCGTAGATTGCCAAATGGCTTTGACAACTTATGAAATGTTAAAATTATGACAGTAAATGTATTAAAAAATGTAATGTGAACATGGTTTAATATTTAATGTTACCGTTTTTTAAATATCTCAAATTTAGTAGAAAACCAGAAAGTGGTAATATATAATATACCTTTGCCTTATTAAGGGTTAAGGTACAGTTACACATGCTTATTTAGAGCACGAAAGCATGCTTCAATCGAGCATTTGCTGCTTACAAGCACGTGTGTCCATACCTTGCTCAAAATAACCATGCTTATTTCGAGCATACTCAAAAATCGACAGGCGTGCGATTTTTGAGCATGCTACCTGCAGCGCAGGTGGCGGGGGGCGTGGTTTAAGCACGTGTGGACAGGTCTGCGCTTATGAGCATGCTTGTTAGTAGTATTCCGATCGTCGCTATAGGAACACGCGCCGATTTCGCGATATCTTCTTCTCGCATTTCTACTAGCAATCGAGAACTTGCTCCAAGCATCGCTCTTCTACTCTACGCCAGTCACGAACCCAAATAATAGTCCTGTTCCTTCTCTTTTTCTTTCTTGTTAAAAGTTTTTGAACACATTGTATGCCAATTACCATTATGATTTTATTCAATTCTGTTGTAAGGGCCACTTGTTTTTCCATTTTTACATAGAGAAATGTCGAATCCGTGAATCTCTAGACCGTGCTATCGAGCATGTGTGTTGAATGGTTTGCTTTGAGCAAGCTTATTTAAAAGCATGCTTAATAAGCATGCTTAATAGGAGCAAATGTATTGAGTTCCAACAGCATGCTCATTTTAGGCATGCTAATGAGCATGCTATTTTTGAGCATGTGTAACTGTACCTTTAGTCTGTGGTCTGTGATTGTGTGATTTTTTCTTTCATTTGCGTAAAGTAAAACATGGCCAAAGAGAATGTAAATTGAAGCGTATGGCAGGTTCCGTGATTTAGAGATGGCGAGATGGTCACACTGTCCAGTGTTGCCGTTCTAGCGACTTTGTCGCTAGATCTAGCGAAATTTATGAGTGGTTAGCGGCAAAAAAAAAAAAAAATGAGTTAGCGACAAAAAAATATTTAGAGACTTCTAGCGGATTTTGAGCCGTTGCATATGCGACTTTTTTTTTCGAAACTATTTGAAGAAAGATGTTTTTTTTTAAGACCACCACTACACCTGAACAACATGAACATACGTTCTGGCACAAAATATCCTACAATAGCCACAACACCAAAATGTGTCTCGTACACAACTTTTTTCTAAACAAATAATATAGGTACCTGGACGTCTACTCTATTTCTACGAAAACGTAATTTCGAAAAAAACTCACGACTTTCCTGCTCTCGTTCTACTTCGATTCGTCCGCTACAACATTGTTTGACGTTTAAATATTCTAAGCATACTCTAATTAGAGTAGGCAATGGCAGACCATTCACTTTGTGGATTGGTCTCCTTTAAACGGTGATCCTGTTAGTTTCTGGGCAAAAGTAGCTGCATACAAAAATGCTATAGGAATAAATTCATTTAAAGATTTATGTGATTTTGCTATCACAATATTGACACTTCCGCACTCAAATGCAGAAAATGAAAGAGCTTTTAGTACTATGAATATTGTAAAGAGCAAACTCCGAAATAAAATTTCAGAAAAAGCTTTGAATTCCATTTTACTCATCAGAAACCTACTAAAAAATAAAAATAAAGATTGGTTGAATTACGACCTGCCAGATGAAGTAATTAATCAAGTCGGATAACCAAAACCAACTTCCAGTGCCGGTGATACTGAAGATCCGGTTGACTTATGTTTTGATTTTGAATTATAGGCACTTAATATGTAATTTAATACACTATAATATTGATAAAAATTATATTATGGTATAATAATAATAAAAAAATATTTAATTATTAGAAAACGTAACAATTTCAAATGTTTTATTATGCAGAACATTTGTTGTGATTTTTTGAATAAATATGTTGATTTTGTTTTTTTCTTTTAAATTTATTGCGAAAAATTAAAATATTTGCCAAAATGAAACGATCGGCGCCCTCTAAAAACCCCAAGATATGAGCCACGGAGTTCAAGATTAGACTTGAGCGTCAGCGATACGATTTAGCGACTTCTAGCGGATTTTTAAAAAAATAATTTGCCCAAATCTAGTGGATTTTTTTATATTACTAGGGACTTTTAATTTTGTAGAACGGCAACACTGTCACTATCACACTAATTGAACATGGCGTCCACGGGGGGTAAACCTCATACAAATCTTATGTCATTTTTTTTTTCTTTTCGCTATGTCATTTGAGTTTGACAACCAGACTAACAAAGCTGACACTTCTGCTCCCCGCGCTTTACTTCAGTAGTCACAATTGGATTTCATGCCAACGTCACTTCTTGTATAATTTAAAAGAGTTCTAGGTACTTAGTCTGTGAATTTAAAATATCCAAAATTCCACGTTAGGGATACCTATAAATTGGACGGTATCGGTTTATCGATTGGCATTGTCACTAGATCAAATTCATAGTATTCGTTTTATAGTATTGAAACACTATCGCGTGTTTTTTTAACGCGGTCTGTTATATGGTTGTAAAACATGTACCTATGTATATTTTAAAATTTGTCACATTGTCTTCAACCGTGTTTTTGTCGTCATTTTTTATATGAAAACTTTTGGCTCACCACAGACTGATTTTTCGTGGGCTTTCTTTTTGAATTGAATTCTAACGTTACGCTCGCAAATGATAAAAAAATCTTCGGCTAAACTCGGGACCATGGCCACTGGCCATGTTTTTTTTTTTAAATAAAGAGTGACGAGACGAGCAGGACATGTGCCTGATGGTACACACACATGAACAGCAACATACCTGCCACATAACAGCACAGTGACACGCAGCTATTGGAACATGAAGAGTCCAAATCATTACTTAGCACTGCACTGCGCTCGTCACCCAGAGATCTAAGATGTTATATCTCTAAGCCCTGTAATTTATCTGGAAACATTGCCCTTCAAACCGGAACACAGTAAGGTTTGCACATTACTACTTGGCGGTAGAATAACTGGTAAAGGTTATTCTACCGCCGGGTACTGAGTTGGCAAGTCACGTTCTAGTTTCGCATCTAATAATATTGACTTTGACGCACTGAATCGTCATTTTTCTTCTGCTTCCACTATGTCTACTGCAGATATAAATTCAACGCTCAGTAATCTTTCTGCCTTGCCAACGCCCGATTTTGCATCTTTTCAATTTAATCGATTCACTGAGTGTGATGTTAAGAAGAGCTTTATGTCGATATCCTCCAACCGCATTGGCAGTGACAGTATAAGTCGGAACATGCTTTTGCCCATCCTTGACATTATCCTTCCTATCCTTTGCTCCATTTTCAATAAATCTATAAATCAAGGATTTTTTCCTTCACTTTGGAAAGATGCTCATATTGTAACGTTGCCGAAAAAATCTAACCCAAAATCTTTTTCCGAATTCCGTCCCATATCAATTCTTCCATTTCTTTCGAAAATACTTGAGCGTCTTGTCCACAACCAGCTTAGTGAATTCCTTAACAAGCATAATCTCCTCAATCCTCTTCAATCCGGTTTCCGTCCTGGGCATAGCACTGTGTCTGCTCTTGTTAAAGTCACTGATGACATCCGCTTGGGAATGGATGACGGTAAGCTTACTGTTCTAGCCCTGTTAGATTTCAGTAATGCTTTCAACGCCGTCAACTTCGACATCTTACTAGCACTACTACGCTCCTTTAACATATCTCCACCGGTGATCGATTGGTTTCGTAGTTACCTACAAGGACGCCGGCAGCGGATTCGCCTGGAAGATACTTTTTCTTCCTGGTGTAATACAACAGCTGGTGTCCCTCAAGGCGGTGTGCTATCTCCTTTATTGTTTGCTATCTTTATAAATTCCATCTCAAATTATCTGACTTCTTCTTACCACCTTTATGCAGACGATCTCCAAATTTACACACAAGCTCCACTCCATCAACTTGGCGAAGCGATTGCAAAGACTAATATCAATCTAGACTGTATTTGTAAATGGAGCAAATCTTTTGGTTTGAACGTCAATCCCGAAAAATCTCAAGTCATAGTGATAGGCAGCTCCTACTGGGTCTCGAGAATTGACTGGACGCTCATTCCTAACGTAACTTTTAATGGGGTTAGCATACCATTTAGCAATTCAGTCAAAAATCTTGGAGTGACATTTGACCAAACCTTTTCTTGGGACAATCACATTAAAACTATCAGTAGTAAACTCTTTTCATCAGGGGGTTCTCTTAGACGACTTCGCAACTTTTTACCTACTGCCACTAAAATTGCTCTTGCACAGTCTCTGCTTCTACCTATCCTGGACTACGCTGATGTCTGTTTCCCTGATCTTAGAGAAGACCAGATTCAAAAACTTGAGCGCCTCCAAAATTATTCTATTAGATTCATTTTCGGTTTACGTAAATATGACCACGTTTCTCATTTTCGCGCCAAGCTCAAGTGGTTACCCATTCGTCTGCGTCGTAATGCTCACATTCTTTTCCTTTTATTCAATATTTTATTTAATCCCTCCACTCCATGCTACCTCAAAGAACGATTCACTTTTTGGCGAGACTATCATGCTCGGCCGCTGAGGTCAAAAACTAACTTGACCCTGAATGCCCCAACTGCACGTTCTGAGATGTATTATGGCAAATCCTTTGCTTTTCAGGCTGTCCAGTTATGGAATGAGTTGCCTGTTTCTATACGAAAATCTCCATCACTGGATTCTTTTAAAAGTAACGTAAAAGAGTTTTATTTGTCAAACCTGGAGTCACAGTAATCTAATTATATTTATTATCTACCTTTTCTGTCAAATCTACAATTTTCTACTGCAATGTTATTTTTAAGAATAAGTATACATATGTTTCATGTATATCATTGCACATATTATTATCTTTGTATATTCTATGTAGGTTTACTAATTTATTTTTCGTATTCATATTATATATTAGTATATTTTACAAGTATCTTAAGTATTAGTATGTAATCTGTATTCGTATATAGGTAATTATGTTTCTTTTTAGTGTATGTAACTAAAATATTTTTGATACACACCCCGCTTTTAAAAGTTTTCTTAGTAACCATTTCCATCCTAAGGTTGCCTGGAAGAGATCGCTTTAAGCGATAAGGCCGCCGCTTGTAACACTAGTCTTATTGTTATTCTCTCCTGTATAAGTGTTTTTTTGTTTGTTTATGGTGTGTACAATAAAGAGTATCTATCTATCTATCTATCTAAAGGTGTGGTACTCCCCAGGCGGATTCTACTAAGAGTCCTACCATTACTAGAAATGCGTTAGCATTTCCCACTGGCCATCTAGATATGCGTCAGGATTTCTAGATGACCATGATCATAGTGACGCCTTCAGATTTCACCCGCGTAGTGTACAAAGTAAGCTATCAAATTCTGAGTTATACGTTTTCACTACTATCGGCAGTTCCTATGACTGCTATTTTTTTTTTGAACCATGCATCAAACAAAATCACAGAGATCAAAGGTTAGTAAGGACTGCATGAAAGAAAATTGGCCAAGTGATTCAATGTTTTTTATGGAATAATTTCATTCACTGAGTAATAAACAGTATTTACACATAGGTCAAAAGCAAAATTTAAACTTTTTACAGCATACAAAATAAATAAATAACCCACACACAGAGAGACAATTCAAAATGTGGAACCTATCTCATAGCCCAAATTTTGTAATCGATCGATCCATATTTGACTTAGTTTCGATATTACGATAAAATTATCACATTATCGGGCATCTCTATGACACTATTGGTATACTTTTTTCGTAAAATTATAGTATTTATCTATGGTGAATATGACGTTGTCATTGTGTGTTGATAAAAATAATTATTATTGTTTACATGTTTACATTTTCGTGTATTTTTGTTCTTTATTAGGTGCAAATGTTCTTTTCGCACCTTACCTAAGATTTATAACAAGTGTATTGTACCAGGCTGCAGTTACTTCGGAAAATACGTCTGTTACATACGTTTCCACATTGGAAAGAAAAACACTCCAAATATGACTTATTTCCTGTGAAGTGGTGATTCTTTTGCTAAAAAACTGTTGCGGAACTTAATCAAGATGAGTTCTGACTCTAACATTGGACTCGCACTATCGTAGTTAAAATTAAATAACAGAAAGTTTATTGGTACCTACGGCTCAAAACATTTTTGAAAGAAATTGTTCAAGAAGAAATAAATGTATCAAGCCAATTTGCGCTATATTTTTCTTATAGAAACTGGTTCCTTTTAGGCGTAAAAAATTAAATAATGTATGATGTTTGTATACCTACCTACTGGCGCGAATGCACGAGTTGGCAAATTAGATCTTTGTGTTGATGCAGTTTGTTTAATTAAAAAAAATTAAAAAAATGGCGGCGTATCATTTTCAGCACAGATAAAGTGAATTTAGTCTAGTAACCATAGACCAATGTTCCTTGTTCCCGACATGTCTGTCTGAGAGTATCTCTCTACCTGGTCTGTGATGGCGTCCGAATGTCTGCACGAGTGTTGAAAAAGAAAACGTATCTAAATAAATTTAGATATCATAACTTAATTCTAAATAATTAATAAATTTATATCTTTGTGTCAAGTTTGTGTGTGGTCTTTTACAGCTCAGTTATTATAATAAATCGAATCTGACATTTTTTGGCTGGTTCATGAGTGCTGTGCTCGTTTTGGCTCACAATGGCTGTGTCGAAGTCAACAAACACGTACAATCGTCAGAATTGGGAAGATTCGGTGAGTTTATTTCATAATTACAATCTATAAAAGGCTAAAACAAAGAAATGTGATATGAAAAAATCTAAATATTCAATGTTGATTGTGTAGAGACTCGTGCCATAATTCATAGTCGTTTAGACGTGCTCGCTCCTCGGTCCTCTCTCCTCTCCCGCACTTCGTGGCTCTCACCGTGTTGTCCGCTCTACAGTCCACATGTACTTATTAAGTTTGTTTATTTAGATTGACGTTTTTGAATTCATAATTTGCTTTTGAAACCGCTTTTGAAAGTTTAATGTTGCCGAAATGAACGATTCAAAAGCAAATCTACTGGTATTGAAACAGTCTTTTCAGCCAGATTTATGCAGATAACAAGACTCAAAGGTATGCAAAACATCGTCAGCATTTCTCATTGAAGTTTTAGTCTCCACTAATATTCTCTTATTTTATCTAATTGTTAATATAGCCTATAATGATCAGGGATAATGTGGTATTGTAATGGAATGGAATAGAAGTTTTGAAATCTGTTCAGTAGTCAACAAAAACATACATACACAAATTAACAAAACTCTTTAGGATATGTAACCGATATGTCCCGATGGGTTAAATTACAATACATAAATACAAATCAAGTCCATTGCAACTAATTTGATTAATTTGTTCCAGGACTTCCCGATTTTGTGCCAAACATGTCTTGGAGATAACCCTTACATTCGAATGGTAAGTAGAAATTACATATTCACAGTCTGCTTGTGTGTGGTCATTTGACTTTGCTATATTTATATGACTTATCAACATCATTTTAAAGTAATAATGTACCTTTCAGACCAAAGAAAAATATGGCAAAGAGTGTAAAATATGTGCCAGACCTTTCACTGTCTTCCGTTGGTGCCCTGGCGCAAGGATGCGTTTCAAGAAAACTGAGATCTGTCAAACTTGTTCAAAGTTAAAGAATGTCTGCCAGACGTGCCTTTTAGACTTAGAATATGGCTTGCCTATTCAAGTCAGAGACGCAGCTCTGAAGATACAAGATGATCTACCTCGTAATGAAGTCAATAAAGAATATTATATCCAGAACTTAGATAACCAGATATCTAAGTCTGATCCCACCCAACCAAGCAACTCTGCCCTGAAATCAAAAGGTGCCAATGACTTGCTGCTGCGTCTAGCGAGAACTGCACCTTATTACAAAAGGAATAGGCCACACGTCTGCTCATTCTGGGTGAAGGGAGAGTGTAGACGTGGAGAAGAGTGTCCTTACCGGCATGAGAAGCCCACCGATCCTGATGACCCATTGGCTGATCAAAACATTAAAGACCGGTATGAATTTTTACTACAATTTTGTGCAATTATAAACTGTTGATTATACAAATTTCTGTTTGTCCTACTGAGAAAAAATTATTTAAATCTATAAAAAAGTTGTAAAACTTTAACTTTCTTAAAAAACTTTAAGAAATTGGTTATTATTTAAACTTACAAGTCTTGCAGATAGTAATTAAGCAGGAAAACTTGCAACTTGCCTGTAACAATACATTGCTCTTAAATATTTAAAACAAGAGTCTTATTACTGTCATTGTAGGATAAAACATAAGCCGCTTAGTTCTCGTTGCTGGGTCTCAAGGCCTTCTCTCATAAAGAGAACACCCAAGGCCATAATCCAATACAATAGTGAAATGTAAATGTTGACAGATGTCACTTTTGTTAACCTTTTGAACGCCAGAGTCACCTATACTTGACAAGCGCTAGCGAGCCCTGTATGCCAACGACGTCTATAGGTCTATAGGTGACAAAAAACGGACTATACCAAAACAATGTGTGTTAGATATCAAATGGTGACAGCACAATTTTTTATTTTTTAATTTTGACTTATTTCGTATGCTTGGCGTCCAGGGCACGGAAATGCAATTTAGTCCTGGCGGTCAAAATGTTAATAAGATATAATTTCTGAAACATCATTTTCTTCACAATGTTTTTTTTAAACGGTTGTAACATGTACAATTTTAATAGGTGCAGACAGGATCCGAACTTACAACCACACACTCATGAAATCAGATAATTTCACACGTTTTAGGATGTAGGTACATTTTAATTCATGGCAAGTATTAATTAAGCCTCATTTCAGGTATTACGGTGTGAACGATCCGGTGGCAGAGAAGTTGATGCGTCGCGCGGCCGCCATGCCGGCGCTGCCGCCGCCCGAGGACCGGACCGTAACTACGCTCTATATCGGGAACCTACCCGACAACGTCTCCGAGGAGGAGCTCAAGGGGAACTTCTACCAGTATGGAGAAATTAGGTATGTCAGCTAGTACATTGTTGCAACTTAGTGTTATTGATGTTGATTCTGCCTTAGTAAACTAGCAATACCTACATGTTCTGTGGTCACTGGAGTTACCTAGCTTGTGTGTCATGGTCAAAGTGAAAGAATTTGTAGTATTTTACAAATATATCCAATTGGTTTATGCATTGTGATGAGATGCCTATATGTATATAAAATTGCTGTACCACATACATAATTGATTTACGTCTACTTTAATTGGTAATTAAGTAAGTATAAATTAAAATTAGCAAGGCATTCCCACGGCCCAATAAAAAGGCTAGGTGCGGAAAAGGCCCCGCTAAACTAACTAACTAACTAAGGCATTCCCACATTTAGTGTTAGTTACAAACAAAATTTCTACAGTATGGTTGAAATTAAAAACTCTTCTTTTTCTTAGGTCCCTCACTCTTGTGCCAAGAGCACAGTGTGCCTTTGTGCAATACACTACGAGGAACGCTGCGGAGCATGCAGCTGAGAAAACATTCAACAGGCTCGTTATCGGAGGGAAGCGTCTCACCATCAAGTGGGGAAAATCACAAGGTATGTGTTCACTTGTTCTAGTTAAGTGTTATTCTGTTGTTTTCTGTACTACATAATGTTATAAAGAGGAAAGATTTGACTATTTGCAGTGAATAGGCCCCAAAATTACTGATGCAATTTCAGAAATTCTTATTGCCAGAAGCAAATTTTTGTCACGACATTCTTACGGGATCTGGACATACGCTGGTGAAACCGCCCACAGCTAGTCTATACAAATAAATAAAATTGCAGTTTGTAAAATTAACATTATTATTTTACTGCGCGCATATGCGTGCAGTAATATGTTATAAACCTATAGATGGTACACAGATTGAAATAGCATTTTTACAGTTTTTGTCTGTCTACTTGTTCTGGCTAGTGTCTGAAACGGCTGGACCGATTATGACGGGGCTTTATCTACTAGATAGCTGGTGTTTTAATGCATATCTTCCTTAGGCTACACATTTACTTATAAACAGAGGTCCGCTAAATAATAAAAAATTGTACCCTTAAAACGTGCATAAAACCCCGGGGCACAGTTAGTTTGAAATAAGTGTTTACAAATTATGTTTTTCTGATTTCAGGTCGTCAAGGTGTGAATGAAAAGACAGAGAATATGCCGATGCTGGAGCCAGTGCCCGGGCTTCCGGGGGCGTTGCCGCCGCCGCCGCCATTCCTGCACCCCTTCCCGCCTCAGGTAACTTATGTTTCATCTTCTCGTCAAATATTATGTATTTATTTATTATGAATGAATATGAGTATTTAGAATAACTCACCTGTTGTGGCTCACAGAAACAAGTGGAAAGAGAGTGAGGAGGCATTTGCCCAACATTGGGACTAGTTTATTTTAAACAATTGTTTACTATCATCCTCAGCCCATGCTCGTCCACTGCTGGACATAGGCCTCTCCTGTAATACGCCACTCAGCCCGATCCTCGGTCTTACATTTCCAACCGCCACTAGCCGTCTTTTATTCGTTCTAAGTCTAAACAAATGGCTAAATAAAATTGTACTTGTTATTATCAGTACCGTCCGAAGAGAACATATAGGGTATAATAAGTTCTTTCTCAATATTCAATCTTTTACTATTTCCTTATTTTCATGTCTTTTAAGTACAATTTTTACACAGATTTAAAAAATAATCTTTGTTAATATAATTTTCAATTTGAGTTCTAATCGCAAACATTTTAATGTTTATGTCTTCTAGCAACCTATTTAATTTTATACCACTCTGTTGTTGAGGATGTGATTTTCAGCATTATTTTATGATGGTGCCTGCTACATTAAGGGAGGACTACGGGTTGGGGTGTGTGACCATTGTCATTTAGGTTACTTTTTTCTTATCAAATATCTTGTACCTACTACAAGAAGAAAAGGAAAGGGCGTAGAGAACATTTTCAAACTAATTCTAGTCTGATTTAACAAAATTTGCGATTTAGAAAAAAAAAAGACAAAGTTCTTAGCGTTCCATGGATTCACCGTGCGGGTACCGGGTCCATCGTGTGGCAGAGAGAAAAATCCCGAATAGATCCCGAGACTTGTGACTCGGGCGTAGGTTCACTACTCGTATTTCTCTCCACGCCCAGCCAAATATGAACCTACTAGTGCACCTTTAGATACTCGTTCTAGTATAGAACTTACTGCACTTCTGGACAAGCCAAGGTCTTTCTAACCTAATCCAACTTCCGTGGCCGAGTTAGTAAATTAGTTGGCAATGTATAAATCAGAAGGACAAGAAAAATAATTGTTGATCTTGACTTGACGCTTTCTACTAGTTGGTGTTGTCAGGGCCTGATTAACCCTTAGGCTAATTAGGCTGCAGCCTAGGGCGCGAGGTTCAAGGGGCGCGCTGACATATGTCTTCGCATGCACTATTAATCTAGCAACATTGCATCTACTCCACGCATTTCAACTAGACTAGGACAAAAAACTGTAACTAAATGCGTTGTGAACTGAAAAAGCTTCGGAGTCCCTGATTTGGAGTTTTCATATGGTCGCTCATGGCGAATGGCCGCAAAAGCTAACTTGGTACATAGATGTGCATAAAGGCATACCCTTTAGCACAGGGTCTTATGTGTATTGTAAAGTATTATACCATTATGCTTACCTACTCATTAAGATGCGACTGTATGTTTTAAATAAATAAAGCCCTGACGGTATTTCTGCTAGAATATGTCGCCTGTACTGATGCGCTTGTTTAGACTCTGTCCCAAAACTGGACAAGAACAAAAAACGTGGAAGCTTGCTAACATGCAACCAGTGCCCGAAAACGGAGGTTGTGCTGACCCTGCCAATTACAGGACCATCTCGGTCACGTCCATATTCCATAACATTATGGAAGATGTCCAAACCACAGGCTCCTGCAGTACTAGAATCTAACGACCACCTCAGTGATTTTCAACCTACATACGGGTTTCACTGAAATCGGTCTACCAGGAATATTCTTGCGTACGTTACTCACATCTGTAGTGAGGCTATCGAAAAACACGAGGACGCCCTGGATATCTCGAAGGCTTTCGAAAGGATTTGGCACGATAGCCTTACAAGAAAGTATTCAGCTAATGGTTGGTCTCCTTCATGGATCTACGCGAATGGACTTTTTGAGGGATCGCTCCATACGAGTGCTCATTGATGGCTGCTTGTCGGATCAAATTGCAATCAATGACGGAGTTCCTCAGGGGTTGGTGCTATCTGCGACGTTATTCCTGCTTAATCCCGCCAATTTGTTGAATCTTTGTGCACGCAGATGACAGCACCGTCGTAAAAAGTCACGAATTTCGCGCGAGAGCCGGTGATGGCTCATGATCTCCGAATGGAGTGATGCCAATCTGGCCAAGTTTAACGAAGGAAAGAAGCAGGCATGTGTGTTCTCCGCAAAAAGGAGTCCACTTCATCGGACTCCTAATTTTCGAGGTGTATCTGTTTCGGTTACTGACCATCAGCTTTTGAGCGTTTCTTTGACATACGAGTTTAATATGCTCCAATTTGACTATTTTATCGAGTGCAAGACTAAATTACCTGCCAAAAAACTAGCTGTCCACTCAAAAGTACGAAGGCGCACGGCATTATGTCATCGTTGGGAAGAGTGAGCTCACTCTTTTCGTTCTAGTCGATTGCAGGAAACTGTAAACACCGGACGTTTTTACCTATCACTATTCGTTGTCAACAACCAAAATCTGTAGAACCACAGTATACCTTGGCCCTAGCAATTCAAGGGGTCAAGTAGACTACATACATACATAAACAGGCCAAAAACTCCAATGCTGGGACTCAGGGCCTTCTCTCGCAACAAGAGAGTCAAGACAATAATCCACCATGCTGGCCCAGTGCGGGTTGGTGGATGACACGTGACTTCGAAAGATTCTAAGTACATGTCGGTTTCCTCACGATGTTTTCCATCACCGTTTTTAAGTTAGCGGCATTACGGACATGATTTCGAAAAGACAGTGGTGCGTGTGCTTTTGAACCCGGGGTATCCAGATCGGTAGGCGCTGCCGTTCTCCCGACTAGACCAGACGTAACTTACTTAACTTAAGTAGACGGTGGTGTGTTAACTACTTACGTTACACACAGAAATGCAGTTTATTACCAATTTCAAGGTGCTCAGGGCACATCTTTTAGTTTGTACCGATGGTTGCAATCTTACTCAAATCGAGAGTAAATGAATTTCTTTTAGGTAAGAACGCTTCCTCGTAGACCGCATCGTCGCTTAATATCAGGCAAGATTGCGGTCAAGTGTACACCTATAAAAGTTAAAAAAATATTAATCGATCGAGTTAAAACGTTCACACTTACTAGGGTAAACAAAATCATAACTAATGTACCTACTGCTTTTTAGGCCGACCTAGCGGGGGCGCGTCCTTATAGTTAGCCTAGGGCGGTCGGAACTCTTAATCAGGCCGTGGGTGTTGTAAAGAAGATGAATTAGTTCATTTTCCCGATGCTTAGTTATTAAATGAGAAGCTTTAATAATTTAGTATTTGTTAATGATCGTGATTTGTTTCTTGTTTCTTGAATGAAAAGCTTGCTTGACGATGAATTATTTATTTTCTCAAAATATACAATTTGCTAATAGATAGTAGGTAGTAGTGTGCGCTCGTCGAGTCCTTAGAGCGGAGTGTCGCTGCGTTCCCGCTGCGCCGCCGCCGTTGCGATCGCCGTACGGTGCCGCGCCGGCCGCGTCGATGGACCGATGTCGTTATTTTGCATTAACATACCCCCGGCCTTGGAAGCTCAAAGCTCCAACTAAAAAGATGTCAAGCTCAACAGATATGAGGCCGCTGGCTTTCATCTGTCACTGGCAACAAGGGGCATGTTTTAAATAAGACCGCTGGATACGCCTTTTGCTGTCTGGATGTCCGCAATGCGCGAGATGTCATCCTGGCTTAGATACGTGTTCTTCTCTTTGACTTCCTCTTCAAAAGTTGACGAATTTGTTCCACTCGACCGTAGTGTATTGGATGTCGAGTTAGTGTAGTCATCAGGTCTGGATGGACTCGAGTAGTGAGCGGTCGGCCAACCAGGAAATGACTAGGAATAAGGGGAAGGAAATCGTTGGGAGGTGAGTTTGGATACAGATGTCAGGATCGGGAGTTAAGGACCGCCTCGATTTATACCAACATCGTACTCATTTTTTTACTATTCGATATAAGTGAAATTTACGAGACTTGGTACTGCTTTCTCAGAACCCCCTTTAGAGAAGCGAGTAACAAGTTATCAAATAAAAGAAAATTTAATCGAATTATCTGACGTGCAATCAGTTGTACCTTTTGCTACTTTTATTGTTTATAAAAAATTTAATATGTATTGAATTTGAATAAAAATTCCTTTATAGCTCCTACAAAAGCCTTACAGTTATTGAAGATTTCAGATGGTTTACCGCGGCGAATTAACCTTTTGAACACCATTAAGTAAGCTTCTGTTGTTAGGCTTGTAACCAATTCTATGTGAACTTATACATGATTTTGTGATATTATTTTATTTCGACAATTTATATTATATTAAATTATATTTAAAGCGTTAAAATAAACTAACTGTATTAATGTTATTCGCAATGATTAAATTAATTTTGTGTATAAAATCTAGTAGGTACCTATTAGCGCACCACGTAACGCTGGTACACTAACTGCGTACCTTTCGCACAAAATTAAATGCATAGTTTTGACCGTGCTGTTATCTACGAGTAGCTAGTAAAGGTATAGGCGCGCGCGCCGTACGCATCTTGCGATGCATCAGTAAATAATATCCAACGCCGTTCGCATGGCATTTTCAACCTTAACGTACCGTGCTATAGGTAGATTTTGCAATGTCTGTAATTTATGGATAAATGTTTGCCACTTTAATAATAAATATACTGTGAGGTACACAATCGTCCCAATCTATTTTAGACAGCCAAAGTTTTTGAAGAAATCTTTGCAATGATTATAGTGGGTGCTAAAAGACCCAAGGGATCGTAGTATTGTGAAATTATGGAAAGCATAGTACCTACGCTTGGTTACAGTATTGTTTGTATACCTATTTACTTATTGACGAAACTTTGACGTAAGATGTGCATGACTCGCGTCTGGATTTTCGTTTTGTTGAGAGACTAAAATCCGAACGTGACATTTATTTTTGTCGTATACTTAACTATTTTATTTTTTTAAGAAAAACAGCCAAACTCTAAGATTGTATGAACCCTGTCGTGATTTGATTTGATAAAAACTTAGATTTATTGTAATGTCCGGTGATAAGACCTACAAAAATATCTTCGTCGATAACTTTTTAATGACGTCATCGGTGCATTCGGATGCTAATAAATTGTTGTATGCATACCTATGCAGCGAATGTCGATAACTATTTAATGACGTCATCGGTGCATTCGGATGCTAATTGTTGTATATGCAGCGAATGTCGATAACTTTTTAATGACGTCATCGGTACATTCGGATGTTATATTTAATTGTTGTATGCAACGAATGCTTAGATAAAAGCTATTTTTGTTAAATATAATTGTAATTTTAGCCCCATTTATTTATTGTTATTTAAACATTCTCTTAAATTTGATTTAATGTTGTTTTAATGATTTAATGTAACGAAAACGTGCTACTATGTTTTTATATTTAAATGACACGGTAAAAATAATAAGGCGGTGAATATTCGAAGACACGCTCCAAATGGTCCAATCTCAAATAGGTAATAATAATAATTATTAATTAATTTGCAATACATTTCGTTAAAATAATTAAAATTAAAATGATTAGTTCGTGATAACTTATTGCGCTCGAGTGATCGAAACCGGTTTTTGTCCAGAGCGAGTGTTTCGTCCAATGCATCGGCCGGCTCACTCAACGGGGTGCGCACGCAAAAACGACCCTTTTCATCGCGTACTGTCGTATCTTCGAATATTTTTTCGCACGCACGTTCATCCTTCGTTAATATACGTTTATTAGATAGTGTTACTTCTTCGATATCCCCGAACGATTTTAATTTCGCATCTAATGTTTGCGTGTAGTTGCACTGAACCCGTTTAATGGGTGATGTTTTAGTGTTTATAGATCCCGATACTAACCAACCTAATTTAGTATTTTGCAAATAAGGCCCATTATTTAAACGAATTAAGCCATTATTTAATAAATCCCAAAACTGGTCCGCGCCTATTAATATATCTATATTTTTAGCTGAGTAGAAATTCGGATCGGCAAGCTGCACGTTATCCGGAATATTAAAGTTATTATCCTCCCGATCAAGAGAGGGTAGTTCTGCAGTAATGCGCGTCAGAACTAAACAATTAAAACGGGTAATATATGAACTCGTTTTTGATCGCATTTGAATTTCGCATGATTCTGTAGACTGCGTAATTGCACTGCCTACACCTATGACGTGAACAGTGGACTGTAAAACTGGTAAATTAAGTTGTTTGCATAATGACTCCGATATAAATGAGTGTTGACTTCCATTATCAAGCAACGCTCTCGCTGTGTGATATTTATTGGAGTCGTCTGCGATCTCCACGAGTGCAGTGGATAACAGTACTTTTGATAGGTTAAAGCTGCTATCGCTGCCTCCATGGAGCGTGTGAGTTGTGGTTGTGTGATTTGTTTGCGTGATTGACGAATGTGAGTTAGTGCTATGTTCGCCCTGCGGCGATGCTTGCGAGGAGGTGCCGGCAACTGAAGATATTAATGCACCAGTTCCGACACTCTCGCGATGTAGTAATGTATTGTGTTTTTTATCACAAAGTTTACACGATCCATACCAGCAATCGATTATTGCATGGCCGGAACGTAAACAATTATGACAGAGATTTTTCTCATTAACGTATTTAAACCTATCAGCGTTCGAGAGGTTCAGAAACGAATCGCATGAAAAAAGCGGGTGGTTTGCGTTACACATAATGCAGATGTAACGTTTCGTATTAGATGAATTTGTGGTTTTATTATTATTAGCTGTTGTGATTTTATAGTTGTGTGTTTTTACCGGACTCGACGGATCTTTTTTAATGTTGTAGTTTATTTCTTGTGTTTGTTTATTTAATGGCGCTTTGATAGTTTCTAGGACATCCGCCCGATCCTTAAGGAATCTAATTATATCTGATAGTGTTAGGTTTTGATTTTTATTTTGAAAATTAAATAAATTGCTTTTATGAAACTCCCACTCTCGCTGCGTTGATGCATCTAATTTAGTTGTGATTATGTATATTATTAAACTATCCCAATAGTCGGTGGGTTCTCCTAGGGTTTTTAATGCTCTAATATTTCTGAGAATCGAATCTACTAATTTACGAATTTGGCAACCTGATTCTTTCGTAATTGAATAGGTGGTAAATAATGCTTTTATGTGATTATGTACCAATAAACGATGATTATTGTACCTATTTTCTAAAAGGTCCCAAGCTACGTTGTAGTTATCCGATGAGAATTCTAATGATTTAATAACTTGAAGGGCGGTGCCCACTAATGCTGCTCTTAAATAATGAAACTTCTGAATATTATCTATGTCGTGGTTATTATGGATAAGTGACGTATAAGTATCGCGGAACTCAAGCCACTGGTCATAACTACCATCAAACGAAGGTAGGGAAATAGTAGGTAATTTAACAAAACTTTTGTTTCCATGACATAAAGAATGGTCAAATGCAGTAACCGGTTCTTTTAATAGACACTTGTATTTAGCCATAATTTCATAGAATTGGTTTTCAAAAGCCTCTCTTTCTGACAATTCTCGTGTCAGTTGGGATTCAGATACATTTAATTCGATCTCGTCTTGAATATCAGAAAACTTATCAAACAACAATTCAGACTTTTGTAGGCGTTCGTTTAATTCTTCCTTTTGCAGTTCTGATAAGTTCGCCTTATCGATTGTTTGCACGTATTTTGTAAAAAGAGTAAATTTTCCTTTAATTATACCCCTTTTTTTTACTAAGTCACGAACGACTTCGTCTATTTCATGTTTAGACATCACGAAATAAACAATTGAGCAAGATGTTGGTAAAAACAGAAACTTGGTAAGAATGATTGAAGGTAGGAATGGGAAATGAAAATTGTGGTTGGCCTCACCTTCCGTGTGCTGGTCTGCTGGTTCCACTTGTATGCGGCGAAGAAGGTCCAAATGTTAATGATCGTGATTTGTTTCTTGTTTCTTGAATGAAAAGCTTGCTTGACGATGAATTATTTATTTTCTCAAAATATACAATTTGCTAATAGATAGTAGGTAGTAGTGTGCGCTCGTCGAGTCCTTAGAGCGGAGTGTCGCTGCGTTCCCGCTGCGCCGCCGCCGTTGCGATCGCCGTACGGTGCCGCGCCGGCCGCGTCGATGGACCGATGTCGTTATTTTGCATTAACATTAATATTAATATTACCAATATAATACTAAATACTTTTAGTAGTGGTAGGCCTCTTAGCAGAGTCCGCCTGGGGAAGTACCACACCTTTGCCAAATATTCTACCGCCAAGCAGTAATGTGCAAACAATACTGTGTTCCGGTTTGAAGGGCAATGATTCCAGAGAAATTACAGGGCTTAGAGACATAATGTCTTAGATCTCTGGGTGACGAGCGCAGTGCAGTGGTAGGTAATGATTTGGACTATCATGTTCCAATAGCTGCGTGTTACTGTGCTGTTATGTGGCAGTCATGTTGCTTACCACCAGGCACATGACCTGCTCGTCTCGTCACTCTGCTATAAAAAAAAAAAAAAGTTATTAATATTGGTGTTTTCTCGCAGATGCCTCCGCCGGGCAACCGTCCCAACGACTTCTTCAACCTGCACGGGTACGGGTCGGGCGGCGCGGCGGGCTGGGCGCCGCCGCCGTGGGCCGGCGCGCCGCCCGCGCCGCCGCCGCCCGCGCCCGCGCTGCACTACCCCAGCCAGGACCCGGCGCGCCTCGGGGCGCACGCGCACGCGCAACAACACCAGCCCTAGCGGTGTTACTCTGCGTGTGCTATGTGGGAATCAAGTGTCTATTCGATCGTTAAAGGGCGTTTTAGTATTACCTATGTAACGCAATTTTTTTATTTCTTTGTACTTCACCGCCATTTTTCTTTACCTATCGCCATTTTTTTTACTTATCGCCATTTTTTTTACTTAACCGCCATTTTTTTTACTTAACCGCCATTTTTTTTTTTACTTAACCGCCATTTTTTTGTTTATACTAAACTGCCATTTTTTTTGTTTTTACTTGACTGCCATTTTTTTGCTTATACTTGACCGCCGTCTCGCCTAACCTTACCTAGAAGCAGCGTCGGACTGGTCATATAGTCGAGATTGCATTTGCCGGCCGGGGTCTGGCTTGGCCATCAAACTTAACCGTGTTACTCTACGTATGTTGACTGTGAACGTTGTATCTACTCGATCGCTGTTTACTGGAGAGGGTGTTCAATGTTTACGAATTACTGGTTAGCGGTAGAATAACTGACAAAGGTGTGGTACTTCTTAAACGGACTCTGCAAAGAGTTCTACCAGTACAAAACGTTTCCTTCTCCCCCGTAACGCACCGTAACATTTTTGCATCCCTCTCACTCTCCCAAAACGTTACGTAACATCCAAGTGACCAGCTCTCGTGGCCTAGAGGGCTCTGCCTGCGAAGCCGACGGTCGTGGGTTCAACCGTCACGGTTGAACCGAATCGAGTTTCACGAGTTAACCCGAATGCAAATATTTGTGTGATGAGTTTTTGAATATAGTATAGAATAACTAGCTTACGAGACGAGCAGGACATGTGGCTGATGAAATTCAAGTATTTGTACAAAAATTTGATTTAATTTAGCTAAACGACTTGGCGATAGTATATTGATGAAATTTGATCGTATCTAAATTAAATTTTAAATTGGAGGCGGTTTTGGTTTTTGCGGAGAAAATGAATTATTAAGTAGATTTTACTATGAAAACTAACGTGGATATTTCTAATTGTAAATGAATATACGGATAACTCACGTGATGTACAGTCAGTCTAGTCCGACTTCAGTTTCGACCGCGTCCTGCGGCCTTTTTCAAGGCGTGCACGCTTGCGACCGCTGCTCGTTTGGCACTACTTTAGTCGGACTAGACTGACTGTACACCACGTGAGTTATCCGTATATTCGTTTAAAATATTAAGTAGATATAATTACCTCCATGGCGCACCATAACGCTTCACAAGATACCCCTTCCCCCCACCCAAATTGCGTTACGTTATACTTAAACGCCCCCTGTATGATACGTGTATAGTGTGAACGTTATATCTACTCGATCGCTATTCACTCGACGTAAAGGGGTTTGGGTACTTTTATATGGACTCGTGCCGTCATTTTTTTTAGCGGCCAAAGATTTTTTGTAACTGCTTGTAACATTACCTTTCCTTAGTGGTATTTATACAATCAGGACGTCTACTCTCTTTCTACGAAAACGTTATTTTGAACAAAAGCTCGCGACTTTCCTACTCCGGTTCTACTTCTTCTTATTTTGTCCGATAGAACATTGTTTGACGTATACATGTTCTAAGCCTACTCTAATTAGAGCAGACTTAGAACATATAAACGGATAAAAAAACGATGGATCGATTCGAGCGATCGTAGGAAAGTCGCTCGTCGTTTATTTCGAAATTACGTTTTCGTAGAAAGAGAGTAGACGTCCGGTTTTGCTGTAAGTAATATCAGAGCTGTGCTATGTATATGTATGGCCGTTAAAAGTTTTCTTTTACTATGAGAAATCCAATGCCAATATCTTTGTTTCAATATTGTTTAGATAAATCTGTCCATGATAACTTTGGCTCAGTTTATCTTGTTCTTTCAAAATATCCAATTTTTCATTACTGGCCGCGCAAATTCAAAACGACGCCAACTTATCCAAACCCCTTTCTTTGTGCCCGTTTGTAAGTGAAACCTGAGACAACTAATTAAATTGTAAAAAAATTACATTGTCCATTACAATTGTAATAAATACACATTTAATATGTATTTTAATGTTTGACACTTATTTGTACGAACAATACTTAATCCGTACAATAGATTATTCAATTTAAACTTTAAAAATGTATACTCTTTTTGTATTTCTTTTTTTATTGACGTGTAAATTGTTTACTTTGATTTTGACTTTGAACTTCAAATAACATTGCTCCAGAATTTGTCTTGAAACATTGCCCTTTTTCCTGTACATAGTTTTGCATATTACTGATAGCCAGTAGAATTGCTGGACCGGTGTGGTAATTCCCAAGGCGCAATTTGTTAAAAGCCCTACGAATAACTAAAATTATAATAGATAAGAATAAAAGGCTTATTACACTGGGCTAAATTTAGTCTCTACTTATTTCAGTGTAATACACTAACAGCATTCAGTAAGCAAGATTACTACATTCAGAAGCGAGAATTGCTTGTCAACTAAACTTGCTTTTTAATTCAGTCACTAAATTAGCCAATGTGTAATAAGCCTTTAAAGGTAATGCGATCGATTAGGTATAATATGTTGAACTCTGAGTAGAATATTTTACTTTCAACGCGAGTCTTCTAAAAGTTAGATAAAATAGAAATAGTTATATTTACTTTTGTCTCGCATTGTAAGTTAAATTTATAAAGTATAGCAATAATGTATAAGATTGTGAATAAAATCGCATAAGTTTGTGGACATTGGATTTTTATTTATTTCCTATTTTCACCATCCCTTTGCCAATAGAATAAAGACATAATAGGTTGTTGGTCGCACCGACGATGGCGGAAAGCGCTGCTTAAAGGTTTCATTATTTCATATTTGTATAGCGCGACAAAAGCGGAAATATGAGCTGTGCCTCGCCGACGCGCAGCGGTGACACGCGGCGTAATGCACAGCTTCGGTAGTCATTTGAGTTGAAAAACGTCTCTTCTCGTCTCCGTTTTGTTGGAGTCTCACCCTTAGTCCGTTGTTGTCTCACCCTTAGTCATGGACGTATAAAATAGTCGGACGTAGTCTCGCTAAAACAAAAACTGTGTCACTAGAGTCGGCCACATTTGCACGTATGCGTTGTCAGGTTGTCACTGATAGGCTGACACACGCACACATATACACAAGTAGCGCGTGTAATGACCCACTGATGTATGTGACAGAGCACACGTGCATATTATGTGTCCGACTCGATGGACACAGTTTCTGTTTTACCGAGACTACGTCCGACTTTTTTATAGGTCCATGCCCTTAGTCTGCTAGCGTTGGGAACTTTGTGATCGAACATACACCAACAATATAACTCACAGACGAATAGAGCTATTGGTATACCCACCCTGGAAACGAATAGACCTATATAGTACAGTAGCCCTTGATGGCGGCTGAATTAATGTTTAGAGTTTGTGATTAAAAGTGAAGAAAATTCTAAAATGATGAAGTGAAAATGATACAACCTCGTCTGAAACTATATTTATTATTAATCATAAGTTTATAACATGACTTAACCGTTACAAAACAGTTTAAACATTTAGATAAATCTACACCTCCGCCTGTTCGCCAGGGTAAGGACGGTACTTGTCATTAATTACATTAAACTAGGCCCAGATTACAATGCTCATAATATGATTATAATAATGCCATTTTATGATGCATCCATATCGTCAAATACGAATGTTACCAGTGGAAATTATGCCAAAAAACCGTTGCAAGAAAGTGATTAAAATTCAATTTTTAAAATTAGAAGATGTTAGCGAAGACGCCTTGCTTGTTTATGCCAGAAAAAAATCATCAATAAACATAAGACGATCGAACTTCTTTCAGTAATTATACGTGCGTAATCTACAAAACTCTTATGATAATGCAAATTACATTAAAATGCCACTTCTGGTAACATTCGTTCTTGCAACGCATAAGAGACATCCAAAATACGACGGTAAGAAAAACGTAAGACATAATTTCGAAATTCTTGTAACAAGTACCATTGAAAAACAAAATACAATGAATATTGAAATTAGTTTAGCAGGGCACGATATAATGGAACGTAAGTTTATTACTAAGCTTTGTTTCTTTCTCATCTTAACCGGACTATTTGTAGGCGTGTCAGTTTTTTTAGAAGTTTTGAATCGCACATGTAATCAAAGTAACTAATGTCATACACGCCATGTGAGTTAAAATCGATATTTGTTTTTAGGTCTCACAGTTTCGCCTCTGTCACCTGTGCAATAACTGTCTATCGTAATGGTAATAGTGTCATTTCGATCATGTGCATGGTGAATTAACATTTGATGAGATACTAAGATTACAATTTAAATTGACAGTTATCGTAATAGCTACTATTGATTAAATAATGACCAAATTTTTAAGTAAAATTTTTGGACGATATAGTAATGGTCATAGTTAATCAAAATAAGATCACAACTTTACAAAAGTGCGACTTGACACATACAATAATAATGACTAATATGACTGTACCTATACCTTTTATAATCAAGTCATTTCGACTTCACTACATGCCAGCTAAGATGAATGAAGTCAAGCATTAGTCAAGTTCCAAAGCTATAGTCAATTGACTAGTCATTAGTGTTAAATCTTATGCTATTTTTTTATACAATACACTAGATGCAAGTCTTGTGCACTAATAGTCTCAACGCAGGGCAAGAGGGGTCACACAAGGATCTATGCTTGGACCAAATACATTCATGATTTATATTTGAAATACACCTTGATTTTTTTTTATATAATATGTCAAGAAACTCGAATTTATACATTTATAATAATTAGTTGAATATTTACAATTTTGGAATGTTTTCATACTTTCATAGTAGAATTGATAAACGGACAAAGTATAAACAATCGAAAATCTGTGTGCTTTGAGGAAACGAATAAGACAGGTCCGAGAAGTTTGTTTAATACCATTTTGGAAAATACTAGAATATTTAAAGAGAACCCCGTGCCATTCCTAGTTTATCAGTTAGCATACATAAATCCACGTAATTTAATGTCTTAAAGCGTTTGTAAGCTCATATCGATTTGCAAAGAATCTTTAGCCGCTAGCAATAACTAAATTCTTCTATTTCATTCGTATCGTAAGATAAACAATGCGCAATAATGAACATTTTTTGAAATCCTAAATATCGTAAGTACAATTTGTACGAAAATGAGTTATATATCATAGAATGGCAATAAATCGATTATGATAAAAATCCTGAATGTACCATTGGTGTTGCCAACAACGTCTATCTGAATGAAATTAATTAACTACGGCTACATTCGTCAAAGGATAGTTCTTGGTCGTTAGCGTTTTTACGTGAAATGTAACGCCCCGATAATGAGTGACAATAAATTAATCCTAATTCATAATTTTATTTAAATGTAAAAAACAAGCAGTCAACTAAAGTTATTAAATAGTAAATATACACTAAAGTAAATAAAACTTACCAACTGCATTTTAGCAACTAAATATCGAAAGCGAAATTATCTTTCAATAAATTATTGCAAATTTAAGAGTAAGTGCAGTAAATAAATTTTAAAACTACGCATATTACATACATCTAAATAATATTAAGAATGATTATATATTACTGAAGGTTATAAATAAATCGTTTAAATAACTGACACAGCCTTACGACATTTTGGCCGTTAACACTAATTAAAATATAGCTTATTTTATAACAGACAACTGCGCGTAAACAATAATTTGTATGCCCACAATTTAATGTGTACTTTTAAACAGTAAGGCCACACTGTGAATGAAACACTAAGATGGATTCACACCTGCGCTTGCGCCCGTACGGAGCGAACGTATATCTTTTGTCTAGATTAAAGTTAAAAAAAAAACTTCACCCTTTGAGTTATTCCAGATACTAAGTTTTTGATTTTAGCCACATCCATTCGGTTCACGTGAATTCCGATTTTCAAACCACCAGTTGATAAAAGTGAACATTTAGATTTTTGTTGCGCATTCACTTCAGAACGGCTAAACGGATCGGGTTGAAACTCGAAGCACAGTTAGATTATAGTAGTGGAATAACACATGAGCTATCTTACTATTGCGGGAAATTACAGGAAACTTAACTAAGCGGGTAACACTACTAAGTACTGCAAGTTTATAATATTCGTAGTACACAAACCCTTGTAGGTTTCCGCGAGTGTGGTGAATAGCAAGACGCCTTCATAGCTTTCAGATGTGTGTAGCGTTGTGCGCAGATATGAACCCGTCTTAAGAAAAATCTAAATGCTGTGTTGACATCGCTACAAAAAGGTGATATACGAACATTTAAAATACTTCCAACAGGTCGAATCTTATACTTTGAAACCACACACACTTCTATAGAAAATAATAAAATCAAAAGTGTGTTCGAGTGGGTAAATCTTTATGATGCGCCATTTTGTATACCTACCTCTGACATATATACTCATATGCTACTGTTTTAGTTTATATTGGCAAAAGTAATATAAAATCTGACGCCGTTGCCAACACAGATTAAAAGGCAATCTAGAATATGCAAATCAATACATTAGAAGCTCATATCTTTACGACTTTCAGTGGTGACACACAGCACACAAAACAAAACATATTTGGTAGATATTTGTGTGAGTGTGTGAGTTATTAGTATGTTTCTTGAGTCATAACGAAAGTTCGGGACTCAAAAAAATATTTTAAAGAATGTTTTTATAGTAAGTTTTACAGTTATAGTGTTTATACAAAAAACAAACAATGAAAGTGATTTCACTTGGTTTTGGGTTTGGTCTCTCTTTACTGAGGCGTTATCAATATGCAAATGGACCTGTCACAGATTTCTCAATTTCGAATATTTATTTGCTTTTGGCAGAAGAGGCTCAGATTTGGTCATTGCCGTTTCACTGGGTACAGAAAAAGTAATGAAAAAGCATGTTAATCGTCCGATATTAATATCTAAGGTTATAAAAAGGTTGCGAAAACGATATCGGACCAACCGAATGAACGTTTCAAACTGATTTTTGCAATAATACATTTGTCACTGTACAAGACCGTTAATTAAAATGTTTAAATTATACTTTTAACTTAATGCAATTTATTTCCTGTATTTTGTGGCCTTTTAAAATGATGTCGTATTATACAATTTCAACCAGAAAATTTACTATAATTAATTCTATACACTGATCTTTTAAAACTAACCATAGAATAAAGTCAAGATTGAAAGTACATTTTCAACAATTACCGTTTCAAAATCATTTTTATTTGATCAAAGCCTTGAGGTAGAGTATAATTAAGTATTTTTAGTTTAGTTATTCACCATATAGATTGTGATAAATATGTGTAATTCTGTATTAGATTCCATGATAACTGAAATAAGCTTCTATAATATTAATCTCTTCTTTAATATTGGGTAGCTTGGCCTCACAAAGAGCGATCCGTTTATATTGTCCAAACATACCTGGGAAAAGAAAAAACGTGTTATAGAGGTACATTATCTGTTAAACTAATTAATAGCCATCACATTTAATTTATGATAGGCACGCATAACTCTGTGATCTGGATGGAAACACACATCACATACATGTATGTACAGATACTAGATATTTATATATTATGGTCATTTATAGACCTTTAACCGAAATAAAAATCTATCCTATATTTCAAGTTATACCCACAATTACACATAAATATCAACTTTCGTAAATTGACTGATTTCGTGAATAATTGGGGACTTGGTGATGAGTCCACTGAGAACAAAGAACAAACATCATGATTTTTATATATTAAGATATTTGAGCGAAACTGGAAGCGGCCCCGGCTAATCCTACTAATATTATAAATGTCAATGTATGGATGTTTGTTGCTCAACACGTCCTAACGTATAAACGAATCGGGCTGAAATTTGGAACACAGATAGATTATAGTCTGGAAGAACACATAGGCTTATCACATACTTTTTATCCCGGAAAACCCACGGGAACAACTGAAACAGGAACTTCGCGGGTAACACCACGGGGCGCTGCTAGTACAGCATAAAAAAACTTTATCATCTTTTTTCATACATCTATACTTTTTATCATCTCTCATTGTACGTCTGTCCCAGGGATCTCAGTAACCTTATCCGTTTCAAAAAATTCGGATAGTTTCGAAAGGCGGAGTTTATATGCAACGACATGTTTCGACAGGTTTTTGTTCCACCATGTAAATTTTAGACCAGTGCCGAAGCCTTTGGAAATGATAAAAAAGAGAAAATAAGGTAAGATGAAATCCGTAAAATTGTAACGGAATATAAATAAACAATTGTAACGGAATAGGTATATATATAAACCGAAATATTGTAAACGGAAGAGAATATGACAAAAACGAAAGCAAGGGTTCGTTTTAAGGATTTGATATTTCACCTCAATCTAATATCCGTAAGGGGGCGTCCATAAATTACGTGAGGTCTTTTTTTAAATTTTCTGTCCCTCCCTCCCCCTCTGGTGAGATGTCGTGAGATTTTATTCAACCCCCTCCCCCATCCCCCAAACTCACGGAGATTTTTCAAGATTTCTTACGTAAACACGTTAGATTGTTTTATTCCTTGTGTTCTATTTGAATATTCAGTTATTTTTTTGTTTCTCGATCCACAAAATGGTTTTCTGTGAGTCTGAACATATGAGACAAATAAAAATACTCAATAATTCGTTTATTTTGATGCCTGAGATATAGGAGATATATCAATTGGTACATTGTCGTTTACAGACACATAAAATATGGTTTCGTTGTTGAGTAGGTAATGATTTTATTTTATGTGACGTCGCGACGCCGACGACGTCGATCCAAGCGAGTGGCGTTCGTATTACGATTAACATTAAATCTTAAGCATGTACAATCTGGATTAAATGGACCAAAATAGTTTTTTTTTTGTTTCAAGGAAAATAAATTGCGTGATATTTTCCGAGACCCCCCCTCTCTCCAACGTAAGATTAGATGAGATTTGACTCGACCCCCTCCCCCCCTTAAACACCTCACGTAATTTATGGACGCCCCCTAACCGATAGTATCAGAAACTAACGGATAATCCGAAATCAGCAATCGTATCCGTAACCGATATATGTCATTTTATGCCTTTATCCATATCTGTATCCACATCCGAAATACCATATCCACAACATCCCTAACCTGTCCAATCTGTAGCATAGCTCAGTGACTCACCTCGCAGTTACCGCTAGTAGCGGTTCGCGTTGGCGATCTGCGCGTTGACGGCGGCCGCGGCGGCGTTGGACGCGGCCGTCTGGACGTGCTGGTTGTAGCATAGCTCAGTGACTCACCTCGCAGTTACCGCTAGTAGCGGTTCGCGTTGGCGATCTGCGCGTTGACGGCGGCCGCGGCGGCGTTGGACGCGGCCGTCTGGACGTGCTGGTTGTAGCATAGCTCAGTGACTCACCTCGCAGTTACCGCTAGTAGCGGTTCGCGTTGGCGATCTGCGCGTTGACGGCCGCCGCGGCGGCGTTGGACGCGGCCGTCTGGACGTGCTGGTTGTAGCATAGCTCAGTGACTCACCTCGCAGTTACCGCTAGTAGCGGTTCGCGTTGGCGATCTGCGCGTTGACGGCGGCCGCGGCGGCGTTGGACGCGGCCGTCTGGACGTGCTGGTTGCGCATGATCTCCGTCGTGAACTCCGCTTGCGCTTTGGCGAGCGACGCGCCCGTCGATCGGTAGATGCGGTGCACCTGGATGAAATGAAACACCTTGATTATCACTCTTACTAAAAACAAAAATCAGCACGTCCAACACATTTACACAATTACAGGCACACTATGACAACACAATAGGCATGGTGACTAACGCCCGCCATACACGCTACGGTCTACCGGAGAGGTCTACCTGTGCAGGCATGCCTGCGCAGGTAGACCGGAGTGTGTGTGGGAAGCCTGCGCAGGCGACCGGAGCAAGATCGAAAATCAATTCTGTTCGGTTGGCCTGCGCAGGCATAACTGCACAGGTAGATCTCTCCGGCAGACCGTAGCGTGTGTATAAAAGAAAACGAATCAGTCCATCAGTTTGATTATTAAAAACATTGTACACATTCTTTTTATTTTGATTCACAAACAAGAACTGACAAAGATCAGATCAGAAAGTGCTATCTATATAGCACTTAGAAGATTTGTGTGACGACACATTTATGATTTCTATGTAGACGTGACGTCACAACCCAGGAAGTCCGGAAGTTTGATGATCTATATCTGTTTTAAAAAAAAATTACATAAAAATACGTGTCCCGTGTTTTTCCAAAATCTACCAAACGGACTAATTAGAAGGGGATATTGTTGACCCAGTCATCATCCCAATTTTTCATTGTTTTCATTGTATACTAGCTGAATCGTGCGCCCGTTGCTACGCCATCTATTGAAAATTGGTCGTACCGATTCAAATTCAGAACAAATTTGGTTACCTTAGATTCTAATGATGCAACCTTCTAGAAGATAGACACATGCTGTCACGCAACGAAAGCTCACAGAAAGCAATATTTATTCCCGTTTTTGTTACATTTTTCATTCATCCTCCGCTCCTGTTTATAGTAGCGTAATGTTAAATATAGCCTTCCTCGATAAATGGACTATCCAACAGAAAAATAATCTTTCAATTCGTACCAGTACTTCCCGAGATCCTAGCGTTCAAACAATCAAACTAACAAATTCTTCAGTTTTATAATATTAGTATAGATTGTTTTCATTTGAATTTTGAAGTCAGGAATAAAATTAGTTGGCCGTCCATTCCAATAAGCAATTGCAAATTGTTTATTTATTTAAGGTATGCATACTTTGAGCCCTGAGATACTTATGTTTTGAGTTAAGTAGTTTTCTAGCTTCATGCCCCCACTGGCTCTGCCTGCAACGAGTTTTATGGAAGTACTTGGGCTAACACATTCGAAGGAAACAGTACTTCACCTTATGTGACCCGATCTTCTTTCAACCCACAAATAAATTTGTTGAACAGTTCGCCTATACCCTTTCTTTTAGCTCAAGGTATACCACTCCTAGGATAGGCGAACTCCGCTTCAATACTACAGGGTCGAAGTCGCGCGCAGTATAACTTTACATAATCATATGAAATACTAGCTGAACCCTGCGCGCGTTGATACGCCACCTATCGAAACTTGGTCGTACCAACTCAGATTTAGAATAAATTTCGTTATAATGACGCAACCTTAAAAGATACACTCATTCTGTCACGAACTTCGGTGCACGTCAACGAAATCTCTCAAAAGAAATATTTTTTCCCGTTTTTGTTACATTTTTCATTCGTCCTCCGCTCCTATTGATAGTAGTGTACAGTCCGCGAGGTATAAGCTGAGCTTTGCATTAGTGTGAGTGATCACCAAAAGTACAGTCAGACGCAGGACGCTGTGACCATGTTCTCTTAATAGGGTGTTTCTTCAAACCAGAAGTGCTGCCATCTGAATATGATTTTGATGAAGTGTGAGTGGTGTCAATATATGTTTCATCGGTATAAACGATAGGCCTGCCCTGAATACGGTATTCGGAAATTTTATGTAAATAAGTTATACGTAGGTGACGGATCTCATGCTTTTCCATTAAAATTTTTCTGTTATTCTCTGTCCTTGACCATTTGAATCCTAAAAGAGATACTTCTTTTCGCAATGACCATATTGATCCTGGATAGTTAATGTCAGCTTGTTGTTTAAGAGTTTGTTGTCTGACTGTACTTTTGGTAATATATGCGTATGCATGTGATCACTCACACTAATGCAAAGCTCAGCTTATACCTCGCGGACTGTACTGTTATATAGCCTTCCTAGATAAACGTGCTATCCAACAGAAAAAAACATCTTTCAATTCGGACCAGTAGTTCCCGAGATCCTTTCGTTCAAACAAACTCTTCAGCTTTATAATATAAAAAAGTATAGATTAGGATTAGTAAATCAAGTCTCACCTTAGCCATAAGCATGACGTCTGCTACGACGCACGTGATGAACCCGATGGTGACGATCAGGGTGATGATGCCCACCGCCACGTTTTCCCCGAAGGCAGTGATGCTCGTGATCAGACCACTGTAATAACGAACATTCTAGAATCAATATCGGCGGATATTTCTCACATAATGCCATCTAACCCCAAATCACAGCCTAATAAATCATACAGTCATTCGAAGACGTCTAGACGAGGCAATAGTGCGAAGCTAGACGTGGGAAACACACTCCCAAGTTATTAACACGACCATGTCAGCAGTTAGGGAGCACGGATCAGGGCTAATGTTAGACGCATGTTTTTATTTTATTTAGAAATTTACTCATTTTTCGTTAGTTTAGGTTTTTACAATATCAATGTATAAAAACAACATAAAACCCAAACCTAGTTTGCCGCCAGCAGCGGGGCAGGGCCCAAGCTACCGGTGGTTAGGGCTGCAGAGTGAGCTCCTGACGATGCGCGCTGTGTCGAGGATGACCGCCGCGTGCATCTGACCCGCCATCCAACCGTCTAGCGAAAGTCTCTTGAGATGTTGGTCGAGACTTTTCGCTATAAGGCCGTTTGCCGACACGACTATCGGGACTATGATCGTGGAATCGACATCCCACATGGCGGTAACCTCGCCAAGTCAAGGTAGATACTTGCTAAGCTTGTCCTTCTCGGCTTACACGAGCTTTTTCATTTATTCATTAATAACATTATTACTAATGATTATTAATTGTTTCGTCACCATACCTCTTGAGCGTAGGATTCGCATTTCCCGTTGTATTCCACAATCGCTACCTTTGTCATGGTTCTACACATTGTCACACACGTATTTTTGTTACCGAGTAATGTTACGACTTATATTAGTACTGGTTAATCTACAAAAAAGAAATAAAATACGAAAACAAGGTAAGACAAACATACCACGAACCGCCTCCAGTGAACCCAATCGACTGCACGATGGTGAATATGATTTGGAACAGGAACATGAAGAAGTAGACCATGAAGTTGAAGCTGGAGTCGCTCCGGAACGCCTTGTATATCGGGCGGTACCAGCAGAGGAAGCTGAACGGCGTCAGCAGCACGAAGTAGAGGATGGACAGACCGAAGGTCGTCACCCCCATGCTCGCGAACATCAGGGCCATGCCCCCGATGATGTTTAGAGCCAGGATAAGCGTGTAGACTGGAAAAGAAAACATTGAAAACATTTACACACGACTTACTCACGATCTAAATCTATCTTATATATACCTTTAGGGCGTTTAGGGGGCCCACGACGACTTTTTGTCGCGCGTTAATACGTAAACACGCGTTAGTCGTCTTTTTTTTTTAAACTTTTAGGTTTACACTGTAGCGCCACCGATGACGATGCGGTCTACGATGGAGCGTGTTTATCTAGAAGAAACCGATTCACTCTCAATTTGTCGACACGACAGTCAGGCAATGCATTCCACAGCCTAGACGGTCTTATCACAAAAGTAGAGTAAAATCTCTTCATTTGTATAACATTAGCATTTGTACAACATAGGTAGGCAGGTAGGCAGCGAGTCTACCAATAACACAGGCAGAGAACTAAAATTATCTTGGCATGGATATTGCTCTCTCTTTTCTTTTAAAATTACAGAGACAGCAATAGCAAAGCTAAAGCAGATAGTTACTGAAGTTACTGAATCGCATTTATTTCCAATTGAGATAGAAGCGTTACAGTATCGAGTTTGCTTAAGCCGCTAGCGACCGCATCGCGACTGTATGGTTTTTTTTTTTGACGTGATAACGTCTTATAATTCGATGAAGCCGGCTGCACGCCCGCAAAACATGACGTCATGTGCCGTTACCGCCGTTACCTCGCCGCATGACGTCGTCAGTATCATTCCATCAGTATTTTCTTAAGACGTTGTCACGTTCAACTATCGTCAGTAAACCGACTTTACAGACAACCATTTTTTTTTAAATAAAGAGTGACGAGACGAGCAGGACATGTGCCTGACGGTAAGCAACATGCCTGCCACATAACAGCACAGTGACACGCAGCTATTGGAACATAAAGAGCCCAAATCATTACCTAGCACTGCACTGCGCTCGTCACCCAGAGATCTAAGTTGTGATATCTCTAAGCCCTGTAATTTCTCTGGAAACATTGCCCTTCAAACCGGAACACAGTAATGTTTGCACATTACTGCTTGGCGGTAGAATAATTGGCAAAGGTGTGGTACTTCCCCAGGCGGACTCTGCTAAGAGTCCTACCACTACAAAACAAACCGACAACACAAAACGACAAAACAAACTATCGATGCAAACATGCGACAACAAGTCGCTACAAAAAGTCGTCGTGGCCTTAAAGGAGCAATTCTTGTAAATCGTACGATGATCGGATGTTTGCTTGCTTAATCAAGTCGTAACGGAAATGGTTGAAATTTGGAAGTTAGATTATAGTCTGGCAGAACACATAGACGACTTTTATCCCAAGGAAAATTACGGGAACGGGAAATACGCGGGTGAAATCGCGGGGCGCTGCTAGTATCTCCATAAATATAATCCGAATCGCGGAATGGCTTAATCGATTTTCCCGAAATTTAGTAAGTAAGTAGGTATATAGTAAGAGGTTTCGGGGGCGATCAATCGATCTAGTCAAATTGAGTTTTCAGAAAATGTCAAAAAATGTTTAGCCGTGTTAAGCACTTGCAAGGGTAAATTTGGAAACTCGAAAATATTATGGACTAATAACTCGGAATTTGAAGCTCACTTTAGAAACTGCGCGGGTGAAACCAGAGGGCGTGGCCATGAATAGCCATCTTGATAAAGTTTTGATTTGTTTATTGTTATCGTACCAATAAAATCAAATAAAATAATTCGAGCTTACCCGAAGATTTATTTTATTGAGTTCAATTCACAGCCCATGGAAAATCAGGACGTTACTCTCTTTCTACGATAAACGTAATTTCGAAAACAACTCGCGACTCTCCTACTCCGTTTCTACTTCGATCCGTCATTTCTTCCGTTTACATACCGCATACAAGAACGTCTACTCTCTTCCTACGAAAAACGTAATTTCGAAATAAACTCGCGACTTTCCTACTCCGGGGGTCTACCGCCGAACGAAAAATGTCATCGCCTTGATGTTTCTCTCTCTTTTCTTTTCGCTTGAAATGACAGAGACAGCGTTAGCAAAGCGATAGCCGATTTAGTTAGGCGGTAGAAGCGCGGTTCTTCTTCGTTTCGTCTGATCGAACATGTTTGACGTTTAAATTTTCTAAGCTTCGAGTACTTTTCTTAGAGTACTCTAAGAAGAAGAACCGGAGTAGGAAAGTCACGAGTTTATTTCGAAATTACATTTTTCATAGACGTCCAGTATGTGGTACGACAAAAGAAATAAATTTTCACTTCAAAAAAAAATATTGACAGTCATAGGAACTGCCGATAGAAGTGAAAACTTATAACTCAGAATTTGAAAGCTTACCTTGGAAACACGGGTGTACACCGGAGGGCGTGGCCTCGCCATCATGGCATGGCCATCTAGAAATGCGTCAGCATTTCCCATTGGCTCACGCATTTCTAGATGGCCATGCCATGATGTCGAGGCCACGCCCTTTCAGCATTTCCCATTGGCTGACGCATTGCTAGATGCCCAGTCGCCAAGGACCCGAGTTTACCCGAAGATTTCTTATCATACCCGAGCGTGACGCTAGAAATCAATTTACACCCCACGAAAAATCTGTCTAGGCGCGCCTAAAGAAGTTTTCACTTCAATAAGTACTCACACATCCATAGATGATACAGATGCCGCACGATCCTCTGGAACTCAAGCGGTATGTCCACGTTGATGTCTTGGTAGAAGCAGGGCTAGACCGGGCAGAAGCCCCGCCTTCTGCCCGGTCCAGGTTTTAAGAAAATGTCAAAAAAATTTTTGCCGTGTTGAGCACTTTGCAAGGGTAAATTTGGAATCTCGAAAATATTATGGACTAATAACTCAGAATTTGAAGCTCACTTTAGAAACTGCGCGGGTGAAACCGGAGGGCGTGGCCATGAATTTTGGGAAAAAAAGAAGAAATTTTCACTTTAAAAAAATAAGTACTCACACATCCATAGATGATACAGATGCCGCACGATCCTCTGGAACTCGAGCGGTATGTCCACGTTGATGTCTTGGTAGAAGCAGGGCTGGACCGGGCAGAAGGCGGGGAGAGGGGGCCAGTTGTTGCGCCGCCCCGCCGACCCCGCCCTTAGTTCGGCCTCTCGCCGCGCCAACTCTTCCGCCTTCCGTTCCAACTCCTCTTGTCTTCTCTGGAGATCAGCCGCAGATAAAGCCATTATTTTATTTAATATTTAAGTATTCATTTATTATTATCCAACAAATAAAAAAATTAAAGACTTTTTTACAGTGATATTATTGAAATGAAATTATTTGTGTTAGTGCCAGAAGGTTCTTCAGCTGCCGCTGTGTGAATCTTTTTTAAAGTGATATTATTGAAATGAAATTATTTGTGTCAGTGCGAGAAGGTTCTTTAGGTACCGCTGTGTCAGCGAGCAACCTGTTAAAGTTATTGATTGTCATTATCACTGCTTATAATATGATTCGTATTTTACATAATGTTATGCTTATTTTTTTCTAGAAAACATTGTATAATTGACCCAATTCGATTATATGCTTATTTTTTATATTAATTGTTACGGGTTTTTTTATTTTCACTATTATGGGGACTATTATTTTAATTTTAGTTTTATAAACGGTTCAACACCACTAAATATTAGGACGAAACACCAATATCCAAAGCATGCAAATAGAAAAACTAAAACACTCAAATTGTTCCCTAGATTTAAATAAGTATAATCCAATAACCACTGCTATAGAACAGTTTTAAACTACTATTGTTAGTAACATTTATTGTTTAATCACTTTTACTACATTTTTAGTATGTTTTAACAAAAGCACGCGTGCGACTAAGTATAGAACCGCGACAAAAATAGCGATTGTTGGATACAACGGGAAATACGATTCCTACGCTCAATTACAATCAACTGAGATGAAACTATAGCGTGTAGGTACCTATTTCAATTACTTTATCTTTTGACACGTAACTAGGGCAAATATTTTGAATTTGATACGAAAATTTACTTGTTGGAAAAGGCTGACGTTTGAATAATTAACACATATTTGTGTAATGACGAAAAAATGTATGATATCATACAAAAAAACTAATTGTGTTTTGTGGTATCGTCCGTCAATGCTAGACACGAATCCACCCACGTTAATTGAGCTATCAAATGCAGACAGAATTTTGTAATAGGATTAGTAGTTATAGAGACAATCGTGTCCAACAAGTCATTCAGTTTTATTAATCCAATAATTTCAATATGTTTTGGCACTAGGTCATACAGGTGTAAAATTGTGTTAGTAATATTCTCCAGACATTGCTTGGTTAGCGTACAAGTCATATAATTCTTTCGTAATTTAGTTATCTCGTTAATCTGATGCAACAATAATTTTCTAATGCTACCGCGTCTTATACTTAACTTAACAAATAAAAAAAAACTAGGTATAATACCTCAATTGTAATCACGTAATATATTTAGTCTTAAATGTTTTCTATCCATATAATCCAATCAATTAAAACAGATACCCAATTTTATTTTTAACACAAAACGATTTAAACGAAATCCATACGTTCGTTTATCTATGAAATTACAACTTTCACGGAACAGGAATATTAATACCATGTTTATTGTAAGTCTGATTGATGGCGCTACAAGAACATTTTTTAGAACTGACCGTTCTAAAAAATGTTCTTGTAGAATCCTACAGAATTGATTAGGTTTAGCCAAGTTCTATGTTTTAGTTGGGGCATAGTTTCTGATTGGCAACAAACGGTATTTTGATACATTTTATAAATCTGTAATTATTCACGGCAATTGAATACGGTGTTTCGCTGAAAGCAAAAATGTAGACCAATTCGAGAAAAACATTAATATTAATAAGAAGACAACACGCAAAAAGAAAGAAGTAAAAAACGATAAATGATTCTTAGTTCTTACTATACGAAAGTTAGGTGATATAATTGATACATTTTATCAATCAGTTATTTTTCACGGCAATTGAATACGGTGTTTCGCTTGAAAGCAAAAATGTAGACCAATTCGAGAAGAACATTAATATTAATAAGACGACAACACCCAAAAAGAAAAAAGTAAAAAACGATAAATGATTCTTCATACGAAAGTTAGGTGACATAATTGATACATTTTATAAATCTATAATTTTTCACGGCAATTGAATACGGTGTTTCGCTTGAAAACAAAAATGCAGACCAATTCGAGAAAAACATTAATATTAATAAGAAGACAACACGCAAAAAGAAAGAAGTAAAAAACGATAAATGATTCTTACTATACGAAAGTTAGGTGATATAATTGATACATTTCATCAATCAGGTATTTTTCACGGCAATTCAATACGGTGTTTCGTTTGAAAACAAAAATATAGACCAATTCGAGAAAAATATGAATAAGAGGACAACACGCAAAATGAAAGAAGTAAAAAACGATACTTACATGATTCTTACTATACGAAAGTTAGGTTACATAATACGAGTATTATAATTTCGGTCGATACAAAAATACCAAACTAGTTTTAAGGCAATGAGGCGCTTCTACATCTATTTCGAGATACCAATCTACAGAATATATCTACTTATACTGAATATTAATCTAAATAAAATATGCATAATCGAATAATTTCAACTAGTTGTGCGGTCTACTTGAATACATGCTTGGAAATAATTCACAGAAAGATAAGTAAGACTATAACAGCATTGCGCAAAATATTTCTGAACATTTTTAGAAGTTTAGTAGATTTTGTCGGGTCCTTTTTTTTGCAAGAGCTGATTATTCACGCGCTTTCATTAGTCCCATTGCAAAAAGTGCGTCCGTTTCAGTTCCATGCAGGATTTGTTTGTTAGTTCACTTATTTTTATAGTACTTATAGAGTTACGAGACGAGCAGGACATGTGCCTTATGTTCAGCAGTAACAGCACAGTGACACGCAGCTATTAGAACACGAAAAGCCAAATCATTGCCTAGCACTGCACTGCTTTCATCACCCATAGATCAAAGATATTATATCTCTAAGCTCTGTAATTTCTCTGGAAACATTAGTTATCAAACCGGAACACAGCAATGTTGGCACATTACTGCTTGGCGGTAGAATAACTGACAAAGGTGTGGTACTTCCCCAGGCGGACTCTGCCAAGAGTCCTACCACTACAAAATGTAATAACACATACTTAATGTTCAAATCACGAAAATAATATGCAGAATGAAACGAAATACATACTAACAAGAGTGAAGGGTCTGTTAGGTCTATCAGGTCACTCGCACGTATGTAAACGTAAATATGGATAAACACGTAAATAAGGATCATTTTCGCCATTCGCGATAACGGAAAATAGACCTTATAACATTTGATAATAACATAGTTTCTAATCTGGCTTAAGGATCATCAACCACGTGGCAGATTTGTGTAGCCCAATCCCACTTTAAATTTGCTGCCGTTTGACCTTCGGCTATATAAAAATTATAAATATTAATGCATAATCGTACTAGCTCCACCAAATTGACGAAAAGATACTGCCATCGCGTTATTACATTATAAACGACTAAAAAACGCTAAATTTAAACGTTTTAAAGGTCTATTTTCGATTGACGGTGTACATTTTGTAAATTAGTCACAAAATGAGCATCGTCGGTCAAGCAAAATGTCGAGAAAAACGCGAGCGTGGCAGATCTCTTTAAATCAACAAACTACGTATTGTATCTAGAATAGCATGCAAAGATAAAAAAAATGATAACGAATTGACTCACAATGACACTAAATTAATCTTAGTAGGTATATAAATAGTTAAAGTAAAGTATATAGTAGATAACTCTTGAGTGATTACCTTTAGCTCCTGCCGTGCAATATGGAAAAGCAAAAGTGCATATTAATATCATGCATTTTTATACACATTATACATTGTAAACTATAGTGTGTAGTTCTACCTATGTAATTATAACTAGCGGTCCGCCCTGGCTTCGGCCGTAGTACATAATTTATATAGCATTCAGGATCATCCAACGTCACTTGTACATATACAACAGTGAAATAAATTTTGAAATCGGTCCAGTAGTTTCTGAGATTAGCGTGTTAAAACAAAAAAACCTTTTTGAAGTGAAAACTTCTTTTGGCGCGCCTAGACAGATTATTCGTGGGCTGTGAATTGAATTCATTCGTCACGCTCGAGTATGATAAAAAAGCTTCGGGTAAACTCGGGATTATGGCTATTGGCCATCTAGAAATGCCAATGTCAATGTCATGCAAATGTCAATGGGAAATGCTGAAAGGGCATGGACAGGCCATCATGGCATGCCCATCTAGAAACGCATCAGCCAATGGGAAATGGTGACGCATTTCTAGATGGCCATGCCAAGATGGCGAGGCTACATCCTCCGGTTACACCCGTGTAGTTTCCATGGTAAGGTATCAAATTCTGAGTTATAAGTTTTCACTTCTATCGGCAGTTCCTATGACTGCCAATTTTTATTTTATTTTATAATATTAGTCTATGGTATATAAATATGGCATACTCTATTTAAATTAAAAGGTCTATTGTACTCCATTTTCTTCAATTTCAAAGTAATAATCTAGATCGAGATCATATATACACATTATTTATTTCCGTGACCTTTGGAGATGCATTATAGTAACATCAAAGTATTTTGTGAACGAAACACGATTAAACCTGAAAACCAGTATCTTATTTAAATGGAAAATTGATCGGATTCCAGCCTTTTCTGAAAAACTACATTTCTTATGTAATAGTTGTTGCTTGTCCAAAGTTAGATTGATGTGCACTGTGCAAGTAATAATATCTAGACTAAGTATTTCTAAATGTAAGTTCTTATCTAAATGCTATATTTATGTGAGGTAGGTATAGTTGGAATTTGAAATATGTACCTATGTAAATTAAAGAGCGAAAGTAGCCGACATGGCTCGAAGAGTAGCTAAGCTGAAGTGGCAATGGGCAGGCCATATCGCTCGCAAAACTGACAACCGATGGGGAAGAAAGGTTCTCGAGTGGCGACCACGAACCGGAAGACGCAGTGTTGGACGGCCTCCCACTAGATGGACAGATGACCTCACAAAGGTCGCTGGAAACCGCTGGTTGCAGGTTGCGCAGGACCGTTCGTTGTGGAAATCTAGGGGGGAGGCCTATGTTCAGCAGTGGACGTCTTGCGGCTGACGATGATGATGTAAATTAATGTCTCCTTTGAGTCATCAGGTTCACACCCGCCCCTTGCGGGACATAGTCTTCTTCAATAGATAATACTTTTTTTATTGATGCAGTTGAAACCTTGAAACTTAAATAGACTAAATTACAGTAACGAGAACTACGTGGATAAAACTGTGGAGTTTCTAGTATTAGATATGATGTAATGAAAGTTAGTCTCATTTATTTTTATTTGTTCCGGTGGCCGTGGCGACTTTGGGCAATTGGGGAGCCGATGCGAAGGATATAATCCGAGAGATTGGCGTTTATGTAACCAAAGTGGTGACTCCCGCTCTAGCCCGTTCCTGAGGCAGAGGATAGACATCGCTATTTAGCGAGGTAATGCCGCCAGTGTTTTGGGCACATTTGCGCTAGGAACAATTCAGGATGGGTTATTTTATTGGTAGACTTATATTTTGGCAATATTTTGATTTGACATGAATAAAAAAATATTTATTTTATGTTTATCCCAAACTAAAATGACCTTCTACCTAATTATTTATACCTTATAAGTTTCGATACTGTTGTATATAGGCTACGGCCTTTACGTATCTTATTTCAGAATCAGATTAATACTCTTAGATTTAAGCACTAACAAAACAAATGAATTAAGATAAAGTAACACCACTTTATTTCAGTACTTTAAATGATAAAGAATTTATGATAAGACCTGACTCACAGACGTTTGAACTTTGTATCTAAACATCAAGTAGTAATGGAACATAGTATATGCCCTAATTATCAATTTGAATACACATTTCTAGTAAGAAGAGTTAGGAAAGTACCAGTCCGAATATTGATAAGTTAATTTTCTTCTAATGGTTAGTGTTGTACAAGTTGATAGAAGTTTATTATGTTTCAAATTGATTACCAGATAGATAAACAACATCCTGTTTGATCAAGATAGAATAACATTGATTACTTTCAATTATTAGATTTTAAGGTGGCCTTAACTCTCTCCTTGCGAGAGAAGGCCCCGAGTCCCAGCAGTGGGAACGTTTAGTGGGCTGTTGACATAGCTGGGCACCGTTAATCAAATAGATAGATAGATAACGCTTTATTGTTCACAATACAAAACTTACAAAACAAAGAGACTTAGCCTAGAACAAGTGAAACAAGTGGCGACCTTATCGCTAAAAGCGATCTCTTCCAGGCAACCGAAGCTCTTCCAGGCAACCGAAGCTAGGCTAGCTAGGTAAGCTATCAAATTCTGAGTTATATAAGTTTTCACTTCTATCGGCAGTTTCTATGACTGCCTTTTTTATTTAATTTAATTTAATGTGTAATTTAATCGTCAGGCATAATGCGCATAGGTAAATAAATAATAAATAAATATTGGTGGACAATTCACACACAACACCATCTGACCCCAAACTAAGCAAAGCTTGTAATATGGCGGCCAGATAGCTGATATAATACTTATATAGTTTTAAACATAGCTGGGCACCGTTAATCAAATAGTTAACTTCGTTAATCGTTAATCCGTTAAAAAAAAGTTAACTTCGTTAAACGTTAAAGCGTTACATTTCGTAAGAATTAACGGAAGTTAACGTTAATCGTTAATCCGTTAATATGCGTATTGGATTTTTATATCGTTGCGTTAGTAAACTTATAAAACCTGTTGGTTTAGGTTCTGGAACTTAACAGGTTAGGAAAAAACCAAATACTTGTAGAGTTTAATTTTATTATTGAAGTGAAAACTTCTTTAGGCGCGCCGAGACAGATTTTTCGTGGGCTATGAATTGAATTCTAGCGTCACGCTCGGGTATGATAAGAAATCTTCGGGTAAACTTGGGACCATGGCTATTGGCCATCTAGAAATGCGTCAGCCAATGGGAAATGCTGAAAGGGCGTGGCCTGGCCATCATGGCTTGGCCATCTAGAAATGCATCAGCCAATAGGAAATGCTGGTGCTTTTCTAGATGGCCATGCCATGATGACCAGGCCACGCCCTTCGGTTACACCCGTGTAGTTTCCAAGGTAAGCTATCAAATTATAAGTTATAAGTTTTACTTCTATCTCCAGTTTCTATGACTGCCAGTTTTTTTATTTAATGTAATTTAATGTGTTATTTAATCGTCGGGCATAATGTGCATAGGTATCTTTTTCCCCTCATGAACATTAACATGTCGAAGTTCTCGTCTGAAAGCGATGCTCGCTTTGGTGTTAAAATGTCTTTACCCGTGGATAACAGACGTTCAACTGCAGCGTTTGAGGGCTGTTTTCCAAATTTCAACCCAATCCTTTCCCGTTCCCAGACATTCTGACGTGATGAAACAACAAACATTACAACATCCCAAAATTGCCATTTATAATATTAGTAAGATGTTAAACAGTGGAATTTTCATTGTATACCTCCATTTCTTCATTCTTATACATTGATTTGTTCATTTTACTTAACTTTTCTTTGGTTAGTTGAAATGAACTACCACCGACTTTATTAAAAGAAAGTTACAATACAGATAAACGATAGAAAAAGTATGATTGAATTTATCGGGGAGTTCCCCACTAGCTATGGATTACTATAATCTACTTGGTTTACTAGGGATGTGTGAAATATTGAACTAAATTGTAAACGTCAGTCAAATTCGAGTATGTCTATGCTCAAATTTTCAGCCAAAAAGAACTCGAGATTATCGGAAATATGACTTATGGTAACAAAATTATATTTGTTTTCATATAACGTCAACCGATCATGCCACAGGCTAAAATGACGCCTCAATCCTGCCAAAATTGCAGGAACCCGCCACATAATAATATGGTCACACTGCGCCCAGCACTTTTCGTTTCATACTCGTCTGAACCTGTTGTTTGCGCCGCGCCGAGGTGCCGTGCGGTAAATAGTAAGCATTGGATTAACGATTAACGGACTTCTGCATAATTAACGGAAGTTAACATGTCCGTTAACAATTTAAAAAGTTAACTTAAAAGTTAATCCGTTAATCAAAATGTTAACTTCGTTAATTAACGATTAACGGATTAACGAGTTAATGCCCAGCTATGGTTTTAAATACATACTTATTATACATAGACACACCCAGACACAGTGCAAACATTTGAATTCATCACACAAATATTTGCACTGGGTGGGAATCGAACCCACGACCCTCGGCTTCGCAGGCAGAGCTACTACCCACTGAGCCAAGAGGCCTGTCGATATCCCCTCATGAGGTATCTATTTCCCCTCATGAACATTAACATGTCGAAGTTCTCGTCTGAAAGCGAGGCTCGCTTTGGTGTTAAAATGTCTTTACCCGTGGATAGCAGACGTTCAACTGCAGCGTTTGAGGGCTGTTTTCCAAATTTCAACCCAATCCTTTCCCGTTCCCAGACGTTCTGACGTGATGAAACAACAAACATTACAACATCCAAAAATTGCTATTTATAATATTAGTAAGATGTTAAACACTGGAATTTTCATTGTATACCTCCATTTCTTCATTCTTATACATTGATTTGTTCATTTTATTTAACTTTTCTTTGGTTAGTTGAAATGAACTACCACCGATTTTATTAAAAGAAAGTTACAATACAGATAAACGATCGAAAAAGTATGATTGAATTTATCGGGGAGTTCCCCACTAGCTATGGATTATGGATTACTATAATCTACTTGGTTTACTAGGGATGTGTGAAATGTTCAACTAAATTGTAAGCGTCAATCAAATTGGAGTATGTCTATGGTCAAATTTTCAGCCAAAAAGAACTCGAGATTATCGGAAATGTGAGTTATGATAACAAAATTATATTTGTTTATTATATAACGTCAACCGATCATGCCACAGGCTAAAATGACGCCTCAATCCTGCCAAAATTGCAGGAACCCGCCACATATGGTCACACTGCGCCCAGCACTTTTCGTTTCATACTTGTCTGAACCTGTTTTTTGCGCCGCGCCGAGGTGCCGTGCGGTAAATAGTAAGCATTGGATTAACGATTAACAGACTTCTGCATAATTAACGGAAGTTAACATGTCCGTTAACATTTTTAAAAGTTAACTTAAAAGTTAATCCGTTAATCAAAATGTTGACTTCGTTAATTAACGATTAACGGATTAACGAGTTAATGCCCAGCTATGGCTGTTGATGATTAGATTTGAAGCAAGTTCCTGGGTATCTTTCTATCTTGAGTAGAAAGGTTACTTATAGAGAAGCTTTCTATATCCTAATCCACAGTAGGTATTGTTTAACGTCAAACAAATTTATTTGAAGTCAAACACTAGCTTGCTTGTGTTATCAGAAAAAATAGTTAACTGAGTTAATATTGTATGATCTTTTTTGAATAATGTTCAATACTATAATTAGAAAATAGAGAGTCCTAGAAGTCCACTATGCATAGGGTTGAAGACCACAAAAACTAAAGACTCAGGATTATGAGTGTGAATGAATATTGTGGTAGAGGGTGATGAAAAAAGTGGATTGTGTGCAGAAGGATATGAATAGGAAAGAAGTTAATTCAGATTTGACGAATGATAGAGACGAATGGAAAAAGGGGACATGTTGAATGAATCTTACATAAATTAGGATAAGGGTAAGGGTATATGAATGAATGATGAGCTACTAGGTACAAGGTTTTTTTAATGCTTTGTTGTGTATCATATGCTCGATTACAATGTTCTATCTCTACACTATACTTTATGTCCATGCTATGTCCATGTTATGTCAATTTTGTTAAGAAACTTATTACACTAACTTTTTGAAAACATATTTAAGGTTACTAGCAACCTCCCACGTTTTTACCCGTGTAGTTTTTGTTCCCGATTATTTCCGGCAATAAAAAGTAAGCCAATATGTTCTTCTAGATTCTAGACTGTAACATACAGATGTTATAAATTCCAGCCCAATCCACGACTTTCGACGAAACTTCACGACGCGGCTTAATTGAGCAACAGAGATCCATAAATAGACATTTATAATATTAGTAGAATTTCTCAGATCAAAATAATTTTCATCAAGAAAAAAACAAAATTAATTAGAAACATCCTCATTTGAGATATCAGGGTCTTGATGTTATTTAAGAATTTTCTTTACAAATAGGCTCAGAAAAATTACAGGGCAAAGATTATCTTATATTTCTGGGTCTAGAGCTAGCTAGTAATTTTGATACTTTATGTTCAAATAGAAAGTACCACTGTTCCATCAAAGGCATATTACTATCAGCTGCATGTCTTGCTCTTCCTGTTACTCTATGTCATAAAAGAAAAGGTACATATCACTGTCACATTATGTTTTGATCATCAATAAATAGAACAGAGGAAAGTAATTTCTTATCACCCAATGTCAAGGCTATCAACACCAAACATTTTTATCATCACTTAGAACTGTTCAAACAATTGTATGCTATAAGGTCTAATATTGCATGAAATTTAAGACAAAAAAGCATTTTGAATTAAAAATGGATTGTGTTATCAGAAAAGTTAGTTTAATATCTAGCCTAACATTTTTGTTGATTTGTGCATTATTGTGTATGAGTCAATCGACAATCAAGTGTCTAAAATGATAATGGTAGGTATGTTACTCGTACTGTACAGGGTAAAATTGTTAATAGCATCTCACACATAGTAAACTAGACTAATTGGCAACATGACAGCTCGTTCAATGTTTATGTATCTGTTTTATTAACAAGTTAATTTTCCATAATAGTAAAAAATGGTCTTAAAAAGCTGAGTAATGTAATAAATGTACAGAATAGTATGCAATATTTATTTGGACATGTTATTTATTTTGTTACTGTATTTAGTACAGAGACGGCACTGACAACTGCAACATGGATCATGCCACAACAGGGGATTTCCTTTTAAAACGTCACAGACCGTTTTAAGTTATAATTAAATAAATATTGGTGGACAATTCACACACAACACCATCTGACCCCAAACTAAGCAAAGCTTGTACTATTAAATATAGTTTTAAGAAACTTTTTCTTTAAAATTAAAATTTTCTTTAAAAAAATTTTTTAAAGAGTTAAAAGAGCTATATAATACTTAAATCGTTTTAAATACATCTTTTACCTTTAAACAAGCAATTCTTGTATTTATATATACAGAATCTGAATCTCAGAAACGGCTGGAACGATTGTTATGAAATTATGTATGCAGGAGTTTTTGGGGACGATAAATCGATCTAACTAGGTTTCATTTAAAAAAAATGCATAATATGCAAGGTTTTAGGCAATGAAAAACTGCCACATTAGACATTAGAATGCGAAGGTAAATTTCGCCGCGTGACGCGACAGCATTATTAGCTCGGACGGGAAGTCGGGCGGTCATAGCGGTCACGAATTACTAGCTCCGGGTTCAAACCCAGACGGCTTCTCTTTTTTTTTTAAGAAAATCTTTTTCCTGGAGTCTTGTAATCTGTAGGTATCTAAGTATATTTAGTATTTAAACCGAGCAAAGCTCGGTCACCCAGGTACTAACCATTATATATAGAAACACCCAGACACAGTGCAAACATTGAATTCATCACACAAATATTTGCACTGGGTGGGAATCGAACCATTATGTTGCCCCGAAGTTTTATCTACATAGGATACAGATGAAACTGCCTTATAAACACAACGTCTGGGCGAGTATGTTTCACCTTAGACCTTTAGCTAATCCCTGCATTTGTTGGTAATTAAGTCGCTACGAAAAAAATTACCATCAACATGAATTATATCAAAAATTAACTCAATTGACGCTCAAAAGTTAATTATAGTAGTAGTTTGGCTTCGCTTGGATATAGTCTTATTAAGACCAACAAATAAAATAAAAAATTATCCTATCTCTCAACTGGGACCAAAATACACATATATGTCAACTTTCATAAACATAGAGTTCATTGGGAACAAACATCACTACACTGGATTTTAATATATTAAGATTGTATAAATCTTTTGTGCGTGTCTGTGATTAAACTAAAGGGCTGGACCAAATCTGATTATTGTGTGCACACTAGCGGGTTTAAGAAAGGTTTGGATAAATACATTTTTGTATTTATTTAAGACATGTGTACAGGATGTCTGTCATGTCCGCTACTTAGGTAACAATCTTTGGTATACATTATAATTAGTGCAGTAGACTAAAAATACAATTTCAACTTGCCTGGAAATCAGCAGTGGTGAAATTTGAGGGTGGTTGGCTGGACTGAGGTTGCTGTGTGTTGTACTGTGTGCCTCCGGTAGCCGGAGGTGATACTGCTTGCATGATGGCCGGCTGTGACGGCTGTTGAGGCTGGAATCATATTACAAAATATTAAATCTAGATTAATGTCAAGAGCAAAACATGTGTTTCTCCAATTATTGCAGAATTATTAATAATTAAATTTAAATTTGGCAAATAAAAGCAATTTATTGAGTTTGTTTTGCAGTTCCGACTGGTCTAGTTGGGAAAAGGGTGACTGACGATCCGGAGCCCCCAAAAAGAAAATTATTAAAATCCCACACACACCACTGTTTTTACGAAGTCATGTGCGTAATGCTGCTAACTAAAAACGGTTACACAACACAAATTAAATACTATTGTATTGTTTAATTCGGTAAACATATGTCGTATAATTTATAATTCAGATAGGATAATATTTTTTTGATCTGTGATTATTAGAATATGATGTAATTTTTCTCAAAAAAATGCAGATTATGGTCTCAGGCAGTACAATTTAGTCTCTACAATCATGAGCAATTCGATAGTGCCTTGCAAAATATTTGTCAGATTAATGAGGGTCCACTGTTACACCTTGGTTGACAAGCACAATGTGATACTAGACAATGATCCAAATAGCTGCATTGCATTGTCCTGTTATTACTTACTATCTGGTGCTATTTCGCTCATCCCATCCATCTACATAATATACGTTACAAAACAGATGGGATCACTGACGACCCACATTTCCTATATTTATTTTATTAGATCATGGTTGCTCACACATCAGCTCTATTTAACCTAAGTACACTCCTTAATAGTGTTCTCAACCCTAGATAATTTTATGCTGCATATGTATTTCTCTACTAACATATTCAATCTGTTTGGTTCTCCATCTGATAATTACAAAATTGCATGGTTAGATTTATCTGTAACAGTTGATTTAAGATTTCGTTTTATGTAATAAACGTCTAAAAAGAAATTTTTAATCTGAATAGCACTGATGATCAAATTAAAACATAAGGTTATCATTGAAGATAGAACTATGTTAGATTTCACATCACTGATGATTCAGGTCTCTTCTAGGTGAACACACTCCAGAACATACCGCATCATTGCTTAACATCAAGTGAGATGGTGGTCAAATGTAAACCTATTAGTTCAGTTCTTGGTGTCAATATTAGAAAATTTGTCTAAATCTGTACCATGAAGGTATAACAGTTCCCAAAACCTAAATAACTTACAGAAACATATTCTATTGTATAAAAAAATATTCACTGGAGTTGATTAAAAGATGATGTAAATAATGAAATACCTCTGACAAACAATAATGCCATGTGCAATGTTTAATTATAGTAGGTAGGATAACATCAGCAACTATGTACACAAATACATTTATGTACAATTTAGGTAGGTATTTTCTTTGTATGCATAAACTTTTTATTTCACAGAGGTTATTTTATTATGAAAGGAATGATGATGTAGGACAATGTACAGATTGTTAGGTAATATTTTTTTCTAGAAATAGAAATATTGCACCGCCATCATAGTCAGTTTGAACAACTTTTTTTCTTTTATTTAAATATGACTTTACCCTCAACTGTGAATTGCCTGATTATAAGCATTCCTGCTTATAATCATGCTTATATACATCCTAGGATATAGCATGCTTACCCATTTACTCTAAATTAAATGACACTTAGATGTTACCTATCAGAGAACACACTTTGACTTTGAGAATGATTTGTGTCAATGGTTTTGGGTTAACAAGCCAGAATAATGGTATATGGAATCTTAATACAACTATTGAAGATGAAAACTCAGTCATTTAAGAAATAAAAATTCAATTGGTTCACATTGTCTACTTATAGAGTTAATAAACCATCCATGCAAAACATCTGTGAGAGTAGAGTCCCTTTAGGAGAACTCTGATAGCAAAGAAGATAATTCAAAGCGAGTCTTTTGTCACCTATACATAGGTAGTAGATACCCTAAAGATTATTGATACATTGTCTATTTTGACTGGCACTTATGGGTAGTAAACTATGGGTTCTGGTGTAGTGTTCTTCACATGTGACTACATATATGATCAGTTACGACAGATCATGGGATTAAAACAGGTTCATGGCGGTATTTGATATCGAATACCGTTGTTTGTTTCGACACCTACAAGAATCTCACTAATGACTAATGCATAGATTACCGTAGCCTGATTAGCATTCTGTTGGCCATCGAAGGGGTTGTAATCATCCAGACCTTGTGTCGCATTGTTTGTACTCCTCGCTACTTGCTGCACCGCCGGATCCTAAAACAATTTACCAGTTTTAACCCAAAATACCGAAAAACAAAACCTTCACTTCACAAGGGATACATACAGCAAACGGATTGTCTATGGTTGGATCGCTAAATGGATTATCCTCGAACTTAGACATTATCCCAGATTATTTAACACTACTTTAGAATAAGATAGGCATCCAACAAAACAAGAAAAAGCTATTATTCACAGTAAATACGAATCTTCTCGTAAAAAGAGATAACGTCGTCTGACATGACAGATAGTTGATGATGACGAAAATTGACACCTGAAAATCGGAGTTGCCTTTACTAAAATATTATTTTAATCAATTTGAGCTTGTCATGCAAGTTAGTTTGATGAGTTCGATAAAAGAAAAAACAAAAGGAATGAGCTATGTAAATGTGATAAAACAATCTGTAATATTCAAACTTTCAGAATCCTATGTAAATTGACTATGTACTTTTAAGAATAATAGTAAATTATGTAAAGTCAAAGCTTGGGCATACGAGCGGCTTAATTAAAAGCGACATGCGATTTACGAGCCATGAAAATTGAAGGAAAGTTAGTCAGAAATCAGAAAATGTTTTGTATGGATAGTTTTGCAAAAGTTTTTACAAATAAGTTTCTAGACTTGATTTTTCATAAGTATTACTAAATAAATAGGAAAAACTTTTTGCATGCGAAGTTCAATGTTTGATAAGAGAAAATGAAAGTGATTTCATCTGGCAAGTTGGCAGCAGCGAACAAGTGTCAGTTTATTGAATGATTCTGTCAAAGTAGGTAGCTGTTTACGTTTTGTATCGTTATTTTGCGATAGTTTTGCACAACTTTTATTATATCTTATTGTTTTTATGATAGCGCTTTACAACGATCAGCTAATGGTGAATAATAAATGTGTGCTTTCCGTTTCATTTAGCGAACCATGTCAGATGTCAAGAGGTGAACAGTTGTGTTTTGTGTTCTAAACGTGTAGTGACAGTTTTTATATTGTTTGGGATTTGGAGCGATAAACATAAACGGTGAGTACTTCCTCACTTATTCTCGTGTATAATTCAAGTCAGCAGAACCGCTGTGGGGCGTTACGTGGCGGTTAAACTGCACATGCAACAAGGGCTGATGAATAAGCGATGGACGGGCCTCTGGTCTTGTTTCTAGGCTTGCGTAATTGTGAGGTAGGTATAGGCTTGGCTTGGGCATTGTTTAGTTTGTGGAGTAGGCACGGCGTGCGCCGGCCGTCTGGCCAGACGACCGGAGGCCACGCAGCTCCACCAAACCTGTGGCGAAAGTTGTTTGCACTTGCCATGGAGGAAGTCTCGCAAGTAACAGAATACTGGTCTTACCACACTGCATAATATATACAACTTATTCTATAACGTTTCAGTTCCTGATGTTAATCCTGTCGAGTTACCTACATATCTCTAACTAAGCCTATGAAACAACATTAAAATTTAGTTTATTAATTAAGTAATAAATAATAATAAACTTCTACTTAGGTGTGATATTTTAATATGTATGAAAGGTTGACTTTTTCTCTCAATCAGATTCTTATAAGAAAAAATATTGTTTTTTATGATAAATAAAAGTCAAAAACGGACATCTTAACTCTGGTAAAGTACTATTACTGAAACAATTGAATTCTGTACAATGTTCTACTGCAATGTCATTACAAATATTACTTTGATTAACAAATCAATGGGTACAAAAATTGTTGAATGTAAGATAAAATTTTACGACTGATTTTCCCAGTAACATGTGAGGTCTCATATCAGCTAGAAACAAAGACTCCTCAATTAAATGTCAACTGAATGCCGATAAGAGAGTAAAGGTTATCACAAAATTAATTTATCTTTGACTGATTTAATGTTGGTTCTAATTTGCTGCCAAATTATTCCACTTTTTGAAAATTATTCACAATACAAGTGCTTCATAAAAAACTCGTTAACAAAATACAAACTATGTACAAATGATCCCTAATGTAAATGTTGATTCTAATTCACTAATAAATGATTCAAAGTTTTGCCAAAAAAATATTGTTAAACCATATAATCTTTTGTTTCTAAGGGCAGCGTTTTTAAATTATTTTGTAGGATAAAATGCAACATTTGAAACACAAATTTAAGAGTGAAATTAAGTTATTTCACAAAAAAATATTTCACAGTATGTACAAGTGTACATATTAGGTACTTGTTTGTACTTTGACTTATCATCACCATATAATAATCATCATTTTCAATCCATTGAAAATGGCTGATCATGGGAGCTCTCCTCATGTACACTGCTTGTCTTAACCGTGTGCTAGGCTCATCCAGCCAAATGAGCTGTAAATTACAACATAAACAAAACCTAATACCTATAATAACCTAACCCAAAGATACTACTACCAGTAAGAACTATGCCTAACTTGGGCCTAATTTTTGATGGACACTTCTCACACTAAGCAAAGCCCTGAAACTAAGCAATCCTTGTAGCAGTAAATAGATAGCTGATATAATATTTTTATAATTTTAAATATATTATACTTATGATACATAGAAACAGCCAGACAACATCAGACATACACCAGTAATCCAAATGTTTATCCTGAGTCGAAATCAAACTCTGGACCTGTGGTTCTGTGGGCAGACAAGCAACTGAGCCACTAGGGTTGTTTACGTGTCATGTTATCACCTGTAGTCACTATAATATGGCAATTTTACCATGTAAAACCTATCTATACATACATATTATGTCAATTAGACATTAACAATATAACTTCAAATCATTTGGAAGTCATTGTGTTTTGTAGTTTCAACTGTATAATATGTAGGTATATAACAAAAAGCTTATTTGCCTTAGCTGAAAATAAAGAAAAGCTAACTAATTGGATTACCTAAATAATTTCAAAATCCAATCTGATTTAAAAGTTTTCCATTTCAGATAAGAAAATTTTGAGTTCTCGATATTTTTTAACAAAGAGACCTATCGCAATAGGCCTTAAGTGCCCTCTTTTGTCATACTGAAACAGTTTTCAATCTGTAAATGTATAATATAGCACCATACATTTTGGGACATTTTATAATGATGATTGATGAAAAGCATATTGCAATGTTGAAATGACATAGTTAGATGACATAATTTATCACAGATGCTCTAAATAAATATATTCAAAATTAAAATTGGATTTTAACACCAGAATCATTACTCAATAATTTTATTGCAAATGTTATGGTACATTTGATGGTCTTATTCTCTTATTTATACATGCTATAGTTTTCCAGATTTTATTATCAAAGTTGTAAAATACAAATGATGTTTAGACTAATATTAGCATCAACACTATAATATCCATTTGGAGTGCAATCTTAAAATGATGTAGTATATCACACTAATATTCAAAAGTCGAAATTTTGGGTTTGTAAGTGTGTATTTTCGTTCTCACAATATTTCTGAATGGCTGAAGATTCAGATTTGAATGAAATCCCGTTAAAGTTAGTGGTTAAAAGCTAGAAGTTATACCACGGAGCACAGCTAGTATACTACCTATTAAATATATTATGTTTGCCTGGACTAGATAATGTAATAAAGGTCATAGAAAATATGATATAGTTTATTATGAGAACTTATCTAACAATATTCAATGCTAAACCATGTCTGTTCACACATGCTATCATAATAGGGCCATGTGCATAGAACAATACTCAGTACATAGTACATAGTCTTGTACCTGTGTAACTGTACATTGATTCTGCAGCATACTCGATAATAATTTGAGATAGCTATTTTACATTGCTACAAAGTTCCGTGAAAATTTCATCATCATCATCATCATCAGCCGCAAGACGTCCACTGCTGAACAAAGGCCTCCCCCTAGACTTCCACAACGAACGGTCCCGCGCAACCTGCAACCAGCGGTTTCCAGCGACCTTTGTGAGGTCATCTGTCCATCTAGTGGGAGGCCGTCCAACACTGCGTCTTCCGGTTCGTGGTCGCCACTCGAGAACCTTTCTTCCCCATCGGTTGTCAGTTCTGCGAGCGATGTGGCCTGCCCATTGCCACTTCAGCTTGCTTACTCTTTGAGCTATGTCGGCCACTTTCGTTCTTTTGCGAATATCCTCATTACGGATTCTGTCGCGCAAAGAGACTCCGAGCATAGCTCTCTCCATAGCTCGCTGTGTGAGTTTGAGCTTTGTTATGAGGCCCACAGTTAAGGACCACGTCTCAGTTCCATAAGCCATCACTGGCAACACGCACTGGTTAAAGACTTTTGTCTAGGCATTGGGGTATTTTGGACTCGAAGATGTGCCGAAGTTTCCCGAACGCTGCCCATCCGAGTTGGATCCTTAGCTGGACCTCTTTATCGAAGTTGGATCTACCTAATTGGATATTTTGACCCAGGTAGACGTATTCGTCAACAACTTCGAGTGTGGTATTCCCAACATTAACCGGTACAGGTGAGACATGAACATTCGACATGACCTTCGTCTTGTCCACATTCATTCTCAAACCTACCTGTTGGGATACTCTACTGAGGTCCCTGAGCATAGCACCAATATCCTCCAGCGACTCCGCCATTTCATATCAATTCTAAATTAATAAATCTATATTCTAATTCATGAAATTCGCATTTAAAATACATTTAAATTTTTATTTTTTATTTTCATGACACAATTACACCCCGAGTCAGTTACGCTACGAGTACCCAACTTCACCTGCTATATTTTAGACTAGCTGAATCGTGCGCGCGTTGCTACGCCATCTACCGAAAATTGGTCGTACCAATTCAAATCTAGAAGAAATTTGATTACCTTAAGGTGCGCTTATACGGGCAACTAAAATTGCTCAATTCCAGTCAATACTCGTCAACTATGACGCCACGACTACATCAAGCAATTTACGGCAACGGCAACAAGCATCAATACTGCGCAATACAATATTGAGCGATATGGGGCAACTTCATCAACTAGGTGCCACCCGACCTCTCGCTTTCCCCGCGGAAGCAAGACGGCAAGCCGCAAAAGAAACAAGTGCGAATGAGATACATACAAAAATTGCTAGGAATTTCCAAGCCCATTGGATATTCGTCAATTCGTAATTATTGCCCTCGTGTAAGCGCACCTTTAGATTAGACTAGACGCAACCTTTTACAAGATAGACACATGCTGTCACGCAACGAAAGCTCTCAAAAAGCAATATTTTTTCCCGTTTTTGTTACATTTTTCATTCATACTCCGCTCCTGTTGATAGTAGCGTAATGTTAAATAGCCTATAGACTTCCTCGATATAATATGGACTATCTAACAGAGAAAGAATCTTTATATTTGGATCAGTAGTTCCCGAGATCCTTGCGTTCAAACAAACTCTTCAGCTTTATAATATTAGTATAGATTTGGTAAAAAAAAATGGAATAAATTAACTTGATATGAATCTAAAACTACTTCTGTAGACTCAGATTTCACTGCAATTTTTTTCTTTACTGGTCGTTTGTCGTGCTTCGATCTCTCGATATTTCGGCACAATTATTTTAACACTAAGAATATAGGTAATATACGAAAAATCTAAGATAACGTAAAATTTGCCCATTATATTTTTGAACTCGAAATATAATGTACAATAACGCTCGAAAAGTCCAAATATTATAATGTACGATTCTCCAGGTGATCTCCAATTGTTGAAGGCTCACGCGAGTCTAAAATCTGTAAGTAAATAGTTTATCTAAAATAACATTGTTGTAAAAAAAAATCGATGTTTATGACGTCTAACGAACGAGGTAGAGTTCGGAGATAGATACGGGATACGGCGGTAAGTTCGCACGCTCCATCGTAGACCGCATCGTTGCTTTACATCCAGTGTAATGATGTGTGCTGCACACATCTCCAAATCAAGTCCGATATTCAAAGTAGGGATTTAAGTATTTGTAATTTGTTCTAAAATGAGATATAGAATTCGGATCGGTTAATGGTCTTAAATGACAATATCTGAGCGAAGCCGAAAAGGGCCACTAGTATAGTGAGTTAAAAGCGGCGATCACAGAATTCGGATCGATGTTCTAACTGTTAAAGAGACCGACTAGCGAACAGTCTTGCGGCGTTTAGGTTCGTCGTAATTTTTGCTGATCGATTCAAATAGTAAACTCTTAGTGGTCCTACGCGATAGATAGACGCTGTTGGTGACTAACCCAATGTTTTATTCGTAGTTGAGTAGGAAGCAACCCTCTTTATGTTCCCATTTGGGGAACTCGGAGACTTTGGGGCCTTCTCCCACAAGGCGAGAGTTAAGGCCATATACCACCACGCTACCAAAATGCGGGCTGGCAGATGATGATTGTATTTAAAAGATGTCTTTCTTTCCCATAAGGCGAGAGTTAAGGCCAGTTACCACCATGCTACCAAAATGCGGTCTGGGGGATGATGATTGTATTTAAAAGATGTCTTTCTTGGAACTTGCCGGTTTCCTCACAATCTTTCCTTCCACTGTGGTGATCATAAGCTTGCATATGCTTATGTGAAAGTACTTGATGTGCTTGCACTTGAAAAAATACTCAGATGTTCAGTCTGGATTCGTAGTTATGACATTACGATTCCGGAAATCGTATGTAAACATACGATTTTCAATCGTAAAGTCGTAGCCACTAGGCCACGACGGCTTCCTTATCTAGGCGCGAGCCTTGATCATGCAGATCAGATGCACTTTCTGCGAAATGTATCCGTTAAAAAAACCCTAAATCGGCCGCCTAATCGACCACTGAGCCTTTTACGATGAGCCTACTAGCATTGTATTATTACCCACGGAAGCCGTACGTAAAATCCGGTCGAAAAAATTCTTCCGGTACATCCTCTTTCATGTGCAGTCACGTAAAGTTAAGCAGTAATTTTCATGCATACATTTACGAGTATCTAGCCAAGTTTTTATGCCCCCTTATGATACGTCATCGGGGCACTGATGCAGAAGTTTGACGTCGATTCGGCGAATAAAAAAGTGACGTCATAACTTGACGCGTACCAACGGTGGCGTTTTATCGCTCACTTTGCACAGCTCATGCATGTCGCAGTCGCGTTTTACGATCTAGTCGAATGTGCTACATTACAACTTACAAGTTTTTCACCCGAACGCTGGCAACACCCTAACTGACATTGTCGGCTCGTTGAAGTAGGGTCGATGTCTTGACTTGTTTATTTCGGACTTTTTTCATTTATTTCTAAACTAGCGGTCCACCCCGGCTTCGTTCGTGGTACCTAATGTAAATAGCCTATAGCGGCCCATATCACGTATATATATTATCCTACGGTGAAATAATTTTTGAATTCGATCCAATAGTTCCTGAGAGCGTTTAAACAAAAAACCTCTTCAGCTTTTATAATATTAGTCAAATATTGTATTACATACGGATATATTTACAATCATTTAATTAATTAACTCTGGACAAAAAATATTCTTGGCAGTTATCGGCTAATGTGTAGTTCTTCTTCCCCATACTCATTGCAGTCCGTCCGGGATAACAGAGGCTATTTCGTAGAAAATATAGCTATTTAAGCGAACTCACACAACATCATAAAGAAATATAACGTGACTAACGTGTATTTTAAATGTACAATGTAAAATATGAATAAGCATAAGTCCAGGAAAACTCTGATTAATTTCGCACTAAAGCACATCTGCAGGCCTGAATGTGCTCAGAAAACCCCAACTATTACGAATAACAAATCTTTACCCTACGAAGTAGATACCTATAGATGTTTCATTACTAAGACTGTATCCGCAACTTGTTTTTTCAACATGCGATAAATATACGAGGAAGTGTACTTATCTAGAAGGCACCGATTCACTCTCGCCTTGCAAGATTGTAGCCATTGGGAAAAACCAACCTAGGCATCACTGTATCTCCGTGCCTAATGACTTTCCGCGATAACCTAACATATGTTATACATATATATATTTATGTACTCACAGCCACATACGTAACGTTACGTAAGTATTGTAACTACTTATGTGCTTCTGAATTATTTTTATTTGATGTGCCCAGTGAAATGTATCTACGTACCGCGTACTTCATAGGGATAGAAGATAGAAGTAAGTGAAAATTGTAACTTACAATTTAATTTTCTACAGTAGGTACTAATCTTGCAGAATGCGTCATCTGTATAGCTACACATTATAAGTTACGCCTGGTCTAGTCGGGAGAAAGGCGACTGTTGATCCAAAGACCCCGGGTTCAAAACCACGCGCACCACTGTATTTTCGAAGTCATGTGCGTAATGCCGCTAACTTAAAACGGCGAAGGAAAACATCGTGAGGAAACCGACATGTACGTAGAATCTTTCCAAGTCATGTGTCAGCCACCCACCCGCACTTAGCCAGCGTGGTGGATTATAGCCTTGACTCGCTCCTTGCGAGAAAAGGCCCCGAGTTCCAGCAGTGGGAACACTTATACGAGTCCGCTCCCTCCCGACAAATAAAATACACTCAATATGGGCTTTATGTCATGATATTTAAGATATAGATTACATTGGCAACATAAATTAGCAGACTGCTGTCAGCAAGCGGTCCGCTAATTATTGTTGCCAATGTAATATGTATCTTAACGTGCATGGCATACAGCCCATGTTTGAGTGTATTTTATTTGTCGGGTTGTAGCAGAGTCGTATAAGTCGGCGCAGACCTTTAGGCGTGCCGGTAACGCGAACCCATACCTATTACATATATACATATACAGAGATCTAAATCAGATCTGATTTAGATGGCTGATTTCATACTCGTAAAATACATATATATACTATTATCTTTAGTCCATTGAAAAGTTACATTTGGGGTTGCGTTTTTTAGAGGACGCAATTTTATTTTTTTGATGTGTAGGGGGGTTCAGTGTAAAGCTAAAACCAAGTTTGTGGGGTCGCAACCCTTGTCCCACGGCCGCCATCCTGAAAATAGGGGTTGAAATGGTTTCTACGGTATATCTCTTAAACTATTTATTTGATTAAAAAAAATTGTTCACATTTTTTGTTGTAAATTAAATTCTCTACAACTTTGGTCCAGTAACTTTTTGTCGTAGAACTATAAATAATTCAGTTCACGAAAAGTAGGCACGCAGCGTGTACATGCTAATTAAATATACTATTGATAACAAGTTCTCTAGTTTTCTGGCCTCGTGGCTTAGTTGGTAGTAGCTCTGCCTGCGAAGCCGAGGGTCATGGGTTCGATTCCCACCCAGTGCAAATATTTGTGTGATGAATTCAAATGTTTGCAATGTTTGCACATTTATTTGTATAACCGTCATTTTTTTAAAAATACGTGTGCAAATATTCTGGACTGACGGACTTATTCATTTTTAAGTCTTCTCGCCAATTGTAATTAATACGCTTTTCCTTGTCCTAGATTGACATTTTAGATATTAGTAGGCTTACATCTAAAAACACCCTTTTCCTTGTCCTACATCTGTGAACTAGGTGGTGAAGCTAAGGTCGCTCGGTACTCGGGATCGTAATGAATCGAGGCGAAAACGCGCAGTTACCGGCCTCTGTTATACGAGAGCCTCGAACTATCCGCTCGACTGCGCCTGTATGGTCTAACTTCGGCCGATAAACTGGCGTCGCGCTATCCGAGCGAAATGGCCGTTGGCTAGTGTTTCTATATAATATGTATTTTTCTTTTATACTAGTAGCGTCATGTAGTCTTACCTGCGTAGTTTCCGTTATTTTCAAGGAATAAAAAGTAGCCTATGTGTTCTTCCAGACTACCTATAAATAATAATCTATTTGTGTTCCAAATTTCAATCCGATCCGTTCAGACGTTACGATGTGATTGAGCGCCAAATATCCAAACATTGACATTTATTACACTTGTAGAATTACACATAGAAATAAGAAACACCATATTCCTTGTCCTACATTTATGAACCAAGTGGTGAAGCTAAGGTGGCTGCAGATCGTAATGAATCGAGGCGAAAACGCGCAGTTACCGGCCTCTGTTATACGAGTGCCTCGAACTTTCCGCTCGACTGCGCCTGTATGGTCTAACTTCGGCCGATAAACTGGCGTCGCGCTGTCCGAGCGAAATGGGCGTTGGCGACCTAGTGTTTGTATCTTGTATCTTATTTTCATTTTATTATAAATGGAATACAGTATTATACAATAAAAAAACCGAGATGAGCAGAAATACTAAAGCTTAAAACAGTTATCACTGGTAAAAAGTAATGGTACCTATTTGTTGGTAACCTTAATCTGGTAGAATTCACTGAGGTCGCACACAGAATTTGCGAAAAAATTGGCAGCCATAGGTTATTATAACTTAGAATTTTAGTATTAAGTTAAATGTCACACAACACATCACTTGTATAGATACAGATATGCTGATGTCGGTGACACGAATTCGTAAGATTTGAAAAAAAAGAAAACGTGCAGTTATCGGGCTGTGTTACGAGAGCCTCGAATTTTCTGCTCAACTAGTTTTGGTGGGCCATTTTTTGTTTAATAGTTCAGATGTGATCCCATAATACATTTTATCAACATCGGTGTAGCTATTTTTGAAATATAAAAAATCCTAAAATTTACTTTTTACTCTATCTGGATGAGTTAGTGATGGCTTCTTATGACATTTAGTCGGGTGTCTGTCTGAATTTAATTTAATTTTAAACTAGTTGAACCGTGCGCGTGTTGCTACGCCATCTATCGAAAATTGGTCGTACCAATAAAAATTTTGAGCAAATTGGGTTTTTAGGTTCTAATGACGCAACCTTTAAAAGATAGACACATGCTGTCACGCAACGAAAGCTCTCAAAAAGCAATATTTTCCCATTTTTGTTACATTTTTCATTCATGCTCCGCTCTTGTTGATGGTAGCGTAATGTTAAAATATCCTATAGCCTTCGTCGATAAATGGTCTATCCAATGGAAAAATAATCTTTCAATTCGGACCAGTAGTTCCCAAGATCCTAGCGTTCAAACAAACAAACTCTTCAGCTTTATAATATTAGTGTAGATTAAAGTCGTTTTTACTTTTCGGAACAATACATTATTAATTTTAAAAACACTACACTGTGTGATTTATTATTTTATATTTGAGGGACGTTCTCAAATCAGGGTTTTATTATTTTTCGAGAACTATTATGGTTGGATTCAAATTGTACCTAATTCCAACTAGGTATAAGTATCATTTTGTACTAAATTGCTTGACGATACCTAATTATATTCCGTAGGGACACAGAATAGATTCCAGAGCTAAGCAGAGTCTAATTGGATTTCTTTAGTATTAGAAGCCGGCACCGATGACCTTAGTCCAAATTATCCTACTTCCTACCAAGTAACACTATTTGTTAAATGGCAATGTTTGTATTATATGATAAAGTTGCTAGCCTATCGGGTTTTTATCGGATACACTTCAGAGAGTGTGCAACTGATTTACATGATCTAATACCACCTTGCCCTTTTTCTATCGGAATGCTCGTAGCTCGAAAAAGCGACGTCGTTTCATGGTTGATGTTCCAAAGACACGAACGAAGAGATTTGACTCTACTTTTGTGATAAGAACGTCTAGGCTGTGGAATACGTTGCCTGAGTGGGTTTTTCCTGTTGGTTACAATCTTTGTGTCGTCAAATCGAGAGTGAATCGGTTTCTTCTAGGTAAACACGCTCCATCGTAGACCGTTTCATACGTTTACTGCTTGTTAGAGCAAGTAGTAAACCAATGAAACTTAAAAAAAAAGTGGATATTTGTTGCTCATTCACGTCGTACCGCCTGAACGTACCTAGCTGAAAATAAAGAGTGACGAGACAAGAAGGCCATGTGCCTGATGGTAAGCAACATGCCTGCCACATGACAGCACAGTAACACGCAGCTATAGGAACACGAAGAGTCCAAATCATTACCTAGCACTGCACTGCGCTAATCACCCAGATATCTAAGATGTTATTTCTCTAAGCCCTGTAATTTCTCTGGAAACATTGCCCTTCAAACCGGAACACAGTAATGTGCAAACATTACGGTGTTATAGTGGTAGAATAACTGGCAAAAGTATGGTACTTCCCCAGGCGGAATCTGCTAAGTCCTACCACTACAATGCATATTATTATATATATATATTATATATATATACGGATCGGGTTGAGATTTAGATAGAGCACAGTTAGATTATTGTCTAGAATAGCAAATATGCTATTCCTAATCGTGCTAAAATAACGGTAATCGAAACTACGCGGGTAAGACCACGGGGCGTCGCTAGTTAGAAATATTTTTGTGATATTTGGGACAAAGTAATTGACATTATTTTATTACTCACTTTGAAAGATTAGATCCATTACCTTTAACAAAGGAAAATGGAAAGGCACTGTACATTTTCTGTGTGAAGTTTATACTACATGTTTTCAAAATTAAATGTGTATTACATTATAGCTCATCATTTTAATCATGTCTGAACATCTGAACAGAAGAGGTTGAAAGTTAGAATGTGAACAGGAATAGGGTTTTACTTTTTACGCGGGGCACTACTAATAATAAGTAGGTAATACGTAATTAAATTACAATCTTTTCTTTCCTTTTCCCAATGTGTACCTACATTATTTCACTTTGAATATTTACCATAGGAGGACGCAATACATTTGGCCAGCTAACAAACTTTTTCACATTTGTTTGCGGGGCGCAGGGAGGGACGTATATTTCACACATTTGTAAACTTGAACTCACACAAGAGCAACAAATCTCTGTTTGTACTAAGACAAATGCTACACACCTAAACAAAACATGCACACATCTACGAAACGCTTTATAAAACGCGGTTTATCATTTTTGACAACAAAACTCATTTGACATTCATATAATATGGGCATTCATATAATATGTTAGAACTTGGCTCGTCCCCTAAAGGCCGATTTACATCAGACGAGCGAATGCTCATTCTATCCCCACTGTATCAAATTCATTTGGTGTAAACAAACGTAAGCATTCTTTCGTTGTTTTGTTTGCGTTCGCAAAGATTCTATGGAATATTTAATATGGAAAACGCTAAGAACAATCTTTCGTTTATACTAAAAGATTGAAAAGATTGCGAAAGAATGCTTTTGTTTCAGCTTTAGCTCTATGTTCGTTCAGTTTAAATCGGCCTTAAGAATAGTTGGTCTAAGGTCTTTCATATTGATTAGTTATTTATTCGTGTATCTTTTTAATATTATAAATGTCAATGTTTGGATGTCTGTTCATCAATCACGGTAGAACGTCCGAACGGATTGGCTTGAAATTTGGAATACACAGATAGTAGTCCGGAATAACACATGACATATACTACTTTTTATCACGGAAAAATAACAGAAACAAGATCTGCGCGTGGCTCTGCTAGTACACTAAATAAGAAAATGATCTATACTAATATTATAAAGCTGAAGAGTTTGTTTGTTTGAAGGCAAGGATCTCCGGAACTACTAGTCCGAATTGAAAGATGCTTTCTCTATTGGATCGTCCATTTATCGAGGACGGCTATAGGCTATTTAACATTACGCTACTCTATCAACAGGAGCGTGAATTAAAAATTTAACAAAAAACGGGGAAAATATTGCTTTTTGAGAGTTTTCGTTGCATGACAGCATGTGTCTATCTTTTAAAGGTTGCGTCATTAGAACCTAACGAATTTGTTCAAAATTTCAATTGGTACGACCAATTTTCGATAGATGGCGTAGCAACACGCGCACGGTTCAGCTAGTAAATAAATAAACTGATGAACGTATAATATATCGGTTTCGTCTAAAGTAAGAGTGTTCTATCATTGATAGGATCATCTCATCAAGCGAGCTATCAATCAAGTCACGAGAACTATCTAGTCTATAATATGAAACGTAGTGTTAGTTGTAACTTATAACCTAGTATTGGTGGATGTGAGATCTGGACGAATTTGAATGCAACTTTCACCGTTGACAAATGTTTTTTCGACGCGGTCCATTACTCGTGGTCGGTCATTAGTAATCTGTTAGTGTTAATGCAGAAATGAAAGTAAGCCTCAGGGTTTAACAATATAAATGTAAGTATATTGGGGTACACTTTTATTCGTGGAAAAAATGCATAATTTTGGCATACCCTTTCGCCCAAGGGAACGATTGGATTTTGTCAGACTCGGCACCACAAGGGGTACATACTTATTAGACTCAGATCCTATTCGTCCCATGGTCCTATCCTCGTCCTAGCACAGTCTATTAAATCATACAGTCGTTCGACGAAGCCGTCTAGACGGGGCAATTGTGCGGGGCGTGGGAGGTGAGACGCGGTAAGCACGCTCCTGCATTGCCTACATTCATCATCAACAGCCCACCAAACGTTCCCACTGCTGGGACTCGGGCCCTTCTCTCGCAAGGAGAGAGTTAAGGCCATACTCCACCACGCTGGCACAGTGCGGGTTGGTGGATGACACATGACTTCGAAAGATTCTAGGTACATGTCGGTTTCCTCACGATGTTTTCCTTCACCGTTTTAAGTTAGCGGCATTACGCACATGACTTCGAAAAGACAGTGGTGCGTGTGAGGTTTGAACCCGGGGTCTCCGGATCAGCAGTCGCCGTTCTCCCGACTAGACCAGCCGTAACTTACTAGACCAGCCGTAACTTCCTAGACCAGCCGTAACTTCCTAGACCAGCCGTAACGTAATTGCCTACATTACAATGTTAGTATTGCAGGAGCGCGGCTCAGGGCTGACGTATGTTTTAATTTTATTTTGGTGCCACATTATATTTGGTTTCTCCCAAGATCAAAGGCGATAAACTACTGGTAAAGTATTTCTTTATACTGTGGTTCTAGACTCCATACTTATAACACTCCGATTTTTTAAATGATTCTATTTCTAGAATCGAAATGTTAAATTAACCAGAAGAGTTGATGAATAAATCACAAGTACTCTCGCAAGTTCACAATTAATAAATAATTACTACGTATTCGTGCTCCCCGAGACCTTCATCTAAGATAATATCGTAAGTACACGTGCTCTTGAATTACAATGTTTGTTATTTATCAATTATAATTTGTATTGGTATTAATAAATAAACAGTCGTGTACTCGCTCCGTATTGATTTGTAGATTAGTTAATAAATATAAACTATAGTAACCTTGCCTATTGAAACTCGTACTTATCTATACTAATATTATAAAGCTGAAGAGTTTGTTTGTTTGTTTGTTTGAACGCTAGGATCTCGGGAATTACTGGTCCGAATTGAAACATTCTTTCTCTGTTGGATAGTCCATTTATCGAGGAAGGCTATAGGCTATTTAACATTACGCTACTATCAACAAGAGCGGAGTATGAATGAAAAATGTTACAAAAACGGGAAAAAATATTGCTTTTTGAGAGCTTTCGTTGCGTGACAGCTTGTGCCTAACTTAAAGTTTGCGTCATTAGAACCTAAGGTTAACCGAATTTGTTCAAAATTTGAATTGGTGCGACCAATTTTTGATAGATGGCGTAGCAACGCGCGCACGGATCAGCTAGTATTATACACACGGAGATTGGTACTAGAAGCAAGGTGAAAAACAAAAGCGCCTTATCTGAAATTTCGAGTAAAATGAAAAAGTGAGTCTTAAGGATATACTAAGGACACGGTACTTAACTCCGTTTATTGAAACATAAGTTTCTAAATTTGTAGGTTATGTTTTTTTTTTTAACTTTTATAGGTTTACACTTGACCGCCATCTCGCCTGATGTTAAGCGACGATGCGGTCTACGATGGAGCGTGTTTACCTAGAAAAAAAACCGATCCACTCTCGATTTGAAGACACAAAGATTGTAACCATCGGGGAAAACCCACTCAGGCAACGTATTCCACAGCCTAGACGTTCTTATCACAAAAGTAGAGTCAAATCTCTTCCTTCGCGTCTTTGGAACATCAACCATGAAACGATGTCGCTTTTTCGAGCTTCGAGCATTCCGATAGAAAAAAGGACAAGGTGGTATTAGATCATGTAAATCAGCCGCACACTCTCCGAAGTGTATCCGATATGTATGTTTTCTTTTTCCTAAGAAGTTTTGTTTAATTTAGCGCAATAAAGGAGTTTATCTATAAATCATAATATGCGGTGTTGGACTGGCCTCGTGGCTTAGTTGGTGGTAAGTAAGCCTGCATGCGAAGTCGAGGGTCGTGGGTTTGATTCCCACCCAGTGCAATAATTTGCGTGATAAATATTAAATATTATATTACTGTATCTGGGTGTTTGTATGTATTAATAGGTATATTTTTACATATATACTAGCGGTCCGTTCCGGCTTCGCTCGGATCATAACCTAGACACTGCCTGCAGCGCCATCTGCCGGGCTTATTTGTGAATTTAAACCATCCAGGAAATCCACTTGTATCCACAAAAAACAATCATTCAAATCGGTCACGCCGCGCCGTTTAGGAGGAGTTCACTGTAAAATGATGAAATTACTAAAATTACTATTAAATAAAGTGGCCAAGTGCGAGTTGGACTCGCCCATGAAGGGCGGAACCCTTCATGGGCAAGCTTGCAGCAAGTAACATTATATACATAGTACACATAGTTCTTGTAGTTCGTTGTAACTTTGATCGAAGTTTCAATAATAGTGTATTTTATGACGTACTAAAAAAAACTACTCATCAGATCGAGTTCAAACTAATTTTCGTTAGTAGTTTACATGGTAATGTACATCATATATTTTTTTTAGATTTTTCATTCTCTTACTTTAGAAGTTAGAGGGGGGGACGGACACACATTTTACCACTTTGGAAGTGTCTCTCGCGCAAATTATTCAGTGTAGACGAAAATGATTTTAGAAACCTCAACATCATTTTTGAAGACCTATCGACAGACACGTGTAGGTTTGATGAAAAAAAAAATGTTGAGTTTCAGTTCTCAGTATGGGGGGCAACCCTAATTTTTCTTTTTTTTTAATTTTTCTGTTGAAATCTTAATGCGGTTCACAGAATACATCTACTTACCGAGTTTCAACAGTGTAGTTCTCATAGTTTCGGCAAAAAGTGGCTGTGACATACGGACGGACAGACAGACAGACAGACAGACATGACGAATCTATAAGGGTTCCGTTTTTACGTTTTACGGAACTCTAAAAATAGGGGTTGGTGATAAAAGGGTAAACATTTAGGGTTGTATGTATTTTTTGATGCCACATTATAAAAAAATAAAAACAAAAAATGTTGTCCATAAATAAAATTAAAATAATTGGGGTGTACAACCCTTATCACTTAAGGGTATGAAAAATAGCTAGTAGCCGATTCTCAGACTTACTGAATATGCAAATAGAATTGGGTAAAAATCAGTAAAGCCGTTTCGAAGGAGTAAGGTAACTAAGAGCCGGTTTTCACGGAGCGGTTGCCAACAGAGACCGCGAGCGGGCGCGGCAGATTTGTAGGTATGTAAAATTGAATTCAAAACTCACAACGCGGTTTACGGCCGCGGCGGCTGCGGCAGCCGCAGTAGAAACCGCGAAAACCTGCGGTCTCGTGAGTATTGAAACAAAACCGTCGCGCGGCGCGGGCGCGGGCGCGGTTTGAAACCGCGCCGTGAAAATTGGGCCCAACACTGTGACACGAGATTTTTTTAAATAAGATATATATGTATAAGTATTATATCAGCTATCTGACTTCCATAGCACAAGCTTTGCTTAGTTTTGAGACACATGGTGTTGTATGTGAAATATCCACCAGTGTTTGTTGGACAAGAGAACTGACAAGATGTAGTGTTGGGAGGCGGAACGGTCGTTGAAGCGGTAGTCAAGTGATGATAAGCGTAACTTCGGAATACCATTGCATAACACATGTGTTATCTACAACATTTTATTAAGACACAACGGCACATACATAGTAAATACACTTAAGAGCCGGTTTTCACGGCGCGGCTGCCAACAGCGCCCGCGCGCGGGCTCGGCAGATTTCCATATAAAATTCAATTCAAAACTCACGACGCGGTTTACGGCCGCGGCGGCTGCGGCAGCCGCGCGGCGCCCGCGTCGCTGCGCGCGATTCTTGCGCACTAGCTTTTCGCAGTAGAAACCGCGAAAACCTGCGGTCTCGTAAGTTTTGAAACAAAACCGTCGCGCGGCGCGTAGCCGCGCCCGTGCGCGGGCGCGGTTTGAAACCGCGCCGTGAAAATTGGGCCTTACAGAGCTAGCATATGAAATTGATGTACGAGACTTGCGGTAAGAACTTTAAAAGACGAACACAAAAAGGATGATTGGCCATAAACAAAGGAAGTGTGGTAATTGTAAGTAGTTATGTCACAAAAACATTAAAAATTTCGTCACAAGATAAGCACTTTGTTATTTAATATCATCACACTCGTAATCAATCAAATGTTTGATCTTAATAAATATAAACTCGTGCGAAGACGGTAGAACGGCCGCTAGTCTTTTAAAAATTCACATCACATTGGATCACTTGTCGATGCATCAAATGTCTCATTAATATAAATGCGGATATAAAAAAAACCAGTAAGCACATTTTAATCAAGCAGTGAACGGTCGACCTTGTCCTGTCTACCGCTTACAATGCTTGGGTTATAGCACAGCAACGTACCTATCGGTATTGCAATCGAGGTTTATGATTTTTTAGGCTTATTATTGTAATGTCCTTTGCTGTAGGACAATGGCAGAGGCCGTGACTTTTTCCTATTCTTATCGTTCCGCCAGTTTCGCAATATTGTCGCATTTGTGCGAAGACTTTTCCAGAACTTGATCTTGAATAGATTAACAGGGAAATTGCAAGTTTAGCGGTTTTTCGTCGGACATATTTCGGAGAGTGTGATTTGACCTTGCCTTTTTTTCTGTCGGACTGTTCCATAAACCCAGAGATTTTCTGGAGTTTATGGAGCAATGCCGTTCCATGGCTATTGTCCCAAAGACCAAACGAAAGGCTTTGACTCTACTATCGTAACATAACATGTAAACAATGGATTGCGTTGCCTGAGTGGATATTTCCTGGTGGAAGTAATCTGGACATCTTCAAGTCTAGATTTAATCGTTTTCTTCTAAGTTAGCGCGCTCCGTAAAAGGCTGCATTGTCGCTTAACATCCGGTGAGATAACGGTCAAAAGCAAAACTATTATTATCGATTGAGCCGGTTTTATTTCTTTTAATATGCCGTATCTAGTTATAGACAACTTTAATCGTGCAATTACGTATCAGGGTTAAAAGATATTTGCATATATATTATATTATGTATACCGTGAAGTTATATACTCAAGTGGCGTTAAGCATGCCACTTGCCAAGATGCAGGAATGCTAAGTGCAATACTTGTAAGTCTTTGACAGTGCGATCGCAGTGTGATGGTAAATGAAACCCTGAAATACCGTGTGGCATTGGCTGGGTGATATTCGATAGTTGTGAGTTGTGAGGCATCTGGATTGCGAATACGGACCAAAATCCTAGCGAAAAACAATAATATGTCTGCGGTTCCTGTATTGCTCTATAACTACAGATATACCACACATAGTAACCTTGCTATATGTACATATAATGTATTTTTAGTTTTCAATCTATGGCGGGAATACGATTGGGTTTTATAAGTTTGACGTCTGTGGCATCGTAGCTCACGAACTGATGAACCGAATTTGATTTTGTTTCATTTGAAAAGGAAATTAGTCGGGAGTGTTCTTTGGGCTCTCTCAATATGGACTTCAAATGAAAAAACTTAGTAAAAGTAGAATACTACTTACTTAAATACTTATAGCAAATTTAAAATCATTGATTAGTAGAGAATACTAAATACTCGTAATTTTGGCAAATTTCAAAACCAAGATGGCAGCCATCAAATGTCTAGAGTTTGTATTTTTTTTTAATTTGATTGGTTTTTTTCTTTAAAAAGAGAATTGCGGCAAATAGGCTTTTCTGCCTACTGTACGTTCTACGCGTAAACCTACCCTGTAGAAAGTGCCGGGACCTACTAAACTAACCAATTAACTTTACACACAAACGTGTATTACATATGTGTGTATTCTTTTACCACTATTGAAAACAAACATACATTTACAATTCAATAAAAACTGAATCCATTAAATACCATTATCCCAAATAAACCATAGATCTTTTATTACACTTCTATACAACATTTAAGAGCAAAAGTATCCATGAATTGTTTATTATCCCCGCACGCCAAGCGAAAGCCAGAAAAGATTAACTCGTACCCGCAAATCTTGAAATTCGGGCACATAAAAGTAGTCCCATAAAATACAACCCGGTTCTGTTTGTTACGTCGCTCATATTTAAAGCTAGCTTTAATATTCTAATGCTGCGAACGAGGTTCTTTGTTATATTATCAAGATGGAACCTTGACAATGAGTAATATTTCCTTCCGTGGAATCTCTGCAGCTCTTTAAGTGATAATAAATCCGCTGGGAGTTTAGATGTAAGCGTTAAATACGACGAGGTTACTGGCTTCTGCTTATAATACAATACTTCAGACGGTATAACCGACTATTGAGAGAATTAACGGCTCAGCTTCGTACTAAACCTAGTAGAGTATCTTGCGAAACTTTTAGAATCGTCAAGCGCATGATTTTACTCAAATTTGCTCATCATTTCAAATCTTGCCATCGGTCTACATTATAAAAAAATCATCCGAGATTTAGACTAGTATGTGCTCGCGACAATATCCGCTCATAATTTTATAAATGACTATTCCCTGAAATGAAATCAATGGAGGATGAAAAGTAGGGTAGGTATGTGTTATACCGTGATAAATTTGAATTCCAAATTTCTGGTTGATCTCTCCAGTTCTATTCGATGTGATTATGCATATTCATATTATTTACCAACGCACACACACACACGTACAAAAGCACACGCACTCGCACACATACACATACGCAACGGGCACGCGCACTCACGCACGCCCGTGCGAGCATATTCGCACACCTTCAGATGCACACACATACTCCTAGCACAGTATAAAGAAATACTACCACTAGTTCATCGCCTTTGATCTTGGGAAAAACGCCGCTTATGTCTGGACACGGGTAGGGTTGTCGCAAACATAATTTTGTTAGAATTTGTTTGTTCTTAATACATACGGAAGACGTTAGCCCTGAGCCGCGCTCCTGCGGTACTTGTAATGTAGGCAATGCAGGAGCGCGCTTCCCGCGTCTCACCCCGGCGGCTTCATCGTACGACTGTATGATTTAATATACTGTGCTGATACGTACACGCAGGTACGCATGCACCGCACGCACGCACGCACGCACGCACGCACGCGCTGTCGCACACACAAATACATACACTAGGATATCTAGGATAGCACGTACATACATTAGCCCGTAGATCCTGCCCAGGGGTGTTTATCCCCGAGTGCCTCTGGCCGACTAGTCGGCCCGTCTTTATTGTCTCAATAGAAACCTGCCCACGGCCGTAATCGTCGCTCGTTTACGTTTCTCCCGCCAATTTATGGTGTTTCGCGATGACATAACTCCGTTGCAAATTGCCCTATAAAAGTTATTTGTGCGTTCTCCGTAGCTGCAGTCGTCGGAATTAAAGCTAATTAAGTAGGACTGACGTCGAGAAACCGAAGCCTTGGTAGCTTAGTGGTGAGAACTTGCGGTACACAATTCAAAACCCGCTTGGACCTCTGAGAAAATGCACTTTGTTAGGTACATTTGTCACAGTTTGAGTAACATATAGTGGTCACTCTTTGCAGAATCCGCCTGGGGAAATACCACACCTCAAAGTTATTCTACCGCCAAGCAGTAATGTGAAGAGACATCACTGTGTTTAGATTTGAAGGACAATGTTTCCAGTGAAATTACGGGGCATAAAGATGAAACATCTTATATCTCTGGGTGACAAGCGCTGTGCTAGGTAATCATTTGGACTCGTCATGTTCTAATAGCTGCTATTCATTGTTCTGTAATGGCATAGAATAGATAATATAGATAGAACGGACACTCCCCACCCCCCGCCAATTTCAAGCTTCCTCCCCCTCGCGGACGCGAGGCGGACTCAACGAAGGGTTATTATATCGGACGATAATTTTCTGAGAATACGACCATGATGCTGTATTATTTAACAAAATGGTACCAAATTTTTCGTCTATTATACGAAACAAGAATATGAGATTTTTAATTTCATAAGAATTTCTACAAAGATTGAATCATTTTTATAAACTGTGTTAAGCTATTCTGGTTAGAAGTAGGTAGGCCTACCTATAATGAAATACGCGATATGTGGAGTGATTAATTAATATATTGTCAGAATAAAGTTTTCTCTTTGGGTAAGTGTACTTAACTAAAAATCAATTCGTCCATGGTACCTTTATTATCTCCTATTTTGTTTTAAATCTTCTCCCTTCTGATTGTTGATGAAAGTTATATTTACCTACATTAAAGATCGAACACTAACTAGGTAAGATTGTAAGCCACTTCTTAACACAGGCAGGTGAACTCACAGCTATTCCATAAAATAATTTAGTAACCCTAGATGACACGCACACATGCGTAAATGTGTTCGAACGACATATGCGTAGTTGTGTGAGTGTAGGTATGTCGACTTCACCGTTTGTTTGGAGTTTAGGCCGAGTGTCCGGGGTGTGGTAATGGGCAGGCATGTTGCTTACCACGAGGCACGTGTCCTGCTCGTCACTGTACTACAAAAAAATACATCCAACTTGAATCGATTAACAACACAGCCCATGTGACTCACATACTGTTAGAAAGGATAATTAAAATTAATCAAATAGTTTTTGAGTTTATTCATAAGAAAACAAGCATAGCGTCGACGACGATACAAAACGATACCCACCACGATGCGTATTCGACTCGCACTGGGCCAGCCAGCGTGGTGCATTATGGCCTTGATTCCTTACGAGTGACGGCCCCGAGTCCCAGCAGTGGGAACATTTAGCGGGCTGCTTACGATGTCAAGCAATCTAATATGTGGTTCTCTATCGTAATCGATTTGCGCGAACTTCGATTTGCGGCCTCATAACATATGCATGAACGAGCGTACTTATCTATGTCGATCCGTCGAATTCATTACACGTACAGACTCTGATAAATATACGAATCGTATCAGACGGTCGGCCTCGGCTTGTGTTTTTTTTGTGCAAAATATAAATATATAGCTACTGACTTCTTAGAACTAAATCAGGTTATATATAATGCTATAGCTATTGGCTAAAGCCATCGCCGATACGCGTCTAAAATGTGGAATAGTTTGCCTGAATGCGTAAGGCTGCATTTCTACCAGAGATGTGTGAGGATGCATTGCGAGGGATGTGTTTGTAAAGAACCAATACTATCGTTCATTTACCTTGGTTAGTACAGCCCTGGTGGAAACGGCTCAGCGGAGCTAGATTTTTGCGCATATAAAATAAGCGAGGGATGTGTGCGAGGAATGAGTTGCGAGGTTTGCGACATACTGTACCAGCCAGTCCACAGACGGAGTCGCAACGCATCCTCGCACCACACATTATTCACAGCTCCGCTACACATCCTCGTACGACACATTTTCCTTGCACAGCATTGGTGGAAACCTCCACACATTTTCACAGCACAGCTAGAGATCCTCGCACGACACATTACCCTCGCACGTCTCTGGTGGAAACGCAGCCTAATACTATATGTTTTATCCGCGTTTATATTAGCATACTTATTTGTGTACTAGCAGTGCCTTCCGGTTTTGTCTGGCCTCGTGGCTTAGTAGGTCGTAACTCTGTCTGTGAAGCCGAGAGTCATGGGTTCGATTCCCACCCAGTGCAAAAATTTGTGTGACTAATTCAAATATTTGTACTGTGTCTGGGTGTTTCTATGTATTATAAGTATGTATTTACATCTATATAAGTATTATATCAGCTATCTGGCCGCCATATTACAAGCTTTGCTTAGTTTGGGGTCAGATGGTGGTGTGTGTGAATTGTCCACCAATATTATTATTATATTTTTTGTTAACCGCGCTTTTCCCGTTCACGTTATTTTCCCGTAAGAAAATAGCCTGTGTCATATTACAGACTGTAATATGTGTTCCGAATTTCAACACGATCCGTTCAAACGTTTCAATGCGATTGAGCAACAAACATCTAAACTATCGAACCACTTAACTTTCGCATTTATAATAATAGTAAGAAGTAAGATTGGGATGTAAAATCCTAGTACTAATCTTATCTTTCTTAACATACATATATAAATCTCCTGTCACGATGTTTGTCCGCGATGGACTCCTAAACTACTTAACCGATTTTAAATTAAATTGGCACACCGTGAGCAGTCTGGTCCAACTTGAGAGATAGGATAGTTTTTATTTCGACTTAATATATATAAATCTCCTGTCACGATGTTTGTCCGCGATGGATTCCTAAACCACTTAACCGATTTTGAATTAAATTGGCACACCGTGAGCAGTCTGGTCCAACTTGAGAGATAGGATAGTTTTTATTTCGATTAATAGTCTTTAAATGACAATATCCGAGCGCAGCCGGAATGGGCCGCTAGTAATATTATAAATATCAATGTTTGGATATTTAGTTGTTGGTTGCTCAATCGCGACGTAAAGTCTGAACGGATCGGGTTGAAATTTGTAACATGTTATAGATTATAGTCTGGAAGAATACATACGCTACTTTTTATCCCGGAAAACTAACGAGAACGAGAACTAGTACTTGCTAGTAATATTATAAATGTCCATGTTAGGACATTTATAATATTTGTTATATTTTGATGTTTTTTTTTTTTTTTAAATAAAGAGTGACGAGACGAGCAGGACATGTGCCTGATGGTAAGCAACATGCCTGCCACATAACAGCACAGTGACACGCAGCTATTGGAACATGGAGAGCCCAAATCATTACCTAGCACTGCACTGCGCTCGTCACCCAGAGATCTAAGTTGTTATATCTCTAAGCCCTGTAATTTCTCTGGAAACATTGCCCTTCAAACCGGAACACAGTAATGTTTGCACATTACTGCTTGGCGGTAGAATAATTGGTAAAGGTGTGGTACTTCCCCAGGCGGACTCTGCTAAGAGTCCTACCACTACAAAATTTTGTTACTCAAAAATTGTTTTGTTTTGTTACTCTTTGTTACAAAGTTTGTTGCTCAATCACGCCGTATCGTTTCAACGGATCTGGTTGAAATTCGAAACACAGTTAGATTATAGTCTGCAGGAACACAACGTGACCAGGTTCTGGAAATAACGAGAATAACGAGGCATTGCTAGTAATTATTTTAAAGATTTCCCTCACAAACCAGTAACATCCCTAACTACAACGTACAACGTCTAAACCCCGCACTAAGCACCGCATCGCGTGCCAAGCGTCTAATCATTAACGATAGCACTTTAAATAACATTTGAAGATCGACATTAAGCCCCTAAACCTAATCCATTTGAAACAATCAACCGTACTAAATCTCCAATAGTGTCACGAAAGAAAAACAGCTTAGTATTAAAAACTTCGCACATAATTTAACAAAAATCTTTGTTTAACAACTTGCCTTGTTTGCGAATAACTTCTGGAAAGTTTCTTTCGGACGAACGAAATTCTCACGCTCGCATAACAAACCGTGTAATTTAGGTTTTACGTTTTCTGAAGACAAAGAATGAATGGGTGTTCGAAAAACCTACGTAGTTGAATTTCAATTCGGTCATTTGCATATCTGCGCCAGATGTAAATACGGTACAAAATATGGTTTGCTAACGAGACTGTCGCAGTAAAGTTAATTTTACTGCGGCCGCACATGAAGGTGGCATTCTCAGCGTGCAACGTTCGTGATAAGAGTTCTAATGAACGTCTAGCTTTGTAAATAATCAACAGAGTCCCGCGGTTTCACCTACTTAAGTCAACGTCTTATAATTCGATGAAGCCGGCTGCATGCACGAAAAAACATGACGTCATGCGCCGTTACCGCCGTTACCTCGCCGCATGACGTCATGCGGCGTTACCTCGCTCTAAGGCGTAGTTGAAGTTGTCACGTTCAACTATCGTAAGTAAACCGACTTTACAGACAACCATTTTTTTTTGTCCAGTTTTAAGAGCTATCTACTCATTAGCCAAAACAAATATCAACTGGTAAAAAACACATTAAATTTCTACAACTTCTTGGCTTCAAAATAGTAGTTTTATTGTTTTGTTAATCAACTTATTGTTTAAATAATCGCCTCACAACGAAACCATGAAAAAATAAAATAATTGTAGTTATCATGCATCTCCTCGGAAATCCTTCATTATTTTGATTTTGTACTTACACCAACGGATAGACAATTCCATTACAAACATTTTGGTAGATTTTTTTTTTCAAAAGACCAAAATCTGATGTTATAAAGACTTTATTCTAAAATTTGAGCGTAAAACAGCGACAAATCCTACTGTTTCTCTCTTGCTCTTTCTTGCGGTGTGCGATAAGGTAAGAAATACTCAAGGTCATTGCTCGGGGTACGCCCTTAATTCCCAATGCCATAAAAATAGTCTATGTGTTATTCTAGACAATTGTCTATCTATGTACCAAATTTCATCCAAATCCTTGCAGCAGTTTTTACGTGAAAGAGTAACAAACATACATCCTTACAAACTGTCGCGTCTATATTATTAGTTTGATTAGCAGCACCCCGTGGCTTTACCCACGCACTTACCTTAATTTTCCCGCAGTAAAAAGTAGCCTGTTATTACTATTGCAAATTTCAACTTAATGCGTTCAGCCGTTCCAACGTGGTTGAGCAACACACATCTAAACTTTGGTATTTATATTAGCTACTAGCAGCGCCCGAAGTTACCGTTCCCAGTGTTCCCGTTGTTTTCTCGGGATAAAAAGTAGCCTATGTGTTCTTCCAGACTATAATCTATCTGTGTTCCAAATTTCAGCCCGATCCGTTCATACGTTAGGACGTGATTGAGCAACAAACATCCAAATATCCAAACATCCATACATTGACATTTATAATATTAGTAGGATAGGATTACGGCTCCCACAGTACAAAGCTTTGTAGTAACATAATCTAGTGCCAGCCTGCCAGCAATAACCACAAATATTTGTTATTTTCTAGGTATCTATTTATGAAGAGTCCAAATCATTACCTAGCACTGCACTAACCACCCAGAGATATAACATGATTTATATATGCCCTGTAATTTCTCTGGAAACATTGCCCTTCAAACCGGACCACAGCTATGTTTGCCCATTACTGCTTGGCGGAAGAATACAGCCACTACAAAATTAATTAAAGCAAGAAGGCTGAAAGCAGTGAAACTAGTTTATATACCAGTTGAATTCTAAGTTAGTAACGGTCGATACTGCAGCCGTGCTCCGCAGAATAGTCGCGGTTACCTCGAGGGAGCGTTCCGAGTCTAATCCTATTTGAATATCCACTTTAATTCCACTAACCTTATTTGCCATGAAAATGTCCTTAATGCTAATAGATACAGTGATCTGTACTTACCTGGGCCCTTATCGTGGGTTCCTGATCGGGATAGTGATTGCGTGATGTTGGATTTGTTAATTTATTTGGAACATGCAATGTGTCCCTAAATATGGTCAATGTTTTAGCGTTTTTATGCATTTACTAGTATTAACATGTCTGAGCGGTAGATGAAACCGCGGGAGTTTCATGCGCATGGTTCCCGATCCACTTTGTTTTCGCGGGTTAAAAAGTAGCCTATATACTTTTCCAGACAATAATCTAACTGCGTTCCAAATTTTAACCCGATCAGACTTGCCGATGTGATTGAGCAACAGGGCATCGGGTAGCATCGGGTGGTTTCATTCACGTGGTTCCCGATCCTCTTTAGTTTCCCGGGATAAAAAGAAACCTGTGTTTATCTATTATCAGACTATCTGCTATAAGTACCAAATTTCATCAATAAACCTTCACTAGTTCTTGCTTTTCAACCCGATCCGTCCAGACCTTACGACGTGATTGAGCAACAAACATCGAAACATTGACATTAATAATAGGATTCCTTCTATTTATTAATCGGAAATGTTATTCAGTTTGGTTCACGAAACACCAGTAGGTACGTATGAAAATAAGCACGTTAGCAGAATATCAAGTAATCACCATCGCAATCGTGCTTCCGTAGTAAAACCTCAACCATGGCTTACCGCACAGATTCAGATTAATTGAGTCTTTACGCCGCTGAGATTGTTTGTCCTGATTATGTTTGCTCCTCAACTCGTCTAGTGTCCGTGCCATCACTGAACTCCTTTGACTGAAGCGTTGAACTACATTACTCTTCGTACTAGATACCACATGTATAATTAGAAAAATACGACAGTACCGCCATTTGAAAACGATCCCGGGTGTCGAAGTTTACTCGATATCGTGTTCAAACAACCGGAGAAGGACGTATTACGTCAATTTCCTTTTATTTTTTTTTCATGTTTATGTTCTCGATTACCTTCGGGATTAGCTCAATTTTTTTTTCTAAACAAAATTGGGGTTAAGGTAAACTCGAATCGGCATTGGAGTCGTTGAAATGAGGCTTTCCGTACAGCGACAGCGATACGAAAGCTTTTAGTGTCTGATACTTTACGAGCGAGTTTGTCGTTTTCGTATTTCAACGAAATTACGTTTTTTTTTATTAACTCTTCCGTATACTATTCTAAATGTATTTTGGGCCAGCAAAAATGTCCATAATATATTTGTATTAATCACAGATTATGGAAATAATTTTTGGATTAAGTAATACACAATTAGCATATTTATCAAATCATCATCATCTGCAGCCTGCGGACGTCCACTGCTGGACATAGGCCTCCCCCAGTGATTTCCACAATTACCGGTTTTGTGCCACCTCCATCCATCTACTTCCCGAAATGTATCAAATCAATCGCCTCTAAATGTAACACTGCGCATAGATGCCTATTATGGCATCGCTGGCAGTATTGTCCCGCTGAATTCCGATTGACAATCTTGGCACCAAGTACCTACTCGGGAGTCGTCGCCGTTTACGCTCATTCGATGTCCTAACACCCTAACTAAATCCGTTTGTCTCAACGCCCCAACTGACCAGCGTCTCCATCGCTATAGGGGCATAATGATAGAGTGCTCTATTTACTTATGTATATATTTACAGTTGGGTAAAGATAGCCCCCAGTGCCCTCGACTTAATCAGGTTCCTAGTAGTAGTAGTAGTCTCCGAGCTAGTATTTCCATCGCATTGGAAGACGATGTGTGGGTCGACTGACCGATAAGCGTTCACTCTGAAGAAATTTCATCTCACCGATGGTACATACTATGATGGTGGAAGTTACGGCTGGTCTAGTCGGGAGAACGGCGCCTGCCGATCCGGAGACCCCGGGTTCGAACCCCATACGCACAACTGTCTTTTCGAAGTCATGTGCGTAATGCCGCTAACTTAAAATGGTAAAGGTAAACATCGTGAGGAAACCGACATGTACCTAGAATCTTTCGAAGTCATGTGTCATCCACCAACCTGCACTGGGCCAGCGTGGTGGATTATGGTCTTAACTCTGTCCTTGCGAGAGAAGGCCCGGAGTCTCAGCAGTGGAAACATTTAGTGGACTGTTAATGGTGGTTGATGATGGTACATTCTGCTCACATGGCTAGATATTATTACTAAAAAATAATAATCGCAGTATCGCAAACTGTCGCCTGTTTAAGATTGCGTGATTATTCCCTACGAATGCAAGTCAACTAATAGCCTAGTAAGCGTTAGCGATTGATCCATTCGCTACGTAGCGTAGTAACTGGTAACTATGTTGTACGCTCACCGGATCCATTACGGCCTTGTTTAACTATTTACCGCATTACGCGGCTGCAGCTGAGCGAAACTGGAAATTAAGAGTTTGAGCATTCGTCTATGACGATGTTTGCATTGTCTACATAATCTTATACGAGACACGTTCTAAAAGTCTCATAAGCAACGATAAGTACTCTTGTTCGGGATAAACCTTCAAAAACTTGAAAATCGCTGCAAAGTTGCTAGCTTATCGATTTTTTAGGGTTCCGTAAAACTTAGAAACGGAACCCTTATAGATTCGTCATGTCTGTCTCTCCGTATGTCACAACCACTTTTTTCCGAAACTATAAATACGTATAGTACGTTACGTACTATATGTACGTTGAAACTTAGTAAGTAGATGTATTATGTGAACCGCATTATGATTTTTACATTAAAAAAATGGCAGTCATAGGAACTGCCGATAGAAGTGAAAACTTATAAATCAGAATTTGATAGCTTACTATGGAAACTACACGGGTGTAACCGGAAGGCATGAGCCAATAGGAAATGCTGACGCATTTCTAGATGGCCATGCCATGATGGCGAGGCCACGCCCTTTCAGCATTTCCCATTGGCTGACGCATTTCTAGATGCCCAATCGCCAAGTTCCCGAGTTTACCCGAAGATTTCTTATCATACCCGAGCGTGACGGTAGAATTCAATTTACACCCCACGAAAAATTTGTCTAGGCGCGCTTAAAGAAGTTTTCACTTCAAAATATAAAAAATACTATAAATTAGTTAGGGTAATTAGTTAGTTATACTTAGAACTGAAACTAAAAAAAATTTTTTTCATCGAACCCATACGTGTGGGGTTCTTTAAAAATGATGTTGAGGTCTCTAATATTTTTTTTCTTTACTGAATAATTTGCGCGAGAGACACTTCCAAAATGGTTAAATGTGCCCCCCCTGTAACTTCTAAACTAAGAGAATGATAAAACAAGAAAAATATAAATTATGTACCTACATTAACCATGCAAACTTCCACCGAAAATTGGTTTGAATTCGATCTAGTAAGTAGTTTTTTTACTACGTCATTAAAACTATTATTATAACATCGATCAAAGTTACAACGAACTACAAAACCTATGTATTATGTTACGTGCTGCTTCGGAACCCTTCATGGGCGAGTTCAACTCGCCGCTTTTATTATTGGATACATTTCGGACAGTGTGGACCTGATTGCATGATCTAATTCTACCCTGCCCATTTTTCTATAGGACTGCTCTTAGCTCGAAAATAAGACATCGGTTCAACGGTGACGGAAAATATTGTAAGGAAACCGAAATCTCCTTAATATCTTTCGAGGTCATATTATATCATCCACTAACCTGCGGGTTAGGCCATCACGCTGGGCCAGCGTGATGGATTATGGCCTAGACTTATCCCCTAGCGAGAGAAGGCCCCGAGTCCCAACTGTGGGAACTTTTAGTGGGTAGTCTAACGCTTACCGTCTTCTCGTTAGGTTTCTTCTCAAAAAAGCGACATCGTTTCATGGTTGATGTTCCAAAACAACGAACGATGAGATTTGACTCCACGTTTGTGATAAGAACGTCTAGGTTGTGGAATGCGTTGCCTGAGTGGGTTTTTCCCGATGGTTACAATCTGGGTGTCTTCAAATCGAGAGTGAATCGGTTTCTTCTAGGTAAGCACGTTCCATCGTAGATCGCATCGTCGCTTAACATCAGGCGAGATAGTGGTCAAGTGCGAACCTATCACAGTTAAAAAATAAAATGTAAGTATTATAGGTAATTCATTGTAAGTGAACTGTCTAACATATTATACAGTTTGCTATCGGTGTTATTGAAACCTCTGACAGGTCAGCCATTAGCTCCTCATTGCAATCGATACCACCCTTAATAGCAATTAATTACTGTTATTACGCAATGATTAGATACTTAGGCCATATTATACACAGTAGCGATTGTGTCTACTGAATAGTAGACCACCCACAGTCGGGAATCTTTTTAGAAGTTACATTCGATGTTTTTGTTCTCTGTCTGGTTATTATCACACTAATGTTTGTGTGTTTGTATGTGTGTCAGTGTGTATGTTTGTTGCCACGTGTCTCTGAAATGGCCGGACGGATTTGAAGGAAATCAAAAAAGAAAGTAGAGTACATTAACTGGACCCTCTTCGTTCCAGTCTTTCATTCAATTGTTGCTCAATCATGTCTGAACACCTGAAAAGATCATGTTGAAATTTAACTAAACACAACTACATTATAATCTGAAAATAGCACATAGGTTGCTTTTCATTATATTTCGCTATTTCTAGCTAATGACCCGCGCTGTGAGCTGACCTATGCGAGATGACATATACCTACAAGGTATAATAAAAGCGAAGCGGTTAAATTGATGCCTATTCAAATCTTCACGTGAGAGATTTAGTGTGAGGTTTCAAAATTGAAGTTGCGGAACGTAATCGTATCTAAACTATTATCGTGTTTGCGTCGGCACCGATAGGGCTCATTTCGTTCGCCACTAATTGGCCATAAACACTTATCAGGCGCATTCCAACCCATTTGTACTGCTTCTACGAGCCAAATAGCGCATTCTCATGAGTTATTAGTAAAGCAATCGACGGAATCCCGATACCAAGGTACTAGCATTTGCGGATTTCCGAAGCACGAATCGCTACCCACTCCGATGTACGAGCAATTCTGTTATTATTTTCAAGGAAATATAACTGAGATACCGGATAGTACGACCCCAGAAACTAGAACGAAGCGTGGAGCATATCATAAATTCTACAATATAAGGTTTTCCCGCAGCTAGTTGCCTTTTCGAGTGAACTTCCTTTCAGCTCCGGGAATATGTTCGCTTTGTTTTGTTGTGTTTGCGAGTTAGAAACGGCAAATTGTCGGATTACACAACTCCTAAGTTGCTCGGTCAACATCGCTGTGGAATCTTAAATTCCACGCTACGTACTTACTCGCTCGTTTTTGTGACTTCATGCGTATCGAACATAATACCGAGCTACACGAGTTGCAAGGAAAAACAATTCTCCGATGTTTCGTAATTAAAAACAACATTCTCTTTGTTGTTTTGGGGATCGAAAGTTCCTTCACAAACAAAGCTTAATTTCCCAAATTGGCTATTAGCGGAAACCTTTGGCGGGACCGAGATGTTTTTCTTCAAATCTGTTTTTCTTTTACTTAAATAACGGCTAATATAATTTAAGATGTTTGTCGCGAATTTGGTGATTTATGTTTGTTTCCTTTGCTGGCCTGCTAGTTCCGTTTCGCTCGTTCGGATTTCCTTTCCCTGGGGGTCTGTGTAAATAAGCTCTCCGAGTTTTGTTTGCCAGTTTAACGACTGTAAATTCTATAAGAAAAACAGCAGACACGTTTAAATATACTTAGGGAGCTGGCTGCAACAGACGGCGAGGTCACCAGAATTACATATTTATGAGAATTAAAAATGTTTCTTATTGCTACGTAAATAGTGCAACATTTAATGTTGACGCTTTGAGAATTATTGCATTTGAAACGTTGACTCCTGTGTGGTTCTATGTGTTGACCTAACTATAAAACGATTTGATGATTAGAACGATTCATAACGTTTGAATAATTTATTTACTTTTCTTTCACAATCTTAGGAAAGTATCCTAATAGAGCCATAGTTTCGCTTCATCCTATAAGGGAAACACACTATTCATACGTCTTGTTAGCATTTGTAGCCCTTGTCTCGATCGACAAATAAGTATTTTTTGTATGGGACGGAACGAACGCTGATACCAGCATAGCACCACTCAGCTATTTGAATGTAAAGAGTTCAAATCATTGCTTAGAACTGAATTGTTCTGCTATAATCAGCCAGTGATACAATCAGACATTTTTCTCTTTCACAATTTCTGCTAAATATTAAATATCTCGTTTAAACGTTTCTACTAGCTCTGTTCAGATCATACAACGGAAGAAAACACCACGCGTGCTCACCCCACCGCGAAATGGGTCTCATCGGTGTTTACCTTTAAAATTTCCAGCGTTACACCGGTAGCTACAGCCATCCGTTCTCGAACTTCCTTCGTATCCTCGACGTAAATAAGCGGCTCCCTTTGTTTGCCGTTCACGGTTGTAAATTGCGCGGCAATAGCGGTGTGGCGAGACTCAGGCGCCATGAACGGAAGCAATTCAACTCTTTACCCGCTTGCATATTCATAGGCCGGGGAAAAATTGCTTCAATCCACGTATTGGCCCATATTTTATCACTGGACACTCTGTGGTTGGACTCGTAAAAGGGGGGGCTTAATTTTCAATGCATTTTTCAGTGTTTGATGCTTTGAAGCATTTTGTTTATCCTACTAATATTATGAATACGAAAGTTTTTGAAGTGAAAACTTCTTTAGGCGCGCCTAGACAGATTTTTCGTGGGCTGTAAATTGAATTCATTCGTCACGCTCGGGTATGATAAGAAAGCTTCGGGTAAACTCGGGACCATGGCTATTGGCCATCTAGAAATATGTCAGCCAATGGGAAATGCTGAAAGGGTGTGGACAGGCCATCATGGCATGCCCATCTAGAAACGCATCAGCCAATGGGGAATGCTGACGCATTTCTAGATGACCATGCCAAGATGGCGAGGCCACGCCCTCCGGTTACTCCCGTGTAGTTTCCAAGGTAAGCTATCAAATTCTGAGTTTTAAGTTTTCACTTCTATCGGCAGTTCCTATGACTGCCGATTTGTTTTTATGTCTGTTGCTGTCGATCAAGTCAGAACGGCTCAACGGATCGTGTTAAAATTTGAAACACAGTTTAATTATACCTTGGAATAACAAAGACCTAGCTTTTTTGTCGCAGGAAAATTAAAACCGTTCGTTCCCTTTACTGTTTCCGTTTCGGAAAACTAGGCGGTAAAAACAGCGGGGCGCTGCAGTTTATAATATTTGATACTTAAAGGTCACATTTGTCGTTATGGCGCATACTGGCCTAAGTCATGAGACATAGTTGGTAGTTAGTACATCTCGCAGAGGCATAGGTAATATAGGTGATAGGTTCGATTAAATTAGAGTGTGATTGAAATAGTGTAGATATTTATGAATTTATTTATACTTTGCTGTCTATGGAGACAAGTCACGGTATACAATTTCAAATATACAAGAAAAATGCCGTCTTAATAAAACATCAATCATATGATCTTTTCGATTAAAGATAACAACGAAAATTATCAGTCGAGAGTTAAGCAACTGTACATATGTCGTAGTTTTGTCCAGTGACTACAAGACTTCAAAAATTTTAAAATGTACGAGTGAAGTTATAGCACACTGTAAAAGTACCCCGCTTGACATCGTAACGTAAACCCGTTTTAAAATGTACACGACTTAGTATCGAAAACACTCTTAAGACTTACATTTTTGTAGCAGTTAGACTCTTTGCAGAATCTGCCTGAGGCAGAACCGCGTAACTTTGCTGATTATTCTACCGCCAAGCAGTCATGCCCAACATGCGTTTTGGTTTGAAATGCAATCTTTCTGGAGAATTCATGGAGCAAAGATATTAATTATTATCGTGTACTCCTTCCGCTGCATACGGAAAGCAGATGTAGTTCACAAAGCGTAGCAGAAAGCAGGAGAGTTAGGTGGTAGGTACCTGCCGGGGGCGAGAATACAGTGATAGGCAATGATTTGATCTCTTCTTGTCGAAATACCAATGGTTGGAAATGGTTTACCATCTGGCGCTTCTAGCGCCGTCAGTTCCTAAAAAAAAAATGGTTGTCTGTAAAGTCGGGTTACTGACGATAGTTAAACGTGACAACGTCTTAAGAAATCAGTACGCTGATAGCGCGAGTAGTGATACCGCTCGACGGCGGGTGGCGCCCTCAGCGCTCAGCTTCGTCCGCATGGGACTGACGACGAACTAACGGTAACGTTACATGACGTCATGTTTTGCGGGCGTGCAGCCGGCTTCACCGAATTATAAGACGTTATCACGTCAAAAAAGCATCAAAAATTTAATTACAAAGAAGTTCTAATTTTCGTTTCTCCCGAAGGTTATAAAGGTAGGTAGTATAGGTAAGTCGTAAAGATAAGAGACACGACTAAATCACAGTTGTAGAACAAGAACCAGGATGACAGTTAAAACTGATTTTAAAGTTCGAGCAGCAAAACCAGCCCACTTTATTTTCCCATGGCTGGGGCTGTCTCTCGCAAGGATAGAGCCAAGACCATAATCCAACAAGCTTGGAAGGTCTTAGCTGTAGTTGATTAAAACAGTTAATTAAAATGCCAACTAGGTCAAACGTGTGATGTAGCATCAACGTCCTAACACTTTTTAGTTTACAAATAATTTGCATCGACAAGTTCATTACTAAGAAACCGGTATCAATGTCCGTTTCACCTGAAGGTTGTAAAACAGTTGATTAAAATGCCAACTCGGAAAAAGTTGTAAGAAAAGGAACACAGTTGCATCAAAGGCGGAAGTTGTGCAAAGTCTGCGTCAAAGTGCGGTGCGGTCCGGGTTGTGGAGTCAAAACTTCATTAAAGCCAGTCAGTTAGGCAGTTTGCCGAGTCCCCGGAAGGGGGCATACCCAGGATGTTGATGGGGACGGGAAAGGAAAGCGGGGCGGATTGCGATGCCGCTGAACTTACGCCCGAATTACTGTTCTACTCCTTGAATAACGAGATACTGTGGAACTTGACTCTATTATAATATATCTCAATAAAATGTAACATATAGGTGTATTTTTGTGATTTGCTCACCGTCTATAGGCCCGTAATTGACTACCAACTCGACAAAAAGTGAAAAAATACATCACATTGAAGTAAAGATAGAGCACCTTACTGAAACACAACTAAATATTGGTACAAATTGGCATGCTAAGAAACAGGTGAAGAAAATCGCACAAAATAACATACAATAAAAGCGTGCTAAAAATCAGTTATCAAGTAGTATTATCAAGTAGCTATTATAGGTTTTCTTTTTCTACGTACTCTCAATAATAACCGCTATAAAGCACGTCGAACCGTCGTTTTTCAATTTATTTTATAAATGTACATCTAGTAAATGACAGAAATAACTGCCAAATTAAATTTTTGTGAAGTTTTCGACTCTTAAACCAATAGAAATCACTACCACTTTTTATTAAATTCTACTACCAATACTATAACTGTGAAAGTTTCATGTTGAAGTGAAAACTTCTTTAGGCGCGCTATAGACAGAATTTTCGTGGGCTGTGATATGGATTCATCAATCGTCACGCTTGGATATGATAATGGATCGGATCGGATATGAAATCTTCGGGTAAACTCGGTAAAAACGGCCAGGTAGGTACCAGGGCAACAGAAACAATAAAGAGTTTCGATTACCTACCTCCAACAGCCCAGCGTTTATCTCCAGATACCAGGACAACAGAAATATAAAAGAGTTGCGTTTGCCCCTAGGTACCAGTACCAGGGCAACAGTAAGTTTTCACTTCTATCGGCAGTTCCTATGACTGCCAATTTTTTTTTTCTGAATCACACCGGAACTGCTGAACCAATAGGGTTGAAATTAGGAATACAAATTATGCTCTGGAACAACTACTTTTAATTGCGGGAAAATAACGAGGACGGGAACTACATGAAACCTGTTAGTGTTTAACAAAGATTTTGGACCCCAACTACTGGACCCTTAATTCCTCCCCGACTGACCAGTCTTGTTGGCCACACGAGTCACGTACGTTGCTGTCGCGGGCGGGCACTGTTTTTCCGTGGTCGGGAAACTCTCAGATAGCCGTGGCCCGTTTTAACTTTTACCCGGCTACCCAAAAAGGTTTGGAAGGAATCCAGTCGTTTGGGTGGATTGTTCTTAGGTGGATTCTGTATAAGAGGTCTACAACTACATGGGGTCCTGTGGGAATCCTCATATGGCCTCTAATGCTTACCGACTTCTGCATGGATCCACACTATTTATTTGATAACATTGTGAAGATAGGCATCAAGGTGTAATAGATACAGGCTCAGCCTAGTTTGGGGCTCAACGCTAACGGTGATATATTTAGATAAGGAAATTAATTGTGAATTCTTTCTGTACATAGTTGTTAAAACTTTAAGGAATAAATGAATTACTTACTTACTTAAAATGATGTTACGCTCTTGAGATGTCTTGTTGACTTCTTTGGAAAATAAATACAAAACCTAAATGTTCCAAGAAAAAGCATCGTACTCGAGTATCTACCAACCCACCCAGGAGTAACTCCTCGCGAGAGCCCTAGAGTCCTATCTGTGGTGACATATAAGTGAACCGTGTAGGGTGTCTATGCTTTATTTTAATATATTTCATAAACATTACAGCGAAATAACTACATATCAATGCAGGAACACATTGTGAAGAAACTGTTTTTTTCCTAGAAATACATTTATCATGGACTTGTCCTCCAACCATCACTAGGCGTCATCCATCACGTCCAGTGCAGCCATAGAGTATCTCCTTGTGAGTGAAGGCCCCTAGAAATCTTGCTTCTTAATAAATTACAGCGTGGACATGTGTCCGTCAACCCGCGCTGGGCGTGGTGATTAGGACCATGACTCTCCTTGTTAGAGAAGACTCCGACTCCAGCACTGGGAACATACAGTCGACTGCTTTTCATGCTGAATTATAGATCGGCGCAAAGTTAAACTTTAGTTGTCGACCTGGATCTTGTTATGCAACTGTGGTTTAGTCGTATCTCTTACGACCTTTACGACTTGCCGTAAGTGTTTCTGAAAGTGCACTTCTTATTTTACTGCAGCTGCGCCTTAAGAGCTGTCTTTAAAAAATTGATGCCCTCTTTCGTTCGCCGTTAAACTGTAAACTGAAACATTTCGATTGTTACAATTTAGTTGGTGTCGGATCCCAGAACAACAAATTTGGCATCAGTTGCCTTAATTCGAAAGTTGCTCTGTTCTGGGGCGATATTTTCGAACTTCACGTTTACGCTTCAATGCAGCTTAGTTGTTCGGACGTCGGAAACTTTTCCGTTTATTTTGTGTAGTTTGCTGTTGGAAATGTTAGGACAATTATTGTTATGTCATTTTGGGTTGCAACATGGACGGGGATGACCCTGTGGAGAAATTAAATATAGATTAGTGAAGAGTATTTAGTTTTAACTTAGTTTTAATCCATGATGGCAGACTAGCACGCTACTACTAATATGCGCTATAGTGACCACATCCGTAAAATGACTGCACCTGCATGGGTATTGCACTTGATGGCATTTTATTTCTGCCCTGTGCAGGCGAGCTGAGCGTCGCAAGTTATGGTATGGATACGTATCCCAATGCGCCCCAATATGCCACAGGACAGGATACATGTTTTATATCGAAGTTATAAGTTGAAAATGATACACGAGCAAAGCTTTTCTCGTAGTAAATTTAACATTATGTTGAATCTGAATGATATTTTTTCCGATTTTTTGTTTAACATCCGACGGTAAGTTACATACATAGTTACAGCCAGTTACACCATAGTGTTTTTTCTTCGTTATACTCGTAGTTCATCTTTTCTTCGTATTCTAGTGTTTATAAATTATCGTCATCGTCAACCTATCTTCCGTTGTAGGCTTCTCTCATGGCACTGCAATCAGCCCATTCGTCGTCATTTCTTCTCCAACTACTGTCTTCTAACTACCTTATATCTTTCAGTTTTACATACGTCCTTATGAAGTGAAAACTTCTTTAGACGCGCCTAGACATTTCATTCATTCGTCACGCTCAGGTATGATAAGAAAGCTTCGGGTCAGCTATGGGAAATGCTGAAAGGGCGTGGACAGGGCATCATGACATGGCCATCTAGAAATGCATCAGCCAATAAGAAATGCTGACGCATTTCTAGATGGCCATGACAAGATGGCGAGGCCACGCCCTCCAGTTACACCCGTGTAGTTTCCAAGGTAAGCTATCAAATTCTGAGTTATAAGTTCTTTTCTATCGGCAGTTCCTATGACTGTCAGTTCTTTTTTTTTCGCAGATCCTCTACTCCATTAGCGGTTTTTTTTATAATAAAGAGTGACGAGACGAGCAGGACACGTGCCTGATGGTAAGCAATATGCCTGCCACATAACAGCACAAGGACACCATCTATTGGAACATGAAGAGTCCAAATCTTAGCCTATCCTACCTAGCACTGCACTGCGCTCGTCACCCAGAGATCTAAGATATTATATATCTAAAGACTTTCAAGACTTTCTCTGGAAACATTGCCCTTCAAACCGGAACACAGTAACGCTTACACATTACGTGGTTATCGGTCTTACGATAAACATGGCCAGCCACTTAGACTTGTTAATACATTTAGCTGTGTCAGTAACCTTGCTTCTCTGACGGATAACATCGTTTTATAAATACGACCCTTCAGATTTTGTACACGTAATAGTATTTTTTAAATTTTTGTACACCAGTTAATTTATCTCCACAGCGCCCCCTGGGCACAATAAAACAATTTCTCACTCCTAAGGTGGCGTTTACAATGCAGTAAGAGTCCCCTCTTTATGACGCCGTCGTCTTAGCCCCTGCATACAAATTACAAGACACTTTCCACTTTACGAGTTTACTGCATCGTTAGTTTGAAACGCTGCTGTTTAGTGTCGATGGTGAATAAAAAACGGTATATTAACTCGCTGATGTAATGCAGTTTTCAGTAACCGATCGTGAATTTTAATTTTCAACCTATGCGTTTATGTATTGATAACGAGACGAATCGTTCACATAATGGTGTGCGTGACAACTTAGAAACAGTGTGAATTTAAATTCTGCTTTAATTGAATTTAAATTCGCACTTCCTTCTTTTTTCAATTTCATTCAAATGCGTCTCGCCACTCCAAAAACACGTGGGAAAATCCACACAGACTAGCACAGTTGCTAATACACTAGCTTTCGCATTTATAATATTAATTTGATAAATATTATAATCGCCAATTGTTACTTTAGTTTGTTAAGTATTTGTATATTTTTTACTTGTGAAGTGCAATAAAGAGTTAATCTATCTATCTCTCAACTATAGAAATTAAAATAAAAGGGCCTAGATTGTATGTGAAATGTCCAACAATGTTTTTATTTATACATGTCGAATGTTACATTTATAAAGATTCCAGCTCTCAATAGGTCTACTATACAGTAGCAGATACAATTGCTACTGTAGACGCGGACGTGTGGAGTGTGGACGTATAAAGCCAGCTACACACGTAACGATATATCCTAGCGATTAATCTGTGCAAATGACCATCGACCATCGCAACTACCACCGATGAACGATAATCTGCAACGATTTGTCATACACACGATCGATAAATCTGCGCAAATCGGTTTGCACAGATTAATCGCTACGATATATCGTTACGTGTGTAGCTGGCTTAAGATGGTCTAATTGTAATTGCGTAATATCATTAATAAATCTCTGTTAAAGGTGGTATCTGTTTATATTGATGGGCAAACTTGAAAGTTATGTAGAACTAGAACCTTTCGGTTTAGTTCAAATGTTTTGCATCGCCCTGAATGGTTAAGTCGTTCTGAAAAATAAAACAACCCGTATTACTAGCTTATCTATATTCTACCTTATCTATTTTTAAATTAATTCCGAAATAAATTAGTTTTTAGCGTTTAAAATTATTTCCATGCATTGCTTAAAAAAATGTGACGAAAGCAATTTTCTAAAAAGCAATTTTAATATGCTCATAAACCAGTAGGCTCCCGAGATGCCGTCGCGACTTGAGAGACATAAATCCTAGCTTTTGGCACGACTACGCCCTACATCTCTAAGTGTGAAGTAAATACGTAACTTGGTTCGGTAAGTAGTCGGGCAAAGTGCTAAGTCCCATTTAGTAATGTCTACACGCCAAAGAAGGAGATTTTTGTTAAGGAGCGAAGTTACTATGTTTCACTGAATATGAAGCAGGTATGCAAGCAAATATTATGATTAAACTACTTTTAGTTTTAGTTACATTACTGCGGTGGTCTGTAATGATTTTGTTTCTTTTTTTTTTTAAATAAAGAGTGACGAGACGAGCAAGACATGTAGCTGATGGTAAGCAACATGCCTGCCGCATAACAGCACAGTGACGTGCAGCTATTGGAACATGAAGAGTCCAAATCATTACCTAGCACCGCACTGCGCTCGTCACCCAGAGAACTAAGTTGTTATTTCTCTAAGCCCTGTAATTTCTCTGGAAACATTGCCCTTCAAACCGGAACACAGTAAAATAACTGGCAAAGGTGTGGTACTTGCAGGCGGACTCTGCTAAGAGTCCTACCACTACAAAAACTGGTGTCTGGTGTCCTCAAACAGTGTTGCTCAGGCACAGCGCAAACGCGGACACTTTTTGTGCGTTTTGTGATACAAGCGACGAATATTTGTTTTCTATGGAACCAGTATGAAATCATCCACATCCACGGATTTTTTTATCTCAGATTGCTCTGCCCGTAGCTCAAAAAAGCGACATTGCTTTTCAGCAGTCCGATAATAAGACTATGGGGATGTGATTAGGTCTCATGCAGATCAGGTGCAGGTTCTTCGAAATGTATCCGATAACAATCCGTGGATGTGAATGATTTCATACCGGTCCCATGGTAAAGAAATATTCATCGCTTGTATCTGTGTTTTAGACCACCAGAAACAAACTCACTACAGACCACCGCAGTTAGTAATGCGGTTAAAGCGCAAAAAACGCTTCATGATGGCCGTTCCAACGACTTGATATTTGAGGAGGAGGAGGTTTGTCTCCACTTTGGTATTAGAAGGCTGTGGAATGTCTCTGTGTAGATTTCCCTGATAGCTGATAACACTTGGCCCACACATAGGCTATTTTTTATGCCGTGAAAATTACGGGTTCCAGTGAAACTGTGGGGCGCTACTAGTCCTACATGAATTAACAACTACGAGTATATTGAAATTGCTAGCTACCTGTCTCAAACAACGTAATTGGCTTGTTGATTCCGTGAAACTGTTAGGGCATATCGCCGTCAAACGTACGCCTGTCCCATTCGATCACGATGTAATCGTTCAGGTAAAAACAATACCTATATCCTACATAATACCGTTAACTAAATAAATAATAGCTTACCGCTACTTTGACAAAAATACAATTTCCTACATTGTTTCCGAACATGTCAGTATCAGTTATCCAAGTTTTAATAAACATGTCATGGATGGCAGAATACGAATAAATTGTAAACGCTCGGTTAAAATAATGATATTTTTGGGGTTTAATTGGTTTTGAAATTCGGGGCTAATAAGGCTGATATTGAAATACGGATATTGTGCAAACACTCACTAAAATATAAACATAATGTATTGTAGTTTAGCGTGGTAATGCAGCCAGCATCCTGGACATGCTTCGGATTCTTCCAATTGTTAGTGGGATTGATCATCTTATCTTTACACCTTCATCCTTCATCGGTCTATGGATAATTAAGATGTTGATAATGTAGTTAAGTACGTATGTATTGTAGTTCTCAATTGCAATTTAGTTTGGTTAATAAAGGCTCTGCTGGATAAAAAAAAGTATTGTACAGGATCCGGATCTAAATAATTAGTCGACACTTTTTCATATTAGGTACCCCAAGCTAATCAAAACTTGTTAAATGTGTTTGGTTTATCACCCAAAGAAATGCCCGCTTTCCACTGCGTAAGTGAAATGAGCGAGAAATAGTTGACCGGAACGGAGTTTGAAATGATAAATAGTTTTTGCCTTCCACTAAGAAAGAGGTTTTTTTAATAATTTATTTCGCCTTCCACTGATAAGATCGCTCAACTCGCTAACCTTGTATGTGGCTATTTTAACTCGGTCACTCCGCTCCGCCCCGCTCGGCTCCGCTTTGGTGGAAGCTCATGTATGAAATTCATCGCTACGAGTATAGTGGTGTCCGTATTGGGTCCGTTCCGCTCGCAGTGGAAAGCGGGTGTAATTGCGTTATAACTGGCAAAGTAACAAGCTGTAAAATAAGGACGAATAAACAACTCTCGTTGTGTCCCACTACTGAAACTCGGGGCTTCACTCATAAGGAGAGAGTCAAGGTAATATCCTCACGATGTTCTTCTTCACTTCATTCTTTGGTAAAGCCAGTGGTGATGACAACTTGTCCATCTACTATTGGTATAATTGTTTTTCTCTGTAAACCAGACAACCGACTCCAATTTAAGTAAAAACATAAATGGGTCCACTATGACCGATGTTCTAAAAAACAAAAAAATAATCATCATAATCGGTTCAGAATTGCGGAGCTTTTGCGAAACGTACATACCCAAAACGCACAGATTAATTGACAACCTCCTATTTTTTTTAAGTCGGTGAAAAATCGTGAGAGGTGCAGTCAGGCTTCGAACGATTACGAATTATGAATTCGTACGTTACCTATATAAATAATCGGCCGCCACTTTATGAAAATGTAATTTCAACAAAACCAGGCCATCATCAAGAGCATAAGCTCCGGTAATTGAGCGTTCTGCAATCACAGTCTTTTATAAATGCAGCGCGCTTCGGAGGGAAATGCCCCGGAAAACGGCGAGAGCACTTAACTGCCGAATATTTACCGGTTACCGGTTGGACCGGGTTCGGCGCAACTGACGTTAACTACGTCGAAATTATCGCGAGATTTCGCTTATTCAAATACGCGAAAAACGAATTATGGCCGCTGCTAATTCGATCGCTCAAACTAGACTTCTATGATTAAACGGTGTATAAATATAAACTTAGGTACAGTCCGCGAGGTATAAGCTGAGCTTTGCATTAGTGTGAGTGATCACATGCATACGCATCTATTACCAAAAGTACAGTCAGACAACAAACTCTTAAACAACAAGCTGACATTAACTATCCAGGATCAATATGGTCATTGCGAAAAGAAGTATCTCTTTTAGGATTCAAATGGTCAAGGACAGAGAATAACAGAAAATTTTTAATGGAAAAGCATGAGATCCGTCACCTACGTAGAGACGAACTGCTTAGCATTCCATGGATTCACCGTGCGGGTGCCGGGTCCATCGTGTGGCAGAGAGAGAAATCTCGAATAGACCCCAAGACTTGTGACTGGGGCTGTAGGTTTAAAAGGGGCCCCTTATATTGACGTACGTCAACACTCACCTTCACTACTCGTATTTCTCTCCCTGCCCAGCCAAATCCGATATGATCCTACTAGTGCAGCTTTAGATACTCGTTCTAGTATAGAACTTACTGCACTTCTGGACAACCCAAGGTCTTTAAGCAGGTTATAGAGAGATTTTGCTGGTATACCTCTCGCTCCTACTTCTACAGCGTATAAATTAACTACATAGCCATTTTTTGTTAATTCATTTTGTAGGTCGTAATACTTATTTTGTTTCATCGCGTGGTCTTTAGGTATATTAGTTTCCCACGGTACGGTAAGTTCTACCAGGACTATGCGTTTCGTAGCCCTAGAAAAAAGGAAAATGTCCGGTCTGGAAGACGAAACACCCACATCCTCTGGGATTTTGTAGTGCTTTTCATACGTGTCCATTAAAATAGTCCAATCAGGTGCTGAACTCAGGATGGAGTAAGGCTTGTTCTTGGAGTTTGAAGTTGAGCCCTCTTTTACAAAGTTAATTTGTCTTTTGTTTATCGTCAATCCCTTTTGGGCTCTAGCTACCGAAAGGCTTACGGCTTCACGTATGATTTCAAGTACTCTGTCATGGCGCTGTGAGTAATGACCCCTATTAAGGAGCACCTTGCATCCCACCAATATGTGCCTTGCTGTACATATCGCCTCACTACAAGTATAGCAACATTTTTCAGAGGCTTTTCCCCACCTTACCAAGTTACTCTGGTCAGGGAGGGTCATTTGGAAAGCGTTCAGATAAAATTTTAATAAGGCAGGAGACCAGTCATATAGCAAGGTGCGCCACTTTAGAGCTAATGGGATACAAAACTCACCTATGGTTAACCACTCACTTTGCATTTCTAAATTCATAGCGTGCACTTTGTAACTATCATTTTCGTCTTGTTGTAGAAAGGTTTTTACCATGTCTCGGTCTTCCCTTTTCTTTCTCGCACCCAACCCAGCTGTATTTACTTGCGCGCCTGCCATAAATTGTTTGTGGAATTGAAGTCTAGATTCAAGGTCCGAAGCGCTTGTGTCTTTTGGGAGAGATGCGATTAATTCGTCTTTCGACTTTCCCAAAACATGCGTTTTTGTAACTCTTAGGTGTTTGTAGAGTTCGGATGGTTTTTTTAGTTTCAGGCCAAAACTATTGTGATCCCTAAATAGAGTAGAGGGATCAGCCGGATGTGCCAATCCAAACCATGACTTCAATATCTTTATGACATTAGCATCTAGTTTTGCGAGGAGGGTTTTACCGATGTCATATACTAGGAAAGGCCAAGTGAGACGTGATGTGAGATAGTTGTCATATATCCAAGCTTTTTTGATATTGCTGATAGGCTGTTGGTCTACCTTATTGAGGTCGCTCATGAAATTTCCCACAACTACCTCTAATGATGGTGTACGTCCTTTGTAGCCTATCTTTCTACCAAGAAATTTGAAAGGCACAGCCTCTGCAATTGTGGCAACTCTTTGGCCACTTATGGAGAGTCCCGGATCGTAAGAAGTATATTTGGTATCTCGTCTACCCAGACATAAACAATGACATTTACTTGGTTTTGCCCTCATTCCCTCTGTCCATGTACAGAACTCATCAACATCATTCAACAATTCTTGACACTGTTTGGGATTTCGTGTAAGTATTGCAAGGTCGTCTGCAAAGGCTAAAATTGACTCAGTGTACTTATTGTTGATTTTAAACCGGTAGCCCCATTTCTTCTCACGGGATATTAATTTATCTACTAGAATATTTATAACTATATTAGGTAAATACTTATTTACTTAAAATTTCCGAATACCGTATTCAGGGCAGGCCTATCGTTTATACCGATGAAACATATATTGACACCACTCACACTTCATCAAAATCATATTCAGATGGCAGCACTTCTGGTTTGAAGAAACACCTTATTAAGAGAACATAGTCACAGCGTCCTGCGTCTGACTGTACTTTTGGTGATCACTCACACTAATGCAAAGCTCAGCTTATACCTCGCGGACTGTACTACTCTGGTGACCTAGTACCTAAAGTGATTTGAATGAGGTGGCTTTCAGAACAATATTTTATATTCTACTAATATTTTAAGTGTTTGTATGCTTTAATGTTTTCTATAGTATAGAGTGACGAGACGAGCAGAACACATGCCTGCTGGTATGCAACATACCTGCCCATAACAGCATAGTGACACCCAGCTTTTAGAACAACAAGAGTCCAAATCAATAACTAGCACTGCACTGCGCTCGTTACCCAAAGATGTTTAATCTCTATTCCTGCAATTTCACTGGATGTTCGAATGTTTCGATGATTTGATGTTTGTATGGTTTTTGAGCAACTGCTCCTCACGTCGGCTGAAGGGATTGGTTTGAAATTAGAATCATAGATTATTGTCTGGAATAACTCATAGGCTACTTTTTATATGGGAACTACGCGGATAAAACCGCGGATTATATGCAGCAAATACATTCGTCTTCAGAAGAACAATGGAACAATACCAGGAAAAGTGTTAAATATAGGTACATTTATAATAGGGATACAAATGTTGAAGATAAATACATTTTTGTTAGTAAAAAGTCACGGGACGATACCGCCTGATAGTAAAAACACGCCGTCTCATAACAAAATAGTGCCACTCAACTATTTGAACAGGAAGACTCCGAAACGCTACTTAGCAATGTACTGCGCTCATCATACCGGAACATAATAATACCCAACGATCTCAATACAAACATGTGCCCTCCCAAACTTCAGGGCGCACGGAAGAAGAAGTTGGGAAGAGTGAGCTCTTTCCGTTCTAGTCGGTTGCAAGAAGCGGTGGACGCCGGACGTTTTTACTTATCACTATTCGTTGTCAACCACCAAAATAAGTAAAACCACAACATATCTCGCCGCTACCGATTCTAGGGGTCAAGTAGATTGGTAGTTGTAAACCACTCACTCTACACACAAAGACGCAGTTTATTACCAATTTCAAGGTGCTCAGGGCACATCCATTGGTTTACATTGATGGTAATACCTATTTGTCTACAAATTACGGCTTAGCGGTTGAATAAATCCCAAAAGTAACTACTTTAGGACTGCCCCAGGCGGACTCCGGTACCGGAAATCCTACCAGTACACTATTCTATTTTCACTAATTCATTATCTTGTTACTTTGTTAGCGTTCATGTGAAGAAATAGGTATAGTTTAAAGTCGGTTTCGGTTATGAAAGCACGTTTATGACCGTGACGAAGTCAAGAACACGTCTAATTGCAAAGTAAATAATGCTATATCGTGCATTCGACGAGGTATTAAGAGCATTGCGAATCATAAACAAACCGTCATTTCGTGACTAATGAAATGACATAATTTGATTACCTAGAATGACATAATGCTCACTACAGCATTCACCATTACGCGTAACTTCGAGTAATACTACCAAGTGCATGGGAAAGAGGGTAGTTTTTAGGGTTCCGTAAAACGTAAAAACGGAACCCTAATAGATTCGTCATGTCTGTCTGTCCGTCCGTATGTCACAGCCACTTTTTGCCGAAACTATGAGAACTACACTGTTGAAACTTGTGTGAAAAATCGTGTGCCCCCCCCCCCTCAAACTTCTTAAAGTAAGAGAATGAAAAATCTAAAAAAAAAATATGATGTACAAATGTACATTACCATGTAAACTACCAACGAAAATTGGTTTGGACTCGATCTGATGAGTAGTTTTTTTTAGTACGTCATAAATACACTATTATTGAAACTTCGATCAAAGTTACAACGAACTACAAGAACTATGTATATTATGTTACTTGTTGCAACGGAACCCTTCATGGGCGAGTTCAACTCGCACTTGGCCTCTTTATTTTAATACTCCCAAATGCTTGGGAAATAAGGTAGTTTTTTTATAAAAGTACCCATAGCCCATGTCATGGCCTCTACTGCCTCCCGAACTTTGGGCTATTGCAGAAGGCACAGTGCTCTGCTAATCTTATCTTATTTACTATCTATACTTAGTACACATAAGTATGTACAAAGTAAAAAAAGTAACATTGTTCTGTGTCGCAGCGGTTTGGGTTTTGGTTTGCATTCCAACCATTCGATACACTATGAATCGAGTCAAATTACGTACATTAGAGAGATCTTATGTTCAAAATATAGAACAAAAATGTTTTTAATGAAGTGTGTACATTTGTGAGGCCAAATTAAATTAATAAAGAAATTGGAGCTTAAATCAGTTATTGTTATCCATAATAGGTTTGACTTTTGGTGATTTTATTTAGAGCACGGCTAACCTAGAAGAAACCTATTCACTATATAATTAAAGACACCCAAATTTATATAAAATGAATGAAATATCCACTCAGGAAACAAACACCAAAGTCAATTGTGTGATACGGCGCTTATACAATAATAACTCGATGCCTAAGCGACAACCGGCTGTAGCGTAACTTGAAACCGGGGTTTTATAGCGCCACAGGTATTTAAAACGGCGTAATTCACCGTTTTTGGCGCAGCACCATTGCAGATTATCCGACTCAGCTCGAATTCGAACAGTTTAATTTGTTAAATTGAAAAGAAACATCGTATTGTTCAGACGGAATTAGGTTTATTTGCGAAACCCATTCGCTCGTAACAGAAGATCCCTTTGAAATAAGTGGATGGAATGAGTGAAATGACCTATAAAGCGGATAGATGTGGCAGTTTCGACGGAGCTTAGAGCGTATTTTGCTCGCTTATTACGCCGTCCGCTTCTTTAAAGATGGCTTTTACTGCTTATCATAAGACGCTGCTCTACTACGTTGCCAATACTGACTTTGGGTTACAGCTCTAAGCGTTAGTCAGATTTAGTTTCATCATCAGTAGTAGTCTTAACTCTTTACAGAGTCCGTCTACCACCCACAACTTTGCTAGTTTTTCTACCGTTAGTAATGTGCAATAACTATTCTGGTTGTTGTGTTGTGTTTTAGCCGGGACGTATGGTCATCCTATGGATGTATTATTTGTGTTTAATATTTCAAAGACTTAATTCCAGGCCTTATATGATAATTAAGTTCTCCTTTCAAACACCCCTAGACTCTATAGTGTAGATGGATTAGACCCGGTTTACACTGTTGAATAATGGTATGTCGGTGACACCGCGTCACACGTGGCGAAATCAAGTGCATGGAGAATACCACATTGAGAGAAATACTATATGTTCATATATTTCTGATCTGTATCTGTGAAAATATTGTGTAGGACTTAAGAGCGGTCCAGAACTTTTTTACTTTTTTTAATCAGCACTCGGCGATTCGTCGGTCAGTCGATTCGTCGGTCAGCACTCGGTCGTATTACCATGGCAGTGGATACTAGAAGACTAAATAACTCATGCTTTCTCTCATAGGGATTTTATGGGTTCACGATGAAGTATTGTATCTATATATATAAAAGCGAAAGGTCACATCACGAAATCTCAGAAACTACAAATGCTAGGAGTCTGAAATTTTGCATGAAGGTTCCTTTTAGCACGTAGGCGCTCGTTAAGACGGGGTTTTGCGAAATTCAACCCCTAAGTAGGTAAAACAAGACATGAACGGTTGTATGAAAATTTAATCTTTGTGAAAAAAAAATAACCAAATGGCCAAAAGTTATAGGTATACATACATTTTACGTACCTGCGCGACAATCGCACAATAAAAACTGACCGTATATCATATCTGGAAAGTGGGAAGAGAGGCCTATCCCATGCAGTGGGACAATTTAAGCTAATAATAATAAATCTGTGAACTCTCCAAAACATATGTATTATACTTCTGAAATCGTAAAATAACTTTTAATATTAGGATACTCCTGAAATGGAAATAAAATCCTGCTCCATACAAAAATATACTTTGGAATTTAATATGTACATATATCAAACAGCTGAATTTTATTTCGCTTATTATTCAGGGCTTGCTGGACCTATAGTGAAAGTAATTATTGTGGAAGCGTCACTTTCTGATTTATCACGTAATCTGCAGAACCTTTTATTTTAGCGTAGCACCATCCTTAACGTGACAAAAAGTAAATATAGGCTTATATGGTAATCGAGGTGTTGTACTTACTACGTTTGTAATTTAATTTTGTTCACACGCAATTTTGTTCACACGCTGCCACAAAGATACGTTCGATCAAATATGCTCATTTACAAACACCAACTTTCACCTTTATAGTGATGAATGTTAAAACTAAGCAATTTTATCCTAGAAAATAGATCTTTAAAATAAACGTCACAAATATATATTAGTGAGACCCTGTATTCTCAAGAAAACGGTTACAAGCAATAAGTACGCTCCTGTCGGGCTGAACATCGTTAATCTACGGCGTAATGTGTTTTGACACATTTACATAAATAGCACTTTAACAGCTATGACACCCAGAATTTATGATGTTTGATATGTGACATATTTTGGGAGAGAGATAATGTTATTTATTAAAGGAGATGAGTTATTGTCGGATGTTCGCAACAATTTGGTATTTCCGGGCAACGTACGTGGGAATTTAAAGTAAATAATCCTATAGTCTATTTACGCAGGTTTATTATTATTTGTTTAATTTATTTGTAAGTTTAGACCCCACAGATGCGACGTGCTATTAGTCAAAGGATACAGTTATAATATGAGCGAGGTTTCACTCTCGCAAATGGCACCTCTTCACAAATATGGCATATGATGTATCAGTCTGTCAGTCAGTCAGTGTGGAAAAAGGCTACCTGCCACATGACGCTGCCGAAAGAAGAAGTATTAATTCGAGTACGAGTTCTAGAATCATGTATACGCAGTCTAAAAGAGAAAAAAAGTTAAAAAGATGAGACATGCTGTCACGCAACGAAAGCTCTCAAAAAGCAATATTTTTTCCCGTTTTTGTTACATTTTTCATTCAGGCGCCGCTCCTGTTGATAGTAGCGTAATAATAAATAGCCTACAGCTTTCCTCGATAAATGGACCATCCAACAGAAAAATAATCTTTCATATCGGTCCAGTAGTTCCCGAGATCTTAGCGTTCAAACAAACAAACAAACTATTCAGCTTTATAAAGCTGAAGCTATATTAGTAGTATAGATTAGAGACGAAATATGAATATCTATCAAAACCGCAATTGCAATAGTGAATTTCCTAAGTAGAGTTTAGGACTATGTTCTAACCACCGCACTGTCTCGATTCGGGGTGGACTAAAGTCTCAGTCTCAAGTTATTTTAGTTCGATAAGCAAGCAAAAAATGTTTCAATAAGCAAGGGACTTAGTGCTTATGGAAATTGGAAATGAAAGAGACATACGATACCACAGAGCCACAGACGTAAGCAATTTAGTAGACGGTAGATGGCCTGGTCTTATCAGGCGTATTATTTCTGACCGAGTTTGACGATATTTACTGATAGAGGACACGGGAGTGAAATAAATAATTAGTACCGTTACAGTGTTTCCAGATTGTGATTACAGAGCTAATCATGTTAAATCTCACATTGACGAGCGCAGTGCAGTGCTAGGTCATGTTTGGGAACCTTAATGTTCCAGTAGTTGCGTGGTACTGTACTGTTCTGTTACGGCCAAGCGTGTTGCCTACCCTACCATCAGGGACATGTCGACCTACATATATATAAAGATTTTAGAGAAGATGCATTTGGGAGATCCCGTGTTCTGCCTGGATGAGATTAACGCAAGATCGGATCAAGTGGTATACACGAGGCTCAGCACCGGGCTATAACGGGCTGAGAATGATGATGCATGCATTGGAACAGAATTCTGCTGCTGTATCGTTTCCCTTAGTGCATTTTCCGTATGTTAAACCTTTTATTCCGAGATCTGGTAACAAAATTTGGGTAGGTATTTCAGGCAAACTGAAACCTTGTCTCATAGTTCTCTTGTTAAATCCCACGAAGGTGCCGACCTGGCTGGTGAGTAGCAAGGCGAAATTAATCCCTCAATTTAGATTACCTGGCAGGTAGATATTCCATCCAAAATGAGATCTCTTTTTGAGAATCCCTATTTCTTAGTTATAAAATAACCACCCAATTTCGATTTCAAATTGCCTTTAACCCATTTTTTGTAATTTTTTCAACACATATGTATTTGCACTCGCCTGGCAATGTTAAAACCGCGATTCAATCATCTGACTTATTTTATTTTTATTTTTAAAACATTAAACTAGAACTTAAAAATGGCATATTTCCTCAAACATATTCAGTGAATAAAAAATAAAGTTTTTTTTAAATGTTTGGATTCATTTTGCCCCGCCTCTCACTAGCCAGGTCTGCACCTCCATGTTGGGGAATAATAGGAGAGTTATGTGTGTGTGTGCTATGTTTTCAGCTTGCCTCAAATACCTATCCAACATTTGCTAGTTAGCTCTCGGAATATTTGCTCAAAGCTTACACTAACCATTTGACTGTCGAAGTTTTGAGCGACGTAAAATTGCAACAACAAGCTTCTGGGATACCAGTTCGATCCTTGATCTTGTATATCGGCGGGAGCACAAGCCGAGATCGTGCCGTCTTAGGTGACCTTATGCTAGTCGTCGTACTAGATGTAGTACTAGTTGTGTAGTAAAATTAGGTTAGTATGCCCTTTGCACGTTCGTTGCGAAGTCGGAAGTTCAAGTAAGCAGTAGAGGACACTTCACCATAAGTCCCCTTAAACAAAACTAAAACAGACAAAATTGAGCTTAAGTCGACTTCTGTAATACGATGGTTATTACCCGAATACCATCAGCGATATTTACACTTTGACTATCTACCATTGATTGCCGATCGATAATTTAGCACGCGATAAGCGTAAAAGTTCCGCAAGCGAGTCGATTACGCGCTCGGATTTCGGCCGCGATATGGGGCCGAATGAATATTAAATTAATTCCTGTATTTAGTGCGTAAATACGGTAATTAACTGCTGACGTGCTCCCTCACGGTCGGTTTACGAGGTGATAAAATTGTGGGAAAACAGAGACCCAGTAACATGGAGTGTACAGTAATATACACCGTATTTTTTCAGCGATTATTTTGTTTATTACGTTTTTCGATGATCTATTATGATCGTTTGTTTCTTCGGCTGACGCTTTGTTTCGCATTCACGGTCTAAATAACAATTAGCATTAACGTAAACAAGATCAATGAATTCAAGAAATCCAAAAACATTTTTAACAGTACAGCGAACTGTTGTTTTTAACCGAGTTATTTCTGTGAAGCGTTTTGAAAATGTATCTAAATATACCTAGATATATACATATATCTAGTTCTCAATTTTAATTTCGATAGTTTTTGCATGAGATATTTATAAATATCCGTGCATTCTCACGAACTTTCGCCAGTTAAATAATAGTAGGATTTTTGTTTTTGACTTTTGAGGCATTTTCAGAATGCTCTTTGCAAGGAGCATTCTGAAAATGTCTCATTGGTCGGATTTATTTCACATGTTAATAGTCACATGTTTATGATTACTTAATAGTGTGACCACGGAAGTGTGACAATGAGATCTCAATTTATCGAACTTATTTTTTTTAAATAATGCTATTACTGGCCTTTTTGTATGTTCTGCGCGATAAAAGCAAACATACTGGACAACGCCCGTTTTGTAGCTGGTGGTTATTGTACACCCGCCTTATCTTTATGATTAACTTCCCAGTGACGTATATCTACCGACTGGTGTTTTACAATGTGACGTAAAATCATATGTCAAGGCGCTTTTTAGGGTTCCGTAAAACGTAAAAACGGAACCCTTATAGATTCGTCATGTCTGTCTGTCTGTCTGTCTGTCTGTCCGTCCGTATGTCACAGCCACTTTTTGCCGAAACTATGAGAACTACACTGTTGAAACTTGGTAAGTAGATGTATTCTGTGAACCGCATTAAGATTTTTATAAAAGTTTTTTAAAAAAACAAAAATTAGGGATGCCCCCCATACTGAGAACTGAAGCTCAAAAATTTTTTTTTCATCAAACCTACACGTGTGGGGTGTCTATCGATAGGTCTTAAAAAATGATGTTGAGATTTCTAATATAATTTTTGTCTACACTGAATAACTTGCGCGAGAGACGCTTCCAAAGTGGTAAAATGTGTGTCCCCCCCCCCTCTAACTTCTAAAGTAAGAGAATGAAAAAACTAAAAAATATATATGATGTACATTACCATGAAAACTACCAACGAAAATTAGTTTGAACTCGATCTGATGAGTAGTTTTTTTTTAGTACGTCATAAATACACTATTATTAAAACTTCGATCAAAGTTACAACGAACTACAAGAACTATGTGTACTATGTATATTATGTTACTTGCTGGAACGGAACCCTTCATAGGCGAGTTCAACTCGCACTTGGCTACTTTATTATATCTGTTTGCTCGAGCTTTAATTATTTAAAAAAAAGCCGCTATAGCTTTGTGGCTAGAACGTGATCGCCAATCGTGAAGTTGAGGTTTGTAATCCTGTCTGGAACTCGTGAATGTTTTTCAAGTCCAGATGTAATATGTATATTGTAAACATAATACGGGAGTTAATCACGAACTAAATGATTATTTAATTAACTCGACGTTTCGAGAAGACTCTTTTTGCAGTCTTCTCGTGACCACGCAGGCGCGGCGCGGCGGTTCTGACGCTGCCGAAACGTAGATGTAATTAAACCACAGAAATCTAAATAATAAGGTACTAGAAGTCGCATGACCGCGTGACATTGTCGCCGCACAGGTGACTTGTAGGCCACCAGTGCTAGAATTGTAGTTTAGTCTTGTTCGAACCGGCAGGCGTGAATCATCTTTAAAAACTTGTGTTATGCAGCATAAACAACTGTGGAAGTTCTTCCACAACTTGCAATTATACCAATAATGAGATTACATTTCACTGATAGGTATTTTATTTTATTTTAATTGTATTTTTTAATAAAATAAACGGAGCCCAATGATTCACTATGATAGTTATAAATTTTTGGTGTGATCGTCATTTTGCATACCATTGATGCATACATTAATTAACATCTAAAGTGGTACAAGCATAAACAGCAATGTAATGTAAAATTAAAGATATCGTCATAACCTCTAATCTTCCATGGTACAACCGCAGGTAGCGATTGTGAGTTAGTGCTGTGACGGTCCAATTTTACTTTCCCAAAAATAAACGATGAAAATTTTATTTTAAATTTTACATAGTTTTATCGATAAAGTAACATAATAAATCGATAAAAAAATTGTACGCAATTAACATTACACCCGTACGTACAATCTTTTAATTCGCGGTAAACATTACTGCATAATTCATTAATGATTAACAAAAGTATATACATACTGGCTATAACGCGCGATTGTTCGTCCGTGCAAAATAAATATTAAGATAACTGAGGCAGTATTTATCTATTGTAAGCTTTTATTTTTAAGACTTTATTAGTTTTCATACAAAATCAGCGAGCAACACGGAAGGGAGTAGGCATACACAGCGTTTCCCCTCTGTCAAAGTACAAGTCCGCGTGGACCATGGAGTTTGATAATATACTGTGGCGTGGAATACACTGAGGGCGGGGCTAGATTTGTGAATGGTGCTTTATTTTTTATGTGTTAGTGATTTGGCTGTGTGAGTATGGTCGGCAATGGATCGGTACAGGTGTGTTTTGTATGTAATAGTGCGGCTTTACGCTAGTGTGCAACTTTCCCCTCCCGCAAGAAATGACAGAAAGATTTGAACAATATTTTTTAGCAAAGGCTACTTCCCTTCCGTGCTTGCGCGGAAGATCGAGTTGCTCGATGTACAAAATATACAACAACCTTTGTTCTTCAACTATACCTAAGCCCATGTGGTGTCAGAATTACATAGTTCAGTTTTCGAAACAATAGTATACCCCATGTGACTCACTTATTTTATAGGTAGGCATATCGACTTTGTTGTAGTGTAATACACCTAATTAATGAAATCAATAATAACCTTTATCGAATGTTAAAATTGGACCGTACTTTGAAATATCGATATGTTTTAATTTTTGTCAAGCACTAGCGTATATGTGAAAAATTGTTAATTTTTCAATGTATTAGTAGGTTCACTGATAAGCGTTTATGGATGTGTGTGGTGCAATCACAGACCCAGGTTGATAATGTGCAGCTATTGGTGTGTGAGTGGAGCTCTATTTGAATACTACGCGCATGTAGTAGTGATCGCGGGGGTAGGGGAAATGTGGCGACAAGCGTTTTGCAAGTAATTTGAGAGTTATGCCATTTCTATTACCTTATTATTTAGATTTCTGTGAATTAAACAATAATGTAGTTCGCGATTATAGCCTGTACGATGTTTACAATATGAGTTTGATTTGCAAAACTTTAAAAACTGTATTATAAAAACTGTAAAAACTTTATTGATGTAATAGTTTGTTAGCACGATTGGCTTTAACGGTGGACGAAAACATCGTGAGAAAAACAGACGTGTGCAAAGAAAGACATCATCCGCCTGCGTGGTCAAATAGCCTTGTCTCTTTCTTTGTTAAAGAAGGTTCCGAGTCCCAGCAGTGAGAACACAAAATGAGCTGCTAGATATACTTCGAATAAAGAAATTTAAAGTTAGAGACTTTATTAACCCACAGCCAAAAATACACCTGAATCGAATGTATGTAGGTACTTAATGTAATATTTTCTTGTTTCAGGTATGTACCGCTCGATATGCAGTCTTCGATTCGAGTATTTAGGCAAGATGGCGATAAAATGCTAACCTGTTACCGAAACAAAAAAAAAATGGTTGTCTGTAAAGTCGGTTTACTGACGATAGTTAAACGTGACAACGTCTTAAGAAATCAGTACGCTGATAGCGCGAGTAGTGATACCGCTCGACTCGGCGGGTGGCGCCCTCAGCGCTCAGCTTCGTCCGCATGGCATTGACGACGAACTAACGGTAACGTTACATGACGTCATGTTTTGCGGGCGTGCAGCCGGCTTCACCGAATTATAAGACGTTATCACGTCAAAAAAATTTCGTATCGGTACTGGGTTAAGTATCTCTTACTGTTATCTACTTACCTTGCATCCTGCGGAAGTCCCATTATGGGGAATTGTGGTGTGAGTTTTGATAGTTACGACAATTTGGTAGAGTATGAAATTTCGGTTGTGTGAAATTTGCGACAATTGTTTTAGAAAATCGGTGCAGTACGAATTCTACCGTCGCCTTAGACGTTGCGGAAACGCTAGGGAACTTTTAAGATGACATGTGGAGAAGCCGATTATGTAGTAGTGTAGTTCTCATTTTAATATAGTTTTAACCGACTTCAAAAAAGGAGGAGGTTCTCAATTCGGTTGCATGTTTTTTGACGTGATAACGTCTTATAATTCGATGAAGCCGGCTGCACGCCCACAAAACATGACGCCATGTACCGTTAGCGCGTTACCGTCGGTTGTTACCGTCGGTCGTTACCTCGCCGCATGTTTGTTACAGTTGTATTAATTATTTCGACCAGTAGTTCAAGCTGGGATGTAGCTCAGTGGTAGAGCGTTCGCTTTGCATGTTAAATGCCCCGGGTTCGATCCCCGGCATCTAAAAGCTTTTTTGCATTGTTTTGATTGAAAATGACTAAATTCTACTGATTACTTTTTACATACAAATCTATTAAACAAATGAAATTAAAATTTTCTTTTGAAAAATGCTACCTAAAACTTTTTTTTTTTTGGTAGATCATTCTTCAGATCATGTTTTTGATAAATCAACATAATATATATAACTCTAAAATGTGCTTACCTAAGTAACGTGTTCGTCCTGCCTTGCTTGTCTCATTGGAACAGTGTCTTAAGTTGATTTCACAAAAAATATGAAATTAAGTGAAATATCTGAGTTTAATTTTAAAATAAGGTTTTTATTTTTTCATAAAATGTTAATAAAGACTGCAGAGCTGAAAAAAGACATACCTATGTAGCGGTGCATTATAGTGCCTTGTCATCAAAAAAGAATGAGTCGAGACGCCTTATAAAATATTCAATCTTTTGAGACCGAAAGAAGGTGTGACCTTTATGCAAAGGTCTAACTTGACTAGACTAACTTGAAGCCATCAAGACTACCAAAGATTACTACAATTTCTAGCTCTAACGTTTACTTATTATGTAGCTGGAAATGGTTCAATGATAAAGTGAATTTATCAGCAGACATTACCGTAGTTTATGGATGCGATGCATTCATTGCTCCATTTCTTCAGCGTAATATGCAAATGCTTCTATCGAATGCAGAAATGTATACGGAAGTGTAGCTCGTATTTGACACCAGTCGGATACAGCCAGTGTGCTGACGTTACTAGGTTGTATGCAAACGCGGCTTGAAGCCTGGAACTGGGTCGGTTTACAAAACTGATGTAATTTATGCTTTGTCTTTGTCATGCAAAACCAATAGATACGAACCTCTTTTATTTTCGAAATACCTCCGTTGAGGGGAACCTTTCAACGAGGATCGTGTGATGCGTTTTAGTTTTTCGGTTGTCGAAATCGGTTAACGTTTGAGTGTAGCCTATTTACATGTGCACATACTACGCTGTGTAAAGTATCTCAATATATTTTAGTGTAATTTGGTAAAACTATCCGGTATGATACGGTCTGAAGCGGTTAGTCAGTCTAATAAGACCTTACTAGGATTATATAAATATTTCACCTAAATAAGAATTGTATTAAGGTTCAAAGTTCAATGGTTTGTAAATCATACTTTAGTATTTCAAATTATACTTATATATCAGCTATCCGGCTTTCATTGTACAAGTATTACAGTCAGTCTAAAAAGACCTGATTAAGATTATGTCAATATTTCACCTAAATGATAACTGTATTACAGCCAAGCCACACTAGCTACTTTTAGCAGCGGCGACAGGCGACAGACGCTGCGTCACGCTTCAAAAAGTAGCTGCGCTTGACGTCTAGTCGCTGCATCCCGCTTCAAAAAGTAGCTAGTGTGGTCAGGGCCTTAAAGTTCAAATTTCAATGGTTTGTAAATCATACTTAAGTATTTAAAATTATACTTATATTGCATCAGCTATCCGGCTTTCATAATACACGTTTTACTTTACTTAATCTGGGGCTGTTGTGTGAAAAAATGTATAGCATAAGCACATTAGCAGCCTACTAAATGTTGAACTGGTGATACTCGGAACCTTCTCTCACAAAGAGTGAGTTACCACGCTGGCCCAGTGTTTCAACATTTCCTTCACATTTAAAACCTGTAACTATACGTATTTATAATATATTCAAGGAGGAGGACGTGAAATCTTTTAGATTGGAAGATTACTTCGAGCGTTGATATGTAGGTACTAATTAAATTTATATATTTTCACGAAATTCAAATACCGTTTCAATCCAGTTGAAAGTCCCCAAATGAGTGTTATGAAACGAATAGAATAAACATTTGGACCCCTAATTCGATATCTCGCGAAATTGTTTTCTCTTTACGATTCATCAATTTGGGGGAGCAATCAAGTGAAATTGGATTCGTTGCTGGAACGGGCCACAATTGGCACTTTTACACGTCGATTTGAATCCGCCGCCCGGAGCAACGACTGATTGTAATGTTGCTCTGAGTAAACTTTGCAGTGGTTTTATTCGGCGGAGCGTATGCAACTAGATTTGTGCACCCTGCGAGAAAAAATATCAATAAAATAAAAATATTGGTGAAAATTTCTCGCAAAACACCATCTAGCCCTAAACTTTGTGAAGCTACTTACTACATACATATATTTGTGTACTTATAAATGTAAGTTGTCGTTAGATTCGTTGCTGGACGGGGCACAATTGGCACTTTTACACGTCGATTTGAATCCGCCGCCCGGAGCAACGACTGATTGTAATGTTGCTCTGAGTAAACTTTGCAGTGGTTTTGTTCGGCGGAGCGTATGCAACTAGATTTGTGCACCTTGCGAGAAAAAATATCAATAAAATAAAAATATTGGTGGAAATTTCTCGCAAAACACCATCTAGCCCTAAACTTAGTGAAGCTACTTACTACATACATATATTTTTATACTTATAAATGTAAGTTGTCGTTAGATTCGTTGCTGGACGGGGCACAATTGGCACTTTTACACTTCGATTTGAATCCGCCGCCCGGAGCAACGACTGATTGTAATGTTGCTCTGAGTTAACTCTGTAGTGGTTTTATTCGGCGGTGCGTATGCAACTAGATTTGTGCACCCTGCTAGAAAAATGAGCAATAAGATAAAAATATTATTAGCTGATATAATCTTACTTATCTATACTAATATTATAAAGCTGAAGAGTTGGTTTGTATGTTTGTTTGAACGCAAGGATCTCTGGAACTACTGGTCCGAATTGAACGATTCTTTCTTTGTAGGATAGTCCATTTATCGAGGAAGGCTATAGGCTATTTAACATTACGCTACTATCAACAGGAGCGGAGCATGACTGGAAAATGTAACAAAAACGGGAAAAAATATTGCTTTTTGAGAGCTTTCGTTGCGTGACAGCATATGTCATATGTTAAAGGTTGCGTCATTAGAACCTAAAGTAACCGAATGAATTTGATTGAATGATTTGAATTGAATTGGTACGACCAATTTTCGATAGATAGCGTAGCAACGCACGCGCGTTCAGCTAGTCTAATTATAATTGCGACAGTAGAACGGCTGAGCGAAATTTGTATCTCAATCAAATTATAATCTGTAATAACACAGGCTTTTTGTTGCGGGGGAATAGCGGGAAGTGGAACTACGCGGGTGAAACCACGAGGCGCTGCAAGTGATAACTAAAATAAACATAATAAAATACAACAACATCTAGCCCCAAGCTTAGTAAACCTACTACATGACATATATAATTTTAAAATAAGTACGTACCATTACAGGTGTAACAGATGTAGGATTTAGATCTGCCAAGCTTAAATGGGAGTGGGCGGGTCATGTGACCAGAATGCACCCCGATCGGTGGGCCCGGGTTTCTACAGAGTGGACACCATCGGCCAGTCGACCCCAGGGTCGTCCTCCAACACGATGGAAGGACGAGCTCGGAGCGTTTAAAAATGATTGGACGATGGTAGCTCAGGACCGGACTAAGTGGAGGGAATTGGGGGAGACCTTTGCCCAGCAGTGGGACAACTCAGGTTAAACTAAAAAAAAAAAAAAAAAACTGTATAATATGCTAAACCCCCGAAACATCAAGTTATAATTCATTTTGTACAGTATAAGATTTTTCCAAAGTGTTTTCGTCTATGTTTGGTGAGGTCTCTATGTTTTACTAGTCTAGAAATTACATGTGGGTCTGGATTTATTTAAAATGTATTCCAAAAGAGTGAGCGAGAAATCTTCTATCTATAGAAGATTATTATATACCTGTCATTTTGTAATCTAAGGCTGTAGTTATTAATTAATCTAGATATTGAAACTCTCTATCTCGTCGTGCTCAAAAGATGTTCCATAAAAATGTCTGCCATAGATAGTTCAAAAAAAATAAATAAGCCGAAAATGAATTTTATTTTCGTATCACTTAATTTTATCCAACTCTATTTAACAGTTTCCGCAATTCCGATCACGTTCGGAGCAGTTTTAAATCTATCGGCGAATAAGCTCGTTAAATTTGCGGGTAGATACCATCTCCTGGTTGCAACGTGTCGCCCGTATCAACGTCTACCGTCAACTGCGGAAGCGTGCAGATGACAAGCGCACCTAGCTCTATTGCCAACCACTTGGCAAACATCGCTGTTTGCTCACGGTGCTCCTTATTGCTTAAGTAATAAGGATGTTTATTTGCCTCGCCTGAGATTGTGGGGGTTTGCAGAAACTATGTTGTTTCGATTACACGCCGCGGTGTTTAGACGTAGACTTTGTTTACAATTGACACAAGCTGCATCAGATTTTGCTTACGGTGGGTATTTGCTTTCCATACTGCTAATGAATATGTAGTGAAGGCGTACTTAAGCGTGTTACATCTCTGTAGGTGTAATTTAGGTTGACCTTGCCAGTTTCTGCTGTGACATGTGTTTCTTGCGCTTCGTGGACTATCTTCATGATGTCTTTTTAAACGATAATAATTATTTATCTGAATTATTAAGTTTAAATTCGTACGATGCATAATAATTTCAATGCGATGTTTGTATCGTACGTGTTTTTATTAAGGCTGTCATGTTATCAATAGCCGATATAATTCAAGTATGTTTTGTAGAGCTGATTCTGAAATCCGCAGAGTGGACTTTTCGTTTACTCATCGTTTATTATACGACAAATTGAATAACCTAAACTCTTCGTCTAGTTATCTCATGCTGAATTATAGCGTACCATTTTCAGTATTCAAATGAATTATTGGTTTAGTTGTAAAACAAACGCGAATAAAATGCATCAAACGGTTCGGTTGGATGCCGTCCAAAAGCGCACATAAAAGTTATTTTGTATATTTTGATTCGTCATTAATTTTCTGTTTACGTTTTCAAATAAACATGCTAGTCATTTTCAGTGTAAATAAATATAAAATTGCCTTTGTATGTAATAAAGTAAAGTTTGTAAAACTGAATTTAACGATAGTTAAATTGATTTGATGTACGCTTAAAATATTACATTTTAAAAATGAATTAACAAGAAATGGCTATGTAGTTAATTTATACGCTGTAGAAGTAGGAGCGAGAGGTATACCAGCAAAATCTCTCTATAACCTGCTTAAAGACCTTGGATTGTCCAGAAGTGCAGTAAGTTCTATACTAGAACGAGTATCTAAAGCTGCACTAGTAGGATCATATCGGATTTGGCTGGGCAGGGAGAGAAATACGAGTAGTGAAGGTGAGTGTTGACGTACGTCAATATAAGGGGCCCCTTTTAAACCTACGCCCGAGTCACAAGTCTTGGGGTCTATTCGAGATTTCTCTCTCTGCCACACGATGGACCCGGCACCCGCACGGTGAATCCATGGAATGCTAAGAAGTACGTCTCGTCTCTCTGAATATAAATATGTTTTAGTGTACAGTGACAGGATCAGCAAGACTTGGTCTTGATGTTAAGTAACACACCACAACCACAGTGTCAAGCAGCTATTTGAACACGAAGAGTCCAAATCACTATCAGCACTAAACTGCGCTCATCCAGATATTTGAGGTCATATAGCTGAAAACGTTGCCCTTCAAACCGGAACACGATAGATAGATGGGAGCGATAAAATTGCTGTAGAAGGTGTGGTACTACCCCAGGCGGAATCTGCAAAGAGTCTAACCTCTACACTAATCCAACTACTTCTTGTATTAAATAAAGAGTTTCTATGTATCTCCATAACATTAGTGAAAGACTTACATTGTTATGTATCGCTAAACATTTGCTGATACTTGTTTAATTTTGAAATTAATTTAATCTTCTCAGTCGACTAATTTTATCCCGCGAGAATAATACTCTAGTAAGTTTAGCATTTAATTTTTTTGATCTTTGCGGCTTTAAGATTTGTCCTAAATTGAAAGCAATGGTTTCTAAATTATTAAAAAATAAATTATTCATAAAAAAAACCTTTTGCAATTGCTTCAAGTTTAAGTTTCACTTATTACTTACCAGCAAAGCAAATACCCATTATGCGTCTTAAGATTCCTACCGCAGATGACAAAGCCTAACCGGCGAACCGATTTTGATAATACATAGCTAAGAACACAAGGGAGAAATTCCCTTTCAAACAAAAGAAAAAAACATAATCAAAATCGGTTCATCCGTCCGGTAGCTGCGATTCCACACACACAAAAAATAAACTTATAGCACCCCGTTTTATACGTCGATATAAAAAAAAAACATGCATAAATTGTCATTAGATAATTCGTAAACAGTCTCACTTTGTACGAAACTATTCCGCAATACAAATATAGCGCAATGTTATCAACGTTTTAAATGAACAATTTTCATATGAAATTACATAAATTCCAGTATCTCTATTTTCTACCATACAAATTTCAAATAACTTCTATACCCGTATCAGAATACCTAGAATACTAGTGGTGTATTTCTAGAAACAGAAACCGAGATAGCTTCTGTTCGCGGTAGCTCTCAATGATTACAATTTACAAAGATTAGAATGCCGCTTGTCCATAATTTATCTACAGTAAATACATTTTGTGGAGCTGTGGTAGCTTAGCAAGGAACTCTTATTGATAAGCGTAAGGTAGTAAGTTCCAATCCCAAATGCAGAATGTACAAGCTTGTTACCAATGACATCAATGAAGAAGGTATCGTGACGAAACAGCATGTTTCAAGAAATACATCTCTTGTTTAACAATTATTGGTTTGCAGTTGACCGTCGTCTCGCCTGATGTACATCGACAAGGCAGTTTACGATGGAGCGTACTTAGTTAGAAAAAAACCGATTGACTCTCGACTTGAAGACACCAAGATGCCACAGTCTAGACGTTCTTATTGCGAATCTTTCGAAGTCATGCGTCATCTGCCTACCCGTACCTAACCTAGGATTATGGTTTTCCATAATCCACCACCTAGGTTTACATTTACATACTATTAAACTTGATTAACGTTTTCCTTGTGAGAGAAGGCGTCGAGTCCCAGCAGTGGGTACATAAAATGGGCTTTTTAGTATGAAAACTGTGATTGTTACACATTTTCAATTAATTTGCCGCTAACTCACGAGTGGTTACTTGAGTTACCCCTGAATGAATTGGATTTTTCCAGATACATTACTGGTCTAAGAGATAAAATAGCTTATACCTCTGAGTGAAGAGTGCAGCGCGGTGCTAGGTAATTTTTTTGACTCTTCATGTTCCAATAGCTGCGTGTCACTTTGCTGTTATTAACAGGCATGTTGCTTGCCATCAGGCACATGTCCTGCTCGTCTTGTTATTCTATACTATATAAGAATGAAGTGTACTTCTTATGCTATGAATGTATACCATGCAATACACATGTCTTCATAGAATTTCCTCTCGAATCGGAGGCATCGCCCTTTTGATTCGAACCATCAGCCTTGCCATTAAATACAAGCATCGCTTCCACGTGCATCCACTTATCTGTATCTACGTCTGAACTCTGTAATGCGTTCTTGTGATTGCCAAGGGAAGTGTGCTTGAAGCACTATGTGCATTAAGGGTCGGCGTGCATTTCATAGGAAATAAATTGTCCCTTCAGGACCGCGGCTAAAATGTAGGACCACGCAAACTCTGCAAATATCCTTCCTTATGTTATAAACGCGAAACCACGACTACATAAGTTTTTAATTAAATTACTTTATTTCAGAGAAAGTAACTAATTACAACCAATAGAATAACATTAAGTTTCATGATGTTTGTACGAAGTGAACTTAACCAAGTCAATCAATATTCACGAAAATTGGCATTTATATGTATATATGTATGACTGTATGTACATGTATACATATACGAGTATATTTTTATTTATTTTATAAACACAATAACTGTTACAGGGTTCTTTTTAAATAAAGAGTGACGAGACGTACAGGACATGTGTCTGATGGTAAGCAACATCCCTGCCACATAACAGAACAGTGACACGCAGCTATTAGAACATCAAGATGCCAAATCATTACCTAGCACTGCACTGCGCTTGTCACCCAGAGATCTAAGATGTTATATCTCTAAGCTCTGTAATTTATCTGGAAACATTGGCTTTCACACCGGAAAACAGTAATGTTTGCACATTACTGCTTGGCGGTAAAATAACTGGCACAAGGGTGTGGTACTTGCCCAGGCGGACTCTGCTACGAGCCCTACCACTACAAATAAATACAGGTTAATAAATTCGACCTTTAAACCTCCACAAGTTTTTGTCTAGGACAAATAGTTCTCGATATCTTATTTAAAAAATTGGCAGTCATAGGAATTGGCGATAGAAATGCAAACTTATAATTGTAGAATTTGATAACTTACTCTGGGAACTACGAGGGTGAAGCTGGGGGGCGTGGTCAACGGCCATGGTCCTGAGTTTACCCAAAAAATTCTTGTCACTTCCAAGCGTGACGCCACAATTCAATTCACAGCCCACGAAAATTCTGTCTGCGGCGCACCAAACGAAGTTTTGACTTCAAAAATGTAAACATAATGGCGACACAATACCTAAAATTATCACAATATACATAATAGATATCAGCGCACGCGCACCTAAGACAGCCGTATTGGGTTTTAGTTCAATGATAAACCAACCGTTTCGTTATCTAATTTGTCTATACGCACCGCCGCAGTCTACGCGCGCTTTATGTAATTTGGTCCAACTTGAAGGACTAGTTTTTTAATTTGATTAATAGTCTTTATATGACAGTATCTGTATTGTAGTGGTAGGACTCTTAGCAGTGTCCTTTGGGGAAGTACCACACCTTTGCCAGATATTCTACCGCCTAGCAGCAATGTGCAAACATTACTGTGTTCCGATTTGAAGGGCAATGTTTCCAGAGAAATTACAGTGCTTAGTTGCTTACAGTGCTAGGTTAGGATTTGTGCTCTTCATGTTCCAATAGCTGCGTGTCACTGTGCTATTATGTGGCAGGCTTATCATCAGGCACGTGTCATGCTCGTCTCGTCACTGTTTATTAAAAAAAAAAAACTATCGGAGCAAAGACGGAACGGGTAGCTAGTGTCTGTGTAGTGCACAGTGGCGTCTCCAGCTAGTCTGCTCTATCGGCTGGCAGCTGAACTTTCCGCGTCGGCGGGCTTGTATCGGGGAACTTCGGCGATTAAACAATTGAGGCCGGCCGGCACGCCTGAGGGCCGAGGTATTGCGCCTCTATGTTCTACATTCTACTCCGGCCACTCGAGCTCACACGATCGAACTGCGACAGATAGCGCGTTAGCTATCCGTGTGTTCACGCCTTTACTGCACGGGACCCGTTCTAACTAATAGCTGTATCACCTCAACTACGAGTTACGTTTACGTTTAATTATTTGGATATCTACGATGATTTGGACTCTTCTTGTTCCAATAGCTGCGTGTCACTGTGCTGTTATGTGGCAGGCATGTTGCTTACCATCAGGCACATGTTCTGCTCGTCTCGTCACTCTATTTAAAAAAAAATACGATATATATATAGGTACACGGAAGGTCCACGTACAATGGTCCAAATCAGGGACTAAGTGCGGAAACCTTACCCACTAGAAGTAGTGGGTAAAACAGAACTTGAACTAGGTACACGGAAACAAAATCGAAGTGTCTTTGTAAACCAAATTAACAGCTTTGCACTAAATGTCCAACCTACTATCCTACTTTTTAATGCGAAAGTGTGACGCAATGCCTGAACGAAAGGGGGTTTAAAATTTGGAATACAGGTCAATTATAGTCTGGAATAACACATTGCTACTTTTTATCGCGGCAAAATATGGGAACGGAAAATATGCGGGTGAAACCGCGACCCCAACGTAATTGTTTCAAATTTTAGGTTACACGTGCAATGTTATTAAGTAAAGCAAATATGCATTTGGCGTCTATGATTACTACCGCAGCTAATAATTTTGAAATGGCTGCATCGATTTTGATGAAACCGCTAAAAAGAATACTCCCGAGTAATACTACTCATCAGATTGAGTTCAAACTAATTTTCGTTGGTAGTTTACATAGTAATGTACATTATATATATTTTTTAGATTTTTCATTCCCTTACTTTAGAAGTTAGAGGGGGGGGGGGGGGGGCACATTTTACCATTTTGGAAGTGTCTCTCGCGCAAATTATTCAGTGTAGACGAAAATGATTTTAGAAACATCAACATCATTTTTGAAGACCTATCGATAGACACCCCACACGTGTAGGTTTGATGAAAAAAAATTTTTGAGTTTCAGTTCTCAGTATAGGGGGCAACCCTAATTTTTCTTTTTCTTAATTTTTTCTGTTCAAATCTTAATGCGGTTCACAGAATACATCTACTTACCAAGTTTCAACAGTGTAGTTCTCATAGTTTCGGCAAAAAGTGGCTGTGACATACGGACGGACAGACAGACAGACATGACGAATCTATAAGGGTTCCGTTTTTACGTTTTACGGAACCCTAAAAATCACAAACCTGTACTGCCACTAACACAAAAATCATTTATTAGCAGCATTGTCGACCGAACCAATTAGTGAATGTTCTCACGGAGTAAAAGTCCATGTTTCGCAACATGAAGCTGAACTCTGCGAAATAATACAAAAAAGGGCACGTAGAGAATGCAGGAAGCTAAGCACGTTCATATTACTCGGAATACACAGGGTTGTACTGAAACGAAATTATATGCGCATATTAGGCATGCTGACAAAAAAAAACTAATTAGCCCGCCAGCGTGGACCTATAAAAAAAAGTCAGACGTAGTCTCGCTAAAACAAAAACTGTGTCCTTCGAGTCGGCCACATAATATGCACGTGTGCGCTGTCACATACAGGCTGACACGCGTACATCAGTGGGTCATTACACGCGCAACTTGTGTATATGTGTGCGTGTCAGCCTATCAGTGACAACCTGACAACGCACACTTGCAAATGTGGCCGACTCTAGTGACACAGTTTTTGTTTTAGCGAGACTACGTCCGACTTTTTTATACGTCCATGCCCGCCAGTTAGATTATAGACTAGCAAAAATGTTGTACACGTATTGTGTCTTTTGTTTCATAAACAAAAAATGACGAAGGTACAGTGCAAAGTTTTGAGTGACGTCACTTCATTTGTATGATTTTTTAAAAATGTTTTACGTTTTTGTGTTTATATAGTCTACGTCTGCGGAGCGCTTGACGACCAGAAGAAGATCCTGACCAACGGCACTAAAAACGCTGTTTCCTATCCTTAGTCCTTAAGGCTCTCTTCCGCTCCGCCTCTTTCCTTTCTCGGTCCTGTACCTATAAAACTGGATATATGCAATAACATAACCATTCGCATATCATTTCTATCCAAGGAGAAGAATCTAAACACCACTCCTTTGAAGAAACTCAAACCTATCTAACCTAACCTACCCACTATCTTAATTATCCCCATATTGTACTTAGACACCAAACATAAAAAAGAATAAAACTGTAAGAGACGATAAGTGATCACCATCTATGGATAAATGGACATATGCAATAGCAAAAACATTCACAGATTGTTCCTTTCCAAGGAAACATCTAAACACCACTCTTTTGAACTCAAACCCTACCTTACTTCATGTACTCGTATATTTAGACACCTAAAAAGGTCCCCACAGACAGACATTCCCCGAACACGATACGGAGTCGGTTTTACCAGAATTATAGTGTTTTCGAACGCAGCGCATGCTAATAAGGACAACTTGGAACTTTGAACGGGACTAAGTTTTTGTTTTGTTGAATTAAAGTACGCTACAGCAACAAACCGAGGATTTGAATATTAATTTATTTAGATGCGGATAGAAAGCTTTTAGAACAACAGAACAAAGCTTACAGCGAAAGATGGTAATATTGTTTATTCAGCTAAAGAATAAGTTGGAATGACTTCGGCATTAAGTGGGATATCACTGTTGTTATCGTTAAGCGTGTTCATACTTTATCTTCACACTAATAGATATAATTGGATCTTCTCTCACAAGGAGAGAGTCAAGAACATAATGCACTACACTATCTATATTTTAGTAGGAATTGTAATTGTTGTTCTGGAAATATAGCTTCATAGATCAAGTAAGTTCCCATAAGATGTTTACCTTCGCTGTTTGTCATTAAGGTACTTTTTAATCACACCAATTTTCAATCCCCGCTTGGCACGTTAGTATTAAATGTACAGTTTGCATTATTTAATTATATGTTATTTTAATTAAATAACTTTTTTAGGTCTCCGGGGCTGATTAAAGTATATAAACTTGAAACGACTTGGGGCAGAAATGAACCGTCTCCTTTGTGTCGTTACTTTTAAAAAAAACTTTCTGGTCCAATCATTATTATTCAAAAAATATACCTAAAGAATGTTGGTAAGTGTAATTCTCTAAGGGCTATCAAAGCGCAATTGTTTGTGGGTTGCGAGGTATGATACAGCCATTCAATGAGTTTATGATGCGGAAACTTGAGGAAAATTCACCTTACCGAATAAAAATGTACCTTTAAAAGGTGAAAAAAAGGTCAACCAATCGTAAATGGAGCGCTAAGAAAGTTTTTTTTTACTAATATTTAATGGTCGCGTGGCGGACAATTTGCGTGTGGCGACTCGGAAGTAATTTCCCTCCGTCAATAATGGGGCTCGATCATCTGTGTAATGGAGGAAAGTGTAAAATTTAAAGCTACTTTGGCCCCGGCACCCTCGACGATATTTCGGCGTCGTTTAGACCAGGGCTGTTCAAACCAGATACGTGTCCGGACCAACAATACAAATTACCACAGATTCGAGGGTCGCAGAAACAAATATTTTAATTTCTTGTACAATAAAAAAAATAGAACTATAATTTTTATGGGTCTTTGTAGCAATCTGGACCGGTTGGTTTTTTCAATACGAAATCATATTTTATTTAGTTAAATATATTATTTAGTCAATACTTGCATAAGTATTACTCGATGCAATAACGTGTAATTTTTTTTTTAGTAAAGATTAAGTAAAGTTAAATTAGTTTGTAAACGTTTAAAATGTGTAACGTCAAATGACCACGAAGAGAGAAAAAAATGTTTAAGCTAGGTTCTATCACCATCAACAGCCTACCCTAGTCCATTGCTGACCATAATAACATAATACTTTTCCATAATACACCACTCAGTCTTATCCTCGGCTTTATAGAATAGACAAGAATAATTATTAATTTCATAGAGAACACATACATTTTATTATACTTACATATTTGTAAAAAATGCTTGTATATAAATTTTTAAAATAGAGGTTTTTTATAATTATTTTTTACAATCACTCTTAAATACAAGTATTCATAAATAGTGAAATATTAAAAATAATTAACTTGAATACGAGTATATTTGATTTATTTTTCTTTTATCTGCAAGAATACTACTTATAAAGGGATAATAAAATAAAAGTTAATTATTCATACACCTAAATGCTCACACATGTTAGTTAAATTAAAGTGTCAGTGACACTTAACAATAATTTAAAATTAACATAATACCTACATATTTTGTAGTGGTAGGACTCTTAGCAGAGTCCGCCTGGGGAAGTACCACACCTTTGCCAATTATTCTACCGCCAAGCAGTAATGTGCAAACATTACTGTGTTCCGGTTTGAAGGGCAATGTTTCCAGAGAAATTACAGGGCTTAGAGATATAACAACTTAGATCTCTGGGTGACGAGCGCAGTGCAGTGCTAGGTAATGATTTGGGCTCTCCATGTTCCAATAGCTGCATGTCACTGTGCTGTTATGTGGCAGGCATGTTGCTTACCATCAGGGACATGTCCTGCTCGTCTCGTCACTCTTTATTTAAAAAAAAAAAATATATATTTTCATCGTATTAGAAACTTAGTTCATGTTTTTTTTATATTTCAAATTGAATAGAACACTAGGCAGTATTCCGCTTGTAACTCGTATAGTCATTATTTAAATATTGATATAATCTATAAATAAATGGTATTGTCTTGTATAAACAAGGTTTTATAAAAATACTTGCGAATATCCTGTTACTAACACTTAATATATACGTCTGACTAGTAGTCTCACGGGCTCAATTTCTAATTAGCCTTCTTTCTGCGACTTCGTTTGCATCAACTAATACCAATGTAGCTTTATAATAACCTAACGTGTTGTTTACTTGAGCATAAGTTAGCAAAATAATAAAAAATTGATTAGTAGTTTTAGATTTTATTTAATGGTAACATATTAAAAATCAAAAATATACAAATTATTAACATACGATTCAACAATCTAATTGTTTTGAATTTGCTTCACAAGATTTCTCTGTAAATGTTCGATAAATTCAAAGCCTGTTACGGGCCGCATGCGACTGAGGTTTGGACAGCCCTGGTTTAGAATCTGGCCTCCTCGAAAAATGAGCCCATTACTCGCCGATCCTTTTATTTTCGTAATATGATCGCCCTGATCAGATATCGGAAAAAAATATGTTCAGCGAACAGTTGAAGATGGATTTCCGAATTAACTGCTTATGAAAAGCAGCAATAAACATTTTCTTTGAATACTTACCCTTTGATGTTTTACTGAGAGAATTTTACAAACGAAATGCCATGAAAGATTGGAATTAAAAATCTTTGACAAGGTTTTTCTTTGCTCAAGTGGGTGGGTACCGCTGTCAACTTTATTGATGGGATATTTCTACGATATCGGTTTGTTAGGATTCCTTACGGGCATCGATAGGATTGAACAAATCAAATGATTAACGGTTAACTACATAGTAAATATATCACAATGTGAACTTTCCTTCCCCAAGAATTCTCGTCTAGGGGATCCCATAAACCAAATATAGGTAGACAAATACTCGGTTCCATTTTAACAGTCATACAAACATGTATACCTACATTTATAGGCTTAAAATTCGTAAGTATCTTTTTAATCTAGATGGTTAAGATTAGGTGCTAATTCAGATACTTTTATTTTTACTCATTATAATATACCTAATAGTCGATTTTTTTTTCATAATAATACAAAGTTTTTTCTGATTCAGGGTAATTATTAACTTTCTTGTTGTGAAAATATTTTATTTAAAGCAGTATACCTGGTTGAGAATGCAACTCATCTATGAAATAGGGCCATTCCATTTTAAATAACAGTAAAATGGAGCCAACATCAACAGGTCAAAGAGGTCATTAATGTTGCGTGCCTTTTGAATCGGAACAGATTGGCCTGATTGTTTTTTTTTTTGTTTTGGCTGCAGTAATTAAGACAGTGAAAGATAGAAATAAATAAAAAAAAACATTACTAGAAAGCGATTAATTAAACCAAGCCACGGTTTTTACTTTACGACGTGAAAGCGTACTTTATCAAAGCGCTCAACTTTTCTGCATAGTCACAACAATACCCACCCATTACGTAATTTAGCATCCGTTTAATATGCAACGCAGCAAAAACTGCAGTTTTTAAAGTTGAAACACTTTATGAAATGCCGGCACAAAAAAGTTCTACAGATGAAGTAACAGAGGCTTGTTTTCCTGCCCGGCCCTGTCCGTGACTTGGCTGCCAACTGACACAGCTTGGCACTCCTCCAAAACTCCCTGATGACGACTCCCTCCCACACGTTAAATTGTTATTGGCACTTAGTGCAGTGTACCCTATCACCGATCACGCTTTAGAACTTCAAACTTTTCAGACTCTACTAAGTTTAGTACTATGTCTGCAATTTTATTAATTGCTCCAAATGTGAAGTTGGCAACGTACTGTACTTTTCTGTCAGTCGTCGCTTAATGTTTGCTGAGTAAATGGCTGAATTGCTATCTCGAACAACGTATAGTTATTTTCATTAAAGCTCCAAACTTAAATAAATCACCGTAGATACCTAACACATGCTATAATCAGATCGTATGTCAGACCTTATAAGAAATAAAGGCAGTACTAAAAAACCGATTTGATATTTGGAAATTGCTTATCGCCAACATACAAATTTCTCTTATGCGGTCTAGTTTAAAACAAATAGTTTACGTTATCTTATGGGAGCTGTGGTGGATTAGTGACTAGAACGTGCAATTCACTATCGTGAGGTCGAAGCTTCGAAACTCGCCTGCACCTCTTGAGTACTTTTCCAAATGCAGATGTAATAGTTTGCTATCACCACTGGTCATAACGGTGACCAGAGGGTCTGCCGCCTAACTAAAACTGATATTGCTCTCTCTTTTCTTTTCGCTCGAAATTAGACAGAGTCAGCAATAGCAAAGCTAAAGCCGATTTAGGTAGGCGGTAGAAGGGCCGGCCGGAATGAATCCAGAAAACGGGCATGTTCTAAAGAATCCTTCGTCATGCAAACCCGTACTAAGCCAGCGTGGTGTTTTATGGGCTAAATTCTTATTGCGAGAACACTGGGGACATTTAGTGGGTTGCTCATGCTTCTTGTGTCATCCTGTTATGACAGAACGTTTGTATTTCTGTTAATCTTTTTTTTTATAGTATAGAGTCTATAGAGTGACGAAACGAGCAGGATATGTGCCTGAAGGTATAAGCAACATGGCCGCCACATAACATCACAGTGACACGCAGCTATTGGAACATCAGTCCAAATCATTACCTAGCACTGAACTGCGCTTGTCATCCAGAGATTGATGTTTTACCCTGTATTTTCACTGGAAACATTGGCCTTCAAACCGGAACACAGTAATGTTTTCACATTACTGCTTGGCGGTAGAATAACTAGCCAAAGTTGTTGTATCCCAGGCGGACTCTGCAATGAGTCCTCTACCACTACAAACTAATCTATCTTCTATCTACCTTTGTTACTTATCTCATAACTACCCATCCTCAAAATAGGGATCTCTGCGTCTGTCGCGGAACTAAACTGCAACAAAACAATCCATCAAAACACACTCTTACATTTACGAAGCGCTTTACGAAGTTTCATAACCTTGTCACTTGTCAGCTTGCTGGCTGTGTATTGAATTGCTTATGTAAGCGTTGATTGCTCTGCAGCAAAGGTCACGGTGTCTGTGGTTGCGCAATGTGACTTGACTCGATGGTATTTATCTGCCAAACAAGCGTGCCTTTTTGTTTTTACTCGAATTATGTACAAACCAGTTATTGCCGTGTCTAAATTTTTGATGTAGTTTTTGTATATCGTTAGAGTCATTCACCGGTCAAGAGCGTGTTGAACTTGCCTAATTTGATGTGTCAAAATGTATGCACGCGTTAAAGTAATAAGAAGTCAATTTTCCGTACCAAAATGACCAAACGACAAGGTTTGACTCTATTTTTGTGATAAGAAAATCTAGGCTGTGGAAGACGTTGCCTTTGTCGATCGTCTTCAAATTGAGAGGTAATCGGTTTCTTCTAGGTAAGTAGTTTCCATCATAGACCGCATAGTTACTTAACATCAGGCGAGGTGGTGGTCAAGTGCTAACTGTAAACCTATAAATGTTACAAAAAACTCCCCAAATAATATTTTTTCAAAGTCGGTCAAGTGCAAAAGTATCAATGTTAAAAAAATTTACAAAAACGAAAAAGTATAGCCAATTAACTCTTTATGTTCAAATTGCTGCGTGACACTATGCTGTTATGACCTTATGACGTACTTACCATCAGGTGCATGGCCTGCTCGCCATATATCTGTACTAGCAGTGCTCCGCGGTTTTACCTGCGTAGTTCCCGTCGTTCCCGTTATTTTCCCGGGATAAAAAGTAGCCTATGTGTTCTTCCAGACTATAATCTAACTGTATTCCAAATTTCACCCCGATCCGTTCTTATGTTACGGCGTGATTGAGCAACAAACATCCATACTTTGACATCCTACTAATATTATAAATGTCAATGTATGAATGTTTGGATATTTGGATGTTTGTTGCTCAATCACGTCCTAACGTATGAACGGATCGGGCTGAAATTTGGAACACAGATAGATTGTAGTCTGGAAGAACACATAGGCTCCTTTTTATTCCGGAAAAACAACGGGAACGGGAACTGAGCGGGTAGCACCGCGAGGCGCTGCTAGTTTATAATATTAGTGGGATTATAAAAACAAATATGTATATTTAATCAAACGAGTCCATGACTTTGGACAAATACATCACAATGTAAGTTCAAGTCACAAGTTCCCAGTAAACGTTTCATTGTTTCGATACTGAATTCGGGCAAATTTGTATTCGCTACGTTAATAACCTATCGAGCCACTATTATCTCAACTTTACGAGGCAGTATTACGATCTGGACGTAAACATCGACGTCGCTGATAAATTAGTCCTTGAAACACTTCTCTTTGGCCTTTGATCCGCTGTAAACCTTTAGTACTAGTTTAATGAGGATCCTGACACTCGCTCACAAATGAACCGGGCTTTTATCGCGATCCTTAATACCGTGCAATAAGATCCAAAGTGTCGTTGAATATAAACTGAACAAGTTTGTTACTATGGAAACCTACGAAACGTTTGCCCTCTTGTTAATATGTTTGAAGACACCTATGTTCCAGCTGCGTTAGAGTTTTTGTTCGTCGATTTTCCACTGAAAAACTATGTAGCATTTTTTTTAAATATACTTCTCTATTTAAAAAAAAAGACGAGCAAGACCTCCGCTAAATATACTCACAGGCATAATTATCCGCCCACTGTTTTTTTTTAACATTTATAGGTTTACACTTGACCGCCATCTTCGCCTGATGTTAAGCGACGATGCGGTCTAAGATGGAGCGTGCTTACCTAGAAGAACCGATTTACTCTCGATTTGAAGACACCAAGATTATAACCATCGGGAAAACCCCACTCAGGCAACTCATTCAACATGAATTTCTTTCTGTTTCCAGAAATCGTTAATTTCAAAGCAAATTTGATGGATACGTTGAAAGTTACCATTAAACTATAAAAAAAAAATGTTGTCTGTAAAGTCGGTTTACTGACGATAGTTGAACGTGACAATAGAAGTCTTCTTAAGAAAATACTGATGGAATGGTACTGGTCATAGTATTTGTGTTAAGCGCCATCTAGGTAAAACACTCTGAAGCTTTTTGAAAAGCTGTTCAAAGCGCCATATCTGGGTACATCATTGTACTAGCACAAGTTCTTAACTGCATATCGTCGCTTTTCTAAAAAATGGACAGACTCCTTGAACGTAATACACATTTCAATCACTAGATGGTGCGAAAAGTAATAAGGCGAGGTGACGGTAGTAAATATTATCTATTCTATGGCGGTAACGTTACATGACGTCATGTTTTGCGGGCGTCCAGCCGGCTTCATCGAATTATAAGACGTTATCACGTAAAAATATATTTAGATATGAAAAACTTAACGGTTTACTAAGAACAATCCGAATAACAGATAGCTCAGTGCTATGCACCCAGACATATCAGATTATTATTTCTATGTCCTGTATTTTTTCTGAAAACATTACCCTTCAAACCGGAAACCAGTAATAAATAAATATTGGTGGACAATTCACACACTACACCATCTTACCCCAAACTAAGCAAAGGTACTATGGCGGCCAGATAGCTGATAAAATACATAGTTTAGCAAATCTTATACCTTTAAACGAGCAATTCTTGTACCTATATAAATATGTATATATATATAGAATCTGAATCTCGGAAACGGCTCGACGGATTTTCATGAAATTATGTATGCAGGGGATTTCGGGGACGATAAATCGATCTAACTAGGTCTTATTTAAAAAAAAACGCATATTTTGCGCGTTTTTAGACAATGAAAAACTGTCACATTAGACATTACAATGTGAAGGTAAATTTTGCCGCGTGACGCGACAGCATAATTAGCTCAGACGGGAAGTCGGGCCCTCATAGCGGTCACGAATTAGTAGCTCCGGGTTCGAATCCAGACGGGTTCTCTTTTTTTTTTCAATTCGTTTTCTTTAAGAAAATCTATTTCTTGGAGTCTTTTATCTGTAGGTATCTAAGTATATTTAGTATTTAAACCGAGCAAAGCTCGGTCACCCAGGTACTACATACTTAATTAGTTAAAACTATGTATATATACATATAAACTTAGTACACACTACATTTTATCCTGAAATACATACTTACCGGTTCCGTAGAATATGTAATAAAACGAGACGCGCTAAAAAAGGTGAGTGATGAATTTGATTACTGGTGTAGTATTGTGTTTTTCATGTACTCTTTCTTATGATTAGACAGATATCCGCAGATTTCTTTAAAAAGCTTCACAACCCTGCAAAAATCTTGCTTCTAACATGGTCTACGAATAGGTACTTTAGTGGCTTTTTGTAAGAAACTTGTTTATGTCAGCTGCAACCGTGAGCGTTAGTGCATTAGATGACTCACGCAGGGCGATTCACACGTCTTACGTGATGTAGGTACTTAATTGTACTTCCCGGTCTTCTTATTCTTGATATTATCTGTTTTTTCATTCAGGAAACCGCCGGAAAGGTTGCACTTAGCTATAAGGTCGCCAATTGATACTTTTTTAAAGGTTTGGTAAATTTTTAAACGACTTAAAGGTCGACATAAGAGGTTTCTCAATTTGGTTGTAGGTTTTTTTTGTAGGTATGTATATGTTACGCGATAGAGCCGCCAATTGTGAATCAATTTTGATGGTTATTTTTTTGTTTGGTAGATCATAGTTCAGAGGTGGTCCCGTATACATTTTATCGAAATCGGTGAAGCGGTTTTTGAAATATGAACAAAAAACTAAAATTTGCTTTCGTGTATTTAGACGACGCGACGTTGTGATAGATTCTTATGAAATTTGGTCGAGTGTCTGAATTTAATTTTAACTTCTTACTGGAACTGAAAGACAACCCAGTTAAGCAAATTTATACTCAAATAATAGGAATTAAGAATTAAATTAACAGGAAGAGATCGAGCCCGCCGGTGGGCTCATGCCTCGTGTGGGTTAAATTGATGTCGGTTTATGTTTCGGAGAAAATAAATTATGTTATATTGTTTTCTGATTAAGTGCAATAAAGGGTTACTCATATCTACTGAGAGTGTGCTATTTAAAACTGGAAGTGAAAGGAGACGGCTCATTTCTGCCCCAAGTCGTTTCAAGTTTAGGTGCTTAATTAGCCCCGGAGACCTAAACAAGTTATTTAATTAAAATAACATATAATTAAATAATTCAAACTGTACATTCAATACTAACCTGCCAAGCGGGGATTGCAAATTGGTGATTAAAAAGTACCTTAATGACTATGTATAAGTAATTTTGTATTAAGGTACTGTAGTTCCATAAAACCAAACTAGATGGCGTTGTATGGCGTTAAAACACGCTAGCGAAGTTTATGTGAATTTAAATAAACCTGTTAAGGTTTAGTTCGTGGTTTGTCTTCGGGTCAGTACCCAATTAATAAGTACTACGGTGAACACTCCTTTCATTTGCAGATTTGTACCTATGTGTACAGACTATAGTCAATGACAGCCATGTTGTTCTCATTTTAGTTCAGTTCAAGTTTACGTACAGTAAAAATTCGTTCGAAATCCACACAACACATGGAATTTCTTTATTTTTCCAAAGGTTATGTAATTTATTCTGAGCACAAGTACGTCGCAAAGTAATGAATTTACTACCTTCTATTAGTAGTAAGTACATAATCACGTTCTTGATTACCTACTTGCGGCGTTATTTTTTTTCAATGTTTTAGTTAATATCTTTTAAACCCCGCTATGCAGGATAAAAACATAAACGGTTCCTCAATATATATTAAAAATCCTATACAATGATCCAATTTTGCTCAAGTCTCTTGCACTTTTTCTGTGGGGCAAATGCCCATGGAAAATGGGCCGTCTCCTTTCATGAGTCATAATTAATGAACATTGACTCTGTGCATCTAGTTTAACAGTTTTAATACATCGCCTGCTCTACGTTTATTACGAGGCAACGTTCAAAAGTTTCAATTTGCACGTTACTTAACCGCATCTCCTGAGGGTGGTTCAACTTCGACTCATAGCGGTAGAGCAATCGAAAGAAAGTTAAACGTGTAGGTACTCCGACTAGCATCAGTGTGTAATCGTGTAAACTTGCCCCCGCAAAGCGTTTAACTTTCGCCATCTCTCTGTGGAGTTAATGATGTGAGAATTTCATATTTGGTTACGACTCTTGAGTATATTCCACTATGTGTTTGGTGTAAGTGACTCAAGGCCGCTTGCAAAATTCGCTAAAATATGTGTGGCAACGGAATTTCTGTGTTTACGTAAAAAAAATGGTGTTTATGATTGAGTTACGAAATTGACGAGAGAAAATTTGTTATTACATAACAGTTTCTTATCAAACGTCAGATAAATTCCGGCGGAGGTTGGCGGTTGGAGGCGATGAGCGTTGGAATTTTGCCAGTGGCCGGTGCATCGTGCCTCAACCATGTTAGTAAATTAATATCGGCAATAGAGCCACTGTACAAGGCAACTTCGTCTGTACCTTCGCTTCGATATGATATACTCGCGGTAATATTAGACTCTTGCCAAAAATTCTACGTCAACATTTTTTGAAACGACTTCGTTGAAATGACAAATTGTGAAGTAATTGAAGTATCTAATTTACTGTTTGAATGTATAAGTGTTTTTTTTCTCGGTAATATAATATTATTACCAAGATATTATAACATTATTACTATCACACAGCAAGACAATGGCTAGCTTCCTTCCATTTGACGTCCTACTATCCTATCCTGGGCTGTTATCGGCCGTTATTGTTAGTGTGGACCATACTGTCTTCTGAAGGCGCGTCGATATCATTGCGTTAAAATGTTGCACATATCTGCATCTTTCACAGTATAGATAATTATCACTTTCTTAGGTCGAATGTCATACAAGAAATCTCTCGAAAGTTCCATGTTTTTATAGGACGTTTCATGGTTGACGTTTCAAAGGCGCGAACGAAGAGGTTTGACTCTACTTTTGTGATAAGAACGTCTAGACTGTTGAATGAGTTGCCGGAGTGGGTTTTCCCGATGGTTATAATCTTTGATGTCTTCATATCGAGAGTGAATCGGTTTCTTCTAGGTAAGCACGCTCCATTGCAGACCGCATCGTCGCTTAACATCAGGCGAGATGGCGGTCAAGTGTAAACCTATAAAAGTTAAAAAAAAATGTTTGTCTCATTCCAAGCAACTCTATGTTTGGAAGGAAAACAAAATTAAAGTGATCGTTATTTCCGTTTCAATCTTCCGAAGCTGGTGCCTCTGCCAAAGAACACGACTACAGACGCCGTAAGGAGGGCATTATGTTTGTCTACAGCCTGATTTAGTGCGGCCAGGTCTTTGTAAACAAGAGTCTCTAAACAAATCCAAGCATTAGAAGCTTAAATATTCAAACAATTAAATTAAGATCAATGATCGAGAGACGTGCCAAAAGGCTCGATACCTTTGATCGAAAAATACTTCAGTCTTGATTATCGCGGGAAAAATACTACTTTAGCTGGTTTTTTTGGGATACATTTTGGAGAGTGGCGACTGATCTGCATGATCTAATTTATTTATTTAGTCGAAGATGACGCACGTTGACCTAGAAAGTACCTATTACTCTGACCTTGAAAAGATCTAGATTATCTTGGTATCTCTCAGGGAACAGTTATAAAAACCAACACATTGCATGCTTGAGCAATATAGGCAAGGATTTCGACCCTGAAATTGCCCTAAGATCACCTAGCCCTTTCTTCTATCGGACTTTGGAATTGTATGGTTTTCCTTTTATGAAAGGAAAATCGACGATTCTAGCTAAGTAAAGCGCCTAGAAGAGATCGTTTTTAAGCATAAGGTCGGCAGTTGTGACATTAGTTTTTACAGGTGCGGATCCAGATTTCACAGGATCCGGATTTTACAGGGGGTCATGGGGGTCATGACCCTACCCCCCCTGGGCTGAGTGTAGTACCTAGATGGACCACTGATTAAACACCATGCATTTATCACACAGTTTTGTGACGTGACCACGACTATGTGACCTCCGCGACCCCCTGGAGCCATGTGAACCCCCCTGGAGCCAAAGCTGGATCCTCCCTTGAGTTTTTATTGTATTTTTCGTATGTGTGTGTTTAGTGTGTGTACTGTAGTGGTAGGACTCTTGGCAGGCGTGTTGCTTACCATCAGGCACATATCCTGCTCGTCTCGTCATTCTTTATTAAAAAAAAAATCTATTCAATTAAGTGTTTTTGTTTTTGTTGAGTACAATAAAATATCAGTCTGTATAAGTGCAGTGATTTAGCATTACTAGCAAGAGTAAACAAACTATAGAAATCGAAGATTTCAAGGCTGGCTTTGTGCTCTTGACATGGTTAGCATTGATAATTAGCTTGTTCCGTCTCGGACTGTCATTAGACAATGGTAATCTTATTCTGTACGGTTATAGGCATGCCTTAACTTTTACTTTACGTCTTAATAGAAATTGACTAATGAATTTCTTATGCTTATGAATAGGCTTTGATTATTATTATTTTATTATTTGCTATTGTTTAGCAGTACCTAGTAGACTCGGTGTGCTATTGGAAAGTGGGGGGGGGGGGGGGGGGTTTCTTTCATGTTTAGGTAAATGTTTATTAATTTACTTTTCACTTTAATTATGCGAACAGCTGAAGAATCTTTTGCATGAGTGAGCTAACCTACATTTACAGGATTCAGTTTTGATGTGATGTGAGTCAGTGATCCAGAGTGAATCGGTGCTCCATCGGAGAGTGACTCCATGTTCGCAATGAACCTGTTAATAATAAAAAAAAACTTGTCTTCTTGGTTCAGTTAAATTTAAGGATCTGTACATAGCATCAAAAGAGTATAAAACGATTTAACAATCCTCTGAATATGTATCAGTTATTTATTTTGAATGTACGTACCGATTGCTTAATGTCATTGCTTATTACGATTATAATATCTACGATTGAAATTAAGCGTATCTTGAAAACATTACGAACAACTAGAAATACATTGGATCGCTGCTTTATGTATTAAGACACGTAGAATCCTAGAGTAAGTTTGTTAGTGTTGTTTTTAACAATTCATATACCATTAGAAAGCTACATTACCCAGAACTAACAGGCTATAAATTTAAACAAGCGAAACTGCGCGAAGAAAGTTCGCTCGAAATGTTATTGAATGAAACTGCGTCCGAAGTAAACATAACAAAATAATAATTATATAAGTTTTGTAATTATTATTTCGTAATTATGTCCGGTGAGTCACAAGCAGTCTCAGAGTTCGCATTCCGGTTCACTTTCCTTAACAATAGTTTAACTACCTCTCGCAAGCCGTTGCTTCGAAGTTGAAACTTGGGGAATTGTTTGTGGCTAAGATTTTTTTGTGCGCTGTTTTGTGTTTATTGCGTGTTTGTCAATTACTGCAGCCAATCCTCTGTTGCTACCTTAGATAAAGAATAAGTAAATAAATAGATCAGGTTCTTCCGCACGGTTCTTTGCCAATCCGTACCAATCGTAAGCAAATGAGGTGTATGTTAGCTACGGCGACATAGTGATGTGCCGCGACAAAAGTATGACACTTCCACAAGAGCGACAAGACAAGAGCGATCAGACCCGTGCCCGGTGTAAAGCGTTGTTCTAACTCTATATGTAGTAGGCATATGTAAACTCTTTCGTCGCTACGTTTGATCTTGCAGTTGTTTCATTCACTATCGCCGGAATTGAAAACTAACTTAATCAAATTTAGTTGGGTAATACGAGTGATCGTTATAGGTTTATAGTAAAAAAAAATTGACTCGAATTGAAAACCACGTCCTTTTTGAAGTCGGTTAATAAGGAACTTATTTCCTTAGCAATAGTTGAACTACCTCTCGCAAGCCGTTGCTTCGAAGTTGAAACTTGGGGCATTGTTGCTGGCTCAGATGCACGTTTGTCAATTACTGCCACCAATCTTCAGTTGCTGCGTTTGATCTTGATGTTTTTTTATTGACTGAACTGAAACTGAAAATAAAACTGTATTTTTAACCGATTTCAAAAAAGTAGGAGGTTCTCAATTTGAGTGTATGTTTATTTTTTTTTATATGTATGTTACGCGATAGCACCTTTCGGAGAAAATAGATTATAATAATTAAAAGTCACGAGAAAAGCACGACTTGTGCCTGATAGTAAGCAACACGCCTGCCCAAACAGCACAATGTGACGAAACTATTATTGAAACATGAAGAGTCTAAATCATAACCCAGCAAGCACCGCACTGCTATCGTCACCCAGACATACATGATGATTTATCTCTGTAACGTTGCTGGTAACATTGCCCATCAAACCGGAACATAGTAAACTTTGCACATAGTTTTCATACCACATAACAGTCTACTATCTACACAAAGGAATCCGATAGAGTTGTTAGTATTACGTAATTCTCGTTAGGTGGGTACACAATTCGTTTACACGTACATGACATCAGATATTCGCCAATTGTTCTACTTGGACGTGTTGCGTCTGCCATGACAGAATCTGGGATAATATTGTAAACTGAAACTAGTTTGACACTCTATTATTGTTGCTGGGTGAGCCAGATGTTCCAATTGAAACAGGAGGTATAACTACAAGTAAATGCACAGAGCTTTTTGATGGACCTCCTGATTGACCGATTATGGTTTTGGATGTACTTCGTATTTTATAGTGGTAGGACACCTTTCCCAGTTATTCTGCCGCCAAGTAGTGATGTACAGACATTACTGTGTTCCGGTTTAAGGGCAATGCTTTCAGAGAAATTACAGGGCTTAGAGATATAATATCTTAGATGTCTGGGTGACGAGCGCAGTGCAGTGCTAGGTAATGATTTGGATTTTCACGTTCCAATAGCTGCGTGTCACAGTGCTGTTATGTGGCAGGCACGTTGCTTACCATCAGGCACATGTCGGCCTCGTCTCATCACTCTATAATATAGAAGAAATCTGGGATAATATTGTAAACTGAAACAAGTTTGACAGTATATTATTGTTGCTTGGTGAGCCAGGTGTTCCAATTGAAACAGAAGGTAAATATTATTACTACAAGTAAATGCATAGAGCTCTTTGATCGACCTCCTGATTGCCCGGTTGTAGGTTTGGATGTACTTTCTATTTAATTTCAAGCCGTAATAATGATAGGACTGTTTGTAGAGTCCTATGCTAGTTAGTGTATTTTTGTATAGTTAAGTATTGACAATGCATGTATTTAGACAATATAGATAGATTCTTATAATTTCGTTGAGTGTCTGAATTTAATTCAAAATTGAAGTCGGTTCTGTGTTTTTCGTAAAAATAGATTATTAAAATTTAAAGTCGCGAGACGAGCACGAGATGCGTCTGTTGGTAAGCATGCCCATAAAAGCATAGAGTGTCGTCCAGCTATTGTATTGTATGTCTTACCCCAGTATGTTATCTCGAGACATTCCCGTTCAAACCGAAGCACTGTAATGTTCGCATATTACTGCTTGGCGGTAGGATAAACAGCTCACTAAATGTTCCCACTGCTCGGATTCGGAGCTATCTCTCGCAAGGAGATATTCAAGGCCGTAATCCACCACGCTGGCCCAGTGCGTGTCGGTGGAAGACACATGCCCTGGAAAGATTCTAGGCACATGTGTCTTTCCTTCACCGTTTTAAGTTAGCGGCATTACGCACATAACTTCGAAAAGACAGTGGTGCGCGTGGGATTTGAACCCGGAGCTTCCGGATCGGCAGGCGCCGTTCTCCCGACTAGACCAGCCGTAACTTCCAGTTGGCGGTAGAATAACTGGCAAAGGTGTTGGTACTTCACCAGGAGGACTCTCCCACAAAAAAAAAAATACAATTTCCTCTAATGCAATTCGGTCCCATGTTGTCGGTATCAGATGACACGTTTGTGCATGTGCAAGCGACATGTGACGGCGACGCAGCGGCGGTCTCGCGTGCCGCAATTAGAGCGTGAACGCAACGGCACGCAACGGTTCCAAGGTCGACGGTCGCCATTGCATTGTGCAAACCTGGCTGGACAATCGCTGACTACCTGTGTACAGCACTAGTCATTTTGATTTGAAAACTTCTTTAGGCGCGCCTAGACAGATATTTCGTGGGCTGTGAATAGGATTCTAGCGTCACGCTCGGGTATGATAAGAAATCTTCGGGTAAACTCGGGACCATGGCTATTGGCCATTTAGAAATGCGTCAGCCAATGGCAAATGCTGAAAGGGCGTGGCCTCGGCATCATGCCATGGCCATCTAGAAATGCATCAGCCAATAGGAAATGCTGACGCATTTCTAGATGGCCATGCCGTGATGCCCAGGCCACGCCCTTTCAGCATTTGCCATTGGCTGACGCATTTCTAAATGGCCAATAGCCATGGTCCGGTTACACACGTGTAGTTTCTAAAGTAAGCTATCAAATTCTGAGTTCACTTCCATCGGCAATTCCTATGACTGCCAATTTTTTTTATTATAATATGAATACGTAAATAACGATAGACATTTCTTACACAACACTATTTAGCCCCTCTATCTCTATGTGGTCGCTCCCTCATGACTGAGGATCGTGGTCCTCGCTAGATGTGGATGGCCTACACCTAGATTTTGTTATCTGCTTTCACCGGTGTCTACTTATCGCGTCTCTGACGACTGTGCAAAACTTGGTCGATGAAGAGCCTCTCGCTTGATCGCTCCGTCTAGTTGGGATCTTTTCCGGGCTATTAGCCCCAAACTAAGCAATGTATCAAACAGCGAGCTATGGAGCGAGCTATGCTCGGAGTCTCTTTGCGTGACAGAATCCGTAATGAGGATATTCGCAAGAGAACGAAAGTAGCCGACATAGCTCGAAGAGTAGCTAAGCTGAAGTGGCAATGGGCAGGCCACATCGCTCGCAGAACTGACAACCGATGGGGAAGAAAGGTTCTCGAGTGGCGACCACGAACCGGAAGACGCAGTGTTGGACGGCCTCCCACTAGATGGACAGATGACCTCACAAAGGTCGCTAGAAACCACTGGTTGCAGGTTGCGCAGGACCGTTTGTTATGGAATCTAGGGGGCCTATGTTCAACAGTGGACGTCTTGCGGCTGATGATGATGATGAAGGAATGTATTATGTGAACCAGAATGTAATTACAGGATATTTACCGTAAGTAGTGGTAGATATTTGCAGTGTATTTGTAGTGCCCAGGGAAATGTGGTACGTCATACGTCAGCTCAATCAGTATAAAAAAAAGTTCTGTTAATTTTGGAAAACTCTACACTTTTCGTTTGGTTAATAGAAGAGCTTACTTCAAAAGCGGAAGGTCCCGGCGTGGTCGCCGGGTCAATATTTTGGTATTATTTTTTAAGCAGGAACGTTTGGATCTATATGTTATGGTCTGATTAAATATTAGCACAGTATAAAGAGATATACTGTGGTATTAGTTAGTAACTTAGATACCTGCAGGTCTACTACGAAAACAAACTCCGACTGATCGGATCCGACCGACAGCGGAATCGGATTTGTAGCCTACCATGAAAAACAATCGGATCGATACATCTCGGTCGGAAGTTTTAGACTTAGGTCGGATGAGGGTCGTATCGAACGAAACGGCCGATCCTATCAACGGACAGATTGTCTTTCGAGGTAGGAAACGTCCATAAGTTCGGCCGATATATCGTTTTTCGGACTTCGTAGTAGGCCTGCAGATCAGATGGTTATGTGCATGTGCGCGTGATTGTGTTGGTCACACTAAGAGCACAATGAATGCAATATGGAAAAATTGAGAGTTATGCTTCTCAATTGAAGTATGAAAATACTTAATACTTTAATCCCGCGGAAATAACTAAATGATAACTATTATGTATCTTCTAAGGCTGGTGCTTCATCATCGACCACATTGTAGCTTAATAATATGTAGGTTAGTTGTTGATTAAAAGCAGTCTTATCGCATTAAGAACCTGTTCATTGTTTTCACTATGAACTTTGAAATGTTTAAATGTTGTTTTGTAAAATATTTCCATATATCCACTGTAAAAATATATGGTAGGTACACATAGCTTTATTCGTAAAATCTATCATTACTAAGTTTAGTCTCACAACTACCATCAAAATCCTAATGTTGTAAAAACTCGTGTCGAATGTGATGCGGCTATTGTCCTGTTAAAAATACTCGGTTTTTGTATAAATTGATGTCATTCGATTACTCTACACAAATTACGCAAAAACGATGTTTCTGCGGTCGTTTACCTCATGCGGGCTATATCTAGCGCTGTATTGTTCTAGAACGGCGATAAGGATAAAACTTTTGAATTGTGGAGAAATTACACTCAAATGTACAGACCTATGTTAGTTAGATGTTAGGTTCTTGATTGACGTTTCAATTGCAGTGAAAGGCTTTTTTGTTGGTTCCGCCCGTCAGTCATTGCCGTCAATCAATGCTTTGTGCCTGACGGTGTTGTAGGAAATGATGCACGGAAGTACCTATTCATTTGACTAGCACAGAGTCTTAGGCCTACTGTCCACGCACGCGTTTTTTGTCGAATGCATGCATCCTACGAACAAACGCAAGACGTGCGGCTGTCGTGTCGTCGTTTCGTGGACACAGAATTCATTATTTGTACGCAAGATGCAAGCATTCGTTTTGCATCCGACAATTGTCGAAATCGTGCGGATGTTGTGCAGCTACGTGGACAATTGGCCTTAGTCTTATCTTACTATATACTCATCATCATCAGCCTGTGTTCGTCCACTGATGGACATAGGTTTCTTCCATATTAAGCCACTCAGCTCGACCCTCATTCTTACGTCTCCAACCGCCACCAGCCGTCTTTCGTATATCGTCACTCCATTGAATCTCAGGGCGTCATACACTACGTTTACCGATGCTTATGGCTATACTATATAATAGGTGCATTGTTGTCATAGTTTAGGTGTTGAAAAGGACTGCTTTCCAAGAGAGAAGATATAGGTTCAAAAGTTCGAAATTCGAATACATTTCTGACGCTTTGTCCAAGTTGAGTTACATAAATTATTATTCATACTACCTTTAACGTGGAAGGAAAATATCGATAAAGCGATATGTCCTCGAAGGAGTCTTTTTTTGCTATAATAGGTTTACGCTTGACTGTCAACCCGTCTGATGTTAAGCGACGGCGACGGTGCGATCTACTATGAAGCGAGCTTACCTAGTCGAAACCGATTCACTCACTTTTTAGGAACATGTTGTTGACTTCCTGATAACCAGAACTTGGTTAGCGTAGCGTCGTGGATGACTTTGTCTCGTTTGTGGCAATGGCATGAGTAATTTATGCTTATAATGTACTAAACTTGAAAGAAATGTTCTCAATTGGCGGACACAAACCGGAAGACGCAGTGTTGGACGGCATCCTACTAAATGGACAGATGTTCACATAAAGAAAACCGCTAGTAGCAGGTTGCGCAGGACCGTTCGTGTGTATAAATAAGGGGGGAGAGATATGTTCACCAGTGGACGTCTTGCGGCTGATGATGATGATGCTCATCTCGTTTACCCTTGAGTTCATCACTGAAAGATACGTTAGAGCAGTGAAAGTCTAAATCTGTGTATAACTCTTTCACTGTGTGTGAGCGTGACGAATTCACCTTGAACTATTTACACGTTTCTTACGCTCTTACAGTCAGCCATGTTTACTTTATATATATGTTTATAGTTAGCTTTTTATTTTATCAGTTCACACAGTAGTCATAATAACATAATTAAACTTATCGTACAAATATTCGTTCATTCATGTTTTGTACAAATTTAAAACAACATATTTGAATGCTTACGGGCCTTACCTACATCTATATTTTTTGCCATAAAAACTCTTAGATTAAGAATAAAATTAACAGAAAATCGAATAATGAAATTAAAAATATTTTGAGATCATGGTTGGCCAGATTCGATTATGATAGTATTGAATACTTACTTGTACATATAGATATAACATAATAAGAATAACTGAAAAAATAACATAACAATATAATTATAAGTGTATTGTAAAAAATTGTGTTGTTATCAAATGGAATGTACTTTTATTATTTCTCTACTTAAAACCTAAATATATAAATACGTGTGTAAAATTTTTGTCATAGCAGTAGTTGTTAACGTTAATTTATGTTTGTTTATTTTAAGGTCATGTGTGTTAAGCCATCGGTTCCGAAACACAGTATTACATACTAGTTCGGAACTAATGGGTTCCAATTGATCTTGGTAAATGTTTTATGTTGCAATAAAGTATTTTGTATTTTTTTGTATCTTATCTTATATATAAAATTCTCGTGTCACAGTGTTTGTTTCCTTACTCCTCCGAAACGGCTTTACTGATTTTAACCAAATTTTATATGCATATTCTGTAGGTATGAGAATCGGCTACTAGCTATTTTTCATACCCCTATGTGACAAGGGTTGTTCACTAAGGCAAAACAACGTTTGCGGGGTCAGCTAGTATTTATATAAAATTCTCGTGTCACAGTGTTTGTTTCCTTACTCCTCCGAAACGGCTTTACTGATTTTAACCAAAATTTATATGCATATTCAGTAGGTCTGAGAATCGGCTACTAGCTATTTTTCATACCTTTATTTATATGGCAAAACAACGTTTGCGGGGTCAGCTAGTTTTGTATAAATAAGTACCTATATTCGTAGCTTCTGCTATATTTATTTGATCTGGATAAAACTGGACCAACGCAATTTCGCCTTCTTACAATAGTCATAAAGATGAAATTTCATTCGTCCAATATCATCATTCACACATCATCGTCCTAAAGTGGTCCTAATAGACCCTAAGAATGATATCTTTTTGTAAAAATATGTTCAAATCCCGTTTATTTTATTAGATTACAAAGTGCTGTAAGAACGTATTGGTTAACACAGAATATTATTTCCTTCTAAAGTAGGTACCCATGATTTTTTGTCTACAACTGATACTTCTTTCGTCTAATTATGCTTCGTCTATTCTCTACTGGTGTACAGCGTTGTCGTCTATCGAGTTTCTCATCAGCTTTAGCGTATCGACTGTTGGTTATCAAAGAGTGTGTTAGTGTCAGAAAATACCTATAACCACCTTAGCCTAAATCTTGGATCAATTTGTTTACTTTACAAAATCCACTAGTTATCATATTTACGTTGTATCCACTATATAAGCAAACAATCGTACTATGAATTGTAAACATCTACCCAATACAGTTATTAAACTTGCATGATTTCACCTCATATTAAAAACAACACAAGACAAATCAAAGTCAAGGTAATCGAATGTAAATTTAAATCTTAATTAAGTCCTCTGTTACCTTTACAATACATAACATTACCCATTTATATATTTTCAACAATTTTCAAAACAACGTTTGTGTACCAACCGAGTTAACAGAAAACTCTGTGGAATTCCAATATCGATAACCGACCGATTAACCAGCAATTATTAAACTCCATTGTTTCCACCGCAGTCCGTAGACAAATAACTAGTTCTGTTTCCCGACGTGCGCTGCCTCGTAAGCAATCCGTAATTTCTCTGTGTAATCAGCAAGCTGCGAGCCATTACGCCCGCTTAAACTCTGTTAGAAGTCAAACCGTCTGCCCAAACAGTTTTCCCAATATTTGCCCCGCTCGCCCCGACCACGTTATATGCTAAACTTTATCAATTATCGAGTAATGTGGCGAACTTCGACCAGGGGAATACTTCACTCTACACTTGTCGATTGGAAATGAGCGTGATAAGAAAACACTGGGTTTTGGAACTAATGTGATGTTCTGCATTAACCTTAATTGACTGTAATAGTCGAGTATGCGATGTTATATTAATTTAAATTACAAATATGTTGTGAATAAACTTGGGCCTGATATATCCTACTAATATTGTAAATATCAAAATTTGAATGTTTGTTGCTGATTAACTTTAGAACGTCGGAAAAGCATTGACAAGACAAAGTTGAAATAGAGTTGGGCAGGACATATTGTTAGGCGGTGTGACGACAGGTGGACCAAAATTGTAATAGATTGGTGGCCGAGGCAGGGAAGGGCGGAGCGTTGGACGTCCACCAGCAAGATGGGTCGACGATATTATAAACATCGCGGGTCGAAACTGGACTCGATTGGCACAGGACCGAGTCAACTGGCAAAGTAAGAGAGGCCTATAATACCCAGCAGTGGGATAAAGAATGCTGTGGATGATGATGATGAACGTTAGAACAGTTTCACGGATTGAGTCGAAGTTTAGAACACATGTAGTTAATATATTATCTGGAATTATTTGTCTGGAAGAGTACCTATATAGGAAAATAATGGGAACAGATACTATGTGGGTAAACTCGCGGGGCGCTGCTAGCATTAAATGTACAAGAAGACATTTGACTTACATATTCAAAAACATAAATATGTATGCACTAGCAGCGCCCCGCGTTGTTACCCGCGTAGTTCCCGTTCCCGTTGTTCCCATTTGTTTTTTCGGGATAACAAGTAGCCTATGTGTTCTTCCAGACTATAATTCCGATCCGTCCATACGTTAGGACGTGATCGAGCAACAAACATCCAAACATCCATACATTGACATTTATAATGTTAATATAGTAGGAAGTAAGATTCGTTAATGGACTCCGTAATCGAATTCTGAGCATGACACAGAAAGAAGCTTCGCGGTTGTCTTTTATGCAGACTATCTATGAAACCACATACATGTCTTAACTTCTCTTTATCCATCAAAAAACAAGAAACTCATGATTTCACATTTCCCCGACAGGAATACGAATGTAGCGCGCCCAAACTTGAGTCGTCTGCATGGAATTAATAAGCGTGGCGGAAGTAATATTGATAGGAAAGTTAAAGAGTTTTGAGTTTGACACCTCCCACTGAATTTTCGGCAGTTCAAAATTACTCGTATCTGTGAAACTTTTGCGCTGTTCGCTCGGAACTGATTTAATTTCATGCGCCTTACAAATCAATGTTATGCTCGTTGAATATGTTAGGCTACGTGTGATTCGGGCTTTCACACGCTATCCACGTTAAAAACGGTTCTTGTAGGTCGTAAAGTAGTGTCAATTATCCTATAACTTTTCGTACCAATTGGAATATTTTAACCAACCGTAATTTCGAAAAAATCAAACAAATTAATTGTTGTATTACTTTATGTTTATGTACTCGGATTATTTATTTTACTAGGCAGTAATACGAATGTGTTTGTTCGGCCGTAAATCCGGTTCAAATATCAAACATGCAATACTGGTGTTTTTGACCCCGATCAAATTTAATGTACTGTTCGAACGGCTCCAGCCTGCAGTTAGGTATTTTAGTTTCCTTTTAACAAAATTGTAGCAATAAAAGTAAAACGTATTACGTCATCGGAATTACCAAATCTTCCTTTCACCTTGCAATGTCAGAAGGCGCTTATTACCTCGAGTTATACGGAATCCGATCACAAGACGCGGACTCGCTTTCACCGCGTGTGTCTATTATGTAAACACCGTCGAAACAGCTATCGGGCTATCGTCTGCGAATCTTGCCGAGATTGCTCCGCTCTCGGGCGAAATTGAACGATTTTCGGCGACAAAACTGCACCACAATATTGCTCAGATACGAATTTCCTTCGTGCTACACACCATTTCGGGGTAAGCAATGTTCCTTTGGAATTTCGGTCGTGTTAATTAAGCCACTGGATTTATACAGTCACTGGCAACAACGGCATCTATCATTAACAACAAATACCCTTTGTGGAAAGATAAGACCGGTCCCGAACCCCTCCCGAGTCTTCCCGAACGGAGTGGTTGGCAGGACAATGAATGGACATTTCGCGTCGGATCACCTGTCCAAGTGTCTTAAGAAGCCGTGGCGTCGTTTGTCAACGTCACGTCTTGGAGTCTCGCAGAATGCTCGGAAGGCGCCCATTGTCCGCTCGTCCAGTCATCCTCTATTTTTAACCTTCAAAAGCAGTTTCCTTTGAAAGCTCTAGTGGAAAACGTGCGTTGTTTACTTTACTTGAAACCTTTTCGCCGAGTCACAGTGATATGTGACCAGTTCCAGGAGAAATAACAAATAATTTCTTGTGGATTTTCTCATTGAATAACAAAGGTTTCCCTGATTTAAATTCCTTTCGTCTCCCCTGTTCTCTCAATGGATTCTGGCACTGTAGACGTAGACTTTCATTCTTGAAACTTACAAATTAGGAACTCAAAAGTTGAATTGAAACTCTTGGAAAAGGAAAGTTGACTAAGGTTGTGAGTTGGCTTGTTATTTTGGTTTGCGGAACAGTACTTAGAATAAATATTTCAACTATGTAAGACTTTTTGAAAATGTCATGTTGTCAATTAGTTCATATGTATGGACATATGTATGCCAAGATGCTTTTCAGAGCAAAAGGTTAGTTCAAATAGTAAAAAGAAAAGTTGACTCAAGGGTAGCTAGCTCGTTATAATATGATTTGTGGAACGCTGCTCAGTAATAGAAAACTGAGTTACCAAAAAGTATGCAATATGATCTTGTATCCATTCCCGTTTGTTTGGTACTTTACTATTTATAAAATTACATTCTGCTTTGGCACGAGTTTTATCTCTGTTACAATTTTCAAACCTTGTACAATTTTTGTATCTCTCTTATTAGTCGTTTGGGCCTGAGGTATAATGACCATTAATTTCAGCTTCTAAACTTATTTGTTTAAGCAATGTTCTTGTTCGTAAGTTTCGTTCCAAAATGTTTAGTACATCTGTCAAATTCAGGTCTGCAATGTTCCGATAACAAGCATAATCTAACCTCGTTAACTCCTCACTACTTAATTCAGCCTGTATGTCGGTTAAAGCGACATTTTCAATACATCCTAGCGGTTTTTGGTTCATTCGCATGTCGTCTGTTCGCGTAACATTTCCCTCACACGCCCCTTTGAATCCCTCAATTGCAATCACAAAATTTATGCGCATATTTACCGAAACTTCCATACAAGCGGCGCCCGAAAACACTTTACCTCATTCGTGTTAACTCAAGAAATTCCCGTTTTCAGGTAAGCTTCGACTGTGGAACAATTAACCGGTTACTTATTGTCCCCATTTAAGTTGCCTCGAATAACTTGAGTGCCGAGTGGAGTAACTTAGGACGGAACTTGTTTGGAGTGTCAATGGCAATGCAGTGGTGTACACTATGGCTAGTGCAACTTTATTGTGCTGTTCTGAATCACAATGGGCGGACTCTTGAATGCATGCGTCGAGTTGCCCCGAACTTTGTCATAGTTAAGTAGCTAAGCGACATGTTATGCGGAGTTGTTGGTGACGCTAAGTGAATAAGTGCATGAAACGCGAATAACTGAATATATACTGAATAATAGAAAAAGTTTGTAGCGCCGAAATTGTATATTCTCGTAACATAGTACGCGGTGATGTATGACGCTGGATAATATTTTCCACTACATTAACGGACCAAAACCGGGTAAGTGCTGCTGAAATAGAAATGTGTGAACGTGTGCTGGTAAATCTTTTGCGATTTATAGTTTGTCACTAAAGAAATTTATACGAATATACTGGATGGGAGGAAAAAGCTTCCGCAGTTAATGCACTACCTTAGCGTAAGCGGCCCACTAAATGTTCCCACTGCTGGGACTCGGAGCCTTCGCGTGGAAAGAGTCAAAGCCATAATCTACCATGCTGGCCAAGTGCGGGTTGGCGGATGACACATGACCAGTTCCTATCGATGTTTTCCTTCACCCTTAAAGTCATGAATATAAACTTCAACGTCTTCGCTTGGAAAAAAAAATACTAAGGGGTGCAATCGAAATTCGAATCTATAACTGCGCCAATGTAAACAGTCTAGCCACGGCCGGTTTCACTAGGCCACTACGGCTTTTTAGGGTTCCGTAAAACGTAAAAACGGAACCCTTATAGATTCGTCATGTCTGTCTGTCTGTCTGTCTGTCTGTCCGTCCGTATGTCACAGCCACTTTTTGCCGAAACTATGAGAACTACACTGTTGAAACTTGGTAAGTAGATGTATTCTGTAAACCGCATTAAGATTTGAACAAAAAAATTGTAAAAAAAGAAAAAATTAGGGTTGCCCCCATACTGAGAACTGAAACTCAAATTTTTTTTATTCAACAAACCTACACTTGTGTGATGTCTATCGATAGGTCTTCAAAAATGATATTGATGTTTCTGAAATCATTTTCGTATACACTGAATAGTTTGCGCGAGACACACTTCCAAAGTGGTAAAATGTGTGTCCCCCCCCCCCTCTAACTTCTAAAGTAAGATAATGAAAAATCTAAAAAAAATATATGATGTACATTACCATGTAAACTACCAACGAAAATTAGTTTGAACTCGATCTGATAAGTAGTTTTTTTAGTACGTCATAAATACACTATTATTGAAACTTCGATCAAAGCTACAACGAACTACAAGAACTATGTGTACTATGTATATTATGTTACTTGCTGCAACGGAACCCTTCATGGGCGAGTCCAACTCGCACTTGGCCACTTTATTTCGTTTTCACGTTGCAGCTGACACTTGCATGGTAAAAATAACAATCAGTTAGTCGACTTAGGTAGGACCTTTAGTATCCTCAGGTACCTACACCTTTTGTAGCGCAATACCCCAAATAATAAGTTAATCGATTTCAGATACGAAACAAAATAGTATATTAGCTTTACATACAAGCAAAGTTAAAACTATAAAATCACTAGTTGCATCATTCCCGAATAATTTTAACATTCAGTAGTTATTCACGTTACGAAAATTTCGTCTAGCGTAAATGTAAAATAACATTTCACGCAAACATATTAAGTATTCCATGCTTTTTACCGCTCTCTTTGAGTTTACATTGTTTCGATCACCAGTAATACGTTTGAAGGGCATAAAAGATTCACACGTGCCCGCACACAATGCGATTGTTTGATCGAGTTCGTCACATGCCTCATAAAAAATGTAATCATCTAAATCGATCTAACAGAGCGTACTGAAAACCACTTCACATGAACTTCGCATATCGCGTCTCGAATAGCGGCGCGGAGGAAACTCGGCGGGAGCTAGTCCTCGATTGTATTACTCGTACGACAATGCACTCTGCCATGGAGCAATTACACAGCTGGTCCCATTGTGAGGGTTATATAGCCGCTCTTGCCTTCTATTATCAGTCGTTCGACGGTGAAATGTATGAAGATTGATTCTGTTCGCGTCATTGGTCGCGTCTTTGTGCGGTGTCATGGTTAAGTTAATCTTGCTTAAGGCTAGATCTAGATCGGTAATTTTCACATCGTAATTGATAATCGAATGCTTTGTAATAATATATTTGGGTATATTTTTTATTCAATATGACATTTTTTTTATGAGTCTTACTTAAGTTGCAGGTGACGGTCGTTGTCTCGTCTGATTTTAAGTTACCTTGCAGTCTACAGTGGAGCATGCTTATCCTAATTCTTCTTCACTCTTAAAAGCACAGAGACTATTTCCAGGGAATGAAAAATAGTTTAGTTTGAGATGAGTAATGTGTGTGTAGTAGATTAGTGTTGTAGTGTGTGTAATGAGAAACTGGTAAGTTAGATAGGTCTGGATTGCAGTTGTGTGCTACCGTGAGTCGAATGTATGTCAAAATGAATATGAATACGTATTCAGGCCACATATTCCTAGGGTAGGAATATGTGGCCTTTCTAGGGGTAGACGAGATACCAAATATACTTCTTACGATCCGGGACTCTCCATAAGTGGCCAAAGAGTTGCCACAATAGCAGAGGCAGTGCCTTTCAAATTTCTTGGTAGAAAGATAGACTACAAAGGACGTACACCATCATTAGAGGTAGTTGTTGGAAATTTCATGAATGACCTCAGTAAGGTAGACCAACAGCCTATCAGCAATATCAAAAAAGCATGGATATATGACAACTATCTCACATCACGTCTCACTTGGCCTTTCCTAGTATATGACATCGGTAAAACCCTCCTCGCAAAATTAGATGCTAATGTCATAAAGATATTGAAGTCATGGTTTGGATTGGCACATCCGGCTGATCCCTCTACTCTATTTAGGGATCACAATAGTTTTGGCCTGAAACTAAAAAAACCATCCGAACTCTACAAACACCTAAGAGTTACAAAAACGCATGTTTTGGGAAAGTCGAAAGACGAATTAATTGCATCTCTCCCAAAAGACAAAAGCGCTTCGGACCTTGAATCTAGACTTCAATTCCACAAACAATTTATGGCAGGTGCGCAAGTAAATACAGCTGGGTTGGGTGCGAGAAAGAAAAGGGAAGACCGAGACATGGTAAAAACCTTTCTACAACAAGACGAAAATGATAGTTACAAAGTGCACGCTATGAATTTAGAAATGCAAAGTGAGTGGTTAACCATAGGTGAGTTTTGTATCCCATTAGCTCTAAAGTGGCGCACCTTGCTATATGACTGGTCTCCTGCCTTATTAAAATTTTATCTGAACGCTTTCCAAATGACCCTCCCTGACCAGAGTAACTTGGTAAGGTGGGGAAAAGCCTCTGAAAAATGTTGCTATACTTGTGGTGAGGCGATATGTACAGCAAGGCACATATTGGTGGGATGCAAGGTGCTCCTTAATAGGGGTCATTACTCACAGCGCCATGACAGAGTACTTGAAATCATACGTGAAGCCGTAAGCCTTTCGGTAGCTAGAGCCCAAAAGGGATTGACGATGAACAAAAGACAAATTAACTTTGTAAAAGAGGGCTCAACTTCAAACTCCAAGAACAAGCCTTACTCAATCCTGGGTTCAGCACCTGATTGGACAATTTTAATGGACACGTATGAAAAGCACTACAAAATCCCAGAGGATGTGGGTGTTTCGTCATCCAGACCGGACATTTTCCTTTTTTCTAGGGCTACGAAACGCATAGTCCTGGTAGAACTTACCGTACCGTGGGAAACTAATATACCTAAAGACCACGTGATGAAACAAAATAAGTATTACGACCTACAAAATGAATTAACAAAAAATGGCTATGTAGTTAATTTATACGCTGTAGAAGTAGGAGCGAGAGGTATACCAGCAAAATCTCTCTATAACCTGCTTAAAGACCTTGGATTGTCCAGAAGTGCAGTAAGTTCTATACTAGAACGAGTATCTAAAGCTGCACTAGTAGGATCATATCGGATTTGGCTGGGCAGGGAGAGAAATACGAGTAGTGAAGGTGAGTGTTGACGTACGTCAATGTAAGGGGCCCCTTTTAAACCTACAGCCCGAGTCACAAGTCTTGGGGTCTATTCGAGATTTCTCTCTCTGCCACACGATGGACCCGGCACCCGCACGGTGAATCCATGGAATGCTAAGAAGTACGTCTCAAAATTGATTGGTGTTCATATTACGGTAGTGGAGTAATTCAGTCGATTTGAAAATGATAGAAAGATATCACATTGAATTTTTAACATGTTACCTTCTGATTAATCTTAAAACAATAGTCAAAAAAGTTCTGAAAAAATGCATATAAATTCAATATTTTTTTAGCGGCCAAAAAGGAGTGGAGACATTTGACCTTGACAAATGCGTTTTTTTTGTTTATATGTTAAGTACGAGTGGTTTCCATAAAACTCGTAATTTAATATTGTTTTAAGTAATTTAAATTGACATTGTGTTGCAGGTACTTTATAATTTGACGTTTAAAAGTGTACCCATGTACCAAATTGTTGAATAAATGATTGAATTTCAAGTTATATTTAAAGTTAGGAATTTGGTGAAAGTATGTATGTATGTTGGATAGTAAGTAGCAATGTATAAGTCCAACGCAACATATCACACGCCAATGTGAAATATAGCAGTGTAACCATTCATTACAACGGAAGATAAAACAGGAACTTCATATTCTTAGTGGACCGTACATTTTTCTAAACAATTTCGTGTCTACATCGAAGCCCGTTACTTGGATGCCGAAGGTCGATACATGGAAGTCGTAAGCTTAATCTTATTTTTGAAGCGTAGGGAGGGAAATTGCATGACATTATCCGATATCCGCATTAGAGGCAGGAAATGAGGCGCGTGTTATTGTTTCCTTGGAGAATTTCGATAGCACTCCGAGCCTGTGTGTGTCATTTCATTAGAGGGCTGTTTGTGACTGATCACTTGCTCCGCTCTTAGTGTTGAACGCCGATCTAGGGGTGTTGGTACTGCTGAAGTAAAATCAATATTGCCATCTCAAGTTTTAATGCTTGATACAATTACGAACCGGTTCAAACCGGTTTCGATCCGGAAAACCTTCAACGGTTTTCCGTAATAAAAAGTAACCTATTAAGTCCTTTCTTGGTATTTAGTCTATCTGATTTTTTTTCAAATCGGATTTGTGGATTGTATGTTCATAACTTTAAAAATTAAAGAGTCTTCATACAACTGTCCATCCCTTGTTTCCCTCCCTCCCTCTTAGGGGTTGAATTTCGCAAAACCCCGTCTTAGCGAGCGCCTACGTGCTAAAAGCATGCAAAATTTCAGACTTCTAGCATTTGTAGTTTCTGAGATGCGGTGATGAGTGATCTTTCGCTTTTATTTATATATGTATATATATCTTATTTCTTTATGCCCTTCTATCATCCTACATAGGGCGCCTGGTGGTTAATTTAGTACGTAAATTTAGTTCACGGGCCTGTAGTCTATACGAACAAAGTCATTTTTGATATATTAGACCCATCTGTAAAAGTCCGGTCGATGAGTCAGCATTTTAAACTATTTTTAAGCTATCGAAACTAGGGGCAGACTTGACTGTTTCAGGAAGACTTCTATATAAGACTTGTAATATACTTCCGATCTCAAGAGTCAGCTTCCCTGACTTAATGACATAATATAAAATACCAACCAGTTTGTCAGCGTTGCATGTTCCTAGAATGTCTCCTGGCGTGCTGTATGAGTAGTCTATTTCATGCATATTCGCATGATAAGACGTATTTAAGTTACACAGTAAAATATCTGAGGGTCTGCTTACCGCCTAACTAAAACTGGCTTAGTTTTTATATTGCTCTCTCTTTTCCTTGCACTTGAAATAATAGAGACAGAAATATTAAAGCCAAACCCGATTTAGTTAGGCGGTAGAAGATCTGGTCCTGTATTGCGAGATCTCATTGAGATGATTTGGCGTCGCAATTGATGATCAACGTTTCGTCTACCGCAACCATAAACCTTGTCTCCGTGAAATAAAGTTCACTGTCGAGGTGCACTAAATGTTGATTGTCAATTATCTCGTAAAATTTTCGCAATAAGACTTCATGTCCCGTGCCCAGGTGTTCCATCTGTAGAACGCAAAACAGTCTATACACACAAAATCTTAAGTATAATCTCATTAAGTTATGACTATTTTATCGGAAATAATATATTGGAGACTATGCATGTATTATGTGATACCTGGCCTTAGTCCTTACTATCATGCGAGATTGCGGTCAAATGTAAAAATATAGTTGTAAAACACAAACAAAAAAATTGGCAGCCATAGGAACTGCTGATAGAAGTGAAAACTTATAACTCAGTATTAGATAGCTTACTTTGGAAACTACGCGGGTGTAACCGGACGGCGGCGGCGTGGCCATGAGCATGGGCCATTGGCCATGGTCCCGAGTTTACCCGATAATTTCTTATCATTCCCGAGCGTGACGCTAGAATTCAATTCACAGCCCACGAAAAATCTGTCTATAGCGCGCCATAAAAAGTTTTCACTTCAAAAAATCTTCACTATAATCACCATAACCCTTCTCTAAGCAATTTTTATAAAATTATCCGATATCCGCAGTAGATGGCAGAAATAGAAGTATTGTTTCCTTCAAATACTTCGATAGGACCCTACGCCTGAATTTGTCATTTCATTAAGGGATTTGTTTATGACTGTAGTCTACTTATTGGTCTGGAATTCCGGATCTAGTATTCTACGACTGTTCATTAGATGTTCTTTGAACAGTCGTAGAATACTATGATGACTGATGGCGAGGCCACGCTCTTTCAGCATTTCCCATTGACTGACGCATTTCTAGATGCCCAATCGCCAAGGTCCCGAGTTTACCCGAAGATTTCTTATCATACCCGAGCGTGACGGTAGAATCCAATTTACACCCCACGAAAAATTTGTCTAGACGCGCCTAAAGAAGTTTTCACTTCAATATACGGTAATTAATAACCTGATAATTGTTTGGTACACTATTGGTTAAGGTGAAACTACAGTTTATCGTGAACCTAACTAGGATTTCGGATAGATCGACTGGCCTTGTGGCTAAGTGGTTAGTAGCTCTGCCTGCGAAGCCGATGGTCGTGGGTTCGATCCCCACCCAGTGCAAATATTTGTGTGATGAATTCAAATGTTTGCACTGTCTGGGTGTTTCTATGTATAATAAGTATGTATTTAAAACTATATAAGTATTATATCAGCTATCTGGCCGCCATCACACAAGCTTTGCTTAGTTTGGGGTCAGATGGTGTTGTGTGTGAATTGTCCACCAATATTTATTTATTTGTTTATTAGCGAAATAATGATTTTGCTAATAACCCGTGTCTCATTAAAACGTTCACGTAACGATGTTCTTGTTAACCCACTGTGACGGCGGTTAGACCGCTGTTGTAATTTGAACTTAATTGTCTTGTAATTAATATAACCGCAATGGAAAATATTGAATTTAGTCCCGAGTCCTATCCATAATTTATGTCTGTTCCCGCGAGGCGTGACTATCGTGTTACTGTTCCTGCTATTATTATAAATGCAATAGTTTGGATGTTTGTTGCTCAATCACGTTGGAACGTCTCAACGGATCGAGGTCAATTTTTGTACATAATTAGATTATGGGCTGGACAAGCTCATAGACAAAGGATAAACAAATCTAACGGTCTCGGTCCGCTATTTGGTAAAGCTACCAAAAAGCGGTCAACGTGGCTACATAAGTTTTAACTTGAAAAAACATACGAATAATTTTTCATCTAAACTTTCTAAACCATTCCCGAATGTAGCTACTTGAACACACAGAAAAAAAATTAAATCGGTCCAGCGCAGCGATCGTTTAGGAGCAGTTTAATTACAAACACACACACAAAAGCTTAATATGTGTCTAAAGATAATATGTATGTAATTTATTTTTTCCACTACCTATCGGAAGCGTACCCAGCATGCTGGCGTTTATTTGGCCCAACGCATAAGCATTGCCGTTCAGCGTGGTAATACCGCCAGCATGCTGGGTACGCTTCCGATTGGTAGTGGGGTTGAACATCTTGATTATCTGTAGGCCTTCATTGGTCTATGGATAATTCAGGTGTGCTTAGTGTAAGTAGTTGTAGGTATGTAGCGTAGTGTAGCTCTCGTTGTATTTTAGTTTCGTTAATAAAGGCTCCGCCCGTTCAAAAAAATGGTTGTCTGTAAAGTCGGTTTACTGACGATAGTTAAACGTGACAACGTCAAGAAATCAGTACGCTGATAGCGCGAGTAGTGATACCGCTCGACTCGGCGGGTGGCGCCCTCAGCGCTCAGCTTCGTCCGCATGGCACGGACGACGAACTAACGGTAACGGTAACGTTACATGACGTCATGTTTTGCGGGCGTGCAGCCGGATTCACCGAATTATAAGACGTTATCACGTCAAAAAAATGTTTTTCTGACATCAGCAGCACATTTATGATGCTACTTATGTCATTTCAAACATGAAGCATCGCCATAACCGTTGCCGACTTGAGATCCTTGTTGACGACTGTTATAAGAATGCGTACGTACATTTGTATGTCTATTTGCTTGTGATCGTTTCTTCTCATGGTTACAGTCCACCATTACGTCACAGAGCTACCGTTGCTTAGTAGGCAAAATTACGTATTGCGTATAAAAATAATAAAACTTGTAACGTGCCTTTTTTTTACAGCACATACATTCCTATATACGTGTTACACGTGCATAACCAATCGAATCCATCAAATAATATAATTAAAAACAAAACTGTGTCGAAATAGGATAGCGAACTGATTACAATATCAAAGTTACCAACTGGACGTCTACTCTATTTCTACGAAAACGTAATTTCGAAAAATAACTCGCAACTTTCCTACTTTCGTTCTACTTCGTTTCGTCCGATACAACATTGTTTGACGTTTCAATGTTCTAAGCATACTCTAATAAAGGCCGATTTACATCAGCGAATGCTCATTCTATCCCCACTGTATCAAATTCATTTGGTGTAAACAAACGTAGAACATTCTTTCGTTGTTTTGTTTGCGTTCGCAAAGATTCTATGGAATATTTAATATGGAAAACGCTAAGAACGATCTTTCGTTTACACTAAAAGATCGAGAAAGAATGCTCTTGTTCCAGCTCTAGCTCTATGTTCGTTCAGTTTAAGGGGGCGCCTAAAGCCAGAAAACGAAAAAAGGACATTTTCGACGCCGCTCACTGAAGTTAAGAAACTAAAAACTATGACAAAAAAAAATTGACGTGTGGGTACAATCAAGAAGAAGCACAATAACCGAATAGAATTTTAAAAAGAGATCAGAGTTTTTTACAATAAAAAAATAAAAATGACACCGAAAAAACCCGTTTTAATTCGAGTAGGTACTCGAAATTATCAGCGATGACCCCACATTATTTTTTGGTAATAAAATTCCTATTTGTACTTTCTAGTAAAGTAACCGAACACTTTTTTAAATTTATGTTTAGTTATTGAGTAATTAAATAAAACTTGGTCAAAAATTGACTCTTGATTAAATATTGATTTTGCCTCCAAACTGTGTCATGCTATTCGCGACTTTATGTACATCTATGTATCATTAAGAAACGCGTCGCGCGGGTGAAATCTGATTTTTTCCTGGCTTTAGGCGCACTCTTAAGTAATTCAAATAAAAAAAAGTTACTGCCCTAAGTAGCTAATCACCTAACAATAACAGTAAATAACTTATTAGTATGATTATTACGAGTTTACGAGTAATATCAGTAAAACATATCTCCCCAGTGGTCGTCGACTGCAATTTTGCATTCGGTCTGACTATAAAAGCGCGCAGTGAAGTCCCATTTGAAAGGGCAGTCAGTAGGCGCCATGAGGCAGATCATTGCACAATTGGATCGTAAAAGGCTCCTCTGGCAAGTTCCAATTACGACTGATTGAGAGCCGTCAGCCTGCGAGTCGATTAAACCCTCTTTTGTTGCTGGTTGCTGCTCTGGAGTAGTTACACATAGGATACGTTAAATCTTTATAGGAATTAAATTACTGTCTAGCACTGCACTGCTCTCGTCACCTAAGAATTTTTTTCTCTTTGCACTATAATTTCTCTGAAACGTAGCCTTTCAAACCGGAACACTGTAAAGCTTTTAAAGCTAAAAAAATTTGATTTACCCCCGTCCATCTCAGATTTGTAATTTGTACAACATTCTACTAGTCAAGCCCATTCCTTCGATACCCATATTGAGGTAGTAGTGAAGAAAGAAATGTACGTCGCGATTTTGTGGTATAGGTGATCTTGGATTTGAAATTTGTCAGGCGGTTGTGTAAAACAGTAATATGTCGTCATAAATATGTCGCACGGAAAAGATACGATTAGGGATTTGATCAAGTCTGTAAGAGAATCGATCCAACCCCGGCATTTGATAGAACAGTCAAACGTTTTGACTAATTACTGTAATACTAATAACTGTGTCTGGGTGTTTCTATGTATAATACGTATGTATTTTTAAAACTATATACGTATTATATCAGCTATCTGGCCGCCATCATACAAGCTTTGCTTAGTTTGGGGTCAGATGGTGTTGTGTGTTGTCCACTAATATTTATTTTTATTTATTTATTATTATTAATACCTGAACAATTCAAATAATTTAATTAAACCTTTGCAATGGTTTAGTTAAATAAGCTAATAAAAAAACAGTGCTTAGTGAAATTAAATCATCATACATTCGTCCACTGCTGGACATAGGCATCTCCAATAAAATGCCATTCAGCCCGATCCTTGACTCTACATTTCCAACCGCCACCAGCTGCCTTTCATAAATCGTCACTCCATCTAGTCTCAGGGCGTCCTACACAACACTTGCCGATTCGCAGTCTCCACTCCAGAACCCGTCTACCCCAACGGTTATCAATTTTACATAGGTGAAGATTAAATAACGTCAACTATTCCTAACGAGTTCACAAAGACTTGTTCAACGTAATTTATGTTAATCTCGAGATTTGTGTTTGTGCATATTATTAGTAGGGAGTTTGCTCACGGCCCGGGGCGTAAGTATTCAGCTTCGATAAAGTCAACACGAGAACTACGCACGTTTGTTTAAGGTTAATTCTGTTTATGTTTGGATAAGCAGTTGTAGGATGTAGTTGATGCATTGGATTTGACTCATTATTATATTTCTAGGAGCGTCCCGTGGAGTTACCTGCGTTGTTTTCGTTCCTGTGTATTCTGAAACATGTCTGTAATTCTATTCTATTGTAACTGCATTCCAAATTTCAGCTGTATCCATTCAGACGTTCCAACGAAAAAAAAAAATAGATGTTTGTTGCTCCATCAGAGTAAATAGTTTACCCGAAGATTTCTTTCATTCACGAGCGTGACGCTAGAGCTGAAGCCCACGAAAAATCTGTGTTTGGTGCGCCAAAATAAGTTTTAGCTTCAAAAAGTTGGAATCTTACCTCTTCAACACAGCGTCTTTAAAACTTGTAAACTACATACTATATGATCGAAAGGCCAAAAAAGCTCCAAATACGCAGAATCGTTGAACCGTCAGATATGTAACCGTTCCCGAATCACTTTAAGTGATTTTCCTATCGATTGAGCAGTATAACGGGTAGGTACTCGTTAAATAAGACGGATGTAGGACGCTCGGACACAGTTGATTACTTAAGGCTGATGGATAGTGTACCAATTGGGGGGTAATTGCGAATTTACGACAAACGTGCGTGCCCGCGCCGCGCGTCTTGCGATCGTACTAAGCTTGTTGTACTTGCTTTAAAACTTAAATTAAGTGAGGTCGTGTGATCGCCGTTTTATAATCAGGTCGAGTTTTCTACTTGGAGCTCGAAAAGGAGACATCATTTCATGGTTGATGTTCCAAAGTTTGAGAAATTACAGGGCTTAGAGATATAATATCTTAGATCTCTGGGTGACGAGCGCAGTGCGGTGCTAGGTAATGATTTGGACACTTCATGTTCCAATAGCTGCGTGTCACTGTGCTGTTATATGACAGGCATGTTGCTTACCATCAGGCACAAGTCCTGTTCGTCTCGTTACTTTTTATTAAAAAAAAAAGACGTGAACGTAGAGGTTTGACTCTACCTTTGTAAAAAAGAACGTCTAGGCTGTGGAATACGTTATCTGAGTCGGTTTTTCACGATGGTTACAATCTTTGTCTTCAAATCGAGAGTGAATCGGTTTCTTCTAGGGAAACACGCTCCATCGTAGATCGCATCGTCGCTTAACATCGGGCGAGATGGTAGTCAAGTGTAGTAAATCTATAAAAGTAAAAAATAACTTTCGTAGGCCGTGTCGTCGTTAAATATAAGCCGAAATGGCTGTCAAGTGTAAACCTATTTAATGGTTTAAAAAACCGTGGTCCCCTAGTGGTTAGAATATGCGATTTAGGTTGTAGGTCGTAAGTTCCAATTCCGCGTGCTCCGGTGAATATTTTTCCAAGTGCATATGTTTAAGTTTGATATCACCGCTGGCTTACCGGTGAAGGAAAATCGGTATGTATAGTTCTCCGGAAGATTGATGATCTATGTTTTTGTCGATTTTTAATAATCTGGACAAAAAAGTGACCTATACATTATGTTTCTGTTAATCTTTTCTAGCTGATGGACTAAAATTATATTCTTATTATATACTAGCGGCCCATTCCGGCTGCGCTCGGATATTGTCATTTAAAGACTATTAATCGAGATAAAAACTATCCTATCTCTCAAGTTGGACCAGACTGCTCACGGTGTGCCAATTTAATTTAAAATCGGTTTAGTAGTTTAGGAATCCATCGCGGACAAACATCGTGACAGGAGATTTATATATGTTAAGAAGATGTATTTGCCCCAGTATTCATTCCCATTGTTAGTCCTGAAAACAGTATAAAATGTCTTAAGTTAAAACGTACTTAATATTTATAAGTACCGTAACAGTGTGTATCCTCTAAATAGTTGCGCAAAAATTTGCAATAATTAGCCGAGCGGCGGTAGATCTCTCGGCAGCTGAATCTTGCGCGATAAAATTAACACTCGACAAAAAGTCAGCTATCCAAGTTTTCATTTGGCTTAAATTAACTTGAGCAAGTTTTGACGGACGTACATTTTACTTAGCCTGTTTTACTACCAGCTCCAGTCGACGTAGTAAAGTTAAAGAATGGCGGATGAATAATGCAGTAGATTTTAAGTAATGCCAGGGTGAACAGAGTTCCTATTCTGTCTATTGTTTAGATTTAAATTTACATATACCTACTGTTTAACGCCCTGCGGTTTCACTCGGATAGTTCTCGTTCCCTTATATTTTTTTTCGGAACATAAAGTAGCCTGTCTGATAGTCCAGGCAATGTAGGTACTGATTGCGTATTTGATTTCCTTGAAATGGCTCATAGGCAACGACACTCTTGTGCGAAAAAGACTACAAAGTCTTGAACATCGCCGAAAAGTTGCTAGCCTTTCGGTTTTTTATCGAATACACTTCGGAGAGTGTGCGACTGATTTACATGATCTAATCCTTTTTTTCTATCGGAATGCTCGTAGCTCGAAAAATCGACATCGTTTCATGGTTGATGTTCCAAAGACGCGAACGAAGAGATTTGACTCTACTTTTGTGATAAGAACGTCTAGGCTGTGGAATGCGTTGCCTGAGTGAGTTTTCCCTGTTGATTACAATCTTTGTGTCTTCAAATCAAGAGTGAATCGGTTTCTTCTAGGTAAACACGCCCCATCGTAGACCGCATCGTCGCTTAACATCAGGTGAGATGGCGGTCAAGTGTAAGCCTCTAAAAGTAAAAAAAAAAAAGATGTGTGGCACTCGGGGACTGCCGCGGTAAAGCTATTGCATGTTGCATGCATTTTTATCAACATAAGCAATAGGGATGTTAACAATTTTTCGGAATTGCTTTTATTTTGAAGAGTGACATTTGTTTACCATAATTTATCAACTTATGCAATTATATTTTTTTAAATTTGATTTCTACAGTATTTTTAGGATAATGTTGAGTCTGAGTCACATTTGTTTTCATCATAATCAATCTATTCTATGTCATAATGCTGGAAAGGTTGAGTACAAAATAATATAAACTCATTAAGGTAAAATTTCTACAAAAGATTTAATACAAAATGCTACTTATTTACATTAAGGTTAAAGTTATACAAAGAGATTAAGTACAAAATATCACTTATTTACAGCAACTATTCAAAACAATCTCAAAATCAAATGAGTCAAACAAACTCTCTTACATCATCATACTGTCATATACTTCTCTTAAAATTAATCACACTAACTAAATAAATATTGGTGGACTATTCACACACATGAAAATCTGACCCCAAACTAAGCAAAGCTTGTACTATGGCGGCCAGATAGCTGATATAATACTTATACAGTTTTAAATACATACTTGCTACTAGCTTTACCCGCAACTTCGTCTGTGCAAAATAAATATTAAGGTAATAATACATTTTCATCAAAATCGGTTCTGTTGTTTAGATGTGAAAGCGTAAGATACAATCGTCGCCCATTTCAACTCCAATTTCATCCCCATACAGGTCGAAATTACAAAATTGCTAGAACAAACATTTATTTGTTTCGTGTCAAGTGTATATATATTATACAGAGTTTCATGGTTTTATCTTCAACGGTTGGGAATTTTCATATTGACATTCATCCCCTATTTCAACCCCAATTTCACCCCATACAGTTCGAAATCACAAAATTGATAAAACAAACATTTAAGTGCTTCGTATCAGGTATCTAGAGACAAAATTTGATAACTTTGAAAATCACGAATTTTCATACAACAGTTCATCCTTGTTTCACTCTCTTAGGGGTTGAATTTCGCAAAACCCCGTCTTAGTGAGCGCCTACGTGCTAAAAGGGACCTCCATACAAAATTTCAGATTCCTAGCATTTGTAGTTTCTGAGATTCCTTGATGAGTGACCTTTCGCTTTTGTATTTATAGAAGACTAGCGGCCCGCTCCGGCTTCGCTCGAATAATAACCTAGATATCAACTGCAGCGCCATCTGCCGAGCTGATTTGTGAATCTAAACCTTCCAAGGTCCTACCCAAATATATACAAAAAAAACATTCAAATCGGTCCAGCCATTTAGAAGGAGTTTAGGTACTAACAATGAAAAGTGGCATTGATTTATATTTATATAGATAGATAAAATATGAAGAAACACCCAGCCACAGTGCAAACATATTTTTTTTATAATGTGACTCATCACTCTATATTATAAACGAGCAGGATATGTGCCTGATGGTAAGCAACATGCCTGCCACATAACAGCACAGTGACACGCTGCTTTTGGAACATGAAGAGTCCAAATTATTACCTGCAGCACTGCACTGCGCTCGTCACCCAGAGATATAAGATGTATTATCTGTATGCCCTGTAATTTCACTGGAAACATTGCCCTTCAAACCGGAACACAGTAATGTTTGCACATTACTGCACTGGGTGGGAATCGAACCCACAACCCTCAGCTTCGCAGGCAGAGCTACTATACCCACTAAGCTCATGGCTTCTAATTCGCTTGCCAGTCTAATTCACTAACATAAGATTATTTTTATTAGTTTATTATTACTTCATTATACAACTGTTAATGTTTAATTTTCCTGTTCAATTCAATTCATTTATTCGAACCATAAATCCATAAGAACATGTGGTAACGTCATTCACAAAAAATCAAAGAATCTGTGTACATAATAAGATAAAATAACTAAGGTAAAAATTAATATAAGCAGCTGTAAAGGAGCCTCAGCAATTTAAAGCAGTGAATTGTGTGTGAATTGTCCACCAATATTTATACAGTATACTGCGTACATGATTGAGTACAAACAATGTTACACCAAAAGTTTTATAAATCTAGTATTTTACCTTACTACAAGATTCCAATTTCAACACATTTCTCTTCCATATGTTATCTTTAACTTTGACTAACACTTGACTTTGTTGCCTTGCTCAATAGGTTTTTATTTCATTTTTAAACTTGATTTCATTGAGAGCTTGTGCAGGGATTGCAAAAATATAGAAGCGTAGGAAATACAATTTTGTGTTTGTGGTGTGCTTTAGGATTCAGATTTAATTTATGCCATTGACTTTGATTTTTTCTTACATACATTATACATTGATAAATATAAGTACAATGATCCCTTCATTGCTATCATACTAAAGTTGTTATGTGGTGAAAATCTCCCGTACTGATTCTCTAGCTGATAAATTATATAAACCATGGATTGCTTTCTTTTGCAATATGAAAACATAGTTCCTGTCCGCAGCCTTTGGCTGTAGCTTCTTCCACAGATTTATCATAGGCACAGGTATTTTCAGATGAAGCTGCTCCTTATCCCATATCCAAGGCTGTTTCATATTTTATTGTGTTCAGGACATACGCGACACTTGACAGTACACACATTTAGATCTCTTTTTATTTGGACATATCCAAACAACATCATCGCATAAGATAATCTTGAAGATCTGAAACAAGCAAACAAACGCTTATAATATTTTACGCACATAACCTAACTTTGTAAACAGTGTTAAAGATGAAGTTCTAAGCCGAAAATCATCTATTACATATTTATGTACTAGACTGCTTTATGTATTATACATAGGTAAATAGTATTAAACGTAAAACTGTACTTACAAAGATGTTTTCACGTTCATGAATTATTCTGAACTACAAAAGTCTTTGTTTCTTGATTGCAAAAAAGTTTGCCTTCTTTGGTAAATTGGAACTACCTATTCCCTTTAGTAAATCCAGATTCCATATTGTTAAGCCAAAACATCTCAATTATAGCACGCTTCTTGGAACATGAAGATTTTCAGCTTTTTCACTATATTTTGCTTTTATGGCACTTTGTTTTTTGTTTATTCATATTTAGTGACATTGACATTCATGTACATCCAAAAATTTTAAACGTCGCGAAATCAGTGTTCCATCTACTCAAAATATTTATCCCTAAACTTAAGTTAAATTAAAAATCCCTAAAATTGATTAAATAGTGAGCTAGTGAGCTTTTACGCTGACATTATTGCTTCATTGATATACCTATTCCAAAATATGCTATGATAATAGCCGTTAGAAAGTTATTTTCCCGTTCTCTACGTACTCAAATCCACTACGTATCACGGGAAATCCGTTAAGTTGGCAACACTGCTAAGAGCATTTAGTCTGTAAATGTAAAACCATAAGATTGAAAGTCGAATGACCGAGTGGGGAGGACGGCGTGACAGTCTTCCCTCCCTCTTTTTTTGTGAACATAAGAAAGAGATGCACCATTAGTAACAATCGGTCTCCAGGCCCGCGATAAAAGCTATGCAATAGCTTAAAATGGTTGAAGTCGGGTTACTGACGTTAGTTGAACGTGACAACTTCAACTACGCCTTAGAGCGAGGTAACGCCGGCGGCGAGGTAACGGCGTTAACGGCACATGACGTCATGTTTTGCGGGCGTGCAGCCGGCTTCATCGAATTATAAGACGTTGTCACGTCAAAAAAAATGGTTTCAGACATTACCGTGATGAACGAAGAAGGGAAGATGGGCCTTTGTCCAGCAGTAGGACAATTTGGACCCTGGTAATAAATAAATAGAACGTGATTTAATTAGCTGCGACCCGCGGTTTTGACCGTGCAGTCCCAGTTCTCGTTATTTTCCCGTGTTTTGGCTTATGTTCTATTCCAGACTAAAATCTAACTATGTTCAAAATTTTGACCCGATCCGTTTAGACGCTCCCACGTGATTTGAGCAACAAATATCCAAACTTAAGTATTATAAATAACTAGCGTGTTAGCAGCGTGGTTACCGGTCCCGTTATTTTGCCCGGATAAAAGTTTCAGCCCGGTCCGTTCATACGTTACGAAGTGTTTGAGCAACAAACACCCATACATTAACATTTATTATATTAGTAAATAGATAAATATTGGTGGACAATTCACACACAACACCATCTGACCTCAAACTAAGCAAAGCTTGTACGATGGCGGCCAGATAACTGATACAATACTTATATAGTTTTAAACTCATACTTATTATACATAGAAACACCCAGACACATAGGATGATAAGTTTGTGGTTGACATTTCGATAATTGTGTAAACATTGAATGTTCAGTATTCATTAAATAAACAAAACTAACAGTTTGTTACCCTTATTAAGTTATAACGAAGTTCCAAATCTGTTTGTCGTACAAAAACCCTTGTAAACAACATTAATCGTTTCGATCCAAAGAAGATAAAATAAAAAAAAGTTCAGATCGCGTGCGACAACGTCAATGCCGCTGGTTCTACATTGATAAATTGAACAGCTGCGATAGGTACTCAATTTGATAAAATAAGCAATTTGATAATCCATCATTTGTTAAGCTCCCTGATGTCGTAATGACAACCTGTAAACTCTTAACACGAGCAATTCTAATACAATTTACGTGGAAATTCGTAATTTCGCTGTATATGGGTGGTTAGAACTATTTTAACAGTTCGCCTGTAAAAGTGGCTTTTGCGAATTATTCCAGAATCCCCCACTTAGGAATAATATTTGTGTGCTGAATTTAGATTTTTGTATTGTCTGCGTGTTTTTGTCTAACATAGGTATGTATTTACGATTATCTAAGTATTTGACTGGCCTCGTGGCTTAGTGGGTAGTAGTTCTGCCTGCGAAGCCGAGGGTCGTGGGTTCGATTCCCACCCAGTGAAAATACATATTTGAGTGATGAATTCAAATGTTTGCGCTGTGTTTGGGTATTTCTACGTATATAAATATGTATTTAAAACGATATAAGTATTATATCAGCTATCTGGCCGCCATATTACAAGCTCTGCTTAGTTTGGGGTTAGATGGTGTTGTGTGTGAATTGTCCACCAATCTTTATGTATTTACTTATATCTGTTATGTAGTTCTCATAGTACTACAATAAGCTTTGATTAATTTGTGGCTAGACAGTGTTCTGTGGGATAGGGCCAATACGGCCTTCAACTAATCGGAGCATTTTGCTACGCCATTATTATATCAACAATAGCATATTTCCTCCAATACGTACGTCATACGACTTATTCATCCTTTCACTCCATATTATAATAAAAAAACATTTTTTTAAATAAAAAGTGACGAGACGAGCAGGACATGTGCCTGATGGTAAGCAACATGCCTGCCACATAACACCACAGTAACACGCAGCTATTGGAACATGAAGAGTCCAAATCATTACCTAGCACCGCACTGCGCTCGTCACCCAGAGATCTAAGACGTTAATTCAAATGTTTGCACTGTGTCTGGGTGTTTCTATGTTTTATAAGTATGTATTTAAAATTATATAAGTATTATATCAGCTATCTGGCCGCCATAGTACAAGCTTTGCTTAGTTTGGGGTCGGATGGTGTTGTGTGTAATGTCCACCAATATTTATTTATTTATATCTCTAAGCCCTGTAATTTCTCTGGAAACATTGCCCTTCAAACCGGAACATAGTAATGTTTGCACATTACTGCTTGGCGGTAGAATAACTGGCAAAGGTGTGGTACTTCCCCAGGCGGACTCTGCCAAGAGTCCTACCACTACAAATATTTGAGTGTTTCCACGAAATCTAATAATTGTGGACTCCGGGCGCAATATCTATAACAGCTCACAGAACCACATCGCTTCTCAGAATATTTCAATATTTGTTATACATATTATATGAAAATGGTATAATTTCTGAGAATAAAGACGTGTAGAATTTACATCGTTTTTTCATAACTTGAATTAATTATGCGACTGCCAAGTAAGCGGGGATGGTTTAATTCTAAAGGCGGATTCTTTCTCCATTCGAGTCGAGGGTCTACCGCCGAACTAAAGTCTGTCTTACCTTTAATATGGCTCTCTCTTTTCGTTTTGCTCGTAATAATAGAGACAGTAACAGCAAAGCCAAAGCCGATTGATTTACTTAGGCGGTAGAAGGGCTGAAGATGCCATCCGTATCCGTACTTATCCGTTCCATCCGTATTGAGATTGAAAGTCTGTTGTTTGACTTGTTCCAAGAACAATGTCTTTCTACGTCCGTCAACTGAACTGTGAACTGTAGTGTATTATAACCTTTTTTCTATTTTCAAATGAGAGAAGCTCCCTACTCCTAACAGTACCCTCTGTTGAAAGTTATATGCTTAGTTTAGAAAACTTAGTGTTTACGTGTTTGAAGGCCATGATGGTCCAGTGTCTATAATGGCCAAATTCACAGTGGTGAAGTTGTAGAGTCGAATCTCGCCTGCACCTTTGTATTTTTCTAACTGTGGATATAATTCGCCAATAATGGTTTTGACCTTTGACGGTAAGGGAAAATATCGTAAGAATAACGGGTTTCAAGACAGACTGCCAAAATGAATTGCTCCAGCGTAGTGGATTATCTCCCGGTTAGAGAAAACCTCTAGTCCCAACTCTGTGTGGGAACCTGAAATCGGCTGCAAACTTATGCATACGCGTGTTTGGGTATAAATCTTAAGGTGCGTCCCCAAGCAAAACGAGTTTTTGTCCAGTTTTCAGAGCTATCTACTCATTAGCCAAAACAAATATCAACTGGTAAAAAATACATTAAATTGCTACAATTTCTTGGCTTCAAAATGGTAGTTCGATCCCCACCCTGTGCAAATATTTGTGTGATGAATTCAAATGTTTGCACTGTGTCTGGGTGTTTCTATGTATAATAAGTATGTATTTAAAACTATATAAGTATTATATCAGCTATCTGGCCGCCATCACACAAGCTTTGCTTAGTTTGGGGTCAGATGGTGTTGTGTGTGAATTGTCCACCAATATTTATTTATTTATTTATTGTTTTGTTAATCAACTTATTGTTTAAATAATCGCCTTACAAGAATACCATTAAAAAAAAGTAGTTATCATGAATCTCCTCGAAAACCCTCCATTATTTTGATTTTGTACTTACACCAACAGATAGACAATTCCATTACGAACATTTTGGTAGAAATATTTTTTTCAAAAGACCAAAATCTGATTTTATAAAGAGTTTATTCTAAAATTTGAGCATAAAACAGCGACAAATCCTACTGTTTCTCTCTTGCTCTTTCTTGCGGTGTGCGATAAGGTAAGAAATACTCAAGGTCATTTGCTCGGGGTACGGCCTTAATGTTGACATAACTCTCAAACATCTTCGTCGATTACGTAACTGTAAAAATACCCGTAATTGCTAAAGTACGCAATAATTACTAATATCGCATTTATTAGCGTCAATTTACTATCCAGTTTCATAAATTCCCAAATATGGTAAGTCTTTGTAAACTTTTAACTAATGAAGTGTTTCTTTTTCAAAGTATATACTCGAACACACACATACTAACTAGAAACTATACAAGCCTGTAAAAAGTTTATATAGTTTTCAACGGTATTTTTGGCAAGTGATGTGAGTGAGTTTTTCGCCGATGGGTACAATCTTAGAATCTTCAAATCGAGAGTGAATCGGGGTTTTCTCGGTAAATAAAACACACTCCATCGTAGACCGCATCGTAACTTAACATCAGGTGTAATGGCGGTCAAGTGTACACATGTAAAAGTAAAAAAAAAAAAGGTTTTGTGTTCTAATACGGACAACGTCCAATAGCACCAAATTCTTCGTAAACCTAAGTATATGGAGTGGAATTTGATCCCGTTCGTTCATATCTTGTTAGTGTACGTATTATATATTATCCGATATTTCCTCATATCGTGAATGTCAGGTATCGCTTTCAGTAATACTTGCTTCTAACATCCAATTAAGTTTAATGCTATTACTTCCATGACATACAAAGCCAATGAGAGATGCTTACCAAGATTGAATAGTACCTACTGGTTAATATGGATGGAATAATTTCATCATCGTACAATCCTTCAGTTTTAAGTGGTTTTCGAAACTTGAAAAGTAATGCGATTCATCCTAATAATATTATAAGTTCGAGAGTTCGGATATTTGTTGCTCAATCACGTCGGAACGGATCGGGCTGATATTTGGAACACAATTAGAACATTACCTGGAATAGCACTTAGGCTACTTTTTATCCCCAAACGACTAGGGTAAAACAGCGGGCCGTTGCTAGTAGTAGAATAAGAAGATGAAGAACATCCAAGCGGAATGTGTTGCTCAAGTTGGTGGTCCCTGATGGATATACAATTTAGGTTAGATGTCTTGGAATTGAAAGTGAATCGGTTATTTCAAGGTAAGCGCGCTCCATCGTAGACTGCAACATCGCTTAAAGAGTATCGAAATACATTAAATAACTTCTAATATTGTAAAGTTGAAGATGTTTTTTGTTTGAACACGCTAATCTCAGGAACTACTGGACCGATATTAAAAATTATTTCACCGTTGGATGTGCACGTGATCCCAGGACTAGCGGGTTCAAACAAAGAAACAAATAAACTCTTATTCATTTTTACAGATATTTTATGTTGTAGTTCGATAGGACTAATAGTCCTTCGGTGCCCTGTATACACAAAAATTTCACAAAACAATTTAATTCGTTTGCTATCTACTTGTTGTTTTGTGTTATTCATCCCAATTGACAACTCAAACACTGCAATAGCTGCAAAATGGTCATATTTTAGTGGGGACACTGAGCATCTTAATGACATAAGCACGGAAATGCTAAATTACGCAGGTAATCCTTGACAGTCCTAATCTTGATAATTTGATCTAATAGTCTAATACTGTCCGTTTGGCTGAGATAACCTTCGTAGATAACGTAGTTTGCTGATTTAAGGCCTGTTTAGACCTGTCTCCAGACTAATGACGCATAAACTAAATACATGTATCTGCCAGTGTAATTTTATCTTCAGGCGCGCTGAAATTCTACGTTTTTTTTAACTGTTATAGGTTTATCATTTGACCGCCATTTCGTCTTATGTTAAGCTGCGGTCTACGATGCAGCATACTCACCTAGAAAAAACCGTTTCACTCTCTGTGAAGACACCAAGATTGTAACTATCAACGTCAACCAGGTTTCGTACGTCAAGTTATCATTTATGATATTAGTAGAATATGATAACTAAAATACCGAAACCATATCTTGTGTCATGTTTAAGTGATATTAAGTCAACATGCTCTCAAAATCTTCTCTAAGACTGAAAGCAGCCTAACCCTGTTAACATAAAACATTGACCACGTTTCATCGCCTATAATACATTATGGTCTCATTTTCAGGAGAAGCACTGTCTATATAGGCCATGAGAAGTGAATTTTATGACTATTTTTGTCTTTGCTCGCCGAAGGGCAAAATATGGTTAAACTTACTATTAATATGCTCTCCTATCTACACTCCTATATGGAATGTCTATTATCTAATTATCTATGTATGCAATGTGTTTGACAATAAACAATAGCCCAGAGAACGGCATAGCAGCAAGAGACCTTAACCTTTAGAATTAGGAACAAATATATTTATATGTAACTTGAAATGATCGAAAGAATAGAGATGAGTTAGTTCAAAATTCTGAAACAAAAAATAAATGACGTTTCGTAAATTTTCTAAAAGACACATTTTGCAATTAAAATGAATATTAAATAAATCTCCAAGGACTATTTAACAAATTAAATTTAAATTATAGAAATCTACTTCATCAGGAATCATTTGAATATAAAATGTCGGCAATCAGAAATGGAAATTTTCATTCGACCGCGAACATATTCCATTTAGCATTTACTGTGATTTACCGTTTATCCGTCGATATAAAAGTAAATTGTATATTTGCAGTTGATGATTAGAGTTCACATTTTATACATGAGACTTAAACTACGTATTAAGTAGTTGTACGAGATACGGCTTGACAGTTTTTCACGATACTTCAATTATTCATTGGATAGATGGTGTTGTGTCAGAAACAAAGATTAGATAGCCTGTTGATCGGCGATGAACCGAATTTCGCCTACTTTCACAACTCAATAGCGAGGGCGAAGGACGAGGCGCTTGTGATTAGCGACCATCCTTGTGACGTGCACTACTTTCCACGAATGATCGGACAAAAGGAGATAGAGTTATTCAAACTTCAAAGGACAGAGCAGGATGCAAAGAAAGACATCAACGGGTTCCCATTGTGCTGAACTGAGCAATCGTGCTACTAAACGGTGAAGGAGGGGAAGCCGTACGATCAGTCAAGTGGGTTTATTGTCTTTGGTCAGAAATATCTTCCAAATATCTATTTGTTTTTGCTAAACACAATTCACGCAAATAAATCGTTCCAATAAATATATTCCACGGGAACTACCAACTTTGTCCAGAGAAGATTTTTGACGTGATAACGTCTTATAATTCGATGAAGCCGGCTGCACGCCCACAAAACATGACGTCATGTACCGTTACCGTCGGTCGTTACCTCGCCGCATGTTTGTTACAGTTGTATTAATTACTTCGACCAGTAGTTCAAGCGGGGATGTAGCTCAGTGGTAGAGCGTTCGCTTTGCATGTGAAATGCCCCGGGTTCGATCCCCGGCATCTAAAAGCTTTTTTGCATTGTTTTGATTGAAAATGACTAAATTCTACTGATTACTTTTTACATACAAATCTATTAAACAAATGAAATTAAAATTTTCTTTTGAAAAATGCTACCATTCCATCAGTATTTTCTTAAGACGTTGTCACGTTCTATCGTCAGTAAACCGACTTTACAGACAAACATTTTTTTTTGTTGTGCACGCGTCCGCGTGGACCTCCAACTCGCCTAATGGTAAGCGATGATGTGCTCGAAGATGACGTACCCTGACCTAGAAAATACCTATTCACTCTGACCTTGAACAGTTCTAGATTGTATCTCTCAGGGAACAATGAGACAAGCCACGTATTCTACTCTAAGAAAGTGTGATAATGTTGCGTCATCGATTGAATCAAATAACAGAAAAATGAAATTGATATTGGATATTGCGATACAATTACTACAATCTTTTATACTTTTTGTCGAAATTAGTGTACAATGTACATATAACTGGTATTTTGTTACTAACCGTACTGCAACTCACCTTGAGTTGTGTAAGTTAACTCTTTCGGACATATCTAGATAGGAACATATTTAATTTCTTTTAGGTAGGATCGTTGCATCCTATGTTGTGTTTTTGCGATTTGGCAATTTGCCGTCAAAAGTAAACCAGTATTTTATTTAAAAAAAAATGTTTAGTTTACAATTATTGTACAGACCTTACTAAATTGGTTTGTCAGGCAACCCACTTACCCAGTTCTATTGTAACGCTGACATACAAAAGGGATTATGTCAAGGAACAGTCATAGATACGAGTCTAGTCTATCATAATCCTACTCAGTAGTGTTTGAGTACAGTAATTTTCGATGTGAAATGTAATTATGCGTTTACTTTGGGTTTAGTGGATGCTAAAACCAGTCAAAATAGTTCTCAATTACGACATAGGGAGCGTTGATGGTTCCTTTTTTTAATGTGGAGTTAGAGGAGCAAAGAAGATGTCTTGGTCGCCGCATTATTTTTGTAGGTTTTAAGCAACATGCTTGCCCATAACAGCATACATATTTCATTCATGGCATGCACATTTGTTGTTCCAGAGATTCGGACGAAGATGTCTGTTTTTGTGATAAAATCGTCTATGCGAATGCGTTCGTTACCCAAGTGGTTTTTCTCCGATAGTTACAATGTTGGTATCTTCAAATCGAGAGTGCATCGGTTACTTTTAGGTAAGCACGATCCATCGTAGACCCCATCATCCTCAGATGTCGGTTAAGAATTAACCTATAACAGGTAAAAGGGATATTCATCCAGGTAATAATAACATAAAGTAGTAAAACCTACACCAGATCAATTCAGATCAGAAAAAAGCCAGCAAAAGCCAAAAAACAAAAGCCAGGTTTAAGCGTACCTTACACTATAAGAGTTCACTGTCTGTCGAACAAAAAGCTAATGTGCCATTGGAAAATGGCCATTATCCATCCGTCCCAAAGGCATAAAACCAACAAGAGCCATAAAAATAATAAATTGTTATAGGAAACAGATCAATACGTTATCGTTTTAACTTTTGTGAAGATGTTTCTAGTAGATGCTATAATGGTGCCTTCGCAACCATTAAAATGTTTGAAACAGTTGAGTTTTTTTTAAATTTACTATGAATGTAATGTTTAGCCACCACAGACACTAGGGTCCGTACTTTCTGTCATAATTGACATCTTTATAAAAGCAACTTAAAACAATTTGTTGGAAACCTTAGTCTTAAGCTCTAATTTATATAAAGCATGAACAGTCTAACTCCCACAAGCAGAACTCGTTCACGAGTGTAACACATGAGTTAGAGTGTGACACCAGACGTTTGCCGATGGTAACCAACCAATCGTCAACCACAACTTTTTATTATACAAAATACTAAAACTGCAGTCACACGCGCGCGTCGTTAATTCCATATTCCCCATTAGATGTTACGATTTTCGATACGACCATTAAACTGGGCCTAAAATCAGAACAAACAGCATAAATCAGGAGTAAATGTTAAATTCTCATTTGTGTCGCCCCTTCGGGTCCATATATCAACAGTCGAGTTCATGAACATCAAATTGGATTAGAGCCGCAATCTAACTAGTCCGAACTGTGATCGCAAGTTAGGAGCTTGGGGCGCACGCTCGAATAGGACTCCTATTACCCCGACACACTGCGGCCGTATGGTTCAGATTAGCACGTGGTCTATTTGTTAATCATTATCTGATAGGGCAACTAACGTCGCTGTCACACATTTTCTTTTAAATTAATTCACGGGTAACTCACTGTGATCGTAAGTCACGGACGATTATGACTCCTATTACTTCGACACACTGCGGCCGTATGGTTCAGATTAGCACGTGGTCTATTTGTTAATCATTATCTGCTAGGGCAACTAACGTCGCTGTCACACATTTTCTTTTAAATTAATTCACGGGTAACTCACTGTGATCGTAAGTCACGGACGATTATGACTCCTATTACTTCGAGACACTGCGGCCGTATGGTTCAGATTAGCACGTGGTCTATTTGTTAATCATTATCTGCTAGGGCAATTAACGTCGCTGTCACACTTTTTCTTTCAAATTAATTCACGGGTAACTCACTGTGATCGTAAGTCACGGACGATTATGACTCCTATTACTTCGACACACTGCGGCCGTGTGGTTCAGATTCGCACGCGGTCTATTTGTTAATCATTATCTGCTAGGGCAATTAACGTTGCTGTCACACATTTTCTTTTAAATTATTTCACGAGTAACTCATAAACAGTCCGAACTATGATCGCAAGTCACACTCGATTACGACTCCTATTACCCCCACACGGTGACCGTATGGTTCAGATTCACACGCAGTCTGTTTGTTAATTATTATCTGCTAGAGCAACTAACGTCGTTGTTACACATTTTCTTTTCAATTAATTCAAGAGTAACTTCTAAATAGTCCTGACTGTGATCGTAAGTCACGGTCGATTATGACTCCTATATTACCTCGACACACTGCGACCGTATGGTTCAGATTAGCACGTGGTCTATTTGTTAATCATTATCTGCTAGGGCATTATAGAAGTGAACTTATCAAGCCGCGTGGAACGCTTTTTGGTAGGAAACAAATCTTATGGGTTCGCGTCTCCGACATGCCAATATCGGCTGTTGGTGAAGGTGTAGCCTCAGAGCGGCGCCGGAGCAGTGGAGTACGATGTGCGCCTTAGACGCTGTTTGGGTGAGTGAACATTGTAAGTTCGCTTCACCTGATTTCAAATACTGTATAGTGTCGACATTTTTTATTCTTCGAGTACTAGTGAACTAGTCTGAACTGTGGTCGCAAGTTAGAAGTTCAGGGAGAACTGTCCAGTAGATCCCTTATTACACTGGTACTCTTGAGTCCATAAAGTTCAGATTCGCACGTGGTCTGACTGTTAATCATTGTTCGTCTACAATTAGCTGTTTTGAAGCTTGGATATTTGATGTTTCGTTTGCCAAGGTTTATTATAAGGTATATATACTTCCTGCTAATGTTTTAGTTTAAAGGTCTAGTCGGGAGAACGGCGGCTGCCGATCCGGAGACCCCGGGTTCAAACCCCACACGCACCACTGTCTTTTCGAAGTCATGTGCGTAATGCCGCTAACTTAAAACGGTGAAGGAAAACATCGTGAGGAAACCGACATGTACCTAGAATCTTTCGAAGTCATGTGTCATCCGCCAACCCGCACTGGGCCAGCGTGGTGGATTATGGCCTTAACTCTCTCCTTGCGAGAGAAGGCCCCGAGTCCCAGCAGTGGGAACGTTTAGTGGGCTGTTGATGAATGTTTTAGTTTGAGCCTTCATATCCACACATGCCCGCATGTCGCGATCGCTTGTCTGACAACAGAACTGTTTTTCGGGATCGGTAGCAATGATTTTATTAGCTGGCAGGCTGGCACATACATACATACTGGATACAAGCCGGTAAGTGATATGTCTATCTAGGGCCGTAAGTCACCGCTTTCTGGGATGCCAGGTCGTTCCTTGACCCTTCATATCGGCGGCAGCCCAAGTAGAGGCCGTGTCTGAGGAGCTTATGCGCTAGTCGCTACGTAAATTATAATACGCCCTGGGCCTTCTGCGATAGTTCAAAGTTGATGCCAGCTGCTATAGGTCCCTGTGAGAAAAAAGGTAGATATAATTTCAGGTATCTATTCCGCCATCACTATAAATCTTCAAATAAAGAGTGAATCGGTTTTTTCTAGGTAAGCCCACTTCATCATAGACCGTATTAACGCTTAACGTCCGGCAAGATTGCCGTCAAGTGTAAACCAATAATAGTTTTAAAAAATCTACGGTATATATACACACTACTTGTACTCACTAAAAACCATAATTTGCGAACAAAACCGGTCAATATCTTTAAAATCGTTCGCAAAATAAACTACTTTTTCTGTCTTTTGATAATAATGTTGCAAGAATCTAATTTAGCTCATGCACCGACGTCAGTCTCATCCCACGATAACGTTTTATGAAGCGAGCGTTCTCGTAAACTCTTATACTATCAGATCGTATAATATTCACTGATACGATGGAACAATATCCGGGCCTGCGTCCAGATTCCCGTGCCAATACGTGAATCAAACGCTTTAGGAGCTGGTGAGCAAGATCACATGCATCGTTTTAGACTGTGAATATCAACTGTATGAAGTATCTCCTAATTCTACTTCGTGTTATAATTAACAAACAATTACATAGGCTACTTTTTATCCCGCGAATAAAACGGGAACGTGGTTAAAACCGCGGGGCGCTGCTAGTAGATAATAAGTTTGCTCTCGACCGCCATCTCGCCTGATTTTATTAAGTGTTTAAGAGAAAATACAGTCACTTGAATTGACACTCTAAAATCACACCTAGACAATTTCCATCAGAGTATACTCGCTCAGATTACATATTAGAGATTTTAGATGATCTTACAACAAAAATTCGAGTCTTTGGGGCATCGGTCATGAAATGTTGCCGCTTTTTCAAGCTACGACCGTTAGTATAAAAGGCAAGGTATTACTAAGAATCTGAGTTGTCGTTATACTCGTATTGTCAAATTAGCCGGTAAAACTTATTTTTGTATAATATTCTCAGAAATTATATCATTTATTATTTCAATTTCAATTTCAATTTATTTCTTCGAACCATTATTTTACAAGAAAAACTTGGTAACGTCAATGACAAAAAATAAAATAATAAAACAGTTTAAATACACAATTATCAAAAATGTCAACATTTAAAGTAAGCGGCTGTAAAGAGGCCTTGTCCATATTAAGCAGCTGTAAAAGGGCTTTGTCAAAGATACAATAAAAATAAAAGTGTTTCGATACAATATGAATAAAAAATTAAATTGTCATGTAAAATTCTTAATCGGTAATTATAATATTTTTTGTGATATACTCTTTTTCCATACATTCTTATCTTTAATGAAGTCATCAACATTGTAATACGCTTTATCCATTAAATAGGCCTTTACAACATTTTTGAACTTTTTTTCATTAAGACCAGCCAACTGCTCCGGTATGATATTATAGAAGCGAACACAGTTTCCTATAAAAGAATTGTGTGTTTTTTGTAGCCTACATTTAGGAATGTCTAATAAGTTTTTGTGATGTGCTTTAGGGTTTTTTTCAGAGATTTTACTAAAGCTCTCCTGGTTTTTTCTGACATGCATAATGCATTCATAAATATATAGGGATGGAGCCGTTAAAATATTTATGTCTTTAAAAATCTTCCTCAAAGATTTTCTAGCTGGCAATTTATACAAAGCGCGGATTGCTCGTTTTTGCACTATGAAAACGACATTTCTATCTGCTGCCGACCCCCATAACAGGATTCCATAGGCCATAACGCTATGAAAATAGCCAAAATAAACCAATCTAGCGGTGGCAACATCTGATATTTTTCTGATCTGTCGAACCGCATGTGCAGCTGAGCTTAGTTTGTTAGCTAATTGTTCAATGTGCGGAGTCCATTGGAGTTTCGCATCTATGGTAACACCCAAAAAAGTAGTAGTATATACTGGTTCTATAGTTTTATCGAGTAACTTTATGTTGATATTAGGGCTGGCCACATTAGATAGTGTAAATTTGATGCATTTTGTTTTACTCGGATTTAGTGCCAAATTATTTGCGTCGAACCATCTGCAAGCGATATCCAATATTCTATTTATTTCATTAAAATCGTTTATCCCTCGTATTAAATGAAGTACAATTAATTGTTAGGGAAACATATGTAGCCCGAGCGGGATTGTCCAATGAATAAATAATGTAAGTATGTACGAATCGAGAGCGAATGGGTTTTCTTCTAGAAAAGTGTACACTTATACCTAATACACATCACTATAGTCCAGTCGGGGCAGACATTTAAACATAAAAAAATCCGGGGAGCGTTTTTTTTTTTATCGCTAATAGGTCCGCGTTTGACCACCAACTCGCCTGATGGTAAGCGACGGTGTGGTCGAAGATGACGCACGTTGACCTAGAAAGTACCTATTCACTCTGACCTTGAAAAGTTCTAGATTGTATCTCTCAGGGAACAAGGAGGCCGGCAACTTATTCCATTCCAAAGCCGTACGTACGAGAAAAGTGGATTCAAACCGTTTCGTACGGATTTTAGGAATGCCCACAGTGTATCGGTGGTAGTGGGCCGACTTACGACTTGTCCTGTAGTGGAAAGGGGAAGGCAATATTAGGTCGTGCAAATCCGCTGCACACTCTCCAAAATGCATTCTGTAAAACACTGTCAGACTAGCCACTTTTCGACGATGTTCTAGGCTTAGCAACTTTTTAGCTACTAAGTCTCTATCACCTATTAGCCGAACAGCACGCCGTTCTACCGAATCAAGAGCTTCGAGCTGGTACTTAGCCGAACCATCCCATAGGTGGCAGCAGTATTCCACACTCGAGCGAACTTGGGCTTGATATAAAGCAAGTAGCTGATTCGGTGTGAAATACTGCCGGACCTTACTGAGAACACCGAGTTTTTTTCCAGCTAATTTAGCTTTTGACTCCAGGTAGCCACCGTAATTTAAAGTCGGGCTAAGGGTCAGTCCTAGAAGGTCCAAGTGGTCCGCCAGTTGTACAGGTGCATTTCGGAAAGTTGGAGACAGTGTGAAGGGACACTTTTTTGCGGAGAAAAGGCATGCCTGGGTTTTATTAGCGTTGAATTGCGCTCGATTCACATCACCCCCATTTTACCACATCGGTGAGAATCCTGTCCATCCGCTCGACCATGTCCCTTCTCAACGCCTCAATTTCCGCCTCGCCAGTTCTTGCATTGGACGTGTAGGATTCTACAACTGTGCTGTCGTCTGCATACCCAAGGATACCAGGCTTAAGCAGATCGTTTATGTGCAGCAGGAATAAAGTTGCAGAAAGAACTGACCCCTGAGGTACACCGGCATTAATTGCCATTAAATCGGACGAGCGGCCATCAATGACTACTCTTAGCGATCGTTCCCTCAGGAAGTCCGCAATCCATGTGCAAAAACTGGAAGGCAGTCCGTAAGCCGGAAGCTTAGCAATAAGTCCCTCGTGCCAAACTCTATCAAAGGCTTTAGAGATATCAAGAGACACAGCCAAAGCCTCGCCTTGTCTTTCTATAGCCTCGCCCAGTATGTGAGTGGCGTATGCTAGAAGATCCCCAGTCGACCGGTTTCGACGAAAGCCGTATTGTCGATCACTGAGGAGAGAGTTGTCTTCTAGATATGCCATGAGCTTTTTATTAAGGACACGCTCCATTACTTTGCAAAGGATGGAGGTTATCGAAATAGGACGATAATTGCTCGGATCAGCACGACTACCTTTCTTAGGAACAGGTTGAACGTTCGCAAGCTTCCAACATTTTGGAACTGTCCCCGTGCGAAGAGAGAGGCGGAACAACCGTGTCAATACAGGAGTTAAATACTGTTCAGGTGTTATAGTTCAGGTGCACATTTTTTCAACACTATTGCCGGTATCCCATCAGGCCCACTTGCCTTATTCACGTCTAAACACCGCAGCGTTTTGAGCACCTCTTTCTGATTTATTCGAATTTCAGACATTGTAGTACCACAACGGGGTACTGAAGGTGGTAATTCGCTTGATGTACACAGACGCGAATTTTCAGCGAAGAGATTCGCAAATATGTTTGCTTTCTCTTCTGCAGTATGAGCAAGTGATCCATCGGGTTTTAATAATGGCGGCAATGTGGGGCGACAAAAGTTAGATTCAACAACCTTGGCCAGGGACCAGAATGCTTTACTACCAGATGGGTACGTAGCCAGCTTTGCTCCTACCCGGCCAATATGGTCAAACCGAGCTCTCTTAATCGCTCTCTTGCAGGACTTAGTGGCTTGGTTATAGGCTTTCTTTTTTACGTACTCATCCGGAGATTTGTGCTTACGAGCATTAACCCAGTCTAAATAGGCTGCTTGCCTTAACGCGACTGCTCTGTTACAAGCAGAGTTAAACCATGGGCTAGGTTTGGCTGAAAGGGGAGCATCTGAGTATGGTATAAAGTACTCCATTGCCTGGCTCAACACTTCTGTTACGGCTATAGCACAGTCAGATGGATCGTTGGAAGAGAAGCACGCTTGCCGCCATGGGTAAGATGCTACAAAATGGCGCATTTCATCCCAATCTGCTGACTTGTAACGCCATATTCTACGCGGACTTTTAGGACTAGGGTCTGGTGGTGAATATGATGATACTGATCGAATTACACAGTGGTCAGAGCCCCCAAGAGGTGGGCATACCGACACTGCATACCTGTCCGGATCATTAGTCAACAGCAGGTCCAAACAATTCGCTGTATGCGTCTCAACATCCGGAATCCTTGTGGCTTCTTGGACCAGCTGGGAGAGATTTAGCGACAGAGCAAGCTCATATGCGATTTCTTTTTTTTAAACGACGTGGAGGGTGGTTGGAAGTATAAATCTCGATTTTCTAACTAATCCCGGTAGAGGGTCCGCCGCCATATTGTTTTAAAGTTTTTGTGAAATACCTCGTTAATGTTCAACTTTAGAGCAAAAATGACCGTGCCAAACTTATTGTAAATTTAATTTCTCACAAGTTTGGTAAAATGTAATTTTTACGCTAGGATCAATATTTGCAGAGTTATACTATCAAGTTTATCAAAAAAATCGTAATGGGTGGAATTTTATTTTCTTCAACTTTGGTTCTCGCACTTTTTTTTCACGATCAATATTTTCGGATTTATACTCAAACCGTATCCAACAACTTTGGATACGGTCATTTTTGCTCTAAAGTTGAAAATTAACGAGGTATTTCACAAAAACTTTAAAATAATATGGCGGCGAACCCTCTACCGAGATTAGTTAGAAAATCGAGATTTATACTTCCAACCACCCTCTTCGACGTTTAAAAAAAAGAAATCGCTCCCTGTTTTTTTTTCTATTTCAGGCTAATTTTATGTCTGCTCCGACTGGACTATGAATTAATAGGCGTGACGACTAAACAAATAATTAGGCAGTCAGTTACATCATTTAAAATTATCGTATATTGTATATTGTTTCACAAACAAAAAATCACGAAAATGCAGTGCTTAGAAGTTAGGGGGCGTCCATAAATTAAGTGAGGTGTTTTTTTAAATTTTCTGGCCCCCCTCCCCCGTTGGTGAGATGTCGTGAGATTTTGTTCAACCCCCTCCCCCATCCCCCAATCTCACGTGAGATTTTTCAGAATGTGGGTTTCTTACGTAAACGCGTTGGGTTGTTATTGTAGAAAGAAAAAAAACAATTTGCTTCGTGCTTTTATTTACGACTAGTTTAGACTAGTAATTTGACAATCTACTATGATAAAAAGAAAAGAATCCCTACTCTAATTCAGTCCATCTTATACCTTTAAACGAGCAATTCTTGTACCTATATAAATATGTATATATATATGTATACTAGCTGACCCCGCAAACGTTGTTTTGCCTTAGTGAACAACCCTTGTCACTTAGGGGTATGAAAAATAGCTAGTAGCCGATTCTCATACCTACAGAATATGCATATAAAATTTGGTTAAAATCAGTAAAGCCGTTTCGGAGGAGTAAGGAAACAAACACTGTGACACGAGAATTTTATATATAAGATATAATCTGAATCTCTAAAAATCTATTTCTTGGTTTCTTTTATCTGTACGTATCTAAGTATATTTACTATTTAAACCGAGCAAAGCTCGGTTACCCAGGTACTGGAGAATTATGAGCGGTCTCAAGAGAGACTATTGGCACCAACATGTCCATATGATTTTCTGTAAAATCATCTGCTCCTTCGAAATAGTGAATAATCTTAATCGTATTAATACGATGACGCTCAAGATTAATCTTGAGCATGTACATTTGTACATACAATTTGGATTGAATGGAACAAAACAGTATAATCTTTTTAGGGTTCCGTAAAACGTAAAAACGGAACCCTTATAGATTCGTCATGTCTGTCTGTCTGTCTGTCTGTCTGTCTGTCCGTCCGTATGTCACAGCCACTTTTTGCCGAAACTATGAGAACTACACTGTTGAAACTTGGTAAGTAGATGTATTCTGTAAACCGCATTAAGATTTTTACAAAAGTTTTTTAAAAAAACAAAAATTAGGGGTGCCTGAGCCTGGGTACTGAGAACTGAAGCTCAAAAATTTTTTTTTCATCAAACCTACACGTGTGGGGTGTCTATCGATAGGTCTTAAAAAATGATGTTGAGGTTTCTAATATAATTTTTGTCTACACTGAATAACTTGCGCGAGAGACGCTTCCAAAGTGGTAAAATGTGTGTCCCCCCCCCCCCCCCCTCTAACTTCTAAAGTAAGAGAATGAAAAAACTAAAAAAAAAATATGATGTACATTACCATGAAAACTACCAACGAAAATTAGTTTGAACTCGATCTGATGAGTAGTTTTTTTTTAGTACGTCATAAATACACTATTATTAAAACTTCGATCAAAGTTACAACGAACTACAAGAACTATGTGTACTATGTATATTATGTTACTTGCTGGAACGGAACCCTTCATGGGCGAGTCCAACTCGCACTTGGCTACTTTATTTTGTTTCAATCAGAACAAAAATTACGTGATATTTGTCGAGACCCTCCCTCCCCCTAACGTGAGATTACATGAGATTTGACTCGACCCCCTCCCCCCCTAAATCATCTCACGTAATTTATGGACGCCCCCTTACGAGTGATGTCAATTTATGGTACGGTATTTACGAAACAGTGACGTCACTATCCTCACTCCGGAAGTTTAATGATCTGTTTGTATCTTTGTCAATTTTTAATCCTACTTGTTGAAATTGTTGAATTGGTTTAGAAGCATTCATAAAGACTGGTAACTCAAAACACTCTTTTCACGACACACATATGTACCCACACTTGTGAGGTGTAAATACCTATGTATCACACTTTCAACGCAACGTAAATCCATACTTACGGTCCGTTTGTTCCGCGATTAAACGCGTCAATCTCCCATATTGCCGAGTGGCCGGACATGTTCCCTAATGCCCATATCGCGCTGTCAGTGCCCGGCGCGACCTATTTGCTTTCATCATTTGAATAAAGTGCTTGTTTGATGCGTGTCCCGCGGTTACAGCGATAAACGGAGCGACTGTGAATGTTTCTGTACAAACCTCTATAAACTATCTTGAAAATACATCTATCTATATATATATATATATATTAAATATATGCCTTGCAAAATTTCATGCAAAATTTCAGATTCTTAGCATTTGTAGTTTCTGAGATTCCTTGATGAGTGACCTTTCGCTTTTATATAATATATATATATATTAAATCTGAAATTTTGCATGGAGGTCTGTTTTAGCACGTAGGCGCTCGCTAAGACGGGGTTTTGCGAAATTCAACCCCTAAGAAGATGAAACAAGGGATGAACGGTTGTATGAAAATTCGTAATTTTCAAAGTTATCAAATTTTGAATCTAGACACTTGACACGAAGCAATTAAATGTTTGTTCTAGCAATTTTGTAATTTCGAACTCTATAGGGAAGAAATTGGGATTGAAATGGGGGACGAATGTTTTTTACGCTTGCACACCTAAACAACTAAACCGATTTTGATGAAATTGTTTTATTTTAAGCTGTTTTTAGTAACCGTTAATGTGTCTGACAAATAGGTACTGCCCTACTGCCTGAGTTATCTTAGTACTTATTTCGCGCGGACGAAGTCGCGGGCAACAGCTAGTACCTAATATTTATATGTGATATAGATATTTGTAGTAGTACCCTCTTTGGAGTGTCCATCTGGGGCCGTCCAGACCTTTGCCAGTTATTTTACTACCAAGCGGTCATTTGCAAACATCTCCGTGTTTTCCGGTTTGAAGTGGGATGTTTCTGTTGAAATTACAGGGTATTGAGATAAACCTTCTTGTCTCTGGGTGACGAGCGCAGTACTGTGCTAGGTAATGATTTAGACTGTTCTTGTTCCAACAGATACCTTTAACCTCTACATTTATATATGTTAATGTTTTTAGAGTTACGAGTTTTTGTATTGTACAAATTACTGTTGAAAGAGAAATAATCTTCAGGATCTCATATTATTGTGTACATTTGGTAGACGTTCCAAAAACTCGAATGAAAAGGTTTGACTCTGCTGTTGTGACAAGAAAGTCTATATTTCTAGACTGTGGTATACGTTGTATAGCACTCATAATTTTTTTAACACCCTCACTTTTGTTTTTTATAACGAACTAGCAGCCCGTTCCGGCTTCGCTCCGATAATAACCTAGGTATCAACTGCAGTGCCATCTGCCGAGCTGATTTGTGAATCTAAACCTTCCAGGGCGTCACCCAAACTCATACAAAAAAAAATCATTCAAATCGGTCCAGCCGTTTAGGAGGAGTTTACTGTCAACACACGTACAGAAGAATTAAATACATACATACATATATTTATAACGAAGAGGTGATACATCAGTATACGGTATTAGATACCTCAACATCGTTTGCGTCCGCTGTCGCGCCGCTCTTCGCTATGGTCGAGGCCGGAGCATGACGTCCTGTTTGTTTAGATTGAATTACCGTTGTTTATGCTCAGACGACAGCTTCGGATTATCCTCATTTGCCTTTTTTGTTCTTTACGATGCTGGGAAAATAATTGGACCGTAACTTTAATATTAATTATAATTAAATAGAAATGGTTTATCCTGAAGACTATATAAATGGTCTAATATAGACGAACGCAATGCAGTGCAATGCAGTGACACTGCTGTTGTGGGCAGGCGTGTCGATTACCATCAGCAACTTGTCCTGCTCGTCTCTCTCGTCACTCTTTACTATAAAAAAGAAACAGTTGATCCAGAGCCCATGGTTCGAATCCCACGCGCACCACTATCTCCGTTCTGAACGTAATGCCGTTAACTTAAACACGGCGAAAAAAATGTGTCGTGACCTAATGTTAGGCGAAGAAGATTTAACTCTTTAAATACAAGTGAAGTCTGCTACTCCGAAAATTTGCCAGCGTGGTGGAGTATGGCCTAAGCCTCCATACTTGGTGAGGGGGTGAGCTCTGCCTTAAAAGTGAGGACTGTATGCGTTGATACAATATCCTGAAGGTTATTGTAGCAACTAATGTTTTTAAATATCATAATCGTTAGACCAGTCGTTCCATATCCTCACCAAAATTCGTACAAAGCGGTTTTAATTTTCCTTCCTTATTCGTACAGCTAATGAGTGGAGTAAACTACCTTCACTATTTTTTGTGAGACGTAATCTGAATCTTTTAAGGTCAGGCTTAATGGGAATCTTCTAGGTCGTCTTCTGACGTTGTCGCTTACCGTCAGGCGAATTGGAGATCAAATCCGGAACTACAGATAGTGCAATCCACGAAGACGCGCCCCACTATTCCTCCTAACCGTTTATAGTATATGTGTGCAAGCTTCCGTCAATGTTTGAGTGTTATCAGTACACAGTAATTACCTATGAATGCACACGCACACTACAATGACTGGTGAATGGTTCGCGACTGGCGCTCGGAGCAAACGCGATTGGTGGAAACGAAAATTGGTGGGGCGCGTCTTCGTGGATTGCACTATCTATATGTGTGGTAAAAAACCGTGGTATTTAACAATATTTGCAGGTCCGCCCGGCTTTACCGGGTGGTATACAATACCATCGATCAGATCGTTGTATAAAACATAACTTATAGAGAGATAACGTACATATTAAATGGTGAAAGATTTTTTTAAATCCCTCGGGCCTGTAGTTCTTGACATTAGTGCGTTCATACAAAAAAACCTCTTCAGCTATTAAATCAAAATTAATGTAAAATAATATCAATATCAAAATTATTTCAAATATTAGTATAGATTCTGCAAGGTATGACGGATATTCTGCACAATTTCAGTATAATACTAGCGGCCCGTTCCGGCTTCGCTCGGATTTCGTCATATAAGGACTATTAATCGAAAAAAAAACTATCCTATCTCTCAAGTTGGACCAGACTGCCCACGGTGTGCCAATTTAATTTAAAATCGGTTAAGTAGTTTAGGAATCTATCGCGGACAAACATCGTGACAGGAGATTTATATATTATATATATAATATATATATATATATATATATATATATATTAAGATTAAGATAAGATAAGATTATTGAATGACGAGAGACCGAAAAAGCTTTGTTTTAAGGTAATTTGCAGAACTCTGATTTCTGAGATTTGATAAAACCTTTTTCGTAATAAAGTTTATTGTCATCATTACCATCCACAACCTTATTTATCCCACTGCTGGATACAGGGTATTTTATAAGACCATCTTCCTTCGTCTTACGTCAATCGAGTCTGTATAATGTATGTAGTTCGATTATTACCTGTTTAATTCGTTTTCAAGTTAAAACATATATCGTTCCGTGTTTTAAAAATATTTAATTCTTTGTTCCAGGTACGTTCCACAGGGTGCTGGGGCGAAATTTCATCTAAAGAGAACCATCGGACCAAAATGTCAGTCACTCCTAGGGTTGCCATCACCAAAGTTACCCATATCAAAGTTTCCAAGTTTTCCAAAAAAGTTTTCACGCGTTTGAAAAAAAAACGTGTTTTCTAGAATACCGCTGTTAACTGTCGTACAATAGGAGAGAGCTGGGTCAAAAATACTCCATTCTAATTAGGCCATCAGCTAGATCATGCAAAAATTCTACAAAAATATAGATCATAAAACTTCGGGAGTGGAGGGTCGTGACGTCATTTGTGGGTAAAAATCTTACCCATAAGTCGTCATGCGAAATTTCTAAGTAATATTCGGATTTTTTTGTTTGTGAAACAAGAAAAAATACGTGTACAATATTTTTTAGCAATCTGACAGACTAATTAGTTTTTTTAAGGAGTTAGTTTTTTTATACCCTATTACGGCTGCAAAAGCCGCTTGGACGTTTCTCACCTTCATTTGCCGGTTATTCTACCACCAGGCAATAATCTGAGTTACTGTTTTAAAGGGCAATGTTTCCAGTGAAATTACAGTGCATAGAGATATACAAAACATCCAGTAACCCTGGGTGACGAGCGCAATGCAGTGCTAGGTAATGATCCCATATTCCAATAGCTGCGTGTCACTGTGCTGTTATAGACAGGCATATTGTTTACTATGTTGTTTCGTCGCTCTGTGCTATAAAAAATACCTAAACCAGAATGAATTCGTAGAAATCCGTATGTATGCCGCAGTCTACAGCCCTAGTCGCAGGTCGTCGTCCAATTTCGCATCACGACTCGCAATTCCAGTCCACGATTCGCGGAGATAGTACGAGAGTAGGAGCAGGAATAAAAAGACGCGGGTGCAATAAGTGCCGCCGTCAATGTCGTGTTAGCGCCAACACAATAAAATAGAAAGCCGATTCGTTTCGCGGAAAAAGTCAGGGTTTCTATGATTCGGGGCCGCTATTGTTTTCGTCTCGTTGTTGGTTATCTTTGCAATAACGTGAATTGAGGCTTTGTTATTATAGAAAAAATTGCAATTTTCGTTAAGGATTCATTCAGTCTATAAATAAATATTGGCGCCTTATTTTATTTACTAGGCTACGATCAGGCTACAATTAGGTTACAATCCTAAATAAAAAACTAATTAGTCCCTCAGCTAGATTGCTAAAAATATTGTTCACGTATTTTTTCATTTGTTTCACAAACAAAAAATGACGAAGATACGGTACTTTGAAGTTTCGCGTGACGTCCGTTGTGGGTACGATTTTTATCCACAAGTGAACTTGAACTTTGTTCCAAAAAAGTAGTGAAGAATAAATTTGTCATTCGACTGCTAGTTCCGAATCTCGTAAATTTCAATTGACTAGGGCAACTCCATGCAAATGTGCAGTTGTGACCTGAACCCGAATTATCTTATCGCTTGCGAAATCCCGCATAATCGAAATCACCGTGTTGCGTGGGACGTGTTAACATAAAGTTTACGTAACGCCACCATACGTGTCACGATTTACATTTCGAGTTTAGTCTGTCGCGTGACAGTTGGCCGGTCAGATGCGCGTCTCACTTCCTGATGCTGGTCTCGTGATTGTCACGTTTTCACACTTCGAATATAGCTCGCAGACATAGCTCTGGCCATATAGCGAAAACCGATAACCGCTCCCCAGCGGTTATCGGTCCATCATGTGGGGGGCCGACCTACACTGCGTCTTTTTCGTCTGCGTCGTCTTTACTGGGCAGTAAAGGTTCTCGAATGGTGACCACGAAACGGCAGACGCAGTGTAGGACGACCCCCCACACGATGGACCGATGATATTGTCTCGGTCGCGGGAAGTCGGTGGATGGAGGCGGCACAAGACCGGTCATTGTGGAAATAATTGGGGGAGGCCTATGTCCAGCAGTGGACGTCTGCAGGCTGCAGATGATGATGATGACATTTCTAATACAAGTTTTATATGATAGGTTTAGTTAACAAGACTTTTGCTATCGGACTGCTCATAACTCGCCTAGGAACTAGTAGAAAGTTACTGCTAGTCTAGTCGGGAGAAAGGCAACTGCCGAACAAGAACCCCTGGTTCGAATCTCACGTGCATCACTGTCTTTTCGAAGTTGAGCGCATAACGCCGCTAACTTTAAAACGGTGAAGGAAAACATCGTGAGGAAACCGACATGTACATCTAAAATCTTATGAGGTCATTTATCATCCACTTACGTCACTGGGTCAGCGTGGTGGATTATGCCCTTGATTAAGTCAGTCGGCTAATTTTGGACTGGAAAAAGCGATTCATGACGATTCTTCATGATTGACGTTTTGATGGCTGTAACGAAGAGGTTTTACTCTACTTTTGTGCTAAGAACGTTTAGGCTGTAGAATGCGTTGCCTGAGCTTTTTCCCCAATGGTTAACAATCTTGCTGTTTTCAAATTTGTTTATTCTACGTAAGCACAATATATTGTAGACCGCATCTTCGCTTAACATTACGATGGTGGTTAAGTATAAACCTATCATTATCATCATCCACAGCCTTCTCTATCCCACTGCTGGGTATAGGCCTCTCTCTCACTTTGCCATCTGCCTCGGTCCTGTGCCAATCGGGTCCAGGAAGAAAACACTCGGCAAGCGAACACTGGCCAGCGTCGCGTTTTATGGCTAAACCCTCTTATGAACGTGCCAATGAACCTATAATAGATGCAAATAAATAGGGTGATGTATTTACAATTCTATATACGTGTAACATCTGATAGTATCTCGGAATACCCTGTTCAACTATAATGTTCTTCATGGCTATAATTTAGGTGTGTTCCAAATATTAATGTAATCTGTTCAGACGTTACGACGTGATTGAGCAACAAACATTTAAACATTTGCGTTTATAATAGTAGTAGAATATTAAAATGTTGCAAAAATTCATCAACAACAACATTTGATTAAAAATTTGCCTAAAATTATTGGCAATCTATAAAAATCTTGAATAAATCGTTGTTAAATCGATGTTACGAAAACGGCGCACGTAACAGGCTCTTTGTCCCGAGTCTCGGCTGAAAACTTTAGAAAGGCAACATTCACGAGCCATTTAGCATACCTTTAAACATTGTTCGGCCATTAAAACAGCGAGCTACATAAATTATGTCAAGTTGAACAGTGACCGTACGTGATTTCGTAACCGCCGACGAATCATTATGACAATCGCGCCTTAGCCCAGGCTTCGGCAGCCTCGGGCCTGCGAAATCGAGAGTCCGACCAGCTGTCCGTTCACTTTCACTACAAAGGTTTTTAGCTTTATCTTATTATTAGCGACGGTTTCATTTGTTTTTCGAATGTAACTTCTGCGGGCTGGCTTGTCTCGCACGGACGCGCGCGATGACGGTCGCGTATGCGCGCGAGTCTATCATTTGGCGCGAGTGAACATTTACATCCGTAGTTTATTATTTTACTCGTGACGCGTACGGTTGTGGAGATTGGCCGTGTTTAGTGGATGCAGTGAATGTGTTTGTGTTCCTTGGGATTTGTCCTGGATTCTAACATAGCATTGGATTTGTAAACTTCACTATTAATCAAGTAAGTATTTTAAGTGAACAATTTAGGGGTACTTTGAAATAGTATTGTATTAAACTTTGTTCTAAGCTATTCATATTTTTTACTTTGTTTTTGCCTTTTAATCACGTCATTAGTCATTTTCTCTATGGACACTGGACAGGTAGCATAAAACTGTAAGAAAATATTACTCGTTCCACCATTAAACAAAAATATTTATACCGTAATCAAAGTTAATAGTGTGTTATTATTTTATTAAAAATATAAGAACAAAATTAACATCCTTTCTTTTACCTATATAAAAATTAGCGGGAAAATATTTTGTGTTAATATTCCGTTTTATAAACATATAAAATTAAAATTAAATCTACATAAAAATGTTGATGACATCAAAAACAAACAGCAATTCAACTAAATTGAGCTATAAGTATTATACGTTTATACGTTTTGTTGCCCCAGTTAAAATACGTTTGTCTGGAATTTATAAGTATCCCCTTATATATAAGTTAAAAAATATAAATATTTTTTACCCCTATCCTAATTATTAATTTTTCATTTATTTCTATAATTAATAATAATATAACACTTTATTACAACTACAAATCTTAAAACTAGGTCACAACATTGATCACATTATAGGACACATAAATTTGCAGAGTAATTGGCGGCCTTATCGCTTAAAGCGATTTCTTCCAGGCAACCCTTTGGCTTTAATTGTCTGTTTTATCGCTTTAACCTATTTCTATTCATATCTTGATTTCAATAGTTGATTGATATTTTTTCGGGCATCTTCTATCACTAAATTTTTCATTGACATTCAAAATGTTAGATGATGATCATGAAAGGGTTCATGATATTCTAAAATGAAAACCCAACCTTTCTAATAATTCTGAATGTGAATGTTTGGATGTAGTTTTAACTATTGATAGTAGGTTTATACTTGGCCTCCATCTCGCCTGATGTTAAGCGACGATGCGGTCTACGATGGACCGTGCTTATCTAGAAGAAACCAATTCACGCTTGATTTAAAAGCATCAAGATTGTAACCATCGGGGAAAACCCACTCCGGTAACGCATTCCGCAGCCTAGATGTTCTTGTCACAAAATATTAATTAAGCTAAATATTTACATATCATTCCGCAGCCTAGATGTTCTTATCACAAAATATTAATTAAGCTAAATATTTACATATCATTCCGCAGCCTAGATGTTCTTATCACAAAATATTAATTAAGCTAAATATTTACATAAAATTCCGCAGCCTAGATGTTCTTATCACAAAATATTAATTAAGCTAAATATTTACATATTCTAATTATAAATATTCGTACGGAAGAAAAAAAAAAAAGAAAAAAAAATTGAGTTTCAGTTCTCTGTATGTGGGACAACCCTAATTTTTCTTTTTTTTCAAATTTTTTGTTCAAATCTTAATGCGGTTCACAGAATACATCTACTTACCATGTTTCAACAGTGTAGTTCTCTTGGTTTCGGCAAAAAGTGGCTGTGACATACGGACGGACAGACAGACAGACAGACATGACGAATCTATAAGGGTTCCGTTTTTACGGTTTACGGAACCCTAATAAAGAAAACTTATTCTCCTGAAGGAATAGTTTTTTTTCTAAACTTTGCGTTGTCAAAGTCGCTGGTAGTATTACTAATAGTACTACTAATAGTGTTATTATAAACTACTAACAGCGTTTAACACCCGCTTAGTTCCCGTTTCTGTTATTTTCCCACGATGAAAAATAGCCCATGTGTTATTTCAGTCTATATAATATAATCTACCCCATCCCAAATATTAACCTAGTCCGTTTCGACGTTTTGACGTGATTCAGCAACAAACATTCAAACTCTGACATTTATAATATTAGTAGGACAGTAGGAAATTCGTTTCGAAATTTTTAGTACATCGAAATAGTGTTTCGTTTTGTACGTTTAAAATGATAGGATCACATCATCAAACCGGCTATTGTGTAAATCTGATATCAAAGAGAATTTCTATAGGTACTTTGAAATTTCATGGGTGTCATTGTGTACAATATAATGGGGGAGAAATTAAAGTAAACATTGTTCGAGTATTTCGTTTGTGTAAATTTTGTTGCGGCATCCGAAAATTAGTGGTCGAGCTTCCCCTTTTGTGTGTCCCGTTCGGGAGAGTACAATGCCATTATTTCTGGAACAATCGTCAACCCTATTAAACCTATAGCGATTCGAAAATTGTGATAATTTCACCTGAGATTCGTAGAATAACTTAGTTCGCTTCGTGATTTTATTGTGTCAATTGTGCGAGTAGAAGTCTGATGATTTGGCAACTGGTGTTGGAAATATGGAAATACGTTTTTCTTTTGTTTGGGCGCTGGTAACATTGAAAAATTACGCTTTTGTTCCATACACACTTGGTCTAGATGTTTAGGAGAAGTTAAATTACAAACACACGCACAGGAGATTTATAGATGTACATCCAGTATGTAAAGATCCATTTGTGTTGTAAGGCGATTTGTTTTTACCTTTTGTAAAACTTCATATTGTTTGGTTGTCTGAATTTTGGGCCTCTGCTGTTTTAGGTACCACCAGTACCAGTTTATTGTTTTCTTTTTTATAGCAGCACTGTCTTAAATTGCCCATAATTTATTTTAATTATTTGTATTGTTATCCCGAAGATGAGTAATTCGAGCTGAGTAATATTAACCACAACGTAAGGTTAGTTAGTACTGTGACTCAAAACGAACAAACCTAGATTGTACCTACCGGGAAACGTAGACTTGTAAGTGTTCTAGAGGTACACAGTTTATAGTACACTAGTACCTATTATCTCAGCTTATCATGACCATACTGACATAACAGTGACGTGACAGGAAACTGCACCGATAATGTCGGAAGGTCTCTATGTAATAAATAATAATAAATTAATAAATTAAACGACTGCCCTCGTGGCTTAGTTGGTAGTAGCTCTGCCTGCGAAGCCGAGGGTCGTGGGTTCGATCCCCACCCAGTGCAAATATTTGTGTGACGAATTCAAATGTTTGCACTGTGTCTGGGTGTTTATATGTATAGTAAGTATGTATTTAAAACTATTTAAGTATTATATCAGCTATCTGGCCGCCATCACACAAGCTTTGCTTAGTTTGGGGTCAGATGGTGTTGTGTGTGAATTGTCCACCAATATTTATTATTATTATTATTATAATACTGGTGGACAACTCACACACAACACCATCTGACCCCAAACTGAGCAAAGCTTGTACTATCGCGGCTAGATATAAAACTTATACTTGTAAATACATACTTATTATACATACAAACACTCAGACGCAGTTGAAATATTTTAATTCATCACACAAATATTTGCACTGGGTGGGAATCGAACCCTCGACTTCGCAGGCAGAGTTACTACCCACTTAGCCACGAGGCCAGTCACCATATAACTATGACACCATGATAATACCCCTAATTAATAATATTAGTGTAATTAACAATCTTGATAGATTAAAACAGTGTTTAAACTTACATTGTTACAAAGCATTATGCAAAGAACTGACGGTACAAAACGTTCATGGGTTCTGGTTTACCGACTCATTACCATAAAAACACCATATTTATTAAAATTGGCGTTAGGAAGTCGTATTAAGTAATAACTTAGAAATCTTAAAATACAGTCACGCATTTTAGTTCAACTTTACATAGTATTTTGTAATATTATAAACACGTTTGGCATTTAAAACGTGACACGATTCCATCGGAAATGTCATGGCAGCATACCTATGACTTGAATATATTTGTGTACTGTCGACACTGCGATGCTCTTTGTGAAGCTATAATTGATTATTGGAAAGATTCACTCTTAACGTGAGTATTACAAACCAATGCCAGTATTTAATTAGTAGTACTAAGAAAAATGTCACTTCGCCTCGCCGTGCCTTGTATGTAGGATGATTCCCTTTAAGAGGGCGCCTAGTGCCAGAAAACGAAAAAAAGACATTTTCGACGCCGCTCACTGAAGTTAAGAAACTAAAAACTATGACAAAAAAAATATTGACGTGTGGGTACAATCAAGGAGAAGCACAGTAACTGAATAGAATTAAATAGATCAGAGTTTTTTACAATAAAAATATAAAAATGACACCGAAAAAACCCGTTTTAATTCGAGTACTCGAAATTATCAGCGATGACCCCACATTATTTTTTGGTAATAAAATTCCTAATTGTACGTTCTAGTAAAGTAACCGAACACTTTTTTAAATTTACGTTTAACTATTGAGTAATTTAATAAAACTTGGTCAAAAATGGACTCCTGATTTAATATTAATTTTTCCTCCAAACTGTGTCATGCTGTTCTCGACTTTATGTATATCGCATTAAGAAACGCGTCGCGCGGGTGAAAACTGATTTTTCCCTGGCATTAGGCGCACTCTTAAGCTGATTACCTGGAAGAGATTGCTCTTGGCAATAAGGCTGCCATTGAAGCTAGTTCATAATGGTTTTACTGTAAAATCTGTTTTTTTGTGTCACAATAAATAGTTATCTATCTATTTATGCCCCTTATTCGGTCAGCTAAATTAAGGCAGCCGTAGCTGTAGAGCCGTGTTAAAATTAGTAAATGTATAGTTTATGATTATGATTGAGGGCCTAAAACAGTGGTTTAAAATACACGCATTTAATTACACTTATAATTAACAATTGTCTTAATTAATCTACTACACTGAATGCGATGCTGATTTGCAAAGATTGGAATTCAATTTACCTTTAAAACTCGTAAATCCAGTTCGGAATTCAATATTTAGTTGATGGCTTTATACGAGTATAATACTGACACGTTATTTATTTATATTGTCCAGTCCATCCATTCTCAACGTCCTCCAATACATTTTGAACAAATAGGACACTACATATGAAAAAATTTACCTTTTCCTATCCAAATTAAACTCAAACCAAACTAAATTTAAAGCCAAGAGCTCAGCACGGGGAAGATTAGCGAAAGCTGAAGAACCTTGAAATTAGCTGACAATAATGAAATGACAATGAAAGTAAGCTTAACAAAAGCAAGTTTTCAAACCATTCACATCACCGATCAAACAAACTTCTGCCCATCAGATTCCCGACCAGATTCAGCTCACCCCCATCAATAAGTCCGTTTGCTATTCCTGGCACCTGCTAATAAAAATTGACGGCTGCATTTGTATCGAGCCGGTACACACATCCACGTATCGTTTCGCTCCAATTGTGGAGTTTCCAATGGTCCCTATTTCAGGTTTTTTTTTGTGCTCCCTCACCGCAGTTATTCTGCCGTTATTGAGGCTGTAATTTCATACGTGCTCCAAATACGAGTATCGATACAGGTATATCGAATAGTCATTCATACGGGGGAAACAATGAGCTGGAGGATATCGAACTAACGTTCCATTATTGCTAGATATGACGTGTAGACTTCTTTTTTTTTCAAATTGGCATTGTACTTTTTGTAATTTGTCGAAACGAGATGGCGATAATTGTACCAACTGATTAAGGTCTATTTTACCGTTGGATTTGCACATTGAATGCTGTAAGTTCATTTATAACATATTTGCTCGTAAAGGGTCTCTTATTGGACCAATTTCTGTATCGTAATGTATCTTATTACGCACTAGTGCTGTAATGTGTAATGTAAAACGCACGGTTTCAAAATGCTCCGTCCACAGACTAGGTAGAGAGATATGCTCCGTCTAAAACGAACGGTACCTTTTTAAATCTTAGTAAAGAGTTTTTATGTCAGAAAAGTGTGGTCAACATTTTATGAATAAAATTAACTTTGGGAGGTAAAATATAATAAATAATTATTAAATTCGTTAATTTAATTAATTTAGACCATAAATTACTTTAATTTTTCTGTAACAAAACACAAAAATATTAATTTACTTTATTACTAATGGCATAACCGCTGGTTCTGTGCCGTTGCTTAAAAAAAAAGGCGCCGATGCGCGCGCATTGCTAATCTGTGATCCATAGTGATTACCTACTTACTCTGTGGCTCTGTGCTGTGATCTGTGATCAAGTAAATATTATTCCGCGAGTTTTTTTTCGCTGTATTGTTTTTATTTGAAAATATCGTCAGAGTTTTGTTTATTTCCTCGCAAATATGTTATAAAACGTCGTATGACATACGTGCGCTTTGATAATTACAGCCTCTGCTAGCAATAAAGCCTCGGCTGTAATTATCAACTTACCGCACTTATATCATAATGTACTATTATAACATATTTGCTCGTAAAGGGTCTCTTATTGGACCAATTTCTGTATCGTAATGTATCTTATTACGCACTAGTGCTGTAATGTGTAATGTAAAACGCACGGTTTCAAAATGCTCCGTCCACAGACTAGGTAAAGAGATATGCTCCGTCTAAAACGAACGGTACCTTTTTAAATCTTAGTAAAGAGTTTTTATGTCAGAAAAGCGTGGTCAACATTTTATGAATAAAATTAACTTTGAGAGGTAAAATATAATAAAGAATGATTAAATTCGTTAATTTAATTAATTTAGACCATAGATTACTTTAATTTTTCTGTAACAAAACACAAAAATATTAATTTACTTTATTATTAATGGCATACCGGCTGGTTCTGTGCCGTTGCTTAAAAAAAAAAGGCGCCGATGCGCGCGCATTGCTAATCTGTGATCCATAGTGATTACGTACTCTGTGGTGTGATCTGTGATCAAGTAAATATTATTCCGCGCGTTTTTTTTCGCTGTATTGTTTTTATTTGAAAATGTCGTCAGAGTTTTGTTTATTTCCTCGCAAATATGTTATAAAACGTCGTATGACATACGTGCGCTTTGATAATTACAGCCTCTGCTAATTATAGCTCTCGCCTTCGGCTCGAGCTAGCAATAAAGCCTCGGCTGTAATTATCAACTTACCGCACTTATATCATAATGTACTATTACGATTGAGTTATTTTTGAACATTTTTGTCAGTGTACAAAAGAGTACAAAACCCCAAAATTTACGTAATAAAACATTTTTTTAAATCAAAATAACGATTAAAATTACTCAATAATCAAATTGTTCAATACAAAAATGTAATTGGGACTCAACAAAAAAAGATATGTATATGTCAGCATAAAACTTTGAAAACCGTCAAATAATCTCTCTCGTTAGATTTGAATCTGACGGTGTTGACAATTTGACGGTAACATAGGTATTATTATATTTTATTTCTTTTAATGTATAAAAATCTCGTGTCACGATGTTTGTGGTCAAAACGTTAAACAATTTTTGGTAGGCAAACATATTATGGATTCGCGTGACCGACATTTTAATGTAGCGAGTGAGCGGAGCGCAGAGTGCGCGTTATTTATGTTTTGAGTTCGCGTCGAAAAACCTACAGATAACTAGTCAAGGAAATAGTTACCTATAGTATGCGTTATATGGTATAACGTTTAGAGACACGAATGTTCAAAGGATGAAACACGAGTGTCAGTTAGCAGACACCTTGTTAGAAGCGGCTCTCTGAATGTGGCTCCATTGTGAGTTGGGTCGCGCGGGTCCTGTTACTAACGCTGCCCGTCGGACGAGGTTAGGTAATTGAAATTACCTGTATCGCGTAGACTACGGTATAAACTACGGTGTAAATAATAGTGATCTACGCTGTGTGTTCGACGTGTGTGTATAATAACAGTAGGTTAATAGCGCCTTCAGCGCTAACTTGAAAATTGGATAGGCACTAGAAGCTATGGAAGCAGATTTTTCGTGGGCTGTGAATTGAATTCTAGCGTCACGCTCGGGAATGATAAGAAATCTTCCGGTAAACACTTGGGACAATGGCCATTGGCGATCTAAGAATGCGTTAGCAGCTAGCTTGCTGGGCCATGCTCATGGCCACGCGCTCTGGTTTCACCCGCGTAGTTTCCCAAAGTAAACTATCAAATTCTGACTTATAAGTTTTTACTTCTATCAGCACTTCCTATGATTGTCATTTTTTTTTATAGTGGAGTGACGAGAGGATTAGGACATGTCTGATGGTAAGCAACACGCCTGCCCTTAACAGCACAGTGAGACGCAGCTATTGGAACATGAAATTTTAACCCGATCCGTACATGCATTCGGACGTGAAAGAACAAAAAAACATCCAAACTTTGACATTTATACTTGAATTAAGACTTGAAACGATTGAGAAATGGTTGTATTCTTCTCGTATTCTTGTGGTAAATACAATTTTCTTTTCTTTTGTTTACTGAAATAGTTCTAAGCTGCCGCAAATCTGAAAATAGGTAGTGAGCTGTCCGAAACACACATCCAGTCAATAACTCACGGTTGAGCGGAGTTTCCGAGCTTGCATCTATCGCTCAACGTCAATTCTATTCTCACTACCGCGATCTAGCACCGATGGCACCTCGGTAGGTACCTGTATTTTTGAACTCACACGCTTTTGTTCACTGCTATTGTTGTCGCACAAAACATACGGCGCAGGCATCGCATCGATCGAAACTAGTCGCGCAAGTGAGCGACAAACACTCGATCCAGCTAGTGATATGTACGCGGTATATTTTGTGAGGCGACAGTACAGAGTTGATGAACAGATAATATCTATTAATCATTGAGTACGGTAAGATTTGGTTAGTTACTCGAGGCCATAGTTCATGTAAGAAAAGGGAATAAATAATAGAGTCAAAGATTGATGTTCCAAAGGCACGATCTAAGAGGTTTGACTCCACGTTTGTGATAAGAACGTCTAGGTTGTGAAATGCGTCGCCTGAGTGGGTTTTCCTCGATAGCTACAATCTTGGTGTCTTCAAATCGAGAGTGAATCGGATTCTTCTAGGTTTCGCTCCATCGTAGATCGCATCGTCGCTTAACATCACGCGAGATGGTGTTCAAGTGGGAACTAATTATAGTTTTAAAAAAAGTCGCAAGTGATCACAGACATGTGACTTTAAAAATTGGTCTCGAAGAAAGAACAACCAATTTTTCTAGCAGCAATACAATTAGAAAGGGTGCATTTCTCTTGCACGTCTCGTGTTTCGACGACGCTCTGAGGATTTTTAATTTAAAGCTTGCGTTACTTTTATCCGAGCGCTGCCACGTCCTTGCGAGAGATATTGCTCTTTTTACCACTCGTACTACAAATTGGTTGCACAATAATATCTGACGTTTAAATTTAAACTCGTTTTTACTGCGCCCGCATGAGGCGTGAAGTTTCAGTACTCTCTGCAGTGGTAAATTCAAAACTTAATTCGGCCCGGTAAGGTTGATTTTTGAAAAATCTTTTCTTTATAGAAACATAATTAAATGTTTTCAAAATCGCTATTCCCTCCATCCAGCTGCTATGTTACGAGTAGGTATTAGCGTGTCTGCGCCAATCAGACAACCATCAATAAACGTTTGATAGATTTCTAGTCTAGAAGATAAATTCATTTGATTTCGTATGGAGATGCTTGCATTTAAGCAGCCCACTCATTGTTACAACTGCTAGGACTTGGGGCTTTCTCTCGCAAGGATACAGTTAAGGCCATAATCCACCACGCTGGCCAAATATGAGTTCGGTCAAAGCGAGTGATGATGACTGTCTAGTACACAAGCGATTGAAAAAATACATAGGTGCAGGCGGCTTTTTTTACTATTATGGGTTTACACTAGACTGCGATAAACTAGACACCAAGATTATAACTATCGGGAAAACCTCACGCAGGCAATACACTCCACAGCCTAGACGTTCTTAACACAAAATTAGAGTCAAACCCCTTCTTTCGAGTCTTTGGAACGACAATCATGAAACGATGTCGCTTTTTCGAACTACGAGCAGTTCGATAGAAAAAAAAAATCGGTTGTCTGTAAAGTTACTGACGATAGTTGAACGTGATAACTTCAACTCCAAGCCTTAAAATGGAACGCCTCAGAGGTAACGCCGCATGACGTCATGTTTTTTCGTGCGTGCAGCCGGCTTCATCGAATTATAAGACGTTGTCACGTCAAAATGGGCAAGGCGGTATTAGATCATGCACCTATGACTTCTAGCCGCTAAGCCCATCACGACTTTCGGACTGCTTACTTTACACTAACATTTCCATTAGGTACCAAGTAAGTACCAACTTGGAAAATGCAACTGCTCTTTTGGGATAGCCCACAATACATTGTAGATTCTACATAATGCTAGTATCATTTTACTGAGTTCACATTTCCAAGGTACAGATTTGACTTGGCTACTTGAATACAGATTTATTGTCCAAGAAATACCACAGAAAATGTTCAAAACTCTCTCATACCGAAATATTATTGGCATGGTTGTAGCAATTCCTACTGGCTCGGAGATCTAAGATACACCCGGCTGGATCGGGAATCGTGGATCGTGAGCGTTAAATCAGGCGATGCCGGGGAGTGGTCGGTAAACCAGCCTCCTTGGAATTCAGTTAGGCAAATTCCCTGCGAATCTAGCACGGACGTGTTTCTGTTGCTTTGTTATTTTATAGTTTTGCTATGTCTGGAATTATGTTTATTGAAGTTAAATATTTATTTTGATTGTGCTGTTGAAGGCAGACTTTGTTTTTACCATTATATGCTTGTCTTCCTCTTTCTGTCACTCTATGTAAATTGTTTAAGAAAACTTCTTTAAACCGTTCAAGTATTACGTAAGCGCAATAGGGGAACAGAAGGGTTTATGTTTTGCTTATTTTTGATGACATGGGGGGTGAGGGGGTGGGATCTAGATGGTGATTACGTCAGCAATAGTCATTTATTGTTGTACACACATGGCTACCCACACATAGTCTATCCTTGAAAACAAAACGTATTTTTGGGGGAATAGATACCAATATTTACGTACTCATGGAGGAGTTACAGCTTCCCCCCCCCCTCCTTTCATCAAAAGTAAACTTAATTTTGATGAAAGGAGAGGGGGTGTCAATGATGGTAATAAATCTGATTACCCAGTAAGTATTGGGTAATCAGATTTAGTAGGGCCAGTTCAAGTGAACTGGCCCTAACCTTCTAGCGTGTTACAAGTGTACGTTCATTTATGTGTATCGCTTCGTAACTCTTGTATATACCAGTATACCTTAATATATGTAACGTTAAACCAAATTCCCATATGCTGTGCATGAATTTAACCTAAGCTGTAACCCACACAATAGTGGCCCGTCTCCCGCCGATGCTCCAAATTGATAAAGAGTGAAAGTGACAGAGGCTTTGTAGCACTAAATACAGCCTGTACTGAATGCTCCCACGTCTGCTCTGCTTACTTAAAAGCTGACGTTGTAAACTTTCACGATTAGACTTCCATCATTTTCGGCCCACTGCTTCGATACTGGATACTGAGATGCCGGTCATTGTAGGTATTCCCAAAATTCGTACCAAACGAATTGGGACCTCTTTCCTTACTCATTAATATTTTCTTTACTAGTTTTCAAAAGTCTTTAAATTTGAAATATGCATGAGCGAACACAGTCATTCATACGAGACAAATTAGGCTCCAAATTGCCTGCATCGGCTTAACGTCTAAATTAAAATTACATAAGTAGGTACACAGCGTTACGTAGTTACGTGCTAATGAACGGTTTTTTTATATTAAAGAGTGACGAGACCAGCAGGACATGCGCCTGATGATAAGCAACATACTTGCCACATAACAGCACAGTGACACGCAGCTATTGGAACACGAAGAGTCCGAATCATTACCCAGCACAGCATTGCGCTCGTCACCCAGATATCTAAGATATTATATCTCTAAGCCCTGTAATTTCTCTGGAAACATTGTCCTTCATACCGGAACACAGTAATGTTTGCTGCTTGGCGGTAGAATAACTGGCAAAGGTGTGGTATTTCCCCAGGCGGACTCAGCCAAGAGTCCTACCACTACTAAACACGGTTTGAACTGATGCAACGACACTGAAAACAGATTCGGTACAACTGAGATAGGGCTGTCAAAATATGCTATTTTTTTTTGTATTTGCACGGTAATCTCGCATCGGTCACGGGTGAATTACGGACGAAATTAAACTCGGTCGGTGGCTTGCGAAATCCATCCGGCCTTTTGAATAATGCAAACGTTTATTGGAGCGAATGTGTGCTGCGACATCTGCGGGGGTGATCGTTTTGTTTTAAATTCCTGGTATGAAAGGGTTTGATGGAAATGTCGACCAAAGGATGAGAGTAATAAAGTTCAGATCGAGTTTACCAAAGTTTGGTTTAGAGTTAACAAAAATACCTCTATTGAAAGTTTGCCCCATTATTATGGGGCTATTGCTCTGTAGATGACGTAGTGGCAAGAACGACCGTCTTCCAAAAGTGGAGTTGTAAGTTTGAGCCCCATCAATATGTTTGATTTTTTTTCCATGTACAAGTGTATCTTTACTTTGATTACTGATACTCGCTATGACGGTGAACAAACACCATCTTGGGAAACGGATATCTAGAATAAATACATATTTCGAAGTCATATGACATCTACCAACCACATCCATACACACTTTGTCAGTGTGGATTCGATCGTATTTGTGAGGGAAGACTGCAGGGGGTCCGGTATTGCCTTTGCTATAATTATTCTCTTATTTTCGACTGAAATTATGTTTCCCAGGCAACCTTAGAACTTTGCTATCCAGTATACCAAAGTAATACTTGCACTAAATACGTTACGATAATCTAATACCTACAATTTACACTTTTCTTGCCTACACCTCACTGAATCCCCAAGCTCAACTCTGATCTCGGGTCTAGACCAAATCAGTTCGTCTTACATTGTATTTTGCTCTGTCGTTATTTTCGTTTTAAATTAAAGTGAGAGCATTTTAGTTAAGCGGTTGAAAAGCTAGTTCTACTCAAGTATGAAGAACAGAATAATAACTTTACTTACTTATCGCATCGATCGATGCTCATATCGGTAGTCAATGGATAGGTTTTACTGAACGACATCAGACGTCATACAATACGAAAATAACTTAAAAACAGCCGATGTTCTTCAAATCTACGTAAGAAACTACCTCTTTGTTTTGTATAGTTGTTTTCACACAAAATCGATATTTTAGTCTTTTGTAATTATTGCAAATCATTTCATCACAGCTGGAATTATCGAGGTGAATTTTAATGTTCTTAACTAAAGCGACAGGTCATTGTTAATTATAACTTTTATCATAAAATAGGCAGCTTTTATACGAAATGTTTAGTAAATTTAAAAAATTCACACGTATCTCACATTCTTTTTCCTAAAAATTCTGTCTAAATATCTACGGTTTAAAATATGAAACTTGAAACGCCGCGGCACGATAGACGAAATGAGAGAATTTTAGGGACGAAACCCTGTACTCGGGCGTTCGAGTTTTAACATTTTTTATTTCAACATATGCTAATGAAGATTGTGAATAAATGCGTAAATTCTGTTTGTATTATCGCGTTAGATAACGTAAAACATGAGCCTACCGATAAGCCCCAAAAAACACGTCTGCCTGTCGAACAGACGATAGATCAAATTCATGAAAACAGCAAAACAAAATATGGTTACAGCAAAAACTATCACGGAGTGGCAATACATTAATCATTTTTTTGGCCAAATCGTGATATGGACCAACATATTTTATGGAATCCGGTAAATTATAAGTGATGGACGTATTGTACCGGCCCACCGTAGCTGTTTAAATTTTCAGCGATGCCCGTCGTAATACAATGAGTTATGCCCCAATGTGTCATAGGCTGTGTTTATTTTCTCTGTCGATTGGGCCCGTTATTTTTTAACAGGCCATTTATCAACTGTCGAGCCATTTAATCTAAGCATCATGAATTTTTCGTGCTTGACAGCCATTGTATGTAACAATTTTATTGCTTATGGTCAGCACTCTTTCACGGGATTATTTCGCTGCGAACGACACTTTTTTGTCGATGTAGCACCTGGAATAATAGATAAATTTATGGTGTCATTCATGAGTATATCAGTGACGTATGTTGAAGCTAATTCTGAATATATTCTTTTGAACTCTATCTGTAAATCTATCTACATGACTTGTTTTGAAACAGTTTCTTAAACTAGATTGGATATCCATGCCCAACAATATGCTACTTTGTTATTTGGAGCCTATACTGTCACAGTACCGGGCAAAGGATACATTGACTTCCCTCCATATGCTTCTGTCTTGAGTTAATGCCTCCCAGTCTTTTGGATAACTATCAAGATCGTCCCGCCAATCGATCGTTTGTTTGGTCTGCCGCTTCGTCGTTTGCAATCGGGCTTATGCTGAGTAGTGTTGTTGGCCCAGTGAACATCCGACATGCGGCAGACATGTCCAGCCCAGTCCCAATATGCTACACCCGTGAGAATTTTAAAGGTATTTATTTAATTGGGGCTGTATACCAATATTACTAATATATACTAATATACCAATATTACTAAAATAACCCTTGAGAGGATGGTCAGACGTGGTGACGGTAAGTGGAATAGAATTTTGGAAAAATGATTACTGATCGACGATGAACGTTCCCATTGGCAGACCACCAACCAAATAGATCGATGACATCCCGATGTAATCGATCTATTCAACACGGGGATTAGGTGGAGGAAATCGTCTCAGTATAAAGATCATAAGTACAGGGGAAGGGAGTCCAGAATTGGGACCAAACAGTATAAAATGATGATACTTTTATGAAAAGTATAAATAGGATAACAATAGGAACGATGGAGATTGCCAAGAAGTTCAATTCAGTAGAAGTCACGTGCTCAAATAATATAAAAGTAATTATAAAGACACGGAACAATCGTGCGAATTCAACCATCTGAATGAGGTAAACCCATAACATCCCGTTGTTCAGCCTTCTCACGATGATGCCATGACTCATAGCACTGAACGATCGCGTCTGTCCAATACATTTTGGCTGACTCATGGATGCCTAGACACCATCTGCGATGTTGCAGTGGTGCCATTGTCGTATTCCACGAAGAAAATCTAAAGCTAATGTGTAATAGCGGCGTAGTTCAATAATTTTGCCACAGGAATTCAATGGTGGCGCGGACTCAAGTTAGAAAATTCTAAGATTATCCTGTCATTGTCGGTGCAAAGTTGCCGCGATGTTAGCGGAAAGCCGAAGGCAGCGGATGGGAAACGGTTTTTTCATTTTTGTTCCTCAGTATATTCTGCATTTGCGTTAATCTCCGGAGTTAATACTGGACCCGTTTCAAAATTTCTCTCACCTTTGGATATTTACGTGATCCTTGAGTGCTATATAATATTATGTACCACAGGCGAAGCTGGGGCGGACCGCTAGTGTTACGATTAAAGCTAGTTTGTTTAGTAGAATTCGTTAGTAGATATATTTATTTTATGTTCGTCTGCCCGCATAGTGAAATACCACACCTTTGCCAGTTGTTCTACCGCCAAGCATGGGCAAACGTCACTGGTCCGGTTTGAAGGACAATGTTTCCAGAGAAAATACAGGGCGTAAAGATAAATCGTCTTATATATCTGGAGGACGAACACAGTGTAGTACTAGATAATGATTTGGAATCTTCAAATTCCAACAGCTGCGTCACACTGTGCTTTGTTAGGGAGCCTATTAGAACGCATAACTTTTTGTTCCTAATTTACTTTGTCATAATGAATGTAGCATAATGTATAGTGTCATAATGCAACTTTCGCATAATCATTTTTTGGCGTCATGTGTTTTAAGCATAACAATCTATTGTACTACATTTTATTCGACTATTGATGAGACGCATAATAGTTTTTAAGCATTTTTTTATTTGTTCTATTTTTTTTTAAGGTGCCGTTTAAATCGCATATTTTGTTTTCCTAATTTACTTTGTCATAATGAATGTAGCATAACATATAGTGTCATAATGTAACTTTTGCATAATCTTTTTTTGGCGTTATGTGTTTTAATCATAAAAATCTATTGTGCTACATTCATTTCGACTGTTGCTCAGACGCATTTTTTAATTATTTGTTGTGCTACGTAATATATGACCAGGTTATATAGGGTCCTGATCCGACTCGGAGCACCCCGACTCCACCTAGTCTTGTGGCTACTACCCCTAGAGTGTATTTAAAAAATGCGGGAGCCAGAAGCTCAAGGGAGGTCCTGAGTGGAGCGATCCATGCGAGGCCAAGCGCAGCGAAGGGGGGAGGTGGCGAGCGAAGCGAGCCGGCGACCTCCGTAGTGGAGTGCAGGCCGAGTATGGAGAAGCGACACTCAGGGCTGACCGAAGAGCTTCTGGCGGGAGCCCACCCGGAGTCAAAAAGTGCACCATATGGTGCACTTTTATGTGTTATATGTCTTAGGTGTATGTAGGTTTTTCAGTCCTAAAAACGTTATGTCTACATAAATTGGTACAAAACTTGTTATACTACTGCATAGTCCTGCATAGATATTCCATTAAATTAGTAGATACCTACATTACGAATAATAAATATTGTTGTCGAAGTACCCACCCGCATTTCACACACCCACGTATTTTATTTATGTCCGCTCTTTACACTTGTTTTTTAGTTAGGCGTTTAAAGTTTATGCCGTTGATCAATATGTTTAAGTATTGTTATGCTTTTCTCAATGTGTGCCTTTAACCATTATGCTATTTATAGTTATGCGTCGAAACATTATACTAAGTTATCTGTATGCTATATATGGCTATGCGTTTAAACATTATGCTAAGTTATCGTTATTTTATATATGGTTATGCTAGTTAACATTATGCGAAGACAGTTATGCGTTTAGTTGTTATGGTAAATTAACATTAGTCCTAAAAACATTATGCCTACCTAAAATAGGACAAAAAATGTTATGCCACCCCATATAGACCCGCTTTGTTATACCTACTTTTAAAAAAAGAAAAGTAAAGTAAGTGTTGAACAAATTATAACATTTCACCAAGTTTTATAATTAATTCCTCAAAGAAATGTTACGATATTCTACCCCTTCTATAGTTACTCCCCATTGTATGTAGCCTAGTTCTTAAACTGTTTTTTTTTTCTGTAAATTTATTTCGACTTACTGTACCTACAAGACATTGAGATTTGAAAATAGGCCTTAAGGGTACACGCTCATTCGCTCGTACTAACACTAAATAAAAAACTGTAGTAATCTTCTGTGCCTGTTACACTTGCTTCGGTATTCCGAAAATAGCTGTCTAGAGTCTAATTTAAATTGTGATTACGGCGCCGGAATAAAACATAGCTCGGAAGTCCTTGGTCTGAATGGAGTTCTCTCTTTACAGTCCTAAAATAATAATCAGTGGTATTCCGCTACGTTTTCACTAAAATTTGAGACTTCGTATAAAGACCAGCTATTTCAAAAGGGAATTTCTGCCTTCCCAAACATTACTCTTATAATGTATTGAGCAATATCGAAGTAAACACTTAAGTCGGACTTTAGCTATACCTAATTGGAGATATCGTTTCATGGTTGATGGTTAGAACACTGGAACGTATAGGTTTTACTCTACTTTCGTAATAAGAATGTGTTGCCTAAGCGGGCTTTTTCCCGATGGATGCAATCTTAGTATCATCAGTATCATAACAGTATCTTAAGAGTGAATCTGTTTCTTCAAGGTACGCTAACACGTAGACGTGAGCGTATCATGCAGTGCAGTGTAGCTTATGATATAACGAGATGGCAGTCAAGTACATACCTATTATTATTGAAAGTTAAAACATTTCATGACTAAATAAATCTTGGTGGACAATTCACACAACACCATCTGACCCTAAACTAAGCAAAGCTTGTACTATGGCGGCCAGATAGCTGATACTCGTATAATACTTCACATCAACACATTAACAGCCCACTAAATGTTCCCACTGCTGGGACTCGGAGCCTTCTCTCGCAAGGAGATAGTTTAGACCATAATCCACCACGCTGGCCCAGTGCGGGTTGGCGTATAATACTTATATAGTTGTAAATACATACGTATTATACATAGAAACACCTAGACACAGTACAAATATTTGAATTCATCACACAAATATTTGCACTGGGCGGGAATCGAACCCACGGCCCTCGGCTTCGCAAGCAGATTTACTAATAACTTTTAATAACTACCCACTAAGCTACGAGACCAGTCCTGTACCTGCTGAATGCTCATGTTTTAATGGATATGTAACATTGTTTTATCACAGATTTTGTGCCTTAATCATGAGGGTTTACATAACAAAAAAAACACTGACATTTGACATTTTGTGCACATTCAGCGCTAAGTTGAATCATTATCAAAGTAACATAGTTCGTTGAACATATCTTCGACTTATTGTCATGATGGGTAAGTCCATGTCCATCGCTTGAATGCCATTCGAAACAAAACTGAACATTTTCCCTGCAGAATGTCCTCAAAAACATGGACCGATAAAAGGCAGCTATCGTACAAACTGCGAAAAATCAACCAATTTCCTGCAAATCGAGACGTTTCGAGTTATTCGTCGCACTCGGCAACACTGGCGGAAGCTCCCTTTGTTGGCCGGTTGCGAGCGCTGCGGTTGCAAGTGACTGCAACATGGAAAGGCGATATATCTCGCTATGCAATCAGCCCGATGGAAAACAACCATTGAATTAATGCGAGAAAATGTTGACTACCCGGGCTCGGGAGAGTGCGGCGAACTAACTGCGGGGCTATAACGACTCTCTGCAGGGGTCGTCAACTGTGAATAGTTCGATATTAGCTTCTATAAAGAATAGTGAAGCGGTAATAGATAAATATTGAAAATGTCACCGTAAAAATTTAAACACCGTCAGTTTATAATTTAACGATGTTAGATATATAGTTCAAACCGGAAAACAGTGATGTTTGCACATTACTGCTTGGCGATATAATAACTGGCGATCTGCAAATAATCCTACCACTACAATTTTATGTTTGACTGCGATCTCGGCTGATGTTTAGCGACGATGCGGTCTGTGATGTACCGTGCATACCTGGAAAATACTGAATCACCTTTTGAAGACACCAAGATTGTAACCATCGAGAAAAACACACTCCGGCAACGCGTTCCACAACCTAAATGTTCTCATCACAAAAGTACCTAAGAGTCGAACTTCTTCGTTCGAATCTCTGGAAAGTTAACCATCTCTTGTCCCGTTTTAATGTTTTCAATAGTTAGAAAAATACATTTCTGTACAAGTACTCTACATAGAAAATGAAAACTTCTTAAAAATATCCAAATAACTTTCGCTGTAAAATCGTATCTTTTGTGTGACGTCCGACCGTTGTCCGTGGACGTTTTATGACACGAAAGATACAGCCATTTTAATGTTTAACTCTAAAATATTCCTCGAAATCTTTGCGTGCAGAGAACTCTTAAATGCTTAGATGTCGTCGGGATATTTTATGTTTAGTGTAGCTCAGTAAACCCTTATTTATATAGTTAAATATAAAATGTAAATTGGTCATGAAAAAAGAAGCAATTTGCTTTTTTGTAGTTATACTACTTTTGACGTATCAGAGATAAATGATGAGACTAAAGTTGTACGATGCGCGCGCATACCATCACGAAAAGCCGAAACCTTAGCCGAAAAGTTGGCTAGTCAACGTTTTAGTAAACTATTGTAACTAACTTCCAGTTGAAGTTATACTTCTCAACGCGAGTAATAAAGAGAAGAAGTATCAACTTCTTTCGTGCCTACATAAGTACACATACACCGTTTTAGCATTGTTTTAAGTACTTTCGTAAATAATTTTACTCTTTCGCTGTAGTTTTTTTAAAACACCTCTATATCAGTTAGGCTCCAATGTCCGCCGAACTCTGGGCTCGCGCAAAAGGCGCAGGACTCTACACCCTAAACTTGCTAACTATATACGCGCATTACGTAAAACACATAAAATCTTATTCGCTGGATTGGTTGTTACAAAATTATATGTACTCATCATTTAAGGTTTTCAACGCATTTATGCGACGTGTAGGTATTATTTGCATTTGGTTATTTATCTGTATAATGTATTTGTGGTTGCCGATGTCAGTGTGTTTCGAACACTAAATTCGGTTCGCCGACTGTTTTAACGTTCTAGGTAATGTCTGGTTGTGCGATGTTTTTTGTATATTTAACGGTACTGTTTTTTCATCCGATGTAAAAAACTGAAATAAGTTTAACGCGTTCCTTTTGCTTTACAAAGATTAATTATTTTTAAAATAAATTACTCAAAATGATTCTTAGGAATATTTATTGTTTGAGGTTAAATATAAATATTATTTTAAGTTTGCAATACGAGTGAATGAATGGCTTTAAAGTCAAAGGTGATGGCCTCCCAGCAATAAACGAACTAAGCTATTATTTTATTATTGCTTGTGATTTTAATTGCCAATTAAACAACATAAAAACAAAATATTCCCTATTAATAACACGTGTATCGAACAACAATGATAGCTTAAAAAATGTTTGAAATTAAATGAAATATTTCGTCTCATTGAGTTAACTGTTAATAAAAAATATGTGAAAATCGCCATCAAAGCATTCTTGCCCTTGACCACCATGCCCTCATTTATAGCGACAATGTATAGGCTGCAGTGTCACCTAGTTATATTGTCGAAGGAAAAAAATGTTTTAATTGAACATCTTAAGCGGAACGAGATCACCCAGGCGCAGTCCTCTAGAAAAAAGCTGCCGAATACGGTTAATACCTAATCGAATTTCGTCGTCCATATCACCGACGACCCGACGTTAGAAACATAACAGAAAAAAAAAACTGATAGACTGATAAATTACTTCAAGATGGCCATTGCAATTCGGCGGCGATGGAGGCTCATAGATCCGGGGGAAGCTTTAGAAAAAAATTAAACGAGTAAATAGTTTAGATATACGTATTTGATTCTACCAGAATATAAAATGCACAAAATGTAAATAAAGCATAAGATAAAAAAGGTATTGAATCCGTGGAGACAAATTTAAGGAAAAAATTATAAACACTGATTGTTTTTTTAACTTTTATAGGTTTTCACTTGACCGCCATCTCGCCTGTCTACGAGGTAGCGTGCTTACCTAGAAAAAATCCAATTCACTCTCGATTTGGAACCACAAAGATTGTAACTATCGCGGAAAACCCACACATGCATCGTATTCCACAGCCTAGAGACGTTCTTAACACAAAAGTAGCGTCAAATCTCGTTCGTTCGTGTCTTTGGAACATCAACCATTTGTTTTGTGTAATAAACTCGTTTATCCATTAAAAATGTATGATGAATAACGTCAAATGAAAATAATAGTACTTTTGTATGAGCGCATAGTCATATTTACCTATCTCGTACGCTGAACGGTAAACAAAATGTCATGAGCAACGGGACAAAAAGCGTCGTCTGCGTTTTTCGATACTGTTTGTGTTTGTTTTTGCGATGGATAACACCGCTCCACGTTCGCAGGGCGTGCATCATTTGTGTAATCGCCTTTTTATTTATTATTCCATATATTTTATGGATTCTTCCCTAACGTAATGTTATCCTTTGTAACCAGGTATCCTACTAATATTATACCTACACGCGGAAGTTTGTAAGTAGTGGTAGGACTCTTGGCAGAGTCCGCCTGGGGAAGGACCACATTTACCAGTTATTCTACCGCCAAGCAGTAATGTGCAAACATTACTGTGTTCCGGTTTGAAGGGCAATGTTTCCAGAGAAATTACAGGGCTTAGAGATATAATATCTTAGATATCTGGGGATGACTTGCGCAGTGCAGTACTAGGTAATGATTTGGACTCATCATGTTCCAATAGCTGCGTGTCACTGTGTTGTTATGTGGGAGGCATGTTGCTTACCATCAGGCACATGTCCTGCTCGTCTCGTCATCTTAATTTAAAAAAAAATCGGTTGTCTGTAAAGTTACTGACGATAGTTGAACGTGACAACTTCAACTCCAAGCCTTAAATGGAACGCCTCAGAGCGAGGTAACGCCGCATGACGTCATGCGGCGAGGTAACGGCGAGGTAATGCCGCATGACGTCATGTTTTTTCGTGCGTGCAGCCGGCTTCATCGAATTATAAGACGTTGTCACGTCAAAAATACGTTTCACGTAAAAACTACTGAAGGGATCGAGCTGAAACTAGGAGCATAGATAGATTATAGTCTGGAAGAACAAACACAAAGGCTAATTTTTTGTCCCGAGAAAATAACGGGAACTACGCTGATGAAACCGCGGGGCACTGATAGTTATGCACAATTTTGTATTTTAGATTGTTCATTCAACCTGGCTTTACGGTTTCTATTTACTTCCACCGCGTTGTTGTTCAACTTCGACACTTGTATAGATCAAAAGCGACGTAATCTGCACTAGTTTCGATGCATGATTAACGGCGACATTAATACGACCCCGATACGTCCGAGTTGTTTCGGCTAATCCATAATTATTGGCGTAATGAATGGCCGCCACGTTCGGTCGTTTGTTTGTTGCGTCGTAATTACAATTGTGTGTGTGTTTGATACTGTTTAGCTGTTGTCTGTTTGCTTACGGAGCGACGCCGCTGAGACTACGGGCTACGTTTCTACTATACTCGTACTAGCTGACAAACAACTAGAATGAATTTCAAAAAAAAAATGTTTTTAGCTTCGTTGTACGAGTTCTGTGAACACGCTGTAGAGTGTCATAAAGACAGACCTCGCCATGTACCATTTAATTAATCTAGCAAGCACTAATTTCTTTATGTGAATGGTGTGGTAATGTGTGTTGTGTTTGGACTGCTTCTGGGTGTATTTCACCTTGAATAGAAATACATTCATCGTCATCATTTTCAGTTAGTATCCGACCATATACAGGAATAGGCCTCCTCATCTCTTGTGTTGTGCCATTGATCTCTATACTGAGCAGATTTCATCCATGTAATCCTCATGGACTTAATGTAATCGACCCATCTGGCTGCTTATCTACCATATAAATATTATTGGTATCAAAAGAAATTTTAACAAACTCCAAAAAGGATGAGGTTTTCAATATGGTTGTATGTTTTTTGTATGTATGTGACGCCATAGCTCCGCCAATTGGGAATCAGTGTTGATGGTTCTTTTTCGTTTGATAGATTATAATAGTTCAGAGGTGGTCCCATTAGTCCAGGAACTTTGTCGCCTGAATGTATGGAGTAGTATGCGTTAAATCCGGTAGATCTGATTTTTTGCAGACTTGTTTATGATGTTGGCCTAATGATTGTCCCAAGTTTGTGACCTCGAGCGACGAACGCAACTTTGTCAAAAATCGAAAAAAACCCGAAAAAATCGTAAATTTTTCAAATTTTGGCGATTATAACCCTAAACGACTAGTTTTTGTAAAAACTTTCTTATGGCATTTATAAAGTAGACTAAATTTGCTACAATATGATACTAGAATTGTCTCTGTACACCCAATAGTTTCTGAGAATAAGTCTTTCAAAGTTTATAATTTTTTTCGTACTTCGCAATTTTTAGCAATATTTTAACTCCTACTTGACCACTTTATGGCACAGTTACTGCGGTTTTTAACCCCCGACCAAAAAAAGAGGTGTTATAAGTTTGACGTCGAAGTCTGTCTGTCTATCAGACACACACACATACAGGTCTGGCTCTCAATGTATCTGTCTCTGTGTGTATCTGTCTATGGCCCTGTAGAGCTCAAACGGATGGGCCGATTTCGATGCGGTTTTTTTTATTTGAAGATACATTTTTGTGTTGATGTTTTGAGCTATTTGTGGTTAACATCGATTCAAGATGGCCGCTTCCACCAAATGGCGGACCAAATATTTCACCACAATCTACCTCAATATGGGTATCAAATGAAAGGGCTTGACTAGTAGAATACTTTTTTTTTTTTTTTTTTTTTTTTATAGCATAGAGTGACGAGACGAGCAGGCCATGTGCCTGATGGTAAGCAACATGCCTGCCACATAACAGCACAGTAACACGCAGCTATTGGAACATGATAGTCCAAATCATTACCTAGCACTGCACTGCGCTCGTCACCCAGAGATCTAAGATATTATGTCTCTAAGCCCTGTAATTTCTCTGGAATCATTGCCCTTCAAACCGGAACACAATAATGTTTGCACACTACTGCTTGGCGGTAGAATATTTGGCAAAGGTGTGGTACTTCCCCAGGCGGACTCTGCTAAGAGTCCTACCACTACAAAATACTATACAGTATAACAAATTTCAAATCACAAAATGGCGAATTACATAATTTTTTTTTCACTAATAACTTAATATGGGTATCAAATGAAAGAGCTTGACTAGTAGACTACTATGCACTATGACAAATTTCAAATCCATGATGGCCGCAATCACAAAATTACGAAATAAGTTTCTTTTTTCACAACTACCTCTAAATGGTATAAATATGGTATAAATATAATTTTTTCATAGTGTATAGTAGTCTACTAGTCAAGCTCTTTCATTTGACACCCATATTGAGGCATTAGTGAAAAAAAATTATGGAGTTCGCCATTTTGTGATTTGAAATTTATTATACTGTATAGGACTCTACTAGTCAAGCCCTTTCATTTGATACCCATATTGAGGTAGATTGTGGTGAAATATTTGGTCCGCCATTTGGTGGAAGCGGCCATCTTGAATCGATGTTAACCAAAAATAGCTCAAAACATCAACACAAAAATGTATCTTCAAATAAAAAAAACCGCATCGAAATCGGCCTATCCGTTTGAGCTCTACAGGACCATAGACAGATACACACAGAGACAGATACATTGAGAGCCAGACCTGTATGTGTGTGTGTCTGATAGACAGACAGACTTCGACGTCAAACTTATAACACCTCTTTTTTTGGTCGGGGGTTAAAAACCGCAGTAACTGTGCCATAAAGTGGTCAAGTAGGAGTTAAAATATTGCTAAAATTTGCGAAGTACGAAAAAAATTATAAACTTTGAAAGACTTATTCTCAGAAACTATTGGGTGTACAGAGACAATTCTAGTAAAATTTACAATAAGATCTATAATAGAGGTAGAAAAAAAATTAATAAAAAAAAATTACACATCAAATTAGGTCGAAGAGACCACCGCGCACTGACCCTTGCCCAAACGTGCCCAGAACACTCGCTGCGTTCCCCCTCTGAATGGCCAGGGAGATCTGCTGCGTTAAAAACAGTTAAAATTCTAGTATCATATTGTAGCAAATTTAGTCTACTTTATAAATGCCATAAGAAAGTTTTTACAAAAACTAGTCGTTTAGGGATATAATCGCCAAAATTTTAAAATATTTACGATTTTTTCGCGGTTTTTTCGATTTTTGACAAAGTTGCGTTCGTCGCTCGAGGTCACAAACTTGGGACAATCATTAGGCCAACATCATAAACAAGTCTGCAAAAAATCAGATCTACCGGATTTAACGCCTACGTTAATGTTTAAAGTTACTGCACTACATGTAAATTGTATTAAAATCGGTGCTCGGTGGTTTTTGAAATAATGAAAAATAACACTAGACATGCGCGCGTCAGCAGTAATACTTCTTAAAAATATATGAAGTATACTTTATTCTGTATACATAAAACACGTATAATAATATATAAGTAATATAGTATTTTTTTTTGCTTTACTTGCAAATTTTATTTTTTTAGTTTGGTCATAGCGGTGGCACAGTCACCATATTTAATATTGCCAACTCGATTTTGTTGACGTAAAACCATCGTAAAGTTTCGTTATCACGCCCATTCCAGCACACCCGTTAATATAAAATTATTACAGCCGCTCGTAATTAGGTGTCGTTAAATAAAGTTAATCGTAAAATACAAAGTTGTAACTCAACAATAGAGTGATATAATAACTAATCGTCTTTTCTCGCCGCCTTTCACTTGAAAATTTTGCAAATTGGTCTTTAGCAAACACTGTTCCCGGGGTTTTAAATACGCCCGGGACGGGGTAAACTTAATTTATAATATAGCTTTAAATTATGCAGCGAATTTCTGGTTGAAATTTGTCGGTGCGCCGGCGAGAATGGCCGGTGGACTCTGGGAGATAAAGTTCACCTGCGAATAGGAGGACTATTTCTGAAATCGTTCCATTTAAGTTTAGTTTATTGTTTCTATTTATTTGTCTACTAGCGGTCCAACCTGGCCTGGCGCCCGTGGTTCATAAGTTCATATACAGCTAAAATAATAAAATAAATGAAATAAATTTTTGAAATCGGCCCAGTAATTCTTGAGATTAGCGTTCAAACAAACAAGCTCTTCAACTTATATTATATGTATTTATTTATCTGTACAATATGTTTTAATTCTGTTACAACCAAATAATTAAAACACGTATCAAAATATTGTAACTGAAAGTAGGAATAGGTGCGTAGATGCTTTTCAGTAAAAACATATCACAGTACAATCCTACTAATATTATAAATGCGAAAGTTTGGCTGTTTAAATGTTTTTCATGTTTATTACTTACATCGAAATGTTTAAAAAATCGAGTTGAAATTTGGAACGCAAGTAGATTATAATCTGGAATAATACATCTATAGGCTACTGACGTGGAAATAACGAGAATGAGAACGGCATGTCGCTGCTAATAACCTAACCTAACTGACTAAAAGTTGTGCCTTCCATGCTAGCCCTAAGTCGGTACTAAGGCCATCTGCCTTATGCCCCTTAAAATGTATGGTACAACAAGATAATAAACAAACACATTAAATAAATAATTGCTGTGAATAGTACAAAATAAACCAACACACATTACGTTAAATCGTAATTATAGAAAATTACGATAATAAAACTTATTTTATGATCGTGGTTTCCTTATTTTAATCGTCCAAATTAATCTGTTATGTATATGTAATGTTGGGTTATTTTTATACTATAATAGTTTAGGAACAAAGTTGTTAGTAGATGTTTGTTGCTTAATCACGTTGTTACAACAGTTTAAAACTTTTTATTTAAAAAAAATATAGAATTAAACGCTTAATTGTTAATCTTTCAAAAGACGACTTTTGAAATATTATCTCCTGGTAAATATGTATCTATATTAAGCTTATAGCACTATTTTGAGTTTTTAGATGTAGGTATCCAATAATTATTATTATTTAAATTCCACTTATATGTAGTAGATGGCGCAACGGTTTTATTATCTAATTAGAGATTTAACATTCCTTGATTACTTAATCACCTGTAATTCAAAAATCTTATACAAATACAATCTCTTGACAATGATGTTCGAAAGTTACGTGATTCGCATAAAATAAGTCCCTACGTACGTCTTGAAAATAGAACCCCTGGATGCAGGGTTATTTGACCAGTGAATTCGAGAGTATAATAGTTAGCCTCACTGCCTAGTGAACTTTGGTGTTTAATGTGCTCCCCGTGTAAGGATGCAAATGAAGTCGCATGCAAATGCTAATTATTAACTTTTGAAACATATGGACGAAGTTAAATCTCGGGAACATGATTACCTCTGCTTTATGAGTGGCTGAAATGTTTTGTGGGTTGAATGAAAAATGGTTACTTACTTAATTGTTTAAAGAATGTTATACTATGTCTTTTTTGTCCTAATTTTTGCAAGTTAGTGGCGAAAAAGTCGGATTTCATAGGTTCGAATCCCGCATACACCTCTGAGTAATTTTCCAAATGCACTTTGTCATCAACGCTGGTTTTTACGGCGTAGGAAAACATCGTGAGAAACCGGCATATTTCTAAAAAAAACATGTTTCGAGAACATGCATTATACCAATCCGCACTATCTCGAAACTCTTTCTTGCAAGACCCTGACTCCCCAGCATTGGACGTATAAAGTCCGTTGGTCATTCTTTTGGAAATGATTGTTTGGTTTTATCAGAATAAGTCTTCCTCGCACATCAATTATTTGCTTCTCGTGGATGATCAGCTTTATGCCCAACTAACCTTGAATAAATTCCTTCAACCCCCAACTTTAACTGCTCTCTGCAATCCACTTTAAATTCAAGTTAAAATGCAACAATTGCTACATTGAAACTCGGATAGTTTTAATTACCTGTTCCCTTTACTTAGCTAGGATTTAACAGTTTCATAGCTTAGCTTAAGACAGGTGAGCTCCGGGGAAATCTATTTAAAACTACCGCAACGGGAGTCCGTAAAATAAAACCTCAGAGATGTCGAGATAGGAGGAAGATTAATAGCCTTGTCGAAATGTAAATGTCGAATGTTCTGCGAACATAATGGGCGGTTATCATTCATAGATTTCCATCGGGCCGGAAACGTTTGCGCGAAAGTAAGGTCCGTACCGAGGAACGGATTTAGGATTTCATTTTGGGGCAGATGCTGTGGGGGAAAAATGACGACAAGGTGACTTGTGGGTTACCCAGTGTGAATTCAACTCTGTGTATCTGCAATTATATTCTAGTCTATTCCCTATATGACCTCCCAAGAAGTACCCTAAACTAAAGTAACATCTTGTTGAGATACCCCGATTTAATTTCTTAGAATAATAATCATAGATGGCCTGCCTGCTGGTAAATCGTAACCGGCACTTCTGGGCATACGCAATTGATGTTGATGATGCTTTTGCCAGACCTGGAAGGCGAGAAAAATATTTTTTGTGCAATGTTGCTTGATGCATTGATGAAAATACCTTCGTTGCATCCGCACTTTTATCGGACAGGTTTGTGACTTGAGCACGACTATTTGACCCCCATTTGGAGCCAAAGGTGGATCTGCTCATGATACCAGCATATACTAATGTTTTGCTTACCTACCTATTGGATGTTATGAATATGGTTATTAAAAAACTGAAGATGGAAAATGCGTGCACTCCTCTTAAACGGCGGGCGGCGAGACCGATTTGAATGATTTTTGTGTGTGTGCAAGTGGATTCGAGGATGGTTTAGATTCACAAATAAGCCCGGCAGATGGCCCTGCAGACAGTGTCTAGGTTATGACCAGAGCGAAGCCGGAACGGGCCGCTAGTTTATTTTTAATTGTATACCGAATTACCGCTGTGTACTTTGATTGATCAATGATTGAATCCTAGCGTCTAAACAATATATTTCGGTATCCCCCCAAAGCTTACGTCCTTGATTCTTGTACTTAACCGTATCGTGTACGGAATTGGTTTGAAGAAAGTTCTAGAAAAAAAAGGGAAATAAAGGCGACATCCGAGCGGACCGACGGTCATTACGTTAATGCGAGACTAAACTTGATTGATGATGGAACTGGCTTCAAGGCTGCCGGAACTTCGTGTGTCGGGTGACTAGTTCACTAGCTCTGGAAATTCGGGATTCGTGTTGCTTGATGTCTTTGTTTGCTTTTTGTCTGTCAACACGTTTCATTTCTTTGGTATTCAAATTAAGATTTGTTTTAATAGTTTTAGTTGTAGTTTTAACGTCAATTTGTTTTTCCAATACTACAAGTTGGTGCTAAGTCTGCCCGCGTAGCCGTAGATGTGGGTTTGATTGCGTTTGTGTATACCTACTAATGTTTGTTCGATGTCTTCATGTCATAATTTGTTGTTTCTTTTTATAATACGTATGTGTTTACAAAATATGTATTACCTACTGTCAGCACACCGCGGTTTTACCGCTGCGTATTGACCGTTCCTGTGATTTTCCTGCGAAAAAAGCCTATGTGCTATTCCGGACTATAATGTAACCGTGTTCTAAATTTCAACCCGATCCGTTAAGACTTAATTGAGAAACAAACATCCAAACTTTCATATAAATAATAATGTAGTTGGATTAGTAGGATTTTAACGTTAGGAAAACGGATAACTCTGGCCAGGCATCTTTTTTAGCGCAAATTTTTAGTAGCTTTCATTGGTTATTATCGTTATCATTCTACTAAATGTTATAAACGCGAAAGTTTGCATGTTTTGAACGTTTATGTTGATGACGTTTTGATGTTTGTTGCTCAATTACATCGGAGCATCTGAATGGATTGGATTGAAATGCAGAACATAAAAAATAGTCTGGAATAACACACTGCATCGGCTACTTCTTCAGCGCGGGAAAATTACACGAGCGGGTAAATACGCGAGGCGCAGCTAGTTACTAACACATACGTTAAAACGTGTGTTTCATAACATATTTTCAGACATGAGTGGAACAGTCGATAAAAGTGTAAAACAAATGATGCAATACTACACGTTGTATAATTGTCTATATAGAGTTGTCTAAATTATACCTATTAGACAATAGCGAACAACGCTCTGTTGATCGACGTCAGGACCGAGTTATTTGTAAATAGCCGGTCACTATCCGATGGATGCTGTTTTGTTATTGTTTCTAGACATTTCTGCTGGATCCAACCTTATTTATGGACCAAATACTAACAAAATTGTTAACATTACTGAAGAAAGTAATGAGTTAAACGCTATCTACGTAAAGTATTATATAAGTAGCAGCTCCCCGCGGTGTTACCCGCGAAGTTCCTATTCCCGTTGTTTTTCCGGGATAAAAAGTAGCCTATGTGTTCTTCCAGACTATAATCTATCTGTGTTCCAAATTTCAGCCCGATCCGTTCATACGTTAGAACGTGATTGAGCAACAAACATCCATACATTGACATTTATAATATTAGTAGGGTTACCTCCCGACGTTTTGACAGAGTTACATTGAGGCCTGGGATTAAGTCCTGTAATCAGTTAATATGACTTAAAATCGCGAAAGGATAAAAGTTAGATGTATTTTTATAAATTATCTCAATCACGATATAATTTTGACCCGTATGTGTGTAATTTTGTTTGGTTATAAACAACACACTTTTTATTGAAGTAAATTAACCTCCGATCGAGAGAAATTACAATTAAACGCCTAAAACAATAAAAGTGGTGTTCGTTCCTGTAGCAATCAACAAAGACCAGTGGAATGAGGAGTGGGATACCTCTCTTTTACCCAATAAAGAGACTTTACAGACTAAAATAAATGATAACCGTTAAAACAATTTTGTTACACAAAATCCCCCATTTACTAGTGCAGCAATATCGATGGTCCCACTAATGTCACAATTAATGCAAAACCAATATTAATTGAATACTTAGTTCATACTAATATCGATGTGGAATCACGCGGCACGAACGTGAGCTTGTAACAGTTTCCATTTTGGACCACAAAGCGAATTGATTTGCTTGTTTTATTGCAGAACTGCTAATGGTACAGGTTATTGCAGAAATTGGAACTAAAATGGAAATATTAGTATATCTGGAATATACGAGTAGAATTTGGTACCTACGTATCTATGTAAATCACTCGTACGGTGTAGTCGTAGGATGCTTTGTCGAACCATCCTAGAGAAGTCCACGCTCTCGCCAGTTATTCTATCGACAAGAAGTTCGAATATTACCATGTTCCGGTATGATGGTATGAAAGACGATGTTTCCAAGGTAATTACTAGCCAAAGAGATAAATGATCTCATATCTCCGTGTGATGACCGCAGACCGCAGTGCAGTGCTACGCAATGATGACAAGACTTCACGTTCAAATAATTTACAATAAATTAATGTGCTAGTTACATATGTTACACTGTGCTATATTATGAATTGCCTCTACCTTTAGGCGTTGGACTCTTTGTTTCCTTAAAAAGTCTGTACGAGAGAATGTAGCCTTATACCTTTGCCGTCTTATACGAGGGCGCGTTTTTATATTCGCGGAATGGGGGATAAAGGGCGGAAATAAAAATACCAAGCTATTTTTCCTTTTCTATACATTGCAAGACGAATACATTTTTCAGATTTTTCAATTAATTTATTTATACCCTCATAAAAAAATGTTTTCTCTTTATCTTCAAAATACACCGTAACTGCCTCCTTGACTTCATCATCGGTGGTATTTCTTTTACCCCGCACCTCTTTTTTAATTTTTGGAAACAGGTAATAACCACTCGGGACCAGGTCTGGGCTATAGGGTGGGTGATTTAAAATATGGAAGCCCACCTTATGCAGGGCAGCCAACGCAACGCGGCTCTTGCGGACGGGCGCATTGTCGTGGAAACGCAGCACACTTTTCGTCAATTTTCCCCGTCTTTTCTCTTTAATTGCTTCTTTTAGTCGCTCTAATATTAAAGCGTACTATTCTCCGGTTATGGAAATACCTTTATCTTTTTAATCGATCAATAATATTCCTTCTGAATCCCAAAACACCGTTGCCATGACTTTTCCAGTTGACTGTGACACCTTAAACTTCTTGGGAGGTGCTGTGCCTTTTTATGCCCATTGCGTCTTGTTTCGACTCAGGTTCATAATGATGAACCCAAGTTTCGTCTCCAGCAACAATTCGACTTAAAACACCATCCTTGTCTTCATTACAGAGGTCCAAAAATGCACGTGAACACTACGCGCTGTTTTTGCGGCGGCGTGAGCATTCACTCCCGATTATGTTGCTTGGTTGACGATAGCTCAAAAACTAACTGTCTAATAACAATGAAACCTCGTATTAATGCTAATTATGAGTCACTGAATACGTTACGATCCGAACCAAATCACCTCCCTCCTAATACCTCATTCCGCGAACTTAAAAACGCACCCTCGTAGCATCCTAGTACCTGTATCATGGTACTGCGAAATAAATTTCGAACCGAAATGTCGAACTTACTACCACTGTATTGAGCGTCCATTTTAATTGTGCCACATTCCAAATGTATTGTGTTAACATCAACTTGTCTTGCAACGATGTTCATAATCTGGTTCCAGATCCCTTATAAGCAGCCCACTAAATGTTCCCACTGCTGAGATTCGGGGCTTTTTGGGAAGATTCTTGAAACATACCGGTGTCCTTACGATGTTTTCGTTCACCGTTTTAAGTTAGCGATATTACTCACATGACAACAAAAAAACTGGCGCGCATGGGGTTCGAACCAGGGAGTCCGGACCGTTCTCCCGACTAGATCAGCCGTAACTTAAGCTGGATTCCTCAGTACCACGTATTCATTAACTGGATGCAATAGTCTTTAGATTATTAGCCATTATGACCGCTTCTGCGTTCCTAGTTCAATGGTAAAAAGTAACAATAAGATCAGTGTAATGCGGCCCAATGCCAGGGCTGATAAAAACTAGACCTCGTCACGAGTCACGAACTAGTTACCTACAATGTTACCGGGTCATGTTGATAATTACAAGATACCGCTCTATTCTCGCTAACTGTGGGACTGATTTCCACGGCACTGTCGATAGAGACGCTACAGACTGACACTGCTAAATGATTGGTTGATCATGGATGGCATTGTCAAGTCAGATACCGAGAAGTTGGTCATATAAATGTCACCGTAAAATACATCTTATCTTATACCTTTAAACGAGCAATTCTTGTACCTATATAAATATGTATATATATATATGTATAGAATCTGAATCTCGGAAACGGCTCGACGGATTTTCATGAAATTATGTATGCAGGGGATTTCGGGGACGATAAATCGATCTAACTAGGTCTTATTTAAAAAAAAACGCATATTATGCGCGTTTTTACATAATGAAAAACTGTCACATTAGAATGTGAAGGTAAATTTCGCCGCATGACGCGACAGCATAATTAGCTCAGACGGGAAGTCGGGCGCTCATAGCGGTCACGAATTAGTAGCTCCGGATCCAATCCAGACGGGTTCTCTATTTTTCAATTCGTTTTTTTTTTTAAATCTATTTCTTGGTGTCTTTTATCTGTAGGTATCTAAGTATATTTAGTATTTAAACCGAGCAAAGCTCGGTCTCCCAGGTACTTAGTTTAAAATCTAAAGAGGTTAAATCGTAAGATAAGATTACAAACCCATAGCAGGCTAGGTAGGCTACTGTGAGTTTGTAATCTCACGCGTTATGTTGTAAACTGGCAGTGATTGCAAGTTCATGGTGACATATACATACATATATTCCTTATTCTAACAACCATTATCTTATTAATACTACTGTGATAGCAACAACTTCAAAGAAATTGGTTCAAAGTAGCAGATTTATTCATTTTCAAAGCCTTGTAAATTTGTTTTTTAGGGTTCCGTAAAACGTAAAAACGGAACCCTTATAGATTCGTCATGTCTGTCTGTCTGTCTGTCTGTCTGTGCTTCCGTATGTCACAGCCACTTTTTGCCGAAACTATGAGAACTACACTGTTGAAACTTGGTAAGTACTTAGATGTATTCTGTGAACCGCATTAAGATTTGAACAAAAAAAAAAAAATTAGGGTTGCCCCCCACACTGAGAACTGAAACTCAAAATTATTTTTTTCATCAAACCTACACGTGTGGGGTGTCTATCGATAGCTCTTCAAAAATGATGTTGAGGTTTCTATCTACACTAAATAATTTGCGCGAGAGACACTTCCAAAGTGGTAAAATGTGAACTTGATCTGATGAGTAGTTTTTTTTAGTACGTTTTAAATACACTATTAATGAAACTTCGATCAAAGTTACAACGAACTACAAGAACTATGTGTATTATGTACATAATATATAACTTGTTGCAGCAAGTAACATAATATGTATAATATACATATTATGTTACTTGCTGCAACGGAACCCTTCATGGGCGAGTCCAACTCGCACTTGGCCACTTTATTTTTTATTTAATATATTTGTCTTTGTTTCAGGTATGTACAATTCGAAGCTTTTGAATCCTCTGACTAGTTATGGAACTAAAGGTATCGTAAATTTTATTTCCATCATGAAGTCTGTTCCCAGTGGACTCTTCACCAAGTCAACCGACATTTACGAAAGTTGGCATTTAAATGTACTCGTAATTTGCTCTAACTTGAGAAATTGAATAGTTTTTATTTAGCTTAATGGTCTTTATATGACAATATTTGAGCAAAACCGGAACAGGAAATAATTCCTGAAACCTACAAACAAACAAAACACCGTTTCAGCTTCATAATATTAGTATAGTTGAGTGAAAAAGAGTCAACAAATATTTAATGATTTATTTAAATACAAGGACAATGAACGCTATTTATTATAGGAAGCATAGAACCGCATTCGTGACCATCGATCGTGCCTCGTGTTGATGGCGCGAGCTCAGTACGGTAGATCCATGTTCGACGGCACTCGTCCGGTCCATTACTACGAGTTACGTATGCATTCAGCTGAACGATTCTGTAATAGTAAACCTTATTACGTAGAACATGGTCTGAGAGTGTCAAGCAGTCGTAGCATTGTCTCATGGGACTTTTGTTTATTACACCGACGATATAGAAGACGATGCGATATAGATATGTCGTTTTGTAATGCGAACGTCGGCTGCGCTGCCGAATGCCATCAGGGATTACAACTTCAAGATAGCCATTAAAAGATCGCAACGCGGCGGTGATGGTAGCTAAGAGCTACCATCACCTGCTGAAGAAAAAAAATGGACGTACCCGTAATTCTCGTAAATAGTTTAGATAAGTATATTGGATTCATCCGGCATGTAATAGTACATTATGATATAAGTGCGGTAAGTTGATAATTACAGCCGAGGCTTTATTGCTAGCTCGAGCCGAAGGCGAGAGCTATAATTAGCAGAGGCTGTAATTATCAAAGCGCACGTATGTCATACGACGTTTTATAACATATTTGCGAGGAAACAAACAAAACTCTGACGACATTTTCAAATAAAAACAATACAGCGAAAAAAAACGCGCGGAATAATATTTACTTGATCACAGATCACAGCACAGAGTATTCAGAGTAAGTAATCACTATGGATCACAGATTAGCAATGCGCGCGCATCGGCGCCTTTTTTTTTTAAGCAACGGCACAGAACCAGCCTGTATGCCATTAATAATAAAGTAAATTAATATTTTTGTGTTTTGTTACAGAAAAATTAAAGTAATTTATGGTCTATATAAATTAAATTAACGAATTTAATAATTCTTTATTATATTTTACCTCTGAAAGTTAATTTTATTCATAAAATGTTGACCACACTTTTCTGACATAAAAACTCTTTACTAAGATTGAAAAAGGTACCGTTCGTTTTAGACGGAGCATATCTCTCTACCTAGTCTGTGGACGGAGCATTTTGAAACCGTGCGTTTTACATTACACATTACAGCACTAGTGCGTAATAAGATACATACATACGATACAGAAATTGGTCCAATAAGATACCCTTTACGAGCAAATATGTTATAATAGTACATTATGATATAAGTGCGGTAAGTTGATAATTACAGCCGAGGCTTTATTGCTAGCTCGAGCCGAAGGCGAGAGCTATAATTAGCAGAGGCTGTAATTATCAAAGCGCACGTATGTCATACGACGTTTTATAACATATTTGCGAGGAAATAAACAAAACTCTGACGACATTTTCAAATAAAAACAATACAGCGAAAAAAAACGCGCGGAATAATATTTACTTGATCACAGATCACAGCACAGAGTAAGTAATCACTATGGATCACAGATTAGCAATGCGCGCGCATCGGCGCCTTTTTTTTTAAGCAACGGCACAGAACCAGCCTGTATGCCAATAATAATAAAGTAAATTAATATTTTTGTGTTTTGTTACAGAAAAATTAAAGTAATTTATGGTCTAAATTAATTAAATTAACGAATTTAATAATTCTTTATTATATTTTACCTCTCAAAGTTAATTTTATTCATAAAAAGTTGACTCCAGAGCAAATATGTTATAAAATATATTAATTATGTTTTTTTTTTTAATAGTGATGAGACGAGCAGGACATTTGCCTGATAGTAAGCAACATGCCTGCCACATAACAGCACAGTGTCACGCAGCTATTGGAACATGAAGAGTCCAAATCATTACCTAGCACCGCACTGCGCTCGTCACCCAGAGATCTAAGACGTTATATCTCTAAGCCCTGCAATTTCTCTGGAAACATTGCCCTTCAAACTGGAACATTACTGCTTGCCGGTAGAATAACTGGCAAAGGTGTGGTACTTCCCCAGGCGGACTCTGCCAAGAGTCCTACTACTACTACCAAAATTAATTAAGCATAGTAAAAAAGACTTGGAAACCATGGAAACTATTTTTGAAAAAAAAAAAATACTGTAGTTATACATTAGTTGGCGAACGAAACATGTTCTCAAAAGATGTCATGTTTTTTTAACACGCCATTTTCCCCACGATATTATCGGTCACTTTTAAAGTCAGCGGTAATGACAAAGTTGTATAAAATCTTTCTGAAATAATTACATCGATGTGGAGTTGTTCCAAGTTGTGACCAGATCGTGTTTAGAGTTTGCTGTTACAGAATTAGAGTATTTGGTATAATTACTCTAACTCTGCTGGGGTATGAAATTGGAATCTAACGTGTGTACATTGGATACCAATTTCATAGCCTAGTTACTGCCTGGCATGATGGACGACTGATAGGTGAAAATAATGCGCGTTCTCGAGTTAGTAATTATTGTGCACACTATAAGGAAATATTGAAAAATACATTAATGTTGAAAATATAAAGGTCATTCCTCACAAAACACTAATTAGCTGCAAACCCAAAAATTGTACTATGGGAGCCAGATTGCTGATACAATCCTAATAATAAAATTGTAAAAAAATGACATTATTCATTACAATTATTGTAATAAATACATATAATATTTTAATGGTTGTCACTTATTTGTACGATACTTATTATCGTACAATAAAATGTTAAATTTAAAGTTTAAAAATGTGTACTCTTCGTATGCTGTTTTTTTTTTTTTTTTTTTTTTAATTGTCGTGTAAATTATACATTTATGAATAAATAACTTTGACTTTGCGAAAGTTAAAGTGTTTAGGTGTTTACTCAATGACGACGAAACGGCTGAACGGATCGGGTTAAAATTTGAAACACAGATAGATTATAGTCTGGAACAGCACATAGACTTACTTTTTTTAACGGAAGCAGGAACTGCGCAGGTAAAACCGCGGGACACTGGTTTTTTTTTATAGCATAGAGTGACGAGACGAGCAGGTCATGTGCCTGATGGTAAGCAACATGCCTGCCACATAACAGCACAGTAACACGCAGCTATTGGAACACGATAGTCCAAATCATTACCTAGCACTGCACTGCGCTCGTCACCCAGAGATCTAAGATATTATGTCTCTAAGTCCTGTAATTTCTCTGGAATCATTGCCCTTCAAACCGGAACACAGTAATGTTTGCACATTGCTGCTTGGCGGTAGAATATTTGGCAAAGGTGTGGTACTTCCCCAGGCGGAATCTGCTAAGAGTCCTACCACTACTAAAATCCTATAATATATACGTATGGTATATCCTATAATACATACGCCGTCACTCCTATACTGCTAGATATTGTACTTGCAACTAGTGTAATTATATAGAATGTATAGAAAACCGTATCTTTATATGTAACAATAATTTGGAAAACATTTTTCCTCATTCTCTTCCACGATTTAAGCAACGTAGTTTTGCGTAAACCTTTCTTTTATACAATACTGACAGCGGTCTTGGACTATGGAGGTTTTCGTGGCGTATACAAATCCGGTTTATGCATGCTCTGCCGATCCAATATTAAAAGCTAATGCTCTGAGACGACTAACAATGGGAACAGATATCTACAAAGAAGTATTCCAGCATTCCTCTTTGATATATCCCCGTTACGTCAGATTATTCAAGAAGTCTTTGTAGTGCATACTGAAATTATTTAGCGTAATAGCAGCTATCGGGAGAGAAATAGGTAGTATACAATAAATTAAAAATTGAATATTGTATTTCATCCGGAGAGAAATAGACAGCAGTAAATTAAAATTGGAAAATTGTATTTCATGATATAATGACTTGTTGACATTACCATTTAAGTACTTTCTGAGTTGAAATATTTTTGTTTAAATTGACATTTACATTACATACTTTAATTATAGTATTGTGAATTTTAATTTTTTGATAACTGTTTATACCAACGTACCATGTGTGGTAACTGCGAGTTATGTTGTCCTACTAACGTTATAAATAAAACATTATTACCATTTTAGTTTAACTTTCAAACATTACCTACTGTGTTCAGGACAAAGAGATAAATCGTTGTATATCTTCAGGGGACGAGTACAGCGTAGTGTGGGGCACAGTGACTAAAATGTTTCATGTTCAATTACCACGGGGTTGTTATGGCCGGACGTTTTGCTTACCATCAGGCGCACGTCTTGCTCCTCTCGTCACCTATCCTACTAATATTATAAATGTCAATGTATGGATGTTTGTTGCTCAATCACGTCCTAACGTATAAACGGATCGGGCTGGAACTGGGAAATTTGGAACACAGATAAATTATAGTCTATGGAAGAACACTTAGGCTAAAATACAACGGGAACTGCGTGGGTAACACCGCGGGGCGCTGCTAGTTATAAATGATATTGCCACATTATATCCTTCTCAATCATGGATCAAGGGCCAGAATTCCTCCAATCACCAGCTTCTGTCCCGGAGGCTTATAACAAGCTGAATAGATCGCTGGCTGCCGATGAATAGGCGATAGCCTGGGCTGTTTGGAGTAAAGAAGAGAAGTATGAGCCACGCACAATGGTCCAATTAAGAGGCTAAGTGCAGAAAAGGCCCCGTCAGACTAATTAACTATGCATCCTTCTGAGTGGTTCCCAAACTAGGTTCCATATGTAGCCTTATACATAGTATTTTTTAGGTAATAATGCCGGTCACATAATTTTATTACAACCCGGAACAGTAAAGGCATAATAAATTATTACTAAGTTGTGAATGTTACTGGGTGATAACTGGAACTCGTTTTTAGAGTGGTCTCAAAGTTACCAAGCGTCCTTGATAACACGTTTTAATTGTAGGTCGGCTTGGCATATACGCAAGGAATTATCTTTAGACCTACATTGGTCTATGGATAATTCATATATGCTTAGTGTGAGTAGTTAGTTATGTTATATAGTGTAGTTTTCATTGCTAATTAGTTTTGTTATGAACGATTTTGGTAAAATCATACTAAAAATACGGAATATACCTACCTACCTTATGTTTTAGTTGTTAGAACATTAGATCGTTTGTGTTCTGATCCATAAATATATTTATTTCATGACATCTTTCAGCATCAATTCACGTACAAATGTAATTTTGTTTTATAGAGCCGTGGCCCGATTCATGGTAACCAAATAAGCGAAAGACGTCTGTTTGTGAGTAACTATAAAATTTTACCCAATCACGGCTCCGATGATGAACAATCGCTTAAGTAGGTACTCGGTGACGTGATAGCAGCAATAAATAAATCTTACTGTTATTAACCAAAGAATGGTCAACGTCAAAAAAAGTCTAACTTATACTGGTCACCGTCTTTCTATAAGTTTGACTTTTTTTTTCTCAATTTAAAATAATGTAAACTACCACAATAATTTAACTTTTTATAAGACTTTTCGTACTTGCCTAATAAAATGATAATGAAAGTATAAATTGACGCTGACCGCCACATTTGTAATCATAATTTTTATTTACATAAGGTTTGGGTCAGATTTTTACGTTTAAAAAAAAATAGCGTTTGTATTATCAGGAAAAAAATTACACCTACATCTGTTTGAGTTTCATTCATTTCTCTGGTTGGTCTTAGTGAATACGACCACAGTTCTGAAATCTTTAAAAAACACGATTTGCGTGTCAAGCTCAAATGAGAACGAACCGACCGTGTCTCAAATAAAATTATTCATAAGCACGTAGCGGTAATATTTTTACTATTTTAAGGGTCCACGTTTCTACGTCTTTATTTTACTAAACTTCTATCAAAAAAGTGCTAAAACAGATATATATATTTTTAAATAAAGTGTGACGAGACGAGCGTGACATGTGGCTGATGGTAAGCAACATGCCTGCCACATAACAGCACAGTGACGCGCAGCTATTAGAACACGAAGAGTCCAAAACATTACCTAGCTCTACTGCACTGCGCTCGTCACCCAGAGATCTAAGTTGTTATATCTCTAAGCCCTGTAATTTCTCTGGAAACATTGCCATTCAAACCGGAACACAGTAATGTTTGCACATTACTGCTTGGCGGTAGAATAACTGGGAAAGGTGTGGCATTGTATTATTCAGCTATTAATACAATCTGGTATTTATAATGACACAGAAATAACAGGTATTGTAAATATTGGTTTTCCTGTGCAAAAACTAAACAATTGCACTAAAAATAAACGGCGTAAGCGTTTTTGAGTCACCAGTGAACATACATAGGTACATGAACAATCCAATGAATTGAGAGTCGGGTTAATAACATGTCTTTAATTATAGATCGTAGAACCCAAGATGGGCCCTCCCAAACTTCAGGGCGCACGCAATCATGTCAACATTGGGAAGAGTGAGCTCACTCTTTCCGTTCTAGTCGGTTGCAGGACGCGGTGGACGCCGGACATTTTTACCTATCATTATTCGTTGCCAACAACAAAAATAATTAGAACCACAGCAAATCTAGCCGCTAGCGATAATAGGGGTCAAGTAGATTGGTTGTTTGTAAACCACTTACGATACACACAGAGACGCAGTTTCAAGTTTTCAGACCAATTTCAAGGTGCTCAGTGCACATCTATTGATTTATTATTGATGATTTATTTATATTAATAAAAAAAATTGGCAGTCATAGGAACTGCCGATAGAAGTGAAAACTTAGAATTTAATAGCTTACCTTAGAAACTACACGGGTGTAACCGGAGGGCGTGGCCTTCCCATAATGGCATGGCCATCTAGAAATGCGTCAGCATTTCCCATTGGCTCACGCATTGCTAGATGGCTATGCCATGATGGCGAGGCCACGCCCTTTCAGCATTTCCCATTGGCTGACGCATTTCTAGATGCCCAATCGCCAAGGTCCCGAGTTTACCCAAAGATTTCTTTTCATACCCGAGCGTGACGGTAGAATTAAATTTACACCCCACGAAAAATTTGGCTAGGCGCGCCTAAAGAAGTTTTCACTTCAAAAATGAAATGTATTGTCCCGATTTTCTGAAGCAAATAATTTAGCGCGAAATAATTTCTTCCTGTAAGTGACGATAATATAGCATGAAATAATTAATTCGTGTAAGTACCTACGTACTCGTATTGGACAAAACTTAGCAAACTAAATACTGCAAACTATATGCAACTTACGGTTCATCTTAAAATTGAATCATGTGGAAAACTAACTGACCAAGTCGTTTGAGCAGGAATATGTAAATTTTACGGCAAACCTAATAAAACGCGCGTTATAATAATTTACTGCATAATAAAATCATAACACATATCTTACTTTAGTCTCGGTAAGGATTCCGAGCCATTTATAGCAATATTATATTTTAGATTGCACGGAATTTACATAAATATGGCGCGAAGTCCTTAAATAGTTTCGTTGACTGTGATTGTAATGTGAAATGTGTGTTAACGTAAGGTTATACGGAATGGGTCCAATATGATGAAAGAGACGCTTTTGCTGGCTTTTAAAAAAATTATAACAAAACTGCGAAAGCTCAAGAAAAGAAACTGCTGAAAATCAACTGTTCAATATTGCTGAGCTAAATAATAATCTAGACACACGGCAGTGTGGCCAGTCAAGTTATGATTTACCGATATCCGTTAGAGTAGATGTGTTCTTGAGTGGAGACCGCGAATCGGCAAACGTAGTGTAGGCACCGCTGAGATCGGAATACAGCAGGTAGTGGATTGAAACGTAAAGCTTAGGATCGGCTTATGTAGCGAGCCATGGGAAAGAAGAGATCGTCGCTTAACATCAGGCGAGTTAAGTGTAAAACTATAAAAGTATAAATCGCCCTGCGGTTTAATCCGCGTAATTCCTGTTCTCTTTGTGTTCCCGTGATAACAGTGTTATTAATGTATCCATGTTTCAACCCGTTAAAAAAGAGTAACAAACATACATTCTTACAAACTTTAGCGTTTATAATATTAGTTGGATTTCAGGGTTGACTCGACAATCAAAAATGTTCGTAACCTTTTCGTGTCAGGCCGTTTTGTATCGTTCGAAGCCCTTTCACCTTAGTGCAGAAGTTCTGCGTACCCCTGGACATGGGAATTTATTTCACGTTTATGATGAAAGTTTATTATTAGTTCGTGCTCCGTTTCAATATAGTCGAAATGTATATCTGCTTGTCAATGGCCGCCCTTCGACTGCGACTGAGGGCAACCTTCTGCAGATTGGTTTTGTTTGAATCTCGACTCTCGTTGCGGTTATGAAATCTAAGTCAAAGAGAAACCTGGCTCGGTCTTATTCGTTTTATCTCGATGCGGTCGACACCGTTGAACTATTATATAGTGTGCTGCATTAAAGACCGCGTCATTTCAAGATGGTAGTCTTGTTGCAAAGACAATTCCTCAAATAATGTGCTGATAGTAATGAAATTGAATGCAGATGTAAAGGTAAATAGTTGTAGCCACTAAACTAAATATTTGCAAATTAATGCTTTATATCGATAAAATTACATACATACATAGGGTTTTACTTAACAAAACTACGCTATTTACGATGGAGTGCGCTTACCTATAAAATGCCGATTCACTCTCATTTTGAAGACATTATTCTTGAATATAGATGACGTAGGTTATTGACTAGAAAATTATGAGTAACATCTATATAAAAAGCTGCGATATTATGTATTGAGGTCGGCACATTTGTAAGCATAAGGGTGCCTGAAGATTCGGATCCCTCTCCAAAAAGTGTATCTTCAAAATTCTGGGTAATCAACTGACTAAATGAGTTGCTTGTATAAGCATCAGTAGATAACTCCTTTGTCCCACTGCTAGAGACTTGGGTGCCTGCATTAACAAGGACATAGTCAAGGCCATAATGCACGCCGGCGAAACGTGCTTAGTGAATGACACGTGTCCTTGATAGAAGCCTTTTTTGGAAATTGTCTGTTTCCTCACGATATTTACCTTTCTCACTAAAGCCAGTAGAGAGTAGAGATGACAAACTCGTATAAATATTTGAACTTTGAGTTTTCAAAGTTACTCATATGCGCGGGTAGGATTCGAATGTACGGCCTCACACATGAAATCGGACGTCCTCGCCACTGGGCTATAAGATTACAGCTATAAGACTTAGTCGTTGCGCCCTTTTTTTTAAAATTAGATGTAAACTAAATCCCACCAAAAACATTCTGTAAAAAACTAGCCAAGTCGCGATGAAGCTGCATATTTAACTCTAAAAAGTAATGTTTTTGGTGGGATTTCACTTCTTTTTGTAGAAACGTGGACTTATCGATTTATTATATTAGATGTATTATTTGACACATTTTTTTTTTCCGGTTCTGATTCTTGTATATTATCAACATTCGCCCAGTAGTGGGAAGCAATAGGCTAGATTAAATTGGAAGATGTGTCCCACTATGCTGGATTTTTGCAATGACAGTCGATTTTTTTGTGTACCAATAGTAGAAAGGGGCATTACTATATCTCTTATACAGCTGGGACAAGCTGAGGGTTCTTCATTAGATACTTCAGACCTTCGATTTTTGACATCAAATGAAGAGGCAAACAAAGTTGAATATTTTTGGTAAAGGCGTGTTTTCAAATAACCAGGTATACCACAAGGTACCCCAGATTTTCGATATTCCTATTTTTTATAGTTTTCCCTTTATGTGGCCATTAAACCCTAAGTCTGTACCAAATTTCAGCTCTCTGAGTTTATGGGAAGTACTAGTTCTATTTTGATGATCATGAGTGAGTGAATGAGTGTCGTAAATGCGAAACTTTGCTTTCGCTTAGCTTCGGAATTAAATGACGTACAGACTTGAAATTTTGGATTTTTAAGTACGCGATTATAGCTTACTAGATGACGAAAATTTTAGCGTTCTGGTCTGATCTAGAGGTTCTCAAATAGGGGCCTGAAAATGCGGCGAAATGGTTCCAGTAAAGGATGGTACGGCAGTGTTTGCTTCGCGCTCGACTTGGCGGGGGCACTGCCGTGCCCCCAGATACTCGAAATAGACTGATTAATATGACAGTTCAGTTAGCAAAGCGTCGTTAACATTCCTTATATATATGTTGCAGATGTCCATAGGCGATGATTATAATCGTACAACTCATCTTGATAGTAATCGATTATCAAGACGAGTTGTATTGTCTCCTTATTTGTCAATCGTTCCGTTAAAAAAAAACATCTACAGTGTTCGCGACAAATTATATTACATTAAAGTTCGAGTCTCATCATCTCATGAATAGGTAAAAGGCTGAGACGACTCTCTTCGAAAGTGAAAGGACGCGACGCCGAGAAACTGAACGCAAAAGAGCCTGGATTCGATTTGCAATCGTTTCGATAGGGCCGCTGATTACTGAACCAATGGATGTGTTCCGACTTTAGCTTATTGTTGTACTATTTACGCTCCTTTTTTTTCACCCGACTTCAAAAAGAAGAGGTGCTCAAGTGTACTGTTTTTTTGTGTTTGTTATTTAATGGCTTACGACTGGGTGAAACGAAAGTTCGACAGCCATTAAACTTCCCAAAACGACCCATATTTTAATTTATTTATTCACTATTTAACCACAGTAATTAAAATGTAATTGACAATACTAGTGTATCTAAATGTGTGAATTTGTTATTTGTACAAAGACTAATATGTGCATAGACAATCTTTCACATCAGCTATTGTGAAGTTCCGAGCACGATTGCGTCCAAAAACGGTTGCACGCACGTCGTTTCACGGGCAACTACAGAATACTGCTTTGTATGGCATATCTTCACGATTTTTTTTCGATCAGAGGATTGGATTCGAGTGGAATGCTTTCTATTGAAAGCGGATTGGTTGTTTGGATAAAAAGTTTCGTGATCGTTTTTGAATTACTCTGCTATTATTCAGCCATTTGTGTTTGTTTCTCTCTGTATAACTCGTATTTGAGTTGCTTTGCGTCGATTTTTTTTTGTAACATTTTTCAGTAATTCAGCCTCGTAGCTTTATGAAAACGAGGTATCGAAAAGTACATTTTTCGAGGAATCCAATTTTTTTTATACTTAAACGTAACAAGGGGGCGTCGTAGAAATGGACTTGTACCTCGATGTACTTATCTGTCAGTTGCGTTTGGTATAGGCGTAGTAATGTGGATAGTTATTAGCATTAATTTGGGGCGCAATGCTTTTAAATTTTAATGACGGGTATTATTAAATAGAGTAAACCCAAAATAAACTTTCATCCCCACAGTCGTTTATGTCCATACAAAAACGTAACATGACGCGTTCGGCGTTACGCAGTTTCGGCCCTACAAATGTGTTTGTCAACTTTCGTTGACAGATTGCAATTGACTGCAATCTACTAACGTTGGGTGGCTATTGCTAATTATTAATATTAAATACATGCCTGTAGTATTTGACCATTGTATTTTAGATTAATTATAACGTATATCTAATATTAAATAATGTATAACATTTGTAAATATCTTATACACATAAGTGTGCGAAATTTCATACTCCGTCTACGCAATTTTCGTAAAAATGCGATATTAATATTAAGTTTTTGCTTCACGTATTAATAAATTAATATTAGGTTTCTTCAAATGTTTGGTCTGAATCTTCAATCTAGCTTTATATTTAGAAATTACAAACAAAGCAGTTTTCAGCAGACTGGAAACACCGAAATAAGGTATTTATTAGACAGGCTTCACAATAAAACGTGGGATGTTGCCAGGTGATTGGAATCCGAGTTACTTAATATGGCATTTAAACGAGAAAATGTATTCTTATTTACAACTAAAATGTTTAGTAAGCAAATCTATATATATAAAAGCGAAAGGTCAATCAAGGAATCTCAGAAACTACAAATGCTAGGAATCTGAAATTTTGCATGGAGGTCCCTTTTAGCACGTAGGCACGCACTAAGACGGGGTTTTGCAAAATTCAACCCCTAAGAGGGTGAAATAGGGGATGAAAGATTTGCATAAACGCACAGGGCCAACCCTTAGGGCTAGAAATTTAATATTTCACATACGTATTTCTCCTATGATGTATGGATCTACTAAGGAACAAATTATGAAAAATTTCATCCCCAAGGGGTTGAAATAGGGGACAAAAAATTCACAGAAACGCTTAGGCTTTACGCCAACGACTTACAAAACGTGAGCGAAGCCGAGGGCAAAAGCTAGTAGCATATAAACAGCTCACTAAATGTTCTCACTGCTGGGACTCGGGAGTTTCTTTCGCAAGGAGTGAGTCAAGGCTATATAATCCACCACGATGACCACCACCACCACCCAGTGCAGGTTAGTAGAGTACACATTACTTTGAAAGATTTTAGGCACATGTCGGTTTCCTCACGATGTTTTCTTTCCGTTAAGTTTTTTACCGTTTACGTTAGCGGCGTTACACATATGACTCTGAAAAGACAGTGGTGCGTGTGAGATTTGAAACCGAAGGCTCCGGATGGGCAGTTGCCGTTCTCCCTACTAGATCTATGCAATTCTTGGTAATTATTTTAACTCTTCATGTTCCCATAGCTGATACTGTGCTATTATAGGCAGATGTGTTGCTTACCGTCAGGCTCATGTCTTGCTCGTCGGGTCCCTTTATGAATCTACATTAAACAAAACAGGTAGTAAATTCGAGAATACGTTAAAACACTGGTATATGTTCTTAAAACAAATTGTGGCCTTCCCGTCATATGTATGTGTGCGTATTTAATCACCGTATATTGTTATAGCTAATAACGCAGAACATTTACCGCTTTTCTCACGCTCGTTACTTTCTTACGCGTTGTATTACTTTTTATCACTTTCTTTATTAATTTTTGATTAAAACAATTGCGTTTTAATTCAATTTTTATTAGTCATTGAAAAAATAATTATGAATTACGGCAACTAAATACTGAAAGACACGTAAAGAAGGAAGTTTTCCTCCGACTTCAATAGATGGCGCTGCAAGTCGTGACTTAGATTTTTTTCTACATTTTTTATAACTATAATAGGTTCGCACTTGATCACTATCTCGCTTGAGTTGAGAGCTGCGATAGAGAGAATTCTTTTTTGGAATTTCGTGGTATTCGATCAATTTTAGGTTCCAACATTTATCATCTTCTTATCCTTCTCTCACTTGCCGTGATCGGTACAGCACGTTTTTCTGTTCCACTTCATAACACTTGAGGTGACGGATGATCTCACATATCTTATCTAGGTCAGCGAGCATCACGTTCGACCGCACCGTCGCTTACCATCAGACGAGTTAGCGATCAAACGTGGACCTATGTGTGTTAAAAAACGCTCCATTCGAAGGCATATCGTTTCTGACACAATTCACACAAACACGTCTACGAATTTAATGAGCACCTCTTCTCATTGTAACCGCTTAAGTCCAAGGAGATTGTAGTCATATGTTCCAGGAAAGAATATTTTATTTTATTCTTTTCCAAACTTATTGTTATTAATAACAAGTCATAAAGACAACCACCAAAATGAGCCGATGAGATCCATCCTCCGTTGGTAGGAAGTCTACCCACAGAGCCTTAAGGCGTAGGCCCAGCACAATTATTTGTGTGATGAATTCGTATAATAGTTCTTTGTACCGATGTTTCTACCTATTTATCATAGGCATGCATTTATGTGTCTAAGTAATATAAATATGTACTCGTATCTTCTGTCTGGTACCCGTATAGTGATAATGTTCACCAATATTCCACCGAGTTACTAAATAAGATTTACTAAATTATACACAGACCAACAGTTTTCCTCTGAAAAACTGAATAACCGACTTTATTATTAAAATTAAATTCACACGGTCAATTAATTTTATTAAAAATAATTATAAACGAATTTATCATTAATACATAATATATGTGTAACGTAGGTATATATTTTTAGGGTTCCGTAAAACGTAAAAACGGAACCCTTATAGATTCGTCATGTCTGTCTGTCTGTCTGTCCGTCCGTATGTCACAGCCACTTTTTGCCGAAACTATGAGAACTACGCTGTTGAAACTTGGTAAGTAGATGTATTCTGTGAACCGCATTAAGATTTCAACAGAAAAATTTAAAAAAAAGAAAAATTAGGGTTGCCCCCCATACTGAGAACTGAAACTCAACATTTTTTTTTTCATCAAACCTACACGTGTGGGGTGTTTATCGATAGGTCTTCAAAAATGATGTTGAGGTTTCTAAAATCATTTTCGTCTACACTGAATAATTTGCGCGAGAGACACTTCCAAAGTGGTAAAATGTGTGTCCCCCCCCTCTAACTTCTAAAGTAAAAGAATGAAAAATCTAAAAAAAATATATGATGTACATTACCATGTAAACTACCAACGAAAATTAGTTTGAACTCGATCTGATGAGTAGTTTTTTTTAGTACGTCATAAATACACTATTATTGAAACTTCGATCAAAGTTACAACGAACTACAAGAACTATGTGTACTATGGATATAATGTGACTTGCTGCAACGGAACCCTTCATGGGCGAGTCCAACTCGCACTTGGCCACTTTATTTATTTATGTTGATTACAAAACTCTAAACTAACATAACAAAAAAATAATCATCAATATCGATTTAAAATTAGAGGAGGTATCGCGCAACATACATACCAAAGAAACATACAGCCGAATTGAGAACTTCTGCTTTTTTTAAAGTCTTTTAAAAAATCGAAACATTCGACAAATGAATAACCATGATAATGTTTAAACAATGCATACTCCATATATCCAGGCACTAGTTCCAATCAATGAACACTCTACAAATGGATACCAACAGCCAACAGGCAATCCAATACCACGCGTCGTAGTAAACACGACGAAATCCACTTATTAACCATCCATTGTTTGGTGGCAAGTCAAATAAATTCACTAAATTAAACAACTGCCAAGCCCAGGCCAAACTTTAAAAGGATATTCAAATGAATCGTCTGTAACCATCTAAACTGTTCAGTTTTACTTTGACCCACTTGGCGGAAAGTTTTGCGACTTTTAAGCGAGGGACGATTAGAAGCCGTGGGTTCAAAGTGACGTTTTAACCTTAATTAAGAGCTGGAAACAAATAGAGGAGTATTTGAATAGGTGTTTACAGCGTATGGTACACTGTAACGTATGTAGTTTAAATATTTTATAGTGTTAATAGCTTAAGTATTTTATAGTGGTAGGAGTCTTAGCAGAGTCCGCCTGGGGAAGTACCACACCTTTGTCAGTTTTCTACCGCCAAGCAGTAAGGTGCAAACATTACTGTGTTCCGGTTTAAAGGGCAATGTTTCCAGTGAAATTACAGGGCTTAGAGATATAACATCTTAGATCTCTGGGTGACGAGCGCAGTACAGTGCTAGGTAATGATTTGGACTCTTCATGTTCCAATAGCTGCGTGTCACTGTGCTGTTATAAGGCAGGCATGTTGCTTACCATCAGGCAAATGACCTGCACGTCTTGTCACTCTTTATTAAAAAAAAAAAATATATGGTTGATATAGATGGCTATTTAATTATTATTTTGTACATAAATCCTTGAAACTTCTGTAAACAAATAAACGACATCGTTTCATGGATGATGTTCCAAAGACACGAACGAAGAGATTTGATTCTACTTTTGTGATAAGAACGTCTAGGCTGTGCAATACGTTGCCTGAGTGATTTTTCCCCGATAGTTACAATCTTTGCGTCTTCAAATCGAAAGTGAATCGGTTTTTTCTAAGTAAACACGCTCCATCGTAGACCGCATCGTCGTTTAACATCAGGCGAGATGGTGGTCAAGTGTAAACCTATAAAAGTAAAAAAACTTAAGTGTGTGCGTAACTATTGTCAGTAAGTTTAGTTTAACAGAGACTTGCTTTTTTCTCTAGCTTAAAGTTTGGTAGGCAGGCTACATGTGGCCAAGTGATATAGGTCTGTTTAAGAAAAAGGATGCAAAAGATGAATACCTTATGTACCCACAGACTTTGTCTCAGAGTCCGCTTCCAGTGTGAACCGTGCCCAAAATGTTGGCCGTATTACCGACATTAAATGTCAAAGATAATAAAGACTATTTAGATGTCTGAAAATCGCTAGCAATATTTGAATAATTATAATAAATGTGTGTAATACATCAACAGCCCACTAAACGTTCCCACTGCTGGGACTCGGGGTCTTCTCTCGCACGGAGAGAGTTAAGGCCATAAATCCACCACGCTGGCCCAGTGCGGGTTGGTGGATGACACATGACTTCGATAGATTCTAAGTGCATGTCGGTTTCCTCACGATGTTTTCCTTCACCGTTTTAAGTTCGCGGCATTACGCACATGACTTCGAAAAGACAGTGGTGCGTGTAAGGTTTGAACCCGGGGTCTCCGGATCGGAAGTCGCCGTTCTCCCGACTAGACCAGCCGTAACTTACGGCTTACGTGTAATATATACGTAAAAGTAATTGAATAAAATCATCTGACTGCTATTCAATACTTTCATTGATTAAAATCCGTGTAGATTTGTGGCATTCTTTTTTCATAGTCAAATCGTATTAAAACAGTGTGTGGTGGTTTTTTCTTACATTTTTTTTTATTTGATTTAATCTTTGATGAAACTAAGTAAACGAAGATAAGGTACGCTCTAATATAAAGACAGCATAATGTAACGAAAATCTCACACAAGTATACGCAATGTGCACACAGCTTCACTTGCATCGTGAGAGACGTTTGAATGAATGACAAAGACATCATGACAAGTAGGCAGTAGGTGAAAATGAGATAGCTATAGGTACATCACATTTGTTTAGATATTTTTTTCGACAAGAATAGAAAGACATACAAATGCACTGGCGTGAAAGAGACAAAATAGCCGCAACTAACATATCGCCGGTCGTGTTGCACTCTTACGCTGTATGTATATCTGTCTCTTTTTAGAAATGGCCAATTGTAAAATTGTTTCCAACAGAAAAACAATTTTAGATGTAATAATCATTGAACTGTTATGGAAATAATTAAAGATTTTGTGTACTTACGCATGAAAAGTGATACCATGGAACTTGTTCTTGGTCTTTGAACTGTTTGTGCACCTTGTAAAAGCAGAATAAGACATTATTACGGCTCATATCGGATTTTTTTGAATTATTAGCGAACGTCCACTCAACTTGTGGCTCCTGTTGCGACTGAGACTCAATCAGGAGACGTCACCTGATTTTACATTGTGATCGTAGATGAGCGCATGCCGCTTCTTAGTGTTTTAAGAGTTCAATGGATTTAATTTTTTACTTCAATCAAAAATTAACTAAGTACAGATAATTTCTAACATAAAAAGTATTCTATAAATTTTAAAACTGCCAAACCATAAAAAACAAATGTAACAGCGCTCAGTTACAAACTATAGGAACATTAAAATGACTAAAAGACATGTACAGCAACATTTAAAATCGTATCCCTAAGAAAATGTAAAATAGTACCTAAAATTTGTTTGTGCAAAAAACCGGCGTATGACTTTTTACTACTCTTTAGAGTTCTCATTTCCAACTTAGCAGATTCTACGGACTCTTTCATTAAGTCTGTAACACTTTTTTCTCTCTTTTGAGGCGGAAACATCATTAGTGGTTTCATATGGTTCTCGAAAATTCTTTCGTACCTTTTGTGGTCCAGTAATTTTCGTTTTCGAGTCCCTCTCTGGTTTTCACTCGTAATATACTTTTGCGTTAGACCTAGACTTTATAAACCTGGGCTTTGCAGTAGACTGCATAAGGACGAGAATTCTGTTTTCAAGTTGTGAGGTATGAAAAATCTTTTGCCTTTTGTTGTACGTCAATAAAAATGGATCGTTGAAATGTACATACATTTTCAAATGACTGAAATAAATTGGATAATTATTTTTTGTTGTGTTCGCTATTTTTGGGACAGAGTTTCTATAGTAAAATAAAGTAGCCAAGTGCGAGTTGGACTCGCCCATGAAGGGTTCCGTTCCAGCAAGTAACATAATATACATAGTTCTTGTTGTTCGTTGTTCGTTCGTTCGAACTTTGATCGAAGTTTTTTAAATAGTGTATTTATGACGTACTAAAAAAAACTACTCATCAGATCGAGTTCAAATTAATTTTCGTTGGTAGTTTTTATGGTAATGTACATCATATATTTTTTTTAGTTTTTTCATTCTCTTACTGTAAAAGTTAGAGGGGGGGGGGACACACATTTTACCACTTTGGAAGCGTCTCTCGCGCAAGTTATTCAGTGTAGACAAAAATTATATTAGAAACCTCAACATTATTTTTTAAGACCTATCGATAGAAACCCCACACGTATAGGTTTGATGAAAAAAAAATGTTTGAGCTTCAGTTCTCAGTATGGGGGGCACCCCTAATTTTTTTTTTTTTAAACTTTTGTAAAAATCTTTATGCGGTTCACAGAATACATCTACTTACCAAGTTTCAACAGTGTAGTTCTCATAGTTTCGGCAAAAAGTGGCTGTGACATACGGACGGACAGACAGACAGACATGACGAATCTATAAGGGTTCCGTTTTTACGTTTTACGGAACCCTAAAAATGCTTTAAAAAACTATAATCTCATGTGAAGAGTGAGAAAAAAAATCAATGAATGGTCACATCGTAATTCAGTGTTAGTTGACAAGCAAACGTCGAATAATTTGGCATTTTTTTCACCCTAAACTAAATTTTTGTTATTATTTTTGTTTATTTATGGATTGTACGTTGTACCATGTCTATGCCTTAAACGTATTTTTTATTATTTATGGCTAATAAAACTTCACTTGTTGCAACACTTCCCTTTTAACTTACTACCTGTATAATTTCTATGAATCATTCACTGCCATAAAAATACCTCCCCTGCTTCGTGTAATTTCATCCCGGCATTCAAAAACAGAAATTCTTCGTTTACAAAACTTATATTCCCAACGCAAATTTTCCTCATTATGTAGTCGCTATCGAAACATCAGACAAACAAAAGATGAAGCCCATTCATCATAAACTCTGTTCGGGGAGTGGCGTAACTTTAGGGATGTCCATGTGTGATGCTTCGTATGGACATACATATTTTAAATGAAGGGACCGACATAACACGAACGCCTCGGACTTTCTTTTAGTCAAATGAGGCATAATAAAATAATGGTACCAAAAAAAGGTTCGTGAAAGTTATGAAAGGGGAATCTGGAAGTTCAGTAGCCCTTTTTACTTTTTGTACATTCTCTGGAACGGCCTTGAGTTTATTATTTATGTTACGTTTTCGTCTGACCACGGCTGCGGAATGTTTTTAATTAATGCTACCCATTCCGGCTACCTTTCTAGTGTTACAACAATTATTTTACCAACCTCATTAGGGAGCTTAATGCCGGTCAGATAAATATTGGCTGCTTTATTTTCGGTTACTGTTTTGTTTTTGTTATTGATTTTCTTTTCTACTTTTTATAGACTACAAAAGCCCGTGAACAAAATTTGTGGGTCATATGAACCACCAGGAGACCTATGTAGAATGATAGTAGGGTATAAAATAATAAGATTCAGCACTATGCTGTCACGTGTAAGCTATCCAACTGAGTGCAGGTGAAGAGGGGGGTTGCAACCCACGATCTTTTCTCTTTGTCGCATGGTTTTTGTACAGCATTGCGGAATAATGGATTAGAAAAAGTATTGAAACTATTACACATATTTTTTATAAGGTATAATAACTGGGATCGAAAGAAGTGCCGTTGATCCTTAAATAAACGAGAAACAACGTTTTCTCTCTTGTGGAGAGAGTCAGGGTCATATGTGGCGGATGACACATTCATCACTTTCCCTTACCGTTGAACCAAGTAGTAATGACAAACTTGTAAATTTAAACTTGGTAAATTAATACACCGAGGGGCAGGCGAGATTCGAATCTTCGACCGTATGCTTTTGAAATAAGATATTCTCTTCACTAGGACACCACGCCTTTTTTAACTTTTTCAATTTGATGAAATTGAAACATCAAAATAGATTTGTATTTTTGCAATTCCGTTGCTAATTTAATCCTGTTATAATACCGACCTCATTAGAAAGCTTAACGCGCGTTAGAACGAAATATCTGCGAGGCTTCCAGTTTCTCTGTTGTTCGGCTTCTTTGTACCATTGTGGTGGGCTCGACTTCCTCCTACTTTTTTTTCGTCTATCGGGTCCGTGCGATTCGTTGTTTTTTCTTCGATTGATGCTTTATTTACAGCGATCACGGGGTGATTGATACGATTCCCTCTCGATTCGAAACTTTTTCGTTTCAAGTTTTTGTTTCAGTAACGCTCTCGATCTCGGGCTCTGCCAACTTTAAGGGTTCCTTCCCTCCCCCTGCTTAACTTTGCGGAAGTTGTTTACACAAATAATTTTCTGGGCCAAGATAAATATTGCTTTTATTGTTCATTTTTATTACTTTGAGGAAGATTAAAACCGCAAAAGTAAAGACTGCATCCGCGGTGCCTTGCGGAAGTTTAATTGTTTTACTGTAAATTAGGAAGAAGGAAAATATGTTATCTTTCGTAAATAACAACTTGTTCGGTTTCCTGATATAGTTTCAAATTTTTATCTCTTCTCAACCTATGGCAGTTGACCTGAAGTAGTATCTACTGTCTACCAAACTTTAACAGTATCTACTATTACTTTTTAAACATAGATAACTATTAAGACAACATCCCATTTTCATTTAGATCAGGGTAAGACCGATCTGATTCGGACTGGATAGTATTGCGGATAGGCTTCGTATATAAATGAGGAATGCTATCTTTGAATAACTTCAGTACTTTCAGACAGGGAATAGAGTGAAAAGCTGTCTGCGTAAAATACTCATAAATGTTTTAAAAACAAATCCCTCGTTGAAAAGACTTTCCATGACATTATTTCGAACCAAATCCTCTGGGGGAAAGAATTCAGGTGCTCAATACTAAGTGTATATACTTAAAACCGTTATAGATATTTTTATATCATAGTCAATGTAACCTACTTATTCGTTGGTTAATTTTACAAAATTAAAATTATGAAACTTAATATTTCACAAGTTTTGAAATAGTTGTTGTTCTACAAAAAATGTAACTTTCGCCTTTCGTATAAGGCTTTACTGAAAAGTTGATTTTGTGTTATTATTGAATTGGATAATTTCGTAATTTTTAACGTTCCAGTCACATTAAAACGTACCTTTTTATATCTCTTAACAACCGTTAAAATACTACCAATAGTGACATAACTGGTTTATTTATTTGCCGATATAATTTCGACACTTATCGGCGTTGCTCAATAAAATTCAGGAATGAAACATGCGAAGGCCCGTATCGGGTCGTTAGTGGAACAGTTAGGTCGTTTCGGCGTTTACCATCGGTCGTCCATCATGTTTAATCGCATCGTGTCGCCTCGCTTACGCTCTCTCGTGTACCGACGGCTTTTTCCTGTGTGTTGGAACGAATCACGTAGCGTCTTTGTAAATGTTTGCGCTCGTCTTTCGCGAATTTCTATTTCGTGACGATTTCAACGTTCTTACTCCTTATATTCCGAGGGCAGGCAGCAAATTTTGGGTATAGGTATTTGAGGGAAGCTAACCACTTGTCCCATAGATCGTCTATTATTCCCCATCGATACAGATACAGATTTCATTAGATGTGCCCTAAGCATCTTGAAACTGGTAACAACCTGCGTCTCTGTGTGGAGCGTAAGTGGCTATCACTCACACATACCAATCTACTTCACCCCTAGAATCGCTAGCGCCGAGGTATGCTGTGGTTCTACTTATTTTGCTTGTTGGCAATGAATCGTGATATGTAAAGACGTCAGACGTTCACCGCTTCCTACAAACGACTAGAACGGAAAGAGTCACTCTTTCTAACGATGACATAATTCTATGCGCCTGAAGTTTGAGAGGGCACATCCAATGGTTTATGTAGATGTTATACCTCAAAGCGTAGGTGCATTATTTTCTCAACTCGCTCAATATGGGTATCAAATGAAAGGGCCTGATTAGTAGAATACTGTGACCTATTTCAAATCCAAAGTAGTCGGGATCCGTCAATTTATTAAAATGTTTTTCTTGTAAAATATAATGTTGAAGCTTCCATGCCGTGTCGCCGGCGAAGCGTCCATCGCAGCGTTATTGTATTTTGATCACGTTAACGTTGTTTATACGGCAGCTTACACTGATCTCGTTTACGTGTCGCACTGTCGGCGTTTTATTGATATAAAGGTTTTATAAACGGTAGATATATCACATCCTTATTACATACTAGCCGTGGGTTTACCCACGTGGTTCCCGTTTCTGTCATTTTCTCGCGATAAACAAACGAAAGTCTGGATGTTTGTTGCTCAGTCACGTCAAAACGTCCGAACGGATCGAGTTTAAATTTGGAATACAGATAGTCTGGAAGTATAGATAAGCTATTTTTCGTCTCGAAAAAATGTGGAGTTCCTTAGCCTATGTCCCTAATAAGCCTGTGTAATTACTTATAGTATTCCCCTTTTTCAAAATGTTACACGGATGCGGGCGCGGGTTCTGTTTTGTGTACTTGCAGTAAAGTAAAACTCAACGGTAAATCGACCTCTTCGGTCGGAGGTCGGCCCTTTGCCTACCAAAGCTTGGGCCAGTGCAGAAGGCACAGGACCCCATTAACCAAAACTTCACATCGGGCTGTTCCGGTTTGAAGGGCAATGTTTCCAGAGCAATTACAGGGTATAGATATAAATCATCATATATCTCTGACGAGTGCAGTGCAGTGCGGGGTAATGATTTGGACTCTGCATGTTACAATAGCTGTATGACACTGCTGTTATTAGCAGCCATGTTGCTTACCGTCAGGCACATCTTATATATAAAATTCTCGTGTCACAGTGTTTGTTTCCTTACTCCTCCGAAACGGCTTTACTGATTTTTACCAAATTTTATATGCATATTCAGTAGGTCTGAGAATCGGCTACTAGCTATTTTTCATACTCCTAAGTGTTAGAGGTTGTTCAAACCAAACATTTTTTTTTAAATTATTGGTCAAATTTTTTTGTTTTTATATTTTTATAATGTGACGTTAAAAAATACATACAACCTTAAATTTTTACCCTTTTATCACCAACCCCTGTTTTTTTATAGCCATTTTAGTAATTTAATCATTTGACAGTGAACTCCTAAACGACGGGACCGATTTGAATGTTTTTTTTGTGTGTGTATTCGAAGATGGTTTAAATTCACAAATAATCCCGGCAGATGGCGCTGCAGACAGTGTCTAGGTTATGTCCGAGCGAAGCCGGAACGGGCCGCTAGTGTCTTTATATAATAACGACTAACAATTTCCTAAGTAAACATATTTAATTATTTACGCACATTCATAGAGCATACCTGAAGGATAGCATAAACATAAACAGCCCACTAAATGTTCCCACTGCTGGGACTCGGGCCCTTCTATCGCAAGGAGAAAGACAAGGCCATAATCCACCACGCTGACCCAGTGTAGGTTGGTGGATGACATATGACTTCGAAAGTTTCTAGGTACATGTCGGTTTCATCACGATGTTTTCCGTCACCATTTTAAGTTAGCGGCATTACGCACATGCCTTTGAAAAGACTGTGGTGCGCGTGGTTTTGAACCCGGGGTCTCCGGATCGGCAGTCGCCGTTCTCCCGACTAGACCACCCGTAACTTCAACCTGACGTCAAAATAAGCTAAAGGATACAAACACAATTGATTAAGTTACGTAACAAAATGATGTAAAATCGTCCTCTACGCTGTACTGTACAAAAGAACTGCGAATTGTAACTCGCATTATCCCCGTTCCAACAGTGTGCCACGGCCAACGATGATTGCTTCATATTCGACGGTACAATGTCATTGCAAGTTCGAAATGTTCACAACTTTAGCAATAAGGAAATTGCATATCACGACATCAACAGACGTTGGGACCATTCCAGACCTAACATAACATTTGAAGCCATCGTGAACCGACGACTAACTGTTTCATTTAAAGGCCGATTTACATCAGACGAGCGAATGCTCATTCTATCCCCACTGTATCAAATTCATTTGGTGTAAACAAACGTAGAGCATTCTTTCGTTGTTTTGTTTGCGTTCGCAAAGATCCTATGGAATAATGAATATGGAAAACGCTTAAGAACGATCTTTCGTTTACACTAAAAGATCGAGAAAGAATGCTCTTGTTCCAGCTCTAGCTCTATGTTCGTTCAGTTTAAATCGGCCTTAATGCGAACGTTTAAGCGCATATATTTTTACTAAATTTCTGTTTGTTTTTTTTTTTATAATATAGAGTGACGAGACGAGCATGTCATGTGCCTGATGGTAAACAACATGCCTGCCACATAACAGCACAATGACACGCAGCTATTGGACCATGAAGAGTCCAAATCATTACCTAGCACTGCACTGCGTTCATCACCCAGATATCTAAGGTATTATATCTCTAAGCCCTGTAATTTCTCTGGAAACATGGCCCTTCAAACCGGAACACAGTAATATTTGTACATTACTGCTTGGCGATAGAATAACTGGCAAAGGTGTGGTACTTCCCCAGGTGGACTCTGCCAAGAGTCCTACCACTACTAAAATTATACTTATTTCGTATTATTTACTAGTGGTAGGATTCTTTGCAGAACCCACTTGCGGTTTATCATACCTTTGCTAAGTCAAAGTCAAAGTTTTTTATTATTCTACGGCCATGCAATGTTCATCACTGTTTCACGGTTTGAAGAAAGTCCCAGAAAAGTTACAGGTTACGAGTATTTAAGGGCCTTGAGACACATCATTTTAGATCTCTGGTTGACGAGTGCAACCTAAAGCAGATGCCTCGTCACTCTATGCTTGAAAGTTAAAAAAAAAAACTAAATTGTCAAACCTAAACCTAACCTAAATAACCGGTTTTATTTGGGCTACATTTTAAAGCTTAAACGCAAACAAGTTATTGTCATAAAATTGATTTTATCTATACTAATATTATAAAGAGGAAATATTTGTTTGTTTGTTTGTAATGAATAGGCTCCGAAACTACTGGACCGATTTCAAAAATTCTTTCACCTTTGGGAAGCTACATTATTCCCGAGTAACATAGGCTACGGCAGATGGCGCTGCAGTTGATATCTAGGTTATTATTCGAGCGAAGCCGGAGCGGGCCGCTAGTTCTACATATTTATAAATAATTTTATTTGAAAACTTTTATAAAAAGTATAATTTTCAATTAAGCCACCTTTCATCTTGGAAGCAATCCATTACAAAAACAAAAGAAAAAAATTGCGTTTTTCATTTAAAAAAACCGTCGCGCGTAAACGCAGTGCTACCCCGGCTTGCCGATCAAAGTAATTTAAAACCAATTTATTTGGAAATACTTCATAATTGGGACCGTAAACATTTCAGCCCGAATTCCCTTTAACAAACCGCCGAATAAAATATGTATCTTCAAAATTGATCTGGATGGTATTTCCATATTTACTGAAATATCAAAGTAATGAGACCTTCGAACTGTGAAAATTAATAACAAGCAGTCACGAAATAGGAAATGCTTGCGGCGATGGAATGTCGCTTAGAAGGTTGCGCCCCGGAGTCAGTAAGTCGGTTTCGTGTTTTGTATATGTACCTATATGTATTTGTGTTAAATTGAACGATTTGAGCTTAGATTGCTGAATACACAGCTTAAGTTTGCAAGTACGTTTTGCGTTGATAATTTCAATGCTTTTCAAATATACGCGTATCTAATAATTGTGAGAAATAACGCGACGGGGTGAAAATGTGTGTTACGTAAAGTCACAATTTTGAAATAGTTGATTAATCTACTACGATACTTGTTCAATTCAATTCATTTTTTTTTATTCGACCCATAAATTCATAAGAACACTTGGTAACGTCATTAACAAAAAGGCATAAGAATCCGTGTACATAATAAGATAAAATAACAATGTCAAAATGAATAAAGCTGTAAAGGAGCCTCGTCAATCAAATGCAGCTGTAAAAAGGCTTTGTCAAAGACAAAATAACAAATAATTAATACATACAGTATACAGATACTACATGAGTACAATGTTCCATCAAAAGTTTTATAAATCTATTACTTTACCTTATTACAAGATTCTAGTTTCAACACAGTTCTCTTCCATACGTTACTATCTTTAACAAAGTCATCTATATTATAATATGCCTTGCTCAATAGGTAGCTTTTTATTTCATTTTTAAACTTTGTTTCATTAAGACCTTCGACTTGTGCAGGGATTGCATTATAGAAGCGAATACCATTACATTTGAAAGAGTTATTTGTTTTCTGAAGTCTGCACTTAGGAAATACAATTTTGTGCTTATGGTGCGCTTTTGGATTCAGATCAGTTAGTTTCTTCAGTCGACTTCGATTTTTTCTTACATACATTATACATTCATAAATATATAATGAAGGGACTGTTAATATGTTTATAGTTTTGAAAATCTCCCGTACTGAATCTCTAGCTGATAAATTATATAGACCACGGATTGCTCTCTTTTGCAATATGAAAACTGAGTTTCTGTCCGCAGCTGAACCCCATAATAAAATCGCGTAGGACATAATGCTATGAAAATAGCCAAAATAAACAAGCCTAGCTGTTGCGACGTCCGATATTTTTTTAATTTGACGAACAGCGTGGGCAGCTGAACTAAGTCGGTCTGCCAGTGTCTCTATGTGAGGACCCCATTGAAGCTTTGAATCTACTGAAATTGTATTTTGTATTTTACTAGCCATGCCCCGCGGTTTTATCCGCTTGATTCCCGTTCACTTTATTTTACCAGGATAATAATTAAGCTTTGTCATAGGCGCCTAAATATACCCATTTTAAATTAGCCCTTCTATAGACATATTCTATGTATGAAACAATATATTATCTTCTATGGATAGAATCAGAATTTAAAATAATAGTAATAAATAAATAATCACATTTAATACATAATCATTTATACACTGTTTTGCCATGCACTCTGAAAATAATGACGTTTGCAAAGCGTAGAAGTTTTAGTTAGTCAATACTATTATTTATGGTGTCGAAATCCGACATAACCCTATTGTCCCTAGCGGAACGTTATGCATTTCAGCTACATCAAATAAATGAGACTATTTGGGTATAACCTACTTTAAACAAAGATGTCTATTTAAAGTATTACGGCAATTAAAAGCAAATGTAATTTTGGATAACATCAACTATGCCGTCTCGCACTGTCGTATAATATGTATTACTAGCGGCCTCCCGCGGTTACGCACGTGTAGTTCCCGATTCCGTTATTTCCCCGTGATAAAAAATAAACCTATGTATTATTCCAGATTATTATCTATCTGTTATCAATTGAGTAATAGTAAACCAATTAAATAAATGTAAGAATTTATATTGACAACTGTTCGATCTTTCTCATATAAAATCTCAAAAAGGAATGCCAGTGACCGGCTTATTTCCATCTACTTATATAGCCAACCCCTTCAAAACTCTTTTTGAGATGGCGGGTAGAAGTTGGAATGGTTCCACACCGGCGCCCTCTATACTAATTTTTACTAGTCATATCCATTCCTTTAAAGAATCAGATACTTGTTCTTTTATATGACACATATTTAGACTCAAATCCCAGTATTAAATTTAACACTATATGTGAAATATACTACAAACAAATACAGGTGACAACATATCAATGTACTGAATTTCGTCCAAATACCTTCAGTTTTTTGCGTGAAAAAGTATCAAACATACATACATTCTCACAATCATTACGTTTATAATATTAGTAAAATATTACGTATCTGACCTCCATAGTACAAGCTTTGCCGAATTTCGGAATATAGTGTGAGAGATAAAGTCGACCAATATGATATTACCATAGGTGACATAATTGCTTGCTTATGCAAAAATCAATCGCAACTTTCTTGGAAAGTAACTTTATGTTTTCAAAGCATAGAAACTGAATTTCATTCGACGAGTTCACTCATCCGTAGATGGAAACATGTCTTTAGCCGTCTGCGATTCGCGACCGTCACGTTTTCAATTAGTATGTTCAAAGGTTTATAGAAATTGTAGGGAACCCTCGCGTCTTCAATGCGTCAGTATAAACAGTAACACAATTAATCTATACTAATATTATAAAGCTGAAGAGTTTGTTTGTTTGTTTGTATGTTTGTTTGTTTGTTTGTTTGTTTGAACGCAAGGATCTCTGGAACTACTGATCCGAATTGAACGATTCTTTCTTTGTAGGATAGTCCATTTATCGAGGAAGGCTATAGGCTATTTAACATTACGCTACTATCAACAGGAGCCGAGCAGAAATGAAAAATGTAACAAAAACGGGAAAAAATATTGCTTTTTGAGAGCTTTCGTGGCGTGACAGCATAAATATGTCATATTTCAAAGGTTGCGTCATTAGAACCTAAAGTAACCGAATTTGTTCAAAATTTGAATTGGTACGATCGATTTTCGATAGATGGCGTAGCAACGCGCGCGCGTTCAGCTAGTAAAATATAAATTTATGTATTTTGAATAATATTGAGTCACTGGACGACCTAAATTTGAGACTGATGGTAAACCACAACCCTGTCCCTAACAGTACAATGCCAGTTGGAACATGAAGACTCTAAATTCTTAAAAAGCGGAGAACTACTCGAAGACGTCTAAACAGATTTGAAAAAATATTTTTGTTTAAATAATTACACTTACCAGTTGATCCCATCTAACTTGTAAATATTATCAAAATCTTCATCCTTAATCATCATATTGCACACACTGTATTTATTTTTAATCAATGTTTTTTGTAATATTTTGTGATATAATAAAGTGTTTTGTATTGTATTTGTGTCTACGTATTACAGTATCAGAGTCACGAACTCACACGATTTCACCCATCCAAAAAGCGTTAAGATACCCTGTTGATCGTCGATGATACAAATCTCGCCTAATATCACAACTCACCAGCGGGGGCGCAGGACGAGGTACAATACCGCGCTTGCCCTCAAGAACGCAGTGAGCGCACCTTTGCACCTTTGCACCGGGAGCACTTAGGGGTGGGTTATTCGGACTAGTTTTAATAATGGGTGATTTTACAAAAATTTGGTTAACTCAATGTCACCAACCAATAGATATGAAGTTTTATTGTATGTAATTAATACATTATTTATCTATTAATATACTTTTCTATGAATCCATACTGTCTATAAATTTTCAAATCCATTCATCCGCCAGAGACGATAACCGTGACTATTTGACGGCTATCCGCTCCCTCTCGGCGCTCTAGTGTTACTTATTAAAGTATCGCTTTATTCGGTCTTCATTTCCTTACCCGTTTGAAAGGACACGGGACGATATTGCACGGAACGGAAGCGGAATTGGATAAATATTACTTTGCAATACGTTTGCATTGCAATAAAAAAATAATTGGTAGACATTTCTCACGCGACTCTGTCTAACCGCAAGACAAACAAAGCCTATACTGTGGAAGCCAGATAACTGACATCTTTATATAGGTATATGTCGGCAGAAGTGGGTGTCGGAAATGGTGATATTGGTCCTCTCCAGAATCAGAATACCTGATATGTGGACTTCAACGTGGATCACGAACAAAAACAAACGTGTAGGTATTTTACAAGTGAGTTTAATACAAAGTATTATTCGATGAGATGTGTGGTACAATCTTTCTTATTAGAAATTTCTATTCAACAAGACCTGTTACTTTCGCACCATATCCTCAGTTTGTTTTTCGCTTTCTCTTATTTTGGCTGTTAATGATTGCCTTGAAGAAATCGCTATAAGCGATAAGGCCGCCATTTATTGCACTAATTATAAGTTATTTTATTTGTTTTTTTTATTGTATATGTTTTCTGGTGTGCATAATAAAGTGTTTCTGTCTGTCCGTCCGTCTGTCTGTCTGTCTGTCTGTCTGTCTGTCTGTCTGTCTGTCTGACCTGAGACAGTTCGAAGACTACGTGGTCGCACGAGGGCTGCCAGAGCAGGACTGTACTTACTCCCTTCCATATCTTCAAGCACTCAAGCAGACGCACGATGTAAGAGACGATTCACACGGCGCGGCTGCCAACCGCGCCCGCGCGCGGGCGCGGCAGATTTCCATATAAAATTGAATTCAATTCACACGACGCGGTTTACGGCCGCGGCGGCTGCGGCAGCCGCGCGGCGCCCGCGTGGCTGCGCGCGATTCTTGCGCAGTAGCTTTTCGGAGCAGAAACCGCGAAAACCTGCGGTCTCGTGAGTATTGAAACAAAACCATCGCGCGGCGCGGCGCCGCGCTCGCGCGCGGTCGCGGTTGGCAGCCGCGTCGTGTGAACCGGGCCTAATAGTCCGGACTCTGCCGAAGCAATGACAGCATACCGCTTGTGCCTCGTATTGAAAACCGATACTGTTGGAACGAACCTCTTGGTATATATAATTCTGCTGTACGTGTTCATGTCACTGAACTTCTAAACGGATAGACCAATTTGAATGTTTTTTAATGCTTTTGGGTGGCGCCCAGGATGGTTTAGATTCACAAATCAGCCCGGCAATGGCGATGAAGTTAGTCTGGTTCAATCTGGATTAAATTACTTTCATTCTTTTCTCCATTTTATTAATTTAGTGCTTTTAATTCATTTAGTTCATTTCATTCAGATCCCTGCAGTTGTTTTGCGTGAAAGAGCAACAAACATTCATATATACTCGCAAATTGTCACATTTATAATACCTATTAGGATAAAATCATCGTTCTGAAAAACGAGTAAAATTGCTTGGTAATAAAATAAGTACCTAGTCTAGTTTTCTGTAAAACAGCGCTGTTAAAAGTAATATCAACCAATTTTTGTTACTTAAGCAATTAACCATTAAGTGTATTACATGCCTTAATGAAAAGGCTTATAATAACCAATTAGCATCTCAACGTATTCATGTATACATTAACGTACAAGGCGATGTCTACGCCTAATTTAAATGTCTCTTTCCGAGCCAACAAGTGTTTTGTTGTCAGTCGATCTTTGACTACGCTGTTTCCGAAAAACATTTTTTTTTATAGAAGGTGCTATTATTGCAAGTGTATTTTTTTTTGTTGATAGGTTTGCTCTTATTCGCCATTTAGCCTGATTTTAAGTAACGATGCGGTTTACCATGCAGCGCGCTTACCTAAATGGAACTAATTCAATCAAGACAAAGATATCAGATTGTATCCATCAGGGAATAATACTTAGAAGTATTCCTACCGCCCACAGAGCGTTGAAGGCGCAAAGCCCTATCACTAATATTTGTTACATTACTGTACCGCACAGTTTTACTAGCTTTTCCTACATAACAGAGATTTTTCTGGAATAATAAAGAAGATTTGACTTTTTGAAATGTAAAAGTTACGGCTGTTTTTCCACATAAATCTTATGGAAAGAGATAACTATCTTATAAATCTAGGTGATGAACGCGGTGCAGTGTTAGGTAGTAATTTAATCTTCATGTTCTTCACGTTCAAATAGCTGTATGACATTGTGGATAATGACAAACGGGACAAGGACAGGCGTGTTGCTTAGCGTCAGGTGCAAGTCTTGCACGTCTTGTCACACTATGTTGTAAAAAAAATGGCAGTAATAGCAACTACCGATAGAAGTGAAAACTTGTAACTCAGAATTTGATAGCTTACTTTGGAAACTACACCGGTGAAACCGGAGGGCTTGGCCATGAGCATGGGCAATGGTCATAGTCCCGAGTTTACCTGAGGATTTCTTATCATAGCGTGACGCTAGAATTCAATTCACTGCCCACGAAAAATCTGTCTGTAGCGCGCCAAAAGTTGTTTTCACTTCAAAAATGTATACAACAACCAACTTACCAGTGGAATGTCGTGATCGCTCCGCAATCGAAAAATGTGGCCGCTTATTACAAAATTATACAATTTCTGTGTTCTTTGATACTTGTTACTCAGTAGTTCCACTTTCAGCCGTTCCACAGTTAAGTTGGTGGCACTGTACCCTTAGATGTTGAAAGACCCGCGCTTCATAACCGCCTAACTAAATCGCCTATCGCTTTGCTAATGCTGTCTCTGTCATTTCAAGCGAAAAAAAAGAGATATAAACATCAAAGCTATGACATTTTTCGTTCGGCGGTAGACCCCCCGACCGTCATTTGTTCGAGATCCCCAAGCTTACGATTCCATCATTATATCTGCTACGAATGTGTTATGACGTCACTTTATACTCCTCACATCGCAGAGACGGTAGTATCTTTTGAACTAGACATTTCAAAAGGTATTCTTTACACTGTAAAGTGTCCTCTGCAGAAACATTTCCGAGATGCCAAGTCTGCTAACATAGAACGACGGATTCTACGTACATTCGCCAAGAAACTTACGTCCATTTTGTTCTGGGAGCATATTCTTAGCATAAGTCTTGGTGTCATTTCATTCGACGACTACTCAAAGCTGGGGTGCCTTTTTGGTTTTATAGGTGCATTTCTGTTCTGGGAATAAAAGGCTTTATGTTCAGTGGAGTAGAGTACACATTTTGTATATTTAATTGTATTTCAATCTGTATATTTGTACAACGCATTTCGTCCTCGAAATTAGTATATTATACATAAACTTGTAGTTATGCCTAAGGCCTACTGTCCACGCACGCGTCTTTTGTCGATGTCGTTTCGTGGACACAGACTTCATTATTTGTACGCAAGATGCAAGCATTCGTCTTGCATCCGACAATTGTCGAAATCGTGCGGATGTCGTGCAACTACGTGGACAATTGGCCTAAGTGACACCTACCAGTACTACTACTCTTGCACTATTTATTGAGAACGTAGGTAGGAATGTATGTTTTTGAAGAGTTACTTTTTGGTTTTTTGATTATTAACTTTTATCTCGAAGTCGCCAACTTTTCGACCAATTAATTCATACAATTTTTCAATTTAATTCAACATAGTTTCAATTACACAAAGACTAAGATCAAAGAATCTTACGTCGGCGTTGGGTCTTTTCAATGTCACTTCCAACTATCTTTGATCCAGTCCCAGTCTCATGACTTGTAGGTTTACAAAAACCTACAGGTCATGAGTCTGTAGAGGACGCCCATAAAAATCAGACTCAATGTCCAGGCCCTTAAAAACATCAGATAGTTTTGTTCAACGGTTTGAGGAGCCTTCATATATTTAGCAATAGGGAAACAGACACTTAGCCGCTGGGTAAAGGGGACGCTCAGCCAATGTGGTAGTATTTGGTAGTGGTAGTAGTATTACTTGTTTAGATCAAACTTGATGAATTGTTAAAAAATATAAAGAAAGTAAAATAAGTAGCTTAATATCATCAATTGTTACGTAAGACGAATTGTAATACACAATGAATACTATGATGATATTCAAAATACTGTTGCGTCATTGACAGTATCTACTCTATGCTATTACTCTCAAAGTCTACATTTTTATACAATACTAATTTCGAGGACGAAGTGCGTTGTATAATTTTAATGATTACCTTACCTTAGTGAAGTGCTATCAAAATAATTATACGTAATAGCACTTCACAACACTGATTTTGTTAAATCAATTTTCTCTTCTTTTTCGCATCATCATCATGAGATCTTAAGATGTCTATACCTACTTATGTTATTTATCGCAGTAAAACTTAAATCGAAAAACTAAATTAATTAAAACTGATGAAAGTCGCTTCAGCTTAAATTAATTCTGAGAAACATGGTAAAAAGTGATTTTGTCTTCAGGACTATTTACGTGTTTGCTAGAAATACTTATTTAACATTCGAAAATTCTCCGCAGAATCTTCATTAACTTTAATATACCTTTGGGATGCTAATTTAGTCTGAGATGTCTTAAAGTATGCCATTATTGACTTAATGTGTAGCGTAACGTCTGATTGCGAAAGTTTTTGGTAAACTGTTGTAAATCTTAAATAGCGTGCAGGCTCTCTGTCTTGTGGCGAAATACACCGAAAAACTAATAGAGCTAGTCTTAATCAAGACGAACGAAATGATTTTACTGTTCAGCACTTAAAACCCAAACCAAACTTTATACAACAAAGGTTTGGTATTTCGTTCATTTAATACACAATGTCAGAAATAGTCGGAAAAAAAACTCGGTTCGCTGTGCAGTACCGTAGTAGTTGTACAGAAAATATACAGTAATTGTGAAAATTATTAAATTATCTATTTCTGAAAATTATCAGACACCCAAATTTAAATATGACAATATATTTGAAGATAATTTCTATCCTCTTTCAATAACTATAATTTGAATACTAAACAATCTTAATGTTGCAAACAAATGCAAATGTTACGCGACTGGTATTAAATATCTGCCCGTAAAAATATGGATCGGTCTCATGCGGGTAGTTTGTTCGCCGAATATCTTCGATATGTAATATGCGGCTCCCCATGTCGTGTAAAGTGCCCACTGGACCCGAAGTGAGCCATCGGGAACAGTAATTACTAGAGCTCTAGTGGGAATAGTAATTACGTATCCTTTTACCGCTTTATATCCTACTAATATTATTAAAGCTAAAGTTTGGATTTTAATTATGCATATTTGTGGATGTTTATTGCTGGTTCGCGTCGTAGTCGTCACAGTTAAATTATAGTCTTTAATAACACGTAGGCTACTTTTTACCATGATAAAATAAGAGAACGGGAACTACGCTGGTAAAACAGCGGGGCGCTGGTAGTTAATAATAATTTTCATTGTGTAGTTTCGTTTCGTTTCGTTTTCGTAAGTTACGGCTGGTCTAGTCGGGAGAACGGCGACTTGCCGATCCAGAGACCCCAGGCTCAAACCCCACACGCACCACTGTCTTTTCGAAGTCATGTGCGTAATGCTGCTAACTTAAAACGGTGAAGGAAAACATCGTGAGGAAACCGACATGTACCTAGAATCTTTCGGAGTCATGTGTCATCCGCCAACCCGCACTGGGCCAGCGTGGTGGATTATGGCCTAAACTCTCTCTTTGCGAGAGAAGGCCCCGAGTCCCAGCAGTGGGAATGTTTAGTGGGCTGTTGATGATGATTGATGATGAGTTTCGTTTAGGTGAATGTCTAACTTGGTTGGTAATTTTCTTATTGCAGTTGTTGTAATTAAATGTAGTAATAAGAAAAAGAAATGTTACGTATCTTGGTGACACGTAGTACTGTACTGTTCTAGGTAGTATTATGAAGTCTACATGTTCAAATAATCGAGTGATACTGTGCTGTTTAGAGCAGTGTTTGGCTTACCATCATGCACTTGTCTTGCACGCCCTGTTATTAATAACTCTATATTAAAATAAAATTGCAGTTATTCGTATACAAAACTAGCGGCTCACTCCGGCTTCGCTCGAATAATAACCTAGATATCAACTGCAGCGCCATCTGCCGGGCTGATTTGTGAATCTAGAACCTTCCAGGGCCCTACCCAAACGTATACAAAAAAAACATTCAAATCGGTCCAGCCGTTTAGGAGGAGTCCAATAACAACGAAAAGTGGCATTGATTTTTATATATATAGATGTGTAAACTTTAACTTCACCGTAACCAGGATAACCAATTTATGTTATTGTGATCGTGTAAAATAGTCTCTATAGGGTGTAGTCGGTTTACAATGTGTCGAATTTCCATCCTCGGTATATTCTGTTCAACAATGTACCTTTCACATTTCACCTGCATCTGTGACACCCTGACAATGTTGGACACTATAGATATTAATAGTCTTCTAGAAATCATCATTTTATCTCAAAACACCACTTTCTTCCGAGCAAATTGATAGCAGCATATAACAATGGAATATGTGTTTAGTTAAGTAGTTAGGTATGTAGAGTAGTGTAGTGCTCATTGTATTTTAGTTTTGATAATATAGGATCAATTTTATTGTATCACATGAATGATCCCCATTGAAGATATCTGATGCAAAGTCATAAACGTCAGCCATGCCTCGGCTAGTGGACATATGTATTTTATATATCTCTCATAATACGCCACTCAATCCGCATTTCAGTTTTACGTTTCCAGACCTTCCATCGGGTCGATTAGAAAATAAATGGTAACAGTTTCATACCACAATTATTTAGTATTTTGCCGGCCTCCTCTACGTTGTATTACAAAATTCTTAATATACCTAATGACGTTGGGTGTAACCGGCAACAATATCTATGCAGGAAAGGACACGTGTCAACCCTCGTCAGGTCGTCTCCGCGATAGTGCGCGCCCGACTCGGATGAGGGTTCGTCGATAATTGGCTGAACGCGAATCGCGAGCTCGTTATATCACTACCTAGTTGCGGCACTTTGTAATGTAAAATTTTAATGGTATAAGGTTTTCCGTTACTCTTCGATCATGGAGTATGAGAAAAGGAATCATTTTGAATGGTTCAGCTGTTTTACTACCGAATCTACAATTTTTTTTCTTACCTACAACAATAATAATAACAAACAGCAATAATAAAGGTGATATAGAACTCGTAAGATTTTTCACCATTAAAAAGAACTCGCTTTCAGCGATAAGGTCACCAGTTGTTTCGCTAGTCTCCCTAAATTGTAGGTTACATACCTACACTGTAATGGTATGAACAATGAGTAATCATTCATTCATTTTAAAACTGCTCAACGCCATAGTTAAAATTGCCTTCCATTTAGATCGAAGTCCAATCAACAGGATACAATACAACATCGCCGAGTGAAACAGATGCGCTACATACAGTTTGTATCACCTTGTACTACCTGGAAGGATGAATCAGAGCGATATGAACTCAGCGGCACGTCGAAACATTGCCCATTACCTCCGGGCAGGTTGTATTCAGTGAGCGATCATTTTCTTTTGGGCGATAAACCGCTTGTGCGGGACGGATTTGTCGCTCATTAAACACCGATCGCTTGAACAATCTTCGGCCTGTCTGAAGTTTACAAGGAAAACCTGTCGCGCCGTCTCACCTGGGCTTATATCACGCAGGGACACTTAAAATTATTATTTTTGTAGAAAACCATTAACATGATTCTCAAATTTTATACCTACTTAATAAATCCTAATTTCACTATCCTTCTAATAGGTAATACTATATTAAAACTAATTTTGTAAATGCGAAAGTTTGGATGTTTGTTGTTCAGTCACGTCGGAACGGCTGAACTGAACGGGTTGAAATTTGGCACACAGAATATAGTCGGGAATTGTCCATAGGCTTTTTTTATCTCAAGAAAATCATGGAAACGGATACAACGCGAATGAGGGCTTCTCCCCACACGCCGGACGCGGCCCTTAGATGCCCGTCGTGTACCATGGGTAGATGATACGGTACTTTTTAGGGTTCCGTACCCAAAGGGTAAAAACGGAACTATTACTGAGACTTGGCTGTCGGTCCGTCCGTCCGTGCGTCCGTCCGTCCGTCTGTCCGTCCGTCCGTCCGTCCGTCCGTCCGTCCGTCCGTCTGTCACCAGGCTGTATCTCAAGAACGGTGATAGCTAGACAGTTGAAATTTTCACAGATGATGTATTTCTATTGCCGCTATAACAACAAATACTAATAATTATTTAAAATTAGTTTTTAAGGGGGGCTCACATAAAACAAACTTGATTTTTACCGTTTCTTGCTCGATTAGTCCGTCCCAAGCAAACTAGATGGCGCCACTAGAAGACTAAAACGTGCTATCGAATTCGTCGTTAGAACCATAACCTAAAATCAAAGTTTTAGTAAAGCTTTTTGAATGAAAGCCTGTCCGCGGAAACTGCGATAGTCTACGTATACGGAATTCGGAATAAAGCCAAAGGTTTTCGCCGTTTATTTGCTAATGGTACGGAACCCTTCGTGTGTGTTCGCGGGAGTCTCACTTGGCCGATTTTATATTAAAACAAAAACAACTTTTTCAAGGAATTGCTATTTTGTTTTCGTTACACAAGTACGTCGGCTTAAATTCTCTCTATCAGAAAAAGTGGTGGTTTTTACCAGTTAACTATAATTAATAATCTCATTAAGCATTGTCGATTTGAAATTTCACTAAAACATTTGAATCTGATGTCAGCTGCTTTTTTAAGTATTTTTTTTTTAATATTGTTGAACAATTCACTCACTACACCATATGACCACATAACTAAGCAAAGCTTTAGAACCGGATGGTTGATATTTGTATTGAAAAAATATATAATTTGTACAAGTCACATTAAAGTGTATTTTATTTATTTTTCAGGTAAGCACGGGTCGTTGTTAGTGTGATATCGAGTCTCAAAAAGATTTTACGTAAGTTTCTCCAACAAACAAACCTATTGATGTCAAAGCCGTGCTACAAATCCCTCGTTAAAGAGAAAAGGGGAAAAATAAAACACATTTTCTTTTTTTATCTGATACTCTCTTCAATTACGTTGCATTAGTTCTGGAAATTACTACGAGGAACAAGCTTTCTACTTCGTCAAATTCCATTAACTTTATTTCATATCAGTAGTATATATAGGCTGGAGGTAAGCTTTCAGCCAGTAACATTTCCAATTATGTCGCCACGGACAACCTTACACACTTATTAGTAACTTTATAACAGAACAGATAGAGTCGAGATTCGCGTTAGCTTTTCTTTTATAAGAGGCGCGCTGAACTTAGCTCCAGACATTTAATCAGTGACAAATTCCATCCTAGCTCTGATCAGAAGTCGAAAAAGCGCCCGTAGTAGGCACGAAATTAACTTTTGAAGCAAAAAGTACTGGTGTTAAGCCGACTCGGACCGGGATTAACTGCTAATTCGAATTTCAAATCTGAGCTTAATAACGATACTGGAGAACAATTTTCTTAAAAATACACACTTTTAAAGGGATAGGCTAAGTAGTAGGGGGGCTGCGTGTGGTCGGGACGACTGGTTGGTAAGAGGTATTTGCTTTTTGGGTTATTTGGATGAGTACCAGTGCTTAGCTGTTTTCATAATAAGGACTTGTAATATTGGTTGACGGATTGGTGAACACGGACTTATGTGCCTCTAAAAATATGAAATGCATAGAAATGTTGGCTTTGCTGTTATTCTGAAAGAATATTTTAGACTGTTTTTTGTAAAAGAACGCATTCAGCAAAGTGTTCTGTATAAAATATATTGTGGATATAAAATCTTTTTTCGTCACATTTTTTTTATTGAGATTTAAGAGTTTTTGTTTAATTTCCTTTTGTTTAATGTTTAATCAACTTAGTTGATAAGACACAAGCAATCTGCACTGACTATTTTTACTTATTTCCAGTTTTTAAACGTTCGCGGTTTTAAACTCATATTGTATACATACATATGTAACAACACAGGAATAATTTAGATGGTGACTGAGTCCTGTGTTTAGAATATTTCAAAGTTATGTAGTGTTGTAACTTTAATTTGTTAACAATAGATTTACACTTGATCACCATCTTGTTTGATTATTTAAAGTTGTATTATTACGTCTATAGGTTTTAATTTACCCTTCTTCAGTTAACTTATACATATATTGAGAGACGGGAAGTCTGCGGCTATCCCTTGTCTTCCCGACCCTAAGGCGGTGTATACAGAGACAAAGCGGTCTCACCCATTACCGTAATGTGGAGCTAAAACTTGACTGATTACAGCTCCGCAAGGGTGAATTTTTCCACTGCCACAGTAAGGAACGCCGGGTCTTAGGACATTAGCGGCATTAGAGGGATTTTCTTGTCCTTCTAATCGAAATTCTTGGCTAAACGCGCGTAGCTTCTGTTTTCTTCAACTTATACGTTGCGAGTTGTAATGACTTGGTACTCGTGTGTGAAAAATAACAGTATTTACCAAATATTTTGAGCAATAAAAGATGGATAGATAGATTTACGCCTTATTTAATATCGGGCTGCTATAGTAGATTTGCTTAGTTTTAGGGTAATTGTGTGTGAAGTGGTCCACCAAATCTTAAATTTCAAGAAAAAAGTTTTTTTTTTAAATAAAGAGTGACGAGACGAGCAGGACATGTGCCTGATGGTAAGCAACATGCCTGCCACATAACAGCACAGTGACACGCAGCTATTAGAACATGAAGAGCCAAAATCATTACCTAGCACCGCACTGCGCTCGTCACCCATAGATCTAAGTTGTTATATCTCTAAGACCTGTAATTTCTCTGGAAACATTGCCCTTCAAACCGGAACACAGTAATGTTTGCACATTACTGCTTGGCGGTATAATAATTGACAAAGGTGTGGTACTTCCCCAGGCGGACTCTGCTAAGAGTCCTACCACTACAACAAGATATATTTAGTTAATATAAAAACTAAAACGAAAGTAGCGATTGGCGACCTTACCAGTAACAGTGATCTTTATTTTTTTGTCGGATATAGCAATGACATATTATTAAACACCCACCGAACATACTAAACAAAACAAAAATTAATAGATTATTATCATTATAAACAACTTTTTCTGTTAAAAACCGAGTAAAAGAAAACTATTTGCCGCAATTATCACCCAGTCACAATCGTTAGTTTTTTTTAAATCCTAATCTGTTTTACTTTATGTAGTATGCCATATTATACCATATCAAAGAAGGACAAGCTCAGGAAGTACTTTGGCTTGGCTCACGGGGCATCCGCCATGTGGGATGTTGATTCGAGGATCATAGTCCCGATAATCGTTTCATTGAACGGTCTTATAGAGGAAATCCTCGACCAAAATCTTAAGAGGCTTGACGGTTCGGTCAAGGCTCAGATACCAAAAGCAGTCATCCTTGCCATGGCACGCTTTGTCAGGAGGTTCACTCTGTAACCTAAAACTTAGAGAGAATACGTAATAAAACTTACGAGATTAATTATTTATTAGAATCGCTAATTGTTTTTGGAAAACAATTTTGCGTGTTTGTTGGTCGGGTTTATCAGATACTAGAAGTGCTTCGCGGTTTCAAACATGTAGTTCCCGTTATTTTCCCGGGATGAAAAGTAGTCTATATAATATCTATATTTCGAGTATACTTAATCTTTTTTTTTTTAAATAAAGAGTGACGAGACGAGCAGGACATGTGCCTGATGGTAAGCAACATGTCTGCCACATAACGTGGACTACGAGCACTAGACTAAGAACACCACGCGCTCACCCCGTTGCTGCGCATACCTTTGAGAACCCGTAAGACCAAACTAATCTTATACTAACGTAATAACCCGTAGCGGGCTCGGCGCGATCTCTGCGATTTCGGAAAGTATGTCACTCCAGCGCACCCCGCCGCCGGCGCCGATGTCTCCTATGCCGACAACTTCCTTTGCAACTCCACTTCAACTTCTTAGAAATTATCCGTCAGACTCGAATATCTCCGATGTTAGCGGAGAACCGACCTTCAGCGCAGCATCATCGCACAGCAACGTAAGCCATCGATCGAAGCGCAAGCGCAGCGAGGATATAACTAGATCTGAACTATGGGATATGTTTGCTGCGTTACAACAACGTCAAGATGAAAAATTCGACACCATATTATGCTCCATTAACGAGATTAAAACTTCTGTTAATCTAATATCTGCCAAATATGAGGAAGCGCTTCAAAAAATAGGACAATTGGATAAGGAGAGAATTAGCCAAAAAATACAAATACAACAGCTACAAAAACAAGTTGAAACATTACAACATCACTTCCGAGGGGCAAGTATCGAACTTCGAAACATACCACAGCGTGCAAACGAGTCGAGGGTAGTTCTAAAAAACTATATCGCACAGATTGCTCATACTCTAAACATCGATATCAAACTACCTGACATAAAAAATATATACCGTGTAAATAGCAAAGGTGCCACTAAACCGATTATTACTGACTTTGTGACAGTTGGCATGAGAGACGAGTTCCTTGATGCGTATAAAAAATATAACAAAGACCGCAAGCACGACAAACTATCTACTTCCTGCCTACATCCCGATGACGAAATAAAGCCGGTTTACATATCGGAAAATCTCACACCGAGCGAGCGTCATCTGTTCTATTTAGCTCGGGAGTTTGCCAAGCGACATCACTTTGCATACTGCTGGACCGCCTTCGGGCATGTATACTTACGAAAAGAAGACGGATCCCCGCATGTTCGTGTGACATCCGAAAATGTTCTCAATAACCTTACGCCACAGTGACTAGTATCGCATCAACTGTTCTGCGTCACCGCAGATAACGTACCGCTCGCAAATATATCAAATGAAAGAGAACATGTTACGCGTACTACGACTGCATTTATTGTTTTTTATAACATACTTTTTAATTTTTTAACCGTCACTAAATTAAGTCCAGCTTGTTACCTAAAAATAGTTTTTACTGTATTTCAGCCCGAAAATAGGTATTCGGAAGCAAATTTGGCAGCATTTACATTTTGTTTTATAGTTGTTATTATTGCTCATTTTATTTACCTTAATTTTTTGTTAAAGCCTTACCATCCATACTTCGCATTAAGTGACCATAAACATTTCACGCATAATATGATCATAAACTTACTCACTACACTACACTCGGCATTCATTCTTCATACAATAAATATAAACAAACCAGCACACCATTCACACCAACATTACATAACTAACACCAATATTCATATTAACATGTACTGTCGTAATCGTAGAGGTAAAGTAGCTAGGGCACCAGAAATTCTGTCGCATTACAAGTGTTTTGTGGAGGTTATAGAATCGCATGCACTGAGTTATTACAACCCGCTTCCACACACACTGCCGATTATACTCATAATAATAGACTACATAGCGCAAAGAAAACACAATTATTCATTCCCAAGTGGTCACACTTCCTCGGCAGTAGTTGAGTATTCCATAATAATAAATAGGTCACGCGTTTCGCATCAAGCGCCAACATTCCGCTCCAGGTGTCTGCGCCCCAGCGGCGCTGACGCGACTGAGGCCCCAGCCCCCGCCGCCGCCGCCGCCGCGCTCGCTACAGCGAAGGCGCCTGCGATTCGGTCGGCTACGGTCATGTCTACGTGCCTACATAACCCGAAATTGTACAGGTGTGGGGCCGTAGTATTAATAGCCATATTTTATTATTTGACCAACAATAGATTTAACTATTCATTACAAAACTATACCGCCCATGATTACTGTGGCTGTCTGCTTGTATGTCATCGTTGCCCAAATCAAAATCTTATAAATTATTTTCACAGGGGTTCCTGTGAAATAACTTAACAAAATTTTAATAAACCTTGACCATGAACCACAATAAAGATTTAATTGATAGCATCGATGATACTACATTGGTTGACAACTACAGTGCTGACTGTGCCGAGGAATGTAGACCAATACTTTTAAATTACTTAGACCATACTACAATACTTACGCAAAATATAAGAAGCGTTCGGCGTAATTTCGACCAATTTGTAATTTATTTATCAAGACTACAATTTCTCCCGAAGTTTATAATTTTCACGGAATGTTGGGGCAGGGATGTAAGCCAAACATTTGACATACCTAATTACGAGTGCCATTCGTCAACGGTGTTTATGAACCAAAACGATGGTCTAATGATTTTTTACAAAACTGGACTAAATGTGGAAATTGCAGAGCCAGCGTTTAACGACGCTAGCTGCTTAGTTCTAAAAGTTGGTTCTGAATTGGCTGTCGTAGCGATATACCGTTCCCCGTCCAAAGATAACATAGATAATTTTTTATTATCACTGGAAAGTGTGTTGTCTACTGTTTCCGCTGAAACATGCATAATAACTGGAGACATAAACATTGACATAAAATCTAATAACGGCGATTCCAAAGCTTTAGACTATTTAGAACTCACCGCATACTATGGCTTTATACCAGGTCACGTCCGCCCGACACGATACCGGAATTGCCTAGATCATGCACTTATTCGATCTAAAAAATCGGCTTGTGTTGTAGTTTGCAACTCAGGAGTCACGGACCATGACACAGTACTTATAGGTATTGACAGAACGAACATTAATACTCACACTATGACTGAATTAAAACCTAAAATAAATTACCTCGATGTCATAGCCTGCCTAGAAAATCTTGACTGGAATAATTTCTACAGAGAATCTGACATAAAACTAGCAACTGAGTTTCTAATTAATAATATTGCCCTTGCAGTGAACAACAACACAACTTGTACTAAAACTAAAAGCTCGGCAAAAATTACTAAGCCTTGGATGACCAGAAAGCTAATCTACAGTATTAGAAAAAGGGACGCTTTCCACTTAAAGCTCAAAAAAAGTCCTAGTGATCAGGCACTATACGAAAAGTATAAAAAAATCCGAAATCACTGCAACTTTTTGTTGAAAACAGAAAAATGTAACTTCGAGGCCGATTTGATTACTGTAAACAAAAATAATAGTAAAAAGCTTTGGCACACCGTCAAAAACATATGCGGCATTGGACGGCGCAACTCAATTTCAAACGACCTTCTCAATATAAAAGAAACCCCTACCGAGTCACTTAACTTTGTCAACAATTTTTTCGTCTCAATTGGTCAAGACTTGGCTCAAAAGACCTTACTTTCACTCAATACGACTGAAGCACAGCTAGCAAACTCTACAACTATTGAAAATAGTCCCTCTGATTCGCTGTTCTTAGCACCTACGGATGGTTTTGAAATTTCTAGGATAATATCTAGTTTGAAAGTGGGTTCTGCCCCTGGAAGTGACCAGATTGACAACAAATTACTCAAAGCTGCATGCCATGTTTTGGCTCATCCTATTGCATATTTATGTAATTTAAGTATGTCCCAGGGAGTTGTTCCAAACTGTTTTAAGACAGCCGACATTTGCCCGATATATAAATCTGGTGATAAATCAACTGTGTCAAATTATCGTCCCATCTCTCTTCTTCCATCGCTCTCCAAAATTCTTGAAAAAGTCGTAAACAAAAGACTACTGGGATTTTTGGAAAGCAGAAACTTGCTTTCTCCTAATCAATTTGGCTTTCGGGCAAAGAAGTCAACCGACGACGCTGTTGTAGGTTTAGTGGACTGCGTGACAGGGAGCCTGGATCGAAGCCAAAAGAGTATTGCTGTATTTTTAGACATGGCTAAGGCTTTTGACACGGTCAGCTGGTCAATTATGCTGCAAAAACTTGAGTTACACGGAATACGAGGGACAACTTTGAACTGGTTCCGCTCATACTTGTCAGAACGAAAACAAAGGGTCCGCGTGTCAAATTTTTTTTAGTGATTACGCCCCAGTCTCTTTCGGAATTCCGCAAGGAAGTGTCCTTGGACCTACCCTCTTTCTCGTGTATATTAATGACCTCTGCCAGCTCAAGGTCGATCAGGCACAGTTATTTACTTTCGCTGACGACACAGCCATAGTCTTCCAAGGCAAAAGCTGGGCAGAGGTTATTGATGTAGCGCAGAAGGGACTATCGCGGGTAGCGCATTGGCTTCAAAACAGCTTACTGACACTAAATGCAACTAAATCTAAATACATTGCCTTCTCAATCACTAAACGGACCCAGCCCAGCACTGTCAACCTAAAACTCCACTCATGTGACGTTTCGCATACTCAATCATGCTCGTGTGCAGAGCTTCAACACGTAGCTACCATCAAATATCTGGGTGTAATCATAGACCAACACTTAAAATGGGAGTCCCAAATTAATAGCCTATGCGCTCGTGTGAGAAAAATGACACATGTTTTCAAAAAACTTGGCTCGGTGGCCGATCCCAGCACACTCAACATTGTGTATCAAGCTCTATGCCAATCAATTTTAAAGTACTGCATAGTGTGCTGGGGGTCTGCTACTAAGACTCTTTTTCTCAGACTGGAGCGTGCTCAACGATTCATATTAAAAATTTCACACAAAAAACCAATGCGCTACCCAACGACTGAACTATACAATGAGGTAAAATATCTTACAGTAAGGCAACTTTACATTCAAGCCGTTACTTTGCGATTCCATAAGACAGCTTTGCTTACCCTCACTCCACATAACAGGCGCAATATTTGGGAACTCCCTCGCACTCGCAAATCATTCACACAACGAGCATACCAGTTTATGGCACCATTCTTATATCAGAAGCTGGATAAGTCTATTGATCTGCTCAACACATCCAAGTTCATTTGTAAGCGCAAACTCGCATACTGGCTCGCCTCCCTAGACTACGCACAGACAGAAGCATTTATCTCAACTGCTTTGTGACCCTGAGGGGTCTGTTCCCTCGCCACCGCGTGGGTTCGGACCCCGAAATTGTTAAAAACGCATCATCTTCCCTCCTCTCACAAACACACCCTCACCTAACAATACACGAACTCTCACGTAACATACTCACTCACACTCGCACCATCATATCTTATGCTTAGGTCCTGTTTTGGTATTGGTGGGTAAAGGCTATTTCCAAAAGGTGTATCCCTATCTTGTCTTTCTTATTTTTATTTTTTGCTCAATTTTTATTACTTACCTACTATTGTTACATATATAGTTTTCTTTCTCCTTTTTTGCTCTAAGTTTATTGCTGAACAGATGTAATTACCACCAAGGAAGGAACTGGATTCTCACGACACAGGATTTTACCTAGTGTGAGATCCAGGGTTCCTTACACAATACTACTATGTATTATTGTACTTATCATATTGTTTTTTTTGTTCAAATAAAGTTATATTATTATAACAGCACAGTGACACGCAGCTATTGGAACACGAAGAGTCCAAATCATTACCTGGCACCGCACTGCGCTCGTCACCCAGAGATCTAAGATGTTATATCTCTAAGCCCTGTAATTTTTCTAGAAACATTGCCCTTCAAAACGGAATACAGTAATGTTTGCACATTACTGTTTGGCGGTAGAATAACTGGCAAAGGTGTGGTACTTGCCTAGCCGGACTCTGCCGAGAGTCGTACCACTACTAAATCTAGCTGTTCAATTTTTTTTTCAACTTTTAACAAATTCTACTCGCTTCGTTCTGGTGTTCCAATGTGACTGAGCAACAAACATCCAAACTTTCACTGCTTCTTTTATTGCTACTGCGTATTCTGCTAAGTAACGAACACAGCGTGGTCCTCATGATAACGTGAAAACTTTTAGCATTCTAAACTCAGGTATCAGGTAGGTTATTCAAAGTCTTGAACATCGCCGAAAAGTTGCTAGCCTTTCGGGGTTTTTATCGGATACACTTCGGAGAGTGTGCGACTGATTTACATAATCTAATACCACCGTGCCCTTTTTTATCGGAATGCTCGTAGCTCGAAAAAGCGACATCGTTTCATGGTTGATGTTCCAAAGACACGAACGAAGAGATTCGACTCAACTTTTGTGATAAGAACGTCTAGGCTTGGAATGAGTTGCCTGAGTGGGAGTTTTCCCTGTTGATTACAATCTTTGTGTCTTCATTTCGAGAGTGAATCGGTTTCTTCTAGGTAAACACGCTCCATCGTAGACCGCATCGTCGCTTAACATCAGGCGAGATGGCGGTCAAGTGTAAACCTATAAAAGTTTAAAAAAAAAAGAAGGTAAACTCTAAACACATAATAAATATGTAGGTATTTCAATCTATGGTTGTATTAATGTTTAAAATTATTTGCTATGCAAAGTTTACTTATTTACAGGTCCAACTTTGAGTTCCAAAAAAAAACAAAGTCCAAAAAAGTCGTCGTGTCGTCGTATTTTGGACCAAGTCCAAAGATTTATCTTATTTAGAACAGTAAATTAATGACTGGCTAAAACTTGATATTTAGACTTGGAAAATACTCGAGAGTTGCAGTTGCGGGATTCGAACCTATGACTTCACGATTGTGAATCACCACTGTTTTAACCACTAGGCCATCAAGGCTTTTTGTAAAAGCGCCGTGTTTATTGGTGTTCTCTGACAAAAATCTAATAAAATTATTCAAAATACAGACACTTACGGAGATACCGAGCAAAAATTATTCAAACAGGGAGTCATCAAGAAAATTTAATGCGGGCCTCATAAATTACCTTTGAAATTAGATACATTTCGCTGTCACTTCAGATGTAATTTACATTTATTATTGGACGTTGAATATTTATCGTTTACTTGTTGCTAGGATGCTGGTAGTATAAACAACCCAATTGACGTTTCTGCCGTTGCGTTGGTAGCAGGCGCGAACCGAAGTGGGGGATCAGAGGGGACATGACCCCAAAATCGTTTATGTAAAATTAAAAATCTCTAAAAAAATATCTAATAGTACATAGACTATTTTTTACGCGGTAAAACAAATGGAACGACAACTACGCGGGTAAAATCGTGGGGCGCTACTAGTAAAGTCGTTTTTACTCGTTTTATTCTACTCGTGGACATAAATATGGTGGTATATGGTATTCATTGCACAACACTAACTAGCCGAAAACTAAGCATCATCATCTTTTTTCTTTTTTAGGGTTTCGTAAAACGTAAAAATGGAACCCTTATGGATTCGTCATGTATGTCTGACTGCCCGTCCGTATATCACAGCCACTTTTTTTTTTCCGAAACTTAAAGATCTAGACTGTTGTTGAAATTGAAACTTGGTAAGTAGATGTATTCTGTGAACCGCATTAAGATTTTTACACAAAAATGTAGGAAAAAAACGCCAGACATATAAGATGCTTTATCTCTTAGCCTAGTAATTTCTCTGGAAATATTTCCCTTCAAACTGTTCTCCAGACGTCGTCTTATTGTTTTTTAAATTCATTTCTATACATAGGTACGTATAACATTATGTGATCACATTAGGAGTCTTGATTTGTCAATGGATTTCCTGACACCCTAAAACTACTGTAACTAATGTTTGTCGGTATCTGTGGTTATTGAGGTCGCTGTCTATTGTTTATTGTCATGTACCACGCCATTTTCATTATACTGTGCTGTTATGCTGTGTTACAGGATGTCCTTTTTGTAGTAGCCATAAGCAGGTATTGTGTGACTTGTCGCGTAGTTGGTAGTAAGTCTTGCTGCCGAGCTGATGGTCATGGATGCGATTCTCACCTAGGACAAGTATTTGTGTGATGAATACAGATATTTATTCTGTGTGTGAGGGTTTCAATGGTTTTTTTATAGTATAGAGTGACGAGACGAGCAGGACATGTGGCTAGTGGTTAGCAACATGCCTGCCACATAACATCACGGTGACACGCAGCTATTGCATCATGAAGAGTCCGAATCATTTCCTAGCACTGCACTGCGCGTCTCACCCAGAGGTCTAAGATGTTATATATCTAAGACCTGTAATTTTACTGGAAACATTGCCCTTCAAACTGGAACACAGTAATGTTTGCTCTTAACTGCTTGGCGGTAGAATAACTGGCAAAGGTACTTTCCCAGGCGGACTCCGCTAAGAGCGCTACCACTTCTAAACCTTATGTATGTATTCACAATTACTTAAGTCATCAGTTATCTGGCGTAAATGCATTTACGTATACCCTTCTGTCTGAGATGACGGTTGAGTAATATTGGACTAGATAGCACGAGTGGTCCCTATCAACTAAAACTTTCCTTTTCACCTTTGCCACATAGTGGGAATGACGGGACGCTCTCGGATTCATCCACGACCTAGTCATGATTGCATCCTTGCCAAATTTAGTTTATTACCTAAGTTTTCCAATGTCACTTATAAATATGACAGTATTTTACATAATATACTAGCGGCCCGCTCCGGCTTCGCTCGAATAATAACCTAGATATCAACTGCAGCGCCAACTGCCGGGCTGATTTGTGAATCTAAACCTTCCAGGGCCCTACCCAAACGTATACAAAAAAAATCATTCAAATCGGTCCAGCCGTTTAGGAGGAGTTCAATAACAACGAAAAGTGGCATTGATTTTTATATATATAGATTTGTTATGGCTAGTGAGATACGTTATTCAATGGTTTCCTCAGGGTTGATAGAATGGTCTTCTGTTATGCACGTTTTCAACCAAACCTCAAATCGTAGACTGTGCCTATTTAGGGGCATCTAATGAATCTGTGTCATCCACATTATAGTTTTCAGTAAATTTCATTGGAACAGTTATTTTCGACTCTATATCTATTGGCAGTTTCTTTCATCTGTTGAATGAAGTATTTAATTTGACATACTGTTAACAAAGTGAACATCCTATGTACATCGTAAGCGTCATTTATACACCGTCGATAATGATTCGTAGCGCGCAGTAATTAATTCCGTTTGCATTTGTGGCGCGGCTAATTGTCTATTTGATTTCCAAATGGAATTTTGGATGAATTTAACTGAATTTATGACTATATACCCAGTGGAGGTGTCATACTACGTTATTTTAATATTATAATACAGATTTCCTTCAGTCACGTCCAGAAACGTCATATAAGTATCATATCAGCAATCTGGCTTCTATAGTAAAAGCTTTGCTTAGTTTGGGGTTAGATGGTGTTTTGTGAGAAATGATCACTAATATATATATTTATTTCTTTGTTGGCTGAAAAATATGTTGCTACTCTATTGGAGTGCAGCTTTTACGGTCATCGTCGCTTAACGTCAACGAGATGGCGGTCAGGTGTAAAAACCTTAAATAGTAAAAAAAATTGAGTACCTCTGTGTCTAAGACAGGGCTCTATGATCTCCATTGGAACGCACTGGTGTCTCCTAACATGACAGAAGCATTGCCCCGTTAATTCTTTGAGTTAATATTGAATAAGGTCACGCAGGTCACATTGAGGCCTCGTCTTCCTTAGGCTCGCTTGTTTGAAAGATTAAACCTTCTTAACTTGGCTATGAAGATTAACGTGGTTAGAATACAATTTCAATTAGTTAAAGGTTTACTCACGCGTTATATGGTCAGCTTAGCCCGTCTTGAGTTACAGCCGCATTCGCCGATCTTTTACAAAGGGAATACAAGAGCGATTGTTTGCCGCTTAGCACTCGAGAGTTAGCCACAAAGTAATAAAAATACTTATACAATTCCTTTTTAAAAGCACCGTGTGATAACATAAACATACTAGAGATCAGATAGCGTAGTCTGAACCGGCATTTATTATGGTTCATCTGCGGAGTAACCGGGCGTGATACCGGCGAATCTTGTAATAACACGCGCGCGGCACGCCATAGCGTCGTTAGCTTGTCTTTGCATAATTCTGGCCTTTCTGCGCTCGTTAATGAAAATTATTGCGATAATTTATACATATTCATACAATTTCACTATGAGAACTAACGTGGTTATAACACATGGGTATAACGATGGGTGTGGCACAGGGCTCCTCTGTCTCCAACATCCTGTTCTCTCTGCTCCTGAATGATTTGCCGGCTGCTGTGACTGCAGCGGAAATATATATGTATGCTGACGACGTCGCCGCTGTAGTCACAGCACCTACGGTGAGTGCTCTGGAGCAGATGTTGAATAAGGCAGCGTCCGAGCTTACTACTTGGTTTTGCGATAACGGTCTGGCCTTAAACTTATTAAAGACTCATTTCTTACATTTCGTCTTATCTGGTCATCAAACACCGCCGCTTAATGTTAAAGTGGGAGGTAAACGTATTGACCAGGTCGGGTCGACAAATTTCCTCGGTTTCGAGATCGATCGAAGTTTGAAATGGGAAATACATATTGACAAGCTTTGTGGGAGACTTGGAAGCGCATGCTTCGCCCTTAGTAGAGTCGCTAGGGTTGTGCCCACAGATGTAGTGAGAGCGTGCTATTTTGCTACTGTTCATTCCCTGTTGCAGTATGGAACAGAGTTTTATGGCAGAGCAGCGGAATGGGAGCGCGTTTTTAAACTCCAAAAGCGCGCAGTCCGAGCCATCGCTAGAGTGCCCCAGGATGAGTCAGCACGCCCACATTTTAAAAAGTTTGGGATATTAACAGTACCAGCGTTGCTAATATTCCAAATAGCGATTAACGCGAGACTGAATCACGCCTCCTACAAGACGTTGGTCAGCTCCCGCCACAGAGGCAGGCTCGCGGAGGTGCACCGCACGCTGGAGAGGTCGGCCAGGTCGACACATGTTATGGGTCCGATGGTTTATAATAAACTCCCAGAGAGCATCACCTCGTCTCCCACTATGGGAATTTTTAAGTCGAGACTCAAACGCTATCTTGTCGAGCAAACGTTCTACAGCTTCACTGAATTTATTGATAGAAAGTAAAGTACAAATTAATGTACATAGCAATTATTTTTTTCCCATTATTATGGTTGTTTCGAATAATTATATCTTTAATATTATTTTATTTGTAAATTGACATTGCATTCAAATTTATGGAATTATTATTGCTAATTGAATTAAGATGAAATATTTTAATTTATTAATGATGAATATGTTATAATGACTTGTAACAATATGTTATGAATAAATGATGATTATGATTATGATTATAACACCGTTTTTATTAATCGTCAATTTACTCACATGTGAAATGATCGGATCAGGAAATCTTATGTTTCAACCGCATTCGCCAGTATTTTTCGAAGGACATGCACGCGACCGTTTCCTGCTTGGCATTCGAGAGTAAGCCGTAAATTAATAAAAATTCTTGTACTATTCCTTTCTAAAAGCACCGTGTGATAACATAAACATACTAGAGATCAGATAGTGTAGTCTGAACCGGCATTTATTATGGTTCATCTGCGGAGTAACCGGGCGTGATACCGGCGAATCTTGTATTAACGCGCGCGCGGCACGCCATGGCGTCGTTAGCTTGTCTTTGCATAATTCTGGCCTTTCTGCGCTCGTTAATGAAAATTATGTCGGTAATTTCATAAATGGAAAAATGATATCGGTAACGGTTGCTTCTTTCTTTGTTTGCCGAATGTTTTAAATGAGGACGAATTTGGTATTGCATGTCAATGCGGACAAAAATTGGATTAACTTCATTTTTAGTATGAAAACTGACGTGGTTGATATATAATGTAAACACTATACAGGACTTAAATCTTGAAAATTACCTCCAAATGGGGGTAGATGGAGATCTCCTTCCTTCAGCTTTCTCGTGACCACGGCGGTTGTAACGTTGTCGAAACGTCGAAGTAAATTAAATAATAATGTTGATCGAGATTAAGTCATTTGTAGTGTTTACATTGTGTGTTCAAATCGCACAGGTTTAAAAATAAAGGATGGGTTATAATACATTTTAAATTATTCACGGGTAAATCTCGTGTGCACAATGCCAGTCCAGTCCAGTCCGACTTAGTCCAGGTAGATGTGCCCATCGATATAAACCGTTAGGTGTGCCATCCCAAACTTCAGGCGCATGGAATTATGTCATCGTTGGGTAGAGTTAGCTCACTCTTTCCGTTCTAATCGGTTGCAGGAAGCGGTGAACGCCGCACGTTTTTACCTAATTACTGTTCGTTGTTAACAACCAAAATAAGTAGAATCACAGCATATCTCGCCGCTAGCGATTCTAGGGGTCAAGTACATTGGTTGTGTGTCAACCACTTAGGATACACACAGAGACGCAGTTTATTATCAATTACAAGGTGATCAGGGCTCATCAATTGCATGAATGCAAAGTCAAAGTCAAAGTACTTTATTCATAAATGTATAATTTACACGTCAATTAATAATAATAAAGTGGCCAAGTGCGAGTTGGACTCGCCCATGAAGGGTTCCGTTGCAGCAAGTAACATTATATACATAGTACACATAGTTCTTGTAGTTCGTTGTAACTTTGATCGAAGTTTCAATAATAGTGTATTTATGACGTACCTACTAAAAAAAAACTACTCATCAGATCGAGTTCAAACTAATTTTCGTTGGTAGTTTACATGGTAATGTACATCATATATTTTTTTTAGATTTTTCATTGCCTTACTTTAGAAGTTAGAGGGGGGGGACACACATTTTACCACTTTGGAAGTGTCTCTCGCGCAAATTATTCAGTGTAGACGAAAATGATTTTAGAAACCTCAACATCATTTTTGAAGACCTATCGATGGACACCCCACACGTGTAGGTTCGATGAAAAAAAATAATTGAGTTTCAGTTCTCAGTATGGGGGGCAACCCTCATTTTTCTTTTTTTTTAATTTTTCTGTTGAAATCTTAATGCGGTTCACAGAATACATCTACTTACCAAGTTTCAACAGTGTAGTTCTCATAGTTTCGGCAAAAAGTGGCTGTGACATACGGACGGACAGACAGACAGACAGACAGACAGACAGACAGACAGACAGACAGACAGACATGACGAATCTATAAGGGTTCCGTTTTTTACGTTTTACGGAACCCTAAAAACAAGAGAAAGAGCATACAAATTGTATACATTTTCCAAGTTTAAAATGACTACTTTACTGTATTATAATAATTATTGTACAGAAAACTGTCAAGCATTATACGATTATAATATGTTTCATGTCAAATGTTTGCATACATTTTTATAGGACTTTGCCATCACTCTCTAAAATTTCGAAGTAACTATAAAAATGCGATGAAACTCAAGTGTGACTGGACTGAGACTGACTACAGCACGCGTGAGTTACCTGTGAACTAGTTTCAAATGTTAACAGCAACATTCTGTTGGTACAGAATGCTAAGCTAATTTGAATTGGATTTTTTGGATTGGATTGATTGAATTTGAAATGGATGTGCCATGATGTGGATGACTTTAATATATTGCTTTCTGTGTATCTATATCCTACAAGGAGTGCGTGGTTCCCGTTATATTTTTGATATAAAAAGTAACCTATATGTTCTTCCAGACTATAATATTGCATTCCAAAAATATTCCAAAAATAATCTAACTTTGTTTCAAATTTCAGCCCGATCTGTTCATATCTACGTTACGGCGTGATTGAGCAACAAACATACAAATATCCATACATTGACGTTTATAATATTAGTAGGATATCCGATAATTAAAGTCATAAATTCTTAAGCCGAGTTGAGGCGGCGGTTGTTTCGGTGGGTGCGGTGAGTTCTTAAGCGGCGTAGCGTTGGGGCGGCGCCGGAGCAGCGGAGACGGAATGTGCGCGTTAGACGTTTTTTAGATGGATGAATTGTTGAGTTGGTGCGTAATAGCTGTAAATATGTAGCGATTCAGTTAACGTATTAGGCAATCACTATAAAATAACTTGTGCGTAGACTATTAAACCAGTATTAGCGACCGACATGGAACCGATTCTTCTAATAACTGTGTCCTATCACAAATCTATCCAATTACATCTAAACAAGCCTGACCGTGAATAAATACAGCAAATCAATTTGTTTTAGGTTTACGTGTTGTTATTGGAAATTACACCAGTAGAGCGAGAATCGTTCAGCTATGTCAATTAATATTAGTACAAATACACGAGTAAATTGAAAAAAAATCAAGGTTATAGGAACTGCCGATAGAAGTGCAAACTTATAATTAATTCAGAATTTGATAGCTTACTTTGGAAACTACGCGGGTGAAACCGGAGGGCGTGGCCATGAGCATGGCCATCTAGAAATGCTGACGCAATTCTAGATGGCTAATGGGAAATTGTGACGCATTTCTAGATGGCCAATGCATTTCTAGATAGTCAATGGTCCCGTGTTTTCCCGAAGATTTCTTTCATTCCCGAGCGTGATGCTTGAGATCAAACAGCCCACGAAAAATCTGTCTGTGGTGCGCCAAAAGCAGTTTTCACTTCCAAAATTGGCAGTCATAGGGGCCGCCGGCGCCGATAGAAGTGAAAAGAATTTAAACAAAACTGACATTACACAATACGTCACTTGTACAACTGCAAATGTGATGTTATTATGCATGTCAGTAACGCGAGTTCACAAGATTTCAGTCATCCAAAAATCGTCTTACGCGCACGTCTCGCTCCGCCGCGTCGCCTTTCCGATGCAACGCCGATACGCCGCTATAGGTCATAGTTTTTGAAGTGAAAACTTCTTTAGGCGCGCCTAGACAGATTTTTCGTGGGCTGTGAATTGGATTCATTCGTCACGCTCGGGTATGATAAGAAAGCTTCGGGTAAACTCGGGACTATGTCTATTGGCTATCTAGAAATACGTCAGCCAATGGGAAATGCTGAAAGGGCGTGGACAGGCCATCATGGCATGGCCATCTAGAAACGCATCAGCCAATGGGAAATGCTAACGCATTTCTAGATGGCCATGCCAAGACGGCGAGGCCACGCCGTCCGGTTACACCCGTGTAGTTTCCAAGGTAACCTATCAAATTCTGAGTTATAAGTTTTCACGTCTATCGGCAGTTCCTATGACTGCCAGTTTTTTTTTATTGGTACCAAAGCACAGATACAAGTCAACAGTATATAAAAGAAATAATTAAAATTGTCTTATTGTAATTCAATAATTAATTAATTGCAAATGTCAAAATAAGTAATAATGTTGATGAATAGAAAAAAAAAATGAAATTGCAACGGATGATAAATGTTTATCCATTGAGTACAAATAACACAAGCAGCAACAGAAGTATTATCATAGATATGGTGACTGGCCGTCAATCAACAATCCGCGTCGAAGCGACTCCGTGTCCATACATATTCAGCGCGTATCGCAAGTCGCAAGCACGGAGCTCTGTCTGATTGCGATAATGAAATGCGAAGATCCTACGTGTACGAATGCCGATGTATGCTTCCTCTGCGTCTGCGAGAAGGGAAGCTGGATGGAGAATTTTTATTAATAATTTCTAATCTGAGGAGAAATGTTAGTAACAAAACTGGACTATAAAAACAACAACAATCTTATTTTTTTCAATCTTTGTTTTATGAACCATAAAATTATAATGAAAAGCTGAATTAAATCAATACAGAAAAGTACTCGTCAGTTTTCTACTAACCTACCCCAAATCGTATCCGATGCAAAACTGCTCATTATGTTTTTTTGTATGTATGCTCGGCCAATTGTGATTAGACTTTGATTATTCTTTTTTGTTTGGTAGATGCGTCAGAAGCGGTCCCATATGCATTTTATTCAAATTCATGCAACTGTTAGATTGAAATATCACCAAATCTAAAACTTGTTTACCGCGATGAAATACTAGTGTTTTTTTTTCGAAACCCGCTCCCTCATAAGAACAGTGTATTAAGTTGATTTCAAAACATATTGCCTATATGTAATCAAGTGTCTTGAGCTTAATTTTATTTTATTGAAATCGTTTTTTTTATTTAGTTAAAAAGCCAGTAGGTACTTTATGTTTCAATGATGACTCATCACTTTATCGGAAATTCCGCCGAATCGATATCACGCCATAGCCATTGCTTTTAGCGATCGATGGACACGATTCTAAAGACGGAAGGATCCTCATATTGGTCTCCATCAATATAGATTAGCTTCTATTCAGCGGACGCGGTTTCGCCGCAGAATACATCAAAACGGACGTTCCATGGCAATTGTATCCTAATGTAATACCATATATCACATTAATACTATTCGTTAGATATTCACCCACATACTCATATATGCCTATACCTATATATATACCGGACCCCTAGAATCGGTAGCGGCGAGCTATGCTGTGGTTCTACTTATTTTGGTTATTCCTGCAACCGACTAGAACGGAACGATGACATAATTTCGTGAGTCTAAGTTTCGGAGGACACATCCATGGTTTATATCGATGTTTATCTATGATTACATGCATACACACACACTTCAAAATCTCATTCCTTCATTTCCTACCCTTTAGTCATCAGTGTGTCTTTGAACCCCGCCTAAAAGGCATTCGCGCTAAATCACATAATTTCTGTTTAAAATATATTCATATTAATAAATCGCAAAAATTCACGTCCACGTGTTTTAAAATAAATGGACTGTAAGAAAATACGTATCAGCGCCAAGGACTACAGTGACATTCGAAGGACTTCAATTAAAACAACAAGTGAGCGTATCATCACGATGACACCAGGTACACACTTACTTATTTTTTCACACACCGTTTCCTATTATAGTTATTAATTTTCCTCACAAATATTCAAACGATTTCATTGTGTTCAAGAAACGCACAAAATGATACGAAAACATAATACACGAATAAGGAAAGTTGCGGTCAAACTGAAGCTCTTTACTAACTAATTAAAAAGCAAAAGCAATACATCTCAATTGTACTTAAACATTCCCAAAAGCTGATAACATTCAAAGACACTCTCAGTGTTTGTATCGCATTAAAATTGTTCTAATTCAAGGATAATAATTTGAGAGTATCATATTAAATTTAAGCAACGTTTCGATTCTGTACGGAAAATAAACGCTCTAATTAAACGCCTTTTAAGCCCAAACAAGTGATGATTTACTCACGTAATTGAAAAGCGTAAATCACGTACAAGTAAGCAAATCAACTCGACAATCTACCCTCCAAATATACGCTCATTGAACTTCACACCTCGTACTAACTTCCTCACAATCTGTGACATTATTTCGTAGTAACTACATTGTAATCTGTGGTGATAGCGACTGTGACTGAAACTGTGTGCTCGAAAAATTCGACAGACTACCGTCATTGGACTTCCGCTTCATATCAACTACTAAGTATTCTGTGGCACGGCGCGTAGTAACAATGACTTAATCTGTGATTATATCTAGTGGTGTATATTCTGGCCCCCCTTGATTTATAAAGCGAGTGTCAGACAATCTGCGGCGTGACTTTGAACTGTAGACGCGGCAAAGGCATCGAAACCAATTAGTCGACAGTTGTCATGTTAATTAGAGATGTTAATATACCCACGTTTCTGTACGATGCTGTTAAATTAATATGCTGAAACACAGGATGATCAGGGTTGCGCAATATTTTGTCGTGGAACTCCATTTTGCAATGTTTTGCGTGTCTTACATATCGCCAGCATCGTGCTACAAAATTACAATGTGTAAAATATCTAGATTTAGTAAAATTCGCTTTTCTGGACACTACAAATAAGGTTGAAAATAGTATAAATAAATAATGTAATTTATGTTTTTTAAGCTTGTTGGTACTATTCGTATCATGTGCTAGTAACAGTTGTACATACTCGTAATCTTATTGCTGTGTTACATAATGTAATGCATTTTCAACTTTATAGACATTGTCAAGAATACTGAGTTTTATTGAATTAAGTTCAAGTTTAATACCCTTAAGATGTACCTAGTCAAAGTGTTAATCAAAAAAGTTCATACAGTCACAATTCAACTGACAAGATTATTGCAACTGATTGTAGACAATGTTTCCAACTGTTTGTATTCGAATCGCTGCGTAGCACTGTGCTAAGAGGCAGAATGACCTTGCCTTTCTCGTACTGTCACTCTTTTAAAAAAAAAAAAAATCTGCTGACGTTGATAGAAACTCTGTCGTAGTTGTCACATCTATAATGTCGTAAGTATAATACTAGTACATTTAGCCACATAATGTAAATAAATAAATAAATTGTTTATTTCCATAAATACAGTACAGCACAAAATTACATCATCAAGAGTTACACAATTTTTTAAAATTGTCTGTAAATTTACTGACGATAGTTGAACGTGACAACTTCAACTCCAAGCCTTAAATGGAACGCCTCAGAGCGAGGTAACGCCGCATGACGTCATGTTTTTTCGTGCATGCAGCCGGCTTCATCGAATTATAAGACGTTGTCACGTCACAATCTTATAGATGTATCGGAGGGCCCTAAACTAGGTGTCTGGGGCGCCCAATGTATTAATTTAATTTTAATTACTCCAAAAATATGAATTAACTAGCAGCGTCCTGTGGTTTCACCGGCGTAGTGCTCGATTGCGTTAATTTCCCCAGATAACAGCCTATGCCTATGTGTTACTCCAGATCATTATCTATCTATGTACCAAATTTCATCCAAATCCCTTCAGTATTTTTTGGGTGAACGAGTAACAAACATACATTCTTACAAACTTTTGCGTTAATAATATTTGTATAGTATATATAATTAATTGTAATAATTCCAAAAATACGAATTAAAGTGATAAAATCGTTGATTGTTTTGCCGTTCATTGTCGGCAGCGTTCTCCGGTTTTGATGGTTATTATTATGAAAGCGCTAAAAAGCATTTGAATTGCTTTCATAAAACAGGCTCCAGACAATGTTAAGACTGCGGGGGAATGGCTGGTTTTACTCCCGTATTCAAGGTTTCATGCGCGAAGTTAAACATAAAAAATGTAAGTACCATATCCTGACATACGGAGGAGATATTTTAAGACCGCTCTTAAGAAAGAAGCAAGGATTCCTCTTCTGTCCATCCCTCCTTGATAATGTTAAGCAATGTTAATGAAATGTTGCGAAACCTTGATTGCCTTGAGGCTAAAACATTCTCTTAATCGTGAGGTCTGGGTTTCGAATCATGAGGTCAAATTGGAGGTCCTGAGATTAGCACGTTCAAACAAATAAACTCTTTATAATATTAGTAGTACCTAGGTGATTGAGCTTTGCTCGGTTTAAACACTGAGTGTACTTAGATACCTGCAGATAAAGGGACAGTAATAGATTTTCTTATAAAAATAATATAAAAAAAATAATGAACTTGAAAAAAATCAAGCAGCCGTCTTCGGATTTCGAAGCCGGATTCGAACCCGGATCTACCGTTTCGTGACCCCGAAACCCCCTGCATACATAATTTCATGAAAATCGTTCGAGCCGTTTCCGAGATTCAGATTCTATAATATATTTATATCTATATACAACAATTGCTCGTTTAAAGGTATAAGATAGATTGTGGTGGTAGGACTCTTTACCGGCTCGGACTGGGGAAGTACAACACTTTTACAGTTATTCCACAGCTACGCAGTAAAGTGCAAATATTACTGTGGTCCGATTTGAAGGTAAATGTTTCCAGAAAAATTGCAGGGCAAAGAGATAACCATCTTATGATGTCTGGGGTGATGAGAAAAGTGCAGTGCTAGGTAGTGAGTTGGATTCTTGGCAAAGTGCTTTAATAGGCAGGCGTGTTTCTTACCACCAGGCGCATGTCTTACTTGCCCCGTGATCGAATATTGTTAAAAATAAATTTGGGTAGGTTATGACAGTGGCTGGTTATCAAAACGCAAACACAACTTAAACTATAATTGCGCAGAATTGCAACGAATTTTAGATTCAAATTACAGCGACAAAGAGACACGTTTTGACTGTTAGCCAACGGGAATACGTGTCCAGGAAATGATACATTTTGTAAGTAAAAAAATAAAGCACGATTTGATTTGAGATGCTCAAGGTCATCATTTTTGGTCTGGTTGCCTGAAAGAAATCACTCTCAGCAACAGGATTTATTGGGACTTCAAGAGCCTTTTGTAAGGCTAGTTCATTAGTAGGTACATGACAATAATGAGTTTTTTGTCAATCTTACATCGTTTATGTTAAAAGCAGTTTGAATTGTCTCGGTATGTAAAGCCATAGAAGCGTTTTTTGACAGCCCTATGCTGAGCAATCAGCGGAGGAGAAGTAATTACATGTTCATTAGTGTGACTGGAACGACACGCCACATCGCGTGACAACCCTACGTGGTGGATGTGCCTTGTAACTACGTGTTACCAAATAATTATATACTTAACGCGCACCGCTTTGATATGACAGATGGAGGCGTCAGCCCTGTTAATGCTCCCTCACTCTGAACTTGTGACTTCTGGCGGGTAGGTACGACGTACATTGTACATGTTCAATACTTGAGATGAAACAAAATTATTGCAGGATTTTTATTTTAAAGGTACCTACATATATTTAAGCAGTTGGCCTCAAGTGGCCTCTACTGCATGCCGAACTTAAGGATAGGTGCAGTAGGCATAAGGCCCTACTAACAAACTCATCATCTTACAGCTAACTATACTTGCGCGAATACGTAATGCTTACCTTAAACTTTTTGAATTTACCGTTACCGTTTTACTATTCAGAGTATTCACTATTTCAGCGAGTTAAAATATTTTTTTGTGTTGTAGGACCTATTATAGGCGGCATTATAGGCGGTGGAAACCTACCCATGTGCGTAAGTAATTCGTAGTAGGTTAGGTCCATGTTCCTTCTGCGCTAGCACAGATCGATAGATAGTAGAAGCTACCGAGTGAGACCAATTGCCATAAAATGCCGTTTGTAAAAAAAAACATGAACTTACTGGTAGCTTTACTAGTTTCTACTAGATAAAAATAAGAACTATGTGGTATTAGATTATGCTTTGTACACTTAATGGTTACGTCATTGAAAGAAATGACGCAGAATTTAAAAAAATAAAGTCCACTGATGTCAGTGTCTAGGTAAAAAATCAGTCGACCTAGGTTAACCTCATCTAAACATTGGTCATCATAATCACGATGAGCTATTTACCTAAACCTCGTTAGCTAATCAGGCGTCTGTTCTAGTAATGCGTTGCTGCAGAATTTACGAAATTCGTCAATCTATCGCTTTTAACCGCTTATTATTAAATATTACTTGACCTTAGTTTGGTCTATTCGAATCCGTCACAAATATCGTTCGGTCCTGTACCACTTCAACAGAATTCCACATACTTGGTTCGCGTAAGCTTCGAGCTTCGCGATAAATGTACATGGAAATAGAAGAAAAAAAACACAGTTATTACCCCCCAAATGCGCGTTGTAAGTCAAACGCCCCCGTCCATACATCGGCGCCCCATCCGCCCAACGCCACGCCTCGCCTAAATTATGGCATAAAGTGTACGGAAGACTAAACGAGAATCGACACTCGCGTGCGCCGCACGAGGCGATAAGTAAGCAAATGTCGTATTTCTCTCTCGATTCCGTAAGAATGGAACTGCGTATGGGCGCAATAAGTTACAGATGTTTGTGTGCCGGCGTTCCCTATATTTTAGCTGTAGTTGGCGAGAGCTCTCGGCTTAACTGCCCGAAATAAAATTGATAGGCAGATCTGGAATGAGTGTTATTACTTTATTAGGTAATCGCGGCAGATGGTTCGCTTTGGCTCGAAGTGTTCGCTGAGCTTTTGATGCGATTTAGAATATCTTAGTCGTTTTTATAGATAACTGGCAGCGCCCCGCGGTTTCACCTGCGCCGTTGCCGTTATTTTACGTGTTAAAAAGTGCTTATGTGCAAGACTACAATCTAACTTCGTCCAAATTTCCACTCGATCCGTTCCGACAGCATTGAGCAACTAACATCCAAACTTTCGTATTTATAATAAGTATCGGGGCAGGCTAAGTTGGCACTTGACTACCATCTCGTTTAATGTTAAGATACGATTCATGATGATGATGATAACGCAGTGGAAACCAATTCACTCTAGGCCTAAAGATGGCCAGATTACCTATATGATTATATTCATTATAAAATATCCGCTCAGGCAACTTATTCCAAAATGAAATGTTTAAATTATTACGAAAGTGGAGTCTGGATCTTTGGGACTTCAACCGTAAAGCGATGTCGCTTTTTAGAGCTACGAGCAGTTCAATAGAAAATGGCAATGTGGTATTAGATTATGTAGATCAGCTAGAGTCAGCGTTTCTCATACACCGGGTCATGAAAACAAAATACCGGGTCGCAATATTTTATTCAGATTTTTTTTAAAGTGACGATTACCTATATGTTACGAGACGAGCAGGACATGTGCCTAATGGTAAGCAACAAGCTTGACACATAACATATTATACCAACGTAGTATTGATTGTAAGTCAGTTAGCATTATCGCATAGCATGGATATAGCAGAGGACATTGAAAAAACGGTTGTATGGCATCTGAAATCATGTCATTATTTTTCCTCGATCCATATGATTTCGAGAATAGATACTATTAAATAAATACAGAAACCGACTTGAAGTAGAACCGGACCTTCGCATAAAAATTTCGTAATTTTTTTAGATTTATGAATTAAAAATAAGCAGCATTTCCATACTTTGCACTAAAATTACGAGACGTAACAAATAAATAATAAATATGTACCTAGTTCCTAAAGAGTTTTATTAATAATAATGCATTATTTTACGAAATGTCCAACCTGACCAACCAACCTGGGTCACGAAGTGGCAGTGTGAAATTTACCGGGCCATAGCAGAACAATGTTTGAGAAACACTGAGCTAGACAATCTCCAAAATGTATCCGAGAAAATACCCATAAACTTCCAACCTTGCGGCTATGTTCAATACTTATACCGTAATGTTTTGAAGAACTATGTATGTACATGTATCATTGATTGTTAAAAAGTAATGTTGCTTTTGTATGCCTTAAATTGCTTTCAGAGTTTTAAATAAGTTTAATAATAAGTATCGGGGCAGGCTAAGTTGCCACTTGACTACCATCTCGTTTAATGTTAAGATACGATTCATGATGATGATGATGATAACGCAGTGGAAACCAATTCACTCTAGGCCTAAAGATGGCCAGATTACCTATAGTATCTCTTGTGTAGGATCCTTAAAATTTTTAGTTATTAATTTTCTTCAACCTTCACTTTACCAGCGTGCTATCTTAATCCTAGTTATGTTTCAGGCGGATTCGAATATTACTGTTGAAATATAGATAATAATTATAAATATAAGAAACATGCAATATTATTCATATGAATGGATGTATAGTTTGACTTAAAATATTTTGATCAAAAGTACCGGCAAACTGTTCTAAATAGTTTAATGTACTTGACCAAATACGCAGTACCCTATCATAATTCAATTTGCTGACCTTTTTGACCGAACTGCGCAAATCCATGGAAAACCCCGGCCTGTTTACTTTCATTGTGCGAACTACAATGTGAAAATGGTCATGTGATTTTACGAAAGTTTTTGGTTTTTGTTCAAACAGTTAGTATAAATAACTTTTCTGACGTAAAATTGGATCTGTTTTCTCCTTCTACCCAAATCAATGTTCCAAATGTAAAGTGTATCATTAAGTACTAGTGTAAACCACATTATTAAATTTTTAATGTTAACGTTTTTGGCAATAATAACCTATCATCTGCAGAATGAAATAGATGGCTTAAAATATTAAACATAAAGCTTTAAATTATTGTTGGCACTTTTCTCTCAACACCGTTAATACCAAAAAAAGCTTGTCTTATGAAAGCTTTATGAAAGCTAGATAGTAGAACGGCGCTTCTACCGCCTAACGAAAAACGCTTTGATGCTTTGATATTGCTGTCTCTTTTCTTCTCGCTTGAAATGAAAGAGACGGCAATGCCAAAGCGTCAAAGCGTTTTTCGTTAGGCGGTAGACCCCCGGGACGAACGGCCAATAGTATCGTTACTTAGTATTCAACAAGTGTTGAAACGTAATTTCGAAAAAATAAAGTAGGTAATCACATCCATACCTACTATAAAAACAACATTCCCCACTTGAAAATAGAGCCCTAGTTTGAAAATCCATAGAAAAAAAATGTTTGCCTGTAAAGTCGGTTTACTGACGATAGAACGTGACAACGTCTTAAGAAAATACTGATGGAATGGTAGCATTTTTCAAAAGAAAATTTTAATTTCATTTGTTTAATAGATTTGTATGTAAAAAGTAATCAGTAGAATTTAGTCATTTTCAATCAAAACAATGCAAAAAAGCTTTTAGATGCCGGGGATCGAACCCGGGGCATTTCACATGCAAAGCGAACACTCTACCACTGAGCTACATCCTCGCTTGAACTACTGGTCGAAATAATTAATACAACTGTAACAAGGTAACGACCGACGGTCGTTACCTTCCAAGGTAACGCTACATGACGTCATGTTTTGCGGGCGTGCAGCCGGCTTCATCGAATTATAAGACGTTATCACGTCAAAAGTGTGTGTACTTATTTAGTACGCACGCGAAAAGTTCTTCTATTTATTGCTAAGAAGTCTTATTGCAACCATAGAACAGATAATATCTTTAACGTAGCAAAGTATTAACCTGAAGTTTTTGTGCTGACTAAAATAAATAAATACATATTGGTGGACAATTCACACACAACACCATCTGACCCCAAACTAAGCAAAGCTTGTACGATGGTGGCCAGATAGCTGATATAATACTCATAATAGTTTTAAATACATACTTATTATACATAGAAACACCCAGACACAGTGCAAACATTTGAATTCATCACACAAATATTTGCACTGGGTGGGAATCGAACCCACGACCCTCGGCTTCCCAGGCAGCGCTACTAACCACTAAGCCACAAGGCCAGGCAAAATGTTCACTACCTACCTAAGTTCAGTGTGTCGTATTCTCTTCACGGTATGCGCTCGGATCGTCAAAATGTTTCTCTCATAATTGTTTTCTAACGCGTCAAATATATATTTAACTTCAAAATCTTCGACAACATACTTCGACCACAATATCCTATTCTCTAAACCAAACGCAGAACATAATCGTCGCCAATTTCCAATTTACCGTCCTCTAAATATCCCAGTCCCTGGCAACCGAACTGTAGTGGAAATCATTGCGGTAACAGGCAGTCTCCTGTTTCCTTGTTACCCCGAACTGTGCCGATGCCTCATTTATAATGCACCCTTTGGAATTGCCACCGGCAGACTACATGTCGTTGCTTATTTGGAGTTATCAAAGACTATAAGTAAGTGGGATGATCCGAGCTCTCGGGCTTATTGTAAATGTGAGAACGCGACCTGAGTGTTTGATGGTTCGAAGTGGGTGTTTGTTTTAAATAAATCAAGGTGAAATAAATGTCTCGATTTAAAGGCAAATAAAACATACATAATTATGTATCTCCAAGTAAATCGACAGGCCACACGACAGTGTGGCCAGCCAAGTTCATTCAAGTAAACTGGCGAGCCGCACCATGTGTAATATTACATAAATCTTAACAAATTAATCCTACTTATAATATAAATTAGTAGCGCACCCGTGTACCGCAACGGTTATCGCGTCTGCGACAGATATGACCGGCCCACTGCCACTTCAATTTGCTAATGCGCTGAGCTATGTCGGTGACTTTAAGTTATCTGACAAATTGCGGATGCAATCCCTCAGAGAAACCCCAAGCATAGATAGCCCTTTTCGTAGCTCGCTGATAAACTTTGAGCTTTTCACTGTCACTGTCGGTGTCAATATTTTAGCACTGTAAATCATAACGAGTAGGACGCACTGATTGTACAGTTTTGTCTTAAAAATTTGAAGGATGGGTGACGAGAAGACTCGGTGAAGTTTCTCAAACGCTTCTTCGATTCTTCTCAGTTTCAAAGCTACTACTACCTAGTAGTCTTCATAAGTTTTATACAATGACTAGCGGTCCGCCCCGACTTCGTCCGTGGTTCATATATTGTCTATGGCACTCAACGATAATGTACATATACAACGGTGAAAGATTTTTTGAAATCGGTCCATGAGATTAGCGTGTTCAAACAAACAAGCTATTCAGTTTTATTATATTAGTATAGATTACTAGAACGCAACCTTTTCAACCCTAATCATGATATAATATTAGTGCTCTGTTGTCTGTGGTACACTATGCGTACAGGAAACAATATTTTTGCACAAACTTTTTGATTGTGTTAAGATACGGATAATAGTTGTACAACACAATTACTAATATTAATGATTCACTAATGTTAAGGATCAAGGCACCGTGTTGTGTAGTTCGGAGTGTGATGTGGTATTACGTGTCACAATACCTGACGCCGCCGAGGCTGAGGTGCGGAGATCAAACGCGGAGATAATCTTCCGCTTCTGTTACTACCGACGGGAACGGTATCCCTTAGGAGCAGAATCTCAATAAATTTTGAAACGAAAGGCAAACGCACTCCACCATGAATTGCTCTAGGGTTCGATACTATTTAATGACAATAATGACAATAATAATGATGGAAAATGACAAAAAAGTATGTACACACAAAAGTATGTATGTGTATGTATGGATGTACGCACGCAAGTAGGTAGTTGATACTTATCTTTATTCCTTGTGCTAAGTAGTCTAACTTCAACGTTAAACCATTAAATAGGGAATATCCCATCCCATTCCCATCAGATAGCAGAGGTCTCTTACCTCTCTCTACACTTTTCCCGGTCCAGAGCAAAAGTCTTCCAACGTTCCCTAAAAGTATCAAGTTCTGTCCCCGCCATCTCTTCCGTGGTCGTACATGTTGTTGTTTTTTTATAGCATAGAGTGACGAGACGAGCAGGTCATGTGCCTGATGGTAAACAACATGCCTGCCACATAACAGCACAGTAACACGCAGCTATTTGAACATGATAGTCCAAATCATTACCCAGCACTGCACTGCGCTCGTCACCCAGATATCTAAGATATTATGTCTCTAAGCCCTGTAATTTATCTGGAATCATTGCCCTTCAAACCGGAACACAGTGTTGTGGGACCTAATTAGTTGTTCGTTTGGCCCAGAGTTGTTTCGGTATTCGACATATATGTATATGACCCCCCCAGGCCTATTTGTCATAAGATTGTATAATCTTAGTTTTTGGTCATAAGATTGTATTGCGTATGCGGTCGGTGAGTTAAACTCCCAAGTACACTGCGCACCCTTCGGCGTTGACATACCCCGAGCTTCAGTTTGCGTGTCACAGACCATGTCCGTGCGCTGTACGTGAGGATGAGAGAATGCACAAACCCAAAACATTTCCTTTCTATGAAATACAATGAGAAGGATTTCCTAAAAACTTAAAAAAAATAAAGCCAGTATTTGTATAAACAGTGGTATAATCTCGCGTTCCCATCAGTCAACTATCGGATATAAAGTATCGAGTTTGGAAAGGCGTATTTATTGACGCGTGCGGCACAAGTTCGCTATTCCCCTAAATCGAATATTCGTCATGCGTCTCGACTGTTTGCCTACATCGGTACGAGTGTGTCGCACTGAAATACTTTATCTACTTTCGTTATGTAAATAGTGGTAGTTTTGATGTCCTGTCTGTTCGTGGGATACATTTGGGATATTTTTGAAGACAACATTTCATGAACTGCTTTGAGCTTTTCCTTACGGGGGAGGAAAGTCTCTAGAAAAATTGTCCTTCAATCCGGAACACAGTGCTTGCACTTGGAATTCTTTGCACATTAAGCTTAGCGACATAGAATAGATAATACAGATAGAACGGACACTCCCCACCCCCCGCCAGTTTCAAGCTTCCTTCCCCGCAAGCACCGCGAGAAGCACTCAACGAAGGGTTATATCGGACGATAATTTTCTATGAGAATACGACCATGATGCTGTATTATTTAACAAAATGGTACCAAATTTTTCGTCTATTATACGAAACAATAAGAGATTTTTGATTTCATAAGAATTTCTACAAAGATTGAATCATTTTTATAAACTGTGTTAGCTATTCTGGTTAGAAGTACGCGCCAACACTGAAGTCCTGTGACGAAATTATTAAACTCGTTGTTTTTAAACTGCGGCTTTCGTTAATCGTTGTGAAATACGTCAGTGGCGCCAAAAACGTATGGTAACGAGTGATGGCGCGGAGTATAGTTCGCAATTCACGAAGTCACTAGTCACTAGTGTTGCCAATTTAGTGGATTTTTTTACTAAGTATGCTACTATTCAGATTTATTGATAAGTGATTATTTCTTAGCATTCAACCGACTCAAAAAAAAGAAACAGGTTCAATATTTAGACTATCTGTACTTTTATGTGCGTCCATGTATATATTATGTCGGTCAATAGTGAACAATGAATATAGGATTTCATCTAGTAAGTAGTATGCTTATTTAAGATTTCGCAACAACCGTTCATTAAAACCAGTAAGAGGATACGAGTACATTGACTATTGGAATGGATAGTTCCAAAAAAAAAATAACGATATTTTTAAACTAAAACTTATTCAGTAATTAACGGCTTTGACATTGACTTATAAACTTTACCGGTTCTAGTACTACCGGTACTACTACGATTTAGTTTCATTTTTAACCAACTTCAAAAAAGGAGACGGATCTCAATTCGTTTATATGTTTGTTACGTAATAGCTCCATTTATTGTGAAACAAAGGACATAAGCCCAAATCACATTGAAAAAAACCCAGGTGCCACACCTGGGTTTTTTGATGTACCTCAGATTTTAAGTTATTAGTAATAATATTCTAAACTATCATCATCATCCGTTTGAGTGGCTAACCTGCGTTTTTTTGCCTGTAGAAGTTTTGTAGAAGTTCGTGTCAAAAGCTCGTTTTATGGAACAAAATATATTGTATAATTTGGTGTTAATGATATAAAAATAATATATACCGGCTGAGTCATAAAGATATATTATATCAAACAATGCACGAATATGCTTAGGTATAGAATATGCTTTGTATTCAATTATCAGTTTGCTTAAATCGCGGGTCAAATCTGGACAAGTACTGGCACAAGCACAGCACTAGCATAGGCCTGGGATATGAGGCGTACTTGAAGAGAGGTATATGCTAAGATGTTACGAAGATGATGATGATGATTACATCGGATTGCAAACAGTATTGGTGAACTTTAAAAAAAACGCCTACAAAACTACACTGATAAAAAAACATGTTAGCCACTAATTTGGGTTATGGGAGTGGTGTAATTTTTTTTCCTAAAATATATTTACATACAGTTATTAGATTTTTTTGAGATTAGATACAATTATTTTGTGCCGAGGTCAGGGTACGATTTGGGCCATGTCTCCTTTGATGTTTCTTTTTTTTTGGTAGATCATAGTTTTGAAACATGAAAACAAAACTAAAAATTACTTTCGTTTATTTTTGTTCAAGTTTTTTATGATCGTCGTTGAAATTTGGTCAATTAAGTTTCTGAATTTAATTTGAAATTAAAACTGATTTTTGTTTATTCGGCGCAAATATTTTATTAAGTAATGACTTCAACCTTAAAATGTTATTTGAGTATAATAGACTCACTCACTATTCTCACAATATTTAAAGTTTTATGCGATTCTTACTATAATGCGAATAAATAAATCACTATTTATCAACATACAAAAGTTATATATTTTTAAGCAATTAGTAAAAAAATAAATCCGGAACTAGCAACATTATCCCGCGAGACACGAGATCCACAAGGCGGCCATAGTAACAACAATTCGGAATGTTTGTTTACAAAATTAAATTGTAGTTTTGAGTTGAAAAATTATGTTGTTCTTTACTGTGGTGAGACATGCGATGGAAATAATTAATAATTAGTTTGTGCAGTGTATACTCTGATTATAGTGAACTGTGTGTAAATGCAACTTATGGACGTAGTTTTACCATCTAATGTGAAATACACGATATGTGGAGTGATTAATTAATATATTGTCAGATTAAAGTTTTCTCTTTGGGTAAGTGTACTTAACTAAAAATCAATTCGTCCATGGTACCTTTATTATCTCCTATTTTGTTTTAAATCTTCTCCCTTCTGATTGTTGATGAAAGTTATATTTACATTAAAGATCGAACACTAACTAGGTAAGATTATAGGTCACTTAACACAGGCAGGTGAACTCACGAGTCACAGCTATTCCATAAAATAATTTAGTAACCCTAGGTGACACGCACACATGCGTAAATGTGTTCGACCGACATATGCGTAGTTGTGTGAGTGTAGGTATGTCAACTGCACCGTCTGTATGGATTTTAGGCCGAGTGTCCGGGGCCTGTTAGCGATAGAATGATTGGCAAAGTAATGGAGTCAAAATCAGACGCAGCAAAAAGTTCCAACGAGTACAGAAATATTTCCAAAAATTGCGAAAAATCTAAATCTGGCATTATCGTGTGCCAACTTCAATGACAGTAAGTCGATCGGTTTGGATCGACATGTAAATAAATTATTTATAACATCCTTTCTACTTATTGAACATGTTCTTATAAATGTTCCATGCTGCCGCTCATATTATAGATGGTAGTTTATACTCCCAAAATACGTTAAAGACGTTCCAAAGACTTGAATGTAGAGGTCTGACTCCATTTTTGTAGTAAACACATCTAAACTGTAGAAAACGTTTCCCGATTGGGGATATCCTTCTGGACGTAATTTGAGCGTCTTCGAATAATTTATGCCAAAATTTCGATGCAACTTTATGGACCATGTGCTCGGCAAAACTAGCGAATAGAGGCAATTGGCACACGCATTTCTAATCATGGGCAGACTAATCACACTCAAACCACTATACAACAATGGTAAATATAGATGTTAAGCGACAATGGATTCTACGATGGAGCATGTTGATGTCGCTCTAGCATGAGCGAACCTGCTTGCTAGAGCGGGCACCGCTGGTGCGGGGGCTGCGGACGCTAAATCGAGTTGCAGATAGAATTGACTTGTTCATTTGTTCGATTGCAGATTAAGAGCTGTGTTATTTGAAGTATGTTAATCATTATTATTATTGAATTTCTTTTCCAGTATTATTATTTTAAACGTGACTGACAATTGTTAATTTGACATTTAATTGTTATTATATGTTTTGTTTTGACATTAATTTCATTTAAGTTTAATTTAATGTAAATGTAATTCATGTTTTTTAATTAATGGCTTGACATACGTATTGGCTTGACTGTGAGTATGTTATGTAGCTATGACATAAATAAATAAATATTTACCTAGAAGAAACCGATTCACTCTTGATTTGAAGACACAAAGATTGTAACCATCGGGGAGAACCCACTCAGGCAACATATTCCACAGCTTAGATGTCACAAAATTAGAGTCAAATCTCTTCGTTGATGATGATATCGTCTATTCCTTCCTATTTTAAATCAAATATTCGGCATGCGTCTCGCGAGTGCGTCGCACTGAAATACTTTTATCTACTTCCTTGTGTAAATACTCGTAGTTTTGATGTTCTGTCTGTACGTGGGACTGGCCGGGTCAGGAGTTCGGCCGATTGTGATTTTATGGCATTCATTTGTCCAGCACAGCTGTTTGGTGACCGATATTGACAAATATAACACTAGGTACATATAGTATTGTTATATGAATGAATGAATGAAAATTCTTTATTGTTCACACCATAAAGGATACAAACAATTTAGGAAAAACAGTAAGACTAGTGATAGAACTGGCGGCTTTATCGCTAAAAGCGATTTCTTCCAGGCAACCTTGGGATGGACAGAAATATTTGAAAACTGAAAGCGTGGTCCGCAACAATTACTATTTAAATAATAAGACTGTGAGATAAACGTACATTCTAATAGTGTTACATACGACTACATAAAACTACTGAAAAACTAAATACACTAATAAATAAAACAAATTATAAACATACATAAATATACTGACAAGGTAAATAAAATAAATAAATGTACCTAGTTACCGAGATGACAAACAACTGACGAGCAACAGATAACAGCATGAATGTAAAATTTTAAGTGATCACAGAAAGTGGAAAAAAAAACATTAAATAAATTACAAAGATTACAGTTTCGACAAATAAAACTCTTTCACATGGTCTTTAAAAGTAGTAGTAGGTATATCATCGCTGTCCTACTTATTAAATATAAAAAGTAGCCTAAAGTATGTGGTGAATATGAATGAATGAACGTATTAGGCGAGTTACGACCGCTGTAGTCACGATAAGATTGGAAAGAAACTCCTCTCGGTTATGATTTTTGTTCCATTAAGAATATAAGATCTAACGTTAAAGAATATTGTAATCACCATTTATTATTATCCGTCTCGAAAGAAACCGTCGACATTAAATGAGCTTAAGGGAAAAAAAACTACCTTCAATTTAGTTTCCTAACCAATTCGGAAAGAGGTATTGGTTTTTCTTTCCTTTAATAGACGCAGAGAATACTTTTTATGTGGTTTTCTTTGTACAGCCATCTCGAGACGATCACTAACGCAATATAAATGTAAATCGGAACTTCTTTGAGGCATCGGACGGAAGGTCCAATAAATATTGGCAACCGCTGTTTCTGTGCCTACTCAACTAATGCTATTTTAAAAGTGTTTTTTCAGCATTCATAGTCTTTTATTACTTAAATGCTATATTTTGTTGTTTTTCGTCGTTTTCCTCGCCTCTATGTTATTTCTAATTACTTAATATACAGAAACGGGTTGTAAAATTGGTTCAGTAGCTTAAGACTTAATCGATAGTGAACTTTTTTGTCGGCATTTTATTTGTATCAAATACGGCTTTTAACTGAGTTTGACAAGACGAAGTTATCAATTCGGCCGGTATTCTTTGATGTGTGTACATCCCTCTGGTTTAACCTGCTTTGTTTCCAAAGTGTGCTATCAAATTCTGAGTTATAAGTTTTCAGTCCCATTGAATACCAATTTTTTCGTTAGTTTCCTAGGACCTTAAACCATGAAATGGTAAAAACATTTGTTCAACTCCATACGACATTCACACAAGATCGACAAAAGTGGGGTGCTATAAATATGACGTGTATTTCTGTGTAACTGTTTGTGATCACAAAATAGCGGATGTAATGAAAGGGTTTGAAATTAGGTTCCGAGTAACTCAGACATGAGTATTACCAAATTGTTCAGCCTAAATTCATTTACTATATAGACTACCGCGGGGCGCTGCACTAGCAGCGCCCCGCGGTGTTACCCGCGAAGTTCCCGTTCCCGTTGTTTTTCCGGGATAAAAAGTAGCCTATGTGTTCTTCCAGACTATAATCTATGTGTGTTCCAAATTTCAGCCCGATCCGTTCATACGTTAGGACGTGATTGAGCAACAAACATCCAAACATCCATACATTGTTGTGTGTGATGTCCACCAATATTTATTTATTTATTCACATTTATAATATTAGTAGGATTCGTGTTATATGTATTTAAATTTAAAACATAACACAGGATTTAATCGTGATCTAAATTAGTCTTTAATTACCTACCTCGACATTTTAGCAGCATTACGACGCGACGGTCGTGGTCACGAAAAGAGTAGTCCCTGTGTATTGTTCAATACAATGTGATTTTTAACCGTGAAAGTTTAAAGTCTATTCGTGTTAGTTTGAAAATTTAATTCCCGATCTGTTCGTTGAAGCAGTTTAAGAACTCACTTCGCGCATGTGTTACTTTATACGAATACGTAGCATTGTAGTTTCCTTTGTGAAATAATTACCATATTCACATCGCAATTATGTTATTCACTTGCTGCAGAAGTTTTCCGAGTAGAGATATTTATGAGCTTCCGGCTTACGGTTCTGTGTTCCTGGTGACTCTGTCATGTACCGGTGAGTCAGTAACTTATATTTAGTCAGAAATTCGATTTATCTAGAAATTAATTTATTAATAAACTAAACACCTGTCTCGAATTTGCTCGAGTAAATGTTTGACAATTATTCTAAATTCATTCACATTCATCAATATTCCGACTATCAATATTCAAATCGAGAGTGAATCAGCTTCATCGTAGATCGCATCGTCGCTTAACATCAAGCGAGATGGTGGTCAAGTGCGTACCTAAAATAATAGTTAAAATAAAAAAGACTAATCTACGTTCCAAATTTCAGCCTTGACGCGTTCAGTTCTTTAGATGTAATTGAACAACAAACATTGAAACTTCGTAATGTTACTAAGATTAGTAAGGCTAACTAAAATTTAATTGACGCTATAGTTTCGTAACTAGTACTGTTAGTACCTAGTTAGTAACTAGTACATACTACTTAACTTAACCGCTTTACAGCGATGCCTGGTTCTTATAATTTCGAGTATTTAGTAATTAATTTAGGTCTGCCGTTAGTATGACGTCATAGTGAAATAGTAATGCCGCACGCATGAGTTACAACTCCAAACATACTCTGGCAAAACTTGAATTCAGGGGTTGTATACCTAAAATATTGACATACCCGTAGTTACAGGTATATCAATATTTTATTAACAACCACGTCATTTTTCACAGTAAACAACAAAATATGAATTCTATAGTAACCAAGTAACTTAGACATTATTAGTTCATTAACCGCTTGAGTTTTTGGCGTTTTTTACTCACGTGTGTAAAACCGTCAGATAACAATCTGTTATAATTATTATAAAGTAACCTAACCTATCGTGGGTCTAAAAATAAGGGTCTTTAATAATCTTACGCGTTATATGTATTATGTATATCCTTGAGCGCACGCGGTATTGTTATCGCCAGTAGACATAGGTACAAGGCCAGCTCTATCTATCCTAGTCGCGTACGCATTGATCGATTACCGTAATAGAAATTATTGCAAGCATTGTTCTAAACAAATCAAATGAATGGTACTTAGTTTCTGTTTGCGTGGTATAGTTTAGAAATTACGGAATTAACGTAAACATTTAACTTTATGTACACACTATTAAAAGTCAGTACCGCTGACAGACCTTGGGACCTTAGCCACGGCCTTAGTCCAGCACAGCACAAAATGTAACTCACAGATGTTTCGTCAGGTGCCTGATTAATTTGAATAAATTAATGAATGTCTTTGAAACACGTCTTTATTAGAAAATGTCGGTTTCTCCACAATACTTCGTTGAAGTTAGTGATACTGAAAAATATTTATAAATGTACAGTCATGGGGACTGTCGATTGAAGTGAAAACTTATAACTAAGAACTTTGGTATGAAGCAACACTAATGTCGCATAATACGACACCTGTATAGTTACTGATATAACGCATGTCGATGACACTAACTCACAAAATTTTACTCTACCAAAAATTGCTCAACACGACTAAATAACTATTCACTTCGAAAACTTGTGCAGTTATGTTCAAGCATGTTCCTTACTATCAGACGCATATCTAGCTCATCCTGTCAATCAATATTATGAGAAAACAACTTACACACCAGCACTGTGAAAATATTCCGAGACAAATAAGTTTCGAACCCCCGACCACACCTAGAAAATCTAACGTTCACTATATTTATATTTGAAAAGCGCGAATGTCACGTGTTGTTTTTACGGGTAGTTCCACAGGAGCGTGCTACGTTCGAACCAGGGATGTTACGGAGGTTCGACTACGACTCCGCTAAGTCGGAACTTCCGATTATTATTACACCTTCGGTTCCGACTTCGGCTCCGAAATTTGTATATCGGAGGTTTTAATAGGAGGTAAGGTGTATAAATATTTGAGATAATTATGTTGGAAAATTGGAAAGTAAAAATATATATAAAATCCCAACCCCTTAAATCAATTGCCCGACAAGGTCTATCGTGTCCACGTGTTTGACCAAATAATGTTGTATTTGCCCCCAATAAAAATATATCTCTTAAAAAAATATCACTTTTGATCCTGCCTAGGCCTCCGACTTCGGTTCCGACTCCGATAAATCAAATTTGAGTACTCCGACTCCGACTTCGGTTCCGATAAGATATCCGTTACATCCCTGGTTCGAACTAGTAGAGAAGTGAGACTCTGTGACGTCGAGCGTCTTCCTCACGTCTGCATCAAATATTCTGTGGGCCTGGTGTGTGCCCAGGATAAACAAACCTTAAGGTAGAGGCGAGTTGCTTGCGAGTTTCAATGTTTAATTATGTTTGAAGGGATTTTGGTGCCCTTATCGTATTATAAAAGGGTACGTTTATTTTTGTATTCAAGATTTTTCCTCAAACTTTGCTTTGGTGTTTTTTCATTCGTTCTTTTTTTTATGGGAGTAAGCTGTTTCGTTATTTTTTTCTCGGTTATAATTTTTTTTTTTCGATATTGAGATACACAGTTTTATTTCTCTAGGTGTCGATGGTGTAGGGCGATGCTGTTAGATTGATAATAATTAATTGAAAACGTCCTTATAATATCAATAGATACGGCATTTTGATTGAAATTAAATTTTAAAAAAACATTACAAATGAAATATTAAAATCGCCGATAAATAACGTGTCGCGTAATTTGTAAGCAGGGATATATTAAGATATCCGAACAAAGCGGGAACGGGCCGCTACTTATCGATACAAACAAAACTTTTACTCGTCTAAAAGAGTAGTTTTGCTTGGTTTATTATAATTCATAATTAATCACAGTGCACACCCTCCGGTTATTACCTACTGAAATATATATTACCACAACTGATCCATACTTACTGTCAACGGAAATAAGTAACGTCCATCCGTTACCTCGAAAGAAACTAATTCCTTTGCCAATAATGTAGTTTGACAAACGCCGCACCGCCACAACGTATCGGCAACATTTTCCCCAATAATGCTCTAACGCCAATAAGTATTTCATATTGGTGCCATCATTAATCTTGCCTATCGCGGCCTACCCATTCAATTGACTGGTTATTTCTACGGATAAATTATGAAGTTCCGCTTTTTGTATGGGCCACCGATGATAGCGTACAGCTGGAGTATAAGTAACGCCGACGTCAAACCGCAATAGACAGGAAATAATAGTCTTTAGGAATAGACCGATGACTGTTCAATTTGTCATTTTTTTACAACAAGTGATACATCAAAAAACAAAATGGTATATACTATTTTATTTGTTTATTTCTTATTTACAAGAAACTATATAAAAAACGTATTGAAGTAAATAATATTAAAACTACTACAATATTAGTGCTGGTTACATACATTACTATACTTTTAATACACCTCTACATAGTTCCAAAAATTCGAACGAAGAGTATAGTATGTAGAATAATTTTGTGATATGAATGTCTAGAATGTGGAATGCGTTACCTGAGTGGGAACCCCCACTTGGTTCCCACACTCCAGGTGGTTACGATCTTGGTGTCATCAAATCTTTGCTTAAAAGGTAAATTCAAACAAAACAATTTTCGGAAAAGTAACTATAGTCAAAAGTTTGCAATAAAAACATAAAATTTGGTTACAATTGAAGTGGACATGCCATTGATCTTTTCTCGCCCAAGAGAGACCAATAAATTTAATTTGTTTAGCATACCTAGTTACCTTATATTTTCAAAATAAAGTTTTGTTAACAAACCTGATGAATAATGCATCTCCATTGGGTATGTCCTCGATGACGGAACCAATATCGGTTATTTACTGGTACTCTTTCAATGGTCTATAGAACTGGGCTTTTTGTGCCATCGCGGGTTGATCTTTTAGGATTATCGGGTTAAGCGAATTTGGTTAATTACACGAAATACTTTTTGAGGGAAGAGGGTAGAGAAACATTTTCACAGGGGTTATTTTAAAGCGAACATTTACAAAATAGTTCTTGACCAGAGGTTTGATGTCACTTTCGTTACACGAACTTAACCTGTGAAATGCTTTGCCTGATTATAAACTAACCAGCAGCGCCTCGCGGTTTCACCCGAGTACTTCCTGATCCAGTTATTTCCAGGGATAAGAAATAGCCTATTTGTTATTCCAGACCATTATCTATCTATGTACCGAATTTCATCAAAATTTCTTCAGTAGTTTTTGCGTGAAAGAGTAATAAACATACCATAGGTACCATATGCATTTATTCATACAAACTTTCGCGTTTCAATATAAGTAAGATCTAACTTAACCTAACTGTAAGATTATGATGTCACGCGTTAGATTATAATATGACGGTATTTTCAATTTGCGCTGACACTGAACAATGATAATATATCATCATCATCATCAACATCCCATTAAACGTTCCCACTGCTGGGACTCGGAGCCTTCTCTCCCAAAGAGAGAGTTAAGGCCATAATCCACCACGCTGGCCCAGTGCGGGTTGGTGGATGACACATGACTTCGAAAGATTCTAGGTACATGTCGGTTTCCTTACGATGTTTTCCTTCACCGTTTTAAGTTAGCGGCATTACGCACATGACTTCGAAAAGACAGTGGTGCGTGTGGGGTTTGAACCCGGGGTCTCCGGATCGGCAGTCGCCGTTCTCCCGACTAGACCAGCCGTAACAATGATAATATATGCTTACTAACAAACCATAAACTCTAGAACAACTATCTCAAAAGTGAATATAAACATTTTAAATATGTGCTCCAACATTCACGAACTACATTAAATAATTTACGCTTTAGTCACGCTTTGGTAATATTTCATGTAAAAACTAGCGAAAAAATTCATAAACAAAATTTTAACTGAATTCACGCCGATGTTTTCCTCGCGAGCTCCCGTTACTCGCATATCATCATTATACAAGTTGAAAAGTTCGCTGTAGCGATACCCTGGCGGTTAGGAGCCATAATTAAAACTTGCCGGCTAGTTTCACCTTAAAACTTATCTCGTTAAAAGTTGCCACCTGAGAGGAACAAATAGTCTTCCGCGACGGAATCCCAAACCGCAACTGACGGAATAAATCAAACCTAATTCATTGTTCCGTGTTCGAATAAAATGGTCACAACCATCCTATATGTGTGTAAGACGAAATGTATCGATCGCTTTTCAACAACCTTTTTTTCTAAAGGGTGCGTGCTAACCACCACCACCATCAACAGCCCACTAAACGTTCCCACTGCTGGGACTCGGGGCCTTCTCTCGCAAGGAGAGAGTTAAGGCCATAATTCACCACGCAGGCCCAGTGCGTGCTAAACATACATCATATCGATTAGTGAGTGATGTAGTAAGTCATCGTCATCAGCATCTGTTCGTCCACTGCTGGACATAGGGGCTGCATTCGCAATGTAGTAAGTAAATTGATTTAATATCTACGCTTATCTTATTATACCTTAATCGAAATTTATCGGTTGCTTTACAAAATACTTCAAAAATGTTTTTTGTTTCAAGTAATGGGCGTAAGGTAAAATGTTTAGCTAAGTTTGCGCAGAAGATCGCTCTTTGTTGGAACACATCAAGATTAGTACCAATTGGTTTGGTACGAAATTGTTTACATTGATCTATAAAACAACCGTGAAGGCCTAGTAGATGAAAGTTTCGATTCACATTCGTAAGGTCGTGGGTTCGAATCCCGTTCTTCGTTCCAATAAGTTTCTCCTGAAATCCAAAAAAACTGAATTGGAAGTGAAGAATTAAACTGATTTTAATTCATTTTTTTTTTGGTTCAACATAAGAAAGTTTCCTTTCAAACGCACGCATATAAACGAATCTCATCTTTTTCGGATATAGGCTAAAAAGTATTGTGCGCTCAAATAAAATGGCACACCTCACATGCTCACTTTATAACATCGTCGAAACGTGCCATTCTCTTTTTATCATAACGCGAGTAATATCGCATAAAGTCAGAATATTAAAAATGTTATTTATTTAGAAGCCGAAATGAAATCCCGAAATACTTTATTTAGCGCGAGGAGGTACAATAAAAATTTCATTTGCTACCATGACACCTGGTTTTTTACGTCACCTAATAAATAATATTTTCGTTCTATCCTTTGTCGTAATATAGCTCTACTTGTGATAGTGATATACAGAAATAATAAAATACGAGAATTATTTCTGGGATGCAGGAGGTTAGGAGTTTTCTCGGAGGGTTCGCATTTTTGCGGCGTCTTTGGCTCGCCACGAAAATGCGAAATTTCTGTCTTGTCTGTAAAAAGGTACGCTTTGTGCGCGGACACGTTTTGAACTGACTGTTTTCATATTCATATTTCGCCACAGGTGGGCCGCATTCAGATGTGTACATGTCCAAGGTTATGTGATATTAAAATATTTATTTTTAGAATAGTCTGCTCACCTAAACGCGAAAAATTTACGAAATGGCTAGGCACTAAGGCTATTTTACTCGTACTATGTTTCTAGATGAAAAGTGTTATTCCAGATAAGTTACAGGGCTTAGAGATATAACGTCTTAGATCTCTGGGTGGCGAGCGCAGTGCAGTGCTAGGTAATGATTTGGACTCTTCATGTTCAAATAGCTGCGTGGTACTGTGCAGTTATGTGGCAGGCATGTTGCTTACCATCAGGCACATGTCCTGCTCGTCCCGTCACTTTTTATAAAAAAAAAAGAAGACTATCTTTTATTAATAACATACTCCTTAATTTATTATACACATTAACATTTGTTGCAAAATATATAATAGTCAACCAAAAACTCCCTTTCTTAAATGTAACATTCGGGTTCTGAGGGACCTATTAAGCAAAAAATCTCATTGTCATCAATCTCATCAATGTCGTTGATCTTTTAATAATTGTTTTAGTTCACAACTCTAATACAACTGAAACTCTTAAAGAGTTTGAAATACGGCCGTTAGTTATTGTCTAAAAAGACAGTTAAGTGTTGTCTTATTGGTCGACGCTCTGTCCGTTTTCAGAGTGATCAGGAGTTCAATTTTGAATTCACACGTCTGTGATCATATGTGATTCGATATTGCTCGAAGTAGTAAGCTTCAATCTACATGCTGACTCGAAACTACTCGCCCTGACTAGTGACAATCATAGATGCTCGATATACCGACGCACGAATGTGGCTTTCTGTATACACAATCGGTGGCAAAGCGTTAATTTATAGTTCCAATGTCCAAGAGAGAGAACTATGTAGTATCAACCACTACATATTGGAGACTGCTCAGCTCTCCCATGCTGTTCCCTCGAATAGTTGTGCTGCGTTTGCTTTCAGCCTGTGCACGATATATACGTTCTATGTTGATTTTCTTGATTACATGTATATCACATGAATTTATAACTTTGACGAGTAAAAGCGTTACAAGATGAATTTCACTCACACCCAACGAATCGAACTCCCAATGGACGAGTGCTTGAAAGCTGTTCACGCCTTTGATCTACCCTCATGCCATCCCAATAAAATGAAACAGCAGTGAGAACGATACCCGGACTATTTGTTCTGAGCGACAGCAATAGAAGTGTTCAGACGTGTGAATCCTAAAAATTCGGCACCGGATCGTGTGAATCTATACTTCCGAGGCGTCGACTGGACATCCCCGTTTCGTTCCACCTAGCATTTTCGCAACGGACAGCGAACCAAAACTAGCCCGGACTAAGAATTATAGGTTGCGTTGTTTTTGGCACAATCCGCGACGATTTATGCAGCGACATCAACTGCACTCATAAAGTGTGCATGCAAGCGCTCAACACCCAACTGATTCATGGCCCTCAGTCTGTTTCGGAATACATAGTTTATAGCGCATCTCCGCGACAACGTTCCGAGTTGTCTCGTCGCGCGTTTCAAATTTAATCGCACAGAATTAGTTTGCGGGCGTGTGATTTAAGTAGCGTGAACGCGGCCGACAACTGGGGCTTTTGAACAACCCTGTCTTGGTTTACTGGGAACTTTGAGCCTATTAAATTAACTGCAACTTTGCGCGCTGTTCTCTACATGCTCGCTTCTGGTGGTGGTTGGTGATTATGTTTGTGTGATGGTAAGTTATGATAGAACTTAATTAAAATTAGACCCTATAATTCTAGGCGTTTCTTCGTTCTTTACACCATCATGAACATATTTAAATAATAAATTTATGTAACACAATAATATATATACAAATAAATTTTGTTCTGGCTCGCATGGCAACGGTTGTAAAAAAATTGGTGCAAAGGTTATCAACAGTCCCAAACATAGCTGATGACCGCTTTGAAGAAAAAATACTGTTAGTGTACTTAATACAACATATTAACACGAGAAAAAACAATCTAACCCTCGGTTGTTACCACACAAATATTACGAGGAGTAAGAAGTATAGTAGTAGGAGAAACAGGACTAGCAGGACATGTGTCTGATGGTAAGCAACATGCCTGTCCATAACAGCACAGTGACACGCAGCTATTGGCTCATACTTGAGACCAACTACCATGGGACCTTGTAAAAAAAGAGAGGTAGAAAATGTATGTAAAAATTCAACTATCATGTAATTTAATAAAATCTTGCCAGAACGCCGAATTACACTCGTAAGCTCTGTTGGTGCAGTAATTATTAACATAAACGTAGTCTAAAGTCTAAAATGGAGCGTCAAAACGGTGACCAGATTTAGGTTGTCGGTCGTATAACTATGCAAATCGGGCGTGTTTGCCTGTCTCATTCCAGTTCGACCAGACTTAATTGCATTCACTATGAAGTTTCCCGCCTTTTAGCAGACAACTGTAGGAACATTAGTGAATTCGATAGGTTTATAATTCCGGTGTCAACTTTCATGGTGCGCTTTGCGATAGGACATTTTTACTAATAACATTCGATTTTTAAGCCATATAGACTCTTAACTAACTGTGTTTAGCTTGGTTTGCTGTTTTTGAATTCGTCAAGGAAAGCGATACGATTGTAGCTCCAATTTACTATATAAATAAAATGTATATTATTATTGTAAACAGACTAATATTTTGGATTGTGTGTTTTTAAGCAGAAAAATTAGGCTCTTGTCAATTATTTTTTAAACTCTGTAAAAATCTATTAAATTATTTTATTACAATCTTCCACTAGGTACTTCATGCACATAATTATTTATGTTAAGTAGCTATGACATAAATAATAAATAATTTTTGGTAATTACAAAAGAAGTAAAACGACAATTCTATGTTTACTGGATATAGGCAATGGATTGGTAATGGAATTATTTATTTATTCCGTGTTTGCCTGGAAGAGATAATTTTCAGCTATAAGACCGCCTATTGTTACTTTATTTTAAAGTTTTTATTTACTTGTATTTGTTCAATTTAACTGCAATAAAGATTTTATCTATCTTTAGTGAAAAATAAGTGTGACAGAGAAAGCTAGACATGAAACGATGATCAAATCTAAGGTGATTGTATCTAATAAACTGATAAAAAACTACCGCTAGATTAAATCGCGGATCATGGCATGCCCTGAATAATAAAATACGTGGATGCGAATCGACCCTACAGAAATAGAGCATGAATTTCAGTGGATGAATCTTCCGCACTGCACGGTCAGTTTCCTTCGCGAACGGGACTTCCACTCTCTTTAAGCCGATATTATCCAATTCCGCTTAGAATTCTTAAGAAAATAATAAGAAAATGAAAACTAGAATCCTTGCGCATAAATAAGATGAACGCGCAATGGAAGGAAAATAAATGGGGTGTTATTTTTTTAATGCAAACGATGAAGAATGTATTCAGTGAACAGTGGATATAATAAATTAATGTTTATGTTTTTGTTTTCAGGTAAGGTTTCTGCCATTTTAAGTCGAGTTTGTGTGAAAAGTTTAGGTAAGTATTGAAGATAAGTATTTGTCAAAAAGCTTAAAACTGAAATGAATAAATCATATCATTACCCAAAGTATCTTATATATATTATGTATATAAAATTCTCGTGTCACAGTGTTTGTTTCCTTACTCCTCCGAAACGGCTTTACTGATTTTAACCAAAATTTATATGCATATTCAGTAGGTCTGAGAATCGGCTACTAGCTATTTTTCATACCTTTATTTATATGGCAAAACAACGTTTGCGGGGTCAGCTAGTATCTCTATAATCACGAACGCATTGTAGTGTTAGATAAAATTATTTGAATTTTTCATGTTTTAATAGCTGCGTGATACTGTGCTGTTAAGGGCGGGCGGTATATTGCTTGCTATACATATGCCATGTATGATATGCACGTGTGCACTCTCCCATACAGTCGGACACGTACATTTACACACATCAGTGGGTCCATTACACGCGCAAACTTGCGTTTATATGTGCATGTCAGCCTATCAGTGACAACGCACACGTGCAGATGTGGCCGACTCTATAGACACAGTTTTTGTTTTAGCGAGACAACGTCCGATTTTTTATACGCCTATGTATTATTGTTACGTGTACTAATATTTATATTTACTAATAATTATTAGTTTGGATTTCATTATTAAGAAATCGCGTGTGTTCCTAAGAATAACGTAACCTTAAAACTGGCTGAGATTCTTCGCAGTTAAAATAACATTGGTGTGTTTGTGTTTGGAATGTTGGTTGACCGGAATTGCGCTTCACTTCGTTAATGGCGGAACACTAATAGTGTGGACACTAACTAATTCGATTTGTCGAAGCCCCGTTTAAAACATTAGCCGTGGCATGACAGACCCCGTCGCGTGCACCGGTAGCGTGTTGTAATACATTAATATCCGACCATGTTCATAAATGTCCGAGTGACATAACAATTTGTTCAATTTGGCCATCAAGAAATGCATTAACCAAGGAAGTTGTAAAAATGGTATGAGCATCTGAAAATGTTCAATGAAACCTTATTTGGAGCTAAAATCAATGTTGTATACAAAATCGTCAGTCTCGATGAGGTAGGAATCTTAATTATGTATCTGTCATCATTGAGAGGTACTACATGTCAGATTAATATAGAGTGCGTTCCAACACATACACACACATGCTCACACACACCACAGGAGAGTGTGAAAAAGCAGATTACAGCTTTCTGTAATAAACATAAGCAGACTACTTTATTTTTCCACTGTAGTACTCGGGACATTCTCTCACAAGGAGAGAGTCAAGGCTTTAATCTGGCCTAGTGAAAGTTGGCTGATGAAAGAACCACGTCAGAATTCGATAAATCGTACGCACTCCAGTTTAGTTAGAATATCCTTGGATTTACATTATGTTTGATGTGTAAATTTTGTTTTCATTAATCTACTTTAAGGTTTAGGTACTACACTTTTTGATAGTTTAATGTTGGGTAATTTAATAACACCTTTGTCGTTTATGTGACAATTTACGAATGAAGCGTAAAAATGAACACTTAAATTGTATACCTACCATATCCAAGATATCAATCGTAGTACATTCTATCAAGCTAAAAACGTAAAATCTTAACAACGACGAAACTATAAAAACATCGCCGTTGTTGTTACGCACTTACAATGGCCACTTCAATGGCGCACTGCTATATACATAAATCAAAATAATGCGATTACAAAATTTGAAAAAAAAAATACAAGCTAGCTAGCTAAAATTAATAAGTTTTCCATCGTTTATAAATTCAAATAAAATGTTACTGCCGCATCGAACGACGCTCTCCGAACTAAAAAACAATATTTCCCGACCAGATTATCCCGAAATCCGATCTATTAATTCCCGAAAGCTCAGATATCCCGGGCCGAAATGCAAATCCCAGAGATACAGATCCAATATCGGCCACACGGCCAACCCTACACTTAGCAAATTGAAATCCCGAACATTTTTCCTCAACGACATAATTAACCCCCATTGTTCGTGAAAACAAGCTTCCCACGTCTTGGGGCCATATTCGGGATGGCCGAGTCGCTAAGTCACGTAATTGGTCGGAAATGGCACAGCGCGACGCCGGATTACATTCGATCACGTCCCGCCGTAAACAGTTTAGCGCTGATTTTTTTTCTACACGACCTTTGTGGAGAGGACGATTGTACCGATTGCTGGGTCCCGGTGAAGTCAGACACACTGTTGTAAACGGTAGATCTACAAATTCTAGCGTAAAAATCCAAATAAATAAATAACAAAGCGTAAATTGATAACAAGGCACAGATATAAATAATTTTGCTTGACCAAATTGGCCGCAATGTTAGTGTATGTTCCAGTAGCTGCATGACACTGAACTGTTATGGGCAGGCGTGTTGCTTACCATCAGGCACATATCCTGCTCGTCTCGTCACTCTGTACTTTGAAAAAAGTTTTAATTTTTTTTAAATAGCACAATTTCTGTGCCCTCTGCGCTCGCCTAAAGATCAATCAGATTCTGACTTGGGAAAGGTGCTTGAAAATTTATAGAAGATGCATCTAATTGAATACCACGTTTTACTAAGAAAATTATAGTTTTAGTCACATATTTAAAGTGTACTTTTTTCGGGACGTGGATTTCAAACCCACGTATCAATAATCAAGCGTTAGATTATAATCTGACGGTATTGACCATTTTACGGTGGCATATACATTTAAAAGTATACAGGAAAATTTAAAAATTAGAAATTTTAAGAATTTGTAGATGAGATAACGTGGGTTTGTTTTAAACTATGATAGTGATTTTCTTCCGAGTCAGGTATGGTAACACCGGAGCGGAGCGGGAGTTCGGACTCGAATGTGATAAGCGAATTTGCGATGTGGAACGCACGGAACGTGTCGTGATTTTTTGAACGCTGTCAGTTGATTGCGATCGCTGGATGCCATAAATTGCTTCCATTTTACCGGGAAGTATATCAACTATATTGATTTACACTCCGTTTTTTTCAACCAAAACAGACTGACGTTGTTGTTGGAACGTGATTCAATGTATGTTCCAGTGGCTGACCATTTCGAGCTCTTGGCGCCACGTAAACATCCAAGCTCAAATGTGCATCCTTTACTGAACCCAAAGTTATAAATATTAGCTATAAAAAAATCGGTGTATTGTTGGTACGGTACGTCTGAACCTCTGAACTCATCTGAAACCAATCACAGGTTCGTTTTTGTTATAGAATACTGTTCGCACTATTGTGATGGGTGATGGTTCGGCTAAGTACTAGCTTTGAATTAAATTTAGAGACATGCCAAAAAACTCATAGAGACGATCACCTTGTTCAAGAAAAACTTCGTAGTCCTGAACATCGCAAAAAGTTGAAAATTTATAGTTAATACCACCTTGCTCTTCTATATCGTACATCACATATCTCGAAAAGGCGATGCCGTTTCATGTTTGGCGTTCCTAAGACTCGAACGAAGAAGTTTGATGCCAGTGGGTTCGATATTATTTTGAAACAAAATGCCGATCATTGCGAGATGCACAAACTCAATTTCTTTAGTTCACATTTGAACAAATAAATCGCAGGTTTCCTTTTCAATACTAAGGAAATAAATTTCAGAATTGAATTCAATGCACTTTCCGCCACCAAATATGCATTTCCAATTCTCGCATAACGTCAAAAGGAAACCTCAAAGAATGTGTAAAAAAATGCATCTTGCATGAATATCGAATAGGAATCGAGCGCGCCGCAAAAGGCGTAGTCACGCCCGCCAAAGCAAACATTATTATGAAAATACACAAAACGTCTGAGGTTGGACCTATCATTTTATCCAATAAGCGTCCGCATCATAATGGACGGACCCTCGCCGTTTTCCGGACATATGTCGAGGAAAATATGACACTAATAACTAAGTCAATTTCCACTTGAGCCTGCCATTCAGGCAGAAACCTAATAAATTAATAGGGGCGTCAGATCAACGTCAAAGTTACATTAGGGTCAGTGTCGGCCGACTCGCCGGGGCCGAGATAAACCTGTCTCACAATTAATGAAAAGCTGATTTTGGGGAATGTCTACTCAGATAAGACGAAGTTATTGGACTGAATGAGATATTATCCCCTTGTCCTTTGATGAGTTTCGATTGTGGCGCGTTAATTAATTTCGCATCACGGGATTGGGGTTTTTTCGCTGAGGAGATTGATCTAGTGGGGCACGATAAGGGAATGGATTTCGCTTCGGTTTTATTCAATAAGGCTGTTCAGGGACCGCTATCTCATTTAATGGAACAGAAAATGTGGTAGAAAAGCTTCTATTGAGGTACGTATACGTTTAACTATATATCCGCAAGCGAAATCCCTCGCATCTTATTACTGTCTTTTTTATAGTAAATAGTGACGAGAAGAACAGGACATGTGTCTGATAGTAAACATCATGCCTGCTCATAACAGCACACGCAGCCATTGAAAGATGAAAGGTACATATCTCTCTTTAAAAAAAAAATGTCTCTATGATTTCTGTGGAAACATTGTCTTTCGAATCGGACCACAGTGATGTTTGCACATTACTGATTGGCAGTAGAATAACTGGGAAAGGTATGGAAACTTCCCCAGCGGATTCTGCATCCTACGGTAGGTCCAAAATTATAAGCAGTCGGCTTTCTTTTATTTCGCTTAGTCTGCATCATTTACGTAGTACTGAGATTTTTTTTTTTTCACAATTAATTTTCCATTGCACCGCGCGACTTGTGTTAGAACAACACAGTTGTTTATTTATTCAAACATTATTAATTTCCAAGTCAATCTATTCGATTTATAAGAACGGTCCAACTGCAATTTGTAAAGTTCGCAGAAGCAGTTCAGTAGTTTCACTGAAGAAACGATTAAACATAGCCGTTGGAGCACTGTACTACGCGAATTAAATCAACGTCCGATGTTTTGTTTCTGAATTTCGCCCGTAAAAGTCTTAATTCACGCTTAATTTCGTCTCGTTTTCAATCTCAACTTTCCTCGAAAGTTTCGCATTGTTCCGAACGTAGTGCAGTTTGCAAACTACACAGACCGACCGCTTCGACAAAGACATTTCTAAATAAACTCGCGCCTGATGAGTTTTTGTGATCGTCCTCTGGGAATTATGACGCAGGTGCCTCTATTATTGCAAATAGAGTGACCTGCCAATGCGATTCATATGTTATCGAAAGTATGTTGAAGTTCAGCTCGAAATTAGCGATGTATATTTTTTGCAACAGGTCAAATCAAATCATTTATTCATCCAAAAAATAGTACATTCATGGTGCCATGTTACTCTAACCACCAAACTGGGTGTTAAAACCCCGTATCTTGGTGATCAGTTCCTTCCTATGTTAACAATGTTGTACTGTTATTATAAGCGCAAATGAATAACGTAATATTTATTTGGAGTAATTTCATTATAGACGACTTCTTTAGTCGAGAGTACCTGTCTCAAGAGAGGGAGGTCACAATTACGAGTTACGGCTGGGTGTTATGGGTTCCGTACATGAAAATACCTTACATTATAGGTTGTAGGGTTTCGCTACAAGCTTGGCTTAGTTTATGGCTAGATAGTGTTGTGTGTGAAATGTCAACCAATATTTATTATTTATTTATCCTGCGTTTTCAGCCGCGTACTTGTCGCTTCTGATATTTTATCGTGATTATATTGGCCTATGTCCATTAGTAGGATTTTTTGAATCTTAAAATGGATTTTCCTTGCACGTATTGTTTATCAGTTCCCCTACTATACGAGTGTGTATTAGGAGAACCAGTTTCCAAAAGCCACAAAAAATTGTAGCGTACAAGTAAGGACATAAGCAACCAAGGGTATTTAGAGGAACCAAGTGTATTTAGGGCACGGCGCTTTTTACGCTAGCCCAGATAAGGCAGTGGCACGGTAGACAGTAGAGGCCTCTAACTAATATAGGTATAAGCGATAAAGCCGCCACGCCAGTTAAATTGCTTAGGTAATTGTATTATTAACTTGTTTTGGAATCTGTTTTTGTGCTTAATGACATTTTAATAAAGAGTCACTGTGTTGTATTGTCGCATAAAAACAAAAGTATGGAAGCGCGTGATGAAAATGGTTCCCTATAGAACCTCGAAACCCTAAAACAGAAGACTTAGCGAACGTCCCTTGTTCGTCTAGTTCCAAGTCCGGCTTCGACTGTTAGACAAGTTGTTCTTTGACAAAGCTAGTTCTTTCGCGAGTGCCATAGTAATTAATGTTGAGCGACTAGAGATTATGTTGCCCCCGGAGTTTTCTTATCGTGTTTCTTGCGCCATTATTTCCAAGTTTTTTCCCCTCTGAAAGGTTTCGCCAGTGACCGCACCAACTGTACCATAAATAATGAACTACATCGGTTTCTCTCGTCGGTAATTCGATGTCTTCGGATAAGGGTTTTTTCTGTACGTTTTTCGTGGAAATCGTTTTAGTGACTTTGGAGAAAGTTTTCTGTTATTGATTGTGTCGTGATTAATAAAATTGATGATAAAAAAGTTTGTCCTCACATTATAATACTCGTAATGGAAAACAATTTTTATTTATTTATTTACATATATCTACTATGGTTAACTCATGGTATCGTGAGACCCCATCTGTCCACCACACTGAATGTCAAAACCCGTACATTGGTAGTAACTTCCTTCCTATTATCACTATCTTGTTCATTAATTTGCATTATGAAAATAAAATAATATGAATAGTTACTATATAATAAAATAAAATTTAGTAATATTGTATTGCATTAGTCTGTGTGCAAAATTCCGTATTTATGGATATTCCAATTAAAATAATTGCTTTACAGACAACATAATATGAAACCTCAATTAGTATAATGTTGCTTAAACCATGCAAGGTACTCGGTGAGAAAGGTGTCACCTACATACCTATGCTGAAGAATGATGTAATGTTGAAATGTTTGTCATTGTTTGTTTGTTAATTGGCTCAGAGGTCCTAAATATTTGAGAATGCCTCGTCGACTATTATGTCAACTTTTAGAACGTAAAATTTGTGTACGTGTGACATAGAACCGTATGAGCGTTTCTATTCAGTGTGGTAATGCTGTCAATATGCTGGACATCCTTGAAACTAACTATGGGTGTGATCATCTTGATTCTATTTGTCTGTCTATATTCGTTGTTACCTTCATAATTCTATGTATAGTTCAGATTTGCGTAGTGGAAGTAAGGTATGAAGTATATTTATAATATTCATAGTAATTTACTTTTTTAATAAAGACTCGTTAAAAAAAAACAAAATTGTATTAATTGGATGATTTTATAACGGGCAGCTAAGTCCAAATCTGACTTCTATAGAAAATTAGTATTGAAATACGGACTTAAACTCGTATACTGTAGACTCACATTACAGTGACAAGTAAACAGCAGCTACTGGCTCGTTTACCGCACTATCATTAGACTGCAAATTGTATCCACAAATTCGAGTTCTAATATGAGTATAAATTAGGCTAAAAGAATCTTCATAACTGTCATCAAAACATAAATTAAAATGCCATATTAGTCTAGCCGTTTTCTGATTCTGCGATTCATTTTGACTGGTACGAAGTTCCTGTTTTCAATTTACAAGCTAGACCGAAAACATTGTAAGTCTTTCTTCCGACACTTCTTGTATAGTTAAACAGCCGAGTATGAATAAACTTCAATCCGACCAGGCGCCCATAGACCTCTCATGCTTTTTAAAATATAAATATAAGACAAATAAGAAAAATCTTTCTAATTAAAACAGCATGATGATTGACTTAATTTTGCTGTATTATGTATTGCTCACCATAACATTACAGCACATTAAAGTTTACCTACCCAACCACAAACTACATTTCTCTTACAATTACACATATATAATAATAATACTGGAACTCATTGCACTAATTAAGCATTTGACAACAAAAGAATTGAAAAAAAAAACTCGGCCGACTCGAATGGAACCAGCAAACTGAGCATGAATGAACAACCGAGCTGCAGTCCAGATTGGAAATCGAACTTTTACCGAACGCTGAGGTGCTTTTAAAATTGCTGTTGAATACATCGTTTCAATATAAAAGAGTAATAAAAGCGGCCAAGTGCGAGTCGGACTCGCCCATGAAGGGTTCCGTAGCAGCAAGTAACATAATAAATAAGTTCTTGTAGTTCGGTGTATCTTTGATCGATGTTTTAATAATAGTGTATTTATGACGTACTAAAAAAACTACTTAACAGATCGATTTCAAACCAATTTTCGTTGGAAGTCTGCATGGTATATCATATATAAAGTATATCATATATTTTTTTTAGTTTTATAATTCTCTTATTCTTCTGTTTCTATTTTAGAAGTTAGAAGGGGGGACGGGGGACACATTTTGCCACTTTGGAAGTGTCTCTCGCGCAAATTATTCAGTGTAGACAGAAATGATATTAGAAACCTCAACATCATTTTTGAAGACCTATCGATAGACACCCCGTATAGGTTTGATGAAAAAAAATGTTGAGTTTCACTTCTAAGTATGGAGGGGGGGCACCCCTAAAACCTTTTATTGTTTTGTAAAAATCTTAATGCGGTTCACAGAATACTTACCAAGTTTCAACAGTGTAGTTCTCATAGTTTCGCCAAAAAGTGGCTGTGACATACGGACGGACAGACAGACAGACATGACGAATCTATAATGGTTCCGTTTTTACGTTTTACGGAACCCTAAAAATAAAGAGCTACTCAAGTAACATTATAAAAGGTTTCAACAAAGGACTCTGTTTTCGTAGCGCCACGACTCGTTGTAGCAATTACACATTCCGTCGTACGTAGCCATTTAACACGTAGCCAATCCGCGGTAAAAGGAAGTTCTACGTCGGCGTTTTATGCTACGTCTCGTAATACATTCGAGTAGAGGGTGCGGTGCGGAGCAGTTGTGAGGCTTCTTATAAATTAGTTGTTTCGTGGAATTTCACACTTGTGTGGAACGAAGCGAATTTTGTGCAAATGTGACGTGATGAGATGTTATAGCTTTTTATTTATATGTTATGCAATTTTTTGCAAGTGTACACTTCTATTGGCGCACCACAGGCATATTTTGTGTGGGCTGTGAATTGAATTCTAGCGTCACGCTCGGGAATGAAAGAAATCTTCGGGTAAACTCGGGACCATGGCCATGGTCATGTCCACGCCCTCCGCTTTCACCCGCGTAGTTTCCAAAGTGAGCTATCAAATTCTGAGTTATAAATTCTCACTTATCTGTGCTGTTCCAATGACTTTTTTGTTTTGTTTAGCCTTATTTCTTAAGTGTATTTGAAATTTAATAATGTGAGCGGTAAATAAGACTGGAAAGTTATTGTTTTCTATAGCATTGGGCAGTAGGATTTTTATGTCGCAATATTTTTACTGGCCTTAGATATTCTTGCAAATTGAATTCTGATGGAAACAGATTCGTCATGATTGATGTAGTACTATTAGAGTGGTATTTTCTTGTTATTGTGTTAAATGAAAACAACATTGCAAACTCTAGATTCTTCCATAGACTTACGTGTATAACTTTATTGTGTCTTAAGTTTTTTTAATGACATAGTCGTGATCGTTCGAAATCAGTGAAGTCTCACTGGTTTCATCCATCGCTAATTTGCGCGCAGCGGCTTATGATTAATATCATGTGAAATTAAATAAATACAAGTTAATATGTATATTTAAGTGCATTAATTTATTTGCATGAATAATAATTATCTATATTTCAAAGATATTTTTGAAACATTTTTCTTTATAAACAACTCTGCTTGTAAATAGTTTTCCTCTTAAGGCCGATTTAAACTGAACGAACATAGAGCTAGAGCTGGAACAAGAGCATTCTTTCTCGATCTTTTAGTGTAAACGAAAGGTCGTTCTTAGCCTTTTCCATATTAGATATTCCATAGAATCTTTGCGAACGCAAACAAAACAACGAAAGAATGTTCTACGTTTGTTTACACCAAATGAATTTGATACAGTGGGGATAGAATGAGCATTCGCTCGTCTGATGTAAATTGGGCTTAAGAGTGGTATTTTCTTGTTATTATGTTAAATGAAAACAACATTGCAAACTCTAGATTCTTCCATAGACTTACGAGTATAACTTTACTGTGTCTTAAGTTTTTTTAATGAAATAGTCGTGATCGTTCGAAATCAGTGAAGCCTCACTGGTTTCATCCATCGCTAATTTGAGCGCAGCGGCTTATGTTTAATATCATGTGAAATTAAATAAATACAAGTTAATATTATGTATATTTAAGTGCATTAATTTATGCATAAAAACATGTGCGTTAATTTATAAGCAACTCTGGTTTTAAATAGTTTCCCACTTAAACATGTTTCAAGTTTAGCTAAGATACTGCACGGCGCGTATCTGTGCCCCCGTCTATATCTGTATGGCTATTCGCTATCGAATAAGCACCGACTAAGAAATTTCTCCAAGTCCGTGTCCGGAATGCTGATATTTGTGGATCAGCGAGGGCGTATTCAAATTGTGCTTTTGACGTAAAAACCCGCTCCCGGCCGGCCCTGCTACCGCCTAACTAAATCGGCTATGGCTTTGCTATTGCCGTCTCTATCATTTCAAGCGAAAAGAAAAGTGAGAGAAACAACAAAGCTATGACATTTTTTCGTTCGGCGGTAGACACCCCCGGGTGTCGGGCGAACCGCAAACTTTAAATCAAAATGTTGGCGTATATTCTCTAAGCAAACTTTTAATTGCGGCTCCCCGTTTATACAGTTCATCTCTGTGTGAAAATTCGTGTTAGAGTTTAATGAATTTCATACTGGAAATTTGGACGGGCGTGTTTCTGGATACGTTCCGTGATACGTAGGACGGCTATTGCGAATGAGGTGAACATGAGATGTGTGCTGAGTGCGGCTCTTCTGTGTAGTCTGGAGTGTTCTACTTTATCTTTAACATGTTAATTGAACTTTGTAAGTAAAAGTATTGATATTCTTGTTGCGAGGTTTTTAGGACATTAAGCTCACTTCGTTTTTCGCATTAGGGAGTAGCCCACGTCCTTTCTCTGCCTTTATTCTATTTCATTTAAATCGGTTTAGTAGTTTAGGCCTGATAACGTAATATGCAAAGGTACTGGCCTCGTGGCTTAGTGGGTAGTAAGTCTGCCTGCGAAGCCGAGGGTTCGATTCCCACTCAGTGCAAACATTTGTGTGATGAATTCAAATATTTGTACTGTGTGTTTCTATGTATAATAAGTATGTATTCAAAACTATCTGACCGCCATAGTACAAGCTTTGCTTAGTTTGGGGTCAGATGGTGTTGTGTCTGATGTCTACCAATATTTATTTGTTTACTTTCGCAATTATAACATTAGTAGAAAGTAGGATTATTGACTATCTGGTTTCCATGGTATAAGTTTTGCTTAGTTTGGAACTTAATAGTGTTATGTGAGAAATGTTCACTTATATTTATTTTTATTTATCATGTTCATACTCGTTTTTTTGTAGATTAGAATGACGAGCTGGACATGTGCCTGATTGTTAGCAATACATCGCCCACAACAGCACAATGACACACAGCTATTGGAATAGGAAGAGTCCAAGTCATTACCTAGCATTGCATTGCGCTCATCACCCGCGCTTCTACCGCCTAACGAAAAACGCTTTGACGCTTTGACATTGCTGTCTCTTTTCTTCTCGCTTGAAATGAAAGAGACGGCAATGCCAAAGCGTCAAAGCGTTTTTCGTTAGGCGGTAGACCCCCCGGAGAAATAAGACGTTTTATGTCTATGCCTTGTAATTTCACTGGAAATATTACCCTTTAAATCGGCATACAGGGATGTGTTAACATTACTGCTTGGTGATAGAATAACTGGCAAACGTATGTTACTTCCCCGAGCGGACTCAGCAAAGAGTCCTACTACTACAACTTACAAATACTACATATTAGACAGGAATACGACATTAATACACACAATTGGACAAGAGTAATAGTACAATCTATTCAATTCTTTATGCTATGGTAATAGCGTAGAATCTACATTGCTGTAAGGAGCGCCACAATCGCAAAGTGCCGTTTAAATCTCTAAGATATAAGGCATGTCTCGGACCGCGTGTCACGCGTCGGGCTACGTAGCTCGGATAACGCTATTCAATTTAAAACGTCTACCAGACCAGCTGGAATCCAGACTGTACCTGTGATTGTCGTACAAAGAACGCAGCTCGACAGACTTGTACAACGCAAGGAATACTTGAATGGAGGCGAAATCCTTTCTTGGCATTTACATATACGTTTAAAATTCTTTAAAATTTATTCGTCTTTAAAGCCGGGTCACACAGAGGCGATCCGATAGCGATAGCGATCCTATACCGAGACGATATTTTTTGTAATGTTCGAATTTGTATGCAACCTGACACACAGCAAGCGGGCGCGATCCCATACTCGGTATCGGATCGCTATCGCTATCGCTATCGGACCGCTATTGCTATCGGATCGCTATTGCTACCGGATCGCCTCTGTGTGACCCGGCCTTTATTCTTCAAATAGCAGCGCCTCGCGGTTTCTCCGGCATAGTTTTCGCTACCGTTATTTTCTTGCGATAAAAAGTCTATATTATGTTAATCCAGATCTATGTTCCAAATTTCCTGATCCGTTCTGACGTGATTGAGCAATAAACATCCAAACTTTTGCAATATTAGTAGGATTACATACTCGTTTGAAAATTCGTTCTCAATTATTTTTTTTTCATAAAAATTACGCCCATATTTACGATTGGATCACAATAGCTCTCGATAGTAGGATAATAGGCCATTAGTAATTTTTGCTAATCCTACTAATATTACAAAAGCGAAGAAACCGATTCACTCTCGATTTGAAAATACTAGGATTTTAACCATCGGGAAAACCCCACTCAGGCCAACACATTCCACAGCTTAGACGTTCTTATCATAAAAGTAGAACCAAACCTGAGTCTTTGGAACATCAATCATAGAACGATGTTACTATTTCGACCTACATGCGGTAAAAAAATAAAGTTTATTTATTATATCTTAATTCTGTCACTGTATGTGGGAGTATGTATGTATGTGGGAGTATTTATGTAACCTAAATTGTCTCACTGCTGGATAAATTTTTCGCCCAATTCCTTCCACTTGATCAGGTTTTGAGCTTCCATCGTCCAATATTTTCTAATCAGTGTGTTATATGCCTATTTTTTATTAATTATCTTACATAATATATTTATGCCATGTATAGTGTCTGCCAATCAACATGACACGCGCTAGTGGGCGATATGAACGAGCATAATGCACCCACAAATTACCACGCCATCTGCAGACGCGTCATTGTTATCGGCCTGCATAATCACCAGCGACTGATGCAATATGTATAATAGTACTCTCGTATATGTATAATACAACTCGTACTATAGATTAGGTTTAACAGATTTGTCGTAAACGTATTGATTCGCCAGTAATCTCATAGCATAGTACACATAATCCTGCTAAACACGCTCCATCGTTGACCGCATCGTCGCTTAACATCAGGCGAGATGACGGTCAATTGTAAACCTCCAAAGTAAAAAAAAAGATTAAAAAAAATAATCTTTGCTGGAGTGTATACGGAATGATAGTTACAGAAGTTCACGTTTCAACTGGAGGTTCATCACCGAGGTGGGATATTGTAATGCTATTTATCTTCCCTTGATTCTACCACAGCTCTTAAGTTGAAAAATCTTTTATTTTTGGGCTTTAAAGTAATATTTGGTTACTTATTACGACATTGTTTTTAGATTGTTTGGAGAGTGTGTAACTGATCTGCATGGTCTAATACTATCTTGCCCTTTTTTTTCTATCGTAGGAACAGTCCGATAAAGCTCGAAACGGCGACATCGTTTCATGGTGGACATTCCAAATAATCGAATGTATAGTTTCCTAGGCACGCCCGATTACTACTAAGTACGAAGCTTATCACGTGCTTACAAACTTAAGTGTATTTCATTTCAGTCTGATAAATTACACAGCTTTTTGTAGGATCTCTAGTTTGTAAAATCAAATACGCCTAAAGTTTGCAACGCAACCGTCATCCAACTAGCCGAAAGGAAGTCCAATTGGCGCCAGTTGCCACACCGAACGAGACAAAAGGAAGCGTCGAGTCAACATACATTGACACTTTTTAATTGAACACTAGCCATTCTCGCCCACTGTGCCAGCAACGGACGCGCAAATGGCGCGTAAATCATTGGCAGCACTATCGCCTTCTCTATCTCTCTAACGACCCCGCATTCGGAAATTGCAATACTCATATGTCACTAACCGGAGGAGCGGAGCTGCATTGATGTGGAATGCATTGCCCTCTGTAACTCGGCCAGGATTCTTTGAGCCCCGGCGCCTCCGGCCGGTGTTTGGAGTGCAAACACACGCGAGCTGTTTGCCTTCGTGTCAATGTGTCAAGATTGATTGGTCGATCTACTACGTCTTTCATATAGGAGTGTGTGCTGATTACTATCTTATAGAACGTTTGACAGGTTACAAGCTAATATCCTATCTGCATGATGGTCTATGTATCTTAATAGTGGTAACTACGTTAGTTTTGCTTATTTGATTTCTTGGCAAGTATGCTTAGAAATCAAATTAACAAAACTAACGTACGCAAAGAGAACGATTAAAGTAAAAAGTAGGTAGGTAGGAGTAAGTATATATGTATATCTACTTCGTATAATATTTAATCCAGTTCTTATGATATTTTTTTAAAGTTCTTATAATAGTTAACGTAAACAGCACTTTATCTTCACGCTACTCTGAAATGGTTTTTTTTTGATAAGGAGAGAGTCAAGTAATTCATTACCCTGTCTTTCTTGAAAAAAGCTTATTTCCTCACACTATTCTCCTTTACTGTCACCTAAAGAAACTCATCGGTTTCACCCGCTTTACTGTGAAATTGGACATTTTCTGGGACAAAAAGTAGTCAAGAGTAATTTTAATAAATAACCCATAATACGGGTAAGCAAACTTTTAGCTATTTCATAGTTGTTGTGTAAAAGAGGAAAGAATATTTACAGGTTTATAAATAATCGACCATATATGATACATAAATATCACTAAGAAAACATCTTAAACGTAGCTATTAAATTATCAGCGACATAAATATGAGACTTACGATAAATATTGTACTATTTAATTCAGCCTTATTCCAAGAAAGAGCTTAAACGCTTAGGCTTCTAAGCGAGTAAGTAATTGCTTCGTTTCTGATTTTTTCAATATCGAAACTCACTTAGCATTAATATTAAATGTGTGATTTACGATCGCTGCTGCGAAGGATTCATGAATTAAAAGTAAATATACTATTTAAGAATTATTGATGCCTAAAATAGAACATTTTAATTTTAGAGACTTTCAATCATTATTACGTGATAAATCGTCAGTTTAGGTCAGATCTATATAGTCTGTTTGGGATAAGATGGGCTTATTGAACAGTGAATTTCATAGACAAATCACCCAATATCAGGATCTGGCCATTCCAATTCCATTCTGGTCTGTCTGTCCGTCCGTATGTCACAGCCACTTTTTGCCGAAACTATGAGAATTATACTGTTGAAACTTAGTAAGTAGATGTATTCTGTGAACCGTGTTAAGACTTTTATAACAAAATTAAAAATAAAATTAGGTTTGCCCCCCCATACAACTGAAACTCAATTTTTTTTTCATCAAACCTACACGTTTGGGATGTCTATCAATAGGTCTTCAAAAAAATGTTGAGGTTTCTAATGTAATTTTTGTCTAAACTGAATAATTTGCTCGAGAGACACTTCCAAAATGGTAAAATGTGCCCTCTAACTTCTAAAATAAGAGAATGATAAAAGTAAAAAAAAATATATAATGTACATTACCATGCAAACTACCAACGAAAATTAGTTTGAACTCGATCTGATCTAATGAGTAGTTTTTTAGTACGTCATAAATACACTATTATTAAAATATTGATCAAAGTTACACCGAATTACAAGAACTTATTTATTATGTTACTTGCTGCTACGGAACCCTTCATGGTCGAGTCCGACTCGCACTTGGGTGCTTTTATTTTTACATTCCGTAACAAAACTCCGTACAGGTTTGACGTCTCTACGGAATTTTGAATATACATACATTATGTTTATTGTGTCTGAACGAAAATAAAAATATGTAATAATTATTTCGTGTTACGAGTAAATAAATTAAATCAATTATGAACCATTATATCTACCAGTAAAATTTCAAATTATTTCAATTTTCGATTTATTTCAAATCGTTTGTTTACTAGCAGCTCCCTGCGGTTTTACTCGCGCAAATCCCATTTCTTTATTTTCCTGTGATAACAAGTAGCCTCTTTGTTGTTATTTCAGATTATAATCGAATTGTATTCCAAAATTTAACTCTATCAATTCCGACGTGATTGAGCAACAAACATCGAAATATGTAAATATCCAAACATACAAAGTTTCGTGTTTATAATATTAGTAGGATTTCGAGTTACATATTGTCTTATTGTCATATTATGTTATTGCCCTAAACGAACGCCTGGTAACATAGAATTTAATATAATTTAAGTCTTCCGACATTTGTGTTGAAAACAAGTCCGAAATCCAATATCATTAAAAACAAACATCAAAATACGTAATAATTCATTAGTATTATTTACAGCCCTCGAATCGCATTCGACATCGCATTTAACAACCAAAACAAGCCCGTAGCTACCGGTTGCTGGGTTCATTATTTCGCACGTTCGGTATCAATTAGTGCGCCAGAGTCTGTACTCTATAATAATTAAAGTCAAAACGCAAAACACGTTCGGAGTGGTACATGATGCCTGAACTCGTTACAAAAGTACGTGTCTGCAGCTTCTCAGTATATAAAAATATCATAACTGTATTAAATACATCACAATGAGTCGTAGTGATCCTTTAAATGAGCCTGTTGTTATTCTGTTCTTACAAGTCTGTCACTAGTCATGTGTTATTTCTGGATTGCTGTCAGTTTTTGTCGTACGACGCTAACATTGATCGACCCTAGTTGCGCAAGCGAGTGTAATCCATTCGCCTAGCGTAAGACAAGCGTAGCTCGACAACCTTGTCGCAAGTTTTGTAAAACGGCGGTCAAGTTACTGCTTTTACGTTCCTGGTCAAGTGCAAACCTTTTATCGTTAAACAAATTTAAGTCACGTGTCTATGATCACTTCTCTCTTTCTGTCGCAGAAAACATAGGCGTACAATTCATACATAGACGTATGTATGAATCTCCGCTTGTCAAATGTTAAACTCATTTTATACTCAGTCGCTTGACAAGCATAGATAGCAATGTTTGAAAAGCATAGATTTATCAATGCTTTTTAAACATTATTTTATGCTCATTTGCACAAGCGTCACTTTAATACGGAATCACATATTTATGATCGCGTGTGAGTTTCAACAAATCATTTTTGTGTAACTAACTTGAGTCTTACGACATATCTCAATGTAGTTTAAACAGTTACGATGTTGACAAATCTTGATAGACCTGCAATTCTGTACTTTTGTAACGTGTCTTGAGGTCAATTTGTATCAGTCGTTGTATGATTTGCATTACAAGTTTAGCTTTTATGGAATCAGCAGGCAGCTCCAGATCGCTGCGCCAATAATAATGTTTGAGTAAAAACTGGGCCGCTATATTCATTACTGCATACGTTTTAATTGCAACCCGATCTGTGAAGCCAGTGAGGCGGTTCTAAAGCGTCCATAAGAAAAAGTTGGGCTTAGAATGAATACGTTGGGAAAAGAATTATAAATCGTGATGCTGATGATGTCACCGTACAATTGTAAACACCTTTAGATTATAATCTAACGATATATTATAAACTGACCTAACCTAACCTACCGTCATATAACCTCACGCGTTATACTTATTGTAAACTGACTGCAATTTTAGGGTGACATATATAATCAGGGTGTCTTCAAGACGTGAGTGCGGTGTCTCGTAGGCAAACGTGATCCGCAAACCATCAGGCACGATGATGGCCAAGTGCAAACATACAATCTATACAAATATTAGGTACCTACCATTTATCAGACAGATCGATTCTATTTTGCACTTAATAAGAATGCAAAACAGCAAATTGTACAAAACAAAATTTTTCGCGTTTAGCAATTGATAAAATGCTACTCGTCAATTTATTTCGGTTATCGTGTCACTAAAGGTCCTAGATGAGACCTAGTGATCTTAAAATCCAGCCAGTTTTTGCCAGTTATTCTGCCGCCAAGCAGTGGTGCAAACATTACTGTATTCCAGTTTGAATGGCAATGTTTCCAGATAAATAACTGGGCTAAAAGATAAAACACCTTATATCTCCGGGTAGCGAGCGCAGTGCGGTGCTAGGATGATTTGGACTCGTCGTGTTCCAATAGCTGTGTGTCACTGTGCTGTTATGGGCACACATATTGCTTACCACCAGGCACATGGCCTGCTCGTCTCGTCACTCAATTCTATAAAAAAAAGAAACCTAAAATATTACAGTCCGTGAGCTTTGATGAAACTAAGTAAACGAAGATAAGGTACGCTCTAATATAAAGACAGTATAATGTGCCAAAAATCTCACACAAGTATAATACGCAATGTGCACACAGCTTCACTTGCGTCGTGAGAGACGTTTGAATGAATGACAAAGACATCATGACAAGTAGGCAGTAGGTGCAAATGAGATAGCTATACATCACATTTGTTTAGATATTTTTTTCGACAAGAATAGAAAGACATACAAATGCACTGGCGTGAAAGAGACAAAATAGCCGCAAGTAACATATCGCCGGTCGTGTTGCACTCTTACGCTGTATGTATATCTGTCTCTTTTTAGAAATGGCCAATTGTAAAATTGTTTACAACAGAAAAATAATTTTAGATGTAATAATCATTGAACTGTTATGGAAATAATTAAAGATTTTGTGTACTTACGCATGAAAAGTGATACCAAAGAACTTGTTCTTGGTCTTTGAACTGTTTGTGCACCTTGCAAAAGCAGAATAAGACATTATTACGGCTCATATCGGATTTTTTTGAATTGTTAGCGAGCGTCCACCCAACTTGTGGCTCCTGTTGCGACTGAGACTCAATCAGGAGACGTCACCTGATTTTACATTGAGATCGTAGATGAGCGCTTGCCGCTTCTTAGTGTTTTAAGAGTTCAATGTCCGCGAGGTATAAGCTGAGCTTTGCATTAGTGTGAGTGATCACATGCATACGCATCTATTACCAAAAGTACAGTCAGACAACAAACTCTTAAACAACAAGCTGACATTAACTATCCAGGATCAATATGGTCATTGCGAAAAGAAGTATCTCTTTTAGGATTCAAATGGTCAAGGACAGAGAATAACAGAAATTTTTTAATGGAAAAGCATGAGATCCGTCACCTACGTATAACTTATTTCATTAAAATTTCCGAATACCGTATTCAGGGCAGGCCTATCGTTTATACCGATGAAACATATATTGACACCACTCACACTTCATCAAAATCATATTCAGATGGCAGCACTTCTGGTTTGAAGAAACACCTTATTAAGAGAACATGGTCACAGCGTCCTGCGTCTGACTGTACTTTTGGTGATCACTCACACTAATGCAAAGCTCAGCTTATACCTCGCGGACTGTACTAAAACTTTAAAAGAGTTAATGACTGCAGCGAAATCAGTCATTTAATTTCGATTGGAGCCTATGCTGTCTTTTTTATACATATTTAGTTGTCGTCAAGACCTACTGCAGCTCTGCTAAAGTCCTCGAGTTTCGCTGCGCTTTTGCCATTATCAGTGAGACCAGCAACCTATTATGCTCTTGAAACCACATTTATATTATTAGGACTAGGATTTTACCGGAAAATGATGGTGAAAAAGAAATGAATAAAAATCCAATTTCTGTCAATTTAAGAGGTTTTATTCACATCCTAATACTATAAACTACACTATTACAGTACCCGGCGATAAATATTGCACATCGACACCTAGAAAGAGACAATCGGCCAACTTCGGCTTCGTAGAGCGTCATCTCTGTAGCACGAAATACAAACAGTGCGGTATCTATTAGGAGCTGTTAAAACAATTTTAATTTGCTTCTTTTAATAATTATTTTTATTCTTTGTATAAAATACACCAATAAGTGTTCTATAAGTGATGGCTTTAGGTTCGAGTAAAATAAAATAAAAAAGTAGCCAAGTGCGAGTTGGACTCGCCCATGAAGAGTTCCGTTGCAGCAAGTAACATAATATACATAGTACACATAGTTCTTGTAGTTCGTTGTAACTTTGATCGAAGTTTTAATAATAGTGTATTTATGACGTACTAAAAAAAAACTACTCATCAGATCGAGTTCAAACCAATTTTCGTTGGTAGTTTGCATGGTAATGTACATTATATATTTTTTTTAGTTTTTTCATTCTCTTACTTTAGAAGTTAGAAGGGGGGGGGGGGACACACAATTTACCACTTTGGAAGTGTCTCTCGCGCAAATTATTCAGTGTAGACAAAAATTATATTTGAAACCTCAACATCATTTTTGAAGACCTATCGATAGACACCCACACGTGTAGGTTTTACGGAAAAAAAAATTGAGTTTCAGTTCTCAGTATGAGGGGCAACCGTAATTTTACTTTTTTTTCTTTTTTTTTGAAAAAATCACAGAATACAGATTACAGAATACATCTTACTTACAAAGTTTCAACAGTGTAGTTCTCATAGTTTCGGCAAAAAGTGGCTGTGACATACGGACAAACAGACAGACACGACGAATCTATAAGGGTTCCGTTTTTACGTTTTACGGAACCCTAAAAATGTGTTCACATTATGTTTACGTATTTAATTATTTTGGAAAATTACAGCTGTAGTGTACATAATAAACACCATTGTACCTATTGTTAAAGTGAGACATTGTAATAAAAATAATAATAATTCTTATTCTCAATTACTTCCATTTCACTATCTGTGCTCTCAAAGAGGTCAATATCACTGTCACTATCAGCCGTATTTATCACTAGTCTATCAGTGTAATTGTCTAAACCGTGTTTAATGCTTTTATATTCATTCTCACATTTGATTGTGTGATCGCAAACCTTTTTCCACTCTTCAGTCCCGATCATGTTTACTTTTTCAGTCAGTAACGTTTTTACTTTAGTTAAATTCATACCCACATTTCTACAGGCTACATAGCCTTTTAGTTGAGACCATATATTTTCAATTGGACTAAAATCCGGATGATACGGTAGCAATCGCAACACAATGTGCCCATGTCCGGGAAGTACTTTGTCCACGGAAAACTCTGTATACCTCTCCTTGTGCTGACATAATTATAATGGCATAAATCTGGGTTTTTGTTAATTTTGGATCAACTGGAATTTCGTGTCTGTTTAACCAGTTGATCATTTCCTGTTTAATGATAATGACATACGGACATATAATCATGTCATAGCCGTATTTATCACTAGTCTATCAGTGTAAAAGTCTAAACCGTGTTTAATGCTTCTATATTCATTCTCACATTTGATTGTGTGATCGCAAACCTTTTTCCACTCTTCAGTCCCGATCATGTTTACTTTTTCAGTCAATAACGTTTTTACTTTAGTTAAATTGATACCCACATTTCTAGAGGCTACACAGCCTTTTAGTTGAGACCATATTTATATTTTCAATTGGATTAAAATCCGGATGATACGGTGGCAATCACAACACAGTGTGCCCATGTTCGGCAAGTACTTTGTCCACGGAAAACTCTATATACCTCTCCTTGTGCTGACATAATTATAATAGCATAAATCTGGGTATTTGTTAATTTTGGATCAACTGGAATTTCATGTCTGTTTAACCAGTTGATCATTTCCTGTTTAATGATGTTTGAGTTGGGGGGTCTTTCAACATATTTATTGTTGTGATAGGGTGCGTTGTCGATAACTAGAACGGAATCACTGGGTATATTTGGGATTAATTGATTAACCAGCCATTTCTCGTAGTTATCGTTATTCATCTCATTGTGATAGTCACCTGTAGAATCCGTGGATTTATACGTTAAAAAGGGACCGGGTACAAAGCATTTTTCATTTCCCGCATGAACTATTATCAAACGTTGCCCTTTTGAAATTGGCTTTTTTACTCCTTTTTTCTTATCATCACTCCAAGATTTTAGACTACAGGCCCGTGAACAAAATTTACGGGTCAAATGAACCAGCAGGAGACCTATGTAGGATGATAGACGGGTACAAAATAATAAAATTCAGCACAATGCCGTCACTTGTAAGCTATCCAACTGAGTGCAGGTGAGAATTCAAAAGTGCAAGTAGAGTGGGTACATTTTGGTCATTTGTTTCTGTACGGCATTCTTACCATCCAATAGATCCATGAAAAATAATGAGAAATTGCGTAGTGCCGTACAAAAATAGTGATCCACGATCCACGAAGTCGGAAACCACGAATTATCAGAATGTCGTTAAAAAATCGTACCAACTATCACCCTAAAGTACATTTCGTCATATGCAATGGTTCTGGAGGTTTTTTGCCATTTACTGACTTTTGGACTAACAAAAATGTCCGGCACGTATAAAATTTATATCTATGGACAAAATACTTTCGGAATAAATTAATTTTACGTTGTGTCAAATCACCTCTCCGGATCACTGAAAAGAGGAAGTTGAACCCCCGATCATTTTCTCTTGGACCGTTATTTTTGTACGGCGTTGCGGAATAATGGGTTAGAAGAGGTATTGCAACTGTATGGAACCGATGCCGTACAGTATCAAATGACCAAATTTTCCCTCAAAAATTCCGGATTATCAATAATGTTTCCGACTTTGTGGATCACTATTTTTGTACGGCACTACGCGTTTTCTCATTATTTTTCACGGATCTATGGGATGGTAAGAATGCCGTGCAGAAACAATTGATCAAAATGTACCCACTCTACTTGCACTTTTGAATTCTCACCTGCACTCAGTTGGACAGATTACAAGTGACGGCATAGTGCTGAATCTTATTATTTTGTACCCGTCTATCATCCCACATAGGTCTCCTGCTGGTTCATTTGACCCGTAAATTTTGTTCACGGGCCTGTAGTCTATTTCCCTTTAGTGTGGGATGTATGTATGTAAGACTCACCATGTAGACGATATTTTTTCCTCTTTCGCGAAATTTGCGCATTTTATCGAGAATTCCATTCGTTTGAGGCTTACATCGTGCTTTTCTATTAAAACTTTTCGATTGTCTTCCATTTTAGTGAACCGAAATCCCATCTCGTGAAGTATTTTCTGACGTCTCAACGTCTTTTCAGACCCATTGTAATTAATAGCTTCACATAATTTAGCTTTTAATGACTTTATTGTTGGCAGTTCATTAAATCGTAAGTGAAAATCATACACCATTCTTTGAACAACATCATAATCAAAATCGTCCATATCCAAACGAAATTGCTTTTTTGGTCTCCCTTTTTTTGGAGTGCTAAACTTAATTTCAGTAGAATGTGTTTCAGTACTGACTTCGTTTAATTTAATGTTCAAAGTTCTTCTTGAAATTCCAGTGGCATTTGCAACTCGCGCTTGAACCTTCTTAAAATAACAACTTACAGTTTTATCTTCATTTTTTTTAAATCTGTCAGCTTAAAAATATGAAAAAGGTTAGAAAATATTTATAAACATTGTAGATAATTTGGCGTGACTGACCTCGTAAAGGTTTCCCTTTTTTTCCTAAAGATGCCATAGTACAACTTTAAATTATTTAAATTTGGGGGTGTTAACAACTCTATATATATTTTTTTAACTGGACGCGACCGCACTCTATCGCACTTGAACAACGACTGACAAAACGTCACATAGGTAGTGTGTGACGGAGATAATGCTCTACGAAGCCGAAATCAGCCGACTGTCTCCCTCCAAAGGCCGATGTGCAATACTTATCGCCGGGTACTGTACTATATATTTATAAACCTTATTTACAATGCGAGACAGTAGTGTAAACAGTACGAATTTTTTCCTCGTTTATTTTAATAGAGAGAGTAATACATAAATATAACAGTCAAGAGTAGAACATTTTATACCTAATCTAATCACATTAACTTTGTACTTCGTTAGTAATCATTTTATAATTATTCGTTAGGACTTTAAAAAAGTGCGCCTGGGGTAGTACCATACCTATCCACAATTTTTACCGGTAATCAACAATATGCTTCAAGGTCTATGTTCCAGTTGAAATATGGCAGAAAAAATATGAGTTAAAGTCACTGAAATTCTGGGAAGGTGTTTTAATTACCGTCAGGCACACATATTACTCGTTACGTAATAAAATATGTACTCAAAGGTCTCAAATGAACAAAAACTAATAACAATCAATCCACAATTACACCACGAGTTTCGCCGGTATATACAATTTTACTAAGACTGAATAGCAATAGAGTAGACACTCACTCATACAGCGTAGAGTATGCACTATACAGGCATAGAATAGATAATACAGATAGAACGGACACTCCCCACCCCCCGCCAGTTTCAAGCTTCCTTCCCCGCAAGCACCGCGAGAAGCACTCAACGAAGGGTTATATCGGACGATAATTTTCTATGAGAATACGACCATGATGCTGTATTATTTAACAAAATGGTACCAAATTTTTCGTCTATTATACGAAACAATAAGAGATTTTTGATTTCATAAGAATTTCTACAAAGATTGAATCATTTTTATAAACTGTGTTAGCTATTCTGGTTAGAAGTACGCGCCAACACTGAAGTCCTGTGACGAAATTATTAAACTCGTTGTTTTTAAACTGCGGCTTTCGTTAATCGTTGTGAAATACGTCAGTGGCGCCAAAAACGTATGGTAACGAGTGATGGCGCGGAGTATAGTTCGCAATTCACGAGGTCACTAGTCACTAGTGTTGCCAATTTAGTGGATTTTTTTACTAAGATTGCTACTATTCAGATTTATTGATAAGTGATTATTTCTTAGCATTCAACCGACTCAAAAAAAAGAAACAGGTTCAATATTTAGACTATCTGTACTTTTATGTGCGTCCATGTATATATTATGTCGGTCAATAGTGAACAATGAATATAGGATTTCATCTAGTAAGTAGTATGCTTATTTAAGATTTCGCAACAACCGTTCATTAAAACCAGTAAGAGGATACGAGTACATTGACTATTGGAATGGATAGTTCCAAAAAAAAATTACGATATTTTTAAACTAAAACTTATTCAGTAATTAACGGCTTTGACATTGACTTATAAACTTTACCGGTTCTAGTACTACCGGTACTACTACGATTTAGTTTCATTTTTAACCAACTTCAAAAAAGGAGACGGATCTCAATTCGTTTATATGTTTGTTACGTAATAGCTCCATTTATTGTGAAACAAAGGACATAAGCCCAAATCACATTGAAAAAACCCAGGTGCCACACCTGGGTTTTTTGATGTACCTCAGATTTTAAGTTATTAGTAATAATATTCTAAACTATCATCATCATCCGTTTGAGTGGCTAACCTGCGTTTTTTTGCCTGTAGAAGTTTTGTAGAAGTTCGTGTCAAAAGCTCGTTTTATGGAACAAAATATATTGTATAATTTGGTGTTAATGATATAAAAATAATATATACCGGCTGAGTCATAAAGATATATTATATCAAACAATGCACGAATATGCTTATTGCTTAGGTATAGAATATGCTTTGTATTCAATTATCAGTTTGCTTAAATCGCGGGTCAAATCTGGACAAGTACTGGCACAAGCACAGCACTAGCATAGGCCTGGGATATGAGGCGTACTTGAAGAGAGGTATATGCTAAGATGTTACGAAGATGATGATGATGATTACATCGGATTGCAAACAGTATTGGTGAACTTTAAAAAAAACGCCTACAAAACTACACTGATAAAAAAACATGTTAGCCACTAATTTGGGTTATGGGAGTGGTGTAATTTTTTTTCCTAAAATATATTTACATACAGTTATTAGATTTTTTTGAGATTAGATACAATTATTTTGTGCCGAGGTCAGGGTACGATTTGGGCCATGTCTCCTTTGATGTTTCTTTTTTTTTGGTAGATCATAGTTTTGAAACATGAAAACAAAACTAAAAATTACTTTCGTTTATTTTTGTTCAAGTTTTTTATGATCGTCGTTGAAATTTGGTCAATTAAGTTTCTGAATTTAATTTGAAATTAAAACTGATTTTTGTTTATTCGGCGCAAATATTTTATTAAGTAATGACTTCAACCTTAAAATGTGATTTGAGTATAATAGACTCACTCACTATTCTCACAATATTTAAAGTTTTATGCGATTCTTACTATAATGCGAATAAATAAATCACTATTTATCAACATACAAAAGTTATATATTTTTAAGCAATTAGTAAAAAAATAAATCCGGAACTAGCAACATTATCCCGCGAGACACGAGATCCACAAGGCGGCCATAGTAACAACAATTCGGAATGTTTGTTTACAAAATTAAATTGTAGTTTTGAGTTGAAAAATTATGTTGTTCTTTACTGTGGTGAGACATGCGATGGAAATAATTAATAATTAGTTTGTGCAGTGTATACTCTGATTATAGTGAACTGTGTGTAAATGCAACTTATGGACGTAGTTTTACCATCTAATGATTCTAATGTGAAATACACGATATGTGGAGTGATTAATTAATATATTGGCAGATTAAAGTTTTCTCTTTGGGTAAGTGTACTTAACTAAAAATCAATTCGTCCATGGTACCTTTATTATCTCCTATTTTGTTTTAAATCTGCTCCCTTCTGATTGTTGATGAAAGTTATATTTACATTAAAGATCGAACACTAACTAGGTAAGATTATAGGTCACTTAATACAGGCAGGTGAACTCACGAGTCACAGCTATTCCATAAAATAATTTAGTAACCCTAGGTGACACGCACACATGCGTAAATGTGTTCGAACGACATATGCGTAGTGCGTAGTTGTGTGAGTGTAGGTATGTCAACTGCACCGTCTGTATGGATTTTAGGCCGAGTGTCCGGGGCCTGATACAGGTTATGTCTGGTGTTGTTGCGTGTGCGCATGAGCGCCTAGTCGCGCGGGGTCCTAGTTGGGGTAGTGGAGGGCGGCGGCAGGAGGCAGGGGTGCGGGGGGAGCCCACCCCGCCGCGCCGCCGCCGTACCTGTGCAGGTTGAAGAAGTCGTTCGTATGGCTGCCAGACGGATGAGGCATCTGGAAACAATACCAATATTAATACCCTCTGCTAAAGTGGCGTTGTAACTCCTCACTGTGGGGAACATCACAGAACACTGTAAATCACATCTTCAATAGAGTGGTTCAAAACCTGAACAGGTTGCACAAAGACAAACTTTAAACTCAAAATGAAAATAAACTATGATGTACCTTTAGAACTTAATCGTGAACAAGTTTTTTATATTCTGTACAGGTGGATAAAATGAAAAAAGAACTTAAAAGAATGTTCAGTATTGAAAACTATTCAGAATTTCTGTATAATGATGAGTATGGTGCATAGTCTTAGAACACATATGAACCACATCTGCATCAATGTTGAGCTAAAGCATCTCTACCCTCTTTCTGTTCGTTTCTGTTTAGAATCTCGACATGCCAGTTGTTTTGGTATTGCTCTAGTTCTAAGAACACAAATAATGTTTCAAGAGAAGATGAAAGACTGACTGGCTACCTGAGGCGGGAAGGGATGCAGGAAAGGCGGCGGTGGCGGCAGCGCGCTCGAGAGTCCTGGCACTGGTTCCAGCATTGGCATGTTCTCGTCCTTATCGTTCACGTCTTGATGACCTGACATCATAAATACATAATTTGTGAGCACTTATTTGATGTAACAAAGGATAAATTTAATTCGAAGAACACAAAAAAGTTCTGAAAGTACAATCAACTGGAATAAGGGCATACCTTGTAATTTTCCCCACTTGATGGTGATACGCTTCCCTCCGATAACAAGCCTGTTGAATGTCTTCTCAGCAGTATGCTCTGCGGCGTCTCTCGTAGTGTATTGCACAAAGGCATATTGTTCTCTTGGAACTAGAGTGAGAGACCTAAAAAATAAAACAACATTATCTTATACCTTTAAACGAGCAATTCTTGTATATAAATATGTATATATATATAGAATCTGAATCTCTGAAACGGCTTGAACGATTTTGATGAAATGATGTATGCAGGGGGTTTCGGGGACGATAAATCGATCCAACTAGGTTTAATTTCTAAAAAACGCATATTATGCGCGTTTTTAGACAATGAAAATCGGTCACATTAGACATTAGAATGCAAAGGTAAATTTCGCCGCGTGACGCGACAGCGTAATAGCTCAGATGGGAAGTCGGGCGTTCATAGCGATCACGAATTAGTAGATCCGGGTTCGAATCCAGGCGGCTTCTCTTTTTTTTCATGTTTTCTTTTTTTTTTAAGAAAATGATTTGTTGGGGTCTTTTATCTGTAGGTATTTGAGTGTATTTAGTATTTAATCCGAGCAAAGCTCGGTCACCCAGGTACTAAAGTACATTAAATTCCAACCGGATTATAAAAATAATTTTGTTTAAATATTGAATTATGACTAAAACTTTACCATTATACCATAAATGTGTAAGTAAATTTAATTGGTTTCTTATCTTAACCTAAACCCATTTAGTATAGTGGTTTTATGAATAGAAAGGTTTATTATCAGAATGCAGTAACATAATTTGTAATAACAAATTGAGTACATTGAAATATCACGAATGATTTGAAAGACTAACTTTCTGAAACTTGTATGGTGGTGTGTCCATGACACAATTATTATCTACACAAACAAACTAGGTACTGCAGTGGCACAGAAAATGTAGGAATCGCTTGTAAATTGCAACACAATCAATATCAATAATACTAAGATCAAGAAAGGTTCCAATAGACATACCTTATTTCTCCGTACTGATAGAAATGTCCCTTGAGCTCCTCCTCGGAGATGTTGTCGGGCAGGTTTCCGATGTAGAGTGTGGTGATGGAGCAATCCTCAGGTTTCCGCAGCATTGGCATGACGGCCACGCCACACAACAACTTCTCAGCTACCGGATCGTTCACGCCGCAATACCTGAAACGAGAATTAATTAATACTTCCTATCAATCAAGCAGATATGCCTACATCCTAATACAAAAGCTGTGGTGTCTGAGAAATGAAAACATCTTATTTCAAAAGTGTGACCGCGAAGTTGTAGGTTCTAATCATGCCTATGACTTTTAGAGCAGATGTACGAGTTAAAACTGACATTAAAAGAAACATTGTGAGGAAACCAGCATGCTCCAAAAAGTCATCTTTCTAAAACAAGTGTTAACATTACATCCCGATTAGTTCAGCTGTTTCGACGGGATTGAGCAACAAACACCCAAACTTTGACATTTATAATATTAGTAGGATAAAAATTAGCATTTTAAAATTGTTTAACAGATTTCAAGTAAAGATTTTTTTATTGAACTAGTATTTGTATTTAGGGCATTCATGCATAAAATTGTAATAATAAAAATACAAACCGGTCTAAAGACCGGTTGTTTTGATTAGCCAATGGGTCATCAGGGTCGGTGGGTTTCTCATGCCGGTATGGACATTCTTCTCCACGTCTACACTCTCCCTTCAACCAGAATGAGCAGATATTTGGCCTATTCCTTTTGTAATAAGGTGTAGTTCTCGCCAGATGCAGCAATAGGTCGTTGGCACCTTTTGACCTCAGGGCAGAGTTGCTTGGCTGAGTGGGATCAGAGTTAGATATCTGTTTATCTAAGTTCTGGATATAATATTCTTTATTGACTTCATTACGAGGTAGATCATCTTGTATCTTTAGAGCTGCACCTCTGACTTGAATAGGCAAGCCATATTCTAAGTCTAAAAGGCATGTCTGGCAAACATTCTTCAACTTTGAACAAGTTTGACAGATCTCTGTTTTCTTGAAATGTATTTTCGCGCCAGGGCACCAACGGAAGACAGTGGAAGGTCTGGTGCAAATTTTACATTCTTTGCCATATTTTTCTTTGTTCTGAAAAGTACATTAATACTTTAAAATGATGCTCACTAGTAAGTGAAATGCAGAGGCGAAGTTCTGAAAAATAAAGTAAATTAAAATAAATTTCAGAAATGCCAAACTACCAGGTGCAAGCAGATAGTAATTTTTACTTACCATTCGAATGTAAAGGTTATCTCCGAGACATGTTTGGCATAAAATCGGGAAGTCCTGGAACAAATTATTCAAATTAATTTCAGTTGAGTAGGTCTAGTCTAGTAGGTGAGTGGTCTAGTCTATACTAACTAATGTTATAGGGAGTCAACATTTGTATTTATGAGTTTATACAATAGAAACTAGTGAAATTAAGTTTAAGTGTAATAAAAAATAAAGTGGCCAAGTGCGAGTTGAACTCGCCCATGAAGGGTTCCGTTGCAGCAAGTAACATTATATATACATAATACACATAGTTCTTGTAGTTCGTTGTAACTTTGATCGAAGTTTCAATAATAGTGTATTTATGACGTACTAAAAAAAACTACTCATCAGATCGAGTTCAAACTAATTTTCGTTGGTAGTTTACATGGTAATGTACATCATATATTTTTTTTAGATTTTTCATTCTCTTACTTTAGAAGTTAGAGGGGGGGGGACACACATTTTACCACTTTGGAAGTGTCTCTCGCGCAAATTATTCAGTGTAGACGAAAATGATTTTAGAAACCTCAACATCATTTTTGAAGACCTATCTATAAACACCCCACACGTGTAGGTGTGATGAAAAAAATTTTTTTGAGTTTCAGTTCTCAGTATGGGGGGCAACCCTAATTTATCTTTTTTTTAATTTTTTTGTTCAAATCTTAATGCGGTTCACAGAATACATCTATTTACCAAGTTTCAACAGTGTAGTTCTCATAGTTTCGGCAAAAAGTGGCTGTGACATACGGACGGACAGACAGACAGACAGACAGACATGACGAATCTATAAGGGTTCCGTTTTTACGTTTTACGGAACCCTAAAAAGCAGTGACAAAGTTAAAATGGAGTTGGGCAGGGCATATTGTTAGGCGGTGTGATGAGAAGTGGACCAATACTGTAACAGAATGGTGTTCGAGACAGGGAATGCGGAGCGTTGGACGTTCACCAGCAAGATGAGTCGACGATATTGTAAATATCGCGATTCGAACCTGGACTCGATTGACACAGGACCGAGGCAGATGGCAAAGTAAGAGAGAGGTATTTACCCAGCAGTGGTATAGAGAAGGCTGTGGATGATGATGTAATAAAATTGTAATAGCCTAGGTATTTTCTCAGTGACATAAGCCACGACAAATTGTTCACCTCAAAAATAAAACACATACTCTACGAGTACTTATTATATCATCAACAGCACATTCAACCCTCTGTCAGAGTTTGTAGTCTTGAAAACGGACTGGTGTTTTTTACTCTTCAAAATCACCCGAGTACCGTAGTTCCGTGGTCTTTATTATGCACAGTTTGTTGTATTAAGGCGTACAATTTCTGGTAGAAATATCTGGTATATGGTTTTATACTCTGACGCAAAAACAACGGGGTGTTATTAGTTTGACGTGTCTGGTATCGTCGCTACCTCACGGATAAACCAATTTTAATGTTTAATTAATTATGAGTATTGTAACGTCAACATTGTATAGACTCCATAATTCTCTTTAATTAGTGTGATACTACTATTATTACTTCTTGGCCACAATTGACATGAATCGTTAAAAATTTCGATGTTGTTCCTCATAAATATGTTTCTCTACACATTGCGACATCATCAAGATATGCAAAAAAATCTTGTGAGTTTTTCTTTTGAAATTATGTGATTTAAAATTCTTAGAAATGCATCAACTCTATTCGTTACTTTAAAAAGGTACGGGTGAAGTGGAGAAATATTTCCGCGTCCTTTAAATATCGTGAATGTTTCAACTCCCATGATTGGTATTTGGTGGTAGGCACTATTGAAATCTATTTAAGGGACGAAATTGTTTTCTGCATCCAATTCAGTAAATCTGTTGATTACTTAACTATAGTCTACGACAACATGTTTGCAATGTGTTGTGCTACCGGTGACTATACTTCGAAGTAGTTTAATTATTTATCGTTTTATGCGTGAACTAGTCTGGACTCACCCATCCTACGTCGTTGGGGCTTACACATTTTTACTTGTGATCAATACCTATTTCTAATGCATATATTTCAAAAATTAATTACCATTAATTATATTAATTATATAAAGACAATATTTGAATTAATAAATAAATATAAAATAATTTCAATAAACGTTCGACTGTTTAGTTAAACGACTGTGATTGTGAATCATTAGGTAATCGATACTAGTCGCTGTTTTAAATGTCAGGTATATCAGGTGCTCTAGAAAATGATTAGTGTAAATTAAATTTTCCAGATAATTACAATAAATAACATGGGATCATATTATCGAAAATTTGTAAGGAACAAATATCTCCCAAATGACAAGTAAAGCAAAAAAATGGTCGTCACGCAAACCCGATACATGTTTATGTGATAATAATCACAACGAAATTATACATTAAGAATAATGTTAACGTTAAAAGATGTTTTGTGTTGTTATACATTTTTAAGACCGACTATTGAACTCTTACCACCCAGTTATACATCACTTATTTTGTATACCTTGAATTCTACAACCAAGTCATATTTTTGATGGGATTTATTCATTTTAATGAAACAAGTTTCTAATTTTACCTGTATAATACCATTCCTACTATAGTCAGGGAGCGCTCACCCTGCGCACAATGGAATTCAAAATACCCACCTTATTGTTTCCTAACTACCTGAATACTGTTGTGTTGTTTGTGTACTTAGACAAACATGTCTAACTACATATGAAGAAAAAGCAATTACGGATATTTGAGTTATTATAATTTCCTAGAATGTAATAGTTAGCGTTTCGCAGGTAGGTTTCCCACGTTTTTAACGAGATACTCCGTAGAGCATTATAAGATTAAGTATTCCTTGGAATCCTTTGAAATTGAATAAAGAACTGGTTTAATAGTTACGGTTTCAACGACAATCAATTTTTCCGAGAACTAACATGGTAAAAAGATAAATTATCTTACATCCCTTGATTACATACGTAGTACAGTGCTAGGCAGTGATTTAAACTCTATGGTTTAATATACACATTTCAAATCGGTTTGATAATGTGTTTCTAGACTGTATTTTTTTTTATTTGATTGAGCTTCATCGCAGGAGTGATTTTAAAATCATTACATATTTTTTTCCCATTTGATTTCTTACCTGATTTTTCTGTTAGACTTTCAAGCAGCCTTTGTCAAATATTTTGGGAATGCATGACAGCAATGAAAGGATCACATACATATACGTATTCGGGCTTGTATTCTTCAGCGTGCACAGATTCCAAGTTACACTCATAAGTGTTGTAGTGTCCGTATATAATTTGCTACTGTTTTTTCAGGTTTCTGCTTAGTCAACCTATAGCAGGTATCTGGTGTGAATCTCATTTCATTTAAATTCAGTCTAACAACCTTAGAACTTTGGCGTATTATGAAGTCTCTCTTTTAAACGAATATACGTTAGGAGATATACTATTGAGCACAATTTTACACTTTGTTGTCCGAAACTTTGTCTGATTACGATTCTTTATTATTTTAAAGATAAAAGATAAAGATAATTTATTGAACAGAAATAAAATTACAATGAATTAGGTGGCTCTGCCTTTTACTTTGTTATATTATTGGTATACTAGGTTGAAGCCTGGAGTACCAGGATGCATTTCCAACCTGTCTGGTTTCAGTAATTGCGCTTCTTGAGGACATTTCTTGCTACGATTGTATTATTACAATAAATTAATACGAGATAGATATTTGAAATGTAGTTATAAAATCTTGTTAGGTACCTATTTTGTAATGCCACAAAATGTGTTTCATCACATGCACTTCAGAAACTGTTGATTTAAGAACAAAAAAATAATGTTTTAAGTTCTTCATGGCTCATTTTTAGTTTTATTAAAATCAAAATTACAAAAAAATATCCTATTTTTATGGCATTTAAAAAAAGATTATAATAAACTTACCGAATCTTCCCAATTTTGACGATTGTACGTGTTATTTGTCTTCGACATAGCCACTGTGAGTCAAAACGAGCACAACACTTATCACCTACAAATTGTTAGAATAGATAAATCACAATAAACTGGGCTTGGAAAGACCACGCACAAACTTTACGCTAAGATAGAATTTAGTTATCTAACTTTGTTGCAAAACGTTTTCAACAACACCCGCACAGACGTCTGTGCACCACGGCTTACTTTTCGCAAGTAAATTTTGACTTTTTGACAATGAATGAATACATAAATGCAACTAGTGGTGCCCCAGATCGTTCAGCAAAAATCGGTTGTTCGACTATTTAGTTAATCGACCACGATTATGAATCATTAAGTTATTAATCGTTACTGATCGTTTTTAGGGTTCCGTAAAACGTAAAAACGGAACCTTTATAGATTCGTCATGTCTGTCTATCTGTCTGTGTAAAAAATATATGATATACATTACCATACAAACTTCCAACGAAAATTGGTTTGAGCTCGATCTAGTGAGTAGTTTTTTTAAGACGTCATAAATACACCATTATTAAAACCTCGATCAAAGTTACAACGAACTACAAGATCTTATGTATTATGCTACTGGCTGCTACGGAACCCTTTACGGGCGAGCCCGACTCGCACTTGGCCGCTTTAATTTTTTTTTAATGTTATTAGCCCTAGAATATGATCATTGAATATTAAACGTCCATTATTAGGAAAGATTCCTTTCTCACAAGAAAATCACAAGGAAAAGAAAAAAATGGCGGCCAAAAAAATCTGATACAAATTGTGTATGTGACATAACAATATGTAAACAATACGAAAATCGATATGACGAAAAACAATATGAAAATTACACTACATACCTAACTAATTACTGATATTAACCACATCTTAATTGTCCCAAGACCAACAAAACTCCAGGCAGAAATCAGATAGTCAAGAAAATAATTAGAATATGTTTAGAGATTAGCCGTGAGATGTTATATTAATCCATTGTTTTTGATGTAATACTTATTTTAGCGCGATAAGAAATAATTTGAGAGTAAATGTATACACCGTCACGAAAATCCGACACCCTGAAGTCACCCTAGTCAACATTTTAGTAAACTTATCAACTTCTGGTCTTCTTGCGTCTAAGATATTGTATATTCTTTAGTGGAAGTTAGACTTCTTAGCACGAGGAATATGAATATAATCTGAAAGCCCTTCTCTATTACGGTTTCTTCTCTCTCTCTCTCTTCTCAATCACGCACTTATTTACCGCACATCCGCATTGTTTACTTTCAAACTGCCTTCACGTAAAATTCATGCAACTTGGGCACTGGATATCAACGTGTGACGTGAGACATAGACAACTAAAGTTGAGCGAAGCAAGCAGCACAGATCAAAAATACGGATGCTTGATCGACTGACGATATTAATGAAAGCTTGGCACCAACAACTTCGGATTTGATCCGAATTGATGTTTTTCTTATATTGTGGAAAAGACTACTAGCGCCATCTCTGGGTGTAGTTGGGTACCGCCATATATCGTGCTACTCATTCTTGAACCTCAGCAAACACGACAAACATTGGATGAGCTAGTTAGTTCCAAGAATACTCACTAGAAGGCGCCACTCATTAAGTGAATTATCCTAACTCGCGATAACGGTAGCAACTTAGCCATTGTAAACACAATTTCACATTATGCCTCTAACGCGAAACCAGACATTGATAGAAGCTCAACGTAAAATCAAAATTCTAACATTGGATCTTGAAAAGGCACAGCAGCTGAATATTAAATTATTACAGGAACAAGATGACTGCGCTGAAGAATTTAAGCGCTTGAGTAGTCAAATAGTCCAATTAAAATCGGAACTAGCGAAAAAAGAAGCGGAGATAACAGATATCGCATCGGAGAAAAAAGAACTTACAGATCTATCAGAAACAACAATAAATGATATGTGCGAATACGAAAATGCATTAAAAATCATACAAATGCACGAAAGAAATGCTTCTCTATTTGAAAACATACAAAAAACGACAGAATTTGATCATCAAGAAAAAACCGAATCACTTAATAAACATATAGAAACTCTGAAGTCCCAAATTGTAGACTTGCAAAATGAAAATATAAAACTGAAGAGTAAAATGTATTCTAGTAAAAGTTCTACTTTACTGCCGATTACAAAAAATAAAAAAGGTTTATCAAAATATACACAGAAATCACACGACATTCAAACTGAAAGCAAAAATAATATATCTATCAAGGACGTGCAAGATATTGGAACAATATCTATAGAAGAACAAATAATAAACAAAAAATGCTCTAGCAACACAGGACACGTTGGCAACATTGTCGCAAATAAACAAACCAACAAACAAATTCTAATCTTATGCGATATTTATGGAAAATCATTAGCAGAAAACCTTATAAATAGAATTTCAGCACAGTACGATGTAACATCTAACTGTAAACCGAATGCAACTCTACTTGATATAATAGGAGATGCTGAAAATCACACGAAGAGATTAAAAGAAAACGACGAAATAATTGTGATTGTTTCAAGAACTTCTAATTATAGGCTAGCACATCTCAAAAACTTTATTAATATATGTGAACGTAAAAAAATCAAACTCCAAATTACAACTCTACCCTATAGATATTTAAATGAGTCTGATAATGTAATGAATGACAGAAAGTTTAGAATAAATGAATACTTGTATAAACTAGCTCTAGAGTTTAACTGCCTGTCAATAATCGACATTAATTCATTTGACAAGAATATTTTCATAGTCCATAGTGTGTTATCAAAACATTTTATTAGATTTATTTGCAATGAAATTATTAAAAATTTTGTTACCATTTCATGTACTAACCAAAATTTAATTTATTTAACTGGATGTGGCAATGTTAGAAATTACTGTACAACGACTTCAAAGACTAGTTGTGATGTGTCTTTTTTAGACAAAGAAATTGTAAACATTTCAATGAAGTAGATACGATTAATTTTAAGATACTTCATCAAAATGTAAGATCTCTAAACCCCGAGAAGTCTTTAATAATACAAGGACTCACTGCAACTTATAAGCCTGATGTTCTAGTTCTATGCGAGACGTGGCTTACCGGAATTAATGTCAATAGTGTAGTTATTCAGGGATATATTCATGTAAATTATTTTATTAGAACAAACCGTTTGCACGGCGGTGTTTCATTATTTGTGAGCGACGAATTTAAATGTAGACCATTTAAGATAATTGACCAATTATCGACAGAGTTCCACTGTGAGCTTGCTGCTGTAGAGATTAATCTGAAGATAAATAAGTTTATTTATCATAATAGGTATGTACAGAACAGGAAACGGTGACTTAAAAATATTTTATAGAGTAATTAAAAAACTATTCACCTTGCTGAGTAACTTATCTGATAGACACGTCATTTTAGCTGGAGATTGGAATATTGACTTTCTGAAAAACTCTGCTAGTAAAACTAAATTAAATGATATAATGCGTGCATGTGGCTATCAAAATCTAGTTAATTTTCCTACCAGATATGAAGAAAACTCATGTACGTCAGTGGATTGCATTGTCTCAAATCTACAGAGCCCGTTAATATCCATATCACCTTTAGCAACGGGAGTTTCTGACCACGATGCTCAACTAGTAAAAATTATATCGCGAGAAAACACTAAGCCAAAACAAAGTACAGTCGAACGGCGTATAATTACTGAATTAGGGCTAACAGATTTTTGCAACGCTATGTTGGCATACGATTGGGACGAGATATTTAAAACCTTCAGTTACGATACTTTTGACAATTTTATGAATAAATTCCTTTGGAATTTTAATGTATTTTTTCCATCAAAAACAACCAAAACTAGACTTAAACAAAGCTGTCCATGGATAACTAATGACATTAAAAAATTACAACAAGAAATACATGACTTATATCAGCTACAACGTCAGTATCCAGAATTTTCTAGAACAATAATTAATAAAAAGAAAAAATATAGAGACGAACAAGTTAAAGAAAATAAAAAGATATACATTGGTGATATAATCTCCAATGCTAAAAACCCGAAGAAGGAGGTATGGAACGTCATTAAAAAAGAAACTAATAAAAACGTAAAGAAATGGGATTGGTCCTTTGTAGATAGCGCCAGCAATGTTTCAGTACCCGAAAACAAAATTGCTGAACATATTAATAAATACCTTGTTTCAACATCAAACAATTTGAGCATTAACAATCCTCCCCATGTAGAAGCAGCAATATTATTTCTGAAAAATAGAGTTCAAGACGAATACAATTTTCAATTTGACACTGTTACTTCTACGCAAGTTTTAAATTTGGCAAAAATAAAAATAAAAAACTCAGATACAAAAGATATCTACGAAATGTCTGGCAATTTCTTATACAGCGTTTTATTGAATCTCAAAGATCATTTCACGTACTTAATAAATAATATTCTACAGTCTAGCACTTATCCCGAATCTCTCAAAAAATCAAGACTGACACCGCTATATAAAGGAAAAGGTGAAAAATCGTCCGTCAGTAACTACAGGCCTATTACAATTGTACCGACTATCTCGAAACTTATTGAATCACTAATGGCACAGAATATCATGACCTATTTCAGTCGGCATACGGTGATCGCTGACACACAACATGCGTATAGGATTGGTCGTTCTACAATTTCTGCAGTTCATACTCTCGTCGAAAGTGTTGTAGACGGTCTGGAGAGTAAATTAAAAGTAGCCTCAATTTGCTTAGATTTATCTAAGGCGTTCGACTCTATAAATCACGAGCTTTTGCTAAGAAAGCTCTTAATCTACGGATTTAAGGACAAGAGCTTGGCCTTGGTAAAATCCTTTTTATTGAACAGGGAACAAACAGTAGAGATAAAAATTGATAACAAACGACAAAAATCCAACCCTCATTGTATCGATACAGGCGTTCCTCAAGGATCGGCGCTCGGAAATATCCTTTTTTTATTTTTCGTCAATGATATATCCATGCTGGAAATAGATGGAAGAATTATTCAATATGCAGACGACACCACGATAATTTTAAGTGCTACCTCTATCGAAGAGTTAATTACAAAAATTAGGACAACTCTGTCAAAACTCAATTATTGGTTTGGAATTAATGGGTTACATTTGAATGCGGAAAAAACAAACATTATGTTCTTTAATCTAAAAGCCCATAATCAAAAGATCTTACCTGTGAAGATGTTAAATGAAACTGAGATAATGAGCACGACAACAGTAAAATTGTTAGGCTTTGTACTAGACCCTGCACTAAACTGGAAAAATCATATCGAGGAAACGTGTAAGAAAATGGCCAAAGCCACATACGCATTAAAACAGCTAAAGAAAATCACGTCTCCGGATAGTTTGAAAGAGACGTATTACGCTTATGTTCATTCAATTATGGCTTATGGGATAGTTTTCTGGGGTTGTTCGGGTGACTCCCAACGTATTTTGAAAATGCAAAAGCGTGCCGTACGAGTACTAGTCCATGCGAAGTTTAAGGAGAGTTGTCGAGACCATTATAGAGAGCAAAAAATTATGACATCGGTTGCACTCTATATATTTGAAGCTCTAAAGTACACCAGGGACAATATAAAAAAAATCTCTTTAGCTGAAACAAAAGATCGTAGATCAGGACGTACGCGGCTAATGATGCAGCCGATACCATATAGACTTGCGTTTGCCAAGAGGCTGCCCATTAACTTTGGTAGAGTATTATACAATCATTTGCCGGAAAGTATTAAAACAATCTCTAGCAAATTTATATTTGAAAGAAAAGTCAAACAGCTTTTAATTCAGAGGACTTTGTACAGCATAGGTGAATATTTAAATTTTGACTACGAGTAGTATTTATGTTTCAATGACGCTTACGAGTAATTTACTCTATAAGACTGTACATACCTAGGTACTTATATTACCAAATTAATACATAGATATAAGTAATTATAATAGATAGTAATAGTAATGCCCTTATACAGCATTTTTTTTTAATTGTGAGACGCAAATTTTTATTTTTATTTTTTATACGTTTAAATGTAATCATATTACTTTGCAAATGACGAGATATATTAATACAATGTTAAGCAATTGGTTTCTAATGAAATTTGTTACTGATTCTAATGTATGTTTTTAATATGTCAATAAATGCTATCTTATCTTATCTTATCTTTGAAGGGCAATATTTCCAATAAAATTACAAACAGATTCATTAATTTTATAACTCCTATCGAAGCGAATTTTATAACTCCTATCGCAGTGCTACGTAGTGTTATGTTTAAAGCTAAGTGGAACTGTGTCGTTATTACCTAACTTGTTGCGTACTAACGCGTTTATTTTACTCATCTCGTCATTTAATGTTATTTAAAAATACATATAAACAAAAACGAAACGGTTGGAATTTACCTGTTATAGACCAACCTGCGCTCAATGGAATTCAAGATACCCTCCCTATTGTTTCCCAACTACCTGAGTATTATTTGTCTATCTACCTAAGTACTTAGCTGGAAAAAGCAGTTACGAATATTTGGTCAGTTATCATTTCGTAGATTATAATAGCCAACGCTTCACATAGTTTCCCAAGCTATTATCTGCATAGCCCATAGAGCGTTTTTAAGGTTAGGGATTTATTGAAATTGAATTAACTTCGAAGTGTTTTTTGTAATTGATCTAGCTTTGGGCTTTTTTCTCACGTAATTCCACCCTTGGGTACTTATCATTATTTTTATATTAAAACGTGTTTCACCCAGTTCAACTATAGTACTAGCTTTGCTCAGTTGCCAGTTGTACATTCCTCACAAACACTAAATAGTCCCAAACTAAACAGAGCTTGTATTATGCGAGCCGGATAACTGATATAATACATACTTTTGGTGGTACATAGAAACACCCAGACGCACAATAAATATTTTAATTCATTACAGATAGACATACATATTTTTTGTGGGTGAGAATCGAAACTAGACTTTTAATTATAATTTTAATATTTTAAAAATATTGTTTTTGTTCCAGGTACGTTTCACACGGTGGTGCTGAAGTCTAATTTAATCTAAAGAGAAACATCGGACCAAAACTTCCGTCACAGGTAGGCGTCTACTGCCGACGTAACTTTCGGCCAACGTAAAAGGCACCCTTGTCTATCTCTATAATAATACTAGCAGCACACCGCGGTTTTATGTGCGCTGTTGCCGTTATTTTCCCGTTACAAAAAGTAGTCTAGGTACTATTATTCCAGACTATCATATAACTGTGTTTCAGTCTGAAATCTGTAACTTACAGATTTCAACCCGAGCTGATAAAAACTAAAAACATAATCCTATTAATATTATAAATGTCAATGTTTCGATGTTTGTTGCGCAATCACATCGTAACGTAAGAACAGATCGGGCTGAAATTTGGAATACAGTCACATTATTGTGTGTAAGAACACATAGGCTATTTTTATCCCGGTAAAATAACGGGAACGAGAACTACTCGGGTAAAACCGTAGAGCGCTGCTAGTAACAAATAAACATGCGTGAACCCCATTAGCAGAATTACCGTTGGTATTAAAAATACCGATATCCTTTGTGAGTATTCGTATCGGAATCGATAAAGCCGTAGACGCTGATTCTCGCAAGTCATACGGCGCCATGTGTATGTTTACCTAAATTAATTGAACCGTACTTTCCATTAAGACTCAAAAGGTTTCTATTTCTAATGAGGGTTGGGCTTTGAAGAGCTATTAAGAATGTTTTCATGTGAACGTGTTTGGTGGAAAGGCAACGCTTTGCACTAAATTGATTAAATGAAAAAGCACCTCGTGGCTCTTGGAATTGAAACGTTGATCAGAATCCGTGATACGAACCAATGTAATCTACATGTATAACCTAAGCTGACCTATTTCTGAGCAAAAGCCTCCAATAAAATAACGACACCGTAAAATTTTCAACGCCGTCAGCTTGTAATACAACGTGTGAGATTATAATCTTACGGTAGGTTAGGTTGTGATCTGACGGCGCGGCGTTAGATTATAATGTCACATTTTAATGGTTATCACAATTTTACGGTGACATATATAAATCTAATATTGAGTAGCGAGTTGAATATTTAAATACATATTATGAAGTAATAAAAAAAGCTTAAGTAATACAAAGTTAAAGTTTCAAATATTTGGATCGATTTTGAATGCTACACTTACCAAATTGATAAAAAATTACGAATACACTAGTAAGTGAAATAGTAAATGTAGGCTAATTATTTATTTAATATTTATTACACAATACTAGATGTTATAGATGTAATATGGGACGTACTAGGATCGATTTTCTACCAGCTACCCGCTGTGTCGGAGAATGATAAAATGGAAGTTATATCACAGTAGAACTTAAATGATAAATATTTGCGTTGTAATTAAAACGGTGCCAGAGTTCTGCGAACAACATTGATGCTTCAATTTGCTTCCAATAAACCAAGCTATAATGAGGCTGCAACCGGATTATTCATTGAGGTACTATTATAGTAACTACTATAGTCACTTCTGAATTTAATTGGACTCGAGGTCATTAAGCGTAGAAAGATATTTAACCGATAAACGTTTGCAGTGGAATTACGGGGAGGATAGTAAATAATCCATTTTAAATCAGTGTCTTTTTCACTCAGCATAAGTAGGACCGTTTTTGTTCCCGCTGTTGGGACTTAGGCCATTTCTTAAGGAAAAAGAGACAAGGATACACCCTTACCATGCTGGCCATGTTAGTGTTAGCGGATGACCCGTGCCTTCGAAACATGTTTTCAGTCACTTACAACGAGACAGGTAATGGTGGCGAACTACAATCCACAGAAATGCACATTCGTTTGAGGAGAATTTATTATCTTACCGATTTAGTCCGAAAATGCCTAATCTGCAGAGACAACCCCAAGCCCTCCTACTGTTACACATACAATTCTGAGGGCCAACTCTTGTAGTATTTGCAAAATAATATTTACAACACAGTTTGGTTTTGCGAGCCACATTGGAACATACCTACGTTCCGAAATAGTGGAAGTCGCCGTCATCGAAAACGACTAGGACCAACAAGAACTTTTGAACTAATTTTCACGCTTCTTGATTTACCAGCTAACAACATTCTTCACCTATCTTTCATTTCTGGGTTCTATTCGGTTGTATGACCTACGTCTACGGCTGCGTTTCGCCTACGTCTTGTGTTTCAGCAGGATGCTCTTTAGAATTATATCATTATGCAGTTTAAATAGTAGATCTTGCAGTTGTTCGGTGGGGTTTAAATTATTTCGATAATGATTAGTTGTGTTTAAATATTAAACTTCTGTAAAGGACAAGTACAAACATTACCTACGTCACAAAACAAACGTTACCCCCTAGCTGACATTGTTGTGTTGTCAGAATATTTCATCATAGTTGTCAAAGTCATCATAGTTGACAGCTGTCGTGTTATTTCGCTCAGTCAGTCAGATTCCTCAACCTTCACATTCTTACTGTACGTATATTCGAAGCATAGTCGGGTACATCAATATAAACATTCCAAGAATGCATTCGACATATCATTCCGCACCCCTCCCAATACCGAGCGCTCTGGCATGTGTCAAATCGCGGATGCCATTACACGTCGGCGTTAGTACCGGCAGTGTACAAATGCTGCCGTGTAACGCTGGCAATGTACGGAAAACCAATACAAATGCCGAGGTGCTGACGATATTAATGTATGCACTTTGTCGGCCTGAATTGCTATCACATGTACAGTAGCGAAGCTTGTTCGGTGTCGAAGATTTACTTTAATGACGTTTGCTGTAGCTTTCAGTGTTATTTCTGTAAGATTGTTTTGTCATACAAAGGCTGGTACATCAAAATAATACAACAATAGAGAATCTAATCTACTCACACTTTAAAATCAATACGGTCTCGCCATAGACGTATAAAAAAAGTCGGCCGTAGTCTCGCTAAAACAAAAACTGTGTCACTAGAGTCGGCCACATTTGGACGTGTGGGTTGTCAGGTTGTCACTGCTAGGCTGACACGTCACTGCTAGGCACACACATATACACAAGTTTGCGCGTGTAATGTCCTACTGATGTGTGTATGTGTGCGTTTCGAGCCTGTATGTGACACGTGCATATTATGTGGCCGACTCTATGGACACAGTTTTTGTTTTAGCGAGACTACGTCCGACTTTTTTATACGTCCATGGGTCTCACACGTGCTTTAAAAAATACATTGGAAAGCAATTAGTATCTTTCTTATTTATGTCATCTAAAAATTATAAATACCGTCAGATTATAATCTAACCTAATCTATTGCCTATTATAATCTCACGCGGTAGATTAAATTCTGATGTTGTTCACAATTTTACGGTGACATAACATATATAAAATTCTTGTCTAAGTGTTTGTTACCAATCTTCTGTGAAATGACTTGACCGATTTTTATACATATTTTTTTTTGTGTGCATAAATATATATATATAAAAATCAATGCCACTTTTCGTTGTTAGTGAACTCCTCCTAAACGGCTGGACCGATTTGAATGATTTTTTTTTGTATACGTTTGGGTAGGGCCCTGGAAGGTTTAGATTTACAAATCAGCCCGGCAGATGGTGCTGCAGTTGATATGTAGGTTATTATTCGAGCGAAGCCGGAGCGGGCCGCTAGTTTATACATTTTTCTTTTTGTGTGCCTATATTTATTGTGGTCTAGTTATGATGCGTAAAACTGAATCGAAATATCGGGATTTAGCTCCGTAATATAACCACCGCACATATCATACTAGCGTAGTAAGCAACCATTGTAGCTTAGAACAATGTTTGTAAAAATGTTGCGCCCCATTCGACGATAAATTGTAACTTTAAAATAGATGCGAAACGTAAAACTTCCTTCCATTCATGTTTTGAGCCAGTTAATCTACAAAGTAAAGTTTTTAATGTTTGCACTAAACGTACAGTAGCTTCTAACTAGGGCCGTGTTCCGCCGAGCTCTGGGTAGTCTGCGAACTTCTCTTAATCAACTGCGATTCATAGTCCTTAAGATGTTAGACTACTGAACAAATAGGTAACTGACAAATGGCACAATATTGAAACCATAAACAGCTGACTCTTGATGTTCCCACTGACACCCGTCTGCTAATTTATGTTACCAATTCAAATCTATATTATTATCTTAACGGGCATGGCATAAAGGCCATATTTGAGTGTATTTTGTTTGTCGGGCTAAGACCTTAAGGGTATTCTCAAAATTGTCCAAAATTGACTATATTCCTTGGAACATGATGGTTTTTCACGATTTTTTCCTTCACCAGTAAAGCTAGTTGTGATGACAAACACGTTACTATTTTAACTCCATTTATTATTTCAGTTTTCATTACTTGATAATAACATTAATGTTCTTTTACAATATATTTTTTCAGTATAGAGTGACGAAGCGCGCAGATCTCGTGCATGATGGTAAGCAACATGACTGCTCATGATAGCACAGTGGCACGCAGCTATTGGAATATGAAGAATCAAAATAATTACCTAGCACTGCACTGCGCTTGTTACCCAGATATATGTATAGTCATTTCTATGCCCTGTAATTTCTCTAGAAAGGTTGCCCTTCAAACCGGACATCAGTGATGCTTTCACATTACTGCTTGGCGGTAGAATAATTGGCAACCGTGTGCTACTTCCGCAGGCATACTCTGCAAAGAGTTGAGCCTAAATTTTAGCACTTTTATATGAAAAAAGTAAATAAACACTATATTTCATTCAGCGTGCCGCATCCGAAGTTTACTTCAAATCTTAAGTAAATCCCTCTAAAATACATAAAGTTGCTCATATCAAGATACAAAGTTTAAACATTCACTTGAAGCTTACAAAGTAGAGTTATTACTAAAGCGTGGCTGCACTCGCATTCGTATAAGTTACATTTAGGCTGCGGCCACGAAACGAGCGACGGACGAGCGATGGCGGCGACGCCGGCGGCGCGATGGCGGAGCGGCGCGGCGGTGACGTATGTGTCATGGTGACTTAAAGAAACTAATTAGTCCGTCAGTTAGATTATTAAAAAATAACGTACACGTATTTTTTCTTTTGTTTCAAATACAAAAAAATACGAAGATATAGTGCTTAGAAGTTTCGAATGACGTCACGTCTATGTTCGATTTTTGTGTAGACTTGATGTCACAACCCGACTCCGGAAGTTTGAGGATATCTTTGTGTTTTTTTTTACTAATTTGGTAAAGCAAAAAATATGTGTACCATAATTTTTCAAAATTACAGACTAAATTAGAATGGTATATTTTTGACCCAGTCATCATCCCTATTGTAAGCACGGCACCGCTCGCTGGCCCACCCCGCTCCCGCCCGTTTAATGAATGAATGAATGAAAATTCTTTGTTGTACACACCATATAGGATACATACAATTTTGAAAAACAGTTTAGTGCGCGGCTCTGTACTAGACCTGTGTTCACCGTGGTCGATCGAATCCTTTTGTTTCGATCGCAACCTGTACTCGACTACACGAGTGATCAAATCACGGATTTCTTAAAAACCCGAACTTTGTAACCCCAATATCAGCTAACAAGGCAAACCAAATTGAACTTTATGTTAATCTATTTTACTACCACTTAAGCCCCAAGCGGCCAAATGGCCAAACCGGTTTTTGGGACTTTAAAACCTCATTTTTAGGGTTCCGTAAAACGTAAAAACGGAACCCTTATAGATTCGTCATGTCTGTCTGTCTGTCTGTCTGTCTGTCTGTCTGTCCGTCCGTATGTCACAGCCACTTTTTGCCGAAACTATGAGAACTACAATGTTGAAACTTGGTAAGTAGATGTATTCTGTGAACCGCATTAAGATTTTTACAATTTTTTTTTAAAAAAACAAAAATTAGGGGTGCCCCCCATACTGAGAACTGAAGCTCAAAAATGTTTTTTTCATCAAACCTACACGTGTGGGGTGTCTATCGACAGGTCTTAAAAAATGATGTTGAGGTTTCTAATATAGTTTTTGTCTACACTGAATAACTTGCGCGAGAGACGCTTCCAAAGTGGTAAAATGTGTGTCCCCCCCCTCTAATTTCTAAAGTAAGAGAATGAAAAAACTAAAAAAAATATATGATGTACATTACCATGAAAACTACCAACGAAAATTAGTTTGAACTCGATCTGATGAGTAGTTTTTTTTTAGTACGTCATAAATACACTATTATTAAAACTTCGATCAAAGTTACAACGAACTACAAGAACTATGTGTACCTACTATGTATATTATGTTACATGCTGGAACGGAACCCTTCATGGGCGAGTCCAACTTGCACTTGGCTATTTTATTACATGATATACATACTCGATGATAAGTTTTTTATTTTGATGCCTAAGATTATACTAATTAGTACATTGTCGTATACAGACACCCAAAATTTGGTTTCATTTTTGAGTAATGATTTTTTTGTGAGACGTCGCGACGCCGGTGGCGTCGCTCGTCGCGATCACGGGCTAACTAATTGCTTGCTTATAGAATCGATTAAATCGTGCATTGATTCAATCACAACGACGGAACAACGAAAATATATCATATCTCCTTCTTTTACTTCGAGTGCGACTTTTATGTCGATCAGTCTTGATCAGTCAGATCTTGGGAGAAATGCCGATAATGTCTAGACACGGATAGTAGTCCATTGAAATGTTACATTTTTTAGGCCTTACCTTCCGTTTTTTAGAGGACGCAATTTTATTTATTTGATGTGTAGGGGGGGCGGGGGGGGGTCAGTGTAAAGCTAAAACCAAGTTTGTGAGGTCACAACCCTTGTCCCACGGCCGCCATCTTAAAAATAGGGGTTGAAATGGTTTCTACGGTATATCTCTTAAACTATTTATTTGATAAAAAAAAATTATTAACATTTTTTGTTGCAAATTAAATTCTCTACAACTTTGCTCCAGTAACTTTTTGTCGTAGAACTATAAATAAAAAAGTTATAAGGTATTATATTATTATTAAAGTTAGTTTTTCATTGAGTCAATAGCTAAGGTTTTACAGCGCTCCGAAGTGAGTACTATTTTTCAGTACTCTTAACTATACCTATATTGTAATCAGTTTTTTTTTTTTATTTTGTTATTGTAACTTTTTTAATTATAAATTTTGCGATATGATTAAAAATTAATTATTGACTCTTTTTCACTCCATAACCGAATTTAACAATTATTGATTTCTAAAATAATTTTAAATCTGATAGCCGTTACCGAGAATACTGTTCAGATAGAAAATACCCAAGTGAGCATGAGGGAATAAAAGAAGAAGTGTTGAAGTTGTCGCTTAACCTATATCTTTTAGTTGTGCTACATATTTCTCCACGTGCGGATGTATTTTATTCTGTTTTTAATTGTGAACACGATTTCGAATAATTTTAGATACGATTTAAACTTCAGTGATAACTATATTCATTTTATTAGCTATTCGCTTTTAACTTTTTTATTTATAGTTCTACGACAAAAAGTTACTGGGCCAAAGTTGTAGAGAATTTAATTTGCAACAAAAAATGTTAACAATTTTTTTTATCAAATAAATAGTTTAAGAGATATACCGTAGAAACCATTTCAACCCCTATTTTCAAGATGGCGGCCGTGGGACCAGGGTTGCGACCCCACAAACTTGGTTTTAGCTTTACACTGAACCCCCCTACACATCAAAAACATAAAATTGCGTCCTCTAAAAAACGCAACCCCAAATTTAACTTTTCAATGGACTATAGGGTTGTCGCAAACAAAAATGCAACAGCAAAAACGTGGCACCAAAATAAAATTAAAACATACGGAAGACATCAACCCTGAGCTGCGCTCCTGCAATACTAACATTGTATTTTTTTTTAATAAAGAATGACGAGACGAGCAGGACATGTGCCTGATGGTAAGCAACATGACTGCCACATAACAGCACAGTGACACGCAGCTATTGGAACATGAAGAGTCCAAATCATTACCTAGCACTGCACTGCGCTCGTCACCCAGAGATCTAAGTTGTTATATCTCTAAGCCCTGTAATTTCTCTGGAACCATTGCCCTTCAAACTGGAACACAGTAATGTTTACTCATTACTGCTTGGCGGTAGAATAACTGGCAAAGGTGTGGTACTTCCCCAGGCGGACTCTGCTAAGAGTCCTACCACTACAATGTAATGTAGGCAACGCAGCAGCGCGCTTCCAGCGGGGTGGGAACCCCGCATGATTGCCATCTAGACGGCTTCGTCGAACGACTGTATAATTTAATAGACTGTGTGTGTGTGTTTTGTACACGTCACCATCGCCCCGCCCCGCTGTCGCTCGTTCATCGCTTGTTTCGTGTCCATAGTCTTAGGATTAGCGACGCGGCGACCAGAACTCGTGTCTAATATGCAATATTATGCGAGTGTCATGGCTAAAGTTTCAGTTTGAAATTCATGCAGTTCGGCCCGTTTCTGGAGCGGAGCAGATAGTCGGATCACGTCTCGAGAACTATTTGTAGTTAATAGCAATACACACACATATATATGTAACATATAACATATATACAAGGCTTCATCTTATATCTCTGGGTTACGAGCGCGGTGCAGTGCTAGGTGGCTATTTAGATTCTTTAGGTTCAAATTAGCTGAGTGGCACTGTGCTGTTATGGGTAGGCATGTTACTTACCATCATGCACATCTCTTGCTTGTCTTGTCGCTCTTTACCTAGTTACTATAAAAAAGATTACTTGTCGGTTTCTTGATCATGTTGGTTAGGGTTTTGTAATTATAAAAAATGCCAACTGATAAATTTTGACTAAGTTTCTGTGAAGTTAAATGAACGTTGCTGTAATAATACCTAGATTTTTAAAGAAATACAAACTGCACACTACTCTGCTTAACACCAATATGTTAAAAGAGTCTTAGGTTAGGTGAAATTTCAATGACAGGTATCTAAATCTAGAACGAAATATAGGATTGTTATTACACAAAGTAGAACCAGTTGATATTCCATAATCTATACAAGACTTTGTCCTGACAGAATTGATTAAAATTAACACAAGTCTTTTTAAGGGCTACCACATTTTCAGATTTTATTTCATTTTTATTCGTCTGACTTCTACAATGTTAATGAGACTTGCGACTTGCATAGTGACACGAGTACATCTATCAAAGAAGATCAAAAAAAGACATTTAGAGATGCTTTAGGATAATGAAGTATCTTAATAAAACATACAACATAAATTCGTTAGCGTGTCTGCAGGTAATTGTGAGTTTTTACAATATTAACCAAAAAAAAAAAAGAAAAACCGTCAAAAGCATCCCCCTAAATAACGCCAAGATAAGTCCAATATTTTCAACTTAATTCAGCAATTAAACACAGACCCGGTACGGAAAAAATTGCCCGACGCAAACTTTGTTTGTAGGGCTTAATTGAAATAATATTCTTTTGTGCCGGAGCCGAGCCAAAGGAGATTGAGGATGGGACGTGCGGCATTTTTGTTGTTTTTCCTCCTCTAGAGCAAATGAGAAATACTTTTCTCTTTGTGACACATGATGCCCACGGTCCGACGTCACTAAGTAGCTACAAAACGCTGAGTCGAGGCGCTCAGTTTATACGGGACCACGGAAATTGGACGAAACATGCCAAGTCTCTTTACAGTCTTGACTACCCGGCCGTGTTGTGATCTGTGTAAATTGTTTGAGTCCGGTCAACGTAATTGATGAGAGATTATTGATCGACGGTACACAATAAACGACTTTTTGCGCGCAAATTTATTTTAGTTTGGTAAAATAATAAGAAAAAAGTAAGACAAACTATCGAAAAGAGTAACACTGACCATAATACGGGACCATAAATTTGGATTACAGATGTGCCTTCCGAAACTTAAAGGCGCGCGGAGTTATGTCATCGTTGGGAAGAGTGAGCTCACTTTTTCCGTTCTAGTCGGTTGCAGGAAGTGGTGAATGCCGGACGTTTTTACCTATCACTATTCGTTGTCAACAACCAAAATAAGTAGAACCGCGGCATACATCGCTACTAGCGATTCTAGGGGTCAAGTAGATTGGTGGTGTGTCCATCACTCCGCTACACATACAGACGCAGTTTGTTACTAATTTCAGGATTCTCAGGGTACATCCATAGCTCTAAATCGTTGTACGGGACCATGTAAATTGGACGAAACATGACATATCTCTTTACAGTCTTGTCTACCAGGGCGTGTTGTGATCTTTGTCCATCGTTTGAGTCCGGTCAACGTACTTAATTGATGGGAGATTACGCGACATTACGCAAAAAACGAGTTTCTACGCGCCAATTTATTTGCGTTTGATAAAATAATAGTAAGACAAACTATCGGAACGAGTAACTAGCGCTCAGTTATACGGGGCCACTTGAATTGGACAAAACATGCCAAGTCTCTTTGTAGTCTTAAGGTACAAGTTCGCGCGAAAACCGCGACACGAGACCGCGACAGGAGACCGAGACCGGAGACCGCGACAGGCACTTGACACTATGGAATTGTATGGACGCCAGTTCGCGCTGAGACCGCGACAGGAGACCGAGACAGGTCGCGGTCGCGGTCGCGGCGCGAACTGACGCCCATACAATTCCATAATGTCAAGTGCCTGTCTTGGTCTCCGGTCGCGGTCTCCGGTCGTGGTCTCCGGTCTCGGTCTCGCGTCGCGAACTTGTACCTTTAACTATCACGTTGTGTTGTGATTCGTGTCAATTGTTTGAGTTCGGTAAATGTGATTGATAATAATGATTTTTATTTATCGACTCTGTTACGCAATATACGAGTTTATGCGCGGATATTTATTTGTCTTTGGTAAAGTCATTGTAAGACATTATATCGGAATGAAAAGACAGTATTTATTTTTTAATCGAAAATTGGTTTGAGCATGAACGCTGTCTCAATAGCCATAACATTGCTCCTAAAAAATACGCCGGAATATAATAGCTACGCGAACACTTTGAAAATTTACATCGCTCCCTAGCAAATAGGATTATGCTTGTAATCGGTTAGCAATCGTTGTTGAATGTCGTTATTTGTCAGAAATATGTAGGTAACCAATCATATTGTAAACGTATTGGAAAGAGAGTACGCCAATTTTGCCAGTTACATTGATATGTATGAAACTGTTGAAACTTGGTAAGTAGATGTATTCTGTGAACCGCATTAGGATTTTTACAAAAGTTTGTTAAAAAAACAAAAATTAGGGGTGCCCCCCATACTGAGAACTGAAATTCAAAAATTTTTTTTTCATCAAACCTACACCTGTGGGGTGTCTATCGATAGGTCTTCAAAAATGATGTTGAGGTTTCTAATATAATTTTTGTCTACACTGAATAATTTGCGCAAGAGACGCTTCCAAAGTGGTAAAATGTGTGTCCCCCCCCCTCTAACTTCTAAAGTAAGAGAATGAAAAATCTAAAAAAAATATATGATGTACATTACCATAAAAACTACCAACGAAAATTAGTTTGAACTCGATCTGATGAGTAGTTTTTTTTTAGTACGTCATAAATACACTATTATTAAAACTTCGTTCAAAGTTACAACGAACTACAAGAACTATGTGTACTATGTATATTATGTTACTTGCTGCAACGGAACCCTTCATGGGCGAGTCCAACTCGCACTTGGCTACTTTATTTAATCTTGAATCTAGCGCTTGACTGACGCCAGATGTTAAACGCAATTTTAATATATTTTTTTAATACGATCCCTAGAAGATTATCGGACAATATTTTATATCTCAAAAATGGCTTACTCTTTAGGCGACGTATCACCATATTAATTTTAATATAATGTTCAATTTGGCGATGTAATGATATAAGCTAGCTACTAAAATTCTCTTCGCTTGCAATACAGGTAGCTTGTACTGACGTCGTCGTACTTTGATTAAATTTCCGGTATTTAAGCCCAGGAAAATACTCGGATCGAGAGGAGATTATTTACAGCACTTCGGGAGTTGCTAACTGGGGATTGGTGGTGGAGATAAGTACTTGCACATTTATGTTTCGAATGTTTCTCATCATCTTGCATACATTTTACCTTTTTTTTTAAATAAAGAGTGACGAGACGATCAGGACATGTGCCTGATGGTAAGCAACATGCCTGCCACATAACAGCACAGTGACACGCAGCTATTGGAACGTGAAGAGCCCAAATCATTACCTAGCACCGCATTGCGCGCGTCACCCAGAGATCTAAGTTGTTATATCTCTAAGCCCTGTAATTTATCTGGAAACATTGCCCTTCAAGCCGGAACACAGTAATGCACATTACTGCTTGGCGGTAGAATAACTGGCAAAGTACCACACGTACTTCCCCAGGCGGACTCTGCCAAGAGTCCTACCACTACAATTATTACTTCCCCACTACTTCCCCTACACTACAATTTGTAATGGTAGGACTCTTGGCAGAGTCCGCCTGGGGAAGTACCACACTTTTGCTTTACTAGTTTTTCTACCGTCAAGTTACTGCTTACTACGTGCAAACATTTGCCAGCCTTTCGGGTTTTTGTGGCATACTCTTCGGAGAGTGTGCGACTGATTTGATTGGTCTAATACCACCTTGCCCTTTTCTCTATCGGACTGCTTAAAAAAGTGACATCGTTTCATGGTTGACGTTCCAAAAACTAGAGCGAAGAGGTTTAACTCCGGTATTGTGATAAAAACGTCTTGGATGTAGAATGCGTTACCTGAGTGGTTCCCGATAATTACAATCTAGGTGTCTTCAAATCGAGAGTGAATCGGTTTCTTCTATGTAAGTCCGCTCCAGACCGCATCGTCGCTTAACATCAGGCAAGGTGGCGGAAACCTATAAAAGTTTAAAAAAATGTTTTTGTGTTCGATGTGAAACAATTTTTTTCAGAGATAACAGGGAAAAAATCCTCTTTTATCAGAATCTATCGGTAAGACAGTAGTTCAGTGGTAGGAAGTAATTTGGACTCTTTATATTATGTACTCTTCATATTTGTAGTGGTTGGACTCTTGGCACAGTCCACCTGGGGAAGTACCACACCTTTGCCAGTTATTCTACCGCCAAGCAGTAATGTGAAAACATTACTGTGTTCCGGTTTGAAAGTCAATGTTTCCAGAGAAATTACAGGGCTTAGAGATATTATATCTTAGATATCTGGGTGACGAGTGCAGTGCAGTGCTAGGTAATGATCTGGTCTCTTCATGGTCCAATAGCTGCGTGTCATTGTGCTGTTATGTGCATGTTGCTTACCATCAGGCGCATGGCCTGCTCGTCTCGTCACTCTAAACTATAAAAAAAAATATATACAGAACTGTACAATTATGGGTATGTTTTGCTTACCATCAGGTGTAAGTATTTCTCGTTCCGTCATACTAAAGAAAGATGTATGACGTTTAGCTTTTGTGTAACGAGGTTACGCCGTAGGCGTTCGCTACGTTTTCGTAGCTTTGCCTTACGTTCTACGGTTAACCGTAGGTATTAGTGGGTTTTAAACCTAGAATAAACATTCATGTGATAATTTTTGATGCTTATTCTGTAATGTACACACATATAACTGTATCCAGTTTGAAGGCCAATGTTTCCGGAATTATAGTTCAATGAGATAAATTAATATTACAAATAACAGTGTTTGGATGTTTGCTCGGAACGTCTGATCGGATCGAGTTGAAATGCGGAACAGAGAAAGATTATAGTGTGTAAAAACGCATAGGTACGATACTTTTTATCCCGGAAAACAACGGGAACTGCTAGTTCTTATGTATTTGTTGTTTTTTAAGAAATAATTATTCAAATTAATTTTGAAATACGTAGAGATTTAGTTTGACACGCTCAGTAAGTTACTAACTGGAGACATGTACAGTTCGATTTTGATAGTTTGCCAATTTCGATAGTTGCGAAACATATAGATTAGTCAAGTTACTGTAGATTAGCTCCATTACCTTGATGAGATAGCTGCAGTACTGATCGCGCTATTATATTAGAAATCATCTAGTAGCTGTAGAAGACAATCTACCTATCGAAGATTGGTCGTACCAATTTATATTTAGAACAAATTTGATTAGCAAAGGCTTGTAATGACGCAATCTTAAAAGATTTACACATGCTGTCACGGACTTCAGCGCACGTCAACGCACGCAGCGAAACCTCTCAGAAAGGAACATTTTTGCACGTTTTTGTTACATTCTTCATTCATACTCCGCTCCTATCGATAGTAGCTTAATGTTATATAGCCTATAGCCTTCCTCGATAAACGATGAACTATCCAACAGAAAATCTTAAAATTTAAATAATTATCTTTCAATTCGGACCAGTAGTTCCCGAGATCCGTGCGTTCAAACAAACAAACTCTTTAGCTTTATTATAATATTAGTATTTATTACTGTTCCGGTTTGAAGGGCAATGTTTCCAGACAAATTAGATCTCCGGGTGACGAACGCAGTGCAGTGCTAGGTGATGATTTGAACTCTGCACGTTCCAATAGCTGCGTGTCACTGTGCTGTTATGTGGCAGGCATGTTGCTTACCATCAGGCACATGTCCTGCTCGTCTCGTCACTTTATGCTGTAAAAAAAGAACATGTTCGTGATGGTAAGCAACATGCCTGCCCATAACAGCACATTGTCACGCAGGTATTGGAACATAAAAAGACCTAGCACTGCACTGCGCTCATCACCCAGAGATCTAAGATATTTAATCGCTAAGCCCTGTAATTTATCTCGAAAGGTTACCCTTCAAACCAGAGCACAGTGATGTTTTCACAGTGGTGCTTGGCGCTAGAATTACTGACAAAGGTACTTCCCCAAGCGGACTCTGCCAAGAGTCCTCATCATCATCATCATCAGCCGCAAGACGTCCACTGCTGACTTTGTTCACAAAGGCATCTTCCCTAGATTTCCACAACGAACGGTCCCGCGCAACCTACAACCAGCGGTTTCCAGCGACCTTTGTGAGGTCATCTGTCCATCTAGTGAATCTAGTGGGAGGCCGTCCAACACTGCGTCTTCCGGTTCGTGGTCGCCACTCGAGAACCTTTCTTCCCCATCGGTTGTCAGTTCTTCGAGCGATGTGGCCTGCCCATTGCCACTTCAGCTTGCTTACTCTTTTTGCCAAGAGTCCTAGCACTACAAAAATATCTGTAAAACTTAGAGAGCTAGCAATGTCACCGAAATCCAGCTTTAAAAGTATTCTAGTCCTATTCAAAGCCTATTCATGAATGCAACACGTTATTCGCAGTTGTGCCCGCGTTGTCCGAATAACTATTCTCTATCCAATAAAGCCGCTAGACCAATACAAAATTCATATTGCCCCTACAACTTACAATACCACGTAATAGAGTAAGGAATATAGTAGATGCGACGGCGACCTACTTGCGTATCGCAACCGATATTGTGGTCTAAGAGTTCGTGAAGACTAAACTTACGTCATTTAATATGAGCTGAAAGTTTTTTAGTAAATTTACTCAAGCCTGAAATAAATAATATTAGTACCGTAGTAATTTGTTGTTAAGTCAAATTCACTCATAATTTACAAATAGTTGTGGGACAGTAACATCACATAGTCTAATAAAAAATATATTTGAAAATCGGTCCACAGTTGACAGAGAAATCGGTGAACGTATATAGAAAAATAAAATATAGAGTCGAACGTAAAAACTCCTCCTTTTTTGAAGTCGGTTAATGAAATGATCGGTCCTACCGAATTGGAAATTCGAATGCGACTTAAAGTTAAATCGGGTGTGACCGATCTCATCATAGTACCTACCTCGTTAAATCATTAAAAATTTGTAAAAACTACTTTAATATTCATTGCTCATACTGGAAGAAAGTAAAAGACTCGAAAAAAAATGTTCTAATGTTAACAAACTTCCAGCTATATTATATAATACTTAACGCGCACTTTCAATCGCAAGGAATGACCTATTTATGGTCTGACTGATCGGGGTTTTGACATTTGCAGAGACACAAACATAGACAAACACTTACGTACCGTGACGAAAATGTCCAACTTAATCTATTTTCTTTAAAAAATAAAAGATTTTTAATATTGAAATCGTTACTATAAGATCTTGTTAAGTTAGTTAATTACGATTGCCTTAAGGAAATAAAAAAAATATAAATGAAAAAGGCCCCTAATATAAAGTAACTGACTTGGTAATTTTATCTAATACTAGCGGCCCGTTCCGGCTTTGCTCGGATAATAACCTAGATCTAGACTGATCTAGGCTGGAGCGCCATCTGCCGGGCTGATTTGTGAATCTAAACCATCGAGGGCCCTACCCAAACGCATACAGAAAAATTCATTCAAATCGGTTCAGTCGTTTAGGAGGAGTTCACGATTTTTATATATATCTAATATTATTAAAAAATACGCTTAATAACTTGTAGAATTACGCTTTATGATATCTGCCTATTTCAAATGACGATAATCAGGCAGTCACAGCCTCTTACCCTATTACGATAAATGGAGGCGGCACGCCGTATCCCCATAGTTTATTGCTGCAGATAGCATTAACGTTGAGGATATGACCAATGGCCGCTCTCTTAGGACTGTAATTTATGCCATAAACTCCCTTAATCGACCCACAATATAACCCATATGTTTAATCGGATGCTCGCAAAATTTCACTTCATCTGCCTGACCTCACTTTGATCCCTCCAACGTATTAACTCTACGTAAATTCAATATTTCGAGGTGAAACCTGAGAAAATTCATAAAGGCGATATTATATCGAGAATATTAGGTTTACGTTTTAGAAACGGATACGTGACCGGTCGCAGTCCGTAATAATGTAGCAGAAGCCATTGCACCACGGTTTTATTACGCTTAGATTATGGGGAGGCGTGTTTCGGACGCGGCTGTGGATGATTTACGTGCATTTGTAAAATGCGGTGTGTTTTGGAGGACGGGGTTCCACCGAGACGCGACCGAGCTGTCAACACCCGTCCACAGCTGACACCGCCGTGCCCACACATAAATTGTTCCACCGGCCATGCTACCATTCCTCTAACCGAAATTGAATTACACAGAACCCTCGGATTTTATATCTATTAGGAGAACGTTCAACGGTCCCCAGGGCCAGGATTTAGATACCGATAACTTTCTCATTTCCTCCGGGCAGCGAGAAGCGTTACTTAGACGCATATAAAACTCGGTCCCGGTCGACATAAAAGGCCGTACGAGTCGAGAGTGTGACTTTGAATTGAGCCATCAATCTTTTACCTGACACGGACGCTTACACGTTTATAGCGCCATATTTTTATGGCGCTTAAATCGATACACTCCGGGATTTATTCGCTGACGGACCCTTGTTTTCGGATATATCGATTGACCGACATGAATCTCCCGTTGATGGGTTTAATTCTGAATAATACGGTGTGTGTTTCAATGGAAAATAGCGTTCGGAGTTTGTGCTGTATTAACCGGTAACCGGCTCACGGATAAGTCGGAGCTCTAAGCGTTGATTAGCGATCCGTACGCACAGATCGATCGTGGCTTTCATCCGAAACTAATGAGAAGCTATCCAACTAATATCATAAATGATACAGGATGTTTAGGGGTTTGTTGCTCCATCACGTCTGAACGCCTGAAAGGATCGAATTTAAATTTAGAACACAGGCAGATTATACTTTGGAATGATACATACTTTTATCCCGGTTATAGTGGTAGGACTCTTGGCAGAGTCCGCCTGGGGAAGTACCACACCTTTGCCAGTTATTCTACCGCCAAGCAGTAATGTGCAAACATTACTGTGTTCCGGTTTGAAGGGCAATGTTTCCAGTGAAATTACGGGGCTTAGAGATATAACATCTTAGATCTCTGGGTGACGAGCGCAGTGCAGTGCTAGGTAATGATTTGGACTCTTCATGTTCCAATAGTGTCACTGTGCTGTTATGTGGCAGGCATGTTGCTTACCATCAGGCAAATGTGCTGGTAGTCTCGTCACTCTTTATTTAAAAAAAAAAAAAAAATTACGGGATCGGGAACTACGTGGGTGAAACCGCGGTGCGCTGCAAGCGATTTTAATAATAACAGTTTGTTGCGGCCATACCGAGTGCAGTTTCAGTTAATCAGACGTATACCGTTCAACCTGTAAATATTTCTGAACTTCCACTGGTATACGAACAGAATCCGCGCTGTGAATTTTAATGATGTTCCTAGACGGAGCAATCCGCTGCGTCTAATCCGCGAGAGCTCCGAGTCTGTTTGTGTAAAGTTTCCCATTACATTAGCGAGCTGGCTTCGCTATGCCTCTAGAACTAGAACAAATGGTCGCCGGCGCTGGGATATCGCCGCTGCGACTGTTATTGTAACGGATGTAACTTTGGATAAATGTCAACTGTTCTCGAATTTACTGCTCCGCCAATGGCCCGGCCGACTTGCGTTTTATTAGCTCGTTTTGCATACATTACACGAGGCGCGCCGATACGCAGACTAAGGGAATAGTTTCTCTATAATTTATTTCCACGCTAAGTCGGTTTAGAATGAAATTTAGCGTCGGGAAACCCATTTACGGGAATCGAGCTAGTCGAAAGTATTGCGTGCCGTACTGATAATTGTTGCTAATAAACCAAAGTATAATTTTAATAGCCTATTTTCCCGTTCAACTCGGGGATGGATTACTTGGCAAAGACGCGGCACTTCCTGATACGAAATATTTAAAAGAATTTTACTACTGTCTTCTGTCAACTAACTTGTAAAAGATTCTAATTGGTTGAGTAACATATAATCTAAATACAAAAACCTATAATGCATCGTCATCCTACTATCCTATCCTACTAATATTATAAATATGTCAATGTGTGGATGTTTGGATATTTGGATGTTTGGATGTTTGTTGATCGGGTTGAAATTTGGAACACAGATAGATTATAGTCTGGAAGAACACATAGGCTACTTTTTATCCCGGAAAAAACAACGGGAACGGGAACTACGCGGGTAACACCGCGGGGCGCTGCTAGTATAATATAAAAGGTAATTTCCCGTCGTTAAACATCTAACCCAGTGAGTTAAATGTGCCTCTAGATCAAACACCTGTTTTAATTTAGTACTACAAAGTTATAAACTTCCGTAAATGAAAACCTTAATAAACTGAAATAGGTAAGCTATTTCAATGTTCCTTTATTATAATTAAACGAGGTTACGTGAGAAGAGTATGTATAACCTGCGACTTAACAACATCTGACTTTAACGGAATATAAATCTTATGTGTTAATCCAGATAATATTAACTATGTATAAAATTTTATTAAAATCCGTTCAGCCGTTAAAAAAGTATGGAGGAACAAATATACAAAGTTACAAACACAAACATTGTAATATTAGTGTGACTATCCAGCAAAGTAGTTACAGAATAATAAAAACTCAATTTAATCAGATAATCGTATTTGCTTGCTTTTGCTACTATTTATGGTTGCTTGGAAGATATCGCTATTAGCGAATAGACCGTCATTTATGGCACCAGGTACATTGTTTAATTGTATTTAATTTTTCTGGTGTGCATAATAAAGCGTTCCTGTCTGTCTGTCTGTCAGAGGTACACACAGTAAAATACAGAATAATCAAATCTCGATTCAATCAGAGATATGTCATCTGTCTCCTAAGTTATTCGTATAAAACATATCCCACTCCCGCCCACCCGTCCGACGTAAATGTGATCAAAGCCGTACATTAGCGGAGCGATCGTCGGGCCGTCCAAGTCCTTACCTATCCTATACCTACTGTTCAATTTGAATTAGTCGCTCTGTTGGCGCGCAGATCGCACTTCGTATTCGAAGCCGCAGTTCGGTAGATCATGCTTATATGAAATAAAGCATCCTGGCGTTTATTTAGCCCAACGCATAAGCATTGCCATTCAGCGCGGTAATGCCGCCAGCATGCTGGACTCTGTTCCGAATGGTAGTGGGCTTGAACATCTTGATTAGTTGTAGACCTTCATTGACACGGCACTATACGCACCCACAACTCGGGCACTTAATTTGCTCAACGCTCTGCTCGCTCAAAGACCGGAACTAGGTTTATTTTCGGACAAATTTAAATATGTATTAGGTATTTGTGTCTATTTTTTTACTTACATTAACGTATGTAGTTAATGTATTGTGTTCCTTTATCTTTTTTTTTATCTTTGTTTTTTTATATTATGTGTTTCATTTTTGTAATTGTGTGTGTATTATGGCCGTTTGTGCGTGTTGGCTATGCTGTTAGCACATGTCGGCAATTATGAATAAATAAATAAATTGGTCTATGGACAACTCAGATGTGCTTAGTGCAAGTAGTTAGGTATGTAGCATAGTGTAGTTGTTATTGTATGTTAGTTTTGTTAATGAAGACGTAAAAAAACATTAGCATGTTCTCACAATCTCAAATCTCTACGTAGAGCTACATATGTTATGAGTAGGTATTAGTTCAGACAATCAACACTTAACCTTTGATAGATTCTAAACTAGAATATAACATCAGATTGTATTTAGTATGGAGATGCTTGCATAAGCAACCCACTAAATGCTCTCACTGCTGGGGCTTGGTGGAGCTTTCCCTCACAAGGAAAGAGCCAAGGCCATAATCCACCACGCTGGCCCAATGGGGATTGAGTACACGATTGAGAGATACATTTGTGCGGCTAAAAAAACTAGTACGGAATATGCAAAAAAACTGTAAAGTTATGATATCTAAGATTACTTTTGTCTACAAATTTGTTTGATTAATTAAAATGTATTCTTTTGTACTGTCTTCTGTTAAACCGTTGCTGGTGTTTCTAGCCTTTGAACAAGAGGAGAGATATATGTAAGTCAATGGGCGTGCCCTCCCAAACAACTTCAGGTGCACGGAATCATTTTATCGTTGGGTAGAGTGAGCTCACTCTTTCCGTTTTAGTCGATTGTAGAAAGCGGTGAATGCTGGACTTTTATACCTATCGCTATTCGTTGTCAACAACAAAAATAAGTAGAACCGCAACAAACCTCGCCGCTAGCGATTCTAGGGGTCAAGTAGATTGGTAGTTGTAAACCACTCACGCTACACATAGAGACACAATTTCAAGGCGCTTAGGGCACATCCATTGATTTATATCTAGTGATAAATGATGTTAGATTTTGTGTAATCTGCCTATGAGCTACTCAATAGTTTAATTACAATACAGCCTTTAAGTTTAAATTTTCCCCAATCACAATAATCTTAATATATATAAATCTCCTGTCACGATGTTTGTCCGCGATGGATTCCTAAACTACTTAACCGATTTTAAATTTAATTGGCACACCGTGATCAGTCTGGTCCAACTTGAGAGATTTTAGAGACTTTTTATTTCGATTAATAGTCTTTAAATGACAATATCCGAGCGCAGCCGGAATGGGCCGCTAGTATATTATAAAAATAAAAGTTTGTGAGTGTATATTATGCATATTTTTGACGTGATAACGTCTTATAATTCGATGAAGCCGGCTGCACGCCCACAAAACATGACGTCTTGTACCGTTACCGTCGGTCGTTACCTCGCCGCATGTTTGTTACAGTTGTATTAATTATTTCGACCAGTAGTTCAAGCGGGGATGTAGCTCAGTGGTAGAGCGTTCGCTTTGCATGTGAAATGCCCCGGGTTCGATCCCCGGCATCTAAAAGCTTTTTTGCATTGTTTTGATTGAAAATGACTAAATTCTACTGATTACTTTTTACATACAAATCTATTAAACAAATGAAATTAAAATTTTCTTTTGAAAAATGCTACCATTCCATCAGTATTTTCTTAAGACGTTGTCACGTTCTATCGTCAGTAAACCGACTTTACAGACAAACATTTTTTTTTCTCATATAGTATAGTATGTCTATGTATGTGCAAACATCACTGTATTCTGGTTTAAAGGGCATGTTTCAAGCTTCAAAGTATCAAGACAAATTACAGGGCTTAGACATAAACCATCTTAAATCTCGGGATGACGAGTGCAGTACAGTGCTAGGTGATAATTTGAACTCTTCATAGTCAAGCTGCGCGACACTGCTGTTGCTTAACGGCAGGTGTGTTGCTTAGTCATCAGCCTCGTTTCGTCACTCTACACTACAAAAATGTAACGATATAACGGATTTTAATGAAATTTATTACGTAGTTTTACCTTAATTTAAACATAAGCTTTTTATCATAACACAGTTAGTGTGGGCGTAATGATTTTTAGGGTTCCGTAAAACGTAAAAACGGAACCCTTATAGATTCGTCATGTCTGTCTGTCTGTCTGTCTGTCTGTCTGTCTGTCCGTCCGTATGTCACAGCCACTTTTTGCCGAAACTATGAGAACTACACTGTTGAAACTTGGTAAGAAGATGTATTCTGTGAACCGCATTAAGATTTTTACAAAAAAAAATAAAAAATAAAAAAAATTAGGGTTGCCCCCATACTGAGAACTGAAACTCAAATTTTTTTTTTTCATCTAACCTACACGTGTGTGGTGTCTATCGATAGGTCTTCAAAAATGATGTTGAGGTTTCGAATATAATTTTTGTCTACACTGAATAACTTGCGCGAGAGACACTTCCAAAGTGGTAAAATGTGTGTCCCCCCCCCCTCTAATTTCTAAAATAAGAGAATGAAAAATCTAAAAAAAATATATGATGTACATTACCGTGTAAACTACCAACGAAAATTAGTTTGAACTCGATTTGATTAGTAGTTTTTTTTAATACGTCATAAATACACTATTTTTGAAACTTCGATCAAAGTTACAACGAACTACAAGAACTATGTGTACTATGTATATTATGTTACTTGCTGCAACGGAACCCTTCATGGGCGAGTCCAACTCGCACTTGGCCACTTTTTTTTTAATGAAACACCATTTAGTTCAAGAGTACTTACTTACGTTACTTACGTTACTTACTTACTTACTTACGTTTGCCTCTAAAAATAAAAAAATAAAATCACGTCTTAATTTTTTAGCTCATACTAAGTGTCCTAGACTAATTTTACCAACCAACAGGCTCGAAATATAGATCCCAAGTATATTTAATTAGGCCTCACCCTAAAACTTTAAAGTTACACAATTTTCCAACAAATTTTATTTACCTTAGTAAGTTCCTAATTCAGGATATAAGCCCCTATTTGCCTTGTATGGTTTCGCTACGGTGTTAATATCTAAGGGGAGTTATTACGGTAAGGCCCTAAGCGCTGTTATTTTACTCTACTGTTTGAGCACAGTATAAAGGAAGACTACCAGTAGGACGAGACGCTTTTGACCTTGCGGTAAATGCCGGCAATGAAGAGGTGACACATAAAAAAGCATATTAGTCAATATCTATTTGTTTATTCATTTATTATCGATAATGTTACTTAACATTCAATGTTCATTGTTGGCAAGATTATTGGAAATATATTTATTACCATAAACAATTCCTAATTATTAACAAAATAAAACAAAACATACGTCAAACGTCAGCTCCCAAACAGTTTCTTGTTCGCAGCTTGGGAACGTGCTTTCCGCGTCTTGCCTCGCAGGTTACCTTATCTAGACGCCTTTGTCGAACGACTGTATAATTTATTAGACTGTGGTTTGAGGCAGTAATTTTATTAAGCGGGAATGTTCTTATTTCTGATGCGTGAACCGACGAAGTGTTCGTTGGAAAAACAGAGATGTTTTTCTAACTAACCCGTTTTTCTAACGGTTTTTGCGCTCTGAGAGTGGAAATATTATTTTGTGAATAAATAGCTTGATGAAGATTCACAAGTCTAAAAATTTAGTTTAAAATTTTGATATTAAAGTGGTTACATAGCCTTGGCCATCTATAAGAGATGGTTGATGACGATTAGTGGTTGGGACTTCTTGTGACCGCGGCTGTTATATTTCTGCCGAAACGTCGACATAATTAAATAATAATTTAGGCCGCGATTAAGTTCCGTGCCATGTTTTCAATATGGTTAATGGTTGGGTTGAAATCTGGAACGCAGATATATTCCAAACTGGCTGAATATAGGCTACTTTTTATCCCGGGAAAATAAGGCAAACGGGAACTCTGTAGCGGTAGAACTCTTAGCAGAGTCCGCCTGGGGAAGTATCACACCTTTGCTAGTTTTTCTACCGCCAAGCAGTAATGGGCAAACATTACTGTGTTCCGGTTTGAAGGGCAATGTTTCCAGAGAAATTACAGGGCTTAGAGATACAATAACTTAGATCTCTGGGTGACGAGCGCAGTGCAGTGCTAGGTAATGATTTGGACTCTTCATGTTCCAATAGCTGCGTGTCACTGTGCTGTTATGTGGCAGGTATGTTGCTTACCATCAGGCACATGTCCTGCTCGTCTCGTCACTCTTTATTTAAAAAATAATAATTTGAAAAAACTATGTAGGTAAAACCGCGGGCCTTGGGTAGTAAACTACTAGCAAATACATTATTCTCTGTATACTGATAAAATATCGGGAACTCGTGACTAAATGGTACATTAATTTACATGTTGATGTCGTCACGAATTCACCGTCTGTGTGATTCGAGTAATTTGTACACAGCTGAGAGTTGAAAGCAAATGAGTCCCAATATCTTACAAGGTTTGAAACGCTACATTTACCCATTTCGTTCGGTCCCGAATTTTGTCTACATAGGGCGTAATTTGAGTTGGCAGGTATTTCGTCAGGCGACACGCTTTATATCGACTCCGCTCGAGACAAATTACGCTTAAATCCGGGCATTACGTTTAAATCGCGCCAATTTACGTCGAGATCACGTCAACGTTGTACATTACGGGTGGCCTTTTAAAAAATGACCGAACCTCCCCGACTAGGTTCACGCGGCGAGGGGGACTCGTTGGGGACCAATTTGTATCCGTTTCTTGTGAAATTTGAACGGTTTTATTTATGCATGTGGATTATGAGGTACTTGGTCTTCATTTGTTTGGATTTTTCATGTGTTATTTCGTAATGTTATGTTTCTGGGCGTTTGTATAATATAGGTATTTAGTTAGAATTACAGAAGTACTAGCAGAGTCTCGGAGTTTCAGAAAAAAAATCGGTCTAGTGATGATGATGGCTATCTTAAATTGATTTTCATGAAACATAGCTTAAGACACTCCCTTCCTAATACACCTTTCAACCATAAATTCAAAATCAAGTTGTGTTCATTCTTTCGGGAGCTACTAAGTCACAAAAAGACACGCACATGCATATAATTTCACATAGACACACACTCACACACATATAGAAGAGACACAATAAAACTTTTTATATCACCCCGATCGATTCGAATCGGTCGATTTTGCGTCAAGGGATTAAAAACGCGCGTTTAAAAGAAGGCGGGTTTTTAACGCGTGTTATCTGATTTTTACCGACCAATTCAGAAAATACTGAACCAACTGAATAGCTACCTTACCTTCCAAAGAAACGAAACAAAAAAAACGCTGCCACGGCAGACCGAAAGCCAGTGCTTTCGTAAAACAAACACAATTTTTTATTAGAAACAAGCATTCAAATATCATACATTCCCTTAATCAGACGTAGACGTTCCTAAGTTCTATATGCCCGGAATCTAGGATTTAAAAATCCAAACACGAGAGCAAATAGTGCAAGCAATATCCAACAGGGCGTGCGTCGGATTTCCGTACTGCTGTGTACTTTACTATGCAAGTGTTTGCGATAGAACTTATTGACTCTGCCGGCTGTGTTTATTTGATAAATTGTATGAAATTGTTGATGTATTTCGGTAACGTTTGGTCGTTATTAAGATACGTGTGATTGAAGCTTTGTGGCATGAAAGTGAGCAAGTTTTGTTTCTCGAGTTAGAGGAAATTTTCATATCGTTGAGATCTGTCGCCTAATCTTGACGCTTTCGAGAGTCCATCGAGATACGTGCTAAAAGGTTTTAATGCTGTCTTGCATCCTTGTTCCATATAATTCAACATCTTTGACTTCGCCATAAAGTTGCTAGCTTATTGGTTTTTTTATAGGATGCATTTCGAAGACTCGGCAGCTGTTCTGATCTGTATGATATAATATGAATACCACCTTGTCCTTTTTTCTAACCCACTGTTCGTAGCTGAAAAAAAACGAAGTCGATTCATAACTCTTGATTGCACTTAAGGTCAGTACTCACATACGGTATTACTCGATAGTTTTACTCGAAGTCGAGTAAAAATCCACGTGTGGACCGCAAAACTCACAGGTCGAAGGCTCGCACCGAGCCGGCTCGATGGAATTAAATGAAAGTAATTTCCTTCGAACCTACTCGAAGCGAGCCGTCAATCTTGACTCGTATGTGTGTACGTGAGTGGCGCGAGGCGAGCGTCAGTCTGGTATTGTTTATCGTGATTGAAACACGTGTTTTTAAGAGAAATGGATTTGCAAGATTAACCCAGTACCTCTTTTACGTTTTTTCTTTTCATTTGCTTTGATTTTCTTATAAAGCACTGTGACACTGGCTGAATACAGCCACCGTCTAGTTTGTTACACAGACATCCTTTGGCTCGAACGGTTCGGTGAATACTGAACGGCGCGCCTCACTCGATAGATCAATGCTCAATGTGTGGACGAAAGCCCATGCCGTGGGTTTTACTCGACAGTTTAGCTCGATCGAGTAATACCGTATGTGAGTACTGACCTTTAAACGCCCGCGGTGCGTCGACAACTCTTTGTTTGCGATCTATAATATCTTGTGGCAATTAGGAGGATGAAATATTGTACTGAGCGTTCCTGACTCTCAAGGCAGTGGCGGACTAAGCCTGTCAGAGGCCCGGGGCGGGAAAGTTGAATGAGGACACCTGGCTTTAAAAAAAGTTTTACAAGCTATTCAGTTCACTTATGTATGTTTACATACCTCATTAAGTTTTCTTTAAGTGTTTATGTTACATCTAAAGATCTAAACCAAAATTATAAAGAGGCGAACTCTACTTTCATAATAAGAACACCTAGGCTGTGGAACGCGTTGCCTGAGTGGGTGGTTACAAACTTGACGTCTTCAAGTCGAGAGTGAATCGGTTACTTCTAGGTGAGCATGATCCATTGTAGTCTGTATTTGGCTCGCTAGGTGACGATCAAGTGTAAATCTATCATTGTAAAAAAAGAAATATAATTTATTAATATAGTTTCGTAGTCAAAAATTGGGTTTTCCATGTATATCTGACACAAACACTATATTGACGCACCATTGTGAAAAAAAACAAGGATTTGGTATTTTTTTGTTAAAAAGCGGATATATAAATACAGTATATAAAATTTAATGTGATAACTTGTTAATTATTTATTATTAATATTTAGCGTTTTTATTAGTTTTCAAACAAAACAAAAGCTGTGGATCTCACTACAAAACATAGAAGCCATATTCAGATCAAAATGAAGACTAATAATGTCATTTCGTACAAAACTTGGCAGCAATAATACTAAGTGTTATTACTGAAATGTGAAAATATAAAACACGAATACCCTGTCGACCGTGTGTAATGTCTTCGGACATAGCACTTAGCGGCGTCTACCTCTGTAAGTGAAAAGTTTCGCAACTTAAGCTCTGTTAGAACTAAAAATGTCCGTTAGACTTAAAATATTAATGGAATTAGTGTTATAAGACTAGCGAGATGCACTAAAAGGTTAAGTTATAACGATTGGCATTAGACTCACGATTTTTTAAATACAGTGTGACGCATTATTTTAATTGTTTTTGTGACAGATGTAATGTACTCGTTGTTTAAGTACGTGGGAATAATTAGTTTTGACGTGACAACGTCTTAGAAATTGGTTTGCCGGGTGACACTTCAAGAAACTGCGTTACGCTCCGCTCACGTTATGCGCTCACAATGAGAGCGAGTGAGAGGGACGCGTGCCTTTCACTTTTTATGTCTGTCTCTCTCGCTCTTAGGCGGGCTAACCATGCCCGAGTCGCCGATTCGCTTAGGCGCCTGCATACAAGTTTACACGTTGCCAGTTAATTGTAAAACGATTGTGTAGTGATAATGTGAAGGTAGTTTATTTTAGTAAAATTATTTTACCACTCAAAGTCGTTGTCACGTAAAACTTTCGCCCGTATACCGACTTTACAGGCAACCAATTTTTTTTGTTTCTTTTTGTTGGTAGTGTGATTATTTCACAGAATCTGTTTATTAAGTATCACACTTTTGCCTGTTAATCAATCGTCAAGCCGTGATCATTTTCAGCCTTAAAAGACCCATCGCTGGGCAACCTTTCCTCTCTACCTTTATTCTCTATCGTGGGTCAACCAAAAATTTTAAATTATAACTGTATTCAGTTTGAAGGAAAATGTTTTTGACTAACAAGCCTACTTACATGCGCTGGCCAGTTATGGGAACTGTTTATATTCAAATGAACAATTTAAAATAAAATAAAAAATCATAAAGTAACAAAAAAAATGTTTGTCTGTAAAGTCGGTTTACTGACGATAGAACGTGACAACGTCTTAAGAAAATACTGATGGAATGGTAGCATTTTTCAAAAGAAAATTTTAATTTCATTTGTTTAATAGATTTGTATGTAAAAAGTAATCAGTAGAATTTAGTCATTTTCAATCAAAACAATGCAAAAAACAATGCAAAAAAGCTTTTAGATGCCGGGGATCGAACCCGGGGCATTTCACATGCAAAGCGAACGCTCTACCACTGAGCTACATCCCCGCTTGAATTACTGGTCGAAATAATTAATACAACTGTAACAAACATGCGGCGAGGTAACGACCGACGGTAACGGTACATGACGTCATGTTTTGTGGGCGTGCAGCCGGCTTCATCGAATTATAAGACGTTATCACGTCAAAAAATTAAATAAACAATTAATATTATACTATCGTGATTGTATTGAATATTAATGTAACGTATTACATTTTATTCTGTGGACATAAGTATTGCATAATATCAATTACCTGACCTAATCTCGTCTCGGCAAAATCTTATAAAAAAAACAACTTGATTACAATCTATCTCGTCTCGATAAACACAAAGATAAATCAGAAAATAAATTAAAGTTGACGAAGCCATTTCGGCGAAAGCTTTTTGCAAATGTCGTTTTGAAAGTTTAAAACAAGTTTGATCGCAAATAAAGCTCGCTGCCCCTAGGGGTCGCGATTCAAACAAAGGAGCATCGAGCATCATTATATATACCTTCGATAAAACCTTAAACCTTTACGTTGTACGAGTATTCAAAATTTTACTGCGCTGTCATATTATTTTATATTTTAGAGAACCAATGTTTTCTTGAACTAAATTTCAAAGATTCCATTCGGAGTTAATTTTAATAGACTTCAAAAAAGGAGTCAATTCCGTTGTTTTTTTATGTACAATACATACATTACGTATGTTTCATATGTTATGCGATAACGCTGCCAATTGTGAATCGATTTTTGGTTATTTTTTAAATGAAATGGGACATGATGAATGGGAGTCGGTATGAATAATAGCCCTAAAAGTAGTAGTATGTGTTATTTCGGGATATAAACTGACTATCAATTTCAACCGGACTCGTTCAGTCGTTCCGTCGTGATTGAGCAACAAACATCTAAATTTTCACATTTATAATATTAGTAGGATTAAAATATAATTTGATTACATAACTTTAAAATATAAAACTGAAATCTTCAGAGACTAACCTGTTTCTAAATTCTACATGAAGTCGCGTGTAAACACTAGTCTTACGTACGAGGTAGGTATGAGCCAAGCCTGATGTAAGAGGATCAAGCTCGGTGGAAAGCCACTCGCAGACGAGTAGAGTCGTAACAATAGCCTCTCCGATCCGACCCGCGCAGGTGCGAGAGCCTGAGATCTAGTGGACTGTGGCTTTACTCGATCGCTCATTTGGATCGACAGTGTCACAAGTGCATATTTTTGTAAATATTATAACACGCCAGCTGTGTATTCCAAACTCCAAATTTGTTATTTTCCAAACTGCTAAAGCTTCTTTACTCACTTTTTTCTAAGATATAAGGTCGCCAATTGCTAATTTGTTTTTAAGTTTTATTTTTTGTGCTCTGATTAAGTGCAATAAAAAATTATCTATCTATCTACTCTTCTCTGAGCTAATGGCTATACATATGTTTTTATGTTGTATTTTTAATCAACAAGTGGTGAGTTTTCACTCGCAACTCGTAACGTCGATTCCCATCTAGTTATTTTCCGGGGATGAAAAGTTGTGTATATACTACACCAGACTATAATCTACTTGTGTTTTAAATTTCAAACCGATCTGTTCAGGCGTTCACGGTAATAATATCAGTAGGATTTTGTATATTGGATCAACAATGTTGCATTTTAATTCTTAATTTGCATACATGACAATGTAGAGAATTCTGGTGTAACTAGGTTAGTTTTGAATTTTGTGCCGTTATGTCACTGTCACTCTATATGAGCGAGATGTGTACCGTGATAATTTAGATATACACCAACAGAACTTTGTGTTACGTGCTGCAGTGTCTAAAGTTAGGATAGCTACTCTGACAAGCGGATCAAAACAAAAGAGCGGACAAAATTTAGTGTCAAAAATGAGGTTCGGCAGTCCAGTTCGTGTACACGGACGCACTACATAAAAACAGGTAATAATCGCTGACACCAGAATCGGCCAAGTCTATACTAATATTATAAAGAGGAAAGATTTGTACCTATTTTTGTATGTTTGTATGTTTGTAATGAATAGGCTCCGAAACTACTGGACCGATTTCAAAAATTCTTTCACCTTTGGAAAGCTACATTATTCCCGAGTAACATAGGCTACGGCAGATGGCGCTGCAGTTGATATCTAGGTTATTATTCGAGCGAAGCCGGAGCGGGCCGCTAGTCGATAATAAAATTAAAAAATTGGCTTTATTATAATATACTAGCTGTACCTTTTTTGGCTCATACACAACTCAACTCTGCTAATGATTACATTACATTATAAACTGTTCAGTTTACGACTCCATGATGGATATACAGTCAAACATTCGTTTTTATTTATAAAATATTGTTCTACAAAACATAAAATGTACAAAATTTTAAAATTAAACTTGTACGTTTGAAATTCTCATCCTAATAATCGCATATGACTCGGCGGTCGTTGGCGTTAAGCAATGTGCTACAGAGGAGCTACGAAGCTCTACGCTCCGTTTGCGCTACGGAGTTCTACAGGAAGCTCTACGAACTTTCGATATACGACCGCAGTTCTGCTTAATGTTGGGGTAATAATAATTTTGTATAGAATATACTCCCGCTTTCTTTATGTTTTTCGTGTTTTTTTTTTAAATAAAGTGTAGTAAGTTCTATACTAGAACGAGTATCTAAAGCTGCACTAGTAGGATCATATCGGATTTGGCTGGGCAGGGAGAGAAATACGAGTAGTGAAGGTGAGTGTTGACGTACGTCAATATAAGGGGCCCCTTTTAAACCTACTACCCGAGTCACAAGTCTTGGGGTCTATTCGATATTTCTCTCTCTGCCACACGATGGACCCGGCACCCGCACGGTGAATCCATGGAATGCTAAGAAGTACGTCTCTGACGAGACGAGCATGTCATGTGCCTGTTGGTAAGCAACATGCCTGCCACATAACAGCACAGTGACACGCATCTATAGGAACACAAAGAGTCCAAATCATTACCTACCACTGCACTGCGCTCGTCACCCAGAGATCTAAGATGTTATATCTCTTAGCCCTGTAATTTCTCTGGAAACATTGCCCTTCAAACCGGAACACAGTAATGTTTGGACATTACTGCTTGGCGGTAGAATAACTGGCAAAGGTGTGGTACTTTCCCAGGCGGACTCTGCTAAGAGTACTACCATTTAGCGGTGAATTGCAGTTTCATCTGCTAAATCAAGTTTTTGTGATATCAAGTAGCCTATATATTGTTGTGGATATACACTATGAAACTGTAATACCCCGTTTACATTATTCCAGTCCAGCGACCGAATCCAGCGCTGGATTGCTTACTGGAATAATGGAAACCGGTACTGGAATGCATTGGCACTGGATTGATGCATTCCAGTGCCGGTTTCCATTATTCCAGTAAGCAATCCAGCGCTGGATTCGGTCGCTGGACTGGAATCATGTAAACGGGGTATAAAGTTTTATCGAAATCAGATCGCGAATGAACATCGTTTGCACAAAAGTATAAAAAAAAACATTCATTCAAATATTGAAATATCACAAAAATATATTTTTAGTAAGATTTACTGTAGATTGGTCCCACAGACATCTATTAACTGTTTTCTTTTCAGTATTTTTTTAAAGAGTTTAATACTACAAATGTTAGTATTTCTTTGAAAATGATTTAGCACTTTATAAGATCAACGCCTACACACCGCGTAAAATAGAAGATACAGTAATCTCTAGCTTTTCATGAGTTTTAATAAACTCATGAGCAATTGTACTGAAACATTACTTTCACAGATAAATGAAATCATTGGGTCATTAAATGTTTAAGAAATATTAACCCACATTTTAGCGTTAATTCACGTTACAGCCTAATTGAGTTGGGCGCGAGACACGCAGTGGTCAAATTATATGTTTTCAAAACTAAAATTATACCTTAGAGTGTTGTAAAGGTGTAAATGCACTAGAAATATTTTCTTTTAATCAGTTTCGCTCTCTGTATTTTGTATTCACGATATTTCGTAAAAAAACAGTCCTAACCCTTTTTTATTTTTGACAAACGTTTGCGTTTGACCGCCACTTGCGAATAATGATTATGATCGTAAATGGCTGCAATTATCTGGATCTAATCTATTATTAAGGTTAAAGTTTGCTCCTCACTCCTTATCACATTTAGAATTATCATAGGTCGTTATGTCCCTCATAATGAAAATAGAAAAAGGTAAGGTAAACCTAAAGGTTAGACTCAACAAACAATTAACAAAGTGCTATTTATTTAATTGTAAAAAAAGTAGATAATTTACTTCAGAATTTAAATGATAAGTAATACTTATATACACTAAAATTAATATTACACTACACTTATATTACACTATATACTATACTATACTATACTATACTATACTATACTAGTGTAGAACAGTAGTAGTGTGAACAACCTTGATAGCTTTAAACTATGTACGAAATAAAAATGTATTTATTTCAAACGATTTCGCAGCATTACACAAGTGAATTATCACATTGTAAATGAAAAAAAGCAATGGAACTCTGTTATTATCAAACGTTAAATAAACTTTAATACCAATTTCAGAAATAAAGTTTTTGCAACCCATTTTTAGTTAAATAACGGGCTATTCTCATGTGTTACCGTCGCTCCTGCTAGAGTAAAGTTTCAACCGCGTTCGGCGGTCTTTTTAATGAGAGTGTGCACACGCGATAGCTTCTTGTTTTGACATTTGTATGCCGGGCGAAGCATATCATACGTAATTAATCAAAATGTTTAAATTTCAAATTAGAATGTAATATGTAAATTAAGCCAAAGATGTATGTATTTTACTATTACGTACGTTAAGTTGTAGTGGTGTCTAACCCTTACATTATGAGTGTGCATTTTGCCGGTAGAAATTGTTAGGCATTTAGTTTGTTTTGACACGCAAGTGAAATAGGTCCTACTCTGGTTCTCTGGGTGTTGCACTGTCTTCTTAGTAGTGTTTTGTTGTGAAAATGTATTTTACAGGATACTAAATAAATAAATATGGCGCAAATTTCACACACAACTAAGAAATGCGACTTAACAGACAAATGTAAACCCAGGTTCGGTTCGAAAATCGTATTTTGTTGAAATCTTAATCATCATCATTAGCCGCAAGATAATCACTGCTGTACATATGCCTACCCCCTAGATTTCCATAATGAACGGTCCGAAACCTACATTCAACAGTTACCAGTGACCTTTGTAAGGTCATCTGTCCATCTAGTGGGAGCCCGTCTAACATTGCGTCTTCCGGTTCGTGATCGCCACTCGAGAACCTTTCTTCCTCATCGGTTGTCGGTTCTGTGAGCGATGTGGCCTACCCATTGCCACTTCGGATTGCTTGCTCTTTGAAACCTTAATGTGACAATTTAATAGTTAATGTAAGTAATAGTTATTATCTTCGTCTAAAATTAACTAACGATAATTTACGTTACATTCGAAATCCAAAATAAGCGCGACGAACATTCTTTAAAAGACTTTTGAGGAAAGTCATATCTAGAAATTGTCGTTGACTGTGACAATAAACGAACTCAAAGAGATAAGTTTAAGCATTAGTCGTTTTATAAAACGGCATTAAATCCATCGTAGACTAAATGACCGTGAACTGCCATTGTTTTTAGTATCTCTAAATTATTCTGATGAATTTATGTATTAAGTTATGTTCAGTGTACAAAAGTAATAACACTTTTGCGGGGCACAGCAATGTTATCGTATCACGTTTTATTCATGAAATTCAGTTGTTATAACAACGGGGCTGTCTGACCTCCATTAAATTGTTGCCAAAGTCAACAAAAATATGTCTTAGAAAAGCTTTTACATCAAATAAATATTAACTTCGTAAAAGATTACGTTTTTATCGTTATAAAAGGGTAACTTTTTGCACCTCAACTTGGTTAACGTCTTTGATGTTTGCGGATGTCTTCAAGCGACCGTTTTGCTTACCATTAGACTGTCTTATTTTATATTACTAAATGGGTTACTCTCGTATGATATGAAACTGATGAAGACTAATCAGTTTAAATCGTATTCTGTAGCCTTTTTCGAGGGAAATGCACGAACCAGCATGTTCTGCTTACTGTTTTATTTTTAATAATGTGACGCGAGGAGCAGGTAAGGCACTTACTTGATGATAAATAAGTAAATTATACAAAATAATTATGTTACTTTTCATGGTAAAACTGACCTATTTAGTATTTTAGTAACTCGAAGAAGTTATATTAGAATAACTAAAAATAAATCACAAGAAAGATGCCTCTTAAAAATGGTTGTAACTATTTTTAACCCCCGACCAAAAAAGGGGTGTTATAAGTTTGACGTCGATTTCTGTCTGTCTGTAGGACCGTAGAGCTCAAACGGATGGACCGATTTCGATGTGTTTTTTTATTTGAAGATTCAAGATGGCCGCCTACACGAAATGGCGGACAAAGTTTTTTTTCACAACCTTCCGCAATATACATAGGTATCAAATAATGAAAGGGCTTTACTGGTAGAGTATTATTTACAATGACAAAATTCAAATCCAAGATGGCCGTCACCACAAAATTGCGAATATACTACCTACGTAAGGTATTTTTTCACTACTACCTCAATATGGATATCAAATGAAAGGGCTTGACTAGTAGAATGTTGTACAGATTACAAATCGGATGTAGTCAGAGGTAAATACAAGAACATTTTTTTTTAATTTTATTCTTGAAATATTAAAATATCAAACTTATTTAAATATCAAACTGGACAGTTTTACCATGAAAAAAGTAACGTTATTGTTCCATATTCAATCAGATTAAAAATTAGTATCTTTTAAAAATAGCTGGCTAAAAATTATATAAACTTGCTTTAAATTAAAATTGAAAGCAAATTTAAAAACAAGCAATAAGTGCATGATACTTATTGCGTCCTTCCACGTCTTACGAAGTAGATTGTCCCAGTTTCTGACTTCAGCATATTGTAGGTGTTTTTTTTTAAATTAAAGTGGGATCAACTTAATAAACCCGTTCGAATGTTTTCACAGAATACTATCTACTGAAAACCAAGAAATTAATCATCATCATCATAGTCAGCCAACATTCGTCCACTGCTGGACATAGGCCTCTCCAATGATACGCCACTCAGCCCGATCCTCGGCTTTACGTTTCCAACTGCCACCAGGTGCCTTTCGTAAATCGTCACTCCACCTAGTTTCAGGGCGTCCTACACTAAGTTTGCCGATTCGCGGTCGTGGAGACCGATCCAGAACTCGTCTACCCTGTACCAAACTACCGTAATAATAAATTAATACTATTTAGTATTAGTTAGTAACCCAGTATTAGTTTGACGTACAACAATAATTTAATAGTCGATCGAAATTTCTAAGCTATAATTTCAGGTCTTATTAAATGATTCAAAAACACGTATTAACGTTCCGAAATTAATCTAAAACGTTGTTTCAAACAGACAATTCATATTTCCCTCGAGTAATTATGTAAATTATGTAATTAGTAGTAATATACCAGCAATGAATATCAAATGACTTTTCGTGGAACGGGCACCTGTTTTTACATTAAATATCTCTAATTTTACATTGATATGTTTAATCTTGTATTATTAATCATAACAAGTATCGGTTCGTTGGCTCGTTCAAAGTTCAGCTCTATTTGTCTAGTAAATTAGATAAGGTCTATTCGAATCGTATTTCAAAGGAGTTCTAGTTTTCGTTAATTATTATGGAATAAATTATTTTAACTCGGCTCTTCAGTAAGTCATTCATTTGATATTAAATAATTCTGTTCGTTCCGTCTCGTGGCACCCACTAACCTCCTACAAATGATAACACAAGTAGACGCACAACGGAGGGTCTACCGCCTACCTAACATGATATTAACTATGAAGCTATGATTAGTAAGTTGCTAGCGTATCAGTTTTTTGTCGGATGGATTTCGGAGAGTGTACAATTGAACTACATGATCTAATACCATCTAGCCTTTTTTCATTTGGACTATTCATAGCTCGGAAAAGTGATATTTTTTCACGGTTCACGTTCCAACAACGACAAGGAGATGTAACTCTACTAGACTAGACTGCTTTCCCTGGTGGTCTTTGCAAAGTATCCTAACAGTACAGCAGCCGACATTTTAGTTTACTTTCAGGTATTTTGTGGTAGAGTAGATTTTTGCTCTTTTGTGGAAAGGACAACATTATGTAATCCTCCAAAGATCTCCTTTGTGTGCTACCCTGAATTCTTTTGTGAGAGTTTAGTAGGTGAACTCTGAAACCTTGAGTTCAGTCGGGGCGTAGTAAGAGCCCGCTAAAATCACTAGCGAAGTCCATTTTCCAAGTCATTAGATAAGAAAACAGACGCGGAATGCATTCTAATTAATCCCTTTAGCGGTAATAGCGGTCGATGTTTACCACGTCACCGTCTGGCGAGCCCTGTGTGTTTCGGTCGCAGGGTCCGATCGACTCCAGTGTAATCTGACCTCTCGTTGTCTTCCTCTCGGTTCCGAAAAACAGTGAGCTAGCTCGGACGCAAATTACAAATCAAGTTGTTAAATTGGTAAGTTAGAATGCTTATGTTAGAATGGTTATCTGGGTGTTGTAGCTGCCTTGGCAGGAAATATGCGTAACTTTTATTGAATTTATAATTACAAAAGTTTCAGTCTTTGCCCTTTTAAAAGTATTGATCCTTAAATAATGGCTGTTACTATGAATTAATTATTATAATAATTTACAATTATACAAGTATCAGCTATTATACAAAAATCTGATTTTTATAGTGTAATCGTATACCAAGTCATATAAACCAATCGTATACAAAGTCATATATACCAAGGCTATGTTTAGTTTGGGGTTAAATAAATGTATAATTTAAATTTATCATGTACATATAGTTTTCTTGACTTGACACGCTACCGCGTGTCTAGATTTAAGATAGTATTGTGTGAGAAATGTTTTTTTTTGTAATTTGAGTTTAAATTATAAAATATTATATTTGTGTTAGGTATTTAATCACATTGGAACGACCAACCGTATTGCGCCCAATTTCGCGATGTAGATGAATAGTCCGGAAGAGCATATACAGCACTCTGAAACATGCCAGAAAAATATAGTTCTTTAGATGTTGTTATGGACTTATCTTCTACATTTCCAAATTTTACGCCGACAAAATCACGGAGACAGCAGAAATAAATGGATACATATTTTGTATTACCGCAAAATAGAATCAAAAATGAATTAAGCTCACGTCTACTTTTCATTACATTCTCTGAGATTTTTCTTCTAAAAAAGTCTTCCCAAAAGCGTGTATTTAAATTAAAAATGTACGTCACATCATATATCTATTAGCATGGGCTTCAAAGACTGGGAACGGGAAGGCCAGGGCAAAGTGGTCGTTGTAATGGGACTGGTGTTTCGTAGACGATGTTTTATTCATGTCGCGATGCCTCGCCCTGCGAATAACCGGCTAATCACAGAGGTGGCGAGATTCGACTCGCCCCCGCAACATTCTATCGACGTCGCGTCGGTTATTAAGAAACTGCCACTTCATTCGGCGGGGTAATACGGCTATAATATGTTTTCACGGACTTAGGCTTTTTTTAATAAGACTTGTTGAAAACTAACGTAGTTATGACACATTTTAAAATTAATACACGTTTGATTTAGTCAGTTGGACTGGACTGACTATATCAAACGTGAGTTACCCGTTTATTAATTAAAAAAACGACTAGTTGAGTATACTTTTACGCGTTTCTTATTTATATTGGCGACATATACGATTAAAGCAGTACCTGTGAGAAGTTTAAGGACCTTGATGGCTATGTGGACCAATGCTTGAAGGGCAAACTTTGTAGTGGTAGGACTCTTAGCAGAGTCCGCCTGGGGAAGAGCCACACCTTTGCCAGTTATTCTACCGCCAAGCAGTAATGTGCAAACATTACTGTGTTCCGGTTTGAAGGGTAATGTTTCCAGAGAAATTACAGGGCTTAGAGATATAACATCTTAGATCTCTGGGTGACGAGCACAGTGCAGTGCTAGGTAATGATTTGGACTCGTCACGTTCCATTCAATTCTTAATAGACCCTCTTAGTTGTCTTAAAGAACCTATCTCTTCTTACTGTACCTTCTTTTTTCTTTTGTTCTTATCCTTATCATACCTACGTTCTTTTTCTTCATATTAAATCTTCTTTTCTTTCTCATGAGACCTTCTTTTTGATCGTTCTGAGATCAGATATAATTTAAATATTTTTTAATTGTATTCATTTATATTTTTGTAGTTATTCAAAAGCATGTCCTTTTTGTCATATGCATTGTTAATATTTTTTAATATCAAAACAACAAAAGAGTTTTTGGGATACCAGTTCCTTTCCTAATACCAAAGCAATTGATAGATACATAGGTATACTCATATATGAACAAGAAATGCTTATATAAAATGGAAATGTAAATAACGATCTGGGGTTCGTTATTAAGTCGTATATTCGGGCTCGAGGCCGCTAATAGAATTATCCCAGCTATAGCTTTGAATTAATTTTAACGCCCCTTTAGGCCTTTTAATATTATCCAGAGGGGCCGAGTGCGTGACACATTAAAAATTGTTACGACAGTCGAGACTTTGAAACTTTATTAGGTATTTCGGTGCACGTTATATTGAGATTTTCTTCTTAATTTTCGGCTCTGATAAAAGATAAGATAACATAATTAATTATTGCAAAATCTATACTAATATTATAAAGCTGAAGAGTTTGTTTGTTTGTTTGTATGTTTGTTTGTTTGTTTGTTGGTTTGTTTGAACGCAAGGATCTCTGGATCTACTGGTCCGAATTGAAAGATTCTTTCTTTGTAGGATAGTCCATTTATCGAGGAAGGCTATAGGGTATTTAACATTACGCTACTATCAACAGGAGCCGAGCATAAATGAAAAATGTAACAAATACGGGAAAATATATTGCTTTTAGAGAGCTTTCGTTGCGTGACAGCATTTGTCATAATATATGTTAAAGGTTGCGTCATTAGAACCTAAAGTAACCAAATTTGTTCAAAATTTTAATTGGTACGACCAATTTTCGATAGATGGCGTAGCAACGCGCGCGCGTTCAGCTAGTATTATTATAATAATACTCGTAGTACCTATTAATACTAGCAGCGTTCCGCGGTTACGCCTGCGTATCTCCTGATCCTGTTATTTTCTCGGAATTATAATTAGCTCAAGTCTTATTCCAGACTATTCTAACATTATAAATTCGAAAGTTTGTATATTTGTTTGCTGTATCATGTCGGAACGTTTAAACGAATTGGGTATTGGATTGAAGTCAAAGTCAAAGTACTTTATTCATAAATGTACAATTTACACGTCAATAAATAAAAAATAAAAACAAACGAAAGAGCATACAAATTGTATACATTTTCAAAGTTTGAAATGACTACTTTACTGTATTATAATAATTATTGTACAGAAAACTGTCAAGCATTATATGAGTATAATATGTTTTTATAACAATTGTACTGACCCAGATATTTGGAATTCTATAGATTGATATTTGGAACATAGAATGTGGTCTGGAATAACACATAAGACACACACACACTTATGCACCCCGCTAAATGTTCCCACTGCTGGGACTCGGGGACTTCTCTCATGAGGAGAGAGTCAAGGCAATTATCCACCACGCTGGCCTAGTGCGGGTAGGTGGATGACACTTGTCTTCCATAGATTGTAGGAACATGTCGGTTTCCTCACAGTATTTTCCTTCACCTTTTTAAGTTAGCGCCATTATGCACATGACTTCGAAAAGACAGTAGTGGTGTGTGTGGTTTTAAACTCGGAGTCTCAGGATCGGCAGTCGCCGTTCTCCCGACTGAACCAGCCGTAACTTACTGGAATAACGTAACGTAACTGGAATAACGAATAGGCTTAATTTCCATTTACCAACTTTTTAAAACGAGAAAATGACGAGTACGGAAACTGCTGCTGCTAGTTTCAAATAAATATTGCTAAACATTTCTCACACAACATCATCCAGCTCCATATTAAGCAAAGTTTGACCTATATATTATACTAGCTGAACCGTGTGCGCGTTGCTACGCCATCTATCTAAAATTGGTCGTACCAATTCAAATTTAGAACAAATTTGGTTACCTTAGTTTCTAATGACGCAACCTTTAAACGATAGACACATGCTGTCACGCAACGAAAGCTCTCAAAAAACAATATTTTTTCCAGTTCTTGTTAAATTTATCATTCATAGCAACGTAATGTTAAATAACCTATAGCCTTCCTCGATAAATTAACTATCCAATAGTAAAAGAATCTTTCAATTCGAACCAGTAGATCCCGAGATCCTTCCGTTCAAACCAACAAACAAACTCTTCAGCTTTATAATATTAGTATAGATGAACCAAATTTCATCTAGTTCTTTTCAGTAGTCTGTGCGTGAAAGAGTGACAAACATACATAACAACAACTTTTTAAATTTTCGTATTAATAACATTAACAAGATTAGACGTGTTCCAGATGAAATGAGAATAACATTTAAACATTTTTGCCCTGCGAAATACAAGAGATTCTTCTTAGTTTGCGACAACGTAAACAAAGCTTGAAAAAGCAAAGCAAAGAAGTCTTGTTTGTTTGTTTGTCCCGTTCTATAATAAAGTATAAAACTAACAGCGTGCACCTATTGTCAAGAAACGGCGCGTGAAACTTTAGAAAGTCTCGGTTCCAGTAAAAATATTTTCATATTTTATGTTTTTTTCTAGTTATAAAGAAAAGTTCCGACCGCTGTTTGTTTACTGCTCGGTTAGTGTGTAAATAGGGTTCTACAACAAGGTCTACGTAGTCGAAAGGGCCCAAATTCTTCTGGGTAAGCATGTTCTATCGTAGTCCGCTTCGTCGCTTAATGTCTGACGAAAACGTGGTCAAATGAAAACATATTTCTTAAAAAAGAGGTTATAATTAAATTTATTATTATCGATGAGCTAAAGGCCAATTCAGAAGTTGACAGAAAGTGGAAGAACAATAATACAAAACAAACAAGAAAAAAATATGTGAAACAACTGATTAGTTCGCTACTTGGAATAGTTGGGTAGAATACGCTTTAGCGTAATAGTGTAATAGTAACAGACAAACAGATATACAGAAACACTTTATTATGCACACCGAAAATCATAATACAGCGACAAAACAAAAAAATACCTAGTGTACCTACCTATGATGACGAGTAAGACGCATACCTTTCGATTTAATATAATCTTTTCTGCATGATCCTAAGCTATCTAAAGTTCCTTTCCATGGAAAAGCAAACCGTCTCAGAGTTTTATAGCTATACTTGTTTGACAGGATATTAGGATTCTCGTATCGCGACTGTGCGTGACACCTTCTTCCTGCGTCGCCGTCGGAACTGTGGTGCGATGTTGCAAACTTGTACGGTTTTTAAAGGCCTGTTTTCATTTTGATTAGTACGCGTGCGAGTGAGTAGTGCAGGTGTTGAGTGATTGGTAGCAAACACGTGTGAACACCGATTGATTATTGCGAGTGCATAGTAATCAGTCACTCGCACTCGCACTCACACTCGGAATAATCAAAATGCAAACCGGCCTTAAGGCTTTAAAACTGAGAAAGACAGACAAAGCTGCTAATGGCTGGAAGCAAAAAAATGTGTGTGGTTTAAACCGCACGGCAGAGGTGAAAACTAAAATAAGAAATAACTATTAAACTATTGAATATTTTAATATTAAAACGATTACATATCAATTGAATATACTAAACACAGCGACAGTTGCGACTGAAGGGGTAGTATCCACGCTCAAGAAAAAAAGAAAAAAAAAGACTGACAGCAGACAGACAGCAGCTGCTGACTATCTTTCTCGCTCTGGCACGGCTCGGCGGTCCCGAGTTTACCCGAAGATTTCTTCCATTTCCGAACGTGACGATGAGCTTCATTCATTCTTCATTCAAAGGCCATGAAAAATCAGTGTGTGGTGCGCCAAAAGAAGATTTTACTTCAAAAACTGAGAGTGGGACTGAGTAGTGTATCATGGGACAGGCCTATAGCCAGCAGAGTACTGAAAATTACTGATCTGAACCAGATGATGACGATATTGTCGATCAATACGTTGGATCAAGATCAAGAGTCAATCAATCAAGAGTCAGGCTAGGAGTTCGTATCCTGACTCTCTCCTTGTGAGAGAAGGCCCCAATTTCCAGTACTGGGAACATTTAGTGCGCTATTTATGCTGAAATTGCCTAAATTAACACGTATGCTACTTTATATTCCGTTAAAGTTAGTGGTTGTTAAGACGTATGTCACACCGCGAGGCGCAGCTAGTATAGTAATATAATTAAAATTGGGAAATATGGACAACATCTATGATAATTGTGTATTTTAATTAGGCCTGATATAATTTTGATTAACAAAACAGAGGCGTGAACATATACATAATATAGCGTGAACTTTTGTTGTGGTCGGTTAAGGGTTTACTTTACAAAATTTACATAAAAAATAGAAAAGAATGTACGGAAGTCCCACTTCAAGTGATCGACCTGCACTCGACAGAGACAAGGATGAGCTGACAGCGAGTTTAAATAAAAAAAAAAAACGTTTTGAATTCGTTTCACCTCACGGCCCCGGTGACCTACATACTCGGGAACATAATCTCGAATGCGACGGCCAGTGGACACAAAGAATTAAGTACCTCATCGTTTTTTTTTTCGCTTCCTACGGAGAATGTCGGATAAATTCCCAAATAAAATTCCATAAATTGTTTTGATATATTCACGGTCAGGCTTCGCGTGCTTAGCCCGCGTGGCTTATCTGGATTATCATGGGATTCCCCGCATATTTTTGGGGTTTCGCGCAAAAAACGAAACCTTGTGATACTAACATTGTTAAGTAACTTGCAGCGCCCCGCGATTTCACCGGTGTAGTTCACGTGCCCGTCATTTGTCTGCGATAAAAAGGTTACATTATAATCTATCTGCATTCCAAATTTGAGCCCGATCCGTTCAGGCATTCCGACGTGATTGATTAGTAGAATTACGGTTGTTTACTTAGTACTCTTATTATGCTAAGACTTCAGTATCTGTAGCATATTTTTAGTGTATATCCGTATGTTATAACATAATAACACAGTACCTGAGTGACCGAGCTTTTCTCGGTTTAAATATATGTACTTAGATACCTACAGATAAAAGACTCCAAGAATTAGATTTAAAAAAAACATGAAAAAAAGAGAAGCCGTCTGGATTCGAACCCGGAGCTACTTATTCGTGACCGATATGACCGCCCGCCTTCCCATCTGAGCTATTACGCTGTCGTGTCACGCGGCGAAATTTACCTTCGCATTCTAATGTCTAATGTGACAGTTTTTCATTGTCTAAAAATGCGCATAATATACGTTTTTTTTAAATGAAACCTAGTTAGATCGATGTATCGTCCCCGAAACCCCCTGCATACATAATTTCATTAAAATCGTTGGAGCCGTTTCCGAGATCCAGATTCTATATATATTTATACATATTTATGTACAAGAATTGCTCGTTTAAAGGTATAAGATTCTTAGATAGAAGTTCTTTATAATGTTACGGCAAATCAACTAAAAAAAATGTAGTCAGCTAGTCTCCATACAACAAATGAGTAGTTATGGTGAGTTTTTTAGTATGAATTTCGAACTGAATGGAGTAAAAATTCTAACTATAATGTTTAGCGTGGATTGTACCCTCTATATGTGAGTCCAACCCACACTTGGCCAGTATACTTTACTTATTCCTGTGCGTCCGCTTTCTGATTTGCCGTTAGCTACGGAACGCCGGCAAATATGTTTATCGTACCCCTAAATTCCCTTTATGGACTCTCTCGAGCGTAAAAAATAAAGCTAAATAGAGCGAAGCGCGTGAAGCGAATTACTCTTTATTAAAATTGAATATCTCCAGCACCTTTTGTTCGCAGAGGGGAGCGCGTTACGAGAAGAGTGCCTTTTAATCAGCCCCCTCAGACTAATTAAACGTTTCTTGGTTTCAGGTACCGGGTGATGACATCAGCACGTGTCGCGTTCGAGTGAAGTGTACCGGCCGTGAGTGTTGCCGAATGTACGCGAGTGTGGTTTAACTCTCGCGCTTGAGTGCGTGAGTGTGGTGTTACTGTCGCGCTCGAGTGCGTGAGCTTGGTGTAACTGTCGCGCTTGAGTGCGCGAATGTGCGTGAGTGTGGTGTAACTATCGCGCTTGAGTGCGCGAATGCGGGCGTGATCGGTGATAGGGGTCATGGTGACGTCATGGCGCGCGCTGGCGCTGTTGGCGGCGTTGTGCGCGTGCGCAGCGGAGCGGGCGGCGGTCTACCACAACCAGTTCGCGGTGCACGTGCCGGACGGCGAGCACCATGTCGATGACATCGCACAGAGACACGGCTACAAAAACCATGGACAGGTCAGTACTTACCACACTTCGTCTATTAATTTAAGACTCGAACGAGGAGGTTTGAATCTACTTTTGTGATAAGACCTGATGGTAAGTAATACGCTTGCACATAACAGTACCGTGTCACGCAGCTATTGAAAAACATGAAGAGTCCAAATCGTTACGTAGCACTGCACTGCGCTCGTCACCCAGAGATATGAGCTGATTTATCTCTATGCCCAGCAATTTCTTATGATTATGGTGTTGATTAGTGTGAGAGAATACTACTTTAAAAACTAACTAAACAAACTCTAGACTTTCACATCTGTATTTGCGGTTGATACCACTTTAATTCTCGATTACATTTCTCCGGAGACTAGAAGTCGACTGGCTAATTAATTTCATTCGCCTTGAAGCCTGAGTAAGCGCGGCTATCCATGATCGTGTCAGCGTAATGTAAAAGAAGTGGTCTAAGTTGTATCACTTCCACAGACGCTAAGGGCTTTTTTCCGCTTGCAGCAACCCTTTGATTAACTTCCTACTAATATTGCAAATTCCGAAAGTTTGTTGAAGATTTTTTTTTTTAATATTGGTGGATTAACTTCCTACTAATATTGCAAATTCCGAAAGTTTGTTGAGTTTTTTTTTTTAAATATTGGTGGACAATTCACACACAACACCATCTGAACCCAAACTAAGCAAAGCTTGTGTGATGGCGGCCAGATAGCTGATATAATGCTTATTTAGTTTTAAATACATACTTATTTTACATAGAAACACCCAGACACAGTGCAAACATTTGAATTCATCATACAAATATTTGTTTGTTGTTCAATCACGTTGGAACACCTGAAATTTGGAATATAGATCGTCTTATAGGGCATGTTGGCTACTTTTATAACGCTTCTATTAACTTGGTATGAATGTATCTATAAATCTGTATAACGGAATCTTGGAACGTGATTTTCACCACTTTCTAAGCAACGGATTGGTTTGAAACTTTGCCCATCAAGGACCGATGACAATGCCATGATTTGCATAGTTTGTCACACTAACCATGCATTCTGTAGTGGTAGGACTCTTGGCAGAGTCCGCCTGGGGAGGGACCACACCTTTACAAGTTATTCTACCGCCAAGCAGTAATCTGCAAACATTACTGTGTTCCGGTTTGAAGGGCAATGTTCCCAGAGAAAATACTGGGCTTTGATATATCTTAGATATCTGGGTGACGGGCGCAGTGCAGTGCTAGGTAATGATTTGGACTCTTCATGTTCCAATAGATGCGTGTCACTGGGCTGTTATGGCAGGCATGTTGCTTAGCATCAGGCACATGTCCTGCTCGTCTCGTCAATCTTTTTTTTTTTAATTCTCACCACATTCATCAATAATTTTGTTCACATTTCGTTGTTACGTACTGTAATATTTGTAATACTGTAATACATTATAATAGTATCATACTGACTATTACTGACAAATGCAGTTAGTGCCTAAGTTTCGTTACCACGTAGTCGATTAATTTAAAACACGTTTCCAACACAAGTTTTCTTACTTTTTAGGTGGACCTTTTGTATACATGCGTGTATTTTAGGTTTTTTTTCTGTTAAATTATTATTATCGTCGGATCAGTAACAACGGGGGTAAAAAACGCAGCGCTACTAGTTTATTTTCAAAGCTAAAGCTTAAAGTTAGATAAAAAGTAAAACCCATAGTTTAAATTTTAGCTAAGCGATGAAACTCTTCCATTTCTACACTCGATTCCGGTTTGGTCTAGGTAGGTAGATAGGTTTTTTTGTATCATAGGTATTTGTATAGTACGTTTGGCTCTCATCTCGCGTTACGTCTGAAGATGTGATCCACGAATTTACTCAGGAGAAACCAATTCACTCTCGAGTTAAAAACATTAATATTGTATGCTTCGAAAAAATCCAAAAGACAGGGCTTAAACAAAAACAACAATAATATAGAGTCAGAAATGACTTTATAAATTAATATCATTTTACTCTGTTATTGCTGGACAATAAATAAATAAATATTGGTGAATATTGGATTAATATTAACTGCGTAGTTGCCCTAACGTTGCTTATTTTCTAATCGAAAATGTCGACATATTGATCAATCACAGCGTAGCAACGAACTAAAGCCTTCGTTAAATATTTTACTTAGTAACACTAAGTAACAGGACGTCAGTACAGTCGCGTGACTGTCTGTCCGAACGTCCAATTAAGTTCTCTCAAGTGATTAATAGTTCTAATCCACTCACACTAGCACGCGTTCACACTATTTTCTGACACTTGTTAAGTCCTACAAGGCTTATTACATTGGGCTAAATTTAGCTAACTGAATTTAGTCGCTACTGAATTCAGTGAAGCGTAATAACATTTAGCAAGCGAGCATACCTAATACAGAAACGTACATTGCTTGCTTATAACTTGCTTCTGAATGCAGTCGACTAACTATAAATCTAAATTTGCTTTTGATTCAGTCGACTAACCGTTCTTCTAAATTTTCTTCTTGATTCTGAATTCAGTCACTAAATTTAGCCAAGTGTAAAATAGGCTTTCGTACTAATCTACGTTGTACAAGTGTGGAGCTAGACTGTACTCGTCTTAGTTGGCTGACACCGCTTTTGATATGAACTTGGCAGGTTTTGTTCCGAGGCCTAGAGGTACCGCTATTCTGTGTCGACGCTCTATAGGTACTTAAGTCTATGAAAGTCCTAGAAAGCGTTAGGATATTAAGATGATTCTCTTCTTCAAAGTTGATAGTAAAATTTATTTTTTACAAGCTGCCACCCACGGCTTACGTAAACTATTGAATGTCATGTTAATTATTTTGTTTTCGTGGATTTTTTTTCTACTATAGAAGTAACCTACATTTCTCCTTGTAACATTAGTTATCTGCCAGTGAAAATCCAGTTAAAATCGGTCCAGCCGTTTCTGAGATTAGCCGGAATGAACAAATAATTTTTCGTTTTTAACCAACGTAGCTTTGTATTATCTATTCTATGCTTATGTGTGAATCCAGGGAATATACCATTACCATATTAAATAATGTAATTTAACTTTATAAATAAGTAAATATTGGAGGACAATTCACACACAACACCATCTCACCCCAAACTAAGCTAAGCTTGCACTATGGCGGCCATATAGCTGGTATAAATACTTATATAATTTTAAATACATACTTATTATGTCTATATCATTTATATGTAATTAATACGCGTGTTTATTTATATTGTAAGTCGCACCACTGCCCATAATCTTACAAATCTAGTTTCCTTACGAAGCAAAGGTTATCTGGAAGAGATCGCTTTTAGCGATAAGATCGCTTTTGTGCCCATTATATTCTGTTATTTTATGTTGTGTTACTTATTGTCAACTTTGTTTGTGGTGCCAATAAAGTGTTTTTGTATTGTATTTTACATAGAAACACCCAGACACAGTGCAAACATTTGAATTCATAACACAAATATTTGCACTGGGTGGGAATCGAACCCACGACCCTCGGCTTCGCAGGCAGAGCTACTACCCACTAAGCCACGAGGCCAGTCTGTTACAAAGATACGTGGGAACAGACATACACATTTACACACCCATAAACTGTCACTTTTACAATATCAGAGTCCTCAATTTAACATCGATTCTACTGTAGGTTCCTAATTGAGCTGTTTCTTTTGTTATATATTACCAAAAATTATTTATATTTTCGCGGGCCTTGTCCCAGTGCTTAAAGCCCACGTAACGTACAATATAGTAGGTATACAATAAAATAAACAGACCAATTAAGAACCTAACATGTTTTTTGTTGTTTCTTAAAATGAGACGTATTGATATAACATAATGATATAACAATACCGTAAATGTTGGAAATGTTTTAGTGGCACAAAATTCCAGTTAACGATACAATACCTAATACCCAATACCTAAATTTAAAAACTATACGCATTGAATTTTAAAATATATTTTGAAAGAAAAACATTATATCATTGTGTTTGTACATTTGAGAAACATTAGTATGTGCCCTGAAAAAATAACAAAAATTGCAATCCACGAAAACAACTAGTCTTAAATAAAATATGAAAAAATAAAGATATAGTGCGATTAACTTATTCGAGAAAAGTTCCGAGTAACGATGAGTAATGAGAATGACCGAGAATAAGGGTCTACAAGAGCCAACCAAGATCACATATTTACGTCACAAGCGACCAACGACTCTTTGGCAGACAATAGGTGTCCTTTGGTCAAGTGGTGCCTCGTATATCTATTATATCCATGGTGTATTGTAGCGCTAGGCAAGAGCGGGTAATCCTAGACGCCTTTTGTGAGGCTAACGGCTGTCTGTGTAGTGTGGGACAGAATATTTCTGGCACTCTCCTGATCCCTAGGTGAATGCCTTCTGGCTATGCTTTTGTACCTACGTCTTTGTAGAGATGACCTGTGACAGGTTCACTTATAGTAATTTGCCGTTGTTCAGGTTTTCGTCACTACCCACGTACCTATACCAATGATAGTCTGGTAAACAGACTCTAATGTTTAATAGTCTGATAGGTTGGTTTAGGTAAAGCAATTTTATAAATACAATTTAATTTACAATTAATCCCACCAATACTACAAATGTGTAAGTTTCAATGTTTGTTGTTCAATCACGTTGGAATATCAGAATCGATCGGGTTGAAATTTTTAACATAGTTAAGTTATAGTCTGGAATGACACGTGACCTTTTCAGAGCGGGAAAATCACGGGAAGGGGAACTAGGCGGCCAAATCCGCGTAACTGCTAGTAACATAATAAATGCTGTGTGTAATAATAATTAATTAACAATCTCCAAACTATAAAACTAAGCTAACGCATACTTAACAAATCTCCGCGCTGTATTTTCATCTTTTAGTCAAAGTTGAAACGTGCCAAAAAAAACTGTTTAAAATGTATAAAGTAAAATAGTGAAATACATTTTCGAAGCTTATAACATCAGAGTATAAATTATTTAAGTATGGGATTACGTAGAAGAACGTAATTTAATAAATTAAGTCAGAAGAATTTTATTATAAACTCGTGGGTTTAAGTATGAACAGTATTAACTAAATTTAATAGGTACATAGATGTGAAGAGTGTGCAAAGTGTATTTGCTATCGATAGTAGGTTTGCACTTGACCACCATCTCGCCTGACGTTAAGCAACGATGTCGTCCAAGATCCAGCGCGATAACCTTGAAAAACCAAGTCACTCTTGACTTGAAGACACTTAGATTAAATCATTTTACATACCTAAATGATTTACATCGACCATGAAACGATGTTGCTTTTTTGAAATACGAGAAGTCCTATAGAAGAAGGGGCAAGGTGGTATTAGATCATGCAGCAGTTCGATCAACCGAACTAGCGACCGGACTACTGGCACTCCGCAGTGCCAATAGTTCGGTGATGACGTACAACCGAACTACTGGGACAAAAAAGTTGCAGTAGTTCGGTTAACCGAACTAGCAACCGGACTACTGGCACTACTCGGATTTTAGTTTGTATGTAGGTATAACAAGAACTTCGTTAAAATTAAGAAATCAGATTTGCCTCTCAACAAGTTTAAAAATGAATGCAAGCCACAGTTAAAGTAATAAGAAAAAAAAATCGGTTGTCTGTAAAGTTACTGACGATAGTTGAACGTGACAACTTCAACTCCAAGCCTAAAATGGAACGCCTCAGAGCGAGGTAACGCCGCATGACGTCATGTTTTTTCGTGCGTGCAGCCGGCTTCATCGAATTATAAGACGTTGTTACGTCAAAAATATTACAAATCATTATTTTACATATAGTTGGCGGTAGCAACAATACTGATCTGTATGTATGTATACAGCGAAATGTCTCCTAATATCAATAACCGCATGTTTAGGAATCGTTCACACATACATAAATAATAGAAGCGACAAACGAACCTCACACGATATCTGTTGACAACTGAGATATAAGGAAACCTAAGCACGTAACACAAATCGTTGGCACCTCGCCGTGATTGATAGTGGCCCCCACTAATGAATACACTGTTCCCATGTTTACTCATTTTGTTGTATTTAGTCAGCATATTATGTCTCATCAATCACGGTCCTTCCTGATTTTTATTACTCATTTATTTCCATGGAATAAATGTTATTTTCCTTCCGTTTCCCTTTTCCGTTACTGTCGTATTATGCTGTTGTTGATAAACGATCTTGATAATGGTGTAAAAAAATATTGCAGACGGCGGCGAAGACGGTCGTTTCCGCTCTACAATAATACGCGTTCAGGAGTCGCAGTTCTCAACTCGCACGGTGAAAATTTTATCTTTTAATCGAACACACTTCATTGAGTGTGAAACCGATCTGTGTGCTATACGTTGCCCTTTTTTCTATCGGACTGTTCGTGGCTCGAACAAGCGACATCGTTTCATGATGGACATTCCAAAGACTCAAACCAAGAGGTTTGACTCTTTAAATGTAAACTTTACTGTTATTTTATTATTTTAAATCTTCTGTAAAATCAAGTTCTATCACGCACTTAAAATCCCACAGTCCCTTCAAAGAGCCCCGAATTTCACTTCTGAATAACTTAAAAACTTTTCAATGAACAAGTAATACCTCTCTCTATCCCGGAATTTATATCCCCTTGACAAAGGAAAACTGATATCACGCTTGATCTATTTCCCTCCTAGTAATATCAGATTCAATTGAAGTTTAAACTCAAATTTGTTCAGACCGATGTACAGAGGAAAGTAACTGCTTATGACAGACTTAGAGCTTTTACGAAAGTTTCCGGTCGGCTGCCCGCTCCGCCGCTTCTTTTGATGCTCAAATATTAACCGAAAGAAAAACTTTCACTTTGAGTTATTAAAATACTTTATTTTTTTATTTCTCACTGATTAAACGTGGACCGTATCCGGTCTTTCGACACGTTACACGCTAGCTTTTAATTAATCTATTAGCCTGTAGTGAAACGGCCGGTCTGTTATCTGCATAAAGTACTGTTTGCGAAGAATTATGGTATTATTAGTAGTGGCATGAGGGGTTTTCCGATAACTTACGGAAATGATTATATTTCGAATTAACAGTGAGCCGCGGTTTCACTCGCGTATTTCTGGAACTTCAACTGGCATCGTAGTGTCTTAGCTAATGGGCCATTAATCATGCATTTTTGTTGTTTGATACACGGATTTTTTTATAGAGTTTAGCCTCCTGCCTATAACAGTACAATGTCACGCAGCCATTGGAACACAAAGAGTCAAAATCAGTATCTAGCACTACACTGGGCTCGTCACACCTATGATGGTTTTTCTGTAATTTATCTGTAAAAATCGACATTCCAACCGGCATCGTGATGTTGAGTTCGTGATAAGTTCGTTATTTGTCGGCTTATAAAAAAATCGTATTTAATGTATTTATAATAAGCAAATGAAACACGGTACAGAATAACGTATCGAATAAAATCGATGGAGCTTTTATTTTTATACGAAAGAACTCTGCAAGCGCTGACAAAGACAGCCGCGAGATAAGGAAAATAACCAAATAAAGAACTCGGATCATACAACTTTGTTCGACGTCTCTCATTCATTTCGCTCACATTTCACCTCCAGAAAGTGGGGAAACCGATTGGGACTCGAATTCCGTAGCTACGAATGTCGCGAAACGCGCCATGCCTTGTCCAAAAAAACTGTTGACGATACCGTTTTCCCAAATTAGATTTCTATCTCCAACGCGGGGGCGATGATCGGAACGAATCGAATTGAATTGGACGTGGGGAAATGTGCGGAGCTGTTCCGGCAGGTTGTCGGCCCGTCTGCGATGTTCCTGCGCCGCTGAATCGTGCACAGGACTGTCCGTAGTGTGCTGCGACTGGAATACATACATTTGGGATTTCGGATAATTCAAATTTTACGTAGTAATTCGCGACATCTAATAAAGCAGCAGTCTATATACTATAGCTGTTCCGGCTTGTTGTCGGGCCGTTTCCGAGGCCGGTGCGCCGCTGAATCGTGCACAGAATTGTCCGTAATGTACTGCAACCAAAGCGACACATGCGACTAAATTAAGAACGCTTGGGGCTTCGGATAAATTAAATTTTAGATAGTGATTCGTGACTTTTAATAAAGTGGCAATATCTCTCTCTCTCTCTCCTGTTCTCTTACTCTTTCTCTACTCGCATCCTTTCCTGACCCTCTTGCACTACAGCTTACTAATAAAGCGGCAAACTATGTTTGTGAAAATATTTAACCTCGGCTATTGCTCTATTATATCTTTAACTTTGAAAGACAATGTTTCCAGAGAAATCCTGTTTCGAGAATTTCACTAGAAACAAACCAAAACATGTTAATGTTGCTTGGCGGTAGGATATGGCGGTTTTATGTAGTGGTAGGACTCTTAGCAGAGTCCGCCTGGGGAAGTACCACACCTTTGCCAGATTCTACCGCCAAGCAGTAATGTGCAAACATTACTGTGTTCCGGTTTGAAGGGCAATGTTTCCAGAGAAATTACTGGGCTTAGAGATATAACAACTTAGATCTCTGGGTGACGGGCGCAGTGCAGTGCTAGGTAATGATTTGGACTTTTCATGTTCCAATAGCTGCCTGTCACTGTGCTGTTATGTGGCAGGCATGTTGCTTACCATCAGGCACATGACCTGCTCGTCTCGTCACTCTTTATTAAAAAAAGGATAACTGTCTAAGTTGTAGAATTATCCCATGCGGACTCTGTAAAGAGTCCTCCATTACTACAAAAACAAACATCTCAACAAAATTTATATTAAATACAGCCATCATCATGATATCACCCGAATGACATCCACTGCTGGACAAAGGCCGCCCCCAAAGTTTACACAAGGACAGGACGTCTACTCTAATTCAAACGAAAACGTAATTTCGAAATAAACTCGCGATTTTCCAACTCCGATTCTACTTCCAGCCGTCGTTTTGTCCGTTTAAATGTTCTAAGCCTATTCTAATTAGAGTATGCTTAGAACATTTAAACGTCAAACAATGTTGTATCGGACGAAACGAAGTAGAACGAGAGCAGGAAAGCCGCGAGTTTTTTTTTCGAAATTTCGTTTTCGTAGAAACAGAGTAGACGTCCAGGTTCTCCACAAATACAAAAATAGTTTCTGATAATTGTCCAGTGAGTGATATCTGCTCCATTTTGTCTACGTTTCACCGATGCAGACATTAATTATTTGCCTCGTCTATCAGCTGCCATTTTTCGTGCATTATTGAAACGGTGTTCATTCCAAAAATAAACTAGTACAAGCAACACGAGTAACTTTATTCCCGTGAAAACGTAACTAATAGGAGCGCTGACGGCATTCGCTGTCAGGGAAACATCTATCTAGACCCGGGAAAATGCGGGCCGGAGTAAAATGAGTTAGGATTAAAATTGGGGAAAGGGTATGAAAATAATGCTGATGATAGCAAATTCTTTTGATATTACTTCCATGTTCTTTAGATGTTGCTTCAAATGGTTTGAGTCCGCTTTCCTCATACATGCATTAGATAAAGTGGAATAAGTTGCCGGCTTCTTTGTTCCCCCCTGGTTGATCTTGATCTGTTCGAGGTCAGGGTGAAGAGGTATTTTCGAGGTCAGCGTGCGTCAGCCATGACTACATAGTCGGTTACCATCAGTCGAGGTGGTGGTCAAACGCGGACTTACAAAAAATCTATTAAAAAAAACATACAGTATTTTTCGAATTTTGTAGGGAGAGTTAAGTGAAGAGAATTGGGGGAGACCTTTGCCCAACAGTTTGACAATAGAGGTTAATTAAAAAAAAAGTTGGGGGTTTAATACGGGCTGAGTTTTCGTCTGCGATCCGAATCGTTACCAACACATGGTTCGTTGATTAATAAATAGATAATATAGGTCGACACTTTTTCACATATCACCATCTAACACCAAACTAAGCATTTATCTTGTACTATAGAAATCAGACAGCTGATCAGCACTAGGGTTTATAACTTGTTCGAAAAAGGTAGATCCATATTATGATTGTAAAATTCCATATTGTAAATGTACCTTATACCCAGTATCTGCTGGGAATTGCCGGTTACTATTCCATGAATCAATTTGGAACATTTCCTGTCGCATTATCTCCTGTTTGATTTTCGTACTGACTGTACGGTGTGTGTTTGTGTGCGTGGGTAGATGTTCAATGTATTGGTGTGATACTCGCGGGACCGGGGCATAGTTGGATTGTAGACGATTTCATTGGCTTTATATTGGTGTTTCTATTTTAAAGCCTCGACGCAAAAATGACTGGGCGTTAAAGTTTGACGTCTCTCTCCCTCTGTCTTTCTTTGCCTTTCTGTGTATGTATGAAGGTGTATTTGTGTGTGTGTATCTGTCTGTGCCATCGTAACTACCCTACGGATGAACCGATTCTGATTTTGTTTCCTTTGAAAGCTGAATTTGTCGAGATTGTTCTTAACGATGTTAGATGAAAATCATTACAAGATGACCGACGCCCTGAAATGGCGGATTCCATATAATACCCTACTCTCTTACCGAATGAAGAAAATTGTAAGTTTCAATTAAGTATATTTGTTCAAGACGCGCGTGGTACATATTTTTATTTTTGAATTTAATTTTAAATTTAATGACCAAGATACACTCTTACATAGTCGCCTCTTTGAATAAAACATCGATTTCAGGATCCCTACACGTTAGGCACAATAACAAATTGTGGCCTGTAGTTGCTACCGTGAAGAATAATAGTCTTTAAAAAAAAAATGTTTGTCTGTAAAGTCGGTTTACTGACGATAGAACGTGACAACGCCTTAAGAAAATACTGATGGAATGGTAGCATTTGTCAAAAGAAAATTTTAATTTCATTTGTTTAATAGATTTGTATGTAAAAAGTAATCAGTAGAATTTAGTCATTTTCAATCAAAACAATGCAAAAAAGCTTTTAGATGCCGGGGATCGAACCCGGGGCATTTCACATGCAAAGCGAACGCTCTACCACTGAGCTACATCCCCGCTTGAACTACTGGTCGAAATAATTAATACAACTGTAACAAACATGCGGCGAGGTAACGACCGACGGTAACGCGGTAACGGTACATGACGTCATGTTTTGTGGGCGTGCAGCCGGCTTCATCGAATTATAAGACGTTATCACGTCAAAAAAGTACGTCACGTCATCAAAAGTCTTTATATTGACTTATTTGTTTTCGTAATCTTCTCCCGTGTTTCCTTGTTTTAATGCTATAACATAATGCTATATGACAGAATATGCTCATAGAGTACATCTATATCACCGTTCTAATGACTTTTCTCTTCAGTTATCAAGTCCAGGAAAAGCTATTACACGTTCACAGCATTGTACTTGAGCCTATTCAGACAAATCTACCCAAACACGATAAACACAAAACACTCCGAAGAAACTCGATAAGATCTAATTTACGTCAGACACAAAAACGTCTCTTATGGCCTCCGCTTACTCGAACAAGTCGTTAACGCAACAAAAAAAAAAAAACTCTCACCAAACTTTAATTTGCCACATAAAGCGTCCGTGATGCGAAAATAATAGTTTTCACTTACGTCTCGTTTTTATAGTTTTCGTGTCGGGAGGACGAGCCAATTTTTTGGACACTTTCCGAACCCAAGCGTAGGAACGCGGCGGAACTTTTCTTCCCCACTCGACCTTGGCACGAGGAAAAGTAAGCGTTAAAAGGGGAAACTATTCAGCCGTGAAACGTTAAGAATCGCGTGCGAAAACAGTGTTGGATAAATCTTAGAGCGCGCGAAGAGGGAAGCAAACAAGCAAACTAGTGCGGGTTTGAACAAACACTCGATAGAACCGCCATTGTAGCCGCAGTGTCGCCAAATACTCCCCGTGTTCCGTGAGACGGCCTCAACTGTTTGACGTAGGTACTCCAGCAAATCGACCTAGCTCTCCACGTATGTTGTCTCAAAGCTACAGTGTCGACACCGCACGATGCTGTGTCTATTAGGGCTCCCACACAAAACCGCGATCCGATATGCGATACGACGACGCATCGCAGACACTTGCGATGCGAATTGCTACGATACGATTTTGTGCGGCAAACCGTTGGTTAGGGTAACCATACCTTCAACGGTAGTCAGCCGTGTTGGACGTGTTTTTCGGATGCGTAACATGGATCGCAAAAAGATCGTTGCACTGATGTTATTCTTAAATAGATTTGAAAGAAAAAGAAGATTTTGGGTTCATCTATTTGTTACGATTATCGTTAGTTGAGAAAAGAAGAAGATATTTTTTGTGATCATTTTAGAATTAGCATATCTTCATTTGAAGAGCGTCTTTCTCTTCTTCTGTCTCAGAGCTGACTAAAACGGTGTCACCAAGTATGACGTAATATCGCAGGAATGCGGTATGCTAAACAAATCGGACGTTCTTGCGATGCATTCGTGCGAATTCGCAGATATTTGCGATGCGATGCGAATTCATGTGGTATTGTGTGGGAGCCCTTACTCCCACAATCAAAGACACGTTCTCTAATCCCAGAGTGTAGCTGAGGAAACTTGTCACGTCCCTCGCAGTATAGGGAATGATTAAGGTTGTTTTGATGACGTTATTTGTGAGAGTTCGAGTGAGTCGTTTTCGGCAATTGGGCTTTATTGTGTCGTTTATACGACGACGCTCGTGCTCAGGAAACGTTATGGATGCTGGATATTGTTGTCCGACTGTAACTTATACGATAAATACATACACGAATGTGTTATTATCTTATTATACTACATTGAATCCAGTAATTTAGTACTAGATTTATGATAATAAGTGGGTAGCCGCAAAAACCACAAATGGCGCAGCTGAAATAATAAAGCTTTTTGCTTAATATTACTTTTACTTTTTTTGTTTGATAATAGTATAGAGTGACGAGACGAGCAGGACATGTGCCTGATGCTAAGCAACATGCCTACCACATAACAGCCCAGTGACACGCATCTATTGGAACACGAAGAGTCTAAATCATTACCTAGCACTGCAATGTGCTCGTCGCCCAGAGATCTCAGATATTATATCTCTAAGCACTGTAATTTCTCTGGAAACATTGCTCTTCAAACCGGAACACAATAATGTTTGTTCGTTACTTCTTGGCGGTAGAATAACTGGCAAAGGTGTGAAACTTCCCCAGGCGGACTATGCAAAGAGTCCTACCACTACAAAACAAAAATTACTGGGTATAAGAAGTTTTAATGGATGTAAAAAATACTGTCATACATGTTTTACAACTATGTATATTGCTATATTTGAACAAGAAATATTCATACTGTACCGTAACCAAACACTTAGAATAGGGACTATAAAAAGTGGGCGCCAAACTGCAAAAACAAACTTGAATTTTTGCGGTTTTTATTATTATAGGCACTTATTCTTTCAAAGGTTAGGATAACATGAAACTTTCGTATGCCTCAACCCAAGTTACGAACGATCTGCTGAATAGCTAGTGTAGTTTCCATTATAATTTAGATTTTAAAATAATCTGCTCTGTTGAAAAAAAAACAGTAGGTATTAGCTGTTGGAAAATCCATATATTATAATATATCCTACAGACACACACACACGTTATTTTTTTCTAAATTTGTCAAATAGTGAAGTATAAATGAAGATTAAGAAAATTATTCTTGTTTTGATTATTTGGGTAGGTAATCTTCTATTCAAAGTGATCCTTATTCTACAAACATAATGTTGTATAAGGTATTATATAGATCGAAGTAGTCGGAATATTGAGTATTAATCAGACCATAGGTTACAATTTTGAAGTGAAAAAAAACTTCTTTTGGCTTGTTTTGGGGGGTAAATTGGATACTACAGTCACGCTCGGGTATGATAAGAAATCTTCGGGTAAACTCGGGACCTTGGCGATTGGGCATCTAGAAATGCGTCAGCCAATGAGAAATGCTGAAAGGGCGTGGCCTCGCCATCATGGTATAGCCATCTAGAAATGCGTGAGCCAATGGGAAATGCTGACGCATTTCTAGATGGCCATGCCATGATGGCGAGGCCACGCCCTCCGGTTACATCCGCGTAGTTTCCAAGGTAAGCTATCAAATTCTGAGTTATAAGTTTTCACTTCTATCGGCAGTTCGTATGACTGCCAATATTTTTTTTCAGTTGTTTTCTGTACGATTAATCTGAAGACTTGTGGTATTACTAGTTACCACCCGTGGTATTACTTGCGTAATTCCCTATAACACTTTTGTTGTATGTAAAAACGGGCTATTTTTTCGGAATGAAAAGTAGCCTTTTATCTGCGGCAGGCTTTGCTTAGGGTCAGATGGTGTTATTTGTCAAATGTCCAACAGTTTATATATTTTTTCTTACTGGTGATCGTCAAACAACCCTGTCTCCTTGTCGCATGGAATTGTGTCGCTTACGCCCCGACGTACGCTCAACCTAAACGCCGGTAGTTAGGTAGAAGTTTGCGTTTCGCGTCACGTACAAACCGTCGATGGCCCTCGGCGGAGGGGCCCATTCTTCCCATTCGTTTTGTAAGTATTTCCAACGGTTACCACTCTGTTTGCGAGGACGGGACCGTGCGATGTTCCGTCAATAGCCTACTTGTGGGTTTTTTTGGAAAAGTTTGTTGACTTGCTTCTGTTGTAATTGAATTTTTGTCGAAATCCAATTGTACGGCTCTTCGTTCGCTCGAGCACTCTGGGAGATGTCTCGTCATAAGGAACTACTTTCGACCTCTCTGCTCTCTCTCTCTCTCTCTCTCTTTTACCCGCTTTATAGGCTTTTAAACCGCCAATGTGGAAAACGAGGTTTTAAAAGTTTTAAGTTAACTTTTATCTGTAACTTTAAGAACTTTACTTTGTCGTATTAAACATTGTATGTCCGGAACATTTTAACGGAAATGTTTCCAGAAAAATTGCAATGTAAAATCACGAAGAATTTCCGAGTGACGAACGTAGTGTAGAGCTAACAAGGTAACAAGTCAGTTGTTGTATTCAAATAGCTCCGTGCGATGTGCTGTTATATAAAAATAACAAGAAAGCTTTCTTCACACATCTAAAAGTTCTTATTTGTTTACAGCTAGTGGCACTTCTATAAACTGCATTTTATCCCCACAAAAATACCTACCTGGCCCTATAGATGGTGCACAATACCGTACACTATACAACTAACTACACTATGCACACTATAGCGCAAAGTAGATATTTTTTCTCGGGATAATAACCCCTTTACTTAAATGATATTGTGGTGTTGTTATATTAACATGTTAAGTTTCGACTAAATCCATTCTGCAATTTTTGGATGTAATAGTAACAAATATCATCAATACAAACGTCAATCATAATTAACGTTCGGTCTTATTATATTGTAATTGAATTTACAACGTATCAAATTAGTACAAAGTAAGGCACAAAACTTCCAAGAAGTGCAGCGAATATTACAGAAGCCTTCGCGTATTGTTCCGTTGATCCCCCCCTATTGTAAATTACGTTTCCTCCCCGGAGAATAAATGTGGCGGTTTTATATAACTGACATTTAACACTGGAAGGAAATTCCCCCGCTCCGCGCATTCGCTTTCAACCTGGTAATTAATTACTTGTGACGTGCTTACTTAACTGCACGATACGATCTAATTGCACTAAAATGCATGTTGCGGTGTAGTCAATAAAGATGTATATTCTCTACTGGACTACTTTGTTGGGGAGTAAGTTCTGCAGCTATGTTTGGTTGGATTCTAGCTTAGACTGGTTTCGTTTGGGATTCGACGCGGGAATGTCCTTTGTCTTGTTTGGTTTGGTATTTGTTTGGGGGATTGGAGAACAAAGAAAAAGTGTGTCAGCATGTGAGCTCTAATCACGCACTTGTGTTGTGTGTTTTTTTCGGTTCGTGATTTAATTGTTTGTTGATTTTGTGTAAAAGTGATGATCTCTAATTGACCATTAGAATTGGTATATCATTAGTAAGTATTAGATATCAGAAAAAAATATAATCTCTGCATGTCCCAAAATCAAAATCACGTGGATACTCCGATGCCGATAAAAAACTAGAGTAAATCCACATGATTATTAATTGTCATAGTGAAACCGAGAAGTTCACTATCAGAGTCTGTGTTTCCATACAGTTACAAGTTACAAACTGTGTGTATAATGAACAAGTCTCTTATACTAGGTGGGGATCGAACCCACGACCCTCGGCTTCGCAGGCAGAGCTACTACCGACTAAGCCACGAGGCCAGTCATATTGCACAAAAAAGACGTCACTGTTATAGGATGGTAAGTAGCCAGATGTTTTTGAATTAATAATATGGAACCATTTCGATAAATTTCATTCAAAACCAATCATCGTCATAATAAAATTATTTATTAACGGGCAATTAAATTTAAAATAAACCTCGGCCTTTGTACTGAAAACAGTGGGAAAATAACTAAGTGCTTATTACGACGCGACGAAGGAACGGGCCGCGCGTCGGTGCCTCGGCGTCGCAGTAATTTGTAGTTACGTACCGACTTTTAGCACCAGTTATTTACGAAATAATTACACTTTAATGCACTGAAAAACACTTTAAAGAAGTGCGAAGTTAATTTATATCACCTTATTAATGAAATCGGAAGCCATCGGAAACAGTAGCAGTTTATCATGACATTTTATGACAGGGCGTCGTGTTCGCGTGGAGGGCGTGGCGTGTTACGAGTGTGTATGTTAAGCTATTGCTATATAGTGTTAGCTATTCGTGATAACTCAATCTACTGTATCATTTAAAAGTGGTTATACCGCGATAATATAGTAACATATTTAGAATTCTGCTGACAAATCTGTTAAACTGTGGTATGCGTTACCAGGATGGGAAATTTTCGGAATATTCACATCGGGCAACGGGTATTGCTTTTGTTGTATGTGGGGATTATCTCGATAATCACTTATTTTCTGGCTTTGGACACTTTCAATTGTATAACGATTGTAATGGTCAATTAAACTATTTTGCCAAAAAAAGTGATTTAATTAAAGGTCATTCCCGCATGAACCGAATGAAGGATGGATCATCTGGATATCTTAACACCGAGAGTGACTAGGCTTACTTCACGTAGATCGTATCTTCGCTAACAACAATCTATATAAGATAATATGGCAACATCGATCGATTGAGCTAATACCTAGTTATTATGAATGAAAAATGCACAAAAACGTCCCAAGAAAGCGTTCTTTCATTCTTTAAAAAACGAGTATGATGAAGTATTAAGTTTCATTGTAATAATCAATATGTTTTAGGTGTGCTATATATTTGATCACACTATTTCTTAGCGTTAACACAGCAAGTGATTGAATGCGGACAACGGACGCGTCAACAACTAGGTCAAACGAGGCGCCACATAAAAATGTCACTGTGGACTTTATGTCTGTTTCATTTACGAACCTATCGTGTTTCAATTAACTTTTGACGCAAAACCCGACGATGGGCCATTGTTTCGAGACTGGGCACCACTAGTGGTGTCACAATGGCCTATTACGGCCTAATTGTAGTTTACAACATTACCCTCACCGGTGGAGTTACGATAGCCGTCGCGCCGATACACTAACGGTCGCTTCTTTCAAAGATATAATGTAATATTCTCACTGAAAAGGAACCCGTGACAGGTGGGAGAGGCGTACTCCAAATCTCTATGAAAAATGCGCGCGAGCGAAACTCGACGGAATTACATAATGCAGGAATGTGTCAACGCGTCTATCTACGCGACGGTACACTTTTCTGATTCTTTGTGTACGTAATAAGAGACGTATACGCCAGATGCTCCGAATATTCGTATTACTCACGGCGTATACTCGACGCGTGTTTATTATGTCTTTCTATCCCCCGGTAAATATGATTTTCATTGTGCGTAATAAAGTCATAATAAAGGCGGTCTCGAGGCGGGACGGAAGGAAGTTTCGACCTTTCCTGTGGACCCCGGAATATTGCCCGGAGCGGGCACGGGGGCGTCCCAACTACCCCACGGCGACAATAATAAAATATGCTTATTATATTAATGTTAGCCACGCATTTTCAATACAAATGTATTCATGGTAATATGAGCTTCTTACGGATATTAAACTTGCAATGTCATCGTTTGGCCTTGTGATTTAGTCAATGGTAAGTGCTTGGAGAGCTCAATCGTGGGTACGACTACCACCTAGGGCAAATATTTGTTATGAAATCAATTTTAGTTTCTAAAGTTTTGCGATCTAAAGTATTACTTAACAACAACCCACTTCATGTATACTGCTACTATAACCCTGCAACTTTTGTAGGCCAAATGAGGTTAGATGGTTGTGTCCACAATTCCAATGAGACGATCCACATTTTATTAGACTTGTCGTGACCACGGCCTTTTTAGCGATTATTTGGACTCTTCTTATTCCAATAGCTGCGTATCACTGTGCTGTTATATGTAGCAGGTATGTTGCTTACCATCAGGCCCATGTCATGCTCGTCTCGTCACTCTTTATTTAAAAAAAACTTGTCGAAGTAATAAAATAATAATAAAATACTCACAGTGACGTGGTATTTTGCTTACTGGTTTTTGAATTCGATTTCCGCTAACTTATCGACCTCTATTTACCGATTGCTACTGACACTTTAACTTGTAACTCCCGCCTTCAATGGTAACCCGACAACTCCACAGCACCTTGGGGCTATTTATCAAGTGTCAAAACAAGTGCGACATTTCGACAGTCGAGCAATCGGCCCAAACTAGAGGATTGAATTAGCCATTGGCCCCCTGACCCTTTTTAGCGCAGGATCGAATGCCGGACTACCTGTTTCTTAGTGCCGGTCATATCTCACCGAGAAAAAACGCAATTTATTATCTCGCCTTCTTTTCGAGGAGCGCTCAGATTGGAACGTGGGGAGTGTTTCGTTCGGGCGTTGATCAATTACAAATAGATGAGAGGTCATCGAAGCTTTTTAAGGAAGGAAAGAGTGCAATGCAATTCGAAAAGAATTAACTAGTTTATACAATACCTTCCAATCTTAGATTACGGATTCACATCTGGGAAGAACCGTTATCAAAGTGACTCGCTTAGGATTTCTTTAACAGCGCAATTTTTTTATTTTGTTTATGTTTAGATTGACGATACGAACAAGACATGTACCTGATTGTAAGCAACACGCTTGTACATAACAATATATTACCACCTAGATATTTGAACATGAAGAGTCCAAATCATTAGCTAACACTGCACTGCACTTCATCCTTGGATATATACAATGATTTATCTCTATTGTAAATACTCTGAAAGCAATTAATAAAGCTTAAGATAATTATACTTTTGTATAATGTAAGCTATATAGGTACATTAGGTACCTAGTTGTAAAAGAAAAATATAATACATTTAGTCATTCCGGAATGTATTGCTAATAAACCATTTTATCTAGGCTTTTTGTAGCGAAATAGAATACTCTAAAACTTTTTCAATTTGCATTATCAAAACAGTTTCACTCAAAAGTTATTTTGCGCCAGTCAAAAGAAATAGTTTACTCCATACCTCGGGAGCTCAAACAAAATTAATATAAAACGCCAGTTCAAGCGAAGCAGTAAGGTAATAACTAGTTTGACCTAGGGTTGCCATCCGTCTGGGTTTCCCTGGACTTGTGCTAGTTTAGAGGGCGTTCGGGCTTGGTTTTAGTTGTAGTCCGCTAGGACTTTAAGCCATTAAAGAAATAATGTCTTGGGCCGCCCACAGCACACGCACTGTGCCTGTCCGCCGCGATTAAACGACAAACCGACTCGTAAATTAGTATTAAAATGATGATAAAAGAAGACCTAATTTAACTGAAAAAACAGGTATATAAAATATAGTCATTAGACTATATTTTAAATACCTGTTGACATGTCTGGGGTTTCGGCTCTTAAATCCGGGATTTTTACGCGACTGGTCGTCGTTGTCAAATTGGAGAGATGACAACCCTACTTAGATCGGGAAATAAATATATTAAATAGTTACACAATACCGAGATTCCGGTTTGTATACCCATTGCAAAGCAATTTCGTTACTGTAAGAGGCCAAAAGCTTACGTTTTCATAAGGCAAACCGGGAAGTAGGAACTTGAAAGCGTGCATTAGCCTCGCGAGGAATTCCTCCGAAGTATAACGAGAATTAAATTGACCTGATTTAATTTGACCTCCTTCGGGGAAGCCAATAAGAAACAAGTAAGCGTGTGAGCCCCCGTACCCAAACTGATTTTGAATACATTATACACATCATTATATCGGATTTATTGAATGCTACAGGTACTTAACTAACTTTTGGATGGGCTTACGTAGACTGTAGAGATTGTGAGGGGCGGAGAGGTAGATATCAGCGATATATATGAGTATATAAGTGTAGAGATAAGTTCTATATTGATACTAACGTTAAGAATATAATATTCATCATCATCATCAACAGCCCACTAGAAGGAGAGAGTTTAGGCCATAATCCACCACGCTGGCCCAGTGCGTGTTGGCGGATGACACATGAATTCGAAAGATTCTAGGTACATGTCGGTTTCCTCACGATGTTTTCCTTCACCGTTTTAAGTTAGCGGCATTACGCACATGACTTCGAAAAGACAGTGGTGCGTGTGGGGTTTGAACCCGGGGTCTCCGGATCGGCAGTCGCCGTTCTCCCGACTAGACCAGCCGTAACTTCAAAAAATATAATATTATAGACACCTTATTTAAGTGCATAAAGCAGACACAATATAGCACAAAACAAAAACATTGAAAACAAAACTAAACTGGTTCGTGGCAACATGTGCCGACCGCAGTGTCTTCCAAGAAACCATTCATTTTATATCATAATTCAAATAATGAGATAAAAATCTAGAATCACAAAATTTATACATGAAGTGGAGTAGGGAAAGCTATTGATGACGATGGTGATGAGGCAACACGTTTGATCATTACAACAAAGTGTTATTATCCAGATTTTTGAACATGGAGAATCTAAATCACCAAGCTCTGCTCTACTCTCGTGAGCTAGATATGTAAGTAAGATGTTTTATCTCTTTGCCCTGTAATTTGTCGGAAATATTGCTGATTTGCTGTAATAATAAATGCACAATACTGCTTGGATTGAAATAACTGGCAAAACTGTGGTACTTCCCTAGGCAGACGCTATAAAAAGTCCAGCCATTACGATTTGTGAATGACCGAGGATTTTCTGGTCAAAACCCATTGTTAGCGTAACAACACTTTTATAAAAGCTAAGTGCTCGATATTAACTCGATTCCTAGGAAGTTTTTGATCGAATTGATTGCTGTAATCAAACCTCCATTAGCCTCTTTCTGCTGTTTTATTTACCGCCGTGTCCGTAACCACGAGACAGCGAATGTTTATTAATTCAACACGATTTAATACCAACCCCTCGTGGGAGTTATCAGGTGTTCTTATAGTTAAGAACGGCTTACCGTGTTACGCTGTTTTTTTTGTTCGATAACACATTGACAATGATGTGAGCGCGGTATCGAATATAGGTATGAAGTTGAAAATGAAATGAAATGAAATTGAAAAAAAATACATTTTAATTAATGTTTTTTTTATTAAACACACAGAGACTAACAAAACACATACATAAGTAAATTATCAAGTCATTATAATACTCATTCGGTCCGTATGTGTGGGTACAAGTATATCAGTGGGCCGCAAACTAAGCACATAGCTTGTATCTTGGGCCCGAGTGCATAAAAACAAATATAATTCTGTGTAAGAATGGAAAAAGTTAATTATTAACGGTAATTTCAATGATATTATATCTTATATATAAAATTCTCGTGTCACAGTGTTTGTTTCCTTACTCCTCCGAAACGGCTTTACTGATTTTAACCAAAATTTATATGCATATTCAGTAGGTCTGAGAATCGGCTACTAGCTATTTTTCATACCTTTATTTATATGGCAAAACAACGTTTGCGGGGTCAGCTAGTTAAGATATAAGATATATCTTAATATTATATAGATACTAGCTGACCCCGCAAACGTTGTTTTGCCTTAGTGAACAACCCTTGTCACTTAGGGGTATGAAAAATAGCTAGTAGCCGATTCTCATACCTACAGAATATGCATATAAAATTTGGTTAAAATCAGTAAAGCCGTTTCGGAGGAGTAAGGAAACAAACACTGTGACACGAGAATTTTATATATAAGATATTATTATTATTATAAGTTTTGATATAATATTACGAGGCATCTAAGCCAAACGATTTTTTTTTTGATTTCTGGTGGTGCTTACTGCCTAATAGGTAAGCGACACGTCTTAATAAAACACAGAGTAACAAGTATTTTGAACATAAACAGATTAAATCTGTGTGTGAATTAATTTGTGCTTTTTTCGTGATTGATATCGGGATTGGAGATACCGTTTAAACGTTGCTAGTATCTACAATTTCATCCGCTTGGACTTCATTTAACATCAAGGCTTGCTCAGGAAGCAATATCAAATGGTACTGAACGTTACTTAAGGCCTGAATGCACAGAAATACTAAACAACCATAAAATTCGTATGAATTTACAATGGAAAGATTATTTTGATAAGGTTTCAAGAGCAAAGGGTATAAGGTATCGCACGATATAAACTGAACCTCCTCAAGTGCCATGGTGGACATATGTAAATTTAACTCGCGAAAATATTACAATTGCTCATAGATTGCGCTCTGGACACATGCCACTGAATAGTTTCAATTTTTTAATGGGACAAATTGATATACCCAGGTAGAAGACATTCATCACTTCTTAATGACACATACAAATTGAACATCCTAGATGTCGGAATGATCCAAAGCATCTTAGCCGACCCTATGTCGGACGTTGCCAGAATGCTTTATAGGTCGGCCCGCCAGCTGTTTAAAAATATAATTTCTTGTATCTAATTATTACTCGGTGCTGATATGAAATGTGTGTGTTAAATACGGGACTGACATAGTCAAATATGACTCAATGTCCCCAAAAAAAACATCAAGAGTTGAGACAAAATCAGCGGAACTTTTTCGAGGTGATTTATCATGTAAAATGTAAAAACTTTCACTTCATCACATTTACTGTGTTATTAATTTTTGGAGAATTTGGACAATATTTTTAAAATGTTCTGGTAAATTTCAATTTGTTTTGTGTTGTGAGAAATATTTAGAGTTATTATAATAGCGTATTGGAATTGGAATAACCGACTCTATACCATAATAATAAAGAGCATAATAGCGCGAACTACATCGCGAAGAACTGTATCTTCCTCTTAATACGTACCCGCGTACGTGCTAAAACGCAAACACGCAACCTACCCATCGGAATACCACTACTTACCATTCTATTTGGACCTCCGATAAATCGGGTTTTAACTACCCTTTCAATAGAAATTAATGTACCGAGGGGTGTACCTATAATGGTTGAACGCGCAGTTAGTTTTACGTACATGATCAACAGTTTTGTTTATATTCTGTACGTGGTCTAAATCCGGGGATGCTAATATCATAGATATTTTAACACGTGTGAATACGAATTGGTTCATTTTTACGGGTAAATGTGAATTTTTCATATAATAGTCAGGTGTTTATACTTGGATACGCTTTAATAGTGCCGTATAACTGTCTGTATTCGAGTTACATATGACCTTCGAGAGAATTAACTTTAGAATAGTATATTAAGCTATGAATAAAAATACTTATAGATAGAGTTATTGAGTGAGTTGTTTAGTGTATGTGGACCCGTCCTTTAGTTACAAATTCTATAGTTTGCACTTGAATCCGGCGTAATAATGAGTGTTTTATGAAACTTTTAATTATTCATCTACATAGGTTGTTTATTTGCCAGATACGTAGGCAAAAACATGGATTTTCGGTAATTACTCTTTTTATGGAAACTTAAAGTTATATATATTGACAGGGAATTATTATGATAAATCTGAACAATATGATAAAATAATTTGTAGAAGGCGGTGGTCTTCGACACAGTGCGCATCTAAAAAGATACTTTATTTTATGCTTGACGTTACACAGTTAATATCAATCTTGATGTCCTGTGAAACCGAATCATATGAATGGACTAGAGTCTATTCATATCATTGGGGTTTCTTTTGCGTAAGGGCTTCCACACAAAACTGCGATGCGATGCGACGCCGCATCGGAGAAATTTGCATCGAATCGCATCGCATCGTAGTTTTGTGTGGGAGCCATTCTTCCGATGCGGCGTCGTATCGCATCGCATCGCAGTTTTGTGTAGGAACCGTAACTATGTGTCGTCGTAGTCTACACCGTCACTTAGTGAGATACAAATCTATTATTATTATCGTTAAAAGATAATTGGTATATCTTTACGGTTCCTTACTGCACGATCCAATCCCCCGATAACTTATTACCAGTAGAAATTTAATCAGTTTTCTTTTTTTTTTTTTTTTTAATAAAGAGTGACAAGACGAGCGGGACATGTGCCTGATGGTAAGCAACATGCCTGCCACATAACAGCATAGTGACACGCAGCTATTGGAACATGAAGAGTCCAAATCATTACCTAGCACTGCACTGCGCTCGTCACCCAGAGATCTAAGTTGTTATATCTCTAAGCCCTGTAATTTCTCTGGAAACATTGCCCTTCAAACCGGAACACAGTAATGTTTGCACATTACTGCTTGGCGGTAGAATAATTGGCAAAGGTGTGGTACTTCCCCAGGCGGACTCTGCTAAGAGTCCTACCACTACAAATTTTCATTACAAGTGTTACTGCATTATTATTTTAACTACAGCAGTACACCGTTCTTAGAAATCATCGCCGCTTGACATTTTCATAAACCGCACTTGTGCCAGTAAATGTGGCGTGTTAAAAGTTAATTTAACGTTTCCGTGACAGAATCAATTTGACACGAACTGCTGTAAATACTGCTCGTTGGATGATCATTTAAAATATAAAATTTACGCCTGCTATTTATGTTTAATTCTCAGTTTGTGGAAATGCGACATTTTTGTTATTATAATAATCGTTCGAAAACTGTACGGCTTTATTTTTTATTCATTGAGTAGATTCCTAATGATTAACCGAATTGTTCCTGTGTCTTGTACACGTAGGCTTGTAGGTGTATTTTTAATTGTGTGAGAATCGTAATGTTCGTATCCATTTCGGCTACATTTAGTTTTGAAATCAGCAATGGACACTTACAAGAAATGATTTAAAATATAAAACTGTGTACAGGTTAGAATAAAACACATACATGCCAGTAATACACAACGAAAGTTTTGTTCTCGGGCATTTACAAGAGTTTCAAGTTCTACCTAAACTGGAATACGGTCCGACAATAATACAAGCTTTGCCTAGTTTGGGACTAATTTGCATAGTATTGTGTCAGGAATGTCTAAAAATATTAATTTACTATTAAATATGATTCTGTCTTTACACTTCTTTTTTACACTTCACATCCATACTCTCTTTCTCTGTCTTTCTATCTTGGCCGCCAGTAATATCAGAGTATTATTACTATTGAGTAATATTATTTATCAAAAAAAGATTAACATCCAAACACTCATATTCATCACTAAAATGTTTGTCCTTTGTGAGAATCGAATCCATGACCTCCTTCATATTTCTTACCAACTGTGTGACGAAGGCAGTCGAAACAATTACTTTAGAAAACCATATCCTATAGAAACTACGGACTGAAATGACTGAAACTCTCCTTAACAAATTAAATCAAATCATAAACACAACAAGTTACCAAATAAACGAAATGAAAACGCAATTTCAATGCAAATTTTTCAAACAGCCACTCACCATAAATAAACACAGCATTGAGTGAAAGAGATCGCTCTTGACCCATTGGAAATGCGTTTCCTGGCAGTGAAGTTCGCCCAGCTTAGTCGATAGTCGATATATTGAGTAGTTGTTCATCCAAGCCCGCAACCAATCGCCGCCGTGCATTTTTTTAGCACTTTGTAATAAAATGAAACTTCCTATACCGGTGTTCGACTATTCGTCCACCTCGTTAGTCCTTCAAAACTTATTATTTCAGGTGGTGTATTTCAAACCAAATACGTATTTAGTTGATATTTTACTTAGTACGCGAAAACTAGAAAATAATAGAAACTAGCTGTTACCCGCGACTTCGTCCGCGCGATATAAATAGGTACTAAGGTAACTCAGGCAGTACCTATTTGGATACCCAGACACATTTACTATCGATAAATCGGTTCAGTTGTTTAGGTGTGAAAGCGTAAGAGACATTCGTCCCCATTTCAACTCCAATTTCATCCCCATACAGTTCGAAATTACAAAATTGATAGAACAAACATTTAATTGCTTCGTGTCAAGTGTCTAGATACAAAATTAAAAAACTTTGAAAATGACGAATTTTCATACAACCGTTCATCCCTTGTTTCACCCTCTTAGGGGTTGAATTTCGCAAAGTCCCGTCTTAGCGAGTGCCTACGTCCTAAAATGGATCTCCATGCTAAATTTCAGATTCCTAGCATTTGTAGTTTCCGAGATTCCTTGATGAGTGACCTTTCGCTTTTATATATATAGATTAAGAACTTTACCTACGTCTCCATACAACATGTATTTGTACTCTTCATGTTCAATAGCTGCGTGTCACTGTGAAGTTACGTGGCACTCTATGGCTCGTCTCGTCACTCTATGGTATTAAAAATGCTTGTAGAAAGACTGGCAATAATAATAATTTACACAATCATAACGACGGACATGTAAACCTATAATCAATATAAGAGTTAGATGAATAAAAATCAACTCTGGTAGTGAAATGAAGTGAACCTTTAGCGTAAGAGTGCGACTAGCACTTGGCCGATTTGTATTCGAATACTCACTATTTTTCCAACAAATGTTTACTATTTACACGCGCAGGATTGGTCCGCACCGGAGAACATTGCATGAATATTCACCATCCGATAAAGTACAGCCTTATTGATATGTTTGCGGCGAAACGAACGTGTACTTTGGGATTATTTAAGCTGACGCAACCCTAGCCAAAAGAAAAATATACATGTCTACAACCTAGATATTCATTTAGGAATATTTATTATCATAATCAGTATATCTAGGAATAATGATCCATGTTTAAATAGCATTATTTTCCTCGTGGCTTTGTTAGTAGTAAGTCAGCCTGCGAAGCCGAAGGTCGTGGGTTCGATCCTCACCCAGTGTAAATATTTGTGGTGTCTGGGTGTTTCTATGTAAAATAAATATGTATTTACGACTGTATAAGTAGGCATTATTTCAGCTATCTGGCCTCTATAGCTTTCCTCAGTTTGGGGTCAGATGGTGTTGTGTCCGAATTGTCCACCAATATTTATTTATTTAAGATACAAAATTACTGTATTACCCCGCGGCTCAACAACTACTAACGGTACTTGTGTTTATTTATTTATTTATTTAGGAATGACAACAGGCACAAAGTCAAATCTTAAACTAAAAGTAATTATTTAAAACAGCTTTTAAGTACATTGGTTTTACATTATTAGGGTTCTTAACTACAACAACGTTATTTTGAAGTGATAACTTCTTTAGGCGCGCTATAGACAGAATTTTCGTGGGCTGTGAAATGGATTCATCAATCGTCACGCTTGGATATGATAATGGATCGGATCGGATATGAAATCTTCGGGTAAACTCGATAAAAACGGCCAGGTAGGTACCAGGGCAACAGAAACAGTAAAGAGTTTCGATTACCTACCTCCAACAGCCCAGCGTTTATCTCCAGATACCAGAACAACATAAATATAAAAGAGTTGCGTTTGCCCCTAGGTACCAGTACCAGGGCAACAGCAAGTTTTCACTTCTATCGGCAGTTCCTATGACTGCCAATTTTTTTAATTACAAATTGAGGTTACAGCATAATAAAACAGTACGGATTACAGTACTTCCCCAGGCAGACTCTGGAAAGACTCCTACCCTATAACTACTATGATTTTACTTTAATTGTTAGAAGAAGTCTTTTCATCTCTAGTATAATATTCCTCATTTCAATTCACTTCGTTATCGCGAAATATGGAATGTCAAAGCAGAAATATACCAAAGCCCCTTAAAACGAAAATAAGACGTTTCCGCGATATGTCAGAAGAGCAAAAAAATTTCTCCCTAATTTTGTTTCACGGAATACGGAGTTTTTACTTAGCTAACAGTTTAAGGTCGTTGGCATTTAAACAAGTTATTTCTGTTACTTACCTCCCTCGGCTCTGGAATACGTTTTACCTTCAAATTGTATTATTTTGAGTAAAAGTACCGCTTCGCTTAAAAGCTTGGATCCCCTGGCAAATCTTTTTGTAAATCTTGTATAAATTTATTGATACACATGTACGTACGAATATCAGACCCATTGATGTTATGCTTTCATTGGTCATATTAATTTTATTATTCTTAAATAGCAGGACCCCGAGGTTTTACCCGCTTGATTTCCGTTCCCGTATTTTCTCTCCATAAATAGTAAGTAGTCTATGTAGAAATTGTGTTCCAAATTTCAACCATTTCCGTTCAGCCGTCCCTATTTGATTTGAACATTCAAGTAGGTTATATTAAAGTTTTATACACCATCACTTTACAGACTTTTTTTCGTACATTCTATCAATATACAACAAACTAAAATAGCGATTGGCGCCCATATCACTAAAAGCGGTCTGCTTCAGGCTCCGTAGGATCGAATGAGAGATGGCCACGTAAATAGGAAGTTTGACTCTACTTTTATGATAACAATGTCTAGGCTGTGGAATGCGTGCCTGAGTGGGTTTTTGGCGATGATTACAATCTAGGTGTCTCCAAATCGAAAATGAATCGGTTTCCTTTATTTAAGCACGCTCTATCCTAGACCGCATCGTCGCTAAAATCAGCCAAGATGGCGGTCAAGTCTAAACCCAGAAAAGCTAAACAAATAACAACAAAATATATCTTTTATCGTAGAACAACTATGAAATATTGCAAACATCACTTTTCTCTTTGTCCTAGTTTACTTTGATCTCACTCTGAGCGCTACCGATAGGAATAAGATCTAGGATCTAGGGTTATAGTAACAAGCGCTGGGGCCAAATGGAGTGCTGAACAAAGGCCACCTGACTGCGCCTCTCTACTGCAGGCGGCGCTGGCAATGATATTCATTTATTTCATTTCCCACCGGACGTGTCCCGACGGTGTCCCAGCAGGAAAACAAAGCCATTTCCGGCGGTGCGACTGACGCGCCATCTTTGTTCACTTGTAAATTAGACGTCCCGGAAATACAGGCGCGACGGTGGGTAAAAGAGTTGAGATAGACGATAATAAACTCTACTACTTAAACAATTAGTGACTTTTTGAATAAATGTATATTTTGTGGTGTGGTCCTTGTAGAGTCCATACGGGGAAGTTTTTTTTTCATCTTTTGTAGGTTTGCACTGACTGACCGCTATCTTGCCTGATGTCAAGCGAAGATGTAGCCTACGATGGAACGTGCTTAACCATAAGAAATCGATTCACTTTTGATTTGATGACATCAGGATTGTAAGCATTGGGGAAAACTCACTCGGGCAATGCGTTCCACATCCTACAAACATGTTCTTATCACGAGAGTAGAGTCAAATCTCTTCGTTTGAGTATTTGGAACGTAACCCGTGAAACGGTGTCGCTTCGTTTTTCGAGCTACGGACAGTCCAATATAAAATCGTGCAAGTACCACCTTTGCCAGTTATTCTACCGCCAGACAACAATATGTTAATACGTGTTAGATTGGGAGAGTCTGTCTGGTTACCTGTCAATGTCAGGTAACTGTGATATTTCACAGCAAATTGCCCGAAGAAAGCTGATAAGCTCTTGCATTCAAGACACCCATGGTATACCCTTCGCAATAATGCTTCCGGCAAATATGCTCGCCTTATAATGCTCAATATAAAATGCTTTTTTTCTTTATCCAACACCCTCCCCTGTATTTGAAATAAGCACAGCACGCCTACATTTTCCAAAGTTTCGTTCGACCTACGCTTTGAATGTTAACACTTTGAGTTGAATTCTCAATACTGTTAAGGTCCTACAATTAAGTTATTGTCGCTAAATACAAGAAATTAATTTTAAAATATGACTTATTTCAATTTAGCGGCGAAATTCAATCTAAATTTGATCAAGTATATTTTATTTATTTTTAAGATAGAGTACATAGAGCGACAAAATGTGTGGAATGTGCGTCTGATGGTAAGCAACACGCTTCTTATGACAAAAGAATAGTACGAATTAATTGGAACACTAATAGTGCCCTACGGTTTTACTTGCTTAAGTCTAGTTCCCTTCATTTGCCCGCGATTAAAATGTAACCTACGTAGTATTACCGACTCTAATATAACTGTGTTCCAAGTTTCAACCAGATCCGTTCAGCCGTTACTACGTGACTGAGCAACAAACATTGAAACGTCCAAACTTTCGTATTTATAATGTTAGTAGCATGAAGCTATCCAATCAGTGGATCACAAAAAAAATACTTTCGTCTACGTCTTTACAAAATACTTAGTAACTTTTGTTGGGACAAATAATTAAATTAAGTTTACTTTCCTGAGGCGTTCTAATGGAATTCTGACAATACATTTTAACGTCACCTTTTATGATAAGTACTAAGTTACCAAGATAATCAAAGAAAAAACTAAGACTTTACTCCACTTCCATAATAAGAACAGCTTAACTTTGAAATACGTTGCCAGAGTTATTTCCTGATATCGAAAATATAATGAGTGTCTTCAAATCTCGAGAGATGCAAACTTATTACCGGTAAAAAGGTGTAGACAATACCTAAGGTACAACACCCTTGCCTAGATCGAGCGTAATAGTCCAAGATCCCAGAGCCGCCAGACGTCACGTATTTTCTGATGAACGAAATGTGGACGATTGAGTAGTGTTCGTGTGTACCAAGAACACGTGCGTACTCGCTACCTTGTTTAGACGGCCAATATTGAGATATCAGGAAGGTACATAAAAAAAACTTTACGTAAATTCTCCTAACTGATTTTAACGTATGTTGTAGGCAATATCTTAATATAATAATAACATTACGTAAATTCTAATGCTGCATTTTTAGATATGTCCGCCAGACTACTATTGCAAAACCTTTTACAAGAAGACAGACCGATCTAAGGGGCCAATCACCCCCCAAACTCAATGTTAATGTCTCTATGGGTAGGAGCACGAGACTGAGTGAGACATGCACTAGGATATAGTGACTTAAAATTGAGTTTAGGGGATGGCCCTTAGATCGGTCTAGCTTCCTGTAAAAGGTAAATAGTTGTCTGGCAGACATATCTAAAAACGGTGCATCAGAATGTACGTAAAGTAGTATTTTTTTATGTACCTTCATTACCTGATATCTCATGTTATCAATTGAGTAAAAGTAAACCAATTGAATAAATGTAAGAATTTATATTGACAACTGTTCGATCTTTCCCATATAAAATTTCACAAAGGAATGCCCTTCAACGGCTTCGCTCCATCTACTTATAGCGCCAACCCCTCTAAAACTCTTTAGAGATGGCGGGTAGAAGTAAATGGTATCCCACCGGCGCCCTCTACACTAAATTTTATCAGTCATACCCATTCCTTTAAATAATCAGATACTTGTTCTTTTATATGACACATATTTAGACTCAAATCCCAGCATTAAAAATAATAATATAGCGAAATACACTACAAACAAAATACAGGTGATAACACTCAATTGACTGTCTAAGCAAGGTAGCGAGTATGCATGCGTTCTTAGTACATACTAACACTACTCAATCGTCCACATTTCGTTCATCAGAAAGTGCGTGAGGTCTGACGGCTCTGGGATCTTACTCTATAACATCGTTGGTTCGACAAATCCCCCTTAAGACGCGTGTCGATTGAGCCCTGTGAATGACACCCGCGATGTTTATTGCCCCGGCCGCACCGCAGGCGCTTTGTGTGAATCTTTTTGTGCCATAATTTATCTAATTTGGAACAAAGCGAATAATACGGCCGGAATATTCAACTCGATTCACATTAATGCCGCTCTTTATTCCGGCCCTTTTTTCCTCATAATTTTTCTTTATCGTGTCGATCTTTAGCAATGTTCTACAAGAAACGGTTTATGGATACGTATGAACAGGTGAATGTATGAGTATATTGAGAGTTAAGCCTTCTGAGAAGGTGGGGGTAGGCTTAGTAATCTTGATTATCTTTAGACCTTCACTGATCCATGGATGAATCAGATGAGTTTAGTATAAATAGTTAGATAATATGTAGCATAGTGTAGTTCTCATTATATTATTGTTTTGTTGATAAAGGCTCTGCCTTTATGATTACGTTAAAATAAAGTAAACATTTTCAATGGGACGCTGTCTGAAATGTCCATCTTGAAGAGAAAAAGTCAGTGATATTAAAACATTGACCTTTTCTCTTACGTTGATGTGTGTTGTGAAAATCAAGTTACAGATTTTTTTATAAATTGACGGGAAACTCACATGATATAGTCAGTCCAATGCGACTTAAGCTTCAACAAAAAAAGATTTTAGATTTAGAAAAGAATTAAGATTTGAACAAAAAAATTTAAAAAAAAGAAAAATTAGGGTTGTTCCCCATACTGAGAACTGAAACTCAAAAATTTTTTTTTCATCAAACCTCGTGTGGGGTGTCCATCGATAGGTCTTCAAAAATGATGTTGAGGTTTCTTAAATCATTTTCATCTACACTGAATAATTTGCGCGAGACACACTTCCAAAGTGGTAAAATGTGTGTCCCCCCCCCCTCTAACTTCTAAAGTAAGAGAATGAAAAATCTAAAAAAAATATATAATGAACATTACCATGTAAACTACCAACGAAAATTAGTTTGAACTCTATCTGATGGGTAGTTTTTTTAGTACGTCATAAATACACTATTATTGAAACTTCGATTAAAGTTACAACGAACTACAAGAACTATGTGTACTATGTATATTATGTTACTTGCTGCAACGGAACCCTTCATGGGCGAGTCCTACTCGCACTTGGCTACTTTATTTTCACATACAACACCATCTAGCCCAGAACTAAACAAACCTTGTACTAAGTAGGCCAGATAGCTGATATAATTAGTGTAGATATTAAAGATAACACAAATTAATATTCTAAAAAGTGGTATAAGCAAAAACACATCGACGAGGATGGGATTCGAACCCACGCGTGCAGAGCACATTGGATTAGCAGTCCAACGCCTTAACCTCTCGGCCACCTCGTCGTGTGTGATGGCCTCGAAATTACACACGACTCTGTTACTTCACAACTTGAATCCATTTATTTGCGCAGATGTTAAATAAGCTAAGTTATTTCGTAAACTAATGAAGGAGTCGTAAAATACAGGTGTGCGCTGTTTTGTTCGGTTGAACCTGTTTTTTCTCGCCGGTAATTTATATAACTTTTTTCCATTCCAAGTTACTATTTAGGCCAGTCATTAATGGTTTTTGCAGTCTATCCCTACATTATGTTATAGACCGAGAAGAACTCTTAGCAAAAACTTTACTTACGTAGGTGTATCGCTTTATTGCGTAATTTTTTTGTTGTTTTCTTAATGATCAAGCTAATATCGTTCAAAGTGTAATTAACAACTATTTTTTTTTTGCATTTGCCTCTACTTTGCTTAATACTCGTACTTAACGGACAAGGTCGCGGTCGAGTGCCTGTCTATCAAGTTATTAGAATATGAGATAAACAGTTTTAATTTAGAGACAATAATTTGTTATATGCGGTTTGTATCTTGACTACAAGTATTTTTCATTTAATGAGTTAAGTATTTTTATTATGATCCCTATACTTCCTTATGTAGGGCAAAGACTCCCTACTCTTTTTCCACTTGTCTCAATGTAGTTTTTTTTTTTGAATTGACACTATTGTAGATGGCCACGAGACGCCTACACTACTTATCGGACTTTTCGGGTTAGCGCCGAGGACGCAGGACCCAAAGTGAGCCTATGTAGTAATTGAAGAAACACCTGTATTTATACTGATCTTCCATCAGTCCCGCCCTTCTACCGCCTAATTAAATCGGGTTTGGTGTTGGTATTGCTGTCTCTATAATTTCTAGCGAAAAGAAAAGAGAGAGCAATTTCAAGGCAGTTTTTGTTAGACGGAAGACTTTCTCTGTTCTGTTATCCTGTGTAATTATTTTTTGCTTTATTTAATAAATGAGATGCCAGTATTTTACTCCCCTGCCCTTATTAAACTTTGCGTTTACTGAATTATTAGGTTTCCACAAAGTTAATTCGATCCATTGTTTTTACCAACCCAAAATTTTCCTCGGAAACACTCGTAAAATACGCAAGTATAGCCTTTATTTGTACTGATCTCCCATCAGTGCCGTTCTGTTATCCCGTGTAAAACTGTTTGCTTTTGTTCTATAAATGAAATGTCAATAAGCGACGCTCTTGGTCGCCTGATTCCTTCCACTTACCGTCGCTTCGGCTTACGGAAATATCGACGATTGGGCACATATTGCTCGAGCCGATCGCGAAAATAGGACGTGAAAAATCTTATCTAGCGAATCGGGAATACAGTTCCGAAATCGAACGCTAAGGCGATGTCGTTTAGGATTACGTGCGACAAAAAAAAACGAAACCCTTTTTGGCCATTATAATTTACGAACAGTGGCAGTCTGTGTGTGTTTAACTTATTTTGTATCTTCTGATTAATAATAATAGATAGGAAGTTTTTATCAATTAGAGTAATGACACGAGAAAGACATGGTTATTTTTTATCATAGTAGAGGCACACGTAAAATATAGGCTTTACGGTAAGCAACGTGCATGCCTGTAATAGCGTTATGACAAGGAGCTATTAAAAAAAGTATAAAATATAACCTAGCTTTATCTACCAATTTTCTTTGGGATAGTAGGTATGTCATGTTATGTGCGGATTAAATAATAAATAAAAAAGTAGCCAAGTGCGAGTTGGACTCGCCCATGAAGGGTTCCGTTGCAGCAAGTAACATAATATACATAGTACACATAGTTCTTGTAGTTCGTTGTAACTTTGATCGAACTTTTAATAATAGTGTATTTATGACGTACTAAAAAAAAACTACTCATCCGATCGAGTTCAAACTAATTTTCGTTGGTAGTTTTCATGGTGTTGTACATCATATATTTTTTTTAGATTTTTCATTTTCTTACTTTAGAAGTTAGAGGGGGGGGGACACAAATTTTACCACTTTGGAAGTGTCTCTCGCGCAAACTATTCAGTGTAGACAAAAACTATATTGAAAACCTCAACATCATTTTTGAATACCTATCGATAGACACCCCACACGTGTAGGATAGATGAAAAAAAAAATTTTGAGTTTCAGTTCTCAGTATGAGGGGCAACCCTAATTTTTATTTTTTTTAATTTCTTTTGTAAAAATCTTAATGCGGTTCACAGAATACATCTACTCACCAAGTTTCCACACTGTAGTTCTCATAGTTTCGGCAAAAAGTGGCTGTGACATACGGACGGACAGACAGACAGACAGACAGACATGACGAATCTATAAGGGTTCCGTTTTTACGTTTTACGGAACCCTAAAAACGATAAAATCGACATAAATAATGTTCCTACCACATTATTTTCAATACAAAAAATGACGCAAATTTACATACAAATTTGTTTTGTATTGAAAACCTTACACAGGATATTGGGATCTAAATAATTTGGGTGACAGGTATACGTTTTTTGAAATAATACTCGTAATATCAATATCTGTTTTTGTTTCACAGAACCCTCGGTGCTAAGAGTTTGACTGGCACTTGTACGCTTCATGTCTGTAAACAAGACACTTTTTTTTTGGGAATGGGTGTTTCTTTTAGCCTCGTCTTACGTCCACGTTTGAGATGAAGTTATTTTCCTGGTAATTAGACAACTCATCATTTCACTATTTCGAATGTATAATAGCGAAACTGACGTAGAAATTGAACATGTGGGCTAATCATGGGTTTTAAATAAATAGTTTACGCTACGCCATCATCTCGCCTGATGCTAAAAAAACGATGGACTGTCGAATCGACACCCATATGATATCTATCAGAGAATACCGACTCAAAAAACGAATTCCACAGTTTAGATATTTTACTACGAAAATTGAAACGTTATAGCTCAGGTCTCTTGGTTTGTTGATTTACCTACTCCCGGTACCTGGGAGCCTTTTCTCACACGGATAGAATCAAGGCCCCATAATCCACCGTTTTTTTTTACGTAAAGAGTGACGAGACGAGCAGGACATGTGTCTGATGGTAAGCAACGTGCCTGCCACATAACGGCACAGTGAGACGCAGCTATTGAAACATGAAGAGTCCAAATCATGACCTAGCACCGCACTGCGCTCGTCACCCAGAGATCTAAGCATTTGACCATGCTGGTCAAATGCTGGTTAATATTATTATGTAAGACAAATTTGTTACAAATGTACACTAAAAGCATTATTAAGATTAGACTGTGCTAAAAGTATTTAACATTGTCTCCAATTAAATTGAGTATTAATTAGCTACATAATTATAGAGGTAATACAGCAAATCGCTGGTTATTATATACTCACTGTTATCTGTCAAAATAGATCAAACAAGTTTCATCTTTATTGCAATAGTTATAAAGCTCATTCGTTGTTAAATTGCCGCCAGTTCATTCATAGTGTTGCGACTTTAAACCCCTTATTAAAAAGGCTATGGTACTAGAAAATTGTGGATAAAATCTATACATAATAACATCTTTTGAGAAAATTACCGATATCGGAGTTCGTTTCCTAGACATCGGGCTAGTTAGCGATCCAGACAAAGAGGCGGATGTTGGGGAAGGAAGTCTCCTGAATTACTATAAATATTGTTGCTTTCTAGCTGAACGTTTCGTTTTATATGCGGGCTCTGCTGTCTCTATGTACTGTCCGGAAATCGTGAAATAATGTTATTAGCACATGTCGAATTGACAGAAATTATAAATAAAATATAATAGATTTAATAACTTGCAAAAAAAATAAAAGCGGCCAAGTGCGAGTTGGACTCGCCCATGAAGGGTTCCGTAGCAGCAAGTAACATAATAAATAAATTCTTGTAGTTCGGTGTAATTTTGATCGATGTTTTAATAATAATGTATTTATGACGTACCAAAAAAAAACTACTCATCAGATCATGTTCAAACCAATTTTCGTTGGTAGTTTACATGGTAATGTACATGGTAATCACATTTTTTTTTATTTATCATTCTCTTATTTTAGAAGTTAGAGAGAGGGGGGGACATTTTACAACTTTTGAAGTGTCTCACACGCTAATTATTCAGTGTAGGCAAAAATTATACTAAAAACCTAAACATCATTTTTGAAGACCTATCGACACCCTACACGTATAGGTTTAATGAAAAAGTAATTTTTGAATTTCAGTTCTAAATATGGGAGGGATGAACATGTTTACCAACTTTGAATGTCAAAACGTTGGCGGTGTGCGATCTGTTGTTTACTGACAGTTATTGCAAACTTTGTGACAAGTATAAAATGCTGAGATTTATGTTCATTAAAAAAGCTTTGAAACTACTGCCTTCTTAAATTTTCCAAGTTTTTTCGTCATTTTTTTTGTGTAAAACCCATCTTCTTCTTAATTTTTTTTAATTTTTTTTTATTTAATTAATGACAGATAGCATGATTTGTAACGGTATACTTTTGATATATTCATGACATTTAAAAGGTAAACATTTAAAACTTACTTTAACGTAGATAAATAAATAAATCCACGAAGAAAGAAACAGATATCATTTAAAAGATGGATTAAAATCGGTAAAGCCGTTATCAAGTTATAGAATGACCAGAAAAAATGGGTGAATAGGGGTTCATTATTATACCTCTATATTCATAGATATATCATATACTAGCGGCCCATTCCGGCTGCGCTCGGATATTGTCATTTAAAGACTATAAACTATCCTATCTCTCAAGTTGGACCAGACTGCTCACGGCGTACCAATTTAATTTAAAATCGGTTAAGTATTTTAGGAATCCATCGCGGACAAACATCGTGACAGGAGATTTATATATATTAAATATTAAGACTAGCGGCCAATTCCGGCTGCGCTCGGATATTGTCATTTAAAGACTATTAATCGAAACAAAAACTATCCTATCTCTCAAGTTGGACCAGACTGCTCACGGTGTGCTAATTTAATTTAAAATCGGTTGATTAGTTTAGGAATCCTTCGCGGACAAACATCCTGACAGGAGATTAATATATATTAAGATGGTACCAAAACATGCGCTCATCCATGCGCAGAATATTTTTAAATTAGGATCCACATATTTTCACTTCACGTATTCGTTTATCCATTTCCTAGTATTTCGAGCTACCTTGACATTTTTTGTACTAAAAAAATAAAAATTAAAGACACACTTTTAGAAATATAAAACGTGTGCGTAATATAAAACATGTTTTGCGATATATTTGTTGATGCTAGGACGACGATCTTTTATCGATTTACAACTTAGACGTAATCTTTATTGTCAAGAAAAATCAATTGGAACCAGATTACACAAATACTTAATGTTATATACAGAGTATAAGATGTAATATTCCTAAACTTAATCTTTTGCCCCTTCTGGGCTCCGTGTCTCGCGCTGTGGAAGCCCTCGAAAGAGAGTACAATTCAGAGTATTCAGGGGTGTCTCAATATACACGTATTCAGTTTTGTCTAATCCCAGTTAAATCCAGATTCAGAGATGTCTGTGTAGTACTTGTGTATGTGTATGAAAATTCGTAGTAAGCGATTGAATGGTGTATAGTATGAATTAAACCATTGATTAATTTATATCATCAATGAACCACGCGTTACTCTGACATACTTCATAGAGCCCAGCCTTAAATTCACTACCCTTGTGCGAGTTGATCAAAATCGGTGTATGGGTTTTTGAAATTTCAACAAGAACTAAAATTTGCTTTCATTTATCTAGACGACACGACGTAGTGATCTACGTCGTCCAGATCCACCAACCTGCACTGGGCCATCGTGGGGAATTATGGCCTCTCTCTTTGTCCGATAAGGCCCAGAATCCCAGCTCTCGCCAGAACGTTTAGTGCGCTGCTTATGTCCTTTCTCTTCTAAATACATACGCTTTTCGTCAAATTTCACATTCAGAAATAACAAAACACCACATTTAATCACAACTCATCAGAATTAGAATTATTCACGATTCTACGCCCACACAAACTTTCATGCTCATACAACAGTTAATTAAAATATACTGTTTTCCGTACCTCTCCTCATCGTGAGCATCTTTTCTTTTTCATTTCAATTCTTTTTAATATCTGATAAAGAAGTTATGGAAAAATTGCTCCGCCAATGTTATCCCTAGACGTTTATTAAGGTTCATTAAACTACGTAGAGGCCTAACGTTGCCTTGAAGGGTCTGAGCACTTATTTAAACTTGAAACTACATCGCGCCGACCCACGGCTCCTGGCAAACTGCTCTGAATTAATTCAGCTTACATATAGTTGCTATAGACGGCGAGACAGTGCTTAAGATCGTATAGATTTAAACGCCGCATTGAAAGTTATAATCATTTTATCCAGTATCAACCGTTTAAAACTACCAATAGGAAACAAAATTAATAATTTAAATCTATGTAAATTATGACCACTCTCTGAGTTGAGTTGAGCCATTTATGGCACTTGGTATAGATCTTCATAATTTTCTGGTGTGCTTAATAAAGTCTTTCTATCTGTCTATCTGAGTCCATCCTAATCGTTCTCTAGTGAACGTTATTATGACATTTGTCTCGTTTCTGTGCTACTTCTACTCATTTGTCTCGCGTTGAATTTGAGAATCGTCAATTCGAAAATCGTATCTTTCTATGAAAATATATTCAGTATTGGATCATTTGTTCTTCTAGGTGTAAAAGTTTGTCGTCTATGTGTTTGTATATGGATCGATTTTTTAATATGCGTGTGTTTTTTTTAATTGGCTTGACTGAAATGGTTCCTCAGTTTAATTTGTGCCGAGGCTACATATGTTTTTTTTTTAATGTTTGGCTTTAAGAACCTTACAAAAAGCGGTAGTTCAGTAACTGTGTCCGCGTATGGTGACGTAGTGGCAGTAACAATAACTAGATATCATTGCCATTCGCCAAGCGACGGTCTAGGAAATGAATATTCCGCTGCTAATGGACCTGTGTACTTTCTTTCATTAAAACTTACATAACGCGCAAACAGCTCTGTTGAATAATTGCAACTTTCTTTGTATATTTTGAGACTGCTGTTTTCTCTCAGCTCAACAAGGCTTGCCCACAGATATAGAGAACTAGGGTTTTGCTAAAAATATAATTTTGGACTTTTGCATCAAAATCATTCTTTGTCGACTTAATTCATAGTGTGTAATAAGGGTGTAGGTATAGTAAGTCCAAAGGTCAAGGAAAGTGCTTATTACTTACAATTACAAATAATACCTCAAATCTAGACTGTATTGTTGAAACGTTTTGAAATTATCCATACATTTTGTAATACTTACATAATTTAACAAATAATGCATATTTTTGTTATTTCTTTCAACGGTTTTATTATTAAAACAAACTGTAACCTGTATTGACGTGTAAATTGTACATTTATGGATAAATTACTTTGACGTTGGCCTCTTATCAATAAATAAATAAATATTGGTGGACAATTCACACACAACACCATCTGACCCCAAACTAAGCAAAGCTTGTATGATGGCGGCCAGATAGCTGATATAATACTTATATAGTTTTAAATACATACTTATTAACATAGAAACACCCAGACATTAAAATATTGGTGAAATATTGGTGTCAACACTTTTTAGTGTGCTACACCGTCTAGCCCTAAACTGATCAAAGCTTCTCAAGATAGGTAATAGAATAAATATGCCGTTTAAATAAAGACTAAAAAAATAACCAGACATAGAACCATCATCCAGTGATATATATCACTAGCTGAACCGTGCGCGCGTTGTTACGCCATCTATCCAAAATTGGTCGTACCAGTTAAAATCTTGAACAAATTCGGTTATCATAAGTTCTAATGACGCAACCTTTAAAAGATAGACACATGCTGTCACGCAACGAAACCTCTCAAAAAGCAATATTTTTTCCTGTTTTTTTGTCACATTTTTCCTTCTTGTTCCGATCCTGTTGATGGTTGCGTAATGTTAAATAGCCTATAGCCTTCCTCGATAAATGGACTATCCAACAGAGAAAAAAAATTTCAATTCGGACCAGTAGTTACCGAGATCCTTGCGTTCAAACAAATAAACTCTTCAGCTTTATAATATTAGTATTGATAAACATTTTTGTTCTGAGTGAGAATCAAACTGACATGACCTATGGTTCAGTTAGAGACTCACTAGCGACGGAGCCATTAGGCGAGTAAAAGTCGATTATTCGTACAATTTATTTCCACGCATTAATTTAATCTCGATCAACATAAACGCCACCGTAACTATTATTCTACCTCGCAAACTTCCAAAATTTAATTTCGCCAAAACGTAGGTCGGAGTCGTGACCCTCTGATCTCATAAAAGTAAGCAATATAAATTAGGTATGTAATTAAATCGCGAATCCTCGACCTTATTTTTATTCTCGTGAATATATGTCCTTTAGATTCACACTTTTCCCTCTCCGAAATATTAATATGTAAAGAGCTGTTCGAATAAAAATGAAATGTGGCTCCGAAGACGGCATAATTCGTGCTTCTCCATAGAGAAACCGATTAAATTGGTATTTGCCGAGAGTCCTCCAAGTATCGTTCTTTGAATAAAGGATCTCTGATTTCAATAAGTGGAAGACGTGCTTCAGGAGTCGGTGATTTTAACGTCGACTGGTTCCGAGCAGATTGTGATTGATTTTGCAGACTTTGAGGTATGAATGAATTGAATTTTTTGCACGAGTTTGGCATTGTAGCTGATTAAAGTGTATAAAAATAGTAAAATAGTATGTAATAACACATAAACTACTTTTACACCGAAAAACGGCGCTAGTTCTCAGGGAATCCCGATGGAGTCGCTGTGTACAGCGAATCATTTAAATATAAAATAGTGAAATAAATGGATGACTGTCGCAACAAAGCATTGAATGCGATTTGAAATTTGGAGAGCGTTTTGTGTGTAATTCTGATTACTGAAAAAAAAATGCTTGTTAATAGTGGTAAAAAATGTGTCACCATTTCCACACTGTGGGTACGAGCGGACGAAACAGTGGAAATAACCGCGGCGTAAACCGCACCTTACCTGCACTATTGTATGACATTATACATTTATCTTGTTTTCGGGGAAGTATATTTTTGTTTCTTAAATAGGATAAGTCACTCCTTATAACATTGCGTATGTATCTGCCAGTAAACATCCCGTTAAAATTGGTACAGTCGTTTCAAAGACGAATAGGAACAAACAGACAGACTGACAGTCAGACACAAAAATTTTAAAAACAAGTTTTTTTTTATCTAAGTAAAGTACTTTATATTTTTTTAAGGATGCTTTCACATTGATTCGGTGAAAAGCTGCTAATTTAGAATTAGGAACAGCCACTTCAGTTTTATTTATAAATTTTGTATGTGGGTGGATAGATTTGAACGTAGGTTTTCTGTTGCTAAGTAATCGAGTTTCTGTATAATTCAATATATATAGTACTAGCGGCCCGCTCCGGCTTCGCTCGAATAATAACCTAGATATCAACTGCAGCGCCATCTGCCGGGCTGATTTGTGAATCTAAACCTTCCAGGGCCCTATCCAAACGTATACAAAAAAAATCATTCAAATCGGTCCAGCCGTTTAGGAGGAGTTCAATAACAACGAAAAGTGGCATTGATTTTTATATATATAGATTATGTATGTGGGTTTGTGGGTGTATAGATTTGAACGTAGGTTTTCTGTTGCTAAGTAATCAAGTTTCTGTATAATTCAATATATATAGTATATTATAACAAGGGAAGCAAAACCTTGAAGATACCTAATCAATTTGACCTTTGTTGAAACTAACTTATAATTATCTAGCAACAAACTGACTGACAAATTATTTTAATTATTTTCATATCACTTACGTAGAATTAATAAGTGTTGTGAACTTACCCAGATGTTACGAAGAAGAATTGGAATTATTTTATACAAAGTATACGTGAACATTGTATGGGAGAGCGAAAATAGCTATTTTTATTTTCATCCGTCAAGATATACCTACATAAATATGATACCATCACAGTTATTTTGTAATTTTAATTATTCTACCGCTAAACATTTATTATGTTTCTGTTTAAAGGATAATGTTTCCAGAAAAAATGCAAACCAAAGATATACATCGTCTTATATCTCTGGTTAACGAGCGCAGTGCAGAGCCACACAGTAATTTAGTTTCCTCTAAATATCTTATTAGAGTACTACTAGCTCTGTGGAACTTTGCTGTAATGGGCAGGTACGTTATCATCAGGCGCAAGTATTGGTTTTCCGTCACTATACATAATAAAAAAAAGTCGCCTCGAAGGAAAACTTTTCCAGTGCAGTTAAGTGAACTGAAACTTCTTCTTGGTACAAATAGGTACATAATCAGTAGTTTGCCATTCAACGAGGTATTAATGCTGCCAGCATTCTCTTTACACCAAGAACAGAGTGGGCTGGGGTTTTCAATCCTTAGTTATTAAATTAAGATAGGTACAGTCCACGACGTATAAGCTGAGCTTTGCATTAGTGTGAGTGATCAACAAAAGTACAGTCAGACGCAGGACGCTGTGACCATGTTCTCTTAATAAGGTGTCAATTTTATATTCAATAAATCGTTGTTTATTATGCAGTATCAATTGTATATTGGTATAAACGATAGGCCTGCCCTGAATACGGTATTCGGAAATTTTAAGTAAATAAGTTATACGTAGGTGACGGATCTCATGCTTTTCCATTAAAATTTTTCTGTTATTCTCTGTCCTTGACCATTTGAATCCTAAAAGAGATACTTCTTTTCGCAATGACCATATTGATCCTGGATAGTTAATGTCAGCTTGTTGTTTAAGAGTTTGTTGTTTGACTGTACTTTTGGTAATAGATGCGTATGCATGTGATCACTCACACTAATGCAAAACTCAGCTTATACCTCGCGGACTGTACTGCAGCATAAAATACGTTTATTTTGTTTTATTTTTTAATAATTTTACAATTTTTGTTACCATGTCACTTGATGTAATTTTAATAGTAAATGTGTTTTAAACCCGTTAATTCAAATTTATTAACTCGATCTCCAACATTTTCTGTGGAAAAGTATCCGATGATATAAGATTTTCGAGAAATGTAATCTAAGAAACACAACGGTGAAAATTGAACTAACAGATGGTTTTCTCAACTCTACATCTCTATATTTCATATCTATTCTGTAACGATATATCTTTTGGTCGTTAGCCTACATAACTCTAGCAATTGAATTGAAGAAATAACAATGTAGGTAGGTCTATGCTACAAAACAATAACTCTGTAATAAAAAGGCAAAAAGAAAAAAAAAATTTTTTTCAAAACATAAAATACTTAACACCTAAGCAATTTAATTGGCGGCCTTATTCTGTACAGTAATTTCTTAAAAGTCGTTACAGCGACCATCTATCAAAACCGTACGAAATTCGATTACGGCCGTTGCCAACTCTTGTTTCCCACCAAATTACGAAGAGGGCCCGTTTATTATACCATCAAATCTCCGAAGGACCAAAGTTTTGTGTCGTCATAATGTAATAGCGCCCTAACTTCGACAGTAAAGGTAAACAGATCTGGGTTATATAAAGCTATTCCTTTGTTTTAATAAAACTTCTTAAGCCATATAAATATGGGATTTCGTTACAGGCAATGTTTTCAAGCAGATGTTTGTGTTGCTCGTTAGGCGCTATTGTTGGGAGCCTCCGCACAATATTGACGACATACTCATACATTATGTACGTTTAGGCAAACAAAGTTACACACAGAAGTTGGAACTTCTCTAAGTAAATGTAAGGGCTGTTGAAAATTGGAGACCTAACGTCACAAGTTGGCTCTCCCTTGTATCCATTGCATAATATTCCGCAAATTGTAGTGTTGTTTGCGTTTTAGGTGATGATTCTTGATTTGTTTAATTTTCTTATCATTTACTATCGGAATCGCGAACACGATAGCATCTCGGTCTTCGGTAAAGTTGATAGCAAAAATCAATTATTGATAATAATATACATGATTGCTTAGTTTTTCTCGTATCTACGGCTTACTTTAATATTCAGTAAATCAAAACAAATTAATATATCAGTAAACGTAAGAAACGTATTTATTTTATTTCTTAAGTTTTGGAAAAATATTCGAAAATCGCTGCGGAACTTCTGCGTGTGTTGTATTTATTTAACGGGTTTGAAAAAAGGTAGCCAGCGATAGTTTGTTTCCATATACCAAGTATCAAACTCACAATATCATACATATAAGCGTGACACGTTAGTATACACGCAGCTTTGTCGTTTTATTATGAAGCAGTGTGGAAACCGCCTAAACTAAACAACAGATACTCATCTTCTCAATTCGGGTTTCGCCGCATTCCCCCAACCATGTTTATCAAATATGAATGGCCGTGTCTATCAAACAGGGCTCTAATATCCCGTCGAAATCATAAAGCAAATACTATCTGCAAATCGGCGGTTCCTTCAACCACCACACATTCGCAAATACAAAGCATACATAATATCGATTCTGGTTAACATCACGTCTGTCATCGCGTTTACATCGGCGCGGTTGGAGGCTGATTGGCCTCTCATTTGGGGCGATTGTGCCTCTCGAATACATAATTTGCGTTCGCCTCGGCGCGGCACCATTAAGATAATCTCCAGCCCATCGGGCCTATCGACCATGTGGGCCCTGTCATTGATTACCTGAATGCGTTCTCTGCGTGGAGGAGTCCGGCCTGGCCGTGCCTTATTATCTGCATTGTTGTACAGTTAATTAAAACCAGATGCTCGATAATTGATTTGAATGGGATCGGAACTGGAGATAGTGGTTTGCTATGTTCTCCGCTGGTCATTATCCTGGAGTCTGTTCAGGCCATACGCGATAACGGTGTCGGTGCTTAAAAGCTAAATAGTACTCTCAGTTTAACTACTTACGAAGTTAGTGTGCTCCTAAAATTTATGGTTAGCTAAATTGAGGAATGTAATTGACCCAAACTGGCCCCGTAAGAACCTTAAAACGCGTCTACACTGGTCCTAAAGGATTAAAGAGTAAGTGCCAACCGCCATTAGAAGTTTGTATCGGACGCGAAACGAGCGCTCGCTGCATACCTGGCATGTGGACACCTCGACATCGTAAAAGCAATCGGTTCCAGCAGAAATGCTGAACTCCATTCGAACAGTCTAGAATACTCGAAGAATGTAAAATCTCGCTCATTTGGTTATAGAATAAAAAAGATTTTGTTTCCTCACTCATAAAACCGGTAATGGATTCCACTTCGCTATCTCGAAAATGAAACAGGATATTTTAGAGTTCAGAAACCCGCTCTCTGATATTCGGCCTTACCCTAATTTGGCGAACTTTTTATCTGGGCACGGTTCGGATACCATCTTGCTTTTACGCCGCGCAGGTGCAAAGTAAAACAATGGCAAAACAGCTCGGGTTACTAATGCAGATTGCGTTCAGAAGGTCATATCTAAATCACGGGATAGAACATAACGTCGGCACTTTATCTTAACTCAACACCTGCCCACCCCCTCGCCCCCTCCTGAGTTATATCAGCGGTTCTCCTTTTGTTGTTTACGAATGAGTTTTTCCACTTGGGCCGCGGACGCCTTCGACGCACCTGCTTCCCCCTCCCGTTATTAGGGTTCGGAAGGTAAACACCAGCCCTTCTAATTTGGCAGGGAAGGTGCTTCTGTCAACGCCGCGGTTCGATTTCTTAAGTGGAAGTCTGTGGGTGGGGGGCGTAAGGATATACTACCGTTGCATTTTCGCTTAACCTAGCAGTTTCAGCACTTTTGGGTTAGTGAGGAAAATATTTAACACGTTTTTAGATAAAATCGCTATTGTTTGTGACATTTCAGACTTTATTCCATCGCTAGCTAGTCTACATATTTATTCAATTAATGGCGACTATAACTTTTTGCTTAATTCACTCTTTCCATGTAAACTTCCAAACTAAAAACCGTGGAACAACATAAGTACGTTCCACGGTTAAAATCCAGTCTTAAATTTCTGTTGAAATATTGTCTAGAGCTATAACTTAAATTTGAAGTAGGTAGGTACAAACCTACGCATCTACTTGTAACTTCTTACTCAATTTACGTCACTGTATTTTACTCGGTAGGTTTGATAAAGTTACCCCTTTCAGCTGTCGTCATTATCCTCACCACCGCTGCATATTCGCGGTTATTATCTACGGAACCCCAACTTGTCACGGCGCGACGCACGCCAGATAACTTATATTTATCGCTCTCATTTTATGTGTATTGTGAGCGAATAGTACGCGGCGTTGTCAGGAACTTATCGCGCCTAATGTTGCGTTATTTTTTTTTCGTGTCTTTGCCCATATTTGGTATGGATTAAGTTGGGGGCGATCGAGGTTTCCGGCTGTCTTCTATACATATTTAGAAGAAAAAACATTGATTAAAACAATTGACGTCAATATTTTGTAACGGATTTTTGTTAATGATGATTTAAAAAGTTTGATACTTGTCTCATAAAAATTGTTCAACCACCTCTATAATTATAATTCTTTAGCAACGTTGACCACTTTTTGATAGGTTAAAATCTTTTGTTTTCGCATCACCAACGTGCTAGCTAATCCGTCGCAGTCCGCTCTTTTAAACCCTGATAAACGATGCCCCTACTTTTCAACATTGGCGACAGAGCGAAGATTCTAAGCAAACTACTCTACTGTACAATTTTGTTTTAGGCACAGCTACGCAAAAGATAAAAACATACATATCCATAAAACACACAACAAACAAAAACATAACACTCCTTTTTTTAGGGGAGTCGTGTTATAATGGTACATAAAAATTTCGCGAACTATCGAAACGTAATTCCGGATTCAACGTGGTCAGGGTAGTGTGTAATCTCACGTTTTCCTTAACTCGGGACGTTCGGTCGAGCCCCAATTTGGGAATCCTCAGTGCGCCCACGTCTCTGCGTCTTTTGAGATGGGACTTCGGGGGGTGATGTTTTTATTATAAACACGTGTCGGGACTGGGGAAATATTTGCGGGTGTTAAGGTAATGTGTTCCGCTGATGTACGCATGTCGTTTACGTTTGAATTGTCTTATTAGAGACGCGAGGCGACAGGCGGGGGGCGCGGTCGAGCGACTCTGTTGATTTATGGGATACAATGTTTTTGCTTTATTTGAAGACTTGCGGCCAGATTTGGTACGTTTTTTTTTGTTTGCGTCGGTACATAACGATCAGTGTAACGAACTTGGCGTGTGAGGAATATTGTAAACATTACACAGGATATATGTAATCATGATATAAATTATTATAGATAAAGAAACTCTCTTTTTGCACTTAATACAAAAACAAACATAAGTTACAAAACAAAATAAAAAAGCTATTGGCGACTTTATCACTAAAATTGTATTATCACTAGTTGGTTGTCTTGTGTAATATTTACAATATAAATTCAAATCGCAAACAAAGTAAATCTGATATTGAAGTGATCATTTTGAAGATCCTAGTCGATCAACGCTGTAACTAATATGGTTACTACAATAAAGCATTAATATGTTCGTGAGATTGGATTACACTATGATGTTGAATACTTAGGTAAAATAGTTTTGAATTTTGAACTTCCACAGACAGTCATAGTATGAGCACTAAAGGCACGCTGATTTTATACTGAATTTTCACTATTCTAAGTAAACATATTGACGGTCTTATCGCTAAAGGCGACCTCTTCCAGGTACCGTAAAGATCAATCCTAAATATTTCGTGTTAGAATATTTTTTTAATTTTCCATGTATTATGTATTTAATTATGCAAAAATGCATTAAATATTTTAAAATAGCCATAACACGATTTGGTAATCGAAAACATTTCACCTACGTAATTTTATTTTTAGTAGTCACACTGCTGGGGTTTATTTCGAAAATGTTCGGAGCGTATTGTTCGAAAAATCATTTAATAAATGGTCGAACAACAACGGGCTTCTGGGATCGTTTTGATTGGAATTTGTCGGCATTATTGGCTTTTTGGCTATTGGCCAAATCGACTCGCCTGTTTCGCCTTTTGGTTGTTCGCTTTAACCAACATGAAACTGTTAAGTTTGGTTTATAGATGCACGAATAGAATAAAGTTGAAAGTTGGAAATTTGTTGGAATAATATATATTTTTTTATATTATAAAGTGACGAGACGAGCAGGACACGTGCCTCATGGTAAGCAACATGCCGCGCCACATAACAGCACAGTGACACACAGCTATTGGAACATAAAGACTCCAAATCATTACCTAGCACTACACTTGCGCTCGTCACCCAGAGATCTAAGATATTATATATCTCTAAGCCCAGTAATTTATCTGGAAACATTTCCCTTCAAACCGGAACACACTAACGCTTACACATTACTGTTTGGCGGTAGAATAACTGGCAAAGGTGTGGTACTTCCCCAGGCGGACTCTGCCAAGAGTCCTACCACTACAGTAATAAATGCGACCAACAAGATACTGATTGTAAAATACAATACAATACAATACAAAAACACTTTATTACACCACAAAACAATACAGAAAACAGTAATTAAACTTAAAATTAAAACATTTTGGGTACAAAAGGCGATCTTATCGCTCATAGCGATCTCTTCAATAAATACAGGATGCTATATAAATGTATACCTTATTTTTACGAGCGTAGATGTCAGTTCGTTCCATTTATCCCTCCTAAGCCTTTGCCCTCGGGGGCCCTGCACCCTTATCACGGTTTCTGGTTCCGGGAAAAATTAAAACCTGTACCTAGCTACTTATGTGATACGAATTATTCACGTTACTTTTTGTTTAAAATGTTTTTCCACTGTACCTGTTCACAGGCGCGGGAATTAAAGGTTGTGCGTGAATTCTTAGTAATCTAAAAGAAACTTAGTAATAATATTTTAATTTTCACGGAAAAACAAAAACTGGCTTCAATTTGACTGCCCTCGTGGCTTAGTTGGTAGTAGCTCTGCCTGCGAAGCCGAGGGTCGTGGGTTCGATTCCCACCCAGTGCAAATATTTGTGTTATGAATTCAAATGTTTGCACTGTGTCTGGGTGTTTCTATGTATAATAAGTATGTATTTAAAACTATATAAGTATTATATCAGCTATCAAGCCGCCATCATACAAGCTTAGCTTAGTTTGGGGTCAGATGGTGTTGTGTGTGAATCGTCCACACAATATTTACAAAAAAAAAAAAAAATTGAAACACTCGACTAAATTTCATTAGAAACTTTGACTACGTCGTAATGAGAAATGCAAATAAATTTTAGTTATTTGTTGATGTTCAAAAACTGTCACACTGATAACAATACAATTTATACGAGACCACCTCTGAAGTGTTTTCTACCAAACAAAAAAATAATCATCAAATTTGACAAACAATTAGCGGAGCCATATTGTATGTCTAACATCCATACCTATGTACAAAAAAAACGATCCAATTGAGAACCTCTTCCTTTTTTTAAGTCGGTTAAAAAGAAGTAAACAAATAGTCATACTAGACCATTAATTAACTAAAACGAACTTGCAAAAAGTTTAACAAATATAGAATCAAATGGAAGAGCCGGGACCACCGGCGGTCCCCTGTCGCTCTAGAAGCTAGTTTAAGTATTTGCTTGTTATTATAAGGTCTCATTGACAAAACAATCTCTTCCAGGCGATCAGTGTTAATAAAATTCGATTTCTATTCTGTTTACTGTTCGGAAGCTCACATTCAGATTATACTCGTAGTAACTACAATATCACATGAACACGTTCAAACAATATTGCCTCTGTTCTGTATACACGCAGAACAATGCAAGGTTTACTTTCCGTTAATTAATTAAATCGCACTCGAACCCGATATAATGATCGTACGCTATGAGAATTACGATTGGTCAATTAATAAAATTGGTCCAGCCCGCGCCCGCGCTCGTCGCGTCCACCTATCTTTTGTAAATTATTGCATATTGAAATATGTAAAGGACCCGTATGAGTGCGAATCGTTGAGCCTCGTGTCGTTAATGTCATTGTGTTGTTTTCACATTATTTTGAGTGATGTTTTTTTCTGATTGCGGTCATTTTGGATTAAAACATGCATATTTTAAACTAGCCCCACAGGTTCACCCGCGTAATTCCCGATCATGTTAATCTTGCCAAAGTCCGCCTGGGGAAGGACCACACCTTTGCCAGTTATTCTACCGCCAAGCAGTAATGTGCAAACATTACTGTGTTCCGGTTTGAATGGCAATGTTTCCAGAGGAGAAATTACAGGGCTTAGAGATATAACAACTTAGATCTCTGGGTGGCGAGCGCAGTGCAGTGCTAGGTAATGATTTGGATACTTCATGTCCCAATAGCTGCATGTCACTGTGCTGTTATGTGGCAGGCATGTTGCTTACCATCAGGCACATGTCCTGCTCGTCTCGTCACACTTTATTTTAAAAAAAAACCTGCGATAGACAAATAGCTTGTATGTGATACAGTGCCAGAGTATTCTCTCTATCTATGTACCAAATTTCGATTTCGTCCCGATATTTTCCTTCACCGCATTAAGTTAGTGGCATTACGCACATGACTTCGAAAAGACAGCTTTGCGCGTGCGATTTGAACCTGGGGCTTAGGAACGACAGTCGCCGTTATCCCGACTAGACTAGCCGTAACTTATCAATATCGTAACTATAGCATTTATGTCTACAATATTTATAATAATAATATGTTTAACATTATTTTTGTTATCTTTTCAGGTAAGAGATCTACAAGAGATTTAACAGCCCTCTACGGTACGAACGCGAAACAAATCTGGTATTTATACTTAACACTTACTAACTGGGTGTTTCTATGTATAATAAGTATGTATTTAAAACTATATAAGTATTATATCAGCTATCTGGCCGCCATCACACAAGCTTTGCTTAGTTTGGGGTCAGACGGTGTTGTGTGTGAATTGTCCACCAATATTTATTTATATTTACTTATGAAGAGGGAAACGAGAGAAACAATTTGACGTATTACAAAACTTGAAAAGCTCAGCCCCATATTGTCTTTATGGGTTCGTTTGATATCACAAATTATAAAAATCTATGCTGTTTTTGAGTTTGCCTAAAAACTTGTCAGATTTTTGGCTCGCGTAAGAGTGCAGTAACATATTTAAACGACATGACACTAAATAAAAACAAAGTGTAACTTCGGCACGTAATTTCCCCTGGTCGATGGTCAAGGTCAATGTTTACCCTGAAACCAGAACAAGTTACTGCTTGGCGATAAAACAGGTGGCAAATGTATGATACTTCGGGCGCACTCTAGAACGTGGTTAAAAAAAGTTACGTTAAAAAAACCAATATGGACGTTAAGTTTAGTCTATATTTAGTTTCCGATCAGCATATCTTTTTTTAAAACCTTCTCCGGACAGTAACAAATAATAACTAACGAAATCAGTCCAGCCGTCCACGCTTGATGCCGTGACCAAGGAAAATAGGGATTCATTTTTATTATACAGATTTAGATACATCATAAGCGTGAAGAGATATATTGTGACTTCCAAATACAGTCGTAGTACCTATCAGTCCCTGTAAAACAAGCACAAAGTGATAACCACAAATCAGAGACAGTAATCCCTTCAAGTGCGAACTTCAATCCTTTCTCGGTAATGTTACAGAGTAGTTGAATGCTTAGGTAGTATCCCACTAGTGCTTCTAGTATTTGGTCTGTCCCTTTCAAGTCCCGAAATTCAATCTCTCCTCAGTAGCGCCACAGAATAGTTAATAGTTTAAATAGAGCCTAGTAGTAGTAGGCACGTGGTCGTATATCTTCGACTAGGTACACACATCTCGGGTACAAGGAACAATTTGCCGCGATATTGTCGCGGTCGGGTCCAGAATGTTCGAGAATGTTCGCTAATGCCCTCCAAAGTTAAGCCGGCAGATTATCTGGGTAAAGCCCTGAAGTCCCACTGTTCGACGGCGCGCTTTAGGGCTGCTACCTTTAACAAATTGCGGGGCCCCCGACTTGGGACGTAATTAAGTTCGCCGTGATAAAGGATTGCGGGTAGTTGTGAAAAAAAATGCTGGCGCTATTATGTTCCGGTGAAACTTTGATTTACGAGTTAAGAGTTGAGAGTAGGCTGACGCGTTTGGTTCCGTTAAGTTTTTACGTGATCATTTTTTGTAAACGATTTCTATGGCTATGATGATCATGACGGATTGCATGATGGTATATGTTCAATGTCCCTGCTGTTCGTGTTTTTCAAAAATACATCTTTACACAATACCATCCATTAGGTTGCACTTGGCCAGAGTGGTTGATTTTGGCCATAATTCAATTCATATGAGGATACAATCATTTGCAGTAAAACATAAAGTGCACACCACCCAAACACTCCACATATTCGTTATTACCGGTAAAGTAATATATGTTGTGAAAAAGGACTTCTTTCAAAAATACATCTTTACACAATACCTAAGGGGTGTAAGGGGGAAGCGCTTAACATCTAGTTTCCCCAAATGTCAACCTCTCCTGCGCGCGGTACACCCTGCTGCCGACTAACGAGGCTCTGACGACCGAACCAATGGCGGGATATCCATTTAAAAGCCAGTCCTAAATTGACCTGGCCGGTGACGGGCAGCGGCGTCATCGGTGCAAAGGACTGGCTCCGCGGTCACCAACCCGCCTGCCAAGCGTGGTGACTATGGCAAACACCCCCCCATATGAACAAAGCTCAAAGTCACACAGCGAGCTATGGAGCGAGCTATGCTCGGAGTCTCTTTGCGCGACAGAATCCGTAATGAGGATATTCGCAAAAGAACTAAAGTAGCCGACGTAGCTCGAAGAGTAGCTAAGCTGAAGTGGCAATGGGCAGGCCACATCGCTCGCAGAACTGACAACCGATGGGGAAGAAAGGTTCTCGAGTGGCGACCACGAACCGGAAGACGCAGTGTTGGACGGCCTCCCACTAGATGGACAGATGACCTCACGAAGGTCGCTGGAAACCGCTGGTTGCAGGTTGCGCAGGACCGTTCGTTGTGGAAATCTAGGGGGGAGGCCTATGTCCAGCAGTGGACGTCTTACGGCTGATGATGATGATGATGACACAATACCATCCATTAGGTTGCACTTGGCCAGAGTGGTTGATTTTGGCCATCATTCAATTCATATGAGGATACAATCATTTGCAGTAAGAACACAAAGTGCACTGTTTACAATCATTTGCACAGTTTAAAATCTTACTGCAAATGATTGTGGCCAAGTGCAACCTAATGGATGGTATTGTGTAAAGATGTATTTTTGAAAGAAGTCCTTTTTCACAACATATTATATTACTTTACCGGTAATAACGAATATGTGGAGTGTTTGGGTGGTTTAGGTCAGTTCCAATCTATGACTTTTGATTTTGTTGAAATTTGATGTTGTCGTCACCGGATTACCACGACTTGACTTGGCTATCTCTCTGACCTCGCCCTATACTAAATACGGTTACAAATTCTACTGTAGAAATTGCTGTGTTGCAGTTCGATATCTACCACGTAATCCCACGCTTACGGGGCAAACTGGTCGGATTTCTATCTAGGGCGCTCCCAACGCAAATAAGGAGGTCCTTGTTACTCTAGATGCTGCGATAGCCTCGTTCCTTTCAGCTAGAACCTGAACTTAATTGTGTTACCTTATCCCCCCAGTTCGATTGGGAAATTGAAACTAGTTTTAGTTTTAATAAGTTTATGATTTGTAAATCTGATTGGGTTTGACAAGTAATCGAAGAACCTATCGAAACGTTTGCTAAAATCTGTACAGCGTTCCAAGGAGACAATGGTGTCAGTATTCAAAGAACTTTTCTGTCTGCCGGTAGTTCTAATGTAGATTATTGGATTTCTATCGCTACGTTTCTACGTTTTTGTAGTGGTAGGACTCTTGGCAGAGTCCGCCTGGGGAAGGACCACACCTTTGCCAAATATTCTACCGCCAAGCAGTAATGTGCAAACATTACTGTGTTCCGGTCTGAAGGGCAATGTTTCCAGTGAAATTACAGGGCTTAGAGATATAACAACTTAGATCTCTGGGTGACGAGCGCAGTGCAGTGCTAGGTAATGATTTGGAATCTTCATGTTCCAATAGCTGCGTGTCACTGTGTTGTTATGTGGCAGGCATGTTGCTTACCATCAGGCACATGACCTGCTCGTCTCGTCACACTATATTAAAAAAAAAAAAAAAAAAAACGTTTCAATTGAATCTAGTTTTATGTCGAGATATAGAGAATTATATTGATAGTAGAGAAAAGTTATTCGATTTTTAGTAAAGAATCGCAATAAGGTTGAAATGATATGTCAACAAAATATAAAAGTAAGAGATAGCCATAGATAAATAATTATCTGCGCCACCACTCAAATTTTGTGGTGAGAATATTGGACAAAGGGTTTATAACCAAGACCAATCTATTATCCGACAGTAACGTCATATGGAAAAAGGCAAGTGCCATGGAAAAGACTTTATAGTAACATATACAAGCCAGCGTTCCTTATATACTGACTTGCGGTGATCGGCGCGTTTTTCTTTAGTAGTAAAAAGTGACGGAACGAACAGGACATGTGCTTGACGTTAAGCAGCAGCCTTGCGCATAACAACATAGTCTCACGCAGCTATTGGAATACGAAGATTTCAAATCATTACCTAATACTGCATTGTACTCGTCACTTTACTGCTTGTCGTTTTGTTTTCTAATTAAGTGAAATAAAGAGTTAACTTATCTTTCCCTCACTGTTTAAAAATAATAACGACTACAGATTTGAATTGATCAGATTTTTCGGAACATATTTTTTATCACTTTTGTGAGATGGTATAGTCGTTTGAAACGAATCCCGCCGCGTTCCGGTACGCTTTGCGAATGTTTTGTGGCGACAGCGCGGCAATCAGTGGCGTCCTGGCGTCACGGCGCGGACACCGCGGCGCTCGTTAAATCATTTCCGTGTTACGTACGGCGGAAAACTGGGCTTTGTGCGATCAAAACGAATTGTACATGTTAAAATAATTAATATCGCAGTTTAGGGATAGCGCTGGATACGAATGGCGTGAACTGGGAGATTTGAAAGAGGACTTTATCGTGCTGAGAATTAGACTGATTTCTAGTACATTGTCGTTTTGTTTTCTGATTATTTGCAATAAAGGTTTATTCTGTCCATCTATTACTTCTTAAAAATAATAACGACTACAGATTGTAATTGATTATTTTTTTTTCGTTTTTGTGAGTAGGTATACATACTCGTTTGAAACAAATCCCGCCGCATTCCGGTACTGTCTCCTTAGGCGGTGGACCCCCTGGAGCTCCTGGTTCGAATCCCACGCGCACAACTGTTTTTCAAAGTCGTATGCTGTTAACTAAAAAATGGTGAAGGGAAACATCGTAAGGAAACCGGTATACGTCATCCACCAACCTGCATTAGGGCTATCGTGGATTATATATAGCCTTGACTCTCCTTACCAGAGAAGGCTCGGAGTCCCAGCACTGAAAACTTTTACTGGGCTGCTTATGATGTTATACTAGACACTTTTAAGCCAGTGAGAATAGGTGTCTTCTAGCTAAGCTTGTTTCATCAAAGCTAACGGGCGTTGTTCACCATCAGGCGAGCTAGTAATCAAGTCCCTGTGTACGTTTGTGATGGTGGTAAAGATAATTAAAATTGCTAGGTAGTATTTTTAATCTAATACCTACAGGTCGCTGATTAGTGTGAATTAATCTAAATAGTACACTACGATAGCAAAGTTGTTAAACATTTGAAAACGAGCCTAATAAAAATACAAATACCTAACTTATATTTAAAAAACCCGACTGCAAAAAACAACGGATAAGAAACATTATGTTATGAAATGAAACAATTTATTGTAGAAAATTTTGTACAGATTAGGATGATACAAATATACCTAAGCCAGTACTCAAAAACAGTTTTGTTCTCACGGACATACTTACTTTCCAAAGACCCTTCCATTCCAAAGATCTTTCCATTGACAAAGTGGAACTTTGTCAATGGAATCACCCATGATTGAGACGAGACTAATGATATCTTAATTGCTAAAATCCATGCTGCCGTTTAGAAGATACGTGGGAATAAAGAAATTTACAAACATATAAGATTCGCGTTTGTATTTTCAACATATATATTTATAAGTATTTTTTAACGAGGCGCAGCCCTAGTGACCTGTATCAGATGGAGATGTATTGGATTAACAACTGTACAACCTTCGTAAAATGTGGGTCATTTGTATTTTTGTGCACGGAAAATGTTTTTAATCTGCAAAAAGACTTGCATCGGCCGGGAATCGAACCCGGGCCGCCCGCGTGGCAGGCGAGCATTCTACCACTGAACCACCGATGCTTGTGAATATGTGTCGAAATAGAGGTAGCGCAGTAGGGGCAGACATTGAAATAGAAAAAATTCCGGGGAGCGATTTTTTTTTATGAAACGTCGGGGAGGGTTGTTGGAAGTATAAATTTCGATTTTCTAACTAATCCCGCTAGAGGGTTCGCCGCCATCTTGTTTTAAAGTTTTTGTGAAATAACTCGTTCATTTTCAACTTTAGAGCAAAAATTATGGTCATCAAAGTTGTTGGAAATTTAATTTCTCACAAGTTTGCTTCATATAGTTTTTACGCTAGGATCAATATTTGCAGAGTTATACTATCAAGTTTATCAAAAAAATCGTAATGGGTGCAATTTTATTTACTTCAACTTCGGTTCTCACACTTTTTAGGGTTCCGTACCCAAAGGGTAAAAACGGAACCCTATTACTGAGACTTGGCTGTCCATCCGTCCGTCCGTCCGTCCGTCTATCACCAGACTGTATCTCAAGAACGGTGATAGCTAGACAGTTGAAATTTTCACAGATGATGTATTTCTATTGCTGCTGTAACAACAAATACTAAAAATAAAATAAGTAAACAAAGTGCGAGAACCAAAGTTGAAGAAAATGAAATTGCACCCATTACGATTTTTTTGATAAACTTGATAGTATAACTCTGCAAATATTGATCCTAGCGTAAAAACTATTAGAAGCAAACTTGTGAGAAATTAAATTTCCAACAACTTTGGTAACCATCATTTCTGCTCTAAAGTTGAAAATTAACGAGTTATTTCACAAAAACTTTAAAACAAGATAGCGGCGAACCCTCTAGCGGGATTAGTTAGAAAATCGAGATTTATACTTCCAACCACCCTCCCCGACGTTTCATAAAAAAAAATCGCTCCCCGGAATTTTTTCTATTTCAGGCTAGTTTTATGTCTATCTCGACTGTAGTAAGGTACATGTTACTAAAGCTCAAATTAAAATGATGATGTCAATATGTGTGTGTAACTTCGTGTGTATACAATATTACAAAATTAAGCACGAACCAACCATTACAACAGATTTTAGGTATGTAAAGGTCAGGCAAATGGTCGATTCCATAACTATGTCCATTTGAATAATTCCGTGGCGCGTATTTCCAGTTAAATGTAATCACAAGGTCAGATAACCCAAAAACCGGACGCGGTACGCGTGTCGTATAAAACAGGAATGCCGAATTTTTTTCCGTATAAAACGAGGGAAATTTCGTTTTATTTCTATTTGCATTGAACGATCGGATTTCGTTCGTCCGCTGACAGTTTTTACAATATAGCGAATTCAGTGGAGTCGCACCTGGTTGTTAGACTGGAAAGTGGTTTTTCGACGCTGCACGTCAATATTTTAACAGATGCGGAGGAAATATGCAAATTACGAAATGTATCTGTGATTGGATTTACTTATAGTTTTGTATTGTTTTCGTTCTGCCGAATATTATTTGCGTGTGCAAGCAATAAGTTCAAAAAATGGAATATCTGACTGGAGGCGACTTGAAAAATTTGCATTGCATACGCAGCCTACTAAAAGTTTACATTGCTGGGACTCGTGATCTTCTCTCACAAAGGAGAGAGACAAGGCCATCATTCACCACGCTGACCCAGTCAATATTTATTTATTTATTCCTTCACCATTTTTCCTTCGCTATTTTTAAATTAGCGGCATTACGCACAAGACTTCGAAAAGACAAAGGTGTGCGTGGGATTCTAATCCGGGGCTTCGGATCGGCCGTTCTCCCGACTAGACTTGCCGTAACTTCATGCAAAAACATCAATCTATCCATCCAAATATCAGTAGAAAGATCTTTTCGGCCACGAACGTTTTAGAAGAGAAACAACAGGAAAACAACACAAAGGAGATAGGTATATTTGACGTCAGTGCATTGTTCGCTTTACGGCGTCGTACCTATTCCTCGTCACTTCAAGCTTTAGAACGTCTTACAATACGGGTCAATCGGGCTTCTACTACAATGAAATATTTCCGCCTCGCTGCATTCGAAAGACTTTTTCTATTTCATTTCAGACGAAACCAAAACCTCAGCGTTTCTTACGAGAAATTCTCGGAGCCGTTAGAATTCTTGCGTGAACTGAATAGTATGATTCAATTGCTTTTTACCTTCCATTGGTGCATTACTCTCTAAGTTGAGTAGGTAGGTACGTATTATGTAAGTATTGTAGGTGCGTCGAATCGTACTTATAAATCTCTTGTGATATTATTTATGAATTATTAATTATTATTAATCGATTTTGGATGTTACTTATTGAAATCTTTTGGTGCGTTTGGAAATAATGATCAGAATGAATTTTGACGTGACAACGTCTTATAAATTGGTTTGCCGGGTGACACTTCAAGAAACTGCGTTACGCTCCGCTCACGTTATGCGCTCACAATGAGAGCGAGTGAGAGGGACGCGTGCCTTTCACTTTGTATGTCTGTCTCTCTCGCTTTTAGGCGGGCTAACCACTCAAAGTCGTTGTCACGTAAAACTTTCGCCCGTATACCGACTTTACAGGCAACCAATTTTTTAACTATGCGTGTGCTCGCCGATAGCCAAAATACGATACCGTGAAGTTTGTGACAAATTGACAATTGCGTCGTCTGAGTGATTTTTTACGATCTGCGCGCACACCGACTCTCAAATTCGATACGCCGAAGTTGCGCTTTTTTTAAAGGATTTCATTACACTAAAATTGGCCTCAAGTGGCCTCTACTGTCCAGGCAACTTTGGGCTTGCGTAGAAGGAACATAAGTGCTTGTTAACGTTAGTAATAAATCTGAAAATTTAAAGAAGCATAACTTTCTTGTACCTACAATGTCCACTTAACGTAGGGGCTTCAAATTCGGAAATTAAATTCTCAAGAGGGCCAAATGTCATGTACATAAATAGACAAGCAGCATCAGCATAATTCTACTATGAAATAGAGAGCCTCTTGGAGGTAGTAGAAATCCGAGGTAGGAGTTTAAAATAGAACGTATAAATAATGTTAATAGATAGTAGGAGGGCAGATCTCGCGCAGAAAAGCTGCGGACGTAATCTAATCTAATTTTCTCATATTATCCATAAAACAAGTATGTACTGAAAACTTGGGTTAATCAATCGTTATGCCAAACACATGCGTCTCTGCATATCGCCTCGGCGACTTCATTTTACGAGTGACTCCGTCTAGTGCCACCTGAGGCGGCAGAGGTGCACCGTTAAGATATTAAACTGGAAAATGTTCTTATATGACGTGAAATATGAGCTTACCAAATGCACTCCGAATAAACATATGATCCAATTCTCATAGGGATGGCACTCTTTCAGAATCGATGGAGATGTGAACACAAAAATTATTTGTTCTAACATTTTTGAATGACGTTTTATGAAGTAAAACGTCATTCAAAAATGTATGATTGAAATTCAATCGAAAAAATTTGAAATTCAGAAATGAATCATAAATAATGATTCGTAAATACATATAAGATTTTTTTGGACTAATGAGAAAGTAGTGATTTATTTCACATATCGTTACTTCTACTAATATTATAAAATAGTTGAAATTAGTAATTGAGTAGGTTTTATTGTTTGAACGCAGTAATCTTAGAAACTACTGGACCGATTACAAAAATTATTTGAAAAAAAAATCAAAATTTCACCGTTTGATATATATACGTGATCCCTGAGTGCTTTATGCCATATATTATGTAGGTACCACGGGCGAAGCCGGAACGGATCGTTAGTCACATTATAAAATAGATCGCATAGTTTACGAACAGAACTAAATCAAAACCGTTTCTCTGTTAAAATTGAGTCAAAACAAACCTTCAGAACATCTCTAAACAGACGTCAAGTCCGAACATCCCAGTTTTAGAGTCATCGATCAAATCCGATATGTCGCCTGATACGGACAGATTGCTGTCAAAAGCTCTTGAATCCAATAATACCCATACGTAAATCTAAACGTGGATTACAGCTACATTGCACTCAGGACCGTAATTATTGTCGCCACTATCGTTTTCTACAACGATAAATAAAATATTACGCATAAAAGTAAAGTAGTTACCCAATTTCACCAGACGACTTCAACGGTGGCGCGAATACATCACGGATTGCAGTGACGCGATCGAAACTGCAAATGACCTATTTTTGTCCCCTCAACCCTCTCTAGCTGATTGGCTCAATCAAGCGCTCAAATGGAGGCTGGCAGCGTGGCAGCCCTAGCGACGTTTGTTACTTGACTCGAGTCGTCGCCTCATCATTTGCACCTTTTTTTTTTAACCCCGCCAGTGATGCAACGACCTATTATAGACCGGTTTTTTATTTGCACAGCAAATTGAGATCTTTCTAAAGAGTAGATATTCTATTGAAACCTTTTTTGTACTTTAGTTGAATAGATCACTCTTAGACCGTTAAGAGATAAAGGTATATTGTGTAAGTAATTGGATTTATGAGCGTCTAAGAAGCACTTATGGATCACTTTGATGTTTGAAAATTCAGTTTATTCGTATTTCGTGTACTAATAAGATTTAGTAGTACCAAAGAAAAATCTTGTAGCAACAAAAATATATTTATTCGAAACCTAAAAGATCGGAAACTAAATAGATCGGTCTTTGGCCTATTATGGCACTTTATAAAATCGTTGGTTGCTTAGCTAATATTAATATAATTTAACAGTCTTATTGTCCTACAAATTGCGTGGTACATTATCCCGGTGAGCGTAGGGCTCAGAAATATTTTGTCCTAGTAAGTTATCTCTGTTAGCTACCACAATCGAGAGTATCTTACGGGAAATTGTTGGGCGTCTCATCAAAATGAATCTAAAATTCTACATATTCACGCAAAATTTGCTGGATAGTAATCAATTGCAATTAGTACCAGGGATCCTGGACTAGTATCCTATGTTATGCTTTAGAAGTTTAGAAGATCGGCTATCTAGTATTGAAAGTCCTGTCATAATCGGTCCAGCCGTTTCGGAGATTAGGCGGAACAAATAGACAGACAGACATTTGAACGTTGTAAAAAGTTGTTAGTTTGATATTACATACAGACACTCCAATATTATTTAATTGTATAGATTAAGTGCTCATTGTGTCCCGATGTGACCGACCCGTTTCTTTTTGTCGGTCTTGAGTCAAATTAGCTCAGTCTTTAAAGTATTTGTCGAGGTAGTTCTACCATCGCTTTTTGTGCCACAAAAAAAAAAAAAAACGGCAAGTGCGAGTCGGACTCGCCCATGAAGAGTTCCGTAGCAGCAAGTAACATAATAAATAAGTTCTTGTAGTTCGGTGTAACTTTGGTCTCTCGCGCAAACTATTCAGTGTAGACAAAAATGATATTACAAACCTCAACATTATTTTTGAAGACCTATTGATAGACAACCCACAAGGATAGGTTTGATGAAAAAAAAAATTGAGTTTCATTCTAAGTATGGGGGCATCCCTAATATTTTTATATATTTTTTAATTTTCTTGTAAAAGTCTTAATGCGGTTCATATAATACATCTACTTACAAAGTTTCAACAGTGTAGTTCTCATAGTTTCGGTAAAAAGTGTCTGTGACATACGGACGGACAGACAGACAGACAGACAGACATGACGAATCTATAAGGGTTCCGTTTTTACGTTTTACTGAACCCTAAAAAGTAAAAACGATACATTGATTACTTCCGCTTAAAAATAACCATACCAACTTCACTGTTATTGGATAAAACCCACTCTGAAACACAAGTAGATATCTTCCATTTAGGTATAGAATAGAACAAGCTTATACGAATGCGCTTACTTTTCACGAGCAAAGAAGCAGTGAGCGGATTTCAAAGACTGTCGCGAGCTCTCGGCATTAACTGCCGGCTGAATAGCGGGAGCCTCTGAGCGACGGTCAAATGACGAGCCAACTGCAATACGATGCGGAAAATGAAGAAAAATGAAATTTTCTCTTTAATGTTGCCAACATTTTAGTTTTATTTTTGTGTCACGCTGTGGGGTCTTCGCTTGAAGGGATAACGTAGTAACAATATTAGTAAGTTTTACGTTCACGATTTTAATTAATTATAGGTAGAGTTTCTTCTTAATTTTCTAGAGTAGAGTCCTCACTCTTTGTCCTCCTGGGAAGTACCACACTTTTGACAACCACCAATTCTATCAATGTTACCCAATGTGTTCCGGTTTGAAGGGCAATGTTTCCAGATATATTTTTTTTTAAATATAGTGTGACGAGACGAGCAGGACATGTGCCTGATGGTAAGCAACATGCCTGCCACATAACAGCACAGTGACACGCAGCTATTGGAACATGAAGAGTACAAATCATTACTTAGCACTGCACTGCGCTCGTCACCCAGAAATCTAAGTGGTTATATCTCTAAGCCCTGTAATTTCTCTGGAAACATTGCCCTTCAAACCGGAAAACAGTTATGTTTGCACATTACTGCTTGGCGGTAGAATAACTGGCAAAGGTGTTATTTAAATTATCGAGCAAAGAGATAAATCATCTTGTATCTCTGGGAGAACAAGCTTAGTGCACTACCCATTGGTTTTTAAGCATTTATTGGTTCGAATAAATTAATTGAATCACCGCACTAAACATTTTCCAGTGACTAAACATTGGCCAACGCGGAGGAATATATCCTGAACCTTATTGAGGTTAGGAAAAGACCCGTTCTTTGGTTTGATATGGATTAATTTACAAAATGAAGATCATAGACGAGTAAACAATAGTACTAAGACTATTATCACGCGAATCATAAACTTTCATAACAACAAAAATGTAGCCAACGACATGATATTATAGTATGAAAACTAACGTGGTTATTACACATTTTAAACAAATACACGGGTAACTCACGTATAAAATAGTCAGACGCGATCGAAACTCGAGTCGGACTGTTCTGACTACTCGTAGGTATTTTATATAATACATGATATTTATTATAGACTAATGAATCTGTATTCTATACGATACAGAAATTTGATGCTGCCATGAATCAAAGTTTTTATCGCTCTTGTTGTTTTACGTAGTGCACTCCCACCATCTTTTACAGCCGGCGTCAAAGTGTTGTCAGCAGTATATCATTTCTATTTTACGACTAATGTTTTATTTTTGTTTTGCGGTTCGAATTTGTAAACGTATCGCTTGACTTGGCCTTCGTCGCTTCAGGGATGTAGCAATAACCTTGATTTTTTAAGTAAAATTTTGTTTGAGCAATTGAACAGCTTATTTTTGCTTTTTTGTTTTGTAATTCATTTATTGTACTTTCTGGCTTTTAATAAAGAGTTTTGTATTGTATTGTATTGTAAGCACTTTGAGCTCTTTGAACGAAAATTAATGAGCTCGCGTCACTGTCACCGAACGCTTCCCATGAGCCATAAGCGTGTAAATGCGTATTGTAAATAGTTCCATATAAGTTTTCAATTCTATCGGCAGTCCTTATAACTTTTTTTAATGTCTAGTGACGCATGTGTTTAACATGTTGTGAAAGTGGAATTTTATCTGTTACTGACCATCCAATTATAGTATGTCCATTGAAATTATACAGGGCATAAAGTAGAGAGTAGAGATCTTATAGCTCTGGGTGACGAGCGCAGTCCAGTGCTAGGTAACGATTCGGACTCTTCATGTTCCAATAGCTACGTGAATATGTGTCACTCTTCTGTTATGGGTAGGCATGTTGCTTACCATCAACCACATGTCCTGCTCGTCTCGTCACTCTATACCATAATAAAATAAACATTTGACTACAAGTATAACCTATTTATTTGGTGAAACATCGCAGTCTGTTCGGCACTCCTACCGCGAGTGGTATTGACACGTGAAAGTTTAATATATGTAACGTTGTATGTCAGTTCGTTATTCAGTGAGCCGCGTAGAATAATGTCGAAACGTTGTGGTGAATTCCCTGAAATAAGTACATATATTTATATTTACTGCAATATTTTATTTAGTAAAGATGCATATTGACCACAGGAGTTTTTTATGACTACAATTCGAATCCCAACGGTCAAGAGGCATTGTAGTGTTTTAAAAGTGACTATTAACTGACATAATATGTTCCAAATTTGAATTCAAACTTTGAGTGTAATATAGTTTATCTATTTGATTTTGAGTTAAGTTTTATTAGGTTCTTACTTGTTGTATGTTGTTAGATTATGACAGGTCCGTCATAGGACATCGCTATAGGCAGTTTACGTTACGGAACGTTGTAAATTTTAGTAAGATCCGAACGCAATGCCTCCAAAATGCCTTTTTAGTACGCTCCGTAAATGAGTACAATGCTCTCACAAGTTCAGTGTTGTTTCCTGAAAAGCGGTGAAAAGTACACCAAAAAGTACAAAACAATCCTGCGTCGCTTAAGATCAGACGACATAGCGGTCAAATGCTCTAACATAGTTTCGTTTATTGTCATTAAAGACCCACGATCTCTTCAAGAATATAGTAAATAGCTGTATATCATGAGCAAGCGGGCTCTATATACATCTTTCAATCAGAGTCGTCGTCAAAACATTTCTATGCAAAAACAAAATACAATTGACGCATTGAAATCGTAAGCCGTCTCTGTCTGGTCAGCCCATATTCCAAACAGCGCTTCTACCGCCTAACTAAATCGGCTATCGCTTTGCTAATCCTGTCTCTATCATTTTAAGCGAAAAGAAAAGAGAGAGAAACATCAAAGCGATGACATTTTTCGTTTGGCGGTAGACCCCCAGGAGTTGTGAGTTGTGACGTTATCTGTGTACATAGACTAAGTTCAGTCCCATTTCCCGATGAATCGATAACCGCGAGGGTAGTCGACTCGGGGACTTTAGACAAACGTAGTGTCACCTTGCGGTCAGTTGGAGTGACAGTCTAAGCGTAGCACAGGGAACTTCCCGCCAACTGATTGGTTACATAGTATATTCTAGTATGTGGTCAGTGTAGCGCTTCGATAGTTTAAAATTTGTATCCGAACGCTTGCATTGCAATTTATTTTGTCTATATTTACAACAGCTGAATGCTGATTAATTGCATCATCATTATCAATCTGTATTCAACTTTATGTCCACTTTTCTGGGTCTAGGTCAGTAAATTGTTTGTCATGTCAAGTCATCCTAAATTTTTCTTGAATACTTACTCAATTTCTTTGAGGTGTACTTTGAACTCATTAACATCAGAAACATGAAATTCTCAAACTAGATTTCTCAAAATAAACACTGATTTATACTAACGTTGTCCAATTCAACTTTATCACTAGCTATTTGAAGATTTTTTGTCAGTTTCCTATGAAGACCAAAATTCAAGAGCGTTTTTTGCATATAAAGGTAATAGAAGCATACAAGACCTCGATTGGGTCATGTTTTGTCACTATTATCAGTTTGGTATTCTGCGTATATCATACTAGCTGAATCGCGCGCGCGTTGCTACGCCATCTAAAATTCATCGTACCAATTCAAATTTTGAACAAATTCGGTTACCTTAGGTTCTAATGACGCAACCTTTCACGAACCTTTGACGAATGACACATGCTGTCACGCAACGAAAACTCTCAAAAAGCAAAATTATTTCCCGTTTTTGTTACATTTTTCATTCATGCTTCGTTCCTGTTGATAGTAGCGTAATGTTAAATAGCATATAGCCTTCCTCGATAAATGGACTATCCAACAGAGAAAGAACCTTTCATTTAGGGGCCAGTAGTTCCCGAGATCCTTGCGTTCAAACAAACAAACAAACAAACAAACAATCAAACAAACAAACTCTTCAGCTTTATAATCTTATATATAAAATTCTCGTCTTATATATAAAATTCTCGTGTCACAGTGTTTGTTTCCTTACTCCTCCGAAACGGCTTTACTGATTTTTACCAAATTTTATATACATATTCAGTAAGTCTGAGAATCGGCTACTAGCTATTTTTCATACCCCTAAGTATTAGGGATTGTTCACCCCAAACATTTTTTTTTTAATTTTTGGATAAATTTTTTTGTTTTTATTTTTTTTATAATGTGGCGTTAAAAAATACATACAACCCTAAATTTTTACCCTTTTACCACCAACCCCTGTTTTTTTATAGCCATTTTAGTAATTTAATCATTTGACAGTGAACTCCTAAACGACGGGACCGATTTGAATGTTTTTTTTGTGTGTGTATTCGAAGATGGTTTAAATTCACAAATAAGCCCGGCAGATGGCGCTGCAGACAGTGTCTAGGTTATGTCCGAGCGAAGCCGGAACGGGCCGCTAGTATTAGTGTAGATGTGTCGTACGTAGACTAAGGGCTGAGTTTACGTAATCAAAGCGACGGCGATGACAACAGTTTCTACAGATATAACTGTTTTAACTTAATCCATTTTGTTTTTATGGAGTGACCAGACGACCAGGCCATGTACCTGATGGTAAGCAACATACCTGACCATAACAGCACAGTGAGACGCAGCTATTAGAACATGAGTCCAAATCATTGTCTAGTACTGCATTGCTCCTGTCGCCCAGAGACAAAATCCGGAGTTTTGTTGATCAATAATGTATATCTTGATCGATTCCTAACAATAATTTGATATACCAAAAACCACGTGTCTATAAATATTTTTTCCATAATCCACTTGACGGATTAATTAGATTGGTATATTTTGGACCCAGTCACTTTCCCAATTGCGAAAACTATCAGTAAAACATCGAGCAAAGCTCGTTAGAACCTAATAACATAAAATCAGTTCGCCAGGAAGCGAACATCGAACGGAATGAACCGTAACAGCGGACATTTAGCGAACGACCTTTGCACTAATAACCGCAGCCCAGATAAAGGTCACGATGATAATTAAGGCTGAATATCGAAGCCGTTGCCTTCAGAGTCCGACTAACAGTATCGCTTTCGTCATTGCTATTTCGCCCTCTGTTATTTAGGACGATTTTAAAGAGATAGCAATACCATAAGGCAATATTGTTTGGCGGTAGACACCCAGGTCAGTTCGACGAACGTCAGGCTATACATAAAGTAAATTCCAATAGCATAACTATTAAACTATACAAATTAGACCACGGAATTATTACCACTCGTTATCGTATATTACATTATTTTGTGAAGCATACATTACAGATTTCGCCGTTGTAGAGATAAAACATATCTCTTATTATTGTTAGTAAAATCGATAAAGATATACATATAGATCAACAAAGTTCCGGAGTGGCGGATTGTGACGTCACGTCTTCGTAAAAATCGTACAATGGAGTGACGTCACTCGAAACTTCTAAGCACAGCATCTTCGTATTTTTTTTTTGTATATGAAACAAACGAAAAAAAAATAGATAATTCTGGCTTTGCTTAGTTTGAGTCTAGATAGTATTTTGTGAGAAATGTGCAGCTATCATCTTCGTATTTTTTTTGTATATGAAACAAAAGAAAAAAAATGGTTGTCTGTAAAGTCGGTTTACTGACGATAGTTGAACGTGACAACGTCTTAAGAAAATACTGATGGAATGGTACTTACTGACGACGTCATGCGGCGAGGTAACGGCGGTAACGGCACATGACGTCATGTTTTGCGGGCGTGCAGCCGGCTTCATCGAATTATAAGACGTTATCACGTCAAAAAATAGATAATTCTGGCTTTGCTTAGTTTGGGTCTAGATAGTATTTTGTGAGAAATGTGCAGCTATATTTATTTTTTGTAAATAACTACGTTTCAATAAAGAATCTATTTATCTACATAAAACAAAAAACAAAATAAAGTGGCCAAGTGCGAGTTGGACTCGCCCATGAAGGGTTCCGTTGCAGCAAGTAACATTATATACATAGTACACATAGTTCTTATAGTTCGTTGTAACTTTGATCGAAGTTTCAATAATAGTGTATTTATGACGTACTAAAAAAAAACTACTCATCAGATCAAGTTCAAACTAATTTTCGTTGGTAGTTTACATGGTAATGTACATCATATATTTTTTTTAGATTTTTCATTCTCTTACTTTAGAAGTTAGAGGGGGGGGGGGGGACACACATTTTACCACTTTGGAAGTGTCTCTCGCGCAAATTATTCAGTGTAGACGAAAATGATTGTAGAAACCTCAACATCATTTTTGAAGACCTATCGATAGACACCCCACACGTGTAGGTTTGATGAAAAAAAAATTTTTGAGTTTCAGTTCTCAGTATGGGGGGCAACCCTAATTTTTCTTTTTTTTTAATTTTTCTTTTGAAATCTTAATGCGGTTCACAGAATACATCTACTTACCAAGTTTCAACAGTGTAGTTCTCATAGTTTCGGCAAAAAGTGGCTGTGACATACGGACGGACAGACAGACAGACAGACAGACAGACAGACAGACAGACAGACATGACGAATCTATAAGGGTTCCATTTTTACGTATTACGGAACCCTAAAAAACAATTGTTCTAGTTAGAACGGAACCATTTGTTACATTTTTCCGACCTCAACGAAAAGATGAATAGAAATCGGTGCAGTTTCGCAAACTGAACGTGAAAAAGTGCTAGTTTCCCGATATCTGGCGGTTTTGCAGTTACGTGCCATGTGTCACAGTATTGGACATCCGTAATGTTATTCATAGTGGAACTGACGTACCCGTTCCGGATCACAGCTTTGCGCAATGGTCATACTCGTATTCATACTGGCGACGCGACGTTACGGACTTTCGTTCCGAAATGTAGGGATTTCAGATTGATTTTAAACTCGCCGATTGTTACTCCTGTGCCGATAACTTCGATTCGGAACTTATAATGAAGTTCAGATCGTATATGTGAAACAAGAGTTGTTTTGGTTTGAAAATGATGCCGTTTGTTGTACGTATTGAAGACACCAGATTGTAACCACTGGGAAAGGGAAAGTTTGGTAGGGCTCTTAGCAGAGTCCGCCTGGGGAAGTACCACACCTTTGCCAATTATTCTACCGCCAAGCAGTAACGTGCAAACATTACTGTGTTCCGGTTTGAAGGGCAATGTTTCCAGAGAAATTACAGGGCTTAGAGATATAACAACTTAGATCTCTGGGTGACGAGCGCACTGCAGTGCTAGGTAATGATTTGGACTCTTCATGTTCCAATAGCTGCGTGTCACTGTGCTGTTATGTGTCAGGCATGTTGCTTACCATCAGGCACATGTCCTGCCCGTCTCGTCACACTTTATTTAAAAAAAAAAATAAAAAAAAAAGTCCACTCGTCGCACTCAGGCAACGCATTTCACAGTCTCGGCTTTATATTTACGAAAGTGAAGTCAAACCTTCTCGTTGGACTCTTTGGAACTTCAACTATGGAACGATGTCGCTTTTTTGATGTTGGACAAGGCGGTATTCAATCATGCAGATCAGTTGTGCAATTTTAAATACAAAACTGCCATATCTTAAAAAAATGCGTAATAGGTTAGTACGATTAATAATTCGATAACAAGGAATAAAATATGGAACATTTTAAAACACGATGGCGTGTTTTTGTGAATAATTCTTTATAGTGATGAGAAAAAGTAAATAATATTTTATGTGCGTTATCTACAATTTATAATTATTATCAATTTCTGAATTCATGACTACATAATTTGTAAAGAAAGTATATTATAATTTCGTTAGTAGTTATCAAGCATCGGTGGTTCAGTGGTAGAATGCTCGCCTGCCACGCGGGCGGCCCGGGTTCGATTCCCGGCCGATGCAAATCTTTTTCAATATTTTTGTACAGGAAAATTAATTTGCAAGACGTACGATAACCATCTTGGGTGTTTTCGATACTCGCAGATTAGCAAATTATCGATAAATCAATTACGACCGAAATTCAATTCATTATGACCGAAAATTGGATATCAGTATTGTAGGCGACTGCCAACCGCAATCCTTCCTCCATGTTTGACTAGATTAAACAATACGGTCGTACATGCCTCGTAATCCTTCAGGGATATCTAAGTACACGTACGTAGATTAGTTAGTACACATTATGTAGAATTGTAGATTACTTAGTCCAAAGTAGGCTTCAATCTGTGATAGAGATATAACTGGAAGATGGAAGCTCTGGTGATAATTATTGTAGTTTTACTAGGTGATGCTTAAAAACGACATGCTACTGTTATTAGTTACGCTACATTTATAGTTGTTACTTGGAACGAATACCCGATATTTCGTTGTAGTTTCATGCAACATGTTCGCGAGTAAACTAATGAACTAGTGCTGATACTGACTGTGACTGAGCAAAATTGGTTTCGTCAGTTTAACCTTGGAAACGTTGTGCACGAAACTGCATCGAAATACCGGGAATTGGCTCCGCTTTATAAACTGTGGTAAATATCTCGTAATAAAGATATGATATTGGTGGACTTTTCTTATGCGACTCCACCTAGTCCCAACCTAAGCAAAGCTTGTACTATGGGAGCCAGATAGCTGATATAATACTTTTATGTATATACTTATAAGTAAATAGGTAGGTGAATAACCGTCATAGCTTAAACAAATTTCAATTAAGATCAATTTACATATTTATTCCTCTGGGATTTTCATTGCATTAAGCCAAAAGGAGCGGTGGTCTACTTATTCGAATTCAGGAAAGAAACGACTGTTAATTAAGAGGCCGAAAATGAAAACTTGAAGACAAAAACACTCCCATTATGTGTTCAGCTGTATACACAGCTGTCACATACAAAAAGTAACCCACGCCAGCCGACTGCATTGCCCTTAGCACAAATTTTTATAGTCAACACTTTAAAATTCGTAGTACGAATTTCGTACCGTTAGGTTGCCTGCCGAAGTGATGCTAGATAAGTATGCTTGATCTGAGTTTTAAATGTTTGCTTTTGATACTTCTGTTTTCTAAAGCGGCTCAATGCTATCAAACAGTTTTATCGGTTTTTGTCGGATACACTTTGGATAGTGTGCAGCTGATGAACGTGATTTTATACCACCTTATCATTTTTCCAATCGGAATTCTCGTAAGACTAACCAAGAGGTTTGACTCTACTTTCGTAAAAGAATTGCTAGGCTGTGGAGTACGTTGTTTGAGTGGGCTTTTCGTACTACATTAAGTTCTATCTTCTGGCCTACATTAAGTTTGACTGGCCTCGTGGCTTAGTTGGTAGTAGCTCTGCCTGCGAAGCCGAGGGTCGTGGGTTCGATTACAAATATTTGTGTGATGAATTCAAATGTTTCTATGTATAATAATAAGTATTTATTTAAAACTATATAAGTATTATATCAGCTATCTGGCCGCCATCACACAAGCTTTGCTTAGTTTGGGGTCAGAATATGGTGTTGTGTGTGAATTGTCCACCAATATTTATTTATTTATTATCTTCAAGTAGAGATTCAATCGGTTTCTTTTAGACATGCACTCTCCGTCAAGTGTAAACCTCTTATCGACAAAAAACTGAAATTTCCTATCGAATATCCAGAATTTGCACTAAAAGTACTGGAACACATATATATTTAGACACGTCAGACTTCTAACTTCTCACTATTTGGTTTTGTTTGTCAAGAACTTAGAATTATGGAAGTTCGAATGTACTAAATAATCTACACTCGAAACAGAACATCGCGGCGAGGCATGTTCGGACTCGCAATATCACCTAATACATAGGGAAGAGTGGGGTAACTCGGTTACACGCTGGCGACGGTTAATTTACAGTGTGCCCCTACAAATTAATATCTCTGATTTGGACCCTTGTCAGCGGCTGGGAGCGGTCGCTGAAGACATGAGAGAATGAACGGAATTGTATGTTATCTTTTTTAAATCAAGACTTTGTTGGATTTTTTTTTATGGTTACTTCGCGGCCCGTTCCGGCTTCGCGCGAATATTGTGAATAAACATCATTGATTTTTAGAGATTTGATACTGATGTAAATATGATTTCGTTCGTTTGGGTATTCCGACGTGATTGAATAACAAACACTCAAAAGTTATTTTTTTTAAATATTTATTGTCAGTAGAATTCATATTTTTGTTCAACGCCAATTTTCTTTCCTCTAGTTAAAATAAATCTGTACCTATATTAAGTGCCTTTTAAGTGACTTCCTTTAAAATGATTAAATATTTATAATTTAGATACTGGTCATAAATATGATTAAAAGAAGGAAGTAGGATGGATGTAATTAGTCCCGTAATTTCGCCATAAATTCTACTTTTACGATAGTTCATAACATCTGAAATAAAACATCGTGAAACTGCAAAATTATAAATGAAAGGACGAAGCGAACAAAATACAACAAACTTTCCGTCATATTTTCTTCTACCGATCTCATTTTGTCTGAATAAGTAGACAACATAGTATTGTATCGATATGCGCCGTATTCAATAAACGTAGACGCAAAATAGAATTTCAAGTATATGTAGGTACTGTATCGTTCATTTCTAATATTCCGTAAGTAAGTATCCAATAGCCTACAGTAGCGGAGATCAAAGCTCTTGAAGAAAGTTCTACTCGGAGTTGTTTTGTTGGGAAACAATTTGAATTATGCTCAATGACTCGAAATCCTGGGAATGTAATGCGACTCCCTCTGGCGGCGGAGTTTGGAACTTTGACAATTAATTAAAAGTTTTAAGAAACCCTCCTTTGCCCCGCTCACTCAATGTCGCAGATGGGTATCTCGTTTTACCAGCATTTTTGGGAATCTTGAAAATTTCATAAATCACGCGTTTAGGATCTCAAACGCAAGTTTCCTCTGATTCAGTCGCTGGCGCTTGACATAAGTCTCAGTGACAGTGACTGATTTTCATACGATCTGGCATGTTTTTGCTATTTTATTCATGCATGCATATTTTAGTTTGTAGGTTAATAAAATGTAGGTGAATCATTTGGTTATACACAGAAGAAAAGTCATTTACAAGAAAAAAGTCCTTATTTACGTGGAGGAAAGGCATTGACGATAGGTTTAAGTCGGAGTCGACACCGCGAGAGATGTCCCTATCGACTAGAACCAAGTCATTCAAGTCCCTCCAACACAGCCTACACGCAACTGTCAAGGGGACGAGGTTTAGCCATAGAAGATCGCCCATCTCCGGCCGGGATTAGTCATGAGACAACGAGAACCATCTAGGGATTGGGAAGTTGTTGTTTGATGCCCAAGGAGGTTCCCGAGCCTGGCACCCCAAGCAGAGTCTCCTATTAATGATATAATTATCCTAAAAAGAAAACTCCATTATGCTTGTGGTCAGTATCGTATTTAAAATAAACTTTTTTAAATCTTATAGTTGAAATCCCAATCTATTACAATCATGTGATTGTGCTCTCCAGACAATCTTGGACTCAAACTTGTTACCAAACTATTTAGAAAACGTTTCACCACCCTAAAGTCAAAATCAAAGTTCTTTTATTCATGAATGTACTATACAATTTACACGTCAATAACTCTATTACGTATTAAGTTTATTAGAAACTGTTGAACTAGTTCCTTAAATTCTGCGTTGTAAGTAAATCTTACTTTCAAAACCATTCTCATTCTCCACTGAGGTATTAAAAAATGCACCTAAAGCTAAACTAGAATTATTCAATCTCAGATCTTTCGATGCAGAACGTTCCGTTTCAAGGAATCTAGTTAGAGATCTCTGCTCATCGAAGTTCTCGTCTGAAACCGTGAACAGGAACTGAGGTAACTAACTAATCCAATTCGCCATTGCTGGGTTGATGGACCGAAACGTAGAGTAGTACGTCTGGTAATGGATGACATCGTTTCAATATGAGGAGAGTTTTTGTGAGGTGCAACCCAAAAAAATACCATTGGAAATAATACTTTGATACAGTTATCGCCGTAAAAACACCATCTTGTTACGGCTTCCCACTGAATACTTAAGCAAATACTTCTTTGTGCGTTTTGACGTATGGGTCGTGAGGTTCTGAGACCGAAAAATTCGTATAGGACTTGAGGATGTTTTTAGTAGCAGTATCTAGTAGTTATTGGGCCATTACACGTGGTAATGCTGCCGGTCTCGTAGGTTTATTTCCTTCTTGTTTGATGCGTGAGAGACTTCTTCGTGTAGATTTACCTTAAATTGTAAGGGAATCAATTTGGGAACGTAGTCGAGGTGTTTCATATGTATTAAATATATAGGTATACACCAGTAGTAACATTTATTTCTCAATACAAAAAAGTTCGTTTGGAACTTGTCAAAAAAAAAACAAAGCATGCTTGGGTACTGTTGTAGTATACCATATTGGGATCCATTTGAGGTAACATCGAACATGAGAAAATGTTTTCATTTTCATTATTTTTTCAATTCTCTTTATCAGTGCTATGATAATGTAACATAATCTTCAAAATACAATTACTGAACTCTCTTATCCTAGGTAAAACTTACAATCTCGTTGAATTTGAGATTCATAGCTCCGAGCGTTTTGTAGCACTTTGAGCTATTTAATACCCACAAAAAACTACCAGGTTTACGAATAGGTAAATCAGGTGCTATAAAACTGCTCACTATAAAGTCGAGTAGATAATAACTTAATCTGGTTTCATATATCCGCGGCTGCAGCTTTCTGAGCGGGTGCATAAATTGTGGGCCACGTGAAAAATAGACCTGACTACGGTCTCGAATGCGCGCTCTTAAATTCTCTATGTTAGTGAGGTGCAATGTTAATTGCGCTGTTTTTATGCGACGGCCAATTGGGGAGAGCGGTTTGTTGTGCAGGTTTTGTTTTGTGGTGGAAGTGTTTTGATGACGTGTCGCTGTGTTTATTCACTTAACTTGAGCCATTCTCGAGGTATTTGAAACAACGGAACGATGTGGATTATTGGCTGCGATTGTTGACAGTTACTTTGATATTGATAATAATTAGATTGTGGCGGTAGTCTTGTATTTTGTTGAAAATACAAGCTTCATATATTACTGGCAGCGCCCAGCGGTTTTAATTACCCAATTCCCGTTCTGATTCTATGATACCGCGATAAAAAAAGGCCTGTGACCTATTCCAGACTATGATATTTGTGTTCCGACGTTCCGACATCATTGAAGAATAAACATCCAAACTTTCGAATCATAATATTGTTAGGATATATTTCTGGTATAATCAAAGTGTAGTTTCACATACATATACGAAGCTTGAAGATGTTGTAACTGAGTATCTGGAAATAGTGTATCAGTATTTTTGTGTTTCTCCCGCGATCCCTTCAATCCACTTACTGACATTAAAATTTCGTATAACATAAAATTACGGCCGGCATCCATATATATTTCAGTTGATAATACACGTTTTAGGTTATTTATGCCCTTTGTATATTATCTTTATAGCTCATAACCCCATGAGGGTATACATTATACAGCATGCTTACATTGCAAGCGATAAATAAGCAGAGCCAATACAGTAAAGTGCTTGTCTTTTGGTCATAAAACACCAACAATTGTGAAGCCGTTCTGAGGTTGTCGCTGAAACTTTACGAGCAGGGGTAATAAACGTTCGAATATGGTTCATAAAGACTCTTTTAGATTCCTTATCTTTATCTCTCAGTACTTAATGCCGCCGGATAGGAAACGCAGGGTAGACGGTTTCAGTACTTCTGCCGAGATTTGTGATGTTAAAGCTAGACTGTTTTATTGAGATTGGGTGGAAATTGATCGTTTGTTACAGGGATCCCTGGAGCCGGTTAATCTAACTTCTGATATATAAAGCGTAAATTAGCTGGCGTATGACGTGTTATAATCCCTGGTTGAAGAAAGTTGTGACGAATCTTTGAAGCGCTTGAAGTTATTGATAGAAATGTTGAAATAATGGTTTGAGGCATACATAATACTAGCGGCCCATTCCGGCTGCGCTCGGATATTGTCATTTAAAGACTATTAAACGAAATGAAAACTATCCTATCTCTCAAGTAGGACCAGATTGCCTGCGGTGTGCCAATTTAATTTAAAATCGGTTAAGTAGTTTAGGAATCCATCGCGGACAAACATCGTGACAGGAGATTTATATATATTAAGATTTTGGGCATAAGTGTAAATTCAGGTACTTCCACATCGCCATATTTGCAGTGTAACGGTCTTTGATGTATTTGTTATATATCGAAAATGTTTCTACACAAACAAAACGTTGAAAAATGGAAATGCGCACTACAATAAATATTTCAAAATTTTTCATTATGAAAATTCGAACTAGTGTTTTTTGTGAAATAGAGCATTGCGTGTGACTGAAGGTCAGCGACTCTTCGGGCTGTAACTATCACAGTGTCACGCCACTGACATGAAGAGTCCAAGTCATTGTCTAGGACTGCACGCGCTTTTCTCTCAGAGATATAAGAACATTTATTGTTCCTTTCAAATCGGAACACAGTAAAGTTTGCTTCAGTAATGTTAAATCCCATTGGACCCGAACTAAGTGTCCAATATTAAACTTAACCAATAAGATCGTTCAAAAACCTCGACGGTGCAATCACTATATCCAACAGAGTGCGATCGTGATTAATGTGCCTGAAATTAATTAAGTTACATCCCCCCCGAACTTCCTTCTCGCAGGCAATTCCCTTAATTACTTTGTAACTATTTACAATTACGCGGTGCCGCTACGTCACTTAACTTCAAAATTTAATTAGAGAAGCACGCTTGCCGACGTCCTTACTCGTGTTGTTCATTTTGTGCGTGCGCGACGATTGATGGCCGGAAGATGGAGATAGCTTGAGAAGGCTAGGTAGGCGGGAAATAGACTAAGGTTCGCTGGAGTAACGATATATATTATATGAACGATGCATATATTTTGATTTCAACCGCCACCAGCAACCTCCCGGGTTACTGGTGGCGGTTGAAATTGAAAAAGAGGCCTAAGTACTACCTGGTGTCTTCAAACCTAGAATAAAGTTATTTGGACATGAAGACTCCAAACTGCCTAGCACCGCATTGCGCTCGTCACCAGGAGATATAAGATGGCTTATCTGTTAGCCCAGTAATTTCTCTGGAAATATTTCCTTTCATAATCATAATCATAATATCTTTATTTGCGAAAATGGGTACAAAGGGATCTGTATCTTTCAAACCGGAACATATTCATGTTAACGTATTCCTGATAGGATAACCTGTCAAAGGTGTGGTACTTACTTCCCCATGCGGACTCTGCAACGAGCCCTACCACTGTAGAAACACACTTTTCCAACAACAGCCATCCATTTTCATATGCATAGGCTCTCATAGTTATATTCTACTATAAAGAGTAGTTATCGCAAGGATGTATGCGAAATATTGCATTTAATGTTCAAATTCACGTCATTTAGAGTTACTGGGAAAACATACTCCTTTTTATGTAAAAAGTCATTGATATGCGAGTAGTTTGGTGAATTGCTAAGAAATGGTTTTTCTATATCCAGCATCGAAGAATCATTATTTTAGTAATGAGACAAAGATCAAGCGAACCTAGTGCTCGTTAGCGCGATACATAATAATTTAAAAGCTGGCTCGCGCGTTGTCGTATCTTATTTCGTAGAGTGCCTGCAACTGGAACAAACAGAACGCGCAATTTTAGCGCAGTGTCATGAATAATGCTTTGATCATATTTTAAAATATACACACAGTTTCATTCTGAACTTGCCTCGCTGAAATATATTCAATGAATAAGTATTGTATGTTTTATTGGAGATTAAAATTATTTGAAGAAAAATTACCTAGAAGAAACCTATTCACTGTCACCGAGACGGTGTATAGGTTTCTTCTAGGTAATTTTTAATCGACTGCAAAACGGAGGATGTTTTCAGTTTGGATGTATGCTCCAAATCAATATAGTATTTTTGAAATTACAACACAAAACTAAAATTTGATTACCGTTACCTGGACGACGCCGACGCAACGTTATCGTAAATTTCACAAAACATAATATTACATTGTGTCGATTGTCGTGAGGATAAATTTAAATTTTGTCTTTGGTTTTCGCAGAAAATTTAGTTATCGATACTTCAGGCGTGACCCTTACAGCTGTTTTATACTCGTGATAAATAGCAAATTTTAATACAAATTCTATTCGTTTATTTCACTAGTTTTATAGTTCTTTTCTTCTTCTGCTGCCGCGAAAAATTATTTGTTGATAAATCTTCATTTATGATTTTTTTGTCAAATTTAACCTCAAAATTTTTGAGGCTAGATTAATTTATTTTTTTCACATGATGAGTCATATCCGGCGCCGAACGATGGTTCGGCGCTGGGTTCCGCGGGTTCGAGTTCTGTAAAGCGACGTCGCAGTCTAAGATGGAACTCGCTGACCTAGAAGAAACGGATTAATTCTCAATTCGACACCCATATTGTATCCATCCATCAAAAAACACCAACTCAGGGAGTTTATGCTTTTGCTTGGCTGAACGTTTAACGAAAGTGGAGTCGAACCGTTTCGTCAGATCTTTCGAAGCGTCAACCATATACCTGGTGTTTTTTTCGATTTTTTGGAATGATCGATAGAAAAACTAACTTTTATGTCATTAAGCGCCTTTCGGTGCAATTGAGTACACTTAATTTATATTCAACTTCTTGACCTAAATATCGTAATGCGTTAAAAAGAAATAAAGCGTTGCAGTCGAAAGGCACAAAAACACCGATGGCATTGCCGATAGCAACATATCGCGTGTTTCGGATTTACAATCGCCCATTGAAAGACCCCTAAAAATAGTGCTCGGGTGCCGTTGCCGCCTACTCTAGGGTTACCACAACGCGGAATAAAAAAAAATTTATAGACTTTTCACATACAACACAATCTAGCCCCATCTAAAATGTCAGTCATAGGGCACTGCCGATAGAAGTGAAAATTTATAACTTATAAATTTAATATTCAACAGCTTTAATATTGTAAACGTATATATAGCAGTAGTGGTAGGACTCTTGGCAGAGTCCGTCTGGGGAAGTACCACACCTTTGCCAGTTATTTTAGCGCCCAGCAGTAATGTGTAAGCGTTACTGTGTTCCGGTTTGAAGGGCAATGTTTCCAGATAAATTACTGGGCTTAGAGATAGTATAACACCTTAGATTTCTGGGTGACGAGCGCATTGCAGTCCTAGGTAATGATTTGGACTCTTCATGTTCCAATAGCTGTGTCACTGTTCTGTTATGTGGCAGGCATGTTGCTTACTATCAGGCACATGGCCTGTTCACTCTTTAATTTAAAAAACAAAAACGTCCTTTGTATAGTTATAGAAACATTGCTTTTACCCATATCGGTGAGGCGAACTCATAAAATTTCCTCCATCCAAAAAGTGTTTATATGTTTAATATGGGAAAACGTGTAGCTTACAATTTTAGGGTCGTGTCTTGATCGTATTGTAGCTATATATTATACTTAATAAAAAATATTATAATATAGAGCGAAAGAAAAAAAAGTTAGACAATGTTTATTATACATTTCATCAACTCACTTCTTTCACTTCACTCTCATACAAAGTATGCCTATTGGAATTTGAAATATAGCATCTAATTTGATCATCATCTAGGCGGACATTGTAAAAAATCCTAGTACTACCGAATGTATTATTATTTATTCTTGCGACTTAGGTACACGACACGGTGACCTTAAACTTAAAACATTAAATTTACTATTTTCTTTGATTACACCATTCACATTCTTCGGTAGCTATACTCCATACCTTTACTGTACAAAAAAAACCTGAGGTCATGGCTGCCCTAAATCTTGGTAGCGGCGCCGATTCGAACGAATTGCCAGGGCGCTAATGTTTTATAGTACCCAGTAGGTTAGTAGTTTTATTCGTCGAGTTTGAAGGTGGATGAGGATAAAAATAGTTTACGTTTAATAAATTATGAGTTTTAAAGGGTATCCGTTCTTTTGAAAAACTTTTTTTCACAAACCGACATGTGATAACCAACGTTAGACAAACCCACGGGTAGTGAAATGATTATTATACAAAAAAAAATTTAACAAATTGGTTATATCTCAAACTAATTATTTGACAAACATTCATTCTATAACGTATTATTTGACAAATTATTCTTTTAATATTTTTGTTAACTACAAAAACAAACAAGCTTAAAAACAAAACCAACGCTTGACAAATTTTCATTTTATATTGTGTTGTTTGGGAAACAACTCAATTTATAAAACAAACATTTATTAAATTGCATAAACACTAGATTGTAATTTTTTAATATCTAAGTAATCACAGCGGTACGATTAGGTTACTTAGGGCTCAAATCCAACTCGGAGCACCCCGACTCCACCTAGTCTTGTCGCTACTACCCCTAGAGTGTATATAAAAATGCGGGAGCCAGAAGCTTAAGGGAGGTCCTGAGTGGAGCGAGCCATGCGAGGCCAAGCGCAGCGAAGGGGGGAGGGGGCGAGCGAAGCGAGTCGGCGACCTCCGTAGTGGAGTGCAGGCCGAGTATGGAGAAGCGACACTCAGGGCTGACCGCAGAGCTTCTGGCGGAAGCCCACCCGGAGTCAAATCTCAGTGATAGACCCTAATCGGAACGGTATTCTAAAGTAAATGACAGAACCAAATCAGAATTGATAATTTACATAAACAATGTTTCGGGTACTTTTAAAATATTTGTTGTAAATTGTATTTTGGTAAATGCTAAATTTGTAAAAAGAATAAATTATGAAATGAAAAATGGACAATAAACAAAATGTCATTCGATACATTGTTTAAGTGAAACGTTTGCCATGCAATTGGTTATAAAAGGATGGTTTGTAAAATAAAACATTTGTTGATGTAAGGTATTTTTTAAATAAATATCATGCGAAACGTTGTTTGTAAAATGAAACATTTTTGTATCGTAAAGTTTTTGCAATGAATATTATACGATTCGTTGGTTTTAAAGTGATGTTTTGTCAAAAAATGTTTGTGAAACATTAGTGAACCGTTTTAAAGGTGTAGGAGAAATAAAAGTTTGGTGTTCGTGCGTCATTGCTACTATTCTTGGAAGAGGGGACGAGATAAATTGATTAATACACTTTCTTGACACACTAACGAAGAGGTTTGATGCCTCTTTCGCTATATGAACAAATAAATAAATAAATATTGGTGGACAATTCACACACAACACCATCTGACCCCAAACTAAGCAAAGCTTGTGTGATGGCGGCCAGATAGCTGATATAATACTTATATAATTTTAAATACATACTTATTATACATAGAAACACCCAGACACAGTGCAACCATTTGAATTCATCACGCAAATATTTGCACTGGGTGGGAATCGAACCCACGACCCTCGGCTTCGCAGGCAGAGCTACTACCAACTAAGCCACGAGGCCAGTCACGAGGATAGACTGTGGAATGCGTTTCCTGAATGTTTTTTTTATAGTATAGAGTGACGATACGAGCAGGACATGTGCCTGATGGTAAGCAACATGCCTGCCACATAACAGCACATTGATACGCATCTATTGGAACACGAAACGTCCAAATCATTACCTAGCACTCCGTTGCGCTCGTCACCCAAATATCTAAGATATTATATCTCTAAGCCCTGTAATTTCTCGTTAAGTTTGTTTCCCAACCTTAGCGTCTTCAATTCGGAACTGAATCAAATTCGTTTAGGTACATTTATATCATACATTGCATGGTCGCTGAACATCAGGATGACGACCAAATTAACATGGTGAAACCTAAGCTAACCTATCAACGAAATGAAATAAAATACGAATATAAAGAGTAGAAACAAGATGGTGCTGTGTAAAAAAAAACGCGAACCAATATACAGTTACTACTTACTAGTAATGCCCCGCGGTTTTACCCGTTTAGTTCCCTTTTCGGTAATTTTCCTGTGGAAAAAAAGTATGTGCTGTTCCGGACTATAATCTATGTTAGACGGACGTCCAGACCTGTTCCGACATTCCGATGGGATCGATCACCAAAAATACAAACATTAAAATTTTATTTTGTGTAGGTATCCTACCTACACAGCATAATAATATTTTTAGTAGTAGTTTAGTAATTTTACTTAGGATAAAATTGCGACCGTTAAAGAGGCGAGATAGAGGTCTCGTGGTAGAAGGAGTTACTCCATTTTAAATCTCTAGATTACGAGCGTAATGCTGTAATGGGCAGCCCCATGCTATTTCGAGTATGAAGTGTTAACTAAAGCTTTCGTGAAATTCGATAATACCAAATGATTTAGCTCATCTTGACCACAACAACTGGGCTTGTCAACTGGTGCAAAACATTCGATGTACAAATCAAATCACTGCAAAACTAGATAGAGCGATCATAAATATAACTTGGTTTACTTCTCCTCTATGTAATATACAAATTGTAATTTTTTTTTGTTTGTTCCAGATCGGTTCGCTAAAGAACTACTACTTACTATCACATCATGAGGTGCACAAGCGGTCAACGCAACCAAACCACGAGCATCACAGAAAGCTCAATGACGAGCCACAGGTATGGTTGTTTTTCAAGTAATGTTAACGTTTATTTATTAGCTAGTGTCATGCTATTCTCGACTTTATGTACATCACATTAAGAAACGCGTCGCGCGGGTGAAATCTGTTTTTTTCCTGGCTTTAGGCGCACTCTTAACTCATAAACAGCAGTCCACTAAATCTGCGGACTGCTGAAACTCGGTCCTTCCTTCTCTTACTAGGAGACGGTGAAATACACAATCCACTACGCTAATACGCTTGCCTAGTGCAGGTTGGCGGATGACGCAGGACCTTGTAAAGATTCTAGAAACATGCCAATGTTGTTTTTCTTCACCATTAAAGCCAGTGTCAAGGTGATAAACCAGTGCATCTGCAATTGGAAAAATACTCAAAGATGCATTATTATTTATTCCTACGTACCTACGATCTCAAGATTGTGTATCGCACGTTCTAGCCGTTACTTTTAATGCGAAAAAAGGATTGTCAGGGATTGAAAACTCTGTGAAAGTTTTTATTTAAGTTTCGCCATTTTTTGAGCTACAAATTTCAAACTTATTTTAGACTTTTAACGTTTACGTAAAATACTTGAAGTAAAGACATTTGTATTTTTGTCTGTGGCCATGGTGAAAATTAATATTGCTTTATGACCAAATTTCGTGGCGACCACTAGTAATAAAAATGTGTAATTCAGAATTAAACATTAAGGATAAAATCCCTAGTAATACATACATGATTGTGAATAAAGACTTATGAAACATATATAGCAAATCAAATGTTACTCGCGTAGCGTTTTCAAAATGGCGTCATAACGTTCCCTACAATAACATGGCTCACAGAGACGATTGCGAGTTTTGAAAAAGTATCCCGTAGTCGTCACATTTCGTCCCCAACCTGAGCAATCGCATCACGAATCGCATTTATAAACTGAATATTTTATACAACCTCATACATACTCAAACTGTCGCAGCGCGCGTAAACAAATTGTATTTTGTGTAGGGCTGTGATATACGCCCTAGACAATGCTTATGATTTTCTACTCCACCCAAACAATGACACTAATATTGTATAGACGAAATTTTGTTTTTAAATGTGTAAGTGTGTAAATTTATTCAAATATATCTCTATAACGGCTGAATGGATTTAAATCAAATTGGGGGTACCCACACAGTGAGTAGGGTACATCCAGGTAATTCAGACGTAGGCTACTTTTTGTTTCGTTAAAGTTTTAAGTTAAAGATACCTTTGCCCAGCAGTGGGACAACTCAGGTTAATTTAAAAAAAAGTTTGTGGTTTTTATTCTGCGGTATACAATACGTACATACGGTACGTCGCTAGGAGGCATTAATTTTTAAGTAATAAATTTCAATACCGACCCGCACTGGGCCAGCGTGGTGGATTATCGCCTTGACTCTCTCCTTGCGAGAGAAGGTCTAGAGTCCCAGCAGTGGGAACATTTAGTGGGCTGTTTGTGTTGTTGTTGTAATTTCATAAGGTAACGATTTATCTCGGCAATCGTCGACCCGAATTTAATGAGCTTTTCATCAAGATTGGTCAAGCTGTGTTTGATATATGTAGGGCTAGATGGTGTTGAAAACAAGACTGGTCAAGCTGTGTTTGATATAGGGTTAGATGGTGTTGAAAAAAATTTTGATCAATATTTTAATATTTGTTTACATCGGTATGTATCAACTCATTCCACGTTTTATAGGCCTAGAATATTTAAAACTAAAAATAAAACGAGAGTGTAAAATTTCCAATATTCGATTATGTCAAAAGCTTTTCGGCAGAATTAATTAAAACCATTTATATTTTATATAATACCCACCGAAACAATTGGATTGGATTACCCATTGTACGATTTTAGGTGTCATTACAAATTGAGGTTGGTTGGATGGGTTGGATGGTAGGTATTCGGGCTAAATGTATGCGTATAACCCTGAAACATACCGTCCCGTCGCACGAAACATTTTATTTTAGGTGTTTTAAATGGACGCTGCCGGCGTAAAAGGACCCTTTTTACTTTTAAATTGAATAGCAGAAAAGCCTAGCTATACCTCAGTATTATTATTTCGCTGTCTATTTGTTACTCGGTTTCAATATCACCACAATTTTATTTTAGGCCACAAATGAAAATAAATAATAGTGTCTGTACACTATGCACACACAACACCATCTGACCCCAAACTAGACAAAGCTTGTGCTATGGAATCTAGATACATGTAGACAATGGAACATGTAGACTGTGGAATATATTACTTCTGTGGGTACCTACATCCTGATGGTTTTAATTTGCAAATCAAGAGCGAATTGGCTTCTATTAGAAAAGTATAGGTATCCATCGTATACAATACAATACAATAATTCTTTATTAAAAAGCCACAAACAAAGCAAAACAGAACATAAAATTACACAAAACAAAGAATAATACTACAGCAATTTAATTGGCGGCCTTATCGCTTAGAGCGATTTCTACCAGGCAACCGTATACCGTAATGTCGTTTAACTTAAGCTAGATGGCGGTCAAATGCAAAACTGCTAACGATAAAATAATTTAGTTACCATCAGTAGTAATGTCAACAGCTGCGTTTAAAATAAACTCAAATAAACACAGTGGCAGAGAAATAGTGAATATCAGTCACTAGGGACGGTTTCGGTCCATCTCGTCCAAGAAACGTAACAAGCAAAACAGACTCGAGTTACATCCCTAATTTCGTACAATGCATAAAGAAAAGGTCCGAATTACGCGTACGGAAATACGGTACGCATCGCAGAACGTAAACAAGACAAAGTAAGGTCCCGTACGCACTAGACGTATACACGGGGACGACAAAAAGATTAAGTGAGGTCGCGGATTTGAGGGTTACGGAAGCACGTGAATTTTGGCTGGTTAAGCCGAGTACAGAATTGTTAGATCATGTCTTTATTGGATGAAGTTATGTGCCTTAGTTTTGAAATACTCCTCGCATTAAAAAAAGTTGGAAGAAAAAGCTATTAATTTTCGTAAAGATGTTTGGTTATATCCTTCAACAGCTTCGATAATACTTTCTAATACAGTTTCTAATGATAATAAAACTAATAGTGACTTTAGGTCAACTAAGTCTGTTTGAGTACATGTGACGTCACAAACGTGGAACATTTCTAAACATACTCTCCGAAACGTATCCGATGAAAATTTGATATGTGATATTGTGAGTTTACGGTGATTTATTTGACTTTCAAAATCTTTCGCGAACAAGGGAGTCGTCGTTACCTGTGAATGTTTATTTGAAGAAATAAAAGAAGATTTATTGGTACATTGTGTACCTGCCCTAGAACCCTCTCGCGACACTCACGATATTATTCCCGTGAAATATTAACTTTTTGAACGCGCCCGTGATTGTGCTCCTTTGTGCCCGCGCCCACTGCGAACCTTCAGTTTTGAAGGAGGGATGTACTTCAGGGATGGATTCATTGCTTCATTGAAAATACTCTTCAAGTACGTATTAGAAATAGAAACAAATATTTTGGGTTTCATTAGGTGCTTATTGCATGTTTGGCTCGTTCTGTTACTTGACATTATTAAAAAAAACTTTTACTCTATCGCAATTTGAACTCATATTGAAAACGATGCGGTAGTGTTGTGTGCCGTGGTGACAACCCTACGATTTTTTAAGACCTAATGACGGCAGATGGAGATCTCATTTTTCCAATGAGACAACCCTATTTTTTTTTTCAGTTTTCCGTTGGAACGCTATAAGTCATTTGTATGTTATGTTTCAATGGAAAAACTTAGCTAAAACATTTACTTAATGAATTAGACATTAGTGATAACGATATGACTGAGTGGAGAGCCATGGGATAGGCCTATGCCCAGGACTAAGACAGGGTTATGATGATGATGAATGAACCAGTGAATTATTATTAATCCGTTTGATCAGTATTTTTAGTGCAGACGTCCCCAAAAACTTCAAACACTTAGCCCCGAGACAGGTCGGCCGGCAAAATAAACGCGAAGCCAAAATGGAACTCAATAAACGCGGGATGATATAAAAGGATCCCGTTCAAAGTATTCATAATATCCTGTTTTCTTTTGTTCTCGTTCCATTTAATTAATTCTCGGGTTGAAATTAGATCATTCTTATTACTCGCGTTTCTGTTTCCGCGTTCGTGATTGTTTTGTCTAAGGCCACGTTTGCGTTAACTTTTTAATTAAGTGTCGGTTTTGTGAACCCTTGTTTTGTTGGCTAAAGACACCTCGCTTTGTAATTGTTGTTTTTATCTAAAGGTCCACTCTCATTGGATGAATTTCATTGCAGATAAGTGGTATGATACTAGGTTTTTTCTTGTTTAGGGCCTTTTTCTGGGCCCTACCTTAGCAATGCTCTATGTACAATGTACAGGCCTACTTTGTACTGAAATACGCTCGCGCGAGGACAAAAAAATACAGTTTTGTATAATTTAACAGATGTTTATGATGATATTGGCATGTATACATGTTTGTGTTGGAATCGAGCACTAGGTGCGCAGCGCAAACTTATCAGGAGTAAACCGAAATGATAATAGACCTACCTGGTCTGGCCATTCTTGCGTCCTCCAGAGTCTACGCCCTGTGCCTGGGGACCGGTGGCACCGCGCACTGCCCTATTTATAGCGAAATGTCACCGCCTTCTCGTTACCTACTCAGGCAGTACTTGGGTGAGAGCTGGGACCCGGCAATCGCTGGAACCTACTTGGACGGGTATCTCTGAATTGATACTTAGTAGTAAGTGCTACTCTCTGTATCCTATGACAATAATAGTGTGTAATTTGTCAGTCAATCATTCTGAACTCAGTTTATCTCTTTATCTGCCAAAGTCAGGATGATCCAAATTTCATCATGGGCCATCGTTCTTACCTGTGTTGGGAGCATATTACGCTGACAAACTTTCAGCTTTTATAAAATACCGAAGGTCTGGGGTTCATGGGCTCTTAGTTCATTATTTTGGTATCTTAAATGACAGACAATAGACGTCGATGTGACTTATCTATCGTAATACTTGATTCGTGTAATGGATCTATTGTAATTGACAGTTTAACGTACTCGTCCACTATAAGTAGCATCCATTGTCTGCCCATTATCGCTAGCGTCCCTCAAAGTTGAGACCACAAGGGCAAAGTTTTCTGTCATGCGATAACGCGTCAAGAACTTATTACTTTGCTCCATTGGGGATTACAAGGTTCCCCGTTTGATGTCGTCCATTCGGCGACAAAAGGGCCAAATGTCGGCTATCTACATTAGTCGCGGACTGTTCAATGGACATGTCGGATTTCGGCGAAATCTTATTATTTTCCTATGACAATGGACATTGTTCACATATAACGGACGCGGAATATGATACTGGGTTGCTGATGATAAACTTTATATGATGTACTAGTTTTATAAACGTGAAAGTTTGTGAAAATTGATGGATTTATTTGTTCCGCTCATGTGTCATCAGAATGACACAAAAGCCTCATTTTTTTTCGTATAAACTGACTTAGACGAGTAGAAAATGTGTCTGTTTGTTAACAGCATGCCTGTCCATGACAGCACAGTGACACGTAGCTATTGGAACGTGAAGAGTCAAAATCATTACCTAGCACTGCACGCTGGTCACCCAGAGATTTGAGATGTTTTATCTCTATGCCCTCCGCGAGTAGTTTCCGATCCCTTATCATTTTGAGATAAAAAGTTTCCTGTGTGTTATTTCAGACTATTGTATATCTGTCTATGAACCAAATATCGGCCAGATCCCTCAGTAGCTTGGCGCAAATGTGTATCAAACGTCCTTACAAATTCTCAAACTTTCTCATTGCATTAGTAAATAAATATTGTTTTCTATTTTGCATCTTATTTGCTACAACCAACTATACACTAACATGGTGGTATATAAATTGTTAGTCATGACTTTTCTCGCGTACTTGACTAAAAATGTTCATTCCACAGCAGCGCAAAATGCAATGTGTACTGGAAACCATCTGCATCTCAAGTTAGTTTTTACCGCCGCAATAGTGAAGCACGTATTTAGACTAAGGGAAGAGGAGGCAACGAGAACCACGATGGCTGAATTCAACTATGGCAACGACATCGTTACGCTCCTGTTTGCCTTTTGCTGTGTTTTTGCGCCCGAGCCGTGGCAATTTGCATCTCAAGCAGCGTATGCTACTGGAGTTTCTTTCAGTCCCGTCGGAAAATATGACATTTATTAGCATCACGCTAGAAAATGCAAAACGGCGCTGACAAAGAATATGAGGAGTCTGTAAAATTTCTCGGAGAAGGAGTTTTTGACGCTGCAGTTGTATCTATTCAGGGCATCTTTGTGCTATGAACATATTTATATTAAACGTCAGCTTATAAATATGTATCTATTTTCTGTGGGTGTTAGTGATCAAACTGCTCTTAAACGGATGAACCGACTTTTATGTAATTGTTTGTGTGTGCTCATGCGGATTCAAAAATGAGTTAGATTAACAAATGATTGTAATTTAAGACTTATGTACAATTGTATAGTACGTCTGTGGGTATGTAAGCTCATCGCCGGAAAATTTCCAGCCTATCGGGTTTTTATCGGTTACACTTCGGAGAGTGTGCGACTGATCTGCATAATCTGATACCACCTTGTCCTGTTTTCTATCGGAATGCTCGTAGCTCGAAAAAGCGACATCATTTCATGGTTGATGTTCCAAAGACACGAACGAAGAGATTTGACTCTACTTTTGTGATAAGAACGTCTAGGCTGTGGAATACGTTGCCTGAGTGGGTTTTCCCCGATGTGTCTTCAAATCGAGGGTGAATCGGTTTTTTTCTAGGTAAACACGCTCCATCGTAGACCGCATGGTCGCTTAGCATCAGGCGAGATGGCGGTCAAGTGTGAACCTATAAAAGTTAAAAAAAAAGTAACATTGCAAACATTGCAAAAGTTTTTAATGTAAGTTTTCACTGTTGCATGCTCTTATTTGTTATAGCATAGGGTATTTGACTATTTGTTGTGAATATATTCTGAAATTGTTTTCAAATGTATTTCCAAAAACACCAAGCAACTCGTTGCTATATATGTACATGCAAATTTTCATGCAAATCTGTTCTGCCGTTTTGGCGGTAAAACTGTATTTTAAAATTGTAATAATTTTATGAACTACTCGGACGTTAAAAGTATTTAGACTTTTTAACTTTTACTTGGCAAAATTTTACAAAATAAAAACGTAAAACGTGAATCCACAAAAATTTTACTCTACCAAAAAAGTGCACACCGCGGATAAAAAAATCCAGGACCTCAGAAATGGACGCTCTCTTTATTATATAACTATAAATAAAATTAAAGTTAATCCCGTTAAACGTAGCGTCGGGTAGCACAATGTGTTAATACTTTAGAAAGTTGTCAACTTCTGAAAGTGAAGTGTCCAGTGGCGCTTGTTCTCGCGAAAGTGGCTTTATTTTCTCCTTTAATGTCAAAGTATTCTCCTAGCTGTCCTGTTACAGTTTCTTTTATGTTACTTTATAAATGTTTTTATAAGATTTTTTACACTCTACTTCATACCTAACTATGTACTTACATTAAGCGCTTCTGAAATATCCATAGACCAATGAAGGCTTATGATAATCAAGATGATTAAGCCACGAAAAGCTTGCTGGTGAAATTAACCACGATGCGTTACTTAAATAATGCGTTAGACCAAATGAACGCCAGTTGTAACTATTTATTTACGTTCATATGTGTTATGTAATATTGTAAAAACCGTTACAGTATAAACTAAGGACGTTAATTTTCGCCATTTACTATAATGCAATACGCAATTTTAAAAAGTTACGGTGGTCTAGTCGGGAGAACGGCGGCTGCCGATCCGGAGACCCCGGGTTCACACCCCACACGCACCACTGTCTTTTCGAAGTCATGTGCGTAATGCCGCTTACTTAAAACGGTGAAGGAAAACATCGTGAGGAAATCGACATGTACCTAGAATCTTTCGAAGTCATGTGTCATCCGCCAACCCGCACTGGGCCAGCGTGGTGGATTATGGCCTTAACTCTCTCCTTGCGAGAGAAGGCCTCGAGTCCCAGCAGTGGGAACGTTTAGTGGGCTGTTGATGATGATGATGAATTTGCAATTTTACGGCGACAAGATGTCCTATTGCAAATACCGCCAGTTTAGTAATAAAACGCGTGATATTATATTCTTATTACACATTATTCCTATCTACGGTAGATTATATTAGTACGTAATAGTACGTAATGTAACGACGCGACGTTATATTATTATCTGTGAGTGGTTATAATTTCACGGTGACAAATATAAATGGAAAACATCAGAACATCAATATAAATGAAATTTCCCACAAACAGTTCTAGAAAATGTTGTTCTGAAACATTAACGTTTATCGCTACCGAAGTTCTAGGTAACCGATATGGACGAAAATTACGGATGTCATTAGGCTATTCCCGAGCATGTTAATTCATTAAATTAATGCTACAAGCTTTGGCAATTTCCTTAATGGCGACGAAATAAATGCTTAAACTTTTTCGGGCCAATTTTATTCCCTAATGGCCGCGCTATCCGATTACATATAAAAGCTAGTAATTAAAGATCCTGTCATAAAAGATCTTAAAATTATACTCTTGGTAAAAATGTATTCGGAAAATTTGTAACTGTAGTACAAATGAAAATGTACTTTAGTATTTAAATAACTGTTCATCAATTTATCGTGTTACAGCTGTTCTAGTTGGGAGTACGGCGACAGCCGATCCGGAGTCCCGGGTTCAAATCCCACGTGCACCCGTGTCTTTTCGAAGTCATGCGCGTAATGCAGCTAGGGTAAAACGGTGAAGGAAAACATCGTAAGGAAACTGACATCTACCTAGAACCTTTCGAGGTCATGTGTCATACACCAACCCGCACTGGGCCAGCGGTAGCGTGGTGGATTTGACTCTTCTCGCGAGAAAAGGCCCCGAGTCCCAGCAGTGGGGGAAGATTTAGTGGGCTGTTGCTATGATTAAAAAAAAGCTGTACAGTCAAATTAATAATTTCGTGGATAAGCTTGTTGTAGTCACACCACAGAATTATGCATTGCTAGATTAGATTTGAATACATATTTTAACAGATAAAATATAAACCAAAATGCAGTTAACTGCCCATGTATTTAAAAACGATAAAATTCAATATAATACATAAGCAGCGCTCCAATGTTTCACCCATATTATAGCTCTAGAATCCGTTGTTTTCCCGTGATATAAAGTAATGTGCTATTCGAGACTATAATCTAATGGTGTTTCAAATGTCAAACCCAATCGTTCAGACAATCCGACGTAATCAATGACTTATCACCCAATCAAAAATTGAGCTACAAATATCCAATTATGAACCTACGCATTTATACTCATAATGTTGCTAGGATTTGTGGTTAAAAATAACAATAGCTTAATATAATCGCTCCAAAGTCTCGAGGCCACTTCAAACCATCGAATATGAAGCGTAGTAGAAAATAAGTTTAATAAATGATTCTGCCCGTGTGCGGTGAACCTTAAACTGATAGAAATAGATGACCCGCCCGCCGAGCCGCGTCTTTTCCCCGCCTCACATAAATAGAGAGAAACAAAAAGGTCCTGTATATTGACGCTTTGATTTATCTGATATATATCTTTGCGATGGAGTCATATCGCGACGCTCTGATGCATGAAGCGGCGCGGCGTCTGGGGCAATATCTTATCATATCGTACTGACGCGCCAATACATACAGTCAATGGCGGCCTTAGGGGGTGGCGAACAGGGCAATCGCCCAGGGCCTCGAACATGCAGGAGCCTCGCGCAAATACAAAAACAAATGGAACAAAGACACCATAAAATTCAACTACCTCGATTTTTTATTTAAAACTTTTGATTTTGATCATTAATTATATTTATTCAGAATATCACATAGCGGTAAATTAAAATAAAGTTAGTTAACCAATTCATTCATTCAAAACATAATAGAAAAACTCATTATGTAGTACTGTAGTTCACTATCGAAATATGTAGTCCTGAGGTTTATTGCCACTAAAGCTATTTATTACATTGCGTCTGCTGAAAGGACTTTTTCGAAATTTTAAATTAATCAAACATTTTTTATTAATTCGAAGACATATAATCGGCTTTCATGCTTTGCTTTTATTCTTTCGATAATTCTTTAATTCAAAATGTTAATCTAAGGAAAAGCCGCAAACATCAATTTTAAAATGTATCATCTCTTTACCTATTTGTTAATTTTATTTATCTTTCAATGTGAAATGTATCACTTCTATGTAGTATAACATTTATATGCATTTCTCATCAAATACGACAAATATGCACCTAAGGCCTACTGTACACGCACGCGTCTTTTGTCGAATGCATGCATCCTACGAACAAACGCAAGACGTGCGGCTGTCGTGTCGTTGTCGTTTCGTGGGCACAGACTTCATTATTTGTACGCAAGATGCAAGCATCCGACAATTGTCGAAATCGAGCGGATATCGTGCAGCTACGTGGACAATTGGCCTAAACCAAACCACCAGACCTATTTTTGACAATTCATACTTTTCACGAAGGTCAAAGACCTGCCGTCCGGGGCCTCGCAATGGATAGAGCCGCCACTAATACAGTATTATTATTTACTAGAAATTGTGCCCTGAGCCCCTTGAAATTGTTAACAAATTGCGTCTCTGTGTGTAGCGTGAGTGGTTTACAACTACCAATCTACTCGACCCCTAGAATCACTAGCGGCGAGGTATGTTCCGGTTCGACTTATTTTGGTTGTTGACAACGAATAGCGAAAGGTATAAAAATCCGGCGTTCACTGCTGCCTACTAAAACGGAAAAAGTGAGCTCACTCTTCCCAACGATAATATAATTCCGTGGGCCTGAAGTTTGGGAGGACACATACATTGATTTAGATGGATGCTAGTAGCACCTCGCGAATTTACCCTTGCAGTTTCGGTGCCCATTATTTTATCGTGATAAAAAGTAACATACCTATGTGCTATGTTTCCAAAGAAATTACAGGGCTTAGAGATATAACAACTTAGATCTCTGGGTGACGAGCGGATTGCAGTGCTAGGTAATGATTTGGATTCTTCATGTTCCAATAGCTGCGCGTCGCTGTGCTGTGGCGGGCATGTTGCTTACCATCAGGCACTTGTCCTGCTCGTCTCGTCTCAATCTTTATTTAAAAAAAAACAGATTATAATCCAACAGTGTTTCAAATTTCAACCTGATCCGTTCGGCAGTCCCTACGACTGCCAATCTATTTTAAACAAAGAACCCAAACGGTTTTCTATCTAAAAACAATACTTTCGAGTGAAAAAACCCTATTCCCAAACTTATCAATATTTATTAAAATCATTGTGGTGCGCTCCTAAATAAATAAAGTTGTAATTTTACGGCTCAATTTCCAGCGATAAGTATGTATGAGAGGACGGTCTCATACATACAGCATCCAATCATTACATTTACACATTTCCCGCAATGTTATTTTAGCACTATGACTTCCGGCCGACAAGTGTTGCTGTAACGAGTTCTCTCTTTAGGAATGACCCTTTTAACCTTTTTTTCGGGGGAAATGATATCGTTTAGGAGGACGGCTTACATTGTTATTAGGTTTCATATGTGTTTTTATAACCTAAATCTGGCGCGTGGGTGTGAGTGGGAGTGGGGGGTTGTGTGTGATCGCATTTGTTTCTTACGGCGAGTTACAATAGGGTACCGGACTGGGTCAAAAATACACCATCCTAATTAGTCCGTCAGCTAGATCATGGAAAAATATTGGACACGTATTTTTTGTTTTTTCATAATATTAAAAATCGACAAAGATATAGACTATCAAACTTCGAGAGTGGGGGGTCGCGACGTCACTCTTGAATAAAAATCGTACTCACAAGTGACGTCACACGAAACTTCGAAGCGATGTATCTTCGTCATTTTTTGTTTGTGAAACAAAAGAAAAAATACGTGTACAATATTTTTTGGCAATCTAACTAACGGACTACTTAGTTTTTTTTTGAGGATGTACCCTATTTGTTAATTTTATAATAACCTCGCAACGCTACGCGATTTTACCCCGCACAGTTGCCGTCCCATTATTTTCTCGTAATGAGAAACCTATCTGACTATATGCTATACTGCGAGTAGACAATAACCTGTGTTTCATATGACATGTCAATCCGATCTGTTCAGGCGTTCGGACGTGATTGAACAACAAACATAAAAACTTGTGTACATATTCACAATTTTAGTAGGAATTAAGATAATTTGTGGTTCGGATGTGAGCGCACCTAAAAAGGCATGTTGACCTTGTATGTAGAATAGGCGATTCGCAATCGTGACATCGTAGGTTCGAATCTCGCGTGCGCCTCTGAATATTTTTACAACTGTCCAAATGTACAAGCCTTTCAGAATTAGGTAGGTAGGGCGCAAACGTAAACATTTTTAGTTTTGACAACAGGACACAAAAAATACTTCTTGGCGTTCAAAAAGTGTATATGGTGTCGGTGAAAAAGTAACTAATAGTGTATATATTTGCACATCGCACATCGCAGCGCCTTGGAGTGAAATAAGTTGCCGGATTCATTGAGTGATACATTTTAAAACTTTATATTGTCAGAGTGAATAAATATCTTTTAAGCCAGCGACCATCCCGTCACTTACCATCGTGCGAGTTTGTGCCCAAACGCGATAAAAATAATGAATTGTAAATCGCGGGTAAATAGTGGTAAAAAGTAATAACTGTATTATTTCATAAAAACTAGTGCCATTTAAGAAAAAATACTGGCAAAACTGAATGTTCACAAACTTCCGTTAGCTTCACCCATAAATAATGTGACGAAAGAACACGATAAGTATTGCCATTCTAAAGACTTTTCCCTAGGCATGGCTGCCTGCCAGAGCTCTAAAATTATTCTGGAACACACAAGTCTAGTTTGAAGTTATAACTCAACGCCAAATAGTGCGTTGTCAGCGTTGAACTAAAAAAAATGTATTTTAAACTATCACAACTATCAGGACATGAACGTAGAACATTAAATGACCTTAACTCTCTCTTTGTGCGCGAAGGCACAGATACCCAAGCGTGGTTATATAAAGCGTCCTGTTTATGCTTGTTTGGTTTTCCGTAGAAAAATATAAACAACAGCAAAATAATCAATTACGGGATAGGTAATATTATAAGTACATATTCTTGTCACTACGGGTTTAAACCCGTTATTATATATGTTAGGTGTCCCGAAGGTATGAGAGGTGTCACGGCTAGGAGATAAAACACCAATAGAGATATACGGTGACGACCGCAATGTGGTGTTAGGAAATGATTTGGTCATGATCCAATAGCTGCGTGTCACTGTGCTGTTATGGGCATGTTGCTTATTAGGCACAAGTCCTGTTCGTCACTCTACAGGGTTATTGGTAATAATCAGCCTGCATCGTTTTAAGGGGATGTTAGGTACATTCAATACGTCAACTTTTGTTCTACAGTTAAAAAAAAAAAAAATATTTTCTTTTACAAAATAAATAAAAAGTGCATTTGCACGGTCTAAAAGTATCGAACTCTTCGTAACGAGAGCGCGTACGCTCTTTAAAACGCAAAAAATGATGTACCGAAGTGAATAAACACTAAAAAGTCGCTAAACAGTACAAAAAAGGGCAACAAATACAATTTTTTTTTGTGTTATCTATTAAGTTTTAACGAAAGTTGTAGAACAAAAGTTGTTTGTTTAAATATACAGAACATGCCCTTAAACGGATGCAGGCTGATTACCAATAACCCTGTATACTAAAAAAAATCTAGGCCATCAAGCCTTCACTTCTGTCTATTCCGAGACGAGCCGCCAATGTGCCGCGATGGGTCCGGGTTTTAGTCTGCCAAACGGAACGTTTGCCCCAATCGGTAACCTCTCGCTTAGGGATCCACTCCACCTCTCGTCTTCACGCCTGGCTTACTGTTGTCTCCAGTGTAAACACCACTTTACACCGTCGTCGTTTTGTTCAAAAACCGTACAAAAAGGGATAATGATGTTATTGATAGGGTATCGCGCCTGAATTTAATTGAGGTTTTCCGTTGATAAGCTTATTTATTTTAATGAAAACGCCTCCGTGGAGGGGTCGTGTTGGATTGTGGCCGTAACGAATGGACTGTTAGGTTAATTTTGACGGTTTGAGTTCTTAACTTTACGACTAATTTACACCAGACTTGGAGATCTACCACTTTGTATTAAGTCTGTGGTTGGCATCACACTAATTTACAAAACGTGTCTTTACTAATATTATAAAGCTCAAGAGGTTATTTTGTTTTAATGCTCTAACCTCAGGAACCACTGAACCGATTTCAAAAAATATCTCACCATTGGATATGTGAGATTGGATTGGATACGTGATCCCTGAGTGCTATAGGCTATAATCACGAGTAAAGCAGGGGAGGACCGCTAGTTATCAATAGTTAAACTTTTTAAAAAGATTAAGCTCTATCTAGACTATTTTATAGCATGTTTTATATGTAATATACTGTCTGTTTCGACTCCCAAAAGTTTTAGTTCCCAACGTACCATGACGGCATCGATCGTGCGGTGGGCAAGTTTCGGACATAAGGGTAACCGGACAACATTGGGGGCGAAGTAGATAGAACTGGAGTAAACTGGTGAACACTGGGGCAAAGAAACTATAGTCGGGCAAACTACAGTGAGGCAATAAAATACGGAGGCGGGCCGGGGACGTCCGGCGCCTTTCTCATGCTGATGAGGCGGTCTCATCGACAGAAGATGTTGCGGGGGCGTTTCATAAGTTTACTCTGAGTGGTTTCAGAACTTTTTGTACACTCACAATAAGTACGCTGCTTTGGTAATGAAACTTTCTATTATGCGGTAATGCGTTGCTATTGGACGTGAGACCAGTGTATTTGAATTGAGGATGTTTCGTAAATGGACTTATGTAGATTTTTAAATATGTGTGTGGACATAGTTAGTTAGGGCTCGGCGCTTTAGCTGTAACTTTAATAGGCAGAAGAGGCTGTATGTCAGCAACTGTCATGGATCCCTTTAAAAAAGAAGCTATCTGGGGCAAACTGACACTGTCTAGGTCCATAAAAATGTTAATGGCATTTGGATATGTTTTACTATAGATGAAATACAGACTGAAAATCTTACACAGTGAAGGAAAAAATGTGAGGAAACCGAAATGTTCTAAGAGAAACATCTTTTCGAGGATATGGACGTGGTGGATTATGGCCTTAACTCTCTCTTTGTGTGTGAAGGCCCAGAGTCTCAACAGTGGGAAAATAAAGCGACCTGTTTGTGTTTAGTTTCGCAGAGAAAAATAAAAACAACCTTTTGTCAAACTATGCGATGTTACAAAGAGCTGCTAAGCTTACTCCCACATCACGTCACAACGTTCATTAACTTGATTAAAATACTTTTAAAATTAATTTCATCTCGGCGTTCTCATGCGCACTCCGTGATTTAATTATACGATCGAAAAAAGAAATCCCTTTGAACGTGTAAATTTAATGGAAGCGTATTTTTCCCAACAAACACCTTTCGTTTAAAGCGTAACATAACGAGCTGTTTTGTTGCGTTCATAATGTAAATTCCAAGAAAGAATTTTAATTAGATTCTAAACAAATACAAACCGTCGAGCAGATTGGGGGTTGGGGCATACAACAAAAGACAAGGGTCAACCGTACGTACGGGCAAAACAAAATGCCAGTAAGTAAATTAACTAACAATGACCTCTTTATACGCGTTTTACGCACACATTCGTCGTTGGCTCGTTTCCGAGGAAACCTATCCTTTGGTTGAATATTTAATAGAGTCGCGGTTTCACTGGCTTTTCTTAAGGAATTATCTTGTCCGGAGTCCGGAAGCTACTGTTTATTTACTAATTAACTATTTTAAACTGTTTGTTTTTGTCTTTTAACAACTTAACTATCGCTAATAGCGATAAAGCTACCAGTTCTTAGTCTTAATGTTTTCCTTAATTGTACGACTTGTACGTATCATATAGATGGTGTAAATTCATAAAGAATTTTAACTAAGTAATTAATTCATTAATTTTATCTACTGAAAAACGAAACAGTTGTAACAAATATTAATAGATATTATAAGTAATATTATAAATACGTATTATATTAAATCATGGACTTATAAAAAGTTGGACGTAGTCCCGCTGAAACAAAAACTGTGTCACTAGAGTCGGCCACATTTCCACGTGTGCGCTGTCAGGTTGTCACTGATAGGCTGACACATATACACAAGTTTGCGCGTGTAATGGACCCACTGATGTGTGTATGTGTGCGTGTCAGCCTGTATGTGACAGCGCACACTTGCATATTATATGGCCGACTCTATGGACACAGTTTTTGTTTTAGCGAGACTACGTCCGACTTTTTTTAAACGTCCATGATATTAAATATGGACGTTACTCAGATAATACTATCTGACCCAAAACTAAACAAAATTTGTATGGTGAGAACCAGACAGCTGATAATACTTCAATAGTTGTAAATACATATTTACGATTTATAAAAACACCTAACTAAATACACGACTATCATCGACACATTCATCACACATCATGTTTCAGTTCCTAGTATATTTTTTAATATATCTGATCGTCCACCCTTACTGTTTTCATTCCTACCATTGTATAACAGTAAGTCCGGGGCTTTTTTTTGGTGTAAATCTGTTTAAACCCGTCTGCTCCATGGACCTACGTCGCCGCAATGGACCCTGGCTTATTAGTTTAGGCCCCTATTACGTTACGGTATGTAAGTACAAAGAGGCTTTATTAAACCACATCGGGTCGTGTATTTTTTGTAGCGCCCCGAAGACTCCGAGGATAACTATGTTTGGTTTCGCTGTGACATCTGCTGTTTGTTCAGCTGAACGTTGAACACCGCAAAAACAATACGGCCTTAGTTGCGACACAAGAACTGATTTCTGTCAAAGTCAGCCTTAGTCTCAGTGCTTGAGTTTTTACTGTGATTGTGTCTTCAGTGTTTATTCTGATGAAAGACAGTTGCTGTGACTTTTGAATGTACTTTTTGGACAATGAACTATCATTATTAGTAGTAACTAATATAATAAAAGCGAATGTTTGGATGTTTTTTGCTCAATCGGGTTGAAATTTGAAACACGGTTAGATTATAAATATATTATAGTCTGGAAAAACACACATGGAAGCTTTTATCATGGAAAAATAAAGTAAATGGGAATTACACGGGTAGCACCGCAGAGTATTGCTAGTCGTATAATTAATCCTGCAACTTCGCTCATGGAAAATTTTGTAAAGGAGATCAGAGAGAGTCATTTTAATGAGAATGATTGATGAGATTTCATTTTTTCGGGATAATAATTAGTTTATTCTATTCCAATCTATAATCTGTTTGCGTTCCAAATTTAAGTCTCGTTTCAATAGTTTACTCGGCAGATAAAAGTTTCAAGTTTTGTTTTTCTAGTGAAATTCATATTTGAAGTCAGTCACAAAAATTAATTCGAACCAAATTCATGAGTCAGAATTACGGCTGCTGAGATTTCAGTTGCGTTTAATTTCGTACTTCCGTTAATATAACCCGGAGGATGATCGAGTTCAGACCATTAATCGCGTTATGTGTTGATTAAAATGCTAAAATTAATGCCGGTTACGAGAGATTTATATTGCGCATTGCTAATTTCTCCCAGTTCCGTAATTATGCTTTCGGGACGGAGGGAAGGGTGCTCCGGATTTTTTTTTTATTTAATTACCCGGGTGCTATGACAAACAGAAAAACGGTTGCCCGCTCATATATTTTGTTGCTATATTTTTGTAATGTTTTGGTGCAAAATTTTTACCTGTTTTTAGGGTTCCGTAAAACGTAAAAACGGAATCCTTTTAGATTCGTCATGTCTGTCTATCTGTCTGTCTGTCCGTCCGTATGTCACAGCCACTTTTTGCCGAAACTATGAGAACTACACTGTTGAAACTTGGTAAGTAGATGTATTCTGTGAACCGCATTAAGATTTGAACAAAAAAAAAAAAAAAATTAGGGTTGCCCCCCATACTGAGAACTGAAACTCAAAAATGGTTTTTTCATCAAACCTACACGTGTGGGGTGTCTTTCGATAGGTCTTCAAAAATGATGTTGAGGTTTCTAAAATCATTTTCGTCTACACTGAAAAATTTGCGCGAGAGACACTTCCAAAGTGGTAGAATGTGTCCCCCCCCTCTAACTTCTAAACTAAGAGAATGAAAAATCTAAAAAAAAATATATGATGTTCATTACCATGTAAACTACCAACGAAAATTGGTTTGAACTCGATCTGATGAGTAGTTTTTTTTGTACGTCATAAATACACTATTATTAAAACTTCGTTCAAAGTTACAACGAACTACAAGAACTATGTGTACTAGGTATATTATGTTTCTTGCTGCAACGGAACCCTTCATGGGCGAGTCCAACTCGCACTTGACCACTTATTTATTTTGTTCTCAATTTTTTATATAACTACCACATACAAGTGACACAAACATACTTCCTACCGGTGTAATGTGTCGTGTGTTATTACGACGGGTTGAATATAGAATCGACTAGCAGCGCCCCGCGGTGTTACCCGCGTAGCTCCCGTTGTTCCCGTTGTTTTTCGGGATAAAAAGTAGCCCATGTGTTCTTCCAGGCTATAATCTATATGTGTTCCAAATTTAAGCCCGATCCGTTCATACGTTAGGACGTGATTGGGCAACAAACATCCAAATATCCAAACATCCATACATTGACATTTATAATATTAGCAGGATTGTATTGTTTTTTAAACTTTCGTGGTTTGAACACATAATGTTTATACTGTACGGGGCTTCAACACGATATATGTAAATCATAGAATCGAAAATGAAAATGAAAATCAATCGATTGGTTTGATTGGACTTTGTTGACTTTGATTGGATTGTTAGGATCAAGACGATTACGGCTGGTAATAATGATGACATGTACATGAGTAATGTAATAATATTCCTCTATAACTGAATGTTTAACTTAGTGCACTTTGCAATAAATATTTTGATAGAATGTTCGGTTCTCCTGAAAATTCAATAGTAATTTTAAAACGAAATTTGATTTTGCGAACTTTGTTACCAGGTCCACCGTTGTTCCATCGACAGATGAAACGGCGCGGCGTGCAATATGATTATATTTATCTCCATGATGTTATTTATAAAACGCAAATAACGATGGTTTTTCTCTCAAATCGTTTGGTAACAGCGAAAATTACTTTAACGTCTCTCATTATGGAAATTTATGGACTCTATAATATAGTTTCGATTTAAAATCGTCTGTAGGAGCCGGCCTACTGTCCGGTATGCGCAAGCAAACAACTCACGAGCTTTTGAAATAACTTTTATACAATGAATCCGGGACTCATTTCCTTTCCGATTTAAGAAAAATCCACCGCACCACACCAAAGTATGATTCTCGGAATAGTGTTTAGGCAATACTTAGAACTTTTATATTTCGGTATGTGATGGGAATCCATATTACACGCTTTATTAAAAGGGCTCATAGCCTCAGCCTACCTACCGAACTGTGAGCTAACACAGAGAGCGCAGTGTCCTAATAACTTAAGCTTAGGACTAAATGTACTTACTTATGTAGAATATACTTTAACTTAAGTTGGACTAGACTGGCCATACCACGCGAATTAATAAAAAAACCTTAACGCGTACATGAAGTATACACAAAGAATATCTGACTGTATTCCATATGCTTACTTAACCATACTTACTCGAACTCACTGAGTACTATTTTTCGAAATAACTTCTTATACGCCGCGCCGCCGCCGTCTACCTGGCGAAAGTAAATTTTCTAGCCTACATAATTAGATATTATGTCTTCAAAAAATTAAAGTTTTTGTTTTGAAAATGAGAAAAGCTCGCAATATATCCTATCGCATTATTTAACGCGCCAAAAATGTACTATGTATGTTTTAAACAAAAACACTTCTTATCAATTAATTATCATTACATAATACCTGTACCGCGGTTTCACCCGCGTAAATTTAACGTAAGAACCTTAAACGAAGTATCACAAAACATTTAAAAAAATGTTTGTCTGTAAAGTCGGTTTACTGACGATAGAACGTGACAACGTCTTAAGAAAATACTGATGGAATGGTAGCATTTTTCAAAAGAAAATTTTAATTTCATTTGTTTAATAGATTTGTATGTAAAAAGTAATCAGTAGAATTTAGTCATTTTCAATCAAAACAATGCAAAAAAGCTTTTAGATGCCGGGCATCGAACCCGGGGCATTTCACATGCAAAGCGAACGCTCTACCACTGAGCTACATCCCCGCTTGAACTACTGGTCGAAATAATTAATACAACTGTAACAAACATACGGGGAGGCAACGACCGACGGTAACGACCAACGGTAACGGTACATGACGTCATGTTTTGTGGGCGTGCAGCCGGCTTCATCGAATTATAAGACGTTATCACGTCAAAAAGATGAATAGCATCGGTAAGCCCGTTCTCAAGTTATTTCGTTACAACTAAAAATAGGGGTTAATTTTTATACGTATAGATAGTTTCTTTCACATTCGTTCCAAGTAGCATTTTACGGTCTTCTTCAAATGTCAAACCATGTCTTTTATTTTTTGAGAGCTAAAAGACAAACATACTTGGTGTGCCACCGGACCATTCTGTGAGCGATGCAGTAGCTCTGTTCTTAATTAAATTACATCCGCCGGCCAGCGGTAAGACAACAGAATTTAGAGCGAGAGGAAATTTTAAAAATATGTTCGTAGAGGGCTTTTACGATCTTATTATCACTTATTCTTCTGTTTATGGGAGAATAATGAACATTGTATTAAGCCATTCTATTTTAAACAGTCAGTTGCTCAGAGTCCGCCTAGGGAAGTACCACACAGTACACACACACAAAGTAGTTTTGTACTATTTATTGTATATTATTCGTGTATGGTAGGGACTATATTGTGACTAGCTTGGCTTCGCTCGTCGGTGTTATAAGTTATCATTTAAAAAACAACAAATATACCTTGAATGCGGTAATCTCGAAAACTGTAGTCCGTTCGGAGATTAGCCCATTCAAACGAACAAACAGTTCAGCTACGTTCATTTTAGCACAAGTTATGATGTGTATTCTAGGATGTATTATTGCCATCTGGCAAAACAACCACAAAGAGTAGTCTGCTAACGTAATTAGATTATTTATATAAGCACTAAAACCCAGCTACATAGGAATGGACACGCTTTGCGGGAAAGGCGACACACCATTGCATAGCGAAATTAAAATATCAACATTGACTGATAGGTATATTTTAATATGTATTTCTCTATGATTCTCATAATTGTTTTCCTTCATTAAAGATCAAGCTCAGTGGAGATCGGACTATCGGACCCACACATATTCGTGTCGTGGTCACTGTCTTTGTCAGTTCGTATTTACCTGTGTCGATTACAGGCCTCCTCTTCCTTGTGCCACTGACATCTCATTCTATCTTGAGCCTTTCTCTTCCACCCGTGTCCTGCAATAGTTCTAAAGCAATTGACGCAACTAGCTGTTGGGCTGCAAATGGAAACCTTGTCCGCAACCGGTTGTGCATCTGCTCCTACCATCGCCACCTCTGGCACGCGTCTTGATTAAGTAACTTTTGACCCACATGATACGGTCACCTACATATATCTGTTGCTTTCGTCCTTTTTATTTCCATATTACGGACTCTGTCTTTTAAACTAATATGGCCTAGCGTGGAGTGCTCCATTCCCATATTCAGAGAGAACACAGAACATTATAATCGGTTACTTATTTTACTTGCAAAATTCTTAAATCCTACTAAAGATGGTTGTAAAACTTTGTCATATAAGTTTGCAAAATTACCACTTTGATAGGTAAACTTTCTTAAACAAATACCGTGTAAAATACAAACTACAGACTAACAGTTTATGCAGATCTTAAATCCATCCCTTGAGAAGTAAAATAGGAGCGTATTTTCTCCGACAACTGTCTGTTACGTTCCAACAGCTGTGAAATTGCATATCCTGCAAACGCTGAATTTTATACTGTTTCAATTCGAGCCAATTACTAATTTGACGTTTTTTGGTGAACTCTCAAAAGCTAAAAATATAATTTATTCTTTAAAATTTGAATTCCGATTATGATTAAATTAGTGATTTAATATTTAGTAAATTTGTTAAGTATAATTAACTAGCGACCCGCCCCGTCTTCGCACGGGTGCAATGCTGATACTAAATATACTAATTAAATTGGTTATTGTGAGTTATTCCTAAGAGGTAGACATATAATATCATAGTGAGCCTTTTTGTAAAAAGATAAGGTGTACAATACTGGAGTACATTATTTTGATCTATCTCGTAGCGTTCAGCCAGCGTTTGTGATTTAAGCCCAAAAATTGTGTTTATTTATGACATCGCTTTAGAAATCTTTATTACCAGTGGCTCTCTTCTTTACTATGCACGTATTCTACATATCAACCTTTCTCTTGAATCACTTCATCTATTAAAAACCCGCATCAAAATCTGTTTGGTACTTTTAAAGATCTAAGCATACATAGGGACAAAGCAGCAAAAAGCAAAAGGGGAAAAGCAGCGCCGCTGCCTCGCTGCTTTTGCGACCTAATGTGAAGGCACCCTAAGTCCCACTGTGAAAATGGTCTTCACAACACTTAAAATCTAGCCAATGTCTCTAAAGCCGCGTACTTAACTTGACCGAAAACTGCAGAAACAAGAAATAACAGCCATTATCAGTGAGACCTCGCAATTAGCGCCCCCATAAGATGCAATTACTAGATTGTTATCCTCTGGACGGACGCCAACTGCGACTCGGGCCCGACGCAAATGTTTTCTCGGTTTCAGTCGTACTCGATTAAGATAAAGCCCTCCTTTTATCTTGGTTTGAAGCGGGAGAAATACGAGGCCATTTGTATACGACAAGATATTGCAAAAGACTGGCTCTGGCCTAGGTCTTGAGTTTCAAAATGTTGGATTGGACGCTTACATTTTTCTCATTTCGATTTTTTGGGGAAAAAAATGTGGTCTATAAGAAAAATGCGGAGGCGTCTAACCGCGAATTCGGGTATTAGATTGTTACTAAACTTAGAAAAATGTTTTCTTTATTTCGGTAATAATGCTACGATATAAATCAATTAGAATTTAAAACAACTATGTGTTTGATAGTCATGAATAGCTATGTTATTGTTACTCAGTAAACTATCATACGTTTGCCAACGTAAAGGTTTGTGCCGTATTTAACTTAGTAAATATGGTATGGTAACTACGTAAGTATGTTAGGCTTTTAGACTTAAGGTAGGTATAGGGGGGTCCTGCGCCGTAGCGCTAACCCCAAAGTCCGATAGGTAGTAGAGGCACATACCGCCGGCTAAAATAGGCCCGTTCTAAAAAAAAAATCAAAAAAATTGGTGGACATTTCACACACGACACCATCTGACCCCAAACCAAAGCTTGTATCATGGACGCCAGATTAGCTGATACTGACAAAGTTGTAAATACATCCGTATAAAAACACATATTAATGAAGGAAGTATTTTCGTTGGTCACAATTCTATTCATCGTCGCAGGTGAGATGGTTCGAGCAGCAACGCGAGAAGCGGAGAATGAAACGGGACTTCACTCCGTACGACCGGGCCGCGTTTGCGCAGCTGTCGCGGCGGCTGCCGGCGCACCGGACACACCATCGCGCGCTCGCCACGGCCGCCTTCTTCCCCGACCCGCTGTTCAAGGAACAGTGGTACTTGGTGAGTATTGTTTACGTATCATTTTTAACTGGCTTCGAAACTCGTCTCGTCTCGTCTCCTACTCACTGGACTTAGATGTTATCGAGTGTTGTTACTGTTACTTCACTCTTCAAGTAGAATGAGTAACTTATCACTTACAGCGTAGTATCGTTACTTATTACCGGTAGAGACATGGGATCATCTGCATTTTTGTTGATTATTCTTTGGGAAACGTTTTAAAGTTTTTTTTAGCTCCGCATAGTAGGAGTTCTATTGCCGACACCTACAAAAGGGTCATCCCTTCTTCTTTGAGTATTTTTGTCTTCCACAAGCGTCCAATTCGAGGCATTTCATACAAAAAAATATCTAAGATAAACATTTATTTGTCATTTTAAGCACTACAAAAATTGTAGTGAGAGTACGTCACTGAAAGCTTTCAACTCCTTGAGGTAGAGAAATAAAAAAACATCGTCCCATTTGTACCTCAAGAATTGAATTACGTAGAGAACCTACAAAAACAACGTATATTTCTTTGAGACAAGTAGCACTTACCTGTAATCGTGTGTCAACAGAACGGAGGTGCCAAGGATGGACTGGATATGAACGTCGCGCCGGCGTGGCAGAAAGGGTACACTGGGAAGGGTGTAGTTGTCTCCATCCTGGATGACGGTATACAAACTAACCATCCGGATCTAGCACAGAATTATGTAAGTAAATTGATAACATCCAACTATACTGATTAGAGATTACTCATCGTTATGTGTATAGCGACAAAATACGGTGTTACAAGTAATTTTTCTATCATCCCCTGTATAATCCTAATCCCTTATGGATTCAGTATTATGTATGTGAATGAGTAAAATAAAATTATTCATATAACTACATTTAATTATTTTGTATCATCAAAAGTAGTAGTCAAAATTTATCGGATTTAATATAAGATTACCGTTGCAGTGATATTGTACTCAGCCCTAACAAGCGCCTTTAGTTGTAGTTTGAAGCTGAACTTTCGGTTCCAACATGCGGGTCGCCTATCTAATGCAGCTTTGTAACGATGAAACTAGCGCGGTCGCTAGGATTTTCATTCTGGATGGCAGATTAAATCTATCCCAAAATTTACTCTCGAAAAGTTCTTAACTTATTTATATTACTCTAAATAAGTTCTGTTTGTTTCAGTGGTTTACTAAAACAAGTAAACGAAATTAGGCACTTATTACAGTATTTACAAATACCTACGAAAGTGCAAAAGAATAGTTCCTTGCTTTACCTAACTCAGATCGATAATAACTGTATTGGAAATATCGGACTCGTGAAGGCAAATTCAAAAACTTAAAAAATGTAGACCATCAAGTTAAATTCGTGTATTTTTGTTTTAAAATGTATTTTATTTGGCGCAGGATCCCGTTGCGTCGACTGATATCAACGGGAACGATGATGATCCCATGCCTCAAGACAATGGAGACAACAAACATGGCACGAGATGTGCTGGCGAGGTGGCAGGGGTAGCTTACAATCAAGTCTGCGGAGTTGGTGTCGCCTACAATGCCAGTATAGGTGGAGTTAGGATGCTGGACGGAGTAGTCAATGATGCGGTAGAAGCAAGAGCTTTGGGGTTGAATCCGGACCATATAGATATATACAGTGCTTCGTGGGGGCCAGAGGATGATGGGAAGACAGTCGATGGTCCAGGACCATTAGCTAGAAGGTAGGTCATATATCCAACATAACAAACAACATAAAGAACAAATGAAACAGTAAACTATTGTCTATTGTTTAAAACTAGGCACTAAATTCATTTTTTTTTTGTTATTTCAGAGCCTTCATTTATGGTGTTACAAGTGGACGACGTGGTAAAGGCTCGATATTCGTGTGGGCATCCGGCAATGGTGGCAGACACACAGACTCTTGTAATTGTGACGGTTACACGAACAGTATATTTACGCTATCAATTTCTAGTGCAACTCAAGGAGGATTCAAACCATGGTACCTCGAAGAATGTTCGTCAACTTTAGCTTCGACTTACAGTTCAGGGACTCCCGGACACGATAAAAGTGTTGCTACAGTAGACATGGACGGCAGATTGAGACCTGATCATATATGTACTGTCGAACATACAGGAACATCGGCATCTGCACCCTTAGCAGCTGGTATATGTGCATTAGCTTTAGAAGCAAACCCAGATTTAACATGGAGAGATATGCAATATTTAGTTGTATTAACGTCTAGACCTAGTCCTCTAGAAAAAGAAACCGGATGGATAGTAAATGGGGTCAAGAGAAAAGTTAGTCACAAATTTGGATACGGTTTAATGGACGCATCGGAAATGGTAAGTTTAGCCGAACAATGGATATCAGTCCCGCCCCAGCATATCTGTAAATCTCAGGAAATCAACGAAGATAAGCAAATCGAATCTTCGTTCGGGTACACTCTCAATACTCACATGGATGTGAATGGTTGCAGTGGCACTGTAAACGAAGTGAGACATCTCGAGCATGTTCAATGTAAAATATCGCTAAGATTCTTCCCTAGAGGAAATTTGAGAATTCTTTTGACATCTCCGATGGGGACAGTATCGACACTGCTATTCGAAAGGCCTCGTGACGTTGTCAGTTCCAATTTCGACGACTGGCCATTCCTCAGTGTTCACTTCTGGGGTGAACACGCTGAAGGTAGATGGTCATTAAAAGTAATCAACGCTGGCAATAGGCATGTCAACCAACCTGGCATACTCAAAAAATGGCAGCTGATATTCTACGGCACATCGGTAGATCCCGTAAGATTACGTTCGAAAAGACCTTCGCCAGTGGCTCCTCCGTTTGCATTCCCGACCGCCGCGGACGGTTACGAAACTATCGGTGATTCTTTTTACAATACTGACGCGTTTGTCAACTATCAAAACTTTCCAAGTTTATTTGCCGCCGGATCCGACCCGGAGAAGGCGGTAGCCCGTCTCGATGGACATAACGTTCCCTCACCGCATGGGGAAAATGTCCTCGCTGATAGCAATGACAAGCGTGTCATACACCAATGTGATCCCGAATGCGATTCCCAAGGATGCTATGGAAAAGGACCTACGCAATGCATAGCCTGTAAACATTACAGATTAGACGACGCATGCGTTTCTCGATGCCCTCCAAGAAGTTACGCGAACCAAGGGGGAGTTTGTTGGCCGTGTCACGAGTCCTGCGAGACTTGTGTCGGCCCTGGACAAGATTCTTGCCTAACGTGTGCTCCGGCACATTTACTCGTAGCAGATTTAGCTGTGTGCTTGCAGCAGTGTCCGGATGGATACTGGGAAGACACTGAATCATCAACGTGCCGACCGTGCGCAGCTCATTGTGCCACTTGCTCTGAACGCGCAGACGGATGCACTTCTTGTGAACACCATTTGTTACTCCACGATGGGACATGTATCGCCTCCTGTCCCCCTTCTTACTACGAGACTGAAGACTATACCTGCGCCAAATGTCATAATTCATGCGACACCTGCGAGGGCCCCGGTGAAGCGCAATGCGTGACTTGCCACCCGTCCAGCTACGCTATCGAAGGGCGATGCGTGACTACCTGTCCTGCAGGGCATTATGCTGATAAAAAGAGAAAAGAATGTATGAAGTGAGTATTTTTAGTAATCGTTGTAGGATTACTTGAGCGGGTATTATTCACAATGTTGCTTTTTTCGCCAGATGTCCTGTGGGCTGTTCGTCTTGTACTACCACGTTGTGCCTCTCGTGCGAAGCGAACTGGGAACTGAACAAGAAAGTGAAGTGCGTCCCGTCGGGGTCAGAGCAGTGCGGGATCGGACAGTACACCGACGGACGGAGTTGTCAGAGTTGTGACTCGGCGTGTGAGACCTGTTTCGGTGCAAGCGACGAACAATGCTTGACTTGTCCTTCGCCTAATCTTCTTCAGGACCACAAGTAAGTTTTTTTTTATTATTTCTTTTGACAGGTTATTGCCATAGAGATAAATCATCTTATGTATCAGAGTAATGAAAGCAATGCGGTGCTAAGTAATGATTTGGTCTCTTTGTGTTCCAATAGGTTTGTGTTGTTATAGTCAGGCGTCTTGCTAACCGTCAGGCACATATTCTATTCATCCCGTCGCTCCATACTATAAAACACCAGGATGTTAATTTCACTAAATAATTCAACTAGTACATTTTTATAATATAAATAAATATAAATATAAATATTGGTGGACAATTCACACACAACACCATCTGACCCCAAACTAAGCAAAGCTTGTGTGATGGCGGCCAGATAGCTGATATAATACTTATATAATTTTAAATACATACTTATTATACATAGAAACACCCAGACACAGTGCAAACATTTGAATTCATCACACAAATATTTGCACTGGGTGGGAATCGAACCCATCGAACCCGAAATAATATTAATGATAATAGTTTTACGATGTTTATTTCGTTTTAGTTATTGTTGGTCTTACGCTGGACCGCCATCTCGCCCGATGTTAAGCGACCATGCGAGTTACTAAGACGGTTTGTTATTAAAATGTGGATTAAAGAAACTGATTATTTCTTAAGTTTATTTTAGTAATAAGATTATAGAAAGTTGTGCAACTTTTTTGCTGCATAATAAATTGCTTGCAAAGTCCCGGGTCCCCCTTGTTTGAATTACTTATAAGCCTTGTTAAACTCACTTATCGACTTCGCTGTACTGTATAATATTAAATGTTTTAAATTACATTTAGAAGTTAACAGATTATTACCGACGGTAGGATATGTCAATATTATTATATTTTATTCATTACCACCCGTAAAACAAAAAATAACTTAAAAATTCTACTCCTACTATGTCAATGTATGGATGTTTGGATGTGTGTTGCTCAATCACGTCCTAACGTATGAACGGATTGGGCTGTAATTTGAAACAAAGATAGATTATAGTCTGGAAGAACACATAGGCTACACATAGGCTTTTTATCCCGAAAAAACAACGGGAACAACGGTAACTACGCGGGTAAGATCGCGGGGGGCTGCTAGTATACTATATAATAAAAATCCTACAAATATTATAAATGCGAAAGTTTAGATGTTTGTTGCTCAATAACGTCGGAACGTATAGACATATAGGGTTATAGACTGGAATGACACAGAAGCTATTTGTTATTCCGTTATTTTCGATAAGGTATCACGTGAAAATAACGGTAATGGGGGCTACGCGGACAAAACCCCGAGGCGCTGCTAGTCATTCATAAACTATATCCATAGTTTCTTCTGTCTACTTCTACAACGGAGCATCTCATTTTGAATAATTTACACGCAACATTTCCCTTAACAAACCAGAAAAGCTCTTTCACTGTGGCAGTTGCTCGCTTGAACCGCACAGCGCCGAACCAAGCTCTAATCGGATTTCTATTCCACAGGAACTGAACATTTTACTGTACAAAAAGTATCCTATTCCGCCTCGCTTTTCCGCTATCTCTGTGTAAAATTCACACCGATATTCTGACAACTCGAGGCCTGGGCGCCCAAGGTTTTGACAGGTTTCCAATAGTGCCATGTATTTTAGTTACGCTCTAGTTGTACTCTGTTTTTAGTGAAAACAATGCGTCCTGAGCATTATTTTTACTACAAACAGTCGACTTTCTTGCTACGAAAAACGTAATTTCGAAATAAACTCGCGACTTTTCTACTCCGGTTCTACTTCGTTTCGTCCGATCGAACTCATCGAACATTGTTTGACGTTTAAATGTGCAAAGCAAAGCTTTTTTTTTTATTTTAATTTTTTTAATACGTACAACAGAATACAGTCGATAGCGTAATAGTTAGATTAGAACTTAACTTTAGATCTAGACAGCATTCCTAATGGATACGTATACAGCATGATTATATGTACTAGTATTTGTTACGAGTTTCACAATAAAAAAAAGTTGATTAAAAAGGAAGAGAAAAGAGATAGATAATTAGAAACAAGCAAATCACAAGAATACTAACAAGCTATAGCCAAAGAGATTTCCGTTTATAATTTATAATTTTATAACTTTAATTAGAATAGGGTAGAACATTTAAACGGACGAAACGACAGATCGAAGTAGAGCCGGCTTAGGAAAGTCGCGAGTTTATTTCGAAATTACGTTTTTCGTAGAAAGAGAGTAGGCGTCCTGGTACGGAGCTCATGATACTTGATTCAAGCTTGTACCTTGAAATAAATAAATATCGGTAGACATTTCACACACAACACCACCTGACCCCAAACAAAGCAAATCTTGTACTATGGAAGCCAAATAGCTGATAATATAATACGTATATATATATATAGTTTTTTAAATACATACTTATTATACATAGAATCATCCAGACCCGGCACAAATACTTGTATTCAACACACAAATGTTTGCACTGAGTGGGAATCGAACCCACGAACCTCGACTTCGCAAGCAGTCTCACTACCAACTAAGCCACAAGGGCAGTCTAAATGATGATCGATAATGTTTATAAATATATATGTATCTGTCGTAGCCAATTAGCTTAATCTACCTTTCAACTAACAGCCTAGCCTGTTTATTAAGAGTGCGCCTAAAGCCAGGAAAAAATCAGATTTCACCCGCGCGACGCGTTTCTTAATGTGATGTACATAAAGTCGAGAATAGCATGACACAGTTTGGAGGAAAAATCAATATTTAATCAGGAGTCCATTTTTGACCAAGTTTTATTTAATTACTCAATAACTAAACATAAATTTAAAAAAGTGTTCGGTTACTTTACTAGAACGTACAAATAGGAATTTTATTACCAAAAAATAATGTGGGGTCATCGCTGATAATTTCGCGTCCTCGAATTAAAACGGGTTTTTTCGGTGTCATTTTTATTTTTTTATTGTAAAAAAACTCTGATCTATTTTTAAAATTCTATTCGGTTATTGTGCTTTTTCTTGAATGTACCCACACGTCAATATTTTTTTTGTCATAGTTTTTAGTTTCTTAACTTCAGTGAGCGGCGTCGAAAATGTCATTTTTTCGTTTTCTGGCTTTAGGCGCCCCCTTAAACAGCGCCATTTAATCAAACAGGCAGATAACTTAGTTCGTTGACATTTATTTACTTGCCTAGCCTGTTCATATAATTTAGTTACACTTTCTGCCTTGTCTAAATGCGCATTTTTTGTATGTCTTCTTTAATTACGGATTATTTTTCAAAGACATCTCATTACTTAAAAACCCACACGGCGAAACGGAATGTCCTGTGTAATTTATTTAATTTCCATACGGAAAACTCTAACGAACCACGTTTTTTGTCATTTAGACGTGACCGGACAGTCTTTACCTTTGAAAAAAAAGAACTTTTAATTGTTTAAATACGTTACCAAACAATTAGAATGCGCGTATTAACTTCAGAAAGTGCAGTCACAATCATAAAAAACCGTTTCGTTCGGATTTCACACGTATAGATTAAGTAAAAAAATGTAAACAATTAAATAATAATGTCAAAAAATATTGATTTTAAATACAATCAAATTATACAATTAATAATAGTCAACTCACATTACAAAAAAGTACGTAAAACTCAGTGAAAAAATAAATTCATAGTAGTATAATTGCAAAAGAATCAGGTCAGTACGTAGTAACCTGCCATTCTGTAGCCCAACTGAATCGCCTTTGGCTTTGTTATTGCTGTCTCTATAATTTCAAACGAAAAGAAAAGAGAGCGCAATATCAAAGCTACGACAGTTTTAGTTAGGATAGTAGACCTCACGGAGTTAGTATCACTTGTTTTTTTTAACTGACTTCAAAAAATGAGAAGGTTCTCGGTCGTATGTTTTTTGAAGTGAAAACTTCTTTTGGCCCACCATATACATATTTTCCGTGAACTGTGAATTGAAGTGACCGTATCGTTTCGTAAATGAATGTAACCTTCGGGTAAGCTCGGATGATCTAGATGACCATGGTCATAGCCGCGCTCGTCGGTTTCACCCGCGTAGTTTCCAAAGTGAGCTCTCAATCAATGAAATCAAAATCAAATTCTGAGTTATAAGTTTCACTTCTATCGGCAGTTCCTATGACCAATACCAATTTTTTTTTTGTGTATAATTATGTTACGCGATAGCTCCGTTAATGGTAAATCAATTTTGATGGTTCTTTTTTTGTTTGATAAATCATAGTTCACAAGTGGTTCTATATAAATTTTATCAAAATCGGTGTGGCGGTTTTTGAAATAAATATGAACAAAAAACTAAAGATTTCTTTCATACCTACTACAGATAGTGCAATCCACGAAGACGCGCCCCACTGTTCCTCCTAACCGTTTATAGTATATGTGTGCAAGCTTCCGTCAATGTTTGTGTGTTATCGGTACACACTAATTACCTATGAATGCACACGCACACTACAATGACTGGTGAATGGTTCGCGACTGACGCTCGGAGCAAACGCGATTGGTGGAGAAAAAAATTGGTAGGGCTCGTCTTCGTGGATTGCACTATCTATATACCTACCTCGATGACTTAGTGATTAATTTGAAATTTGGTCGAGTGCATGAATTTAATTTTACATTGAAGTTGGCTTTTGTTGTTTATTTTCGGAGAAAATTAACTATTCGAGGCTTATTTTAAGTTAATTTATTGTATAGATGTGAAACTAAGTGTACACCCCTCCGCAGATGCGTGGCAGAATGCAGCCGCGGGTACTACGCCGAAGGCGGTCGCTGTTCGCGCTGCGTGCATGGGTGTTCCGAGTGCGCGTCTCGTCTCAACTGCACCTCATGCGCTGGTTCGCTGAGACTGCAGTCGGGGTCGTGTAGGACTACCTGTGCTGACGGGTAAGTATCATCACCGTGTTCTGGTTAAAAAGGGCAAAGTTTCCATAGAAATTACAGGCATAGCATAGCAACCCACTATCTCTCCCTCCCCCCCCCCCCACGCGAGAGAGAAAGAGATTGACTTGGGTGAGATCTGACTCGACACCCTTTCCGTCTTGAAAATCATCGTCATCATCAGCCTGTGTTCGTCCACCGCTGGACATAGGCCCATAGGCATAATACGCCACTCAGCCAAAACATCCTCGGTCTTACGTTTCCAACCGCTACCAGCTGCCTTTTGTATATCGTCACTCCATCTAGTCTTAAGGCGTCCTACCCTCTTGAACACCTCACGTAATTAATGGACCCCCAAACACCCAGACATAGAACAATTTTAGCTATACATTGATTTATTGAGTGCCTATTTGTGTGTTAGGTACTACGCTGACCGCAGCACGTGTTCGAAGTGCTACCTGTCGTGCCGCACGTGCATCGGGCCGCGGCGCGACCAGTGCGCCTCGTGCCCGCTAGGCTGGCGTCTGGCCGCCGGCGAGTGTCGCCCCGAGTGCCCGCAAGGTAAACTATGGAAGTTTGTGGACTAAGTAGCGGTTACTCGGTTTTAGCAGCGCAATTCCCGTTTCCGTTGTAAAAAGTATTCTAGACCATAATCTCACATAATAATAAATAATTAATCTTATATTTCAAGTGTTATACGATAAAAAAAAACAGATTCATTAAATGGGCCATAAATTGTAAACGGTAAGTTTTCCAAAAAAGTTTACGGGCAAGAAAAGATGCGATTAATGGTGATGATGATGATTGTTGCCCAATAGTTTCCAAGGTACCACACATTTTTTTGTCAAGATGGCGCTTGAAGCTCCACCTGGATTTGTTAACATTTTGTGATTTTATGCTCAAACTTTATAAAGCAAAGAAGTTGGAACGAAAATGTAGTGCAAAGTTGACAAAAAAACGTATAATTTTACTGGCCTAATTGCGTCGTAGTAAAATTGTTTATTTGTATGTCTGTATTGCCAGGTTTCTACCAGACAACAGACGGATGCCGGCACTGCCACCACTACTGCCGCGAGTGCGACGGCTCAGGCCCGCTTCGTTGTACGTCGTGTCCGCCGCGGTTCACTCTCGACGGCGGCCTCTGTATGGAGTGTCTGGGAGCGCAGTACTACGAGCCCGGCAATGGAACGTGCCGTGGCTGCGATCCCACTTGCAAGACCTGCACGGGACCGTCGCAGTTCAGCTGCACCGCTTGCGAGCGGCCGAGGAAGCTAGATAGGTGAGGGTTTCTAGAAAATGTGTATGTTATAAGAAGTATACGGTCGATGGCGGCCTCTGTATGCAGTGTCAAGGTGAGCAGTACTACGAAACCGGCAATGTAATGTGTCAAGTGTTGCGATCCCACTTTCAAGACCTGCACGGGACCGTCACAGTTCAGCTGCACCGCTTGCGAGCGGCCGCGGAAGCTAGATAGGTGAGGAGAGATTCTGGAGAATTTGTATGCTATGATAAATAAACAGTCGACGGCGGCCTCTGTATGGAATGTTAAGGTGTGGAGTACTACGAAACCAGCAATGTGATGTGTCAGTGCTGCGATCCCACTTGCAAGACCTGCACGGGACCATCGCAGTTCAGCTGTACCGCTTGCGAGCGGCCGAGGAAGCTGGATAGGTGAGGGCTTCTGGAAAATGTGTATGCTATGAGAAGTAAGCGATCGATGGCGGCCTCTGTATGGAATACCTAGGTGAGCAGTACTAGGAAACCGGCGATAGAACATGTCAGAGTTGCGATCACATCATACCTCGCATCGCATTTGAATTGCATTTCATTGGGCACCTTTGTAATTTAGGTTCATTTTTAAGATGCTTAGGATTAGGATAGGAGAATAAAACAATTTTAAAGTTGTACCGTTTACCTGTACCATTACATTTGATTTACATTGTTTGTGAGCGGACAATGCAATATATGATAGGTTATCTTATTTAAACCATACGTGCGATGACGGCTTATGTATGAGGTATCTGGTTGCCATATACTGCATATCACTGCAATGGAATGTACTATGGTGATCCGACTTTTTATCCTTGGCCTTCGTTCCTTGGTATTGTTTTTGACATGTTGCCTTTGAAATCGATACGAGTGAGATATTTGTTTTAAACTTAATATTACTGTTCTTCCGTTTTCGGACAAATTATAGAGCGAAAAGATCAAACATCTTACACTTCAGAGTGACGAATGCAGTGTAGTGCTAGGCAGTGTTTTGGACTCTTTTTTTTTTAAATAAAGAGTGACGGGACGAGCAGGACATGTACCTGATGGTAAGCAACATGCCTGCCACATAACAGCACAGTGACACGCAGCTATTAGAACATGAAGAGCCCAAATCATTACCTAGCACTGCACTGCGCTCGTCACCCAGAGATCTAAGTTGTTATATCTCTAAGCCCTGTAATTTCTCTGGAAACATTGCCCTTCAAACCGGAACACAGTAATGTTTGCACATTACTGCTTGGCGGTAGAATAATTGGCAAAGGTGTGGTACTTCCCCAGGCGGACTCTGCTAAGAGTCCTACCACTACATAAAGTTAAAGTAGACTGTGCTGTTATGGTCAGGTGCGGCTTACCACCACATGCATGCCCTGAACTCTATATTAAATGTAAATAAAATCTAAACTTTAAATAACTCAACAAAATCCGTTTTTCTACGGGAATTCAAAATGCCTTTCAGTATTTCACCACTAACACACAACAGGCTATTTTATTACAACGAGTAACTCATTCAAATTTAACAAAAGTGCACTCGCGCTTACGTAAATCGTATCAATATGCAAAAACCTTTCGCTTTAATCTACGCTCACGGAAAAGCCGCAACCAAAAATGCATATAATACCAACCTATCCTATTTAAACATAATAATGTTGATAGGTTGTTTGTTTCAATACACTAATTACTAATCTATTATTCTGCAACGCCGGCGCCGTACAAAAATCATGAGACAAGGAGAAATGATCGAGGGTTGAAACCCCCCCTTCTTCGTTTGTACTCAGTTGGACAGCTCACAAGTGACAGCATAGTGCTGAATCTTATCACTTTCTACCCTTCAATCATCCTACATAGGTCTCCTGGTGGTTCATTTGACCCGTAAATTTTGTTCACGGGCCTGTAGTCTATAGTGGCTAGGACATAGATCGTATTATATTTGCCAACTAATACCAGTATAATGGGTATAATCGTTATTTTATCAGATAATTATTTTTCTTTTAAAAATAAAACAACCATAGATTAATAACGCCTAGACCGATAATCTAAAAAACAAACACTTCATCTTAAATGAGACAAAAACCAGATTGATTTCGGCGAAAGCAGTATGTACTGAAGCTCGGCAAACAAAACTTTAATATTGTGGAGTATGTACCTACAGTGAAGGACCACACAAATCATCATAATGTTTTAATCGTCGGAGATGCATGATCTAGCGCTGGACCTTGACGACTGATGGTAGTTTCGAACGAACTGAGCCAATATGGCTCACTATGATTTGCTTAATTTTTCTTGCGCAGACCTGGTTTCAAGGCGTTACTATTTTATGCATGCAACTGAATTTAGTTTAAACTTTGAACTCAGATATCCCTAAAAAGGAATCTTTAAAAAATAACACAATTGTTCCATAGCCGGATTATCTAGGATTTAGGTGGAAAGTGCAACAGCGTTCCACGCACCGTGTTTTTAAGTTTTTTGTTATAATATAGAGAGATTGGACGAGCTAAACATGTGTCTGATGGTAAGTTGTACGCTTGTCCATAGCAACACAGTGCTACGTATCTATTTACATATGTAGCGTCCGAATCACAGCCCAGCACCCAGGGGTATAATAAGAAGATGTATCTGTAATTTATCTGAAACATTAGGTACTTTTCAAACCAGGATACAGTAATGTTCGCACACTACTGCTCGGTAGTAGAATACCTGGCGTAGGTGTAATATGCGGACTCTACAAAGGGTACTAACACTACACTCAGTTAGCTTAGTGCGTAATAGTACTCTTATTACTGTTGAGAAGGGAGATAATATAAGTATGAGAAAATAGTACTAAAAGTTGGAATAGTCTAAAAGCTTGTAAAGCTTCTTTGTATTCGTAAGGTCCTGTGTGGACTCTACAATGAGTACTAACACCGCACTAAGTTAGCGTAGTGCGCAGTAGTACTCTCTTATTACTGTTGAGAAGGGAGATAATGTAAGAACGAAAAAATAGTACTTAAATAAGTTGGAATAGTCTAAAAGCTTGTAAAGCTTCTTATAAAGTATTCGTACATTATCGCGGCACTAAGCCTGTACGACCTGTATCAGCCGTCTGCAGTTTTCAGGCTCGGATTCCTCTGAAATGTGTGTGGCTTTAAAGTATTTTAGACCTTTCACCCATAGCAAGCTAAGCTAACGCTTAATTAAAACTGGAAGCCAAATACGAACTGTCGCAGTGTAGAGGACTCTCTCCAGTGCCTCTTCGGGAAAGAAAATACTTTTGCCAGTAGTTCTACCGCCAAGGAGTAATGCCCAGGTTTGGACCCTTCAAGTTTAAAAAAAAGGCGTGACACTGTGCTGTTACGGGAGAGAGCTTGTCCAGATGGACTTTTACGCGCGTTGGCACTCGCGGGTTTCAATTTAAATTGCGTCTAGATACCGCGTTTTACGTGCGTTCCTACGCGCGATGTGTTTTGGAGGAGGAGGGAGGGACCTAGGGACAGTTATAAACATGGAGCCAGCTAGAGTTGTGGCTTGCATACCGTCGATGGAAACGGCTTGCTTACTTATCTGGCGCTCTTCTTGTGTTGTTTTGAAGACTAAAGACTATTGTAACCGATTATTTTCCGCGTAATTTATCTATATATCACATGCAAAAAGCATTTTCAAAGCCGATTGACAGATAACATGCAAATAAATTTCATGAATAAATGAATCTGAATACTTCCCGAAATGTGTGTGTTCATAGGTTCATACCAGCATAAAAAATATATACTTTAAATGAGACTTACAGCGCTCCGCGGTTTTACCCGTTTAGTTCCCATTCCTCTATTTTTTTTAAGAAGAAGGCAATATAAAGGAGCCAAATGTACAAATTAATTCCAAAGAAATTCCAAGTAATTTCACTGTTGTTTCCACATTATTGTAATTGTATCATTCATAAAATTCCAATAACTAAGTATAAAAATACTAAAACAATTTTAGCGGGATAAAAACCAGTGTTCATTCAGATGATATTATACTTAATGATGTCCGAATTAAGTTTTTAATTTTATTCCAATTTGTGCAACCGTTACAGAGGTAGTTGGAAACAAACATACACAGTTACACACCCAATATTTTTCGGTTTTATATTAGTGTGATATGATTTTTATTGTCTACGTTCTTAATTCTGTTAGTGAGCGACGAGCATTAACGCTCTTGTACATTGACGCTTGCAAAGGTGTCTGAGAGGGTGTTACTCCAGTGCTCTTGAATCGACGTGCCTGTCACTTGACGGCCGTGGCGTCGAGTTCAACTGAGTGTCTTATGGGAGGTTTTGAGAGGACATGAATCCTTTAGCCGTGAATGAACTTGTATTTAAGTTGAGTACGAAATTTCTTAGGGCGTGAATATGAATGAATGCAATGTAAAAATCAGCATAATTTCATCGTGAAATGCGCAATGATAGTCTTTTTTTATAGTAATCGGTGACGAGACGAGCAGGACATATAACGGCATACCTAGTGTCATGCAGCTATTGGAACACGCAGAGTCCAAATCATTACTTAGCACTGCACTGCGCTCATTATCCAGAGAGATGTTTTATCTTTATGCCCTGTAAGTTTTCCGGAAATATTGCCCTTCAAACCGGAACGCAACGATGTTTACACATTACTGCTTGGCGGTAAAATGACAGACAAAGGTGTGGTATTTCCACAGGCGGACTCTGCAAAGAATTCAACCACTACCAAACCACTATTATTGACGAAACACAATGTATGATTTTAATCAAATTTTCACAACGGGCCTCTAGCTAGTATTACGAGTATTATATGCCAACCCCCAGTGCAAATACTTGTGTGATGAATACGAATATTTGTACTGTGTTTAGGTGTTTTGTATGTACCTATAATAAGTATAATAAGTATGTATGTTTTTACAAGTATTTAAGTATTGTCATATATGCCGAATGCCGTAACAACTCTGGGCCAAACGAACAACTAACTGGGTTCCACAACGTGTACGACCAGCGCCAGCGGGGCGACCCAAGAAGAGATGGCGGACCGAACTCGATACCTATAGGGAAGATTGGAGGACTGCTGCTCTGAACTGGGAAAATTGGAGGATTGGAGGGAAGAGAGGCCTTTGCTCTGCAATGGGACAATATATAGGCTGAGATAATAATAATAATAATTAAGTATTGTATCAGCTATCTGGCTTCCATGGTACAAGTTTTGTTTATTTTGGGGTCAGATAATGTTTTGTGTGAAATGTTCACGAATATACATGTATATTTTGTTTCAGATTGAATAACCAATGTGTGCCATGCTGTACCGGGAACCCCCCGGCTGACAGCGAGCGAGCGGATTGCTGCCGCTGCCACCCCGATACAGGTACACTTCAAACACTAGCTGGCTTCGTAAACGTTGTATTTCCATATAATTCACAGACTAGCTTTCTTCGTAAACATTATTCTTCCATATAAATTATTTATCAACTAAATAAAATATCAAAGTGCCGTGGCAGTTCATGACAATGACCAATACAATGTTAATTAATAGTATACACGTCAATCAACGACAGTTTATTTTGGATGTTATTCATACAAAAAAAAATAAAGCCGCGATAAAAAAAAATACAATGGGGCAACATTAACAGCAAGAGGACGAAAAAGATATTACCTACGAGCCTACGACATACCATTGACATTTGTGATATTAGTAGGATGTCCAAGTTTGGAAGATTGTTGCTCAATATTTTAGTTGAAAGAGTAAAGGAATGACAGTCGTATACAACCAAAATGTTTTTCAGGAGAATGCATCAACTCTTCAGTAGCGGGCAAGCGCCGCATCGCGGAGTGGGGCGCGCTTCACACCGAAGCGAGCGTGAACGCGTCGTCGGCGGCCGGCGCGATGATGCTAGCGATGTTCGCGGCGGTCGCTGTGGTGTTATTGGCCGTGCTTGTGGCGCTTCAGGTAACTTAAAATACCATAGCACAAGCAGCATACTAAATGGTGCCACTGCTGAGACTCGAGATCTTCTTTCTAGGAGAGAGTAAATGCCATAATCCGCCTCGCTGGCCCAGTAAGGGTTAGTGTATAACACATGACCGCGAAAGATTCTCGGAACATGTCGGTTTAGTCACAATGTTTTCCTTCACCGGTTTTAAATAGGGTACAATCCTCAAAAAAACTAATTAGTCCGTCAGTTAGATTGCTAAAAAATATTGTACACGTATTTTTTCTTTTGTTTCGCAAACAAAAAATTACGAAGATACAGCGCTTAGAAGTTTCGCGTGACGTCACTCGTGCCTACGATTTTTACTCACGAGTGAAGTCGCGACCCCCACTCTCGAAGTTTGATGTTCTATATCTTTGTCGTTTTTTAATATTTTGAAAAAACAAAAAATACGTGTCCCATATTTTTCCACGATCTAGCTGATGGACTAATTAGAATAGTGTAATTTTGACCCAGTCCGGTACCCTATTAGCGACATTACGCACATGACTTCGAAAAGACTGTGGTGCAGATGGGGATACCTATGGGATTCGAACTAAGGGCTCCAGATCGGCCGTTGTCGGCTCTAGTCGGGAGCACCCGACTAGAGCCTTAGCCTACAGCGGTAACTTATTAGACCAGCCGTAAGCCGTAATTTGTCTAAATTACAAATATTTGCGTAAATTCAAATTAGTATAAAAATATTGAACAAATACGACATTAAAAGAACTCGAAAATATAAAAATACTTCAAAATACGGAGGCTATTAAAATTATTTTCTTGCTTTTTATTCTACGCTACACCTCCACAATCGATGCTATAGTCCACGCGTTTAGCTTGTGACTGATTTTAAACTCTATGCCTTTGTCAACAGGCCTCAAAGTCGCGCGCACGGTACGAGCACCCGAAGCGGTCGCGCGGGCTAGTCTACTCACCGTTGTCAAGCGACGATGGTGACGCGGCGCTGATGACGTCAGCGCCTGAGAAAGCAGTACTCGAACACCATCCGCTGTTAGAACAGGCTACGTAGCGGGAGACCAAGTAGGAACATTGTCTTTGACGCTTGAGTAAGACTCTAGAGAACTTGTCGTTGGCTTATGTTATCCTGGTACATAAAGCCACATTAGTGTAAAAATTCATTGGAAAATCGATTCGATAAAATTCCATAACCGTTTTAAATGGATTTTGTGTGAAAGAGTAATGAAAACATACATCGACCAACGTAAACTTTCATGTGCACAATATTACTTAGTGAGGTAATACATTACTCATAGTAATGAGGTACACTTGTTTAACTGTGATTCGCAATTCTTGGTCTGTTTGTATTATATTGGTGGTCATTTCACGCACAACACCATCTGACCCCAAACTAAGCTCTTGCTCTGTTTATTGAAGTTATAAACGGTTAAATTATAATTTCTAAGCGATCGTAGGTTAAAAGAGCCGAGATTAAAATGGATACTGTGAGCAAGCGCTTCTGAGGTTCTTTCTATTAATGATTCAAACCCTACGGGGTATTTTTTAAAAATAACAAATAACTTAACTAACTCCAATCCAATTCTTAAAACATTGAATTTTGTAGATACAAGTCATAGATACTATATATTATTAGAGACTACATGACTGTAAACTCATGATGGGTGGATGGATGGTAGCTACCGTTGGAGCTTAGTAGCGTGAATTGGGAGAGGTCTATGTCAGTACGTGTATAATGAAAGACTAATGATGATCATGAAGAAATACTGCCATCTTTGTATACAACTTATTTGGATTTTTAAATATGATGGTTATTTAAGAGCGTACCCAGGTGTCAAAGACAAGAACTTAACTAGGCCTGTTAAGTGATTTAAAAAATCACAAATTTCCTACATAATGTATTTTTCGAATAACTGAATGTGGACCATTAACGCGTTCGATGTTTTAATATTATAACTAGAATATATTGTTCACAACTTTGTTGTTGTTCAGAAATCTAATTAGATATGTCTCTTTAGGAAGAGATTTGTGAAACTGGCTGTTATGTCAATTCTACAAAAAATATGTCACAATTTGTTATAACTATTAATTATGTCATAAAATGTATAAGATTATCTTAAAACAATTGACATAACCTTGTGTTTTTAAATGTAGGTAACTTCAACATTTTTTCATGTATTTCAGTTTCAATTCAATTCTCTTAAATATGAATAATTGTTGTTATTAAATAATTATACCTAAAAAAAAGCAGTAGAAATCTCATTTATTTGAATAAGAAAGTGTTGAGGTTACTTATATCGCAGGTTCCGGATATTAGTATTTTTGGACAACGTTTGGTGTGAGACTCGTAGTAGGAAGAATTTAAGGAAGAAAGAAATAAAAAACGATTGTACAAAAACAATTTTACCAGTACCGTCTCGGGAAAAGACAAATTTACATAAGATAATAAAAACAATGTCACCGCTGCAATGAGGCATTTAGGGTCTTACGAGGCCTTAAACTAAACATTCTAACAAAATAATTCCAATATGGTAGAATATATCTGTCTTCTTAGATGTGGAGATGATTTGCGCCTATCGTCAAATAGATAACATCGTCATACCATTATGAGAAACTAATGGTACAGTTTAAAATACACAACATATGATAGTTAGTTTTTTTATATAGCTAGTTTACAATTGTAAGTTTTCAATTGAACAAACTGTTCGAATTACCGGGTCAATCCTAAAACGCTTCCCAACTTTGGCAAGATAAAATGAAACCTGACATATTTAGCTCTCATTTAGTAAATATGAATATACAAGTACTCTTAGATCTTACGTAAAAACGATCCCATAAATGCCAAAAGTACGGTTGACATGTTTTTGTGTGACCCGGTAGAGGCACAAGCCTCGCCAGCCGTTTATATTGTGATAATCTGATAGTAACACCACAGTATGAAATAAACAGTAGAACTGCTATATTCAACGAACTTACCTAAGATGAAGTTTGATTTTAATAACTTATACTTTATGGTGTGTTTACATACGACGTCAACGAACACATGAATTTACTTATCCGATTCAGTAATTTTGTATTAGAAGGGGAAGGCACGTGTGCCAAAATATAGTTATCTGCGTGGCAAATGATTATAATCATTCGTGGACGGCTCTTTGCAAAATTACCGAAATATACCTAATTTTCTCGTAATATGGTCATAGTCCTACTGTAGCCAATACTGTGGTACTAATTTAGCATCACTTAGTTGTCTTTTGCTGATACAGCAGAAGTTACACCAATGGTTTTCTCGTTTATCTCTCTGTAATAGATTTTTGATTATTTTCTAGGATAATGTTTAACTAATCTGGTATGAACTGGTTTACAATAATATATGGTATCAGATTTACTCCGCAAAGATTGTCGCCGATCAACATCTATACAATAACCTATTTAATATAATTTTACGTGGTCCCCTTCCTTAGTGCCTCACTCTTAGTCTCCTAATTTTCTCCTATATAGCTTTGTTTCTTTCATTAACTTAATGGCGAATGACAGTACAGTATACATACATATGTTTTTAAAACATTTTTTTAAAATTAATTTAAAGCCATCGTCAATGCCATTTGAATTCCGATTGATAATCGTGATGTCATTCCTGTTTTATTGGTATCGTAGTTATTTGATATTTTATAATGTATCTAAATTCTAATCCACGTCTAGATAAAAGTTTTATTCCTAGATAAAAAATTGTTTTGTTAAACTTAAAAAAAAAAATGCTTTTGTCGATCTAGAAATTATAAAATATCAAAAACTAAAACGATTATCATTATGTGACATAATAAAGGTGCTGCCTTATATAGGCCATCGCACTACAGCTCTTTGACTTGAATTACTTTTAAATATAGTTCATAGGCCGAAAGTTACCAATAGTAATAAAAAAGTTATAATAGGATAATGAAATTGTACAATATACATAGCAACTTTTTCAATTGTTTTATCTACTTAATCGTGCAGGTCCTATTTTAGTTCCTGCCACTTTTCTTTTTGTCACAAAAATGTCACAACTTATTATTCCATGTCACAGATGTGCAACAAAAGATTTATTCTGTCACAAAATATTATATAGTCTTAGTTAGTTTTTTTTTGTAATTTAGAATTATTTAGCAAAACTTTGATCATCTCGAAATATATCAAACCGTTACGGTTTCTATTCTTAGTCTAATTAGGATTAGGTACAAAAATGTCACAAAACGTTTAAATCTCGAAATTGTGAATTGTAAAATAATACAAGAATAACAAAATTAAAACTTTGTTATTCCTTGTTATTCTAATGTTACTTATATAATAAATTGTGATAAACATACTAATTGTATAAAATACCGTTTGTTATGAAGTGGTCATTATTTTATTAAAATAAAGTCAAAGACGAAGTGTTACCATTAACCATCACAAATTGTATATAGAATTTAGCTAGATTGTTGATAATTTTTTTCTCAAAGGTTCCAAATTCAAATCCTAAATTATTGCATAATGCTTTTTGGCTTAACATTTTGTCAATTATTGTAATGTTGTACAGTTTTAAATATGTAATTTACGGAATTAAGTTACTTATTTATATGAATTGATTTATAATTATTATTATCCGAGTAAGTCTATGTAGGTAAGTGACAGCTGAGATACATCTTGACATCTGATTTGCCATTTATTTATAACGCCAAAAGCATGTGGTTTAAACAAAACAGAAATATCCAATCCAATAGAATCTTCGTCAATTTAGCAATATGTTGACGTAATTCTATTGCAGTTTTATAGTTTGTTTTAGTGGGAATATTTTTAATTAAGAATATATTTTTGTATGAAACATTCTTACGTGCAATTAATATTTGTAATAAAAAAAAGTCTATGTCATAAACATTTGTTTAATTTTTAAGTAATATGTTCCCTTTCATTTAGAAATAAATCTATACTATACGAATTAAATGAACAGGACAGGTTACGCGTACACAAAACATTTGTACTAAGGCGAACATTTTTAAAGGGTCCTATGACATTTGGCTACAAGTGTAGGGTTGCCATACGTCCTGGTTTCCCCGGGCTTGCTCTAGATTAGAGGGCGTCCGGGAAGCGTCCGGGGTGAACTTCATTTGGAACTCTTTAACCTAGCGAGGGGAAGGGGGGGGGGTATTAAGGTCTCAAGGAGGTCACGAGATGTGATGGGCCCGGACATGTTATAAAACCTGTTAACATGTCCGTGTTTTGGGCTCTATAATACGGGGTTTTCTCGAGTCTTGTCCTGGTTGCCAAACTTTAGAGAAGGCAATCCTACTCAAGTGGCCTCTCAACGCCTACGGCACTTTGGCCTAGCGCAGAAGGCTCTAACCTAAGCTTACTGTACTCAAAGAGTATTTACTATATCTCCTATGACGACTATCCCAAGGTCACCCAGACAGTACTACCACCGCTTATGCTGCCTCCGATAGGGAAAAACAACGAACGACCTGGCAATCGTGACGTACGTAACTCGTTAGTTTATATTAATTAATAAATCATCTCCCTGAACTAAACGGTTCTTGCTAGTTAGATATTAGTCTGGAGTATCATAAGCTATCCCGAAAACAAACTCAAAATTGCAAAAAAAATAATGTGCATAATTTGATGACAAACATCGGGCCAGATTAAACTAAATAAAAGCTTGTAAATTGTACTTACTACTACCTCTGCCTCTGCGGTGTTGATGGGGTCGCCCGACCTTTCTACGGCATAAAACGGGGATTTGGTTCTGCTATTACTGTCTCTATAATTTCAAGCTAAAAGAAAAGAGAGGAATATCAAAGCTAAGACCGTTTCTTTAGGCGGTAGAACCCTGGGTCGGTATGTCTCTTGATTATTTATCGTCGACGGTGGAATTACTAAGCCGAAGATAGATGTAAGGTAAGTACGTGCTCATTGACTACACCAAGTGAGAATGATAAGAAAATGGAATGACTCGTGTTTGGTTTTAATTATGTTCTAGGTTTGTGCATAAGTGTAGAGATTTTCTACGATAACATGTCCCGCCCCTCAAAATTACTGTTTTAATGTGTGTAGTCACATCCTTACGAAAGAGTTTGTACGTAGTTGTAATTATTCGTATGTAGTTGTAATTAGTCGAGCAACAAATCCATAGATTTTTTAGCTCGACTAGGTGTTTGACGGCAGTAGCAGTAGGTACGCACACATGCGTTGTAAATACTTTCACTAATATTTTCAAACGTTTTGGATTCTGGCGGGGCGGGTCATGTTATCGTAGTAAATCTCTACCTAGTTAGTAAGTTTGGATTTGTGAAGTTGTTGCTTTCTATGCTAGTTCAAAGTCCAAAAGGCAGTAGAGATCTGAGACTAATGCCCGAGATAGACGAGGCTAGTTTTTCAAGCTGATACTTCTAGATTCGTGTAGATAGATAGATAGATAGATAGATAACTCTTTATTGTGACACAAAGAAAGGAAACAATTACAGAAAAACACAATATAAACTAGCGCCACAAATGGCGGCCTTATTGCTGAGAGCAATCTCTTCCAGGCAACCAGCTTAAAGGAAAATCGCCTAGAACATTGTTAGGCGAGGCGATGTGACGTTTTCCTTAATACTACTACTTATACTACCTTAACACAAAACAGATTAATATATATATTTATTAGACTAATGAGCTCAATACACAGAAAATGCTAGCAATTTTAAACCTACTACAACCTATATAAATGTAAAGACTATTTGTTAATGACCCATGCAACAGGGACGAAGACAGAGTAATACAACGTTACAGACGGCAGTGGACAACCATACTACCACCTACGACTTACTGGCAACGACAGGCCCGCACTGTGACAAATAAAATTCCTTTACCTTGCCTTTAAATATGTTTTGAGACTGCGACTCTCTTATAGAGGCAGGTAGAGCATTCCACAAACGGACAGCCATGACAGAGAAAGAATTTTCATAGAAAGATGTTTTATGTGATGGAGTGACAAGGTTGAGTGCTACTGCCGCTCTCAAAGGACGGGGCCGTGAAATTTCATGGTAAAAGGTGAAACGATCCTTCAGGTAAGACGGGGAGGTGGGATTATATAGAATGCTATACAACAAAGACAAAATGTGTGTATTTCTGCGAAGGCGGATAGGAAGCCACTTGAGCTTAGTGCGAAATTGAGATATATGGTCATATTTTCGCAAGCCAAATATGAACCTTATACAGAAATTTTGAAGGCGCTCAAGCTTGTTCAACTGTTCTTCTGTGAGATCCAGGTAACATACGTCGGCATAATCAAGGATAGGAAGTAGAAGGGATTGAACAAGCGCAATTTTGGTGGAAGTTGGGAGAAAGTTACGTAATTTCATAAGTGCCCCTGCTGAAGCATACAACTTTCTACTAGTAACTTGAATCTGCGGACCCCAGCTCAAACAACGATCCATCGTAATGCCCAGGTTCCTGACAGTGCTGCTGTAGGGTATTACTATCCCATCAAACTCAATTTTTGGAAGCATTGGCCAGTCAATACCAGATATCTGCCTAGAGCTGCCCAAGATGATAGCCTGCGATTTGTTTGGGTTGACATGCTGACCAAAACATTTACCCCACCTGCAAACACTAGCCAGATCGACATTGATGGCATTAATCGCCGCAGATATGTTGGAAAGAGGAGCATGGGAGTAAATTTGAAGGTCATCGGCGTACAGGTGATAGGAAGAGGAGAAACTGAGGGAAATGGAGTTGATAAAGAAGGAAAAAAGGGGAGGAGAAAGGACGCCACCCTGGGGCACACCAGCAGCCGTTGAACACAAAGCAAACAAACAAAGTTGTAGACAAAGCGAAAAAGAAACTCTTGTGCGAAAAAGACTTCAAAGTCTTGAACATCGCCGAAAAATTGCTAGCCTATCGGTTTTTTATCGGATACACTTCGGAGAGTGTGCGACTGATTTGCATTATCTGATACCACCTTGTCCTTTTTTCTATCGGAATGCTCGTAGCTCGAAAAAGCGACATCGTTTCATGGTTGATGTTCCAAAGACACGAACGAAGAGATTTGACTCTACTTTTGTGATAAGAACGTCTGGGCTGTGGAATACGTTGCCTGAGTGGGTTTTCCCCGATGGTTACAATCTTTGTGTCTTCAAATCGAGAGTGAATCGGTTATTTCTAGGTAAACACGTTCCATCGTAGACCGCATCGTCGCTTAACATCAGGCGAGATGGCGGTTAAGTGTAAACCTATAGAAGTTAAAAAAAAAAAAAAAGACAACGCTACGCAACGCTAGTTTTGTCTACACGAAGGTAGAAGTACTAGCTTGCTAGCATAGGTACTACCACTAGCTTGCTATCCTAGCTTGAATAACTAGCGTCGTGTATCTCAGGTATAACTGAGCTAACTAGAAAAATGTAACGTATACAAAAGCCCTGGCAATGAATGGTCTGAAAAGCCAATCTTGACGATTTTCATATATTACTAGTAGCGGCCCGCTCCGGCTTCGCTCGAATAATAACCTAGATATCAACTGCAGCGCCATCTGCCGGGCTGATTTGTGAATCTAAACCTTCCAGGGCCCTACCCAAACGTATACAAAAAATCGGTCCGTTTAGGAGGAGTTCAATAACAACGAAAAGTGGCATTGATTTTTATATATATAGATTATGCTCAATTATAAGTAAGTTGGAAGTTTTTAATATAATGTATACTTGTACCGTTGCAATATTGGCGATCTCAGTACCTACGCCGAAATTAAGGAACATATTTCTTAACATATTTAGGTTCTTAAACGGGTACATAAACCCTAAAAAGCTTTTTATGGATAGTCGTGTAAAAAGGTCGCCTTGTACCCATTTTGTTGGATACTAAGACCTTTGAAGTTTTACATTTCAGCGTTCGCCCGCAACCCGCAGGTATTCGGTCCCAACTATCGGGTCCCTTGTTATTGGTCGAATACATTACCCGGAATATGGCATTTGCATACATCGTCACGCATTAACATTTAGACTGGCGTACCCGTAAGGTCTAAGACAACGTTTTTCAAAGTTTGTGTCACGAGCGACTATTTGGGATGATAAGTATCAAGATTTTTGAAATGAAAATTTTTGTAGCCGCGATCGGTACGTTTTGGTAGGGGAAAATCTTTTGGATTTATGTCACCGACATGCCGATGAAGTGGTGTTGCGTCAGAGCGGCGGTGGAGCAAGCGGATTGGGACGTAAGGGACGTAACTTTAGTAAAGTTATAAAAATAAAATGTCGTGTTGTCAAACTAACAAAAATTTTGTTTTGGTAAATAAAGTATTCGTAACTAAGTAAATGTTTCGTAATAGATAGTACTACTCGATACAGCAACTGTAGTAGCTTAAAATAACGTACCTAACTGAACGTGCGAGTGAAAGTGAGTGCTGAATCAGCGAGTTTTTTATAGGAAGGCCACGGTGTAGTCAACTTTGGGAACCGTTGATCTAACCTATGGTCTCATTGTACATTCATGCGGAGAGACAAGGTTTCGATGTGCGTTCAGTTGCATAACCTATTCTTGCAATGTTGTATTTGGGTCACAATCTGAGCTAAACAGAGTTATGGAGAATGTCAGTAGAAATGATCGAATAACTGTCTTGTTACCCAAATCTTGGGGTCGATTTCACTGAATTAAAGCTAAACCTAGCTAAGCTAACTTCAGTTTCATTGCCTGCGTAATTTAAAATTTTACTTAAGCCAATTTTCGTGGGGTGAACGTAGGTCCCAAAATAACGCTTAGGTAGGTACTTCTAAAATATATGATCTTCGAAACGCAGCTGGTGGCGGTTGGAAACGTAAAGCGGACGATTGTGCTGAGTGCCGTATTATTGGAGAGGCCTATGTCCAACAGTGTAGAACTAGGTAGGGCTTGACTATAATGGTGATAAATGGTGGCTCCCAAAAGTCTTATTGAGAGGCCTCAGTGCAAGTTTCGGAAAAACATAGCACTATCACTGGCCACAGATCCCGAAGTGTATCGTCTCGAAATATCAGCCAAGTTACATTCGCACACCTTTCCAGTACCCTTCCTCCAACGACCATAGACTACAGGTAGTGTGTAGTCTACCACACGTGCTGTTCGAATGGTGAGAAACGCGCATAGAAGTTGCCCATCACAGCTGTGATCTGCAATCTCACTGATCACTAGATAGCAAAGTTCAAAGCCTCGCTCAATCGTAAGATGTGAAACCACTCTTATATGAAAGATTGTTAGGGTGAAATGATGTTAAAAAAAACGTATATACGCCACCAAAACAAATATAATAAACAGTACCTATGCCAATTTTAAAACATGAGACAAATAAAATAATTTACATAATAGGCATAAAAACAAAAACATAACTTTATATTGAATGAAATGAAATAATTCAGGTTATAAGAACTTATCACAATAAATTAAACCAAAATTGAAAAAAAATTTGAGGATTTCAATAAAATCACATACCTAAATTGTAAAAAAAAAGTTCTTAAGATAATAGGCACGGTCTATATGTCTTATATTTCTAACCTGAAAACCGCGCATTAAATTGTTAATTTAAACCTTTGTTTGTCTTGTAACCTTAGTAAGAGTATTTTTTATATGTAGCTATATAGCAATGCAGTTGAGTTTAATAAATATTCTAACCGGAACTACGATACCAAAATACGCCCGTCCTATTGCAATGAATCCTTGAAGACGGATACCTGTTGTTTAGTTGGCACAATAGTCGTCTGCGGAGTATTTATCTACATCGATTCGTACATTTCGTTAGCGTAGATCGCTGCCCCGGGACTGCACTGTAAGGAGCAGATCAACTCGAAAAGCGGTGAAATTACCCCCCAGGGATGCTATTCGTATAGCATTACTGGCTTTGCACCGCGGTTTTGGCCTGTATCTCGCAAAAATCGTTACTTTTTCGAGATAAACAGTAACCTGTGTAAAGAAATGAACACCAATGAACAAATACTAAGTAAACACATAATTTACAAACTATGTTTGCAAATTACATGCAATCTATTTTAAAATTTTAAATTGTTGTTATTCAATTAATCAACAACTAATGATTGTCAGAAATTCAGGTTTTATTGTTTTATTACAGTTATAAAAAAAAGGTTCAAGTATTTTTGTTTTACTAAATCATTACCAAACAATACATACATATATCTGTATTCTATAGAGATAGGACTCTTTACTTACCAACCGGTGATATATCGTATTTTTGCCAGGTATTGTGCTACCGTCAAGTAGGTATTATGCAAATATTACTGTGTTCCGATTTGGAGGCCAGTATCCAAATTACAGGAATAAGGACAAATCATCTTATAGACATGGGAGACGAGAGCAGGCTACTGCAGTGTAGGGCACAGGACACTGGACAAGGCCAGGTGACTCTTCATATTTTGTCCTCGGTATCATTTATGATTCAATACAAAAATTAAATACACATTACATACCATGACATTTGAACCCAATATTTAACGTGTATACGAAGACTAACCTAACCTAAATATCTAGGTAATAAAGGCGACAATACCTTTATCAATTACCTATTCAAAGTACGCTGTATACAGAAATACACTTTTATCTGGAAAATTGCCTACAAATTGACATTTGCCGTGACCGTAGATATTTCAATTTGGCACGCATTCGTACCTCGGTATTATCCCCAGTTTTAACATACATTTGATCGACCTCATTAACATATAGATAGAACCAGAAAAAAAACGCTATCCAAATTGTACCTTTCTTTTGGTCCTTTCGGGCTCTTCCTAAAGATAAATTGGGGCCTTTTTTGTCGGGTCTGTGACCAGCGGGGCGGTACCAGACTTTCATTTGGGTTTTGTATACATTACGAAAGGGTTCTGAAGATTTGAATTAACTCGGGTTAATTATATTGTTGTAAATTGTAAATTGTGTTTAATAAATTAGGGGGTTATTTGTTGGACAAATTGTACGTGAGATAAGGCTGCTTTGGCCTTGATTAACTGCTGTTTTCATGGGAAACAAAAAAATGTGAAAAGGTTTTTGGATCGAGAGACAAGTACCTAAGCTTCATTTTTGGTAAGAGGAGGCAGTTTTTGTACTGCAGTTTCTGTTTTCAACACTAAAAGTGATTAAACATTTTTTTATTGAAACTATCGATCTTTGGGTTAACGCAGAAGATGCTGGGCTTCGCTTTAGCTAACTATACTTACGCTAATACATTTCACACTAAAAAGATAAACTGAAAAAGTTTATCTTTTTAGTGTTGGACCCATAAAATAATTGAATATCAGCAGCGAACAACAAAATACCTAAATTTTGCGCACTAAAACAAAAATCTGCGAATCAATAACCGCTTATTCAATTAATAATCCACAAGCGGCGAGATAAAGTGGATAAATGTCTCATAAATTAGTTTGCGGTTGTGGATAAAATGCGCACTCGAACCGACGGCGGCGCGGTGAGTATCACGGGAGTAGGCCCCTTTGTTGAGTGCGGCGATTAGGCTTCGTCGGTTTTTCATTTTCACCTTATATTTTGATATTTTTGAAGTGTCATCTTCTTTACCCTAGTAGCACAAACAGCCAACTAAATGTTCCCACTGCTGGAACTTGGAGCCTTCTCTCACAAGGAGAGAGTCAAGGCTGGCCTAGCGCGGGTTGGTGGATGACACATGATCTCGAAAGATTCTAGTTAGTACATGTCGGTTTCCTCACGATATTTCTTCACCGTTTTAAGTTAGCGGCATTACGCACATGACTTCGAAAAGAGTACTTGAACCTGTACTCAGTTGGACAGCTCACAAGTGACGGCATAGTACTGAATCTTATTACTTTATACCCTTATATCATCCTACATAGGTCTTGGACCATTATTTTTATACGGCGTTGCGGAGTAATGGGTTAATCTTATTATTTTGTACCCGTCTATCATTCTACATAGGTGTCCTACTGGTTCATTTGACCCGTAAATTTTGTTCACGAGCACAGGCTCGTAGACTACAGAGTCTATCAGTACGCATCTCTGCTCAGCTTTGGTGGATGCACCTTTGTTAAAAAACATCTCTTCTCATCTCCGCTTCCAACATCTCCGCCCGTCTCCGATTTGGTGGAGTCTGGGCCTAAACATTAGCATATCGGTGCCACAACATACATTGTGGCAAAAATACTCGACTCGGCAAACTTACCGCTGGTCTAGTCGGGAGAACGACGACTGTCGATCCGGAGCCCCAACTTCAAATCCCACGCACACCACTTTCTTTTCGAAGTCATGTGCGTAATGCCGCTAACTTAAAACGGTGAAGAAATATCGTTAGGAAACCGACATGTACTGACTAGAATCTTTCGAGATCATTCAACATCAGGAGATCAACATCAGATCGCCTGGTGGTTCATTTCACCCGTAAATTTTGTTCACGGGCCTGTAGTCTATGACTTGACTGTACCGGAGATGTCTGCGATGTTTGAATTGCAGTTTAGTTCAATCTGACGCGAGAGCTAGATTGGGACCCACACGGGACCAAGCGAGCTAGCGGCGCCGCCCACAAAGCTCGCAAAAATTCGGGTATTTGTTGCTCAATTACGTCGGAAAGCATGAACGAATCGGGTTGACATTTAGAATTTACGTACTAGATTCTACCTAGTCTAGATTAACACATCCACTTTTATTCCTACAGAGAAAATAGGATTTTTGCTCTATGCCTTCGGGAAAGCAAACAATGCTGGTAAAACCGCGGAATTCTGCTAGTAAATTATAATTTAGTTAGGAATATAAATCGGAATCGAAATCGTTAACTATTGACAAATCACTTTTCTTTTATTCGGACAATAGACAGCCAGAAATTGTGTGAGATATATTCCGATACGATCGCGGCATACATTATTTATGTGTACCGCTTTTGTTTACCGCGAGTAGGTCCCGCGGGACGCGATGGATACGGAATATCGATCAAGGATATCACATGACAAATTCGGATAGACAGGAATACCGGTATTCCTGTCTGTCTGTATTTGTTTGAGCGATTTCTATATTCGTGTCGGTGTGGATCCATTGTTGCCTGCTGATATGCTGAGAGCAATAACATCTGTACGAAGTTCCGAAATATATCGTATGTAGAAGGAAGTTTTTCTTACCAAGTCTGATATGTAATACATAGATAGGTTTTATGTCCGTAGGTACTAAGTGAAGTGATTACTCATTAAATTATTATGCTAGAATATGCATTTTATGAAGTATTTTTTTTATTATTTTCATTTATATTTGACACTACGCAAGAGTGACTCTGTAGCTTCCAGATTCCCCAAATTAGATTTATTAAGTTTGTTTGAAAGGTAAATTAGTCAGTAATAGGTCTATTCTTAGCTATGCTTCTTGCTCTTTTAGTAGTTTGTTAGGAATCTTACATGCATAATGTACATGTCTTTATGTTTTACTTGCAAATATACGTGTGCGAGATAACTGTGGTTTTTGTAATTTTTAAATTAATTTTAAAAAAACCGGTACGTTTACTTACCGGTTTTTTTTATCTAATTCGTACAACCTGTTGATTTTACAATTGAGCGAAACATCCACACGAACACAAAACATGTGCCATTTATCCAATAACGCTTTTGATTATAAAAGGAGAATGCTCATTTTACAAATCACACTGCGCAGCAGACTGACTAAAAGAGATTGAGCTACAGAGCAATCTCTAAAAATAAGCGGTCTTTGAGCTACAGAGCAATCTCTAATAATAAGCGGTCTTTGAGCTACAGAGCAATCTCTAAAAATAAGCGGTCTTTGAGCTACAGAGCAATCTCTAAAAATAAGCGGTCTTAAAATACGGGTATAACGCAAACCCATTAGGTATCTACACTGCTGAGACTTGACAGCAGAAAGACATATAGAAACACTTTATTATGCACAACAGTAAAGTTAAAAATTTACAGAACACAAAATACTCATAACTAGCGCCATAAATGGCGGCTTTATCGCTAACAGAGATTTCTTCCAGGCAATCATTAGTGACAGGAAAGACACAAAAAATTAACATACCTAATGAAGATTGCAATAAGTTAATGAATGAATGAAGCTGAATAAGCTTTGTGAAAGATAAACAAGATGACAAAAATTAATAAAAGAGGCCAAGTGCGAGTTATGACGGACCAAAAAAAACTACTCATCAGATCGAGTTCAAACTAATTTTCGTTGGAAGTTTACATAGTAATGTATATCATAAATATATTTTTTTTTAATTTATCATTCTCTTATTTTAGAAGTTAGAGGGGGGGAGGTACACAATTTACCACTTTGGAAGTGTCTCACGCGCAAACTATTCAGTGTAGGCAAAAATGATATTAGAAACCTCAACATCATTTTTGAAGACCTATCGTTAGACATCAAACACGTATAGGTTTGATGAAAAAAAAATTTTGAGTTTCAGTTCTAAGAATATGCATCTTATTGTATAGGGCATCCCTAATTTTTTTTTATTTTGTTGTAAAAATCTTAATGCGGTTTACAGAATACATCTACTTACCAAGTTTCAACAGTGTAGTTCTCATAGTTTCGGCAAAAAGTGGCTGTGACATACTGACGGACAGACAGACAGACAGACAGACAGATATACAGACAGACTTTGACGAATCTATAAGGGTTCCGTTTTTACGTTTTACGGAACCCTAAAAAGAAGACTTCTCATAGAAAGAAGAGTATCAAGGCATTGCGATATCTAATACACTGGCCAAGTACGGGTTGACAAATGACACATGTCCATGGTAAATCTATTTTTTGTTGCATGTTGGTTTCTTTTTAGGGTTCCGTACCCAAAGGGTAAAAACGGGACCCTATTACTGAGACTTCGCTGTCCATCCGTCCGTCTGTCACCAGGATGTATCTCAAACACGGTGACAGCTAGACAGTTAAAATTTCACAGATGATGTATTTTTATTGCCTCTATAACAACAAATACTAAAAATAAAATATATATTTAAGGGCTCTCTTGCAACAAACTTGATTTTTTTACCGTTTCTTGCTCGATACTAATGAGGGTGACAGGTAGACGCTTTAACTATACACAGAATTTTTTGTTTTATGTTCTCTTCAAATATAATTTAATAAAATACAATGAATAATTGCGCGAGTGCGCGAGTTCCACTGGCACTTGGTCGGTTTTTTACACCGTTGAAGCCACTCGTGATACATATGCGCTTGGAAAAATACTCCAAGCTGCAGACGGGATTCAAACCTACGAACCTACGAATATGAAATCGAACTTTCTGTTGACTAAAAGTCTGCTGCGCCCACTCCGCTCCCATCCGACAAATAAAATAACACTAAAATATGGGCTTTATGTCATGCCCGTTAAGACGTAGATTACATTGACAACATAAATTAGACGGCTGTCAGCAAGCGGTCTGTTAATTTGTGTTGCCATTGTAATCTATATCTTAATGATCAAGTCATAAAGAACAAATTTGAGTGTATTTTATTTGGCGGGTGGTAACGGAATTGTGTAAGTGAGCGAATAGCTTAAATCTCCACTTCTCTCTTTACACCAAAGTTTTACAAACAACGTACCAACCTGCCAACAGAAAAAAAAACAAAACTAAATTATGGTTTATCCCAAACTCTTTATTCTACGTACAATCGATACAGACATAAATTGAATTATCTGTCCCCACTAGCGACGATACGATCTCGGGCCCAGTTATTGAATTTATTTACATGGAGGTACAATATTTACATAGGACTGGATAAAAAGGACGAGATGTATCTCGTTCGGCAAGCGCTGTTTATGAGCGTGCTCTAGATAACTTTTCATGTGACTGGTAACACTAAAAACAAATATAAATAACAAATAGGCAACGACCATTTTCGAACAAACCTTCAAAGTGTTGAACTTCGTCGCAAACTTGTAAGTTTATTGGGTTTTAATCGGATACCATTATTTACAGAGTTAGCTTGGGAAAGTAGTGTCAGTCATTCTACTACCAAACAGTAATATTTTCCGGTTTGAAGGGCAATAATGTGCCGTGTCAGCCCTAACACGGCACATCATTAGTAATAGTAAAAGTTAATATTAATAATAGTAATGGTGTACTATTGAGTTATATACTTACTATTGAGTCACCTTCAACATTCAAGGAAGTACTCGGTATTCGATCCTCTTTCTTATTAAATAACGAAAATTGGTACTTTATTTTCGGCTAAGTTTCATCATGTGCATCGTTTTGATCCCGTTCAGCACCACAGTATATTAATTCATTATACTGTGCCAGCACATTTCAGCGCGCACGGTTTTCTGAAAGAATAAAAGACGCGGGGACGATTTTCCGCTATGCCATTTGCAACGTGGCACCTGCGCTGCGTCGCGTAATTAAATTCACAACTTTCGACAAGTCAACTATTAATATATTTATATTGTTAGAAGACATAAAAAGGAAAAACACCGACGAGTATGGAGGGGCAGTGACTAATCACGCCTTGCTCATTTTGCCGCCTTATGTTCTCCAATTACTCTATTTTTTGTGTAATTAAATTGTAGGTAGTTCTTAACAATTTAACTCAAAACAGTTTGTTTTTATAAGTGAAATTCTGGTCAAATATCTACGAATATTATGATGGGTACGTATTTAAATGTCTAAAATTAAAATACCTCACGTTAAATAATATTATTAAATATTAAAAATAATATTAATAATATTAAAACACCTCCGCTCAAAATACCTAAAATCGAAATACCCAATGTACAGGCTTGTTGTCCTTCCTTCCACTTCTTTCCCTGCCTCGGCCTAAATATAGACGGCGTTTGAAATTCGCGCCGTTCTCCATCGATGCGGCTGAACCACTCGCCGCCAGTGTGCTCTCAGCGATATGTCAGCGTGAGAACCCGAGACAAGAATATTTTTTCTTACTTCGAAACCATGTGCGTCGCCGGCCGGCGTAAAACAATATCAAGTCAAAACTAACAATTATCAAGAAACCACCATCAAAAAACAAGTGGAAATTGTAGCAGTGACCGAGGTAAGTTACCTAAACCATTCCTTTTCGCCAGCCTGTGAAAAATTAAATTAATTACATGTCATTTAGTGGTCTTTTCGAGCGCGAATACTTTTGGATTTTGGGTTCAATTCATAAGAAAACTCCAATTTACAGTCTTCGTAATCATAGAATTCGAATTGAAGTTGTCTGGAAAGCATTGATTAATCTTTTCATCGAGTAATTTGCATTCATTCATCACATATGTTAAAAGACATTCGTTGTTCAAACTATATCCAAACATTGCATACGCATTGCAATAGCATTGAAACTAATAAGTTAACTAACTAATAAGTTTCCTGACTGTACTTGCTGTGGGTTCTCCCATCACGGAATATATAGGTGTCCGTTATTTCATGCCTACAATTTAGCCAGCCGCTACAAGGTTATTAATGCAAAGAAACTGTGTGTAAATTGTCTCCGCCCGAATCACAGTGTAGATTAATGTATCGCCAAATCTAATTGTGCCAAGTGTAATGCTCGTCATCATTCACTGCGCTTCACTTCGGAGGTCGCGGGCTCGCTTCGCTCGCCTCCCCCCTTCGCTGCGCTTGACCTCGCATGGCTTGCTCCACTCAGGACCTCCCTTGAGCTTCTGGCTCCCACATTTTTTATACACTCTAGGAGTAGTAGCCACAAGACCAGGTGGAGTCGGGGTGCTCCGAGTCTGATCTGGGTCCCTAGTAACCTAACCGGTCTTATTTGGTAACTTAGGTATTGAAAAAATACCATCTTGGTACTCGTATTAGGTAAGTTAGTTAGGTTTGCGTTTTAAACGTGCATATAATACGATGCGTTTCCTTTCAAACTTTAAGTTTTTTAATTTAAGTGAAACAACCATTAGGTATTTCGATTTTAGGTATTTTGAACGGAGGTATTTTAACGTGAGGTTTTTTAATTTTAGACATTTAAATACGTACCCATTATGACTTATTTACTTCACATAATATGATCACCAAAAGATCCTTCGCCAGTCAGCCTGTAAGTACACTATTCCACTATTCCATTGTACGCATTCACTGACTACCCTCAATGATAAAAGCTACCATCCTAGGCAACAAAACCTATCCAGTACAAAAAAAAACTGTCCATTATTTAATTTCGCGATAGCACGATGGTAGCACATAATGTCATTACCAGTTGAAAGGTAAAACTCACGTGTTTATTCACATCGGCACGATACGAGGCAGATAGCAGACACGACAGCTGGCAATTATAGTCATGAAAACAATTTGGAATCGCGATTTCATCGCAACGAACGAAAATGACATCAATTTCACAAAAATAGTACATGTAAAATTGAACCAATTCTTCAAATCAATCTAACAACTAGTACCTATTTTGAAGTTGTAGTAGTTGTGAGAACAGACACAGAAGGCAGAACAGACAGCCGGTGCACATTGTAGAAGCCAACTGTATTATTTTTGAAGTACCTACATCCTACATACTTGATATATATACATACATCACATCTTCCAGAGACACATTGTAAGGCTGGTGCAGCGGCTAATTCAGCTGAGCGACTCAAACGGCGCAAATATGCAACCCTCGGAAGAGGTTACATATTTGAGCCCTTTGGGGTGAGACATTGGGTCCGTGGGAGCCGGGAGCTCACCTCATCTTCAAAAGCCTTTCCGAGCGCTTGGTCGACGCGACGCGTGACCAAAATGCTGGCGTTTATTTGGCCCAACGCATAAGCATTGCCATTCAGCGTGGTAATGCCGCCAGCATGCTGGGTACGCTTCCGATTGATAGCGGGCTTGAACATCTTGATTATTTGTAGACCTTCATTGCAGATTATTAGCACACCTGAATTATCCATAGACCAATGTCTATGGATAATTCAGGTGTGCTTAGTGTAAGTAGTTGTTAGGTATGTAGCGTAGTGTAGTTCTCATTGTATTTTAGTTTTGTTAAAGGCTCTGCCAATTCCTACATACTAAATTAACAAACAATATCTAACCTAGCTACATACAACAGTCAGTAGTGTTAGGTGTATGTACAGAGTTTGTGCGAGGTAGTGGTAGTAATGATAGGACTCTTAGCAGAGTCCGCCTGGGGATGTACCACACATTTGCCAGTTATTCTACTGCCTAGCAGGAATGTGTTCCAGTTTGAAGGGCAATGTTTCCAGAGAAATTACTGGGCTTAGAAATATATTATCTTAGATCTCTGGGTGACGAGCTCAGTGCAGTGCTAGGTAATGATTTGGAATATTCATGATCCAATAGCTGTGTGTCACTGTGCTGTTATGTGGCAGGGATGTTGCTTACCACCAAGCACAAGTCCTGCTTGTCTCGTCACTCTTTAATTAAAAAAAGGTAGCTTGAGTATGCTTGACATTGCCGACAAGTTGCAGGTGAGTATGCTGAGACGGTATGGACATGTGAAGAGAAGACCACCAGACTACGTAGGAAACTTGGCGCTGTAATTGTCCACCCCTGGTCGCAGATCCAGAGGCCGACCCAAAACCAGGTGGAAGACTGTAGTGCAGAGGGGCAGTAAATAATGTCAGTAGTCTGATGACGATGTCATAGATAGAGCGAAATGGAGAGGTAAAAGTAGGAAAGCTGACCCCACCACCATGTGGGATATACAGGGTTATTTATTGGTAATCAGCCTGCATCCTTTTAAGGGGATGTTAGGTACTGAATGTACCTAATACGTCAACTTTTGTTCTACAGTTTTAAAAAACATATGTTTTTTTTTTACAAAATAAATAAAAATTGCATTTTCGCGGTCTAAAAATATCGAACTCTTCGTAACAATTCGTAACGAGAGCGCGTACGCTCTTTGACGCCCAAAAAATGATGTATCGAAGTAAATAAACACTAAAAAGTCGCTAAACAGTACAAAAAAGGCCAACGAATTCAAATTTTTTTTTGGGTTATCTATTAAGTTTTAACGAAAGTTGTAGAACAAAAGTTGTTTGTTTAAATATACAGAACATGCCCTTAAACGGATGCAGGCTGATTACCAGTAACCCTGTATAGAGCCCTGCCAGGAAGAGAGATAGAGAGAGGTGTATTTACAGAGTCCGTCTAAGGAAGTCAAATTAGTATTTATATTATATGTCACTAATTAGTAATTTAAACAAAATTGATTATATCGCACATCTAGATCTAAAGGGGGTCAACTCAAAAAAACACTTTTTTCAGAATACGCGAAAAACTGATTACTGTGTCCTAATGCACGACAGAAGTGCTCTGATTAGAAGTTATGATTTTAAACGCAGCTAGAACAAGTATGTTATAGGAAACTCGTGTTTTTTTCATGTGTTGCGGCTAATAATTGGATTTTCTGAGTTGTTTCCTTGTTGCTTACCAATGTTTGTAATTTTTTTTTGTTATTTTGAGTTGAGCCTGTGTTTTTGAATCAAGTTCTTAGTTAGCTCTCTTTTGATGAACCAAAGAAGAAGGAAAAGAATAACCAGATATTTAAAACTCAATAGAAATCTGTATTATTTATAATTAGTTCGAGCAATATATTGATTTGTGACCAGCAATACAGGGTTTGTACACAAGTAGTAGTAATAATAACAGTACTCTTAAACCTTAATCTTAATTCTCTTATGTCAATTATAATTGTATAATATTTATCTTTCTTACAAACATTAGATACTCTTGTTAAGGACCCATTATCTTCAAAATAAAAGGCAGTATTGAGGGCTGTTAAATGTTGTGCACAACAAAACCACTATTTAGGCTTTATTTGTAGCGAGTGTCGAACTATAAACTCTCTTTTTGCCTTTCAAGGTTGCGGATCCCCCAAAATGCATTAAAAACATGTTGGCTTGAAATTTCGTCAAGCTTATCTTTACATATTAGTCTATATTTTTCTCCACAGAGTGGTCTGACTATTCTTTTTTTGTACATTTTTCTTAGTCTTAGACACAGATTGGTATGATCTTAGGTGAAAGTTTATTTTTGTGAGCCAATAGAAAATTAGAATCCTTATCGGAGTCATCAATATCACTTTCGTCGCTCTGGATTGGTGAAATATATTTATTACAATTGTTAAATAAATTATAAAAATGTGTGCCAGAATTTTGTTGCTTAGACGTGCAGGGAATAGATAATGTAACAACCAATAATATGATGGGACGAGTTTCTTGAGATCAGACTTCATCACTAGTTGACGTTGACGTCAAGTCATCTTCCAGTGTTTCATGTTATGTAGAAATTATGGAAGGAGTGATGATGTCTTTATCCCTTGTTTCATGTGTAGAAATGATGAGAGGAGTGATGTTTTCTTTACCCATTTCTTCCATCGTATTTACTAAGAACCGACCACGTCTCATTGTTTTCCTGAGAAGGGGCAATACTTATTATATTTAATTAAAGGACTATGTGCACCAAAGTTATGTAACAAGCCTTAAATTTAGCATTTATGACCCCATTAGCGACATTGTAAAGTAATATTTGGAGAATACCATCTAAAGGGAGCTAACTCAAAAATTTGCAGTAAAGTCAAAACAAATCCATTAAATTTAAGGGCGACAAAGAAAAGTAATAATTTAAAGAGATCCTTATAGCTATTAGCAAAAGAATTGTATTTAGGTAGGTTTTTAGAAATAATATAAGCGCTTAAAATATAACTCAGCAATACAGAGGTAACTCAAAATTCAAAAACGATTCATCAATATGGCAACAATTCAAAATAAAAATAAAAAAATTACTGAGCTTGCCAACAATACGGGTTCAACTCAAAATGTTGTATCAATTCACTCAGCACTAACCACCTACAAAACGTTAACTCAAAATAAATACTATTGAAAATGGCACACTGCAGGTACAACTTTGAATAATTTTAAATTGTGTACAACTTCGCTTGTATTTTTGATTACAACTAGCAATATCCCTGTTTTGGTGGGAGGTAAGCAGGAGCCACTCTTTCAACAAAAGGGAGATTCAGCGCCATCTAGCATCGAATAGCAGAGATATTTTTAAACCTGTTTTATTGGTAGATTGGTTTTTCACTCGAGAATGCGATGGTATACTTAACTCGATTTGGTCGATTTTTGAGTTGACCCCCTTTAGATCTAGATGTGCGATATTATGATGTCTTTTGATCTTTATTCATAAACTATGTCTTGGCCGAAGCAAAACCAAAACCTTCAATAAAATAGATGATTTCCCTCCGGATATCAACAGACTACTTTCGTTTTAGACCAAGAGCCCATGCACCCCAGACTTTCGTTATTTTATAAAAGCTGAACGTTTGTCAGAGTATGCTCCCAACACAGTTAAGAACGATGGCCCATGATGAAGTTTGGATCATCCTGGCTTTGGCAGATAAACGGTACTAAAGGTGTACCGATCTAAATTTGTCAAATTGTAAAGTCTGATATTTTGGTAATACCTTCAGAATATTATTAAAAATTACACCAATAATTGCTAGACACTTAACATCGTGGTAAGCACTTGCCAGACACCCATGTTGTATTAATGTTCATGCAATTGTAATTCTACTTGCGCCATAATATGCGCGCTTATTTTTAAACATAATATTTGGGTAACAATTAGCAGCCTAATTATCATAAGCAGCCCACTAAAAGTTCCCACTGCTGGGATTTGGGGCCTTAATACCATTTATTTGCCAAAGCCAGGATGACCCAAACTTCATAATGGTCCATCGTTTTTACTTGTGTTAGGAGCATGCGCTGACAAGTTTTCAGCTTTTATAAAATAACGAAGGTCTGGGGTTCACGGGCTCTTGTTCTATTTCACCCTGTAGAATTTCCTAATGTCTCTACAAATCGCAACTTTGTCCCGCCAACGAAAACCAGATGGTTGTAATACTTTAATAGGTTTTTAACTCGATTACCGTGAGTCAAAGCCGCGCGCCGACACTGCTATGAATTAATTTACTCGCCACTTATCAAACAAATTTTGAAATTCTATAATATTTATAAGCGCTCAAGGCAACACAATTATCTTTTTGACTTCGTTTCGAATGGATCACTCGATTGAATGAAAATTCTTCATTGTCGATATCATTAATCCTACTAATATCATAAATGTCAAAGTTGGATTGGTTTGGATGTTGTTCAACCACGTCGTAACGTATGAACGAATCGGACTGAAATTTGGAATACAGTTTGATTATAGTCTGGAATACATATACTACTTTTTATCCCGGAAAAATAACCGGAACGGGAACTACGCAGGTAACACCGCGGGGCGCTTCTAGTAGGATTAAATACAAACAAACAAATGTAAAACAGTGTAAAAATATTACAGTGTCACTTTCCTTTCGTCTCTCGCACGACATGTCCAATATTCCAATCTTAGCGGACAACTGAAACAAGCACACGTGGGGTGCTATCGATGCAGATTAGGACGGTACTATTCTGGATTAGATTAGGAAAGTCGCGGGATCGGCGGGGGCGGGGAAAATAAATAACCAACAAAACTAGGAGGTACCCGTAGTCACACAGACGAATGGTTAGTGATCTAAGGAAAACGTCTGTACCCTGCTACGACGTTGCTACGACACCTGTCGAAAATTGGTCGTACCAACTCAGAAACCTTCTTTGGCCCATACACAAAAACTTGATGATATGCATAGTTAACGAAGAATCGTTATCATAAAATGATAACGATTCTTCATTGAATTCATTGAATCATAGAAATGAAGGATATATCGACAAACATTCATTTTTATATATATGTATGTATAGATAAATTACGTGTACGTATTATACAGGGTTATTGGTAATCAGCCTGCATCCTTTTAAGGGGATGTTAGGTACATTCAATAGGTCAACTTTTGTTATACAGTTTTTAAAAAAAAATGTTTTTTTTTTATTTTACAAAATAAATAAAAAGTCCATTTGCACGGTCTAAAAGTATCGAACTCTTCGTAACAATTCGTAACAAGAGCGCGTACGTTATTTAACGCGCAAAAAATGATGTGCCGAAGTGAATAAACACTAAAAAGTCGCTAAACAGTACAAAAAAGGGCAACAATCACTAATTTTTTTTGGGTTATCTATTGAGTTTTAACGAAAGTTGTAGAACAAAAGTTGTTTGTTTAAATATACAGAACATGCCCTTAAACGGATGCAGGCTGATTACCAATAACCCTGTATATTAGCGTTATAACGATGTATTTAGTGCAAATGCATGTAGCTGAACATTTTATTTTAAACGCTAATTTGTTGTTTCCGACTTGTAGTTGGCTTGATAATTTTGATTTTCTTTAGACCTTCATTGATCTATGGGTAATTCAGATGTCAGTGTAAGTAAGAAATTAGGTAGAGTAGCGCAGTTCTCAATGTAAGTAAATTTTTTTGTCCGTGTAAAAAAAATACTGAAAAATTTGATCTTTGAGTATAGAGCACAGAAATCTAAATAATAAATTATTATAGAAATCTATAAATAATAATATAATATAGAAAATTATATAAATCTAAATAATAATTTATTATTAATATAAATTAATAATAAATCATTTAGATTTCTGTGGTCTAGAGCAAAACACGCGTCTGATGGTAAGTAAAATTAAAGCTTTTATTCGAAAGCATGTTGAGAACACAGATTTGTAGTTATTAAGTTAGGTATATGAGAAAGTTTCCAGCGTTCGTGGCGCCTTTGTGAATACGTCGGCAATTAATTTTCGGGGAATAACGCTATTCAGGTTTATTATATAATTTCCTGAGTTCCTACTACAACTTGTTTTCAAAATAATTTACATGTAATGTGTAATATTTGTATTAAACTAATATGACCCAGTCGACCCCAGGGTCGTTCTCCAACGCGATGGAAGGACGAGCTCGGTGCGTTTAAAAATGATTGGACGATGGTAGCTCAGGACCGGATAAATTGGAGGGAATTGGGGGAGACCTTTGCCCAGCAGTGGGACAACAGAGATTAAACTAACAAAAAAAAACTAATATGATTCTCGTGTGTTCCAACTCTCCCTACTTTAACATTATAAATGCGAAAGTAGCTCTGTCTGTCTGTTACGCTTTCACGCCTGAACATGACTTTTTAGCCGATTTAATTGGAATTTGGCACAGAAATAGTCTATAGCCGGACAAAGGAAACCAGCTACTTTTTAAGGCCGAAAAAAGAGGGTTGTTAAGTTTTGAAGTAGATTATGAAAGATTGGTAGGAATTTCCGTCATTTAACAAGTTGCAATACGGACTTAGGATTAGTTGCACGAGAACTTTAAAAAAAAATTAGATTGAGAATATTCCCTTCCCTGGAATAAAAGGAAAATAAAGGGATGTACCCTTTGTTTTCCTTTTATTCTGCTAATCCCAGATAAATGTTAAAAAAATAGCCCCAATGAGAAATTTTATGGGTCCCAGATTTAGTAAAGTGGCTAATTATGAAAAAAATATTTACGGGTTGCAGCGAAAAGACGTTTATAAATTTGTTACGCAAGGCTAACATACAGTAATTGCTGCGTCTGCATCGCCCTCAATTCCGCGGTAAACAACAAGGACCGCCGCGTCAGCGCAACGTGCCTGGGAACGTGCATCGCCGCGACACCTGAAGCCGCCTGTCCGAGCCCAGCCATTCTCGGTCCAACTTTGACCAGTTTCAGACATATTAATTATAGTTTAAATTGTAATTTCTTTTTGAATAAATATTGTATAAATTAAATCATTTTTTTTGCATCCTCCGTCTGTCGCAATCGTAATTGGCGCAGTCGGTAGGATATTTCCAATTAAAGTCAGTGAATCGATCACCGGCAGGAAGTATCTGAACTTACGGGAGCGGCAGACCAGAGGGAATCCAGACATAGATTCGGCGAGAAAAATGTTGTAAGTGCCTCTGAATCTTTCAGTCCTTACATCCTGTGTTATCCTATATCGTATTTTATTTTATTTCTTTAATTTTACTGTACTTGCCGTCATTTTAGACTGTGTGTATTTTTTATTAATAGTTTTTTTAGACCCGTTAAGATTTTTCATCCGCGAGAGTCTAAAACCCCTAGGTTAGATATATCACGTAGGTCACAGCGAATTGACGCTAATAGAAATTTAAATCTAGATATAAAATTAGATAAAATGGCCGAGTCAGTTATCGACCAAATTTATAAGGCACTTAGATTAGTACCGGAATTCGACGGGAACGCCAACGTTCTAACCAGATTTATACGCATTTGTGACCAATTAGTGGCACAATTTATAAGGAATGATGCCACTTACGAGTTGAGTAATTTAGCCTTACTCAACGGCATACTAAATAAAATAACAGGTCCTGCGGCCCGCACCATCAATTCAAATGGGATTCCAGAGACCTGGATAGGCATTAGAAACGCGCTCGTGAACAACTTCGCTGATCAGCGCGACGAAACCTCACTATATAATGATTTGTCGCTGCTCAATCAGGGTAGCGCAACACCACAAGAATTTTACGAAAAATGTCAAAATTTATTCAGCACTATTATGACGTATGTTAGTTTGCACGACGCAGTGGCTACCACTATAGAAGCCAAACGTTGTCTGTACAAAAAATTAACTCTGCAGTCATACCTGCGCGGGCTACGTGACCCACTAGGGTCGCGCATTAGGTGTATGAGACCCGAAAGTATTGAAAAAGCTCTAGAGTTTGTGCACGAGGAACAAAACACTATCTATTTACAGCAACGCAACGACCGAGCACCGTTGCAGTCTGCGTCTTCAAGTAGTCAACAACTCAATTCCAATGCTTCACGTAATTTTTCATTTCCGCATGTAAATTTGCCAGGAACTTTTAGGAGATTTGAGGGAACGCAGCCAACACCAATTTGGAAAATGCCTCCTACTCTTAGAGGTCCAACGCGCACCCAACAAATCTTTGGTGCCACACCGCCTAACTACAGGCCTCCTTTCAATAACGCATTTAAAATGCCACAGGCCCCTAGGCAAAACTACCAACAACCAGGCCCTTCAGGCACAGGCCCTAAGCCTATGAGTGGTGTTAGCCACTTCGTATCTAGACCCATGCAGCCACCAAGAGTTCTCCATGATTGGTCAAAGCACGGGAACCCACCACCGACAAACTACTTCAAAAGTAGAGAACTACATTTTAATGAATTCGATGAGCCTCAGTATTACGACCCTTATGACGTTGACTATAATTATTACGAACAAGCTTACTATGACCCGACTAACAATACTATGTTTTACGACCAACCGACTCAATACCTTCAACAGGACTATACACCCGCGTACATAGAAGAAGCCACAGACGAACAGTCGTCTGAGGACCAGGTTTTTCAGAAAAGTTCCGACCTAGAAAAACCAAAATAGAAGTGAATTTACAGACCCAACGCCAGTTACCTTTTATACAGATAGCCAATCCACCCTTAAGGTTACTTATAGACACAGGTGCTAACCAATCATTTGTTAGTCCTGAAGCTGTGAAAAAATTCTACCCCAATACACCTTGCAATTATGACCCCTTCGAGGTCACAAATATTCACGCAACAACCAGAAATGACTATTCGATAACTATACCATGTTTCCGAGAATTTAAAGAAGAGGGTGACATCACGCTCTTCATCTACAAATTTCATAATTACTTCGACGGTTTAATTGGGTATGACCTTCTAGAAAAATTAGAGTCAAGTATAGACCTGAAAAATAAAAGTCTAATTACTCGACTGTCTACTATTCCACTTCAATTGTATGACTCCCGAAATTGTAATTTGTATGAAGATATAATTCCAGCAAATACTTCAAAGTTAATTCGCATACCAGTCATCTTTCATGACGGTGACGCCCTAATTAGTGAGCAAATAATATCTAAATGCACTATACGGGACTGTGTCACAACTGTAAAAAATAATCGTGGTGTCATTGAAATTTTTAACCCCTCTAGATATGACGTAATATTTTCAATGGATAAGCCTGTTAGCGCAGAAGTTTTCAGTGAACAGTGCCAGCCCGTTGTTACAAATCCGCTATCTAGCCGCGCTAAGCAAGTTCTATCTCAGTTACGGACAAGCCATTTAAATATTGAAGAACGGACTAACTTAGAGTTACTTTGCGCACAATATGCTGATGTCTTCTACATTGAGGGTGAACCCCTAACTTTTACCAATCAAATTAAGCATAGTATCCGTACAACAGACGAAATACCTGTCTATACAAAAACCTCCAGGTACCCTTTCGTTCATAGACAAGAGGTCCAGTCACAAATTTCCAAAATGTTAGAGCAAGGGATAATACAGCCCTCACAATCAGCTTGGAGCTCCCCTATTTGGGTTGTCCCAAAGAAAGCTGACGAATCAGGTAAAACTAAATGGAAAATTATAGTTGACTTTAGAAAAATCAATGACAAGACTATTGATGACCCATATCCGATCCCAAATATAAATGATGTTCTAGACAAACTTGGCAACTGCCATTATTTCACAACACTAAATCTCGCTAGTGGACTGTACCAAGTGGAGATAAATTCAGAGGATATACCCAAGACAGCTTTCAATGTCGAGCACGGGCATTTTGAGTTTTTACGTATGCCCATGGGACTTAGAAACTCCCCATCAACCTTTCAAAAGGTTATGGACAATGTCCTCCGTGATCTCCAGAACGTTATCTGTCTAGTTTATCTCGGAGATATTATCGTTTTTAGTGTCTCGTTACAAGAACATATAATTAACCTCGAAAAGGTATTCAAAAGATTAAGAAATTCGAACTTTAAAATTCAATTGGACAAGTCAGAGTTCTTAAAACTCGAGACAGCTTATTTAGGGCATATAATAAGCAAAGACGGCATCAAGCCGAACCCAGACAAAATTAATGCTATTCAAAGATTTCCTATGCCCAAAACAGCTACTGAAATTAAACGTTTTCTAGGACTTCTAGGATACTATAGGAAATTCATCCCTGATTTTGCTAAGATAATAAAGCCCATGACACAGTGTTTGAAAAAAGGATCTAAAATTACTCTGACTGACCCTAACTATATCAACTGTTTTGAAAGATGCAAATTACTTTTGACGAATGACCCCATACTTCAGTATCCCGATTTTACTAAGGACTTCGTACTAACAACCGATGCATCCAACTTTGCCGTAGGCGCTATTCTATCCCAAGGAACGATAGGCAGCGATAAGCCAGTAGCTTACGCATCGAGGACCTTAAATTCAAGCGAAATTAACTACAGTACTATAGAAAAGGAGCTGTTAGCTATAGTATGGGCAACCAAATATTTCCGCCCTTATCTGTTCGGAAGGAAGTTCAAAATTGTTACAGATCATAAGCCATTACAGTGGGTTATGAACTTAAAAGAGCCAGGGTCTCGGTTAACACGCTGGAGACTCAAGCTAAGCGAGTTTAATTTCACCACAGTATACAAACAAGGCAAAGCCAATACTAACGCCGATGCTTTGTCGCGAGTTGAAATTAACGTTAACGAAGATATTAGCTCTACCATTGCAAACCCTTCAGAACGACCCTTATCAAGGTCAGGATCTACCACCATAACGGCTCATAGTTCTGACGAAATCCCTCCGTCAAATAGATCAGTGTCATCAGGTTCATCTACCGAAACCATTCACACTAGCGCTGAAAACCCTATTTTGGAAGTCCCTATCTCAGACGACCCCCTAAATAGGTTCACTAGGCAACTAGTTTTAAATGTCGTAGGTGATATAAAAGGTAGACCTATCGTCTCAAAACCATTTGCAACACACACACGCACATCCGTTCAAATATCTGAGTCTAACCTCGAGGAGGATGTAATTAATGCCATCAAGGAATACGTCCATCCTAAAGTCAAAACTGGGCTACTAATAAATCCGCCCTTAGCGTTATACAAAATTATACCTGTTATCCAACGTACATTCAAAAGCTCATCTATGAGCCTGACACTCACTAAAAGGGAGCTAGAAAATGTTAAAGAGTACCTCCGACAACAAGAAATTATAAATAAGTACCACGATGGTAAGACCAATCACCGCGGTATAAACGAATGTTACTTGGCGCTTTCACATAAGTACTTTTGGCCAAATATGAGAGAAAATATTACTAAATTTATAAATGAGTGTACAGTTTGCGGTCGAGCCAAATACGACCGTAATCCAATAAAGCAACAATTTAAAATAGTACCTCCATCTTCTAAGCCCTTTGAACTAGTTCACTTAGACCTTCTAACTATAGAGAGTGAAAAGTTTCTTACAATTGTTGATGCATTTTCTAAATACGCCCAAGCCTATTACCTAAGAGACGGGACCGCAGTTAGCGTCGTACAAGCCCTTCTTAGCTTTAGCACACATCACTCACTACCATTAACTATAGTCACAGACAATGGTACCGAGTTTACCAACCAACTAATGGCAGAGTTTTTGCGTATCCATAAAATTCACCACCATAGGGTTGCTCCACACGCACCTAACGAAAACGGTATAGTGGAGAGATTCCATTCAACGATTTTGGAACACCTTCGCATTCTTAAAATTAGCCATAAATCTGAATCCGTTATAAACCTCATGCCCTATGCCCTTCTCGCATATAACAGTAGTATACATAGCTTCACTAAATGTAAACCAATTGAGGTCATAACTGGACATTTTGACCCTAGAGACCCATTTGACATTGATATATCCTCGCAACTACTACAGCAATACATAACAACCCACAAAGACAAAATGACTATAGCGTATAAAGAAATTCACGAACTCTCTAATGCCTCGCGTCAAGACTTGACTGAAAATAGAAACAAAAACCGGGAACCAGAAACTGACTATTCCCCAGAGCAACAGATTTTTGTTAAAAATCCAGTCGCATCGCGACAAAAGTTAGCTCCTAGATACACTCATGACGTAGTAATGGCTAACCTCCCTATTCACATTTATACAAAGAAGAAGAGAGGCCCTATAGCCAAAAATAGGTTGAAGAGAGTCCCTAAATCTAACCAATTGTTCCAGACTGTTCCTGATTCTCCAACTCATCCTGCAACCAGCTCTAACGCAGGACATAAAACTTGAAAGCCTCAATAACGGCCCCGGTATATTACCCTTTAAACTAGGATCAGCTAAAATTATAACACATTACCACTCGTTCTTACAATACATTGACTTACAAGACTTAGAAGACAAAATTAATTCAATCAATAATCAAATAGATAGTATCAGCCCTGACCTCAACTATAGAACCCACTCACTATTTGAACCACACATGAATTACCTAAAAAATAAGCTTGAGAATGTACTGAGACAACTAGAGACTTTTGAGACTAACCGCGTTAAGCGAGGACTCATAGACGGACTTGGTTCGGTTATAAAAAGTATAACCGGCAACCTTGACTACACTGACGCTAAGCACTATGACGAAATTTTAAAGTCCCTTAAGGCCAATGAAAATAACTTAGCTACCGAACTTAATAGCCACGTCAGTCTATCTAAAGAATGGGCTGAACGATACTCTAAAGTTATAGAGAGCATAGTGGCAAACCAAGGCAAACTTACTGAGCTCACCAATAAAATTAATGAAACATTGGTTACTAGAGATCATGACCTACTTAAATACGCTCACCTAGCCCAAGTACTCACAATACTTAGTGACAATGTCGATGCCATTTCTCAAGAGCTTTTTAATCTCCAGAACGTTCTAGCATTTATTAGAGCTTCCACTGTGCATCATTCGATCCTAAATTTGTATGCAATACGAGCTATGATTAGCAAGTTAAGCACACTGTATAGCAGAGAGAGAGTAGTAGATTTAGACTTTAGAGAGTATTTTGATATAATTAGAATAGGGTCTTATTACGTAGAGAATAGGATAGTTATAGTATATAAATTTCCTATCGTTTTGTCCTCTTTATATGATATGTATAAATTATCTATAGTCCCGAATCATAACCATGAAATCCTTTCTCCGCCCTTGCCCTACCTAGCCCTCCTAGAGAAAGATTTCAAGTACATAGAGGCTGAATGCCCGAAGACCAGTAAATGGTATCTCTGTAAAGAGAGTCGGAGCCTGCAGAGCCGATCTATAGAAGATTGCATTGTCCAGCTGATCATTACACAGAAGCGAAACGCCACCATCTGTAACCCAATGCAAGTTTCCCTGCAAACACCAGCATATGAAGAATTGGACGAGAAGCATTATACCATCAGCTTCCCTGCTCCTACAAAGGTTCATCTCTCATGCAGCCAAGATCTATACACTACACTACAGGGTAGCTACCTCGCAGTAATTCCCCGGACGTGCTACCTGGAGACTGCACACTTCACCATCTCCAACTCTGACGATCGTCTCAAGGGACATGTACTCAAGCTCATGGACATAGTCAACGAGACAATTGGAACGCCATCAACTATTCCCGCAATAAAACTAAACTCCGTAAAACTCGACAGCCTTCACGAGATTAGCAAGAAAATTACTCTGCAATCCGAATCTATAAAGATGAACGACGACGCCGGCTATAGCCTCTATCACACTACAGTACCGATGTACACGATAATATTAAGTGCATCTGTACTAGTCGCCTGCCTATATTATCGCCAGTACCATCTCAAGCCTGCGAAGAAATTGAATGAAAATATAGAAGAAGACCCAAACTTCAGAAGGGTTGACATCAATCAACCCCCAGCTCAATTCACGACCAAGGTCTTCCATACTCGCTGTTCTTCGGGGGGAGGTGTTACGCAAGGCTAACATACAGTAATTGCTGCGTCTGCATCGCCCTCAATTCCGCGGTAAACAACAAGGACCGCCGCGTCAGCGCAACGTGCCTGGGAACGTGCATCGCCGCGACACCTGAAGCCGCCTGTCCGAGCCCAGCCATTCTCGGTCCAACTTTGACCAGTTTCAGACATATTAATTATAGTTTAAATTGTAATTTCTTTTTGAATAAATATTGTATAAATTAAATCATTTTTTTTGCATCCTCCGTCTGTCGCAATCGTAATTAATTTGTAAATACTCTTGGCACACTCGCTCTCCACGAATGTTTTGTTTTCGTGGTTACATTCCAACATTTGAAACGTTTCAATTTCTAATCTTATCGCTGGTGAATACGGTTCAGAGTCGCAGTCCATTGGAATGTTATGCTTCAATTGTATCCAAAAATTATGTAAGAGCATGGAATGTTCGATGTTTAGATGCGTACCAGACGACTAACGGTTAATGTTGTTTTTGACATTAAGGGCGTACCCTGAGCAAATGAGCTTGAGTATTTCTTACCTTATCGCACACCGCAAGAAAGAGCAAGAGAGAAACAGAAGAATTTGCCGCTGTTTTACGCTCAATTTTTAGAATACACTCTTTATAAAATCAGATTTTGGTCTTTTGAAAAAAATAAAACTACCAAAATGTTTGTAATGGAATTGTCTATCCGTTGGTGTAAGTACAAAATCAAAATAGTGGAGGTTTTCCGAGGAGATGCATGATAACTACATTTATTTAATTATTTCATGGTTTCGTTGTGAGGCGATTATTTAAACAATAAGCCCATTATCAAAAAAATAAAACTACAATTTTGAAGCCAAGAAGTTGTAGAAATTTAATGTATTTTTTACCAGTTGATATTTGTTTTGGCTAATGAGTAGATAGCTCTGAAAACTGGACAAAAAATTCGTTTTGCTGGGGGACGCACCTTAAATGATTTATTTATTGCTAACGAAAGTAAAAACATTATGTCAGAAATGCTCAGACCACAATTTTTTAAAGTATAAGTTAAAATTACCTCAAATCCTAAATTGTTTTCGCAATCATCTTAAGAATTCAGGCGGAAATTCGAAAAAAAAACAGTGAAAATTTGCTCTAGGCGCAAACACGTTAATTTGTTCGCATTCAAGTCACGCGCCGCCGATTTTCAAGAGCGCAGACGTCCCACGATTTTATATTTCTGATTTGTTAACTTGTAAAAATGCATGGCTTTTGAACCAGGCTCGGATATTTTTTTACCTGACAAAACTTTGTCGAATTTAGAGATGTTTGTCAAAATTACAGGCAAAAAATATTTTTTTATACACTAACTGCATTTACTTGCAATTTCTTTGCAATTTTATTACTTTTGAGGTTTTTATAAATTTTCAATACTCATGAAAATTGTTCAAATAGTATACCTACTATCAATCCAGAGGAGAAGTGAGCGTTGTGTTAGCAACGTTAATTTTATACATACATACATTAATATGCACCTCCATTATGTTATAGTTTGACTAAATTGTTTTTGGAACATTTTAAATTTTTAATTTGACTTCCAAAAAGAAGGATGTTATCGATTCGACAAGTCATTATATCTTTTGTACATTATTTTTTAAATATTAAAACACATAAATTCACAAATCAAAAATATTTACACAGTATATAAAACACAAATACGATAATAAAACACTTTTCTTTAAATTTAGTTACTAAAATATATACCTAATTCATTAATTAATATATATCAAGTCATAGTGATAGGCAGCTCCTACTGGGTCTCGAGAATTGACTGGACGCTCATTCCTAACGTAACTTTTAATGGGGTTAGCATACCATTTAGCGATTCAGTCAAAAATCTTGGGAGTGACATTTGACCAAACCTTTTCTTGGGACAATCACATTAAAACTATCAGTAGTAAACTCTTTTCATCAGGGGGTTCTCTTAGACGACTTCGCAACTTTTTACCTACTGCCACTAAAATTGCTCTTGCACAGTCTCTGCTTCTACCTATCCTGGACTACGCTGATGTCTGTTTCCCTGATCTTAGAGAAGACCAGATTCAAAAACTTGAGCGCCTCCAAAATTATTCTATTAGATTCATTTTCGGTTTACGTAAATATGACCACGTTTCTCATTTTCGCGCCAAGCTCAAGTGGTTACCCATTCGTCTGCGTCGTAATGCTCACATTCTTTTCCTTTTATTCAATATTTTATTTAATCCCTCCACTCCATGCTACCTCAAAGAACGATTCACTTTTTGGCGAGACTATCATGCTCGGCCGCTGAGGTCAAAAACTAACTTGACCCTGAATGCCCCAACTGCACGTTCTGAGATGTATTATGGCAAATCCTTTGCTTTTCAGGCTGTCCAGTTATGGAATGAGTTGCCTGTTTCTATACGAAAATCTTCATCACTGGATTCTTTTAAAAGTAACGTAAAAGAGTTTTATTTGTCAAAGCTGGAGTCACAGTAATCTAATTATATTTATTATCTACCTTTTCTGTCAAATCTACAATTTTCTACTGCAATGTTATTTTTAAGAATAAGTATACATATGTTTCATGTATATCATTGCACATATTATTATCTTTGTAAATTCTATGTAGGTTTACTAATTTATTTTTCGTATTCATATTATATATTAATATATTTTACAAGTATCTTAAGTATTAGTATGTAATCTGTATTCGTATATAGGTAATTATGTTTCTTTTTAGTGTATGTAACTAAAATATTTTTGATACACACCCCGCTTTTAAAAGTTTTCTTAGTAACCATTTCCATCCTAAGGTTGCCTGGAAGAGATCGCTTTAAGCGATAAGGCCGCCGCTTGTAACACTAGTGTTAGTGTAATTCTCTCCTGTATAAGTGTTTTTTGTTTGTTTATGGTGTGTACAATAAAGAGTATCTATCTATCTATCTATCTAATTTAATTCTAAAGTTTAGTCTATTGAAAGTAGTTGAAAATAAAAGTAAAACAAATTGAAGTACATTTAAAATAGTTATTTAGATCAAGCACTGTAGAAAAACTTAATAAAAGTGCTCTTAAAGGTTCACGTTCCTCTTATCACTGTAATAAAGTTTAACTCACAAAGAGCAGCTTTTTCCTACGAACTTTATACCCAAACAAAGTTCGACAAAATAATATTCGCCAAAAAATATTGGTTACATTAAAAAACTGCATTGAGATATCCACGCAGTTTCATTGATATAAATGAAACTTTAAAATAATATTATTTAATCAGGAAATTACTATTTTTGGACCAAAAATACCAATTTACGATAAAATTATAATTTAAAAAAATATTTATTTATTTAATTTACTCACAATTTTTTGATAAGTATAAAAAACAAACATATTATAACATCATACAATATTTAGACCAAGTGTTATCAAAAAATTAGGTACTAATTTACAAAAACTCAATTTTTGAAACTTTCCAAAAAAAAAAAATTTTGGTCAGAAAACACAAACTTTTTAGTATCACAAATAATAAAATACAGGTACAACGAGTGAAACCGCAACGCGTAGGTAGTTAAAACAGATTAAACTCACAAATTGTTTTACAATTCATCTGACGCGATGTTTTTGCATTTAGCTAAAGTTTTTGTCTCTCTGCAGCGGTCATTAGGCCTAGAGGAAAGCGTTGATGGATTTCTAATTTGCCAGTTTTCTGACGATTTTTCGAGAAAAAGTCAAGATAAGGCTGATGATGGCAATTAGCAGAAAGCGTGGAATAATTAAGAGTTTCTTGTTAATTGTAATCGGATACGAATTTAATTTGATATGACGCTCTGCTAAGCTAAGAGGCGTTCGCGTTATTGTGGGTTTACTCGTAAAGGGATGGATTTTGTTAAGATAAATACGTAAATTGAGCTTCTTTTGAACTGGTAGAGTTTTTATAAAAAAACCAGTAATTACTTCACTAACTTTATTAACCAAAATAAAACTACACTGTAACACAATTATGCAAAAGTACCAACGTATCTTAGCTTGCCGATGACCAACAAACTAAGCTTAAGCTCAAATGAGCTATCTTATGTTATAGTTTGAGAGTAAATTTAAACTAATTAAATGAATGTAAGAATTTATATTGACAACTGTTGGATCTTTCTCTTATAAAATTTCAAAAAGGAATGCCAGTCACCGGCTTAGCTCCATGTACCTAAAGCCCCAACCCATCCAAAACACTTTTTGAGATGGCGGGTAGAAATAGATGGTTTTACACCGGTGCCATCTATACTACATTTTACCAGTCATATCAGTTTCTTTAAATAATAAGATACTTTTTCTTATATATAACACATTTTTAGACTCAAATCACTGTATTAAATATAATACTACACACGATAGGTACAGGTGACAACACTTGGGAATCAAGTTTGATCTAGTACTTAATTAATAACAAAAGGTACGTGTTGTTTACTATCTGATGTATATGGTACTAGCAGTGCCCCGCGGTTTTACCCGCGTAGTTCCCGTTCCCACCGCTCCCGTTATTTTCCCCGGATAAAAAGAAGCCTATGTGTTCTTCCAGACTACAATCTAACTATATTCCAAATTCCAGCCTCATCCGTTCATACGTTACCGCGTGATTGAGCAACAAACATCAAAACCTCCATAGGTACTTTGACATGTATAATATAAGTGGGATTCGTCTCGTCAGTATAGTATAAGTTATTTTCTCTTAATCGATTTTATATATCTAAACATATTCAGCTTCAAAGATTTAAGCACCTTTCTATATTAACATAACAAGTACTTAAAACCTATTTATCAAGGAAAGGTGCGCTGTTCATTCGCTCCACGATGAATTAGATACATCCTGCTTACAATGAGATTGCATTAAATATTTATAAGCCCTCATATTTTCATATCAAAAGCTGGGAATAAAGCCATGAGGCAGGCAGCGTGTTCTTTGCCAATTTTGCTGAGCTGAATTGGGCAGAGGGTAGCGTTTAGCAAACTATAACTTTCAGTAGGTACCTATATTATAAAAGGGAAAAAAATATGAAATAATTGTTGATTTTGATCCATTTTTAATTAAATAAACATTATCGCATTTTTTTTTAGTTCAAGACGTTTGCGCATAATACCTGTCCGCCTAAATAGGCTTGTTGGGTTGTCACAATCGACACTACGAGTGGTGCTATATCATGTAGAACAGTCCGAAATGTATATAATAAGCTTGCGACTTTGAGACGAAGTTGAAGAGCTTGAAGTGATTTTCGAACAAGGGAGACATTGTTTATGATCATTTTGGTACGACCCTCAATCAAATCCAAAGCCAGCTGGTGAGCTGGTACGAGTATTTAGTTGACTCATCCCAAAGGTGCGAATAGTGCTCCATATAATAGCAAAACTTGGAATATCGTGAGCTACTATTCAGACTTAGAGGAACTTCTCACCTTTGATAGAACCATAGAACACATTGGACTTCAAAAATCCATTTTAGACTACTAGCAGCAGTACCCTGCGGCTTTGCGTGCGTAGTTTTCCTTCCCTTTCATTTAATGGGATAAAAAGTAACCTAGTGTACCTCCAGACTTCACTTTAAATTTAAATTCCAAATGTCAACTTGATCAGTTCAGACTTTACGACGTCATTGAGCAACAAACATCCAAAAACTACACTTTGAAATTCATGGTATCGGTTTTAGTGACATATTTTTTCACTTTCAGCTACAACGCCAAGTGTACTATCGGTGGTACTTTTTACGGAAAATGACCGTTTTTTGTTTTCCAATTGTAAAAGGAGCGGCTGTAATTATTCAAGAAGACGAATGGCATTTAAGATAATACTCCTCACGTAAAGGTTTTATCTTTTTGACAAATTGCCGGTAAATGTACCTTTATAACTCAGGTATCACAGCGGTTAATGTAGTAGATACTTAAAACTCGTGTCCGTTTTAGGTCCCTCGTATTTTTCGTATTTTTTACCAGACAGGACATTTTTCTGAAGTATTTTTCGTGACACAGGATTATGTAGAATACCATACTAAGCCAAAAGGCTTGACATTTCCATAAAATGTTCAACAATTATTTTTCATAAAAGGATAATCTTTTTTTACTGTTGGCCGCAGATATTCTCTATTGCTTACCAAACATTACAAAAGACACAGGACATACTAACATAAAACAATAAAACAATTATGTACGCGTGCCCAGCATGCTAGAGGTATTACCACGCTGAATGATAATGTTCAAAGCATTGAGCCCACAGAAATCAAAATAATAAGGTTAGATTTCTGTGGTTGAGCAGAGTAAACGGCAGAATTTTCGACCAAGAAACGAGATGCATCCAGGGGCCTAACTCTCAACACTAAAAGGTTCTAATAATACCAGTATGCTGTTGGATTCTCAATAGTATATCCATAAGTAAGTATATCAACAATAAAATTATCTAAAGCCAGTATACATACTGGCCGAGTGGAGGCCAACGCCAGTGTGTGGAGGGTGGTTTTGTGATGACTCGCGTCGCTCGCCTCGCTGGCCGAGTGACGGCAAGTGGCCAGTGTGTATCTGTCTATAGGGCTGTTTTGTCTCGACTCGTCTCTCGTGACCGGTGTCGGTTTTTGTGCACAAATCAAAGGCGCTCGGCGAGTAGCGTCCTGTTCTCCTATTGGCCTACCTCGCTTTTGCCTGCACTGGGCCAGTGTGTGGATGCTACGTTTTGTCTCGTGCCGTTTTGTCGACACTCGCGTTGGCCTCCACTGGCCCAGTGTGTATAGACAGCTTAAAGAATGACGGTTAAATCTCTCACCTGACCGACATAGCTCAATTAAAGATCTAAAGTGGGATTTAAACCCGGGGCTCCAGATCGGCAGTCGCCGTTATCGACCAGCCGTTGAAAAAGAATTTTCAATTATTGCAAGTGTTGCATTTGTACATAACCTTACAACACTATTTAGCGAGTTGCGCTTTGCACGAGTTTACAGAGAAACCTCGGCCAAATTGCGTACGTAATGACCGCATTTTCCGTGGTATAACCGTTAATGAAACTGAAAACAAGTTAAAACTTTTAAACGCCGCCATGAATGCAAGCTGTTTCTCGATTTTGGTAATTTGCCACAATTTTATGGAAGCAAAGTTACATTACTTAGCTGTTAACGTTGTAATAGTGGACGTTGTAACCGGAATTCTATTAAAATTTATATGTCGCTGTAAAATTGTAAATACTGTCACTTTATAATAAAACACGTGAGATTATAAATCTACAGTCGACGAGTCTATTAGACTACAGGCCCGTGAACAAAATTTACGGGTCAAATGAACCACTAGAAGACCTATGTAGGATGATAGAAGGGTGTAAAGTATTAAGATTCAGCACTATGCCGTCACTTGTAAGCTCTCCAACTGAGTGTGATTGAAGAGGGGCGGGTTGCAACCCTCTACCATTTCTCTTTGTCGCATGATTTTTGTTCGGCATTGCTAAATAATGGATAAGAAGAGGTATTGACACTGTATAGAACCAATGCCGTACTTAATCAAATGACCAAATTTACTCTGTAAATTACTCGAACTCTGTAAATTTTTTCGCGGAAACTAATAATTAAAAAGTTAAAATTTATATTTTTTTTAGTTTCAATACCTCTTCTAATCTATTATTCCGCAACGCCGTACAAAAATAATGCGACAAGGAGAAATGATCGAGGATTGCAACCCCCCCTCTTCAATTGCACTCAGTTGGACAGCTTACAAGTGACGGCATAGTGCTGAATCTTATTGCTTTACACCCTTCTATCATCCTACATAGGTCTCCTGTTGGTTCAATTGACCCGTAAATTTTTTCATGGGCCTGTAGTCTATATAATTTAACGTCGTTATATTATGCTGAAAGAAACGGGTGACCATCTTTCTTCAAACATAAAAATAATTCCAACTAAATCCGCTGTCAAAAAAAAAAATCAAAACCAGTTCATGATTTCACATACTTATCAGTAGTTGAAACAAGTAATAAATAGCCAAAAAGACACGTTAGAGGGTTCTCACTTTACCGGAGGGGTTAACTTTAACTGTCGCGAACTAGGGACTAGGTCGATACAATCTTGATTTAACTTTAACAATTCAGGAAAACTCCTACCAAAACTGCTCTGATTTTGGATTTAATTTTTGGATAACTTGTAGTGGTAGGACTCTAAGCAAAGTCCGCCAGGTTAAGTGCCACACCTTTGCCAGTTATTCTACCGCCAAGCAGTAATGTGGAAACATTACTGTGTTCCGGTTTGAAAGGCAATGTTTCCAGAGAAATTACAGGGCTTAGAGATATAACATCTTAGATCTCTGGGTGACGAGCGCAGTGCAGTCCTAGGTAATGATTTGGACTCTTCATGTTCCAATAGCTGCATGTCACTGTGCTGTTATGTGGCAGGCATGTTGCTTACCATCACGCACATGTCCTGTTCGTCTTGTCACTCTTTATATAAGGTCACTGTTATAAGGTTATCTGGAAGAGATCGCTATGAGCGATAGGATCGCCTTTTGTACCAAAAATGCTTTAACTTTAAGTTTAATTACTATTTTCTGTATTGTTTTGTGGCGTAATGAAGTGTTTTTGTATTGTATTGTATATAAGATAAAAAACTTACGTATAAGCAGCCATATACGTTCCTACTGCCGAGACTTGGGGCCTTCTCTCACAAGGAGATAGTCAAGGGTATAATCAAATCAAAAAAAGGCCATGTGCGGGTTGCGGCGTATGACACTTGTCCACAAAAGGGGAATGAAAAACTTGTATGGCTGCATTTGGAAAAAGGTCACAACAATACAATACTATACAATACAAAAACACTTTATTATTCCACAAAACATTACAAAAAACAATGATTAAAGGTAAGACAAAAACATTCTGGGCACAAAAGGCGATCTTATCGCTAATAGCGATCTCTTCCAGATAACCATTTGGTTATTAGGACAAGGTAACAGATAAGGGCAGAGGTGTTGCATCTCACATCACAACCTCACTCCGAGAGTTTGTTGAGCTATATTTTTAACGATTTTTAGTAATTTGATAAAAATACGTGTCCCATATCTAGCTGACGAAGTAATTACATTGTAATTCTTTTTTACCCAGTCTTCATCCCAATTGGAATATAAGTAGTCTGGAATAGCACATTACTTTTTGTCGGGGAACTATAGGGTTAAAACCACGGAGCACTGCTAGTATGCAGGACGCTGTTAGTGAATATTAAATAAAAATAGTACCAAACTCGTATTAGAAAAAGTTTTAACAAGATCAAAATCCTCGTCAGTTCAGTCTATTTCACAAGTTTTTAATAACCTTACAAAAAATGTATTGCCAGACAAAATAAATCTGCCTAAACTTGGCTGAACAAAATGTTACCTTTAACGAACAGCTGATTCAACGAAATTAGAAACTAACAACCTGAACTCGAAACTCAATCCCGAAGTAGTCCATAAAAACAACACCAACGAACAACCTGCGAAAGTTGCCCAAACGTAGAAACTGAAACGTTTCAACGATTATACCATGATTACTGTAAAAAAATCGATAGTGCTTCTCTAGTTTGACGTTACAAATAAATTGGAATGCCGAAGCCAGAACTCATTCGAGTCGAAGCCACAGCCTAGCTCCTCGGTAACGAACTCCAGAAAATTTATTCATAGCTTCCTTCCTTGTAAATACGACGTTGGCAGCACAATCGGAATCTCATCACTTTAAACCTAATCTTCGGGAAGTGACGGCCCTGATAAGTTTTTCTCACAGGTATTGCTGTTATTTCTCTGGCGATTTCGTTATATCGCGTGCTTGCTATGCATTTTTATGAGAGTACTGTGGGGAAATAAATAGCGAGCAAAGTCCATTTTACTCCAATGCAATAAGCACTACAAAAGCATTGTGATGACGTCATGATTTTGTCTTGTATTTCCTATTGGCGTACATCTTATCTATATCCTCCTCCTCGAGTCGTATTTCTCATGTCTGAGGGTCGTGAGCACCACGTCTCAACAACTTCTCAACGATGAAACCACCGCCATCTCCCTCTATCACCGGCGACCTGTAGGGCATCGTAGACTGATGTGTCTAGGGTGGTGCGAATCTGATCTGACCAGCGCAGCGGACTGAGGCCTCTTGTTCTTTTACCGTCAACTTTCCCAGTAACTATCAGCTTCTCGAGGTTGTCACCTTCTTTCCTGGCTATATGCCCGAAGTTCTCTAATACTCGTTTGAGGCAGATGGTAGAGAGCCTTGTCTTGATCTTAAGCTGCTGAAGTATTGAAATATTGGTTCGACGCGCTGTCCAAGGTATCTTGAGCATTCTTCTCCAACACCACATCTCAAAGGCATCAATACGTCCGCGGTCTGCTGATTTAAGTGTCCATGTTTCAGCTCCATAGAGCAAAATAGAAAATACCAGGGTCCGGACTAGTCTCATCTTCGTCTTGAGATGTATCTCTCTGTTCTTCCAAATCTTGCCAAGCTGCAACATCTATATAACGGTGCCAAAATATAACGGCTATGTACAACATCATGGTGAGAAAGACTGAAAGACTTTTTGTAAAGGAGCATTTTAGCTTTGTATTTTTCATTTTTTTACTTCATTAATGACCGCCAGGACAAAATTGCATTTGCGTGCCCTGTACGCCAAGCGTATGCCATAGCACGAAATAAAAAAAATGTTTTGCTGGGATTGTCTATTTAAGGACAAGTTAAGTAAAAAAATATCAGTACTTTTTATATATTACTATGAAAAAATGGCGATTGGAAAAGTCAAATTTTCGATCGGCAAAACTTAATAAAATTATTTAAAATATTTGAGGCCGATTTCGTCTTGTTCCGCCAGAATCAGGACCATTTAAATCATCTCTTATTTATTTTGTGCCATCAAAGTCAGCTGATTTTGATTATTCCTCATTCTGAGATTTAAGCCAAAATAGATTTTATTGACTGTTTGGCTTCGACGGTATATTTTGACGTCCGAGACGCTGCGCGTTCCCCGCGGCAACCGCCAGGCGGCCGCGCCGCGCAGCCCCGAGCCGCGCGGCGCAGCACCCGGGCGCCGCGCGCCGACGCCGGCCCGCGTCTCCAAGCAACGGCCTGTCAAACAACTTTTGGAGATTTGTTTTTATATTGTATCTGTGATATTGTAAATATTGTGCTAGTGTTTTGTATATGTTTATATTTTGATTTCTATTTTTTAAACCTATTGAAGTAAGTAACTAATATTTCCTCAAACACACCGTCGACGTCGACCCGAGATGTGTTGCTTGAGTGTGTTATTTGTAATGATCACAAACTTTACAAAGGTGAAAGAGGACTGAAAATACATTGCAGTCGTCGACATGTGCCGAGATCGGACCTGCTCCCTCCGGGTCAGACGCTGGATTCGCAAGTATCGTCTTCTTTCACCAACACACGAAGCAACACATCTTTGGCTCTCAGGCTCGCAGAATTTAAGAGATCCATTAAAATCATCAAACGAATTCCGAGGGGAGCACGTCCAGTTGTTGCCCGGAGTTTGTCAGAATGTGTGGCGAAAGTAGTCTCTGAAAACACTGTCAAGGAATGGGAAGATCTTTTCACTTTTCCGTATTACACATTTCATGTTCCGCACGATTCAAATCATCGCTCCCTGACAGCTGCAATTAAACGCAATACCTCACATCAATCCAATGTACATTTTCACACTCTCAGAAACGCATCTCAGTCTCTTCAATCACGAGGTTCATTTTCAACAAATTTAGTTGAAAATAAACTTTGTGATGGGAATGTCAGAGGTGCAGCAAAACTCTTGTTTTCCAGTGACTCTCTCGCCACAGATTCTGTTGAGACCTTTAACGCTTTAGTAGACAAACATCCTTCGCAGTCGTCCTCCACCCAGCTGCCGACACCTCCCTCTTCAGAAACGCCGCTACTCGTGGACGAGCAAGCCATCCAGAATGCGATAAGTTCGTTTCCAAACGGCTCTGCTGGCGGACTAGATGGCTTGACGGCTCAACATTTGAAAGACTTAACTGATCCTCTTGTAGGTGAGTCTGGCAAAAGTCTTTTAAATTCACTATCTAAATTAGTTAATTTGATGCTAGATGGACAAGTTCCTTTAGAAATAGTGCCCATTTTGTATGGGGCTAATTTAATAGCCCTGAATAAGAAGGATGGTGGCATACGACCCATTGCTGTCGGCAGCACTTTAAGGCGCCTTACTTCAAAATTATGCTGCCGAGCTATTCAGGAACAACTTACTTCAAAATTTCAACCTCATCAGCTTGGTTTTGGAGTAAGGTCTGGTTGTGAGGCGGCAGTTCATGCTGCGCGTACTTTTTTAAGCTCAACCAACTATGAAGTGTTCATCAAAATTGACGTGAAAAATGCTTTCAATAGTCTAGATAGAGGAACCCTTTTAACAGAAGTTAAAAATAATATACCAAATATTTATAAATATTTGTGGCAAAGCTATGGATCCCCTACAAAATTAATGTTTGGAGATAAAGAAATAAATTCTACCATTGGATGCCAGCAAGGTGACCCGCTCGGTCCGGCTATATTCGGTTTAGGTATCCACCCTATAATTTCCGAACTAAATTCAAAATTTAACGTGTGGTACCTTGATGATGGTTCTTTGGGTGGTAATGCCTCAGAAGTGTTCGATGACCTTAAAAACATAATTGAGCGATTCGATTCTATTGGCCTATCCCTAAATTTTAATAAATGTGAAATTTTTATTCCAGAACATGTACCGAAAACCATTCAATCTTTAATTTATCAAAATTTTAATTCATTGTGTCCCAATATTTGTTACAAGTCGAAAGATTCTTTAACACTTTTAGGTGCCCCTATTTTTATGGAAGCACTACCACCCTTAATGAATCAAAAAATTCAGGAGTTTTCCAATTTCTCACATCGTCTTTTCCAAATTAAGCCACACATGGCAATTTACATACTTCGGCTTTGCCTTTTTGCGCCAAAATTCATGTTTTTGATGCGTTGCTCTCCGTTGTGGTATTTTTTATCAATAACTGATCTAATCGATTCGATTATGAAAGACACAATAGCAAAAATTTTAAATTTACAGTTTGATAATGATTCGTGGGCACAAGCTACACTTCCCATTGCTTTCGGTGGGCTGGGCATCCGCCGCAGTTCAAGCATCGCGCTTCCAGCTTTCTTGGCCTCCAGTCACGGCTCGCAATCTCTCATCGGCATGATATTACACATTTCAATGGCTGATGTTCGAGTTGCTTGCCAGACTGAGGCCTTGGCGGCCTGGCGCGCGTTGTGCCCTGGTGTTAGTTCACCCACAGAAGCCAATGTGCAGCGTAACTGGGACCTTCCGATCACTAAAATTACCTTTGAGGCTTTATTAGAGCACGCACTCGATATTTCGGAACGAGCTCGTCTCCTTGCTGTTGCAGAACCTGAATCAGGTTACTGGCTACACGCTTTACCTTCAAAAAATTTGGGTACTATCCTTGACCCGAGTTGTCTACGCATAGCGTCAGGTCTTCGCCTGGGTGTTAAATTGTGCGAGCCTCATCGCTGCCAGTGCGGTAAAGCTGTTGACCATTTGGGACGTCACGGGCTTTCCTGTGTGAAGAGTGCCGGTCGACCTTTCAGGCACTGGGCAATCAACGACCTAGTGAAACGGGCACTCTGCACAGCGTCAATACCAGCTACGCTAGAACCAACCGGAATGTCGACAGATGGAAAGCGGCCAGACGGAGCCACGTTAGTACCGTGGTGTCTCGGTAGGGCATTAGTCTGGGATGCCACGTGTGTGGACACCCTGGCTCCGTCTCATGTCGGTAGTTCGGCTCAAACCGTTGGAGCTGCGGCTGAACAGGCACAGCTCCTTAAACAACGGAAGTACTCCCAGCTCAGCGCAAATTATGATTTTTTTGCGTTGGCTGTGGAGACTATGGGTCCGTGGTCGTCCGATATGAAAAAGTTCTCCAAACAACTGTCGAAGCGGTTGGTTCTCGCCTCAGGGGATCTCAGAGCTGGCACTTACTTCGCCCAAAAACTTAGTATCGCCATCCAACGGGGCAACGCTGCCAGCGTTCTGGGAACCCTGCCGCGCGGCAGCGAACTCGATGGCGTGTTTGATTTGTAGGGAGTGTTTTTTTTTTTTTTTAATTTATTATTTGTAAATATTGTAATGTTAGCAATTTATTAATTAATCAGTAAGTTAAATGCAAAAGTGTAAAATTATTTATTCAGTCAATTGTGTAATATTATTTTATTTACCATAAAGTGACGTCACTTGAAAGTTATAAGTACTGTATCAGTACTTATAAATTTATAATTAATATTTTGGTATGGTGCGTTTTTTAGTTTTAGTCAACTATAGACGTCGTTGGGGCACAGTGCTCGCTAGCGCTTGTCAAGTATAGGTGACACTGGCGGTGAAAAGGTTAAATAAATCCCAGGTTAGTGGCATTACGCACATGACTTCGGAAACTCAGTGAGTGGATCGACAATCGCTGTTCTTCCGACGAGACCAGCCGTATGTAACTTTAAGCTATTTATATACACGCACAAAAGATTTATGTATGTAAAGATATAGTCTATTATAACACAAAGGCTACTTTTCATCCCGAAAAATGCAGAGTTTATTAGCGGATAGCGATTTTTTAAATAATTTAGTTTAGAACACACGAAAGAAAACATCACGTCTTAGAAAACCGTTACGAATTGAATTAAGAATTTAAGTCTCCATTAAAAGCATTTCTCTGTTCATTTCCACTTTAATTACTTCTTAGTACTCAAGTAAATTGATTTGTATTTCGCGTGATGTTTTATATATTCGAAAGGTCTCGCTGCTCGGAAAGGTAGATCTTAATAAAAATCGTGTTTTATTACTCTCGTGACACTGAAATGAAGTCGATGATTAATATTTTAAATGACTCACTATGGAAGTTTCATTATTTATATTTCAGTAACAAAATAAAACGACATGGGCTTCTTGTACAATTTCTTAAAAAATATATTTTGAGCCGTACCAACAAACTTTCTGACATTAATATCAGGATTTTTTTTCAAATAATATTAAGAGGAAAAACAGACATCAGATTGTCAGTTTTTCTTTAACCGACTTCAGTAAAGGAGGAGATTCTCAAAACGATTGTTTTTGACGTGATAACGTCTTATGAACGTCTTTAACGTGATATCTCACAGAACATGACGTCATGTACCGTTACCGCGTTACCGTCGGTCGTTACCTCGCCGCATGTTTGTTACAGTTGTATTAATTATTTCGACCAGTAGTTCAAGTGGGGATGTAGCTCAGTGGTAGAGCGTTCGCTTTGCATGTGAAATGCCCCGGGTTCGATCCCCGGCATCTAAAAGCTTTTTTGCATTGTTTTGATTGAAAATGACTAAATTCTTCTGATTACTTTTTACATATAAATCTATTAAACAAATGAAATTAAAATTTTCTTTTGAAAAATGCTACCATTCCATCAGTATTTTCTTAAGACGTTGTCACGTTCTATCGTCAGTAAACCGACTTTACAGACAAACTTTTTTTTTTTTGTATGATGGCTCCTCAATTGAGAATAAATTTCGATAATTATTTTTATGTCTGATAGATCAGAGGTGCTCCCATACATTTTTCATCGATATCGATGTAGCAGTTTTTAAAATATCAACAAAAATCGAAAATTTGCATACCTCGACAACATCCGTACTTTTGAATATGAAAACTAACGAGGTTATGACACATTTTAAGTCAAAGTAAGATAAGATCAGAGTCAAATGAGTGTCAAGAGAGAAAGTAAGATGGAGTCAAGTAAGAATATATCACATGTGAGTTACCCGTGTATCTATTTAAAATGTATCCGTACTACCTCGTTGTTTCACTTGGACAATGTGTTTAGTTGATTTTGCAAAAAATATGAAATTTAGTCGTCTGACTTAATACCCCGTTTACATGATTCCAGTCCAGCGACCGAATCCAGCGCTGGATTGCTTACTGGAATAATGGAAACCGGCACTGGAAAGCATCAATCCAGTGCCAATGCATTCCAGTGTCGGTTTACATTATTCCAGTAAGCAATCTAGCGCTGGATTCGGTCGCTGGACTGGAATCATGTCAACGGGGTATTAATTTTAAATTAAATCCGGTTTTTTAGTTTTTTTTCGGATAACATATTTTTTTTGCTTCCATTGGTTTAAATCACGGCAACTTCGCGCTTAATATTAAATACGTGCTGATACGCCATCTTCACTTCAAAACCCGTGGCAAGCAACACAGCTTCCCGCACAGTTGTACGCAGCTTTTGGAACATGAAGAGTCCAAATCATCAAACTGCCACTGAACTGCGCTTTTCATCCAGATACATAAGATGATTAATGTCTATGTCCTGAAGTTTCTCTGTAAACATTGAAACATTCTCATTACTGCATAATCAAAGTTACTGAACTCAGACACACAATTTATTCTAGCCTTGTGGCTACTGGGTGTTCTAGATACTGCTTTCAGTACAATCATTCCACAATAAGTTCGTGCGGACATCTTTATAATGTACCCAAAGGAAGTTAGTGCCAAAAATAACCGTAAATATGTTGAGATTTGCGGCCCTGTCGTATTTAGGGCTCGATGAAGCCTGTAGGCCCGTTAAAGCTGTAGCAGAGAAATATAAGCCTTTGCAGCTTGTAACAAGGTTCGATATTACAAATATGGGTTTTGGTGTGAGGTATATGGATAAATAAAGGCTTTATGGAACGCCAGATATCTTGGAAGCAGTATTTAAAGTACTGAGGAAGCCTAACGTAAGCAATGTCATAAATAGTGATAACACCACTACCGTTCCTATTTAGTAGACACATATATTATATGTATATAGCTTACGAGTTTAGCGCTTCTGCGGTGAATTCAATGTGTTAGTAAGAATTTGAAAGCTAAGTTCAAGACCCAAAAGCCATTCAGAAATAGAAGGGAGTTATAAATTTGATGGGAGTTGCCTCTCGAGCTGAGTGGCGTTCTTTAAGAGGCATCTCTGAGAGAACGTCCTTTGGTATAACTGAGGAAAGCAAGGGAATTAGTGCTGATGCTTAACGTCTGTGTAAGTAGTGTAGTGGTAGGACTCTTGGCAGAGTCCGCCTGGGGAAGGACCACACCTTTGCTAGTTATTCTACCGCCAAGCAATAATGTGCAAACATTACTGTGTTCCGGTTTGTTTCCAGATAAATTACAGGGCTTAGAGAACAACTTAGATCTATGGGTGGCGAGCGCAGTGCAGTGCTAGGGAACGATTGGGACTCTTAATGTTCCAATAGCTGCGTGTCACTATGTTGTTATGCGGCAGGTATGTTTTTTACCATCAGGCAGATGTCCTGATCGTCTCGTCACGCCTACTTTAAAAAAAAAATACGAATAGACTGATTTTGATCCGGTTTTTAAAGCATAATTAAGATATAATGTTTACATTGTACATGATTTAATCGCGAAATTTTAAAGTACAATGATTAAGACAGGTATTAGCTACCGCGAATCGGGAAACGTAGTATAGGACGCCCTGAGACTAGGTGGAGTGACGATTTACGGAAGGCAGCTGGTGGCAGTTGGAAACGTAAAGCCGAGGATCGGGCTGAGTGGCGGATCATTGAAGAGGCCTATGTCCAGCAGTAGACGAATGAGGGCTGATGATGATGATGAATGGTATCGTAACCATGTATCGGAAGATTACATAAATAATAATTGAGACTAGCTAACAAGGACAAGCCTTGTTAGTGACATTCTTTTTTCGAGTTATTACGGCAGTTTGGTTGAGATATTCGATTTTTCTCGAGGACCAGAGTTCCATAACAAATTTTCAGCCGTAATTGGACTAACCTACTACTCACATTATTAATTTTGAACAATGTTTAAGAAAGTACCTACAATATCAATGTTTTGTTAGGCGATATTTCTTGGACTGGAATTTGGCGAACAGATGGTCGTGATCATCTGAATTTAGTTTATCGAACATGACATTGTTTGATGATTGTATTAAGTGTTATTAGTTTATTAATTGTGTGACGCACATTTTTTTATACTTTTAATGTAATCATATCACTTTGCAAATGACGAGATATATTAATACAATGTTAAGCAATTGGTTTCTAATGAAATTTGTTACTGATTCTAATTTCTTATCTGTATAACTTCCTTATTTTGAATTTAATGTCATACCAAATTTTAACTCATATATGGATTTTACTAGCAGCACCCTGCGGTGTTACTCGCGTGGTTCCAGTTCCTGTTTGCCGGGATAAACAGTTAGCATAATATAATCTATCTGTATTCCAAATTTCAGGCCAATTCAGGCCGTTCATACGTTACGACGTGATTGAGCAACAAACATCCTAACATCAATACATTGATATTTATAATATTAATAGGATTATTATATCCTAATTAATTAATTAGGATATAATTAATTAGGGTATAATAATCCTATAAAGTCTAAAATAAAAACTATAAATCCTAATATCCTAATAAGTTACGGCTGGTCTAGTCGGGAGAACGGCGACTGCCGATCCGGAGACCCCGGGTTCAAACCCCACACGCACTACTGTCTTTTCGAAGTCATGTGCGTAATGCCACTAACTTAAAACGGTGAAGGAAAACATCGTGAGGAAACCGACATGTACCTAGAATCTTTGGAAGTCATGTGTCATCCACCAACCCGCACTGGGCCAGCGTGGTGGTTTATGGCCTTAACTCTCTCCTTGCGAGAGAAGGCCCCGAGTCCCAGCAGTGGGAACGTTTAGTGGGCTGTTGATGATGATAAATTAATTAATTGACTACAAACATTTTTACAGTTGACAAAGTAGGAACTGAAGAACTCTATAACCGTCTTTGTATCATATATTGTAGCCCATGAGTGGTCATGAGTGGTGGAAGCTAAATAAATAAATGATTTGATTTGATTTGATTAGCTTATGGGTTTTTTCTTCAAACTTAGTTTCGTGTTCCAATACTTTGCTTTAGTATAATTTTAGTCACTTTTAGTTCTGGCGATATAACTTACTTTGTCGAATTTTTTATTTCTTTTTAATTTCTATTTATGCATTCCAAAAGTCATAAACATTTTTAATACGGTGGTTACTCCCAGTCATCAACAAGTCTACAAATTATTCAAGTATCATCATTTATGTATGTAACTAAATTTATATGATGAATAGGGGTACTCCGAGGTTTTTCTCCTATCTGATTTCGTTACCATTTTTACCCGGGATATTTATATTTATTATTCCAAACTACAATCTATTTATATATATGTTCCAAATTTAAGAACGATCCGTTCAAACGTTCCAACGTGATAAAGGAACAAAAAACCAAACGTTCGCATGTATCGGTAATCTTAGTAGGATTCTTGTTTAAAATAATAAATACCTTCAGTATTATAATAAGTTCTCTTAATCTCTTCTGATCTCCAGGGTGCACCACCCACGGGTTGAAAGATACCCGCTCAGCAGACTCCCGCGGTCTAATGTATGGCGTTCCGGTGTCTGGATCCACCGTAATGGAGGATGAGCTTACAAATTGGTATTAAACGTAATCCAGCGGGGATATGAATTATATCGGCCTAAATAAATACAAACTTGGAGCGATAATAATTGTGAGCGCTTATTGTGTCTTCGCAGTTTTCCTTGCAAAACAATAGAATAGGGTACCGGACTGGGTCAAAAATACACCATCCATTACACCACCATTAGTCCGTCAGCTAGATCATGGAAAAATATTGGACACGTATTTTTTGTTTTTTCATAATATTAATAATCGTCAAAGATATAGACCATCAAACTTCGAGAGTGGGGGGTCGCGACGTCACTTGTGAGTAAAAATCGTACTCACAAGTGACGTCTAAATATACAGAATTTGTTCACCAGGTAACAATACGGAAAAATTCGGGATGCGTATTTTTAGTTTTATCGAATTATATAAGCGACAAAAGTAAATATTTTCTTCCTAAATGTAACTCTTAGGTAAAATAGGCATTTTTCTCGCCTGAAACACTGGTTCTACCTAGTTCAGGCTAATAAAATTAATATACCTGTTTATAGCTATAAGAAAATATTGTATATCTATGAAAATATGGTCTATTTTTATTAGTTTTTTTATATGTATCAGATCAAAAGTCTGGAGTAGGGGGTTGTGACATCACATCCTAAAAATCGTACAATGAAGTGACGTTACTAGAAACTTCTAAGCTTGTCTCTTGGCTGTATCTATGTTTTTTTTTTTGTTTGTGAAACAATATGCGATATGGTACCTATAATATTTTTTAATAATATACATAATTTGTAGCTAATTTGTTTTTTTAGTCATTACGCATATTATCTTTCTTTATTTACCTACAATGTAGGTATTTCATACTTTACCTGTGTGAAATATCTGTGAAAACTATCATGAAAAAGGTTCCTTCTCGTGGTGCAACTACTCTACTTGATCCCTAGAATCGCTAGCGGCGGGGTATACTGTGGTTCTATTTATTTTGGTTGTTGACAACGAATAGTGATAGGTAAAAACCAGGGATGTAACGGAGGTGATCTTATCGGAACCGAAGTCGGAGTCGGAGTTTTTAAATTTGATTTATCGGAGTCGGAGTCGGAGTCGGAACCGGAGTCGGAGGTAGGGTCAGAAGTAGTGGTAGAAGAGATTTTTATTTTAGGACAAATAAAACATTCGTTCAAATTTTTATTGTTTTGTTTCATGAAATATCACAAAAAAAAATATATTCAAAAATAAACAAAAAATTCAATTAGTTGAATCCCAAATATAAAGTATGTTAAATGAACAAAAGCTTTCAAACAAATTAAATTAAATACATTGACACCAAAAGTGTGTATATGTACTTCATGAACATAAGCTTTGAAGCTGTCTCAGTCTAAGATATTTCTTAAGGTGCGTCCCCCAGCAAAACGAGTTTTTTGTCCAGTTTTCAGAGCTATCTACTCATTAGCCAAAACAAATATCAACTGGTAAAAAATACATTAAATTTGTACAACTTCTTGGCTTCAAAATGGTAGTTTTATTTTTTTGTTTATGAACTTATTGTTTAAATAATCGGCTCACAGCAAAACTATAAAAAAATTAGATAATTTCAGTTGTCATGCATCTCCTCGAAAACCCTCCATTATTTTGATATTGTACTTACAACAACGGATAGATAATTCCATTACGAACATTTTGATAGAAATATTTTTTTCAAAAGACCAAAATCTGATTTTATAAGGAGTTTATTCTAAAATTTTAACGTATAACAGCGACAAATCCTACTGTTTCTCTCTTGCTCTTTCTTGCGGTGTGCGATAAGGTAAGAAATACTCAAGGTCGTTTGCTCGGGGTACGCCCTTAACAGTGCGCCTAATGCCAGGAAATTAAATTATACTAATTTCACCCGCGCGAGGCCCTTCTTAATAATATGATGTCCATAAAGTCGAGAATAGCATGACACAGTTTGGAGGGGAAATCAATATTAAATCAGGAGTCAATTTTTGACCAAGTTTTATTTAATTACTCAATAATTAAACATAAATTTAAAAAGTGTCTAGTATTTATTCTTTGGTTCGGTTACTTTAATAGAACGTAAAATTAGAAATTTTATTATCAAAAAATAATGTGGTGTCATCGCTGATAATTTCGAGGACATGATGAATTAAAATAGTTTTTTCAGGTACCATTTTAATTTTTTTCTGTAAAAAAATCTGATCTATTTTTATAATTCTATTCGGTTATTGTGCTTTTTCTTGATTGCCACGTCAATGTTTTTTTTGTTATAGTTTTTAGTTTCTTAACATCAGTGAGCGGCGTCGAAAATTTTTCGTTTTCTGGCACTAGGCGCCACCAAAAAGGTATTCGCTCGCTACCGACCCTGGTGGACACGATAATATTGGCGGAAATTTAATATAAGGTGCTGGAATTTTGCGTTTTTCTATGTTGTGCTCATTTAGTATACTTTTCATTACACTCGTGCGCGGGAGATTCCCTGCGCGACATGTTCTTGCGAAACTGTTCGTTACTGTCGGCGCAGGGCGCCGCCGCTAAGTTATGCTTCGACATCCGATTAACCTCCGATTCAAAAGTTTCGGAACCGGAGTCGGAACCGGAGGTGTAAAACTAATCGGAACTTCCGACATAACGGAGTCGGAGTCGAAGCTCCGTAACATCCCTGGTAAAAACGTCCGGCGTTCACCGCTTCCTGCAACTGACTACAACGGAAAGAGGAGCTGACTCTTCTCAACGATGACATAATTTAGTGCGTCTGAAGTTTGGCAGGGCACATCTCGTGGTTTTTATATCGATGGTGGCGGGTTGTTTGCTTTTAAAAAACTATGATCCAAAATAGCAATGGCTGTAACGTCTCTTAAACTTGTCATTGAGGGGACTTGTCATTGTCAACAGAAATGGGAAGCCAGTAAAAAAAACGGGGCTCTGCTAACAAAAATATATCAAGCTATATAAAACACTCTGATATGTACTCAGGTTAATTTAATAAGGTAGATTGTATTGGCGTCCTTAATACCGAGTTCGGTGTACCGAAGGGCATCCCATGGGAACCTTGCTTCCAATTAGGCCTTCGCATTAAAAGCATTTTCTTAACTTCCCTGGTCATGTTATTTATGTATAAAAATTCGGAAACGAAATTACTTGTACAATTATTCTTTCGTTTAACTTAGATACCTACTACATAGCATAGGCATTCCATGATCCCACTTAATGTTCCCACTGTTGGGACTCGGGATTTTCTCCCACGTGGAGATTGTTAAGGTAATAATCCACCATGCTCGCTAAATGAAGTCTATTCACAAACTTTTGCGGTAATAATATAAGTAGGATTAAATAAGTGTGAATATATACTGTTATTTATTTCAGTACAATTTGGTTTAAAGCCTATTTTACGGTCTAGAGGGTTCGTGACGAGAACTGAGTAACGAGTGGGATAGTTAGGAATTTAAATAACTAATTTGGAAGGAAAATTGTTGTTTCTGTATTCTCAATAAGCAGAAATTATCTGATATTACTTGAACCGAGTACTGTTTCTGATTCTTTGTAACCGGAGGCTTATTTATTACCTACAGCATTTCAGACGCTGATATATTTTGCCAGTTAATCGGGTTTTTGACGGATACATTTCGAAGAGTGTGCAACTAATCTGCATGATCTGAAACCACCTTGCAGTTTTGAAGTGAAAACTTCTTTTGGCGCGCCTCGACTGATTTTTCGTGGGCTGTGAAATTGCGTCATGCTCGGGTATGATAAAAAATCTTCGGGTAAACTCGGGACCGTAGCCATTGGTCATCTATAAATACGTCAGCCAATGGGAAATGCTGACGCATTTCTAGTTGGTCATGCCATGATGGCCAAGCCACGCCCTCCGGTTACACCCGCGTAGTTTCCAAAGTAAGCTATCAAATTCTGAGTTATAAGTTTATACTTCTATCGGCAGCTCCTATGACTGCCAATTTTTTTTTCTGTCGGATTGTTCGTAGCTTGAAAATCCGACATCGTGACATGGTTGAAGTTTCAAAGACTCCACTTTTGTGATAATAACGTCTAGGGTGTGGGAAACGTACTCTGAGTGGGGTTTCCCCAATGGTTACAATAGTCGAAAGTGAATTGGTTTTTATAGATAAACTGTAGACCGCATCGTCGCTTAACATCAGGTAAACCAATAATAGCAAAAAAAAAAATACTATGTAGCAACTCCACATAGTATTTAATTATTTTTGCTATTGAAGGGTCATCATGTCTAGTTACTTTCCATTGTGATCCGCGTTTTTAGTTTGGGTGTTACAGAATGTAGGTCCTAAATGTAATAAAACTTCTACTAGGCTATTTGAAATGAAATGAGACTCGTTAGTAGACTGTTCGGTCGGGAATTCAGGTTAAGATTAATGAAGTCACAAAATACGATACAGTATAGAATCCTACTAATATTATAAATCAATGTATGGATGTTTGGACGTTTGCTCATCACGTCGTAACGTCTGAACAGATTGAGCTGGAACATTATTAGAAAATTGTCTGGAAAAACAGAACAGCTACTTTTTATCCCTTCACTGGAGACATTGTCCTTCAAACGTGCATCATAACTCGCTCAAGGTCGCGCGGTTTTAGCCTACAGCTAGACCGTCTCTCCCAGGGGACAAGTGCCAGTCGGTTGTCGGACGCACGGCTGAGCGCTCGCGCAACACGTTTCCCGCTCATATTGTTGTTAGATATGTCGACAACCCTCCACGCTAGACAGGGACAGAGTTACGCGTTAGAAAGAGCGCAAATGTTCATTTGAAAATCGCGACAGGTATTGCGAGCTGAATTGAACTTTGTTGTGTCCCAGCAAGAGTCGCTATTTATATAATTGTTTTCGGTGAGTGAGGCTTCTGTACTAATATTTATTCTGTGCCGGAACACTGTAATGTAAGCTCAATGCTGCTTGACGGTAGAATAACAGAAAAAGGTGTGGTACTTCCCCAGGTGGACTCTGCAAGGAATCCTGCCACACTACTAATACAATGTCTTAAAAAGTGACAACTAAGTACAAAACTTTGAAAACATGACATGCTGAGCGGCTGACCCAACGTGACAGCTTTTCCTAAAGACGTCAAATGTAAAAGACACACAAAGGCTGCTCGGAGACCTGATAAAAAATCATATTTACATGTGTTGGTGACTAGTGTAATGATTCGGATTATAATATCGTCTTGTATCACATTCACGCACAGAACATGCCATAATATAAATAATTTAATAAAATCGTCTGCAATCCAAGGATTAATTAAAAAATACACGATTTTCACCGCGACGAAATCAGACTGTTACGTTCGGGTATACTAAAATATTGTAATGACGTTACTTCATTCATTTTCTCTTCTGCTCTCGAGCGATTTCCACTTGAAAATGATTTCTCGCTCACTCGCTTTGTTGATCTATGACTTTTCCTATACAATACGTTTGACAAATGTTCATGGTAAAAACAAAAATATTCTCAACACGAGCGTTCAAGACAAAAGTTACATATCACAGATTTTAATAACAAAATTGCTAACATTTGCATGAACAAAGCAACGTCTTTGCGTTCGCTATTAATCCAAACTTGCTTCAAAAGTATTCTTTCACTCCCCCACAAAATTCAGCTCTATCCCCGTTGTGTAAGAGCGAAAATAAATCGTCACATATATGTAATTTGCCGGTACATTAACGTATACTAAACCACAGTATGTGACGTCATATTTAAGTATTTTAGTGACGTAATTCAAAACTTTGTTGTATTGGTGTGGTGGAATGTTCTTATTACAAGTTTTATTAAAAGATTGGCTTGTTAAGTTAGTGACTTACTTAGGGGTGAAAAGGTAATAAGCTTTAAATTAGCCATTCCTCGTAGGCTATACTGTAACTTATGGGCTATAAAATTGTTTTATTTTTGGTAGCTAGGTGTTAGTGGTTATAATTTGTTAACTAAAAGTAATCGTGTTGTAATTTTTCATGGTAGGAGTTTGACAGAATCCGTCTAGGTAAGTAACACAATTATCTTTACCAGTTAAAAGGCTTGCCTAAATTGAGTAGTCTGTATTTAGATAGCAAATTAGAGGCAAGCAATCCTCGCTTCTGAATTAAGTATGCTACTTGTTGGCTAATAAGAACGCAACCATATTTTACCATAAGTTGGCAACATTGTTAGTTGCACTTAGCATAGACTTCATATATAAGCTTGTAACCCTTTTTGTGTCGACAAGGCAATATACGTTCGTTACATTTTCTTAATCGTTTTAATTATTTCCACTTTAATAATTCAATATCAACACTACTGAACGATTACAATTCACTGAATTTAGTAGCGACTAAATTAAGCTAAGCGTAATAAGTTTTTAACGTTGACTGTAATATGCTAAAATTAAATACTATGTATGCCTTGTAGTGGAATGTTTCTAGAAAAATTCAGAAAAAGAGATTTTAATCTTAAATCTTCGGGTGACGAGCGCAGTGGAGTGTTGTGTATCACTACTTGCTATGTTTTATGACACGGTTTTTATTCTTATTCGAGTCGTTGACATTGCCTTACACAGTAAACGTCTGTCGTGTACTATCTGTAAAAACTTTAAATGTTATTTGCTTTTTTATTAATTTATTATTTCTCTAATTTGAGGAGAGGTTATTTTATTGTTTAATCAAAGTATGTCAAATGTTCACAGAAAATATTTTTCTCTAATAGGATTGTGCTATCTCTACATAATAAATACAAAAAGTAGATATTTGTTGTTGGTGCTGATAAGTTTTTTTGTTTGTCGCTGAAAAGTGCTATTTTAGGGTCCTGATAATAGCCTCAAGAGCCCTGCTGTCGATATGGACATACTCGTTACTTATGTACATCTTGCTTGTTTCTTCACTCTAGATAATAAATGAACCCTTTATATGTAGCTAAATAGAGTGTAGTGTAGATATGTAATTGCCATAACTTTTAGAGGAATCAGCCAAATCCCTCCAAAATGCTTTACAATCATAATAAAACCCTACTATTAAACTTCGCTCATGCCAATACCAACAGTATTATTTTACCACCATGCGTAAAATATTTATCCTTAGGTATGAATAAATAAAATTGGAAGGTCTGTTTGAAATGAGAAAAACATGAGAAATCTTTTAAATGTAAAACAATTAGGTATTTTTGCACAGTCCGCCAGGGGAAGCTCTACACCTTTGCCAGTTATTTACTGCCATCCAGTGACGTGCAGACATCACTGTGTTCCGGTTTTAAGGGCAATGTTTTCAGAGAAATTACAGGGCATTGAGATAAATCATTTTATACCTGGTTTACGAGCGTAGTGCAGTGTTAGGTAATGATTTGGACGAGGCGTGTTGCTTATCATCAGGCACATGTCCTGCTCATTCCGTCACTCTAAAATAAAAAAGTATAAGCAGCTCATTTTATTTTCCCACTGCTGGGGGGTCCTCTTTCACAAAGAGAGAGTAATGGCTTCACTACGCTAACACATGCGGGTTAGCGGAAGACAGACTAAAGATATATTTTTCTTGGTTCACGCTGGTGAGAGCCTAACTCTTAGGTATACACCTCTAGAGTAGTAAGCCTTTTCAATAAGTTTTTGGAATTTACTATTGTAAAGTTTTATATTTTCAGACATTATAACAGATACGAACACAATACTAAACGCTGTTTTTGAACCTTTCTACCACCTGAGTGAAATGGTTATGCTGTGTATGTCCATAGTTGTATAGTATTTATGCCAGAAATACCGACTTGGGGCCCATAGCAAGTCTAAACATTATCATTTTGCGTTTATACCGATTTTAATATTTACCCCCTAATTGCAAACAAGGTACCGAAAAGAAATCACTTACGTAGGGTTCCCGGCGTCGTCCAAAGCCCTGTTTGGTTATTAGGAATGTAGGGAACGGAACACGGGAATAAGGAAACCAAACCAGACAGTAGTTCCGTAGACTTCCCGTTCCAGAACAAGCAACGGTCCGGCGTTGTAGAAGCGGCCAATCCAGCAGCCACTTCACAAAATAGTCCAGCACTAATCCAGTAGTAACACACTTAACGTTAATAATGTGTTCCCGCACAATAACACTTTTATCCAGAAAAGCAAACCAGATTATAAACAAAAAACAAGGAGTGGCTCGAACGTACCGGCGAAACGAGACAACGTCACTTGACAGCCGGCTGTCAACGATAGATCCGCTATATTTCGATGGCCGATATAATGTTGCCCGATTATACGGAACAAAACCCCCGACCAATTGAACTCCAGCTCAATTTTAGAAACCAGTATTTAGCAGTATCCGGACCCCAAATAAAAACGAAATTCCCAACTTTGACCCGAAAGTGGAAATCAAACCAAAAAAAAAACTTAGTAATAAAATAAAATTAAACTTTAACCATGAAAAATACGTATATCTAATAAAGAGGCAAGCGTGCCAGAGAGGACACCGCGCGCTGAAGTCTGGAACCAGAAACCAGAATCTCCGCCACGCGGGGTGTGCCATCAGTACCAGATATCAACTTTAAAATACGTCCCCTACGCCAGAGTAGGGGGGCCAAATTTGCCTCTTTTAATAATACTAAGTCCCCTTCCCGAGGGGCCTCCGTCCTATCTGTCCATTTTACCCGTTGTTGCAACAGATGCAAGTACTCGGCCGACCAGCGCCTCCAGAAGTCTTGACTTATTTGCTGCAATAACTGAAAACGGGACAGGCGTCCGGGCCGCTCATCCTTCCAGGGATACTCCGGCAACGCGGTTAAAGGCTGACCGATCAAGAAGTGACCCGGCGTCAAGACTTCTAGATCGTTAGGGTCAGGCGAGATTGGACAGAGAGGACGGGAACTAAGCACTGCCTCCACGCGGCATAGTACCGTGACTAACTCTTCCCAAGTTAACACGGTCTCCCCGATGACACTGCGGAGATGGGTTTTAGCAGACTTCACCGCAGCCTCAAAAATTCCTCCCCAGTGAGGACAGGCCGGCACACTAAATTGCCAGCTGATTCCCCGCTGGGCGAGAGCCAGACTTAAACTATTATTACCAGAATTTAAAAAATTATTAACTTCGCGTAAATAATTCGCCGCCCCTCGATAATTTGTGCCATTGTCCGAACGTATTAAAGAGGGTACTCCTCTTCGCGCTACAAAGCGATCCAGCGCCGCGACAAAGGCCTCCGTAGACAGCGCAGAGACCAGCTCCAGGTGGACTGCTTTGGTGGCCAAACACACAAAGACGCACAGGTAGGCTTTAACGACCTTGGCGTTACGCAACGTCGATGACTTGACCGAGAAGGGCCCAGCGAAGTCCGTTCCGACCCCGTCGAACGGCCTCGAGGGAGAAATCCTATCCGGAGGAAGATCTCCCATCATGGGCTGCATGGTAGACGCCTTGAGCCTATAACAAGGGACACATCTAAACAGCACCTCTCGGACCGCCCTGCGAGCCGACAAGATCCAGAATTCACGCTGCAACACAGCGAGAAGCGCGCCACATCCAGCGTGCGCGTTACCGATATGCCGATCGGTGATCAGCAGGTCCACCAGAGGACCTCCTTTCGGTAGCAACAGGTGGTGCCTGCTGCCGTACGGCAGGTTGGCTTTCCGGAGCCGACCTCCTACGCGCAGAAGACCATCCTGATCTGTGAAAGGGTTCAACTTGGCGACCGCACCCTTCAAGCGAGCGCGTCCGCAGCGCAGCGCCTCAAGTTCCGTCGGAAACCTCTCACCCTGCACCAGCCGAATGAGGTGCAGCAAAGAACTCCGACGCTCCTCCACAGTGGCGATCTGGTCACTCCTCCTCTGACGAGGGTGACGACAGTTGTGGATGAAGCGCTTAATCCAGCTAGTTACCCCCAGCAATTTATCCAGCTTGCTGTAACGACCCGTCAACCAATCAGGGTCTGGGGGCACTTCCGCCACAATCGCATGCACGCGGACTCCGGGCAGCTCCGCTCGCTCCGAGTCCGCGCCGAGAGCTGGCCAGGAAGCTTCTGGCTCCCGCAGCCAGTCCGGACCCCACCATAAGGGGTGATCAACTAGCTCCGGCGCGGAACAGCCGCGCGAAGCACAGTCAGCGGGGTTCAACTCACCCGGGACATGTCTCAAAACAATGTCCAGTCCAATGTTTTGGATTTGGGAAACCCGATTTCCCACAAAGGTCTCCAAAGTGTGAGGGGCTGCTCTTAACCAGGCAAGCACGACCTGACTGTCTGACCAGGCATAGACCTTCCGGATGTCTATCGAGGTGGACAGTTCCTGATATACGTGCTTAAGCAGCCGAGCAAGTAATGTGGCTCCGCTCAATTCCAGTTTCGGAATAGTGAGTCGTGTCCTGATAGGAGCTACCTTGCTCTTCCCCAATAAGAGCGTGACATTGACGTGGCCTCCAGCGTCAACTGTACGCAAGTACACAGATGCGGCATAGCCCAGCTCGGACGCATCACAGAACCCGTGCAGGCTGATCCGGCTACAGCCTGGTGGCAGAATGCGACGGGGCAACGCCACTCGATTGACCGTTTCGAGGTCAGATATTAAACGAAGCCAAATGTTAAGCGAGTCTCCAACCAGGGGGTCGTCCCATGAGACCTTCAGACATAGAATAGATAATACAGATAGAACGGACACTCCCCACCCCCCGCCAGTTTCAAGCTTCCTACCCCGCAAGAACGCGAGAAGCACTCAGCGACACGACATAGATGACACGCACACATGCGTAAATGCGTTCGAACGACATATGCGAGATGTGTGAGTGTAGGTATGTCAACTGCACCGTCTGTATAGATTTTAGGCCGAGTGTCCGGGGTGTGCTTCAGAGTCCAAAGTCGCTGTAACAGACACTTGGCTGCGAACAGAACCGGACTGATCCAACCGTTTGGATCAAACATCCTGGCGATGGTGGACAAAACCGTCCGTTTTGTCCACGCGCGTGTGGCTTCCAGTGCCACCCGAAAGGTGAAGATGTCAGCAACCGGTTGATACTGCATGCCCAGAACCGCAATCCCGTGCGGATCGTCACCTTCCTCGAAGAGCCCCGGATCCTGCTGGTGATCGTCCGGGATACCAGCCAGGATGTTGGGGTCGTTAGAGAGCCATTTCCGAAGCTCATAGCCTCCAGATGCGAGAAGCTCTGTAAGCTCATCCCGGAGCAACAGAGCTTCCTCCACCGTCTGCGCACCAGTGCAAACGTCGTCCACGTACAGGTCGCGTTCCAGAACTGCGGCTGCACGTGGGTACCGAGCCCGTTCTTGCTCCGCCAACTCCAGCAGTGAGCGGATCGCAATGAAGGGGCTTGATCTCAACCCATAGGTGTTGGTGTTCAACTCATACACCATCATAGGGTCCTGAGGACTTTCCCGCCAGAGGATCAACTGGAATCTCCTGTCCTCGGGGTGTATGACCGTTTGTCGGAACATCATACGGATGTCCGCTCCCAACACCACCTGATGCCTACGGAAATTCAGGATGATGTCTACAATATCCCGATGTAACTTCGGTCCAGCGTGGAGGCACTGGTTCAGTGACACTCCTGTCAAAGTCGGAGCGGATCCATCGAACACCGTCCTGAGTTTGCCTGTCGACGCTTTCAAAACAGCGTGATGAGGCAAAAAGTAGTGGTCCATGGTCGACCAGTCGTCGCGAGCCGGAGACATGTGGCCCAGTGCCTCATACTCCCTCATGGACTCGATGTACTTTTCCCGAAGTACAGGATCTCGAGCCATGCGTCGCTCCATGGACCTGAGCCTTTTCTCGGCCAATGATCGAGACTGGCCCAGACGCGGGGGGTTATCCCGGAAAGGCAGCCTAGTCTCCAATCGCCCAGAAACCATTCTCCGAGTGTGAGCCTGATAAAAGTTCTCACACTCCACGTGCTCGGGATCCAGCCGAGACACGGTATGTGGCTCTTCGATCTCCCAGAACCTCTGCATGATCTGAGCGAGGGCCGTTCCCGTAAAAGAAGCCTGATTCGACTGCTGCCACTCATCCACCATTCCCAAAATGGCGTATCCGTAGATGGTGGGCAGCGCCATCAGCGAAGACTGGTCCAGCAGTCTAGGCTTGCCGTTCATGATGTAACCCAGTACATCAGAACCCAACAAAAGGTCTACCGGACCCGCCATCCCGAAGCGGGGATCCGCCAACCTGAGACCCTTAGTACAGGACAAAAGATCCGGATCTATGTCCGCCTGAGGAAGCCAACCGACAACCGAATCCATGACGGTGGCCCTGACCGCAATCCTTTCCGAATAGGAATGTACGGACGAGAAGGAGAGGCGGGTCTGTCCAGCCAACCTCACCTCTGTGTTGCCGACTCCTCGCAACGGAGTCGGTGACGGAAACCTAGCCAGGCCCAGGCGATGAGCAACCCGGGTTGTCAGAATACACCCCTGGGACCCTGTGTCCAAGAGCGCTCGTATCCGGACGTAGTCGCCTCTTGGACCCCAAACCCTTAACCAGAGGGTGGGCAGCAGGACCACCGGTTGATCCTGTGCCAAGGGAACGGAGGCTAGTCAATCCCTCCGAGGCCCGTCCGAACCCGTCGGACTACAGGGCCCAGCCCAATATGGCTGCCGAGTGCAAAGGGCCATCGGAGGGGGGGCATATCCGGCCGCCCTGCCATATCGAAAGTAGGGCGGGTGGTAGTCCAGCCTCGGATATTCATGGAGGGGAGGCGTGTACGCCCTCCATTCTATTGGTCGCGGATCCAGCGGCGGAGAAGGATAACGCTGAGGAGGTGGCCCCCGTGGTGACTCCGGTATCACCCTTCCACCTCTCCAGTTCGCCCGCGTCCGCGCGGGCTGTGAGGTCGGTGACCGAGCCGCGTGTAGGACGCCCCTTGTTGGGCTGCCCGGTGCTGCCGTGGGTTGGGGTGGAGGGGGTGTGCTCCACGCTGTAGCCACTTCATTGTTGTACAATGCGTGGCTCTGCGTGGGAGCGCCCCCGCCCGTGGAGGGCCCCCTCCCTGAGGGCTGTCGACCAGCACCATCGCTCCTGACGCACAAGAGCTGATGGTGTGGTCCCCCACACCCAGGACACGGCCGTGCCGTGGGGCAGTCATTGTACAAATGACCCCCCAGGCACCCGTAGCACCGACGCAACCGCCGAACGATCCCTCGTCGTTCAGAAGTCGTCCGCGCAAGCAGGGCCGGACACTGCACCAGCGCGTGAGGCTGGCCACAGTTCGGGCACTCCTGCTCCGACGCACTCGTCACCGTCGCCGTCCGCTTCACCCCACCCTGAGTGCGGGAATTGGTAGGTCGCGGTCCTGTTCCGGCAGGGCCACGAGCTGAAGCGGCGGGCTGCGCCTCCTGCGGCGCCGACTCGACCATCCTCGCCTCCCACTCCAGGACCCGAAGCAGCTCCTCAAACGTGGGGAAGACCTTCGGGTCGCCGTGAAGGCCCCTTTCCCGCTCGAACCGGGCGCGCAACTCCAGCGGCACCTTGCCCAGCAGAATGTGGACCAGCAGAAACGACCAGTGTTCTACTGGCAGTCCCAAGCTGCGCAAGGCGTTGTACGCCACCTTCACGGGCGTGAGGATTAGCGGCCTCAACTGAGACCTCTCAGTCACCTTCGGCAGCCCCAGTATTTGGGACACGTGAGCGTCGGCGAGGAGCCGAGGGTTTTGGAACCTCGTCTCCAGCAACTCCATCGCCGTGCCGAAGTTGTCGTCGTCCAGCTCCAGGTGCTGGATCAGGGAGAGTGCCTCACCCTCCAGTGACGTGCGGAGATACGCCAGTTTCTCCGCCCTCGTCAAGTCGGTGCGTGAATCTACGAGAGAGGCGAACATACTCCGGAAGCCGCTCCACTCTCGCAGGTTACCTGTGAACCTGGGCAAGTCCAGGGTGGGAAGGCGTCCCACTACACCCGAACCCGCATTCCTGATGACGGGTCCCGAGTTTGTCCTTCCCTGACGAGACCTCTCCAGCTGGCGAACCCCTTCGGAGACCTCGTCGTACAAATCCAGGATGCGCCGCATGTCCGCGTCGATCCTCTCCATCTGCTCCTCAGGTGGAGGCGGCCTTGCATCCCGCAGCAATCCTGTGCTCCTCTCAGCGATCTCCAGGCGCCTGTCGAGGTGTTCTGCCCTGTTTAATAGCGCCTCCTCCCGGTCTCTCCTGCCGACCAATCCTTGCAAGGATTCAAACCATCGGAGCTGGTTGGCCAAATCCGAAGCCATTTTTAAATTTAAATTTAAACCAACCTAAAGTTCGGACAATGTCACAACAAATATATCCGCAACCTATTAAACCGGATACCACTTAATACTAATTTCCCGACAGTTTGGGGAGAAATTATAAACTGGGAACCCCCAAATATCTGGCCTACCCGATATATTTTCCCAGAAAAATAAAAACAAAAAAGGGGTATTTACGATTAACCACGCTCTGTCTACCAAAAAATGTATAGTATTTATGCCAGAAATACCGACTTGGGGCCCATAGCAAGTCTAAACATTATCATTTTGCGTTTATACCGATTTTAATATTTACCCCCTAATTGCAAACAAGGTACCGAAAAGAAATCACTTACGTAGGGTTCCCGGCGTCGTCCAAAGCCCTGTTTGGTTATTAGGAATGTAGGGAACGGAACACGGGAATAAGGAAACCAAACCAGACAGTAGTTCCGTAGACTTCCCGTTCCAGAACAAGCAACGGTCCGGCGTTGTAGAAGCGGCCAATCCAGCAGCCACTTCACAAAATAGTCCAGCACTAATCCAGTAGTAACACACTTAACGTTAATAATGTGTTCCCGCACAATAACACTTTTATCCAGAAAAGCAAACCAGATTTTAAACAAAAAACAAGGAGTGGCTCGAACGTACCGGCGAAACGAGACAACGTCACTTGACAGCCGGCTGTCAACGATAGATCCGCTATATTTCGATGGCCGATATAATGTTGCCCGATTATACGGAACAATAGTTATATACATATTATGTATACAGAATAATATTTAAAAGAGAGAACAAGCATAACAAAATAAATCATAAGCAGTTTAAGTTGTTGGTAGACCCCGACACGAAAATGGGTAATTATTTATTTTTGCAGTGTTTATTTCAATCACATTTAAATTAAAAAAATGCTTTTATTTATGACAAATAGAATTGTGAGAACAGCATAAATTTCAAAATAGATGCGTAATACGTACAAAGTTGCAGGAATCAGCTCGTATAGCTAATATAGCATTATCCTACGTTGTATCCGTGCCCCATGTCCCATATTCTCACTGAGCGTATGTATAAAAGTCTTCAAGCAATACTAAAATTTTCATATCCCTATAAAATCTTTGAGACAGTGTTGGCTCGTCAAAAGATAATTTGACAAATAAAAGCCTTTGAAAGCAGGTTGTAAAGAAAGCTTTTTACGAAAATGTGACATAGTTTTAATTTCGTGCGACAGTGTTTATTTTGCTTTTAACCGACTTAAAAAAAACAGGATGATAACATTCTATCCTATCCTATCCTATCCTATCCTATCCTATCCTGTCCTATTCATAAGAATAGGACGACCATTTTGTATGTTACTCAATTTCTCAAGTAGGCCTTAACGGGTTTTGATATTTTAAATATATTTTGGTTTTGATAGATTCTCCAAATGATTTCATACAAGTCGTCGTCATTATTGCAATAAAATTGATAAAGCTGTTTTTGTAATATTAACAAAAATAAATAAAAATACGTACGTCGATGATATAGCTTTTTGTTTATTTCTATTAAAATTAGTTAACTGTGTGTTATATTATTAAAATCAGTTATTTTATTTTCAGAGGACAATACTCACTATCCTACTAATATGATAAATGTGAATGTATGGATGTTTGGATTTTTGTTGCTCAATCACGTCCTAACGTATGAACGGATCGGGCTGAAATTTGGAACACAGATAGATTATAGTCTGGAAAAACACATAGACTTTTTATCCCGGAAAAACAACGGGAACGGGAACTTCGCGGGTAACACCGCGGGGCACTGCTAGTCTTATTTAAGATTTTCGTTAGGATTTCTACAAATTGTATAGTTTGGGAGAACATATTATGCGGACGCCAGTGCAATTTTTTTAATACACTACGGGTAAACTCGTTACTAATTAACCAAAATAAAATCAATTTAAGACATGTCTAATAGCTTCAGTAATACCGCTCGGAAAAAATCAACATTTTAACACCGCCTTCGAGATTTTAGAATTCTGTGTTCAATATTGCAAGTGATTCTTTGGCGATGTTGCACCAAAACTTTGTTGCACAAAAACATAACAGTGGCACAGTTTATGTTTTATGTTGTGTTGATCGAAAGAAAACAAAGAACGGGCAAAGGTTAGAACACATTTGAATGAAGTGATGTCACATACAGGTGCAATGAAACTCAGTTATTATTTTCTATTTTTCAGAAAAATACATTCGGATTCGTTGCATTATGCACCTAAGGTATTATACCTAAGGTTAGGAACAAAAATATCTAAAATGGTTTTTAAATCGACTTAGCATGTTTTTTTTTACTTAGTGAATATTTATTAATGAAAACGTCGAATTTACAAATCAATTAATCAGTTAAATCACCATTAAACAAATAACTCTTAACTGCGTACGCATTATGCTGACAAAATTACCCCGCTGAATGGTGGTAAATAAATAATTAATCATTGGTAATTTTACTTCAATCAAAATTGAGAATGAATGAATTTTTTCTAGGTTTACGCTTTCCATCGCCACAATGTCGTTTAACATCTCAAATATATCGTCGATAAAAAATCAATAAAAAAATGGGCAATACGAGATAAAAAACGAAATAAAATCAATTAAACACGTACGTAAACAAACGGACTGTAAATTAATAGCCAAATCAAGATAACTGTCGGACGAATCCGAACACGAAATTACAATATGAAAAGGGTTGACAACTCCAACAAAAGCTATTTGCCCATTATCAAGTATTAAACTTTTAATTTAATTTCGGCAGATATGATCACAGAGTGCGATTCGCAATTAATTGTTTTTTTATCCGACAACATGACAGCCAGAAGGGTCAAGAGAATTTTAAGAGTCGATGTGACCCCATGAAGTAATCCTAGTAATACTTTAAATGTAACCGTTTGAATTTATGTCTTGCTCACTCACGTCGAAACAACTGATACGATCGGGTGGAAATTAGTAACATAGATAGATTATAGTCTGGAATACTTTTACATAGGCTACCTTTTATCGCAGATAAACTACGGAAACTACGCGGGTATAAACAGCGGGGGGTCTACCGCCGAACGAAAAATGTCATCGCTTTGATGTTTCTCTCTCTTTCGCTTGAAATGATTTTTTTTTTTTTTTTTTTTTAACTTCTATAGGTTTACACTTGACCGCCATCTCGCCTGATGTTAAGCGATGATGCGGTCTACGATGGAGCGTGTTTACCTAGATAAAACCGATTCACTCTCGATTTGAAGACACAAAGATTGTAACCATCGGGGAAAACCCACTCAGGCAACGTATTCCACAGCTTAGACGTTCTTATCACAAAAGTAGAGTCGAATCTCTTCGTTCGTGTCTTTGGAACATCAACCATGAAACGATGTCGCTTTTTCGAGCTACGAGCATTCCGATAGAAAAAAGGACAAGGTGGTATCAGATCATGCAAATCAGTCGCACACTCTCCGAAGTGTATCCGATAAAAAACCGATAGGCTAGCAATTTTTCGGCGATGTTCAAGACTTTGAAGTCTTTTTCGCACAAGAGTGTCGTTGCCTATGAGCCTTTTGGCACGTCTCTCGATCGATTCCAGAGCCTCCAGCTGATACTTAGCCGATCCATCCCAAAGGTGCGAACAGTACTCCATACAGGAGCGAATCTGTGCTTGATATAGTGTAAGCAACTGTTCAGACTTGAAGTACCTTCGCACCTTTGAGAGGACACCAAGTTTTTTGGCAGCCAGTTTAGCCTTGGACTCGATAAACGAGCCAAAGTTGAGCGTAGAGGTCAAAGTAACGCCCAAAAGTTCAAGACGGTCAGAGACCGGCACGGATACACCTCTAAAAGTTGGAGTCAGTTGGAAAGGACTCCTTTTAGCGGAGAACAGACACGCCTGCGTCTTACTCTCGTTGAACTTGACCAGATTGGCATCGCCCCATTTGGACACCGCATCAAGGGTCAAGCCCAAACGCTCGATCAGACTCTCTCTCAGTACCTGAGTTTGCTGCCCAGTGGCTCTCGCGCTAGATATGTAACTCTCTACAACGGTGCTATCATCTGCGTACCCATAGATACCGGGCTTCAACAGATCGTTGATATGTAGCAGGAAGAGCGTCGCAGAGAGTACCGACCCTTGTGGGACTCCGGCATTGATACCCATTTGATCCGACGAGCAGCCATCAATGACGACTCGTATGGATCGATCCCTCAAGAAGTCCGATATCCAAGCAATGAACCCAGAAGACAAACCATAACTAGAAAGCTTGCTTATAAGGCCATCATGCCAAACCCTGTCGAAAGCCTTCGAGATATCCAGGGAGACTGCAAGTGCTTCCCCGTGTTTCTCAATAGCTTCACTCCAGATGTGAGTGACGTACGCTAGAATATCCCCGGTGGACCGGTTTCGGCGAAACCCGTATTGCTGGTCACTGAGGAGATCGTTCGATTCTAGGTACGTCAGGAGCCTGTGGTTTAAGACACGTTCCATAGTCTTGCAGAGCATGGACGTGACTGAGATGGGCCTGTAGTTGACAGGGTCAGCACGACTACCTTTTTTGGGCACAGGTTGCACATTGGCAAGCTTCCAAGACTTCGGTACTAGCCCAGTTTGGAGAGAGAGTCTAAATAGGCGTGTCAATATCGGTGACAACTCAGGCGCACAAGCCTTTAATACTAGAGCAGGAATACCATCTGGGCCACTGGCTTTATTCACGTCCAGATTGCGTAGCACTTTGCGAACCTCCTTTTGGCGAATGCGTATCTCTGACATAAAAGTCGAACAGCCAGGTGGAGTAAGAGGTGTCGCGCTACCAGCATCTAGACGCGAAGATTCCGCAAACTGAGTTGCAAACAAGTTTGCTTTCTCCGTTGCAGTGTGAGCCAGTGTCCCATCAGGTTTCAGCATTGGAGGTAGTGAGGAGCGGCAGAAGTTCGATTCGACCGATTTAGCTAGGGACCAAAACGCTTTGCTGCCCGCTGGGTACGAAGCTAGTTTGTTCCCTATTCGACTAATGTGGTCAAACCGAGCCCTCTGAAGAACCTTTTTGCATGCCTTAGCAGCCTTGTTGAACGCCTTCTTCTTCTGGTGTATGTCCCTTGCCTTACGCTGTCGAGCATCAACCCAGGCTAGGTAGGCCTCATGTTTAAATGCTTCAGCACTTTTACATTGAGAACCAAACCAAGGGCGAGCTTTGCTGGATAATGAGATGTCGGAGTATGGAATGAAATATTCCATAGCCGTTCGTATTGCATTAGTCACAGCATCCGCGCAGACTGAGGGATCACCAGAAGCGAAGCACAATGACTGCCATGGGTAAGACGCAAAGAAAGAGCGCATCTCATCCCAATCTGCTGACTTGTATCGCCACAACCGCCGGTTGCCTCTAGGGCTGGGATCAGGCGGATGGTAGACAGATACAGATTTCACCAGACAGTGGTCGGAGCTGCCTAACGGCGACGATACCGCCACCGAATAACGGTCTGGATCAGTTGTCAGCAGAAGGTCTAAGCAATAAGGTGTATGCGACTCAACGTCGGGTACTCTTGTGGCCTCTTGGACCAGCTGGGTTAGGTCTAACGATAAAGCTAGCTTTCTCGTTTCCTGCCCAGCGTGATCAGTGTCCCGGTATGGGTACAGCCATTCCTTATGATGGCCGTTGAAATCCCCCAGTAACACTAATTGGGCCGAAGGGTACTTCTGTTGAGCCGCGTCCGCCGCCTCACTTAAATACTCCGTGAGCCTAGTCGTCTCCAGATCTCCGCTGTGCGACCGATACACACAGGCGTAGATAATTTTGTCTATGCCTGTGTCCATTAGTGCCCAAAGAACAGAAAATCTAGTGTCCTCAAGGTTACGGAGACGCCGACAGCAGATGTCGTCACGGGCGTACAGGCATACTCCAGCACGAGGCCGGAATTTGTGCTCCAGGGTATAGCCTGGATACGTTAGGTACGCCACGTCCGACGGACAACCTATCTGCGTCTCCGTAAGAAACAAGAGTGTCGGCTGCTCAGTCTCGAGGTGATGGTGGACTGCAGTGAGATTTGAGTGCAGACCTCGAATATTAGTGAGGTGCACTTTGACTGACAAGGCGTGCAGCCGCTCTTTAACCTTGTTTCTTTTTTTGACTTTGTTCATGTTTTTTGGAGAGGAAATCGGTGGGAAAACGGCAGTAGAACGAGGCCACACACTACTGACCATTGGTCACAACACACAACACGAATACACCAGTGGGGAGCTAGCCTGGAGACTGCGGGGACGCCCGAGCCCCCCCGGGGATGTCTATCTGGCCTTGTCATCCGGTCGCCAACCGGCAGGATAGCGCATCCCGGGATTTTTCGCTAGATGGCGGGGCAGCCTTTCATGAGTGGCTAGCTCACTACTTGGGCCCCCAACTATCTGCGGTCGGTGCGGCAAACCGTGCCTCGGATCCCGCTACCCTCCATGACTAGCTTCCCGATGTACAGTATTGGTGTGTGACAGACCGGTCTTGTAGTTATGCAGCAACTGTTCTGACCCGTTTTCCCTAAATGGTGTCACTAGACAACACGACGGAACACGGCTAGGCCGCTTGGCGTCGTGACTTAGTCTAGTGGGTGGTCACCAACCACGGCCGAAGCCTACCACCGGTAATTTGTCACCTGATTAGCACCACCCAGGGACCACGTGTGAGGTTTCAATATCTAGGTGCTTCCCCACGGACGAAGGTGACTCGGTCCCCCAAATAGAGATGATAGAGAGAGGATTAGCAAAGCGATAGCCGATTTAGTTAGGCGGTAGAGGCGCGGGTCCCTGCTAGTTATAGAGGTAATTATACACATAACGGTTTGCACGATATTGATATCTTTAGTTTTTTAAATTTTTATTTTATAATATAATTTAGTGTTTAACAATAATTATAATTAATAAGGCACATAGAAATTAAAATGTAAGAAAACTACAAATATTTTATACTACAGGAATGGTTTTATTTCTCTACAACTAAAGTATTATTTTCATCTTCGTCAACCATCAACAGCCCACTAAACGTTCCCACTGCTGGGACTCGGGGCCTTCTCTCGCAAGGAGAGAGCCATAATCCACCACGCTGGCCCAGTGCGGGTTGGTGGATGACACGTGACTTCGAAAGATTCTAGGTACATGTCGGTTTCCTCACGATGTTTTTCCTTCACCGTTTTAAGTTAGCGCCATTACGCACATGACTTCGAAAAGACAGTGGTGCGTGTGGGGTTTGAACCCGGGGTCTCCGGATCGGCAGGCGCCGTTCTCCCGACTAGACCAGCCGTAACTTCATATTTATTTTCATCTAGTTGAGTTGATTTGTAAAATTGTCCGTAATATTACAGCTTTGGATACACACGAAGACTTGAGTGATTGAAGAGTGAAATAATGGATGAAACAATGACTAACGTCACCTGTAGCCGTAATTGAGGACCGATTTTTTTTAATTGTGAGCCATTACACTCCACGGACTTCCGAGTCTGTGCTTTAAATATTAACTATCACAAAAAATACAATAAAGAACAGTTAAGATACGGGGACATGAGGAAGATTATACGCAGCTATTTGAACGTGTAGAGTTTTTTTTTTATAGCATAGAGTGACGAGACGAGCAGGTCATGTGCCTGATGGTAAGCAACATGCCTGCCACATAACAGCAGAGTAACACGCAGCTATTGGAACATGATAGTCCAAATCATTACCTAGCACTGCACTGCGCTCGTCACCCAGAGATCTAAGAAATTATGTCTCTAAGCCCTGTAATTTCTCTGGAATCATTACCCTTCAAACCTTTCAATGTGCAAACATTACTATGTTCCATAGTAATGTTTGCACATTACTGCTTGGCGGTAGAATATTTGGCAAAGGTGTGGTACTTCCCCAGGCGGACTCTGCTAAGAGTCCTACCACTAATAAGTTGATCACTACGTTGTACTCGTCACTTAGAGATATTACTTGCTCTTTGCTCTGTAACTTATCTGGCTACAATGCCCTTCGAATCGCAATATAGAAAAGTTTGCGCAGTACTTGGCGGTGGAATAACTAGCAAAGAAATTACTCTGCCGCAGGCTGATTCCGCAAAAATCCTATCGAATATCCAATTTCACAAACTTGAGGTCATAGGTTCGAATTCCGGTTGCACCTTTGAGCACTTTTCCAAGTGCAAATGTTCATACATAATAATATTATGACTCCATCATCACCACCGTTTTTCACGGCGAAAGAAAACATCGTGAGGAAAACTGCAGGTTCCAAGAATTGTTCGAGGTCATGCGTCTTATTTTTCTTCTTGTGAGAGAAGGCTCCAAGTCCCAGCTGTGGGAACTTATACTTATTAGTCATTTGTTAGTGGTTGATTATTTATTTATTTAATCAATTAGAACGCCACAAAGCCAATTATACTAATGATTTATAGGTACATAAATTTTCTAACAAATTATAATAACAGAAAAATGTAATCAATTTATGTCATGTATGTCAATAAATATTACCTATGTCATGTCGTGATAAAGTAAAATATGGTATGTTATGATAATTACACGCATTCAAATATTAGTCTAATAAAAATAAGTCAAAACGTCAAAAGTTAATTAAATTAAATTAAATTGATAAAAATAGAATTAGATGTCCAATGCACTCGCTTGAATTAGGAAAATTGCTAGACAAATAAAATAAACATTTTGGGTACAACACACTAGGTACACCATCTGACCCCAAACTAAGCAAAGCTTGTACTATGGGCGCCAGATAGTTGATATAATACTTATAGAAATACCCAGACACAGTACAAATATTTGAATTCATTACACAAATATTTGCACTGAGTGGGAATCGAAATATAAAAGATATAATTATGATTACGTATGATCAGTACCACAACAAAACCGAACCACGTGACATCCGAGTAAGTTTCAAAATTTGGCATCAGGATTCGAAGCGGTAGGATTGAAGCTACGAGTAATATTAACACCTTTACGTGAGCCAGGCTTGCCTTTCCATTTGAAAGAGCTTAGCTGGTGAGATATCACTGGCTATGTCAGTGGATTTTAGAACTTTACAATAAAATATTGTCTCTTGTAGTTCATTTCAATCATCAAAGACAAGCTCAAACCCACGGTTTCAACCGTTTAAAATATTAAATCTACCGTTAAGTTACGGCTGGAATAGTCGGAAGAACGGCGACTGTCAATCCGGAAGCCCCGGGTTCCAATCCCACGCACACGAAAACATCATGAGGAAACCGACATGTACCTAGAATCCTTCGTGCTATCCACCAACCCACACTAGGCCAGCGTAGTGCGTTTAAGTGGGTGGATTGATTCCCTCCTTGCGAGAGAAGGCCCCGAGTACCAGCAGTGGGAACATTTAGTGGGCTGTGGACGTATGTTTGTTATGCTATTTAATCTCCCACTGTAAATTGCACTATCACATCAGCATTTTTTTTTAAATAAATGATCCAACAAAAGCTTCTAAGTACTAATATGTACCTACGACTCAGCAGTAGTACCTATTCATCAACATCAACAGCCCACTAAACGTTCCCACTGCTGGGACTCGGGGCCTTCTCTCGCAAGGAGAGAGTTAAGGCCATAATCCACCACGCTGGCCCAGTGCGGGTTGGCGGATGACACATGACTTCGAAAGATTCTAGGTACATGTCGGTTTCCTCACGATGTTTTCCTTCACCGTTTTTAAGTTAGCGGCATTACGCACATGACTTCGAAATGACAGTGGTGCGTGTGCGGTTTGAACCCGGGGTCTCCGGATCGGCAGCCGCCGTTCTCCCGACTAGACCAGCCGTAACTTTTTTACCTATTAGGTGTAGTACCTATTAGGTAGATATTAATTACCGGAAATTTTCCGCAATTACTACAAACCATGGCAAATACATAGGTACTTCGAAATTAACTTTAAGGTTAAGGTTGTTAAAATAACAAATAACAATGTCAGAAAGGTGGAATTCCTAAGGAGCGTCACATTTTTTTTGAGATGTATGCTGTTTTAGCCTACGTGCCAGGGAAAAAGCTCTCTTCTGTCCAAATTCATAATTCGTCTGACGTGATTGGGCAATAAACATTCACATAGCAGCACAAGCAGCCCACTAATATTCCCACCGGTTTTCTCTCATAAGGAGAGAGAGCCAAAACTTGAGGCTGGCTGGCTTCCACGCGGCTGGACAAGTGCGTATGCACCATCCGCTAGATGACGCATATGGAACCACAAAAAACTTAAGTTTGCAGGATAATTGAAACTGGCTGTCTCTTTAGCTAGAGGCCACCGGAGCCCGGCTCTTCTACCGCCTAACTGTATCAGCTATGGCTTTGCTATGGCTGTCTCTATCATTTCAAGCGAGAAGAAAAGAGAGAGCAATAACTAAGACAGTTTTAGTTAAGCAGTAGACCCTCTGGGCCAACCTACACAACTCAAGTTTTTTATCCTGTCGACACATACATTACACTTATTTTTAATAGACTACAGGCCCGTGAACAAAATTTACTGGTCAAATGAACCACTAGGAGACCTATGTAGGATGATAGAAGGGTATAAAGTAATAAGATTCAGCACTATGCCGTCACTTGTAAGTTGTAAGCTGTCCAACTGAGTACAGTTGAAGAGGGGGGGTTCCAATCCTCGATCATTTCTCCTTGTCGCATGATTTTTGTACGGCGTTGCGAAATAATGGATTAGAAGAGGTAGAGGTAGTGAAACTGTATAGAACCAATGCCGTACATAATCAATTGACCAAATTTACTCTGTGAATTGTCGCCACATCATAATTTTTTCCGACAAACTAATAATTAAAAATTTATATTTTTTATAGTTTCCATAGCTCTTCTTATCTATTATTCCATTATGACTCATTTAATAATTATCGAACCTCCCTTAAAAGTTTGTTTGATAATTTATTATTTTATTAGTTATTGTGTTTTCTTACGCAAACGGTATTGTGAGTTGAAAGTAGGGCGTTGGGCGGAACGAAATCATAAATCAATAAGTAATTTACTTGAGACAGCGTAATGACTTGTAATTGGGCCTAACTAGGCAACTTCCCATGTTTTCAGAACAGACCTAGTGATTAACTGATATTAATGTTACCTAAATTACATTCGGTGTAAAGTTTCGGGCAATCGTGTCGCTTGAAAAGTTGGATGACTTTACGATGCTGACGTCAATACGAAATTGATATTAAATCAATGGATAATAGAACCTATGATTATGTTTGAATTATGACTAGTTACGGAACTTTTATAAATAAACTAATCCAAATATTATATTCACAGTATTTGCTTTGTGTTTAGTTACGATTGGTTGTAGCACACCTACGATAGGTTTACCTAGTAGGTAGTGGTAGGACTCTTAGCAGAGTCCGCCTGGAGAAGTACCACACATTTGCCAGTTATTCTACCGCCAAGCAGTAATGTGCAAACATTACTGTGTTCCGGTTTGAAGGGCAATGTTTCCAGAGAAATGACAGGGCTTAGAGATATAACAACTTAGATCTCTGGGTGACGAGCGCAGTGCAGTGCTAGGTAATGATTTGGACTCTTCGTGTTCCAATACCTGCGTGTCACTGTGCTGTTATGTGGCAGGCATGTTGCTTACTATCAGGCACATGTCATGCTCGTCTCGTCACTCTTTATTTAAAAAAATACTATGCTCCAGATTTTCATATCCAGGGCATCGGTGTTTAAGTCTATAGTATATCTGACATCTCCGCAGTTTTACTGTACAGTAATCAATTATTTACCTATGTTTAAAGATAAAAGAAAAAGAAGTATTTCTTTCGCGAAATTTTAGCTTCTATGATATTATTGTGAAGCCTAATTGTTTAAAGTCTGTCTTAAAATGCCTAGGCATTCGGAGAGATATCCAGGCCCCTATTTTTAAAGCTGTTTTGTTATATCTTACACTATCACTTCCATTTAGCTAGGACGTCCGTTCAAAGTACAATAATTGGAACTGTAAGCTTGATAGTTGAAATGGTTTTCCATTGTCTTCTAGAACATTTTTAAAGCTTGCTCTTAATTGGCTTGACTCAGTAAGTAGTTAATTAACTTCTTTTGTTTATTTCGTCATAAATCAGAATTTTATTTATTTAGTTTGGTAATTAATTGTTTTAAAAATTAATGCGTAGTTAGTACTTACCTACTTTCTTAACACAATTTTATTCCATTTTACGAAACGAATGCGAATAGAAGTGATTAAAATACTTACTAATAAATGTTTATTGTGATGGTGCTGCCAGCTTTTTCTGCTCAGCACATCAGTGTTACCTTTCAATGTGGCAATCAGGCTAGCTTTAGACGACTTCCACCGGTAGCGGTTCCTAGATTCTGTTTATTTTTTCATTGCTGGCAGCGTGGCAGCTCGAAGACTCGAAGAGACGACACTGATTCATGGTCGAAGTTCTTAAGACACTAATTAAGATTTTTTATGCTACTTTCGTTGTACAAACGGCGAAACTTCGGAATAATTAACCGACTTTAAAAAAGAAGGACGTTCTCAATACGGTTGTAGATACTGTTTTTTTATTAGTATGGACTTACCTAGCTATGTTACGTGATGGCTTCGCTAATTTTAATTACATTTTAAATGGTTATTTTTTTTGTTTGGTAGATCAAAGTTCAGAAGTAGTCCCATATAGGTGAGTCAATTTTATCGAAACAGGTGTGGTGATTTTTGTGATATGAACAAAAAGCGAAAATTTACTTTCTTATATCTCGATGACTTAGCTTCTTATGAAATTTGGTCGAGTTTCTGAATTTAATTTTAAATTAAAGTAAAATTTTAGTTTTTCGGAGGAAATAAGTTATTTTCCTGAAGCATTTCACGATGGATACGAGGAGAGACGCTTGGGTTCTATTAGGAATATTAAATATTCGTGTCCAAGATTTTTAACAATCTAACTGCTGGAGTGTTGGACCAATCAGTTTTTGAAGTGAAAACTTCTTTAGGCGCGCTATAGACAGATTTTTCGTGGGCTGTGAATTGAATTCTACCGTCACGCTCGGGTATGATAAGAAATCTTCGGGTAAACTCGGGATCATAGCCATTGGCCATCTAAAAATGCGTCAGCCAATGGGAAATGCCAAAAGGGCGTGGCCTGCCCATCATGACATGGTCATCTGGAAATGCGTCAGCCAATGGGAAATGCTGACGCATTTCTAGATGGTTATGCCATGATGCCCAGGCCACACCCTCCAGTTACACCCGTGTAGTTTCCAAAGTAAACTATCAAATTCTGAGTTATAAGTTTTCACTTCTTTTGGCAGTTCCTATGACTGCCACTTTTTTTTTAGGCATGTTGCCTAATAGATTTTTTTTGGCCAATTTTTACTTTTAATTACCCAATATTTGATTTGGCTGGGAATCGAAAATACGTCCTACGCTACAGGAGACCCTCTACCTAGCCACGAAGCCAGTCATACAATTCAGGTAGGTATTATTATTTCATTCTCTAGCTCAAATCTGAAGGCAGGTAGTAATCACCGCTAAGGCAGGCCTACAATTTGCATCGAACATATGCACCCTCTGACCCGATTTCCAGCGAGTAATTCCACTAACCCTTCGATAGGCAGTTAGGTACTAGGTATACGAAGCTTGCGGTGAGGGGTGGATAGTGCACTAGTGAAGTTATTATTAATGATTGCTTTAATAAACTCCTAGTTGAAACACATACTTATCGTATCACAAAGCTTATATTAAGCTTCATTTTATCTGTTTGAGTAGGTATATTTTCGTTAGATGTCACAAAAGTTTAAAAATCTATGGCAAATAGGGTACAAACCTCAAAAAAACTAATTAGTCCGTCAGTTAGATTGCTAAAAAATATTGTACACGTATTTTTTCTTTTGTTTCACAAACAAAAAAATACGAAGATACAGCGCTTAGAAGTTTCGCGTGACGTCACTCGTGCCTACGATTTTTACTCACGAGTGACGTCGCGACCCCGCACTCTCGAAGTTTGATGTTCTATATCTTTGTCGAATTGTAATATTTTGAAAAAAAACAAAAAATACGTGTTCCATATTTTTCCATGATCTAGCTGAGGGACTAATTAGAATAGTGTATTTTTGACCCAGTCCGGTACCCAATTGGACACTAAACAAATGTTATTCGTATAATAAGCATTGAGTAAATGTTTGGAATGAGCTGGTCAGATTATTTCTTTACGTAATAGGCCTGCGTTTGGCCACCACCTTCGCCACCATGTTGTTGGTCCACCGTGCAAGTATTGCTAGTACCTAGGTACTCAATCTTTTTTTTTTTTACAAGTTATATATATTTTTTAACGTTTTGAAAAAAAATTAATTTCTTTCATTTTATAGGGCAATTTGTGATATATTTTAACTGACATTGAATTCGAACCCGAGCTATGCAATGTTAATTTTGAACACGGTAAAATTAGATTGTGTTTGTGATTTGATCTAGTTGGGTCATCATCATCATCATCAACAGCCCTCTAAGTTCTCTAGTTGGGTAATTTTGTCTATCTATCAGTTTTGTGAAAAATTGCGGATTTCTACATACAAATTTAGTGTTCTAAGATTTACATGGAAACTACGGTACGGTACTTAGATATTCACTCTCGACTTGATGGCTTTGAAGTTTTGTTTCGTGTTTGGTTTCAGTGATGGGAGAGAACCTTCAAGTAGGTACTTACAAGCCAGTGGTTGGTCGACTACCTAAGGAATGTACTAAACTTGTACCTCCTCCTACTAGGCTTAAAGCAAGAGACAGGATCAGGTCTTGCATTTCCTAATTACCAATAGGTAAGGTACAGTAAAGATTCTAATGTAATTCAACATTTCAAATATTTTAAAATTAATACTGATTTGCAGGAGCAGTCCACTATTTAGTTTCCAAAATGTTGTTGAAAACCTCGACGTAGGTATGTTTTAGTCGCATGAGCCCAAAATGAATGCTTGGTATTCGGCGATAAAAGCCCAAACTGGGTCTGACTGGAATTCGTCACTACATAAAAACTGAAAGGTTGGGAGCGAACGCTTCCCACCATAGTCATGATGAGCCACTATGGCCACCATGGCTCAACAACTCAAAATTGGTCCTGGCCGCTGACACCAAAAAGCGCTACTCTTCTCTGTCTTGAGCCTTTTCTTGGTATGAGACGAAGCTATTTCTTGAAGGTTTTTTCACTACGATCTACAAACCTTGACTCTACTCCGCTCCAATCTACAATTTTGGAAAGTTTTGGAGAATGTTTGAGGAATTTGTGGATTCGAAATGTAAACGAGTTGCGTAGTCTTATCTGTCCAGCTCATTTGTGTCCCTTTGTTTTCCTTGTAATATTAAGTTTTTGACACTGTAAGTAAACTTATCTAATTAAGCAACATTGCTTTCTCAAACACAGTTATTGAGGGTTTAAGTTTATTTAGGGGTCGACTAACGTGGCTCGGGGTATTTTCCACTTGACCCCCCAAAGCACACAATAGCAGCAATTATGTTAACAGTTCGCTCGAATGCAAACCTCATGCAAATGTGATGCCCTCGCAAATGACTAGTGCGGTGCCCTCTGCGACAGACGCGATAGCTACGTCGGGGGTAGACGAGAGATCTGATTACTAGAGTATTTAAATTAATTACTTTGAAAAACACCTGTATCACTTAGGACGGATTCTAGAGTGGGTACAGCGAATTAGTAAATGAAGAATATAATAGCAAACGGTATAATACGGAGTGACGAGAGAAGTTTGAACTATACTTATTACAGTAGGTACCTACACCTAGCTAGTCATAAAAACCTACATTCGTACATTTATTGGTAGATTTATACATGTCTGGGTTCCATCCTGTATTTTCGTCCTAACATAACTATGTTTATCCTAACGGTATTATTGTAAATAAATACCTACAAACTTAACTGTATTATCGTCCTAACTATATAACTATATCCTGACGGTATTTTTGTACACAAATACATACGAACTTAAGTCATAAGGCTTAATATTATGTACCTACAGCACACGATGCGATAAACGATTTATTTAAAATAATGCAATTATTTAACACAGTGGATAAAAACATTAGCACGATAAAAAACCTTCTTCTAATGAGTTAGTAATTAGATCAGACATTAACTCTCGCACTAACAAGGGCAGTGTCCTTAGGGCAAGTTCGGTATAATGTAATTATTTTATTAGCAGCCGACCACGTACAGGGCCCTTATTGCCCTGGACGAAATAAGATTATACGTACATACGTAATTTGCACGTCTTCGTAATACACAGCAAGTTTTGGGCAGAATTGGGTCGTGTACGCGAGCTTTAAATGTTGTCTCTGGAGATTTACGAGTTATTGTTCGTACTTATATGTCTAGGTACCTAGGTGATGATTCTATGGAGCCATTGTGGTTCAGGATTGTAGTGAGGGTAGGTGACCATACGGTACGTATGTACGGCAACCTTTGTGTTGGACCTACCCTCCCTTCAACCATCTAATTAAAACCGTTAGTTTTGCAATTATTGCACTCTTTTTAATTAAATTTATAGCGAAAATTAGAATGTAGATTCCCAGAGTTAAGCTTGGAGTTTCTGTGAACATTTGAGAGAACTTGAACTTAACAAAGTTAAACAGTGGTACCTAGCTGTGGGATGGAACGTGGTATTCTCAATTGTTACGCTGTTGTCATCACCAATAGTTTTAAGAGCGTTTAAACATTACGTCGCAGCGGCGGCTCTACTAACTGCACTAGTCCCCCTTGGGTATGTACGGAGTCTTATAGTGGCCGGCAAACAAGTTGACCCAAAATTGACGTGGAAGGGGAAAGTTCGCGCATGTACACTTCTACCAAAGATACCTTAAAAACGATTCTGCGCAGCCAACTTCATTGGGTCACCTTGTTTGCCGGCACTTAAACATACGGCGAGCGGAGATTATGCACCAAGCTCTATCTGTAGGTATTATATCTAATCTGTAGGTATTAAGACTACGAACCCAAGAGGGACTAGTGCAGCGGCATCGCAGCGGTGGTTGTACTGCTGCCGCTGCGACGTAATGTGTAAACGCCCTAACAGTAAAGGAAAACATCGTCAGAAAAACGGCATGTTCCAACTATCTTTCGAGATCATTCCGTCGTCCACTAACACTCACTGGGCCTGAATAGATTGTCGCCTTGAATTTCAAGCCTTTCGCCTTGCAAGAAGTTCAGAGTCCCAGCAGTGGGAACTTTTAATAGGTATACTTATTAGGTTTACGTGTATGCTTACGACGAAGTTAAATAAGAAAGAAAACAATATTTCAATACAAGCAATACAATTTATTACAAATTGATAGAGATTACGTTACACTTACAACTAATAAATAAAATTATAATCACTTAAAATAAAAACACGATAACATTAATAAATCATTCACAGCCATCCCGGCGATGAGGAATGTCAATAAATGCGTAAACAATGCCCTCAATTCATCGAATTCAAGCCTCCATTTGTATAGAAAACAATACACTAAATTATTCAATAAAAACAAAATTATTAACGCCATTTATTATTGCAATTAAATGTAACTGTAAACCAATAACAGAAATATGTATCTATAATATGTATATATCTATTGTTATTATTAGAAGAATATTGCAAATTTATGGTATGTATTTTTGTTACACTTTGTTTAAATTTAAGTCTTGAATTCGAGTATAAATTGAGAACAAACATTGGGGCAGCTAAGACTTTTATCTATGGGGGCGTCTACACTAAACCAACCATAATTATAACGTCTTTGTCTCATGAAAATATATAATTACGATTTTTCCCTTTTTCAAAGACGTTGATTAGAGTAGATAAGACCCTCTCATTTCTAGGGTGGGCGCTATCTTTTAGCGCCCAGTTACAAATGTAGCCCCCTTGCTATCTCCTAGCTACTCCTATGAGGACAAATGGCTTTTAGCCTTCCTACTCAATGTAGGTAATACGATACAACTAGGTAAATTAATACTTTCAAATAATTAAAAACTAAAGTTGTTTACAATTATTGAGCTAAGTTTTCCTTGAACAGAACTACCTAAATGTTTTAAAAATAAATATTTATGAACGGTTTTATTAAGTAGGATCAAATTTTGTACCTACCTACCGAATTAATAAACCGAATAAAAATTAACCGAAATTTGAATTTAGGTACTAATTGAAATTTTAACCTTTAGTTCTGAAATTTGGTGCACCTTGAATTCTGATATTTGGTGTAGCTTTAATTCTGAAATTTAGTAATAATTTATTCATATTTTTTAGGCTAGAACCTATTTCAATTATTATTATTTTTTCTATAAAACAGTTGAATATAAAAATTATTTTAGCCCATTTTATTTTCAAGTTTAAGATTAGTTCTTCTCAAGGAAAAACCGCTTCTGATGATGACGAATATTTATGGATATGGTTTGCGCAGACAACGGATTATCTCTTAGTGTGTGTAAGGATGCTAATAAGGAGATTAATAAATCACTATTGGATTTACAAATACAGAAATATTATATAACTTTGTGACTTCATTAAGATTATTTTATTCTCGGACAGACGATAAATTCGTCGTCTGCGCAAGCTCTTAGAGAGAAAGAACACTATCTTTTGAGATAAAAATCTTACACTATTCATAATAACAATTTAAGGCACTTCTGTCTTTTACAAAATCACTTCTCTGATTCATTTTATATTCGAGAAGAATCGATTACATTAATAATATCTATATTTTTCATATAATTAAAAAATATATATTTAATAAACAAATAATTTAACTTCAACTAACAAACAGTGATTTAAAATGTCACGCTCGTTTATAAGATTTGCAGTTACCTGAGAAAACGGCACTGTGCACATACAACTGCCCCGAAATACCGGGAAGTCGTTTCGTTTAATAATGTGGAGTGACGGACAAACGAGTAATTTAATGTTACATTTTGCTTAAATTAATAAATTAAAACAAATAAGAATAAATTAAAGAATACTCAATCCACAGACCTAGATATAATAGATAGTTCAAGTTTAATAGAACGCTTGGTCACGTACGATCTTTGTATACGGACACATAAATCATAGATGTAGGACGGCGGTCGAGAATGTTATGGACTTTACCCATGATATCAGCTGTCATACATTAGGGAAAGAAACAAGAGACGTATTTTTTAGAAATAAATTCGTCTGTACTGTATAAACATTTTAACTTGAGATAGTTACTGATATCTAACCAAAATGTTTTATTACACTCATCATTAGAAAAAAAAAAAATTTAGTCTCTGTGACAGGATAAAAATGTTTAAAAAGGTCGCTGTAAGTTGTTCACTAATGGAACGGCTGTGTTTATGGAACAAAGAGGTTTAACCTTATGCTGATATACATAAAAGTTCAAACTTCATTGGCGCATTTATACCAAATCATAGAATTGAAGTAGTTTCGTAGATCCCTTGTTCAATACATTTTGATAATTCGTTTTTTTTATTCAGAAATAAAGAATACGTAATAAGGGTCGTCCTTCGAGCCGATCAAATTGAATTTTACTAAAATGAAGTAGCCACTTTTTTTTAAAGTACCTTTAGTAATGGTCTCATATAGCCCTTCCCAGAAGTAGAGTCACATACTTATGATGGTTTTAAATAATTATTTGAAAAAAATTGTAAAAATGTTTTTCGTTTATCCACTGATGGAATTGGCACTGTAATTGCAGATAGGCGCTTCATAAAAACAAATTTTAATCAAACGGAAAAAAATAATTGGAATGACGATGTTCTGTGCGAACGATAAAAAACAATAACAATATATTTCGTCAGTAAGAATGACAAATAGGAAACATAAATAACACGTAACTACGCGTATTCGTCTGTAGAATTTGATTTGTTTCATCAGTCATTTGTATACGAATTCACGGTATAGTTAGTGATAACCTTGCGTGAATTGAAATGGCGTCGTATGACCATTTTAGGTCAGTCTAAAAATGATTTCAAGTTTACGAGTACATTTGGAATCGTACGCAGTTTAAAATGAAACACAATAATCTCACGACATGCGCATGAGCATAGTTAGTTTTGGTTAGTGACAGCAGTGAAGGCCATTTGAAACAGAGTCCTCATAAAAAATGACTTATTTGAAAGCAGTATTATAAGACCCTCTACTGAAATTAACTTAAGGTTTTTTCTATTTTGCTTGAGCATAGAGTTGTTAAATATTACTTTTTATGGACGATTGAGACAAACTGTTGGTCGAGGTATCTACTACTGAATATTTCGAAGAATCTTAACGACATTAAAAGCATCCTTTGAGTTTCCACTATTCACCACTTGCATAAGTAGTCTGGATTACAATTTGTAAAAGAAATATAGATTTTACATTCTCAATTAATTTTTTATCCACTGTTGAATATTTAGAATAATATCTATAGCCTCAGAATAAGAATTTCAGTTTCTTTTTTTTAGCACTTGTATAAGTATATTGGATCACTGTTCAAGTTCTCTACCTCATTGGGATTGCACGCCTAAGAACATTATCTTGACATGTATGCCATTCGGATGTCTAAATACACTTGATTGGGATATCCACTGCTGAATATTTCATACAATCTCGACAGCCTCTGGACAGAAATGTAGTTTCTTCTTCTCAACACTTGCGTGTAGGATTACTGTTTGAGTTCTCTGCCTTGTAGGTATTGTGCGGCTTGGAAAGTGTTGTGCATGAGCATGGTGACAGTCATGGGACCGACTCCGCCGGGGACCGGTGTGATAGCGCCAGCTATCTTACTCACCTCTGTGTGAGAAAAAAAAAATGTTAAAAAAAAAGAAACCAAAAAATACAAAAATGAACAAAAGGAATCAAGCACTTTCTGTTAACAAATTTTGGGTAGGTAGTTATTTTCGCAGATTTATGCTAACCCGAAAGAGTAGTAGCATTCTACTTGTAATTTTTGTCGCTTAATATTATATATCAGCTGGAATGGAGGTCCAAACCATTATTGTTAAATAGAATTAACAAATTGAATTATGAGCCCAAGTTATAATAGTCGACCAGCATAAGTTAGTGTCCTTTTTTTCGTCTTTAAACGACACCAGCTATCACCATTTAACATTTAATACAAACATAAACTCACCTTCATAATCAACATCTCCGACTAGCCTGGTCTTCCCTTCTTCGTTAGTGACCCTGGAGATGCCGACATCTATGATGGTAGCTCCTGGCTTCACCATGTCTGCCTTCACTAACTTTGGGATACCTGTTAAGGAAAATAATATTTAATATAATGTGTTTGTGTAAAATATGTTACGTCTAAATTATTTAAAGTTTAGAGAGTATGTGATATGAGTACAGGTACCTATGCTTTATGTCATCTTGCAAGTAAGCACTATACAGGGTTACTGATAATCAGCCTGCATCCGTTTTAGGGCATGTTTGGTATGTTTGGTTATCCGTTTAATTTATCCGTTTAATTTTAAATAGGTTATCCGTTTAGTTTATGTTTTAACAAAAGTTTTACAAAAAACTTTTGTTTAAACATTTTAACAAAAGTTTTACGTATTAAGATACATCTCCCAAATAAACAGTGTTTGTTGTTCTCTCCAGCACTTAGTGTTTATTCACTTCAGCACATCATTTATCGAGCGTTAATGAGCGCGTGTGTTATTGGTACGAAAAGTATGAAAAGAAAGATGCTTTTAGACCAGAAAATGTACTTTTTTTATTTTGTGAGAAAAAACTACATACCTACGAATTTTATAAACTGCAGAACAAAAGACAGAAAATGTACTTATCATCCCCTTACAATGATGCAGGCTGATTACCAATAACCCTGTATAAGGTGTTGTGTGTGAGATGTGCACCAATATTTTATTGTTTATTTAAATATATGTGCCTTATGGTATATTTAGTTAGCTGGTTTAGTTTAGTAAGGCCCTGCTGTTGACTTATATACTTTTTATATGGTTCAATGTTTTATAGAAGACTTAAAATTAATTAACACAAAAATAAAATAATCATAGTAATATCACTCACCAGTAGCAGTGATGATGATATCAGCATTCCTGCAGTAGAATGCCAGTTTATCAGCAGGTGTGTACCGGTGGCAGATGGTGACGGTGGCATCCATACCCAGGCCATTGTCGTGTCGCTTGTCGCTGTGGAGCATCATCGCGATGGGCATGCCTACGTTCTTCGAGCGACCGATTACTACGGCGTTGCGACCGTGCGTGTCGATGTTAAATCTGACAAAAAAATGAAAAAAATAAAGTAATCATGAAAAAAATAAGTAATTGTGATCATTTATTAAGGGACCACTAAACATGTCATAATGATATTAATAGTGTAAATGAACTTAAAAAGCTAGCAAACAAAGCAAAATTTTACAGTAGGTACGTTTTTTCAAAATTTCAAATTTGGTAATGTGAGTAGGTACCTAAGTACAATATTAACAAATTTAAAATGTTGTTGTAATGTGACTGATCATTCAAATAATATTATTTGAAAGACCATTTGAAACTTAGCAAGCTAAAATTTTATTGTCATAAGTATTTTTTTCAAAAATTTTAATTTGTAAGTATAAGTTGTTATTTGTTATAAGCTAAATGATGATAATTGTAAAGTAACTAGCTGATACCCGCGACTTCGTCCGCGCGAAATAAATACTAAGGTAACTCAGGCAGTACCTATTTGTATACCCAGACACATTTACGGTTACTAAAAAAAATGGTTGTCTGTAAAGTCGGGTTACTGACGTTAGTTGAACGTGACAACTTCAACTACGCTTTAGAGCGAGGTAACGCCGGCGGCGAGGTAACGGCGGTAACGTTACATGACGTCATGTTTTGCGGGCGTGCACCCGGCTTCATCGAATTATAAGACGTTGTCACGTCAATAAAACAATTTTATACAATTTCATCAAAATCGGTTCAGTTGTTTAGGTTTGAAAGCGTAAGAGACGTTCGTACCCCATATCCATTCCAATTTCATCCCCATTAAAAGTTAAAATTAATTAAGTTTAGTTAGAAATTACAAAATTGCCAGAACAAACATTTGTTTGCTTCATGTCAAGTGTCTATGTACAAAGTTTCATGGTTTCATCTTCAACGGTTGGGAACTTCCATATTGACATTCATCCCCACACAGTTCGAAATTACAAAATTGCTAGAACAAACATTTGTTTGCTTCGTGTCAAGTGTCTCTTTACAAAGTTTCATGGTTTTCTATTCAACGGTTGGGAACTTCCATATTGAGATTCATCCCCCATTTCCACCCCAATTTCATCTCCGTGCAGTTCGAAATTACAAAATTGCTAGAACAAACATTTGTTTGCTTCGTGTCAAGTGTCTTTTTACAAAGTTTCATGGTTTTCTATTCAACGGTTGGGAACTTCCATATTGACATTCATCCCCCATTTCCACCCCAATTTCATCCCCGTACAGTTCGAAATTACAAAATTGCTAGAACAAACATTTGTTTGCTTCGTGTCAAGTGTCTCTTTACAAAGTTTCATGGTTTTATCTTCAACAGTTGGGAACTTTCAAATTGACATTCATCCATTTCAACCCCAATTTCACCCCCATACAGTTCGAAATTGATAGAACAAACATTTGTTTGCTTCGTGTCAAGTGTCTGGATACAAAATTTGATAACTTTGAAAATGACAAATTTTCATACAACCGTTCATCCCTTGTTTCACCCTCTTAGGGGTTGAATTTCGCAAAACCCCGTCTTAGCGAGCGCCTACGTGCTAAAAGGAACCTCCATGCAAAATTTCAGATTCCTAGCATTTGTAGTTTCCGAGATTCCTTGATGATTGATTTATATATATAGATAAGAGACAACCATGACAGTTTAATTATACCAAATTTAGAAAGTTTAATATAGTTAAACATCTGTAATTTTATCATTATTCATGTCAAAATAATAACTTGTTACTGTCATGTTGTTTGTTGTAACTGTTGTGCAATAGACACAATAGAAAGTATGATCAATACATACCAATGATGTTTACTTGTTGCAACGGTCTATCAGTATCTTTTTAATATGATGCAAAAGTCCAGCAATAATAGATGCAAACATTTTTGAATGGTTAATTTTTCTAGACAACACAAGAGGTACCAAACCTAAATGATTTGGCATTTGAATCACACTTGAAAGTTCTCAAATATTTAATATTACCATTTCAAAAACTCACCTTTTCATCATTTCTATGACCGCCAAAGCAGTAGCTGGCACTAAAGTTGGCATATCCAAACACAACCTCCCAACATTGACGATATGGAACCCATCAACATCCTTCTCGGGAGCAACCGCATTACACACCCTCCTCTCATTCATTGTGTCAGGGATCGGTAACTGAATTAAGATACCGTCTACATTGCTGTCCGCATTCAATTCTTGTATTTCAGCTATCAGTTGCTCCTCCGTCATGTTGACATCTCGTTTTATAGTCTCAGCATTGATTCCAACATAAGCTGCAGCTTGAATCTTGTTCTTAACGTATGTGTGGCTGGCCGGGTCTTCTCCAACGATGATACATTTAAGAGATGGGGCTCGGTTACCGTTGCTAACCCATGTAGCAATCTTTACCTTCAATTCATCCTTTATTGTCAGGGATAAGGCTTTCCCATCCAGGATTTGGGCCATCATTCTGTTTAAAAAAATGAAAGAAATAAAGATATATTAAAAAAAATATGAGGATAGGTAACACAGAAGAAAGCCCCTTTTCTATATATTTATAATATCTCTAAATTAGTACTAAAACTATATACATTACCAGAAAACAAAAGTTATTAATAATAGAAGGCTAATTAATTGGACCAAAGAAATTGAAAAGCATGTTTGAGAATTGAGTTGAATGAATCAAATAAGATGATAATATAATTATTTATTAGTCAGTGGTGTAAAATAAAATTTAATAGACGTAACAGATCCCAAATAACAGTAATTGATAAAAATAAAACTAGAATTTGGCATGTTTTACTATGGAAAAACACAGCCATATATAACTAAAGAAATCTATCAAAAATCCCAACAAATAAAAAAAAATGTGCAGCCAAATCAGACACGTGACACACTAAAGGGGGTGTGGTTTGAAAGGTTATGTTTATTATAAAACTATTAAATGATTAATTGAAAAATAATAACAAAATAAAAATTTGGTAAAAGTAAAATGTAGTTACAACAAAAGTATTAAAAAAACCAAAGCCACAATACACAATCACACGATTATTTTACCTGGCTGAACCCAGCGAGTCAAAGTAAGTGTGGCTTCTCATTGTGGACGTTAGAAGTGTACTGACAAATCGTAGAGACAGGATTTGCCTCATCGCTTACTGTTGACGTACATAGGTCATTAGGTTATGTGGGCCAAACATCTTTATAAGATAAAAAAAACTGATTTACGCTACATTTTTCGAACACAAATAACAATTCCAGATTTAACTGAATTCTCACAGTATGGAAATAAGAACGCTCAAGTCATACAGTTCAAATCCTATCATTTTACTGGTTATAAGCAGTTTTTACCTATATTTTATCAACTACCAGTTATTAAGTAGGTAAAAACTGCTTATAACCAGATCTTCACAGTCTGATCATGTACCAGTATGTATAATTAAAACAGTTAATTAAAGATAATTTTATTACCGTGGTAAAAAGTAGAGGAACTCCAAGATGTTAGAATTAGTTATGTGATTTTTTTGTAACCAACAGGGCAAAATTCTTGGCGCCCAGATGACTTTTCGGTTTTAGTGTTAAACATATTTTCTATTACCTAACACAAAATATACTCACAAAAAATATCTTGTTACAATTGATAGTTTTGTTTGACTGTGTAAAGCAGATGCATAATGCAAAATATCCATACCACAAAAGATTACACAGGCCTACAGTTTTTGATTCATGAAAAAGTGTTGTAATTTCATTACGTGTCCTATAGTAAATGATGTGTGCTGATCACGAATCTGTGCTTGGTTTTTTTTCCAGCACGTCCTGTTTCCAGGAAAAGTGTGTTTGTAAATCTTCATAGAAACTGACAAAATTACTAAGAAAATATTTGATGAAACTATATTTAACAAAAATTACACTACAAAATTAACTAGTTCACAAAGAAAATCAATGCAGTATGATACGGTACGGTATGGTACAGTATGGATGGAGAGTGGATGGGTCATGTCATATACAGTGACCAAAAGGTGGGATAAGAACATAGACGGTACACGTATGTGAAGACTTCATGATGAAATTCTACAAGTAAATTACTATTACCTCAGCAATCATTGTATTTTAGACATACAGATACAAAACTAAGAACAAAATGAACATTTTTAAGCATTGTAAATCAATGTTGATCACTTTAGTTTTCAAAAAAAAAAATGTAACATGATATAGGTACTTACTTGAAAATTAAAATAGGTTCAATTTGAATGTGTTTGGGGTTAATCATTGCTTCTATTTTCATAACTATTTACTTACCTAAGTATAATATTGTATCACAAACATATCAATTCATATCCTTAGCAACATAATGATATACAACTGGTACAGGTAATAGGTAGCTTAAAGATACAGAAAAGTGCTCAAAAAACTGGACAGATTACTAGTAAAATGTTAAATCAAGTTAAAGGAACAATTTTGGCAATGTGATATAGAAAGTCTCACACGCACCACTGTCTTTTCAAAGTTATGTGTGATGCCACTAAGTTAAAACGATGAAGGAAAACATAGTGAGGAATCCAACATGTACCTAGAATTTTTCGAGGTCATGTGTCATCCACCTTCCCACACTTGGTCAAAGTGGTGGATTCTGGGCTTGACAGTGTCATTGCGAAAGAGGCCCGAGTCCTAAGAATAGGAACATAAAGTGCTCTGAGTCTATGTTTATAATAACTGGTATCAGTAAACATCATTATGCTGGTCACATAGTGTATTAAACATATATTTGCTTGACAAATATAAATTAAAAATTGCATAAAAAAGAACCCCAACATGAAATAAGGTTGTGAAAACATTTGAATTAGTTATTAAAACATTCGGTAATGTACATAATCACTTATCTTGGTGCTTGTTTTTAATGATGATGACACTTTATGAAATTTAAGATTTTGTTTTGTCATTTTAGACCGCACTTAGAAGTTTAGTAAGTACTTAAAATAGGTATTTTATGCATACATTTATGTAAGGGAATTCTAAATATCACAAGACATCATTCACATCGACTATTATGGTCAAATTGAAATCACTACTTTGTACTAATTGTTTGTAAATGTGCTTTGATGCTATCTTCAGATAAGGAGCACCTATAGTAATCAATTCAATAATTGTTTTGAAAACCTGGAATTCCTCTTTACTCGGATAAAATTGTAAATTTTCACCACTGTTTTTAAGAATAAACACAGAAAAAAGTAAACACGTAACATATCAAGGAATTAGTATAAAATTACGTACTTTTTATAGATTTCACTATAAACTAAAAAAATGTAAAATCAAACGAAAACTTGTTTAGCGATTTTGAGTTTTGAGGTTACATAAATCCTGATATTCTGAATCTGAATTCCGGCGTGAAGGCGTGAACGTGCGGCCAACAGGTGACAGGTGACGTGACAGTGACAACTTGTTTCCAACTTCTAATGTCAAAAATTGCCGAATTTGGGGGAAATGGGCCGTTTTCCAGATGCAGATAGACTTGTCAAAAATAGTTCTAAATTTTGCCAAGTGTGACACCACTGTCTGTTTTTGTGAAATTTCTCTAACAAAATGAAACATTGGCGCCACTTATGGTGAAATTAGGAACTGTCTTTGACAAGTCTATCTTCATCTGGAAAACGCCCCATTGCGGGAACGTGCAAATTTTACATTTTTAGGGTTCCGTACCCAAAGGCTAAAAACGGAACCCTATTACTGAGACTTGGCTGTCCGTCCGTCCGTCCGTCCGTCTGTCACCAGGCTGTATCTCAAGAACGGTGATAGCTAGAGAGTTGACATTTTCACAGATGATGTATTTCTATTGCCGCTATAACAACAAATAGGTACTAAAAATAAAATAAAGTAAATATCTGAGAGGGGCTCCCATACAACAAACTTTTTTTACCGCTTCTTGCTTGGTACCAATAACGGTGATATGTAGACGCTTTACCTATTCACAGAATATTTAGTTTTATGTGCTCTTTATATAATTAATTAAAATAAAATAAATACCTACCTACCTAATTAATGGGGCTCCCATACAATAAAATAGGATTTCGCCATTTATTTGCTAATGGTACGGAAGCCTTCGTGGGCGAGCCCCACTCGCACTTGGCCGTTTTTTTCCAAATGTTCAAACCGTCTCTACTGTTCAATGTTCAACAAAACAAGAATAATAAATGTAGAACCTTTTGTTATTTTAGTTATTGTATCTACTCTATTGCGGATGTTGGCGGGAAGCAAACAAATTATACATAGGTACCTAATTAAAGTTACTTAAATCTAGTTTTGTATAATTTTTTTTATTAATAAAAAAGGGATTATAATTATTGTAATCGTATTTGTAAGTATATAAATAAGTAGGTAGGTAAGTGCTACCTATTATTTTAAGGTATTGCCTAATTATTATTCATTCCACGGTCAAAAGGAAGAAATTGGTATAATAAGGAACTTTCTTCCTGTAGCTTGAAGACAGTGGCACAGATCAGAAAATAGTTGCTTCGTAAACAGTGGCACTGCGAGAGGCCCGACATGAGTGAAGTCTTGCACAATTATTGTTATTATGTTTAGTACGTACAGCCTATCTACTAATACACAAAGGTAGTGTTAACGGTTAGTGTCGCATGTTCATTGTTTAATCCAATTTCAAATTACAAATGACTCAAAATTTGACTTGTGCCATCTCATAATTACCGTCTCTCTCATTATAAAAAAAATTGTGGTTATAATTTTGTACGCTCGCAAGAAGTTTACTTCTTTATTTTGGAAGTACCTATCCATTATGAACGCTAACCCGCAATTAACGCTCTGTATTTGCTAGTCTAAATCTAAAGTTCTAAAGTCAGTTAGGCAGTAGAGGTCGACTGCTGTAAGTCCCTAAAAACGCGCAACTAACTTCAGACTTCAGTGTGTCGAATTTGGATGTAAGTGTGAACGCCCATCGTACAAATCCACTGTCATTATTTTATCCAAGCATTAAAAAAAGAAAAATGCAAGGAAAATAATAAGTACGTACCTAAAGCTTCAATAAAGCACATTCTGTGTCTGGGTGTTTCTGTGTTTAATAAGTATGTATTTAAAACTATTTAAGTATCATTTCAGCTATATGGCCGCCATCATACAAGCTTTGCTTAGTTTGAGGTCAGGGTAGCGATTCTGAAACCATTCGGTTGCATCCGACACGGAATCTCATCTCTCGGTCTTTGTCTTATCTGTTTAGCATAACAAAGACCGAGAGATGAGATTCCGTGTCGGATGCAACCGAATGGTTTCAGAATCGCTACCCAGATGGTGTTGTGTGTAAATTGTCCACCAATATTTATTTATTTATATACTATTATTTAATAATTATTTATCTGTTCTATCTCATAGGTAGTTGCTCAGTCACCATGTTAGTTGTTGCTGTTCTGGTTGTAGACTTGGTAATTTATGTGGCCATTGGTAATAAGCAGGGGCGCGGCTGTGACGCGACTTGACAGCAGGTCACCAAGATAGAGTTATCATGTCAATGTCCAGCCAACAAATACGTTATTCACGATATAGCAATAACAACATCTTGTTACACATTGGCGGTAAAGGTAAGTCCATATGAATCATAGGTATTAAGAATTTGCTACTTTTTAACCTTTGACTACAATAGATTCCTAGATGATGTGGCTAGTAGATACCTGATAGGTAGTAGATAGGTAGGTACCTAAATACAAAGAAATTTAATTTTTAATCTAAATACTAGAACGATGGATGTTTATTATACGTGGACAAAATTATACGTCCATGGTAAGATGGTAAGAAACTAAAGGTAACATAATGAATCTATAGGTACCTAACCTAGTAACGAACTTGGGTGTCAACATTTTTAATGAATTAGTAGGTAGATCCTAGAGCAAGTCAAGTAAGCATCACACTCTCTTAGTCTTGGTATATATTAGTCCCGTCTCAGGACGTCTACTCTCTTTCCGCGAAAACGTAACTTCGCAATAAACTCGCGATTTTTCGACTTCAATTCTGCTTCGATCGTTCGTTTTGTCCGTTTAAATCTTCTAAGCCTACTCTATTTCTACGAAAACGTAATTTCGAAAAAAAAAAACTAGTGACTTTCCTATTCTCGTTCTACTTCGTTTCGTCCAACACAACATTGTTTGACGTTTAAATGTTCTAAGCATACTCTAATTAGAGTAGGCTTAGAACATTTAAACGGATAAAACGACGGATCGAAGTAGAACCGGAGTAGGAAAGTCGCGAGTTTATTTCGAAATTACGTTTTTCGTTGAATTAGAGTACACGTCCAGGAAGTCTGTCTTGCTACGAAAACGTAATGTCGAAATAAACTCGCGTCTTTCCAACTTCGATCCGTCGTTTTGTCCGTTTAAATGTTCTAAACCTACTCTAATTAGAGTATACTTTGAACATTTAAACGTCAAACAATGTTGTATCGGACGAAACGAAGTAGAACGAGAATAGGAAAGTCGCGAGTTTTTTTTTCAAAATTACGTTTTCGTAGAAATAGAGTAGACGTCCAGGGCGACATGCGGCGTTATTTAAAAAGGTTACGCCCTGTTGTTAGCATGGGAACATCACATTCAAATGGCCACTTTAGGTAGATAGATAGATAGATAGAAACCCTTTATTGTGACACAAAAAAAACTTAAAATATTACAGAGACACACTTATTAACTAGCGCCACAAATGGCGGCCTTGTTGCTGAGAGCAATCTCTTCCAGGCAACCAGCCTTTCCTTTAGGTTTCCTTTTGAATCCAATTGCATTGTGAATAATGGTACAGGTCAAGCCCATGTTTGTGCACCAGTAGTATACCAAAGACATTTTTATAAAATGTAAAACAAGCCTTAGCGGAATTAGTAATGTAGCGGAATAATTTTATCGGAATTTTATTATCGATCCACAGCTTAACTAACAGTATGTTCAGAGTCACTCCAGACGCACGTGATAAAAATGACTGTCTTTGGAATATTTTTACTCACGATTCCTTGTTGTTATCATTTTTAATTATAAACAATAAGTACTTAATATGTATTTAATGAGGCCCCCAGCGAACAAATATGTAGATAACGTAAACTATTTTTGCTTCGAACAGTCAATTGCGTCAGTAGATACCTACATTTTATCGTACTATTTTTACGAAATAAGTCAAAATATTTACTTACGTCAATATTCACATAGATACCATGAGATTATGGGCGTGGATGGTTAAATTTAACAATAAACGATAACACTATTTATTTCATTATAGATACAATTAATTTTTGTATTTTATATTTATTATTTACCTACTTCTACATGTTTTCGCACTCTTTTGTAACTAGGCTTCAAAATAGGGAAAACCGTTATGACGTCATAGGTTTATTTATTTAAAACAAAAGTAAAGTAAAGGCAAAAGTAGGTACTAAGTATTTTCCTTCACTATAGGGGTTAGGTATACTTGAATAAAGGTTTGCAGGTTGCAGGGGAAGAGGAGTGCCAATATTGCTGTGCACCCACAGAAATCTAAATAATACCTTATTATTTAGATTTCTGTGTGTGCACCGCTCCACTTGTCATTTGCAGCTGAAAAGTGGCAGGCGGCGGGACCAAGATACGTTAGGACAGCAACAAACAGTTGTTGCTTGAACTCAACATACTTTATCGTATGTGGAGTTCAAGTGTGCCCGTAATGGGGCTGCGCGGTGTGCCCCAGAAAGAAAGGGAGGGGGGGGGGGCAGGTCAGTTACCAAGGATTTGCAGTTATATAACTAAATATCTTCCTGACTTGTGTGTATTTATTTTGTAAAAATAAGTAGTATGTACTTACCTTTTGCAGGTAGGTAAGTACTGTATTGCTTCGTTAAACTTCGTCAACGCATCAATTAGTATAACTGACGATACGTTAGGTGTTTATTTGGTTATATTTAACAATGTTATCACTATCAGTAGCATCGATATAAACCATTGGATGTGCCCTGAGCCCCTTGAAATTGCATCTGTGTGCGTAGCGTAAGTAGCTTACACACCACCAAGCTACAACACCATATCTGACCCTACACTAAGCAAAGCTTATACTATGGCGGCCAAATAGCTGATATAGTACATATTATATAGTTGTAAATACATACTTATAATACATAGAAACACCCAAACACAGTACAAATATTTAAATTCGTCACACAAATATTTGCACTGGGTGGGAATCGAACCCTCGACCCTCGGCTTCGAAGGCAGGGTTACTACCTACTAAGCCAGGAGGCCAGTGATAGTTAAAAACGTCCGCCGTTCACCGCTTCATACAACCGACTAGACCGGGAAGAGTGAACTCACTCTTCCCAACGGTCACATAATTCTATGCGCCTGAAGTTTGGGAGGGCACATCTTTTGGTTTTTATCGATAGTTAGTAAATTTATTGTTGCACACGGTAGTAAGATATTGTACGTGTTTTGTAATCTCACCTCATTTATGGTTATGCATTTATCATTTTGTGGTTGCGATGGCACCTACATACATCATAATATATCTACTTACTCATTAAAAAGTGGTGACTTAGATATGACAAATAAAATAATATTTGTTTAATAATAATTACTTTGAAGTTAAGGGGTTTTCAGAACGGGAAACACCTATTTATATAAAAGTTCAGTCAGTTACGCCAAAATGATAGCGTTAATAGTATTGGTAAGGTGGGGAAAAGCCTCTGAAAAATGTTGCTATACTTGTAGTGAGGCGATATGTACAGCAAGGCACATATTGGTGGGATGCAAGGTGCTCCTTAATAGGGGTCATTACTCACAGCGCCATGACAGAGTACTTGAAATCATACGTGAAGCCGTAAGTAAGCCTTTCGGTAGCTAGAGCCCAAAAGGGATTGACGATAAACAAAAGACAAATTAACTTTGTAAAAGAGGGCTCAACTTCAAACTCCAAGAACAAGCCTTACTCCATCCTGGGTTCAGCACCTGACTGGACTATTTTAATGGACACGTATGAAAAGCACTACAAAATCCCAGAGGATGTGGGTGTTTCGTCATCCAGACCGGACATTTTCCTTTTTTCTAGGGCTACGAAACGCATAGTCCTGGTAGAACTTACCGTACCGTGGGAAACTAATATACCTAAAGACCACGCGATGAAACAAAATAAGTATTACGACCTACAAAATGAATTAACAAAAAATGGCTATGTAGTTAATTTATACGCTGTAGAAGTAGGAGCGAGAGGTATACCAGCAAAATCTCTCTATAACCTGCTTAAAGACCTTGGGTTGTCCAGAAGTGCAGTAAGTTCTATACTAGAACGAGTATCTAAAGCTGCACTAGTAGGATCATATCGGATTTGGCTGGGCAGGGAGAGAAATACGAGTAGTGAAGGTGAGTGTTGACGTACGTCAATATAAGGGGCCCCTTTTAAACCTACAGCCCGAGTCACAAGTCTTGGGGTCTATTCGAGATTTCTCTCTCTGCCACACGATGGACCCGGCACCCGCACGGTGAATCCATGGAATGCTAAGAAGTTCGTCTCTGTCTCATAATCTTCATAAGATTGATTTTCTTAGACAATTTTTAGTCTGGATTACTCAATGTCAGTAACTAGACATAATTGTTACCGATTTATCATTTTAAATCGGCGAAGATTGTCGAAGCTCCTCATTATTATTAGGTCCTTAGGTACCTACATCACATTAAAAAATAATTCAAGTTCAGCCGTTACAGTGATACGTGAAATCAAATATATTATAGGTGCGAGTAGGTATAGTTACACTTAGGTACGCACCTACACACATTCGCCTTTTCGCCCGCAATACACGCTACGGTCTGCCAGAGAGGTCTACCAGTGCAGTTATGCCTGCGCAGGCCAACTGAACAGAATTGATTTTCGATCTTGCTCCGGTCGCCTGCGCAGGCTTCCCACACACACTCCAGTCTACCTGCGCAGGCATGCCGGCACAGGTAGACCTCTCCGGCAGACCGTAGCGTGTATGGCGGGCGTAACATAAACTACAGTACATCAATAGAGTAGATTAATAAACAGAAAAAGGTTCGTGTCATTTTATTGTTTAAAATTTTGAGATAGGTACCCTTAGTAGGCAAAATAAGTAGTTCTTTCTTTTGGTGGATGGAGGTAGCTCCGCATTTAAAAAAAAAATAGTGTTTGTTTAAGACCACACGGTAGAACCGAAAATGAATTATCCTACCTATACTTTTTATTTATAAATTTCTCGTGTCACAGTGTTAGTTACCTTACTCCTCCGAAACGGCTTAGCTGATTTTTACCAAATTTTATATGCATATTCAGTAGGTCTGAGAATCGGCTACTAGCTATTTTTCATACCCCTAAGCGATAAGGGTTGTTCACCCTTAATTTTTTATTTTATTTTAGGATAAATTTTTTTGTTATTTTTTTTAAATGTGGCATTAAAAATACATGCGACCCTAAATTTTTACCCTTTTATCACCAACCCCTATTTTTTAATAGACATTTTAGTAATTTAATCATTGGACAGTGAACTCCTCCTAAACGGCGGGCGGCGGGACTGATTTGAATGATTTTTTTGTGTGTGTACAAGTGGATTCGAAGATGGTTTAGATTCACAAATAAGCCCGGCAGATGGCGCTACAGACAGTGTCTAGGTTATGATCCGAGCGAAGCCGGAACGGGCCGCTAGTAATACTATAAAATTCAATGTTCAGATATTTGTTGCTTATTCAGTTATTCACGTCTAAACGTCAGAATGAATCGGGCTGAAATTTAGAACGAAGTTAGATTATACCCTGGAAGAACACATAGACAAATTTTTATCTCGAAAAAATAACGATAACGGCAACTACTCCGGTAAAACCGCGGGTGTGCTACTAGTAAATTGAATATAGATAACACAGCGACACAGTCATGTGTGAAGAGCAGCTGACAGCATCTGTCTCATTCAGGTACACTCGGCGGTCCCGAATTCACCCGAACGAGCCTTTCACTTCAGACCTTCAGCACAGCCTTCAGAGCGTGACGGATCAGCTTCACTTATAGCCCCCGCAGTAATCTGTGTGCGATGCGCTTTTTTTTTTTTTTTTCTATTTTATTTAAACACTCCACAGACTCCGGGGTCCGTGACATGTGCGATGCGCTAAAAGAAGTTTTCACTTTAACCATTTTTTTTTTTTTTTTTTTTTTTTTGTCACAACAAACGTTAAACATTTGTAAAATTATGTGATTTTACTAAACTTTACAGCTTTAAAAATCACGTAGGGAAGCATTAACTAAATGCTTGAAATAGGTGGTTACTTTTATAAATCTACTGCAATAGCAGTTGCAAACACCCTCGACCTGATAAAATAATAAGCACATGTCAGCACATCGGCAGGTATTGATCGACGCTTTTCCAAGTAAAGTGAATCACTTACTAAGAACTTTTACCTTCCGTATTGATCGTTAAATACAAGCATTTATCGGTCAAATTGGTTGGTTTTATCGCCTTTCCCACCGTTCGCCCTAGAAATGTAAGCAAGTTGAACTGACATCTAGTGGACTGCAGTAGCTAACAAAATTATGTACAGATAAATGAATTGTACTTACAGGGACCTATTAGGTACGTACAGGAGGTTTCAAAATGGCTTCCTCTGTATGTCTTCATTTTATCTCTGTCCAGGTGTTGCTCCTCAAAGAATTGCTATGGTTCAACCTCCAACGATCACCCGATATAACGTTTCAAGGCACTTTTTTCTTGTGTGTCGTGCCAAAACTGTCGAAGACTGTCGAAGAAAATATTGGCACACGATATCAGTTTTTAGAACGCTCCTATCTCCAGCGACCAGCGGCCATCTTCACTAGTGCTCGAGAACTAGCCCACCGGGGAACTCCACACTTCCTACCATCGGTACATTCGCCATCGACCACCAAGATCAGCGTAAAACAAAGATGCGTTAGAGTTTGAAGGTTTGACGACCAAAATTCAGCGCGACATCTTTCAGCTGTGTCCATTGATTCATACTCGATGGTGTACACATGTGCTATACTTACGCACATCAGCACAAAAGTATACTTTATGAGCCATTGATGGGATTAAGAACTGTTTCTCAAAAGAAGAAAATCAAAGGGCGTAGTCTACAACGTTGCTCAAGACAGAAACGTGACGGTGATAGAGGCAATGAACGGGTGAGAGTCGAAATCACATCAGATAGAGTTCAGCTTTTTTTTTAATTTAGTAGGTAGAGTTTGCGGTTGCGCCTCGAGAACTTATGCTCTCACAAAATACATCTTCTTGCAGTGGGTTGCTATCTTTCCGAAAATTTTTGTAGGATTCTTTGCAGAGTCCGATTGGGGAAGTACCACACCTTTGCCAGTTTTTCTACTGCCAAGCAGTATTGCGAAAACATCACTGTATTCACTGTGTTCTGGTTTGGAAGGGCATTGTTTTCAGAGATATTTAATTACAGGCATAGGGATAAATAATCTTATATCTCTGGGTGACGAGTGCAGTGCAGTGCTTGGTAATGATTTTGACTCTTATTTTTTTTTTACTATTATAGGTTCGCACTTGACCTCCATCTCGCCTAATATTAAGCGATGATTAGATCTACGATGCGACGAAGCGATGGAGCTTGCTTACCTAGAAGTAACCGATTCACTCTCGATTTGAAGACACCAAGACATAGTCCAATAGCTGCGTGACACTGTGCTGTTACGGGCAGGCTTGTTGCTTAACATCAGGAACATGCCCTGTCTGCTTGTGGTGGTTTGACTGCTTGACACATTTGCTATATGGAAATTATAGCTTAGGTCTCGGGTTTCTTTTAAAATATTCAACGGTGCACAAATAAAAATGTTAATTCTTACAAAGAGCACGGACCTTAGTGTCTGTTGTGGCTGCCCTGGTAGTGGTAGTTGATAGTAAGTCTGCTGGCAAAGCCTGCAAAGCTGGATCGTGGGTTCAATCCCCACCCAGTGCAAATATTTGTGTCAGGAATTCAATTATCTGTACTGTACCGGGGTGTTTTCTATGTAGGTATATGTATTTAAAAATAGATATCTAAGTATTATATCAGCTACCTGGCTTCCATAGTACAAGCTTTGCTTAGTTGGGGGTCAGATGATGTTGTGTGTGAAATATTGACCAATATTTATTTACAAAGAAAAAAACAAAAACTTCTACTACTCGAGTGTAAGTTACGAAAGACACTAGTCCTGGTCACTGGACTCTTTTGGAACATTTCCCTTTCCTGACGATGGTTTAGTTCTCTATAGAAAACAGTAGTAACCACTAACTTGTAGATCTGTATCTGGGATAATACTCTAAGGCACAGCTATTGACTAATTAGGTACTTTACCTGGCCTAGTGCCTAAGTAAGGCTGCCAGCGAAGCCATGGATTGTCGGTGCGATTCCCACCCAGGGCAAATATTTGTGTGATGAATTCAAATATTTTCTTCTGTGTTTCTAGGTGTAATCAGTAGGTATGTTTTTAGGGTTCCGTAAAACGTAAAAACGGAACCCTTATAGATTCGTCATGTCTGTCTGTCTGTCTGTCTGTCTGTCCGTCCGTATGTCACAGCCACTTTTTGCCGAAACTATGAGAACTACACTGTTGAAACTTGGTAAGTAGATGTATTCTGTGAACCGCATTAAGATTTTTACAAAAGTTTTTAAAAAAAACAAAAATTAGGGGTGCCCCCCATACTGAGAACTGAAGCTCAAAAATTTTTTTTTTATCATACCTACACGTGTGGGGTGTCTATCGATAGGTCTTAAAAAATGATGTTGAGGTTTCTTATTTAATTTTTGTCTACACTGAATAACTTGCGCGAGAGACGCTTCCAAAGTGGTAAAATGTGTGTCCCCCCCCCTCTAACTTCTAAAGTAAGAGAATGAAGAAACTAAAAAAAATATATGATGTACATTACCATGAAAACTACCAACGAAAATTATTTTGAACTCGATCTGATGAGTAGTTTTTTTTAGTACGTCATAAATACACTATTATTAAAACTTCGATCAAAGTTACAACGAACTACAAGAACTATGTGTACTATATATATTATGTTACTTGCTGCAACGGAATCCTTCATGGGCGAGTCCAACTCGCACTTGGCTACTTTATTATAATTATATTATTAAGTCTTATAACACCTACTTGGCTTCGATAGTACAAAGTTTGCTTAGTTTAGGGGGCTAGATATTGTTGTGTGATAATATCTCATATTTATATATGTATTAATTTATTTTAATACAAAACGTCTTCACCGCACCTGGTAATATGGGGCACAAACATTCTCTTTTCCATTTTCGTTGTAGACCGATGCACTAAGCTGTTTTTAATGACGTTCCCTAAGGATGCACCAAGTGAAATTTAGTACTATGTGGCAGTTTAGTGTCTGAAAACATTATAATATTCGGTACAAATCGGTACTTACTTGACCGAGATAGATCAGTACAGATTGAAATAATTTTAGTTTCATGTGTCAGCAAAATTATAACACGTAAAGTCCTTTTCTAAATTGAATTCACTAAATTCCAAATTCAGACTGGTTCTTTCACATGTTCACGTCATTGAGCAACGAACAACCAAACATCCGAACTTTCACAGAAATAGTAGAAAAAGTATTATTATAAAAGTAGTAATTAGGATTAATGAATGCGTGAAGCAAAAACTTTGTACCCTATTTATTATTACCAAAATTGCGACGAGAAGTATACAATCTCCCACACTTATTGCACAGTGTAAACAAATATGATTTATTTGACTGCTTATTATGTTAGATAATAAGAAGGAGTGCAGGACGCTAGTATAAAAACACATTAAAATCAATAAGAAATTTACACACACTAAGTATTATGTACTGGACACACACACGCCTACACATCCTCTTTTGTTTAAATGTACTTAATGTAAAGTTGAATTTCGACCACAGAGCTACCACTACTATATAATATACTAATAGGTGACGTGAGCAAATACGATTTTCTGCTACCAAATAGTCCTCAATCTGGCTGAAGAAGCATTTCCTTCAAAAATAGCTCAAAACTACAAGAGAGTTACTAAAAAGCACTGCCGAGTTGGTCGATAGTGTTAAATTTACTCCAGAATACGGGCGCCAGCTAACAACTCTTTTTCTAATTCAAATAACAAAATTGGAATCGAACAAAGGCGAGGGTTAAAAACCTTGTTCCAATTTCAATTTAAAATTAAAAAAGAAACGCGAAAAAAAACTCGCAAAGAACGTAATTCCGAAGAAAAACACCAGTGACAGAGAAGTTCAATTTTTAACGAAATTAATTCATCAAGTTCAATAACTAAAGTCGTTTTTTGCTTTTTAATAACTTTTGTTAATTAGTTACCTTTCAAAGAGTTCTTTTATGAAGTACTTTATGAAGTCTGCTTTAAATTGTTCTTGTATTCATTAAGCGTTGTTTGAAACTGCTGTTGACCTTTAATTTGGCCTTTACGTAAGTTTTTAACAAAGGGAAAGGAGCTTACTGCTAGGATTTTTATATGAAAAATTGCTCTCTTGCAGTCTCATGCTATTAAAATTGTGTAGTTCTTTTTTTGGGTCTATGTTCCTTATCGCGCTTTCCACCCTCTGAGTGGAAGGGAGCTAGACCGAAAAAAGTTTAAAAATACTTATTTTTGACACTTCGTGCTGTAGTATTAGTTGCGTACTAACTTAGTTTCGATCCTCTAGGCTCCATAGGCTCATCAAGTATTTTTTAAACTAGAGATAGGCATAGGTACTAGTCCAGTGCAATTACGGAAATAAATAAACAATAAATTATGTAGTTTTACATATTCGTTTTATGTAGTTTAAAGATCTACACTTTTGATAATCGGTAAAGTTTAATTAAATTTAACGGTTGGGGAGAAAATGACGAAACTTACAAAAAGGGAGGAAAAAAGTAAGATTGCCTTTCGGAAGCAATAAATTGAAAAATATTGATGAAAAAATGAAAGTTGTTGATAAAAAAGTTAGTAAATTTAATTTAGAAGAGAAAAGGTCTTTTTTGCCTAACACTAACAGTTCTCGAGATATCGAATTAAACGCGTTTTCATCGAAAAGACCATGAGCTGACCTCGCCAGAATCCTTCAAAATTTATAATTTAATGTTTTTTTTTTCAATTTTTTTCCGTAATTGCACTGACTATACGTTTGACAGCCTTCTCGAGTGTTCTAAAGCGATGATATCGTCTGACGTCTAATCAAAGAGGGAACGCGCTTATTTTGTGACTGGAGGCGATCAAGTTTATGTTACTACCAGTATCTATACCTAGTAAGCATTTAGTAAGCAAGTCGTGTAGCTAATTCAACTTAGTAATTAAGCTTATCTAACACTATATTACTTATGTAAACTCTACATAAATAAGTAGTACTAACTGGCTTATTTTTTACGAGTAGGTAGGTACTCGTAACAATTAAAAATTATTAACAAGTTACAAGAGCTCCATTAAGTACACGCCGTAGCAACTTTTTAGAAAATGTTGAAAGTGTTGTTTTACCATCAGGCGTATGCCTTTCTCGTCATTCGTTTATCATTTTGCATCCTATCCTACTAATATTATAAATGTCAATCTTTGGATGTTTGTTACTCAATCACGCCACAACGGCTGAACGGATCGAGCTGAAATTTTGGACACAGATAGCTTTTAGTCTGGAATAACAGAATGGCTATTTTATCCCGATATAATGCATAGTTCCTTAGGGATCAAATAGAAATGTAACATCGGAACGCCTAACTAGATTTTGTTGAAATTTGGAACACAGATAGTTTGTGGTCCGGAATTCTACTATCCTACTAATCTTATCCTATCCTAAACCTAAAATTCTACGTAGACGAAGTCGCGGGTAACAGCTAGTCCTACTAATATTATAAATGTCAATGTATGGATATTTGGATGTTTGTTGCTCAATCACGTCCTAACGTTTGAACGGATCGGGTTGAAATTTGGAACACAGATAGATTATAGTCCGGAAAAAACAACGTGAACGGGAACTTCGCGGGTAACACCGCGGGGCGCTGCTAGTTATAAATAAAACGTGCTGTTTACGTTCGCCTATGACGCTGCTTTGATCTGAAACATCTATAGCGGCGGGATGAGACCGACAGTGACTGTTGTTGTTTCTAGCCACGGGTCCCTTCTTTGAGTATGACTTTTCACCTTTTTCCAGAAAGGCAGAGACTATTTGTAAAAAAAAATGTACGTACGTTCCTATTTTAAAGGGGTTTGGGTAAAGTTGGCGTCGTTTTTTTTTTTAGGGCCAGAGATCTGTTATCACTTTCTTGTAACAATAAAATACTCTGATGCTATCTGTGCAATCGGATTTGCTCTAAGTCATATCGGAGCTGAGTTATAGCCTGTCAAAGTTATTTATTTTTTGGATTTTTTGTATGGGCAAGTGGCGTCGTTTTTTCATTTTAGCGGCCATCGATCTGTTATAACTTTCTTGTAACAATAAAATACCCTGATGCTACATGTGCAATCAGATTTGCTGTAAGTAATATCGGAGCTGAGTTATGGCCCCTCAAAGTTTTTTTTTTTGGTTTTCTTTGTATGTACTAGTGGCGCCATTTCCTATAGCGGCCAAACATCCGTTAGCACTTTTGTGAAACATTATTTTTACCTTAAGGTACCTGTGTAATCAGATTTGTTGCAAACTATATCGGAGCTGAGTTATGGCCACTTAAAGTTTTTTTTTTTGGTTTTCTTTGTATGTACTAGTGGCGCCATTTCCTACAGCGGCCAAACATCCGTTAGCAGTTTTATGAAACATTATTTTTACCTTAGGGTACCTGTGTAATCAGATTTGCTCCAAACTATATCGGAGCTGAGTAATGGCCCCTCAAAGTTTTTTTTTTGGTTTTCTTTTAGGGCCCATAACTCAGCTCCGATATAGTTTGGAGCAAATCTGATTACACAGGTACCCTAAGGTAAAAATAATGTTTCATAAAAGTGCTCGCGGATGTTTGACCGCTATAGAAAATGGCGCCACTAGTACATACAAAGAAAACCAAAAAAAAAACTTTGAGTGGCCATAACTCAGCTCCGATATAGTTTGCAACAAATCTGATTAAACAGGTACCTATTTTTTTTTTTATAGCATAGAGTGACGAGACGAGCGGGTCATGTGCCTGATGGTAAGCAACATGCCTGCCACATAACAGCACAGTAACACGCAGCTATTGAAACATGATAGTCCACATCATAACCTAGCACTGCACTGCGCTCGTCACCCAGAGATCTAAGATATTATGTCTCTAAGCCCTGTAATTTCTCTGGAATCATTGCCCTTCAAACCGGAACACAGTAAAGTTTGCACATTACTGCTTGGCGGTAGAATATTTGGCAAAGGTGTGGTACTTCCCCAGGCGGACTCTGCTAAGAGTCCTACCACTACAAGGTAAAAGTGGCCATAACTCAGCTCCGATATAGTTTGCAACAAATCTGATTACACAGGTACCTTAAGGTAAAAATATTGTTTCATAAAAGTGCTAACAGATGTTTGGCCGCTGTAGGAAATGGCGCCACTAGTACATACAAAGAAAACCAAAAAAAAAACTTTAAGTGGCCATAACTCAGCTCCGATATAGTTTGCAACAAATCTGATTACACAGGTACCTTAGGGTAAAAATAATGTTTCACAAAAGTACTGACGGATGTTTGGCCGCTGTATGAAATGGCGCCACTAGTACATACAAAGAAAACCAAAAAAAAAAACTTTGAGGGGCCATAACTCAGCTTCGATATAGTTTGCAGCAAATCTGATTACACAGGTACCTTTATGTAAAAATAATGTTTCATAAAAGTGCTAACGAATGTTTGACCGCTGTAGGAAATGGCGCCACTAGTACATACAAAGAAAACCAAAAAAAAAACTTTGAGTGGCCATAACTCAGCTCCGATATAGTTTGCAACAAATCTGATTACACAAGTACCTTAAGGTAAAAATAATGTTTCATAAAAGTGCTAACGGATGTTTGGCCGCTGTAGGAAATGGCGCCACTAGTACATACAAAGAAAACCAAAAAAAAAACTTTGAGTGGCCATAACTCAGCTCCGATATAGTTTGCAACAAATCTGATTACACAGGTACCTTAAGGTATAAATAATGTTACACAAAAGTGCTAATGGATGTTTGGCCGCTATAGGAAATGGCGCCACTAGTACATACAAAGAAAACCAAAAAAAAAACTTTGACTGGCCATAACTCAGCTCCGATATAGTTTGCAACAAATCTGATTACACAGGTACCTTTTTTTTTTTTTTTTATAGCATAGAGTGACGAGACGAGCAGGTCATGTGCCTGATGGTAAGCAACATGCCTGCCACATAACAGCACAGTAACACGCAGCTATTGAAACATGATAGTCCAAATCATTACCTAGCACTGCACTGCGCTCGGCACCCAGAGATCTAAGATATTATGTCTCTAAGCCCTGTAATTTCTCTGGAATCATTGCCCTTCAAACCGGAACACATTAAACTTGCACATTACTGCTTGGCGGTAGAATATTTGGCAAAGGTGTGTTACTTCCCCAGGCGGACTCTGCTAAGAGTCCTACCACTACAAGGTAAAAGTGGCCATAACTCAGCTCCGATATAGTTTGCAACAAATCTGATTACACAGGTACCTTAAGGTAAAAATATTGTTTCATAAAAGTGCTAACGGATGTTTGGCCGCTGTAGGAAATGGCGCCACTAGTACATACAAAGAAAACCAAAAAAAAAACTTTAAGTGGCCATAACTCAGCTCCGATATAGTTTGCAACAAATCTGATTACACAGGTACCTTAGGGTAAAAATAATGTTTCACAAAAGTACTGACGGATGTTTGGCCGCTGTAGGAAATGGCGCCACTAGTACATACAAAGAAAACCAAAAAAAAAACTTTGAGGGGCCATAACTCAGCTCCGATATAGTTTGCAGCAAATCTGATTACACAGGTACCTTTAAGTAAAAATAATGTTTCATAAAAGTGCTAACGAATGTTTGGCCGCTGTAGGAAATGGCGCCACTAGTACATACAAAGAAAACCAAAAAAAAAACTTTGAGTGGCCATAACTCAGCTCCGATATAGTTTGCAACAAATCTGATTACACAAGTACCTTAAGGTAAAAATAATGTTTCATAAAAGTGCTAACGGATGTTTGGCCGCTGTAGGAAATGGCGCCACTAGTACATACAAAGAAAACCAAAAAAAAAACTTTGAGTGGCCATAACTCAGCTCCGATATAGTTTGCAACAAATCTGATTACACAGGTACCTTAAGGTATAAATAATGTTACACAAAAGTGCTAACGGATGTTTGGCCGCTATAGGAAATGGCGCCACTAGTACATACAAAGAAAACCAAAAAAAAAACTTTGACTGGCCATAACTCAGCTCCGATATAGTTTGCAACAAATCTGATTACACAGGTACCTTTTTTTTTTTTATAGCATAGAGTGACGAGACGAGCAGGTCATATGCCTGATGGTAAGCAACATGCCTGCCACATAACAGCACAGTAACACGCAGCTATTGAAACATGATAGTCCAAATCATTACCTAGCACTGCACTGCGCTCGTCACCCAGAGATCTAAGATATTATGTCTCTAAGCCCTGTAATTTCTCTGGAATCATTGCCCTTCAAACCGGAACACATTAAACTTGCACATTACTGCTTGGCGGTAGAATATTTGGCAAAGGTGTGGTACTTCCCCAGGCGGACTCTGCTAAGAGTCCTACCACTACAAGGTAAAAGTGGCCATAACTCAGCTCCGATATAGTTTGCAACAAATCTGATTACACAGGTACCTTAAGGTAAAAATATTGTTTCATAAAAGTGCTAACAGATGTTTGGCCGCTGTAGGAAATGGCGCCACTAGTACATACAAAGAAAACCAAAAAAAAAAAACTTTGAGGGGCCATAACTCAGCTCCGATATAGTTTGCAGCAAATCTGATTACACAGGTACCTTTAAGTAAAAATAATGTTTCATAAAAGTGCTAACGAATGTTTGGCCGCTGTAGGAAATGGCGCCACTAGTACATACAAAGAAAACCAAAAAAAAAACTTTGAGTGGCCATAACTCAGCTCCGATATAGTTTGCAACAAATCTGATTACACAAGTACCTTAAGGTTAAAATAATGTTTCATAAAAATGCTAACGGATGTTTGGCCGCTGTAGGAAATGGCGCCACTAGTACATACAAAGAAAACCAAAAAAAAAACTTTGAGTGGCCATAACTCAGCTCCGATATAGTTTGCAACAAATCTGATTACACAGGTACCTTAAGGTATAAATAATGTTACATAAAAGTGCTAACGGATGTTTGGCCGCTATAGGAAATGGCGCCACTAGTACATACAAAGAAAACAAAAAAAAAAACTTTGAGGGGCCATAACTCAGCTCCGATATAGTTTGCAGCAAATCTGATTACACAGGTACCTTTAAGTAAAAATAATGTTTCATAAAAGTGCTAACAGATGTTTGGCCGCTGTAGGAAATGGCGCCACTAGTAGGGGGAGGTGGGGTGCATTGATACAAGGGGCACATTGATACACTAGCCTTATCTAATAATGGAGTGAATGGATTCGAGTGGTTCCATCTGTAAAACGTTCGCTAAAGCATCCAAACGCATCTATTGTAACCGCTCCGACCGTCTCTCAACGGTCAGCCTTAGGCATGTCGAGATGTGTTTTGAGCGTCTCTAAGTAAATTCTGACGCACTATGTGAAAATGTTTCGACACTCTTCCATAACATCTAACGAGGATCTTACTTTACCAAAGGTAAGTTAAACTATCAATTATTATGATTTCTGTTAATTTTACTTCAAATCAAAGTTAATTTAACTGTGATAATTTTAATTTTCAAAAATGTCGTTTGGGGCACTTTGATGCAACCAAGTGCGGGGCACATTGATGTGTATCATTGTGCCCCACCTCCATGTTATGGTGCCCATGCCCATGGCACCAAGGACGTTACTAAATACAATTTGACTGAGTATGAGGTGTTATACTTGAAAAAAAGTGCCAGGACTTACATTTTCGTTTTTCTAGACGTCGAAGACAAAGCAAGTGTTGATTTTAGAGATGTTTTTTTACACCTCCTTATACCAAATTTTACGAAAGGCACTAGTCGAACCTCATCTATGTACACTTTATATACCTTTTCTATTAATTTGAGTGCATATAATGTGCAATAAAATATAATCAAATTTTATGTTTTTTTTTTTCAAATAATGTTAAATTTATTGACTGTATAAGACTGACTGTTATTAATGGTTATTTGTTGTAAGAATTGCTTAAATAACTTATATTATAAGGCTGATGATGATCTCATCACGATATACAAGTTTAATCAATCTAAAAGTGATTTAATTTGACCATTTTAATAGATTTTTCACCCTGTATGAAAGTGCCCTACGAGGTGTATCAAAGTACCCCACTAGTGGGGCAGATTGATACTAAAGCCATTTTTTACAAAAATTCAATTATTTATTTACTTTGATAACTTAAAAAAAATTAAACTATGACATTATAAAACTAAATTACTAGGCTAAAAGTATAATAGAAAATTAATGGAAAATATTAAGTTTTTATACACTTTTTTTAACTTTCAATTTTTGTGTATCAATCTGCCCCACTTCCCCCTACATACAAAGAAAACCAAAAAAAAACTTTGAGGGGCCATAACTCAGCTCCGATATAGTTTGCAGCAAATCTGATTACACAGGTACCTTTAAGTAAAAATAATGTTTCATAAAAGTGCTAACGGATGTTTGGCCGCTGTAGGAAATGGCGCCACTAGTACATACAAAGAAAACCAAAAAAAAAACTTTGAGTGGCCATAACTTAGCTCCGATATAGTTTGCAACAAATCTGATTACACAGGTACCTTAAGGTAAAAATAATGTTTCACAAAAGTGCTAACGGATGTTTGGCCGCTATAGGAAATGGCGCCACTAGTACATACAAAGAAAACCAAAAAAAAAACTTTGAGGGGCCATAACTCAGCTCCGATATTACTTACAGCAAATCTGATTGCACATATAGCATCAGGGTATTTTATTGTTACAAGAAAGTTATAACAGATCGATGGCCGCTAAAATGCAAAAACGACGCCACTTGCCCATACAAAAAATCCAAAAAATAAATAACTTTGACAGGCTATAACTCAGCTCCGATATGACTTAGAGCAAATCCGATTGCACAGATAGCATCAAGGTATTTTATTGTTACAAGAAAATGATAACAGATCTCTGGCCGCTAAAAAAAAAAACGACGCCACGGGCCCATACAAAAGTACCCAAACCCCTTTCATTTTTCGTTATAGCATAATAATTTATTCCCTGTTGTAAAATGTAAACTATAATTTCATGCGTAGGTACGCAATAATTGCGATGTTCAATACCTGCATGGGTCCTTTCCTTTGTTTTAATGCTTCATATTTTTGGATGGTCGTAACGAATATTATTCATTACTAAATACAAATCACTGTATACAAAATCAATAGTACCAGTAAAAAAGTAAGTACAAAAGAAAACTTAGAACCAAAAAAAGTAAATAATACTATGGGAACGAAAAACACGAACAAGTACTACTAATCTAGTGCACAAACGAAATAGAAAAAAAAATGTCAACGTTGGTCTTCTTCCGTATGCAGGATAAGGTTGGAAACGGGTTCATTTTGCAATAGGTAAGTACATGATAAAAGTACTTAAAGTGAACTAGTTAATAGTGGATCAATATCTATGTTTTAACGATAGTTTTCGGTCGCTAACACGCAAGTACAACCACACAATGCATAATTGATTACGAATCCCCATACTCGTAGGGTGTTTGCTGGCAAGCATTTCTTTCGAAAATCGGACACGCAAAGGTCGTTTACTTGTAACCGATTGGTTATTCTATTTTAGGATGGATTATTCAAGTTTTTCGATTTATGTAATTGTTTCATGAGAATAACCAAACTCATTCATTAAACTAAGATATATTTTTGAGGTAGCTGTGCAAGATACTGTGCAAGGAAAATACCTTCTACGATTTATGATTGGTTAAGATTTTTGTCTCGTCTTAATCGGTCCAGCCGTTTAAGGCATTAGCTGGAATACAAACAAACAAACATAAATACATACAAAAATTTTAAAAATGCTATTTTGGTATATTATAGATATATTTTATATAAGATGTACTTTGATGATAAAATTATTATATTTCATTTCATTTGGAGATGTCGATCAAAGGTTAATGAAACCGTTTCTTATCAAATAAGCATAATATTTAATGGGCAGAGCATTTATTAGAAAAAACGAAATTACATACATTGTAACTACATTTCTGACTACTTATACAAAGCACAAAATATATGAATTACCCATATACCAATTAAGGTATGATAATTTAGATGCTCAAACCCACTACCAGTCGGAAGCGTGCCCAGCATGCTGGCGGCATAACCACGCTGAATGGCTTTGTTTATACGAATGGCTATACTTTTTCGGATTGTTTATGATTTTGAAATAACCATAATGTGAAGGACCAGCAATTACCCGTCTCGAAAGACCAGCAATTGCGAAGGACAGCGATTGTAAAACGTCGAAACGTTTCTGAACCACTGCCCGGCCACGGAGTAAATTAACGAAAGAGTGGACTGTAACTTATTGATATCGTGTAGTTAGGCTGCGCTCGTGCGCCGGCTAGGGGGCACGTGGGGAATATGTAAAACACCGTTTGATCTAGATCACGTAGTTTATTTACGTACCTTATACTAGATAACACACCCGTTAAATACTAGGCTACAACAGCCACGTGGCGGCGCGTCTCGCGGCCGCGTCGGCGCACGTCCGTTCTCGGCGGGGGTCAGCGGCGAACAGGGCGAGTAATTACCGCCGGCGTCGCATCTAGCCACGCCGGTCGGTGCGACACCCGCGAATTTAAATTACCCCAGACGACTACCGACGCGCCACCCGTGTTGCCAGGCACGTCGGACGGGTGGTTCACATTTCTCCCGCCGCGATCTATCGTATTCCAATCGCGTGAAGCACCCGTCGACGCACCCAAGATTCGCATAATGTCTTAAAGAAGCAAAGAGCGGGGCTCGTAGAAGACCTTGGCCTGTTTGCACTAATCAGTCTACTAGCTTCGCTCATTACGAACAGTTTCCGGCTTACATATCAGAATTATTTACATGCCGAACTTTACAATATTTAAACAAACTAGGATCACTATCCGGTACGCCGTCCCTCTGATAGGGGTCTCTCCATTTGCGCAACGGATACCGTCCATATACAACCTACTAGCAATATAACATGTAGCTAAACTTAAGCGTTACACCTTATAATAATAAGCACGAGAGACAAGATCTGCCCTTTGCTGACGGACACGCTGTCATAGCGCTCTCTTCGCTAGATTTTGTCTCTGTACCTTACAATATATAATCTGCCAAGCAGATGGGACTAGCGTCTCTGCCCTTAAGCCCATTAAATACAATACATGTTTGTTTCTTATCATAAACTATTATAGACTCTACGGTAGTGGCCGCCGAGACACTCTGCCATAACTTTAGTTCTCTCCCGAACAATGCCTCGGCGTCACGCCAATTTTACAAATCTGCGAAACAGATGAGACTAGCGTCTCTGTCCTTAGGACTGTTAAGTACAATATATAGTTGTTATTATAAACTATGATAAACTCTACGGTAGTGCCCGCCGAGACATTCTGCCATAACTTTAGTTCTCTCCCGAACAATGCCTCGGCGTCACGCCATCTTACAACAATTTATAGTCATCTCCTCCCATACATAACCAATGCCAGATCCTGGTTTACAACAAATAATTATACATAACAAGTCAGATCTTGGTTTCACAACAAGAATTATAATCACTCCGATTCTAAGGCAGCGTTAGGCGTCAGGAAACAATAGCTCACTTCTTCCCCACAATGCCTTGACCTAACGCTACAGCAATATAAGTTTTAATATAGTTAAACAATGTAGGCTACTAACGCAAATTATCTTACTTTATCTCAACTACGTCTACTGGCAATACGACCAGTCGTTTTGTAGGTCTTCTCAATACCATGCCATTCTTGGTAATTACGTCCACCACCCGAACCACGCCATCTGCGCCAGGATACACGCGCCGTACTCTCCCTCTCGGCCATACGTTCCTCGGTTGGTTTGAGTCCACTATCAGGACCACATCTCCTTCCTTTAGCGGGTCACCCCGACCATGAGGCTCCCGCCGGTGTTGTAATACGGGAAGAACCTCGCGCACCCATCGTTGCCAGAAAAGATCAGCGAGTCGTTGTGAGGCTCTCCAATGCGATCGTCCTAGTTCGTCCACTTTGGTAAAGGTTCCCGGGAGAGGCACCTTCGACAATCCTCCTAGCAGGAAATGGTTTGGTGTTAATGCCTCCTCGTCTTCCGCGGAGATCGATACATGAGTCAGCGGGCGCGAATTTACCGTGTGTTCAATCTCGGTGAGTAATGTGTGCAGAACATCTTCTCGCGGACACCGCTCCTGCAACGTCATTCGCAACGCTCTCTTCACCGTTGCTACCATACGTTCCCAGGCTCCGCCCCAAAATGGCGTCGCTGGTGGAATATTATGCCACGGGATACAGCGAACTTCTGCTTCCTGTTGTAGTGATGACAACGCTGCTCTTCTCAGTTCGGCGTCGGCTCCGTGGAAGTTCGTCGCATTGTCGCTCCATATTCCTTCTGGTGCACCTCGCCTGGCTATCATCCGTCGCAAGGCCATTATCGCAGCGTCAGTCGTGAGGGCGTTTGCGATCTCTAAGTGGATAGCGCGACTGACTAAGCAAGTAAACAATGCTACATACCGCTTCTCTTGGTGTCGCGTTACGGCAACCGTCAATGGCCCGAAATAATCCAATCCTACAAAGCTGAAAGCGCGGTGATGATGCGCCAGGCGTTGCGGTGGTAAATCGCCTGTCCGCGGGTCGGCCGGTGCCGCACGCCTCAAACGGCATGGCTGACATTTCCTGATGACCGATCTGACCGTCGGCCTCACGCATATTATCCAATAACGTTGTCGTATCTCGTTGGTGACGCATTCCACCCCGCTGTGGTGAAGCTGGCGATGGACCCAGTCAATGTACAGGTGGCAGTATCGATGTTTCCCGTCCATAACGGCCGGACTGACCATCTCCCTTTCTAAGCCAGACGCCGCCGCGATGCGCGGTCGCAGTCGCAGCGTATCGTCCTCGATGATCAATGATAGCTGACGCAGGCGACTGTGTGCCGCGGGCGCCCTACCTTGGTTTATGTCTTCTATTTCCTCCGCAAAGCTTTCCTCTTGAGTGGCGCGCACCCACAGGTACTCTGCGCGCCGCGTATATTCCGCTTCCAACGGGCGATAACGGGTCGTCGCTGCGGAGCTACCGGTTTGTTTGAGAGTTTTCCCCTGTTGTGCGTATGGCGTGCGTGAGCCTACCGGCTTCCACGTAGGATCGTCCGCAGGGTTGCGTCGAGTGCGTTTCTTTGTAACTCCAATAGTCCTTGCTCGGCATAAATCTATAAACAGCAGTGCTCTGGCCGTGGCGCGTATCAATCTCAACCAGGATGAAAATCTAGCTATGTCGGGTAACGCGTGCGTCAAACTCAGACGCGTGGTCCTGGTGGCGGCGTGCGTTCGTTCTTCTCCAGTTGGGGCTTCGGGTGGCGGTTCTTCTTCAATTGGCCATGCTGCCTCGGTCTCGTACAAGAAGCTCGGGCCGCGGAACCAACGATGCGTCGCTCCGAAGTCAGGTGGCGCGTCCCGCGTACAATCGTCGCTAACGTTGAGTGCTGACGGGCACCATCTCCACTCAGCCACTGATGTTGTCTCCTCCAGTTCAGCGATGCGATGCGCGACGAATGGTTTGAATGACGGCGCGCCCGCACGCAGCCATGAGAGTACGGTGCGGGAGTCGCACCAGAAGATGCGCCGGTCGGGACGCCTGTCGTGCTCTTCCCCGATGAACCGCGCCAACCGGCTCCCCACGACCGCCGCCTGTAATTCAAGTCTAGGTATAGAAGTGACCTTTAAGGACGCTACGCGCCCTTTCGCTGCCGCGAGTGACACAGTAATGTCTCCGTTATTACTCTGTAAACGCCAATAGATGCATGTGGCGTAGGCCGAGTCACTCGCGTCAACGAATGTATGCAATTCTAACACTGCCGCGCAGTGAAAACCAGAATGGCACCTCGGGATCCGCATACTCTCTAATCCCTCCAGGAGTAGGAACCATTTCTCCCATTGTGCCCTTAAATCCTTCGGTAACGGTTCGTCCCACGTGAGACCCAAACGCCACGCTGACCTTAATAAACGCTTCGCATGCGTGGTTATTGGCGCCACCAGTCCAATCGGATCGTATAGAGACATCGTCACTCTCAACAGCTCCCGTTTAGTGTAAGTAGTTACAGAATATGGACAGATCTTACTCAAATTGAACCCTAATGAGTCATCGGCCGGGTGCCAGACGAGTCCCAAAACCTTCTCGTCCTTATCCAGCGGCACAGCCGTCGATTCTTCCTCGGCGAAACCCTCTATGGCCGCACGGCAGTTTGACGTCCACATCTGCAGCTCGAAATTTCCTTTTCGATGCACTGCGTCGACTGCTCGCGCGATGGTTGCCGCTTCCTCAGGGGTGTCGAAACTCTTTTACTCGCAATTTAATGCGCTGTGAATGCGACGCATTGATACGAGCGCCCCCTACCGCCTCTATAAAGAAGGGGTCGCGCGGGCCGTGAGCTCCCACTCGCCGCGCCAGGTCCTCAGTCGCCAGCGTTACGGTACTTCCGTCGTCCAGGAGCGCATATGCGTCCGTCTCACCTCGTGGTCCCGTTACCGTTACAGGAACGACTTTCAATAAAGTTCTCTTCTGCGCGTGAGCTACTCTGGCCGATGTCACCGCTGCCGTAGGTAGTTGGTCGCCGTGGAGAGTCTCCCGCCGCTCCGACGATTGTTGACTGCCGCCGCCGCTCTCCCTTCCAGCTGAAGCGCCCGCCTGGGTCGCTCCGCTCCGCCCGGGTCGCGGCGTGGCGCCGCCGCCGTGTAGGAGCCGGTGGTGGTGATACTTGCACCCGGAGATCTCACACGGTTTCGCCTTGCAGTTATGTCTCCACCTCCTCGCCCGCAGACACCTGAAACACAATTTATACTTGCGAGCTTTTTCCCATCTTTCTGGTGACGACATATTTTTAAATTGCTTGCATACTGCTACATGCACACAAGTTCCCTCACACACACAGCATCGGCCTTCACTCGCTGCGTATGACCGCTGTTTGTTTTCATAACTACGACGCGGTTTGTCGTCTATGACCTCTGCCTTCGCATGTCTTGCGTTAAGTTCTGCTTCTCTATCTAAGAACTTGCCTAGTAATAAGAGAGCTGGTTCCCCGTTGAACCTTTCGCTCTCATAATCATACCACCTACTCTTTATTATAGGAGTGAGCTTCTCCACGATGATATTAACCATCTCTGGGCTATGTAGGTAGTGTGGTTTATTTAACGCCTGAACAACTAAAATCACATTATTTACTTTACACGCGAACATACACACGTCCCTAGGCGTGTCTGTCAGTTTGGGAAGGCTCCGTAACCTATCGAGCTCTTGCACTATTAGCGCTTCGGGCCTACCAAACCGATGTCCTAATCTACTCATAATTTGTTCAGCTGTTGATCCTAAGAACAAACATTTCACCGCCTCCATTGCCGCCCCTTTGAGGCATTTCCTCAATCTAGCTCTGTTTTCCGTTTCCATATAGCTAGACGCAGACTCGTAATACGCCGATTTGAAATGCAACCAGTCCTCTGACGAGCCATTAAATATAGGTAAATCACACTGGTACCTTTTTGCCGCGGAGCGATCTCCGCGCGCTACTTCCCATAACACCGAAGCCAGGTCTCTCAAGGTCTGGTCAGGGCCGCTCCGGTGCTGCCCCTCGCCGGTGCCTGCCGGTGGCTCCGCTGCCGCCGCGCGCTCACCATCAGCCACCCGTTGTGCTGATCCCAAGTTCGCCGGCGCCTCCAACGCTGGCATGTTGTCGCTCAGTGAACGGCTTTGTGTGTACGTCCCTGACACACTCCGTCCGACGAGGCAGCCCGGCGCGTACGTCTCTGACGCGCGCGGGCTTGACGCTCCCGGCTGCCGATAGACGCCCGGCGCGTGCGTCTCTGACGCGCGCGGGCTTGTCGCTCCCGGCTGCCGATAGACGCCCGGCGCGTGCGTCTCTGACGCGCGCGGGCTTGTCGCTCCCGGCTGCCGATAGAGGCCCGGCGCGTGCGTCTCTGACGCGCGCGGGCTTGTCGCTCCCGGCTGCCGATAGACGCCCGGCGCGTGCGTCTCTGACGCGCGCGGGCTTGTCGCTCCCGGCTGCCGATAGACGCCCGGCGCGTGCGTCTCTGACGCGCGCGGGCTTGTCGCTCCCGGCTGCCGATAGAGGCCCGGCGCGTGCGTCTCTGACGCGCGCGGGCTTGTCGCTCCCGGCTGCCGATAGACGCCCGGCGCGTGCGTCTCTGACGCGCGCGGGCTTGTCGCTCCCGGCTGCCGATAGAGGCCCGGCGCGTGCGTCTCTGACGCGCGCGGGCTTTCTTCTTGGACCGCCTCTCCTCTCACACGAGTCGCCTGGGGCACGTCTGCGTCCCCGCGCCACGCGCCTTCCCATGTCGCGTCACGCTCCTGTCGTGTGCTCAGAACTCCGGCGCCTAACACTTCCCTAACCAATACATCTCCCGGCTCTTTAAATAGCTCGTTGTATTGTTTCAACGCGAGCTCTAATTCCGCCTTCGCTCGCTTTTGCTGTTCGCCTAACTCGAAACTAACCCTCGTGTCATGCTCGCGTACCTTCCCCTGAGGCGACGCTTGTGTACTACAAAATGGCGGTTGCTCGCGGTCGCGTCCTTCGCCTTCCTCCGTCGTGACTTTCGTCGCTGACGAGGGCGCCGCATGTGGAGCATCGAGCTCCTGTGGTGACGCTCCCGCCGAGTCACTTTCATATCCTGCTTCCGGAATGACCTCCGGAGGCGGCGTGTCTGACCGACCTGACGCTGCCATACCGCGAGTACGTACCATTTACACGGTCACTCAAATTACAAATCTATGTCTTGTGACGCGACACGATACAAATGCGCGACACGGTACCGACGCGACACTACGAAACGCGCGACACGACACTACGGAACGCGCGACACGACACGGCGACACGGTATAACGCGACACTACGAAACGCGCGACACGACACTACGGAACGCGCGACACGACACGGCGACACGGTATAACGCGACACTATACAAATGCGCGACACGATACCGACGCGACACTACTCCCGCGCCACGTGCCACCCGCGCCCGCGCACAAACACAACTTTGAATTACACGATATTCCCTTTTTACTCGTAGCCCGCAGTAAATCCGGCTCGAAAGGACCAGCTTTTGTGAAGGACCAGCAATTACCCGTCTCGAAAGACCAGCAATTGCGAAGGACAGCGATTGTAAAACGTCGAAACGTTTCTGAACCACTGCCCGGCCACGGAGTAAATTAACGAAAGAGTGGACTGTAACTTATTGATATCGTGTAGTTAGGCTGCGCTCGTGCGCCGGCTAGGGGGCACGTGGGGAATATGTAAAACACCGTTTGATCTAGATCACGTAGTTTATTTACGTACCTTATACTAGATAACACACCCGTTAAATACTAGGCTACAACAGCCACGTGGCGGCGCGTCTCGCGGCCGCGTCGGCGCACGTCCGTTCTCGGCGGGGGTCAGCGGCGAACAGGGCGAGTAATTACCGCCGGCGTCGCATCTAGCCACGCCGGTCGGTGCGACACCCGCGAATTTAAATTACCCCAGACGACTACCGACGCGCCACCCGTGTTGCCAGGCACGTCGGACGGGTGGTTCACACATAATATAAATATTGTTGGGAATTTCTCACACAGCATGTTTGTTTCGGCGACAAACGGCAACATTCGACTCAGTTCGTTTGTACTGAACTAAAAATATGATTATATTGAAACTGAACTAGTAAAGTAACGAGTAAGTAAAGCAGTCCTTTTGAAAGATTCATTCGCAAACTACACAAGACTATTGTACAGTTATCTATATATATCAAAGCGAAAGGTCACTCATCACGAAATCTCAGAAACTACAAATGCCAGGAGTCTCAAATTTGGCATGGAGGTGCCTTTTAGCACGTAGACGCTCGCTAAGACGGGTTTGCGAAATTCAACCCCTAAGAGGGTGAAACAAGAAGAGACGAACTTCTTAGCATTCCATGGATTCACCGTGCGGGTGCCGGGTCCATCGTGTGGCAGAGAGAGAAATCTCGAATAGACCCCAAGACTTGTGACTCGGGCTGTAGGTTTAAAAGGGGCCCCTTATATTGACGTACGTCAACACTCACCTTCACTACTCGTATTTCTCTCCCTGCCCAGCCAAATCCGATATGATCCTACTAGTGCAGCTTTAGATACTCGTTCTAGTATAGAACTTACTGCACTTCTGGACAATCCAAGGTCTTTAAGCAGGTTATAGAGAGATTTTGCTGGTATACCTCTCGCTCCTACTTCTACAGCGTATAAATTAACTACATAGCCATTTTTTGTTAATTCATTTTGTAGGTCGTAATATTTATTTTGTTTCATCACGTGGTCTTTAGGTATATTAGTTTCCCACGGTACGGTAAGTTCTACCAGGACTATGCGTTTCGTTGCCCTAGAAAAAAGGAAAATGTCCGGTCTGGATGACGAAACACCCACATCCTCTGGGATTTTGTAGTGCTTTTCATACGTGTCCATTAAAATAGTCCAATCAGGTGCTGAACCCAGGATTGAGTAAGGCTTGTTCTTGGAGTTTGAAGTTGAGCCCTCTTTTACAAAGTTAATTTGTCTTTTGTTTATCGTCAATCCCTTTTGGGCTCTAGCTACCGAAAGGCTTACGGCTTCACGTATGATTTCAAGTACTCTGTCATGGCGCTGTGAGTAATGACCCCTATTAAGGAGCACCTTGCATCCCACCAATATGTGCCTTGCTGTACATATCGCCTCACCACAAGTATAGCAACATTTTTCAGAGGCTTTTCCCCACCTTACCAAGTTACTCTGGTCAGGGAGGGTAATTTGGAAAGCGTTCAGATAAAATTTTAATAAGGCAGGAGACCAGTCATATAGCAAGGTGCGCCACTTTAGAGCTAATGGGATACAAAACTCACCTATGGTTAACCACTCACTTTGCATTTCTAAATTCATAGCGTGCACTTTGTAACTATCATTTTCGTCTTGTTGTAGAAAGGTTTTTACCATGTCTCGGTCTTCCCTTTTCTTTCTCGCACCCAACCCAGCTGTATTTACTTGCGCACCTGCCATAAATTGTTTGTGGAATTGAAGTCTAGATTCAAGGTCCGAAGCGCTTTTGTCTTTTGGGAGAGATGCGATTAATTCGTCTTTCGACTTTCCCAAAACATGCGTTTTTGTAACTCTTAGGTGTTTGTAGAGTTCGGATGGTTTTTTTAGTTTCAGGCCAAAACTATTGTGATCCCTAAATAGAGTAGAGGGATCAGCCGGAAGTGCCAATCCAAACCATGACTTCAATATCTTTATGACATTAGCATCTAGTTTTGCGAGGAGGGTTTTACCGATGTCATATACTAGGAAAGGCCAAGTGAGACGTGATGTGAGATAGTTGTCATATATCCATGCTTTTTTGATATTGCTGATAGGCTGTTGGTCTACCTTATTGAGGTCATTCATAAAATTTCCAACAACTACCTCTAATGATGGTGTACGTCCTTTGTAGTCTATCTTTCTACCAAGAAATTTGAAAGGCACTGCCTCTGCAATTGTGGCAACTCTTTGGCCACTCATGGAGAGTCCCGGATCGTAAGAAGTATATTTGGTATCTCGTCTACCCAGACATAAACAATGACATTTACTTGGTTTTGCCCTCATTCCCTCCGTCCATGTACAGAACTCATCAACATCATTCAACAATTCTTGACACTGTTTGGGATTTCGTGTAAGTATTGCAAGGTCGTCCGCAAAGGCTAAAATTGACTCAGTGTACTTATTGTTGATTTTAAACCGGTAGCCCCATTTCTTCTCACGGGATATTAATTTATCTACTAGAATATTTATAACTATATTAAATACTATTGGTGATAAGCAGCACCCTTGGAATAGTCCCACATTATATTTAAGTGGTTTTGAGTATTCTTTGTTTACTGCTATAACGAATTTTAAGTGATTATAATATGAATTAATTATGTCAATAATTACAGTAGGAAAGTTATACCATTTTAGGGCAAATAACATAAGTTCATGCTGCACGGAACCAAATGCGTTCTCTAGGTCTATCCAGCAGACTGTTATTTGTCTCTCATGTGTTCTGGCATCTTTCAAACTTTCCGCTAGTAATGTATTGTGTTCCAGGCATCCAGAAATACCAGGCAAGAAGCCTTTCTGGTGGTTGGGCCTGAAATACCTATTGCTAGCCATAAATGTGGTCATTTTTGTTTGCAATATACTGAAAAAAATTTTAGAAATTGTATTGGTTAGGGCTATCGGTCTGGTGCACAGAAATATAAATAATAAGGTACTAGAAGTCGCATGACCGCGTGACATTGTCGCCGCACAGGTGACTTGTAGGCCACCAGTGCTCGAATTGTAGTTTAGTCTTGTTCGAACCGGCAGGCGTGAATCATCTTTGAAACTTATGTTATGGAGCATAAACAACTGTGGAAGTTCTTCCACAACTTGCAATTATACCAATAATGAGATTACATTTCACTGATAGGTATTTTATTTTATTTTAATTGCATTTTTTAATAAAATAAACGGAGCCCAATGATTCACTATGATAGTTATAAATTTTTGGTGTGATCGTCATTTTGCATACCATTGCTGCATACATTAATTAACATCTAAAGTGGTACATGCATAAACAGCAATGTAATGTAAAATTAAAGATATCGTCATAACCTCTAATCTTCCATGGTACAACCGCAGGTAGCGATTGTGAGTTAGTGCTGTGACGGTCCAATTTTACTTGCCCAAAAATAAACGATGAAAATTTTATTTTAAATTTTACATAGTTTTATCGATAAAGTAACATAATAAATCGATAAAAAAAATTGTACGCAATTAACATTACACCCGTACGTACAATCTTTTAATTCGCGGTAAACATTACTTCATAATTCATTAATTATTAACAAAAGTATATACATACTGGCTATAACGCGCGATTGTTCGTCCGTGCAAAATAAATATTAAGATAACTGAGGCAGTATTTATCTATTGTAAGCTTTTATTCTTAAGACTTTATTAGTTTTCATACAAAATCAGCGAGCAACACGGAAGGGAGTAGGCATACACAGCGTTTCCCCTCTGTCAAAGTATAAGTCCGCGTGGACCATGGAGTTTGATAATATACTGTGGCGTGGAATACACTGAGGGCGGGGCTAGATTTGTGAATGGTGCTTTATTTTTTATGTGTTAGTGATTTGGCTGTGTGAGTATGGTCGGCAATGGATCGGTACAGGTATGTTTTGTATGTAATAGTGCGGCTTTACGCTAGTGTGCAACTTTCCCCTCCCGCAAGAAATGACAGAAAGATTTGAACAATATTTTTTAGCTAAGGCTACTTCCCTTCCGTGCTTGCGCGGAAGATCAAGTTGCACGATGTACAAAATATTCAACAACCTTTGTTCTTCAACTATACCCAAGCCCATGTGGTGTCAGAATTACATAGTTCAGTTATCGAAACAATAGTATACCCCATGTGACGCACTTATTTTATAGGTAGGCATATTGACTTTGTTGTAGTGTAATACACCTAATTAATGAAATCAATAATAACCTTTATCGAATGTTAAAATTGGACCGTACTTTGAAATATCGATATGTTTTAATTTTTATCAAGCACTAGCGTATATCGACGGTAAAAACCAAACCTGCTGTAAACCGCACCTATGGCAAAAATTTTTTTTTGCAGATTTAGAATCAGAAAAAAATGCTGCGTCGAATGGTCCCACTCCCGTGGCTCTACGACCTCTAGAAATTTTTGTACAGCATTTAAATTTTTTAAATTTTTCAAAAAAGACAACATTTCACTTGCTGTAAACAACACAAAAACGGCCTTTTTCTTTCATTTGCCATTTACAACAATTTCCCTTTTGCAAATAATGTGTGCATTGTAATAACAGCGTCATGAAATGTTGACGACTGTGGGTTACAGCAAAATCACTTATAACAACTAAGTAACGCATGGTATTTACTACATCTATTATATAATCAAACGCGGATAATTTTAATTTACTACATTTTCAATAAATGTGATATTATAGACAATTACTAGTTACGCCAACTTAAGCTCACTAACATTTACCGGACTTTGTTATTTAAGCTATTTTCAACACAGTAGCTATCTGGAGATTTTGGTAATTTACCGCCATTGTAAAATACGTTCGCCCCGGTTGCACCGCGGATCACCACTTCGTTCAGTTATGTACGTTACTGTATGATACTTGGGAAGGCGTGACGAGTGTGCTGTTGTTGTGCTTTACTGCCGAACTAGATTCAATTTATAAACGTAAGTGATTTGACGATAAATATGAATGTCTCGACTCATCCGTAGAATAAAGTTCGACGTGATCATGGAGCAAAAACGGGTTAAATAGCTAAACGAGATAAGGAACACTAGCTCTACAAACGTACATTTTTAGAATTTTCGTATCTTTATTAGTTTCAGAAATATAGAATCGAATAACGTTCTATCAGACTTTAGCTACGCATAAAAACGCACGAAGAGATCAAGCAACACCGCGCGGGGCGAGGGGGCGGCGCAGGCGCCCCGTCCGTTCATCACTCCGGCCAGCGTATGTTGGAGGGTGGACGTATTGTTGTCATGCGCTTCGGTTTCATAAAAATAACAGTTTATCGAGTGCTTTATATGAAAAATAGAAATTTTCGAAAATGTCTCGATCACGTAAAATGTTGGAAATGCTTAAAGAAGCAAATTCTGATGCCGAGGAGCCTGAGCTTAGTTCATCATTTTCAAATATTATGCAGAAAGATGCAAATGCCGGTAAGTTGAAGATTTTTCAGATTTGTTATTTCGTAATACTAACTACGTAATACTAAATAATTCTTATATTAATAAACATTACGTCTATATTGCTTTTTTCCCAGTAAATGGTTGCGATTGCGATCGTTGTTTATAAAAGACGTTTTTTGACGGAGAGGTAGTGAAACGTATTTTTAGTTTGAAAATGAGATTTCCGTAAAGCTTATTAAAGGGATAATAACTCTTAATGTAAAATTTAACAGTAAAATATAGAAGTGTTATAAAATATTAGGACTATTTTAAATAAACACAGTTGAGTTTTTAAGCGTTTCATGTAAATATGGGACGTTTTTCTACGCAATCAGAGACCAGATTTTCTAGTTCGATACTTAGATAGGACGTTGTTACTGGGATAATTAAATCAGTTAAGACGTTGTTCAATTAAAAACATCATTAAACATAAAGATTTTTTATTTAAAATGTGTTAAATTAATTGTTAAGGTACACTGTCTTACAATACACGTATTATTATCAATTTTATTTTAACAAAACCTATAATAATTTATTATTTCAGTTGTGAATGATGATGACAGCGACATGGCACAACAAACTTCACCTTTGCCTCCTGGTGCAGAAGAAATTAGTCAGCAACTAACTGATATATGGGAAGAAATTCTGCATGAAGATGATGGGACTAAGGACATTACATTCGACAGCACAATACCTGATGTCATGCCTGATCCATCTGTTGTGGATGTGTACAGTAATCAACCTAGTACATTTTCTTTGGAAGTACCTTCTAGTTTTGAAAATTCACCATTAATACAACTTGAAGAGTTAGAAGTTTCTAATTCTCATCAACACAGATCTACTCCGGTTAGTTCAGAACTGTCAGTGCCAACTCCTATGGCGTACCCTACTAATGCACATTCGATCTGCGATAGCATATTCTGCCCTGATCATGAAGACAGTTTAACTTTGACTCCTAAAACGACTAGAAAACGACAAAAACGCCCAAAAGAATGGGCAGACCTTAAACGGAAATGCTTGAAGAACTTAGGTAAGACATATGTAACGAAAAAGGGAAAGACCGTAGACGAAAAAACGATGGGGCCGTCGTGCAAATGCCGTTACAAATGCTCTGATAAAATAACTCACCAACAGCGGTTGGACTGCTTTAGAAAATTTTGGAAACTTGGAGATCGGGCTATGCAATGGAATTTCATCACTAAATATTCCGATAAAATGAAGAAGAAAAGATGTCTGAATCAAGAAGCTCCTAATAATAGGAAATTTACTTTTAAGTATTATCTGCCGCTGATTACAGGTTCCAGCGAATCTCACTGCGAGAAAACTGAAGTATGCCAAACTATGTTTATTCATACTCTTGCCGTTTCAACTCGAATCTTAAAGACTGCGTGGAAGAAATACGATGGAAGTGCTGTTGTAGAGGAGGACAAACGGGGTCGCCACGGTAATCATAAGACTGTTATAGATAACGCAATGAAAGTAAGTGTTTGTGACCATGTTCGGGCATTTGTCCCTGTTGAATCGCATTATATTCGCAAAAATAGCCAAAAGCTCTACCTACATGGAGAATTAAGCATTGCTAAAATGTTCAAATTATATCTTGAATGGTTCGACTCCGACAAATACACATCTAAGGCTACAAAAGAACGCCAGTATCGGGACATTGTCAACTCAAATTTTAATCTTGCTTTCCATATTCCCAAAAAGGATCAGTGCGATGAATGTCACGTTTTCCGATTGAAGAAGAATCCAACGGACCAAGAAAAAGAAGCTTTTCAGCAACATCAGACTAATAAAAAGGTTGCAAGGTATTTTAAAAGCCAAGATAAAAAGGAAGCTGAAGAGTCAAATGGAAATACAGTTACTGCTGTGTTTGATTTTGAAAAAGTACTGCAGTGTCCTCATGGCAATGTAAGCATATTTTACTACAAGAGAAAGCTATCTTCTTTTAATTTCACGGTTTTTGACATGAGAAAAAGACAAGCCCTGTGCTATATGTGGGATGAATCTGTGGCAAAACGTGGCGCAAATGAGGTTAGCAGTTGCCTCTTCGATTTCATTCAGACTAATGTTGAGCAAGGGGCAAAAGAATTTCGCTTTTGGTCAGACAATTGTGCTGGTCAAAATCGTAATCGGTTTGTATATTCAATGTACGTTTACGTCGCAAAAAAATTCAATATACGCATAACACACCGATTTTTACAGAAGGGACACACCCAAAATGAGGGGGACAGTGTTCATTCTGTCATCGAGAGAGCTTCTCGTACTAAAAGTATCTATACCCCCCATGAATGGCGTTTATTAGTAAGATGGGCCAAGATTGAAGGAGAATCCTATATTGTTCGCAATGTCACACAAAATGACGTATTTGACTTTAAATGTCTTGTTAATGATAAGGTTTGGATGAAAGACTTTAAAGGCAAGAAGATTAACTGGAATAATATTCGAGAAGTTCATGCAGACTGTAGTAATCCCAACAAATTGTTTTTCAAATATGACCTGACTCAGCCTGATTATGATACTTTAGTGATTCGCGGCAACACGAGGAACTCGGTACAAACTGAACTGAAACCTGCATATTCTGAACCTATTAAGATTCCTGCTGCTAAATATAAAGATTTAATGGATATGTGCCGCGCCGAAGTTATTCCCTTAGAGTATCATCCATACTTTAAGTCTTTGCCACATCACATCACTATTCCTGTTTCTGAAGAATCGGATGGCGACCTATCGGAATAAAAAGTATTTCATGATAACAATAATTTTGATTAAAATAAGTACTCAAATAAATAACTAATTTAATGTTTGTCTACGTACAATTGCAGTAATTTCAGTTTAAGCAATGTGTACTGACGTCTAGGTCACTACGTAAGACTGATTAATATATTATGAAGGCTGATTATGATTTAGTTTTAACTAAGTAACTATTGTGAAGTATTTATATTATCTTCATAAATATACGTCTCGTCTTATGATAAATACTTACGTATGTTTAGGTTAGTACTTTGTACTTTAAGCGTAACCTAGCTACCATGATGTGATACGATAAGTCATAATAATTATACGTACAATTTGATTGTTTTTAAGTATGTAAGTTACCTCATGTAAGTCACAGTGATCTCTAATATTAGAATAAATACAAAAACTGCGTTATCTTGTTAAAAAATGTTATTGTTGATTTTATAACTACTTACTTAATGCAAAGTTTATATTTCTTCATACTGTACTGTTCTATTAGGTTCGTTCATAGATCTGTAGGTATTTAAGACTGCTAATTTTAAATCTGTACCTAGTTGTAATGTGATTTCTGTTCAAAGAGAAGCCATCTAAAAGTTTTGTTTCTTATTCTGAGATTATTTAATTAATAAACGATTTTAATTACCAATTATAATTGACTTTCCTCTCTTATTCATAATAGTCAAATAGTCACAAATTTACAAACATTCCAAGGTGGTCATTCACATAGGACTCATAAAGAAAAGGTAATTCTTACCAAAAATGACCCATATAATCATAGAACGTCACTTGATTCAGAACGTCTCCGTTATACAACGTGTAATGTTCACTACGGGCCTCCGGTGTTTTGCTATATAACGTCCTATGTTGATATGAAACTCACTATCTCGTGAAATAAACTAATAACAAATGTACACTACTCAGCATGCAACTAGGCTCAGGCGTTGTAACAACATACCAAAAAACCAAATCGTCAAGTCTCACCATTTAAAAGTTACATAAGTCAACAACTTCTCTAACCTCTACTCAAAACTATCAACCCTGCAGATCGGACTTTATTCTACGGATGAGTCGGTCTCTTCAATGTTTTTTACTTTTATCTTAAATCATTTCAACTTATTTAGAGATATAATTTGAAATAGAAAAGTAAAAAAAATATGAATGTGAAAAGTAACTTAATTTATCTATTACCTCTTCATGCCTAAATTACTGAACTTCTGAAACATGAGATACTTTTTAATCCTGGAAAAAGTTAAATTTACCGCGATTTTTGTACTGGTAGTATCTCGCCTCGTCTTGTGGCTTAGTTGGTAGTAAGGTGTCTGCCTGCGAGCCGAGGATCGTGGGTTCGATTCCCACCCAGGACAAATATTTGTATCATGAATACAAATACGTATTTGTTTTGTGTCAGGATATTTCTTTTTAGAATGAGTATGTATTTTTAACTTTACAAGGGTGCTGCTAACCAGTATGCATCCATTTAAGACCATATTCTGTGTATTTAAACAAACAATACTTGCTTTAAAACTTTTGTTAAAACTCAATACCCACATCATCGTCATCAACGCATTCTAGTCTACTGCTAGACATAGGCATCTCCCATGGTACGCCACTCAGTCCTGTTGTCGGCTTTTCTTCTCCAACCACTGCCTGCAGCCTTACGTATATCATCACTCCATCGGGTTTCAGGACCTTCTACACTACGTTTACCTAATCACGGTTTCCGCTTTAGAACTTTTTCTGCCCCAACGGTCTTCGGTCCTTCTATAAATATGACTAGCCCACTGTCTCGTCAGTTTGCTAGGACTGTGAGCTTTGTCAATAACGGATGACGGACTTCAATTTGAATATGATCCCTCAGAGAGATACCGACCACAGCTCGTTCCATAGCATACTGTGCGACCTTAAACTTGTGGACGGTCTTAAGTGTCAGTTTCCACGTTCCACATGGGTGACGAGAAAAGAAAGTTTCCCAAACACTGCACAGCCTAGCTGAATCTTCTTCATGGACTCACATTTGAAATTGTTTTCCCAAGTTAAAGCGTTCCCTGGTTATGGCAACCAGTCCCATAGTTAGGAGCTCGTTCACCGTAATATTGGTTTTACCTGATCTAATATTTGGACACCGATGCGTTGGGAAAATTCAGCTAAGCTATTCAGCATCTCTTGTATTTCCAGGGTTTCGGCCTTATAACAATGTCGTTTGCGAATCGTAGCTGAGAGGTGTATTCACCGTTTATATTGATGCTACGCCCAGTCCAATCCAGTGTCCTAGCTATATCCTGCAATGCGTTTGAGAACAATTTCGGAGAGATTACGTTCCCTTGTCTCACTTCTCGTCGCAGGTGGATCATTAATCTGCGAGTTTTGAACTTGAATGGTCATAGTAGCGGCGTCAAACATATCATCACCTCAATATAGCGCCAGTTAATTTGATATCGCTGTAAGGATTTCAGGACAGACCGAGTTTCCTCCGAGTCGAATCCCTTCTCATAGTCCACAAACGCCAAACAAAGGGACTGATTTTACTCATTGTTCTTCTGTATGATTTGCCGCACGATGTCAATGTGGTCTATGGTGCTATACCCGCTGTGAAATCCAGCCTATTCTAGTGGTTGTTGAGTCTTCGAATAAGGCAACTCATGATAACCTTAGAAGGGATATTGGTCGATAGTTCTTCACAAGGGTTTTGACGCCATTTTTTAAGAAGACTGAGGTATTTAGTGTACTTAACATGGCCTTAAAAGGATGCAAGCTGATTACCAATAACCATGGTTAGCTATGATATCAGCTGTTTGGCTGCTGTAATACAATGTTTACTAAATTTGGGGTCAGATGGTGTTGTGTTTTAAGTGGCTGCCCATATTTATTTACTCTACTTCTCCAATGGAAAAGTTTTTTCTACAACTTTCGCCACAACAAAGCACATTTTCGCAAATTGGTCTATTGGCAAGTAGTTTCGGGAAGGACAATATTTCTGCCAAAATTATAGGATATTTAGATAAACCATCTTTTAGGACGGAACAATTTCTGCAGGACGCAGCCGACCGCAGCACAATTCTAGGTAATGATTTCGATTTTTAATGTTCCAATAGCCGCGTGATAATGTGATGGGCAGGTGTATTGCCTAATATCATCATCATGGTTCAGCATCACGGTCGATCCGAAGTCCTTAAGCAGAAAATAAGTTACCCAAAGTTCTCAATTTCCGAGTTTGTGCTTTTTGTTTGGCAGCGTTTGGCAAACTTGGACGAGTCTTCTCGTCACCCATCCCACAAAGTCTCAAAACAACCAGTGCGTCCTACCCGTTATGACCTACGGTGCTGAAACGTGGACACTGACAGTCAAAATGGTCCGAAAGCTCAAAGTCGCTCAGTGAGCTATGGAACGGGCTATGCTTGGAGTTTCTCTGAGGGATTGCATTCGTAATAAAGTAATTCGTCAGAGAACTAAAGTCACGGACATAGCTCAGCGTATTAGCAAACTGAAGTGGTAATGGGCCGGTCACATCTGTCGCAGACCCGATAACCGTTGGGGTAGACTGGTTTTGGAGTGGAGACCGAGAATCGGCAAACGTAGCGTAGGACGCCCTGAGATCAGATGGAGTGACGACATACGAAAGATGGCTGGTGGCAGTTGGAAACGTAGGACCGAGGATCGGGCTGAGTGGCGTATTATAGGAGAGGCCTATGTCCAGCAGTGGACGAACACAGGCTGATGATGTGCTTTTTGTGCTCCGAAGTGATATTTGATTGTTTTTAAATTGAAAAAAATCTCGATTTAGTAGTGGTTATTGTTCCTAAACGTATTAAAATAATGTCAAATTTATAACATCCCATACTTACATCGTTTTTATTTTACTGACCTCTCATAATTTCTTATAGTAACGACAATTAAGTGTACCGATGCATTAATACTAATGTTATTTACGTCATAATTTTCAGATATCTAAATAAGTGGCATACGTTATTAAAACAATATTGCTTTTAAGTAAAATGTTTCTTTTGGAGCAGTCCATACATTTGTCCTCTTCATTTACAGCATTTTTGCGTAACAGAAAAAAAATGACATTGCTGTAACCCACAAAAACATAGACCTAAACAAACTTTTGGTTAGTTTTAGTTATTTTATTTAATAAACAATTTAATAATGCATTTTGTTTTTAAAAATTAGACTTATAGGAGTAATACTTTTTGAGTTATGAATTTTTTTGTAAAATCTCAAAAGTTTTTTGGCTCTGGTGAACATTTTGCATTTTGTGGGTTACAGCAGGTTTGGTTTTTACCGTCGATATGTGAAAAATTGTTAATTTTTCAATGTATTAGTAGGTTCACTGATAAGCGTTTATGGATGTGTGTGGTGCAATCACAGACCCAGGTTGATAATGTGCAGCTTTTGCTGTGTGAGTGAATTTGTATTGGAATAGTACGCGCATATTATAGTAGTGACCGCGGGGGTAGGGGAAATGTGGCGACAAGCGTTTTGCAAGTAATTTGAGAGTTATGCCATTTCTATTACCTTATTATTTAGATTTCTGTGGTCTGGTGTCTTTTGGGTGAGTTACTTCTTGCATTTTAGGAATCAGGACAAAAATTGCTCTTCCAAATGATTTTGGGATTTGCTTTCCTGACCAGATCTTACTGAATATATTTAAGATATGTTTACGAACTGATGGACACTTTTTATACACTATGTAAGGAATGCCATCAGGGCCTGGAGCTGATTTAGTAGTTTTCTTCTTAATTTGATAGTTTACTTCCTCTTCACTAGGTGGAGTGCTTTGAAAGTTTGTTAGAGGATCATTAGGTCTTTGGATGTTTGGTACTACGTACGAGCTCCCGCGTTTAGGCACTTCGTATGTGCTTTTAAAGTGATCGTAAATTTGCTCATTAGTCAAGATAAGCTTTCCATTTTGTTCCCTGAAAATATTTTTCGAGTATTGAAAAGGGTTTTTATCAAAGTCTACTTCGTGTTTAGCTCTGTAAAGATTATCACGATTTTTACTGATTTGTAGCGATATTCCTTGTATTAATTTAGGGATTGATCTTAGAGCCCTGGACAGTTGGTGACTTAGATGGTTGTCGCCCATGGTTTTAGCTACACGAAGACGTTTTATTAGTTCTCTTTTCTTCCTCCGCAATTTCATTTTGAACGTATTTTCCTTGTTATTTCGAGCATAATGAAATGAAATGAAATGAAATGAAATGAAATTTATTAGGCATTAACAAACATTTGAAGATCATAGAATTAGTACAGATTATCTATCCTTGATTGGAAATTCAGATTGAGAAGCATTGTTACCCAAGCTAGGATTAAACCTGTGTTATGGCGTAACAATGCCCTCCTCCGGACACGATAAATGTAAATACAATTTTAGAAAGCTAAATTTTATCTTACTTTAAATCTAATTAAACAAAAAAGAATGCTTAAAAACTAACCAGTAAATAATTGATTAAGGAAAAACAAAATATAATTATCACAAACATAAGAGCTGGGTTAGCATGATGAATGTATATGTGTGTGAAATAGAGTAGGTACATGTGTGTGTGTGTGTGTGTGTGTGTGTGAGTGTGTGTGTGTGTGAGTGTGAGTGTGTGTGTGTGCGCGTGTGTGTGTGTTTGTGTGCATGGTGATTATGGAATATCAATCTTCATGTCACAGACTTTCAATTAGGATACTTTCAGTAGCGTCATAGTCCTGTTTTAGGAGCCAATCTGTAAGTGTGCTTTTGCAGTCATATCTATTCAGATCATGTATCTTAACGCTTTTGTTGATTTTGTTATATATTTGAGGACCTCGAGCTTGTGAATGTCTTTGGGCGAAGGTTGTTTTACAACGCCAGATAGGGCAAATATTTTTATTACTCGTAGAACGTGCAGGACGTGTTGCGAGCTTTTCATTAAGTTTTGAGTACCTATGTTGAATTAAAGTAAGATTGAGAATGAATAACTGTCTTACTGTGAGTATTTTACAATTTGAAAAAAGAAGATGCGTAGGGTATCTAGTAGGTTTGAAAGTCATGACCTTTAAAATCAGACGTTGGGCTCGTTCCAATTTCTTAATTATAGATTTACATGCACCACCCCACACTGTTATGCAATATCCTATGACAGACTGGCAAATGGCAAAATAAACAGTTCGGATCAAATCAAATGAAGTAATTTGACGTAAATTCTTGAAAACCCATGTAAGTTTCCTAAGGCGGCAAGAAACTGCATCTATCTGGGGAGCCCAGGTGAGGCATTCATCGACGATAACGCCTAGATACTTGATAGATTTAACCTGCTCTAAATGGATGCAGTTACATGTAGACGAAGACAGAGTATTACATGTATGAGCTTGAATCATTATCGCTTCATTAGACGATTTAGGTTGTCTTCGCATATTAAAAGCTACAAATTTACTTTTACTGTAGTTCAAAGTTAGTAAATTCTTTTGAAACCACAGTATAACGTCTTTCAGGCCCTGCTCTGCATTGGCACGCACTTGCTCCCAAGTATCACCTTCAAATATCAATGCCGTATCGTCTGCGAAGGCAAATATTTTACCGTTTTGTGGGGAGTAAGTGCATAATTCGTTCATAAATATTAAAAATAGACTTGGACCTAGGATTGAACCTTGGGGGACACCATAAGTAACCGGTGCGTCATCACTGGTGATATCATTAATACGAACACGCTGGGTTCTGTTTGATAGATAATCCTCGAAAAGTTTTAACGTAATGCCACGTATCCCGAGCATTTCAAGCTTATTTAAGAGCAGGGGAATATGAACCGTGTCGAACGCCTTAGCCAAGTCTAAGAAGACACCCACACACTTCCTTCTTCCATCCAAGTGTTTGACAATGTAGTTGGTTAAACCTGAAATGGCTTGCTCAGTGTTCTTACCAACTCTAAACCCAAATTGAGACTCGGACAGTAGTCGTTCTTTTTCAAGGTATGCCATTAGTCTCTGATTTAGTATTTTTTCTATCACTTTTGATAATGATGGGAGAATTGAAATCGGTCGAAAATTATTTACGTCATTTTTTGGCCCACTTTTATGAATTGGATGTATAACAGATATTTTGAAAGGTTTAGGAAATGTACCGGTATCAAAACAGAGATTAATTAAATGTGTTAATGGGGGTACAATACTATTACTACATGATTTAAGAAAAGAATTTGGAATGTCATCCCACCCTCTTGCACAGTCACCTTTAAGATTAATTATAATTCGAGCCACCTCCTCTTCGTCTGTATCTACCAACACAAACGAGCGAGGATGAGATTTAGATAATATATTAGGCTTTGGGTTTGTAGATCTTGCTGTTTTGGATATCTTGTCTGCCAGTTGCTTGCCGATACCGGCAAAAAAATTATTGACATTGTTGACGGCTATATTTGGATTCGATTCCGTTTTCAACAGTTCAAGTGGAGGAGACTTAACGTGAGCAATGTTAGATAATTTTTTAATGACTTTCCAAGTTTGCTTGGGGTTTTTGCCAGCCCTTTGAATTTCAGCACGTTCGTACTCTGTTTTAAGCTTTTTTAAAAGACGGTTACAAAAATTCCTATATCTAGTGTAGATTTTCCCCAGTGTTTGGTCATTAGGATGATTTTGAACTTTGAAATGCAGTTTATCTCTGTGCCTAATGCACCTTAGTAACCCAGAAGTGATCCATGGCTTAGAAGTACGTTTGTTAGAAGATAATTTCTTGGTGGTTGAAGACTGCCGTATTACATCCATCAACACATTCACAAGTAAGTCTGCAGCCATGTTAGGGTCGTTACATTCCAAAACCGATGTTAAATTTGACATTTCTAGAAGTTTCTTGGCTTTGTCAATATCTATTTTTTTTACGAAACATTGTTTATTCTCTTTGAAAGGTACAGTTTTTACGCAAGCTAGGACAGGGAAATGGTCAGTTATGGCGGACTGAATTACAAAAGACATTGCCGCTGCTTTGGTCTTCAGAAGTACGTGGTCTAAACAAGTTTTGCCTCTGGTTGGAAAAGTGAATGCAGGCAAAAGACCATGCGCAGCCGCAAGACTAAGATATGGGTCACTTCTGGGGTCATCTCTGTCGGTATTGATATTAATATTAATATCCCCTGTAACGACAATATTTTTGAACGATTTTAGAGAAAAAAGGACGTTTTCTAGAGATTCCATAAATGAATTTGTACAATTGAAAGCACATGGTCTATATATGGCCAGAATTGCTGTATGATCGGAAATTTTGATAACAATGCAATTTGCACCCTCAAAAGGAACTTCCGTCACAATACACGGTATGGAGGTCTTAGAATATACGACCACTCCGTCATTTTGATTATAAAGCTGAGTCGAAGCCGTTGAATAATAATTTGGGAGTTGCGGGAGAGTTTTGTTAGAAGAAAGCCAGCACTCTGATAAAATTAAAAAATCACAATCAAAATTCAGTGATGCTAGCATAGTGATCAGATTGTCAAAATTGGCGTTAATGCTCCTTATGTTTTGTGCTAAAATTTTTAGGTATGTGTTTGGCTGGGAAATAATGTCAGAACAGGTTTTGGGGGAGCATAAAAACGAATCAGCGATCCCAATCTCATCCAATTCATTCGTAATATGGCTATCCATTTTTAACTATTAAAGAGGTAACATGTTCCCGAGCAAACGCGCTCGATACTTTTAAGGTAAGCCTAGACCTGACTGCATTCGTAGCATTCCACGGAATGCTCAGAATTTCACATAATTTTCCAAAAATCACTTTAGGCATTTGGTTGTGTAATTTTCTAAACGTGAGTGTGTAGGAATTCGTGTAATGTGTGGATATGAATTTGTGTAGGTATGAGTATGATGTTATTATTTGTATACGAGATATAGTAGCTAGTCAAGTGGAGGTATCAAGTTGTTTAAGCTGATTTTCGCTTTTAATTAATATGGGAGGCAATCCGTCAGTTTTCCTCAGGAACACCTTTCCATTTGAGGTCCAGCAGTACTTATACAATTTCGCTTTTGTAAGTGCCCTGGCGAGGAAGTGTAAGCGGTTAGCCTTACTGGTCAGATGTTCAGCGACAAATACTGGCGCCACGTTACCGCGCATTCCGAGATGAGATGAGTTAAGTTTCGTTGCTCGGTTTGTTGCATTATATGTTCTAACAGCCTTGTATACTTTATTTTTCTGAAGGGTAGAAGTAAACTCAATAATGATGGGCTTGTTAGCATCTGTTTTTCCAGGTATGCGAAAGATGTCTCTTATGTCACTAGCAGATATTCTAGACTTAATATATTCGCCCATCGCAACAGCATATTTGGTTAAACCTTCCTTGGTTTCATCAGGTGTGTGAGGTACATTTCTGACCTCCAATGATGATGATCTGGCACTACGAAGCAGACTTTCAATATTGTCTTCTAAAGTGTTGATTCTATTTAGACTGTCGCGGTAATCTTTCTTGACACTATCCAATTCTTTCTTTGTCTCCTCAACTCCAGCTGCCATAAAATCAAGAGATTGTTCTAAGTCGTTTTGGATATCAGATAGCCTCTTATTCAGGTTGTCGAATTTAGCATTCATGTCTTCTTTCCACGATGAAAATATCTCCAATATTCTATCCTCAAAATTTCTCAGTTTCTCGTCTGGTGAGCGGAGGCGCTTTGCTGCCCGCTGTCGCCTCCCTCCCTGATCGCTCTGCTTAGAAGACTCAGAATCCGAGCCATATTTCTCCATTGCTTTTGATGTATGGCAACAAAATGCAACCGAAGTTCGCAACGACAAGAATGGAATAAAAATAACAATAGCAACAGTAACCAGTCGAACGAAAAATAAAAGGTGCCTTACAATTTTGCAAGAGCAAAATTCCTTTATTGCCAGTGAGGATGAAAATAAATAGGTTCGTTTGAAAACGTTAGTACAAGTACCAGGTACCAGGGAGCTATGAGATGCGAAGAGGTAGATCGCACAGTGGAGCACACGTAGCACCGCTCACGTAGCGTAGCGCTCACCGTGTAGCAGCGTAGCACTGGTTGGATATTAAAAATTGTGTTGACTCACGCCCGTGAATGCGATACAACGTCCAGGTATATTTGTCTTCGTCGTCGAGTGGCGAGCACCTCCTGCCGTGTTATGCAGCCCTATTTTTCTTGTAGTAATTTTTGCCGGAATAGGGTATTTTTTCTTGACAACTTTTAGCGCGGTTTTGGCACGTCTACTCGTAATCGAGGTCCGGAGGGATAATAAGTTGATGGTGGATACGTGGATAGTGCTCAGAGAAGTATGTATAGATGGTGTCCTGAAAAGTTTCTACTTGGCTGTTTGGGTCTTGTTTTGTACCAGGATGTTCTAACAATATAGCCAAGTTTTCGTCATGAACTTTCCAGGTGGAATTTTTTAGGCTGGGTATGCCAAGACGTGTCCTGATGACAATGGACTCCTGGTAGTTTTCACTCGATGGTTCACCTTGGGATATATGAGGGTCAACTCTATCCATAGTGTTTGTTTGTCGAAGTACTGACCGACGGCTGTCGTGCTTCAACACCATCATGTGTCTTTAAGTGCTTTAAGTACCAGGCTCGTCTCTTGTAAATTTTCCCGCACGTAGGGCATCTCAATTCCGTATTCGCGCCAGGGTCGTCGTTGTTATCAACCGGTGGACAGATCTTCCGCCCCCCCTCTCGGACTGTCCCAGGGGTATTTTTCTTATTTGGTTTTTTAGCGCATATATTCCCGGGCTTGGCTTGCTAGGCCTTCACCCTCGACTGTCTTTCCAGCAGTCAGATGTCTTTCCAGCAGTCAGATGTCTTTCCATCCGTCAGATGTCTTTTCCACCAGCCATCTGTCTTTCCAGCGTCATCCCGTCTCTCCGGGCTGTCATTTTTGTTTGAGACGAACTTCTTAGCATTCCATGGATTCACCGTGCGGGTGCCGGGTCCATCGTGTGGACAGTTGTATGAAAAATCCGTATTTATTCAAAGTTATAGGCATGAAATCCACTGAACCTATTTTGGTGGAATTTGGTACACAGATAGACTAGATCCCAAAAAGTACATAGGTCACTTTTTATTTCGGAAAAAGGTTTGAAATGGGGGATGAAAATTCATTTCAAAATTCGTAATGGTTGAAAATAAAACTATAAAACTTTGTATCCAGACACGAAGCAAATAAATGTTTGTTCTAGCAATTTTGTAATTTCGTGTTGTACCGGGGTAAAATTGGCGTTGAAATGGGGGATCCAAATGAATATGGACGTTCCCAATTGTTGAAGATAAACAAAACCATGAAACTTCGTATATAGACACTGGATGCGAAGCAAATAAATGTTTGTTCTAGCACTTTTGTAATTTCGAATTGTACGGGGGTAAAATTGGGGTTGAAATGGGGGATGCAAATTAATCTTCCATATTAATGCGCGATGCGATGCGAAGCAAATAAATGTTTGTTCTCACAATTTTGTAATTTAAAACTGCACGGGGATGAAATAGGGGATGCAAGCTTATATGGAAGTTCGTCAGAGTTGAAGATAAAACCGTAAATGTTTGCAACTAGACACTAGAAATCCTTACTGTACGGACGTTTAAATATTTGGATGTTTGTTGCTCAATGATGTCGTAACGTGTGAACGGATCGGGCCGAAATTTGCAATACAGTTGGGTTATAGTCTCAAAGATCACATTTACTTCTTATCACGGGAAAATAACGAGAACCCGAAACGCGGAGAAACCACGGGGCGCTGCTAGCTGTATTATGCATGTGAAAATAGTTCGGTCTGTTACGCTGTAACGCCTCAAGTACTAAACCGATTTTGATGAAATTCTGTAGAAATGTTTTAATATAAGCTGATTTAAGTAAACGTAAATTTGTATGAGTGTATAAATACTGCCTCAGTTAATTTAATAGATACTTATTAAACGCGGGCGAAGTCGCGGGTAAAAGCTAGTTAACTATATACTTATATATATAACTATACTTTGTATGATAGATATTTCCATGAAGCTCAGTCAAGAGTCAAGCACGAACGATAACACTGAATTATTGATGGTTCCCTGGCCAATGCTATCTTTCTATTGAGGCGCTACTGGACACGCAAAGGTCTTACTTGTTACGTATTTCATTTGGTTAATAAGGGGAATGAACTTTGTATCAGTTAGCAGGGTTAAACACCTTTGCTGACGTAAAAAAGTCGTGGTGTTGGCTACAATATGCGATCCACAATAGTGAGATCTTAGGTTCGAATTCCAGCTGCATTTCTGAGTAGATGTTCCAGTTTGTTATCGCCTGGCTATAACGGTGAAACATTGTGAGGTACACATGGTCTATAACAATTGTCAAATACAGTAGAATCTTTCGGGGTTATGCGTCATTTGTCTGCACCAGTGCAGACGCTAGTCTTGTCTTGTCAGTCAGTCTTGCCAGTGTGTTGAATCCAACATAGCTGCGCATAGCTCTCTTTGCAAGAGTTTATTCAGTCCCAGCAGTTCAGTCCCACATTTAGTAGGCTACTGAAGGCTGAAGCAGACGCTACTAACCCAAACTTCACACTGTACTCTTCATAATAATTATCATTTACCTACCATGAATCAATCCCGAAACCACAACACACTGTTTCATACAAAGATGCTTTTAAACAACACAGCAGTGCCAATACTTATTAGAAATAATTCATAGTTCCTAACTAAAAATGTTTTTTATTAGTTAAAGAATATCTTTAGTCGTTATCAGTAATTTGAAATATGACGCATTTAACCTGATGGCTGACTGATGGACGAACGCAATGTTGTGCGGTTGATAGTCTAATATCTCTTTCTGACCTCTTATAAACAATTGTGACCAATAATAAGCTAAGTAGGCCGCCCTAAGGGTTCCAAATTACTGCCTGGTGTAGAGTCTCAGACTCTGGTAGAACAATTACGCGAAGCTAGATTTACGAAGTTTTGTTGGTGTCCTGTATAACGTAAGCTCTGTGTCAGTATACGTGATGTGGCGGGAAACATTGGATGGTAGGAGCTACCGATCGAGCTCACTCCCGTAAATAGGCTTATTACGTCTAGCATGGACGATGAAAGGTTGATGATATACCTCTTTAGAATTTAATAGTAAGTAAATAGAGTGATGAGACTCTTTGCTGAGTCCGCCTGGGGAAGTATCACTTCTTAGCCAGCTATTCTACATCCTGGCAGTAATGTGGAAACACCGCTGTGTTCCGCTTTGAAAGGCAATGTTTTCAGTGACAGGCCATAGAAATAAAATATTTTATATCTCTGTTTCAAACAAAGTAATTTTCAATCAATATCTAAATAATATTCACATACCTTATCACCATACCTTCGTATTTTCGAGTTCCCTGATTTTAGGGTTGTAATTGATAAAATAGGTATAGGATAAAATAGGTAAACCGCGAACAATTGTCAATAACCAGGGGCTTTTAATTTTGGCAAATTTCTGCGGAGCTCCCATTTTAACTCAAACACTTTCAGCTCATTACCGTTCTCCACATATTAACTCCAGAATATGATATTTGTGCAGAGTTCAAGTGAAATTTATACAGACCGAACTAACGTATAAATTTGCATGGTAATGATCGTACAGTCTAGCCATATCTTGGAGCATTATTTGAGGAGCATTTCAACATAATCTAGATTGATGAAATATTAGAGGTAATCGTGGGGAGGGAATTTGCATAGGAATTTGTACAAACCAGAGGTTTTATTCGAAAACTTGTTATTAGGAATTTGATTTAGGGTGAATCAGCACATCATACTCATCCAGACGCTATCTGAAGGGGGTCACAGGACCCCCCCTCCCAAATCGTATAAGTTACATTGAATAATGAATACAAAATATCGAATAGTACACAGGCTATTTTTTATCTCGTGAAAACAACTGGAATTACGAGTTGCCGTCGTAAGGTAGCAGCGGGTAAAATCGTTAGGTTAGGCTAGTAATTTTTTTTACACGACATATTGTATACATATTATTTAGTCAATTAATTGTGTACATGTTGTATCAAGGATACCACACCACTGCCCGTGCGTTTCATCTTGTCCTAGTTACCAAAATATTATCTGAAAGAGATCGTTGTTAGCGATAAGATAGACTTTTATACCAAAAATGTTTAATTTTAAATTGGTCCCGCTTTTTCTGTGTTGTTTTGTGGTGTAATAAAGTGTTTTGTATTGTGTTGTACTATTGGTGGCACACCAAAATTTTGATACTGTGACCGCGCCATCACCGAACAGCGTTAGTAGTCACCCAGCAGATAAAGCTGCTTATTCAAACTAATGACAATACATAAGACTTGGTCATAGAAAGAGGGCAGTAAACTAACAATATCTTAGAGTAAAGTTTTTCTACCAATACTCTCCATATCTTGACAATTGCATTTTCTTAACAGGCTGCACTCTACATAGATTTAATTTCCTTTTAATATGACAGCTGGTTGTGAAATGGAAATTGAATTATGCCTGATTGTTTTGTTCGGTAGTTCTTTGTATGTATTTGAGACTATGTTTAAAAACATTAGGTATTTATGTTAAATTGCCGAACTTCGTAGCGCCAAACTTTTGTCGTCAATATTAAAATTTTCTTGTAAACAAACCTTGTTCTAACAATAATAAACACATAAAACAAGTAATCATCCAACTTGGTACAGTTATTTATAAGTTATGAGCGTACGTAGATACATTGCAAAGATCCATTTTCATATATTTTTGTAAATATAATATATCAGTACAAGAATTACTCGTAGTTGTGGTGGCGCAATGGCGGGAACGTACTATTCAACAATAGTGAGGTTGCAGGTTCGAACCCCGTTTACGCTTCTGAATTATTTCGATGTGTAGATGTCCAAGTGTTTCATAACCATTGGCTTCTGTTATTTGAAATGTAAACTTCTTTAGCCTCTTTGATTTGTTAGGGGAAAATTATTATGGGTTGGCGTCATCGACATACACAATAGCGGTATATGTATATGTTGCTATACTGGCGACGTTTGACATTAGTGCTCCTTGCTCCTTAATACGAGTACAAACATTTTACACCGAAAACCATCCTCCCGGTTGAAATTAAGATGTTTTTTAATTTCTAAGGTGTTCGAATCGTGAAAATGTAAGAACAATAATTAGATCATAGTCTGAAAGAACACGTAAGTTTTTTATCCAGGGAAAATAATGGGAACGGGAATTACGCGAGTAACACGGCAGAGCACTGCTAGTGTTTGTATAAAACATGCTACCGTCAGATTGTAAATAGAGAACAGTATTTACAATTGTACGGTGATGTATATATCCAAAGCATATCCCTATGTCCGTTGCTGCTTTAAAATTGGAATTCAATTTTGTCCAACAGAATGGATCTCTGAAATTTTATTACGGACAAAGAGAACTGATAGTTCTCGTTGCGATCGTTACCATATTTTATATATATGTCGGCGGACATAGTCTAGCCATCATCATCAGTAATCGCATTCTTCTGCTGTGGGCGTAGCCGATGGGTAGTGTTGGATGAAAACTCGCAAACACAATAGGATTTATTAAGTACAGGTAACAAAGTAGGTATCGCAGGTAGTTTAACAAAGTACGTATCGTAGAACGCGCGATGGTTCAAGCTCAACCGCTCTGGCCGACCGCTACACAAGAAGACCAAGAAGTCCCGTGCGCTCGGCTCGGCCGGGGGAATGTTGACTCATCGAACGCCGACAGGTGGCGCTTGCGTCCCGGACACGACTCGATTGTAACTCGGTTGCGACATATATATAAAAAAAGATTTTTATAAGATAGTGATAATTGATTATTAATAAATATTGGTTATTGGTGGACAATTCACACAGAACACCATCTGACCCCAAACCCAAACTAAGCAAAGCTTGTACTTACCATGGCGACCATAGTTTTATTATACATAAAAACACCCAGACACAGTACAAATATTTGAATTCATCACACAAATATTTGCACTGGGTGGGAATCGAACCCACGATCTTCGGCTTCGCAGGGAGAGTTTTACTACCCACTAAGCACTAAGCCACGATTCATGATAGATAACTGAAAATTACAGTAGGTAGTTTGGTCTGGTGCGTTTTCTAGAAGTATACAATTGCCAATTGCGTAGGGACCAAGTTAGGTAGTTACGGTTTGACAAAATAAAGTTATAAATCAATGTACTTTTGTTTTTATCGCCAATAAAATACTTTTCAAATGTTATCTAATAAGACTATTTTAGGTTAGTAAAGTAAAACAGATATACAGCTTTTGAGTCACACATTGTTTTAATCCAGTAAATAACAGTTATAGCAGTCTATGATAAAACAATATACTGACAAGTATTAAGTACCAAAAACAGGGATAGTTTTAGTAAATTATTTAATTACTGACAGTAACACTGTGAAAAAATCACTACAGATTAAAACTTTATTTTTTCCTATTTCTACGAGATATTTGCTGTTATTAAATATCTCGCAAAATATAATAATTATGTTAAATTGTTTTTTTTGTAATCTCTGTTTTGTTAATACTTATTATAAGATCTCTGTTTTGTTAATACTTATTCCAAATACATATTTTAGCTGTCATTGATAGTTAGTGACAGTTAACTATAGCTAGGCAATCCCTTTTCTTGTTGTGTACATATCTTTTACACCCCACAGATATTTCAAATAGTTACGCTAAGAGAAAAAGCTCATAAAGCTATTTATTAACTGCTTACAATTACTACCAGATACAAAAATAATAGATAGATGGTCACATTAATCAATATTTACGTTTCTATCATAATTTCAAATCGAAATTATTCATCAGCGCCAGACTGTTTCAAAAAGACCAACCTTCGATTCATCCAACATCCGTAGTAACAACTTTAATAGTGCAGCCGAAAGTTGAGACCCCAGATAACTTTCACTTTAATGCTACGTAGGAAAAGCGACAGTGTCCCTTCGATTTAGCTTCAAATATAAATTGGTAAGTTCATAAAACCGGCCAGTTACAGATAAACCCGCCGCCGATATGAAACTGGTTTAATGAACGAACGAATGAACGAATGTCTATTCAATCGTGAACGTTACGCTGGAATCATGTTCACTTCACCGGTTTTATTAGCCCGCTGTGGAAATATTGAACTTTTATGCAGTTGTTTCTATTTGTGAAGTTTGTTGCTGCAGTTGGAACTGTTTTCTGGGTTGAGACAGAAATGCATCTGATAAATAATAGCCCAGTACCACGCAATTTGAACAAAAAGTTTCCAAGTCCAAGTCGCTGTCTACCAGTGTTCTCAGCTCTTCAACCAATGATCTAACAAGACCTTTTTACCTCTTTTCTTACTGCTTGGCCGTAGAGTAATTGGCTAACGGGTTGGTATTTCTCTAGACCGATTCTGGAAATAGTAAACAACTAATGGTGGCGTGTACCTACTCAAAAAAGTCGCGTAAACATTAGCAGTTTAGAAGACAAACAGGAAAGATATTATTACAAAGTACGGAAAGGTTCATAAGCAACGAAACCTCTGCAAAATTGTAAGTTTACTGGTTTATAATCACATACATTTCAGAGAGTGTGAGCTGGTCTGGATGATCTAATAACGTGACACCTTGCTCTATTTTCTATTAGACTACTCGTAACTCGAATAGGTATTCTCCAAAGAGTTTACATACATATATGTAGGTGCTACTTATAGAGTTAGAACAAACACTTTACATCGAAAGCACGGGTCAGATCGCTCTTGTCTTGTCGCACTTGTGGAGGTCTCATGCTTTTGTCGCGTACATCTATATGTTGCCATAGCTAACATGCAAACATTTACTTACGAACACTTTTCACATTTACTTACAAAGGAACCGTGTGGAAAAACCTGATCTATTTACTTATTCTTTATCTAAGGTATTCTCTAATGGCTCTCTCATCATGACATCAGCGGCAGATATATTAGCGTCCGTATAGTAGTAAGTTTTTTTTACTGTGGGCAGAGCCTTTATTAACAAAACTAAAATACAATGAGAACTACACTACGCTACATACCTAACAACTACTTACACTAAGCACACCTGAATTATCCATAGACCAATGAAGGTCTACAGATAATCAAGATGTTCAAGCCCACTACCAATCGGAAGCGTACCCAGCATGCTGGCGGCATTACCACGCTGAATGGCAATGCTTATGTGTTGGGCCAAATAAACGCCAGCATTTTGGTCACGCGTCACGTCGACCAAGCGCTCGGAAAGGCTTTTGAAAATGAGGTGAGCTCCCGGCCCCCACGGACCCAATGTCTCAACCCCAAAGGGCTCAAATATGTAACCTCGTCCGTGGGTTGCATATTTACGCCGTTTGAGTCGCTCAGCTGAATTAGCCGCTGCACCAGCCCTACAATGTGTCTCTGGAAGATGTTATGGTGCCAGAGTATCGACACAAGTTGCGTCCCACACTACTAGGGGCCGACCCAACTTCCAAGGCACAACAGTCATGCCGTCAGGTCTTTTGCCATCGTCACGCGCAAGCCCACTCGGTTCGAGTATTGCTGGGACATTGGCGGTGAAAAAAGCCCGGCGTATGATGTCGTTCAGGCTGGCGTGGCGGCCAATACGACCCGCGCTTTTCGAGCAAGAGAGACCGTGGTGACAGAGTTGGTCGACGGCAGTACCACAATGGCAGCGATGGGCTTTATAGCACCTCGCACCCAAGCGCAAGCTAACAGCTAGACGAAATGCAGTTGGATCTAATAGGCTACCGGTATTGAAAGATGGCAAAGCTTGTAACCAAAGGCCCGATTCCCACACAGACATAGCAAGGATACGAGCCCGATCCGCGATACTAGGACACGTATCGAGAAGAGAGTTCCGTGCTAGATCGCAAATCGGTCGATCCCACTGTCTCTGAGATGGCAGACATCTGGGGAAATCGTTGTTTGGACAAGCCAGCCTCCAAGCATTCTTAGCCTCGCACAAATTAGCTACTACTACATCAGAATATTCCGAATGGCCTAAAGAGGGTGCGAAAATTTTGTCTATTAGATTTTGAGTACTATGAACTGAGGACAAGAATGCCGGTAAAGCTACACTTGAAATTTGGCGGACCCCTAGGCCTCCCAACCGTATGGGTAGTGAGGCTTGTGACCAGGCCCTCCCAGTCAGATCCACATTCAACACCGATATTAGAGATTCCTTTACGACATTGTCTAAGCTCCCAAGGAGCTCACCATGTTTCCACAGTGGACTACATCGTAAAGCGTATATAAATTTCGGAACAAAATGACATTGCCGAATAATTGTAAACGTCATATGGGCGTTTACTTTGAGTAGCCTATCGGAGGCTCTCGTGAAATTTTGAATTTTTTCCTCGACAAAAGGTGGTAACGACTCTTCTAAAATCGGTGAACCCAGGAGGCGCAGGAAACATTTGTCAACTGATTTGATGTTGGGGGTCAGATCATTAAATTTCTGTATCATCGAACTTTATCTGAACATGTGTCGCAAACGAAAAGTTCGCATTTCGAAAAAAAATTAGTTCTAAACCAATCAGACGAAAACCGTCTATGAGTTTTTGTTTATCAGTTAGAACAGTATTCACATCGCTCCCCAAAGTTCCATCGTCCAAGTATCAAACATTTAGTTTGAACTGGAGACGTTGAATGATAGGGTGAATGGCCAAGGCGAAGGTCGCAAGGCCGAAGGGATCACTCTGTTGACAGCCGACGGAGGATAACATATTATTGTTTTGATAAGTCAATTTTGTGGGCTCGCCATAACATTGTCAAAGAAAATTGTACAGGTCAGGAATTTTATCCTTCACTTGGGCCAACAGGACTTCTCGATCAACCGAATTAAAGGCGTTTTGACGTCCACCTTTAACAGCACCTCTCCCCAATTTTGGTAAAGGAAGATCCGGACAGAATGAACGGCAGCCTCACATCCACCCTGCGAACCAAAACCGAGTTGTATTGGTTGGAAAAGAGAGCTCAAAAGAGCAACCTTTTTCCTACAACCCACCTTGGCAGCAAGGCGACGATATGTGCCGACAGCAATTTGTCTGATCCCACCATCTTTTTTGGAAAGTGCGCACAAATTGGTGCCGTACAAAACTTCGACATTGCCACTACTGAATCGATCAGATAACATGAGGTTAACTAAAGAGGTTAGGTTTCTCAAGAGGGATTCTGCTACTCACCAGAGCTAAAAGATAGAAGATCTTTTAGATGTTGAGGTGTCAGGCCATCTAGGCCCCCAGCTGAGCCACTCAAGAAAGATGTAATCGCAGCCGAAACCTCTTGCGATGTGGCCTCAATAGTGACTTAGTGACGTCATCTGATTGTGGTGGAACAGGGAGGTGGAGATTAGCTGTTGCGGGCGGATGTTTGTCACGAAGTGACTGAATTGTGTGTCGTGTGTTTGGCGCAATGGTGTCACTGGAAAACAAAATACGCGCAGCGCCTTTGATGTCGCCATCGCTAATTTTGTTCTCTACAATCTTAATTATAGTCGAATCATCACTACTTTTAGGTTATTCCGCTGCTTAGGCGAAATAAAACTACTCAAATCTAAAGGGTTTTCCACGGATGCAGTGTACTTTACACAGTTCTCCTTTACCCTAGTGGTAAGGGACTTTTTGTTCGACGGTTCTAAAGGTACATAAAGCACACTGTATGGGAAAGTCAGTAAATGTTCCCAGGCATCTTTCGAATTTTGCGAAAGAACACTTTTGCTAACTAATGATAAACTTTGAGCCACCAAAACATGAGCACCACGCGGGATGCGCTTTAGGACCGGAAATGAATTTTTGAGTGAGCTCAACACTTCCCAAAAAGGTTGGGAAGGCGTAGCAGCGCTCACGGAACTGCCACTCGTGGTCGGCTGACCCGTAATCGGAGCCGAAAGCGGAATTTGTAATTTTTTGTGGGATTTATCCCGATAAATTTTGACCCCTTTTTGGCCTCTGAAATATCGGGAACATTAGTACTAAGTTGATTTCTTAAAAAGGTAAATGATGATATTAATAAATAATTTGAATCTTATATTAATATCTGCACAGCCATTTTACCCATGTAGTTCCCGTTTTCGTTGTTTTTCCCATATTATCAATTCCCATAGTAAAAAGTATTATTCTAGACTATAATCTGACTGTGTTCTAAACGTAAAGCCGATCTATCCAGCCATTATGATGTCATTGAGCAATAAACATCAAAAATAAATGTAGTAGGACATTATGATGTCATTGAGCAGCTAACATCGAAAATAATTTTAGTATGACGATATAAATAGAACAATATTAGTAGAATTACATTATGGGACCCACGGTCGACACCTACTTAGCTGTGAAAACAATGACAGAGAAATAAAGAAAATGTAGCAATATTATTTTGTAAAGGCTGGATACTCCCACACACTACTTTCCGGCACGCCAACCCTTCTTAAATTACCCAGAGGTAACCTTTATTCAAATATCCCAACCCGATACTTTTTATACCCATCTTCATAAAACGATACCCCCATTGAGGCGACATAAGGCACTGACAAGTTCATTTACAGTCGACGACTGCTCGCATAATTCTACTAGGCGAAATAGCGGGAAAGTTTTACATGTTTTTGTGAAATTAAAATGACATGTATTTGTTTAAATTTCATGGGTTTTAATTTCATTAAATTCGTTATAACTGGACACCCTGTAAACGAAAAGTCCATGATATTCGTAAAAATTATGTCCCATAGAAATCTTTTGACATGAACTTCGAAAAAATCCGATTGAGTTCACTGAAAAGATAGTGTTTTTTTACTCGCGTAAAGCCTTGACATTACCTACATTTTGTTTGAGTTCAAAGTCTCGCGTCCCGAACCCCAAGCCCCATGTCTACCGGTCATCAGATACAAGCCTGGACGTCTACTCTCTTTCTACGAAAAACCTAATTTCGAAATAAACTCGCCACTTTCCTACTCCGGAAAGTAGGAAAGTTGCGAGTTTATTGCGAAATTACGTTTTCGTAGAAAGAGTAGAAATCCTGGTCCATTTGCACCAAACACCAAAGTCAAAGTATTTTATTCATAAACTAGCTGAACCCGCTACTTCGTTCGCGTACGTTGATCTTGCGACCTTATTAGTACATTAGTAGTACTTACCTAAAAATATTTGGATAGGTGACCATTACACAAACCGAGTGAATTTATTTTTCCACACAAAAATATATTTATTCGAGTTCTGCAACTTCATATTTTATATTTTTAGCAACATCAAACATACTCGTAGAAAGGTTGTGGAGTATCGAACAAAGCCGTAGCCGAAAGTTAGTAGGATTTTTATAGGATACATTACGAAGAGTAAGTACTATGTAGCTAGTGTGCGTGATCTGATACTTACCTAATTGTTTAATAAGCGATACGACTTATTAGCCGATGTGATATTTTAGACTCTAATCCAGACTCTAAGACCATGTGTGTTTCAAATGTCAATCTAATTGGTAATGTCGTTCTGTCGTTAAGATTTGTTTCGTTAGGGCCCATGCTTTTTCCGAGATGATAGGTAGTATAAATGAGACTATAAACTATCTGTGTTTCAAATTTCAACCAAATCATACCTTTACATAATATACATATAATGCTTGTTAAACACTACATTTAGTATTTGGATTAAAATAATATCCGAAGGAACAAAAACTGACTTCAATTATTAAATTATCATTTCACGTCCACTAACTAACTTCTAGTCAAGTAAAAAGTTCACTCGACTAATTTAAGAAGCCAGAACTACGTCGCGTCGTCCAGATAAATAGATACTGGTGGACAATTCACACCCAAAACTTTGGCTTTTTCCACCGCCATTGTCCCAGCCATAGGTACTCAAACCGGAGTGGTCTTACGCGTGACGATGGCAAAAGACCTGACGGCATGACTTTATTGACTTGGAAGTTGAGTCCGCCGTCCGCCCCAAGTGTGGGACGCAGCTTGAGTCGATACTCTGACACCATCACATCTTCCAGAGATACATAGTAGGGCCAGTGCAGCGGTTAATTTAGCTGAGCGTCTCAAACGGCGGAAATATGCAATCCTCGGTATTGGATTTATATTTAAGCCATTTGCGGTTGAGACATCGCATCGTGCCTGTGGGGACCGGGAGCTTACCTCATCTTCAAAAGCCTTTCCGAGCACTTGGCCGACGCAACGCGTGACCAAAATGCTGGCGTTTATTTGGCCCAACGCATAAACTTTGCCATTCAGCGTAGTACTGCCGGCAGCATGCTGGGCACGCTTCGACTGGTAGTGGGCTTAAACATCATCTTGTCATCCAGTTTTTATTAATATTCAAAAAACCGCCTCCCTGTTTTCCATATAATATATGTACATGGTAAAAACGGGACCCTATTACTAAGACTTCGCTGTCCGTCCGTCCGTCCGTCTGTCGCCAGACTGTATCTCAAGAACGGTGATAGCTAGACAGTTGTCATGTTCACAGATGATGTATTTATTGCCGGTACAACAACAAATACCAAAAACAACATAAAATTAATATTTAAGGAGGGCTCCCATATAACAAATTTGTTTTTTTTTACCGTTTCTTGCTCGTTGCTAATAATGGTGACAGGTAGACGCTTCAACGGTTCACAGAATATTTCGTTTTATGTTCTCTTTAAATAATTAACTAAAATTAATGATTAAGGAGGCTCCCATACAATAAAAGAAGCTCTCGCCGTTTATTTGGTAATGGTACAGAATCCTTCGTGCGTGAGTCCCACTCGCACTTGGCCGGTTTTTTAATACCTAACATAGCATTCAGTAACCTAACATACTAAATTCAGAAGCAAGGATTGCATCCACAAACACCAACCGCTTACTTAATTTTTAAATGTAGTTCGACTTTGGTTGATAACATTACATTACATGTATAATTCCTGTTTCTTTGACTTTACACATTTTCTAATAAATCTCAGATCGTCTTTCGTACCATGAGCTGCCATCTGTAGGAAAAACATTAGAAAGGCATTGTCATATGACCTGACGATATATGTCACCGATGTCACCAATGGCGGATTTGAGTGCGATGTACCAGGGATGAGCTTTGACTCCGGTAAGTCGGAACTTCCGATTACAATTACACCTTCGGTTCCGATTTTGGCTCCGATTTTTTTAAAACGGAGGTTACCATCGGAGGTAAGTTGTATAAATATTGCAGATAATCTCTTATTGTGGTGGATAGTAAATGGAAATACAAAATCCCAACTTCCTAAATCAATTGCTCGTCAATGTTAACCGTGTCCACGTGTTTGGCAAAAAAAAATTACCCAATAAAAATGTTTCTCTTGCCACCACTTCTGATCCTGCCTCCGTCTCCGACTTCGGTTCCGACTCCGATAAGTCAAATTTAAAACCTCCGACCGCGCCTTCGGTTCCGATAAAATGACCTCCGTTACATCCCTAGCTAGTGTTTACAATGCCACAGAATACTTAGAAGTTAGTATGTACTGAAGTTATTTTTACCGCTATTATTTAATTTCTATGTAATTTCTGAACCACACGACCAATATTGTTAAAAACTTGATGAGACTATATTAAAAATGTGTTCTTTCTAACAAAATAAGAATTAACGAAATTGAACAACGCAAACATGAGTTACAACCAAATACACAATCTGACTTTCACCCCTTTCTGCAAGAAAACCGTGCAGAATTTGGGGATTAAAAGTAGACAGCTACCATCTACTTAGTATGATCTTAAATCATGTCAAGTTTCATTTGAATTGAATCAGTAGTTTCGGCGTGATGAGAGTTCCCTATACAGACAGACAGACAGACAGACAGACAGACATGAAAGAAAAAAAATGCAGTTTCGCCATCAGTATCGACTAAGGAGTGTCCCCAAATTTTTTTTTTCAAAATATCTTCAATGTACAGCATTCGACCCGCTACAGTTTTATTATAAGTATAGATGAACAATTGACACGTCGACCGTCGACTAATAAAAAATAAAAACAAAAGAAAGAGACAAGTCTCGGGACTTGTATGGACGGGAGTAATTCTTTGTATGCTTATTTGCACTCAATAATTTTATTATTTGTCGTGTCGTCAAAGAAAAGGAACCCTGCGATCGCTGCCTCGCGGCTTTTATCAAAAGTTTAGAGTTACGCCCCCAGCGCGTCGTAGAGGGATTATATTTTACACTGCTATGTTTGTAGTGCCAGAACTTGATACGAAAGGATATACACACATTGAATATTTATTAGCTTATCAGGGGCTCTACACAATTTTGAATACATTACCTTGGTATTCGCAAACGTAATCGAATGTAATCTTAACTTTTTGTCAGCAACTATTGTTAAGGTAAACTTTGTAATGATAACTCAGTAAATATACTAAAACTAGATTAAGGATTGTTCCAAGGATTGTTTCTTACTTTCTATTGTCCTTTTCTTTTCATAATCCAAGGTTTACCGAAGTTTGTAGAGTTGCTAATTTAAAAAATTATGTTGTATTAGGTACACTAATATCATTCATAATTATGAGATATGACCAGTTAAAAACCTAAAAACCAATCAGTCGACACATGCATAGAAAAAATAATTCCGGGAAAATAAGTAGCATAATATGTAAACTATTGTAAACTATAATCTAACGTTCAGCTGTTCCGATTTGATTGAGCAACAAACACCAAAACATCAAAACTTTGACATCCGACTTCTAACTATCCTACTAATATTATAAATGTGAACTTTTATAATATATTTGTTACTCAATCACATCAGAATTCTCACTCAATTTGGAACATAGATTATTATATTCAAGATTAGCATAAATATGTAGGTTACTTTTTATAGCAATAAAATAACAAAAACTTCGGGAAGCTTTTAGTTTATAAAATTAGTAGGATGCGCCCACTGTAGGGGTCTTTGTAAAACATATAGTCTATCTTTGTATACCTAAACATATTTTAGTAGTGGTAGGACTCTTAGCAGAGTCCGCCTGGGGAAGTTTTTTTTTTTTTTTTTTTTTTTTAACTTTTATAGGCTTACACTTGACCGCCATCTCGCCTGATGTTAAGCGACGATGCGGTCTACGATGGAGCGTGTTTACCTAGAAGAAACCGATTCACTCTCGACTTGAAGACACAAAGATTGTAACCAACAGGGAAAACCCACTCAGGCAACACATTCCACAGCCTAGACGTTCTTATCACAAAAGTAGAGTCAAATCTCTTCGTTCGCGTCTTTGGAACATCAACCATGAAACGATGTCGCTTTCTCGAGCTACGAGCATTCCGATAGAAAAAAGGGCAAGGTGGTATTAGATCATGTAAATCAGTCGCACACTCTCCGAAGTGTATCCGATAAAAAACCGAAAGACTAGCAACTTTTCGGCGATGTTCAAGACTTTGTAGTCTTTTTCGCACAAGAGTGTCGTTGCCTATGAGCCTTTTGGCACGTCTCTCGATCGATTCCAAGCCCTCCAGCTGATACTTAGCCGAACCATCCCAAAGATGCGAACAGTACTCCATACAAGAACGAATTTGAGCTTGATATAACGTGAGCAACTGCTCAGACTTGAAGTACTTTCGCACCTTGGAGAGAACACCTAGCTTTTTGGCAGCTAATTTAGCCTTGGACTCGATATAAGAACCAAAGTTGAGCGTAGATGTTAATGTAACGCCCAAAAGCTCAAGACGGTCAGAAATCGGCACGGATACACCTCTAAAAGTTGGAGTCAGTTGGAATGGACTCCTTTTAGCGGAGAACAGACACGCCTGCGTCTTACTCTCGTTGAACTTGACCAGATTGGCATCGCCCCATGTAGACACCGCCTCAAGGGTCAAGCTCAAACGCTCGATCAGACTCTCTCTTAGTACCTGAGTTTGCTGCCCACTGGCTCTCGCACTAGATATGTAACTCTCTACAACGGTGCTATCATCTGCGTACCCAAAGATACCGGGCTTCAACAGATCGTTGATATGTAGCAGGAAAAGCGTCGCAGAGAGTACCGACCCTTGAGGGACTCCGGCATTGATAGCCATTTGATCCGACGAGCAGCCATCAATGACGACTCGTATGGATCGATCCCTCAAAAAGTCCGATATCCACGCAATAAACCCAGGACGCAAACCATAACCAGAAAGCTTGCTTATAAGGCCATCATGCCAAACCCTGTCAAAAGCCTTCGAAATATCCAGGGAGACTGCAAGTGCTTCCCCGTGCTTCTCGATAGCTTCACTCCAGATGTGAGTGACGTACGCTAGAATATCCCCGGTGGACCGGTTTCGGCGAAACCCGTATTGCCGGTCACTGAGGAGGTCGTTTGATTCTAGGTACGTCAGAAGCCTGTGGTTTAAGACACGTTCCATAGTCTTGCAGAGTATGGACGTGACTGAGATGGGCCTGTAGTTGGCAGGGTCAGCACGACTTCCCTTTTTGGGCACTGGTTGCACATTGGCAAGCTTCCAAGACTTTGGTACCAATCCAGTTTCGAGAGAGAGTCTAAATAGACGTGTCAGTATCGGGGACAACTCAGGCGCACATGCCTTCAACACTAGAGCAGGAATACCATCTGGGCCACTGGCTTTATTCACGTCCAGACTGCGTAGCACTTTGCGAACCTCAATTTGACGAATGTGTACCTCTGACATGAGAGTCGGACAGCCAGGTGGAGTAGGAGGTGTCGCACTACCAGCATCTAGACGCGAAGATTCCGCAAACTGAGATGCAAACAAGTTTGCTTTCTCCATTGCGGTGTGAGCCAGTGTCCCATCAGGTTTCAGCATTGGAGGTAGTGAGGGGCGGCAGAAGTTCGATTCGACCGATTTAGCTAGGGACCAAAACGCTTTGCTACCTGCAGGGTACGAAGCTAGTTTGTTCCCTATTCGACTAATGTGGTCAAAACGAGCCCTCTGAAGAACCTTTTTGCTTGCCTTAGCAGCCTTGTTGAACGCTTTCTTCTTCTGGTGTATGTCCCTTGCCTTACGCTGTCGAGCATCAACCCAGGCTAGGTAGGCCTCATGTTTAAATGCTTCAGCACTTTTACATTGAGGACCAAACCAAGGGCGAGCTTTGCTGGATAATGGAACGTCGGAGTATGGAATGAAATATTCCATAGCCGTTCGTATTACATTAGTCACAGCATCCGCGCAGACTGAAGGATCACCAGAAGTGAAGCACAATGACTGCCATGGGTAAGATGCAAAGAAAGAGCGCATCTCGTTCCAATCTGCTGACTTGTATCGCCACATCCGCCGGTTGCCTCTGGGGCTGGGATCAGGCGGATGGTAGACGGATACTGACTTCACCAGACAGTGGTCGGAGCTGCCTAACGGCGAAGATACCGCCACGGAATAACGGTCTGGATCGGTTGTCAGCAGAAGGTCTAAGCAATAAGGTGTATGCGACTCAACGTCGGGTACTCTTGTGGCCTCTTGGACCAGCTGGGTTAGGTCTAACGATAAAGCTAGCTTTCTCGTTTCCTGCCCAGCGTGGTCAGTGTCCCGGTAAGGGAACAGCCATTCCTTATGATGGCCGTTGAAATCCCCCAGTAACACTAATTGGGCCGAAGGGTATTTCTGTTGAGCCGCGTCCGCCGCCTCACTTAAATATTCCGTGAGCCTAGTCGTCTCCTGGTCTCCGCTGTGCGACCGATACACACAGGCATAGACAATTTTGTCTATGCCTGTGTCTAGTAGTACCCAAATAACAGAAAATCTAGTGTCCTCAAGGTTACGGAGACGCCGACAGCAGATGTCGTCACGGGCGTACAGGCACACACCAGCACGAGGTCGAAATTTGTGCTCTAGGGTATAACCTGGGTATGTGAGGTACGCCACGTCCGACGGACAACCTATCTGCGTCTCCGTAAGGAACAAAAGTGACGGCTGTTCAGTCTCAAGATGGTGATGGACTGCCGTGAGATTGGAGTGCAATCCTCTGATATTAGTGAGGTGCACTTTGATGGTCAAGGAGTGCAGCCGCTTTAATCCTTTGTTTCCTTTTTTAACTTTTTGCATAATTTTTTTTGAGAGAAGATTGGTGGGAAAACGGAAGTAGAACGAGGCAGCATAACACTTACCAATGGTCACAACACACAACACAAATACATGTATGGAAAACTAGTCTGGAGACTGCGGGGACGCCCGAGCCCCCCCGGAGATGTCTATCTGGCCTTGACTTCCGGTCACCAACCGGCAGGATAGCGCATCCCGGGATTTTTCGCTAGATGGCGGGGCAGCCTTTCATGAGTGGCTAGCTCACTACTTGGGCCCCCAACTATCTGCGGTCGGTCGCGGCAACCGTGCCTCGGATCCCGCTACCCTCCAAGACTAGCCTTCCCATGCAATGTATCAGTGTGTGACAATCTGGTCTCGTAGTTATGCTGCAACTGTTCTGACCCGTTTTCCCTTTATGGCGTCACCAGACAACATGCCGGAACACGGCTGGGCCGCTTGGCGGCACGACTTTGTCTGGTGGGTGGTCACCAGCCACGGCCGAAGCCTACCACCGGTATTTTGTCACCTGATTGGCACCACCCAGGGACTACGTGTGGGGTTTCTATGTACAGGTGCTTCCCCACGGACGTAGGTGACTCGGCCCCCAAAACCACACCTTTGCCAAATATTCTACCGCCAAGCAGTAATGTGCAAACATTACTGTGTTCCGGTTTGAAGGGCAATGATTCCAGAGAAATTACAGGGCTTAGAGACATAATATCTTAGATCTCGGGGTGACGAGCGCAGTGCAGTGCTAGGTAATGATTTGGACTATCATGTTCCAATAGCTGCGTGTTACTGTGCTGTTATGTGGCAGGCATGTTGCTTACCATCAGGCACATGATCTGCTCGTCTCGTCACTCTATGCTATAAAAAAAAAACCCTGTGATTAAACCTATTATGTAAACACTTAACAGGACTTAAAAGACTGTCTCGTAACCACGGCGGCTGTTACGCTGCCGAAACGTCGAAATAATTAAACGATAGTATTGGGCCCTGTAATTTTTTAGTCTGGAAAGTTTAAAAACAATAAATATTAAACCTAATAACTAGATCTTCAATGTATTGTGTACAAGATCCGGCCTATGCAAGTGTAATTAGTACATAGTTTAATTACAAGTACGGGCGACCGATTCCGGAGAATCTTGGCTCTATTCCTACAATTACGGCTGGCTTTAAGGCAGTGGACGGAGTTCAATTACTGGCACTTAGTAGATGATATAGCGGAAATAATTTAATAGAAATCATCATCGTTTTTGAAATCACCACCTTTTTGATGTGAAACATCGATAGGCGGGGTTAAACCAGTTTTTTTGTCTATAGATTAAAGTATAGAGTGACGAGATGAGTACGAAGTGTGGCAGAGTGCAAACAACATTATCATCATCATCAGCCGCATGATATTCACTGCTGAACATAGGCCTCCCCCCTAGATTTCAACAACGAACGGTCCTGCGCAACCTGCAACCAGCGGTTTCCAGCGATCTTTGTGAGGTCATATGTCCATCTAGTGGGAGGCCGTCCAACACTGCGTCTTCCGGTTCGTGGTCGCCCCTCGAGAACCTTTCTTCCCTATCGGTTGTCAGTTCTGCGAGCGATGTGGCCTGCCCTTTGCCACTTCAGCTTGCTTGCTTCACTTCTATACTAGTCGTTATCAACCCCACTCGCCAATAGTCATAGCGCCGCCCCTCCAACTAAACAATAACAAGTTATAGCGGAATAGGCGGTGGTTTTGACAACGTTGATTTACTTATATGTTATTGTACTTTATACAATAATACTTACATATTATTTATTAATTATGTTTAACCGTATTATTTATAACATGGTTATACTTCTTATTTAATTTCGGAAATACGTCAATTACTTTCTTTTTATTACAATAACCTATAAAATATCACATTATTCAGGATTTGACACGTATAAACCAACCATTTAGTCAATTTTAACGTTAGGTGAAGAGTTCCAAGAAACCCTTAATCTAAGACGTTACCGAAAAATATAAGATGTTTTATCTCCATGCCCTGTAATTTCATAAGAAACATTGCCCTTCAAATCGGAACATAGTAATGTTTACACATTACTGCTTGGCGATAGAATAACTGACAAAGGTGTGGTACTTCCCCAGACGGACTCAGCTAATAGCTTGGCGTCGCGATACAGGCCGTGGCAACCCATAGCCACGCTAAGAGTATTTTATTACTAGCAATCCGCCCCGGCTCTGCGCGTGGTACACATAAACTATAGCCTATAGCACTCAGGGATCACTTAAATATCTAACGGTAAAACATCTTTTTTAATCGGTCCTGTAGCTTCTAAGATTAGCGCGTTAAATCATATAAACTCTTCAGCTTTATAATATTAGTAAAGATTTTGATAGAGTATAAGTATTTACGAGAGATACTCAATTCTGTATAGAAGTTGTTAAGAATATAAACTATTACGTAAAATAAATATAACCAACTATATATATGTAGTTGCATATATAATTGATACTTCTTAATCCTATGTTATTTTAATATTATTTTGTAAATTCTTCTTGTCCTGAATAAAATATCTATCTACATACGAATAATATTTTAACCTACTATATTCTTTTTAGAAATCGTATATGTTCGTGGCGTGGACCACCGGTCAGTATTTGGAGTGTTTGCAAGTTCATTGTTAAATCCTGGTCAGTTGGGATGCAGAAATGAATTGAAATACCTTATTTTACTTCGAAAACTTATTGTTACATATTTATTTTAAAACACCAGACAACCGATTTCAATAAGTACACAAATAATTTCATATGATAAGTAGCTACTCTATGTAGCTCACAGCAAATCCAAACTTTGAAAGGAAATAGCTTTACCTAATTTATAACCCTATAAACAAATAAGTAAAAGGCTTGTAAAACACTTGGCTAAATTTAGCCACTGAATTTAAAAACAAGTTTAGTTGTCTGAATTCAGAAGCTAGTTTTAAAGCTAATTTAGAATCAAGTAATCCTCGCTTTTGAATTTAGTATAACAGCTTACTGAATAGTAAAAAAATACACTTCACTGAATTCAGTAGTGACTAAATTTAGTCATGTCCCTTGAAATTCCACGATGAACGAGCATTACAGTTTTGCCGTTTCTAACACTCATGAGATCTAATTTCTGACGAAAGGTCCGGGAGAATCTGATAATATTAACTTTTGGTTCTACTCCTGCCATTTGTCATAGTGCTTGACACTGCATCGATTTATCGGGGAATCGTTGCACTATTTAACCACAGTAAATATCCCGTAATTAATAATACCAGTGTAGTTTTTACATGTTTTATTTGAGTTAGCAAAAACTAATCTCTAAATCAATTGATAGTTGTATCATAAGGGACCAAAATAGTATTTATTACGTCGAAGACGCTTTTTTTTAATACAGAGCGAAGTGGGGAATTCTAGAGTAGATTCTTGAACGTGTAGCGAGGATTAGAAGTACGTTGCCCGAATCAAAAAGATATTGTGCGCCCGAGTGATACACTCTTATATCATCTTTTCATAACACACTATGAGAAAATAAAAAGTGCGTGGCAAAGATAATTGCGGCGCACTTATAAAGGGAATTAAAAACTTATCAAAAACCTAAAAGTTTGTAATAGAAAACACTACCTTTGGGTACACTTAAAGGTGAACTAAGTACCTACATAGTCATTTTCGAATACATGGGATGAAAAATAAATTAATATCTAGCGGACATTCCGACAACACTAAGTAGACTCAAACTAAGCAAAGCCTGTATTATAAGAGCCATATAGCTGATACTTATATAGGTACTCGCAATTTAACTTGAACACAATTTGAAACGTATAAAAATTCATCACGAATCTTCAGAAATCGGTTGGCGTATCGCTCTTATCTGAGTGTTCAGTTCACTGCTCGCAGTAAGTCCACCTTTGTGCTTTATGATTTGTGAAATTCACTCAACACAGACCGTACTTACCGTGCTCAGTGGGACATGGGGATCCTGGCACGGGAGCGGCTGAGCTGAATTTTAAGAAGTTTACAGCTTTCACGGCCTGAAATGGTTTGTGTCGGATTGAAATTTGATTCTTAGGCGTAGTTCGGTCGAAGGAAATTGGTTTGGTGGTTCTGGAAATATATGTTTTGGAATGTCGAACTGAAAAGTTTTTTTTTACTGTTATGGGTTCGCACTTGACAACCATCTCGCCTCATGTTAAGCGACGATGCGATCTACGATGGAGCGTGCTTACCTACTCGTAGAAGAAACCGATTCACTTTCGATCTGAATACAGCAAGATCGTTACTAACGGCGAAAACTCACTCTGGCAATGCATTCCACAACCTAGACGTTCTTATTACAAACGTGAAGTCAAATCTCTTCGTTCGTGTCTTTGGACCATCAACCATGAAACGATGTCGTTTTATCGGACTTCTCGTATCTCAAAGTCAAGAAGTAAGAAAGGGCAAGGTGGTATTAGATCATGCAGATCAGTTGCACACTCTCCAAACTGTATCCGCTAAAAAACCGATAAGCTAGCTATTTTGCGGCGATGTTCAGGACTTTGAAGCCTTTTATGCACAAGAGTATTAGAGATTTATTTTTAACTGCTACACCGTTGTTTTTCCGGCGTAGTTCTCGTTCCCACTATTTTTCGAAGATCGCATATTCTAGATTATAATCTGTATTCCGAATCTTAACCCGATCCTTTCAGCCGTCGTGTCGTGGCATGATAATGCAAAAACATCCAAAATTTCACTTTATATTATAGGATTTCACTCAATAAGTACGTACTTGAAAGTGCGACAAAATGTTTCTTGTATCGCTTGTCTATGTTTCACCACGGCCACGTTTGGCTTGTCTGATGGTAAGCGATTGTGTAGTTGATGGTGATGCCTGAAAGATACCTACTAATTCGGTATGTCCTCGAAATGTTCTTGATCAAATCTCTTACATATATAGTGTTGCCGTCGTAGAAGTAGTGATACGTCAGTTTAAGTCTCTTTGGCAGTACGGACAACTTCGATGTCGGTGTAAATAATTATGTGAATATAACTAAAACTTTTAGTTATTTTTCCTTTGAAATAGAAGAAGAAGCTTCGATAGTAGGTTTATAATTACCTTCTTAGCAAGAACCGATTTGAGTTATCCACCCAGCCAAAGAGGATTAAACTGACGGCATTACTATTTCTACTATATAAGAGTCAACACTACATACGAGATATAATCTAGAACTTTTCAAGGACAGACGAGTACTTAGTGTTTTTTTCTAAATAGGTTATTCAATGGAAGGATGGTCAAAATTTTGTTACTGACAGCTACTGCTATTAATTGTCTCTACCTACTTTCTTAAGATTATCATTTGTAGCATGAACATAATCCTCATGTTTTCTATGTATATCATAACAAGCCGCGTGCCTCAATTTTGTTAGGTTGAAAAATGAATCTACATATTTCTAAGTCTATATACTAATAAGTAGGTACCTATTATTAGTCCAGTAACTTTGTCGCCTGAAAGTATGGAGTAGTATGCGTTAAATCCGGTAGCTCTGATTTTTTGCAGACTTGTTTATTATGTTGGCCTAATGATTAATCCAAGTTTGTGACCTTGAGCGCCGAACGCACTTTGTCAAAAATCGAAATAACCGCGAAAAAATCGTTAATGTTTTAAATTTTGGCGATTATAACCCTAAACGACTAGGTTTTGATAAAACTTTCTAATGGCGTTTATAAAGTAGACTAAATTTGCAACAATATGATACTAGAACTGTCTCTGTACACCCAATAGTTTCTGAGAATAAGTCTTTCAAAGTTTATAATTTTTTGCAATATTTTAACTCCTACTTGACCAATTTATGGCACAGTTACTGCGGTTTTGAACCCCCGACCAAAAAAATATGTGTTATAAGTTTGACGTCGAATTCTGTCTGTCTATCAGACAGACACACATACAGGTCTTCTCTCTGTGTATCTGTCTGTGTGTGTATCTGTCTATGGCACCGTAGAGCTCAAACGGATGGGCCGATTTCGATGCGGTTTTTTTTATTTGAAGATTAATTTTTGTGTTGATGTTTTGAGTTATTTTTGGTTAATATCGATTCAAGATGGCCGCCTCCACCAAATGGCGGACCAAATATTTCATCACAATCTACCTCAATATGGGTATCAAATGAAAGGTATTGACTAGTAGAGTACTATACAGTATAACAAATTTCAAATCACAAAATGGCGAATTACATAAAAAAAAATCACTAATGCTTTAATATGGGTATCAAATGAAAGGGCTTGACTAATAGACTATTATACACTACTGTTCAGTATTTATGCCAGAAATACCGTCTCGGGGCCCATAGCGAGAATTAAAAACAAATTAAATGCCGTTATACCGATTTTAAGATTTACTCCTTAGTTGCAAACAAGGTACCTAAAATTACTCACCCAATTACTGCTCCCGGCGTCGTCCAAAGTCCAGTTTGGTTGTCAGGAAGAAGGAAGGAAGGGAATTTGTAATACCAAACCAGACGATATCGAGGCGACCTCTCGAATTCCCGTTCCAGCAGAAGCAACGGTCCGGCGTTGTAGAAGCGGCCAATCCAGTAGCCACTTCACAATTAATAATCCAGCACTAATCCCGTAGCGATATATTACAGTTAATAACGTATTCCCGCACAATTATTAACACTTTAAACCAGATTATATAGAAAACGCGCCTTTTCGTTCCAGCGAAAAACCGACAACCTCACTTCACAGCCGGCTGTCAAACCATAGATCCGCTATGATTTTTAATGTTGCCCGATTATACGGAACAACTACTTATCTACCTTCTTTAATATTGTAGAAGAATTCTTGGTTTGTTGAAACAGTTTTGTAGCTCATGCGACGAAATACGTTTCATGATGAAAGAAGATACAACACCAAACACGTAGTGTTCGATGTAGAGTCAAAAATCTTGTAATGAGAAACAATTACAGCATAGTAACGATAACTACATTTATTCAAGAACGAATGGCATACGAAAATGGTTTGGCCTTATTTAAATGACCCCGAATTAATGAAATAGTGCCGATAATAATGATAATTCTGTGTTGCAATAATTTCACGCGAGGGGATGATTTCAAGATGGCGGTTAGGTTTGAAATTTGATGGAGATGGACCAGTATCGTGCTGACGATGGTTTCGTTGCAATAACTTTTTATTACCATGAGTTACATTATTGAAGATTTAGTTTTGAAAGAATTCCTGTTGTTTTTCAAGTTATAAAAGCATAATATTTATGTTACTCAAAGATAGTGTAATATTATGTATATTGGTGAAATTAAACTAAAGCTAACGTAACTTAATAGATAACTTACGTAGTAAATGTATTAATATTTATTATAACATATTTGCTCGTAAAGGGTCTCTTATTGGACCAATTTCTGTATCGTAATGTATCTTATTACGCACTAGTGCTGTAATGTGTAATGTAAAACGCACGGTTTCAAAATGCTCCGTCCACAGACTAGGTAGAGAGATATGCTCCGTCTAAAACGAACGGTACCTTTTTAAATCTTAGTAAAGAGTTTTTATGTCAGAAAAGTGTGGTCAACATTTTATGAATAAAATTAACTTTGAGAGGTGAAATATAATAAAGAATTATTAAATTCGTTAATTTAATTAATTTAGACCATAAATTACTTTAATTTTTCTGTAACAAAATACAAAAATATTAATTTACTTTATTATTAATGGCATACCGGCTGGTTCTGTGCCGTTGCTTAAAAAAAAAGGCGCCGATGCGCGCGCATTGCTAATCTGTGATCCATAGTGATTATACTTACTCTGTGCTGTGATCTGTGATCAAGTAAATATTATTCCGCGCGTTTTTTTTCGCTGTATTGTTTTTATTTGAAAATGTCGTCAGAGTTTTGTTTATTTACTCGCAAATATGTTATAAAACGTCGTATGACATACGTGCGCTTTGATAATTACAGCCTCTGCTAATTATAGATAGATAGATAGATAGATAGATACTCTTTATTGTACACACCAAAACAATACAATAAAAGAAACAGAGCAATAAAAACTAGTGTTACAATCGGCGGCCTTATCGCTAAAAGCGATCTCTTCCAGGCAACCTTAGGATGGAAATGTTTTTAGAAGTAATAAAAAAAGCGGGGTTAATATAAATTAAGTTAATATAAATTATAGCTCTCGCCTTCGGCTCGAGCTAGCAATAAAGCCTCGGCTGTAATTATCAACTTACCGCACTTATATCATAATGTACTATTATAACATATTTGCTCGTAAAGGGTCTCTTATTGGACCAATTTCTGTATCGTAATGTATCTTATTACGCACTAGTGCTGTAATGTGTAATGTAAAACGCACGGTTTCAAAATGCTCCGTCCACAGACTAGGTAGAGAGATATGCTCCGTCTAAAACGAGCGGTACCTTTTTAAATCTTAGTAAAGAGTTTTTATGTCAGAAAAGTGTGGTCAACATTTTATGAATAAAATTAACTTTGAGAGGTAAAATATAATAAAGAATTATTAAATTCGTTAATTTAATTAATTTAGACCATAAATTACTTTATTTTTTCTGTAACAAAACACAAAAATATTAATTTACTTTATTATTAATGGCATACTGGCTGGTTCTGTGCCGTTGCTTAAAAAAAAAGGCGCCGATGCGCGCGCATTGCTAATCTGTGATCCATAGTGATTACTTACTCTGTGCTGTGATGTGTGATCAAGTAAATATTATTCCGCGCGTTTTTTTTCGCTGTATTGTTTTTATTTGAAAATGTCGTCAGAGTTTTGTTTATTTCCTCGCAAATATGTTATAAAACGTCGTATGACATACGTGCGCTTTGATAATTACAGCCTCTGCTAATTATAGCTCTCGCCTTTGGCTCGAGCTAGCAATAAAGCCTCGGCTGTAATTATCAACTTACCGCACTTATATCATAATGTACTATTATGCACGATCAAATTGTAATTAACATATTTCTAAGTTTTTAAGTGAGCTACTGTACTCAAAAAACAATATTTAATCTCACATTATCTTGTACTGCTAGGATATATTTACACAGAGTGAAATAAGTTTTTGAAATCTCTTCTGTAGTTTTTGAGATTATTCGTCACAAACATATTAAAATACAATTTTATTTCTCAGCCACAATCTTGTATTTAAAGTATAATTTTAATAAATCTTAACTATACTATTATTTAATTTTCTGTATTTATGACTTTACCTTACTGTTTATTTGTCGTTTAAACAATTTGGCCTTTTCCCGATTTATTTATTTAAAGAAACTAGCAAGCAGATTATTAACGAAACACTAAAAACTAAAATTAAAAATAAATAAAGTAAACTGTGTTTATTCATGTGATGACATGAATAAATAAAGTAAACTGTAGTCGTAAATATATGTATAAATATATATAACATAAGTTACGGTGGTCTAGTCGGGAGAACGGCGGCTGCCGATCCGAAGACCCCGGGTTCAAACCCCACACGCACCACTGTCTTTTCGAAGTCATGTGCGTAATGCCGCTAACTTAAAACGGTGAAGGAAAACATCGTGAGGAAACCGACATGTACCTAGAATCTTTCGAAGTCATGTGGCATCCGCCAACCCGCACTGGGCCAGCGTGGTGGATTATGGCCTTAACTCTCTCCTTGCGAGAGAAGGCCCCGAGTCCCAGCTGTGGGAACGTTTAGTGGGCTGTTGATGTGATGTGTGTGTGTGATGTAGTCGTAAATTAACAGTGTAGATTGCCGACTAAAAAAAAGTAATTAATCCGTCAGTTAGGTTATTAAAAAAAAATTACCTATACGTATTTTTTCTTACGTTTCACAATCAAAATAACAACGAAGATACTGTGCTTAGAAGTTTCGAGTCGCGTCGCGATATGGTACGACGTTTTTACTATAGTATGACGTCACAACTATTTTCCATGATCTATCTGACGAACTAATTAAAATGGTATATTTTTGACCCTGTCGTCATCTCAATTATTAGACATATTGGTTCTATGTTTGATATAATCCATACAGTCACTATAATATGAACACTTTTTTGATGTACAGAACAGTACAGCCATCAGCACCTTTTTTTTATTTAATTTAAACACTCCACAGACTCCGGGGTCCGTGATCTTTGTCATTACAATAATCTTTTTTTATTTACATAGTTCTTGGATTAGGAGATGAAGAAGAAAATAACATCAGCGCCTTTGATTCTCAAATAAATTTTTGCTGACACATTTACTTTACATTTTAGAGCTTTTAACTCTTTTTTTCTATCGGACTGCTCGTGCTTCAAAATCATTTCATGGTTAACGTTCCAAAGGCTCTAAACAGTGTGGTGTGGCTGTGGAATACGTTGTCTGAATGGGTATTCCCTGATGGATATCATCTACTGTCTTTGAGTTTAGAGTGAATACTTTCCTTTTAATGATAGCGCTCCATCGTAAATCGCATTAAGCATCAAGCTAGAAGACCGTGAAGTAAAAAAAACATTTCCTCAATAAAAAAGAGGTATTTTCCCCTTACAATATCTAGTCACTTTAAAACTCACCTGGCGATTTAAAGTTTTCAAGATGTATGTTGACGTTAACTTCTATATTTCAACAGGTAAAATAAAAATTGAGTAGGTATTAAATATCAGTGGATCTTTCCCAAAGAATGCAATATAAGTGTTTAAATCTAGAGTGGATCGGTTTCTTTCAGACGAGCGCGCTCCACATTAGATGGCATCGTAGCTTTATATCACGTGAAACAGCAGTTAAGCGCAATCCTATCTTGAATAAAAAAAATAAGGTTCAAACTTCTCCACTGATGAAATAATGTAAAGAAGCAAAAGAATAGGGGTTTCTAAAACTCCAATCCCTTCACAATCCGAAGACACCTAGACGTATTTCTGACAAAAACTTTGATCCACTACAACAGATCCACTACGTACCGTATTGGCGACGAGTTATGCCTTAGTAGTACACCTAGATAAAACTACAAGATACGTGACTTGAGTGAGCCCCGGGGCTAACGGATCCTTCGAACTTATCGCACGAACCCGATCGAGACCGTTCAACTTTGATTTTATAGTTTTCTGCTGAGTATAACTTTTATGTACACTATTTTACTTGTATTAAAATACTATTTAATAAGTCTGCATAAGAAACCCTATGTTCTTAATTTAATGGGCCAGCATTAGCAGTTTACATTATGTTCCCATTGCTGGGCCTTCCCTCACAAGGAGAAAGACATGGCTAAAATCCACCACTCTGTCCAAGTGTCAGTTAAAGTACCTATAGTATGGGTCCTCGACAGATAATACTCTAATGTTATTTTCTATAATCAAGCTGGTTTTCTCGCGATTGTTACCTTGACACAACATGATGATGTCAAATTTGTACACCTGCCTACGACTTGCCGGTTGAATCCACTTGGTCACCACGGTTTTAAAAAGTAAAACTTATAAATATAAATAAACTAAATTTAACCAAACAAACACTAACATTTTCTGTCACATAAATATGTTTTCTATAATTTGAATTCAGAGATGATATTCAAAGTTTGCAAAATGTATCCACACATATTCTTGCTTTGCTAGACAAAATAACCACTTCTATTCAACGATATCGAATCTCAATCCTTTTTCTAAATATTTAAGTCGCAAACCCTAGCACCCGCTAAAACTGGTAACAATTTCTAGAAAACGTAACAAATGTAAATTTTGTAAACGTAAAAAATGTAAAAACGTAGAAAGCATTCGTTGAATTTAAATTTTCGACGTAACTCTTATGTTTCATGTGTGGTATTTTCGTAAAAAAATACATACATTGCTTGATTGTAGATTTGATTTTCAATGGGTGGTTGCAAGTATTTGTAAACAAATATTTGTTCTGCGTCTGGGTGATTTTATGCATATGTGTCTTTTTACTATTATTGTAAGTATTGCACCAGCTATCTGGCTTTATGTTACAAGCTTTGCTTAGTTTGGGGCTAAACGGTGTTGTGTGAGTTTCCACTATTTTTTTTATTTTAGCGTAAAACGATGTTGTTTCAAATATCTTTAATCAACCCACACACGTTGCGAATCACGAGAAATAGTATTTTAAAATATTTTACTTATTGTTTTACACGTTTATTTTATTTTACCAAATTATTAAAAATCAACAAAGATACATAGAAAAAAAATGGCAGGCATAGGAACTACTGATAGAAGTGAAAACTTATAACTCAGAATTTGAAAGCTTACTTTGAAAACTACACGTGTGTAACCGGAGGGCGTGGCCTCCCCATCATGGCATGGCCATCTCGAAATGCGTCAGCATTTCCTATTGGCTGATGCATTTCTAGATGGCCATGACATGATGCCGAGGCCACGCCCTTTCAGCATTTCCCATTGGCTGACGCATTTCTAAATGGTCAATAGCCACGGTCCCGAGTTTACCCGAAGGTTTCTTATCATATCCGAGCGTGACGCTAGAATCCAATTAACAGCCCACGAAATATCTGTCTAGGCGCGCCTAAAGAAGTTTTCACTTCAAAAACATAAAATTATATAGCATATAGATCATCAAACTGCGGGAGTGGGGGCTGTGACGTCACTTTCTTGTAAAAATAGTAGCATAAAGTGACATGAATAATTTTTTTTAAGTATCGTACGAATCCTTTCATTTTTTTTGTTTGTGAAACAAAATAAAAAATACGTGTATATTTATTAATAATTAATGTAACTGATGGACTAATTGTTTTTTTTTGTCACGTCACTTAATAATTATTTAACAGCTCTTTCTAGAAAGAAACAACGGAACAATTTCATTGCTTAGTTTGAGACTTGACGGAGTTGTGTGTAAAAAATGTCCACAAATCCATATCTTGAAATAAAATATATGGATGAAATACATCTAAAAGTTTTCGTAATCTAATCGAAACTATTATTTTCACTAAACAATTTATCCAAGAGGTAATAATACATTTAATGGGTTTTCTTTACGAACATTTTACGTAATAATAGTGGGACGGTTAAGGCAATTATGTGAAATATTGATCGTAAATGTGGCGGAGTTGTTGGCAACCGCGAGGAACGAAATGTTTTCGGGAAAATTATAGCCTTTTCTATTTTATGAGGAACACTTTGGATTGGCTTCACTGTAACTAAACATTACCTGCACTTTTTTTGGAACGAAGTTCCTTATAGCAGGCTTGGATGAGATAGGGATTTTGCTTTCATTTTTTTCAGGAACCAAACTGAAAAAAATGGGATACTAAACCGTTAGAAAAATATATAATAGAAGAAATAAAAATCTATCCATGTTGAGGTTGACAATTTTATGTTTCAGATGATCGTACCATAAATAATAAAATTAAGCAATGTTTTTCTCTTGCAAATAGTGTTGCTTCTACGAGTATGTTACCTATCCGAAGGAACTAAAAATAAGCAATTTTTTTTTTTGGAAATTATGTTGCGTGTATATTACCTATATGCAGGAACTTTGTACCTACCTGGTGTTTTACCCGCGTAGTTATCGTTTCTTTTATTTACCCGCGATAAAAATGCTTTAAAAAGTGGCTTAATGTCAGTAGTACCATTGATTTGTACCATTGATTGTACAAATGACACAACTTTGTATCCTTAGTACCATTAAAGAAAAATGAAGATGTTCCCCCGTAATTGTCAACCGATACTTATGGAACTAGTGATACAACTTTGTATCTTTAGTACCATTAAAGAAAAGTAAAGATATTCCACGTAATTACATTTTTGACATTTAGTATAGAAAAAAAGTTCTAGAGTTCAGTACGAACTTGGGATCGACATTTTTCTTACTCTGACTTATTTGTGGAGTCATAAGCAAGCAGCATGATGCTGATTTGCTACATCAGGCTGTGTTGGAGTTATGTTAAGTTCACAGTATGAAATGACTTGAATGAGGATTATTAAAACAAACTCAAGAGAGTGATTATTTCACATGGATAGATGTTGCTTCCACATTTATGATGCATAGGTAATGCCAAGGGCTGGAACTGTTTACCGGAGCCCCCAAAAGTTACAATCTGGTAGTATTTAAGTTTCGAGTGATTAAGTGGTATCTTCTAGGTAAGCGTGCTCAATCCTACAACGCATTGTCACTTACCATCAGGTGAGATCGTGGTCAAACGCAAACCTAATCCGTATAAAAAATAAACATATCTGCCGTATAAAAAAACATACCTGCCGTATATCAAAATAAACATACCTACGGTAACAGCTCCGGTACATTTTACAGGATTTTTTAATTTTTTGCATCGCCTATGATAAAAATGGTAACTGTATTAGTTACCATTTTCATGTTTGGCATGAAAATAATATTGGAAACCTTCAAATAACAAAACTTTTCCTCGGCCACGTCGTAATATCTTCATTTCCGAAGCAGCATCCGTCGATGCCGCTTCGCACATTATTTGAAGATAATTATAATTATGAAAATTCCAGTTCAAGGTTTAGGTAGTAATTTATTCGTTTGACACATGAAACAATGAATGAAATAATATGTTTCAGACTGACGTGAACCGACCCTATTACCACTTTTACAGTACTTTTGTTTTTTGGTTCGGTACTGTTTAGTTGTACCATTCATGATAGGTACTAGCGATACATCAATATTTGTGATGGTACTACTGATCTGCAGATAATTGTCTCTAGTACCATTAATGGTACTAAAGATACAAAGTTGTGTCATTTGTACCATCAATGGTACAAATCAATGGTACTACTGACATTAAGGCTAAAAAGTTGCCTATATGCTTTTTATTTTTAACTGGGTCCCGAATTTCAAACCGATACGTTAGTCTTTCTGAGTGACGGCACAAACATCCAAATTTTGGTATTTTTAAACGGTTTTATTTAGCTCACCCCGTTTGTTTATTTTTTTTTTATTTATTATTTATTCTTGGGTCAAATTTAGTCATTCAAATTTCACCCTCTTCCTGTCAACCGATTAATCTGAAATTTTGTATACACTTTGGATTGTGGTGACAATACAATTATGTTTATTCATTATCATTATAAATTCAAGATGGCCGCCGCTACAAAATGGCGGATAATTTATGTTTTATTAATTCCATCAATATGGGTATCAAATGAAAGGGCTCAACAAGCAGAATACAATATACTATAAAAAATTGAAATCCAAGACGGCGACCGCTACAAAATGGCGGATAACGTAGGTTTTATCAATCCCATCAACATGGGTATCAAATGAAAGGGCTCAACAAGCAGAATACAATATACTATAAAAAATTGAAATTCAAGATGGCGGCCGCTACAAAATGACCGATAACGTAGGTTGTATCAATCCCATCAATATGTGTATCAAATGAAAGTGCTCAACCAGTAGAATACAATGTACTATATAAAATTAAAATCCAAGATGGCGGCCTCTACAAAATGGCGGATAACTTAGGTTTTATCAATCCCATCAACATGGGTATCAAGGTGCGAAACTGTTTGAAGAAGGTCAAGCCTACGTGGCTCTTAATAGAGTAAGATCTTTGCAGGGACTACGTATAGAGGAGTTGGACTGCAATAAACTAACGGGCAAGAAACCTTGCAATAATGAAGCACTAAATGAATTAAACAGAATGCGAAATAAAAACTAAAAACTAGAAAATAAAAATAGGTAAAAAAACTTTTTAAGTTAAACGGTTTTATGTTAAACATACATTGCAATGTTTAAGATAAATGTACTAAAAACCAAAAAATAATAAAATAGATACAGTCGTGGGAATTATAAACATATGTACAGACTAGACTAAAATAAAACCGTGGGGCACGTCAATTGTCTACAATCGTTGAATGTTTTTGTTTGAATGACAACGATGGACGTGTGATAAGTAGGGCTATAATGTGGAAACAAGCTAGCAAGCTCGATTATAAGCGAGTTTTAGGGTTTCATAGTGGTGAGCGAGTAGTACTTTTATCATATGTTTTGTTGATTAAAGACAAACTACGAGCAATGAAACGATTTCTCGCCAGCCAGCAGTGTGAATGTCCAACGATAAACTAGTTGAAACATCTCTTTTATTTACATGGAGTGTATAACTATTGGAATTTCCATGAGCAAGAAAATAGTAAGTAATTTCCTCACCGTCTGCGGGCCAACTGCCTAACGACGAATTAAACGATTCTTTATCTTTCGCATTCTCTATCGCACATTAAGTCGATAATTTGTAGACAATTGACGTGCCCCACGGTTTTATTTAAGTCTAGTCTATGCATATGTTTATAATTCCCACGACTGTATCTATTTTATTATTTTTTGGTTTTTAGTACATTTATCTTAAACATTGCAATGTATGTTTAACATAAAACCGTTTAACTTAAAAAGTTTTTTTACCTATTTTTATTTGTAGTATTCGTAGGACACTGGTCGACATCACACATCACCCAACCAATCTCTCCATTAGAACTAAAACAAAAATCACATTTCGACGTCAGTTTTCAAGTTATATAAAAGTTGTAACAACTTGGCCACTGATCCATTAATTGTTATACCTTATGGTAGTTTCTCAAAGACGATGCAGTGTGAAAGCATTCCCATGTATCAAAAGTTAGCTAGACGTTGAAAGTTACAGGTGGAACGAGGCTTTCCACTAACTCTTATCTCTTTGTGTGGACCTATCAGGTGGGAGTCGAGTACACGTACCTACGTTGTACGTAGAATCATTTAGAATAACTGCTGTTTTAAAATCGTTTTTTAAAGGACAGAGTCAAACAAAACTAACATAAATCGAGTGAGAACTAAGTACCTATACTACGCTACATACTACTTACACTGAGCACATCAGAATGAACCATAGACCTATGAAGGTCTACAGATAATCAAGATATTCACGCCCACTACCAGTTTTTTTTTTTTTTTTTTTTTTTTAACTTCTATAGGTTTACACTTGACCGCCATCTCGCCTGATGTTAAGCGACGATACGGTCTACGATGGAGCGTGTTTACCTAGATAAAACCGATTCACTCTCGATTTGAAGACACAAAGATTGTAACCATCGGGGAAAACCCACTCAGGCAACGTATTCCACAGCTTAGACGTTCTTATCACAAAAGTAGAGTCGAATCTCTTCGTTCGTGTCTTTGGAACATCAACCATGAAACGATGTCGCTTTTTCGAGCTACGAGCATTCCGATAGAAAAAAGGACAAGGTGGTATCAGATCATGCAAATCAGTCGCACACTCTCCGAAGTGTATCCGATAAAAAACCGATAGGCTAGCAATTTTTCGGCGATGTTCAAGACTTTGAAGTCTTTTTCGCACAAGAGTGTCGTTGCCTATGAGCCTTTTGGCACGTCTCTCGATCGATTCCAGAGCCTCCAGCTGATACTTAGCCGATCCATCCCAAAGGTGCGAACAGTACTCCATACAGGAGCGAATCTGTGCTTGATATAGTGTAAGCAACTGTTCAGACTTGAAGTACCTTCGCACCTTTGAGAGGACACCAAGTTTTTTGGCAGCAAGTTTAGCCTTGGACTCGATAAACGAGCCAAAGTTGAGCGTAGAGGTCAAAGTAACGCCCAAAAGTTCAAGACGGTCAGAGACCGGCACGGATACACCTCTAAAAGTTGGAGTCAGTTGGAAAGGACTCCTTTTAGCGGAGAACAGACACGCCTGCGTCTTACTCTCGTTGAACTTGACCAGATTGGCATCGCCCCATTTGGACACCGCATCAAGGGTCAAGCCCAAACGCTCGATCAGACTCTCTCTCAGTACCTGAGTTTGCTGCCCAGTGGCTCTCGCGCTAGATATGTAACTCTCTACAACGGTGCTATCATCTGCGTACCCATAGATACCGGGCTTCAACAGATCGTTGATATGTAGCAGGAAGAGCGTCGCAGAGAGTACCGACCCTTGTGGGACTCCGGCATTGATACCCATTTGATCCGACGAGCAGCCATCAATGACGACTCGTATGGATCGATCCCTCAAGAAGTCCGATATCCAAGCAATGAACCCAGAAGACAAACCATAACTAGAAAGCTTGCTTATAAGGCCATCATGCCAAACCCTGTCGAAAGCCTTCGAGATATCCAGGGAGACTGCAAGTGCTTCCCCGTGTTTCTCAATAGCTTCACTCCAGATGTGAGTGACGTACGCTAGAATATCCCCGGTGGACCGGTTTCGGCGAAACCCGTATTGCTGGTCACTGAGGAGGTCGTTCGATTCTAGGTACGTCAGGAGCCTGTGGTTTAAGACACGTTCCATAGTCTTGCAGAGTATGGACGTGACTGAGATGGGCCTGTAGTTGACAGGGTCAGCACGACTACCTTTTTTGGGCACAGGTTGCACATTGGCAAGCTTCCAAGACTTCGGTACTAGCCCAGTTTGGAGAGAGAGTCTAAATAGGCGTGTCAATATCGGTGACAACTCAGGCGCACAAGCCTTCAATACTAGAGCAGGAATACCATCTGGGCCACTGGCTTTATTCACGTCCAGATTGCGTAGCACTTTGCGAACCTCCTTTTGGCGAATGCGTATCTCTGACATAAAAGTCGAACAGCCAGGTTGAGTAGGAGGTGTCGCGCTACCAGCATCTAGACGCGAAGATTCCGCAAACTGAGTTGCAAACAAGTTTGCTTTCTCCGTTGCAGTGTGAGCCAGTGTCCCATCAGGTTTCAGCATTGGAGGTAGTGAGGAGCGGCAGAAGTTCGATTCGACCGATTTAGCTAGGGACCAAAACGCTTTGCTGCCCGCTGGGTACGAAGCTAGTTTGTTCCCTATTTGACTAATGTGGTCAAACCGAGCCCTCTGAAGAACCTTTTTGCATGCCTTAGCAGCCTTGTTGAACGCCTTCTTCTTCTGGTGTATGTCCCTTGCCTTACGCTGTCGAGCATCAACCCAGGCTAGGTAGGCCTCATGTTTAAATGCTTCAGCACTTTTACATTGAGGACCAAACCAAGGGCGAGCTTTGCTGGATAATGAGATGTCGGAGTATGGAATGAAATATTCCATAGCCGTTCGTATTGCATTAGTCACAGCATCCGCGCAGACTGAGGGATCACCAGAAGCGAAGCACAATGACTGCCATGGGTAAGACGCAAAGAAAGAGCGCATCTCATCCCAATCTGCTGACTTGTATCGCCACAACCGCCGGTTGCCTCTAGGGCTGGGATCAGGCGGATGGTAGACAGATACAGATTTCACCAGACAGTGGTCGGAGCTGCCTAACGGCGACGATACCGCCACCGAATAACGGTCTGGATCAGTTGTCAGCAGAAGGTCTAAGCAATAAGGTGTATGCGACTCAACGTCGGGTACTCTTGTGGCCTCTTGGACCAGCTGGGTTAGGTCTAACGATAAAGCTAGCTTTCTCGTTTCCTGCCCAGCGTGATCAGTGTCCCGGTATGGGTACAGCCATTCCTTATGATGGCCGTTGAAATCCCCCAGTAACACTAATTGGGCCGAAGGGTACTTCTGTTGAGCCGCGTCCGCCGCCTCACTTAAATACTCCGTGAGCCTAGTCGTCTCCAGATCTCCGCTGTGCGACCGATACACACAGGCGTAGATAATTTTGTCTATGCCTGTGTCCATTAGTGCCCAAAGAACAGAAAATCTAGTGTCCTCAAGGTTACGGAGACGCCGACAGCAGATGTCGTCACGGGCGTACAGGCATACTCCAGCACGAGGCCGGAATTTGTGCTCCAGCGTATAGCCTGGATACGTTAGGTACGCCACGTCCGACGGACAACCTATCTGCGTCTCCGTAAGAAACAAGAGTGTCGGCTGCTCAGTCTCGAGGTGATGGTGGACTGCAGTGAGATTTGAGTGCAGACCTCGAATATTAGTGAGGTGCACTTTGACTGACAAGGCGTGCAGCCGCTCTTTAACCTTGTTTCTTTTTTTGACTTTGTTCATAGTTTTTTGGAGAGGAAATCGGTGGGAAAACGGCAGTAGAACGAGGCCACACACTACTGACCATTGGTCACAACACACAACACGAATACACCAGTGGGGAGCTAGCCTGGAGACTGCGGGGACGCCCGAGCCCCCCCAGGGATGTCTATCTGGCCTTGTCATCCGGTCGCCAACCGGCAGGATAGCGCATCCCGGGATTTTTCGCTAGATGGCGGGGCAGCCTTTCATGAGTGGCTAGCTCACTACTTGGGCCCCCAACTATCTGCGGTCGGTGCGGCAAACCGTGCCTCGGATCCCGCTACCCTCCATGACTAGCTTCCCGATGTACAGTATTGGTGTGTGACAGACCGGTCTTGCAGTTGTGCAGCAACTGTTCTGACCCGTTTTCCCTTAATGGTGTCACTAGACAACACGACGGAACACGGCTAGGCCGCTTGGCGTCGTGACTTAGTCTAGTGGGTGGTCACCAACCACGGCCGAAGCCTACCACCGGTAATTTGTCACCTGATTAGCACCACCCAGGGACCACGTGTGAGGTTTCAATATCTAGGTGCTTCCCCACGGACGAAGGTGACTCGGTCCCCGAGACCAGTTGGAAGCGTGCCCGTCATGCTGGCGGCATTACCACTCTGAAAGTGCAATGCTTAAAAAAATATAAACTTCAATTTTGATTCTACGAGTTCGAATGATATTAACGTTGGTAATTTCTACACTGGTTTGAGTTCACTCAAACTCAGTTAGGTTTTGGCTTGCGTAGGCCTCGAATAATAGCATAAGCAGCGCATTAAATGTTCCCACTGCTGGGATTCCGGGTCTTCTCTCGCATGGAGATCGCCAAAGCCATAACACCACGCTGGCCCAATACGGGTTGGTGGATGACATGATGATATGACCTCGAAACATTCTAAGTACATGTCGGTTTCTTCTCGATATTTTCTTCTATCGTTTAAAGTTAGCAGGGTTACGCTCATGACTTCGAAAAACAGTGGTGCGCGTGGGATTTGAACCTGGAACTCCGGATCGGTAACTTCCTTTTCCTGACTAGACCAGCCGAAACTTGACCGTAACCGTAAGTAAGCCTGGAATAAATGTTAATAATGTTGTTAATACGACAACTATTTAAATAAAAACTGTTTTTTTAAGTTAAAACTTTTGGCGCACCACTGATAGATTTTTCGTGGGCTGTGAATTGCATTCTAGCGTCACATTGGCCATCTAGGAATGCGTCAGCATTTCCCGAGCTCATGCCCATACCATCCAGTTTCACCCGCGTAGTTTCCAAAGTAAGCTATCAAATTCTGAGTTACTTATAAGTTTTCACTTATATCGGCATTACTTATGACTGCCATTTTTTTTATAAAAGGGTTCTATGACAAATTATATTGCCTACATACGTGAAACATACATAAAACTTACCTGACAGCATTTCCTACTAATATTTTAATTCAAAATATGTATAACTATTGCTCCATCACCTCGGAACAGTTTAACTTTCGCATTCGTAATAATGTAGGATTGTTCTTTCACTTCGACTTACTTCGTAAGTTGCCGAAATTTCAGTTCTTAGTACTTAAAACCATGCTGTAGTACTAATCCATTAAACCGTAGTGGTCTCAGAGTAAATTCAGCTTAACAGCAAATATTAAACAGCGTGCTAGCATTAAACCGTCAACTGCTTACAATCCGTGGACTGGAGCTGTTGTTTGCTTTTAGGGATGTAGGTTGTATGCAACAGTTTTTTGGCGGTTATAGATTTAATAAATAAATAATAATAACAAATTTAATTAGTACCAAATTGTGACTTTACTATCTCACAAAAATGTATGATTCTATTACAATTCCAAAATAAAAAGAGTACACTTATTATAAATTAAAGTAATAGACTTACAGAAAAAAACATGATACAACTACATGCAAATTTATGGATTAGACTAGTATAATTATAATCTTATGTTTAGGCATTTCTTTTGGTGCTGAAGTCATGAGTGTGGTATGAGTAAGATATCCCTAGTGGGCCACACTGGGATTCCCTGTGTCTGTGGGAGCTAGTTCTCTTCCGAGGTGTATGTTTAAAGGGCACAGGCGCGTGTTAGGGTTAAATACGTACCAGCATTATAATTGTATTACTTTAATATTTATACACAATAAGCAGTTTTTCTTTATTTATATCATTTGTGTATTTTTACCTAGGTTACATAAATATAGTGGTACGTGCGTGTATTGTATGTAAGGGTGTGTAATAGTGTGTGTATGTGTGAGTGTCTGTGTGTGCGTGGGGGTGTGTGAGGGTGCATGCGTCTGTGTATATTTGTATTTGTATAGACAGTGTATGTATGTGTCTCATAGGATTTAATCTTAATAAATAAAAATATTTGTGTAATGATTACAAATATTTGTACTGTACCTGGGTGTTTTCTAATCATAAGAAGTAGATAATTATGTATTTAAAAATAAATAAGTTTTATTTAATATCGAGTGACAAGACGAGCAGGACATGTGCCTGATGGTAAGCAACATGCCTGCCACATAGCAGCACAGTAACAAGCAGCTATTGGATCATGAAGAGTCCAAATCATTACCTACCACTGAACTGCGTTCATCACCCTGTATCTAAGATTGTATGTATCAGCTATCAGCTTCCATAGTATTGGCTTTGCTTAGTTTGGAGTCAGATGGTGTGGCGTGTGAAATGTCCATCAATATGTATTTATCATATTGTTCAGTCCGAGTTAAGTTTCGGCCATGACAGCTCTCTCTCTTTTCTTTTCGCCTGAAATTATAGAGACTGCAATAGCAAAACCGATTCATTTCGGTGGTAGAAAGACAGGTACAGATTATCCTATAACGCAAATGTGTGCGTTATTAAGGTCCTACCCCGAGCAAATATTAAGTTGAAGCAATGACCACTACAATATTAATATTGTAGTGCTAGAACTCTTAGCAGAGTCCGCCTGGGGAAGTACCACACCTTTGTCAGTTATTCTACCGCCAAGCAGTAATGTGGAAACATTACTGTGTTCCGGTTTGAAGGACAATGTTTCCAGAGAAATTACAGGGCTTTGAGTTATTACAACATAGATCTCTGGGTGACAAGTGGGGCTGTCGAGCGATGCTATGCTTTTGTAGTGGTAGGAAGGACTCTTTGCAGAGTCCGCCTGGGGAAGTACCACACCTTCGCTAATCGCTAATTTCGTGCCCTTAGCCTTAGGGAGAAGGCCCGAGTCTCAGCAATAGGAACCTCAAGTGGGTTACGTATGCTACAAAGTTGTAACGTTTCGTCATTTCACATCTCTAGTAAGCGCACTTTACTTGTGTAGGTAATACAAGGCGCAGTATAAACTAGCTTTCGTACTTCAAGTTAATTTCTCGACGCCGGCGTCCACAACGCGGACTTTATACTTGTAATAATAATTACTTATTATATTTGAGTACACGAGCGTCTTAAACGCAGCGTTTTTCGCCCTAGGACGAAATCATTTTTGTGATTACGTACACGGTGCAGGTAACTTAAATAGCAAGTGATTTTAGAAGAATATTTCAATCAATAACTTAAGGCGTATGATTGCGAAACAACTGATTTGTTTTTAGCATAGTTAAAATTGACTTAGATAGTTTTTACATTAAACGAACTCAAAGAAATGAAATTGAGCTTAAATCAAAAAGTTTTGTAATAGGATAATTACGATGTAACAAAACTAAAGCAGAAAATAACATATTAAAACTTCTTCCCCTTCGTCGAGTTGATGGTTCTTTCACATTCAGTTGCTGATCCGCATGATGTAACTAGGTACCACTTTACCTTTTTTGCTTTTTGACGTGATAACGTCTTATAATTCGGTGAAGCCGGCTGGACGCCCGCAAAACATGACGTCATGTAACGTTACCGTTACCGTTAGTTCGTCGTCCGTGCCATGCGGACAAAGCTGAGCGCTGAGGGCGCCACCCGCCGAGTCGAGCGGTATCACTACTCGCGCTATCAGCGTACTGATTTCTTAAGACGTTGTCACGTTTAACTATCGTCAGTAAACCGACTTTACAGACAACCATTTTTTGAGGAGGTTTGTTTCTAATTTTTTCTAGGCTGTGGAATGTGTTGCCTGAGTAGATTGTCCTCAATAATTACTATGGTTCAATCGAGTGTGAATTGGTTTCTTTTAGGTAAATACGCTGAATCAAGGACAACATCGTCTTCTTGTTCTGTTCTCCTGTTTTTGTTTAGTCTCATTTCTATGCTCCAAATAAATGAATTTGAATTTGTTAAAAGTTTTTACACGAAGAAACCCATACCTATAGACCTATTGTATATACGGTAGACTTGATTGATTTGAATACCCAGATTAGGTTCATCACACAAGCAGTTTGATTAGACGGTAAGTACCGGTTATTGGTTATCGCACTAAAAATTTACTTAGTTAAGTAAAAGTTATTGAGACGCTGACATTGTTGAAGTGAAAACTTCTTTTGGCGCGCCTAGACAGATTTTTCGTGAGGTGTGAATTGAATTCTAGCGTCACGCTCGGGTATGATAAGAAATCTTCGGGTAAACTCGGGACCATGGCCATTGCCCATCTAGAAATGCGTCAGCCAATGGAAAATTTTGAAAGGGCGTGGCCTGGCTATCATACCATGGCCATCTAGAAATGTATGAGCCAGTGGGAAATGCTGACTCATTTCTAGATGGCTATGCCATGACGGCTAGGCCACGCCTTGCGGTTACATCCGTGTAGTTTCCAAAGTAAGCTATCAAATTCTGAGTTGTACATATGTTTTCACTTCTATCGGCAGATCCTATGACTGCCATTTTTTTTATAGATTTAATAATACTTTTGATATTTATTGTTCATAATGAAAAGTGTTCGGATCAAATATTCTACCCATAGATAGATAGTCAAAGAAAGATACGTCAAAATATCGTCCGTCTACAACCAAAAATAGCCCGTCTACTACTAAATGTACAAGCTCTAAAGTAAGCAGCCAGCTTCTAATAAGCACTAGGGAACAGTCGCCTGATTAGAGCTAAGAAAGTTATGCGAATTAGCACTGACGTCCGGCCGTACCTTCTAAAGGTTACGGAAATGAAATGAAAATAATCCAGATTAAAAAAAAAAGTTATTTTCACACACGTGGGTTCGTGTTCTAGTATTCTAAATCTTGCTGATAAAAGTACTTGAACAAGCTAACTGACTAAGTGGCTCTGTAGGTAGTGTGTCTGATAAAAGATGCCGTAGGTCCTGAGTTCCACTCCCATAACCAGGACAATGATTTGTGAGACGAAAATGAAAGTTTCGTTCTATGTCTGGGTTTTTTTTTTTAATTTAGAGTCAGATATGATACGAGCCATGCTTGTCTTTACCCAAGATTGATGGTAAAGACAAGCATGTATTATGCAGGTATTGGAATATGACTCTACGATAGGTACTCTACATATTCCCATACCTGCATGACACTGCGCTCATCCCCACAGATTTTTTTAAATTAACCTCTGTTGTCCCACTGCTGGGCAAAGGTCACCCCCAATTCTCTCCATTTAGTCCGCTCCAGAGCTTCCATCTTTATTAAATGCTCGGAGCTCGTCTTTCCAGCGCGTTGGAGGACGGCCCTGGGGTCGATTAGCCGATGGTGCCCACTCTGTAGCCGCTATGGCCCACCTATCGGGGTGCATTCTGCATCCCCACAGATTTAGGATGATTTATCTCTGTACCACATAATTTCTTTAGAAATTGTCCTTCAAACCGGAACTACTATGAATCATTTACTACCCTGTCTCAAAACTTCATTTACACTCAATTTTGTTCGAGTTTGTTTGGCGTCACAAACGTCGAAAATTATGCGAACATCGATTTGATTTTGCTGAAAAATGTAATATATTTATGCTTTGCCTAAGCCTTAAGCTAAGGTAAGGAATAAAACAGTTAAGATTACAAAGAAACTACATATTACCGCAAAATACCACAGTTACCAGTGACCAGTGAACAAAATATTCGAATATGTTTGGAATTCCTCGGATAACAACATTCCTCTCAAATCTATTCTATGTTTATCTGCAGTTGTACCCGAGGGTGACTGACCACGCAAGCTGTGACGGACTGTTTACTGCAAATTTCAAATTTAAATCCGCCTGTAAATGGCTCGTGTTTGGCATTCGTCTAGTGGAAAACAATTTTACCAGAATGGCCACAGACATCGAATATTCAGAAAAAGTATTGTTTCCATAGAAATTGATTGCTAAATTCAAGCTAAAAGAGAGTGTTTTTTAAACTTTCCCGATTTGAACTCATTTTGGAAACGAACACAGGACATACTAATCACGATCTTAATTATTGAAGTGAAAACTTCTTTAGGCGCGCCTAGACAAATTTTTCGTGGGGTGTAAATTGATTTCTAGCGTCACGCTCGGGTATGATAAGAAATCTTCGGGTAAACTCGGGACCTTGGCGATTGGGCATCTAGAAATGCGTCAGCCAATGGGAAATGCTGAAAGGGCGTGACCTAGCCATCATGGCATGGCCATCTAGAAATGCGTGAGCCAATGGGAAATGCTGACGCATTTCTAGATGGCCATGCCTTGATGGCGAGGCCACGCCCTCCGGTTACACCCGTGTAGTTTCCAAGGTAAGCTATCAAATTCCGAGTTATAAGTTTTCACTTCTATCGGCAGTTCCTATGACTCCCAACTTTTTTTTATTTAATTACCTCGATGTTTAGGCAGCGTTATGGTTATAATCACAAACACGGATTGCAGTGGTCACGAGAAGTCTCTAAGGCTGAAACGTCGTGATTAAATACTGTGTTACGTCAGTTCTTAAATTAATAACTCCTCGCAAAATTAAAACAACATTTTCAAATAACCCAGACGGACTTTTTAAATTCTGCGGTAAATTTGCCAATTTACATTAAAATTAAGTATTGTTTATTACTCGAGCAATTTTTTCGATCAGAAATACAAACTATTAAAACGGGTCGTGTAATTACCAAAAGGGGAGTAGGTATATCATCATTTTGTAGTGGTAGGACTCTTAGCAGAGTCCGCCTGGGGAAGTACCACACCTTTGCCAAATATTCTACCGCCAAGCAGTAATGTGCAAACTTTACTGTATTCCGGTTTGAAGGGCAATGATTCCAGAGAAATTACAGGGCTTAGAGACATAATATCTTAGATCTCTGGGTGACGAGCGCAGTGCAGTGCTAGGTAATGATTTGGACTATCATGTTTCAATAGCTGCGTGTTACTGTGCTGTTATGTGGCAGGCATGTTGCTTACCATCAGGCACATGACCTGCTCGTCTCGTGACTCTATGCTATAAAAAAAAAAATCAAACGAAGAACTTGTTGTACCACGATTTAATAATACTTATGGTAAAAGAATCTCTAAAATTAATTACCAGTTGAAATAAAAAATAGATTAAATGAAAAAAAAAATAAGGTAATTTTAAAGTCTTCTCCAAATTATAACGTCAAGTGTCAGGTGTTAGCAGCCTGCATGTTGAGTCTGCAGCGCGCGCTGACTGCGGCGGCTCGTATGGACAAATAAGAACAAACCGGTTTCTTACTGAACTAAAACGCATACGGCTGTCTTGGGTGCGCGCGCGCAGATATCTGCATTATTTATTGTAATTTTTTAGTTTTTGGTGTTTTTTATAGACATAATGTTCACTTTTTTTAGAACTATTTTGAGAACTATTTGTCCTAGACAAACCTTGTTGAGGTTTTAAGGGCAAATTAATTTTTGTGTGTAATAATTTTTGTATCCGAAATAAATAAAAGTAAAGTTTATTTCTGGTGTAGAAGATAGCCAATTAGCAGTGTAAACCTGCCAGCATTTACAGCATGATGCGAGATTTGGTTGGGTTTAAGCTTGGTTTAAGTTATGGTGATAATAACATGATTAATATTCTATTAAATACTCGAACAAAAAGGTTTAATTCTACTTTTGTGATAAGAGCGTCCAGGTTGTGGAATGTGTTGCATAAGTGAGGTTTTTCCGATTATTACAATAAATGGAGTCTTCAAATTCAGGGTGAATTGGATTGTAAGTAATCACGCTCAATGGTAGACCGCATCGTCGAGTAATATTAGATGAGATTGCGGTCAAGTCATAGAATAGATAATGTCAAGTGTAAACTTACAATAGTTAATAAAACTGTACTTAATTTTATATTGTGATTCAAAATTATCTAGTACCTATGTAATTTCAAAAAAAAAAACTCTGTTTTAATGGGCAGGGGCTTTATTATAATATTTACGTACACACATAACAGTAACACATATCAGTATGCTCAAACATTGGCAAATTACGAAGAATTTTAGTTTTTAAGTACGATTGAGAAAGAGGGTAGTTCTCAGTCTTATGGGTTTGGAAACAATCGGCTTCCATTTAAAAACCACTCCACATATTCCGATAAAATGATTTCATATAAATCATTCGAAAAATGGGTATATTTCTCGAAAAAGATTATTAAAATCGGTTCAGGCATTTTCGAGCAATCTGGGAACCGAGTTCCGAGTTTTTTTTGTTTGGACTGATAGCTTTTTAAAACCTTTTTGAAGTCGATTAAACAAATATATTAAATATAAAAACATTCGGTATCTATCTATATCTGTGCAGTCACCTATACCTCCCGAGAATATAAATTCTCGTCACAAACTACTGAGTTTATGTTATGATTGAGCTCGGATTTTGAACACGTCCGAGGAAAGAGCTGAGACGAAACCAAAGAATGTGAGATTGTATAAATATGTTACGTGAGAAACAATGTGTGGATTTTCGTTTTCAATGTGGGAAGTAGTAGTATCTATCGGGTAGCACCACTCTGTATTAGTTTTACGACACGCTTTTACCTAGACTTGTATTAGACGATACCTATTGTCTTGAAATAATGAAGACTTTTTCGAAGGATTGTTGACGATAAAATTAATACGAGACGATGTTTCCAAAAATTATAAAAAATGAAACAGGTTGATAACCTGAGTTGATAACTGATTGTTTCTAGATCTCTATACTCAAATGTCTATTGTGTCATATCTAGATCGGTCTATGGTTTTTCTAAAAATATTATTGTCAAAAACTTGTACCCAATTTTTTTTTAATTAGGTATATTTACACTTCGTTTGTTTTACTCCCCTTGTTTGTCTTTCTATAAAAAGTCAATTCAAAGATATTATAGATAGTATAATTCAAAGATATTGTATTTTTACCTATAGCATGGCCCTGTTTTGTTATAGGCAGGCGTGTAGCTTACCATTAGGCACACTTGTTTGTCCCATCACTCTGTCTTGCCCTCCTATGCTATATTTGTTGCTTAATTACGTCGAAATGTCTGAACCTCTAAACGGATCGAGTTGGAATTTGCAATATTATTGTCTGGTACATAGTCTGCTTTGTATCGCGGAAAATAACAGGAACGGCAAATACGCGCTTAAAACCACAGAGCACTGTTAGTATTAAAAAATTGGCAGTCATAGGAACTGCCGATAGAAGTGAAAACTTGCTGTTGCTCTGGTACTGGTACCTAAGGGCAAACGCAACTCTTTTATATTTCTGTTGTCCTGGTATCTGGAGATAAACGCTGGGCTGTTGGAGGTAGGTAATCGAAACTCTTTACTGTTTCTGTTGCCCTGGTACCTAGCTGGCCGTATTTACCGAGTTTACCCGAAGATTTCATATCCGATCCGATCCATTATCATATCCAAGCGTGACGATTGATGAATTCATTTCACAGCCCACGAAAATTCTGTCTATAGCGCGCCTAAAGAAGTTTTCACTTCAATAAGTTGATTGTTTGCATACCCTACAGGATACAAAGTACCTACAGTAGATGATTATGATGGCACTCCAGCAATACGTTACAATTTATGAGTGCTTAAAATTACATGGTAAACTCTTGGTTAAGCCCTTTAGAGCTAAATTCGTCTAGACGTTTAAATTACTCTACAACCTAAGTAATTAATACCTTTGAGGATTAACACTTTGAAATATATTACGTGGTATGAGCATTATGTGCATATTTACGTTCTTTCAAGTCTTTAAAGACCATTTTTATTGATAAGCGTATCATAGCTCGTTTTAGGTCAATGTTCGTTACGACTAAAGGGCACCCTTTTGGAGGGCGAAACAGAAAGAGAACATCGAAAGGGAACGTAGGTAGGTTACATAGCGTCGAGCCTGTAGTAAAAATCAAGCATATATAACAGAAAGTTCATTTGTAAATTGTTTTTAATGCAATAAATTTAAATTGAGTTAAAACAATGAACGAATTTTTGAAGAAAAAAACCTAGTTCGATTTTTGTATAGTATAGAGCCCACTAGATGGACAGATGACCTCACAAAGGTCGCTGGAAACCGCTGGTTGCAGGTTGCGCAGGACCGTTCGTTGTGGAAATCTAGGGGGGAGGCCTATGTTCAGCAGTGGACGTCTTGCGGCTGCTGATGATGATGATGATAGTATAGAGTGACGACATAGCAGGATACGTGCCTGATGGCATGCAACATGCCTGTCCATAACAACACAATGTCATGCAGTTATTGGAACATAAATAGTCCATATCATAACCTAGCACTGAACTGCGCTCGCCACCCAGGTATATGACATGATTTACATCTTCATCTGAAAATTTCCCGGGAAACACTAAATTAATATTGGTGGACATTTCACACAACACCATCTGACCACAAACGAAGCAAAGGTTGTACTATTGGAGCCAGATAGCTGACATAATCCTTAAATGGTTGTAAATACATACCTACGGGTATTTTACATAAACACCCAGACACTGAACAAATATTTGTATTCTAACATATTTGTGCAAACATCATTGTCCTTCAAACCGTAACGCAATAACGTTTGCGCTTTAGTACTATATGTAGTACATCACCAAAATTACTATTTGTTAATTTTATATTAAGTAGTTTACTAATAATCGTATTTGAGTAACAATTTCTCACGTATGTTCTTTCAGCTTCTTTCATTTCTGTGTAAGCCTATATTTAAAATCTTTAGCATTTAAATGGATACATGAAATACGTAATTTAGATCTAAGTTAATACGTTTTTGGTTTTAGATCGCTATCTATGCATTACGCTTCGAATCATGTAATGAACTAGCATTAACTACTATTCAAATACAGTCTGAATAATTGAGTGGGTAAGAAGGTAAATATTGGATTCAGCATTTTAAAACAAAGATGATATTAGTTGGTAAATGTAAAATCAGTGATTTAGAGAATGAAAGACTTATATGTAAGACAGCCCAAAAGAGATAACTTTAAACGTCACGGAATCGTCAAGTTTTTTTTCAATATGTTTTTACCATAAAGTTTATTTGACGAGATGAGCAAGGCAACATTTTATCCAAATTTCCGTGAAATGGATCTTAAATTGAAACCATAAAGGCTTATTTTGTAGTGCATTTGTTACCAAAGAAAAAAAGGTAACTAACTTCTAATGTCAGTAATAATTTTAACCCCGCGCCTCACGAGCGCTGCGCGGGCGCCGAGACACTCAGTGTAAAATTTCGGCCACATATGGCCGTTCGGGATATATAGAATTATAGAACTAGAACTGACTTGTAAACGGTAGGTTAGTTTCGTCTATAATCTAACGCCACGATTTTGGTGACATTTACAAAGCTTTCATTAGCTATCAGCTTCGTTGCAGTTCTTCTAATAATATGGATTCATGTTACGTTTTGTAAAGTTATCTAAAATTATTATTTACTTATGTATTTGTAATTATGAAAAGAAAAAGGCAGCATTTTTGGTGTTTTGCACTACTAACTTGTTAACTATGAAGTTAATAATATCCATAATTCTAAAATAGGGTCTAATATGACAATATTCAAGTAACTTCGCCTTTGTATTGCATTAAAACGATAGAACGATAGATATACAGATTTACGTAAGTAATTTAAATAGTATTAACATTTAGGGTTAACTAAACTTACGCTGTACTGATTTCAGATTCACTCATATCTTTAAATAAATATTTTTACAGACCCCAAACCTAAGATCAAGAAAAAACCTGTTCACATTATGCTACATTTGCTATTTTAAATATTTTCACTAAATTCAGTATTATCGTCTGGAACTCAATTTAAAACAAACATGGTAATGTACAATTCATGGACCGTATATTTTTTACATCAGACAATCAAGTGTGACCCTATTAAAAATACGATCAAACTAGAAAAGCGATTTTGTCACGAAAATATTCATCAATATTTTTCGCTAGAAAACTTTTCCTTCTAGCCAATACATTGTTTCTTCGCAAGGTGAATCGAATACTTCAGTCATTAATAACCCGCGAAGTAATGGAGCGAAAACTTTCTACGCACGTTTTTCATTAAATCCTCGAGAGAGAGGCGAATTTATAAAATCAATGGGAGCGCGCAATGGAAATTAAGCTGTGAAATATGGCCGCCATCGCCTATTGTTTTTATAGCGAGCTATTAAATAAAGCGGAAAAGTTTGTATGGGGAAAGTTTTAATGTAATAAAAGTGATTGAAATGGAACTTGAAGAATTTGAAAGCTATTGTTGAATTGTATTTTTCATTAAACCTTTCATTACTCTGTTTTGAGAGGACACAAAAGATCAAAAGAAGAAATTAAAAGGTGTAGAACGCTAATCGAAGTGGCTATTTCGATGCTCCGTCCCTTTTGAGTACATCCTAACAAATACCTACTATGCAGCAAACTAGGAGAGGGTAATGATAATAATATGATCACAGTTACTTTCTTAAAATAGATAGGTGGTACAATTGCCAGTATAAAAATTAAAGAAATTCTACATTAGATAAAGAATAAGTAGGTAAATATATCAGTTTTTTCCGCCCGGTTCCTTTGTACCAATTGTAAGCAGATGAGGTAAATGTTAGCTATGGAAACATAGTGTACAACATAAGTATGAAACTTCCACAAGAGCGACAGGACAAGAGTGATCAGACCCGTGCTTTCGCATCGCAATCAAACGCGCTATCGATTTTGTCGTTAGAATCATAAGGTAAAATCAAAATTATGTATACTGTTTTTTTTGGATGAAAGCCTGCCTGTGGAAACTGCGATACCTAGTCTATGTATTCGGAATAAAGTCAAAGATGTTTTCGGCGTTTATTTGCTAATGGTACGGAACCCTTCGTGCGGGAGACCCACTCGCACTTGGCCAGTTTTTATAATATGCGAGTCTGGCTGTATGAACAAGTCATGCATCTGATGGGTAGCACCAACTTTAAATAGCTTATTATAGGAGATCGCAACGTCGCCATTGGTGGAATATCGATTAACGTACATAAAAATACATACAGCCGAATACTAAGCTTCAACTGTAAATGAATGCTTTCAAAGTCATTTGAAAACCATCTAAGGTAATTTGCATTAAAGGTTTAAATTTAAGTATTAAACAGCATTAATTAATACATATATAAAGTTACAAGTTTAAACAGCATATTGTATGTGTATTATGTATGTGTATTTAGGTGACATAATAAATGTGATTATGTCACCTAAATACACATACAAATACAGATAGATATAAATATATACATAAATATGTACATTGCTATTATGCATGTCGATGTCGTGACCATACAAAATTTCACCCATCTAAAAAGCGTCCAATACGCACGGCCTGCCGTGTTACTCCGTCCCTGCTCCGACTCTCCAACGCTACATTAGCGTGACAGTGTCACGATTGCCTAGACTATTTGTGAGTGAAACTCTCGAGTCTTAGCAGTGGGAATATAGATAGATAGATAAACTCCTTATTGCATTTAAATTACAAAGGAAAATAACAATAATACAGAAAAAAAACTTAGAATAAAGTAGCAATTGGCGACTTTACCGCTAGGAACGATTTCTTCCAGACGACCGTAGGACCGAAAAAATAAACATAGAGTGGATATTTATGTTGTATTAAATATATTACCTAAATTAACATTTTATAGTCAGGCATTCATTAGGACGCACCAGGCGAAAATAATTTCAAATGAACTTTAATTACAAAAACAAGTTACAGTGAAAGCATTAATTTAACGTTTATTACAGTGAAAACGTAAATTTAACGTCTAAAATAAAAATGATTACATAATAATGTGAGCCTTTGAAGTATGATAAGCATTTTCACTTTCGCTAAATTTGATAAAGCAAATAAATGCAAAGTAAAGGTCAGAGTAATAATTTAAATTTTGTTTGTAGAAAATATCAAAAGACAAACTTAATATTCATCAAAGCGATATCAATGTTTTCATAAATAAAATATTTCGTTACGATATGGGTTAATGATATTTCGTGCTAAAATGTATCATGAATTTTAATGTCAATACTGCTAAGTAACATTGCTGAGTAAAATATTATTTTTTCGTTTTATACGTGTTCAGAACGCAATTAATATATCCAGTCCAGTAATCCCTAAAATTTGCGTGTTCAAACAAAAAAACCTCTTCAGTTTTAAAATATTAGCATAGATTGACAATAAGTTGATTGGATGAATAAAAGCATAGCAAAATTTTAATCTAAATCTTGACTGGCCTCGTGGCTTAATTGGTAGTAGCTCTGCCTGCGAAGCCGAGGGTCGTGGGTTCGATCCCCACCCAGTGCAAATATTTGTGTTATGAATTCAAATGTTTGCACTGTGTCTGGGTGTTTCTATGTATAATAAGTATGTATTTAAAACTATGTAAGTATTATATCAGCTATCTGGCCGCCATCACACAAGCTTTGCTTATTTTGGGGTCAGATGGTGTTGTGTGTGAATTGTCCACCAATATATTAAATATTAAAAAATGGTGAACATTACAAACGTGCCTACTCAGAGCAAAACTTCGCCGTGCCGTTGGTTCTGATGATAATAGAAATAGTTTTCGTCCCAAAAAGGTAGAAACACGGGTCTCAACATCGATCAACAAAGAGCAAAAGGTCTTTAAGACACTTCCATCTTCATTTCACCGGCGCGGCAGCCCGTAAAACACCCGATAGGAAAACTTATACACCCAATAGTTGTTTAGTAAAAGGTTTTCCATGTCGCTGAATTAGTCACGTGCTGCGCTTATACTGTTTTTGCCTTATGTAATGACTGGCTGCGGCGTTGTACAGTACTCTGCTTGCAGTGTATGAACTGAAGAAACATGCTTCAGCGGGGTTCAGCTAGAATTATACTAATATACTATTCATATCTGTCTATTACGGACGTTCCAGTCAGGAGAACGGCAACTTTTTTTTTTTTTTTTAAATGATTGACGAGACGAGCAGGGCATGTGCCTGATGGTAAGCAACATGCCTGCCACATAACAGCACAGTGACACGCAGCTATTGGAACATGAAGAGCCAAAATCATTACCTAGCACCGCGTTGCGCTCGTCACCCAGAGATCTAAGTTGTTATATCTCTAAGCCCTGTAATTTCTCTGGAAACATTGCCCTTCAAACCGGAACACAGTAATGTTTGCACATTACTGCTTGGCGGTAGAATAATTGAGAAAGGTGTGTCGATCCGGAGCCCTTGCTTCGAATACCACGCGCAGTGCTGTGTTTTCGAAGTTATGTGCGTAATGTCACTACAATTAAAAACGACGAAAAACATCGTGAGATAGCCGCCATGTTCATGGAGTCTTTTGAGGTCATGCGTCATCCTCCAATCCACACTGGGGTAACGTGGTGAATTACGACCTTGATTCTCTCCTTACGAGAGAACTAAGGGGTCCCCTAGTTGCAGGCGTGGGAGGGAATATTTAGTGGCCAAGTGAAGGTTGGCTGATGGCACATTTGTTAGACTACTTGGAACGATTTGCTTTTCTACACCGTTTGAGTCGATATCGAAGACAATCTCAAACATCAGCATTTGAAAAATACTCAAAATACAGACAGGATTCGTACCCATGACCACATCATTATGAAACCAGGCATTATAACATATGCTATGAAAATTCCATAGTAATGGCAGTTGGAAGTTCTCTACTAAAGTTTGTAATAGCGAAAATTCGTGGTGTGTGGTAGGTGGTACTTTAACGATAGTACTTATAATAACAGCTTGTATGAAAGCTTTGAAGTGTGTCGTATCACTTTTACGATAAGTTTTATTACGTACTGGAATTTGAACTTTAGGTCGTTACGGTATAGTGTTACGCAAAACACCTAGTGTCCCATTACCACGTAGACACATTTAGTGTACAGTTACCGATATCGAACAGTTTTTGATCGTCAATGACTATTTTTTGTGCCCTGTGTCCTGTTAAGGACACAAAAGATGTTTCTTTACGTTTCGCCGGGAGAGGATGATTTAGTACCAGTTTTTTTTCTTAAGAGTGATGAGACGAGCAGGACATGTCTTGTGCCTGATGGTAAGCAACATGCCTGCCACCTGCCACATAACAACACAGTGACACGCAGCTATTGGAACATGAAGACTCCAAATCATTACCTAGCACTGTACTGCACTCGTCACCCAGAGATCTAAGTTGTTATATCTCTAAGCCATGTTATTTCTCTGGAAACATTGCCATTTAAACCTGAACACAGTAATGTTTGCACAATACTGCTTGGCGGTAGAATAGCTGGCAAAGGTGTGGTACTTCTCCAGGTGGGCTCTGCCAAGAGTCCGCCTGAATAATATTAACCAAACATAGCTAAGAACCACCGCACGGTAACTAGCTTCCAAACAAAAAACCGCATTGGAATTGGTCGATCCGTTTGAGCTCTACGGTGCCACAGAAATACACACACACACACACACACACACACAGAGAGAGAGAGAGAAGACATCGACGTCAAACTTATTAACATTATTTTTAGTCTGGGGTTATAGTCAGAGATCCCAGAGCTCCCAGACGTCACCTATTTTCTGATGAATGAAATGTGGACGATTCAGTAGAGTTAGTAAGTACTAAGAGCACATGTTTACTAGCTAACTTGCTTAGACGGCCAATTTTGAGATATGGGGTAATGAAGGTTACAAACATTACTTACTTCACGTATAATTCAAGGTTCTAATACTCCCAGACACTTTCCGTCAGCCGTTTTGCTTAACAATTCCAAAATAATAATTTAACTTCACTTAAATTCTCATGCTCCATTTGTAAATATGTTCGTCAGACAACTATTTTGTTTTTTTTTACAACTTTTTACAATAAGATAGACCAACCTAAGGGGGCAATCATCCCCTAAACTCAACTATGTTCTATAAGTAAGAGCGGGAGACTGAGTGAGACATTTATTAGGAAATATTGACTTAAACTTGAGTTTAGGGGATGATTGGCCCCATAGATTGATCTGTCTTAATGGAAAAAACTTTAAAATAGTTGTCTGACGAACATATTTACAAATGGAGCATGAGAATTTAAGTGAAGTTAAATTATTATTTTGGAGTTGTTAACCAAAACGGCTGACGGAAAGTGTCTGGGAGTATTGGGACCTTGTTTTTAAGGATATTGCCTACAACATACGTGAAAATCACTTATTAGATAAAATAATTTTAACAAAAAAAAGAACCGACTTCAAACAGTAAACTAAAAAGTAAAAAATAAATCTCTTTACCACAAAGTAGAACGTATTTTGATTAATTTGAACAGACATGAATAAATAAGTATTTAACAATTCTGAAGTCGGTGCCAAGTAAATGTTGCAACAACATTTCTGTCTATCACACATATGTACCCAACAACTTGTCTATGTTCCAAATTGTTCCGTATAATCGGGCAACATTAAAAATCATAGCGGATCTATGGTTTGACAGCCGGCTGTGAAGTGACGTTGTCGGTTTTTCGCTGGAACATAAAGACGCGTTTTCTATATAATCTGGTTTAAAGTGTTAAAAATAATTGTGCGGGAATACGTTATTAACTGTAATATATCGCTACTGGATTAGTGCTGGACTATTCTGTGAAGTGCGCTACTGGATTGGCCCCGTCTACAACGCAGGATCGTTCTGGAACGGGAAGTCTACGGAACTACTGTCTGGTTTGGTGTTTCCTTATTCCCTTGTTCCGTTCCCTATTCCTAACAACCAAACTGGGCTTTGGACGACGCCGGGAGCAGTAATTGGGTGAGTAATTTTAGGTACCTTGTTTGCAACTAGGGAGTAAATCTTAAAATCGGTATAACGGCATTTAATTTGTTTTTAATTCTCGCTATGGGCCCCGAGACGGTATTTCTGGCATAAATACTGAACATTTTTTGGTAGCAGGAGCGTCGTTGGCCGTAAATACTCCCTTTTTTGTTTTATTTTTCTGGCAAAATATACCGGGTAGGCCGAATATTTGGGGGTTCCCAGTTTATAATTTCTCCCCAAACTGTCGGGAAATTAGTATTAAGTGGTATCCGGTTTTTTAGGTTGCGGATATATTTGTTGTGACATTGTCCGAACTTTAGGCTAATTTAAAATTTAAATTTAAATTTAAAATGGCTTCGGATTTGGCCAACCAGCTCCGATGGTTCGAATCCTTACAAGGATTGGTCGGCCGGAGAGACCGGGAGGAGGCGCTGCTAAACAGGGCAGAACAGCTCGACAGGCGCCTGGAGGTCGCTGAGAGGAGCGCAGGATCGCTGCGGGATGCAAGGCCGTCTCCACCTGAGGAGCAGATGGAGAGGATCGAGGCGGACATGCGGCGCATCCTGGATGTGTACGACGAGGTCTCCGAAAGGGTTCGCCAGCTGGAGAGGTCTCGTCAGGGAAGGGCGAGCTCGGGACCCGTCATCAGGGATGCGGGCTCGGGTGTAGTGGGACGCCTTCCCACTCTGGACTTGCCCAGGTTTACAGGGAACCTGCGGGAGTGGAGCGGCTTCCGGAGCATGTTCGCCTCTCTCGTAGATTCACGCACGGACTTGACGAGGGCGGAGAAGCTGGCCTATCTCCGCACGTCACTGGAGGGGGAGGCACTCTCCCTGGTCCAGCACCTGGAGCTGGACGACGACAACTTCGGCACGGCGATGGAGTTGCTGGAGACGAGGTTTCAAAATCCTCGGCTCCTCGCCGACGCTCACGTGTCACAAATACTGGGGCTGCCGAAGGTGACTGAGAGGTCTCAGTTGCGGCCACTAATCCTCACGCCCGTGAAGGTGGCGTACAACGCCTTGCGCAGCTTGGGACTGCCAGTAGAACACTGGTCGTTTCTGCTGGTCCACATCCTGCTGGGCAAGGTGCCGCTGGAGTTGCGCGCCCGGTTCGAGCGGGAAAGGAGCCTTCACGCCGACCCGAAGGTCTTCCCCACGTTTGAGGAGCTACTTCGGGTCCTGGAGTGGGAGGCGAGGATGGCAGAGTCGGCGCCTCAGGAGGCGCAGCCCGCCGCGTCAGCTCGTGGCCCTGCCGGAACAGGACCGCGACCTACCAATCCCCGCACTCAGGGTGCGGTGAAGCGGACGGCGACGGTGACGAGTGCGTCGGAGCAGGAGTGCCCGAACTGTGGCCAGCTTCACGCGCTGGTGCAGTGTCCGGCCCTGCTTTCGCGGACGACTTCCGAACGACGAGGGATCGTTCGGCGGTTGCGTCGGTGCTACGGGTGCCTGGGGGGTCATTTGTACAATGACTGCCCCACGGCACGGCCGTGTCCTGGGTGTGGGGGACCACACCATCAGCTCTTGTGCGTCAGGAGCGATGGTGCTGGTCGACAGCCCTCAGGGAGGGGGCCCTCCACGGGCGGGGGCGCTCCCACGCAGAGCCACGCATTGTACAACAATGAAGTGGCTACAGCGTGGAGCACACCCCCTCCACCCCAACCCACGGCAGCACCGGGCAGCCCAACAAGGGGCGTCCTACACGTGGCTCGGTCACCGACCTCACAGCCCGCGCGGACGCGGGCGAACTGGAGAGGTGGAAGGGTGATACCGGAGTCACCACTGGGGTCACCTCCCCAGCGTTACCCTTCTCCGCCGCTGGATCCGCGACCGATGGAATGGAGGGCGTACACGCCTCCCCTCCATGAACATCCGAGGCTGGAATACCACCCGCCCTACTTTCGGTATGGCAGGGCGGCCGGATATGCCCCCCCTCCGATGGCCCTTTGCACTCGGCAGCCATATTGGGCTGGGCCCGGTAGTCCGACGGGTTCGGACGGGCCTCGGAGAGATTGACTAGCCTCCGTTCCCTTGGCACAGGATCAACCGGTGGTCCTGCTGCCCACCCTCTAGTTAAGGGTTTGGGGTTCAAGAGGCGACTACGTCCGGATACGAGCGCTCTTGGACACAGGGTCCCAGGGGTGCATTTTAACAACCCGGGTTGCTCATCGCCTGGGCCTGGCTAGGTTTCCGTCACCGACTCCGTTGCGGGGAGTCGGGAACACAGAGGTGCGGTCGGCTGGACAGACCCGCCTCTCCTTCTCGTCCGTACATTCCTATTCGGAAAGGATTGCGGTCAGGGCCACCGTCATGGATTCGGTTGTCGGTTGGCTTCCTCAGGCGGACATAGATCCGGATCTATTGTCCTGTACTAAGGGTCTCAGGTTGGCGGATCCCCGCTTCGGGATGGCGGGTCCGGTAGACCTTTTGTTGGGTTCTGATGTACTGGGTTACATCATGAACGGCAAGCCTAGACTGCTGGATCAGTCTTCGCTGATGGCGCTGCCCACCATCTACGGGAACGCCATTTTGGGAATGGTGGATGAGTGGCAGCAGTCGAATCAGGCTTCTTTTACGGGAACGGCCCTCGCTCAGATCATGGAGAGGTTCTGGGAGATCGAAGAGCCGCCTACCGTGTCTCGGCTGGATCCCGAGCACGTGGAGTGTGAGAACTTTTATCAGGCTCACACTCGGAGAATGGTTTCTGGGCGATTGGAGACTAGGCTGCCTTTCCGGGATAACCCCCCGCGTCTGGGCCAGTCTCGATCATTGGCCGAGAAAAGGCTCAGGTCCATGGAGCGACGCATGGCTCGAGATCCTGTACTTCGGGAAAAGTACATCGAGTTCATGAGGGAGTATGAGGCACTGGGCCACATGTCTCCGGCTCGCGACGACTGGTCGACCATGGACCACTACTTTTTGCCTCATCACGCTGTTTTGAAAGCGTCGACAGGCAAACTCAGGACGGTGTTCGATGGATCCGCTCCGACTTCGACAGGAGTGTCACTGAACCAGTGCCTCCACGCTGGACCGAAGTTACATCGGGATATTGTAGACATCATCCTGAATTTCCGTAGGCATCAGGTGGTGTTGGGAGCGGACATCCGTATGATGTTCCGACAAACGGTCATACACCCCGAGGACAGGAGGTTCCAGTTGATCCTCTGGCGGGAAAGTCCTCAGGACCCTATGATGGTGTATGAGTTGAACACCAACACCTATGGGTTGAGATCAAGCCCCTTCATTGCGATCCACTCACTGCTGGAGTTGGCGGAGCAAGAACGGGCTCGGTACCCACGTGCAGCCGCAGTTCTGGAACGCGACCTGTACGTGGACGACGTTTGCACTGGTGCGCAGACGGTGGAGGAAGCTCTGTTGCTCCGGGATGAGCTTACAGAGCTTCTCGCATCTGGAGGCTATGAGCTTTGGAAATGGCTCTCTAACGACCCCAACGTCCTGGCTGGTATCCCGGACGATCACCAGCAGGATCCGGGGCTCTTCGAGGAAGGTGACGATCCGCACGGGATTGCGGTTCTGGGCATGCAGTATCAACCGGTTGCTGACATCTTCACCTTTCGGGTGGCACTGGAAGCCACACGCGCGTGGACAAAACGGACGGTTTTGTCCACCATCGCCAGGATGTTTGATCCAAACGGTTGGATCAGTCCGGTTCTGTTCGCAGCCAAGTGTCTGTTACAGCGACTTTGGACTCTGAAGGTCTCATGGGACGACCCCCTGGTTGGAGACTCGCTTAACATTTGGCTTCGTTTAATATCTGACCTCGAAACGGTCAATCGAGTGGCGTTGCCCCGTCGCATTCTGCCACCAGGCTGTAGCCGGATCAGCCTGCACGGGTTCTATGATGCGTCCGAGCTGGGCTATGCCGCATCTTTGTACTTGCGTACAGTTGACGCTGGAGGCCACGTCAATGTCACGCTCTTATTGGGGAAGAGCAAGGTAGCTCCTATCAGGACACGACTCACTATTCCGAAACTGGAATTGAGCGGAGCCACATTACTTGCTCGGCTGCTTAAGCACGTATATCAGGAACTGTCCACCTCGATAGACATCCGGAATGTCTATGCGTGGTCAGACAGTCAGGTCGTGCTTGCCTGGTTAAGAGCAGCCCCTCACACTTTGGAGACCTTTGTGGGAAATCGGGTTTCCCAAATCCAAAACATTGGACTGGACATGGTTTGGAGACATGTCCCGGGTGAGTTGAACCCCGCTGATTGTGCTTCGCGCGGCTGTTCCGCGCCGGAGCTAGTTGATCACCCCTTATGGTGGGGTCCGGACTGGCTGCGGGAGCCAGAAGCTTCCTGGCCAGCTCTCGGCGCGGACTCGGAGCGAGCGGAGCTGCCCGGAGTCCGCGTGCATGCGATTGTGGCGGAAGTGCCCCCAGACCCTGACTGGTTGACGGGTCGTTACAGCAAGCTGGATAAGTTGTTGGGGGTAACTAGCTGGATTAAACGCTTCATCCACAACTTTCGTCACCCTCGTCAGAGGAGGAGTGACCAGATCGCCACTGTGGAGGAGCGTCGGAGTTCCTTGCTGCACCTCATTCGGCTGGTGCAGGGTGAGAGGTTTCCGACGGAACTTGAGGCGCTGCGCTGCGGACGCGCTCGCTTGAAGGGTGCGGTCTCCAAGTTGAACCCTTTCACTGATCAGGATGGTCTTCTGCGCGTAGGAGGTCGGCTCCGGAAAGCCAACCTGCCGTACGGCAGCAGGCACCCCCTGTTGCTACCGAAAGGAGGTCCTCTGGTGGACCTGCTGATCACCGATCGGCATATCGGTAACGCGCACGCTGGATGTGGCGCGCTTCTCGCTGTGTTGCAGCGTGAATTCTGGATCTTGTCGGCTCGCAGGGCGGTCCGAAAGGTGCTGTTTAGATGTGTCCCTTGTTATAGGCTCAAGGCGTCTACCATGCAGCCCATGATGGGAGATCTTCCTCCGGATAGGATTTCTCCCTCGAGGCCGTTCGACGGGGTCGGAACGGACTTCGCTGGGCCCTTCTCGGTCAAGTCATCGACGTTGCGTAACGCCAAGGTCGTTAAAGCCTACCTGTGCGTCTTTGTGTGTTTGGCCACCAAAGCAGTCCACCTGGAGCTGGTCTCTGCGCTGTCTACGGAGGCCTTTGTCGCGGCGCTGGATCGCTTTGTAGCGCGAAGAGGAGTACCCTCTTTAATACGTTCGGACAATGGCACAAATTATCGAGGGGCGGCGAATTATTTACGCGAAGTTAATAATTTTTTAAATTCTGGTAATAATAGTTTAAGTTTGGCTCAGCTGGCAATTTAGTGTGCCGGCCTGTCCTCACTGGGGAGGAATTTTTGAGGCTGCGGTGAAGTCTGCTAAAACCCATCTCCGCCGTGTCATCGGGGAGACCGTGTTAACTTGGGAAGAGTTAGTCACGGTACTAGGACTAGGTACTAGTACACGGAGGCAGTGCTTAATTCCCGTCCTCTCTGTCCAATCTCGCCTGACCCTAACGATCTAGAAGTCTTGACGCCGGGTCACTTCTTGATCGGTCAGCCTTTAACCGCGTTGCCGGAGTATCCCTGGAAGGATGAGCGCCCCGGACGCCTGTCCCGTTTTCAGTTATTGCAGCAAATAAGTCAAGACTTCTGGAGGCGCTGGTCGGCCGAGTACTTGCATCTGTTGCAACAACGGGTAAAATGGACAGTTAGGACGGAGGCCCCTCGGGAAGGGGACTTAGTATTATTAAAAGAGGCAAATTTGGCCCCCCTACTCTGGCGTAGGGGACGTATTTTAAAATTGATATCTGGTACTGATGGCACACCCCGCGTAGCGGAGATTCTGGTTTCTGGTTCCAGACTTCAGCGCGCGGTGTCCTCTCTGGCACGCCTGCCTCTTTATTAGATATACGTATTTTTCATGGTTAAAATTTTTTTTTTTTTAATTTTATTGCTATTTTTGGTAAAGGTTTTTTTTTTGGTTTGATTTCCACTTTCGGGTCAAAGTTGGGAATTTCGTTTTTATTTGAGGTCTGGATACTGCTAAATACTAGTTACTAAATACTAGTTACTAAATACTGGTTTTCTAAAATTGAACAGGAGTTCAATTGGTCGGGGGTTTTGTTCCGTATAATCGGGCAACATTAAAAATCATAGCGGATCTATGGTTTGACAGCCGGCTGTGAAGTGACGTTGTCGGTTTTTCGCTGGAACGAAAAGACGCGTTTTCTATATAATCTGGTTTAAAGTGTTCATAATTGTGCGGGAATACGTTATTAACTGTAATATATCGCTACTGGATTAGTGCTGGACTATTCTGTGAAGTGCGCTACTGGATTGGCCCCGTCTACAACGCAGGATCGTTCTGGAACGGGAAGTCTACGGAACTACTGTCTGGTTTGGTGTTTCCTTATTCCCTTGTTCCGTTCCCTATTCCTAACAACCAAACTGGGCTTTGGACGACGCCGGGAGCAGTAATTGGGTGAGTAATTTTAGGTACCTTGTTTGCAACTAGGGAGTAAATCTTAAAATCGGTATAACGGCATTTAATTTGTTTTTAATTCTCGCTATGGGCCCCGAGACGGTATTTCTGGCATAAATACTGAACACAAATGTCAGTTCGATTTACTACTCTACTAATGTTAGCTTCAGCTGTAGTTGTTTTACTTGGCACCGACTTCAGAATTGTTAAATACTTATTTATTAATGTCTGTTTAAATTAATCAAAATACGTTCTACTTTGTGGTAAAGAGATTTATTTTTTACTTTTTAGTTTAATGTTTGAAGTCGGTTCTTTTTTTTGTTAAAATTATTTTATTTTACGATTTTAAGTGATGGCTAGATGAATAATTCTTGAATTAGGTGAGAAGATAAAGAAAAAACTTGACTAGTAGAATAATATTCACTATGATAAAGTGTTCAAATCCAGGATGGTCGGTGTACTCAGACCTGTAAAATAGTCCTCAGTACCCATGTGGGTGCCAAGTTCTCATCAATATTTAAGAGTACATGAATCAAGCACAAACACTAGCTACTGTAAACCGTTAAACAGTTCACATAACTGTCCTTTGTCTTCATCGTCAGACCCCTAATATCACATCCCACCTAGGTATGTGTAAAGTGCTCATCGATACAGCTTTATCAAGCCTATACACAAGGTAACTGCTGTAGATCGTTGAGGAGTAGTCTCGACTGTCTTTCGGCTCCTTCATCGGATCGACTTCAGACCTAAATTCAATTGTAGTGCTTTAAAATACTTAATTGAATCATTTTCAAACGCACTAGTCTACCCTTGCAGTTTTTAAAGGTCTAACGATAAATAATTAGTTACAACGTGATTGAGCAACAAACATCCAAACATAGACATTTATAATGATGATGAAAGACAGTCCCAAAACATCTAGACGTAAAGTGCTCATCAATACAAATTAATCAAGCCCAAACACAAGATAACTGCTGTAAATCTTTGAGGAGTTCCCTCGACAGTATTTTGGGTCCATCATCAGATCGCTTCCAAATCTTCGTAGTGCCAAACCAAAATAAATTGTAGTGCTTGTAAATACTTAATGGAAAAATTAACAATCGCGCTTGTCGCCACTACAATATTTGCAAGTTCTCTTCAATTTCTGCAGGATTCCATCATCAGATCCTGGTTTCCTTATCATGGTACCACCCTTGGAATGTCTCCTATCCAACAAAAAAATAATCATCAACATCGGTTCATAAACAACGAAGTTATCCGCGAACACACATAAAAAAAAATGTTTGTCTGTAAAGTCGGTTTACTGACGATAGAACGTGACAACGTCTTAAGAAAATACTGATGGAATGGTAGCATTTGAATTTGTTTTAAAATAAAATTTCATTTGTTTAATAGATTTTTATGTAAAAAGTAATCAGTAGAATTTAGTCATTTTCAATCAAAACAATGCAAAAAACAATGCAAAAAAGCTTTTAGATGCCGGGGATCGAACCCGGGGCATTTCACATGCAAAGCGAACGCTCTACCACTGAGCTACATTCCCGCTTGAACTACTGGTCGAAATAATTAATACAACTGTAACAAACATGCGGCGAGGTAACGACCGACGGTAACGCGGTAACGGTACATGACGTCATGTTTTGTGGGCGTGCAGCCGGCTTCATCGAATTATAAGACGTTATCACGTCAAAAAAAAAAAAAATATACGGTCGAATTGAGAAACCTACTTTTTTTTTAAAGTCGGTTAAAAATACGTGAAGTAAGTAATGTTTGTATGTACCTTCATTACCCCATATCTCAAAATTGGCCGTCTAAGCAAGTTAGCGAGTAAGCATGTGTTCTTAGTACGTACTAACTCTACTCAATCGGCCACATTTAATTCATCAGAAAATAGGTGACGTCTGGGAGCTCTGGGATCTTACTCTATTAAAAAAGAGTCTGTTCATAGCCTATTAATCTTTTTAACATATCTTTCAACTAAAACTAAAAGGTGTAAGTAGATATCTGAAAAAAAACTATCCAACAGAATTACAGAAACTCGTATAGTTATTAGTCTGTTGTGATTTATTTTCCGCAAGGGGAATATTTGTTACAGAAAACCGATGCTAGTTGGAATAGTTGGTATTCTGCTCGAGTCCATTGGATGCATTTGGAATATCCGCCAGGATTTGCATTTGTGGGGAGCGAAGTAAAAACGCTAACAGGTTTTCTGCTTCGCTAAATAGAGACAAGATTAGTGCTTTGTTCATTTCATTATGTTTTCTTATTAAGACCGTATTCCTAGAGTGTTAGCTATTAAAGTGCACACACACAGTGCGCTTCGAATTCACATTAATTATGCCTACGCACAGCAAAACTATGGAACACGCTGCCTGAGTCTATGTTTCTCAGTAGGTAGACATTTAGAGTACCAAGCAGCAAATAAAAAAAAACATAATCAATTGTTTTCTATATAAAAAAATCACTTAATCAATAATAATAATAAATATTGGTGGACAATTCACACACAACGCCACCTGACCCCAAACTAAGCAAATGCTTGTGTGATGGCGGCCAAATAGCTGATATAATACTTATATAGTTTTAAATACACAGAAACACCCAGACACGGTGCAAACATTTGAATTCATCACACAAATATTTGCACTGGGTGGGAATCGAACCCACGACCCTCGGCTTCGCAGGCAGGCGACGAGGCCAGTCAACCTCAGTCAATTACCTCAACATTATATAATAATTTCGGTTCCTTTTAGATTAAATTTGTGATGATTCGTGATTAGTTTAGAAATAACCGGAACCATGATTTCGATGAATTCAAGTTGTGTTTAACCTGTGTGTTTAACCATAGCAGAACCTTTAATTGTGATTTGCCACTGAAATAAAAACAAAATTTAATTTAGCGTGAATGCATCAAACAATACGGTGCCAAGAAAAATACAGCACGCAAGAAATGGATGGATGTTTTCGCAAAGAACCGGCGCGGCCTTATGTGGCACAATCAGCTGTTTGCAGTATGCATGAAACCATCCCGGAGCGACAGATGCGAGATGCAAAAAGAGTACAAAACATATTAATGTTTGTATACAAGGAATTTTTTGCACCCAACAATAGCATCATCATGAACTGGTGTAGCCAGAACCGAGAAATCGTGCAAACTTCTACGTAATGGCAGGTTTACCTGTATTTTTCAATTGAGTTGATGATAGTATCAATAAAAAAACCCACAAGCCTCTTATTATGTCGATTTGTAAAGATTCCTTCGTAAGAGCGTGACATTTCAGTAAATACATTATGCCTTTTTTTTCTCTTTTTTTAGTCTATCACGATTTTTTTTAGTGCCAGCAATGGCTTAGCGGCTGTAACGTCAAATTTCTCAATCGTAAAGTCATAGGTTTGAATCCCGTCGACACCTTAAAAAAAATTCCACTTGCAGATGTAAGAGTTGATCATCACCACTGTATTTGACGGTGAAGGATAAAATCGAGAGAATACCAGCGAGTTCCAAGAAATAGATGTTTTGAAAACATACACCATCCACCAACCCGAACTTGGCCAGCGTGTTAAATAACCCTTACCTACCCATAATTCGCGTGGTGCCTCTTAGTATTTTCCAAGTAAAGAAGTGATGACAAATTGACAAATGTGGTCAAGGCATTAAAAGTGAACGACAAATACCAAAAAAATCCGACATGTTCCAAGAAAGGTATCTTATATTTATTTAACCCGCATATTTTATTATATTTCCGCTCATATTTAACTAACCCGCACTTGGCCAGCGTTGAGGAATATAACCTTGACTCTCTCTATCTGAAATAAAGCTCTGAGTCCCAGCTGTGGGAAAAGGGCTGATTGTACTATTACATACTTCTTATGCATCAGCGTATAACATGGAACATTACCACTTGGTTTGGCAATTCGCTTTATCAATTAACATAATGACATTTACAGTATGTCAAATATGTAGGTACATTGTATAACTTTTTTGTGTAAAACTTTTTTTATTGATTTAATGTAAATAAATAAATAAATAAATATTGGTGGACAATTCACATACAACACCATCTGACCCCAAACTAAGCAAAGCTTGTGTGATGGCGGCCAGATAGCTGATATAATACTTATATAGTTTTAAATACATACTTATTATACATAGAAACACCCAGACACAGTGCAAACATTTGAATTCATCACACAAATATATGCACTGGGTGGGGATCGAACCCACGGCCCTCGGCTTCGCAGGCAGAGCTACTAACCACTTAGCCACAAGGCCAGTCACAATGTATTTATATGTATCATATTTTTTTAAACATTTGTATTCCTCTGCAGTCCTCTCCTCTGCAGTCCTTTCCTCTGCAGTTCTCTCCTCTCTGTCATAAACAGAACTATTAGTTGCGAAATTTAATTCTCGTCCATCCGCGCTATTTTCGTAAAAAGGCGTTTATTAATACGCAAAGAAATATTTTTTCTTCGCTTATTAATATGTACCTAGTTGTAGAAGTATCATCACTATAGTATTTTTAGAATTTCAACACAATGAATATGTAACGTTTTGAGCAAAAAAGTCGATTGTCCAATCAGCCGACGGTAAACATATCAAACGAATCCTGCCTGGATTAGACGGTAATGAATTTAGCCGTGTGATTGATGAGACTGCCCGATGACTGCTGTACAATTACACGGCACAATGTTCGTATACGTAAAATACGTAGGTATACGCTACCCATGTTGACCATGGCAACACAAATCTTTTATCTATCTATACTAATATTATAAATACAGGGAATGTGCCATTTTCAGATTGACTAAAGAATTCAAATTTTCAACTGCGGTGTAGGTTAAGGAACGCGTTGCCTGAGTGGTGAGGTAAGCATGCTTCATGGTAGACCGCATCGTCGCTTAACATCACCAGAGATGACAGTCAAGTGTAATAGTATAAAAAAAATTGTAAGTTTGTAAGTTTACTTTTTTAATAACTACAATCGAAGTGAAAAATGGCATAGATTCATATTTAATTAATTCTGTTTTTTGACAATAATTAAATAAATATTAGTGGACATTTCACACAACACTATCTAGCCCCAAACTAAGCAAAGCTTGTACTATGGAAACCAGAGGTTGAAATAATACTTATATTTTGACGTGACAACGTCTTATAAATTGGTTTGCCGGGTGACACTTCAAGAAACTGCGTTACGCTCCGCTCACGTTATGCGCTCACAATGAGAGCGAGTGAGAGGGACGCGTTCCTTTCACTTTTTATGTCTGTCTCTCTCGCTCTTAGGCGGGCTAACCACTAAAAGTCGTTGTCACGTAAAACTTTCGCCCGTATACCGACTTTACAGGCAACCAATTTTTTTTATACATCGAAAACACCCAGACACAGTACAAAAAATGTTTGTGATGAAATTACAACATAGTGACAATAAGAAAGAACTGACCATCAACATCCAGGATTGTATCATTCAGTTTGGCGGTTATCAGACCAGAATATCATGAACCTTGATTATACTATTCATAAATAATTAATACATTAACCTCTTGATGGTGACTTTTTCAAGACAAGTTCTATTGATTAATTACAGTTCATAGTTTTTTTTTCTGTTGCCGCGATAAAAAAAAACGATTTGTTTTGTTAAAACTACCTTCAAAATTTTTGAGGGCAGATTCAAATATATTTTTTCATAATTATGATGAATATTTCTTTTATAACGTGGCCTGGATTAAAATACATAGGTACGGTGCCGGTTGTATTTAAACAAATATTTGTATTATATATCCCATCTCATCGTTTGGACGATACACATTCACTGGTGGTACTCTTCCCTAATAGCTCTTAGAATAACTAAACGCAATAGGAAACGGTACACGTATAGCCAATAAACATTCCTTCAAGGCAACGAGCTTTCTTAATGACTCCTACCCCCAGCTAAGTGGTCGCCAGCCACTTAAATTAACTGTATATATACAGAGGATACTATACCTTATTGCCTGGCAGTATAGTGTTATTATTGGAGAAATAATGGACTGTAGCTACGTTATACCAAGTTACAGATTTATACTATTGTGTACTGTTAGTACTTTGTAGATACTCAGAAATATATAAAAAAAATACAGAGGAATGAAGAAAGTTGCGTAAGGTATTAAAATATCAGGCTGAGTCAGCCTAGGCGGAGCGACAATTTAATAAAGGCAGCTGGTGGCGGTAAAAAGTTGTAAAAGCCGAGGAATGATTTCAGTAGCATATTGGAGAGATCTATGCCTAGCAGTGCGAGAGTATGGGCTGATTGTGATGATGACGACGTATATGATATGTAGTAATCGATAACTCGTGAATCCACAATAGCCTAATAGCAAGAACATAAACATGACATCAACACCCTCGTGTTGATGTCACACCACTGTGAGTGGGACCACTCACAGGACCTTGGTTTTTAAGCCAACTGTTATAAAGCCAAGTTGAGGTTGCGCAGTGTGGACGGCGCCAGCTTGGTCAAATAGGATCCGCGATAGCCAGGCAATATAAAGTATCTGTCTTTTCTTTCTCGGCCGGTATTATTTACCTAGTCATCACTATGTTGTAAACGATAACTCGTGAATGCACAATAGCCTAATAGCAAGAACACATGACATCAACACGAGGTGGGACCGCTCACAGGACCTTGGTTTTCAAGCCAACTATTATAATGCCAAGTTGGGGTTGCGCAGTGTGGACGGCGCCAGCTTGATCAAATAGGATCCGCGATAGCCAGGCAACATAAAGTATCTGTATTTTCTTTCTCGGCCGGTATTATTTACCTAGTCATCACACTACAAGATGCCACGAGGCAAGTTGTTGTAAAATGCCCAGGTTGCACCACGAAGAAGTTTCAAAGCCTACACAGCTATCTGCTATTCATATTACCTACAAGCTTTGCATAATTTGGGACTATAAGATTGCGGTTTGTGATATTTATTATAGACTACAGGCCCGTGAACAAAATTTACGTAGTAAATGAACCACCAGGAGACCTATGTAGGATGATAGAAGTGTATAAAGTAATAAGATTACACAATACCATCAAGTCCCAAACTAAGCAAAGGCTGTACTATGGAAGCCAGATAGTTGATATAATACTTTACATACCTAATTGTAAATACATACTATTACACAAATAAACTACTCTAATATAAAAAACAAAATGTAATACTCACATGAATCATTTTACATGGCAAAGGAATCAAATAAACCGACAATGACTAAAACGAAGCCATACGACAAATATCGAAATTATCAGCATGTGATCACAATCAATAAAATGTCATTTTCATTAATCCACGCTAGACCGGACTGCGGTGGCCAACGACAGCCGGGTCGGTATATAACAGTATGGATATTTGTACCACAGGTCCAGTATCTTTTTATTTTTAAATAAAGAGTGACGAGCCGAGCAGGCCATGTGCCTGATGGTAAGCAACATGCCTGCCACATAACAGAACAGTGACACGCAGCTATTGGAACATGAAGAGTCCAAATCATTGCCTAGCACTCCATTGAGGTCGTCACCCAGAGATCTGAGATGTTATATCTCTAAGCCCTGTAATTTCTCATTACTGCCCTTCAAACCGGAACACAGTAATGTTTGCACATTGCTGCTTTGCTGATGACATTGTGGTCCTGTCAGAATCGCTGCAAGAGCTGCAGGAAATGTTGATCAGCTTGGCCGATGCTTCCCACAGGATAGGTCTCCGGATGAATCTAGATAAAACTAAGATCATGCATAATGTACATGTTTAGTTTAGTTTAGTTTAGTTTGACGGGGCTGTTTCCGCACTTAGCCTCTCAAAGTGGGCCATTGTGCGTGGCTCATACTTCCCTATCACTCCAACCATCCCAGGCTATCCCAGAAGGCAAGCAACCTATTCAGGTTGTTGAAGGCCTCCGGGACTGCTGCTGGGGAGTGGAGGAATTCTGCCCGTTGATCCGCCACGCTCCTGCATTCCACAATCACATGCTGTGGCGTTTCTTCTTCCTCCATGCATCCTCTGCACAGAGGGCTATCTGTTACACCTAAATTGAATAAGTGTTTGTTAAGGGGACAGTGGCCAGTCATAGTACCTATGACTTTACGGATCTTATCCCTGCTCAGTCTGATAAGGTTGCGGGCAAGTTTTTTTGTTGCTACCGGAACAGCAATTTTTGTTTGCCTGCAACCTTCAATGTTTCTCCATTCCATTGAATGTGCTTTTTCGGTATTTTCCTGCAGCCATGATTTTATTTGGGCCTGAGGTATAGGCATTAAAGGTTCCGGACCGTATGTTATTGCCTTTGCTCCTCTCTTGGCCAGTTCATCTGCTGCATCATTACCTAGTGAGTCGCTGTGTCCTTTAATCCATTGCAGGGTTACTCTGTTCGTCCCTGTTATGGATTGGAGTGCATTGTGACATTCCAGTATAAGGACAGAGGTTATAGTGTTGTTTTTTAGGGCTTGAAGCACTGACGCGCTGTCGGAGACAATTTTGATGTTTAAGTCCCCGACATCTCTGGCTGCGATCGCCTGTGCCGCCCTGGTGATACCGATACATTCGGCTTGAAAGATTGTGTTTAACTTACTTAGTGATGTTGATATTTTTATGTTTAAATCATTTGAGAAGACACCGGCTCCTGTACCTTGTGAGGTTTTGGAGCCGTCTGTGTATATCCTTACTTCTCTGCTACCAGAGCTATCTTTTAATTCTGCATTAAGTTGGATATTGTATCTTCGATCAAAGACGTGTTGGCATATTGTTCTATCCATGGGTGCCTCGAGAAGTGGTATTTCTTTCAGCACCCGTTTCAGAACTTTTGTGTGTTCTGTTTCTGTACCCTGTTTCCACAGTCCATGAGCTCTTAGTCGCAGGGCGGCTGCAGTGGCCTCCTCTTGTATGACTAAGTGTAGAGGTCTCAAATTTAAGAGATACTCCAAAGCGGCTGATGGTGTGGTTTTCATGCATCCAGTGGCTGCTAGGCTTGCCAGGCGTTGCAGACTTTGGAGTTTGGCTTTTATTGTGGTCAGTTGTGTTCTGGGCCACCACACAACTGATCCGTAGGTCAGAGAGGGTCTAATCACTGAAGTGTACAACCACAGTGTAATTTTTGGATTGAGACCCCATTTTCTCCCAATGAGTCTCCGGCATTGCCAAAAAGTTAGACAGGCCCTCTTAATTTTTGTATCTATATGACTCGCCCAGTTCAGTTTATTATCAAGGATGATGCCCAGATACTTCACTTGCGATGATAGGGTGAGTTTGGTATTAAATAATTTTGGGAGTTGTAGTTCTGGTAACTTTCTTTTGTTGGTGAAAAGAATGAGCTCTGTTTTTTTCGGATTTACTGACAATTGATGTTCGCCACACCATTTCTCTACAATCTGAAGAGCCGAGCGCATGGACTTACAAAGCACATTTTCAGCGCTTCCGCTAATCAGTATAGTGAGGTCATCCGCATAACCAATAGTAGTGTACCCTCTGTTATTTAGCGTCTTTAGGAGGCTGTCTACTACTGTGTTCCATAATAGTGGTGATAGGACGCCACCCTGGGGGCATCCTTTTACTACCTTTGCCCTTATGGTAGTGTTCATCACTATCTGGACTGCTCTTTTACTGACCAACTCGGTGATCCAGTTCCTCATCACTGGTTCGACCTTGAGTTTGCATAGAGCATGGTTTATGCTGTTGTGCATTGTTTTATCAAATGCCCCCTCTATGTCTATAAAGGCTGCAAGTGTTGAAAGTTTGTTTGTAAGAGCCGATTCTATCTTTTGCACAACCATATGCAATGCTGACTCTGTTGATCTACCCTTTCTGTATGCGTGCTGCTGAGGATGCAGTTGTTTATGTTTTAGTGCCCCATCTCTTAAGTGTCGGTCCACTAATCTTTCTAACGTTTTTAGAAGGAAAGACGTTAGGCTAATAGGTCTAAACGATTTGGCGTGCGTGTAGTCCTCCTTACCGGGTTTTGGTAGGAAAATTACTTTCGCCTCCCTCCATGTTTTCGGGATATATTTAAAGGCTATACAGGCCCTATAAATTGGTAAAAGGTGCTCTGTTACCTGGTTTGGTTGCCATTGTAGTAACGCTGGGAATATACCATCCAGCCCTGCGGATTTGAAAGGTTTGAAGCTTTTAAGTGCCCATTTTATTCTATCCGCGGTTACTACCTTATTTGCTACTTCCCATTCTTGGGTTGTTGGTGTGCAGTGGTTTTCTTCTGGCCACTCTGGTTCTCCTGTGATCTGGCATCCAGGAAAGTGAGTCTCCAGAAGTACTGCACTTGTTTCGTTGTCTGTGTTTGTGTAAGTGCCGTCTTCCTTTTTTAGGGAGCCCGGGAGGTTGAGCTCGCCTTTGGCTAGAACTTTCTTTATTCTTCCGGCTTGGTTTGTTGAATTTATGCTATTACAGAAGTTGTGCCAGGATTCCGTTCTGCGGAACCTGATTCGCCTCTTGTAATGCTTTTGTGCAGCTTTGTAGTTGTCCCAGTCCACCATGGATCTGGTGTTTTTTGCCCTGTTATAGAGCGTCCTTAGTTTATGGCGTAGTCTCTCGAGTTCTGGCCCCCACCAAGAACCCTTACCTACGTTGTTTGATTTTACCACCGGACATGCCAGTTTGTAACTATCCAATAGTGTTTTTGTTAGCAATTGTACGTTCGTTTCTATGTTGTTTGTACAAAGTGTTGTGTCAGTTAGGTGTGTGTTTCCTAATGTTTTGTTTAATAATGCTGTATACCTTGTTATATCGGTTTTACGGGGGTTACGATATGGAACAGGGTCTGTTGACTTATATCGCAGTTGGAAACAAACGCGGCGGTGGTCCGCAAAAGATGGCTCGTTTGATACGTGCCATCCCTCGATTTGGCTAGCCACCGCGTTGGTTGCCAGTGTAATATCTATGATAGTTTGGTACCTAGAGCTTACAAAAGTAGGTTCCGTACCCCTGTTCATAATGTTGAGGTTTGTCTGGAATAAATATTCGGCTAAAGACTCACCCCTTTTGTTGGTATTTCTACTTCCCCACAGCGAGTGGTGAGCGTTGCTGTCCGCGGATGCGATCAGCTCCCAGTGATGTTCTTCGCAGTGTTGTACCAGGTCGGCCAGTTCTTTTGGGGGAATATCCCCCTCACCCGGCAGGTACACTGATGCTAGTACTAAGACGGTTTGGTTTTCTGTAGTAAGTCTCACTGCTGTGAGGTCTCTAGAACAGAATTGGTTAAGCAAAGTGGCTGTTGTTGTTTTAGGCATATAAATACATGTTCTTGGGGTTTCAACAGTAGTGTCTACCATTAACTTACCTCCGATGTTACTGAGACCGCAGATTTTATTATTTTTGATCCAGGGCTCCTGGATCATGGCGACGGTCTTGCTGTTCTTCTCCAGCACTCTGCGTAGAGTGGCCGCCGCTATCTGCTTGTGCTGGAGATTGGTCTGGATGAACTTGAGGGGGCTATGGGCTTCGCAGGACGCCATCTTCGTCACTGCTGCAGCACCCCTCACTCGGCAACGGTGAGACTACTTCCACCTCGCTCAAACTCTGTTTGAGGGCGGAAGCTGAGGGCTCCGGAGTCGACGTCTCCTTTGCCTCAGTCTCACTCGTTGAGGTTGTTTTTGCGGGTTGTTTTTCCGCCGTTTTCGCTTCGACTGTGGAGAAGAAGCGGATGTACCCACTCCCCGTAATGTGGGCTACCCGGCGGTCTCGGTCCAGGATCGTCTGTTTCTGGTCTTCAGGTATTCCCAGGGTAAGGTGCACTACCTTATCCTCGGAGCCCATAGCGTCCTGTGGTTGGTCGTCCACGGTCATATCGTAGCACTGCCACGAGTCCACATTGTACCACGGATTCTGGGCACAAAGGACTCGCTGCAGTATGGCAGGGTCGGTAATGCTGGTATGAATTAGAAGCCCAGCCTTGAGCCTCTTCTTCATGTCCGACTGCCTGATGACCGTGAGGGTGGTGTCAGGAATTGGTGACTCTATGTTTTTCACCTCTTCTTCCAGCCAGCTGAGCGAATTCGCGTCCTCGCACCACATCGCTAACGCCCCGTCCAACAGGAAGGGTCGACCGCGGAAAGACGGTGCGGGCGCGCTCGAGGAAGATGGAGACAGTGCGGTTTGGATAACTTTGCGAGCAACAGCTACCCTCACCGCCTCTGCCTGGGTCTGCGAGAGGTCCCTCTGCGGGACGGTAGTAATCACCACCTTCAGGTGGGATTGAGCCGCGTCTGCGTAGCTCACCGTCCGTTTTGTTTTTGGGTCGGTCTTCGCGCGTTTGGCGTCCCCTCTGGGAGATTGGGTCTCGTCCAGGCGAGCGCGCTTCGATGAAGCTCTCTCGTCCGTCGAAGACCCTTTCCCCTGCTGTTCCTTTTCAGGAATGGGAGCCATCGCAGCGGTCCGTCTACCGCGAGCACCTCTCGGTTTCCTGTTCTTCCCCGATTGGCTGGGAACTGGTGGTGGTGGTGGCGGTGGTGGTCCCGCCCCTGTAGAGGTGGATGGTGTGGGTTCGCGCTGCGTTTCCGCTGCTGCGATGATTTTGGGTTTGTTAGGCTGAAGTGCTTTCCTTCTCGCGCGCCTGTTATGGCGAACGCGTTCTGGTCTGCTCTTCTGCCCTTGGGTTTGGGTGTCAGCCTTCGCGTGGGTGGACTCCCTTTTGCAGGGACGCTTATGCGTGACTACAGTCCACGGCGACTTGACTGAGGGTTGAGTTGCTGGGATTGCCTTCATGAGGCCTGATAAATCCAGGCTGGAGCCTGGTTGAGAGCACACGTTGCCCCCCCCAGAATACGAGGGGCAGACCGAGCTGGGCTCGGTGAGGGATTCTCCGCTGGCTGAGCCAGTGGTACCCTCCTGGGGTAAAATCTTTTTTCGTTGTGCCGACATCATTAGGGTTTTTGAGCTGGATTTTAAAACTCACACACAACCTGCCCTTGGTATGTGTGGCGCAACTTTTTGGGGGTATTTGGTGCCCCAGGGCCTTGTGGGCCGGAGTTGTGGATATAGGCCGCCACGGTTCGGTCGTATGTGTGGGCTTGTATAGTGTGTCTGAGTGTAGTTGAGTGTGGTGGTGTACTTTCTAAATGAGGCGTGATTGTGATCTGTATGTGTGTGTGTGGTTGCGTGCCTAAATGAGTGGTTGTATGTGGTGTATATGTGGTGTGCTTGTGTAGTGTGTGTGGAATGGTGGGATATGGTGGGGGGAATTTGGGACAAGGAGAGGGCATTGGGAAAGAAATGGGGTTCGGCCAGAGGTTTTTGTTATACCAATTACAGAGGGTAATCGGTCAAGTAACAGGCGGCAACCTCGAGAAGGATAGTCCACTGGCCTTGTTTAGGGGATCACTGCGACCTGCGCTACTCCCGAAACCATTTGCCAAACCCAGTATCGGACAGATACTGGGAGTAGGGGAATCACCAATCAACGTATTGATTGATCATTCCCCCGCCCTTCATGTACAATGTACATGTTACTCCGAGACATATCCAGGTCGACGGGACACTTCTGGAGGTCGTTCAAGAGTATGCCTATCTTGGTCAGATTCTCCAATCAGGTGGCGCAAACTTTGAGAAAGAGATCGACAGGAGAATTCGACTGGGCTGGGCAGCGTTTGGAAGGCTTCGCCACATCTTCTCGTCGTCCATTCCCCAATGCCTGAAGACGAAAGTCTTCGATCAGTGTGTCTTACCTGTGCTGACTTACGGAGCCGAGACGTGGCCACTCACGGTAAGGCTGGTCCATCGATTTAAGGTCACTCAACGGGCTATGGAGCGGGCTATGCTCGGTGTCTCTTTGAAGGACAAAATCAGAAATGAGTTAATCCGACAAAGAACTAAAGTGACTGACATAGCCGGCAGAATTAGTAAGTTGAAGTGGCAATGGGCTGGCCATATCTGTAGAAGAGATGACCATCGCTGGGGTAGGAAAGTACTGGAGTGAAGACCGCGAACCGGCAAGCGTAGAGTGGGACACCCTGCAGCCAGGTGGAGCGACGATCTGCGAAAGGTCGGCGGTCGAAAGTGGATGCGCAATGCAGAAGACCGCACCTTGTGGTGTTCATTAGGAGAGGCCTACGTCCAGCAGTGGACGAATATCAAATAGGCTGATGATGATGATGATTGCTGCTTGGCGGTAGACTGGCAAAGGTGTGGTACTTCCCCAGGCGGAGTCTGCCAAGAGTCCTACTATTATTGAATGTTTCTGGGATAACTTCAGAGGACTACAATTTTGATAATAACAAAAAGTATAGTTTTTAACCGCCTTCAAAAAGGAGGAGGTTCTTTTTTTATTATTTAAATTTTACAGCTCCACAGACTCCGAGGTCCGTGACCTTTGTCATTCGTTTTCTTTTTATTACATGAATCTTGGATTGGAGAAGAAAAGGAAATAGGGGAGAGTAGGGAACATTTTCTTGCTAATTCTAGGACTATTTTATTTTCTGAGTCGCCTCCTCCCGGCTCAGCGCCTCCACCACGACTGCATTTCTATCCTTGATGGCCATCTGCATATTGAACTCTCGGGTGGTCTTCGGTGTTGCAGACAACGCTCGCCGCACGAACCGACCGATGGCGTCATCGGTGTCGTCACCGTAGTATGTGAAGGTCCCCGTGTGCCGTGAGATTGCGACGACCGCATGAGGCACGCTCTCGTGCAGCTTCGTGTTTGCCTTAGTTTTTATTGCGATTACCGACTCGTATGTTAGTCCCTGAGCTTCATGGATGGTAAGGATGCGTGACCCGGTGCCTGAACCATAACCCTGGTTTGTCAGGGTCTCCTTCTCCTCTTGAGTGTGAACAAAAACGAGGGTGTTTGGTTGGGTGTTGGGTATTTGCGCTCCCTTATACCTTCTCTGCTCTAGGGACTTTATACGAGGCGCCGAGGAGTACATACCCGAGTATATTTCCCTCAGCGCATATGCGACGTCCATTGGGTTCCAATGTGTGCAGAGCAACTCTTGGCTGATCTTTGTTACCAGGTTCGGGCGGTGATACCTCATTTCGAAGAGATTTTCCCTATCGATATAAGGCAATTGATTGACATCTCCGATGTGGACAATTTCGCCAGCACCAGATAGGCGTGAGACCATTACAATGGCTCCGAAATAGTTCATGAGGGCTTCATCCACCATGAAGCGACTGAAACTCTCTTTTCCGAATCCATTTACGAGAGCAGAAGCCATAGTTCCCTGGTTTTGACCAAGTTTCCATTGCGGTGCGATAGCTTTTCTCTTAGATCTTTTGCTGCCTCAGTTATTGTTGTGATGATAGCGCCTCTGTCCACGTCGATGTGTCTAATAACCCATGTTGTCTTTCCACATCCCGGAACACCATTGACCCATTGTATTCTTGGTACTTCCCAATTTTCCCAAGCCGCTGTGACACTTGAGTTCCCTTCGATAATTTTGGCCATCTCTAGGATCTTGTCGTCCAACATAATTTTGGTGCATCGGGCGGTAACTACTATGGGGTCGTTTGGTGGTGTCGCATATACAGGCATTCCCACCCGCTCTGTCTCTTTCTCGTTCAGTGTCACGAAGCCATTTTCTGCACTGTAGGCTGCCATATACTGTCCTGTCATGGTTCCCTTGATGACCCGGGAAGTAACATTGTTGTAAATGGCTGCTTCGGCCTCCTCGAGTTTCGCCTTTAATAGGCTTTCACTTCCAAGGAGGAGGTTCTTAATTCGATTGTATGTTTTTTGTACGTATGTTACGCTATAGCGCCGCCAATAGATTAAAGCATAGACCATTTTCTATGAAAAAAAAACAACTGGATAGAAAACCATTCCGGGGTAAACTGCGGAGTGATATTAGTATTAATATAATAAATGTAAAAGTTCGGATACATGTTTGGATGTTCGGATACTCGGATGTTTCGGGTATTTGTTGCTCTTTCACGTTTAAACAGCTGAACGGATTGTGGTAAAAGTTTTAACAAGTCCTTACTGCTACAATAACGCCACCACTCCATAAATACATATGGCTACAGTATTAACAGATCGATGTAATTTGTCGCTATCGCAATACTAATATCGTACTGATATCTATGGCGATCATCGCTCATTGATTGCGGATAATGAAATTGTTGGTTATGATACCTGTTCCTTTGTATTAGGTATTTGTATAATATGCTAATGATGTTCATATTTACTTTGTGTCCATACCACTATTCGCCCGAACTTCGCCAGTATTTAGTAAAAGTATCGTATCTCTACTAAATGGCCATAAAAGAAAATACTGGTTCAGTAATGTTTCATACAAAAAATTTGACAAAACATCATTTTTAAAACCAACTAATCGTATGATATTCATTGCAAAAACTTTAAAATTAAAAAATGTTTTATTTTACAAAACACGTTTCGCATAACATTTATTTATCGCATAATCATACATATGAATACAGATGACATACTAATACTTACAATACTGGTATAATCATCACTACCTACATAGTATAAAACAAAGTCGCTTTCTCAGAATTAGAATCAGAATCAGAATCATTTATTGCAAAAACTGTGTACAAAGGTGATGTAATACATAAGGAATATGGAAACAACAGTTCTACCCTTTCCGGGCATGCAAAAATAACGCCATATAGGCATGAGGTCCTCTTTGTCCCTATATACCTATGTATGCTTAAATCCTTAAAACTACGCAACAGGTCTTGATGCGGTTTGTTTAATAGATAGAGTGATTCAAGAGGAAGGTGTTTAAGTAGAATACATGAATAGTAGAGAGACACTGCAAATTTTAAAGATTTCTAAAACAATGTCATAAATAAATACAATTTTTGCGCTTAAATTGCAAACGCTGGCTGAACCCTACGAGATAGATCAAAATAATGTACAGCAGTATTGTACACCTTAAAAAGGTCTACAAAAAGCTAATAAAATTTTTGTACATGTCTGTCTCTTAGGGATAATCCAAAATTAGTGATTAGGGATAAATCATTTTTAGTAGTATATTTAGTATCAGCATTGCACCCGTGCGAAGCCGGGGCGGGTCGCTAGTATAATAATAACAGGGAAGTAAGAGGCCCAGCCGCTTAGAAGCACTAGTTCTTATGCCCATCTTCAAGCCTGTCAAGTTGCTAGAGTTCACAGAGATTCGAGCTGGATTCAGTGGAGCTTGAGACGCCTTGGTTCGCAAGGCTTCGCCTCGCCCTACAACTTGCCCAAGTATGCTCACTTTATCGATCGATGCTAGGACTTGAACCCCGACCGATCGTATGCATAATTTCACAACGCATGCAATTCCAAACTCCAAAGAACAATTCCTTAAACTGCGAACGTCAGGTATGAAATTGTATGTAGAAATATTTACTTACAAACATAACGCATGCTAAAAAGTTAGCTGGTCTTAAATACCAATTTAATTTGATTTTCGTGATGTGTCAGATAATGTGAATGTACCGATAGTGGCCTTGATCATCTAGATCAGTGGTCAGCAACCTTTTAGCTGTGATGGGCAGCAAGGTGAAAAAAGTAAATAAAAGTGAGCCGCACTTCTAAAAGTTTGTAATTCATTTGCTTTGAGCGATATTGAGTTCACGGGAAGTACCACGTAAATTTGATCTCTTGCGAGTGTCGAAAGCTTGCAGCATAAATGGCTGTATCGCTTAGAAGTTTGATTTTTCACAGCTTCAAGGGAAACACGTAATCATCTAAATCACTTCATTGTCGGATTGTCTATCTGTCAAGACTTTTTTTCTCGATGCGTACCTGAGCATTTGATATGAATTTCAACTTGATACCTCCACGTCTTCCTGAGAAAGAAAGTCTTGACAGATAGACAATCCGACAATGAAGTGATTTAGATGATTACGTGTTTTCCTTTTAAGGCACATAGCTTTAAAAAATGCCTTGGTCGAAAATACGACGAAGATGACGAATGTATGTTGCAATAGCATCGATGATTGTTCATTCTGGCTACATCACGAACATTTTAATTAACACGCGGAGTCGTAAAACAATGCACGTCACAACCGGATGCACGTTCGGAATTCATTTCGCGAAGGCTCGTGACGTACAGTGATTGGATGTTGTTAACTACTCTATTCGATACTTTTAATTAGTTTTATGAAAAACAGAACGAGAAAACATAGAATTTATGTCACAACAGAACAGAAGAACATAGCAAGAAAGAAAAACCACAAGCTTCTATTTTAACTAGGAGTGCTTTGCGTGCTACCCATGCAGTTCACGTTACTTTTTCCGGGATAAAAAGTAATAATCATATAACAGCCTACTAAAATGTTCCCACAGCTGGGACTCGGGGTCTTCTTTCACAAAGAGAGAGTCAAGGCCTTAATTCACCATGCTGGCCCATTGCGACTTGGTGGATGACACATGACTTCGAAAGATTCTAGGCACCTACTTGTCGTACCGTTTTTAAGTTAGTGGCATTACACACATGACTTCGTAAAGACAATGGTGATTGGAGAGAAAAGCTTTAACTGCTGTGTATTTGAGTACAACACAGTAGGTATTATTTCATCTATTTGGCTTAAAAGAAAGTAGTGTCCAAGAGCCAACTCATTGCATTTATTTAAATAAAATTTAACTAAATATAATTTGAAATGCAACTCCTGAACCCACCTTAAAAACTTATTAGACAATGTTCACATGAACGAATCGTACAAGGCAAACATCAATCAATTGTAGTCGTGCATGCAAGCATATACCATTCGCCCCTTATCGATCATCGTTCATATTTGTAGTGGTAGGACTCTTCACATAGTCTGCCTGGGGAAGTTCCACACTTTTGCCAGTAATTATACTGTCAAGCAGTTTACAAATTACACAACATTACAAATATATTACATTACATATATACATTACATACATTCTGGTTTGAAGCGTAATGTTTCCAGAGAAATCATATCTCTGGGTGACGCGCAGTGTGTTCCAATAGCCCAACGACAATACCCATTTGACTGATCGTACTACTGCCCCTCCTTAGCGTTTTAGTAGCAGAATTGCACGTTTAACCTTAATAGAAACCCGTTGATGTCTCTCTTTGCATCCTGCTCTGTCATTTGAAGTTTGTTTAACTCTATCTCGTTTTGTGGAAAGTAGTGCAAGTAACACGGATATTCGGCTAATCACAAGCGCGGCATTGTGCCTCGTCCTGCGCCCCCGCTGGTGAGTTGTGATAGTAGGCGAAATTCGTACCATCATCGATCAACAGGGTATCTAATCTGTGCAACAGCTGCTTGACTTTCCTTGTGAAAAAATACCCCGAATGTGAGAGTGTGGCTCTGGGAACATAAGTATGTTGGTTTTACTAACTAGGAGTATTTTAAATACTTGTAATGTTTAAGCACACGCTCATACAAAGTCAAAGTCAAAGTCAAAGTTCTTTATTCATAAATGTACAATTTACACGTCAATTTTAAAAACAAAAAAGAGCATACAACGAGTATACATTTTTAAAGTTTAAATTTAACATTTTATTGTACGATAATGAGTATCGTACAAATAAGTGTCAACCATTAAAATATAATATGTATTTATTACAATTGTAATGAATAATGTCATTATTTTTACAATTTTATTGTAAGTTTACCATCACTCTTTAAAAAATCGCTGTAACTATAAAAAGTGTGATCGATAAGCCAGCTTTGTTATAAAAAGTTTGATTTAACTATTTTAGGAAGAGTGTTATAAACTTCCGGTTCCATAATGTGAGTCAGCTTTTCCGATCTTGTGAGGGAATGTGGTATACTATCCAGCTTGTCAGCGTTGCGTATATTGCAAGAATGTCTCTCTCCTCGTGTGTTGTATGAGTCTAAGTTATTTCTGACATACACAGCCACTTGGTAGATCAAGATTGCAGGCAACGTAAGTATGCCAAGCTCTTTGAAATATGGTCTAACGGATGTGCATTGCGACCAAAGATTAGTATATTGTCTTTGATTGCGACACACCCACGATGGCACGTACGGCACGTTTTTGGGCGCGGAACGCACGTTCCCAGTCGGCAGCGCGCGCGTATAGTTCGGCGCCGTACTGTAGCCGGGAATGCACCGTGGCGAAGTAACACGAACGAGACACATCCGCAGACACCACTCGGGACACCCGTCTTAGTGCAAAGCACGCACTGCTTACTTTAGCACACATCTTGTCGATGTGGTGTTCCCAAGTCATGCAGCGGTCAATCTCCAACCCCAGAAATGTTGTATTTTGTACCTGCTCAATCCGGACACCGTCAAGCAAGACTTTTAGCGGTTTTACAAATACCGACACGTTGTTCAAGCACTTTTTTTTTGTAAACATACCTAACACAGAACTGTCTCACGATCTAAATCATTATTTCAATACCTTGACGTTTCAGCAGCGTTGCAATCGCCGTGGTCACGAGAAGACATGTTGTAACGTTCCCAAAATGTCGAGTACTACAAATATTACCTCTATAAGTAAACGCAAAAGTTTGTAAGTATGGATGGATAGATGGACGTTTGTTACTCTTTCACGTAAAAACTACATTACGGATCAGTCTTAAATTTGGAACATAGATAGATTATAGTCTGGAAGAACACATACGCTACTTTTTATCCCAAAATAACGGGAACGGGAACTACGCGAGTAAAACCGCGGTGCACTGCTGGTTTAATAATAACTTAGATCGTGATTACGTTATATTTGTTTGTAGGTGTTATGTTGATAAAAAGAAATCAAATCGCGAAAGTAAAAAAAAACTATATATTTATTTTGTTTCTGCACTTGCACACTCTATGGACCCATTTATTTTACTCTGCATACATGGAGATTCGATTCCGCCACTCAGCGCAGACCGATTCAATTAAAACGCTTTTGTTAGCGTTAGATCTAGTCGGGGTTACCATTAGGTCGATTTTTATTATGAATTTCCATGTTCGACATCGTTCAAAATATCTGATACTAGCTGCCCGCGGTTTCACCTGCGCAGTTTTTGATCCCGGATTAAAAAGACCTATTAGTTATTTTATTAGACCATAAAAATAGAAAGATACCTATCTTTCTATGTTTTTTATCAAGTTTCATCCAAATCCCTTTACTAGTTTTTGCGTGACAGAGTAACAAACATACACCCATACATTACGTGAGGTGGTTTAAGAGATATTTTTTATTCCATGGTGATATTTCATGAGATTTGGCTGAATCGCCCTCTTCCGTCCCCCATTTAATTTATACATTTTAAAACAAATACACGGGTAACTCACGTATAAAATAGTCAGAACAGTCCGACTCGAGTTTCGATCGCGTCCGGCGATCTTCTTCAAGGCGAGTGCGCGCGCATGTTCGCAGCTCGATTAGCTCGATTATGTGCTAATCGAGCTGCGAACATGCGCGCGCACTCGCCTTGTATTTGTTTTAAAATGTGTAATAACCACGTTAGTTTTCATATTTAATTTATACCTAATATTAGTATAGGTACTTATTTAAAGAAAGAAATGATTGCTGTTTAGTAGTAGTAGGTCTCTTTGCTCTGATGTCTCTCTCTTTGAACAACACGCTAGTTGTTCTGCCGCCGAGTAGTAGTGTGCAAACATTACTGTGTTTCGGAATGAAGGGCAATGTGTCTAGAGAAATTAATACTGGGCTTAGAGATAAACCACCTTATATATCCGGGTGACGAGCGCTGTGCAGTGTTAGGTAATGATTTGGACTCTTCATGTTCCTATAGCTGCGTGTTACTGTGCTCTTATGGGCATGTTGATTTCCATCAGGCACATGTCCTGCTTGTCTTGTCACTCGATACTGTTTAAAAAAGTAAAATTCCTGTTTTGACGCTCAGTGTGGTCACATGTCGTTAAAACGTATGCGCTCGACACCATCCCTATTGTAAGCTTTTTGACATGACAACGTCATTCCCGTTCCAATTAACCCATTCTGCCATTCGTGTAATTAGTAATGGCAAAACAAATATCGCTGTTATTGCGATATGGTTTGATTCCACTGAAAATACGGTGAGGCGGCGTTTGCTGGCGATAGCAGTTCTAAATTTAGAGTCACGTCACTAGTATTCCATAATTACGTATAATTTACCGAAATTCACCATACGACCACGGTTAATTTTCTATAATCCTATAGAAAATTAACCGTTAATTTTCCACGGTTAATTTTCTATAATCCTGTAGAAAATTAAACGTGGTATATAATAATTTGGCCTTGTGGCTTAGTGGGTAGTAGCTCTGCCTGCGAAGCCGAGGGTCGTGGGTTCGATCCCCACCCAGTGCAAATATTTGTGTGATGAATTCAAATATTTGCACTGTGTCTGGGTGTGTCTATGTATAATAAGTATGTATTTAAAACTATATAAGTATTATATCAGCTATCTGGCCGCCATCACACAAGCTTTGCTTAGTTTGGGGTCAGATGGTGTTGTGTGTGAATTGTCCACCAATATTTAAATTTATAATTTCTATAATCAATTACTAATTGTAAAATCGTAAGTTTGGATTTTAGATGTTTTTTTTTTTTTTATAAAATATTGGTGGACAATTCACAAGTTTGTTGCAAAGCCATGTCGGAACGGCTCAGCGGTTGAAATTTGGAACTCTAGCCCCAAAATAAGCATAGCTTGTAGTATTCCCATAGTATTGGCTCTCAGCTAGCTAGGCTATAAAAGTTCTAGTGTAAAAGTTTGGATGTAGGTGCTCAATCACGTAGGAGCAGCTGAACGGATGGGGTTGAAATTTGAAACACAGGAAATTTGACTGGCCTCGTGGCTTGGGTAGTAAATCTGCCGCGAAGCCGAGGGTCGTGGGTTCGATTCCCACCCAGTGCAAAAATGTATGTGATGAATTCAAATGTTTGCACTGTGTCTGGGTGTTTCTATGTATAATACGTATGTATTTACAACTATATAGTATTATAATTATAAGCGGCCAAATAGCTGATATTATCAGCTATTTGGCCGCCATATTACAAGCTTTGCTTAGTTTGGGGTGTGTAAATTGTCCACCAATATTTATTTATTTATTTAGTTAAATAATACTCTGGCATAGCACAGAGGCTACTTTTCGTCGCGAAATTACGACAACTAGGAGGAAAAATGGAGGGTAAAACCGTGAGGCGCTGTTAGTAATTATAACCATAAATATACATGGAAATACTCAGAATAGAACAAACATTAGTATACATCACAAACATACTCGTATTTGTCTTGTATCGAACCTACGAACTATGGCTCTATGGCGGGCAGGCTTAACACTATTATTTTTAACGATGTGTAACACTGGTGAGTACTTTTTAGCTCAGTATAGGAATTCGGTGTTGCATTTATTAAACTCATATTGTACATTTAACACAGGACTTAACGTTGTAAACTATTATTTAACTAGCGGCCCATTCCGGCTGCGCTCGGATATTGTCATTTAAAGACTATTAATCGAAATAAAAACTATCCTATCTCTCAAGTTGGACTAGACTGCTCGCGGTGTGCCAATTTAATTTAAAATCGGTTAAGTAGTTTAGGAATCCATCGCGGACAAACATCGTGACAGGAGATTTATATATATTAAGAAGATTACCGCGACGTTTCTCCAGCATTACAACCGGCGTGGTCACGTGAAGAATGAATAAAGTGCGCGTTGTTTCATTGAAAACGAGATTTCCATCTACCCTCATTTTGTCTTCTAACACTCCATTCTACCTTACCCTTTTTTCTATCCGACTGCGCATAACTCAAAAATGTGACATCATTTCATTGTTGACGTTAATGTCAGGCGAGATGGCAATCAAGTAGAAATCTATAAAAAAAAAAACGAAAACTGACGTGGTTATTACACATTTTAAATAAATACACGAGTAACTCACGTTTGACATAGTCAGTTCAGTCCGCTTCAAGTTTCGATCGCATCCGGCGATCTTTTTTAAGGAGAGAAAGCGCGCGTGATCGCATCTCGTTTAGCACTTGAAAAATATTTCCGGACGCGATCGAAACTTGAGTCTGACTGGAGTGACTATATCAAACGTGAGGAGTTACTTATTTATTTAAAAAATATATATGTGTTGAAAAAAAATCGCAGGGTTGTCACCACGATACAATTAATTTAATATAACTATTCCTTTAAACTAAAAACGTTAACCCAAAGCGCCGGTCGATTAAACGCGATAATATTATTACGGGAGTATTCCTGGTTTTATTGTGGGGGTGGCCGGTGGCTAGAATTTAATTAACCACGCTGTGCAGTTGGGCCACGGGTCCGCCTGTTGGGACTCTATGAATGTGGCCCATAACAGAAGCTGGAGCGGAAAAATCTACTTTATATATTCTAAATGTTGATTTATTATTTGAACGTTGGATTTATTTTTTTGGAAAGAAGTTCCTTACGGCAGGCTTGGAGGAGAAAGGAATTTTGATGCACGACCGAACTGAAAAAACTGTGACACTAAACCCAATAGATATTTTTAGGGTTCCGTAAAACGTAAAAACGGAACCCTTATAGATTCGTCATGTCTGTCTTTTCTGTATTCTGTGAACCGCATTAAGATTTTTACAAAAGTTTTTTAAAAAAACAAAAATTAGGGTTGTCCCCCATACTGAGAACTGAAACCCAAAATTTTTTTTTTCATCAAACCTACACGTGTTGGGTGTCTATCGATAGGTCTTCAAAAATTATGTTGAGGTTTCAAATGTAATTTTTGTCTACTCTGAATAATTTGCGCGAGAGACGCTTCCAAAGTGGTAAAATGTGTCCCCCCCCCCCTCTAACTTCTAAAGTAAGAGAATGAAAAAAATAAATAAAATATATGATGTACATTATACCATGAAAACTACCAACGAAAATTGGTTTGAACTCGATCTGATGAGTAGTTTTTTTTTAGTACGTCATAAATACACTATTATTAAAACTTCTATCAAAGTTACAACGAACTACAAGAACTATGTGTACCTACTATGTATATTATGTTACTTGCTGCAACGGAACCCTTCATGGGCGAGTCCAACTCGCACTTGGCTACTTTATTTTTAATAAACGACGAGGCAAGCAGGACATGTGCCTGATGGAAAGCAACATGCCTGCCACATAACAACACAGTGACAAGCAGCTATTGGAACATGAAGAGTCCAAATCATTACCTAGTACTGCACTGCGCTCGTCACCCAGAGATCTAAGTTGTTATACCTCTAAGCCCTGTAATTTCTCTGGAAACATTGCCCTTCAAACCGGAACACAGTAATGTTTGCACATTACTGCTTGACGGTAGAATAACTGTAGAATATATAATGCCGTGTACGACATTTAGGTGAACAAATTTACACAGTTAATTTTATCTTAAGTAGTTTTTTTAAGTTTAAATTTGTTTATTGTTATCTTATATATAAAATTCTCGTGTCACAGTGTTTGTTTCCTTACTCCTCCGAAACGGCTTTACTGATTTTAACCAAATTTTATATGCATATTCTGTAGGTATGAGAATCGGCTACTAGCTATTTTTCATACCCCTAAGTGACAAGGGTTGTTCACTAAGGCAAAACAACGTTTGCGGGGTCAGCTAGTTGTAACAATAAAATAAAAATTAAAATAACGGAAGTAACGCATAAAAACTGCCAGTGACAACATTATTTTTCTGATGATTGTACCCTAAGAGCCGGTTCACACGCCGCGCGACGGTTTTGTTTCAATACTCACGAGATCGCAATTTTTCGCGGTTTCTGCTCCAGAAAGCTACTGCGCAAGAATCGCGCGCAGCCACGCGGGCACCGCGCGGCTTTTATATGGAAATCTGTCGCGCACGCGCGCGGGCGCGGTTGCCAGCCACGCCGTGTGAACCGGCTCTTACTACTAATATTAAGCAATTGTTTTGCTATTTGTATTGCTTCTATGTTTTATTGTCCGAAGGAACGTCGTTTCTACCTGGTATCCCATGATATCATATCTTGTTTTTTTATAAAATAGCACTCTATATTTTAGTGAGACAAGCAGGCCATGTGTCTGATGATAAGTAACATGCCTGCCCATTACAGCACAGTGACACTCATGTATTGGAACATGGAGTCCAAATCAGTACAACTGCACTGCGCTCGTCACCCAAAGATATACGATGTTCTATCTCTATGCCTTGTAATTTCACTGGAAACATTGCCCTTCAAATTAACGATATAGTTAGTGGGCATCTATTCTGTCGCACTAGTTTTCGCTGTTGAAGTTGTTTCAATTTGTAAATTATTTTTATAGTGGTGAGTTCAATAAAATGTAACTATCCATCTAATATTTTAAGGTTAATTCTTTGAACGCTCTAATTTCAAGAACTACTGGACCGACTTCAAAAAATATTTTACCATTGGATTTGTAAGTTATCCTTCGCTATAGGCTATACCTATATTACGTACAACGGGCGAAGCCGAAAAACGCTTTGACGCTTTGGCATTGCCGTCTCTTTCATTTCAAGCGAGAAGAAAAGAGACAGTAGACCCCCCGCTAGTAGTAGAGATGATAAAGACGTAATAAAATTTTAGGCAAATCGAATTTATGAGCTCCGTTCATCACTTGTACCGATGAAAGGCCACACAATGCCAGGGTACATTCAAGCTACATAAGTTATAACCTTTCCGTAGTTAAGTTAGAACTTGGTTTGTGGGTCAGTGCTAACGTCTTCGGGGATAAACGTTTTACCAGAAATAACTGAGAATTATGTTGAAATTAATTAATGATTTTAGTCCGTTCAAATATCTGTCAATAGGAAATTTGTTTCAATTTAACCTCATATCCCGCTATACAACGACCTTTTCCAAGCTGTTTATTGGATGATAAGTATTTTAAGCTCAATACCATTTTATATATCAACAAATACATTGCCAGTGGATTGTCTAAAAAAAATCAGTCCAGAATATTATGATTAATCTTATACATAAAATTCTCGTGTCACAGTGTTTGTTTCCTTACTCCTCCGAAACGGCTTTACTGATTTTAACCAAATTTTAAATGCATATTCTGTAGGTATGAGAATCGGCTACTAGCTATTTTTCATACCCCTAAGTGACAAGGGTTGTTCACTAAGGCAAAACAACGTTTGCGGGGTCAGCTAGTCTTATATATAAAATTCTCGTGTCACAGTGTTTGTTTCCTTACTCCTCCGAAACGGCTTTACTGATTTTAACCAAAATTTATATGCATATTCAGTAGGTCTGAGAATCGGCTACTAGCAATTTTTCATACCTTTATTTATATGGCAAAACAACGTTTGCGGGGTCAGCTAGTTAACAATAAAAAAAAACAATAACTTCAATTGAATTTTTGATAAAACTGTATTACGAAACTTATTATTTTGGCTTTACTCAATTTTAGTTTGGAAATTATCTTTAGATTGGTCTGTCTTATTGGAAAAAGCTTTAAAATAGTTGTCTGACGAACATATTTACAAATGAAGCATGAGAATTTAAGCGAAATTAAATTATTATTTTGGAGTTTTGGAGTTGTTAAGCAAAACGGCTGACGAAAAGTGTCTGGGAGTTTGTTTTAAAGGATATTGCTTACAACATATATGAAAATCATTTATTAGAAAATACGTGAAGTAAGCAATGTTTGTATGTACCTTCATTAGCCCATATCTCAAAATTGGCCGTCTAAGAAAGTTAGCGAGTAAGTATGTGTTCTTAGTACTTACTAACTCTATTCAATCGTACACATTTTATTCATCACAAAATAGGTGAGGTCTGGGAGCTCTGGGATCTCGGACTATTAGTAAGATGTGCAAACATAATGTCAACACCAATTTTTGTTTGTAGTGGTAGGAGTCCTGGCAGAGTCCGCCTGGGGAAGGACCACACCTTTGCCAACTATTCTACCGACAAGTATGCCGTAAGTGTTCCGGTTTGAAGGGCAATGTTTCCAGAGATGTTACAGGGCTCAGAGATATAACAACTTTGATCTCTGGGGTACGAGCGCAGTGCAGTGCTAGGTAAAGACTTGGTCTCTTCTTGTTCCAATAGCTGCGTGTTACTGGGCTGTTATGTAGCAGGCATGTTGCTTACCATCAGGCACATGTTCATTTCGTCACTCTTTATTTAAAATAAAAATAGTTGATACAATACAGGTAGTCAATATGTATTCATCTACACGCGTTTTGTAGACTAATCTAGACTGGTGTTTAACTCTGTGTTTCCAAAACGCTCTCTAATCCTGTTTAACTTTAATCTTTTTATGTCACCCCAAACAACTGAGCATAAATTAAGCTACCTTTCCATAGCAAACTACCTAAACTGACTGCTGAATTAAATTTACAAGCCAACGTGCCATCAACGTGTTGGGAAAGTTTTACGCCATCCAATTATGTGCTCTATTTTAACGGAATACGCTTTGGAATTGTTTGTTTAAACGTGAATTAGAAGCGTCGCAGTGTAGAGCAGTGATTAAGATAATTATCAAGATCTGTGATTTAATGTTGGGGATAAAAATCACATTTTTGTACTAATGGTGCCCGAGAATATTTAAAACTATCTTTTAATATTCAGAACCCAATTTTGTCCGAATTTGATCGCTAAAACATCATTAAATTAATTTGGATCAATAGTCCGCTTAATTTCCGGAGTGGAAAACTATAACTATTTAGTAATAAATATATGAAGACAGGTAAAATTTGGAGACTTGCAATATGACTTGTAAAATGTGTATTGGAGTCATATTGAAAAAAAATACACAGGATTTATATTCCGAGAGCTGTCAGCAAATTTTGGGAAGTTTTTTTTTAAATAAGCTGAAAACTTGTTACAAAGCCATATATTTGTAGTCTATGGTACCTCAACACGGAGGTGCAGGCCTGGCTGGTGAGTAGCGGTGCAAAAATATTTTTGTATGTAGTATTAGTTAGAAAAACTATACATGCATCAATTCATATTATACAGACACACACACAAATTTTAGTACCTTAAAATTAGTAGGATTACTAGATTCAAGATACCTTTTTTAATAGTGGTAGGGCTCTTGGCAGAGTCTGCCTAGGGAAGGACACACCTTTGCCAGATAAAAAATAACTGCCAAGCAAGTATTCCGGTTTGAAGGGCAATGTTTTCAGAGTAATTACAGGGCTTAGAGATATAACAACTTAGATCTCTGGGTGGCGAGCGCAGTGCAGTGCTAGGTAATGACTTGGATTCTTCATGTTCCAAAAATAGCTGGGTGTCACTGTGCTATTATGTGGCAGGCGTGTTGCTTACCATCAGGCACATGTCGTGCTCGTCTCGTCACTCTCTATTTAAAAAAAAACCTATCTTGACTAACTTCTACCTTGAATAACTGTCGTGGATAACTGACAGTAGGTACTCTACAAGCGCTATGAATACGGTAACTTTGAAAGTTAATCTTCTGTCTATGATGTGAGCGGTTGATCTTGTGTGTTCAGTAATTTATTAACAGGTTTCGCTAAGCAAGCAACCGCAAGATTTGGAACAAAACTGCTTGCCTGTGTTAGTTTTGTTGTTGGTTATTCTATAGCGAAAGTTTCGTGAAACCATGTACTTGATGAGATTTGTTGGTGTTTCATCATAATAATCATCTACATCATTATTTGTTACTTTTCTGTGTATTCGTTTTTCGTTAATTTGCCTTCTGGCTTAGTCTTGTGGTAATCAAGTTCGTGGTCGGTCCACCTCCTACTTCTATCAGTATTTTTGTCTCCCTTATGACACATTTTTTATGAATAAATACTTGAACTCTTAAGATACTGTCACAAAAAAAAAAAAATTAAGAAAAAGGCCAAATAGAAAACCAGTATTAGATAAGGTTGCGGATAATGATGATATATTATATAGAACTTGTGGACCACACATACATTGTTCAGTACATACGCAGAAAAGACAAAAAACTTCGGATTGTTGATCTAAGCCATTTTGAACACAAACAAAATATCTAAATCTGTCCAGCTGTAAAATACTTGTACATTTAATATAAATACTAGTTACCTACGCATTTCCATATTTTAAGTGTTGCGTAGGAACATCACTTTTCTTTTTCAAAATGTCTTTGGAATGGATTTGATAATAATGTATTCATGCTTTATTTTTTAAGTTTTAAAACTACTTTTTTGTCCAATGCTAAAAGCTTTTACTTTGGCTGTTTTTGCCTAAAACTGTTTCAGGGGTAAAACATATTATTTACAGGGAGTAAAATCAGAGAAAAATCAAATCATCCAAATGCAACTAACGTTATTTGCTTTATTATTAGGTTTCTACATAAGATGAATAAGCATAAGCAGCTCACTAAATGTTCCCACTGCTGGGACTAGGGGCCTTCTCTTGCAAGGAGAGAGTCAAGCCCATAATCCACCACGCTGGCCCAGTGCGGGTTGATAGATTACCACATGACCTCAAACGATTCTAGGTACATGTTGGATTCCTCACGATGTTTTCAATTACCATTTAAGCTAGCGGTATTACGCACATGATTTTGAAAATACTGTGGTGCGCGTGGGATTTGAATCCGAATGCTCCGGATCGGCAGACGCCATTCTCCCGACTAGACCAGTCGTAACTTTAACATAAGATGGCATTTGTTGAAATTGAAAAGGTTATCCTTTTAGACAATTTTTATATCCCTATTATAACTTTCATATTTTGTGATCTAAATCTTGTGTGGGTTCAATTTCCATGTCTATGTATCCATGTATAAGCCAAGGATCGGAAAAGTTAGTATTTTCCTTACTATTTTCACGTGAGTTTATTTAAGGGACCGCTGGCATTTCTAGTATTCTTATAGAGGCAGGTGTTGCTCCTATACAAATACTTGGGACGATGATTCTCACGGGTCGTAGAGGATGTACGGGCTTTACTGTCTCTTAATTTAAAGCGCATATATAATATTACTAATCTAACCTGAGTAGATCTAAGCAGTCGTTATATGATATATAATGTAAGTTAAACAATAGCTTGTTTAGTTAAATACATCGCATAAGTATTACAAATGCAATAACTTTTAGATTTGTAAATGTGTATGCTTGTTTTCACGTACCTATATATGTAATCACTGAAGGGATGTGAATAATTTAAAATCTGTAGCAAGTAAATTACGTGGATTAACATATAGTGTACTTTTTTATCGCTTGTTAAAGTTAGTTGTTGACGTTGATTGCAAAGTGGGATGTATTTACCTACCTAAGTGGATTAACGCCGCTAGTGATAAGAAAATATGGTTCATTCTTCACTTATTTGGGTATTTAGAGCAGGAATCCTGTTAGAGCCTGACTTACTTCTTAAGAGTCCACAGAATTTGTTTTTTATTAGTCTTGTTCGTTTTTATAATTATATTTATTACACTTAAACAGTAACGAAATCAGATTTCATTTTTTCATCATTTCAATTGAGTCTTTTATTTTTTATTTACAACATTAATAAATATATTAAAGCATATCCCGTGTCCAAGAAACTTGATTAATAGATATTAAATCTAAATTACTTAATATTTAACTACTACATTATAACGTTTTGATGTATTTTTCAACTTTTTAACCACTGAAGCTGTTAAAAAAATAATTCATACCTACTCCATTTTAACAAAATCATCACTTGTTAACTGTCATTAAAAATATTTAGGTCAAATCTGTACAGTGAATTGAGAGACCTTTGAAGTGCAAACCAATAAATAGAGGAAAATCTCGAATAGCTGACAAATCACCCTAAAAGTTAATTTCCTCAACAATATAGATGCGCGCGGAAATGCCCCTTGTTCCCCTTACAAAAGGAGTGCTATAAAGGTTTTGAGGTTATTTTGATAGCAAATAAGAGCGTTAATATCCCGTAATAAGTTTCTGTTTTACGTATTTGTTTAGGTCTTTAATTCTTTATAAGTTACAGGTTGAAATGTAATGTATGTAAGCCGCTTAGCTTTAAATTAAATGGGAGTACCGAGGTACTTTTTAATTTTAGAGAGAGAAAAGAAATTAATAATTTCACTTGGTTTTCATTTTTACTTTTCGGTTTAAGTAGTCATAAATATATATAATAGTTATTTAAAACCATGATACATGCCGGATGAGGGCCGGAGCTCCGTTGGGGACGTTAAAATACACCCCCCCCCAAAGTCTCTGTTGTGGAGGCCCCTATGCATATGGCCCGGTTGCTCTCCCCTAATTCCGGCTCTGGCGCCTGGGTTATTAAACCTCGATGAGGTGTTTGTCGTTAGAGGTCCCATGTTCACCCGTGGTATCGAGTCTAATATAAGCCGATCGTCTCCCCACGTGAAAAGGAATGCGTAAAAGCATATCCTCCATGTACAAATAAGTCAATGTGCTTTGACGGAATGGTGAAACTAATTGTAATAGTCGTGAGCGTGTAAAAAATCTTTGTGAGCGTGTATTCTCAAATGACACTTGTCTTGTGCATCATAAAAAAATAAAGTGCCAAAGTGCGAGTTGGACTCGCCCATGAAGGGTTCCGTTGCAGCAAGTAACATAAAATTTAAAAAACTATGTGTACTATGTACTATGTGTACACATAGTTTTTTTAGTTCGTTGTAACTTTGATCGAAGTTTTAATAATAATGTATTTATGACGTACTAAAAAAAACTACTGATCAGATCGAGTTCAAACCAATTTTCGTTGGTAGTTTGCATGGTAATGTACATCATATATTTTTTTAGTTTTTCATTCTCTTATTTTAGAAGTTAGAGAGGCGGACACACACATTTTACTACTTTGGAAGTGTCTCTCGCGCAAATTATTCAGTGTAGACAAAAATTAAATTAGAAATATCAACATCATTTTTGAAGACCTATCGATAGGCATCCTACACGTGTAGGATTGATGAAAAAAAAATTTTTGAGTTTCAGTTCTAAGTATGGGGGGCAACCCTAATTTTTCTTTTTTTAATTTTTTTTTGTAAAAATAATAATGCGGTTCACAGAGTACAAACATGTACTTACCAAGTTTCGATACTGTAGTTCTCATATTTTCGGCAAAAAGTGGCTGTGACATACGGACGGACAGACAGACAGACAGACATGACGAATCTATAAGGGTTCCGTTTTACGTTTTACGGAACCCTAAAAAATATTGTAATCAGTAAGAAATCTATTACTTTGTGTTACTATGATTGTATTTTATGTAAAAAGAAATTATTCATAAATCAGTAGCAGTACAAAAGTCACTAAAAATACTCACTCACGTCACTAACAATAGCTTGTCTTTGTTTCATAACTGAGGCTGTTGGAGAGAGCTAGTCTTATAACTGATTAGTTGACTCCCACAGTTTTATCGGTAACACCGTAGAATGAGTTTTAGTTTTAGAATAAATAGTATTTTATAACATTTGTATTTGCTCGTAATTTTGACCATACATTACAATAATTTATCTATAACAAAACACAAAAATATTAATTTACTTTATTACTAATGTCGTATTGTCATACTGGCTGGTTCTGTGCCTATGCTTTAAAAAAAAGCGCTGATGCGCGCGCTTTGTTAATCTGTGAACAAGAAATACGTCAGCCAATGGGAAATGCTGAAAGGGCATGGCCTAACCATCATGGTATGGCCATCTAGAAATGCGTGAGCCAATGGGAAATGCTGAATTTCTAGATGGCCATGCCATGATGGCTGGGCCACACCTTCAAGTTACACCCGTGTAGTTTCCAAAGTAATCTATGAAATTCTGAGTAATAAGTTTTCACTTCTATCGGCAGTTCCAATGACTGCCAATTTTTTATTTGAAAATGTCATCAGAATTTTAATTTATTTCCTCGCAAATATGTTATAAAACGTCGTATGACATACGTGCGCTTTGATAATTACAGCTTCTGCTAATTATAGCTCTCGCCATCGGCTCGAGAGCAATATCGCCTCGGCTATAATTATCAACTTAGCGCACTTATATCATAATGTGCTTAGTAGTTTACGTGAGCGAGTAATAATTTAACGCATTTGTGAAAACTACGTCGTCGTCGTTGCGATAATCGTTACTTTTGATACTATGAAATAAATAAACCATGTCTCGATACATTGGATACTAGCAAACTTTGCGCTTGTAATATTATATGCTTAAAACTCTCGAGTTTATAGACAAGCTTAAAAAAGTCAGTGACAAAATATAAAAAGAAATCTTTACATAAATTTGTTTTAAGTCTAGGTAGTAAACAAGTTTTTTATAGTCAAATCTATTTTACATTCTTCGAAAGATATTATTGAGGTGTTTTTCGACTCGAAACGGCATGTGGCTACATTTTGAAAAATTACTAACGGTATAAACAATTAATAGTAAAAAAGAGTTCGTTTTTTTGCAAATACCTTAAAACTTTTTAAGAATTTTCAAATTTGAAACATATTCAAAAAGAAAAGATGTTTCCAAAAGAAATGTTTGAACTCCCTGAACTGTATGACCAATATCTTTATAATTTTCCTAGAGGGTTGTGTGGTGGCTAGTGTGTGGAGTCGCGTAGGTAATGAGTTGGCTTGGACTGCCGACAGCTAGCCACTATTTTGCAGGTTGCAGAGTGCAGAGGATGTTGAAATTAAATGCGTAGTTGATAATCCAAATTATATATGTGAGATAAATTTGAGCATAGTTGATAGACAGAATAAAGTAATGAAATGAGTACAATAAGCAATTAGAAATTAAATAGAAAAATATTATAAGTAGATGGCGAAAAACGAAAGACGTCAGAGTGCCAGCGACTGTCGCGTAGCTCCTCGCATCCGCGACCTGTATGTCACCCTACGAACCCAATGGAGAAAAAAATATAATTTAAAAACTCAAAAACCCGACTGCGTAAAAAGTGAACCAAACTACGTACTCGCATACTAAAAAAAACTGAAAAGAATAAAACAAGCATTTAGATTTCTGGTGGTCTAGAATTCTATAATATGTTATTGTATTAATACTATTGAAATATATACAATATTTTCTAATAAAAGAACATTACAACTGAAGAGTCGTGATATAGAGTGCAACATAACCCGGCTGTCTCCCGGGCGGGGCATGCGTAAATACATTTCCTGCACGTACGAAAAAAAGGTAGTCCAATATACCTACCTACTAGCATAGATCGTAGAACCCAAAATGGGCCCCATCCCAAACTTCACGGCGCACGCAATCATGTCAACGTTGGGAAGAGTGAGCTCACTCTTTCCGTTCTAGTCGGTTGCAGGACGCGGTGGACGCCGGACGTTTTTACCTATCATTATTCGGTGTCAACAACCAAAATAAGTAGAACCACAGCAAATCTTGCTGCTAGCGATTATAGGGGTCAAGTAAATTGGTTGATTGTAAACCACTTACAATACATACAGAGACGCAGTTTATTACCAATTTCAAGGTGCTCAGGGCACATCTATTGATTTATATCGATGCCTACTAGATACATTAGTATATAATGTTCATCCACATTCACACGTACAGTTAGTTATACGAAGTTTTCTGCTACCTAAAAACCTATAAATGTGAGAATGGTTGTTACTCAACTTTAAATCGATATACATCCTAAACGGTCAGTCAAATCGAAAAACATTGAGAGAAAGCTAAACATTATTTTTAAATACCTATTCAACGATACCCCTCTTGACATATTTTGGTGATTTTCATTTTTTTAATTTGGACAATATGGCGTCCTGAGTCCGCCATATTTGACTTACACTAATGTCATGTCTTTAGTGTCACTTGCCAAATTAAGAGGAATCGATTGACGTGTGAATCATAAAAATCGACCCAGGCGTTTGGTCTGTATAGTGCTTCAAAGGAACATACATACATACATACATAGACTGTTAAACACATTACCACTCCTTTGCGTCGCGCAGTCGGGTAAAAAGAGGCACTATAAACAGTAGCGGTTATAATATGGATTCGCAGAGGTGACATACCAGCATGCACGCCACAGTTGAAAATACGCCCTAAAACGGGTACTCTGGCTTGCAAGGGCCACCCCCACTTCGGAACTTTAATATACTATACTTTAATAATTAATTTAAATATTATTCAAATGTATCGAATTCTAGCAGTCTGCTCCGGATACGTCCGTGGGATATAGGTAATATATAGCTTATAGCACTCAGGGATCACGTACGTATCTAATGGCGAAATAATTTTTGTAATGGGCCTGGTGGTTCCCGAGATTAACGCGTTCAAACATTAAAATCCTTCAGCTTCATAATTTTAGTATGAATAATTTACTTATTCTAACCATTTTACTCTAAATGAAAAAAATCTTAGTTTAAATAGGAATATTAAAATAAATGAAAGTCTAAAACTGTAAAAAATCAAGCGGTTAACTCGGTATAGACAAACAAACAATGATCCGCCGTCCAGTTGTTTTTCATTTAATTGTTTTTAACTTTTGCAATATTTTTTGCGAGCAGTCTTTAAATTTTCACAAATAGTATCTACCTATCTCTATCCGAATCAAATGACACCTCATTTATAATTTTCAGTGAATACAAAAGAGCGTTGACTTAAAAAGCACTTGTTGACAAGGCTATTACTAAAAAAAAATTGTAAAAGCAGCAACGATATGAAATATTATTTAAGAACGGTAAAAGTTCCATACATTAAAGTTGAGAATTTAAAACGTAGCATAAAAGGAGGCGTGTGAACCCTCTTCGCTTAAGGGGTCATGACATAGTGCAGTTTGAAAAAGTAAGGGTGAAATTATTACCGGTGGCTTGCACTTAAATGTGTCCTTGTGCACTATTCCGCCCAGACATAAGAATGCTTTTTTTTTTCTCTATTTCCTGCAAATTCACACGCGGAGAATTTAAATAATATATTTAGAATTATTACACAAGAAATAGTGAATCGTAACCTGTCGGTAATTAGGTATACTGTGACATGACTAAGGTCTCTCTGATGCCCAAATTTCAGGTTGGTCAGTTTAGTTCTTCCAACGTAACGACGCCGACGTGACAATTTCCACTCAGTCCTATCGCGGCTTTTTTTTTCAGTCACTGCATGCGGCATTACAAACATATATTGCCACTGCATCAAGTTTTTAGTGAGTCCTACGCAACGTCTACGATTTGCGCTTTCCAATCTAGGACACATCTATACTAAGGATTGTTGTCAGTCCTACAACAGATATGATCGGCTCATTGTCATTTCAGTTTTTTTTTAAATTAAAGAGTGACGAGACGAGAATGCCATGTGCCTGATGGTAAGCAATATGCCTACTACATAACAGCACAGTGATACGTAGCTATTGGAACACGAAGAGTCGAAATCATTACCTAGCACTGCACTGCGCTCGTCACCCAGATATATAAGATGTTATATCTCTAAGCCCTGTGATTTCTCTGGAAACATTGCCCTTCAAACCGGAACACAGTAATGTTTGCACATTACTGATTGGCGATAGAATAACTGGCACTTTCCCAGGCGGACTCTGCCTAAAGTCCTACCATTACAACGCTCATACTTTTGCTCATACGCTGCGCTATGTCAATAACTTTGATTCTCTAACGTATCACTTTGTTTCAGATACGATCCCTCAGACAAACTCCAGTATGTTCCATTCTCGTGCAGTCTTGAACTTGTGAACGGTCTTAGCAGTAGTCGTTTTGGTGCCACAGGTACATGACTGGTAGAATGCGCTGATTGAACACTTGTCTTTTTAAGCTTAGCAAGATAGGTGACAAGAGGACTCGACGTAGACTTAACGCTGCTTAGCCCAACTGACATCATCAAGACTTTCTGTTCTATAAAATTATTTTTCATTAGTATGTAGAAGTAGGGCGAATGCGCCCTACTTCTACAAACAGATATGGCAACCTTTCCCAGAGTCTCTTGTCAACGTATATGAACGAGCTAACTTGTTAGCTAGACTATTCAGCATTCCTTCTAAGCCCTCCTACTTTGCCGATGATTTCATCTGCAAATCGTATGTGAGTAATCGTTAATATTAATGTCAAATCTACCCCAATCTAGAATCTTAAACCTAGCCTTCAACGCGTTTGTGAACAATTTCGGGGAGATTATGCCACGTTGTCACGTGTCATTATTGCGCTATCTTATAAATGAACTCTTGTCACCTTAATATGTCACCAGTCAATTCGACATAACTAAAAGTATTCCAGAGAAAACCAAGTTTTGACTGAGTCATAACCCAGAAACTCCAAGCACAATGGCCGATTCCACTCATTGGTATTCTGTATTCCTAAAAAAATGGAATCGAGCGAATAAGCATTATTTTTTGAGAAAAAAAAATATTACGCAAACCCAAAAAAAGTTAGAAAAATACCATGGAGACTCTGCACCATCGATTTCAATGATAAAAAAGTGGTTCACTGAATTTCGATTTTGTCGTACAAGCACAATTGATGCCGAACGTCCTGGACGTCCAATTAGGGTCTCGACACCAAAAAACATAGAAAAAATCCACGATATGGTATTGGGCGACCGGAGATTGAAAGTGCGAGAGATTGTAGAAACTATAGGCAAATCTCACGGCTCATTGTTTCAATTTGGGGATTACAAAACTATCCGCGAGGTTGGCGCCGCGCTTGCTTTCAATCGATCACAAAAGAATGCGTGTGGCAACTTCGAAAGAGTGTTTGGCACTGTTTCAACGTAAGCCGGATGAATTTTTGCGCCGTTTCGTAACTGTGGACGAAATTTGGATCCACTACAACAGACCGGAGACCAAGGAGCAGTCAAAACAGTGGGTTTCTAAGGGCGAATCAGCGCCGAAAAAGACCAAAGTGTGTCTGTCGACGAACAAAGTTATGGCTATAGTTTTTTGGAACGCAAGTGACAGAATTCATATCGATTACCTCCAAAAGGATAAAACTATAAATATTACGCTAACTTATTAGACCGGTTCGACCAAGCTTTAAAAGCAAAACGACCAGATTTGGTGAAGAAAAAAGTGCTCTTCCACAAAGACAATGCAAGGGTCCATACGTGCGTAGTCGGTATGGCAAATTTTTACGAATGGAGATGCGAAATGCTACCACATCCACCGTATTCTTGGGACTTAGCTCCGACTACTTTCTGTTCCCAAACCTTAAGAAATGGAAAGAGATTTGGCTCGAATGAGGAAATTATCGCTGGAAATGCCTACTTTGAAGACCTTGAGAAATATTATTTTTTGGAAGGGATTAAAAAACTCGAGAAACGTTGGGCAAAGTGCATAGCACTCAATTACGTCGAAAAATAAAACTGATATTTTGTTCAAAATATATGTTTTTCCACCAAAAGTCACGGACTTATTGACCAACCCTCGTAGTACCAAAACAACAAACTAGGACCTAATGCGAAATACTCGATATTATAATTATTCACATCAGTATTAATTGTAACCTACGAGTATGATGCCAATTTCAATTTCCGGTGATTTGGAATTGACTATTTAGCTTAACTTTTTTTTTTAGTTTCAACCAAATTATCATTGTTTAATTTCAATCTTTTTTATTTGTTGTCAATTTGACATACATACATGACGTAATCAATAAACTTTTGCATACACAATGAAAACATAATGGATCTAATTGTGCAACATCAAATTCATCTACATATATTTACGCAAATAAAGTTCACTTCATTACATTTCAATTCAAATGATTGATTACATTATGTACACAAAATAAAATAAAAAATGTGTTCCGTAAAACACAGTTCTTCGTAAACTTTCCCATAATTTCCGATCACATTATCCAATACATTTTGTTAATAGTTCAGTTTCATTAAACTGAGTGCATTTTAAACAGTAAAAGCTCCCAGCTAGTGCACGATGACCTTAATACCACAAGAGAGGTATTATCATAGTGCTCCATTACATTAAAAAGATTATGCAGCCGCATTTGTAACGTTTTATGCGGCTTTTGACCGCTACCTACCGCTTTGTGGCGAGTTAAGTGTAGTTTAATGATATTTTTATGCTGTAAAATGGCTGTACATAAAACCTTAGAAACATTGTACACAAGCTATTTTCTTTATTATAAGTGTTTTGTCTGAAAATTCTGCATTTCATGTAATTGGTAGTACTTATTAATTAATTTCAAAAAATCTTTTGTGAAACATTTTCTACAGAATTTAAGACAACTTTGGAAACTGCTTAGAATGAAATTGATAATTTTAGATATAATTTTGATTACACGGCAAAGCATCTGGTTTAAAAAAAACACAATCAGATTTTTTTTATCGGATATACTTCGGAGAGTGTGCAACTGATCTGATACCACCTTGCCCTTTTTCTATTGAATCGGTTTTTTTCTAGGTAAGCACGCTCCATCGTAGACCGCATTGTGGCTTTATATCAGGCGAGATGGCAGTCAACTGTAGTGTATAACAGTTTAAAAAAAAAGCTATCTAATGTTTGATATTATAGTTAAAAAGGCAATGATAACAGGCCATAAAGACACATTACCTTATATATGTGGTTGACAAGCGCAGTGCACTGCTAAGTTATGATTTGGACTCTTCATGTTCACATAGCTGCGTGAAACTGTGTTGTTATGGGTAGGCGTGTTACTTACCATCAGGTACATGTCCTGCTCGTCCTGCCACTCTATAACATAAAAAACTGAGTATATTTTCATCGGGCATATCTCAAAATTACAAAAATATTAAGTTTTCAATGTACTTTGTGACCTAATTTTATTTTCTAAAAATATTTTCCTTTGATTTGTCTTTAAATCCTAAGTCAACAAAACAAAGGCTTTTCTTAATTAAATTTCCGACAAACTTTGATTCCCTAAATTGTTTTCATGGTAAGGTAAATCCCAAGAATAATCAAGATTTTTTAACGATTCTTTGAAACTTTTTATGAAACACGCCGGCTCTTTTTCTGATGACTAGCAAGTTTAGTCACTTAAGAGTAAACTATAATTGGGATGTCGACTGGGTCATAATATACCATTTTACTTCATATGTTAGTTAGACTATTGGAAATTTATGTGACACGTATTTTTTGTTTTGTCACATAAATAAAAATTTACAAAGACAGATTATTAAATTATTATTATTTATTTATTATTATTATCAAAGTGTTGGCTTATTACCATATACATGAAAAAAAATGTATTAAAAAAACGAGTGTGATTTAGATCACACGGTTGAAGTAAAACTTCTTTAGTTTCATCTATGTGTAAAAAAATGTTTTTAATATTGGTGGACAATTCACACACAACACCACCTGACCCCAAACCATAGAATAGGTTCCCAAACTATGCAAAAAAAAAATACTATGGCGGCCAGAGATAGCTGATATTATAATACTTATAGAGACCACCGCGCTCTGATCCCTGCCCTTAAATACTTACATATTCATGATGTATGGATATATATTTGTATAATTTATACATACATGTATTAATACATGGTTTTCATTAGAAATTAATGTATGGTTCTTAGTTGTACGAAACGTAACTAACTGGCTACGAGATAAAGAGTGATGAAAATGTGTGCTTGCACCTCTCTCTCTTGCCTCGCAGTAATAAATACGAACAATAAGTATCTCTCTTTATTTTCACTAACTCATATACCTCAATTTTCGTTAGGCGGTAGAGGCGCAGGGTCTACCGTCTAACGAAAAACGCTTTGACGCTTTGACGCTTTGACGCTTTGACATTGCCGTCTCTTTCATTTCAAGCGAGAAGAAAAGAGACAGCAATATCAAAGCATCAAATCGTCAAAGCGTTTTTCGTTAGGCGGTAGAAGCGCCGTTCACGCTTTTCGTAACGCTATCGTCAATCACTAGCGTACTTGCCAAGTCAAGCGTGCGTATACAAGTTTTACATCAAAAAGTGTAACAACCGACAGAGCAAAACGAAACATAAATTCGAACATAAAACCTACAGAACCGACGTCCGGCCCAAATTATGCAAAATCGAACACCACAGCGGTTCCCACAACTACCCACCCAACACCAGCAAGGAATAGCCCAAATAAATGTAGTATAAGTGGTATAAGCCTGAACAATAATCATTTGAATACGAATGTACTGATTTTCCGTGTAACATTTATTTTGTGGCGTACCTCTCAATATGGGTGGTATTGCTTTTACCCGGCCCAGGCCAATAATATGCGACTTTTACGATAATCTCACCTATTTTCGCCGTTTTACGTTCCACTTTTGTTTGCGAGTTTACTAATGTGTTTTTGTTTCTACCCTTGCTGTGTTTACCGTCGAGCTTTGTCTAGGTAGAAAATCGTAGTGGATATAGTCTTTTGAAAGGTCATTTTGCGTAGAAAATAATAAAGGTATAGAAGAGGATTACTTAGGCTCCTTACCAAGTAATTGAATCGAGGTAGCATATTTTAAATAAGTAACTACACTCAAAATGCCTCTTGCACAATTTCAAGTACAAAATTTGTTAGGACAGGTGACACAAAGAAATATAGATAGATTGACTGGCCTCGTGGCTTAGTTGGTAGTAGCTCTGCCTGCGAAGCCGAGGGTCGTGGGTTCGATTCCCACCCAGTGCAAATATTTGTGTGATGAATTCAAATGTTTGCACTGTGTCTGGGTATTTCTATGTATAATAAGTATATGTTTAAAACTATATAAGTATTATATCAGCTATCTGGCCGCCATCATACAAGCTTTGCTTAGTTTGGGCTATGGTTTGGGGTCAGATGGTGTTGTGTGTGTATTGTCCACCAATAAACCAATATATACCTACGGTATGAGACAGTACCAGATTTTGTACCTCAATATTATTTCGCAGTGTCTGGGCTGTTTGCAGTTTTATTATAATTAATACTTAAGAAATATTTCATACTGCTTGGAACAAAAAAATGATACCATTTCACGTCTAAATACAATATCGATGTCTTCAAGTCGAATGTGAAATAGTTTCTTTTAGACAAACGGGCTAGATCGTAAACTACATTAATCGCTCGGTTGACCCCCGATGCAAAAATGCACAGAGTGTTATTATATAAGTTTGATGTAACCCTATTATGTGTTTGTCTGTCTGGAGTATGCTAACTTTCAAATGGATAATCCGATTTTTGTATTGAGGTGACTTAGTCGGAATTGTTTGTAGCGGTTTCATCAAAATCATTTCAGCTGTTTTAAAATTATTTGCTATTTTATTAGCAGAGCTGTGGTTTGATTCTTAGACGTGAGTATCATATTTTAATTATGCTTTACTTTCAAACAAACATACATTTACATGTGACCTAAAATTTGAAACAATACGGATGTTATACATTTTAATTATAATTTAAATCATATTTAAATTAGTGTTAACATTAATTTGTGATGTTAAAAGTAATCACAAATTAATGTATGTAGTGTTAATTTTATAAGAATATTGAGTATTACGTTTTTGTAATTTAATATTACTTAGTTAATTGATTATAATTGAATTTAAATCTGTTGTCACGTGGCTGCAAACATCAATATGACTTTTTACGTCACCACGCAAAACAAGCTGTCGAAAACTGATCAGACTGTTTTCTTCTCTGCATTTTTTATAGTTTGCGATTAGGTACAAGTTCGCGCCGCGACCGCGACGCGAGACCGAGACCGGAGACCGCGACCGGAGACCAAGACAGGCACTTGACACTATGGAATTGTATGGACGCCAGTTCGCGCCGCGACCGCGACCTGTCTCGGTATCCTGTCGCGGTCTCAGCGCGAACTGGCGTACATACAATTCCATAGTGTCAATAAAGGTACCTTTAAAGGTACAAGTTCGCGCGGAGAACGCGACACGAGACCGCGACCGGAGACCGAGACCGGAGACCGAGGCCGGAGACCGCGAGAGGCACTTGACTCTATGGAATTGTATGGGCGCCAGTTCGCGCCGAGACCGCGACAGGAGACCGAGACAGGTCGCGGTCGCGGTCTCGGCGCGAACTGGTGCCCATACAATTCCATAGTGTCAAGTGCCTGTCGCGGTCTCCGGTCGCGGTCTCGTGTCGCGGTCTCCGCGCGAACTTGTACCTTAAGGCGACAGGAGACCGAGACAGGTCGCGGTCGCGCTCGTGGCGCTCGTGGCACCCATACAATTCCATAGTGTCAAGTGCCTGTCTTGGTCTCCGGTCGCGGTCTCCGCTTGCGGTCTCGCGTCGCGGTCGCGGCGCGAACCGCTACCTTTAGCGACGACGATTTTGATTATTTGTATCAAGTAAAGGTAAGAAAACACATAAAATGGACCTACAATTTTGAATCGCGACCAATGTTTTGCGGTTAGTGACGTCATGTCAGTCGTTAATGTTTTAGCGGGAATATTCAAAATTACTTTATTATTGTGTCATCTCTCATCAAAACTCATCGAAATGACTAATATTTTTAAGTAACATATTTTTTGTATGGTAAACAAGTGTTAGTCATCAGTTTTAGCCTCACATTTTTTTCAGTTAGGTCGCGCATTAAACTACCTATTTCCTCCAAGCCTGCCCTAGGGAACTTCATTCCAATAAAAAAACCTTGTTCTGTACCTTACCTAAAACAAATAAACAACCATACAAAATCAATTCTCCATTTAAAAAAAGCCTATACTAAATACCTATCCTATTTGTTGATTTTACACAAAATATCTGTAAACGAAACTGTAAAACGTAAAATATAACATGCAAACCGAAAGCAGTCAGTGGAAATTCTCCCTGCATTTAGTGAAGTGACGAGGGCTTAAGGCTGTGCTCGTAGATATAATTATTTATTTGTACTATAAAATATGCTACAAAAATATTTTGAGCTTACAGTGTTGGTGTCTTGTAGATGTTCACTGTATTAGGAATTCAAAATACAACTCTTATATATATTGATTAGGTAAACGGGTAACTCACGTGTAATGAGGTCGGTCAATCCGATTCGACTCGACTCAGTGCCAAACGGGAAGCCATCGGGCGCGTACACTCTCCTTGAAAAAGGTCGGCCGAAACTAGAGTCGGATTGACCGACCTCATTACACGTGAGTTACCCGTTTACCTAATCAATATGTGTAACAACCACGTTAATTTTAATACAACTCTTATATATTAATAATTAAGTCTTTATTTTATCGAAAACATTATACAATACTTTGTTATGGATCGTAATCAAGTAAAATGTTATATAAATAACATTATACTTGATTACGATCCATTTTTTATCTTTTGTATTGTTATTTGCAGATTTATAATAATTTTGAGTTGAGTTCGAGTTTCGATCGCGTCCGGCGATCTTCTTCAAGGCGCGCGCACTGCTAATCAAGCTGCGAACATGCGCGCGCACTCGCCTTGAAGAAGATCGCCGGACGCGATCGAAACTCGAGTCGGACTGTTCTGACTATTTTATACGTGAGTTACCCGTGTATTTGTTTTAAAATGAGTACCTAATATCACTGACAGGTTTTTATATAAAGGTAAAATGCAGTTTTTATTTGTGTTTTGAATATTTTAAAATAAAATGGTCGCTTCGCCTATCACCTCGCGCTTCCCTGCGAGAAGCGGCGTGAAGTGAAGAGCCCTCACGGTTGTAGGTCGACCCTGTTTACACTAATTGCTCGAGACACTGCCGCCACTCCGCGTTCTGTCTCTGAAGCAACACACTTCCTAATTTAGTCTGGAAACGTATACTTTGAATTACCTACATCTACCAATATTACGAATGAGAAATAGAATATAATATGCTTTATTGGATTAACTTATTTTTTACGGGCAGATCATTCATTAACAACAAATACAATGAGAACTACAGTACGCTGCGTACCTATTACTATTTACTGTTAGTACGTAAAAATGATCCATAGACCAATTTATTAAGGTCTTAAGATAATCGTTGGGCCCACGGACGTATAAAAAAGTCGGACATTATCTCGCTAAAACAAAAACTGTGTCCATAGAGTCGGCCACATAATACGCACATTTGCGCTGTCACATACAGGCTGATACGCACACGTACACACATCAGTGAGTCATTACACGCGCAAACTTGTGTATAAGTGTGCGTGTCAGCCTATCAGTGACAACCTGACAACGCACACGTACAAATGTGGTCGACTCTAGTGACACAGTTTTTGTTTTAGCGAGACTACGTCTGACTTTTTTTGTATGCCCATGGTTGGGGCCAAATAAACGCCAGCATTTTAGTCACACGTCGCGTCAACTAACTTGGATAAACTGAGTACTTACAGATTGTAAGATGTTCAAATTTTTCCAACAGTTTTGTCCATATATTGTAAACGTAACACAGGACTTAATAACGATCTAAATTATTATTTAATTACTTAGCTACCTATTCTGTTACCTGTGTTTATTTCAAATAGCTAAAGTTTAAAAACTATAGTTTTGTTAATTACGAGTATGCAATATTTTTTATCAAAACGAAAATACAATAAATAAAACTAATATAATATTACATTTATTTTGCATAACTACGCAAATTAAAATATAATGGTACAAATGAGGAGTAATTAATATTTATTACTAGTAATATTTACATTGATATTTATTTGCTTAATCACGTCATAAGAACTGAACGAATCGGACTGAACTTTGGTACGTAGCTTAATGTAGCGTAGATATTTCTTTATGTGCACCACTTTGAGATTCCCGAGCCTCGCACCCTCGTTAGCTAATACAAAATGTATGATATATAATACTTAAATTACATGATTAATTAGCAGATAGCGGACCTCTCATAATTCTCCCATCGACATGCAATCGCTCTGACCCATGCATGGACGACTAAAGGGCAATCGTATTATTTCAGCTTTTAAACTAAGCGTTCTTTACGACGGACTTATAGTTGCCGTTTGTCGGGGGATGCTAATTTATAACTTGGCGTCGGAGTAACAATGATTTACACGTTTAGCTGCAATTTTATGACTTAATTTGTTTTGCGCAGGCTCGTAAGACATTTAAACAAAGTTTAATTTCACACAGCACTTGTGAATAAGATAGTTTATTGTGTACCTAAGTCACATTTTATTATTGCAATCTTCAGTGGATCTTTTTACTATAATATTAACCGTTATGAACAAGAGACAGTGTAGTAAGGCAATCAGAGGACAAGAACAAAGTCGTAAAAATCTGACGAAGAGTTTTGAGTACTTTTAAGGTCCTACTTTTCAGGGTGCGTTAGTTGCGGTAACTTCTTGGGCGTCACCTTGACGCAATCTACGTTCAATTTTGACTCACTCATTGAGTCCAAGGCTAAATTAGCTTAAATTAGAACTAGATTAGCTATAAATTAGCTGCCAAAAACTGACTGACTTTGTACCGATCACAGATTCGATCTTGTGTGGACTACTGTTCCTTGTTTTGTTTTAGTTGCAGGAGTATTTATTTCCTTATGGATATAATCTATGGTGTCTCCAAGTCCAAATCTGATGGATATATTCTGTAGTATCTTCAATTCCAAGTGTAAAGCCGTTTCTTCTAGGTTCGAGTGTTCTGCCATGGACCTCGTCGTCGCATTTTAACTGTGGGGCATAAATGGGTTAGAGGTTAAAGGAAGGTTTCAGTCTGAAGACTCTAGCCAACATTTTACCTATTTATTTTAATAGTTTCAACCTATGGACCTAATAAACCGAATTGGAAAAAGAGATTCTTAATTCGGTTGTAGGTATGTATGTTTGTTACGCGATAGCTCCACCAATTGTGAATCAATTTTGATGATATTTATGTTTAGTAAATAATAATAGTTTACAGGAAGATGTCTTATTTTTTTTTTCGAAATCTTTCGGAATGCCGTGTTTTGAAATATCAACGTATTCGTAGATTGGCCCAAAAATATATGAAATTTATTCGAGTGTCTGAATTTAATTTTAAATTGAAGTCGATTTATATGTTTTCAGAGAAAATTAAGTTATTGGTTATAATCGTTTCCCGCATTTCATAGGTTGTAAACGTCTTTAACACGGAGTGGTATGAGCGCTCGCGACCGCAGCAACAAGTGCCGGCGTTATCAGGGCTAGCCCTTTGGACCGCAGTCTAACGCGGGATTAGCACGGGGCCTTAATCTGGACGATAGTTACGAACGATGTTTTGCCTTGTTTTATTATGGGTACCTTCATCTTATAATGCTACAAATGTTTATAGTGATTTATATTCACCGAAAAAAACCGGTTATAGTTTAAAATTTAATTCAGACATACGACCAAATTTCAAAAAAAGCCACATAACTAAGTCATCTAGATAAACGAAAGTAAATTTTAGGTTTTCGTTCATGTTTCAAAATCTACCAAATGGATTTCGATAGAATTTATGTGGGACCACCTCTGAACTTATGTTTTCATCATTTACTTACCCTTATCCCACTTTAGGTGGGGTCGGTACAACATGTACGTTTCTTCCATTCATCTCTGTCATTCGTCAGATCTAAGCTCACTCCTTTCCTAATCATATCGTCTTTCACACAATCCATCCACGCTTTTTTTGGTCGACCTCTCCCCTGGCATCCATCTACGTTCATATTTAAAACTCTTTTGGTTATGTGGTCTTCATCCCTACGCATAACATGCCCAAACCACGATAACCTATTGCTTGTTAGCAGCTAGCTTGTTTTCATTTCATTTCATTTCTTATCCTGTCCATTCGCGTCACACCACACATCCATCTCAGCATTCGCATCTCCGCTACATGCAATCGTCTTTCATCTGATCCTTTGGTTGCCCAACATTCAGATCCATACATGACGACAGGTCTTATAACCATTTTGTAGATTTGACCCTTAAGTTTAAGGGGCATGTGTGGGTCACACGTTGTTGCTGTGACCTGTCGCCATTTCATCCATGCAGCATTAATTCTGTTTTTAACGTCACGGTCTATGTTGCCGTCGTTCTGGATGAGAGACCCAAGATATCTGAAATCCGTACAAGCTGGTAAGGGTACGTCGTTTAAGGCAACAGGAAAACTGTTGGAAGAACCACCAAAATCACAGAAAAGGTACTCTGTTTTGGTTCTACTGATCTTTAGTCCAACCTTTTCCAGTTTCTCGAGCCATTTTTCCAGTCTATCTTGTATCTCAACTCCATCCTCTCCGACAAGCAATATATCGTCGGCAAAGAGCATGCACCAAGGTGCTCTCTCCTGTATGTCTGATGTCAGAGCATCCACTACCAGGAGGAACAAATAAGGGCTCAAGGCTGACCCTTGATGCAAACCCACTGCTACTCCAAACTTATTGCTTTCGCCAGCTGCGGACCGAACGTATGTACTTGCTCGACTGTACATTGCTTGTATTAATTGTATGTATTTTGCAGGAATCTTTTTTTCTATCAAAGTCCACCACAGAACCCCTCGGGGTACCCTGTCATACGCTTTTTCTAAGTCAACGAATACCATGTGCAAGTTCTTGTGCGCACGTCTGAATTTTTCACAGAGTTGGCGTAGTGAAAATATGGCATCCGTTGTACTGCGTCCCGGCATAAACCCGAATTGATTCTGTGTTATCTCACTCTCTTCTCTCAATCGTCTTTCTAGTACTTTCTCCCATACTTTCATACTATGTGACATGAGCTTTATTCCCCTGTAGTTGTTACAGACCTGTACATCACCTTTATTTTTATATATTGGCACCAGCGTGCTGTTGCACCATTCATCTGGTATTGCCTCTTCATGTAACAACTTATTGAAGAATATGGTCAGCCACATCCATCCATCAACCTTCAAAACCTTCCATACTTCTATTGGTATTTCATCTGGCCCTACTGATTTTCCATTTTTCATGCTCTGTACAGCACGTTTAACTTCTTCTACTGTAATTTCCCTAACCATACCTATATTTACCCCTGATCTCTCCAATTGTTTGTCCCAGTAATTTTCTTCGTTCATTAGTTTTTCAAAATAGCTCTTCCACCTCTCTTTTATTTTTTCGTCATTTGTCAAAACTTCTCCTGAATCGGTTTTTATGCATTTAACTTGGTTTATATCTCTTCCTGTCTTTTCTCTAGCTTTAGTTATTTTATACAATCTATTTTGTCCTTGTGTGGTTTTTAGGGTTTCAAACAGTTTTTCTTGCGCGGCGGCTTTTGCTGTTGCAACTGTTTTCTTCGCTTGTTTTTGAAATTGTTTGTAAGTATTTTTTTTACTGTGTCGCACCGAAATTAATTCACAATTTTTTTCTGACCTTTGCCATTCTCTAAATGCAGCTTTTTTCTTCTTTAATATGTCCTGCACATCATCACTCCACCACCAGGTGTCTTTATCTATTTTTCCTTTACCTTTCGATTCCCTAAGTACATCTTTTGCTACAGCTCTAATGCAACTTGCTATTTCAGCCCAGCATTCGTTAACAGGTTGATCACCTAAAGTTTGCATTTCAATCATTTTATTAACAACTTTTTCTCTGAATTCATCCGCGAGTTCAGTTTTGTCGAGTAGATACCATTTAATTTTTGCTGGAAGTTTTGTTCGTCTAGTATTAGAACTAATATTTATTTTAATATCCAATAAAAGTAACCTATGTTGCGGAATGAGTTCCTCGCCTGGAACGATTTTGCAATCTTTAACTGCGGCGATTCTATTTCTTCTAATTAAAAAGTAATCAATCTGTGTGTTCCGGTTTCCACTTTTATATGTTATAAGATGTTGTGGTTGTTTGTCAAAAAACGTATTTGCTATTGCAAGATCGAATGCAGCGGCAGCATCAAGCAGTGATTCTCCTTCTTTGTTTCTATTTCCAAAACCTTTTCCACCGTGCACTCGTTCATAACCATTATTTATCCGTCCTACATGTCCATTAAAATCTGCTCCAACAAATACATCTTCATTTCCTGGAAAACTCATCATGAGACCATCAAAATCTTCCCAAAATTTATCTTTTTCGGTATCACTGCAGCCGGTTTGGGGCGCATACGCGCTAACAATATTGTAAATTAAGTCTCCTGTTATTACTTTTACTGTGATCGTTAATTCTGTTCACATTTGCTACACATTTTTTGAGTTCTTTATCCAAAACAATTCCCACCCCATTATGTTTTACCGAACAAAAAAAGAACCATCAACATTTTATTGATTCACAAAAAAACATACAAAGTTTTTATTTGGTAGATCAAAGTTCAGAGTTGGTCTCATATAGGTACGTATTTAACAGAACCGGTGTGATGGTTTTTGAAATATGATCGAAAACCTAAAATTTACTTTCATATACCTCGCTTCTTATAAAATTTGGTCGAGTGTCTGAATTTAATTTTAAATTGAAATCAGAATTTGTGATGGTTTTTGAAATATGATCGAAAACCTAAAATTTACTTTCATATACCTCGCTTCTTATAAAATTTGGTCGAGTGTCTGAATTTAATTTTAAATTGAAATCGGAATTTAATTTTTTCAAGGAGAAATTAAATTATTTAGTAAATATTATCGAAGCTACAGGCAAACGGTATCAAAATGTATTTAAAAAATTAGGATCGTGACGTATGGTCAGGTAGGCCCGGAATATTGGGTGTGGAGGCAGTATTCCAATAAAATAGAACTCTCACTAATCATTCTAACTTTGGTAATAGTGCTCGCAATATAACTCTGCGCGTAGCAAAATATGGAACTAATTGACAGGCCGTCAACTTCTTATTTACGTCAGTTGACAAAAGTTTGTTTACTTTTGGTGTATTTATTAATTTCCAAAATAATTAATAGCTTTTATTATGCCGAAAGTGATTAAAAGTGCTGGCCGTGGCTGGTTGTTGAAAATCAATCGTGGTTGTGAAGAAGAACGATACAATAACAGGCCAAAAGTGCAGTTTTCCAAACGCAGAGCTATTTGACAACTAACATGTAGGGATACCATAGCAATCAAATCTCCACCTATTATCGGCATATTTTAAAGCTGAGGCTATAGGTTGAGGTGCGGCTTTGGGTTTGATTGTTTTATCGCCAATGTACCCGTGGGAAAAAATGTGTGTGCTTAAGACCGAATGTGAGAAACTAGTTATAAATGTTTTTTTTTATAATATACAAATCAAAATAGAAAACACAGTGACACAGCAGTGAAGATCAGCTGATTGTATCTTTCTCGCTCGGGTACAGTCGGCGGTTTCATGTTCACCCGATCGACCCTTTCACCTAACAGTGGTGCGCCAAAAGAAATTTTACTTAATTTTTTTCAACGTTACCTTGGATGCTCTTTGATCCTTAACTCTGTATTCATTACTGTATTTTTATTGTAGGCGTTTCAGAACGTACTGTCACGTGGTAATGGACAACGCATTATACCACTGCACTCAGATAAATAAAGCGGCTACAATGGGCAATGTAAAAGAAGAAAGACAAAAGTGGCTTAAGAAAAATGAAATAGATTTCGACGATTGTAGGACGAATCCGCAGTTACTCGAATAAAGAGGCACAAAGAAGACCCACAGTACCAAGTAGAATAACTATTAAAGGAACATGGACAGGAACTTTTGCGGTTACCGCCGTGATTCATCGTGATTTTAACCCTATTGAAAAAAGAAGATGATTCTTCTTCTATGGAAGCCAATGACTCATTAAAAGAACGTTTATGCGCCAAATTTTCAAATAGTGTTATTTATGGTCTCAATAAAAGATTTACAAGTTTAAATTAAATTCTTGTTATTTCGATGTTGGTGTAGGTTGAAAATGACAGATTTTTGAAAATGTAATAAACTATAATAAAGTTTTCCTGGTTGTAAGAGACTCAGACAGCCTGTACCAATTACCAATGATATTTGGTCATACTGAACCAAGCCAGCACTGCAAAGGCGTTCGTTACTTCGAGACATTCGTTCTTGAGTCTCAGTTGTCGTGTAGTTACTTAAATTGCTTCCCTGAAAAATCCCTTCCCGTACCTGTTTTACGAAGTTGTACGTTCCCAATGAACGGGAAGGGAACCTATTAGATTGACCTGGCAACATTAAGTACGCCACCAGTCGCGCGCAGACTTATACTGCGAGCACTATAGAAACGCCATAAAATGTGTCATGCAAAAATCACAGACCACTTCACTATTAAAGATAATAAACGTCCACAGATCATGTGGTTGCGTGCACATTTACTGACAGGTCACACTTCAATGCCTTTGCTGTCTATGTTGTAAGACACCTTTAATATTATTTAACTTGGATAAAACCACACTTTTGCCCAAAGCCCTTATAATACTTTGCTAAATTTAGTGACTGAATTCAGATCAAATTTAGAAGTAAGTTTATTCGACTGAACTCATAAACAAGTTAAGAAGCAAGCAATGCTGGCTTCTGAATATAGTATTTATTCTGGCTTGCTGAATGTATTTCACTTCACTGAATTCAGTAGCGACTAAATTCAGTCAACGAAATTTAACCAACTGTAATAAGGGCTTAAAGGGTAGGAATATGGGACACCTTCAATAATAGTTACATCCGGATTAACAACATATTATTATTCACCTAACACCAAAGTCAACGTATCACCAACAAGGTTTCAATGGCAACGACATATTTATATCCGTGACAACGACCAAGGATTATTCTAGTATGAAAACTAACGTTGTTATTACACATATTAAAATTAATACACGGGTCCATCGCGTCCGGCGATCTTTTTTAAGGCGAGTGCGCGCGCGCGTACGCAGCTCGTTTGGGACTGCTAATCGAGCGATCGAAACTTGAGTGGGACTGGACACATGCGCTCACTTGAAGGGGAGGGGGGGGTCACAGGGGACATTAAACCCCCCCCCCCAAAAATCGTATACGTTAAATCAAAAATCAAAATATCTAATAGTGCATAGACTATTTTTGAACGCAGGAAAACAACTGGAATGGCAACTACGTGGGTAAAATCGTGGGGCGCTACTAGTACAGTATTTTTTACTGGATTTATTGTATTTCTAGCCGTGAACCCCCCGCCCCCCCAAATCTGAGGCTGTATACTGGTGACTCCCTCCAAAGTTCGAGGCTAGGACCGCGCCTGACTGGACAGACTATATCAAAGGTGAGTTACCCGTGTATTAATTTTCAATAAGAGTATTCTGCTATTCATTAACTTTTGGTCTAAGGAGTTTCTAATCCAAACAAGTTGGCGGCCTCAAGCACAGAAATAAAAATACTTAGATTTCTGTGACCTCACCAGTGCCTGATGTTTGCTATGAAGTAACCATTAGCAAATACTGTAGACATTTGTCGTTAGAACGGCGGATGCCCCGGTCATAGACTTACATAATTATTTAAGGACCTGGCGACAAAATGGCACAACCGCGTTGGGCCTAAAATTGCATTTTTAGGGCCATGTGACATGCGACTCAGTTCACAGCAGCGGTCAGTCCGCGGGACAAACGGGCGTGAACGTGTTTTTACTGGCCATTAAAATGACAAAAAATGTTCAGTAAGCCACGTCCTTCCTTTGAAGTCATTGGCCCCGACTTATTTTTTAATATAAATACAAAGTTTTCCGTAAACATAATCTTCGTTATATTAACAGAATATTGTGCGTATGAGCACACATTGCAACGGCCGGCCGCCATTGTTTTCATTCTGCTATTGTTTACTTAGGCGCGGATTATACCAGTTTGCCGCTTCTATATTTTGTTACAGTACACTTCAAAGACGGCGAAACAGATTCTCTAAGACCCTACAAACATACATTAAGTTATTAAAATACGTTAATAATAACGTTTATTTTCGTTTATTTAATGGTAACATTTATTTATTTTTGTAATTTTTTTTTATAATTTAGAGTGAAAGAACAAGCAAAACGTACGTCAAATGGTAAGGCAATACTCTGGCTATTTGATCACAAAGAAACCAAACGAGTACTGTCGGCGGTAACAATACCGATCATCACCCGGAAACAAAAAATAACTTTTAAGTTTTATTTTACTTTGTAGAGTTGAAAATTACTGGTTTTCTTAATTCCAATAAAATTATTTTCGTTTTTATTAAAAACGAAAATAATTTTGAACATTTTTTGAAACATTGAGAAGTTAAAAAATGATAAGTTATCTTTAAAATCAATGACCTGTTAATGTTGTCTTTAAAATTTGTTAACCTTTGTTAGAATATACTTATACTAGAATTTGGATTACCCTGAACACTCTCCTTGCCCAGATTGTCCTCATTTTTCTCACCTATTGGAAAGTGTTCAAAGAAAATAGAAATCAAAATTGCATAATATGTCTTTCACCATAAGCATTGATCAACTATCAGACAGTCTGAAGTTTTTACGACTCATAAATAAACCAGAAATAAGCCTACGTGGCTTAAACATTGTGTTTAAAATATTGAGTGGAACCCACTCAGGGCTTTAAAGTCTCTTGATACAACGGATCTTTATAATTTGAAAGAAAATAGCATAAAACATGGCTTTATAAATCCGAAGGCACTACAATGTACGTCAGTCACCACATACATATAATTCAAATCAAATCCTCAGCCAATGACTGATCGACACACATTTTTTTTTAAGCAGTTTTTTTTTTGGGACTTTTATGACTAATCACATGACGGTCCCATTATTAATAACAATTGTGGCTAGGTATTAAGGTAGTTAGGCGTAAAGAGCTATTTCAGCATGTAGGATGGTCAGTTCAGGTGAGCCACATATCTGAACAGGTCTCTTGCCGCGTCTGACGCAGGCTCAGCCAGCACTTGGTGAAATTGATCGGCACACATCTAAAACAGATTGCTCGAGAACGTTACACATGCTCGTATAGAAAACAGTACTGAATTACTTTCCAACGTTTTGTATGAGTTTTAATAACCATCGTCACGAGAAGGCTGAAGAGAATAAAGGTCGTCGCATTGAGAAATGTGGAGACTATCCATCTACCTTGATTTGATTATAAAAATCGCATGATTGCCACCACGACACACTGCACTAATCGACCTAATCATGTCATCAGTCTCCTATACATAGGTAATATTAGGTTTATAACGAATAAATATATAGTAAGCTATATAGTAACATGATATGTTAAAATTATATGACATTAAAATATAATCATATTTTTTTAATTAAATACAAAATTCGCGACTCATAACCATTACACAATTAGTGGACATGAATATTTAAAAACAAATTACACAAATCCTTTGGGTTTCCGTTCGTAAATTGTAATTTCAGCAAAGCTATTATAAACTTTTGAAAATAAACCAGACATACAGACGAAAGGTAAAATAAACTCTGATTATAATTTTTCGACGATGATTTTATACGTGTCCTAAGAATGAAGACTTCCGAATCGGCAAACGTAACAACCGCCCTCTAACTCTATGGAGTGACGATATATATGCGTAATACAGTAGACAGTGAAGCCAAGGATATGACGGAGTAGCGTGTCATAGGATAGCGATCTTCCCACGTTCGTTCCTAAGACAGACTGATGATAATTGTACGAATTGTAGCACTCATGATGATGTGTCTATAAAACATAAATATTAAAACTAAAAAATGCCTATTAATAGACAAATCCTGTTCAGGGTAAGCAGGTCTCTTTGTGTTCCGAAAGCTGGGACTCAGCCTTCTCTGACAAGGAGAACTCAATGCCAACGCACTGATCAAGTGCGGGTTGGGAGATGACGTACATATGATGTCTTTGAAAGATTCGGGAGACCCGAATTCCGCTTGTACCTACCACTGGCTTTGACGGTGTAGGAATCGATATTTAAATTAAGTTTAGTAACTGTCTTATAATACCTACTTAGTAAACCAACAAACTGGGCATTATCTAGAGAATTTTTGCTTAATAGATATTAAGGATCGGATTTACGTGTTTGTCCTTATTTCTTCATTATTAAATGCAAATATGTACGCAGTAAGGTTAGTAGGGCGATGTTATAAGCTCAAAAAGGTTACTTGTTGAAGATAATTAACAATTTAGACAAACTCATTACGTATTGGTCTGTTGAGGGGAACCCACGGAACCCCAGTCGTGGAATTAGAATAATACGATTCGACTGGGTTACGGGAACTTACATTGTTGGCCACAGAACTTTTTCAAATTCTTACTTCCATAGTGCACCACGCTTTGCCACAGTGTGAAAATCATATTCAACCTATCACTCTGTACTTTCTTACTAGTACCTGGGTGACCGAGCTTTGCTCGATTTAAACGCTGAGTATACTTTGATCAACAACAACAACAACATCCCACTAAACGTTCCCACTGCTGGGACTCGGGGCCTTCTCTCGCAAGGAGAGAGTTAAGGCCATAATCCACCACGCTGGCCCAGTGCGGGTTGGCGGATGACACATGACTTCGAAAGATTCTAGGTACATGTCGGTTTCCTCACGATGTTTTCCTTCACCGTTTTAAGTTAGCGGCATTACGCACATGACTTCGAAAAGACAGTGGTGCGAGTGGGGTTTGAACCCGGGGTCTCCGGATCGGCAGCCGCCGTTCTCCCGACTAGACCAGCCGTAACTTACTTTACTTACTAACTATACTTTGATACCTATACATAAAGGGCTACCGAAGTAATAGATGTTCTCAAAAAAAGAAAGAAAGAAAAAATAACATGAAAAAAAGGAACCATCTGGATTCGAACCCGGATCTACTACTTCATGACCACCCAACTTATCGACTGAGCTATTTATTATACTGTCTCGCAGAGCTGCGAAATTTACCGTCGCATTCTAATGTTAATGTAACAGTTTTTCATTGTTAAAAAACGCGCATAAAATGCGTTTTCTGAAAATGAAACCTAGTTAGATCGACTTATCGTCTCCGAAACCCCCTATAGACATCATTTCATGATAATCGTTCGAGCCGTTTCCGCGATTCAGATTATATATATATATAGATAGATAGATAGAAACACTTTATTGTTCACAACACAAAAAGAAAAATAAATAAACAAAAAGATAAATTCTTAACTCTAGTGGAACAAACGGCGACCTTATTGCTAAGAGCGATCTCTTCCAGGCAACCAGAGGATGGAGAGAAAATTTTAGATAGCAAAAGACGGAAGATATACAGGGTTATTGGTAATCAGCCTGCATCCGTTTAAGGGCATGTTCTGTATATTTAAACAAACAACTTTTGTTCTACAACTTTCGTTAAAACTCAATAGAAACCCCAAAAAAAAATAGTGTTTGTTGCCCTTTTTTGTACTGTTTAGTGACTTTTTAGTGTTTATTCACTTCGGCACATAATTTTTTGCGCGTTAAAGAGCGTACGCACTCTTGTTACGAATTGTTACGGAGAGTTCGATGCTTTTAGACTGTGCAAATACATTTTTTATTTATTTTGTAAAATAAAAAAAACATAAATTTTTAAAAACTGTAGAACAAAAGTTGACGTATTGAATGTACCTAACATCCCCTTAAAAGGATGCAGGCTGATTACCAATAACCCTGTATATACAAGAATTGCTCGTTTAGAGGTATAAGATAAGATTAATAATTTATTTTCTCCTAAAAAAACAAAAACTGAATTAAATTAAAAATAAACTCACACACACGGAAGCTATTACGGCTATCGTCGTCCAAATAAATGTAGTTTGTGCAAATTTGGGGTTTTCTTTATAAACAAAAAGAAAAGCGGGCAAGTGCTAGTCGGACTCCCCCACTAAGGGTTCCGTAGCAGCAAGTAGGTAACATAATATTATATTAGTTCATGTAGTTAGTTGTAACTTTGGTCGCTGTTTTAATTATATTATGTATTTATCACGTACTAAAAATAATTACTTACTAGATCGAGTTCAAACCAATTTTCGGTTGAAGTTTGCATGGTTTGCATACAGTCATATTTTTTTTTAGTTTTAACATTCTCTTATTTTAAATTACGAAGTTACAGGGGGGGAGGGGTCACACATTTTACCACTTTGGAAGTGTCTCTCGCGCAAATTATTCAGTATAAAAACAAATTATATTAACATCAACAACAACAACATCATTTTTAAAGAACTATCCATAGACACTTCACACGTATGGGTTTGGTAAAAACATTTTTTTTGAGTTTCAGTTCTAAGTATGGGGCACCCCAACATTTATTGTATTTTTTATATATTTTTGTGTAAAAATCTTAATGCAGTTCACAAAATACATATACTTACCAAGTTTCAACAATATATATAGTTCTTATAGTTTCGGATAAAAGTGGATGTGACATACGGACGGACAGACAGACAGACGGACATAGCGAATCCAAAAAGGTTCCGTTTTCACGTTTTACGGAACCCTAAAACATACAACCGAAATGAAAATATCCTCTTATTTTGAACTCGTTTAGAAATATAGTATTAGAATTGTTTTACAATATTAATATTAAACAATATACTTAATTAATTATAGGTACGTCAAAAAAGCAAGTCATAAAACAAAAAAAACTGCTCATACAAACTCTCCTATGCAATACACCGAACTTCGCTGAATGCTTTATGTTATAATAGTGTTGTTTTACCAGATTGTTTTCATTTGTTTCATAAATGAATTACATAATATTGTTTATGTAATCATTGTTACGCCGCAAGCATGCTAGGTACACTTACTACTGGTAGTCGGCTGATTTCGACTATTGAAATTGAAAGGTTACTAAAATAATTCGCTTGTCATCATCATCAGCCTATCTTATAATGTAAATATCTAGTCTATCTTAGTCGACTGCTCGGAGGGGGCTATGTAGGCCTCTCCCATGGCTTGCCACTTATCCCTAATCCCTAACATCCTCATATTTCAGTCAGCATTTACTTGTATCTGAACATAATTTGCTATGTTGCCATCAAAGCCCTCGTAAGCTTATAAAAGAATTCTTAAAATAAAAAACATCCAAAGTCCAAAAAATTCAAAAAGATTCGTCTCACGAATTTCACATAATCCTTACAGAGATTGGAGTGATTTCATTGAAATCTAGTTACATACTGTTCACGTCGGTCCTCAATCGCGACAGAGCATAATAGTAAATCCATTTGGCTTTGCTCCAACGAAAAACAATAAAGGCTTTGAAAAATAAAACTATTGAAAATTCAGTGGAAGTGAACGACTCACTTCGGAAAACATGAGAGCACATCGATATTGACTGTTTTAACAATGAAGACTCGTTTTTTAAGATAATGATTAGCGATAAGTAAGTACTTATTTATTGGAACGAAATTTCTTACGGCATGCTTGGAAATGATAGGGATTTTGCTGCGGGACCGAACTGAAAAAATGTGAGACTAATTATTCCTTAAGGCGAGATGAGCACTATTCGGATGAACAAAAATCGTGGAACTCGCATCATCGTCACCGAACGCTTTCCCATGAGCTATAGGTTTGTATATGTCACAGTAAAATTGTAAAAACCGTCAGATTATTGTTTAGTTTTTCATATGCGAGCAGCATAAGTTACTAGTTACGACTACATATGCACGTGCATGGCATATGCAGCCCGCATATTTCTTGCACCGCTAGGACGCTGGTAAGGAGTTTTTTTTTTACTTCTATAGGTTTACACTTGACCGCCATATCGCCTAATGTTAAGCGACGATGCGGTCTACGATGGAGCGTGTACACTTAAAAGAAACCGATTCACTCTCGATTTGAAGACACAAAGATTGTAACCATCGGGGAAAACCCACTCAGGCAACGTATTCCACAGCCTAGACATTCATATCACAAAAGTAGAGTCAAATCTCTTCGTTCGTGTCTTTGGAACATCAACCATGAAACGATGTGGCTTTTACGAGCTACGAGCATTCCGATAGAAAAAAATTAAGGTCGTAATCCACCACGCTGGGCCAGTACGGATCGGTGAATGACGCATGCCCTTGAACTATACTTCTAGAAACATTCAAGTTTCCACACGATGTTTTCTTTCAACAAAAATCATGCTTCATCATAAACATCACAAATGTTCAAGTGTAAACCTAACTTCTTCGTTCCAGTCTTCGGAACGTCAACCATGAAACGATGTAGCTTTTTTAAGCTACGAGCAGACCGATAGAAAAAAAGGAATGGTGGTATTAGATCGTGCTCATCAGTTGATAATAACATTTAATCAATTATTTATTAAGGTTCTTTGTACGGGAGACGAAAGAGGCAATTTATTTCAGAAATGCTATTCGTAGTTTTCCATAGTTTTAAATCATAAAAGCCGCAATTCTGTGAAATAAAAGTTTCCAACTTTATTGATTACAAACTATAAAAACTTTTCGTCCGCCATTCAATTCGATCGAAATGATTGAAGTATTCATTGAAATTACTGAAATAAAAAAACTTCTCAGAGTTTACAAGCTGTTTTTACGACTTTAAATCGGTTTTGAAAATTCATCTTATTTATATTAGTTTGGAGATTAAAAACATTCAGAGGTGATTCAGATCAAAACCGATATTGTAAGTTTCAGTTTCGGTATAAAATACAAAACAATCTATTTCAAAATTGAAATGCAAACAGACCGATAAATTGACTCTTTATTGTATTTAAATTCAAAATAAAACAACAAAATATACAAAGTCTTAAAAAATTAAGTAGCCATCGGCGACCTTATTGCTAAAAACGATATCTTCCAGATCGAAAGATACTGTATTTTAACTGATTTCGAAAAGGAGGAGGTTCTTAATTCAGTCGTATGTTTTTTTTATGTATGTTACGTGATAGCTCCGCCAATAGGGTACCGGACTGGGTCAAAAATACACCATCCTAATTATTCCATCAGCTAGATCATGGAAAAATATTGGACACGTATTTTTTGTTTTTTCATAATATTAAAAATCGGCAATGATATATACCATCAAACTTCGAGAGTGGGGGGTCGCGACGACACTCGTGAGTAAAAATCGTACTCACAAGTGACGTCACACGAAACTTCGAAGCGCTGTATCTTCGTCATTTTTGAAGTGAAAACTTCTTTAGGCGCGCTATAGACAGAATTTTCGTGGGCTGTGAAATGGATTCATCAATCGTCACGCTTGGATATGATAATGGATCGGATCGGATATGAAATCTTCGGGTAAACTCGGTAAAAACGGCCAGGTAGGTTACCACCAGTAGGTACCAGGGCAACAGCAAGTTTTCACTTCTATCGGCAGTTCCTATGACTGCCAATTTTTAGTTATTTGTTTGTGAAACAAAAGAAAAAATACGTGTACAACATTTTTTGGCAATCTAACTAACGGGCTACTTAGTTTTTTTGAGGATTGTACCCTATTGTGAATCGGTTTTGATCACAGAACAGAAATCAAGAAGAAGTAGCAAGTAGGCGGGGCAATCGTAGTACTAAGTAAGCGCAATCTCCGCATACTTAGAGAGTACGCCCACTTCCGAATACTTAGTCGTGCTCTGTCACTACTGCAGTACTCCTGAATCCGCGATTTTGAATAAAAAGTAAGCAGTCATGCCGTATTGTGCAGTTATTGAGTGTAAAAACGATAGCCGTGCTAAAACTTTATCCAAAGGAGGCATATCGTACCATCGGTAAGTCTTATTTTATTTATTTTTGATTTTATTGTGAAAATAAATTAATATTAGCTTAGAGAGAGAAATGATTTAAAGGAAGTCAACTTTAAAGTCATTGTAATAAGGTCCATTTTCATTCAAGCTATATATGATATTCGCGATCATTCTATGCATGCGAGTAGCGCTACTCAGTAGCGCTACTCAATTAAAGATGGTACACAAGCTGTTGAAATTGTTATCGATATTTCTAAATTGTACAGTTTTGTGAAACAAATATATTATCTTTTGTTATATGGTATTTGAATAATTTAATTACATTTTATCATTTCAGTTTTCCTAAAAGTCCCGTTGTTAAGGAGAAATGGATAGAAGCTACAGGAAGGCAAAATTGGTTTCCTTCCAAAACAAGCACGATTTGCTCTGAGCACTTTTTAGACAGCGGTTTTATAATAAAAAAAAGGAAATAGGTACTGCCCTGTTGCCCTGTTTTTGTTGTTGATTTTTATGTATAAACTTTTATTAGTTCGAGTATTGTTTTTACTGAAACCCTGTTCCTTTTCTATATCCCTTTTGTTTATTTTAGTCTCCTCAAGTTTCTATTCATGGTTATAAAACATCTTGAATTTTTACTGACAACAACTTAAATGACAAGGTCGTCCCTCAAAGAAAATAACTATTTCCTTACATTGTGAGTTCGATTCCCACCCAGTGCAAATATATGTGTGATGGATTCAAATATTTTGACTGTATCTGAGTGTTTCTATGTGTAATAAGTAAGTATTTATAACAGCTATCTGGCCGCCATATTACAAGCTTAGCTTAGTTTAGCGTCAGATGGTGTTGTGTGTAAATGTTTCACCTATATTTATTTATCTCTACCTCACTCAAGAAAAATATCATTCGACTAAAATACAAATGTTAGTGCTACTTGCCAAGACTAGAAGAATTTCATCATTACTTTATTTACTTAAGATATTTATTTAGTTTCCTCCGAGTATTTTTGTAGTTTCTTCCTAGTAATTACGTTCTTTTACAAAACTCTGTTACGCTTCACTCTAAAGTTAATAAAATTAAGATGGCACATGAACAAATTTAATCATAATATTATGATTACATTATACGATAGGTACGTAAACTGAATAACGTAATATCGATAATTTAATGAAAATGCTTAAGCATTGTCTTATTACTATTAGCACGACCGGCTTATATTTACGAATCCCTTATTTTAAAGAAGGTAGCGTTCATAGTTGCATAAATTACATAAAGTGCCATCTAGTATGAAGTAGCAGAACTAGTGAGCACTAGATGTCACTAATCTTACAATTAGTGACATCTAGTGCGCACTAGTGAAAACAACTTACATTTTTGAAAGATGATAATAGTTACCACCTTATTCTATTCTACTAAGGCTGAGTTTAGAAAGTTCGTAGCAACTGATGTATGCGATACGCCCTAAAAGTCCTGATAATGGTACATAATAAGCGACTTAGTCACATTTAGGATACGGTACTTTTTCCTGTAATTAGATAAAATTGAGTTATCGAAGAAAGTCGTAACAACATTTTGAATAGTTGACAATAACAGATTTATTGTGTTTAGCAATAGGGTTCATTTTTAGGTACGTAACTAAATGCAATACATCATTTTAGGTTCGTCACTATGGGACAAATCACTAGCATTGTTTTAAATGTGTTTAAAATATATCAAAACCACGTTTGTGTGCAAACGTGATACGGTGGTTTTCCTAGTGAGATTCAGCTACGAGCCTTCTACTTGATTTCTGTTCTGTGGTTTTGATGGCTTTTCTTTTGTTTTTCTTTTCGTGGTCCTATATTAAGTTTGTTAAAATCGGTATGGCTGTTTTTGACATACGTACAAAAAACTAAAATGTACTCTCATTTATCTGGGCGACGTATACCTACCAGATAGGTTCTTTTGAAATATGGTCGAGTGTTTGAATGTAATTTGAAATTGGTTTTAGTTTTTCTGAGAAAATACATTATTGATACATTTCAATAAAAATTAATATTGGTGGACAATTCACACACAACACCATCTGACCCTAAACTAAGCAAAGCTTTGTTCTATGGCGGTCAGATAGCTGATATAGTACTTTTATTGTTTTTAAATACATACTTATTATACATAGCAACACCCAAAAACAGTACAAATATAGGTATAAATATATATTTGCATAAATATACAAATAGTATTAAAATTAACGTGGTTGTTACATAAATTGATTAGGTAAACAGGTAACTCACGTGTAATGAGGTCGATCAATCTGACTCGAGTTTCGGCCGCGTCCGGCGGCCTTTTTCAAGAAGAGTGTAAGCGCCCGATGGCTTCCCGTTTGGCACTGCGGCATAGAATAGATAATATACTGCGGGCCGCCGCGCGGCGCGCACGCAAGGTCATCGGCTGTTGCGGGGGTGCAGGTGAGGGGGTGCGAGAGGGTTGCGCAGGAATACACTCGAACTCTTCGTCACTGGTGAACGAGTCGGGAACGTTGCAGCACACTGAGCTCACTGTGTCTTCACTCGTATTACGAACACAATGCCGAGTACTATGTAGGCACGGCTTCTAAGCACAGTGAAGACACAGTGAGCTCAGTGTGCTGCAACGTTCCCGACTAAATATACAAATAGTGAGTAAAATTAAACAATTGAAGTACTTACGTTTTACGTTGGACTGCACCGGCGCGGCGGCGGCAGTGTCGAGCACGTAGACTACTTTTTATACCGAGGAAATAACGGGAATGGGAACGCGAGTGAAACCGTGGGGTACTGCTAGTAATATTATAAATGCGAAAATTGGATCTTTGGATGTTATTGCTCAATCACTTCTGAACGCATTAAAATTTAAAATACAGTTTAAATATAGTTTGCTATAGCACATTTAATTGTTATAGATATGCAGGTAAAACGCTGCTAGTTATTTACAAAACTACATATTAATGAAGACAAATCCAATTGTCCCAAATCAAATACTCACGACCAGTACCTTGCCTTACAGAAAAGGTACTTCACTACTGAACTCTGAATAGGTAAAATCTATCAATCCTATTGAATAGGGCAAAGCCTATGATTACACTATCTTTGTGTCGGTCATCGAGGGTAAGGCTCATTGAAACACAATAATTAAGTCTGATCCTTAGGGTTGGACCAAAATTTAATTACTTATTTGACCCGACCAACCCGGGCGCTCACAAGATATGTTGGACATCTATTCAATTATGTTCCTAATGAATATTTGGTCTGAAACAATGTTGCCACGTGTAGGGTATTCTCCAAGCGCCTTGTAAATAAAATGGAAAGGATGGGTAATTTTTTAATGTATATCAGTAACAGTAGTTATAAGTGGTCGGACTTACTGCAAAATCCTCCTGTAGATGCATTTTGTTTTGCTAGTTATTCTAACGCCAGCCAGTATTGTGCTTGTATTACCGTGTAACGGTTTGGCAACACTTCTAGAGAAAATACAAGGGTAAGAGATAAACATTCATGTATCAATCATCAACGGGTGACGAGCGCAGTACAGTGTTATGGAGTGTTTTTTGCTCTTTAATTTAATATCTATATTGAGGGAGTTGTGATAAAATGTGTTATCCACTATTTTGTGGCAGTGGCCATCTTGAGGAGATTTCCATAAAGTATACCTGAGAACATTCCCGACTACTACACTTTTCAAACAAAAATCGGTTCATATTTTCGAGAACTACGAAGCCGCAGTAAGTCACAGACACACACATACAGAGAGTGACACGTCAAACTTATAACACCCGTTTTTTTGTGTCGGGGGTTAATAAAGTAATTCAAGTGGGATCTCCGTATTACTCACCTAGCAACACAGCTTTGACGTTATTATTAAGAGCCCATTTAAATGGAATAGAACTAATGCGTATCAGAATAAATTACATTTGGGACCAAAATGTCATTATTATCTTTTACTCGTGCTTAATGGATTCTTTATGTAAGTAGGTATTTATTTATCTACGCCTTATTGGACTCGATAGAATAAATGTTGTTTGTTTAAACTAAGATGGACTATTTTCTTTCAAGTTTCGAAACTTTCTACCAAGCAAGTCTACTGATTTCTTTTCGATTTCTCTTTTGTTCACTTTTGTTGGATAAATTTAAATACGTTTTTGTAGATTAGAATATAATAATAAGTAATAGGTAGGTAGAGAAATGCGTTGATTTTGTATTACCTATCTGTATGTTCTGAGACCTGGCTCAAATTTTGGTTGTATATTTTTGGCAAGCTTAAAACTGGTCACATACGTCTAATACTCGTATTATACTTACCCCAACATGGAGGTGAAGACCTGGCTGGTGAGTAGCAGAGCAAAATGAATTCATACATTAAAATAAAAATAAAAAACCTATTTTATTTTTCATTTTTTGTTCAAAATATGTTTGAGGCAATATGCAATTTTTATATGTTGTAGTTTAATATTTTAAAAAATAATAAGCCAGAAGGTTTAGTCGAGGTTGCCAGACATTGCCAGACGCGTGCAAAAATGTTTTGCAAAATATATAAAAAAGTATATTTAAGGCAATTTGAAATTTGATTGGATATTATTTATCACTAAAACTAGGGATTCTCTAAAAGACTATTAGTATGGTGCGACTTTCCACCTGCCAGATGATCTAATCTGAGGGATTCTTTCACCCAAATTCGACACACTGATGTCGGTTGCGCGTTAGTTTTTTAAGAGATCCATAACAGGTTAGTCTGGTACACATAACACTTAATATAACACATAATATGCATTTTTTTTCTCAGAAACAACGGAAAAGACAACTATGCGGGTAGGTAGAACCGTGGGCGCTGCTAATATCCCATAAATACGTAAAATAACACACCACCTACACACCGAAGTTCTAGGAGCTCTGTCATTTCTCCGCCATGCTTCGCTCACCCTTGAGGGTTGCCGAATTTCAGCCTTCGTTCCACTGGAGATAGTTCCAAAAGGTACAATAAGGACGGCGCAAAAATAATGTCGCCAGTACTAATTGTCCTGAGACCCGGGGACCACGGCCACCGCTCGAGCGGGAAATTGTATTAGACTCGCAATAACAGACGCGGGACGGACTCAGGGTTGAGAGTGGTAATGGAGATAAGAATAAATAGGAAAATCTCTACAATGTATGAGGAGAGAGTTGTATAATGGTGTGAGTAGGGTTTTTGTGTGTGATTTCGTATGTTTTGTCATTGGGTTGAGTTGATTAATTATAAAACGTAACAAGATGAATATAGGGCAGGACATAAATCATATCTTATATCTCTGGGTAACGAGCGTGTGCAGTGCTAGGTAATGAATTGGACTCTTCATATTCCAGTAGCTACGTGATACAGTGCTGTTATGGGCAGGCGTGTTGCCTACGATCTGGTTGTGTATTTTTGCTCGTCCCGACACTATCAGCAAAAAAAAACATAAATAATCGGCACATTCTAATCATTTTGAGACATCAGTAGGTAGGTGTTAAATTCAACTATTATTATAAAGATGAAAGTTTGGTCAAAAATTGTGTTTAATATCAATTGCATGTATACCTACCACACATTAAATATTTATAAATCTATATGTAAGTACACATTTTATATGTATATTTATGTCATAACTTGACATTCCTCAATCAATAAAATAAGTGTCTAAAACCCTACAATATCAATTCTAAATATCAATGTTTGAATGTTTGTTGTTCATTCACATCGGAATGACTGAACGGATCAGAATGACATTTGAAACATAGTTAGAATGTAGTCTAGAATAGCAACAATGCTACTTTTTATCAAGAAAAGAATTGGAAAAAGAGAATGCCGATAGAAGTGAAAACTTCTAGCTCAGAATTTGATAGCTCACTTTGAAAACTACGCGGGCGAAACCGGAGGGCGTGGCCATGACCATGGTCATAGTCCCGAGTTCATCTGACAATTTTTTTCATTTACAAACGTGACGCTTGAGGTAAATTTACAGCCCACGAAAAATCTGTCTGTAGTGCGCCGAAAGACGTTTTCACTTCAAAAATAACAGGAACGGGTACTGCTCGGGTAAAACCGCGAAGGTTTGCTAGTAAATAATAAATTAAGAATATCTGTCGGGGAGTAGGTAATGGACCATCACTATATGCGTTTCATAGAATGCCTTAATACGTCCATTTGCAGAGTTATAGCTTGGCAGTGTCGTGCGTACCTAATTTCTGGGGAGTGGCGTAGAAAATTGCTAGTTATACGTAGTTCAATGCAACTTAGAAGTTGGATGATTTGCTTTCAAATTAATTTACTCCAACGTTCAATCGAAAAGCTTTATTTGCTTCGAGTAGTTTACGGATTTCTATTCAAATTAAATTAAGCAAACTTAGAATAATTTTCTTCTAAACGAAACCCATTTCACCAAAATCGAATTTCAGACGTAGTTTTTAGACGCTCGTGTCTATAAAATTTTGCATTTAAAAATTTGAGAGTAATACCTAAGTATTAAGACTTCAAACTTTAATGTTTTATAAAGGTTATTTAGGCATTTAACTTTGTGACTTTAAGGTTCACAATACTACTACGTCGTTCAGTGAACTAATGATCGAATATTTCAAATTAAGTTAAATGGCGCAACGTGCGCCATTTAACTTTTTTTAAATTTGTATTAACGCTTAGTTCTTTTTTAAAAAAAATTAAAATTGTAATTGCGGTATTATAAAATGATCAATGAACATTTAATGACACACAAATGAAAAAATTCAATTCTGCATCTATGTAAGATTTTTATGATGACAAAATTTGATCTCATTATTTTTATTACATAAGGTCTCATGTGAGTTGTGAAAAAAGTTCTTCGTTAATTTCATATTTATATTCAGATAAAATATTTCTCTTTTGAGTAATACTTAATTTTATTTTTGTAACTTTGTATTTTAAATATGTAATTTTTATGTTAATGTAATTTTTGAATTTCTGTAAACTTTGTATAGATTTTCATATATGTGTTGTTACAAGTAAATTTGTTTCTATTATTAGATGGATGTAAGCGTGTGTGTATATTTAGAATGCCAAAGTTTGGCGTCAAACACGCACATCGCAAAATTGCAACGCCCTCAATACAGGCATTAGCCCTGCATTGAGGGCGTTGCAATTGCGTTGCGTTGTACAGGGCTAATGCCTGTATTGAGGGCGTTAGGGGACATTATTGTAACTTAAAACCTAGTTTTTTGTAAAATAATGTACTAATAGCATTAATAAATAAATTTACTTATTTTGGGACAAAAGTACCCCAAGCACATATTTGCAACTAATGTGATTTTTCTTTATTTAATAAAAGCTTTGAAAGAATTTAACCAATATAATATAAGAGTTTTGAGACAGAGAGAACAATAATACAAGAACACCCTTGTATGAAACTCAACTCTAGAGAAATTATAGGATAAAGAGATTAAAACAAAGACAATCAAATGAACATCAAACAGATTAAAAATATGGTAAAGTACTTAACACTGTCTTGAACCTAACACTTGAATGCGGTAAAATGTTAGTAGGTAAGTTTAGTACAACAGTGGTCAGTTACAGTTTTTTTTTTTAATAAAGGGTAACTTGACAAGTAGGACATGCGCCTGATGGTAAGCAGCATGCCTGCCACATAACATCATAGTGGCACGCAGCTATTGGAACATGAAGAGTCCAAATCATTACCTAGCGCTCGTCACTCAGAGATCTAAGATATTATATCTCTGAGCCCTGTAATTTATCTGGAAACATTGTCCTTCAAACCGGATTATTATTTTTATTATTATTTCCATTATTTGTGGATCTATGTTTATGTGACCTAAATTCCATAAGTGATGTCCACCCATCCGACTTTCATCAGCTGTTTTGCTATGTAACCAAGTCAAGGTTGCCAAGGAAATCCCCCTACTAGCCGCGTCCTCTCCAACGTACATCTAAAACACCAACCCCATGAATAAATCGACGAGTAATATATATGTATCGACCAAGAAGCAAAGGTAGGTAAATAAATAATTCCGCCGATGCCGCTGGCATAAGCTATTTATTCCGCAAATTGAATGAGGTGGAGCCGAGAAATAATATATCAACAAAATGGGTAGCATTACATTGATTCAGTAAAAAATTGCACCATTTTGTTTGGGGTAACTGTTGTATTTTTGTTGTTTAGGGTACGATGATATTAGTAATACAAGCGGCGTGTACACACTTTTACATCAGTATAAACAAACAAAATAATAGCATTTATGGCTTCTATTTTGCCTCCGTTGTGTTTCACATAAAACTATAGGTATTTACAAAATTATAAAGTTACAGCTGGTCTAGTCGGGAGAACGGTGACTACCGATTCGGAGACCCCGGGTTCAAACCCCACACGCACCACTGTCTTTTCGAAGTCATGTGCGTAATATCGCTAACTTAAAACGGTGAAGGAAAACATCGTGAGGGAACCGACATGTACCTAGAATCTTTCGAAGTCATGTGTCATCCACCAACCCGCACTGGGCCAGCGTGGTGGACTATGGCCTTAACTCTCTCCTTGCGAGAGAAGGCCGCGAGTCCCAGCAGTGGGAACGTTTAGTGGGCTGTTGATGTTGTTGTATCTACATAATTATAATATCATAGACGTATAAAAAAGTCAGACGTAGTCTCGCTAAAACAAAAACTGTGTCACTACAGTCGGGCACATTTGCACGTGTGCATTGTCAGGTTGTCACTGATAGGCTGACACGCACACATATACACAAGTTTGCGCGTGTAATGAGCCACTAATGTTTGTATGTGTGCGTGTCAGCATGTATGTGACAGCGCACACGTGCATATTATGTGGCCGACTCTATGGACACAGTTTTTGTATTAGCAAGACTACGTCCGACTTTTTTATACGTTCATTAAAAATTTATGTTCGTCTGTATGTCCTTTAAAGAACCGTAAACTATGCATTTGATCATGTGATGATATTTAGCTGTTTTCAAAGTTGTTGTGCATGGGCCAAAGGAGGTTTCTGAGTTGGTACCAGCAATTTTCGACAGGTGGCGTAGCAATGCGGGCTGGGTACAGCTAGTTTATCTATAAAATGTAATAAGTGATTGTGACTGGCTAGGTAAGTGATATATATGACTGGCCTTGTGGCTAAGTGGTTAGTAGCTCTGCCTGCGAAGCCGAGGGTCGTGGATTCGATCCCCACCCAGTGCAAATATTTTGTGTGATGAATTCAAATGTTTGCAATGTGTCTGGGTGTTTCTATGTATAATAAGTATGTATTTAAAACTATATAAGTATTATATCAGCTATCTTGGCCGCCATCACACAAGCTTTGCTTAGTTTGGGGTCAGATGGTTTTGTGTGTGAATTGACCACCAATATTAAAAAAAAAAAATATATATAAAACATTTAAAATTTGATGGAAGTTTAATTCCATTTCATGGAGTTGTTGTCACTAAGGTTGAAACTTACAGCTACCACACTAGCTACTTTTAGCAGCGGCGACAGGCATCTTGACGCTGCGTCACGCTTCAAAAAGTAACTGCGTTTAGCGTCTAGTCGCTGCATCCCGCTTCAAAAAGTAGCATGTGTGGTCAGGGCCTTATCGATTAGAAAATGTGATCCTAAAAACTGACATTTTGTGTAATTTGACAGTTTTTTGGCTATATTTGGTATCTATTATGTTTACATTAATTAAGCCTATGCTTTTGATATCCATGTCATGCCATGCCATCCATGCATTGAGTGAAACATATACATCACACGCACTTGTATGTAGGCACAAAAGCATTAGCTGTTGGCTCGGCTCGCTAGGGCACCTAAATTGGTCTAATGAGGAACTAATACCCATTAGCCTGACACGGTCCGAGGCCTAAATTAATTAAGGTAAGGTTATACATTAAGACTACTATCGATAATGGAGAACGGGGTAAATAATGGATACACGAATCTAGAAACGTAATGATCTGGAACTGACTTCATTTTTGTAAAGAAATCAAACCTAAATTGAAAAAAAGGACTTATTTACATTATTATTAGTCAACTATACCTACATTTATTTGTAAATCGTAGGTTTACTGTTGATTGTAACGCTTTTTAACTGACTTTGAAAAAGAAGGAAGTTCACAATTCGGTTGTATGTTTTTTTTTCCGCCAATGGTAATCGATTATGGTGGTTATTTTATACATTTTTTGTTGAAATCGGTGACAAAAACTAAAGTTTACTACTTCGATGATACAGTGTCTGCTTCTTATAAAATTTGGTCGAGCATCTGGCTTGAATTTTAAATTGGAGTCATTTTCGTTTTTTTCGAACAAAGTAAAATATGTTATATTCAAGGCATGGACGTATAAAAAAAGTCGGACATAGTCTCGGTAAAACAAAAACTGTGTCTATAGAGTCGGCCAGGGTGCTGTCACATACAGGCTGACACTCATACATACACACATCAGTCGGCCAATACACGCCCAAACATCAGCCAATCAGCCGACACGTTTCACGGTAAAGAAAAGTCGGACACCGCTCCTGGTTCAACCCTAAACTGTCCAAGCCTATCTTCGGGGCAATCTTAAATTACCAATATTCTGTACGAACAATTCTAATTACATTCTCATCAAGCACAAGCCGGGGTTGTTTTTCCGCACTATAATCTAACTGTATTCCAAATTTCAACCTGATTCATTCAGAAGTTCCCACTTCATTGAGCAACAAATATCCAAACATTGAAATCACTTTTGGAGCGTGCGCATGTTTCCAAAATTGGCGGGAAATAGTTATTGTAAAAGAAAAACATTTTGAAAAAACCAACAAACACATTTTACAAAGACTTGTGTTATCCGCTGAGTACTTGGTCAGCATGATAGATTACGACCTTGACTTTTTTCTTATGAGTAAAGGCGCTTGTTTCAGCAGTGAGAACTCAAAGTGGGTCGAAATTACTATGCTATTTCTTCTGCCAGATTCATACGTCGAAAGTAGGTACCTCAAAACCAGATACTTGAAATTAGCCAAACTTCGAGACAGTCGGACACCGCTCCCAGTTCAACCCTAAACTGTCCAAGCTTGTCTTCGGAGCAATCTTAAATTACCAACATTCTGTACGAACAATTCCAATTACATTCTCGCCAAGCACAAACCGGGTTTGGGCTGGAATCCGGCAACTTTGGCCCATCTTTAATTAATATCGGAATACTATTTGTACCCGAATTCTAACACTTGACGTTCGGGCGGACCGGTGATACGTACATAAAGACTGACGCTAGTCAAACCAAATTGATTCATTTCCTTCCAGACCTTCAAGACCTTCCAATAGGACTTGATAACGAGATCCATTGAAGAGAACTTAAGTGCGAGTACCTATTGACATGCTCACTTTTTTGACTTAAGCAATATATAATATCTTATATACATATAATGTCTTATATTACCTGCAAACAGCAATAAAGACTTTTGTATTTGTAGCGTAGCGTAGAAGTGGTGGCGGAGCAGCGGAACGAAATGTGCGCGTTAGATGCTTTTAGGAAGAGTGAAACATTGTGATTTTGCGTGACTCACATTTTTAATCGCAGTATTTAAGTAGCTATACATGTGACTTAATCTACAGCTTGAGTGCTGTTCAATATTAAAATTCTGTATTTTACGTTTTCACTCATATAGTACCTAGTCCCAAAAACTGACATGTTTTTTTTGAGACGCGGAATGAACAATATTATTATCAGCAAAAAATACGTATAGTCCCTAACATCAAAAGTGACACAACGCGTTGCCTTTTGATATGATATATTAAGGCCGATTTAAACTGAACGAACATAGAGCTAGAGCTGGAACAAGAGCATTCTTACTCGATCTTTTAGTGTAAACGAAAGATCGTTCTTAGCGTTTTCTATATTAAATATTCCATAGAATCTTTGCGAACGCAAACAAAACAAGGAAAGAATGTTCTACGTTTGTTTACACCAAATGAATTTGATACAGTGGGGATAGAATGAGCATTCGCTCGTCTGATGTAAATCGGTCTTTATATGATAATGATTATTTTTGAAGGTTAACTTCTCAAAATTGAGAGTGTCGGTTTCTTTTCGGTCAGCACGTTTTTTCGTAGACTTCATCTTCGCTAAAAATCAGGTGAGATGGCGGTCACGTGTAAACTCATTATTTTTTAAAATAAACTGAATACCGACATTTCAAATCACTGCCTAGTACTTACTGTTCTGTAGCGTGTTTCCAAATATTAGATAATCATTTCTTATTAAGTAGAAGAAGTTTAGTCAATGACATAGTGTTTTTTTCAAATAAATTTCCAAAGAAATTTAATGGCACAGAGATATTATGATTCATATCATTTAATATCTTATGGTGACGAGTGCATTGCAGTGTTTGATAGTATTTTGAACGTTTCATGTTCAAATGAATAACTGATGAGGTAAGTACAACTGCGTACCATTAGTCGCCCGTCTTTTTTGGCCGGTCACCCTGTATCATCACCAAAATATCCTAGTCAGCTCAACTCTCAGGTTTATGTCTCCATCCACTGCCTGGTGTCTTCCGTGTATCATCACTCCATCTAGTCTCAGGGTATCATTTTTTTTCACGTTTCCAACCTTCATTAATATACCGAAATATATAAAAAAACTATATTTATTAGTCTCTTTTAATTAAACTAGTATTTTCGATTACGATTACTCGATTGATGTGTGGTAGAGTCAGTCCCCTATATTTTGATAGTTTCATGCCCTATGCTTACGAAGTAACTATTTTCTTATCTAGGCCTATGATCAACTCTGCTCACGTAAACTGACGAGTTGTGAGAGTTGACACAAAAGTTTCGAATTACCGTCAGATATTTTGAACTACCCACTTTTTCAGTTTTTTTGGGATGGTATTATGGTCAGTAGAACTTGATTGTAAAACTCGACAAATCTCGTTCCCTGTTTTTTATTTGAATCATAGATTATAATTATGTTTGAAACACAATTATTATTTAGACGTGTATTTTTAAAACCCGACGCAAAAACCATGTGGTCTTATAAGTTTTACGTGATCTGTGTGTGCACGCGTGCGTCCATCCTGGCCGTCGCGCCGCTATAAAATGGCAGATCACATGTTTTTTGTCATACTCGTAACTATCTCAATATGGTTTTTAAATTTTCGTGATATGAACACATAATGTTTCACAAGAAGACTGATTAGCTTTCTCGTGATCACGGTGGCTGCGGCTGCAACGCTAACGAAACGTCGAGGTCATTAAATGAATTATATCGTGATTAAGCCCCCCTACAATAATAAACATTATGTCTCAATATACTATCAAACGAAAGACTGGTAGAATTTGGGTAGAATCCTGCACGGAATGACAAGTTTCAAGTTGAATTTGGCCACCACCACAAAATTCTGAATTACATTTTTAATTTAAATGATAATTATTATGACGTTTCTGTCTGTTGGCGTTTCGGTAAGTAATCAATAATGATGAACAGATTACAAGATCTTAAGTTCATGATAATTCCTTAACCATTCAATCCAATGGTTAAGGCCTGAGTTGCATGTAATATATGAAGATATGCATTTCTCCTGTGGGAATTAATAATAATATGTACTAATTATAGTGAGTAGTTGTGATATTTATCTTCTTGAAACAAATCTCTGTCAAATCTCTAAAACTAAATAATAAATTAGATTCACCTTACTCTTATATTTTGTTGAGAAGTTATTTTTTTTTATATTTAAACACATATTAATATATTTTTTATGAATTTTGAATGACAGAAATAAATGAACCCTACAAATATTTTATTAATTAAAAAACTAATCTCCGAATAACCCACCTCTAATAGCTCCCGGCGCAAAAGTGCCCATGATGCTCGCGTTCCCACGCTGAATGGCAATGGCCAACCTTTGCTCCAGGAGCGCGCCAGATCGGGAGTCACCCGTATTCTCCCTGAGCTTGCGCCTCAATTCTGAGAGGAACCCTTTAGCCTCTGCCCCCAACAACCTAAGACCTCCACGGCAACAGGTACAAATTCGTACTGCGACACCAACATACCATACTTTCGCTTTTTCTTATCAGCGGCATCCTCTGCCGCGGCTGATGGCGAGTGAATAGTGCAACCTAGGTGGCTGGCGGCGACAGTGCTGACGCAAGTGGCGTCCCAAATTAAGCACTTCCCGTTCTTCCAGGGCACCAGAGTCAACCCATCCGGTCTCTTGCCGCCCGATCTGCATAGGCCCGGGGGCTCAAGTACGCATGGAACTTCCGCCGATACTAAGGCTCTCCGAACTACGTCATTGAGTGCATGGTGTCGCGAGAACCTTCCTGCACACAGTCGACAACTCAAAGCGTGATGGCCATCGGCTTCAACCAGGGAGCCGCAGGTTCTTATGTGGGGTTCACACACCTTGTAGCCCAGGCGAAGAGCCACCGCAACGCGCAACGAATTGTTTTCCAATAAGGTGCCTAGGTGAGGAGAAGGTAGCGCTTGTAACCAAGCCCCAGATTCAGGCTGCGAGACGGCCCGGAGTCTGGCCATATCCGCTCCCGAGGCACATGCCCAAAGTTGTGCTTGGACAGGCTTGACGCCAATAATAGCATCCCAAAAAAAAAAATTTTTATTTTTCATTTGATTTCAAAATGTTTTTTCTGCAGAATTTTATATATTAGGTCATCAACGTAAATAAACCGACTCGGACACCCACCTACTTAATGCTTCCGAGTTCGCGAAGAATTCCTAGTTTTTCCGGCGAATGGTCGTGATTTGATAGGCCAACTTCACCGGGAATAACTTCCGAGTGGCGCTTAGTAAGAGGGTGCCGGAGTACTTAATGAGAGCTTTATTTATTAGCAGTTTGGAACCCTTCACAAAGTTTGGGTGTATTTAATTTTGAACCGTTTAAATCATAATTTCGACTAATTTTCAGAGTTTTGAGTTGATGCGGTAGTGACTAAAATTTATATGGATTTTGAGTAATTGCAGTGATTGCTTGACAACCGCTATAAATAAATGTTTTATACAAATACATATTACATACGGTTAGGAAATATTGTTTTAGCTTTTAAACTTTCGAGATTGGAATTCATAATGAGAACATTACACGTTATAGTCACGAACTTAATTATAATTGAACTAGCAAAGCCTCGCAGTTTCACCCGCGTAGTTCGCTTTCCCATTATTTTTCTGCAGTGAATAGTAGCTTATGTTTTCAATTTTCCCATAAAATTGCCTACCTGCGTTCCAAATTTCCACCTGCTATTCCAACGTGATTGAGCAACAAACATATAAACTTTCGCATTTAATAATATTGGTAGGATTACATCCCGAAGTTTTGCTTGTGTAACAGCGGGCACGGCCACGAGAAAACTGAAGAAAATGTAGGTCGTCTCATTGGGAACTGAAGATATCTATGAATATACATCTACCCTCATCTGGTCTTCAAAAAATTTCATGATCTTCAGCGTAGTACGCAATACGAATCCTATCTATAGGCTTCTCCAAACTCTGCTTTACATGTTTTTTTATAATAGGTACCTACAGAGTGATGGCTCGAGCAATACATGCGCCTGATATTAAGCAACACTACCTCCTCAACAGTACAATGCCACACGCTGCTATGTCAAGTTGAAGATACTCCAAGTTACTACTTCGTAGGTACTGCACTGCGCTCGTAACCCAGATACATAAGACGATTTATCTCTTAGCTCTGTCTTCAATTTCTCTGGAATCATTGACCTTCAAAGCGAAACTCAGTAATTGCAGTGTCTTACTAACTGTGTAATAGTAGGTGTGGAACTTCCCCAAGACTATGCATAGAGACACCATTATTACCTCCCACAATAAAACAGACAGCATTATTTCACTAGTTTATTAAAAATAATTCATAATAACACAAATTGTTCCTTCACGTTTTCGCTTCCAAATCAGGCGTCAGATCTAAAAATATATAGCAAAAGTCAACTTTTCCACTAAAAATTCCGTCTACGCTTCCCACAGAATCCTAATTAAATTATCACTTCAGTTAAAAGAATAATAATCAGCTATTCCTTTAAAAGTTCTATTAAAAAGTCCTTTCGAAAGAATATAAAGTAACTGGAAGTTATCTTCGCTGATATAATAAAGAAGGGAGAAAAGTTTTGTTTGTTGTAGGTTCTACTATTCTGTGAAATTAATGTTTCCATTATACATACAAAAGGAAGTTTTCGAGGTTCGTAAAGCAATCTCGGATATGGCTTTTCCGATCTTGGCAGTCGGTTTTGTAGGCAAATAAGTTATTTTATCTATTTACCATCTACAGATTTATCTATTGTATCTGTTCGAATGTTTTTAACGTTAACCTCAAATCTTATCTTATACGAGCAATTCTTGTACCTATATAAATATGTATATATATATATATAATCTGCATCTCGGAAACGACTCGACGGATTTTCATGAAATTATATATGCAGGGGATTCCGGGGACGATAAATCGATCTAACTAGGTCTTATTTAAAAAAAATGCATATTATGCGCGTTATTAGACAATGAAAAACTGTCACATTAGACATTAGAATGTGAAGGTAAATTTCACCGCGTGACGCGACAGCATAATTAGCTCAGACGGGAAGTCGGGCGCTCATAGCGGTCACGAATTAGTAGCTCCGGGTTCGAATCCAGACGGGTTCTCTTTTTTTTTCAATTCGTTTTTTTTAAGAAAATCTATTTCTTGGAGTCTTTTATCTGTAGGTATCTAAGTATATTTAGTATTTAAACCGAGCAAAGCTCGGTCACCCAGGTACTATGTAATGCTTTAGATAAGTGCCATGATATTTGATAAACAATTAGACACTTTTCAGATTAGGTACACCATTTGGTTCGAAATTAAACAAAGCTTGTATTATGAAAGCCATATTAGGTCTATAGCATAATTCTATAATTTTAAAGATTCACTTAAAAGTATAACAATGTACCTACAACAAATAAATATTCTACCGCCAAGCAGTAATATGCAAACATTACTGTGTTCCGGTTCGAAGGGCAATGTTTCCAGAGAAATTACAGGGCTTAGAGATTATTATAACGCCTTAGATCTCTGGGTGGCGAGCGCAGTACAGTGCTAGGTAATGATTTGGACTCTTCACGTTCCAATAGCTGCGTGTCACTGTGCTGTTATGTGGCAGGCTTGTTGCTTACCATCAGGCACATGTCCTGCTCGTCTTGTCACTCTTTATTAAATATATATATATATATTCCAAAATATTGTATGATGCAACAGAATATCTGACACAGATACAGCGCAAGCATACGTATTTCCTCACACACATATTTATTTGTCCTTTTAGTATGAAAACTAACGTAGTTATTACACATTTTAAATAAAATACACGGGTAACCCACGTTTGATATATGTAGTGCTAAACGAGTTCCAAACACGTACGCGCACTCTCCTTGAAAAAGATCGCCGGACGCGATCGAAACTTGAGTCAGACTGGACTTACTGTATCGAACGTGAGTTACCCGTGTATTTTATTTAAAATAGTTGTCCTTGGTGGGCACCAAATCTACGGCCTACGGCGCTTCTACCGCCTAAATAAATCGGTTATCGCTTTGCTAATGCTGTCTCTATCATTTCAAGCGAAAAGAAAAGAGAGAGAAACATCAAAGCGATGACATTTTTCGTTCGGCGGTAGACCCCCGGCGCTTCTACCGTCTAACTAAATCGGCTATCGCTTTGCTAATGCTGTCTGTATCATTTCAAGCGAAAAGAAAAGAGAGAGAAACATCAAAGCGATGACATTTTTCCCTCAGATGTAGACCCTCCGGTCAGTCAATAGACTCACTACGTATTGAGCCAAGAGACCGTAAACTGTTTAATACTAGCAGCACCCCGAGGCTTTACCTGGGTAGCACGATAACGTGTAGCTTATGGTTGTGTGATGAATATCAAAATCAAATTACAACCCGATCCGTTGAATTGTTTTGATGTGGTTGAGCTACACATATCCACACTTTCACATTTTCGTTATTAGTACGTTTAGTATGACGTTTCTAGAGAAATGCCAAGAAAATGAAAAGGCACGTGGTAAATCATCTAAACTAAAATTAAGCCCGCCATACACGCTACGGTCTACCGGAGAGGTCTACCTGTGCAGTTATGCCTGCGCAGGTAGACCGGAGTGAGTGTGGGAAGCCTGCACAGGCGACCAGAGCAAGATCGAAAATCAATTCTGTTCGGTTGGACTGCGCAGGCATAACTGCACAGGTAAGTAGACCTCTCCGGCAGACCGTAGCGTGTATGGCGGGCATTAGAAAGAGGAAAGGCAAGATTCTTTGTTTGATTGTTATTCTTTCATGCGTAAACGGGCCGATTTTAGAAATTCGTTCACCTATAATCTATATTCATACTGTGTGGAAACGAAAAAAAATAGCGAAATTATTGCCGAATTATAAAAAAAACGAATTGAGAACCTCCCTTTTTTTTAAATGTGTCCTATTTATATATTTCAGTATTTTAGACAACGTCCCAGTCGTTCTATACTGGGTGGTAGCAGAGTAGGTTTTTGTTAGTACATAATACGTCGGATAATCATCGCCGATTAGATCGTGGCGGATTCCCTGGCTGATCGTAATTTATCCAAAACAGTCGATTAAATACAGAAACGGACATAATAAAGCGTTTAGTGTTGAAACCAACATTCTCGTTTAAAACTTTTTTCCGCCTTCAATGGAAACAAAATAAAGTTATCTACTCGTAGTAACATACGCGATGTGTGAGTCCGATGTAACTTTGTAACTTTGTAACGTTATTTCTTTTATTCTTGTCCCATGAAGCCGACTAATTGTCCATTTGTGGGCAGTCGAGCGCCACGCGAAAAACAGAACAGGGAACCACGTCGACATTTTTAATTCAATTCTCTCGAGCAAAAGCGGTGGTGCATTTTTGCACAATACAGTGTTGCCTGAATGCATGAAAAATAACTTACGATTTTAACTCTGAAACGTTACGGAATGTAGGTACAAACACTTTATTGCTTACAAAAAAAAAGAAGATAAAAAAATAATTATTCTTAAAACTGGTGAAACGAATGGCGACCTTATAACGCGCGGTTCACGATTGCTACATGTGCTTAGGTAGAGTACAAGGTAGCGTTCAAATTTAGTTTGAATCGCGTATACACAATATAAGTGAACTAATTTTATGCAATAATATAATAAGGATAGCCGTCGCCATCCAGCGAGGCAACGCAGCCGGTGTCTTGGGCACATTTGCACCAAGAACGATTCAAGACGGGTTATTTTAGTGTATGACTCAGTGCGTGACGTGTATTTTTGTAGGATATAATTGTATTTGTATTTATGACAATAAAATAAAATAAAATTAACTAAATACAATTTGGCAATTTTATACTTGTACGTCGAAATTTTACTACACATGACCCCTGAATCTTTACTTACGTAAGTGAAATAAAAACAAGGTCCGAAGTGATATGAACTTGGCCAAAAAAGTGCGAACTCTGTAATTTTCGAACCCTTCTAGCAACGCTGAGTTTCACCGCCTCCATTTTGTTGTTGGAAAGTGCAACGTCTATGAAACGAAAACTGGCGGAAAGTGCAAAAAGATTCTTAATTTCCTATCCTTTTAGCGCCAGATGGCGTCTGGTCATTTGGAGCACGATAAAAATATGAGACTGCGTAATATTGAAATACTTATTCATGTTTTTGCATCAGATGAAGAATATAAATATTTATAGTGGTAGAGGGATCCTTTTACGGCTGGTGAGGTAACTTTTTATGCTCAATTACAAAACTCTGTCGTTTATCATTTATTAACACTAAATATCGTAGCATAAGCAATAAGTAGCAACCTAATTTTTGTTCCCACTTATCACTTACTTTTTGTTTTGTTCTGATATTTTTGCATGACGTTTCGTATGATATATTCGTATGATGTATACTTAACAGAGTACGGCCAAAATAATGAGTAACGTGATATTTTGGTCGTAGACTTTCAATAAATTAACCTCTAACGGGGTGAAATGCGGATGAACATTTTATTTAAACGCATAAGTAAGTCAAACTATTAGGGCACACTAAAATCGCACATGTATTCCTCTTAAGATGTAGAGATCTACTTGCTTCGCTTTGCTTGGGCATATTTGTAGAAAATTTCGTATAAATTAAATACGCCAAAATTAATATCTCACAGCGTTACAACGTTTATGGAAAATTTAATCCCTAAAAGGAAAAAAAAGGAATGAAAGTTTCATTAAGAACGCAGAACGCAGGCAAAACCCTTACGACAAACTTAAACTTTCGCACACGTATTCCTCTTATTATGTAAATATCCACTAATGAAGGACTTTTTAAAACTCGACAACTCTCGAGAGTATGATTTAGGACATGAAAGTTTGTATTAATTTGTTTATACTTTAGACATCAATGTACATTTAATTTCATGTCATGTACGGACGGCAAAATAGCTATTATGTATTTTAGCGTTTTCCAAAATACATCCAACGCTTAGACGGTAAAATAGTATGGGATAATAGGGGATTAAAGTTTCATATAAACGCATAGATTTTTATGGATTGGGAGGGCGATAGTTATTTTAATTATTATTTGACGGTCATTGATACTTAAAACATTACAGAATGCTAGTGAAGCTAAGGCCAAGCTAATAGTGATATATAGCTAGACATAGTCATTTAAATCTTGACCCATGTTATTGAATACAATGAAATGAAGTAGGCACGTTAATGTAAAAAAGGACAGGACACCCCCTGAAGTCCGCAGACGATCATTTAAAGGGAAATAAACGAGTGAATGATTTCCAAACAGTTTCATGTCGCAACATTTTATTTTCATTTACATTGAGAAAGTCCTATCCAATATTACCCACCTATATCAAGTTTCCAATATTTCCTCAGCATCAGACTGTGACACGTACCATGAAAAGGGTCGCCTCACCCCTTCATCCCTCACTTAAGTAACACGATTGATATTATACCACGAAAATTCCTATTCAAAAGAATATCGAGTTTTTGTCCTATCTACTACCTTATAAAAAGTACGTAAAACTAAGTACTAGGTATTCTCAACCTGAAAATAAGAATGAGCGTCTAGACAAACTAACTTAAAACCTGTTTTTTGTGTGGGTAAAATTCAAATAAAGAATATAATATTATAAGGATTCTTTCAATCACGTTTATGTTGTATAGACGAAAGTCTATGAGTTAGCGAATGTGTATGTTTGTTTCCATACAAATCACTAACGACATAACAGGTTTGAATGTTATTTTTGGAGTTTGAAACGATTTTGAAATGAAGTGAAATGAAAATGAAACATTAACACATAGGCTACTTTTCATATCAATAAAGTTAGCGTTGTGAGTCGCACTACCAGACGCGGCTAGTTTTAACAATTTCAATTTGTATATTATTTGTTGTTTAGTAAAGAGTAACGATATATTACATACTTTTAAAAGATGAAGAAAACACTATACTATACTATACTATACAAGAGTCTAGTTTTGATTAACCAATTCTTCATAGTTGAAAATACATTTTTTTTAAGTACTAAGTTTTTAGGTGTTTATAGTGTACCCATATCACTATAATCATATAGAGGATATTGCAAGTTTACCATATGCGTGTCAAAAAAAAAATGCAATGTAATTCTTAGGTATCATACGAAATGGTTACTGTTCCTTTGTTCTGGCTGTATGTTTGTTTGTTGTTTAAAAAAAGAAATTGCGAAGTCTGACTAATGGAGTCCTATTCTCTGTAACTTGTTCTAACCTATATTAATAGCGTAGGTAATATGTGTATTCAAGAGAACATTGCATAAAAGAGAACAGAGTCGATAAGTTGAGTACAGGGCACTTCATAAAAACATCTTCAACTAGCGATCCGTCCCGGCTTCGCCCTTCGTACATAACCTTTTTTTATGTGGGGGAAATACATTTACGTATCCCCACCATGCAGGGACATGGTGAGGTATGTTGGTTTCGTCACTATGTGTCCTTCCAGACTATAATCTAACTGTGTTCCAAATTAAAGCCCAATCCGTTCATCCGTTAGGACGTGATTGAGCAACAAACATCCAAGCATGCAAACATTGATATTTATAATATTAGTAGGATAGGAGGAAGTATAAATGTATTATTTCTCGAACATCAAAGGCTAACGACACTCCTAGAGCTGCTGGTTCTGTAACTGGGTGTTATACTGTTACGTTTACTTTTTATAAAATTAAATAATCATTGCAAAATCTCGGTCATAATGTTATATTTAGTTGAACCTTGACAAAATATAATAAAATACAGAGATAAACATTACTATTTTCGGTAAACATCTGGTATAGGATCATCCATAAAATACACTTTCACACTATAAGCATACCTTCATTTGGCAGAAAATAACGCGCTCAATTCAGTATTATGAACAACTTACATAATGAGACCAATCTACTTGAAAAACAAATCACAAAACTCATTAAAGATCTCGAAACAAAATCTGTTGGGTCGTAGGTTCACATCCCGCCAGTACCATTGAGTATTTTTCGAAGTGGAAATGTACAAGTTTGTCAAAATCATTTAACGGTGAAGGAAAACTCGTGATAAAACCGTAACTTTCCAAGAATCTTTCAAAGTCATGCGCCACAAGCTAACCCACCCGCGCTTCTACCGCCTAACGAAAAACGCTTTGACGCTTTGATGCTTTGGACATTGCTGTCTCTTTTCTTCTCGCTTGAAATGAAAGAGACGGCATTGCCAAAGCGTCAAAGCATCAAAGCGTTTTTCGTTAGGCGGTAGACCCCCCGCTCTGGGTCAGCGTGTTGGTCTTGACTGTATCATTGTGAGAGGAGGCCCCGGGTCACAGCAATGGGAACTGTTAGTGAGCCGCTTAATATGCTTTTGCATATAATTAGGAAAGTTTTTATTTAAGGATGGATATTCTCTTTTATGCAAACACTATTGAGTTTATTTGATTGAAATTCGTTACAAGTAGAGACGAAATTCTTAGCATTCCATGGATTCACCGTGCGGGTGCCGGGTCCATCGTGTGACAGAGAGAGAAATCTCGAATAGACCCCAAGACTTGTGACTCGGGCGTAGGTTTAAAAGGCGTCCCTTTTGGTTTATTATATTCTATTAGAACACGTAAGCTCCTTTGTATCGCACGAAATGATAAAAACAGGAACTAAGAGGGTGAAACCATGGGGCGTTACTAGTAAAAAATAAAAATACAACTCAAAAAAATAAATTAGTTTTGCTGTCTTCAGCAACTCATAGATCAGTATAACACAGTGAAATACGTTTATTTCAGTACCAAACGCCGAGCTAGCATTTTCAAAACAAGACTATACATATTGGGTATAATATTACAAGCCCTTCAAGATACATACATTAGTATCACACAAGATCAATCGTTTTAAGTACTTTATCAAGGTCATTATGGTACTAAGTTATATCAATTGTTGGAATTGTTTCTTTGTTTATGTTTCTGCTGCAAATTTTTATTTAAAATAATGTTAAAATATGGGAGCAAAAAAGGCAAGTGTAGCCTTATTTTGACCTTCGTAGTTCAAAACTTAAGCACAATATTGTCTCTATGACTGTCATCGTATTCGGCCAGTTTTAACTGAGCATGAGTCGTGAGTTTAAATCCTAAAGGTACAAGTTCGCGCTGAGACCGCGACGCGAGACCGCGACAGGAGACCGCGACCGGAGACCGCAACAGGCATTTGACTCTATGGAAATGTATGGGCGTCAGTTCGCGCCGAGACCGCGACCGCGACCTGTCTCGGTCTCCTGTCGCGGTCTCGACGCGAACTGGTGCCCATACAATTCCATAATATCAAGTGCCTGTCTTGGTCTCGGGTCGCGGTCTCCGGTCGCGGTCTCGCGTCGCGGTCGCGGCGCGAACCGCTACCTTAAAGAAAAAAATTTGTGTGATGATTACAGATCTTTGTTTTATAAGTGAGTATTATTTATACTCGTATGTATGTATTTGATATATCTATGCCACCTAACATGCGTAGTACAAGCTTTGATTAGTTTTTTATCGTCTTTGTTTTTACATATCTACATACCTAACTAACTACTCACACTATGCACATCTGAATAACACAAATACCAATAAAGGTCTAGTGATAACTAATAAGAGCAAGCCTACTACTTACCTATTGCACATAATATAAATATTAGCGGACAATTCACACACAACACCATATGACTCCAAACTAAGCAAAGCTTATACTATGGCGGCCAGATAGCTGATATAATACTTATATAGTTTTAAATACATACTTATTATATATAGAAACACCCAGACACAGTACAAACATTTGAGTTCATCACACAAATATTTGTACTGTGTGGGAATCGAGCCCACGACCCTCGGCTTCGCAGGGAGAGCTGCTACCCACTAAGCTATGAGGCCAGTCACATGTACATGTGTCCAGGATTCTGGTGATCCCACTATACTACGCTGAATGGCAGTATTTACCACCACAACTTAGGTAAAAGTTTAACATGTACCTGACTCTGTATAACCCTATTTATATCGGTACACGACGCACGTTTGTCTGAGCTATCATTTTCTATAATAAACATAATAACCTTTAGTCTGCGACCGAAGCCTTATAAAATGAAATATAAATCTTACAATGACTTTCACAACAAAGAATAATGCCCATCTGATGTTGAAGCCTTAGAATGTACAACGGTTTTCATATGAAATACATAAGAGATACCTGTATTCTCTGGGTGACTTGTTTTGTGCTGGAATTGTCTAGATTTTTACAAACATTCATACAATAGGTTACATTCTCATTTATAATTATTATTTTGTTTTTGTCAGACGCATTAGTATAAGTTTTGTTGTTGTCTATGCAAAGTCCGCCCGAAGTAGCACATAATATATTTGCCTGTTATTATACCGCTAAGCGAATATGCGAACATTATTGTATTCCGGTTTGAAGGGTAATACATCCCTATTAAATGAGTACCTCTCTTTAGCGTGCCATGATCTGGTATTACGTGGCTAACATATTTGTAAGCTATCAGGTGTGTTAAATATACTAGCGCCATTTAACTACATAAAGTAATCGTAGAAACGAGACGTATTTAAAAAAAAAGTTTTTTTGAAACATTAGGCTTAACCGTCATTTTGTCTGATTTTAAGTGATCTTACGGTCTACGAAGAAGTCTACATGCTGACCAAGAAGAAACCAATTCGCTTTCGACTTGAAAACATGAAGTTAGTAAATATCGTAAAAAAATCATCCCGCTCCACTGCTCCGAAGCTAATACGATCATATATATAAGCATGTTTGTATCGCCAATCTACAACATTATCTCCTACGAAAAAGTGCTCAAAGCCGCTATAGAAGATTTCGCATAAAAATAATTAGAAAATTGAATGTTGAAATTTCTCGGAAACCGTCAAAAAAATAGATAAGTGCAAAAGCCCATTTTACAAAATGAATTTTCAAAGTGGGCAAGTTGAAAGCTATTTGTTTCAGAGGCTGAAGTTTCAAGGGCTCCTCAAATAAGCTGCCGCTCACTCAGACAACAAGCTGGATTAGTATACTTTGAAAATGGACTTTAGTGCCCGGAAATACGGATATTTATGTGTTTTGTAAAGTGTGTTATCATGATATTTTCTTGTTTAATATCGTAAAAGCGTTGTAATCGTATATATTTTTATTTTACGGTAATCTTTAGTTGACTTTGTTCGTATATCCGTATAAACGATTTAATTACTGTATTTTAAATCATAACTCAAATTCAGTGGTAAAGAGTGTTTGCAGAGTCGGCGTGGGGAAGTACCACACCTTTACAAGGTATTCTACGACTGAGCGGTAATGTGCGAATATTACTGTGTTAAACATTCGGTTTGCATGGCCTGGGGTCTACATGTCCAAATAGCTGAGTGGTACTGAGCTATTACGAGCAAAGGTGTTACTTACCATCAAGGGCTTGTCTGACTCCTCCGGTCACTTTACAAATAATATATAAAAATGTGTATTTTGTGAATACCCGAGGATTTTTACTCAAAAAAAGACTCTTTCTCGCATCGGCGACGAGTGACAGGTCGTTATCTTTGCTAAAAAAATGGTCAAGAGCGATAGCTGTATCCTACATGCAGTAGGTATCAATTTCGTGATACCTACTGTTTGCAGGACGTTGGTTCGCTTGCGGTACATCCACAACATTTTTTTATAGTATAGAGTGACAAGACGAGCAGGACACATGCCTGATGGTAAGCAATATGTATGTCTGTAACAGCACAGTGACACGCAGTTATATTCAGTAATAAACCATTCAGTAGTAACCACATTTCTTATGTATTTTTGCCTGCAAAATCTAACAAAGTAAGACATGAGTAGCTACAATATCTTATACCTTTAAACGAGCAATTCTTGTACCTATATAAATATGTATATATATATAGAATCTGAATCTCGGAAACGGCTCGACGGATTTTCATGAAATTATGTATACAGGGGATTTCGGGGACGATAAATCGATCTAACTAGGTCTTATTAAAAAAAAACGCATATTATGCGCGTTTTTAGACAATGAAAAACTGTCAAATTAGACATTAGAATGTGAAGGTAAATTTCGCTGCGTAACGCGACAGAATAATTAGCTCAGACGGGAAGTCGGGTGCTCATAGCGGTCACGAATTAGTAGCTCCGGGTTCGAATCCAGACGGGTTTTCTTTTTTTTTCAATTCGTTTTTTTAAGAAAATCTATTTATTGGAGTCTTTTATCTGTAGGTATCTAAGTATATTTAGTATTTTAACTGAGCAAAGCTCGGTCACCCAGGTACTAAAATATTTAAAATGAAAAGTCCGGAGACTTTGAGTTAATCAAATTAATTAAGTAAAAATCACCTTGAGAACCAATTTTTCTCTATAAATAATTTGAGTTATTAAGCTGCGAGTTATACAGCGGGGCACAGATAATAAGATAAAAAAAGTATAAAAACGAACAAAAAATTGCTTAATATTTTTATAATAAAAAACTTTAAACAAACTTTTTGAATATTCCTCACACAAAACTAATAAGCCTAAGAAATTAAACAATTAAACGACACAAAAAATGAGTTAGAGCGCCATAAATAGTGGCCTTATTGCTATTAGTGATCTCTACTGAGACAGCTGGTAAAATAACTTACATAATCGTAAACAACTACTTGTGTAACTATTACAGGTTTACACTTGACCGACATCTCGCCTGACGTTAAGCGACGATGCGTTCTACGTGCGTGGTACCAGATGCTAGCGTGCGTACCAAGAAGAAACCGATTCACTTTCGGCGTCAAGACACTAAAATTGTAACCATTCGGAAAATCCCACTCAGGCAACGCATTCGAAAGAGCCACGAGATGATGATGTAGAGACATTCTCATCTCAAAAGTGGAGTCAAACCTCTTCGTTCGAGTCTTTTGAACATCAACTATGAAACTATTTCGCATTTTAGAGCTAAGAGCATTCCGATTATGCAGATCAGCGCATCCGAAACGTATCCGACAAAAAATCCGTAAGCTAGTAATTTTGCGGTGATGTTCAGGACTTTGAACTTTTGTTCGAGCTGTACTGGGGTGTCGTTGTCTATGAACCTTTGGGCAAGTCTCTCAATCTATTCCAGAGCTTCCAGCTGTACTTAGAAAGAGTTCAGAATGCCAATAATAAAAAAAAATACCTTAAAAAGTATAATATTAAATCAATAAAAAAAAACATTATAGACACTGCCATGGTACAGTTAACTGCCCACCCTATATTTCTCCTAGTTTGCAGAAATCGTTAATTTTAAAGCAAACTTTATGTGAAAGTTGTCAATAAGAAATAACAAATGAAGATATTGAAAACAAAGGTGTTTAAGAATAATCCCAAAAAAAGTGCGTGTTGGACTCGCCCATGAAGGGTTCCGTTGCAGCAAGTAACATAATATACATAGTACACATAGTTATTGTAGTTCGTTGTAACTTTGATCGAAGTTTCAATAATAGTGTATTTATGACGTACTAAAAAAAACTACTCATGAGATCGAGTTCAAACCAATTTTCGTTGGTAGTTTACATGGTAATGTACAAACATATACTTTTTTTTTAGATTTTTCATTTTCTTACTTTAGAAGTTAGAGGGGGGGGGGGGGGGACACACATTTTACCACTTTGGAAGTGTCTCTTGCGAAAATTATTCAGTGTAGGCGAAAATGATTTTAAAAACCTCAACATCATTTTTGAAGACCTATCGACCCACACGTGTAGGTTTGATGGAAAAAAAAATTTGAGTTTCAGTTATCAGTATAGGGGGCAACCCTATTTTTATTTATTTTTTATTTTTTTCGTTCAAATCTTAGTGCGGTTTACAGAATACATCTACTTACCAAGTTTCAACAGTGTAGTTTTCATAGTTTCGGCAAAAAGTGGCTGTGACATACGGACGGACGGACGGACAGACAGACAGACAGACATGACGAATATATAAGGGTTCCGTTTTTACGTTTTACGGAATCCTAAAAACCGATTTTGTTCATGGTGGGCGGTTCATTAATTGTGCCTGTACGAGTATACGAGTATTTGACACACACCCGTAAAAACATTTTTTTAGTTTATTTTTAAAGTTTGTTAAATTCAAAATGTATTTATGGATATTGCGTTGTGGTCAAATTTGACCTCCTGGCGAGCACTAATATACATATATAGAATACCATAAAACAATCCTCATATTTTCTTCACCATCAAGTGCTTTTGTTCCAGCTAAAAGGAACGTAAAACCTTCGCCGCATAACCAACGATTACTACTAGCCCCTTGACAGTAAGCAGGGTACAGAATGAATTTTAAAAAGGACCATGTTGGGAGACAATTGAAACGGTGCATTATGCATGGAGGTGCCATGGGAGCTATCGTGACCGCGACGCTTAACATTTGTAGCGAAGACTTGTCTGCTATATATTATATACGAGTTTTCTTCACGGAATTCAGAAGACAACGTCGGTTTTTCTCTTTGGTGCTGTAATAAGAGTTGACTGGCCTCGTGGCTTAGTTGGTAGTAGTTCTGCCTGCGAACCCAAGGGTTCGATTCCCACCCAGTGCAAATATGTATTTGTGTGATGAATTCAAATGTTTGCACTGTGTCTGGGTGTTTCTATGTATAATAAGTATGGATTTAAAACTAAATAAGTATTATATCAGCTATCTGGCCGCCATCATACAAGCTTTGCTTAGTTTGGGGTCAGATGGTGTTGTGTGTGAATTGACCACCAATATTTATTTGTTATTATATATTTTATTTATTATAGTATTTAAAACAAATGTTGTTCTAAAAAATATCTCTGTTATCGAAGTTGGGTAAAAAACTTTTCAAATACTAAATATAGATAACTCTTTATTGTGGCATAAAGAAAACAGTCATAACTTTATTTTACAGCCTCTGCTAATTATAGCTCTCGCCTACGGCTCGAGCTAGCAATATCGCCTCGGCTGTAATTATCAAAGCGCACGTATGTCATACGACGTTTTATAACATATTTGCGAGGAAATAAATCAAAATTCTGATGACATTTTCAATAAAAAAAATTGGCAGTCATAGGAACTGCCGATAGAAGGGAAAACTTATTACTTGGAATTTGATCCATCATGGCATGGCCATCTAGAAATGTGTTAGCATTTCCCATTGGCTCACGTATTTCTAGATGGCTATGCCATGATGGTTAGCTACGCCCTTCCAGCATTTCCCATTGGCTGACGTATTTCTTGTTCACATATTAACAATGCGCGCGCATCAGCGCTTTTTTTTTAAAGCAAGGGCACACAGATCCAGCCAGTATGAGATTACGACATTAGTAATAAAGTAAATTAATATTTTTGTGTTTTGTTATAGATAAATTGTTGTAAAGTTATGGTCAAAATTAATTAAATTAACAAACTAAATGATATAAATAAATAATTCTCATTATATTTTATCTCTCATAGTTAATTTTATTCATAAAATGTTTACAATTTTTCTGACATAAAAACTCTTTACTAAGATTTAAAAAGGTACCGTTCGTTTTAGACGGAGCATTTTGAAACCGTGCGTTTTACATGACATTACAGCACAAGTACCTACGTAATAATTAAAAAGTAAACATTACGATACAGAAATTGGTCCAATAAAATACCCTTTACGAGCAAATATGTTATAAAATATGTTTTACCTCTATGCCCTGTAAGTTCCCTGGATACATTGCCCTTTAAACCGGATCAAAGTGATGTTTTTTATGATTGATTGTGTGAGTGATTTATGTATAACAAGTATGTATTTAAAACTATATAAGTTTTATATCAGCTATCTGGCCGCCATCGTACAAGCTTTGCTTAGTTTGAGGTCAGATGGTGTTGTGTGTGAATTGTGCACCAATATTTTATATCACAGTTGTTCACTACACTAGCATCATTATTAAGAATAATACCGGGAACTGTTTTCACCATAAAATCAACGTAAATATGCCGTAATTACCAGTACTAAACGCGGTAAAAGTTTCCAAACAGCTCTTCGGTCAACAAATATTAACGAACTTAAAAATTGAGATGTACAAAATACGAAGTAAACTGAAGTGTAAAATCCGTTTTTGTGTTTAACAGCTATCGTTGCAAACTATTAAAGTTTCTCTTATCAATTTTAAATTCTGCTTGGCGTCGCGTCGCGTTTATGAGATGTTCACGCTGTACTCTTTTGCATGTTACTTTTCAAGATATTTAGGGATCCTTAAATGTTCTTTGGGATTTTTTCTTTTTGTAAACGGTGAAAAACAAATTTACAGACGGACGATAAATGTTTGCCACACTACCTATCGTCATTACTGTGTCAGTCAAAATATGTCATATATATTCCAAAATGTTTATTTTTTATTTTCTTACTGTAGTTTTCTTTTGTGTGCTTTATGTTTTTGTTTTTATGGGTTTTATTTTATGTTTGCATTACATTCAAACTAACTTATATCGCAATAGATGAAAAGAAATAAATGTGGTTGACAGTTCAGTTTGCTGATTCTCCAGGCTATATCGTTCACTTTATGTAAGGGGCACGCCTTTTCGTACCACTTAAAACCTACGTAAATATATTACTTACATGTATTGTATAGCTTTTGTACAGTGAAAAAAATTAAAAACGGTTCAATACTCAATTGCCATCATCATAATACAAATGGATTTTCAAAAAGATTGTGACACTTTTTAATATTGTATTAAAACACCTTCATTTTTATGTACGGAACCTTTTGTAAAATGTTTAAATGCGCTCTTAGCTCACTTTTATATCTTAAGCAGTAAACAAAGTGGTTTTGAATTATGCAAAGGTAACGTCATTTGAGACCAATGCAATTTAAAGGATCCTTACTGGTGTGCGGTCTGAGACGAGGGTAGACTTTTAGTTTGTTGCTTAGTTAGTTTTAGCTACAAGCGTTAACCAGAATTTCTTAATTATATAATCCCTGTACAAAGATATACAGTTTATTTTCTAAAAATTAACCATTTTTGCTAATTGGCAAGATGCTAAAAAATATAGGCTTTACTGGCAATGGATGGATGGATATGCAATCGACGGTTGCAAACATAGTGTTTTAAGTCGAGAATGAAGCGTTTCTTTTCTATGTAAATATGCTCCATCACAAAATCCATCGTCACTTAACAGTTAACATCAAACCAAAAGGTGGTAACATTTAAACTAATACTAATAACCTTACGCGCTAATAATAGCAAAAAAATACAATACATATAAATCGTATTCATAAAACTGTTAGATTTGGCATCACGTAATTTACATTGGAAAGAAGAAAAAGAGACCTTTGCCAAGCTGCGAAATATGTGTGCGATGTAAATTAAATTAATAATAAAGTTTTAAGTAATTAAATAATATTATATTTGTTATTTAATTATTTATCTATCGCACACAGCAGTGGTGTATTTTTAATCACGTATACAGATGACGTAATTTAAAATTAAGATCTTATACCTTTAAACGAGCAATTCTTGTACCTATATAAATATGTATATATATATAGAATCTGAATCTCGGAAACGGCTCGACGGATTTTCATGAAATTATGTATGCAGGGGATTTCGGGGACGATAAATCGATCTAACTAGGTCTTATTTAAAAAAAAACGCAAATTATGCGCGTTTTTAGACAATGAAAAACTGTCACATTAGACATTAGAATGTGAAGGTAAATTTCGCCGCGTGACGCGACAGCATAATTAGCTCAGACGGGAAGTCGGGCGCTCATAGCGGTCACGAATTAGTAGCTCCGGGTTCGAATCCAGACGGGTTCCCTTTTTTTTTCAATTGTTTTTTTTTAAGAATATCTATTTCTTGGAGTCTTTTATCTGTAGGTATCTAAGTATATTTAGTATTTAAACCGAGCAAAGCTCGGTCACCCAGGTACTGATAACTTACGTGATCTCCAAATATCGCCTGATGCAAAGTGACGATGCGGTCTAAGATGGAACGCGGTAAGATTGATCTACTTCTTGTCTATGTATAGCGATCACCATTGAACCTTTATATACTTACAGATAAGCGTAAAATCACTTCGCAAGTCCGAAGTCAGTCCCCAATCAGTGGCCAATTTATCTCAATCCGGGCACGCCAGTTCATCTCACTATCTCAACCCCAAACAGTTAACTTCTAACAGTTCCAACTTACCCTTAGATCTCGCCCCTATGCGGAAAAACTTTACGCATTTGTCAATGGCGTAACTTATTATCTATTTACTTCAGAACATTGTCGCGAAAGTGGAAGGGAATAGTGAGCACGTATTCGATTTGGAACTGTTTATTGCGTTGCGTAGTTTGAATCGTTTTAATACTTGAGACCAGATTTATTTGGATATGACTTTTACTGTAGGGATTTAATGTTTTTGTCGTAGCAAAATCGCTCCGTTTTGACAATGGAAGAAAATAGTTGTCAAATTAATTTTCAATTCTGATAAACTAGATTAATAATAAATTAATATTTTAGAAATAACACGACACTTTCTAACCACATTTTTAAAATAAATAATAAAGTAAAGGAACCGACATTTTGTGGTGGTGGCCATCTTGGATTTATAATTTGTCATACTTTAAAGAAATCTGCTAGTTAGCCCCTTTCATTTGATACCCATTTATTAAACAAATTGTAAAAACAAACTCGGTAACCAACTAAATTTTTTTTAAACTATTATTGGTGTTCACTTGACCACCATTTCGCCTGATGTTGAGCGACAATGCGGTCTATGATGGAACGCGCTTACCTAGAACAAACCGATTCACTCTCGATTTGAAGACACCAAGTTTTCAATTATAGCCATTTGTGTTGCTAGATTTGTTCGTCTATATATTGATAAATACCCAGACTTTTACCTGGGTAGTTTGCATTCCCATTATTTTCCCACGATAAAAATCCTATGTGTTAGTCCATAATATAATCTAATTGTATGCCAAATTTTAAACTCGATTTATTCAGATGTTCCGACGCATTTAAGCAAGAAACATCTAAACATCAAATTCAAAGACCGAAACTTTTGCATTAGTAATATTAGTATGATTATGTTCATTTTCCATTAGGATACATTTGTATCAATGTAATCAATAATTTGTCACTGTGCTGTTATGGGCACTATTATTATTATCAGGCACATATCCTGCTTGTCTCGTCACTGTACTGAAAAAAATATCTATATTAGCATCACAGACCTATATTTCATCGCATCCATTTCGAACGACATCCATTGTTTCAGTACACGATACTGGGGAAAACAAGTCTTGGTCCTCGCGGGAGGTGATGTCAAGTCTCATGATGTTTTCCATTAGGGTGGTGACGTGAGCTTTAGTGCGTCGCAGAGACGCGTCCCGGCGGTGATTTGGTTTGATTTATAGGAGGAAGCGGGGAAGTCTTGTTGGCTTGGGTGTGGTTTGATTTGGGAGTTAGCTATTAGTAAGTGAAACGACTCTTTGAGTTGGGGACCAGGGTTCTGAATCCAGAGAATATGAAATGTGAGCAAATGTTTTTAAGAGATCGATAAAACCAAATTCGTTTTTACAGGTTTGCCTAACTGACTAAGGATGTTATGACATCCGTTTAAGTTTACTTGCTTAAAATAAATGGTTTAATCATTATTAATGTTGACCAAATACGACTGCGAAAAAAATAAAGTGTTGTACAGAAGCGTGGATTTGCCACGAGCTCTCATACTCGCTTACAAGTTTATTTTTGTAGTGGCATCGTATAGCGAATCGCCCTCTACCCCCAATTATGATTCAGGAGAGCAATGGCTGACACAGGCGGCATAATCGTGATCGTGAATGAGTATTGCTTCCGGGAGTCGGAATGCTAGTAACACATATGCTTTTTAGAAATTAGAACATAGTCTTAAGATTGCAGATGACGTTCGTATCAAACACATTTTTTTTGTCATAAAACACGGTCCTACGTACTCATACATAAATAATGGCTGACGTTTTAAATAAAAATTGTTTAGATACTCTTGGTGCGTTTCAAAATACTTAACACTGAAAATTCCATTTAACGTTACTCAGGAGCTGAACAAAACGTAAAATCCATTAACTTGTACCCTCCTACGATCTCCCGGGATAACGAACTTGGTCCTAATAAATTGTATTATTTTTCCTTTGTAATGGGACTCTTAAATATGAGGAGTTGACGTAAGCGTGCGTGTAAGCGAAGTCGGTAACTTTCCCAAGTTGATTAGCAAGTTGAGGGTTACGTGACGTAGATGGAATTTCATGGAATTTTAGTGGTAACTTTCACATATGTGATGTTACTGGGATAGTCAATAACGTTTTAATTTGTACTAGTAGTTCGTCGCCCAACTATATGATGTCATTTGTCGTGCGATATTTAAAGCAATTATGTAGAAAAAAAATAGTAGTCAAACCTGGATAAGTGGGCCAGAATGGATGACTATACATTTTTCACATAAGCTTACCCTAGTACACTAGAGGCAAAGAGCCTAGGACAAAAATAGAGTCATTGGATTTTTATCATACTAATATTATAACTACCAAAGTTTAGATGTTTGTTGCTCAATCACGTAATAACAGCTGAACGTATCGGGTTAAAATTGGCACAGTTAGATAATAGTTGATATCGACGTCTAATAATAAAATGAAATCTGCGATGTGCTAATGTCTATTATATATCTAATTTGATTTCAAGACCGTGAGGTAGTAAAAAATCGATTCTCGCTAGTAGCGCTAAGAATTTTGTTTCAGAAAGTGCAGATTCACGAGTTAATCGCCACATTTTTAACGATGAAAAAAACATAGTGACGAAAAACTTGGTTATAGTGGTGCCACATAACAGCACATAGACACGCAGCTATTGGAACATGAAGAGTCCAAATCATTACCTAGTACTGCACTGCGCTCGTCACCCAGAGATCTAAGTTGTTGTATCTTTAGGCCATGTTATTTCTCTGGAAACATTTCCCTTCAAAGCGGAACACAGTAATGTTTGCACATTACTGCTTGCTGGCAGAATAACTGGCAAAAGTACTTACCCAGGCGGACTCTGCTAAGAGTCCTTCCACTACAAAATACATAGCTTATCTATATTATAGAAAAAAAACATATTTTAAATTCAAACATTATCAGACAAATAGAACATATAATTTTAATAAGATAAAACGATATTTATCTACAACAAAGACTTCGTTCTTCCATTCTTATCTTCGTTGGCGTCAACACAACGGAACTATTTTAAAGTTAGATTGAGTTCGTAAACCATCTTGTAGCGTTTCACACTGTTTTTGTGACATGATGGAAGTTGTATGGGGTTGCAAACGTATTATCATACCCATATAAAGTTTTGATGGCAACAGACTCTAGGGATCACAAAAAAGGGACTTTTGGTCATGCAGATGACATTTGGAACTGGCAGGAAAATTGTAGTAGACCGAACAGAGTACGCTTTGAATGAGTTTATTATAGTTTATCGATTTATTTTATTGAATGATTTTTTTAGAGTTTATCGATTTCTTTTCGGTGATCACGTTCCATCGTAGACCGCATCGTTTCTTAACAACAGGCGAGATGGCGATTAAGTATAACCTCCTGTTAATAATAGGCTGTATGTTTCAACTGACTTTAAAAAGCAAATGGTCATCAATCCGGCTGTAGGTCTTTTTGTATGTACTCGTATGTTATGCGATGGACGCGTTGCGTTAATAGTGAATCGATTAAAAAAAATAATTGTAAATACTTCATACTTCAGAAATCTCGTCTAGTCACTCTTAATTTGAAAAAAAATAAAAAAAATTACCTACAAATTCTATCTAAATCAATTGTAAAAATAAAAAGAGCAGTGTGTTTGGTTGTTCTACCCATACTATTTAATTTCAAAGTTTATTATTTAAATTTAAAATAGATCCAGTATTTGAGTTTCATTTTTAAATACAAGTCCGATGTTTCGGTTAAGAATATCATAATATAGCCAATGTTTTTATGTATTACTAGCAGCGCCCTGCGGTGTTACCCGCGAAGTTCCCGTTCCCGTTGTTCCCGTTGTTTTTCCGAGATATAAAGTAGCCTATGTGTTCTTCCAGACTATAATCTATCTGTGTTCCAAATTTCAGCCCGATCCGTTCATACGTTAGGACGTGATTGAGCAGCAAACATCCAAACAACCATACATTGACATTTACAATATTAGTAGGATGTAAGAGTAGTTCTAATATAATAATATACAATATGTGAATATTCCCAAAATCCGTACAAAACGGTTTGAATCCACTTTTCTCATACGTACAGCTTTAGAGTGGAATAAGTTCCCGGCCTCCTTGTTCCCTGAGAGACACAATCTGGAACTTTTCAAGGTTAGAGTGAATAGGTACTTTCTAGGTCAACGTGCGTCATCTTCGACCACACCGTCGCTTACCATCAGGCGAGTTGGTGGTCAAACGCGGCCATATACGCGATAAAAAAATAAAAAAAATGCACACACTCATAAAATGGTCTTGGTGTGTTTACAAAAAATAAAGTAGCCAAGTGCGAGTTGGACTCGCCCATGAAGGGTTCCGTTCCAGCAAGTAACATAATATACATAGTACACATAGTTCTTGTAGTTCGTTGTAACTTTGATCGAAGTTTTAATAATAGTGTATTTATGACGTACTAAAAAAAAACTACTCATCAGATCGAGTTCAAACTAATTTTCGTTGGTAGTTTTCATGGTAATGTACATCATATATTTTTTTTAGATTTTTCACTCTCTTACTTTAGAAGTTAGAGGGGGGGGGGGGGACCCATTTTACCACTTTGGAAGCGTCTCTCGCGCAAGTTATTCAGTGTAGACAAAAATTATATTAGAAACCTCAACATCATTTTTTAAGACTTATCGATAGACACCCCACACGTGTAGGTTTGATGAAAAAAAAATTTTTGAGCTTCAGTTCTCAGTATGGGGGGCACCCCTAATTTTTGTTTTTTTAAAAAACTTTTGTAAAAATCTTAATGCGGTTCACAGAATACATCTACTTACCAAGTTTCAACAGTGTAGTTCTCATAGTTTCGGCAAAAAGTGGCTGTGACATACGGACGGACAGACAGACAGACAGACAGACAGACATGACGAATCTATAAGGGTTCCGTTTTTACGTTTTACGGAACCCTAAAAATGGTTAAAAAAACGTATAGGAATTTTTCATTTTATAACCGGGTGCAAATATACACAGATAGTCTAGAAAAACGTATACGGCAATTTTTTATCGCGTTAAAGTTACGAGACCGGGAGTAAAACCGAGAGGTTCTATACACTAATACACTAGTCTGTATTAAAATTGTATTACTCTAGGTACTTGCTAGCGTTATTCCTAAGGTAGTCATAAAGAAGATGTTGCACTTGTAGTAACTTTCCTGAGCTACCGTTCCCCAAGGCTTCTCATGCAGTCAAGTATTGGGTAAAGTTTAATTTTTGAAATTGGTCGCAGCGTTGAGCACTCCTGTGGGGTAATCACGCTTACAAGAGTCAAACTTGTTTGTTTTCACTTGGTGCTTGAATTTGATTAGTTTTGGCTATTTGGCCGAAGACGTTGTAGTACAAAAGTTAAACAGTTTCATGGTGATCACCATCATTGACCACCATCTCATCTCAAGTTTTAGTATACGGTCTGCGATGGAGTGCGTTTACCTAGAAGGAACCGATTCACTCTCAATTTAAAGGCACCGAGATTGTTGCCAACTGGAAAACTCCGCTTAGGGATATTCCACAGCCTAGACATTATTATCACAAATGTAGAGTCAAACCTCTTCGTTTGAGTCTTTCAAACGTAAACCATGGAACGATGTCGCCTCTTCGAGCTGTGAGCGATACGATAGTGAAAAAAACGAGATTGTATTAGTGGCAGCTCAATGCCAAGTAAGACCATGAAAATGGGGCCCGAGTTCGTACGAGTGTATGAGTACAAGAGTAATCTTAATTTTATCAAATGCACGATTAGTATAATTACTCCAAAAATAAAATTAACGTTTACGCAAGACAATACTCGTGAACTGTTCAACTTTTGACCAAAGTCTGTAAAGAATTTGTTCATTGTTTGTAAAGTCAAACAGAAAAAGATGTGAGTAACAAACATTTTCGACAGTGTTTGACCTAGTGATGTATGGCTAGTAGTGAGAGTAGTAGTGGTCAAGTAAGGCTTGATTATGATAATTAAATCACATGTAATAAATATTGGTAGACATTTCACACAAAACCCCATTTCATCATCACCAGCCCACTAAATGTTCCCACTGCTGGGACTCGGGGCCTTCTCTCCGGGAGAGAGTTAAGGCCATAATCCACCACGCTGGCCCAGTGCGGGTTGGTTGTTGGCACATGAATTCGAAAGATTCTATGTACATGTCGGTTTCCTCACGATGTTCTCCTTCACCGTTTTAAGTTAGCGGCATTACGCACATGACTTCGAAAAGACAGTGGTGCGTGTGGGGTTTGAACCCGGGGTCTCCGGATCGGCAGGCGCCGTTCTCCCGACTAGACCAGCCGCAACTTCACTAGACCAGCCGCAACTTCATCTAACCCCGCACTAACCGCCATCTAACCCCGCACTAAGTAAAGCTAAGGAAGCCAGATAGCTGATACAATACCTATTTGTTTTGAAATATATACTTATTTTACATAGAAAACACCCAGACACAGTAAAAATATTAGTATTCATCATACAAATATTTGCACTGGATGGGGATTGAACCCACGACCTACGGCTTCGCAGACTTTCTACCAACTAAGCCACCAGGCCAGCCAGGTCAGTAGTAGTAATGAACTTATGTTTTGAAGTACGGAGTTTAATGTTGCTGAGACGTAATTCGCAGAAAAATATATTTTTTTGTTTTAACTTTCTTTTTAAAATTTCGTTCAAGTAGAAACACTAAGTAAAGGACTTAATATTTTTGGTTGAATGAATATTATGTAAGAGTAACTAAATAAGTTTTATTTTTTAAAGTAAAACTAGAGCTTCGTATTTTTCAGAAATTTATCGCAATGTAAATATGTACTAGAAGTTTTGTACTCGTAAAAAGAGACTACTCTACGAGTATAAAGAAGCTAAATAGGGTACCGGACTAGGTCAAAAATACACCATCCAAATTAGTCCGTCAGCTAGATCATGGAAAAATATTAGACACGTATTATTTGTTTTTTCATAATATTAAAAATCGTCAAAGATATCGTATAGATAATCGTATAGACAATCAAACTTCGAGAGTGGGGGTCGCGACGTCACTCGTGAGTAAAAATCGTACTCACAAGTGACGTCACACGAAACTTCGAAGCGCTGTATCTTCGTCATTTTTTGTTTGTGAAACAAAAGAAAAAATACGTGTACAATATTTTTTGGCAATTTAACTAACGGGCTTCTTAGTTTTTTTGAGGATTGTACCCTATTGTTAGGTGTTGGTAGTGATGCGATTTTGAAGACTGCATATTGCTTCAAATTATTTTGTTAATCTTGTTAGTAATATTTGTAGTAGAAATTATAAATATCGGGAAAAACTCACTCAGGCAACGCCATTCCATAGCCTAGAGGTTTTTATCACAAAAGTAGAGTCAAACCTCATCGTTTCGTTTCGAATTCGTTTTAGAATTCTGAATTTCAAAGTAGTTCCGCGAGATTTTTGCATTTTGGGTTCGCAACTTCAAATTATAACCAAACCCACAGACAATATAACACAATAATAAATATTTTCTTGTATAAACCTTAAAAAGAGCGAAATATGGAAGAGACATTTAAATTCATCATACAACGTTTTTATACGGGCTAAGCTATTAGTAACTAAACCTAAACCTTACCACACCATCACACAAGACTTCCTTCTATGGGGACTCTTTTACTGTTAAGACTGTCCGTTTGTGGAACGCTTTGCCGTCCTCTGTGAGACAGTCGCAGTCCTTGAGCGTTTTTAAGGGCAAAGTAAAAGATTTTTATTTATCACAATGCAACACTGTTGACACTAGTAAGTTGTAAGTTGTAAGCAAGTTGTAGCACTATTGTTTTAGACTTGTTGTAATTGTTTCGTGTTTCTGGCGGTTTTTGAATCACTGTTCATAATATCTGTTATTGTCTTAGTATAGGTAATTATTTGTTGTTATCACTTATTTATGTAAGTTTTAAATATTATGGAAGCATAATATTATTTTTTTATTGGTTAATATTTATTATTTTATTTTATTTTAAGAATATATGCTTAATAGTTATTTTTAATTATTGTCACTCGTCCCTGTTTGTATTTGTATGTAGGTTTTTTTCCTTTGTGATGGTTGCCTGGAAGAGATTGCTCCTAGCAATAAGGCCGCCACTTGTGGTACTAGTTCATAAGTAGTTCACTGTAATTTTATTAATTTGTCTGTATCAGAATAAAGAGTTTCTATCTATCTATCTAAAATATTTTTTTATTATAAAAAAATAATCACATAAATGAGCGTTCTGGGTAGAAATCGAAATCACGACCTATGGCACAGTGCATTCACTTTCAACTAAGCTTAAATTCTAGTCAATTGTCAAATAAAGAACATTTTACTTTAGATAAATTTCGCATTACCTTGTCTCAATATTCTACCATGCTACTTATGCTAATTCGATGTTAACAAAACTCCAACTGCATACCAGTTATGACAAACCACGCGTTCACATCGAGTTAAAAATAAAGTAAGGACGGAGATCTCTTCAGTTATGGATTCACAGATCCGTACTTTTTTTTAATTTTGTTATTTTTAAAGTTTAATCAACTCTTTCATCATATTATAATATTCTAAAGGCATGTCGTTTGCTGACATTAGTATTCTGTATTCAAACATTCCGTTAGCATTGCAAGCATGGGAACTTTATTGCAAGTTATTTTATTGATATCAATCTGTTTTTTGTTGTTTGTTTGCAAAATAACCCCTGTATTGTTATTATTTTCTACAGTATAGACCAGTATATGACACCCGTGCCGTGCATGGCCGTGCGGTAGTAGGCTAGCTCTGTAAAGTGTATTTATTATGTGCGTGCCGTTGTGTGCTTTAATAAAATGTTGAAGTATATACAGTTACGTTTAAGCTGTATGTACATCTTAGGAATTAAATAATATTTCATCTGTGTCAAAGTTTTCAAGTATCATATCATGTATGTATTTACAATAATATGAGTGTTATATCAGCTATCTAGCTCTCATAATAAAATATAAACTTTGTTAAGTATTACTTAAGCAAAATATCCACAAATATTTTTCTGTATCTATTTAAAATTACTATCATAATTTGCGGCTTGCTGTTTCTGCTTCGTTAACTTAATCCAAGCTATCTTCAATGCGAAGTCCTTATATTTTCTCATCTATGATGTGCACTTAGAATATTGGTATTCCGAGTCACGTTCCGCTCGCCCGTTTCGCTCACTCCTTTCGCTTTAGAAGAGCTACTTAAGTCTAGCTGGAGCGAGTTGTTGTCATATTATTATGTAATGCTTGAAACAATGCTACTGCATGTTCAGATCTTGGTGCATTCGTATTATTTTATCGAGTTGAACGACATTTTGGTCGTTTGAGGTAAAACAACGTTAGGTAGGTTTTAGTAGTGGTAGGACTCTAGGACTGGGGCTGTACAACACCTTTGCCAGTTATTCTACCGCCAAGCAGTAATAGGCAAACATTACTGTGTTCCAGTTTGAAGGGCAATGTTTCCAGAGAAATTACAGGGCTTAGAGATATAACATCTTCGATCTCTGGGTGAGGTAATGATTTGGACTCTTCGTGTTCCAATAGCTGCGTGTTACTGTGCTGTTTTGTGGCAGGCATGTTGCTTACCATCAGGTACATGTCCTGTTCATCTCGCCGCTCTTCAATAAAAAAAAAACAACTTTTACAAAACGTTTTACAAAAAGTTTGAGTAGAGACTTTTTACTTACATTATGCATGCGAAAATTTTGATGTCTCTTTGTTGCTTAATTACGTTGGTACAACTGATCTGGTAGAAATACAGTTAGGTTACAGTCTGGAAAATAACACATACTTTTTAACGCCGGAAAGTTATGGATACATATAAACTATAGATAGAGAACACAGAGATATTTTTGTATATAAACTTAAACTAGAAAAATAATAATCAGAGGCGCAGGTGGGACTTGAACCTATGATCTCACAATTGTGATCACGTGTTCACCTTGGGGCAATATCAATGTTGATACACGCTAAATATAAAAATGATCTACATCTGGTGATCGCAAGTTCACAAAGTTTCATTCAGTATAAGTAAGTACAGTGTTTTTAATTTAATTTAATTTTCAAAGTCATTTTATAGAAGACGTGAAAATGATTAAAGCGTTCCAAGCAAGTGATAAACCTTATACGCCAGAAGTTGTAAAAGCGAACTTTTTTGCGAGTCACGATGGTATGACTATGAAAAAACTTGTGCGGCTTTGAGAAAGAGGGAACAAACTTTTTGCGGTTGCCTCATTTTAGGGTCTCGTACGGAAAAGAGAGAACAAAGAGTTATAATAATTATTTATTTTACTAAGAAGGCATTCTTTTGTTTTATTAGTAGTGGTGGCGTAGCAATTAGTGGTGGCGTATATAGTAGTGGCGTAATAAGTTACGGCTGGTCTAGTCGGGAGAACGGCGACTGCCGATCCGGAGACCCCGGGTTCAAACCCCACACGCACCACTGTCTTTTCGAGGTCATGTGCGTAATGCCGCTAACTTAAAAACGGTGAAGGAAAACATCGTGAGGAAACCGACATGTACCTAAAATCTTTCGAAGTCATGTGTCATCCGCCAACCCGCACTGGGCCAGCGTGGTGGATTATGGCCTCAACTCTCTCCTTGCGAGAGAAGGCTCCGAGTCCCAGCAGTGGGAACGTTTAGTGGGCTGTTGATGTTGATGATGTTGAAGTAGTGGTGACGTAAAGAGCAGAGTGGTGGAGTAGCAAATAAATGGTAGCGTAGCAAGAAGTAGTCGTGACGAAGGAAACCGTAGTTATGTAGCAAGTGATGGTGGCACAGCTAACGGTGGTGGCTTATCTAGTGGTGGTATCTTGGCAAGTAGAGGTGGCATAGCAAGTAGTGGTGGCGTAACAAATACTGGTGGCGTAGAAAGTAATGGTGGTTTAGCAAGTAGTGGTGGCGTAACAAGAGGTTAATAGCTACCGATAAGTTGGTCTTGAAATAGATTATAGGCCTAAAATCTTATCACTCTGGGTGACTAGCGCAATACAGTGCAAGGTAGCTAAAATAACTCTTCATGGTCAAGTAGCTGCGTAAAAGCCATACTACTGTGTTTCATAGCTTCATTTTAGAAAAAAAATGGAGAAAAAAAATTGGCAGTCATAGGAACTGCCGATAGAAGTGAAAACTTATAACTCAAAATTTTATAGCTTACTTTGGAAATTACACGGGTGTAAACGGAGGGTTTGGCCTGGTCATCATGGCATGGCCATTTAGAAATGTGTCAGCATTTCCCATTGGCTGACGCATTTCTAGATGGCCATGGCATGATGGACAGGCCAAGCCCTTTTAGCATTTCCCATTGGCTGACGGATTTCTAGATTACCAATGGCTATGGTCCCGTTGGAGCGTGACGCTAGAATTCAATTTACAGCCCACGAAAAATCTGTCTTGGCGCGCCAAAAGAAGTTTTCACTTCAAAAAGTTATTTACGAGAATATCTTGTACTTTTTTCCAAAAATACAGAATACCCATTGAGAACAGTACATTCGGAATTCTTATTTGATAAAATTTTGAAACATCAAAATCGATTCGGTAACATATTTGAGCCATGTTTCCGTAACAAAACTACGGAACCAATTTCATAAGAGTTTCACACAAAAGAATTCTCCATGCTGCAAAGCCTTGTATCTAAAAGAAAGACTTGCGAAGCCTGTACATATGTTAGTCAGTTGTTATTTGAATGAGGGTTTTTGCTTTTTCTCTGAATGTCGCATTTTAACGAGCTTTGGCACTTAATTCTTGCATAACGCTTATTATGTTCTAGTTTTCTTTGTTTGTGTTGTTAATTTAACAGACTGTTGGGCTGAAAGTTCTGAGCAATGTGTAAAAGTGTTCGTTTTTGTGGAGTTTGAGATAAGATTTACATTTATGGTTTTTGTTTCGGCTACTGTATATCTTCTTAATCTGTATAAATTAGGAGTATTTCAATTTTTGACGTGATAACGTCTTATAATTCGGTGAAGCCGGCTGCACGCCCCCAAAACATGACGTCATGTAACGTTACCGTTACCGTTAGTTCGTCGTCCGTGCCATGCGGACGAAGCTGAGCGCTGAGGGCGCCACCCGCCGAGTCGAGCGGTATCACTACTCGCGCTATCAGCGTACTGATTTCTTAAGAGGTTGTCACGATTAACTATCGTGAATTCTTCCAGGTCATGCGTCATCTGCCAACCCGCACTGGGCCAGCATGGTAGATTATGGCTTTGGCTCTCTTTTAGAGAGAGAAAGATCGATCCCATTTCCAGCGGTATGAGCGAGAGAAATACCATTGGGTATTCCCAGAACATTTAGTGAGCTGCTTATATTTACGTCAAAGTGATGATGAACTAGCAACTAGCCATGGTAAGTAATTATGAGGACTACGAAAAACTAAGAGAACATGTTTTAAAGAAACAAACTCAACGATGTATTGTGAAATCTAACTTAATCCTAAATTTGTCTCATTGAGTTTGGTTGACGTCAAATATCTAAAAAGAACAATAACAGTTCACTTTTATTACAAAAAAATAGTTTTGTGTAAGCCTAGAGAAAATATTCCTTAGAGAAAAAAAAAGCGGGTTCCCTATTATTTAGCAGAATTACACCTGTTTAAAATTAAAGTTAAGAAATCAGAAATACATCAAAATTGCTACTTTTTTATTTTAAATTAAGAGTGACGAGACGAGCAGGCCATGTGCCTGATGTTAAGCAAGGTGCCTGCCACATGATAGCACAGTGACACTCAGCTATAGGAACATGAAGAGTCCAAATCATCACCTAGCACTGCACTGCGATCATCACCCAGAGATCTAAGATGTTATATCTCTAAGCCCTGTAATTTCTCTGGAAACATTGCCCTTCAAACCGGAACATATTTACGCTATTTAAGGCCCTACGATGTCACAGGCTAATAACAGACACACAGAAACAATAAACTTATAGAACTTGTTTTCTTAACGTTTCAACAGTCCAACAATAATTCTAACAATACAATTGTAGCGTGGGCGTACTCGCCATTGTCAGAAGTAACCGAGGATTCAGACTTCAGACCGCCACATTTAAATATTAATCCTGTGCTCATCAGTGTTCGGGGCTGGAACACGCGACTTGCATTATGCAGACCGAACTTTACAGGTCATTGGCTCAGTGATCTATGCACTCGTATCTACTCATTGAACTCTTAACTTAGTTTCATCAAAGTATCTACTCTTGTTTTTTTTTCATCACAAACATAATCGTCTATCAACTTGTTATCACTCACAACTGAGAATATACTTCTCTTCGTATATGTAGGTAATAGATAAACAGAAAACTTTGTATTGTAGCACATGCAAAGTGGAATATAAAAGTAAAACACTTATGATCTTGCACCACAAGTGGTAGTAAAATAGTAAGCAAGAAGTAAAACAATAATATACAAATTGTTATCCAGAAATAAATAACTAAGTGTTAGTGGACTTTCCTCACACAAATCTAAATTGTCGACTAAGAAAAGATTATTGGATCCTATCTGATTATACTTACACAAATACAGATTTATAATACACGAAAATACCCAGACACAACAAATACAAAACACAAATATTTTTTGTTCTGGGATGGAATCGAAAACACGGCTCACGGTTACCAAATAAGCCGCGAGTCCAGTCATTAAGTTTGACAACGTTTTAGCACGTGCACGTTTTCAGTAAAGCCGTTTGAAACACGGAATTATATCTGTTAATTTTAAATTTTTGACCCACTATGTATGTTTGAAACACGGCATTATATCTGCACATTACTTAATTTTTGAGCCACTGTTGAAATACGATAAAATTCTCCTTCACACAAATGAAAACTGCTAATGAAAAAAACGATAATCCCTCTTCCCCTCCACTAATTCCAAGTGAACGGTGTCTTCGAGTAAAGATTAAGCAATGCGCTTAATCCCCACTTAAGTGGTGGGTATTCAACAAATTGAGAAGAGACGAAACATCCGTCAGGCCGTATCAGAGCTTAGTATAATGAGCAAGGGAGTTGTTACAAGGCATTCCGTTTCTACTTTATTCTGTCCTTTACTGAACTGCTTATTTTCTCTCTAATTGACGTTTTTATCTTAAGTATAGAGTGGTTTTTATAAAAGTAGTACACAATATTTTTTAAATATTTTGTTAAAATTACTTAAAATACAGATTTCAACAGTTTCAACACAGTTACATAGAATGAGTGTAATATTTTAAAAAGAGCCCGTAGAAATACGAATTAAATCGAAAAAAAATTCTCTGTAACTACATCGTAAAGCCTACAATAATTTCATAACGAAGAGACGATGCCGAATAATAATAAAGTAGCCAAGTGCGAGTTGGACTCGCCCATGAAGGGTTCCGTTCCAGCAAGTAACATAATATACATAGTACACATAGTTCTTGTAGTTCGTTGTAACTTTGATCGAAGTTTTAATAATAGTGTATTTATGACGTACTAAAAAAAACTACTCATCAGATCGAGTTCAAACTAATTTTTGTTGGTAGTTTTCATGGTAATGTACATCATATATTTTTTTTAGATTTTTCATTCTCTTACTTTAGAAGTTAGAGGGGGGGGGACACACATTTTACCACTTTGAAAGTGTGTCTCGCGCAAACTATTCAGTGTATACGAAAATAATTTTAGAAACCTCAACATCATTTTTGGAAGCGTCTCTCGCGCAAGTTATTCAGTGTAGACAAAAATTATATTAGAAACCTCAACATCATTTTTTAAGACCTATCGATAGACACCACACACGTGTAGATTTGATGAAAAAAATTTTTTGAGCTTCATTTCTCAGTATGAGGGCACCCCTAATTTTTGTTTTTTTTTAAATATTTTGTAAAAATCTTAATGCGGTTCACAGAATACATCTACTTACCAAGTTTCAACAGTGTAGTTCTCATAGTTTCGGCAAAAAGTGGCTGTGACATACGGACGGACAGACAGACAGACAGACAGACATGACGAATCTATTCCGTTTCGTTTTTACGTTTTACGGAATCCTAAAAAACGACCTTATTTTAGAAACCTAAAGGAGTTTCTTATGTTTCCTTCAACAAAAAGCAGTAACGACAGTAGTAATGTCGGTCAAGCCCGAAAGTGTAAGGAACTGATTTTACATTAAATCCAGGTTTTAGATTTTCAAATATCTTTGTTAGAAAATAAAAAACAAAACTTTTACAAGTTACGCTGACAATGCTGACATGGAATATTTAAAAAAAAAATTGTTTTGCTCCGAACCGTATCTTTTCAGATGCTACGAAATGATGCAGTTTACAGTCAATGTCACAGTTCTTTATTGATAAATGTACAATTTACACGTCACTTAATAAAAAAATAAAACAAAATAAAGAGCATAATAATTGTATAATGCATTTTCAAAGTTTGAAATTATCACTTCACTGTATTATAATAACAATTATTTGTTATCGTGCAGAAAACTGTCAAGCATTATAATACGCATCGCATCGCATAATACGCGTCTATGATAGAGAGGGCAAACCTAGAAGAAACTGATTCACTCCTGACTTTAAGACACCAGGAAATATTCATTCAAAAGATGTTTTTTTTTTTACGAAAGTGTACTCAAACCTCTTCATACCAATTACAACTTCACTGCTGCAACCGAAATAAAACCGAAAAATGAGGCCAAAATAACCATAAAAATAACCCCATTATCACTATCCTACAAAAACTAAACCCAAGTAACGCAATATATCATTTTATTAGTTTCACCCAATTTCTGAAAACAATTTGATAGAATTTCTCGTGCCCACTATTTTCAGGAACGTTCCAGAAAATGGACACAAATAATTGGCTCCCCTCTCCCTTCTTTATTATTTTAATTATCACTAACTACTATGTAGATATATGACGATCGTAATAAAGATATTCTGGGCACGCTTTCAAATCGTAAATTAGACATCCCTAGCAGTAATTAAGAATAGTACAGAGACAACTGAATTTCACGTTCAAACACAGATGAATATGTAGGTATCAGTTTTAGCTAAAATAAATGTATTCGCTTAATATAATGAATATATTTTAACATCTATAAAATATACTATATTGCAACTGTAATTGATTTTTTTACAGAGGTAGTATGGAGCGATGAGAGAGCCATATGCCTGATGGTAAGCAACATGCCTGCCCATAACAGCACAGTGTCACGCATCTATTGGAACACGAAGAGTCAAAATCATTACTTAATAACTACCTGCATGTACGATTTAGAATTGCGAGGTTACAGGTACAAAACCCGTCCATTACTGTGTATATTCTTCGAAATACTGATTTCTTAGTACGTCCGTCTGTCAGAACCATCGACATGTTCCAAAAAATACATCTTTTGCAAATATACGTCAACCACAAATCAAGTAAAATTGCGTTCCCAGACCCAAATAGTAGAAGTAACATTGAATAATGCTGTGCTAAAATGGGACTGGGTAGGATACGCCTGTTATTACAACAAACGTGCCTTCCAAGAAGTCTGCATGCAAGAACAACTGAAACATAAACCGTGACCGACTAGATGTAAAAACAGCCTCACAATAAGAAATGGCTCACAACAATTCTCAATTTGAGGTAAAAAGAGAGGGTTTGGACCAAAATTAGGATAAGCTAGACTGAAATATACTAATTATCAGAAGCTGTTTAATGTGTCTGTACTATATACAAGCTAAATTATTTTTTTTATTAAACTTTTAATTCTAAGTATTCTAATTGATTAAGAGCAACACGATAGTAGTAGACATTTTTGTAATTTTAATATTTTTTTATTTTTGCTGTGTTGTGATATTTTTTGAGTTGTCCATCTGATCAATTCTAATCCGTGTCGCCGATTCCCGATTTTCCCTAGGGTTGTGAAAAATCCAATTAGTTCATTCGGGGCCACCGTTCTAGGCACGAATATCAGGAGCAAAGTCGTACATCACTGCTCTTGATGGCTGGCGACCAAGCTTTTTCGGCCTAATTCAATTTTCGAAGCTTTTGTGTACAGGAATGAATTTGTGTACAATAATATTGATTGATTTAGAAATGGTTAGTATTTTGTATGGTTAATTAGTGCAAGATCCTAAGTAATGAGGTCGATTTGCACTCATTCTACTTGTTTTATCAAATAGCAGGTGTTGTTGAATTCATGCCCATTTTTTGTAGTTATCCCATTGCCCATTAGTTTGCCCATCTAGTAGCATAATTCTACTTTCTACTAATATTATACATTTCAATGTATGGCTATTTGTTTCTCAATTACGTCGTAACGTCGTACCGTATGAACAGAACGGGGGGAAATTTGAGAAACAGTTAGATAATGGTCTGGAAGAACACATAGGCTACTGCGAAGGAAAGGGTTCGATTCCCACCCAATGCAAATATTTGTATGATGAATTCAAATACATATATGTACAGGGTCTGGGTGTTTCTACTCATACTCATACTCTTTTATTGATAACGAGTGGTTACATGTCATACTAAAGGCTATTAAAAGATAATTACAATTCCAAATCAATGATAAATACAAGTTACATGTCAATTCAATAAACCATACAAATAAAATTTCAATTAAATTAAAATTCAAAATTACATGTCAATTAAATTATGTTACAATTAAAATCCAAAATTACATTTCAATTAAACTACATTACATTTAAAATCAAAATTAATGTCAACAGGGTACAATTAATAAATACTTGAATATTACATACACATCCGTATTATCCGGGTATCATTTCGCCAATGCTGTAGAAACTTTTTTCCACAAGCCACTTTTTTATACGCATCTTATAAGATTCTCGAGACGGGGCATCTTTTATCTTGTCCGGAATGCGGTTATAGACCTCCGTCGCCAGCACGTGTACCTGTCTGGACTCCTTCGTGAGGCGACGCGCGGGCGCGCACAGCACGCGCGCGTGTCGCGCGGTGCGCAGGCGCGGGTACTCGTCCAGGTGGTCCCAGGCGTACAGCGCCGCCTGCAGGATCACCATGCACGGCACGGTCAATATGCGCATCTCACGGAACAGGGGCAGCGCCGATTGGTCATCCCGCACTCTCGCTATGGCTCGCAATGCTCTTTTTTGAATTCTGAAAGCGCGCAACCAATCTGCAGAGCACCCCCAGAACTCTATGCCATATTGTAAGAGAGAGTGCACGGAAGCAAAATAGCAATCGCGCACCATGCTCCGCGGTAATATGGCTGACAAGCGCCATAGAGCAAAACACGCACGTCCGATTTTTTGACACAGTGTGTCAACATGACTGGTCCACGTAAGGGCACTGTCAATTTGAAAACCCAAAAAAGGCATGACTTGTCTATGTATAATAAGTATGTATTTACAACTATATAAGTATTATATCAACTATCTGGCCGCCATAGTATAAACTATGCTTAGTTTGCGGTCAGATGGTGCTGTGTATAAATTGTCCACCAATATTTATTTACTTTTCATCCAGGGAAAATAAGGGGACGGGCAGTACGCGGGTAAATATGCGGGGCGCTGCTAGTATAAAATAAATATTATTGTGTAAGCTATAATAACTCTTAAATAAATCATAGTTATGTGTAAAATAATAAAATAACAGACTCGGTCTCAGGTGTAGGAGTTAAGGGCAAACGTCTGAATCGACAATGTATGGCAGTTTGAAATTGAATTTAGACATGTGAAATATGTTTTCAATCATAAATTCGAAAACAACTGGGTTTTATTATTTTCTATTAACTTTGACAAACTAGCTAGGGGACTTCTATAACTAGTACTACTATTTTAATTTTTCGAGTAGATGTTTGAGAAAATTGGTTACAAAATTTCCAATTTGTATTAACATAAATTAAATTAACTTTTTTATTCTAGACGTCTTAGTGTCTTCCAGTCGGGTGTATTTATAGCGTAGTATAGTGAGTTATATATAGTCATATAGGCAATTAGACGTTATATTTGAAATGTTATAATTAGGAAAAATATGAAAAAAAATGAACAATCAGTGATGGTTGTATGCTTAAGCTGTTTTTTTTTAAATCTAAACTAATATTAAAAAGCTGAAAACTCTAATTGTTTAAACGCGCTATTTTCAGGAGTTATTGGACTGTTTTTTAATATTTCTTCACCGTTTGATATGTACATGATTCCTGAATGTTAAGAGCTATATTTTTTACGGATTTCGGAAAAGGCAGGAACAGAACGCTATTCTTTATAGTTCTCTTTAGTAAAGTACAAAATATTTTCTGGTACTTCATACAAGACCGCGTGATTGCTTAATATCTGAAAACAAACAGCTTAAAGCCCTCTTCTCCTACATAAATTTAAAAACTAAATCTACGTCACCACACGGCTTACGCTATTAAAGAAAAATCGTAAGAGCAACACCGCTATAAACCTTTTATAACCACTAAACAAGCCCGCCAACCACTAGAGATAACAATTCAATTTCTTGCCCGAAAAACTCCCAATAAAAATTCGGAGCCAATTTTAGCTGTTGTCAGAAGGAATATGTAGATGGATTTTGGTAAGCGATTTTCGATTATATCGTACATGTGGGTTGCCCGTACATTGCATAAGTCTGGTCGGAAGATAGATGGCGAAGTCGACGCTTATCAGACACCCGCCGGTTTTACGTTATCCGGAGATTTAAAAATCGAAACCGTATTTAGCGGTAGGAATGAGATTCTTCAAGATGAATATGCGACGTGACTCACGTGACTGATAGGATGATGTATTAAATTTCAGAAATATTTACTCATATTTTGATATCAAAAGTACGTTTGTATTAAACTCTGAGTAATTTATGCGCCAAAATTCGTGGTTACAATTTTAGGAACTTACAGTTGAATTGTTGTGCTGCACAATTTCAGCCTAGAAAGCATGCGAAATTAAAATTGTTTTACAGAGTTACAAAAACTTTCAAGTCTGAATTTTGTGTACGTGGCTATATGTTTGAGCAGCAAGAAAGGTAAACATTCACCTGTCTATGTAGATAATAACTGTGTAGGTATGTGTCTTAAACATTCCAACTTGCTTAAAAGCTTTATCTATAGGGGTGGCGTCGTGTGGCGGATCGGTTTTTTTCTTTCAAATATGATTGAGGCGAGCAATGCATCATTTCTTTGTTGTGAGTTCTTTGTTTTTTAGATAGGGCACCTATATTGAGGTGAACTATCTTAAAATGCGCACACGTGTGTTAGGGATACTGGGCCTTAGGCCTAGGAGAAATTAGATCAAGCCGACAGTCTGGCATGTTCCAGACGGGTATCGTCACTGATAGGTACCTGTCACGATGCATGCGTCATAGCCGTGAACGAGTGATGCTTGTAGGAGTCGATGTACCTATGCTGCGTAGAAATAAGCACTAGGACATCTCAAATACCATTTATATCAAACGTAAATGACAAATTATACCGATTCCCTTACCTAAGATAGGTATGTAGATAAAATAAGAAAAGTAATATAATGTAATAGTTTAACAAACATAGCATCCGCCGCTTATTTTATGTTCCAACTATCGGGGCATTCTTTCACAAGGACAAGCCAAAAACCACCAACACTGGCCAAGTGGAGGTTGGCAGATAATAAAATTAACAAACACAAATGACATAATCCCGAAATACATAAAATATAGTTGTCTTGAATCACGCTGGTTTTGTCACGATGATATTTTTCACCATAAAAGCCTGTAGTGGTAGCAAACTTGTATTATACTTACTATATACACCTAAATTTACAAATATATAGTCGTAAATACTTATATCGTATGTATGTACTTGGAAAAATACACAAATGTTCAGGCAAAATCTGATACTATGACCTCACGGTAGTGAAATCGGGCCTTTTAGTCATTAGGCTTTAGACAATTATTCGATAGTAGTTTGAGAGTAGAGTGAATTGATATAATAATTACAACATATTTTACAAACGGTTCAAAGTACTATTTGTCGATATAAATAAACACAAAGTTATTCGTTAAAACTATTTATGAACATTAATAAATATTTGTACAGCTTACAAAATTTGTGATTATGGCGCGAAATTCGTAGAATAAAGTTAACTGTTATTAAAATTTCTACTAAATTGAAATCGAAAATGTCTGCAAAATTGTTTAGAAATTGTAATCTAGATGACAATTAGTATCTAGCTGGTCTATTACTTGGCACTTTATCAAATAGTCTCAAAAGTTATGAAATTCCTCTATTAATACAGTGCCTTGTTCTAGAAAATAAATATTATGATGCTTTCTATTGATATCTTCTGGGACAGTTTACAATATTCGACCACGTTGTTTCCACCATAATGCGATATATGGTCAAACATCTACGTGCGACATACTGGCGTTCTAGAATAAGTACATTTTGAAATTCAGTCATTATGGGAAAAGATCATTTTGAGATTTGTTCATTACGGTTTTAATACAACATAACATTCAGTCCAAACGGACCGCAACCAAAAAAATGGCGCATAATAATTATTTAAGAGTACAATTCCGAGACATTTTTTTTTGTATTTTTTATAATACATAAAATTTTATAGATGACGGGATGAGCATGATATAACTACGCCTAATAAGTAAGATAGGTAGGTAAGTAAGACTGAAAATGAAGAGTTGATCATGATGCATCCAAATAACTAGCCTAAACACCTAACCTAGCCTAACACAGGTGATGAATGTTAGGCTAGGTGTAATGTAAAATATTTAGTTAGTTGGTCCTCTCTGGAAACATTGCCCTTTATACCGGAACATCGTGTTCCGGTTTGAAGAAATGTTTCCAGTGAAATTGCAGGGCATAGAGATAAAAGATCTCTGGGTGACGAGCGCAGTGCAGTGCTAGGTAATGATTTGGACTCTTCATGTTCCAATAGCCGTGTGTCACTGTGCTGTTATGTGGCAGGCGTGTTGCTTGCCATCAGAGACATGGCTTGCTCGTCTCGTCACTAACTATAGAAATAAAATACTAATATTTCTACATTACTGCTTGGTGGTAGAATAATGGGCAATGATGTGGTACTTGTTCAGGAAGACTCTGCAAAAGTACTAAAATCATAAAAAAGTTGATGGACTTTAACAAACATACAACTAACGTAAATCTAAAAATAAAAAACAATTTGGTCCTAAACACATATATATTTTATATATAGTAGTGTTTTACTACTTATTATATCCGTTGCTTCAGTACCTAGAACATAACATATACTGGAAATACACTCCAGTAATCCAGTCATTTAATAAGGTTAAATTAGGTAAGAATCTCGGAATTCGAGATACCTGTAGAAATTCTGTATTCTACAATATTGATAGGACATACAAATAGCAAAAACCCATAGGAAATGAAATATTTACAACAAAAGCGCAAAAAAAACGATTTTTGTGACTTTTGACCATGAAATTTAATAGTTGCGTACCATAATATGGTAGACCCTAAAAGTTGTCTCAAAACCTACATACTTAATATGTAGGTTTTGAGACAACTTTTAGGGTCTCTATATACAATATTTAGAGACTTACAGCTGGGTATCTCGAATTCCGAGGTGAACTTACTATAATGACCGGACTACCAGATAATAATGGACAGATGGTGGCAAAGAAGACCTTTTAATATAGTAGCTCTAATAAATAAATAATTATTCAGGCTTGTCGGGTTCGCGGCAATTCACGAATATTTGTTTTTTTTAAATAAATCCAAATTAATTCTCTTATAACGAAGCAGAGAATTAATTGAATTATTCAGATTGGCCCGTTCAAGTCGTAGGATTAATGGCTTCTATACACCCAAATGGGTTAGAATGAGCGCATACTTTAAGTGAATGATGTAATTGTTATAGATAATTGTTCACAATCCTTATTGTTTTTTGGGATATTGAAACCAGTTACTTTTATGAGTATAATAAATATGTATTTACAACTATATAAGTCTTATATCGACCGTATCACATGTCCTGCTAGTCTCGTCACTCTTTAATATAAAAAAATTGGCAGTCATAGGAACTGCCGATAGAAGTGAAAACTTGCTGTTGCCCTGGTACTGGTACCTAGGGGCAAACGCAACTCTTTTATATTTCTGTTGTCCTGGTATCTGGAGATAAACGCTGGGCTGTTGGAGGTAGGTAATCGAAACTCTTTACTGTTTCTGTTGCCCTGGTACCTACCTGGCCGTTTTTACCGAGTTTACCCGAAGATTTCATATCCGATCCGATCCATTATCATATCCAAGCGTGACGATTGATAAATCCATTTCACAGCCCACAAAAATTCTGTCTATAGCGCGCCTAAAGAAGTTTTCACTTCAAAAAAGCTCAATCTTTTGGCTGAAATTCAAATTACGTTACGACAACACACTGCAACAACAGGAACTTAAAGCCCATTTGGTGTGTAGAGACCTTTATCATTGATTTAATTTAGCCAACCCGATGGTGAATTATCACACCTAAGTACTTTGTCATAGTAATATTTAAGAAAAAATCGTTGGTGAAGAATAGATTAGGATTTTTATTCATTGCGACACAGTACGGATATGTTGTTTCAGCTCATATTGGAATGATTAAAAAAAGTTAATTCGGACTAGCTATCTTTAACCAAGGAAATGAAAAAAATAAGTTTCGGGAGGTCATTGTTTGAAATAAAAGTTAATCTAAAGTACTTATAAAAATTTCGATCCAGTGTTTAAGATCTTAGTTATTGCTCCGGAACGGAGTGACCGATTTTGATATTTTTGTTTTATATATATTTTATTTATAGTATCGAGTGACGAGACAAGTAGGACATGTGCCTGATGGTAAGCAACATTCCTGCTACATAACAGCACAATGAGACGCAGCTTTTGGAACATGAAGAATCCAAACCATTACCTAGCACTGCACTGCGCTCGTCATCCAGAGGTATAAGATGTTTTATCTCTATGCCCTGTTATTTCACTGGAAATATTGCCTTTCAAACCGGAACACAGTAATGTTTTCACATTACTGCTTAGCGGTAGAATAATTGGGAAAGGTCTGAAACTTCCTCAGATAGACTCTGCAAAGAGCTTATGAAGCTCTCAATATTTAGCTTATAAAGTTTTTATGTCATAGTAAAACAATGTAACGCACATAATGTATTAAATTACTCATACATATTATATTACTAGCAGCGCCCCGCGGTGTTACCCGCGAAGTTCCCGTTCCCGTTGTTCCCGTTGTTTTCCGGGATAAAAAGTAGCCTATGTGTTCTTCCAGACTATAATCTATCTGTGTTCTAAATTTCAGCCCGATCCGTTCACACGTTAGGACGTGATTGAGCAACAAACATCCAAACATCCATACATTCACATTTATAATATAGTAGGATGTATGCGCCCTCTACGTCAATGACGTAGATTGATGACTTCTTTGAATTGACTTGGGGGGAATATTTGAGGAATAAACTTAAAGAAATGTACTTCGCATATCACTCTTTGTTGTGATGGGGTACTGATGTGTACCGACCTGCTTTGGGTATCATCATCATTGTCCGTCCACTGGTGGACATAGGCCTTTCCTAGAATCTCCTATAATCCTACTAATATTATAAATGTCAATGTTTGGATGTTTGTTGCTCAATTACGTCCTAACGTATGAACGGAGTGGGCTGTAATTTGGAACACAGTCAGATTATAGTCTGGAAGAACACATAGGCTACTTTTTATCCCGGAAAAACATCGGGAACAACGGGAAAAAATGTCGTTCACTTATTTTTTAAATAAAATATCATCCACATCATAGCAATGTATGTAAAGAATTCGAAAATCGATGGGTGCCGTTGCACACTCGGGCGTAACCACTTCAAACCTAGGTGAAAAACGGGTAAAAAATAGCTTTAATTTAATATAAAAAATATGAGTACACGTCATGAACATATAAATACGCCAAAATAGTACCTGTTTACACCTGGCTGCGAAGTATTTGTGGCCGAATGTGCAATGGCACCTATCGATTTTTGAATTCTTTACATACATTGCTACGATGTGGATGATATTTTATTTAGTTGACTGGCCTTGTGGCTTAGTGGTTAGTAGCTCTACCTGCGAAGCCGAGGGTCGTGGGTTCGATTCCTACCCAGTGCAAATACCTATTTGTGTGATGAATTCAAATGTTTGCGCTGTGTCTGGGTGTTTCTATGTATAATAAGTATGTATTTAAAACTATATAAGTATAATATCAGGCCACCATCGTACAAGCTTTGCTTATTTTGGGGTCAGATGATATTGTGTGTGAATTGTCCACCAATATTTATTTATATTTATTACGAGAATTTTATGTATTACTAGCTGACCCCGCAAACGTTGTTTTGCCATATAAATAAAGGTATGAAAAATAGCTAGTAGCCGATTCTCAGACCTACTGAATATGCATATAAATTTTGGTTAAAATCAGTAAAGCCGTTTCGGAGGAGTAAGGAAACAAACACTGTGACACGAGAATCTATATATATACTAGCTGACCCCGCAAACGTTGTTTTGCCTTAGTGAACAACCCTTGTCACTTAGGGGTATGAAAAATAGCTAGTAGCCGATTCTCATACCTACAGAATATGCATATAAAATTTGGTTAAAATCAGTAACGCCGTTTCGGAGGAGTAAGGAAACAAACACTGTGACACGAGAATTTTATATATAAGAAGATAAAACTCAAAGGTGACTGACTTAGTGATCTATCAACGCACAGCTCAAACCACTAGAGGGATCGAGCTGAAATTTGGCATGCAGGTAGATGTTATAACGTAGGCACCCGCTAAGAAAGGATTTTGATAAATTCGACCCCCAAGAGGGTTAAATAGGGGATGAACGATTGTATGAAACTTTTTATTCCTTTGAGATATTTGCATGAAATTTCGTACACAATAAGTTCAACTGAAATCACGAAGCACGTATGAAAATGTTTTTCAAATTTCAGTCTCCAAGGAGGTGAAATAAGGGATGAAACTGTGTATGAAATTTTATATCCCCAGGACATATTTGCATGAAACTTCGTAAAAATTTAGTAAAACCGTTAAGTTACCCCGCCGGTCACATTTGGTTACTTTAAAACTCAACTTAATTAACAATTACGCTTCACGCGAGCGAAGCCGCGGGCAAAAGCTAGTTTTATATATAAGATAAGATTAGGGCTGTTTTTATTTTTCGGACACAAAAAAGGCAATTTATAGTAGTCAAGTAGTCATATCAATACTTTTGCATCGATGTTCGGCAAAAACTCATGTATACGACTGAAACATTGTAATATTATGTCATACATCGTCGGAGCTCGTATCGCGTGCTCGCCGACAACCCACATACATAATTGCGCCAATCCCATACAAATAAAGACAGAAAAAGCTCACGACACGCGTTCATATTTATGGCAAGCTACTTCCGCGTACCGCAACAAGTTAAACCGAGATTTATTAACCGTAACGATTTTTGTGAAACGTTTACATAAATCAGCGAACGCTCCAAGGAGGGTATCGTTACGAATCGGAAGATATACGATTTATGATGGCGAAAACTCTACGGCTGCACTTACTGCTCTAATACGTATTGGCTATAAGGCAATGGGCTTAGTGGGGAGATAGGATTTTGGTGGCGTAGTTTTTATATCTTATACCTTTAAGCGAGCAATTTTATTCTTGTATATACATATAAATCGATTCTAGTCTTTATTTAAAAAAGCGCATTTCATGCGCGTTTTTTGACAATGAAAAACATTAACATTAACAATGTTACATTAACATTAGAATGCGACGGTAAATTTCGCAGCACTGAGCGACAGTATAATAATAGCTCAGTCGATAAGTTGGGTGGTCATGAAGTAGTAGATCCGGGTTCGAATCCAGATGGCTTCTATTTTTTTTTCAAGTTTTTTTTTTTTGAAAAAAAAAACTATTATTGGTAGATCTGTAAGTATCTAAGTATACTCAGTGTTTAAACCGAGCAAAGCTCGTTTACCCAGGTAAGTACTAGGTATTTATACATTTCATTAAAAATCTTGCGTCAGTTTGTTTGTGTTCATTCTAACCAAACACGTCATATCTAGCAAACAAATTTTTCATCTATGATTCTAACCATGAAAGAGCCGATAGAAGTGAACACTTCTAACTCAGAATTTGATAGCGCAACTAGCGCAACTAGATAGCGCTACTCCCGAATGCTGATGCATTTCTAAATAGGCAACGGGAAATGTGATCATCTTCAGCAAAGTTGTTCTGCATGAGCCAAAGAAGATTTCTAAGTTGGTACGACTCATTTTCGACAGGTGGCGTAACAACGCGCGTAGAGTACAACTAGTAAAACATTAAAATTGATGAAAATGTGAAATTTTATTTCATAATTTATTAGCCCTAAACTGAAATCTCAGATATCCTACTATTATAATATTATTATTATAATTATAATAATATTATAAATGTCAATGTATGGATGTTTGGATGTTTGTTGTTCAATCACGTCCTAATTTATGAACGGATCGGGCTAAAATCTGTAACACAGACAGATTATAGTCTGGAAGAACACAAAGGCTACTTTTTATCCCGAAAAAAAAACAACGGGAACAACGGGAATGGGAACTTGCGGGTAACACCGCGGGGCCCTGCTAGTATTGTATATGTTCGTAATCCACTCATTTTCTCCTCATAAACTACGCTCCACAACACGGACATGAGTTGAGTAGTACTCAGCATAAAAGTACCAAAACCGTAGTATCTTCTCTATCGTTACCGGTACTTAGCTCGTATCGCACAACCATGTCCGTTCTAGTTCAGAGTAGGTGCTAAATAGAGTAATACTTATAATATTGAAAACGTTTAACGGGACTTTATCACGAATTAATAGTTTTTTAAATTAATTAATTATGTTGCAATCGTGTTAAGTACCTACAACAGTCGTGGTCACGAACGCTCACGTACCAAAAATAATAAATGTATAACTGTCTCAATTAAATTGCGCCTCAATTAAATTGCTGTTAGGTTAGGCAAGCAGTCATGTGCAGGCATTCCAGTTTGAGGACAATGTTTTCAGAGAAATTACATAGAGAGATCTTTTATCGCTCTAATGAGTGCAAAGAAGTCCTAGGTATTGATTTAGAATGTTCATGTTCCAATAGCTGCGTGATACTGTGCTGTTATAGGCAGGCGTGTTGCTTACTATCAGGGCATCTACTGTTCATGTTGTCATTCTTTACTGTAAAAAAGTCTAGATCAAGTATTTCTCCAGATTTAAGATTCTCAGGCGGACTCTACATAAAGAGGGCACTAAAAATATTTTAACACATTTTTTTTTTTATAGTACAAAGTGACAAGACGAGCAGGACATGTGCCTGATGGTAAGCAACATGCCTGCACTTAACAACACAGTGACACGCAGCTCTTGGAACATGAAAAGTCCAAATCATTACCTAGCACCGCACTGCGCTCGTCACCCAGAGATATAAGGTATTTTATCTCTTAGCCCAATAATTTCTCTGGAAGCATTACCCTTCAAACCGGAACACAGTGATGTTTGCACACTACTGCTTGGCAGCAGAATAACTGCCAAAGGTGTGGTACTACCCCTAGGAGGACTCTCCAAAGAGTCCTACCACTAACATGTGTAATATTTTGGTGTAAGTTAATTCTCTGCTAATTTAGTAAACCAAGTTACTCCTAATCGATGGCTCGCTTACGAAAAACACCTCGTAAATAACCGTACAGTGTCTGCCAAAAAAAGTCGCACCAAATATTTGCATTCGATTCCAAATGACGCGTTAAATCTTCTGAATGAATATATTGGATAATAAATTATGCTTTGTAAAGAAACGTAAGTACAGAAACAGTAACGGCGTAAATCATTTGAAAGTATAATTTCTTCGTCTTTTTTGGAATGGTTTTACATTCACGCGTGTTTTTATTTTATTTTCTAGGACTGTATTTTCAAAAATATATGGTGTATTCAAATTTTATAAAAAGAATAAGTGGCTGACCTAGTGATATTGTTCATAATAAGTTGAAAGTCGGTAGTAAGTTGATAATTAATAAAAATGCTACATAGACCATCAAGCGATCAAATCACAGCAAGAAAAATGTTCACCAAATTTTCGTAAAATTTTGTCAAATTTTGAAAAATTACATGATGCATTTGCAAGCATCAGATATCAACAACTGTTTTACCACCTACGATTAACTCGTGTCAAGTATTTAAGCATTACTAGCAGCGCCCCGCGGTTTTACCCGCGTTGTTCCAGTTCCTGTTTTTTTTTATCGGGATAAAGAGTAGCCTATGTGTTTTTTCCAGACTATAATTTAACTGTGTTCCAAATTTCAGCCCAATCCGTTTATACGTTAGGACGTGATTGAGCAACAAACATCCAAATATTGACATTTATAATAGTAGGATACCATAGGTTTGGTTATGCTAGTAAAATTATGCGAAAACAGTTACGCGTTTTTAGGGTAAATTATCGTTAGTTCGAAAAACATTATGCCTACTTAAATTAGTACAAAAAATTTTATTTTACTAGATATAGATCAGATTTACTAGTGTATTTTAATTTAGGTATAATTCGTGCAAGTGGTACATCAATCGATATACCTAGAACCTTGTATACCATTAAATATGATCGACCGCCAGGCTTTATAGCCTGTATCAACACGAACATTCGTAGCGTAGCCCGAGGGTAAGAAAAGGGGTTTGTTGTGTATTGTTGCAATTTTGTAGAGCCCCATATTACCCACAAATAGTGTTGGCGGGTCGCGGTCTCAATCACCATGATGTAAGAGCCTTTTACACGAGCGAAACGAGGTCATACCGTCATTTGTTTAGGGACAAACATCAAGGAAGTACCACGCATTTGTTGGTAGTATATTGTTGAAACAACGGAGATGTTTGACTATGATAATCGAGTTTAACTGTTTAGTGTTAGATTTAAGTTTTATTTTATCTTGACTTGAATCTGACACAATGTTAAACCCATCGATATAAACCATAAGATGTGCCTTTAGGACTTTGAAACTGGTAATAAACTGAGTCTGTGTGTGTATCGTAAGTGGTTTACACACCACCAATCTACTTGAATCCTAGAATCACTAGCTGCGAGGCATGCTGTGGTTCTACTTATTTTGGTTGTTGACAACGAATAGTGTTAGGTAAAAACGTCTGGCGTTCACCGCTTCCTGCAATCGACTAGAACGGAAAGAGTGAGCTTGCTCTTCACAACGATGACATAATTCCGTGCGCCTGAAGTTTGGGAGGGCACATCTGATGGTTTATATCAATGGTTAAACCTATATTTCCCTTAACTTTGTAATTATTTTACTACATTAACAAGCAGGTCTGTGATTCTGGTAAGCACGGTTAACAATAGCTGTGTGGGAGTGGTGTCCGCTCAGCTAAATGTTCTATCCAACTCTATTTAGTTGATCTCCATTCTCGTGATTTTGGGCAGTATTACGACCGAGAATAGCTACACTAAAAAAAAAATTGGCAGTCATAAGAACTGCCGATGGAAGTGAAAACTTATAACTCAGGATTTAATAGCTTACTTCGGAAACTACACGTGTGTAACCGGAGGGCGTGGCCTGGCCATCATGATATGGCCTTCTAGAAATTCGTGAGCATTTCCCATTGGCTTACGCATTTTTAGGTGTCCATGCCATGATGGCCAGGCCACACCCTTTCAGCATGTACCATTGACTGACTCATTTCTAGATGGCCAATGGTCCCGAGTTTACCCGAAGATTTCTTATCATACCCGAGCGTGACGCTAGAATTCAACTCACACCCCACGAAAAATCTATATAGGTGCGCCAAAAGAAGTTTTCACTTCAAAAAAATCTATGTTTTGAATGGCGCAACGAAAAAATCCTTTTTCGGATACACAACTGCTTATTACGGTCAAACTATGCTGCGTTTACGGCACCTCAGCGGGTGAGCGACATCAAAAACCGCTTAGCGAGTCCCAGAACACTGCCTTGGGACGACTGGCGCGTGTATTTTTCATGGCATACTATGACGTGTCTTGATCTTATACTATAGGTACGTAAAAGTTAGTATTAACCATATACATATTTTGAAAGGGAAATAATAGATAGAAAAATATATGCTACATTGAATAAAATCCATACATAATTAATAAGAGATCCGCCAGAGAACCAAAGTTACCGACATAACTCAACGCTTTTGCAAACTGAAGTGGCAATAAGCCGGTCATATCTGCCGCAGAACCGATAACCGTTGGAGTAGACGTGTTCTTGATTAGAGACTGCGAATCGGCAAACGTAGAGTAGGACACCCTTAGACTAGATGGAGTGACCATATACGGAAGCCAGCAGGCAGTGGATGAAGACTGATGAGATGAAGAGATGGGAGAGGCCTATGTCCAGCAGGAGACTAAGATAGGCTGATGATGATGATGATGTAAAGGAAAAAGCGATCTCCTACGTGCTGTCGTGGATTGGAAAAACAGCCATGATCCAAAAGGACAAACAATGATAATGATCCATGACTCCTTTTTCCGCATTAAGCGTTTATTTAGGACATCTGATTTATAACAGCTTACCTGTTGATATTGGCCATCACCTTGCTTGACGACAGGCAAAGAAGATACGGTTTACGATGGAGCGCGCCTATTTAGAAGAAATCACTTCACTCCCGCTTTTAAGACGCTTAGATTATTTCTATCAGAGAATATTACTTATGTCAGGTAACGCATTTTATTGTTCAGAAGTATTCACTCTAATAGTGGACTCTACGTTCGAGTGTTTGAAACGTCAACCATGAAATGATACTGCAATTTTGGGCTACGAACTCTTTTATAGAAAAATGCAAGTTGACGTATAATCATGTAGATCAGCTGGACATCCGATATGAAACTGATGAACTTTTAACTATGTGCAAGTTATTGTTGGTATGGCATTTGTAGTGTTGAGTCCTTACCTTCAAGCAGGTAAGTAGATCAAATACGATCTTACTGCCGTTTTACAAAACTTGACTTCAGTTCGGTTCTATCTTTCGATTAACGTTTTTGTGATCACGAAAATCGTCAATTTCTAAATCGGTTTGATTATACTCATAATCATCAGCCTGTCTTCTTCCACTACTGGACATAGGTGCCAATTATACGCCACTCAGCCCGATCCTTACGTTTTACGTTCTTCTTTCTTACGTTTCCAACCGCCACCAGCCTTCTATAGTTTATCGTCACTCCATCTAGCCTCAGGGCGTCCTACGCTACGTCTACCGATTCTCTTGATTATACTAAAATAAATAAAGAATGGCTCGTGTAGGTCTTGGCACGTAGACATAAATATTTGAAATACAACGGTGATTGTCCTTAAAACGGTTACATTTTCCTTAAACGTAAAACAACAAAGTTTTCAAAGGATTTAAACGCGAATGAATAAATAAATGGACCCCAGAATTATTTAATAATAAACAACGACGCAAACAAAAATAAAATTCAGATAGGCAGAAACTCAATACAATCCAATAGCAGACCGGTAAGTGCATTACAGGGGGTCGTAGATGGTCGAAAAGGGCGATGTGATATATAATAAATCGCTTTACCTTTCTTACATGTAATATCATCATCATTTTTGGACCGATATCGTTCACTGTTGAAAATAAGCGAGCTCTTCGTGCCACTTGTCTTCATCGTATGTATTTATAAACTTGAGGGGAACATAAGCATTTTAATTAAGTTTTTAGTTTCCCGTCATCTTTAATACTTAATTTTTTCTTTTCGAAAAAGAACTGGTGTTATTTTTATCCTATTATCACAATCATATAAACATTATCCAATTTTACGGGTACAACATAAGAAATCCTCTTTCTGTCCCACGGCTGGGACCCGAGGCCTTCTTTGACAAGGAGACAATAATCAAGATTCTCAAGCCCACTACTACTTGGAAGCGTTGACGTGATTTCATTGACATCAACCAGGCTCTTGGCCAGCGTTGTAAATTTCTTTTTTTAACTTTTATAGGCTTACACTTGACCACCATCTCGCCTGATGTTCAGCGACGATGCGGTCTACGATGGAGCGTGTTTACCTAGCAGAAACCGATTCACTCTCGATTTGAAGACACAAAGATTGTTACCAACAGGGAAAACCCACTCAGGCAACGCATTCCAAAGCCTAGTCGTTCTTATCACAAAAGTAGAGTCAAATCTCTTCGTTTGGTCTTTGGAACATCTATTAGACGATTAACTACTTATTAGATAAAATAGTCTGGAATAGCATATAGGCTACTTTTTAACCGACTACCAAAAAGAGGAGGTTATCAATGCGCTTGTATACATATTTTTTGAATGTATGTTACGCGATATCGCCGCCAATTGATTTTGATGGATCTTTTTTTGTTTGGTAGTTTATATAATTCAGAGGTCCCATTTATAAAATTCGATAAAATTAATATTTTATCGAAATAAGTGTAGCGGTTTTAGAAATATGAACAAAAAACCAAAATTGTATTTCAATAGGCGTCTGAAATTTGAAACTTGAGCCCCAAGCGGCCAAATTTGGCCAAACCGGTTTTTGGGACTTTAAAACCTGATTTTTACATGATGTACATACTCGATGATTAGTTTATTTTGATGCCTAAGAGATGGGGGATTATATTAATTAGTACATTGTCGTTTACAGACACACAAAATTTGGTTTCATCATAGCTGGGCACCGTTAATCAAGTAGTTAACTTCGTTAATCGTTAATCCGTTACAAAAAAAGTTAACTTCGTTAAACGTTACAGCGTTACATTTCGTAAGAATTAACGGAAGTTAACGTTAATCGTTAATCCGTTAATATGCGTATTGGATTTTTATATCGTTGCGTTAGTGAACTTATAAAACCTGTTGGTTTAGGTTCTGGAAGTTAACAGGTTAGGAAAAAACCAAATACTTGTAGAGTTTAATTTTATTATTGAAGTGAAAACTTCTTTAGGCGCGCCGAGACAAATTTTTCGTGGGCTGTGAATTGAATTCTAGCGTCACGCTCGGGTATGATAAGAAATCTTCGGGTAAACTCGGGACCATGGCTGTTGGCCATCTAGAAATGCGTCAGCCAAAGCAGCAGTATTTCCCATACTGCTGCTTTTCTAGATGGCCATGCCATGATGACCAGGCCACGCCCTCTGATTACACCCGTGTAGTTTCCAAGGTAAGCTATCAAATTCTGAGTTCTAAGTTTTCACTTCTATCGGCAGTTTCTATGACTGCCAATTTTTTTATTTCATTTAATTTAATGTGTAATTTAATCGTCGGACATAATGCGCATAGGTATCTATTTCCCCTCATGAACATTAACATGTCGAAGTTCGCGTCTGAAAGTGAGGCTCGCTTTGGTGTTAAAATGTCTTTACCCGTGGATAGCAGACGTTCAACTGCAGCGTTTGAGGGCAGTTTTCCAAATTTCAACCCAATCCTTTCCCGTTCCCAAACGTTCTGACGTGATGAAACAACAAACATTACAACATCCAAAAATTGCAATTTATAATATTAGTAAGATGTTAAACACTGGAAATTTTTTTCATTGTATACCTCCATTTCTTCATTCTTATACATTGATTTGTTCATTTTATTAAACTTTTCTTTGGTAAGTTGAAATGAACTACCACCGATTTTATTAAAAGAAAGTTACAATACACATAAACGATCGAAAAAGTATGATTGAATTTATCAGGGGAGTTCCCCACTAGCTATGAATTACTATAATCTACTTGGTTTACTAGGGATGTGTGAAATATTTAACTAAATTGTAAACGTCAGTCAAATTCGAGTATGTCTAATGTCTATGCTCAAATTTTCAGCCAAAAGAACTCGAGATTATCGGAAATATGACTTATGATAACAAAATTATATTTGTTTTCATATAACGTCAACCGATCATGCCACAGGCTAAAATGACGCCTCAATCCTGCAAAAATTGCAGGATCCCGCCACATAATTATGGTCAATCTGCGCCCAGCACTTTTCGTTTCATACTTGTCTGAACCTGTTTTTTGCGCCGCGCCGAGGTGCCGTGCGGTAAATAGTAAGAATTGGATTAACGATTAACGGACTTCTGCATAATTAACGGAAGTTAACATGTCCGTTAACCTTTTTAAAAGTTAATCCGTTAATCAAAATGTTAACTTCGTTAATTAACGATTAACGGATTAACGAGTTAATGCCCAGCTATGGGTTTCATTTTTTAGTTATAATTTTTTTTGTGTGACGTCGCGACGCCGGCGGCGTCGCTGCACGGGATGATGGGTTAATACTAGAGCTAATTGATAAATTCCACTAACAACAGTTAATAGTTTTCCTACTACATTGCTAACTAGTATAATTGAACTATGAAAGAAATTGATTCATGGAATAGTAATTCTATTTTATGTTATTTGTTCCAATTCCAGGACATTAATTACTGAATTTAATGGAACTTACAGCATTGACTGCCGTCAAATATATTGGTGATATATTTTAATGTTCATGTTCGTATAAAAGCATATTGACGCATTCAGCCCTCCAAACGGGGCGCTGTTCAAACATTTCCTGGCATATTAACGGGGGCTGATCAGATTTCCGAATTAAACGGCCCGCGAGTTCCATCACGATGCCAATTAGGCCGCCTTTTGGCCTCCCCTGACGTTGCTGCCCACTTTGATTGAACGCTTGAACGTGTGTGTGCTTGTATGGTATGAATCGACTTGAAACTAGGCATAATGTTTCATGTGATAATCTGATTTACTTTCACGTTTTTCGTGTGTGATGTAATCTTCTTAATATATATAAATCTCCTGTCACGATGTTTGTCCGTGATGGATTCCTAAACTACTTAACCGATTTTAAATGAAATTGGCACACCGTGAGCAGTCTGGTCCAACTTGAGAGAAGGGATAGTTTTTATTTCGATTAATAGTCTTTAAATGACAATATCCTAGCGCAGCCGGAATGGGCCGCTAGTGTTTTATAAATAATTTTGATGACATAGATTAAAAAAACAACATAAAACTTTATGAAAATGGTGTTGTTATCGCTCGGAGTTCCATTCGCCTGCTAATTTTATTCTCACGTATTTTTTAATAAAAAAATATTACGTACTATACTTATGTACGACGGTATATGTTAAACTAGCGGTCCGCCCTGGTTTCTCGTTTCCTCTGAAAAACTATTTTGCAGGCTAGGTAGGTAATTGTCCACAAATATGTATTTATTATTTATTTAGCCACGTTAAGCACTTTTTGGTTATGGAAAATCATATTTGATATCCAATCTCATCACCGACATGCCAAAGTCGAAAGCGTGTCAACGTAGCGTCGGAGTGGCAGTGGAGCAACGGAACGAGACTTTTTAGGTTTTTCTCTAGAGCTGTACCCAGGATTGTTTAAAAAGTTAAATTCAGTTTTCATTGCTTGGTAGGTAGGTTTTGGTTTTCCATTCAAGACAGTTATCACAATAATCTGTCACACAAAATTAAACTACAAGTATCTACGCCAAAATTACGTAGAACTTTATATCACAGCCCAGTGAACTTAGACCCATTAGACTGACAAGCGACTGTGTAATTAACACAGCTTAGTTCGAGCAGATCTGGGTTCGATTTAGTCTACACATAATTGCTTGGTCTATTCTCAATTAGGCCTCATATGCACTAAGCTTTGAGTCGAGGTCTCCCTTCCAATTTCGATGGCAAAACGTTGTAAATACAAGTTAAAATTGATTGAAACATTACATTTACGTAGGCAATAAAATTAAACAGGTTTAAGGGCAAGAACTATTATTTACAACATTTACATAAACTTAGCCCACGCTACGAGTGGGGATCGTGTCCAAAATGCTGGCCAATGAGAAGGCTAATTTAAGAACCAAATACGCTAGTCAAAGAAAGTCATATTTTCGTCAACTATGCTGTCAATACTTATTTCATTTGTGACTTTTTTGAAGTGAAAACTTCTTTAGGCGCGCCTAGACACATTTTTCGTGGGCTGTGAATTGAATTCATTCGTCACGCTCGGGTAAGATAAGAAAGCTTCGGATAAACTCGGGACCATAGCTATTAGCCATCTAGAAATACGTCAGCCAATGGGAAATGCTGAAAGGGCGTGACAAGGCTATCATGGCATGGCTATCTAGAAACGCATCAGCCAATGGGAAATGCTGACGCATTTCTAGATGGCCATGCCAAGATGGCGAGGCCACGCCTTCCGGTTACACCCGTGTAGTTTCCAAGGTAAGCTATCAAACTCTGAGTTATAAGTTTTCACTTCTATCGGCAGTTCCTATGCCTACCATTTTTTTACCCAAACGAAACATTGGCACAAACCAAAAGCTGGCCAAGTGCTGATGGCATATGTCTTCGAAAACATGTCCTTCTTGTAACATGGCTTCTTCACGATTCTTTATTTTGCTGTTAAATCCGATGTTGATAATATACTCCTACTTGGACATCTATATGCACTTGGAAAAAACGATTGTATAGTCTTACGTTCGTAACGTTTGTAACTAGTCAAATGATGTGAATATTTCACCGTCAAATTGTCAACACCTTTAGATTATAATGTAATGCGTGACATTATAATCTCACAGTAGGTTAGGTTAGTTTTCCACATGACGTCGTAAGATTATATTCTGACGGTTTTGACAATTACTCGGTCACATATGTAAAACCTTAACGTTTATTTCGTTAAGATTGTTAGGTCGGAGTTTACCTCACGGAATCACACCAGTAAGCTAATAAACCCCAAATATTTTTCCCATCGAGAGCAGTTCATAAGCAGTCTGTAAATCATTCGAGCTCCATTGGACCCTTGCCACGGGAAATGCCACCCATCATCGCATAACTCAAATATGTCCGTAACAAAGACATAGCAAAAACCGTTGAGGGCGTAAATCCATCAGCGTGGTGTGACGTATCACGTACGAACCCGGCGGACGCCAACTTTACGACAGACCTACGTTCGTAAAAGTTGAGATGGCGCAAGCGACAAGCATTACCGTCTGCAGATAAACAATGATCTTTTAATTAATGCCCACGGATCTGGTATTATTTAACTTGGCTGGCCACACTGCCGTGTGTCTTCATTACTCCACGTATTTATTAACAGACTACAAAAAACCGAAAAACAAATTTTAGGCTAACGGCAATTTGTTATTTATTTTGCCTGTTTTTTATATGGCAACGCTAGATGCCGACACTTTTGTAGTTTTGTAAATGGTCACACTTGTGATGGCGTCCCTTGTTACTTTTTCTGTGCAATAATACGTACAAATCTGTACTTCTAAATAATATATTATCTGTATCTAAAATTTGCTTACCTCGATGACAATTATTAGTTTTCTCTGAAACGTCACTATCTCATTGGAACAGTCAAAGAGAATGTAAATACTACGTAAGAGGCGGCACTATAGTGCTCGCAATATAACTGTGCGCGTAGCAAAATACGGAACTAATTGACAGGCCGTCAACTTCTTATTTACGTCAGTTGACAAAAGTTTGTTTACGTTTGCTATATTTATTAATTTCCAAAATAATTAATAGCTTTTATTATGTCGAAAGTGATTAAAAGTGCTGGCCGTGGCTGGTTCTTGAAAATCAATCGTGGTTGTGAAGAAGAACGATACAATAACGGGCCAAAAGTGCAGTTTTCCAAACGCAGAGCTATTTGACAACTAACATGTAGGGATACCATAGCAATCAAATCTCCACCTATTATCGGCATATTTTAAAGCTGAGACTTAAGGTTGAGGTGCGGCTTTGAGTTTGATTGTTTTATCGCCAATTTACCCGTGGGAAAAAATGTGTGTGCTTAAGACCGAATGTGAGAAACTAGTTATAAATGTTTTTTTTTCATAATATACAAATCAAAATAGAAAACACAGTGACACAGCAGTGAAGATCAGCTGATTGTATCTTTCTCGCTCGGGTACACTCGGCGGTTCCATGTTCACCCGATCGACCCTTACCTACCTTACGACCTAACAGCGGTGCGCCAAAAGAAATTTTACTTAATTTTTTTTCAACGTTAGCTTATATGCTCTTTGATCCTTAACTCTGTATTCATTACTGTACTTTTATTGTAGGCGTTTCAGAACGTACTGTCACGTGGTAATGGACAACGCATTATACCACTGCGCTCAGATAAATAAAGCGGTTACAATGGGCAATGTAAAAGAAGAAAGCCAAAAGTGGCTTAAGAAAAATGAAATAGATTTCGACGATCGTAGGACAAATCCGCAGTTACTCGAATAAAGAGGCACAAAGAAGACCCAGAATACCAAGTAGAATAACTATTAAAGGAACATGGACAGGAACTCTTGGGGCTACCGCCCCAAACTCGTGAACAAACGGGATTCATCGTGATTTTAACCCTATTGAAAAAAGAAGATGATTCTATGGAAGCCAATGACTCATTAAAAGAACGTTTATGCGCCAAATTTTCAAATAGTGTTATTTATGGTCTCAATAAAAGATTTACAAGTTTAAATTAAATTCTTGTCATTTCGATGTTGGTGTAGGTTGAAAATGACAGATTTTTTATAATGTAATAAACTATAATAAAGTTTTCCTGGTGGTAAGAGACTCAGACAGCCTGTACCAATTACCAATGATACTTGGTCATACTAAACCAAACCAGCACTGTAAAGCCGTTCATTACTTCGAGACATTCGTTCTTGGGTCTCAGTTGTCGTGTAGTTACTTAAATTGCTTCCCTGAAAAATCCCTTCCCGTACCTGTTTTATGATGTTGTACGTTCCCAATGAACGGGAAGGGAACCTATTAGCTTGACCTGGCAACATTAAGTACGCCACCAGTCGCGCGCAGACTTATACTGCGAGCACTATAGGAACAAAATTTTTTGAGCAATTTACATGGCTGTTCAATACCAATCGTACGGCAACGGATGTCAAAAACTACATGCTACATGAGTACCAACCTAACAGATTGTTTAGTGTTGTAGTGTAGTGCAGTTTATCGATTTCGCATTTTATCGATATCGATAGTAAAATTTCGACCAAAAAGTAGGCTCAATATTAATTGAACATTTAATGTCCAAAAAAAGGATAGAGTCTACATTTAAGTCCAACGTTAGACATTCATAAGTAATACAACAATAGTACAACATCAGACTTAAACTAAGACTCGAGTTGAAATGAAAAACTTTTGGTTAAAAAACAACAAAAAATATTGTGTTTATTACAATAATTCACCTGTTAAATGTATTTACATAATGTTTATTTATTTATTTAAAAATTTAAAAAATAAAGAGTTTCAAAACTAAATAATGTATGAAAGCGACAGGAAAAGCAATTATAAAAATGTGTGAGAGAATAAACAATACTAACTTAATTGTAATTTTGACATTAAATAAAACGAAATCACAATAAGTTTGAATGAAATAGTATTTGATAACACAAAAAAATGGCAGCCATAGGGACTGCAGTTAGAAGTGAAACCTTTATAACTTGGAATTTGATAGCTCACTAACAGGAAACAACGGGGGTGAAACCGGAGGTCGCTGGAATAAATATTCAAAGCATTGTCGTCTAAATAAGTCTTCTAAGAATGACCATCTAGACTAAGAGACAAGATGCCCATGCTTCTAAACATGGTCACCTAGAAATGTTGACGAGTTTCCGAGTTTTCCCAAAGATTTATTTCATTTTTAAGCGTGAAGATTGAGCTCAATTCAAAGCCCACGAAAAATCAATGTGTGGTGCGCCTAAATAAGTTTTCACTTCATAAATCTCCACGTGTACATAATATAAATTAAGATATTCGAGAATACCTCTATAGTGCCACATATTAAGTCTTTGGCGCTTAAAACATTATTAAAAAATGGATAATAAGGAAAAAAAAAGGATAAAAACTATTTTTGTTAAAAAAAGCAATAAAGATTTTGAAAAGACGATACCCAAGTTACTAGTCCCAGCTATTGGTTCAACCTGGCATTTCGATTTTTCATTGTCGCGTATCTCTTGACAAACATTTATGGTAAATTTTGTTTTAGAATTGATACGACAAGGAAATTCAACTAGCATTTCGTCAGGAAGTGGGCCAGTCTTAAGGTTTTTTGTGGGTATAGGTATAGCAGACTTTTTTAGTCGGTTTTTTTTCTTATGAAATACTTTATTCCCAAAATGATCTCCACATATATATTTCAATGAGTGTAACTTTTCTATTGGAACGTATACTAAATCTTCGTTGCCCACAGCTTTAACCCACTTCTTGCACCTGAAAAATATTTGCAAATTACTTAAAAGACAATTTCTAAGATAGGCTGTTGATTAAACGTTTGAGTAAGCTAGTTGCATGCTGCGACATACACACTACACTCATTAACAATAAATAAAGCGGTACTGGATATCATCATCATCCACAGCCCACTAAATGTTCCCACTGCTGGGACTCGGGGCCTTCTCTCGCAAGGAGAGAGTACTGGATATACTCAGATATACTTGTCAGTTAATATACGTTTAAATTTACTTTTTAAATCTGATATTTCAGCTTAACATAATATTACTTTTGAATATACTATGTGGATATAGGTACTTATTAAGGTAACTGTTACGAAGCAAATTATTCTCCTGATTATTGGTATTCTTATTATTTCTTCCATTGCTCTGATGTGTGTCTCAAATTTATCGATATTTAAGGCTCTTTGATTTAAGGTACATTTGAGGTACATCACTAGTAGTTATCCACAATAACAATAAATGATGATTTTAATAACTTGCTAGACTATAAAACGTACACTTTTAACAGTGTACAACTGATACATTCTCTTTGAACTGATTTAACACTTACCGGATTTCATCTATCGGAAACTTTTCCATGAATTTCCGTTTTTCTCCTTTTACTTGCATGGCTCTGTATCCACATATTTCACAAGTTATAAAACGATTTATTCGTGGCATATTGATAAAATAGCCACCGTAAATGAAACTATATAATTAATATCAAATTAACATAATAATTAATATTTTGCTTCTTTATCGAAATAGGGGAGATTGGGCGATTTTGAGCAGAGGTCGTTAGAAGTTAGAAAATAAATAAATAAATATTTTTTGATTTTTGCATTTTCTAACTCTAAAATCTCCGACACTCTGTTTACACATCTATATATATAAAAATCAATGCCACTTTTTGTTGTTAATCAACTCCTCCTAAACGGCCGGACCGATTTGAATGATTTTTTTTGTATACGTTTGGGTAGAGCCCTGTAAGGTTTCGATTTACAAATCAGCCCGGCAGATGGCGCTGCAGTTGATATCTAGGTGATTATTCGAGCGAAGCCGGAGCGGGCCGCTCGTTGCTTATGTTTTACGGTGCAACAAATTAAATACTCATATAACTTAATAACATTTAAAATTAATTTAATAATAATAAAACAACTATTTTGCTAAATAAAAACAATATACGATCCGTAAGCAATGATTGCCGATAACAATTTATTGCGCTTTTTTCGATATTGATAGATGCAAAAGTGGCGACGCATTTGCAATTCATATCGACAATTCATCATCTTCAATCATTCATCAACTTCAAACATTCATCAATCAACAATTCATATCAACATCAACAGCCCACTAAACGTTCCCACTGCTGGGACTCGGGGCCTTCTCTCGCAGGAGAGAGTTAAGGCCATAATCCACCACGCTGGCCCAGTGCGGGTTTGCGGATGACACATGACTTCGAAAGATTCTAGGTACATGTCGGTTTCCTCACGATGTTTTCCTTCACCGTTTTTAAGTTAGCGGCATTACGCACATGACTTCGAAAAGACAGTGGTGCGTGTGGGGTTTGAACCCGGGGTTGCCGGATCGGCAGCCGCCGTTCTCCCGACTAGACCACCGTAACTTCATATAGCTTACTTCATATAGCTTCAACAATTCATATAGCTTAGCATAATTATGTCTTATTCAATATTTTTTGGGATTAAAAGTTTCTCAAATTACAACTTTTATTTTTATAATTCAGTAAGTAAACATTTTTAATATATGTAGAGCGTACCAACTCTTTTAATGCTGCTAATACAGACCCAAATATAATGTAATTGTTTAGTCTAGAGGTTTTTATTTATGAAAGATAGTGTTGGGGCAGATTTGACGCAAAATTACCGGGGACTTTTGAACATTTCAGTCAATATTACTAGAACGAAATACTTTGCCATCATGAGTTATTTTTTAAGTTTCAACTTCATTCTTCAATTTTTGATACACCAAAAAGTAGTCAATTAGTAGTCAATTGACTTAATTGTTTCTTGTAATAGTCAACAAGGTAGAAATAAAAAAAAGAAAAAGGAAAGTTATGTGAATTAAGATGATGTCGAATGAGCTGTGCGATGTCAACGATTGTATGGTACTATAAATGCCTATGTTCAATAGTAAAATACTAATATATTATATTCTAGACTACATAGTTTTTAATTTTTCTTTGTTTTTCAAAGATGTCCCTAAAGGTGTCAAATGTGCCCCGCGGCTAGAGCTAATATGAACAAAATAGAGGTTGAGAAATATAGAGAGTGCGTTAGTTTCATGGGTCCAGATAAATATATATAATTAATATTTATTGTTTAGTATAAACCCAAATAATAAAAAGTGTTCAGAGCTACCCCTGTCTCCCCTACGCTATGACAAGCAATTTGAAGTATCTGATGGTTTGACGGAGAAACGGTCAAAAGTCAAAAGACAAGAATAAGTATTTATGTACCTACGTAAAAATTACATTCGCAAATTACGTTGTGAAATAAATGAAGCATAAGAAAAAGAACCTAAACTGTGCGAGGAAATTATCTGGTAAAGTTTCATACATTTTTACGAAACGATTTTTATGCATTAAGTTTCGCTAGGCTGGGAACAGTGCGTTTAGTTATTTTCACAAATTCAGTGAAAAAAATCATAAGTTCATGAGAAAGGCAAGTGGCAAGGGCAAAATTAAATTTTAGATTAAACTCAAAGTTTGTTTGTGTTTTTTTAGGTGAAAATTAAATTTTGTTTACAGTATTGCGTAATTAGAATATTTTTTAATTTTAATTTCGGGTCTCTCATCACTTTGCCCACCTCCAGTAATGCCCTGAACGAGTCCTGTCTAGGGACCGCATGTCAGACGTATGCCTGTACCCCAAATATCTTAGTTACGATCCGGCTTAGCCGCGCGGCGACGTGGACGAAACATTACAGGCCCATTTGTGTTTAGAGGGTTAGAGACACCTCCGGTGCTTGTACTGTTATTCTACACTATTATTCTACGCTGTTATTCTATGCTGTTAGGGATAATGGGTAGTAGCTCGAATAAAACTAAAAGCGAGATGTCAGCTCGTTTTATTCGCTCGTAATGTCGTTTCGTAGCGTATATTAATGTGGAATTTATGAGGACTTATTTTAAAATTAATTAAAGATATAAGAAAACGTAACAAATAAATTTAATATATTGACAATTTACACACAATACCATCTGACACCAAACTAAGCGTAAATACATTCTTATTATACATATAATACATCCAGACACAGTAAACATATTTGAGTTCATCACACAAATATTTTCTCTGGGTAGGAATCGAACCCACGAACCCACCTTGGCTTCGCAGCCAGAGTTACTACCCAGCAACGACGCCAGTCAAGTAATAATTAATTAAATTTAAAAAAACTTTGACGGTTTTCGTTTTCATGTTAAGTTTGTAATTTATACAATTAGGCAAAATACTGTCATAACCATTGACTGATCAAACTACTCAATGAAATATTGTAGCTGCAAATTAAACTATGTATAAAATAATATATATAATGCAACCTGGCCTTTTAGGCCCGGTTGCATTTTGATTAGAGCGAGTGTGAGTGCAAGTGCGATTGCGAATGCGAGTGAGTAATCGTGATTGATTACTATGCACTCGCAATAATTAATCGGTGTCCACACGTATTTGCTACTCTCGCACTCGTAATAATCAAAATGAAAACAGGCCTTGAGAATGATACAGCTGGACGTCTACTCTCTTTCTACGAAAACGTTTTTTTTTTTTTTCTCAACATTTCGTCAAAAAACTCGCGACTTTCCTAATCTCGTTCTACTTTGTTTCGTCCGATACAACATTGTTTGACGTTTAAATGTTTTAAGCATACTCTAATTAGAGTAGGCGTAGAACATTTAATCGGACAAAAGGACAGATCGAAGTAGAATCGGAGTTGGAAAGTCGCGAAATTATTTCGAAATTACGTTTTCGTAGAAAGAGAGTAGACGTCCAGGTCTACTACGAAGTCCAATAAACGATAATATCGGCCGAACTTATGGACGTTTCTTACCTCGATAGACAATCGGTCGGTTGATCGAATCGGCTGTTTCGTTCGATCTGACCCTCATCCGATCTAAGTCTATAACTTCCAACCGAGATGTATCGATCCGAATGTTTTTCGTGGTAGGCTACAGATCCGATTCAGCTGTCGGTCGGATCCGATCATTCGGAGTTTGTTTTCGTAGTAGACCTGCTGTTTTGATGGGTTATTTGGAATTAGGAATAAATCCGTTTTTTTTGTCCAAAATATTTTAAATTATAAGTTTTGACTCAGATTTTTCTGTATTATTTATGTGGTAGAATTTAATGTTCCTATAACTATTTAAAAAGTAACTATATAGAGAAATTATGTCTGTTATGTGTGTCGATTATGTTATATATTTCGAATTCACACAAACGAATTTATTCAAAATGCAAATGAATGCCACACAGATCATGATACATTTAAAAAAATGTACCCTGACAATTTAATATCCTCCCAACTGAAACCATAATAAGATTGAAATTTGCTTATCAGGAAACCATTCGGTATTATTAATAACCGTAGTTTAGCAAACCATTTAAACTTAAGCTTGCAACACAACGCCGCTCAAAACTTCGCTAGGAACCGCAAAGCGTCGCTCAAACTTTCTTCCAATCTTGCGTTTTCCAAAAGAATACTCCATGTGGAAACTTTAAAACAACACTTTTATGCTAATAAAGTCGGATCACAATGCTCTGTTAAACTCCATCGGGATTCAATTCAAAATGTTCACGAAACTTGGCCAACTTCGCAGAGAGTAAAGAACAAACACCAAAAGTTGGCGCAGAGACTTTGACAGGCCCTGACTTTATACCAAGCCTTGGAATTCATATTAACCGGTATCTTAGAAGATTACGGACCCTGTGGGTAATTTTGTATGAGTTAGTTTTAACCAAACATAAGACAAATGGAAATAAATATAATGGAAGTGACAAAAAGTTTTATTTCTTGAAACAAAATTCCGTAAAAGAGCATTATCTTCATTCTATGGTTTTATGCTTCTTCTTTTTTATGAACACTACTTATTATCACCAATTATCTCGATATTTGAAGTGGTTAAATATTCGCATGAGTATCCGATATTTCCAAGTTGTTTCATGCTTCATGTGACGAATGTATGTTTGTTGATTAGCTGAAGTTGGTTGTGTGTGTTTGTTCCCACCCGATAGTGGTTTCGATGCAACTCTATATCTTTTATATGGCTTTGCGTGAAATTAAATACGGAGGTAGTATATACTTCTTGGATTAATGTTCTACTTTTTATCCCTAAAAAGGTTACACAGCGGGGTGCAGCTAGTCAGACATAAAGTTATAGTACACAAGATGTACCTATATCTAAGATTTCTATACTCTGGTTAAAATCTGAAAGTATATGGTAACATATAACAAAGATGCTTACTGAAATATAATATAATAATATAAGCAGTGCTCCGCAGTTTTGCCCGCACAGATCCCATTCCTTAATTTATCGGTGTTATAAGTGGGCTAGATATTTTTCCAGACTTATAATCTATCAATGTTCCAAATTTCAACCCAATCCTTTCAGTAGTTTTTACGTAAAAGAGTAAGAAACATCCATCTATCCATTAATATTCACATACTTTTGCGTTTATAATATTAGAAGAATAGCCAATAGTTAGAAACACATTATAAAGTTTCTGAAAGACCCATCTAGTTGCAAAATTTTAGATCCCTCAAACAAGTCCCTTCTGAGCATACAATCTTATTGGATCAGGCCTTGGCTAATGTTTGCACGGTCCATACCAAACTGCTGAAAATCAATTTTATGTTCCATTCTCTAGTTGACCCGTAAGATTTGCAATCCTATGCTTACGCAATCTAACATCGACTGGTTTAACGCATGGTTTCTCAAACTGGGCGACTTAGCCCAAATTGCCCACATAAAAAGAATACTGATCCCAAATTAAGCGCATCAGAACATAAACAGACCATTTCATGTTCGCACTGCCAGGACTCGGCTGGTTTAATCGGGAGAACGACAACTTCCAATCCCTAGCCCCCAATTCCAATGTTAGGCATACGCACACGTTTGCATGTTTACGTGCAATGTGCAAATTTTAAAACACATGTGCGTAATACCGCTAGCTTAAAAACTTTGAATGAAAACATCGTGGAAAAAAAATGACACGACACAATTTTTCGAGATTATGCGTCACCCGAGCGAATCAAGATCGTTATCTACTACACTGGATTAGATAGTTGATAATAGGAGACTAAAATTGTATAGATATTATGTGACCGTAAAATTAATACAAACCGTCAGATTATAATCTAACGACATCAGATTACAAACTAACCTAACCTACCGTGAGATTTTAATCTCACGCATTAGATTGTAATTTGAGGGTATTGACAATTTTACGGTGACATTTATATATCTTAATATATATAAATCTCCTGTCACGATGTTTGTCCGCGATGGATTCCTAAACTACTTAACCGATTTTAAATTAAATTGGTACACCGTGAGCAGTCTGGTCCAACTTGAGAGAGTTTTTATTTTTTAAGTTTTTATTTCGATTGATAGTCTTCAAATGACAATATCCCAGCGCAGCCAGAATGGGCCGCTAGTATATTTACTCACTTTACATTGTACAAATCACTTTGAAATTTGCGGAAACGGAAATTTATATGGATAATATTATGTAGATGTTTGTTACTGTTTGAAGCAAAAATTACTAAAAAGAGCTGAAAAAAGTTAAAATAAAAACAATAAATAGTCTGAAAAAACACATGCCTATACTAGTTTTTATTCTAGCAAAATGGCGGGATCATAAACAACGCGAGTGAAACCGCGGGATGCTACGTACTAGTCTTGAATAAATACAATGAAAGGTTGGAAAGCGCTGGTTTTGGGAACCTTTTATTTACTGAGGCTCGGTATTTCGAAGGTACTTTCGAAGGCTCTCGTCGTTTTTAAGAGACATAGAGTGTCTAATAATGCTTACTGTATCCATTTTGTGGAAATACCTACCGACTTGTCGTTTTGAGAGGGATGTATTGTTGGTGAAATTTTTCTACGGTTTGGCAGAAAACAGAACGTCTACTCTCTTTCTACGAAAACGTAATTTCGAAATAAACTCGCGACTTTTCAACTCCGATTTTACTTCGATTCGTCGTTTTGTCCTACGACTACTCTAATTAGAGTATGTTTAGAACATTTAAACGTCAATCAATGTTGTATTGGACGAAATGAAGTAGAACGAGAGAAGGAAAGTCGCGAGTTTTTTTTCGAAATTACGTTTTCGTAGAAATAAAGTAGACGTCCAGGATTCTATTATAAAATGCCATAGTCTATATGTGTCACGATCACGATGTGTTTTCATGCAGCATTAAACACATGACTTGAAAAAGACAAGCGCGCGTAGGTTTCGGACTAGGGACTCCGGATTGACAGTTGCCATTTTCCCGACTATACTAGCCGTTACATTCATTTTAGCTGGCTTGGTGTCTTAGTTGGTAGTAAGTCTACCTACGAAGCGTGGGTTGTGGGTTCGATCCTCACCCAGTGCGAATATTTGTGTGATGAATATGAATATTTGTATTGTGCCTGGGTGTATTATATGTATTTTAAGTATGTATTTAAAATAGGTAGTTATGTAGATACCGATACATATTTTAGGTATTTTATTTTATCAGCTATCGGGGTCCAGTAGTAGGCTCTTTACAAGCTTTGCTTAGTTTGAGCTAGATGGTGTTGTGTCTGAAATGTCACCCAATATTTATTCATTATTAAATTCACGTAATTATTCATATTTCTAATTTCTGTTTTTTTTTTACAATACACAAACTATAAACATTATAAAAACTGCATTTGCCAAGTCAGCTTGTTTTAATAAATTGTTATATAATTTTTTATCACACAATAGGGTACCGGATTGGTTAAAAAATATTACATTCTAATTAGTCCGTCAGCTAGATTATGGAAAAAATGGGACACGTATTTTCGTTTCATCTAATTATTAAAATTCGGCAAAGATATGAATCATCAAACTTCCAGAGTGGGGATCCACAAGTGACGTCACGTGAAACTACTAAGCACCGTATCTTCGTAATTTTTTGTCTGCGAACAAAAGAAAACATAATAAATGTACAATATTTTTTAACAATTTAGCTGATGGACTAACTAGTTTTTTTAGGACTATTGCCTATTTTGTAAAAGAAAAATAACTAAGCCTAATAACAGTCTTGTAACTCAAAAACACTTGGCTTTGACCAAAACAGCACCCTCATCTCTCCCATGGCTGCCAATTTTAAGCTCCATTCAAACTTTTATGGTATCCTAGTCGCTCGACCCATAACAATATAGAGTTTCCTAACTTTAATTATTACAATGATGCCGTATATAATAAGTCCCTTGTTGGACTGAGTCCTCCTTTGATTTCCCATAGGATCGTTCGGGTAAGTTCTTTTGTGAAAGTTTTTGAGGTATTGATAGTGAGTGGGCTTATGAAAATTGGGGTGGTCTTTGTGTCTTTGTGTAGTGTGGTAATATGTAATATCCGAAAAGTATTAAGCAACCCATCTTCGTTCATAATTAAACGAGAGAAATGTATAATATATATTTCTTTCTATTTTTGTACATTATTTACAGTTGCAAGAAAATCTAGCCAAGATTACAAGACATACAATTTAGGGAGTCAAAATCAATACAAAATTGGACAAAAAGTTTATTACTTAAAAAATACCAGTTGTTTGCAAAAAATATACCAAAAACAGTGGTTCCAAACAAAAATTGTTCAACAACGGCAAAAGTAATTTACGGTAAAATACGGAATATAACTTTATGTTGCTGTTTTTTTGTATTAAGTTCACACTTTAGTTTTAGTACAATATTGAGAATATCTAATTTAAAATTAACCTTGGACACTCAATAACATTTCATACTTTATGTGAACTCTACAGTAACGTCGTCCAGATAAAGGTAAATTTCGTTTTTTTGTTGATATCTTGAAACAACCACATCGATTTCGATAAAATGTATATGAAACCACATCTGAACTCTTTACCAAATCTACCATAATATACCAAAGATCTACGAAACAAAAAAAATAACCTTAAACATATTAAATCACAATTACTGGCGAAGCTGTCGAGTAACACTCATACAAAAACACATGCAACCAAATTCAGAACCTCCTCCTGTTTAAAAATGTACTAATATTGTTGATCACAATTTACAAAAACATGTCGTACAAACTTTGGCAGGAAATAAATGAGAATCAATATGAGATCTAATTAGCAAAGTTCCGCTTCAATTCCTCCAAAAGATCGATAAAAAAATCTCGCTGAAAAAAATGTAATTTAAAATTCATCGTCCCCGAGTTTCGTCCATAGACAATATTCATTACCGTCTTTACTCGACCGTAGTGTTTTTAATTAATGAAGCTGTACCGTACAAAATTAATGAGTGCCCGACGGATATAGTTGAGTTTACGACGGTATTAAAGCCTTTATTAAATTTGTTTACGACGGAAAAACTGCCTAAAAGTTGCGATGATGTTAATCGCTGGAGCGTTTAGTAGAAATGTTTCTTATTGATATTAGCACGAAAATTGAAGTTAAAATGACAGTTCTGGGATTTGGCTTAATCTTGTCGAAAAAGCGGTTAAGACAAGGTACACCACTGGATTATAGGATGGTGGTAAACCACTGTAGAAATTTAAAAGTAGATGCTTGTGTCTTTTTTGAAACAAGGTCTTCTTGTCAAAAACTGTGATTTTCCTTAAACAAATGGCTTTAATATATGTATACTTGAAATTGCTATTTAATGCTCACTTACATAATACAAGACAACTTTCATACTTAACTAAAGGTGTAGTAGTATTTGGTGTTGTCTGAATAAGTATCGAGCAATTTTTTTTTTTTATAGCATAGAGTGACGAGACGAGCAGGTCATGTGCCTGATGGTAAGCAACATGCCTGCCACATAACAGCACAGTAACACGCGGCTATTGAAACATGATAGTCCAAATCCTTACCTAGCACTGCACTGCGCTCGTCACCCAGAGATCTAAGATATTATGTCTCTAAGCCCTGTAATTTCTCTGGAATCATTGCCCTTCAAACCGGAACACAGTAATGTTTGCACACTACTGCTTGGCGGTAGAATATTTGGCAAAGGTGTGGTACCTACTTCCCCAGGCGGACTCTGCTAAGAGTCCTACCACTACTAAAAGCTAAGATATATAAAGCTATAGCCTATAGATAATTAAAGCTTTGAAAAATTTATTTTGATTGTCTTTATAAATTACATGAGTCAATTTTATAAGTCAAAAGTTATGACATAGACACGTAATAACTCTTCGAAGAAAATATAAGACACAATGAATAATCTCAACAACATGCCAAAGGGTGACGAAATTCAAACGAAATTGAAACTTTTAACAATAATATGTGCCTTGGTCCCAATTGTCTGGATGAAGGGGTAAGTACTGTTCTAAGAGTGGCGACAGAAGATTTTATTAATATGAGAAAAGCAGGGTTTTTAAAGAAGTGCAACGGAATGCTCTTGATAAGAAATCACTGGTTTTAAATAAGAATCAGTAACATAATATTTAAAATTATAATTATTGTGTGATCATCATGATTTATTATGTATACAATTTTAAAATAATAAAATAAATAATATGCACCAACTATGACGCACATCGATGTTGCAAGTTTATATGAAATGAAAACATAATTATTAGATTTTGAATAAATCGCAAAATTATACAAAATAAAATTAGAAATACAAATAAATTTGAATCAACTAAATAAACATATAAAAAATAATTGAATTTAATAATTCAATCTTTTTATACAAAAAAATAAACCGACTTTAACACCATAAATAGGCACTCAAAAGTGAAAAATAAGTTCATATAATTACTATATAAGCGCTACTCACTCATTAATTTGAATTTGCGGTGCTAGTCCAATCAGAAAGCTCGTAGATAGATACTATGTAGTACGTAGTAAGTAGGCATATAGAAGTAGTATTCATCTACTACTTCTAAGACTTGGCTGGCACCGACTTGAAATAAATGAGTGAGTAGCGCTTATATCTTATACTAGCTGAACCCGCTACTTCGTTCGCGTACGTTGATCTCGCGACCTTATTAGTACCTACATTAGTAGTACTTACCTAAAAATATTTGGATGGGTGGACATTACACAAACCGAGTGAATTTGTTTTTCTACACAAAAATATGTTTATTCGAGTTTAGCAATTTCATATTTTATATTTTAGCAACATCAAACATACTCTTAGTAAGGTTGTGGAGTATCGAACATAGCCGCAGTGTTAAGTTTGTAGGATTTTTATAGGATATATTACGAAGAGTATGTAGCTGATGTGCGTGATCTGATACTTACCTACTTATACATTTTTACAGGATGATAGCCTATGTAGGTGATAGACTTATTAGCCGATGTGATATTTTAGACTCTAAGCCATGTGTGTTTCAAATGTCAATCTAATTGGTAATGTCGTTCTGTCGTATATATTTGTTTCGTTAGGGCCCATGCTTTATCAGAGATGATAGGTATAAATAGGTATGAATATGAGACTATAAACTATCTGTGTTTCAAATTCCAGCCTAATCATACCTTTACATAATATTCATATAATAAGTAAGATAACATTTTATTCAATTTTAGAAAAACAACGGTCTGCTTTGGTCACCGTAGCTTATTAAACACTAAATTTAGTACAGTATTTGGATTGAAATAATATCCGAAGGAACAAAAACTGACTTCAATTATTATCATTTCACGTCAACTAAGTTCTAATAGTCAATTAAAAAGTTCTCTCGACTAATTTTTGAAGCCATAACTACTTCGTCCAGATAAATAGATACTGGTGAACAATTCACACACAAAACTTTGGCTTTTTCCACCGCCATTGTCCCAGCTATAGGTACTCAAACCGGAGTGGCGCGTGACGATGCCGTCAGGCGGCGTGACTTTTGTGCCTTGGAAGTTTGAAGTTGAGTCGGCCCCTAGTGTGAGACGCAGCTTGCGTCGATACTCTGGCACCATCACATCTTCCAGAGATTCATAGTAGGGCCAGTGCAGTGGCTTATTTAGCTGAGCATCTCAAACGGCGGAAATTTGCAACCCTCGGTAGTGGTTATATATTTAAATCTTTTGGGGCTGAGACATCGTGCCTGTGGGGGCCGGGAGCTCACCTCATCGTTAAAACCCTTTCCGAGCGCTTGGCCGACGCAACGCGTGACCAAAATGCTGGCGTTTATTTGGCCCAACGCATAAACATTGCACTTCAGCGTGGTACTGCCACCAGCATGCTGGGCACGCGTCCAACTGGTAGTGGGCTTAAACATCTTGTCATCCAGTTTTTGTTAATATTAAAAAAACCGCCTCCCTCTTTTCAATATAATAAAAACGGGACCCTGTTACTGGGACTTCGCTGTCAGTCCGTTCGTCCGTCCGTCTGTCACCAGAATGTATCTTAAGAACAGTGATAGCTAGACAGTTGTAATTTTCACAAATGATGTAAAAACAACATACAATACATTTTTAAGGGGGCTCCCATAGAACAAATTTGATTTTTTTACCGTTTCTCGCTCGATACTAATAATGATGACAGGTAGACGCTTTAACTGTTCACACAATATTTCGTTTTATGTTATCTTTAAATAATTAATGATTAAGGAGGCTCCCATATAATAAAAGAAGTTTTCGCCATTTATTTGGTAATGGTACGGAACTTGGCCGGTTTTTTAATATCTAATTTAGAATTGATGTCACGTGCCTATTTTACTTACCAACGTGATTTTATTCGCTATAAAAAAAAACTGTGACTTTGACATTAGAAAGGTATTGTCATATTATTACTTGACGGACAGCGGATTTGAGTGCGATGTGTGTACCAGGGATGAGGCTGACTCCGATAAGTCGGAACTTCCGATTACTACACTTTCGGTTCTGATTTCGGCTCGGAAATTTTTAAAAAGGAGGTTACAGTCGGAGGTAAGGTGTATAAATATTGCAAATAATCTCCTATAGTAAATGGAAATACAAAATCGCAACTTCCTAAATCAATTGCTCGTCAATGTTTATCGTGTCCACGTGTTTGGCAAAAAAAAACCCAATAAAAATGTCATTCCTGCCACCACTTCTAATAATCCTGCCTATGCCTCCGACTTCAAATCCGACTCCAATAAATCAAATTTTAAAACTCCGATTCCGCCTTCGGTTCCGGCAAAATGACCTCCGTTACATCCCTGTTGTTTACAGTGTCACATTCACACATTCACATTCTGACTTTCACCCCTTCCTGCAAGAAAACTGTGCAGAATTTGAGGATTAAAAGTAGACAGCTACCATCTACTTAGAATGAACTTAAATCATGTCAAGTTTCATTTGAATTGAATCAGTAGTTTAGGCGTGATGAGAGTTCCCTATACAGACAGAGAGACAGACAGACAGACATGAAAGAAAAAAATGCAGTTTCACCATCAGTATTGACTATGGAGTGCCCAAAATTATTTTTTCAAAATATCTTCAATGTACAGAATTCGACCCGCTACAGTTTTATTATAAGTATAGATGTAATATTCTCTCGTGCCACAATGTTAATTACCTTACTCGTCCGAAACGGCCTTACTTTTTTACCAAATTTTTTATGCATATTCAGTAGGTCTGAGAATCGACTACTATCTATTTTTATCGGTTACTATCATACCCCTAAGCGATAAGGGCACCCCTAATTTTTTTTAAAACTTTTTTTGGACATAATTTTTTGTTTTTATTTTTTTATAATATGGCATTATAAATACATACAATCCTAAATGTTTACTGTTTTATCACCAACCTCTATTTTTAATAGCCATTTTCGTAATTTTTTAATAATTTTTCATCCCGCTCGTAATCTGATCAATTATCGTCTTTTTTGTAAATGTTTTTCACTCAATCGATTAAAATTTTCCGGAGCTTATGACAAATCTAAAATTGTTTTATAAAAATAAACATTTCTTTTTATTATTAAAGTTTAGGGTTGCCATGGATGGTTTAGATTCACAAACCAGCCCGGTAGATGGCGCTGCATTTGGTATCTAGGTTATTATCTGAGCGAAACTGGAACGGGGGGTCTACCGCCTAACGAAAAACGCTTTGACGCTTTGGCATTGCCGTCTCTTTCATTTCAAGCGAGAAGAAAAGAGACAGTAACGTCAAAGCGTTTTTCGTTAGGCGGTAGAGGTGTGGGCCGCTAGTAGTAGGTAATTATATTAACTTATTTTTCTCTTTTGAGTGCCTATTTGTGGTGTTGAAGTCGGTTTATTTTTTTTTTATATAAAAAGAGTTTATATTACCCTTTTTAGAGCAAAACAAGTTTTCAACAATGCATTTACACATTTTCGTTTGACAGAATCGAGTTTCATAACTTTTGTGAAATCTACAATATGATTGTCTGGATGACATGCATCCAGACAAAATTGTAGGCAAATTTTATATTATACTTATATAGTTTTAAATACATACTTATAAGCAACCAAACACAGTGCAAATATTTGAATTCAACACACAAACATTTGCACTGGGTGGGAATTGAACCCACGACCCTAGGCTTCGCAAGCAGAGTTACTACCCATTAAGCCATGAGGCGAGAGTCAGAAGACAAAAGACTGTTACTTTGATTGATGTGATTGATTGATTGATTTGATTGATATGAGTTATTCGAGATCGAGAATTTTTATTTAAACTCGCACTTGAGCCCCAAGACATAGGCTTTGCCTAGTTTAGGGTTCATAAACAAACAGATTTTCTGTACAGAGGTACTTTAAATTGTCTCTAAAATCGCTTGAACCTATGTATTATTGAGCGTCCTGTACTCCGTGTTTTCGGCAATTAAATATTTTTGTATTTGATTCACGATTTGTCGTTTACCTTGGCACAGCACCTTAAGCACAAGAAAACTTCAGTAATTGCGTTGCAGCCCAAAACTGGAACAAATTTTGTTTACAAGTTAAGAAATGCGTGTACTCATATGTCATTAACATGACATGTTTCATAAATTTTTGCTCTGACACACATATTTCGAATATTGTAACATGTAACTTGACACACTTCCACACTTCCGCACTTGAGAACACTGTCACACTAGAAGTTTACAAGAAGAACTTCAAAGTCTTGATTATCGCCGCAAAATTGCTAGCTTATCGGGTTTTTATCGGATACACTTCGGAGAGTGTGCAACTGATCTGCATGATCTTATACCACCTTGCCCTTTCTTCTATCGGAATTCTCGTATCTCAAAAAAGCGACATCGTTTCATGGTTGATGTGCCAAAAGCACGAACGAAGAGATTAATTCACTTCACGTTTGTGATAAGAACGTCTAGATTGTGGAATACGTTGCCTGCGTTGCGTTGCGTTCAAATCGAGAGTGAATCGGTTTCTTCTAGGTAAGCACGTTCCATCGTAGATCGCATCGTCGCTTAACATCAGGCGAGATGATGGTCAAGTGCGAACCTATTATAGTTAAAAAAAAGAAGATTACAAGCATAAGCATCCTTAAGCACAAGCAAGGGCTCCGGATTGGTAGTTACAGTTCTCCCGACTAGACCATCCGTAACTTAAAGTATTACAAAACTAGACTTGACTTGAGTCTTGAGACTTGACCTCATACTTCGGAAACGTCAAAAATGTCTAACAAATTTGGTAGATTTTTGATTTGGACAGAATTTTGAGAATACAGCGTTACGTGGCAATAATATAAGCTGCGTAAACAACCGGGATTTTAACTCTTTCTATTCAAATAGCTGGGTGACACTAATAGACTACAGGCCCGTGAACAAAATTTACGGGTCAAATGAACCACCAGGAGACCTATGTAGGATGATAGAAGGGTATAAAGTAATAAGATTCAGCACTATGCCGTCACTTGTAAGCTGTCCAACTGAGTGCAATTGAAGAGGGGGGGGGTTGCAATCCTCGATCATTTCTCCTTGTCGCATTATTTTTGTACGGCGCGGCGTTGCGGAATAATAGATTAAAAGAGGTATAGAAACTATAAAAATTATAAATATTAACTTTTTAATTATTAGTTTGCCAATTATATCGCAAAATTATATAAAATAAAATTAAAAATACAAATAAATTTGAATCAACTAAATAAACATATACAAAATAATTGAATTGAATAATTCACTCTTTTTATACAAAAAAATAAACCGAATTTAACACCATAAATAGGCACTCAAAAGCGAAAAATAAGTTCGTATAATTACTATATAATCGCTACTCACTCATTAATTTGAATTTGCGGTGCTAGTCCAATCAGAAAGCTCGTAGATAGATACTATGTAGTACGTAGTAAGTAGGCATATGGAAGTAGTATTAATCTACTACTTCTAAGACTTGGCTGGCACCGACTTGAAATAAATGAGTGAGTAGCGCTTATATCTTAAATGTAAAATTCTCGTGCCACAATGTTAGTTACCTTACTCGTCCGAAACGGCCTTACTGATTTTTACCAAATTTTTTTATGCACATTCAGTAGGTCTGAGAATCTGCTACTATCTATTTTTATCGGTTACTATCATACCCCTAAGCGATAAGGGCACCCCTAAATTTTTTAATTTTTTTTTTGACATAATTTATTGTTTTTATTTTTTTATAATGTGGCATTAAAAATGCATACAATCCTAAATATTTACTGTTTTATCACCTACCTCTATTTTTAATAGCCATTTTAGTAATTTAATAATTTTTAGATCCCGCTTGTAAACTGATCAATTATCGTCTTTTTTGTAAATGTTTTTCACTCAATCGATTAAAATTTCCCGGAGCTTAGGACAAATCTAAAATTGTTTTATAAAAATAAACATTTCTTTTTATTATTAAAGTTTAGGGTTGCCATGGATGGTTTAGATTCACAAACCAGCCCGGTAGATGGCACTGCAGTTGGTATCTAGGTTATTATCTGAGCGAAGCTGGAACGGGCGCTAGTAGTAATTATATTAACCTTTTTTTCTCTTTTGAATAAGAAGAGTTAATTTTACCCTTATTAGAGCAAAACAAGTTTTCAACAATGCATTTACACATTTTCGTTTGACAGAATCGAGTTTCATAACTTTTGTGAAATCTACAACATGATTGTCTGGATGACATGCATCATGGATGATGCATGAAATTGTAGGCAAATTTTATATAATACTTATATAGTTTTAAATACATAAGCAACCAAACACAGTGCAAATATTTGAATTCAACATACAAACATTTGCACTGGGTGGGAATTGAACCCACGACCCTAGGCTTCGCAAGCAGAGTTACTACCCACTAAGACATGAGGCCAGTCAGACGACAAAAGACTGTTACTTTGACTGAGTTATTCGAGATTTGAGATTTTTTACTTAAACTCGCACTTGAGCCCCAAGACATAGGCTTTGCCTAGTTTAGGGTTCATTAACAAACAGATTTTCTGTACAGAGTAACTTTAAATGGTCTCTAAAATCGCTTTAACCTATTTAATGTTGGCTTAGCTTAGCTTAGCTTAGCTTAGCTTCCCTGTATTCCGTGTATTCGGCAAATATATTTAGTTTGTATTTGATTCACCATTTGTCGTTTACCTTGGCACAGCACCTTAAGCACAAGAAAACTTGAGTAATTGCGTTGCAGCCCAAAACTGGAACAAATTTTGTTTACAAGTTAAGCAATGTGTGTACTCATCTGTCATGAACATGGCATGTTTCATACATTTTCGCTCTGACACACATAATTATTTCGAATATTGTAACATGTAACTTGACACACTTCCACACTTCCGCACTTGAGAACACTGTCACACTAGAAGTTTACAAGAAGAACTTCAAAGTCTTGATTATCGCCGCAAAATTGCTAGCTTATCGGGCTTTTATCGGATACACTTCGGAGAGTGTGCAACTGATCTGCATGATCTAATACCACCTTGCCCTTTCTTCTATCGGAATTCTCGTATCTCAAAAAAGCGACATCGTTTCATGGTTGATGTGCCAAAAGCACGAACGAAGAGATTAATTGACTTCACGTTTGTGATAAGACCGTCTAGATTGTGGAATACGTTGCCTGAATGGGTTTTTCCCGATAGTTACAATCTTGGTGTCTTCAAATCGAGAGTGAATCGGTTTCTTCTAGGTAAGCACGTTCCATCGTAGATCGCATCGTCGCTTAACATCAGGCGAGATGATGGTCAAGTGCGAACCTATTATAGTTAAAAAAAAAGAAGATTACAAGCATAAGCATAAGCAGCCCACTAAATGTTCCCACTGCTGGGACTCAGAGCCTTCTCTTGTAAGGCGGTTCACGTCTCATGACCCAGTATGGGTTGACCTCGAAAAATTCTAGGTACATGTCGGTTTTCTCACGATGTTTTCCTTCACCGTTTTTTAAGTTAGCAGCATTAAGCACATGACTTTGAAAATACTGAATTTCAACCCGGGGGCTCTGGATTGGCAGTCATCGTTCTCCCGACTAGACCTGCCATAACTTAAAGTATTACAAAACTAGACTTGACTTGAGTCTTTTTGACCTCATACTTCGGAAACGTCAAAAATGTCTAACAAATTTGGTAGATTTTTGACTTGGACAGAATTTTGAGAATACAGCGTTACGTGGCAATAATATAAGCTGCGTAGACAACCGGGATTTTAACTCTTTCTATTCAATTAGCTGCGTGACACTAAGCGTTATGAGCAACGGTGCTGTTTGCCACCAGCAGGTCTACTACGAAAACAATCTCCGAATAATCGGATCTGACCGACAGCTGTCTAATTAATTGGTAAGCTAATTAAATGCTTTCGGAGCTTAGAGTATGGAATACAATATAGAGTTACAAAGTTCCTGACTACTATAGTGCTTCTCGTTCTCTCAATTACAATTCAATTTCAATTCAATTTTCAATTCAATACTCAAAAAGTATTGCCATAAAGAAAATATTCCACTAGGTAAGGGTAGTGCTGCGATAGTTCGATGAATTCAGCCTGTGTTCTATGCATTCTAAAATTACATTTTAAAAAGGGGTTTAATATAATATAACTAAAATAGGAGGTACTTAAATAAATACCTAATCAAAAACAGGGCAATAAAACATTTATTTCAAATTGTACTTTACATTCAACGTTATAAAAATATAGTTTGCCTGTCATATTTATATCATAGTAGCAGCTCGCCCAGGCTTCGCACGGGGCAACTCGGAACTTAGGTATAAAACATTTCAATGTTAGTAGACCTTGTTGTAGTAGACAGGCTACTATTATTTAGATGTTGTGGTAATTCAGAATGATTGATTTATTTGATAATCTGTACTTCATGAAAAATATTGCTTTATTATTCACACAATATTTTATCCTCTTCTTCGGAACGGCACATCTGCGAAATAATAATTAATTTGAATAAATAAAACAACCCAAATTATTACCAGAAATCTAGTGATACATTTAAGTTGCATAATTATTTCTGTAAAAGTTCAAACAAAAGGGTTAAATCAGAGGTAAAAATGTTTATGAATAATCTTTTATTTTGAAAGCTTAGAGCTTCATATCTACTCACACAATAGATAGGTCTCTTGTGTGAGTGGGTATGAAGTAGGTGTAGTGAGTAGGGTTTATACTAAAAGCATGATGTTATCTTGTTAGCGAGATGAGATAGTGTAAGTTAATGGGAGTTTGATGCAATTCCTACTCCAGAAAACAAGAGTTGGAATGGCAGTGGTAGAGTAGAGAGCAAAATCTAGTACGTATTATTAGTAAACGGTCAGTAAATAAACTGTCAATTATGTACCGACTTGTATATTTCATAGGTAATTTTGTAAGAAATAACTGGTCACACTTTTTTGTTTGTTTTGTTATTTAGGTTATGTTTACATTTTACATATTTTGCAAATTTTGGATTAGATACTGCCGTTATTGTATAAATTTAATTCACGTAGATATCTAGAAGGCATTAATATGAATTTCTATCAAGTCGTCATAACAAATATTGTCTACTTACGTGTAAAAAGAGATTCCACTGATTTTTCTTTCACAGAGGCTATTGCAGCTTATAACACGACACAACGCACATTGTTTGGCATAAATATCACCAATCTCGTAACAGTCTTTCACAAACAAGCTTTAAATCTTCTTTAAATACACACAATATTTAATAAAACATAAAAAATCCGAGTCTGAGCTTTGAACAGACTTTTGTATGGCAACGCCATGTCAGATTTGTAATTTAGCCAGAGAAAAAGCCGGCCACGGTGATAAGGACGGAAAATCAGTATCTCTTTCTCTTTTTTTCACAAGTGATAGATAATTAGACTATCTCATTTCCGCAAGTCGTGACGTCACTTATTGTGCCCCCCTGTTTCGGAGTAAGGTTTACGACACAAAAACTGTCAAATCTATGTCGGTCGGAATTCGGAATGAACGAAACGCCCGTTCCGATCAACCGACTGATTGTGTTTCGTAGTAAGAAATGTCCATAAGTTCGGCCGATATATCGTTTATCGGACTTCGTAGTAGACCTGCTGATGTCTTGTTTGTGTTATTACTCTAAACATATTAAGAAATAGCATGGTTCAGACCACATGGTATAGCCAGACCATCTATCCCGAAACACCAGCTTCAATTATTGCAATCCCACGTCGCCCGACTACTTTTACTATAAACCTGTTTATCCTGTAGATAGTGCCCATAATCAGCCATATCGGACGGTATTCTCGGAACACTTCCAATTTTACATCTCATAACACCTACTATAGAGGTTGAATGCCCACCCCAGTTTTGTTATTTTAGTGGATAATTTTTCCAAATATTTACAAAAAAAATATCAACCATCACATTTTTTTGTAACAAACTAAGTTCAAGGATCATCATCATCAACAGCTCACTAAACGTTCCCACTGCTGGGACTCGGGGCCTTCTCTCGCAAGGAGAGAGTTAAGGCCATAATCCACCACGCTGGCCCAGTGCGGGTTGGCGGATGATACATGACTTCGAAATATTCTAGGTACATGTCGGTTTCCTTGCGATGTTTTCCTTCACCGTTTTAAGTTAGCGGCGTAATGCCGTTACATGACTTCGAAAAGACAGTGGTGCGCGTGGTTTTGAACCCGGGGTCTCCGGATCGGCAGTCGCAGTTTTCCCGACTAGAACAGCCGTAACTAATTAATCTCACATATGACTTACCCATTACGTAAAAAAATTCTTAAATCAGGGATTCATTTTGCTCCAGTGCGTCCAGTCACGCAGTGTAAAAAAAATACGGTTTTTTTTTCAGTTCTGCCCACAAGTTAATTGTCTCGACCATTTGGCTGCATGACAAATTGTTGTTTGGACTGACAATCTCCTATCTACGACAAGGGTTCCATTAATCAACTATACTTCGAGAATTTCACTACACTTATTATTTTCCTATGAACTATTAATCTTGCCGATATTGGCTTATCTTCTAACTTTTTTGAAAATATGTCAAGTTTTGTGATGTTTTTTTTGGGTATTTTAGCCTTGAGGAGTTTTTTTTAAAGAGTGACGAGACGAGCAGGACATGTGCCTGATGGTAAGCAACATGCCTGCCACATAACAGCACAGTGACTCGCAGCTATTGGAACATGAAGGAACAGGATTGCCTTGAACTGATGAAAATGTTTTAGTTTTCATCGGGTACTGTTTTTTATTGTTTTCATAATTTATTAGTAGAAATTATCCGAGAAATTATTTTTATGAACAAATAATTAATAGTTATGTAGATAAATATGTAATTTAACTTGTATATAGTGTACTTTAAATGAAGTAGTGAAGTTAATTTGGTATCTGACTAAAATTTACAAATTGTTCGTAGTCATTCTTTGGGATAATAAATACAAATGCTTTATTTGACAAAAGAACATGAGCTCAGTTTTTGAACCCATCAGGTGCTTACTAGTATTTTACTGTATCTCGGTACTTCTTCTCGGTGTTCTTATTTACGCATCCCAGTTTCTGACTTGTCCATATGTTGTTTTCCATCCCAAGGTTGCTTGGAAGAGATCGCTTTCAGCAATAAGGCCGTCCACTGTCGCACTAATTCACTATGTTTTGTTTATTTTTGTTATGTATTTTTATTTATTGCTGTGTAAATAAAAAGTATCTATCTATCTACTTATGGATTCTCCCGAAACAAAAATGTAAATAAATAGGTATACAATAATTTATCCTAAACTATAACCAATCTGTGTTCTAAATTTAAACCTAAGCTTAAATAATTTAGATGCTACGCCATGATGGAACGATAAAGTAACAAATATACAGAACTAGGACCCGTCCCGGCTTTGCCCGTAGTATATGGATATAGTCCATAGTAGGACACGAATATAACATTACTATTAAATTTAAAGTGATTTTTTATAATTATCATACTGTTTATGTGAATGTAATTAATATTAAAATTCATTTGACTATTTCATAATAGGGTACCGGACTGCGTCAAAAATAAACTATCCTAATTAGTCCGTCAGCTAGACCGTGGAAAAATATTGGACACGTATTTTTTGTTTTTTCATACTTTTAAAAATCGTCAAAGATATAGACCATCAAACTTCGAGAGTGGGGGGTCGTGACGTCACTCGTGAGTAAAAATCGTACTCACAAGTGACGTCACACGAAACTTCGAAGCACTGTATCTTCGTCATTTTTTGTTTGTGACACAAAAGAAAAAATACGTGTACAATATTTTTTGGCAACCTAACTAACGGGCTACTTAGTTTTTTTGAGGATTGTACCCTATTGTGACATGTACAAAAAGTATGGATAAATGAGTATGAGTATAATAAGGAAATGTTGAGAAAATTCAAAGAAAAAAATAATAATAATATAAGCATTTTAGGATGCATATTTTTGTTGAGTTATAAATCCCTACAAAGATTGCGCCATAGAACTTTACCATTTTATTGGTCTTATTAAATGCAATCAACGAGTTAACGAATTAAATAAGGAAATAAATAAATAATCTGTCCAATAGGGATAATCCAATCAAAACGACTATACGCCAGTAAAAAGAAACTTTTACAATAAAAAGTTTGCGCAAGAGAAAATCCTTTATATCTGTTTACAAAGCTTTGCCGCAGATAAAATTACATAGACAATGCAAAATATTTTATTTGAAGTTTGTATATGTATGTTGTTCTTATTATTCGATTCTCCTTTTCCATCCTGAAGTTGTCTGGAAAAATTCGGTCTTAGCGATAAGGTCGTCATGTGCTACTTTTTTTTTGTGTTTGTATATTTTTCTTTTGTAGTATTTTAATAAAGTGCAATAAAGAGTTTATTTATCTGTCTATCAGTTTATGTTGCCGTTCAAACTGTCGTTATTTTGGTGCAGTTTACATTCCATCAAGGTAAGCACTACTTTATTTTTGCATCACGATTATTTTATCTATGATTCACGGACATAAAACTAATACTAAGCCCTAAATTTGCCTAATAGTGAATGCATGTTTATTCATTTTAAATTAGATTTATTCATGGTGCAAAGAAAAATAACGAGATATGATATTTATGTACTTGCAATATACGTCGTCTATAACAAAGTCAAGTCAGCGGTTCAAGCGCAACTCAAATTAAAGGGTCGAGATTCATTACGTCCCATCTTGGGCGAGTTTTGTAACTTGAAGGGACGAAATAAACTGTTTACGTTTGGATTTATTGTCACAGTTACGTGGGTTCTGTATGTTTTGTTTACTCTACATGTACTTACGAAGTCACGGAAGTAGTATTTACAGGAATTTTCTTTTGAATTATAATTAAAGATGGCTTGATACGCTTCAATTTGAGATATTAAGTAACATGAAGAAGTACAAACGTTAAACAATTCAAGTACGTAGGTACTTGCGTGTGTTGATTGCCATTCAACGGGCTAATATCGCCAATATTCTAGGCAAGTTTCCGACTGGTAGTGAGATTGACATCTTAATTTTCTTTAAAACTTCATCATCATCATCATCATCAACATCAGCCTGTTTTCGTCCACTGCTGGACATAGGCCTCTCCTATGATACGCCACTCAGCCCGATCCTCGGTCGTACTTCTCCAACCTCCACCAGCTGCCTTTCGAATATCGTCACTCCATCTAGTCTCAAGGCGTCCTACACTACGTTTGCCGATTTGCGGTCTCCACTCCAGAACCCTTTTACCACAACGGTTATCGGGTCTGCGACAGATGTGACCAGCCCACTGCCACTTCAGTTTGCTAATACGCTGAGCTATGTCGGTGACTTTAGTTCTCTGACGAATTACTTCGTTGCGGATGCAATCCCTCAGAGAACTTAGCTTATGGATAATTTAGATGTTGTTAGAGTAAGTAGTTAATTAGGCATATCGTGTACTTTTCAGTGTAATTTAATATCTTTAGTAAAGGTGCCCTTTGATAGCAAAAGCCGTCGAAAAAGATGTGTTGTATTTTTTTTTTATAGCATAGAGTGACGAGACGAGCATGTCATGTGCCTGATGGTAAGCAACATGCCTGCCACATAACAGCATAGTAACACGCAGCTATTGGAACATGATAGTCCAATCATTACCTAGCACTGCACTGCGCTCGTCACCCAGAGATCTAAGATATTATATCTCTAAGCCCTGTAATTTCTCTGGAATCATTGCACATTACTGTGTTCCGGTTGATTACATGTTGTACTCATTATTCGGCTATACGAGACATGTAAACGCACGCAATTGAAATTAACAAAATTATGATAGACATCAAGACAAACGACACATGCTCATAATTAAAATTAACTTCCATTCAAAACTTGCAATGTTAAGTACATAAAATTAGTGAAGAATAGATGGCGTACCAGGAATAAAAAAAGCTTAATTTTTTTTTCCAAATATATTCGTGTAACAGTATGTATTTACAGTCTAAAAAAAAAACTACAAGATATATATAATCTTGTTGTTTTTTTTTTAAAATAACGAGTGACGAGACGAGCAGGTCATGTGCCTGATAGTAAGCAACTTGCCTGCCATATAACAACACAGTGATATGCAGCTATTGGAACATGAACAGTCCAAATCATTACCTAGCACTGCACTGCACTCGTCACCCAGAGATCTAAGATGCTGTATCTCTAAGCCCTGTAATTTCTCTGGAAATATTGCCCTTCAAACCAGAACACAGTAATGCTTGCACGTTACTGCTTGGCGGTAGAATAACTGGTAAAGGTGTGGTACTTCCCCAGGCGGGCTCTGCTAAGAGTCCTACCACTACAAAATACACATATATCATGTATGCTGTTCCGGAAACTACCCGCATGTGCTGCTGAAATAAAACATTTCAAGAAATAAGCTTAAATATCCCTACTACCGTCTCAAGATAAAAAATCTCTTCTCCTTTTTTCTGCGAACCCAAGTCAAGAGTGAATGAGTCATCATCATCAACAGCCCACTAAACGTTCCCACTGCTGGGACTCGGGGCCTTCCCTCGCAAGGAGAGAGTTAAGGCCATAATCCACCACGCTGGCTCAGTGCGGGTTGGCGGATGACACATGACTTCGAAAGATTCTAGGTACATGTCGGTTTCCTCACGATGTTTTCCTTCACCGTTTTAAGTTAGCGGCATTACGCACATGACTTCGAAAAGACAGTGGTGCGTGTGGGGTTTGAACCCGGGGTCTCCGGATCGGCAGCCGCCGTTCCCCCGACTAGACCACCGTAACTTATGAATAACGTAGTGGATGAGTACTTTCTACGAATTAACTATTTCTTTCTACTTTCTATTATCTTTCTCTATTTACAATATGGCTTTCTGCCAATCATTTTGGTGGCTAAACATGAACCTATTCTATTTACAAGAAATGGTCTAAGCCTACAACAACATGTTCTAAATCAAATTGTATATATTGTTATAATTATGTTCTATTGGTAAGTTTATATTAAATGTTTTAAGTTTGGAGATGGCAGTCAAGTCTGCCATCTCACCTGATGTTTAGTGACGATGCCGTGTACGATAGAACGTGCCTGCATAGAAGAAACCGATTCACTCTGGATTTGAAGTCACTGAGATGGTAACTATCGGGAAAAGCCACTCAGGCAACACTTAGTGGTAAAATCGTTTTTTTTCGATCACCATTTAAAACTCTTCTTGATCCTATACACGGATCAACATCAACAGTCCACTAAACGTTCCCACTGCTGGGACTAGGGGCCTTCTCTCGCAAGGAGAGAGTTAAGGCCATAATCCACCACGCTGGTCTAGTGCGGGTTGGCTATACACGGATATGAAATAACAATTTTCTATATATTTGTATATAGCTAGTCTGAACAATTAATAAATTTCATTTATTCATTTAATGTGTAGCTCCGAATTGACCATTAACTATCAAACTTATTTTTACGTCTCTGTTATTTCTAGCCTTTCGTTATTCCATTATCCATAATTAAGTTTTAATTACAAGTACAATAAAATGCGCCATAAAATACCTATTGCTAGGAGTGAATTTAGGAGGACTGCGAAGATAAAGGGTATTACTTACCATCAGGCACTTGACCTGTTCATTTTGTTACTCTTTTTCAAATTCAAAAAGTGATACATTACAAAACAAAGCACAAATTCTCAAACCTGACAGTTTACAGCAAACCTTTAATTGGATCCCGAGCAAGTAAAAAAAAAAATGTTTACCAAAAAAAATATTTGTTATCCTTGAAACACCAACTTTCCTGGCTTCCTCAATTAAAACCCAATCGTGATCCTTTGTGAATAAAGTAACATAAAAAAAACTTCCATTGTTTTAAGACCGTTTTGTGAAAACAGCGAACGGAACCCGAAAAGCGAGAAAATTTTTCTTTTACAAACTTGTTATAAGATGGAATCCAATAAACGGCAAAGGAAATTCGATGTTTCCGTGTAAAAAGCTATTCACTATACCGTGTGGCCAATGTGATGGTCAATGATATAGACATCAATCAGAATAGATAACGCTAGTCCACGGCGATTGAGTGGCAATCGGATTTTTTTTTAATACAAAAGAAGTAGGTACTTTTTTGGTATATTACCTACAATTGATTGCGCCAACATGCGATGCCTCAGTGAAATAACGATAATTTTTAAACAAAAATAAACTGTTTTGTAATCCGTGGCCAAAGGAGCCGAAAAAATATTTTGGCGGCACAAATGTTAATAAATAAATAATTTAAATTACGTTTATTGATAATAATTAACATGGTAACAATCATTATGTTATAATTAGTATCCAATTTTAATTATGTAGTAAGGTATCAATTTACTCTTTATTTGATTACTCCCGTCTTTTTATATTTTTTACCCGACTGCGCGACGCAAAGGAGTGGTAATGTGTTTAACAGTCTATGTATGTATGTATGTATGTATGTATGTTTGTATGTTCCTTTGAGGCACTATACAGACCAAACGCCTGGGCCGATTTTTATGATTCACACGTCAATCGATTCCTCTTAATCTGGCGAGTGACACTAAAGACATGACATTACTGTGAATCCAATATGGCGGACACAGGACGCCATATTGTCCAAATAAAAAAAATGAAAATCACCAAAATATGTCAAAAGAGGTATCGTTGAATAGGTATTTGAAAATAATGTTTAGCTTTCTCTCACTGTTTTTCGATTTGACTAACCGTTTAGGATGTATATCGATTTAAAGTTGAGTAACAACCATTCTCACATTTATAGGTTTTTAGGTAGCAGAAAACTTCGTAAAACTAACTGTACGTGTGAATGTGGATGGACATTATATACTAATGTATCTAGTAGGCATCGATATAAATCAATTGATGTGCCCTGAGAATCTTGAAATTGGTAATAAACTGCGTCTCTGTATGTATCGTAAGTAGTTTACAAACAACCAATCTACTTGACCCCTATAATCGCTAGCGGCGAGATTTGCTGTGGTTCTACTTATTTTGGTTGTTGACACCGAATAATGATAGGTAAAAACGTCCGGCGTCCACCGCGTCCTGCAACCGACTAGAACGGAAAGAGTGAGCTCACTCTTCCCAACGTTGACATGATTGCGTGCGCCGTGAAGTTTGGGATGGGGCCCATCTTGGGTTCTACGATCTATGCTAGTAGGTATATTGGACTACCTTTTTTTCGTACGTGCAGGTACGTGATAGTGGGAACACGGAACCGCTCTCGGATTGCTCCGCCTCGGTCGCCCATCTCCATCTTCAAACGATTTAGTAGGTACTCAACGTCAATCAAAAACCTATACTAACACAAAACTATATATATGAATTACATGCAATAGAAAATCCTACATATTATATCAGTAGAAACGAAGACATTTGGTCAACAACCAAAAGATGCATATTATTATGTTGAGCATATTAACATTCACAACATTGTTCATAACTAAAAAGTATAAAATAAAAACATATAATTTAAAAACTCAAAAACCCGACTGCGTAAAAAGTGAACCAAACTACGTACTCGCATACTTAAAAAACTGAAAAGAATAAAACAAGCATTTAGATTTCTGGTGGTCTAGAATTCTATAATATGTAATTGGATTAATACTATTGAAATATATACAATATTTTCTAATAAAAGAACATTACAACTGAACAGTCGGGATCCATTATTATTCGACATAGGTACAATGTAATTGTTCAATGGATCCCGACTGTTCAGTTGTAATGTTCTTTTATTAGAAAATATTGTATATATTTCAATAGTATTAATCCAATTACATATTATAGAATTCTAGACCACCAGAAATCTAAATGCTTGTTTTATTCTTTTCAGTTTTTTAAGTATGCGAGTACGTAGTTTGGTTCACTTTTTACGCAGTCGGGTTTTTGAGTTTTTAAATTATATGTTTTTATTTTCACTTTTAGCAATAAGGTCGCCATTTGCTACTATATTTTAAGATTGTTTTTAAGTTGTTTGTCAAGGACGTTTAAAAAACACGGACAGAGCCCATCCTGAGACAAGACTGAGGCACTCAAATGACCCAAAATGGCGGCGGATATTCATGTGTGGAATGAATTCTGGGTTGCCACGTAAACCAAATTTACACCACAAAAAACAAGTACCTAATCAATAAAATTATTCCATTTCTTAATCATTTTGCTGGCCCATCCTAGAGAATTCGAGCATTTAGGCATTGTCATATATGTCATTAACTTCGAAATGCTTACTTACTGCACTTCGAACGACACACTGACACTGATATTTGGGATCCAATTGTTTTCACAATTACAATTTTTAACCGTTTCGATCCAGTCGTTTCTTCGTTGTCGTTTTCGTTTGCTTAATTTTCTTTTGGAAATCTAGCACACAGAATATTAAAATACGTAGTGACAATGGCAACCAAAATCATCTGTGTCAAGACCGTGCGGCAGAAGCGAACACTAAAATAAGAAACAACTAGTAGAGAAAACGATTTAATAATTTTAATAGTAAAAAATAAAAATGTAATATAGTAAACATAGCTCGGGCACAGTCTGCGGTCCTATTTCAACTGAACGAATCTTTTACTTCCAAACGTGACTATGAGCTTCATTCACATCTCTGACAAAAAATTCTGTGTGGTGCGCAAAAAGAAGTTTTCACTTCAATAATATATTATGATATAATTACTTATATAAATAAATATCAACTATCTCAATACAAAAATGTGCCCTCCCAAACTTCAGGGCGCACGGAATCATGTTATCGTTGGGAAGAGTGAGCTCACTTTTTCCATTCTAGTCGGTTGCAGGAAGCGGTGGACGCCGGACGTTTTTGAAGTGAAAACTTCTTTAGGCGCGCCTAGACAGATTTTTTGTGGGCTGTGAATTGCATTAATTCGTCACGCTTGGGTGTGATAAGAAAGCTTCGAGTAAACTCGGGACCATGGCTATTGGCCATCTAGAAATACGTCAGTCTGTGGGAAATGATGAAAGAGTGTGGGCAGGTCATCATGGCATGGCCATCTAGAAACGCTGACGCATGGGCCAATGGGAAATGCTGACGCATTTCTAGATGGCCATGCCAAGATGGCAAGGCCAAGCCCTCCGTTTACACCCGTGTAGTTTCCAAGGTATGCTATCAAATTCAGAGTTATAAGTTTTCACTTCTATCGGCAGTTCTTATGACTGCCAATTTTTTTTCCTATCACTATTCGTTATCCACAACCAAAATAAGTAGAACCACAGCATATCTTGCCGCTAGCGATTCTAGGGGTCAAGTAGGTTGTTTGTAAACTACTTACGATACACACAGAGACGCAGTTTATTACCAATTTCAAGGTGCTCAGGGCACATCTGTTGGTTTATATCGATGTTATATTAATTATTAAGTTACGGCTGGTCTAGACGGGAGAACGGCGACTGCCGATCCGAAGTTCAAATCCTAGGCGCACCACTGTATTTTCGAATTCGTATGCATAATGCCGCTTACTTAAAAAACGCCGAACGAAAACATCGTGAGGAAAACGACATGTACTTATCTAGATGGCTTTGACTTTCAATACAATAAGTGAACATTTAGTGGGCTGCTTATAATATGCTATTGATATAATTTACGAGTACCATATATTTTGGGTAACTATCACGCGGTAATATTGGCAACACTGGTCTTGGGATTCCCTATTTTGTGTTAGGAAATAAAGATTTGTTTTAATATTTAAAATGGGGAAATAAATGATTAAATTATTCAATCACTTATGAAACATGATTCCTGGAGGTTTATTGCGTTGGTCACTACGGCTTTTACAGGATTTCAAGGCGCAGGACGTTCTGTGTGTCAAGATTTGTATTTATCGCGAAACGTGTTGGCTGGTCTAGTTTTGCGCGCATAATGGCCGACTAGTGTGCGAATGTGTGCGTGTTATCTTGTATGTGACAGAGCTCTGGCCGACTCAATATGACACAACTTGTTCGTTAGCCAGACTCTGTCCGACTTTTTTTAAACGTCCTTGTTGTTTGTCTTGTTAAGTGCAATAAAGAGTTTATCTATCTATCTATGTTAATACTAGAAGAAACGTTGAGCTTGGTTAGAATTTTCGGCGTGAGTCTGACGATCTTGAGACATTTAATTTATCAATAACAATGTTGTCAAAAGCATGTTACTTTTTTGTTTGTCTAAGTATATTATAATAAAATTTGACATAGCATGAAAAAACGCAAACTTTGAGACAAATTATATTAATATATTTTACTAGTTTATAGTTTTTTTTCTGCTGCCGTGTATAAACATTTACGCAAAATTTTGAGGGTAGATTCTAATTTTTTTCACATGATGTGTTTTAACCTGTGCCGAACCAATATGGGTTCCGTGCCGCTTTCCGGGAATATATTAAACCGTTTTCAATGTTATAACATTTAAAGTTTGGATCTTTGGATATTTGTTGCTCAAATATGTCGTGAAAACTGAAGGTAATTTCCAATATATAACTTAAAATAAAGTGCGCCAAGTGCGAGTTGGACTCGCCCATGAAGGGTTCCGTTGCAGCAAGTAACATAATATACATAGTACACAAAGTTCTTGTAGTTCGTTGTAACTTTGATCGAAGTTTCAATAATATAATTTATGACGTACTAAAAAAAAACTACTCATCAGATCGAGTTCAAACTAATTTTCGTTGGTAGTTTACATGGTAATGTACATCATATATTTTTTTTAGATTTTTCATTCTCTTACTTTAGAAGTTAGAGGGGGGGGGGGGGGGACACACATTTTACCACTTTGGAAGTGTCTCTCGCGCAAATTATTCAGTGTAGACGAAAATGGTTTTAGAAACCTTAACATCATTTTTGAAGACCTATCGACAGACACCCCACACGGGTAGGTTAGATGAAAAAAAAATTTTTGAGTTTCAGTTCTCAGTATGGGGGGCAACCCTAATTTTTCTTTTTTTTCAATTTTTTTGTTCAAATCTTAATGCGGTTTACAGAATACATCTACTTACCAAGTTTCAAAGTGTAGTTCTCATAGTTTCGGCAAAAAGTGACTGTGACATACGGACGGACAGACAGACAGACAGACACGACGAATCTATAAGGGTTTTTTACGTTTACGTTTTACGGAACCCTAAAAAGTATACATAGTCAAGAATCACATAAGCTATTAATTTCTAATAAGTGAAAAATTCATCCAATAGTAATTTTACAAGTTTTAGGCGGCTGGCCAGATACTAATTTAAGATAATTGTAACCATGTTAATTAGCAACTAACATTATTCAAATTATTTGTTTCATAACATTTGTGCCGCCAAAATAAATTTTCGCCCCCTTACCGTCCACGTAGTGACATCCCGTCGCTCCGCCCGTCATCTAGACGTCCGTCGGACTGTTTAAAAAACGTTCTAGAAGATCTAGGCATCCGTCGGACTGTTTAGAAAACGTTCTAGAAGATCTGCGCGTCAGTCAGACGGTTTAAAAACGTTTAAGGACACATTTAATGGATAACGCCCATTATTCGCCGAAAGGGTTTTTTGGTGACTAATACTACAAGCGATTATTTTAGACAATAGTCACGTAGTGTCGCAGTTGTGATTACATTAGTTTTGTGTTATTATTACTTCTTTTAAATTGAATAATTCGTTATTTTCTGCTATTGTTATTACTGAATAATTAATTATTGTTTGACTAGTAAATGCTTTTAACACAAAGTATCTGTATCTGTACCTCTATGTCCTGTAAGTTCTCTGATACCATTGCCCTTCAAACCGGAATACAGTGGTGTTTGCACATTACTGCTTGCAGTTCTCTGATACCATTGCCCTTCAAACTGGAATACAGTGGTGTTTGCACATTACTGTTTGTAATAATTAACAATGTGTGCTACTTCCCCAGGTGGACCCTGCAATGAGTCCTAATACTAAGTAATAGAATCTAGATAGAATCCAAAACCACCACCTTTCGAAGTCGGTTATAGCCTACCGCTCTTACGGTGTCTACAAAATGTTTGTAATAATTAACAATGTGTGCTACTTCCCCAGGTAGACCCTGCAATGAGTCCTAATACTAAGTAATAGAATCTAGATAGAATCCAAAACCACCACCTTTCGAAGTCGGTTATAGCATACCGCTCTTACGGTGTCTACAAAATGTTTGTCTGCAAAAGACATGTGAAATAGAAAGTTCGATAGTTCGAATAGAGGCAATAAAACTTATCCGCGGTTCTTTCAAACGGACATGTTGTCATTTTGAAACTTTTTTATGTTTTTTTTTGTTGCCACGCGTATTCTTTCCCGAGACTTTGAGAGGTTACTTTTGTTGTAGTTTGTAAAAGAATGTAGTAATAAACCTTTTGTACAATAAATCAACAATCCCTTTTCGATCACAACAACAATGATATTGAACTCTTGATTAAAATAGCGAAACAAAAACGGATTTGGCCCAAACTAAATGGTAGAAAACTTAGGCGACATCAGTTAGAAACTAAAAATTAGTTCGTCGACACAGATACCTACAGCTACACAATTGTCAAATACTAATTTAGTCAGCCAACATTCATTTTTTTAAACGGGCAGAGCCTTTATTAATAAAACTAAAATACAATGAGAACTACTACACTACACTACATACGGTATGTAAAATACTTAACTACTTACAGTAAGCACGCCTGAATTATCCATAGACCAATGAAGGTCTACAGATAATTAAGATGTTCAAGCCCACTACCAATCGGAAGCGTACCCAGCATGCTGGCGGCATTACCACGTTGAATGGCAATGCGTTGAGCCACATACACGCCAGCATCTTGGTCACACGTCGCGTCGACCAAGCGCTCGGAAAGGCTTTTGAGATGAGGTGAGCTCCCGGCCCCCATAGGCCCAATGTCGCAACCCCAAAGAGCTCAAATATGTAACCTCTTCCGAGGGTTGCATATTAGGGTTGCATTATTGCCAACATTCATCTCATCTGCAGCCTGCGGACGTCCACTGCTGGACATAGGCCTCCCCCAATGATTTCCATAATGACCGGTCTTGTGCTCCTCCATCCTTCGACTTCTCGCGGCCGAGACAACTAACATTAAATAATAACAATTCTACAGTCATGTATACTACTATCATTATAAAGCTGAAGTGGTTGTTTTGTTTGAACGCGCTAATTTAAGGAAACTGTGCTACTGTACTGTATCGATTTCAAAAATTATTTCACTAAATTATTCTTTCACGATATAAATCACAAGATGTGCCATAAGCACCTTGAAATTGTTAACAAACCTGTCTCTGTGTGTAGCCTGGGTACTTTGCAACTACTAAGCACATGCAGCAGAGGCACGAAGTCGGCTGCACCTGCACGACTGGTTTTCTTTGTATTATTAATATGAATTTCTATGAAAAACATTCCGAACGCACGAATAGTCCATATTACTGAACTCTCGCGCGAAATATACTCGTAAGGTTATGTCACTTCCCGCTATTTTCATAGGAAAGTAATTTAAATTTATCTTTCACCATTTAGTAAGGACCGAAACTTTTCTCTTATTTTTCCAGACATAATAAATCTTAAGATTTGTGTACCATAAAACTGTACAAATGATCAACTTACGAAGTTTAATTAGGGGTTCTACAAGGATCAGCCCTAGGTCCTAACTTGTTCAAAATATCGCAACTAACAAGATATCTCAAGATTTACTCCAGAGAGTCTTCGTAGCTACGTTCCGCCTGACTTCTATTAATTACTTATAGGGACGAAGTAACTGTTTCATCTATTAACGATCAAATTAAAAAGAAAACAGATTTCCTAGATTCAATTTAATCTACGCACTGAGCGGGAAATAATGCGACGTGCTACCGTTTCATGGTTGATTTCCCTAAGACCCTAACAAAGAAACTTAATTTAATTTTTAAATATGAATAACTGGACAATGGGGTACGTTGCCTAAGTGAGCTTTTCCCGATTCGCGATCTCGATTCTAGGGGTCAAGTAGATTGGTAGTTGTAAACCACTCACGCTACACATAGAGACGCAACTTGTTAACGATTTCAAGGTATTCAGGGCACATCCATTGGTTTATATCGATGCCTTAAACATCAACAATACATCGTTTTTCATAAGCAATGTTTTAAGAACGATGTTTTATCACAACGCTAGAAAGGACAACAAAATCAAAAAGTTTGTTTCTATATAAAGAATATGCCCTTAAATGTAGCCTGTTTACCAGTAACCCTGTAAGTATAACAACTTACCTAAAAATATTAAAAGTTAAACCTCAATAAAATATATTTTATAAAAAAGCTGAAAAAACATGAATACAAAAATGTTACTACAAAATAAACGAATATCTAGATGGTTAATGCTCTCACGGTATTAGTCTAGTATTTGAAAAATAAATATTAATTGAAAAAATATTTTACTTTTTGATGCTTACCTGTAGTAAATGGCTTATTTTGTCAGTTTTGTTTTGTTATACAATCAACAGTTGATTGATTGACAAACTGTTATTAGAGAGCACAGTCCTCTTCTGGGACCTGTACACATCAGTCGGGATAGTATTGATTGGTAGAGAAAATACCTTTCACGTTAACTCGTAAATGCGCTTGAAATGTTGGAATCAAATCGAAACTGAAGTGAAAATCTGCAATGAATAATGAAATTTGTCAACAGCCCTCCGCCTATAAGTTCAGTTCCAATTTAATTAATTGACTACCGACGTCTGTCGTATCAAATAATTTTGAGCTCGTCCACTTTCTTAAAGAATAAAATTAAAACTTTTTCTATTGTTGTACAATTAGGCTTAATTCTTATCACTGTATTAAAAATATTTACTTGAAGCTTACGTGCCTAGGTGTGTTCTTTTGGGTTTGTTTGACGGCGTTTAAAATATGTTTGATCTTAGTCAAATCGGTATATCTAAACATTTTTGACAAGTGGGACGTCAAACGAAATGAAATAACTTTTGGAATGCGGCGGTTACTTGGTGATCACCGAGATCTACCGACAGTTCCAAGTATTATCAATTTTTAACCAAAAATAGGTGTGTCCTTTTGTTTTTATCGAGTATAGGTCAGCGTTTGACCACCAACTCGCCTGATGTTAAGCGACGCGACGGCGTGGTCGGAGATGACGCACGTTGACCTAGAAAGTACTTATTCACTCTGACCATGAAAAGTTCTAGATCCTATCACTCAGCGAACAAGGAGGCCGGCAACTTATTCCACTCCAAAGCTGTGCTTGACAGTCATCTCACGAACTCTCTCGCTCTGTAAAGCAACGATGATAAAGAGATGAGACAAAGAAGATGGGTATGAGCACATATCTTCTGGATAGCCACACTGTGAATTAATTTTTAATTTACTTTTTAAACACTCAGAAGCGAATAATATTTAACATTTCTTTTACTAAACCTTGTAATAAAGATTTATTATCAACTCAATGTTTTACTGAATCTTTGTTTTACATGTTCTGTAAAAATTGACACAGTTTTTCTCCATTTAAAACGCAAAATAATAGCCCAACTATTAATTAAGGCGACAGATTTATTTGCCAAAAAACGCCCACAGCTCATTGCCGCTTTGTGTTAATTTATTTAATTTAACGCCATAATAAAACGCGAATTAATAATTAGTGCAGAATAATTAGTACCAAAACTATGCAAACGGAAGAAATTCGGGTGGATAATTGGCAATTTTGTCTGTATTTTGGCGCTATTTGGCAAATATAATCGTCGAGCGATGGCGTAGAATAGCTCTTTTTGCCGGTCCAATGTAATTCGGAAGATTAATTCACAAATGGGCCCTGGAGAACGGGCCTGTGAGATTATGAATTTTGGCACGTAAACTGTATTGTGCAACACTGAACGTATTGGGAATACTATCAATTGTGTTCGTGTAAAATTAAATTGCGTAGTCAATTGCAATGGGCTTGGACAAGGCAATCAATTTTAATAGATAGTAGCCCTGAGGTCGACTAGTCGGCCCCAGAAAGTCCAGTCCATAGAAGCCCTGGCAAAGATGAGCTAGATGCGGTTGAAAAAGACTGAATGGATGGATCAAAACTGGAATAATGTACGGTAATTTAAGCTTAAGATAAGATTGTAGTGGTAGGACTCTTAGCAGAGTCCGCCTGGGGAAGTACCACACCTTTGTCAGTTATTCTACCGCCAAGCAGAAATGTGCAAACATTACTGTGTTCCGGTTTGAAGGGCAATGTTTCCAGAGAAATCACAGGGCTTAGAGATATAACAACTTAGATCTCTGGGTGACGAGCGCAGTGCAGTGCTAGGTAATGATTTGGACTGTTAATGTTCTAATAGCTGCATGTCACTGTGCTGTTATGTGGCAGGCATGTTGCTTACCATCAGGCACATTACCTGCTCGTCTCGTCACTCTTTATTTAAAAAAAAAAGATAATAGTTTCTTACCTGGACCGATCGATGGACTAATATTTATCCCTGAGTAACATAAGTAATAGATTTATTGGGACAGAAAATGAGGGATCTTTCCTAAACGGAAATGTCACTAACTTAAGAATTAAAAATGTCCGTACGAGTTGCTAGTGTATAATAACGACCTTTCCATCTCAAACAGGCATCCAATGTGGATCAAAAATAATACTCCCAAAGAAGCAAAAGCCCCAGGTAGTTTAACGATAGTGCACAAAAAGCGGTAGTTCACTAAATCAGCATGTTCCCGTCGCCGCATATGAGCCCCGTATATTGAAGCATGAGAGATTAAACCGAAGTTATTAAGCGGCAGCAAGCTTCCTCGTTTCGTATACGTATATACACCTATGTGTCCACAATGTATGTATATGCCTCTATGTTTTCATAAAGTTTGCTGGAAACGTTACGAATGCTCGAACAAAGCTATATAATTCGAGTTTTGTCGATCGACAGTATTCGTATAAGTTGGTCTTCCTCAATGGGCATAGGTAGTGAGTTTCTCTTCTAGGTAAGTATTTCCATCTTGGTCTGCGTCATCGATTTAAATCAGTCATAGTGGTCTCACTCAAATTATCTTACTAATAATTTAAACGTGAAAGTTTGGATGTTTGTTGCTCAATCACGTCGGTATGGTTGAAGGGATTGGGTTGACATTTGGTACATTTAAATGGTTATATTTTAGACTATAAGTACCTAATAAATAGTCTTGGATAGCACAAATGCTCGTTTTTACACGGGGACATTACAGGGACGAAAACTACGCTACCACGGGGTGCTGTTAGTCTCCAATAGAACAAAAATAGGACTAAATAGATAGTAGATATCATAATTAATTCAGATAGTAATAAAACGGCATTACGATGCATGTCATATACCACCTTCACGATATTCACAAATAACTTAGATAATATGATAACCCGGAAATTGTAGTAAAATATCACGATAGTTTTAGATAACATACAATATACATACGAGTACATTGAACAAACGAATTTCTTATTATTTAGTGAAGCCTGGTAAGCATACCAAATATTTGGTGAAGTCCTGCTAAGCTCAAAGCTGTAAATTTTTAAAGTAAATTTTAATTGCTATAGCAGTAACAAACCACTTCACGGGGTTTAGTGAAAAACGAAGGCAGTGCAAATAAATTTGATGAAATGTTTTCCAAAATACGATTCATGTTGTATTCACCCAGCAAAAGCAGTACAAGTAATCTAATTAAATAGCAAATTTTTGAGTCCAGTCAAATAACTTGACCCAAAAAAATTTTTGACTCGAAGTTTTTGACGTCAAACGAAATCAAGTATTGATCTTAATAAGTGAGGTTTTGTAACACTGGCAAAAAACAGAATTAAGGTAACACTTCCATTAACTTGCCAATTAAAACGTTAAAAAACTTAACTCCTTAAACAAATTTATCCGACTAATTTCTTCTAATCTCACGACCGACGAGATAGCTCTCGCTGTTCCGACTTTATTTTGACAAGTTCGTTAAAAATATTTCATCTCAATCTTAGGTTAATTTAAGTCGTAAACAAGATTGCTAAATCTTGCAAAGATCTTGATTAAATTGTTTGTAAAATATTTTGTGACTTTGAGCCGAGTAGGTATCTTACATTTGCGTGGGTTAAGGCAAAAGGACAAATAAACTGGAATTTCTACCAAATTTTATGTTTCTAGAATTTTTGCTTAGTGTCCAATTAAGATAAATGTCCGTTGCCTTCTCGCACAAAGAGAGCATTTCTTTTAAAGTTTAGAAATAATGTAATTTTATAGTATAGTGACAAGACGTGCATGTCGTGGGCCTGGTGTTAAGCAAGATGCCTGGCTATAACAGCACTGTGACACATAGCTATTGGAACATGAAGAGTTCGAATTATTACCTAGCACGGCACTGCGCTGGTCACTCAGAGATATAAGATGTTTTATCTCTAAGCCGTGTAATGGGAAACAATGCTCTTTAAATCGGAAAACAGAGATGTCCAAGTCAAAATCCACCATCCTGACCACTGCGGGTTGGCCATTTGCCAACCCGCAGTGGTCAGAATGGTGGATTAATTTTTAAGACTTTACACTATATCTTTTTTAGTATCTTTCGGTTTCCTCACGATGATTTCCTTGGCTGTTAAATGTAGTTTTATAGAAGCAGGAGGGGTTAGAAGGGATGACCTCACGTTATTATAAAGATAAATATGGGAGTTGTGTTTAGATGACGTCTAACTACCCATCGAACTTTTGTTGTAACTTTGTCTTACCGAATATCAGACCAACACGGAAGGCGCATGGCCCTAAACGTACAGCCCTTCTACCGCCTAACAAAATCGTTAGGCGGTAGGCCCTCTGAAGTTTGTGATAACGGACATTTTCGCCACATGACTACCACAGTTGTATGCATCAAGCAACAAACATGTCGACTATTTCAATAATAACTTGTAAGAAAATAGTTACCTACAAAATTCAACCTAAATGATATAAAATTTCAAATACCTAGGTAAATGTCGACCAAAAATTTTGAGAAAATGTAGGCGAGACGTTGAACCTTAAACAAAACTTGTGAAATATTTACGTACCTCAAAAGAACAATGAAACTTGTACTTTGTTCTACAATTTGCGTTATTCAGTTTGCGTAGATCATTTTCGGGTTGGCTTACGTAACAATGTGAATTAAATAGAATGTGTTACCTTTCGTTACATACGAGATATTCGCTTAGAAAACATTATAACTGAAAAAAAAACCTTTATTTCACAAACATGTGAAGGTTTTCGAATAAAGTTTTACAAAATATAGCTTTTGTTTACAGGTGGCACAATAATATCATGGCAACAAGATAACCCCTTGTAACGCCGATACCAAATACGAATAACGAAATCCATTTATGTTGAAACAGCTCAAATTGTAAAGAACTTAAATTAAAATTCACGTTATACAGCTAGGCTGACAATTGGAAGCGTTTTCTAAACACGATGTCCAATAAATCGTTAGTTTATGTCAAATCCATACAGTCCTTGGTCCTTACTGTATGGATTTGACATAAACTAACGATTCAGAAAAAAACAAACTACGCATGTATATACGGTGGAAGTACATTTTTAGTTTTATGCATATAGCCACAACCACAGATGTCTTTTTTCATTTTATGTAAAAAATACATTATGTTGGCGTACCGAATTGTGATGAAGCTATAAAGTCGATTAGAGTTTTAGTACTTAATCACGATCAAAACAATCATTTAGATACCTCGACGTTTTGGCAGCGTTGCAACCGCCGTGGTCACGAGAAGACTTCTTTTCTGAAGACAAGAGTCTTACTAGTATTACAAACTTGACTTATACTCAATTTTGGCTCTTTAAGTTCCTTTTGGGAGACAAACGATACGAAATTTGATGAAAATTTCTAACTGATCACATTTTATTGCAGTTTGACAGACTTATAGTTACCGTAATCTTCAATCAAATGTTTGGAAAACGGCAGTCTTTTTTTAGTCTGAATGTTTGTGCTTGTGCACAATGCATGTGTGTGCTTTATGAAAGGTGGTGTCGGATGGAACCGCAAAGTCTAGGATTGGACTGAGTGGCGTATTATTGGAAAGGGCTATGTCCAGCAGTGGAGAAGTGTGGGCTGTATATGATCATGATGATGACTTTATATATATGTAGGTTTGTAGGTATTTTAACACCACCTATTGAGTTTCTATACATGGTGAGCGATAAATGTTAAAAAAATGTTTGTTTTCCTTCCTGGCCGTGAGTAGTTAAATTCTAGACATAATCCGAGAGAAGCAAACATCAGACTCCGACCGCCGTCGGGTAACAGAGATTTACGCCGTTACTTATTCCCGTGAAACTTAATACGGGTGAAATTAATTGTGGAGTGTGAACACTGATGTTTCTCCGTGTTTAATGTGAGTTTTTGTCTGGCAGGATTATCTTGTTTTGCAAGACATTGAGTTATTATTGCTTTTACACTTTGGAATTGTGTTGAACACGTTTTACGGAACTTAACTCTGCTATTTTAGATGCCAAATAAGATTAGATGGTGAATCTCATCATTTCCAAAGGTCAAACGCATGTCATTATTTAGTTAAAAAATATATTTTAAAACTATTTCAAATAAATGAAATAATAAATATTTGTGGACAATTCACACACAACACCATCTGACCCCAAACTAAGCAGAGCTTGTATGATGGCGGCCAGATAGCTGATATAATACTTATATAGTTTTAAATACATACTTATTATACATAGAAACATCCAAACACAGTGCAAACATTTGAATTCATCACACAAATATTTGCACTGGGTGGGAATCGAACCCACGATCCTCGGCTTCGCAGGCAGAGCTACTACCCACTAAGCCACGAGGCCAGTCAAAAATATCGATTCAATTGGTTTGACTCCACTTTCGTAACAAAAAACGTCTAAATTGTAGAACGCACGACCTGAGTGGATTTTCCCGATGGATGTAATCTTGGTGCCTTCAATTCGATAGACCACATCATCGGTTAATTTTAGGCGAGATGGCGGCCAAGTGCAAACCTATTATTGTGACATAATAGCTGTACCGATCTAAAAGTTACATGTAGACTTTCATCACGGGAATAAGACCAAAACGGGATATTATATATTGTGTCTGTAAAACCTACACATATTATAAATTTCAATCTTTGGATATTTGGACCTTTTGTTGCTCAATCATGTCTGAACGTCTGAACGAATCGTGTTGAAATTTGGAACACAGAAAGGAAGTCAGAAAAAGCTCATAGGTTTGTATCACTGGAAAATAACGGGAACTGCGCGGGTAGAATCGTGGAGCGCTACTAGTATGCGATATGTTCAAGTATTTTTACACAAATTCAGTGACTGCGACATAAATTCACATACGAAAATTTACTGCCTCATTTCACCTCCAGAATCGAGGAAAAACGATATTCAAATCGAAATCTGGCCTCGTCCCGTGTACCGAACATTTAAGCAAACATAATTCCCTATTCGCAAATATTTCATACGTTATTTTTATTGTTATTTAAACTTGCCAGAGGATGTGGGGAGATGAAAAAATTCTATTGTACCAGCGGTAGATTTCCCTGGAGTGAGGCGAGTGACCGCTTCACTGAGTACGATTGAAAAAATACAGCTCATGTGTTACTATTTGCTCGAGCTTATATGTAACGTTATTGTAGGTATAGTATAATACTGTGTATAAGGTTATGTCAGCATCTGTACCCAATCAAGAGCCAATCTAGAAATTATTAGGGTAGCAACGGGTTTCCGGCTCGGTTGCGCTATATGCGAAACACATGTTTGCATTTGCGGTGCGATGGTGGACGCAACTGGACTGCATAGTCTCAGCTGTTCTCGCTGTGCAGGACGAAGACCGCGACACCACGCCTTAAACGATATTTTCCGCAGGGCGCTCGTTTTTGCCGACATACCCTGTGCCCTCGAGCCTCCCGGCCTCTCCCGGTCGGACGGAAAACGACCGGATAGACTCACGTTAATCCCTTGCCAACGTGGTCGCTGCCTCATTTGGGACGCCACGTGTGTCAGCAGTTTTGCGTCTTGGCGTCTCCCTGCAACTCAGCGGGTTGTAAGTGCGGGTGCAGAAGCGGCCGCTAGAGGTAAGCACCTGAAGTATTCCGCATTGGAGTCTGCATATGAGTTTGTTCCGTTCGCGGTGGAAACGGCAAGCCCATGGGGCGCGGAGGCCACGGATTTTGTGTATGCGTTGGGTCGACTCCTGAGAGATAAGGGGTGTGATCCCCGGTCCGGTCGTTTTCTGTTTCAAAATATCTCCCTGGCAATCCAGCGTGGGAACGCCGCAAGCTAAATGAGCACTTGTAGGCGAGGATCTGACGATCGCGGGACAGTTTAACATTTTTGACATTTAATAAATAATAAAAAGTTATGAGGTAATTAAAAAATTGATTGACATGTTTATATTAATAGTAGCTTATTTTCGTAATGTAATTATTATCAATGCTTATTATTAATCTACCGATAGAAATAATATAGTAGTATGGTGAAAATGTTACTATATTCCGGGCCCATTTATGTTACCTAGAAATGGTAAAAATCAACTTTATACTTTTGGCGAAACAACAGATGATATTATGATGAACTTTTTAAAAATATTAGACATGACTTTATATTAATTTACCTATATATACATATATATATTGTAACAAACGTTTATTTAAAATTAAATCGATTTTAATATTAAATAATTCTTCAAATGTCTATGTTTGGATGTTTGTTGCCGAACAGATTGTGTTGACATTTGGAATAGGTATGGGTAAGACGGGAGACGAACTTCTTAGCATTCTATGGATTCACCGTGCGGGTGCCGGGTTCATCGTGTGGCAGAGAGAGAAATCTCAAGTAGACCCCAAGACTTGTGCCTCGGGCGTAGGTTTAAAAGTTGACGTACGTCACAAAGGGTCCCCTTTGTGACGTACGTCAACACTCACCTTCACTACTCGTATTTCTCTTCCTGCCCAGCCAAATCCGATATGATCCTTCTAGTGCAGCTTTAGATACTCGTTCTAGTATAGAACTTACTGCACTTCTGGACAAGCCAAGGTTTTAGGACAAGGAGAAGACTTTAGTCTATCTATACAATATGTACCTAAAGATGAAGAGTTTGTTTCTTTGAACGCAAGGATCTCGGGAACTACTGGTCTGATTTGAAAGATTCCTTCTCTGTTGGATAGTCCATTTATCGAGGAAGGCTATTTAACATTACGCTATTATCAACAGGAGCGGAGCATGAATGAAAAATGTAACAAAAACGGGAAAAATAATGCTTTTTGAGTACTTTCGTTGCGTGACAGCACGTGTCTAGGTTGCGTCATTAGAAGCTAAGGTAGCCGAATTTATTCAAAATTTGAATTGATACGACCAATTTTCGATAGATGGGGTAGCAACGCGTGCACGGATCAGCTAGTGAAATATAAAATAATATGATTTTTTATAGCAAAAAAGTAACGGTGACTACGCGGTTTAAAACCGCAGGGTAATACTGATAGATTATAAGCTTGAAAATAATGAAAGTCAAAGTAAAATAGATTGCTAAGTTTTTTTGCGGATTCAAAACTAATTGAATTGTTGATGCTATTACAAACTGTTAAGTAGTTTCACCGGAGTATTCTGCTAACTTGGAAAGTTTTTAACAATCTTTTAAACTTGTTAGAAACAGTATTTGAAAATGCATTACTTGTTAAATTGAGTGTGAAATTTTACAAAATCTACTTTTTAGATTTTTTTTTTTTTATAGCATAGAGTGACGAGACGAGCATGTCATGTGCCTGATGGTAAGCAACATGCCTGCCACATAACAGCACAGTAACACGCAGCTATTGGAACACGATAGTCCAAATCATTACCTAGCACTGCACTGCGCTCGTCACCCAGAGATCTAAGATATTATGTCTCTAAGCCCTGTAATTTCTCTGGAATCATTGCCCTTCAAACCGGAACACGTAATGTTTGCGTATTACTGCTTGGCGGTAGAATATTTGGCAAAGGTGTGGTACTTCCCCAGGCGGACTCTGCTAAGAGTCCTACCACTACAAAAAGATGCTGTTATCTTCCAGCGACTTTGTTTGCGTAAAATTTAATCAAAAACTATTTTCCAATGAACTGCAATTTCGGGATAACAGATACAAATCAGTTATTTCTAGTAAACATTACTATAATTCCAACAAATTAAGGTCAATTTAATCAATTAAAAAATTGTAACACAATTTTCATTTGAAAAAAAACATTATCTTAAATAGGTCATTGTTTATAGCATTCTTCCCCAAAATATTATTTCTACGAATTATACGCTTGTTTTAGTAAATATGTTCTAAAGCAGTAAGACGGCCGCTCGGCTGCCCTTACGTCACCAGGCAGACGCTTTTAGGTATAATATAACGGGACCAGGAATTAATAAAAGCGGGGAAGGGTTCCCCTTCATGAGCGAGTCCGACTCGTACTTGTTGTAGCAGCAAGTAACATAATATTTAAGTTCTTGTAGTTCGTTGTAACTTTGATCGATGTTTTATTAATATTGTATTTATGACATACTAAAAAACAACTTAAGTGCAGGATCGAGTTCAAACCAGTTTTCGGTGGAAGTTTGCATAGGAATGTATATTTTTTTAGTTTTATCATTCTCTTACTTGAGAAGTTACAAGGGTGACACTCACATATTCTCTCACTTACCATTTTGGAAGTGTCTCTCGTGCAAATTATTTTTTATGTTTTTGTGTAAAAATCTTAATGCGGCTCACAGAATACATCTACTTCCAAAGTTTAAACAGTATAGTTCTTATAATTTCGGAAAAAAAGTGGCTGTGACATAAGTACAGACGGACAGACAGACAGACATGATGAATTCATCAGGGTTGCCGTTGTACGGAACCCTAAAAACATCCATATTATTCTAGACTATTCTAGAACAAAACGATGCGTTCTGAAATGTGGAACTCATCTAGACTAGACGAGTACCTACCACATTTCAGAATGCATTCATTAATTTCTTTCGATTTGATTGAGAAACAAACACCAGATCTTTCACATCCTGCTAAAATTACAAAATGTTAAATAAATACGAAATACTGGATGTTTTAATGTTTGTTGCTCAACCATGTTAGAACGGTTGAACGGATCAGATTGAAATTTAGAACATAATTTGATTATCGTCTTAAATAGGATCTACTGTTTACAGCGACTAAACAGTATATAAGCGGGTGAAACAATGGGATGCTAATTGTGTAGGTATAATATTAAAACAGTTACATGCTACTTGATCAGAAACCATGTAAAAAAACTATGCTGATTGATTGTAATTTAATATTGGTGGACATTTCACACATTACACCATCTAGCGCCAAACTAAGCAAAACTTGTACTATGGGAGCCAAATAGCCGATATAATCATAATATTTTTAAATACATTCTTATGATACATACAAAACACCAAGACATAGTACAAATATGTGTATTCGTCACACAAATATATGCACTGGGTGGTGGTCGAACCCATGGCTCCGCAGGCAGACCTTCTAGCAACCTAGCCAACAGGCTAGCTAAATGATAATAACGAATTGAAATTGAATTGAATGTGTCTTTGTAGACACATTCAATTCAATTCAATAGAAATTCATTCAAACACACCAAAACCTAAATTATCAGCCAATGAACGTTAAAAATTGCATTTGACTATCATGTTAGTCTCTTAGCGCAACATTGTCAGTTTTCTTTGGATGTTGTTCATAGCTGGAGGGTAAAGCCAAGCCCGTGAATCGTCGTGTCATATGACGCGAGATTTCATCGCTTCAATGACCTATAACAACACTATATAGAGTTATTAATTACGAGATATTTACTGTGAAGGTGGAGCGAGTAAAAACACGAGACAATGCTAGTTTTCATAGATAACAAAGTTGCACTTGTCTGCCATCTCGCCGGATATTTAGCGACCATGCGGTCCATGAAAGAGCGCATTAGCCTAAACGTAATTAAATCACTCAAGATTTGAAGCCACCTAGATATTCATATCCACATGAAACACACGGGCGAGGTATTCCTAAGTTTTTTGATTGTCTTTTATTAAGGAAGTGGAATCGAAACTCTTTCTTCAAGCCCTTGGATTGTCGACAACGAAACTAGTAGGTACGCATAATAACTTCATCCTAATATCATAGTATAATGAAATAGACGGTGCTAATATTACCAGTATAAACGAGAAAGTTTGTTACAATGTCGAATGAAAACGCATGTCTGTTACTATTTCTCGCAAAAACTACTGATAGGATATCGTTGAGACTTTGTACATGAATAGATAATGGTTTGAAATAACACAAAGGCTATTTCTTATTCCGAGAAATTAAAAGAATCGAGAAATACGCGGGTGAAACCGCGGGGTGCCAGTTAATAAATAAATATTGGTGGACAATTCACACAACACCATCTGACCCCGAACTAAGCAGAGCTTGTACTATGGCGGTGAGATAGCTGAAATAATATTTATATAATATGTAGTTATACATACATGGGTACTTATTATACATAGGAACACCCAGACACAGTACAAACATTTGAATTCATCACTCAAATATTTTCACTGGGTGGGTGATGAATTGAACCTACGACCTTCGGCTTCGCAGGCAGAGTGTTTGCCCACTAAGCCACGAGGCCAGTCAATAAATAAATAATAAATAAATAAATATTGGTGGACAATTCACACACAACACCATCTGACCACAAACTAAGCAAAGCTTGTGTGATGGCGGCCCGATAGCTGATATAATACTTATATAGTTTTAAATACATACATAGAAACTAGAAACACCCAGACACAGTGCAAACATTTGAATTCATCACACAAATATTTGCACTGGGTGGGGATCGAACCCACGACCCTCGGCTTCGCAGGCAGAGCTACTACCCACTAAGCCACAAGGCCAGTCAATACTAGTTAAATATATGTGCCGACTAAATTATTCAATAAAATTCAACGTTATATTCACACCAATGTTACGGAAACAATTCTGCCTCATAATAATCAACCTCACCTAACACATAACACTTTAAGCTAAAACTATTTCTATACCAACAATACCAGGAGCATTGCGGGGAACTTGTTCCATCTAACTTTTGACAATTTAGCAATTTTTCGAGGCTAATGCCGTATTATAGTTGACATTCCTTGGGCTAGAATCACTTTATCCACATTTGCATCGTTGGCTGAGCGCCAATTGTGCAGTTTTCGTTTTTAGCTCGATCGCGGTACTTTTTCGCTAGAATTATGTATGTCTTTGTTCACAGTTTCGATTTTGTTGTCTGAAATAGGAGCATTAAGTTGGTAATGGAAAAAAGTAATTTAGGTGATTTCTGAACTTTTGCTACGTAAATGAAAGTTCTCGATTGATAATAATTATAACTTACTTAATTAAAACGACAACACATATACCAGCATTCACTATAATACTAATAATGTATCATCATCATCAACCTATCTTAGTCCACTGCTGGATATAGGCTCATAGGCCTCTTCCATGGCTCCCCAATAATGTACCTACAATACTGTCTAAACCACAGAACAGGTAACTCTCATTTGGTTAAATTTAACCACAGAGCAGTGATTACTCGTTCAATTGTTTTTTTGCAATATACTCGTACCCAATGTGCCCAATTTTTACGGCAATGGTGTCATCTCATTCAAGCTGATACGCGCGAATCATCTAAAAGAAAGAAACGGCATGATTGCCATTGTCAGTTATTGTAATAGGACGAAATTTTCAGGTCACTGTGGCTTTAATTTTTGCCTTCAACCTTTCTATCATTTAACAAACACATAATGGGTTTGAAATAATTAATCAAATTTATTTATTTTTCACACCATTAAATGACACACACGATATAGAAAAACAGTAAGGCTAGTTAAATAATAGGCGGCCTTATCTCTGAAAGTGATATCTTTCAGACAACTTTGAAATGGACACAAATCTAAGAAAAAGCCATAATGTGGCGAGCAATAAAGATTAAATTTACTGTTAGATTACGCGATACACAAACGAGAAAATAAGATAGGTTTTACCAAAGCTCTCCTTTTAATTTCAAGCGAAAATATCTCTTTTCTCATGTTTCATTCGACGTATTAAGAATTCCTTGATTACATAACACGCTCAAAGTATCAAATATCAGACATTTTCTAGGAATATGAGTTCTGAGGTAACAACCCTGATGCAGGGTTTCGTTAGTTTCAGGTTGCTTCCTGAAGTAATCCACAAAAGGTCTTTCGTGTATTTAATTCCCGCTAAAATTAGTAACGCAAAAGTTTGTATGGATAGATGTGTGTATGTTCGTTACTCTATGTAGATACAGTGGCATAGGCTCCCCACTTATACGTTCCCAGTACTGGCACTGGACTTATTCTCTCACAAAGAAAGAAGCAAGGTCATAATGCACCACGCTGGCCTAGTGGGAGTTAACGGTTGAGATGTAGTCACAATATACTTTTTTTTGAACTTGGCGGTTTCTTCATAGATATAATATATGTACATAGATAAACTCTTAATTTAACTTAAATAAGACAAAAACTTCTTTAGAAAAAACCTAAGAAGTTTGTTTCAATTAGTAACTTTATCGCTAAAAGCAATTAGGTTGTGAATTGAAAGGAGATATATAACGTTTTTTTCATCGTTAAAGCAAGATAAGGGCTTCCACACAAAACTGCGATGCGATACAATGCGACGCCGCATCGGAGCAATTTGCATCGAATCGCATCGCATCGCAGTTTTATGTGGGAGCTATTCCTCCACTGCGGCGTCGCATCTCATCGCTTCGCAGTTTTGTGTAGAAACCCTATGTGGTGATGACTTAATTCTAAGTCTGCACATGGACAAATAGTCAGAGGAATAGAATGAGAAATTAAAATTAATAGGGATTCGAACTAACGACCTTGCAATTGTGAATTGGACGGTCTAGCCACTGGCCCAAAATGGCTTTGTCTTTCGACTCTTTCCTCGAAAAACTACGAATACCTAAGTATAGATAAAAATTATGAACAAATATTTATTATAATCTGGAATAATACATATATTATAATACATATGAATTGTATTGTATAAGCTTGTATTGTGAACTCGACTGACATCTGTAATTTATGTGACATGGGTAACTGTTTATTGTTTCAAATTTCAAATTATAAATATTAATTTTGTGATAATTTTAATCCAACCTTGCCAATTTGGCCCCTTGTATGCAATTTCAGCGAGACCTAGTGAATCGATCGAACATTATCTGTACAAGAACTTTGTAACCTAGGCCTACAAGGAGAATAAATGATTTATGATTTATTTATGATTTATACTATTTACTTATTATGGCTAGAAAATCGGGAAATCGGAAATGCGAACGGGAACTACGCGTAAAACATAGGATATTTGCAGTGACCCAATTATTTTTATTCATAGCATTCAAATGTCTGGGTGTTTCTATGTAATAATAAGTATGTATTTAAAATTATATAAGTAGTATATCAGCTATCTGGCCGCCATCATACAAGCTTTGCCTAGTTTGGGGTCAGATAGTGTTGTGTGTGAATTGTCCACCAATATATTTATATTTATATATTTATAGTTAACCTTCTTATCTCACGGAATTAACACAAAACTCGAGTACACCGAAAAAAATTATATTTACAAAGATTTTATCATTATTCAAACCGCTTTCAATAACCCATTTTGAAGGCTTCAATATTGAATACATTTCCGTAAAAAAAATGACGAGAGCACTCAACATCTCTGATTGGATAAAACGTTGAAGTATGGTTCTTGAATTGGATGGTTTTCCTGGAAGGGCTACAATTTTTTTTTTTTATCTTCACGATTTTTATCCAGGTGTACACAACTTTTCTATTGTTCAAGTTTGTGAAGATGAATCTATTTATTCTACTTTTCTAATAATCTTAATATATTTATATAAACCCCACGTCACGATGTTTGTCCGCGATGGATTCCTAAACAAACTACTTAACCGATTTTAAATTAAATTGGCACAACGTGAGCAGTCTGGCCCAACTTGAGAGATAGGATAGTTTTTTTTTCGATTAATAGTCCTTATATGACGAAATCCGAGCGAAGCCGGGACGGGCCGCTAGTCCTACTAATATTATAAATGTGAATGTATGGATGTTTGGATGTTTGTTGCTCAATCACGTCCTAACATATGAACGGATCAGGCTGAATTTCGGAACACAGATAGATTATAGTCTGGAAGAACACATATACTACTTTTTATCCCGGAAAAACAACGGGAACAACGGGAACGGGAACTTCGCGGGGCGCTGCTAGTACACATATGTATATGTATGTATATAGTGGCTTAGTTGGCAGTAAGTACCTATGTCAGCGAGCTCGTGGGTCGTGGGTTCGATTCTCACCCAGGGTAAACATTTGTGTGATGTGTTTCTTTTTTTTTATAGTGAAGAGTGACGAGACGAGTAGGACATGTGCCTGATGGCAAGCAACGTGCCTGCCATATAACAGCACAGTGACACGCAGCTATTGGATCATGAAAAGTCCAAATCATTACCTAGCACTTCACTGCGCTCGTCACCTTAGAGAGAAGAGATCTAAGATGTTATGTCTCTAAGTCCTGTAATTTTACTGGAAACATTAACCTTCAAACCGGAACACAGTAATGCTTGAACTTTACTGCTTGGCGGTAGAATAACTGGCAAAGGTGAGGTACTTCCCCAGGTGGATTCTGCTGAGAGTTCTACCACTACTAAAATTATATGGTTAATAATATATAAATATATAAAAAAAGGTGGACAATTAACACACAACACTATCTGATCCCAAATTAAGCAAAGCTTATACTATGGCGGCCAGATGGCTGATATAATACTTAGATAGTTTTAAATACATACTTATTATACATAGAAATACCCAGACACAGTGCAAACATCTGAACTCAACACAAATATTTTCACTGGGTGGGAATCGAACCAACGACCCTCTGCTTCGCAGGCAGAGCTACTACCCACTAAGCCACGAGGTCAGTCAAATCATGTAAAAAAGTGTGTATTTACAGCATAGATTTCAATTTATTTTGCTAAAATATTATGACGTCTTTGATTTACAGTTATATAAGTTATGAGTATTATATAAATGTAAGTATTTGTTTAGTTTGAGGCTGTTGTGTGAGAAATATCCACCAATATTTATATATTCAATCTAAATTACCGTGTTTGAGATTTGAAATTACGCCCTTATATTTTCTGCATGTCAGTGATTGTATAAAGAAGCGGTGGTGCCTGGATAGTTAATAGTTTTGAACTATGTCTTCAGAGTGGGATCCAACATTTAAATTTTGTCACACGTTTTTTAAAAGGATATTTATTAACTCATCATCATCATCTGCAGCCCGCAGACGTCCACTGCTGGACATGGGCCACCCCCAATGATTTCCACAATTACCGGTCTTGTGCCGCCTCCATCCACCGACGTCCCGCGACCGAGACAACATCATCGGTCCATCCTGTGGGGTCCGTCCTACTCTACGTCTGCCAGTTCGTGGTCGCCATTCGACAACCTTCATTAATTACAATCGCTCAAATACTAAAGAATTATAGTAGTAGGACTATTTGCAGAGTCCGCCTGGGCAAGTACCACAACATTGCCACTTATTCTACCATGCGGTAGTGTGATGTTATAAATCTCGTTTATGAGGAGGCATTAGGTACACGTCTAAATCCTAAAATATATTTTTCTCAAGATTTATTCCACAAGTACAGGTAGTTCTATTATTAACATCGTCAAAGATTTAACTATGTCATTTTTAACCGACTTCAAAAAAGAACGAGGTTCTCAATTCGGTTGTATGTTTTTTGTATTTACATAAATATGTTCCGCTTGAAATTGAAATCTGGTTTTGGTTTTTCGGAGTAAATACATTATTACACATAACATTTAAATACTATTTAACAAAGTACCTATTTGCAATTGGTTTCAATCTATATAAAATATCCATATACAAATATACAACAAAACAAACAAACACAAACGTCTTCTATATAATAGGTAGTCTTCTACCTTACTAATGGTTTTTTAGTGAAATTTGAGACTAGAATCATATTCTTTCTAAAGATTAGGGTTAAGAAAAGAGCAATAAAATGAGGAGGCCGACATAACAGTACCCACACACGAAACTTTAACAATTACATTTCATTACATAAGGCCGCACACAAGTACAGCTAAGGGTCTGTTACACCAGAAGTTTTCAACGGGCGAAGTTAAGCTCTGTATTTTATTGTGATTGTTCTTAATATTTTTAAGGAGACGTATTTTCTTTCCGGTACGACTTTTTGGAAAATCTTAAATTAATAAAAAAAATTTCATTGTAAAATGTTTAGAAATACTTTTAGCACAAAACTCATTGTGGGTTTTGTAAGAATTTCAGAACGAGGCGTTTTCAGACGAGATAAAATCCCTATCTGACACTTGACAAAATTTACAAATATTGTTTTTATCAAAATCTAAGTTATGCCATGTAAATTAGGTTGACTTATATTTTGAGTCGTTAAATTCCTAAAACTGATGAGTTGGTTTTGTGTGGCTAGATAAGTAATATATGTTTGAATTTAGAAGCAATCTCTTCCAGGCAACCGTAGTATGGAATGAGATTTTTGAGAAATGAGCCTACATTAAAATAAGGCAGAATTGTTCCGGTCATCGGCCAAAAGATTCAGGCGCATCCCTATCGCGAAAGCGAGGCGCATTGCGGTGAGGGTACAATCGAAACTTATTCAAAGAGAATAAAAGTCGTAACAATATGCAATGGCGGCTTTACCAGTACAAAGCGAATAAACCGCTTTTAGTTGGTTCTTAGTTTTGTAAAGAAATTGAGGTTATTGAATGCCAGTTTTATAGAGAAACTTCTGGTTTGCTTACTCTTTTAGACAGGGTTACGCAAATTTGCTTTAATAAACCAAAATACCAGTTAAATTTGATATTTACTTATCGAAATAAAAATACCATCGTTATTAACAGACTTGTACTGATCGAATTGTAGAATGAATACCTACTATTTGTGTGCTCTTTCTTTTGTTTTCATCTTAGTAACAGAAGTGTTAATTGTTTATATATGAATAAAGAACTTTGATTTCCGAATTGCGGTAATTTTATACTTAATTGTTCGGTGAGAGAAGTACCTGTCACATTTTTGCCAGTTATTCTACCTACAAGTTGTAATGTGCAAATATTGGTATATTCTAGTTTGAAAACCAATGGTTCCCATTACAAGACATAGAAATAACTTAGATTAGGTACTGTACTGTAATGGGTAAGTGTGTTGATTACTAGGTATACCTACACAAACCTTGCTCGTGCAATAAGTTTTCATGTATAAATACAGAAATATAAAATATCGTTAGCTCTATGTAAAGTAATAAATACTGAAAGTAAAGTAGGTAATGAGGTTTCGTTTTGGTGCTTAGAGTAGTAAGAAATATTTGTATGAGTTTTTGGTGCGATATCCTAACACTACGGTATGCGGTAGTGACAGTTTTATAACTATTAAACTCTTTTATTTATAAATGCTATTTTTTCTTTATTGCCAAGTAACTGAGCAATAGTTTTGTCAGGTATTTTCTGTAAAAACAGTTGGCTTGAAATAAATTCATAAAACTGATTCCAATTACAATCAACCAATGAATTTAAATGTCTACAATTCGATTGCGTTCAATATCGGCTACAATTCAATAATCAACATCGATTCAAAAGAAATGAATCGAATAAAAGTCGTTATTGCGGTCCATTAACTTATTTATGTATTATTTCGTTTGGAATGTAACTTTTAATGCAAATTCGTTAACAATGCAACCATCGATTATTCGATTTCGTTTCTCAATCGGATCGCTGTCCTTTAAGGCCTGTTTTCATTTTGATTAGTACGCGTGCGAGTGAGTAGTGCAGGTGTTGAGTGATTGGTAGCAAACACGTGTGGACACAGATTGATTATTGCGAGTGCATAGTAATCAGTCACTCGCACTCGCAATCGCACTCGCACTCACACTCGCAATAATCAAAATGCAAACCGGCCTTTAGGTTGGTGTGGTTTTGTGGTCTTAGAAAATTCACATTTATAGAATAAACATAATTAAAGCGTAGTGGCTTAGTGGCGAGAAGGTTCGTTTTGTCAATCGTAAGGTCGTAGTTTCGAATCTCACCTGCGTCTCTGAGTATTTGTCATGGGGCATATGTACAATCTAACATTACCACTGAGTTTAAAAGTGAAGATATGATGAAATTGGCATTTTCCAAGACATATTTTCATGGTATTTGTCATCTAACCACGTGAACTTGACCAGTGTTGGTGTTTATGTTCTTGACTTTGTCCTTGTGAGAGAACGTCCCGTGTCCAGCAATGAGAACATAAAAGTGGACTGCTTAGCCATATCTCAAACAATGAATTAAATATTTACGATTTTTTTAAGCTATATAAGTATGAAAACTAATGTGGTTGTTAGTTTTTACAGATATTTAATTAAATCACCAGGTAACTCGCATGTGATATGGTTGATCTGACTCAAGTCTCAAGCCCCAGCCCCAGCAAGCCAAGCCAAAGTCCATAATCTGATCTGGTATAATCTGAGGTGCCCTTGCGGTGTTTGAGTTGCTTAGTCATTGTACAATCTCATTCGACTCGTTGAATTCGAAAATTCGAAGCAAGTATTAGTATCAGTTATTTCGGGAAAGAGATGAAAAAATATTTGACAAATTATGTGATAATATTTGCAGAGCATAAGGTATTATGTTATCATCTAATTACTCAATGAGTATGACTCCGATTTTGTTTGATATATACCTAGGTAATAACCACTTCTAAGGCAGCGTTTTCACTGACACGGAGCTGGGCGGAGAGGAGCGGAGAAGAGCGGTGAAAAGTGGTGGGTGTTTCCACTGAAGCGGAGTAGAGCGGAGTAGTGAAGCAGCGGAGCGGAGTGACGCGGAGCGGAGTGAAGCGGAGTGGAGTGAAGCGGAGCGGAGTGAAGCGGAGCGGAGCATACTTTTGGAATTGCGTATGTTTGCTCTCAGTTACACTCAATCTCTCAGAGAGAGCATACGTTATGTTGCGCGAGTCAAGTGGCGTGGCGTTGTACACACACCCCCGTACCCCGGTACCCAGCTGCTGTCCCCCGCACCGCACCGCCCCGCTGTCCTCCGCTCCGCACGCACCACCCCGCTGTCCACCGCTACGCATCACCTCGCTGTATTTCTATGAAGAATATCCGTTCAGTCACTCCGCTCGTGCTGTTTCCATTGAAGCGGAGCGGAGATTTCGAGCATAGTGATTGGTCTATTCATGCACCACTAAGTACCGCTCCGCCGAGCTCTGCGTCAGTGGAAACGCAACCTAAGAAGAATTTGCTATAAATTAGCTCAACACTCTGGATTCGGTAGAGCGACACTCCAAGAGGATCATAACCCACAACGCACTAGCTAATAGAAAAAAACACAAAACCTTCGACACAAGTAGCGAGTTTTCATATTGCAACGTCTCCTTTTTGATGATTGGTTGTGAGAGCTGTTTGAACGGATTCCTCCCTCCAAGTCCCACCTCAAAACATTGAATCAGATATTTCACTCTAACAATGTTAATTTCTCCAAGATCTCAATGTTTAATACATGATACGAACTGAAAAAAAATTACATGCTCTCTTACCCTCAAAATTAACTGAAAAATAAATATAATCTGGATGATAAGACAACCTAAAAAAATAAATTATTGGTTTACGTCTAAGCTGATGTTTTGCGACGATGCCGTCTACAATGGAGCGTGCTTACCCAAAAGAAATGCATCCTTAGCCATATCAACCATATCCATTTCGTCAAATAAAATAACTTTATTGCTGGCCTCTATATTTTTAAATTTTTGAATGAGACTTATTTCTATGGTTTATCCTATTAGTCAATGTTGCTATGAACCAATAACTGAATCCCACTACAATAGAAATGCGGATTTAAAAATCATACCAAACGGAACTTTTCAAGCTGCCTTTTGACGTACAAACGAAATGAATAATCCTTCCATTCACCCTCGAACTCAAAACAATAGATTCCATCAAGAATAACGACGGCATTAAACAAAACAGGTCATTTCTCAGCGAGAATTCATCTCCCTTCAAAGAAAATTGCGTCACGATTTATCTAACGCTTCACGTTGAATTAATAACTTCAGGAGTGACTTAAAATAATCTTTTATACGCCAATACCTATTGTTTGTTTGAAGAGCAGTATTTAATCGAGAGGTATTTACACTCGTCTAACTCTTCATTCACACTTTACGCCTCTAAATGTTAATTACGACTATTTAAAACATTTCAATAGATAGATTTAAACTCTTTGTTGTCTTCAATACAAGGATTAAACAAAAGAACACATTCTTGAAGCAAATGAAAATCTACAAGTCATAATATTTTCCAGGCAATCGAATATACATAAAAGTTATCAGAATAAAGGTTAACTTGAAAATTCTACCCACAGACTGTTAGGTAGCCTCAGTGGGCGGACTTACTTGTCAACAAAACTCAACTTACGGTAGACTGGCCATTCAACCGCTTCAGTTGTAAATTCCAGAGTAATTTCTTAGAAACTCAATCAACCAACTATCAACAACTTCGTTACAATATTGATAAAATACAAGAACTTGACAAATTCTGAGAAAAGATAAAAAGCAACTATTACACCAGAACCCAGGCAGTAAGATAAATACAACCCTACTTCCGTATACAGACAAAACTGTTCAATAACATAGTCTATTTATTTTTAATCCCCCACGGCGAGTATTTTCAATCAATACCACACATTTTCCGCACGCGAGTCCCCGGGAATCCCCTGGGGGTTCCGGGGTTCATTAATCACTAGACCTCTGTGGGTTGGCCTCAAAAATTCATCACCCCAGCACTATTCCGTTTTTCCTTGTCCCGCTGACCAGTCATTGTTGATTCTGTTGATAGATTACAATGGTTTTAACCGGCTTGAAGAAAATAATGTTCTGAATTTTTTACTGTTTGACCTACCAGGATACAGCCAACCGTGGTAGGTGGCTAAATTAGAAAACTGTCTGCATTATCACCCTATTTTATTAGCTAACTGATGGATCTCAGGACCTTCTCTCATAAAGCAAAGTCCACCTTCTCTCGTAGTCCATTACGCTGGCAGATGACTTATTATGTTCATATGCTCTCAAAACACGTTTTTCTAGGAGCACGTCGGTTTCCTCCCGATGTTCTCTCCTTCACCGATGAAACCAGTCAGTGGTGGTGACGATAAATTTGTACATTTTACTACTTACATCTTACTATTTGCACTGAGAAAAATACTCAGCGGTGCTGGCAAGATTTTACCTACGACAACATCACGATCGTGAAATGTGATGTTTGAGAAACTATGCCCTTAGTCAGTTTTCTGGTGGTCACCAGAAAGTATGAAATGAAATGAAATGAAATGAAAAAAATGAAATAATTTTATTGTCATGTCAGTCACAAACACACATCATTCGTTACAATAAGCATGAGTTTCTGTACAGACTCGTCATAAGTAATATAATAATTATTAAAGTTCTTGATCACGTTTATGATCATGTTATGATCATCGTAAAGCCATACGCATTACAAAAAAAGCGACAGTGTTCAGTTTGAGCATATATTTGGAATGCGGCGGTTAAGACATGGCTTCTTCAGTCCTACGATAGTTACAAGCATATTTTTCATAAGTAATGACATCATCATCCACAGCTATCTCTATCCCACTGCTAGGTATAGGCCTCTCTTTTCTCATGCCATGTTCCTCGGTCCTGTGCCAATCAAGTCCAGGTTGGACCCGAGATAGAAACGATATTGTCGACCCATCTTGCAGCTGCACATCCTACACTCCGCTAAGTAATCAGACTAATGTTAAAAAGGCATTCTCCTCGTGCACTCTCTTTCTTGGAAATGTCTGCCGGATGCAATTGAAATTTAAGGCGGGCTGGACCAACCAACTAATTAATTAATTAAAATGTGTAACAACCATGTTAGTTAGTTAAAACCAACTATGTATAACTAGGTAGGGGACAAAAATACGGGTACAATACCTTCTTTGCCATTCAAAAGGTTCTTTGCTCTCATGAAATACATACCTATAGACTGTATAGACCGTGTTTTAAAACCAAAAGCATTTTATTATTTCTCTAAAACCTATCCGACTTTCGACTTAAAACGAAACTAACAATTTTTAAGAATAATTGCACAAATTTCGCTCCAGGATTCCTGTCATCGCCAGATCGTAGTAGCCTTTTTGGGTCATGCTTCATTCTCTTTGCCTAAAATCTTTTGCGTCATTAAGCGGCGAAAAAACATTTGTGGCTTAAGTTTTCATTGCCTTTCATTTCACTTGCAGCAAGACGAGTAGATTTATCAGGAACGGGACGGAAGGATTCAGCCACAGTTAAGAATTTTGACAGTAAAGATTTTTTTAATATAATTTATACGACTTCAGTATACCAGGTTGTCTGATGCAGTGGTGTGTTAAACTAACACTAACATATTGAGAGAATATCTAAATTTGTAGTAGTAGAACTAATTTGCATAGTACGCCTGGGGAAGTCCCACGCATTCGCCAGTTGTTCTACGGCCAAACAGTAATGTGAAAACATCACTGTGTTCCGGTTTGAAAGGCAAGATTTTCAGTGAAATAACATAGGTTAAAGATAAAAAACATAATATCATATCTTTGCGTGACGAGCGTAGTACAGTGTTAGGTAATGATTCAAAATCTTCATGTTCCAATTCAATCAAGCTCCGTGTAACTGTGCTGTTATGGGCAGCCATGTTGCTTACCATCATGCGCATGTCCTGCTTGTTTCATCACTATACAATAAAAAAATGTGAGGTCGTAGGTCCAAATATCACCTGCACCCCTGAATGTTCTTTCAAGGGCAGGTGTACATGTTTATCATATTATACTGGTGGTGGCACCACTCAATTCCCGAACGGCCAAATGTGGCCGAGATTTTAGACTGAGCTTCGTGGTCGAACGGTCGGGAGGCGCGGGGCTAATGATGAAAGAAAAACGTCGTGAGGAAACAAACATTTTCCGAAAAATACATCAGGAAATTATTATTTTGCATCTACAACATAATCACGGAATAGGTAAAGAGATACTCTCAATATTTGAATCATCATCAACTTACAGTAGGGATGTGGGTAGAAATAAAACGTCTTTGCTCGTCTTGTAACTATATGTTATTTATGTAAAAATACTAAAGATTATTGTAATGATAAAATAGGATAGGAACTAGGATATGAAACTTGAAATAGGATATGTAACTTTTTTGGAACAAAGTTCCTTACGGCAAGTTTGGAGAAGATTGTGATTTCACCTACGAAAAAATCTGTGTGCGATGCGTGCGCCAAAACATGTTTTCGCTTCAAAACCGCATTTTCTTGCAATTTTGTTATGCTTATTTGTAGATTATCCGAAGCACCTTAATTCCTACCTAGTGTCCAACGACACCAGGTAGGAATTAAGGTTTTTGAAGTGAAAACTTCTTTTGGCGCACCTAGACAGATTTGACGTGGGCTGTGAATTGAATTCTAGCGTCACGCTCGGGTATGATAAGATATCTTCGGGTAAACTCGGGACCATAGCCATTGACCATCTAGAAGTGCGTCAACCACTGGGAAATGCTAAAAGGGCGTGGCCTGCCCATCATGGCATGGTCATCTAGAAATGCGTCAACCAATGGGAAATGCTGACGCATTTCTAGGTGGTCATGCCATGATGACCAGGCCACACCCTCCGGTTACACCCGTGTAGTTTCCAAAGTAAGCTTTCAAATTCTGAGTTATAAGTTTTCACTTCTATCGGCAGTTCCTATGACTACCATTTTTTTTTCGTGTTCATACGCCTAAAATTTTAACAGGTATAGATTTAGCTAAGATTGCTTTGCGATGGTTTTACACTGTGACCCGCCGTATAAAAGGCAAAACCCTTTTGGCCTCCTTAGTTTAGAACAATGGCGGCCAACAATGCTCGACATAACAGGCTCTTCATTGTGTCAGCGGACATCTCGCTGAATGAACCCGGCAGCTAACAAATTCTTAAAATGAAGACTTCGGCCGTATTGTTTATTTAAAGTGGCGGAAGGTTGGATAAATGGAAATAATAATCATCTTAGTCAGTACGTAGGTTTATCAATGTTTGTTTTAATTTTTATGAAATTTGTGTACCGTAGTCAAAGAAGAGAACGCCTTATTTACAACAAGTAGGTGTTAATTTTGTATTCATATTATTTTATGTTTTGTTGACCGCCATTAGCAAATATGTTACCATATGTTTGTGTTGACATTAAAAACGAATCTTGTTTGTATGTTGAGGACAATAAATATTATCTATATTATAATCTATCATATTTTTGTTATGACGATATTGTTATATTGTATACTAGCGGCCCGTTCCGGCTTTGCTCGGAGCCTATGACACTCAGCAATAATGTGGCTTTCTATTGGTGAAAGAATTTTTAAAATCGGTTCAGTAGATCCCGAGATTACCCCTTACAATTTAACAAACACACAAACTTACTTCTTTATAATATTAGTATAGAAGTAAAGATTAATACGTATAAAGCAAAGATAAAACAATAGTTATTACGTAAGTAAAAGTGAGGACAAAGTTATATTGTTCGTTACAACATAACTTTGTACTAAGTTTTATAAAGTCCTCACTATTGTCTTCGTCTTAATTTTCCTGTTTTCAATGTTTATCAGGAATACATCTGTCTGTCAGCAATATCAATACCCCAATAATTTTACCGATTATCCCAGATTTATTATCTAGTCATGAACGTGAAACGTTACTTTAATATTTTATTCGGTACGGTAAAACATTCATCTGGTCAGCTTCTATCATTGAGTAACTATGGCTTCTATGGAGATAATGCTAGAACTCAATTAGTTTTGCGTCAATTGTGTAACAATTTCTATTGTGGCTCACCCTTTCATTTGATTCTTATTTTGGCTGTAGTAATATAATAATATTACTTCTACGCCCCATATTTACTATCTTTCCACTGCTATTCCTAACTTATACGCTCAGGAATATATACCAACGTTTACAGGCTTAGAGAGCAGGCAGGTTATTGTCGACTGATTTTATTTACTGTTCTTTTTCTCTGCTGTGACGCTTTTTTATTGTTAATGTTGTTATTCTGGATCTGTAAATGTGTTTGGAGGAAATAAAGTAACTATAACTATTACAGTATGGACGCAGTAAACTAATTTATCAGATTTTTAATTTATTTAAGTCAATTCATCATTAGGCTATATTGTTAGAATGAAATAAATGTTTTATTTATTTATTAATTTGCACCTCACAGATTTACCGACGCAGATCCAGTTCTCGTTATTTTGAAAATAAAAGTAGCATATCTGTTGTATCTGACTATAATCTTAACTGAATCCGTTCAGACGATCAAACTTGATTAAGCAACAAATATCTAACCCTTCTTTGCTTGATTTTTTCTTTATTGGTGAAATAAATCAGGGTGATATAATTCAAGTTCAAAATTAAAGGAAAAATATAAAAAAAAATATTACATGTATTTAAGGTATAATTTTAGCAAAAAACAATACTATGGAAATTTCCATCATCATGCAAAGTGAGATCATTAGCTTAGTACTAAATAAAACAAAAGAGAATATAATTGGATTTTTATTATTCTTTATGATAATTAACAAAACAAAATTTATTTTTATTTAGACAAATTGACTCCACATTTACTACAAGAAATTGTAGAATACCCTTTACATTTAGGATATTTGCACCGGAGTGACCCACCCACTGTTGGAAGATAGGGGAGAAAATTTGAGCTTCCTCAGAGCCCCTTCGTACGACCAAACAAATGCAACTGACAGTTGGGGACATCCTGTTCCTAGTTTGACTGTTCAAACCGGCTCCGAAAGGGCACAGAAGAGAGCAGCCGCGGAAAAAGCCGCAGGCAATCAAAGCGGCAGCCGAGGAACGAACGCAACTTTCGTGACTGCCTTCCACGCAGCAGCCAGGAGCATACTCCGAATTACATCCCATTCATCACACCCCTTGACGACAAAGACCCTCAGCTTCACAGCAACAAATAAGCCGAACGAGAGCCGATATGGGTCAGGTAGAACCGCCCCGCTATGTCACGGCTTCGGAGCCGCGGAGCCATGCACGTAACGCCTTCATCGAATTCATAGCCACACTGAGAGCGACAAGACAAGTCAACCTCAAGACCTGCGAAAACATCTTGCAGTCCTATAGGCTAGGAAGTCAAAGCCTCTTAAAGGCGAAACTCGAGGAGGCCGAACCAGCTATTTACAATAATGTCACTTCTTGGGTCATCAAGGGAACCATGATAGGACAGTATATGGCAGCTTACAGTGCAGAAAATGGCTTCGTGACACTGAACGAGATAGAGACAGAGCGCGCGGGAGTGCCTGTTTATGCGACACTACAAAACGACCCAGTTGTAGTTACTGCCCGATGCACCAAGATTATGCTGGACGATAAGATCCTAGAGATTGCCAAGAACATCGAAAGGAACTCAAACGTCTAAGCTGGTTGGGAAAACTGGGAGGTACCGAGAATACAGTGGGTCAACGGAGTTCCAGGATGTGGAAAGACAACATGGGTGACAAGAAACTTTGATGTGGACAAGGACGCCATCATCACCACAACAACTGAGGTAGCAAAAGATCTAAGAGCTAAAAGAGCTAAAAGCTATCGCACCGTATCGGAAATCTGGTCAAAACCAGAGTGCGAACCATGGCTTCTGCTCTGGTAAATGGTTTCGGAAGAGAAAGTTTCAGATTTCACATTCGAACCGAGTAAACTATGTTTACTTCTATAGTAAACTATGTTTACTTCTATAGTTTATAGCGAGCGTTTTTTTAAGTTTGTTTAAAATAACAGTTTTGCCGGAATCTAGTGTTGGATTACACATGTTTTTGTTTTCAGCGTATCAACACTGAATTTGTAAAAAAGAGCTGTCCCAATCATATTTTCGATTCCTAGAGGCAATTTCGTATGAAATAGAAGTTATTTACGCAATCCATGCTCCCTTAAAAATAAATAATAATATCGTTTTTTTGTTTTTCACAGAGCTTCATCTAGTCTCAAACTTAGGAAAGCTTGTATTATTGAAGCCAGAGAGAGTTATGATTTAAAATTATGAATGTACTGTGTACGAAACATGGTATTTTTTGAAGTATGCAGAAACCTCTAGTCATAGAATACACATCCGCATTCATCATAATAAATATAAATATTTATATTGGATGGGAACCGAACCAATGACAGCTCAGCGGATAAATTCACTGCCAACTGAGAAAACATTGTTGGTAAGGATAGGTAATATCGTCTTTTTTCGGCTTACTTCAAATAAATGGACTATTTGCGTGATTCCTACATTTTAGATTGATTCTTAGAGACAGAGACGAACTTCTTAGCATTTCATGGATTTACCGTGCGGGTGCCGGGTCCATAGTGTGGCAGAGAGAGAAATCTCAAGTAGACCCCTAGACTTGTGACTCGGGCGTAGGTTTAAAAGGGGCCCCTTTTGTGACGTACGTCAACACTCACCTTCACTACTCATATTTCTCTCCCTGCCCAGCCAAATCCGATATGATCCTACTAGTGCAGCTTTAGATACTCGTTCTAGTATAGAACTTATTGCACTTCTGGACAAGCCAAGGCCAACGTATCCGTCCGCAGATCATAAAATCATAACTTCAATTTCTGTACTTTTGTTATCCTTATAAGTTTGATAGAAAACAAAACAAGGAACTCTCCCGTCAAAATTCAAGTTTCAAAAAGATATCACCAGCCTCATCCCAGGCTGTTACCCCTAATATATGGAGGTCACACTCTGAAATGTCGGATCAACAGAAAAAAGTGTGGAAATATGGAACAGGGGAATGATACCAGCATTTCGACCCTTGTCAAAATAATCCAAACGATGTTATTTGGAAATAAATAGGTGCCTACATTGAACCTAATTTGCATGGGACCGCTTTTTGTCATAGATCTTTGAAGGATGAGGCTTTTGTAAATGAAGTTGAGGTTGCATCAAATTATTTAAATGGGGCAAACTGAACTATAAACTTTAGACAAATTGACTAGAAACGTTAAAATACAGTCATGTTCCTTAAAAATACAAATTCTAATAGTCAGGAAAACTGACTGCTATTCTAATAGTTATCGTAATATGATATTTTTACAAAATATAGTACTTTACTAATATTATAAAGTTTGGATATTTGTTGCTCAATCGCGTAGTTAATCTCATGCGTTTGTCAGTAGTGAATAAGAGGGCGAAAACTAAAAGTAGTGAAAGAGATAGGACTCTTTGCATAGTCCAACTAGGAAATACTACACCTTTGTCTGTTATTTAACTGCCAAGCAGTATTGCGCAAACGTCACTGTAGTCCGGTTTTAAGGGCAAAATTTCCAGAAAAGATATAGTGCATAGACATCATCTCAAATCGCTGGGTGACGAGTAAAGTGCAGTAAGTACTAGGTAGTAATTTGTACTCTTCTAATTTCAAAAGCTGTGTGACGCTGTGCTGTTATGGACAAACGTGCTACTTACCATCAGACAGATGTCCAGCTCGTCCGTCACTCTATACTACAAAAAACGCTGGTATACTTAATAGCGGGTGGCTGCTATGTCCGTTACGCTGTTAACTGCTGGTGGCTGCAAAGTGATTTCACTCTGCACTCTGTAAAAGTGACGTCAAAGGATTCAATTTAAATAACATCAAAAGCTCCATAATTTCATGCGCCCCTGTTAAATATTTCGCATTCACAACGTGCTTCTGTTATGATTAAAAAACTTGATGTTTTCTGTTTTGCGGGTTCTAAATCAATGTTATTTGACAGAGGGAAATAAATTGAAATCATGGATTAAATGATTACCTGCTTCAAGAAAAATATGGTATTACTGTTTAATAATTACTGAATTTTCAATATATCTAATAATTACAGCGCCCCGCGGTATTACTCTCGTAGTTCCCGTTCCCGTTGTTCTCGTTATTTTAATATTTTTTTATAATAAACTAGCTGACCCGGTGAACTTCGTACCACCATATATTTTTTCGTCTACATTTTCTAAATTTTCTATTGTACAAATCTTGTCCCGACAATAACAAATACATAAAACAAAGATACATACATTTCGAAGATCCATTTTTAGGGTTCCGTAAAACGTACTAACTGAACCCTCATGGGTTCGTCATGCATGTCTATCTGTCCAAACTTGAAATTTGGTAAGAGATGTATTATGTGAACCGCATTAAGTATTTTCATCATCATCAACAGCCCACTAAACGTTCCCACTGCTGGGACTCGGGGCCTTCTCTCGCAAGGAGAGAGTTTAGGCCATAATCCACCACGCTGGCCCAGTGTGGGTTGGTGGATGACACATGACTTCGAAAGATTCTAGGTACATGTCGGTTTCCTCACGATGTTTTCCTTTACCGTTTTAAGTTAGCGGCATTACGCACATGACTTCGAAATAGGCAGTAATTAAGTATTTTATTAATAACATGTCAACGTATATAAGCATTTAAAAGTAAGTAATCCTTTTATTGTGTTGTGTGTGAATTGTCCACCAATATTTATTATTATTTATTATTATTATTTATTATTGTTAATCAAGCTATTACCAAAATTTTTTTCATTGTAGTGCTTGGTGATATACGATATTTTTTGTTTGATTACCTGGCACATATACTAACGAATCTGATGGTTTTCGAACACGGGATGGCCATATGCAACATACAATTGACCATGATGGGTTTTCTACATTAATACTACAACACGCTCAGCGTCTTGTGCATCGTTTAGGATACACACTGTCATAAGGAGTATGTATAGTTTATGGTACACATTCCCTATTTCAGTTAAAGCAGTGTGTATCCGAAATGCGCACGCTTTCTATACATTTTCCCAGTGGTTTTGGGTTGGTGATCGAACAATCAGTTAAGGAGATATTAGAAGATAAATAAAAATCACCTTTAAATAATTTTATTCAAAAGAAGAAACTTACTTAGAAACTAAATAATCTATTTTTTAGGTTCAAAATAAATCAGTGAATATTATTGAAACAGTTTTGACACGAAAAACTTTCACATACATAGCATTTAGTAGTTGTTTGAGCTGCTCTGAAAGTCTTGCCAGCAATAATTTTCCTGTCATACTTTTTATAGCACCTCTGCACATCTTCAGCGAACAATTTTCTATCCAATTTTGTTCTTTATGAGATAATGTTTTCTATTAGACGGTCTTTTTGTCATAATAGTGGCTGGTGACACTTCATCTCCGGCTGACTGAGCAGATCGTTTTAGTAAAACTTCAATTATTTGTTCCCTAAATTAAGTGATAGTAAGTTTCTTGAGATAATATTTGGTTGAATAATAAATATGTATTCAACAGAGAAACAAAGATAAATAATATTACGGAATATGTGTCTTTATTGATACACATGGCCACTATTTCCCAGGCCACGTGTATCAAAAAATATACACACCGGTAAAAAAGAAAGGGATGACGGGGGAGGGGGTGTGATTATTTTCTATACTATTTTAACACCTCACAACTCAAACACTCAAAAAACAAAAATTGAAAGTTGTGAAAATTTGGTGGTATTTGCATATAGAGCTTGGCGCTGAGCGTGTTAAGGTTGCCCCTGGGACAAAGCAAAAGCATGAAGCACTGGAAACTGTAGTCGTTTAAACTCAATTGGTACATCAGTCGAAATGTTTTGGATGAGTGGTATCTAAACGTCTTTTATACTTTCCTTTCAGTATAGTTGCTCCTATCATGTTGTTCAGTATTTTTTATAGCTAACCATGTGCCGTTGCAAAGACGCGGTTCATTGCATTTTGCACCATTTTTACGACCGATTCAACTTTTAATTGAAGATTGTTGTGAGGTGGCAATCATGACAAATCCAGCGAGTTCAAAAATTCCGGTGGATAGCTGACGACATCATCTTGATTAGTCACCGAATCAACTGATTTATAAATCCTAATCCGCCTGTAAATTGTTCTTGAGTTTTGAAATTTAATTCATTTGCATTTATCTCATTTACATAGGTAATGTTAGTATTTATTTATCATGTGGCTGTCTTGTCCCAATGTTGGGCAACGCCTTCCCTACCTTCCTTCTAATTTTCCCTATCTATGGCTAATATACAGTCCAGTCTTTCCGATGTCGTCTTGCCATCGGCATCGTTTCTTTGGTCTGCCGCGTCGTCGTTGGCAAACTGGCTTCTTCCGCGTAGTAATTATGGCCCAATAATCATCCGACATGCGGCAAACATGACCAGCCCGATCCCACTTCAAATTGGCTGCTCTGCTTTTTGAGTTACATCGGCTATTCCGGTTTTGGAACACAGTATGGTGTTTCGTATTCTGTCCGTTAGTTTTACTCCAAAAATACTGCGTTCCACAGCCCTTGGCAAACGTGTGTATTTAAATAATTTTGCACAGATAGGGATATTAAATTAACAATTCAAAATAATAAACTTTTGGTAACATGGTTTGTTTTTGACTGACACTTGATTGATATAATGACGTGAAACTGACGCATTTTACGTCGCGTGCCGAAACTAAATCAAAATAAATAATATCGAGAAGCCGACCAAATTGAAAACCACTAATAATGATATATGAGTCTTACGTTTTGTGACTATTCAGTTTGATCTGGTTCGCGATATTATCACTTTTGTTGAGTTTCTTCTGAGTGAGTTTCGGAATGCGACACTATTTAGTTCCTCCTATCCTTCAACGCAACACGCACACTGTTTTGATAGATATGATGGAATTTGAACTTTGTGCAGCGGGACCAAAGTGCAAATTGACTCCTTGATGTTAGGAACACACATATATCTAAGTGAGTGCTTGTTATTTAATATGAACTTTATTCCATAGCAATAAAGCTCAAATTGCCTTAACATTTTAGTTAGAAAACGCGTGTATGGAATAGCACTTTATTTAATATTATGAACTTTATTTCATAGCTATAAAGCTCAAATTGCCTTAACATTTTAGTTAGAAAACGTGTGTATGGGAAAAAAAAGAAAAGGGCTGTTTTCAGAGTTTTCCCGACAATTATTCGTTTTTAGGGTTCCGTAAAACGTAAAAACGGAACCCTTATAGATTCGTCATGTCTGTCTGTCTGTCTGTCTATCTGTCTGTCTGTCTGTCCGTCCGTATGTCACAGCCACTTTTTGCCGAAACTATGAGAACTACACTGTTGAAACTTGGTAAGTAGATGTATTCTGTGAACCGCATTAAGATTTTTACAAAATTTAAAAAAAAAAACAAAAATTAGGGGTGCCCCCCATACTGAGAACTGAAGCTCAAAAATTATTTTTTCATCTAACCTACACGTGTGGGGTGTTTATCGATAGGTCTTAAAAAATGATGTTGAGGTTTCTAAAATAATTTTTGTCTACACTGAATAACTTGCGCGAGAGACGCTTCCAAAGTGGTAAAATATGTGTCCCCCCCCCTCTAACTTCTAAAGTAAGAGAATGAAAAAACTAAAAAAAATATATGATGTACATTACCATGAAAACTACCAACGAAAATTAGTTTGAACTCGATCTGATGAGTAGTTTTTTTTTAGTACGTCATGAATACACTATTATTAAAACTTCGATCAAAGTTACAACGAACTACAAGAACTATGTGTACTATGTATATTATGTTACTTGCTGAAACGGAACCCTTCATGGGCGAGTCCAACTCGCACTTGGCAACTTTATTTTTCTCGCCGTAAAAACCATCCTTGGACTTCAACGAACATTTGAAAAAAAGAATTATCCAAATTGGTCCAGCCGTTGTTGAGTGATGCGCTTACCAACACATTTTGCGATTCATTTTTAAATTATAGATTTATTATAAAAAGTAGCCTATGTGTGCTACCAGACTATAATCTAACTGTTTTCCAAATTTCAGCCCAATCCGTTCATACGTTACGGCGTGATTGAACAACAAACATCCAAACATCCATACTTTGACATTTATAATATTAGTGGGATAACATACATAGATACAAATACATACGACTTTAAAAATTAAGAATTATTGAATCTTATGGTGAAATTCCACTAATGTTATAACCGTTCACTTGGTAGCAGGATTTACTATTTAATTGGTATGTGGTCTTCTCTTTAGAATCCACCTTTATCAGTAGTCAATCGATTCTTCAATCGACGTAGCCAGCTCAAATTCTAACGAATCCTATCATTTCATCGTTGTAGTGCTATCTGCAGAGCCTGCATTGGGAAGTACCTTCAGCAGTTATTCTTCCGTCAAGCAGATACATTTCGAAATCTTGGTATTTGTTGCCAAATCTGGTAGTAAGAGCCACTAAACCACAACTCTCGATAATTACTCCTTGTCGAATGATTTTTGTATTTCAAGCACTTCATTGTAATGAACAGTGTAAATTACGTCTTTTCACAAAATTTTCAAAATGTATTTTTTTTATCAGTTTATTATAGTTTAAGTTAAAATTATAATTCAATTATGTTTTCACTTGTGTATATACGCATCCGCAAATTTGTTTACGACGACCGATGCGACGACGGGCAAACTACGTCAAGCCCATTTAAACGGACCGATCCGTTGTCCGGATGTCCAATCGAACATTTCAACGGATTCGTCCGTTGAAATGGTTGGACGTACGATGGATCGAAGTAAAAACGGAGTAAGAAAGTTGCGAGTTTATTTCGAAAATCAAACAACCCGCCCTGAGCTAACCCTGGCTGGGTATCCAAAACGCTGGCTGGAAAAACATTTTTTTTAAATTAAGCTTAAAAATAAATTGTATCAATAAAAAAATAACACACACTACCATGGTTTAGACAGACACATGATGAAATTTCGGTCTGTAGAGTGTAGAAACCATTTTTTTATTTATACCTAAAAATACATTCTATCAATAAAAAAACATCACACACTACCATGTACTTGAAACACACGAAAATATACTATTTGGTTTGTTTAGATAATGGTCAAATGTCGAGCACCGGACGACCATAAGTTTACGTAAATTAGTTTACGTTTCAGGACATGAGTCTAATGGGGGAGACTACATCGTGTTTGCCAAAGAGCACGTCCAGCCGACCCTCGGCAAAGCGGCGCAGCAACGGCTAATCGACGTTTACGTAGATATGAGGTATAAAAAATAATGTACACGTATTTTTCTTCTGTTTTGCTAAAAAAAAAACGAAAATACAGCTACATTCGTACTCTATCCGACGTTCGATAGTAATTTATGTACCAGAACAACATTAGCTGGGTAGGCTAGTATATTGTTTTATTGATTATAGTGACGAGACGAGCAGGACATGTGCCTGATGGTAAGCAACATGCCTGCTACAGCACAGCACAGTGACACGCAGCTATTGGCACATGAAAGTACAAATCATTACCTAGCACTGCACTGCGCTCGTCACCCAGAGATCTAAGATATATTATATCTCTAAGCCCTGTAATTTATCTGGAAACATTGTCCTTCAAACCGGAACACAGTAATGTTTGCACATTATTGATTAGCGGTAAAATAACTGGCAAAGATGTGGTACTTCCCCAGGCGGACTCTGCTAAGAGTCCTACCACTACAGGCTTATACAGGCCATATATAGTACCTATGTAGTCTTCTTAATATTGCACCACAAAATTGTAAAAACTTGTATTGTTTTATTCTAATTTATGTAATTCACATTTGTCAATTAAAACTAAGCCTTCAAAAAAATAAATTGTACACAACAAAAACAAAAAATAAATTGTACACAACAAAAACAAAAAATAAATTGAACAACACAAAAACAAAACAACGCAATTTTTCTACGTTAATATGCTTAAATTTAATAAATATTTGTATTCAAAATAATTTCGAACCGAAAGCGTTAACAAAGTAATTGTGACCAGTTTGTCAGCGGAAGCTCGAATAAATTAATTAATTACGCGTAAATCCCACGAAAATCTTTTCCGAAATTCATCAAACATTTTAATGAAGTTGGAGTGGATTGAATAAATGTGAATTAACTTGTTAGGGAACGGATAATAGAGAGTATTTAAATTCGATTTCATCTGAAATATTACCATTTCTAATTGTTAATTTTCGATTCAATTTTATCTACGTCCCATGCGAATTAAATGCATTGCTGTGTTACGGTTTGTAAGATTTTGTGTACTGATATTTTGCGGAGTATATATATTTAAATATTTTAAATTATATATTTAAATATTAAAATATATATTATAAAAAAAAAATTAATATAATTTGAAAAAAAAAAGTTTGTTTTTATTTGTTAGTGCTATAAAAATATATCTAACATGTAGATATAAACATAAAAAGATCATAAACATGAACTGAATAAAAAAAAATTGTTTCACCGTTAAATGAAAAAAAAATTACAATCGAAAAATTTAAATCTAGAAAAATTGGATGCCTTGACTATATTAAAAGGCATTGTTGCCTTACCATCTAACAGTTTGTTTGCAGTTTGTAGTTTTTTCAACAAATACCTATGTAAATTTAATTTGCAAACAAAACTTTTAGATACTAGAAAATAAATAGTCGTCCTGTTAACAACACAAACAGTTTACCACTTATTAAAAACGTATTTGTTTGTGTGGTTAGTGTGTCCAACAGAATTTTCTATGTTAAGTATTATGAGGACCATATACTTTTACGATCTAAGCTAATATCAACAATAGCAACACAGCTCTAAAGTGTTCAGTTGTTTAATGCTTATTGCTTTATGGTAATTTAGTTGAAAAACTTAATTTAAATTCAAAGTCGTTCAGTTTATGACCGTTGAGTTGTAAAAATATTTTTCTTGTAATATTTTTTTATTGACTTTTTAATATAAAATGTTTTATTATAGTATTAATTACTAGCGATCAGTCCGTCTGCACTCGTGGTGCATATCTAGCCGATTCTAGCCTATAGCACTCAGGAATCATGTGCATATCCAACTCTGAAGAAAATTATGAAATCAGTCCAGTTGTTCCTGAAATTAGCTCGTTCAAACAAACCAGCTCTTAAGCTTTAGAATAAATATAATATAGTGAATTATGTAATTTAGCCAATAAATCTTTTTTCCGCGATCGATCGTCAATACTAAAACAGCCTTAGAAACTTGCGTTCTTCCAAATAAAACATAGAGTATTTGTAAGGATATAATATTATTATCTTATATATAAAATTCTCGTGTCACAGTGTTTGTTTCCTTACTCCTCCGAAACGGCTTTACTGATTTTAACCAAAATTTATAGGCATATTCAGTAGGTCTGAGAATCGGCTACTAGCTATTTTTCATACCTTTATTTATATGGCAAAACAACGTTTGCGGGGTCAGCTAGTTACTATAATATAATATTTTTGTCAATATTACTAATCTAATCCTACGTATATAACAAAAGTAAGTTTGTATGTTACAATTTCACGCGTATACTAAAAATATTGGTGGACAATTCACACACAACACCATCTGAGCCCAAACTAAGCAAAGATTGTACTATGCTAGAAAACTGATATAATTCCTTACAAATGTTAATGTAATTATGTAAATAACATAAGTATATAATTAATTAACCAGTCATCATGAAACTTTGTACAAATATTCTTGGAGGTTATTATAAGTAATGTAGGTTATATTTTATTCCGGGAAAGTCGGGATCGGGTACTACGCAAGTAAAACCGCAGACCACTGCTTGTTAAACGACTAAGTTCCAATGAAACTTCCTTATTTCTTCTAATATACACATCAGAATGTTTGGATGTTTGTCGCTCAATCGACAAATAAAGCTATATTTTATATTAAAGAGTGACGAGACGAGGAGGGCAAATGCCTGATGGTAAGGCAGGCATGTGCCTGCCCGTAACATCACAGTGAGACGCAGCCTATGTAATGGAGCAAGAGGAGACCAAATTATAACCTGTGCTAGGTGTTCAAGCGCACTGCGCTCGTCACTCAGACAAATAAAATATTTTATCCCTTTGTCTTGTAATTTCACTGAAACATTGCTCTTCAAACCGGAACACAATGACGTTTTCATATTACTGCTTGGCGGTAGAATAACTGGCCATAATAGTGGTAAGTACTTCTCCAGGTGGACTTTGTAAAGAGTCCTACCTCTACAAAATATTGGGGAGTACCTATCAACATTCTCTCAAAGAATAATTCCGCTCTAACACTAAATAATTGTAATTGAGCAAGTTGTGGGATACTAAGTAAAGGATACCAGTAGGTAAATAACTAACTTAATTTATGCCTTATTTGCAAGTATCCTAAGACTTAAAATACTGTATTTATTTATGATCGCGCCCCCGCGGTTGAGTCGATAGTTAGCGCGGCAAGCACCACTGGCTCGGAAAATTGAGAAGTGGATTAGGCAAATCACTTTTCATTCCATCGTGGGCTTCAAGTTTGCCCTTTTAAATTTTATTATCTCGGAGGACGGCGGTGTGTTGGAGGGCCCGAAATAGAAATATTGAAATTGATGACTGTTGCCGAGTTTTTCGAGAAATTGTCTATTGGGGAATAATTTACGATAAGTTTGACTAATACAGAATGAGATAAAAAATATCGTCTACAATTTAGTCCTGGCTAAAGAAATAAAAAATAAATAGAAGGTCATAATTTCTTCCTAGCTGTAGGAAAAATGCCAATTTTGTCATTTTTGAGACGTAACTAGTAATGTAACCATTATAACCATACGACTCGATACTTGACTACCATGGTAAATCGATCCAACTTTGTACGAGTATTTATGATTGAACTGAATGATCAGTCATTTTTTTTTGATGATGAACTCGTCAGTTAAGCTATCATCACTAGAAAGATCATTGTTTTATTTTCAAGAATAATAATATATACTGCTTTTACCCGCGACTTCGTCCGCGCAAAATAAATACTAAGGTAACTGAGGCAGTACATACTAACTTGTACACCCATAGAAATTTACTTTCACTAAAAACCGCTTATATTAATACATTTTTATACAATTTCATCAAAATCAGTTCAGTTTTAAAGCATAACAGACAGACAGAGTCACTTTCACATTTTAAATATAAAATAGTACGGATTTCAAGTGTGTAGATTCGATGCTTTTATCTTCAATATTGACGAACTTCCATTTGAAAATTAACTTGCTCATTTACACCCTTTCAACTCTTGTAAAAAAAGTCACCCCTGCCCTAGTCTATCTGTGTAACAAATTGCATCAAAATCGGTTTTGTGGATTAGACGCTAAAACGTAACAAACAGACAGAGTTACTTTCATATTTACAATATTAGTATAGAGTACCTGGGTGACCGAGCTTCGCTCGGTTTAAATACTAAATATACTTACAGATAAAAGGATCAAAGTAATAGATTCTTTAAAAAAACGTGAAAAAAAGAGAAGAAGGATTCGAACCCAGACCTATTAATTCGTGACCGCAACGACCGCCCGACTTCCCGTCTGAGCTATTATGCTGTCGCGCCACGCGGCGGCTAAATTTACCTTCGCATTCTAATGTCTAATGTGACAGTCTTTCATTGTCTAAAAACGCGCAAAATATGCGTTTTTTTTTAATAAAACCTAGTCATTCAGATTCTATATACATTTGTATATATAGGTTTATACAAAAATTGCTCGTTTAAAGGTCTAAGATATCAATTGTCTAGTTGCAAAAGTTCATGGTTTTATCATCTACAATGACGACTTCCACATAAAGTTTTATCCCCCATTTCAACCCCTATTTCATCCCCGTATTCGCATTCAAATGTCTAATGTGACAGTCTTTCGTTGTCTAAAAACGCGCAAAATATGCGTTTTTTTAATAAAACCTAGTCATTCAGATTCTATATACATATGTATATTTACGTTTATACAAGAATTGCTCGTTTAAAGGTCTAAGATCAATTGTCTAGTTGCAAAAGTTCATGGTTTTATCATCTACAATGACGAACTTCCACATAAAGTTGTATCCCCCATTTCAACCCCTATTTCATCCCCGTATAGATCAAAATTACAAAATTGCTAGAACTAAATTTTAATTGCTTCGCGTCAAGTGTCTACTCAAAAGTCAAAACGAAGTTTCATGGCTTTATTTTCAACAATTATGAACTTCCATAAACTGTCCTGTAGATATCAATTGTCTAGTTGCAAAAGTTCATGGTTATATCATCTACAATGACGAACTTCCACATAAAGTTTTATCCCCCATTTTCACCCCTATTTCATCCCCATACAGTCGAAATTACAAAATTTCTAGAACAAACATTTAATTGCTTCGCGTCAAGTGTCTAAATACGAAGTTTCGTGGTTTTATCTTCAACAATTATCTACGAACTACCATAATTATAAACTGTCATTCCCCATTTCAACCCCTTATTTTATCCCCTTACAGTTCAAAATTACAAAATTACTAGAACAAACATTTATTGGCTTCACGTCAAGTATCTAGTGTCGCTATGAAGTTTTACGGTTTTATCTTCAACAAAAACGATCTTCCATAAAAACTTTCATCCCCCATTTCAAGCCCTTGAACTCGTGTAGGCTATCTGTGTACCATATTTCATTCAAATCGGTTATATGGATTTCATGCTTATAACTTTGAAAATGACGGAATCACTTGTTTACGTCCTCTTAGGGGTTAAATTTCCCAAAAACCCCGTCTTAGCGAGCGCCTACGTGCTAAAAGAAACCTCCATGCAAAATTTCAGACTCCTACTAGCATTTGCAGTTTCTGAAATTCAGTGATAAGTGAAGTACTTTTATATAGGTACTAGCGGCCCGTTCCGGCTTCGCTCGGACATAACCTAGACACTGTCTGCAGCGCCATCTACCGGGCTTATTTGTGAATTTAAACCATCTTCGAATACACACACAAAAAAGAACATTCAAATCGGTCCCGTCGTTTAGGAGTTCACTGTCAAATGATTAAATTACTAAAATGGCTATAAAAAAACAGGGGTTAATGATAAAAGGGTAAAAATTTAGGGTTGTATGTATTTTTTAACACCACATTATAAAAAAATAAAAACAATTGTTTTTTACCAAAAATTAAAAAAAATGTTTGGGGTGAACAACCCCTAACACTTAGGGGTATGAAAAATAGCTACTAGCCGATTCTCAGACCTACTGAATATGCATATAAAATTTGGTAAAAATCAGTAAAGCCGTTTAGGAGGAGTAAGGAAACAAACACTGTGACACGAGAATTTTATATATAAGACGAGAATTTTAAATATAAGATATAGATTGTAAAACGTCGGATCGTGAGTTTTATTTTCTTCAATGATGGGCATACACTGCTTTGGCACCTCGCCTGTTGTTAAGGAGCGATGCGATCTATGATGGAACATGTTTATTGTTTACCTCAAAAGAATCCGAATCACTCTCGACTTAAAGACATGCGAATTTCTCATGGCATCCGGTATATAACGTTGAAAGAAAATATCGTGAGAATATCAGTGCTTTCCAAGAAAAACATACGTATTTTGAAGACATGTGTCTTCCATCTACGTGGTCAGCGTTGTGGATAATGGCCTTGACTTCCCCCTTATGAGACCCGGACCCGAAATCCCAGCAGTGGGAACAAAACAGTGGGCTGCTAATGCTATTTTTGATTCTGCTTCGTTTTGTTTATTTAGACTTCCATTACAAAAAGTGGTGTTATAAATTCGACAAATCCATATTTACACGAGAAAAAATTGTTGTAGTAACTGGCACGAAAATAAGAAGAAAAACAAATTGGCAGTCACAGGACCTGCCGCTAAAAGTGAAAACTTATGTATAACTCAGAATTTGATAGCTTACCTTGGAAACTACACTGGTGTAACCGGAGGGCGTGGCCTGGCCATCATGGCATGGCCATCTAGAAATGCGTCAGCATTTCCCATCGGCTGGTGGATTTCTAGATGGCCATGCCATGATGGCCAGGGCACGCCCTTTCAGCATTTCCTATTGGCTAACGCATTTCTAGATGGCCAATGACCATGGTCCCGAGTTTACCCGAAGATTTCTTATCATACCCGAGCGTGACGCTAGAATTCAATTTACACCCCACGAAAAATCTGGTTAGGCACGCCAAAAGAAGTTTTCACTTCAAAAAATAAAAAATAGTAAAGCCATTAATAGCTGTCGAAATTTAAGACACTTGCAGTGGCCGTCTAGTTCCCGATCTTGCGAGTTATAAAATAGTTAGTATCAGATAACGATTAGCCTTTATGTTATTCCAAACTATTTTCTATCTATGTAGTTAATTTTGACTCAGATCACTTTAGTAGTTTTTGCGTGGACAATTAATATCTATGTATAATCACAAACTTTCGCATTTATAATATTAGAGCCATATACAATCGCGTTCAGTCAAACCACACCCTATCTTAAATGAAAATGAATTCTTTGCAAGCGAGCGGGCGCTAACTTTCAGGCCTATAAAGAGTTTATTCGTCAATCCTATGATTTAAATTCGAATGTTTGATGGCGCAAACCACTCGATTTTCGACCTAACCGGTAAATTGCCATGAACCATAGCTATATTTACATAGAAGAGACATGTCAACCATCATAATCGAGCATATTGAGTCAACACTTCTATGTCACATAGTGTAATAATTCTCGAATTTGATTGTTTGGCATGCCTCTTCTATTCCTCTTCACTGTATTACCTTAAATTGCATTGTATTTTGTTGCGTAACATTTGGTTGCATTGCGTTGCATTTCTTTATGTTTCATCGTGTTTTGTCGCATTTCATTGTATTGCAAAACGTTCAGTTACGTTACGTTGCATTTGGTTGCGTTTCGTCGCATTTCGTTACATTTCGAAACGTTGGGCTACAAAATGTTGCGTCACGTCGTGTGGCGTTGATATGAATTGTGTGTATTGTCGCGTTTCGAAACGTTCGGTTATGTTACGTTGCGTTTCGTTGCTTTGCGTTATGAGATGTTGGGTTACGTTTCGTTGCGTTATTTTTCGCTTTATCGCGTTGTAATGATTTACGCTGCATTGCGTTGCATAAAGACGTGATTCATTTTGTCGTGTTTCGTTGCGTTGAATTCAGTTAAATTAAGCTGTGATATGTAGCATTGCTTAGCACTGCGTAGTGTAGTATAATATTGCTATGGAATGAGTACAAAAGATACAAACATCTTAACTTCCTCATTTACAATATGAGTTCAATATTTCGTTACGTATAATAGTAGTATGATTACCTTAGAATTAATAACCCTTCTAGAGATTTTAATTCAATGTTTTAAACTCGGTTGGTTGATTTTAAATTGTAAAGTTTTTACGACGGTTATAGCCGCTATCTCGGGATTCAGCGTTTGCACATAAAAGCGTAATGCCAGTGAAGCATATAGCTTGTGTTAACGTAACATCACGTAGTAGATTTACTTAGAAAAGGTAGATGAACGCATTATTTATATAACAGCTCAATGGCTTGACATGATAGTTTTGTTCATTGATCCATGCATACTTGTATTTTTTAATTCAAATGTGTAAGCTATAATAGTGTAGGATTTGTCGATAAAAATGTAAGAAAACTCTTGTTTAAGATCCGTATTTACGAATGAAGGTACGGCTGGTCTACTCGGGAAAACGGCGCCTGCCGATCCGGAGACCCCGGGTTCAAACACCACACGCACCACAGTCTTTGTGAATGTAAAATATGTGAGTGTGACAATGAAAATGAATTGCCATTTCAGATATAACTAAGTTCCAAATTTTATAGTGATTCGTTCACTTAATTTTTTTTTAAACTGATAAAAGTTTATCCTCAATTACCATTTCGCCAGATGTTACGCGACGTCACGGTCTACGATGCTTAGCCAATAGAAATCGTTTCACTCTCGATTTAAAGATACCAAGATTGTAACCATCATGATAAACTTTCTGCCTTTTATTTAATCACAAAAGTAGAGTCAAACCTCTTCGTTTGAGTCTTTGGAACGGCAACTATGAAACGATAACGCTTTTCTTTAAGGTAATAATAATAAAAAGGGGTGTAAGGGGGAAGCGCTTAACATCTAGTTTCCCCAAATGTCAACCTCTCCTGCGCGCGGTAGGTACACCCTGCTGTCGACTAACGAGGCTCTGACGACCGAACCAATGGCGGTATATCCATTTAAAAGCCAGTCCTAAATTGACCTGGCCGGTGACGGGCAGCGGCGTCATCGGTGCAAAGAACTGGCTCCGCGGTCACCAACCCGCCTGCCAAGCGTGGTGACTATGGCAAACACCCCCCCATATGATGGTCACAACAAAGAAACGGCCCCTAGTCCCCGGCGGCTCCGTTATTCCAGGCGCTGGTGGCAGCCTTGGTTCCGGCGGAGCATGGGGTGCTAAGAATCCCCGGCAGACGCCCCGCCACCAAACCCAACGACTCGACCTGGCAACCTACAACGCACGGACGCTGAGGGCTGACGAAAAGATTGTGGAGCTGGAAGAAGAAGTGGACAAGTTGCGCTGGGATATCATAGGGTTATCCGAAGTCCGTAGACAGGGCGAGGACAGAATGACCCTCGAATCCGGCAACTTGTTCTACTACCGGGAGGGAGATCAACAATCCCAAGGGGGTGTCGGGTTTATCATCCGCAAGTCTCTCGTCAACAACGTGTTAATGATCGAGAGTGTGTCGAGCAGGGTTGTATACCTTGTACTTAAAATAACCGACCGGTATTCATTGAAGGTCATACAGGTATACGCACCGACCTCGACACATCCCGACGAAGAGGTTGAGACCATGTATGAGGACATCTCCAAAGCCATACATGTCTCGCCAACACATTTCACAGTTGTGATGGGAGACTTCAACGCGAAACTAGGCAAACGTAGCGGTGATGAGTTGAGAGTGGGACAATTCGGATATGGGCAGAGGAACCCAAGAGGGCAACGTCTAGCTGATTTCTTGGAAAGGGAGAGCCTCTTTATGATGAACTCCTTTTTCAAGAAACAGCCACAACGAAAATGGACCTGGATGAGCCCAGATGGTTCCACAAAAAATGAGATCGACTTCATTATGACGACTAAACGGCAAATATTCAGCGATGTCTCTGTGATCAGTAGGGTTAAAACCGGCAGCGATCACCGTATTGTAAGAAGCACGCTGAATCTAAACATTAAGTTCGAAAGATCACGTCTAATGAAGTCCACGCTCCGACCAAATTATGCTCAAATCGAAGATCCCGACAACTTTCAACTCGAACTTCAAAATCGCTTCGAAGCCTTAGATGAATGCGTAACGGCGGATGAAATAAACGACAGGCTGGTGGAAACTGTTCAAGCAGTTGGCAGGGAATTTTATAAAAGCCGACGCCAGAATAGAACCCAAAAGCTCTCCGATCATACTCTGAATCTCATGGCGGTTAGGCGAGATATGCGATTGCAGTCTTCGGTCGACATGACGGTATACAGACGGCTCAATAGACAGATTTCTACTTGTGTGCGACGCGACATACGCTGCTTCAATACTTCGTGTATTGAAGAAGCGATTAAGCGGAATAAAGGCTCGAAAGTGTTCGCAAGAAATCTGTCTCTTGGGCAAAGTCAATTGACTAAACTGAAGACCGACAGTGGTAACGTCGTCTCGTCGAGAGCCGAGATTTTGGAGGAGATTGAGAGGTTCTATGAACAGTTATATACCTCTACGCAAACACGACCTGTCGTTAGCATGGCAAAAGACCCAAGAGCCAAGCTGACCCGACACTTTACCGAAGACATCCCGGAAGTCAGCCTGTATGAGATTAGGATGGCCCTCAAACAACTTAAGAACAACAAGGCACCTGGCGACGACGGAATTACGACTGAGCTTCTGAGAGCGGGTGGAAAACCGGTACTTAAAGTCCTCCAGAAGCTGTTCGACTCCGTCATACTTGACGGTAATACGCCAGAAGCGTGGAGCAGAAGTGTGGTGGTGCTCTTCTTCAAAAAAGGTGACAACACCTTGTTGAAGAACTACAGACCCATCTCACTTCTGAGCCACGTTTATAAGTTGTTTTCGAGGGTAATCACGAATCGTCTCGCACGCAGGTTTGACGACTTCCAGCCACCCGAACAAGCCGGTTTCCGAAAAGGCTATAGTACCGTAGACCACATACATACGCTTCGGCAGATTATACAGAAAACCGAGGAGTATATTCGGCCACTATGTATAGCGTATGTGGACTATGAGAAAGCCTTCGATTCCATCGAGACCTGGGCAGTGCTTCAGTCTCTCCAGCGATGCCGCATGGACTATCGCTATATCGAAGTGTTGAGGTGCATTTACAGCAAAGCCACAATGTCTGTCCGATTACAGGACCAGTGCACAAAACATATCCGGCTACAGAAAGGCGTGAGACAGGGAGATGTTATATCTCCGAAACTGTTCACTGCCGCGCTGGAAGATGTTTTCAAGCTACTGGACTGGAACGGACATGGCATCAATATCAACGGCGAATGCATCACTCACCTTCGGTTTGCCGACGATAATATAGTCATTGTGGCGGAGTCGATGGAGGACCTCGGTGCTATGCTCAGGGACCTCAGTAGAGTATCCCAACAGGTAGGTTTGAGGATGAATATGGACAAGACGAAGGTCATGTCAAATGTTCATGTCTCACCTGTACCGGTTATTGTTGGGAATACCACACTCGAAGTTGTTGACGAATACGTCTACCTGGGTCAAAAGATCCAATTGGGTAGATCCAACTTCGACAAAGAGGTCCAGCGAAGAATCCAACTCGGATGGGCAGCGTTCGGGAAACTACGGCACATCTTGGAGTCCAAAATACCCCAATGCTTGAAGACGAAAGTCTTCAATCAGTGCGTGTTGCCAGTGATGACTTATGGAACTGAGACGTGGTCCTTAACTGTGGGCTTCATAACAAAGCTCAAAGTCACACAGCGAGCTATGGAGCGAGCTATGCTCGGAGTCTCTTTGCGCGACAGAATCCGTAATGAGGATATTCGCAAAAGAACTAAAGTAGCCGACGTAGCTCGAAGAGTAGCTAAGCTGAAGTGGCAATGGGCAGGCCACATCGCTCGCAGAACTGACAACCGATGGGGAAGAAAGGTTCTCGAGTGGCGACCACGAACCGGAAGACGCAGTGTTGGACGGCCTCCCACTAGATGGACAGATGACCTCACGAAGGTCGCTGGAAACCGCTGGTTGCAGGTTGCGCAGGATCGTTCGTTGTGGAAATCTAGGGGGGAGGCCTATGTCCAGCAGTGGACGTCTTACGGCTGATGATGATGAATAATAATAACATATTTATTTCCTCTTAACAATTAAACAGGTATTAAATTAGATTTTGTTCAAATCAGCTGCACACTCTCCGAAATCCATATAGATATTACTTATTGTTAAATTATAAGATAGGTACCTAATTGTACATATAAAAGAAAAATTTCAAACACTCACAAAACATGCCATTTACAATCAGGCGTACAATATGCCTCACATCATAACTCCGTGAAAAAAATGAAGCAAAAATCATGTTCACATAACTGACTCGATTAGCGGTACCCTTATCATCCGCAGCGTTTTGTTTCGTTCCGATGTATCCCTTCGACATTACTTAGCATGTGCACGCAAGGGTTTTTTGTTCGAGACAAATTTGAATTAGACAAAAACCTTTTTGTTTTACACAAACTACAAATTGTGAAACTTACCTTGAAATGTATAAAAATAACTAGCAGTGGTTTTAGCAGTGTAGTTCCTGTTCCCGTCATTTGCCGAGATAAAACGTAGCTTCTGAGTTTCTTCACAAACTCTACTAATATAAATAAAGTGGCCAAGTACGAGTTGGACTCGCCCATGAAGGGTTCCGTTGCAGCAAGTAACATAATATACATCGTTTTTTAGTTCGTTGTAACTTTGATCGAAGTTTTAATAATAATGTATTTATGGCGTACTAAAAAAAAACTACTCATCAGATCGACTTCAAAACAATTTTCGTTTAGTTTTTTTAATCTCTTATTTTAGAAGTTAGAGGGGGGGGACACATTTTACCACTTTGGAAGTGTCTTTCGCGCAAATTATTCAGCGTTGACAAAAACTATTTTAAAAACATCAACATCATTTTTCTGCCGTCCGCAAACTACAATGCCGTTAAGTACCAAAATGTAGTTTCGAGATATCGCGGGAAAACTGTTTCTAAATTTTAAAATTATGCCATTTGATAAGTGAAATACATATTTCCATAATTTTGATACCTTTATATAGAGCTGCAAAAACACTTTAAAATGATAGTATTTTCAAGATAATAAGGTGTGCAAAATAAGAGTTATAAGCGTTTTTGCATTCTAGTCTTGTAATTTTGTCTTAAAATCTTTTCAAAATCACCACTAAAATGCCGTTATGTATAGTTTAACGGCATTTTAGCTTGATATTTTCTTTAATTTCATTGGATGGTACTTGACTACAGAATTTGAAATCATTCCAAAACTAAAATGCCGTTATATCATGAAACATCCAAGATTACAATGCGGTTAAAGTCATTTAACCGCATTTAAAACTAGCAAACTTCATGAATTTGTTTTAATCGGTTATTTCAGAGCATTTTACAACACTAAAATGCGATTAAATGCAAAACCTTTACCTTTAACTGCAATTAAGCTAAGCATGACTCACAAGATATTTTAGAAAATACAATAAAAGCGATGATTTATGTGAAATAAGTGAACAAAAAATGACATTAAAAACTAAATATTTATTGGCATTAAAAAATAACAATCAGCATTTTTTGTTAATCTTTTTCGAATACAAGCCTAAGTATCTCAAAATACAATTTCTCAAGAGTTAAAATTTAAAATAACAAGGCAAAATTACAAGGTAAAATTACAAAATTTTAAATTTAAAATTAAAATACTACTTTTATTGCCCTTACTTACAACAGATTTTCAAGAATCTACAATAGAGATCAATTGTTTTTGTTTTATTTTTGTCACAATCACTTAAACTTTTGGATTCCTACAAAATAATTAATAATACCTAAGACTCAAAGATTTTTCTTGAGTCTAAATATTGCTTTACTAGCATTATCATTCTTTGTCGTCGGTCGACAAGTTCTTCCAAAAAATAGCTTATGTGTTGGCGCTATGTTGCTCTATGAATTGAACTAAATTAATCTTCCGCTTAGTATTTCTGCATTTTGCTTTTGATTTGAAACGAAGTTTTATAATTTCTGGTATTTTAAGTATTTGCCATTGAAGAAAGCAAAATAATATAAATAATCTTTCTGGCAATAATTTTTGTACCTACAAGCTATCACAATAAAACTCAAAATCAGAGTAAATCCACATGTGCGACATATTTTTGAGATTAACTCAGGGGCTTAATTTGAATTCTTTTTTCTGAAGCGTTATTTGGCACAATGACGAAATTGTTTGGTGCTATAAACTTCATATTTACTTTTGAGTTGCTAACTCATACTGTCTCATCAAAATGGTCAAAATCATATAACTTACCTTTATTGCATTTCTTACTTTACTTTATGACCTTCTTGTTCGCAACTCATGAAACTGTGTTCAGATTTGAAATAATAAAGCGTAATTTGTTATATGCAGATGATTTTGCTTTAGTAAATAAATGCATTTAGTAAATAAATGACACTGAGAAGAAGTGAACATAATTAAATAGTCAATTTTATTTTGTGCACTGCAACTGCATTGCACTGTTAACAACCCAATTGTATACATCAGATCTTTTTCTTTGATTCAGTCATAATTTTTATTTTCCAAACTGTCAACTGCTTTGTGGTCGTAGCATAAACATTAAAGTAGATAGGTTCTGATATTCACCAATTTCTATCATGTGTCTCCGCGTTTGACAGAGAGATGGAAATACTGACAGTTTTTTGAGATTCATTAATTGAGCTTCTACGCTTTTCCAACCAGCCTTCGGTTAGTTTTTCTGTATTCTGTATAACGGCATTGACAATGTGTTAATACAACGTTAAATGGTACCGTTTTTAAGCTAGTTTTCTGTAGGTATTTATTAATGATGTTGTGGTTCTTAAAGTCAGACTTATGGTTACGTTTAAACTTATGATTAATGGATTTCTTGAAAATAGTTACTAAAATTTTCACTTGAATCAGCTATCTTAAAATCATTATAACGTGCAGGTCATCTGAATTGAAATCACACTGTAAACTTGATTGTGGAGTTTAAAACTTCAACATATACGGTATGGTGCTATCATCATCTGGCTGTAATATTTTATGTTAACTCTTCAAACTGAATGTCTGTTTTGATGATTTTGTAGAGAATTACTCTACTTTTCTTGTAAGTCTATTAAAACCTGATAAAGTTTCATTAGATAGATTTGTGATTTCATTAAAATCTAAAGAAAGACGAGTACTGTAACATAATTTATACGTCCCAAAATGTATAAATGACACTGGAAGAGTCGGAACAAGATGTAACATAAGGATCATTTCCGTTTTTTTCTATACAAGATCTAGTTTGACTCATCTAAATGTGTTTTAAGCCATCGTAACAAGTTGGAGGGAACGAAAGCATCTTATTCATCTGCACTTGATTTCCTTCACATAATATGGTACTGCATACGCAAGAACTTTTAACGGCATTTTAGTTAAGTAATGTGGCATAGCTGCATTTTAGTCTAGTATTGTAAAAAATAAATAATTTATATCACATAGTGAAGGTAGCTTTGTGATATTTTCTGTTTTAAGTTTACAAAATTGCATACGTATTTACTAGTCTAAAAAGCCGTTAGGTATGTTTAACTGCATTTTTGTGTTGTATTCAAGCATAACGGCTTTATAGCGTTGGACAAATACAATATAAATTGTAAATGAAACTTTGTTTAAAAACATTTAAGTGCTTTAACGGCACTAAAGCGTACAAAAGTCAGTTAACGGCAATTAAGTAATGGAAAATCAAAGAAAATTTCAGCCAAAGGTAACGTTAAAATACCTTAGCGGCTTTTTAGGTAAGTATTGTTATTTAACTGCGTTTTAGCGTTGGAACCATACAAAATAAAATGACTTAACGGCATTTTTAGTTTTGGTATCTTAAAAACTAACATACCTAGAGAAACACGGGTTACACAGATCGATAGATATTTTTTTTCTGATTGTAGTGCCATTTAAATGTCCAAATCGACCCGATGTTAGATAACGGCATTTAAGCTTGCGGACGGCAGTTTTGAAGACCTATCGATAGACATACAACACGTGTAGGTTTAATGAAAAAAAATTTGGGTTTCAGTTCTAAGTACCTATGGGGGGCAACCCTAATTTTTTTTTTTTGTTTTGTAAAAATCTTAATGCGGTGTACAGAATACATCTACTTACCTAGTTTCAATAATGTAGTTCTTATAGTTTCGGCAAAAAGTGGCTGTGACATACGGACGGACAGACAGACATGACGAATCTATAAGGGTTACGTTTTACGAAACCCTAAAAATGCTGAAGTTTGTATGTTGCTCAATCAAGTCGGAATTTACGAACCACAGCATAAGCTGTGTTTAAATTTGAAACACAGCTTATGGTCTAGAATAGCACATAGGCAACTTTTTATCGAGGAAAAGTAACGTGAATGCGGTGAAAACAGCAGGGCACTGCTAGTACTTAAATTTATAACCGTAAAAATGTACTTACAATGCATATAAAGTCCCAGGTTTTGAACAAACATCTGAATGTATCATACAAATATTTGTCGTTGGTGTGAATCGAACCCACGATGACTTTGCAGGCAGACCTAGGTATTGAATCAACTGAGCCACTGGTCCAGTCAAATTGTGCAGAATAAATAAACATTATTTGACATTTTCACACAACACTAACCAGCCCAAACTAAGCAAAGTTGATAAAATACTCGTATAATTGTAAAATGTTTTGTTATACGACAATAAAAGCCGGGTCACACTGACGCCTACCGCAGCGACAAAGCGATAGCGACGCGGGACGATATTTTTTGTAATGTTCGAATTTGTATGCAACCTGTCACACAGCTAGCGATAGCGATACGATACGATACGCTCTCCCGCGCGACAAGATTCGGACGACAAACAGAAGATCGCTTTGCGATAATATCGCGCCGCAGCGCGAGACGGGCGGCGGGCGCGGGCGCTGTGTTCTACGGCAGTCGGTACAAGCTGTCACACAGGGAAAGCGATAGCGTAGCGATACCGTAGCGATAGCGATACGATATCACGAGTTGTATTTTTTTACAACGTACTCGTGCGATATAGTGCGTTTCACGGAGATGTGTAGAAAACCGAAACAAAGGTGATGCCGTAACATAAAAATTGATCTATTTTTATGAAACTTTCACAAATATATGATCCGAGCAATATTTGGATTTACGGATTTGTACTGATCAAATAATTAATATCTAATAAATAATACTAGTTGGTGGGTTGATAGAAATAATATTATTTTTATACTTTTTCCAGAATATTACTTCATAGTGTTATGAACAGTTTCGTGTAGTGCGAGGACAATTCGAACGAAATTTATATTATAAAGCTGAAGAGTTTGTTTGTTGGAACGCAAGGATCTCTGGAACGGCTGGACCGAATTGAAAGATTATTTCTTTGTAGAATAGTCCATTTATCGAGGAAGGCTATAGGCTATTTAACACTAAATCGTTATCACTTTCTTGTAACAATAAAATACCCTGATGCTATCTGTGCAATCGGATTTGCTCTAAGTCATATCGGAGCTGAGTTATGGCCTGTCAAAGTTATTTATTTTTTGGATTTTTTGTATGGACAAGTGGCGTCGTTTTTTCATTTCAGCGGCCATCGATCCGTTATAACTTTCTTGTAACAATAAAATACCCTGAAGGCTATCTGTGCAATCAGATTTGCTGTAAGTAATATCGGAGCTGAGTTATGGCCTTTCAAAGTTTTTTTTTTGGTATTTTTAAATATGTTTTATTTATATATGGGCGCCATTTCCTTAAGCGGACCAAGATCTGTTGTCACTTTTTTTAAACACTAGCTTACGACAATTGTATTCGTTTAATCAGATTCGCATATTCAATAGTTTTTTCTTTTGGTACATTGCTAATAAAAGAAGAATTTCTTCTTCGTCGCTGTCAGACATGATGTTTAACGTGAATATCGCTTTTGGTGTCACACCGGCTACGTTATCGCTACCTTCGGCGTCCTTCCCGCCGCCCGCGGCGGGAAGGTCGCCCTGTGTGACGTGGTACGTACCGCTATCGCTTCGTATCGCTATCGCTACCGGATCGCTATCGCTGTCGGATCGCTGTGTGTGACCCGGCTTTAAGAGTTATGACAGACATTGAACAGTCGAAAGAGCAATCCAAGTATTCGCAGAAAGGCCATCCGCAAAAATTATACTTCCCAAAAGTTTTCAAGATAATAACTCTCCTCCCTATTGTCGTCAGAATCTTTATATTAATTAGGAGCATAAAAATGATTAATGGTGCAAATCAGGAAACAATGCTCAAGGCTCGTATTTATTGGAAGTCCTTCTCTGGTATTTGTCATCAGGACAGATTATAGAGCTGTTTTCTGTGTTTTTTGTCGCTTGCTTTCGTAATTTGTGGAAGATGTTTGAGGGAATTTATTGTTTTAGCCAAACCAATATACAGGTTTAATTTTGCATTTCATAAAAGTTAATGTTAAAAGAATAAAATAAAATTACAATCTAGACGATCTAGTCCAGGTTTTAATAGTTCCAGACACGTATAAAAAACAAAAAAACAATGGTAATTTGAAATTTTAGTTGACTATTATTTATGCCTAAAAAAGTCGCTAAAAAGGCAGATAATTTTGGTGAGGATTTCTGCCTGCCAGGTGATCTAAATTGAGGGATTCATTTTGCCCCGCTATACCACCCAGGTCTGCACGGAGGTGCTGGAGTATAATAGGAGAATTATACGACAAGTACCTATTTAACTCGCCTCAAATATCTACTCAAAACTTGCTGTCAGCTCTCGGTATATACCTAAATACCTATTGTTGACATGACATACTTAATAAACAAATGTCTTTTACTTAGATATTTCTTTGTTTGGTAGCTAACGACCACTTCCATGAAATAATGTGAAAAGTTTCTTTTATAAATCCTGTTATTGAGATACAATGAAAGATTTTTGTTCAATACAATTCAGACCTTAATATAAACAAACTGACGTATTTTATATTATTTCTTGGAAAGATTCCGCAGATCAAAGTCTCGGTTGTACAATTGACTAACCATGGTAAGATTTATGTGTGTACATTAAAATGTCGTTAACAAAGCATTTTTTTTAATCACTTGTTTTATTACAAGAATGTTTTCTGTAAACTAATACTACGAACAATTATTACATAACTATAACAAGAGCTATGATAGTAAGAGTAAAAGCGATTGAATTCTTATTAATAAATGTGAAAGTTTGAATGTTTATCACCCAATTACGTCGGATCGGCTGAACGATTCGGGTTGAAAGGAACGCAATTAGATTATAATCCGGAAATAAGCACACATAGGACGTACATCAGAAACAACTACAAAAACAGAAAGTAAAACCACGGAGCGCCACTAGTATTAGACAAAATGCGCTTTTTATCCAGTTTAATACAGCCATTCTGGGTAAAACTAGATATTCCATACACATTATTCTGCCGTAGAAACAGCTAGCTTGTTTCAAGGTAAAACCACCAGTCCTTTTCTTTTTGTTTAAACCCGAAAAATGTTCTAAAATTCCGTGGAAAAATACGCTGGAATTTACCTTTATTTTTTGGTCAACCTTTGATCCTCTGGCCCTGGCGTTGCCTGGGAACGCGTGGCGAGACCCGCCTCATACTCCGAATGTTTCACTTATTTTACGAGGAAAGGTCAGAGGATGCCTACAATAAATTGCTCGTTTTAGACAAAGCAGATCAATAATTCTACACCTGTGAAGTGTGAATGAGAATGTACGAGTATTGGACAGAGAACGTTTTGTTATACAGTCGTTTCATTGGTTTATTTTTCGCTTGGCGATATACTACACCTACAAAAGAGCAGTGATGTGGAAACTACCTACCTCAGGTGAAAGAGCAATGCCTACAAAAGAATTACATGGTGAACATAATATAATTCATTCTAATTCTCTCGGTGACGAGCACAGTGCAATGCTAGCAAATGATTCGAAAGCCGTATGCTTGAATTGATGTATGGTATTGTACTGTTGTAGGCAAGAGTGTCGCTAACAATCAAGAACTTGTACTGCTCGTGCTACGTTGAAATGTGAATGAATATTCTTGAAAAAGCTACACTATTTATTTATTTCACAAACGTTCAAAATATTTACATCAACATTTGTTTTTGGCTGACTCTCTCTTGAATTTTGGCTCACGTTAGCCACAACATTTAAATACTGAGGTAGGATAGTCCATAAGCATTAGGCACCCCACTTCTTGTTCCAAATTCTGGGACTCACACTAATCATAACTGAATTTTCTACACACCAATGAAAATCTACAGATAATCAAGATATTCAAGCCCACTACCAGTCGGAAGCGTAGTAGATTTTTTTGTACAATTTTACTTATTTTTTTTTGTTCATAGGCATATAATTTGAATCACTCCAATCCGTTGCCATTGTACATTTTATTTTGGAGAATAAAAATCGCTATTTTACAATGTTTACTTAGTTTGCAGCTATTTATGTGAGACATGTTTATCCAATATTTTTTTAATTTTAGTTTATCGGCACAAAATTTAAATCACTCCAATCCGCTGCCAGTGTAAATTCTATTTTGGACAATAAACATCGCCATTTATTAAGCCTCACCAACGTAATCTGTTTAACATTATTTAAAAGACAAAGCCGATTGGCGTAACAAAGTTACCTCTTTATAAGAACCGAAGCTTAACTTAACGAAATGGGAGGGCTAATTGGCCGCTCAAAAATTTCGAATCGGTTTATTTGAGTTTGAATTTTTGTTGCAAAAATGTAAATTAGTTCGGTTGTTTGTTGTTTTGTAGTGTTAGGACTCTTAGCAGAGTCCGCCTGGGGAAGTACCACACCTTTGCCATTTATTCTACCGCCAAGCAGTAATGTGCAAACATTACTGTGTTCCGGTTTGAAGGGCAATGTTTCCAGAGAAATTATAGGGCTGAGAGATATAACAACTTAGATCTCGGGGTGACGAGCGCAGTGCAGTGCTGCTAGGTCATGATTTGGACTCTTCATGTTCCAATAGCTGCGTGCCACTGTGCTGTTATGTGGCAGGCATGTTGCTTACCATCAGGCACATGTCCTGCTCGTCTCGTCATTCTATATTTAAAAAAAAAATGTAAGTTAAATCCTGCTTTATGCATTACTTGTATCTGCCTTGGACTCAGTTTCCGTAGTATTTACTAAGTGAATAGTTATTTTCTATGAAACTCTAGAATTTTCGAGATGATGAGCAAGTGTTACTTGCAACGCGTTGTGATTTTTTCCGCGTGGTTTCAATTCCCGCAATTTTCCGCGATAAAAGGTAGTCTATTGTGGCTTTCCAGACTGACTCTTTGTTTCAAATTTCAACACGAACTGTTCAACATTTCCGACGTGATCAAACAGTAGATCTTTCATATTTATGTGTTTAGTATAAAATAGCTTTTCACATTGCAATTTACATAAATTCTAAAAACAGTTAGTTTGATCATTATTTAATTTCTTGTGGCGTGATTGAGCAATAAACATCGGAAATTTCGAGTTGATTCATAATATCAGTTACGTATAATTAACTATGCTATAGAGTTGGTCCAATTAAGAGGATTACACATATAGTATATCTTATTCTGATGAAAAAGTTACATCGCTGAATAATCTCATACAGCTCGTTTCTGTATTTTTTTATGAAAGAGTCACAAATACGTTTGTGAAGATGAATGGATGCATTCATCCGTTTATGTTCATACTCTTTCATGTATAATTATGATGTAATGAATAATGATAAGTTCCAATTTAAATTTGAAGTTAAACCGTAACCGATTCTGATTATAAATTATAGATAAATTAATTCAAAACAACATAAACCTACCAATTAAAGCTTTTTCTTGTTGTACAAATGTTTAAAATGTATTGCCCAGTCTAACTCAAACTTGCAAAAATGCAATTACTACAAAATACATTTTAACAGGCCGCTCTCACGAGATAGAAAACACAAACCACTCCTAAACGCGTCATTTCTGTAAGTGACATTTGACCCAAAAATATTCGAGACAAAGGGAGTCAACCTTCTAATGTTACCCCAGTCTACTCCAGTCTTTATAATACACGAAATACAAAAGAACAGAAGTGCAACTCTCAGACACTACTAGACTAATCTGACGTCACCAGATCTAATTAGCTAAATGTATACAAAAAGTTACAAAACAGTCTGTAAAAGGTATGCATGTCCACGCTATAAAAGCTTCAGGCTTAAGTTCAGCTAAGCAATTCTTGATCTTGAATCGTAAGTCTCTAAGTGTGTGCTATGCTGGGTTGTGTTTTTGACTTTTCAAGTTCAGTATTTGCGTGATGTTGGCTGTTAGACAGGCATGTTGTTAACCTAAAATACAATGTATTTTGTAATTCTACGCTATAGTCACTACAATTAGTCTACAATAATATTGGTGCATTTTTTCCCACAACATTATTTTGCGACACAATAACAAGCAACAAATATTTTTTAGTATGAAAACTAACGTGGTTATTACAAATTTTAAACTAATACACGGGTAACTCACGTATAAAATAGTCAGATCGAAACTCGAGTCGGACTTTTCTGACTATTTTATACGTGAGTTACCCGTGTATTTGTTTGAAATGAATAAAAAAATTGTACACACAATGCGAACCAGATAGCTAATAAATACAAATATGTAACAACGATGTAATTGTAAATACAATTCTTATTTTAAATAGGAATACATAATAAACAAAATAAATTCCAATAATAAACAAACGAGTAGCATTGCAATCAAATATTCCGCGAAACATGAGTTGTTTTAATGTGAATTTTAACTTAATTTATACAAAATTTTGTAACTCTACGCTTTTGACAGAGATTATGCAAAATGAGTGTGGGTCATTTTACACAATTGTTACTATCCTCAGTATGTACTCTTATTTGTTACTTATTCTCACCATCTGGTATTTCATATTCGTATGAAGCGACACTCATTTTTACTGACTAAGGATATTTTGAACAAATTAAAATTTTGCCGCCATAACTTGAGCGGGCAGTAACGGCCTTGATAACAGAAATTTACGTTTATACGCCGGTGTTCCTTTTAAGTATTTCCTTTAATAGTCTACAGTTACATTTACGGAAGTATTTCGTATATTTTTAACTGCCCGTTTCAACGCAGCTCAAAGAGTTAACCGAACACTTCGTGTAACAATGAGAACATTTGTGTTACAATTCTTAGTTATGTAGGGTTGGTGGGTTAAAAGTTAATTTTATTTTTTAAATTAAATTATACAATTACGGCACAATAGTAACCCCGGTAGAAGAATTTTTTTTCTGATTGATTTTTATGATTTTTTTTTTCAAGAAAATATTGTTTTTAAAGGGAAAATCAGGAATAAACAGATTAAAATGCTGGCTTATTGATCAAACTTTTTATAGTTACAGCGAATTTTTAGAGAGTGATGCCAAACTTTGAAAATGTATACAATTTGTATGCTCTTTTTTTTGTTTTAATTTTTTATTAATTGACGTGTAAATTGTACGTTTATCAATAAAAAACTTTGACTTTGGCTTTAAACAAGGCACTGTATTGTCTTGTTTTTACCTTGGATATGTTAATACTTGTTTATTTTTTTTCATCTTTATTTTTCAACGTTTTGTGGAGATACAGGGAAACGTAGACTAGGGGTAGACCCCCGCTTTATTAAAATTGTATTAGTTTTTATTTGCTCTTTTGATTGGCTATAGAATATATCTTGAAATAAAATAAATATAAAAATTTGCAATTGACAAAATGTTTTGAAGAATTGATTAATTAAATTTTCATTTTAGGGTTGCTTCCAAGCAAAAATTGTTTAGAACAATAACTTGAGATAATTACTTTCGCATTTAACCATTGTCTTCGTGTGTGGCAGTTATTAAAACTTCCACAGCTACCTGGTAACTACACCTCATTCTCTTGAGTAACCTAGAATGTTCCAGACGTTCTACCCAGACTTTAATCACTGTTACTGAAGTCATAATGCTCGTAAAACAACAGTGTAGTGTTGTCAACGTAAATTTAACAAAACGTTACAACTATGGAATTTTTTTTCTTATAATTTAGATTAACGGGACGAACAAAACATACTAGAGATAGTAATAAAGTCATTGAAGGTAATATAATTTAACTGGCATGTTTATCCTCAAGCTCAAATCATGTTGCGTCATTATTTAATTTTTTTTTTTTAAATACAAAAACCGGCTGCAATTGAAAATTAAACTCAAACATTTTACCCAATTTCATAACTTTTGTAAAATCACTTAAAAACACTGTTCCAATAAAACAACGAGGTAGTACGAATACGTCGTCCAAAAACAAACTTAAACTTTAGTTGATCTTTCAAAAACTACTACACCGATTTCGATAAAATCTACATGGGACTACTTTTGAAGAACTACCAAATAAAAAAAAAACCAGTCATAGGAACTGCCGATAGAAGTGAAAACTTATAATTCAGAATATGATAGCTTACTTTGGAAACTACTCGGGTGAAATCGGAGGGCGTGGCCATGAGGATGGCCATCTAGAAATACATTAGCATTTCTAGACGGCCAAAGGCAAAAGTCCCAACTTTACTCGAAGTTTTCTTATCATTCCCGAGCGTGACGCTAGAATTCAAATCACAGGCCACGAAAAATCTGTCTGTGGCGCGCCAAAAGAAGTTTTCAGTAAAAAAAAACGATTCACGATTGGCGGACCTATCGCGTAACATACTATACATACAAAAATAAACATATAACCGGATAGAGAACCTTCTCTTTTTTTGAAGTCTATTAAAAAAACTGTAGATCTACTATAAAAAATTCGGAGCTGGCTACAGACGCAGTGCTTGAATTATTATGGTGGCTCGCAACAACTCTAATCTCCTGAATTATTGCGTTTCTTCGACCGTAGGCGTGGTAGTGTGAATCTTTTAAAACTTGCGTACAGAATATTTATAGTACACAACACGAAAAAAGTAGGGAAGGTAGAAGCGGGAAGGCACTAAGCTAAATTGTAAGTATCCAGTGTTTTATTTTAGCTTAAGCAGGTTACTAAATGTTCCCATTGCTGGAACTTGAGGCCTTCACTCGCAAGGCGAGAGTCAAGGCCATAATTATAATCCACCACGCTGGCCCAGTGCGGGTTGGTAGATTACACATGACCGCGAATGATACTAGGTACACATCGGTTTCCTTACGATGTTTTCTTCGCCGTTTTTAAGTTAACGGCATTACGCAAAACTTCGAAAAAACAGCGCAGGGTATGAGATTAGAACCACCCGGGTTTAAATCTCATGCGCCTCGCATCGGTAGTCACCGGGCTCCCGACTAGACCCGCTGTAACTACACTTTTACATGATGTGTTATAGACTACAGGCCCGTGAACAAAATTTACGGCTCAAATGAACCACCAGGAGACCTATGTAGGATTATAATAGGTATAAAGTAATGAGATTCAGCATTATGCCGTCACTTGTAAGCTGTCCTACTGAGTACAGTTGAAGAGGGGGGTTGCAACCCTCCATCATTTCTCTTTGTCGCATGATTTTTGTACGGCGTTGTGAAATAATGGATTAGAAGAGGTATCCCTTCTATCATCCTACATAGGTCTCCAAGTGGTTCATTTGACCCGTAAATTTTATTCACGGCCCTGTAGTCTATTAAGTTACGTTCATTTTTTTACAAATTTATGACACAATTTTTTTTGCTAATGTAGACTATAGTGCAATTAGCACAGTGTTAATTACTCTAAACTTTATTAACTATCTATCAAAGTTGCTGAACGAAGACAATTTTCAGTTTTACATGTGCTTTTTGCTTGTGAAAAGTTCAAATACAGTTAAATGTTCTCCTTTGAAATTATAGAAGCGAATAGCTTACATATATGCGGGCTGTGAACCAGAGACGTTATCTCTCATCAGCCGTTCAAATAGATTACGTATTGTAAGGTCAGAGTTCACTAGATTCCTTTAGTACTCGTCAGGAAATACCTCACCTCGAGTGGTGAATATAAATATTATGTATTGAATTCTTTAAGCACGCCGCGACAGATTTTTCGTGGGCTGTGAATTGAATTCTAGCGTCACGCTCACGTCACGTCACGGAGATAAGAGATCTTCGGGTAAACTCGAGACCATGGCCATTGGCCATCTAGAAATGCGTCAGCCCATGGAAAATGCTGACGCATTTCTTGCCATGATGCCATGATGCCCAGGCCACGCCCTTTAGTTACCGTGTTCCCCGTTCCAAGGTAAGCTATAAAATTCTGAGTTTTCACTTCTATCGGCAGTTCCTATGACTGCCAATCTTTTTTTAATTCTTACCAATATTATAAGTTGAAAAGTAGCTCTGTATGTCTGTCTATATGTTACGCTAGAATTCCTAAACTAATAAGCCTATGTAAATGAAATTTGGTTTAGAAAAAGGAGCAAAGAAATACCTAAATAATGCGAAAAAACGATTGTAATCGATAAAAATAAATAAATTTAACATTAAAAGTTTGGGATTTTTTACCTTTAATCGTATTTGACGATAATGAATTATGGTAAAAAACTGACAAGCCGCAGGTTACATCGCAAGATGCAGGTAGTACGTGTGTGTCCACTTTTTATATTTTATGAATATAAAAAGTGGACACACACGTACTACCTGCATGTTTAATTTTACCACGATGAAATAGTGCAGTTATCAGACTATAACCAAATAAACTCTAAATAAGAAAAAAAACTACGAAACTTGCCTTCTGTCGCTGGTTTCTTTTTCTCGGCAGTGGTTCTCATGACCAGTACATCAGACAAGATGAACACTCCCGGGGTGCAGACAAGCGAATATGTGCTCACGGTACCAACTTAACTACCTTAGAACACTCGTTCAATGGTTAACGATGTTAGGCGGGTGTTGAGTACGTATGGTGAGTTGGGACCTTAACTTCAGAGATGGTGTTGTTAGATTTTTTTAAATTTTTGTTTGCACTAAAGTCTATTTTAATTTAACATAAATAAATAAATAAATAAATAAAAAATTCTTTATTTGCGCATATGGGTGTTTACAGGTGATAGGATACAGAAAAAAAGAGCTCCACATTCTGCCTTTCGGCATGCAAAAACACTAAATACATTAATTTGCATACAAGAATTTGAAATTATTTGAAGTAAATATTATACAATAAAAATAGGCATATTTGTCAAGGTGTTTTTAAATTAATGTCAAAATTCACAATATATTTTGTATGTCAGAATTCTAAATTGTTTTTTTTTATAAAAGTAATGTTTAGTGATAACATGTCAATATGTGTAAATACGTATAACCATTTCATGTCAAGTCATAAGTATACAAGATTTATCAGTTAGGTACTCTTCCACACTGTAGTAAGCCTTCTTCACGAGATAATATTTAAGCTTGTTTTTGAAAGCGTGTTCTACATCTATGTCAAACAAATACTTAGGTAGATGATTATAGACAATAGGAGCCATACAAACAACACTACTGTTAAGCAGGGTAGTTTGGTTTGTTGGAATATTTACTTTATGTTTGTTCCTTTTACTTAGAACATTAGAATACAGATTTAAATTACTGCGCACAAACACCGCACATTCATAAATGTACATACATGGAAGCGTTAATATTTGTAAATTTTGAAAATGTGATCTACAGCTATCAGTTTGCTTAAGCTTGCATATAGCCCGGACACATTTTTTTTGTGCTTTGAAAGCTGCTTCTTTTTTTGTGCTATTTCCCCAGAATATTATGCCGTACCTGAGTGTCGACGAAACATATCCATTATAGGCCGTTAGTAGTGCTGCTTTGTTTACAGATTTGGAAAGCATGTAAAGGCCGTATGAATGCCGATTCAGTGCATTCACTACACTATCCACATGCTCCTTCCATTTCAGCTGACAATCAATGTTGAGGCCTAAAAACTTTGTAATGTCAGTATTTTCAATTGTATGTCCTGAGTGAGATATGTCTAATTTCCCCAATGTATTAATTTTATTTCGAAATGTCATTATATGTGTTTTAGTCAAATTTATATGGAGATTATTTAATGTCAACCATTTTATTGTTTTATTAAGTTCAACCTCAAATTTATTTGCCATATCCACACTATTATTTCCAGTAAACAAAATGGTACTATCGTCCGCAAAAAGAACCATTGGTTGGTCTGTAACAAGTGGAAGGTCATTTATATATATTATAAACAAGAGCGGACCCAATACGCTTCCTTGAGGCACGCCATGCTTTACTTGTTTATATTCAGAACAATAAGTAATTTCTTTTTTTAATCTCAAACAGATCCTATTTATTTGTGTACATTGGTACCGGCCAGTCAAATATGACTCAATAAGCTTGTGGATGTTACCTCTGATACCATATTTTTCCAATTTGTCCAATAGCAATTTATGATCAACAAAATCGAAGGCCTTAGTTAAATCCATATATAAGGCACAGACAGGTACTTTTTTGTCAAGGCTTTTTGTAACAGTGTCCAAAAACTTAAAGATGGCTTGATTAATTGTTTTTTTCCTACGAAACCCTATTTGCTCTTTAGAAAACAGATTGTTGTGTTCGAAAAAATTATACACGCTTTTGTAAATAACTTTCTCAAACACTTTAAATAGGACTGGTATAAGAGCTATAGGTCTATAGCAATTAACGTTCTCTTTATCATTTTTTTTGAAGATAGGCTTTATAATAGTAACACTACCGTTCTGCATAAAACCATATTCAAAGTTTACAATATTATTGCAGAATTTTAATACGACCAATTATTTTTGTCTGTAAAGCATTAAACAGAACCAGTGTAAAATGTGGCAAAAATATTACAACTTTTTTACATTTCACCTGTATTTTATTCAAAAGGCAGCCCTGAAAGGTGATTCTTTGGCACGCAACACGTAACCCAAGTTCTGGCCAAAAATACCATCTTTCACCTTGAGACGTGTTAATAAAACATTATGCGTAAAGAAAACATCGTGTAGGACAGTTTTAAGGTACACAGAGTGCGTCTCAGAATACGCAATAACGTTATATAGTCAGCACAAACATCAAAATACGTCAACGTACGGCGCAACCATCGCTTATCCTACACCAATCGATGTTTCTTGCAAGAAAATTTTTAGTACAATATTTTTGTTACAGCGTGTTTAAGATGGTAGTGTATCCAGAACATGTAACACGTTCTAGTTGCAAATCGCTTCGAAATTCTTGATGCGAAATTTTGTGTTATTTTATATGAAAAAACTGCAAACGAGCTGAGCTTACCTTTGAAGTATATTTTAAGAAAATATTTTTACGACCACACAAATTTATTCCTATTTTAACCATATAGAACCAATGCCGTACATAATCAAATAACCAAATTCACTCTGTAAATCGTCGGAAAATCATATTTTTTTCCGACAAACTAATAATTAAAAGATTAAAATTTATGTTTTTTTTTAGTTTCAATACGTCTTCTAATCTATTATAACAAGTAAGAGAGTAACATACGACCGAATGGAAAACCTAATCCTTTTTGAAGTCGGTTAAACATTCTCAAAATGACGTTACAATAACAAATCATGTTACATGTAATAACTAATTAAATTATTAGTTTAAATAGTATACATAATTAGATAAAATAAAAAAGCGTTGAAATTGATGAACATTCTCCCTCAACAAGCAGAACCTAAAATAAGGTAACCACGATATCACGATATAACCCCTTTCCACCGTTGGAATTCGGTAATAAAATAAAGTAGCCAAGTGCGAGTTGGACTCGCCCATGAAGGGTTCCGTTGCAGCAAGTAACATAATATACATAGTACACATAGTTCTTGTAGTTCGTTGTAACTTTGATCGAAGTTTTAATAATAGTGTATTTATGACGTACTAAAAAAAACTACTCATCAGATCGAGTTCAAACTAATTTTCGTTGGTAGTTTTCATGATAATGTACATCATATATTTTTTTAAGTCTTTTCATTCTCTTACTCGTACTTTAGAAGTTAGAGGGGGGGGACACACATTTTACCACTTTGGAAGCGTCTCGCGCGCAGATTATTCAGTGTAGACAAAAATTATATTAGAAACCTCAACATCATTTTTGAAGACCTATCGATAAACAACCCACACGTGTAGGTTTGGTGAAAAAAAATTTTTTGAGTTTCAGTTCTCAGTATGGGGGGTACCCCTAATCTTTGTTTATTTTAAAAACTTTTGAAAAAATCTTAATGCGGTTCACAGAATACATCTACTTACCAAGTTTCAATAAAGTAGTTCTCATAGTTTCGGCAAAAAGTGGCTGTGACATACGGACGGACAGACAGACAGACAGACAGACAGACAGACAGACAGACAAACAGACAGACAGACATGACGAATCTATAAGGTTTCCGTTTTTACGTTTTACGGAACCCTAAAAAGAACTATCTGGTATGTACGAGTATCTAAAATAAAAACAGCCTACAAAATTTTAACACTCAAACAGTCGCAATTTTACTCCACGTCCAAACCTGGCCGAGTACTAAATAATAAAAGGGAAAAAATAACATCTCTGTAGCTAATTTAGCAGCCGCTTAAAATAAATCTTGCGCAGGTTTCATTTGTTTCTCTTTTGTTTACCGTCTCCATTTTGAAGTGTCTGAAAATAGGACCCATTTTAATGGCGGGGGTGAATAAATAAAAAGTTTTACTTTAACGTAACCTCCGCGTAAAGTTTGCGTTTATTTATATTGAGTTTACCCTTTTCTGTTCTTTCAAAAATAAATACAGGTATTCTATACTTGGTAGATGTTTAGAGGTAGATGTGTCCTTTGTTTTAGGCTATCACTCCACTATGCTATACTAGTATTATTCTGTATACTACACTAGCAGCACCCCCTTACCCATGTAATTCCTATTATCGTTATTTTTCTGAGTTAAAAAGTAGCTTAACCGCTCGAAGTACTTTGGACTCTTTTTGACCCAGAGCTAAAAAATCTTAAAACTTAACTTTGCGGTCAGGTTTTTGGATCTAAAACATTACATGTTTTGTTATTTGGGCAGATATGTCCATAATATATTTATGTTTGGTGTCTGCTTCTTGAATCGGTCTGTATATTGACATAAAGTACATTCAGATTAGCGCTAAGTTTATTAGTATAACAACGTAAATAAAAAAACCTGTAAAATTGTACGTATGAATTTTTTCTGTTTTTTGAGTTGAGTTGACCATTTCCACTGAAACACCCGGATAATCACAATGTTTAAGGCTATTCAGTACCTTACTAGGGGATAGGCCTTCCCGAGGAAGTGACCCATCGCTGATTTCCAGCACGTCATTGGAGCCAAATGCCTTGAGTCCGTAGCCCCGCGAAACGCCCGCAAGTTGCAGAGGGGCTTTAGTCGGTAGGGACTCTAACAACTCTAAGGAAAGTGATATAGAGCGCGACATACCCCGCCGCGCCGTGCTGCTGTATACACGCTTACCTACGCCTAATGACTGTAATTAATGTAGTTACGACTATAAAAATACATCAACTTTATTTTGGTAGTGATAGGGATATTTGCAGAGTCCGCCTATACCGGTGAGTAGTACTACACCTTTGCCAGTTTTCCTGCCGCGAAGCAGTAGTATGTAAACATTACTGTGTTCTGGTTTGAAGGGCAATGTTTTCAGAGAAATTACTGAGCTTGATAAAACTCTTTATATATCCGGGTTACGAGCGCAGTGCGGTGCTAGGTAATGATTTGGACTCTTCATGGTCCGATAGCTGCGTGTCACTGCTGAAAAAAACGGTTTAAAAAAAAGTATTTTATTTATATTTATCCAAGTAAATTTCAGTATTCAGTAGCAATATTTCAAAACAATTATTATTAACTATTACTGTTAGAAACTCCTGTACAGTGTAGACGTCGTTTTTCATTTGCGCTGTTTTATACTGTAACGAAGGACTATTGTTTTGGAAACAATTTTTTGGTAATATCGGCTCGAAGTTTGATTGAAGGCCTTTGATTAAAATCTGTACAAATATTGCGAAGGTATTTTGTTGTTTCGTACGTTTTTTGTTTAGGAGCGTTTGTAGATTGTTTAATGTTCAGGGTCTTTGAGAGTAAAAGCTTTGGATACTACAATACGGTGTTGATTTTTTAAAGTGCTGTGTACGTAAGAAGATGACGCAAAACCTTATTAATTTCTTTCAATATCTCAAATATCTGTTTATGTACTTACTAGCAGAGTTTAGTTCTCGTTTCTGTTATATTCCCACAATATAAAGGTTTAAATTCCAGTGCTTCTCATTTTAACCCAGTCAGACAGGTGTGCAAATTTGATTAAAATCGGTTAAGTAGTTTAGGAGTCCAACGCGGATATACAACGTTTCACGCAATTGATATCTATTAAGATTAGTAGGATTTAACACATCAAATACATAATAATATAATATAACGCAAATAAATTTAAAATATATTTAAAGAATAGCCTAGTAAAACTAAATAAAAATAACATGACAAGTAGTTTTATAAATAAATCCCGCGGTCGGTAACTCCACGAGGAAATGTTCCTAACAGGCTTGCAACATTTCCCCGCTGTGTGAATGACCTCTTAGATAAATCTTATATAGCTAAATTATTCTTCTTATAGCCATTTTGACTCAAAAGCAGACTAGATTGAGGGTCTCGGTCTGAATTCAATTCATTTATTCGAACCATAAATTAATGAGAACACTTGGTAACGTCATTCACAAAAAGGCAAAGAATCTGTGCATATAATAAGATAAGATAAGACAGTCAATTAAAGGCTGTACACATGTTAATATGTTAAAAAGGCGTTGTCAAAGTCAAAATAACAAATAATTTATACATACAGTAAATAAATACTACACGAGTAGAATCGATATTACATCAATGGATTTAAATAGCTATTATTCTACCTTACTATAAAATTCTAATTTCGACACATTTCTCTTCCATACATTAATAAAATTACTACCTTTAACAAAGTCATCTATATTATAATATGCTTGGCTCAATATGAATAGGTAGCTTTTTATTTCATTTTTAAAATTGGTTTTCTGAAGTGTGGATTTAGGAAAGACAAAGTGCTTTTGGGTTCAATAAAACAATTTTTTCAGTCGACTTAAATTTTTTCTTACGTACAATATACTCGTACATTCATAAATATACAATAAAGGTGTTGTTTATAGTTTTGAATAAAGAAAAATAATAACTAACATAATAATGATTAAAAAAATAATTAGAGTACAATTTTTTTTTAAATAAGGTAGCATCAGTAACTGTTCAGTAATTTATCCAGAAATTACCGTCCTGGGGCCCATAAGCAGGATTAAAACATATTAACTAAAGCAGATATACAGATTTTAAAGTTTACCCCCTAATTGCAAACAAGTTACTTAAAATTACTTACGTAGGGTTCCCGGCGTCGTCCAAAGCCCAGTTTGGTCTGACAGGAAGAAGGAACGGGGTCAGAAAAGGGAATATGTGGACACCAAACCAGACAGTTCCGTAGACGATCTCCCGTCCCAGCAGTATTCAACCGGTCCAGCGGTTTAGGAGGGGCCGATCCAGCAGCCACTTCACGAATAATATTCCAGCACTAATCCAGTTTTTAATTCCCAAATTTGACCCGAAAGTGGAAATCAAACCAAAAAAAAAAAAAAAAAAAAAAAAAAAACTACCAAAAATAGCAATAAAATTAAATAAATTTTTAACCATGAAAAATACGTATATCTAATAAAGAGGCAAGCGTGCCAGAGAGGACACCGCGCGCTGAAGTCTGGAACCAGAAACCAGAATCTCCGCCACGCGGGGTGTGCCATCAGTACCAGATATCATTTTTAAAATACGTCCCCTACGCCAGAGTAGGGGGGCCAAATTTGCCTCTTTTAATAATACTAAGTCCCCTTCCCGAGGGGCCTCCGTCCTATCTGTCCATTTTACCCGTTGTTGCAACAGATGCAAGTACTCGGCCGACCAGCGCCTCCAGAAGTCTTGACTTATTTGCTGCAATAACTGAAAACGGGACAGGCGTCCGGGGCGCTCATCCTTCCAGGGATACTCCGGCAACGCGGTTAAAGGCTGACCGATCAAGAAGTGACCCGGCGTCAAGACTTCTAGATCGTTAGGGTCAGGCGAGATTGGACAGAGAGGACGGGAATTAAGCACTGCCTCCACGCGGCATAGTACCGTGACTAACTCTTCCCAAGTTAACACGGTCTCCCCGATGACACGGCGGAGATGGGTTTTAGCAGACTTCACCGCAGCCTCAAAAATTCCTTCCCAGTGAGGACAGGCCGGCACACTAAATTGCCAGCTGATTCCCCGCTGGGCGAGAGCCAGACTTAAACTATTATTACCAGAATTTAAAAAATTATTAACTTCGCGTAAATAATTCGCCGCCCCTCGATAATTTGTGCCATTGTCCGAACGTATTAAAGAGGGTACTCCTCTTCGCGCTACAAAGCGATCCAGCGCCGCGACAAAGGCCTCCGTAGACAGCGCAGAGACCAGCTCCAGGTGGACTGCTTTGGTGGCCAAACACACAAAGACGCACAGGTAGGCTTTAACGACCTTGGCGTTACGCAACGTCGATGACTTGACCGAGAAGGGCCCAGCGAAGTCCGTTCCGACCCCGTCGAACGGCCTCGAGGGAGAAATCCTATCCGGAGGAAGATCTCCCATCATGGGCTGCATGGTAGACGCCTTGAGCCTATAACAAGGGACACATCTAAACAGCACCTTTCGGACCGCCCTGCGAGCCGACAAGATCCAGAATTCACGCTGCAACACAGCGAGAAGCGCGCCACATCCAGCGTGCGCGTTACCGATATGCCGATCGGTGATCAGCAGGTCCACCAGAGGACCTCCTTTCGGTAGCAACAGGGGGTGCCTGCTGCCGTACGGCAGGTTGGCTTTCCGGAGCCGACCTCCTACGCGCAGAAGACCATCCTGATCTGTGAAAGGGTTCAACTTAGCGACCGCACCCTTCAAGCGAGCGCGACCGCAGCGCAGCGCCTCAAGTTCCGTCGGAAACCTCTCACCCTGTACCAGCCGAATGAGGTGCAGCAAGGAACTCCGACGCTCCTCCACAGTGGCGATCTGGTCACTCCTCCTCTGACGAGGGTGACGACAGTTGTGGATGAAGCGCTTAATCCAGCTAGTTACCCCCAGCAATTTATCCAGCTTGCTGTAACGACCCGTCAACCAATCAGGGTCTGGGGGCACTTCCGCCACAATCGCATGCACGCGGGCGCCGGGCAGCTCCGCTCGCTCCGAGTCCGCGCCGAGAGCTGGCCAGGAAGCTTCTGGCTCCCGCAGCCAGTCCGGACCCCACCATAAGGGGTGATCAACTAGCTCCGGCGCGGAACAGCCGCGCGAAGCACAGTCAGCGGGGTTCAACTCACCCGGGACATGTCTCCAAACAATGTCCAGTCCATTGTTTTGGATTTGGGAAACCCGATTTCCCACAAAGGTCTCCAAAGTGTGAGGGGCTGCTCTTAACCAGGCAAGTACGACCTGACTGTCTGACCACGCATAGACCTTCCGGATGTCTATCGAGGTGGACAGTTCCTGATATACGTGCTTAAGCAGCCGAGCAAGTAATGTGGCTCCGCTCAATTCCAGTTTCGGAATAGTGAGTCGTGTCCTGATAGGAGCTACCTTGCTCTTCCCCAATAAGAGCGTGACATTGACGTGGCCTCCAGCGTCAACTGTACGCAAGTACACAGATGCGGCATAGCCCAGCTCAAACGCATCACAGAACCCGTGCAGGCTGATCCGGCTACAGCCTGGTGGCAGAATGCGACGGGGCAACGCCACTCGATTGACCGTTTCGAGGTCAGATATTAAACGAAGCCAAATGTTAAGCGAGTCTCCGACCAGGGGGTCGTCCCATGAGACTTTCAGAGTCTAAAGTCGCTGTAACAGACACTTGGCTGCGAACAAAACCGGACTGATCCAACCGTTTGGATCAAACATCCTGGCGATGGTGGACAAAACCGTCCGTTTTGTCCACGCGCGTGTGGCTTCCAGTGCCACCCGAAAGGTGAAGATGTCAGCAACCGGTTGATACTGCATGCCCAGAACCGCAATCCCGTGCGGATCGTCACCTTCCTCGAAGAGCCCCGGATCCTGCTGGTGATCGTCCGGGATACCAGCCAGGACGTTGGGGTCGTTAGAGAGCCATTTCCGAAGCTCATAGCCTCCAGATGCGAGAAGCTCTGTAAGCTCATCCCGGAGCAACAGAGCTTCCTCCACCGTCTGCGCACCAGTGCAAATGTCGTCCACGTACAGGTCGCGTTCCAGAACTGCGGCTGCACGTGGGTACCGAGCCCGTTCTTGCTCCGCCAACTCCAGCAGTGAGCGGATCGCAATGAAGGGGCTTGATCTCAACCCATAGGTGTTGGTGTTCAACTCATACACCATCATAGGGTCCTGAGGACTTTCCCGCCAGAGGATCAACTGGAACCTCCTGTCCTCGGGGTGTATGGCCGTTTGTCGGAACATCATACGGATGTCCGCTCCCAACACCACCTGATGCCTACGGAAATTCAGGATGATGTCTACAATATCCCGATGTAACTTCGGTCCAGCGTGGAGGCACTGGTTCAGTGACACTCCTGTCGAAGTCGGAGCGGATCCATCGAACACCGTCCTGAGTTTGCCCGTCGACGCTTTCAAAACAGCGTGATGAGGCAAAAAGTAGTGGTCCATGGTCGACCAGTCGTCGCGAGCCGGAGACATGTGGCCCAGTGCCTCATACTCCCTCATGAACTCGATGTACTTTTCCCGAAGTACAGGATCTCGAGCCATGCGTCGCTCCATGGACCTGAGCCTTTTCTCGGCCAATGATCGAGACTGGCCCAGACGCGGGGGGTTATCCCGGAAAGGCAGCCTAGTCTCCAATCGCCCAGAAACCATTCTCCGAGTGTGAGCCTGATAAAAGTTCTCACACTCCACGTGCTCGGGATCCAGCCGAGACATGGTAGGCGGCTCTTCGATCTCCCAGAACCTCTGCATGATCTGAGCGAGGGCCGTTCCCGTAAAAGAAGCCTGATTCGACTGCTGCCACTCATCCACCATTCCCAAAATGGCGTTCCCATAGATGGTGGGCAGCGCCATCAGCGAAGACTGGTCCAACAGTCTAGGCTTCCCGTTCATGTTGTAACCCAGTACATCAGAACCCAACAAAAGATCTACCGGACCCGCCATCCCGAAGCGGGGATCCGCCAACCTGAGACCCTTAGTACAGGACAAAAGATCCGGATCTATGTCCGCCTGAGGAAGCCAACCGACAACCGAATCCATGACGGTGGCCCTGACCGCAATCCTTTCCGAATATGAATGTACGGACGAGAAGGAGAGGCGGGTCTGTCCAGCCAACCGCACCTCTGTGTTCCCGACTCCTCGCAACGGAGTCGGTGACGGAAACCTAGCCAGGCCCAGGCGATGAGCAACCCGGGTTGTTAAAATGCACCCCTGGGACCCTGTGTCCAAGAGCGCTCGTATCCGGACGTAGTCGCCTCTTGGACCCCAAACCCTTAACCAGAGGGTGGGCAGCAGGACCACCGGTTGATCCTGTGCCAAGGGAACGGAGGCTAGTCAATCCCTCCGAGGCCCGTCCGAACCCGTCGGACTACCGGGCCCAGCCCAGTATGGCTGCCGAGTGCAAAGGGCCATCGGAGGGGGGGCATATCCAGCTGCCCTGCCGTACCTAAAGTAGGGCGGGTGGTAATCCAGCCTCGGATGTTCATGGAGGGGAGGCGTGTACGCCCTCCATTCTATTGGTCGCGGATCCAGCGGCGGAGAAAGATAACGCTGGGGAGGTGGCCCCCGTGGTGACTCCGGTATCACCCTTCCACCTCTCCAGTTCGCCCGCGTCCGCGCGGGCTGTGAGGTCGGTGACCGAGCCGCGTGTAGGACGCCCCTTGTTGGGCTGCCCGGTGCTGCCGTGGGTTGGGGTGGAGGGGGTGTGCTCCACGCTGTAGCCACTTCATTGTTGTACAATGCGTGGCTCTGCGTGGGAGCGCCCCCGCCCGTGGAGGGCCCCCTCCCTGAGGGCTGTCGACCAGCACCATCGCTCCTGACGCACAAGAGCTGATGGTGTGGTTCCCCACACCCAGGACACGGCCGTGCCGTGGGGCAGTCATTGTACAAGTGACCCCCCAGGCACCCGTAGCACCGACGCAACCGCCGAACGATCCCTCGTCGTTCGGAAGTCGTCCGCGCAAGCAGGGCGGACACTGCACCAGCGCGTGAAGCTGGCCACAGTTCGGGCACTCCTGCTCCGACGCAGTCGTCACAGTCGCCGACCGCTTTACCCCACCCAGAGTGCGGGGATTGGTAGGTCGCGGTCCTGTTCCGGCAGGGCCACGAGCTGACGCGGCGGGCTGCGCCTCCTGAGGCGCCGACTCCGCCATCCTCGCCTCCCACTCCAGGACCCGAAGTAGCTCCTCAAACGTGGGGAAGACCTTCGGGTCGGCGTGAAGGCCCCTTTCCCGCTCGAATCGGGCGCGCAACTCCAGCGGCACCTTGCCCAGCAGGATGTGAACCAGCAGAAACGACCAGTGTTCCACTGGCAGTCCCAAGCTGCGCAAGGCGTTGTACGCCACCTTCACGGGCGTGAGGATTAGCGGCCTCAACTGAGACCTCTCAGTCACCTTCGGCAGCCCCAGTATTTGGGACACGTGAGCGTCGGCGAGGAGCCGAGGGTTTTGGAACCTCGTATCCAGCAACTCCATCGCCGTGCCGAAGTTGTCGTCGTCCAGCTCCAGGTGCTGGATCAGTCCAATCTTTGGACCAATCCTTGCAAGGATTCAAACCACCGGAGCTGGTTGGCCAAATCCGAAGCCATTTTTAAATTTAAATTTAAATTTTAAATTAACCTAAAGTTCGGACAATGTCACAACAATTATATCCGCAACCTATTAAGCCGGATACCACTTAATACTAATTTCCCGACAGTTTGGGGAGAAATTATAAACTGGGAACCCCCAAATATCTGGCCTACCCGATATATTTTCCCAGAAAACTAAAAACAAGAAATATATTATTACGGGGGTATTTACGGTTAACTACGCTCTGCTACCAAAAAATGTTCAGTAATTTATCCAGAAATTACCGTCCTGGGGCCCATAAGCAGGATTAAAACATATTAATTAAAGCAGATATACCGATTTTAAAGTTTACCCCCTAATTGCAAACAAGTTACTTAAAATTACTTACGTAGGGTTCCCGGCGTCGTCCAAAGCCCAGTTTGGTCTGACAGGAAGAAGGAACGGGGTCAGAAAAGGGAATATGTGGACACCAAACCAGACAGTTCCGTAGACGATCTCCCGTCCCAGCAGTATTCAACCGGTCCAGCCGTTTAGAAGGGGCCAATCCAGCAGCCACTTCACGAATAATATTCCAGCACTAACCCAGTAGTAATTATTAACTTTAATAACGTATTCCCGCACAATATTAAAGCTTTTATAACCACAAAAAAAAACTCATGTCATGCCGTTCCCACGACCAGAGACAATGTACAAGTGACAGCCGGCTGTCAACATAGATCCGCTATAATTTCGATGGCCGATATAATGTTGCCCGATTATACGGAATATATATACGTTATACGGAACAGTAACAAAGGGCCAAACATCATGTTCTAAAACCATATTGCCCTTTTTTCTATCGGCCTACTCGTAGCTCAGTAAAGCGACATCCCTTTATGGTTGATGTTTTAATGTATGTATTTGTATTCTCAACATAATTATTAAGCATAAGTAACCTACTTTATGTCCCCATAGCTGGGAGTAGCAGCCTTTCTTCCCAGAGTCAAGGATAAAATTCACCATGTTGGCCAAGTACGAGTTGGCGTTTAGTCACCCAAGATATCTTTCTTGGAACACGCCGATATCTTTCACTGGTTAAGCTAATAGTCATGTCTGGCTCCTACATCAGCCAAGTATATCAATCAATATAAATAAATATTGGTGAAAATGTCTCACACAATACTATGTGACTCCAAACTAAGCAAAGCTTGTACAATGGAAGCCAGATAACTGATTTTGGACTTATGTAGTTGTAAAACCATACATATATACACAGAAACACTTAGACACAGTACAAATATTTGTATTCATCACACAAATATTTGCACTGGGTAGGAATCGAACCCACAACCCTCGGCTACGCAGGAAAACTTAGTACCAACTAAGCCACGAGACCAGTTAAACCATGACTGAAGAATCGTTTAAGAATACGAAACAAACAATGATTTATCTGTTCATTTTCATTCTCACTTGGGAACATAAAACAGAAATGTTTGTAATTCTAGACTTTCAGTACGCAAATCACAACGAGGCAGTCATTTAACACATTGTCCTCGGATTTCTTCAATGGAAATAAAAGCTTTAACTGTGGACGTATCCAGGACACTTAATGTATTCTTTTCAATAGTAGGTATTGAGTGACGAGACGAGCAATACATGCGTTTGATGGTAAGTAACATATTTGCCCATACCGACTCGAAGCGACGCAGCTATTTGAACATAAATATTTAAAAAAATCATAAAACATCGAATCATTGCTCAGCGCTGCACTGCGCTCGTCACCCAGAGATATAAGATAATTTATGGCTTCACTCTGTAATTTCTCTGCAAACATTACCTTTCAACCTGGAACACATTAATCTTTGCACGTTACTGCTTGGTAGTAGAATAAGTATTAGCAACTATCAAACCCAAGTGGACTTTGCGAGTATTCACATAACATTTTAAATCTCCAAAAATTATAAATTGTACCTTTGAAATCCTACAATTGGTATAATGACAGAGTCGAAAATAACATACTAATTTAATCGTGAAATAGATTATGGAAAGTATTTTATGTTTCATCACATTATTTAATAAATATCGTCAAGGATGTACATCACCAAACTTCCGGAGTGAGGATTGTGGCGTCACTTCATTGTACGAATTTTACAAGGAAGTGCGTCACTTGAAACTTATAAGCACTGTACTATTCGTATGTTTTAAATCAAATTAAAGAAAATTATTTAATCATCGTGCCTATTAAAAGAATATACCCCGCAATTAATACAACTACAGTACTTAAAAGTGTTCAACCTCGCATCTGTCCTTGAGTCCGTGTCAAAACGACGCATTTGTTCCTTCCAGAAGATGTATTTTAGACGTACGAAAGTTTATCTCGAGAGTTAGTAGCTTTTGTAACACAGCAGAAGATAATTTCTAGAATTTTCCTTTCCTGATGTCAGGTAAATCAGCCCTCGGTTTATTGTTATTCATTGTTTGCTCTGCCTTTGTTGAGGTTGAATTATCTCCGCGAGTATGCTTGAAGAAAATTGGGTTCCTGATAAAGTTTTTGAACTGACTTTTTTTCTGTTTGAAACCTAGATAAGTTTGAAATTGATAATCTCTTGGCACACCTTTTGTTCATATTTAGAGATATTTTTTTAAGTGAAATCTTCACAAGCGGTGCGGCGTTGGGCTCCTATTGAAAGAGGAAAGTAGACCACGTCACCGACATGTGAATGTCGAATGGCGTAGCAGCGTAGCGTCGAAGAGGCAGTGGAGCGGGACATACGAGTGAAACGATTTTTTGGATGGGTGATGTATTGTGAGTTCGCGTTCAAAACGTAAAATAGGATTTGTAGAATCTGTAGATATACACGTGCCATATTGCGCTGTATTAGTACTGTTTAATATCTATAAATATAAAAGCGAAAGGTCACTCATATCTAATATTCTTAGTTATAAAGTTTCACTTTTATCGGCAGTTCCTACTACCATCTTTTTTAATAATGTTGTTCGGCGAGCCAAAACGTGACTCTGATGGTATGTAATACGCCTGTCCATAACAGTGTAGTGTCACGTAGCTATTTGATCACGAAGAAATCCAAATCACTGCACTGCACTCGTCACATAAAGACCGGCGATGATTTATCTCATTGCCTTGTAACTTTTCTGAAAACATGCCCATCAAACTGAAACATAGTATACATTACTGCTAGGAGGTAGAATAACTGCCATCCATGATAGTATATACTACCAGATAGACTCTGTAACTTGCTACTATGAAGAAAATTTGGATAAACTCAATAATTCTACAATTTTTTTTTGCATTTCGATATTTTTAATACAGTTATAAGTAAGTAAGGATAGTTAGGTTTGTAAGGGCAGAAAATTTATGAAGAAACTATATAGTAGGTAACAATGAAAGTTACACTATACTATATGACTATATGCCTAATTCAATACTCACATTTAGTGCATTTGAAGAATCTATAGATCAACGAAGATCTTTTATTTTTTTGTAGTATAGAGTGAAGAGACGAGCAGGACATGTGCTTGATGGTGAACAACATACCTGCCACATAACAGTGCAGTGGCACACAGCTATTGGAACACAACGAGTCCAAATCATCATCAGCACCTAGCACTGTACTGCGCTCGTCACCCAGATATCTAAGATATCATATCTCTAAGCCCATTAATTTCACTTTAATTTCCCTTCAAACCGGAACACAGTAATGTTTGCACATTACTGCTTGGCGGTAGAATAACTGGCAAATGTGTGATACTCTCCCAGGCGGACTCTGCTAAGAGTCCCACCACTACTAGATCTAAAGATAACCAATATGATCAAGTCCACGACCAGTCAGAAGCGTGCCCAACAAAGATAAATATATAGATAAATTTAACACTTCCTTTTTCACAACACAAAATTACATACATTCTTAAACAAAAATATCCATTCTTAAAATTAGTGAAAGAAAAGGCGATGAAAGATTAGTCAATATTGGTTATATGAGATCAGAAAGTAATCTGTTTTTTTTTTCTGTGTTCCATATCACATTCGTATGTGATTGTATTGTTACAGAGAACCGGTAGCTCATTTGTTTTTATTGCGCCACGCATAAAGGCCTCGTTTTTACTCGCGAGACCAGCAATAACTATTAAATTAATATTTACAGCTCCAAATTTCACACTCGAAATGTAAAACAAGATTTATTTATAGTTAATTTCATATTTTATTAACGCATAAGCCTGTGAATATACAAAATAAGTATCGAATTATAGATTTTACTAGCGGTCCATCCTGCCTTCGCCCGTGGTACATCCTACTAATATTATAAATGTGAATGTATGGGTGTTTGGATGTTTGTTGCTCAATCACGTCCTAACGTATGAACGGATCGGGCTGAAATTTGGAACACAGATAGATTATAGTCTGGAAGAACACATAGGCTACTTTTATCCCGAAAAACAACGGGAACTTCGCGGGTAACACCGCGGGGCGCTGCTAGTACCTAATATGTATTGCTTATAATACCACTCCGTCACCACGCACATTTTTGATATCGATCCATTAGTTCCCAAGATTAGCGCGTTAAAAAACCTTCTCCAGTTCAGTTCTCCACATTAGTATAGAGATATTTTATATTTTTTTACGATTTGAACTAGTATTGATTAACACGTTACACAAATTTTAATCTTGATTTTAATTATTGTTTGACTACTTCGACGTTTTGGTAGCAAAATAAGGATTAATTTACATCACGATTAAGCCCTGTTAAATGTTTTTATATCAACGTTTTTTTTTCTGGAGTGTACGACGTTCGTTTTGGTTTTTCTACGCATGTCCGCATAAACGTTTCAAACATATCTCTTATAAAAAAAAGTATTATAGTGTATTTATATTTTAAGTTCAGTACAGTCCGCGAGGTATAAGCTGAGCTTTGCATTAGTGTGAGTGATCACATGCATACGCATCTATTACCAAAAGTACAGTCAGACAACAAACTCTTAAACAACAAGCTGACATTAACTATCCAGGATCAATATGGTCATTGCGAAAAGAAGTATCTCTTTTAGGATTCAAATGGTCATGGACAGAGAATAACAGAAAAATTTTAATGGAAAAGCATGAGATCCGTCACCTACGTATAACTTATTTACTTAAAATTTCCGAATACCGTATTCAGGGCAGGCCTATCGTTTATACCAATATACAATTGATACTGCATAATAAACAACGATTTATTGAATATAAAATTGACACCTTATTAAGAGAACATGGTCACAGCGTCCTGCGTCTGACTGTACTTTTGGTGATCACTCACACTAATGCAAAGCTCAGCTTATACCTCGCGGACTGTACCACAATGTTTTTTATTTGCAAAAAAGCACTGGAGTAAATGCTTATACAGAAGTTGAAAACTCGCAAATTGCGTTGTTTTGTTATTTAACGTATTATTAAGTGTCTTAGTTACAGTATAATCTTGACCTGTCACAGCTTTGACTTTATGTGGTAGACCAAAGCTTAATAATCAGCATGGAATACGTTGCCTGAGTGGATTTTTCCTGAAGTATACAATCTGGGTGTGTTCAAGTCGATAGTTTATCAACTTATTCTAGGTAGCCACGCTTTATCGTATACCGTATAGTCGCTTAACATCATGCGAGATGGCGGTTGAGTGCAAATCAATACCTGATTGTAAAAAAAAATTGATATATAACTCAGCAAGAATATAAACTTATTTGGATAAATTATTTATTAGTTTAGTAGTGGTAGGAATCTCGGCAGAGTCCGCCTAGGGAAGTACCACACCTTGGCCAGTTATACTACCGCCAAGCAGTAATGTGCAAACTTTACTGTGTTCCGGTTTGAAGGGCAATGTTTCTAGAGAAATTACGGGGCTTAGAGATATACCTGCTCGTCACCCAGATATCTTAGATATCTGGGTGACGAGCGCAGTCCAGTGCTAGGTAATGATTCGGATTCTTCATGTTCTAATAGCTGCGTATCACTGTGTTGTTGTGTGGCAGGCATGTTGCTTACCATCAGGCACATGACCTGTTCGTCTCGTCAATCTTTATTTAAAAAAAAATAAAAAAATATACTCCATTTCTTCTAAGGTTAAGTGGAACACCAGAATCTTAGTACAAACCTGACAATGTCACTTACGTAGTCTTCCATTCCGTCTTCGGAAGCCGCTGTGTAGGACATTGATAAGTAAAAGAGACTCAAATAAGTAGCCTTTGTGTTGAAAATATTGAATAGTTGGCGTATTTAGTCTAAAAGTTTGGTGCAAGTGCTTAAAAAGAAACCAGAAAGATTGGTAAGTATGTATGTACCTTTGGATATTTTTTAATATTTGATCATCATCATCATCAGCCTATCTAATAGTCATCCACTGTTGGACGTAGGCCTCTCCTATGGATCGCCACACAGCACGATCTTCTGTTGATCGCATCCACTTGCTGCCAGCCGCTTTTCGTAAGTCGTCGCTCCACCTGGCTGCAGGGTGCCCCACTCTACGCTTGCCAGTACGCGGTCTCCACTCTAGAACACATCTACCCCAGCTTCTCTTTTTTTTCTATTTAATTGTTGTTATTTAGTTTCTGTATGAAAGTTATGGACTGCATGAAATTGTCACCTGCATTCGTAGCAGTAGTATTATAATAATTGTAGCTACACTGGTGACATATTGAAAGTGACGTTACAACTGTTTAATACTCAAATTTAAGGTTAAAAGTGTTCACCCTTTTTAATTTAAATTTATTGCTTTCTAATAAAAGTTATTGTAAAACTCAACCTCCGGCTTGTATCCAGTGCAAAGATTGGTGAGAACTTATAGTATAACTAATAGAAGTTAGTTAAAGCAGAAGGTGGGATTTAAACCTACGGCCGCACGATTGTGAATCCCTTGACCTAACCTCTGGGCCACCGCAGTTTAAAAATATGGATTTTTTTTACGAGTTTTGACTTTCCAACCACCACCAACTTTTCGTATATCGTCACTCCAACCGTCAATGGTGGCAGTTGGAAACGTAAGACCGACGATCGGGCTGAGTGGTGTATTATGGGAGATTCCTATGTCCAGCAGTGGACGGATACAGACCTTTTTGCACTATTCATTAAAACTATAGAGTTGATTGATTGCTGGGTTTTAGCGGTACCTATTTCGAAAAAGTTCAATTAGCTAACCTGGAATTAAAGTGGCGTGTATACTTTTCTTTTCTAAATCAATTAATTAAAACTTTTTAGTAGTAAACTGTTAAAAGTAAATAATATGTACGCCGTGCATATTAGTTGCTTTTAACAGTACTATTTCGTCTTATTTTCAAAATGGAAATTTTCTAATATAAGAATATTTATTTAGTCAAGTTTGGCAAATGCTAAATGTTTTCCTAGGACAGCGAAAAGGATAATATTGATACAGTGTACCAGAATAATAAAACCACAATATATATTTGTCATAAAAACCATCAATATATTTACACTTTCCATGTTATTTACATATTTACATCGCAGTTTCACGGTAACTTTGTATATTTTAAGCAATTTTATTTACAATTTGAACCAACTTTCCAAATCAAATATAAAACATTTTTTTATATATTTTATACCGCACTAAAAATTACGTTTTATATTTAGAAACATTGTTCTGTAAAGAATCTCAAGGATTGATGAACTAACTATAAATATATTAACTTCTTCGCGAAACGCCATCAATTCTTTTAGCATGTATTTATTTATATGAACATTCAGAACAATTACATTGTAAACATAGATATGTTGCATACTTATAAATAAGAGTATATATTATACGAGAACAAGCTAAAATAAATAATTCAATAATATTACATTGTTTTTTTTTTTAATATGAAAGGATAAGTAATCAACTTCCGTATTCCAAAACTTTACTGAGTTAAAAAAAACACAAAGAAACGAAATTTTTATTTCTTTTAATTATTTGACGTCACAAACGTAAAAAATTTGTAAAATAATTTTATATTACTCAAAAATGTAATGTTTACACCTACTGCAGTAAGTGTTGGAAGCCGTTATTATATATTTTGTACAATGTGCTATTTTTTGCATTTTTTAATTTTTAAGGTAGATTATTATGGTAAAATGAATAATTATTATAACAACTACAAATAGTACATTGCACAAAATAACGGATATACAGTAGAACTCCAATTATCCGAACTCCGACTATCCGAATCGCCGATTATCCGAATCACAAAAAACGCGTGACCTGGCTGCCCGAAAACGGTTGAAGACCGTAAAACAGCTTACATTGACGGAGATGTTTAAATAACAATGATTTTTATTTCTAAACTTGTACATAAGTACATTTTATTTATATTTAAAACATGTGAAAATTTCTTGTTTCTTTTATTTAATTCAATAAAAAAATAGTGCAATATCAAAACGTAGCTTTTATTCTCTCCAATGGCAATTTTTTTTTAAAAAATCCGATTATCCGAATATTTGATTATCCGAATGGGTCCCGGTCCCCATTAATTCGGATAATTGGAGTTCTACTGTAATATTGTTTTAAATTAGAATGATTCTGGAAAAACACAAATTTAACAGAATAAAAGTTCAGAAAAGGATTTCGGTAGATTTAAACTAAAACCACGTTAAGTGAATACTAGATATATTTTACTCGTATTTATTTAACAGAAATGAATATAAAACACCTAAGTGATAAAATTGTAACGACGCGATGAGAAAATAATTTAGGCCGTACGTATATTTCTGTTTTACTTTTACAAGAAATTGTTTATATTGTGGTACTAGTCATTCAAGGCTTTGATTAACTGTGGTTTAGAAATCTGGACCCAAGATATATTTTTACATCGAAATTAAACAAACCTGAGTGTTCAACAATAAAAGCTTACATAACATTTCGAAAACAGATAATTGTAAAATTAAAATAAATAAAAAAACGATTCAAGTAGGTACATACATATATAATGGAGAAACTCACTGCTTCAGGCAAATCGTATTTGTTTGTAATCTCAGCTTAAATGAAAAAAAGTTTAATAGTTCTCGGTTTCTTTATCAAACAAGTTACCGCTCTCGAAATTTTAAATCTCCGACTCTAATATCAAATCAAATTTAAGATTATTTCATCAATAAATAAACAAACTAGATTGATCCACAACAACGGTTGTCGGATATTTGGAACAAAAATAGAAAAACAAAATATTTTCAATGGTCGGAAAAATAAAAACCCCAGATTAACATACTCGTAGATTGAATTATTTCGTAGAATCGTCAAACATCAAAATATTACTCATAGAAAGTTTACATTAATACGCCGCCAATGACTCACCAGACATTTCAATTATCCAAATACCTACGGTATTTAATGACTAGAAAATAGACTTTACATAGTTCCAATATTATTTACACTGTTACCATATCGAAACTTCTAAATATCAGTCTGCGGTGTAAAATTACTCTAATAACATTGACTCAGGGTTCAAATTGCTATGTTGGTTCTTCAGTTTCGCTGTTGGTTTGTTTGTTGGGGGCGATATTTGTTTTTAGTATCGTCGATGACGTCATAGGGATTAAGTCTTCATCGATTGAAGTCAACTGCGAGTACTCGGTTTTGGGAAACGGAGCTCGGAGCTTTCGTCTTCTTGTTTTGAGCTGTTGGGAGATTAAAAAATATTATTAATTTAAAAAGTTTTATACATACAATGTACTTAGTTACAGTATCGATATTAACCAATCGATGTGCCCTGAGCCACTTGAAATTGGTAATAAACTGCGTTTCTGTGTGCAGAGTAAGTGGATTACACACAACCAATCTACTTGACCCCTTGAATTGATAGCGGCGAGGTATACTGTGGTTCTACTTATTTTGGTTGTTAACAACTAATATTGGTCGATATAATTATAATTCACACACAACACCATCTGACCCCAAACTAAGCAAAGCTTGTACTAGGGCGGCCAGATAGAAAATATATAGCGATAGGTAAAAACGTCTAGCGTTCACCGCTTCCTGCACCCGACTAAAACGGAAAGAGTGAGCTACTCTTCCCAACGATGACATAATTCCGTGCGCCTGCAGTTTGGGAGGGGTACATCTGGTGGTTTATATCGATGAGTTACAGGATGAGTAAGACAAAAAACCAGTGCATATATGTATAAGAAACGGTAGGGCGCTGCTAGTTATATAAACATTTGTACCTTCACGGCTACAGCCAAGGCGACGATAGCAAGAGCAGTGGCCGCCACGCTCCAAACGACGAGGATGTTCTGGTCAAGCAGACCGGGGTCTTCTGGGTGGTCTATGAAGAAAGACGCAGCGACCCGCGTTCGTATGTTGTCTGCAATCCGTCTTTTACCAGCCGACGAGCCGTTAAGACAGCCACCTGTTTTATACATTAAAAAAATAATAATCGGCATCCCGACTGAGACAAAAACATTGTAAGGTGCAGGTTTGCGCTGAGACCGCGACAGGCACTTGACATAATGAAATTGTATGGGCGCCAGTTCGCGCCGAGACCGCGACAGGAGGACCGAATTTCATAACGTCAAGTGCCTGTCGCGGTCTCCGGTCTCGGTATCGTGTCGCAGTCGCGGCGCCCTCAATTAGTCTATCAGCTAGGTTGTAGAAAATATATAATACAAATTTCATGTTTTATAAAATTAATAAAAACTGACAAAGATATAGACCACCAAGCTTCTGGAGTAGGAGTCTGTGACGTCACAACGTCGTAAAAATCGTACAATGAAGTGACGTCACTCGAACTTTCCAAGAACTTTTCTCCGTCGTTTTTTGTTTGTGAAAAAAAAACATTTTTTTTTATTAATCTGACAAACTAATTAGTTTTCTTAGTCTTCTTGCTTAAATTTTCCAAAACACAGAACAAGTACAATTTAATTTTTGAGTTATTGTAACGCTTCAAATGTCCAAAGTCTGTTTTTCTATTTGATTTCCAGAATTTGAGTTTCACGATACGGTCTACGATGGAGTCTGCTTACTTTAAACTAAGACTATTCACCTCCTACTTGAAAACTATTAATGTTATTCAGTGTCGAAAACAATAATTGTTTACATCGGAAAACATCCACTCAGGAAACACATAGAGTAAATTCTTAGAACACGGGACTCTACACTCAACCTAGACAGCTTCAGGTAACAAATGATATAAATTTACATTTGGTATCATTTTTAATAATTTTTACTGAATACATTGGCAAGAGTAAATCAGTTTAGAACTTCTAGTTTTACTAATTACCTTTTGTATATGTTAATATTTAAGCATGTTAAACTGGTTGTCATGTGTTTCCTTATGCTGTTTGTTTTCTGTTGTAAGAGACAAAAATCTTAACGATTTTAGAAAGAAGTCACAATTTTGCATCTACATTGTAGAACCGGCAATCTACCACAGCCGTGCTACGTAAATATAAATGATGTAGCTCGTAGCTTGTGAAACGTAGCAACATAATAAGCCGCGACAAAGTTCGTAGTGTTGTGCGATTGAGTTTATTTCTATACACTTCACAGATTCTTCAGAAAATATTTAGAAAACCGATTAGTAGGTCCCGAGATCAAACCATTGCAACTAGCACATAGACAAATCGACAAATTCTCAAGTACTAAGAGGTAACACTTAAATCGTTTGAGTTCTTCGACAAAAGATGTGATCTACGAAAAGTTTAATTCCTTTTTCTGTTTTTAATAACAATACACGGGAATGTTTTTAAAAAACTTGTTTGATACAAATTGTGTGTACTCGTAAGTGTGTGTTGCTATTAGAGTAGTGATGTTCATTATGTTAAATAATATTTTTCTGTCATTTGTGGTGCTTATTCATAAGTGTTTTATTTTAATATGTCTGTTTGTGGCACATTGAAGTTTGCTGTGTACTTTGAATTGCTATATACGTAACAAAATAAATTACATTTAAATAGTTCAGAAGCGACGGGTCCCCCACAAATACAAAGTTTGCAGAACTATGGGAATAAAAACAAAAAAATAAACCTATGTGTTTGTAAATCTTTTTGTTTTCATGTAAACGTTAATCATTTATTCATAGTTAGTTTAATTTTAATATAATAAATAATAATATATATATTTTAAATAAGGAAGTCAAGTCCATTTAAGTTGATAAGATGTAATAATATTTATTGTTATTATCTCAGCCTATATTTAGTAGAGAAAATACCTCTCCGAGTAAGAGGCCTCCATAGTAAAAACTGATTAATAATTTAAAATATTTATAAACAAGTGCCCAAAACGTCACTCTCCTCGCAAAAATTTATGAAATGAAATTGTATGTAACTCTTCGAGTATGATACGCGAAGTATGATAAGTTAAACTAGCATATATACCTAAATAAACCTTTCAAAATTCGGATCGTTCACATCCGTCAGTCGCTGAAACTGGGACTTCTAAAGTGTGAATGCACGCTAAGCTTCTACAAATCTGAGTTTGAAAAGGAAAGCTTACCCATATTTTTATCACAATGGCAGCAGTCTGAAATGTTTGTGCTCGGGAAGAATGAGGCACTTTCAGTACAGCACGGTAGACATTTGTTGTTTATCCTGAAATTGGTTTATAATGTTTGGTCATTTGGCTCTGGGCTTCGTCAGCTTGGCACTAATTGAAGCCGAGGGAGTATTGGTTTCAATAAAAGTTAATTGATGCTATTAGGGAAGAAATTAAATGCACTTGCGTTATTTGTATTGCAATAGTAACGTACTGGTTGAAACAATTGAACAATATGAATCTTGAATAAAGTTTATTTGTTTCATTAAATTTGAGCGTAGATAGTGTTGTGAGAGAATTGATAAGGATTTATCATAGTATATGTCACCGTCACAATTACAATCCCTGTCAGTTTAGAACTAAACCCGTGAAATTATAAGCCCATAGTAAGTTATAAGTCTGGTCAATTTAAACATACAATTAGTGGTCAATTCACAAACATTCCGGCAGAGTGAAATTTCTGCAGAGACTTTGGGTTTCACCATTACAAACATAGTGTCAATAGTCCCCTTCGATCGTATGTGTGTTTCTTGACTTATTCGGGGTGAAAAGACAAAAGTATTCGAGAAAAACTTTAAAACCCAAAAATGTTGACTTATTACCCTGAATAAGTCAAGAAGCTGATAAATGCAATCGACGTTTGGAATTTTATTTGTAATCGTAAACCCAAGGTCTCTGCGGAAATTTGGCTCTGTCGGAATTTGTGTTATTCCAATTGTCTAAATACCTGACCGGGCTATTAGGTCAATTTATAATTTAACTCCATTAGATCTGACAATTTTTTTTAAAATTTTACGGTGACGTATATTAAATAAATTAATAAGACTAAATTAGTAAATGGTCTACGTTTCTACACTTTCTAGACTAAAACTAAACAAAGCCTGTAATATGGAAATTTGGTGGTAGGTAAAATACATTTATAATTCTAAATACATACCTACCAATGACACTTAAGAAACACCCATACACATAACTATGAAATTTAATTATGGGTATTTAAAGTATGCCGCAATGGAGTCGGTTTATCAGTTTGTTTCCATTGCGGTAGAGACAATAGGGAATTGGAACACAGATCAAGGAATTCAGTGAAAGAGTTGGGCTCCTGCACTATGGGGAATAGCAATGACTCGCGTTCTAATTTATACTTGGTACAAAGGCTACCATTTGTATTGTATGCCTTTATATTGTAATGCCATTCAGCAAAGTAATGCCGCCAGCGTGGGTACCTTTGCACGAAGTGCAGTTAGGTAATTTCATTAGTTTGAAATTTAAAAATATATTTGCTCTACTTGTCTTTAAATGGAAATATTAAAAACTGATTCTGTGGTAGATATAAAAATTAATAATTAATCTGACCTTTAGATTATATTAATCATTAAAAAAGTTATGCGAAAAAATATAAACGTGTTCAGATGAAACTTTCTCGGTAAGCAAAGATCGAATATTCTTAAAATTTAAAGATAGTTCGAATCTGTTTATTTTCTCATGAAATTGCTTACTTATGTATAATACAGACTACGTTTTAAGTAAAGTTTGGGATGTTAAAAGCATACCAAGTTGTGTTAAAAGTAATTCAGAAAACACATGCAAAGATTGGAAATGGTTTCATCTTCACCGATTCTTTTTTTATAGTCAATGTGACAAATTTTGTTAGCAGATTGTGGCGCCAGAACAGAGTTCATTTTAAATAATTTAGGTTTTTTTTCAGAAAATTGAAAGTGCGTACGTGTGATTACAAACTTACCTATCTAATCGAAGTGGATGCGCACAAGTAACGCAGCTACTAGAACCAGGCCCAGAACAAGACCTGCAAGAATCGTGACAAGGACTACAAGTCCTTTTCCTCGCTTCGTAGTATTGAGAACTAAGGCACTCCACACACAGTCCCCCTTCCAGTGCAAAATGAGGAGGGCACGTCTTACAACGTTGAGGACCTGCGCCGTGACAGTCTTGACAGTAATGGTGACAACGTCGACAACTGTCCTTCCAAGGAAAGAAGTTCTGGGGGCATTCAGGCCTACATTCACCGGCTGCCAATCTCCAATCAGGAGGACACGAAGCACATTGGTCTCTTCTTGGACCCGTACATGTCTCACAAGACAGATAACACTTCGAACAAGTCCCTTCATCTGGGTAGTATCCTGGTGCACAAGTTGCGCGACAAGTACCAGATTGCAGTCTCAATGCTCCAGCGCAAGATGTACAATTTAATCTTGATACACAGTTCGTACAAGTGTGAGGACACAAGGAACATTTTCCAGCAGTCTGATAGTACCCCTGTCCACATTCCGCCACGCACCTAAAGCAAACGGTAAAGTTAGTTTAAGAGACAACGTACGCCAATGTGCGTATAACTAGGGTCATTTACCTCGATCCTTGTAATAACAGTGGACTAGAGCAAGACAAACAGTCCCATTCGTTCGGTCCGCTACATTTCTCGCACGTTGAATGGCAGTTTTTACATCGACCTCCTTCGTAATACTCGCCTGAAAACAAAAGCCGTGTTAGAATTTTTATTACGACATTAAGGTAAAATCTAGATGTTGGTAGGCCCTTACTTGTATCACACTTGTCGTTGCCGCTGGGTAAGCAATTTCCGCCTTTTGCAATTACCCAGCCTTGATTACAGACAGCACATACCCCAAATGAGCACATTTTACAACCAATGGGACACCTAAAACAGAAGCGAGAGACCTCACGTTACAAAATAACAATTAAGAAACAAAAATACATTCGTAACTCGAAACCGACATCAACATTACATTAGCATTCAAAGACGTCTGTTTCGCAGAAATGTATTATCATAACAATAACACTTACGCTAAACATTCCCTTCTTTGTGTGTCGGCGTAATATCCTGTAGGGCATTTAGGTAGGCAGCGGTTTTTGAATACGAAATCGCCTATTTTGCACGAAACACATTCAGTGGCGTCGGGGCCGTGGCAGGATTCGCATGTTTTGTGACACTGTACGCAGCCAAAGTCATCTTTTTGATAAGTGCCCGGTGGGCAGACGGCCAAACACGACCCGTTGTAAAGTACGTAGCTATGAGCGCAAGACGAGCACATATCCGCTTTTTCGGAGCAAGTGTCGCAATGTTCGGCGCAAGGGAAACACGCGTTCGCATCTGGATCTTCGTAGTAACCGTCGGGGCATTGCTGTAAGCATACGGCGAGGTCGATGACTAATAGATGAGCCGGCGCGCAGGTGAGGCACGAGTCCTGCCCCGCGCCCGCACACGTCTCGCAGGATTCATGACAGGGCCAACACACCCCACCCTGGTTCACAAAGCTTCTCGGCGGGCATCTCGAAACGCACGAATTATCCAAACGATAATGTTTGCAAGCCACGCACTGCGTCGGCCCTTTTCCGTAGCAACCCTGCGAATCACATTCGGGATCGCACATTCTCTGTACTTGCTTGTCGTTCGCATCGGCTAAAACATTTTTCCGCTGCGCCGAAGGAATGTTTTTGGGGTAATTGCGTCTGTCTGAAATGCCAAGCTCGATCTCGTTGAGGAATTGCGAATATTCCGAGGCATCGTAAACGTCATTGATATGATAAGCTTTTTCCTCCTGATAGACGTTGTTCGAATTGAAATACCCTTTGTTTCGCAGCCGTATCGGATTGATGGCTGTACCGTAGAATATTAGCTGCCATTTTTTCAATATACCCGGTTGAGTGACGTGCTTGTTTCCGGTATTTAATATCTGCAGAGTCCACCGTCCCTCGGCGCTTTCGCCCCAAAAATGTACGCTTAAAAACGGCCAATCGTCAAAATTGGAACTTGTAGCATCGTGACTTCTCTCGAACAAAAGAGTAGAAGTCGTGCCCATCGGCGACGTTAGCAGTATTCGTAAATTTCCTCGCGGGAAAAAGCTTAGTGAAATTTTGCATTGAACGTGTTCCAAAAATCTGACCTCATTCGTCGTACCGCTGCACCCATTCACGTCCATGTGCACGGATATCGTATAACCAAAAGATATTTCAATCGTCTTGTCCTCGTTTATTTCTTGTGATTTGCAGATGTGTTGGGGAGGTACACTGGTCCATTGTTCGGCGAGTGTCACCATCTGAGCGGCGTCCATTAGTCCGTACCCGAATTTATGGCTCACTTTTCTTTTGACGCCGTTTACTATCCAACCCTTTTCCTTTTCTAAAGGTTGCGACCTTGAAGTCATTACTATTAGATGTTGTACGTCCCTCCAAGTCAGTAAAGGGTTAGCTTCTAAAGCCAACGCACAAATACCCGCAGCGAGAGGCGCCGAGGCGGATGTCCCTGTATGCTCCAATGTACACATATGATCCGGCCGCAACTGTATATCCATATCTACAGTGGCGACACTTTTATCCTTTCCCGGCGTGCCCGAACTATACGTAGACGCTATAGTAGAAGAACATTCCTCTAAATACCACGGCTTTAGCCCTCCCTGCGTAGCACTCGATATTGATATCGTAAATATACTGTTGGCGTAACCGTCGCAATTGCAAGAATCCGTATGTTTTCCCCCGTTTCCTGACGCCCATATGAAAATGGAGCCTTTTCCGCCCCTTCCGTTCGTCACTCCGTTTATGAATGCCCTGGAAAAAGCATTTTAATGAGCTGTGAGGAAAAATAGAAAATATAAGGATAAGCCATAGCTATGAGCTGCAGTAGTACCTTCTGGCTAGGGGACCGGGGCCGTCGACAGTTTTCCCGTCGTCTTCCGGTCCCCAGGATGCGCTGTAAATATCTATGTGGTGTGTATTGAAGCTGAGAGCCTGAGCTTCGACCGCGTCGTTGACGAGTCCGTCCAGCATTCTGATACCTCCGATGCTCGCATTGTATGCGATGCCGACGCCACAGTAGCGGTTGTAGGCGACAGCCGCCACCTCCCCCGCGCACCGGGTGCCGTGTTTATTGTCGCCATTGTCTTGTGGCGTCGGGTCTGTGTCATTCCCGTTTATGTCGGTCGAGGCGGCGGGGTCCTACAATCCCATTCAATACATTACACTCGACAAAGGGGGTCTTTTGTGTCGGATGAAGGCTTTATGTTCAATTTTAGTGAGGTTTTTATTTGAGAGTCGAGTGGTAATAAAGTTAGGGAAAACGATCAAGGGCAAATTGGTGCGTACAGCGATAGGACCATTTGTTTACTGAATTCTATCTAGCTATTAATGTTTCGCTGAAGGACATTTACAAGAACCACTAGTATTCAAAACACATTGTAGCCTATAAAACCTTCACTACCAATTGTACTGAATTCAAATTCAGCAGTATTCATTAAATACAGTTACTGTTGTTCAGTGACTAGTGTTTATTATCGTTTGTATATTTTGTTAAATATTTCAGTTTGTTCAGTTTGATAAATTCATTTATTCCGATACATCAGAATAAAAATTACAAGAACAATTATAGTTGTCAATAATTATAAGGTCCATTTTGTCATTTAACCTGGCATGAGATCCCGATCTCATATCGGTAGATTTGTAAAACACTAAGAAACATGAACCTGAACCTGACGGCAAGTAACACGCCGTCCCATAACAATACAGGGCCACGTAAATATTTGAACAAGAAAAGTCTAAAGTATCACTGCACTGCGCTTGTCACCCGGAGTTTAATGATAGATAATTAATTTCTTTGTTTTGTAATTTCTCTAGAAACATTGCTCTTCAAACGGATCACAATAATATTAGCACATCCCTGCTTGACCGTAAAACGTCAAAGAGTACTACTTTCCCTTTACATCCCTTTTAAAGAGTCCTACCACTACACCATTTAAACAATTCGTAAAACCGTAAGAAATAACTACTCGTAGTTATGTATAAAAATATCTATACTTACATAATTCGGCAGTAAATCGGGATGGTTGGGTTGTATCCCGTCGTCCAATATAGTAATAACTACGCCTTTCCCTGTATATCCTTTCCTCCATGCGTAACCCACATTCATGTCTAAACCATCTGCCGCGCCGCCGTTCTGAAACAGAAATCCTTTATTAAAAACTGGAACAGATGTAATTCCACCTTAATTATACGTATTAACAACGCATTAAAAATATCTGACCTGCAAACATGGATGTTTAAAAAAAATCAGAGTCTCGCTAAAACAAAAACTGTGTCTATAGAATCGGCCAGTGCGCTGTGTACGTGTGCATGTCAGTCTATCACATACAGGCTGACAAGCAGTATACACAAGTTTGCACGCGTAATGACCGACTAATGTATATACCTACCTATGTGTGCGTGTCTGCCTGTATGTGACAGCGCAATAGCCGACTTTATGGACACATTTTTTTGTTATAGCGAGACTACGTTCGACTTTTTGAAGTAAAAACTTATTTTGGCCCACCACAGACAGACTTTTCGCGAGCTGTGAATTGAATTCTAGCGTCACGCTCGGGAGTGATAAGAAAATTTTCGTATAAGGTGTTTGATCTCTTAGATAAAATGCCTTATATGTATCTCCGCGTAATTTATCTGGAAACATTGCCCTTAAAACTGGAACACAGTAATTTTGTTTTTGCGTGAAAAAGTAACAAACATACGCCCATGAATTCTTACAAACTTTCGCGTTAATAGTTTTTTTTTTCATATTTTTCGATTCTTGTATATATACTCGTATATGTATAGAATCTGAAACTCGGAAACGGCTGGAACGATTTTCATAAAATTACGTATGCCGGGGATTTCGGGGACGATAAATCGATCTAACTAGTTTTCATTTTAAAAAAACGCATATTATGCGCGTTTTTAGCCAATGAAAAACTGTCACATTAGACATTAGAATGAGAAGGTAAATTTCGCCGCTTGACGCGACAGTAGGCATAATTAGCTCAGACGGGCGGGCGGTCATATCGGTCACGAATTAGTAGCTCCGGGTTCGAATCTCTTTTTTTTTCAATTATTTTTTTTAAGAAAATGTATTTCTTGGGGTCTTGTATCTATAGGTATCTAAGTATATTTAGTATTTAAACTGAGTAAAGCTCGGTCACCCACGTACTTTACTTTAAAAAAAGAAGATTCTACTCAGATTACCATTTCCCTTTAAAGCTGAAAAAAAAAACATAAAAAAACAATAAGCCTTACTAAAACGCACTTTCCTTACTGATATACTCATAGTCAGTCGACCCCAACTGAGCCCTCTTCTTTTATCGCTTTCTACTTTCAAAACTTCTGGATAATTCACCAAACCTTTTATTATCCTTCCGAACAGTCAAAGATCATAAGTGATCATAAAATAACAAAGTTTTCATCTCGATTTGAACAACTATTGAATTAGTAATTTCACTCCGACATTCGTACTCTGACCGGGATTTTTACTGCTACAATGGCTATCAAATAAACTGATGCGGCAAATTATTACTGCGTGGGTACCTACATTGTTTTAAGATGTCATTGTAGTTCAGTACTGGTATTATTAGTATTAATTAATAGGGGGATGACTAATAAACCTAATTAATCCGACAGTTACATAATTAAACAATATTGTAAATACAGTATTTAGAAGTTTCAAGCGACGTCATATAAACGAAATATATAAACACGATAAAAGAACCGCAACTAATAACCAACGTACTACAAATAGCCAAAAATGTTATGAACTTTATTCCAAAAGCCATAGCGTTTAGCTTTGCGAATACACAGATGTAAACATACGAAGTGAATGATCCCGTAACAATGTATAAAAAGAAAACCCCTAAAGATGACGTTGCATTTTAAAGACTTATGACGTGACGTGAACGATAGGTTTCCAGTCTGCCGAACACATTCAAATCTGCATCAGCGTTACCTAACATAAAATTGTGATGGCTATTTATAGCAGCGTCAATTAATCGTTTTCTTATCCGGTTTCAAAAAAGGAGGAGGGTGTATGCTTTACCTTACCACAGATCAGAAAATAGTTGACCTTACCGCCATTTGGGACTCGATTTTGATTTTTTATGTTTGATAGATGAAGAAATGGCATATTAATTTTATCGAAGTCGATGCGGTGGTATTTAAAATATCAAAAAAAAACTAAAATTTTCTTACAATTTACCTGGACGACCTTTCTATATAGGGTTTAATATAATATATAGGGTAAATATGAAATTTAGTCTTAAAAATTTAAAATTAAACTCAGCCAGTTTAATTTTAAATTTATGTATTATTTTTGTTTCATGAGTTTAATTTTAAATTGAAGTATTATTTTTGTTTTATTTTTTTATTGTTATTTTATTAGATACTAGATGACCCGGTGAGCTTCGTTTTACTTATTTATTGGAACGAAGTTCCTTACGGCAGGCTTGGGTGTAGAAAAATAGGGAAATAGGAATTATGCTGTGCGATCGAACTGAAAAAAATGAGCTACACTCGTAATAAAAATATATATGATGGAAGTGACGCGAAAAATCGCCCCGTGCCCAGTGTTACCAACTTGGATCAGATGACCGTACCTAATATAATAAAATAGATGTAATGTCATGGGATACCAGGTAGGAACAAAATTCCTTCGGATTACACACCAGTAGAAGCAACACAAAATATTGGTTATAATAAATCCAACGTCCCGAATTTTAGTTGCTTGATTAGGATTCATTGATTTTTGTAAGTGAAAACTTGTGAGTTCCTGTTACCGATATAAGTAGAAATAGCAGTATACATATATGTAGCTATAATATATATGTATGTGATGTATGATACACATTAGCGTTATTTAACACTAAAATTGCATGGTACAAGTTTTTACTTCTATCAGCAGTCCTATGACTCCCTATCTTTCTTATTATCTGTTGTTTTTGTGGGTCAGATCATCTCAATAGTACTTTATACGACTCACTTCCATAATCCATTCCTAATTGCCATTTTAAGTATCAAACTCGAGAGGATCTCTCGTTCCTATCTCCAATCTAAAAAATAATAAACCGGTAACATCTCTGACAGAAATAAGATTCTTAAATCTCAAACAAATGGAATCTTCCAATGAAAATACGAACTCTGTGAACCCTAACGTCATGCAGCTAAGTCTCTTTTCCCGTTTGACTTCTTTAGGACGAGAACCCACTACGAAAGATTTCTAGTGGCTTCTCATTTCTTTCAAATGCAAAAAAAAAATATTTTTTCTTCGTATCACAAAATTAGAAAATGATTCGTTGCAAATTAAAAAATCATGGATGTGTCTTGGTGTTCTTTTTTTAAAATTAAAGAGTCGAGAGTCCGAGACGAGCTGGACATGTGCCTGGTGGTAAGCAACACGCCTGCCATATAACAGCACAGTGACACGTAGCTATTGGAACATGAAGAGTCCAAATCATTACCTGGCACTGCACTGCGCTCGTCACCCATAGATCTAAGTTATTGTGTCTCTAAGCTCTGTAATTTCTCTGGAAACTTCTCTTGACAAAACGTCGAGAATCTCTGTAGGTACTGTACTCATGATTTTATTCAAATTTTACAGCTTTTTGATAAAGTCACGCATCCTGAGTATTTTTTTGAAATTCGGTGATTATGTTTCCTAAACAATCGATACCTGAAAATGGTGTCACTATTGAAATGCAATAAGTCAGCTTTCTTGGTAGCTTTCTTTTTTCCTAATTTTACAGATTGTTTCATTAGATAATATTAGTATTGATAAACAGATCCAATTTTGTTTGAAAACTGTATCAAAGTTGTGATTCAGTCAGTAGTTTAATAGACAGTACGAATTGGGTTTATATTTTGAATACAGATAGATTTTAGCCGGGAATATATAGGTTACTTTCATCGTGGAAAAATAACTGTATAACTGCTAGTATGTACTATCACACACATTTCTCGGACATCTCATTTCTCTACTCGTTGTCTCCTAGAGTTGTAAAGTATATTTTGGCATTATTTCGCGCGCTTCTCTCATTCGCTTTGCACACCTCCAGTGGGTTCACAGCTTTAGGTCATTGACTCGGTAATACAAGTGCGGTACCAAGTACGGTTCCAACTGTAATTCTGATTAAATTATGCGTACCATCTGGTATTAAACCGTCTTTATATGTTTCGGAGTATTCAAACGTCAGTTGTGGAAAATCAACTTCTAGTAACTTGGTAGCAAGTTTTGATTAGTAAGAATAAGCTGGATTTAAATTGAAAAATATGTTTCTGAATGGTGTATCAAAAACTTTGCCAACTGTAGATTTTGTCAAGTGAGTTTTTCATTGCGCATTGAAGATTATAAGCCACTTGTGGTGCTAGTTCATAAGTTTGTCACAGTAATTATTTTGATTTGTTGTATCACAATAAAGAGTTTTCTATCTGTCTATCTATTATAATATCCTTGTTTTTTCCTTTTGAGAGTATGCTCCGAGTCCCAGCATTGAGAACAATAACTGGGCTGCATATGCTTCACAGTTCCTATTAGAATAATATTATACCAACGCAAAAGTGTGTGTAGGGATGTTTGTTCCTGTTTCAAGCAAAAATTACGGAAGCGATTTAGCTAAAATTCATTGATAAATGATAGTCTGGACACAGGCTACTTTTTATCCCGGGAAAATAACAGGATTGGAACCTACGGCAGTGAAATCGCGTCTTGTTACTAGTATTTAAGAATACTAGTGTCTACTTGCCGAATCCTACTAATATTATGAACTCCACAATTTATAAAAATGTATCAACCTTTTTCAAGCAAAAATTTATAATGGAATTTGGATGAAGTTTGGTGCGTATATAGACAATGACATGGAATAACACATGGACTATTTTTCATCCCCGTAAAATATCGGGATTGGCAACGCGGGGCACTGCTAGTTTACTGTGTAGTGACCATTCACATAATTTCCTCGCGAGAAACAGGGGCTTAAACGGCGAGAAACATTTAACTTCGACGGTTGAATCTGTAGGACACAGCTAGTAAACCAAAAGAGTGTGAGGACGTACCAAGTACCACTGCTCCTTGAACAGTGGGTCCGGGAAGGCCGGCATGGCCACCTGCCGCATCGCAAGCCGCGAGCTCGCGTAGTCTCTCTTGGTCCGCCGCAGCTCTCGCTGTTGCATCGCCCATCTCACCTGGTCATTACAAATTAATTAATTCATTTAAAAATCCAGTGTTATGATGTTTGTTCCCAGTGAACTCTAAAGGTAGCGGTTCACGCGGAGACCGCGACACGCGACCGCTACAGACACTTGACATGCCAACGCGAACTGGCGTCCATACAAAGCAGCGAGCAACACGGAAGGGAGTAGGCATACACAGCGTTTCCCCTCTGTCAAAGTACAAGTCCGCGTGGACCATGGAGTTTGATAATACACTGTGGCGTGAGGGCGGGGCTAGATTTGTGAATGGTGCTTTATTTTTTATGTGTTAGTGATTTGGTTGTGTGAGTATGATCGGCAATGGATCTGTACAGGTATGTTTTGTATGTAATAGTGCGGCTTTGCGCTAGTGTGCAACTTCCCCTCCCGCAAGAAATGACAGAAAGATTTGAACAATATTTTTTAGCTAAGGCTACTCCCTTCCGTGTTGCTCGCTGATACAAAGCTATAATTTCAAGTGCCTGTTGCGGTCTCCGGTCGCGGTCTTCTGTCGCGGTCTCCGCGCGAACCGCGAACCTTTAGCCACGTTAACCGATATTGCTGGAATGGACTGCTGGTGATTCTATTTCCTACTAATACTATAAATGTCAACGTTTGGACTATCGCTCAGTAGTAATGTGAAAACATAATTAATTACTGTGTTCCGGTTTGCACGCCAGTTATTCCAAGCATTTAAAATTACAAACAGATAAATTACTTTTCATCCCACCAGCTCGGAAAGAGTACTTTTGCTCCTCGATATCAGGGCGCAAAAGTGGTTTTTACCGCCTAGAGGGTAAAGTAAATTTGAATTTAGAACATCGTGTGTACTGAGTTTTTTAATTCAAAACATAATTTAACCTATTTATTTCTACCTCCTTGGTGCCGAACTCACCATACATTTATTTTTAATTTGTTAAAAACTCATACTCGTAACCTCCTTGGTATACTTTTTTTTTAATGCTTTGTGCGCAATTTTCTTTTCACGTATGGAGGATAGAGGTAAAGAATGTTACTTCAAATGGCAGAACATTTTAAAATGCTATGAATGAATCAATTGTAATTGAATTGAAGTATGCCAATAAGTTACCGAGTTAAATAATTAAATATTATTGACTACTAAAATAGTAACTAATAGATAATTTCAACTACTTGTGCAGTACAAACAAATGTAGTAAATACAACATCAAATAAATAATTACTATTTTGAGAAAACATGTAGGTACAATATATTTCGTAGTCAAAACTTCTTTTGGCGCGCCAAAGACAGATTTTTCGTGGGCTGTCAATTGAATTCTAGCGTCACGCTCGGGAATGATAAGAAATCTTCGGGTAAACTCGGGACCATAGCCATTGGCCGTCTAGAAATGCCTCAGCCTTTCCCATTGGCCATTTAAAAATGCGTCAGCATTTCTAGATGGCCATGCTAATAGCCACGCCCTCCGGTTTCACACGCGTAGTTTCCAAAGTAAGCAATCAGATTTATGTTCAGTTATAAGTTACCACTTCTATCGGCAGTACCTATCACTGTCAATTATTTTTTCATGAATTCTGAATAAGTAGTACGTTTATTTATTTCCTTTAAAATGTACCATGATGCAAATTTAGCGCTACTATTATTTAATGCATTTGGTCGGATACTTTTTCATGTACACATATGAAACTCCTTACCTCAATCGGTCAACTCTCCGTATTTTCACGTCGTATTGTTATTGTTTAAACCATGGGTAAATAAAGTTAAAGTTTAAAACTTAGGTTAACAACAGTAAAATTGAATACAAGTGAAAAACCGAAATACCATAATAATAAGTGATTCTAGCGACCAAGAAGTTTAAATGACGGCAACAAAATTGACTGAAACTGAAAATGCGCAAAGCGTTTAGTAATTTCCTCGCTAAGGTAAGGGATGAAAAATTACGTGTTGCACTCGAGTGCAAAGATTTTTCACCTTGTGCCCTTTTGATTCCCTTGCTACGCTCGCTAACTTTATTTGCTCGCTCACTTGGTCGGTCATCGAAATTGAGCCCGCGGTTAAACAGCCACTTTGCATTCTTGTACAACAAATACGTCACCACAAAATTACACAACACTAACCGTACGTACTTATACTTCTCCAAATTAACATTTCACGACTCATCGATATGAGCCATCATGTTCAATGTGTATAAAATGACCTGAGAAATACAAACTTTGCATTTAAAAGACAAACCCCTAATAACCGCAATACAAAACCATATATCACAGTACTAGGAAACCAGAAAACTGTTGCCAAAGAGTTATAAACGCTACCCGAAGCGTAGCACAACCGCGAGACATAAGCACAGGACTTATCGTCGCAGCCAGAATGGCAATAAGCTCTTGGCCACGGTTATACGATGAAAACAGCCAAATTGGAAACTTCATGCAGTTAGAAATGTATTGCGCGATGTATTTTATAAGCGTTTGTGAAAATTTCGAGTCGAGAGATACGGAGTTTTAGGTGAAATATTGAATCGACTTCATTTGAATCTAGCAATGGCTTATTACGATTGAATGGGTTATTTTAAGTGCAGTGTGCTAAGTATAATGTACTAGCAGTGGTTTCACCCGCGTAGTTTTCAATCCCGTTGATCCCCGGGATAAAAAATAGCCTATGCCTATGCAGACCATTAACTATCTATGTAGGTACTAAATTTCATCCAAACCCTTCAGGAGTTTTTGCGTTTTGGTTTTGCATATCAAACATCCATACATTTTCACAAATACTCCCGTTTATAATTATTATTTTAGTATGAAATAGGATTCGCGACGTCGCGGCAATGTATCATTTTGTCATCGGATACTTGTCGGAGAGTTTTTGTCTCTACCTGCCATATTTAAATCAAAATGTTTGACTAAAATCTCAACTTTTTTCAAATTTTAGATTAAAACCAAAGCGATATTTGCATTTCGACATTTGTGAATTCAAAGAACTCCAGACAGAGTTGAGCTTTTAAACTCTGTTTTAGCCGTTTTGCAGAACCTAACTTCGAAAGACTCAGACAAAACTTTTCATGTAATTGCGCCGTGTCAAATATAATTGAAGCCGATAAAAAGTTCAATTAATTTAGTTTCACATTGCTCTGTAATTACAATTTACCCAACGACAACTTTGCCTAAAACTTTCAGTAATATTTCAAGGGCCCTTCAAAAACTTCCAATTTGCAATAACTCCATTTATCTTCAAAGCCACTTATCAGAGAGCTATTTTAATCGGCAAGTTAACTCCAGAAGATTAACTAACCGATCCTTTGAGGATGTAACATTATTGAGGAGTAGAATCAATTATTCGGAATCCGCTTAAGTCGATAACTTTGAGGATTATTCTAATGGATAATTTAATAACTGACGGGAATTGCCTATGAATTGTTATTTTTAACCATGTTCAAAAATGATGTTCTCGATTCGATTGAATTATATAAATATGCAAAGTGTCCTAAGGGGTTTCTCTGCTTTCTAGAAATAAATGTGTTGCTTGGTCAATTATTGCCGTTTTTTAAAAAAGAAAATTCTAACCTAAAATCTATCAAATTTTTAGTAGCTCCGTTCAAACTTCTATCACAGTCTATATTATTCAATCTATATTATTTATTTACCGTAGTATTTCTACATACTGTGCCTCTATAATAATTTTCGACTCATGTGTTGTGAAATGAATTCGAAGACGCAAGATTCAGCTTCAGTTCAAATGTTATACAAGCAGCGCCTTCCGGTTTTACCCGCTTAGTTCCCATTTTTGTTCTCAAAAAAAGTAGAAAATAACAACAATAACTGTATCTAATCGATGTTGTCGCCGATTGTCATATCTATGCGTAATTCACATTACAATTACTTTCAAGCATTATGTACAGTAATGGGCGGTAAAACTTTTGTACATCGAAAGTAACAAACGATAAACGAAAATAACCCGTTTGGACTTTGCCCTAATCGTGATTATCACAAAAATTATAATCTAGTAAAACCTTTTATTTTGCAATAATGATTAAATGTTGGTATTTTTGTTTCCTGTGTAAATTAACGGTGTAAAATTTTAAACACCGTTAGCTTACAATCTAACGACATTAGATTAGAAGCTAGGTAATGATTTGGACTCTTCATGTGCTATTATTATCTGTGTGTCACTATGCTGATATGGGCAGGCTTGTTACTTACCATCAGACATACCACATGTCATGTCCTGTTTGTCTCGTCACACTGTATACTAAAAAAAATTGGCAGTCATAGGAACTGCCGATAGAAGTGATAACTTGTGACTCAAATGTTTTCACTTTTAATTGAATTGTCTAATTTATTTATCACCTTGTCAGAAGATTAATTATTTGTTAAACCATCGTAGGTATATGTACATTCGCATAATTTCAACACCGCCAGCTAAATCGATGGTTGCGCCATCTAGTTTTATATCAACGTAATTATACAGAATTTTGCAGCTCTTTACTGTTTCTGTTGCCCTGATACTGGTACCTAGGGGCAAACGCAACTCTTTTATATTTCTGTTGTCCTGGTATCTGAAGATAAACGCTGGGCTGTTGGAGGTAGGTAATCGAAACTCTTTACTGTTTCTGTTACCCTGGTACCTACCTGGCCGTTTTTACCGAGTTTACCCGAAGATTTCATATCCGATCCGATCCATTATCATATCCAAGCGTGACGATTGATGAATCCATTTCACAGCCCACGAAAATTCTGGCTATAGCGCGCCTAAAGAAGTTTTCACTTCAAAAAAAATCTAACGCGATATACTGAAACTTACGTAGGTTGCAATTTTACAACCTTACGAGTAAAACCTATTCGCTACGCGCAACTAAAACGCTGTTGTATAATATATTTGGCTTCACATACTCAGGTACTTTACGTCTAACCAATGATATTCATCGTGGTAATGGCGCTAGCATGAGAAGTACGCTTTCAACGAATAGTGGAAGTGATCATGCTTATTCCCTCTGATACTAGAGTGATCATTGTCATCGGCCGTTGAAAATTAAAAAGTTTTTAAAATATTACAAGAATAGCAGCTGTTTTATTTTTGTATCTCGTATTATTTAATGGAACCGATATAATTTTAGTTATATCAAGCCCTAAATTTAATTAGAGTAGGTTGGACTTGTAGGCGGTAATTCAGTCACTGTTCCGAGCTTTTACGATATCATGAATTTTAAACAAGATTCTATTTATAAAGCGTCCTTAATTTATCAGTTAACGTTTATTAGTAAAACTTATTGTGACGTTATTTACTGCCATTTTACGTAAGACTACTTCAAACGGCTCAGTTTAGTCTCATTGACTTTTTTTAACCGGGCATAGCCAATAATTTGGATTACTCCCTACCATCTTGACACTAAACTTATTAGAGAAGGAGTGTATAAAGCTAATAGTTTGTAAAGTTGTGCCATCAAGATTCACTTAATCATTTAAAAACATTGCCTTACACTACCATGTATATGATATACACGCATATTCCTTTGTTTATTGCTAAAGTCTGTGATCAAATTGAGCAGAGATTGAGGCTAAGAACTCATAGAACGATTTTCAACCGCGCCCGCGGCCGCGGGTATTACGCATTTCAAAACTCACGAGACCGCTGATTTTCGCGGTTTTGCAGCCGCTGCGGGTGAGATTATCGCCCGCGAATGTGGCGGGTGACGGGCGGGCGGGAGCCGCGCACACCGCGGGCGTAAAACGCGTCGTGAATGGTGCTTTCAATTTTTACATATACATCTGCATTCTACAGAAGCTGCGGGCCCGCACGCGCGGCGGGCGCGGCTGAAAACCACTCCATGATTTCTTAGCCTAATATTGCTCAATGGTGGAATTTCGACCACTTAGGAACTATTACTTATACATCAGTCTCGACAGGTGAGAAGAAAGTTGTGGTGGCTGAGTTGCTAGAGCGATCGCTTTCACAATCTTAAGGTAGTAACTTTGAATGCTATGAATCCTATCCTATACATTCATCATTGTAAAATATAATATTTTCGTTTTTAGTTACATTATACATGTAATTTGTAATGTTTATTTAAGTTGACGTGTAAAATGATATTTTATAAACAAAGAATATGAATACATTCCTATAGACTTTTTTAAAGTTTAGAGTGAGGAGACAAGCAGGACATGCCCCCGATGGTAAGCAGCATGTTTGCCACAGAACACGTGATACACAACTAATGGAACATGAGGAGTACAAATCTGCAAATTGCACTGCGCTCGTCACCCAGAGATATAAGATGTTTTATCTCTATGCCCTGTAATTTCACTGGCAACATTTCACTTCAAACTGGAACACAGTAATGTTTGCACATTACTGTTTGGCAGTAGAATAACTGGTAAAGGTGTCGTAGTTTCTTAGATGAACTCTGCAAAGAGTCCTACCACTACAAAGAAACTTTAACGGTGAAGGAAAATATTCCAAGGAAATCGAAGTGTTACAAAAGAAAGATATAATTAGAGGACATGTGGCATCAACTACCCACACTCGGCAGGCGTGGTGGATTATGGCTTTGACATTCTCCTGGTCAAAGAAAGCCCAAAGCCTTAGATGTGAGTAGCTAAAGTGCCTTATGTTTTTGCTGTGTATTAATTAGCTATCTAGGCTATGATAGGCTTGGCTTAGTTTGAGACAAGACGGTTTTGTGTGAAGAAAAGTCAAACGAGATAGTAATAAATATATATTGGTGGATATTTCACACACAATACCATCCGACCCCAAACTAAGCAAAGCTTTTACTTTGGATGCCAGATAGCTGATATAATATTTATATATTTTAGTTTTAGTAGTGGTAGGACTCTTAGCAGAATCCGCCTGGGGAAGTACCACACCTTTGCGAGTTATTCTACTGCCAAGCAGTAGTTCCGGTTTGAAGGGCAATGTTTCCAGAGAAATTACAGGGCTTAGAGATATAATATCATCATAGGGTGACGAGCGCAGTGCAGTGCTAGGTAATGATTTGGACTATCGTGTTCCAATAGCTGCATGTCACTATGCTGTTATGTGGCAGGGATGTTGCTTGCGATCAGGCACATGTCCTGCTCGTTTCGTGACTCCTTGCTATAAAAAAATAAATAAAAAATACATAGGTACTTATTAGGTATACATTGAAAACTAGTAGCGCCCATCCGTGTAATAAATATAAATACAATAAATATAAATATTAGTCGACAATTTACACACAACACCATCTGACCCCACACTAAGCAAAGCTTGTATGATGGCGGCCAGATAGCTGATATAATACTTATATAGTTTTAAATACATACTTATTGTACATAGAAACACCCAGACACAGTGCAAACATTTGAATTCATCACACAAATATTTGCACTGGGTGGGAATCGAACCCACGACCCTCAGCTTTGCTACTACCAACTAAGCCACGAGGCTAGTCAAATTGTTCTCGATCTCGTTATTTTCCCGGAATAAAAAGTATCCTATGTATATACTTGTACCTACATTATATCTATGCTATTCCAGACTATTGTCGATCTTCGTCTAAAGGGAGTCACACACTACGCAGATACGGTAAGATATCTGTATATGAGCATATATCTTTCAATTTCGCTCTCTATACATTCATTTTGAACTAACACATACAGCGCAGATACGTTATATTTTATCGTAAAGTATCTGTGGACACCGATATATATTGAAAGATATCCGATAAAAAACCGAAAGGCTAGCAACTTTTCGGCGATGTTCAAGACTTTGAAGGCTTTTTCGCACAATAGTGTCGTTGCCTATGAGCCTTTTGGCACGTCTCTCGATCGATTCCAAAGCTTCACTCGCAACGCTGATACTTAGCCGAACCACCCCAAAGATGAGCTATCTAATAAATCTAGAATCAATAAACGGGTGTTTTCCGTAAAACGCGAACTCATTGTAACAACCTGTATAAACAATCCTTAACAAAAAAACAAGTGAACTCTGTCTGAAAGATACCGGCTGAATGTATCATCTCGTATATTATCGTATCTGTTTAGTGTGTGATGCTTTCTGATAATTATGTTTTTATACGCAGATAAAATATTAGCGAATCTGCGTAGTGTATGACACGCTTAAATCTTTTAACTACTTCTGTGTTCAAAGAATAACCATCCATACACACAATCTTTCACATTTATGATATTTATTAGTACTAAAACTCTCTTTCTACTTGGTTTCCTAAGCCATCATAATTTTCACCGTAGTTTATTTGTCAAAAGTACAAAATACCATCTTCTGCTTTTTCTAGGAACAAGAGATTAATTAACTTTTTTAATTAAAAATTTTGGGCACTTTACAGACGGCTCCAAGATTATAAAGCGAATCCTCAGAAACTTTGCAAGCTTTTTCACGTCGGCTCGGGAAAATATACAGATAACCTTAAAAATTAACGGTAATGCCTTTTCTCCCGGAATAATAGTTAGTAGGTAAATCAGTGTTAGCTGAATCAAAATATTTTTGTTCAAAAATTATGTTCAATTCGTGTTTATTGCTCGGAAAGAACAGACGCGCCTTGTAATTCGCGCGCAACCAGTGCAGTGTCCGCTGACAAATCATAACAACGACGGTCGTCGCCCGCGGTCAGGTGAGTCAAATATGACCTAGATACTGACATGCGATGCCTATCGCGGCAAGCCTTGACTAATTTTATTAAGGCGAAGTTAAATCTACATAACTAATGGACAGTTCAAAAAACAGCCCGATGAAATTAATAACGGAAAATGAGCATCTGTTATATAAACATTACCGCGAAGAAAAAGCAGAACGGGAAAAATTAGAAGGGGTCTTAAAAACCCTTCAGAAAGAAATAGAAAACCTCCAAGAACAAGTCAAGGTTTTGAAAAATGAGAAAGCCCTATCCCAGACAGATACGAAAGAAAGTTCTACACAACCCGTGGACTACTGCACGGATGACGATGAACTAGCCAGAGAAACAGAGTGGATCAGAGAGAAGTCCAGGAAAAAAAGGAAAATTAACACGTCACCCACTCCAGTCACTCCATCACCTCAAGGAAAAAACTGCATCAGAGCAGATCCAGAAAAGGTAGCCAAAAAGGTCCCACAGCCACCACCCATTATAATCGATGACGTCACAAATTATCAAACTTTTTTTGATGACCTATCAAAAAGCCAACCAGGGAAGACATTCCAAGTCAAAATGATGAACGGAGATAGCGTTAAAATAAACGCAGCTAACGAAGATGCATATAGAGCCATAATTAAATTCTTGAATGAAAAAAAATGGCTATGGCACTCTTTTGAGAATAAACAAGAAAGACCTATAAGAGTAATGGCCAAAAAACTACACTCAACATGCAAGCCAGATAGGATTGTAGAAGATCTAAAGCATCAAGGCTATAAGATTGAAAGTGCAACAAATAAATTGAGATGGAAGAACAAAGAACCACTCAACATGTTCGTACTAACTTTCTCAAAAGAAGAAGATATTAACAAAATATACGGAATTAAAACCGTATTGGGATGTAAAATTGAAATACAACCCTTAAGAACTATGAAACTTGTCCCACAGTGCAAAAAATGCCAAGCGTATGGACATACGCAAAAATACTGTTCTAGAGAGCCCAGATGCGTCAAATGCACTGGAAAGCATCTAACAAGAGACTGCGATAAACCAGCAGAAGCAAAACCGAAGTGCATACACTGCGGTGCACCTCATCCCGCCAGTTACAGAGGATGCATAGTAGCTAAGGAGTTCCAAAACCTTAAAAATAAGACATTGAAAAAGTCTCATATTGTCAACCCTAGTCAGCAACGACTACCTAATAAAAGCTGTACTGCTAACAAATCAAGCGTCTCAATGAGCCGACCCATAAATAAAGATGTAACATATGCGCAAGCTGCATTTACAAATATTAACAATTCTAAGAATATAAATAGTGATACCAAATTAGATCAGATTCTTGCACTAATGAGCTCGTTTGATGGCCGACTAAAAATACTTGAGAACAGCAAAAATCCAGCTGTTTTTAGAAATAATAAGTAATGCATAACTTAACTATTATGGCTTGGAATTCTAATGGACTACTTCAACATCAAAAAGAGTTGCAAGTTGTTCTAGATACAAAAAAGATTGACATTTGCTTGATTTCGGAGACGCACTTCACCAAACAATCCTATGTCACATTCAAAGGTTACAAAGTATATCATGCGCTCCATCCTGATAATACAGCCATGGGTGGCAGTGCAGTAATAGTAAAAGAAAACCTATACCAATATGAGGAATTCAAAAATGAAGAAAAAGAGATTCAGTCAGTTGCTGTTTGTATCAAAACAAAACTGTATAAGCTCACGATTGCGTCTGTCTACTGCCCACCAAAACATGCTATAAAAAGAGAACAATATTTAAATTTCTTTAAGCAATACAGAGACAAGTTTATTGTTGGAGGAGATTTTAATGCGAAAAATTTATATTGGGGCTCCCGACTCACTAACACGAAAGGGAAGGAGCTTCTGTCTGCAATTAAACAAATTAAAGGAGAGTCTATCTCTACAGGTCAACCAACGTACTGGCCAACTGATCCGAAGAAAATACCTGATCTTATAGACTTTTTTGTTTATAGGAACATATCAAGAGCTTATTTAGACATAAACCCATCATTTAATATGAGCTCAGATCACTCTCCTATATTTTTATCGATATGTGACAAATTTATATACAGAGATAGTAAATTAAGTCTAGTAAATAAGCACACAGACTGGGAAAGCTTCCAGATAGACTTAGATTGCATAATAGATCTTAACGTTTCACTTAAGACACCGGAAGAATTAGACAAAGAGACTGAAATTTTTGTAGAAAACATACAACAGACAGCCTGGAAAAATACACCACCCATGAAAAAAAGAGCCAGTGGTACTAACTACCCTCATGAAATTATGCAACTACTGGCTACAAAGAGAAAACAACGAAAAACATGGCATCATACCCGCTGTCCAAATGACAAAAATTTGCTGAACCAACTCACTAAAAAACTTCAAAGAGCAATAAAAAACTATCAGGACAACTCCATGAAAGCCTACCTTCAACAGTTGTCTTGTGACAGCAGTACTAACTACTCACTTTGGAAGGCAACTAAAAACATGAAAAGACCAACTACCCATATTCCCCCTATAAAAGAGCTGGATGGAAAGTGGGCCATTAGCAATGAACAAAAAGCCCAAAGATTTGCTCAACACTTGGAAAAAATCTTCCAACCTAACGAAAGAGCCGCAACAGCTGTAAATCTATCTAATCTAGATCAAGCAATACAAGATGATCTGGAGATAAAGCTTGTTACTCCTAAAGAAGTCTTCAATGAGATAAAATTAAGAATAAAACCGAAGAAATCACCCGGATATGATCTAATCACGGGAGACATCATACGACATCTACCACGTAAAGCTATAGTTAAACTTACCACACTTATCAATGCTGCCTTCAGACTGAGGTATGTGCCTGACTTATGGAAAGTAGCTGAAGTGATAATGATAGCAAAACCTAGCAAGCCTCCTCAGGAAGCAGCGTCATATAGGCCCATATCTCTGTTGCCTATCATTTCAAAACTGTTTGAAAAACTTTTGCTCAAGAGACTGAAGCCAATCATAGAACACAAAAACTTGATACCAGATCATCAGTTTGGATTCAGACAAAAACATTCTACGATAGATCAGGTTCATAGAATCACTAAAACCATAGAGCAAACCCTTGAAGAAAAAAAAGTGTGCTCTACAATATTTTTAGATGTAGCGCAAGCATTCGACAAAGTGTGGCATGAAGGGCTAACACACAAATTAAAATTACTGTTACCTAAACAATTTTCTGATATTTTAACATCATATATTTCGAACAGATTATTTAGAATTAAACAAGAAGACTCATATTCGTCGCTAAAACAAATTAAAGCTGGAGTACCACAAGGAAGTGTACTTGGGCCTGTACTTTACTTGTTGTATACTAGTGATATCCCAGCTTTAGACAACAGCACTATCGCAACCTTCGCAGATGACACTGCTATCCTGGCAATAGGTGACACCCACGCAGAAGCCACAGAGAGGGTGCAAATAGCAGTTAATAAAATACATGACTGGACAAAAATGTGGCGTATTAAGCTAAATGAGTCCAAAACTGTTCACATAGACTTCACAAACAAGAAAAAACAATATCATCCAGTATTCATAAATGGACAATGTATACCATACGAAAATAAAGCCAAATATTTAGGCATGACTCTAGATGCGAAGTTACGCTGGAAAACTCACGTCAAAAAAAAGAGAGAGGAACTAGCTATACGCTACAAAAACATGTATTGGTTACTTGGTAGAAACTCCGTGCTGTCAATACATAACAAAATATTATTATATAAACAAGTCCTAATGCCAGTGTGGACTTATGGTATACAGTTGTGGGGTTGTACCAAAAATAGCAACATCGAGATAATACAACGCTTTCAAAACAAAGTACTCAGGGATATTGTCAATGCGCCCTGGTATGTGAGAAATGCCGACATTCATCGAGATCTTGGCATGGATCTTGTCGGCAAAGTGATAAAGAAGTACGCAGAAGCACATGAACGCAGGCTTCATCATCATGTGAATGTCGAGGCTATCCAGCTCCTTGATAACACGGACACAGTGAGAAGACTTAAAAGAACAAAACCTTTTGAGTTAGTATAGTGCAGTGTCAGTGCAATACAATATAAAACAATTAAATGTGCTAAGTCAAGTGAAAGAAGTGACTTCCCCTTAACAGTGTCAATAAGAAAAGTGCTGATGGGCACCTTCTTATGTATAAACTATGTAGCAATTTAAGTTAGATATAAATTACTCATTAGCCTAGACTTAATAAATTAGGCTAGATTGTAATAAGCGTTAGGATCCAAGGATACTTGGTGAATAATTTTAGAGAAAAAAAAAAAAAAAAAAAAAAAAAAAAAAAATTATGTTTAGGTAACGTAGAACTGACTTAATAAACCTTAGTATAGAAAGCCTACTTAATATTTCTACTAGTGGACTTAGGGTTTTAACTCCACTCAAGGCCATAATTCACCACGCTGGCCTAGTGTGCCAACCTACACTGGCCAACGTGGTGAATGACGCATGACCTGAAAGATTTTTGCTTGGAACGTGCTGGTTTTCATCACGAAGTTTTCACTCCACCGTTATAGATAGTGTAGATGACATAAAGTTATACATATTTATGTATTTGGAAACATATTCATAAGTGTAGGTGGAGTTCAAACCGATTTTTAGGCACACGTAATAGCCAACAGGCCACCACTGCTCCACAAAACCTAACTTAAGGTCATTTTGTGGCAATGAGTTAGTTTTATATCACAAACATATTTTATTTACATTTGACTGTACTCAAACATGTTATGGAGTTTTGGCACGCGTCTTCTGACAGCTGCGTTGGGTACTATCCAACGTACCAACAATAAATAATTAAAAATAAGTATAAATAGTTACTTATTTTTAATTTATTATATTTACATACATTTCTTATATTTTTAACATTTCGATCTTTATCTATCTTCTAATATCTGTTTCTATAGCCGGCCTTCTTATAGGTTTTTTTTTAATTATCCTACTAATTCTTCTAATATTATAATGCCAAAGTTTAGATGTTTGTTAATCAATCATGTCAGAACGTCGAAACAGATCGAGTTGAAATTTGGAACAGAGAAAGGTTATAGCATAGAATAGAAATATAGAGAATAATAATAATAATATTGGTGGACAATTCACACACAACACCATCTGACCCCAAACTAAGCAAAGCTTGTGTGATGGCGGCCAGATAGCTGATATAATACTTATATAGTTTTAAATACATACTTTTTATACATAGAAACACCCAGACACAGTGCAAACATTTGAATTCATCACACAAAAATAGGCTATAAAGACACATAGGCTATGCACTGCACGAGTAAAATTACGAATCATACATGCTCATAAATTTGGACATACAATTTCTAGGCCAGCAAAAACATCTGAATCGTTCACTTCGAATTCTTTTTCTTCTTCTACGAAAGTTTCTGTTCGAAATTTTGTACGTATCAATATGTAGGTAAATGAACGGTGTTTACTCGGATTATATGTGTCACTGTAAACTTGTAAATAGCGTCAGCTTATCTTATCTTATACCTTTAAACGAGCAATTCTTGTACCTATATAAATATGTATATATATAGAATCTGAATCTCGGAAACGGCTCGACGGATTTTCATGAAATTATGTTTGCAGGGGATTTCGGGGACGATAAATCGATCTAACTAGGTCTTATTTAAAAAAAAACGCATATTATGCGCGTTTTTAGACAACGAAAAACTGTCACATTAGACATTAGAATGTGAAGGTAAATTTCGCCGCGTGACGCAACAGCATAATTAGCTCAGACGGGAAGTTGGGCGCTCATAGCGATCACGAATTAGTAGCTCCGGGTTCGAATCCAGACGGGTTCTCTTTTTTTTTCAATTCGTTTTTTTAAGAAAATATATTTCTTGGAGTCTTTTATCTGTAGGTATCTCAGTATATATAGTATTTAAACCTAGCAAAGCTCGGTCACCCAGGTACTATATAAAATACGTGAAGTTATAAATCTGCGGTAGGTAAGTTTAGTCTTTAATCTAGCTACGATTCTAAATAAACAATTTAACGGGCTGGTCCGGGGTGGCAAGGTTATCACTTGTATGAGTAAAGTTGCCCTCTGGGAAGCTAAATATATTTAACTATATATAAAAAAAGTAAAAACAAATAAATGTAAAAAAGCATGTAAAAGCGGAAACTTATTTTTTATTAATTTTATTATTATAAATTGATTTAAAGCAATCTCAGAATTCAATCGCTGATACGAAAATAAGAAAATTGATGTTTTTGTTACAAATAAATTACTTCTATTTGTGTGAGAACACGTTAGGGTTACCATGGTACCTGAGCCCAAAAGCTCAGAAACAATTACGTGTATCACTTAATTTTAGACGAAGGAGGCAGTTGTTATAGTAATACTTACTACTTAATATTAACAGAACTTGTAGGTATACCGGTCAGCCATCAGTCTACCTCTAGCCTAATCACTCGCATCAAAGAAAGATTTCTGGCGATAAACTAACAAAAATTGCATATGACACTGTTATTGCTTTGTTTGCGCCATTTGTGCGGAAACTAAGAAAAGAGCGATAACAACACCATAAGCAATATTGTTATAACGCTCGAGAAAAATCATAATATAATGTTTCATATAAACACGATATTTTTGACGTGACAACGTCTTATAATTCGATGAAGCCAGCTGCACGCACGAAAAAACATGACGTCATGCGGCGTTACCTCGCTCTGAGGCGTTCCATTTAAGGCTTGGAGTTGAAGTTGATACGTTCAACTATCGTCAGTAACTTTACAGAGAACCGATTTTTTTACTCTTCACTGAGATAAAAAGACTTGCATTGAAGCATGACATGTTGATGTCGTGATGTTGTGATTCAGTGTATTTTGATAATATTACCCCGTTTTACTCGATGCACTGACGTCCAGTTTGGGGTATTTTGTTTATTCGTCCAGATATCATCCGAGCCAGCCTAACTCATTAAAATACCTGAGTGAGGTTATGAGTCTCTGATGGTCGATAGTCTTAGTAGCGTATAGAAAAATTATAATCAGATACATGAGCAATCCGTCTCGTCACACTATCAAAAAAAATTGGCAGTCATAGGAACTGCCGATAGAAGTGAAAACTTGCTGTTGCCCTGGTACTGGTACCTACGGGCAAACGTAACTCTTTTATATTTCTTTTGTCCTGGTATCTGAAGATAAACGCTGGGCTGTTGGAGGTAGGTAATCGAAACTCTTTACTGTTTCTGTTGCCCTGGTACCTACCTGGCCGTTTTTACCGAGTTTACCCGAAGATTACATATCCGATCCGATCCATTATCATATCCAAGCGTGACAATTGATGAATCCATTTCACAGCCCACGAAAATTCTGTCTATAGCGCGCTTAAAGAAGTTTTCACTTCAAAAATACAGTCGTTGGACATAAGCCGGCGCAAACCTCTACTTTGCCACCATCGCCCCAGCCTGACTTTATGAGGCATATCGGTCACGGGATCCCATAATTTTTTCCGTTACTAAAGTGAAATGCTCAAAGCGGCTAATAAATATAAAAATAACAAATATAAACTCACCTGGGGCTCATTTTTGAGTTTGATAACGTAGTCAGTGCTTGCGTTCGCTGATCTCTTGCTGACGTGTGGATGTGACAGAAGGTAGAAATTTTTCAGGTTGCCAATCTGGAACAAAAGAAAATAGTTGAAAAATACTTGCTAGCTTAAGGCCGGTTTGCATTTTGATTAGTACGAATGCGAGTGCGACTGAGTTTATTTTTTAAATAAAGAGTGTCGAGACGAGCAGGACATGTGCGTGATGGTAAGCAACATGTCTGCCACGTAACAGCACAATGACACGCAGCTATTGGAATATGAAAAGTCCAAAAAATCATAACGTAGCACTGCACTGCGCTCCTCAGAGATCTAAGATATTATATCTCTAAGCACTGTAATTTCTCTGGAAACATTGCCCTTCAAACCGGAACACAGTAATATTTGCACATTACTGCTTGGCGGTAGAATAACTAGCAAAGGTGTGGTCCTTCCCCAGGCGGACTCTGCCAAGAGTCCTACCACTACAATTATATGATTACTATGCACTCGCAATAATCAATCGATGTCCACACATGTTTGCTACTAATCACTCAACACCTACACTACTCACTCGCACTAATCAAAATGAAAACAGGCCTTTAATGGCTACGTTGGTAGTAAGTCCGCCTGCAAAGCCGTAGGTCGTGGGTTAGATTCACGACTAGTGACAACATTTGTGTGATGTAAGAAAGTCAAAATGTCATATGCCAGTATTTTTATTTGACAAAAACGGTGGTCGAATTATTGATAACCTCATCCTTTTTGGAACTCGGTTAAACATAGGTTTAAGGAACCACGCTTCATTGTAGACCGCATTATTGCTTAACATAAATCAAGATGGCGGTCACGTGCAAAGATTTTTCTAACGGTGAGAAATAGGTTAACTCTTGACTACCACTACACCTGATATTAAGCGACGATTCGATCTAAAATGAAATGGTTCGTTTAATGTATTAACAATAAAAAATAATGTTGTTGGTCAAACCCCTTTGATCCTGGGCTCCGAAGCGAAAGCTAAGGATAGAATCGGGATTGAACGCTGAGATGATGATGCTGATGCTGTTGGTTTGTCGATTGTTACAAAAAAAAGGTTAATTAAATAGAAATACATCACAAACCTACCAAGCTTTAGGTACAAATAAAGTGGCCAAGTGCGAGTTGGACTCGCCCATGAAGGGTTCCGTTGCACCTAGTAACATAATATACATAGTACACATAGTTCTTGTAGTTCGTTGTAACTTTGATCGAAGTTTTAATAATAGTGTATTTATGACGTACTAAAAAAAACTACTCATCAGATCGAGTTCAAACTAATTTTCGTTGGTAGTTTACATGGTAATGTACATCATATATTTTTTTTAGATTTTTCATTCTCGTACTTTAGAAGTTAGAGGGGGGGGGACACACATTTTACCACTTTGGAAGTGTCTCTCGCGCAAATTATTCAGTGTAGACGAAAATGATTTTAGAAACCTCAACATCATTTTTGAAGACCTATCGATAGACACCCCACACGAGTAGGTTAGATGAAAAAAATTTTTTTGAGTTTCAGTTCTCAGTATGGGGGGCAACCCTAATTTATCTTTTTTTTTAATTTTTTGTTCAAATCTTAATGCGGTTTACAGAATACGTCTACTTACCAAGTTTAAGCAGTGTAGTTTTCATAGTTTCGGAGAAAAGTGGCTGTGACATACGGACGGACAGACAGACAGACAGACATGACGAATCTATAAGGGTTCCGTTTTTACGTTTTACGGAACCCTAAAAACTTTGTCTCCAAATAAGACTACGCGCCACCAATGTCACTAATTGATGGATAACGTCACAAGCGTCCCTCGGGAACAGTTCTGATGTAGTAATTTATTACTCCCACACATCCGTCTATCTGCACGACTTCCAATAACTCTTAGTTTATCTTTTTAAAACTATAGTGGATTCTAGCATGAAAATTTTGATTACGTACAAACAATAGTAACTATATATTATTATATTGGTACATAATTTTAATAGATAGTATGATAACTTCATTTCCAGTTTAGGTAAATAAACCTAACGTCTTAGTATGTATTTGCGATATACAGAAAATAAGTGAACGACTTTGCTTAATAAATGTATATGACTCAAATTCAAAATATCTGACGGGGTGTGTTTGTTGATTGGCCTGTTTTCCTATATTTTCTGTCTTTTTTAGGGTTCCGTGTGTGACCTACCTACACGTGTGTGGTGTCTTTCGATAGGTCTTTAAAAATGATGTTGAAGTTTTTAATATAATTTTTGTCTACACTGAATAATTTGCGCGAGAGACACTTCCAAAGTGGTAAAATGTGTGCCCCCCCCCCCCCCTCTAACTTCTAAAGTAAGAGAATGAACTTAATGCTTTCAAAATTCATTTTGAATGCGTTTCCTTTTAACCGTTTTTTTGCAGTGATATGGCATTTATGTCCATATCATCATCATCATCATCTTTGGGTAAGACTCTCCCCTTGCAGGGTCTGTCTGAGGAAGTACCACACCTTTGCTAGTTATCCTACCGCCAAATAGTATGACACTGTGCTATTGTCGGTAGGCGTGTTGCTTGCCTTCAAGCATAATGTCCAGCTCGTCTCGTGATACTTGTACTAGTACTTTACTATAATCTTGTCATATTTTACTATAGACAACACAAAGGAGTGGAGTAGTTGCGGGTTCGTTTTTCCTAAAATATACAGAGTCAAATTCATCTGCATTTTTTACAGATTGATAGATTTTTGAAGTGAAAACTATTTTCAACGCAACACGTGTGAGCACTTTTCGGAAAAATATAATGGGTTCACGTCACCAAAAGGCTAATATAGTGGAACAACGTCAAGCGCGAAGATTCTTTTAAAGGCCGATTTAAACTGAACGAACATAGAGCTAGAGCTGGAACAAGACCATTCTTTCTCGATCTTTTAGTGTAAACGAAAGATCGTTCTTAGCGTTTTCTATATTAAATATTCCATAGAATCTTTGCGAACGCAAACAAAACAACGAAAGAATGTTCTACGTTTGTTTACACCAAATGAATTTGATACAGTGGGGATAGAATGAGCATTCGCTCGTCTGATGTAAATCGGCCTTAAGATGGATGAAATCTTGTGAGTTCGCATAAACGACACGAGTAATAAAAGCGGTATATCTGTAGCTAAACATGTTTATTGTGCACCATTTATGCTGAATAATACTGACATTCTAAGTTATAAGTTTTCACTTCAATTGGCAATCTCTGCGACTGCCAATGTAAATTAGTGAGAATGAAAGAATTCATAGAAATCTCCAACAATAGAGTGAATTGCGATTCTTTATGGGCAATCTTGCTATATATTAGATCACATGATTGCTTTATATCAAATGGGTACCTATAGTGATTAAAAAACCACAAAGGGCCGACCCGTTTAGACAAAATAAGATATTCCGTATAGATAAAAACATTGTGTGATTTATAGAATTGTTTATTACCAAGTGCTGCGTCGTTATTTTGTCAATTTTAGACTTGTCGATGCCTAATACATTTTATTTCATAGATTAAAATGGGTGATGAACACTTGTGGTGTTCCCAAATAGCCATTATGAGGCTCTTAAAAAGGTCTGCTAAAGACTCTGTAGGGTCCTTAAAAGCGTGCAATTTTCGCATGATAAATATTTTACGTAGAAAATCTTCTTATTCTTATTCCCACTGCTGGAACTCAAGGCGATAATCCAATAAGAAGGCCAAGATCAGATTAGCGGATGTAGCATATCCCCGAAACATGTTTTGTTATTAGAATAGTAGTAGTTTTAACTAGTTTTTCACGATGTTTACTTTCATGATAAATATGACTACAGGTCATAATGCTAATTTTTTTTAAATTCTTCATCGCATTGTTTTGTATTCACTGCTAAAGTATTTATGGATTTTACTGAGCATACCAAAGAAAAAAAGTTTTCGTTTAGTCCTTTACTCAGATCCAGTCTAGTTTTTAGAGCATACCCCAAAAGAAAATAAAAAAAACACCACCAGATCCATATTTGAAAACGCACAAAAACGCCCCAAATTCTCTGCAAATCTGCTCCCATGGCCCCAAAACACGGATATTTTTTCGTCTATATTTATTTACACTCGGTTATTTTTGCTAAGCCCTGTCAAGAGGGACAACAACCCTTAACGGCTATTTACAGGCCATGAGTGGGGTCCTAATAACAAATAGAAAACGATTTTTTCCAAGTCGCTCAGGGAAAATTCTAAGCGGTGTAGCCGAAAATCATAAGTGGCAATTGTGCCATAATTTACTGAATATTGGTTGATACTTTTTTTTCTAAAATACGGTTCTGTTTGGCCGTCAATTGCGGTCTAGGAAAGAGCTCTGTAAGGAGAAGTATTATATTCTCACAGCATATTTTAGTAATAATAACAACTCATGTTTTTTAATCTTTTTTGTCTTTTTAGTTATTTACACTGTTCAAATACATAGAAAAACAGGTATTCAAAATTTCAGTTTAAATGTACCTACTTTGTCTATAAAATTAAACAAAAAAAAAAACAAATTACGAGAGAATCTTTAAATAAGGAAAATATAGAGTCGAAGTTTTAATAAAAAAACCCTACTAAGCTATAACCACAGATCAGAAAATAGTTACTTCGCTATAACCTGTGTTCATATTAATACATTTTCGGTATATATGACACCAAAAAAGTCAAAGATGATGTCTGAGAAGTTTTTTTAAATATGATAATTAGAGTCTTTGTTAGCAGACAATTCATGCGTTTGAGTGTTGTGTGTGCACTGTGCGATGCGTTTATACAAAAACTTACTTACTTTCACTTACACATTGACAACTTACTTTCAAAGTGTATTTCCGTTGGTACAGAATGAACGTAATGGCGAATCCAAACTTAGTATCAATATAATAAAGACAAACTATACTCGAAAGTGAGTTTAATCGCGGTATCAGTCTAAACAACATTTTGTTTATCGTACTAACATAGCTTACGTATCTAAAGTGAGCTTATATGACGTGAGAATAAGCTTATCTCGAGCAGCCACTTGAGTTGAGACTGTCACGAAATATCAACCTGTGACGAGGCTAAAACAACATTTTATTTTATTACCTATTTACACAGAACAACAAGATAAGCAGCTTGATTGGTAGTAAAACTTTAAATGTACCTAAAGTTTTTTTACTGGCAAGCAGTCATGTGTTTCTCTGTGTTTTGTGGAAGCATTGTTGCACATTATCCACTACCGCCAGTTACAGAGCTTACTTTATTTTTTTTCTTCTAAAAGTGTTTAATTTCATGAGCTGTAATATTACCTGCTTTGCTAAAGAATTAGTTAGCTCTTTGGAAACAACCAGCTTTGTGGCTTAGTGGGTAGTAACTCTGCCTGCGAAGCCGAGGGTCGTGGGTTCGATTCCCACCCAGTGCAAATATTTGTGTGATGAATTCAAATGTTTGCACTATGTCTGGGTGTTTCTATGTATAATAAGTATGTATTTACAACTATATAAGTATTATATCAGCTATTTGGCTGCCATATTACAAGCTTTGCTTAGTTTGGGGTCAGATGGCATTGTGTGTGAATTGTCCACCAATATTTATTTATTATTTATTCACGTAAAGAATATTTTACATAAGCTGACCCGGTGAACTTCGTACCACCATACATTTTTTCGTCTACATTTTCTAGACTTTTTGCTGTACAAATCTTGTCCCGACAATAACAAACAAAGAATCATCCTATTTCGTGCAGTCATTCAAAAGTTATGAGCGTACATATATTTCGAAGAACCATTTTTACGATTCCGTAAAACGTACTAACTGGACATTTATGGGTTTGTCATGTCTGTCTGTCTGTCCATCCGTATGTCACAACCATTTTTTTCGAAACTATAAGTACTATACTGTTGAAACTTGATACAGTTAATAATATTTTACTTCAACGTATATAAGCATTTAAAAGCAAGTAATCCCTTTATGCAGAATACAGAAGACCGCACCTTGTGGCGTTCATTAGGAGAGGCCTACGTCCAACAGTGGACGAATATTAAATAGGCTGATAATGATGATGAATCCCTTTATTGTTAATCAAGTTATTACCAAAAATCAGTTTTATTTTCATTGTAGTGCTTTGTGATATACGATGTTTTTTGTTTGATTACCTGGCACATGGACAAACAAATCTGGGAATATGCAACATACAATTGACCATGTGAGAATCATAGGTTTTCTAGATTAATACCATAAACATTATAACACGCTCAGCGCCTTGTGTATCGTTTAGGATACACAATGTCATAAGGAGTGTGTATAGAATATGATACACACTCCCCATTTCAGTTAAAGCAGAATGTATCCAAAATGTGCTTTCTCCGCTTTCTACACATTTTCCCAGTGGTTTTGGGTTGGGAATCGGTTCCTGTCATACTTTTTATAGCACCTCTGCACATCTTCAGCGTACGATTTTCTTTTCTCTCCAACTTAGTTACTTATGAGATAATGTTTTATATTAGACGGTCTTCTTGTTATAATAGAGGCTGATGGCACTTCATCTCCGGCTAACTGAGCAGATTGTTTTAGTAAAACTACAATTATTTGTTCCCTGAATTGAATGATAGTATTTTCTTGAGATAATATTTGGTTGAATAATAAATGTGCATTCAAGAGAGAAACACAGAGAAATAATATTACGAAATGTGTTTCTTTATTGATACACATGGCCTGGGGAATAGTTTATATATATACCGTAAAGTATTTCCCAGGCCACGTGTATCAAAAAATATACACACCGGTAAAAAAATATACACAGCGGGAATAAAATGCAAATTTACTCCTTGCCGTTAGGAACACACATTTACCTATTGCTTAGACATAAGCGAGTGCCTGTTATTTATTATGAACTTTATTTCATAGTAATAAAGCTCAAATTGCCTTAACATTTTAGTGAGAAAACGTTTTTATGGGAAAGCACTTCATTTAATATGAACTTTATTCAATAGCAATAAAGCTCAAATTGCCTTAACATTTTAGTTAGAAAACGTTTGTATGGGAAAAAGAAAAGGGCTGTTTTTACAGTTTTCCCTGCAATTATTATTTTTTTTCTCGCCGTAAAAACCATCCTCGGACTTCAATGAATATTTAAAACAAAGAATTGTCCAAATTGGTCCAGGCGTTGTTGAGTGATGCGCTTATCAACACATTTTGCGATTCATTTTAATATTATAAGTTTTAGATTTGCCATAAGCTTCGGGAAATTTTAATCGAAATAGAGTGAAAAATATTTACGAATAAAAGCAGCCAAGAATTTATGACCTACTAAAAAAAACTACTCATCAGATCGAGAACCAATTTTCGTTGGTAGTTTGCATGTACATCATGTATTTTGTTTAGTTTTATCATTCTCTTATTTTAGAAGTTAGAGGGGACACACACACATTTTACCACTTTGGAAGTGTCTGTCGCGCAAATTATTCAGTGTAGACAAAAATAATTTTAGAAACCTCAACATCATTTTTGAAGACCTATCGATAGACACCCCACACGTGTAGGTTTGATGAAAAAAAATTGTTGAGTTTCAGTTCTAAGTATGGGGGTGCCCCCCCATTTTTTATTATTTGTTATTTCTGTAAAAAATTTAATGCGGTTCACAGAATACATCCTACTTACCAAGTTTAGACAGTGTAGTTCTCATAGTTTTGGCAAAAAGTGGCTGTGACATACGGACGGACAGACAGACATGACGAATCTATAAGGGTTCCGTGTTACGTTTTACGGAACCCTAAAAAGACTATAATTGATCAGCGGGATGAAAAATGATTAAATTACTAAAATGGCTATTAAAAAATAAGGGTTGGTGATAAAAGGGTAAAAATTTAGGGTTGTATGTATATTTTAAAGCCACATTATGAAAAAATAAAAACAAAAAATTTTGTCCGAAAATTAAAAAAAAAAATTTGGGGTGAACAACCCTTGTCACTTATGGGTTTGAAAAATAGCTAGTAGCCGATTCTCAGACCTACTGAATATGCATATAAAATTTGGTTAACATCAGTAAAGCCGTTTCGAAGGAGTAAGGAAACAAACACTGTGACACGAGAATTTTATATATAAGAAGATATAGCACTCGTATAAACACTGTGTAGTTTCATTTAGATTATTTTAGTAGTTACACCGAAAAATAGTGAAAATATTACAAAATTGTTCATCATCATTATCACACCTTTGCCAGTTATTCTACCGCCAACCAGTAATGTGCATTGCTGTGTTCCGGCTAAAAAGGCAATGTTTTCAAAGAAATTGCAGGGCTTAGAGTTAAAACATCTTAGATATCTGGGTGACGAGCACAGTGCAGTGCTAGGTAATGATGATTTGGACTCGTCATGTTCCAATAGCTGCGTGTCACTGTGCTGCTATGTGGCAGGCATGTTGCTTCACCATCAGGCACATGTCCTGCTCGTTTCATCACTTTGGACATAAGGCTCTCCTATAATACGCCACTCAGCCCGATCCTCTTACTTACTTCTCCAACTGCCACCAGCTGCCTTTCGAATATCGTCACTCCATCTAGTCAACACAATATTGTTACCATAGTCTATTTTAATGATTCACATTAGTTAAACTACGATTAGAGTTAGCACATACTTTACCAAAAAGCAAAAAACTAAATAAATTTAATTTCCGACTAGGACAAAGCAGTCAAGAAGATTGTAGCAATTTCCTAGCTATACCTAAGGTCTCAAGCAGACTTATATTTGAGACCATTACACGGAACAAAAGTGCTGAACTGAAATTTCCTTCTGTATTTTATTATTATCTCTCGAAATAGCAGTCATCTGACATAAATTGTCACCGAGGGAAGTTCCAACGGTTCGAGGAAAGTAATTCCTGTGCTTACGAAGTTAGTGGAACTTTTTCTATCCGAGATTTTGATGTTTATCACGATGGGGCTAATTTGGAAATATTCCTGGCAGTTCTGGTGTCTCATATTATTGTAATTTGGTGTTATTTTGTTAACCTATTTGTTGACAGTACCTCAGTGGTTAGGTCAAAAATATACTAATCTAATTAGTCCGTTAGGCTACAAAAAATTTGTACATAGACGTGACGTCACTTGAAACTTCTAAGCACTGTACTATCTTCGTAATTTATTGGTCACCATGATTATTAGTCATAGCACTCCACTAATAGTTCCCACTGCTTGAACTAGCAACTTAATCTAGGAAGGAGAGCATCAAGGCCACAACCCACCAGGCTGGTAGGAGTGGGTTGATGACGTATGACGACGTCATGACGTGATGTGATGACGTAACGAGAAAAGTCCTTATGTTCCAAAAACTTTCAAGGATGTTTTCCTTCCCTGTTAAATATTGGTGATGGCAAATTTGTACATTTGCATTTGGAAAAGTCCTCAGAGGTGTGGGCGGGCTTCGAACTTACCGCCCTTACCATTGTAAGCCGCAAGTTCTGGCCACTATGCCAACACGGCTTCTTGTAATCACTAGACTGCCACATTTTTGTTAGTCAGTCTTAGATAAATCTTACTGATATTATATATTTCAATATTTGGATGTTTGTAGCGCAATCACGTCGCAACCTCAGAACGGAATAGGCAAAAAATTTAACCACAGTAAATTCATAATCTGGAATAGTACTTAAGCTACTTTGCATCCCGGGTATATTAAAATCACTGCTATCTACGCGGGAAAAATCGTAGGGCGCTTCTAGTTAAATAAATAAAACTCTTTACGCTGCCGCTGGTGAGCGACCGTTCTGCCGCCTATCTAAATCGACTTTCGTTTTGCTATTGCGGTCTCTATCATTTCAAGGAGAAGAAAGAGAGAACAATAGCGTAGCTATGAAAGTTCTGCGCGTCTACCGCCTAACGAAAAACGCTTTGACACTTTGATGCTTTGACATTGCTGTCTCTTTTCTCCTCGCTTGAAATGAAAGAGACGGCAATGCCAAAGCGTCAAAGCGTTTTTCGTTAGGCGGTAGACCCCCTGGTTAGGCGGTAGACCATTAGGTACTGCGAAACTAGAAAACTTAACCTCACTTGTAGCTTGCTTTCATGGTACTATTAATTACACAGTCTTTCAAACAAACGCAAATGACGGTCCTGCCTGCGATTGGGTATCCTAAGGAAGTAAATATTTTGAAATACGTTGACATTTTTTTCACAAAACACCATCCCAGCCCCAAACTAATTAATGCTTGCGTAGTGGAAGCCAAATTACTGATATGGTATACCTCTATTTCTTTACTGATACAGTACTCGTATATCTATATCTATATATATAATATATAAAAGCGAAAGGTCACTCATCACGAAATTTTAGAAACTACAAGTGGTAGGAGCCTGAAATTTCGCATGAAGGTTCCTTTTGGCACGTAGGCGCTCGCTAAGACGGGGTTTTGCGAAATTCAACTCCTAAGTAGGTAAAACAAGGGATGAACGGTTGTATGGAAATTAGATCTTTAGATCAACATCTGAGCGAAGCCGAAACGAGCCGCTAGTACCTATATAACTTTAAATTCATACTTATGTTACAGTGAAACACTCCGATTCAGAATGAACAGCAATATTAATTACGCATAATATGATATTACTGCGAGTGGAAATCCCACCTAAGTACGTTATGCTGACGAATCATTGTTCACAGTATAAAGAAAAACCAACTAACAAATTTAACGTTTTTCTTTCCCTACCAGCCAGTGAAAAGAATGTAAACTGAAATCAACATAAAAGAGACATTTCCATGTACTACTTACTTACCTACTAAAAATAAATTTGAGCGAAAATGCTCTCAAAGTCCCACTTTGAATTCAATGATATCGTATCTAAAACCGCGCGGGCACCATTCTAAAGATCCCGTATTTATGTAGAGACCTCATAATCTCTTTACATTTTTATTTCTCACAAAGAGTAGGTATAAAAACGAATTTGGAGGAAATATTAATTTCCGGGAGTTGAAAATATCCCGCAACCGTTTCCTCTATAAAAAACCCCCGTTGCCACAAATTGTCGGGTATAATCCCCGTATTAATCCCTTAGATCCCGTACTGTGCTCTATACTGTTAAGCAATTCTGTTAGAATTCGATGTACTGGAGTAGTACGGAAGAGAGTTTTACATTAAATTTATAAACTTAATAAGGAAAACATCGAGAGTACTTTCCTGGATACTTAATTTGGACTACAGTTTATAAAGATACTAGCAGCGCCCCGCGGTGTTATCCGCGAAGTTCCCGTTTATAGCCTATGTGTTCTTCCAGACTATAATCTACCTGTGTTCCAAATTTCAGCCCGATCCGTTCATACGTTAGGACGTGATTGAGCAACAAACATCCAAACATCCATACATTGACATTTATAATATTAGTAGGATGACTGTTAAGTTAACCTACCTACCTACAAATAATCGTCATATTTCAAAGAGAGGTAGGTAAATAATAGCCAGTGACTTGAGCAGCTGATTACCTAACACGAAGTAGTAGGTACGATCGAACCTTGTTTACGCGTCTATTTTTTTAAGGACAGTTGAAGTTTTGCATTATCATAGGTTTTAATCGTAAAACAAGAGTTGCCTAAGTGGGTTTTACCCACAGAGATCTAAATAATATATTATTTAGATTTCTGTGGTTTTACCCTTGTTCAAATTGAGAGTGAATCGGTTTCTTCTAGGTAAGCACGCTTCATCGTAGACCGCATCGTCGCTTAACGGCAGGCGAGATGATGTTCCATTGTAAGCCTATGATAGTTAAAAACGGGTTATAGGCGATTCGTCACAAAGTTAATTCGTCACAAAAAAAGGGTGTGTAAATTCGTCACAATTCTATTTTTTAGATAAATCCTCGTTTGAGAATTGTAAAACAACGACAGGACATGCATTAGACAAAGGAAAATAACGAATAACCAAAATCAGTTAATGTATAATATGTTAAAATAGGCCTAATGAACCTAAGAGTATGTGGAGGTACAATTTTAAATTAAAAAAACAACGAAGGCAGCTGCCTTATCGTTATTTCGCGCTTACAAGGAGGGCTTGTGAAATCTGTAACAGGTTATTTAAAAAAAGTAAGGTTTAACAGGAATGTCTTAAAATGGAACTAACATGAAGTGATGTAAGCACGTTGCACTATCGGGATGTATGTATATTTGTGATTTTATCGACAGTTTCATATTTAGTATTGGCGTGTCTCTCTGTTGAGTTCAATGGAAAAAACGGTTTTGTCTTTGATTCCATCTGATGTGTTATTAATTACTTTTCTAATTATGACTATGATGTGTAAGAATGTACGTAATTCTTACTAAATAAATATGAGAGTTTGTATGTTTAGATATTCGAATTTTGTTCAATCGCAACGGAATGCCTGACCGAATCGGGTTAAGAGTTAAGAAGAAAATTATGGGAACTACGCGGTTGAAACCGCGAGGTGCTGTTAGTAAAAAGATTAAAATAAAAGTGATAAAAAAAATTTTTTTTTTCGTTTGTTATTAAGACATGAAACATATCGCAATAGACTTCAACATTTTAATTGTTTTCTCTTCAAACACAGCTTACACGTTAAAATAGTTCATTGTACCTATCCTCGCATCTCTTTTTCAGAATTATTTTGCTCCTTTGTTTTAATTCTCAACGCTTATGAATTCACAAGTTTGTTTAGTTTAGCCCACGCGAGGTTTCAACCAAACAAAACATTACCCCAACATTGTGAAACGTTAAAGGCGTAGTAAAACATAACATTTTTGTTGTCAGAATTTACTTCCAAAGGGTAAAATATAAACCCAACGGTTACTCGTGTTGTTACTTAGTAAAATTATTTTTAACATGTTTCAAACTATGGCTTAAAACTATATTAAAGATACTTTTAGTACTGAAGCTTTTAGAATAACACAAACAGCCCTCTAAATGTTCCCCCTGCTGGCACTCGGGGCCTTATCTCGCAAAGGGAGAGTCAAGGTCATAATCCACCACGCAGGCACTGTGCGGATTGGTGGATGACACATGACTTCGAAAGACTCTAGGTACATGTCGGTTTCCTCGCGATGTTTTCAACCACCGTTTTAAGTTAGCGGCATTACGCACATGACTTCTTATTTTAGTTATTCTGATTTTAGTATTACACAGCGCTAAAATTGCTCAATACGTCATCTCATATTTATAGCCTCAGTTACTTTGTTATTACGCATGTTGATGACGCACTTACAAGATTTTACTCATCCGAAGAGCATCTAACGCGCGCTTCTTGCACCACCGCTCCGCTGTCCCTCCGACACTACGCCTTTATATTTTGAAAGCTGGTAGCAAAATCTGGGTGGGTACTTAAGCAACGTATTCCACAGCCTAGACGTTCAAATCACAAAAGTAGAGTCAAATCTCTTCGTCCGTGTCCTTGGAACATCAACCACGAAACGATGTCGCTTTTTCAAGCTACGAGTATTCCGATTGATAAAAAAGCGTTCTAGCCACTTGGCCATCAACACTGGTTCTAAAGGTGAAAGAAACCATCGTGAGGAAGCCGGAACGCAAAAAAATAGTTTTAAAGAAATGGGTTTAACTCCGACACGGAATTGACTAGCGTGGTCGATTATGGCCTTTATTTTCTCTTTGTGAAAGAATGTTTGACAAACCTGACATTTATTTTAAGCCTAATGAATTAAACAGCTGCAACGTAAGATTCCGAGAGTAGGTACTAGCAAATTTTGGATCGATAGATAGATAGATACACTTTATTGACACACCAAAACAATAGGATACACAAAAATAATTAAATTTAAATTTAAAACTAGTGCGACAAGTCGGCTAGGTATTTGAGGCAAGCTGAAAACTTGTCGACGAAGTGATTTGACTCTACTTTTGTAATAAGAACGTCTAGGCTATGGATTACGTTGGGAAAACTCACTTAGAGTTTTCCCCGATGGTTACAATTTTTGTGTCATCAAATCGTGAGTGAATCGGGTTTTTCTAGGTAAACACGCTCCATCATAGACCCCATAGCTGGTTCGAATCCCACACACACCACACACTTTTCGAAGGCATAATTATCATAGTATAATGTGTAATGCAGCTAACGGTGCTAATGCACGGTGAAGAAACAGAAATGTGAGGAATAGAATCTTTTGAAGTCACAATATATCATCTACGAACCTGCACTGGGCCAGCGTGGTGGATTATAGCCTTGACTCTTTCCTTGCGAGAGAAGACCCAAATCTCAGGAACGGGAAAATTTTGTGAGCTGCTTATGTCTAGACCAACATAGAGACAAACAGACAAAAATACTTTGTTACGCTTACCGAGTAAAAGCTTGGATTAATACCTTGAACCTTTCCTTGTCGGAGAAGCCCTGAGTCCCAGAGCGCTGCTCGTGTTATTATTGCTATTACTTAGGCATTAAATTAAGTAACAAGCCTCCGCTAAACTAATCTCATATTCTAAAGAGAAAAGATTTTTACCATTTCATGTTACAAAAAATAAGTTATCTTACGTTGATGTAAGCACAACACTACAACGATTTATGTATAAGTATACTAAACGTAACGTTGAGAAAAATATTGCTTCTTTTCCTTAGAACGGAAAATTATGATGTAACAGAGAAAAATAGATCAATTTCGCTCTGTTTGATGCTGGGTTGAATACTGGCGATAACGTGAGACAAAGACCTTTTCATCCCACCAGCTCGGAAAGAGTACTTTTGCTCCTCGATATCAGGGCGCAAAAGTCGTTTTTACCCTCTAGAGGGTAAAGTAAATTTGAATTTAGAACATCGTGAGTACTGAGGTTTTGAATTCAAAACATATATTAACCTATTTATTTCTACCTCCTTGGTGCCGAATTCATCGTACATTTATTTTTAATTTGTTAAAAACTCATGCTCGGAACCTCCTTGGTGTACTTTTTTTTTTAATGGTTTGCGCGCAATTTTCTTTTCACGTATGGAGGATAGAGGTAATGAATGTTATTTCAAATGGCAAAACATTTTAAAATGCTATGAATGAATCAATTGTAATCGAATTGAAGTATGCCGAGTTGCCGAGTTAAATAATTAAATATTATTGACTACTAAAATAGTAACTAATAGATCATTTTAACTACTTGTGCAGTACAAAATAATGTAGTAAATATAACATCGAATAAATAAGTACTATTTTGAGAAAACATGTAGGTACAATATATTTTGAATTCAAAACTTCTTTTGGCGCGCCAAAGACAGATTTTTCGTGGGCAGTCAATTTAATTCTAGCGTCACGCTCGGGAATGATAAGAAATCTTCGGGTAAACTCGGACCATAGCCATTGGCCATCTAGAAATGCCTCAGCCTTTCCCATTGGCCTTTTAAAAATGTGTCAGCATTTCTAGATGGCCATGCTCATAACCACACCTTCCGGTTTCCAAACGCGTAGTTTCCAAAGAAAACAATCAAATTATGAGTTATAAGTTACCACTTCTGTCGGCAGTGCCTATGACTGCCAATATTTTTCTTTCATGAATTCTGAATAGTACGTTTATTAATTTCCTTTAAAATTTAGCGCTACTATAATTTAATGCATTTGGGCGGACACTTTTTCATGTACACATTTGAAACTCCTTACCTCAATTGGTCAACTCTCCATATTTTCAGTTCATATTGTTAAAACCATGGCTAAAGAAACTTAAAGTTTAAAACTTATAAAATTGAATACAAGTAAAAAACCGAAATACCATAATAATAAGTGATTCTAGCGACCAAGAAGTTTATTTGACGCCAACAGAATCGACTGAAACTGAAAATACGCAAAGCCATTAGTAATTTCCTCGCTAGGGGGGGATGAAAAATTACGTGTTACACTCGAGTGCAAAGATTTTTCACCTTGTGCCCTTTTGATTCCCTTGCTACGCTCAGGATTCTAATTTTTGAATCCCTCGCTACGCTCGTGATTCAACTTTAGAATCCTTCGCTTGCTCGGTCATCAAAATTGAGCACGCGGTTAAAAAGCCACTTTGCACTCTTGTACAACAAATAACTATTGTCTTGGCGTATTTTAAAGCTTAATCCTATTAATAGTATAACATATAAATAGCAAAGTTTGGATGTTTGTTGCTCAACCATGTCGCAACGTATGAACAAATCGGACGCAAACTTGGAACACAGTTAGATTATTGTCTGGAAGAACACATAGGCTACTTTTAACCTGACTAAATTACGGAAACGGCTGAAAAAACAACTACGCGGGTGAAACCGCGAGGTGCTGTTTGTAAAAAGATTAAAATAAAAGTGAAAAAAAAATGTTTTTTTTTCGTTTGTTATTAAGACATGAAACATATCGCAATAGACTTCAACATTTTAATTGTTTTATCTTCAAACACAGCTTACACGTTAAAATAGTTCATTGTACCTATTCTCGCATCTCTTTTTCAGAATTATTTTGTTCTTTTTTTTTAATTCTCAAAGCTTATGAATTCACAAGTTTGTTTAGTTTAGCCCACGCGAGGTTTCAAGCAAACAAAACATTACCCCAACATTGTGAAACGTTAAAGGCGTAGTAAAACATAACATTTTTGTTGTCAGAATTTACTTCCAAAGGGTAAAGTATAAACCCGACGGTTACTCGTGTTGTTACTTAGTAAAATATTTTTTAACATGTTTCAAACTATGACTTAAAACTATATTAAAGATACTTTTAGTACTGAAGCTTTCAGAATAACACAAACAAAACATGTTCCCCTGCTGGCACTCGGGGCCTTATCTCGCAAGGGGAGAGTCAAGGCCATAATCCACCACGCAGGCACTGTGCGGATTGGTGGATGACACATGACTTCGAAAGATTCTAGGTACATGTCGGTTTCCTCACGATGTTTTTCCTTCACCGTTTTTAAGTTAGCGGCATTACGCACATGACTTCGAAAAGACAGTGGTGCGTGTGGGGTTTGAACCCGGGGTCTCCGGATCGGCAGCCGCCGTTCTCCCGACTAGACCACCGTAACTTTCAAGGTTCAACCTTCAAGGTTCAAGGTATTAATCCATTATTTTACTCGGTAAGCGTAACAAAGTGTTTTTGTCTGTTTGTCACTATGTTGGTCTAGACAAAAGCAGCTCACAAAATTTTCCCGTTCCTGAGATTTGAGTCTTCTCTCGCAAGGAGAGAGTCAAGGCTATAATCCACCACGCTGGCCCAGTGCAGGTTCGTAGATGATATATTGTGACTTCAAAAGATTCTATTCCTCACATTTATTTTCCTTCACCGTTTTAAGTTAGCCCCATTACACATAATACTATGATAATGATGCTTTCGAAAAGACAGTGGTGTGCGTGGGATTCGAACCAGCTATGCGATCTATGATGAAGCGTGTTTACCTAAGAAAAACTGATTCACTCTCAATTTGAAGACACAAAGATTGTAACCATCGGTGAAAACCCACTTAGGCAACGTATTCCACAGCCTAGACGTTCTTATTACAAAAGTAGAGTCAAATCTCTTCGTCGACAAGTTTTCAGCTTGGCTCAAATACCTAGCCGACTTGTCGCACTAGTTTTAAATTTAAATTTAATTATTTTTGTGTATTCTATTGTTTTGGTGTGTCAGTTAGATTATTGTCTGGAAGAACACATAGGCTACTTTTAACCTGACTAAATTACGGAAACGGCTGAAAAAACAACTACGCGGGTGAAACCGCGAGGTGCTGTTTGTAAAAAGATTAAAATAAAAGTGAAAAAAAAAATGGTTATTTTTCGTTTGTTATTAAGACATGAAACATATCGCAATAGACTTCAACATTTTAATTGTTTTATCTTCAAACACAGCTTACACGTTAAAATAGTTCATTGTACCTATTCTCGCATCTCTTTTTCAGAATTATTTTGCTCCTTTGTTTTAATTCTCAAAGCTTATGAATTCACAAGTTTGTTTAGTTTAGCCCACGCGAGGTTTCAAGCAAACAAAACATTACCCCAACATTGTGAAACGTTAAAGGCGTAGTAAAACATAACATTTTTGTTGACAGAATTTACTTCCAAAGGGTAAAATATAAACCCGACGGTTACTCGTGTTGTTACTTAGTAAAATCATTTTTAACATGTTTCAAACTATGACTTAAAACTATATTAAAGATACTTTTAGTACTGAAGCTTTCAGAATAACACAAACAAAACATGTTCCCCTGCTGGCACTCGGGGCCTTATCTCGCAAGGGGAGAGTCAAGGCCATAATCCACCACGCAGGCACTGTGCGGATTGGTGGATGACACATGACTTCGAAAGACTCTAGGTACATGTCGGTTTCTTCGCGATGTTTTCAACCACCGTTTTAAGTTAGCGGCATTACGCACATGACTTCGAAAAGACAGTGGTGCGCGTGGTTTTCAACCCGGCTTCTCCGGATCGGCAGTCCGGATCGGAACCGTTCTCCCGACTAGACCAGCCGTAACTCTACAATGTAGTAATGTAATGTAGATGTAATTAGTCGTAACATATTTCAGAATAACGGAGATGGGTAAAAAAGTTTTAACAGTTTTAAGCAATAAAAATATTTTGATTTTGATTTTGATTTTGAAAGTGGAAGTCATAAGGACTGCACATAAAAGTCAAAACCTATAATTTAGCATTTTAGTATTACACAGCCCTAAAATAAAATTGCCCAATATGTCACCTCATATTTATAGTCTCAGTTACTTTGTTATTACCCATGTCGATGACACCACTTACAAGATTTTGCTCATCCGAAGAGCATCTAACGCGCGCTTTCTGCACGACTGCTTTGCTGTCCCTCCGACAGTACGTTTTTATATTTCGAAAGCTGGTAGCAAAATCTGGGTGGGCACTTAGGCAACGTATTCCACAGCCTCGACGTTCTAATCACAAAAGTAGAGTCAAATCTCTTTGTTCGTGTCCTTGGAACATCAACCACGAAACGATGTCGCTTTTTCAAGCTACTAGTAATCCGATTGAAAAAAAAGCGTTCTAGCCACTTGGTTATCACCACTAGTTCTAAAGGTGAAAGAAAACATCTTGAGCAAGCCGGAACGCAAAAAAATATTTTTAAAGAAATGGGTTTAACTCCGACACGGAATTGACTAACGTGGTCGATTATGGCCTTTATTTTCTCTTTGTGAAAGAATGTTTGACAAACCTGATATTTATCTTAAGCCTTATGAGTTAAACGGCGGCAACGTAATATTCCGAGAGTACTAGCAAATTTTGGATAGATAGATACACTTTATTGACACACCAAAACAATATAATACACAAAAATAATTAAATTTAAATTTAAAACTAGTGCGACAAGTCGGCTAGGTATTTGAGGCAAGCTGAAAACTTGTCGACGAAGAGATTTGACTCTACTTTTGTAATAAGAACGTCTAGGCTGTGGAATACGTTGCCTAAGTGAGTTTTCCCCGATGGTTACAATTTTTGTGTCATCAAATCGTGAGTGAATCGGGTTTTTCTAAGTAAACACGCTCCATCATAGACCCCATAGCTGGTTCGAATCCCACACACACCACACACTTTTCGAAGGCATAATTATCATAGTATAATGTGTAATGCAGCTAACGGTGCTAATGCACGGTGAAGAAAAAGAAATGCGAGGAATAGAATCTTTTGAAGTCACAATATATCATCTACGAACCTGCACTGGGCTAGCGTGGTGGATTATAGCCTTGAGTCTCTCCTTGCGAGAGAAGACCCAAATCTCAGGAACGGGAAAATTTAGTGAGCTGCTTATATCTAGACCAACATAGAGACAAACAGACAAAAACACTTTGTTACGCTTACCGAGTAAAATAATGGATTGACACCTTGAATATTTTCTTGTCGGAGAAGCCCTGAGTCCCAGAAGTGCTGGTCATGTTATTATTGCTATTAATTACTTAGGCATTAAATTAAGTAATAAGGCTCCGCTAAACTAATCTCATATTCTAAAGAGAAAAGTTTTTTACCATTTCATGTAACAAAAAATAAGTTATCTTACGTTGATGTAAGCACAACATTACAACGATTTATGTATAAGTATACTAAACGTAACGTTGAGAAAAATATTGCTTATTTTCCTTAGAACGGAAAATTATGATGTAACAGAGAAAAATAGATCAATTTCGCTCTGTTTGATGCTAGATTGAATACTGGCGATAAAGTCAAATCGTGTTTTTAATGCTTAATCCTATTAACAGTATAAAATATAAATGGCAATGTTTGGATGTTTGTTGCTCAACCATGTTGCAACGTATGAACAGATCGGACTCAAACTTGGAACACAGTTAGATTATTGTCTGGAAGAACACATAGGCTACTTTTAACCTGAAAAAATAACGGAAACGGTTGCAAAAACAACTACGCGGGTAAAACGGCGGGCATTACTAGTACCTATTTAGTATAAAACCGGATAATTTTGCTGTGTAATTTCATTACTGCTTAAAGGTACGGTGTTACGTAAGTTAATGAGTTACGGTGGTCTAGTCGGGAGAACGGCGGCTGCCGATCCGGAGACCCCGGGTTCAAACCCCACACGCACCACTGTCTTTTCGAAGTCATGTGCGTAATGCCGCTAACTTAAAACGGTGAAGGAAAACATCGTGAGGAAACCGACATGTACCTAGAATCTTTCGAAGTCATGTGTCATCCGCCAACCCGCACTGGGCCAGCGTGGTGGATTATGGCCTTAACTCTCTCCTTGCGAGAGAAGGCACCGAGTCCCAGCAGTGGGAACGTTTAGTGGGCTGATGATGTTGATGTTGATGATGTTAAAGGTACGAGTAGAAAACAGTTAGAAACATATTCAGACTACCAGTCTACAATGAACTTCGGGACGCCTAATTAGGTTGCCACTAACTAAAGATATTAGAATAACTGTATAAAAATACTTCAAAATACATGTTAATTCAAACTCGTTCTTTTGCGGTAGGTATTAGCGAACATACTGGCACGCAGCCACCCTAATTCTAAATGTTGTCCTCTTTCCGGCATTACATCTGCATTATGGTCTTAGCCCTGGCGTCGGCAAAATAACAAAACATCGCATTACTTTTTCACTAATCCTGTTTTAATTAGCTTAATGTTTACTTAAGAGTTTAAGTGTACTTGAGATGGTTATTGACCACTAGTTGCATCCACCGCTGTCATTTAAAGTAAGTAAACATAGAATATAGACTGGGGAATTTGCTAGAATATTATGCAGGTAGATTATTGTCACACAAACAAATTAAAATATTACAAGAAACACTTATAAGCTAGTGCCACAAATGGTGGCCTTATTGCTAAGACCATTATCTTCCAGTCAATCAGCACAAAGGAAAATAGCTTCCTACAAATACAGGCCAAATGAATGTTTGTAATATTTCTTAATTTAAAAGCCATTTTTAGATACGAGGGTCCGTGCCTTTTGTACGGAATTAATTTATTGTTTTTATATGCGTTTTTTTTTACATTTTTCGGAAACTTTAGACCTGGAATGATGTTTCTATGTAAATTGAAACATGGCTTTAGTTCTTTGTCAATAGATTGTTTTCACTAATCCCACTAATATTATAAATGTCAAAGTATGGATGTTTGGATACTTGGTTGTTCGGATATTTGGATGTTTCTTGATCAATCACGCCGTAACGTTTGAACGGATCAGGCTGAAATTTGGAATACAGTTGGATTATAGTCTGGAAGAACACATAGGCTTTTTATCCCAAAATAACGGGAACAACGGGAACGACGGGAACAGGAAGTACGCGCGTAAAACCGCGAGGCACTGCTAGTTGTGTAATATATAGGGTTTTTAAAGCTAAAATAAAAGAATCGAAATGTATGTATGTAACATACAGTCTTGCTCCCGCAAACAGGAGTATCCCATTGCGTGCTCAATGCACATACATAAATATGCAGTCCTTAGATTAAATAAGCATCCCACTAAGTGTTCCCACAGCTGGGGCTGGGACCGGGGCATTCTCTCAAAAGGAGAGTGTAAAGACCATAATCCACCACACTGGCTTAGTGTGGGTTGATGAATGTCTCATAGCGATAAAACCGTGGCACGTTGCTAGTGGTAATGGTGACTTACCCATGATCTACAAAATAATAAAATGTGTTAATATATTCATAATTATTGACGAGTCTGTATAGAATCATTCCAAATGTTTAGGTTAAGTAAATGTTTGTGAATGTGACTTACATGATAATAAATATTTTTTATTCTATTCTTCTATTCTAGTAATAATAAAATTTAGACAGAACATAGCTCCAAAATATCAGCCGTTGTCAAAAAAGGAAATCAAGAGAAACGCCGTTTCAAAGCTTGGTTACTTTGTAGGCAAAAATAAGGGTAGACAAGATTTGTATTTCGCAAAATCTTTGGATCCACAGACTTTTTAGTTTCATTTCCACAAAAGAGTTTTAGATAGGCTTGATTCTGTTATTTTTTTCTTGAAAAAATTCCGTCCATGTAATAAAATGGTCGTGTAATTTCATTCGTTGTCGTGATGAAGGTAGACTTACTTAACGTGTTTCAAGTCAAAGTATTGGGCTTTCAGCTTGTTAGTATTATTTTAAGTGTTTCTCTAAACAATGAAACAATTTACTTAATTACGTACTGTGAGAAAATTGGCATTATTTCTATGCTAAGCGGTGGTTTGAATCTTACGAAACGGCAAAAATCTGATTATGGTTTTCCTGAAATACTAAATAAAAGACTTCTATTAAAAAAAACTAATTTTAATTTAATTCCTGTACATAAATACCCAATATATGTTCCAATGAAACAGCGATGTATCGGAGAAAATGAAGATATTATCGAAAATATTATTATTTTTGTTTTTGGTCATTTATCAATGACTCCTAATTAATCTCGATTTAAGTTTATATGGAACCATGTATGATCTACCAAACTGATGTTTTCAATAAATTCACCACCAAATAGGCCCATTTACATTTTTATCGCAATTAGCGAAAGGGTTATTGAAATGTAACAAAAAAATAAATTGATGACAAACATGCTCATTAATCAAGTAATTGCCTATCAAAATTTAATCACAATGAATATAGCTGTCACGTAACAACATACATGAAAAAAAAACATACAGCTGAATAGAAAACCTTTCCCTTTCATGAAATTGGTTAATAACGAACATAACACCATGTAGGTACTCGTAAATTCTTATAATGATTCTTATAATTCTTCTTATACCGCGAAATTCTGTTATTGTTTACATGGTACTGATATCACAAAAAATGTATCGTGGATGGAACAGGAAAATAAATAAATAATAAGTACTCGTAATACATTGACCTAATTTATTCCTTTTACAGATCTAAAAATTCCCTTTTTGTGATGTTTGAGAACAACATTGCCTTGAAATTAATTTATACCGAGAGAAAAAGTTTTAATACAATTTGTTAAATTATTTTATGTTTACTCATTGTTTTACCTCATTTAATATACAAGCATATACTTCTTCCTTCTTAATATTATAAATACGTGAGTTTGGATGTTCGTTGCTCATTTACGTTAGAACGACCGGACGGATCGGGCTGAAATGTGTAACAAGTTTATCAAAGTATAGTAACAATGTGTGATTTGCGTTCCGAACATGTTAATGTGGCGGCGTAGCGTCGGAGCCGTGGCGTAGCAGTGGAGCAGGGGCGTAGCTCCCGCCGTATCAATTATACGGGGCCCCCAAGGCACGGGGGCCTCCGACGTGCAAAATTAAAAAAAACTTCATATGTTTTTTTTTCTAAAAAATTTAAACTAAAAAAATACCTAAAACTTTAATAGGATATGAACGCCTACCAGACCTGTCACTATCGCCCATAGAGGCAGAAATTTTCCTAAAGTCATCATCAAAAGGCAAGGATAGTACAATGTTTAATTTGAATAGTTCCTAAAATTTTTGAAAAAAGAGACAAATAATTATGGGGGTTAAATATATTTTTTTAAAATTTTACGCATAGATTTTTTTTTTGTGATAAATGTTTACCCTTCATAACCCTCAAACAAATTTTTATACGGGGCTTCGTTAACGCACGCTACGCCACTGCAGTGAAGCGAGAAGTGGTAACGCTTTATGAATCCTATGAGTTGGTTTCACCAACATGCGTAATTGCGTAATCCTTCTAATGTAACAAATGCGATAGTTTGGATTTTGTTGCTCAATCACGTCTGAACGGATTAGATTGAAATTCGGAGCACACTTAGCTTATTGTCTAGTATAGCACATAAGCTATTTTTATCACGACAAAATTGGTAGAACGGGAACTACCCGGGAAAACCGCGGATCGCTGCAAGTAGAAGTAATAGTATTGTGCAATTTTTTGCACTGTTTTTTTTTAATATAGAGTAACTAGACGAGCAGGTCATGTGCCTGATGGTAAGCAACATGCCTGCCACATAACAACACAGTGACACGCAGCTATTGGAACATGAACATTCCAAATCATTGCCTAGCACTGCACTGCGCTCGTCACCCAGAGATCTAAGTTGTTATATCTCTAAGCCCTGTAATTTCACTGGAAACATTGCCTTTCAGACCGGAACACAGTAATGTTTGCACATTACTGCTTGGCGGTAGAATATTTGGCAAAGGTGTGGTCCTGCCCCAGGTGGACTCTGCCAAGAGTCCTACCACTACAGTACCTATAGTTATAATTTATGAGTTTTTACTTCTATCAGTCACGATGACTGCATTTTTACTTTACTTATTTGTATTTATATTTTAATGTAGTGGTAGGACTTTTGCCAGAGTCCGCCTGGGGAAGGACCACACCTTTGCCAGTTATTCTACCGCCAAGCAGTAATGTGCAAACATTACTGTGTTCCGGTTTGAAGGGCAATGTTTCCAGAGAAATTACTGGGCTTAGAGATATAACAACTTAGATCTCTGGGTGACGAGCGCAGTGCGGTGCTAGGTAATGATTTTGGCTCTTCATGTTCCAATAGCTGCGTGTTACTGTGCTGTTATGTGGCAGGCATGTTGCTTACCATCAGGCACATGTCCTACTCGTCTCGTCACTCTTTATTTAAAAAATACTTTTAAATGATGCAACTCTTTGGATTACAGGGAGTAGATTCTGTTTAAAACTATTATTATGTAGTAAGCCGCTAAAGCGAAGAACGAAGAAGCAACTATGTATTTATTAGTACCACGTAAACTCATGTACAGTCCGCGAGGTATAAGCTGAGCTTTGCATTAGTGTGAGTGATCACATGCATACGCATCTATTACCAAAAGTACAGTCAGACAATAAACTCTTAAACAACAAGCTGACATTAACTATCCAGGATCAATATGGTCATTGCGAAAAGAAGTATCTCTTTTAGGATTCAAATGGTCAAGGACAGAGAATAACAGAAAAATTTTAATGGAAAAGCATGAGATCCGTCACCTACGTATAACTTATTTACTTAAAATTTCCGAATACCGTATTCAGGGCAGGCCTATCGTTTATACCGATGAAACATATATTGACACCACTCACACTTCATCAAAATCATATTCAGATGGCAGCACTTCTGGTTTGAAGAAACACCTTATTAAGAGAACATGTTCACAGCGTCCTGCGTCTGACTGTACTTTTGGTGATCACTCACACTAATGCAAAGCTCAGCTTATACCTCGCGGACTGTAAAAGAAAAGTAGTTACTGGAAGTAGACGTATTATGTACACGAGTACATTGTACGAACAACATGAGATAAAGGTTAAGGGTAGGATAGTTCCCGTAAACGAAGAATACTCTTCATTATTATATTTAAGATGGAATAATTCCAAGAATAAAAGACGTTAGCTTTATATACATACTAATGTATATGGACATTGGATAGATAGATGACAATAGGTACATTATTGGAGCATTGCGTTTACTCACGGTTTTCTAGTTCTGTAATACCGTTCACAAGATATTATAAAGAGGTTGAAACATCCTACTATGCTACTAGTCCTACTAATAGTATAAATGTCAATGTTTGGGTGATTGGATGTTTGGATGTTTGTTGCTCAATCACGTCCTAACGTATGAACGGATCGGGCTGAAATTTGGAACACAGATAGATTATAGTCTGGAAGAACACATAGGCTATTTTTTATTCCGAAAAAACAACGGGAACAACGGGAACGGGAACTTCGCGGGTAACACCGCGGGGCGCATCTAGTTTTTTTTTATATAAAAGTGAAGGGGCGAGATTTGCGTCAAATTATGAAATACTAGCAACAGCCCACGGCTTAACCCGCATAGTTTCTGTTCCCGTTTTTTATTGCAAAATTAGGATGACAACGCCTATGTGTTAAACCAGATAATAATCTAACTGTATTCTAAATTGAAGCCCGATTTCTTTCGCCGTGATTGAGTTACAAATATCCAAACATAAAACTTTTGACATTTCTAATAAAATATTACGTAGTAGGATATAGCGTGCCTGATAGTTACTAACTCCTACAATTTAAAATAGTACAACTAAGTTGTTTGCACATGAAGAGTTTAAATCACTTTCAAGCAATATACTGAGAAATAAGATAATGTATTTTATTTCCTTGTATTTTTTCTGGAAACATTGTTCTTTAAACCAAAATACCGTATTGTTTTAATAATACCGATTTTCGGTAAAAGAATAACTGCGGAGATATTTTACCAAACGGAATCTACAAATACCGCTACCTAATCAAAATACTTGAGAAATTATCGCAAAAAAAGTATTCCTAATTTATATAAGTAATAAGTTAATAAAAGTATTCCTAATTTATATAAGTAATAAGTTAATAAAAGTATTCCTAATTTATATAAGTAATAAGTTAATAAAAGTATTCCTAATTTATATAAGTAATAAGTTAATAAAAGTATTCCTAATTTATATAAGTAATAAGTTAATAAAAGTATTCCTAATTTATATAAGTAATAAGTTAATAAAAGTATTCCTAATTTAAGAATCGACAAATCGTCCGTTCAAAAAAATTACACCCAGACAGCAGACATAGCTCATTTTAGATAATACAATGTAATTTACTGTTTTAGTGCGTTATTCTTTTTTGTATTGTGCGTGTTTGTATTTCGTTGCGGCAAGTACTCAATGACTATAATCTAAGTCTGTGAAATATTTTTTTAACACTTTCAAATGACGGGACGAGAATAACATGTGGCTGATAGTAAGCAACACGCCTGCCCATTACATCACATTATTTCGCAGCGTATGCTTATTTCGCTGCTTATGGAATAAAAAGAGACCAAATCATTCCCTAGCACTGCACTACGCTCGTCACCTAGAGATACAAGATAGTCCATTTCCATGCCCAGTAATTTCTCTGGTAGCATTGCCCTTCAAATTGAAACACAGTTATGTTTGCGCATTACTGATTGGAAGTAGAACAACTAGCAAAGGTGTGTTACTTCCCGAGAACTCTGTAAAGAGTCTTACCACTACGAAAAGTTTGAACAAAGTCAAAGTTTTTGACGTATTTGCCTCGTCAACCGAACTCAAAAAATAATAATTAATTATTATTAAGCTTTAACCGAGTATCACAACACTGAGGTTAATACATTTCAAAATTTGACAATAATTACGTACCGCAGTCAAATATCTTGAAACATTAATTCGTAGCGAAATATAAAATCACTTCCACGCAACCTCTGTCTGATTCGACCTCGCTTTCGGAGCAAATTGTTCCGTAAATTCCCACCCTTGTAATATACGATAATGTGGACTATACAGATATTTGCTATATGCTATTCTTTTTGTTTGTTTTGGATAAAGCCGAGATTAAGTTACGCGATCTATCTTTGGCGAGGGACATTTATTCAGGCACACGTTGGTTTTATTTCATACTACCAGTGCCTCGCGGTTTTGCCCTCATTTTTTCCTTGTTTTATTTCATACTAGCATTGCCTCCCGGTTTTGCCAGCAGTTTTTTCGTTTATTTCCCCGTTACAATAAATAGCTTTGTGTTATTCCAGTATCCGATTTGTTTTAAAAATCAATATGATCGTTTCAGCCATCCCGACGTGATTGAGCAACAAACATCCAAAAAAATGGTAATTCCTCAAAATTTTCACTTTTATAATATTTGTAATATGATGTTTACATCCAAATTTTCAAATCCATAATGTTAATAGGATATTCTTTATCTGTAGGTAGGTACTTTACGCTCTGTTTCGAAAAATATTGTAGTTTTATTAGTTACACGCTGACCTCGCACACGTTAAAATAAAATATTAATCAAATGAAATGTGAAACTGACGTGAGTTCACGTTAAATTATTCGTTTCATCAGTTGAATTATTTGGTTAGCAGTACTTTGCGGTATTACTCGCGTAGTTCCGTAAGTAATTTTACCACATTTTTTTATAGCAAGTAAACATTGTAGCGTACTATTACATGGTAAAATTTTATATCTAAATGTTCTTATTTATAATATTGTTCACAAAAAAAGAATTGTGTGTGCAGGTGAAAAGTAAATAAACCACAAACATCCAAACTTTTGTATATAATATTAGTAGGCTGTAGGTAAATCACAGTGTAAATATTTATTGTCTTGAAGGGAAATATTTTCAGAGAAGTTATTTGGCAAAAAGATAAATCGTTTTATATCTCTTGGTGACGAACGCAGTGAGGTGTAGCAATGATTTGGAGTCTTCATGTTCGTAGCTGCGTGCCACTGTGTTATTATGGGTAGGTATTTTGTTTACTATCAGGCACATGGTTTGCTTTCCTAGTACTAAGTATGAGAAAAAAATAGGGAAACGTCGAGCTATATTTTTTAATATGACTTTCAATGTTTTGTTTTTGAACAGACGTCATTAGATCTCATGACATAAAACATTTGTCAAACCATACATTAGTATTTGCAAGGATTTAACATATATGTGTATTAAATATACAAGTAGTAAGAATTGTTGTTATTTAATTTATTAAATGCTCTAACGACTGAACTGATTTGTAGGAAATTTTAGTAAGAATGTAACTCTGTCACTCTTAAATGTTTTACTATAACTATGCGGCTTCACAAGTGCAGTTTTTTATCCTATTTTTTCTGTTGATAAAAAGTAGCACATCTGATATTCCAGATTTCATTATCATTACCATTATCTATTACACCCAAGTTCATCCTGATACCTTCAGCAGTTTCTACTTTAAAAAGTAACAAACATACATACAGACATTTATAATATTAGTAGGACTAGTAGCATGTACTTAACCGATTTCTGTTTATTTTGAAGACGACAATAACAATAAGCGTTTTATGTGGTATAGGGTAATATAGTGAGTGAACTGCTATCATAAGATAAGATATTATTAATTATTACAAAATTGATTAATTATTAATTATTACATAGAATGCAAATACAAATCTTCCACATAAAATACAACAAAAACAACACTACAAGAAAAACATCTTAGACTCGTCACATTATCTGAATTTGTCATAAACATAGACACAGACGCGTATCGCGTCTTTCTCTCATAATATTTACGACCAACGACAGTTTTACCGCAACGCCCTAACATTTGACCTAAAACTTGAATTAGATACCCGTAAACTTTGACACCGTGAAGTTACTAAACATTTGGTCCCTGTTCCCGAATTCTGCTAAATATGTTTTAATGATGACCTACTGCGTATGTGTTATTAACGCCTAAAATATGAATAACTACAAAGAACAGACAACGCAGTTCGAAAATACAATTCTGTTTAGGACATGTATGGACATATGAAATACTAGAACTGGATCGTATTTTGTTTCAGTTCCTGTTTCTTATATTAGAGATGTGTGTTTTATAAAGAAGGAATGATACATTACTATTGATAAAACAGGACTCTATTCTGTATAGAGAGTTGAAAGATGAGTACAAACACAGTACACGAGAAAAGATATTGCCTGTCGTTTTTTGAGATATTATGTGGGAGTAATCATTTACGTCAATACTAGAACACTAGAAGTATTAGGACTATAATAATAAATGTAAAAAAAAAACAAAAACAAAAATAAAAAAAACTGAAAATCGAAGTTATTTTGAAAATCGAAATGCAGTGTCAACTCTAGAAGACTTACCTCCCCATGATTAACAAATCCGTGCTTATGAGCTAACTCGTGGGCCTTTTCGGCACCACCGGGCACGTAAATCGCGAACTGGTGATGGTAAAGCGGCACACACACGTCCAGCACTGTCAACAGCACTACGAGCACAAACATCACGCTCGCCGTGCATTTCACGTTACTACCTAGCCAACTTTAACATTACTTCGACTTAGTAGTCACGCGCCACCGATTCTCCAGTTGCTTAGACGTGTGGACGGAACGGCGTCCGTGGAGAGACTGAAACGTTTTGACTACAGGGTAGGTTTATTTTCACGCGCATGCGTGGAAGTTGGCGCCTTTTCTTCAAGTCTTGGATGTATTGCACCGCGACAATTGACTTGACTAACTAATTGGTTATCGATGCGGTTGTTGTTCGTTGAAGTTCGCGTTTGAATGGCAACGATATTTCACCGAGTCTTCTGTTACTTGTAATTGGTAGAGCGAAGCGTCTGGTTTCTTGTTCCTGTTACCAAAAGTTTGATTGGTAAATAAATGTAGAGCTATAATTTACAGGATAACTTTCATTGTTTTGTTTTTTTGTTAAGTCCAATGTATTTCTCGTAGCTTGAAGAAGCGACATCATTTTATGGTTGATGTTCCAAAGATAAGAGGTTTGACGTGGGTTTGACTCTACTTTTGTGATAAAAACGTGTAGGCTGTGGAATGTGTTATCTGAGTGGGTTTTTCCCGATGGTTTTAATCTTGGTGCCTACAAATCGAGAGTGAATTCGTTTCTTCTAGGTAAGCACGCTCCATCGTAGACCGCATCGTTGTTTCACATAAGGCGAGATGGCGGTCAAGTTTAAACCTATGAAACTATCAAAAAATTAAATACTTCGGGATTCGGCTGTTATTTCTTGGGTATTTCGTTTAGTAAGTACATATTAATAAGTACATATTAGTAATTACTTACTAGATTTACTGAAAGATGAAACTGTGACTATGACTGTGAAAAACAAAATATAAGTAAAAAAAAACTAGTTCATTCGATAAATTACGATGGATTAAAGTGAAAAAAAAAACGTGCTGGCGATCTCACCTAAAGAGATTAGTTGTTGTTGATGGGACTCATTGCACATTCCACCTGAGGAAGGTACCACAACTTTGCCAGTCATTCTACCGCCAAGCAGTAACATGATAATACGGTGTTCCTGTTTTGAGGCTAATGTTTCCAGAATGGGCCAAGAGACTCTGGCTGATGAGCGTAGTACAGTCTTAGGCTGAAATTTGGACTCTTAATATGCAAGTAGCTTAGAACTGTGTTGCTAATTTACATGTGCATTTCTCGCTCACCTATCGCTAAAGTAGTACCTATTTTAATTAAAAAAAAGATAAGTGCGAGAAAATGATGATCCGCTTAAAATTCAATTCAGAATACTATATATGAAGCCGAACTGGTGAATAAAATAAACATGAATAGCTTTCTATACATTCTAGCTACATAGAGTTCATTAAATAGATTATCTAGTGAAAAACGTATACCTACATATAGATAGATCTAGTGAACTATAAGGAGTCGTAAGTGATAAAACTAAACAAGAAGTCTCAGTAGTCGAAATCACCTGAAAGACATCATTATCATTAAACTACACACATGCAGATTGACGTGTTAAGCAGGACATGCGCTTGATGGTAAGCAACACCTCTTGCCATAACAACTTACCACTTATTTGCACTACGCTCTTCACCCAGATTTATTAGATTATTTATATCTATGCCCTGTCTTTTTTCTAGAAACTTTGCCCTTCACAACGGAATACGAAATATTAGCGCAGTACTGCTTACGATAGAATAACTGAAAAAAGTGTGGTAATCCCTCAGGCGGATAAAAATCAAATAGCTGAATCTACTCAGATCTCTTTACAAGTTACGCATTCAACCGAGAAAGATAAATTCTTATCTTTCCCAACTGTCGATTAAGTAGTTTTGCAAGTCAATTTATAAATTATCAACATAGTTTAGCAACCCACTCACATGATCCGCACATGATCCCTAGAAATATATAAAGATTAAATTTTGAGCTAAATAAAACCGATTAAACTAGTCAAATATTTTAAAAAAATACACGGGTAACTCACTTATAAAATAGTCAGAACAGTCCGACTCGAGTTTCGATCGCGTCCGGCGATCTTCTTCAAGGCGAGTGCGCGCGCAAGTTCGCAGCTCGATTAGCACTGCGGGCAGCCGCACGGCGCGCACGCAAGCTTAACGGTTGTTGTCGCGGGGGTGCAGGTGAGGGGGTGCGGGAGAGCTGCGCCGGTGTACACTGGAACTCTTCGTCACTGGACAGCTGCGCGTCGGGAATATTGCAGCACACCAAGCTCACTGTCAAATATATTCCTATAATTCGTTTCTTTTTAGATTAAATAATAAACATTTTGATACGAACTTACTCAAGGCTTACGCGAGTAAGCCCACTAACAGTCGGAAGCGTGTACAGCATTATGGCAGCATTACCACGCTGAATAGTACTGAAACCAGTCTTCAGTGTTCGGAACACTTGGTCCTAAATTTTCTGCTCTGATTTCCTTCCAATACCTCTTCATATTATCAAGACTATCAAACCACTAGTTAGATGCTTACCCTGCATGCTGGCGTCATAACCACGCTAAATGGTACTGAACCCAGTCTTCGGTATTCGGAACACTTGATACTTTCAAACAACTGGTGAATCAACTATATTTGTCTACGTGATCATTTACCTACTTGAAATCGTTACTCTTAGACTACAGGCCCGTGAACAAAATTTACGGGTCAAATGAACCACCAGGAAACCTATGTAGGATGATAGAAGGGTATAAAGTAATAAGATTCAGCACTATGCCGTCACTTGTAAGCTGTCCAACTGAGTACAGTTGAAGAGGGGGGTTCCAATCTTCGATAATTTCTCCTTATCGCATGATTTTTGTACGCCATTGCGGAATAATAGATTAGAAGAGCTATGAAAACTATAATAAATATAAATTTTAGATTTTAAATTATTAGTTTGTCGGAAAAAAATATGATGTGCCGACAAGTCACAAAGTAAATTTGGTCAATTGATTATGTATGGCATTGGTTCCATACAGTTTCAATACCTCTTCTAATCCATTATTTCGCAACGCCGTACAAAAATCATGCGACAAGGAGAAATGATCGAGGATTGGAACCCCCCCTCTTCAACTGTACTCAGTTGGACAGCTTACAAGTGACGGCATAGTGCTGAATCTTATTACTTTATACCCTTCTATCATCCTACATAAGTCTCCTAGTGGTTCATTTGACCCGTAAATTTTGTTCACGGGCCTGTAGTCTATCTTATTTAATCTTCTCTATTCTCTATTTAATCTATTTCATAAATCTCCATTGGTAATACATGATATTTATAAATCTATTAGTGTATGTTATATTCGTATTTATGTATAAGAGTGTACAGTTATTAATATATACCTAAGTAGGTAAATGTAATATGTTTAAAGAGAAGGTATTGTTCTTTAATTATACTTCTATATTATAAGTAGTCACTAGTATAGTTAATTTACCAAATTATAGAATAAGTATCTGCCACTCATTATTTGTGTTTCACAGTGCGAAAAAAACTTCAAAGTCTTGAACATCGCCGCAAGATTGCAAGCTTGTCGGGTTTTTATCGGATACACTTCGGAGAGTGTGCGACTGATATGCATGATCTAATAACACCTTGCCCTTTTTTCTATCGAACTTCTCGTAACTCGAAGAAGCGGCACCGTTTCATGGTTGATATTCTAAAGACACGAACGAAGAGATTTGACTCTACTTTTGTGATAAGAACGTCTAGGCTGTGGAATGAGTCGCCAGAGTGGGTTTTTCCTGATAGTTATAATCTTGTTGTCTTCAGATTGAGAGTGAATCGGTTTCTTCTAGGTAAACACGCTACATTGTAGACCGCATCGTCGCTTAACATCAGGAGAGATGGCGGTCAAGTGTAAACCTATAAAAGTTAAAAAAAAAACCGTCTTCTTATTCTACTTTTCTCCTGTTCCATATTGCGGTTACCTGGAAGAGATCGCTCTTATCGATCAGGACGTCTACTCTGTTTGTACGAAAACGTAATTTCGAAATAAACTCGCGACTTTCCAACTCCGTTTTTGCTTCGATCCATCGTTTTGTCCGTTTAATTAGAATATGCTTAGAACATTTAAACGTCAAACAATGTTCTATTGGACGAAACGAAGTAGAACAAGAGAAGGAAAGTCGAGAGTTTTTTTTCGAAATTACGTTTTCGTAGAAAGATAGTAGACGTCCAGGTCGCCAATTGCTACTTTGGTTTTTAAGTTTTTGTATATTTTTGTTTTCTAAATAAGTGCAATATAATAAAGAGTTAATCTATCTAGATGAATAGAAAATCTTCTCTAGATAAACTTAAAAGTTACCGCTCCGATTCCCCTACAATATCTCTACCTACTACTACACATACGTATTCGAAACTTCAGCCACTTATAGTATAGACTTAATAATAACTTTCGTATAAAGTGTTGGTATCTAGACTTGGTAACAATACCGATGCAACCGCGAACTAGAAGCGAGTTCGCGTAAACGCCGAGAAACCAATAAAATGTGTCTGCGCAAACTGGGGCGAGATACCAAACCAGTGCAAGGGACGTACTGAGGAAGAAACTTTGTAGGGAAAGTTTTACAAATACGAAATATACAAAATACGTTACTAAACATAAGCATTTAACAAGATCAATTGGAACCCATCAGTCCCGAACTAGTATGTACTATGTAATACATCCCGGAAGTCAGCTTGTGTGAGCTTAAGATGGCCCCTCAAACAACTTAAGAACAACAAGGCACCTGCTGACGACGGAATTACGACTGAGCTACTGAGAGCGGTTGGAAAACCGGTATTTAAAGTCCTCCAGAAGCTGTTCGATTCCGTCATACTTGACGGTAATACGCCAGAAGCGTGGAGCAGAAGTGTGGTGGTGGTGCTCTTCTTCAAAAAAGGTGACAACACGTTGTTGAAGAACTACAGACCCATCTCACTTCTGAGTCACGTTTATAAGTTGTTTTCGATGGTAATCACGAATCGTCTCGCAGGCAGGTTTGACGACTTCCAGCCACCCGAACAAGCCGCTTTCCGAAAAGGCTATAGTACCGTAGACCACATCCATGCGCTTCGGCAGATTGTACAGAAAACCGAGGAGTATAATCGGCCACTATGTATAGCGTATGTGGACTATGAGAAAGCCTCTACAGCTACTAGATGGACAGATAACCTCACAAAGGTCGCTGGAAACCGCTGGTTGCAGGTTGCGCAGGACCGTTTGTTGTGGAAATCTAGGGGGGAAGGCTTATGTTCAACAGTGGACGTCTTGCTTCTACTGATGATGATGATATAATACTGTGTTTTGGAACCGATGGCTTCTCCCTTAACACTCATGACACTAAAATAAACAAACATAAATTCATATGAACAACTATTATTACTATGACAAAATTTAAGTTCGCATTCAATAAAGCATTTAAGTTCTAAATAGCAACGCTCAGTGGTGCTACACGCGTGGTTTTTTAACTTTCATAGGTTCGCACTTGACCAGCATCTCGCCTGATGTTAAGCGACGATGCAATTTACTTTGGAGCGTGCGTACCTAAAAGAAACCGATTCACTCTCGATTTGATGACACCGATTTCCCATTCTTGTAATTTTTCCACGATTGAAACTAGCGTATTTTCTTTTACAGACTATTATAAATCTAACTATATCAGATGTGCTTTGTGTAAGAGGTTTATGTAGCGTATGTAACGTAGTGTATATTCTTAATTTCAATTCAACCCGTTGAGCCGTTCCAGCGGGATTGAGTAACAAACATTGAAACATCTAAGCTTTGGCATTTGTAAAATTAGTGGAATTAATAGGTTGTTTTCTGAAGTATCCAATATTTATGGGCAATTTATAAGACAGTACTATCCATCTAACTCCAAAAAAAAACATTTTTATGTTATGAGAGACATACTTCTGATAATATAACACTTATATTTTTTTTAAACGAGCAGAGCATTTATTAACAAAACTGAAATACAATGAGAACACTACAGCAGATCTGGATACCTAAACTTACTCTAAGCACACCTGAATTATCCATAGACCGATGAAGGTATACAGATAATCAAGATGTTCAAGCCCACTACCAGTCGGAAGCGTGCCCAGCATGCTGGCGGTTTCACCACTCGAAATGGCAATGCTTATGTAAAAACATAATTATTGTCTACCTTAATACACATATAATAGAAACATCCCCAGACAGAAGAAACAAATTTATAATCACACAAAAATTTGCTTCGGGAGGGAATCAAATCAACAACCTACCGCCTATATGCAGGCAGACTTACTACCATCTAAGCCACGAAGCCAGTCAATGGAGTCATAACAAAAAAAATCAAAGAAAATCGCACCCTATTTGCCGCCTTATATACGTACCTGGGTTTGGGTTAAATGTATAGAATCCTTGCTTCGACCGAGATCAAATTCCTGTGAAGTACCTCCGAACGTGGAAACTAGACCATTCTTGTTAAGTAGATATGTTTTACAGACCTAGCCTTCTTTCGGAAAGATTGGCAGCAAGAAAGAAATTGCTAGCCTATCGGTTTTTTATCGGATACACTTCGGAGAATGTGCGACTGATTTGCATGATCTGATACCACCTTGTCCTTTTTTCTATCGGAATGTTCGTAGCTCGAAAAAGCGACATCGTTTCATGCTTGATGTTCCAAAGACACAAACGAAAAGATTTGACTCTACTTTTGTGATAAGAACGTCTAGGCTGTGGAATACGTTGCCTAAGTGGGTTTTCCCCGTTAGTTACAATCTTTGTGTCTTCAAATCGAGAGTGAATCGGTCTTAGGTAAACACGTTCCATCGTAGACCGCATCGTCGCTTAACATCAGGCGAGATGGCGGTCAAGTGTAAACCTATAGCAGTTAAAAAAAAAAAAAACATAGGTAAATCGTAAATAAGCCGGGATAACAAAGTGGCTAAAAATCTAAATTTACAATCGTAACGTCCGTCGTTTGTTAACTGTACTTACTAGTAGTGGTGTAGTACTAGTACTTCCAAGTATAGATATAAATATAAATTTGTCATCACTACTGGCTGTATTGATGAAGGGAAAACATTATGAGGAAACAGCGTGTAAATAAAGTGGAAAAATATGATTAAATTGGCTACTCGTCTCCCTTTGTTGAAAATCATGTGGCGTCTTCTTCTTTATGCTTTGTTGCTAGTTTTTATATTTTAAAATAGAATTGATAATACTAGTGTTGGCCAAGAGGTCGAAATTCGGCCATAAAGAAATATTAATTTATGTAAGTTTAATTTGATTGCATACTTTTACAACAAGCAAAACAGTATTTTGTGCGTGTGTGTCAAAAACTCTATGGTGTGTGCAATGTTTTTTTATTGACTTGAATGTATTTTTCATATATTAAAAAAAAATTAGAATTCAGAATGTTTTAAACTTAACAATTCAGTAAGGAATGGTGTATGAAATTTAATTTTTTTTCAACAAAAGTACAAAGTTTTTGCTCTGTGTATTACTGTGCTACTTTTGCTGTGTGTCGTTTAAAGATGTTAAAAGTTGTAATTTTCCTATTGATGCGAAGTGAAATCAATGAACTGTATAAAACCTCTAAAATAACGTAAACTTTTATTCATACGCCTTTATTCGTTTCCTTACTAATTTGTCAAGCTAAAACCTCGTAAATTCAGAGGCTGGACTCCCAAAATTCCCATTAAAGCAGAAATCGGGATCCCTATGCGTAGTGAAAAGGTATGTCTTCGGCTACAGCGATAAGCGATCGGTAGCAGTCCGTAAGGTAGCGCTGTGCAACACAGGACAAACTAATAAAACTTGAATGAGCACTTTTTTTTAAATAAAAAGTGACGAGACGAGCATGACATTTGCCTGATGGTAAGCAACATCCCCGCCACATAACAGCACAGTGACACGCAGCTATTGGAACATGAAGAGTCCAAATCATTACCTAGCACTGTACTGCGCTCGTCACCCAGAGATCTAAGATGTTATATATATCTCTAAGCCCTGTAATTTCTCTGGAAACGTTGCCCTTCAAACCGGAACACTGTAATGTGTACTTACTTGCACCGGTCCGTGTTTTTACTTGTATAGTTACCGTTCCCGTTACTGTTGCGCAAAAAACAATGGCCTACGTGATAATAAAGACCATAATCTTACTGTATTCCAAATTTCGAAACGATCCGTTTAGCCATTACGACGTTTTTAAGCAACCAATATCCAAGCTTAAACATTTATAATATTTGAAAAATGTACTAGGAAACTGGAAAAAGAGTTATGTATATATTTGTTTGAGGTACTTCAAGTACATCATTGGCTTCATACGAACAACGTAACTGACAATGTAATAAATAAAAACGAACTTTAAATAAAAACTCAAGACACGAGCATGTTATTGTTATTATATTTTAAAGCTATGCAAAATTGTTTGTTTAGATTTTTTAGTTCTATCCGCGGCTTGCAACAAAAATGTAAGTAAGTAGCATGGGAATATTTTACTGATGTCCGTTTAAAAATAGTTTTTATGCCACATTTGGTGATTTGAAAATTTTCGCGTGTCACTTGTCACTTTGAAATAATAGTATCTACCTAGTTTAATGCCCGGTTTACATTATTCCAGTCCAGCGATTGAATCGCTAGTTTGGTTACTGGAAATATGTAAACCAGTACAGGAAAGCATCATTCCAGTGCCAATACTTTCCAGTGCCGATCTATAGTTAAGGTAAGCAATCCAGCGCTGGGTTCGATCGCTGGACTGGAATAATGTAAACCGAGCATTACTTAATTTTGTTCTTCTGTGGGTGTATATGTGAGGCTTTTAATAAAAAGCTTTTATATCTAATGTGTAGTCTTGCTAGTAATCATTTTGAAATTACCAATTTTACATAAATCTTTTTTTTTTTTTCAAAATTAAAAAATAAAATCTCTCGTCTTTCAATGTGTAACACCTCACTAATTTGCTAAATAATGAATAATACATTGGCATTCATTTTGGTTTTGACCAAAATTAAACAGACTGGAGGTGCAGATATACGAGAGTAATTTAATCAGAAAATAAATGCCTTAAATCGCTCATCGCTATGACAATATCCGTACCCTAAGGGTCAGTCGGGAGATAAAATCGATTCCATATAACTAATGGCCTTGGACAACGCTGACGGTAAGCGAGCTACGTGTCCCTAGTTATTCCTTCAAAGAACGTGGCTTTTGGTATTAAATAATTCGTTGATTTGAACGTTTTTGTGATCTAAAAACTTTAAAACCCGTCTTGAGTGTTTTGAGAAATCTTATGGTATACTATGGGTTTACGTCACGAACATGCTAAGCATTATGCGTAACGTCAGAGCGGCAGTGGAACAGTGGAGAGGGAGGTACCCATTAGACGAATTTGGATTGAGTGTATCTATATAGCTACTAGCTGACCCGGTGAACTTCGTACCACCATAAATTTTTTCGTCTACCTAAATTTTCTAGACTTTCTGCTGTACAAATCTTGTCCCGACAATAACAAACAAAGAATTATCCTATTTGGTGCAGTCATTCAAAAGTTATGAGCGTACATACATTTCGAAGATCCATTTTTACGATTCCGTAAAACGTACTTACTGTACCTTTATGGGTTTGTCATGTCTGTCTGTCTGTCCATCCGTAAGTCACAACCTATAAGAACTATACAGTTCTTATAGTTTCGAAAAAAATGGTTGTGACATACTTATTGAAACTTGATACAGTTAATAACATTTTATTTCAACGTATATAAGCATTTAAAAGCAAGTAATCCCTTTATGCAGAATACAGAAGACCGCACCTTGTGGCGTTCATTAGGAGAGGCCTACGACCAACAGAGCGTCCACTGTTTATTAAATAGGCTGATAATGATGATGAATCCCTTTATTGTTAATCAAGTTATTACCAAAAATCAGTTTTATTTTCATTGTAGTGCTTTGTGATATACGATGTTTTTTGTTTGATTACCTGGCCCATGGACAAACAAATCTGATGGTTTTCGAACACGTGAGGGAATATGCAACACACAATTGACCATGTGAGAATCATAGGTTTTCTATAATGAATACCACAAACACTATAACATGCTCAGCGCCTTGTGTATCATTTAGGATACACAATGTCGTAAGGAGTGTGTATAGATTATGATACACACTCCCCATTTCAGTTAAAGCAGTATGTATCCGAAATGTGCACGCTTTCTACACATTTTCCCAGTGGTTTTGGGTTGGGAATCGGTCCTGTCATACTTTTTATAGCACCTCTGCACATCTTCAGCGTACAACTTTCTCTCCAACTTAGTTACTTATGAGATAATGTTTTCTATCAGATGGTCTTCTTGTCATAATAAGGGCTGATGGCACTTCATCTCCGGCTAACTCAGCAGATCGTTTTAATAAAGCTGCAATTATTTGTTTCCTGAATTGAGTGATAGTAAGTTTCTTAAGATAATATTTGGTTGAACAATAAATGTGCATTCAAGAGAGGAACACAGATAAATAATATTACGAAATGTGTTTCTTTATTGATACACGTGGCCTGGGGAATAGTTTATCTATATACCTTAAAGTATTTCCCAGGCCACGTGTATCAAAAAATATACATACCGGTAAAAAAAGGGATGACGGGGGAGGGGGTGTTATTATTTTCTATACTATTTTAACACCTCACAACTCACAACACTAAAAAAAACATAAAATGAAAAGTTGTCAAAATTTGGTAGTATTTCCATATAGGGCTTGGCGCTGAGCGTGTTAAAGTTGCCCCTGGGACTTGTTTATGATCATAGCAAAAGCAAGCCAGACTGAAAACTGTAGTCGTTTAAACTCAAATGGTGCATCAGTCGGAATCATTGGGATGCGTGGTATCAAAACGTCTTCTCCTTTATACTTTCCTTTCAGTATAGTTGCTTCTATCACGTTGTTCAGTATTTTTTTTAGCTAACCGTGTGCCGTTGCAAAGACGCGGTTCGTTCATATTTCACAACATTTTAACTACCGATCCAACTTGAAGATTAGGTATGAGGTGGCAATCCTGGAAAATCCAGCGAGTTCAAAAATTCCGGTGGATAGGTAGTTGTTGACGACATCATTCATCTTGAATCGAATCAACTGATTAATAAATTCTCAGTTTGCCTGTAATTTGTTCTTGAATTTTGAAATTTAATTAATTTGCATCTTTCTCATTTACATAATAGGTATTAATAAAATCTTGTCCCAATATTGGGCAACGGCTTCCATACCCTCCTTCCACTTTTCCCTTTCTATGGTTATTACAGTCCAGTCTTTCTGATATTTCTGGAGGTTGTCTTGCCATAGTTTCTTTGGTCTGCCGCGTCATCGTTTGCAATCTGGCTTCCTCCGCGTGTTAATTTTGGCCCAATAATCATCCGACATGCAGCAAACATGTCCAGCCCGACCCCACTTTCAAATTGGCTGCTTTTTGAGTCACATCGGCTATTCCGGTTTTGGAACGCAGTATGATGTTTCGTATTCTGTCCGTTAGTTTTACTCCAAAAATATTACACTCCACAGGACAAACGTGTGTATTCAAACAAATCATTTTGCACAGATAGGGATACTAAATCAATAATTCAAAATAATAAAACACTTTTTTTTTTAATTAACGGTTCTATGTGGATTAGTCAATAAACACTTTTGGTAACGCGGTTTGTGTTTGACTGACACTTGATTGATATAATGACGTGAAAACTGACGCATTTTCTATCGCGTGCCGAAACTAAATCAAAGTAAATAATATCGTGAAGCCGACCAAATTGAAAATCAGTACTAATGAGTCTTACATTTTGTGATTATTCAATTTTATTTGGTTCGCAATATTATCGGTTTTGTTGAGTTTCTTCTGAGTGGGTTTCGGAACGTGACATAAGATCCTCCTACCCTCCAACTGTTTTGATGGACATGATGGAATTTGAACTTTGTGCAGCAGGAATAAAGTGCAAATTGACTTCTTGACGTTAGGAACACACATATATTGCTTAGACATAAGCGAGTGCCTGTTATTTAATATGAACTTTATTCAATAGCAATGAAGCTCAAATTGCCTTAACATTTTAGTTAGAAAACGTTTGTATGGGAAAAAGAAAAGGGGTATTTTTAGAGTTTTCCCGACAATTATTCGATTTTTTCTCGCCGTAAAAACCATCCTTGGACTTCAACGAACATTTAAAATAAAGAATTGTTCAAATTGGTCTAGGCGTTGTTGAGTGATGCGCTTACCAACACATTTTACGATTTATTTTTATATTATAGATTTGCCATAAGCTCCGGGAAATTTTAATCGAAATAGAGTGGAAATAATTTACAAATAAAAGCAGCCAAGTATTTATGACGTACTAAAAAAAACTACTCATCAGATCGAGTTCAAACCAATTTTCGTTGGTAGCTTGCATGTACATCATATATTTTGTGTAATTTTATCATTCTCTTATTTTAGAAGTTAGAGCGGGGAGGACACACATTTTACCACTTTGGAAGTGTCTGTCGCGCAAATTATTCAGTGTAGACAAAAATGTATTTAGAAACCTCAACATCTTTTTTGAAGACCTATCGATAGACATGCCACACGTGTAGGTTTGATGAAAAAAAATTATGTAACTAAGTATGGGGGGCACCCTTATTTTTTATTATTTGTAAATTTTTGTAAAAATCTTAATGCGGTTCACAGAATAGATCTACTTACCAAGTTTGAACAGTGTAGTTCTCATAGTTTCGGCAAAAAGTGGCTGTGACATACGGACGGACAGACAGACAAACAAACAGACATGACAAATCTATAAGGGTTCCGTTTTTACGTTTTACGGAACCCTAAAAAGACTATAACTGATCAGTTATCGAGCGGGATGAAAAATGATTAAATTACTAAAATGGGTATAAAAAAACAGGGGTTGGTGATAAAAGAGTAAAAATTTAGGGAGTTGTATGTATTTTTTAACGCCACATTATAAAAAAATAAAAACAAAAATTTTTGTCCGAAAATAAAAAAAAAATTTTGGGGTGAACAATACTTGTCACTTAGGGGTATGAAAAATAGCTGGTAGCCGATTCTCAGACCTACTGAATATGCATATAAAATTTGGTTAAAATCAGTAAAGCCGTTTCGGAGGAGTAAGGAAACAAACACTGTGACACGAGAATTTTATATATAAGAAGAAGATATAGGCGACGTATGTGTATAAATTCAAATATTTGTACTGTGCCTAGGTGTTTCTATCTATATCTAAATCTATAGGTACTTATAATTAAACTGTAGCGGGTTGAATTCTGTACATTGAAGATATTTTGAAAAAAACATTTTGGGGGCACTCCATAGTCGATACTGATGGCGAAACTGCATTTTTTTTCTTTCATGTCTGTCTGTCTTTCTGTATAGGGAACTCTCATCACGCCGAAGCTACTGATTCAATTCAAATGAAACTTGACATAATTTAAGATCACACTAAGGAGATGGTAGCTGTCTACGTTTTATCACCAAATTCTGCACAGTTTTCTTGCAGAAAGGGGTTAAAGTCAGAATGTGTATTTGGTTGTAACTCATGTTTGCATTGTTCAATTTCGTTAATTCTTATTTTGTTAGAAAGAACACATTTTTAATATAGTCCTATTAAAATTTTAACATTATTGGTCGTGTGGTTCGGAAATTACATAGAAATTAAATAATAACAGTAATAATAAGTTCGGTACATACTAACTCATAAGTATTCTGCGGCACTATAAGCACTAGGGATGGAACGGAGGTAATTTTATCGGATTCGAAGGCGGAGTCGGAGTTTTAAAATTTTATTTATCGGAGTCGGAACCGAAGTCGGAGGCATAGGCAGGATTAGAAGTGGTGGCAGGAGAGACATTTTTATTGGGTATATTTTTTTTGCCAACCACGTGGACACGATAAACATTGACGAGCAATTGATTTAGGAAGTTGAGATTTTGTGTTTCCATTTACTATCCACCACAATAAGGGATTATCTGCAATATTTATATACCTTACCTCCGATTATAACCTCCATTTTAAAAGTTTCAGAGCCGAAGTTGGAAGTCGGAACCGAAGGTGTAATAGTAAGCGGAAGTTCCGACTTATCGGAGTCGAAGCTCATCCCTGGTACACACACCGCGCAAAAATCCGTCATCCGTCATCTATCGTCAGGTAATAATATTACAATACATTTCTAATGTTTTTCCACATTAACTACAGATGGCAGCTCATATTCGCTCGGTTTGTGTAATGGCCACCCATCCAAATATTTTTACGTAAGTACTACTAAAGTACTAATAAGGTTGCAAGATCAAAGTACGCGAACGAAGTAGCCGGTTCAGCTAGTGTATAATAAGTATGTATTTACAACTATATAAGTCTTATAAGTATTACGTCAGGTATCTGGGCGCCATAGTACAAGCTTTGCTTAGTTTGGGGTCAGATAGTGTTGTGTGTGAATTGTCCACCAATATTTATTTATTGTGCAAAATTAGTGTTACTAAAATTATGAGTTAAATATCTTCAGTGCTATGGGTAGTTTTAATGACAGGCATCTTTTTATTGTGTAAACGTTGGTGACGGAATTTGTGAAACGTGCGTTTGATGGAAAAGAACACGTCGTTCTATGAACATGAATAGTTCAATTCACTGCCTAGCACAGCGCTGTGCTTGCTACCCGGAGGTACATATTAGATGATTTATCTCTTATCCCTGCTCTGAAAACATTGCTGTGCAAACAGAAATATGGTGGTATCTGCACATTTCTGCTTAGCAGTGAGATACTTACTTATACAGACTCTGCAAGGGGTTCTACTACTACTAAGCCTCACAAATAAAGCAGTTTTAAAATAATTATGCACTATTAGACCTGTAGAACTAAAGCGGCCACCATATTTGCACTCTCCACTAGAGTCTAGGCTCGCCTCGGAGTTGGCAAGAGTTCTCTAAAACATATGGATTAGACTTGTAGTTACGGAGAAGTTATGTTACGAGTGAAAGGCCCACTCAGCCGGATTACTTGGTCGATCAGTTGGCCAATTAGAACCCCGTACAATGCATTGAGAATGACGTACAAGGTAATCGGCACATCGAAGAGAGAAGAGACAGAACAAGATAGCCACGAATAGAAAAATAGAATTAGTTAATTTGTTTAATATGTATTTATAAATCAAACTACTTTTTTTAAGGAAAATAGAATTGTCACTCTATACTCTTTAGACCAAGCTTTAGACGAGTAAAACCAAAGAGTTTACATATACTACGTATAGAGTCAAAACAAACGCTCTACACCGAAAGCACGGGGGGTCTACCGCCTAACGAAAAACGCTTTGACGCTTTGGCATTGCCGTCTCTTTCATTTCAAGCGAGAAGAAAAGAGACAGCAATATCAAAGCATCAAAGCGTTTTTCGTTAGGCGGTAGAAGCGCCGGTCTGATCACTCTTTCCTTGTCGCTCTTGTGGAAGTATCATTCATACTTTTGTCGCGGCACATCACTTTGTTTCCATATCTAACATACGCCTCATCTGCTAACGATTGACGCAAAAATGTGCGGAAAAACCTGATCAACTTACTTATTATTCTTTATCTAAGAGTAAGACATGTACCTGATGGTAAGCATCACGCCTGTGGTAACAGCACGTTGCCACGCTATTGACGACTCCTAATTTAGTAATAATATCGTTCCACTACTTCTGTTCTATCTAATTTGAATACCCAGCTCACTTTGAATTGAGGATCCCAAGTTTTGAATCATGTTTTTAAATCGCGAACTGTACGGTACGCAAGAATAATAGGTTGGTGAGTTTTACCGTCTGTCTGCTTTGGTAGATGGCTGGAAATAAAATTTATCTCCAAAGTTTCGATGCTAAATGTAAAGTCACAGGAGAAGTCTGATTTTTTTGTGATCTTCCATGTGCGATTTTAATAGATACATACAATTTTAAACTGTAGTTTTTTTTTCGGGCATGAGAAATAGGGCTTACACTTGAACAAAGGAAGAAAGAGAGAGGACTCTAGTAGTAGTAGGGCTCTTTGCAGAATCTACTTTGGGAAGTAACCCTTTTTTGCTGATTATTCTACCTCCAAGCAATAGTGTGCAAACATAACTGTGTTTCAGTTTGAAGGTGAATGTTTCCTGTGAAATTACAGGGCATTGAGATAATACATCAGTAGTGGTAATACTCGTGGCAGAGTCCGCCTGGGGAAGTACCACACCTTTGCCAGTTATTGTACCGCCAAGCAGTAATGTGAAAACATTACTGTGTTCCGGTTTGAAGGGCAATGTTTCCAGAGAAATTACAGGGCTTAGAGATATAACATCTTAGATCTCTGGGTCACGAGCGCAGTGCAGTGCTAGGTGATGATTTGAACTCTTCATGTTCCAATAGCTGCATTTTACTGTGCTGTTATATGGCAGGCATGTTGCATACCATCAGGCACATGTCCTGCTCGTCTCGTCACTCTTTAATTAAAATATTATCTATATCTTATTTCTCTGGTTGACAAGCGCATTGCAGTGCTAGGTAATGATTTGGACTTTGTTGTGCAGTCTATGATGTACTCATGTAATGCAGTCTATGATGTGGCGTGTTTACCTTAAAGAAACCTATTCACTCTCGATTTGACGACACAAATTGTAGCCAACTGGAAAACCCGATTCAGGCAACTCCCATAGCTCAGACGTTCTTATCACAAAATTAGAGTCAAAACACATCTTTCGCGTCTGAGGAACATCAGGGTAGTTCAAAAAAGTGAAAACGTTTCATCAACGAAATCACTTTTTCGAGCTACGATTCCGATGCAAGGGGCAAGTTGGTATTAGATGATGCAAACATTCGAACAATAAGTAATTTATGTAAACAAATGATGCCTTATCATACCTGTATAAGTAAATACATGATTTATGATTACGTACGTACTTCACAGTTATAAATTAATCACCCGGTGTCATGGAGATAGCGAAGTGGAGCGTCGCGCATTAGTTTATTACGTGACTGGTGAATTAACAATTTGTATTGTTCAGGAAACAGTAGTTGTATGTGAATTAATTGGCTTCTGGTTGTGGGTTGAATGATATATTCATTCTGAACATAGAATGCAGCATCGGTTTGTGCAGAAAAGAAATCAGGTCTAATAAGGCAAAACCAATTTTTTTTTGTAAATAAAAAGTGACGAGACGAGCAGGACATGTGCTTGATGGTGAGCAACATGCCTGCCACATAACAGCACAGCGACATGCAGCTATTGGAGCATGAACAATCCAAACAATTACCTAGCACTGCACTGCGCTCGCCACCCTGAGATCTAAGTTGTTAAATCTCTAAGCCCAGTAATTTCTCTGGAAACATTGCCCTTCAAACCGGAACACAGTAATGTTTGCGTATTACTGCTTGGCGGTAGAATAACTGGCAAAGGTGTGGTCCTTACCCAGGCGGACTCTGCCAGTCCTACCACTACTAAGTTACGCATAAGCACCCCACTAAATGTTCCCACAGCTGGGACTCGGGGCCTTCTCTCGCAAGGAAAGAGGCAAGGCCATAATCCACCACGCTGTCCCAGTGCGGGTCGGATGACAATAGGGTACAATCCTCAAAAAAACTAAGTAACCCGTTAGTTAGATTGCCAAAAAATATTGTACACGTATTTTTTCTTTTGTTTCACAAACCAAAAATGACGAAGATACAGAGCTTCGAAGTTTCGTGTGACGTCACTTGTGAGTACCATTTTTACTCACGAGTGACGTCGCGACCCCCCACTCTCGAAGTTTGATGGTCTATATGTTTGACAATTTTTAATATTATGAAAAAACAAAAAATACGTGTCCAATATTTTTCCACGATCTAGCTGACGGACTAATTAGGATGGTGTATTTTTGACCCAGTCCGGTACCCTATTCAAAGATTCTAGAAACATATCAGCTTCCGTTTTAAGTAAGCGACATTACGCACACGACTTCGAAAATACAGTACGGGTGGGATGTGAACCCGGAGGCTCTGGATCGGCTGTCGCCGTTCTCCCGACTAGACTAGCCGTAACTAATCTGCTACTAATTAATATTAAATTAGTAAAACTTCGTTTTATTTAGTGTATATTTAAGCTACGAAATACAACAGTCGATTAGTTATACTATCGTTCATTTCTATTTGCCGTCGTCCACTTGTGCCCCAAGCGGCCAAATTTGGCCAAACCGGTTTTTGGGACTTTAAAACCTTATTTTTACATAATTTACATACCCGATGATTAGTTTATTTTGATGCTTAAGAGATAGGAGATTATATTAATTAGTACATTATCGTTTACAGACACACAAAATTTGGTTTCATTTTTGAGTGATGATTTTTTTGTGTGACGTCGCGACGCCGGCGGCGTCGCTGCACGGGATGATGGGTGTAATGTCTTTGGTATTCCACTGATGGACGGTATTTATATTAACCATTAACCTTTTGGTAAGAAATCTAAAAGGACGTGATTTTATATGACCTTTAGAAATTACAGGTTACGCAAACTTCATATAGTACAGTTTTAGTATAGAACATAATATTTAAAGGATAAGTAAAATATTTATTTAAAACCACAACAAAAGAGACAAATTATATAAAAAATTTAAATTTAAGGTAATAGGGTTATTGGTACTCAGTTTTCATCCCTTTAAGGGGATGTTAGGTACATTAAATACGTCAACTTTTGTTCTACGATTTATAAACATTCTTATATTTTTTTCCCATGCAAAATAAAAAAAGCACATTTGCCCGGTCTATAAGCCTCGAACTCTTCGTAACAATTCGTAATAAGGACGTGCTTGCTCTGAAACGCTCGATAAATTATGTGCCGAAGTAAATAAACACTAAGCAGTCGCTAACCGTGCTAGAAAGGACAACAAATATTTGTTTTTGGGATATATATTGAGTGTTACCAAAAGTTGGATAACAAAAGATTTTTGTTTAAATATACAGAACATACTTAAGTGGATGGAGGCTGATTAGCAGTAACCTTGTATAAATATGAAATTTCAATTGCCGCTTTTAACGATTAAAACGATATTTTACACGCAACAGTCCACGGAATGGATGACAGTCCATACTGCGCTACATTATACCCCGTTTACATTATTCCAGTCCAGCGACCGAATCCATCGCTGGATTGCTTACTGGAATAATGGAAACCGGCACTGGAATGCATCAATCCAGTGCCAATGCATTCCAGCGCCGGTTTACATTATTCCAGTAAGCAATCCATCGCTGAATTGGTTACTGGAATAATATCCCGTTTACATGATTCCAGTCCAGCGACCGAATCCAGCGCTGGATTGCTTACTGGAATAATGTAAACCGGCACTGGAATGCATTGGCACTGGATTGATGCTTTCCAGTGCCGGTTTCCATTATACCCCGTTTACATTATTCCAGTCCAGCGACCGAATCCAGCGCTGGAATGCTTACTGGAATAATACCCGGTTTACATTATCATTTATTTTCCGCCAGTGCAAAAAAAAGCCGAAGCTGATCGCCTAGTATCCAATATCATAACAAACAAACACACAAAATAGTGTCAGTAATTAGCACGATACGAAGTGATAATCCAATAACAATGAATTATCACGCTGCCATGCCTGATTAATCATTCCTAGCTGCTGACCGCGCGATCGATTCTATGGACATCATTAGTTACCATCCACGCGTGAGTGATGCGTCATGTGGTATACAATACACATTATCATTGTATCACAAATATATATAGTAGTGGTAGGACTCTTAGCAGAGTCCGCCTGAGAAAAAACCACACCAATGCCAGTTATTCTACCGCCAAGCAGTAATGTGCAAACATAACTGTGTTTCGGTTGGCAATGTTTTTAGAGAAATTACAGGGCTTAGAGACATAACATCTTAGATCTCTGGGTGACGAAAGCAGTGCAGTGCTAGGTAATGATATGGACACTTCATGTTCCAATAACTGCGTGTCACTGTCATGTTATGTGGCAGGCATGTTGCTTACCATCAGGCAAATATTCTGCTCGTCTCGTCACTATTTATTTTAAAAACTCGAATTGCTAAAAATAAAATTGATGAGGGTTGTAATTCTGAATCAACAGCTTCTTACTAAGTAGGTACTCGTAGTCGCCCATTGGTTGAATTTCGACCATAATTTAAGTAAACAAAAGAGTCACGAGTATATACTCCATGTATGCGTGTATTGTATGTGTGTCAAATTCATGGTAGAGTGTAATGTTTATTAATGAGTATATGTATAATGTAGATTAAGCGAAATCAAAACAGGAGGAGGTTCTCAATTCGGCTGAACGTTTTTTTTTGTACAGACGCTACATGATAGCTCCGCTAATTGTGAATCATATTTGATGTTTTTTTATTTGCTAGAAGAATACTTTCCAGCACACACAGTTGTGGTCCTAAAAGACTTTCGAGATCATTCTTCATCAGCCAACCCGCATTGGACCATCATGGTAGGTTATGGCTTAGACTCTCTCCTTGCGAAACAAGGCTCCGACTCCCAGCAGTGCGAATATTTAGTGGGTTATCTTTTATCTATCGTTTCAAAGTTGTCCTTACTGTTCCGATTAAAATGTCCATGTATATAGAACCCGAAATTGAATAATACATCCCCTCATCCCTTCGAATACTGATCACATAATCGAAGTTTAATTGAGACTGCTATTGTTAACCCTAACTATTCCTTATCTAAGGTAAATGAGACTATAATGGGGCTCCATCACAATACCCCATATCTGAATAGCATTATAATGAATTGTTATAGAGATACGTTTATTTCAGTCACAGTGTGGGCAGTATAGACTATAAATGCAAGATCACAGTTATTGTTCTTAGTATAAGCTGTTTTGTATGTTATTAGATGGTGTTTTAACCCTGGAAAGATAGTCTGCGTAAAATTTACGCATGCGTTTTCGATTCTCTTTTTTTATTGCGTTGAATCCGGCGCCGAGCTTCTCGGTAATCTCAGTCGTCACCCAGAGCTTACGTGAGGCGTACTTGTTGCCCAGGTAAGTGCGTTTTTTAGATATTACCATCGTGTGCGTGAAAATTACGCGTGGTTATCTTTAGTTAGTGTGACTTTTACGATTTGGACGTTGTTGAGAAATTGTGTTTTTTCTTTTTTAGCTTGTTATTGTTTAGTTGTTTTAGTATTATTAATAGTTTTTATTGTGGTTTTCAGATATTTCAACCCAATTATGTCATAATGGCTTGTCGAAGTATACAGACGACAGGACGACAAAAAAATTTTTGATGGATCTCTAAATCTTGGTAACTTGCGAACCTACACCTTCCAAAATGATTTACCTTTTGTCATCGTGTGATGAAGCGACTGTTATCAATGAAAGAACAGGAAAACCTGAAATGATTATGTATTATAATCAAACGAAAGGCGAAGTCGACACTTTCGACCAAATGTGCTCCCTGATGTCATTTAGTAGAAAGACCAACAGGTGCCCTATGGCTCTATTTTATGGAATGATAAACATGGCCTATATCAACTCTTATATCAGTTACAATCATAATGTTGTTAACAAAGGTGGATAGACCCTCAATCGGAAAGATTTCATGAAAAACCTGAGCATGGACATACATGAGCAAGTGGTTGGAAACTCTAAATTTGAGGAGATATTTACGGGATAATATATCCAACATCATCTTATCCAAAGATGACCTCGGATCACCAGGGATTGTTCATTTAACTTATCTAAAAAGCGGCGTAGAGCCAGTGCTGCATGCACCAAGTGCAAGAAAATAATTTGTCGTGAGCATAATGTCAACTTGTGCCTAACCTGTTTTTGACTGATTGATTAATATTTATGTGTGCCTATACAATAGGTATGATCTTAAACAATTAGATTACAAGTAAAAATTACTTCCTTATGGATTTTTTTTTTGTTTCTGATGAATAGAGAAAAGTTCCTAATTTTTTTTAATTTTATCAGAGGTGCTATCATTTTGTAATTTTTTTATATAATAAATATATTGTAATACATAATTTGTATTTTTCTGGTTAAGTAATAAATAAAACCATACACAATAGTATTGTTTTATAACTTTATTTATAAAAATAATATAGGCAGTTGAAAGTTAGGCGTGAAATTTACGCATGATTATCTTTACCGTACTTTTAGATCAGATTCTAGGGTTAAAAGTATGTAATGAAGTAATTAATTAAAAACCCTGTGATCCTGTGATTTGTTTTCAAGGCATGGCATCTTTTAAATATAATACATCTTTTTAAATTTTGTCTATCATTTTAATTTGATTACATTCGTGATATAAATCAAATAATAACATACAAATTTAAAAACGGTACCAATCGCATTTTTATTCAATTTATTATATCTGATCTATTTTATTTTTATTGGAATAATTTAATGTTGGGAAAAACTACCCAAAGGTCAGAATGTAATTTTGTAAATCATTTAAGTTACGTTTTGATGAATGTTTTCAATGCAGATCTATATACTTATATGTATTTTAAATCTAAACGTTAGGATATTTTATTTGCTTAATCATTTTGGCAAAATTTAATGGATCACATTGAAATCAAAAACGTGACTTTAGTCGGGAATAGCGTTTACTGTTTTGATCCAGAAAAATTTAAAAATTTCTGGTTAAATTGTAACGAAGTTACGAACTGATACTGGTAACACCACAAAATTTCAAACTCAATTGTAAAAATTCTTATCATTGTATATTTTTACAACTACTACTTATAGTTATGACGTCAGTCGACATTTAATTGTATATATTATGTAAAAATGATTAAATTCAAAAAATATGGTTAAAATATACAAAAATTAACGAAAACATTTAAGAAAAAAGCTCATACTGTCGAAAGTCTGCATCTCAGCGTAAGGAACCAGTGAATAAGACACCTACGCCTTGAATAGACTTTATGGATCCGTCGGGTTGCCATTGTTAAGATGAATAGCAGTCATTATCCAGATATCTACTCCACAGTTTTATTTGAATAAATTCATATTCAAGCGATATTACTTATTGTTGGATTTTCATACTCGCAGCGTAGTATAAAATCGTACCAAAATATCGTGTTAATTATATAAAAATTAAATATCTGTATAAAACTCGGATTATTTCTCCTACAACAACTTTGATAACATCGTGGTCATGTTTTTATTTATTTGAGTAACTGTTAAGCCCGACTCGCGACGCGGCCGGTGTCGTGACGTCACACAAAAAATCATAACTAAAAAATGAAACCAAATTTTGTGTGTTTGTAAACGACAATGTACTGAATAATATTATCACCTATCTCTTAGGTATCAAAATAAACTAATAATCGAGTATGTTTATCATGAAAAAATAAGGTTTTAAAGTCTCAAAACCGGTTTTGCCCAAATTTGGCCTCTTGGGGCTTGACTACAGGTACCAATGACGACATGAGACCGAGACACTTGTCGCGGTCTCCGGTCTCGGTCGCGGAGCGAACTGGTGCCATTACAAAGCTATAGCTTCAAGTGCATGTGCATGTCTTCGGTCTCAGTCTCCTGTCTCGGTCTCCTGTCGCAGTTGCGGCGCGACCTTAAACTCAATGTTGTGCCTTTGTTTACGTTTGACGTTAAAAACCTCGAATGTTTGACAGGTTGTAAGGTACATACAGTAGGGTCGTGTAAATTCGAAATGAATCTTAGGCATACAGCGGTAATAATTATGTCAGCTTAACTATTTATTAAATAGACGGAAATTGAAATTTGTGCTTCATTAAAATACAATAACAAATTCAATATAAGTAAAGTTCTACATTCCCCAGTAGTAAACAGCTAGTTAGCTTCCACAGACACAGGGAATCCTAGTGTGGGAGCTAGGTACATCTTACTCATACTCATAACACAACCAGTACTTATGCTTAATTTCTTTAGCTTGGGATGATTATGTTAGATTAATTACTAAACTTTTGCATGTAGGAGTATATCATATTCTGTAATTATTTAATTTTTAAATTTATAATTTATTTAGTATGAAATTGTAAGATAGTTAAGTCACAATTTGGTACCAATAAAACTTTTTTTTTTTATTATTAAACACTCTCCAGATAAGCATGTCACTTTATGTTCTCCCTCTGCTGATACTCGGGGCCTTTTCTCGCAAGGGAGAATCAAGACCTTAATCCATCACGCTGCCCATGTACAAGTTGGTATCATCAACATCAACAGCCCACTAAATGTTCCCACTGCTGGGACTCGGGGCCTTCTCTCGCAAGGAGAGAATTAAGGCCATCATAATCCACCACGCTGTCCCAGTGCGGGTTGGCGGATGACACATGACTTCGAAAGATTCTAAGTACATGTAGGTTTCTTCGTGATGTTTTCCTTCACCGTATTAAGTTAGCGGCATTGTGCACATGACTTCGAAAAGACAGTGGTGCTTGTGTTTGAACCCGGAATCCGGATCGGCAGACGCCGTTCTCCCGACTAGACTAGCCGTAACTTAGCTAGTTGTTAGATGATACACATTCCCGAAAGATATCTCTGTTGAAATATGCTAGTTTCCTCACGACATTTAACTGTTAAGCCAGTGGTGAAGCACACATTTCAAGTAAACATTTCATCTATCTGCATTTGAAAAAAAACTCAGAATACAAGCGGTGTTCAAACTAACACTTCACGCTTGGACGGTTCCGCCATTTGGATTACTTACTACTGGGCCACCAACAGCACAGCGTTAGCTAATCAAACATACGCGTCAAGAAATGTATTTCACATCTATTTTTAAAAGAAAATTTGTCGAGATGAAAGATTGCCTCTCATAAAAGCTCATCTTAGCCTCATAAAAGTAGAGTGCATTATTTTGCATATTCTAAACATCGCGCTTGTCACTTATAGATTTACGATGATTAATGTTTGCCCTGTGTTGTCTTTGAAGAGATTGCCTTTTGAACAACCGGCATTGTTTACATGGCTGGTGAGCGAATTTTAATCGGTAGCTAAAAGTGTGGTTTATCCACAGGTAGCCTAGGACTAGATCAACATTTACAATACAAAGTATTTCGATGGACGATGGATTTTTGTATAGAACTACAAGAGAAACAAGAGTACAACGTTGTTTTTTAACCGCGTGCAAAGGCAAAGTATTCTAAATTAAAAAAAAACTAAAATTATAATACTGAGCGTTAACAAGAGAATCAAAAGAACACAAGGTGAAACCTCAACGAGGAAATGACTAAATGATTGGCACAATATTAACAGTTTTAGTCGGCTGATAGCTGCGTGTCACTGTGCTGTTATGTGGCAGGCGTGATGCTTACCATCACATGTCATGCTCGTCTCGTCACTCTTTATTTAAAAAAATAAAAATTAATGTACTAATACTAACCGTGTTTCTTTTTCCAGCGGTAGAATAACTAGTGAAGATGTAATACTTCCCCAGCCAATTTCTGTAAATAGCCCTACCACTAAAGAAAGGAGCAATATATGAAAGGAATCAATACATACTGTAAAATTGATTTATCTCCAGACGATAGTGAATACATCATTTTAAAGGCAAACATTTTAAAACAACATTACGAAGAGTGGTTTTGAATTTAGACGATGTTCATTCAAGCAATATAACTTTCATTATTCTTAGTGAATGTATAATGTAAGTGCTGTCAGTTTTTTGTCGACATCATTAGTTTGGTTTCTCTTTTGTAATGGTTTTCTTTTCTGGCGACTCCATTCCCTTATTTAATTTTAATGCCTTTGCTATAAATTAATTGAGAGAAAATATAGAAACAAAGCCATACTAAATCACTTAACTTTCTCGGTAGTCTTGCTAATGTCATAAAAATCTTGTTAACATAAAGTTTGTATGTTTGTTGCGCAAATACGTCAGAACGTCCGAAGCGGTCAAGTTTAAATTTGGAACACAAAGTTTGGAGTAGCACTAAGGCTATTTTTTATCGCTGAAAAATAACGAGAACAGGAACTGCGTAGGGTAAAACCGGGGAACGCTGTTAGTTTACAATAAATATTACTTTATTTTTTATTTTTATTGCATAATTTTTAATTGAACAATAGAGACACAGAACCATGGTTTATAGAACAGTAAGGGAAAAGTCTACATACCCAGATATATAATTATGAAAGTTGTGAATGATGACGTTGTGACTAACTTATCAGAATATATAAATTTAAATTCCAACTTTGAGCGCTATTTGTTTACTAAATTTACAATACTTATTTTTTATAAGCCAAGATAAGTATACATAGAAGAGAACAAACGTGCTTTTGGCGGCTTTTTAGTTTTTAAGTAGTGGCAGAGACTCTTGGCAGAGTCCGCTTGGGGAAGGACCACACCTTTGCCAGTTATTCTACCGCCAAGCAGTAATGTGGAAACATTACTGTGTTCCGGTTTGAAGGGCAATGTTTCCAGAGAAATTACAGGGCTTAGAGATATAACAACTTAGATCTCTGGGTGGCGAGCGCAGTGCAGTGCTAGGTAATAATTTGGACTCTTTATGTTCCAATAGCTGCGTGTTACTGTGCTGTCATGTGGCAGGCATTTTGCTTACCATCAGGCACATGTCCTGCTCGTCTCGTCACTCTTTATTTAAAAAAAAACTCGTTAGGGAAAATGTATCTTCTCTTAAGCTTCTATTAAGCAAAGATAAGTATTTTATAACTGTTGTCTTAGATCTACTTGTGTACAGATTATGTATGTGATGGCGCAGAGTTTTCTTGGCCACGTTCTTTCTCTGTAGTAAATAATGAAATACCATCTACCATCTAATAAATTTAGAAGTATGGATATTTTTTGTGTTGAAATATTTCAGTATGCTATTGGAACTGAAAACAATGATCTAGTCAAAAATGGAGCACTCTTGCTTACAACACTAATCAGTACTGTTTCGTTAAACAGACCCCGTCTTATTTATCGGGCAACCCTTATCTGGAACAGCATTTCATTCTTAAGCAGTACACACCAAAAAGCTACCTACTTTATTGAAATTGTTTTGACTACGAAATCTCATAACAAAACTGGTCCAGTCCAAGTTGAGTACGTATTGAGATGGATTCAGGGAGTGGTAAAATTCACTCTATATTTTGGTTTTGAAGTTGTATCACAAAGGCGATAATATAATCGCTACAAGCCTAGTGACGCTACAACGCTACAACGTAGCACCGCTACAACGTAGCACCGCTACAACATAGCACCGCTACAAGCTACACAAAACAAACAACGCATTGTATTGCTACAACGGGAAACGAAAACAAAACGCGACAGCGAACGCACAATATTACGATATAAAGCCTTTATTCATAACGAAATAATACATCAAATATACAATGTGTGCCCTTAATGGCGGAATTGCGATCACCAAACATGCGCGGGCTATATTCACGACATGCGTTCTGTTGCAGAAACTCAATGGAATTGGAAACTTTTCATTAGAGCTAGTTGAAATCAGGCGATAAACTTTTTTTAACAATAGTAATGTTTGCCATTTAGCAATGTTATACTTGAAATGTATATTTTAAGGTCAAAAAATTAATTCTGTATTGAAAAAAAAAATATGAACAATGCTACAATTCTACAGATATTGACTTTTACAGAATATTGAATTTGGCGGGAATTTGGAGACTGGCCTCGCGGCTTAGTGGGTAGTAAGTCTGCCTGCGAAGGCGAGGAAGGAGTTCGATTCCAAGTGCAAATATTTGTATGATAGATTCAAATATATGTACTGTGCCGAGACACAGTACAATATGTTTTTATGTATAACAAGTATGTATTTACAACTAGAAATATAAGTATTATATCAGCTAATTATAGATATCAATATGTAGTAATATTATTAAATGAATGTCGCTTCCCCCGCCTACGAGTATAAGTAGTAAGCTATTTTCTTTTGTGCTGGTTGCCTGGAAGAGATTGCTCGCAGCAATAGGCCGCCACTTGTGGCACTGGTTAATAAGTATTTCTGTGTAATATTTTAATTTGTTTGTGTCACATTAAAGTGTATCTATCTATCTAATTGGCCGCCAAATTACAAGGTTTGCATACCAATATTTATTTATAATTTTTTTTTTGATTTGAAGTTATCTTTGTTTGCACAACTTATATGAAATTAGAGCTCTAAATGTAATTTAGTAAAATATTTACTACTATTAAAAAAACGTAATAATATCAGAATTATATTCTACTACAAAATTATAGTTCAGTTTTGTTTTATACCAAGAAGTATGAAATATTTCTGTAAAGATAGAACAAAGTACAAATACTAAAAAAAATTTTCATTTACACCTTGAAACTCCCAATTCCCGTTTTCCCCGCGACATACACATTCCATTTCACACTTAACCCCTAAACGTGGTCATAAAACTAAGGCGGAACCAAGACGGTACTAACTTGTACGAAACATCAACCGACGCGACGTCGCAAACTTTGAAGACATAAAGGTGATGAGTAGTAAGTATGTCGCATTGTGGTATTATAGTTTTAGTATTATATTATAGCATATTTGTAGTGATATTAAAACATATAATAAAACTAAATTGCAGTAAGACATAGTAAAACTACACTGCACTACTACTACAGTACATGCACTAATTTTATTAGAATAGCTAATTACACTTAACACATTTTTATTCAAATATTCGAATTATGATTGTCAGTTTTGGTACATTGTGCTCAATACTTATTTTAATTTTAAATATTTTTTCCATTTTATTAAGTATGTGTCTACTTACGCATGGCACCTCTCGGGAGATACATTCAAGTGGTTTCTAAATAGACACTATAATAGCAGATTTACTTTTACGGATTAAAACATCCACAGATATCCGTCTTTCCCGCTTCTGGAAAAAACGCAGGGACGCTCTCCTATTCTTTTGCGATCTCTGCTCCGACACTAACCTCAACCCGTCTGCAAAGGACAGACAGAGTGGCGCATTTCTATGTTATACCAGCACTTATCTAAGCCCCACCGCGTTGGAGATAATACAAAGTCACAGCAAGTAGGAAGAACAGCGCACCACGATACTGATATCGTACAAATAGTTGCATCTACTCTACTTCCGTAACAGTATTACCTTAACTCATAGCTCTCTCTGTTTGTGCTATTTTTATTCAAAGGTATGTTATTTATAGGTATAAGGATTATTTAGTATTTTTCTTTTGTTATTTTTTTAATCATTATTTTTTATTATATCTACATTATTATGTACTCATCATAATGTAGATATATTAATTATCTATTTTGTACATTTTCCATAGTATTTTAAGCAAATTCGCGTGTGTATATGTACTGATAATATGTTAATGTATAATATTTTCTCTTAATTTTAAGTTTATTTGATGTGTCTTTATTGTTTAGAATAGTTTTTCTTATCTCTCTCTGTTTTTAAATTGTCATTAGGTAGTTAATTTCTGTGTGTAAATTAAGGGCCAATGCAATGTTTTCTCCTGTCCGTGCACGGTTGCCTGGAAGAGATCGCTTTAAGCGATAAGGCCGCCAATTGAATAGCTATTTTTTTTTTTTTGTTTTGTAATTAATTTCTTGTACTTTCTGGCTTTTAATAAAGAGTTTTTGTATTGTATTGTATTGTATTGTAACAGACATCGTGATTCCTACTACCGTTGGTATGCCCACGCCGCATTATCCGCCGCCAAACTAAGTTACTTTAGCGTAAGAGCCATACCTTAGTAGGTTGGCAAAAGCTCCAGCTGCGTGAAAGTCGTATAATTGGCTCTAGAACCTTTCGATCTCAGCAAGCACTACGGGTCTAGACATGACAGTAACACTATTTGTGGCCCTCAACTTATTCAGATAGGCTCTGGTGTTTAGATGTTCGGAAATACTTAGGTATCCGATTTTGCTAAATTGCGTCTTCAATTTGACATGTGTTTCCTTGTCTTGGTTAACCGTTTTAACACGCCGTACTCGATAATTCATTTCTCGCAATTTGGATGACGGTATATCTGTGATGGTGTAAGTCTCACTTCAAGCTCATAAGCCAGCAAGCCTCGTCAAAGAGTCTGTGTTTCGCACCCGTTTGCTGCAGCTTATAGAGCCCTTCGCCCTCTTTGCGTAAACTGATAATTAAAATCTGGAGTTCTTCTTCTACCCCATTTATGGTTTTCAATACAGCACATCAGTAAATCTGTATCGTATCGGATGCCCCGAGACTTTGGAGCACACCAGGTCGTAGTGAATGGGTTCAAATATTACCAGCTTTCAGCACTACTTCTAATATTTTATTGCTTCGATTTATTCGAATCAAAAAAATCGAACGATTTTTATAATTGAATCCTTCTTCGCTGCAGCACGAAAGTTAAACAAACATGTCTACACATAAAAACAACGGACAAATAAATATTCAAAGTTCTGTCACAAACAAACTTGACAGTTTCAGCATTATAGGCCAGTAAAAATAGAATTTAACTTTGCAATAAATTTCCGATCCAAATTTCATTTTTAATGAGGTTTAGGATCACTTACTGAGCATAAAATCACAAAATGCACAGATTCAGGATGAGCTTCAAGCATCATCTTAAATTCAAGTTTTTGGCCAATATCTCGAAAACTATAGACTTTAAGGCAAAAACTATTGAAATTGTCATTGTAGAAAATAAAATTTTGCAACTTTTGTTCCTTGAAAATTTGTCTGTAAAAACGTATTGTTTACGATTGATGGCCTATTTAATTAACCTGTTTTTCTTTAGCGGCCGATAACTCTTGAAATATTAGATTAATGAATAAAACGCATCTATCTTTTTTTAAAGATCAATATTTTCTACAACTTTTGCCTCAATTTTTTTTCTAACGTCCATACGTTTTGACTTATAAGACGGCCAAAAATATTATAAATTAATGAATTGTATTAAAATCAACAATTATTTTATTTATGGTGGGTTATTAGACGATGAAAACTCTGTTTTTGTAAGAAAGAAACGGATACTGAGTCTAATTAAGCCAACATTAGACGAGGCGAGAGTACACATGCAAGCATGTTAAAGGAGCTTGAAACTTAACGGTGAATAGAATATAATATATTGTCCATTTGTAAGGGTGTATATGTGTGTGTGTGTTATCTTTAGACATTTCAGTAATTTTGTTTTATATAAGAGTTCAAAAGAACTATACGGGTAAAAGGTCCATCAAAGCTGCGCGTAAACGGAAGAGTCTACGGTAGTGGACGGCAGTGGAAATTGTGCTAGACTCATCTGTTTAAGCGAAGCTTTAATGGACCTCTGTATAATTCTTTTGAACTCTGATATGAAACAAAATTACTGAAATATCTGAAAATAACACAAACACACACACATATACACCTTCACATAGGGATAATATATTATATTATATTCATCGTTAAGTTTCAAGCTCCTTTAACATGTTTACGCTCGCCTCGTCTCTTGATGGCTTAATTAGACTCAGTATCCGCTTCTTTCTTACAGAGTCTTCATCGTCTAATAACCCACCATAAATAAAACAGTTGTTTACTTTAATACAATTAATTTATTTATAATACTTTTGGCAGAATAGCCGAATTTAAACGTCTTATAACTAAAAACTGGCCTGACCATCATGACATGGCCATCTAGAAATGCGTCAGCATTTCCCATTGGCGCATGCATTTCAAGATGGCCAATGGCCGTGTCCCCGAGTTTACCCGAAGATTTCTTATCATACCCGAGCGTGACGCTAGAATTCAATTCACACCCCATGAAAAATCTGTCTAAAAGCGCCAAAAGAAGTTTTCACTTCAAAATACTTGGGAGGTGTCAAGGGACTTTCTGATGGAACGAAGTTGTACAAAATATTGCAACTCTTTACTGTTTCTGTTGCCCTGGTACTGGTACCTAGTGGCAAACGCAACTCTTTTATATTTCTGTTGTCCTGGTATCTGGAGATAAACGCTGGGCTGTTGGAGGTAGGTAATCGAAACTCTTTACTATTTCTGTTGCCCTGGTACCTACCTGGCCGTTTTACCGAGTTTACGCGAAGACTTCTTATCATATCCGAGCGTGACGATTGATGAATCCATTTCACAGCCCACGAAAATTCTGTCTATAGCGCGCCTAAAGAAGTTTTCACTTCAAAAATTTGAGGCGGAAGTTGTAGAAAATTAACAGATCTTTCTGGTAGAATGACTTAAATACCCGCTTTGCTCCACTTTTTCTATCATATCCGGCAAAACGATTAAATCGTGTTACAGCGCTCCTACTCAGCCTAACACTGTATAGTTTAGAGTTTAGATGAACGCTCAGCTTTAAATGTCGTGTCTGTTGTATTCGCGGACAGACTATTACCGAACAGCGGAATTTCTCTCTCACTCATATAGACGCAATAAAATTGTTCGCTATGGTCATTACGCCGTTTCTTCAGCCTTCTGATTTATGTTATAGCATTCTTTCTTGTACTTTGTTTCGTTATGAATATTATTAGATATGTGACTCATATTAACATCAAGGCAACGCTTTATTAATATTAAATAGCTGGCAATGATAAAATTGTATTTTCGCTTTATAACACACTAAAATTAATATGGCAACCCCCAGCTTTACTTCTTTAATTTTGTTTAAATATTTATTTCTTGTTTGTCTTTGTAGGCCGCCAGGGCGAAGAGATATTTACTTTAAACGTGCAGTATTAGAGTAAGAAGTCATGTCAAATTGCATTTATGGAATAGTTTGATCTGAAATTTGGTAATTTATATCTCACTACTGGCTGCGTCTGCTGCTGTTTTTTATTTTGAAAACATTGCCTTTCAAACCAAAACAGAGCGATGTGTTAATTATATTTACTGTTTCGCGGTAGAATAACTGGCAAAGGTTTGGTACTTCCTCAAGTAACCTTTGTAAGGAGTTTCCTCGTCCAATACTAGTTTAATTAATATAAAGTATTAAAAATATTGCACGTTATTACACAATCATTTGTTACCGTTTTTTTTTTAAATAAAACTGTATTACAAAAAAAAACTAATTATAAAACTAACCAAATGTGTTTTCATCAACTACGAGTAAATTCCGGCTTTTATTCATTTTCTTTTCGTTTTGGATTTGCACGGCCACAGAATAAATGAGATATTCTTGAGGTAACGCCAAAATACAGCCTATTTTAATGGCATATGTGTAAATATTTTAAACAGCTTTACATTTTAACATTTAACAGTAAACTATAGACAGACTACGTCCGAAATTGTCATGTAGTGAAATAAAAATTAATAAAAGCCCGGAAATAATTATTGATAAAATCAGAAGTGTTATTTATTGACGTGATAACGTCTTATAATTCGATGAAGCCGGCTGCACGCCCACAAAACATGACGTCATGTACCGTTACCGCGTTACCGTCGGTCGTTACCGTCGGTCGTTACCTCGCCGCATGTTTGTTACAGTTGTATTAATTATTTCGACCAGTAGTTCAAGCGGGGATGTAGCTCAGTGGTAGAGCGTTCGCTTTGCATGTGAAATGCCCCGGGTTCGATCCCCGGCATCTAAAAGCTTTTTTGCATTGTTTTGATTGAAAATGACTAAATTCTACTGATTACTTTTTACATACAAATCTATTAAACAAATGAAATTAAAATTTTCTTTTGAAAAATGCTACCATTCCATCAGTATTTTCTTAAGACGTTGTCACGTTCTATCGTCAGTAAACCGACTTTACAGACAAACATTTTTTTTATATGAAATTTTTGAAACTGCCGTTTATACCTTAATACATTCAATAACACAATAATACACAGCTTTCCGAGGCTTTAAAAAGGTATATGGATTCATAACATAAAGGATCAATGTAGTTTCAAATTGCTATTTTACTATAAATATTTTTGGGTTAAGTGGCTTATGGAATAGTAGCTAAATAATAACATCTATGTTGCTAATATGATAGATTAATTTCATAAAAACCAAAGCATTTATACCACAACTTTGAACAATACATCGCGAATTGTTTTATATGAGTTTTAACGTGTTTTTTTCTATATAAAAAGTGATGAGACAAACCGTACATGTACCTGATGGTAAGCAACATGCCTGCCACATAGCAGCACAGTGACATGCAGCTATTGGAACATGAAGAGTCCAAATCCTTACCTAGCACTGCGCTGCGCTCGTCACCCAGAGATCTAAGATGTTATATACATATATCTCTAAGTCCTGTAATTTCTCTGGAAACATTGCCCTTCAAACCGGAAAACAGTAATGTATGCTTAAAGTTTTTAAATTACTGCTTGGCTGTAGAATAACTGGCAAAGGTGTGGTACTTCCCCAGGCAGACTCTGCCAAGGGTCCTACCACTACAAGTGAAACAAGTGTCGCATGTAAATTGTCGTTTTCAATCAGGCGCATTGTTTTCACCTTTTTTACATACATATATGTATTCATATTTATGTTATGGTATGATTGCAAACACCGTCAGCTTACAATAAAACATGTAACATTATAAACCTAGAGTAGGTAAGGTTAGAACATACCTCCTCAGGAAATGTATTTCACAATTTAGAAGTTATTGTTTGCTTCTGATTCAACCTACTTTGAACAAACGCACTGTGGCCATTGTCCTCACGCAGAATTTACAATTTTTCCGTCCCCCGCGTACATACATCGTTGTTTAGCGAAACAACTGGCTCCCTGGCCGGGCATACAGCGCGGATTCGCGGCGGCCCGAGAAATATGTCGCCCGAGGGCTGTATTCAATTAGTACGAAATTGGGATAAGGGACAACGTGTATTAACGACTATAGTTTGAGCAAGTTGAGTGCATTCGACTGATGTAATTCAAGTAAGTCTGTGGTGGTAAAACTGGGTCACTCTGGGAAAGTACCACATGTTTGCAAGTTATTCTACCGCCAAGATGTACTGTCTAGTGGTAGAAGGGCAATGTTTCTAGAGAAATTACACGGCATACAAATAAATCATTCAAAGATGATTTATTAACCACCCAAAGGTGGTGTACAGTTGGAGCAAGTTTACTGCTATGCTATTAGCTGCTGAATTTCAACTGCCATAACAGTTTTTTCAAGATGGCGCTTTTAGCTCCACCTGGATCTGTCAGTATTTTGTGATTTTATGCTCTGCACTTAAAGAAATATTTAAACATAGAAGAAAAAAAATGTATCGGAAATTGAGTGCAAGGTAAATATCTATTTTACTGGCCTATCGATGGAAGTGAAAACTTATCACTTGGAATTTTAGTATTAAGCTGTACTGCAGGTCAATCGTATAGCAATAGATATACTAGTATTACGCATGTCAGCGCCGAGAGTTCATAAAATATCACCTAAACAAAAAGCGTCTATCGCGCACATTACACTCCACTCCGCTACGTCGCTGCCGCCACCGTCGTCAATATTTACACGTCGACGCGGCGACACGGTGACGCGAACCGACATGATTCCCACAACCGAAAACACGGCTTAAGAAATATAAATTTTAATTAAAACAATCCATTTTAACCTAGTTACAAAAAAAGAGGAGGTTATCAATTCGGTTGTATGATTTTTTTGTATGTTACGCGACAGCGCCGCCTATTGTGCATCGATTTTGATTAATCTTGTTTTATTAATCATATTATCATAGGTAGATCATAGTTTAGAGGTGACCCCATATAAATTTTATCGAAATCAGTGTAGCGGTTTTGGAAATATGAACAAAAAACTAAAGTTTGCTTTCACATACTTAGACGATATAGTGATAGATTCTTATGAAATTAGATAGAGTGTCTGAATTTAACTTTATAATAAAGTCGATTTTTGTTTGTTTTTAAGAAAATAGATTACGTCTACAAATGCTCGTGATAATAACATAGTATAACCGACTTAGATTATTTTTAGCAGTTAGGTAAGTTAAACAGAATGAAATAAAGTTCCGAGCGTGCGTTGGCACTAATCCTGCCACGTCCTGTTTGTTTGTCCGTTTCAATCATTGTAAATGTTCGTGAACGCCAATAAAGTAGCATTTCAGAAGCGGGTTTGAATTTGAGAGTTTATGGCACGGTGTGTTTAACAATTTTATGATTCCAACGGTGGTTTTGCTACCTAGATTTTTGTTTGTTACAATCTGGGTCGTGAGATCTCTGGGTGGTTTATTGGGCTGTTTTTGAAGTTTTCAAAGTTCTGAAGTTGGCATCTCGATGTTAAGTTTATCCCGAAACTATCGATTCTTGGTGTTACTAGTTGTTCCTTAATTCAAATACTGGCTTCGTGGTTTTGTTGGTAGTAAATCTGCCGGAGTTTGAGGTCATGGGTTCAGTTACCGCTCAGGCCAAATGCTTCCGTGATGAATAGTTTAGTTAGTTTAGCGGGGCCTTTTCCGCACCTAGCCTCTTTATTGGGCCATTGTACGTGTCTCATACTTCCCTTTACTCCAACCAGCCCAGGCTGTCCCAGAAGGCAAGCATCCTGTTAAGGTTGCGACAGGCATCCGGAACAGACGATGGAGATTGGAGGAATTCTGCCCGTTGATCTGCCACACTGCTGCACTCCACAAGTACATGCTGTGGCGTTTCTTCTTCCTCCATGCATCCTCTGCATAGAGGACTGTCTGTTACACCTATGGTATATAAGTGCTTATTTAGGGGACAGTGACCAGTTATTATACCTATAACTTTGCGAATTTTGTCCCTGTTTAGTCTGATGAGGTTGCGGGCAAGCTTTTTAGATGCTTCCGGAATAGCATTCTTTGTTTGCCTGCATCCTTCATTTTTATTCCATTCAGTTAAATGGGCTTCTTCGGTATTTCTACGCAGCCATGTTTTTATTTGAGCCTGGGGTATAGGCATAAGTGGTTCCGGTCCATGTACCTTTGTCTTTGCTCCCCTTTTGGCCAGCTCATCTGCTGCGTCATTACCTAGTGAGTCGCTGTGTCCTTTAATCCATTGGAGGGTTACCTTGTTCGCACCCGCTATGGATTGGAGTGCATTGTGGCATTCCAGTATAAGGACAGAGGTTATAGTATTGTTTTTAAGGGCTTGAAGCACGGAGGCGCTGTCGGAGACAATTTTGATATTTAGGTCTCCAACATCTCTGGCTGCAACTGCCTGTGCTGCCCTGGTGATGCCGATACATTCAGCTTGAAATATTGTGTTTAAGTTGCTTAAGGTGTTTGACATCCTTATGTTTAAGTCATTTGAGAAGACACCAGCTCCTGTACCGCATGCGGTTTTGGAGCCATCAGTATATATCCTAACTTCTCTGCTGCCAGAGCTATCTTTCGATTCTGCATTGAGTTGGATATTGTATCTACGATCAAAGACATGTTGGCATATTGTTCTATCCATGGGTGCCTCAAGAAGCGGTATGTCTTCCATGACCCGTTGTAGAACTTTTGAGTGTCGTGTTTCAATGTTCTGTTTCCATAGTCCGTTTGCTCTTAGTCTTAGGGCGGCTGCCGTGGCCTCCTCCTGAATGACTAAATGTAGAGGTCTCAGGTTTAAGAGATACTCTAATGCGGCTGATGGTGTGGTTTTCATACATCCAGTGGCTGTTACACTTGCTAAGCGTTGTAGACTCTGGAGTTTATCTTTTGCTGTGGTCAGTTGTGTTCTGGGCCACCACACAACCGATCCGTAGGTCAGAGAGGGCCTGATAACTGATGTGTATAACCACAGTGTGATTTTTGGATTGAGACCCCATTTCTTTCCAACAAGTCTCCGGCATTGCCAAAAAGTCATGCAGGCCCTCTTTATTTTGTATCTATATGGCTCGCCCAGTTTAATTTGTTGTCAAGAGTGACGCCCAGATATTTCACTTCAGATGATAGGGAGAGTTTGGTGTTAAATAGTTTTGGTAGTTGTAGTTTTGGTAACTTCCTTTTGTTGGTGAAAAGAATAAGTTCTGTTTTTATTGGATTTACTGACAGTTGATGCTCGTCACACCATTTTTCTACAATCTGAAGCGCTGAACGCATAACTTTACATAACATGTTTTCCTCGCTCCCGCTTATCAGTATTGTAATGTCATCTGCATATGATCCGTGATCAGCATCATTCCGTGATGAATGCAATATTTGTTCTGAGCCTGGGTTTTTTTATACATCAATAGTAAGTGTTATATTGAAGTGAAAACTTCTTTAGGCGCGCCTAGACAGATTTTTCGTGAGCTGTGAATTGAATTCATTCGTCACGCTCGGGTATGATAAGAAAGCTTCGGGTAAACTCGGGACCATGGCTATGGGCCATCTAGAAATACGTCAGCCAATGGGAAATGCTGAAAGGGCGTGGACAGGCCATCATGGCATGGCTATCTAGAAACGCATCAGCCTATGGGAAATGCTGACGCATTTCTAGATGGCCGTGCCAAGTTGGCAAGGCTACGCCCTTCGGTTACACCCGTGTAGTTTCCAAGGTAAGCTATCAAATTCTGAGTTAAAAGTTTTCACTTCTATCGGCAGTTACTATGACTGCCAGTTATTATTTTTTACGATTATAAAAGTATTGTGCCAGCTACCGGGCTGATTAGTGTGATGCTAAGGACATTTATGTACTTACCTAACCTAGTGTTCACAGGCCAATAAAGAATTGTACGTTTCATTGTATCGAGTATCATATTGAAGAATACCCAGCAATATTAATCCTACTATCCTAATAGCATTGTAAATTTCAAAGTTTGGATGTTTATTGCTCACTCAAATCTGAACGGCTGGACGGCTCGAGTTGAAATTTGGAACTATAGGTAGGTTATAGTCCGTGATAACACATAGCCTACTGTTTATAACGGGAACGAGAACTATGCGGGTGAAACCGTGGGGCCCTGCTAGTATTACAATAAAAGGTTGCCACTTTTTCCAAAAACATATAATTAGTATTTTTTTCGTGCCATATAGCGGAAAGATCTGTTTTGTTACAATATAAAGTACCTATTCGTTGTGAATGTTTTTTCGATAACCGCAATGCATCGTGTCACCAACTATATTTTCGCTCAATTAGCGTTTCCATTCTTGGTCATTTAGCAAACGCGACACCCGATCGAAACTTTTCCAGTTCCTTTTTTTATTTTCAGGTACCAGTATCAGTTACAGGTTCTCAGATTTTCTCTAAATGCATTCAATACAATTAGAAACACTTGTACCAAGCTGGAAAGGACATTTATATGGACCATTATATAATTTTATATAATGGTCTTTGTAGTGGTATAATATCTTTGTAGTGGTAGGACTCTTGGCAGAGTCCGCCTGGGGAAGTACCACACCTTTGCCAGTTATTCTACCGCCAAGCAGTAATGTGCAAACATTACTACTGTGTTCCGGTTGAAGGGCAATGTTTCCAGAGAAATTACAGGGCTCAGAGATATAACGTCTTAGATCTCTGGGTGACGAGCGCAGTACAGTGCTAGGAAATGATTTGGAAACTCTTCATGTTCCAATAGCTGCGTATCACTGTGCTGTTATGTGGCAGGTATGTTGCTTAACATCAGGCACATGTCCTGCTCGTCTCGTCACTGTTTATTTAAATAAAAACTTTTTGTACACTCTTACCAGTGACTAAAGCCAGATACGCGAAAAGTATCACTATTATTTAAGATGTTCAAGGATCTCAAGACGAAAACTGTGTGTGATGTTTGGGGTACATTAATTGAAATATTTAAAGTCCAAAAAATAACAAATTATTTGTATTTAAAAATGAGAATTAAACTAATTGAGTTTTGTTATTAAAATACAGATTAATTGAACAGAATTTATGATAAAATGTATTTAACAACATTTTGCCTTTTTAAGGGATTTTTTTTAAATTTTATATAGCAGGTATAGTTTGACGAGACGAGCAAGACATGTGCCTGATGGTAAGCAACATGCCTGCCACATAACAGCACAGTGACAAGCAGCTATTGGAACATGAAGAGACCAAATCATTATCTAGCACTGCACTGCGTTCGTCACCCAGAGATCTAAGATATTATATAATATTTATATTTAATATCTCGAAACCCTGTATTTGAAAACATTGCCTTTTAAACCGGAACACAGTATCTAATGTTGACACATTACTGGTTGGCGGTAGAATAACTGGCAAAGGTGTGGTACTTCCCCAGGCGGACTCTGCCAAGAGTCCTACCACTACACCAGTCATTGTTACAGTTAAGCTTTAAGTTGCATACAGTTAATTTTTCTTTTAAATATATGTAGATTGACAGGATTAGCAATACTCATGAGGTGTGCGAGGTAAGTAACATGCCTGCCCATATCAGGAGAGATAGCTTATTCCTTAGCTCTGTAATGTACTCGCCCCCGGAAATGTATGATGATTTATTTGTTTGATCTGTGTTTTCTTTGTAAATATTATTTAAGCGGATATAGTTATATTTTGCATGTGGTTGCTGATGGGCGATTGAATAACTGGCAAATTTAGTACTGTCCGAGATGGAATCTGCAAATAGTCTTACCATCCGTGGTCCTACCACTACAAAAAATACTTTTTCATCCCACCAGCTCGGAAAGAGTACTTTTGCTCCTCGATGTCAGGGCGCAAAAGTCGTTTTTACCCTCTAGAGGTTAAAGTAAATTTGAATTTAGAACATCGTGTGTACTGAGGTTTTGAATTCAAAACATAATTTAACCTATTTATTTCTACCTCCTTGATGCCGAATTCATCATACATTTATTTTTAATTTGTTAAAAACTCATACTCGGAACCTCTTTGGTGTACTTTTTTTTTTGCTTTGCGCGCAATTTTCTTTTCACTTATGGAGGATAGAGGTAAAGAATGTTATTTCAAATGGCAAAACATTTTGAAATGCTATGAATGAATCAATTGTAATCGAATTGAAGTATGCCGAGTTGCCGAGTTAAATAATTAAATATTATTGACTACTAAAATAGTAATTAATAGATAATTTCAACTACTTGTGCAGTACAAAATAATGTAGTAAATATAACATCAAATAAATAATAACTATTTTGAGAAAACATGTAGGTACAACATATTTTGAAGTCAATACTTCTTTTGGCGCGCCAAAGACAGATTTTTCGTGGGCTGTCAATTTAATTCTAGCGTCACGCTCGAGGATGATAAGAAATCTTCGGGTAAACTCGGGACCATAGCCAATGGCCATCTAGAAATGCCTCAGCCTATCCCATTGGCCATTTAAAAATGTGTCAGCATTTCTAGATGGCCATCCTCATAGCCACGCCCTCTGGTTTCACACGCGTAGTTTCCAAAGTAAAAATCAAATTCTGAGTTATAAGTTACCACTTCTATCGGCAGTGCCTATGACTGCCAATATTTTTCGTTCATGAATTCTGAATAGTACGTTTATTAATTTTATTTCCTTTAAAATGTACCCTGATGCAAATTTAGCACTACTATAATTTAATGCATTTGGGCGGACACTTTTTCATGTACACATGAAACTCCTTTCCGCAATCGGTCAACTCTCCATATTTTCACGTCTTATTGTTATTGTTAAAACCATGGCTAAATAAACTTAAGTTTAAAACGTATAAAATTGAATACAAGTGAAAAACCGAAATACCATAATAATAAGTGATTCTAGCGACCAAGAAGTTTATTTAACGCCAACAGAATCGACTGAAACTGAAAATGCGCAAAGCGTTTAGTAATTTCCTCGCTAGGGGGGGATAAAAATTACATGTTACACTCGAGTGCAAAGATTTTTCACCTTGTGCCCTTTTGATTCCCTTGCTACGCTCAGGATTCTAATTTTTGAATCCCTCGCTACGCTCGTGATTCAACTTTAGAATCCTTCGCTTGCTCGGTCATCAAAATTGAGCACGCGGTTAAAAAGCCACTTTGCACTCTTGTATAACAAATAACTGTAGTCTATATCCTGTAAATTCACTGGAAACATTGCCCTTCGAATCGGAACACAGTAATGTTTGCACACTACCGCATGGCGGTAGAGTAACTGTAATTAATGTAACATTTTAAATGTTTGTTGTACAATTCCGTCGAAACGGCTAAACGGATCGGGTTGAAATTTGGTACACAATTACATTGCGGTCAGGAATAGCACATAGGCATTTTAATGCGATAAAATACCGGTAACGCGAACAACGCGAGTAAAACCGCAGAGTGTTGCTGGTATAATTGTTATAAATTAGTCTTAATACAATAATATTTTATTAAAATAATTCAATCAATACATTCATGCAAATTTGCTTATATTACCTTTATTTTACTTATCTTTTTATGCTGTCTCAAAATTAATTTATGAAATGAGGGTAGTTTTACATTTTTCAAATTTAAACTTTTTTACTTATTCACCAAATTTGTACATACCACCATAGTAATTTACTTACCCATATGACTGATTAAACTGTGCCATATTAAGCCCGCCATACACGCTACGGTCTGCCGGAGAGGTCTACCTGTGCAGTTATGCCTGCGCAGGTAGACCGGAGCGTGTGTGGGAAGCCTGCACAGGCGACCGGAGCAAGATCGAAAATCAATTCTGTTCGGTTGGACTGCGCAGGCATAACTGCACAGGTAGACCTCTCCGGCAGACCGTAGCATGTAAGGCGGGCTTTAAATAAACAGTTACCTGTTTCATATTGGTAATTGGGTGTCAACTTCAAAAATAGAAGATAGTTCTTCCATGCTGGTATTGTTGAAACATCTAATTATGTAATGTAATGTTATTCAGACGTTTGTCAACTCATGAGGAAACCAATATGTCTCAAGAAAAAGCATTTTTAAGGACACGTTATACCAACCCGCATTTTCTATGTATAATAAGTATGTATTTAAAAATATAATTATGAGTATTATATAAACTATCTGGCTTCAATGGTACAAGTTTTGGTCAGATGGTGTTGTGTGTGAAATGTCCACCAATATTTATTAATTTATTTGACATGGTGGATGGCCATGGTCGTGAGTGAGTCCCTTAGAGTCTTAGTCCGTGAGGGAACATAAAGTTAGTTGCTTACGCGTACGCTATTCAATAATTTAAAAGGTTTTTACCTCGCGTGAGTCTGGAGTCAATGATAGGAATGCAGCGGTAAAAGTTATATTTTACTAAATTTACATGTTTCAGTAACCGTCTAAAACCTGAGGCAGACTTCATTCTTAAGTAGAATTCCAATATATTTGAATTGTAAAACGGTCGATTTAAAATTGAAACGAAATGTGAATCGATGGGGATAAACTTACTTCAAGTTAGTTTCAAGGAGTAGTTTGAAAAATACTGTAATGTTGACCTTTCTTTAGTGTTCAGTGCAGCTTTATAAGGAAGCTGATGGTTTTAAACTCAAAACTTTTTTAGGCGTATTGATCACTTTTTGGGTGATACAAATCGTGGAACTCGCGTCATCGTCACCGAACGCTTTCCATGAGCTATTATATGTATACTGTGTATAATGTCATCGTAAAATTGTAATAACCTTTAGATTATCATAATCTGACGTCAGATTACATACTTACCTAACGTAACCTACCATGAGATTATAATCTCAGTTTGTTGACAATTTTACAGTAGACATATAGGTACTTACATAATTATAATGCCTATGTTTATTTTGTCAGTGACCAAAAAGCGTGAAACTTGCGTCATGATCACCGCACGGTTACAAGTTCCGGTGGTCCGACTACATTTGTGTATTATTATAAAGATTATCCCGTAAATTTTTATTGTTATTATAGTACCATATAATAAGCAAACTTATTGAATTAAAATATTTATGTAAATATCATCTAAGTATCTTATGTGCAGACTGTTTTTCGAAAACTTCAATAAATACATATGTAATTTAGTATTTATTACGGCTTCCTTTCAGATATCACACCACAGAATTGCCAACATCCAGAATTTGAACATTGGGAGAGTCCTTAACATTCTTTATTTGAATATGGGTCTTCATTCAGATGTTCGGTCTGCAACAGTATCGATGTTTGCCGGTAAGATTATTAAAAAACATTTTAAATGTTGACCCATACAAACTGGCCTGTTTGAGGGCCATGCAATTATCATGCATGCATCATGATAATAGTAAATCATCATCATAGTAGTAAGTAATTACCAAGGTTTGTTTCAAATTTCAACCTGATTCGTTCAGACATTCGGACGTGATTGAGCAACAAACATCCAAACTTTCGCATTTATAGCATTAGTAAGATAGTAGGACCTGTCCTGTCCCAAGAAGTATTTCATTAAATTAGGGAATCTTACTGCTAGGTACAAAAAATTGGCAACGTAAGTCCAAAAAGCCAATTATAAAATTCGACAATAATTTAAGATGTCTTATAAGGACCGGTATCATCCACATATCAGGAATTGTGCAGGTTGTCTGGAATTTGAATCTCTTCATGTGAGAGTAAGGTCTACTGTCCACGCACGCGTCTTTTGTCGAATGCATGCATCCTACAAATGACAACAGGCGATTTTTGCATCTTTGCTATGTCCACGCTGCTGCATGCAAGTGATGCAAATAGTCAGCCACGTTCAGTATTGCCGTTTTAGTGACTTTGATTTTTGCTAGATTTAGTGAGTTTTTGATGTCTTGAGTTTTTTGAAGCCTCAAGTGTATGCTACGTTTAGGTTGAGCGTTGATGGCTATACTTGATAGCTATGATATTACTCGTACTTGAACGTATATACCTACTGAATGTGATAGCAAATATTTGGAATAAATCAATGTACTTAGCGTTTTGATGCATCATTCAATCAACAAATGGATTGATTTATTAAAAGCATTTAAACTGAAAATCGTCAAAGTAAATTTGTTTTGCTGTAGCTAAATTACTGTGGAAAATGTTCCCGTATAACCAATTAATATTATCCAATAAATCGAAATAGCTTTATGATATTTTGATGTATTGACACTGTAGCATCGTGTCGATGTCGTTGTGTTTATATAATCTCATTGAAAATATATCTGAATTTGATATCTGATATATGGCACAAGACATACACACAAACATGCATGAGTATGAAACTCATGTACTCAAAGTCAAAGTACTTTATTCATAAATGTTCAATTTACACGTCAATTAATAAAAACATAAAAACAAAAGAAAGAGCATACAAATTGTATACATTATCAAAGTTTAAAATGACTACTTTACTGTATTATAATAATTATTGTACAGAAAACTGTCAAGCATTATACGAGTATAATAATATGTTTCATGTCAAATGTTTGTATACATTTTTATAGGACTTTGCCATCACTCTCTAAAAATTCGCTGTAACTATAAACAGTTATTATGTATATTTGAATTGTATTGTATATTGTATAATTAAACCGGAAAATACTATAATTGTAACACAAACAGCAGACACTATTTATTACACACTGTAATACTAATCCTATTTGTATCTTATTTTTAGGGTTCCGTAAAACGTAAAAACGGAACCCTTATAGATTCGTCATGTCTGTCTGTCTGTCTGTCTGTCTGTCTGTCTGTCTGTCTGTCCGTCCGTATGTCACAGCCACTTTTTGCCGAAACTATGAGAACTACACTGTTGAAACTTAGTAAGTAGATGTATTCTGTGAACCGCATTAAGATTTTTACAAAAGTTTTTTAAAAAAACAAATATTAGGGGTGCCCCCCATACTGAGAACTTAAGCTCAAAAAATTTTTTTTCATCAAACCTACACGTGTATGGTGTCTATCGATAGGTCTTAAAAAATGATGTTGAGGTTTCTAATATAATTTTTGTCTACACTGAATAACTTGCGCGAGAGACGCTTCCAAAGTGGTAAAATGTGTGTCCCCCCCCCTCTAACTTCTAAAGTAAGAGAAAGAAAAAACTAAAAAAAATATATCATATTCATTACCATGAAAACTACCAACGAAAATTAGTTTGAACTCGATCTGATGAGTAGTTTTTTTTTAGTACGTCATAAATACACTATTATTAAAACTTCGATCAAAGTTACAACGAACTACAAGAACTATGTGTACTATGTATATTATGTTACTTGCTGGAACGGAACCCTTCATGGGCGAGTCCAACTCGCACTTGGCTACTTTATTTGATTCTTAAATTCTTATTAGCTAATAGAGGAATCGATCATACGACCAACGGCATCGGTTCAGTTACAACGAGAGAGACTAGTCATACTAATGACTGTTTTAACCAGGGATGTAACGGAGGTCATTTTATCGGAACCGAAGTCGGAGTTTTTAAATTTGATTTATCGGAGTCCGAACCGGAGTCGGAAACGAAGTCGGAGGCATAGGCAGGATCAGAAGTGATGGCAGGACGGATATTTTTATTGGGGATAAATAAAACATTATTTTGTCAAACACGTGAACGCGATAAACATTGGTGGGCAATTGATTTAAGAGGTTGCGATTTTGTATTTTCATTTACTTTCCACCGATTGCGGTGATTGAAGGGATTATCTCTAATAGGTATTTATACACCTTACCTGCGATAAAACCTCCGTTTTAAAAGTTTCAGGGCCGAAGTCGGCACTGAAGGTGTGATTATAATCGGAAGTTCCGACTTATCGGAGTCGGAGTCGAAGCTCCGTAACATCCCTGGTTTTAACAGAGCATAAGCGTACCATACCATACCTCCAACAATTTTCGCTTCCTCAAACACTACCGCTGCGGGGCCTTCTGTCGCAAGGAGAGAATCTAGGCCATAACCTACCACGCGGCCCCAGCGCAGGATGGTGGATGACGCATGACCTCGAGATTTTCCAGTTACATGTTGTTTTCCTCACGATGTTTTCTTTTACCATTTTTAAGTTGACAGGATTACGCACATAACTTCGTAAAGACAATGGTGTACGTAGAATTCGAACCAGGTGCTTCGTAATCATCGTAGCGATTCTGAAACCAGTCGGATTGATCTCGAAACGGAATTAAACCTCTAGAACTTTGTCATAACCGTTTATAATGACAGCGCAAGGATTGTCATTCCAAATTTGAGTCATTGGGATTACATTCAGAATCTCTCAGAAGCTTTGAAGAAAATAGAAGACTGATCACCTAAATTAAGAACATTATATATAGAACAATGACACTCTCAATGTTCAAACGTTGGACGCTGGCGAAATTGCGGTAGCATTACCGAATGGAAGCCATGACGAAAAAAGAAGAAATGTTCAGAATCTGTACTCTGCAGTCACCGTTCTCCTGACTAGGTCAGCCATAAGTAACACGGCTTAACGGCGTTTTTACATAAAATTTGCTAATTAACTAAACCCTGATATAAAACCTGAGAGATCGCCCTCACTTTTACTAACACATCAAATATGTAAGCAGTTACATTTCCACGCACACGTGAACCCTTACCTTGCTAATTTTCCCACACAACAAAATTTCATTACACAAACATTCGAAAAAGTGCACCAATAAAACAGCAGAGTAGGAAATCCGCAGAAAATTACTTCAACGACTGTGAATTAGGAAAATATGTAACTACTCGTATCGTGCCAAAAAGAAAAAAAAACAAGAAATCATTATTTAAAACTGTAGTAGACAATATTTAATATCGATATTCATCAAGCAATTTTAAAATCAATCTTTTAAGTAATTGGAGGATTCTTCCAGAAAAAAATGCAATAACCAATTAGTTTAAAAATTGTATTAGTAACGAATAATATCTTAAATAATCATTTACTTCTGTTTTTTTTTTAAATAATATTTCATGACTTAACTGCTATAATGGAACTCATAAAAAAAGGTTGAACCTAAAGTGTTTATGTTTAATTAACCTTGGGCTTGAAAATATCATAATTTAATTAAAAGTAATATAATTCATTTTTAATTCACCAATGTTTCTATGCTATTTTGGTCAGAAGCTAAATATTACAACTATATGCAAATACAATCTGTAGTCAACTTAGTCTTCAGAAACGAATAAAGCATTGTATAATTGTAATATCCTTGTATATTATACTTGTGTATTTGGTTATATGAAGCAAAACCAAAGAAAACTTTCACGTGTTTTAACTGAAATAGTAACAGCAATATTGACCTAGGTAGACGCCAATGAATTTTCTGTACATTTATCTACTCCGCAAATAAAGGTGCCGTTTTTTACCTCCTTTTGACGCGGGAACCCTAATAAAAAACACATTTCGGCTTTCTCCCAGGCGATCCGTATCTCACGATACAGCCTCTATTGACACTCGCTCGGAGGTATAACGGCTGATTGGCTTTTACAAGAATTGGAGAATAACGAGTTATGCCGTCTGTGGTGCGGCGTGTCGATATCGCGCGATCAAATGTTTGTTGGCGGAGGTAATTGCTTTTTGTGCTGTTTTTTTACTTAAGAATATTTTTTTCTACATTTATCATTATAAAAATAATATAATAATAAATACATTGTATACATTATATTCTTGTCTTGTCACTCGTATCTTGATTCCCGTTTCAAATTTCTTTGTTACACTGTTTTATATATAATTTTAACTACGAGTATCTCCACGGAATCCTTGATCCACGCTCGCAATACAAGACATCAGAGCACATCATCCGCATGTTTAAGTAACGTTGTTTGCTGGTTTGTGTTTTATTTTACTTAGCTCCTTTTGTTTCCAAAACAGTAAAATCTACCTCTAAAATTTGTGAATCGGCTAATAGGTTTTATACGACGAGCCCATTTTTTTAAATATTTTGATGTTGATAACTCGATTTTTTTTTTGATAAACAGTGGGACGGAACGAGCATGATGTGTGCCTCATGGTTAGCAACGATACATATAGCCTGCAAACAACAGCCCTGTGCCGTGTGCTCATTTGAAAATTATTCAAAAATTACAGTCCATACAGTTAAATGCTGCAAACCAAGTAACGATAAAACAGTCTCTAAAACTTATGACAATATGTTTTTACTACGCTTAACATCATTAATATATTGGTATCCAGTGCAACATAATAACCACGCAAACATCGCAGACAAACAAAAACTACACAAAATTCCAACATAAACACGTACAAAAGTCACCCAAACAAATATTTTTAGCTTTCCAATTGCTAGTATTTTTTACGTAATAACACAAAATAAATCGAATCCCGCTGGGTCGTCCCAACGGAACGGCAGTCACCCCTGATTGGCCGATATTCAAATTTGGAACTAACTGGATTTATCCGGCGTATGCGCTGATGACATTTCGTTGCGGCTAATATTTTCGAACTACGCTCGTATTGCCGCAGGTGGTTGAGGGTTAAAAGGCGTGAAATAAGGGGAGTGCCTTAAATTTTCACGGTCGCACTTGACGCGTGGAGATTGGAGGGAAATGTATTTTGTTAAATTTCAGTTTTATGCGTCACTGCGCTGGTTTATTTGGGTAAAGTAAAATACTTCTCACCTGATCGTAAAAGGAGGTTTACAATTTATCTGCGTAGACTTCGGGCTAACATTTCACATAGGCTTAAAGTGTCGAAATAAAGTTGAATAACGTGGTTCACATCAATATTATATTTGGATTCTGAAAGCACATTTTATTTAAACGTATGATGTTAGTTAAAATACTATGTAATGAAATGAGTTCAAATAAAAATTAGTATTAGTTAAAATAGCGTCCTATTTAATGGACTGAGTTTAAATATATGAGTAAAACAGTTTGATTACTCATACTCGCAGCATTCCAAATTCAAAATTAGATTCAAAATGGCGGCCAAAGTTAAAGTAATATAACGAAAATAGAAGGTTTATATCTAGCTACTTTCGTCTGTTGTTTAACTGAAATCCAACCTTCGGAAAGTTTTGTTACTGATGATGGTGTTTTACATAAATTATAAACTTTTAAATTAAGAAAACGCTATCTTGAATAACTGCTTAGCTTAAAGTTAGATATTATTCAGTTTTAATCTTGCAGAATCATACACCTTCTAAGTTATTGAATATCGATTTGTATTCGCATTACATCGGGTTTATATTCAAAGTTTTTTAACATCATGGGCCATGTACGCGAAATTGTTAATATTAATATTCATACGCTGACCACTTTATGTTGCCACTGTTGGCCATAATCTACCACGCAGACCAAAAGCAAGTTCGCGGATGACACATCTCTCGGTATTTTCCTTCATCTAAAGCCAGTGGTGAAGACAAACGCGTATATTTTCACTTTGAAAACAACCCAGAGATGAAATGGGATTCAAACTTACGACCCTCTATACCTCAATATCTGCAGCAAAATCAAATGTTCTAGCTTCAAAGCCACTACGACTTGTACAATATACTTAATTATAGCTATAACACGTGTATCAATAAAACTAGCTAAGTAGCCTATTAATTAAATTATTATTTCATAAACTTCATGATCCTGTAATATCAATTTTCCCCAAGAAATTTTCTAATAAAAAGCTAGAACAACATTATTAGTTGCCCGTTCAATTTCAGTATTAGAAAGTGTAAACACGCAATTTTAATCTACACTTACCACTTCGAAGATTAAATACTAAATAAATAATGTGGCAACAATGTCTACCCAGAACTACTCTGTCAGATCTTTTTTCTGGTTAATTTAAAATGACTCGGTCGACTTAATGCCGTAGAATTTATGTACCAGCTTTTATGTTGCTATAAAGTACTTTTAGTGCGAAGCAACCTCGTTAATCTAGAGATCTAATAAAATGGGTAGACTCCGGTGATGTCAATGTTTCCTGACGATTGTGTGCTGAGTCGACAATTACGTCAGTTACGTAATGAGCCTTTTTAAATGGCATAATATACGGTAAAGTAAGGAAATAAGTGAAAACTAAGCTGGATATTACCCAAAAAAGTAAGCATTGACATTAATAACATAAAAAAACTGCAACAAAATGTACCGGTTTTCAAACTACACAAAAATATATGAATGTAAGATCAATACAATGGGTGGAGTCCAGTGCTGGTGTCAATGTGCAGTGACAATTGTGTGATGAGTTGTTGACGAATACATCAGTTATTGTTATGAGCTTTTTTAGCAAGGGAATGAGTGAAAACAGCTATAGGTCATTTATTAATTGCAAGAGCTTCTCTTCGTTGAACGTAGGTAGGAACTAGTATTTTAAATTACACAATAGATATGCTACATTAAAAACACTTTATTATACCACAAAAACATTGATTAAACCTAACATCAAATATTTTGGGCACAAAAAGCGATCTTATCGCTAATAGCGAATAATAAAATGGGTGGAATGCAATTATATTAGTGTTTCCTGAAGATTGTGTGTTAAATCTACAATAACATCAGTCATGTAATGATAATGAGCCCTTTTAAAGGATGAACATGATAAAGTGAGAAAATAAGTTAAAAAACACTATGTCATTTATTAATTAAAATAGTACTTTTTTGGTTAACACTAGTTTTTCGAACTACACAAAGAAAATGATAACATAAGATCTAATAAGAAAGGTGGAACCACTGATATTAGTGTTTCCAGAGGATTGAGTGTTTATATTTTAATTACATCAGTAACGTAAAGTGAATAAATCATGTTGTTATAACAACTCTACATGGCGCTGTTATGTCTTGATTTAGACAGTCTTATAATATTGTACGGGTACACAATTTACTGGACCCGTCTCAATTCTAGGACCATGTCGGTTCCTTAATTTTTTCTTCACCATTAAAGCCATTTGTATTGACAAATTGTACCTGCACTTAGGAAAATATTCAACGGTGCAGATGGATAAAACCGCGGCGGCTTAGTAGCTAGAACATACGATTCACAATTATAAGATCGTCATCATCATCATCTCAGCCGAATAACATCCACTGCTTGATGAAGGCCTCCCCCAGAGCTCTTCACAAAGACCGGTCTTGCGCTCCCCGCATCTAACTATTTCTGGCGACCTTTACCAAATCTTCGGTCCATCTTATCAGAGGCCTGCCAAGGCTGCATCTTTCAGTCTACTTGGTCGTCACACAATAACATTTCCACCCCAACGGCCATCAGTTCTGCGAGCTATATCACCCACTCACTGCCACTTAAGTTTGACAATTCGTTGAGCTATGTCAGTTACTTTGGATTTCCTCATTTCTGATTCTATTGACTCTGAGAGATTTCGACATTCCATTACCCTTTGGGTGACTTTGAGCTTTCTAATGAGGCCCACAGAAAGTGATCATGTTTCTGTATCATAATTCATCACTGGCAACGCGCTGTGGTCTTCATCTTTTCAAAGACTATCATCTTTAGTCACGGCAGTAGTTTGAATGAGAAGATGAATAAGATATATTTTATGTGATGATGATGAAGAAAGTCTGCGTTTGGTCGTGACATCGTAGGTTCGGATAAATGAAATACTGAATCCTAAATAACTAAATCAGATAAACTCGACATTATTACGCGTGACTTTTAAACAAATCCATAGACAAAAGCACAAGCCCCATATGTCGCCACGCAAACACACAAAGCAAATTCTAAGGATAAACTTACAGAGGTCTCCGGTATGAAACTTTAGTTAAAAGATAACGATGCTATAGAGCCTTTTGATGTCATCTTGTTACAAGTTTTCCCTTGTTAGAGAAAAAGGAAAGAATTGCAGTCTGTAGGGCACAGTTATTTGATACTCTTTGTAACTCCTTGCCTTTCAGTATTGCTTTACCAATTATCTTTGGCGTTCTTCAGAATTACGATTTAGGCTATATTTTTGTCGCGGGAAAATAAATCTAATCGTACAAACTAGCTTTGTATGGTATTAAATATCTTTGAAGGAAGACTTATTAACTCGTGACTGTATCAAGTTTTAAGACAAGTTCTATTCATTTATTTCACTAGTTTGTTTTTTTTTCTCATGCCGCGAAAAATGTTGATAAATGTTGTTGAAAAAAAAGATTTTTTTTCTCAAAATTTTTGAGGGTAGATTCAATTTTTTTTTGACATGATGAGTCTTATCCGGCGTCGAACCCACATGGGTTCCGCACCGCTTTATGGGTTGAGCACTTTTGGTAAGGGAAACTCTTTAAGGTTCGTGTCATCAGCATGCTATGCTGTGTGGCGTAGCGTTGAAACAGTAAAGGCCGGGTCACACAGAGGCGATCCGATAGCGATAGCGATAGCGATCCGAGACGGGTATTTTTGTAATGTTCGAATTTGTATGCAACCTGACACACAGCAAACGGGCGCGATCCCATACTCGGTATCGGATCGCTATCGCTATCGGATCGCCTCTGTGTGACCCGGCTTTAAAGCGGGACGTGTACGCTTTTTGGAAGAGGGTAATCTTATGAGTTCGGGTCGCCGACATGCGTAATGTCAGTATATATGTAGTAATCTATACTTATAATAAAACTGTAGCGGGTCGAATTCTGTACATTGAAGATATTTTGAAAAAAAAATTTTGGGGGCACTCCGGAGTCGATACTGATGGCGAAACTGCATTTTTTTTCTTTCATGTCTGTCTGTCTGTCTGTCTGTGTGTATAGGGAACTCTCATCACGCCGAAACTACTGATTCAATTCAAATGAGACTTGACATGATTTAAGATCATACTAAGTAGATGGTAGCTGTTTACTTTTAATCCCCAAATTCGGCACGGTTTTTGTGCAGAAAGAGATTTAAGTCAGAATGTGTTTTTGGTTGTAACTCATGTTTGCGTTGTACAATTTCGTTAATTCTTATTTTGTTAGAAAGAACACATTTCTAATATAGTCTCATCAAAATTTTAGCATTACTGCTCGTGTGGTTCGGAAATAACATAGAAATTAAATTATAACGGAATTAATAAGTTCGATACATACTAACTTCTAAGTATTCTGTGACAATGTAAACAATAGCAGGTCTACTACGAAGTCCGATAAACGATACATCGGCTGAACTTATGAAGTTTCCGACCACGGAAGACAATCGGTCGGTTGATCAGATCGGCCGTTTCGTTGGATCCGACCCTCATCCGACCTAAGTCTATATATTTATCTATCTATATCTATACTTATAATAAAACTGAAGCGGGTCGAATTCTGTACATTGAAGATATTTTGAAAAAAAAATTTTGGGGTACTCCATAGTCGATACTGATGGCGAAACTGCATTTTTTTACTTTCATGTCTGTCTGTCTTTGTATATAGGGAACTCACATCACGCTGAAACTGCTGATTCAATTCAAATGAAACTTGACATGATTTAAGATCATACTAAGTAAATGGTAGCTGTCTACTTTTAATCCCCAAATTCTGCACGGTTTTTGTTCAGAAAGGGGTTAAAGTCAGAATGTGTCTTTGGTTGTAGCTCATGTTTGCGTTGTTCAATTTCGTTAATTCTTATTTTGTTAGAAAGAACACATTTCTAATATAGTCTCATCACAATTTTAGCATTACTGGTCGTGTGGTTCGGAAATAACAGAAATTAAATAATAACGATAATAATAGGTTTGGTACATACAAAACGGAGGTCATTTTATCGGATTCGAAGGCGGAGTCGGAGTTTTAAAATTTGATTTATCGGAGTCGGAACCGAAATCGGAGGCATAGGCAGGATTAGAAGTGGTGGCAGGAGATACATTTTTATTGGGTATTTTTTTTTTTGCCAAACACGTGGACACGGGATTTTAATTTACTATCCATCACAATAAAGGATTATCTGCAATATTTATACACCTTACCTCCGATTATAACCTCCGTTTTAAAAGTTTCGGAGCCGAAGTCGGAATCGAAGGTCTAATAGTAATCGGAGGTTCCGAATTATCGGAGTCAGATTCGAAGCTCTTTCCTGGTACACACACAGTACTCAAATCCGTCATCCGTCATCGCCAGGTAATAATATGACAGTACCTGTCTTATGTTTTTCCACAAAATGGCAGCTCATGGTACGAAACACAATCTGATATTTATTAGAAAATGTGTAATGTAGTATTTGTTGTTGTAGCGACAATATGAATACATCATCTGTGAAAATTACAACTCTCTAGCTATCACCGTTCTTCAGATAAAGTCTGGTGACAGACGAACGGACGAACAGCGAAGCCTCAGTAATAGGGTCCCGTTTTTACCATGTACGTATATTAAATGGAAAACAGGGAGGCGGTTTCTTGAATATTAACAAAAACTGGATGACAAGATGTTCAAGCCCACTACCAGTCGGAAGCGTGGCCAGCATGCTGGCGGCAGTACCACGCTGAATAGCGATGTATATGTGTTGGGCCAAATAAACGCTAGCATTTTGGTCACGCGTTGCGTCGGCGAAGCTCTCGGAAAGGCTTTTGAAGACGAAGTCAGCTCCCGGCCTTCACAGGCACGATGTCTCAACTCTCAACCCCAAAGGGCTTAAATATAAACCCACTACCGAGGGTTGCATATTTCCGCCGTTTGAGACGCTCAGCTGAATTAGCCGACCCTACCATGTGTCTCTCGAAGAAGCGATGGTGCCAGAGTATCGACACAAGCTGCGTCCCACACTAGGGGCCGACTCAACTTCCAAGGCAAAAACTCATGCCGTCAGGTCTTTTGCCATCGTCACGCGTAAGACCACTCCGGTTTGAGTAGGGCTGGGACATTGGCGGTGGAAAAAAGCCAAAGTTTTTGTGTGAATTGTTCACCAGTATCTATTTATCTGGACGACGTAGTCATAGCTTCAAATTAGTCGAGTGAACTTTTTACTTGACTAGAAATTAGTTAGTTGACGTGAAATGATAATAATTGAAATCGGTTTTTGTTTTTTTGGATATTATTTCAATCCAAATACTGTACTAAATTTAGTGTTCAACAAGCTTCGGTGCAGAAGCAGAACCAAAGCAGAACGTTATTTTTCTAAAATTGAATAAAATTTTATCTTACTAAGTATTATTATGTATATATTATGTAAAGGTTTGATTTGGTTGAAATTTGAAACACAGATAGTTTATATAGTCTCTTAAACTACCTATCATCTCGGAAAAAGCATGGGCCCTAACGAAACAAATATTAACGACAGAATGACATTACCAATTAGATTGACATTTGAAACACACATGGTTTAGAGTCTTAAATATTACATCGGCTAATAAGTCTATCACCTACTACTTAGGATATCATCCTGTAAAAATGTACAAGTGGGTAAGTAACGCGACGTCTTGCATGAGCGACTTTGACGCGAACGCGAAGCGACGCGACGCGGTGCGAAAACAACAAACAATCAATACTGAGTGGCCTACGTGACCAACGCATGTAGAGTGCGATGCAGCAGCTTTGTCCTACATGCGCGAGAATTGTCAAGCACCGCCGCCGCCATTCAGTCATGGACGGACGCAAGCGAATATTATTGGAAAATTCATATATGAAATATCAAATATTCAAGAAGTATGTACGGCAGAGAAATGAAACTAATATTGTGTATTTAGAAAGGCATATTTATGGGGAATTTCACAATTTGTATGAAGAATTACGGGCTCAACCCCTGTTATTCAAGGAATATTCTCGAATGTTGCCTACAACGTTTGATTATATTGTGCAAGCTATAAAACCTGTTTTGGGATTCACTAGAACTAATTTCCAGCAACCTATTTCCATAGAAGAACGATTGATGGTGACTTTAAGGTAAGAAAACTATGAAATAATAAATCAACTCTAATATTTATTAAAGTTATAGTAGTATAAGTATTTCAATAATTTCACAAAGAAGTGTAAAATCCATGTTGAGAACCGGATTATGGTGGATTTAACTTTGCCAGCTCCGTTAGTAGAAGATCCTGCATCTGCGTTCTAAAATGTATTTTTTTCAGTGCTGGCAACTGTTTCATATAAGGTAATATGGATCTGAACCAAAGAAGGTCATCATCAGCATTATCTTGTTGATCCTGGCGAAAAATTTTTATCTTTTCTCTCTCTATATCGAGGAATGCTTCTAAGCTATTATCTTTTCTTTTGCGTGTTTTTTTTGTTTGTTTTGTGATGGCTGGCAACGAGGGTGAAGGTGAAGGTGAAGGCGCTTGACGTGAGTTGATATCTATAGATGTATTCTGCGGTATTTCTTGTAAAATAGACGCAGATTCATTCAGTTGGGTGTTGTCATTGTCAGCCACGTCCACGCTCAAAATTTCTTCCAGGCAAGCAACGTCTGTAGATTCTGACAGGTATGTTGAATTTCCTTCTGTTGAGTAATATTCTGGTATAATAATATTTCCTTCTGTTTTTCGGGGTTTCAAAAAAATTACCGTTAAGAATGACATGTTCTCAAAATACGGCCAAGTGCCTGTATACTTCGGCTCATTTTCAGCGTCAGCTCCAGAACGAGGTTTCGGAATTTTTTTCAATTCTTTCGTAAATGTGTCTCGCAAATTTTTCCATTTTTTCTTAGCTATATCACCTAAAAAACAAACAAATTAATTCTTAATACTTTTCAATTATTTCAGGTATTTGGCCACGGGCATACAGTACCGGCAACTAGCTTTCTCATTCAGAATTTCAAAATCAGCTATTTCCACAATCGTACCACAGGTTTGCAAAGCTATATGGACACAATTAGTTACGAAGCACATGCCCGAGCCTTCAGAAAATAACTTTAAGAACATAGCGCAATGTTTCTGGGACAGATGGCAGTTTCCTAACTGCATCGGATGTATTGACGGAAAGCACATTCGCTTAAAAAAACCAAAAAAAACTGGTTCAATGTACTATAACTATAAATCCTTCTTTTCGATTGGGTTGTTAGCGGTCACTGATGCTAATTATAAGTTTGTAATGATTAATGTGGGTTCTTATGGAAAAGAAAACGATGCTGGTGTTTTTGATGAATGCCCTTTTCGAAGTGCAATAGAACAAGGAAGACTAAAAATACCTAAAGAACAAGTATTGCCGGGCTCAAATATTGAAGCTCCATATGTTCTCCTAGGAGACGCGGCGTTTCCTCTCAAAGAGTACCTAATGAGACCATTTCCAGAGAGATCAACGACTAAAGGGGATGCTAAAGATAATTATAATTATCGCTTATCTCGAGCAAGAATGGTGGTGGAATGTTCTTTTGGTTCAATAACCTCTAAATTCAGAATTCTGCAGAAATCTATCGAAACCAATGTAGAAAATGCAGTCCATATCGTAAAAGCCATATGTTTAATGCACAATGTTATACGTGATTTTGAATCAATAACTGAAACTGAATTTGCGTCTTTCCGGGAAACATATCAAAATATGCCACAAACACCACAACGTCATTCACACTGGAGATTTGATGCTACATCACGAGTAGCCGCACAAGCAAGAGAAAACTTTAAGCTGTATTTTGAACAACATCCTATACAAAGAGAATAAAAAAAAAATGTGTTGTACTTACTTGTAGTCCCAGTTACTTTGGCCAAATTCTCCCATTCACGGTAAGATAATAATCGGTTGTGATATTTTTTATTCCTTTTATCCCATAATATGGGACGTTCTTGGATAGAATGAATAAAAAATTCTACATCTGACATTCTACACAAATAAATTATGGCACCGCAACCAGTCCGCGCGAAAATATCAAACCGACTGACCGCGTTCGCTTCGTTTCGCGCCGCGCCGCACTGCACTCTACGTGCGTTTGGTCACGTAGGCCACTTAGTGTTGACTGTTTGTTGTTTTCGCACTGCGCCGCGCCGCTTCGCGTTCGCTTCGAGGTCGCTCACGCAAGACGTCGCGTATCAGATCACGCACATCAGCTACAGACTCTTCGTAATGTATCCTATAAAAATCCTACAAACTTAACACTGCGGCTATGTTCGATACTCCACAACCTTACTACGAGTGTGTTTGATGTTGCTTAAAATATAAAATATGAAGTTGCTAAACTCGAATAAATATATTTTTGTGTGGAAAAACAAATCACACGGTTTGTGTAATGACCACCCATCCAAATATTTTTACGTAAGTACTACGAATGCAGTAATACGAGTAAGGTCGCAAGATCAACGTACGCGAACGAAGTAGCGGGTTCAGCTAGTATAAAATAAAATTAATAAATATTCGTGGGCAATTCACACACAACACCATCTGACCCCAAACTAAGCAGAGCTTGTAATATGGCGGCAAGATAGCTGATATATTACTTATATAGTTTTAAATACATACTTATTATACATAGAAACACCCAGACACAGTGCAAACATTTGAATTCATCACACAAATATTTGCACTGGGTGGAAATCGAACCCACGGCCCTCGGCTTCGCAGGCAGAGCTACTACCCCAGTAAGCCACGAGGCCAGTCAATAAGGTAACGTATTAAGCAACATCATTTCTGTTTAATACTAAAATTCTAATTTATAGGCTTTTATTGTCGGTAGTATATGATTGCCATTTTTTTAGATTTCGTTCGACATAAGAAACACAGTAGGGAAATTTTAGAAATCTTAATAGGAAAATAATTAGCCCTGTCACCACCGAACTAAATTAGTTAAGCTTTGCCATTGTTCGCTCTATTATTTCCAGCTAAAACAACGATAGACTGATGTCAAATTGGTTGAATAGAATTAAACCCGCCGTAAGTAATGTTACCGTTAAGAGTTTCCTGGGATAAAAAGTAATCTAATATGTTATAGCAGATTATTTAATCTTTTGGTTTTCCAAATTTTAAGCCGAAACGTTGAAACTCAAACCGGACTAGATATTTTTCGAAAATACATTTGGTTCTAATTAATAAAAATATATGCAAGGTACAATACACCTGGAAAGGTTGCCAGTTAACGTAGATTTTCTGTACAAAATAATATTGAAATATTGACATTTTCAAAAAAGGAGGGAGTTATTTTTTTATTGTTATTTTAGGTTTTTTTTTGTAGGTCACGATAGCTCCGTTAATTGTGACAGTTTATTGTTTTTTTTTTTGTTTGGTAGATCATAGTTTAGAGGTGCTTTCATATAAATAGGGTACCGGACTGGATCAAAAATACACTATTCGAATTAGTCCGTCAGCTAGATCATGGAAAAATATGGGACACGTATTTTTTGTTTTTTCAAAATATTAAAAATCGACAAAGATATAGAACATCAAACTTCGAGGGTGGGGGTCGCGACGTCACTCGTGAGTAAAAATCGTATAGTGCATTCCAATAAGCTGTGTAGAAAACCAAAACAAAGGTGATACCATAACATAAACATCGTTTAATCTTAGTATTTTTATGAAATAGCCTTAAAATATTTTTCACAAATAGAATTCGACTTTATTGCGATCTTAAATACCATATACTTAGATTTGTATTGATCAAATAATTCTATACTATCTTATTTTAAAAGTTATATAAAGTAATGGTAGGATGATAGAAATATGATTTTAAGTACTAGCAATTTGATCTGTGTTTCTCAAACTCTCAATGTTGCATTCAAGACATTTATACTTCTTTTCATCAAATTATTCTTATTAAGTACGCGCCTATTTTTCTAACATACCCATATTGCCCATCATGCCCATATTGTGAAAATGCCCATTTCCATTATATTCCAGTATGGATTAATTTTACTCTATTTATTTTTGTCATTAATTTAGAATTTTTAATTATAATGTAATTTGATTTTAATATAATGTATTATTTGATTTTTATTGTAATGGGATTTTAAATTGACGTCTACGTATATGATCAGTTTTGGGTAGTACGAGGACAATTCGAACGAGATATTTTTTTTATAAATAAATACTGGTGGACAATTTACACACAATACCATCTGACCCCAAACTAAGCAAAGCTTGTGTGATGCCGGCCAGATAGCTGATATAATACTTATATAGTTTGAAATACATTTTTATTATACATAGAAACACCCAGACACAGTGCAAACATTTGAATTCATCACACAAATATTTGCACTGGGTGGGAATCGAACCCACGACCCTCGGCTTCGCAGGTAGAGCTACTACCAACTAAGCCACGAGGCCAGTCTTATTTAATTATTGTTAAAAATAAAAGGAACGTTTTCACATAAGGAAACATCTAAATTACTTTTCTTCTAGTGTTACATTCTTCTCCGAACTCAAATGCTTTGCCTTTCCTTTTTTTACGTGGGGGAAATAAATGTACGTATGCCCGCCATATTCTCATTATGAAATGAGAGGAAATCTCCATCTACCCTCATTTGGGCTTCAAAAATTGCACGGTGACTAACACTACACACAAGACTAACCATATCACCAGGTTTCTCCAAACTAAGTGCGCTATGCACACATTTATTTATTAGAGGATTTCGCGACGCCGATAACTGTAAACTGGTTAGTTTTCGGTTATTGACATCGTGGTCATCGCGTCGTAGTTGAAATATATACCTATGTTTTTTATTTTCCAATGCTTCCCGAACCATTCTTGCGTAGTAATGACATTCGGTAGATAGAACCTTCGGGTCGTGGATCTCGATCCAATGACCAGTTTTAGCATCAATCAAATGTTCAGCAATTGCAGATTCTTGTGCCTGACGATTTTTTACAGCGGCAATGTGTTGATTGTTCCAAGTCCCAGCAGCAGTGGGAACATTTATTTGGGTGTTTATGATATGCATACATATATATTTAGCCTTTTTATGCGGCGAAAATTTAAAAGGGCAAGCAATGAAAGGTACTACAAACTATCTTGTAAAACAATGGTTGAGAAATGCTGGTCTGTCATATTTTGAGTGACATCGATTTGTTTACCTTTTATTCACAGAGAATTGGAATGAGGTATAGGCACGAGTGACGTCAAGCGAAATTTCTAAGCGCTGTATCTTCGTAATTTTTTGTTTGTGAAACAAAAGAAAAAATACGTGTACAATATTTTTTAGCAATCTAACTGACGGACTAATTAGTTTTGAGGAGTGTACCCTATTGTATCGAAATCGCTGAGACGGTTTATGAAATATGAACAAAAAAACTGAAATTTTCTATAATTGCCTAGATGACTGGATTCTCAGGAAATTTGGTCCAGTGTCTGAATTTAATGTTATTTTAAAAGTCGATTTTTATTTGTTCTTAGTAAATAAATGATTATTTGTTACGTAGACAACAAAGCCAAAAACCGATCAACCTCGACTCTTATATGGCTTACAGCACTAACGACCGATAACAGTTTTGTTTTCAAACATCGAGCCATTTTCCCTGTAATAGACTATCATCGGCATATTTGCCATAAACATGATCTATATTCAATTTCCGATCGTACAGGAAAGCCCCGTGATCTCCTATTTTTCTCTTTATCCCAATATTGTTTACGGTATACATCACGATCGTATCACAAATTACAAATAACCGGCAAATTCGTAAGCGCGTCAGCATTGATAAAAAATGGTGGTAATCCCGGCCATAGGTTGTAAATCGTCCCGAAAAGATGGGCTTCGGGATAAATCAAGTGTCCGCGCAATCTCAGTGGGTAAGGTCAAACAGTATCGCAACTCTTTCTCTCTTATTTTACCGTTAAGATTGTGGTCGGAGTGTTTAATGATAGGAGTTACAATGTGCATTCATAAATTGTGAAAAGTGTGATTTTGTGTTTTCTAGATAAAATGAAATGAAAGTTTTTTTTGAACGAAGTTTCTTACGGCAGGCTTACAGGAGGAGACAGAAATTTTGCTGTGCGACCGAATTTGAAAAAAAATGTGAGACTGAAACCTGAGAAATTACGCCACATCTTTTTAGGGTTCCGTAAAACGTAAAAACGGAACCCTTATAGATTCGTCATGTCTGTCTGTCTGTCTGTCTGTCTGTCCGTCCGTATGTCACAGCCACTTTTTGCCGAAACTATGAAAACTACACTGTTGAAACTTGGTAAGTAGATGTATTCTGTGAACCGCATTAAGATTTTTACAAAAGTTTAAAAAAAAAACAAAAATTAGGGGTGCCCCCCATACTGAGAACTGAAGCTCAAAAATTTTTTTTTCATCAAACCTACACGTGTGCGTTGTCTATCGATAGGTCTTAAAAAATGATGTTGAGGTTTCTATTATAATTTTTGTCTACACTAAATAACTTGCGCGAGAGACGCTTCCAAAGTGGTAAAATGTGTGTCCCCCCCCCCCCCTCTAACTTCTAAAGTAAGAGAATGAAAAAACTAAAAAAAATATATGATGTATATTACCATGAAAACTACCAACGAAAATTAGTTTGAACTCGATCCTATAAGTAGTTTTTTTTAGTACGTCATAAATACACTATTATTAAAACTTCGATCAAAGTTACAACGAACTACAAGAACTATGTGTACTATGTATATTATGTTACTGGCTGCAACGGAACCCTTCATGGGCGACTCCAACTCGCACTTGACCACTTTATTTTAGTTTATTATTTGTATGTGAAATATACATTAAATATCTTCATTTCTTCTTTTTTTTAGAACAGTTTACCAGGATAAGCATGATACGCCTGATGGTAAACAATACACCTACATGACAGTGCCACGAAAGGTTTTATAGTGACTTAAAAAAAAATACAGGTCTTTGGGCTTGCATGAGCTTTCTGTAAATGTTTCAAATACGGCTAAGACGAGGACTTGGACGTTTACAGCTTTGTTATTATTATTTCTTTTATTTAAAACCAAGTCAAAACAAAATAAGTATTAATGCTTAGATCATTTTAATTAGGCGGTAGACTCCTAAATTTTACAGTAACAGAATGGTACTAAAGTCAATTAAAGTACAAATGAATTTAGATTGTAAGGAACAATGGCAATTTTTACTATTTCGTCCTACCTATCTGTAATCGTACCATCACTTTCTAAAAACTCGCTGTAACTACAAAAAGTCACGAAAATAGATCATTTTAAACGTAAATTAGTATCCCGAGAACTCAGCATGTTGTGATAAAACCCTCCAGGCCACGTGGTTCGACAGCGTAGTTCGATCAATCGAACCACGTGAACTTTTTTTCCCGTTGGTTCGATCGATCGGACCACGTGAGATAAAACAGTGCATCAAGATTCTTTGGATCAATTAAATTTGATGACAAGTAATACTCGTAAATAGGAGAACCGCAAAATTTTCAGTTTTTATTCCGCTGCACCTCGTAACCAAAGTTTTTATGACAAATTTGTTGGTAAAACGCGGTGACAACCTGATAATCATAAAATCTATGATTTATGCATGAGACGATGGGTAAAATGCCCCAGATGTCAGTAAAATGTATTAATAATTAATGTGGCATGCTCCAGTTTTCAAATAGTTTACACTGTTAAGAACGTTACACGTTTTTTTTTAAATAAAACCATTTACCTATATATGCATGAGCAAATTATAAACATCCCATTAAACGATTTCTATTCATAAGCATACCTAAGTATTCTACAAAATGTTCCCACTGCTGGGACTCTGGGTCTTCTCTCGCAAGGAGCGAGCCAAAATCATAACCAACCACGCTGGCCCAGTGCGGGTTGGTGGACGACACCTACCTACGTACATATAGGTTTCCTTGCGATGTTTATCTCTATCGTTTTTAAGTTAACGGCCACCCACACTGGGTCTGTGCTGTGGATTATGTTCTTGACTCTCTCCTTGCAAGAGAAGGTTCCAGCAGTGGGAACGTTTAATGGGATGCTCATGCTACATGTGTTTGGGGTCAAAACTTTGAGACCGTAGGCACATTTCGGGCACTCGACCAAAACAAACCGAGTACCTTCTACCAACACAATTACACAGATATTGTTTTTACACATAATTATGGTCTAAGATTACCAAATTATTTTTTTTGAAAGATGTATCCAGTGAGTTCACCTACCGATGTTACGTAGTTTTCAATCTTACTCAAGTTATAGGTTAGTTAAACTTCTATAACAGTACATTGAAGGGTAATGTTTCCAGAGTAATTACAGGGCTTAGAGATATAACAACTTAGATCTCTGGGTGACGAGCGCAGTACAGTGCTAGGTAATGATTTGAACTCTTCATGTTCCAATAGCTGCGTGTCACTGTGCTGTTATGTGGCAGGCATGTTGCTTACCATCAGGCACATGTCCTACTCGTCCCGTCACTCTTTATTAAAAAAAAAAAATACTAAATACAAAATTCAGATAATGAAGTTTTCACTTCTACCGTGCGGTCTTGAGCATACATTTTTTATTTCAAATTATACGACTTCGACCACCACAATTCACACACACAACACTATCTGACCCCAAACTAGGCATAGCTTGTAATATGGCGGCCAAATAGCTGATATTAATACGTATATATAGCTGTAAATACATATTAAGTACTTATTATACATAGAAACACCCAAACACAGTACATATATTTGAATTCATCACACAAATATTTGCGCTGGGTGGGAATCGAACCCACGACCCTCGGCTTTGCTGGCAGCGTTACTACCCACTAAGTCACGAGGCCAGTCAATACAACAAATAATGTATTAAATAATATTATTGTTTTTTTTTTTTTTTTTTTTTTTTATAGCATAGACTGACGAGACGAGCAGATCATGTGCCTGATGGTAAGCAACATGCCTGCCACATAACAGCACAGTAACACGTAGCTATTGAAATATGATAGTCCAAATCATTACCTAGCACTGCACTGCGCTCGTCACCCAGAGATCTAAGATATTATGTCTCTAAGCCCTGTAATTTCTCTGGAATCATTGCCCTTCAAACCGGAACACAGTAATGTTTGCACATTACTGCTTGGCGATAGAATATTTGGCAAAGGTGTGGTACTTCCCCAGGCGGACTCTGCTAAGAGTCCTACCACTACAATATTTTGTTTTATTATTTTGTTTATTTCCTTTCTAAGTCAAATTCTAGACCCTGATGTTTTAGTTTTGAGAAACATAAAGTGTTTTTTTTTTTAATAAAGAGTGACGAGACGAGCAGGACATGTGCCATCAGGCACATCAGGTACATCAGCCTGCCACATGACAGCACAGTAACACGCAGCTATTGGAACATCAAGAGTCCAAATCATTACCTAGCACTGCACTGCGCTCGCCACCCAGAGATCTAAGTTGTTATATCTCTAAGCCCTCTAATTCCTCTATAAACATTGCCTTTCAAACCGGAACACATTAATGTTTCCACATTACTGTTAGAATCAATAAAGTTTGATGAAACAAGTCTTACTGTTAATATTTCAACTGGAATCTCGACTCACAAGAGCCCGATTCTTTAACCCATTGATTTGGAAAGGCATCAGCTGTGTTGTTACACGAAACAACTTTAACTTTTTGTTTACTTCGATAACTACGTTTCGTTGTATGCATCAGTTGGCTACTGAATTCTGTATTTTTAATGTACCAGACTAACGAAAACTTGCTGGATTTATGGTAGTTTGTTTAGCTAAATTGATATTTATTAACGTTTTGTTTTATAACTATGCAGAGAAGGGTTATCATTACATTCAAATATGTATGTAGGTATACTGTCGTGTGTTTCTATGTATTGGCTATTTGGCTATTTAGCCGCCATATTACAAACTGTGCTTAGTTTGGGGTCAAATGGTGTGTGAATTGTCCACCAATATTATTATTATATCGTAAGTATGTATTGACAACAATATAAGTATTATATCAGCTATCTGGCCGCCATAGCTTGGCTCAGTTTAGGGTCAGATGGTTTGAATTGTCCTTAAGTATTTATTTATTTCAGCAGTGTACTTTTGAAGTAAACGTCTCTTGAAAAAATTTTGGTAGGGTCTTATGGTTTCACGTCATTCACATGGTAATGTCAGGCGGTGGTGACTACAGCAACAGCATAGCGGCGTAGCGTTAGAGTGCCGGTGGAGCAACGGACCGGTACGTGCGTTTTACACGCTTTTTGGATTGATTATGAGTTCATTATGAGTTACATCTCACTTTTTATCTTTATGCGGACGACCTCCAAATTTATTCACAAGCTTCACTCTCTAATCTACATGTAGCAATTGATACTGTTAACGCTGATCTCCGCCAGATTTTAAATTGGAGTAAAAATTTCGGTTTGAACGCTAATCCCACAAAAACACAAGTCATTATCATAGGTAGTTCTTATATGACATCTAGAATAAATTGGATCACAGTACCTCAAATTGTATTTGATGGGGTAATTATCCCTTACAGCAAAGCAGTGAAAAACCTCGGTGTGATTTTTGATGGAACTTTATAATCCAGTAACTTTATCACCTGAAAGTATGGAGTAGTATGCGTTAAATCCGGTAGATCTGATTTTTTGCAGACTTGTTTATGATGTTGGCATAACGATTGTCCCAAGTTTGTGACCTCGAGCGACGAACGTAACTTTGTCAAAAATCGAAAAAACCGCGAAAAAATCGTTTATTTTTCAAATTTTGGCGATTATAACCCTAATCGACTAGTTTTTGAAAAAAAATCTGAAGGCGTTTATAAAGAAGACTAAATTTGCTACAATATGATACTAGAAAAGTCTCTGTACACCCAATAGTTTCTGAGAATAAGTCTTTCAAAGCTTATAATTTTTTTTGAACTTCCCAATTTTTTGCAATATTTTAACTCCTGCTTGACCACTTTATGGCACAGTTACTGCTGTTTTTAACCCCCGACCAAAAAAAGAGGTGTTATAAGTTTGACGTCGAAGTCTGGGTGTCTATCAGATAGACACACATACAGGTCTGGCTCCCTGTGTATCTGTCTGTGTGTGTATCTGTCTATGGCACCGTAGAGCTCAAACGGATGGTTCGATTGCGATGCAGTTTTTTTATTTGAAGATACATTTTTGTGTCGATGTTTTGAGCTATTTTTGGTTAATATCGATTCAAGATGGCCGCCTCCACCAAATGGCGGACCAAATATTTCATCACAATCTACCTCAATATGGGTATCAAATGAAAGGGCTTGAATAGTAGAGTACTATACAGTATAACAAATTTCAAATCACAAAATGGCGAACTTCATTTTTTTTTCACTAATGCCTTAATATGGGTATCAAATGAAAGGCATCGAAGTTTAATTTATTGTTGAATGCTCCATTAGCACGTACCGAAACATTTTACGGCAAATCTTTTGCGTTCCAGGCAGTCCTACTATGGAATGCCTTGCCTGTGGCTATCAGACATGCACCATCACTGCCTGTTTTTAAAAATCAAGTTAAGGCTTTATACTTGTCACAACTTTCACTCCTACTCTACTACTGATTCTACTCCTTTTCAAATTGTCTTACTTAATGATATAATGGATGTATTAGTCTATTAGTATATTATAATACTTACCTACAAAATGTAATATAGGTACCTATTTTAAATATTAGGATGTATGAATGTTAATATGTATGTATGTATATTTGATACTTTACGACACATAGTCCCTAACCCCGTCTTTTGCTTTCTAAAATTTTCTCTCCATCTTCTGGTTGCCTGGAAGAGATCGCTCTTAGCGATAAAATCGCCGTTTGTTACACTAGATTTAAGAATTTTTCTTTTTGTGTATTTATTTTTCTTTTTGTGTTGTGAACAATAAAGTGTTTATCTATCTATCTATCACGTCACCGACACGCAAGACAACACTACTACATCTGTATCAATAGCTATAAGTGACGTATTGTGAAATATTACTGTTGTTTAATTACTATGTTACTAGTTTTCATTTTTATCCGCTGTCCCAATAGCTGTATTTTTTTTATTAGGCTTTGTCTTTAATAACGAAATGTGAACTAGACTAAGCAAATCTTAATCATTATCCATAGACCGATGAAGGACTAAAGATAATCAAGATGCTTACTACTAAGTTGAAGCGTGGTCAGCACTCACGGTGCTGGTCATTGTTATTACCACACTGAATTACTAAAACTAGCAACACTCCACGGTTTTACACGTGTCGTTTCCCGTCATAAAAACAAATCCTTAATAGTATTAGGTGCAGGGTTTTTATCATAGGAAAATAACGAGAGCTGAATTTGCGTGGGTACGGCTGCTAGTACAGAATAAATTTCTCAAAATCATAAAGAAGCAAATTAAGCAAGGAAACTATTTTATTGTGCCTATTACCAGCAAAACTGACAAAAGAAACTTAAGAACATTGAAAATTAGCTATCTTAAAATATAATGAACTTCTGCCGGTGATTTTAACTTTGAAGCCTAGCAGTGCGAGACACAAAGATTAGCTGGTTCTGTCTGTCACTTCAGTCAACGCGAGACCTACTTAAAATGCCTTGATAATCTTATTCTTGAGGGAAAATATCAACAAAAGCACTCGAAGCTCTTTTTTTCCTACCATTGTATACCATCATCATAACTCAACCCTTCGGCATAAAGAATGTCTCGTTGACGTCGATATAATGCAGACGAGCCTCAACTTTAGGGCAGCTACTGAAGTTTTTGTCTCTGTAAGTAAAAACTGGTTTCTAAATATATTTCTTCTGACCCGTTTTAATTTCACAAAATAAATATACAGGATTCTCTCTACTGTAACCCTTGAGTAACACGATTACAGTGATTGGGTTTTTAACAAATGTTTTGAAATACTATAATATTCAAATCTTTGTTGTTAAAAAAAAAAGGTTGCATCATTAGAAACTAAGGTAACCGAATTTGTTCAAAATTTTAATTGGTACGATCAATTTTCGATAGATAGACGTAGAGCAACGCGCGAACGGTTCAGCTAGTGAATTAAATTTATTTCAATTTCACGCAGCCACATACAATATGTCTGGCCCCAATCTAAGCAAATATTATACTACAAAACCCAGATACTCGTAGCTGATATAGTACATATTTAATTATAAATAACAAATAAATAAATATTGGTGGACTACTCACCCACAACACCATCTGACCCCAAACTTAGCAAAGCTAGTAATATGTTATATTATTATATTAGCAGATAGCTAATATAATAACTATATAAGTAGTTGTAAATACATACTTTTAAATCATATAAAACTAGTTCATCATGTAAACAAGCATTCATATCACCCATCACATATTCATCACACATATGTTTATTTTGAATGAAGTTTGGTAATAACAAACATATCGGTACAAAAATATAACAAAAAATACTCGATTTTGGGATTTGAACCACTGACCTTGTGAAATCAGGCAATCTCGCCACTAAGCTATCAGGACTTAAATAATTGTTTTCAGGAGAGAAAACAGAATTTCTAATCCTAATCCTGTTAAAAAAAATTAAGGTACTATAATAACACAACAATAGTTATTTTCAGGTAACTCTGGTCCTTTCGACATTGTTATTCAAACGTTAAAATTGGGCGCTCGGTTCAAAACAGATGTTGTTTTACCATATATGTATGCACTACTCAGTATTTAACAGGGAGTCTAAATTACTAAGTAGCTTTCGAAATGAGACGCCAAATTATTAGAAAATTATAAATAATTCTTGTTTAGTTTACAGTGGTAGCGTCAACATTTAATTTTGGAAGTAAGATAAATTTTATAAACATACACCAATGTTAATAACCCTACTAATATTATAAATGTCAATGTATGGATGTTTGGATGTTTGTTGCTCAATCACGTCCTAACGTATGAACGGATCGGGCTGAAATTACTTTTTATCCCGGAAAAACAATGGGAACAACGGAAACTTCGCGGGTAACACCGCGAGGTGCTGCTAGTCTGACATATTTTTTCAGCCATCTGCCACTCATATCTTTCATCCTGAAAACGTTTTATTAAAGAGAAAGCAATATGCCGCAACCAATCTTGTAAGATGGCTAAACCCGTGTACAAAGGTACATCCTTAGTTCGATACGTTTGGTGTTAATACCAAAACCATTCGGTACACCCAGAGAATCGACTTTCTAAAGTAGTCTCCCAACTAGGGGCGCAAATCGCAACGCCGATTGGCCATTATGCAAATCGCATACTAACAACGCTCCCCGGGGCGCCTTGCATATTTCACAGGATTATACTGGGTTACGCCAATGAGTGACGTCACCACCGAACGTAATGTGACGTCATCGCCGTACGTAATATGTGGGCGGGTGGTAAATTGGCTTTTGCCTCTCGAAGTTTCCCTCTTGATGCTGTTGCGAAGTTGGCACTTGAAACAAATGACGATACCTTGTAGGAGTTAGCGTAATGTCGTAACTGATTCAGGGACTTCATGAATCGTGGGTTCGTAGCGTCATATGTATGGATATTATACGCGAGATACCTGTCCTTAGTTATTTCGTACAAGCCGTTTGATCGATTCCGGGTTTGAAATTTGACACACATACATAATTATGTATTATCTATTTACCATACGTTATCTTTAGAATGTATGTTTGTAGTGATATGAGGATGTAACATCATAGCATAGCTTTGCCATTTAGTTCATTTAGTTATTCTACCGCTTAGTAGCAAAGTACAAACATTATTAGTGTGTCAGTTTGAAGGGCAATGCTTCCTAATAAATTACAGAGCCAAAAAATAAATCCTACTGCCCACTAATATTATAAAGGTCAATGTATGGATGGTAAGATATTTGGATGTTTGTTGCCTAATCACGCCGTAGCGTACGAACGGATCGGGATGAAATTTGATACACAGATAGATTATGCTCTGGAACAACACAGGCTACTTTTTGTCCCAGGGATATAATGGGAACTACCCGTGTAAAACTCCGGGGTGCTGCTAGTTATGTCATGTATCTGGCTGAAGAGGAAGGAGATAGAAAACTTTTAGCACGAAGAAAGATGAACTGATTGTTTGTACAGAAGATTTCTGATCTGAAGCAAGGTTGGGAGCTTGAATTAGTATGGTCATTGGTATTGTTGCTTAACTTAGCGAGTAACGAGCCACCGTATTCTAAAACTTGACTAAAGCTATTTTCCCTCAATTTTCCTTGTTTCTGCCCTGCTCAACTCACGTCTCACTTACTCCAGCTTATCTGGCGTCAAATGAACTCACGACTGAGTCTAAGAAAAGTTTACAATATTTTTAGTAATTACATTTTTTAATAATAAAAAAAATATTAAGAAACTTTTTTAATACAGTCCAAACCTATATAATTATATTTGGACTATTGAAGTAGTCTCACAAATACTAAGAATAGTAAAAAGAGTAACTTCAAATCAGTACAAATTGTTTCGATTTTGGCGGCGGCAAAATATTTCTACACCAAGCTTAAGTCAAGTTTGTAATATTGTTTAAAATTGCTTTTAACTCAAGTTGAAATCGGTTTCTGATGTTTTTGATGTTAAATATTATTGTTTAATTTGCGTAAAACTTATTAAGTGTTTGGATTAAGGCAGTAAATTTCAATATTTATACACATTATCCAACGACCTGTAAGGGAAACTTCCACTAGCAGTACCTGTGATACAGCGCAGTAAAGCTTAAGTACAAACTACTCGTATTACTGAATTAAGTCACCACAATTACTACACAAAGCTAATTTAATCAGATGAATGGCTCGCGAGCCAATAATTCTGTTTTATTGTGCTATGCGTCTACCTGCTGGTACCTAGTTAAAATGTTAAGGGCCAGCTGCACTTAAGTTAACCACTAGATTTGTGGTATCGTTTGTTATTATTTACCATTTATGTTATTGTTGGTTGTTGTTTTGAACTGTTGAAAAGTTACGGGTGGTCTATTTAGGAGAATGCCAATTGACCCAGAGATCATTTTCCACGCGCACCACTGTTTTTTTTGAAGTCATATGCGTAAAACTGACATGTACCTATAGAATCTTTGTCGTACTCGTATCTATGTGCCATAGAGGCCATGTCCTGAAGAGATGAACTGATTTTGATTAAATTTTTTGTTTGAATTAGTAGAAATAGATAGATAGATAGATACTCTTTATTGTACACACCAAAAGAAAACAGATATACAGACAAAGAAAAACAATAATAGCTAGTGCCACAACAGGCGGCCTTATCGCTGAAAGCGATTTCTTCCAGGCAACTTTTAGTTGTGGTAGGACTTTTAGCAGAGTCCGCCTGGGGAAGTACCACACCTTTGCCAATTATTCTACCGCCAAGCAGTAATGTGCAAACATTACTGTGTTCCGGTTTGAAGGGCAATGTTTCCAGAGAAATTACAGGGCTTAGAGATATAACAACTTAGATCTCTGGGTGACGAGCGCAGTGCAGTGCTAGGTAATGATTTGGACTCTTCATGTTCCAATAGCTGCGTGTCACTGTGCTATTATGTGGCAGGCATGTTGCTTACCATCAGGCACATGTCCTGCTCGTCTCGTCACTCTTTATTAAAAAAAAAAAAAACCTTTGGGTGGAAATGGTTTTTGAAATTTTTAATAGTTAATTAAAAATAGTTAAATTTATCACATACGAGTATAGCAAAAACATTGCCGTTCGTTGCTCTGTTGTATAATGAAAATCGGACCGAGAGGGCCGGTGCCACAAAATGGTGAAAAACATTTTTTTTGACAATTTCTACTGGGTATACCGGTTATCAAATGAAAGGTCTAGAGTAGTAGAATGCAGACAACACTTTTCTATGACAAATTTCAAATCCAACATGATCGGAGATGACACAAAATCTCTAATTTTGTTCCTGTTGATGCAAATTTCTCACTTATGCTTCCAGTCTTCTTGTAAATAAATATGACTTAATATAATTACGTTTCTTTTAGTATTAAAGTCTACTAGTCAGAACCTTTGATTTCACAATCGTATGTTCAAATCAAACGTTCAATTTTTCCTAGTGCAGAGCAAACGTTACTCATTACCATTGGTGTGAATTGTGAAAAAAAACATTGTGAGGAAACTGATATGTTTCTCGGAAGATATCTTGGTAGGATACACGTCATCTACCTCGCATTTTGCCGACGTGGTTTGAATTTGGGTATTGGTCACTTTTAACAGAGAGTAAAGACGGTGGTTATATGATGGGCTATGGTATGTAGATACATACATTTACCTACAAATACATATTTACACTTCATCAGTTGGTAGAATTATAGCACACACATGTTTCTCACATGATAGAATATGCACTCAAACTTTGAAAACTTTTTAAGTCGTAATGCCTAAATAGTACATTATGATATAAGTGCGGTAAGTTGATAATTACAGCCGAGGCTTTATTGCTAGCTCGAGCCGAAGGCGAGAGCTATAATTAGCAGAGGCTGTAATTATCAAAGCGCACGTATGTCATACGACGTTTTATAACATATTTGCGAGGAAATAAACAAAACCCTGACGACATTTTCAAATAAAAACAATACAGCGAAAAAAAAACGCGCGGAATAATATTTACTTGATCACAGATCACAACACATGAGCACAGAGTAAGTAATCACTATGGATCACAGATTAGCAATGCGCGCGCATCGGCGCCTTTTTTTTTTAAGCAACGGCACAGAACCAGCCGGTATGCCATTAATAATAAAGTAAATTAATATTTTTGTGTTTTGTTACAGAAAAATTAAAGTAATTTATGGTCTAAATTAATTAAATTAACGAATTTAATAATTCTTTATTATATTTTACCTCTCAAAGTTAATTTTATTCATAAAATGTTGACCACACTTTTCTGACATAAAAACTCTTTACTAAGATTTAAAAAGGTACCGTTCGTTTTAGACGGAGCATATCTCTCTACCTAGTCTGTGGACGGAACATTTTGAAACCGTGCGTTTTACATTACACATTCAGCACTAGTGCGTAATAAGATACATTACGATACAGAAATTGGTCCAATAAGAGACCCTTTACGAGCAAATATGTTATAAAGTAAATTTACTAAATTTACTTTATAACATATTTGCTCGTAAAGGGTCTCTTATTGGACCAATTTCTGTATTGTAATGTATCTTATTACGCACTAGTGCTGTAATGTGTAATGTAAAACGCACGGTTTCAAAAAGCTCCGTCCACAGACTAGGTAGAGAGATATGCTCCGTCTAAAACGAACGGTACCTTTTTAAATCTTAGTAAAGAGTTTTTATGTCAGAAAAGTGTGGTCAACATTTTATGAATAAAATTAACTTTGAGAGGTAAAATATAATAAAGAATTATTAAATTCGTTAATTTAATTAATTTAGACCATAAATTACTTTATTTTTTCTGTAACAAAACACAAAAATATTAATTTACTTTATTACTAATGGCATACCGGCTGGTTCTGTGCCGTTGCTTAAAAAAAAAAGGCGCCGATGCGCGCGCATTGCTAATCTGTGATCCATAGTGATTACCTACTTACTCTGTGGCTCTGTGCTGTGATCTGTGATCAAGTAAATATTATTCCGCGAGTTTTTTTTCGCTGTATTGTTTTTATTTGAAAATGTCGTCTGAGTTTTGTTTATTTCCTCGCAAATATGTTATAAAACGTCGTATGACATACGTGCGCTTTGATAATTACAGCCTCTGCTAATTATAGCTCTCGCCTTCGGCTCGAGCTAGCAATAAAGCCTCGGCTGTAATTATCAACTTACCGCACTTATATCATAATGTACTATTACTTAATAGAAACACGACAGTAAGGCCCTGACCACACATGCTACTTTTTGCAGCAAAATCGCGCGATTTAGCAGCTAACGCGGAAACGCGCGCTTTAGCAGCTGAAGCGGAAACGCGCGATTTAGCAACTTTTAGAAGCTGCATCGCGATGCAGCGACTGTTTGCGGCTGTTTGCGTCTGTCGCGGCCGCCGAGCAATTGTTCCGTTCAGTGTTGCTAACTTGGATTTTTAAAAAGTGTAGACAGGTTTAAAAATACGTAGAATAATATTAAATTATGTAAAGTTTATAGAACTGCGTACTTTTTTTTTGAAGTAGTAAGGTAGTAAATGTAGTGTACCAATGTAGTTAGGTGCAGGGTTTTTAACTTGTCTGTGTAGGATTTACGTCGAAGAGTATATGGCCATATTGTCGCTTTTCTTTGCAGACTTTCAAGTAAATCGATATCTTTTTTGAAGTAGGTAGTCCTCACATATGTTTCATAAATTTGAAGAAACATTTCTATAGTTATAGATTGAAAGGATTGAGAATGACGTAAAGAAAAGAGTTTGCTTTCTGTACAATTGCAGAAATGTGTTCTTCGCATTTTAATTTTTTTATTTTAAAAAGGGCAGAGCCTTTATTAACAAAACTTAAATACAATGAGAACTACACTACGTTACATACCTAACTAACTACTTACACTAAGCACACCTGAATTATCCATAGACCAATGAAGGACTACAGATAATCAAGATATTCAAACCCACTACCAATCGGAAGCGTACCCAGCATGCTTGCAATAATAGTCATGCACAATAGTCATGCCGTCAGGTCTTTTGCCATCGTCACGCCCAAGGCCAATCGGTTCGAGTATGGCTGTTATAATTTAATTTAATTATAACACCGAGGTCTTTTTGCTAATTGATTGAGGATTTACAATTATATAAATTTATAACTTTACGACCATGGACGTACGCTGGAAAATAAATACCACTAAAGTGCATAACAACTTTTAATTTATTCCCGAGAATATTTTTATTCGTGTTAAGAACAGACATTAATAATTGTAGATATACGTTAAAAGCAAAAACACGTAAAGTTGGCCACACTGAATCGAAAGTGTAGTTTTGTTTAAATTTAGAGCAACCACAGTATAAAAAAAATGCCAGTAGGACGACTAGCTTTTTTCATTTGGGAGAAAAGCTAACAGTGTTATCTACTAGCGATAAGGCCACCGCTTGTAACACTAGTTTTATTGTTATTCGTGTTTTTGTTTATGGTGTATACAATAAAGAGTATCTATCTATCTACTATTCGTAGCTACTTTTGTCTCTACTATATTAAAGCTTTAATTATTATTTAATTATTTACTGAGCAATTCCCTGACCCAGTAGGGATTTTAACAATTTAAAATTTAATTTTTTTTTGTAATAATGAAAAAATAATGTTTAAAAATTTGTATATCTTTGATGAGTATAAATACAATAGTATCTAGTGTAATTCTGATTTTTCCCGCTAAAACACTAACGACTGACATGACGTCACTGACCGCAAAACATTGGCCATGATCTATGATTGCATGTCCAGTTTATGTATTTTTGTAGGTACTTTTACTTGAATACAAACAATCAAAATCGTCGTCGCTAAGATCGCAAACTATAATTAAAATGCAGAGAAGCAAAAAACTACTTAAAAAGGGTACTAATTATTGCCTAAAATATAAAAAGCATAAATAACTAAAAAGCATAAAATTCTAACATAAATATGTCCATGAACCTTTTACATAAGAATACTAATACAAAGACAATGAATTCAAAATGTTATATAATAAAGATGTACGAGCTTCAATCAGATTTTAGCAAGCTTTCGACATAATCTACTGATTTTTGCCTTGAACTTTAAATACGGAAAGTGACGGAGCTTGTCTTATTTCCACGGGCATGGCATTCTACAACTCAACTGCTTGGAATGCAAAAGATTTGCCGTAGAATGTTTTGCAACGTGCAGAGGGCGCTTGCAGGGACAAATTATAGGTTGATAAAAGATTACGTGAGAGTACGCTACTGTAAAATGTAAAGCAGTCTTTCAGATATCGTGGTGTGGCAGTGTAAAATCAGTATTCCGAAGAAAGCAAATGGGGAGCCACTTGAGCTGTAGGAAAAAAAATCAATAAACAGTTGCAAATGAGGTATTTGAAAACTAGCCAAGTCAGATCTTAGTTTTGAACCAATTATCCTGAGAGTACAGTTTCATTTATTATTAATATATTTCAGGATCGCCCATTGAACTTTTCACCCAAGCACCCATTTTGATCGCACTTTTTTTGTTGTTCTGTAATAAATTCTGTAAGTAATATTTATTTTGATTTTAATTTTACATTTATATTTTTGATGGGATATTGTCGTCCTACTGGTTTTTCATTATACTGTGACTGAGTCGCCTGCAACTGCCGCTGCATCACGCTTCCGAAAAACGCGAGTCGCAGCTACTTTTTGAAGCGGGATGCAGCGACTAGACGCTTGTCGCAGCTTCTTTTTGAAGCAGGATGCAGCAGCTAGACGCCTGTCGCAGCTACTGAAAGTAGCTAGTGTGAACAGGCTGTAAGATATACTCCAAATAAATATTCTTTGAAGCGCGATAACTGTTGCTTAAGTTAACATTCGATTTAACTGTAGTGTAACCGGTCTCAAAGCAAGTATTTACTATTGCTTAGTTTTATTACTCTACAAATTATGTTAGTTTAAGTTCGCAGAGCCGACTAACGCGCTTAACTCACAACACACATGTTCTTGTAGGTGGAGTTTACATTAATTCCCCTGTACATACTATTTAACTCTCTATTGTAAAATATATTACGCAATCTACCTACAGAAATACTACAGAATGGTAATTTTAAGCAAATACACCTAGCAAGCAAATTACTAAACGTTCCCATAACTGGGAGGCGAGGCTTTCTCTCGCAAGGAGAGAGCTAAAGCTAAAATCCAACAAGCTATTTTCATCTCCTCATCATCAATCATCATCAACAGCCCACTAAACGTTACCACTGCTGGGACTCGGGGCCTTCTCTCGCAAGGAGAGGGTTAAGGCCAAAATCCACTACGCTGGCCCAGTGCGAGTTGGTGGATGACACATGACTTCGAAAGATTCTAGGTACATGTCGGTTTCTTCACGGTGTTTTTCCTTCACCGTTTTAAGTTAGCGGCATTACGCACATGACTTCGAAAAGACAGTGGTGCGTGTGGGGTTTGAACCCGGGGTCTCCGGATCGGCAGGCGCCGTTCTCCCGACTAGACCAGCCGTAACTTTTCATCTCCTACTTCCTACTAATATCATAAATTTTAATGTTTGTTGCTCAATCACGTCGTAACGTATTAACAGATCGGGTTGAAATTTCGAACACATTTATGTTGTAGCCTGGAAGGATTTTTTTATCCCAGAAAAAATAACAGGAACGGGAAATACGCGGATAATATAATGCTGGCGTTAATATGGCTCAGAATTTTAAGCACAATGGGGCGCCCAAAGACGCGGTCTCACAGAAAACCCAGCAATGATAATCTCACTGTCATCATTATTGGCCTAGTATTAGAGTTCTATGGTATTTTTGTTCGCAGTATTTCGTATTTTCAACACCTGCGTTTTGTAGTTTCGCCAAATTTAATAACGTTGAAACTATTGTCAACCTGTTAAAGAATAAATAAAACATTATTAAAATAACACTACATTTTGTAACTATTCATACAATATGGCCTCGTGGCTTAGTTGGTAGTAGCTCTGCCTGCGAAGCCGAGGGTCGTGGGTTCGATTCCCACCCAGAGCAAATATTTGTGTGATGAATTCAAATGTTTGCACTGTGTCTAGGCGTTTCTATATGTATAGAAAGTATGTATTTAAAACTATATAAGTATTATGTCAGCTATCTGGCCGCCACCATACAAGCTTTGCTTAGTTTGGGGTCAGATGGTGTTCTGTGTGAATTGTCCACCAATATTTATTTAATATATTTAACTAATATTATAATCCCTAAAAATACTCCTTTATGCGACAGCTGATGTTGAAAAACACATACCTACGCTACATCTTATAGTATTAAAATTACGGAAATTGGAATAACGTGGGTAAAACAGTGGGGAAAAGTGATATGATTTCGTAGTTGAAGTTCCAAATGGACTGACGAAGAGGTTTGTGAATCGGTTTTTTATAGGTAGGTAAGCACCCTCCATGAACACCTATTCATTCGCTCTATGTATGCGAAGTTATTTTTTAAATTAATTTTATTTTTAACGATATACAAAGTTACGGCTGGTCTGGTCGGGACAACGGCAACTATCGGTCCAGAGCGGAGTGAAACCCATGAAAGAAAACATCGTGAGAAAACCGACACGTTCTTAAAATCTTTCGAGGTCATGCATCATCCACCAAACCGCACTGAGCCAACGTGGTGGAGTATGACCTTGACTCTTTATTTGCGAGAGAAGGCACCGAGTCCAAGCAGTGGTAACATTTATGCTAAATTATGCTGTTGTGGCTGGCCTGGTGGCTTAGTTGGTAGTAAGTCTGCCTGCGTAACCGTGGGTTATGGGTTCGATCCCCACCCAATGCTAATATTTGTGCGATGGACACAAATATTTGTCGTGTGTCTAGGTATTTTCTGTGTATAATAAAAATGTATTTCAATATATGTAATGTCCACCAATATAAATCTATACTATACTAATATTATAAAGCTAAAGTTTGTTTGAACGCTAGGATCTCGGAAACTACTAGACCGATACGAAAGATTATTTTTTGTTGGATTCTCCATTTATCGAGGAAGGCTATAGGGTATATAACATTACGCTACTACCAATAGGTACGGAGTATGAGTGAAGAATGTAAAGAAAACGGGGGAAAATATTTATCTTCGAGAGCTTTAGTTCCGTGAATTTAAATTCTCTTTGGTCGCTGAAGTCTGTGACGGCGCGTGTCATAATTTGAAGTTTGTGTCATTTGAAGTAATCAAAGTTCTACAACAATGCATTGTTGCTTATTTACGTATTTTTAGGGTTCCGTAAAACGTAATAAAGTGGCCAGCAATGGAAATTTTAGTATGGATTTTCCTCAAATAGACGCGGGTGAAACCGCGGGGCACAGCTAGTGTATTATATTTAAAGAAGAACGAAATCAACAAATTACCGAATTACCCAATCGATGCACGAGAAAACCAACAAGAACGCGGTAACAATGAGAAATGGTGTTAGGCTTCGCCGCAAATTCGTACCGTAACAAAGTTAAGGAAAGTGGTCGAACTTTATCGGGATTTCGCTATTTTAACGACACCGCTTCGAGACGGGAAGACCCATAAAAAAGGCTAAAAGGTTGGATTAGAACACACCGGACAAATAGGTGTTCAACCTTCGAAGGAGGTTAAAGAGATAGGTGACTGCAAAAGGTATTTATTCGATTTATAGCTTTAAACGTTCGATTCCCACCTAGGACAAATATTTGTGAGACGAATCCGGGTTGTATGTTCAGTGTTGGGGTGTTTCTTTGTATCATAAATGTATATTTACGATTTTCAAAGTACTAGCAGTGCTCTGCGGTTGCACTCGCGTAATTACTGTTCGCGTTATTTTCCCGGGATAAAAAAATGGTTGTCTGTAAAGTCGGTTTACTGACGATAGTTGAACGTGACAACGTCTAGTATTTGTGTTAAGCGCCATCTAGGTAAAACATTCTGAAGCTTTTTGAAAAGCTGTTCAAAACGCCATCTCTGTGTACATCATTGTACTAGCACAAGTTCTTAACTTCATATCGTCGCTTTTCTAAAACATGGACAGACTCCTTGAACGTAATACACATTTCACTCACTAGATGGTGCGAAAAGTAATAAGCCGAGGTAACGGCGGTAAATATTATCTAATCTATGGCGGTAACGTTACATGACGTCATGTTTTGCGGGCGTGCAGCCGGCTTCATCGAATTATAAGACGTTATCACGTCAAAAAGCAGCTAATGTTACTATTTATATCTCCGAGAAAACAAAGTTTTATGATGATTCGTTTAGTAGTTTTCGCATGAAACCGTAACGAACAAACCTACATTCAAATTTGTAATATTACTAGCAACGCCCCGCGGTTTTGCCCGGGTAGTTCCCGGTCCCGTTATTTTCCCGGGATAACGAGTAGTCTATGTGTCCTTCCAAAATCTGTGTTCGAAATTTCACCCAGATCCGTTCAGACGTGTTTGAGCAATAAACATCCAAACATTTATAACGTAACAAATAGCGTAATATAAGTAACGGTGGTCCAGTCGGGAGAACGGCGACTGCCGATCCGGAGACCCCGGGTTCAAACCCCACACGTACCACTGTCTTTTCGAAGTCATGTGCGTAATGCCGCTAACTTAAAACGGTGAAGGAAAACATCGTGAGGAAACCGACATGTACCTAGAATCTTTCGAAGTGTCATGTGTCATCCGCCAACCCGCACTGGGCCAGCGTGGTGGATTATGGCCTTAACTCTTTCCTTGCGAGAGAAGGCCCCGAGTCTCAGCAGTGGGAACGTTTAGTGGGCTGTTGATGTTGAAATAGCGTAATAATATATATGTCATCATCATCACCAGCCCGTTGTCGTCCACTGCTGGACATAAGCCTTTCCAATGTTGCGCCACCAAATCCGGTCCTCGGCTCTCCGCATCCATCCGCTTCCTGTCACGTTCTTCGAGACGTCCCGTGGGGCGGCCTCCCGCTCGGTGGACCGACGACCTGAAAATACATATATATAAGCGTATATAAATAATAAGCGTAACAGATAGACGGACAGACAGAATTACTTTAAGTAGGCACAATGTTTAGTATGGGGCTACATAGTGAGAAATTACCAATTTACAGTCGCATTAAAAATGAGTCATTTCGGTACCATTCGGTCATTTTCGGAATGTTGCTTTCCAAAAATCAATGAAAATGCAGAAATGTTTAGTTTGGTTTGCACTATGATTAAGTCGTGGTAGCTTATTTGTGTAAACGTCAGATCTTACAATCAACAACGGCTTTGAATCCCAACTCCTCCTACTGATTAAATTTTCACGTGATGTACAAGGTTTCACTTTCATTAGCTTTATTTCTATAAAAACAAGAAAAACATCATGAGGAAACCGACATGCTTTAAGACAAAGACATTATACATACATGCGTCATATGCGAAAGCGCACTAGGCCAGCGTGGTGGATTAAGGCCTTGTCTCACTCCGTATGAGTAAAGGCTGCAAGTCAAAGCACCGTGAACATAAAGTGAACCGCCTACGCTATGCACCTTCGATTTAAAAGAGTACAAATATGTTACATGTTGTTAAGCTTGTTTATACTGAAGTTTATTTTCCACAATTGCCTTTAGAATGTATCCACTCAAGCTTGTATTAACCCTGGGGCACACAAGTTCCTGACAGTTACAATGTCTGATTACAGTGACATGTTACAGCGTAATTTCACAATGACACGCGCTACGAACAGTCACACTGTCAAGATAATAGTATTAACTTCCTCAAAGAGTAGCACATATTTGATTTAAACAAGTATCCTTTCTTGACGCGAGACAAACGTTTAAAACTTTGAGTATTATAATTTGTCTCAGGATAAAATGATATGGCGTTAAAACTATACGTTACTGCCGTGGTATACTCGTAGTGCCCGGCTTACATTATTCCAGTCCAGCGATCGAATCCAGCGCTGGATTGCTTACTGGAAAAATGTAAACCGGCACCGGAAAGCATCAATCCAGTGCCAATACTTTCCAGTGACGGTTTACATTTTTCCTGTAAGCAAACCAGCGCTGGATTCGATCGCTGGACTGGAATAATGTAAACTGGTCATAACAGCTAAACGAAACGTTGACTTATATCATTGAAACAAAAAAATCGTTGTGTAACATTGGGCGAAATAGCAGTGATCTATCAACATAATATTACCCAGGTATTGTTACAAAAATCCGTGAAGATAAATGAGTTTCAAATTAATATGTGTACTTATCTACCATCAGGTCAAAAGGTTGCGAAGCGCATGCCCTATTAAACAATAAAAAATATTATTTGCGCCATCTCAACAATGCGCACGTATCGGTCAGATCCCGAAGGTATTCTCAGGCTGAAATTTCGCATCATTTGTAGGCTTTTTATTGGCCGAACAACGTGTGTACTATGTCAGACCAGTATACGTTAATCGCATATGGTTATACGTTTTGTGCCGTAAACTACGTTTGTGTCAGTGTAAATAAATAAATAAACAAATATTGGTGAACAATTCACACACAACACCATCTGACCCCAAACTAAGCAAAGCTTGTATGATGGCGGCCAGATAGCTGATGTATAATACTTATATAGTTTAAATACATACTTATTATTTATTATTTATTTATTTATTTATTAATTAATTAATTAAAACGGCAAGTCGCCAATTACAATAATTAACATAATTCAACAAATCCGTCCAATATCTCCAATGTAATAAATTTTAAATAATAAATCAATCAAAATATGTCAGAAATGTTAAAAAATAATAATTATTAATGAATGAATAGTTAGTTAATAAACAGTTTACACGTGAGATTCACAATATGACAAACAACCTGACATTACACGAGGCCATGTGTCATCAAAAATGTCACATTCCGGATTCGCCTTCAAGAGAGCGTTGAGCGCGGTGAGAGTGCGCGGGATGGGCGACCTGGAGTGGACCGTGGTGCGGTAGCGGGGCACAGCGAACAGGTTGTGGTACTTACCGCGACAATAGTTGTCGGGTACGTAGATTCTACATGACTCCTCGTGCAGTTCTGGAGCGTCAATGTCCCCACGAATAAGTTTACATATAATTTTCAGCTGCTGGTTTTCCCGACGAACCTCCAAAGAATTGTAATTCAGGCAACCGAGCAAGAAATTCGTAGGATACAAGAAAGGATAGTATCCATAGATACGTTTATATAAATATCTAAGGAACGCTTTTTGCACTTTTTCAATTTGAAGTACGTACTTTTTCTCATAGGGATTCCAAACAGACGAAGAACTTTCTAGTTTAGAACGGACTAGGGCTCCGAAGATCAAGCCGATGACCTGGGGATTTTTTAAATCTTTAGCATTCCTGAGCACAAACCCCAAACGTCTAAATGATTCCTTCGTTAGTTCATTTATGTGGTCATGAAATGTCAATCCCTGGTCAAATATAACGCCCAGATCCTTCATTTTAGCGGAGCGAGTTATAACACTCCCGTCTATTTTATAATCGAAGTGCATTGGATATCGCATGCGGCCAAAAGACATTACATTACATTTAGAAGCATTAAACTCCGCTGCGTTCTTCAAACACCACTGTACTATCGCATTTATATCTCTCTGTAAAGCCAAACAGTCCGCATGAGACTTGATCTCAGCGAACAGTTTCAGGTCGTCAGCATAGAGAAGACAGCGTGCGAATTTCAAAGCAGCAGGCAGATCGTTTATCATTATCAAAAACAGGAGCGGCCCCACTATTGACCCCTGACTCACTCCAGAACGCGTATGATAGGGCTTGGATTCGTACAAACCAAGTCTAACAAACTGCTGGCGATCTCGAAGGTAATCGGCAATCAGTTTAAGAAGCCCTGGGGCAAATCCTATGCCTGCAAGCTTAGCCAGCAGAATGTCATTGTTGACCCTATCGAACGCCTTCCGGAAGTCGAAGTAGAGTACATCCACCTGAGAGCCACGATCCAGACAAGTGGAAACATAATTTGTAATGACAAGTAGGTTACTGTCGACCGACCGCTTGCGCCTAAAGCCATGTTGCGCGTTACAAAGGTATTTTTCGACTTGATCATACACATATTTGTGTATAATATTCTCAAATACCTTTGCCGGTGAAGACAAGATAGCAATCGGCCGGTACTCCTCGACGTCAAGCTTATTACAGCCTTTTGGAATGGGGCAGACTCTAGACACTTTCCAGTGAGAAGGATATCGTCCTGTTTTTAATGCGGTATTGAAAATATGGCAGAGCGGAACGGAAATAGAACTAGTGGCCTTTAGTTTATTTATACCAAACATGACGTCACTCTGAGTAAATTGGGTGATATTTACAAAATTACTATCTGCACCACTGTCTAAATCATATGCAGCTTCAGCACTGAGTGTCGGTTTGGCCAACAAGAAGACACTAGCAAAATAATTGGCAAATGCTTCAGCAGCGTCCACTCCTGTCAATGTCACACCTCTGTATGAGACCGTAGGCTCAAAACCGCCTTTAGAGCGAAGACTAGATATGTGACGCCGGCGTGGCGTGGTGGCAAAAATGGCGTGGTTCCGCCCTGATTTGATTATACATAGTGTAGCAGTGTTTTTTAATAAAATGAGTGACAATAAGCACACAGTCTCTCTAATGGTAAGCGGTAGTTGTCGTATATTGTTTATTTACGACAAGTACCGCTTACAACACTTTACAACATAAACAACAGATATATTCACAGAACAGAAATCAAGTAGAAGGCTCGTAGCTGAATCTCACTAGGGAAACCACCGTATCACGTTTGCACACAAACGTGGTTTTGATATATTTTAAACACATTGAAACAATGCAAGTGATCTGTCCCATAGTGACGAACCTAAAATGATGTATTGCATTTAGTTACGTACTCAAAAATGAACCCTATTGCTAAATGCAATAAATCTGTTATTGTCAACTATTCAAAATGTTGTTACGACTTTCTTGGATAACTCAATTTTATCTAATTACAGAAAAAAGCACCGTATCCTGAATGTGACTAAGTCGCTTATTTTGTACCATTATCAGGATTTTTAGGACGTATCGAATACATCATTGCTACGAACTTTCTAAACTCAACCTTAGTAGAATAGAATAAGGTGGTAACTATTATCATCTTTCAAAAATGTAAGTTGTTTTCACTAGTGCGCACTAGATGTCACTAATTGTAAGATTAGTGACATCTAGTGCTCACTAGTTCTGCTACTTCATACTAGATGGCACTTTATGTAATTTATGCAACTATGAACGCTACCTTCTTTAAAATAAGGGATTCGTAAATATAAGCCGGTCGTGCTGATAGTGATAAGACAATGCTGTAGCATTTTCATTACATTATCGATATTACGTTATTCAGTTTACGTACCTATCGTATAATTTAATCATAATATTATGATTAAATTTGTTCATGTACCATCTTAATTTTATTAACTATAGAGTGTAGCGTAACAGAGTTTTGTAAAAGAACGTAATTACTAGGAAGAAACTAAAAAATACTCGGAGGAAACTAAATAAATATATAATATACTAGCGGCCCGCTCCGGCTTCGCTCGAATAATAACCTAGATATCAACTGCAGCGCCATCTGCCGGGCTGATTTGTGAATGTAAACCTTCCAGGCTACCCAAACGTATACAAAAAAAAATCATTCAAATCGGCCCAGCCGTTTAGGAGGGGTTCACTAACAACGAAAAGTGGCATTGATTTTTATATATATAGATAACTTAAGTAAATAAAGTAATGATGAAATTGGTCTTGGCAAGTAGCACTAAAATTTGTATTTTAGTCGAATGATATTTTTCTTGAGTGAGGTAAAGATAAATAAATATAGGTGAAACATTTACACACAACACCATCTGACGCTAAACTAAGCTAAGCTTGTAATATGGCGGCCAGATAGCTGTTATAAATACTTACTTATTATACATAGAAACACTCAGATACAGTCAAAATATTTGAATCCATCACACAAATATTTGCACTGGGTGGGAATCGAACCCACAATGTAAGGAAATAGTTATTTTCTTTGAGGGACGACTTTGTCATTTAAGTTGTTGTCAGTAAAAATTCAAGATGTTTTTATAACCATGAATAGAAACTTTTTTTCGAGGAGTAGAAGCCGCTGAATTTATGTGGAAATTATCATAACATTTTATGTGGAAACAACTATGATATGAGGTTAAAGGTATGATTACAGGATTTTAGGTTTTTATAAAATGAACCATAGCCAAAATGGGGGTTTAATGTAAGAAATAAACACGCATACACGAAAACATATAATTATTTTGGTCGGTATTGCTGTTTCGTCCTATTTCCTTTTTTTTTTAATTATAAAATCGCTGTCTAAAAAGTGCTCAGAGCAAATCGTGCTTGTTTTGGAAGGAAACCAATTTTGTCTTCCTGTAGCTTCTATCCATTTCTCCTTAACAACGGGACTTTTAGGAAAACTGAAATGATAAAATGTATTTTTTTCAAATAAAACGTTAAATTATTAAAATACTAAATAATAAAAGATAATATTATATTTGTTTCACACAACTGTACAAGTTAGAAATATCGATATTAGCAATTTCAACAGCTGTCCCATCCTTCACTGAGTAGCGCTACTCAGTAGCGCTACTCGCATGCATAGAATGATCGAGAATATCACATATAGTTTGAATGAAAATGGACCTTATTACAATGACGTTATAGTTGACTTCCTTTAAATCATTTCTCTCTTTAAGCTAATATTAACTTATTTTCACAATAAAATCAAAATTAAATAAAATAGGACTTACCGATGGTACGATATGCCTCCTTTTATTATCAATTGAGTAAAAGTAAACCAATTGAATAAATGTAAGAATTTATATTGACAACTGTTCGATCTTTCCCATACAAAATTTCACAAAGGAATGCTCTTCAACGGCTTAGCTCCATCTACTTATAGCGCCAACCCCTCTAAAACTCTTTTGAAATGGCGGGTAGAAGTGAATGGTATCCCACCGGCGCCCTCTACACTAAATGACACGTATATAAACTCAAATCCCAGTATTAAATATAATACTATAGTGAAATACACGGTAAACAAAATAGAGGTGATAACACGGCCCTCCTGCGCACGCTGCCAACCTTGGCAGTGTCACAGTCTGGTGTAGTTGCTGTGAACAAAATACACAATTTATTCATTTTATCAAAGTTAATTTTACTCTTCCAGTATTATCCACTTAAGATGAGTAACTTTCCCAAGCAGTTGCGCTGTCACATTGTCGCAACTCAAGGTACGTCATTATTACCACATTCTCCATAAATCCACTTAAGACGAGTAATGAATAGCTTTCCCAAGCAGTTGCGCTGTCTCATTGTCGCAACTCGAGGTACGTCACTACATTACCCACATTCTCCATAAATCTCAAACATACACCTTTCCCTAGCTGCCGCCTGGTAACTCTAGATACGCGGCATTAAAGTCATAGTCAAAGTCAAAGTCAAAGTTCATAATGTTCACTCTTAATGCTTTCTCTAGCAGTTACACTCTTAGGCCGACACAAGGTACGTCAGTTTATGTCCAAGGTATTACGGTTTCACACTAACGCTTACTTTGTCAATGGATCGAAGCCATTGCACTTCACGATGTTATTCAAACGTTAACTCATCAGCAATCAATCATAATACCCGACAACATCCTAGAGCCATTGCACTGCTCGATTGGGTTTGCCTTTTAATTACATATATCTCCAAGTCTACTAATCGTACCTATTCAAGGTTTCATATTTTTCTCACATGTGGCCTTCTATGTAGTTTTTATAAACGCTCCCAAGTGATATTTATAGCGAATTAAAGGGTCTCATTTTTTTAAACAATACCAAACAATTCATTGGTAACGTACATAGCTCGGCATCATCTGACTAAAATCTTTCTAATTTCAACCATAAGGGTATCTTATAACTGCACTGAATATAACCACTTTGTAACCCAACTACGGTAACCAAATTCAAATCAAAGATGTAACACTTTCTATTACTGTATTATGTTTTAAAATGCATGACCTTTTTCAAACAGTTTCCCTGAAAGATATTTAAACCAATATCCAACTGATTTACACTTTTTATCTATGGTTGCTGTGCCTCGCAACAACTCTTCCACAAAATAAGCTACTTCTCATAAAGTTTCATAAAACAGTATCCACAAACTTAAAAAAAAACCGAAGGTGTTTCATTCTACGAAATGGTCTGATTGCAGTTCCCGGAATTGAAGGTTTTTTTTACAGTACCCCCTAACGAGATAATAATTAATAGTTTTAACTTGTCGGTGATATGCAAAAATTTCATTTGAAATGCAAAAACAAGGTTAAAACAATTTTTAAAATCGTTTCTTCAAAGTAAATCGTAATATAATACTGTTGCTTACTCACGTGTACCTACATTACGCACTTACTGAAACCACTGATCCAAGAATAACATTTTTAACTAACTGCGGGCGACGCTTGCTTTTCCGATTATTTCTCATCACCGTTGTGATTTCCAGGCGTGGTGTTCATAGCACTTCTGATATTATCAATTGAGTAAAAGTAAACCAATTGAATAAATGTAAGAATTTATATTGACAACTGTTCGATCTTTCCCATACAAAATTTCACAAAGGAATGCTCTTCAACGGCTTAGCTCCATCTACTTATAGCGCCAACCCCTCTAAAACTCTTTTGAGATGGCGGGTAGAAGTGAATGGTATCCCACCGGCGCCCTCTACACTAAATGACACGTATATAAACTCAAATCCCAGTATTAAATATAATACTATAGTGAAATACACGGTAAACAAAATAGAGGTGATAACACTTTGGATAAAGTTTTGGCACGGCTATCGTTTTTACACTCAATAACTGCACAATACGGCATTACTGCTTACTTTTTATTCAAAATCGCGGATTCAGGAGTACTGCAGTAGTGGCAGAGCACGACTAAGTATTCGGAAGTGGGCGTACTCTCAAAGTATGCGGAGATTGCGCTTACTTAGTACTACGATTGCCCCGCCTACTTGCTACTTCTTCTTGATTTCTGTTCTGTGGATATATTAGTGAAGTTTTACAAGACCGGATATTTAAAAATATTTACAAAAATGTTATTTTTGGAGTTGGTCAGAAATACCTTTAGAGGCAGATAATTCCATAACCTGCAGTCCACGTAGAATCCACGTACGTAGTATCCACGGTAGAAATATTAGGGAGAACTGGGTGGTTTGACATTTCCAGTTTGATAGATAGAAGGTTACCTTTCTCATTGTATTTTAGTTTCATGAATATAGGTTACCTTATATGTATAGTAGTAATCAATAATTTTCGTAGAACCTATTTAAAAGTCAGAAATGAAAAGATGAAGAAGACTTTCATCAGCTGACTATTATTATTATAATTGTATAAACTGAGACCAATACAAATTGTTTTGCTTGCCAGAAATATTGCTTGCCTTCTGAAGAATTGCCAGTTTGTATGGGTCATCTTTTAACATGTTTTGTAATATTTTGTCTTACCTGCAAACTGCAATAAAGATTTTTGTATGTGTAATAATTTTTACCAGATATACTTTAAATTTAGAATTCGGCTTTAAATTAATAGAGTACGCGTACGCGACACATGCCGATGTTAAGTTAACAATTACAATATTTGCAACATTTCGCGCAGTTGTGACTCGCGATTCGTCTAACTTGCGACTTGTAACAATTTGATTTGCCGAGAGTTTGATTGTCATGGAAATATAGTTATGGCAACACATGATGGCATTATTGTAGAATAATAATTTTGCTAAATTTTGCGAATACGCAAATTAGACGTGAACAATATAAACAGGTGCGCTTTTATTTATGACAACTTTAGCATTAAATTTCGGAGTAAAATAATTAATCTGTTAGCTGAATTATATTTAGATCTAACTAGTAGCACCACGAAAGAAGAATTCAATGTCCTCTGGGCTGATGCTGTGATGCGGTCGATGACTATGATAAAATGATGGAGTGTCTACAGTTACAACAAGCACTAACAGTCGTGGGCACAGTCAAGTTTTGTGTATTTTTTTTATTCAAATCAATTGTAACAAAAAGTTTATCTATCTACCAAAACGCCGTAAAGATGATGACGATGCTGCTAGTATTGTATGGGACCACATACTATACAATAATTCTTTCTTAAGAAGCCACAAAGCACAAAATAATAACAAAATAAAAAATACAAAACAAATAATACCTTAGCAGTTACACACACAGCTCACAGACGGATCTATAACTTGAGAAAGGTGCCATTTCGCTAAATAAAATTACCATCCGTCGTCAGCATTGTAACGTCTCCAGCATACTGATCACGCTGCCAACTGATAGTAGGCTCTATCATATTGATTAACTCTGGATGGACAAATCCTATTTTATCACCGTACAGGGAAATTACAGGTTATGGAAACTAGGCGGGTAACACCGCGGGGCACTATTAGTAAAAATTAAGTAGCGACAATTTAATTCCCAGATTCAAAATACCAAAAAAAAATTGTCCTTCCTCGGAGTTATAAAACCAAATTAAAGTAGTTGAATTTATGGCAAAAAATTCAAAAGTTGCAAGTTTAGTGATTAAAACTGAGACCCGTACAAGACGTGTAAGCTCACCGCCAGTTTAAGATAAAACTTTTAGAAAGCAGTATGATAATAAATCGTTAAGTTCCTCTTCTCGTTGGCAAGTCGTTTGCATGGAATTAAAAGTACTAGATGAGACAAAAGAAGGGTAAGAAAAAAAAACTTCCCGATTATAATTATTGGTTTTCATTTGATCACCATTTTGCCTTACGCAAGCCTTATATAAGCGATAATGCAGTCCACGATGACGCACAACCCTAAAAAAACTATCCAATATAACGTCTGTGGAACATCTTGCCCGGATTTTTGTGCACGTCTTTAAATCTAGAGTACCTAAACATATTTATTCCAGATAAAAGTGTTACGTTCGTAATATTGCTTATGGGCGGTCAAATCAAACGCAAATCTACATATTTGACAAGCACATATATGTACTTATAGTTAATTTACTCTTTTTTTTAGGATAATACCAATTGTGAAACTGTTGTCTACAGGTACAGGTTATTTATTAAATTTAGTAAATGTACATACTTAGTTTCATAGAAATGTCATCATCATCAATAGCCCACTAAATGTTCCCGCTGCTGGGACTCGGGGCCTTCTCTCGCAAGGAGAGAGAGATACAATGTATTTATAGTAAATTTCTAAGTTTTTTTTTCAAAAGTTTGGAATCTTTACAAAATACCAAGTCATCAATCCTACTAATATTGTAATGATGTAAGTTGGTTGGTATGTATAGACGGATAGACGAGAGGTGAACATAATATTTTTGGATTGTAACTCTTTTGTGCAAAAACTAATGAAAGAATCTGGATCTGTCTTAAATCGAGTAACTATCAAAAATAATGTAAAAATCAAACTTACAAATTTGTATTTCTTAAATAGTATCTGACAATTACGAAGAAAACAAAGCGCAGTCAAAGGACGCAGTCGTTTGTCAGCATCGTCGTCGTCGCCCAACATCAGGCGAGATGGCGGTCAAGTGTTAACCAACAAACGTTATTTTTTTAAATTAAAAGTAACGAGACGAGCAGGACATGTGCCTGATGGTAAGCAACATGCCTGCCACATAACAGCACAGTCACACGCAGCTATTAGAACATGACGAGTCCAAATCATTACTTAGCACTGCACTGCGCTCGTCACTCAGAGATCTAAGTTGTTATATCTCTAAGCCTCTTTCTCTGGAAACATTGCCCATAGTATTAAAAAAACAGCCTCATCTAGTCGAATTTAGATCCACGTACTTTGCCATGTCCTACCTCATGACTTAGCAACGGCATAAATTAAGCCGGCGGACGTAATAGGGTAATATTAGAGACAAGCTTGCTTTATGGCAGTAGTTGGCAAGTTCGGTACGTGTGTCCTTGATAACTTTGCATGTCACACTTTCCAGCTACAAGAAGTTTTCAACTTCGACGCGTGATGATTTATTTCGTGAAGTCGTGTAGTTTTCTGCTTGAAACTGTGGTACTTCGATTTATAGTTAGTTTCTTAGTAGTAGCTAGTTAATGGCTCGTTCCGGCTTAGCTTGAGTAATAAACTAGTAAAAATGCGAATATAAATTGAGCTATTGGCTATCCTATTGCTCAAATTGGATCAAATTACATATAAACACACACTTTCGTAAATATCGCTTGACTTGGTGGATAAGTTCACTGGGAACAAACGGTGTATTTTTATACATTAAAATATTAATCATCAATAATAATAATAATAATAAACTTTATTTGGTCCAAAATAAAATAACATCATTACAATTTGAAATATGAACCCATTAGCTCCGAACTAGTTTCAAACTGTGTTTCGATAGCTAATGGCCTCTCCCATGAAGACGTGTTCTTATATTTAGTTAATGTTCTAACATAATTTCTGACAAATGGTGACCAATTGCGTGCGTGTGTGAGGGTTTGTGTATGTGTGTGTGAGGGTGTGTGTGTGTGAGGGCGTTAGTGTGTGTGTGTGAGGGTGTGTGTGTGTGTGAGGGTGTGTGTGTGTGAGGGTGTGTGTGTGTGTGAGGGTGTGTGTGTATGTGTGAGGCGTGAGGGTGTGTGTTTGTGAGTTTGGATGTGAGATTATGTGTGAGGGTGTATCTAAGAGTATGTGAGGGTGTATGTGTGTAGGTGAGCATTACATATGTACCTGCAATTATGCGTGTGGTTCTAAGCGTGGGTAGTTCATATACATATATAGGTACACAAAAAATAATTCTATACATAAATATACTCTCTCAGAAATGCACATTATTTAACACAACTATACTTAAGTAGGTACAAATATAAAGTACATATTCGACAACAATGTCATAGTATATATGATATCATATGATTATAGGATATTATTATTAAACGACATAAATAAATAAAAAATAAAAAACCTTGTTATTAAATAATGTAGTTCAACATTGCGCAACCACTTCAACTAACATATTCTCAATTCCGTCATAATCATATTCATCTAACCAAGCCCATATAATTCTTTTACATTCATTATTACTTAAACGTTTTATTTTGAATTTAGCGTCAATTTTATTGTATATTAGAGGAATTATTCCTGCATAACTTTTACGGGCAAATTTGCGTTTGGCACCCGGAACTGGACAACGACGTTTTCGCTTTGTGGTATTGGTGAGTAACGTTGGAACAGTTTTTTTGTGATACCGCCGTATACTTTCATAAATAAATATTTTTCTTACACTATGAACCTTAGCTATTTTGTAAACTTCAGTTGTAGAATGCCTGAAGGGTAAGTGCAACAAAACTTTAATCAAACCACGTTGCGCTCGCTCAACAGAAATGATGGTGGTCTTTGCTGCAGATCCCCATGCGCAGATGCAATACCTAATAATGCATTCACCAAGAGCTTTATATGTATGTAAGGTTAATATCAATAGGTATAGTAAGCCTATTATTATTTTGACGAGAAAACATACATCTATTAGACTTTGCCTAGAAATTTAAACGGATTTTGTTTGTAATTATTGAGAAACAGTGGTTATGAATATGATTGTGACTTTCTTACACAACACGACACGCTCGTTCTATTTCGATCTAATTAATGTATAAAACTTAATACTAACTGTGCAGTTAACTACCCCCAAGCCGCTTCATTACTCACTACAGTCTCCATAATTGTAAACACTTGAATTTCAGCAATAAATGGACTTCAATCAAATTAATGGGCCCTCGTAGGATTGTTCAGGATTTTGTAATTGAGGCCCCGGGAGTTCTGACGGGATACCAACTGAGCTCCGTAATTAATAACAATATTTACTCTTGCAAATAAATGATAATACCAGCTATTGGGCAGTTAGGGCTGAGTTCTGCACATAAACTTCCTTCCATCGTCATCTTTCTCAGTTTACACTACAAAGGGCAGTGGAGTAAGCATTAAGGTATCTTCGAATAAAAGGGTACTGTTAGGCCGGACAAAAGTTGATGAAGTTAAAAATAAACAACCGATTACAAAATCTTTAATTATAAGTCTACCTACCTCCCACTTTCTCTTTTTTCTAACCTCTTATATATCTTTTTTCAACGTCGCTTCGGTCGCTTCGCTTTCTAACCGTTATAATTTTGGTTTGAAATTTACCATCATGACCAAGCCATGCTCAAAGTAGTTTTCAAACCGAATGAAAATACAAAACCCGTAAAGTTCGACTACTACTTCTAGCAAATTGACTTAATTATTATCAAAAGTAATTTCAAAATCATGTTTCTCAGTCGGAGCCTTCTAAAAATATCAGATATAAAACAATGTATAGGTAGTCTCCTTAATTAAATTTAAAGGCAATCTTCAGGGACTGTCGACGCGTGGGTGAATTAAGGGACGCGCTTCTTTACCTGGAGGTAAATAAACGATGGCGTTTAAAACGCTCAAGGATGCTGCGTTATCGCTTAAATTTAATAACAGTAAAACAAGGGCTTGGGACACACTGACGCTCATCTTGTCGTACATACAAGTGGTTTAAAATTATACGTGTAAAGAATTCTATTTTGGACACGTCGTGCTCCAATTTATTTTATCAATATTATAGGACTGCTTTCGACCGCGACCTCGCCTGATATTAAAAGATAATGCGGTATGTGATGGAACGCCCTTACAAAGAAAAAAAAATTGGCAGTCATAGGAACTGCCCATAGAAGTGAAAACTTATCACTCAGAATTTGATAGCTTACTTTGGAAACTAAACCGAGAAACCGGAAGACCGGTAAACCGGAGGGCATGGTCATGAGCATCTAGAAAAGTTTACGCGAAGATTTCTTGTCATTCCTTAGTGTGACGCTAGAATTCAATTCATAGCCCTCGTTTATCTGTGGCGGGCCAAAAGAAGTTACTTTTTATCCAGAGAAAAATACCTCAGTTTGTTCAGCCTATGACCCTAGAGCCGGGGTTGTAATTAGAATTCGGCTTCGGTATACCCTGTCTATCGTAAAAGGCGATTAAAAGGATACCTACGGGCTCATAGGTGGATGGGTTTGGGGGCCTAACCTAGAGGCCAACAGAGGAAAGACTACGAGATGGCGTGGCCCGTGACGCTTAGTCCATCTTTTAAGGAAGGTGCCTCAGGCAAGGTGTTAAGTAGATACTGGTGCGTTGGACTGGAGATCCAGGTGTCCTCCCCCAGGCACTGATGTAGACCACCGTAGGTAGTAAATACGTAGTATATATTAAGATCTCACACAATCCAGCTGCACCCCAATACACCCGGGTATCTTTAAGAGATGCCCCTGTCAACAAACAAAACCAATCATCAAATGAAGATCTCCAGCTGTGGCTTGGCGGAAAGGTAGCAGGGGGTCTACCGCCTAACGAAAACTTTTTGACGCTTTGACATTGACGTCTCTTTCATTTCAAGCGAAAAGAAAAGAGACAGCAATGTCAAAGCGTCAAAGCGTTTTCGTTAGGCGGTAAAACCCCAGGACCCGTCTCGTATTCAACAGTTTTGCTACACCACCTTTTGTCCCGTATGTCGCGAACATAAGGGCCACATATATCTAATTAAGTACTTATTCTACGATGCCACAGGAGCCGCGACGATGGCGTCGAGCCTGTTTAATTAAGCTGAGGCGTAGGTTTACGTCGCCAACACCTTCTAAATGTCTTTTAATAATAATAGTTCGTTTATTAATTACAGCCAACCTTCTCCCGTTTTACGCGGTTTTCAAACTATGTTCTGATGCTTAATTTTATTTTATTGGTAAAACATAAATATAATTAACTAATTAATTTTATTACAAATGGTGAATCTACCATTTTAGTTTGTGGACCAATTTATATATTATCCTATAACATTTTATTGAAATAAATGGTGCTACTTTGCATTTACTTTTTTTTACAGTGAACAAAGCTTTTATTTACAAAATTAAATTACAATGAAAACTGCACTACACTACATACCTACCTATATATTTACACTGGGCATGCCGGAATGTAATACTTATGTCTTTCCATTTATTTTTATTTATTAAGAGCCCATTGTATCCCAGTGTTGAGCAAAGACCTCTCTACCCTCCTTCCATTTTCGTCTGTCTTGAGTTAAAGTAGTCCAGTCTTTAAGGTGACTTTTCCCGACATCGGCTTTTGGGTCTCCCGCATCGTCGCTTCCCATGTTTTTGGCTGCCACTTGATGGTGATCTGAGCCCAGCGATCGTTTTTTATATGTATTTAGTTGTCAATTTTTGTAATTACCTACATGCATGAAATTTGACTGGCGGTTAACACATCAGAAACAATTCTAAACGAAATCAGCAATATCAAATTAATTAAATTCGGCTCTAGCAGTTATCAGTAAGTGACTAAAACAAACATGTGTCTATAAAAAAATTTGGATTTGTTCTATGATGATGAACTATACATAACAGATTCTGATATACTAGTAGGTATAGCTTGGTTCAAAACCTTTGAGCGTTGCCAGAAGTAAATATATTTACATGTTCACCTCATTCAATATGCCGAACCATCAATTCACTACTCAATTGGCTATAACAATTATACGGGTATTAACAATTTACTGGCTGGGCGTATTAAGAATGAATATCAAAATTAATTCATTATTTTGGGACAATTGTATCAGTTTCCGCGATACAGGCCTGTTATCCTAGTGCAGTAACGACAATTAATTAATCAATTTCTATTTATTTTATTATGATTGCCTGGAAGAGATTGATTTCGGCAATAAGGCTGCAACTTGTGATGCTAGTTCATTAGTTTTACTGTAATATATCCATTGGTTTGTTCATAATACAGATTTTCCTGTTTATTTATCTATTTTTAGGTTTTGTTAATTTTTGAAAAAAAAATATTTGTGACTTTTTCATTTGTTAACGATTTTTCTGCAAATGCCTTTAAACCTAGAAAATATTGGATGCACATCTTGGGCAAACAAACAACTCCCCGGTTGCAGCCAACATGAACCTTTAAAGCAGTCTTACAAGATAGAAGAGCCAATGAAATACAATTCACTTTCAATTACCACGAAACCAATTACAATGGCAAAATATTACAGTGTTCTCCCGCCGTCCCTGTCCGCTGGCAGGACCCAGGTGGACAGTACCTGAATCAATTAACAATATTGCCTCGGCCGCTATGGACCACCCGTAAATTGCGTTATTTGCCAGCTTATCAGGGTAAACTCACTATGATACGATGTCCGATTCGAAGCTTTGCATTACTGTTTCTATAAGATTTTGATTTGGCAACTTTAAAATAGTTGAATGTAGTTAATTTAATTACTAGCACCTACCCTAACAGTTCCTGTTATAAAATATGATAAAAAATGTTCTCCTATATAGACTATTATCAAACAATGCTCCAAATTCCAGCCCGATCCTTTCATACGTTACGACTTGATTAAGCATCAATCATCCAACCATTGGCAATTTTTAAAAGGTTAATTATAGGAAGGATTCATTGAAATGTAATCATAAATTGGAAGGTTTTTGACGACAATACATACTAGAAAACATTCAAATGAAAACCACCTTATTTCAAGACGTCGGTTGAATAACAGCACTCCTTTTTAGGGTTCCATACCCAAAGGGTAAAAACGGGACCCTATTACTAAGACATCGCTGTCTGTCCGTTCGTCTGTCACCAGGCTGTATCTCAAGAACGGTGATAGCAAGACATTTTAAATTTTCACAGATGATGTATTTCTATTGCCGCTAACAACAAATACTTAAAATAAAATAAACTTGACTTTTTACCGTTTCTTGCTCGATACTAGTAACGGTGACAGGTAGATACTTTTAACTGTTACACAGAATGTTTAGTGTAATGTTTTCTTCAACTATAATTAATTCAAATAAATAAATAATTAAGAGTAATTATATGGGAGCCATACAATAATAGTTATTTGTTATACAAGAGTGCAAAGTGGCTTTTTAACCGCGTGCTCAATTTTGATGACCGAGCAAGCGAAGGATTCTAAAGTTGAATCACGAGCGTAGCGAGGGATTCAAAAATTAGAATCCTGAGCGTAGCAAGGGAATCAAAAGAGCACAAGGTGAAAAATCTTTGCACTCGAGTGTAACACGTAATTTTTCATCCCCCCCTAGCGAGGAAATTACTAAACGCTTTGCGCATTTTCAGTTTCAGTCGATTCAGTTGGCGTTAAATAAACTTCTTGGTCGCTAGAATCACTTATTATTATATGGTATTTCGGTTTTTCACTTGTATTCAATTTTATAAGTTTTAAACTTAAGTTTATTTAGCCATGGTTTTAACAATAACAATATGACGTGAAAATATGGAAAGTTGACCGATTGAGGTAAGGAGTTTCATGTGTACATGAAAAAGTGTCCACCCAAATGCATTAAATTATAGTAGCGCTAAATTTGCATCAGGGTACATTTTAAAGGAAATTAATAAACGTACTATTCAGAATTCATGAAAGAAAAATATTGGCAGTCATAGGCACTGCCGATAGAAGTGGTAACTTATAACTCAGAATTTGATTTTTACTTTGGAAACTACGCGTGTGAAACCGGAAGGCGTGACTATGAGCATGGCCATCTAGAAATGCAGACACATTTTTAAATGGCCAATGGGAAAGGCTGAGGCATTTCTAGATGGCCATTGGCTATGGTCCCAAGTTTACCCGAAGATTTCTTATCATTTCCGAGCGTGACGCTAGAATTAAATTGACAGCCCACGAAAAATCTGTCTTTGGCGCGCCAAAAGAAGTTTTGACTTCAAAATATATTGTACCTACATGTTTTCTCAAAATAGTAATTATTTATTTGATGTTATATTTACTACATTATTTTGTACTGCACAAGTAGTATTATCTATTAGTTACTATTGATGATGACTACTAAAGTCAATAATATTTAATTATTTAACTCGGCAACTCGGCATACTTCAATTCGATTACAATTGATTCATTCATAGCATTTCAAAATGTTTTGCCATTTGAAATAACATTCTTTACCTCTATCCTCCATACGTGAAAAGAAAATTGCGCGCAAAGCATTTAAAAAAAGTACACCAAAGAGGTTCCGAGTATGAGTTTTTAACAAATTAAAAATAAATGTATGATGAATTCGGCACCAAAGAGGTAGAAATAAATAGGTTAAATTATGTTTTGAATTCAAAACCTCAGTACACAACGATGTTCTAAATTCAAATTTACTTTAACCTCTAGAGGGTAAAAACGACTTTTGCGCCCTGATATCGAGGAGCAAAAGTACTCTTTCCGAGCTGGTGGGATGAAAAATATATTTTCGCCGTATATTTACTAATGGTGTGGAATCCTTCATGCGCGAGTCTCACTCGCACTTGGCTGGTTTTTTATTTCTCAGGTGAGCCAAGAAACTATAGTTTTCGGTTGCCCAAAATATATTCCCGCTACAAAACGAAACTGCATTTAATATCCGAACTTATACCAAGGAAGAGATCTTATAAAACTCAATTTAGTTAAAATCGGATCTTGGCTTCCTTGCAGCGGCGGGGCCGACGCAACGAATGATTTCAATTCCAGATAAGTAGATTTGCCCTCCCTACGTTAGCTTTACTTTATACTACATTTAATTTATGGCTCTTGATATAACATTCTTTATGTATGATCGGGCGACATCGAAAATGTAATTCGTTCGTTGAAAAAACTGGGTCAAACACTGCGCTACGTAGATAGGTAAATAGACTAATATCACAATCTATGTCCTACTATTTAAAAGAAAGTCGTGTTAGTCACACCATTTATAACGCAAGAACGGCTGGACCAATCTTAATGATTTTTGTGTTTTAGAATTTGTATATGACAATAAGCACTAAAATATGACATTTATAAATAAATAAAAAATACCGTTTACTAACTATCTATTTTTTTTTAAATAGTGATTTTTGTGTTTTAGGATTTGTTTTCGTCCGGAATTAGCATTGAAGTATGAAATTCATCAAATAAAAAAAAATCAGTCAAAACATCAGCTAGACACCAACATTCTAAATCTCCTTGTTTGTTACCTCTTACAGCCTGTTCACACTAGCTACTTTCAGTAGCTGCGACAGGCGTCTAGCTGCTGCATCTTGCTTCAAAAAGAAGCTGCGACAGGCATCTAGTCGCTGCATCTCGCTTCAAAAAGTAGCTGCGACTCGCGTTTTTCGGAAGCGTGATGCAGCGGCAGCTGCAGGCGACTCAGTCACAGTATAATGAAAAACCCAGTAGGACGACAATATGCCATCAAAAATATAAATATGAAATTAAAATCAAACTAAATATTACTTATAGAATTTATTACAGAACAACAAAAGAAGTGAGATCTAAATGGGTGGTTGAGTGAAAAGTTTATTGGGCGATCCTGAAATATTTTCATAATAAATGAAACTACTCTCAGGATAATTGGTTCAAAACTAAGATCTGACTTGGCTAGTTTTCAAATACCTAATTTGTAACTGTTTATGAATTTCTTTTCCTACAGTTCAAGTGGCTCCCCATTTGCTTTCTTCGGAATGCTCATTTTATTTCACTGCTTTACAGTATTTAACACTGCCACACCACAATATCTGAAAGACTGCTTTACATTCTACAGTAGCGTACACTCATGTTATCTTATATCAACCTATAATTTGTCTCTGCAAGCGCCCTCTGCACGTTGCAAAACATTCTACGGCAAATCTTTTGCATTCCAAGCAGTTAAGTTGTGGAATGCCATGCCCGTGGAAATAAGACAAGCTCCGTCACTTTCCGTATTTAAAGTTCAAGGCAAAAATCAGTAGATTAGTAGAGTAGCTTGCTAAAATCTGATTGAAGCTCGTACATCTTTTTTTCATAACATTTTGAATTCATTGCCTTCGTATTAGTATATGTAAGAAGGGTCTTGGACATATGTTAGAATGTATGTCTATTATATTTTAGGCAATAATTAGTAGCCTTTTTAAGTAGTTTTTTACTTCTCTGCATTATTTAGTTATTATTATAGTTTGCGATCTTAGCGACGACGATTTTGATTGTGTGTATTCAAGTAAAAGTACCTACGAAAACAGATAAACTGGACATGCAATCACAGATCATTTCCAATGTTTTGCGGTTAGTGACGTCATGTCAGTCGTTAGTATTTTAGCGGGAAAAATCTGAATTACATTACTATTGTATTTATACTCATCAAAAATACACAAATTTTTAAACATAACTTTTTTAGTAAACAAGCTATAATCTTTAAGAAATAAAAGCAATTCCGAAAAATTGTTAAAATCCCTATTGGGTCAGTAAATTGCTCAATAAATAATTAAATAATAATTAAAGCTTTAATATAGTAGAGCCAAAAGTAGCTACGAATAGTAGATAGATAGATACTCTTTATTGTACACCATAAATAAAAAACACGTATACAGGAGAGAATAACAATAAAACTAGTGTTACAAGCCTTATCGCTAGTAGATAGCATTGTTAGCATTTCTCCCAAATGAAAAAAACTAGTCGTCCTACTGGTATTTTTGTTATACTGTGGTTGCTCTAGAGTTTGACAAAAGTACACTTTCGATTCAGTGTGGCCAACTTTACGTGTTTTTGCTTTTAGCGTATATCTACAATTATTAATGTCTGTTCTTAACACGGATAAAAATATTCTCGGGAATAAATTAAAAGTTGTTATGCACTTTAGTGGTATTTATTTTCCAGCGTACGTCCATGATCGTAAAGTTATAAATTTATATAATTGTAAATCCTCAATCAATTAGCAAAAAGACCTCGGTGTTATAATTACATTTAAATACAACAGCCGTACTCGAACCGTCTTGGCCGTGACGATGGCAGAAGACCTGACGGCATGACTATTGTGCATGACTATTGCAAGTATTCTGGGTACGCTCCCGATTGGTAGTGGGTTTGGATATCTTGATATCTGTAGTCCTTCATTGGTCTATGGATAATTCAGGTGTGCTTAGTGTAAGTAGTTAGTTAGGTATGTAACGTAGTGTAGTTTTCATTGTATTTAAGTTTTGTTAATAAAGGCTTTTTAAAATATTAAATTTAAAATGCGAAGAACACATTTCTGCAATTGTACAGAAAGCAAACTATTTTCTTTACGTTATTCTGATTCATTTCAATCTATAACTGTAGAAATGTTTCTTAAAATTTATGAAACATATGTGAGGACTACTTCAAAAAAGATATCGATTTACTTGAAAGTCTGCAAAGAAAAGCGACACTATGGCCACATGAGTATATGGCCATTCGACGTAAATCCTACACAGACAAGTTAAAAACCCTGTACCTAACTACATTGGTACACTACGTTTACTACCTTACTACTTCAAAAAAAAGTACGCAGTTCTATAAACTTTACATAATTTAATATTACTCTACGTATTTTTAAACCTTTCTACACTTTTTAAAAATCCAAGTTAGCAACACTGAACGGAACAATTGCTCGGCGGCCGCGACAGACGCAAACAGCCGCAAACAGTCGCTGCATCGCGATGCAGCTTCTTTTTGCAGCTAAATCGCGCGTTTCCGCTTCAGCTGCTAAAGCGCGCGTTTCCGCGTTAGCTGCTAAATCGCGCGATTTTGCTGCAAAAAGTAGCATGTGTGGTCAGGGCCTTTGGCGGTAAGAAGATCGCCAGTTCAGCTAGTTTAAAATAAAAATAAATCGAAATAAAATACTATTTATTGGCAGCCTTATCACTAATAAAGAGGCCAAGTGCGAGTTGGACTCGCCCATGAAGGGTTCCGTTGCAGCATGTAACATAATATACATAGTACACATAGTTCTTGTAGTTCGTTGTAACTTTGATCGAAGTTTCAATATTAGTGTATTTATGACGTGCTAAAAAAAAACTACTCATCAAATCGAGTTCAAACTAATTTTCGTTGGTAGTTTACATGGTAATGTACATCATATATTTTTTTTAGATTTTTCATTCACTTACTTTAGAAGTTAGAGGGGGGGGGGGGGCACAAATTTTACCACTTTGGAAGTGTCTCTCGCGCAAATTATTCAGTGTAGACGAAAATGATTTTAGAAACCTCAACATCATTTTGAAGACCTGTCGATAGACACCCCACACGTGTAGGTTTGATGAAAAAAAATTTTTTGAGTTTCAGTTCTCAGTATGGGGGGCAACCCTAATTTATCTTTTTTTTAACTTTTTTTGTTCAAATCTTAATGCGGTTTACAGAATACATCTACTTACCAAGTTTCAACAGTGTAGTCCTCATAGTTTCGGCAAAAAGTGGCTGTGACATACGGACGGACAGACAGACAGACAGACAGACATGACGAATCTATAAGGGTTCCGTTTTTACGTTTTACGGAACCCTAAAAACGATCTATAATTTAACGCGTACAAGAAAAACTGTAGGTTATTTTATAAAATCTAGCGAAATGCAACATTGGTGTTAACCGTTTGTCGTGCACGTCTTTCCAGAGTAAAGCATTATGTATGTATATCAAAATACAAAAAAAAATACAAATTTGGTTGTCGAATTAATAACATTCTCTTTTTTTTTTATTTGGAAACGGTTAAAAATTCATTCCGCAGTCTCTAATTCAGTATGACTTTATTTAAATTTAATTTAAAAAAAATGCATTTCCATAACTGAATTCTAGCTGATTTCATCAAAAACTATTGCATTACTCCTGGTTTCAGCGTGACTGCCGAATAGGTCCTGACAGGCGTCTTACGTAAATTTAATATCAGTCTGTGGACTAAATTAAGCCCTATTCATATTCAAATAATTTGAAGACGTCTAGTCTAGCGTCAGGTGGGACCGATGCAGTCTCGTTTCGAACTAGTTTCTTGAGTGCATATTGGAACTTTTACAAATGAAGCCCAGAATAAAAAGATATTTTTCGTTGTTTTTTTTTAATTAATAAATCTATGGCAGTTTGACTCGGATGGCTTGTACTGCCTGCCGAAGTTTAAACTAAAGCAAAAGACACTTTAGTGCGAAAAAGACTTCAAACTCTTGAACACCGCAAAATTGCTAGCTTATCGGTTACACTTCGGCCAGTACGCAGCTGATCTGCTTGATCTAATACCACCTTGCCCTTTTTTCTGTCGGATTTCTCGTGGTTCGAAGAAGCGGCATCGTTTCATGGTTGATGTTCCAAAGATACGGACGAAGAAGTTTGCCTCTACTTTTGTGATATGAACGTCTAGGTTGTGGAATAAGTTGCCTGAGTGGGTTTTTCCCGATAGTTATAATCTTGGTGTCTTCAAATCGAGAGTGAATCGGTTTCTTCTAGGTAAACACGCCCCATAGTACACCGCATCGTCACTTAACATGAGGTGAGATGGCGGTCAAGTGTAAAACTACGATAAAAGTTAAACGCGCAGGGTCCTAAATACCTACTGACCAAAGTTACTGGGGCGTACATACGTAATTCAATGCAATGCTGAGAGAAATTTATATATATCGGCAATCGCTCTGCGATTTCACCCAGCCTTCACTTAACAGATTGGTGGAGCGAAAACTTTTGAGTAGGAACGAATCAATCGTCGGCGAGGGCTAGAAACAGAATATTAAATATTTAACGGTCAAAGAATACAGTTCTTGTGGTTACCATATCTATACAAAATTAATTAATCGAAAGTAATTGATAATTTCGAAAAAAAAAATCCTACCCGAATAGCCTACAACATATGGCGAAATTGAAGATTTAGTTAATATTGTTTACTAGTTTGAAATGGAATAGGTACCTTATCTAAATTGACTTGTTATAATTAAAATTATAGTTCCTGTAAGTAAAGTTATAGTAGTTATAGTTAGCGCGCTCGAAAATAAATAAATATATATTGTAACCTTTCTAGTTGGTTGTGTTTAAAGAGAGAGAGAGATTATCCAAGCTAGCTCCGGTTAACATGAGTAGAAGTAAAATTAAGAGTTTGAATAGAAACCACAAGTTTAACTAATTAGATTTTATTATCGTATATAAGTTTACAGTAACCACCAGAGGGTGGCCTAAATGTAGCAGTAGTTCTGGGGGAGTATAAGTTTAATTTAAAGAGAGGGTCGGGGTCGTTTGCAAATCGAGAGAATTATATTGCTATTCTGGTGGGACACACTGGCCTGTGTAAGCCGCGGAGATTCGGGTCGCAGTCCTTCTGGGGGGTTCAGTGGTGTCAGCTGGACATGGCGATGGTGCTCCTGTGTCCTACACGGGGGTAGCTCCTCTGTCTTTCAAGCAGTGAGTGGTGGACTGCTACCTCAAGAGTTGTAGATCCCTTGGTATATCAGCCGGCCATAAGAGTTGGCCGTTAGGGTCTCAGCCCGGTGATGGAACCCTGGAATTGGTCGAAGGTGACCATTAGAATGTTGCCCCCAATATGAAGATGATTGCGACATCCACGGCTTGCTTCGTCGAAGCAGAACAGAACCCAAAATGATGGACCGCTCATGATGGATTATGATGAGGCAGTCATCTTTACATTTTGTTGTACCTGAGCAAATTACATTTGCATAAAGAAAGCATAAATATGAGAAATAGCAGGAAAGTTTATAACGGTCGAAGGAAAATTAACCGTCATTTACTTTTTTAGTTACAGGTAGGTCATTGACCTTCAATTCTGACTTCTCGAATTCGCCGGCCGTTGACCTCGGTTTTCGATTGTCACAAGATAATTGCTGAATCCAAACGAATATCGTTCTGTCGCGGAGACTCCCGTAAATCATCGGCCGACAAATTCGATGAGCTTAAAACTAACACAATTCATACACCATATGTTTTACACAATTATACACGAAATAATAGCGATGCAACAGCGATATATAATGTAAATTGGAACACTTACCCTATGGGGTTCGTTTCTAGTAAAGTTGACTACATTTTATCACAATTAACAGTAGCGTAGTTTATTTTAATGTTTTTAAAACAGAATTACTTCGAATGGCGTCTGCCGGGAATGCGTTCCTTTTTTATAACTTTATGTCACCTATTGTCGTCTCACGCTATTGGATGGTTTGAATTTGTCGCGTCCCGATTGGTCCGCGACAGCGTTCCGTTTTACCATCTACGGCCGTTTTACGATTTAAAGGTTTCCTAAGACGGCAAGTCTATTTTTAATGATTTTAAGGGAACGGTGGAATTGACCACCGTTACAATATTGGTGGACAATTCACACACAACACCATCTGACCCCAAACTAAGCAAAGCTTGAATGATGGCGGCCAGATAGCTGTTTATATTTAGTATATAGTTTTAAATACATTCTTATTATGTATTTAAAACTATATTACTCTATTCTTAACGTTGCCCTTGATGAACGTCAATGGTCACAGGCAGCTCTTCCAATTCGGTTTGGGGGTCTAGGGGTGCGTTGTGCGCGAGATGTCGGCCTGCCTGCTTTCCTTGCGTCGGTGCATGGGGTTGCTGATCTTGCCGCTACTATTCTAAATTCAAATGGTGGCGAGGAAAGGTTACCTTATGCTTCTGACGCTTTGATGGTCTGGAGTGCCCTCAACTCCGGGGAGTCGACTCCCGTAGAGTCTCAAAGCCAACGGGCGTGGGATGCTATTGGGGTCAAGCGGGTCCAAGCACAACTTTGGTCATGTGCCTCGGGAGCGGATATGGCCAGACTCCGGGCCGTCTCGCAGCCTGAATCTGGGTCTTGGTTGCAGGCGCTACCTTCTCCTCACCTAGGCACCTTATTGGATAACAACTCGTTGCGCGTTGCGGTGGCTCTTCGCCTGGGCTGCAAGGTGTGTGAGCCCCACGTATGCACCTGCGGCTCCCTGGTAGAAGCCAATGGCCATCACGCTTTGAGTTGCCGACGGTGTGCAGGAAGGTTCTCGCGACACCATGCACTCAATGACATAGTTCGGAGAGCGTTAGTGTCGGCGGGAGTTCCATGCGTACTTGAGCCCCCGGGCCTATGCAGATCGGACGGCAAGAGACCAGACGGGTTGACTCTGGTGCCCTGGAAGAACGGGAAGTGCTTAATTTGGGACGCCACTTGCGTCAGCACTGTCGCCGCCAGCCACCTAGGTCGCACTATCCACTCACCATCGGCCGCGGCAGAGGATGCCGCTGATAAGAAGAAGCGAAAGTATGGTATGTTGGTGTCGCAGTACGAATTTGTACCTGTTGCCGTGGAGACCTTGGGTTGTTGGGGCGCAGAGGCTAAAGGGTTCCTCTCAGAATTGGGGCGCAGGCTCAGGGAGAATACGGGTGACTCCCGCTCTGGTGCGTTCCTGGAGCAAAGGTTGGCCATTGCCATTCAGCGTGGGAACGCGGCGAGCATCATGGGCACTTTTGCGCCGGGAGCAGTTAGAGGTGGGTTATTCGGAGATTAGTTTTTTAATTATGATTTTGTTGTTATAAACACTTTTTATATAATTTAAATTAACCATTGTTTTTATAGAACTATCTGATACATACTTGGCTTATTTATCTATTTTTACGATCCGTTTTATATTATAATTTATATTATATTATTAACCCTAGCTTGGGTAACAATGCTTCTCAATCTGAATTACCAATCAAGGATAGATAATCTGTACTAATTTGTGAACTTCAAATGTTTGTTAATGCCTAATAAATTTCTTATTATACATAGAAACATCCAGATACAATGAAACTAATATAAACTCTTGACCTTTATAATATTAATATACATTTAAAAGTTTTGAAACGTAACAATTTGAAAACAAGAACATTTTAAAAAACTGAAGGAATATATTTTTTTAGTTAAATGCGTGGCTTAATCATTACAACACCAGAATGTAAATGTATACATGAAAATAACTTTACAAATCCATTTGTCAAAATCCATTTTACTAAACAATTAATCATTCGATATGTAAACTATAAACTAACTATAATACAAACTAACATGTTTGTTACACATTTTAAATGAATAACTCATATGTGATACAGCCAGTCCAGTCCGACTTAAATTCAATAATGTATTCTTTTTATCATTTTATTGCGTAAATGCTAGTTCATTCTGTTTACAAAAAAACATTTTGCTGTTGGGACACAATAGACCACTATATTACGATTTACGTCAAAAAGTCCGCATCTTTTTCCCTTTGCGTTGCAATATTTTCTTCTTGTTTATCCCCAAAGAATAGCGTGACAGGGCATGCCCTTTGTAATAAAATCTTGTGACGTCCTGCCGTCCATCCTTGGCCCCTTTAGGGCTGTTACTTTTTCGTGCCACTAACAGTGTTACCATACTCGAGGATTTCGAACTGCTTCTGTACATTTTTATTTAATTTTTATGAACTGTTGAGCGAGAGAAACATACGCAATCATCCTTAAATCAAATTAGTACATACATTTTGTATTATTTAAAATGAAGATTACACTGTGCTTTTTAATTATAATTGATTAGTTATCTGTGTTATAGTTGATCTAAATAAATAGCAGGGAACAGTCTCGCGAACACTTCTCAAAAAAAACCACTGGTTGCGGCTGGACCAATCAAATCACACATGAGAACATAAATATGTATGTAAGTACATAATTTTACATAAGAGTATAGGACTCAAAGTTCACATTCACAGTTGGTAATTGTTTGATCTTTATAATATATAGGGGATGATTGCCCCCTTAGATTGGTCTATCTTATTGTAAAAAGCAACAAAATAGTTGTCTGACGAACATATTTACAAATGGAGCATGAGAATTTAGGTGAAGTTAAATTATTATTTTGGAGTTGACGGCTGACGGAAAGTGTCTGGGAGTATTAGAACCTTGTTTTTAAGGATCTTCCCTACAACATACGTGAAAATCACTTATTATAAAATACGTGAAGTAATGTTTGTATGTACCTTCATTACCCCATATCTCAAAATTGGCCGTCTTAGCAAGTTAGCGAGTAAACATGTGTTATTTGTACTTACTAACTCTACTCAATCGTCCACATTTCGTTCATCAGAAAATAGGTAACGTCTGGGAGCTCTGGGATCTCGGACTAATATATTTGTATGGAACATCTATCTGCCGCTCTGTCGCGGCGCTAGGAAGGTGGTTTGGTATAAGCGGGCAAGGAGAGCGGTGGTCCGTAATTCCGGCGGTCCCCTAAGCCGCGGCCTCCACTCACGCAACATCACGGCCCGCCTCAATTGCACCGATGCCTATACGCCGCGCAACCAACTTGACCACATAGTCGTCAGCTGGAAGGCAAACAAGCTAGCCCTGATAAGCGGCCCCACCTTGGTTTCTCGTTACTTAACCGGGGTTGTTAGGCCACGGCTATTGAGCCTCCTTGCCTCTACTTACCGGGAATCTCTTCAGGGGAACGCCATCAGTCACCAACCCCTAATTCACTTGATATGGTTACATAATTTGCTTATTTTTAATTCCTTTCATAAGAGACAATACATATCGTACTTGATCTATTTAATCTATGACTAATGAACTTGAAATTTAAATTCCAAGATAACTGTAATCCTCGCATTATTAGCACATTACCATCGGAGATTACAAGCAACACTGGTCGTCAGTATTTTATTCGACTATAATTCACCGGATGGAGAGAGAAAATCCTTTGTTTCATTAAATTTTCTTACAACACGTAAGGGGTCGGTTTTATGTGTTTGTTGTTGTTAAGTGGGCCGTTGTGTCTTCTAGTTTATGCTTTTTGTAACCGCATACGGCTGAAAGTGTGTGCTTAACATAATGTCCTAACTGTACAATGGGAATGGCTCTGGAGATAGGGTTCGTACATAACTAAAACGGAAAACTAAATAATGATTATCCAATTATCCATATACTAGTACTACCATAAAGCCATATAAATCCATCCTCAATTTCACCACAGACTTTTACAATAAATAAAATAGTATTTATGTACGCGTGTTTGTGGTTTTGTGGTGTGTAATGTTTTTTTGGATTTATTTATTTTTATGCATAATTTTAAAAAGTATTACCATTCTGCATTACTTCTAAAAGTGTGTGATATTTCATACTTCTCTGTCCACACAATTTTATTTATATTGTACTATTCATTTATAAACTCCGAAAAGTCATTTTTATATTTGAAATCATCTTCGATTAAGAAGGTATCGATAAACATTTTGAATGCTTACATTTTCTTCCAACTGTAGACAATAGCAGGTCAAACAAACTTAAAAATCTTAAACCATAACACTGCTCTTACACAAAACAGATTTGCATGTAATCGCATATTGCTTGCTGACTAACCGTTCTGATAATTCCCCTGGGCGGCAATCGAACCTACTACTTCACAGGCTTACTATTATTAACAGAGCCCTAGTGGCTCACTTAATAGTAAGCCTGCCAGAAAGCCAGTAAGCCAGCACTTAATAATTCAAACAAGAAAAAAAAATTCGTTCACTAAAAGAAATACAAATTTCTGAAAACTTGTATCCAATATTTTCCTAGATATAAGCACATTTTTCCTCTCTGAGATAAAAATAATTACGCAGATATTAAACTTTAATGACGTCAGCAATAAAATGATAAAACATTAACGTTGTAATAACAATCTTCCGAGAAAAATATTAGAGTCATAAACAGTGTTAACTTTTAGCTCTGGAGTCCAAACATTTTGATGATGAGCCTTCTACCTAGCAAAGTTGCAAACAGTGGATCATATCCACGTTTCTATTGAAACCCAAGAAGTTTTTAAATCTTTAGTACTTGCTAAATTATACAGCATATTCAAAGCAGTTTTCTTTATACTCGTACTAGCAGCATTAGACTACAGATCCGTGAACAAAATTTACGTAGTAAATGAACCACCAGAAGACCTATGTAGGATGATAAAAGAGTACAAAGTAATAAGATTCAGCACTATGCCGTCACTTGTAAGCTGTCCAACTGAGTACAGTTGAAGATGGGGGGTTACAACCCTCGATAATTTCTCTTTGTCGCATGATTTTTGTACGGCGCGGCGTTGCGAAATATTGGATTAGGAGAGGTTTTGAAACTGTATGGAACCAATGCCGTAAATGATCAAGTTTTTAATTATTAAGTTAAGTTTTTAATTATTAGTTTGTCGGAAAAATTCGTGATTTTCCGATGATTTACAGATTAAATTTGGGCAATTGATCATTTACGGCATTGGTTCCATACAGTTTCAAAACCTCTCCTAATCCAATATTTCGCAACGCCGTACAAAAATCATGCGACAAGGAGAAATAATAGGGGGTTGCAACCCCCCATCTTCGACTGTACTCAGTTGGACAGCTTACAAGTGACGGCATAGTGCTGAATCTTATTACTTTATACCCTTCTATCATCCTGCATAGGTCTCCTGGTGGTTCATTTACTACGTAAATTTTGTTCACGGACCTGTAGTCTACATGCACCCTGCGGTGTAATACGCGTAGTTTCCGTTCTTGATATTTTCCCACGATAAAGAAAAGCCTATGTGTGATTCCACACATTGATTAATCTATCGGTGTTCCAAATTTTAACTAAATCCACTCAAACGTTTCGATGTGATTGAGTAACAAACATCTAAACTTTCGCGTTTATAATATTAGTAGAAGTACAGGGACTAAGGCCCTTTCTCTTCAAGGACGGATTCAAGGTCAAATTCCAGCACGCTGGTCAAGAGCGGTATGACAGATGACAAATATCCTCGAAAGATGAATTTGTAACGTCAATTTCCTTACGATGTGTCACTGTTAAAGCCAGTGACGATGACAAGTGTAATACATCAATCAGTATTAAATTTGGAAAAACTGACTGCCTTAAGAGACAAGTGAAATTTGAAGGCGTGTGAAGCTCAAAAACCTCCACGTGGTGCCCTTTGGGCATCAGACAACCACTTCCCAATAATCCCTAGGGTGGTTTAACAAAACTTAAATTGAGCTCATTTTATTTTGAGTTTGACGTCATATCAAAGGTATCTAATACACTGATACTAATATAATATACTAAATACACCGATCTAAGGTCAACAATTTTACTAGTTTTTGGCTCGTGTGAGGCTTAAACAAATGATTGTAACACGAATTCATTTCTGAAAAAAAAATCATATCTAAAAAACACGAACCATTTGAAAATAAGTGTCAAATTCCCAAAAAAAGTTGTGAGCTTTCTACTGTCAGATTCTATGTCGCACAGTTTTAAGAAAATTTAATTAACTCCAGCCATAAGTTCAATTTATTGTCGGCCATAAAATCTAAAGTATTGGCGATAAAACGCGCGCTGACAGCGTTGGGCCACTTGCGGTTCGGATTACGCGACACCGAAGGAGTTTGTGGTATCATGTAGCAACATTATATCGTTCTGTACCAAGGAATATAAACTACATTTGTTTTTTTAGATGTACTATATTCAAGGTTCTTGATCTTGAACAACAAAGTATCAGCGAAGTAACTATTTTCTGATCTGTGGTATCAGTTTTTTTTTTAGCTTTCATAGGTTGACACTAAACTTGAGTGCCATCTCGCCTAATGTTAAGCGACGATGCGGTCTACGATGCAGCGTGTTTACCTAGAAGAAACCGATTCACTCTCGATTTGAATACACAAAGATTGTTACCAACAGCGAAAACCCACTCAAGCAACGTATTCCACAGCCTAGACGTTTTTATCACAAAAGTAGAGTCAAATCTCTTCGTTTGTGTCTTTGGAACATAACTGTCGCTTGTTTGAGATACGAGAAGTCCGATAGAAGAAAGGGCAAGGCGGTATTGGATCATCATTCAGATCAGTTGCACACTCTCCGTAGTTGTGTCCGATAAAAAACCGATAAGTTAGAAATGTTGCGGTAATGATCAAGACTTTGAAGTATTTTACGCACAAGAGTGTAATTGCCTTTGTAACAACATTATGTCGTTCTGTAGCGAGGAAAATGAACTACATTTGTTTTTTTAGATGTATAAGGTTCAGCAACAAATTATCAGGTTTTTAAGTCAAAACTTCTATGGGAGCGTTGAACACTTTTTGGATATACTTTGGGTGTACTTTTTGAGTGAACAAAAGCGTGTGAAAACAATACTGAATCATTTAGAGGTATTTGTGAGACACGAGTGACAAAATCTTGGCGTCCAAGACTTTTGAACCGTGTTATCTATTGACCTGTAAATCGTGGTTATTTTGAAGAAAACTGATATTTTAGTACAAATTCATGCATTTAATTAAAATACTTAGACTTTTAAACTTTTGGGACTTAAAATAAAATAGTGGCAAGAACATCAGATTTCACAATTTTGAAGTCCTGTGTTCGAAATTTGCCTGCAACTCTGAGTTTTCTTCAAGTGTAGATAATATATGAGTATATCATGTCCACTGCTTTTAACAGGAAATGTGGGGAAAAATAACTTCGTGGGAGTGATTGATATCTTTTCAGGCTATACGTCATCCGCTAATTTGCATTTAGCCAGTCTTGACGGTTCGAAATATCAATAGTGGGCATATAAAGCGGTCTAGTAATGTTCATAATTATGTAAGTATTGTAGTTGTAGATACGTAGTGTAGAACGCCCTGAGACTAGGTGGAGTGACGATTTATCTAAGGCAGCTGGTGGCGGTTGGAATCGTAAATCCGAGGATCGGGCTGAGTGGCTTATTGTTGGGGCCGATTATTATGATGATGATGATGTAAGTATCTATCATTAATAGATTTAAATCTTATATATCTGTTTCGAACAAGATAGTGAACATATAATTCCGTGACGTAACAAAAGTATTAGATTGATAAAATGTCGGCTATCATGCCACAAAGGAAGTCAAGTTTCTAATTAACATATTAATTCGCGATTTTAGCCGATAACACTATAATAAAATAGATTTTGAAAAGATAATCGTTTAATAATACTTCCCGCTTTATCAGAAATAGGTACCTACTACGCGATCGCAAATATTTTTATTATTTACTGAAAATAATGAATCTTATTAACTTGTTCGGTATAATTTTAGACAATAACATTGATACGATTTCCACGAAATAAAACTTCCCACTGCTTAATACTACATATGTACAATATTATTATTTCAGAAAAATCGGCTTTACAGTAAAAGATAATATTCATGTAACTATTGTATATTATGTAATTATGTTATAGGAACAGCAAACAGATATAAATTGACTAATCCCAATATAATGGGTTCATGAAAAAAAATAGCGGGTGAAATCGTGAAACGTAGTCTTGTAAAGATTGTTACGTAAATCGTTTTTGACGTACGTTTTTGATTTGAGAACTGGATAGAATAATACATTAGCTACTTTTTGTCCCAAAAAAGAAACGCAAATTTTTATAGGGTTTTTTAAAAATATCATAGAGTGACGAGACGAGCAGGACATGTGCCTGATGGTAAGCAACAAGCCTGCCACATAACAGCACACTGACATGCAGCTATTGGAACATGAAATGTCCAAATCATTGCCTAGCACTGCACTGCGCTCGTCACCCAGAGATCTAAGATATTATATTTCTGAGCTCTGTAATTTCTCTGGAAACAATCCCCTTCAAACCGGAACACAGTAATATTTGCACATTACTGCTTGGCCCAGGCGGGCTCTGCCAAGAGTCCTACCACCTACAAAAAAAAACCCTTTTTTAAGGGGGCGCCTAAAGCCAGAAAACAAAAAAAGGACATTTTCGACGCCGCTCACTGAAGTTAAGAAACTAAAAACTATGACAAAAAAAATATTGACGTGTGGGTACAATCAAGAAGAAGCACAATAACCGAATAGAATTTTAAAAATAGATCAGAGTTTTTTACAATAAAAAAATAAAAAGGACACCGAAAAAACCCGTTTTAATTCGAGTACTCGAAATTATCAGCGATGACCCCACATTATTTTTTGGTAATAAAATTTCTATTTGTACGTTCTAGTAAAGTAACCGAACACTTTTTTAAATTTATGTTTAGTTATTGAGTAATTAAATAAAACTTGGTCAAAAATGGACTCCTGATTAAATATTGATTTTTCCTCCAAATTGTGTCATGCTATTCTCGACTTTATGTCCATCACATTAAGAAACGCGTCGCGCGGGTGAAATCTGATTTTTTCCTGGCTTTAGGCGCACTCTTAAGCTTTGTGCGGAAGAAGTCACGCGCAGATACTCGTTAACAATTAAATTGATCACGTTAATACATCAGTAACGATTTATGTAAACTTTGTCACACAATAAAAACAAAGAATCCAAAACTATCTTACAAAGATAGTTTTAAATTTTGCCAAAATTGGTGTCAACGTTTCATTCAATAACAAAAATATGATAAACAAATAACTTTGTCAATGTCGATAATTATTATTTGACGTATATTTTCACCTGTCTCATTAATCTATCGACGTCCCATTGAAACCTTCCATTACTATATGCAAAACGAATAGACATTACATTCCTTTATATTGTCCTCTTCTCTCAGAATTACCAACTGCCAAAACCAAAAGATTAATTTAAATCGGCCATGTAAAAAAGTTCCGCCATTCTAAAACCACGTTAGGCCGATTAGTCCCGAGTACCTCAAGATTAATGTTCCTTCGTAAGCACAAAAATGTTCTGTGCAAAGTTTGTCTCCTTAATAATTTATTGTGGGTCCCTTTCAGGATGGCTGCCCTTTCTGCTCGCTCTTCTAATTGTTACATGAAAGCCTTCCCCTTTTTTTTCGTGCTCGGTGGTTGACATTTAGGTACCTTCTGGAGATAAATTGGCTCCCTTTATTTTGTGGGTATGTGTAACAAAGGATGTGGTATTAATTTGGGTGGATTTAGACGTAAAGAAACTACTTTTGAAACGTTGTTCTAACATTTTTGTGGCCTTGTCGCTACATTTGTCTAATTGAGTTATTTTGTTATATTCGTTTTTGTAGTGGTAGGACTCTTAGCAGAGTCCGCCTGGGGAAGTACCACACCTTTGCCAGTTATTCTACCGCCAAGCAGTAATGTGCAAACATTACTGTGTTCCAGTTTGAAGGGTAATGTTTCCAGAGAAATTACAGTGCTTAGAGATATAACAACTTAGATCTCTGGGTGACGAGCGCAGTGCGGTGCTAGGTAATGATTTGGACTCTTCATGTTCCAATAGCTGCGTGTCATTGTGCTGTTATGTGGCAGGCATCTAGCTTACCATCAGGCACATGTCTTGCTTGTCTAGTCACTCTTTATTTTAAAAAAATCCTAGATCTGGTAGCAAATTTTGTGTACCTAGTTATTTGAGGCAAGCTGAAAACCACAGAAATCTAAATAATGATTTAGATTTTTGTGCTGAAAACTTATCATGTGATTATCCTATTATACCCCAACACGAAGGTGTAGAACTAGGTGATGATTAGCGGGGCAAAATAAATCCCTTAATTAAAATCATTTGGCAGGTAAAAAATCCCACTGAAGATCTGTCTTTTTGAGAATCCCTACTTTTAAGCCCCAACCAAAAATAGGGGGGTTTTTCCAAATGCCAATTACCTGCATGGGAACTACGCGGTTAAAATCGCTTCAACTAATTAAATAAGCAAAGCTTGTATTGCGGGAGCCAGATAGTTGAACTAATACTTAATGTTAATATATGTACATTCTAGCAGCAGCGCCTGCGGTTTTACCCACATAGGTCTCGCTCTCGTTATTTGTTCCCCATAGAAAATAGCTTATTTGCTATTCCATACTATAATTTAACTGTTTCTCAAATTTCAATCCGATGCGTACAGCCGTTCCGATGTGATTGTGCAACAAACATCCACAGTTTTAATAATATTAAGAAGAAATTATACTTCTAGTCATAGTCATATATATTTATTTCCATTGGATTCAATTCGAAACACTTGGACAAGTCCAGAACAATTATTGACAATCAAAAAAACACAATTTCTTAACAACAACAAATTTAAACAAACTAATGTATAACAATTCTATGCAGCGAATAAACTTAAAAATGCTTTATAATTATGCGGGTGCAAAAGGGCCTTGTCATCGGTTCCATTAGTCAACTCATAAATTATTCTGATTCACAAATCAAATACGAATGAAGAAACTGGGGCTGTTAGTTTTATACGAAAACAGCAATCATAAAATTTAAACTTGTCCTCCTTGATTCCTACGCATAGAGCACAAACAGCCCACTAGATGTTCCCACTGCTGGAACTCGGAGCCCTCTTTCGTAAGGAGAGAGTCCAGGCCATAATCCACCACACTAGCCCAGTACGGGTTGGTGAAAACCGCAAGACTACGAAAGATTCTTGGAACAGCCCAGTTTCCTCGCGACATTTTCCTTCACTGTTAATGCCAGTAGTGATGACAAATTTGTACATCTGCAGTTGGAAAAATACTCAAAGGTGCATTCGAATCTACGACCTTAAGAAAGTGAATCACAAATTGCTACACAATAGGGACTTTTCTTCCAGGAAGCTAATAAGCCTTAAAATGTGATATTCATCAATAAAAAATCTTAGTCAAAACATCAGTCTAGACGTCAAAATCCTAAGGGCGCCTACACATTAGGTCGCAAGCAGCGCGGCGGCCGCGCGGCAGCAACGCGACAGCAGCGGATGCCCGCGACTTGCTTACAATTACGTGTCGCGCGGCTGTCGCGCGGCAGTCGCGCTGCTTGCGACCTAATGTAAAGGCGCGCTTAGGCTCTTACGTGGAACCAAGTTCGCCGGGCCAGCTAATCTTATATATAAAATTCTCGTGTCACAGTGTTTGTTTCCTTACTCCTCCGAAACGGCTTTACTGATTTTAACCAAATTTTATATGCATTTTCAGTAGGTCTGAGAATCGGCTACTAGCTATTTTTCATACCCCTAAGTGACAAGGGTTGTTCACTAAGGCAAAACAACGTTTGCGGGGTCAGCTAGTAATAGTATATTATAAAAAAAGATAATCGAGCAAATATATAAACTAAAACCAAGTGTACCTACTTACTTGAAGAGGCCTCAAGAAGGTAATGGAAATGTGTAATGCACAGCGAAAAAATGAAAGGAATGTAATGCACAGCGAATTATGCACCCTGAAAACGCCAATTCCTAGAACCACACCCCTTCAGAGAAGGTTTAGTATTTTCAAAGTTCTTAGGTCGTATTAGGGTTGTTACTTAATTTATTAGCTACGTCTTGGCTACGTCTGACCTCTATATTTTAGGAAAGATTTTTTATTTAAGATAGTCCTACGTGTGACCGCAAATTGCCTAGCAACATCTCGGCCTAGGACGTGATGCGTTTACCAGAAAGACAATAGGTCTTGTTTACTAGATTTGAAGACACCTAAGTCGGATCTATCGGAATACAATGAATCGGAAAACAAGATGACAGAACCCAAACTCCTTTTAAATGAACGCCCTTTTATGAATGGTTGTACTAATGTGGATATAGGTACGCAGTAATCCGTTTATCAAATGTAAGTCACTAAGAGATTATCGTGTGGTGTCAGAATAAACTGAATGGATGGCACAGGAAACACGGTATTATGACCATTCATGATAAACAACGCATTCTTCAATGATTTTTTTAGCCCGTCCCATTTTATTTTATTTTACAGTTGTGTTTTAAAGCTAGTGTTACGGCTGATTTACATCAGACGAGCGAATGCTCATTCTATCCCCACTGCATCAAATTCATTTCGTGTAAACAAACGTAGAGCATCGAGATCGAGATCGAGAAAGAATGCTCTTGTTCCAGCTCTAGCTCTATGTGCGTTCACTTTAAATCGGCCTTTATACAAACAAAAGTTTGGTCCAATTAGTCCGTGCTAATATCACAGTAATACACAGATATTGGAACACGAAGAGTCCAAATCATTACCTAGTATTGCTCGTCCTCCAGAGGCGTAATATTAAGTTCATTTTTAAAGAATCTCTCAGATCTCCGATGTTCTAATCAAATTTTCCAATAATTATATTACGTGTTTTAAAATGTAATGATAAATTTAATTTAATAATAAGATTTATTTAATAATGGAATATTAACCTTTTTTTTTTACTTTTATAGGTTTACACTTGACCGCCATCTCGCCTGATGTTAAGCGACGATGCGGTCTACGATGAAGTGTGTTTACCTAGAAAAAAAACCGATTCACTCTCAATTTGAAGACACAAAGATTGTAACCATCAGGGAAAACACACTCAGGCAACGTATTCCACAGCCTAGACGTTCTTATCACAAAAGTAGAGTCAAATCTCTTCGTTCGCGTCTTTGGAACATCAACCATGAAACGATGTCGCTTTTTCGAGCTTCGAGCATTCCGATAGAAAAAAGGATAAGGTGGTATTAGATCATGTAAATCAGCAGCACACTCTCCGAAGTGTATCCGATAAAAACCCGATAGACTAGCAATTTTACAGCGATGTTCAAGACTTTGAAGTCTTTTTCGCACAAGAGTGTCGTTGCCTATGAGCCTATTGACACGTCTCTCAATCGATTCCAGAGCTTCCAGCTGATACTTAGCCGAGCCATCCCAAAGGTGCGAACAGTACTACATACAGGAGTGAATCTGCGCTTGATATAATGTAAGCAACTGTTCAGACTTGAAGTACCTTCGCACCTTTGAGAGGACACCTAGTTTTTTGGCAGCTAGTTTAGCCTTGGACTCGATATACGAGCCAAAGTTGAGCGTAGAGGTCAAAGTTACGCCCAAAAGCTCAAGACGGTCAGAAACCGGCACGGATACACCTCTAAAAGTTGGAGGCAATTCGAATGGACTCCTTTTAGCGGAGAATAGACACGCCTGCGTCTTACTCTCGTTGAACTTGACCAAATTATTTTATGCAGGTAATCCAGTATTTCGGCTCAAACTGAATGTAGGTATGTATGTAGGTACAAACATGATGTCTTCAATAAGCTTAAACTAAAACAATATAAATATTTTCTGGATCCCATCTTAATTTTGAACGCAAACAAAATACACAATAGTAACATCAGTAGGTGTAAAAAAATCAAATTCCGGGATTATTTCGGAATATTTTCTTTCGGGATACAGGTAACCCTTGTGCAGTAAGAACATAAGGGCGGAACATATAGATATTCGGTTGTGACACAGATTACAGAAATAAACACAGATGGAACCTTCGTGAACAACACTGTGAGGCCCGTAATTAGTCATGTTGACGTAAAATTGTCAAATCAACGTTCCAAATGACTTGTATAATGTTGTCAGTATTAAGAAAAAAGTCCCACTATTGTTGTCTTAGCTTGGGAAATCTTCACGTATAATAAACACATAAATTGATATTAATATTATTACGCCGATTATGCAAGGATTTTTTGTTACTACTATTTCCATTCTATGAAGAAAAGAATTTTGATTTTGCATGCAACTAGAAATTAACTTGAATCGCAAATAATAAAATTAGTGTAATTTACTCGCTTAGATAGGTTAAACAAAAATTAAAACAACCATCTTTACCACTAAACTATTTTTAAAATCAAGTAACCGTATAATGAATGACATTCTCGAAACATACGTAACGCGGACAAGCTGGATGTCATATCACACTCTCTCACAAGTTACAAGGTCACGGAAGCTAACTCACATAGCCTGAAGTGTATAACACTCTTCCCAAAATAGTTATATCTGCCCCAAGTTTCGGCAGCTTCAAAAACAAATTAAAGTGCTGGCTTATCGATCAAACTTTTTAAAGTTACACCGAATTTTTAGAGAGTGATGGCAAAGTCCCATAAAAATGTATACAAAAATTTAACATGGGTCAGTACAATTGTTATAAAAACATATTATGCTTGACAGTTTTCTGTACAATAATTATTATAATACAGTAAAGTAGTCATTTCAAACTTTGAAAATGTATACAATTTGTATACTCTTTCTTTTGTTTTTATTTTTTATTTATTAACGTGTAAATTGTACACGTATGAATAAAATACTTTGACTTTAATATTAAAAACTTTACAACTTAAAAATATTTCATTTTACAAACAACGTTATGCATAATATAAACTTCAAAAATATCTTCCTTCAACAAATGTTTTATTTTATAAACCATCATTTTATAACCAATTATATAGCCGTTTCACTTAGATAATATATCGAATGACATTACAATATAATACAAAACAGTTTATTGGCACCATAAACAAAGTTGACAAGAAGTAACACATATAATAACAATACAAAATGGGCACAAAAAGCGATCTTTTCGCTAAAAGCGGTCTCTTTCATGTAACCTTTTGATTCATGAGGAAACAAAATTTGTAATATTTTGGGCAGTGGTGCAACTAACGAAATAAATAAATACAAATTTTAGGATGTATTAATAATTTTGTTATATGTACATTTTTATGTCATAAAATACTAATTTCACAAATATAACATTTACTTAAATTAATTAATTTGAAATTAAATTAAATTGAATAATACAATGCCTATCAATAATTTGGTCTACGAGTATCTAAAAAAATATATCTTTAATCTATATTTTACCCTAAATTCAGGGAAAATAATTTCTATTTAGTATCGCCACACTAACCTATTTTCGTTGAGGTGTTGTGTTCCATTCATCACCAAAATAAAATCGCCTAAATTATATAAATAAAAGTAAAAATATTCAAATTTTCCTATGAAATTATATTCCTCTTTCCTTTTTTTGTTTTTGGGAACATTGTTTGAAGACACAAAACGGCATATTTTAAAACAAAACCTAAAATCACACGGGACTCCCGTACAACACGGAAGTCAGTTTCATACTGACTGGAGTTTGTATTTGCTTCGGCTTTTGTATTTCCTTTGTCTGCTTCAGTAGCTCTGTTCTGCGTGCTCCATCTGGTTTTATTTCTGTAATCTGTGGGTTGTGATATCTTACAAGTCAAAGTAAATGAAGTAAATAAAAAAATATCCTACTGTCAGACAGTTTTACTGGGTACCATGGAACTACGAATATTTTCAACAAGTCACGAACCCAGACTTCAATAAAACATTACAGTACAGTCCGCGAGGTATAAGCTGAGCTTTGCATTAGTGTGAGTGATCACATGCATACGCATCTATTACCAAAAGTACAGTCAGACAACAAACTCTTAAACAACAAGCTGACATTAACTATCCAGGATCAATATGGTCATTGCGAAAAGAAGTATCTCTTTTAGGATTCAAATGGTCAAGGACAGAGAATAACAGAAAAAATTTAATGGAAAAGCATGAGATCCGTCACCTACGTATAACTTATTTACTTAAAATTTCCGAATACCGTATTCAGGGCAGGCCTATCGTTTATACCGATGAAACATATATTGACACCACTCACACTTCATCAAAATCATATTCAGATGGCAGCACTTCTGGTTTGAAGAAACACCTTATTAAGAGAACATGGTCACAGCGTCCTGCGTCTGACTGTACTTTTGGTGATCACTCACACTAATGCAAAGCTCAGCTTATACCTCGCGGACTGTACAATATAGTACGGAACAGCTATTTCATTTGGGTCATCCAATCTTGAATGGAGATTTATTGTTTTGGTAGGACTCTGAAAAATCCGAAGTACCACACTTTTGCCAGGTATTTTACCTCCCAATTAGTAGCGATGTGTTCCAGATTGAAGGGCAATGTTTCCAGAGTAATTACAGGACATACATAGTACATACATAATATTTAAAAAAATTAACGTGATATTTTATTTAGTGACCCACACTAAATAAAATAAATATACATACTACTAGAGACCACATACTGATCCATACAATACCTATACTAGTATATAAATATGTAATAAATAGATAACTTTACAAAAATACCCAGATAATACCCAGACAAAGTCAAAAGAAAACTTAGATTAGAAAACGTACGGGTCAATAAACGCTCTGATAGATCAACCTCGCGTACTAGCACATAACCTAACGGCTTTATACGACCCGTATTGTCAATACGGTTGATATATCGGCCGGAAGCGTGGTCCGATGCCGTTCCTTCCTGCCGGCTAATGTACACGGCAAACGCATTAACACTGCGAATTTGCGACACTGCTAAGATAACATGTTTGCGAGGCGCCAGGCACATGGGATGGATGTTTGCTGTCGACACACAAACTGAAGAAATAAAGTCGCCAGTGTACGATGAGGAAAAAACCTTTATTCACTGAGTAAGAATTTCCTTATTATTATTGAATACTGTACGGTGTGCCCTAATCACAAGTAATTCTACTTAATATTATAAATGTTTGGATGTTTTGGGTTTTTGTTCGGTTAAACTATGTACAATTCATTTTTTTTGACATCGACATAAAAGTATAATATTACTCCAAGATGGACAGCAGACTGCAACCGCAGGCGACATTGCAGCTGGCGACTACGGTTGGTCCGTGCTGCTCACAGTCGCGGTTGCTTTACTTCCAATTGCGGTGGAATACCAAGCCTGATCAAGGCTTGTCTCAGTCACTCTAGTATAGACGTGACTCTAGTGAAAGATAGAATATCGGACAGCTCTAGTTTCAAAATCAAAATCAAACCAAAAAATTTTGAATTCAGTAACAATTTATAATATTAACTTATATATAACCAGAAATTCCCTTTAAGCAAAAAAGGCCGTTTTCATAATTTCTTCTCTTCTACAGCTTATAAAAATATAAGTAAAGTACACAATCACTTCTTAAGGTGTAAAAACATCTTGCGGGTGTGTGAGGGTGTGTGTTTGTGTGAGACAGTGTGTGACTGTGTAGTTTACTGATGTTTTTTTTTTTAACTTTCTCTGGTCGCGACACCACTAGTGCTGCAGTTTGTGGCCTACATTCCCTCTTAGAACTGTACCTTTATTACCTGTCCGTTCTACTGCGTCATTCTTTTTTTTAAACTATTATTTATAGTTTTTTTTTTAATTTTAATAGGCTCTCACGTAACCACCATCTCGCGTGATGTTAAGCGATAATGCGCTCAAGACGAAGCGTGCTTACATAGCAGAAACCGATTCCCCTCGATTCGAAGACACCATGATTATAACGATCGGGGAAAATCCACTCAGGCAGCTAATTCCACAGGCTAGACTTTCTTACCACAAGGTAGAGTCAAACCTCTTTGTTCGTGTCTTTGGAACATTAACCATGAAACGATGCTGCTTTATCGACATGCGAGATAACACTAACGAGGTTAACACATGATCGCCATCTCGCTTGCTTTTAAGCGACGATTCTCCTACCAAAGAGCCTGCAACTCGCTTCGGATACGTTATCTGTCTATTAAATTTGTCAACGCTAAAAGCCGGGTCACGCAGAGGCGATCCGATAGCGATAGCGATCCGATAGCGAGACGACATTTTTTGTAATGTTCGAATTTGTATGCAACCTGACACACAGCAAACGGGCGCGATCCCATACTCGGTATCGGATCGCTATCGCTATCGGATCGCTATCGCTACCGGATCGCCTTTGTGTGGCCCGGCCTTTAATGATAAGTAACGGTTAAAAATATAGAACAAAACTCCTACCCAGAAATAGCTAACACAACATCAAAGATTCAATTCCGAAGAATCTCAAGAAACCATGAAATAAAAATCAACACACCGCGTCGCGGCGAATGCAGCTTAACTTCGAAACAGTCTATTATAACTCTACTGGTAGTTTACAGAAACAATTCAAAACTAATATTCGTTGAATCTAATATTTAACGTACCGTAGAAAATATTCCGCAATATTTATTGCCTAGCAGAAGTTTGACGCGAAGTTCCACGGTTCTGAGCACAGAGCGCATTCCGTAAATGTGCTTAGTTTTAACTAGAGATGTCTGTTAATCCGGCTTATCCTACAAAATTTGTAGGATATTTAATATTATAAACGTGAAAGTTTGTAAGAATGTATAGATATATAAGTGTTGTCCACGCAAACACTACTGAAGGGATTGAGATGAAATTAGGAACTCAAATAGATAATTTTTAAGATTAAAAAAAAAGCAATAACAATAATGGTCTGAATTAACACATAGCTTATTTTATATCCCGGGGCAAATAACAGGATTGAGAACAACGCGGGGCACCCCGCGAATTCAACTACTACTATAATAATAACATTAATTAATTTCTAAATCTTGTACACGCACTAACAAATATTAATAAGTATATACCTGTATATATCTGCAAAACTACCTAGAAAACTGACTACAAGAGTCAGATTTTTGAAGTTAATAACCAAACAAAAAGTGAAATAAATAAAAAATTAATAAATATTTACAAAAATGTATAAGAAAAAAATCTTGTGTTTTCGTCACTGGCATACCGAAGATGCGACGTAGTGGCGTAGCGGCGAGGAAGCTTACAAAGAATGGTCTAAAATACGTAGATCTACGTCAAAATACGAACACAAAATTGATGGGTTCTGAAGTGTCAGAGAATGACGTACGCCTTTGACACTTTTTGATTGTGTGAAATTTTGTGAGTTCGCATCACCGATATGTAACTACTAGATTTTTGTAAAAAAGAACCTCTTTTAAAAATGTTGTGATTTTGGCTCGGTGATCTAATGAGATAAGGTTCTCTGAAATAAAACGTTAGGGTTATTTTGTTGAATATATCATCCGGCAGCCGCCAAAAAAATTTTTTTCACAGCAATCACAAGTCAACCTTTCGTAAGCGTAGAAAAATAGCACAATACATGGCCATTTGGGTGGGCATTTTAGAACTTTTGTTTGTAATGGGATTGTTCAAAACTAACAAGTGTTCCAGCAAGTGTTTTGTGCAAAAATAAACTTTTGTAGCTTAAGGCTAAGAACTCACGGAGCGTTTATTTCTAATTTGGGGTGATAGAAAACATTGCTAAGAAAACAGTATGTTTGAAAATAAAACATCTTGCGAAGAAATGCATCGTCCATCAAATCGCACTTGGCCAGCGTAATGAATTATGGTCTTAATTTTTTCCTTGTGCGAGAATAACCAAGTCCCAATAGTGAACATATTGTGGGCTGCTTATACTAATTGCGTTTTATTGATCTAGCTCGTTGTTCTCGGCGTTTTCGCAGAAAATTGTTTGGCCGATTATCACGTGCCAACTAACGTTTCGCAGAATTTTGTTTCGCCGAATAATCATTTGCCAAACTTATCACATAATTTTGTTTTATTTCCCAACCCAACAGTTGCCAACTGTACGTTTCGTCTGCTTTTGATAATGACACTTTTCAAAAGGCCAACTTTCAAGTAGCGAATGTGTCATTTAGAGGAATATTCATTTTGTTATATATTGTTGGTAAGTTTGTGTGTTAGACTTCGAAAAAGCTGCTATACTGAGTTTTCGATCAAATTTTGAAAAAAAATATTTACAACGATGCCATTTTTATTTGGGACATATTTTATACAGGTTGTTATTATTATTGGATTTTTTTTTCCATAGTTATTTTTCTAATGTTTTAGTAATGTTCTAATGTTCTTTTAAGCACATATTCAAGTGCCCTACGTATTGAAATAAAAACGATTTGGTTATGGCATTTCACCGGCCGGTCCCGCGGCACGCTCGCTCGGCTCGTGCATTATTGGTCACAGTTCTAACCTAACCGGTTCCATGCGATTTCACCTAAACTTCTGCACTTAGAATTTTTGCAAATCTGTTTATAGATTTATGTTGCAATAAAATTGCATGCGAAATTAGTTTATTTTCTATCATAAAATAGAAAAAGGAAAGGGAACTGTTACACAGACGAAACGTTAATCCTCTAAAAGTTGTCTGGCCTAGTGATGGATTTGGCAAATGATAAGTGCACTTGACCTATTGTGTCATTATAATAATCAGCTTATCAATAATTCTACAAAATGAAACGCTGTCATACAAAAATTGGCAAATCGTTAGTTGTCAAAGTGAAAAATAGGCGAACCGTTGGTTGGCAAGTGATAATTGGCCAAATAATTTTATTCGAAAAGACAGGATCCCCTTTTCCACACATCGCTTCACGCTAATCTATGAAAACACTAAATTGTCACGAATTTAGTTCAAATAGCCACTTGTAATAAACAAGGTAGGTACGTGATAAAATAGGTGAACCACGGGAAAGAACCGAAAATATTATCAAATCTAAATTGTCATATTTACAATGGTGAGTGATCACTGTTATCTATCGGTACGTCGAAATATATATTTTTACTGGAATAGATACCAATTTCATTTTAAATCCGATGAACAGACAAACATTGCAAAAATTGATACGACACTGCCGATTCACAGTCTGACACTTGTATTTCAATGTTGATGTTTTGGTTATTAAGGGAACTTTTATAGAACTATGGACAAAGTGCAGAATACGTGACCAAATATCATAAATTTACTAACCATGCGTAGGGTATAAGAAAGTATAAGAAAACCTCAACCAATGAGATAACCAAGGACTTCATCTACCACACTAAGATCACGTATATGATAATGGAGATCATCATGCCCTTTAAAAATAAGTTTATTTCAGTTGGTGCCATATTCTTTGTCTACGATGTCTTCTTGGACCTTTGTATGCCTCGCCTGGATTTACATTGACATTGTATACTAGCAGTCCGTCCCTACTTCGCTGGTACATATATAGCCTAGGACTATCAGTTGTCACGTACATATCCAATGGTGAAAGATTTTTTATATCGGTCCAGTAGTTCCTGAGATTAGCGTTTTCAAACGAATTAACTCTTCAGCTTTATAAATTAGTATAGATTCGGAAAAAACAAAATTACAGAAGTAGTCAAAATTGTACAATCTTATATTTAGTCCCCAAACTATACATCTTAGCACATTATACATTATATTCTATGACCTCCCGCATCGTCTTAGTTACTTTTTTCTTAATTACTTGAAGTAAAATCCATTCACGAATACAACAAAACCTGTTTAAAAATATTATTAAAATCATTGACCAAAATAAAACGAGTACTTTTACCTAACAAAATATTTCATAAAAAGATAATTTATTCAAAACACGATTAAGAAACGCGAAGACTGCCTCAAACGCTGGTTTTTATCATCGTTCAAGATCACAAAGTTGTCCTCAAATGAAATATGAATTTAAAAGAACAAAACGGGGCGATAAGAGGGGAGACATCTGTCGGGGCCGCACTCTCAGATAGCAGAGATTGACGGGAAAACAGAACGGAGCTAAATATTTGACTGAATACTGCCCTTCGTATTTTAAACCTCTCCACAATTTTTGTTTCTTTGAGTACTCCTGATTTCACAACAATTATTTTATATCTAAACACGCAATAACTGATTTAAACTCACATAGTCCACTAATTTTAATAAAAATAATAACATTTCATCAATGCATGGATATTTTTTGTTTATATTACAAAAAGATCGTCACCGATTTCGATAACATTTTAACGGGACTACCTCGGAAGTAAATCGTAAAAATTGATTCGCAATACTTAATAATCAATTATTCTCTCCGCTAATTATATTTATTGGCGAAGCTATCACGTTATATGCAAAAAAAATACATGCTGGAAATCGTTATATTTTTCTTAATATATATCACAAACTGATTGAGATCCTAATTCAGCCACTACCTCAAAAGCAGACTCACTGTCAATTGATTTACGAGGGCAGTTGTAGCTCAATTGATACTATTTTGTTATTAGCTGACTTTAAAAGTGAAGGGAGTTCTGTATTCCCCTTTAAATGTTCCATGGTCCATTTCAATATAGCTCATACGGATTTGACACGTACTTTCTTTTAATTTTGTCCCATTATCTGATTCATTAAAATAGCGCTACTGCGTCAGTAGCTGTTAGAAATTGTAATCTAACACGAAAATTCAATTACGAATATTATCTTAATTGGTTTCATGCACTATGTAGAAATCGGCCGTATCTAAAGACTAGCTTAATCCTTGCGGTTTTATCGGTTTGTTTTAAGCTAAGAACTCATGGTGCGATTTTTACCCGCGACCGTCGCGGCTGCGAACTACGGTTTTATTTCAAAACTCACGGCACCGACTATTTTGGCGGTTCTTCAGATAGTTGAGTGAGCCAGTGAGTTTGTTTTTTTACATTATATACATATATCTGAATTCTACAGAAGCTGTGAGGCTGCAACCGTGGCGGTCTCGCCTGAAAATCGAAATGCTTTCTTATTATAGCCTAAGAGTGACACTTGATTTGTAACCCGACGATGAACAGCTGTCAGCTTCATCAAAATGTACAGACCGCTTCAAGTATTTACATCATCATCTGTATATTATACCTATTAATCCACTGCTGGACATAGACCTTTCCCAATATTTACCACTTTGACCCATCCTCAGATTTACGAGACCGTTTCCACTCACTGTTTGCTGTTTTTCATATATCACTCACCTCCTCTTGTCTTAGGGTACTTATCCTTCACTACGATTGCCGATTCACAGTCTCCACTCAAGAACACGTCTATCCCAACAGTTATCGGTTTTGCTACAAATATCACCAGCACATTGCCACTTGATTGCTAATGTGTTGAGCCTCGTCGATAACATTGGTTCTTTGACGAATAATTTCGTTCCGTTTACCATTACGGAATACATTGCTTTTGAGGATCGCCGTAGCTGTCAGTATCCACGTTTCAGCTCCGTAAGTCATGGCAGGTAAGATACGCTGATTGATGACTTTTCACTTTAGATTTATTTGAGCTAGCCAGATATTTACAGTTTAGATCAATAGTTATGCCATTTCTTATTGTCTTCTCTTTTATTACGGAAGTAAAAATCATAAAGAAAGCAATATCAATTCACCCAGCAGCATGCACAATCGTGGCCGTTTTTCAAATCCCACCTGCACATCTGAGTAGTTTGCTAAGAAGAAATGCAAGTTTGTTATCACCACTGGACTTAACTATGAAGGAAAATACCGTGAAGGAACAGACAAATTTCAAGACAGAATTCTTTTGAAGACATGTGTTATTTACTAAATCACGCAAGGTCTGTGTGGTGGATTGTGGCCTTGAATCTGTTTTTGCTGGAAAAGAGCATTGTGGCCGTGGATCTTTCTTTATTGAAAAAGGCTCCGAGTACCGACTATCTGCATGATTTGCTTAGTTTGCGGCTAGATGGTTTCGTGTTTGATAAAAATGTTGGTTAATCATTCATTTCTTTGTTTAACCAAACAAGTGTTTCGTATTTTCCCGTTAATTCCCGTTGCCGTGAATTCTCCGGGATAAAAACCTATGTGTTCTTCCAGACTATAATCTAACAAATTTGAAGCTGATCCATTCATACGTTACGACGTGATTGAGCAACACACATCGAATCAATGTATGGAACATTGACATTTATAATATTAGTAGGATAAGTATAGACATACTTACCTATACGTATAATAAAAATATAATGCAGTTTTTAGAATAGGTGCGTTATGATAATTCGCAACTAATTAGCAGAATTCGATTGGATCACCACGATTCCGAGATTATCTGTAACGATAAGTTTTTACAAGGAGAAATGCAATGTTTTATCTAATGTGGACACCAGAAATATAAAGTTACACTAAAATGACGATATTATCGCAAAGTATTTTCCCATTTTTATTTTGATTTGAATTAGATATTTCTGAGGATTTTTCATTAAGGATTTTTTTTAATTAAACTTTCTGAGATATTAACTTTGTGAATCTTTTCGAAACATGCGAGTATATCGTCTTTAATAGCCTTCTTTGCCAAGTTGTGACTTGTTATTAAACCAGTAGATAAGAACGTAGAATATGAAAAGTGTAGAAGATTTTAATAATAAAATCTGCAGATTTCGGGTATACAATAGTTATTTGTTGTACAAGAGTGCAAAGTGGCTTTTTAACCGCGTGCTCCATTTTGATGACCGAGCAAGCGAAGGATTCTAAAGTTGAATCACGAGCGTAGCGAGGGATTAAAAAATTAGAATCCTGAGCGTAGCAAGGGAATCAAAAGAACACAAGGTGAAAAATCTTTGCACTCGAGTGTAACACGTAATTTTTCATCCCCCCCTAGCGAGGAAATTACTAAACGCTTTGCGCATTTTCAGTTTCAGTCGATTCTATCGGCGTTAAATAAACTTCTTGGTCGCTAGAAACACTTATTATTATGGTATTTCGGTTTTTCACTTGTATTCAATTTTATAAGTTTTAAACTTAAGTTTATTTAGCCATGGTTTTAACAATAACAGTATGACGTGAAAATATGGAGACTTGACCGATTGAGGTAAGGAGTTTCATGTGTACATGAAAACTATTGGCAGTCATAGGCACTGCCGATAGAAGTGGTAACTTATAACTCAGAATTTGATTTTTACTTTGGAAACTACGCGTGTGAAACCGGAGGGCGTGGCTATGAGCATGGCCATCTAGAAATGCTGACACATTTTTAAATGGCCAATGGGAAAGGCTGAGGCATTTCTAGATGGCCATTGGCTATGGTCCCGAGTTTACCCGAAGATTTATTATCATTCCCGAGCGTGACGATAGAATTAAATTGACAGCCCACGAAAAATCTGTCTTTGGCGCGCCAAAAGAAGTTTTGACTTCAAAATATATTGTACCTACATGTTTTCTCAAAATAGTAATTATTTATTTGATGTTACATTTACTACATTATTTTGTACTGCACAAGTAGTTGAAATTATCTATTACTTACTATTTTAGTAGTCAATAATATTTAAATATTTAACTCGGCAACTCGGCATACCTACTTCAATTCGATTACAATTCATTCATTCATAGCATTTCAAAATGTTTTGCCATTTGAAATAACATTCTTTACCTCTATCCTCCATATGTGAAAAGAAAATTGCGCGCAAAGCATTTAAAAAAAAGTACACCAAAGAGGTTTCGAGTATGAGTTTTTAACAAATTAAAAATAAATGTATGATGAATTCGGCACCAAGGAGGTAGAAATGAATAGGTTAAATTATGTTTTGAATTCAAAACCTCAGTACACACGATGTTCTAAATTCAAATTTACTTTAACCTCTAGAGGGTAAAAACGACTTTTGCGCCCTGTGATATCGAGGAGCAAAAGTACTCTTTCCGAGCTGGTGGGATGAAAATATGTATGTTTTATACTAATCTTCGTCATCATCATCATCAACAGCCCACTAAATGTTCCCACTGCTGGGACTCTGGGCCTTCTCTCGCAAGGAGAGAGTTAAGGCCATAATCCACCACGCTGGCCCAGTGCGGGTTGGTGGATGATACATGACTTCGAATGATTCTGGGTACATATCGGTTTCCTCTTTACAGTTACATATATGTATGTCACCCGACAGCTCCGTCAAATTCACACTGCGCTGGCCCATAGGTACATATCGGTTTTCTCACGATGTTTTTCTTCGCCGTTTTAACTTAGCGGCATTTCGCACATAACTTCAAAAAGATAGTAGCGCGTGTAAGATTTGTAAATTTGTATCATCAAATATTTATGTTGCGATACGACCATTACGACTCAATCCTTCCACAGACCCTAATCCTAAAGTAACCCTATCAGTGAGACGTATATGGTTTGTTTACCCTATCACCCTGTAGGCAATCTTTCCTGGAAACGTCGGTCAGTGTCGCTGCAGCGAATATACCTGGAGGGTCAGCAATTCTGTGCAATTTGTTTGGAGTCAGTTACCGCGTCGCCTCCGGTCCAACTAGTGCTGCTACTGAGTGGTCTAAGGCAAAAGACATTTTTACATTATTTTAATTTCTAACTTGCAGCATTATCGATTTCACCCTCGCTGTTGCCGATACTATTATTTTCTCGGGATAAAAAAGAGCCTATGTGTTATTTCAGATTTTTTGCAAAATTAATTTTTGTTAGTACAAAATTACATCCAGATCCCTTCATTAGTTTTTGCAAGAGAAAAAGTAACAAAAATCTATACATACTGTTGTAAATATCATAATATATCTGGCTCGCCTCGTGGCTTAGTTGGTAGTAGCTCTGCATGCGAAGCCGAGGGTTCGATTCCCACCCAGTGCAAATATTTGTGTGATGAATTCAAATGTTTGTACTGTGTCTAGATGTTTCTATGTATAATAAGTAATACTTATTAACTATGTATTTACAACTATATAAGTATCACATCAGCTATCTGGCCGCCACCATACAAGCTTTGCTTAGTTTGGGGTCAGCTGGTGTTGTGTGTGAATTGTCCATCAATATTTATTATTATTATAAAGATACTAGTGGCACCATCTTAAGCTACTTGTATGTAATTGATAGATAGATAGATAGATAGATACTCTTTATTGTACACACCATAAACAAACAAAAAAAACACTTATACAGGAGAGAATAACAATAACACTAGTGTTACAAGCGGCGGCCTTATCGCTTAAAGCGATCTCTTCCAGGCAACCTTAGGATGGAAATGGTTACTAAGAAAACTTTTAAAAGCGGGGTGTTGTAACCCTTTTTTTTCTCCGCCTGTAAAACGGAACGCGACTCATTCGTAGTCTGTGGTTGCGAAGTGAGGAATTCTTTCCCCTCACTAGATACCGCTTGTTTCGTGAGTGAATCGTTAAAACTTTTTACCGCATCCCTAGGGCGTGGGTTTTGAGTGAAGCGTCCATTTTGTGTCGAAAGGCTTCGAGTACGGTCGCGCCGTTGACTAATTATTAAATACTTGTGCTGGAAGATCGTTGTTACGTGTGACTCGAGGGTCCACGAGCGACGCCGTTCCCCGGCGTGTGACGCCGTTCACCGCGCCTGGTGTGAACAAGTTGGTGGTGAACTTGTTGCCTCCTTCAGAAGGTAAAATTTCAAAGTATTATAGTGTTGAAGGACCGCGTGGCGGGCGGGTGTCTGTTTGAAACGTTGCTTATTCGATTGTTTTCTTTATAGGAGGTGTTTGGTTGAGCCGGGTGTTTGGTTGAGCCGGGTGTTTGGTGAGCCTGCTTGTTTGGTGAGCCGGTGGTTTGGAGGACCTGGTTTGAGGTCCCCGTGTTCTTGGAAGGGGTCCAGTGCGAGTCGCGTGCCCTGTACGCGTGGCTGTCTCGTGGTGTCCTCGCCCGTTAGCAGCGAGACCGCGACCGCGCGCTCTTCTACGCAGGTTTTCTTCCATGTTAGAGTGTTGGTGCTTTAAAGTGTGGGAAATGGGGAGTGGTGGGGCATATTTGCCAGGCCGGGCTATGGGCCGTGGATGAGAGGATGTGATCAGGGGGAAATAAGTGACCACTTTAACCAACTAAAGGTGTAGGGTTTTACTCACTATGTTTTCCTGAGCCCGGAGCTCCCCGAGGTTGGACGGTCAGATCCCATGTCAGTCCTTCCGACTTGACTAAACCAAATTACCGTAGAAGGGTTTCACCCTCTATGTTTTCCTAGCGTTAAGCAAACTGGGGTCCTATAGGCCTAGGCTTTAGCCGATATGAGAGGGTTTCTAATGCGGTGTCAGTAGTTTTAGTGGTACATTTCCCCCAAGGAGTTGAGCGTCTTATCATGTCAGCGGAGGGGTAGGAATGTCTCCCTCCCTCCGACCTGCCGTCAATAAAGGAAGGTCTTGTTTAAACCTTGATATAGGTTCAACCTTTTATATTTTTTCCGTGGTTATCTGAGTTAATCTAGATAATCTTAGTTTTCCTAGGGGCTTACAGTCATTAAGTACCTTAGTTAACCGGTGGACACCGTTAGTGGCTGATTAGTGTCGGTTAGGTGTCACCACTCATGTAGATTACCTATTGTTTAAGTAATATAGACACCAGTTTAATTTCCCCAGAGGAACCTACTCCCTGGATATCTATTTTCCCATCAATTAACTGATGGTACTACTTCAATCACAGCGTTGTGAATGTGAAGGTATGAGATGGTTATGTAAAACGTTGTAATCCATACTTCCTGTACCTTGTTTATGACTGAGTCAGGACGGATGTTATTCTGGGTAACAATACTTAGCATTTCTGTTTATGTGACCTAGAAAGGGAACCTATTGTAAGTACCCTAATTGAGTTATTCTCGGTTATTATAATTTTATTGTTCTAATGTTGGAGGTTTAAACCTACTGTTTAAAAGGGGTAATTTAAGTGTTATTATCTTTCCCATGTTTAAGTAAACCTGGTGATTTTTGTATGGAACCTTAAGCGTTCAAAGTGGTAGTTAAACTATTGTCTTGAGTTATTCTATGGTAACATTCAGTGGTCTTTTTACCACCCTATAGAAGGCATTTTGGCCTTTAGTTTTGTTAATGTTAGCTGTTCATTTTTAACCCTACAGGTTCCGGGAGTATGGGGAGGTGGTGACTTTCTAAATAACTCTTAAACCTACCCGGGAGAGTCGGCCCAGGGCTTAACCCCTCACTTCTACCGGTTTTATATATTGGCCCTATTCCGACCCTTACTCAGGGACCCTGTACGGTGGAATTGGAGTTGTTTTGACTCAAAGCGGTTGTGGGAATTCTTATAATTCCTTTTATACTTATAGGTAACAGCAACTCAACGGTCAACCCCTGACCCTTTTAACCCTTTTAACCTTCTTATTATAAATCTCTAAGTTTGTTTAGACAAATAAACGCTTGAAAAAGTCTTAATTTTTTATTTCTTCTTAAACATTAACTTTCTTTCCGGGGAGGTTTGGGAATTCAATTTTCACCAATTGAGTTCTCAACCCTTGACCCCAGGATAACCTTACAATTTGGCGCCCGAACTCAGGGACCTTTTCAAGCATTTATACGCTATATATATACTATATAACGCTATATAAGACTGTATGGGATGTTTTGCACGTTATTGAAGCTTTATAGGATGTTCTGTGTTCTTTCTAGGCTGTTTTAGGTTATAACTACCTGGATATTGTTATATTATTCTACTATACCTTACTATATGTTAGTTATAGACTACTATATGTTAATTATCTTTAACTTTACTTACTATATGTAAAGTTTTCTACTTTATAGGCTTTGTTGAGATGTCATTGCCTGTTTATTGTTATATTCTTTTACCATACCCGACTATATGTTAGTTATATACTACTATATGTCAGTTTATTTTAACTTTCCTTATTATAAGTAAAGTTTTCTACCTTTTAGGCTGTGTTGAGCTGTCGCAACCTGTTTATTATTATACCCTTTTACTATACCTGACTATATGTTAGCTATATACCACTATATGTTATTTTCTTTTAACGTTACTGACTGCATGTGAAGTTTTCTACCTTTCTAGGCTATTTATAGATCATATATATGACTATATGCTGGTTATATGATACTATATAATTTTTTTTCCTTATTGTTTTATTATTTTAAAGCTTTCAAGACGTGCTTAACTACTATAAGTCTTCGATCGTGGTCTTCTACCTCTGGTTTCGGTCTGTTGCTCGATTCTGGATCGTGTTACTGTTACCTTTTCAACCTATAACTTTGAGTTGGTTATAATAATAACGGTTTGATATTGTTTAACTACTGTTGTATTGTGCGGCTAGTATTATAACTTTTTAGCATAAGCTATATTACTAAGTTTATCTAATTTTAAGTATAATTCTGTTAACTTAAGACTTTGAATATGGAGGAACGTCCCATATCTTTCCATTTACTGAATGTTGATGAGTTGAAATATGAAGTATGTATCCGCGATGCCCTTCCGGAGGATAATATACAAAAGTTACGAGCTCAGGTGAAAAAGTTGAATGCTCAGATGAGAACTGATGAAATTGTAACTTATGAGGGTGATATTTCTGCCGAACTACTGTGTGTTCAGGGTAAACTAGGGGAACTAGAGGAGACTTGTGCTCGACGCCCATTACTATTAAAATATCTGAATAGGATACAAGCTTTAGGTAATCATCTCTTTCATCGGTTGAGTCGCCTTTCACCTTCCCTCGAGGAAGACTGTGTCCGTAAAGCTCAGCTTGACGAACGTTTGGGGGTTATCACTAAGAAGATGGACCGCATTTTGCAAAATTTTCGGAGTAGTGTTGAATTTACCCTTGCAGATGATAAGCCGTTGTGTGGAGCTCAAGGTGACCCTACTGTTGAGGAGCTGGGAACTGCTGATGGAGCTGATGCAGTCGCTGACTCCGAGGAAGTTCGTAGTAGTCCTGCTGTGCGCTTTGTTCCGTGTGACCGAGTTTCAAATGTTCACGCACTAAACCATAAGTTTAATGGAAAGGGTAGTGTTCATGCTTACCTGGAGAGATTAGAAGAGTTAAGCTCGTCTAGACATATTAACCCCTCTAAATTGTATACCTCGGCTGTGGAGTTGTTTACGGATGATGCTTTATTATGGTATCGTAGTATACGCGACGACGTTCATAATTGGGAGGAGTTGAAGAATTTGTTGTTAGAGGAATTCCTGCCTCATGATTTTGATTACCTTTTATTACAGGAGATTCGTTCTAGAACCCAAGGACCTGATGAATCGATGGTGAAATATCTAAGCGTTATGCACAATTATTTTTCCCGCTTGAGGCGACCTTTAAGTGAAGCTGAGCGGCTGGAGATTGTGAAGTATAACGTCAGGCCTTTTTATACTACGCAGTTGGCATTGGTGGATTGTACCTCGTGGTCTGAGTTTAAGGCACGGTGTAGGCAGTTGGAAGGTGCGAAGCAGAAGGCGGATTTGTTCAGCGAACCTCGGCCTAATTTAACTACAGCTGTTTCCCCGGACTTGACTTATAAAGGCAAGGTACCCCGAAGAGCCGAAGTTGCAGTGGCTGCGGCGGACGAATTTTGTGTAAGGTGTAGGACTAAGGGTCATATCCTGAAAGCATGTAAGGCGCCTCCTATTCTTATTTGTTATCGATGTGGTGAGAAGGGTGTTACTATTAGAAACTGTTCTCGTTGTGTTCAGCCAAAAAACTGAACAGGACGGGCCATTGTTTAACTTCTAAGGCAGAGTGGTCTGAGTGGTGTAATTTTGTAGGTAGATTTTTTGAACAATCTAGATTAGAAGCAGCAATGGTTCGTGTGAATAGAATTGATGCTCGTCCATATTTAAAGGTTAATATTTGTGGTTTATTTTTTATTGTTAGGTGTTGGTTTTTTGGAAGGCTTTTAATTTAGCTCCAGTTGTTTTAAGCTTGGGAGATCGCCGTGATAGTTCGGTTTTCTTTCAGTAACCCCGAGATGCTGTGATGACAGAGGTGCATCGATTGCATCCTTTGGATGAATTCTTATACTATGTATGTCTGTGATATCATTCCGGATAACTATTTACTTAAATAGGGAGCTCAATTGATGAAGCTTTATACCTATATTGTTCTTACTTTAGCTATTTTGATATTATAACATTTTTATGATGACGTTTTAGCGGTATTCTTATTTAGAATCGCCTTCTATATTGTTTCGGGAGTAGCGTTAGATTGTCGCTCACCGTTGATAAACCTTTTGAGCTAGGCTCGAGGTAACCTTATTGTTTCTACTATTTCTGTAATCGTGTTAAGCTGTCGCGAGCAGATAACCTTATTGATTGTACTATTTCTGTATCAGGGTTGGGATGTCCCTATCAGAGATTGTAAGCCTCTTGACTTAGGCTTGAGGTAACCCTATTGTTGTTCACTATTTCTGCACTAGCGTTGAGTTATCGTTAGCAGATGATAGACCTTTTTATACTTGAGTATGACGAGTTAGCAGATTTCTTGTATAGAATCTCGACTTATATAACTTCTGTATCCGCGTTAAGCTGTCGCGATCAGAAGATAAACCTTTTGGAGCTAGGCTCTAGGTAACCATGTTGTGGATGTGCTGGAAGTGGTGGTGCTGATGCTGACGTCGATTTTTATAGAATCCCGTAGTATTCTAGCGGTTAATGTAGTGTTGTGTGGCAGAGTTTCACATGTGCTGTTGTAGGGAACCTAATGAGGGTTTTGAGAACGTTGTACCGAACGCTTTCACGCGTTCTGGACCTTATATCATACGCCGGTGTTTGACCCGTAGTATGCTGACACTTATAAACTCAGAAGATGTGAATGTTGTTTGATAGATTCTGTAGTTTTACACGTTGTTTGGGATCTACCCCCCACTCGTGTCTTTAACCTTGACTTTTGAACAGGGCGTTGTACTGTTATAACCTTTTAGGTAAATTTTGTTTACCAGACTTTTTTTTGAAGGATGTCGTTCCTGCTGATGAGAGGCTGTCGTCTCTCCGAGTATCTGTTCCTGCTGTAGGTGCCGTTGATGATTGAGAAGACTTGTTCGTCTTTGAACCAATTGGCCAAGCTTGTACTATTGTGGTTGATTATGTGTCGCAGTAGTTATGTGTACCCTAATCAACTTCTGAATTGTTTGAGAACCCTAGGTTCGGTTTGCAAATATTTTGAATAGACTTTGTTGTTGGATTAAGTTAGTTTTTACTTTTAGGATTTTTGTTTTACTGGATGTTCGACGAGTGGATGGTAGGATGCGCGACGCTGTTGTGCGACCCTCATCGTTATTTATGGCCAGCCCACTTATTTGGACATAAGGTTGAACAATATTTCCATCTTTTTCAGGATATCTTTGAGTAATTATAGAGTTTAGTTTGTTGTTTTAGGTTTTCTTGTTATTTTAGTTTGAAGCTGTAGGGTGTTGAGCTTGATAGGTGTAGAGACGGAGGGCCGTCTGAATTTTTCTCTTTCCTTTCGAAAAATTCTGGTGATGAGGGGAGTACTGTAACCCTTTTTTTTCTCCGCCTGTAAAACGGAACGCGACTCATTCGTAGTCTGTGGTTGCGAAGTGAGGAATTCTTTCCCCTCACTAGATACCGCTTGTTTCGTGAGTGAATCGTTAAAACTTTTTACCGCATCCCTAGGGCGTGGGTTTTGAGTGAAGCGTCCATTTTGTGTCGAAAGGCTTCGAGTACGGTCGCGCCGTTGACTAATTATTAAATACTTGTGCTGGAAGATCGTTGTTACGTGTGACTCGAGGGTCCACGAGCGACGCCGTTCCCCGGCGTGTGACGCCGTTCACCGCGCCTGGTGTGAACAAGTTGGTGGTGAACTTGTTGCCTCCTTCAGAAGGTAAAATTTCAAAGTATTATAGTGTTGAAGGACCGCGTGGCGGGCGGGTGTCTGTTTGAAACGTTGCTTATTCGATTGTTTTCTTTATAGGAGGTGTTTGGTTGAGCCGGGTGTTTGGTTGAGCCGGGTGTTTGGTGAGCCTGCTTGTTTGGTGAGCCGGTGGTTTGGAGGACCTGGTTTGAGGTCCCCGTGTTCTTGGAAGGGGTCCAGTGCGAGTCGCGTGCCCTGTACGCGTGGCTGTCTCGTGGTGTCCTCGCCCGTTAGCAGCGAGACCGCGACCGCGCGCTCTTCTACGCAGGTTTTCTTCCATGTTAGAGTGTTGGTGCTTTAAAGTGTGGGAAATGGGGAGTGGTGGGGCATATTTGCCAGGCCGGGCTATGGGCCGTGGATGAGAGGATGTGATCAGGGGGAAATAAGTGACCACTTTAACCAACTAAAGGTGTAGGGTTTTACTCACTATGTTTTCCTGAGCCCGGAGCTCCCCGAGGTTGGACGGTCAGATCCCATGTCAGTCCTTCCGACTTGACTAAACCAAATTACCGTAGAAGGGTTTCACCCTCTATGTTTTCCTAGCGTTAAGCAAACTGGGGTCCTATAGGCCTAGGCTTTAGCCGATATGAGAGGGTTTCTAATGCGGTGTCAGTAGTTTTAGTGGTACATTTCCCCCAAGGAGTTGAGCGTCTTATCATGTCAGCGGAGGGGTAGGAATGTCTCCCTCCCTCCGACCTGCCGTCAATAAAGGAAGGTCTTGTTTAAACCTTGATATAGGTTCAACCTTTTATATTTTTTCCGTGGTTATCTGAGTTAATCTAGATAATCTTAGTTTTCCTAGGGGCTTACAGTCATTAAGTACCTTAGTTAACCGGTGGACACCGTTAGTGGCTGATTAGTGTCGGTTAGGTGTCACCACTCATGTAGATTACCTATTGTTTAAGTAATATAGACACCAGTTTAATTTCCCCAGAGGAACCTACTCCCTGGATATCTATTTTCCCATCAATTAACTGATGGTACTACTTCAATCACAGCGTTGTGAATGTGAAGGTATGAGATGGTTATGTAAAACGTTGTAATCCATACTTCCTGTACCTTGTTTATGACTGAGTCAGGACGGATGTTATTCTGGGTAACAATACTTAGCATTTCTGTTTATGTGACCTAGAAAGGGAACCTATTGTAAGTACCCTAATTGAGTTATTCTCGGTTATTATAATTTTATTGTTCTAATGTTGGAGGTTTAAACCTACTGTTTAAAAGGGGTAATTTAAGTGTTATTATCTTTCCCATGTTTAAGTAAACCTGGTGATTTTTGTATGGAACCTTAAGCGTTCAAAGTGGTAGTTAAACTATTGTCTTGAGTTATTCTATGGTAACATTCAGTGGTCTTTTTACCACCCTATAGAAGGCATTTTGGCCTTTAGTTTTGTTAATGTTAGCTGTTCATTTTTAACCCTACAGGTTCCGGGAGTATGGGGAGGTGGTGACTTTCTAAATAACTCTTAAACCTACCCGGGAGAGTCGGCCCAGGGCTTAACCCCTCACTTCTACCGGTTTTATATATTGGCCCTATTCCGACCCTTACTCAGGGACCCTGTACGGTGGAATTGGAGTTGTTTTGACTCAAAGCGGTTGTGGGAATTCTTATAATTCCTTTTATACTTATAGGTAACAGCAACTCAACGGTCAACCCCTGACCCTTTTAACCCTTTTAACCTTCTTATTATAAATCTCTAAGTTTGTTTAGACAAATAAACGCTTGAAAAAGTCTTAATTTTTTATTTCTTCTTAAACATTAACTTTCTTTCCGGGGAGGTTTGGGAATTCAATTTTCACCAATTGAGTTCTCAACCCTTGACCCCAGGATAACCTTACAGTGTGTATCAAAAATATTTTAGTTACATACACTAAAAAGAAACATAATTACCTATATACGAATACAGATTACATACTAATACTTAAGATACTTGTAAAATATACTAATATATAATATGAATACGAAAAATAAATTAGTAAACCTACATAGAATATACAAAGATAATATAATATGTGCAATGATATACATGAAACATATGTATACTTATTCTTAAAAATAACATTGCAGTAGAAAATTGTAGATTTGACAGAAAAGGTAGATAATAAATATAATTAGATTACTGTGACTCCAGCTTTGACAAATAAAACTCTTTTACGTTACTTTTAAAAGAATCCAGTGATGGAGATTTTCGTATAGAAACAGGCAACTCATTCCATAACTGGACAGCCTGAAAAGCAAAGGATTTGCCATAATACATCTCAGAACGTGCAGTTGGGGCATTCAGGGTCAAGTTAGTTAATTGATCTGTAGCACCCTTGTGGTCTTATGTTTTTTCTTTTGGTCTTTGATTTAATTCAAATGTCTTTTTTCTCTGAATCAATCCTTACTTTTTTAACTAATCATTTGCGTATGAAATATGTTACCGCTCGGCTAGTCCCAAAAGACCTGAGTTTTCTCCAATAACTCAATCGCATGAGAGTCGCTGAAGACATGCTAGAACGAGTCAATTCCGACCCAAAATGTATGAAACGCATTGTTTCTGGTGAGGAGACGTGGGCTTGACGTGGGTTTACGAGTTTGACATGCAAACTAGTCAACAAGCTTCGGAGTGGCGCCTTCCAACTGAACCGAAACCGAAAAACCAAAGCCAAAATTGTTCAAAAGACAAAGTCATGTTGACTGTTTTCTCTGGCTATCGCGGTGTTGTGTATTGGGAATTCTTGCTGGGAATTCAGGTAGGCCCTTTTTTGTGTTGCCAGCAAGATTGTCTTTTTAATTTCCGTTTAATTAATTTCTAAATAAAAAAATATTAGGTAGATCAATATTATATTGAAAATAATAATATATCAAAAAAAGCTCTTGTATATAAACGTAACGTTCGGTTGCATCTCGCTGCCGCTGCTGCCTCACACCGCCATGTTAAGCTTCTCCAAGCCTGAAATTAAATCGGCCGTGTGATTTACATTTTAATATGTCTAGGGACTCACCTGTACTAAAATTAAATTTATGGTATTGACGGAGCCGCGTTAGCCGTTCGCTGGCTCATAAAACTCCATGGGTAGCATTACCGGAGACGTTTTTATGATGATTGAATTAACTGATCAATTGTTTTTAGACTTCTTCGTTGAATAGTTCTTAGACTTAGTTCGGGAAATGAGCACTTGAAATAAAAGCTTGAATAAATTAACAGAGGTTTTATGCACTGTCCTAAGGAATTTTCCGGACTTTATCATTTTGTTATAATAGATTTATTACATTTTTTATAGTATTGACTATGCATTGATTTTAGTTGCATTATATGCAACATTGGATATTTGTATCAAAATGAAACTTAAGAAACAATGTTAAAAACTTTCTATAAAAAGTTTTTAAACACAATTTATTTCATAATTTAGAACAACATACACAATATTAAAACAATGTTTAAAATTAAGAGAAGACACAGGTCAGGGTGCCCTGAATGCTGGCACCGTTATCCCATAGGATTGCACTACTTATTTTTTAGACAAAGTACTTAAGTGCGATTTCAAAGTAGCTGTGAGATCGTAGTTTCTAATCCGGCTGTTTTACTGGGTTTAACTAGAAATGAGCGTGTTCTAAAAAAGATTATATGCCTAATACGGTAAGTCTATGTAATTAATTTACTATACGTGTTATGAATAACAAATCAGTGTTTTAATTTTTTTTCATTATAGACATCTACTATTTTAGTTGACAGAGAATTACATTTATTTATTAGTAGAGATTCTGCTAAGGCAGAATTGGAAGTGTAATGATAAATAACTATTTTTGACTAATCTGATTTGGGACAAGTCACTTGATTTATTAGTTTTGCATAAAATTTTAAGCAAATTACTTGACGCAGCTCACATAATCTTTTAAATAAAGGGTCAAAACATAAATCCCTCGTAACAAAACGGCTATTATCTTAAACGCCTTCGTGGTCCGCAAGTTGCTGAATACCGCAATAATAAACCTGGTCCGGTACCACGTGATATTACAGCGATATTTTTGTGAAACAATTGACATGCAACATTTTGTGTATTACAACCGCAAATCTTATCACCAAAGGATAAGGTTCAGAGTCGCGGTGTAGGAAATTCGAAACGTCAGTTGGATGGAATAATTATCGCAATATGAACTCATGGTACGATATCTGGGCCCAAAATACACATCGAGCGATAAACAATACCTATAGCCCTACGTCATCACAACAAACGCTCGCACTTTATGGAGGTAATAAAATCGGCCCCAACAAACCGAGAACAATTCATAAGAAATATTATCTAACGTTTAAGGGCGCAGACTGGAGAGACAGACTGACAACTTTCGTGACGCAGTGATTTATGAAGAACCACCCTTTCTGGGTTCTTGAGTCCAGAAGACGTCAAAGGCAAATTTTTACTCGCAAAAATTTTTACGTGCACTTTCTTAAAAATTTTGACAAAAAAAAACACTTATTTCAAATAGTTTTACGTGTTTGATGTTAAGTTTGGACACGTTAATTACATACATCCAGATAAATTACAGGGCTTAGAGATATAACAACTTAGATCTCTGGGCGACGAGCGCAGTGCAGCGCTAGGTAATGATTTGGAATCTTCATGTGCCAATAGCTGCGTGTCACTGTGTTGTTATGTGGCAGGTATGTTGCTTACCATCAGGCACATGACCTGCTAGTCTCGTCACTCTATATTAAAAAAAAATACGTTTACATCGTCTACGTTAGGAAGCTGGAATGGCAGTGAGCTGGTCATATATACAGAACTGAAAACGGTTTGGGGAAGATGTGCTCTACAATGGAAACCACATATTGTAGGACGCCCTGAAACTAGAAGAAGTGCCGATTTTCTAATGGCTAGCTCTGGTTCTTTTACCATGCTTGCCTTTACTTCTGTAAATATTAAAGTTAGCCACTAGTTTACCGAGCTGGTGGCTAAAATGTTGACGCTCACAATTATATGTTCAAAGGTTCAAACCCGCCATATAATTTTATTTTTAAGTATTGTTCGAAGTGCAGGTTTACTAGGCTGCCAGGCGGATTGTCGCCAATTGCTGGTTTACCTTTGAAGGAAAATATCGCGAGGAAACCAGCATGTTTTTAGAGATACATCTTTTGAGTACTTGTTTCATCCGTTTACTAACGTAGCGTAGTAGATTAAGGGCTTGGCACTCTCTTTGTGAAAGAAAGCCCCCCTAGTCCCAGCAGTGGGTAATTGAAATAGGCTGCTTGTTCTTAACGAGCAAAAGTATGTATATAAAACTACGTAAATATTAAACCCGCTATCTAGCTCCCATAGTCCAAGCTTTGCTTAGTTTGTGGTTTGATGGTGCTGTGTGTGAAATGTCCACCAATATGTATTTTATTACTAGCAGCACCCCGCGGTGTTACCAGCGTAGTTCCCGCTCCCGTTCCCGTTGTTCCCGTTGTTTTTCTGGGATAAAAAGTAACCTATGTGTTCTACCAGACTATAATCTATCTGTGTTCAAAATTTAGCCCGATCCGTTCATACGTTAGGACGTGATTGAACAACAAACATCCAAATATCCAAACATCCATACATTGACATTTGTAATATTATATAATTATATAATATTAGTAGGATTCCTTTTGAAGCTGTTGATTTTTTTTTTAATAAAGAGTGACGAGACAAGCAGGACATTTGCCTGATGGTAAATAACATGCCTGCCACATAACAGCACAGTGACACTCAGCTATTGGAACATGAAGAGCCCAAATCTTTACCTAGCACTGCACTGCGCTCGTCACCCAGATATCTAAGATGTAATATCTCTAAGCCCTGTAATTTCACTGGAAACATTACCCATCAAACCGGACCACAGTAATGTTTGCACATTAATTATTTTGCAAAAAGTTACGTCTCTGTGTATTCCTCACATAATGGAAGGTGTTTGTCGGAAAATAAACTATCAAACGTTACGGGAATGAGAGTTTAAGTCTGCGCCGAATCTCAGAACGGAACGGGTCATCAGGAGCTACATCTATGATGGGTAAAGTCGGTGGTATAACAAGTGAAACATTAACAGCTGTTTTATTCCCACTTTGGGCTTTCTTTAAAGATTCCCAGAGATTAAAGGCTAACATTAAGCAATTCTAAGCTATAGATATCAGTCATAACGAACTTCAACAACTGTATTTTACATTAGATTAAAAAAAAACAACGTTATCGTTTAAAATTTCAGATAACACGTATGCTTTCAAGTAAAGCTCATTGTACGTCTGAAATTATTACCGCAACTAACAAAAAAGCTGATAAGTTTGAAACGGCTAAACACCTTTCAACCAAAAAAAGATACAAAATCTAAATCAGTTCATCTGTTCGGGAGCTACAATGTTACAGACAAACACACACGTCTTACTTATAACATCCTGTTGTTTTTGCGTCGAAGGTAAAAAAAGCTCAGTTGTAGGTTCTACGACACACCTACCATTTGATGCATGAAAATCGAAAGACCTCGTCACAGGGCTAGCACGGTTTTTATTTGATGCATATAATTATTCTCCATTCGAGGAAAATAATACAAAAGGGACGACTTACTACTTTTACAACAGTAGCAATGCTCGATTGATTAACTTTTTACTGTACTAGCGGCCCGTTCCAGCTTAGCTCGGATAATAACCTAGATACCAACTGCAGCGCCATCTGCCGGCCTGATTTGTGAATCTAAACCATGGAGGGCCCTACCCAAACGCATACAGAAAAATTCATACAAATCGGTTCAGCCGTTTAGGAGGAGTTCACTAACAACGAAAAGTGGCATTGATTTTTATATATATAGAAGATATTGTGCATATGCCATGGTATAATTGTCAGCATCGTCAGATTATAGAGGTAATAAATATCACAGTGGGTTAGGATAGTTTGTAATCTGGGGGGTTTTGACAATTTTGCTGTGACGTAGGTACACACCGTGACAAAATATTTAAAAAAACAAAACAATGGTTTCGGAGAAATACAGGGCAGACAAGTCCCAGAGAAATGAGATAACGAACGCAGTGCAGTGACAGAGCTTAGTCATAACAGCACAGTTGTACTGTGTTGTTATGGCCTACTACTAACACTACAAACACAAATACAAATGTACCTACAAAATAAATAAATAAGGTTCTGAATCATTTTCTGAATCACTTGAAAGGCCACTTCTCAAAACTTGAAAGAACAAACCAAAAACAGATGATTAAATTGAAAAACATTGTTTCTAGAGCTATCACAGGCCAAATAAATAAATCAGAGTTATGATAAGTGATCAAGGAAAAATTAAACTCAACTCAAATGATATAGAGAACTTTGAACAGGACTAATCATGATCTAAACTATTATTGTATTAACTTCACGAAAGTGGATACATTGTTAAAGAAGTACATAGTTATTATATTAAGACTGCGTATACTCCTTTATTCCAAGTTGATGAGATATATAAGGACGCCGACGACGACATCTTTATTCCATTTCAGACTCCAGATTTGTACAATCGATGAAAGCTGTGGTTAGTTCATTAATCGGTCAAACGAAGAGTACAAAAAAATCCAAAAATGTTCATTGCTGTTAGCAGGTACCATAAGATGATACAAAACATTTTAAAAGTTGACCCATACAAACTGGCCTCTTCTTCTAGAAACTACCAATATGTCTGACAAAACAATTTGTTTTAGTCCTAATTTATGCAATGAAAAAAGAATAAGTGAATAAAGTAATAGTACATAAGTTCAAATCGCTACGGTTTAGAAACTATGCCAATTCAAAACTGTTTAATCAATTTAAAAAAGGAGGAAGGGGGCTCTCAATTCGGTTGGATGTTTTTTTTTGTGTATGTATGCTACCATATGCCATAGCTCCCCCATTGAGAATCAATGTTGGTGTATTTTTTTATTTGGTAGATTATGGGATGTCCATACAAATTTTATCGAAATCGGTGTAGCCATTTTTATAATATGAATAACAAACTCTAAAAAATAAAAAATATTTTAATTTGTCTGGATGGCTTAGTGATAGCTTCTTATGACATTTGGTCGAGTTTCTGAATTTAATTTTAAATCGCTTTATTCAATAAATATATTAATATTATTACAAAAAAATAAAAAATTTAATTGAGGTCGGTTTTTTTTTGGAGGAACTACATTATTATTAACCCTCAACACGTTATATAGATCTGAAGGTTGGTTCTCTCAGTATCACCTATGCTTTACCCTCAAAGGCAGTTTCATTATTCATGAAGCTATTTTATTCGTATTGCTTACTTACACGCCTAGTGGCAGGTTTTTCACTCGAGCGCTCTCTTTGTTAGGAGATAACATTTGCGAGAAGGATTCCATGTAAGTATTATATAAATATAGCTTTGTTTTAGATATTAGATGCGTTATAAAACTGTAGTAATAGGACTCTCTACAGAGTCCCCCTGTACCACACCTATACTAGTCATCATATTGCCAAACAGCAATGTGCAAACATCCCTATGTTCCGGTTTGAAGGACAATGTTTCCAGAAAAAATACAGGGCATACAGATAAATCGTCTTATATCTCGTTGTGTAGTGTCGTGGTTGTCCTGGCTCTCTATGCCATAAAAAAATACACGACTGAATTGGATATCTCTTCTGGGTATCATATGATCTTTGGGCGTATATCACCACTTAGAGGAGTTTGGAAATGATTGTACGTAAACCTGACAGATATAGACTGTAGTAGGTAACATAGATAAAGTAAGTAAGACTTAAAAACAAAATAACGTTATCGACACAAAGAAGAAGAAGAAGCTAGTTATTCTACCGCCAACAACGTGTTCCCGCTTGAAGGCCAATGTCGTCAGAGAAATTACAGGGCAAACAGATGCATCATCTTGTGTATCTGTGTGACGAGCACAATGTAATGTTTGGCGGTGATTTACCGTCTTCATATTCCAATAGCTACATGGTACTATGCTATTAAAAAAAGTTTAAATTATGTTATGCATCTAATTGGTGGATATTTCACACTGACCCCAAACTAAGCAAGGCTTGTGCTACGGAAGCCAGGTAGCTAATATAATACTAATACATGTAGTTGTAAATACATACGTATTATACATAGAAACACCCAGACACAGCAAAACTACTTGTATTCATCACACAAATATTTGCACTGGGTGGGAATCGAACCCACGATCCTCGCCTTCGCAGGGACATTTACTACCAACTAAGCCAGGAGGTCAGTCAATTATCATCATAATATTTTACCAGAAAGTAATTTTAAAGCAAATAAAAAATTAAGCAACGTAAAATTATTTTTGCAAAGAGCAAAAAAATCAAACAAAAGATTAGTACCAATATCTTTACTAATCCGGGCTGATGAATTTTATCTTATCTTTTTATCAATGGCAATAATTATTAAAATACAATCAATACTGGAACTAAACGTTAGTCGAACACTAAAAGCCAACATGGCGAGTGTTAGGTTCTTAACATCTTTCTTTTTATACTTATGTATAACTCTTGTTAAATCAGATGAATGTGTCACATATAGTTTTGAAAATGATGTCAGTAATTACTTTTTCAATGACACAGGAGTTTGTGAAGGGATGGCATCGTCTATGTCAGTGTGGAACTTCGGCCGTTATTCCGATGTTTCTGTAGATGGTTTCCATCAGGATAGTGATTCTTTTATTTCTGCATCTTCAATTTTAAGCTGTGGATCGACTTTCTTATTCTCTATGACAGCAGGAGGAATCGTGGAAGTTAATATTTATACCGATGGCAATAATGTTATGGATCAAATAACGGTGTTGGCTATGCAATCCGTATCTGACGGAGCTGATACAGTGCTTGCAAACAGTTTTGTGTCTCCTTCAACTTCTGACTATGTTAAAGGATGGCAAACAATTAAGATGAGCTTACTAGGCACCGGAACCTTTCAAGGATACGTAAGTTGACAAAAATTACATTACATCACAAGTACATTATTAATCTTAGTTTGAATGTCTATAGATACCAATAACGTAATATGATTTTGTAAAGACATCAAAAAAAGAAAACGTTTTATTATCGTTAAAATTGTGGCATTAGAAATTTTTCTATTTGCAAAAAAAAAGTTTTCGTCAATAGTTAGTTATGTGAATAATTTTCATTTTAATGCATACGTAATACATAATTTTATAACTGTACTAGAAAGAAATACTTTTTATTATTATAACGTAAATGCTTCCGTATTTGAATATAAAACTTTGTTTTTTTTATCGATTAACTTTGCCGCAACAATTTATAGTTATTTGGCTCTCAGAACATTGATTAAATGTTTGAGATACGTCAGTCTATACCTCATTCCAAATCTCTGTGAATAAAAGGTAAACAAACCAATGTCACTCTCAATATGACAGACCAGCATTTCTCAACCTTTGTTTTACAAGATAGTTTGTAGTACCTTTCATTGCTTGCCCTTTTAAATTTTCATCGCAAAACAAGGCTAAATATATATGTATGGATATCATAAACACCCAAATATATGTTCCCACTGCTGGGACTTGGAACAATCAACACATTGCCGCTGTAAAAAATCGTCAGACACAAGAATCTGCAATTGCTGAACATCTGATTGATGCTAAAACTGGTCATTGGATCGAGATCCACGACCCGAAGGTTCTATCTACCGAATGCCATTACTACGCAAGAATGGTTCGGGAAGCATTGGAAAATAAAAAACATAGGTATATATTTCAACTACGACGCGATGATCACGATGCCAATAACCGAAAACTACCCGGTTTACGGTTATCGGCGTCGCGGAATCCTCTAATAAATAAATGTGTGCATAGCGCACTGAGTTTGGAGAAACCTGATATGGTTAGTGTTGTTTGTAGTGTTGGTCACCCTGCGATTTTTGAAGCCCAAATGGGTAGATGGAGATCTCCTCTCATTTCATAATGAGAGTATGGCGGGCATACGTACATTTACATATTTCTCCCACGTAAAAAAAGGAAAGGCAAAGCATTTGAGTTTAGAGAAGAATGTAACACTAGAACCAGTGACTTAGAAAAGTAATTTAGATGTTTCCTTATATGAAAACGTTCATTTTATTTTTAACAATAATTAAATCTCGTTCAAATTGTCCTCGTATTACCCAAAACTGATCATAACACTATGATGTAATATTCTGGAAACACATACAAAAGTTTCGATCAAAATAACACAAAATTTATGGCATTTTAGAGTGAAAATTATACAAGCTTTTGATAGTAAACAGCGTAATTTGGAACACGTATTTAGAGGTTTGCGATTTTCTCTCAACTCGTTACGAGACAAGAAACCTTTTTCTCGGAGTTCTGTAGTAATACTCTTACTCTTTTATTGATAACGAGTAGTTACATGTCATAATATTCAAGATATTCAAATATTACCAATACAAGTCAATAATTAAAAAAAAAACACACGTCAATTTAAGATCCCATTACAATAAAAATCAAATAATACATTACATTAAAATCAAATTACATTACAATTAAAAACTCCAAATTAATGATAAAAATAAATAGAGTAAAATTAATCCATACTTGAATATAATGGAAATGAGCATTTTTACAATATGGGCAGGAGAGGGGTATGTTAGAAAAATTGGCGCGTCCTTAATAAGAGTAATTTGATGAAAAGAAGTATAAATGTATTGAATGCAAAACTGAGAATTTGAGAAACACAGATCAAATTGCTAGTACTTAAAATCATATTTCTATCATCCTACCATTACTTTCTATAACTTTTAAAATAAGAAAGTATAGAATTATTTGATCAATACAAATCTAAGTATATGGTATTTAAGATCGCAATAAAGTCGAATCCTATTTGTGAAAAATATTTTAAGGCAATTTCATAAAAATACTAAGGTTAAACGATGTTTATGTTATGGTATCACCTTTTTTTGGTTTGTTTTGGTTTTCTACACAGCTTGCTGGAACGCACTATAAGTTCCACCGTGACGCACTGGCCTATAAATTATTTTTTATAATGGAATAAATAACCTGTACTTTTAAACGTCAAGCGGTGGACTCATTGGGCAAGGTTGGAATGCGATGCCGGTAGCGGGTTTTCTCTCTGAGGTTGGCCCATAGGGCCGCGGCCGGAAGTTTCACAAAATAATGCAAGAGCGTCTTCATGTTCTCATAATAGTTTGAAAAGATGGAACCCCATAGAGGTCACATCGATAAAGACACCACTCGTTTTATCGAGTCCGATATAACCCGTCCATCCCCTAAGCGGCGGAATCGGTACGCGTAAATACATGTCATTTAAGTAGGTACGTATAAAAAAAGTATTGGATAATTTTGTCGAGATATATCACTAAAATGGAATACGGTGGTATTTTTTTAGAGGTTCGATTACGTAATTTTTGTTTAATAGACAAAAATGGATAAAGGAAAATAATTAAAATTAAACAAAGAATGAAACGATGAAACTTGGATTAAAATACTAACAGGATAAAAAATAACATAAGTCTAATAGAGTAAGATCCCAGAGCTGCCAGACGTCACCTATTTTATCATGAATGAAATGTGGACGATTGAGTAGAGTTAGTACTAAGAACACATGCTTACTCGCTAACTTGCTTAGACGGCCAATTTTGAGATATGGGGTAATGAAGGTACATACAAACATCACTTACTTCACGTACTTTCTAATAAGTGATTTTCACGAATGTTGTAGGAAATATCCTTAAAAACAAGGTCCCAATACTCCCAGACACTTTCCTTCGGCCCTTTTGCTTAACAACTACAAAATAATAATTTAACTTCACTTAAATTCTCATGCTCCATTTGTGAATATGTTCGTTAGACAACTATTTTGAAGCGTTTTCCAATAAGACAGACCAATCTAAGGGGCCAATCATTCCCCCAACACTAAATTATGCCTCTATGGGTAAGAGCGCGAGACTGAGTGAGATATTTATTAGGAAAATTGACTTAAAATTGAGTTTAGGGAGAAAGTACGTGAAGTAAGTAATGTTTGTATGTACCTTCATTACCCCATGTCTCAAAATTGGCCGTCTAAACAAGTTAGCGAGTAAGCATGTGTTCTTAGTACTTACTAACTTTACTCAATCGTCCATATTTCATTCATCAGAAAATAGGTGACGTCTGGCAGCTCTGGGATCTTGGACTATAATCACCGTATAATTTGTAAACCTTCGACATTTGAACTTAAATTGAAAGCTTTGGTTGCGTTCATAAATTATTTTTGGTGTTCTAGCGATTTCGTCACGTACAACGGCCATAGTAACAAGAAAGTTTTAATATTGAACTATCGTCTAATATTAATTTTGTCACTTTAATTTCGCAAATTGCTTTATAGGTTTTTTTTTTTAGATTTATAATTTGACAGTTCTTCTCTTGTTTGAAATAGGGTGCGTAGTATTCCTTGAACACTGTACAGTGGAATATAAATTATTTTCCGTAACTTTATTAAGAAATAATACTGATTTATCCTAATCTGCACACTGGAGTAGTTTACAAAATTACTGACATTCATTAGAGTATATGGACCGTGGTATAAGGTTGCTTTGGCGTAAATTTCCATCTAGAAACCATAAAATTGTCACCCTGTTCTCGGATAAACCATGGCTCACCTATTGGGATTAAATATCCATGGTATGTCTACTGCCGTATAGCTGGGCACCACAAAGAGGCTCACTTTTACATTTCAGTAAATTGGTAAATTAAAATCATCCGATATTCTCGTTCATTTCTGCCGCTGAATTGTAAAAAGTTGAATTTTATCTCCCTGTAAAAGTCTTTCTGCCATGATACAACAAGGAACCTTTTTTAAATGGTGTATTTTACTATTTCTCTGATTAAATATCGTCAACGTCTTTGATGCTGTAGATGTCCGTAAGCTGTCTTTAGATGACCACTTAGCGTCAGAGTCAGACAGACTAAAAAAACAACCTCACTCCGATAAAATTACCATCATCGCTACCGCGACAGAAGTGTGGTTAAAAGCTGTGATATCTTAAAACAGTCAATAAATTGTTCATTTATTTTATTATCGACCTCAGTAAGTTACAAATAATATTTATTTAAGCCTTATTTTGTCTCGTTGAGTTATTGGAACGTCACTTTGAAGACACAAAAAACTTAATTTATTAGGTAAGTTTTGTAATACGGTGATTATTTGTTCCAAGACATATGTTTTAGTGGCAATACTATACTATATTAAAACTATCGAGTTTCAATTAATAAATAATCGATTCTGATTTGCAAAAGATAACAAGAAGTCGATTTTGGTGTAGAAACTAACAAACTTGGTATTTTTTTAAATATTTTACGACGTAAAACATTTTAATTAATAAACAATCGTTCTCTTCTATCGAATTACTATATCAAAAACTTGAAAAACGTTTAATATGCTTTTATTTCTAAAAGTTTATGTATAATAAATGCGCCGCGACGCGGTACTTGCTAATCGTCTTGACAAGTGGTTGTTAGGGGTGAGTGGGATTAAACCTCAAAGTTTAATTTAGATATTTTACATTACAGATATCGCTGATGGGCTTAGGATCTGCTGATTCCCTAGTATTAGTAGACTCATTCAGGTATATTCCACCGAGTGTGAATGACGACTCGTGTTTGATATACACTAATAGTACAAAAAGCACAACAACCCTTGGCACAGAAACTACCGTCGAAACAACACCTGTATATACTACTGAATCAACCGTGGAAACTACAACACTTAACACTGAATCAACAGCAAATCCAGCAACAGAAGCCACAGCCACAGAAGGCCAAAAGACCACGACGCAACAAACAGACGCAGTAGAAGAATGTGTAACGTACAATTTTGAATCAGACTTTGACAGTATTTTCTCTACTGAAAACTACTTATGCAACGGTTTTGACTCATGGGAACTTGAAAATTACACGTCTATAGATATAGAAAGCCCTGACTCCAACAGTAAAGTTTTCATGGCACCACTTGACGTCCCAAGCTGCATCTCCTCATTTATTTTCAAAATGGAGCCTGGCGGTGTAGTAGAAGCGACCGTTTATATGGAGCCTACGCAAGATTTAGATCACATAATAATCATAGCACAGAGAGTTACTGATAGAGAATATGATACCGTAGCTGGTTTTGTGAAATATCATCCAGGAAATCCAATATTTACTCCAGGTTGGAGCGTTATTAGATTCTCCCTTTTGGATTTAACCAGTTTTAATGGTTATGTAAGTATAAGCTAGAAATGCTGTATATTCTTGCCTTAAAAAATCTTGGTGGTTTATCCGTTGTTTGGTACTATTCCATTCTTTTATGTAACTACTAGCTGACCCGGTGAACTTCGTACCACCATGTATTATTTTTCGTCTACATTTTCTAGACTTTCTGCTGTACAAATCTTGTCCCGACAATAACAAACAAAGAATCATCCTATTTGGTGCAGTCATTCAAAAGTTATGAGCGTACATACATTTTGAAGATCCATTTTTACGGTTCCGTAAAACTACTAACTGAACCTTTATGGGTTTGTCATGTCTGTCTGTCTGTCCATCCGTATGTCACAACCATTTTTTTCGAAACTATAAGAACTATACTGTTGAAACTTGATACAGTTAATAACATTTTACTTCAACGTATATAAGCATTTAAAAGCAAGTAATATCTTTATGCAGAATACAGAAGACCGCACCTTGTGGCGTTCATTAGAAGGGGCCTACGTCCAACAGTGGACGAATATTAAATAGGCTGATAATGATGATGAATCCTTTTATTGTTAATCAGTTTTATTTTCATTATAGTGCTTTGTGATATACGATGTTTTTTGTTTGAATACCTGGCACATGGACAAACAAATCTGATGGTTTTCGAACACGGGAGGGAATATGCAACATACAATTGACCATGTGAGAATCATGGGTTTTCTAACACCACAAACACTATAACACCTCTGCATATCTTCAGGCGTACAATTTTCTCTCCAACTTTGTTACTTATGAGATAACGTATTCTATTAGACGGTCTTCTTGTCATAATAGAGGCTGATGGCACTTCATGTCCGGCTAACTGAGCAGATCGTTTTAGTAAAACTACAATTATTTGTTCCCTGAATTGAGTGATAGTAAGTTTCTCGAGATACTATTTGGTTGAATAATAAATGGGCATTCAAGAGAGAAACACAGAGAAATAGTATTACGAAATGTGTTTCTTTATTGATACATATGGCCTGGGGAATAGTTTATCTATATACCTTAAAGTATTTCCCAGGCCACGTGTATCAAAAAATATACACACCGGTAAAAAAAGGGATGACGGGGGAGGGGGTGTGATTATTTTCTATACTATTTTAACACCTCACAACTCACAACACTAAAAAAACAAAAATTAAAAGTTGTCAAAATTTGGTAGAATTTCCATATAGGGCTTGGCGCTGAGCGTGTTAAGGTTGCCCCTGGGACTTGCTTATGATCATAGCAAAAGCAAGCCGCACTGGAAACCGTAGTCGTTTAAACTCAAATGGTGCATCAGTCGGAATCATTGGGATGCGTGGTATCAAAACGTCTTCTCCTTTATACTTTCCTTTCAGTATAAATGCTTCTATCACGTCGTTCAGTATTTTTGTAGCTAACCGTGTGCCGTTGCAAAGACGCGGTTCGTTCATATTTCACAACATTTTAACTACCGATCCAACTTGAAGATTACTTATGAGGTGGCAATCCTGGAAAATCCAGCGAGTTCATAAATTCCGGTAGATAGGTTGAGTTAGTTTAGTTGTTGACGACATCATCTTGAATCGAATCAACTGATTTATAAATCCTCAGTTCGCCTGTAATTTGTTCCTGAATTTTGAAATTTAATTCATTTGCATCTATCTCATTTACATAACAGGTATTAATATTTATTTATCATGTGACTGTCTTGTCCCAATATTGGACAACGGCTTCCATACCCTCCTTCCATTTTTCCCTTTCTATGGCTAATACAGTCCAGTCTTTCCGATATTTGTGGAGGTTGTCTTGCCATCGTTTTTTTTTGGTGTGCCGCGTCGTCGTTTGCAATCTGGCTTCCTCCGCGTGGTAATTTTGGCCCAATAATCATTCGACATGCAGCAAACATGTCCAGCCCGATCCCACTTTCAAATTGGCTGCTTTTTGAGTCACATCGGCTATTCCGGTTTTGGAACGCAGTATGGTGTTTCGTATTTTGTCCGTTAGTTTTACTCCAAAAATATTGCACTCTACAGCACAAACGTGTGTATTCAAACCATTTTGCACAGATAGAGATATTAAATCAATAATTCAAAATAATATAAAACACTTTTTTTTAATTAATGGCTCTATGTGGATTAGTCAATAAACACTTTTGGTAACGCGGTTTGTGTTTGACTGACACTTGATTGATATAATGACGTGAAAACTGACGCATTTTATATCGCGTGCCGAAACTAAATCAAAGTAAATAATATCGTGGAGCCGACCAAATTGAAAATCAGTACTAATGAGTCTTACGTTTTGTGATTATTCAATTTAATTTGGTTCGCGATATTATCGCTTTTGTTGAGTTTCTTCTGAGTGGGTTTCGGAACATGACATTAGATCTTCCTATCCTCCAACTGTTTGGATAGACATGATGGAATTTGAACTTTGTGCAGCGGGAATAAAGTGCAAATTGACTCCTTGACGTTAGGAACACATATATATTGCTTAGACATAAGCGAGTGCCTGTTATTTAATATGAACTTTATTTCATTGCAATAAAGCTCAAATTGCCTTAACATTATTGTTAGAAAACGTTTGTATGGGAAAGCCCTTCATTTAATAAATATGAAGTTTATTCAATAGCAATAAAGCTCAAACTGCCTTAACATTTTAGTTAGAAAACGTTTGTATAGGAAAAATAAAAGGGCTGTTTTTAGAATTTTCCCGGCAATTATTCTTTTTTTCTCGCCGTAAAACCATTCTTGGACTTCAACGAATGTTAAAACAAAGCATTGTCCAAATTGATCTAGGCGTTGTTGAGTGCGACACACATTTGCGATTCATATTATAGATCTTAGATTTGCCATAGGCTCCGGGAAATTTTAATCGAAATAGAGTGAAAATCATTCACAAATAAAAGCAGCCAAGTATTTATGACGTACTAAAAAAACTACTCATCAGATCGAGTTCAAACCAATTTTCGTTGGTAGTTTGTATGTACATCATATATTTTGTTTAATTTTATCATTCTCTTATTTTAGAAGTAAGAGGGGGGGGGACACATTTTACCACTTTGGAAGTGTCTGTTGCGCAAAGTATTCAGTGTAGACAAAAATGATTGTATAAAACTCAACATCATTTTTGAAGAACTATAGATAGACACCCCACACGTGTAGATTTGATGAAAAAAAAATTGTTGAGTTTTAGTTCTAAGTATGGGGGGCACCCCTATTTTTTATTTTTTCTTAATTTTTGTAAAAATCTTAATGCGGTTCACAGAATACATCTACTTACCAAGTTTTAACAGTGTAGTTCTCATAGTTTCGGCAAAAAGTGGCTGTGACATACGGACGGACAGACAGACAAACAGACAGACATGACGAATCTATAAAGGTTCCGTTTTTACGTTTTACGGAACCCTAAAAAGACTATAATTGATCAGTTATCGAGCGGGATGAAAAATGATTATATTACTAAAATGGCCATTAAAAAATAAGGGTTGATGATAAAAGGGTAAAAATTTAGGGGTAGGTATTTGTATTTTTTAACGCCACATTATAAAAAAATAAAAACAATTTTTTTTGTCTGAAAATTAAAAAAAAAATGTTTGGGGCGAACAACCCTTGTCACTTAGGGGCATAAAAAATAGCTAGTAGCCGATTCTCAGACCTACTGAATATGCATATAAAATTTGGTTAAAATCAGTAAAGCCGTTTCGGAGGAGTAAGGAAACAAACACTGTGACACGAGAATTTTATATATAAGAAAGAAGATTGCAAATATTTTTTCATCCCACCAGCTCGGAAAGAGTACTTTTGCTCCTCGATATCAGGGCGCAAAAGTCGTTTTTACCCTCTAGAGGTTAAAGTAAATTTGAATTTAGAACATCGTGTGTACTGAGGTTTTGAATTCAAAACATAATTTAACCTATTTATTTCTACCTCCTTGGTGCCGAATTAATCATACATTTATTTTTAATTTGTTAAAAACTCATACTCGGAACCTCTTTGGTGTACTTTTTTTAAATGCTTTGCGCGCAATTTTCTTTTCACGTATGGAGGATAGAGGTAAAGAATGTTATTTCAAATGGCAAAACATTTTGAAATGCTATGAATGAATCAATTGTAATCGAATTGAAATATGCCGAGTTGCCGAGTTAAATAATGAAATATTATTGACTACTAAAATAGTAACTAATAGATAATTTCAACTACTTGTGCAGTACAAAATAATGTAGTAAATATAACATCAAATAAATAATTACTATTTTGAGAAAACATGTAGGTACAATATATTTTGAAGTCAAAACTCTTTTGGCGCGCCAAAGACAGGTTTTTCGTGGGCTGTCAATTTAACTCTAGCGTCACGCTCGGGAATGATAAGAAATCTTCGGGTAAACTCGGGACCATAGCCAATGGCCATCTAGAAATGCATCGGCCTTTCCCATTAGCCATTTAAAAATGTGTCAGCATTTCTAGATGGCCATGCTCATAGCCACGCCCTCCGGTTTCACACGCGTAGTTTCCAAAGTAAAAATCAAATTCTGAGTTATAAGTTACCACTTCTATCGGCAGTGCCTATGACTGCCAATATTTTTCTTTCATGAATTCTGAAAAGTACGTTTATTAATTTCCTTTAAAATACCCTGATGCAAATTTAGCGCTACTATAATTTAATGCATTTGGGCGGACACTTTTTCATGTACACTTGAAACTCCTTACCTCAATCGGTCAACTCTCCATATTTTCACGTCATATTGTTATTGTTAAAACCATGGCTAAATAAACTTAAGTTTAAAACATATAAAATTGAATACAAGTGAAAAACCGAAATACCATAATAATAAGTAATTCTAGCGACCAAGAAGTTTATTTAACGCCAACAGAATCGACTGAAACTGAAAATGCGCAAAGCGCTTAGTCATTTCCTCGCTAGGGGGGGATGAAAAATTACGTGTTACACTCGAGTGCAAAGATTTTTCACCTTGTGCCCTTTTGATTCCCTTGCTACGCTCAGGATTCTAATTTTTGAATCCCTCGCTACGCTCGTGATTCAACTTTAGAATCCTTCGCTTGCTCGGTCATCAAAATTGAGCACGCGGTTAAAAAGCCACTTTGCACTCTTGTACAACAAATAACTATTACCTTTTCAAAATAATAAGCTACTCATTTTTTTCTTTGTGATGGCCTTGAGCAAACGTACGTGTATTGTGGTACGAATGATTGTGGTGCTATTACTTGTAATGTGTTTATTTAGTCTGTTAGAATTCTAGTTTGTACTAATAGCCTAAATTTTAAATAGTTTGGTACTCAAAATCGTAAGAACTCAACGGATCAGTCATTAAGTCTGAAATTTGATATTTGGGTGAAAGGATTTTATTACAGTTTAGGATTGCATATAGCCTATTTTAGTAGTAGTGATAGGACTCTTGGCAGAGTCCGCCTGGGATTGGCAGAGATTGTAACTATCGGGAAAACCCCATTCAGAAAACGCATTGCGCTACCTATACGTTCTTATCACAAATGTAGGATCGAGAGTTTGAAAATTGACAAATTGTGACGATTTTTATATATTTGAGATGACGTTTAGGATTAGTGATCGCATGTTCAACAACGCAGGAGTTCGTTGAAGACGCCCACCCAGATAAAAGAATTATAAAATACTATATCTATCTAATCAGTTATATGTGATTAATATTCAATTATCTATTTTTATAGGTATGAGATTATTATATTTTCAGATTTTTTACTGTCCATAATACCACAAATTAACAGCCTATTTATTTTACAAACATTTTTAGTTTTTGTTTAATGTGTGGCTTTTATAGCGGCAGAAGTATTTGCACGGTTTGCCTGGAGAAGTAGCACACCTTTCCGATCCTACTAGTATTATAAATTCTAAAGTTTGGATGTTTGATGCTCAATCAATTCGGAAAGGCTGAACAGACCAGGGTGAAATTTTAAATACAGTTAGAATAAAGCCTGGAATAGTATATAAGTAACTTCTTATCTCCAAAAAATTACGGGATTCACAACTACGCAAGTAAATCCGCGAGTCTTTGTGGCACTGTGATGCCATCACCATTTCTTGCCATCATGCCTTATTCCTACCGTCACTATACAGTATATAGCATACAAAAATGTAGCCCTATTAATATTTCGGACTATTGAGAAATTCTTGTCGACATGTTTCCTTGTTCTATTATAATTCACGTATTTATTTGTCTCCTTAAGTCTAAGTGTTTACAATATTTATATAAAAAACATTATAAAACCTTAACCTAGATAGCCACCAGCAGCGGGGCAGGGCTCAAGCTACCGGTGGTTTGGGCTGCAGAGAGAGGAGAGCCATTAAGAGCCCATTGAGTCCCAGTGTTGAGCAAAGGCTACCCTAAAGGCTTTCCTTCTACCTACCTTCCATTTTTTCTTGTTCCAAGTTAACAAAAATAATAAAATGTATATTTAATATGTTCCAGCTAATCTTCATCGGCAGTGCAGACAAGAGTTCTACTGTATTCGTGGACTCGTTCAGATACATTCCACCCCAAACACCACCGGAAGATGCTTCTTGTATCGTTTATTGAAAAGCATAGCAACTCTTTTGGTTTTAAAAACAGATAACAAAGATATTTTTTTTAATGAGTCACGGTGACCTGAGAAATTTGTTTTTGGCACGATTTTTAGTTTCGCTGTAAATGTAAATCCGTTTATTAAAGACATTCTAAATTCAATAACCAGTTTTATAATTTCATAAATAGTTTAGCAGTAGTTAAAATTAAATATCATTAAGTTAAATGAATATGATGTGAAGATATTCTAATTCTAATGAAATATTTTATTTAATATAGAAAATAATTTATTGTGGTAGGTTATATTATTTAAATTAATTGTTCTAAGTGTAGAACGCTAAGCTGTGTTTAAAAACGATATTGGGAAAATATTGTTTACTAATTCCATTAAATGTTAGTAATTTCAATTTGTAATTTAATTTCTTATTGTTGGTATCTTATTAACGATAGGTAGATCGCGTAGTTAAGACCTTATAGCCAGAATTATGGAACCTCATTTTGATCTTTGATACGGCCATGTCAAGTCCGAGGTGCCTACTTTGATGCCTGAGCCACACGAGGATAGTTTTCCAAGCTAGGATAGTAAACAAGTCTCAGTAAGCTAGCAAGCTAGCTAGTAGGTACTTTTAGCTTCGTGTGTAAGGAGTTGCGTTGTCTACACGAAGCTAGAAGTACTAGCTTGCTAATACTAGCTTGAAAATCAAGCCTCGTGTAGCTAGGGTATTAGTGAGCATCCACGCCAGCTGTCGATGACGATCACGCATTGTTTTTCTACCCCATCCGTCTATCTACCGCCTAACTAAAGAGCTTATTAGACTACGCGTTATTCAGCACTCGTTGGGCAGACTGTCTTAGAGTCTAACTTTTGAGCTTGCTATTACACCAGTCTGAATAACGAGCACTCAAGAACTCTTAATAGTACATCTTTTTCTTTAGTGCATGCTATTATGGTATTTATTAATTTAAATAAAAAAAAAGAATTTTAAGCATTTAAGATAGGTATAATACCAGCGATATCAAAATTAAAATTATAGTATTCGAACTCCAAATACCCAAAACACAAAAATAGAAATTACCGCGAATACCAATGAACCAATCACGAACCAATGAAATGATATTTTAAGACTATATGTCAATGTCAGTGTCATGTATTTGTCGGTCTAACAGTCTTTGCCAAGATTTTGCCTTATTACACTACTCGTTATTCAGACTGTAAGCCAGTAAGACTCGTCGAACCCGATCTTGCTGTCTGAACGCAGAGTCTAACAGTCTGACGCTTATTACACCACTCGTTATGCAGACAGTCTAGAGAAAGACTGTCTGCATAACGAGTGATGTAATAAGCTCTTAAATCTGCTTTGGTTTTGCTATTGCTGTCTCTATAATTTCAAGCGGCAAGAAAACAAAGAGCAATATCAAAGCTAAGACAATTTTAGTTAGACGGTAGACCCCCCGGTGCATCTATCACGTACAAAATCATTGTCGTCCGGTCACTTTCTAATGGTTCGGATCAAGTTATTAACTGTGCTCATACATATCACTTAATTACATTACTAGTGTTCCTCAAAAAGTCAAATAAAACTAGCACAGGAGTACATATCTTCACTTTACTTATGAGGGTACCCCAGTGTGAAATATTGATTCGATGATCAGTCCCAATATGATATACGAATTTGTCACATTCAAACTTAAGTACAACATCATGAAATGTAAATTAAAGTAAAAATATTTAATTATATTTGATTTTTTTAAATGTAGTATTTTGTTGTTTGTAAGTAAGCCGATATTTAGCTTCTTGTTACTATTGAAGAGAAACATAGCAATGAGATGGATAGGATACATAGTTATAACAATTTGAGAGATCCACATAATATTTCCCTTGAAACTATACAGTTAATGAAATTCAATGTTAACACACATGTAAAAATTGGCATTAAATGTAATAAGATATTTTGGCACCTTGTCTCTAAAATTTATGAAAAATGGCAAAAAGCGCGACTTAAGCTACTGTGACAAAGGGATATAAATGTCATAATATTTATCAAAATTGTATGGCACCATCGCGTTACTTTTAGCTACAAAAGTAAATTTATTAAATTAGAACTTAAACCGTAGATACATAATTTATGTAATTTACATCTCATTGGGATAAAATCAATCTCAAACCGCAATTCAATTATCAGTTGAAAATTTCACACAGTCGTGCATTACTTCGAAAATACACCACTGTTTTTTGAAGTAATGAGCGTAATGCCGCTAACTTAAAATATCGTGATGGATCGGTGAAGGAATACATCGTGAGAAAACCGACATGTCCCTTGAATCTGTCGAGGTTATGTGTCATCCACCAACCGACCAACACACACTGGACCAGCGTGGTGAGTTATGGCTTTGACTCTCTCCTTGAGAGAGAAGACCCCGAGTCCCAACAGTGTGAACATTTAGTGAGCAGCTTATGTGTGAATATTTCAAACTGTATTAAGTAATATTCATAATGACGATAACATAAATCTCTTGTACTAAGAAACTTTGCTTTGTTTTTCCGAGTTCGTTTGACGTCACAAACATCAAATATTTCTATACCGATTTCACTTCAAATATTAGGCAAGTTTCAGGCTCACGTGCCTTCATCGCATCGATAACATTTCTAATACGTCGAAATGAATTTTAATTCACGGGCACGTTAATCCTGTGCATTTATAATCTTATCCATTTATCAACAGTAATAAAATATTTTTCATTCTCTGTATTTATTTAGCTTTGCAAAAGACAGAAGCATACGAAATAGTAACATGTCTCCATTGCTTCCGTGTTTGTTGTTAGTTTTTTTAATTAATTTAGTCAAGTCTGAGAAATGTGTTACATACGATTTTGAATATGACGTCGAGAATCAGTTTACCAGTGGAATGGATTTCTGTGGAATCTGGGGACCATGGAGTGTTAGAAAATATTCTGCAGTTGATGTAGATTCGCCCCATCTCTTAAGTGAAACATTTATTACCGTTCCATTAACTACAAACCCTTCTCGAAGTTGTGGTACAACATTTGATTTTCCAATGGCTGAAGGTGGTACTCTGGAAGTCAATGTATTCATTAACTCTAACGATACAGCGAATAAAATTTCTGTGCTTGTGCTACGAGATGACTGGATATTAGTAGGAGTAGCTGACTCAGTTCCGGATTCGAGCACTGGATGGCAAACACTCACGGCAAATATTCTGGGCATCGGCACATTTCATGGCACTGTAAGTAAATTTGAACAAAACCAAATCAACGTGGCAGTATTTGTATATTTTACCTTAGATAAATCTACCAACCGTGCAGTAAAGAACTTAATTTCATAATTTATATACTAAGATTTTTATTATACCTTTACTTTTTGTACAAAACTAGTTCTAATAAAAACGTTTTTTTACAGTTAACCATAGAAGGAACAGCAACAGAAAATTCTATAGTACTCATAGATTCATTCAGATATATACCACCGGGAATGGATAGAAATGCATGTGTAGTATATGGAAATATCAAAGAAATTGAAGACTCAACGACGACGGAATATACGCCAAAACCAGAAACTGTAACCACTCCTCTCACAACTGTACTTGATATTGCTACTTCCACGCCATCATCTGATACTATCACATCAACTGATAGAACTACTGCAACACCTACAACAGTAACTGATGCAACTACTGCAACACCTACAACAGTAACTGATACAACTACTGTAATACCTACAACACTAACTGATACCACTACTGCAACACCTACAACAGTAACTGATACAACTACTGCAATACCTACAACAGTAACTGATACAACTACTGTAATACCTACAACAGTAACTGATACAACTACTGTAATACCTACAACAGTCACTGATACAACTACTGTAATACCTACAACAGTCACTGATACAACTACTGCAACACCTACAACAGTAACTGATACAACTACTGCAACACCTTCAACAGTAACTGATACAACTACTGTAATACCTACAACAGTCACTGATACAACTACTGTAACACCTACAACAGTAACTGATACAACTACTGCAACACCTTCAACAGTAACTGATACAACTACTGTAATACCTACAACAGTAACTGATACCACTACTGCACCACCTACAACAGTAACTGATACAACTACTGCAATACCTACAACAGTAACTGATACAACTACTGTAGTAACTGATACAACTACTGCAACACCTACAACAGTAACTGATACAACTACTGCAACACCTACAACAGTAACTGATACAACTACTGCAACACCTTCAACAGTAACTGATACAACTACTGTAATACCTACAACAGTCACTGATACAACTACTGTAATACCTACAACAGTCACTGATACAACTACTGCTTCACCTACAACAGTAACTGATACAACTACTGTAATACCTACAACAGTCACTGATACAACTACTGCAACACCTACAACAGTAACTGATACAACTACTGCAATACCTACAACAGTAACTGATACAAGTACTGTAATACCTACAATAGTAACTGATACAACTACTGCAACACCTACAACAGTAACTGATACAACTACTGTAATACCTATAACAGTCACTGATACAACTACTGTAATACGTACAACAGTCACTGATACAACTACTGCAACACCTACAACAGTAACTGATACAACTACTGCAATACCTACAACAGTAACTGATACAAGTACTGTAATACCTACAATAGTAACTGATACAACTACTGCAACACCTACAACAGTAACTGATACAACTACAGTAGCACCTACAACAGTAACTGATACAACTACTGCAACTTCTACAACAGTAACTGATACAACTACTATAACACCTACAACAGTCACTGATACAACTACTGCAACACCTACAACAGTAACTGATACAACTACTGTAATACCTACAACAGTCACTGATACAACTACTGCAACACCTACAACAGTAACTGATACAACTACTGTAATACCTACAACAGTAACTGATACAACTACTGTAATACCTTCAACAGTAGCTGATACAACTACTGCAACACCTTCAACAGTAACTGATACAACTACTGTAATACCTACAACAGTCACTGATACAACTACTGTAATACCTACAACAGTTACTGATACAACTACTGCATCACCTACAACAGTAACTGATACAACTACTGTAATACCTACAACAGTAACTGATACAACTACTGTAATACCTACAATAGTAACTGATACAACTACTGCAACACCTACAACAGTAACTGATACAACTACTGTAATACCTACAACAGTCACTGATACAACTACTGTAATACCTACAACAGTCACTGATACAACTACTGTAACACCTACAACAGTAACTGATACAACTACTGTAATACCTACAACAATAACTGATACAACTACTGTAATACCTACAACAGTAACTGATACAAGTACTGTAATACCTACAATAGTAACTGATACAACTACTGTAATACCTACAACAGTAGCTGATACAACTACTGCAACACCTTCAACAGTAACTGATACAACTACTGTAATACCTACAACAGTCACTGATACAACTACTGTAATACCTACAACAGTTACTGATACAACTACTGCATCACCTACAACAGTAACTGATACAACTACTGTAATACCTACAACAGTAACTGATACAACTACTGTAATACCTACAATAGTAACTGATACAACTACTGCAACACCTACAACAGTAACTGATACAACTACTGTAATACCTACAACAGTCACTGATACAACTACTGTAATACCTACAACAGTCACTGATACAACTACTGTAACACCTACAACAGTAACTGATACAACTACTGTAATACCTACAACAATAACTGATACAACTACTGTAATACCTACAACAGTAACTGATACAAGTACTGTAATACCTACAATAGTAACGGATACAACTACTGCAACACCTACAACAGTAACTGATACAACTACTGTAATACCTACAACAGTCACTGATACAACTACTGTAATACCTACAACAGTCACTGATACAACTACTGCAACACCTACAACAGTAACTGATACAACTACTGTAATACCTATAATAGTAACTGATACAACTACTGTAATACCTACAACAGTCACTGATACAACTACTGTAATACCTACAACAGTCACTGATACAACTACTGCAACACCTACAACAGTAACTGATACCACTGAATCTACCACGACAACAGAAACATCAACTTCAACAACACAAGAAATTGACAACACCGAAGGTTGTTTGACATTTAATTTTGAATCTAATTATGATATGGTGTTCTCCTCTGAAAATCACTTATGTGAAGGTCTCTTGCCATGGCAACTGGATAATTACACATCCATCAATATTGAAAGTCCTCATTTACGAAGTTCAGTGTTCATAGCACCACATGAATCTATAAGTTGTATAGCTTCCATGGTATTCAGAATGGCACCTGGTGGTGTACTGGAAACGATTGTCTTTATGGATCCCGTGCAATCTGTCGATCATATTATAATTCTAGCACAAAAAGTGACAGATGTTGGTTTAGATGCAGCAGCTGGTTTTGTAAAGTATCATCCAGAGAATCAAGAATTTATGTGGGGGTGGAATACAATCAGATTTACGCTTTTAGGAACATCAAGTTTTGATGGTTACGTGAGTATCAATACAATTATTATTTTGTGAGTTATGGTTATGAGGGTACACGTAAGAATCCTATTCTTATCAGTGATTATGATTATGATTTCACGTAGAAATATTTATACACGCCTTGAATTTATTAATTGCTGTATCTAGATGTTATTGCTGCATAGCCAAAAACTAGGCTAGATGGCAAATTAAATTGTTTATTAAAGAAATTCGTCCTCACACTCTAGTTACTTCTAAATGCTCCTTGAATTGCGATTAGATATTATTAGTTGAGAATTGTCCATCATATGTTTATTGATTTTGCTTCCTTAAGACCGTAGTCTGTGAGCGTGGGAAAATAAAATTGCATAACTACATTGACAACATTACTCACACAGATATAGCACTATTCGTATTCTGATAGGCGCCCACAGCCAGAGCCATAGTTTCTACGAAACGGGGTTCCGGAGCAGGTGCGAACTGCTACATATTCCATGTTAAGTTACTGTTACGTATTCAATATCATACACCATTTAGGAATATTAGACTTTAGTGTGCTCTGTTGTAAGTTGCATTTCGATTTGGAATGTGACAATAACAAACGGCTATAATCTCAATGTTCCAAACTGTCATTCAGCAAAACACATCCACATAATATCCAAACATTGACTTTCATAATAGGTACTAATAGGACATTTATCTCTACAGGGTTACTGTAACGAACGTGCAGGAAGGACAAAGTGCAGGGTTAGATAGAAAAAGTGTTTTACATAAGTGTTTTTTTTTTTAGGTTAAGCCATTAATTTCATATGAAGTAAAAAAAATCGCCGAAAAATTACTAGCTTACCGGTTTTTTATCGGATACACTTCGGAGAGCCGAGAGTCGTGGGTTCGATTCCCACCCAGTGCAAATATTTGTACTGTGTCTAGGTGTTCATATCTATAATGAGTATGTATTTCCTATTATATAAGTATTATATCAGCTATCTGGTTGCCATATTACAAGGTTGCTTAATTTTGGATCAGATGGTGTTGAGTGCAAATTGTCCACCAATATATAAGTATTATTTATAATATTACCGTGAAATGGTTTTCCAAGCTTTGAGCAACACATTTGCTAACATTCAAACATTTACATACATTTGTAAAGACCAGCAGCTCCTCTCGGTTTTACGGTTTTAAGGTCTATATGGGGTGGCATAACATTTTTTGTCCTATTTTAGGTAGGCATAACGTTTTTAGAACTAATGATAATTTACCATAACAACTAAACGCATAACTGACTTCGCATAATGTTAACTAGCATAACCATATATGACATAACGATAACTTAGCATAATGTTTAACCGCATAGCCATATATAGCATACAGATAACTTAGTATAAAGTTTCGACGCATAACCATAAATAGCATAATGTTTAAAGGCACACATTGAGAAAAGCATAACTATACTTAAACATAATGATCAACGGCATAAACTTTAAACGCCTAACTAAAAAACAAGTCAAATGCGTGTGGGTACTTTGACAACAATATTTATTATTCGTAATGTAGGTATCTACAAATTAAATGGAATATCATTGCCAATAGTATCTGTTATTATCGCATTCGTGTTATCATACTGTTGCTGTGAAATTATTTAGTATATTCTGAGGATTAAGAATCGTTGGTCTGAGAATAACACCACATTTTTTTTTATGGTAAACACCATTTTTATGGTAGGTACTATAAACGGTATTTATGCAGTAGTATCCGCTTGCTACACCGGTGTTTAATATAGTACCCAAAAACTTGATGATGACGAAAACATACAAACTTAACTTTGCAGACGGGTTTTTGGCGGGGAATAACATTTTTCGTGATTTTATTTGGAAAGGTATACCGATAAATTTGTGTTTAATGGCGTCTACTTGAACTAGTCTTTATTTGGATATATTTCACATAAAAATTAGAGTTCATTTACATAGAAAAATCGTAAAATTAAAAAAAAACTAAAAATAAAAATTTTGGCGGGAAAATGGTCCCGAAGTATTGAAAAAATTTAAAAAAATGTATTTGTGCTATCGAATGCAGTTTTTTTTGGTTTTTCGAGTTTGTTGTTTCGTATACAACACATTTAAGCCATAAAACCACTGTCTCCTTCATAAATTATTAATGTAATAGCTGATCGACTACTTGAGAAATCGCAAAAAAAAAACTCAAGTGTCAAAAATGTTAGTTTACATTTTAAGTACATTAATTATAAACAAACGATACCGCTAGAAGCGTCTTGAAACGCTCTTGAGAATAAATGGGTTCAAACGGATACAAGTAAGGCGGCACTTCATATGTCGAAGCACAAACACCGCGGTTTTGTAACCTGACACCCGTTTTCCCGCCAAAATTGTAAACGCGAAGAGCAGGCGGTGTAGCAAGCGGGTATAGCAATGTTTGTAGGTACTAATTTGTGTAGACAACATTTTTAGGACTTAAAAACCTACATACACCTAAGACAAATGGTGCACTTTTTGACTCCGGGTGGGCTCCCGCCAGAAGCTCTGCGGTCAGCCCTGAGTGTTGCTTCTCCATACTCGGCCTGCGCTCCACTACGGAGGTCACCGCCTCGCTTCGCTCGCCTTCGCTACGCTTGGCCTCGCATGGATCGATCCACTCAGGACCTCCCTTGAGCTTCTGGCTCCCGCATTTTTTAAATACACTCTAGGGGTAGTAGCTACAAGACTAGGTGAAGTCGGGGTGCTCCGAATCGGATCTGGGTCCTATGTAACTTGGTTATTTATTACGTAGCACAACAAATAATTAAAAAATGTCTAAATGCGTCTGAGCAACGGTCAAATCGAATGTAGTACAACAGATTTTTATGATTAAAACACATTACGCCACAAAACGACTGTGCAAAAGTTACATTATGACACTATAATTATATTATGCTATATTCATTATGACAAAGCAAATTAGGTGAAAAATAATATGCGATTTAAAAGGCACCTTAAAAAAAATTTGATCAAATAAAAAAATGCCTAAAAACTATTATGCGTCTCATCAATAGTCGAATTAAATGTAGTACAATAGATTGTTATGCTTAAAACACATAACGCAAAAAAACTATTATGCGAAAGTTGCATTATGACACTATACATTATGCTACATTCATTATGACAAAGTAAATTAGGAACAAAAAATTATGCGTTCTAATAGGCTCCCACAGTTTTACCTGCGTAATTCCTGTTCCCGTATTTTTCTGGGATAACTATATCCTATGAGTTCTTCCAGGCTATAATCTAACTGTGTTCTAAATTTCAGCCCGATCCGTTCTCACTTTACCATGTAATTGACCAACAGATATCCAAACATTGACATTAGGAAATTTACCTCTACAGGGTTACTGTGACAAACGTACAGGAAGGACAAAGTGCAGTGTTAGAAAAAATGTTTTACACAAGTATTAGTTCATTAATTTCATAAGAAGTAAACCTGTTTTTATTCATTTCTTGGCTAGATATTTTTAAATTCGCCTGAGTAGGTACCTAAAATTAATATTCACAAAAATCGATCAATTGTTATTGGTTTAAAAAATTTAATCTGATGTTGTAAGATTATAACCCTATCATTGCTTTACGATTGTGAGTCATCTTCTTCTTTAAACTTTTTTAAAAATCATCATTCATCTCATTTCAAATCATACATTGTCACTACATAGTATAAAACAAAGTTACTTCCCACTGTCTGTCTGTCCCTATGCTTGCTTAGATCTTTAAAACTACCAAACAGATTTTGATGCGGATTTTAATATACAACGTGGTGGATTTACCCCCAACAATATTTTAACAGTCCATTCTAACACTGATGTAGACTTCATCACCCAAGGTCTCTTTCCTCTCAGCACGGTAGATCACGAGATAATGCGAGTCAAAGTTTGACGTAAAATTTCCACCAAATCACCAGCTTCAACCCTAAAGCATGTACAGCAGACAAACGACCTTGCTGCCGACGCTGCGACATCGTACAAAAATCAGTGTGGATATCTGGCCATTAGGGGTATGTCAAATGAAATAACAATCAAAAAAATATTTTTTTTTATGGAAAAAAAATTTTGAGCTTTCAAGCGTAATTTTCACATACATAATTCTAAACTTAATGTAGATGAACTACCATAAATATTGTTGCACCTTTCTGCAACACCTTGTATAGAGTTATTTAAAAAAATAATAAAAAACTCTTTATTAAACGACCACACAAGGAAAAAAACTATAAATAACTTATAAAATAACGGATGACACTTTTAATGACCTAAATAAAAATAATTAAGCTTAGGAACCCGCTCCAAAGAGAAACAAGTAAAGCCGCAGTTGCTTTTTGGCTTCCTGTGATGATGATGAAGGCAACATACCATTAAACTCTCCAACATTGGTGTTTTGTACAAAAAGACTCTGACGGAGCACTTCGTTTCGGACGTACTCCGTCAAAATATGTTAGACATCCTCTATCACATCTCACATCACATTCTGGACACTCCTTGGGCTAAACCAACTCCAGTAGTTCGGCATAATGTGACATTGTCATCTATCGGAACCAACAAGACTCTTTCATGAAGAAATTGCCATAGATATTTACAGAAATCTGATCCCACTTCCAAACCATCCAATACTTGCAAGAGACTTGTTATATTATTGACGTTGATGTAGGCGCTTTCTATGTCTAGTGTCTACAAAACAACCTGTAGTTGGATAACTTTCTGTGTGACCAATCTGAATATATGACCTAGCTAAATTATCAAGGCATGATCTAGACCGCCTAAAACCGACAGTTTCCTCTGAAAATCAGGTCTTTTTCTCAAGAAACCAATCAAGTCTACGAGTAAGTATAGCTTGTAAAATTTTAGTATGGACAGCTGACGTTGGCCGGTTTTCATTTCATGTTTTTGGTATAGGAACTATCTTAACTTTCTGCCATTGTTTGGAAACAAAATTAGTACTCCAAAATCGATTGTATAAAGAAACTAGATTACCTATATCTGGAAGGTTTTTAACCATAAAGTACGAAATATTGTCCATGCCGGGAGCTGTATCTGATCGTTTAATGCAGTTTGATAGTTCCTCTATCGAAATTTGATTGGATAAATTCTGATTACATTACATAAATTGGGCCATTTCTGGGGATGCAAAATCTGGTGTCAAACTATTTGGGGGCTGTTCATTAATCACATGATGTTTTTTTTAATTTTTAACCCCTCCCTCCCCCTTGGTGATACTTGGTGAGGTTTACAACTAAAACCAAAATCACGTGTATATTTAATTGCTACAAAGAATCCTAATTTTTTAATCTTTTTATTTAAATACCGGTATAAAGTAGAATCTAATCCTATTCTAGGCGCGCGAGGTCTTCGTTCGTTACCTTAACGGGGAGTCAAGGTTTACACTACACGTCGATTTTCGATTTAAAATCACGCGGTTGACGAAAAATAAATACACGTGATATCTTACTATCACGGAAATGTCTATTTTGTATATGTTTAACTCTTGCTGAATTACCGTCTTGTTAAATTGTGTTGTATTCAAAGTTTCGGAAATAAATTATTAATTTATTATTTATTTTAAGAATACACCACAGCCCCCGTATCCAAGTGACTTTGAAGCCATCTGTGCATCCTTACTTTTCTGCTGCCACAGCTATATTTTGATTTTGCATTAATTTGGATATTGTATATAAACATATTGTTATGTTTATGGGTGCCTCGAGAAGTGTTATTTCTTTCAGAATCCGTTGCAGATTTTTTTAGTGTCGTGTTTCTGTTTGTTCTTAGTTTTAGAGTATATGCCTTTATGATTAAACTAGCTGTTGCCCGCGGCTTAGTCCGCGAGAAATACAAATTAAATATTAAGGCAACTCGAACAGAATTTTCTCAATATTCCCAAAATCCGTACTAAACGGTTTGAGTCCACTTTTCTCGTACGTACAGATTTAGAGTGGAATAACTTGTCGGCCTCCTTGTTCCCTGAAAGATACAATTTAGAACTTTTCAAGGTCAGAGTGAATACGTTCTTACTAGGTCAACGTGCGTCATCTTCGACCACACCGTCGCTTACCATCAGGCGAGTTAGTGGTCAAAAGAGGACATATACGCGATAAAAAAAAACTCACTGTCTTTATAGTAACCCTGTATACGTGTTTAAGAACAGTACCCACCTTTTGAAGAAGTCTAACCACCGATAGATGCAGCCGAACAAAACAACGTATAATTTTTATAACAAACGCGAAGCTTGTGATGAAAAAAAAAACATTATGAACGTTTGTTCATAACCACTTACTGTGCCCACCCGTTTTGAGGGTTTTCTTTTTCTAATTATTTTCCTCAAGTAAGAGTAACCTGTCATGCCTTAGGAAATCTTTAGTATTGGTAGGACTCTTGGCAGAGTCCGCCTGGGGAAGTATCACACCTTTGCCAGTAATTCTACCGCCAATCAGTAATATGCTAACATTACCGTGTTCCGCTTTGAAGGGCAATGTTTTCAGAGGAATTACAGGGCCGAGAGATATAATATCTTAGATCTCTGGGTGACGAGCGCAGTGCTAAGTGAGGATTTGGACTCTTCATGTTCCAATTGTTCCGTGTCACTGTGCTGTTATGTGACAGGCATGTTGCTTACCATCAGGCATATGTCCTGCTCGTCTCGTCGCTCAATACTGTAATAAAAAGAGATCAGCTACCTATGTGATAGTGCAAGTCATGTCATAATCGGTCCAGCCTTTTCGGAGATTAACCGGCACAAACAAAGAGATAGACAAAAAATAGTTTTTAGGTATAGGTACCGTAGGTATTTAGTTTCATTGGAGCTAAGTGAAAAGCTGTTAATTTGATATTACATACAGACGACCCAATTTTATTTATTTGTATAGGTATGTATAGATAATATTTTTATAATTTTATTACATTGCATTTAACAGATTATAGCAATCAATCAATACCTAGTATGTGAGAATTCTATATCGCACATCGGCAATCAGTTTCTACCTAGGTATACGCGAAAAAAATATTGAAATGCATCTCTACATGTAGGTATAAATACATACCTATTTCAACTCTTTCGAAACATAGCAAACGTAAGTACAAAACGAGCGAGCAACCAAACAGTGGCTGTTATTATGTATTCTATGGCTGGCACAGATTATGATAATAGTACAAGCCAACGTAGGTACAAAGCGAGTGAGCAGCCGAACAGTGGCTGTTATTATGTATTCTATGGCTGGCACAGATTATGATAATAGTTACTACTGTGAATAACGTGGCCGAGCAACTACAAAAACGCCTGTTGTTTGAGTGATAGCAAATACATTTGTGCAACATGTATTTGCTGTCACTCAAACAACAGGCGTATTCAGGAGGCTTTTTTAAAAAACTTTCAAAAACTATCCCTGGCTATCTGCTGATTAATAAGTAGATTGGCATACAAGATCTAACCCATATATGTATCTACATAAAAGTTAGAATCTTTAAAAACACGGTTTTCATATATTTTTTTCATATTAAAATTACGGGTGAAAACAAATTTGGCCAAACCAATTTCATAGTTTCAAGAGACAAGAAGCATATGCAACGATTTTTAATAGTTCAGTTTGAAATTCAGGATATGTGTAATAGTATGTATTAATTTCACACTTCCACATAATGTATTATGGCCATGAATTGGCTACAAAAACACATCGATTTCGTTAAAATCACAGACTCGCCTCTTAATAATAATACGGTTTCATAGAGGTATATTTATTAGATACTAAAACAAATTGCCTGGCCTCGTGGCTTAATGTAAACCAAGCAGTAATGTGCAAACATTACTGTGTTCCGGTTTGAAGGGCAATGATTCCAGAGAAATTACAGGGCTTAGAGACATAATATCTTAGATCTCTGGGTGACGAGCGCAGTGCAGTGCTAGGTAATGATTTGGACTATCATGTTCCAATAGCTGCGTGTTACTGTGCTGTTATGTGGCAGGCATGTTGCTTACCATCAGGCACTTGACCTGCTCGTCTCGTCACTCTATGCTATAAAAAAAAAAAAAAAATGTGTACTATCTGCACGGCCGAGGGTCGTGGGTTCGATTCCCATCCAAAGCAAATATCTATGTGACGAATTCAAATACTTGTACTGTGTCTGTGTGTGTCGATATGTAATAAGTATGTATTTAAAACTGTATAAGTATTATATTAGCTATCTGACTTCCACAGTACAAGCTTTGCTTTGTTTGGGGCCAGATGGGGTTGTGTGGTAAAAGAATATCCGTTGTCCAGATTGGTATGGGTCAATTGTAGCTCAAATAACTGATACTATAACTGATTTTTCATAAAGAATATTTAAGATTATGTGAGCCTATAGCTATAGGCTCACTATATATACTATACCTATAGTATAAGTTACGGTGGTCTAGTTGGGAGAACGGCGGCTGCCGATCCGGAGACCCCGGGTTCAAACCCCACACGCACCACTGTCTTTTCGAAGTCATGTGCGTAATGCCGCTAACTTAAAACGGTGAAGGAAAACATCGTGAGTAAACCGACATGTACCTAGAATCTTTCGAAGTCATGTGTCATCCGCCAACCCGCACTGGGCCAGCGTGGTGGATTATGGCCTTAACTCTCTCCTTGCGAGAGAAGGCCCCGAGTCCCAGCAGTGGGAACGTTTAGTGGGCTGTTGATGATGTTGATGAGCCTATAGCACGGTAATTTTAGACAATATTACCGTGCCTGTATTTACATATTATGCTTCAATTTGAAACCTACTAATAGCGTAATAATCAATTTTAATAAAATTATGCAAAAAAATCGATTAACGAAAATTGGTTGATAATAATGTTATTTTGTAAGTGATATATTTAAACTTTTCGTAACTGCAAATGTTTCTTCTCTTTCAGTTGGTCTTCATCGGCAGTGCAGACAAGAATTCGACAGTACTAGTCGATTCACTTCGATATATTCCACCGGAGACTCCGCCTAGACACCCATCCTGTTTCATTTACTAGTATTTTGGGAAATTTCCACCGATTTTGAATTATAATGGGTAAATCATTAAATAGTTTTAGCTACTCAAATCCGCGAGCCGAAGCCGAGCTGAAATGGTTTTCCTCCTAAATTTGTCCACAAAGAATCCTGAATGCCTCATTCAAACAAAATTCTTGATATACCTATCTGGGTTTCCGATGAACCTACAGACTACGATTTTGTCGTTGTAGTATCGGTATTTTTTTAAGAACATACTCAATCGACCTCAGACGTGCCGTCTTCTTAGTTATTATGTACCTTGTGGTAAAATAAATAAACTGTTAAAAACAGAACGTTGTAAATAAAAATGTAAAAGAATATATTTATTGTTTTAAATAAATTCTTCTAAAACTACCAAAAAAATTCCAAATTAAACAAATAATGTGCACAATATCAAGATTGTTTTTTTAGGGTTCCGTAAAACATAAAAACGGAACCCTTATAGATTCGTCATGTCTATTTGTCTGTCTGTCCGCCCGTATGTCACAGCCGCTTTTAGCCGAAACTATGAGAACAACACTATTGAAACTTAGTAAGTAAGTAGATGTATTCTGTGAACCACATTAAGATTTTTACAAAAAAAAATTTAAAAAAATTAGGGTTGCCCCCATACTTAGAACTGAAACTCAAAAAAAAAATTTTCATCTAACCTACAGGCGCCGGATGTTTATCGATAGGTCTTCAAAAATGATGTTGAGGTTTCTAATATAGTTTTTGTCTACACTGAATAATTTGCGCGAGAGACACTTCCAAAGCGGTAAAATGTGTATCCCTCGAACTTCTAAAATAAGAGAATGAAAAAACTAAAAAAAATATATGATGCACATTACCATGCAAACTACCAACGAAAATTGGTTTGAACTCGATCTGATGAGTTTTTTTTTTAGTACGTCATAAATACATTATTATTAAAACTTCGATCAAAGTTACAAGGAACTAAAAAACAATGTGTACTATGTATATTATGTTACTTGCTGCAACGGAACCCTTCATGGGCGAGTCCAACTCGCACTTGGCTACTTTATTTTTATTTAACTTGATAGGTTAAGCGACGATGCGGCCTACGATAAAGCGTGTTTACCTAGATAAAAACCGCTTTACTCTCAATTTGAAGACACAAAGATTGTAACCATCGGGGAAAACCCACTCAGGCAACGTATTCCACAGCCTAGACGTTCTTATCACAAAAGTAGAGTCAAATCTCTTCGTTCGTTCAAAACATCAACCATGAAACGATCTCGCTTTTTCAAGCTACAATCATTCCGATAGAAAAAAGGACAAGCTGGTATTAGATCATGCAAATCAAATGCACACTTTCCGAAGTGTATCCGATAAAAACCCGATAGGCTAGGAATTTTTCGGCCATGGTCAAGACTTTGAAGTCTTTTTCGCACAAGAGTGTCGTTGCCTATTTCGCACATCTCTCGATAGATAACAGAGTCTCCAAGCTGATACTTAGCCGATAGAATAGAGTCAAAATAGATAGAGAAATAGAGTTATTTTTCTTTACATTTTTTTTAATTGAATGAGTCATTTTCATAGATGTCGCAAAACTTGACCCTGCCATGAGCAAACTGTTGTATATTATATTAAGTGAGGGCAACACTGTCCTAAATAGTTATTCCTAGTTATTAAGATAAATATGGTAATATATAAGGTCTATGGTTCTTTATTATCTATCGCCCTCTTTGTCAGCGGCCATCTGGAAAATAAAACGTGTTCAACAAATAATCAAGTGTATTAATTAATTATACCTCAAGAACTAAGATATAACACATACTTTATCCAAAAGTTAAGTTTAGATTTTTTTTAATCGAGAAATTTATTTTAGTCTGATAAACGAATATTTTAACTGCCTTCAAAATAGGAGGAGGTTCTCATTTCAGTTGAACGTTGTTTTTCATTTGCAGATATGTGATGCGATAGCTCCGCTAATTGTGAAACGATGATTTTATAATTTTGTAGAAAAATATTTTTTTTTAATTTAGAAATTTGTCGAAATCGGTGTGGCAATTTTTGAAATATGAAAAAAAACTAAAAAATTAAATTTATCTGGACGACGTAGTCCTTGCTTCTAATGAGACTAAGCCGAGTGTCTGAATTTAATTTTAAATTGAAGTCAGTTTTTTGAAGTGAAAACTTCTTTAGGCGCGCTATGGACAGAATTTTCGTGGGCTGTGAAATCGATTCATGATCATCACGCTCAGATATAATAAGAATCTTCGGGTAAACTCGGGATGCTAAAGCGAGAAAGATAATGTGGTCAACAAACGTGCCAGACCGAGAAAGATAATTGTTAGAGGAGGACATGGAACAATTGATACTCTCTCTCTCTCTCTCGCTGCTCACTACCGGCTACCAGTGTTGACACCTTAGTGACTTTTTCGCTGAAACTGGCGAATTTTTAAACTTTTTAGCGGATTATAATGACGTGTTAGCGACAAAGGGGAATGTACTAGTAGGTTGGAGAAGGTAACGGGACGAGGAAGTTCATTGGGATCAGATCAGTTCAGATCATAAAATGAAATTAACTTATTCTCTCAAACATAAACAACATAGAAGGCTACCACAAACTCTACTTCCAATTTCTATACAAACACATAAATATAATATGTATTATAGCAGGGACTTTCCCAATTACATTATTAGCATTCTATTAAATAATTTGCATTTTCGTTCAAATCTTACGTGGTATTAATGTTAATTATTACCTTAAGTTGTTCCTTTTAATTTAAATTATGTAACATTGTAGGTACTCAGAACAGTGTCCTTTTATATTTCTACTAGCAGCTAAATTCCCACGATAAAAAGTAGCATATGTGTTCTTCCAGACTGTATCTAATTGTGTTCTCGTGTATATTCCCTTAATAATTCAATCAAAACCGGCGACTTTTTCTATACTATTTGGCGACAAGCTCAAAATCGAAGTGGCAGCACTGCCGCCATGCCGGTTACCAGGTATCTCTCTACTTAGTCTGTGGTTACTAGCTTCAAATTCAAACGTCAAAGTCAAAGCAAACAAAAAAATTGTTGTTATTGTAAAATCTGATAAAATTTGGATAAAATAGTAAAAAGTGAATGTTCAGTGTTTACCTACATACAGATAATCAAACTCGGCCCAACTCAATGTATAAAAGTGGCGACGAGAATTACGAAATTATGTGATATGACGAAAACTTTGCAATTTCACGGGACCCTGTCGGGACCACGGGACACGTCAAACACGGGACCTAGGTAGGTACTAAGAGAATCTTACCTGATATAAATGAAATTAATTCACGATAACGACACGAGAAGACATAAAAACAAAAACACTTCTTGGATTTGTATCCAAGAAGTTAGAAGGAAGAAGAAGAAGACATTGGACAAGAACACATTGGAAATCCCATAGATCGGCCCAAGATGGGCCCTCCCAAACTTCAGGGAGCACGCAATCATGTCAACGTTCGGAAGAGTGAGCTCACTCTTTCCGTTCTAGTCGGCTGCACCGGACGTTTTTACCTATCATTATTCGTTTTCAACAACCAAAATACGTAAAGTAGAACAACAGCAAATCTCGCCGCTAGCGATTATAGGTGTCAAGTAGATTGGTTGTTTGTAAACCACTTACGATAAACACAGAAACGCAGTTTCATTACCAATTTCAAGGTGCTCAGGGCACATCTGTTGATTTATATCGATGGAAATCCATAAACTATTGTTAATCAAGGACACAATACTATGGTACAGACAGTTACTTGAGAAAAAATACACATATCCAGCATTTCATGTTCCATTTGCCTTCAAAGAAAAGAAAACTGGAAATTGAATGTTTTGCACTATTACAAAATAAAAAGATAGGTACTTTATTTGTGTGAACAGTGAGTGAGGTACATCAGAACTGAAGTTCCACTGTTAAAACCCGATAGTTCAGTCACCATATGCCTTGATTACAAGGTTACATTAAATCACCTAGAAATTAACCATTCTCCCATATTGAATAATAGATTAGAAGAGGTATGGAATCTAAAAAATATAAATTTTAGATTTTTAATTATTAGTTTATATTTAAAAATTATATGTATAATTATATTTATAGTATAATAAAAGGGCAAAAATTATGATGTGCTGACGATTTACAGTGAAAGTATGGTCATTTGATTATGTACGGCATTGGTTGCATACAGTTTCAATACCTCTTCTAATCCATTATTTCGCAACGCCGTACAAAAATCATGCGACTAGGAGAAATGATCGAGGTTTGCAATCCCCCTCTGGGACTGTACTCAGTTGGACAGCTTACAATTGACGGCATAGTGCTAAATCTTATTACTTTATACCCTTCTATCATCCTACATAGGTCTCCTAGTGGTTCATTTGACCCGTAAATTTTGTTCACGGGCCTGTAGTCTATAACTAATATTGGTATTCATTATTGACCCAAATATTGTGTACTTTAGACATGTAAATTTGACTTTTAATTTTTTTGTCATTTTATATAATCAATTCTGTAATGTAAATTTTAAAAGATAAACTTATAACATATATTTGAATGCCATAAGGTTAAAAGCATGGCAGATCTTTATATAGCTTCAACATTATGTAACAATATAAAAATTGTACAACCCATGTTTTGCAAATTAAATTGAATTGAAAACTTATAACTCAGAATAAAAGCCTTTGTAACATAATAAACATTTAGTAAAGCTACTTAAGTAAACTAAGAATTAGTTATTTTTAAGTATGTAGTTATTGTATTAAACTAGTAATTAGAGCAAACATCATGTTGTGAATTGATCTGGGCTTAATAAATAAATTAAATAGTGAAAAGGGAATATTTAGTGTTTAAATATGTACATATATATTTAAAGAGTTTAGTATATTTATCCCTCCAAAAACGAGTTTAGCTTTCATTACTCCATTAAAATATTTCAACAACTTAACATACAAATAGCAAATTAAATTTAGTTTTGAGCTTACTGTGATCTTTATGGCCTAGTGGGAAAATAAAAATTAAGTTTAATTTCTGGCTTGTTTCATGCTTTCCAGTGCCAGTTAACATTTTTTCAGTAAGCATTCCAGCGCTGGATTCGATCGCTGGACTGGAATAATGTAAACCGGGTATTATACCTACCTAATACAAAAATCAGATAATTAAGTTTTCACTTCTGCCGTGTGGTCTTAACTTTTTTTTCAGAGAAATTAAGTATGACAAATTTATTTATATAGCGTGCATTGATCAGTTTAGTGCACTTATTTTGACCAATCCTATTTAGACATATAGGTTGTTTTCCGTAGCTCAGAAGAAAAACAATATTAAGATCAATTTCAGATAATCATCACGAGTATACCCACAGAAAATGTTTTGGTCATCCTTGACTCTATTAAATAAATATAGTGCCTATCCCATTATACACATGAATGTGAAGTAAGAGCCCCAAGGTTTAATAAATATTATGAAATACGGGTTAGTTGTTGACGTCAACAATAAAAGAAGTGAGATCTGAATGGGTGCCAAGTTCAATAGTCAGTCCTGAAATAAATTGAAACAAAGTAAACTATTTTGTACGGCCCTGACCACACATTCTACTTTTTGAAGCGGGATGCAGCGACAAGACGCCAAGCGCAGCTGCTACTTTTTGAAGCGTGACGCAGCGTCAAGATGCCTGTCGCCGCTGCTAAAAGTAGCTAGTGTGGTTTGGCTGTAAGAACTTAAAATATATTTTTCTGTATTGTTTATGTCGATTCACATTTTAAAACCTACAAAAATACCTTGTGTCATCAATTTTGATTGCTATTTTCTTTTTACAGGCACTGTAATTCCGAATTCAAATCTTTTTTTATTTATATAAATTAGTAAAATAAGTAATACGTTGTCACCATTTTCATTAACGTTAAGAGAGAATAAGCAAATTTTTATGAAGATAGTTATGAATTTTTTTGTGTTCATTGGCATTGCTGTTGGCCAAGTAGTTCAAAGAATAAGTAGGTAGATATGATTTGTGCTAAGTATTTAACTCATTTTTTTTTTGCAAAATTTAACGGTTTTATCAACAATTTTGACGAACTTGAATTCCATACAACATACTCACATTATAATAAATGTAAAAATTACTCTGTCAGTCTATCTGAGTTACGCTTTAACGCCAAAACCACTGAACCTATTTTGATGAAATTGTAGACATACAATGTTTTAACAAAAGCTGTTGTAGTAACGTAAATTGGTATGGGTGTACAAATACTGACTCAGTTACCATAATATTTATTTAGCGCGGACGAAATCGCGGGTAAAAGCTAGTTAATAATATTTTGTGCAATATTTTGTTTCTGGTAATCTTTAATGGCAGTGCAAACAAAAATCAGAAGTGTTTGTTGACTGGGTGCAGTATATCTATCCACTGACTCCTCCCGATCACGTTTCTTGCGTTTTGTACTAAACCCAAAGAAATTAAATGTATATACACTTATGACTGTTACTTGTCTAGATAACAATCAAGTAACGATCCCAAATCTTTCCAGCAGACTTTCCAGTCTTTCCAGTCTTCGCACTCTAGAACACAAAGTGCTCGAAAACAAAAGAGCGCACATAAAAGTTCCATCCCACCACTGCCGAGAGTAGGTCAGTAGCCAAACTCAGATTATATAATCCCATTAAAAAGAATTTGTTCGGGTTTAACATCGTAACCCATGCTAGTTTACTGTCTATGACATTATAATTTATTATGTTGGCTAAGTGAAATTATAGCTGGTCTAGTCGGGAGAATCGATCCGGAACCCTTAGTTCTAAACCCACGAGCACCACTATCCTTCCGAAGTCATATGTGCTTAATGCCTTTAAAACTATACTGGAAAACATCGTGAGGAAACCGACATGTTCCTAGAATCTTTCAAGGTCGTGTGTTTATCAACCCGCACTGGGCCAGCGTGGTAGATTATGACCTTGACACTCTTCTTGCGAGAGAAAAGTCCGAGTTCCAGAAGTGGGAAAATTTTGTAATTTTGACACACACACTACTACTACTACTACTACTACTACTACTACTAATTTTTTTGATTTTCAAAAAAATTATGTTTTTATGTGTTAGTAATATTATTATCCTAAATTGAATAAGGCAGATGACCTAAGATGCGTACTAATTGATTAATTATTTAGGTGCACGCCCTAGTTATTAATCATAATAATAATAAATATTAGTGGACAATTCACACACAACACCATCTGACCCCAAACTAAGCAAAGCTTGTATGATGGCGGCCAGATAGCTGATAAAATACTTATATAGTTTTAAATACATACTTATTATACATAGAAACATACTGATTATTGTTACGCGAAGAAAAAAATAAGACTAAAAATTGAGTAATACTTATAAATCTAATTAATAAACGACCCGAATCACGCCACCGCAGCGTTAACCAGCGATTTATCGGCACACTTTGTTAATAACAATAAACCAGGTGCTAGGAACGGTTCCGTACAAGGCTTGTTCTCAAACTCTCGACGTGGTAACGTTTGCTCGAAACGCCGTTCATAATTTTGAATGTGACGATTAAGTGAACTTCCTACTTCAATCAGCGATTCAACATTGTTTCAAGAAATTGTTGCGAAGGGATTGCAAAATGTTTATTGCAGTTTTTTTTTTGTTTGTCATTATTCTGTTTAATTCCATGATAATTTATGCCCTTTGTTTGCTTATCAGGAACAAACTGTCGAATGAATCTTAAGGTGTTATTAAAATGAAACTTTTATATCATCGCCTCAAAGTTTTTCGTTCATCTATTCTATTGATTTTGCGTACGGTCGGCCGTGGTGTAGTGGAAAAGTGAAAGGCGCTCGACGAAGCAGCTCAGACCAATATGGTGGCGTTACTCGTTAAGTTACTTAAATCACTTTTTTTTAAATAAAGAGTGACGAGACGGGCATTACATTTGCCTGATGGTAAGCACCACATAACAGCATAGTGGCACGCAGCTAATGGAACATGAAGAGTAGACTCTTTTCGCATTGTAGACATTTAACTAAAAATATTTTATTTAAGTAAGTAAGTAGTCTAGATCTCTGGGTGACGAGCGCAGTGTAGTGCTAGGTAATGATTTGGATTCTTCATGTTCCAATAGCTGCGTGTCACTGTGTTGTTATGTGGCAGGCATGTTGCTTACCATCAGGTTCATGGCCTGCTCGTCTCGTCATTCTTTATTAAAAAAATGTATATAAAAAACATTTTTTATACAAAAGACATACTCCCGAATTAAGAACCTGCGTCTTTTTTAGGGTTGGTCAATGAAAAAAGCGAATACTTGACGGTTGACATTTAGTACTAAAATCCCAATACCGCCATCTAGTACAGTAATTCGGAACTATTTCTTCTATTTCTATTGAAAATGTTCATTCAAAATGACGAATAACGCTTTGAAGATAAATAACGGTTGGCAGGAGTTTAATTCGTTCTCGTTTGATCGATTAAAGAAAGAGAGGATAGCCAGACGTCGCTATCAAATGCCTTCTACCCTCTTAGCAATAAATTCATACGGATTTCGGTATATGTCCTGTTAACGGTTCGCAGGCAATAACCTGTCTCGTACCTGATTTACGGTGAGAGCCGTCACAGAAGCTTGTTTCGTGCCTTGACGGAGGTACCTGTTCTTATAGCATGGAATGTATTATTTTTAGACTCTAAGATACAATTTTGTAGTGGTAGGACTCTTTGCAGCATCCGCTTCGGGACACCACACTCTTGCCAGTTATTCTACCATGGTATATCTCTGAGCGCGTAATCCATAACTTGTACGAATGTGTACATTCGTATTACAAGTATGGAGTCAGACTTTTTAGTTAGGGTCTTTGGAAAGAAAACAAGTTCATGTAAGTAAAAAAAAAATGAGAATATCTATACCGGTTTTGCCTAGCTCTACAATTAGACAGAATTTTTGAGTATTTTTGAATTTTTTTGAAAAACGCCTTACCAAATATCTGACAGATAAAAAGTGTGGATGACGCATGTTACCTTAAGATAGTTTTCTAGCGGCATACCAGTTTCCTCGCGTTATTTTCCTTCACTGTTTAAACCAGTGATGATTGACAAACTCGTACACCTGCACTTCTTATCTTATTTATAAATTAGCCAATCCACAGGTCAGACTACCATCTTGGATTAGGAGAAGAAAAACAAATAGAATGGAGCTGAGAACATTTTCAACCTTGAGCCGATTAATTCCAGTTGGGAGTCCGGTACCTAGTAATCGTCTTTTGCTATTTTCTAAGCCACCTCCTCCCGGTTCAGAGTCTTCACCATGGTTGCATTTTGGCCCTGGTGGTCATCTGTAAGTTGTACTCTCGCATGGTCTCCTGGAAGTATAGGTCACCTGTTCTTGTAAATATACCCAGAACGACTTCGAATCCCGGTTGTGCAACCGACCCTTCTTCCGCCTAACTAAATCGGCTATTGCAAAAAGAGACAACAATATCGAAGCTAAGACAGTTTTCGTTAGGCGGTAGACCCGCGGGATTCGAAGCTACAACTTCACCTAACGATTGTGGAACCGGTATTGCAGACTCTAAGCCATACGGTTTAAAAGCATGTAAGATGCAAGACAGTAAGTACAACATTCACATGACTCCTCAATTGTGCAACTTAAACGCGAAATCTAAACTACGTAAGTGTCTCACCATCTCGGCGACATCACTAACTTTGATGATTAGTTACCAGTGTAGCGGCACCAAACTTTGCTAATCCGTGACGTAAGCAACTAACAAAGCAGATCGTGTGCACCAACCAGCTTCTTTGTTAAACGGCCAAATGATTGAACTAAATAAAGAATTGGAGCGTGTAGCAAGAGAGTATGTTTATGTATGAACAGATTTTTGCTTGGATATTTTTAGATTTCTTCTCAAGCCAAATCTATAATTAAGGATTGTTAATTTAAACACGTGAGGCTCGAAGGACGTGATTTGAAAACAATCACTAAATATCAATAAGGGGAGAGATGTAGTGAAAAATTATCTATTTGTATATAAATTGTATTTTAACCTAAACTTGAATTAACGATACATTTAGAACAAGTGCTGCAAGTTGACGGCCTTGTCGCTAAAAACGATCTCTTTCAGGACATCTTACGCCACTTGTATTGTATCGTGCATTGTATTTACTAATGCCTAAAGCCTAAGTCAGCAGAAGGAAATGTATTGACAATATTTTTTCTATCTACAATTCTTTTTAACGGGCAGGGCCTTTTTTAACAAAACTAAATTACAATGTAATCTACACTACGCTACATGCATAACTACTTACACAACTTACATTTGAATTGTCCATGAAGGGCTAAGAATTATCGAGATCATCACACCTACTACCAGTCGGAAGCCCCGCATGCTGGCGGCATTACCATGCTGAATGGCAATGTTTAAACGTTGGGCCAAATAAACGCCAGAATCTTGGTGAAGCGTCGTGTCGATTATCAATTTATATCTTCCTACGGAAATACAACAATAGCTCCAACATGTAAATCGAATGTAATTTAGTGGGTCTGTAAGCCGCAGCCACAAACTCTGTAAGCATCTGCGATGGAATATGCCACCTGGCGACAAGTTTGTGTAGGTATTGATGCGGTTTGAACTAAGTCTATGAGATGTGAACTTGAATAGTTGTTGACATTTCAGAAGATGTTAGGTGTGACGATTCAGGCAGATATCGCTGCCTTCTGTACTGTCTGGGGTTCACGCCAACATGTTTCTTTTGTAGATCTCTATATATTTTGTAGTTGGTAAGTTACGGCTGGTCTAGTCGGGAGAACGGCGCCTGCCAATCCGGAGACCCCGGGTTCAAGCCCCACAAGCCACAAGCACCACTAAATATAAATAAACTAATAAAAAAAAGTGTGTGTGCTTAAGACCACACGGCAGAAGTGAAAACTTAATTATCTGATTTTTGTATTAGGTAGGTATAATGCTCGGTTTACATTATTCCAGTCCAGCGACCGAATCCAGCGATGGAATGCTTACTGAAAAAATGTTAACTGGCACTGGAAAGCATGAAACAAGCCAGAAATTAAACTTAATTTTTAGGGTTCCGTAAAACGTAAAAACGGAACCCTTATAGATTCGTCATGTCTGTCTGTCTGTCTGTCTGTCTGTCTGTCCGTCCGTATGTCACAGCCACTTTTTGCCGAAACTATGAAAACTACACTGTTGAAACTTGGTAAGTAGATGTATTCTGTGAACCGCATTAAGATTTGAACAAAAAAATTTAAAAAAAAGAAAAATTAGGGTTGCCCCCCATACTTAGAACTAAAACTCAAAAATTTTTTTTTCATCATACCTACACGTGTGGGGTGTCTATCGATAGGTCTTCAAAAATGATATTGAGGTTTCTAAAATCATTTTCGTCTGCACTGAATAATTTGCGCGACAGACACTTCCAAAGTGGTAAAATGTGTGTCCCCCCCCCCCCTCTAAATTTTAAAGTAAGAAAATGAAAAATCTAAAAAAAATATATGATGTACATTACCATGTAAACTACCAGCGAAAATTAGTTTGAATTCGATCTGATGAGTAGTTTTTTTTTAGTACGTCATAAATACACTATTATTGAAACTTCGATCAAAGTTACAAGGAACTACAAGAACTATGTGTACTATGTATATTATGTTACTTGCTGCAACGGAACCCTTCATGGGCGAGTCCAACTCGCACTTGACCACTTTTATGATTTTCCCACTAGGCCATAAAGATCACAGTAAGCTCAAAACTAAATTTAATTTGCTATTTGTATGTTAAGTTGTTGAAATATTTTAATGGAGTAATGAAAGCTAAACTCGTTTTTGGAGGGATAAATATACTAAACTCATTAAATATATATGTACATATTTAAACACTGAATATTCCCTTTTTACTATTTAATGTATTTATTAAGCCCAGATCAATTCACAACATGATGTTTGTTCTAATTACTAGTTTAATACAATAACTACATACTTAAAAATAACTAATTCTTAGTTTACTTAAGTAGCTCTACTAAATGTTTATTATGTTACAAAGGGTTTTATTCTGAGTTATAAGTTTTCAATTCAATTTAATTTGCAAAACATGGGTGTGTACAATTTTTATATTGTTACATAATGTTGAAGCTATATAAAGATCTGCCATGCTTTTAACCTTATGGCATTCAAATATATGTTATAAGTTTATCTTTTAAAATTCACATTACAAAATTGATTATATAAAATGACAAAAGCAATAAAAAGTCAAATTTACATGTCTAAAGTACACAATATTTGGGTCAATAAATAATACCAATATTAGTTATAGAGGATAATACAGGCCCGTGAACAAAATTTACGGGTCAAATGAACCACTAGGAGACCTATGTAGGATGATAGAAGGGTATAAAGTAATCAGATTTACTCGTAGCACTATGCCGTCACTTGTAAGCTGTCCAACTGAGTACAGTCCCAGAGGGGGATTGCAAACCTCGATCATTTCTCCTAGTCGCATGATTTTTGTACGGCGTTGCGAAATAATGGATTAGAAAAGATATTGAAACTGTATGTAACCAATGCCGTACATAATCAAATGACCATACTTACACTGTAAATCGTCAGCACATCATAAGTTTTGCCTTTTTATTATACTATAAATATAATTATAAATTTTAAATATAAACTAATAATTAAAAATCTAAAATTTATATTTTTTAGATTACATACCTCTTCTAATCTATTATTCAATATAGGAGAATGGTTAATTTCTAGGTGATTTAATGTAACCTTGTAATCAAGGCATATGGTGACTGAACCATCGGGTTTTAACAGTGGAACTTCAGTTCTGGTGTACCTCACTCACTGTTCACACAAATAAAGTACCTATCTTTTTATTTTGTAATAGTGCAAAACATTCAATTTCCAGTTTTCTTTTCTTTGAAGGCAAATGGAACTTGTCATGCTGGATATGTGTATTTTTTCTCAAGTAACTGTCTGTACCATAGTATTGTGTCCTTGATTAACAATAGTTTATGGATTTCCCATCGATATAAATCAACAGATGTGCCCTGAGCACCTTGAAATTGGTAATGAAACTGCGTCTCTGTGTGTATCGTAAGTGGTTTACAAACAACCAATCTACTCGACACCTATAATCGGTATCCTAGCGGCGAGATTTGCTGTGGTTCTACTTTACGTATTTTGGTTGTTGAAAACGAATAATGATAGGTAAAAACGTCCGGTGCAGCCGACTAGAACGGAAAGAGTGAGCTCACTCTTCCGAACGTTGACATGATTGCGTGCTCCCTGAAGTTTGGGAGGGCCCATCTTGGGCCGATCTATGGGATTTCCAATGTGTTCTTGTCCAATGTCTTCTTCTTCTTCCTTCTAACTTCTTGGATACAAATCCAAGAAGTGTTTTTGTTTTTATGTCTTCTCTTGTCGTTATCGTAAATGAATTTCATTTATATTAGGTTAGATTCTCTTAGTACCTACCTAGGTCCCGTGTTTGACGTGTCCCGTAGTCCCGACATCATCATCAGCCGCAAGACGTCCACTGCTGAACATAGGCCTCCCCCCTAGATTTCCACAACGAACGGTCCCGCGCAACCTGCAACCAGCGGTTTCCAGCGACCTTTGTTAGGTCATCTGTCCATCTAGTGGGAGGCCGTCCAACACTGCGTCTTCCGGTTCGTGGTCGCCACTCGAGAACCTTTCTTCCCCATTGGTTGTCAGTTCTGCGAGCGATGTGGCCTGCCCATTGCCACTTCAGCTTGCTTACTCTTTGAGCTATGTCGGCCACTTTCGTTCTTTTGCGAATATCCTCATTACGGATTCTGTCGCGCAAAGAGACTCCGAGCATAGCTCTCTCCATAGCTCGCTGTGTGACTTTGAGCTTTGTTATGAGGCCCACAGTTAAGGACCACGTCTCAGTTCCATAAGCCATCACTGGCAACACGCATTGGTTAAAGACTTTTGTCTTTAGGCATTGGGGTATTTTGGACTCAAAGATGTGCCGAAGTTTCCCGAACGCTGCCCATCCGAGTTGGATTCTTCGCTGGACCTCTTTGTCGAAGTTGGATCTACCTAATCGGATCTTTTGACCCAGGTAGACGTATTCGTCAACAACTTCGAGTGTGGTATTCCCAACATTAACCGGTACAGGTGAGACATGAACATTTGACATGACCTTCGTCTTGTCCATATTCATCTTCAAACCTACCTGCTGGGATACTCTACTGAGGTCCCTGAGCATAGCACCGAGGTCCTCCAGCGACTCCGCCACAATGACTATGTCGTCGGCAAATCGAAGGTGAGTGATGCATTCGCCGTTGATATTGATGCCGTATCCGTTCCAGTCCAGTAGCTTGAAAACATCTTCCAGTGCGGCAGTGAACAGTTTCGGAGATATAACATCTCCCTGTCTCACGCCTTTCTGTAGCTGGATGTGTTTTGTGCACTGGTCCTGTAATCGGACAGACATTGTGGCTTTGCTGTAGATACACTTCAACACTTCAATATAGCGATAGTCGATGCGGCATCGCTGAAGAGACTGCAGCACTGCCCAGGTCTCGATGGAATCGAAGGCTTTCTCATAGTCCACATACGCTATACATAGTGGCCGATTATACTCCTCGGTTTTCTGTATAATCTGCCGAAGCGTATGGATGTGGTCTATGGTACTATAGCCTTTTCGGAAACCGGCTTGTTCGGGTGGCTGGAAGTCGTCAAACCTGCGTGCGAGACGATTCGTGATTACCCTCGAAAACAACTTATAAACGTGGCTCAGAAGTGAGATGGGTCTGTAGTTCTTCAACAAGGTGTTGTCACCTTTTTTGAAGAAGAGCACCACCACACTTCTGCTCCACGCTTCTGGCGTATTACCGTCAAGTATGACGGAGTCGAACAGCCTCTGGAGGACTTTAAGTACCGGTTTTCCACCCGCTCTCAGAAGCTCAGTCGTAATTCCGTCATCGCCAGGTGCCTTGTTGTTCTTAAGTTGTTTGAGGGCCATCCTAATCTCATACAGGCTGACTTCCGGGATGTCTTCGGTAAAGTGTCGGGTCAGCTTGGCTCTGGGGTCTTTTGCCATGCTAACGACAGGTTGTGCTTGTGTAGAGGTGTATAACTGTTCATAGAACCTCTCAATCTCCTCCAAAATCTCGGGCTTCGACGAGACGACGTTACCACTATTGGTCTTCAGTTTGGTCAATTGACTTTGCCCAAGAGACAGATTTCTTGCGAACACTTTCGAGCCTTTGTTCCGCTTAATCGCTTCTTCAATACACGAAGTATTGAAGCAGCGTATGTCGCGTCGCAAACAAGTAGATATCTGTCTATTGAGCTGTCTGTATGCCGTCATGTCGACCGAAGACTGCAATCGCATATCTCGCCTAACCGCCATGAGATTCAGAGTATGATCGGAGAGCTTTTGGGTTCTATTCTGGCGTCGGCTCTTATAAAATTTTCTGCCAACTGCTTGAACAGTTTCCACCAGCCTATCGTTTATTTCGTCCGCCGTTACGCATTCATCTAAGGCTTCGAAGCGATTTTGAAGTTCGAGTTGAAAGTTATCGGGATCTTCGATTTGAGCATAATTTGGTCGGAGCGTGGACTTCATTAGACGTGATCTTTCGAACTTAATGTTTAGATTCAGCGTGCCTCTTACAATACGGTGATCGCTGCCGGTCTTAACCCTACTGATCACAGAGACATCGCTGAATATTTGCCGTTTAGTCGTCATAATGAAGTCGATCTCATTTTTTGGAACCATCTGGGCTAATCCAGGTCCATTTTTGTTGTGGCTGTTTCTTGAAAAAGGAGTTCATCATAAAGAGGCTCTCCCTTTCCAAGAAATCAGCTAGACGTTGCCCTCTTGGGTTCCGCTGCCCATATCCGAATTGTCCCACTCTCAACTCATCACCGCTACGTTTGCCTAGTTTCGCGTTGAAGTCTCCCATCACAACTGTGAAATGTGTTGGCGAGACATGTATGGCTTTGGAGATGTCCTCATACATGGTCTCAACCTCTTCGTCGGGATGTGTCGAGGTCGGTGCGTACTGCGTATACCTGTATGACCTTCAATGAATACCGGTCGGTTATTTTAAGTACAAGGTATACAACCCTGCTCGACACACTCTCGATCATTAACACGTTGTTGACAAGAGACTTGCGGACGATAAACCCGACACCCCCTTGGGATTGTTGATCTCCCTCCCGGTAGTAGAACAAGTTGCCGGATTCGAGGGATATTCTGTCCTCGCCCTGTCTACGGACTTCGGATAACCCTATGATATCCCAGCGCAACTTGTCCATTTCTTCTTCCAGCTCCACAATCTTCTCGTCAGCCCTAAGAGTCCGTGCGTTGTACGTTGCCAGGTCGAGTCGTTGGGTTTGGTGGCGGGGCGTCTGCCGGGGATTCTTAGCACCCCATGCTCCGCCGGAACCAAGGCTGCCACCAACGCCTGGAATAACGGAGCCGCCGGGGACTAGGGGCCGTTTCTTTTTTGTGACCATCATATGGGGGGGTGTTTGCCATAGTCACCACGCTTGGCAGGCGGGTTGGTGACCGCGGAGCCAGTCCTTTGCACCGATGACGCCGCTGCCCGTCACCGGCCAGGTCAATTTAGGACTGGCTTTTAAATGGATATACCCGACCCCCGTGGTCCCGACATGGTCCCGTGAAATTGCAAAGTTTTCGTCATATCACATAATTTCGTGATTCTCGTCGCCACTTTTATACATTGAGTTAGGCCGAGTATGATTATTTGTATGTAGGTAAACACTGAACATTCACTTTTTACTATTTTATCCAAATTTTATCAGATTTTACAATAACAACAATTGTTTGTTTGGTTTGTCTTTGACGTTTGAGTTTGAAGCTGGTAACCGGCATGGCGGCAGTGCCACTTCGATTTTGAGCTTGTCGCCAAATAGTATTGTAAAAATCGCCGGTTTTGATTGAATTATTAAGGGAATATACATGAGAACACAATTAGATACAGTCTGGAAGAACACATATGCTACTTTTTATCGCGGGAATTTAGCTGCTAGTAGAAATATAAAAGGACACTGAGTACCTACAATGTTAAATAATTTAAATTAAAAGGAACAACTTAAGGTAATAATGAACATTAATAACACGTAAGATTTGAACGAAAATGCAAATTATTTAATAGAATGCTAATAATGTAATTGGGAAAGTCCCTGCTATAATGCATATTATATTTATGTGTATGTATAGAAATTGGAAGTAGAGTTTGTGGTAGCCTTCTATGTTGTTTATGTTTGAGAGAATGAGTTAATTTCATTTTATGATCTGAACTGATCTGATCCCAATGAAATTCCTCGTCACGGGACGAAGAAGGTAACGGTACCTTCTCCAACCTACTAGTATATTCCCCTTTGTCGCTAACACGTCATTATAATCCGCTAAGAAGTTTAAAAATTCGCCAGTTTCAGCGAAAAAGTCGCTAAGGTGTTAACACTGGTAGCTGGTAGTGAGCAGCGAGAGAGAGAGAGAGTATCAATTGTTCCATGTCCTCCTCTAACAATTATCTTTCTCGGTCTGGCACGTTTGTTTGTAAGGGTAAAACCGGCTAGCTTCCCTTACTTCATAAATAATTTCCTAAGCAGGATAAAATAACAAAACACTTTAACAATTTCACACGTTTATTACTGCTTTTTAAATGAGACAACACTTATTGCGAAGAAAGTCAGAGAGGCGTGGCTTATAGTTAACTTCTGGTTAAATCTTAGCTTAAATTATGTTAGCATACAACATTTTAAATGATCAGATCCTCTCAGGCTTCTAAACCTCCTGGTTAAGCCAGTTTTTACAATGTATGAAGGACGAATTGAAAATTACACCACTTATGCGATTTAGAGAGATCCGATGTTAGTACACGGAGAATGAGTACATATATTATGGTTTGAAATCTATTTATAGACTAGGCTTACATTTGAATATAAAATTAAAGAAATAACCCCTGATAATTTTACATTAGCAATACTGCAGTAGGGGAATTAAGTTCAGATCTAAATTATAAGAAATTTATATATAAGGATTCTAATATTGAAGCAAACAAACTGATAATGATAGCCTTGGAATGCCAAATATAGATGCTTACTTTCTGGAGCTATTTATAGAACAAACTTACATCTGCATCCAAGATTTTCACATGAAATAAATTTTACCGTTGACTCACATCAAGTATTAAATTACGAGCTCAATCAATTAATCTTACAAGTGTCTACGTTACATCTATAGCCCGCTTATCGCGAATGACATTATATGATGATCAAATAGAGATAAAAATATGTGCTTTGACTTTAGGGAAAATACAGTATCCCTTTTCCATAATTAAAACAAGGTAATAAGGTACGTTCACTCAGCAGGGCGTCAACAGGGCTTAAGAGAAAACTAAATTGATGAGATAAACTGTGACGTCACGAGCGGCACGCCACAGCTCGCGTTCCTTCCTTCGCTTGCTTCTGCACGCTGGGAACGCGCGAGGAAGAGTGTACGCAGAAATGTTAAATGGTTGGATATCACCCACCTGAGATGTTGGGAACGGCGTTTAAAGGTACGCCAGGGGCAGAACTAATCACCAGAAGGTGAAGCTTCTCGTCTGAAGGTGCAGCTGATCGTCTGAAGGTGAAGCTGGTCGTCTGAAGGTGCAGAGAAGTGGCCTGCCTTGTTTTGGCCTTCTGGAACTGTTTCCTAGATGGGCACAGCTCTTCTTGCCGCACACTTCTCTGAAATTAAATATCGAATTATGCACTGCCCCTTCAGGACTATCCACGATTTATATAAACGCGACCTGCAGCTACAGGAATCAAATCAAGATATCGAATCAAGTAATTATATTCTTACCTGCACCTTCAGGATTATTCACCACTTATTATAAGAACGACTTGAAGCCAGAGGAGTAAAAAGTAGAATGATCTCGTTCACCGCTCTTGTCAAAAAGGTGGACGATTTCATACAACGAACTTTGGACTCTTTGCTCGTGACTTCGACCTTGAGTGACGCTGGCAGAAGACCTCTCACCATTTCCGGGTCTATTCTCAATGCCTTAAGGTCGATAATCGCAGAGCTTCGAGGAAGGTTCTAGAAATTACCAGAATACAACTGTTTCCGGCTTCTAAAATGACGGTTACGCCATCTATGAGTTAGGTGGCGAAACGCGTTGCCCACCGGAGACGTTGTTTCTTGACAGCGCCGAAAGCTTCGAGTATATTACTACAGATGTCGCTGTAAGTAAATTTTCACGTTCTATTAAAAATCAAATCTCATTCCACTAACACAAAATTTAAACCGTTACATGTTGACCACATTATCTTTCTCGCTCTAGCATCCCGAGTTTACCCGAAGATTCTTATCATATCCGAGCGTGACGATCATGAATCGATTTCACAGCCCACGAAAATTCTGTCCATAGCGCGCCTAAAGAAGTTTTCACTTCAATAAATATTGGTGAACAATTCACACACAACACCATCTGACCCCAAACTAAGCAAAGCTTGTACTGATATAATACTTGTGATAGCTGATATAATACTTATATAGTTTTAAATACATACTTATTATACATAGAAACACCCAGACACAGTGCAAACATTGAAGTTCGTCACACAAATATTTGCACTGGGTGGGAATCGAACCCACGACCTTCAGCTTCGCAGGCAGAGCTACTACCCACTAAGACACGAGGCCAGTCACTGTGACCACTGTCTTTTCGAAGTCATGTGCGTAATGCCGCTAACTTAAAACGTTGAAGGAAAACATCGTGAGGAAACCAACATGTACCTAGAATCCTTCTAAGTCATGTGTCATCCACCAACCCACACTGGGCCAGCGTGGTGGATTATGGTTTTAACTCTCTCCTTGCGAGAGAAGGCCCCGAGTCCCAGCAGTGGGAACATTTAGTGAGATGTTCATGATGATTATAATATTTTGTAGTAAGTATGTGCAAATATGAGTAATGTGCATGTTAGACTACAGGCCCATGAACCAAATTTACGTATGAAATGTATTCCAAATGATGAAATGCATACTTTCTTAACGTAACGTAAGTGAACTCTTCGTTCAAGTTCGTTTGAAAGGTGAACCATGAGAGAATTATGTGTTTTCGTCAGTCCGATAGAAAGAAAGGGCAACCATTGTATTAGATCAGGCAATTTGGTTGCACACTCTCTTAAATATATCCGACAAAACCAGAAAAACTAGCAATTTTGCAGTGACGTTAAAGAGTTTGGGCTTTTCAAAAAAGGGATGTCGTTTCCTATGAATGTTTTGTCACGTTTCTTAATCGATTCCTAAGTCTCCAGCAAACAGTACCCCATACAAAAACGAATCTGTACTTGGCATAATATACAGTCAATCAGCCCAAATGACTGACAAAACGTTAGATTCAAATAAAATAGTTCAAGTCATGGTGTAGTGGTAGGACTCTTAGCAGACTCCGCCTTGGGATGGACCACACCTTTGCCAGTTTTTCTACCGCCATGCAGTAATGTGCAAACATTACTGTGTTCCGGTTTGAAGGGCAATGTTTCCAGAGAAGTTACAGGGCTTAGAGATATAACAACTTAGAACTCTGGGCGACTAGCGCATTGCAGTGCTAGGTAATGATTTGGACTCTTCAAGTTCCAATAGCTGCGTGTCACTGTTGTTATGTGGCAGGCCTGTTGCTTACCATCAGGCACATTTCCTGCTCGTCTCGTCACTCTTTATTAAAAAAATTACCTTTTTTTTTATTAAGTGTTACAAGTTCACCTAGTAATATAGAGTATTTTTATTGCGTTATCTATTATTGCGCCTGGTTGAGAAATCACATAAACCCTACAGAGACAGATAAGAAATGTATAAATATGTGCTAGGCGTTAGCTGTCAAAAATCGACTTAAGTACAATTTTGTATCTCTGATTTCGTTTAACGTCACAACCAAACCTTTTCGTTTTTTCGAGCTACGAGCTGCCCAATAGAAAACATATCAAGATGGTATTAGATCATGCAGATCAGTCGCACATTCTCTAAAATGTGTCCGATAAAAACCCGATTCAGGTAACGGTAAACTTTGTAAATCACTTTTTTTTTTACTTTTATAGGTTTACACTTGACCGCCATCTCGCCTGATGTTAAGCGACGATGCGGTCTACGATGGAGCGTGTAATCGCGTGTATGGTTTACCAGAAAAACCGATTCACTCTCGATTTGAAGACACAAAGATCGTAACCATCGGGGAAAACCCACTCAAGCAACGTATTCCACAGCCTAGACGTTCTTATCATAAAAGTAGAGTCAAATCTCTTCGTTCGTGTCTTTGGAACATCAACCATGAAACGATGTCGCTTTTGCGAGCTACGAGCATTCCAATAGAAAAAAAAAAAAAAAAAAATATACTGTCGAATGGTCGGACCTACTTTTTTTTTAAAGTCGGTTAAAAAGAACAAGGTGGTATTATATCATGCAAATCAGTCGCACATTCTCCGAAGTGTATCCGATAAAAACCCGATAGACTAGCTGATGAAAAATATGAAATTTAGTCGGTATTTAATTTAAAATTAAAGTGTGTTTTTGTTCAGAGAAAATTAATGAAGTTTTTGTATTGTATATTTTTAGTTAGTTTTATTCTCAGAACGGCAAATAAAATTTTAAAGTAGGTACAAAAGACAAGACATTTTTATATCTGTTGAGATATTGAAGAAAGCAAGGACAACAAAGCCTGTCAACGATTCTTCTCCGCTTTTGTTCGAAAACTACACGAGGACAAAGCATCGGCCAGTCAAGCTAAAGCATTTGTGGCTAAGTCAAGATTATTTTATTTTCCACGCAAGTATATTACACAAACGTTTTCAAACCCAAATTTTGTTTATTTGTAACTCAGTGAAGTGTGTGTTTATTCCGTTTTCTGCAACTAGCGGTCCGCCCCGGCTTCGCCCGTGGTACATAGTAAATAGCATAAATTTAATAACTCAGGGATTGCGTACAAATCCAACGATGAAAGAATTTTTTAAATCGGCCTATTAGTTCCTGAGATTACCGCGTTCAAACAAATAACCTCTTCCCCTATATAATATTAGTATAGATTCAATGGATTTGACTGAAATTAAAATCGTAGTAATAACATTACCTGGACTGCATATTGTCAGCCCATACTCGTCCACTGATGGGTATAAGCCTCTCCAATAATAATACCTACGCGACTATCCTCGGCTTTACGTTTCCAGCCGCTAACAGCTGCTAAGCCGCCGGTAACACACCGTCGAGTCTACCGCCTAACTCTCCTGCTATTTGCTATGCTTTCATTTGTAACGTCATCGGTCAATTTGATAACGCCGAATAAAGCAGACAACTACATCTGCTTTCCGTATGCAGCGGAACTGAAAGCAGATGTAGTTGTCTGCTTTCATCGGCTTTATCAAATTGGCCGATGACATCACAAACAAAGCATAGCAAAAACCAGGAGAGTTAAGGTACAAGTTCGCGCTGCGACCGCGACGCGAGACCGCGACAGGAGACCGCGACCGGAGACCAAGACAGGCACTTGACACTATGGAATTGTATCGGCGCCAGTTCGCGCCGCGACCGCGACCGCGACCGCGACCTGTCTCGGTCTCCTGTCGCGGTCTCAGCGCGAACTGGCGTCCATACAATTCCATAGTGTCAAGTGCCTGTCGCGGTCTCCGGTCTCGGTCTCCTGTCGCGGTCTCGTGTCGCGGTCTCCGCGCGAACTTGTACCTTTAGGCGGTGGACCTGCGTGTCGCAGCTACAGTCTTAAATTATGATATTAACATAATATTATTCATACCGTCAGCTTATAATAAAACATGAGCATAATAATTACAGCGGCATAAATAAAAATCTCGTGTCACGGTCAGCTGCACACTCTGCGAAATGAATTAGTTTTTGACTTTGTTGAAGATAGCTATTTAATAATTATATTTGAGGGTAGACCAATTATTATGTAGCGAGAATTAGTTGTCTAGATAAATCGATTAGATTTTAAGGCAACCTTTGTCAGTATAAATATTTGTTTTTGTATTTAAATAAATAAAAAAATCCGATAATAATTCGAAAAAATTGCAACTTTGCGGCGATGTGCGGTGCAATTTTACCGGCCCACCCCAAAAGATGGTGACTTGTAAAGCAACAAGGTAGAACCATAGAATAGATGTAGAACGGCCAGCTTCAAATCGGCGCCTATTCGAATGAGCCCCTATCGACCACTCGATCGTTACTCGATCGTTACTCGATTTACGATCTACGGCAGCAATTCTTTCGCGAATACAAATACACATCGTTAAATTGAGTCGATTGTGTTGTTTTGTGTAGGCATTTAGAAGTATTTAAGCTGTTATTTTAACCTAGCGGTACCTACCCGTTATGTGGTTTTGTCTAGAATGGTTTTGTTATCCCTTAACCCGTGAAATCGGTAGATTTATCGCCAAGTACATTATATTTCGCGGTGAAAATTAATTGTAAACTATAGAACGATGGTAGATTGATGCTCACACCGTGTGATTTAATCGACAGCAATTAAAATAATACAGATAAATACAAACATTGGGCTTCATATCGCGCTAAATGCGATTTTTTATAGTGACATACTCCAAAAACAACTAGCCCAGAGCTAGCGCTTTTTTTTTGCGTCAGGAGGTGAAGTAAAAATACTAGAGCGCTTCTGTTGGTGTCGACGCTAGCGAGTGTACAGGTATTCCAATTTCTTTCACATACGGCGATTTTCTCATTATTTTTTTTTTATATATTAAAGAGTAACGAGACGAGCAGGACATGTGCCTGATGGTAAGCAACATGCCTGCCACATAACAGCACAGTGACACACAGCTATTGGAACATGAAGAGTCCAAATCATTACCTAGCACTGCACTGCGCTCGTCACCCAGGGATCTAAAATATTTTTGGCACATTTGTTTGTATTCAGAATTTTAAGTAGGTACTAACATACTAGCGTTTAAATGTTAAACAACCTTACGACACTTATTGGTAGATATTAATAAATCAGAGGTGGTCCAATATAAAACGTATCGTAATAATTATGGCGGTTTTTCAAACATCAACAAAAACTAATGGACGACGCCACGCGACAGAGTATCTCTCTACTTAGTCTGTGGACGCGACGTATTGATAGCTTCTTATTTTGGTCGAGTGACTGAATTTAATTTTAAATTGAAGTCGATTTTTGTTTTTTCGGAGTAAATAAATATGTTATATACAAGAAGTTTTTGTTTTATTTAGATCAATAATAGACTACAGGCCCGTGAACAAAATTTACGGGTCAAATGAACCACCAGGAGACCTATGTAGGATGATAGAAGGGTATAAATATAAAGTAATAATATTCAGAGCACTATGGCGTCACTTGTAAGCTGTCCAACTGAGTGCAATTGAAGAGGGGGGGTTGCAATCCTCGATCATTTCTTCTTGTCGCATTATTTTTGTACGGCGTTGCGAAATAATAGACTAAAAGAGGTATTAAAACTATAAAAAATATAAATTTTAACTTTTTAATTACCTATTAGTTTGCCGGAAAAATTTACAGAGTACGAGTAATTTACAGAGCAAATTTGGTCATTTAATTAAGTACGGCATTGGTTCCATACAGTTTCAATACCTCTTCTAATCCATTATTTCGCAATGCCGTACAAAAATCATGCGACAAGGAGAAATGGTAGAGGGTAACCCCCCCCCCCCCTCTTCAATCACACTCAGTTGGACAGCTAACAAGTAGTGTTACAAGTGACGGCATAGTGCTGAATCTTAATATTTTATACCATTCTATCATCCTACATAGGTCTCCTAGTGGTTCATTTACTACGTAAATTTTGTTCACGGGCCTGAATTCTATAAAGACTTTATGAATTGTTTTGTTTTCGACAGGTCTATTAACATGTAGAATCATCTCATCTATTTTAAATAAATGGTGTCTTGTTTAGCAATAACAATCTTAATTTTGTAAACGTGATTATATACTCCCGGAAAATGCTGCCATTGTTCAAATAAAAAACTTCTAAACCATAACACACGAGCATTTGATTTTCCGATGATTTAATTCAGCGTTTTCCTCTCTTAGGGATACCTGTTAAATAAAGTTACCCAAACTTGTACGAACCAATTCCCACGCTGCGTCTTCTCCCACTAATATTTATACGCCTATATTTATTTTGAAAGTTGTGACGTTTCCCCGAGGTGTCGTGGCTACGGAGTTACAGGCTTTGGCTGAAAGCTTGCGACGAAACTCTAATGTATTGCTGTTTCGTATTTTTATTTTATTTGAATATATTACGTGCTACTATATTTTGAGACTAACTACAAGATCGACACTGAGATCCGGCGAAGAACCAAAGTTCAGGACGTCGGAACAGCAGTGCAAAGCTAAAATGGAATTGGGTGGGATATATTGTTAGGCGGTGTGACGACAGGTGGACCAATTTGTGACAGAATGGTGGCCGAGGCAAGGAAAACGGAGCGTTGGGCGTCCACCAGCAAGATGGGTTGACGGATATTGTAAATATCGCGGGTCGAACCTGGACTCGATTGGCACAAGACCGAGGCAGATTACAAAGTAAGAGAGAAGCCTATACCCGGCAATGGGAGAGAGAAGGCTGTGGATGGATTTTAATTTATAAAAATCCAATACCACGAGTATTGTTCTTAATTAAGTCTTCACTATGGCAACCGATAGTGAGAGAGTTGGATTTATGTGTAACTAGCTGTTACCCGCGACTTCGTCCGCGCAAAATAACTAAAGTAACTCAGGCAGTACCTATTTGCATACCCAGACACATATATATACGGTTACTAAAAACAGCTTCTAATTAAACAATTTTATAAAATTTCATCAAAATCGGCTCAGTTGTTTAAGAGTGAAAGCGTATGAAACATTCGTCTCCCATTTCAACCCCACCCCCAATTACACCCCCGTACAGTTTGAAATTACAAAATTGCTAGCACAAACTTTCGTTTGCTTCGTGTCAAGTGCCTATATAACTATATATATACAGAGTTTCATGGTTTTATCTTCAACGATTGGGAACTTCCATAAATACTTTCATCCCTCTTTTCAACCCCAATTTCATCCCCGTACAGTTCGAAATTACAAAACGTCGCAAAGTCTGAACGGATCGGGTTGAAATTTGGAACACAGTAAGCAGTCTAGGATAGCATATACACCCGGCTTCGGCCGGGTAATGTCATATAATAAACTAATAATGTGTAACAATAATAAAGTGATTACAAATTACAATTTTCCAAATCTAAAATTGTAATTTGTAATCGCATACTTGAGAGATAGGAAAGTTAAACCTCAATTTAAGTTCACACTTTAAAATTGTTACAAATTATTAGTTTATTATATGACATTACCCGGCCGAAGCCGGGTGTATATGCTATCCTAGACTACTTACTGTGTCCCAAATTTCAACCCGATCCGTTCAGACTTTGCGACGTTTTTGAACAGCAAACATACAAATATTGACATTTATAATATTAGTTTGATTATTTAATGAATGTAAATTAATTAGTAAGTACTGTTTTTTCTACATTCGGATGTAGCGCTGAAACATAGATTCCAGTAAACTATCAAACCAATCAATCTATTAAATCAGTTACTGATAGAACAATTCCGTGAACTACAAAGGTACGTAGGGAATACCGATTATGTAAAAGAGATCTTCAATTGTGCCGCTACGATAACAAGATTTCAAATATTTAATCAATTTCATAAAACCAAAGATATAAAGTCTAATTTTGAACCAAATAATCTTAATTTAGTAAAATAAATTCAGGAGCTTTAATTGATTTGTATCTATTTCGTATCGTAATCTGATATTAGATCAGTATCATGCGTTTGTGGACCTTATCGTGCGTTTCGAAACTGACACTAAAATACGTTTTAAATAGAGTTTGTTTTTCTAAATAAATAAAGAATTTAGAATGGAAAACTATTTCAGTAAATCCGTATTATTTGTATGGATATTTTCATTAAACTGATTTAATAGGACAGTTCAATTTAAATATAGTATAAACAGACCCCTTCATGCTCCCACTGCTGGGACTCGGGCACTCTCTCACCCAGCAGTGGCATAGTTTAGTGGGTTGCTTCTGCTAAAAGGCGTTTCTATACTTAACGTATTTTGGTTTCAATACAAAACAATCTGTCAAAATTGTGCATAGTTTTATGAATTAGGGAAGCAATATATCCAAAACCAAACTAACGGCACCAAAACACTGCAGACAGCGATTATAAATCTTTTTTCACGAATTATTTTATTATTATTCTACTGAAGTTAATAGCTGTAGCCCGATTTACACTCACCTTCTCATGAAAATCTTCTTCTTATTTATTTAACTAATCAATTTTGAAATCAATAAATAAAATTCCACGAATTTCATTCACTAACTCGTTCCTCCCCGCTCGGCGCATTCTATCAATTCTTTATCTATATTAGGTACTAATTCACTCAATCAGTGATAAAACTTAATTTTTAATACCCATGAATTGGTTTTATCGAAAACTCAGCAGCGGCAAAACGTTTGAAAATATCACACGGAATTCGAATATGTTTTTATTTATATTACTCGTAGTTCAACTTTTTTACTCTAGTGCATCTTCTGTGATAGAGCTAAGTGATATTCAATATGGAAATATGTGTGAAAAATACGTGCCGTGGAAAATTATCAATACTAAACACTTGAATGAAGTAAAAAATAGTACAAATGAAGAAGAAAATATTAAAAATAAAGGAAGAGACAATAGTGTGCTAAAAGAATTGTGTTGTGTGACTTCTAGTGATTTTCCAATGAGAGATGGTGTTATAGAATTATATTTATATTTAAATTCCACTTCGCGGGAAGATCGAGTTTACATTATTTTGTATGAAATACATGACAAGGAAAATAGAGTTGCTAATATAATAGATTCATTAGCACTTTATGAAACAGATGGAACTTATACTCTATTAGTTGACGTAAAGCAAACCGACCATTATGGAAATGTAAGTTTCATTTATAATATTACTAGCAGGGACCCGCGGTGTTACTCGCACAGTTTCCGTAGCCGTAAATTCACGCGATGAAAAGTAGCTTATGTGTAGTATAATTAGTCCAGACAATCTATCTGTGTTCCAAATTTCAACCCGATCCGTTCAAACTAAAGTGATTGAGCAAAAAGCATACACTAACAATGTATAATCGTACTAATATTAAGTACGATTATACATTGCAACTAGTTGTACAGACACTATAAGAAAAATTGTCGAGAATGATTTTCCTTCTGCCATATGGGTGTGTATTAAAGCGCCTAAAACAAAAGTAAAATTTTTGAGAATAAACGCTATACTATCTTATTTATCAAAGTGAAAGGTTGATGTTTTGTTCCTTTTGTAAACTTTGAGGATTTACCGTTGTAAATGACTGTTTCTGTTTTCCGTCCATCGAAAGTTGTCAGATAGCTCATCAACCAAAATGATGTCATCCCCACATTTGAGGTTACAAACGTCTGCCAAAAAGCAGAATTACGCTTTAAGAGTTTAAGTTGGTCTGAGCGAATTACGATATAAAACATTGTAGTAATGATCTAATATAAATAATCGAACATTTTGCAAGCATAAGCTGGTCAATAAATGTGTCCACTAATTGGACTCGGCGCCTTCTCTCACAAGGAGAGAGAGGTCATGAAGTCATGATCATTGACAATGGCTCAGTGCTGGTTGGCGGATGATGTATGACCTCGAAAGATTCTTGGAGCGTGCTGGTTTCTTCACGATATTTTCTTTCACCGTCGAAGCTAGTCATGATGACAAAGTTGTGTATTTGCTTTGAAAAATACTCGGAGGTTTGGCTGGGATATGAATATATTTAATTTTTTTTTTAAGAAACCTATGTTAGTGGATCTAAATTGGTCTATACTGCCTACAAAACGTAACTTTATCGAAGCTAAGATTGTAGGCATAGATATAATTTTGAATTATATGTTCTATCTACTTAACTTTTAAGTTTTTTTTTTTAATTTTTCTTTTGTTAGACTTTTTGGTATTTATATTTAGTAGACTAAGTATTTATCTAAAATATAACATATATCACGTTTGAAAAACAACGAATAAAATGGCAAAATTTGAACAAATAGATATACATAATATAAACACTTTACAGTACTTAATCACGATCAAGACTATCATTCAATTATCTCGACGTTTCGACAGCGTTACAACAACCGTGGTCAAAAGAAGACTTTAATCGTGAATTCCTGTAAAGTGTTTACATTATGTGTTAAAATTGCTATTATAACAATAAATAACTAAATAGTTTCAAAAAATTCTACGAATGAGTCTTATAGGCCGCTATTGGATTTTTGTTATATACCAAAATTGGTTCATATCTTTAAAATAGTCGTGAAACTAAAAGTTTATTGGTATGGGTTTGGTCAACCTTAAATGATCATGTCATTTAAAGGTTATCCATAGAACCCCACTCCATTTTCGAATTGACATAAAAAATCCTGTTTAAAATTTCCAGATGGCGCTCTTGGTTCAAGCATCATCCACTGCTACGGTAATTATCAAATCTGCACAATTTGTAGAATCAAATTACAAGCCAAACAAATATAATGCGCAATTTGACAGAGCATTTCCAATAATTAGTAATGAAGAATTTACAACAACCTTGCTACCAGCAACAATTATTGAATCAACTACGATTGTAGATACCACGACAAATGTGCCAACAACTATCGTAGATACAACGACAAATGTGCCAACAACTATCGTAGATACAACGACAAATGTGCCAACAACTATCGTAGATACAACGACGAATGTGCCAACTACAATTAAAGATACTACGACAAATGTGCCAACCACTATCGTAGATACAACGACGAATGTGCCAACTACGATTGTAGATGCAACGACAAATGTGCCAACTACGATTGTAGATACCACGACAAATGTGCCAACTACGATTACAGATACCACGACAATTGTGCCAACTGCGATTGTAGATACAACGACAAATGTGCCAACAACTATCTTAGATACAACGACGAATATGCCAACTACGATTATGGATACCACGACAAATGTGCCGACAACTATCGTAGATACAACGACAAATGTGCCAACTACGATTGTAGATACCACGACAAATGTGCCAACAACTATCGTAGATACAACGACAAATATGCCAACAACGATTGAAGATACAACGACAAATGTACCAATCACGATTATAGATACAACGACGAATGTGCCAACTACGATTATAGATACTACGACAAATGTGCCAACAACTATTGTAGATACCACAACAAATGTTCCAACAACTATTGTAGATACCACAACAAATATACCAACAACTATTGTAGATACCACAACAAATGTGCCAACAACGATTGTAGGTACAACGACAAATGTGCCAACGACGATTGTAGATACTACGACAAATGTGCCAACAACTATTGTAGATACCACAACAAATATGCCAACAACTATTGTAGATACCACAACAAATGTGCCAACAACGATTGTAGATACAACGACATATGTGCCAACTACGATTGTAGATACAACGACAAATGTGCCAACTACAATTATAGATACCACGACAAATGTGCCAACTACGATTATAGATACCACGACAAATGTGCCAACAACTATTGTGGATACAACAACAAATGTGCCAACTACGATTGTAGATACCACGACAAATGTGCCAACTACGACTGTGGATACCACGACAAATGTGCCAACAATTATAGTAGATACAACGACAAATGTGCCAACAACGATTGTAGATGCAACGACGAATGTGCCAACTACGATTATAGATACCACGACAAATGTGCCAACAACTATCGTAGATACCACTACAAATGTACCAACAACTATCGCAGATACAACGACAAATGTGCCAACAACGATTGTAGATACAACTACAAATGTGCCAACTACGATTGTAGATACAACGACAAACGTGCCAATCACGATTATAGATACAACGACGCATGTGCCAACTACAATTATAGATACCACGACAAATGTGCCAACAACTACTGTAGATACCACAACAAATGTGCCAACAACGATTGTAGATACAACGACAAATGTGCCAACTACAATTATAGATACCACGACAAATGTGCCAACAACTATTGTATATACCACAACAAATATGCCTACAACGATTGTAGATGCAACGACAAATAATGTGCCAACAACGATTGTAGATACAACGACAAACGTGCCAACTACGATTCTAGATACCACGACGACAAATGTGCCAACTACGATTGTAGATACCACGACAAATGTTCCAACAACTATTGTAGATACCACAACAAATATACCAACAACTATTGTAGATACCACAACAAATGTGCCAACAACGATTGTAGGTACAACGACAAATGTGCCAACGACGATTGTAGATACTACGACAAATGTGCCAACAACTATTGTAGATACCACAACAAATATGCCAACAACTATTGTAGATACCACAACAAATGTGCCAACAACGATTGTAGATACAACGACATATGTGCCAACTACGATTGTAGATACAACGACAAATGTGCCAACTACAATTATAGATACCACGACAAATGTGCCAACTACGATTATAGATACCACGACAAATGTGCCAACAACTATTGTGGATACAACAACAAATGTGCCAACAACGATTGTAGATACCACGACAAATGTGCCAACAACGATTATAGATACCACGACGACAAATGTGCCAACTACGATTGTAGATACAACGACAAATATGCCAACGACGATTGTAGATACTACGACAAATGTGCCAACTACGATTATAGATACCACGACAAATGTGCCAACAACTATTGTGGATACCACAATAAATGTGCCAACAACGATTGTAGGTACCACGACAAATGTGCCAACAACGATTATAGATACCACGACGACAAATGTGCCAACTACAATTGTAGATGCAACGACAAATGTGCCAACAACTATTGTAGATACCACTACAAATGTGCCAACAACTATCGCAGATACAACGACAAATGTGCCAACAACGACTGTAGATGCAACGACAAATGTGCCAACTACGATTGTAGATACAACGACAAACGTGCCAATCACGACTATATATACAACGACGCATGTGCCAACTACAATTATAGATACCACGACAAATGTGCCAACTACGATTATAGATACCACGACAAATGTGCCAACAACTATCGTAGATACAACGACATATGTGCCAACAACGATTGTAGATACCACGACAAATGTGCCAACCACGATTATAGATACCACGACGACAAATGTGCCAACTACGATTGTAGATACCACGACGACAAATGTGCCAACTACGATTGTTGATACAACGACAAACGTGCCAATCACGATTATAGATACAACGACAAATGTGGCAACTACGATTATAGATACCACGACAAATGTGCCAACAACTATTGTAGATACCACAACAAATGTGCCAACAACGATTGTAGATACAACGACGAATGTGCCAACTACGATTATAGATACCACGACAAATGTGCCAACAACTATTGTAGATACCACAACAAATATCCCTACAACGGTTGTAGATGCAACGACAAATAATGTGCCAACAACGATTGTTGATACAACGACAAATGTGCCAACGACGATTGTAGATACTACGACAAATGTGCCAACAACTATTGTAGATACCACAACAAATATGCCAACAAATATTGTAGATACCACAACAAATGTGCCAACTACGATTGTAGATACAACGACAAACGTGCCAACTACGATTGTAGATACAACGACAAATGTGCCAACAACTATCGCAGATGCAACGACGAATGTGCCAACAACGATTATAGATACCACGACAAATGTGCCAACAACTATAGTAGATACCACAACAAATATGCCTACAACGGTTGTAGATGCAACTACATATAATGTGCCAACAACGATTGAAGATACAACGACAAATATGCCAACTACGATTTTAGATACCATGACGACAAATGTGCCAACTACGATTGTTGATACAACGACAAACGTGCCAACGACTATCGTAGATACAACGACAGATGTGCCAACAACGATTGAAGATACCACGACAAATGTGCCAACAACGATTATAGATACCACGACGACAAATGTGCCAATTACGATTGTAGATACCACGACAAATGTGCCAACGACTATCGTAGATACAACGACAAATGTGCCAACAACGATTGTAGATGCAACGACGAATGTGCCAACAACGATTATAGATACCACTACAAATGTGCCAACAACTCTCGTAGATACAACGACATATGTGCCAACAACGATTGAAGATACCACGACAAATGTGCCTACAACGATTATAGATACCACGACGACAAATGTGCCAACTACGATTGTAGATACAACGACGACAAATGTGCCAACTACGATTGTAGATGCAACGACAAATGTGCCAACAACTATTGTAGATACCACAACAAATATGCCAACAACTCGTGTAGATACCACAACAAATATGCCAACTACGATTGTAGATACAACGACAAATGTGCCAACAACGATTGTAGATACAACGACAAACGTGCCAACAACTATCGTAGATACAACGACAAATGTACCAACAACTATCGTAGATACAACGACAAATGTGCCAACAACTATCGTAGATACAACGACAAATGTGCCAACAACTATCGCAGATACAACGACAAATGTGCCAACAACGATTGTTGATGCAACGACAAATGTGCCAACAACTATCGTAGATACAACGATCAATGTGCCAACAACTATCGTAGATACCACTACAAATGTGCCAACAACTATCGCAGATACAACGATAAATGTGCCAACAACGATTGTTGATGCAACGACAAATGTGCCAACAACTATCGTAGATACAACGACAAATGTGCTAACAACTATCGTAGATACAACGACAAATGTGCCAACAACTTTAGTAGATACAACGACAAATGTGCCAACAACTATCGTAGATACAACGACAAATGTGCAAACGACGATTGTAGATACAACGACAAATGTGCCAACAACTATCGTAGATACAACGATAAATGTGCCAACAACTATCGTAGATACTACTACAAATGTGCCAACAACTATCGCAGATACAACGACAAATGTGCCAACTACGATTATAGATACCACGACAAATGTGCCTACAACGATTGTAGATTCAACGACAAATACGGCAACGACAATCATAGCATCAACAACAATTGATGCATCAACCACAAATGAACCCACTACAACTGAATCGTCCCAATCCGAAAATCCAGATGACGTAGGTTTCTGGACACCTTTTACAATAGTGATGATAAGTTTAGCTGGAACTTTAGGGGTAGTATTAATTAGTTTTGGGATATGGTGGTGTCAAGCTTCTGCCAAAAATATGGACTTACAAAACATAATGTATGATGATGGCGGTAATAATGTACCTCAGCTTGCGAGGATGACTAGTTTTGAGAATGCTGTTTAATTAATACCTTAGTTTTACTTGACAGAAAAGTATGTATAATTTTTAATTGATTTGACATTTGTGAATTACATGTCTTCTAGTCATATTATATACCAGTATTTTAGTTTCCAAAATATTCTTCTCTAGATCAAAAGCATAAAAATACCACACCATACCATACCATACCAAATTGATTGCCTTTTCTCCATAATCATTCCAAACGCGAAAATCGACCACATTGATACAGTCCAGTTTAGTCAATATTGAAACATTAATATACTCTCGAAAAATAATTTTGTAATGTATCGATTTCTTCCCGATTTTTCCCCTGAAATATTGACAGAACATTTCAAACTTAATAAAAAAACTGACCGATTTTCATGTTGCTTAACGGGAGATTTTATTAAACACAAGAATATCGCCGCTTGTTGGGTAGGTAAGTATAAGTATTGTACATAAACCCACAGATTACATAATTTGTTCTGTAATCTGTGCATATAACTTAATAAGTGTGTTATTTTATTATTATTATTATGATGATATGTAAAGGATGGGAGGACAGGAAAAAGTAATAAAATTATCGGAACTTAAAAAAAACTATTGATTATTCTTCTTATAAAAACAGGTTATTATAAAATTGTATATTCTGTCTAGTGGTACAGTAGCGATTGACCCCTTCGACTATTAAACGCTGCCTTGAGCTAATCGTTTTCCGAGGCGTAATCTTATAATCTATGTCTATTCAAAAGTATTTTTATTCAGATTAGAGCTTAGTTTAATAAGGCCTTGCGTCTTCTGCTCCAGCAATAGATGATGATGAGGTCAACTGTCAAATACCCTTTTAAATTATATGACATTTAATTTTAATAATTGACATTAAATAATAAATACACTTTAACAATTATTTTTTTTTAGATACTACATGTGGGTAATATTCCAAAAGAGCTGAAAGAAAGAAAGAATGATAATTTATTTGTTCAAAACATGAGTAAATTACAAACACACAATGCATGATATATTCAATGTACAAAATTTCATAGTAGCTTATCGTCATGTCTTGCCTGATAATTATGGTAGGCATACAAATATTTTTACAATTCTTGAATGATTGATGAGGTTTATAAGTCTAGTCCCAAAATTTGCTTAACAACTCGCTCCTTACATTAAAATCACCTTTCAACTATATGGATACAAACAATAGAAAACTTTACAAATTAATCAAATTAAGTTACAAAATAACAAAAATTACCAAAATGTATTTATTACTAAATGTCTAAAATAATACCTGAAAGGTTTGCTTTTCATGTTTTTTTAGTTAAATTTAATTTTCACTTAATTTTCTTCTCCAAAACATCTTCTTTCGAAAGTAATATGTCTTTCGAGTTAGAATCATTGTCAGTTGAAATTCCATTCTTAGTTTCAATTTCTTTACCACTAGCTGTTTCATCCTCATTCAACATTTCATTCCTGTTGAAAGCGGTCTTTGAAATCTGCATTTTGACTAGATTCTTGAAGAGGCTGATAAATGGCGCTTCCACTATCAGATGTAAAAGAACGGCTATTATGTAAGAAACAATCGTGATGAAGAGAAAAACGATCAGCTGAAATCAAATACGTAAATGTGATCACTCTGGTAACTACATTAGGTACTGCTTACATGTTTCACTTAATCGTGTATTCAATGAGATATATTTAGAAGAGACAAACAATCACTTGAAAAAAAGTAGTAGAAAGCACCTATCTGGTGCACGACATGAACGCATTTTGTCCAAATCTATGGTTCCATTTCAAATAGTTAATTTACAACTATGGAAGTATTGCTATCAGCTATCTGGTTCCTATATATAGTATAAGATTTGCTTAGTTTGGGCCTAGACGGTTTTGTAAATATGTAAAATGATGTATAATGTTCCCATGTATTTATTAATGTCAATTGGGCTAATTGATGAATATTTTGACAAGTTACATAATTGTAAAACTGACATTTTTATGTTGGTTATGCACATGTACCTAGTTGTTCACATCAAATGTGTATTTTCTTAAAATTAATTTAGTATTAAACATACAAGCGGTTGTACTCGTAATTTACAGAGAATTTAAAATACAGAGACTCATCACTGCTGTCTAGTACATACTTTGAAACAATTTGTTTTGATCTAAAAATGTCTCACAATGTTCAGTAGAAATAGTTATTTAAGATTCGATATTATTCGATATTTTTAATACTCACCACATTGTACATGGAAAAGTGATTGAGAGTCGTTCTCGATCCCATTATCATCTGTACTATCACCATGTGGAACACAAACACGCAGTAGGTTAGACGACTTGGTACTACCCAATACTTCCATTCTAACAGGGACTGTAAATATGCTGAAATTATAGTAGGAAATTAAATTAAATAGGAAATAGAAGTCAGATGGTCAGTCCAATAAGAGCTGATCGTTTTAACCCCCGATGCAAAACTACTATTTTTCACAACTCCCCTAATAGAGTAAGATCCCAGGGCCGCCAGAAGTCACGTATTTTCTGAAGAACGAAATGTGGACGATTGAGTAGAGTTAGTAGTACGTACTAAGAACACATACTTACCCGCTAACTTGTTTAGACGGCCAATTTTGAGATATACCTAAAAACATTGCTTACTTCACTTAGTTTCTGATTTTTACGTACATTGTAGACAATATCCTTACAAATAAGTCCCCAATACTCCCAGACACTTTCCGTCGGCCGTTTTGCTTAACAGATGCTTTAAAACTCCCAAAATAATGACTGAAATTCACTTTAATTCTCATACTCCATTAAAACGGGTTCCATACAACGTAAAACCCCTTATGGATTCGTCACGTCTTTCTGTCAGAATGTCTGCCTGTCCGTCCGTAAATATGCCACTTTATTCCGAAACTATAAGAACTAAACTGTTGAAACTAAGTAAGTAGATGTATTCTGTGAACCGCATTAAGATTTTTACACAAAAATGTAAAAAAAAAACAATCAATTGGAGGTATCCATATCTCAAAATTGGCCGTCTAAGCAAGTAAGCGGGTAAGCATGTGTTCTTAGTGCGTACTCAATCGTCCTCATTTCGTTCGTCAGAAAATACGTGACGTCTGGCGGCTCTGGGATCTTGGACTAAAGTATGTGTATCAAATAAAATAATAAAAAGAAAGGGATATAGTAATATTTACGAACGATATGAAAACTAAAACTTTAAGTAAGTCGGGGAATTCATTTTTGCGTGTTTTTTTTATTCAACTTGATGAGTGCGCCTGGTAAAACTTGCCTCAAAAACTCCATGCAATTTGCTAAGAACAGAGACGAAGTAACTATTTTCTTATCTGTGTCAGAGGTTTGTTTTAGAGATTTGTGGTATTGATCTATTGATATCAAATTCTACGCTACCAGTTTTGTTGTTGAATCAACCAACAAAACAAAAACCTCAGCGATGACAAATGTAATAATGTATTTTCTCAGGAAAAAACAAAAATCGACTTCAATTAATAATTCAGACACTCGACCTTTCATAAGAAACCATCATTTCACTAAGTCGAGGTATATGAAAGGAGATTTTTGTTATTTGTTCATATTTCAGAAAACACCGCACAGATTCCGATAAAATTTTATATGGGATCACCTCTGAACTGTGATCCAAAAAAAAGAACCAGCGTAGTTGGTAAAAAAATTAATAAAAACATAAAACTGTATTTAGAACCTCCTCCTTCTCTTTGAAGTCGAATAAAAACAAAGAAAAAATTATTAAGGGCTAGATTCTAGATCCATAAATGCAAAGATGAGGATACTAGTAAATTAATGAAAATAGTTCTTCAAGTTGGTGCATACTTACTTTGAGTTTTAGACAGTAGTGACGTAGTTATCATTGCGCAAGCAACACCGAGCAGCAATCTAGTAATCGTGACGTAAAACACACGAACAAGTAAGGATCCTCTTGGAAAATCGTAAAATATACGTCCAGAGTAGAGAATTAACGCGAGACTGGCCACTGATGAATATAGCACCACTCTGGGCAACTGCAAAGATAACAAGACCTACTTAATAACAAGAACAAATAAATCTTACTAATTCTAAATATACAAGTAGTCTTCAGCTAGATTATTTTACGTATTTTTTTTTCAAATTATTATAAATCGAGAAAGATATAGATCATCAAACATTCGGAGTGGGGAGTTGTGACGTCACGTCTACATAAATAATGTAAATTGAAGTGACGTCACTCGAAACTTCTAAGCACTATTTCTTCGCCATTTTTTGTTTGTGAAACAAAAGAAAAATACGTGTACCTAAAATTTTTTTTAATCTAACTGACGGACTTATTATTTCTTTGGTCACACCAAGGCTATTGCGAGAGTTTGTATGTATGGATGAAAGGAAGTCTGTTACACTTTCGTGCAAAAACTACTGATTAGGATTGAGTAAAATGTTATGGTAGGTACGATGATAGATTATAATTTGAAGTAACATACACGAATAAGTATGCTAAATACCGTACACTTTTTGTCATTGGAAAATTACAGGAACAAGAACTAGGAAACTTATGAAACGCCTGCTCAAAACACCACATTACCACATACTGGACGTCTACTCTCTTTTTAACCGACTTAAAAAAAAGTAGATAGTTGGTACCGACTTCAGAATTGTTAAATACTTATTTAATCGTGTCTGTTCAAATAAATCAAAATACGTTCTACTTTGTGGTAAAGAGATTTATTTTTTACTTTTTAGTTTACTGTTTGAAGTCGGTTCTTTTTTTGTTATGTTAAAATAATTTTATTACGAACACGTAAGTTCGAAATAAACTCGCGACTTTCCAACTCCGATTGTACTTCGATCCGTATACTAACTAAATAGAGTATGAAACACTTAGAACATTTAAACGTCAAACAATGTTGTATCGGACGAAACGAAGTAGAGCGAGAGCAGGAAAGTCGCGAGTTTTTTTTTCGAAATTACGTTTCGTAGAAATAGAATAGACGTCCTCTTCTCATCTGCTATAGATGGTGGTTGACAGGATATACAGTGGGCACAGATTACAGAAATAAAACCAGATGGAGCGCGTAGAACAGAGCTACTGAAGCAGACAAAGGAAATACAAACGCCGAAGCAAATACAAACTCCAGTCAGTATGAAACGGACTTCCGTGTTGTACGGGAGTCCCGTGTGATTTTAAGTTTTGTTTTAAAATATGCTGTTTTGTGTCTTCAAACAATGTTCCCAAAAACAAAAAAAGGAAAGAGGAATATAATTTCATAGGAAATATTGAATATTTTTACTGTTATTTATATAATTTAGGCGATTTTATTTTGGTGATGAATGGAACACAACACCTCAACGAAAATAGGTTAGTGTGGCGAAACTAAATGGAAATTATTTTCCCTGAATTTAGGGTAAAATATAGATTATATTTTTTTTAGATACTCGTAGACCAAATTATTGATGGGCATTGTATTATTCAATTTAATTTAATTTCAAATGTAATTTAAGTAAATGATAAATTTATGAAATGAGTACCTAATTTAAACATAAAAATGTACAAAAAACAAAATCATTAATCCATCCTAAAATTTGTATTTTTTTATTTCGTTAGTTGCACCACTGCCCAAAATATTACAAATTTTGTTTCCTCATGAATCAAAAGGTTATATGGAAGAGATCGCTTTTAGCGACAAGATCGCCTTTTGTGCCCATTTTGTTTTTTTATCATATGTGTTACTTCTTGTCAACTTTGTTTATGGTGCCAATAAAGTGTTTTGTATTATATTATAATGTCATTCGATATATTATCTAAGTGAAACGGCTATATAATTGATTATAAAATGATGGTTTATAAAATAAAACATTTGTTGAAGGAAGATATTTTTGAAGTTAATATTAGGCATAACGTTGTTTGTAAAATGAAATATTTTTAAATTGTAAGTTTTTTAATCTTAAAGTCAAAGTACTTTATTCATAAATGTACAATTTACACGTCAATAAATAAAAAATAAAAACAAAAGAAAGAGTATACAAATTGTATACCTACATTTTTAAAGTTTGAAATGACTACTTTACTGTATTATAATAATTATTGTACAGAAAACTGTCAAGCATTATATGAGTATAATATGTTTTTATAACAATTGTACTGACCCATGTCAAATTTTTGTATACATTTTTATAGGACTTTGCCATCACTCTCTGAAAATTCGGTGTAACTATAAAAAGTTTGATCGATAAGCCAGCACTTTAATTTGTTTTTGAAGCTGCCGAAACTTGGGGCAGATATAACTATTTTGGGAAGAGTGTTATAAACTTCAGGTTATGTGAGTTAGCTTCCGTAACCTTGTAACTTGTGAGAAAGTGTGATATGACATCCAGCTTGTCCGCGTTACGTATGTTTCGAGAATGTCATTATACGGTTACTTGATTTTAAAGTCTAGTTTTGTCAAAAAAAAAAGGTGATTCAAGTTAATTTCTAGTTGCATGCAAAATCAAAATTCTTTTCTTCATAGAATGGAAATAGTAGTAACAAAAATCCTTGCATAATCGGTGTAATAATATTAATATTTTAAAATATCAATTGATGTGTTTATTATACGTGAAGATTTCCCAAGCTAAGACAACAATAGTGGGACTTTTTTCTTAAGACTGACAACATTATACAAGTAATTTGGAACGTTGATTTGACAATTTTACGTCAACATGACTAATTACGGGCCTCACAGTGTTGTTCACGAAGGTTCCATCTGTGTTTATTTCTGTAATCTGTGACAGTGGGTATAAATGACTATTAAATTTGTCCTGAAACATCGGCTTTTAGACTGAGTTCTGACTGAGCAAAGTTTGTTCATCGTATTACGAGTATTGAAATAGCTAAATTGATCACAAAAAGTGAAAATATATTTTTCGTTAGTTATTTAAGTTATGTTAGTTATTTGTTGTTAGTTATAAGTACACTTTTCTGTTTCACTTAACTGTTAAGATTTCAAAATACCTTATTTAAAATCTCAATTAAACTTCTCTCTCCAAATTTTACGAAATGTGACATGTGAATCTCCTCTCACCGCGTTTTTTAAGGTGAAACATTAAGATAGATAAAACTACACAACCTTAAACTAAACCTACCTTAACTAAACCGTAAACTTACCTTATTTCCAACTAAATAACTTTTTTTCCGGCAGTGGGATATCAAAGCCGCTGTTGTCATGCCCACAATGAAGCATGGCAAGTTCGTATGCCCGTAAACATGTTGCAGCCAAAATACGTCACCTGCCAACGTCCTCATATTTCTGAAAAATGCAGTAGATTATTTAGACTTTTCGCTTTTTTAGGGTTCCGTAAAACGTAAAAACGGAACCCTTATAGATTCGTCATGTCTGTCTGTCTGTTTGTCCGTCCGTATGTCACAGCCACTTTTTGCCGAAACTATGAGAACTACACTGTTGAAACTTGGTAAGTAGATGTATTCTATGAACCGCATTTAGATTTTTACAAAAAAAATATAAAAAAAAGAAAAATTAGGGTTACCCCCCATACTGAGAACTGAAACCCAAATTTTTTTTATTCATCAAACTTACACGTGTGGGGTGTATATCGATAGGTCTTCAAATATGATGTTAAGGTTTCTTATATAATTTTTGTCTACACTGAATAATTTGCGCGAGAGACAATTCCAAAGTGGTAAAATGTGTGTGTGTGTGTCCCCCCCTCTAACTTCTAAAGTAAGATAATCAAAAATCTAAAAAAAATATACGATGTACATTACCATACAAACTACCAATGAAAATTGGTTTGAACTCGATCTGATGAGTAGTTTTTTTTAGTACTACGTCATAAATTCACTATTATTAAAACTTCGATCAAAGTTACAACGAACTACAAGAACTACGTGTACTATGTATATTATGTTACTTGCTGCAACGGAACCCTTCATGGGTGAGTCCAACTCGCACTTGGCCACTTTATTTATTTCATAGTATAGAGCGACAAGACGAGCGGGACATGTTTGTGCCTGATGGTAAGCAACATACCTACCACAACAGCACTGTGTCCCGCTGCTATGGGAACATGAAGAGTAAATCATTACCTAGCACTGCACTGTGCTCGTTGCCCAGAGGTATAAGATATTTTATCAACATGCCCTGTGATTTCCCTGGAAACATTGCCCTTCAAACCTTACCTTACTACTTGGCGGTAGATTAACTGGTTGTAAACTTGATTTTTCGGTTTGAAGGTTACAGCATGTTTGTACAAAATGATTGGGTTGTGAAATAAACAGATTTTATGTTTAACTAACAGTGCCCCACGGTTTTACCCACGCAGTTCCCGTTCCCGTGATAAAAAATAGCCCGTGTCCTATTCCAGACAATAATATGTTTCCAAATGACAACCCGATCCGTTCAGTAGTTTCGGAGTGATTGAGCAACAAACATCGAAACATGGACACGAAAAATATTAGTAGGATTAAAAGCCGGGTCACACAGAGGCGATCCGATAGCAATCCGGATCGTATACGAGTATGAGATCGCGCCCGCTTGCTATGTGTCAGGTTGCATACAAATTCGAACATTACAAAAAATCCCATCTCGGATCGCTATCGCTATCGCTATCGGATCGCCTCTGTGGAACCCGGCTTTAACAGGTAGGTAGCTTTATTGTAGTTACGGTAATGCGCGTAACTATTGGCAGGAATGTACATCCTACTGATTTTATAAACGCGAAACTTTGTAAGGATACTTAGTAAGTAAAAATAGGCTACTTTTTATCCCGAAAAAAAAAACGGGAACGACAGGAACGATAACTACGCGGGTACAACCGCGGGGCACTGCTTGTTGTTGTACACACATATACATTTATAAATATTACATGATTAACTGCATTTTATGTACTAAGTTAAAAAACATAGCAACGATCAAATGAGATCAAATAAATCAGTTTTTGCCAGGCAACATTGAATTTTATTTAAGCTCAGACATAAATGTTTCCAGAGAAATTACTGGGCTTAGAGGAATAAAACCTTAGATCTCTGGGTGACGAACGCAGTGCAGTGCTAGGTAATGATTTGTGCTCTTCATGTTCCAATAGCTGCGTGTCATTGTGCTGTTATGTGCCCGGCATGTTATTTACCATCAGGCACATGGCCTGCTCGTCTCGTCACTCTTTAATATGAAAAAAATAGTGCCGTAAGTCCGAAGTATCTACTTCTACGTATAATTAATTTTAAGTGTCGGTTTTATCTGATGCATTTTTAACCGGCTTCAAAAAGAAGGAGGTATATACTATTGGGTTGTACGTTTTTTCTTATGCCTGTTTGTAAAGTGATAGACCCCTTTGTATGAATTTCACCAGCAACCAAAAATGTAAATTTCTGTTCAATAATAAATTAGCTAAAAAAAACACGATACCTTTATCGTTAGAAGTTATTGAGCTATCCAAGTCCACTAAACAATTAGTTGGATCGTGAAACATAATTATTATCTGTAAAGTGCTGGTTTGCGACTAGCACTAGTTTCGTGCAACACTTGTTGGTTTCGATGTTGATGAAATGATGATAGTCGGTGCTGCAATTGCCGCCACTACATCATCGACAACAGCACATAATATCCAATTTATCTTGAAAAAGATTCACTGGTGCAAAAACTAACCATCTAACAACGCATTGAGTGAAGAAGACCACTTTAAATATCGAGTGATACGTACATTTTATTATACTTTTGACTAAATAACAGCATAAACTTCAGCAGCCTACTAATTGTCCCCACCGCAAGGACTCGGGGCCTTCTCTCGCAAGAAACGAGCCAATGCCATAAACCATCACGTTGACCCAGTGCAGATAGATAGATAGATAGAAACACTTTATTGTTCGCAACACAAAAAGAAAAATAAATAAACAAAAAGATAAATTCTTAACTCTAGTGGAACAAACGGCGACCTTATCGCTAAGAGCGATACATACACGATAGCAGTGCAGGTTGGTGGATGACAGATGACCTTGAAAGATCCTAGACACATGTCGGTTTCCTCACGATATTTCCTTCACAGTGTTTAAGTTAGCGGCATTGTGCACATGACTTCAAAAATACAGTGATCGTTTGGGATTCGAACCCGGGTCTCCGGTTCGGCAGTCGCCGTTCTCCCGACTCAACCAGCTGTAATATCAATCTTCACTTTTCACTAAATGACATAACCCCGTTCTAAATAGAGGATCTTGTTATGAGTTCCACTTACTCAGGAGTAAAAGTAACGACGTCCAAATCGTGGATGGCGACATGCGTGGCTGCAGCGACTGTACTTAGCACCAGCAACACTCCTTGCACTATCCACCGGCGCCTCCCGCGAGTCACCACATACGCTGTTACACATAACAGGAATACTTGCACTTCGGCTGCCAATTGCCTGTCAAAGAGTATACAGAATGTAACCCTTGCTTTTGGTAAATTCTGAAACACGAATACTATTCATATTGTCGTCACCATCACCGTCACAAACAATGGCGAAGATTTAGAAGCTTTAGTGATTTTTATGTAGACGTGACGTGTATGTTGTATATGTTATATGTCTTTGTCGATTTTTAATAATTTGATAAATAAAAAAATACGTGTCCCATATTTTGCCATAATCTACTTGACGGACTAATTCGAATGGTATATTTTTGACCAAATCTTCCCAATTTATCACGCGACTTTTTCAGCGTTAGTTTTAGGAATTTTAACGCTTTTTTATTTACTTACCATGTAGGAAGAAGACAAAATCTATTCTCAGTGTAGTTATTGAAGAACAAGATATAGCGCCACCAGTGGCTGCGACAATCTGCTACCATCGATTCTATTACGAATAGGTTCCACAGTGCGCCACTCCCTACGTGTCTCGCCCAGGTGCAAGCGATGGCCAGGGTTATCGCAAGAGCAGGAATTAGTCTGGACAAAAATTGAAATAAAAAAGTGTGTGTTGTACTTTGTACTTAAATACGCAAGTAATATAATAATAAGTAGTTAATTCTTCTATTCATTCCTCGTGCTAAAAATTCTAAATTACAACATCTCAATAGAGTAGGTACATAATATCTTCAACGGAAGAAGTGTAAGTAAACTGGAGTGTTTTTGTGACGGTGTGCATAACGCTAACGCATGAAAAGAACTATAAGTTCAAGGTCAGGTACATTTAACATCAAATCTTTTTGTTCAACCCTAAGGACCATTTATCTTTGTGATAATGGTCATCACAATATTGCATTCGAAACTTTACCAACGTATTTAAGGCCAAAAGCAAAAAATGCGGTACATTCGCACAACACTTTTGTAGGTTTTTAGGCGTAAGCAAATGTTCTGAATAGAGTATTTAATCATTCAGAGGTATTTTAACAGAAAAAAAACAGATTTAAGAGATTGGTCAACTGTATGTTTTACTAAAAATGATTTAATGCTGGCTGACGAAAGCGTGTAAAAGCTAAGATCGAGTAATCATAAGAGATGTGCAAAACAACTCAGATCACGAACAAAATACTGCCAATAGCGTAAGAGCAGTTAGGCAATAAAGTGCTGTAATGGGCTGATATTTTCCTATCGATACTATTTACTTCCTAGCTATTGGATACTCATCCTTGTAAGTTAAAATATCAGTACATTGAAACGATGTAGCAGGAATGTCATTGATCATTGATTTATCACCGTCGCACGTGCGTATTCAAATTACAACACAACGTGCAACTATGGATTCGATTATTAACTACGTGGATTGTTATCGATGAGTTACTGAGTAAAAGCATCAGATTTCAGATGAATTACCTGCTAAATCTCAGCAACATGATTGTAGGAATGTCCCGTACGGTAATAGACCGTTTTTTTTCTTCTAATTGTAAGTAGTAGGCCACGAGGAAACCAGACATGAAGAAAAATACCTGGACGACATTTAGACCATTGAATACCAGCATATACAAGGGCATGTCATATGTCTGAAAATAAAATTGTTGTGTTTGAAGCACAAGAAAAATTACAGTGCAAAGAAATTAATGAACCTATATAAAGAGCACACAAAGGGTTTAAGTAGTATAAAATCTTATAGTCCAATTCATGGGGTAGCCGGAATTACTAAGAGCTATTTAAATTTTATGGGTCAAAACGCGCGGTCACTACTTGATAAGTTTTAACCGACTTCAAAAACGGAGAAGGTTCTCAATTCAGTTGTCTCTTTTATGTGTGTTCCGCGAAAGCTCTTCCAATTGTGAATCAATTTTGATGATTATTTTTTTGTTTGGTACCTACATCACAGTTCAGAGGGGGGTCCACAAAAGTTGTATCGTAACCGGTGTGGTGGTTTTTGAAATATGAACAAATAAAAGTGGCCAAGTGCGAGTGGCACTCCCGCACGAAGGGTTCCGTGCCAGTACCAAACCGCGAAAACCTCTTTGGCTTTATTTGAATTCCGTACCTATACATAAACCATCACAGTTTCCACAGACAGGCTGTTATGCAAAAGTTTTACTAAAATTTTGATTTTACCTCACGATTTTAACAACGAGGGCGATAGCGCGTTTTTGTGTACTAGTGGCGCCATCTAGTTTACTTGAAACGGGCTACTCGAGCATTAATCGGTACAAATCAAGTTTGTTGTTTGTTGCCCGCGCTTAATATTTATTTCATTTTTAGTATTTGTTGTTATAGCGGCAATAGAAATACATCATCTGTGAAAATTTCAACTGTCTAGCTATCACTGTTCTTGAGATACAGCCTGGTGACAGACGGAGACAGGACGGAGGGACGGACGGATAGCCAAGTCTCAGTAATAGGGTCCCGTTTTTACGCTTTGGGTACGGAATCCTAAAAACTAAAATTTACCTACCTGCATATACCTCAGTGATCCGAGTGTCCAAATTTTATTTTAAATTGAAGTCGGTTTTATGGTTTTTTTCGGAAAAAATAAATTACCTATATTGTATGAAATCATACGTTGTTGATCTCTTCAGCAGTCACCGAAAGTTTAACATCTGCTAAAGATGAATTATGGCAAAGATGATGATAATATATGGTAAGTTTATACCTGTTCTATATAATGAGTATTTTCTGCGAAACCTCCAGCGAAACTCATTATGGCGTGCAGAAGTATTGTACACAGATTTAATACAATTCTGAAATTAAATATTATGTACACGTATTAATTTAAAGTAACACAAAAGTATAATAACGCAGATATAACATGATTATTATCTTTTTGTTCTGTAATTTCTCAGAAACAGCCCTCCAATCCGGAACACAGTAATGCTGGCACATTCATCGCGGTAAAATAAATGACAAAGATTTGGTTCTTTTGCTAATACTCATACAATACATATTTAATAAACATGATACATCAAGACACGGCACAAAACAATTTAGATACATGATTACACATTTGTGTGATGAATATTAAGAGTGAAAATCGAACCCAAGGTCTATAACTTAACAAGTCTGTGCCTCTACACCAGTCAATCAGATCAATGAAATAACAACGAAGAATCTGCTCATAAGCGTAAAGCCAAATAAAAAAGAGGGGATTGAAAAGCTAATTAATTTGGAAATAAAATAGTAATCGTCATCATCAATCAATCAATCAATCATTTATTGCATAATAATACAAAGCTGACAAAATAAGCTGAGCATTGACCCTGTTAGGGCATAACAATATTAAAATTGTACAGTCACAATCTTAGCATAAGTAGATGTAATATTACTTATAATATTATACCTACTTGTAATATTACGTAATATGTATATAAGGATTCTAAACTATGTACATTATTTTTAATACTAATGCCGTGAGAGTGGGATATATTTATAGTCATCTAGGTATTCGTTAATGCTATAGTAACTTTTTTGTATAAGCAGCGTTTTTAACTTTTTATAAAATCTATTTTGGTCGGGTTCATTTTTAATCTCGTTAGGCAAGGTGTTATATATTTTTATTATCATGTATTCAGGGCCTTTTTTAACAATTTCTAGCTTTGGCTCTGGTGCCACAAGTTGAGTTTGGCGTCGGGTACTTTTATTGAAAGAAAACAAGTTGGGGTGTTTCTTTACAAACATAGCGGCTTCTAGAATGTAAATGCTGGGTAATGTTAGTGTTTCTAGTTTGGTAAAGTACGGCTTGCAACTATTGGGTATGCGGAGGTTTCCTAGAATACGGATACATTTTTTTTGTAATACAAAAAGATCGTGAGCCTCTGACCGATTTCCCCAAATGATTATGCTGTATTTGAGCCAAGCATATGCGTAGGCATAGTAAGCACTGAAAGCTGTTTTCAGGTTTGTGTTGATTTTTAAAACTGCTAAAGCGAATACGAATTGTGATAATTTTGTTTTTAGTTTTTGAATGTGAGCTTTAAAGTTGAACTGTGAGTCTATTTCAATACCAAGAAGCGTAATATTGTTGGTTTCTTCGACGTCTAATAGTTTTGAAATGGATGAAAGGTTTAGAGGTGTTTTTTGGTAGGGGTGAAATTGAATAATTTTAGATTTTTTAGTGTTCAGTTCGAGGTTGTGTAGCTCCATCCAATATTTAATTTTTAAGAAGGAGTCAATTATTTATTTTTGTGACATAGAGTCAGGTGAACATTTGAAAATAAGCGAGATATCGTCGGCAAATAGGATACACGGAGTATTTAATATTTTGGGCAGATCATTTATATATATTAAAAATAAGACACATCCTAACACGCTACCTTGTGGAATGGACCAATTGAGGGTTTGCTGTTCAGATTTTACATCTGATTTAGACGTCCCATCCTGATGAAAGTGGTTTATTTCTACCAATTGTCTTCTATTGCTCAAATAAGATTTTAGCCAGTTTAGTGGCTTGCCTCTTATGCCGATATTGTTTAGTTTGTTGAGCAGTACAGAATGTAAAACTCTATCATAGGCCTTTTTCATGTCTAATATGAGTCCGACTGCATAGTGTTTTTCTTTAATATATTCCAGGATTTTTTGTGTGTATTTGTATATGGCCAAAGTGGTGGAAGATTTTTTTCGGAAGCCAAATTGATTTTCATCCAGTAGTTTGTATTTCTCTAAAAATTTGTAAATACGATTTGAAACTACAGTTTCAAAAACTTTTGATATTGCAGGCAGCAAAGCAATTGGCCTATAATTGCTCATATCATCAGTGTTTCCCTTTTTTTTCAGTATTGGCTTTATTTTAGCAATTTTTAATTTTTCAGGGAAAATTTCCTGTTCTATTGACTGGTTAATCAGCATAGTCAACGGAAGAGTTAATTCTGCGATACAGGTTTTTATTAATGTCAGCCCATGTTTGTCCACTGCTGGACATAAGCTTTTCCAATATTGTGGCAACAAATCTGGTCCTCAGCTCTCCGCATCCATCCACTTCCCGCCACTCTCTTCAGGTCGTCGGTCCACCGAGCGGGAGGCCGTCCCACGGGATGTCTTGAACGTGGTCCCGTCACTCCTGAACCCGTCTTCCCCAACGTCCATCGGCTCTACGACTTATGTGGCCCGCCCACTGCCACTTCAGCTTCCTTATTATTCTCAAGGCTAAGTTGGTTAACTTAATTCTCCGTCGGATATCCTCGTTGTAAAATAGTCGTCGTCGTCGTAAAATAGTCATATTAATAAATATATCGTTAGTTGCAAAGATTATGTTTGTCTTTGGTTAGTTGTAGCAAATTTGGGCCCTAGGTGAAAATGCTCGTTACAATGGTAACTAGCAATAGGTTTGATTATTGTGATCTACATCAGTCTCACGATAGTTCAGATGGGCTTGCTGTAAGTAATCAGTTTTGCATTTGTAATTTAGTTTTGATAATACAATTTTGTAGTGGTAGGACTCTTGGCAGAGTCCGCCTGGGGAAGGACCCCACCATTGCCAAATATTCTACCTCCAAGCAGTAATGTGCAAACACTACTGTGTTCCGGTCTGAAGGGCAATGTTTCCAGTTAAATTACAGGGCTTAGAGATATAACAACTTAGATCTCTGGGTGACGAGCGCAGTGCAGTGCTAGGTAATGATTTATTTGGAATCTTCATGTTCCAATAGCTGCATGTCACTGTGTTGTTATGTGGCAGGCATGTTGCTTACCACCAGGCACATGACCTGCTCGTCTCGTCACTCTATACTAAAAAAAAAAAAAAAAAAACTGTCAATTAATTTGTGCTTTTTTATGTAAGTCTGATATTTTCTCATCTGTCTGCAGCCTGCAAGAGATCGCTTTTAGCAATAAAGCGGCCATTTATGACACTTATTTGTTATCGTTCTCTGTCTATTGTTGGCGTTCGTAGAACACATTAAATCGTTTTCTATCTATATATATGTATATACCTCTATATAAGGTCCCTAGCACACGGCGTATTTTAAACGCGAAATCGACGTACGTTTCAGGTGCGTTATTCTGCGCCGTAGATGCCGATTTTTGCATTTGTATAGATTCAAAAGCGCGTAAAATGCGATACAAACGCGCGCGAGAAGCGTGTTCAAAACTCGTTTGAAGCGCATACAAACGTGCTAGGGCCCTTAATGTTTGAAACTTACCTGATTCCATGAAGAAAACGTAAATCTTGCCCATTTTTATCACTCTCATAGCTCATCAACCCTTTCCAGTTACGTAGTACGGAGAAACAAAGAAGGTAAAAGTTCCCTGAAAAGGCAAACCAAACTTTATTATTACGAATATGCGGTCACCTATAAAAATATTCACAACCTCACTGAAATAACAAGTGCGAAATCGAAACCTATGACTGTGATGTATTGTAATTAGTTACGCTTCGAATATCTTCCTTTTTACCATACGAGTTTCTTATCTTGAAATATTATTCAATGTTTTTGTATTAAGATACGTTCCTTCAGGACCACAATGTTGAATTTACAAAATGTTGGATTCTTATGATGATGAATTCGCAAAATGTCGTTCTAATCAAAGATGTCTAAAATATTCTGACATAGAAAAATAGGGCAGAATGACAATCAGCGCAAGTTTGTGTACTTTTGAAGTAAGAAAAACTACATTCGGGTACTTTTTAACATGAGAAAATCTTATGGATTCTTGTCAGCGATATTCTAATGTACTCGTAGTTGCGTAGTATTAACGACTCCGCTCTCACAAATAAAATACACTAAAATATGGGCTTTATGTCATGTCCGTTACGATATAGATTACATTGGCAACATATAATAGTAGACGGCTGTCACCGAGCGATCTGCTAATTTAGGTTGCTAAAATGTAATCTATATCTATATAAGGAAGGTTCTCGCGACACCATGCACTCAATGACATAGTTCGGAGAGCCTTAGTGTCGGCGGGAGTTCCATGCGTACTTGAGCCCCCGGGCCTATGCAGATCGGACGGCAAGAGACCGGATGGGTTGACTCTGGTGCCCTGGAAGAACGGGAAGTGCTTAATTTGGGACGCCACTTGCGTCAGCACTGTCGCCGCCAGCCACCTAGGTCGCACTATCCACTCACCATCGGCCGCGGCAGAGGATGCCGCTGATAAGAAGAAGCGAAAGTATGGTATGTTGGTGTCGCAGTACGAATTTGTACCTGTTGCCGTGGAGACCTTGGGTTGTTGGGGCGCAGAGGCAAAAGGGTTCCTCTCAGAATTGGGGCGCAGGCTCAGGGATAATACGGGTGACTCCCGCTCTGGGGCGTTCCTGGAGCAAAGGTTGGCCATTGCCATTCAGCGTGGGAACGCGGCGAGCATCATGGGCACTTTTGCGCCGGGAGCAGTTAGAGGTGGGTTATTCGGAGATTAGTTTTTTTAATTTACAATATTGAATACATGCTTATTTATTTATATTTCAAAACAATATACATACTTATTTCATTTTCCTTATCTATATCTTAAGGGGCAGAACATAAAGCCCGTATCTGAGTGTACCTATTTTATTTGTCGTAAGTGGGTGACGTCCGTTAAAGCAGCGTAGCAGGACGTGCCCGTTAGACGCTTTTTGCATGGGTGAAATCTTATGAATTCACATCACTAACATGCAATACACGCAAAATAATAGTATATCTGTTATACAGGTAACGTATTGTGCATCATTAGTGCAGTTTCATACTAAAATTCTGAGCTATAAAGCTCTCGTCACACAGAGGCGGAAAGTGCGGGAAAGCGATCGCGATCCGGGACGGGATTTTTTGTAATATTCGAATTTCCTATGACTACCTTTTTGGGAAAATAGATAGGAGCTGCGTAATATGCCTCGATCACTCAGATTTGTCTATCGTGCCTACTTGCATACAGAGAAGAAATATAGTTAATTCTAGTGAGTTTAATCCGTTATACGTTATAAGTAATTTTATCACATTTTATGCATTCAGACGTTTTAGTCCAGTAACTTTGTCGCCTGAATGTATGGAGTAGGATGCGTTAAATCCGGTAGATCTGATTTTTTGCAGACTTGTTTATGATGTTGGCCTAATGATTGTCCCAAGTTTGTGACCTCGACCGACGAACGCAACTTTGTCAAAAATCGAAAAAACCGCGAAAAATCGTTTATTTTTCAAGTTTTAGCGATTATAACGCTAAACGACTAGTTTTTGTAAAAACTTTCTTATGGCGTTTATAAAGTAGACTAAATTTGCTACAATATGATACTAGAATTGTCTCTGTACACTCAATAGTTTCTGAGAATAAGTCTTTCAAAGTTTATAATTTTTTTCGTACTTCGCAATTTTTAGCAATATTTTAACTCCTACTTGACCAATTTGTGGCACAGTTACGGCGGTTTTTAACTCCCGACCAAAAAAAGAGGTGTTATAAATTTGACGTCGAAGTCTGTCTGTCTATCAGACAGACACACATACAGGTCTGTCTCTATGTGTATCTGCCTGTGTGTGTATCTGTCTATGGCACCGTAGAGTTCAAACGGATGGGCCGATTTCGATGCGGTTTTTTTTATTTGAAGATACATTTTTGTGTTGATGTTTTGAGCTATTTTTGGTTAATAACGATTCAAGATGGCCGCCTCCACCAAATGGCAGACCAAATATTTCATCACAATCTACCTCAATATGGGTATCAAATGAAAGGGCTTGACTAGTAGAGTACTATACAGTATAACAAATTTCAAATCACAAAATGGCGAACTCCATTTTTTTTTTCACTAATGCCTTAATATGGGTGTCAAATGAAAGGGCTTGACTAGTAGACTACTATTCACTGTGACAAATTTCAAATCTATGATGGCCTCAACCACAAAATGACGAAATACGTTTCTTTTTTTACAACTACCTCGATATGGTATAAATATAAATTGTTCATAGTGTATAGTAGTCTACTAGTCAAGATCTTTCATTTGACACCCATATTAAGGCATTGGTGAAAAAAAAAATGGAGTTCGCCATTTTGTGATTTGAAATTTGTTATACTGTATAGTACTCTACTAGTCAAGCCCTTTCATTTGATACCCATATTGAGGTAGATTGTGATGAAATATTTGATCTGTCATTTGGTGGAGGCGGCCATCTTGAATCGATATTAACCAAAAATAGCTCAAAACATCAACACAAAAATGTATCTTCAAATAAAAAAAACCGCATCGAAATCGGCCCATCCGTTTGAGCTCTACGGTGCCATAGACAGATACACACACAGGCAGATACACATAGAGACAGACCTGTATGTGTGTCTGTCTGATAGACAGACAGACTTCGACGTAAAATTTATACCACCTCTTTTTTTGGTCGGGGGTTAAAAATCGCCGTAACTGTGCCACAAAGTGGTCAAGTAGGAGTTAAAATATTGCTAAAACTTGCGAAAAAAACTATAAACTTTGAAAGACTTATTCTCAGAAACTATTGAGTGTACAGAGACAATTCTAGTATCATATTGTAGCAAATTTAGTCTACTTTGTAAACGCCATAAGAAAGTTTTACAAAAACTAGTCGTTTAGGGTTATAATCGCCAAAATTTTAAAAATAAACGATTTTTTCGCGGTTTTTTCGATTTTTGACAAAGTTGCGTTCGTCGCTCGAGGTCACAAACTTGGGACAATCATTAGGCCAACATCATAAACAAGTCTGCAAAAAATCAGATCTACCGGATTTAACGCCTACGGTAATGTATAAAGTTACTGTACTATTTGTAAAATACGTAGTAGCGTGCTATGAAAAATTGTATTATGTGTGAAGTTCTATTTCTTTAATCAGGAACAGGATTTAGAATCGAAAGTGAAAATTTAAGACAAATATTATCGAACTTATTAAAGATTATAACTAATTAAAGTGTCTTTTGAGAATCTGTAAAATATCTCTTACCAACATTTTTTTAAACTTACCATTTTCCGAGTTTTCTTTTTGTTGTTTGCTAATGTAATAATCGTAGGCGCTTCCCAAGATGTTCAACATTAAAAGTCCAAATATTAAACACAGTACAATCAAGTCCCATTTATCGACGTTTCTTTCTTCATTCCCATGCTCACAGTAGTATAATACAGAAACCTTTGCATTTATTCCATACTCTCTTTTAAAAGTTTCATTTAGGTGTACCTCAAGGGAGTGTACTTGGTCATTTTTTGTTTCCGATTTAAAACACGAGTCAGATTTTTTAAAACACACTCCTCTTTCTATTATACTGTGATTGTGATGCTTGTAAGTGACTTCTGAATATTCCTGATGATCATAAAATGAAAACATGAAAAGTTAGTGCACATTTTAAATTGTAACTTTTAAATCACTCTAACGCCAGACTCCATGCAATATCTAGTGCGTTTCGGCCTTCCTGAAAATCCGGTATTTCGATGCATCTCTCACCAGCCACCTTATTGGGGACTCACTTCTACATTATTACCATAAATAATGGATATTATGTATATTAATGTCGGTTATTTAAATACAAATATGTAGTACCTAAGCGACGTATAAATATTGTATTTTAAACACATACTTATTGTAGACTAGCAAGTTAGACACGTCGTTCCCGTTCCCGTCGTTCCCGTTATCTTCCCGGGATAAAAAGTACTCTATGTGTTTTTCCAGATTATAATCTAATAGTGTTCCAAATTACAGCCCAATCCGTTTATACATTACGACGTGATTGAGAAACAAAGATCCAAACAACCAAACATTGACATTTATACTCGTTATACCCCGTTTACATGATTCCAGTCCAGCGACCGAATCCAGCGTTGGATTGCTTACTGGAATAATGTAAACCGGCACTGGAATGCAATGGCACTGGATTGATGCATTCCAGTGCCGGTTTCCAGTAAGCAATCCAGCGCTGGATTCGACCGCTGGACTGGAATCATGTAAACGGGGTATTACACTAAATAGGATACATAGTAGTGGTAGGACTCTTGGCAGAGTCCGCCTGGGGAAGTACCACACCTTTGCCAGTTATTCTACCGCCAAGCAGTAATGTGCAAACATTACTGTGTTCCGGTTTGAAGGGCAATGTTTCCAGAGAAATTACAGGGCTTAGAGATACAACATCTTAGATCTCTGGTTACGAGCGCAGTGCAGTGCTTCATGTTCCAATATCTGCGTGTCACTGTGCTGGTATGTGGCAGGCATGTTGCTTACCATCAGGCACATGTCCTGCACGTCTCGTCACTCTTTATTTAAAAAAAAATTTGTAAATAGACGAAAATTCAGACGTTACGACGTGATTGAGCAGCAAACATCCAAACATTCACATTTTTATTACTCGTATTGGTAGGATGGTAAGTAGGATTAAAATAAAACAAAACTTACATGTATCATACGCATGAGTAAATTGTCAGGTTCAGCATATAGATGGAGCTGTAACATGCAGTAGGTGCTACCTTCTTCGGTCAAACAGGAATCGTAGTCTTCGATGGAGTACACAGGGGGCATACGCTGGTACTCTGTGTCTAAGTAGAAAACGAAAAATGTACATCTAAGTATATGTATTTGTAAACTAGCCATGCCTGCGGTGTAATCCGCTGCTTACCTAAAAAATTAAGTGTTTTTTTTTCTAAAATAAAAAATCTTATAACCATTATTAAAAATTCCGAAATTGGTCCAGCCGTTGCAAAAATTTGCCGGAACAAACAGACATCCAGATTTTACATAATACGTACAAACGTACATACAGAATTAGTATAAGCGGCCAAGTGCGAGTCGGACTCGCCCACGAAGGGTTCCGTAGCAGCTAGTAACATAATACCATAGAATAGATAATATAGATGATAATACATAAGTTCTTGTAGTTCGTTGTAACTTTGATCGATGTTTAAATAATAGTAGATTTAAGACGTATTTAAAAACTACTAACTAGATCGAGTTTAAACCAATTTTCGGTGGAGGTTTGCATGGTAATGTACATCAAATATTTTTTTTAGTTTTTTCATTCATTTTAATATTTTATTTTGTTTGGTAGATAACAGTTCAGAGGTTCCATATAGGTATATTTTATAGAAATCGGTATGATGTTTTTTGATATAACGAGAGAAAAAAAACTAAATTCTGCTTTCCTCCACCTGGATGTCATTAAAACTATACAATTTAGTCGAGTGCCTAAGTTTCATTGAAGTTATAATTTTTTCTAGAATATTAAACTATGTTTATAAACATATTATGTATTTATGGTAAAAATAATTTCGTTTATGTAGGCTAAAGTACTATTTATATTGTAGGTATATTTTAGTAGTATTTTAATCAAGTACAATATAGTATTTATTAGATTAGATTAGATTTTAATAGATTTATTTAATTTCTATATGAATTGCTAGCATGCGCTACAACAGCAAGTCTGCTGATAGGTATATTATGTTTAATTATAGCTATATTCTTTTATTTTTGCATTTAATTTTTGAAAATATTTAACTCATTGTCAGCGTCTGTGCTTACCTACTCTAAGCAAAAAGTCCTTACAAAATAAAATGTATGTCCAAATAATTGAACGTATAGGTACACAAACATGTCAATGTCTACTTACCCATTACCATACCAAAAAGTTTGACCGACGCGAAATTTCAACTATAGATTCATACTAGGATAAATATATACATTATGATAGTAATGAGAAAAATAGATGTCTGTGTCAAATTAAAAAAATATATCAGTAATACCTACCGCTTAGATGTTGAATGACAGCTAAACTCGAACATAACAAAAAACCAATTGCAATAAACCACACGCGAATCATTTTTCACGTATACATATAAATACAAATACTAAAATCTTTATTGCTATTTGCGTATTGTATTATTTGTTCGTTCACTTAAACGTCTGGTCCATACTTATTTTGCAACTTAAAATGGCTTGCGTAGTAGATACCTGAAGATTTATTTCATAAATGAACTTAAAGCAGCATTGTTTTTAGGGTTCCGTAAAACGTAAAAATGGAACCCTTATAGATTCGTCATGTCTGTCTGTCCGTCCGTATGTCACAGCCACTTTTTGCCGAAACTATGAGGACTACACTGTTGAAACTTAGTAAGTAGATGTATTCTGTGAATCGCATTAAGATTTTTACAAAAAAATAAAGAAATTGGGGTTGCCGCCCACTCAAAAATTTTTTTTTCATCAAACCTAGACGTGTGGGCTGTCTATCGATACCTAGGTCTTTAAAAATGATGTTAAGGTTTATAATATAATTTTCGGCTACACTGAATAATTTGCGCGAGAGACACTTCCAAAGTGGTAAAATGTGTCCCCCCCCCTCTAACTTCTAAACTAAGAGAATGAAAAAACTAAAAAAAATATACGATGTACATTACCATGCAAACTACCAACGAAAATTGGTTTGATCTCGATCTGATGAGTAGTTTTTTTTAGTACGTCATAAATACACTATTATTAAAACTTCTATCAAAGTTACAACGAACTACAAGAACTATAATTATGTATATGATTATATGTTATTTGCTGCAACGGAACCCTCCATGGGCGAGTCCAACCCGCACTTGGTCACTTTATTTTTTAATTTTAAAAACTACAAAAGTTATTGATGCGACCTTTTAAAGCGACGAGTCGTAAAATGCATGCTAATATGCATCGTCCGAGTAATACACGGAAAATGAAAAATGTAAGTTAAGTGTATGAATAACAAACCACTTTAATGAAATTCATTAAAATTATGAACCGTGCCCAAGGTGGCTTATTTTATTATAAAAATAATTGTACCACTTATCTTCCTAAAATATATTACGAGTTATCGTTTTAGAACGTTTTCGACGTTGCTCTGATAGTTTTTTAAGTATTTTTTATAAATAAAATGTAAAGAAAAGAGCTGATTTACAAATCTTTCTGAACACTCCATCAGATCATAGCGTCATACATCATTTACATTATCGCCATAGTCTAAAAGTTTGAAGAATTTTGTAATGTTAAATTTAGGCTGGTGTTATACATCCGGAATGGCTCTCTGGATTCATAATCATTCTGAATTCATATTCCTCAGAAAGCCTAGACTACAATATTAGTATGCTCCACACACAATCAGATTTTTTCAGATTATGAATTTCTTAGATACTTATCTGTTATAATGATAGTTGTAGTGGTAGGAGTCTTGGCAGAGTCCGCCTGGGGAAGTACCACACCTTTGCCAGTTATTCTACCGCCAAGCAGTAACGTGCAAACATTACTGTGTTCCGGTTTGAAGGGCAATGTTTCCAGAGAAATTACTGGGCTTGGAGATATAATATCTTAGATCGCTGGGTGACAAGCGCAGTGCAGTGCTAGGTAATGATTTGGACTATTCATGTTCCAATAGCTGCGTGTCACTGTGCTGTTATGAGGCAGGTGTGTTGCTTACCATCAGGCACATGTACAGATCCTCACATCACTCTTTATTAAAAAAAAAAGATATTGACGCGCACTCTGAATTCCGGATCAGAATGTTAAAAATTAAGATTTCTTTTGCATTTTGGATTATGATTACACTAACAGCGCGCGTGGTTTTACCCGCATAGTTCCCGATCCCATTATTTTGCCGGGACAAAAAGTAGCCTATGCTTATTTTCCAGACTCTACTTGTATACCAAATTTCAGCCCGATCCGTTCATACGTTACAACGTGATTGAGCAACAAACATCGAAACATCCATACATTGACATTTATATTTCCATACATTGATATTAGTAGAATTAATAGGATAGTAAGAAGTGAGATTTGACTTTTTTTTATTATGTGGAGCCAGAATCAATGCGATTAGTATTAATTTATTCCATAAGTAGATACGCCCTCCCAAACTTCAGGCGCACGGAATTATGTTATCGTTGGGAAGAGTGAGCTCACTCTTTTTGTTTTAGTCGATTGTAGGAAGCGGTGAACGCCGGACGTTTATAGGTATCGCTATTCGTTGTCAACAACCAAAATAAGTACAACCGCGGCATACTTCGCCGCTAGCGATTCTAGGAGTCAAGTAGATCGGTAGTTGTAAACACTCATGCTATACACAGAGACGCAATTTGTTAACAATTGCAAGATGCTCAGGGCACATCTTTTGATTTATATCGATGACTTGTGAGGCAAGCAAGGTACCGGAATTTAGATTGTGAATCCAGAGAGCCATTCCGGATGTATTAGACCAGTTTTTCAAAGGATGCATTTTTTATATATCTGGAGGTTAGCATATCGATACCGGAAATTTCAATTGTCGTAAAGGACAAAACACTACTTTTCAGGAAAGCCAAAAAACGAAAAAAAAACAAGTTTTTGGCTTATAACTTTTTTAAACAAAGTAATATATTAATGGTGTCAAAGGGTATCCTAACTATTTTTTCGTGTTCTATTCATTTAAATAAACAAAATAAAACTAACTTTATAAATAACAAAAATGAGTGTCCTTTACGACCCATATAAATAGACCGAATGTCCTTTACTAACCATTAAAATAGACCTGAATGTCCTTTACTACCACACGGAAAATTGGTTGTGATAAAATCAGATGTGTATTAAAGGACTAATCTTCGTCATCAATGGGTAGTATTTATCAATTAAATCAAAGATTATGGGGTTAAAAGGAACAAAGAAACCAAATATCTAGTTAAGAAATATGTACCTACCTACAATAGGGGTATCTTGAGGTAGCAAAACGAATGAAATACAACATGTTTTACTATTTTCTATTTATTAATCAAATTTTTTCAATACAAAATAACTATAATGTCATACAATTGCCATTCTTATCACTATCACTATTAATTATTTTATTGTCTATCACTATTAATTATTGTTTTCTAATCTTAAAGACTTAATCAATTATGTCTTTTAAAGATACTCCTTCTGAAACTTATGTGGATGACTTTTTAAGTCTTGATCAATGTCGTTATCGTCTTCTTCGTCAGTTTCAGGAAGACTGTCTATAACAGTTCCTAAAACCGGTAGATCTAAATACTTCTTATGGAAACACTTTGGTATAGCCGCCTGCCAAGCGTGGTGACTATGGCAAACACCCCCCCCCCCCCCCCCCCCCCATGTGATGGTCACAAAAAAGAAACGGCCTCTAGTCCCCGGCGGCTCTGTTACTCCAGGCGTCGGTGGCAGCCTTGGTTCCGGCGGAGCATGGGGTGCTAAGAATCCCCGGCAGACGTCCCGCCACCAAACCCAACGACTCGACCTGGCAACGTACAACGCACGGACGCTGAGGGCTGACGAAAAGATTCTGGAGCTGGAAGAAGAAGTGGACAAGTTGCGTTGGGATATCATAGGGTTATCCGAAGTCCGTAGACAGGGCGAGGACAGGATAACCCTCAAATCCGGCAACTTGTTCTACTACCGGGAGGGAGATCAAAAATCCCAAGGGGGTGTCGGGTTTATCGTCCGCAAGTATCTCGTCAACAACGTGTTAATGATCGAGAGTGTGTCGAGCAGGGTTACCTTGTACTTAAAATAACCGACCGGTATTCATTGAAGGTCATACAGGTATACGCACCGACCTCGACACATCCCGACGAAGAGGTTGAGACCATGTATGAGGACATCTCCAAAACCATACATGTCTCGCCAACACATTTCACAGTTGTGATGGGAGACTTCAACGCAAAACTAGGCAAACGTAGCGGTGATGAGTTGAGTGTGGGACAATTCAGATATGGGCAGCGGAACCCAAGAGGGTAACGTCTAGCTGATTTCTTGAAAAGGAAGAGCCTCTTTATGATTAACTCCTTTTTCAAGAAACAGCCACAACGAAAATGGACCTGGATTAGTCCAGATGGTTCCACAAAAAATGAGATCGACTTCATTATGACGACTAAACGGCAAATATTCAGCGATGTCTCTGTGATCAGTAGGGTTGAGACCGGCAGCGATCACCGTATTGTAAGAGGCACGCTAAATTAAAACATTAAGTTCGAAAGATCACGTCTAATGAAGTCCACGCTTCGACTAAATTATGCTCAAATCGAAGATCCCGATAACTTTCAACTCGAACTTCAAAATCGCTTCGAAGCCTTAGATGAATGCGTAACGGCGGACGAAATAAACGACAGTAGGAAACTGTTCAAGCAGTTGGCAGGAAATTTTATAAGAGCCGACGCCAAAATATAACCCAAAAAATCTCCGAACATACTCTATATCTCATGGCGGTTAGGCGAGATATGCGATTTCAGTCTTTGGTCGACATGACGGTATACAGACGGCTCAATAGACAGATATCTACTTGTGTGCGACGCGACATACGCTGCTTTAATACTTCGAGTATTGAGGAAGCGATCAAGCGGAACAAAGGTTCGAAAGCGTTCGCAAGAAATCTTCAGTCTTCAAACTTTCAGTCTTCAACTGACCAAGCTGAAGACCGACGTAGTGGTAACGTCGTCTCTTCGAAGCCCGAGATTTTGGAGGAGATTGAGAGGTTCTATGAACAGTTATACACCTCTACGCAAGCACAACCTGTCGTTAGCATGGCAAAAGACCCCAGAGCCAAGCAGACCCGACACTTTACCGACGACATCCCGGAAGTCAGCCTGTATGAGATTAGGATGGCCCTCAAACAACTTAAGAACAACAAGGCACCTGGCAACGACGGAATTACGACTGAGCTTCTGAGAGCGAGTGGAAAACCGGTACTTAAAGTCTTCCAGAAGCTGTTCGACTCTGTCATACTTGACAGTAATACGCCAGAAGCGTGGAGCAGAAGTGTGATGGTGCTCTTATTCAAAAAAGATGACAACACCTTGTTGAAGAACTACAGACCCATTTCACTTCTGAGCCACGTTTATAAGTTGTTTTCGAGGGTAAATAATCACGAATCGTCTCGCACGCAGGTTTGACGACTTCCAGCCACCCGAACAAGCCGGTTTCCGAAAAGGCTATAGTACCATAGACCACATCCATACGCTTCGGCAGACTATACAAAAAAACGAGGAGTATAATCGGCCACTATGTATAGCGTATCGCTATATCGAAGTGTTGAACTGTATCTACAACAAAGCCACAATTTCTGTCCGATTACAGGACCGGTACACAAAACATATCCAGCTACAGAAAGGCGTGAGACAAGGAGATGTTATGTCAAATGTTCATGTCTCACTTGTACCGGTTAATGTTGGGAATACCACACTCGAAGTTGTTGATGAATACGTCTACCTGGGTCAAAATATCCAATTAGGTAGATTGAACTTCAACAAAGAGGTCCAGCGAAGGATACAACTCGGATGGGCAGCGTTCGGGAAACTTCGGCACATCTTTGAGTCCAAAATACCCCAATGCCTAAAGACAAAAGTCTTTAACCAGTGCGTGTTGCCAGTGATGGCTTATTGAACTGAGACGTGGTCCTTAATTGTGGGCCTCATAACAAAGCTCAAAGTCACACAGCGAGCTATGGAGAGAGCTATGCTCGGAGTCTCTTTGCGCGACAGAATCCGTAATGAGGATATTCGCAAAAGAACGCAAGTGGCCGACATAGCTCAAAGAGTAAGCAAGCTAAAGTAGCAATGGGCAGGCCACATCGCTCGCAAGATTGACAACCGATGGGGAAGAAAGGATGTTGGACGGCCTCCTACTAGATGGACAGATGGCCTCACAAAGGTCGCTGGAAACCGCTCGTTTTTTTTCGCTGTATTGTTTTTATTTGAAAATGTCGTCAGAGTTTTGTTTATTTCCTCGCAAATATGTTATTAAACGTCGTATGACATACGTGCGCTTTGATAATTACAGCCTCTGCTAATTATAGCTCTCGCCTTCGGCTCGAGCTAGCAATAAAGCCTCGGCTGTAATTATCAACTTACCGCACTTATATCATAATGTACTATTTCGAGGGTTGTAAAGGACAGTACAAAAACAAACGACCTTTACGCCCTAATAATGTTAGATCAAGAAAATCATGGATTAGGTCGTAAAGGTTTCGATTTTCAAATACCATGTTTACGCCCTTTTTATTTGTAATAGTCAGTAAAAGTTTTAATGTCGTATAAATCGTTCTATGAAAAATAGTAATTACGACCTCATACATAATAAAAACATGACTTTACGTCTCTTACTAGGAAAATAATTTTACGATACATCCCAAATCATAAAAAAATACGTGCTATGGCTGTTAAAAATCAGGGTCGTAAAAGACTTTTTTTTGAAGATAGAATTTTTTGGAGTACACCAATTGATAGAGCTCGCGACGCTGATTCCGAATATATATATAACTCATTTTCGTCAAAATGTCCTTTACGACAATTGAAATTTCCGGTATCGATATAAGCTTAAGTTCAAATTTCAAGGTTCAAGTTTCAGGAGTCGCAAATTTCGTCACCCGGTCACCATCTTCTTTGTTTTCTTTTTTTTTTAACTTATATAGGTTTACTGCCGCCGGTTTACTTGACCGCCATCTCACCTGATGTTAAGCGACGATGCGGTCAACGGTGGAGCGTGTTTACCTAGAAGAAACCGATTCACCCTCGATTCGAAGACACCAAGATTATAGCTATCAGGGAAAACCCACTCAGGCAACTCATTCCACAGCCTAGACGTTCACAAAAGTAGAGTCAAACCTCTTCGTCCGTCGTCTATTTCTATATGTACAGTACTTTATAGTAAAAGCTCCTTATTCGCGCTTCCTTCGTTCGCGTTTTCGCTATTCGCAGAATAAAAAAATGAGACCCAATTGCTTATTATATTCGCGGGTATAGATTTCGTTATTCGTTGGTCTAAATACTTTAATACATAGTATGTAGCGAAATTTCTATTATAATTTTTTTTTCTTTGACATCCTAATACCAGGGAGTTTTTATATGGGCACGCAATGCCCCCAAAGTTGCACTGGAGGCACACCGAATTTTCCAATGAATAACAAACTTACAACTTACAACTTACATATCTAGCGCGAGAGCCAGTGGTCAACAAACTAAGGTATTGAGAGAGAGAGTATGATCGAGCGTTTGAACTTGGCCCTTGAGGCAGTCTCTGAATGGGGCGAAACCAATCTGGCCAAGTTTAATGAGGGAAAGACGCAGGCGTGTCTGTTCTCCGCAAAAAGGAGTCAATTTCTACAGACTCCTACTTTTCGAGGTGTATCCGTGCCGGTTACTGATCATCTTGAGCTTTTGGGTGTTTTACCTTGACATCTACGCTCAACTTTGGCTCGTATATCGAGTCCAAGGCTAAATTAGCTGCCAAAAAACTAGGTGTCCTCTCAAAGGTGCGAAAGTACTTCAAGTCTGAACAACTGCTTTTGCTATATAAAGCACAAATTCGCTCTTGTATGGAGTACTGTTCGCACCTTTGGGATGGATCGGCTAAGTATCAGCTTGAGGCTCTGGAATCGATCGAGAGGCGTGCTAAGAGGCTCATAGGCAATAACACTCTTGTGCGAAAAAGACTGCAAAGTCTTGAACATCGCCGAAAAATTGCTAGCCTATCGGTCTATTATCGGATACACTTCGGAGAGTGTGCATCTGATCTGCATGATCTAATACCACCTAGCCCTTTTTTCTATCGGACTTCCCGTAGCTCGAAGAAGCGGCATCGTTTCATGGTTGATGTTCCAAAGACACGAACAAAGAGGTTTGACTCTACTTTTGTGATAAGAACGTCTAGACTGTGGAATGAGTTGCCTGAGTGGGTTTTTCCCGATGGTTATAATCTTGGTGTCTTCAAATCGAGAGTGAATCGGTTTCTTCTAGGTAAGCACGCTCCATCTTAGACCGCATCGTCGCTTAACATCAGGCGAGATGGTGGTCAAGTGTAAACCTATAAATGGTGAAAAAAAATAAAAAAATACTTTTGTTACGTGCGCCCACAGAAATCTAAATGATAAGGTAATAGAAATGGCATAACTCTCAAATTACTGTCGCCACATTTCCCCTACCCCCGCGGTCACTACTACATGCGCGTACTATTCCAATACAAATTCACTCACACACGAACAGCTGCACATTAACAAACTAGGTCTGTGATTTCACCACACACATCCATAAACGCTTATCAGTGAACCTACTAATACATTGAAAAAAAAACAATTTTTCACATTTACGCTAGTGCTTGACAAAAATTAAAACATAATATCGATATTTCAAAGTACGGTCCAATTTTAACATTCGATTAAGGTTATTATTGATTTCATTAATTAGGTGTATTACACTACAACAAAGTCTATAAGGGGTGTAAGGGGGAAGCGCTAAACATCTAGTTTCCCCAAATGTCAACCTCTCCTGCGCGCGGTACACCCTGCTGCCAACTAACGAGGCTCTGACGACCGAACCAATGGCGGTATATCCATTAAAAAGCCAGTCCTAAATTGACCTGGCCGGTGACGGGCAGCGGCGTCATCGGTGCAAAGGACTGGCTCCGCGGTCACCAACCCGCCTGCCAAGCGTGGTGACTATGGCAAACACCCCCCCATATGATGGTCACAAAAAAGAAACGGCCCCTAGTCCCCGGCGGCTCCGTTATTCCAGGCGTTGGTGGCAGCCTTGGTTCCGGCGGAGCATGGGGTGCTAAGAATCCCCGGCAGACGCCCCGCCACCAAACCCAACGACTCGACCTGGCAACGTACAACGCACGGACTCTGAGGGCTGACGAGAAGATTGTGGAGCTGGAAGAAGAAGTGGACAAGTTGTGCTGGGATATCATAGGGTTATCCGAAGTCCGTAGACAGGGCGAGGACAGAATAACCCTCGAATCCGGCAACTTGTTCTACTACCGGGAGGGAGATCAACAATCCCAAGGGGGTGTCGGGTTTATCGTCCGCAAGTCTCTTGTCAACAACGTGTTAATGATCGAGAGTGTGTCGAGCAGGGTTGTATACCTTGTACTTAAAATAACCGACCGGTATTCATTGAAGGTCATACAGGTATACGCACCGACCTCGACACATCCCGACGAAGAGGTTGAGACCATGTATGAGGACATCTCCAAAGCCATACATATCTCGCCAACACATTTCACAGTTGTGATGGGAGACTTCAACGCGAAACTAGGCAAACGTAGCGGTGATGAGTTGAGAGTGGGACAATTCGGATATGGGCAGCGGAACCCAAGAGGGCAACGTCTAGCTGATTTCTTGGAAAGGGAGAGCCTCTTTATGATGAACTCCTTTTTCAAGAAACAGCCACAACGAAAATGGACCTGGATTAGCCCAGATGGTTCCACAAAAAATGAGATCGACTTCATTATGACGACTAAACGGCAAATATTCAGCGATGTCTCTGTGATCAGTAGGGTTAAGACCGGCAGCGATCACCGTATTGTAAGAAGCACGCTGAATCTAAACATTAAGTTCGAAAGATTACGTCTAATGAAGTCCACGCTCCGACCAAATTATGCTCAAATCGAAGATCCCGATAACTTTCAACTCGAACTTTAAAATCGCTTCGAAGCCTTAGATGAATGCGTAACGGCGGACGAAATAAACGACAGGCTGGTGGAAACTGTTCAAGCAGTTGGCAGGAAATTTTATAAGAGCCGACGCCAGAATAGAACCCAAAAGCTCTCCGATCATACTCTGAATCTCATGGCGGTTAGGCGAGATATGCGATTGCAGTCTTCGGTCGACATGACGGCATACAGACAGCTCAATAGACAGATATCTACTTGTGTGCGACGCGACATACGCTGCTTCAATACTTCGTGTATTGAAGAAGCGATTAAGCGGAACAAAGGCTCGAAAGTGTTCGCAAGAAATCTGTCTCTTGGGCAAAGTCAATTGACCAAACTGAAAACCGATAGTGGTAACGTCGTCTCGTCGAAGCCCGAGATTTTGGAGGAGATTGAGAGGTTCTATGAACAGTTATACACCTCTAGAAAAGCACAACCTGTCGTTAGCATGGCAAAAGACCCCAGAGCCAAGCTAACCCGACACTTTACCGAAGACATCCCGGAAGTCAGCCTGTATGAGATTAGGATGGCCCTCAAACAACTTAAGAACAACAAGGCACCTGGCGATGACGGAATTACGACTGAGCTTCTGAGAGCGGGTGGAAAACCGGTACTTAAAGTCCTCCAGAGGCTATTCGACTCCGTCATACTTGACGGTAATACGCCAGAAGCGTGGAGCAGAAGTGTGGTGGTGCTCTTCTTCAAAAAAGGTGACAACACCTTGCTGAAGAACTATAGACCCATCTCACTTCTGAGCCACGTTTATAAGTTGTTTTCGAGGGTAATCACGAATCGTCTCGCACGCAGGTTTGACGACTTCCAGCCACCCGAACAAGCCGGTTTCCGAAAAGGCTATAGTACCATAGACCACAGCCATACGCTTCGGCAGATTATACAGAAAACCGAGGAGTATAATCGGCCACTATGTATAGCGTATGTGGACTATGAGAAAGCCTTCGATTCCATCGAGACCTGGGCAGTGCTTCAGTCTCTTCAGCGATGCGCCATCGACTATCGCTATATCGAAGTGTTGAAGTGTATCTACAGCAAAGCCACAATGTCTGTCCGATTACAGGACCAGTGCACGAAACACATCCAGCTACAGAAAGGCGTGAGGCAGGGAGATGTTATATCTCCGAAACTGTTCACTGCCGCGCTGGAAGATATTTTCAAGCTACTGGACTGGAACGGATACGGCATCAATATCAACGGCGAATGCATCACTCACCTTCGATTTTCCGACGACATAGTCATTGTGGCGGAGTCGCTGGAGGACCTCGGTGCTATGCTCAGGGACCTCAGTAGAGTATCCTAGCAGGTAGGTTTGAGGATGAATATGGACAAGACGAAGGTCATGTCAAATGTTCATGTCTCACCTGTACCGGTTAATGTTGGGAATACCACACTCGAAGTTGTTGACGAATACGTCTACCTGGGTCAAAAGATCCAATTAGGTAGATCCAACTTCGACAAAGAGGTCCAGCAAAGAATCCAACTCGGATGGGCAGCGTTCGGGAAACTTCGGCACATCTATGAGTCCAAAATACCCCAATGCCTTAAGACAAAAGTCTTTAACCAATGCGTGTTGCCAGTGATGGCTTATGGAACTGAGACGTGGTCCTTAACTGTGGGCCTCATAACAAAGCTCAAAGTCACACAGCGAGTTATGGAGAGAGTCTCTTTGCGCGACAGAATCCATAATGAGGATATTCGCAAAAGAACGAAAGTGGCCGACATAGCTCAAAGAGTAAGCAAGCTGAAGTGGCAATGGGCAGGCCACATCGCTCGCAGAACTGACAACCGATGGGGAAGAAAGGTTCTCGAGTGGCGACCATGAACCGGAAGACGCAGTGTTGGACGGCCTCCCACTAGATGGACAGATGACCTCACAAAGGTCGCTGGAAACCGCTGGTTGCAGGTTGCGCGGGACCGTTCGTTGTGGAAATCTAGGGGGGAGGCCTATGTTCAGCAGTGGACGTCTTGCGGCTGATGATGATGATGATGATGATGAAAGTCTATATGCTTATAAAATAAGTGAGTCACACGGGGTATACTATTGTTTGAACTATGTAATTCTGACACCATATGGGCTTAGGTATAGTTGAAGAACAAAGGTTGTTGTATATTTTGTACATCGAGCAACTCGATCTTCCGCGCAAGCACGGAAGGGAAGTAGCCTTAGCTAAAAAATATTGTGCAAATCTTTGTCATTTCTTGCGGGAGGGGTAAGTTGCACATTAGCGCAAAGCCGCAATATTACATACAAAACATACCTGTACCGATCCATTACCGACCATGCTCACGCAGCCAAATCACTAACACATAAAAAAAAATGGTTGTCTGTAAAGTCGGTTTACTGACGATAGTTGAATGTGACAACTTCAACTACGCCTTAGAGCGAGGTAACGGCGCATGACGTCATGTTTTTTCGTGCGTGCAGCCGGCTTCATCGAATTATAAGACGTTGTCACGTCAATAAAGCACCATTCACAAATCTAGCCCCGCCCTCAGTGTATTCCACGCCACGGTATATTATCAAACTCCGCGGACTTGCACTTTGACAGAGGTTGACGCTGTGTATGCCTAGTCCCTTCCGTGTTGTTCGCTGATTTTGTATGAAAACTAATAAAGTCTTAAAAATAACTGCTTACAATAGCTTAAATACTGCCTCTGTTACCTTAATATTATTTATTTTGCACGTATGAACAATCGCGCGTTATAGCTAGTATGTATATACTTTTGTTAATAATTTATGAATTATGAAGTAATGTTTACCGCGAATTAAAAGATTTTACGTATGGGTGTTAACTGTGTATAATTTTTTTATCTATATTTTATGTTAATTTATCGCTAAAAAAAATAAAATTTAAAATACAATTTTCATCGTTTATTTTTGGCCAAGTAAAATTGAGCCGTCACAGCACTAGCTCACGACCGCTACCTGCGGTTGTACCGTGGAAGATTAGAGGTTATGACGATTTCTTTAATTTTACATTACATTGCTGTTTATGCTTGTACCACTCTAGATGTTAATTAATGTACGCAGCAATGGTATGCAAAACGACGATAACGCCAAAAATGAATAACTATCATAGTGAATCATTAGGCTCCGTTTATTTTAGTAAAAAATACAATTAAAATAAAATAAAATACCTATCAGTGAAATATAATCTCATTATTGCTATAATTGCAAGTTGTGGAAGAGCTTACACAGTTGTTTATGCTGCATAACACAAGTTTTAAAGATGATTCACGCCAGCCGGTTCGAAGAAGACTAAACTACAACTCGAGCACTGGTGGCCTACAAGTCACCTGTGCGGCGACAATGTCACGCGGTCATGTGACTTCTAGTACCTTATAATTTTGGGGACCGAGTCACCTTCGTCTGTGGGGAAGCACCTAGATATTGAAACCTCACACGTGGTCCCTGGGTGGTGCTAATCAGGTGACAAATTACCGGTGGTAGGCTTCGGCCATGGTTGGTGACCACCCACTAGACTAAGTCACGACGCCAAGCGGCCTAGCCGTGTTCCGTCGTGTTGTCTAGTGTCACCATTAAGGGAAAACGGGTCAGAACAGTTGCTGCACAACTGCAAGACCGGTCTGTCACACACCAATACTGTACATCGGGAAGCTAGTCATGGAGGGTAGCGGGATCCGAGGCACGGTTTGCCGCACCGACCGCAAATAGTTGGGGACCCAAGTAGTGAGTTAGCCGCTCATGAAAGGCTGCCCCGCCATCTAGCGAAAAATCCCGGGATGCGCTATCCTGCCGGTTGGCGACCGGATGACAAGGCCAGATAGACATCCCCGGGGGGGCTCGGGCGTCCCCGCAGTCTCCAGGCTAGCTCCCCACTGGTGTATTCGTGTTGTGTGTTGTGACCAATGGTCAGTAGTGTGTGGCCTCGTTCTACTGCCGTTTTCCCACCGATTCCCTCTCCAAATAAATAAACAATGAACAAAGTAAAAAAAAGAAACAAGGTTAAAGAGCGGCTGCACGCCTTGTCAGTCAAAGTGCACCTCACTAATATTCGAGGTCTGCACTCAAATCTCACTGCAGTCCACCATCACCTCGAGACTGAGCAGCCGACACTCTTGTTTCTTACGGAGACGCAGATAGGTTGTCCGTCGGACGTGGCATACCTAACGTATCCAGGCTATACCCTGGAGCACAAATTCCGGCCTCGTGCTGGAGTATGCCTGTACGCCCGTGACGACATCTGCTGTCGGCGTCTCCGTAACCTTGAGGACACTAGATATTCTGTTCTTTGGGCACTAATGGACACAGGCATAGACAAAATTATCTACGCCTGTTTGTATCGGTCGCACAGCGGAGATCTGGAGATGACTAGGCTCACGGAGTATTTAAGTGAGGCGGCGGACGCGGCTCAACAGAAGTACCCTTCGGCCCATTTAGTGTTACTGGGGGATTTCAACGGTCATCATAAGGAATGGCTGTACCCATACCGGGACACTGATCACGCTGGGCAGGAAACGAGAAAGCTAGCTTTATCGTTAGACCTAACCCAGCTGGTCCAAGAGGCCACAAGAGTACCCGACGTTGAGTCGCATACACCTTATTGCTTAGACCTTCTGCTGACAACTGATCCAGACCGTTACTCGGTGGCGGTATCGTCGCCGTTAGGCAGCTCCGACCACTGTCTGGTGAAATCTGTATCTGTCTACCATCCGCCTGATCCCAGCCCTAGAGGCAACCGGCGGTTGTGGCGATACAAGTCAGCAGATTGGGATGAGATGCGCTCTTTCTTTGCGTCTTACCCATGGCAGTCATTGTGCTTCGCTTCTGGTGATCCCTCAGTCTGCGCGGGTGCTGTGACTAATGCAATACGAACGGCTATGGAATATTTTATTCCATACTCCGACATCTCATTATCCAGCAAAGCTCGCCCTTGGTTTGGTTCTCAATGTAAAAGTGCTGAAGCATTTAAACATGAGGCCTACCTAGCCTGGGTTGATGCTCGACAGCGTAAGACAAGGGATATACACCGGAAGAAGAAGGCGTTCAACAAGGCTGCTAAGGCATGCAAAAAGGTTCTTCAGAGGGCTCGGTTTGACCACATTAGTCGAATAGGGAACAAACTAGCTTCGTACCCAGCGGGCAGCAAAGCGTTTTGGTCCCTGGCTAAATCGGTCGAATCGAACTTCTGCCGCTCCTCACTACCTCCAATGCTGAAACCTGATGGGACACTGGCTCACACTGCAACGGAGAAAGCAAACTTGTTTGCAACTCAGTTTGCGGAATCTTCGCGTCTAGATGCTGGTAGCGCTACACCTCCTACTCCACCTGGCTGTTCGTCTTTTATGTCAGAGATACGCATTCGCCAAAAGGAGGTTCGAAAAGTGCTACGCAATCTGGCCGCGAATAAAGCCAGTGGCCCAGATGGTATTCCTGCTCTAGTATTGAAGGCTTGTGCGCCTGAGTTGTCACCGATATTGACACGCCTATTTAGACTCTCTCTTCAAACTGGGCTAGTACCGAAGTCTTGGAAGCTTGCCAATGTGCAACCTGTGCCCAAAAAAGGTAGTCGTGCTGACCCTGTCAACTACAGGCCAATCTCAGTCACGTCCATACTCTGCAAGACTATGGAACGTGTCTTAAACCACAGGCTCCTGACGTACCTAGAATCGAACGACCTCCTCAGTGACCAGCAATACGGGTTTCGCCGAAACCGGTCCACCGGGGATATTCTAGCGTACGTCACTCACATCTGGAGTGAAGCTATTGAGAAACACGGGGAAGCACTTGCAGTCTCCCTGGATATCTCGAAGGCTTTCGACAGGGTTTGGCATGATGGCCTTATAAGCAAGCTTTCTAGTTATGGTTTGTCTTCTGGGTTCATTGCTTGGATATCGGACTTCTTGAGGGATCGATCCATACGAGTCGTCATTGATGGCTGCTCGTCGGATCAAATGGGTATCAATGCCGGAGTCCCACAAGGGTCGGTACTCTCTGCGACGCTCTTCCTGCTACATATCAACGATCTGTTGAAGCCCGGTATCTATGGGTACGCAGATGATAGCACCGTTGTAGAGAGTTACATATCTAGCGCGAGAGCCACTGGGCAGCAAACTCAGGTACTGAGAGAGAGTCTGATCGAGCGTTTGGGCTTGACCCTTGATGTGGTGTCCAAATGGGGCGATGCCAATCTGGTCAAGTTCAACGAGAGTAAGACGCAGGCGTGTCTGTTCTCCGCTAAAAGGAGTCCTTTCCAACTGACTCCAACTTTTAGAGGTGTATCCGTGCCGGTCTCTGACCGTCTTGAACTTTTGGGCTTTACTTTGACCTCTACGCTCAACTTTGGCTCGTTTATCGAGTCCAAGGCTAAACTTGCTGCCAAAAAACTTGGTGTCCTCTCAAAGGTGCGAAGGTACTTCAAGTCTGAACAGTTGTTTACACTATATCAAGCACAGATTCGCTCCTGTATGGAGTACTGTTCGCACCTTTGGGATGGATCGGCTAAGTATCAGCTGGAGGCTCTGGAATCGATCGAGAGACGTGCCAAAAGGCTCATAGGCAACGACACTCTTGTGCGAAAAAGACTTCAAAGTCTTGAACATCGCCGAAAAATTGCCAGCCTATCGGTTTTTTATCGGATACACTTCGGAGAGTGTGCAACTGATTTGCATGATCTGATACCACCTTGTCCTTTTTTCTATCGGAATGCTCGTAGCTCGAAAAAGCGACATCGTTTCATGGTTGATGTTCCAAAGACAGGAACGAAGAGATTCGACTCTACTTTTGTGATAAGAACGTCTAAGCTGTGGAATACGTTGCCTGAGTGGGTTTTCCCCGATGGTTACAATCTTTGTGTCTTCAAATCGAGAGTGAATCGGTTTTATCTAGGTAAACACGCTCCATCGTAGACCGCATCGTCGCTTAACATCAGGCGAGATGGCGGTCAAGTGTAAACCTATAGAAGTTAAAAAAAAAAAAAAAACGCTGTTCTTCTGTGCGTGCGCCCAAGAAAGAATTGACAAAGAAAGGCCTGTATCTCTATTGGTTTTTGCTCAATCTGATGAAAATTTAAACTAAAAAGTATTGATAGACAAAGTAGTTACTTGACACACATAAGGCACGTTGCCTTATGTGTGTTAAATAAATACTTTATTAAAAAAAACATTCATCAAACCTAAAACAAGCAAGCAATTGTTCAAACTTCTCATAATTTAACATACTCTACGTTTTTTAACCGCATCCGCAATGAAGTAATTCGTCAGAGAACTAAAGTCACCGACATAGCTCAGCGTATTAGCAGACTGAAGTGGCAATGGGCCGGTCACATCTGTCGCAGACCCGATAACCGTTGGGGTAGACGGGTTCTGGAGTGGAGACCGCGAATCGGTAAACGTAGTGTAGGACGCCCTGAGACTAGATGGAGTGATGATATACGGAAGATGGCTGGTGGCGGTTGGAAACGTAAGACTGAGGATCGGGCTGAGTGGCGAAATATAGGAGAGGCCTATGTCCAGCAGTGGACGAACACGGGCTGATGATGATGACGTTTTTTAAGCCTGCCTACGGTTTTAAAAAAAAATCCAAGTTAGCAACACTGAACTGAACAATTGCTCGGCAGCCGCGACAGACGCAATCAGCCGCAAACAGTCGCTGCAGCGCGATGCAGCGTCTAAAAGTTGCTAAATCGCGCGTTTTCGCTTCAGCTGCTAAAGCGCGCGTTTCCGCGTCAGCTGCTAAATCGCGCGATTTCGCCGCAAAAAGAAGCGTGTATGGCTTCGGCCTTAGAGGCCGGAATGAACTCTAAAAATATAACTACTGTCAGCTGTCAAGTGTTTCACAGCAGTGAGTTTCTAAACAGTCAGTGTGAACTCAGCGCAAACTTCTTGGAACGGAATAGGTAAGCCGCAACAATAACGCGGTGAGTTCCATATTTAAAATTTAAAAAGTCGACATAAATTGGCGCGATACTAATCTGTTATGTATCTGTGACGGAATCAAAAAAAATGGGCACCTATATAATAAACTTTATACTACACCTGCTCGGAAAGTACCTTGATACTTTATCAAATTTACGGTAGAAAGTACGTCATTGCATATCAAACAAATATGCGGCGAGAAAACGCATCTGAGCGGGAGAGAAAAGTCTATGAAAATCCATTTCTTACGTGGTTTTTCTTTTTTAATTTTGGGTAAGACTATGCGCTGGTAACCTAAATATCAAAAGCCAAAAAGTTTTTACAGTGAGTTTTTATCTCCAAGTTCGCAAAATGACACTGGCCACTAGCTGTGTGTTGGATGGTGTCAAACAATTTGAAAAAAGAACATGTGAAAATTGCAGACGCCATTGGCGCCATTTTCAATTTGTGTGTTGTTTGAGGATTCAGTTTTCGTAGAAAAGTAAAATAAAACTAAAATAAAATATTTTCCTCGTAGGTGTAGTATAAAGCACTATGTATCACTCGAGAGAAAGTGCGATTCCCGAAATAATCGGTTACTTTCTCCTCTCGGTGAACAATGTACTATTTATGCTAAGATTTGACATTAAAAATGAGTTCAAGTTGTTTTCCTCATATTCGAAATGAAAAGTATGGACTATGTATGTTTGTGATTAAATCGAGAACAATCGGTTCCTTCTAGGTAAGTACGCTCTCCCACATCGTTGCTTATTATCAGGGGAGACGGCGATTAAGTGAAAATAATTTCGATAAAAAAAATCCCCAGTTTAGATTTGCTAATTATGAACTGGAGCCATACTTCTTTGTTCGAGTATTTGAAACATCTTTCATGAAACGGGGTTACGTGTGTGTTTGTAATGTTTATATTTATGTGAGTAAAAAGTCATGCATGTAGGAAGGGTGATCGTGACGTCAAAAAGGATAAGCTTTACACGCTGTAATGAACATTTTTTGATGGGCATCAATGAAATCACGTAAACGGATTTATTTTCGGTCAGCGCACTCCGACGTAAACAACACTATTGCTTTATATCAGGTGAATTTAAGCTTATTTATGGTGTACCATCCCGTCACTCTACATTATACTTAAATAAACAAAAACAAAAATAGTCGATAGAAGTGAAAACTTATAACTCAGAATTTGATAGCTCACTTTGGCCACTACGGGGGTGAAACCACAGGGCAATGCTAGTCTGGAATAAATCTTCAAAACATAGTCGCCTAGATAAGTCTTCTAAACATTGCCATCTAGATTAGTCCTCTAAGCATTGTCATCTAGAAATGCATTAGGACCCGAGTTTACCCGAACACTTCTTTCATTTATGAGCGTGACGATTAACTTCATTCACAGACCACGAAAAATCAGTTCTGTGTGCGATGCGCCAAAATAAGTTTTCACTTGAAAAAACGAAACCGCTTACTTATTTGCGTAAAAAGAGTAACTCTTTAGTCTCTTTGTAAAGAGAAATACACGTGGATCTCAACCGATTTCACTGTTTAATTTATTTTGTAGTAATGGAAGCCATTTTTTTGTAGAGCCCGTCTAGGGATCACACTATTACCAGTTATTATACCAAGCAGTAATGGGAAACCATCACTGTGTTTCTGTTGGAAGGGCAATGTTTCCTGTGAAATTACAGACCACAAAACATCTTGTATCTCTGGGTGGCGAGTGCAATGCAGTGTTAATGCTTTGGACTCTTCATTCTACAATAGCTGCGTGTCACAGTGCTGTTATGAGCAGGCATCTTGCTTACCATAGGGCTCCCGCACACAACCACGAATCGCATCGGAAATTTCTCCCAATTTGCACGAATGCACCGCAAGAACTTCTGATGTGATTCGCATCGCGCATTCCTCGCATTGCTTCGCATCAAGTGTCTGGGTACAAAGTTTCATGGTTTTATCTTCAACAATTGCGAACTTCCATGTAAACTGTCATCCCCCATTTTAACCACTATTTCATCCCCGTAGGACAGTCAAAATTACAAAATTGCTAGAACAAACATTTATTTGCTTCGCGTCAAGTGTCTAAATATGAAGGTTCGTGGTTTTATCTTCAACAATTACGAACTTCCATAAACACTGGCATCCCCCATTTCAACCCCTACTTCATCCCAAAAGAGTTTGCTTTCTTTACAATTGCAGAAATGTGTTCTTCCCATTTTAAATTTGGTGTAATTATAACACCGAGGTCTTTTTGCTGATTCACTGAAGATAAAGCAACACCATTGATATAATAGGTGATTAGTGGGTTATTCTTGCCCAGATGTAAGACCCCACACTTCGCAACATTCAAATTAACAACCCAGTCTATGGTTCAGTCTTGCACTAGATCTAGATCCTTCTGGAGACGCCCAGAACTGACCAGTGGGTTTGCAGAAAATTTACCATCATCAGCGAAGAAGGCAGATTGGCTTTCAATTGTTTCAATTAGATCAGTTATATAAATCCCATCCCAAAAACTTGTGTAGAGCAGTCACCGATCCTTGAGGCACACCACTGGACACGTTCCTGTGCTGTGATAGGGAATCTCCAACTCGAACTTGAAAAGTCCTTCCAATCAAGTAATGCTCTATCCATTTCAGTAGCCTGCCACGTATGCCATAATAGTCTAATTTCACCAAGAGACCCTCATCAGCATGAGGGACTCTATCAAAAGCTCGCTGAAAATCTAAATAAATAATGTCCACTTCATTACTCCAAGTATGGACACACTAGCAAGGTCGTGATAGTGGATCTTTTCTCAACAAAAACATGCTGGTTGGTAGATATAATACAATGCCTATTGAGGAAGACTGTCAGCTGCCTATTTATAATTTTTTCCATTATTTTAACTGCAATACTAGTAAGGCTTATGGGTCTATAATTCTCTGGATGTATTTTGTCCCCCTTCTTAAATATGGGACTGACCACAGAATGCTTCCAATCCTGAGGCAGCTGTCCAGCTTCGATAGACGCGTTCATCAGGGCTGAGAGAGCAGGGGTAAGTGTGTGAGGATATTTTTTTAAAACACACACTGGAAGTTGATCCGGACCCGGAGATGACTGGGTGTTAAAACTTTTAATCGTTTTTATCACATCCAATTCAGAGAAAGTTATGTCACATAAGCTATCATTTACACGTGGAACAGATGAAATTATCACACCAGGATCTAGGGTAGGTTCATTTAAATAAGCTTTTTCAAATTTATCAGCGAAAGCATCAGCCATCTCACAAGGTTGGGTAACAAGGTCTCCATTGTGATTCCTAATTGCCGGAGGAATGCTAACTTTTGACATAGTACATCGTCTCATGTAGGAGTAGAAAGCTTTATCACCCTTATTGAGAATTTTTGATTCATAACTGTTCCTTCGTTGTCTGCACAGTGCAACACATCTGCTGTTCACCTCTCTAAACTTTTAATAGTCATCTACATTCATAGAAGTCCTATACTTCCCCCACAATGCTTTTTTCTCAGAGATTAATTTAAGGACACTAACATCAATCCATGGTTTATTTTTTGACTTTGGTGATTACTTGGCGCAATGGAGCATGGCTATCAGTAGTGATGTTAATTGCATTTAAAATACTAATCCACAGTTGTTCAGGACTGTTTGCTATATCTATCATTTCCAAATTGTTGGTAAGGTCAGTGTTAAAATTGTCATAATCAATGCGATTGTAATTCCTTCTCAACTTTGGTGTAGAATTATTTTTATGCACAATGCATTGAATGGTAAACTGTAACACAGAATGATCACTTTTCCCTATGGGAGGCAAATGAGCAATATCATGTATAAGAGTGTCCTCATTCACTAAGATAAGATCTAACATTGATGGCTGTTGATTAATCTGGTGTCTTGGTAGAACTGTTCACTAACTGATGCAGACTACTTGATAAATACATGTTGATGAAAAGATCTTTAGGTTTAGACATCTGGTCGCCACTGCGATATTGAGTTACAGTGATAGGCCATTTTAGGTGCTTATAATTAAAATCCCCGGCTATCACTATGGTGTTATGCTGGGACGCAGATAAAAGATTCTGCATTAATTTGGCATCACGAGTCTTCCAAATCATTTCCTCTTTATCATCTGGACGATAGACCCCCACTACCAAAAAATTATTAGAGCCATATTGGATATCAATGTAAAGTGCTTCTACCTCATCACACATGTATCTACGGTTCCTTTTTGCTATGATAGGAACACCATTTAATTGATCCCACACATACATAGCTACACCTCCGCCCCTTGTTTTACCTTCAGACTTGGTCTTTTTGTGTTTACGGTCTAATCTAAACAAAGTGTAACCTGGTATGCTGTATGAGCTGTTTCGGTCATTAGAATTAAGCCAAGTCTCAGTGATTATTATTACCGATGGTTGAGAAGAGTTGACACGGGCCATGAAAATGTCAAATTTAGGGCGTAATGAGAAGAGGTTTGTGTACATTATTGTAAAGTCACTGTACGGATTTCCATTGCTACAGTTAATTAGTTTTTTGGAACAATTTTAGGTTTGCCCTTTATGTATTTTATAGTTAGATTAGTGTCCCTATTTTCAACTCTATGTCTAAGTATCTCACGTAATTTGACAAGGTCCGCCCTCTGTTCTGGTGTTTTGCCATTATAAATTCTTACCTCCTGGCTGGCCTTGCCTTTATTCTTAAGTATGTGAATAGCCTCCTGTCGACTCTTGAGCACTACCTTTATAGGCCTTTGTTTCCCCTCCTCACGGCGACCGAGACGCTGCACAGTCACTATATTCTCGTTAAAAACGCCGCCATTGATATCGTGAAGTATCTTGTGGACATATTTCTCGTCAAATGATTTCCTAGCCACGCCGTCATCAGCTGCACTTTCTTTAACGCCAACCACTATCAGGTTATTTGATCTCCTCTCACGTTCCAATAGTTCCTCGACTATTGAATTGGTGTTAGGAATCGATGGTGACGATGGCGGTGGCGACGGCAAGACTACCGACGAGCTATCTTGACCTCCCGACTCGGGCGCTGGTATGGGACCCTGCCTGTCGTTACGCGTTTCAGTAAAAAACGCTTTGATTTCTTCGACCTCTGGTTTTATTCCGTCGTAGGATTTGATCAGCTTCGACACTTGAAAAGGGGCCTCCCTGCATGGATCGCAAAGATAAAAGAGCGTCCGCTTGGTTTTTAGTCCCATGACGCGCGCTTCTCTGCTAGTGAGGTTACTACACTGCAGGCAAATGTGCTGTTTGCATCCATCACACTGCACATTGTTGTCGTCATTAAGTAGCTTTCGCACTTGAAACACTGCATTTCGGTTAGGTAAGTAATTGACAGTTTTGGCTGAGGGTACAAAAACAAAAATTGACAAAGAAAAACGGTTGCGATTTTTCGTCACAATTTTCTTCAAAACAGAGATATAATCAAATTAACACTGATACAGTCCTTTACTACTTTAACTATTTTTAGTCAAAATCTAAAATACGACGATATTTCAACACTTGTGTCTACAACCGAGGGTAGACAGAGAAAAAACCTTACTTACTTTTTTTTGTAATCTGTGCAAATAACTTAATAGGTGTGTTCATACGAGTATATTATTATTATAATGATATGGAAAGAATGGGATGACAGGAAAAAGTAATAAAATCATCGGATTTTGAAGAAAAAATATTTATTGATTATTCTTCTTACAAAAATAGGTAATCATAAAATTATATATTCTTTCTAGTGGTACAGTAGCGATTGACCCCTTCGGCTATTGAATACTGCTTTGAGCTAGTCGTCTTTCGAGACGTAATCTCATAATCTATGTCTATTCAAAAGTATTTTTATTCAGATTAGTTCGTTTGTAAGCTTAGCTTAATAATCCCTTGCGTCTTCTGCTCTAGCAATAGATGATGATGAGGTCAACTGTCAAATACCCAAAGGGGTATTATATGACCTTTAGATCCCTTGTTTTCCTTGATGCAGTTAGGTAGTACAGTTGACCGGACCACGTTTAAACAAAGTTAACAGTCGTACAATTAGCCGGCTAGGTTTTGTTTTTTATTAACCGTGGTACAGTTAACTGGACCACGGAAAACAGTATTAATAGTAGTCTGTGTTCTTGATCTGAGAGAGGACCAGCTTAATAAACTGATATTCAATTTTATTTATTGACATTGAAAAATACACTTTAACAATAATTTTTTTTAGATACTGCATGTGGGCAATATTCCAAAAGAGCTGAAAGAAAGAAAGAATGATAATTTATTTGTTCAAAACATGAGTAAATTACAAACACACATAATGCATGATATATTAAATGTACAAAGTTTCATAGTAGCTTGTCGTCATGTTTTGCCTGATCTGGTGGCTGATTGATGAGGTTTATAAGTCTAGTCCCAAAATTAGCTTAACAACTCGCTCCTTACATTAAAATCACCTTTCAACTATATGGATACAAACAATAGAAAACTTTACAAATTAATCAAATTAAGTTACAAAATAACAAAAATTACCAAAATTGATTTCTTACTAAATGTCTTAAAAATAACCAATAAAAAAATAATACCTGAAAAAATTTTTAGTTAAATTTAATTTTCACTTAATTTTCTTCTCCAAAACATCTTCTTTCGAAAGTAATATGTCTTTCGAGTTAGAATCATTGTCAGTTGAAATTCCATTCTTAGTTTCAATTTCTTTACCACTAGCTGTTTCATCCTCATTCAACATTTCATTCCTGTTGAAAGCGGTCTTTGAAATCTGCATTTTGACTAGACTCTTGAAGAGGCTGATAAATGGCGCTTCCACCATCAGATGTAAAGGAACGGCTATTATGTAAGAAACAATCGTGATGAAGAGAAAAACGATCAGCTGAAATCAAATACATAAACTACACAACATTAACTACATTAGGTACTGCTTACGTGTTTCACTTAATCGTGTATTATTCAATAAGATATTTTTAGAAGAGACTAACAATCAATTGAAAAAAATGTAGTAGAAAGCACCTGTCTGGTGCACGACATAAACGCATTTTGTCTTAGTTTGGGCGTAGACGGTGTTGTAAATATGTAAAATGATGTATAATGTTCCCATGTATTTATTTATTAATGTCCATTGGGCTAATTGATGAATATTTCTACAAGTTCTACAAGAATATAACTAATTGTAAAACTGACAATTTTATTTTGATTATGCACATGTGGTTGTTCACATCAAATATGTATTTTCTTAAAATTAATTAAGTATTAAACATACAAGCTGTTGTACTCGTAATTTACCAATACAGAGACTCATCACCGCTTTCTAGTACATACTATGAAACAATTTGTTTTGATCTAAAAATGTCTCACAATGTTCAGTAGAAATAGTTATTTAGGATTCGATATAATTCGATATTTTTAATACTCACCACATTGTACATGGAAAAGTGATTGAGAGTCCTTCTCGATCCCATTATCATCTGTACTATCACCATGTGGAACACAAACACGCAGTAGGTTAGACGACTTGGTACTACCCAATACTTCCATTCTAACAGGGACTGTAAATATGCTGAAATTATAATAGGAAATTAAATTAAATAGGAAATAGAAGTCAGATGGTCAGTCCAATAAGAGCTGATCGTTTTAACCCCCGATGCAAAACTACTATTTTTCACAACTCCCCTAATAGAGTAAGATCCCATGGCCGCCAGACGTCACGTATTTTCTGAAGAACGAAATGTGGACGATTGAGTAGAGTTAGTACGTACTAAGAACACATGCTTACCCGCTCTATCTATCTATCTATTTTCTGACAACTGATTTTAACGTATGTTGTAGACAATCTCCTTACATATAAGGCCCCAATACTTCCAGACACTTTCCGTCGGCCGTTTTGCTTAACAGACGCTATAAAACTTTCAAAATAACTTAACTTCACTTTAATTCTCCTACTCCATTTATATACCTTATAACATGTTCGTTAGACAACTATTTTAAAGCCTTTTTCAAAAAGACAGGCTGATCCAAGGGGCCAATTTATCCCTGAAGTCAATTTTAATGCCATTCTGGGTAGAAGCGCGAGGGCATTATCCACGCTTGTGAGGCATGTATAAGAATAAATATACAGGGTTACTGGTAATCAGCCTGCGTCCGTTTAAGGCCATGTTCTGTATTTTTAAACAAACTACTTTTGTTCTACAACTTTCAGTAAAACTCAATAGATGACCCAAAAAAAACTAACGTTTGTTGCCTTAGCACTGTTTAGCGACTATTTAGTGTTTATTCAATTCGGTACATCATATGTCGAGCGTTAGGTAGCGCACGCGCTCTTGTTACGTATTGTTACGAAGAGTTCAATGCTTTTAGACCGGGCAAATAAACTTTTAATGTTTATGGGAAAATAATACGAATTTTTAAAAACTGTAGAACAAAAGTTGACACTTTTTTTCTACAGTTTTTACAAGATAATATATGTATTTTGTATTTAATGTACTTAACATCCCCTTAAAAGGATGTTTGCTGGTTACCAGTAACCCTGTTTATTAGCTCTTGGTTTCGCTTTCACTCTCTTACAGTTTACTCAAATCAATTATTTTAAATAAAAGTAAATAAAAAATCTTTATTTGCGAAAATGGGTGATTACAATAAGATCTTAAATGTTTACATTGAGAACTCCATAATCAACCTTACGGCATGCAAATATTAGGTTGTCTACGACAATTTGATAAAAAACTTCACTATTCACTTTATATTTCACCACTTTAAGCTGCACATTCAAGTACTACCAATTACACATTATTATTGTTTACATTACATAATTATTTAAAATTGATTAAGCATCCTACTATCCTACTAATATTATAAATGTGAATGTTTGGATGTTTGTTGCTCAATCACGTCCTAACGTATGAACGGATCGGGCTGAAATTTGGAACACAGATAGATTATAGTCTGAAAGAACACATAAGCTACTTTTTATCGCAAAAAAACAACGGGAGGAACGGGAACTACGCGGGTAGCACCGCGGGGCGCTGCTAGTTTATAATAATCCAATGATAATTAAAGCAAAGTAACAAAGTAAATGATTAATGAAAAATAATAATACATTTGATTATTTTGAAGGCCTATCCATAGACGCCTCACACGTATGGGTTTGACGAAAAAAAAAATTCAGTTCAGTTCTAAGTACCCATGCACCCCCAAAATTGATTGATTTTTTAGTTATTTTTTGTAAAAATCTTAATGCGGTTCACAGAATACATCTACTTACCTAGTTTCAACAGTTTAGTTCTTATAGTTTCGGAAAAAAGTGGTTGTGATATACGGACGGACAGACAGGCATTCTGACAGACGGACGTGACGAATCCATAAGGGTTTTTACGTTGTATGGAACCCGTTTTAATGGAGTATGAGAATTAAAGTGAAGTTAAGTCCTTATTTTGGGAGTTTTAAAGCGTCTGTTAAGCAAAACGACCGACGGACAGTGTCTGGGAGTATTGCGGCCTTATTTGTAAGGATACAACATACGTAAAAATCAGTTGTCAGAAAATAAGTGAAGTAAGCAATGTTTTTATGTATCTTCATTGCCCCATATCTCAAAATTGGCCGTCTAAGCAAGTTAGCGGGTAAGCATGTATTCTTAGTGCGTACTAACTCTGCTCAATCGACCACATTTCGTTCGTCAGAAAATACGTGACGTCTGGCGGCTCTGGGATCTTGGACTATAATATAATAATAATAAGCTGCTTACATCCAATTTGAGAGCAAAAACTAACGCGCATATAGTCGCAAATAACGTTTTGGCCTCCTCTCAGAATGGATGTAAGATTGAGTCCCGTGGTACTAAGGAGCTGCTCCTCATTGACACGATCATTTGCCAACAAGTCAAACGTAACAAAGGAGCCCTCTCCGCTGCTTGGATTGACTATAAGAAGGCCTATGATGCGGTGCCCCATTCGTGGCTGGAAAGAGTTTTAGAGTTGTACGAACTAAACCCAACTCTACATTTTTTTCTAAGCAAATGCATGGGGCAGTGGGTCACAGTTCTTCGTCAACCAGGTAGCGTAGACAGCTCGTTTGATTCGGAGGACTTGATAAGGATTGAAAGAGGCATATTTCAGGGTGACAGTCTGAGTTCGCTATGGTGGTGCTTAAGTCTGAATCCTCTCAGCACTCTGTTGAAGTATTCAGATTTAGGCTATCGTCTTCGTAGGGGAGGTGAAGTTATATCTCATTTGCTGTACATGGACGACTTCAAACTCTTTGCACTGAAACGCCAAGACTTATTAGGGCTATTAAAAACCACAGAGGTTTTTAGTAACGCCATCAAGATGGAGTTCGGTGTCGACAAGTGTGCGGTTATGCATGTACAGCGAGGGAAAGTAGTAAATTCAGAGAATTAACAACTTTCCGAGACTATAACTCTCAGATCCCTCTCCGAAGACGAGACCTACAAATATCTCGGTATGTCACAGTCATTGGGTATATCAGCAGATGACATTAAGAAATCGGTGAAGGAGCGCTTCTTTTACCGACTGACAAAAGTACTTAAAAGTATTTTGTCAGGCGGTAATAAGGCGCGAGCCTTCAACGGTTGGGTAATGCCTCTGCTGATATACTCCTTTGGCATACTGAGATGGACTCAGACTGAGCTCGACGCCCTGGATAGAAAGGTCCGTCAACTGCTCACAACATACCGCATGCTACATCCGCGCTCGTCTGTTATGAAACTGTATATCCCGCGGAAATGGGGGGGGTCGAGGCTTTTTAAATGCCAAGAACCTTCACAACCGCGAGGTATGCAGTCTCAGCGATTATTTCCGCAACAGCGAGTCCGGGATGCATCGCGATGTTGTGGCAGTTGACAGGAGCTTCACGCCTCTTTCATTGGCAAACGAGAACTGGCGCAAATCATCGGTGCTCAGCATTGATGATCGCAAGGAAGTATGGAAAAGCAAGGAGCTGCACGGGCGATTCTATCGGGCCCTGACGGGACCTGATGTGAACCTGCTCGCGTCGGTGAACTGGCTACGCTTCGGGGATCTCTTTGGAGAAACCGAGAGGTTTGCCTGTGCAATTGCGGACGAAGTTATCAAGACGAACAATTACCGGAAATACATAATGAAGGACGGTACGGTTGACATTTGTCGGGCATGCCGCCGTCCAGGCGAATCACTTCGTCATGTTATTTCCGGTTGTTCGCATCTTGCTAACGGCGAGTACTTGCACAGACATAACCTAGTAGCCAGAATCATCCACCAGCAACTTGCTCTTCGATACTGCCTTGTCGAGTCCGAGGTGCCGTACTATAAGTACGCACCTCTGCCAGTTCTCGAGAATGGTCGTGCGTTGCTCTACTGGGACCGCGCTATTATCACGGACAGGACTATTGTCGCCAATAAGCCTGATATCGTGCTGGTAGACCGGTCTCAGCGCCGGGCTGTGATCGTCGATATCACTGTACCACATGACGAGAACCTTGTGAAAGCCGAGAAGGACAAGCTGAGCAAGTACCTTGACTTGGCTCACGAGGTTAACGCCATGTGGGATGTTGATTCGACGATCATAGTCCCAATAGTGGTGTCGGCAAACGGCCTTGTAGGAAAAGTCTCGACCAACACCTTAAGAGACTTTCGCTAGACGGTTAGATCAAGGGTCAGACGCAGAAGGCGGTCATCCTCGACACAGCGCGCATCGTCAGGAGGTTCCTCACTCTGCAGCCCTAACCACCGGTAGCTTGGGCCCTGCCCCGCTGCTGGCGGCTATCCAGGTTTAAGTTTTTATAATGTTTTTATGTTTTTTTATATAAATATTGTAAAAACTTATATTTAAGAAACGAAATAAATACGTGGATAATAATAATATAATGCTTTATTACACACAAAACAATTAAATATTAAAGTCTTAACGAGAAATTGTACTTAAGTAACAGATTTGAACTAAACATCTCTTACATCATAATACCTATGTGTATCAAATCAAATAACAAAAAGTAGGGATATAGTAATATTTACAAACGAAATGAAAACTAAAAGTATAAGTAAGTCGGGGAATTCATTTCTGCTTGTTTTTTTATTCAAGTTGATGAGTGCCAACGCCTGGTAAAACTTGCCCCAAGAACTCATGCGATTTGCTGAGATCAGAGGCGAAGTAACTATTTTCTTATCTAAGTCAGACGTTTGTTTTAGAGATTTGTGGTATTGATTTTGCGTAAAATATAAGGATAAAATTATCCCATTTCAAATTCTACGCTACCAGTTTTGTTGTTGAATCAACCAACAGAACAAAAACCTCAGCGATGACAAATGTAATAATTTATTTTCTCAGAAAAAAAACAAAAACCGAATTCAATTAATAATTCAGACACTCGACCAAATTTCATAAGAAGCCACCAATAAGTCATCGAAGTATGTATATGAAAGAAAATGTTTGTTTTATCCATATTTCAGAAATCACCACACCGATTCCGATAAAATTTATATAGCAGACCTCTAAACTATGATCTAAAAAAAAGAACCAGCGTAATTGATCAAAAAATAAATAAAAAGATACAACCGAATTTAGAATCTCCGCCTTCTTTGAAGTCGGATAAAAATAAAGAAAAAAATATTAAGGGTGATATACACATTTGCAAAGATGAGGATACTAGTTAATTAATGAAAATAGTTCTTCAAGTTGCATACTTACTTTGAGTTTTAGACAGCAGTGACGTAGATATCATTGCGTAAGCAACACCAAGCAGAAATCTAGAAATAGTGACGTAAAACACACGAGCAAGTAAGGACCCTCTTGGAAAATCGTAAAAAATACGTCCAGAATAGAGAATTAACACGAGACTGGCCACTGATGAATATAGCACCACTCTGGGCCACTGCAAAGATAACAAGAACAAATATTAAATATTACTAATTTAAAATAAACTTACAATTAGTCCGTCAGCTACATTATTTTACGTACATTTCATCAAATTATTATTAGAAATCGACAAAGATATAGATCTTTGTTAAGTTACGGCTTTGTTAAGTTTGAAAGTTTCGGCTGGTCTAGTCGGGAGAACGGCGCCTGCCGATCCGGAGACCCCATGTTCAAACCCCACACGCACCACTGTCTTTTCGAACTCATGTGCGTAATGCCGCTAACTTAAAACGGTGAAGGAAAACATCGTGAGGAAACCGACATGTACCTAGAATCTTTCGAAGTCATGTGTCATCCACCAACCCGCACTGGGCCAGCGTGGTGGATTATGGCGTTAACTCTCTCCTTGCGAGAGAAGGCCCCGAGTCCCAGCAGCAGCAGTGGGAACGTTTAGTGGGCTGTTGATGATGATAGACCTTTGTCTACCTTGGGGGACAACGACACTCTTGTGCGTAAAAGACTGCAAAGTCTTGAACATCGCCCAAAAATTGCTAGCCTATCGGTTTTTTTATCGGATACACTTCGGAGAGTGTAAACTACTGATTAGTATTGGGTAAAATGTTATGGTAGGTACGATGATAGATTATAATTTGAAGTATCATATACGAGTAGGTATCCTAAACACTATATACTTTTTGTCATTGGAAAGTCACAGGAACAAGAATTAGGAAACTTATAAAACGCCTGCTCAAAACACCACATTACCACACATTGTAGAAAACGCAAGTGCTTAAATCACTGCGTAAACCTAATTCTGTTCTCCTACTACTAGTACTGTTCTCGTCTGCTATAGACGGTGGTTGACAGGATATACAGTAGGTGTTATTCACTATTAAATGTGTCCTGAAACATCGGCTTTTAGACTGAGTTCTGACTAAGCAAAGTTTGTTCATCGTATTACGAGTATTGAAATAGCTAAAGTGAAAACATATTTTTGTTATTTAAGTTATGTTAGTTATTTGTTGTTAGTTGTAGGTACACTTTTCTGTTTCAGTTAACTGTTAAAATTTCAATCAACTTTCATAAAAAAATATCTTATTTTCAATCTCAATTAAACTTTTTTCCAACAAATTTTACGAAATGTGACATGTGAAATGTGACATGACACTCACCGCGTTTTTTAAGGTGAAACATTATTATAGAATAAACTTACCTTATTTCCAACTAAATATCCTTTTTTCCGGCAGTAGGATATCAAAGCCGCTGTTGTCATGCCCATAATGAAGCATGGCAAGTTCGTATGCCCGTAAACATGTTGCAGCCAAAATACGTCACCTGCCAACGTCCTCATATTTCTGAAAAGTGCAGTAGATTATTTAGATTTTTTACTGTTTTAAAATTGATTTATCAGTTTGAAGACTTATACACGAGGCTAGTTTTTCAAGATAGTGTTAGCAAGCAGCTACTAAGCTAGTACTTCTAGCTTCGTGTAGACAACGCTACGCAACGCTAGTTTTGTCTACATGAAGCTAGAAGTACTAGCTTGCTATCCTAGCTTGAATAACTACCCTCGTGTAGCACGGGCATAAGTGCCGCTTATTTGTACAAAATGATTGGGTTCAGAGATAAACAAATTTTATTCGTGACTAGCAGTGCCCCGCGGTTTTACCCGCTCAGTTCGAGTTCCCGTGATAAAAAGTAGCCTGTCTCCTATTCCAGACAATAATCTGTGTCCAAAATACAACCGTTCAGTCGTTCCGATGTGATTGAGGAACAACTATCGAAATATTGACATTTAAAATATTAGTATGATGTAGCACAATGATCTTTACCAGGTGCATATTGTACGGTCCTGCGTAACTATTGGCAGGAATGCAAGGGCGGATCCAGATTTTGTCCTCGACTCGACTTGACCACGACTATGTGACCCCATAGCCACATAGTCATGGTCAAGTCACAAATCTGTACCAAAAGTACATGCATGCTTTTTAATTACGGGTTCACCTATAGACCCCGCCTTGGATCCAACCTTGCAGGAATGTACGTTGTAGAAGAGTGATTCAATTTGATGTAATCAAAAAAATACAGCAACAGTCAAAGAGATCAATTAAATCAGTTTTTGCAAGGAAACATTGAATATTTTAGTTTCGTTAGTTCTCGAGGTCGAGGTATCTACTTCTACGTACCTATATGTGCCTTTCTTATCTGATGCATTTATTTTTAACAGATTACAAAAAAAGGCGATTCTTAGATATTATACAAAAGGAGGCTGTATGTATTTTTATGTCTGTAAAGTGATAGATCCCCAATTATGAATCAATTTTGCTAACTCTTTTTTTCGTCTGTAGTGTGATGTGGATGTAATGACCACATCAGAGGTTTTTAAAACAGCAACAAAATATCTCGATGATTTTATAGTGTCCTTGGTTTGGTCAGATGGTCACGTGTCCAATGATCTGATATCTATGTTGCAGCCGGATTGCATAATCCGCCGTATTACATTACGGCTAGCCATTTTCAAAAGTAGGGCCGTTTTGTAAAGCGGCGGTTTAACGATTAGCCGGATTTAATGCGACTGATTACAAAACAGCCGGAATGTATTCGACGCCATACGTCATTCAACACAGCTAGCCGTAATGTAAAGGGAGAGATTGACCGCCTCTTCGACAATTTTTAGTTCCGATTCTTAACACTCGTGGCTTTGCCTGACATAACAACAACTATGGCGTTGAATACAGTCAGTTTGTTGTTAAATCGCTAAAGTGACTAAGGATTCTGGAGGAATCGTGCACAATATTATTGGGGTGTCACCTGTCACCCTGGGTGTTACTTGGAAACTATTTCGTCTCCACCTTGTTAAGACTAAATTGGACCGGGTAGGTTACATAAGACCCAGATCCGACTCGGAGCACCCCAACTCCACCTAGTCTTGTCACTACTACCCCTAGAGTCTAGAGTGTATTTAAAAAATCTCAATGATAGACCCTTGTCTATGTAAGTGCTACATGTTTTTTAGGTGTACCGTCACCAATATCAAGTTAGGGGCTTTCAAGTTTTATCTGAGAGATAAAGTATTGTAAAAATATAGTAGGTAAGGAATTTCGTTTAGTTTTTTATCTTTTTTGTAAAAATGGTCACCCTACAATATAAGCAGTTATTCAATGCGACTAAACGTGGGCCGCCTTAGTGAAGAACGTATCGCAATGACAATGCGACTAAGCGTTAAACCGCCGCTTTACAAAACGGCCCTGCTTTTCAAAACGGCTAGCCGTAATGTAATACGGCGGATTATACAATCCGGCTGCGACATTTATAGTCCGAGACAATTATTGTCACAGTTCTTAGCTAGGACCCGCAGCCTTTTCTCGCAAGGAGAGAGTCAAGGCCATAATCCACCACGCTGGCACAGTGTGGGCTACTAGGTACATGTTGGTTTCCTCGAGATATATTCCTTTACGATTTTTAAGTTAGCGGTATTACACACATAACTTCGAAAAGACAGTGATGCGCTTGGAATTTGAATCCCGGTCTCCGGATCGCCAGTCGCCGTTCTCTCGACTAAACCAGCAGAAACTTTAATTACTTTTGACTAAATGGGATAACTCTGTTCTAAATAGGTGATCTTGTAATAAGTTCCACTAACTCAGGAGTAAAAATAACGACGTCCAAATCATGGATGGTCACGTGCATGGCTGCAGCGGCTGTACTTAGGACAAACAACAAGCCTTGCACTATCCACCGGCGGCTCCCGCGAGTCACTACATACGCTGTCACGCATATGAGGAATACTTGCACTTCGGCTGCCAATTGCCTGCAAAGAATAAACAGAGTATTTTATAATCCTTGCTTTTGGTAAATTCTGAAACAAGAATAGGCACCATTAATGTTGTCGCCACCGTCACACCGTTAAATAACGATACTTTATCAGTCTGAATAACTAAATCTTCATAGAGATGTATTAGATTCAGACCTGTAAACATAAACCTTCCCATTGGTGCACAGTAATATTCATTTTGCACATTGTTGTTTGCCGAATGTGACATTTCGGCTAATTTATTACGCGACTTATCAAAAACATTTTCAGCGTTGGTTTCAAGGATTTTGTCGTTTTATAGGGTTCCGTACCCAAAGGGTAAAAACGGAACCCTATTACTAAGACTTGGCTGTCCGTCCGTCCGTCCGTTTGTCACCAGGCTGTATCTCAAGAACAGTGATAGACTAGACAGTTGACATTTTAACAGATGATGTATTTTTATTGCCGCTATAACAACAAATACTAATAATCAAATCAAATCAAAATTATTTATTTCAATTTACATATTTACTCATAGCAGGTCCATACAATGTCATAATATTATTACAATGACATTATTAAAATTTAAAGGAATTAAATACTATTAATATGATTAAAAATAAAAACAATAACAGCAAAATTTTAATAAAATAAAATATACCATATCACCACAAATTAAAATGAGATGTCAAAATTGTCTAACTGGCATGGGGGCAGTGACATATCTGCCACAATTATGCCATATGTACGGAGAGTCAAGCCTGTCGGCGACCATCGCTAAAATAATATTGGGGTTGGCCCGCACCCTGCGCACCAGGGAAGCGCTCCGCTTGCGCATAGTAGTCTCAAAGCATCTGTCCTTGCGTCCGCGAACACCCCTGAGGCGCTACAGAAGCGGGGCAGCCCCAGTACCACCCGGAATGCATTGTTGTATTGGACGCGGAGCGCGCTGTACGCTCTTTGAGTGTAATCAGTACAGGCTGCACGTGTACAGCGAAGTACAGTACGCTCTGAAGAGCGTGATTTTCACCTCCCCAGAACAGCGAGCAAGCCTGCGGGCTATCATATTAGCCCCTTTGGCGCCCTGTGCTCCCACTCCATATCGACTAGGTCTTTCAAGTCCTCGGTAAGTAGATGGCCCAGATACTTAAATTTATCTACTCGAGCCAGTGATATGCCACCTAGATGAAGCGATGGTATGTTCGTGGGCTGTTCTACACCGGCGGCTCGAAAAACCATGAACTGGCTCTTCTTACAGTTATATATCAACCCATGACCACGAGCGTAATCTTCACATGTACTGAGTAGTTTCCTCATGCCGCAAATCGACGCACTCAGCAGCACCATGTCATCAGCGTAACTCTGATTATTAACACATACTCCATCCACATAAAATCCGACATGGAGGCTGCTGAGCACGACTATCAGGTCGTTCATGTACAGATAGAACAGAGTAGGCGAAGTCAGACCGCCCTGCTTTACACCACACTCAAGGTGATAAGTGTCCTACATCACCCCCGCCCAACGGACACTATTGACCTGGTGCCCGTACCAGTAACGAAGCACCGATATAAGTTCACGTGGTAGGTCCGTGTTCATTAGCTTATCCCACAGGACGTCGTAGGAGACCAGGTCGAAAGCCCGGGATAAGTCGAGAAAGCACGCGTACACTGGAGTCCTTCTGTTCGTGTAGTATTTGACGGCATGCTACAAACATAGCATCGCACTTTCTGTGGACAGTTTAGGTTGGAACCCGAACTGGTTGTCGTGAAGAGTCGCGTGTCTGTTAATTTGTGTATTCAGCACACCGTCAAACACCTTTGCTATTACAGTTGCAAGCGATTTAGGACTGTAGTTATTTTTATCTGCCACATCACCAGTTTTATTTTTAACCACAGGCACCACAACTGTTCTCATAAAATCGGAAAGCAAATAGGCTTATACACAGCGAGTACAACGTGGCAAGAACTCTCGGTAGATGTTGCCCGGCCGGCATGTTTTAGGTGCTCAATACTGAGTTCATTGTGACCAGGGGACTTTCCTCTCGCTATAAGCTCTATCGCGTTTGTAACGTCTTTGACGCAGAAACCTACCACCTCCATATTTTTAGCATCAGTATTCAGCACCACATCAGTCGCACCTAGCGGCGAACGAACCGAGAATTGTTTCTTAAAGGTATTTGCAATAATACATAATAAAACAAAATTAATATTTAAGGAGGGCTCCCATACAACAAACTTGATTTTTACCGTTTCTTGCTTGATTAGTCCGTCCCAAGCAAACTAGATGGCGCCACTAGAAGACTAAGACGCGGAATCGAATTCGTCGTTACAACCACAAGGTAAAGTTTTTTTTTTATAAAGCTTTTCGGATGAATGCCTGTCTGCGGAAACTGCAATAGTCTACGAGTATGTATCAGAACTCGGAATAAAGCCAAAAAGGTTTTCACCGTTTATTTGCTAATGGTACGGAACCCTTCGTGCGGGAGTCCCACTCGCACTTGGCCACTTTTATTATTTACTTACCATGCAGGAAGAATACAAAATCTATTATCAGTGTAGTTATTGAAGAACAAGATGTAGCGCCACCAGTGACTGCGACAATCTGCTACCATTGATTGTATGACGAATAGGTTCCACAGTGCGCCACTTCCAACGTGTCTCGCCCAGGTGCAGGCGATGGCCAGGGTAATCGCAAGAGCAGGAACTAGTCTGGACAAGAAAATTAAATTAAAAAAAGTATATGTTGTACTTATACCTATACGGAGCTAATGCTTATTGTCTTCCTTCATCGTGCTAAGAAGTCTAACTCTATCAAAGAAATATTAGTTAAAGAAAAAATAATTTCTTAAACGGAAGAAGTATTACACTAAAGTTTTTTTTTATGTTGGTGGACTTTTCGCACACAACTCCATCTGACCCCAAACTAAGCAAAGCTTGTACTATGGAAGCCAGATAGTTGACATAGTTCTTACATATTTTTCAAGACATACCTATTTTACATGTAAAACACCCAGGCACAGTACAAATATATGTATTTATCACACAAACATTTGCTTTGCACACAAACTGAGTGGCGATCCAACCTATGACCCGCGACTTCGCAGGCAGACTTACTACCAACCAAGCCAACAGGCCAGCCAGAAAGTTAGAAAGAATGTTAACTAAAACGTTGACTAGCTACATTAATTGTATTAGATTTAAGTACATACTTTCGTTTTTTTTCGAATGTGTCCAAAAAAAGCACGACTTCAAAAAGATCAGACACATTTAATATCTGTTAGGTCAATCCTAAACAGGAAACACCATCTATCTGGTGATGATGGTCATCAAAATGTTCCATTCAAAACTTTACCAGCATATAGCAAAGATTTAACTCAAAAAGCAGACTAGAAAGACCTTATTGGTTACCGAACAATATTTATTACTGACGAAAGCGTATAAATGCTAAGATCGAGTAATTATAAGTAATGTGCAAAACAACTAGGTCGAATAAAATACGGCCAATAGCGTAAGCGCAGTTAGGAAATAATACTTTATTTCCTGATAAAATACACCTGTTTGAGCTATTACAACGAAACATATTAATTTAATGGGCTGTATTTTATTTTGAAATTTGATATATGTAAACGCGATGTGTTGGCCAATACGAAAGAAATATTTATAGAACTAAAATAGGAAATGAGCGGCTAGATTAGTTCTTATGAGGAAATGGATGGATACACAATAAATACCTTATTTCATCTCTTGGAGTTCTTGTGAGTTCCAACCTTTCAACTCATAACCGAGTTTAGGCCCGTTATCCAATCCAACAAGCTAATTTGAGTTTGGTAATTTGCACATCACAAGTGAACAATGAATATAGGATTTCATCCAGTAAGTAGTATGCTTATTTAAGATTTCGCAACAACCGTTCATTAAAACCAGTAAGAGGACTGTAGAACACAATTGGCTATAAATGACGACACAAATTATAGTTTTTAAAGCGCATATATATCTGAAAATAATTTTCACAGCGAACAAAGTCCATCGAGAGAACGACGCGCAACAGCCATCTCGAGATTCTCAAGAGAATTAATCGCAGCCATCTTCATTTCTATTGTTGTCCAAATTGCCACGACAATATTGCTTTCCTTCTCACTCATGTGTGTCATTCCATGTGCGGAAAAGGATGGAAGAGGAAGGCATCGAATTGACCAACATGCGATTTATTTTTGCAAAAGTGTTTTTACTCCGAAACAACACCTAATAATTAATAAGATAATTTCCTAAGAAAATACACTTCATTACAATGGGCTGACATTTTCCTGTCGATACTCTTTACTATCTAGCTGTTGGATACTCCTCCTTGTGGACTAAAATAGTAGTATCGTTTCAACGATGTAGCAGAAATGTCATTGATCATTGATTAATCACCGTTGGATATGCGAATTCAAATTACCATACAACGTGCAACTAGGACGGATTGTTATCGATAAGTTACTGAGTAAAAGCATCAGATTTCAGAATAATTACCTGCTAAATCTCAGTAACATGATTGTAGGAACGTCCCGAATGGTAAAAGTGCGGTTTCTTTCTTGCAACTGTAAGTAGTAGGCCACGAGGAAACCAGACATGAAGAAAAATGCCTGGACGATATTTGGACCATTGAATAACAGCATATACAAAGGCATGTCATATGTCTGAAAATAAAATTATCGGGTTGAAGCACAAGGTAAATTACAGTGCAAAGAAATTAATGAGTATATAATGAGCACACAAAGGGTATAAGTAATATAAAATCTTATAGTACAATCCATGAGGTAGCCGGAATTACTAAAAGCTATTTTAATCTAAGGGGTCAAGAAGCAGTGTCGCTAGTTGATGAGTTTTAACCGACTTCAAAAAAGGAGAAGGTTCTCAATTCAGTTGTATGTTTTTTTTTTTGTATGTATGTTACGCGATAGCTCCGCTAATTGTGAATCAATTTTGATGGTTCTGTTTTTGTTTGGCACATCACAGTTCAGAGGTAGACCCGTAAAAGTTGTACCGAAACCAGCGTGGTGGTTTTTGAAATATGATCAAAAAACTAAAATTTACTTCCATATATACTTCAATGTGTCAGTGAACGCTTCTTACGGAATTTACTCGAGTGTCTGAATTTCATTTTAAATTGAAGTCGGTATTTGATTTTGATGAAATTATACGTTGTTGATCTCTTCAGCAATCAGAGAAAGTTTAACATCTGCTAAAGATGAAATATGGCAAAGATGATGATATAGTAAGTTTATACCTGTTCTATATAATAAGTATTTTCTGCGAAACCTCCAGCGAAACTCATTACGGCGTGCAGAAATATTGTACACAGATTTAATACAATTCTGAAATTAAATATTATGTACACGTATTAATTTAAAGTAACACAAAAGTATAATAACGCAGCTATAACATGATTATTATCTTTTTGTTCGGTAATTTCTCAGAAACAGCCCTCCAATCCGGAACACAGTAATGCTGGCACATTCATCGCGGTAAAATAAATGACAAAGATTTGGTTCTTTTCCTAATACTCATACAATACATATTTAATAAACATGATACATCAAGACACGGAACAAAACAATTTAGATAGAAGATGATTACACATTTGTGTGATGAATATTAAGAGAGGAAATCGAACCCAAGGTCTATAACTTAACAAGTCTGTGCCTCTACACCAGTCAATCAGATCAATGAAATAACAACGAAGAATAATCGTCATCATCACTGTCAGCCCATGTTTGTCCACTGCTAGACATAAGCTTTTCCAATATTGTGGCAGCAAATCTGGTCCTCAGCTCTCCGCATCCATACACTTCCCGCCACTCTCTTCAGGTCGTCGATCCACCGAGCGGGAGGCCGTCCCACGGGATGTCTTGAACGTGGTCCCGTCACTCCTGAACCCGTCTTCCCCAATGTCCATCGGCTCTACGACTTATGTGGCCCGCCCACTGACACTTCAGCTTGCTTATTATTCCCAAGGTTAAGTTGGTTTCCTTAATTCTCCGTCAGATATCCTCGTTGCAAAATAGTCGTCGTCGTTGTTGTCGTAAAATAGTAATATAAAATATTTATTTTGATATCGTTTGTTGTGGAAACCTTGGGCCCTAGGGGAACATGCTGGTTTGATTTCAAACCGGCAGTGGGTTAGATTATTTTGACCTACATCGTTCTAACGAAAATTCAAATTAGCTTGGTCTAATGTAAGCAATCAGTTTTGCATTTGTAATTTAGTTTTGATAATACAAAATCTGTCTATTAATTTGTGCTTTTTGTTGTAAGTCTGCTTTTGTCTTGCGTATTGCAATAAGGTGATCACATGTGACACTTGTTTGTTATCGTTCTCTGCTTATTGTTGGCGTTCGTAGAACATAGTTAATCGTTTTCTATCTATGTACCTCTATATATATAAATGATTGAAACGTACCTGACTCCATGTAGGAAACGTAACTCTTGCACATTTTTACCACTCTCATGGCTCATCAACCGTTTCCAGTTACGTGGTACGGAGAAACAAAGAAGGTATAAGTTCTCTGAAAGGCAAAACCAAACTTTATTATACGAATATGCGGACGCCTATAAAAAGATTCATAACCCCACTGAAATAACGAGTTCGAAATCTAAAACTTCATATGTGATGTATAATAATATAATTATTTACGCTTCGAATATCTTCTTTTTTACCTTACGAGTTTCTTATCTTGAAATATTATTCAATGTTTTTGTATGAAGATATGTACGTTCCAATACAAATATTCTGATATAGAAAAATAGGGGAGAATCACAATCAGCGCAAGTTTGTGTACTTTTGAAGTAAGAAAAACTTCATTTGGGCATTTTTAAGCGGGGGAAATTTTTATAGGTTCGTGTCAGCGACATTCTAATGTAGTTGCGTAACGTTAATGTCGTCGCCGTAGATGAAAAATTTTTTTTGCTACGCAAAGAGATCAACAGAGCGAGTGAGCGAGAAATAATTTTCAAGTCGAAATCGCCCGAGGGAAGAAGAGAAAGTAAATGAAGTAACGTCATTACAATGTTTTCTCGAGTAGTATACCAGAATATAACAGTCGCGTCGCGGTGAAAATCGTGTATTTTTTAGTAAGCCTTGGATTGCAGACCATTTTATAAAATTATTTAAATTATGGCATTTTCTGTGCGTGAATGTGATACTACATGACGATATAATCCAACTCAAAAAATACACTTTTCACAGGTAAATAAGATTTTGCTATTGCAATTTATCGAACCACATTTTGTAAAATGTCTGTTAGTTATCGGCTCAGAAAACATTTTTTACAACCGTATAGTGAATTATATTGTTATATTTACGTACAATTCTTGATTAAATACAGAATTTGTAATAAAATTGTATAAAATAGTAAAATTGTTTGTTTACGCTAGTGCTTGAAAAATCGGTGACGTCACGAATATCGATATAAACATGTAAACAATCGTTTTTAACCGCCGACCAAAAAAAGAGCTGTTAAAAGTATGACGTCGTGCTATTGTCAATCTGTCTGTCTGTGTGTATGTGTGTCTGTCTGTTGCACCGTAGAGCTCAAACGGTTGGCCCGATTTCGATGCGGTTTTTATTTGGAGGTTAATTGCTGTGCGGTAGTTCTGAGCTATGTTTGGTAAATATCGATTCAAGATGGCCGCCTCTACAAAATAATATTTCCATATGTTTTCTACACAAATGTTCGAGTGTCCGCACACGCAGTTATAGGTAGATAATATATATTTATGTGATGTCACCAAAATATTTAGTAATTTATGTTACGGCTTATAACTGTAAATTATGATATAGCACGACATATTTAAGTTACGGCTGGTCTAGTCGGGAGAATGGCGGCTGCCGATCCGGAGACCCCGGGTTCAAACCCCACACGCACCACTGTCTTTTCGAAGTCATGTGCATAATGCCGCTAACTTAAAACGGTGAAGGAAAACATCGTGAGGAAACCGACATGTACCTAGAATCTTGCGAAGTCATGTGTCATCCGCCAACCCGCACTGGGCCAGCGTGGTGGATTATGGCCTTAACTCTCTCCTTGCGAGAGAAGGCCCCGAGTCCCAGCAGTGGGAATGTTTAGTGGGCTGTTGATGATGATGATGACGACATATTTTGAATGTACAGCATGTTTCAACATTTTCCGCGCACACATGACGAGTTGTTTTTCTAGCTTTTGTTTATTAGTTTCACCCACAGATTACAGAAATAAAACCAGATGGAGTGCGCAGAACAGAGCTACTGAAGCAGACAAAGGAAATACAAACGCCGAAGCAAATACAAACTCCAGTCAGTATGAAACGGACTTCCGTGTTGTACGGGAGTCCCGTGTGATTTTAAGTTTTGTTTTAAAATATGCCGTCTTGTGTCTTCAAACATTGCAAACAATGTTTCCCAAAAACAAAAAAAGGAAAGAGGAATATAATTTCATAGGAAAATTTGAATATTTTTACTGTTATTTATATAATTTAGGCGATTTCATTTTTGTGATGAATGGAACACAACACCTCAACGAAAATAGGTTAGTGTGGCGATACTAAATGGAAATTATTTTCCCTGAATTTAGGGTAAAATATAGATTTTATATTTTTTTAGATACTCTTAGACCAAATAATTATTGATGGGCATTGTATTATTCAATTTAATATAATATCAAATTTAATTTTGGTCAATGTTAAATTTGTAAAATGAGTAATTTATGACATAAAAATGTACAAAAAACAAAATCATTAATACATCATAAAATTTGTTTGTGTATTTATTTATTTCGTTAGTGGCACCACTGCCCAAAATAATACAAATTTTGTTTCCTCATGAATCAAAAGGTTATATGGAAGAGATCGCTTTTAGAGACAAGATCGCCTTTTGTGCCCATTTTGTTTTGTTATTATATGTGTTACTTCTTGTCAACTTTGTTAATGGTGCCAATAAAGTGTTTTGTATTGTATTGTAATGTCATTCGATATATTATCTAAGTGAAACGGTGTCAATATAATCTATATTGTATATAAAAGCGAAAGGTCACTCATCAAAGAATCTCAGAAACTACAAATGCTAGGAATCTGAAATTTTGCATGGAGGCTCTTTTTAGCACGTAGACGCTCGCTAAGACGGGGTTTTGCGAAATTCAACCCCTAAGAGGGTGAAACAAGGGATGAACGGTTGTATGAAAATTCGTGATTTTCAAAGTTATCAAATTATGTATCTAGACACTTGACACGAAGCAATTTAATGTTTGTTCTATTAATTTTGTAATTTCGAACTGTACGGGGGTGAAATTGGGGTTGAAATGGGGTATGAATGTCAATATGGAAGTTCCCAACCGTTGAAGATAAAACCATGAAACTCTGAATATAGACACTTGACACGAAGCTAACGAATGCTTGTTCTATCAATTTCGTAGTTTCGAACTGTACGGGGGTGAAATTGGGGTTGACATGGAGGATGAATGTCAATATAAAAGTCCCCAACTGTTGAAGATAAACCCATGAAACTCTGTATATAGACACTTGACACGAAGCAAACGAATGTTGGTTCTATCAATTTCGTAATTTCGAACTATACGGGGGTGAAATTAGGGTTGAAATGGGGGTTGTATGTCAACATGGAAGATTCCAACCGTTGAAGATAGAACCATGAAACTCTGAATATAGACACTTGACACGAAGCTAACGAATGTTTGTTCTCTATCAATTTCGTAGTTTCGAACTGTACGGGGGTGAAATTGGGGTTGACATGGGGGATGAATGTCAATATGAAAGTCTCCAACTGTTGAAGATAAACCCATGAAACTCTGTATATAGACACAAATACAAATACAAATACAAATTATTTATTAATAATGATAAATTACAAGTCAGAGTGAAAAATGTCAATAATGTCGTTACTAATATTGATACAGTATTGGTAATGCAAGAACTAATAAAAATGTCACAATTAATCAATAATAATTAACAATTTAATTAACAATAATTAATTGGTTGGTAATAATAAATAATGTAAGATAATTTCTGGTCTTATAATTAACTACAAAAGTCAACATAACTTATGTTTATAGATCTGGTAGCTTTAATAGGTCATCCAGGGTGTAGAACAGGTGCCCATGCAACCATGTTGACACTTGACACGAAGGATGTTATGGAGATGAAATTGGAGTTTAAATGGAGACGAATGTCTCTTACGCTTTCACGCCTAAACAACTGAATCAATTTTGATGAAATTGTAATTGTTTTTTTTTTATTAGAAATTGTTTTATTAGAAGTTGTTTTTAGTAACCGAAATGTGTCTGGGTATAAAAATAAGTACTGCCCGAGTTACCTTAGTATTTATTTCGCGCGGACGAAGTCGCGGGTAACAGCTAGTTGGTTATAAAATGATGGTTTATAAATAAAACGTTTGTTGAAGGAAGATATTTTTGAAGTTAATATTATGCATAACGTTGTTTGTAAAATGAAATATTTTTAAATTGTCAAGTTTTTTAATATTATACGTTTACTTGATTAGTCTTGTTTTGTCAAAAAAAAGGTGAATAATAAGTGAACTGTTAAAATGATTATTTAGTTTTTATTTGTTGTTTGGACCTATAACATACAGGTAGCCTATATGCATTTCATCAAAAATAGTTTGGTGGTAAAGACGGTTGTTTTAATTTTTGTTTAACCTATCTAAGCGAGTAAATTACACTTATTTTATTATTTGCGATTCAAGTTAATTTCTAGTTGCATGCAAAATCAAAATTCTTTTCTTCATAGAATGGAAATAGTAATAACAAGAAATCCTTGCATAATCGGTGTAATAATATTAATATTTTAAAATATCAATTGATGTGTTTATTATACGTGAAGATTTCCCAAGCTAAGACAACAATAGTGGGACTTTTTTCTTAAGACTGACAACATTATACAAGTAATTTGGAACGTTGATTTGACAATTTTAAGTCAACATGACTAATTACGGGCTTCACAGTGTTGTTCACGAAGGTTCCATCTGTGTTTTTTTCTGTAATCTGTGGTTTCACCTCTCCCGATTTTAACCAAGGTCTGATGATGGATCTCGAAGGTGCTCATAGGAACTCTGTAATGAAACAATTAAACCCCGTCAAATCTGGGCTCGAATTATTCGCCTAGATTAATATTTTGGTACTCGATGGTAGCCAGAGTCTGATGAACGAAACTTTGGGGGGGTCATATAATCTATATATATATAAAAATGAATTGCTGTTCGCTATAACTCGACAGTACCTAGGCCGATTTGGCTGATTTTGGTTTTGAAATGTTTGTGGTAATTATCAGAAGGTTTAAACGGTGAGAAAATATTGAAAAGTCGCGAAAAAGATAGTAAAAAACAACAATTTCATTTTGACACAATTTCCAGTCAAACATTTGACATTACCGATCAAACATTTGACGTTGCCGATCAAATATTTTTTATTTCGAGAGTTTTAATCAAAGAGTTTAATATACCTATAGTTTTAGTATGAAAACCTATAGTTACCTATATCTATAGTTTTAATTAAAGAGTATATTTTATACGTTTTTGAAGTGAAAACTTCTTTTGGCGCGCCTAGACAGATTTTGTTGTGGGCTGTGAATTGAATTCTAGCGTCAAGCTCGGGTATGATAAGAAATTTTCGGGTGAACTCGGGATGCTAGAGCGAGAAAGATAATATAGTCAACTGCGCTTCACTGTTGTGTTCCTGTGTTTAGTATATTTAATTGCGTTTTTTTTATCGCGACATTAACTTCTAGGTACTTACTACTTTAATTGAACCTGTCACGAAATATTAAATTTGCATTTCACACCCATTGCAAAGAGTTTTGGTTGTAAATACCTATAAAATAAATAAATACTTACGCAAATACTAAATTTGCGAGTCAAACGCTATTTACAACCCGCGTCAAAATTTGTTTTAAATTTATTCTTGAGCATGGATACTAAGTCATTCAGCCGCATGTTACTTTTGCTCAAACATTTTTTTTTAAGTGAAAACTTCTTTTGGCGCGCCTAAACAGATTTTTCGTGGGGTGTGAAAACTTCTTTTGGCGTGCCTAGACAGATTTTTCGTGGGGTGTGAATTGAATTCTAGCGTCACGCTCGGGTATGATAAGAAATCTTCGGGTAAACTCGGGACCAAGGCCATTAGCCATCTAGAAATACGTAAGCCAATGGGAAATGCTGACGCATTTCTAGATGGCCATGCCATGATGGCCAGGCCACGCCCTCCGATTTCACCCGCATAGTTTCCAAAGTGAGCTATCAAATTCTGTATTAAGTTTTCACTTCTATCGGCAGTTCCTATGACTGCCAATTTTTTTCGAGAGTTTTAATCAAATATTCTAATATATAGTTTTAATCAAAGAGTATAACAGAAAGAACATATAAGTGTTTATGCTGTGTCCCTGTCGTTCAGAAATCATATGAAATAAAAAATGTACCTTTATATAAATGTTTTAATTACTTTTACCATACCTAAGTATTAATAATGTTTTAGCTTCACTGCGTTGAGAGAGCACAACTATACAATTTTGGAACTGCATTGCGCATTGCATGTAATTACATTGGCCGATTCTTTCAATTCCAGTGTGTTTTAAAACAGATTCAGGACCTCGTGCTAGTGTGAATTGATGAGTTCTATACGATTCTTTTTCTTATCCTATACATTTCGTATATCATTCAATTTTGTTTAATCCTTAATTCATATACTTGTCTCGCATCCATTTAACGTTACATTTACCAGCAAATTTTTTTCCACTTTTCTTTATAGATACTGTGATAATCTATCTGTATATATAAAAGCGAAAGGTACTCATCAAGGAATCTCAGAAACTACAAATGCTAGGAATCTGAAATGTTGCATGGAGGTGTATTTAGCACGTAGGCGCTCGCTAAGACGGAGTTTTGCGAAATTCAACCCCTAAGAGGGTGAAACAAGGGATGAACGGTTGTATGAAAATTCGTCATTATCAAAGTTATCAAATTTTGTAGCTAGACACTTGACACGAAGCAATTTAATGTGTTTTTCTATCAATTTTGTAATTTTGAACTGTACGGGGGTGAAATTGGGTTTGAAATGGGGGACGAATGTCTCTTACGCTTTCACACCTAAACAACTGAACTTTTGATGAAATTGTTTTATTGAAATGATGAAATTAAATATCGGACGTCGCAACAGCTAGGCTTGTTTATTTTGGCTATTTTCATAGTATTATGTCCTGCGGGATTTTATTATGGGGTTCAGCTGCGAATAGAAACTCAGTTTTTATATAGCAAAAGAGAGCAATCCGTGGTCTATATAACTTATCAGCTAGAGATTCAGGACGGGGGATTTTCAAAACTATAAACATATTAACAGTCCCTTCATTGTATATTTATGAATGTATAATGTATGTAAGAAAAAATCGAAGTCGACTGAAGAAACTAACTGATCTGAATCCAAAAGCGCACCATAAACACAAAATTGTATTTCCTAAGTGCAGACTTCAGAAAACAAATAACTCTTTCAAATGTAATGGTAATAAATGTTCAATGTAATAAATATTCGCTTCTATAATGCAATCCCTACACAAGTCGAAGGTCTTAATGAAACAAAGTTTAAAAATGAAATAAAAAGCCACCTATTGAGCAAGGCATATTATAATATAGATGACTTTGTTAAAGATAGTAACGTATGGAAGAGAAATATGTCGAAACTAGAATCTTGTAATAAGGTAAAATAATAGATAATAATAGAATTTAAAACGTTATAGGTACTTACTTCCATAAGTAATTTTATCACATGTTATAGCATTCAGACGGTTATGAAATATGCAGTAGCGTGCTATGAAAAATGGTATTATGTGTGAAATTCTATTTCTTAGATCAGGAACCATATATTTTAACATTAAAAGTGAAAATTTAAGTCTTATATTACTTAACTTATTAAAGATTGCATCTCATTGAAGCGTGTTTTGAGAATCTGTAAAATCTCTTTTACCAATAATTTTTTTAACTCACCATTTTCCATGTTTTCTTTTTGTTGTTTGCTAATATAATAATCGTAGGCGCTTCCCAAGATGTTCAACATTAGAAGTCCAAATATCATACATAATACAACTAAGTCCCATTTATCGACGTCCCTTTCTTCGTTCCCATGCTCACAGTAGTATAATACAGAAACCTTTGCATTTATTCCATACTCTCTTTTAAAAGTTTCATTTAGCTGTACCTCAAGGGAGTGTATTTGGTCATTTTTCGTTTCCGATTTAAAGCACGAGTCACATTTTTTAAAACACACTCCTCTTTCTATTATACTGTGATTGTGATGCTTGTAAGTGACTTCTGAATATTCCTGATGATTATAAAATGAAAACATGAAAAGTTAGTGTACATTTTAGATTGTAACTTTTAAATCACTCTAACGCCAGACTCCATGCAATATCTAGTGCGTTTCGGCCTTCCTGAAATTCCGGTATTTCGATGCATCTCTCACCAGCCACGTATAAGCGACGTATAAATATTGTAACGGAGTTTTAAACACATACTTATTTTAGACTAGCAGGTTACACACGTCGTTCCCGCTCCCGTCGTTTCCCGTTATTTCCCGGGATAAAAAGTGTTTTTCCTATGATGTTTTTTCAGATTATAATCTAATAGGTTTCTTTTTTTTTATTTAAAATTGCTACTCCACAGACTCCGGGGTCCGTGACTTTTGTCATTTAAAATCTTATTTATTTTTACATATTTCTTGGATAATCAGAAGAAGAGGAAAATAAGGGGGGAGTTGGGAACATTTTAAACCTAATACTAGTTAGTGCTCGTCTGTTGAGCCGATCACTACCGGTTGGGATTCCGCTAGTAATCGACTCGACATCGATTCTTTGCCTTATTGCCATTTGCCTAAGCCGCCTCCTCCCGGCCGAGAGCCTCCACTACGGCTGCATTTCTGTCCCTGATGGCCATCTGTAGGTTGAACTCTCGGATGGTCTTCGGTGATGCAGCCAACGCTCGCCGCACGAACCGACCGATGGCGTCGTCGGTGTCGTCAGCGTAGTACGTGAAGGTCCCCGTGTGCCGTGAGATTGCAACAACCGCATGGGGCACGCTCTCGTGCAGCTTCATGTTTGCCTTTGTTTTTATTGCGATTACCGACTCATATGTCAGTCCCTGAGCTTCATGGATGGTGAGGATACGTGACCCTGTGCCTGACCCATAACCCTGGTTTGTCAGGGTCTCTTTCTCCTCTTGAGTGTGAACTAAGAAGAGGGTGTTTGGTAGGGTGTTGGGTATTTGCGCTCCCTTGTACCTTTTCTGCTCTAGGGACTTTATACGGGATGCTGAGGAGTACATACCTGAGTATATTGTCTAATAGGTTTCCAAATGTCAGCCCAATCCGTTTATACGTTACGACGTGATTGAGAAACAAAGATCCAAACAACCAAACCTTGACATTTATACTCGTTACATCATCGATATCAATAGATGTGCCCTGAGCACCTTGAAATTGGTAATAAACTGCGTCTCTGTGTGTATCGTAAGTGGTTTACAAACAACCAATCTACTTGACCCCTGTAATCGCTAGCGGCGAGATTTGCTGTGGTTCTACTTATTTTGGTTGTTGACAACGAATAATGATAGGTAAAAACGTCCGGCGTCCACCGCGTCCTGCAACCGACTAGAACGGAAAGAGTGAGCTCACTTTTCTCAACGTTGACTTGATTGCGTGCGCCCTGAAGTTTGGGAGGGCCCACACTTCCCATCCATCTTGCATCTTCCCTGGGCCCATCTTGGGTTCTACGATCTTTGCGTTACATTAAATAGGAGACATAAGAGCAAATAGACGAACATTCAGAGGTTACGACGTGATTGAGAAGCAAACATCCAAACTTTCCCATTTATATTACTCGTATTGGTAGAATAGTAAGTAGGATAAAAATAAAACAAAACTTACATGTATCATACGCATGAGTAAATTGTCAGGTTCAGCATAGAGATGGAGCTGTAACATGCAGTAGGTGCTACCTTCTTCGGTCAAACAGGAATCGTAGTCTTCGATGGAGTACACAGGGGGCATACGCTGGTACTCTGTGTCTAAGTAGAAAACGAAAAATTTTCAACTTTAAATATTTGTAAACTAGCCACGCCTACGGTGTAATCCGCTGCTTAGTAAGCCATCAAGCGTGTTTTTTTTCTAAAATAAAAAATCTTACAACCTCAGCCAGTAAAAATTCTATTGAAATCGGTCCAGCCGTTGCAAAAATTTGTCGGAACAAACAGACATCCAGATTTTACATAATACGTACAAACGTTAATACAGAATTAGTAAAAGCGGCCAAGTGCGAGCCGGACTCGCCCACGAAGGGTTCCGTAGCAGCAAGTAACATAATACATAAGTTCTTGTAGTTCGTTGTAACTTTGATCGATGTTTAAATAATAGTGTATTTATGACATATTTAAAAAAAACTACTTACTAGATCGAGTTTAAACCAATTTTCGGTGGAGGTTTGCATGGTAATGTACATCATATATATTTTTTTAGTTTTATGATTCTGTTATTTTAGAAGTTACAGTTACACACACATTTTACCACTTTGGAAGTGCGTCTCGCGCACATTATTCAATACAGAAAAAAATGGTATAGCAACCTCAACATCATTTTTAAAGACCTATCCATAAATACCCCACACGTATGAGTTAGATGAGAAAAAAATTGAGCTTAAGTTCTAAGTATGTAGGTATGGGGCACCCCCAAATTTTAATGTTTTATTTTGATGTGAAAATCTTAATGCGGTTCACAGAATACATCTATTTACCAAGTTTCAACAGTATAGTTCTCATAGTTTCGACAAAAAGTGGCTGTGACATACGGACGGACAGACAGCCAGGCATGACGAATCTAGAAGAGTTCCGTTGTTACGTTTGACGGAATTCTAAAAAAGGAGAGAATTCTAAAAAAGGAGAAGATTCTTGAGAATCTTCGTTTGTATGTTTTTTTGTATGTATGATATTCGATAGCACCACCAGTTGAGAAACGATTTTAATATTTTATTTTGTTTGGTAGATAACAGTTCAGAGGTTCCATATAGGTTCATTTTATAGAAATCATTTACATTATCGTCATGTACATCATTTACATTATCGTCATAGTCTAAAAGTTTGAAGAAGTTTGTAATGCCGCCAAGCAGTAATGTGCAAACATTACTGTGTTCCGGTTTGAAGGGCAATCTTGATTCTTTGAAGGCTTAGATCTCTGGGTGACGAGCGCAGTGCAGTGCTAGGTAATAATTTGGACTCTTCATGTTCCAATAGCTGCGTGTCACTATGCTGTCATGTGGCAGGCATGTTGCTTACCATCAGGCACATGTCCTGCTCGTCTCGTCACTCTTTATTTAAAAAAAAATGTTAAATTTAGGCTGGTGTTATACTCGTACATGCGGAATGGCTCTCTGGATTCATAATCATTCTGAATTCATAAACCTTAGAAAACCTAGACTACAACATCACTACGCTCCACACAAAATCAGATTTTTTCAAATTATGAATTTCTCAGATACTTATCTGTTAGAATCTTATACCTTTAAACGAGCAATTCTTGTATCTATATAAATATCTATACTAATATTATAAAGCTGAAGAGTTTGTTTGTTTGTTTGTTTGTTTGAACGCTAGGATCTCGGAAACTACTGGACCGATAGGAAATATTCTTTTTTTGTTGGATACTCCATTTATCGAGGAAGGCTATAGGGTATATAACATTACGCTACTATCAATAGGTACGGAGTATGAGCGAAGAATGTAAAGAAAACGGGGAAAAATATTTATCTTCGAGAGCTTTAGTTCCGTGAATTTAAATTATCTTTGGTCGTTGAAGTCTGTGACGGCGCGTGTCTACATTTGAAGTTTGTGTCATTTGAAGTAATCAAATTTGTTCTACAACAATGCATTGTTGTTTATTTACGTATTTTTAGGGTACCGTAAAACGTAATAAAGTGGCCAGCAATGGATATTTTAGTATGGATTTCCCTCAAATAGACGCGGGTGAAACCGCGGGGCACAGCTAGTGTATATATATATAGAATCTGAATCTCGGAAACGGCTCGACGGATTTTCATGAAATTATGTATGCAGGGGATTTCGGGGACGATAAATCGATCTAACTAGGTCTTATTTAAAAAAAACGCATATTATGCGCGTTTTTAGACAATGAAAAACTGTTACATTAGACATTAGAATGTGAAGGTAAATTTCGCCGCGTGACGCGACAGCATAATTAGCTCAGACGGGAAGTCGGGCGCTCCTATCGGTCACGAATTAGTAGCTCCGGGTTCGAATCCAGACGGGTTCTCTTTTTTTTTTTCAATTCGTTTTTTTTTAAGATAATCTATTTCTTGCAGTCTTTTATCTGTAGGTATCTAAGTATATTTAGTATTTAAACCGAGCAAAGCTCGGTCACCCAGGTACTGATAATAACGTGCGCTCTGAATTCCGGATCGGAATATTATTAAAAATTAAGATTTCTTTTGCATTTGGGATTATGTTTACACACAGTGCCGCGTGGTTTTACCCGCATAGTTCCCGATCCCATTATTTTGCCGGGACAAAAAGTAGCCTATGCTTATTTTCCAGACTCTACTTGTATTCCAAATTTCAGCCCGATCCGTTCATACGTTACGACGTGATTGAGCAACAAACATCGAAACCTCCATACATTGACATTTATATATCCATACATTGATATTAGTAGAATTATAAGGATAGTAAGAAGTAGGATTTGAGTTTTTTTATTATCTACCTATGTGGAGCCAGAATCAATGCGATTAGTATTAATTTCTTCCATTTTAAGTAGTTTTTTTTTTCATAAAGACCGACGAGACGAGCATGTCATGTGCCTGATGGTAAGCAACATGCCTGTCACATAACAGCACAGTGACACGCAGCTATTGGAACATGAAGAGTCCAAATCATTACCTAGCACTGCACTGCGCTCGTCTCCCAGAGATCTAGATACGTCCTCCCAAACTTCAGCCGCACGGAATTATGTTATCGTTGGGAAGAGTGAGCTCACTCTTTTCGTTTTAGTCGATTGTAGGAAGCGGTGAACGCCGGACGTTTATACTTATCGCTATTCGTTGTCAACAACCAAAATAAGTAGAACCGCGGCATACTTCGCCGCTAGCGATTCTAGGAGTCAAGTAGATCGGTAGTTGTAAACACTCATGCTACACACAGAGACGCAATTTGTTAACAATTTCAAGATGCACATCTTTTGATTTATATCGATGACTTGTAAGGCAAGCAAGGTACCGGAATTTAGATTGTGAATCCAGAGAGCCATTCCGGATGTATTAGACCAGCCTTAGTTAGCGTTGTGTTTTTTCAAAGGATGCATTTTTTATGTGTGGGTGTTAGCATATATAAGCTTAAGTTCAAGTTTCAAGGTTCAAGTTTCAGGAGTCACAAACTTTATTCCCCGGTCACCATCTTAGGAAAAAGGGATCCAAAGTTTCGCTCTGTGTCTCGTAAAGTAGCAACCGCAACTGTTTAAAATTTCAGCCCACATGTGTGTTTTGTAATTAAAACAAATACTTACCTATAATGAATCTACAATTCCTAGCGCAACTTATAAATTACCACATAAGTTCAAAACGGCTGAACCAATTTAGATGAAATATACCTAGGTAGGTAGTTAAGATCACTCCCGGATAATTACAACTTTCAAGCCATATCAAAATTAACCTGTTCAGGAGCTACGATGCCTCAGATACACACGCAATCACATACAGACAGACGCGTCTAACGAGTTACACGTATTTGTGGTTTTGAAGTCGGTTGTTCGAACTTTAAAAACGAACTTTACTTTACGAAATTTACGTGATTACGTGGACCAATAGCAACGCAGCCAAAATGTCGGTATCCGTTTGCTAAAAAACAGGCTATTGTTTGATATATATTTCGGCATGTACATCACTTATTAGCAGCTGTGTTCATATTGTACTAGAATGTGGAAAAAAACAACAAATTACAAGCCTACAAACATGACGATTGATGTTTTTATTATTCAGGAAAAAAAGTTATTCTTTGCTAGTATCGCCCCGCGGTTGCAACCGCGCAGTTTCCGTTCACGTTATTTTCCCGTCATGAAAAGTAGCCTACATGTTATTCCAAACTATAATCTATCTTCGTTCGAAATTTTATCCTAATCTGTTCTAGCGTTCCGATATGATTGAGTAATAAATATCTAAACCTCAAAACTTTTGCATTTATAATATTAGTAGGATACATCTAAGTTCTTGTACAGAAATACAAAGTTTATTACTGTGCTGAAAAGTGTCGCCACTATAGTATAACATTCTGCTATTGCAGAATGCTTGAATAGTATTTATTCTATTCAAGTCTTGATATAGAGGTAGTTTTCATTACCAAAGTGCCTCTTTCTGCCCAACACTCATGGTAAAAATAACAACACTTAACACACACTTAACACAATTACATGGTAATAATAACACTTGCATAATTATCGTTTTCGGCCCAAAAGGAACCTGGAAGAAATCGCTATTAGCAATAAGCCCGTCATCTGTTTCTTCATCTGTAATTTTAGAAATTCTTTCAACATATGAATTAATTTATTTTGTGTGAAATTTATCTATGAAACTTATCCAACACAGAACCAAATTTGCCAACGTAGCGCAAAGAATCAGCAAGCTGAAATGGCAATGAGCCACCATATGACCAGAAGCAGCGATAATCATTCGGAACGACGAGTTTTGGAGGGAAAATCGCTTTTAGGAAAACACGTGTCTGACATCCTATAGCCGAACTGACTACCTGCATAAAGAAGAGTGCAAATTTGTACAAAGTGGTATGAATACGTGGCCTAAGTCCAGCAGTGGCCAATTAGGTTTGGGTCGATGATGATGCTATTACAAAAAGCTGTGAGGCTGTATTCTACAATAAACAGGTATGTTGTTTACCGTTAACCCCTTTTTTATGTCTCTGTATATCAAAAATACTTGGATCATACCAATTTCAAGACAATTCACACCATATTGTTTTTTAACTTTCGCATTTGAATACATAATTTCAACACTTTACAGGACCTAATCACGATCAAAACTATAATTTGATTACTTCAAAGATTCGGATGGGTTACAAGCACGGATATCGGGTTACAAGTCTTCTCGTGACCACGGCGGTTGAAACGCTGCCGAAACGTCGAGGTAAATAAATGACAGTTTTGATCATGATTATGAATTCACACCATATTGAGTGAGTAAGAGTGACATGGCTAACTGGCAAAGGCGATCTTCTGGGCAATGTAGATATCTGCAGATAGCATAATAAGGACAATGATGCGATTTTCTTATATGCGGAAACTACGGAGATGTCTTGAGCCGTGACAGTCTTTGGGTTTATGCTACTACTATTGGTTCACTCTCCCAATTCTTAAACTTTACCCATTCGACAGTTCAGCCATTCTTAGAAAGCCAAAAATGTAATGCAGTAGCATTTTACTAATATCGGGTTCCAAAAACATATTGATAGACCAATCTGATGATGTCATCAAGGCAACGAATCATAGTATCGAGAATTCCAATCACCATAATCCTGCAATCAACACTTATCAACTATTATGTATGTGCATCGATTGAATGCATTGTGAAAAATATAACTGGGTATTTTATTCATTTGTTATTACATCCGTTTATAAATAGCTTAAATTAGTATTACATAGAGTGAGTGTAAAACAGAGAATACTAAGATGTCGTAATTAGGGTACTTTATACGTAAGGATGGAAGCCAAATGAAGCGCTAGGGTTGGGAAAATCCACGTGTTGCACCATGGACATCTGACAGCATCTTACCTAGGCGGTATCGGTTGTAGTGTGATGGCTAATCCCGGCCGCGGAGGAACGAACTTCTATGGGCGAATATCGCCCCCTCGAGGGTTGTATACATATAGAAGTTCGCTCGGGGTACTGGAATGACTTGGAACTTTACTCGGCTGATAGTTCTGTCTATCCAAGTGACAGTGCGAGTCCAAAATCATTTCAGATGGTGGGGCCGTTCTCTAAGGCTTTCCCTTTGAACCTACGATGAAACGGCCTATTGGCAAGGCGTTGTTAGGTGGTGGTTTTGGCGCGCCTAGACAGATTTTTCATGGGCTGTGAATTTAATTCTAGCGTAACGCTCGGGTATGATAAGAAATTTTCGTGTGAACTGGGGATGCTAGAGCGAGAAAAACATGTAGTGAACAAGAGTGCCGGAGTGAGAAAGATAATATAGTCAACCTGCTCTTCTCTGTTGTGTCCCGGTGTTTAGTAGGTATATTTTAGGTGTTTTTTCATCGCGTCATTAGCTTCTAGGTACTTACCACATTAATTGAACCTGTCACGGAATATTAAATTTGCATTTCACATCCATTGTAAAAAAGTTTTGGTTGTAATGTATCACTGTTTTATCACAACACATACACTATGTAATCACACAAAATAATAGCCATTTTCATCACAGTACTTACACAGTACACTATAACACAACATATTTATGCATTTTTAGCGAAATACCTATAAATACAATAAATAAATAGCAAATACTAAAAAAAAAACGAGTCAAACACTATTGCCGACCCGCGCAAAAAAATGTTTTTTTATTTATTCTTGGCCATGGATACTAGTCATTCAGTCGCATGTTATTATCGTGTTGCTGCAAAGAGGATACTTATACTTTATCTAAGTGTTACTGTTGTGTTACTAGGCAATTTTATTTTTAATTATTAAAATTATTTAGTAGTCCTTAAATAGTTAAGTATTTCTTATTTTAGTTTTCATTTCTGCCGTGCGGTCTTAAGCGCACACATTTTTTTTTCGCTCATCCACGGACGCGGAAGCGAACATGGGTAGGTACAACCCTAAAGTAACGATTTGACGCGTATGTCTACACTTGGATAGCCTGTAGAGTCAAATACTTAGGGCGGTACGGAACTATAACTATAACTATATAGCGATAGGTCCTCCAGAGGAGGTGTCTTTCAAATATTTACCTAGCACTGTACTGTGGTCGAAAAGTGTTTTCGTTTCGTTTTTTCTCATTGATAAAATAATAGGGTTCACTTGATGTTAAGCAACAATGCAATCAACGATGGATTAGGCTTACGTAGAAGAAAAAAATCGATTCATCTGCACTTTAAAAACTCAGATTAAATCAGTCACGATATACATAGTACTTCTCATTTCTCATACTCGGAAAGTAGTGTTGTTTCAATCTGATTATTGGGTGGAAAATGCTGCTTCCCTCCATAGAGAGGGAAAAACTCATACAAATTACTTCTCACACAGAGGCCGGAATGAACTTTAAAAATATAACTACTGTCAGCTGTGAAGAGTAGGGTACCGGACTGGGTCAAAAATACACTATTTTAATTTTATTAGTCCGTCAGCTAGATCATGGATAAATATGGGACACGTATTTTTTGTTATTTCAAAATATTAAAAATTGACAAAGATATAGAACATCAAACTTCGAGAGTGGGGGGTCGCGACGTCACTCGTGAGTAAAAATCGTGATTTAGGCGCCGAGTGCCGACTTTCGCACTTAGCCAACTTTTGCAATATTCAACGAGTGACGTCACGCGAAACTTCTAAGCGCTGCATCTTCGTAATTTTTTGTTTGTGAAACAAAAGAAAAAAATACGTGTACAATATTTTTTAGCAATCTAACAGACGGACTCATTCGTTTTTATGAGGATTGTACCCTGTTTTATGTAAAAAAAATGCTACGGCCATGTGAGTTTCTAAACAGCCAGTGTGAACTTAGCGCAAACTTCTTGGAGCGGAATAAGCCGCAACAATTACGCTGTGAGTTCAATATTTAAAATTTAAAAAGTCGACATAAATTGGCGGGATATTAATCTGTTATGTATCTGTGACGGAATTCAAAAAAATGGGTACCTAATAATCTTTTATGCTAAAATTTGAACATTAAAAATGATTTCAAGTTGTTTTCCTCATATTCGAAATGAAAAGTATAGACTATAGCTAATGTCTAGGCTGCTAATGCGTTACCTGAGTGGACTTAATCCGATAATTTAAATGTTTGTGATTAAATCGAGAAAAAAATCGGTTTCTTCTAGGTAAGTACGCTCTCCCACACCGTTGCTTATTATCAGGCGAGATGGCGATTAAGCGCAAATCATTTCGATAAAAAAATCCCCAGTTTAGATTTGCTTATTACGGAACTGGAGCCAAATTTCTTTGTCCGAGTATTTGAAACATCTTTCATGAAACGAAGTTGCTTGTGTGTTTGTTATGTTTATATTTATGTGAGTAAAAAGTCATGCATGCAGGAAGGGCGATCGTGACGTCAAAAAAGATGAGCTTTACACGCTGTAATGAACATTTTTTGATGGGCATCAACGATGAAATCACGTAAACGGATTTTTTCTCGGTCAGCGCACTCCGACGTAAACAATACCATTGCTTTATATCAGGTGAATTTAAGCTTATATTTGGTGTCCCATCCCATCACTCTACATTATCTTATATATAAAATTCTCGTGTCACAGTGTTTGTTTCCTTACTCCTCCGAAACGGCTTGACTGATTTTAACCAAATTTTATATGCATATTCAGTAGGTATGAGAATCGGATACTAGCTATTTTTCATATCCCTAAGTGGCAAGGGTTGTTCACCCCAATTTTTTTTTTTGAATTTTCGGGCAAATTTTTTGTTTTTATTTTATTATAATGTGGCGTTGAAAAATACATACAACCCTAAATTTTTACCCTTTTATAACCAACCCCTATTTTTTAATAGCCATTTTAGTAATTTAATCATTTTTCATCCCGCTCGATAACTGATCAATTATAGTCTTTTTAGGGTTCCGCAAAACGTAAAAACGGAACCCTTATAGATTCGTCATGTCTGTCTGTTTGTCTGTCTGTCCGTCCGAATGTCACAGCCACTTTTTGCCGAAACTATAAAACTACACTGTTAAAACTTGGTAAGTAGATGTATTCTGTGAACCGCATTAAGATTTGTACAAAAAAAAAAAGTGTGCCCCCTATACTTAGAACTGAAACTCATTTTTTTTTTCATCAATCCTACACCTGTGTGGTGTCTATCGATAGGTCTTCAAAAATGATGTTGAGGTTTCTAAAATCATTTTTGTCTACACTGAATAATTTCCGCGACAGACACTTCCAAAGTGGTAAAATGTGTGTCCCCCCTCTAACTTCTAAAATAAGAGAATGATAAAACTAAACAAAATATATGATGTACGTGCAAACTACCAGCGAAAGTTGGCTTGAACTCGATCTGATGAGTAGTTTTTTTTTAGTACGTCATAAATACTTGGGTGCTTTTATTTGTAAATGTTTTTCACTCTATTTCGATCAAAATTTTCCGGAGCTTATGGCAAATCTAAAATCAATAATATTAAAATGAATCGCCAAATGTGTTGGTAAGCGCATCACTCAACATCGCCTGGACCAATTTGGGCAATTATTTGTTTTAAATGTTCGTTGAAGTCCAAGGATGGTTTCTACGGCGAGAAAAAAAAATGGCGGGAAAACTCTAAAAACAGCCCTTTTCTTTTTCCCATACAAACGTTTTCTAACTAAAATGTTAAGGCAATTTGAGCGTTTTTGCTAATGAATAAAGTTCATATTAAATGAAGTGCTTTCCCATACAAACGTTTTCTAACTAAAATGTTAAGGCAAGTTGAGCTTTATTGCTATGAAATAAAGTTCATATTACATAACAGGCACTCGCTTATGTCTAAGCAATATATGTATGTTCCTAACGTCAAGGAGTCAATTTGCACTTTATTATTTTGGATTATTGATTTAATATCCCTATCTGTGCAAAATGATTTGAATTCACACGTTTGTGCTGTGGAGTGCAATATTTTTGGAGTAAAACTAATGGACAGAATACGAAACACCATACTGCGTTCCAAAACCGGAATAGCCGATGTGACTCAAAAAGCAGCCAATTTGAAAGTGGGATCGGGCTGGAAATGTTTGCTGCATGTCAGATGATTGTTGGGCCAAAATTACCACGCGGAAGAAGCCAGATTGCAAACGACGACGCGGCAGACCAAAGAAACGATGGCAAGACAACCTCCACAAATATCGGAAAGACTAGACTGTATTAGCCATAGAAAGGGAAAAGTGGAAGGAGGGTACGGAAGTCGTTGCCCAATATAGGGACAAGACAGCCACATTATAAATAAATATTAATACCTATCATGTAAATGAGATAGATGCAAATGAATTAAATTTCACAATTCAAGAACAAATTACAGGCGAACTGAGGATTTATAAATTAGCTGATTCGATTCAAGACGATGTCGTCAACAACTACCTATCCACCGGAATTTTTGAACTCGCTGGATTTTCCAGGATTGCCACCTCATACCTAATCTTTAAGTTGGATCGGTAGTTAAAATGTTGTGAAATATGAACGAACCGCGTCTTTGCAACGGCACACGGTTAGCTATAAAAATACTGAACAACGTGATAGAAGCAAAGGTAAAGTATAAAGAAGAATACGTTTTGATACCACGCATCCCAATGATTCCGACTGATGCACCATTTGAGTTTAAACGACTACAGTTTCCAGTGCGGCTTGCTTTTGCTATGATCATAAACAAGTCCCAGGGGCAACCTTAATTCGCTTAGCGCCAAACCCTAAATGGAAATACTACCAAATTTTGACAACTTTTAATTTTTGTTTTTTTAGTGTTGTGAGTTGTGAGGTGTTAAAATAGTATAAAAAATAATCACACCCCCTCCCCCGTCATCCCTTTTGTGTGTATATTTTTTGATACACGTGGCCTGGGAAATACTTTAAGGTATGTAGATGAACTATTCCCCAGGCCATGTGTATCAATAAAGAAACACATTTTGTAATATTATTTCTCTGTGTTTCTCTCATGAATCATCATCATCATCATCAACAGCCCACTAAACGTTCCCACTGCTGGGACTCGGGGCCTTCTCTCGCAAGGAGAGAGTTAAGGCCATAATCCACCACTCTGGCCCAGTGCGGGTTGGCGGATAATCTCTCTTGAATACACATTTATTATTCAACCAAATATTATCTCAAGAAACTAACTATCACTCAATTCAGGGAACAAATAATTGTAGTTTTACTAAAACGATCTGCTCAGTTAGCCGGAGATGAAGTGCCATCAGCCCTTATTATGACAAGAAGACCGTCTAATAGAAAACATTATCTCATAAGTAACAAAGTTGGAGACAAAATTTTACGCTGAAGATGTGCAGAGGTGCTATAAAAAGTATGACAGGAAAATTATTGGTGGCAAGACTTTTAGAGCAGCTTAAACAACTACAAAATGGTCTGTATGTGAAAGTTTTCTGCGTCAAAAATGTTGCAATAATATTCACTGATTTATTTTGAACTTATTAAATTGATTATTTAGTTTCTAAGTAACTTTCTTTTTTGAATAAAATTATTTCAAGGTGATTTTTATTTTTCTCCTCGTATCTCCTTAACTGATTGTCCAATTCCCAACCCAAAACCACTAGGAAAATGTGTAGAAAGCGTGCGCATTTCGGATACAAACATATAACAATAAAGCGATTCACCATCATTATCAGCCTATTTAATATTCGGCCACTGTTGGACGTAGGCCTCTCCTAATGAGTGCCACAGGTGCGGTCTTTTGTATTCTGCATAAAGGAATTACTTGCTTTTAAATGCTTATATACGTTAAAGTAAAATGTTATTAACTGTATCAAGTTTCCACAGTATAGTTCTTATAGTTTCGAAAAAAATGGTTGTGACATACGGATGGACAGACAGACAGACATGACAAACCCATAAAGGTCCAGTTAGTACATTTTACGGAACCGTGAAAATGGATCTTCGAAATGTATGTACGCTCATAACTTGAATGACTGCACCAAATAGGATGATTCTTTGTTTGTTATTGTCGGGACAAGATTTGTACAGCAGAAAGTCTAGAAAATGTAGAAGAAAAAATACATGGTGGTACGAAGTTCACCGGGTCAGCTAGTACTTAAATAAACAAAAATAAAAATTGTCGATAGAAGTGAAAACTTATAACTCAGAATTTGATAGCTCACTTTGGCCACTACGTGGGTGAAACCACAGGGTAATGTTAGTCTGGAATAAATCTTCAAAACATAGTCGCCTAGATAAGTCTTCTAAACATTGCCATCTAGATTAGTCTTCTAAGCATGGCCATCTAGAAATGCGTTAGGACCCGAGTTTACCCGAACATTTCTTTCATTTACGAGCGTGACGATGAACTTCATTCACAGACCACGAAAAATTTGTGTGCGATGCGCCAAAAGAAGTTTTCACTTGAAAAAACGAAAGAGCTTAATTATTTGCGTAAATATGGTAACTCTTCAGTCTCTTTGTAAAGAGAAAGACACGTGGATCTAGATCAATTTCACTGTTTATATTATTTTGTAGTAGTGGAAACCCTTTTTGTAGAGCCCGTCTAGGGACCACACTATTATCAAGCATCACTGCGTTCCTGTTGGAAGGGCAATGTTTCCAGTGAAATTACAGACCACAAAATATCTTGTATCTATGGGTGGCGAGTGCAATGCAGTGCTAGGTAATGCTTTAGACTCGTTCATTTTTCAATAGCTGCATGTCACCGGTCACAGTGCTGTTATGAGCAGGCACCTTGCTTACCATAAGGCACATGTCCTGCTCGTCTCGTCACTCTATACTGTTCAAAATCAGCCTGCGCTAAACGTTGTGCTGATGTTGACTGCATCTCCTGGTACTCGATGTGTAGAGCCTAGTGATATCGACTTTTTCAGGAATAAACTTCAAAAAGTGTAATCGAATTTTCTGGAATGCTCCTTAAAGATTTCTGAAACTACTGGTTTTCTGGTACTCCAAACAAACGACATACAGTTGTGATTTTACAAAATTATCTACAACTAGCTGTGCCCCGCGGTTTCACCCGCGTCTATTTGAGGAAAATCCATACTAAAATATCCATTGCTGGCCACTTTATTACCTTTTACGGAACCCTAATGCAATGTTGTAGAACAAATTTGATTACTTCAAATGACATAAACTTCAAATGTAGACACGCGCCGTCACAGACTTCAACGACCAAAGAGAATTTAAATTCACGGAACTAAAGCTCTCGAAGAGAAATATTTTTCCCCGTTTTCTTTACATTCTTCACTCATACTCCGTACCTATTGATAGTAGCGTAATGTTATATACCCTATAGCCTTCCTCGATAAATGGAGTATCCAACAAAAAAAGAATCTTTCCTATCGGTCCAGTAGTTTCCGAGATCCTAGCGTTCAAACAAACAAACAAACTCTTCAGCTTTATAATATTAGTATAGATTTATTGGACATGTACATTGTACACACCTTTAAACATTCGTAATAAAACATTCACTTGAGGTTAATAGGCTTGGTCCTCGCAAGATATAATTTAAGTGAGCCTAAAATTTTATCGCTTATGGAACTTGGTGGATCTGTCGAGGGTTTTTAAAATTTAAATTTAATTAGTTACATATTGGTTGCGCATTTTCTGTCTATGTTTCTGGGATAGTTATCATGTTGTTAAATTGAAACAATTTATTTTCTTGAACACGATTTAAATAAATCTGTAAAACCCAAGCTACGCGAGAGTAGTTTTTCAAGCTAGAATAGCAAGCTAGTGTTAGCAAGCTAGCAAGCTAATACTTCTAGCTTCATGTAGACAACGCTACGCAACGCTGGTTTTGTCTACACGAAGCTAGAAGTACTAGCTTGCTAGCTTACTAACACTAGCTTGCTATCCCAGGTTGAAAAACTAGCCTCGTGTAGTTTGGGTAGGTGTAATGGACATAATGGTTGAGTAAGTAATAGCCATTACATTATGAATTATCTTTGATTACTATGTCTTTATGATATTTGTTGACTTATTGATTTGTTCATTTATTATACTTATACAGAACGAAATTACGTGCGTACATCAACATCAAAAGCCCACTAAACGTTCCCACTGCTGGGACTCGGGGCCTTCTCTCGCAAGGAGAGAGTTTAGGCCATAATCCACCACGCTGGCCCAGTGCGGGTTGTTGGATGACACATGACTTCGAAAGATTCTAGGTACATGTCGGTTTCCTCACGATGTTTTCCTTCGCCGTTTTAAGTTAGCGGCATTACGCACATGACTTCGAAAAAGACAGTGGTGCGTGTGGGGTTTGAACCCGGGGTTTCCGGATCGGCAGTCGCCGTTCTCCCGACTAGACCAGCCGTAACTTAGGAACTGCTCGACCGATTAAAAAAACATTCACCGCCGTATATGTACATGATCTGTGAGTGCTTTAGGCTAAATAAATGTATCAAGCGCAAAGCTGGGGAGAACCCCAAGTACTCTTATAATGGTAAACGGTTTGTGTCAGACCGATGGATGTAAAAAGCAAAGCCGTGACAAAGGCAGTAAACAAAAGAAATCGAATGTTATCTTAAAGGTGACAGAAAACTGCAACAACCCAAACACTATAAGAAGCGACATAGAGAGGGCGCTGAGTGCAGTTGAGAGTGAAAAATATGAGAACCAAACTCGGTGCACGGTCTTGGATTCAGAAAAGCAAGCAGATCATAATTCTGGATGTTGTCAAGAGGTTTATTGGTCCATTTTTTTACACCTACCCCCCTTAGAATTCAGGTAAATAAATACACACATGAGCACATTAATAAATATAGTTACGCGACGCATGACTGCGACGAAAATGCTAGCGTTTATTTGGCTTTACGTAAAAGTATTGCCATTCAGCGTAATAAAGCCGCCGGCATCCTGGACTCGCTTACGCCTGGTAGTCTTAAGGGTACCCATTATGTTTGGCCAACTTCATTATTTTTAGACCATCATCAGTGTATGGATAATTGACTTTTGTTGATAAAGGCTGTACTCTGTTAAAAAAGCTATTTGTATATGGTTGCTGTGCGGTAGTTGAGTTTTAGACCAGATGAGTAATAAGCAGAGATGAATTTTATTTGTATGGTGCGACGCAAGCGGAGATATTTATAAGCTGTGCCTCACCGACACGCAGCGGAGACGAGAAATGTACGCAGGCGACGACGCAAGGCACAGCTTCGGTGGAGTCACCCGAGCTGAAAAACGTCTCTTCTCATCTCCACTTCACACATCTCCGCTTTGTTGGAGACTTAGCCTAATAGGTAAAGATGGGCAGACATCACGGGTGGTGCGGATGAGTAAGAGTGGGCATTGCACAGGTTGGTGCAAATGTCAAAATTACTCACTTTTTATAGTTACTTTTAACTATTGTAAGTTTACACTTGACCACCATCTCGCATTAAGTTAAGCGACTCGACTATGCGGTCTACGATGGAACGTACTCACCTAGAAGAACACGGTTCACACTCGATTTGAAGACGGATGAATCATATTATTTTACCAATAATTAATAGGTAAAACTATGTTTACCGCCGCGCCGTCTAGCCGGATCATCATCTCGCATGTCCTCGACATAAATATTTATGTTTGTATGTATATCTAGTTTCTAAGAACATACTGTTTTTAATTATGCTTTCGCTTTCCTTTAAAGCATATAGTGATGATAAACTACTACATCTGGACTTAGGAAATTACTCAAGACTGCTGGAACTCGGGGTCTTCTCTCGCAAGGAGAGAGTCAGGGCCATAATCCACCACGCTGACTCACTGCGAGTTGGTGGATGTCGCATGACTGTCGCATTCTAGGTACATGTCGGTTTCCTCACGATGTTTTCCTTCGCCGTTTTAAGTTAGCGGCATAACGCACATGACTCGAAAAGACAGTGGTGCGTGTGGGGTTTGAACCCGGGGTATCCAGATCGGTAGTAGCCGTTCGCCCAACTAGACCAGAGCAGCAGACAAGCACCCGACTAGAAAAGCTGTTGTAAATATACTTAATATTGTGTTCACTTTATCAGATAACTCCAACTGCATTCGCAAGTAAAGTTATCTGATATATTTAACAACTGCTGAAGTTCACAACTTGTAGCAGTACTTTTATAACAGGTACTAAAATCGCAATGAAAAGATAATCATTTATAAATAATTACTAAATATGATCTAACCGAAACCGACAAAGAGCTAATTTGCTTATCCTGGTGCAACTAATGGTAGTTGTAAATACTATAATAAGACCGCGGTCTGTCAAAAGATATCTTTTCTAATCGCTGTTTTTTTATATCTAAAGTGACGGAACGTGTAAAACATGCACCTGTCGGAAAGCAACACACCTGAACATCAGCACACGCATCTATTTCAATATGAAGAATCCGAACCACTGAATAGCTCTCCACCAAGCTCTATACTAGAGGTATAAGATTATTATTAATCTTTTTGCCTTGCAATTTCTCTTCTGAAGACATTTCAAACTGGAATGCAGTAGGTAACATTGGCATGTTGCTGTTTGGCGTTTGAATAACTGGTGAACGAGTACTTCTGCAGGCAAGTCATAACACTACACTGTTTTCCGAACATTTGCTTAAAGTTACTAGCTAGCTAAAAGCCACAAATTTCTGCGATAAAAAAACAGTAACCAAAAATTCTGTGACGTCAAAATAACTCAAAAGTCAAACGACCCTCAGGGATTATCGGGACGAGAATCGGTAAATCCAGGTAAATCCGTGGGGCGCTGCTAGTCATTATATTTAATTTAAAAAAATATTCAAAACTTACGCGACCTATCAACCTATCAAATTTTCAAGCTCAGTTAAATCAGTATACATTTCTTAATTTAAAGTTACCCACAAAACTTAGTACCTACCTACTTCGTCAATGCTGACAAACTTCTCAATTGAGGTTTGATTGTGGTCAATGTGCAAAATTCATGAGCATCACGTTTTAAAGCTTCACTACCATACCACATCTTATTACTGTTGAGGGGACTAACCGCCAAATTCAGCTTGATTGAAGAACTATGTATCACAATTATTAATTATGTATCTAATATTTACTAAATTATATCAGCAACTTGGATCCCATAGTACATTTTTCGGTTAGTTTAGGGCTAGATGGTGCTGTATACAAAAATATCGAAACAACTTATGCGGATCTTGTAACCTTTAAATGTCAAGTATTTAATAGTAAGTACAAGTAAGCCAAGAATCATTATTTCATCATCAAATTTTTAGCTCCAATCTTACTCTGACATCCGCTATAAAAATATTTTTGTATTTGAAACTGAAATGCCTTCAGCCGATAGCAGTCGTTCAAGGTCCTGAAAACATTATTTTATACAAAAGTGACACTAAACCTTTTACCGAATTCCTACTGTAATTCTTAGAAAAGAGAAATCTAAAGCTATTTAATTCTGATAACTAATCCGCGTAGCTAGTGATAATCCATGTCTTCAGGGATACCTCATTAAAAATCTAATAGTTAAATAATTTAGTTTAATTTTTTCTACTATAATTTTGTAGAGAAAATATAAATTATCGTTATAAAAAATTAAATACAACTAAATTAGATAATATTAAAAATTGGTTGAGTTTTTGTAATGGTTACACCAGTGTGGATGCTTTGTCCTTTAGCCACAACTTCATGATTTCTCAAAATATTCATAACTTTTTTCTTGCATTTCGATATTTGAGAGTCACAGTTAACTTGGTTTTTGACCAAGTTAAATTGTGTCCGACTATAATTTAATAACTACTTTTACTTAATTAAATTAAGGACAATTTTACTACTTTCTATAGAACTTCCGGGAGGTCGACAATATAATAGCAGGCGAATCGAATCATAGGCATCGGAACACGTCGCGTATACCCAATCATATAATAAATCAAATTTCATTAGTATTAACTAAATTAAATGTATTATTTCATCTGATTATTTTAATATATCGTGATATTAAAAAAAAAGAAAATAGAATTTCCCCAGCCTATTCAAAAAATGAACCGTTCGTTTTTTCGTAAACCACATCTTGACTTTGTAACTTCAACTTTAACAGTATAGTGGAACGTGAATTTAGATAATTATGAAATAAATAACTCAACAAAACATACAAACGCTAAGTAGAAAAATAAACTACAGGCAAAAACCAAGATAATGATAATAACTTCTCACTATTGTTTTCTTTTGTCCACCAATACGCAAAAATTACACCCGCAAGCGTAGATAAGTATCCAATTATAGTAATGGAAGACCATATATGTAGTTATAGTATATTTTCTAAGGCGTACACCTAACAACAAATTTATTTTAGAAACACATTCTCTACTTAAAAAACGTTAATTTCTGGTGAAACATTATATTGTGTAAAAACTAAAGCGTCGTGTGGCTACCTCTGGAAGATAAATAATATACGGCTACGGCTTTTAATTTAACTACACATGAAAAAACACAAGAGCAACTTTTGTCAATGTACGATTGTTTACGGAAAAACTCTCAGAGTTTAAAGCAAAATGTACTTACTAACCGAAACTTCCGGCTATACATACAAAGTATAGTCGGTACTTAACAAACTATGAACAGCACAATACCCCAGTACCAAACACAGTCAAACTTTACTTGAACTAGAACCTTTTGTTGATATAATGTGATATAAATTTCAAACTTGGATTTTGAACTGTAGGTACTTAAAACCGTAGACATGTAAACAAACTTAACAGATTGTGTAAATTTACTTTTGTTTTTTCAAAATAACTTAGGGGAACTTTGTGCAAACTGAGTATTTTATCAACACTTAGGCACAGCTGTTTTATTGATAGGTATCGGTAACTATTTGTAGTGATAGTAGCTACTTGTTTCAATTTTAGGAAAGTACGCGTTCTTGTTCTTTTAATGCCAAGTATTAATGTTGGAACAACGAGCCTTAAATTTTTTTATTTCGGGTTCTAGAAAAAGGAAGAAAGTTGTATCCAAACTGTCTGCCTCACAACTTATTGTACGAAATTTGGTCGGGTAGGTACTTATAAATAGTTATGTCTGCATCTCATAAACTCTGCCATATTGGGAACACTCTTCTTTTTCGCTTACCTATCTGCCTCACAAGAAAGATCTCTTGGAATATTTATCCCCCGGTTGTTTGTCCCTCGGCAGATTTTGCAAATAATTTTGACCTTTACTGCTTTGGAATAGTAATAAAAAAATTATACATGCAATTTACATTTGAGTATATTACAATTTCCACAATAATGGTACAATGATAAACGAAAGGCTTTGCATATAAGTAGGGGTAGGGGTAGGGTAGGGGGGTTGCGACAAATACATTAGTAGTAGGACATGCCCTACCTTATTATCTTGTTGAGTCCATCTAGTCTTTTGTTGTTCATAGCTGTGAAAGTAAGCAATAATGTTCCACTATTTGGTTTAATACAAATTTAAACAATCAACTTATTTAGTCGTTTAATTGGCAAAATAAGCAACGGTGACGGAATACAAAAATAATGTATTTTATATAATACTAAAGTCCTATACAAACATAAGTAAACCGAAGTTTATTACAGCATTCTGTTATTTATTGTAACATCTTTACAGCGTCCATACTCCAATACACTTTATGTTTATGTTTCCACAAGAAGATTCTTATTGCCGTATAATGTATTCCTCAAACAGTATATAATGGTATATTATAGTACCTAAAGCAGTTTCTTCAAGCCGACTGTTTTCTATTCATACCGCATCTGGCCATCGTAAACACTAAAATGAATAGCTTTTTTGTCGGTCTGTCTTCGAGCATAACGTCTACTGTTGTACTTTCGTAGACGAAACAGAGATAACCTTAAATGAAATATCGAAAATAAAAGTTCAAATCTGTGAAAAAACTCGTATAGAATTTGATAAATTTGTTGCGTTTAGTTTAAAAAATCTAACAAGAAATAAATAAAAATATTTAAGAAAGTGGGTACCTACATATAGTTTACAACAATATCTATACGGATACGGAGAACAATAATCACAAATGTACGCTAACTAAAAATTTATATTGAAGTCTTCAAAGTTATCAATACAAATCAATCCATTGCTAGACGTCAATTTCTCTCATGACTCACCAATCAGCCCGATTTTCCGCTTTTAACTTCCAACTGCCACTAGTTGCTATTCTTATATCGTAACTTTATTATGTCAAAAAGTGGCCTACACTACATTTACCGATTAGACGTAATATGGTCAGAGTCATCACCAAAAAATGTCACAGCGTAGCTTTTTCTTCAGAGTATGGATTATTTACAAATAAAATAAACGTTAATACAACCAATAGTTAAAAAATCTAAGTGAGTTAAGCTTTACTTCGCGCAAATACCAAGAACATAAATATATCTTGCCACTAACCACAAACACTTATTTCATAACTAATAAATGATACTCGCTTCTATTCGATAAAAATATATTATATATTCTGAATGAAACACATTTCTAAGGACAGAAACTCCAACTTAACGACGTACGTACTCGAAGTTTTTACAAAATTGAATGCACATGGGTGCGTAACAGATACTTTCAGTATGAAAGGCAACAGTGACCGCTACTCACCAGATATACCATATCGTCTCTATTCGTTTGATAATTGATACACAAAATATGAATATTTATCAATAAAATAGTTAATTAAATGGAAAATATATAAAAATAAAAATACATTGCAAAAATAGTTATACATTTTAATTTATTTGGAGTCCTGATGAATATTATAATATAACATGTATCTTGGGAGGAGGCCATCGGACTCTGAAATACAGCTTATAGGTTAGAAGTCAAAATAAAAGCGTGCGAAAAAAATGTTTTGTTAATTTAACCATACAGTTTTGTTACGCAATTTTGCAGTTTTGCAGTTGTTTTGCAGTTTTGTTGCAATGGAATATTTCATAGACGGTTTATAATTTGAATGAGTGGAATGTAATTTAGGACGACCAATAAACGAACATAAATTGGTTTTGCGGCACACATACTTAACAAGCTAATACCTAGTACAAACTATGCTTAGTTTGGACTTAATGTGGGGGGCCAAAGATATATTTAAGAAAATGTCTAGTTAAGCTTATTTATTTTAACCTCACAACTATTTCAGATACAAAAAAAATTATGTAATAATTAATAAATAACCTCACATTAATTTTATTAAATTAAAACTTAATTCATGAACTTATTTCAGAACTATTATAATATTATAACATACTTCAACATCGAATGAGCCTATAATAAATAAAATGTCTAGACACAATCCTTTTGGGATATTTATTGTGTTATAATACCTCTACATTTTTAAAAGGGCTCGGGATAGACATGAGCAGAGAACAGAAGTAGAGTCTAAAGGCCGATTTAAACTGAACGAACATAGAGCTAGAGCTGGAACAAGAGCATTCTTTCTCGATCTTTTAGTGTAAACGAAAGATCGTTCTTAGCGTTTTCCATATTAGATGTTCCATAGAACCTTTGCGAACGCAAACAAAACAACGAAAGAATGTTCTACGTTTGTTTACACCAAATGAATTTGATACAGTGGGGATAGAATGAGCATTCGCTCGTCTGATGTAAATCGGCCTTTACATACCCAACAGTGTATATTAAGGGCTGACAATGATACTATATTAGTTTGTGAAATTAGGTGTACCCACTTACAGATGTTAAGTGTCATGGTCCGTAATATTGGATTTGCTAGTCCCAACCGTGGATGGCATACAGATTTTGTGTTATTGTCATCAAGGAGAATTATTCAATAATGATGATGACTGTAGCAATTGGGCCCAGATGTCCTCGACCCATCAAACTTTCTATAAACATAGTTGCCTCCGTAAACGCGAGAAGACGCAGGAGTCTCAATAGCTCGACATGTAAGTCTATAATAAATGTTATAAGAGCGTTACTTAACATCAGCTGCCTATTTAGCGAATTTGGTAGATAATAAAATATATTTGGTAGTAAATAGTTTAAATTATAACGATTTGCCATATAGCCTCCTGTAACGGAGTTCATTCTCGTAACATTTCCATTACGAGTAAAGCATTAACTTAAGCAATTTTCCTCGACCAACTTCAAAAACAAACAAGTTAATTAGATTACTTGTTTTTAAAACATCTACTACTTCTTTTAAACCATTCGCGTTTACTTAAGCGTATGTTGAACAACATATTTCACTGTACCATCTACATGGCCTCTAACTAAGCAATGGTTGTACTATGCAAGTTAGATCGCTGATATAATGCTTATAGAACTTAGTACAATTACTGGATAAGCACCGGAGTTCATCTGAAGCCATAGGTGATATTCTAAAAACCACTTAACACAATAACACCGGCATTTAGTACGTAATTAAAGAAAATATAGTTTTCTTTGTAAGCTAACTGTAAAAGCAGAATCATTATCAGTAGTATTTGAAACGTACAAACTCTGGTTATTTTACTGGGTACTGGGAAAATTAAAACAAACGTTATAAAATTATTCTTCCTGTCTGCACTGCTTAAAACAGTGCGAGAGATTCTCTATACGTATAGGGATTGGATATAATTAATTAAGTTAAAACTCAACAGACGCTGTTCTATCTTTGTGGCTTTCTATTCATATAAAAGAAAGTAAGCATACATTTTATGATATAACTTTACAGTCTTTACAGTAAGGAAATGAATAGTTCGATTGTAGGGTTTGAACGGGTCGCTTGAATTAGGTAAAGTATTATTTTGCCGTAAATTATTTGTGAAATAAGTATTCATAAAGACAGTTCAAACACACCATTTTTGTTTGTTTTTTAATGCCAGCTGTCCTTTATGGAAATTAAAAAAAGAAACTAAATGTTGGAAAAAAATTAAATCAATAGTAGAGTATTTTATTCAAACAGGTGGCCTGCTACACTTCAAAAATTAAATAATACATAGTTTTTATTAGAAAAATCGTAAAAATTCAAATAAAACACACGAGAATAGTAAAAAAAATAGATAAATAAATAAAAATACAGGAATTAAACTAATTATTCTGGCAATGCGTGCTGTATCATATCGTATAACAAATATCTATTCCGAGAATTCTGCCTTAACCAAAACGTTAAAAATCCTTCGCCGTTAATAATGCAGTGACCTCTCCATATTATCTACGATTAAATCCACGGAAGGGCAACCCGCGTCCAACACCGGTGACGCTCGGATTTTATTTTATCAAATTACCAATTTGCCAATTCAAAGAATCGTATCTTATCCATGATAATGTTATAAATTATTTAGATACGTATTCGATTATAACACAATGTTTTAACTATGGAGATTTAGTGTCTTTATATGTCGGTGTTGGCGGACGTTATCATTTGAAATGTTAGTGCGTAAGGTCATTTTTATCGGGTTGTTCATTTATAGTGTTAATAGTGATGAGTGCGTTAGCTACACTTTCGAAGAAGGATTCGAAAGTATGTTTAATGACAACATTGGAGCATGTGCTAGCGTGCCGGGAGTTTGGGAAGCGATGCCATACACGTTGACGTCGGTAGACCCTCCTGATGAGATGAGTTCGATGTTTATAGCCCCTGAAACGCGACTGAGTTGTGTATCGTCGTTTGTTTTCACGATGTCTGCGCAAGGCGTGGTAGAATTCAACTTGTATATGTCTGGAGACTCTATGGATAACCAGCTTACGCTAATGGCCAGCCAGTACAACCCAACGGGGAGTCAACACAACTCTCTAGGAAATCTATTTGTACATCCCGGAGGTGCCAACTTTGTAAGCGGTTGGAATACGTACAGATTGACCCTCATTGGAACCGGAACTTTTCAAGGATTCGTGAGTATTTATATTACTAAGGAATTTGTTTGCATAATCTTAGTTATCGATAGTACCTAGTGTATACCATAATCTCTTGATAAGTAAAGGCTTTAGAAAGAAAAATGAACTCCCAAATACATATTTTTTTATTATATTATATATTATCTTAAAACAAAATTTTAAAAAAGTATGAATAAACAAAAACCAAAGATTTAAAAAAAAAAAATAATCGCTATAACCTAGTTTCAGCACATGTACAAATAAAAACAAAACCAAATCAATCAACCTTCTAATATTATATCTGCTTTGAAATAAAGTTTAAAATTGTAGTGTAAAAACAATTACGAAATATAAATAATAATGACATAACAAATTATCACACACAAATCACCTAAGTACATTTGATCCAAAGAACTACGGGCCCCTTAACGTTGCGCTATCATTTTTATGAATGAACATTTAATCCACAATGATAAAATTGATCCATTATTAAGTCTACATAATACGTACAAATAAGTGCCGTAGCTAATTATCTTAATTCGAATTTCCTGTATTGTTTTCGAAAGTGTAAGGGATTACGAGAAAGCCCACATGACAGTCCATTAATCGCACTCCAGATAAGGTCTTATGGAATGTAAAAAATTGAAGCTTTCAAATGTAGATTTCATACACTTTGAATAAGCAGCAAAGTTTCGTAAGAGAAACAATGAGATGTTTTCTAAATTCCTATCAAAATCAGTTCTCATTTGCTTCAAACGTAGTTTTAATGTTTCTTTTGTTAGAAAAAAAAACATATGTCAAATTATTGACACTGATGTATGTCAATAATTTGACATATTCTTCATCTATTCTGAAAATGATTCACAAACGCTGAGAAAGCAACTGCCAATGTTTGTCTATTGAGGTATATATTGGCAATGTTTTACATAGTCAAACAATCATTGGATTGTTTCATTTGACATGTAGTTGATGTAATAGAAAATGAAAGCGCGGCAATTCCTGCATGTTTATTGTTATTGCGAAAACAAAGATGTTAGTTTCAGTTCAGTTCTTGGTTTATGGCGTGTACGACTTCGTCATTATTCTGCCAGAAAGCGATGTTAGTTTTACGAAAGTTACCAATTAGCCCAATTGACATTGATAGAGCCTTTGATTTGGACAAAAATCATATTAGACGTCATGTACGCATACATTTTTATGATTAGTTATTATTTTTTATTCGGAAAACGTATAGTTACGAAATGAAAAGTTATTTCTTACCCATCACCAAAAATTAGAGATGGATATATAAACTTTTTTGAGATACCGATCAGAATACCGATACAAAAAAAACACGAATCAAGTACCGAAAACAGTAAAAAATATGTTATAGAGAGGATTTGACCAAGCTTATAATTTTTTTCAATAGAATAGATAAGGATACAAGCATAAGAAAGATAAATTATACTAAAGTTATGGTGCATTAATTAACACCTAAAAAGCAAATAATTGTATACCAACTTAATTTTTTTTAATGACTAGTATATAAAATGGATAGTAGGTATAATCATCTACTTGTCAATATTTAACAAAATAGATATAAGTAGATTATGTATACGATACATCTTCTGTAATGTTAATGACATCTACTAAATTATAACATTTTGTTTTTGTAAATCAGTTAGGTTTCACCTGTTAAAAAATAGAAACCGTCATGCTTTAAAGCCGGGTCACACAGAGGCGATCCGATAGCGATAGCGATAGCGATCCGAGACCGGATTTATTGTAATGTTCGAATTTGTATACAACCTGACACACAGCAAGCGGGCGCGATCCCATACTCGGATACGATCCGGATCGCTATCGCTATCGAATCGCCTCTGTGTGACCCGGCTTTTAGATAATATTTAATTTCAGGATTTTAAACTAAAAATAAAACACTTTATTTGTAAAATTTTACATGATCTCATATGACAACCAAATGTCAAAAGAAATAAAACCCAAATATTCCAGGGTGTTTAATTTAATATGAACTCTGCTTTCCACGATAGGTCCGTCTTTTGTCATAGGACACAGAATAAATATTCGTATCAAATACAAACAACTATAAGTCTGCAAATATTAAGTGTTATAACTTCATCTGTTCGTTATATCCTAATGTTGATGTTATGATTTTCCTGAATTGTATGTATCCTATATGGTGTGAACAATAAAGAATTTTCATTCAATCATTCGTTAATATCCGAAGGTACATACCTTGCAAACGGATAGAACGATCATCTGCCCGTGGATTGTCTCAGAAATGATATAGATGCACGAGAAATCTGTAATCTGCCAGGATATTATATTCTTTTAGTTCACTTCTAAAATTATAGAATAAAATTTAGAAAACACTACCTACCCCACACAGGGTTCCGCAGAAGTTGTACCAAGCCGAAAATAATGCATTTTGAACAGCTTTTCATCATCATTATCTTTCTCTTTTAACATATCCTGAGTATTGTGATCCATTAATGTTTTAATTTTAGGGTTCTTACCCTCATATCACAAAAAGATTAACTTTTTTTATAAAGAAAGCATTTTGGATTCGACAAGTGACAAAATGTTTTTAATGTCAGTTTAGTCAGTCATGCTTACGCATCACATACCTAACCTAGTGACTAAAAACATTTTACGTAACGTTTAAGTAAATTGCACTGTAAGTAACATGTACTAAAATCAGCATTAATAAAACAATGGCCAAAATGCTTCACACTGGCAATACTCCCATACTAATATTCTAAGACATTATAGCTATAAACTTACGTGAAGAAAAATTTGGTCCAAAAATATGTTCTATATGTGAACAATATTTGGATTTTCGTGAAACGGATTGAAATGAACATGTCTTAGTTCTTAGTGGTGCAAATTTCGTACCACTGGAAAAATTGAACCAATTTAAAGCATTTCCATTCAGCGTAGTAAGGCTATTAGCAAGCTAAGCTTCTAACTAGTTGTTGTGGAATAGCTAACACTTACGTAACACTTCGATTATTTTATCTTTAGACCTTCATCGCTCAGTGAATAATTTTGAAGTGCACTTTTTTAATTTAAATGCAAAGTAAAATAAAGTTACAATGTGGTCCACATAGTCTTTTTGTTTTAAATCCATTGTCCGTTAAGAACGAGCGAGACCAGACACAATACATAATAAATACATTTTAAGCAAAACAAGAAACTACAAATTATAATTCAGCAGGCCTACTACGAAGTCCGATAAACGATATATCGGCCGAACTTATGGACTTTTCCTACCACGAAAGACAATCGGTCGGTTGATCAGATCGGCCGTTTTGTTCGATCCGACCCTCATCCGACCTAAGTCTATAACTTCCGACCCGAAATGTATCGATCCGAATGTTTTTCAAAGGCTACAATCCGATTCAGCTGTGGGTCGGATCCGATAATTCGGAGTTTGTTTTTGTAGTAGACCTGCAGATTCATCTTACCCAAATCAACTTAAAAAAAATCCAAACAAACCGTAAAATTAGAAAGACTACAAATATATTGAGTGTTTTTTTCTCAAGCAATGGTAGTTTTCCGCCATTTTACAAACTTCACGTAATCACAATTTCGTCTCTTTGAAATCGTTTCACGCTGACGCGACGTGACAATCGCTGAAAATCAGACATTTGATTTTTAAATATTTAAATGCTCCTTCTTTGTTTTCAGGTGTCATTCCTGGGTGTTGTAGGGGCCAACTCAATAGTTTTGGTCGACTCGTTCCGCTATATTCCTCCAGACATGACCGGAGAAGACTGCCCGGTGTACGAAGCAGCAGAGACTACAACACCAATATCAACTACTGTAACAGAAACAACACTAACCGAAACCACAACTCCGATTTCAACTACTGTCGCTGAAACAACAGTAACAGAAACCACAACTCCGATTTCAACTACTGTCGCTGAAACAACAGTAACAGAAACCACAACTCCGATTTCAACTACTGTCGCTGAAACAACAGTAACAGAAACCACAACTCCGATTTCAACTACTGTCGCTGAAACAACTGTAACAGAAACCACAACTCCTATTTCAACTACTGTCGCTGAAACAACAGTAACAGAAACCACAACTCCTATTTCAACTACTGTCGCTGAAACAACAGTAACAGAAACCACAACTCCGATTTCAACTACTGTCGCTGAAACAACAGTAACAGAAACCACAACTCCGATTTCAACTACTGTCGCTGAAACAACAGTAACAGAAACCACAACTCCGATTTCAACTACTGTCGCTGAAACAACAGTAACAGAAACCACAACTCCGATTTCAACTACTGTCGCTGAAACAACAGTAACAGAAACCACAACTCCGATTTCAACTACTGTCGCTGAAACAACAGTAACAGAAACCACAACTCCGATTTCAACTTCTGTCGCTGAAACAACAGTAACAGAAACCACAACTCCGATTTCAACTACTGTCGCTGAAACAACAGTAACAGAAACCACAACTCCGATTTCAACTACTGTCGCTCAAACAACAGTAACAGAAACCACAACTCCTATTTCAACTACTGTCGCTGAAACAACAGTAACAGAAACCACAACTCCGATTTCAACTACTGTCGCTGAAACAACAGTAACAGAAACCACAACTCCGATTTCAACTACTGTCGCTGAAACAACAGTAACAGAAACCACAACTCCGATTTCAACTACTGTCGCTGAAACAACAGTAACAGAAACCACAACTCCGATTTCAACTACTGTCGCTGAAACAACAGTAACTGAAACCACAACTCCGATTTCAACTACTGTCACTGAAACAACAGTAACAGAAACTACAACTCCGATTTCAACTACTGTCGCTGAAACAACAGTAACAGAAACCACAACTCCGGCGTCAACAACTGTTACAGAAACCACTGTAACTGAAACAACTACCCCAATATCAACGACAGTAACAGAAACGACTCAAACTGAAACAACAACCCCAGCGTCAACAACAGTGACAGAAACCACTGTAACTGAAACAACTACCCCAATATCAACAACAGTAACAGAAACGACTCAAACTGAAACCACAACGCCTATTTCAACGACCGTTACAGAAACGACTCAAACTGAAACCACAACTCCTGTATCAACGACTGTTACAGAAACGATTCAAACTGAAACAACAACTCCTATATCAACAACGGTAACAGAAACCACTCAAACTGAAACAACAACTCCTATATCAACAACAGTGACGGAAAGCACTGTAACTGAAACAACAACTCCTGTTTCAACGACCGTTACAGAAACAACTCAAACTGAAACAACAACTCCTGTATCAACAACAGTGACAGAAACCACTCAAACTGAAACAACAACTCCTGTATCAACAACAGTGACAGAAACCACTCAAACTGAAACAACAACTCCTATCTCAACAACAGTGACAGAAACCACCGTAACTGAAACAATCACTCCAATATCAACAACCGTAACGGATACCACTCAAACTGAAACAACAACTCCTATGACAACAACTGTGACTGAAACAACTACCCCAATTTCAACAACAGTAACAGAAACAACTCAAACTGAAACAACAACGCCCATATCAACGACTGTTACAGAAACCACTCAAACCGAAACAACAACGCCTATATCAACAACAGTGACAGAAACCACTGTAACTGAAACAACCACTCCTGTATCAACAACTATAACAGAAACCACTCAAACTGAAACAACAACTCCTATATCAACAACAGTGACAGAAACCACTGAAACGGAACCGACGGCTATGATGTCAACAGTTTCAACGGATACCACAACAACTTTCACGGCTACAACCGGAACGGATACAGTTACATTAACTACCGTAACGGACCATACTCCAATAACAAGTACTGATACAAATTCCAATGAGAGTGTTGATCCCGTTGGGACCACAGAAACAAATGAAGAGCCAACAACAAACCCTGGCATAATTATAGATTACAATTTTTGGACTCCACTGACAATATCAATGGTAGTTATTCTCTGTTTTATTGCTGTAATTATAATAGCTATTATTGCATATTATATAGGTTACAGAAAGGCAAGTTCAAAGGATGAGATAGTAGACGTTGACTTAGAGAGTCTTCCGAATACTATTAGAGTACCACGAGTTAGACAGGCTTATTCCGATACAGGCTACAACCCATATAGTCGATTTTAATAGGACATTAAAGTGGTTCTAAAGACACATTTATTTACACTGTGTGTAAAAGCGTAAGGTTAAATACCAAGATCGATAAAATCGAGATTATAATTTTATTTGAAAATGTACGGATTAAATCATAATAACATTAAAGACACTCAATGAATAAACGTAAGTGGTAATAATAAGAAACGCCACTTTTAATAATTGATGTGGATCGTTTTACTGATGTACCTTATAGATCTTATAAATGGTAAGATACAATATAGGTTAAGCTATGATAATTCTTAGTTTCTAAAATTAGTTGCCTTCTTATCTCTTTTCTAGATATAAATCAATGGATTTAAAAATTGTTAAATGAAGGTCGAGTATTATAGATAGCATACCTAAGAGTATGTCCGTTTGTCAACAATATAATCGTTGCATGATTCACTTGCTGGCTACCAATGATATTATTATTTAGTTGTTAGGTTTAGGTTATTGACGTAGCTGGCTCTGAATCAGAATGATAAGTGATTTTTTAAAACTATAGATACGTCCGAAGGTATCAGCGTAATCTTTAGTCTAAGATTTTAAGTTTAATTAGGTGAAAATAATTTATTTGAACAATTACATGATATTTAGAAAGTTTGTAATTTTTTTCATTTCCTCACACTAAATTAATCCTTTCGGAATGCAAACTATGTTTGTACAGACAAACATGGGAGATACCTACGTAAACAAATACTAATGAAACCGGATTTCACGTTCTCTTCACACTCGAATAATAATAATTGAAGTGTAGGTATGTTATTTTACAATTGTAGATTAAAACATTGTCGAATCAACAACTACACAAAATATTATCGAAGATTAAGTCTAACTAGGATTATCTAAATGCAATTCTGACCAATCGAAGAATTAGGATAGTGATGTTATCAATCTTAATACCGTCTATAAATTCATTACATATCCTTTGAAGATATTATGTCATTATCATACAAACTGCTATCGGTGTAACACTTGCAAAGCATAAACTATGAGATGTTTCATTTTGTGGCAGTATTAGTTTTAGTTCGTAGTGTACTTTGTGAAGAGATCTCTCTTTTGGTGAATGAAGATAATGTGAAAAACTTCAAAGAATGTGTTGACAAAAGTGCATGGACTACAGTGGAATACTCTGATATCAAACTACATAGACCTGATTCAAATATCTCAGGCCTACGTGCAAATAATGAAAGTTGCTTACTCATACCGATATATCTAAAACGTAATAGTGTTCTAAAATTTGTCGTATATACTAAAACAGTTGACAAAAATAGTGGAATAACCATCTCAGTAAAGTTTGTAAACCAAAAATTTATGTCAAAGAATTACATTAAAAAGATACATTGTGATTTTCAAGAAGGATGGAAAGATATCTATCTGACAATCAACTCAAGTGGATTTGGCTATGTACGTATAAATAATTAAAATCAATTTGGGTTATAGAATCATAGCATGAAATCTATAACCCAATATATAAGTAGTTAAACAATTAGTGCTACCTTTGAATACAAAGGAACTCCCCGAATTCTAATTTGGACGCCGTTTTAGCTGAGGCAGTATCTAGTTCCAACTTATAGGAAGCATATTTTGAAAATGGAAATAAAATATTATCATGAAAGTAATATTAGGTTGTAGGTAAGGTAGGCAAAATAATGTTTATGATCAACTGAAACAGATAATTAGAATGATTGAAACTATTTATGGTAATAGTTATTTTAGGAGTAAATATATTGGTAATGACTAACAAAGTCTATCACGTAATGAGTCACCAGTCTTGTAGGATCTTTATCAATCTTTGATTATCTATGATTCACTACTGGACTTTTGAAATCGACTTAAGCTATCAAAAGTTTACCCTAATTGTCAATCAATCACCGTATTGCAAACATTTAAAGCCGGGTCACACAGAGGCGATCCGATAGTGATAGCGATCCGATAGCGAGACGGGATTTTTTGTAATGTTCGAATTTGTATGCAACCTGACACACAGCAAGCGGGCGCGATCCCATACTCGGTATCGGATCGCTATCGCTATCGGATCGCTATCGCTACCGGATCGCCTCTGTGTGACCCGGCCTTTAATAAACGCTAACGCAAACCAAAAAACTGTCACAAATAATACTGTTGTTACAAATAAATAAGTTATTGTTATTATAATTTAAGAGCAATATTTATTTCACTTGAAACAAAACTAGATGGCGTCAGTAAGCCTACAAACGTGATCATGAAACGAATTATTAGTTCCTCGACGTAATATTGAAATATGAAACTGCGTTGTCCATTGACTATTGTATATTTACGAATATAATTGTATGTGGTGTTGATGGTTATGTCACATTTATTTGAGAAAATTAATCAACATGAAAAATTTCAACGTTTTTGACGACAAACGAATTAGTATTGAGATTAAATCAAGTTCTGTTAACGGCGGCAAGTAAATAACAATATTGAAATATTATGCAATCGGCGCTAACAACAAATACTTAGAATTTCACAGGAAAACAGTTACCTATATATAATAACTCTTTGTAGGATAGATTAAATCATATTTCGCTATAACTAGAAATTATTACACCAAATTTAAATTATAATTCTTTATCTTTGCAGATCAATCTACTAGGATACAGCAGAGACAACGAAATGGTTTTAGTTGATTCTGTTCGTTTTACATTTAACAATAGTATTGATAGCACCGACAAAGATTTCGTAATCGATGGAAAACACGAAATTGACATAAAACAAAACGTTGATAGTAATCAAAAGAGTAATAAATTAAACTATACGTCAAACGAAGCTACGAATGACTATGCAAGAAGTGAAGACAATACTAATAGAGATACATATAATTCTAATACTTTAGGAACATGGACGATTATATTGATCTCATTAGGATGTGTAACAGTAACAGCTTTAATAGCAGTTTGTGCTTATTACTTGGGAAAGTTTAGTGCTAAACCAAAGATTATACCAGTCGTCTATGACGTGGAACCACCAAGAGTTGACATTTTGCCTCGGGTGACAGGGACTGTAGAACCATCCCCGTATAATTACAACTAGAGGTTAATGTTAGACTGTCCTGATGGCTTATTTGATAGTATTTTGCCCGTGGTGGCAAAGGTCGTGCGTTTGATTCTTACCCAGGACTAATACCTATTTTTATTATGAATACAAATTTCATAATTATGTATTTATGATACATAGACATTATATAAGTATTATATGAGCTCTCTGACTCTAGTAGTTCGAGCTTTGCTTAGATTGGTGCTAGAATGCTTTGTGTGAGAAATTATCCTAAATGTATTATTTAATTTTGGCTAAATTCAACCTTATAAGCAAAGGACAAGCAAAATTTCGTGGAAACATAAGGAAAGATGGTGTCAAAGTACTTAATATTTACGTTATACAAATTTATTGCTTTATTTAATGATAATTAGAAACTACTAAACACTTAACAATTATCGTAACAAAAATGTTATCTTTTTAAAATAGAAAATGAAAATTGCCTGTACTTCTGAACATCTAACTTCGTATTCAATTCTAGAAAAATTAAGACATGTTGTTTAAAATCTGCATATTTCAAAACAGGTAGGTACCTAGACAGTAAAACAACACTTTAATAGAATAAAAAAATACGAACAAAATATTACACATAAATGTTGATCGCCACAAAAGTTGATCTGATCGCTAAGAAAGATCTCATCCAATTTTAATACTTAATTAATATTTAAATACAAATTAAGAAGAAGATTTTACAAAAAAAATAATTTTACGATTACTAAATGCAGGCGATAAAATTTATACTTTGCTTCCCTTCACTTCCCGCGGACATCCTACGGTCCATAAATCCATATGGGCTTACAGCATTTAAAAATACCTAATACTAATGTTCTCTCTTTGGATTTAGCTGAAAATAAAACAGATAATTAAATTTATGCCATAGGCCATTGTTTGGCAATACTCGCAAGACAGCGGGAATGTACAATGAAAATAATGACTCTTACTATATAAAACCAAATTCGAACGTATTCGCCTAAATTTATAAATGCCAAGTTCGACTCGGAAAGTCCGTCGATTTGATACATGCCACATTTCTTTCAACGCTTCAACCGCTTTTTGTTTTAATTTCTATTAATAGAATAAAGTAAACTGATAGTCACTGTCACTTACACTAAAACATGTCTACTTAAAACTTAAAGTAGGTACAACATTTTCTTGGCCATTCCATAAATAATTAAAATTAAAATATTAGCTTAACCTACAAAAGTGCAGGGTGTTTATGTTAAATAAAAATGCAGTTTAATATTCTAAATCATTTTGATTTAGATCATTTAGTTCTGAAACATCATTATGCTTATAATGATTATAAATATAATTATAGTCGCATTTCATGTTCAATTATTATAAGTAAATTAATTTTAGTTCTAAAAATAATTACATTATTGTGTGGTGTAACCGCCAGCAAGCTTAGCGGTTTTCTTTCTGGTTGTGAGTTAGACCAACTTAATTTTGTTTAGGCCTCCAACAGTGTATGGCTAATTCAGAAGCGCTTAACAGAAATAGTTAGGTATCTGAACTATGTACATAGATTTCATTGTAAATTACTTTTGATAATGTAGGCTCTGTCCGATAAGTATGCTATAAATTATATTATATCGAATATTTCAGACTCATAATTTATTGTATTATTTAAGTTAAATAAATTGGTTATTATTTTAATTTATTTTATTTCAGTCGAAATAATTAAGTATCGACTCATAACAGTGGCTCACGAGATTAACTTATCACGTCACACCTAAGAATGTCTAATCCCTGAAGGTATGTCGATAATTAAGGCTGATAAACGATGTATAGACACAAAATGAATCCCACTCGACAACATAATGTTACAAATCAAAACACAAAAACAAATTGATGAAGTTAAAAGATAATTTTAAAATATCACTGTAGTTCACTATGCTCGTATAATCAGTATAATTATTAAATAAGTATTATTATTTACTTGGTTGCCTGAATAATATTTCCATTCGCCACTTGTGGCGCTAGTTTGTAAGTGATTCGCTTTAATATATCTGTTTGTTTGCTTCACAATCATCATCATCATATCAGCCGCAGTACGGCCTACTGTCCACGCACGCGTCTTTGACACGCCTGAGTATTTTCCACGTTAAACTTGGCCAGATTAATAAATAAATAAATAAATAAATATTGGTGGACAATTCACACACAACACCATCTGACCCCAAACTAAGCAAAGCTTGTGTGATGGCGGCCAGATAGCTGATATAATACTTATATAGTTTTAAATACATACTTATTATACATAGAAACACCCAGACACAGTGCAAACATTTGAATTCATCACACAAATATTTGCACTGGGTGGGGATCGAACCCACGACCCTCGGCTTCGCAGGCTGTGCTACTACCAACTAAGCCACGAGGTCAGTCAAGTCAAGATTGGCATTATCTGTCTCTATATTTCTCTGACACATACAAGTTCAAGTTTGTACGATACTTATTATCGTACAATAAAATGTTAAATATGTATACTACATACAAAGAGTATACATTTTTATAAAGTTTATATATAAATGTATACTCTTTTTTTATTTTTTTTAAATTGACGTGTAAATTCTATATTTATGAATAAAGAACTTTGACTTTATCTTTGTACCACTGACAATTTGAAATCCTACTTCCTACTAATATTATAAATGTCAATGTATGGATGTTTGGATGTTTGTTGCTCAATCACGTCCTAACGTATGAACGGATCGGGCTGAAATTTGGAACACAGATAGATTATAGTCTGGAAGAACACATAGGCTACTTTTTATCCCGAAAAAACAACGGGAACAACGGGAACGGGAACTTCGCGGGTAACACCGCGGGGCGCTGCTAGTAAATAATAATTATTAGTTAGATGCTATGGATAGGCCATAGTTGTATGGTAATTTTTTTACGTATTGTGATAGTTTGAAATGTAAATAGTTATTTTATACCTGTATAGTATAATATCGGTCAAAACAAGAATGACCTTAAACCTTACGACTGTTGGTATAAGACTGACTCACCAAACCGTAGGCGACAGTTGACATTGGATGGACTAGCTGGTATTTCCCTTACGTGATCATTTCATAATATTATTATGTGGTTTTGTATCGTTATTTAAAGTAGGGCGTGACCTCTGATTCTAGTCTAGTTTGTATATTTTAATATAAAAGTTTTAGAGTTATTATAGAGGTATACAATTTTAATTGATAATTTTACTCAGGGTAGCGATTCTGAAACCATTCGGTTGCATCCGACACGGAATCTCATCTCTCGGTCTTTGTCATGCGAAACAGATAAGACAAAGACCGAGAGATGAGATTCCGTGTCAGATGCAACCGAATGGTTTCAGAATCGCTACCCAGAACTGCGCCCTAAACGACTATAACAATCGACGTAGCTCAGAAAGCTGCCAACCTTGAATCTATGTCAAAATACTTATGGGTAAACTCTACTACTGACTGAATCACAAAAGGTTGAACGACTGTGTCTGTTAGACCAACACAGAAAGAGACGGAAAGATTAACTAAAAACATACCTACAACCGATTGAGAACTTATTCCTGTCTTGAAGTCGACAAAAAAAAAGATTGGCATGCAATAGCTGTCAGCTGAGATTAGTGGAATTCTAACCAGTGGAGGTCTAATTTTATAAAAATAAAAATTGGCAGTTATAGGACCTGCCGATGGTAGTGGAAACTTATAACTCAGAATTTGATAGGTTACTTTGGAAACTACGCGAGTGAAACCGGAGGGCGTGGCCATGAGCAAGGCCATCTAGGTCAATGGCCATGGTCCCGAGTTTACCCGAAGATTTATTATCATCCACGAGCATGATGCTAGAATTCAATTCACAGCCCACGAAAAATCTGTCTGTGGCGCGCCAAAACAATTTTTCACTTATTTTACTTATTTTCACATTTTATAATATTTATTATTTTATAAAATTAAAATGCTCATAGCTTGAAACATCTTTTCATGGTTGATATTCCAAAAACTAGAATAAAGAGGTCCGGCTATTTTTTTCCAAGAACATCGAAATGGTATCTTCAGCAGCAAACAAATGACGTTGTAGAAAAAAATCATTTGAGGAAAATAATTAAAAAAAAAGATAGCCTCGACATAACGACAGCTAAGAACTTATATCTTGATCTCGTCAGTTATCAAACAAACAAATTACATATCAAAATCATTTATTTTGTTTAGCAGCAATGATGACAAAGCCACGTACAAGTACAGACAAGTGTTCAAATAATTATATATTTATGCGGATGAACTGCAAGATCGACTACTGCAAGGCCTTGGATCTAAACAACATACAGATCGAACACAAAACAACATCCTGCTGAAACACAAGACGTTGGGGTAATTGTGCTCACCAAATATCTAGGACTAACCTAACTAATATAACTAATATCTAGGACCAAATATGGAGGACTGCTGCTCTGAACCGGGAAAATTGGAAGGAGGGGAGAGAGGCCTTTGCTCTGCAATGGGACAATTTATAGGCTGAGATAATAATAATTATAAAAAATCTAGGTATCTAACATGTTATTATTATATATACTCGTATTAAACTCATAGCACAACCAAATAGAGGATGACCAAGAGGATGAAGAATCAGATGACATCGTATTTATAACACAATAGAATAAAAAACAGAAATTAATACAGGATAATAATAATAATAATAATAAGCCCCCTAAAGTCAACCACACGTCCGAATCGAACATCTGATTACGTGGGGGGCGGACAACGCAATTTTGAAATTACTGGTGCGGCCAACGTGGCTCTGGAGTAGGTAGGGAGTATGTAGGTAAGTTAGTAGGGTAAGTAGTAAAAGTAAGTTAAGTATATAAGTAGGTAATACGTATTATCGACAAGACAAGCTATCTGGAGCTTGTGAACTTGTAAGTTCTTGTAAGGTTTAGATAGAACAGGCGGCATTAGTGTAGGATGTCGGCTTAGGGTGGCGGCGGATGAGTATCTAGCATACCAACGGTGGCGCTCGCGAGCTCAGTCAGTGTAGCTCACTACACACTTGTATACTTTGGACAAGTGATACAAGTTATTTGCAGTCCACAACCTCGTAATGATGATAAGCACAACAATAAACAAGCCCCAAGTGCCCGGCGACGCTGCGGGAGAGGCCGATGACAGTAGGTTGCGATCTCGTAGGGTCAGGGGCGAGGTGAATCTCCGGGCGGGATTCTTAAACTGTCAGACGACTAATGCTTCACGTAACCTGGATTCCGAAATAAGCTCAACGACATCGGCTGAGGAAGTGGCACAAGATGCAAGTAACAGCATTCTTGTACCCACCAAGGCAAAATCTAGTGTGCGAAAAAAGTGGACGGAAGAGATGAACAAATTTATATTGCGCACTTACTACATAATAACCAACATGGAAAATAACACAAGAACATACTTAACCGAGTTACACGAAAAATTTACAAATACATTTCCAAATATGCAAGTTTCTAAACAGAGAGTAGGAGACCAACGCCGAGCAATTTTCAGGAGTAACCTTTTAACTATAGATCAAATACAGGAAATAAAACATGAAACAGAAAAATATCTTAGTCATTCACAACAAAACGAGTTCAACTACCAAGACAATGTGTTAGATATAAGATCAAGAAATTATAGTTTGCAAATCATCAACGAGATTAATAACGAACAAGATCACACACAATTACTAGAAGTACATCAATCTAACGAGGGTGTAAGGGGGAAGCGTATATCATCTAGTTTCCTCAAATGTCAACCTCCCCTGCACGTGGTGCACCCTGCTGCCAACTAACGAGGCTCTGACGACCGAACCAATGGCGGTATATCCATTTAAAAGCCAGTCCTAAATTGACCAGGCCAGTGACGGGCAGCGGCGTCACTGGTGCAAAGGGCTGGCCCCGCGGTCACCAACCCGCCTGCCAAGCGTGGTGACTATGGCAAACACCCCCCCTTATGAAAGACACAAATAAGAAACGGCCCCTAGTCCCCGGCGGCTCCGCTATTCCAGGCACTGGTGGCAGCCTTGGTTCCGGCAGAGCATGGGGTGCAAAGAATCTCCGGCAGATGCCCCGCCACCAAACCCCACGACTCGACCTGGCAACTTATAATGCACGGACGCTGAGGGCTGACGAAAAGATTGTGGAGTTGGAAGAAGAAGTGGACAAGTTGCGCTGGGATATTATAGGGTTATCCGAAGTCCGAAGACAGGGCGAGGGCAGGATAACCCTCGATTCCGGCAACTTGTTCTACTACCGGGAGGGAGATCAACAATCCCAAGGGGGTGTCGGGTTTATCGTCCGCAAGTCTCTTGTTAACAACGTGATAATGATCGAGAGTGTGTCGAACAGGGTTGTATACCTTGTACTTAAAATTACCGACCGATACTCATTGAAGGTAATACAGGTATACGCACCGACCTCGACACATCCCGACGAAGAGGTTGAGGCCATGTATGAGGACATCTCCAAAGCCATACATGTCTCGCCAACACATTTCACAGTTGTGATGGGAGACTTGAACGCGAAACTGGGGAAACGTAGCGGTGATGAGTTGAGAGTAGGGCAATTCGGATATGGGCAGCGGAACCCAAGAGGGCAACGTCTAGCTGATTTCTTGGAAAGGGAGAGCCTCTTTATGATGAACTCCTTTTTCAAGAAACAGCCACAACGAAAATGGACATGGATTAGCCCAGATGGTTCCACAAAAAATGAGATCGACTTCATTATGACGACTAAACGGCAAATATTCAGCGATGTCTCTGTGATCAGTAAGGTCAAAACCGGCAGCGATCACCGTATGGTAAGAGGCACGCTGAATCTAAACACTAAGTTCGAAAGGTCACGTCTAATGAAGTCCACGCTCCGACCAAGTTCTGCTCAAATTGAGAATCCCGATAACTTTCAACTCGAACTTCAAAACCGCTTCGAGTCCCTAAATGAGTGCGTAACGGCGGATGAAATTAATGACAGGCTAGTGGAAACTGTTCACGCGGTCGGCAGAAAATTCTACAAGAGCCGACGCCAAAATAGAACACAAAAACTCTCCGATCATACTCTGAATCTCATGGCGGTTAGGCGAGGTATGCGGTTGCAGTCTTCGGTAGACATGACGGTCTACAGACGGCTCAATAGACAGATTTCTACTTGTGTGCGACGCGACATACGCTGCTACAATACTATGAGTATTGAAGAAGCGATTAAGCGGAACAAAGGCTCGAAAGTGTTCGCAAGAAATCTGTCTCTTGGGCAAAGTCAATTGACCAAATTGAAAACCGATGATGGCAACGTCACCTCGTCGAAGCCCGAGATTTTAGAGGAGATCGAGAAGTTCTATGAACAGTTATACACCTCTGCGCAAGCACAACCTGTCGTTAATATGGCTAAAGACCCCAGAGCCAAGCTGACCCGACACTTTACCGAAGATATCCCGGAAGTCAGCCTGTACGAGATTAGGATGGCCCTCAAGCAACTTAAAAACAACAAGGCACCTGGCGACGACGGAATTACGACTGAGCTTCTGAGAGCGGGTGGAAAACCGGTACTTAAAGTCCTCCAGAAGCTGTTCGACTCCGTCATACTTGACGGTAATACGCCAGAAGCGTGGAGCAGAAGTGTGGTGGTGCTCTTCTTCAAAAAAGGTGACAACACCTTGTTGAAGAATTACAGACCCATCTCACTTCTGAGCCACGTTTATAAGTTGTTTTCGAGGGTAATCACGAATCGTCTCGCACGCAGGTTTGACGACTTCCAGCCACCCGAACAAGCCGGTTTCCGAAAAGGCTATAGTACCATAGACCACATCCATACGCTTCGGCAGATTATACAGAAAACCGAGGAGTATAATCGGCCACTATGTATAGCGTATGTGGACTATGAGAAAGCCTTCGATTCCATCGAGACCTGGGCAGTGCTTCAGTCTCTCCAGCGATGCCGCATGGACTATCGCTATATCGAAGTGTTGAAGTGTATTTACAGCAAAGCCACAATGTCTGTTCGATTACAGGACCAGTGCACAAAACATATCCAGCTACAGAAAGGCGTGAGGCAGGGAGATGTTATATCTCCGAAACTGTTCACTGCCGCGCTGGAAGATGTTTTCAAGTTACTGGACTGGAACGGACATGGCATTAATATCAACGGCGAATGTATCACTCACCTTCGGTTTGCCGACGACATAGTCATTGTGGCGGAGTCGCTGGAGGACCTCGGTGCTATGCTCAGAGACCTCAGTAGAGTATCCCAACAGGTAGGTTTGAGGATGAATATGGACAAGACGAAGGTCATGTCAAATGTTCATGTCTCACCTGTACCGGTTATTGTTGGGAATACCACACTCGAAGTTGTTGACGAATACGTCTACCTGGGTCAAAAGATCCAATTAGGTAGATCCAACTTCGACAAAGAGGTCCAGCGAAGGATCCAACTCGGATGGGCAGCGTTCGGGAAACTACGGCACATCTTGGAGTCCAAAATACCCCAATGCTTGAAGACGAAAGTCTTCAATCAGTGCGTGTTGCCAGTGATGACTTACGGAACTGAGACGTGGTCCTTAACTGTGGGCCTCATAACAAAGCTCAAAGTCACACAGCGAGCTATGGAGAGAGCGATGCTCGGAGTCTCTTTGCGCGACAGAATCCGGAATGAGGATATTCGCAAAAGAACGAAAGTAGCCGACATAGCTCGAAGAGTAAGCAAGCTGAAGTGGCAATGGGCAGGCCACATCGCTCGCAGAACTGACAACCGATGGGGAAGAAAGGTTCTCGAGTGGCGACCACGAACCGGAAGACGCAGTGTTGGACGGCCTCCCACTAGATGGACAGACGACCTCACAAAGGTCGCTGGAAACCGCTGGTTGCAGGTTGCGCAGGACCGTTCGTTGTGGAAATCTAGGGGGGAGGCCTATGTCCAACAGTGGACGTCTTGCGGCTGATGAATGAACATCAATCTAATAGCATTACATTCAACAAGGAGCCCCAAGAGGGCTCCCCAGCTAGAAGTGCTTCACAGGTAGCCTTGTCGGCACTGAAACCTGCGACCACCAAGGCTGGTAAACCACGTGTACGCATGAAGTGGACATCAGATATCAACATATTCATAATGCGTACATATTTCAAAGTTACAGAACTAGAAACAAACTTAACAAGCTACAGGCAACAGCTTTATGACGAATTTTCTCAGCATTATCCGGATCTGAACGTCTCAGAACAGCGACTCTCAGACCAAAGAAGAGCGATAGTTAATAACGGGTTCCTTACACAAGAACAAATTAAGAGTATTAGAGATGAAGTAGCTAAAGAACTAGAGGATAATGAAACACATAACCAGAGAAGAAGTCAAGTAACTACACAAACACAATATCGAAACAATAGACAATATTATCATTCTAACATCATAAATAAAACACAGCCAACACCTGACATACTGACTAATAATACAACTGAACTTGATATTGGCACACAGATAATTATACCCACAACCAACTCTGATATACAATGTTATTTTACACCATTATCTTTTGCAAGCCAAGAGTCATCATCTACAGTTAATGAACATTTAACAAACCAACCAAGCAATAACTTTTGCACAAACCTAATAAAATACCTCGATACTGACCCCACAGATAGACCTCGGCTTCCAAAAATAAAACAATCCCGAATACTTACTGAAGTAATTTTTATATTCAACAAAATAATCTTACCAAAACACATACCACACTTAATAGATATACACCAAACGCACACACTTATATACTGTTGTGCTTTAACTATCGCAGAACACTTTAAACTCAAAACTCAGAATAGAATAGGATCCAATACACAAAAGCAAACTAACAAACCTAGATGGCAACTAAGACTAGAAAAAGACATTGATCATTTAAGAAGAGACATTGGTAGGCTAACGCAATACAAAAACGGAAACAGAGGTCATAAATTAACTAAAAATGTAAATAAAATTATAGACAATAACAGAACACATAGTAGTCATGAAGATTTCAACAAAAAAGTTGCAGATTTTTTAGACACTTTGAAACAAAAGCTATCTGTTAAGACCCACAGATTATCGAGGTATAAAAAATCATTAGACAGAAAAGAAAATAATAAAGTGTTTCAAACAAACGAAAAGCAGTTCTATAGAAAACTTAAAATAAACACCACAATAAACGAAACTCCTTCAGAAAAAGATTTAACTGACTTTTGGTCAAAAATATGGTCGAAGTCTGACAACCAAAGTAATATCGAACATCTTAATAATGAGTGGATAGATAGAGAAAATGAAAGAGTTCAAAACGTAGAAGAAATGTCATTTGAAAATATAAGCACAGAAGAATTAACCAAAATAATAAATAGAACACACAATTGGAAAGCACCTGGATGTGATCATATCCAAAATTATTGGTTCAAAAAACTTATTAGCGTACATAACATCCTAGCAAAGCAAATCACAGAAATAATAAAAGGTGAGTCCACCTTACCCACATTTTTAACCAAAGGAATAACATTTATGTTACCCAAAAGTAAGAAAACCAAAGACCCAACACAATATAGACCCATAACATGCCTCCCAACGCTTTACAAAATAATAACATCATTTATCGCAAATAGAATTAATAATCACATAGAAGAAAACAATATACTAGCAGAGGAACAAAAAGGGTGTAGACGTTATCATATGGGATGCAAAGAACAATTAATAATAGACTCAACCATTTTAAATCACGCTAATAAAAGTAAAAAAGATCTGTACATCACATATATAGATTACAAAAAGGCATTTGACAGCGTACCACATTCTTGGCTTATAAAAATATTAGAAATATATAAAGTAAACTCAAAAATTTTACATTTCATAAAAAACACCATGCAACACTGGAGGACCTCCTTATACTTAAGAGCTGAATCAAACACAATTGTAACTAAAGAAATAGCTATCAAAAAAGGGATATTTCAAGGAGACTCTTTGAGTGCTGTCTGGTTTTGTCTGGCCCTAAATCCATTGTCACATGAACTCATAGAAAGCAATAGTGGATTTGACATAAAAAATGGAAGACAAAAATTAGCACAACTAACTCATTTACTTTACATGGATGACATAAAATTATACTCTAGTAGTGACAGCAACATGACAAACTTGCTAAACATCACAACACAATTTTCAAGAGACATTGAAATGGAATTAGGTCTAGATAAATGCAGGAAACTTAACATTAAAAAGGGAAAAATTATTGAGGGAGACTACAACATCGATGAAGATCAACAAATAACAGCAATGAACAACGAAGAAATGTATAAATATTTGGGATACAATCAATCAAAAAATTTAGATCATACCAATATCAAACAAAAACTTAAAAATGAATACTTGAACAGGCTGAACTCACTTTGCAAAACTCAATTAGTAGGTAAAAATCTGTTTAAATCTATAAATACATGCGCAATTCCAATTTTAACATATTCATTTGGTGTGATAAAATGGACTAAATCTGACTTAATTGCTTTAGAGACCAAAACAAGAACCACTCTAACACAGTATAGATACCATCACCCAAAGTCAGCAAAAGAACGTATAACCATTCCTCGCCGAGAAGGAGGGAGGGGCATGATAGACATAACTCTGTTACACCATAGACAATTACAAAAACTCCGTCATTTCTTCAGCTATAAGAAATCATTTAGTTCATTGCATAAGGCCACAGTTATAATAGATAAAAGCTTCACCCCACTAAATCTGAGTTCAGAAAATGTAGAATCAATAGATATAAACCAATACCTCCAAAATAAGATAAATACCTGGAATAGCAAAGAGCTGCATGGAAGATATTTAAAAGATTTAAATCAACCTGGCATCGACAAGACAGCTTCACAAAAATGGTTAGAATATAGTGGGTTATTTCCTGAAACTGAGGGCTTTCTCATAGCAATACAGGATCAAGTGATTGCAACAAAAAACTACAGAAAATTTATAATTAAAGATAATACATTACATAACGATTTATGTAGGAAATGCCGTAGTAAACCCGAAACAATTCAACACATTACAGGAGCATGTGTGACGCTCACAAAAAATGATTACACTCACAGACACAACCAAATAGTTAATATAATTCATCAAAAACTTTGTATCAAACACAAACTCAGTAACACCACTCCTACACCATACTACAAATACTCACCACAAGCTGTCTTAGAAAATTCCACCCACAAAATTTATTACGATCGTACTATACTAACAGACCACACAATATACAACAATAGGCCTGACATCACACTAATCGACAAAGTAAACAAACACGTATTTTTAATTGACGTAGCAATACCTAACACAAATAATATTCAAAGTACAATATCTGAGAAAATAAGGAAATACACTGAACTGCAACAAGAAGTAAAAAGAATCTGGAAAATGAACACAGTAACAATAGTACCAATAGTAATATCAACAATAGGAGTAATTCCCAACCATATATTTTGGAGCCTAAATACACTTGAGCTGCATAAACTAACATACATTCAGCTACAAAAAGCAGCTATACTTAATACATGCCGAATAGTTAGGAAATTTTTACAACTAGACACGGATAATGCTGACCCAAATCTCGAATCAACGGGATAACACTTGGTACCCACCCGTGTTATTTCAATTTACCAGGACAAAAATCCTGAGAAACAAAAGTTTAAACTCATAATAATAATAATAAAAATTCTTTATTACACCACAAAAAAATTACATATTTATACAGTGAAGTCTTAACGTATGTATACTTTACTAGACTTATGTTTAAACTTTTCTTATGTCTACGTTAAGCTAACTTATTAAATAAATGCAGAGATGCAGTGTAAAGGGCGGCCTTATTGCTTTAAGCAATTTCTTCCAGGCAACCTTTGCATGGAAAGCCTACGACAAAAATAGTGCATAAGTGGTGTAGAATGGCTATTAAATAGCTACAGTGAACTAGTCAGAAATATGAATAGCAAAATATAAATATAAAAATAAATACATCCGAAGTTATATACATAAAATAATACAAATATAACTTACACACATAAATATATACAAGATAGTTTAAAATGAGGAATGATGAAGGATGAGGAAGAAGATAACCTCTCTCGAAGCGGCCAGTTTGTACGGGTCAACTTTTAAAATGTTTTGTATCAACTTATATACTACCTGCAAACACCAATAAAGATTGTTGTATATGTGTTCAGTAAATTAATTTTAATTATTTAATTTCTAGTAATTTAGACAGCAAACTCATCATCATCATCAACAGCCCACTAAACGTTCCCACTGCTGGGACTCGGGGCCTTCTCTCGTAAAGAGAGAGTTAAGGCCATAATCCACCACGCTGGCCCAGTGCGGGATGGTGGATGACACATGACTTCGAAAGATTCTAGGTACACGTCGGTTTCCTCACGATGTTTTCCTTCACCGTTTTAAGTTAGCGGCATTACGCACATGACTTCGAAAAGACAGTGGTAAGTGTGGGGTTTGAACCCGGGGTCTCCGGATCGGCAGGCGCCGTTCTCCCGACTAGACCAGCCGTAACTAACAGCAAATTATTACATTTTAATTATATTATTTCTAGTAGTTTCTAGGTCCCTAGTACCATTAGGGGATTTTCACCTCAAATTCAAAAAGAACTCACTTAGCCTTCATCCAGTACATTATTACGTATATCATTACACAGATACAACGATAATGAATCATATCAAGTGTTGCAATCTTCTTCGGAAAAAATAATAATCGATGTACAATCCGTATTAATTACCTAGTTACAAAATTATTTACGACAGCTTCTTGCGATCAAGAAAAACCCAACACGCTCTTGACACAAATATCGCTGGAAAGGAGTAATAGGGTAATGATATGACTAACCAAGGCCTGGGACAGGGTTAGGTGGAAGATGCACTGAGCTGAAAGGGTGATTTATAGAAAACTAGTGGCCCGTTCCGGCTTCGCTCGGATATTGTCATATAAAGACTGAACCCGTGAAAGTGGCGCGGAAACTATATCGATTCGGCACCGAATATGACTCATCATGTGAAAACAATGAATTTTTTTTTTATCTACCCTCAAAAATTTTGAGGTTAGTTTTGACAAAACAAGTCATAAGAGAAGGTTTACCAACTAAAAATGTTTCGCGGAAATAGAAAAATTGGCAGTGAAAAGAACTGCCGATAGAAGTGAAAACTAATAACTCAGAATTTTATAGCTAACCTTGGAAACTACATTGGTGTAACCGGAGGGCGTGGCCTCGCCATCTTGGCATGGCCATCTAGAAATGCGTCAGCATTTCCCATTGGCTAATGCGTTTCTAGATGGCCATGTCATGATGGCCTGTCAATGCCCTTTCAGCATTTCCCATTGGCAAACGTATTTCTAGATAGCCAATAGCCATGGTCCCGAGTTTACCCGAAGCTTTCTTATCATAGCCGAGCGTGACGAATGAATTCAATTCACAGCCCACGAAAAATCTGTCTAGGCGCGCCTAAAGAAGTTTTCACTTCAAAAATCTATAAACTAGTAAATGAACAGAATTCGTCTTAAATTTGCTTTTGATCACGAGTTAATCGAAATAAAAACTATCCGACCTTTGAAATTGGACCAAATTACACAGAAATGACACAACTGTCGTGAATATCGGTTGACTTGTTGAAGAGTTTATTGGGAACTAGCTTCATGACACTGGATTTTTATATACCTACATATTAAGATACACTTTTAAGGTATATTTTGGCCACAATTTGCCTATTGTTAATCAAAAAACATTATTTGTAGATAGAGGGTAATACTTTATTAAGTAGGTACACCAGAAAGTTAAGTTTCAATGTCTTTTTTTATAGCATAAAGTGACGTCATGAAGTCATGTGCCTCATAGTAAGCAACAAATCCGCCCATAACAGTACAATGTCACGTAGTTATTGGAACAACACGAGCCCAAATCACCCAGCACTGCACTGCTCTCGTCACCCAGATAAAAGATGATTAATATCTACGCCCAGTAATTTCTATAAAAACATGACCCTTCAAACCGGAAGACCATTTTTGCCATGTTTACTCGTTTTAGTTCTGAAGTGGAGACCGAGAATCGGTTAGCGTTGTGTATGTAGGGCGCCCTGAGACTAGGTGGAGTGACGATATACGAAAGACGGCTGTTGGCGGTTGGAGACGTAAGACTGAGGATCGGGCTGAATGGCGTATTATGGGATAGGCCTATGACCAGCAGCGGACGAACACGGGCTGATGATGATGATGACCATTTTAGAACGCGACTCTTTCGACTTATAACAGGTGCTTTGCGTACCCTTGCATATGAATTAAATAACAATATGTGGTGACGTCACCGGGTTGGAGTGACATCTGTAAAGAATTGCTTAGGGTCGTTCTTGGTCCACATAATAAGGACGGTGGTAAACAGATTGTGTTGGATCCGACCTTCAAAGGGCGACGACTGCTTTATTACGGCGTATCCGGAATATTAGACCCAAACGTGATCGATAAATGGTTGATATTCCTATAATTCGTACGAAGCTCTCCGAATCCGTGAAAAATTGAAGGTAGTCTAGAGGCGAGAACGTCTGATTTCTTGTGAAGTCGGTGAACTTCGTGAAGTTGTAATCCCGCCTGTTTTGTATTTTTCCAGCATCAGCATAATTCTTTCAGCTTTTTATCACCACTGGCTGCTAGCAGTGAAGGAAATCATCGTGTTTCAATATAAACATCTTTCGATGATATGCCACACATTACACATCATTCCCAACATGCACTAGGCCGTGGTGATAGTTTATTTTTTATGTTAAACAAATTAAAGAGAAAAGTGTATTATTTGCATACTCGGTGAATAACATTACATTACATTAACCTTACATTTCGTTTAACGTAACAAGTAGAATATTCATTTGACTCGCTGAAACATTTGACACCTATAACTCTCGCAGGTATTACGTAGCTTTTTATAGACACCGACTCATAGTCCACTTGAAAACACTCAGATTCTATGTGGATAGAATATCTAGAAAACCCACTAAAGCATCCCATTCCACATTATAAACGTTATTATTACGAAACTGAAATCAAACCTCTCGCGAGTCCTTAAAACGACAACCACTTAACGAAACGATTTCGCTTTTTCGCTATCGAGCTACCAGCAGTCCTATAGAAAATAAAGTGGCCAAGTGCGAGTTGGACTCGCCCATGAAGTCCGTTGCAGCAAGTAACATAATATACATAGTACACATAGTTCTTGTAGTTCGTTGTAACTTTGATCGAAGTTTTAATGATAGTGTATTTATGACGTACTAAAAAAAACTATTCATCAGATCGAGCTCAAACTAATTTTCGTTGGTAGTTTGCATGGTAATGTACATGATATATTTTTTTTAATTTTTTAATTCTCTTACTTTAGAAGTTAGAGGGGGACACATTTTCGCACTTTGGAAGTGTCTCTCGCGCAAATTATTCAGTGTAGACAAAATTTATATTAGAAACCTCAATATCATTTTTGAAGACCTATCGATAGACATCTCAAACGGGTAGGTTTGATGAAAAAAAAAATTTTGAGTTTCAGTGCTCGGTATGGGGGGCAACCCTAATTTTTATTTTTTTTATTTTTTTTTGTAAAAATCTTAATGCGGTTCACAGAATACATCTACTTACCAAGTTTAAGGGGGCGCCTAAAGCCAGAAAACGAAAAAAGGACATTTTCGACGCTGCTCACTGAAGTTAAGAAACTAAAAACTATGACAAAAAAAATATTGACGTGTGGGTACAATCAAGAAGAAGCACAATAACCGAATAGAATTTTAAAAATAGATCAGAGTTTTTACAATAAAAAAATAAAAATGACACCGAAAAAACCCGTTTTAATTCGAGTACTCGAAATTATCAGCGATGACCCCACATTATTTTTTGGTAATAAAATTCCTATTTGTACGTTCTAGTAAAGTAACCGAACACTTTTTTTAAATTTATGTTTAGTTATTGAGTAATTAAATAAAACTTGGTCAAAAATGGACGCCTGATTAAATATTGATTTTTCCTCCAAACTGTGTCATGCTATTCTCGACTTTATGTACATCACATTAAGAAACGCGTCGCGCGGGTGAAATCTGATTTTTTCCTGGCTTTAGGCGCACTCTTAACAGTGTAGTTTTCATAGTTTCGTCAAAAAAAGGCTGTGACATACGGACGGACAGACAGACAGACAGACATGACGAATCTATAAGGGTTCCGTTTTTACGTTTTACGGAACCCTAAAAAAAGGCAAGGTGATAAGGGATTGCCCGTGCGCTAACATTCATAAAATGACGCAAGTCTGACAGCTACGAGCTCTTAGCCCATTACCATCTTTAATATCTCCTTAATTAACGATCACAAATTGAACACAGATTTTTTCCTAGAAAAGTTACGAACAAAGGGAAATTTGCTGCACAGGAAAACAAAGAGCCGACAGTTATTATAGATGAGATCGGATATTAATAATGGACCTTAAAAATTAATAAGATTCCAATTTGTTTTAATATCTAATATTCTTGTAGATAATTATTAGAAATATAGACGTTTGACGCGAGTGGATAGGTTTTTTGTCGGTAAGTAGTGAGGGCATCATATACCGCACCGTGGCTTAACATAATATATAGAACGAGATGGCGGTCATATAAAAAAATATTTTCGACAAACATTTAAAAAAAATCTGTCAATAGCCATGGTGACTAAAAGACTAATTAGTCCGTCAGTTAGATTATTACAAAAAAAAAATTACACGTATTTTTTATTTTGTTTCATAAACATAAAAAATTGGCAGTCGTAGGAACTGCCGATAGAAGTAAAAACTTATAAACTTAGAATTTGATAGCTCACTTTGGAAACTACACGGGTGTAACCGGAAGGTGTGGCCTAGTCATCATGGCATGGCCATCTAGAAATGCGTCAGCATTCCCCATTGGCTGACGCATTTCTAGACGTCCATGCCACGATGGCCAGGCCACGCTCTTTCAGCATTTCCCATTGGCTGACGCATTTCTAGATGGCCAATGGCTATGGTCCCGAGTTTATCCGACGATTTCTTATCATAGCCGAGTGTGACGCTAGAATTCAATTCACAGCCCACGAAACATACATGAAAAATAACGATACAGCCAGAATTTAGAAACAAGATTTTAATCACTGGTTACATAACAGAGAACAAGAAGTATTTTTTCATAACTGGTTACCAAATATAGGTAATGAAAACGGAAAATAAGTGTTTATTGATAACTGGTTACAAAACACTGAAAAAAATTCTTTTTTCGTAGCTGGTTACGAATCAGTCGGTTACGAAAGTGGCTGAAGGGGAAAATCTGTCTAGGCGCGCCAAAAAAAGTATTCACTTCAAAAATTACATAGATATAGTGTTTAGAAGTTTCGGGTGACGTCACGTCTACGTACGATTTTTAAGAAGACGTAATGTCACTGCTAAGGGAGTGGGCACTCCAGAAATTTGATGATCTATATCATTCTGGATTTGTAATAATTTGATGGAACTAAAATACGTCATCGTCGTATCATCTCAATTATGGGTACACCTTTGAACAGGTACCATTCTCAAGATGGTCTACATATATTTATGAACAAACGGATTCGAAGTTGACTACCTATATTTATTCCTTTGACAACACCTTTCGGTAGTTTGGTAGTTCGAAAATGGATGTTCTTTTCAACACGCTTTTATTAGCTTCATTTGTAAATAACTATGTATGTAAGAAAATATTGGAATCTTAATTTGACCCACTTCCCAGTCTTCGATTAGGATGAAATTTTGCACACGCTCTGAGTTCTGATGACAATACATGACTAGCTAAGAAACGTCATTACAAATTCAATATGGCGGCCTCCCCAAGATGGCGGACTGGCTGTTTGAAATCCACCCCCATGATATGGATATCAAATGAAAGAGTTTGCTGAATGGGATACGAAAACAATAATGACGTAACCTAAATCCAACATGGCGGCCGTTCCAAGGTGGCAGATTTTGTAATTTTTAGTGCGTGCTAAAAGCGTGTTTTTTTATTTTTTTAAACAATTATACATATATTACTAATTTCAAGAACATTCAATTTCACAATCTTCAGGTCGTAAGTTTAAATTTGTCACCCTTGGCTTTAACGCTGAAAGAAAACATAGCTAGGAAACTAGCATGTTCCAATGATATGAGTCATCTCCCAATCCGCACTTGACCAGCGTGTTGTATTATTCTCTTGATTTATTCTTTGTGAGAAAAGACCCCGAGTCCCAGCCGTGGGCAACATAGAGTGAGCTAATTTTACTTACTCGATAGTTTCCATGGAGTTCACTCCGTTAATAGGTAAATTACTACACGTATGTGATAACTGTGCGTCATAAATACTTCTACAAAACTGACAAATACCTATTCTGTAAGGAAAAATCACAGTAATCAGTTTTATTTTAGATATAATTGATTGGTTGCAAACGTTGTTTTTACCAATTAAATGCTAATCTATTTAAATACCTACATTTATAATCTAGAAAATGTAATGCACTAAAATATAACTCTTATACATAAAACATTTTAATGCATATTTTAGATAAATACACGGGTAACTCACGTTTTATATAGTCAGTCCAGTCCGATGATGTATTTCTATTACCGCTATAAAAAGAAATACAAAAAATAAAATAAAAATAATATTTAAGGGGGGCTCCCATACAGTAAACTTGATGTTTTACCGTTTCTTGCTCGATTAGTCCGTCTCAAGCAAACTAGATTAGAAACTAGAACTAGGCACCACTAGTAAAAATAAAACGCGATATCGAATTCATCGTCAGAATCATGAGTGAAAAATCAAAATTTTTAAAAAACTTTTTGCCTGTCTTTGGAAATTGCGATGTATCAGGAATTCCGAATAAAGTCAAAGAGGTTTTCGCCGTTTATTTGCTAATGATACCTTTCCCTTCGTGCGGGAGTGCGTATCCAGGAACCCTTCGTGCGGGAGTCCCACTCGCACTTGGCCGGTTTTATTTTGATCTGCAAACTTACAACGAAGTATTAGAGAACATTTAAAAAAGACGAATGTATTCGGTAATGCCGTTTTCAAAGTTATTGAATAACGAGACAAAAAAATAGGTATTTATTTTACATGAATAAACTTTAAACAATAGGTACATCATAATAAAACTCACGACGATCGTCCACTAGACAATATAAAGAAACTTATAATTACGACTGGCAGGGAAATTAAAACTCCCAACAAAGATTTCGAGGAACTCCAAGATAATTGGTCGCGAAGGCAGAAAAACAAGATAAAATTAATGTGCCGCCATCAAAACACTTCAGCAGTTCTTAATTAAGGAGCCACTTAGGACGCTTTGTTTGTACCTACTAAGGGATACGTTCAGTGTTGCCCGTGCAGAAATTTGGCACATGAATGGGGAGGTTTGTAAGCCTTCCGTGTGTTTTAATTAGTCTATAAGTGATAATTGTATCACGTAATTAGGTTATTTATAACGGTGATACTGTACTGCAGAAACAAATTGGGTCCGACACACAGGGTCAGCTGGTTCGGGAACGGGCATTTATCTACTAATATAATAAATATCAAAGTTTGTTTGGGTGTTTGTTGTTCCATCGCGTCGGGATATGCTAAAAAAATTGGGTTGAAATTTAGAATACAGTTAAGTATGGAATAACACGTAGACTACCTATTATCCAGAGAAAATAACGGAAGCTGCTAGTGTTTGATATATTGTTGGACATTCTTTGGTGTTACGGTGCGCTGCTATCCCTACTCGGCGCGTCCTAAATGGGGTCCTTGATGGGGTCGCCACCATTCGATGGCAAATGTGTATTTTTTAATTACGAGGGGCAAGTAAAAAGTAAGGTTCCCAACGCTTTACACTCGCCGCGCGAGATACTAGGAGAAATCCGGCAACACCACCTTCATTGTTTATCCCCCCACTCCATTCCAACTATCTGGAAGATCACTACGGAGCTTAGTGCCAATCTAACAGCCATCCGCGATGGAGCCCGCAATCGCCGTCACCGCCAGGTGTGAAATCCGTTCAGTGATTCGATTTTTAAACGCGAAGAAGCTTACACCTATTGAAATTCATAGACAGTTGGAAGAAGTTTATGGCAAAGCTTGCATCAGCGTCCAACATGTCCGCAAATGGTGCAGGGAGTTCTCCGAAGGACGCACAGACGTTCACGACGAACAAAGGAGCGGGAGGCCATCGGTGTCCGACGAAGTCGTGGCGAAGATTGAGCGCATTCTCCTCGAAGATCGAAGAGTAACGCTTTGGGAGCTGACTGATCAGGTTCCTGAGGTTTGTGAAAAAACCATCGACAACATTTTGACCAAAAAACTTGGTTATCACAAAGTGTGTGCGCGGTGGGTCAAGCATCGGCGGCCTAGCAGCGGAGTTCTTGTCACGGTAGTGAACACAAAAGATATTTAGTTGGGAGGAGAGAGGTAAAGGTGAAATAATAAGAGGTTCACAAATACAAGTATATTTAAGAAAAATGATGAAATGAAATGAAAATGATAGTAAAAATAAAGAAAAAAAGAAATAAAGACTACCGTTCCTGAAGCGGTCTAATATTCCTGAAGCAGACTACCGTTCCTGAAGTGGACTACTATTCCTGAAGCGGATTACTACTCCTGTGAACAATTCCCTGCTGGAAGCCACTGCACTCACTTAGCCCCTCAAGCCAGTTAACTCTCAAATCTTTTATTTCTAAGTCGTAACTTAGAAATAAAAGATTTGAGAGTTAACTGGCTTGAGGGGCTAAGTGAGTGCAGTGGCTTCCAGCAGGGAATTGTTCACAGGAGTAGTAATCCGCTTCAGGAATAGTAGTCCACTTCAGGAACGGTAGTCTGCTTCAGGAATATTAGACCGCTTCAGGAACGGTAGTCTGCTTCAGGAAAGGAAGTCGACTTCAGGAACAATAATCCGCTTCAGGCATAGTAGTAACTTGAGCGGTAGGGTTCACAGCCGGCAGCAAGGAATGGCTCCAGCCGGCAGCAGGGAATGTGGCTCTAGCCGGCAGCAGGGAATGGCTCCAGCCGGCAGCAGGGAATGGCTCCAGCCGGCAGCAGGGAATGGCTCCAGCCGGCAGCAGAATAGAATAGAATAGAATATTATTTATTTTCATGGAAGTAACATTCACACATACTGTAATTACAAAAATTAAGTTGTATGAACACCACTACACAGATTCGTCACATTACAATTTGATGTACAAGATATGTTTGTACTTACATGTTTATGTCAAAAATAATTCAATTTTACTAATAGTAATAGACAATTTGTGCTGTATAGGGGCTTTGTCTAAAACCTTATTCTGATATAAAAAAGGAAATAGGCAGGGAATGGTACTATGTAATGGTCGAAGCCAACTGTTCACTGGTGATGTTATTCACTTGGAAGCCAACTGTTCTTTTGATGTTGCTCTCTTGGGAGCCAGATTCTCACTGCCCATCTCAGCCTCTGAGATTCATAAGGAAAGCTTTCAGTGTTTTAAATCTAGAAAAGAAGACTTCATTTTAATATTAATAGTCCAAAGAGGATTAGGTCGAAAAAACTATACGACCTTATGAAAAGGGTAGAGGTTGCCTAGCGACGGTTGTTGTTTGAAGTATGATAATGTAAACAAATAAGATTTTAGAAAAACGTAAATTTCACAGGTTTAAAGTGAGATATATAATTCTAGAACAATATCATAATGATGAGAAAATTATTCTTTATCGTATGGAAACGATTAAAAGGATATTAGTTATATGAAAATTTGGTATGTAAATATCTATGAATTCTATAAATCTCAATATGTAATGTTACATTCTTCGAAGCGGGTTTTCAGAAGTGTATAACTCGTCAGAAAAAATGCGTTGAAAGATCTGGCGACTATGTAGAAAAATAGTTTGAAATATAAGCTTTCAGATGGTTTACATATTCATTGAAATAAAAATGCCTTACACCTGAAAAAAATGTGGGAACCTTACTTTTTACTTGCCCCTCGTATAATAGGTTTACACTTGACCGCCATCTCGCCTGATGTAAAGCGACGATGCGGCCTACGATGAAGCGTGCTTACCTAGAAGAAACCGATTCACTCTCGACTTGAAGACACCAAGATTATAACTATCGGGGAAAATCCACTCAGGTAGCTCATTCCACAGCCTAGATGTTCTTATCACAAAAGTAGAGTCAAACCTCTTTGTTCGTGTCTTTGGAACATCAACCATGAAACGATGACGCTTTCTCGAGCTACGAGCAGTCCGATAGAAAAAAGGGCAAGGTGGTATTAAGTTATGCAGATCAGTCGCGCACTCTCCGAAATGTATCCGATAAAAAACCGATAAGCTAGCAATTTTGCGGCGATGTTCAAGACTTTGAAGTCGTTTCCGCACAAGAGTATCATTGCCTATGAGCCTTTTGGCACGTTTCTCGATCGATTCCAAAGCCTCGAGCTGATACTTAGCCGATCCATCCCAAAGGTGCGAACAGTACTCCATACAAGAGCGAATCTGTGCTTGATATAATGTAAGCATCTGTTCAGACTTGAAATACCTTCGCACCTTTGAGAGGACACCTAGTTTTTTGGCAGCTAATTTAGCTTTGGACTCGATATAAGAGCTAAAGTTGAGCGTAGATGACAAGGTAACACCCAAAAAGTCGAGATGGTCGGTAACCGGCACGGATACACCTCGAAAAGAAGGAGTTTGTTGAAATGGACTCCTTTTTGCAGAGAACAGACACGCCTGTGTCTTTTCTACGTTAAACTTGGCCAGATTGGTATCGCCCCATTCAGAGACTGCCTCAAGGGCCAAGTTCAAACGCTCGATCATACTCTCTCTCAGTAACTGGGTTTGCTGCCCACTGACTCTCGCGCTAGATATGTAACTCTCTACAACAGTGCTATCGTCTGCGTACCCAAAGATACCGGGCTTCAACAGATGGTTGATATGTACTAGAAAGAGCGTTGCAGAGAGTACCGACCCTTGAGGGACTCCGGCATTGATAGCCATTTGATCCGACGAGCAGCCATCAATGACGACTCGTATGGATCGATCCCTCAAGAAGTCCGATATCCACGCAACAAACCCAGGAGACAAACCAAAACCAGAAAGTTTGCTTATAAGGCCGTCATGCCAAACCCTGTCAAAGGCCTTCGATATATCCAGAGAGACTGCAAGTGCTTCTCCGTGTTTATCGATGGCCTCACTCCAGATGTGAGTGACGTACGCTAGAATATTTCCAGTGTATTTCCAGTATTGCGGAGTACCACTTCCCAACTACTTGACCCAACCTGTCAGGCGTCGGCGCCTTCGGGGGACCAAGGATGTCAAGACGCCTGGTTGGTCCCCGAGGTGATCACGACGTATCTTATGTTTAGGAGCGCTGGTGACGGAGTTGTGCCCCCAAAAAAGGACCCGGAGATGGGTAAGCCACGGTAGGTTCGCCTACGAACGCGAGAGCGGTCCCGCGTTTCGCCGTAAGCAGCAAAGATCCCCCTGGAGGTTTTAGTCGGTAGAAACACCTTCTCCGTTCATGGTGCCGAACCTGACATCTCCGCCATGCGGACGAGGAATGAGTAAACGTATTTCGTCTACGTAAAAATAACAATTATTTCTAAAGATAATTAATCAAGATGATTTAACCCACCAACTAATCGGAAACGTATTCAGCATAGTGATGTCATTGCCATACTGAATTGAGTTGTCAAATTGAAAATTGAGTTACTATTCCATACCGAGTTACTACTCAATACTGAATACTCAACACTAAAAGTAAACTAACATTTTCCCTCCACATAGAATATATTTCACAAGGAAATTCTTGTTAGTTACCTGGCAATTCGGGATACGCTTTCATTTAAATTATGTAGGTGTATTTGAAAACTGCGGCGTTGTTTGCGGTCCTTGTTTTAAAGAAAGGAAACTCGAAAGCAAGAGGAACTGTGAGTGCCGGGAAATTGCGAACAACTGCGCTTAAAGCCACCATTACTTATTCAATACCTCCAAGCTTCACACAATTCAAAATTTGAAATAAGTAAAATTTAATTTAAATTTATTGACCTACTCCAACAAAATTTAGTGGTTATCAATTTCGACAACCATTTTTAACACGATTATGTTAACTGTTTGTGTTTAAAAAGATGTAAAGGATTCTTAAATGGTCCAATATAAATTTTATCGAATACTAAACAAAAACCACTGTACAGGGTTTTTGTTATGTCAACAAAAAACAAAGGAAATCTTAATTCGACGATCTATTAATTCTATTAAAATTAGTGAACTGGGTGACTTTACTTTTTTATGTAGTGAAGTGTACCGGGGCGAGCAGGACATGTACCTGACGGTATGCAACACGCCTTTGTATAACGGCACAGTGTCACGCAGCATTTGAACATGAAGAGTCCAAACCATAGATGAAGAATTTTTTTTGCTACGCAAAAAGATCAACAAAGCGAGTGAGCGAGAAATCATTTTCAAGTGGAAATCGCTCGAGAGAAGAAGAGAAAGTGAATGAAGTAACGTCATTACAATATTTTAGTATACCCGAACGTAACAGTCTGATTTCGTCGCGGTGAAAATCGTGTATATTTTAATTAATCCTTGGATTGCAGACGATTTTATTAAATTATTTATATTATGGCATGTTCTGTGCGTGAATGTGATACAAGACGATATTATAATCCGAATCATTACACTAGTCACCAACACATGTAAATATGATTTTTTATCAGGTCTCCGAGCAGCCTTTGTGTGTCTTTTACATTTGACGTCTTTGGTCCAAACTACTTTCTGTCACTACTGTCACTGTCTGTTTATGGACAGGCGTCTCACTTACCACCAGGCGCATGTATTGACGGCATGATGTCACCACCACTTTGTAAAACAAATAAAAAACAAATTAAAATACCTGTTTTTTTATTTCACGAAAGATATAAAAATAATAATATAAAAACAATTAACACATAGAGTAAATTCAGCATGTTTCTAAATCTATCATAATAAATTGTTATGACTAAGAGATTATGCTTTGTTACTATTTCCACCTTACTACGAGAATTATGGTCAAAGTCAATGATTATTTTCATTGAATCATTTCAATCAATTTCAATTACGTCAACGAAATTAAAAGCCGCGATTAAGTAAATAAGTAAATGAAGCAGTAATGGCCTAGTGGCGAGAACGTTCTATTTCACATTAACATGAGATCCTAAATTCGACTCCCGTTTGCACTTGTTTCTAGAGAAATTTTTACAGGGTTTAGAGATATAATACATATGTGTAGCGCAGCGCAGTGCTAGGTAATCATTTGGACTCTTTATGTTCCAATAGCTACGTGTCACTATGCTGTCATGTGGCAGGCATGTTGCTTATCATCTGGCACATATACTGCTCGTCTCGTCACTTTATATTATAAAAAAAAACTTTTGAGTATTTTACAATTAAAGTAGTCATCATGAGAAATCCGGCGTGCGCCAATCCGAGACATGTATTACCCACCAACCCGCACTTGGCAAGCGTGTTGAATAGTTGAAACTCTCCTAGTCAGTGAAGGATTTACTACTAAATTTATACTCACTTTACTACTATGATTATATTAGTTAAGTGGGCTGCAAATACTTATGTCATCACCCAAAATTGCATTGTTTCAAATTACCCACCCATTTATGACAAACAGACAGGCTGAGTAGCAGACCAGTATTTTGTTGTAATACTTCCACAAGGAAATATTAGTACCTCTATACTTCCGCAAGGATTATTTCTGAACCATTCTGCTTACAACAGACTGAAAAAAAAAACGTAAGAACAAATAGTACTATCAAGGTGTAATTAGCACAAACACAATGGTAGTAAGTATTTTCCTGGAAGAAAGCGCTGTATTCTAGATATCGTTAGGCATTGAATGCTACCTGAATAGAATTCACTTAATTAGTCCACCGAGGATGGCAGCCTTGCTATTGTTCCTTGGCTTGCGTGATTTTTGCGAGGCAACGGGGTTTAGTGAGGTTCCATTTAAGGAAATTAGTTGGAAGTTTCTGAAATTTGGCTGTGATTTCAGCGCGGCATTGAGTTACAGATCTGGGGTGAAATAATAATCTTAATTGACAATACAAGATAATACAATACATACAATGACAGTTTCATTTTCACATTATAATATAAATAATATATCCTTGTAACGCCCGTAAAATTTTGGTAATGATTATTTCCTAATGATCTATATTATAGCTTTGAAATGACAAAGAACGCACGTGTTTTTACAGATTATAATCAATTTGAGTCACACATTTAAGCTTGATCCTTTCAGTTTTTACGAAGTGATTAAGCAACATGCATCTAAACATCCAAACTGTCACATTTAAATTATATAGGTAAGATATTAGGTAGGAAAGTCCCACATCTTTGCACATTATTCAACCGCCACGCAGTAGTGAAAACAATACTGAGTCTAGGTTTCAACAACTTTTTTTTTTTAAAGTATTATAGAGTATGTTATACATATAATTAATATTAATTAGGTAAACGGGTAACTCATGTGTGATATGGTCGGTTAATACGACTCGAGTTTCATACTAAAATATTACAGAGCATGAGCAGAGGTAAGAAAAAAACAAAAGATGAGAACAAAGAAAAAACAACACAATTAGGAAATAATATTCCTGTTACGAATGAAACAAAAGTGTTGCAAGGTCAGATAAGTAACTTAGTGAAGTATAAAAAAAAACAGATCCATCGTTATACCGTTAGAACGTGATGGCAGCCCAATGCATACCATAATCATTGACAAAATAGTAATTTTTCTGAGAAAAAACGAAACATTCACCATCAATTTGAAATCATTGACTAGTATTTTTTGAACCATTGAGTAGGTATGTATTTTTTTTATTTTTGTAGAATCACAAAAACCACTTCACCAATTCTAATAAAAAAATATATGTGACCGGATTCCGGAACTGGATATTCAGAAAAAAAAGAAGAATTAAAACAATCGGTCCACCCAATCGAACGTTACGTGCTAACAACAAATTCAAAAAAAATACAGACGAATTGAGAACCGGCCCTTCGTATAAAAAAACAATGTCGCTCCGAGAGTTACGACCTAAGTGAAAACACAGTAAGTAATATGTAAGTACTTGTACATATATTTTTTATCAGAGGTAAGGGTAACGGCAACGTTACACCATAACGATAACAGTGTTGCGAGTTCAATTGATTTTCCCCATCACGAAAAATGCACAACACAAATGAGTACATTTTCACTTAAAAAAAATAGCATTAGGTGCCTTGAAATCTCTAGGCATCACTAGAGCTCTCCTCGTTGCGTCGACTCCAGAGGACAAAAGGCACATTTAGGTGCAGTCAGCCGCCTGAACCCGTCAGATAACTAAAGCAAAAACTCCTGATAATTCTCTGCAGTGATGCTTATTGTTCTGTTTTGTTGGCCCCCGACAGAAGAGATTACCCGCTGAAATGTGGCTTCAGAAAATGCCACGTTTTGTGAACCATGTCGTCGCTTCGTGGGGGATTTTTGTCATTTCGAATCACAAGTAGAGCCCTTTCAGTAGGGTATGGAAGTAAAAAGGTAACTCTTGCCTCAATTCTCGACTCAACGAATGAGTTTCGTCGACAATAATAGCGGCACTCTTTTGTTGACTTAATTATAATCCAGATTTCAAATATACAACTCAATTTATGTTCTCACAGCAGGGGCTCAAAAACCTGCCTCTCCCTCGGAAGAAGATAATTAAGGTCTTAAACCATCACGCTGACTAATTGTGGGGGTGTATGACATAGTATGTGTTGTTGAAACATGTCGGTTTGCTCACCATGCTTTTCTTCGCCGCTAGAGCCAGTGGTAACGACAAACTTGTAGCAAAAACAGCTCGCTAAATGTTACCGCTGATATGACTCGAAGCCTTCTCTCACAAAGAGAGAGGTAAAACCATAGTTCACTACGCTGCCAAGATGGATATTATAAGTGTATCATCACCACTGTCTTTACGCGTGAAGGAAAACTTAGACAAATTGGCAGGTCCCTAGTATCTTTCGACGACATGCGTCATGCCCTAACCAGCACAGGGCCAGAGTAGTAGATTGTTGCCTTGATTTTGATTTTATCCTTGTAACAAAAGGCCCCGAGTCCCATGTGAGACCATGTAGTGCACAGCTTATACCAATAAAAGCATTGCTATAATAAAGAAACTTGGAACCTCACTATCGTAAAATTGGTCCTCACCACTGGTCCGCCACGGATTTTCGTCCTGTCACACATTTCTACAACTTGCCTCTCTCGATCTCTCCAACGCCCAACCAGTATCTTACATAAAACAGAAATAACTCATTTCATCTAAATTCAAAGTCCACTCAATAATATCTTACGACCCTCTTCAGCAAGCACAACCCCTAGTGCTAAAATATATTTCGTCGTAACATTACCATACAAAAAGAGGTGCTGAAATTGAGTTTTATAGGCAAATATTTACCTCAATACCTTACTTATTTATGTGTATAACCTTATTAAATTTTAATACCCATAAAGATATAAAATAAAGGCTGCGGGACAAGAAATACCCGAAGGACTGTTTTTATACGCCATCTTTGCAATAAGGCCTGACAAAAAGGTTTTTTTTTATCGATAATAGCTTTGCTCTTGACCGCCATATTGCTTGATGTTAAGCGGGTGAAACATATCCTATAAAGATGTTCTTGGCTACGCCGATTTCGTCACAATGTTTTCCGTCATTGTTAATGCTTGTGTAAACGGTACAGTCATACAGATGAAACTGTTATTCAGACGTGTAATCGAAGTTTCTAGCCACTAGTCCCAAACGGTTTTTTGGCATGTTTGTATGTTTTAGGATTTTTTCCAGTTCATGGTTATTATAAAGGGAGTTTGCAATTAGCAGTAGTTTGATATGTACAAATGTACATACTTGCATGTGTACCTATTTACAGGGTTATTTGTAATCAGTCTGCATCCTCTTGATGCATCCTTGTATGTAAATAAAAAAAAACTTCAGAATTGACCGTACGCGCAAAATTTTCCAAAGACTGCACAAAATTGCATAATTCTTTTTCTTTGTTGTCTTTAATGTCAGGACAAGGTTATGATAGAATAAAAATTAAAAAATCGTTTCTTTTTAAGTCCAATAGTAATACGAAGAGTGATTGAGTGCATTCACTTCTTAGAACTTACTTAGAGACTGGAGACTGAAAGATCTTCAAAATAATGATAAAATACCGAGATACAGATATTCAGTGGTTCAGCCAGCAGTTGAACGGGTGAATTAAGTGTGTAAGTGTTAACGGGTGTAAGAATGAAATATGACAAGACGAAGTTGGCCGGGTCAGCTAGTATGAGTGTTTTATAATAGAAGGTGTTATTCAAGTTTCTTACCAAGTTTGCTAGATTACTAAAGTAACTAGATTGTTTTTTCTCTGAAAAAAATAAAACCCGACTTCAGTTTTAAATTACCTAAGTTCAGACACTCTACCAAATTTCATAAGAATATCATCACTATATCGGCTGAATACATGAAATCAAATTTTAGTTTTTTGTTCATTAGCAAAAACCACCACATCGATTTCTATAAACATTTATATGGGATCATCTCTAAACTATGTTCTACTAAACATACATAAATTGATTTACAAATGGCGGCACTATTGCGTAACATACGAGTACCTACATACAAAAAAACAAGAACCTACTCCTTTTTTTAAGTCGATTAAAAGTTAGGAATTAATACGCCTCAATCCTCAAAGGCCTCAACACAAGTCAGTACAAGTCAAGTCAAGGCCTCAGTACAAGTCAAGTCAAGACCTCAGTACAAGTCAAGTCAAGGCCTCAGTACAAGTCAAGTCAAGACCTCAGTACAAGTCAAGTCAAGGCCTCAGTACAAGTCAAGTCAAGGCCTCAGTACAAGTCAAGTCAAGACCTCAGTACAAGTCAAGTCAAGGCCTCAGTACAAGTCAAGGCCTCCGTACATCGTACAAGTCTTACACTTGCAATGGCTCATTTGTCACAAACTTTCACTATTGACACGTCAAACTGGAAAGTCAGATACTAGTTTATGATTGCTATCGGGGGTTTGACCAAAAAATTTGACCTACTATCGCAATCTGATATTCAACGACAAACAAAATGTAATTTCAGATACGAAATCGAATTTTTCACTGCAAAGATGGAAATGATAAGCGGTTATCGACACAGATTTTAGAAGAGGAACGCGTAATAAGGAAAAAACTAATTGATGTAAAAAATTATTACTGCATGTGAGGCTTAGATAGAAATTTCGGCTGGTCTAGAAGTTACGGCTGTCGGAACTCGGAAGAACGGCGACTGCCGATCCGGAGGCCCCGGGTTCAAAACCACGCACACCACTGTCTTTACGAAGTCGTGTGCATAATGATGCTATCTTAAAACGGTAAAGGAAAACATAGTGAGAAAACAGATATGTACAGTGAATTTTTACCTCGAAATTATGTGTCATCCACCAAGCCGCACTGGGCCAGCGTGGTAGATTGTGGCTATCACCACAGAATAAATATTAGTACAAGTACAGAAGCCTCACTTACCGAAAACAATTATATAAATAGCTACTCTTTCTTGGACACAACAAAATTCAATTCAGCTCGCATTAGCGCTCAATACCTGTCGCGATTTTCAACTTAACATTTGCGCTCTCTTCTAACACGTAACTCTGTCCCTGTCTAGCGCGGAGTGTTATCGACATATCTAATAACAATATGCGCGGGAAACGTGTTGCGCGAGTGCTCAGCCGTGCGTCCGACAACCGACAGGCACTTGTTCCCTGGGAGGAACGGTCTAGCTGTATGCTTAAACCGCGCGACCTTGAGCGAGTGATGATGCACTGCTACCATTGTCTCCTTGTGAGAGAAGGCCCAGCCGTGGGAACTTTTAGTGGACTGTTTATGAGGTTCAGATGAATGAAAAATCCACAAGCTGCGTTTCAATTTGAACCGACTCCAAAAAAGGAGGAGGTTCTCAATTCTGTTGTATGTTTTTTGTATTGTATGTTACGTGATAGCACCGCCAAAAGTGAATTTTGAAGGTTCTTATTTTGTTAAGAATATTATATACAACGTGGTGGATTTACCCCCAACAATATTTTAACAGTCCATTCTAACACTGATGTACACTTCATCACCCAAGGTCGCTTTCCCCTCAGCACGGTAGATCACGAGATAATTCGATTCAAAGTTTGACGTAAAATTCCCACCAAATCACCAGCTTCAACCCTAAAGCATGTACAGCAGACAAACGACCTTGCCGCCGACGCCGTAACATCGTACAAAAATCCGTGCGGAGATCTGGCCATTAGGGGTATGTCAAATTAAATAACAACCGAAAAAAATATTTTTTTTATGAAAAAAATTTTTGAGCTTTCATGCCTAATTTTCACATACGTGATTCAAAACTTAATGTAGATGAACTACCATAAATATTGTTGCACCTTTCTGCAACACCTTGTATATAGAATAAATTTTATCGAAAACAGTGTGGTGGTTTTCGAAAAATAAAAATCAATAAAATTTACTATAATTAATTGAATAGCACCGCATTGTGAATCAATTATGATGATCTTTTTTTTTGTTTGAGAGGTCATATTATGATGGACTAAGAGTCCATGAACCCCATATCTTCGTTATTTTAACAAAAATGAAAGTTTGTCAGCACATGTTCCCAACATAGGTAAGAAGATGGGCTATTATGAAGTTTGACTCATCCTGGTTTTGACAGGCAGGATGACCCAAACTTCATACTTGGCCTCTTAAAGCCATCATCAATCTTCATCAACAGCCCACTAAACGTTCCCACTGCTGGGACTCGGGGCCTTCTCTCGCAAGGAGAGAGTTAAGGCCATAATCCACCACGCTGGCCCAGTGCGGGTTGGCGGATGACACATGACTTCGAAAGATTCTAGGTACATGTCGGTTTCCTCACGATGTTTTCCTTCACCGTTTTAAGTTAGCGCCATTACGCACATGACTTCGAAAAGACAGTGGTGCGTGTGGGGTTTGAACCCGGGGTCTCCGGATCGGCAGCCGCCGTTCTCCCGACTAGACCACCGTAACTTATGCCTAACTCTTAAAGCCAGGATGACCCAAACTTCATAATGACTCATCGTTCTTACCTGTGTTGCTCCCATGCGCTGACAAACTTTCAGCTTTGTTAAAATAACGAAGATATGGGGTTCACGGGTTCTTGCTCTAACAGTTCAGAGGTGGTTCCAAATAAATTTTATCGAAATCGGTGTGGCAGTTACAAAAGTATAATCTTATAGATACTCCCTAAATGTTCCCACTACTGGGACTCGGAGCCTATTCTCGAAAGAAGAAAGTCAAAGCCGTAATTCAGGACGCTAACTCGATGGGACTTGGCAGAAATCGCAAGACGAAAGATTCTTGAAATATGGTTTTCTCACGATGTTTTCCCTCACCGTTAAAGCCAGTTTTTATGATAAACTTGTAAATCTTCACTTGGAAAAATATTCGGTGCAGGCGGATTTGAACCTACAATGTCACGATTTTGAGTAGCAGTTTCTAGCTACTTGGCTTGTACGGTTTTTTCAATAATTTGACACATTTTATCACCCAAATGTCACTCACAACTCTCAACTGAAACTGACTCCTTGGATTATTTCTAACTTTTATAGGTTTACACTCGACCGCCAGCTCGCCTGATGTTAAGCGACGATGCGGTATAGGATGGAGCGTGCTTACCTAGAAGAAACCGACTCACTCCTGATTTGAAGACACCAAGATTATAACCATCGGGAAAAACCCACTCAGGCAACTCATCCACAGTCTAGACGTTCTGATCACAACAGTAGAGTCAAACCTCTTCGTTCGTGTCTTTGGGGCATCAACCATGAAACGATGCCGCTTCTTCGAGCTACGAGAAATCCGATAGAAAAAAGGTTGGTATTAGATCATGCAGATCAGATGCTCACTCTCCGAAGTGTATCCGATAAAAAACCCGATAAGCTAGCAAGTTTTCGGCGATGTTCAAGACTTTGCAGTTCTTTTTCGACCAGAGTGTTTTATAGGTACGTTATTTTGCTTACATTATGACCATTTCTAAATAAAAACAATTATTTATATACCAGCAGGAACTTACTCAAACATTACATTACATATTCAATTATTCCCAAAAATAGGTATGAATATTCACAATTAATTAGCCCGTGATATATGATGACGTTCAAAGGATTTCGATAAAAAATACTTCGTATGCATTTTATTTAGGTTTTATTGCGATAACTGTGATTTGAATCAATGATAAAGATTGAAACATTGCAATGGTTATTAGCATAAGTTTCCGATGTACTTAATTTATTTATTTATCTATACTAATATTATAAAGCTGAAGAGTTTGTTTGTTTGAACGCTAGGATCTCGGAAACTACTGGACCGATTATTTTTTTTTTGGATACTCCATTTATCGAGGAAGGTATATAACATTACGCTACTATCAATATGTACGGAGTATGAGTGAAGAATGTAAAGAAAACGGGGAAAAATATTTCTCTTCGAGAGCTTTAGTTCCGTGAATTTAAATTCTCTTTGGTCGTTGAAGTCTGTGACGGCGCGTGTCTACATTTGAAGTTTGTGTCATTTGAAGTAATCAAATTTGTTCTACAACAAAGCATTGTTGCTTATTTACGTATTTTTAGGGTTCCGTAAAACGTAATAAAGTGGCCAGCAATGGATATTTTAGTATGGATTTTCCTCAAATAGACGCGGGTGAAACCGCGGGGCACAGCTAGTCTTAATATATACGTGTTTGACTTAAATGTATGACTTAAATGAATGAATATTATTATGCAATGTCAATACTGAGTAATACATAAGCTTAGTATGAGTGACGTCAGTGTAATTATTATCTTCTTTTGTCACTTCGAGCTCAATCCTCACTCTGTTTTTACTTTATCTGTATCTTATTGTGTTGTTAGAAATCACTGTTTGCGATAACGCCGCCATTTTGAGCATAAATTAACGTAAGTGTTAAGCATAAGCATTCGAAAGACAGCTGGTGGCGGTTGGAGAAGACCGAGGATGCGAGGATCGGGCTGAGTGGCGTATCATAGGAGAGGCCTGTCCAGTGGACGAATACAGGCTGATGGAGATAAGCATCCCGATAAATGTTCTCACTGCTGACTTTCTTTTGCAAGTGAGGTTCGCAAGGGAGAGCCAAGGTCATAATACACCACGCTGACCCAGTGCGAGTGGGTGGATGACGCATGACCTACATTTTTTTTTTTTATAACATAGAATGCCGAGACGAGCAGGTCATGTGCCTGATGGTAAGCAACATGCCTGCCACGCGTGACACGCAGCTATTGAAACATGCAGAGTCAAAATCATTACCTAGCACTGCACTGCGCTCGTCACCCAGAGATCTAAGATGTTATATCTCTAAGCCCGTAATTTCTCTGGAATCATTGCCCTTCAAACCGGAACACAGTAATGTTTGCACATTACTGCTTGGCGGTAGAATATTTGGCAAAGGTGTGGTACTTCCCCAGGCGGACTCTGCTAAGAGTCCTACCACTACATAATACCTACATATATTCTAGGGTCATGGCGGTTTCCTCACGGTATTTTCTTTCGCCATTTTTAAGTTAGCACATGCCTTCGAAATTATAGTGGCGCGTGTGGGATTCGAATCAAGGGAACCGGATCGGCAGTTGCCGTTCTCTCAACTAGACCTGCCGTAACGTAGATATCTCTTACTTTATAATCTAGTCATGAAAGTGCTTTTTTGACGAAATGTGGCGAAAAGTGCGAAATTTTTTCGACTTCTCTTAATATTATGATTGAGGTGTCATTCGATTCGGAATGGCATCTAGATAGTTTTTGACAAAATCCTAAGCCCGCTTGCAAAAAATGCAATAGTTATTAACAAATAAGTGAAAATAAAAAGGGGCGTTTCGTCATTTGCCAGTATTTCAATAACTATTAAAGATAATTCCAATTTGACAATAGATTAAAAAAGAAAAGGACATTTCCTAAAAACGGTTTTAACTTTCAGAACTGATGTCTACAATGTCTAAATAATCTTCCTAGAGGGTTGAAAGTATGCCCGAAAATGATTTTTTGTTTTCTTATTTTCCAGCGTTCGACGACAACCGTATATCGTACTTTTTATTTTTTATTTAGAGAGTGACAAGATGAGCAGGATAGATGTGCTTGATGCTAAGCAACATGCCTTCCACATAACAGCACAGTGACACGCAGCTATTGGAACATGAAGAGTCCAAATCATTACCTAGCACTGCACTGCGCTCGTCACCCAGAGAACTAAGATTATATCTCTAAGCCCTGTAATTTCTCTGGAAACATTTCCCTTCAAACCGGTACACAGTAATGTTTGCACATTACTGCTTGGCGGTAGAATAGCTGGCAAAGGTGTGGTACTTCCCCAGGCGGACTCTGCCAAGAGTCCTACCACTACTAAACAATTTTGCGGACACATATTGTCATCTCGTAACCATATGAACACTACATAATGAAAATTGAACCTATGGCGGTCTAGCGACGAGAATGACTGGTTCATAATCGTTGGTTCTTATCCTGCCAGCATCTTTGAGTATTTCTCCATGAAAAGATTCCACTTCTGTGGTAAGAATGCCCAGGCTGTGCATTGCCTGAGTGGGTTTTTCTCAGAGTATACCGCTTTATTTTAAGTAAGCTCGCTCCATCGTAAATCACAGCGAGATGGCAATGTAATGAAAATCTATAATAAAAAAAAAATGGTTGTCTGTAAAGTCGGGTTACTGACGTTAGTTGAACGTGACAACTTCAACTACGCCTTAGAGCGAGGTAACGCCGGCGGCGAGGTAACGGCGGTAACGTTACATGACGTCATGTTTTGCGGGCGTGCAGCCGGCTTTATCGAATTATAAGACGTTGTCACGTCAAAAAGATCTGATGACCAAGTATGTCATCACCACATACATTTCACTCTAGGCGTTCATTCGTTACAGCGTAGATTTAGTTTAAAAAACTCTTTGCGTTACAGAGATACGTAGAACAAACATACAACACATTTACACACTCTATGTATACGTTAAGCAAAACCTTTCAACCTCTGTTTACGAATTTGTGCTGACGGAAGAGTATAAAATTTACCACATTTATATAGCATAGAGCATAGTTTATAGAGCAAGAGTGCAGCGCTATATTATTATCCTACTAATATTATAAATGTCAATGTATGGATGTTTGTTGCTCAATCACGTCCTAACGTATGAACGGATCGGGCTGAAATTTGGAACACATTTAGCTTATAGTGTGAAAGAACAAATAGGCTTTTTATCCCGGAAAAACAAAGGGAACGGGAACTAAGCGGGTAACACCGCGGGGCGCTGCTAGTTATTTATAAAAATAAAAAAAACATTACACATACTACCATGTTATATTTGACACAAACAGGCTTATAGTTATACTCTTTAGTTTTTTAAATTATGGTCGAATTTCTAGCACAGGGCGATCGACTAGTATTATTATTTAGTATGATGAGTAAGCAACTACTTAATAACAATAAATATGCACAATTGCACACCGCGTATGCATACATTAAACCATAATTCCCAATAGACAGTTACAATAATAGAACAAACATATATTATAAATTCATGGCCTGCATAAACTATTATCCTTGTCTCATAAGGAACGCATAGTACTAGGTTCTCCCTATACGAAACTTTATTGGTAGCAATACACTAAAGACTTCCGTATAGGCATATTTAAATAGACTACATTTAAGAGTAATTGGGATGGAGACTCGGTCAAAGCCATTCTAATTATTCGTCATGTAGAATACGGAAAATTATGAGACACGTACAAACGTATATATTCTTTTATCAAATTAATAATATCAACAAAAGTCAAGTCCAAGAACCTAAGAGAGATAAGTTTTGGAGGATGTGCTTATTCAAAAACTCACACTTGGTCAGCGTGGTGAACTATGGTCTTGGTTCTTTTCTTGTCATAAAATCTCACGAATCCCAGCAGTGGGCACATAAAGAGACATGTTTATGCTTAAATCTGATAGTCTGTACTACTAATCTGTGGAAAAATTACGGGAACGTGAACTACGCGAATAAAACCAAATATCAGAAGTATGGCTTATCTCATCATTCTCTATTACAGTGTTTCTCAAACATTGTTCTGCTATGGCCCGGTAAATTTCACACTGCCCCTTCGTGACCCCTGCGGACATTTCGTAAAATAATACACATTAGGAAGTAGGTACATATTTCTACGTATTGATTTTTTGTTAACAAATTTTAGTGCGAAGTATGGCGCTGTTGCTTATTTTTAACTAATGAATGTAAGTTCGTGGAAAATGACAAAAGCTTTATTCGAAGGTCCTGTTCTACTTCAAGTCGGTTTCTGTATTTATTACCTAACAGTATTCTCAAAATCATATCGATCGAACAAAACATGTAAGATTGGCATTATCGGATATGTCTGTACTTTCATCGATTTGTTAGGAAAAATAATGAGATGATTTCAGATGCCCTACAACTGCTTTTTCAATGTCCTCTGCTATAACCAGAATCCTACGCTTTACCGTGCTATTTGACAATGATAACTGACTTACAATCAATAGTACGTAGGTATTATGTGTTATGTGCAGACTTGTTACTTACCATCAGGCACATGTCCTGCTCGTCTCCTCACTGTATAGTCTATACTATATTTATTTTTTTTGTTGATGGATTGTTGCGACCCGGTATTTTATTGACATGACCCGGTACCGGGTCGCGACCTGGCGAATGAGAAACGCTGCTCTATTACACATACCTACTAAATCTATGCTATAAGGGTATTTATTAAGTAACAAAAACTAGATGTCGCATCTTTGTCCCATTGATTGAAACACAAAGAAACGGCGATTAGCCTTGAAGTCAAAAGACCCATATCTTTTATATTTAACATGTTCCTTCGGAATAGAGTCAACTATCTACTCAAAATCAACATAGTTATGTATCAATATGATAAACTACTTATATAGATTTTCAACTTGATAAGTAGAACGCATCAAAGGAAACAAAAAAAAAACTGATGAAAGATAAAACTGTTAAAATCTAAATTTATCGTCTAACACCGGATATGACGCTTAATTTAGCCACAAATAGCACAACAATTAATTAGACTACAAGAAATTCAAATAATAGTTATTTGTTGTACAAGAGTGCAAAGTGGCTTTTTAACCGCGTGCTCAATTTTGATGACCGAGCAAGCCAAGGATTCTAAATTTGAATCACGAGCGTAGCGAGGGATTCAAAAATTTGAATCGTCAAGCCTTGTTCAACCTTAGCGAGGAAATGACTAAATGCTTTGTGCATTTTCAGTTTCAGTCAATTCTGTTGGCGTCAAATAAACTTCTTGGTCGCTAGAACCACATTGATATTTTGGTTTCACTTGTATTCAATTTTCCTGTTTTTAACTTAAGTTTTTAACTTTGAGTTTATTTAGCCTTGGTTTTAAAAATAACAAAACAATATGGAGAGTTGAGCGATTGAGCTAAGGAGTTTCATCTGTATACATGAAAAAGTGTCCGCCCAAATGCATTAAATTATGCTTAGTAGCTAAATTAGCATCAGGGTACACTTTAAATTATTAAAATATACAGAATTCATGAAAAAAAAATATTGGCAGTCATGGGAAACGAGTCATAGGAACTCATTTCAGTGCTTCAGTACTGGTACGGGAACCAGGTCAATAGTGTCCGTTGGGCGGGAGTGATGTCGGACACTTATCACCTTGAGTGTGGTGTGAGACAGGGCGGTTTGACTTCTCCTACTCTATTCAATCTGTACTTGAACGACCTGATAGTCGCGCTCGGCAGCCTGCATGTCGGATGCTATTTAGATGGAGTGTGTGTGAATAATCTGAGCTACGCTGATGATATGGTCCTGCTGAGCGCGTTGATCTGTGGCCTGAGGAAACTACTCAGTACGTGTGTAGATTACGCGTCATGGTGGTGGCGTGGTCATGGGTTAATATATAACAGTCAGAAAAGGCAATTTATGGTTTTTAGAGCCGTCGGTATGGAGAGCCCTATGAACATACCGCCACTTCATCTTGGTGGTGCGTCACTAGATAGAGTTGATACATTTAAATATCTGGGCCATCTACTTACCGAGGACCTGAAGGACATACTCGACATGGAGCGGGAGCGGAGAGCGCTGTCAGTACGGGCCAATATGATAGCTCGTAGATTTGCGCGCTGTTCTACCGAGGTGAAAGTGACACTCTTTAGAGAGTACTGCACTTCACTGTACACGTGCGGTCTGTGGGCAGACTACACTCAGAAGGCGTACAGTGCTCTCCGCGTCCAGTACAACAATGCGTTCCGGGCGGTGCTGGGGCTGCCCCGCTTCTGTAGCGCTCCAGGGATGTTCGCGGACGCGAGGACAGACTGCTTCGAGGCGACTATGCGCAAACGGAGCGCCTCCCTGGTGCGCAGGGTGCGGGCCAGCCCCAACGGCATCCTAGCGATGATCGCCGACAGGCTTGACTGCCCATACATAAGGCATAGCTGCAACAGACATGTGACTGTCCCAATGCCAGTTAGGAAATATTGACTTGAAAGCTGATGACATTTGAATACTTACTAGCAAAATTAAAGTTGACGTTTAATATAGTGACATGTTTATATTATTGTATTTTATATTATTATTTTATTGTAATTGATTTAATTGAATAATATTTTTGTAATAACATTGTGAGATTGTGACATTGTAATTCTATGAGTCATGTAACTTGAAATAAATAAATTTTGAATTGAATAGGCACTGCCGATAGAAGTGAAAACGTATAACTCAGAATTTGATTGCTTTATTTGGAAACTACGCGGGTGAAACTGGAGGGCGTCACTATGAGCATGTCCATGGAAATGCTGACGCCTTTCTAAATGGTCAATAGGAAAAGCTGACGCATTTTTAGATGGCCAATCGCCATGGTCCCGCGTTTACCCGAAGATTTCCTATCATTCCCGAGCGTGACGCTAGAATTCAATTGACATCCCACGAAAGATTTTTTTTTTAAATAGTAATTATTTATTTTATGTTAGATTTACTACATTATATCGTACTGCACAAGTAGTTGAAATTATCTACATATTAGTTAATATTTTAGTCGTCAATAATATTTAATTATTAAATCGGCATACTTCAATTCGATTACAACTATGAGTTAGTTGCATTCATAGCATTTTAAAATATTCTGCCATTTGAAATAACATTTCTTACTTCTATCCTCCATACGTGAAAAGAAAATTGCGAGCAAAGAATTTAAAAAAAAGTGCACCAAGGAGGTTCCGAGTCTGAGTTTTTAACGAATTAAAACAGATGTATGATGAATTCGCACCAAGGAGGTAGAAATAAATAGGTTAAATTATGTTTTCAATTCAAAACCTCAGTACACACGATGTTCTAAATTCAAATTTACTTTACCCTCTTGAGTCTAGAGGGTAAAAACGTCTTTTGCGCCCTGATATCGAGGAGCAAAAGTGCTCTTTCCGAGGTGGTGGGATGAAAAAGTACTTTTCAGTGTGTGAAATCGTGGGTGTTTTAGTGTTCTTATTTTTTTCTTTTTGTTTTTTTTTTCTTTACTCATTAAAAATTACAAAAATAAGCAAGTCGGATCATCCAAAATAAACCGTTTTAAAATAGAGTTTTTTTTGTCTAAACATAACGTCTAAGAATAAACCTAGTACCTAATCCTACTAATATAATGAATGTCAAAATGTATCACCCAGGAACGGCTCAATGAAATTGTAACTGAAATTTGACTATTATTATTTACATAACAATCAAAATTCCAAAAAAGACAGATTATTATTTTGGTGGGGCTTTCTACTTGCCAGGTGATAGTGAATCGAGAGATTAATTTTGCCCTGCTCTTGATATTTTGTGAGTTACTACTCACCAACCAGGTCTGCAGCTCCGTGTTGGACTATACCTACCTAATAGCAGTGTCATGTGATAAGTTTTCAGCTTGTCTCAAATACTTACCCAAAATTTGGTGACAGCTCTAGGAATAAAAGTTTGTGACGTCAAGCAATACGCATGCCCAAGACAGCACAATGCCTCGCTGATATGAACTTTGTCATTTGAGATAATCAAGTTACTTAGGAAACATACGTGCCAATAACTACTGCATTTTTTTATCCTTATCATAAATTAAAATCACAGTTATCATAATAAAATCGGAGTAGGTACACAAAATGCATAGTCGAGTCATTTTATCGAAATCCGTTAGACGTCATCGCACATTGTACCTAATTCAGGACGTCTACTCTCTTTGTCCGAAAAATGTAATTTCGAAATAAACTCGCGACTTGACTTTCCTACTCCGGTTCTGCTTCGTTTCGACCGATCGAACATTGTTTGACGTTTAAATGTGCTAAGCCTACTTTAATCGAAACGATGGATTGAAGTAGAACCAGAGTAGGAAAGTCGCGAGTTTATTTCGAAATGACATTTTTCGTAGAAAGAGAGTAGGCGCCCTGATTTGGACAGGTAACTCCATCTTTTGACGCAGGTAGGTCTGTGTTTGACCTCCGACTCAATTTATAGTAAGCGATGGTGATGTCGAAGGTGACAAACGCTGATTTAGATAATATCGATTCACTCTGACCTTAAAAAGTTCCAATTTAATAGTTGTTATATTTAATAGTAGTGGTAAAACTCACCCCGGGGCCACCACAAACAGGGGGGGCCTCCACAACAGACATACCGGGAAAATAAATTCAAATTTCAACAGTAAACATCTTTTATTGTAGTGTCCGGGTTTTTGCTTGACAAATCACGCCTATTAATCTAGGAGCCCTGTTGCTTACTATCAGGTAAATGTCCTGCTCGTCTCGTCACTCTAAACAAATGAAAACGTCGCAACGTCTGAATGTATCGGGTTGAAATTTGGAAAACAGATTTTATAGTCTCGTGTAGCTCGTGTAGCATTAAATGTAAAAAACTATACAATTGAATTCTTATTATTAATTGAATATTATATTATTCAGGCCATTAGTTTAAATGAGCTGTTAACTAAACAGGCTAGCATATTACCTGAATACTATTAAGCTAGTTGGTTGAACACTTCCTACATTCCCTTGGATAACTCTACAAATGAGTTCCACTACTAACACTCATTCCTGAGTAAAATAAAAAGAGATTCTGAACGAGTAACAATAGATAATGAGTTAATAACATATTTCCTAACTCTCCGTCCGTTTCCTTTAGTTACGGATATAAATATAGAAATAGTTCCACTACTGTTATCGCATGGTACAAGTAGAGTGTGGGACAAAAACATATGGTATTGTCGATTGATGAGAAAATTAGTTTTGTAGTCTTAGGACTCTTTGTAGAGTCCGCCTGGGAAAGTACTATACATTTGCCTGTTATTCTACCGCCAAGCTATTGTGTGCAATCATTACTGTCTTTCGGTTTGAAGGGCAATGTTTTTAGAAAATTTATGGAGCAAAGAAAGAAATAATGTTTATTTCTCTGGGTGACGAGCATAGTGCATTGCTATGGAATCATTTGGACTCTTCATGTTCAAATAACTTCATGGCACTGTCACTGTCCTGTAATTGGCAGGTTAATTTATTTTTGAATTTTCAGGAAAAAGTAATGGATACAAACTTACTTGTAGAAAATTTAATTTGCCCCAAATTATACCTTCATATTTTTTTTGTAGGATTGGTAGTTTGACTGAAATATCGAAAAATACGTTTTTCACGATGGCGGCCGCAGGACAAGGGTTGCGACCCCACAAACTTGGGGTCAAGCTGTTAAGCTTCTAGTGACCGCTCCCCCCCCCCCCCCTACATATCTTTAAAGTATAGTTGCGTCTCCAGACAAACAACAAGGTAACATTTCAATGGAATTTTGTTTGTTCGTAAAAAAATAATTATTTAATCGCAATTTAATTATTGTTGCTTGTACAAAATCCAAATTATATACGCTCTTTGACGGGAAATCTACCTAAGTAAATGTGTTACGTCATTATGACATTTCATTGGGTGGATAATGATTAATGTGACAGGATAATGTTTGCGGGGTCAGGTAGTATACAATTATTATTATGGACAGAAGCAATCACGAGGAAATTTATTTCACCAAACATATTATTTATGAGCTTATTATTTTCATCTTGATAGAACAAAATCGACCTTGCCGCGTTGCTCAATAGGCGTCAATAAAGTTATATGGAATTTCCTTTAAAAATCCTTGTGACAATCTGTTAAAGTTAGGTAGTTAACTCCTTATTGCGGTTAGTTGGCAAATGGTGACCTACTCACTAAAAGTAATCTCTACCACAGAGGCTACTCTATCTATAACTGAATGAAGCCAACCCTACTTCCTACCATCCTACTAATATTATAAATGCGTAAGTTTGAATGTTTGAAAAGAACGGGTTGAAATTTAGAACACTTATGTATTATAGTCTGGAACATATGCTACTTTTTATCACTAGAATATAATGAGAAAGGAAATTTTGCGGGAAAAAAAACCCCAAGAGCTGCTCGTTTTTTTAATAATTTGTCTCTTTTAGTTTGTTTAACGACACTAATGAAATTTTCTATACCAAATCTTTAGGGTTAGTAGTAGTAGGGGATTCCAGTAAGTTTAAGCGAAATAATAATATATAATTTGTTAAAATTCTGCTAAAAGTAACCAATACATTATTTGCATAGATATTTTGTTATTGTTAATTTTTCAAAAAGCACTAAACGGATTTCGATAAAATATTTCGATAATTATTTAATTTAATATGGGACCCCCTCTGCAGTATAATCTACTAAAGAATAATAGAACCATCAAAATTGATTCACAATTAGCGGACGTACTGCGTGCGTACATTACGCACAAAATATACTTTTATGTACAACTGAATTGAGAACCTCCTTTCTTTTTTGAGTCGTTTCAAATAGCAGTGATGTATAATTTTCCCTATAATTCCTACTTATCAATTTTATATAACAGCCGTTGAAGACAATGAAGACTACTCAACTAATATGATTACAATTAGTAATGCCAAAGCAAAAACCTTACGTTTGTGTCGAGGCATATAAAAGCGAGATTACGAGATCGCATCACAGTGGGGTCACAGACTCAGAGCTAGCTGACATTGTGAAGCGAAATGAATCATAAGGTGAGATACGCGACTTAAAAAAAGTGAATTTGTGAAAAAAATTGTGGAAGTGATAAAGAAAAAAGTAATCATGCGTGATGTATTTGACACTTATTAACTGATTTCAAAAAAAGGACGAAGTTCTGAAGTCGGTTTTATACATATATGTTTTTTTTTGTATGTATGTTACGGGATACCTCCGCAAACTGTGAATCGTTTTTGATGAACATAAAACATTGAGTATATTTTTTTTTATGTCGGCCAGGTAGAGTAGATATGTATATAAGTCAGATTGTCATAATATTTGAAATTGTCAGATGAGTTGAAACAAAATTTATAGGTAACGTCGATGTATTTATGTATTCATTAATGATGTATTTATATCAATAATTGTGAAATGAATGATTTTGATGTTAGTATTTTTTTAAATAATACTGATATGAATCATTTACATAGGTATCGATTATTACGTTTTTTTATTTTTATATTATTTTTTTATGTTATTTGTTTTATTTTTATATTAAGTGCAATAAAGAGTTTATCTATCTATCTACGTTTTAGTTTGCTATATCGGAATGTGACAACACACATTTGCGACAAAATGCAACAAAAACGAACAAAGCATTATAATCGACAAATGTTACGAAATAAAACAAATATTTTATGAAATTGTTAGTGTACTTCACCGTCAACTAGTAATCAAACTAGGCGCAAAGTTTGATAAGCAAATATTATCAATAATTCCTTGTCGGCATCAGTTTAACGATCTTATCAGTCTTATCAACTACTGAATTGTGCGTTATCACCGCGATCTTCATCAAATGGAGTGCCGGTGTGAACATGATTGTATATAATTTGATCGGTATCTTTAAGCTACCTTTGAAGAAACTATTTACTTTTACATTCGTTGTAAATATGCGCCGAACGATTAATAAATAATAAATATTGGTGGACTATTCACACACAACACCGTCTGACCCCAAACTAAGCAAAGCTTGTGTGATGGCGGCCAGATAGCTGATATAATACTTATATTGTTTTAAATACATACTTATTATACATAGAAACACCCAGACACAGTGCAAACATTTGAATTCATCACACAAATATTTGCACTGAGTGGGGATCGAACCCACGACCCTCGGCTTCGCAGGCAGAGCTACTAACCACTTAGCCACAAGGCCAGTCAATTGAATTTAATTAATTTATTAAGGATTTATTCTTCGCGCAAAGACCAGCATGAAAATGTCTAAGAGTTGTTGAGTCTATGTTTCCCAACAGGAACAATATGAGTGTCTTTAGGTGTAGAGTAAATAGGTATATTCTATGTAAGAGTGCATCAGGCAAAACATGATCAAACGCTAGCTATTGTTTTTGTATAAAAATCACGAGACCATCGTCTAAAATTTTTTGAACAGGTTTTAAAAACAATTCATCATCAGATTCGTCCAAAAGTCGTATTATGACTGTGAGCTCCATTGCCATTCAATTTTACCATCCCCTAAAAGTAGTTAGTTTTATGTATGTATCATAAGGATGTATTTAAAATTATGTTTTTATTTTAACTATCAGTTATCTGGCCATAATAGGTATATATTGACAATTGCAGGTTACAAACTTGAAAAAAACCGTTTAGGGGAGGCTTTGATATAGTCAGAAATACATAAACACATACAAAGCGTTTTAAAAATTAGGCGTCTAATTAATTATCGTATTCAAAGCGATATTTGCGATACCACCAAAGTTACTGATAATCTAGAACAAAAACAAGCATAATTTACTGCTTTATTCCAAACAAATTTTTTATACAATAGAAGGAAGCCTTTAGCTACAAATTTCCCGATGCTAAGTCATACTATGATAATACTGATAATAATTAATCAATAACTTAAAACCCACTAAATTTTAAAGTAAATAAGGTGTAATTTTTTGACGTGAAACAAACTCAAAGAAATACAAAGGCGCATCAGTTTTGTAATACGGCGGCAAATACTTAAATTCAATAATTACTCCTACAATTAATAATATTGCAAAACATACACGAAGCATTTTTTACATACAATCCAATTGGTTAAATACTGTTTTTGCCAAAATAAACTTTTTTTTTCAGTATACATTGTTACTAGCATGTGCGGTGGCCGTGACGGCAGCACAAAGACTAGACACAAACTCGGACCTACTCGATGGCAACAGACGTAGCGGAGGCTATGGCCTTCTGAAACCAGGATATGGAGGCTACAATAATGGCTACGGAGGTTACAACAACGGCTACGGAGGCTACAACAATGGCTATGGAAGCTACAACAATGGCTACGGAGGCTATAATAACAATGGCTACGGAGGCTACAACAATGGCTATAATAATTATCCCGCATATGGCGGCGGATCTGGTTACGGAGGTGGTTATCCGGGTCAAGGATATCAAGGTTACGGAGGTATGTACTCGAAAATAGACTTGTAGCTTGTAGTTAAGGCATAATATAATACATGTAAAAACAAAATTAAAGGACATAGAGATAAAACATCTTACATAACTGGGTGACGAGCGTAGTGCAGTGCTAGGTAATGATTTGGACTCTTCATGTTCCAGTAACTGCGTGACACTGTGCTGTTACATGCATGTTGCTTACCATCAGAAGCATGTTGTGGTCGTCTGGTTATACTTTATCTAAGGTCTACAATATAAAAAAACTTAATTACACTTATGGTTAGGGCCAATAACATAGCCAACTACCAAAATGAGTTACATTTTGAGGAGTCCTTGCACTAGTCGACGAATGAGATATAGTTCTCGTTTTATAGGGTAAGCTAGTATTCTATTTGGACTGCTTCAAGGTATGCCTCACGTATGTAGAAATGCTTACACCCATGATCTATGTATCTGCTTAAGTAGATATAGTTAGTTTAGCCTTATACCGCCCTGCGCCTTTTGCCACTGACTTCTTCAGGACTTCAGACTGAGGTCAACTGTCATAGGGCTCATGGCATAGATTTCTGTTAGAAGCGTCCTTAACACACACGAATCGTGTATCGATTTCTTCTAGGTTAGAAAACTCTATCATAGACTTTATCGTCGCTTAACAATAGGCGAGATGGTGGTCAAGTGTAAATAATAGTAAAAAATCGGTTGTCTGTAAAGTTACTGACGATAGTTGAACGTGACAACTTCAACTCTAAGCCTTAAATGGAACGCCTCAGAGCGAGGTAACGCTGCATGACGTCATGTTTTTTCGTGCGTGCAGCCGGCTTCATCGAATTATAAGACGTTGTCACGTCAAAAAAAATACTTAAATTATCTATCATACGTGTTTAAGGTCGTGTTTACGTATTAACATTTATCCTGTATCTAAGACAAGTCTGATTATTAATAAGCCCCGACAAAGGATTTTATAAGCGCCCGTACTTATAAAATAATACGTTGGAATCTGACAGTCAATCTGTGTTGTCTTCGAATGATCTACGATTGTAATCGGTCTTTGTCGACGCCGCCGGTGTTCGTAACGTTCTAATTAAATACATATCAGAAGATCTATGAAAAATAGAGTTAAGTATCTAATGATAAAAAGCGGGTTTTAATTTTATCAAGTTTGACGCCGGCGCCGTTAAGTATTTTAGAATTGTAACAATAGATTTGGATGAAGACAAAGTAGTTAACATTTAACGAACCAATTAGACTGTTAAAACAAAATTTGAGATGTGTGTATCCCAAACTGTGGTGGAAACTGGCGAATGATTCTCTGGTCTCTGACACAACACACTTTTTATAATACAGAGCAACGAGGCGAGAAGGACTTGTGCCTGTTGATACGAGTAAGCAACATGCCTGTCCCTATCCCTAACAGCACAGTGTCAAGGAGCTATTGGAATATAAAGAGTCCAAATCATTAAATAGCTCTGCGCTGCGCTCGCCAGAGATATACGTTTTTTTTGTCTCTATGCCCTGTTATTTCTAACTAACTAACAACTGGCAAACGGGTAGTACTTCCCCAGGCGGACTCTGCAAAGAGTCCTCAACAATACTCATTTTGAGAAAGTAGTGAAAAAAATTTAATTCACCATTTTGTGGTGGCGGCCATTTTGGATACAAAATTTATTATAGTGTTTAGTATTCTACTAGTCAAGCCATTCCATTTGATACCGATATTGAGGGAAGGTTGTGAAAAAATATTTTATCCGCACTTTTTGTGGACGCCGCCATCTCTAACCAATATAAATTAAAAGTAGGTACCTCCGCAGGAAAATTAGCTTTCAAATAAAAAAACTGTATTGCAATCGGTTGATCCGTGAGCTCTACGGTGCCACAGACAGGCAGACAAACATCGCAACAGACAGACAAAACAGACTATTTCGCGAAAAATCTTTAGAAATTTCAGCCCAAACCAACTGAAATTAAATTAAATTTTTAAATAATTGTGTATTAAATAAGCTTTCTTTTGTAGGGTACGGCGGCGGCTACCCAGGCGGTTACGGATCAGGATACTCGGGATATGGAGGTAAGTTAATCCTAGTGCAGGATTTCCACAATCTTTTTAAGCAACATTGCTGTTTACGATACTGCGACTCACAACTGTTGCAAATTGAGACGATGACTGGGTCAAAAGTATACCATTCTAATAAATAATTAGACAGAGCATCACACTTCGAGTGTAGGTTCTGACGTCACGTCTTCGTAAAAATCGCACTATGAAGTGACGTCACTCGAAACTTCTAAGCACTGTATCTTCGTATTTTTTTGTTTGTGGAACAAAAAAATACGTGTACAATATTTAGTAATAATCCAACTGACGGACTAATTCGTTTTTTTTTTAATTATCATGCCTATTGGTAGCCTGGCAGTAACAATTGGAAACTCCAAAACATTCTCAGCTGGATCTAAATGAACACACGGGTGGATCAATGTAATAAAAATAATAAAAAATGTAGAAGAAAACATAGGCAACTTTTTATAACGAGAAAATAACGAGAACGAGAATTAAGCGTGGTAAACCGCGGGGAGCTGCTAGTAATATTATAATACTTTACAATACACATATCACCCTGTCCGTATTATAATTTCTTTATGAAAAATAAAAGACAAACAAATTGTCTCGTTTCGCCAAAAAAATACGCTGCCCTTTTAACAAACAATCTGGTAATCACAAAAGATAACCAAGCCTTAGCGGGTCCCATCCGCTATTGTGAATTGTGGCTTTCAAGGCCCACGTTCAACGAATGAAATCTTTGTCCTTCCATCAAATACGCCGGCAGAGTTATCTGTTAGGTCATATAAATGATAAAACTGATAAAAATGTACGCGGATTGTAAATGTTTGTTTGGAAAATACGACAGCAGCGCTCGTGACTAACTTTAGAATTACTGTGGGAAGGGTGCATTCATTGGTGCCTCACCTTTTGCGCTTGCATGATTATGAAAATATGCGAGTCTTTAGTCAAACGATGTACAAAATATTCGTCCTTCCGACGAACAAACCAGAGTTATTTGTTGGTTTGTCTAAATGGTCGAGTCAAATGGAGATTTTTCACCCATATATCACTGATATCTGGACGTCTACTCTCTTTCTACGGAAACGTAATTTCAAAAGAAACTCGCGACTTTCCAACTCCGATTCTACTTCGATCCGTCGTTTTGTCCGTTTATATGTTCTAAGCCTACTCTAAAGAGTAGGCTCAGAACATTTAAACGTCAAACAATGTTCTATCGGACGAAACGAAGTAGAACGAGAGTAGGAAAGTCGCGAGTTTTTTTTTCGAAATTACGTTTACGTAGAAAGAGAGTAGATGTACTTAGTTATTTGTTGGTTTGTCTAAATGGTCGAGTCTCATGGAGATTTTTCACCCATTCTATATCACTGGTATCTATGAGGAGAAAAATGAAGATGAAATTAATTACATAAACATACATATTTATGTACTTTGTCAAATAAATTAAGTTTTATAAAATACTAGCTACCTACTAGCGCACCTATCGAAAATTGGTCCACCAAAATTGGTACCAATTCATAAACTTTTTTAGGCTCATGCACAACTTTGCTATTTTTTTAAACAAAATAAATAATACGTGTACCTACATAATATGTTTTCATGTAACTGACGGACTATTCGTTTTTTTTTTAAATTAAAAAACAAGGTTTACTATATACAAGCATACAACATAGGTACATGTAAGAACAGAAGCAAACTAATTAACGCTTATTTTGCCATTGATTGCAAATTTGTTGAATTTTATTCGGCAAAATTTATTCGGTCGGTATAAAATTTATCGGTTGTTTAAATTATTTTTTATTGGTATTTTTGTAGTGGTAGGACTCTTGGCAGAGTCCCCCTGGGGAAGTACCACACCTTTGCCAGTTATTCTGTTGACAGCCCTCGTGGCTTAGTTGGTAGTAACTCTGCCTGCGAAGCCGAGGGTCGTGGGTTCGATTCCCACCCAGTGCAAATATTTGTGTGATGAATTCAAATGTTTGCACTGTGTCTGGGTGTTTATATGTATAATAAGTATGTATTTAAAACTATATAAGTATTATATCAGCTCTCTGGCCGCCATCACACAAGCTTTGCTTAGTTTGGGGTCAGATGGTGTTGTGTGAATTGTCCACCAATATTTATTATTTATTTATTTATTATTCTACCGCCAAGCAGTAATGTGAAAACATTACTGTGTTCCTGTTTGAAGGGCAATGTTTCCAGAGAAATTACTGGGCTTAGAGATATAGCATCTTAGATCTCTGGGTGACGAGCGCAGTGCAGTGCTAAGTAATGATTTGGACTCTTCATGTTCCAATAGCTGCGTGGTGTCACTGTGCTGTTAAGTGGCAAGCATGTTGCTTACCATCAGGCACATGACCTGCTCGTCTCATCATTCTTTACTTTTAAAAAAAACCTTTGTCCACAGGCAATCGTCCCTTCTTCCGTCCCAACACCGGCGCTTACCCGGGCACCGGCGCCGGTTACCCGGGCTACCGTCCCGGTTACAACAACTACCGTCCCGGCTACGACCGGCCCGGCGCCGGCGGCAACTACTACGGCGGCTATGAAGACAACTACAGACAACTGGGGAGGAAAGTGGGGGAGGTGAAGAAAGATGAGGAGGCTACTTTGTCGTAGACCTGAATTTTTAATGTGATTTTTTGTTAAGAAATAAATTATTTTAAGCATTAGGAATTAATTATTTATCTTTGATTTTTTTCTTATTTTATACCCATTTTATAGAATTAATGCACTATTCGTAGTAGGCGAGACGACTTAAAAACCTAATTAGTTCGCAATAACAATATTATTGTACACTAATTTTATTTTTCAACACACTTCCATAAATGAAAATTCGCCAATAAACGTTTCGAAATAAAATTAGTCCATCAGTGAGATTATTACCTAATTGTTATGAGTGCAAAGTTGCTTTTTAACCACGTGTTCAATTTTGATGATCGAGCAAGCGAAGAAATTAATATAGCACACTGTAGAGCACAAGGTGAAAAATCTTTGCACTCGAGTGCAACACGTAAATTTTCATCCCACCTCAGCGAGGAAATTACTAAATCCTTTGGGCAGTTTCAGTCCATTCTGTTGGTGCCAAATAATCATTTCGTCGCTAGAATCCCTCATTTTAGGCTTTCACTTGTTTTCAAGTACCCTGTTTTTAACCTAAAGTTTAACACGTGAAAATATCGTGAAAAGCAACTTTCGCCCAAAGCAAATTAAAAAAAAGTACACCAAGGATGTTTGATGAAAAACACGTGTCCGAATTTTTTTCATAATGTAGCTGACAGACTAATTAGTCAAATTAATCTATGGTATTTTTTTTACTTAGTCCTTAGTCTTAATGCCAATTGAGAAGAAAACTACTACATTACTATTTTGATCATATTTACTGCCATGAAAGAGGAAACACACACCTACTCTTGAAGTGAAAACTTACTTTAGCGTTGAGTACCTCTTGGCAGATGACAATCTTATGGGATCGCGTCACCGATAAGATAATGTAGCGGCGTAGCGTCGGAGCGGCGGCGGAGCATCGGAGCAGGATGTGCACGTAAGACACTTTTTGGGCGGGTGAAACCTCGTGAGTTGGCGTCATTGATATCGTAATAGCAGTATATATTTCTGTACTATACAAGTGAAGTTTTGCGCAACATTAGTGCTATATTTAATGTTCCATCCCTATAACTACCAATTTACACAAGGTATGGCTTGAAATGATTAAGATATTTTCTCCCATTTTAAGCTGACACTCCACCAAAGCAGAGATGTGCGAGGGGAGATGGTTTTTTAACAACCAATAGAATTTCATTATTAACATATTTATCTCGTCTTCGCTCAGCTCCAGTGGAGACCGCTAAGCGGAGATGTATTATATTTAAATGGCGCGTTAAAAGCGGAGATGTGAGCTGTGCCTCGCCGGCGCGCAGCGGAGACGAGAAATGTGCGCAAGCGATAGCTTCGGTGGAATCACCCGAGCCCCGAGCTGAAAAACGTCTCTTCTCGTCGCCACTCATCTCCGCACATCTCTGCTTTGGTGGAGTCTCAGCCTTACAGCTGACTGTTGCCATAGGTTGGAAATAAAAAAACACATTATTGAATATATTATGTATTTTAATAAATAAAATTATTCTTTACAACTATAACAAATCAATAATAGGATACTCATAAATGCGTATAACTTAAAAACATTGTTACTTTACAAAATTAATTTTACCCGACTTTGGAAAAGGAGACCGCTTTATGTTCAGCTAAAAGTTGTTAAACAGTCTTCGACAGTATATAAACTCTTTTGCCCTTCAAACTGGAACAAAATAGAGTTAGTCAAGCGATCTACATCATTGTAATATTTAGTCTTTAAAACAAAAAAAGCCCGTTTTGATATTTCTTGTCATCACTACGTAAGATTGAGGCCGGATTCGAACTTTTAAGAACTACTATGTATTAAGAACTATTGAATAATTTTAAGACCTATTGAATAATTTTAAGACTTATTGAATAATTTTAATGATTAAAAATAAAATAAATGGAATACGGTAAACACAGCGGACAGTTACAGATGCGGATGTAGGACCAGTATCCATTGCTAAGAATTTAAAAAAAAGACAGTGACTGTCACACTCGCCAGTCCCGAGTTCACCCGACCATTTTTCTTTCATTTTCGAGCGTGTCGCTGAGCTTTAAAAAAGCCCACGAAAAATATGTGTGTGTTGCGCCAAAAAAATTTCACTTCAAAAACCTTTCAACCAACTAGACCATCACGGCTTCAGTTCAAATTTCCATTTTGACATATATTTCAAAAAAAGGCGTTTATGTTTTAATATTATTCCTGATAGTAACATTCGCCTATGAGCCACTGAACCAGTCTGACGTCATAGAATTGAAGAATGACGCGGCCCCGGACCGCGCGTTCGCGAAGTTGATGGGGAGCGATGACGTCATGATCTCGGAGATGTCGCCCCGAGACCGGCCCGGGCTTGATGACGTGGCTGGCTTCTTCTTGGTCTGAGAACAAATATAATATACACTTTATTGAACAAACTAAAAACTACATCGACTAACGGCGGTTTAAACCGAATAGGACAAAAAACGAACGTTAATATAGTTTAAATTCAGGCACTGAAAAAATTACTAACATCTTAACTTTTACAATGCTTCGCGGATTCACCCGCATAAATCCCGAACCTGTAATTTTCCCGGATAAAAAATAGCCTATGTGTTATTCCAAACCATTATCTATCTATGTACCAAATTTCATCCAAATCCCTTCAGTAGTTTTTACGTGAAAGAGTAACAAACATACATTTACATTCTGAGAGTTTGTAATTTAACTACAAAAAAAAGGGATTTGAGGATGGTTTACAATTTACATTTAACTATTGGATGTTATTTTCTGTTTTTGTCCGGTAGGTGTAGCTAAAAAAGGTAGAAATTTTTGTCTGTCGGGTCTTCTTCTCATTTTGCTCAATTATTTAAGAGGAAATATTGTTCGTCAAACCAAACACAGTGATGAATAATAAGCTTTATTTCAAAGATTTCCATCGGCATAATCTTTAAAATAATAATTGTTATCTCAAACTATTTGATATCATAATCATAGTAAATTATTATATTATCATAAACTATCATAGTCTGTCATTATCACAAATTCACGATCCATCTGTCAAGGTAAATACCCATAAATTTGGGGTTATGCAAAACGGTTTGATATGCTGAAAGGAGCTTGCTTGCCCGGAATAGCGTGCCCTATGCGGTTGTTGTAATCTCACGGCACACGGGCCTTCACGTACTACGCCGACGACACCGACGACTCCATCGGTCGGTTCGTGCGGCGAGCGTTGGCTGCATCACCGAAGACCATCCGAGAGTTCAACCTACAGATGGCCATCAGGACAGAGATGCGGCCGTAGTAGAGGCTCTGGGCCGGGAGGAGACGGCTTAGGCAAATGAACGATGTCGAGTCGATTACTAGTAGAATCGACTCAACAGACGAAATCGGACTAGCACTAGAATTAGGTTCAAAATGTTCCCACCTATTTTCCTCTTCTTCTCCTAATCCAAGATATATGTAAAAAAAAATGGTTGTCTGTAAAGTCGGTTTACTGACGATAGTTGAACGTGACAACGTCTAGTATTTGTGTTAAGCGCCATCTAGGTAAAACATTCTGAAGCTTTTTGATAAGCTGTTCAAATCGCCATCTCTGGGTACATCATTGTACTAGCACAAGTTTTAACTTCATATCGTCGCTTTTCTAAAACATGGACAGACTCCTTGAACGTAATACACATTTCACTCACTAGATGGTACGAAAAGTAATAAGGCGAGGTAATGGCGGTAAATATTATCTAATCTATGGCGGTAACGTTACATGACGTCATGTTTTGCCGGCTTCATCGAATTATAAGACGTTATCACGTCAAAAAGGAGATTTGAAATGACAAAGGTGAAGGACAACGGAGTCTGGAAAAAATTCGCATTCATAGGAACTGAAGGGGCCGATAGAAGTGATGAAACTTATAACTCAGAATTTGATAACTCACTTTGGAAATTACGCGGCTCAACCCGGAGGGCGTGGATATGAGCATGGTCCCGAGTTTGCCCAAAGGTTTCTTATCACTCCCGAGCGTGACACAAGAATTCAATTCACATTCCACGAAAAATCTGTATGTGGCGCGCCAAATGAAGTTTTCACTTCAAAAAAACCACCGCATTCTCAGCTATTCCGTGAAACCATCGGGCCCCCTTGAAGACGGACAGCGATCGTAAAGTCAACATCAAAGTGTTTTGTTGATAAATGTACATTTACAAAGTCAGGCATAATACATTGTTTAACAATAATAAATTACACGGATTAGAATAAATATTGGAAAATGGAATTAGAAAAAAAATAAGTTATTAAATTATTATCTATTATGATATTGTCTAAATGTCATAATAGATAATAATTACAATAAAATAATGTCAAATGGGATATAAAAATAGCACAAAATAATTTAAATTCACTTATTTAAAATAATTATTTTACCGTCGGTCTTTAAAAAAATCTTCATAACTGTAAAACGTTAGCTCGATAAGCCAGCGTTTGAGCTTACCCTTAAAGCTGCTCAAGCTCGGTGCTTCTATCGCCGCATCTGATAGTATGTTGTATAATATATAATATATAGCAAGCAATAGATTGCTATTGGCATTATACGGCAGGGCACCGACACTTGCATTATATGCCAATGCAAGTGTCGGCTGACTGATTTGCAGTTTCTGAATGATGTCGACTGACTTATTATTAGGACAAATCTTGTGTCGGCCGACTGATTATTATTTATTATGGGTAGTAAATAACTATTTAAGCAACTGTTGTCGGCTGACTGGTTATTATTGGAACTAAAACTGATATTGTCTAACTTATTGACTTAATAGATATGCTTATTATGCTTGGCTAAAAGGTGTGTGTGAAATGTCCGCCAATATTTATTTATTATTAGGACAAATATTGTGTCGGCTGACTGATTATTATTGGTAACGGGATGTCTGTTGTCCGGTAACTGATTATCGGAACTAAAACTAATGTCGTTTGACTGTCAAATTTACAGCAAGTGTAGCTAGCTGTATGCCGAGATCAGTACAGTTCACCTGTGTAACCCTGTCTACGTCAATGATAGTTTGGCATTCCAGAGATAGCCTATTTGATTGCGTTATTATTTGATTGTAATCATAAACTTGTAATTTGAGAATCACGCATTGTATCACATTTATTTTTATTTTACCCTCAAGATAAAACGTATTGGTATTCGTTGTTTCAGGATATTGGCGTCGAATCCGGCACGTGACTAAACTAATAAAACAACAATAATAATGGATATTAGTGGATATGTCTCACACAACACCATCTAGGAAAGCTTGGAATATGGAAAATAGCTAATACAATACTTATATTATTGTAAATATATACTCATACATAGAACCACCCAAACACAGAACAAATGTTTGTATTCATCACACAAACATTTGTCCTAGACGGGAAACGAATCCACGGCCCACGGCTCCGCAGGCAGGCTTACTAACTAAGCCTAGAGGCAGGCTTGCATGTCCGAGCGATTTTGATTAATCTTGATTATTCAAATTAATTATTCTTAGTGTAAAGAAATTATATTGGTTAATCACATAAGTGTATTTGCAAGTTCGTTATTGTTGAAGATAGAACCATGAAACTTTGTATCTATACCTGATACCTGACATGAAGCAAAACATACAAATATTAAAGTAACTCTGTCTGTTACGTTTTCACACCTAAACAACTGAAAAAATATTTATAAAATTGTATAAAAAAGGTTCTAACATAAGCTGTTTTTAGTATTACATCGATTTGTACGGGTATATTTTTTGGAAAGTTTGTATAAAAATACTGCCTGAGTAACTCTTAACATTTGATATTTATTTCGCGGCTTCGGGCAGAAGTCGCGACATAAATCTAGCTAGTTTATAATATAAGTTAAAGTTGAAGTCGGGAGAACGGCGCCTGCCGATTCGGATACTCCGGGTTTAAATCACACACGCACCACTGTCTTTTCGAACTCATGTGCGTAATGAGTCTAACTTAAAACGGTGAAGGAAACCGACATGTACCTAGAATCTTTCGAAGTCATGTGTCGTCCACCAACCCGCACTGGCCCAGCGTGGTGAATTATGGCCTCAACTCTCTCCTTGCGAGAGAAGCCCCCCCCCCCCCCCGAGTCACAACAGTAGGAACATTTAGTGGGCTGTTTGTGTTGTTGTTGTATAATATAAAGCACCTGGTTGAGCGAGCTTTGCTCGGTTTAAAAAAAAATATTTGGGCAGATACAAATTACGTTCTGATGAAATATATATAATAAGTACATAGTACATATACAGAATAAGTACATAGTATAAACAATACAAAATTACAGAAAAAAAACAAACGAGAAAGTAACCACCAGGATACGATATTATAGGAGTTTTTCATTGCCTGAAAACCCCCATAAAATGACATTTTTTTTTAATGCAATCTAGCTAGATCAATTTATCGTCCCCGAAACCCCCTGCATACATGATTTCATGAAAATCGTTCGAGCCGTTTCCGAGATTCAGATTCTATATATATACAAGAATTGCTCGTTTAAAGGTATATGATAGGGTAAGTTATTGGTATCCTCACCGGTTTGTCTTGTTTCTTGAGCACGGGCGCGGCGACGGGCAGCAGCGAGTACCACTGCGCGTCGGCCGCGGCCAGCGCCGAGGCGGCCTTGTCGCCGCTGCCGCCAGACAACACGGGCCGCGACCCGATGACGCCGGTCAACTGGCCGTGGTGGAGCACGAGGCTGCCTAGGAGCGTCTGGAATTACGGAAAATTTACAAGAACAACAATCTTAGTAGTAGTAGGACTCTTAGCAGAGTCCGCCTGGGGAAGTACCACACCTTTGCCTAATATTCTACCGCCAAGCAGTAATGTGCTAACATTACTGTATTCCGGTTTGAAGGGCAATGATTCCAGAGAAATTACAGGGCTGAGAGACATAATATCTTAGATCTCTGGGTGACGAGCGCAGTGCAGTGCTAGGTAATGATTTGGACTATCATGTTCCAATAGCTGCGTGTTACTGTGCTGTTATGTGGCAGGCATGTTGCTTACCATCAGGCACATGACCTGCTCGACTCGTCACTCTATGCTATAAAAAAAAAAAAATTGATTTACCTTCGACTACCTCGGATTGCCCTTTCATTTGATACCCATATTGAGGGAGTAGTGAAAAAATTAATGTATTTCACCATTTTGTGGTGGCGGCCATCTTAGGTTTGAAAATTTATCATTGTGTATAGCATTCTACTAGTCAAGCCCTTTCATTTGATACCCATATTGAGATAGTACTGAAAAAAATATGTAATACGCCATTTTGTGGTTGCGGCCATCTTGGAGTTTTACAGGATTGGATTGGATTTTGTCAGTTATTTTTACAGGTTTGTCATCATCATTGATGCGAAGGAAAACAACAAATCCCCCAACCTGTAGTTGTACAGTAAATCTGAGTTATCGGATTAGCGTTTTTGGCTCTGAAATTGTTAAGTTTAATAATTATTTCCATGCAAAACGAAACTGGGTGTTTGCTACATCCTAAGACGCGTCATTGCTTCACATCAAGCAATGTTAGCTCAAACGGGAAGCTATTTTGTATAAAAATAATAGTTTTGGGTATAAAATAGTACTTTTTTGTTGGTTTTGTTGGTTACCTGATAGAGATCCCTTTTTGGGATAAGGCCGCCAATAGGGTATCGGACTGGGTCAAAAATACACCATTCTAATTAGTCTATCAGCTAGATCATGGAAAAATATGGGACACGTATTTATTGTTTTTTTTCTTCAAAACATTAAAAATCGACAAAGATATAGATCATCAAACTTCGAGAGTGGGGGGTCGCGACGTAACTCGTAGGTAGAAATCGTAGCAACGAGTGACGTCACGCGAAACTTCTGAGCACTGTATATTCGTCATTTTTTGTTTGTGAAACAAAAGAGAAAATACGTGTACAATATTTTTTAGCAATGTAACTGACGGACTAATTAGTTTTTTTTAGGATTGTACCCTATTGTTACTAAAATTTTTAGGTTGTTGTTTCTTAAGAAGTATTTATTTTATTTAGTGCAATAAACAGTTTTTCTATCAATCTACTTTAATTAATTTACAATTTTAAACTTACCTGAACTCTTTGCACCGATCTCTTCAAATTGGTCTGAATGTATGGATAGAACACATCATAATCAAACGGATCTATCTTCTGTCTAATAAACTCGCATATCTCTTGCGACATATCCATATATTTCTTACTCTCTCTCGGCACCAGCAACAATGTCAAATGCCTCACATCCATCAACAGTTGAAGCGCACATCTCTGGTTTATGTCTGTCTCTTTCTCTCTTATGACTCTGTTGTAGTGTGTGAAAGTGATGTTTGTGAGTTTTTCTATGAATAATGTGTGAATTTCGATGGGTAGTGTGTGTGGGACCACTTCATCTAGTATCCTACTGACGGAGTAAAGGTATTCTTGTAGTTTGAGTGAAGGACTCGCCGGTACTTTGATTGTAGACTCTATTGAGTTGCCTTCGTCATCTTTCTCGATTATTTTAATGACGTCCCATTGCTGAAAGGAATTAGAAGTTATTAGTATGTGTTAATCCAGGTTATGTAGCGGTAGGACTCTTAGTAGAGCCCACCTGGGGAAGTGCCTGGCAATGGTGTGGCCGATATTCTACCGCCAAGCAGTGATGTGCAAACAGCGCTGTGCTCCGGTTTGAAGGGCAGTATTTCCAGTGAAATTTCAGGCCATAGAGATAAAACGCGTAATGATATTCCAATAGCTGCATGTTACTGTGTGATGGTATGTTGTTTACCATCAGGCACATATCTTGCACGTCTCGTCACTCTGGTTTAGAAAAAAAATACCTGTACGATAATTAATTTCATACAGTGTTTTAAACTTTGGACACATATGCTATTTGTATGCTTTTTTCACTAATTGACGTGTAAATTGTACATTTATTCTCACTAAATCCTACTTATGTTATAAATGTCAAACAATTAATATGTGTTGCTCAATCACATCGGAAAGTCTGTACGGATCGGGTTGAAATTTGGAACACAGATATACTATTATAGTCTGGAATAACACATAGGCTACTTTTTAATTCGAGAAAATAACGGAAACCGCGGGCACTGATAGTTTCTATTTAAAAAAATGGGTTGTCCGTAAAGTCGGTTGGTTTACGGACGCTAGTTTAACGTAACGATGCGGCGCATGCGTACAATGAGCGTAACGGTACAATGACCGTAACGGGACATAACGGGACACTTTTTCGTGCATGCAGCTGGCGTTCATCGACTTATTAAACGTTGTCACGTCAAAATCTGTTACCCACCATCATCAAGTAGTCGATATTGGCTTGTATGGTGAATTCCTGAGGCAGGCCGGTGGTCAGACCCTCTATCTTCACCATCGCGATGTCGACCCACTTCTCCCAGCAGAACAGCCAATGGTTCTTCAGAACTGCGCATAGTTCGTTCCACCTGGAAAATATAAATAAATAAATATCGGTGGACATTACACACATTACACCATCTGACCCCAAACTAAGCAAAGCTTGTATTGTGAAAGCCAGATAGCTGATGTTATACTTTTAAATACATACTTATTAAACATAGAAAACACCCAGGCACACTATAAATATTTGTATTCATCGCACATATTGTAACCCTTTTTTTTTCCCCCGTAAATCGGAACGCGTCGATTCTCTATGCGGCCGAGCGATATACGGACATCACTAAAAAAGTCGGTTCGCTTACCGCGTCCCTATCGGAAGTTTTGGAAGCGTCCTTTTTTTCCGACCGGCGTGGCGAGTGGTCGATTTCGTTCTCTGGTGCGCGAGTGGCTGAGTTTGAAGATTGTGGTGAGTTTAAAAGTGTTTCGTCTCGTTCGATCGATTGTTTGTGCCGCAGAAAAGTGAAAACTTATTATTGTTCTAGTGACGTGTCCCGAGGCAAACGCCGACCGGCGAGGGCTATCCGCGTCGTGCGCGTGGGGGGCTTGTCTTCGCGTTTGGGTGAACAATCACCTCTCTAAAGGGTAAGTTCGAAGTGTAAAATGTACAGTGAAGCCGCATGGCAGGCGGATGTCTGTCGGAAACGTGCTTATTTCGTTTTTTCTTTTTTAGGAGGTGTGTTTGGGAGGCACCCGGTTTTGGAGGCGTCCTGTTTTGGTGGTGTCCCGTTCAGGCCGGGTTTCCTGTCCCGGGCTGCGCTCGGTTCGGCGGTCGACCCCGGGCTCCTCGTGGCTCGTGGCTGGGACAGCGCTCGCCTGATCCCGACAGGTTTTTGTTTGGTGGATAGTGGAGGAGGATAGTGGTGGAACGGAGAGTGGGGCCTATTTGCTAGGCCAGGCCATGGGCCGTGGTTGAATAGGGTTGTTTCGGGGAGATATGGGTCCACTATAAGTTAGGAACTACCGTTGCAATCATACCATACCCGCCGTCAAGGAATTTCCTTCGGAGCCCGTAGGGTAACGAGCCAAGGTTCACCTCCGGATGTTTTCCTGAGCTTAGCTCACTGAGGCAGAACGGTAATATCCCAGGTCAGTCTCTCCGACTGGACCGAACTGAAGGTGTATGGTTTTACTCACCATGTTTTCCATGCTTTGAGCAAACAGGGATCAGGGAAGCCTAGTAGGCGATAGGGTACAACATTTCAGTGGTCCATGCCTCCCCCGAGGAGTGAAGTGTCATGTAAGGTCCGACCGTGGTCGGTTAATGAAGGTCAGGTTTTTGACCTAGATAAATAAGATTCTATGTTTTATAATCTATACTTTTTCCTGCTGTTACCCGATGTAAACTAGGGGTAAACGTTATTTTCCTAGGGGCTTACAGTAATTACCTTATAATTTTCCCGGGTCCACAGCTAGTGTCTAGTTAGTGTACTTTCGGTTATCACTCATGTAAACACTATAAAGTTTAATTAAGATAAACACCCGTCTAGAATTTCCCAGGGGTAACTATTCGCTGGATACCATACTTCCTGTAATTGACAGAGAGTCAGTCATAATCTGACGGATTGTTTCCTCCGTACTTGAATGTTGTACTGGCCTGTTGATAGCATATTATTAATGTGATGTTATAAACCGTAAAGTATATGGAGTGTAATTACCTAATAACGTTGGTTCAACGGTTTACTCTTAGTGCGTTGAAACTGACTTTGTACTTGTAATTTGTAATTTTGTCACTTACCTTACTTAGTCTACTAGAATTATAGTTATAAATTCCATGGTCTTACACCGTACGCAAGAAGGCCTATTGGCCCTTTATTTTGGTTGATATTGTCAGTTCTCTGTAACAGTATAGGTTCCTGGAGGTAAGGAGGGGTTAATTTTTGCCAAATTCCCTATCTAACCTAACCGTGGAGTTTTACCTTTGCTGAACCCCGCTCTAACCCAGGGTGGTACTCGGAATTTACCAATCCTTACTTAGGGGCCCTGTACTGGGAATAACTAAATTTTAATTTTGAGGTTGTCAAGGAATTCTTAAATTCCTTTTTTTTGTCTTTTGAAGGAACAGTAACAAATAAAAAGGGTAAAAGGCCAGGGGTTGATCGTTGACGATCAACCCCTGGCCTTTTACCCTTTTTATTATTGATGTATACCTTTGTTTCATATAAATAAACGCTTGAAAAGGTCTTCCTTTTTTTATTTTATACTTAAACTTAACTTTATTCCGGGAAGGTTTGGGAATTCAATTTTCACCAATTGAGTTCTCAACCCTTGACCCCCGGATAACCTTACAATTTGACCCCCGGATAACCTTACAATATGTATATTTGCACTGAGTGGGGAACGAACCAACGACCACCCACGGCTTCACAGGCAGGCTTACTACCAATTCACCAGGCCAGCCAAATATATAGACATCAACATCACAGCACATCTAAACAGCGGCCGTTTAACCATTCCTCAATGATATTTACCCATTTCATCAAACAGTTAAGCAAATGACTTGGATCAATGACATTTAATTACTTAGCTAGCCTGTTTATTTCAATTTAGTTCCACTTTCTGTCACCTAGTGCCGAAACTCTCTAAACTTTCAAAATGGCGCGGGACAAATAAGATACAGGATACAGGTGCATTTAAAAATATTGAGTAATTAATTTCTTATGTATTCATGTTAAATAATGAATTTAATATGATTAATCTTTTTTTATTTTTGTCACATGCTCACTTATTTACTTTTATCTTCCCAATGAAAGGATTTTTTTATAGCACTTATAGCGTGACGTGACGAGCAGGACATGTGTCGGGTGGTAAGCAATATGCCTGCCAATAACACCGCATTGACACGAAACTATTGGAATATGAAGAGTCCAAATCATTCATCAAGAGATAGAAGATGTTTCATTGTTTATATTACAGGGCATAGAGACGCTCTGTAATTTCACTGGAAACATTGCCCTTCAAACCGGAACACAGTAATATTTACACAAATGGGTAGTAAGGTTTAACTTTTAAAGTTTTTTTATAGCAGTTTATAACTGTAAGAAGATATTGTATAGGTAGTTAAGATCTAATTTTATTGAATTTTTATTTTAAAGTTTTTGAGACGAAGACGTGGTGTCCCATGACATTCACCTTTTTTATATAACATTGAGTGACGTGACGAGTAGGATATGTGCCTGATGATAAGCTACACATCCTCCCATTACATGACAGCCCAACACAGCTATTAGAAGATAAACAATCCAAAGTAGCTTCTAGCTCTGTACTGCACTCGTCACTAATTTATAAGATGCTTTATCCCTTTGCCCTGAAATTTCATTTAAACATAAAATCCTAAAATCTGAAAGTTTGGATGTTTAGATATATGTTGCTCAATCACATCGGAAAGTGCGAACGGATCGTATTGAAATTAACAGACAAACTATGGTCTGAAATAAAACATAGGCCAATTTTTATCCCGGGAACTACGCGGCTAAAACCATGGGGTGCTGCAAGTTTACAATAAATTGTACCTTTTAATCGCGTTCTCGTCAACGCTCAGCTCGTTATCAGGAATGTAGCACTTGCGCAAGTGCGGCATAAGGGTCGTAATCGCTTGCGTGAACCGCGCCGTGTATATCGCGGTTGTCTTCCGTTGCAGATCCGTGGCCTGAAGCGTCGGTTCTTCGAAGCAGGCTTCTATGTAATGGAGCATACTGAAATATAAATAAAATATATAAATAAATTAAATATATCAATTAGTACCATTATAAACAACGACTTACATAAATATGAGAGTTAAACACTAAACGCAGTAATATTAATTCTTGCACCTAAAATAAATTGATGTTCGCTAGTCTCGTTAGATATTTTTACTTAGTGATAGTCAATGATTATTATTTATTTGATTTTATTTGCATTTTTAACAAAATTTTATTTACTTGACATTAACTTCAGTCAATGTAATCACAATAATAAATACCTCTTCTAATCCATTATTCCGCAACGCCGAGGGAGTTGCAACCTCCTCTCTTCACCTGCTCTCGGTTGGACAGCTTACAAGTGACGGCATAGTGCTGAATCTTATTATTTTATACCCTTCTATCATCTACTTAGGTCTCCTGGTGGTTCATATGGCCCATACATTTTGTCCACGGGCCTGTAGTCTAATAGGGACAGCCGATGGAAGTGAAAACTTATAACTCAGAATTTGATAGCTCACTTTGGAAACTACGTGGTTAAAACTGGAGGAAGCTGCTATTCAGGATAAATCTTCAAAGCTTTGTCGTCTAAATAAGTCTTCTAAACATTGTTATCTAGATTAGTCTTCTGCCTAAAGCTGTCGCATTTATAGATGGCCATAGTCCCGAGTTCACTCGAACATTTCTTTCATTTACGAGCGTGACGATGAGCTTCATTCACAACCCACGAAAATCAGTATGTAGTGCGACAAAAGAAGTTATCACTTCAAATAAAACTTACTTCTGAACTTGACTATCCGCCACATCCCTCAAATACATCTCAATCGCCGCTCGATCTCTGTACATCTGATCAGACTCATCTTCTTCTTCGTAGGAGAAGAAGAGTTTGTTCCCACTCTTCGTGTCGGGGTAGAGGTAGATGCTGAGATCTTCTAGAAGCTTCTGTAACTCGCTGTCTAGACTGAAGCAGAGTCTTTCCAAGGTGGGAGTGTAGCCGCGGTCTTGACGGCCCATGCCTGAAAAGTAATAAATAAATATTGATAGCTATCTCTTACACAACACCCAGAGGGCCCTAGGCACATTTGGATATTGGCCCTATGACATATAAAGCATTAAATTTTGTTACAATAGACAAAGAACGTAGATTTCCAATGTTTTATTTCATTTTAATTTCTTGAGTTAAATTGGTATAAGCAGCTAAATGTTCCCACTGCTGGGATTCGGGACCTCGCTAAGAGAGAGTCAAGGCCATAATCCACCACGCCGGCCCAATGCGGGCGATGACACATGACCTCGAAAGATTGTAAGCACATGCCAGTTTCCTTACGACGTTTTTCCGTCACCGTTTTTAAGTTAGCGGCATTACGCACATGACATCGAAAAGACAGTGGTGCGCGTGGGATTAGAACCCGGAGTTTCGGATCGGTAATCGCCGTTCTCCCGACTAGACCACTCCTGGTTTACACACATGGCTCTCCAGTCATGGCAATGTTAATATTCTCGGCATGCTCGCAAACCCACTAAATATTCCCACTGTTGTGACTCGGGACCTACTCTCGCAAGGAGAGAGGTTTTTTTAAAAAAATATAAATGTTGGTGGACAATTCACACACAACACCATCTGATCCCAAACTAAGCAAAGCTTGTATGATGGCGGCCAGATAGCTGATATAATACTTATACAGTTTTAAATACATGCCTATTATACATAGGTTTGGTTATTTTGTATTTTGATGACGTTAGATTATAATCTGAAGGGTTTTATAATTTTACGGTGACATATTAATTTTTATTCCCCCACTGAAATAAACTAATTTATAAATGTGCAACGCAGTGTGACCGCGGCTTACCTAAACTATTCATTGTAATTTCTGTTTTCTAATCTAAAAGTAGCCGAGCTTACTCCCTATAACAGGGTAGGCGAAACTTTATCCATCAATGTGCCATTTTTTCTAAAAAAAATATTTAATGGGGTCATTGCCGTGCCATCAAATAATTTTCACTTTCAGATTATTTGGAAAATAATAATAAGAAATACTATAAAAACTCTTTATGAAATAAAGTTAACAAAAGAGGTACATTTTGAAATGTTTTTATTACACGCATAAATTATATTACTGTAAAATTAGTGTGACTTCTGTTGCTACAGGTTAGATGACAAATAATTTATGTTAGGTTTGTAAGATGTGTTACTTTTAGCAAAATGCATGCTGAACGGGATTCATCTGTCGTCTGGCGACGTGCCTAAAATATTGTGTCGCGTGCCATCAATGGCACGCGTGCCATTGGTTCGCCTACCCTGCCCTATAACACCAGATACATGCCAATTAAAGTCTCGTTAAAATCGGTTCAGCCATAACAATATATAGCCATAATCGGCAGGAACAGACAAACATTTTAAAAATATTTTTTTGTTAGTGGCGTTTACATTTATCACTATAATATTGTAAAAACCGTCAAATTACAAACTAACCTAACCTACCATAAAATTATAATCTCACACGTTAGATATAATCTAACGGTGTTGACAATCTTACGATAACATCTATATTTTTTTTTGTAAAAGGCTTAACAGCCTTTTTGGAATTACAAACAGAAACTTCAAATGTATTCATATTTATGTATAGACATTTGCAGGGATCTGTCAGTACAACTGTAAAATATCTAAAGTACTTTACCTTTCATCAAAGAGTTCATAACTGTGACAACTTCGCCCCGACTTTCAATCACCGTCTCTCCGATGAGATCCTTCCAAACGAACCAATTGATGTCCGCTTCTTTTTCCAATTCAGTTTCTGATGACACCTGGATAGAAATTCGAATTTATTAAAGTGAAAACTTCTTTAGGCGCGCCTATACAGATTTTTCGTGGGGTGTAAATTGAATTCTAACGTCACGCTCGGGTATGATAAGAAACCTTCGGGTAAACTCGGGACCTTGGCGATTGGGCATCTAGAAATGCGTCAGCCAATGGGAAATGCTGACGCATTTCTAGATGGCCATGCCAAGATGGCGAGGCCACGCCCTCCGGTTACACCCGTGTAGTTTCTAAGGTAAGCTATAAATTCTGAGTTATAAATTTTCACTTCTATCGGCAGTTCCTATGACTGCCAATTTTTTTATTTATTTGATGATAATAATTTTTGAATACGATTGAATTGAATTTATTGAATAGTGTAACATTTTTTTAAACAATGCATTGTTGCACTTGACCGCCGTCTATCCTCATATTAAGCGACGGCACGGTTTAACCTCCACTCAGGCAACGCATTCCACAGCTTAGACGTTTTTACTATGATAGTGAAGTCAAATTTCCTCGTTCAAGTCTTCGTAACGTCAACTATGAAACGATATTGCTATTTGGAGCTACTAGCAGCTCGATAGAAAGAAAGGGTAAGTTGGTATTAGATCATGCAGATCAGGTGAACACTCTCCTAAATGTATCCGATAAGAACCCGATATGCTAGCATTTTTGCGATGGTGTTGATTTTGACAGAAATGTAAAGTTTTTTTGAACTTGAACGTCATTTCGCCTGATGTTAAACGACAATGCGGTCTACGATGGAGCATGCTTACCTAGAAGAAACCGATTCACTCTCGTTTGAAGACACCAAGATTGTAATAATTGTTAGCGAAGAGAAAACCCCACTTAGGCAACGCATTCCACAGCCTAGACTGTGATAAGAACCGCCACCTGTGATCACGATTAAGTTTCAAGGTCTGATGACGAAGCGGGAAGTTAGGCAAGCATGTTTTTCTAGTGCTTTTTAAACTATTAATTTATTTATTATATTATAAAAAAGAAACAGTTTCGAACTAAAACCTTACCTTAGTCAAGTCGATGAGTAACTGAGTCTTGAACGAGTCGTACAAGTTGTCCCATCGTGAGCGTAATATCGCTTGAACGCGCGAGGTCAGCAATGGCTGGTAGTAGTGGCACCAGATGTGCACGGCCGTTATATCTAGAGCCGCGCAGATCGAACGCCAGTTTGGAGGGATTTCTGAAGACAATAAGATATGTATGCTAATTAGTTAAATCTATACTAATACTATAAAGCTGAAGAGTTTGTTTGATTGTTTGAACGCAAGGATTTCGGGAACTACTGGTCCGGATTGAAAGATTCTATCTCTGTCGGAGAGTCCATTTATCGAGGAAGGCTATAGGCTATTTAACATTACGCTACTATCAACAGGGGCGGAGCATGAATGAAAAATATAACAAAAACGGGAAAGAGCTTTCGTTGCGTGACAGCATGTGTCTATCTTTTAAAGGTTGCGTCATTAGAACCTAAGGTAACCGAATTCTGGAAGAGATCGCTATTAGCGATAAGATCGCCTTTTGTGCCCAAAATGTTTTGATGTTATTTTTAATCAATGTGTTTGTAATGTTTTGTGGTATAATAAAGTGTTTTGTATTGTATTGTATTGTAATTTGTTCAAAATTTGCTGTGTTCCGCCGCCGCTATGTGTTCTTCCAGACTGTAATCTATATAATATGTTCCAAATTTCAACCCAATCCATTCAAACGTTACGATGTGATTGAGTAACAAAGATCCAAACTTTGACATATATAATTTTTAGTCTAAACTAGCAACGCCCCGCGGTTTCACTCACGTAGTTTCTATTCCCCTTATTTTCTCGGGATAAAAAGTAGCATATTTGTTATTCCAGACTAATATCTATCTATGTCCCAAATTTCCAACCATTCTAACGTTACGACGTGATTGAGCAACAAACATCCAAACATCTAAACGTCCAAACTTTGACATAATTTATAATTTTTAGGCTAATTACTCGTAGTTACCAATTTTGAATGCATCTTAGTTCTATCTCTCTCTTAGTTTATCGTAGGCTGTGATTTGAAATCTAGCGTCACGCTCAGGAATGATAAGAAATCTTCGGCTAAACTCGGGACCATAGCCATTGGCTATCTAGAAATGCGGCAACATTTCCCATTGGCCATCATGCTCATGGCCACACCCACCGGTTTCACCCGCGTAGTTTCCAAAGTAAGCTATCAAATTCTGAGTTATGAGTTTTCACTTCTATCGGCAGTTCCTATGACTGCCAATTTTTTTAATCTTAAACTAGTCCATTGTAAAGTTACATTTGGGGTTGCGTTTTTTAGAGGACCCAATTTTATTTTTTTGATCTGTAGGGGGGGTTCAGTGTAAAGCTAAAACCAAGTTTGTGGTGTCGCAACCCTTGTCCCACGGCCGCCATCTTGAAAATAGGGGTTGAAATGGTTTCTACGGTATATCTCTTAAACTATTTATTTGATAAAAAGAATTGTGAACATTTTTTGTTGAAAATTAAATTCTCTACAACTTTGGTCCAGTAACTTTTTGTCGTAGAACTATAAATAAAAAAGTTATAAGCGATTATATTATTATTAAAGTTATTTTTTCATAAAGTCAATAGCTAAGGTTTTACAGCGCTCCGAAGTGAGTACTATTTTTCAGTACTCTTAACTATACCTATATTATACGTGTGTACTAATAATATGTAATCAGTTTTTTTTTGTTTTTTTTTAATTTTGTTATTGTAACTTTTTTAATTATAAATTTTGCAATGTTATTAAAAATTAATTATTGCGTCCTCTAAAAAACGCAAGGTAAGGCCTAAAAAATTTAACATTTCAATGGACTAAACCATATTTACCGATTTTGAACGCCTCTTCCCTTATCTCGTGCAGTAGTTTGGCGCGGGTCACATTCTGAAGCATCGCCTCAACGTTGGTATTGATGAAGGACTTCACCCAGGCGTTCCATTTGTGGACGCTGGAGATTATATCCTCACGATCCAGCGCCTGAGGCTCGGTGGGAGACGATAATCTAGAAATAGATAGGAATTTAGCCGTGATAACGTAGAAACTTTGACTGGCCTTGTGGCTTAGTGGGTAGTAGCTCTGCCTGCGAAGCCGAAGGTCGTGGGTTCGATCCCCACCCAGTGCAAATATTTGTGTGATGAATTCAAATGTTTGCACTGTGTCTGGATGTTTCTATGTATAAAAAGTATGTATTTAAAACTAAATAAGTATTATGTCAGCTATCTGGCCGCCATCAAACAAGCTTTGCTTAGTTTGGGGTCAGATGGTGTTGTGTGTGAATTGTCTAAAAAAAAAAAAAATTAAAAAATTTTTAATTACCCTGACTGCCTTGGATTTAAAATTTGTACAGTATTCTACTAGTTCAGCTTTCATTTGATACCCACATTGAGGAGTAATGAAAAACAAACGCAATTCGCCATTTCGTGGTGCCAGCCATCTTGGATTCAAAAATTTTCATAGTGTATAGTATTCTACTAGCCAATCCTTTTCATTTGATCTTGAATCCATATTAACCAAAACCTTCAAATAAAAAAACCGCATCGAAATCGGTCTATCCGTTTGAGCTCGACTGTGCCACAGACAGACACACAAATATACCCATATTTGTGTATTTTTAACTGTCGAATGGCAGGAAAATATTGATATCAGCAGCTACAAGTGGCAGCCATAAGGCTGCTTGCAGTGCTAGTTCATAACTGTACCACTATGGTCATGTTATGTGGTTTATTAGCCGTCGTTATAGAGCAATCAACATTCAAACTTTGACATTTATAATATTAGTAAGATTAACGGGTGAAACAGTGGAATATGACAAACATAAAGTACTACCAGCGGTTTTACACGCGTAGTTCTTGTTCCCGCTATTTTACAGAGATAAAAACATAGCGTGTGTTCTTCCAGGCTTCCAGGTGGGGTACTTATGTTCCGAGTTTCAGCAGAGCATCATCACTCGCTCAAGGTCGCGCGGTTTTAGCCTACAGCTAGACCGTTCCTCCCAGGGAACAAGTGCCAGTCGGTTGTCGGACGCACGGCTGAGCGCTCGCGCAACACGTTTCCCGCGCATATTGTTATTAGATATGTCGACAACCCTCCGCGTCAGACAGCGACAGAGTTAGGCGTTAGAAGAGAGCGCAAATGTTTAGTTGAAAATCGCGACAGGTATTGAGCGCTAATGCGAGCTGAATTGAACTTTGTTGTGTCCCAGCAAGAGTCGCTATTTATATAATTGTTTTCGCTAAGTGAGTGTTATGTACTTGTACTAAAATTTATTTTGTGGTTTCAGCCCGATCCATTCAGGCGTTACTGCGTGATTGAGCAATAAAGATCCAAATATTGACATTTATAGTCTAAGATATTACCTGTAATTCGCAATAACGGGAGGAAGCAACTTCAAAGCCGCTGGGTCGCTGAAATTCACCAGTCCCACCAACGGCTGCGAATCCTTGCGTAACAAATCCCTGAGCTTCACCAGCACGGCACCACCGTCGTTATCTGCAAGGAAAACTGAATCTTACCGTACCAAACTTAAAGCTTATAGTGCATTAGTAACAACTGGGATGATGTCTGGGTCAAAAATGTACCATTCTAATTAATCTCTCAGGTAGATTATAGCAAAATATGGGACACGTATTTTTGACGTGACAACGTCTTATAATTCGATGAAGCCGGCTGCACGCACGAAAAAACATGACGTCATGCGCCGTTACCGCCGTCACCTCGCCGCATGACGTCATGCGGCGTTACCTCGCTCTAAGGCGTAGTTGAAGTTGTCACGTTCAACTATCGTCAGTAAACCGACTTTACAGACAACCATTTTTTTTGTATATCAAATTATTAAAAATCGACAAAGTTATATGGATAATAAAAAAGTTCCGGAGTTATGACGTCACGTCTTCGTAAAAATCGTACAATGAAGTGACGTCACTTGAAACTTCTAGACACAGTATCTTCGTTTTAGAAACAAAAAATAAAAACTTAAGTTTTTGTTTTATCAAAATATTTAAAATCGTCAAAGATATAGATCCGGACCGGCGGGTTGTGACATCACATCGTACAAATAATTTAAAAAAATATAAAACCCGACTAAACAACAACACATAAGAAAAACACTGTTGATTGAATTAAAATGCTTGAAATTATTCCAAATGGCATTTAACTACACAACATATTTACATATTTGTAATGCTCTTTAAATTCTCTGTATTTTGATACCCTACTCGATATGATAGATAACATTATTTTTTTCAACTACTCACAATTTTGCCTCAAAAATCGGCTATATTGATTTTTTTTATTTAATAGCTATCTAAGGACACTTGGGTAATTGTGACAAATGTAACGATATCTGAATCGTCAAAATCCGTCCAGCCGTTTGAAAGATACGTGGGAATAAAGAAATTTACAAACATACAAGATACGCGCGAAAAACATAACCCTTCTTTCAGTCGGGTAATAATGGGTACAATGGAATGACGTCAAACGAATGACTTGAAACTTCTAAGCACTGTATCTTCGTAATTTTTTGTTTGTAGAAAAAAATAAAAAAATGCGTGCAATATTTTTTGATAATCTAACTGCCAGACAATTTTTTTTTTTAAATCATCATGCCTTTTGTCATACCACTTTGTACTTACCAACAAAACAAGCAACAACCAGTACCATAGTCTTCAGCACACATTTGACTCCACTTAGAACCTAAAATAAAACATATTTGTATATATTTAGTCCACACATAGTGTATGTATACCAACAGACTAACACATTGAAAAAGTAAATACATATGGTGCTAAATGTCACAATAATTAATTACAGGCGAAGACATCATGGACATTTTGAGCTGAGAAACTAAATTGTATAAAATTATTGGGTCAATTTTAAGATCAATGACTAAATTTTATGTCAGAATTTTGCAAAACGTAAAGTGATTTGAAAATATAATTAGAAAGTAAGTGATCTAAGCGATTAAAGGTACAAATAATCAGAATATAAATACACTACACCTAATATTACCTTTTCTCTTATCTGTGCTTTAACGTCCCCGTCTAGTATGTTGCTGAGTGAAAACTGCAGAGTTGTGCGGAGACTATTGTTGGTGTGGAGACCGATCAAAGTCTCCAATAGGTCTACCATAGTCTGGGAGTCTAGGAGGTGTAAGCTCACGAGACAGGAGCATGCCACCTGGAAACAAGTAGAAGTTGATATAGCCAAATTTTTATATTTTTATCATTGTATCAATTCAGATCAATAAAAACTGTTTTGGCAGACATATTGCACACCTCTCGATGAGGCCAGTTTGTATGGGTCAACTTTTAAAACGTTGTGTAATATCTTATATTACCTGCAAAAAACACCAATAAAGATTTTTTCTTATTTGGTATTTGTATTTAGTAAAGTCAATTTTCAATGTTCAATGTCAATGTTCATCACAAATAATTAGTCAAATCTGATTTGGTAAAAATAAAAAAACAATTATAAAATTTACCACTTTTTAAAGTTTTTATTTTATGAACAATAAATAATTGGTTTATCTCAGACATAACCAGATAGTAAGCCTAGGCGCTAGTAAGCCTTAAAACATGGTGATGTTTAGTTTCCAAGACGATTTTTTCGTTTAACTATGTATGTAAACGTTTTGCTAAACATTTGGAAACAAACGAATACAATCATTAAATATTTAATACGTGAGTTTCGTTTTTGGACACTTGGGCGCTGTATTTTGGTCCTTCGAGCCGTATCAAGGCTTACTACTTGCTAGTGCCAGGTAGTTTATCCGGGACAAACTAATTATTGTATTTAAACTCTTAACAAACTTAAATACATTTACTAAAATTAAACAATTAGAAACGTATAACAGGCAGGTAGAAAACACCAACGCTCCTTTAAAGCCGATCTTTACTGATATATGGTTATTTTACAGCCGCTTAAATAGATGTGATTTAATTTATTAATCATTTTATTTTGTATTTGATATTTTGTAAATCATTGACGTTACCAAGTGTATCAAAGATGCCTAAAGTCAAAGTCATAGTTATATATGCAGAGAAATTACTGGGCTTAGAGACATAACATCTCAGATCTCTGGGTGTCGAGCGCAGTGCAATTCCAGGTAATGATTTGGACTCTTCATTCGGTTCCAATAGCTGCGTGTCACTGTGCTGTTATGTGGCAGGCATGTTGCTTACCATGCACATGTCCTGCTCGTCTCGTCAATCTTTATTTAAAAAAAAAAAAAAAAAAACAGGTCAGCCTAAGGTTCGAAATAAATTAATTTAATTGAATTGAAAATTAAATAATGCAAAAGATATACATCGGCAGTGATGTTCACGTCTTGCAACCTCCGACTACACACGCCGATGATGGTCTGGTTGAAGTTGCTGATAGAAGCCCACTGCTGGTGCACGAGCCGTTGCAGGGACTCGAGCCCCGGCTTTGGGGTATTACCGCCGATTTGAAGCTGCAACCCTGGGACACAGGAATAAGACAAGTTTCTTCAGTTATAACCTTTTCAACACACTTGCTTATAAAGTGGGTCTAATAGGGTACAATCCTCAAAAAAACTAAGTAGCCCGTTAGTTAGATTGCCAAAAAATATTGTACACGTATTTTTTCTTTTGTTTTACAAACAAAAAATGACGAAGATACAGCGCTTCGAAGTTTCGTGTGACGTCACTTGTGAGTACGATTTTTACTCACGAGTGACGTCGCGACCCCCCACTCTCGAAGTATGATGGTCTATATCTTTGACGATTTTTAATATTATGAAAAAACAAAAAATACGTGTCCAATATTTTTCCATGATCTAGCTGACGGACTAATTAGGATGATGTATTTTTGACCCAGTCCGATACCCTATTGCACTGCAATCAGGCATCTATTGACCACCATCTATCTATGACTTTTTCATTACTATTACTCACAGTCACAGGTGAGCATTGTATGGTAGTAACTCTGCCTGCGAACCCGAGGGTCGTGGGTTCGGTTCCCACCCAGTGCAAATATTTGTGTGATGAATTCAAACATTTGTACCGTGTCTGTGTGTTTCATGTATAATAAGTATGTATTTAAAACTATATAAGTATTATATTAGTTACCTGGCCGTCATAGTACAAGCTTTGCTTAGTTTGTGGTCAGATGGTGCTGTGTGTGAATTGTCCACCAATATTTATTTTCATTTTTTTTTTTAATAATTTAATTCTAAATTTAGTAACACTGTTGTTTTAATATTATAAGATAAGATAAGATAAGAAAACTCTTTATTAAAAGCCACATAAAAAAAAATAAGAACATAAATTACAATAAAAACTTAAGTAAATATTATGCTAAACATTTTAATTGGCGGCCTTATCGCTTAGAGCGATCTCTTCCAGGCAACCGTGCACGGATAGGATATTATGTCCAATAATGCGGCCTTAATGTATCCCATAGATTAAAATCGTATAACTAGTTATACAACTTAAGTATAAAATAAGAAATATACACTACTTACAATAAAGAATACATTACAAATACACTTACTAATATACAAAGAATAAAAAATATAAATGTATTTATTCGAGAAAAAAAAACCCATTTATTTCGTATAAGTACCTTCATAGACTTAAAATAATAAATACCAAAACTTACTCATATCAGATTACAATTCAAGGATAGATGGCAACTAAAACTTCAAATAAAATTCTTTAATCCTTAGTTTGAAGACATCCAGCGACTGGGCACGCTTTATTTCCAACGGCAGCTCATTCCACAACTTGACAGCTTTCACAGTGAAAGAAGAGGAATAAAATGATGTACTATGTTGAGGAATATCTAGCGTGAGGTTATCCGCACTTCTCAGTGGTCTAGGAAGAAGTGATTGGCGGAAATTAAAACGCTCCTGAAGATACCGGGGAGAAGAGGGGAGGAAAAGGACATTGTAAAGGAGGGAGAGTATGTGAGCATCCCGGCGACGACGAATAGGTAGCCACTTGAGCTTAGCGCGGTAGCTAGAAACATGATCATACTTGCGCTAGCCAAATATGAATCTGATGCAGTAATTTTGAAGTCGCTCAAGTTTAGATAGCTGCTCTTCAGTGAGATCGAGGTAGCAGACATCAGCATAATCAAGAATAGGAAGCAAGAGTGATTGTGCCAGCGCAATTTTAGTGGTGGTTGGAAGAAAATTACGTAGTCTACGTAAAGACCCTCCAGATGCAAATAATCTGCGACTAGTTTCCACTATCTGAGGGCCCCATGACAAATGCTGATCAAAAATAACACCCAAATTACGCACAGTTTTATCAATAGGGATTGTAACCCCATCAAATTCCACACATGGAAGTGAACTCCAGTCAATTAAGTTGATATTACGAGAACTGCCTATAACGATGACTTGCGTTTTTTGTAGGATTCACCTTCAATCCAAAAGAAGTACTCCATTGTAAAATCCGACGCAAATCACTGTTTAAAGCCTCGATAGCTTCCGATAGCCAGCCCATTGGAGCTTGGCAGTATAATTGTAGGTCGTCTGCGTAAAGGTGGTAGGATGAAGAAAGGTTACGAGATATGGCGTTTATAAATAAAGCGAAAAGCAAAGGAGATAGGACACCACCCTGCGGTACGCCAGCCGAAGTAGTACACCAAGAAGAGATGTTGTCTTCAAGACGGACTCTCTGGCGGCGCCCATACAGGTAACTTTGAAACCATTCAACCACTGCAGGAGATATGTTGGAGGAGCGAAGTATTGCAAGTAGAACATCAAAATCAACAGAACAAAAAGCATTACTAAAATCCAGAAGCGCCAGCACGGTCAAGTTGCCGTTTTCCATGCCCAGACGAATGTCGTCGGTGATTTTAACAAGTGCTGTGACCGTACTGTGCCCTGGACGAAAACCTGACTGGAAAGGGTTGAGAAGGTCACTTTTAGTGACATAAGAATTTAGTTGGCTGTGAACTAGACGCTCTAGAACTTTGGATAAGAAAGGAAGGATAGAAATTGGGCGATATTCAGAAAAGGATTGAGGATTCGATTTTTTCGGCAATGGGATTATTTGCGCTTCTTTCCAGGAGGAAGGAAACACACAATTGGAGATTGAGAAATTAAAAATATGACATAGGATAGGCAACAGGGGATCAAGGATAGGGATAATCATGTTACGGCTAATCAAATCAAGTCCAACAGCATTTGATGAAATAGATACTATGCTCTTCCTTACATCACTGTCAGTAAATTGATGAAAATCGAAAAAAGGCAGGTCAGAAGGAGGACTATTGGAAATAAAATTTAAAGTGTTGGATTTAGATGCAGCATCCATAGTGGGAGATGTTGAGAAATGATTATTTAATGCATTTATATCTAAGTTTGAAGGAATAGAGTCTTGTTTTGATTTTCCTACTCCTAAAGACCTGAGGAACTTCCAGACCTTTGCCGGATCCTTATCTTGTACTGACTCAAAAATATGGCGTCGTTGGGCATCTCTACACACCTTGTTACAGCGATTCCGCAACTCAACGTATTTCTGTTTATTGACATCGTTTGGGTGGGTTTTATATTTCGTCCTTGCTACAGTCTTTTTGTGCATCATCATTTTAATGTCGTCGGTAAGCCAGGGTGCAGGAGCATGCTTAATTTTAATGGAACGCAACGGTGCATGAACGTCATATAGTTTAATCAGAAGGGTATTAAAAGCTGTTACTTTTCCATCAACCGTGCTAGCACTAGTTACCGGCGACCAATCGATATGGGACGCATCCTCAACAAGGTTTTTTTGAATAATACTAGCAAAATTGCGCTGCACAATGACTGACGGTTTTAACTTAGGGGGACGAACTTTATAAGACAAGAATATGAGGTCATGAAACGAAAAATCGGCTGTAAGCTGCCCATGCTTTGCAACATGCTGCAGGGAAGAAACTAAAATAAGATCAAGAAGGGAAGGAGAACAGTTAGGGAAGTGGTGGGTAGCATCAAGAGGTAGGATTTGCATGTTGCAAGACCTGACTAAGCTCAGTAACTTAGAAGACCGGCTATCACCTTTTAGAAGACAGGTGTTAAAGTCACCCATAATTATTGTATGACTATAAGACGGTACAAAATTTTCAAGAATAGTTTCAAAAGAGGAGAAATAATTATTGGAAGAAGAATTGCTGTAGTAAACACCTAGAAGAATTTTTGTGTGTGAAAGAATGATTTCTAAAAATAGGTGCTCACCACTATGATCGGGTGGAGGTTGAGGAGATATGCTAACAATAGAGTAAGAAATATTGCTGCGGAGGTAAATACCAATACCGCCTCCAACCCGTCCAAGTCGGTCATGCCGAATGAGATTGAACCCGGGAAGTGAGAAGGTGATAGATGGTAGAGAAGCATTCAGCCAGGTCTCGGAAACTAAGATGCCATGAATATTTTTGTTGTCGAGGGTTGCTTGTATGTCTGCTATATGGCCAGGAATGCTTTGGGCATTTATGTGGATAAGGTTCAGGTTGCGAGGTACATCTGAAAACTGTGTCTCCAGTAGTTCAGTAAGGGTTGGAAAATTTATATAACTGTTATCTGTGCTACTACTGTCGACCGACGACGTTGCGGAAACGAAGCTGCCATCGTCAACAGAAGCATCACTAAAAATGTCTAACATTTGGTACTTGTAATAAATATAAATTAAGGATTATAAAATAAACTATAAATATACACCTAAAATAAATCTACTACGTACTACAATAATAATACAAAATAAAATGAAAATAATAACTAAACAAATTCAGTTAAACCCACAAATATCACCTGCCGGATCATGCTGAATTACTTTATGTTATCAAGAAAAATGAAATAATGCAAAATAAGCACAGTACCCATAGCGCTATTAAATTATTAGATAGTCAAATTACATTGAACCAAGCTGTATAATTGTGTGAAGTACAGTGATACAAATTAAAAAAAAAAAAACTATCAAGATATACAGCTGTCAATGTCACATCCGTCATTTACAATTGTTATGAAAAAAGTTCCTTATTTTTGTGATAATATTGAAATTTTGACAATAAATTACTAATAATTTCTAGTGTCTACCTGCAAAATGCAAAAACATTATCTGAGGTAGTTGTATTGACTGTGAGTCCAAGCAATGCGCGATATACTGAGTGCAAATCTTACAAAAAAAAACAATGAAAAAGTTACACACTGTGGACTGTTTACTTATGTAATTTGGGCTTCTGCACATTATATCTACCTAAATATCTTGCTTTTCTTAATCCGAGTATACTCGGCATTCAAAACGAGTTATCGGGCCGAGTAAGAGTATCAAAATACCCGCCGAGTACCGAGTATCAACCGAGTACTCGGCCCATATCTAATACCTACAGATAAAAGGGTCCAAGTAATAGATTTTCTCAAAAAAAAGAAAACTTGAAAAAAAAGAGAAGCTGTCCGGATTCGAACCCGGAGCTATTATACTGCCGCGCCACGCGGCGAAATGTACCTTCGCATTCTAATGCAAATCTTATGTGACAGTTTTTCATTGTCTAAAAACGCAGAAAAAACGGGGACGATAAACCGATCTAGCTAGGTTTTTTTAAAATGTTCATCATTTTAAAAAAACCTAGCTAGATCGGTTTATCGTCCCCGAAACCCCCTGCATACATAATTTCACGAAAATCGTTCCATGCGTTTCCGAGATTCAGATTACATATGTCGGAGATCCAAGCCGGCAACCTAACCGACAGTAGCGACAACCGAACGCAAGCATGACGTCACAGTTAGTCATACTTGGATGCGGCCGTTGGAGCGGGCGAGTGTTCCTAAATCGGAGCTCGTACCGAGCGGACGTATCTGTTCGTTTACTGTATTGCTATACATAATTAATTTGATTACGCCACATAAATCCCTACTAGAAATCATTATCATCGTTTAATTGCTCGAGGTTACCCACTACGATGGAACCTCCTGAAGATGTGCGCCCACCGAGTCCAGAAGCCCACCCTGCCCCGACATATATATAATATTATTACCGAATCTAGTTTACCCCATACCTGCCTACCCCCATATCGGCCCTATAAAAACGGTCGCGCACTGGGGCTCGCTCTCATTCCCTGCATAGCCCTCAGACGTGCTGGTTCTCATTGAGTCACTAAGTGTCTTAGCATCGCAACTATTTTCTGATCTGTGGTCTTACTTTTACTTGTAATCGAAGTAGCATAAATCGCGTTCGGTTTAGTAATATATTTCCGTAGATTTGTGTGATCACTATTTTTTAAAAAGTTAACTAACTTAGGTTCGATAATATCAGAAGTGGGATAGGATCCTCTGGGTTCTATCCCACCCGCCCACTGTCTTGTATATTTGATCGAAGTAAAAGTAAGGTTAGAATCGAAATAGAAAAATGGCAGATTTGGAATGTCGTCTCATTAGCTACGGCAATCTCGATGGAAGGTGCGGAGAACCGGCTTTTATCTCCGCTTTGAGGAGCACTCTGGAAGTGATCTTATTTAGGCTTTCAGTGTTGGACGAGCGATCTGCGGCAGAGCCTCCTTGAGGCGCCTCTGCGGCAGAGCTTCCTTGTGGCGTCTCTGCGGCAGAGCTTTCTTGTGGCGTCGCTGCGGCAGAGCCTCCATGAGGCATCGCTGTGGCCGAGCCTCCTTGAGGCGTCGCTGCGGCGGAGCCTCCATGAGGCGTCGCTGTGGCCGAGCCTCCTCGAGGCGTCGCTGAGGCAGAGCCTCCTTGGGGCGTTGCTGCGGCAGAGCCTCCTTGAGGCGTCTCTGCGGCGGAGCCTCCCTGAGGCGTCTCTGCGGCAGAGCTTCCTTGAGGCGTCGCTGCGGCGGTTCCTGGCGCTCGGGAGCGGGCCGGACTGGCACGGGTTCGGCTGGCCGCGGCGCCACCGCGCGGCGGGGCTTCGAGCCCTGCCCCCGCGGACGTTGCGAGGCGTCTCATTTGCGCGCCTAGGGCGGTACCTTCGGTGAGATCTATCCATTGCTATGTTTCTGGTTTTGATCCAAAAATTATAACATCAGTGTAACAACAGTGATTAAGTGAGTCTCGCGCGATCGGAAAACCTGTGTGACTACAAAGAGCACCCTGCTCGTGTGGGATTATCCCCAAAAGGCGAATTACTGTCTTGGTTACGTGAATCGACTGGTATCAACTGTACTTGATAGTCTCAAATTTGAACTTAAAACGCTTTTCTTAGTGAAAGTAATTTTCTCTAGTGCCAGTGCTTCAAATAACCACTTCAATAACCGCTCACGGCTAGAGTGAACGTTTCCTCATTCCGTGGTTACTAGTGTGCATTTCAAGAAAACTAGTCTCTTCACTGTTATAATCTCAATCAACCAGGATATGAGGATAGATTCTGACAAAAAGTGAGTAAAATTTGAAGGTAGTTGATGAAAGTTTGGGTTGTCCAGTTATCGACAAACCTATTGCAATAAGATGAGGGTAGATCTAAAAGAAACTGTTCTCGCCAATGACGCAAACAAAACTTACTCTCATGTCAATTAAAGTCAAAACCTATTCTTTTTGCTAGAAGCCAATTCACAATAGTTTTGCTTTGCGAAATGTAAACAACGTGAAGTTTTTCTGTGATAACGTCAGTAATCCAGAAACATAGTCACTACGTGGCGTAACTGTCAATGTCCTAATCGATAACTGGTGGTTCGTACATTCCTTTAGTTTTGACGTCTGGTTTTGAACATTTTGACGATGAACGAAAACTGATATTTAGCGTTTAGATGAGGAAGGTGGCCAAATGATGAATTAAAGTGGTGAAATAACTCTTGGCATAAAACAGGGTCAGGTGCGGCCGAGACTTGATAAGAGTCAAAGTCTTGCTGAATCTCCAGATCCTAAAGCACTTAAAGGAGGTACGGTGGAACTGAGATAGGATTCACGAGTGATCTCTTCACAGAATCACGAAGCTAGCGTCTGCGATAGCTTCCTGCTTCGTGCCCAATACAGTTTATCGGAAGTAGTGTCTAAGTCTCCTCTCGCATGTTTGAGTTATTCGTAAGTCTACATGCGTCTGTTAAATTTGATGTCTATTCATTTATCTCGTCTGTTCATTGTGGTTTAATGCATATATGGGAATGACTGCAGCATGCCTTTATATGTATTTCGCCGTTGCAACTGATTGGAGTTTGAAACTTAAAGAATTTCTTACAACTTTCAAAAAGAAGTATCGTGAATGAGATTTGATAGCTCCAAGTTTTTGCTTGACTTCACACTCTGATTACTATCTTTCTCTTTAAAACTGAAACCTTTGTTTCATGAAATGCGGTGACACTGAGAATAACGAGGAGTCTACTGCAGCTGGTGTGCCACTGTTGAATGCCGGTGACCCGCTGCCAGCCTGCATCATCTGCCGCGGGCGACTTCGTGTTCGTCAACGAGACGGCACAGTCGACGGGCAAAGACTCCGGGATGCGCGGCCTTTACGAGGTCCTGCGCACGCTTCCACCGCACACCACCGCTACGAGCTACAGGCGGGCAGGCGAGCAGCAGGCGGCGGCCCAACATGGTGCTGGGGCGCGGCGAGTGGACCCCGGACACGTACAGCGCTGTTCTTAGAGATGATTTGCGGTTTGAGGGGGCACTATGTGCTTTACTTCCCGTTTCAAAGGTCTGAGGTGGGCACTATGTGCTTTACTTCCCTTTTCAAAGCGATTGAGGTGGGCCCACTGGGCTTTACTTCCCTTTGTTAGAGCAGTATGGATAGAGGTGGATTCGGCCGAATTGTACTTCCCTACTGTGTAGTTGTGTTATGTCGGTGATATTCATTTGTTCTGTATCGTTGAATATTACGATGATAACGTACTGCTATGTTAACCGTTTCATATACGAGTTAACATAACCTGGGTGTTGTGCGTGTGCCTTAAATTGCGCAGTTTAAGTCATTTGTACAAAACCCGCTTTTCTTTTTATTCTACTCTACGCTACTCTACTCTACGCTACTCTACACTACACTACACTACTCTACTCTACTCTACTCTACTCTATACTTTTTAGAACATTGTGCTTTAAGTACGTTTTTATATTGCAGAGGGTGAACTCGTGGTTGCCAAGGATGTGGCTGGGAGTGATATGCCTCCGTTGGGAGATGAAGCGGTCGAGGACGTCTCGCCGTCAGGAACGGCCGTATTACCGAATCTAGTTTACCCCATACCTGCCTACCCCCATATCGGCCCTATAAAAACGGTCGCGCACTGGGGCTCGCTCTCATTCCCTGCATAGCCCTCAGACGTGCTGGTTCTCATTGAGTCACTAAGTGTCTTAGCATCGCAACTATTTTCTGATCTGTGGTCTTACTTTTACTTGTAATCGAAGTAGCATAAATCGCGTTCGGTTTAGTAATATATTTCCGTAGATTTGTGTGATCACTATTTTTTAAAAAGTTAACTAACTTAGGTTCGATAATAATATATATATACACACAATGATTGCTCGTTTAAAGGTATAAGATAACTATATCTGAAGAACCTTGTTCAATATCAATTTCTTCGGGCTTCTCTCTCGGAAGCTTATGTATGAGCTCTCAAAACTTAGGGTGACTGGCTGATCAGACATGTGAAAGTTACACCTAGGAAGGTCCTACAAAAGCCCCATTACCCCATTTAGTTTTCCACTTTTAGAGTTGAAATTGTATATTTGATTACCCAGTATTTTCGCTGTAAAAGTTCGCGCTGAAACCGCGACAGGAGACCACGATAGGCACTTGACATTATGGAATTATTTGGGCGTCAGTTCACGCCGAGACCGCGACACATGTCTCGGTCTCCTGTCGCGGTCTCGGCGCGAACTGGCACCCATACAATTCTATAAAGTGCCTGTCGCGGTCTCCGGTCGAGGTCTCCGGTCGCGGTCTCCGGTCGCGGTCTCCGGTTGCGGTCTCCGGTCGCGGTCTCCGGTCGCGGTCTCCGGTTGCGGTCTCCGGTCGCGGTCTCCGATCGCGGTCTCGTGTCTCGGTCTCCGCGCAAATCACATCTTTAAAGGTGTAGGTAAAGCATCTTGCCTTTTTATTGGAACTTGTAGTCATCTATGACAAAGTGTCAAGGTCATATTCCGCACTAGCGAAGTGTATTTTCGAAGATGTTCCAAATACTGTCTATGTTAACTTTAAATTATGGTACCTGTATTAATATGGCGTGCCAGGATGAATAGCTGAGTGGCTTTGACAAAGTCTTCAGTCTCAATACAAGTCCATATTTTCTCTGGTATCTCCATTAATAGCTTCACTTGGACAGACAAACTATGTACAGGATTCACGTTATAGTTAAAACTGGAACAAACATATTTCAATTATTAAAGTCTTTGTAACAAAAATATGGAAGAACATTTTAAAATTTTTGGAGATGCCAATTTTAAAAACATCTCGAGAAGTAAAATTCTGTAAATAATTTTGATGATGCAAATAAACACTATGTAACAAAGAGATGTCATTTTGGTACTAAATTTGCAACTATATTTTATCTGTAGTGGAAGTATCTGACCACATTTCCACTGCTATGCAGTTATTGTATGTTGCTTACTATCAGTCTCCTGCCTTGCTTGTACTGGTACTTTATATGATAAAACATTATCAACTAGGTGTCTAGTGGTGATGATAACTTGTAATAGACAGATTTCATAAACAGGCAGACACGGAGAAAGCCTTTCTATAATATTATGAAGAAGTATCCTAGACATACGTATTGTTATTTCAATTATTATTAGACATATTCTTTTAATATAACTTATTGTAATTTCAAATGTATCTATAAATTTTCATACATAATTGTGTCGTCGCTCTATCAAATAATAATAACTGTGATAAGCAATACATATAGGAATGTGTAAATATATAGCAATATCTTAAATATACAGGGTGTTTGGTCTAGGGTTAGACAAACCGAATGGGTGTGTTCGGTGACCTATTTAGAAAATACAAGTTGGCCAAAAAAAATCCCAGACGCCCACATTTTTTTTTGTTGGTATTTATGTGTTTTTTTAATTTTTACCGAAATTAAACCTATTAAACCCCACAACTTAAAAAAAAAAGTGTTTCAGATCGGATCTTTTTATTTGAATTTGGTCTCGGATACATTCTCGAGCTGTATAAGGCAAAATTAGAAGCAAATAAGGGCTAAATAATTCGTTCAGAGCTCATAGAGTGTAAAAATGAAAGAAAATTTGCCTAAAAGGTAAACTTTGACTCAATCTAATAAAATAAAATAAAATATCCATGGAGTTCAAATACTTTTAAAAACATCTCTAGTTATTCCTTAATACAACGGTATCCTACATTAGAACAAAACTCTATCACTTTGTGAAAAAATCTTTTGTAAGGGAAAATGAAACAAAAACAATGATGGGAAAAATAATCAATTTTATTTTTCAATAATTACAAGTTTTGTTCAAAAACAGCTCCCCTATTCGCGATGCATGCCCGACATCTTCGTCGGATTTCAACAGTCGTAGTTTTTAACCTCATCTCCTCTTTCATCTTCGCAAAAGCTGCGTCGATTCGCTCAATAAGTTGTTCTTTGGTGCTTATTTGGACTTCGTACACCAATTCTTTGGCACGTCCCCAGACAAAGAAATCAAGTGGTGTAAGGTCTGGGGAACGTGCCACGTCTTCCGATCCACGTGTTGGGGAACACATTGTCCAGGTACTCGCGTACAGACGACGAGTAGTGCGCCGGGCAGCCATCTTGTTGAAAAATCATGGGGCGGTATTCTTCGTATGTCACAAACCAGTTCAACCAGGTCGTTTTGGAGGAACTCCAGGTAGTTATCCCCGTTAAGAATGTCTGGCAAATAATGGGGTCCAATCAGGTGGCTGCCAATCACACCAGCCCAGACGTTTACCGAAAATCGCGTTTGGTGTGATGTTTCCCGGGTCTTGCGTGGATTTTGTCCTTTGGGTTGCCAATTGTGCAAGTTATGCTGATTAAATATTCCCTTCTATCCTCGAGAATGTATCCGAGACCAAATTCAAATAAAAAGATCCGATCTGAAACACTTTTTTTTTTAAGTTGTGGGGTTTAATAGGTTTAATTTCGGTAAAAATTAAAAAAACACATAAATACCAACCAAAAAAAATGTGGGCGTCTGGGATTTTTTTTGGCCAACTTGTATTTTCTAAATAGGTCACCGAACACACCCATTCGGTTTGTCTAACCCTAGACCAACCACCCTGTATAATATAAAATTCTCGTGTCACAGTGTTAGTTACCTTAACAAAAAAAAAAAAAATAATATTAACAAAAACTGGCTATTTAGTTAATTTATACGCTGTAGAAGTAGGAGCGAGAGGTATACCAGCAAAATCTTTCTATAACCTGCTTAAAGACCTTGGCTTGTCCAGAAGTGTAGTAAGTTCTATACTAGAACGAGTATCTAAAGCACTAGTGCACTATTAGGATCATATAGGATTTGGCTGGGCAGGGAGAGAAATACGAGTAGTGAAGGTGAGTGTTGACGTACGTCACTAAGGGGCCCCTTTTAAACCTACGCCCAAGTCACAATTTGGGGTCTACTCCAGATTTCTCTCTCTGTCACACGATGGACACGGCGCCCGCACGGTGAATCCATGGAATGCTAAGAAGTTCTTCTCTGTCTCTCCTCCGAAACGGCTTTACTGATTTTTACCAAATTTTATATGCCTATTTAGTAGATCTGAGAATCGGCTACTAGCTATTTTTCATACCCCTAAGTAATAAGCGTTGTTCACCCCTACATTATTTTTTTTTCAATTTTTGGACAAAAATTTTTGTTTTTATTTTTTTATGTTGTGGCATAAAAAATACATACAACCCTAAATTTTTACCCTTTTATCACCAACCCTTATTTTTTAATAGCCATTTTAGTAATTTAATCATTTGACAATGAACTCCTCCTAAACGGCAGGACCGATTTGAATGATTTTTTGTGTGTGTACAAGTGGATTCGAGGATGGTTTAGATTCACAAATAAGCCCAGCAGATGGTGCTACAGACAGTGTCTAGGTTATGATCCGCGCGAAGCCAGAACGGGCCGCTAGTAATAACAATAATTGTAACGTATTGGTGAACATTTTAGTTACAGTTCATGTGAAATAATTAAATGAGTTTTGCTAAAATATTTTTTTTTGTCGGGTCGTTGTCGGGTCTTGGCCCGAGAAGCAGTATTGTCTGGTGACACAGTGAAAACTTATAACTCAGAATTTGATAGCTTACTTTGGCAACTACACATGTGTAACCGGAGGGCGTGGCCTGGGCATCATGGCATGGCCATCTAGAAATGTGTCAGCATTTCCTATTGGCTGATGCATTTCTAGATGGCCATGGCATGATGCCGAGGCCACGCCCTTTCAGCATTTGCCATTGGCGGACGCATTTCTAAATGCCCAATAGCCCTGGTCCCGAGTTTACCCGCAGATTTCTTATCATACCCGAGCGTGATGCTAGAATCCAATTCACAGCCCACGAAATATCTGTCTAGGCGCGCCTAAAGAAGTTTTCACTTCAAAAAGATATCAGTACTAATTTTTTTTTTTATTAATATTTTGGTATAGTGTGTTTTTAAATTTTAGTCAACTATAGACATCGTTGGCGCTCAGTGCTCGCTAGCGCTTGTCAAGTATAGGTGACTCTGGCGGTCAAAAGGTTAAAGGATGCAATAACGGCGGCAGATGTTTTTATGTACGCTGACTACGTGGCTGCGTTAGTCACTGCGACCACGGTGGACGAATTGAATTGAACGAGGTGAGTGCGCAGCTCTACGGGTGGTTTGGAATCAACGGTCTGGTGTTGAATCTAAAGAAAACCCAAATCACTTACTTCAACCTATCGGGAAAAAGGTATAAACACCTGGGAGTGCGTATTCATGGCGTTACATTGAAACAAACAAATGTTACAAACTTCCTGGGATTCCAAATCATTTCTGGACTAACCTGGGAACATTATCTACACAACCTATTTGGAAAAGTTGCTACTTAGTGCGTGCTATGCACTGCGCCATGTGACGCTTGGTGGTGCCAGCGCCGGTGGCTCGCACGTGCTACTTCGCCACGGTGCACTCGCTGCTGCAGTACGGTGCCGAGGTGTACGGGAGTCGCCGAACGGAAGCGCGCTTTCCGTATGCAGAAAAGGGCCGTGCGAGCAATGGTAGGCATTACCACCGACAAATCCGTGCGAACGCATTCCAAAAAAATAGAGATTTTTACTGTGCCCTGTATAGGTGTATCATAGTCATTCTCCAAGTAGGGTTGTGTGTGAGGGAAAACCTACACTTGTACACGGCATGTGGAGACCCCACTGCGAACCCTACACGGCGTCTGACAAGCTCACTCATGTTATGGGAGTGACTGTATACAACAAGCTACCTCGTGACGTAATTGGTGCACCAAGCCAGGCCTGCTTCAAGTCTCGCCTGAGGCGCTGGCTTGTTGATAAGTTAAATAATATTTATGCAATAAAGATAATGATTATGATTAAAATTGAACAAAATTATATCATCCAACATACCTGGTCACAACTGGCTTTTCATCTATCTTAAACCCAACCAGATGTGTATTGTGTAAGTTTCTACAAGCCCCCATCATCTCACCAATATGGTTGAGAGTGCTTGATGTAGTGTCTTTCATTTCCTCTATAGTGTCAGCAGCATGAATTAGGTCCCTGTACCTTTCCCTGTAAAAAAATCAATAAAAATAATAATGTAAAAAATAAATAATTGCTTTCAGCTGTTGCCATTGTTATCTCCCCTATTAGTTTATTTACTATGGTTTACCCGTCAAAATATCGGCTTATTCCCGAAATCCCCTTAGGATTTCCCCTTACAGGGGATTTGTGGAATTTTTGTCCATAAATCCCCTGTGATATTTTGTAGATACTACTTACCTATGTCTATTAACTACGTACATAGTATCTATCTACTATCTACCTACTACCTGTTAGACTTGACTTGCACAGACTTCAAATAGACAAGTGACTAGCGCTTATAAGAATTATATTAAGTTATTTTTCGCTTTTGAGTGCTTATGTGGAGAATAAAAAGAGTTTATTGAAGTGAAAACTTCTTTAGGCGCGCTATGGACAGAATTTTCGTGGGCTGTGAAATGGATTGATGATCACGTGAGCATCACGCTCGGATATGATAAGAAATTTCGGGTAAGCTCGGGCTGCTAGAGCGAGAAAGATAATGTGGTCAACAAACGTGCCAGACCGAGAAAGATAATTGTTAGAGGAGGACATGGGACAATAGATACTCTCTCTCTCTCTCTCTCTCTCTCTTGCTGCTCGCTACCGGTTACCAGTGTTGACACTTTAGCGACTTTGTCGCTGAAACTGGTGAATTTTTAAAACCTTTTTAGCGGATTTAGACGACGTGTTACCGACAAAGGGGAATATACTAGTGTAGTGTAGAAGGTTGGAGAAGGAAAAAGCTTATGTATTCTTCCAGACTGTTATTCCCTTAATAATTCGATCAAAACCGGCGACTTTGTTTCATAACTATTTGCCGACAAGCTCAAAATCATAGTGGCAACACTGACGGCTACCAACTCCAAAAGACTTTTCTTTGGGCGGGAAAACACGACGGGTGCTTTATAATTTTCACAATCAAATTAATTAATAATTAGTTTTGCTGTGTAAATATTTCGTTTCTTTCGTGTAAATATTTAGTTTTGTATACATATAGTCAATAGTATAAATAAATATGAGCGTCGCTAGCGACGGGGGTGACCCCGTCGATCAGACCAGAAAAAGAAAACTATTGAAGCCAAATCCAAGTGAAAATGTTTCTTACAAACTATTTAGAAACCCCCTTTATAAGAGAAAGAGACTATTCCCAGAAAATCATAGTGGAGTCTCCAGTGTAGTGTATGTGGAATCGACGGAACAGGAGAAAGTCGGTAACAAAAATCCTATTACACTCACCAACCTTTTTGCGGACAATGTTAGGGGCATCATATAGGGGTGCACCGTGTGAATGCATACAAAGTTGGAGTAACTTTTAAAAAGCCGGCCCCGGCCAACAACTTTTTGAACATGGACACTTTTTTTACTAACCATAAATGTGTATACAATCTGGGTATACAAATAAGTACTGCCTGAGTAACCTTAGTATTTATTTCGCGCGGACTAAGTCGCGGGTAACAGCTACTTTGTATATAAATAAAATTTCAATAAATATTTACTTTAATTTCTGGCTTGTTTTACTCGTTTATTCAACTAATACGATCCATAATATTTTATTATAATACGACATACCTACCTAATACAAAAATCAGCTAATTAAGTTTTCACTTCTGCCGTGTGGTCTTAAGCACACACCTTTTTTTAGCCTTTTTAGTCCAAAAGAAGATTTCAACAATGCATTTACAGAATTTTGTGTTTTGTGTCATGTGCAACGAGTTCATTGCTCCGGGACCGATTGCCGTAAATGGAACCACTCTAGAAATTGTTCAGAGATGTTTACCTAGGGCCGCCTGTCCGAACTAGGTGGATGTAGGTTTGAGAGTAAAGCCACGAGAAAAATCCAGTTGGGCTGGGCAGCATGGGCTGGGCTTTTATGAAGAGAGGTTCCGATTGTTACGGGGAGAATAGTAGACAGAGAAACTTAATTCTACAGCTACAAGACGATTATGTAAAACGTCAAATAGTTTTCACTGTGGGAATTAGCTTTTATAATAACTTGCCCTGATGACGTTAAAAACAGCTCTAAAAATAAAATATTAAATTTCACTAAAACTCGCTTACTTGAAAAAAGTTATTATAAATTGGCTAACGCTTTGGCAGACAGAAATATATTTGAGTAATACTAGTTGTTTCATTTTCTGTATAATAATCAATTTAGTAAAAACAGACGATGTGTTGTACTATCTGAGTGTTTAACTGATGAATTTAATTCTTTTGTGTCTTGCTGGATTATAACTATGACATTTCTATTGCTGACTAGATTTATAATATTTTTATTTTTCTTACTGTATGTATTATATATTATCGTATTATATCAATGCTATTGTAACAAATGATAACAATGCTATTGCTGAAATCATTGTATAATAATTTAACTGTTGTAACGTTATGTGACTCTCAACACTACTATCCTATGGGAGGAAAGGAGGAATGATGTAAACTTTTGGTGCGTTGGTGATAATGTCACTATGGTATTGTTTTAATTTCTCATTTTTTATAATATTAAACTGCAAATAATCTCGATTACCATATATGACGTTTCTAAGTGGACTGTATGTGTCGACTAAATAAATGAATTTTTGATTTGATTTGATTGAGTGCCTATTTGTGGTTTTGATGTAGGTTTAATTTTTTGTAGAAAATAGTATATTCATATCATCTTCGTGTTTGATTGAAGTGGTACATACCCAACCATAGCTCGTAATTCCTCTCTTTTCCTTTCGATTTCTACGTGTAGTTTCTTCTGGACTTGCTCCACCTCGCTGATAGAATATGTTTGGAACAGTTCATCAGGGATGATGTCCAAAAGGTTATGTTGCGCCATTTTTAGGGATTAATATATAAACAATTACTAGAACATTAAATATATGTACATAATTTGAATTATTCCACCAGAATAGTATATTACTTTTATAAGTTTTACAGAATTTTTTTCCTGTCACAAAAACACAGCAAACGTAAACAGTAAACAAGAAACCACAGAACAAATACTCACAAGAAACATTGCCAGTATTTAATTTTTTTTTTTTTTTAATTTACTGTATTTAACCAGCGTTGCCAATTTGTGGGGAATTTCGCAAATTGCGAGCAAATCGAACTCGATTGGGGAATGGTGTGGGGATTGGTTCTGTGTGGGGAAAACGTGGGAAATTTCACTTTTGTATTGATGCTTATACTGCACTACCAATTAATGATGCTTCATTAAATTATTACTCATTTCACCGAAAATATCTACAATCCAGTATTTCTCTACTCTGTGTATGTATTGTAAATATGACACCACCATGCTCAGTCTGTAAATTTTTATCGCGTCAAGAAAAGTTTTGACTTTTCGAAGTGCTTACAATATTAAAATTTGAGCTAAATAATGGATAATTGGTTTGGGGTAAATGTTTAAAGTCCAAATTAAAAATAACCCGATGATTCTAAACTTAGTAATTAACCGAATTTGTTCAAAGTTAGGTTAATTTTTAAATAAAAACTTCTTTCGGTGCACCACATACATATTTTTCGTGGGCTGTGAATGAAGCTCAACGTCACTCTCAAAAATGAAAGGAAACCGAAATCAGACGAACCGAGTGTGCTAGACCAAGTAAGATAGCCAGCTGTCAATGTATTTTTCTAGGAGAAACCGATTCACTTTCGATTCGAAGACACCCCGAATGTATTTTTTCTACATATGTTTGGTCATGGAGTCCGGTCTTTCAGCCGCATCTGTCTCTAAATGTAATGATTTTATTTTTGATCATTAACCCCTTACTGCATGAGACTTCCATTTTCGACGGCAATAAGAGATGTTATGGTATTGACCCCAAAGATACTACATAAAATAATTTAAAAAATCCTTGTCACACATTTCCAAAGAAAATCCGGAAAAAACAAAAATCCCATTTCTGCCATATTATGCAGTAACAGGCGCGAAAATTTGGTTTCCAGATATGGCATTATATGCAATAGTGAGTTGAGGGTTATGTAATTATTATTTTATTATTAAATAATAAAACAATCAATTATTATTATTTATTTATTCTAATTACTGAATCAATACAACTTAACACAACAATTTAATGAGATCTTTAACAATGTTTTAGTGCGCAATGTGAAATAATATCAAACACTTTCTTATTATTTTATTAAAATAATAAAAGAACTTTATTATTTATTTATTTTTTACTGAATCAATACAACTTAACACAACGCTCATCACTATCTTCATCACTGTCATGTGGAAGAGCGATACCATAAAATCGTTTTGGATCCATTTACCTGAAAATAATAATTAATAATAATAGATCATAAAGCACTTTGCGCAAGTAATCCAAAAGGACTCCCAAAAGCATGCAATGCCACATATGGAAATATATCAAAACTGTTCTTAATGCATACTGTGCCATATATGGCAACATAATTTTACCTTTACTTCACACTATTCCACATTTGTCAAGCTACTTTCAGACTAAAATATCGCTAAACTACTGAGTTTTACTTACGTATTTATAAATATCCGTGACAGTTAGTTTTCGTTCTTGGCTCACCAAGTAAAAAAAATGGCAAAAAACTTCTTAAAAGCACTATAAAAGTTTTTTTTAACACAGCCGTCACACCATCAACCGTCAATTCTCGCCGACTGGTTCAAACATGTCGTAAAGTTTTTAACGCGGTGAGCTAGATGGCAGCACATGGCATCAAAACAAGCGGGAATCATGCTAGAAATGACCTAGTATGTAACAAAGGTTCAACAGTTTTTATTTTAAATAATACACGGTTCAAGTTATGTAGTCAAATATGGGTAGCTATGCGGTAAGGGGTTAAAATTGTTCAATAGTTATTAATAGTTAGTTCTAATTTTTGTGTTCACTTCTGCCGTGCTGTTTTAAGCACACACATTTTTTTACATTTTAGAATATTTTTGACGTGATAACGTCTTATAATTCGATGAAGCCGGCTGCACGCCCACAAAACATGACGTCGTGTACCGTTACCGTCGGTCGTTTCCTCGCCGTATGTTTGTTACAGTTGTATTAATTATTTCGACCAGTAGTTCAAGCGGGGATGTAGCTCAGTGGTAGGGCGTTCGTTTTGCATGTGAAATGCCCCGGGTTCGATCCCCGGCATCTAAAAGCTTTTTTGCATTGTTTTTTGCATTGTTTTGATTGAAAATGACTAAATTCTACTGATTACTTTTTTTTTTTAGCTTGTCAAATCAAGGGACTATTTTTTTTTTTTTTTGAAGTGAAAACTTCTTTAGGCGTGCCTAGACAGATTTTTCGTGGGCTGTGAATTGGATTCATTCGTCACGCTCGGGTATGATAAGAAAGCTTAGGGTAAACTCGGGGCCATGGTTATTGGCCATCTAGAAATATCAGTCAGTATATTGTCAGCCAATGGGAAATGGTGATAGGGCGTGGACAGGCCATCATGGCATAGCCATCTAGAAATGCATCAGGGTAGCGATTCTGAAACCATTCGGTTCCATCCGACACGGAATCTCATCTCTCGGTCTTTGTCTTATCTGTTTAGCATGACAAAGACCGAGAGATGAGATTCCGTGTCGGATGCAACCGAATGGTTTCAGAATCGCTACCCAGTCAATGGGTAATGCTGACGCATTTCTAGATTGCCATGCCAAGATGGCGAGGCCACGCCCTCCAGTTACACCCATGTAGTTTTCAAGGTAACCTATAAAATTCTGAGTTATAAGTTTTCACTTCTATCGGCAGTTCCTATGACTGCCATTTTTGAAGTGAAAACTGCTTTAAGCGCGCCTAGACAGATATTTCGTGGGCTGTGAATCGGATTCAAGCGTCACGCTCGGACATGATAAGAAATCTTCGGGTAAACTCGGGACCATGGCTATTGGCCATTTAGAAATGCGTCAGCCAATGGGAAATGCTGAAAGGGCGTGGCCTCGGCATCATACCATGGCCATCTAGAAATGGATCAGCCAATAGGAAATGCTGACGCATTTCGAGATGGCCATGCCATGATGTCCAGGCCTCGCCCTCCGGTCACACACGGGTAGTTTCCGAAGTAAGCTTTCAAATTCTGAGTTATAAGTTTTCACTTCTATCGGGAGTTCCTATAACTGCCAATTTTTTTTTTTTAATAAGGAGTGAAGAGACGAGCGGGACATCTACCTGATGGTAAGCAACACGCCTACCACATAACAGCACAGTGACTTGCAGCTATTGGAACATGAAGAGTCCAAATCATTACCTAGCACTGCACTGCGCTCGTCACCCAGAGGTCTAAGATGTTATATCTCTAAGCCCTGTAATTTCACTGGAAACATTGCCCTTCAAACCGGGACACAGTAACGTTTACACATTACTGTTTGACGGTAGAATATAAGGCAAAGGTGTGGTACTTCCCCAGGCGGACTCAGCTAAGAATCCTACCACTACAATTCGCTGGGTAATTGAAACATTGCATCTATTTTCAATTTATGTTTGACTGTTAACATAGGTAACTGTTAACACTTGAAGCAGAGAATTTACCACAAGTAATCCAAATCCGTTCATTTTTGAAAAGAAAGGTAATTTTCGCATTATTGCTTACTTCGCGATGTCCTATTTTAAAGTTTGTTTTCATTCCTTTTATGTATAACTACATAAGTGTAACCACAGTGAAACTTATCTGACTCTGAGTGAAGTAAAACTAGTTCAGCAATAAAACCACAGGGCCGTATTGTTACATTTGTACCACCCAAATTAAAATTAATGTTAAATTGTAAGATAATATGGCAAAAGCCCCAATAAACATCAAAAAAGTATTTATACTTGATTTTCCATTCCTTCTGTGGGGATTTGTGGCGAATTGCCATAAGTGTCTCCCCACTTTGGTGAATTTTACTTCAAATTTTGGGATTAGCAAGGTGGGCATCGGCAACGCTGGTCAGTGTGACCAGAGTTAGTAGATTTCTACTTTTTCGGTAGACTTTAGAGTCCGTCGGATGCAATATATTTTAGTAGATTTTTGAATTTCGTGGTGATCAACATTTTTCCGAATTTATCCTCTCTCCCTCTCTGTCTTCAGTCTTCACCTAGTCTCTACTAGTCTGTGAATGTGTGAATTTGCTGAATTTATCATTCGTTATCTCTTGTGATCTCGTATATACATTATCTTTGGTGATCTCTTCGTTCTCGCTGCTGCCCTTTTGTTGTTGCCAAAGAGTATGTAAATTAGGTTTGTTCTCTCTACCTAGTCTGTGGGTTGGTTATGTGGAGCCCAAGCCTCAGAAACAGGAATACATGTGGAGCAGTGGAGCGAGTGGAGCTAATGGACTGGACACCACAGACTCCTAGTATATTACATTCTCTTTGACAGACTCCACAGAGTAAGTAAACACTACGTTATACGTGTGGACACTAGTGACACACCCCGGACACTCGGCCTAAACTCGATACAAACGGTCCAGTCGACTTACCTACTCTTCACACAACAACGCAGACGTTGTTCGCACATATTTACGCATGTGTGCGTGTCGGCTAGGGTTACTGAATTATTTTATGGAATAGTTAGATCAGTTAGATGTGACCCGTGAGTTCACCTGCCAGTGTTAAGTGGCCTACAATCTTACCGAGTGTTGGATCTTTAATGGAAATATAACTTTTTAAATCAAAAGGGAGAAAATTCAAAAGTATTACCTACCTATTGGTTTTTAGTAGGTACACATTTGAGACTTACCCAAGGAAATAACTTTGTTCTGACCAAATATTAATCACTCCACACACACACATATCTATTTCGTTGTAAATCACAAAACATTGAATTTGGTTGCATTTTGTAATCTACGTATAACGCGCATTGTAATACAGTTCACTCAAATCATACACTAAGTTACAATGCACACACGAATTAGGTATTCACATCTAATACGGCAGCGAACAGTACAAGTATTTAATATGGTTTTGCAACTCATATTAATGTTTGTAAACATGAAACTATATACTTATACGCGCGAAATGCAACAAATCGGCAGAATCAGCTGTTGGCTGATTTGTGTTCCCAGTTCCGGATATTTTTTTCCGAATTGCTTCAAGAATCACTCATTTCATGTCAAATGGCGAATTACATAATATTCACATTTGTTGGAAGGAACGCTTAAAATTTTAAATGTTGCGAATAGTGTAGTGATAGTGTATCTATATTCAAAGCACACTATAAAATTAAAGTATATCGCCTGACATAAAAAACTAGAAGTAGAACAAGTGAAGCTGTATACGAGGGTCAAACTGAAAGTTCTTAGAAAATCAAAAACTGATTACATTAGCCAGTTATTAGTTTTATTATATCTTTTCAAAATATTGTCCATTCACGTCAATACACCGCTGCATGCGATGGAACCACTGGGAAAAGCACTTTGCCCACTCGTCCTTAGGGGTCTCTTCAATGGCATCGCGATACGCAGCCACCGCTTCTTCAGCATTCTTAAACCGCTTTCCTTTAAGTTTTTCTTTAATTTTTGAAAATAAATAAAAATCACAAGGCGCGAGGTCGGGGCTATACGGCGGGTGACCCAGTAATTCAACGTTTGATGTCGCCAAATAGTCGATCGTTCGCTTGGCGGTGTGCGATGAGGCGTTGTCGTGGTGAAGGAGGATCCTACTGCGAGGTCGTTTCTCTCGAACTTTTTCCAAGACAAGTGGCAAACAATTGGTAGTGTACCATTCTGCAGAAACTGTTTTTTGATCCTCTAACACAATTGTTGCGAAATGACCTATCCTTCCAAAGAACGAGGCCACCATTTTTTTCCCCGCACTTCGATCTCTCTGCACTTTAGTTGGCAACTCCTCGAAAGGAAACACCCACTGAGCAGATTGTCTTTTGGTTTCAAGATCATAACAGTAAATCCAGCTTTCGTCACCTGTTAGTATGTCGAACACAGCATTTGAGTCACCTCCGTTAAATCTTTCAATCATTTTACGGCACCAATCCACACGATGGAGTTTTTGAGCCTCAGTCAAATTATGAGGTATCCACCGGGCGCAAAGCTTCCTGACCGCTAAATGTTCGTGTAGGATTTTGTGCACTTGACTCATACCGATGCCTAAGCTTGTCCGAATCTGCTGATAGGTCACTCTTTTGTCAGTCTCTATCATACGCCGCACAACACAGATGTTATCTTCAGTCGTCGCCGTAGAAGGCCGTCCCTCACGTAAATCATCAGTGAGATTAGTGCGACCACGTTTAAACTCATTAAACCAGTTGTAAACAGTCGCACGAGATGGGGCTTCATCGTGAAAGGCCAATCGTAGTCTATCATAACTTTCTTGTTGACTTAAATGACATCGAAAGTCATAAAAAGTCATTGCACGAAAATTTTCTCGTGTTAAATTCATGTTGACGTGACACAGACAATTTTCAATTTGCCGCCAAATCGTAAAACAAATGACAAATGAATGAAGTATATACTCAGTAATATTGGCAAAGAGTTCTATTTTCAAATTATAGAATTATTTTTTTATTATATTGTTTATAAGTGGCCAGTTCTAAGAACTTTCAGTTTGACCCTCGTATGTCAAACATAAGAGCCAATGTAAAGTCAAAGCTTAAAATAACTTAAGAAGTTTTATTTTTAACCGACTTTGAAAAAGGAGGAAGTTCTCAAATACATTTTTATTTTTTTGTATGAATGTTACGGTATAGCTTCGCCAATGAGGGAGTTTCCGACGAGACAAAAATAGTTCCAACGGACGCACTAGATGGCGATTGTTCGAGATGCAGATAGATCCGTCTCTACCATATACTCTCAACAGTGTAATCCCTTTAGAGACCTTACCCGTTTTCAGGGAAAAAATCGAATCTAAATTATTTGTGATAATTTAAAATTTTTGAGTTTTCGTTAACACATCAATTATTTATATACTTAAATTTAGATACATCTCTTCTTAGCTTAGCTGATTAGTTTGGTATGTCTACCTTCTATAAAAACCCTAAATACATTAAGGAATTTAATACTAAAACAATTTTTATATTGTGTTAAACTTTTAAAATATTGGGAATAAAAATAGCTAATTAGGTTCATAATGTAATAAAAAACCGTTACTGATCACAATCCCTTTTCAGTAAAAATCTTTAGAACTCCCGAGGCAATAGACACCAACTAAGCCAAAGTAGAAGGAAAATTCAAAGATATAAATAGCAACACTGATAGGACAATATTTTATCCACAGACTAAGTAGAGAGATACTCTCTCGGCTGAAGGATTAGTATCCATAGCCAAGAATAAATTTAAAAAATATATATTTTGTCTTTCATCAAGTTTACGAATTTGTTTTGAAATTTTGATGTTTTGATATAGTTTTCATTCGAATAAAATGCGTACATGGATAAAGTAGTTTATTATTTATTACTAGAAGTCGTGCTTTCGCAAATTGAATGAATGAGCCGTTTTCCGACGAGACAAAAAGATATGATTTAGTAAAACGATAATAGGGGGCGCTTGTAGGTCTTTTGGTTTGTTGTCAAAAGCGTTAGGCATAATGGGACTCAATTCATTCAATTTGCGAAAGCACGACTTCTAGTAATAAATAATAAACTACTTTATTCATGTACGCATTTTATTCGAATGAAAACTATATCAAAACATCAAAATTTCAAAACAAATTCGTAAGCCTGATGAAAGACAAAATATATATTTTTAAAATTTATTCTTGGCTATGGATACTAATCCTTCAGCCGAGAGAGTATCTCTCTACTTAGTCTGTGGATAAAATATTGTCGTATCAGTGTTGCTATTTATATCTTTGAATTTTCCTTCTACTTTGGCTTAGTTGGTGTCTATTGCCTCGGGAGTTCTAAAGATTTTTACTGAAAAGGGATTGTGATCAGTAACGGTTTTTTATTACATTATCAACCTAATTAGCTATTTTTGTTCCCAATATTTTAAAATTAAAAAAGACACTTTTTACACTATACTTTTCCCCTGAAAACGGGTAGGGTCTCTAAAGGGATTACACTGTTGAGAGTATATGGTAGAGACAGATCTATCTGCATCTCGAACAATCGCCATCTAGTGCGTCCGTTGGAACTATTTTTGTCTCGTCGGAAACTCCCTCATTGAGTCCCATTATGCCTACCGCTTTTGACAACAAACCAAAAGACCTACAAGCGCCTCCTATTATCGTTTTATTAAACCATATCTTTTTGTCTCGTCGGAAAACGGCTCATTGTGAATAGATTTTGCTAGATCTTTTTTATTGTTTGATAAGATTATTGTTCCAAGGTTTCCATTCCAGTCAAACTATATCAAACCATATCAAACCTAAACTACACTAAATTTACTAAGCATAACTGAAATATCCATATACCGATGAAATATATCGACGATTTACAAATAATCAAATAAGTCTAGCCTGCTATCAAATGGAACTATAAGTTTAGTATTTCTGAACGTACATAAAAGTACATACAGCCTTTCCTCTCCGCACACAAAACTACATATCGCACCTTCGGTAAGACAAGGGCCGAAGTGCTAATTTTCAAATTTTTCAGGACAGACGTTTTAAGTTTTATATAGATTTATATTGTGTGTTTCTGCCCACAACAATATACAATAGTGTTTTATTTTTAGCAGAAATATTCCTTATACATTTGTGAATAAAAATATGTAATATAAAAGAGTGAGTTAGAAATTTATTTATATTATATTTAATGATATATTAATATATACATACAATCATGCCCTTTTCCCACCAACTTTTAAATAATTGTGCAATTGTGACCAAAGTAACACCTATTACATTGAAATGGTTTTTAAATGAAAATGCTACTAATTTTGTACTTCTTTATTCTTCTTCTTAGGAATATGACAAACAACACTATAAATAAAAATTAACACAAAAGTCACTTCTAAAAGGTTTACATTAAATCCATAAAATGCCATGTAAATGCGTAAGACTTATTTATACTGCTATTCTAAAATCAGTCAGTAATCACATGATTTGTTGAAATAACAATTTGTTTCTTATAGATAGATAGATACTCTTTATTGTACACACCATAAACAAAAAAAAACACTTATACAGGAGATAATAACAATAAAACTAGCGTTACAAGCGGCGGCCTTATCGCTAAATGCGATCTCTTCTTCGCTTCTTTCTTTGCTGCCCGCATCAGTTGCCAAAGTAAAATATTATGTCTTTATTGGGTTGTTAATCTCCATTTTCTTCAGTCTCCATTTTCTTTCGTCGTTACCTGGGGTTGTATTTGTGTGTGGGCTAGCTATTACATTATCCTCCATAGCAGATATGGTTGTCAACGATGATTTTATAGATTCTGTGGTTTCAGGAATCGTTTCTATTGGATCCTTCATAGCAAATACGGTTATCATGGATGAATTTATCGCTCTTGTAATGTCAGGTAGCATTGGTATCGGATCCCGATATTCAAAGTCATTGCTATTTATCCACTGCTCAACCATTGACGTAGAATTAATTTTAGAAGTAGCATCTGTCTTTTTAAAACTATTTTATTCTTCAAAACTTGATTTTTAAAAAAATTCATTAATTTGAGGTTCATCGATAGTTCTAACCTGGATATTGAATGGATCATCAACCATCCTCAAAATTTTTCTGCCACGAGATTTCATTGTTATTCTCTAGAAACGAAAATAATCAGACGTTTAGTTGGGTTTATTAATCAATAGAACAAAAATAAATACACATCAAACCTATTAGAACTTTTTTGCATCAGGGGTTAATAAATGATAAATAATGCCATCGGATTTATATTACAGCTCAACAAATAGACACAAGAAATTGTACGACGTAAATGTTATCAATTTTACATAATAAATTAAGTGACTGGAATGACAAAGTCTTAAATGGCTATTATAGTTATCTGTATAAGACAAAATTGGAATGACAAAGTCATATTTGGTTTAAAGACTAGGTAATGTTTACGTGTCGGACTCACAAAGCCACAATATTACCCGAACGACTTTGTTCCGTCAAATATGTGTTCACATATTAGGCATAAGTACATAAAATGTGACCATGTCTTTCCAAAATATAAAACAAAAAAGGGCATATTTACCTAAATGACCTTGACGCTCCAGTACACAACCACTACTTGCGCGGGCGATGCCGCAACTGACCAATGAGATTTTGTCGCGCCAATATCATTCAAAAAACGAACGAATGGTACAAAGACACTACTGCCCTCTGGCGAAAATAAACTGAATCTAGTAAATGTCTTTGTTCCTACAGGTAGAAGTTAGTTTTTAAGGCACTTTGGCATATTTAACTCATTTTCAGAAATTTTAGCACTTTGGCCCTTGTCTTACCGAAGGTGCGATATAGTCCAATATAGAACCTTTTTCGTTTTTTTGCGTCGTTTGAACGCTAAAAAATAATCACTCACCAAGAAATCTGAATTGCAGCAATCTTAGTAAATAAATCCACTAAATTGGTAACACTCTAGTGATTTTGTAAATTGTGAACTTATCAAAACACAGTAGAAAAACGATTCAAATCAGTATATTATAGAAAATCTTATGAAATTAAAAATCTGTTATTCTTGTTTCGTTTAACAGATGAAAAATTTGGTACCTAAATAACACAGCAACACAGCATCATGGTCGTATTCTCATAGAAAATTGTCGTCCGATATAACCCTTCGTTGAGTGCTTCTCGCGTTCACGCGTTCTTGAGGGGTAGGAGCAGGCTTGGCAGGAGGTAAGCTTGAAACTGGCGGGGGGTGGGGAGTGTCCGTTCTATCTGTATTATCTATTCTATGCTAGTGATCTGGGATCTGGGATGGACACTGCAGATATTTTGAAGACTGATAACTCCAGCAGAGACGAGAGCACACCTGCTGCAGTAAATCCTGTACCTTTCAAACAGGAACACAGCCACACCTTGTGTAGCACAACACCTCCATCCAGTGGTTTAAACAAACATGTCCAGATATTATGTTACCACATGTGGATATAAATCCACTAAAAAATGTCAAGAAAAGGAAAACAAAACGTCACTTACAGGAGAAACACCACATGGATGTGATTATGAAGTTTCAGATGGCGCTACATTAAAACTACACAAGATAAAACATACCACAGAAAAAACATTTGAATGTGATATATGTCATTATAGAACATCCCGAGCAGACCACATGAAAAAACACAAATCAAGTCATACTGGAGAAAAACCTTTGAAATGTGATAAATGTGATTACGGAACATCACAAGCATCCAATTTAAAACGACACAAATTAACACATCAACAAATCAACATGAATGTGAAATGTGTCACTATAGAACATCACTAGCAGCCCACTTAAAAATACACAAATTATCGCATGCTGTGGAAAAACTATATGAATGTGATATGTGTGATTACAGAGCATCACAGGCATCCACTTTAAAAGCACACAAAATAACACATACTGGAGAAAAACCGTATGAATGTGATATGTGTCACTTTAGAACACCACGAGCAGACCACTTGAAAAGACACAGATTATCACATACTGGAGAAAAACCATATGAATGTGATATGTGTGATTACAGAGCATCACAGGCATCCACTTTAAAAGCACACAAAATAACACATACTGGAGAAAAACCGTATGAATGTGATATGTGTCACTTTAGAACATCACGAGCAGACCACTTGAAAAGACACAGATTATCACATACTGGAGAAAAACCATATGAATGTGATATGTGTGATTACAGAGCATCACAAGCATACACTTTAAAAGAACACAAATTAAGACATACTGTCAAAAAACCATATAAATGTGATATGTGTGATTACAGAACATCACTAGCAGCCTATTTGAAAAGACATATACTAACACATACTGGAGGAAAACCTTATAAATGTTGCATATATATGTAATTTCAGAACATCATATGCAAGTAGCTTAACAATGCATAAATTAACACACACTGTAGAAAAACCATATGAATGTGATTTGTGTGATTATAGAGCATCACAAGCAGCCTGTTTGAAAAAACACAATTTAACACATTTTGGAGAAAATCCACATGGGTGACGAGGGCAGTGCAGTGCTAGGTAATGATTTGGACTATCATATTCCAATATCTGCGTGTCACCGTTACTGTTATGTGGCAGGCATGTTGCTTACCATCAGGTACATGAACTGCTTGTCTCGACACTCTTAAGTTAAAAAAAAAAATTTTTTTCTGTCAATTCGTTTAGGGTTATATTCGCCAAAATTTGAAAATAAACGATTTTTTCGATTTTTTACAAAGTTGCGTTCGTTGCTCGAGGTCACAAAATTGGGACAATCATTAGGCCAACATCATAAACAAGTCTGCAAAAAATCAGATCTACCGGATTTAACGCTTCCTACTCACTTTCTGGCGACAAAGTTACTGGATTATACGCAGCCTCAATATGCATTGTACTAAAGGGAGCTTTTTGGAAAGTAAGAATTGGCCGATTGTTAAATTGTTTAGCTAAATTTTCTTGTGCAATGAGTTGAAGGGTAGAAAACAGGTCATTTTCATTTTGTCCCACCAGTCACAGTGACTGGAGAGACAATTTAATAAAACTTGATATGGATTGTTCTAAACGTTTCTAACCTGCTTTTAGCCCTGTTTCTATGTTTTTTTATAAGTGGCATTGCTTTTTCTGCTTTTAAGATGAGCAACAACAGCAACATATTATGTATAGTAGTGTTTTTCAAAATTCAACCTCCAAAGGGGTGAAATAAGGAATGAAAATTTGTATGAAACTTTTTATTCTTGAACATATTGCATGGGATTTCGTAAACATTGAGTAGAGCCAAAAAATATATTAATTATGTATTATTTTTGTAGTGGTAGGACTCTTAGCAGAGTCCTCCATGGGAAGTACCACGCCTTTGCTAGTTATTCTACCGCCAAGCAGTAATGTGCAAACATTACTGTGTTCCGGTTTGAAGGGCAATGTTTCCAGAGAAATTCCAGGGCTTAGAGATATAACAACTTAGATCTCTGGGTGGCGAGCGCAGTGCGGTGCGGTGCTGTGCTAGGTAATGATTTGGGCTCTTCATGTTCCAATAACTTCGTGTCACTGTGCTGTTATGTGGCAGGCATGTTGCTTACCATCAGGAACATGTCCTGCTCGTCTCGTCACTCTTCAGTTAAAAAAAAATTTTATTTTATTAGTTTTATTCAAAAATTCAATCAATTATAGTGAAATATTATAAAATATATTTAATTCATCATATTCTGGACTGACATTCTTTAGACAACCCATTTGCAATGTATTTGTTGACATATTAAACTGAATATAAAATACTTTTCATCCATTAACCAGATCAGTGAAGGTCGTTATATAGCGGAGGGTCTACCGCCGAACGAAAAATGTCATAGCTTTGATGTTTCTCTCTCTTTTCTTTTCGCTTGAAATGATAGACAGCAATAGCAAAGCGATAGCCGATTTAGTTAGGCGGTAGAAGCGCCCGATCTTAAACCATGAACCACGATGCAAGGAAGTAAAAGAGATCAGTCTTTCAGAGAAAATAACAATTTATTCATAGAAATCTACAGTCAAATTCCAGTGTTTCATTAAAATTAACTGCATTGATGTTCGTCTCATATCATTATGATGAGTAATATCACATTTACAGATCAACCTGGCTTATCAAGTCTTAATAATAATTAATACAATACATAGGTACCTTTAATTTTTTGCATGAGGTTATGATTTGTTTTATATGAACATTATGAACTGGCAATAGAAAAATTAAAATACGAGCCCACATTGGTATCACATAGAGACAAATGTATAAAATTTTGATATGTATAGTTTAGAAGTTTTTAATCCCTACCTGATAACCCAAATAGTTAAAAATAATTTATTGCTTCTAAAACTTATCTGTGAAACTTTATAGTAAAATAAATATCGTTCTTGATAATGAAAGCTTTATTTAAAAGGAAATAAATTGCTTTTGACGACGTAGAATAGCTGTACTAAGACGAAAGGGGTGGGATCATCCTTAAGGTACGTCATCGCTAAAGTGAGGGGAGTTTGTTTGAACGCGCTAATCTCGGGCCGAACCTATTATAAAAAAATTGGCAACCATAGGAACTGCCGATAGAAGTGAAAACTTATAACTCAGAATTTGATAGCTTACTTTGGAAACTACACGGGTGTAACCGGGGGGTGTGGCCTAGTCATCATGGCATGACCATCTAGGAATGCACCAGCATTTCCCATTGGCTGACGCATTTCTAGATGGCCATGCCATGATAGGCAGGCCACGCCCTTTTAGCATTTCCCATTGGATGACGCATTTCTGGATAGTCAATGGCTATGGTCCCGAGTTTACCCGAAGATTTCTTATAATATCCGAGCGTGACGCTAGAATTAATTTGTGAAATGAATGCCCACGAAAAATCTGTCTAGGCGCGCCAAAAGAAGTTTTCACTTCAAAAACGTCTCAGTGATGGATATGTACGTGAATTTTTAGGGTTATAGGCTATATTATCTACCACGGGCCAAGCCGGGACGGACCGCTAGCAATTTACTAATATAAACACTCGCAGGTACAATTAACACCCCGCCATATATTTTTCTGTTTGCTGAAATCGTTAATTTTAAAGCAAATTTGATGAACGGTAGATACGTTTATTGCATTAAGCAATAAAAATAAAGATATTTAATAAATAAACGGTTAAAAAAGAATAAAAGTATAATGCCACGAAAGCGATTTTGTTAAAAAGATGACGAAAGATATAGACGGGCGATTAGTTGTGCCTATTAGTAAACTAATTATGTAAAATTGCAAAATACGTAACGTGTTAAAAAAAACAGAAATAAGTGTGACGATCTTCACAGTTGACCACTTTCTATTTATCAATGTGAAAAATAATTTTCTTAGTTAGGGGCTAGATGATCTGAAAAGGTTAACAACCAACGTATAGGATTTAATTTAATTTCTACAATTATTTTGTAAAATACAAAGCGCATTTATAAGCTTCAACGTAAAAGTGTCGGGGTGTTGTAAATTTAACGTGTTCGTGTATGTCTATGGCATCGTAGTTTTTGAACGGATGACCCGATTTCGATTCCGTTTTTTTTATTTGTTAGTCGAGAATGTTGTTAGCAAAATCAAAATCGGGTCAGCCATTTCAAAGATATGAGATATGTTGTTAGCTGCGGTAGGTAATTTAGACTCAAATTTAGAAAAAAAAGGTTGCAGGTTTTTTAAATTTTCAATTTAATGAAACGGCTGTTTTCACGATTTTAGGTTTGAGCCCATAGTATAAGTTGTTCATGTGTCGTGTCGTGTGACGCTTTCGACTTAGTACAGATGTGCTGCGTAATTTTGTAGATGGAGCTATAAAAGCCCTCATCCAATCATTAATAACAGGAAAAATATCTACAACAATTTATTCGGCGGATTAACCTGAGCCTAAAAGTAATACTTAGAAAACATACCAAGCTAACACATTTCACAGAAAAGTATTTAGACGTATAAACAAAAGGAACTTACGACTTGTTTTAACAGAAGCTGAAAAATAGGCTAATTAGTACGGCGTCTCATTGATGGCGCTTCAAAATGTTAATCTCAAATAAACTGATTTTTTTTTAAAATTTGTTTTGTATGAGGCGTTTTCAAAGTGCAAATAGACCTGTCAAAGATAGTTGTCAATTTTGCCAAGGGTGACGCCAATGTTTGTTTTATTTTTATAGTATAGAGTGACGAGACAAGCAGAACATGTGCCTGATGGTAAGCAACAATCCTGCCCGTAACAGAACAGTGACACGCAGCTATTGGAATATGAAGCGTCCAAATCATTACCTACCCCTATGCCCTATAGTTTTACCCCTATGCCCTATAATTTATCTGGAAATATTGCCCTTCAAACCGGAACATAGTAAAGTTTGCACATTACTGCTTGGCGGTAGAATAACTGGCAAAGTGAGTCTCTCACAAAATTACAACATTGGCGCTACCTGTGGCGAAATTGATAACTATCTTTGACAAGTCTATTGATGTATCTTTAAAAGGCCTTATTACAACATCTTGTTTTGATAACAATAGACTACAGGCCCGTGAACAAAATTTACGGGTCAAATGAACCACCAGGAGACCTATGTAGGATGATAGAAGGGTGTAAAGTATTAAGATTCAGCACTATGCCGTCACTTGTAAGCTGTCCAACTGAGTGTGATTGAAGAGGGGGGTTGCAACCCTTTACCATTTCTCCTTGTCGCATGATTTTTGTACGGCATTGCGAAATAATGGATTAGAAGAGGTATTGAAACTGTATGGAACCAATGCCGTACTTAATCAAATGCCCGAATTTGCTCTGTAAATTACTCGTACTCTGTAAATTTTTCCGGCAAACTAAGAATTAAAAAGTTAAAATTTATAATTTTTATAGTTTCAATACCTCTTTTTCTATTATTCCGCAACGCCGTACAAAAATAATGCGACAAGGAGAAATGATCGAGAATTGCAACCCCCCCTCTTCAATTACACTCAGTTGGACAGCTTACAAGTGACGGCATAGTGCTGAATCTTATTACTTTATACCCTTCTATCATCCTACATAGGTCTCCTGGTGGTTCATTTGACCCGTAAATTTTGTTCATGGGCCTGTAGTCTACAACGACCGATTCAACATCATCTATCGGAAATATTTGAAGTACTTTGTTTAAAAACCCCTAACAACAATTTCTCATAGATTTGCATATTATAAAGTATGATTTACAAACACATTCTTATCACAAAAGAAACGTGCGATCTTTCAAAAGTCGCATAACATATTTTTCTTATAAGTGTACAATGCGTACAGCTAATGCGTACTTCTTTATTTCCCTTTCTCTTTCCCGTTACACAGACGCACGTACCATAATGGCCAACGGTACGAAATGGTACCAACCTCACGCAAAATGGGGTGGTACCATCTCTAGAGCCATCTAGCCACCACCGCGCGCGCTCATTGGTCAAATCAAATAGCGCGCACTTTCCCGGTTTCCTGTTACACATTTCAGTCCCTTCATACAAAATCACTCCTCCAAAAATATCCAGCAACCAAGGGGAAACATAATATCGATTGATTTATACAAATATGCAAAGAAATTGTTTGAAGTTGAGTTAAATCCCTGAAACAAGTTTTACAGTTTTTCTAATGATAAAACCACCAAATTAATATATAATTACAAGAGATCACAATTCCAGAATTTTGTAAGCACCTCATAACGTATAAAGATTTTTAATTAGAAACTACTACATACACAAGCCTCCACAATTTTTAAATTAGTATTTTTTTCTTATTAAATCCAATGTTTTCTCACTAATTGTGCTTAATATTTCTTACTAATTGTGCTTCTCTTTTTCATAAATCGCTGCTGAGCGAGCGAGACAGATGACATGTGGTCTCCATCACTACTAATTCTCTCGCACATGTAAAAATAATACGAAAATAAAAGTAGCACAGACTAAATTTAACAGTTTTAATAATACTCAGTGGATGTCATTGGATCAGTTACTTGGTATATATTTTTCTAAAAATGCATGTTTGATCGATTTCAATGAATAACAAATTCATACCACAAAAAATAAATCTTACAGAAAGGTGCAAAATCAGTTTTACTAATTTATAAGTGACATAAAAAAAATCTTATCAGTAGCAATTAAAAAATGTTATGTTTTGTCCATTTAGTTTTCACACAAAATGTAATTCGACCATTTTATGTTGAACTCTCTTAAGCTGGTTTTTGGTATAGAGGTTCATAATGTCAGTCAGTACTTTGTAATGAAAATATTCTATTGAGCCGCAAAATTTCTATTGATCAGCGCACAGGCTCCGAATATTCTCCCGAAAGCGATCACTGTACATTTGTCCATTTACCTTTTTTATAGATTTAGAATAAGTTTTATACTTGAGTAAGATGGATCGAGCTTTACATAGAAGAAACTGATTCACAGTCTTGGAAGACATTCAAATTATATCTATTTATTAGGAAAATTCCACTCAGACAACGTATTCCAAACATGTATTGTTATTATAAATAGATTATTATTACGAAAGTAGAGTCAAACTAACACTTCCGTTCTAGTTTTTCAACAAAGCGATGCCGATTTTTGGAGTTACAAAAAGTCTGATAGGAAAAAGGGGCAATAACTATTATTACCAGAGTGTTTCTTCTGTTGAATGATAAATGAGAGCAACACTTCACTACAGAGACTCCGATCAGTCTCCGATGTCAACATTTACATTTTACACAGATTATGGACATGCCTGCATCTCCTGTATATATACAATCATTAAAATTCTTTAAAGATCCCACAGATACTGCTTAAGTCGTCAAAGCCCGAAAATCTGACAAATGTTTCGAGCTAAGTCAAACTATCAAAGAATATTTTGATGTTCTTTCGTCAAATCAACAATCGACAGAATGGAGTTTTAGCAACGTTTGGTTATCCATTTATATATTGTATTTGAGAAATATAAATCGCAAAATTTATTCGAGTATGGCTAAACAACACAGATAAACGTGATAAAAACAGAATTGCTGATGAATATTGCGATCATGGGATAACTTTTTATGAGCCCTATGCACATTGGCGCTTGCTTTCACTTGGCCAAATAGACGAGTGACACAGAGTCAAGGCAAGTCAAAGCAAATAGACTCGTAAACGTTGGCGCTCACCATCACTAGCCAACGCTTGGCCAACTTTATAGGCGGTTTTAAACTGAAAACTGATATAATCGCAAGATGCTAGATGATGCAATTTTTTTAAACAAGCGACTCGCCTCATTAGTGTTAAATGATTACCTAGCTACAGTACCCACTTAGTCATTCTCAGTGTATTGCTTTCTCAACAACCAAAGCCGGATTGTGGACAAGTCAGATTTTATATGTTACCTACTTCAGTCTGATAAATTATAACATAGCGCTTAAAATTAATGGGGACACTGCAAAAAAACCTTTTAGAATGATACGAGCGATAGAGCAATATAAAGCAAAATTTGTATTAAAAAAAAAACAAAAAATTGTATAAATTGAAGATTTTTATTTGCTGATGATTGAAGTTGATTTCGTAAAATTCAATTATTATTAAGAAAAATCATTTAAAAATATATATGCCCTGTTACGATTCCATAATAGTACTTATAATAGTATTTACACTTCTTTAGGTACCATGGAAAAGGGGAATTTCCTAGGAAATTCAACTTTTATTGACACTCATATGAAAGCTCTTTTGCAGTGACTCGCCGTCATTCTGGTCTTAAAATAAATACTCGTAAGAAATGGACCGCCCGATCTGAACTTAGAAAGTATACAAAAACATTTTCTCCATATTTCATTATAAAAATATATAACACTAAAATATCCATGTTATAACGGCGTAACATTGCTTTGTTACATTATAATTACACTTATAATACGGTTCACTATGCCTACTGGCTACTTAAACTTAGATATAGATAGATAGATAAATTTAGAAATAGGAATGTGGGTGAACATTAAAATCATACAAGATTTTATTCGTATATCTACCTGACCATGACAGCTCGTGGTTATTCCGCAGTCAACTCGTTGTTATTCCGTGGTCAGGTTGCAGTCAGGTTGTGGTTAGTCTGTGGTCATGGTCAGGTTGCAGTCAGGTCGTGGTTATTCCGTAGTGAACACGTGGTTATTCCGTGGTCAGGTTTCAGGTTGTGGTCAGATCGTAATCAGGTCTTGATGTGTTTGTAGTATTGTAGCTTCTAAAATAATAGTTCGACTTTAATAGGTTTTTGTACGGAGACATAACTTAAAAATATCCCTGGTTGTAATACTGTGGTCAGGTCATGTGGTTAGGTCGTAGTCAGGCCTTGGCCGTATCTGTCTGTACTATCATAACTTCTAAGATAATAGCTGGATTTTAATAGATTTTCTTCCCAGAGCTACTTACAAATATTCCTGATTGTTTGAACAAATGATGAATTTACATTATACTAAAATCACATCGTAAAAGTTCAAGTAGCCAATAAAGCATTACACATAAACCGTTCTCACTTAACACTGGACCACATAACATTATTGCCTATTGAGATTGCTATTCAGTACATGACCTCGTAGACCGTAGCCTTCTTGTCTCCGGAGCCCGTCACTATGAACTTGTCGTCCGCTGATATATCACAACTGAGCACCGATGATGATTCTTTAGACTGAAAACAAGAAAGAAACAAATAAATACAAGACCAATATTATTTTCCACTGAAAAACGAAAAAAAACAGACTTTGTTTCTCACATTATTTTTTGTTTAATGAAATAAAAACATATTTAATATATATTAAAAATATATATAAAAATGTTATTACAGAAACAGATAAAATTTATATGGGGCCATTCGGGAAGTCCACACTTTCGAACAAAAAAAATGGCAGTCATAGGAACTGCCGATAGAAGTCAAAACTTTTAACTCAGAATTTGATAGCTCACTTTGGAAACTACGAGGGTGAAACCGGAGGGCATGGCCATGAGCATGGCAAATGCTGCCACATTTCTAGATGGCCAATAACCGTGGTTTCGAGTTTACCCGAAGATTTCTTATCAATCTCGAGCGTGACGCTAGAATTAAATTCACAGCCGTTGAAAAATCTGTGTGGCGCGCTTAAAGAAGTTTTCACTTCAAAAAATATTATATCAAAATCAGTTCATCAAGTCGAAAGTTACGTTTCACAACCATCCTACTGATATTAAACTAAAAATAACGTACAGTTGAATGGAGAATCTCTTTTTTAGGGTTCCGTACCCAAAGAGTAAAAACGGAACCCTATTACTCCGACTAGGATGTCTGTCCGTCCGTCTGTCACCAGTCTGTATCTCAAGAACGGTGATAGCTAGACAGTTGAAATTTTCCCAGATGATGTATTTTTATGAGAGATGAAACGAATAGTGGTTTGGGCGGATACCGGATTTTCGGCAAGCTACGAAGCCGGAGTGCCGGATATCCGGCTACCGGATATTCGGCCCTTTATCGATTGATTTATCGATTTACGATATGAATATTGGTGCGGTGAACTTGATCGGAAATATTCGGGCGCGTTCGGGTGTTATCGCCCCTTTTCAACACCTCCTAAACGAATAAAAGAAGATGAAACTGGATCCAACTTCACACGTGAAGCTCATGACACTTTTTGGAACTGTTTCAATGAAGTAGCAAAGGATAATACTAGTGATTGTCGCGATCAAGAGAAACAAAATCCAAATGCTAACGAGATTTACTTTTATTTAAAGAGATCTCGAATCGATCGCAATCACGACCCATACATTTGGTGGTCAGTTAATATGCATCAGTACCCACAGTAACCAAGGTTAAAAGGCTAAAATTTATCTTTCAGCACCTGGCAGTAGCGTTTACAGCGAAAGGCTATTTTCAGAAGCTGGTCTGGTATACGAAGCCAAGCGGAGTCGCCTCTTGCCAACAAACGCGGAAAATTTGGTGTTCAATCATCACAATTTAAAACTTGTTAATTTTGAGTATTAAATTAATTATAAAAATATAGACGTTGTATTGACAGTGTCAATAACCTATTGTGGTATAATTTGCCCTTTGTAAAACAATGTGGTTTTTTAGAATTTTACTTTTCGGAATCCGGCCGGATACTGAATTACTATCCGGTATCCGGCCGGATAGTAAAAACAAGGCCGGATGGGCCGGATACCGGATAGTTACCGGATATCCGTTTCATCTCTAATTTCTATTGCCGCTATAACAACAAATACTAAAAATAAAATAAAAATAATATTTAAGGGGGGCTCCCATACAACAAACTTGATTTTTTACCGTTTCTTGACCGATTAGTCCGTCTCAAGCAAACCAGATGGCGCCACTAGTAAAAATAAAACGCGATATCGAATTCGTCGTCAGAATCATGAGGCAAAAATCAACATTTTAAAAGAACCTTTTTTCCTGTCTGCGGAAATTGCGATGTATACGGAATTCCGAATAAAGCCAAAGAGGTTTTCGCCGTTTATTTGCTAATGGTACGGAACCCTTCGTGCGGGAATCCCACTCGCACTTGGCCGGTTTTATTTTAAGCTAGTTGAAAATTAGATAAGATCGTCTAATGATGTGGGATGCGTTGGCTGAGTGGCTTTTTCCCGTTGGTAACAAACTTGGTGTTGAACATCGAGAATGAATCGGTTTTATTCTAGTTAACCACGCTCCATCGTAGACCGCATCGTTAACATCAGCCGAGATGGCGGTGTACGATCAAGCATCACACATTTTGTCACATCAGCATTGCACACTTTCCGCCATATTGCGCATTCGCACCAAATCCATTAGTTCACACGTAAAGTAGACCGCAATGCGCATAAACACATAAAATATACGAGTGAAATCGAGCTCTCTAGTTTTTGTTTCCTGCTTCGTCCAATAAAATCATATTTTGTGTACAGCGACAAAACACTTTCATAAATTGGTCCTTCGAGCCGGATCTTTGTCCTAAAGTCTGTGTCTGTGTAAGATCTGTGTCTGGACATACACCAGAAGAAGAAAGCGTTCAACAAGGCTGCTAAGGCAAGCAAAAAGGTTCTTCAGAGGGCTCGTTTTGACCACATTAGTCGAATAGGGAACAAACTAGCTTCGTACCCTGCGGGTAGCAAAGCGTTTTGGTCCCTAGCTAAATCGGTCGAAGCGAACTTCTGCCGCCCCTCACTACCTCCAATGCTAAAACCTGATGGGACACTGGCTCACACCGCAATGGAGAAAGCAAACTTGTTTGCATCTCAGTTTGCGGAATCTTCTCGTCTAGATGCTGGTAGCGCGACACCTCCTACTCCACCTGGCTGTCCGACTCTCATGTCAGAGGTACACATTCGCCAAATTGAGGTTCGCAAAGTGCTACGAAATCTGGACGTGAATAAAGCCAGTGGCCCAGATGGTATTCCTGCCCTAGTGTTGAAGGCATGTGCGCCTGAGTTGTCCCCGATACTGACGCGTCTATTTAGACTCTCTCTCGAAACTGGTTTAGTACCGAAGTCTTGGAAGCTTGCCAATGTGCAACCAGTGCCCAAAAAAGGTAGTCGTGCTGACCCTGCCAACTACAGGCCCATCTCAGTCACGTCCATACTCTGCAAGACTATGGAACGTGTCTTAAACCACAGGCTCCTGACGTACCTAGAATCAAACGACCTCCTCAGTGACCGGCAATACGGGTTTCGCCGAAACCGGTCCACCGGGGATATTCTAGCGTACGTCACTCACATCTGGAGTGAAGCTATCGAGAAACACGGGGAAGCACTTGCAGTCTCCCTGGATATTTCGAAGGCTTTTGACAGGGTTTGGCATGATGGCCTTATAAGCAAGCTTTCTGGTTATGGTTTGCGTCCTGGGTTTATTGCGTGGATATCGGACTTTTTGAGGGATCGATCCATACGAGTCGTCATTGATGGCTGCTCGTCGGATCAAATGGCTATCAATGCCGGAGTCCCTCAAGGGTCGGTACTCTCTGCGACGCTTTTCCTGCTACATATCAACGATCTGTTGAAGCCCGGTATCTTTGGGTACGCAGATGATAGCACCGTTGTAGAGAGTTACATATCTAGTGCGAGAGCCAGTGGGCAGCAAACTCAGGTACTAAGAGAGAGTCTGATCGAGCGTTTGAGCTTGACCCTTGAGGCGGTGTCTACATGGGGCGATGCCAATCTGGTCAAGTTCAACGAGAGTAAGACGCAGGCGTGTCTGTTCTCCGCAAAAAGGAGTCTTTTTCAACTGACTCCAACCTTTAGAGGTGTATCCGTTCCGATTTCTGACCGTCTTGAGCTTTTGGGCGTTACATTGACATCTACGCTGAACTTTGGTTCGTATATCGAGTCCAAGGCCAAATTAGCTGCCAAAAAGCTAGGTGTCCTCTCAAAGGTGCGAAGGTACTTCAAGTCTGAGCAGTTGCTCACGTTATATAAGGCTCAAATTCGTTCTTGTATGGAGTACTGTTCGCATCTTTGGGATGGTTCGGCTAAGTATCAGCTGGAGGCCTTGGAATCGATCGAGAGACGTGCCAAAAGGCTCATAGGCAACGACACTCTTGTGCGAAAAAGACTACAAAGTCTTGAACATCGCCGAAAAGTCGCTAGCCTTTCGGTTTTTTATCGAATACACTTCGGAGAGTGTGCGACTGATTTACATGATCTAATACCACCTTGCCCTTTTTTCTATCGGAATGCTCGTAGCTCGAAAAAACGACATCGTTTCATGGTTGATGTTCCAAAGACGCGAACGAAGAGATTTGACTCTACTTTTGTGATAAGAACGTCTAGGCTGTGGAATGCGTTGCCTGAGTGGGTTTTCCCTGTTGACTATAATCTTTGTGTCTTCAAATCGAGAGTGAATCGGTTTCTTCTAGGTAAACACGCTCCATCGTAGACCGCATCGTCGCTTCACATCAGGTGAGATGGCGGTCAAGTGTAAGCCTATAAAAGTTAAAAAAAAAAAAAAAAAAAAAAATAAATGCCTCTATGATAGTGTTTCTCCATACGATTTTTTAATTTCCTTAACTCTCTCCTTGCGAGAGAAGACCCCGAGTCCCAGCAGTGGGAACGTTTAGTGGGCTGTTGATGATGATACGATTTTTTTAATATTCGTGTCATCCTCATGGACCCATATCTGCCATAACAGGCGATCTAGTGTAAACCTGTTATTATTAAGAACCTGAAATGTCCTAATGCTAGGCAATGGTTTTCCTACCCTCTTTGCCCTTATCTCTATCCTAAGTCAGTATACATAAGTGTAAACCTATAAAAGTAAAAAAAAACAACAGATAAAATTTATATGGGCCCATTCGGGAAGTCCACCCTTTCGAACAAAAAAAATGGCAGTCATAGCAATTGCCGATAGAAGTGAAAACTTTTAACTCAGAATTTGATAGCTCACTTTGAAAACTACGCAGGTGAAACCGGAGGGTGTGACCATGACCATGGCCAGATGGACATGGTCCCGAGTTCATCCGAAATTTTATCATTCTCGAGCATGATGCTAGAGTTCAATTCACAGCCAACGAAAAATCTGTCTGTGGTGCGCCAAAAGCAGTTTTCACTTCAAAAGAAATCGTACCTGGAATATACAAAATAGTTCGTAGCGGTCCGGTTTGTATTTGTAGCCAACGATCTATACAAAGATGTCCCCTCCCAAACATCAGGGCGCACGGAATCATGTTATCGTTGGGAAGAGTGAGCTCACTCTTTCCGTTAGTCGGTTGCAGGAAGCGGTGGACACCGCACGTTTTTACCTATCACCATTCGTTGCCAACAACCAATATAAGTAGAACCACAGCGTATCTCGCCGCTAGCGATTCTAGGGGTCAAGTAGATTGGTTGTTTGTAAACCACTCACGATACACACAGAGACGCACGACTCGTAGAGTAGCAGCTGGTAGCGGTCCGGTTTGTATTTGTAGGCAACAATACAAACATTGTTAATCGTTGGGAAGAGTGAGCTCACTCTTTCCGTTAGTCGGTTGCAGGAAGCGGTGGACACCGCACGTTTTTACCTATCACCATTCGTTGCCAACAACCAATATAAGTAGAACTACAGCGTATCTCGCCGCTAGCGATTCTAGGGGTCAAGTAGATTGGTTGTTTGTAAACCGCTCACGATACACACTGAGACGCACGACTCGTCGAGTAGTAGCTGGTAGCGGTCCGGTTTGTATTTGTAGGCAACAATACAAAGATGGGCCCTCCCAAACTTCAGGCGCACGGAATTGTGTCATTGTTGGCAAGAGTGACCTCACTCTTTCCAACAATGACACTGACAATTTCTTTCAGGTTCTAGTCGGTTGCAGGAAGCGATGGACACCGCACATTTTTACCTATCACCATTCGTTGTCAACAACCAAAATAATTAGAACCACAGCATATCTCGCCGCTAGCGATTCTAGTCGGTTGCAGGAAGCGATGGACACCGCACATTTTTACCTATCACCATTCGTTGTCAACAACCAAAATAATTAGAACCACAGCATATCTCGCCGCTAGCGATTCTAGGGGTCAAGTAGATTGGTTGTTTGTGAACCACTTACGATACACTCAGACGCAGTTTATTACCAATTTCAAGGTGCTCAGGGCACTTGGTTTATATCGATATTTGTAGGTATATATACCTGGAATATGCTAGCCCCGTACGGGGTCCTCCACGCGTTCATCAGATTGTCCTTGCCCGTGGACGCGAACCACTTGCCGCTGGCCGCGAACCGGAGCGAGAGGACGCACGACTCGTGGAGTAGGAGCTGGTAGCGGTCCGGTTTGCCGGCGTGTAGGACCTCCACGTGCGAGTTCTCCATGCCCACCGCTAGCCATGAACCTAGGAACGAAAATCAAAAAACTATTGATTTGAACATTTTACAACGTGTAAAAAAAAGTTGTGGTGTCATGGGATAGCAGGACGTCTACTCTCTTACGACTTTCCTACTCCGAATCTACTTCGATCAGTCGTTTCTTTAAAAATGTTCTGAGCCTACTCTAATTATTATTAGACTAGGCTTAGAACACTTAACCTCAAAACCACAAATAGGTAGGTACTCAGAAGCGAAGATTAAATCAATAAAATTATTATAGACGCTATTATCTATTTGAAGTTGGTGCCAATCATGTAAAATATTAATTACTAGCGGCCCGTCCCGGCTTCGCACGGGTCAATATTTTTTGTTAAGTAGGTATGCTAAATGAAACGTAGGTACAAAATGTACATGACCAAATTTTTCCAAATGATCAAAATTAGAAACTAAAACTTTAAAGAGTAAAAACATTAAACTGGCTGGCCTGGTGGCTTAGTTGGTTGAGGGCCGTTTTGTAAAGCGGCGGTTTAACGATCAGCCGGATTGAATACGGCTGATTAAAAAACCGCCGGAATGTATTCGACGCCATACGTCATTCAACACGGCTAGCCGTTAAGTAATAAAGCGAGAGATTAGCCGCCTCTTTCACAATTTTTAGTTCCGATTCTTAACACTCATGGCACTGCCTGACATAACAACAACTATGGCATTGAATAGGTACTGTAAGTGTGTTGCTAAATTGCTAAAGTGACAGTGGAATCTGGAGTTCGGAGGGATTGTACACAATATTATTGGAGTGTCACTTGTCACCCTGGGTGTTATTTGGAAACTATTTCGTTTCCACCGTCCACCTAGTAAAGACTAAATCGGACTGAGTTGGTTACATGAGACCCAGATCCGACTCGGAGCACACCGACTCCATATAGTCTTGGCGCTACTACCTCTGGAGTGTATTAAAAAATGCGGGAGCCAGAAGCTCAAGGGAGGTCCTGAGTGGAGCAAGCCATGCAAGTAGCCGTAGTGTATCGCAGGCCGAGTATGGAGAAGCGACACTCAGGGCTGACCGCAGAGCTTCTGGCGGGAGCCCACCCGGAGTCAAATCTCGATGATAGACCCTTGTCTATGGAAGTGCACCATGTTTCTTAGGTGTACCGTCACCGATATCAATTTATGGGCTTTCAAACTTTATGTGAGAGGTAAAATGTTGTAAAAAAATAGTAAGGAATACCGTAAGTAATCGGTCAGTTTTTTCGGATGAATGAAATTAATTTTGATTTTGTTTATTTAAATTATGTTTTTTTAAATTTAGTCACCCTATAATATAAGCAGTAATACAATACGGCTGAACGTGGGCCGCCTTATTGAAGAACGTATCGCAATGACAATGCGGCTAATCGTTGAACCGCCGCATTACAAAAAGGCACTGTTTTTCAAAACGGCTAGCTGTAATGTAATACGGCGGAAACAAAATAATAATAATACCATAAATCGTAGAACCTAAGATAGGCCCTACCAAACTTCAGGGCGCACGTAATCACGTCAAAGTTGGGAAGAGTGAGCTCACTCTTTCCGTTCTAGTCGGTTGCAGGACGCGGTGGACGCCGGACGTTTTTACCTATTATTATTCGTTGTCAACAACCAAAATAAGTAGAACCACAGCAAATCTCGCCGCTAGCGATTAAAGGGGTCAAGTAGATTGGTTGTTTGTAAACCACTTACGATACACACAGAGACGCAATTTATTACCAATTTCAAGGTTCTCAGGGCACATCCATTGATTTGTATCGATGGCATGTACCGCCACGTTGCGCCGCGCCGCGCTACAGTCGGCGCGCCGCACCGGCCCGTCGCGTCGTTTATTATTATTTCGACAGGATGGAATTTTTTAACTTCGTAATATCTTTTGAATGCAATGTCCGATTTTAATAATTCAAAAAGGAATCAGTAGGTATTAAAGCAATCTTGAATACGAAATAGTTTATTTGGATAAGAATTAATACAAATGTATGGATAACATGGTCTGAATTTGATCGGCATTTTTATCTTCTTTTAAAATGTAAAAAAGCAGTTGTAGCGACGTAATTACAGTAGTTAGACATATGGTCTCGCGGGGTTTTTTGTAGATTTTAACACGTTTTATAATATTGTAGAACATTGTTTTGTTCTATCATTGGTACTTTCCGCAGCGTATGCGATGAAAGCCATTTTATGGCTGTTTTTTTTATACCTTGCGTTGGTTTTAGTAAAGAAATCAAAGTAATTCTAATTTTTTCTCGTAATAAAAGTAGCCTATGTTACTCAGTGATAATGTAGCTCTCTTTTGGTAAAAGAATTTTTGAAATCGGTTCAGTAGTTTTTGAGTTTATTACATACATACAAAAATACAAAAATACAAATCTTTCCTCTTTATAATATTAGTATAGATATAGACTAGTAAGTCGGCATAGGTAAGTGTAAGTCTTCGCTAATTGTCGCGAGTCAACAGTTTCAAAGTTAAATATTAGTTCTTTTGTTAGCTACAGTAAGCTAAGTTGTGTCTAAGATTCCACAAAATGGGTATTTGCTGTAATTGTAAAAACACATAAGACCTAAAATTTGAAACAGTTGCATTACGTACTTTTAATTTACTATTTACCGTCCTCGGCTATCTTAAGACCCTCGCCAAGGCTCGGGTCTCAATAGCGCCTCAGCGGTAATCACCAATATTGCAGACTTGTACCTTGTACTTGTACTATTTTACACGTAAACAGTAAATTAACAAAAAAACAATATAACAATGACGACCAGCCACAGACTACAAGAAATAGGTTTCTTTTTTCTTTGTCTTTCTGCGGATAGCGTTTTAGCGTAGAATTTAAAGTTTTATTTATAACGAAGAAAATAAAAGTTAATTTTTCGGTGAAAGTTTTATTTTTAAACACGTACAAGTTGAATTTGTATTTTTTTAAATATTTTTTTTTATTGGTGGACAATTCACACACAACACCAAGCTAAGCAAAGCTTGTAATATGGCTTCCAAATAGCTGATATAATAGTTATATAGTTATCAATACATACTTATTATACAAAGAAACGCCCAGAGACAGTACAAACATATGAATTCATCACACAAATATTTGCACTGGGCGAGAATCGAACCCACGACCCTCGGCTTCGCAGGCAGAGTTAAACCCACTAAGCCACGAGCGATTTAAATACGAAGTTGCACGAAGTGAGCAAGCAATAGCTACATTTATTCATTTGTTCTATTGAACACTATCTTTTTTGTACCGCCACTTTTTAAAGTACAAATCAACTCAACCAATAAAAAAGCTCTTATAACTGAGACGTGAGTAATAGTAATGAAAAAGTCACAGTTTGATTTTAGGTGTCTGGTTTATTATATGCTTGATTACGGTGAAGTTAGAGTTTATGAACAATATGCTTGTGTACTCAATTTTAAAAATTGGTTTATAATATAGTTTGACGTTTATATTATTCCGAAACATCTATATTTTTGAAAAATACTTACATTTACAATATGTATTTTGCATTTCAAAAAATCAAACAAATTTCTGCACAAAAACGCTCCAGACTGTCATGGCGTCTTGAATGACGTCATGCCGTGGCAAAACTATGTGTTTGTGTATGGACGTTGTCAATGTTTTTATTTTAAAATGAATCCCTCGTATTACAAGAACTGCATAGTGCCCCAGTGTACAAGCACAAGTATAAATACGCCACACAAATTAATCATCTATGTTCCAAACGATCCACAAATACGAAAAAAGTGGTAAACGCTTGCGAGGAGGTATGATGGCCATTAAATCAAGAATGTACTTTTGTGAAGATCATTTTGATGAAAGTATTTGACACAGTATAATCTTAGTAATGTAAATGTAAAAAAAACTGATAATTTTCCTCAAGAATAGTGTTAAAACAATAACAAACTAGTTGAGTAAAGCGGCTGAAGAATTAGTATCCATGGCGAAGAATAAATAAAAAAAATAATAATAATATTAGTTCTATGAAAATGTCAACATTATTAGTAATGTCAAGTGATGTATAGCACGGCGTGACGTCACATTCTCTGATTGGCGTTCACTGTCACGTGACTCAGTGCCTATTTTTAAAGATTTTCTTTTCTAAAAATATTAATCATCTTTACTTATTTTGATAAACTGTTTTATTTTTGTAAATCTATATATCTTAATCAATAGTAAGAACCTCTAATCCATCCGATTCGGTCTTAGTGGAAACAAGCCTATTGTGTGTTGAAGAAATGACTTACCAGTAGGACAGTAACCGAGTGAGAATATCTGGCTGGAGAAGTCGTGCTGGTGCAACTGGCGTCCCTCCCTGAGGTCCCAGCTCCGGACCGTGTTGTCCAGACCGCCGGTCCAGAGCCGCGTGCCGTCGCCGCTGATGTCTATACACGACGCGCCGTCCGTGTGCCCTGAGGGGAGTAAAGCAAAGAGTTAACATTTACTACGTATGGAGTTAGAACAAACGATTTACTCCGAAAGCACGGGGCGTCTAACTAAAATTGTCGTAGCTTTGATGTTGCTCTCTCTCTTTTCTTTTCGCTTTAAATGATAGAGGCAGCAATAGCAAAGCCATAGCCGATTTAGTTAGGCGGTAGAGGGGCGGGTCTGGTCGCTCATGTGGAAGTGTCATACGTTTTTGTCGCGGCTCATTAGTATGTTGCTATAGCTAACATACACCTCATGTGCTTACGATTGGTACAAAATAACCGTGCGGAAAAACCTGATCTATTTACTTATTCTTTACTAGCAGTGCCCCGCGGTTTTACCCGTGTACTTCCCGTTCCCGTTATTTCCCCGGGATCAAAAGTAGCCTATGTGTTTTTCCAGACTATAATCTAACTGTACTCCAAATTTTAGCCTGATCCGTTCATACGTTACGGCGTGATTGAGCAACAAACATCCAAATATCCAAACATCCATACTTTGACATTTATAATATTAGTGGGATTTAGATAAAACTCCTTAGGGAGTTAAGTGAAAACTACAGGACAGTGAACAAAATGTATGGGTCATAGGAACCAGGAGACCTATGTAGGATGATAGAAGTGCATAAAATAATAAGATTCAGCACAATGCATTTGTAAGCTGTCCAACTGAGTGCAGGTGAAGATACTAGCATCCCTCGATCATTTCTTCTTGTCGCATGATTTTTGTACGGCGTTGCGTAATGATAATTGGATTAGAAAAGGTATTGAAACTATAAAAATTGTAAATTTTAATTACTGTTTGTCTGAAAAATTAATGATTCCGAAGATTTCAGGGGAAATTTGTTCATTTGATTATGTACGCATTGATTCCATACACTTTCAATACCTCTTCTAATCCATTATTCTGCAATGCCGTACAAAAATGATGCGACAAGGAGAAAAGATCGAGGGTTGCAACCGTCCCTCTTCACCTGATCTCAGACAACTTACATGTGTCGGTATAATGTTGAATCGTATAATTTTATACCCTACTATCACTCCACATAGGTCTCGTGGCGGTTCATATGATCCACAAACTTTGTTCACGCCCCTGTAGTCTAGAAGTGTAAGTGACGCAGGCGCGTGTTTTACATCAAAACTCGCTCATGACCGCTGATCTTCGCGGTTTCGCAGCCGCCGCGGGTGCGATTATCGCCCGCGAACATGGCAGGTGACGGACGGATGGGCGCCTAAAAGGCGCCGTGAGTTGTGCTTTCAATTTTTACATTTATATCTGCATTTTACAGAAACTGCGGCACAGCCGCAGTTGAAAATAGGCTAAGTTGGAGGTCAATCTGACGTATTTGGAAACAGCAATGCCCCGCGGTCCGCGGTTTTACCCGCGTATTTCACATTGCCAATATTTTCCCGGGTTAAAAAGTAGCCCATGTTTTTTCTAGACTACAATCTAACTATTTTTTCCAATTTCAACCCGATTTGTTCCGACATAGAACAAGAGCCCGTGAACCCCAGACCTTCGTTATTTTACAAAAGCTGAAAACTTGTCAGCGCATGCTCCTAACACAGGTAAGAACGATGGACCATTATGAAGTTTGGGTCATCCTGGCTTTGGCAAATAAATGGTATTAAGGCCCCAAGTCCCAGCAGTGGGAACTTTTAGTGGGCTGCTTATGATAATTAGGCTGCTAATTGTTACCCAAATATTATGTTTAAAAATAAGCGCGCATATTATGGCGCAAGTAGAATTACAATTGCATGAACATTAACACAACATGGGTGTCTGGCAAGTGCTTACCACGATGTTAAGTGTCTAGCAATTATTGGTGTAATTTTTAATAATATTCTGAAGGTATTACCAAAATATCAGACTTTATAATTTGACAAATTTAGATCGGTACACCTTTAGTACCGTTTATCTGCCAAAGCCAGGATGATCCAAACTTCATCATGGGCCATCGTTCTTAACTGTGTTGGGAGCATACTCTGACCAACGTTCAGCTTTTATAAAATAACGAAGGTCTGGGGTGCATGGGCTCTTGGTCTAACATGATTGATCAACAAACATCCGAACTTTAGACTTGTATAAATTATTATTCTTAGGAGATTAGTAGGGTGACCTTAACACGTACCTATGTAAAATAATTATCATATAAACCGACGGAGATTAGTAGGGTGACCTTAACACGTATGTAAAATGATTATCATATAAACTGACAAGCATTTTTATAAAGCCATGGTGTAGTGAACGTACGCGATAGTATAAAACAACGTCAAACTTACCTTGAAATTGTCTAACTAATGTTTGGTTGTGTAGATCCCAGACAGCAATGTTGCCATCCGAACAACAACTAAAGCATACCTGAAACACACATTAAGAAAACAACTTTCAAATATACATTTTTGTTAAGTTAGCAAAACATTTTCTCTTCGTAGGTATGAAATCTCATCTGCACATCTGCCTAGCGATTCTGAACCCACGGAATATCATCTCTCGGTCTTTGTCTTGTCCGTTTAGATCAGGGCTCGGCAACGCGCACCCCGCGACCGTGTTTAAATAGTTTTTTTTTTATAATTTTATCTTGGCTCACGTATCTATACTAATATTATAAAGCTGAAGAGTTAGTTTGTTTGTGTGAACGAAATGATCTCGGGAACTACTGGTCCGAATTGAAAGATTCTTTCTCTGTTCGACAGTCCATTTATCGAGGAAGGCTATAGGATATTTAAGAATACACTACTATCAACAGGAGCGGAGCATAAATGAAAAATATAACAAAAACGGGAAAAAAAATGTTTTTTGAGAGATGTCTCAAATGATTGACGGCCAGTGGAACGTCCCTGATTCCGTTGGAAAGACCAAGTGGATCGACACATACGCGAGCTTCAGGCCTCTGTCTCATGGCAGGAAGAGTCTCAAGATAGAGATGAGTGGCGTCTCTTAGTGTCAGACCCACTTTGGGTCATTGAGCCAAATTAGAGCAAAATTAGTCCAGAGAAATTACAGGGCTTAGACATATAACAACTTAGATCTCTGGGTGACGAGCGCAGTGCAGTGTTAGGTAATGATTTGGACTCTTCATGTTCCATTAACTGGGTGTGTTGTTATGTGGCAGGCATGTTGCTTACCATCAGGTACATCTACTGCTCGACTCGTCATTCTTTACTTTAAAAAAAACTTACTTTAGAGTCTGGACTAATAGCGAGCGCATAGCACGCGGGCGCGGCGGAGGTAAGTTCGGCCCGCATCCGCGGCGTCGGCCCCGCCAAGTCCCATATAGACAGGTTGGACGCCTCGCCGCCCACTATGAGCGTCCGTCCGTCGGGCAACAGCTTCACTGAACGGATGTAGTTGTCGCGTTGCTGAAACGAAATACGAAATGAAAAACATTTTTGACGTGATAACGTCTTATAATTCGATGAAGCCGGGTGCACGCCCGCAAAACATGACGTCATGTAACGTTACCGTGTTACCTCGCCTTATTACTTTTCGCACCATCTAGTGAGTGAAATGTGTATTACGTTCAAGGAGTCTGTCCATGTTTTAGAAAAGCGACGATATGAAATTAAGAACTTGTGCTAGTACAATGATGTACCCAGAGATGGCGCTTTGAACAGCTTTTCAAAAAGCTTCAGAATGTTTTACCTAGATGGCGCTTAACACAAATTCCATCAGTATTTTCTTAAGACGTTGTCACGTTCAACTATCGTCAGTAAACCGACTTTACAGACAACCATTTTTTTGAAGTGAAAACTTCTTTCCACACACAGACTTTTCGTGAGCTGTGAATTGAGCTCAAGCGTCACGGTCGTAGCACAGTCTATTAAATCATACAGTCGTTCGACGACGCCGTATAGACGGGGCAATCGTGCGGGAATCGGGCGTTCGGGGTGAGACGCGGGAATCGCGCTCCTGCATTGCCTACATTCATCAACAGCCCACTAAATGTTCCCACTGCTGGGACTCAGGGCCTTCTCTCGCAAGGAGAGAGTTAATGCCATAATCCACCACGCTGGCCCAGTGCGGGTTGGTGGATGACACATGACTTCGAAAGTTTCTAGATACATGTCGGTTTCCTCACGATGTTTTCCTTCACCGTTTTAAGTTAGCGGCATTACGGACATGACTTCGAAAATACAGTGGTGCGTGTGGGGTTTGAACCCGGGGTCTCCGGATCGGCAGGCTCCGTTCTCCCAACTAGACCAGCCGTAACTTGCCTACATTACAATGTTAGTATTGCAGGAGCGCGGCTCAGGGCTGTCGTCTTCCCCGTATGTTTTAATTTTATTTTGGTGCCACGTTTTTAAAATTGCGACAACCCTACCCGTGTCTAGACATTTTCGGCGTTTCTCCCAAGATCAAAGGCGATGAACTACTGGTAGTATTTCTTTATACTGTGATCGTAGTGAGGCGTTTCCCGCATGCAAATTGACTCGCCAAAAATAGTTTGTAATTTTGACATTTGTGGCACCACCGTTTGTTCTAGCAAAATAAAACATTGGCGCCACCTATGGTGAAATTCCTATGGCGACTGGCCTCGTGGCATAGTGGGTAGTAGCTCTGCCTGCGAAGCCGAGGGTCGTGGGTTCGATCCCCACCCAGTGCGAATATTTGTGTGAGGATTTCAAAAGTTAGCACTGTGTCTGGGTGTTTCTATGTATACTAAGTATGTATTTAAAACTATAAGTTAAAACTGTAAGTATTATATCAGCTATCTGTCCGCCATCGTACAAGCTTTGCTTAGTTTGGGGTCAAATAGTGTTGTGTGAAAAAAAAAAGAAATTTTTAGGGACTGTCTTTGACAGGTCTTTTTGCATCTTGAAAATGCCCCATTGAAAGAAATCTTCGGGGAAACTCGGGTCCATTTTAAAATGCGTTAGCATTTTTAGATGGCAATGGCATGTTCCCATGGTTACTATTACACATTTACATATGTAACCATAAAGACTTATTTAAACGACAGCGCTTTGAAGATTTATTCCAGACTAGCAGCGTCCTCCGGTCTCACCCGCGTAATTTCCAAAGTGAGCTATCAAATTCTGAGTTACACGAGTTATAATTTGTCAAATTCTGAGTTATACATTTTCACTTCTATCGACAGTCCCTATGACTGGCATTTTTTTTTATAGTATTGAGAGACGAGACGAGCACAGGTAATCATCGTTAGCCTTCTCTCTCAAATGTAATATTATGCTTGGTTAAGGTTTTTAAACAGGAAATAAGTCTGCATTAGATTAGCAACTCACTTAGTGGAAAAGCGCCGTTGTAGCCGAACATAGTGCACGTATTCCTAGAAGGTACCATTTCAATCTCAACTTGAAAGACAATCCGTGGTAGATTTGTATTTAAAAGAGAAAGATCACCTTTTAGTCCGCGCTATAGAATACTGGTATAGTAAGACTAGATGGCGCTGTATGCTACTAAAACACACTATCGGGTCTTGCTTAATTTTAGCTATAAGCACCGTTTCTGGAAACATGAATCGTTAATTCGTCGTAATCTAACCGGCCATAAAGAAATTTTTAGTATCCGTTTTGTACAATCTAATAAAAGATAGTCAACGGATGAAAGAGATGGAAAAGGAACTTTTGGAAGATACGATCATCGTATTAAATTAAAAATATGAATGTCTGTTGCTCAATCACGTCATAACGTCTGAACGGATTTGAAATTTGGAACATAGATTATAGTCTGAAAGAACACATAGATTATTTTTTATCCCGAAAAACAAAGGGAACGGCAACGGCGCGGGGTGCTGTTAGTAGTTCATACAACTCTAATATTAAGGGGGCGCCTAAAGCCAGAAAACGAAAAAAGGACATTTTCGACGCCGCTCACTGAAGTTAAGAAACTAAAAACTATTATAAAAAAAATATTGACCTGTGGGTACAATCAAGAAGAAGCACAATAACCGAATAGAATTTTAAAAATAGATCAGAGTTTTTTACAATAAAAAAATAAAAATGCCACCGAAAAAACCCGTTTTAATTCGAGTACTCGAAATTATCAGCGATGACCCCACTTTATTTTTTGGTAATAAAATTCCTATTTGTACGTTCTAGTTAAGTAACCGAACACTTTTTTAAATTCATGTTTAGTTATTGAGTAATTAAATAAAACTTGGTCAAAAATGGACTCCTGATTAAATATTGATTTTTCCTCCAAACTGTGTCATGCTATTCTCGACTTTATGATTAATTAAGAAACGCGTCGCGCGGGTGAAATCTGTTTTTTTCCTGGCTTTAGGCGCACTCATACCAAACCGGGGGGTCTACCGCCTAACGAAAAACGCTTTGATGCTTGGACGCTTTGGCATTGCCGTCTCTTTCATTTCAAGCGAGAAGAAAAGAGACAGCAATGCCAAAGCTTCAAAGCGTTTTTCGTTAGGCGGTAGACCCCCTGAAGATACGTAACACGTAACTTTGTACAAACACTTACCGGAGTGTATAAAGGATGTAGCATCAGACAACACTTTTAAAAATATATTAAAGATTATTTTAGAAGAATAAAAACCGGCCAAGTGCGAGTGGGACTCGCGCACGAAGGGTTAGCCATTAGCAAATATACGGCGAAAACCTCTTTTATTGTATGGGAATTAATTATTTATTTTTATTTTATTTTAAGTTATTATATTTAAAGAGAACATAAAACTAAATATTTTATGAATAGTTAAAGCGTCTACCTGTCACCGTTATTAGTATCGAGCAAGAAACAGTAAAAAAATCAAGTTTGTTGTATGATTACATTTAAGGTCCCTTAAATACGATTAAAAATAAAAATGTACATACAATTAAAAAAATATATATAAAACAGCTGCAATTGCAATATTAGTACATTGGCCAACAAAAGTGTACAACAAATATATAATCGAGAGAAGAGAAAAGTGTAAGATAATTTAATATTGAAATTTTTTTTTTTTTTGTATTGCCGTTTTCCTCCAATACTACTTGTCCAATTTTGATGCAGTTTTCAGTGATGGGTTAAGGTTTGATTGGTGGTATTTGGTGGTAGTCCTGCAGCAGTAACATTTTAACTGTCTTCAATAAAGGAGGAAGTTCTCAGTGCGACTGTATTTTTTAGGGTTCCGTAAAACGTAAAAACGGAACCCTTATAGATTCGTCATGTCTGTCTGTCTGTCCGTCTGTATGTCACAGCCACTTTTTGCCGAAACTATGAGAACAACACTGTTGAGACTTGGTAAGTAGATGTATTCTGTGAACCGCATTAAGATTTGAACAAAAAAAAAAATAGGGTTGCCACCATACCGAGAACTGAAACTCAAAAAAAATTTTTTCATCAAACCTACACGTGTGGGGTGTCTATCGATAGGTCTTCAAAAATGATGTTGATGTTTCTAAAATCATTTTCGTCTACACCGAATAATTTGCGCGAGAGACACTTCCAAAGTGGTAAAATGTGTCCCCCCCCCTCTAACTTCTAAAGTAAGATAATGAAAAATAAAAATATGATGTACATTACCATGTAAACTACCAACGAAAATTGGTTTGAACTCGATTTGATGAGTAGTTTTTTTAGTACGTCATAAATACACTATTATGGAAACTTCGATCAAAGTTACAAGGAACTACAAGAACTATGTGTACTATGTATATTGTGTTACTTGCTGCAACGGAACCCTTCATGGGCGAGTCCAACTCGCACTTGGCCACGTTATTTATGATTATTATTACCTCATAACTTAAGACTGGGTGAACGGACGATTTTGTTGTTCGAAAGGATAGATATTTTAGATATACGACTTCTATAAATTTTATTAAAATATACATTTTATCGAAATTAATGGAGCGGTTTTGGTAAAATCAATAAAAATAAAATACAAACGCCGATGATTTATAAAATAAATAAATAAAATGAGCCTTTATTGCCAAGATTACAATATTTTTACAAACGATTGGAATCTTTATCCTCAGCTTGTCCTTCGACAAAGGCCTCCTCTAGAGCTTTCCAGATCTTCCTGTCTTTTGCGATTCTCATCCAATTTGGACCCGCGATTCTTTTTAACTCGTCTTCCCATCTCTTTTGTTGACGTCCTTTGCTTCTTTTACCATCCCTAGGGTACCATTCCGATATACTTTTTGTCCATTTTTCAATCGGTTCCCTTAGCATGTGTCCTGTCCATTGCTATTTTAATGCCTTGCATATTTTTCTCGCGTCTTTGAATTTTGTTATAGTTTTTATATTTTTTAACCTAACTTTATCTCGTCTTTTGACGCCAATTATACTTCTCTCCATTACGTTCTGGCATGTCATTATTTTATTTGTTAATTTTTCTGGTAATGCCCATGTTTGACAGCCATAATTATGTTAAGCATGGTAGAATACACATGTTAAACGCTTGTTAAATTGTTAAACGCCGATGATTTATTACTCTATTATTATTATTTTTTATTAAATTGCAAAAATTTGGACTCAGTGGCACATCTGCAATGATCAAATCGAGTAATTTAAAATTTCATGTGTTTCATGTCTGGCTAGTACTTTATCTCATGATTTTTTGTAGTGGTAAGACTCTTAGCAGAGTCCGCCTGGGGAAGTACCACACCTTTGTCAATTATTCTACCGCCAAGCAGTAATGTGCAAACATTACTGTGTTCCGGTTTGAAGGGCAATGTTTCCAGAGAAGTTACAGGGCTTAGAGATATAACAACTTAGATCACTGGGTGACGAGCGCAGTGCAGTGCTAGGTAATGATTTGGACTGTAATGTTCCAATAGCTGCGTGTTACTGTGCTGTTATGTGGCAGGCATGTTGCTTACCATCAGGCACATGACCTGCTCGTCTCGTCACTCTATGCTATAAAAAAAAAACATCATTAGTCTATTCTCTCAAAATGTAATATTATGCTTGGTTAGGCTCTTTTAAATAGAAAATAGATATACGTTTAAAAAAAACGTTTGGTTACCAATTCGCCTAGTGGAAAGCGCCGTTGTGGCCGAACATAGTGCATGTATTTTTAGATTACCTTTATCTGAACTTGAAATCTCCGTTGCAGATTGAAAGAGCAAGGTCACCTTTTAGTCTGCGCTATAGAAGACTGGTGCATAAAGACTAGATGGCGCTGTATGCTACTAAAACGCACAATCGACTCCTGCGTACGTTAGCGCCGTATTTCGAGACATGGAATATTTTAGTTATCAGCGTCATCGCCAAGGCGCCTAAACCATAAGGAAATTTTTAATATCCGTTTTACCAATCAAATAAAAGATGGTCAACGGTCAATTGTGAGAAGATTTGGAAGGAAATACAACGTACAACCGAAAACTGGAAAACTCTTAATGTTAACTCACTTTCCAAGACACGTGTAAATCCTGTTATACTATGGATTTAACATGGAATGGTTATTTTCTGTGACGGAACCATCTAGTTCCGCTAGTCCTGAAACTAAATCTATCTGTAATCTAAGCTACAATGAAACATCCTGACAGTTCAGTCCTTACAACTCGCCTCGGTTCAATTTAAAAGTTTCGAACAACGAATGTTTAAAAAATCAGACCGTAACTTTTTTTACTGCCTGGTTAAGCAATATCGTGATCGTACAGTCGTTCGACAAACTTATTTATTAAATCATTTGCCATTTATTCTACCGCCAAGCAGTAATGTACAAACATTATTGTGTTCCGGTTTGAAGGGTAATGTTTCCAGAGAAATTACTGGGCTTAGAGACATAACATCTCAGATCTCTGGGTGGCGAGCGCAGTGCAGTGCTAGGTAATGATTTGGACTCTTCATTCGGTTCCAATAGCTGCGTGTCACTGTGCTGTTATGTGGCAGGCATGTTGCTTACCATCAGGCACATGTACTGCTCGTCTCGTCACTCTTTATTTAAAAAAAAAAAATACAGTCGTGAGAAGAGCCGTCTAGACGGGACAATCGTGCGGGGTGAGACACGGGAAGCGCGCTTCTGCATTGCCTACATTACAATGCAATGTTAGTATCGCAGGAGCGCGGCTCAGGGCTGACGTCTTCCGTGTGTTTTAATTTTATTTTGGTGGCACGTTTTTAAAAGAATTTTTGTTTGCGACAACCCTACCCGTGTCTAGAAGTTATCGGCGTTTCTCCCAAGATCAAAGGTGATGCACTATTGGTAGTATTTCTTTGTACTGTGATATAGGCTATCATTGGTAACTAATTGTTGATCGATTTTGGTTTTAAAAGTGTAACTTTTATATCGTTACCTCAAACTTTTTCGTCGAAATAATTGCATGTCGAGTGACAGTCGGCCGCCAAGCAGGGGTAAAGTGAAAGGCGCTCGACAGAGCAGCCGATACCAATATTTATTTATTTATATGGCAGCGTTACTCGTTAAGTTACTTAACATATTTACTTAGTCAAATATTTTTCCAAAAAAAAATTGTTAAATGTCTACTTTGCGAAAAAAGTTACACTTTTACCGTGGTATCATAATTAATTTATTGATAACAATTGTTATGTATTATAAGGCATAATACCACTTTTGTTTACAATGTGTAAGTTATTTTATTTCCCAAATTACATTATACCCCGTTTACATTATTCCAGTCCAGCGACCGAATCCAGCGCTGGATTGCTTACTGGAATAATGTAAACCGGCACTGGAATGCATTGGCACTGGATTGATGCATTCCAGTGACGGTTTCCATTATACCCCGTTTACATTATTCCAGTCCAGCGACCGAATCCAGCGCTGGATTGCTTACTGGAATAATGTAAACCGGCACTGGAATGCACTGGCACTGGATTGATGCATTCCAGTGCCGGTCTCCATTATTCCAGTAAGCAATCCAGCGCTGGATTCGGTCGCTGGACTGGAATCATGTAAACGGGGTATTAGGTATTAAAAGTAAAGTAAAGTAATAAGTATTTACATATTCAACATTTGATTAAATTAAATGGAAATGTCTGTTTACCATAAAAACATATTAAATATAGTAAAAAACCTCTAAATTGTGTATTTAAAATAAAATATAAACATAAAACCATACAATCATTTTCTTTTATTTGGTGATAGGGGTTTTTGAGTGAACCCATCCATTTTGGATTGCTTGTAAGATTTTATAATGTGCATTGCACGCCAGTGATGGTATGATCACAAGTTTTGCTGTGTCATTATCAGGGTAGCGATTCTGAAACCATTCGGTTGCATCCGACACGGAATCTCATCTCTCGGTCTTTGTCTTATCTGTTTAGCATGACAAAGACCGAGAGATGAGATTCCGTGTCGGATGCAACCGAATGGTTTCAGAATCGCTACCCAGGTCCCGAGTTCTGGGATACCATAGGGAGATTCAGTGTGAGATGTGAAATGAACAGTTGTTTGTTGCTCCACTGGGGCTGTCGAAATTCCTGGATGTTACCATTTAAATGCCTACCTACCTAAATTACCCTAGCTACGAGCCGTGAACGAATTTTTTTCTGAACAATAGTTGCATTTCCCTTTTTTTAAATCCTTTTCCACTTCTATGAAATGATTACAACGCATGCTCATATTCCTTCGTAACGCCATTGCTCAAGTTATAGGTACCAAAGGTCGACGTAGTATTTACATTCTCTTTGGTCGACGTCAAGCCGAAGTCGCATGATAGGTAAGGTCAAAAGTTGCGAAGAAGATAGTAAAAACAACAATTTCATTTTCTCATATAAACTGTCCTACATAATTTCCAGTCAAACATTTGACGTTCCCGATCAAAATATTTAGAGCCGGTTTTCACGGCGCGGCTGCCAACAGCGCCCGCGTGGCTGCGCGCGATTCTTGCGCAGTAGCTTTCCGGAGCAGAAACCGCGAAAACCTGCGGTCTCGTGAGTATTGAAACAAAACCGTCGCGCGGCGTGGTTTGAAACCGTGTCGTGAAAACCGGCTCTTAGTCATTTTAGCGAAACGAGATTATTGATCAAAGAGTATAATAATGAAGTTTTAATCAAAGAGTATATTTGATACAAAGAGTATATTATAAGCTTTTTTGTTGTGTCCCCGGCGTTCAGAAATGAAATTGAAAGAATAGTTTAAAATTAATAAGTAATCTCGTATCACTACATAGTATAATACAAAGTCACTTCCCGAGTCTGTGCGTATTGCTGATATGCTTAGATATTTAAAACCACCGAACACATTCGGATGCGGGTTTTTTTAAATAGATATAGTAATTCAAGAGAAAGGTTTATATGTATAATACGTGCATAAAATAGTAGAGAATCACTGGTACGAGTAATTTAAAAGGTTTCTAATGTAATGACATAAATAAACACATTTTTGCGCTTACATTGCAAACGCTGGCTGAACCCTAAAATAATGTACATCAGTAATGTTTCCCTTCAAAAGGTCTACGAAAAAGTCTACAATAGTTTTTTTTTATATTAAAGTTTGACGAGACGAGCAGGCCATGTACCTGACGGTAAGCAACATGCCTGCCACATAACAGCACAGTGACACACAGCTATTGGAACATGAAGAGTCCAAATCATTACCTAGCACTGCACTGACCCAGATATCTAAGGTGTTATATCTTTAAGCCCAGTTATTTATCTGGAAACATTGCCCTTCAAACCGGCTTCAAAAGTATATATCTATCTCTCAACAATTACCCACTACCCACTATAATCATTTTAGGGTTACGTAAAACTTAATAAAGTAGCCAAGTGCGAGTTGGACTCGCCCATGAAGGGTTCCGTTCCAGCAAGTAACATAATATACATAGTAAACATAGTTCTTGTAGTTCGTTGTAACTTTGATCGAAGTTTTAATAATAGTGTATTTATGACGTACTAAAAAAAAACTGCTCATCAGATCGAGTTCAAACTAATTTTCGTTGGTAGTTTTCATGGTAATGTACATCATATATTTTTTTTAGTTTTTTCATTCTCTTACTTTAGAAATTAGAGGGGGGGGGGGGGACACACATTTTACCACTTTGGAAGCGTCTCTCGCGCAAGTTATTCAGTGTAGACAAAAATTATATTAGAAACCTCAACATCATTTTTTAAGACCTATCGATAGACACCCCACACGTTTAGGTTTGATGAAAAAAAATTTTTTGAGCTTCAGTTCTCAGTATGGGGGGCACCCCTAATTTTTTTTTTTTTTTTTAACTTTTGTAAAAATCTTAATGCGGTTCACAGAATACATCTACTTACCAAGTTTCAACAGTGTAGTTCTCATAGTTTCGGCAAAAAGTGGCTGTGACATACGGACGGACAGACAGACAGACAGACAGACAGACAGACAGACATGACGAATCTATAAGGGTTCCGTTTTTACGTATTACGGAACCCTTATAGATTCGTCATGCCTGTCTGTCTGTCTGTCTGTGTACTATGTATATTATGTTCCTTGCTGCAACGGAACCCTTCATGGGCGACTCCAACTCGCATTTGGCCACTTTATTATAAGTATATTTAGTATCGGCATTGTACCTGTGCGAAGCCGGGGCGGGTCGCTAGTTAAATAATAAAAATTGTTTTATTGATCTTTGAAAAAAAAAAAACAAAAAACATATCACTTACAGTGCGACATTTTAGAGTAGAAATTGATTAATCAGGAACTAAAAATGCAATTTTGCTGGCAACACAAAAAAAAAGGTACCTGAATTGTCATTACTTGTAAACAATCGAGTGTTTTTAATTGTTTTGTGTTATTTACGAGTCGTGAACAGCAAAAACTAAGCAGAATATTGTCATCATGACCAAAGTCATCCGTGGCGATGCCCGTGAAATAATTTACAAAGTGTTTATGCGGTGAATGGTCGAATATCAAGCCGAAAATCTTTTAACAGGACAAGACGACGTTTACAAACGTACAGCTGATTTTACTGGCAAGTGACTCTAGAAAATTGTACAAAACACTGACGTGAACCACTAATGTATGCAGATAATAGATATTCTTACGATAAACAACAAAATATTATACTCGGACTTATTTTTGAGGTTATACTGAGATAAACAAAGTCCATCAATTTATAGTGCGACTGTTGCATTTTGAGCATTCATTACTCATTGAAATATTGAAAAAAAAAACATGCAGAATTTGTAAAGAAAAAAATACAGTTACCAACGTGTAAATACATAACATACCTATATTGCATATTGTGAGAGATTTTTTACCCAATTGAAAGAAGGGTTATGTTTTTTGCGCCTATCTTGTTTGTTTGTAAATTTCTTTATTCCCACGTATCTTCCAAACGGCTGGATGGATTTTGACAGTTAAGATATCGTTAGATTCGTCTTAATTACCTTAATGTCATTAGATAGTATATTGTTTTACATAATGTTTTTTTATCTGTTGATTTTTTCAGTCGGGTTTTTTAAATTAAAGTTGTTAATTAATAAATTATGGAATTAGGTAATAAATATTATATAAAAAACTATAACATAATAGAAGAAATATGTATATGTATAACAATAAAACAGTTTGTAATAATAACAATATTGTATACATATCAGTGAAATATGTTGGATAATGACTGAATGTTCTTTTCTTATTGTTTTAGGCGTTTCTAAAGAGTACAGTCCGTCGGATAGAGGAGCAGTGCATTGCTAAAGGCGACAAATTCTCAACACCTGCTAAACATAGAAAGGATCGTCATAAAATTTTACATTAAACCAAATGAAAGAAGTGCATTGATTTACGTGGAAAAATAAAATTACTTTTGTTTATATTTTATATTGTTTTCTTCGTAGTAAAAACACCCATAAATTTAAATATAAAGATAATCTATCATGGTTTAATGTTATTTTTCTGAATATATTTACTAATGACATACACAGATGGGGAAAAACAAGGGGATTCGATTTGAGAAGTTAGTGGGACGAGAAACGTTAGGTGAGATCATATTGTTGAGGGAAGACTGAGATCTATCACACTCAAAGAAAATATGATCACAATTTGCATGACCATCAACAACTGTCATATCTAACCTACTAAAACGGAGCAGTAAACATTAACGGTTTTGCTTGTTAACAAATAAATAATTCATCATAGTAGGCAAATCCATGTTGGCAAAAAAATAGAAATATACAAGTATCAAGATTGATTGCGTCTGACTGACTGTGTTCCCACATGCGCGATGGTGACGCCCTCATTTATGTTCTACTCTTAAATGTCGCACTGTACCAGACAACTCATTAAAACAACATAGATAACATTTAATTACTTCGAGACGCAACGAGAATCGAAAACTTGAACAATAAAATTATTATGTACACTTTCAAAGGCTACAGCCCCGATATATTAATGCATTTAATAATTTTATTATAAACCCAAGTTTGTTGCATTTATGATCACAATAAACTCAAATAACATTTGTGTAAAATATTTTAAGACAGTTTTATGGATATACAAAGATAAGACTATTTTTATGTTACGGTAACACCGGTTTGTTTATTTTGATGTTGGTCGTACCTATATGAAACAGAGTTATACATAACTTTAAGTAGATGGCGCTGTATTGTCATAAAACGCGCTATCATGTTGATTTGCGTATTTCGAAGCCGTTCCTTCCTTTGACGTAGTGACCTAGTGACAAAGGTCCGATCCGAAATACGGTAACAATTTTTAAATCCGTTTCACCAGTTAATAATAGCTGGAAAACGGTAATAACGAGAAATATTCCGATAGCTGGTAGCAAATTTTGAGTTACCTACTCAATTTGGCAAAATGAAAACTTGGCATATACGTCTCCTATTATACCCCTTTTAATATGCTATACTATTATTATATTATACTCATATTATTATACACGGAGTTGAAGTCAGACCTGGCTAGTGAGTAACGGGCCAAAATTAATTCATAGATATTTTTTTCGATGTTTGAGGCAAATTACATTAGCGGCAGCTGGAGGATCGAAAAAAAAACCGAAATGATTTAAATAAATTTTATGTAAATATAAAAATTACACACCATGAGCAGTCTGGTCCAACTTGAGAGATAGGGTAGTTTTTTTTTCGATTAATAGTCCTTAAATGACGAAATCCGAGCGAAGCCGGTACGGGCCGCTAGTTACTTAATAAATCTAAACCTATGAGCCCGTCGAAATAGTTATGAAACCGATAAATGAATAACTTCATACTATCAGCGTCATTGAATTCCTGGAAACACGGTAGCGTAATAGAATAATTATTCTTACTAGTCGCGTGTATGTTGGTTACCTCGAAGCATAGAATAGATAATACAGATAGAACGGACACTCCCCACCCCCCGCCAGTTTCAAGCTTCCTACCCCGCAAGAACGCGAGAAGCACTCAGCGACACGACATAGATGACACGCACACATGCGTAAATGCGTTCGAACGACATATGCGAGATGTGTGAGTGTAGGTATGTCAACTGCACCGTCTGTATAGATTTTAGGCCGAGTGTCCGGGGTGTGCTCGAAGTTAAGAGGATATTCTGGAAAGTACTTCTCAACGACCTCGGGGCTTATAAAAGATTAGTTGGCTCCGGTATCTATAAGAAATTTTAAAGGTGGGTCCGCAATTTGTATATAGGGTAATCGCCGCTGCGTCTGGAGATTTAGTTCTATGGTGGTTTTGGTGAACTCGAAACCTCCTGAAAATTTTGATCTTCACAGTTAGAGCTTACCTGGTAGTCTTCAGGCAGTTGGCTGTCTGGAGTCGTCTCGTAAAAATAAGTCGGGTCACAAGTAAAGTCGAGGTTTAAACCGCTATCGCTATAGTATCGTCAGTGTAGTAATCCGACACCGGTTGATAACAGCTGTAATACGGGTCATACGCCGCGCACTCGTTCATATTAATTTCTCTGGTCTTAAAATAATTTGTTGGTGGCGGGTTACCGTACTTACTCCAATCATGGCCCGTGATCATTTTTATGTGGGGCAATTGTTTCGGAGTAAACCGCTGAATTCCACTCATAGGTAGGCCTGGAGGTTGTGGTGGATTACCGCGGGGTGGTAATCTAAAAATATTACTACGTGCGTTATAATTAGGTGGCGGGGCAGCGAACATTCGCTGTAAGTTCGTGGGCATGCGATGTTGATTATCAAATTTAAAAGCTTGAGGCGGGGGCCTCATAGGTCAGTGTTCCATAGGAACAGGCCAGTTAGAGGTAATTTGTAAATTATGTAGTCGCGGGGGTGTGAATGGTATTGCAGGTAGGGGTGACCTTAGGGGATACCTGAGCTTTGGGGGTGTCGTTCCTAGATTGTAGGTACATAATATTAAGTTCTTCCTGTACATACTCCAGCGCTTTTTCTATTGTAGCGGGGCGCATAGAACGTATGCGGGAACCGGGAATAAGGGTTCTTATTCTTTCCGCGCACATACGCTTGCATTGTAACCTTTTTATATAGCTCACGTTTAGCTGCAATTGCTGTAAGTATAGACTCATGTAAAGTCACATATGTCATTATCGTACTAAATAAAGTTTGGCAATGATCATAAAATTCTTGGGGTGACTTGTTACCTTGAGAAGCTAATCGCTGATCCGAGAAGTTATTTATCAAGGCAGTTCGAATGCCTAGCCAGCTGTCCGGAATTCCATTGGAATTTATAGTACAAGGTGCTGTTCCTGTAATTTTGTTGAGTATCCCGTTTAATAGACACAAATTTGGGAACTCACTGCCAGCTGCAGAACTTAGATACTGCGTTGCTATCTGGTCACATATGGTTATAAATCTAGTCAGGATGTTTGGGTTGCCGTCGAATTCCGGGACAAGGCGGAAGGCCTTGAATATAGTATCCGGGTCAACAGCCATTTTAATATTTAATTTATGTTTGTTGCTTACATTATATCAAGCACAGATTCGCTCTTGTATGGAGTACTGTTCGCTCCTTTGGGATGGATCGGCTAAGCATCAGCTCGAGGCTTTGGAATCGATCGAGAAACGTGCCAAAAGGCTCATAGGCAATGATACTCTTGTGCGGAAACGACTTCAAAGTCTTGAACATCGCCGCAAAATTGTTAGCTTATCGGTTTTTTATCGGATACATTTCGGAGAGTGCGCGACTGATCTGCATAACTTAATACCACCTTGCCCTTTTTTTTTATCGGACTGCTCGTAGCTCGAGAAAGCGTCATCGTTTCATGGTTGATGTTCCAAAGACACGAACAAAGAGGTTTGACTCTACTTTTGTGATAAGAATATCTAGGCTATGGAATGAGCTATCTGAGTGGATTTTCCCCGATAGTTATAATCTTGGTGTCTTCAAGTCGAGAGTGAATCGGTATCTTCTAGGTAAGCACGCTTCATCGTAGGCCGCATCGTCGCTTTACATCAGGCGAGATGGCGGTCAAGTGTAACACTATTATAGTTTAAAAATTATCTAATTCTAAAATATCTCTACTACTATCTATTACACGTCGCGTCGGCGGGCCTGGCGTGATTCAGGCTCCCGAGAACTAGAGGCTCTAGGGTGGTAAATCTTGACGATAAAAATTTGGGCTTAGGAGTAAAGGAAAAAGCAGACGCAAACGATAGCAAAAAGCATAAAAGCCAGCCGTGAACGAAATAGTTTCTGAACTATAGTTGCATTTCCCTTTTTTGAATCCTTTTCCATTTCTATGAAATGATTCTAAAGCATGCTCATTTTCCTTCGTAACGCCATTGTTCAAGTTATAGGTATATAAATATAGGTAATTCACTTTTTTTACAGTACGTATAGAGTGACTAAACGAGCAGGACATGTGCCTGATGGTAAGCAACATGTCTGCCCATAACAGCATAGTGACACGCAGCATATTGGAACACGAAGACTCCAAATCATTACCTAGCATCGAACTGCGCTCGCCATCCAGAGATCCTTTATCTATTAGCCCAGTAATTTATCTAAAAGCATTGCCCTTAATACCGGAACACAGTAATGTCAACAAAAATATATACAACAAAAACCAAAGTTCTAGAAAAATAAACTACTATAAACACAAATTCTAACGTAATTCTTTTAATTTTCTTTTAAGTTGCAAGTATTTGATTCACGCAGAGTCGCTAGTTTAATATAAAGAGCAAGGTCACCTTTCAGTCCGCGCTATAGAAAACTGGTACATAAAGACTAGATGGCGTAGTATGCTAATAAAACACACTATCGACTCCTGCGCACTTTAGCGCCGTTTCTCGAGACATTGAATATTTATTGTCATCGCCAATGCGCTTGAACCATATGGAAATGTTTAATATCCGCTTTGTCAATCAAATAAAAGATGGTCAACGGACTATAAGGGAAGATTTGGAAGGTAAATCCCTTCACGCATCACTATGTTTTGGATGTCATGTGCGTCATTACGCACTGAAAACGTAGTCAAGACACCGACATGTGCCTAGAATCTTTCGAGGTCATCATCCACCAACTCGCACTGGGCCAGCGTGTAATAATAATACTATTATAATAATAATAGTGCGGATAATGGCTTCGAATTGCGAGAGAAGCCCCTCCGAGTTCCAGCAGTGGGAACATTGAATGGGCTGCTTATACTATGTATTTGGTAGTTACTAAACATTTGGTAGGTGATAAACATAAGTATCAATAGATGGCGCTGTACTGTCATAAAACGCGCTATGATCTCGCATTGCATAATTCGAAGCCGTTTTCTTGGAATCAGTAAAGTTTTGTCATCGTATTTTCGGAACCAGAGAAAATCCTATTTTTTTTTATCCGTTTCTCCAGCAAATAACAGCTGGACAACGGACTGGTGGAACTAACGACGCGGAGATTTAGATCGTCGACAAGTTAAATCTAAATAATGCTAACTTAATCTACCGTGAGTTTATGATCTCACGCGATTTATTGTCAAGTGTCGGTGTTCGCAATTTTACGGTGACATATAATCGTAAGCGTGCCAAGTCTTTTTGTGATTATTAATCAAAGACTATATTAAAAAGTTTTAATCAAAGAGTATACAAACTTTTTTGTTGTGCCCCGGCGTTCAGAAATCCAATTGAAAGAATAGTTTAAAATTAATAAGTGATCGAACCTCTTCTTGTAATATTTGACATTACACAACTAAGTAATATCCATGCTCTATCGATATCTAAGACACAGAGTTAACTTTTCTAACTTTGTGAGTGACGATTAATGCTTTACGAGTATCACTACATAGTACAAAACAAAGTCACTTCACGCGTCTGTGCGTCCTTATATAGGTATGCTTGGATATTTAAAACCACCGAACAGATTCGGATGCGGGTTTTTTTTTTAAATAGACGTAGTGATTCAAGGGAAAGGTTTATATGTATAATACGTGCATAAAATAGTAGGGAATCACTGGTACGAGCAATTTGAAAGGTTTCTAATGTAATGACATAAATAAACACATTTTTTGCGCTTACATTGCAAACGCTGGCTGAACCCTAAAATAATGTACATCAGTAATGTTCCCCTTCAAAAGGTCTACGAAAAAGTCTACAATAGTTTTTTTTAAATTAAAGGGTGACGAGACGAGCAGGCCATGTGCCTGATGGTAAGCAACATGCCTGCCACTTAACAGCACAGTGACACACAGCTATTGGAACACGAAGAGTCCAAATCATTACCTAGCACTGCACTGACGCAGAGATTTAAGGTGTTATATCCCGAAGCCCAATTATTTATCTGGAAACATTGCCCTTCAAACCGGCTTCAAAAGTATATGTCTACCTCTCAACAATTATCTATCATAACCATTTTTATTAGTATATTTAGTATCAGCATTGCACCCGTGCGAAGCCGGGGCGGGTCGCTAGTTAAATAATAAAAAATGCTTTATTGATCTTTGAAAAAAAATCTAAAAACATATCAGACAACTCATTAAAACAACATAGATAACATTTAATTACTTCGCGACTCGGACGCAACGAGAATCGAAAACTTGAACAATTATAATGTACACTTTCACTTCCATTTACAAAAAAATACAAATCCAAAAATGTTTATTTCTTTCAAACAGTAAACTTACGAAACAAGTATATTATACAACCGGTTTCATCCTACTTTTTACCATTATTAAAGGCTACAGCTATATATTAATGCATTTGATAAAATTATAAACCCAAGTTCGTTGTATTTATCATCACTATAAAGTCAAATAACATTTGTGTAAAATAATTTAAAACAGTTTTATGAAAATTTGAAAATACAAAGATAACACATTTGTTTACCTGTTGGTGTTGGTCGTACCTATATGAAACAGAGTTATACCTAACTTTCAGTAGATGGCGCTGTATTGTCATAAAACGCGCTATCATGTTGCTTTGCGTACTTCGAAGCCGTTCCTTCCTTTGACTTAGTGAAGTTGCACTAAATCGTCCTGCGTCGCTCCGATGCAGACTGAGTTCAAAGAGAATGTAAATACTACGTACTAGTAGTAGTACTAGTACTACTGACTGAGTTGTTTTTGAAATCCGTTTCGCCAGTTAATAATAGCTGGACAACGGAATAAGGAGAAATATTCCAGTGGCTGGCAGCAAATTTTGAGTAGGTAACTGAGGCAAATTGTCAAATTGAAAACTTGTCACATACTTCTCCTGTTATACCATGCCCCAACACGGAGTTGAAATCAGGCCTGGCTGGTGAGTAACGGGCCAAAATGAATCCATACATTTTTCAATAAATATTTTTGAGGCAGTTTGCATTTTATTTGTTGTAGTCAAATGTTTAAGAAATAAAAATAATTAGCCAGACGATTTACTTGAGGTTTTAACACTGCACGCATCCGGTGCAAACGTTTTGAAACTAGCTTTTACCCGCGACTTCGTCCGCGCGAAATAAATATTAAGGTAATTGATTTGTACACCAATACTAAATTACGTTTACAAAAAACAGCTTAAATTAAAATATTTTTACACAATTTTATCATTAGTTCAGTGGTTTAAGCAATAAAGCGTAGGTAACAGACAGACAGAGTACTTTCACATTTTTAATACATATTTTAGTATGGATTTCAAGTGTCTCGTTGCAAAACTTAACGGTTTTATCTTCAACATTGACGAATTTCCGTGCAAACTTTCGTGCCTGCCTCATTTTGTTTGTTGTTAAAGTATGTGGTGACTTTCTCCTATTTTCGTTTTCTTCCCCTAATCTTAGAAACACGTTAACAACAAGAATATAAATGACAAAGGTCACAGAGCCCGGAGTTTGTGAAGTAGGTCATTTTTAGCAAAAAAAAAAAGAAGTTGTGTAGTGGCATAGAATAGATAATATTATAGTTTGTATGGAGTTTAGGCCGAATGTCCGGGGTGTGGTAGTGGGACACCACACGAAGTTTCTTCGGATAATATAGTAGCAACTAGCAACACAATTGGCAAAAAAACATTGCTTTATTACCTGACTGAAAGAAGGGTTATGTTTTTCGCGCCTATCTTGTATGTTTGTAAATTTCTTTATTCCCACGTATCTTCCAAACGGCTGGATTGATTTTGACAATTAAGATATCGTTAGATTTGTCTCAATCACCCAAGTGTTATTATATAATTTACTGTATCACGTAATGTTTTTTCAGTCGGGGTTTTTAAATTAAAGTTATTTTATTATTTATGGTACGAACATCTGAAAAATAAAGTCAGCAACACGATTGATCATTGGAATCTTTTACGTGTCACTTCTGTTATACATTTTTCTTACGGTTTCTCACATATTTTTCAGTTCGATCGCGCAACAGAATCATCTCATCCAAGCCAACCGAAACAAACTTCATTCCATAAACTAGATGGCGCTGTATTGTCCTAAAACGCGGTATAACTTGATGCTGTGCACTTCGAAGCCATTTTCTTGGATTTACTAAAGCGGTATCATCTGCATTTCGCATCCACGGCAAATCGTGGTATTTTTTTAAAGCCGTTTCTCCAGTAAATAATAGCTGGACAACGGATTAGTGCTGGACAGTGGATCGACGATTTAACAATCGTATACTAAGGATACGAGGAACGATAGAATCGAATCGTATATCTTAATATATATGTATATAAATCTCCCGTCACTATGTTTGTCCGCGATGGATTCCTAAACTACTTAACCGATTTGAAATTAAATTGGCACACCGTGAGCAGTCTGGTCCAACTTGAGAGATGGGATAGTTTTTATTTCGATTCATAGTCTTTAAATTACAATATCCGAGCGCAGCCGGAATGGGCCGCTAGTTTACTATATAATGTTACTTTGAATGCCTAATCTCAGACCATTTTACTCAATTTATTACTATCGTATCAGCACTTTTGATATCTAGTCACAATATATAATTTCACCCAATTCATATACAATGTTTTCAGAGACTGCTGAGTTCTGGTTTGAAGGGCAATGTTTCCAGTGAAGTTACAAGTCATAGAGATAGAACATCTGATATCTCTGGGTGACAAGCGCAGTGCAATGCTAGGTAATGATTCGGACTTTTCAATATCTGTTTGACACTGTGCTGTTATGGACAGACATATTGCTTCCCTTTATTTATTAGGCACATGTCTTTCCTACTCGTCTCGTCACTCTATACTATAAAAAAAAATATCAGCCTAGCCGTCAAAATCCTAAATCAGGACAATGTGCTTAACGGGACAATGACCGTAACGGGACAATGAGCGTAATGGCATAATGAGCGTATAGGGACATTTTTTTGTACATGCAGCCGGCGTTCATCGATTTATCAGAACGTTGTCACGTCAAAACAGAAAAGTACAACTCCAAAACACTTACCAAACAATCCAACTGCGACAGAGGTTCCAGGGTGTTCGGTGATCCAGGATTCGTGATGTCCCACAGTTTGACGCACCCCTTGCCCCCGGTGTACGCGTGCCTCGCGCCATTGCTGAGAGATAGCGCGACCGCACAGACCACCTCGCCGTGGGGCAACGCGGCGACCGTGCGGGCCGCCTTCGGAATACCGGGGCCCACTAACGCGTCGGCGGGGAATGGGACCGGCTGAAGCGGGCCCCCGCATGTGTGGTAGGAATATGCGCTGAAATAAAGAGTTAATAATTTAGTAAAATATAATTGACGTTCAAATTAAAGCTAAACTATGTAGGTACTTAATGATAGAAAAGTTTACGAATCTAAGCATATCGTCCGGAGTTGGCTCAAAACATTAAATTATAGTGAAACCGAAGCTATACTGAAAAAGAGTTGTTTAAATGTATTTTGGTTTTGTGTGCCTACGCCATTTGTACCTATCTACTTGTTCAGTGTAATTTTAGTTTTAATTTTAATGTAAATAACATTAATTTTTAGTTTTACCTGTCAACTGTTGGCTGTCTTGAATACGAGACTTAGCTTAAGTATTATTGTTTTCTCTGGATTTTGGTTTTCCCGATACAGGCTTGCCTAGTGGGAAACCAACAGAAATCACTATTTTATTTTATTAAATGTTTACAAAAAATCAAATTTAAATATGTTTGTTCTTTTGTTACTTTTATTTGAATATCTCGGTGAATTTATGTGGCAATTTTATTTTTTTTTCATTTTTCATTTAATTGACTTTGTAGCTTCAATATCGTTAGTTTTACAACAAAATTTGCATCTCAAGGGAAAATTTTCGAGCTACAGGCGTAGAGATAAAATATTGCTGAGAGATAGCGCACCTGCACAGCGCACCTCGCCGTGGGGCAAGGCGGCGACCGTGCGGGCCGCCTTCGGAATACTGGGGCCTACTAACGCGTCGGCGGGGAATGGGACCGACTTAAATATTGGTGATTACTGTTGATGCGCTATTGAGTCTTGTGTCTTAAAGAGAGACGAGGAAGGAAAAAATAACTCTATAACTGACTTGTGAATATTAACCATGAAAGAGTGGCTCAGCCTTTTGCATTAGTGTAAGTAATGTGTGTATGTAGGCTGAATCTAAACATTAAGTTCGAAAGATCACGTCTTATGAAGTCCACGCTCCGACCAAATTATGCTCAAATCGAAGATCCCGATAGCTTTCAACTCGAAATTCAAAATCGTTTCGAAGCCTTGTATGAATGTGTAACAGTGGACGAAATAAACGACAGGCTGGTGGAAACTGTTCATACAGTTGGCAGGAAATTTTATAAGAGCCGACGCCAAAATAGAACCCAAAAGCTCTCCGATCATACTCTAAATCTCATGGCAGTTAGGCGAGATATGTGGTTACAGTCTTCGGTCGACATGACAGTATACAGACGGTTCAATAGACAGATCTCTACTTGTTTGCAACGCGACATACGCTGCTTCAATACTTCGTGTATTGAAGAAGCGATCAAGCGGAACAAAGGCTCGAAAGTGTTCACAAGAAATCTGTCTCTTGGGCAAAGTCAGCTGACCAAACTGAAGACCGATAGTGGTAACGTAGTCTCGTCGAAGTCCGACATTTTGGAGGAGATTGAGAGGTTCTATGAACAGCTATACACCTCTACATAAGCACAACCTGTCGTTAGCATGGCAAAAGACCCCAGAGCCAAGCTGACCCGGCACTTTACCGAAGATATCCCGGAAGTCAGCCTGTATGAGATTAGGATGGCCCTTAAACAACTTAAAAACAACAAGGCACGTGACGACGACGGAATTACGACTGAGCTTCTGAGAGCGGGTGGAAAACCGGTACTTAAAGTCCTCCAGACGCTGTTCGACTCCGTCATACTTGACGGTACCCCAGAAGCGTGGAGCAGAAGTGTGGTGGTGATCTTCTTCAAAAAAGGTGACCACACCTTGTTGAAGAACTACAGACTCATTTCACTTCTGAGCCACGTTTATAAGCTGTTTTCGAGGGTAATTACGAATCGTCTCGCACGCAGGTTTGACGACTTTCAGCCACCCGAACAAGCCGGTTTCCGAAAAGGCAATAGACATATAGTACAATAGACAACATCCATACGCTCCGTCAGATTATACAGAAAACTGAGGAGTATAATCGGCTACTATGTATAGCGTATGTGGACTATGAGAAAGCCTTCGATTCCATCGAGACCTGGGCAGTGCTTCAGTTGTGCCGTATTTGGTATCGGCCTATATATATGGGTCGGAGTTATGTGAGTATTAAAATACAATTAATTCAGAGACGTCCGTTTATTACTACTACACTTTAATTCTAAAGCTAATACAGTGGGCACACAGTCTCTCCAGCGATGCCGCATCGACTATCGCTATATCGAAGTATTGAAGTGTATTTACAGCAAAACCACAACGTCTGTCCGATTACAGGACCAGTGCACAAAACATATCCAGATACAGAAAGGTGTGAGACAGGGAGATGTTAAATCTCCGCAACTGTTCACTGCCGCGCTGGAAGATGTTTTCAAGCTACTGGACTGGAACGGACATGTCATCAATAGCAACGGCGAATGCTTCACTCGCCTTCGGTTTGCCGACGCCATAGTCATTGTGGCGGAGTGGCTGGAGGCATGCGCGGCTCCAGGGGGGGGGGGGGGGGGGGGGTCACGGGGGACATGACCCCCCCCAAAATCATATACCAGGCCACTCAGAAAGTTTTGCAAAAAAAAGTTTTTATGTATAAGACACTTGTAATTATTTTGAAAACTTCGTTTATTTAAAAGTATAAATACAACTGTTCGATTTTCAAATTTCCCTCCGCATTTTTTGAGAGCCAATATTTTTTTTGTTTTATTAAAAAATGGATCTGCGTCGAGAACATTTTCGTGCTATAATTTTTTACGATTTCAAATGTGGCTTAAAACCTGACGAGTCATTTGATCGACTTCGAATTGGTTTTATGGATGAAGGACCTTCAAAAGCAACTATCTACCGCTGGTATAGCGAGTTCAACCGCGGTCGTTTTACTTTGGGGGATGAACAAAGGAGTGGTCGTCCTACGAAGAAAGTGTGCATGCAGGCAGTAAAAAACGTAATTCAAGAAAACAGACGCATTACGTACGAAGAGATTCAGCATACTCTGCAGATTGGTTCAGGAAGTGTTCACAAGATTTTGCACGAGCACCTTCGCGCAAGGAGGATAGGCTGGGTGCCGCACAACCTCTACTAAGCTCAGCAGCAAGCCCGTGTGGATTGGTGCCGTAATATGATACAAAAATTTGATGCAGGCTCGTCACGGCGCGTTTACGACATTATGACAGGTGACGAATCCTGGATTTATCAACACGAACAACACGAGAAACAAAGCAGACGACAGTTTGGCTGTTTCAAAATGAACCAACACCTACGGAAGTGAAGCAATCGAGGAGCGCAAGGAAAATTTTGATCGCTAGTTTCTTCACTTTGACGGGGTACCTAATTTCAATTCCACTTCGAGACCAAAGCAGTATCAACGCCGAATGGTCCAGCATAAAATGCTTGCCAGAAGTTTTTTCTGCAATTAGAAACAAGCGACCGAACACCGGGCTCCGCGGGGTCCTTCACCACGATAACGCGCCCGCGCACTCTGCGATCAAAACGAGGAACTTCCTGGACTCCACACCGGTCAGAGTCTTGGGGCACCCTTCTTACAGTCCTGATTTGGCTCCGTGTGATTTTTTTGTATTCCCTAAAATTAAAAATCAACTCAAAGGGATACAGTTTTCATCGCCGGAAGACGCGCTAACAGCGTTTGAGAAGGCCGTGGAAAAGGTGTCTGCGGAGGACTGGAAAAAATGTTTTGAAAATTGGTTCAGACGCATGAAACTTTGTGTAGAGGCTAGTGGAGAGTTCTTTGAAAAGATTTAGTCAATTTTTTTTTCATATAAGTTAGTATTTTAGTTTCTCAAAACTATTTTTAAACGCGGGAAAACAAGTGGAGCGTCAACTACGCGGGTAAAATCGTGGGGCGCTACTAATAAAGTATTTTTTTACTCGATTTATTGTATTTCTACTCGTGACCCCCCCCCCCCCCCCCCAAATCTGAGGCTGCGTACTGGTGACCCCCCCCCAAAATTCGACGCTGGGACCGCGCCTGGCTGGAGGACTTCGGTGTTATGCTTAGGAACCTCAGTAGAGTATCCCAACAGGTTGGTTTGAGGATGAACATGGACAAGACGAAGGTCATGTCATATGTTCATGGCTCACCTGTACCGCTTATTGTTGGGAATACCACACTCGAAGTTGTTGACGAATACGTCTACCTGGGTCAAAAGATCCAATTAGGTAGATCCAACTTCCACAAAGAGGTCCAGCGAAGTATCCAACTCGGATGGGCAGCGTTTGGGAAACTTCGGCACATCTTTGAGTCCAAAATACCCTAATGCCTAAAGACAAAAGTCTCTTTAACCAGTGCGTGTTGCCAGTGATGGCTTATGGAACTGAGACGTGGTCCTTAACTGTAGGCCTCATAACAAAGCTTAAAGTCACACAGCGAGCTATGGAGAGAGCTATGCTCGGAGTCTCTTTGCGCGACAGAATCCGTAATGAAGATATTCGCAAAAGAACGAAAGTGGCTGACATAGCTCAAAGAGTAAGCAAGCTGAATGGCAATGGGCAGGCCACATCGCTCGAAGAACTGACAACCGATGGGGAAGAAAGGTTCTCGAGTGGCGACCACGAACCGGAAGACGCAGTGTTGGACGGCCTCCCACTAGATGGACAGATGACCTCACAAAGGTCGCTGGAAACCGCTGGTTGTAGGTTGCGCGGGACCGTTCGTTGTGGAAATCTAGGGGGGAGGCCTATGTTCAGCAGTGGCCTATGTTTTTGCGGCTGATGATGATGAAATATTGTGGCCCAAAAGGCAGTGTGAAGTATAGAAGTTTTGAATTTAGTTAAATATAAATGTTGTTTGACGATGAAACTCTGTACTAATGACTTTGTAGCCGCAATATCGTTACTTTTATAACAAAATTTGGATCTGAAATTCGAAGCTACACAGTTTTTCAAGTGCCGAGTGGCATTCTACCATTGTTTACCCGGGGCGTTAGAAAAAGTTTGCGAACGACGACCAAAAAGCTGCGTTCTCCTACATCATGACAACGCATCTTCACACACGGCGAACAAAACAAAGTTTGAGATGCCTTGCTCTATCTAATATCTAAATCTAATCTAAATAAAGACGTATGTGTTATTTGGGTATTGCTTCTAGATTTCTTTTACGTATTGTGCGAGTTAGCGTGTAAGAGGTTACTAAATTATGACTCACGGCTTAGTGGGCGCTATCCCGTTAGTTCTGTGGTGAGGGTCGTACGGCGCGGGGTTCCGGTACGGGGTCTGTGGGTATCCCGGGAACGGGTAGCTCCGACACGTGCCCGTCGGGGTCGATGACCGACCTAACTTGCCGCCGGGCGTCCCTGGTTTCTCCTGAAAAAAAAAAAAAACAATAACAATTTTCAATGCGTTCTGTTTTAGCTTAAACCATTTTTTTGTTTTTGACTAGCAACGTCCCGCGTTTTTACCAAACACATTTTACTACTTTGGAAGTGTTTCTCGCGCAAATTATTGAGTTCAGAAAAAAAATATTTTAGAAACCTCAACATCATTTTTAAAGACCTATCCATAGACATCCCACTTGTAAAGGTTTGATGAACATTTTTTTTTTTAGTTTCAGTTCTATAGGGCAACCCCAAAGTGTTTTATGTTTTTGTGTAAACATCTTAATACGGTTCACAGAATACATCTACTTACCAAGTTTCATCAGTATAGGTTTAATAGTTTCGGAAAAAAGTGTCTGTGACATACGGACGGACAGAGAGACAGACATGACGAATCTATAAGGGTTCCGCTTTGACGTTTTACGAAACCCTAAAAAACATGATAACTTTTACATCTGTAATATTAATAGGATGAATGGGTGGGTCTTAATTAACAAGGCGTTCGCCCCATATCGACCAATAGACATACCTTAGTAGTTTGTTAAAAACTACAGACTAAAGAAGTTTGCCGGAAACCATTTACTATTTTCTTGAATTTTTCTTAGTGTACCTATGTATTTATTTATTAGTGTATGTTTTTGAGCTTACATCTTTAGAACTCTTAGGCGTTGATCTACTAGACGAGGAACCGGACCGGGAGGGCGGCCGCGGCCCATTCTCTGTTCTTTCTACATCGGGTCTCACACTGGGAGACCCTCGTTCTTCCTGTAAACAAAACAATGTTTATGTATACACTTACGTACGCAACCAGAAGATAATACTTCATCTCTTTATTACTCGCATAGGCTAACTTCGTAGAGAACAAATATCTGAAACGCAAGAACTATTAACCTGAAGTTAGGTACAATGTTTACTAGCTAACTTCAGTAGATCGGTTGTTCGTGACGTTGTGCACGCCATTCATCTTATCATTTTTTCTAAAAAAAACGCGCCAAGAGAAAGATCGCTGATAGAAGTGAAAACTTACAAATTTTCACAGTAGGTATAAGTACATGTCACAGGGAAATTTAGATAGCAGAGTTTACACAAAATCTCTAGTCATAAACAGCTCACTAAATGTCAAGGCCACAATCCATCACGCTGGCCCATTGCGGGTCGGTGAGTAAAACATGACCTCGAAAGATTCTTGGTAAATGTCGGTTTCCTCACGATGTTTTCCTTCACCGTTTTAAGTTAGCGGCAACGATGACGCGAGTTCCATGATTTTCGTTCACCCAAAAAGTGAATCTCAATCTTTCACTGTGCTGTTATTTGGCAGGCATGTCGCTTACCATCAGGCACATGTCATGCTCGTCTCGTCACTCTTTATTTAAAAAAAAAAGTGTTCAACGCACCTAAAAAAAATGTTCACTTCAAATTTTGTTTAAATTAGTTCGTTTCATCATGTTGGATACAATCAATCGTAATTATTGAGAAAAATAAACAATGAAAACGGGAAAACAAACGCATGCATGTGGTATATACATATATGAACCTATGAACTAAACTAAACACAGCTAAAACTGTGTTTGGTGTAACAAGCTTTGCTTAGTTTGGGGTTAGATGGTGTTGTGTGAAATGTGCACCAACATTTATATTTATTTAATTATTGTATAATTTGTATGTTATAATATTGTTCGAAGTTACGGCTGGTCTAGTCGGGAGAACGGCGACTGCCGATCCGGAGACTCCGGGTTCAAACCCCACACGCACCACTGTCTTTTCGAAGTCATGTGCGTAATGCCACTAACTTAAAACGGTGAAGGAAAACATCGTGAGGAAACCGACGTGTACCTAGAATCTTTCGAAGTCATGTGTCATCTACCAACCCGCACTGGGCCAGCGTGGTGGATTATGGCCTTGACTCTCTCCTTGCGAGAGAAGGCCCCGAGTCCCAGCAGTGGGAACGTTTAGTGGGCTGTTGATGTTGAATATTGTTCGATAATGTATTAACATATTTCTTACCTCATTCGCTACGTCTACAACTAAATCTTGATCACTCTTTTCCGCATCACTATCCTGGAAACATATGATAACATAGTTAAATTCGGACAAAACATTTTATTAATATTTGTTTAGCTATTGTAACACTGAACATAGTTAACATTTGCTCAACCATTCATACATTCATTATGCACCTGTACCTACATTTGAACAGTGAAAATACTTAACAATGTTTCTTAGGTGCAAAGAGACATTTTGAGGGGAGACGAAAATATATTTTATAATGAAATCATAATCCTAGCAGTGCCACGCGGTTTCGCCCGCGTAGTCTTGATCCTGTTATTTTACTGGGATCAAAAATTGCCAGTGTTTTATTCCATACCATTATCTATCTACGTACCAAGTTTTATAAAGATCTCTTCAGTACTTTATGCGTGAAAGAGTACCAAACACCAATACAGACTCACAAATCATCGCATTTATAAAATTAGTAGAATTATATTTTTGTACGTTTCACGATCAATCATGTTGTAAGAACTGAAGGGATCAAGCTGAAATTTGGAGCTGAAATATAATATAATTTTGAATAATATAATTACTTTTACATCCCGTAAATAAGCAGAGTTCATAAGAATTGAAGATAAATTTTCTTAATGATGCACGGACAAAGTCTCATCGTCGTATTCTATTAGTTAACGTATTATAATGATAGTACGATCAGCCCACTCCTTGTTCTCATAGCTGAAACACTCTAACACTCTAGACTCTCTCAAGTCTTGAGTCAAGAACATGATCCACCACGACAGCCTAATACGGGTTCATGGATGACATTTGTTATGTCTTCGAAATATGTCCCCATTAGAAAGATAGTTTTCTCCAGATAGTAATAAAAGAAATCTTATTAATACCAAAAGTTATAACGCTATTCAACACGTACAAAACCACAACGGACCACTAGTATCTAAAAACAAAAATAGACACACAAATACATGCGCACGCAAGCACGCACGCATTCGAGCACGTACGCACGCACACAAATACAGCTTTAAAACTTTCACCTCTACCTGCTCCCAAGTTAAAAATAAACTCCTTATTCTGTTATTTACCCTTTGTGTATGTCTGTCTTTGTCGTTGTCCTTTGTCTGTGTGTATTAATCACCCTTTGTTTGTGAACTTTCCGCCTTCCTTTATTATATTATTTATTGGCAATAAGGCCGCCAATTGTTACAAAAAATTTTCAGGTTGTTGTTTCAAAAAGGTTTTGTTTTTTTTTTTTTAAATATAGAGTGACGAGACGAGCAGGTCATGTGCCTAATGGTAAGCAACATGCCTGCCACATAACAACACAGTGACACGCAGCTATTGGAACCTGAAGATTCCAAATCATTACCTAGCACTGCACTGCGCTCGTCACCCAGAGATCTAAGTTGTTATATCTCTAAGCCCTGTAATTTCTCTGGAAACATTGACCTTCAGACCGGAACACAGTAATATTTGCACATTACTGCTTGGCGGTATAATATTTGGCAAAGGTGTTGTCCTTCCCCAGGCGGACTCTGCCAAGAGTCCTACCACTACAGTCCTACTACTACTCTTGTTTAATGCAATAAAGAGTTTATATATATATGTATATTGTATATCTTATCAATCAATGGGAAACTTTGAAACTTACCTTTTCCTCTTTACGTCGTTTCACGTCTAACGCCTCGGGTTCGACGGGAGACCGGGGTCGATACTTTTGTTCTCGCTCAAGCGGTGACACTGATCTTCTCTGTAAAATAATAAATTAACTTGTTAAGTCAGACGTCTTATTAACAGTAGTACGTGGATGACGCTTGGCTTGGTTTAAACACGGATAAAAATACGTGTTATAGAAATGAAACCTATCTGTAGCAGTTTCCGAGATTCATATTATATTTGTACAAGAATTGGTCGTTTAAAAAAGGTATCAAAACTTTAAATAATTTTTTTATCATGTTTTCTACGAAACAAACAAAAACTCGACGGACTCGACCTTTCATAAGAAATCATCCGTATAACTTAAAGTAAATTTTAGTATTTTGTTCAGATTTCAAAAACCACCGCAATTATTTCGATAATATTTACATGGGACCACCTCTAAACAAAAACCAAACCTACCAAACAAAATAATAACATCAAAATTGATTCACAAGTGATAGAGCTATCGCGTAACATACATACAAAAAAAATGTGTGTGCTTAACCGCACGGCAAAAGTGAAAACTAAAATAAGAAATAACCATTGAAAGTAAGTATGTATAGAATAATTTTATTATTATTATTAAGAGCCCGAAATGTCCCAATGCTGGGCAAAGGCCTCCCTACCCTCTTTCCACTTGTCCCTATCCTGAGCCAGTGTGTACCAATCCTTAAAATGTTTATCGAGGTCATCCCGCCATCGCTTAGTTGGTCTACCGCAACGTCGTTTGCGATCTGGATTTGCGACCACCCCACCGCAAGGAAACTAGCTTTCAAAAAAAAGTTAGTAATGGTAGGACTCTTGGCAGAGTCCACCTGGGGAAGTTTGTTTGCCACACCTTTGCCAGTTATTCTACCGTCAATCAGTAATGTGCAAACATTATTGTGCTCCGGTTTGAAGGGCAATGTTTCCAGAGAAATTACAGGGCTCTGAGATATAATATCTTAGATCTCTGGGTAACAAGCGCAGTGCAGTGCTAGGTAATGAGTTTGTGTTCCAATAGCTGCGTGTCACTGTGATGTTATGTAGCAGGCATGTTGCTTACCATCAGGCACAAGGCCTGCTCGTCTCGTCACTCTATACTATAAAAAAAAACACATCGAAATCGGTCCATCCATTAGCTACGGTGCCACAGACAGTCTTTTTTTTGGTCGTGTGTTAAAAATAAGTTTAAAAGCGAAACAAAAATGAGGTTAATATCTTACCCATACCTGTTGCAGGTCCCTTGAAGGCACGAGCCTGTCGTGGTCCCTGTCGCGGGGGCCCGGCAGGTGGGGCGCCGGGCCCCCCGGCAAGAGCGGGGGCTTGATGTCTGCTGGCGGGGGGAGCTCTACCTTCAACATCACAGGAACATACTCGAATACTAGTATCAAAGCCGACCTTAGACACAACTCACACCAAAGAAGCATACTCGTATATTGTAGTATCAAGGCCGACTTTAGACACAACTCACACCAAAGAAGCATACTCGTATATTGTAGTATCAAGGCCGACTTTAGACACAACTCACACCAAAGAAGCATACTCGTATATTGTAGTATCAAGGCCGACCTTAGACACAACTTACACCAAAGAAGCATACTCGTTTATTGTAGTATCAAGGCCGACTTTGGACACAACTCACACCACAGAAGCATACTCGTATATTGTAGTATCAAGGCCGACCTTAGACACAACTCACACCAAAGAAGCATACTCGTATATTGTAGTATCAAGGCCGACTTTAGACACAACTCACACCAAAGAAGCATACTCGTATATTGTAGTATCAAGGCCGACCTTAGACACAACTCACACCAAAGAAGCATACTCGTATATTGTAGTATCAAGGCCGACCTTAGACACAACTTACACCAAAGAAGCATACTCGTTTATTGTAGTATCAAGGCCGACTTTGGACACAACTCACACCACAGAAGCATACTCGTATATTGTAGTATCAAGGCCGACCTTAGACACAACTCACACCAAAGAAGCATACTCGTATATTGTAGTATCAAGGCCGACTTTAGACACAACTCACACCAAAGAAGCATACTCGTATATTGTAGTATCAAGGCCGACCTTAGACACAACTTACACCAAAGAAGCATACTCGTTTATTGTAGTATCAAGGCCGACTTTGGACACAACTCACACCACAGAAGCATACTCGTATTTTGTAGTATCAAGGCCGACCTTAGACACAACTCACACAAAGAAGCATACTCGTATGTTGTAGTATCAAGGCCGACCTTAGACATAACTCACACTAAAGAAGCATACTCATATATGTATTGTAGTATCAAGGCCGACCTTAGACACAACTCACACCACAGAAGCATACTCGTATATTGTAGTATCAAGGCCGACCTTAGACATAACTCACACTAAAGAAGCATACTCATATATGTATTGTAGTATCAAGGCCGACCTTAGACACAACTCACACCACAGAAGCATACTCGTATATTGTAGTATCAAGGCCGACCTTAGACACAACTCACACCAAAGAAGCATACTCGTATATTGTAGTATCAAGGCCGACCTTAGACACAACTCACACCACAGAAGCATACTCGTATATTGTAGTATCAAGGCCGACCTTAGACACAACTTACACCAAAGAAGCATACTCGTACATTGTAGTATCAAGGTCGACCTTAGACACAACTCACACCACAGAAGCATACTCGTATATTGTAGTATCAAGGCCGACCTTAGACACAACTCACACCAAAGAAGCATACTCGTATATTGTAGTATCAAGGCCGACCTTAGACACAACTTACACCAAAGAAGCATACTCGTTTATTGTAGTATCAAGGCCGACTTTGGACACAACTCACACCACAGAAGCATACTCGTATATTGTAGTATCAAGGCCGACCTTAGACACAACTCACACCAAAGAAGCATACTCGTATATTGTAGTATCAAGGCCGACTTTAGACACAACTCACACCAAAGAAGCATACTCGTATATTGTAGTATCAAGGCCGACCTTAGACACAACTTACACCAAAGAAGCATACTCGTTTATTGTAGTATCAAGGCCGACTTTGGACACAACTCACACCACAGAAGCATACTCGTATTTTGTAGTATCAAGGCCGACCTTAGACACAACTCACACAAAGAAGCATACTCGTATGTTGTAGTATCAAGGCCGACCTTAGACATAACTCACACTAAAGAAGCATACTCATATATGTATTGTAGTATCAAGGCCGACCTTAGACACAACTCACACCACAGAAGCATACTCGTATATTGTAGTATCAAGGCCGACCTTAGACATAACTCACACTAAAGAAGCATACTCATATATGTATTGTAGTATCAAGGCCGACCTTAGACACAACTCACACCACAGAAGCATACTCGTATATTGTAGTATCAAGGCCGACCTTAGACACAACTCACACCACAGAAGCATACTCGTATATTGTAGTATCAAGGCCGACCTTAGACACAACTCACACCACAGAAGCATACTCGTATATTGTAGTATCAAGGCCGACCTTAGACACAACTTACACCAAAGAAGCATACTCGTACATTGTAGTATCAAGGTCGACCTTAGACACAACTCACACCACAGAAGCATACTCGTATATTGTAGTATCAAGGCCGACCTTAGACACAGCTCACACCAAAGAAGCATACTCGTATATTGTAGTATCAAGGCCGACCTTAAACACAACTCACACCAAAGAAGCATACTCGTATATTGTAGTATCAAGGCCGACCTTAGACACAACTCACACCAAAGAAGCATACTCGTATATTGTAGTATCAAGGCCGACCTTAAACACAACTCACACCAAAGAAGCATACTCGTATATTGTAGTATCAAGGCCGACCTTAGACATAACTCACACCAAAGAACCATACTCATATATTGTAGTATCAAGGCCGACCTTAGACACAACTCACACCAAACGAGCAGCGGTTTCATTGCCTCTTCTCTAAGCTAGCAAGTTCCCGAGCTCGCTAGCTTACTAACGCAAGCTTGCTACCCTAGCTTGCAAAACTAGCCTCGTGTACTTAGGACATTAAAGGTAGCCTAGCTTGCAAAACTAGCCTCGTGTACTTAGGACATTAAAGGTAACCTAGCGTGCAAAACTAGCCTCGTGTAGTTAGGACATTAAAGGTAACCTAGCGTGCAAAACTAGCCTCGTGTAGCTAGGACATTACAGGTAACCTAGCGTGCAAAACTAGCCTCGTGTAACTAGGACATTAAAGGTAACCTAGCGTGCAAAACTAGCCTCGTGTAGCTAGGACATTAAAGGTAACCTAGCCTGCAAAACTAGCCTCGAGTAGCTAGGACATTAAAGGTAAACTAGTTTGCAAAACTAGCCTCGAGTAGCTAGGACATTAAAGGTAACCTAGTTTGCAAAACTAGCCTCGAGTAGCTAGGACATTAAAGGTAACCTAGTTTGCAAAACTAGCCTCGTGTAGCTAGGACATTATAGGTAACCTAGCTTGCAAAACTAGCCTCGTGTAACTAGGACATTAAAGGTAACCTAGTTTGCAAAACTAGCCTCGTGTAACTAGGACATTAAAGGTAACCTAGCGTGCAAAACTAGCCTCGTGTAGCTAGGACATTAAAGGTAACCTAGCGTGCAAAACTAGCCTCGAGTAGCTAGGACATTAAAGGTAAATCAGAGGTAATGAAACCGCTGCTCCTTTGGTGTGAGTTGAGTCTTAGGCCCTACTCAGTGCGACGCGGACCGTCCGCACGCGGACTAGGTTTTGCGTCCGTCGCGGATGAATTTGTCGTTCAGAGCGCAGCGGATCGCGCACGCGCACATTAGACGCAGCCGCCATGACAACGACAGTATTCTACGTCCGCTCCGCGCGACTGTCCGCCGAACACTGAACAAATACATTAGAACCAAGCACCGTCCGCCCGCGGACATCCGCGGCGCGGAGGAGCGGCGCGGAGCGATTTTGACCGCGCGCGGATAGCTCTCCGCGACGCGGACAGCTCCGCGTCACTCTGAACGCGCTGTAAGGTTTCATACATTTTACCGTCCGTCACGGACGTCCGCGTAGGTCATCCGCGTCGCACTGAATAGGCCCTTAGCCTTCTAGGCGCCTTAGGCGAGTCATGCTTTTGGCGCCCTTGAATGTACCTATATTTATTTCATTATAATAAAATATTTTGAATCTGTACTTCCCCGACTACAATATAAATGAGGATATTATGAACGAGAATGGCCGTACTAATTAATGATAGGTACCTATTTTCGTAATTTAGCTACTACGCAAATATTTATTATATTTACTATATTAATTAAGTAGGCTAGTGAAATTATTAACAACTTACAGGTTTTCTAAAAAGGTTTTTGATTTGTTTGTGATCTTACGAGTACGTAAAACCGGCCGAGTGCGAGTGGGACTCCCGCACGAAGGGTTCCGTACCATTAGCAAATAAACGGCGAAAACCTGTTTTGTTTTATTCCGAATTCCGTATACGTGGAAGGATGTGGAAACTGCGATTGTATACAATCGCAGTTTCCACATCCTTCCACGCCTTTCATCCAAAAATTTTCACAAAAATTTTGATTTTAGCTTTTGATTCTAACGACGAAGTCGATAGCGCGTTTTATTCTACTAGTGGCGCCATCTAGTTTGCTAGGGACGGACTAATCGAATAAGAAACGGTAAAAAATTGTTGTATGGGAGCCCCACTTAAATATTTATTTTATTTTAGTTTTAATATTTGTTATTATAGTGGCAATATAAATTCATCATCTGTGAAAATTTAAACTGTCTAGCTATCACCGTTCTTGAGATACAGCCTGGTGACGGACGGACAGCTTAGTCTCAGCAATAGAGTCCCGTTTTTACACTTTGAGTACGGAACCGTAAAAAGGAAGTAAAGAAAAGTATGTATCACACAGGAGGCCCTATTAGCACAAAAGTAGAATTAAACTTCTTCGTTCAAAATGACATAATATGTATTTACCTTATGAGCGGGCGGCGGCAAGTGCGGCGGCGGCGGGGGTCCTCCCCCCGGCCCGAACAGCAACCCCCCCGCCCCTAGCAGCCCGCCCGCGCCCGGCACGCCGTGCGACAGACCCGAGGCGTGAATCTGTTGCTACAACAAAGGCCACGGTATAGGGACACTATTTCTCTATTAACCCTTTACAACCAGACAAAAAGTTTTTAATTTTTGTATAAAAAAAAATTTTAAATCTTAAAAAAAATTGGAAAAGCCTGGTTTTACTGAAAAATCGCCTGCGCGTGCACTTTAGGATTTGTTTGACATAAAATATGCACATTCGCGCATCTTTGTATATTTATAGTAGATTATAATCTATGTCACAAAATTGTCAACACTGTCAGATTATACTCTTATGTTAGGTTAGGTTAGTTTATAATCTGACGTCGTAAGTTCATAATCTGACAGGTTTTACAATTTTACATTAACATTACGTAAAATTGGAATGACGACTGGGTCATAAATATACCATTCTAATTAGTAGTAGTAGGTAGATTATATATAAATATGAAACACTTTTTTTTTTCTAAGCACTCTATCTTCATAATTTTTGTTTGTGAAGTAAAAGAAAACGTGTACATTTTTTTGTAGTAATCTGACGGGCTTATTAGTTTTTTATAGTCATCTCGCCAATTGTAAATACCGTAAGATAATAATCTAGCGGCATTAGATTATAAACTAAAGATAGTCACAATTTTACAGCATAATATTTTTTCTTTGACACGGTAAGATTTTACTAAAATTGAAACCTCTTTTAAGTAAATGTACAAAGTTTTTTAAGGCATGCTTTGGCAAGTTTTACATGTTAACAAGTTTAACAGAATTCGAAATATACTTTTTTTTATCGTCAACATAATATGTATACAAATGTTATTGGAGTTAAATCTATGTTTTTCTTAAAGGGTTTATTTAGATAGGCAGGTAGTTGATCAAGAGCCTGCCAATTAAAAATGAGTGCTTTCATCAAGGACAGTTGTCATAGATAACACAATTTTATAATTTCAATAACAATCCAACATTCGTTATTTTCTATTTCACACAAATTGACCATTTATTTGTATGGTCAAACTCACCTGCCGGTAAGTTAGTCATAGGAGGCTGATTTTAAGATTACTTAGTCTTCTATGGCTACGTTGATTACCTTGGAGATTTCATAGAGTTACATTTTCGATAAGTTGTTGTACGATTTTTTTTAATGCTTTGAACATATCACGCAACGCAGGGTCAGGCAAGACAGGACAGGACTTCAACGAAATCCCCTTTAAAAATGATGATATGATTGAATGAGATTGAAGATTTACAAAAAAAGGGATTAATCTAATCCCATCAATTCATTTTTACATTCATCATCAATCATCATCAACAGCCCACTAAACGTTCCCACTGCTGGGACTCGGGGCCTTCTCTCGCAAGGAGAGAGTTAAGGCCGTAATCCACCACGCTGGCCCAGTGCGGGTTGGCGGATGACACATGACTTCGAAAGATTCTAGGTACATGTCGGTTTCCTCACGATGTTTTCCTTCACCGTTTTAAGTTAGCGGCATTACGCACATGACTTCGAAAAGACAGTGGTGCGTGTGGGGTTTGAACCCGGGGTCTCCGGATCGGCAGCCGCCGTTCTCCCGACTAGACCACCGTAACTTCCGTAACGTAATTTTTACATTCACGTTTAGATATTGTCAAATTGATTGTGTGGTAAGGAATATTTGAAATACAAATGTAACATAATACTCGTACCCACTAAAATTTTAAATTTGCATCGTACGGGTTAAGGATTTCTTTGTAGGTCAATGTTGTATATTTGCACCTTTTTCGAATGACTATTGTTTGCGTGCCTGACTAATTTCCAACGATACATGTGACCTACGCCATGTGATTTGTGCAACGTTCATAAAAAAAAATCACATACCCAACAAATTCAAAGATTATTTCCGGGTTATGGTGTTGATTAATAAAAAAAGTGTAATTTATTTTATTCCCTGTAGGCGAAGGACGAATAGTACCAACAAGTCTGGTCATAAGAGGAACCATATTTTTCGTACATTATAGCTAATATCTACCCCCGTCGAAAAAAAGATGAACCATATTTTGCGTACATTCGCTATTTATTTACCCTAGCGGATGATTACTCCGGTAGACGTAAGAGGAACCATATTTTTTATTTACGCGACGTTGATATTATACGTACTTCGCCTAATGGGGTCAGTCACTAACGGATCCAGGGGTTTATTTTAACAGTTATCTCACCTGATGTTAAGCGACCATGAATGATGAAATGCGTTTACCTAAAATAACGAATTAACTTTCGAATTGAAGAAGACAAGATTAACATCATTTAAGGGACTAAAGCTCAAACACATTAAACATCGTGATGACACCCTAAAATTGTAAAAACCGTCAGATTATAATCTCACATATTATATTGTAAGCTGAAAACCATAATCCTAGATCCGCTACCGTCTGACGTTACGTTAGAAATTATTGTCACTACATCCTCACTGAAATGTTAACACCACCTTTACAACGACATGTAGTCGTAGTAACCTTGAAATCTAATTGCTTTTTGTTTGGCAACTTCATGCATTATTCTTGTAAATACATTTAATGTTTGCAAAGTTAAAACACATGTGACCGCCGTCAAATACATTTTAAACATTATTAAGTTTCAAATTACGACATTCAACCTATTTTAGTTATTTATCCACATATCTACATAATTTACAGGGTTACGCAGAAGCTGTAATAAGTCCAAGTCGGTTCTGCTTTATGAACTATTTTTACAATTGAACCAAACATTAATGACTTTTTTGTCGATAAGACACGTGGCTGCCATCTCGGCTAAAATGGAAAGAAATCAGCTGTTCCTAATAAAAAAATGTCCTGATTGAGAAAGTACCATACATTTCTCAGTTACTTTAGTAATGTGCACAAATTGCCGGGCAAAAGGATATCACTATACGCTATTTTTTTTAAAACCGGACTCGGCGAAGTGTACGAAATCACTATTTCTTTATGGTAATATGAGATTTAGCTACAGATTATTTCTTTTTATATTAATTTACGAGTAACTGACGTGTAATTTTTCACTCGACGATCACGCGCGAGGACTCTCCTTGAAAAAGGCCGCAGGATGCGGCTGAAACTGAAGTCGGACGGGACTTATCATATGATAAGGGAATAAATACCCTTGAATTAATTAAAATGTGTAACGACCACGTTAGTTTTCATACAGTAAACATTGTTATTAACGCAACCCTTTCGACTTAGTAATCTGCGTAACTCTGTATTTCTACTTTTATATTATTGTGTCAGATTTATTACTATGGTCCACAAAACAATATTTTCCTGTTTCCCTGTTCAATTTTGTCTAGATACTTCTCACACTTTGTGTCCCTCAAGACTGAAAAGTTCGAGTCTTGTAACGCATAAGTCTTAAATCTGAACCATAGTAAAATAATACTACCTTTAAAATCTGTAAGTATTTAAAAACATCAATACATGTTAGATGTTAGTTTATTACTAAAAAATTTTATCAATAATTACGTTACCTCAAACATCACATTTCGCGGTTAAATTGATGTGTCACAAAATTTTACCACGAAATGTCACAAAATTTTGCAGTTAAATGTGACAGGAAATGTTGCGGTTAAATTAATGTGTCACAATAAGGGTCACAAAAATTGCCAGTTAAATAAATACGCCATTTTTACAGTGCAAATAGATCTGTCAAAGATACTTCTATTTTGGCCAAATGTAGCGCTAATGCTTCATTTCGTGAATTTTCTGTGACAAAATGAAGCGTTGGCACCACCTACGGCGAAATACTATATTCTATTTTTTAACGCGCCCTTTTATTTTGACGCTATCATTTCATTTTTTCCTTCATATAAAAATAAACTGCATGTAAAATCGACGTCGAAACTGCCCTTTAACCTTCCCTCTATCGTAACTAAAATACCAACGACTTTGTTATTAATTTATCTTAGAAAGCTAAAAGAACTAGTTTTAGTTGAACGGTATACTCCCCGGTCGAGATTTTCTCAGCTATGATAGAAAGTTAGTAAATCACGTTTGATATAAAATGATATTGGATCGTTACGATAGTATTAGTGTTAGATCTTATCTAATAGTAAATACGAACTAGTTTACAACACCGTTTACCGTATCAGTAGACACAGATTACATTACAGTTTTTATGGACGAAACATCAACTCTGTTAAGTATGTATTATTAAACTACAAATCTATGATCACGAAACTAAATCAACCAGACATAGAAGTCATAGTGCTGGCATACAATGTAATGTGAAGTTAGAATGTAAAACACTGAAACTGCAAATTAATGTTAATCACAACGTATAAATGATATTGCTCCCTGCAACATTACACCAAACTGATAAAACCAATCACACTGAAATTTGAACCCTATTTCATGTCGTCGTAAAGATGTATGTACTACGCAGATATATAGATTTGTTTTAATTCAAACTGTATACAAAAGAATTGAATAACACGTTACGTCGTTTTAATTCTGATTAATTGAATTTCAAATTACAACAAAGTGAGTCGCAAATAGGTATTCAATTATGAAACTTATTGTTATTGCAGACAATGAATATGAAAACTAGATAAAATAAAATAAAACTATTCAACTCTACAGAAGTGGTAGTTTCAAAATCCAATAGGATGGAATAACTCCACATATTTTAATGTTCCGGCTGGTTTACTGATTAATTGAAGGGGTTTCAAAATTATATCACTTATATGTATATTATTTGATTGGGTACAGACATTTTTCGAAACAAATTTATAGTGATGCATTATGTGTTCATAGCGTTCATGAATAGAGTTCACTTTTCATCTCCAACATTAAAAACCTTCGGTGCTATGTTATCCTTGAATAGTCCATTAACAACATAATCCCTTTATTATTTTATGCCATCTCACTTATCCATTTGTTATCTTACTCGCGCGCGAAATTTTTTTGGAACGTACCGAACGTAACGTACGTTATTTTCACAATTTAAACTACACTTTTAAAGAAAATAAAAACCGAGTTTTTTAAGTATATTTATCATACAGACACCACACAGACTTGGCTTTGTACACGCACTATAATAGGTATGCATAATGTCTAGGGTTGCTACAACTATTATTTTAGTAGTTATAGAAAAAATCTGGAATTAAGGCGCTACACTGCACTATTACAAGTCCTGCCTCAAACTCAATTTTTATCTGTTTGAGTTTAAACATAGAATGATAATTCTACATTTTAACGTCTTTTTGGCGCACGTAAGCCTTGAGTAAAGGTTTGGAATATGGCAGTTAGACAACCCTTGTGTGTAGAACGCTTCGAGAGCTCAATACTGGGTGTTGAGGCTTCCGATTTGCGGGGAAGCAATGAGGGTCTTAGTTGGATCAAGTGAGATGGCAAGTAATCCAGACGCAAAGATCGAGACTGTGTATAATGTGAATGAAACTTCACCCTATCCATAGCAAAGCCCATAGTAGCGATAACGGTTTTTTTTGTCTTTTGCAGCTTATCTCTAAATATGTATACCGAAAAAAAAAACAAATCCAAAATAGTGGTCGAACATTGTAATACGAGTATATATTTAGAAAAAAAAAAGAAAATTAAAAAGAATATAATGCATAGATATTATTAATACAAATTCTACTAGTATTGTAAACGCAAAAGTTGGTAAGAATGTATGGATTTACTCTTTCACGTAAAAACTACTGAATGGCTTTGGATGAAATTTGGTACATAGATAGATAATGGTCTGGAATAACACATTTTTTTTTTTTTTTTTTTTTTTTTTTTCCGGGATTATCTGCAATCAGCAGTGCTATAAGCAGATGAGTTGAGTGCTGAAGGCGGATTTAGTGTGGTCCCCATTAGGACCACTACTCAATATTTATAGCTCTTGGATTGTTGCCATCAAGCCATTGGCAACAGCAACATGTCATTTCTTTTAAGCCGCTTAGTGTATGGTAACGTCAGCAATGCAGTCGCAAGTGGGTTTGGGTGCGACAATAGCCGTTTCCCATAGTTTTGTGAACTGGCTCGTGCTTCTTCCGCCACTGTGGTGAGATTTGCAAATTGATGGATTTCTGTGTTTCTAATGAACCATGGTACATTGCATATGGTGCGCAATATTGTATTCTGCATTCTTTGCAACATACTGATATTAGAGTTGCTGGCACTACCCCACAGCTGGATGCCATATGTCCAAACTGGCTTTAAGATTGTTTTGTAAATCAACAATTTGTTATCAGTGGAGAGTACACTGTTTCTTCCTAGGATCCAGTAAAGGTTCTTGAACCGAATATTCAGCTCATCCCGTTTTTTTCTTATGTGTTGGTTCCAGGTTAGACGACGGTCGAGATGCAAGCCCAGATACTTCACGCTGTCCCTGTGAGGCAGCATGTTCCCTTCCAAGTATACTGGGGGGCAGTCTCCTTTACGTAGTGTGTAGGTAACATGTACTGACTTAGATGCACTTGCTTTGCTTCGCCATTTCTGCAACCAGTCTGATATATTGTCTAATCCTTTTTGTAGACAATTTGTGGCCATCTCCGGATTTTTGTTGCTGGCAAGGAGTGCTGTATCGTCAGCAAATGTTGCCATAGTTAGACCCTCCTCCATTGGTAGATCTGCTGTGAACATCGTATATAAAACCGGACCCAGCACAGAACCTTGGGGTACTCCAGCCTTGATTTCGCATAGCTTGGAAGTAGTTTCTTGCTCCTTGACTTGGAACAGTCGTTCGGACAAGTAGGACTGAAGAAGCAGAAAGTAGCTATGCGGGAGGTAGCTTTTTATCTTGTACAGGAGACCCTCGTGCCAGACCCGGTCAAAGGCCTGTTGGATATCCAGGAACACTGCTGAACAGTACTGTTTTTCCTCCAAAGATTGTCTAATTCTATTACACACTCTATGGACTTGCTCGGTAGTAGAGTGACGCTGCCTGAATCCAAATTGGTGGCTAGGTATTGTGCAGTTGCTTTCCAAGATTGGTTGGATTCTTGCCAGCAGTAGTTTTTCGAACACTTTTGATAATATTGGCAACAGACTAATTGGTCTATAGGAGGTCAGCTCTGTTGGTGTTTTGCCTGCCTTGTGTACCATCAATATTTGTGAAACTTTCCACGATAGTGGATAGTGTTGGGTTCTCAAAATTCCATTGTAAAGGGATGTTAGGAAAATCGTCGCCTTTCTTGGGAGATGTACCAATACCTCCTTGGTTATTAAGTCAAATCCAGGGGCTTTTTTATCTTTGAGATTGCCAATCAGTCTCCAGACTTCCCTCACGGTGATAGGAGGAGGTGGACGAGCCATCTGTAAGTCCTGCTTCAATGTTTCGTGGACATGGCTTTGGAATACTGTATCTGTGACATCATTCGGGCAAAATACCTTGGAGAGATGATCAGCAAAAGCATCCGCCTTTTCTTGGGGGGTTCTAGCCCAGCTTTGGCTAGTTTTGATAGGAGGTGAAGCAGTCTGAGGTCTATCATAGTGCTTTGTGAATTTCCACAAGGAATAATTAGTAGAGGCAGTAGCTGTCAGCGATTCTAGTTGAGCCTGGAGAGTACTATCATTCCAGGTTTGCAACAGAATTTTCAGGTTCCTTGCAGCTTTTTCGAAGTCGTTCTTGTCCTCCTGTAGTCTACTTTGGTGCCAAACTCTTCTCAATTTTCTCCTCTCAGCAATTGCCCTTTTGATTGCAATTGGAAAGTTACAGCCCCTGTGCTGTGCAGAATGTTCAGGAGTATTAACCCAGCAAGCTTCTTGAATAAGTCTTGTTATATACTCTGCTGCTTGATCGATTTCCTCTGGTGTTTTTAGGGCGATTTTTAGTGAAATTTTGTCATCTATGTACTCATTAAAGGATATCCAATCAGTGTATTTGTTATATAAACTCGGGGGTGGAGCATATTCGAGTATTTTAGCACTTACTGTCAGCAAAACTGGTGTATGATTAGAAGATCCATCATAACATGACTCAGGTTTTATGTAGAGCTTGGACATACCCTTTGTTATGAAGAAGTCTATGAGGTCAGGAATTTGGGCAGCATTAGTTGGCCAATGTGTGGGTTCACCTGTGGAAATAGTTTCAAGATGATTCTCCTCAACACTTTGTTTCAGATGTCTGCCTCTGGTGGTTATCAGTCTAGATCCCCAGTATGTATGCTTGGCATTCCAATCCCCACCTGCCAGGAATCGATTTCCTAATGTGTTAAAGAAGTGTGAGAACATATTAATGCCTACTTTATGTTTTGGTGGGCAGTACACAGCAGCAACGCATAGTAAACCTGTTTTATCTTCTACAGCAACAGTTGTGGCCTGGATGTGGTCTGTTTGGTATTTAGGCATTTCAAAGTGTTTTAAGGTTTTCTTAATGATTACTGCTGTTCCGGCATGACTCGTTCCGTCTGGATGGCAATTGGCGTTCCGAATGGATTATCAATGCTACCATAAGCATTGATAATCCTTAAACTTGATGTTTGTAGATGCATTACAGTGGGATTCTGAAATGAGCAGTAAGTCTAATTGGTGTACCTTCATAAACGCCTCTACTTCATTTTTATTGGGAGCTAATCCATTTATGTTGTGGGTGGCTAGTCGTAGAGAAGTCATTTTGCTAGTTTGTCAACAAGTTTGACTATGAGACTCATCAAGGTGCTCATTTGTTGTATGATTAGCTCGAACTTTTCAGTTTGTCTTAAAATAATTTCTTCTATTGTGGGCTTATCAGTGGCTGGATTTTCTACTGAAGGAGCCTGAGTAGAGGTCGATTTGACAGCTTCTGCATACTTCTTTCCACTATCTCTAGTTTTCTCATCCTTTCTGTAGACATGGTTCGTGGTAGTTTTGGTATCTTTGATATTATGGGTTTGTGTCTGTGGCACTCTAGTGGGCCTTGGTACTTTACTATTCTTGCGAGCTAATATTTCCAAGTAGACCTCACACCCCTTGTAGTTAGCAGGATGTGAACCACTGCATAGGGCACAGGTCGCTGGTTCTATTCGATCTCGCTTTTGACAGTCTGATGTTTTGTGGGACTGACCGCATTTGACACATCTGTAGGGTCGCATACAATAATTTTTCGAGTGCCCATATTGTTGACATCTGTGGCACTGGACAATAGATTTCTTTTTTTTAGGATCTTCTATTATGACACTTTGATGATATATATATTTGATGTCTTTTACAAGTTTATTTTTTGGCCCATTTTCAATATTTATGAAGAATGTTGAGGTAGGTTTTTTCTCCGGGCCAAACCTTGCATTTATGATTTCCCCAACAATTTTGTTACCCGTGGCCTCAATTTCTTCCTTGATGGCAGGCAATGGAGTAGTTGGATGAAGGTTGCGAACAACTATTCTATAGGGCCTAGTATCCTTTCTATTGAACGTATTTCCTATAAGTCCATTATTCCGTACTAGTGTTATCAATTTCTTGTAAACCTCTAGGTCAAGACTAGTTAACCGCAATTGGTTACGATTTACAATTTTATAGGAGAATTGATTTCGTTCCGCTACGCTTTCCAACAGTTCAGTTAGTTTTTGGACATCTTCTATACCATACAAAATGATTGGTGGGGGCTTACTTGGTTTTCTAGGTTGTTCCGGAATACCTTCATCTGTTAGGTCGATTGCCAGTGCAGTGAAACGATTAGATGTCTGAACTCCAAGTGGGGATGGACTGCGGGTTAGTTTACGCTTTTTTACTGGGTTTTTGTTCGTAGGGACTCTTTGCCATTGTGGAGGGGTGGGGATCTCATTATTTTGTGGGTGATGGGTATCAATACTGGATCCTGGATCATGTCCCAGAGATGCTGATCGGGGTCGTATAAATAAGGCAGGATGGAATGCCTGTTGGATAAGTTTCTTACTTTTGTCGATTTCAACTTTAGAATGCAAAACTGTGCCCCCCCCAGAATACGAGGGGCAGCCTGAGTTAGACTCAGGGAGGGATTCTCCAGTATCACTACTGGTACCCTCCTGGGGTAGTTTCTTTTTCAAATTTGCTTCCATGTTAGTTTCCTTTCTCCTTACTCCAGACATTTTAAGAATTATTTAGGTCCTAAGGCTCGCTGTAGCCTCTTCCAGCCGGGCTGGGTGTATGGTTATACCGCCACTGCTCGGTCGCCAGAGCCTCGTCTGTTGTCTAGCAGGGGGTACCACGTGCAGGTGAGGTTGACATTTGGGACGGAAGTGTTGTTAGGTCCGTTCTCCCCTTACCCCCCAATAACACATAGGCTACTTTTTACCCAGGGAAAATAACGGGATTTGGAACTACGCAGGTCTAACCGCGGGGCGCTGCTAGTAATACAATAAATAGGTTATACTTGTGAAATTTAGTAATTATAAAATAAAAATACAGAAATTGGTCCAATAAGAGACCCTCCCTTTACGAGCAAATATGTTATAAAATTAATTTATAACATATTTGCTGTGGTCAGAAAAGTGTGGTCAACATTTTATGAATAAAATTAACTTTGAGAGGTCAAATATAATAAAGAATTATTTAATTCATTAACTTTGACCATAAATTACTTTAATTTTTCTGTAACAAAACACAAAAATATTAATTTACTTTATTACTAATGGCATAGGGGCTGGTTCTGTGCCGTTGCTTAAAAAAAAAGGCGGCGATGCGCGCGCCTTGCTAATCTGTGATCCATAGTGATTACTTACTCTGTGCTGTGATCTGTGATCAAGTAAATATTATTCCGCGCCTTTTTTTTCGCTGTATTGTTTTTATTTGAAAATGTCGTCAGAGTTTAGTTTATTTCCTCGCAAAAATGTTATAAAACGTCGTATGACATACGTGCGCTTTGATAATTACAGCCTCTGCTAAATTATAGCTCTCGCCTTCGGCTCGAGCTAGCAATAAAGCCTCGGCTGTAATTATCAACTTACCCCACTTATATCACAATGTACTATTAATTTACTTTCTTTTTAATATGTTCTTATCGCACGTAGTAAAAGTTATCGTTAATGTGTGCAAAAGAAAAAAAAGAGAGAGACATAGTAGATAAGTAGGTATACATATATTATATTCCCATAATGGGAGGTGTAATATTTTATGAGCCATTGGAAAGCACTAGACAAAAATGTACATCGTCTGTACTTTCGTGAACTTGTGTGAACAATGTCACACGGTGCTGTCGAAGACGAGACCGGAAATACGGATGGACGAAATCGGTTATGCATTTGGCAATACCGTCTTTAATTCTAACCGAAAAACTGAGACAGCAATATCAAAGACAAGACCATTTAAAATAGACTTAGACAATACGGGAAGCGGTGTATTTCCGCGACACATTTGCGTGCAGCGCAGTCATTTGCAATCCGAAAGCTCAAAAAGTTTTGCGCGAGTCAAAAATCCCTTACACTACTATGGGTTCCTGTTATGGATAGACTGACTATGAGCAATATGCACCAAGCGTCAAACTCTCAACGGACTTACGAGCAATTGCTGCAGGCCCTGTTGCTGATGTTGCTGTGAATATTAAATTAAGACCTTAAGACTGAGTGTACAAAGTTTAAAGTGTTATTGTCTCCATTGAACTGTACAGTAAATGCCTTATTGGTTGAATTTGTAGTTTAAGATTGAAAATATTATTTTTAAATTCAATAAAGTATTACAATTAAGACAACACGCAATACAATTTAAAATACAAAGTAGATTGATCTTAAAGTAACTGAATTTGGATTTTTCGTTGTAAAATCAGGTTTTACGCAATCATACTCTTTGTAGTTACATATCTCAGGCATGACAGGTTCAAAATGATTTCTAGAAGTGACAAATTAACAGCTTTTATATGATATGGCAATGCGCTTTGGTACTTTAATTTTAATAATAGTATTGCCAGTACGATTTGTACCAGCTACATGGAGTTTTTTTATTTTTTAAGATGCAAGCTTTACAGACACATGTGCATTATAATAATAACTATATTTGGTACAAATACTTTTGTGTATAGAAGTTTAGAGCTTTCACGTGTAGAACACTTAAGAATAACTCTGATGTGTGTCAAAGTATATTTTCTGCACAATGTCAGTATCGAAAAATAACTACTAACATTTTTGAACTGTATTTTATAAGGCCCAGTATGAAATTGAGCACAAGCTTAATTAAACAAATTTCCTATTTTCGTTAAATCTTCTTATAACATGGTAATATAACTAACTAAAGTAGGTACTTTTAATAAGAATATTATATTTATCAGCATACATTTTACTATGTGACTGACTAATTATAAATTTTGTTACCAGTTCTAAAATTATCATCATCATCAACATCAACAGCCCACTAAACGTTCCCACAGCTGGGACTCGGGGCCTTCTCTCGCAAGGAGAGAGTTAAGGCCATAATCCACCACGCTGGCCCAGTGCGGGTTGGCGGATGACACATGACACTTCGAAAGATTCTAGGTACATGTCGGTTTCCTCACGATGTTTTCCTTCACCGTTTTAAGTTAGTCTAAAATTATAATCTAAAGCAATTTTTTATTCAACCAATTTCCTGTTACTTGTATATTTTTTTTTCCACTTTATTAACAATGGTATTAAACCATCATGTTTGATTTAGGGGCCTTGCTTGAGATGTATCAAACTGTGCAAACTGTGCATGGTAAGGACACATAACAAGACTGCGCAATAGTATGTAGCAAAGTGGTGTGAAGATATGTAGCTATCCTATTTAATAGTTCAATATATTGGTTTGGAAACAATTATCACTTTCATTGTTTACATATGAAGCATTTACACTTACCAGTGCTTCTTTTGAGCCTACCAAACTCCTTGAAGAACCAGATTGAGGCTCTATTAACATTTTAATGGTGAAGAGAGTGATGATATTTCATCATTTTGCCATACAACATTTTGTTGTACTCAATCTTTCACCAGAACATTGAAAAACAAGGGTATCAAAAGAAAGTGACACTAGTGGTTGATAATTTGCTTAGCCACTTCAAATAGCTAGCATGTACAAACACCTCAAACAACCAGATTAGATAGTATCATACTGGCTATTAGATCGGTATAATTTCATTTAGATTGTTACAACTTATAACCATATAAGCAGTGAGATGCTAAATTCCAGCACAGTACACACTTACTCATTGATAGGCATAAGTGTGTGCGCTTATTCATAAATATCATGTCAGCTCAATGTCTGTGTCATTACAAATGATAGTTTAACTCATTATGTTCTATACAAGCATAATACTGTTTGTATTTTTAATTTTATGAACACTTATTGTAATTAACATTTGATTATAATAATTACGAATGTGGAAGGTAGGTACTTAATTCAATGTATTATTGGGTTAGTAGCTTTAGGACTTAATCTCGATATGACTAGATAGCGGGTCTGACTAAATAGATTTAAGACTAAATCTCAATATGACTAAAACGCGTTAGGGCTAAGTAGCTGTGTGACCATATCTCTATCCGCCTTTTTATCAGATTGACTTAATATCGATATGACGTACAATGATATTTAAAAGTGGTACATTAGTTCAACCTCACATTTCAGCATAATATACGTTACTGGAAATGTAGGAATTTTATACAACTACCAAGGAACGTACCTATACGATTCCGAAGCCATTTAGGAAACGTATGAAATATAGTTTTAATAATTATTAAAGACATAAATAGAGGAAATGTTTACATTTCCCAGGAACTGTAAATAATTCCAATACCACATTATTAGGAAACGTATAAAATAACGCCTTTTGTAATAAAACACGTTGTTAGAATGTCCAATTGGGGTCTATCACTGAGATTTGATTCCGGGTGGGCTCCACCAGAAGCTCTGCGGTCAGCCCTAAGTATCGCTTCTCCATACTCGCTCCACTCAAGACCTCTCTTGAGCTTTTGGCTCCCGCATTTTTTTTTTAAACATTCTAGGGGTAGTAGCGACAAGACTGCGGTGGAGTCGGGGTGCTCCGAGTCGAGCTATCTTGAATGCTTTGCTACATTTCCAATGGTCAGTTAAGAAATGTATAGATTTCCTAGGAAATTTATCCAATATAAAATATTTTAGACATATCCTTTATAGGATTTTAGGAATTATATGCATTTCCTGCGTTGGATAAATCCAACTCGGATGAGCAGCGTTTGAGAAACTTCGGCACATTTTGAATCCAACATACCTCATTGCCTGAAGACGAAAGTCTTCAATCAGTGCGTGTTGCCAGTGATGGCTTATGGAGGTGAGACGTGGGCCTTAACTGTGGGTCTCATAACAAAGCTCAAAGCCGCACTGCGAGCTATGGAGAGAGCTATGCTCGGAGTCTCTTTGCGCGACGCAATCCGTAATGAGGACATTTGCAAAAGAACGAAAGTAGCTGACATAGGTTAGCAATGGGCAGACCACATCACTGGCAGAACTGACAACCGATGAGGAAGAAAGGATCTCAAGTGGCGACCACGAATCGGGAGACGCAGTATTGGACGACCTCCCACTAGATGGACAAAAGACCTCACAAAGGTCGCTGGAAACCGCTGGTTGCAGGTTGCGCGGGACCGTTCGTTGTGGAAATCTAGGGGGGAGGCCTATGTTCAGCAGTGGACGTCTTGCGGCTGATCATGATGATGATGATGACATTGTTCTGGCTTATCAACGTAACTGTACTTTAGAAAACAAACGACAACTTAGTCGTTACACTATCTGGACATTTCGAGATCTAGTTCAAAAGCGATGTGGACCTAACGCGATGTAGTCATATCGAGATTTAGTCTTAAATCTATTTAGTCATACCCGCTATCTAGTCATATCGAGATTAAGTCATAAAGCTTCTAACCCGTATTATTCTTATATTCAGATAGACAGTAATTGTTTGTGTTGTGGCCAGCTTTTCAAAGTAAATGAAGCATTAGAGAGATCAGAAGTATAATATTAATGAAAAAATAAGTCTTACCCCAATAATCGAATTTAATTCGGACATAGTAACTTGTTTTGCCCTCTCAACAGCTGATGCAACTTGTTGTTGATGCTCTTGAGCTAAGAATGGCAACACCTGACCTATAATAGCACTTAACCTTTTAGCTATTTCTGTCTGAAAAAAACAAAACAAATTTGATTCTCTTTAACAATCAATCCTACTAATAGTATGTCAATGTATGGATGTTTGAATATTTTTGCTACATACCTGTTTATGCATTTCTACATTGAGTCCATATGACATTTCATAATACTGAAATTAAAAAATATATTTTTTAGTTTCACATATTTTTTTATACTACTAAAGTCAAATTCCACATTGAAATCATACTTGTACTTGTACATTTTTAAATTTACAGCCAACTTAAATAAAAAAAATGATGGATAAGATTTAGGTGTAAAATGACTATTGACATAATTAAGTACTGAGGTAATATCCAAATATCCAGCTTATTTTGTCATCTTTGTGTTGTTTTGCAAAAAAAATATTGATTGATTTATACCAATGAATTTTAAAACTCTCAATCCTAACACTCCTAGTTACATCCCTAATCACACCTGTATATCACATCTCCTAATTTAAGACAAACAGCAGCCATTATCTTTTATACATATTCAATATTTAAACAGTTCTAATCTTGTTTTTCTACTTTTATCATTATTTGCTCATATTCAACAGTCATAGTTAATATTTGCATGCAAATCAAGTTTACGAGGCCAAATATTCTTTTTGTCTTTGTGAAAAAAAAAATTACCATAACATAATGCCTCTGCATTTCCGTCTTCTCGCTGGCCAGTTTCTCACATTCCAATTTCAAACTGAAAACAATGAGATGAATTACTTATTTGAAGCACAAACTTGTGAAGGTGAATTACAAATTTAACGGAACTTACTTGTGGTACTGGGCTTGTAGAAAACTAAATTCTTCTTTTATACGCTCCAATGTCTCAGCTATCGTGAATTTAATAGGTCCAGCTGGAGGTTGGGGACCCTGAATAGGAAAATAATACATGAAAACTTACATTTCATATAACTTTTGTATTTTAGAAAATACTAAGATTATAAAAATGTAAACAATTAAAAACTGACCCTCACAGCAGCAGCTGAATGCCGTGTACCAGCCGGATTATACATTATGTTTAAACTTGTGATGACAATTACAGCAAATCAAATATTGTTCTCTTTTGATCCGTCAACCAGCAAGATCAGCACCATCTCATATAAAATTTGTGTCCACCGCTGCTATAACGTACCAAATACCGGGGAGCCCGACTTACGCGCTAACGATGATATGCACAAACTTTTCTTACAAACTTTCAAAAGTGTAGTCATTATATTCATAGAAACACTTTCGATTAAAAATTTGATGAACAACCAGACGATTAATGTACAAACATGTCGTAAAACAACAATTTCGCGAAACAGTCAACAGATTTCTATAAAAATCGTAACCACAAATCCACGCCGTAGTTTTTTGTCCAAACCGCAGTTTGCTCTAACATGTCATTGTCAAATATAGAAATATAATTTCGGATTTTAAAGTCAGTGTCTTTCGTGACATTTCAACTTTTTTTTTCTTGGAATCCTTTGTAGCACTATCGCTTTTTGACATATTACAACCGAGCAAATCTAAATCGTTTTTCAATATTTATTACGTTTATTCACACGATAGATGATATTCAATCAAAAGTTTCTGTAGCCGATATTAGCTATTTAAAATAAAGCTTAACAAAGTATTAACACAGTCTATATCTTCATTAATATCTTCAATATTATCTTCTTGTGGTATTAATGCGCATTTCAGTTTAAATCGGGCTTAGTGAGATGGCAGCACTGAGGCCAATTACGCCTCTAAACGATAAAACGTCTAAGATTGGAGCTAAATATTAAGCCGGCTGTACATATGTGGCCAAGCTGTTGGGCCAAAGTGTTGGGCAAAAATGATGGATAACCACGATTGCTGTTCACACATTGGCTTACTGATCATTCTGCATTGGCGCTTCAAAGATGGACGTAGAAGTTCTTGCAGCCGCGGCAATTTATTTATACAGTGCGTTTAATTATTACGTACATGTGCACCAAAGTAGAGTGACTAAAAAGAAATGGAGCAAAAGAAGGTGGTGGATGGTGACTATTCATCGGAATATAACGAGGTATATGTGTTATTAGTTATTATTGATATACAGGCTGATAATAATTTTGCAAAAAGTTAAAAGGTCAGTGTCACATTTACAAAAATATACTCGATCAGCTGATTGAATTTGTAAAAAAAACTTAACATTTTTTTGAGATTTCGACATTGATTCCATAAAGAAACTTGTTATGAATGAGACACCGAGTGACTTCCTAAAATTTTGCTACGGGGTAATTATCACTGGATAATTATCTGCAACTAATTAATACTATGTTCATACTAACTTTACGTTAATATTTCTTTGTTTTTAGAGAAACTATGAATCAACAGCTTGCCGAGCTTCTTGCAGAACCATCTGGGGAGTTCGATAATTTCGTTCGAATGTCATGCACTGATTTTGAATACCTGCTACAAAAAATTTCTCCGATGGTTTCTAAGCAAGATACTACTTGGAGGGAAGCTGTACCAACAAAAATACGACTTGCATTGACATTGAGATTTTTAGCTACTGGAGATGACTACAGAAGCTTACACTACCTATTTAAAATATCAAATTCACTTATCTCACGCATAATAATTGAAGTCTGTTTGGCACTCAATGATGTTTTGCAAGATATGATTAAAGTAAGTAAAACTTCATGTTATTAATGTATTATTTATTCATGTTTAAAAGAAAGAGTTACAAAATAGTTCTAGAGTTTAAAAATACAACAGTCTTAATTTTACCATGGATAGATCAATTACTTGAATCATCATGAAACAATGTTTAACATCACATGAACTTTTCATTTGTGTGTTTTATGCGTCATCATATGCCTGATATATTTTGAGTCTCTAAAGACTGAGATTGGTTGTACGTTCTATCAGATAATTCTGGTAAATGAAGTTCAACAGGTAGTTCTGGAGATGATGTTTGTAGCCCTTGAGCAGATGAAGACTGCATTAATTGTGATTGTGAATATATTTTATCATTAGACAATATCCGAATACGTTGAGTTTGGGGTTCATTAAAAACATACTGCGGTGAATGGGGTAGGTTATGCGGAGATTTATTGGGAATAGAAACGTACGTTGGAGTTATGGACTGTGAGCGATAAGAACTTTGTGAGGAGGATGAACGATTCATATTAGTGAAATCAGTAATAGTATTTTGGCTACCTCGACGTCTTTTTATCAACATGCTATCAATCTCTAACATAATTTCTTCTCTTTCATATTCTGGAAATTTTCTTAATTTTGTGGCAAGAAGTTTAGCATATAGTTCACAATCATCATCATGTCTTGCAGTTTTATTATCAAGCACTCTGTTTAATCTGCTAAAAGCATTTGCCACCTCCTTGCTGGCCGCTGATAACTCTGGAGGATTTTTCGAACGGCACTTTTGAGTTGGAGGAGCAGTAACTTTAGTACTCGTATTCCCATCTTGAGATGTGTCAGTTTCAATAACGGGACGATTTAAGTCGGTTTCTGCCTCTGTTTCGTAGTCATGTGTCGATGACGAATCCTGTAGTAAAAAAGTGATTTCAGTTTATTTTTTATTTATTTCAGATGCCTGAATCTGCGAGCGAATGGATGTCCGTTTCAGAAGGATTCAGCTTCCCGCATTGTTTGAGCGCTATAGATGGGAAGCATATTAATATACAATCACCTTTACACTCGGGAACTGAATACTTTAACTATAAAGGCAACTTTAGCATTGTTTTACTAGCACTAGTAGATAGTAATTATTGTTTTTTGTTTGCCGATGTAGGTTCTCAAGGACGGATTAGTGATGGAGGAGTTTTCAATCAAAGTATCTTATATCAAAAACTATCGTCTAACAGTATGAATTTACCCCGTCTTATTCCACTTCCTAATAGTAACATAGTCATAGACCAGGGTCGATAATTTTTAAAACCAAAAAAAATAGTAGTAGGATGAAACCCATTGGAAAAGGAGGGGAGTACTATAAAAATTAAAGGAAAAATAAATTACGGGCGATCTGAGGTCGGGAAGGGGATGGGGGTGAGTTTTTAAGGGTAAAAAACGGTTATTCTCGATTTCCGGCAAAACTAAAAGTCCTATTGAAAAAAGTTACATGGCAAAGTTGTAGGTAATAAAAAGATCTAAAACTTTTGGATACACACTTTTTTCACATAACCTCAAAATTTATGTGAAAAATTCAAAAAACCAAGTTTTTGGTTTTTTATTTTTATCTTTTACAAAAATATTTTTTTTTTAACGAAATTTGGTGAAAACTTATCTTTTTATGTCCCAAATACGCTGTAATTTATTTGATCAAAAATATTATTTTTTTCACATTATTTTGAATGAATATCAAAAAAAACACCCTAACTTTCAATCGAAAAGTCACCCGACAAAATATCAGCTTTTTTCAAAAATTTGGTATGTTTTCTGTTCGTTGAAATCTCTACTTTCCGATGGTGAAAAAAAATAAAAATGTTACCATAGTAAATCTTCTCAGAAAAAGCAAAAAATCGAAAAAAAACTCGAATTTGATTGTTTTTTTACATTATTATAAAAAAATTTGAGCTATTTATTTAAATTAACACTTTAATTACTCGAAAAACGTTAGATTACATGTTACATTGATAAAAAAAGAAAATTGCAAATAAAAATATACTACTAGTTTGCGGAGCGCGCCAAGATCCTGTGATGTGTGCACAAAAACCCGACACTATTATGATGGCCTGCCAATGTTGGCGCCAACTAGACCAATTAAGCCAACATACCGCCAGGCAGCTCTCTACACGTTGGCCCAACACATTGGCCCAACAGCTTGGCCACATATGTACAGCCGGCTTTAGGTTATAAAAAATAGCAGTCATAGGAACTGTCGATAGAAGTGAAAACTTTTAAGTAACTAAGAATTTGATAGCTTACCTTGAAAACTACACGGATGTAACCGGAGGGCGTGGCCTCGCCATCATGGCCATCTAGAAATGGGTCAGCATTTCCCATTGGCTTACGTATTTCTAGATGGCCATGCCATTACGCCCTTTCAGCGTTTCCCATTGGCTGACGTATTTCTAGATGACCATGCCATTACGCCCTTTCAGCGTTTCCCATTGGCTGACGTATTTCTAGACGGCCAATGGCCAAAGTCCCGAGTTTACCCGAAGATTTCTTATCATGCCCGAGCGTGCCGCTAGAATTCAATTTACACCCCAAGAAAAATATGTCTAGGCGCGCCAAAAGAAGTTTTCACTTCTAAAATTGGCAGTCATAGGAACTGCCGATAGAAGTGAAAACTTATAACTCAGAATTTGATATCTTACCTTAGAAACTTTACGGATGTAACCGGAGGGCGAGTCTTCACCTTCTTGGCATGGCCATCTAAAAATGCGTCAGCATTTCCCATTGGCTGATGCGTTTCTAGATGGCCATGCAATGATGGCCTGTCTACGCCCTTTCAGCATTTCCCATTGGCTGATGTATTTCTAGATGGCCAATAGTCATGGTCCCGAGTTTAACCGAAGCTCTCTTATCATACCCGAGCGTGACGAATGCATTCAATTCACAGCCCACGAAAAATCTGTCTAGGCGCGCCTAAAGAAGTTTTCACTTTAAAAAATGGTAGTCGAAATGATAACCTCCTCTTTTTTGGAAGTCGGTTAAAACATCTTTCAAAACAGCGCAGGTACCGGATGGCATTAGCGGGTACAACGTTTAAGGTCCTTATTACACCTGGCTAAATTTAATGGCTGAATTCAGAAAAAAACTGAAAGTAAGTAATCCTCGCTTCTGGATTTAGTTAGTACCAGTAAGTACGCTAGTTTACTGAATATAGAAACTTACACTTCACTGAATTCCGTAGCGACTAAATTCAGTCAACTAAACTTATCCAAATATAATAAGACCTTTAAAACTAAGTCGTCACAATCAGTAATTGTTTATTTTGTTTTTATGTACATACACAACAATGAATTGTTCAATGAATTGTACATATTTAAACGTAACAATGCGTAATCGTATATTACGGAGAGTCAAATACCAAAGCTCTCGTCACACAGAGCCGGGAAGTGCGGGAAAGCGATCGCGATCCGAGACGGGATTTTTTGCAATAGGTATTCGAATTTGTATGCAACCTGACACATAAGCGGGTGCGATCGCTTTCCCGCACTTCCCGCCTCTGTGTGCCGAGACCTTTAAGTTAGGCTTAGCCGCGGCTAAACAAAAATATCAGTATTATTTATATTTTCACTGCGAAAGTAAACTCCACATAAGGTAATAAATGGCAGCAGTGGGTACAACATTATTATCATCAACTGTATGCTTATTTCATTTCATGTACAGAGGCTTAAACTTTACAAATACAACGGGTCTATGCTTCTACGCAACTTCTACCTGGGGAAGTACCACACCTTTGCCTTTACCTTTTTGCTTTTTGTACCTTTGTTATTCTATCACTAACAGTAATGTGAAATCATCACTGTGTTCTGGTTTAAGGGCTATGTTTCCAGACAAACTCATAACAAACTCATAGATAAATAAAAGTACAGATATGAATGTATGCATCGCGAATTAGTGAATTTGGAAAAACTTGGACGAACTACTTCGATATAAACTCGCGATTTTCCAACTCCGATTCTACTTCGATCCGTCGTTTTGTCCGATTAAATTTTCTATGCCTACTCTAATAAGAGTATGCTTAGAACATTTTAAAGTCAAACAATGTTCTATTTGGCGAAACGAAGTAGAACCGGAGTATGAAAGTCGCGAGCTTTTTCTCGAAATTTCGTATCACCAGGACGTCTACTCTATTTCTATAAAAACGTAATTTCGAAATAAACTCTTGACTTTCCAAGTCCGATTCTACTGCGATCGGTCGTTTTGTCCGTTTAAATGTTCTAAGCCTACACTAATTAGAGTATGCTTAGAAAATTTAAACGTCAAACAATGTTGTATCGGACGAAACGAAGTAGAACAAGAACAGGAAAGTCGCGAGTTTTTTTTTCGAAATTACGTTTTTGTAGAAATAGAGTAGACGTCCTGGTGATACGGTTAGAGTTGTGTGTTGTGTTGCCAGCTCCGCAATTTTGGATGACCAAATGAAGGTAGTTAAAGAGATGACCCGCCATTTTTTAAGAGAAAACTTCTTTAGGCGCGCCGTGACAGATTTTTCGTGGGCTGTGAATTGAATTCATTCGTCACGCTCGGGTATGATAAGATAGCTTCGGATAAACTCGGGACCATGGCTATTGGCCATCTAGAAATACGTCAGCCAATGTGAAATGTTGAAAGGGCGTGGACAGGCCATCATGGCATGGCCATCTAGAAACGCATCAGCCAATGGGAAATGCTGACGCATTTCTAGATGACCATGCCAAGATGGCGAGGCCACGCAATCGGGTTATACCCGTGTAGTTTCCAAGGTAAGCTGTCAAATTCTGAGTTTTAAGTTTTCACTTCTATCGGCTGTTCCTATGACTGCCAATTTTTATTTTTTTCTAAATAACTCTAATAAATAATTTAAATCGTAGTAAAATTTAGTCCGTCTAAATTGTTTACATTAGAGGATATCATGTAGAGACCTTGTTTAAAAACACCGTAAGGAGAGTTAAATGTAAATGCATTTTTCATTCATCAGCCGCAAGACGTCCACTGTTGGACATAGGCCTCCCCCCTAGATTTCCACAACGAACGGTCCTGCGCAACCTGCAACCAGCGGTTTCCAGCGACCTTTGTGAGGTCATCTGTCCCTCTAGTGGGAGGCCGTCCAACACTGCGTCTTCCGGTTCGTGGTCGCCACTCGAGAACCTTTCTTCCCCATCGGTTGTCAGTTCTGCGAGCGATGTGGCCTGCCCATTGCCACTTCAGCTTAGCTACTCTTCGAGCTATGTCGGCTACTTTCGTTCTTTTGCGAATATCCTCATTCCGGATTCTGTCGCGCAAAGAGACTCCGAGCATCGCTCTCTCCATAGCTCGCTGTATGACTTTGAGCTTTGTTATGAGGCCCACAGTTAAGGACCACGTCTCAGTTCCGTAAGTCATCACTGGCAACACGCACTGATTGAAGACTTTCGTCTTCAAGCATTGGGGTATTTTGGACTCCAAGATGTGCCGTAGTTTCCCGAACGCTGCCCATCCGAGTTGGATCCTTCGCTGGACCTCTTTGTCGAAGTTGGATCTACCTAATTGGATCTTTTGACCCAGGTAGACGTATTCATCAACAACTTCGAGTGTGGTATTCCCAACAATAACCGGTACAGGTGAGACATGAACATTTGACATGACCTTCGTCTTGTCCATATTCATCCTCAAACCTACCTGTTGGGATACTCTACTGAGGTCTCTGAGCATAGCACCGAGGTCCTCCTGCAACTCCGCCACAATGACTATGTCGTCGGCAAACCGAAGGTGAGTGATACATTTGCCGTTGATATTGATGCCGTGTCCGTTCCAGTCCAGTAACTTGAAAACATCTTCCAGCGCGGCAGTGAACAGTTTCGGAGATATAACATCTCCCTGCCTCACGCCTTTCTGTAGCTGGATATGTTTTGTGCACTGGTCCTGTAATCGAACAGACATTGTGGCTTTGCTGTAAATACACTTCAACACTTCGATATAGCGATAGTCCATGCGGCATCGCTGGAGAGACTGAAGCACTGCCCAGGTCTCGATGGAATCGAAGGCTTTCTCATAGTCCACATACGCTATACATAGTGGCCGATTATACTCCTCGGTTTTCTGTATAATCTGCCGAAGCGTATGGATGTGGTCTATGGTACTATAGCCTTTTCGGAAACCGGCTTGTTCGGGTGGATGGAAGTCGTCAAACCTGCGTGCGAGACGATTCGTGATTACCCTCGAAAACAACTTATAAACGTGGCTCAGAAGTGAGATGGGTCTGTAATTCTTCAACAAGGTGTTGTCACCTTTTTTGAAGAAGAGCACCACCACACTTCTGCTCCACGCTTCTGGCGTATTACCGTCAAGTATGACGGAGTCGAACAGCTTCTGGAGGACTTTAAGTACCGGTTTTCCACCCGCTCTCAGAAGCTCAGTCGTAATTCCGTCGTCGCCAGGTGCCTTGTTGTTTTTAAGTTGCTTGAGGGCCATCCTAATCTCGTACAGGCTGACTTCCGGGATATCTTCGGTAAAGTGTCGGGTCAGCTTGGCTCTGGCCCTGGTCTTTAGCCATATTAACGACAGGTTGTGCTTGCGCAGAGGTGTATAACTGTTCATAGCACTTATCGATCTCCTCTAAAATCTCGGGCTTCGACGAGGTGACGTTGCCATTATCGGTTTTCAATTTGGTCAATTGACTTTGCCCAAGAGACAGATTTCTTGCGAACACTTTCGAGCCTTTGTTCCGCTTAATCGCTTCTTCAATACTCATAGTATTGTAGCAGCGTATGTCGCGTCGCACACAAGTAGAAATCTGTCTATTGAGCCGTCTGTAGACCGTCATGTCTACCGAAGACTGCAACCGCATACGTCGCCTAACCGCCATGAGATTCAGAGTATGATCGGAGAGTTTTTGTGTTCTATTTTGGCGTCGGCTCTTGTTTAGAATTTTCTGCCAACCGCGTGAACAGTTTCCACTAGCCTGTCATTAATTTCATCCGCCGTTACGCACTCATTTAGGGACTCGAAGCGGTTTTGAAGTTCGAGTTGAAAGTTATCGGGATTCTCAATTTGAGCAGAACTTGGTCGGAGCGTGGACTTCATTAGACGTGACCTTTCGAACTTAATGTTTAGATTCAGCGTGCCTCTTACCATACGGTGATCGCTGCCGGTTTTGACCTTACTGATCACAGAGACATCGCTGAATATTTGCCGTTTAGTCGTCATAATGAAGTCGATCTCATTTTTTGTGGAACCATCTGGGCTAATCCATGTCCATTTTCGTTGTGGCTGTTTCTTGAAAAAGGAGTTCATCATAAAGAGGCTCTCCCTTTCCAAGAAATCAGCTAGACGTTGCCCTCTTGGGTTCCGCTGCCCATATCCGAATTGCCCTACTCTCAACTCATCACCGCTACGTTTCCTCAGTTTCGCGTTCAAGTCTCCCATCACAACTGTGAAATGTGTTGGCGAGACATGTATGGCTTTGGAGATGTCCTCATACATGGCCTCAACCTCTACGTCGGGATGTGTCGAGGTCGGTGCGTATACCTGTATTACCTTCAATGAGTAGCGGTCGGTAATTTTAAGTACAAGGTATACAACCCTGTTCGACACACTCTCGATCATTATCACGTTGTTAACAAGAGACTTGCGGACGATAAACCCGACACCCCCTTGGGATTGTTGATCTCCCTCCCGGTAGTAGAACAAGTTGCCGGAATCGAGGGTTATCCTGCCCTCGCCCTGTCTTCGGACTTCGGATAACCCTATAATATCCCAGCGCAACTTGTCCACTTCTTCTTCCAACTCCACAATCTTTTCGTCAGCCCTCAGCGTCCGTGCATTATAAGTTGCCAGGTCGAGTCGTGGGGTTTGGTGGCGGGGCATCTGCCGGAGATTCTTTGCACCCCATGCTCTGCCGGAACCAAGGCTGCCACCAGTGCCTGGAATAGCGGAGCCGCCGGGGACTAGGGGCCGTTTCTTATTTGTGTCTTTCATAAGGGGGGGTGTTTGCCATAGTCACCACGCTTGGCAGGCGGGTTGGTGACCGCGGGGCCAGCCCTTTGCACCAGTGACGCCGCTGCCCGTCACTGGCCTGGTCAATTTAGGACTGGCTGTTAAATGGATATACCGCCATTGGTTCGGTCGTCAGAGCCTCGTTAGTTGGCAGCAGGGTGCACCACGTGCAGGGGAGGTTGACATTTGAGGAAACTAGATGATATACGCTTCCCCCTTACACCCCAAATGTTAAATGTAAAAATCATCTAGATTTCATACACTGATATTATTTTTCAGCATGTGAAGTTATGTTTGGAACGCCTAAAATATTAAAATTTAAAGTATATTAAAATAGAAAGCAGCCTCTCTCTGAATAAAAAATATCTAATCATAGCAGTAAAGTCTCCACGCTAGCAACACTTTTGTCGCCGTAGTGTCATAATCAGCGTATCAGTCAGCTCCACAGACGTCGAGCGAGCAGCGGTAACGAGCAGTTCAAGAATTTCAGAGCAGAAGTGGCAGATCGCCGTTTTGGTGCAGCTGTTAATTTTGTGAGATTTCGCTTGAAGTGTCGAAGTGTTTTGAAATACAAAAAATAAAACTAACTGGTTGCTTTGATAAAGCGTGTTAAGTGTTTCTTCAATGATTATATTCAGAAGAAAGTGCTGTTCCTGAAGTGATATCTTTTGTAGTGTTTTGCGCAGCAAAGAGAACCATCATGGATTTCAAAACAGTCGTTTTCAACGCTGCTCGGGATGGAAATCTTACTCGACTGAAAGTAAGTATTTTCTCAATCGTTTGTAATTTCCTCAACACCATATTTCGTAACGGTCGTGATTTCCTAGTTTTTGTAACTGTAGAAATTACAGTTAGGCAGTCGCTCCACGTTTTTATCTTGTGATTTAGGACAGCACAATTCGTTGAATTGGCAAAAAATCAATGAATACGACAATGAAAAAGCTTATCAAAAAAAACCCAAAAAGATCAAATACAACCTAGTTTGTTTTAAATTATTTTAGTCGAAAATTTACCCATATATTTACAACTTGTAGTGCTGCAACCTACAAAAACATCGTAACTCCACTTACATTGTCGAGAATAATAATATAGCTAGTAAAACATGACTAAGTACTACAAGATAACTACACTACTTGGTTTATCCAAAATAATAAATAATCTTGATCTAAAAGTCTACAATAAACTAGTAGGAATCTTATCTGAATATAATGATTATACCCACCATTTCACTATACATTTTATGTAGCATTGGAACTTATACAACCAACCTGTAATAATATTGATTTGCAACAAAATCTTATGAACTGTTATAATTTAATATACCTATTTAAATATCCCTTACTCACTTGCTTATCTGCAATTCCTGAATTCAAACTTACGCTTTTTTGTTTTCCTGAAGTCTCATTTCAATCTTATGTTTTAATTAAGCAGATGTTAGATATATGACCTAGTCATCTATATTTATTGGAAAAAAGATAACAAAATGCCCTTTTTGTGTGTTTATACAACAGCAGTTCTTCACCACAAAATATGTAGGTAACTCTGAACTTTACTAAAAATTAACTATCTCATCACAACTTGTAGTAATTGGAGGTCTATTAATAGTTACAAATGTATCACCCTCACCTTTTGTTGTAAACAACAAAGCAAAAAGCTCGTCAAGAAACGGGTTTGTTATAGTCTCCTTCCCTGACTATTAATCTATGAGTAAATTGATGGATTATATTTATTATTTTGTGAAAATTTCAACTACTACCTTCTATTACAATTGCCAGAAAAAAACAGACTAACATAGTAGCGCTTCAATTATAGAATCCTGTTTTCATTCAACATGACAAGTGCGTGTAAAATGAGTTTTTTAGTTCAATTCTTGATGACTCCCACTAATGTATGGGATACTGATTTAATGGCATTATTGGTGTTAAAAAATACAACTACTTAATCACTTCTAACCTCCTCTTTATGAATTGGTTAAAAATAAGATTGTGTGACTTACATTCTTTTTCATTGTAGACTTCCGACTTTAGTCTGATCTAGTCTTAAAAGATAAAAACCTTGATGAGTGTTTTTTTCTTCTAATCAATAGATTAGGATATAAAGGCATATTGGCTTATCAATCTATACTTGTAAATAAATAAATCATTTCTATGATTTCTCTCTTTGTCACATGATTTTAAAACGAATGTTGTAAGGTACATAACAATCAAATCTAGCGAAAAGTGATATAGGTTTTGGGCATCTGCATTAGAATACCACCCTGGGCCTTATTATAAGAACTAATTAATGATATAGTCCTCTTAGTAAAAATTGTTGTGTTGTAAATTTGATTTAAAATGTATGTAATCATAAACCAATCCTTCAATAATACCACAGTAAAATCCTTATTTGTTTCTATAATTAAATTGAGAAGATGTGTCTTATCTCTATCTACTGTAATTTCCCTGGAAACATTGCCCTTTAAACCAGAACACAATAAAGCTGCACACGGCACATGTTTGCTATTCTGAGTTGTTAGTTTTCACTTCTATTGGTAGTCCTTAAAATTACTGCCAATTTTATTTTTCATATATAAATAAGTAAATGTGTGTGAGAATGAAAACTCACTGTAGGTAAGTTAGTAAATAATTGAATGTCGTAAGACAGTAAACCAACTTACAACAATATAATTTACAATTTTATAGTAACATATAAGTATTATGATGGACCCGGCAACCGCACGGTGAATCCATGGAATGCTAAGTAGTTTGTTTCTCTTGGGACGTTTTTGAGGATCCCACCGGCCCCACTGCTACCTTATTTTTTGCTAATAATACCTTATTTTTTTGTAATTCATGACTCGGCTGTTGGTTATCAACAATGTGGCTAAACAAGTATGCAGACTCTATACTATATGAACGGGTTTTCTTACTTTCTCAACTGTGTTCTTTGCATCAATTGAAGGAAGAATGTTTATTTGAATATAATTCTGTTGTGATTGCCAGTTATTGCTCCATGTCACGAGTTTATGAGCATTTAAGAGTGATTCATCTAAGGTGAATATATATCTCTCATATCTCATATACCTCTAATACATAAATGAATTGAAATATTCCTGTTGTTCTAATGGTGCATATTAAACACCAAAGGGCTGAAAAAACTGGCTAATTATAAAAGTCACATTGCGCATTATTTCCTTTTTTTTTATTTTTATAAAGAGTGACCAGACAAGCATGACATGTGCCTGATGGTAAGCAACATACCTGCCACATAACAGTACAGTGACACGCAGCTATTGGAACATGAAGAGTCCAAATCATTACCTAGCAATGCACTGCGCTCGTCACCCAGAGATCTGTCAAAGGTGTGGTACTTCACCAGGCAGACTGCTAAGAGTCCTACCACTACAAGTAAAGTAGTAGACACTCTTCTGTTGTTGCTAGTCTACAGTCTGCATCACCATTACGTCTTGGCCTGTTTTGGTCCCCTTCACTGGTCTATTAGAAATGCTATACCTGTAAAATCAATGAAATTTCACCTTTATCACATCTTTTATGGGTGAAGTTTGTTTATTGGTGGTAAATATCTGTAACTCTACTCTAATTCTTGTGTATGATCTGTGTCACCATTAAGTCTTCAGTGAAAGTCCGGATATATGGCACCAAAAACTGGTTTTTATCCGTTTTCATTGGTCTATTTTAAATGCTTTACTATAGTTAAATCAAAGAAGTTACACCTTTACTACATGCTTTTATGGGTGAAATTTGATTGGCCCATTCGGTAGAATATCTGTTTGATGGAGTGCTTCAAAGTGGTATTTTAGACTTTATGTAACCGCTGTTGGAACTAGGGGTATTACCTCATAAGAAGCTGATCATCTGTTTTATTGATTATACTCTGGGGAAATAAAAGTTGGATGGTAAACTGTAAACAAAATAATAAATTAAATCTTTTAATAGCATGCTCTTTGTGTAGCATAAGCTGCTCACTTGATGTTCTGACTCAGTGCCTACTCTCACAAAGAGAAAGATTCAAGGCCATAACCTACCGTATCGCCTAGTGCATACTCACAAATGACTCCATATCCTCGAAAAATTACTTTTTAGAAACATTCCAGTTTCCTTACAATGTTTTCTTTCACTGTTAAATACAATTCTGACAAACCTCACAATCTACATCTGCAATTTGAATAAATTCAGAGGTCCGGGAAGGAACTGTACCTACAACACCACGATTATGAAATTGGATGTTCTCGTCACTAGACCACAACTTGCACATCAATTCTTAACTTAGTTATTGTTTTGGTCCATTAATTTGAGTGAGTTTAGCGAGATGCCACTCCTCTCAATATAATATGTTACTTAATGTGTACACAAAGAGGCAAGGAAGAGTTATTTTAACACCTAAAGGAGATCCAGGCCAGTGTTTTGTGAGTCATCCTTTTGTGCATTGCAATATAAAATGAAACATTGCATACTTCAAAAATTAGCGGGAATTGCAACCTGATTCATATCGGCATTTAATAATGTAGTCTGTAGGTATTGCAATGCCTATTTTATGTTGAAACTAGCGGCCCGTTCCGGCTTCGCTCGGATTATAACCTAGACACTGTCTGCAGCGCCATCTGCCGGGCTTATTTGTGAATCTAATCCATCCTCGAACCCACTTGTACACACACAATAAAAATCATTCAAATCGGTCCCGCTGTTTAGGAGGAGTTCACTGTCAAATGATTAAATTACTAAAATGGCTATTACAAAATAGGAGTTGGTGGTAAAAGGGTAAAAATTTAGGGTTGTATGTATTTTTTAACGCCACGTTATAAAAAAATAAAAAATAAAAATTTTGTCCAAAAATTAAAAAAAATATTTTTGGGGTGAACAACCCTTGTCGCTTAGGGGTATGAAAAATAGCTAGTAGCCGATTCTCAGACCTACTGAATATACATATAAAATTTGGTTAAAATCAGTTAAGCCGTTTCGGAGGAGTAAGGAAACAAACACTGTGACACGAGAATTTTATAATATATAAGATGTATCTACCTCACAAAAATAGTAAGGACTCAATATCACCAAAGCTGGCACCAATGTCATTTTTTTTTCACTTCTCATCGTAAACTTGGTTGTCACTTAACATCAGGCGAGATGGATTTCTAATGCAGACCTATCATTGTTAGAATCAATACAAATTTAACGTCTCAACAGGTGTTTTCAGACAAGTAAAAAATTATTAAATAAATTTTTGTGTACTTATAAATTTTTTAAATAATTTTTTGTTTGTTGTGTGTCTAAATCTAAGGCAGTGTCAATGTCAGTTGGGTGATTGACGTTATATATTTTAATTAATTGCTTTAACACACAAGACACTGACGAAGTAGCGATCACGCGGCATTATACAGAAGTCAAAGATAAAAGTTTTTTTTTTGAAATAAATAATAGCTATCTATGTTAGTATGCTAGCTATGCTATCTACAGAGCTACACTAACTAACTACTAGCTATAATATATTTAATTGTCCTTTTATTTTTACGTATTGTTACAGTTACACTCGACATGCCTCTGAAACAATATGCTATTCAAGTGGAATTTATCTAATGTTATTGGTAGAAATAATAAAAAACTAATATACCTATTCTAGGGATAAAAAGTAGCCTATGTGTTCTTCCAGACAACAATCTGTGTACCTATGTTCCAAATTTCAGCCCGATCCGTTCAGATGTTACGACGTGATTGAGCAACAAACATACAATCATTGACATAATACTAGTAGTATAGGTAGGTATTTCACTTTTGTCTGTGCTCCCGGAGTGCCTCTGTTTTTTTTTCTGCTTCGGGAAACTTCTCATTGGGTCGGAAAGCAGGTAGAAGGTAGATCGATCAAACTCGATAAAGACAATGATTTATACAATGCTCTGGATGATAAATAGAACGTGAGAATATATAGGTACAAAGGTAACGTAACGCTATAGAAATCATAGCAAAAAAAGTATCGGAAGTTGGCTAAAGGTGCCTAGAAGATAGATATGCAATAAAAACTTTGCAAAACAACTGTATAGTGGTTGGGTTACGACGCATAGAGGCGACAACCATAAAATATCACAGGACGAAGCTCTAACGTAATGTATTAGTACAGTAGAATGTTGCCGTGCGGAAATGAGCCTTGTGCTATTGGTGCAGATACTATAATATTATATTATACATAAATGATATTAATGTAGTATTTTAATAGATAGATCAGCATCGCCCCACGCTTTTACCCGCATAGTTCCGTTCTCGTAGTCTTACCGTGATGAAAAGTAGCAAATGTACTGTTTCACTTTGTTCCAAATCTCAACCCGATCCGTTCAGCCATTCCCACGTAATTGAGCAACAAACATACAAACTTTGACATATATAATATTAGCAAGTAGTATTTATAATAGTAGTAAGATACTAATGCTAGTAATGTTCAGCCCGAACGAATTCCCCCAGGCCGTTATTCAAATAATACAGTGAAATCCCGTACTATGGTCCAATGCACGCATTCCACTACCTGATTTTGGTCGATTGTGACATTCGTAGCGATTGCTGCAATTTAAATTCGTTAATTATTCCAAAGGGAAAGTAGGATAGAGAACGTTGACCTCATTGTGTACGCTGTACAGGCTCGCATGTGGGCGACCATCCTCAAACGTACATCACAAATTACGATCGAGAAAAATCTAGGATCCTTCAAAAGTGAATGGAGAGAGAAATCAACTATGTTTACATTGTTCTATTCTCGCTTCTATTCTCGGATGATTTAGCGACTCGAATGTTGGATCATAGTAGCTGTTGTATTAATCTGTAGTGTTACACTCAGTAACTATTTTGTTAAACTGTGGTTCTACACCGATTTTATAGTTGCATCAGGTCTACCGTGTCGTATGTTACAGTTTTTATTCGACTGTCGTTTCAAACGCTATGCGTCGTGTTGAAAACATTCTTGGTGACCTATAAAACGCCCTTTGTGGTGAAAATACCTAGAACGATGTTTTATAAACGTGATACCTTTCGTCGACGAGAATGTGTGAAGAGAATCACTGCATTTATATGTTTAACAAAGAATATGTACTGAGATGATCCTTTTAATATTATAAATGGCAATGTTTGATGTTGCTAAATCATGCCGGTACGTCTGAACGGATTGTGTTGAAATTTGGTACACAGTTAGATTATAGTTTGGAAAAGCATAATATCATACTTAAATTTTTTTCCACGGGAAAATAACGTGAACGGGAACTGCGCGGACAAAACCGCGGGGTGCGCTAGTTTTTAAATATACTCCTCATAACAAAGAACCTAGTTTAGTGGCGAAAACATCCGATTTCAGATTTGAGAGGTTGTAGATTTGTATCCCGCCTTTACCATTGAATATTTTTTCAAGTGCAAAAGCACTAGTTTGTCGACGCTACTGGCTTTAGCGGTGAGGGAAAACATTGCAACGAAACCGGCATGTTCCTAGAAATAAATCTTACGATGAGATGCATCATTCGTCCCTGGGCCACATGGTAGATTATGGTATTTACTCAAGATCATAATCTACCGTGTGGTGTACCACAAGGTCAAATATCTTGACCCTCTTTCCTTGTGGTAGAAGGACCCGAGTCTCAGCAGTGGGGGGAATATACCTCTAAAATGGCCTTATGCAAAAGCAAAACCATGCTACAAATGGTTTATCATTTTATTTTGTTATCAACTTCCTATTAAAAAGTTTCCAATAAATATTCAGAATCATGTGCAGGCTTGATACTTGTAAACAATTTGTTTTGTTTGTAAACTTTGTAGAATGCATCTAACTTGTATTATTTAAATACAAAACAAACAACCACGTATATTTTCCTGTATGCCCATGTTTGTTGTGAATTCCACCGAATAGGGAGAATGAATCCAAGAAATGGAATGTAAACGAAGTGGAAATAAAATTATTTGTGTTACGAGTTCATTGGAGTATTGCAATCGAATTGACACACTCTTTTTAGATACACAAAATAATAAATACTCCTAACTAATCGGTCTCTGGGTGACAGCGCCGTGCTACCTAGATAGTGGTTTTGAAGTATCTTGTTGAGACTAATCTAACAATATCTTAAATTATCAAAATCCATCCAGCCGTTTGGAAGATAGGTGGAAATAAAGAAGTTACAAACATACAAGATACGCGCGAAAAACGTAAAAAAGAACCCTTCTTTCAGTCGGGTAAAAAGTAAAGCAGAAAGACTTGGTTGAATGTAGTTGACAAAAGAAAGGTGCTATATTATCTACCCCCGCTTTGATGTGTTGAATGTATGAATCATTTTCAGATTATAATTAGGTAGTTGCTAATTCATCGACTCTATTCGAGGATTTCATAGTTTACTTTGAAGATCATTTTCACTGCAATATCTTCATTATTATTCGAGTAATTTAATGACGACTTAGAAGAGGTTACGTGGCGTATCTTTGAAGTTTATTGCCTGCCTTGTTAACCTAGCCTCTAGCTTAGATATAGCAGAAAACAGATAAATGGCGCAACGCGAATAAACGGCGCGTTGCCCTCCTTACTGATTTAAAATAAGCTCAGGGCCCGTACCATGAATTCTTATTGCGATGACTTTGCGAAACATTCGACGCTCAATATTATGTGCATCGCAAACGAGGACTTTATCGCCCGACAATAAAGCTCACTTGAGCTTACTATCTCGAGGCCACGTTGTTTGAATCGCGAAACAAGAGCTCGTGGTACAGGCTCAGAGCTTGGTTAGTGACTTCGTGCTTACTCACTCGCAGATGCGTTTCGACTTGCCGTCTTCAAGACTACGATAAAATTAACCACCGGTGATCTGGTACGAAGCCAAACAGTCTCTACAAACAATCACAGAACAACAAACTCAGATAGGGGCATTTTCGTCGGAACATGTACCAAATTTAAAAAATGGATGATTGAACCAAACATTTTGTAAATAATATAATTTTAATGAATTTGCATACTCGTTTTTATAATCTTTGATTAAAAACATAAAATCCTGATGAATTTCAGTTACTTTTATTTTAATTGAATTAAAAGAAACATGGTGCACATAATTTTGTCATGTTCGTTACTCATAAAAGCACTGTTGATAAAATAAAACGAAATTTTTGTTTGAAATTTTAATTATTTCAATAGTTAGTAACTATGATGTTAGTCAATTAATAATGAATAATTGTTTTATAGCAAAATACTTATTTAACATTTTTGCAATAAATGCGTCCGTACCGTTACTTATTGTTGGATCACAATATTTCACTTTAATGTATTCAATCAAATACTGTACTTGAAAATCTAATTTTTTGTTTATTAGTAGTTACTAAGATATTAATTCTATACATACAGAAAATATTTGAAACTTCTTAATAAAAATAGGAAATAATCAACATTATACAATAAACTTTCGTAAGGGACAGTAACGTAACCTGACCTACCCGTAACAAGCCGGACACAGTAAAGTTGAGATCACACTTCGACATTTTAGAAGTAACGCAAAAATATTTTTTACGTTTCATTATTTATATTATTAATAACATAACATTATTATTATTATTATAGTTATTTCTAGTAGTGCTAGTCCGCAAAAAAACGAAATAAACGTTTTCTTAGATAAAACAAACATTTCTAGTTTGCAACAGTTTAATTTAATGCACTTCTCAAAATCACCTACAAATATGTAGTTATCAGCAGTTTAAATTCAAACTGGGTTTTCTATAAATTAATAAAAATAAACTCCCATCAAGCTTTGGCTTCGAAAAATAATAGTCATGTAACAATCAAGTCAATAACAGTAAAACAGTTGCTATTCTAAATTATTTTGGCAAGAGATCAGGGTAGCGATTCTGAAACCATTCGGTTGCATCCGACACGGAATCTCATCTCTCGGTCTTCAGAATCACTACCCAGTACAAAATACAGTTTAAATCATTTGAGCTAGGTACTAAATAAACTCGGACTCAAATATTACAAAAATTAACAACTTACGACACTTTTTACTCAGTGTTTTAATAACAAAACTTTGGTTATTCTCCAGAAATAAACTAAATAAGCTTTAAAAAAAAACAAATTAACACACACACACTTACATAAAATACTGTGTGTGTTGCAATTACCTTTAAAAGGTATTGTAAAACTTATTAAAGTTACAAATTCTACATAATTAATTATACCAGTATACATCAGCATTTAATCAATGCCTTCTAAACACATATCACATATATAGTCGATGATGATTTGATCTCCACTACATCGCCAACAAAACCATTTTTTGCAGCACATGCATTTGGCTATGCGGTTAAGGGTTAGTGGGGCTTTGCATTTATCGCAGTGAAACTGGCGTTTTGTATATGTTCTCAAAGTTTTTGGTAAATATATTTCCTTTAAAGGAATTCTTTCAGATTTCCGACTGGCAGTTAGATCTATAGTCTGGTTGAGGTTTTTAGTCGACGAACTACTTGCTTTGCAATTGGATAATGATACAGGATTTCCTTTGTAAACGTGTATCGGTTGCTCTATGAACTTATTCTCACCTGTAGCATTATTCGTTAAACCTATTTCCATATCAGGATAGTCATGAAATACTACAGGTAAGTCAGTAACCTGTTCCAAAATATTGTTTCCAATTTCTTCTACTACTGGTAAATTTGATTTACTTATTTCTGATCTAATATCCAAAGTATCTCCACCAACAGGTAAGTTCTTGATTTCCACTTGCAAGGTGTAATTTTCGTTTGGGCTGATTGATATATTTTGGGTGGCGATCTTATAGTTTGCATTAGCTGTAGTATCTGGGAATGTATTTTCTACTAAAGGTAAGTTTGGATCAGTTTCAATTTCATGGATGATGTTTTCTATCATAGGTAAGCATGACACTGATGGTTCAATTTCCATAGCGGCGTCTTCACCCGTAGGTAAATAACGTGTTATTGATTCAAATACCGCTTTATTTTTCAGGATAGAATCTTCAAGACGAAAGTAGGGTTCTGTCTCTACTGAAGGCGAGTTTGTATCAGTTTCGATTTCCTGGATGATGTCTTCTATTGCAGGTAAGCATGACGTTGTCTGTTGTTGAAGTATCAAAGTAGCATCTTCTTTGCAGGAAGTAGTATTACCAGATGCAGTACCCAGTCTTATACGGTGAGTTTTTGTTCCAAAGCAGTTGCATAACCCTTTCAGTTCACCGCAAAAACAGCTGATATCTCTGTATGTCAATATACCGCTCCCTTTTGTAATAATTTGGTGAAGCTGCATAGTGCCTACTAAAGTGGGCACTTGTAGTGGCAAAACTGAGGATATTTTATTAATTTGTTCGTCGGTAATGCACCAAATTTTCACAGTTTTCATACATTCCTTTAATATTTTATAAGCATCAGAGGCGTCTGTAATGTCCTTTCCGAAACATACTTGTCGGTCTAAGACCCTTTTCACCGATCCGCCAATGCCGTCCGCTACTCCCTTTCCATGTCCACTTTCGAAATATGACCACGTAGTATAATCAAGTTTTAGCTGCTCGGTAAACAGATCAGTTAAATAAAAATTATTTTTCTGGCGGTACTGAGATGTTGGCCCGTCGGAATAAAAATGAATAATAGAGACTTTAGGAATTTCTTCTTTTATGATTTTTAGGATGGGTTGTAAGTGTGCCCAAATAGCTGGCGGTTGGTGTGTAGTGTTTTGGGAAACTGTGCAAAATGACTGTGACTTATTTTTAAAATACACCATACCCGTGTGAAGGGTAATTTGGGATTTAGACGCTCCAAAGTGCATGCTCTGAATTTCTTCGCTTAATTTGGTTTCGTAGTTCTCCGAGAAGTCGCAAATAATTAGAGCTTCGTTCTCTCTTAACTCTGCAACGGCTGATTGATATTTAAGTTGTTGGTGGTAAACGTTGAAATAATGTTGTTTGAATTTTATGAGATCTGTTTCAAATTCATGTAATAGTTTTCTAAGAGTTCCAGTCTTTTCAGATTTTGCTGTTTTCTTTGTAGTAACATTTTTAGTTTGAGTTCCTACTTTTTTGGTGTATTGATGGTCGATTCGATCCCATTGGTACCAGGTAACATGTTGGTCTAATTGTTCATCATTGGCACCGTGTCTAAGATTTATTTCTTTGCAATCATTGCATTTGCCATGCATACACTTATATGATTTTAAATCACAAGACTGTGAAGCAAGGATTTCTTTTAAGTTCTTCTGTAGTATTAAATGTTTTTTCAAAATATTAAATTTCAGTTCGATATTATTGTGCTTTATGCATAGGCAAGTATTTCTAGATCCAAGGTGCGGTGATAAAATATAAAATGGTTTGTGTTTATGAAATGAAGTAAATTTAAATTTTCCACCTTCGTTACGGTACTTTTTATAAAGATTCTGTAACGTGTCGAGCAAATATCTAATTTGATGTTTTTCCTTATTTTTCGTTCTACATTCTTTTTTTCCTGCTGTGCACCTGCTGACATCATCTTTGAGGAAAAAGTTTATTATTTCACTATTTTTTTCTATTGCCTTTGCCTTTTGCGTTATAGGTCTGACTCTTCCAGTCAGTCCGATGAGTTGGGCTACGTAAGTTTTAGCCTGTGCATTAGTAACTAATGACTTGATAAGTCTTTGTTCTGAGCGTTTCTTGCAGTTTTTATACGTATTTTTCAGTGACACTTCTAGCATTTCTTCACGTGCCTTCATTTTCTCGATTATATTCTCAAGCTGTTTAAGCTTTTTATCTGATTCTATTTTCATTCGATAGTGCCTTTTTCTGAGTTTTTCTTGCACAGTCAGTAATGTGTTCACTCGATTTTCATAGCCTTTGCATTTTCTAGACAAGCAATCATACCTTTTCTTCAATATTCTCAGTTTAGAAGTTACACCTAAGTCATTTTTATTTCTTTGACTATCGCTACTATCATTTTTATTTTGTTTCTTTATAATGTTGGTTTGATCATTCTCTCGTGTCTTTGTTTTGTTACGTTGCCTTCGTTTCTGATTTTTCCATTGTTCCCTCAATTTCTTTTTTTGTGTATTATTTAATTCAGCTACCTTCTTTCGCTTTTGTTTAACTCGCTCTAAGTCCTTTTTACGTTGCATTTCGTATTTTTCAGGGTCATTTTTAATGCGTTCCCTGTAACGCCGCATTTTTTCTGCGGCTGTAAGAGCCATTTTTAGTTAAGTCAAAATATACCTAGAACCAAAAAAATACAAGTTTTAGTTTTGCTCCCAACTATTAAAAATAAATGTTAATGTATGATGAAAAGTACCTAGAAACCTTTCACAGGGTTTAAGTTATCTTCATACCAAATTTCATTAAAATGCGTTCTACCATCTTGTACATACATAGAAGACGAAATTTGTGATATTTGTTTTAATTTAAACGATTTTTGTTTGACATCTATAAATAGGTATTCATTATTTAATCACATAAATAATGATAACTATTTGATACGAATCATTTAAATTTGAATTTTTTCATTGATTCAATTCAAAATATATATAAGTAAAACACCCGCAACACACCCACCTTGTTAGGTACCATGGGCAATTAGCTTCTTGTGTGTCGCAACTTTATGCGGTCATGTTCGTTACTTTTTTGGTCCGGCTCATACGTTACCTTTCGTATGGTATCAGACAGGACGTAACGGAATCACAATATTTAGCAAAACTATTTTAATAATCAAAAATGTTGTGGTGTTTTCTTATAATGAATAATGTATCTTGTTGTAGAATTAAGTAACCTGTATGGTACAATACATATCAAACTGAGGGTGATAGTAATTGTTTAGTGAAATCGTGATTACGTACCGGACAATCGGACAGGAAAACGATGGACCGCCTGCCGTAAAGCTCCGACTGGTTCTAACACGACGCTATAAAATGGCCGACAGTGACCGTTCATTGAACGGCTTCGATTTTGGTGTTACCATTTTAATAAAACACAACGTAATATAGTAGAAAATGATTGTAAATTGCTTAAACTTCGGTAACTATGCCGGACATGTCCGTTATCAATAAAACGATGGGACAATGTTTAAAATTAGAAAATAAATTATAATTTAGAAATAAAGCTGCATTAATGTGTTTTTTATTTAATAGAAATATATTTGTCATAGAAAAGTTAGAAATTATAAAACATTTATAGAAAAATTCATCAAAATAGGCAACTCAAAAGTAGTTTGGTAGAAATGGGACAGTACTGTACAGAATAATTGCCAAATTTTAAAATTAATTTTCATGTATTTTAATCAATAAATGTTATATTTTATGTATGTTAAACGAATGTCCGGAAGGTCGTTCAAATATTATACAAGAAGTTGCAGTTATTAAAGATGCATAGACCTATGTTAAAAAATGAAAAAACATGGGACAACCAAAATATTAGGATGTACATGTTTTTATGAAAATGCCCATAGATGTTGGTTGTAAATTTTTTGTAGCTGTGTAACCGCTGCACTCCTAGCGGTCAAATCATAGCAAATCATCGTCATTCTACCTTATTCCACTGTTGAACTTAGGCTTCTCTTGTCAACACCCTTCCGCAAAGTTAATTAATGTCGACTTTTTATTTGAGTTTGAAAAAGGTAGGCTACCATCACCCTGCTAACACAGGTCTAGTTACTTACTTTTTTTTATCACGCACAAGTCCTTGTTTGAATATCTATTTGTCTGATGGTAAGCGTATTCACTTTGACCTTAAAAAGGTACAGATTGTATCTCTCTGAAAACAATTTTATACCCGGCAACTTATTAGACACCAAGGCTGTACGAGTAGGATGTAGTATGAGGAAAGTGGACCATATTTTATGGGACTACATAATTTTATCTACAATGTATGGGTGATAGTGCGCCGACTTACCACTTGTCTTGTGGTGGGAAAGGGAAGACAAGATAAGGTCATGAAAACCCGCTACACACTCTCCTATATTATACATAGTATATTTATGTAATCTCTAGAAAACTGATAGATTCGTCACTTTTCAACGATGTTGCTGCTTTTTTGCTACTGTATTACTGTCACCTACTATCCGAACAGCACCACCTACTTATCAAGTCCACCAAAGTCCAAGGGCTTCGAGCTGGTACTTCGTCGAACCGTCCCAAAGCTGGCAGCAGAAGGTATTCTATACACACGACCGAACTTGTGTCTGAAATTGAGCAAGTTATTGTTTCGGTATAAAATACTGCTGAATCTTACTGAGGATAGCATCTAACTTTTTGCTTGCTAATTAAGCTTTCGACTCTTGGGGGCTACCCCTTATAATAGAAGTAGAGTCGGACTAAGAAGAATCCTAGAAGTGGACTGCCAGTCGTACAGGCTGATTTTGAATAGTTGAGGATAGAGTAATGAACTTCATGTCAGTTAAAATTATCTTCGTCTACTTTTGAGAAATTTGATTTTACTTCTCAAAAATAAACATGACGTGATTTTTTAAAATAGTACTATCTATTTAGATAAGTTAAGTTACTTACGTTGTAAAAACCATTCCACCTCAGTTTTCTTGGGGGAAGAATTAAGATTCCACGAGTGGATAAGGTGCTAATCGACACAAAATTTCGATAAATGTCAATCGATAAAGGGATGTTTTGATATGATTTAATATCCTTTGAGTACGTGTCTGTAAATGCAATCGTTTCAATATACTGTAATTAATAATGATTAAACCTGACTTGACGTTATCCGAAAGGTATTTCGTGACAAAGCGGGTAGATAGCACGTATAGTTAACATAAATAAGGGTGATTAGTGAGGAAGTAAGAGGGCGGCATTTACCCTAGAATTAGTTTTTGTCCCCGTTTAGAAATTGGAGTGTATACTTACATTTTTGTCTAGGGTGGACCAAGACCAAGAGTGGTTCTATTGCCACCCCTAGACAAAGTCGGTAAGTAATTAATCGACGTCCTATTATTATAATATACTAGCGATCCGCCCTGGCTTCGCCCGTGGTACGCAATATAATATATATTATAGCACTCAGGGATCACGTACGTATCCAAGGGTGAAATCATTTTTGAACGCAACCTTAAAATATTAGATTAGTTATCAAAAAGGAATATTTTTTCACGTTTTTGTTACATTATTAATTCATACTCCTATTGATAGTAGCGAAATGTTATATAGTCTTCCTAGATAAATGGACTATTCAACAAAAAAAATCTTTCCATTCCAACCAGCAGTTCCTGAGTCTACATAATTAATTATACCAGTATACATCAGCATTTAATCAATGCCTTCTAAACACATATCACATATATAGTCGATGATGATTTGATCTCCACTACATCGCCAACAAAACCATTTTTTGCAGCACATGCATTTGGCTATGCGGTTAAGGGTTAGTGGGGCTTTGCATTTATCGCAGTGAAACTGGCGTTTTGTATATGTTCTCAAAGTTTTTGGTAAATATATTTCCTTTAAAGGAATTCTTTCAGATTTCCGACTGGCAGTTAGATCTATAGTCTGGTTGAGGTTTTTAGTCGACGAACTACTTGCTTTGCAATTGGATAATGATACAGGATTTCCTTTGTAAACGTGTATCGGTTGCTCTATGAACTTATTCTCACCTGTAGCATTATTCGTTAAACCTATTTCCATATCAGGATAGTCATGAAATACTACAGGTAAGTCAGTAACCTGTTCCAAAATATTGTTTCCAATTTCTTCTACTACTGGTAAATTTGATTTACTTATTTCTGATCTAATATCCAAAGTATCTCCACCAACAGGTAAGTTCTTGATTTCCACTTGCAAGGTGTAATTTTCGTTTGGGCTGATTGATATATTTTGGGTGGCGATCTTATAGTTTGCATTAGCTGTAGTATCTGGGAATGTATTTTCTACTAAAGGTAAGTTTGGATCAGTTTCAATTTCATGGATGATGTTTTCTATCATAGGTAAGCATGACACTGATGGTTCAATTTCCATAGCGGCGTCTTCACCCGTAGGTAAATAACGTGTTATTGATTCAAATACCGCTTTATTTTTCAGGATAGAATCTTCAAGACGAAAGTAGGGTTCTGTCTCTACTGAAGGCGAGTTTGTATCAGTTTCGATTTCCTGGATGATGTCTTCTATTGCAGGTAAGCATGACGTTGTCTGTTGTTGAAGTATCAAAGTAGCATCTTCTTTGCAGGAAGTAGTATTACCAGATGCAGTACCCAGTCTTATACGGTGAGTTTTTGTTCCAAAGCAGTTGCATAACCCTTTCAGTTCACCGCAAAAACAGCTGATATCTCTGTATGTCAATATACCGCTCCCTTTTGTAATAATTTGGTGAAGCTGCATAGTGCCTACTAAAGTGGGCACTTGTAGTGGCAAAACTGAGGATATTTTATTAATTTGTTCGTCGGTAATGCACCAAATTTTCACAGTTTTCATACATTCCTTTAATATTTTATAAGCATCAGAGGCGTCTGTAATGTCCTTTCCGAAACATACTTGTCGGTCTAAGACCCTTTTCACCGATCCGCCAATGCCGTCCGCTACTCCCTTTCCATGTCCACTTTCGAAATATGACCACGTAGTATAATCAAGTTTTAGCTGCTCGGTAAACAGATCAGTTAAATAAAAATTATTTTTCTGGCGGTACTGAGATGTTGGCCCGTCGGAATAAAAATGAATAATAGAGACTTTAGGAATTTCTTCTTTTATGATTTTTAGGATGGGTTGTAAGTGTGCCCAAATAGCTGGCGGTTGGTGTGTAGTGTTTTGGGAAACTGTGCAAAATGACTGTGACTTATTTTTAAAATACACCATACCCGTGTGAAGGGTAATTTGGGATTTAGACGCTCCAAAGTGCATGCTCTGAATTTCTTCGCTTAATTTGGTTTCGTAGTTCTCCGAGAAGTCGCAAATAATTAGAGCTTCGTTCTCTCTTAACTCTGCAACGGCTGATTGATATTTAAGTTGTTGGTGGTAAACGTTGAAATAATGTTGTTTGAATTTTATGAGATCTGTTTCAAATTCATGTAATAGTTTTCTAAGAGTTCCAGTCTTTTCAGATTTTGCTGTTTTCTTTGTAGTAACATTTTTAGTTTGAGTTCCTACTTTTTTGGTGTATTGATGGTCGATTCGATCCCATTGGTACCAGGTAACATGTTGGTCTAATTGTTCATCATTGGCACCGTGTCTAAGATTTATTTCTTTGCAATCATTGCATTTGCCATGCATACACTTATATGATTTTAAATCACAAGACTGTGAAGCAAGGATTTCTTTTAAGTTCTTCTGTAGTATTAAATGTTTTTTCAAAATATTAAATTTCAGTTCGATATTATTGTGCTTTATGCATAGGCAAGTATTTCTAGATCCAAGGTGCGGTGATAAAATATAAAATGGTTTGTGTTTATGAAATGAAGTAAATTTAAATTTTCCACCTTCGTTACGGTACTTTTTATAAAGATTCTGTAACGTGTCGAGCAAATATCTAATTTGATGTTTTTCCTTATTTTTCGTTCTACATTCTTTTTTTCCTGCTGTGCACCTGCTGACATCATCTTTGAGGAAAAAGTTTATTATTTCACTATTTTTTTCTATTGCCTTTGCCTTTTGCGTTATAGGTCTGACTCTTCCAGTCAGTCCGATGAGTTGGGCTACGTAAGTTTTAGCCTGTGCATTAGTAACTAATGACTTGATAAGTCTTTGTTCTGAGCGTTTCTTGCAGTTTTTATACGTATTTTTCAGTGACACTTCTAGCATTTCTTCACGTGCCTTCATTTTCTCGATTATATTCTCAAGCTGTTTAAGCTTTTTATCTGATTCTATTTTCATTCGATAGTGCCTTTTTCTGAGTTTTTCTTGCACAGTCAGTAATGTGTTCACTCGATTTTCATAGCCTTTGCATTTTCTAGACAAGCAATCATACCTTTTCTTCAATATTCTCAGTTTAGAAGTTACACCTAAGTCATTTTTATTTCTTTGACTATCGCTACTATCATTTTTATTTTGTTTCTTTATAATGTTGGTTTGATCATTCTCTCGTGTCTTTGTTTTGTTACGTTGCCTTCGTTTCTGATTTTTCCATTGTTCCCTCAATTTCTTTTTTTGTGTATTATTTAATTCAGCTACCTTCTTTCGCTTTTGTTTAACTCGCTCTAAGTCCTTTTTACGTTGCATTTCGTATTTTTCAGGGTCATTTTTAATGCGTTCCCTGTAACGCCGCATTTTTTCTGCGGCTGTAAGAGCCATTTTTAGTTAAGTCAAAATATACCTAGAACCAAAAAAATACAAGTTTTAGTTTTGCTCCCAACTATTAAAAATAAATGTTAATGTATGATGAAAAGTACCTAGAAACCTTTCACAGGGTTTAAGTTATCTTCATACCAAATTTCATTAAAATGCGTTCTACCATCTTGTACATACATAGAAGACGAAATTTGTGATATTTGTTTTAATTTAAACGATTTTTGTTTGACATCTATAAATAGGTATTCATTATTTAATCACATAAATAATGATAACTATTTGATACGAATCATTTAAATTTGAATTTTTTCATTGATTCAATTCAAAATATATATAAGTAAAACACCCGCAACACACCCACCTTGTTAGGTACCATGGGCAATTAGCTTCTTGTGTGTCGCAACTTTATGCGGTCATGTTCGTTACTTTTTTGGTCCGGCTCATACGTTACCTTTCGTATGGTATCAGACAGGACGTAACGGAATCACAATATTTAGCAAAACTATTTTAATAATCAAAAATGTTGTGGTGTTTTCTTATAATGAATAATGTATCTTGTTGTAGAATTAAGTAACCTGTATGGTACAATACATATCAAACTGAGGGTGATAGTAATTGTTTAGTGAAATCGTGATTACGTACCGGACAATCGGACAGGAAAACGATGGACCGCCTGCCGTAAAGCTCCGACTGGTTCTAACACGACGCTATAAAATGGCCGACAGTGACCGTTCATTGAACGGCTTCGATTTTGGTGTTACCATTTTAATAAAACACAACGTAATATAGTAGAAAATGATTGTAAATTGCTTAAACTTCGGTAACTATGCCGGACATGTCCGTTATCAATAAAACGATGGGACAATGTTTAAAATTAGAAAATAAATTATAATTTAGAAATAAAGCTGCATTAATGTGTTTTTTATTTAATAGAAATATATTTGTCATAGAAAAGTTAGAAATTATAAAACATTTATAGAAAAATTCATCAAAATAGGCAACTCAAAAGTAGTTTGGTAGAAATGGGACAGTACTGTACAGAATAATTGCCAAATTTTAAAATTAATTTTCATGTATTTTAATCAATAAATGTTATATTTTATGTATGTTAAACGAATGTCCGGAAGGTCGTTCAAATATTATACAAGAAGTTGCAGTTATTAAAGATGCATAGACCTATGTTAAAAAATGAAAAAACATGGGACAACCAAAATATTAGGATGTACATGTTTTTATGAAAATGCCCATAGATGTTGGTTGTAAATTTTTTGTAGCTGTGTAACCGCTGCACTCCTAGCGGTCAAATCATAGCAAATCATCGTCATTCTACCTTATTCCACTGTTGAACTTAGGCTTCTCTTGTCAACACCCTTCCGCAAAGTTAATTAATGTCGACTTTTTATTTGAGTTTGAAAAAGGTAGGCTACCATCACCCTGCTAACACAGGTCTAGTTACTTACTTTTTTTTATCACGCACAAGTCCTTGTTTGAATATCTATTTGTCTGATGGTAAGCGTATTCACTTTGACCTTAAAAAGGTACAGATTGTATCTCTCTGAAAACAATTTTATACCCGGCAACTTATTAGACACCAAGGCTGTACGAGTAGGATGTAGTATGAGGAAAGTGGACCATATTTTATGGGACTACATAATTTTATCTACAATGTATGGGTGATAGTGCGCCGACTTACCACTTGTCTTGTGGTGGGAAAGGGAAGACAAGATAAGGTCATGAAAACCCGCTACACACTCTCCTATATTATACATAGTATATTTATGTAATCTCTAGAAAACTGATAGATTCGTCACTTTTCAACGATGTTGCTGCTTTTTTGCTACTGTATTACTGTCACCTACTATCCGAACAGCACCACCTACTTATCAAGTCCACCAAAGTCCAAGGGCTTCGAGCTGGTACTTCGTCGAACCGTCCCAAAGCTGGCAGCAGAAGGTATTCTATACACACGACCGAACTTGTGTCTGAAATTGAGCAAGTTATTGTTTCGGTATAAAATACTGCTGAATCTTACTGAGGATAGCATCTAACTTTTTGCTTGCTAATTAAGCTTTCGACTCTTGGGGGCTACCCCTTATAATAGAAGTAGAGTCGGACTAAGAAGAATCCTAGAAGTGGACTGCCAGTCGTACAGGCTGATTTTGAATAGTTGAGGATAGAGTAATGAACTTCATGTCAGTTAAAATTATCTTCGTCTACTTTTGAGAAATTTGATTTTACTTCTAAAAAATAAACATGACGTGATTTTTTAAAATAGTACTATCTATTTAGATAAGTTAAGTTACTTACGTTGTAAAAACCATTCCACCTCAGTTTTCTTGGGGGAAGAATTAAGATTCCACGAGTGGATAAGGTGCTAATCGACACAAAATTTCGATAAATGTCAATCGATAAAGGGATGTTTTGATATGATTTAATATCCTTTGAGTACGTGTCTGTAAATGCAATCGTTTCAATATAGGTACTGTAATTAATAATGATTAAACCTGACTTGACGTTATCCGAAAGGTATTTCGTGACAAAGCGGGTAGATAGCACGTATAGTTAACATAAATAAGGGTGATTAGTGAGGAAGTAAGAGGGCGGCGTTTACCCTAGAATTAGTTTTTGTCCCCGTTTAGAAATTGGAGTGTACCTATACTTTTTACATTTTTGTCTAGGGTGGACCAAGACCAAGAGTGGTTCTATTGCCACCCCTAGACAAAGTCGGTATGTAATTAATCGACGTTCTATTATTATAATATACTAGCGATCCGCCCTGGCTTCGCCCGTGGTACGCAATATAATATATATTATAGCACTCAGGGATCACGTACATATCTAAGGGTGAAATCATTTTTGAACGCAACCTTAAAATATTAGACGGCACAAACTTGCTGTCACGGATCACGAACTTCACGCAACGAAAGCTCTCAAAAAGGAATATTTTTTCACGTTTTTGTTACATTATTAATTAATACTCCTATTGATAGTAGCAAAATGTTATATAGCCTTCCTCGATAAATGGACTATTCAACAAAAAAAATCTTTCCATTCCAACCAGCAGTTCCTGAGATTATCGCGTTCAAACAAACTCTTCAGCTTTATAATATTAAGTATAGATTCTGTGGCATTCATGAAGGAACATTCATAAAGTTGTTGTCATAGTCGATTCTGTAATCGCTTAAGTTGTTCTTAGAAGATTCAAGATAAGTAAATTTTTTAGGGTTCCGTAAAACGTAAAAACGGAACCCTTATAGATTCGTCATGTCTGTCTGTCTGTCCGTCCGTATGTCACAGCGACTTTTTGCCGAAACTATGAGAACTACACTATTGAAACTTGGTAAGTAGATGTATTCTGAGACCCCCATTAAGAACCCCATTAAGATTTTTACAAAAAAAAATTAAAAAATTAGGGTTGCATTAGTATGGGGATACTTAGAACTGAAACTCAATTTTTTTTTCATCAAACCTACACTTGTGGGATGTCTATCGATAGGTTTTCAAAAATGATGTTGAGGTTTCTAATCTAGTTTTTGTCTACACTGAATAATTTGCGCGAGAGACACTTCCAAAGTGGTAAAATGTGTCCCCCCCCCCATCTAACTTCTAAAATAAGAGAATGAAAAAACTAAAAAAAATATATGATGTACATTACCATGCAAACTACCAACGAAAATTGGTTTGAACTTGATCTGATGAGTAGTTTTTTTTCAGTACGTCATAAATACATTATTATTAAAACTTCGATCAAAGTTACAACGAACTAAAAAAACTATGTGTACTATGTATATTATGTTACTTGCTGCAACGGGACCCTTCGTGGGGGAGTCCAACTCGCACTTGGCCACTTTTTTATGTAGGTTTTCTGTCGCTCATAATAAAAGAAAAGAATTATTAAAAAGGTACCTATTGTTAAAGATGACCATTTATTTGCTAATTAGCAGTGCCTGTCTATTTCATTCTAATCCATAACCCAAAGGAATATTAGATATTAAAAGTAACCCGTATTTTAATCTAGACTATAAGCTATAATTGTACCAAGTTTCGTCTAAATTCGTTGGGCCATGAAGGTCAAACAAACTCACTCGCATCACACCTACCGATTTTCCACTGGTGGTTCACCGTAAGCAGAAAACATTTTTTGTTGGAGAAAAAGTTACACTCGCTTAAATATACTTCCAGCTTTATAATATTTTGTTGTTAATACTTACTAATATCACAAAGCATTTTATGCTTATTTTTACGAGTAGGTGTGTATTTGTTCGTTAATCTCAGAATGGTGGAGATTGAGTTTTGTTTTCATTTAAATGATGAATGGACAGAAAGTTTTCTAAGGTATATTTATTTTCAAAATAGTATAAAATTTATACGTGATATATTCAGAGTAATGATAGGCTTAAAAACGATGCGGGAAAAGGTGGCATGTGTAAAAATGTGATGTCCATTTGTCAAAATCCTTCACCGACTTTTAGAGATTAGAGAAAACAAATACTCTAAAAACTTGGCAGCTATACTTTATAAGCAGTGATATACAATATCACAAAGCATATAGTGACCTAAATCTTGTGTGATACTGTAGTATTGTTATAATATTTATTATCCTGGACCAAGCCGAAATCAAAGGTTTCAGTCGTTGGTCTTTTTTTTTTAAAACTTTTATAGGCTAACACTTGACCGCCATCTCGCCTGATGTTAAGCGACGATGCGGTCTACGATGGGGCGTGTTTACCTAGAAGAAACCGATTCACTCTCGATTTGAAGACACAAAGATTGTAACCAACAGGGAAAACCCACTCAGGCAACGCATTCCACAGCCTAGACGTTCTTATCACAAAGGTAGAGTCAAATCTCTTAGTTCGTGTCTTTGGAACATCAACCATGAAACGATGTCGTTTTTTCGAGCTACGAACATTCCGATAGAAAAAAAGGGCAAGATAATATTAGATCATGTAAATCAGTCGCACACTCTCCGAAGTGTATCCGATCTTTGTATCCGAAGTGGTCTTTGTGGTTCCTGTTCCACGAAGCGGCATTTCAAGCCAAAATGATATCGTGACAACGCATTGCGAGTTCCTCTATTTCGTTTTTGTATCGCAGTTCCTTTGTGCGAATGAGTCAATCGCGTCTTTATGCCTACGGAAGATGTAACAAGGAAGTACACCAGTTTTTGTCTCCCAATATCTTTTCCTACAACTGGCCTTTGTTAGTGGAACATAAACACTGAACGCAGTTTTTGTTAGCTCCATTGGGCGCGTGCCAAAATTCACTTACTCGCAATTTCTACGCGTGATTCTCATTTTGAATTAATACGCAAAATTCGTCATTTTACGAAACCTTTTGTTTTGAACTTCCTCTGAGCTCGCTCATTTACTTTTTTTTTTGTTGGATTTATAGCGGCTTCCATTGAATGAGGTCACTTCTCAGTCATTGACCTGTCTTCCGGGACAATAAACCTTTTAGAATATACAAGATTTTCCTCTACCTGTGACGACTAGTCTGTCCTATCCGTGGCCTCATTTCGTGTAACGTTTCCTCTTGACTCGCTTTGTTTAACAGATTAGAATCTAATGGCTCTTAGACGACATTATGATGCCACTGCACAGAATTTTCTTGGCTTGTGCAAGTAGCTTCATCATGTTTGCGGCTTTGTTCATCTTACGACGTTGAATTTTCGATGTGATTACTTGGAGACCCATTATGGAAATGGCTGTGTTAGGTAAGATTAAGATGGGATCTTAATTTAAAACGACTCTGTCATTAGGGGTAACGGGTTAGATGCCTGACATTAATTGTATAAGTTGATAAAAAATACCAAGGAAACATTTTACTGTTCAGTGAATTTATTCGATTTTTTTAACGACGTATTTGCGTTAAAATATTCAAACTAAATGCATGTATTAATCTGTTATGTACGCCTTAAGCCCTTTGACACTGAGTATTAATGCATTTAGGTGAGTAGTGAAAAATGTTTTTATTTATTTGGCGTCGCGGAATTTTATTTTTAAATGTTCAATTTCGGATAAAGTAGTATACTATATACATGGGGTATACAAACAACAAAAAAAACCGATTATGACATCTCTAAAAATATAGTTACCTACACTAAATACTTCAGATGTTACAACAATATTATACATAGTCCACAGAAACAGATGAACCTTCGCTACAACTACATACAACATTTGAAACCGGAATAATCGTCAACTAAGCTTTGAACATAAAACTGAATAGTTTACAATGTTCAAACTTGCTTATCTTGGGAAATAACCAGTCGGATTTCAAAAATTATCATCGCTTCTGATATTTTAATTCACGGAAAAAGCTATTTAGGCTCGGACGAATCCGTGAAGTACGGCTAGTATAAGATATATTTAACTATAAAAAAATATGAAGCGATAAACCACTAAATAAATTTTCTATCTCATTTAAGTCATCCATAAAGACATTCATAATTATTTTACGACGAATCACTGCATTATCATTCAACCGGAAGACGTCATGGCTCTACCGCGTTTTTTACGATTTTATTGTGCGATAGGTTTTCAATATCTTACTGGTCTTTTGTAGTTTTTTATTGAATCAGGTCGTTGTAAAAGCTTTGTATTTATTTTATAAAAACAAGATAAGGATAAACAAACGACAGGCTATCTGGTGGCAAGTGTCACATTCCCTGTCACATATAGGTAAACATCAAAAACACCATAGGCGTTGCTAGAACCTACATTGACCTATATTTGAGGATTTTAAAACCTTCGTTTGAAACTGGAAAAGGAAAGGAAGGAAAACGTTGAGTTGGCAAAAGCTCAAAGAATCCTGGCAGGAAAAGGTATGGTCGTACAAAGGTGTATCGCAAGGAGACCCTGTTGTGTCGACATTTTTTAAACAAAGTAAAAAAGTATGAAAACTATTGTTCGTTTTACATTTTAAGTGAACTTAGACTGGACTGACTGTAGCCCACGAGTGACTTCATTTAAAAATGTAAAAAAAAATATAGAAGTAACAATCGTGGCAAAAGAACATTTCGAAGAGTTTCTATGGTTTCGCTCAAACTTTTAGTTCAATCCACTTTGATTGTACTAGACAAATTTTATTAAGATACCTTTTCTCATCTCTTAACTACAAACACACAGTTATATTTTGTTTAAAAGTAACTAAGTAGTTTTATAGTAACTAGCGGCCAGTCCGACTTTGTTCGGGGTAAAACAGCAAATAAATATGTAGTTTGCTGTTACGTACGAGCCTTTTTTACTTATTTGAAAAAACTCCTTCAGAACTGCGCAATACGGTTCGGCCGTTTGTTTTTCAGAAACTTGTAAACTGATTTTATTTGTTTCAATAGAATGGACGTTTTTTTAAGAAAGGTTTACTCATAAATGATACTCCGAAATGAGTGAAGACAAGCAGACAGAGATGGAACGAAACGTATGGATTTAATAGCATGGTTTATAATGTTTTTTTTCCAATTTTGGGGCAAGGTCTTCCCTCTCTCTAGTTGTCCCCATTGAAGGCTATGGTCCTAATCCTTTTTGTGGGCGTCATGTTCGACTTTCCACTTCTTCCTGGTTGTATAACCGGATTTAGTCAGTTTATCAAATGTAATGGAGTGGTATAAGCATAGATATCGTTTTCGAATGTCATCCTAAAATTTAAATTGTGCACGTGTAGACAGGATTATTATCGTACCTAATTAGTTTTAGGGCGATATACTAACTTATCGTCAATCGTGGTATGTCGTCTGGGAGTGTGTAAGATACTATATTATTTACGAGTGCTTGCAAATAATGCAGTATCGTATGTAGATGAGGTATAATTTAATGCGTTTACAATCAGAAGTTCTGATTATACAATTATCTTATCTTTAGGCCAAGATCTGCAGGTAAACACCTGATTGTCGTCTGTTTTCCTTATTGCCTTTTAATAGTAGGATTCTTTACAGGATCCTCCTGTGGAAGTATTATATCTTTGCCAGTTATTCTACCGTCCAGCAGTAATGTGCAAACATTACTGTAATCCAGTTTGAAGGGTAATGTTTCAAGCGAAATTATATAGCAAAAACATAATTTCCGTGTGGTAGGAATCTTAAACAGATAATGGATATTTGCTGTACACTTGTATGTGTGGCTAAAATTTAAAATAATTACGTTAGGGTTTTTTATTTAATTTATCATACTTGTCGAATTTGTTGGTTCGAGCGTCTTTAAGGAATCGGTCAACATAGTTAAAATAAAATAAAGTAGCCAAGTGCGAGTTGGACTCGCCCATGAAGGGTTCCGTTCCAGCAAGTAACATAATATACATAGTACACATAGTTCTTGTAGTTCGTTGTAACTTTGATCGAAGTTTTAATAATAGTGTATTTATGACGTACTAAAAAAAAACTACTCATCAGATCGAGTTCAAACTAATTTTCGTTGGTAGTTTTCATGGTAATGTACATCATATATTTTTTTTAGTTTTTTCATTCTCTTACTTTAGAAGTTAGAGGGGGGGGGGGACACACATTTTACCACTTTGGAAGCGTCTCTCGCGCAAGTTATTCAGTGTAGACAAAAATTATATTAGAAACCTCAACATCATTTTCTAAGACCTATCGATAGACACCCAACACGTGTAGCTTTGATGAAAAAAAAATTTTTGAGCGTCAGTTCTCAGTATGGGGGGCACCCCTAATTTTTGTTTTTTTTTTAAACTTTTGTAAAAATCTTAATGCGGTTCACAGAATACATCTACTTACCAAGTTTCAACAGTGTAGTTCTCATAGTTTCGGCAAAAAGTGGCTGTGACATACGGACGGACAGACAGACAGACAGACAGACAGACAGACAGACAGACAGACAGACAGACATGACGAATCTATAAGGGTTCCGTTTTTACGTTTTACGGAACCCTAAAAAGATTCCGACGAATTGAGATGTCTTCTACTTCTTTTTTGAAGTCAGTTAAACAGTCTATTCGATTGTTTTGTGTATCATAAAGCAATCGCTGCATATGCAAGCAAAAGTCTAAACACTATTGCGTGGCCGTTACAACACTCTTTTCATGTACAGGTTAGTGCTATTTTGTGTTTAACCACAACGCAATAGGTTAAGCAATGTTTGTTTAAAGATTACGGAAGTTTTTAAGTGGGCGACGCGAATTTATTGAACTCTTTAACAAACCATAGAATAATCAGCTTGTGTAACTTGCCGAGTTTATGTTCATAATTTAGGTAACCCCTTAATAGATAAATATTGAATAAGTAAGTAGATCAGGTTATTCCGCACGGTTCCTTTGTGTCCATCGTTAGCAGATGAGGCGTATGTTAGCTATGGAAACAAAGTGATGAGCCGCGACAAAAGTATGACACTTCCACAAGAGCGCGACAAGGCAAGAGCGATCAGACCCGTGCTTTCGGTGTAGAGCGATTGTTCCGAATTTTGACTCTATACGTAGTATATGTAATAAACTCTTTGGGTAAGCTCTTACCTTGACCTTGGAGACCTTGGACCTTGGACCTTGGAGACCTTGGAGTTACCTAGGAATACTATCTCTTATGCTCAACTGGTAGTAGGTAGGCAGGGCCGGCCTTAACCATCTAGGCGTCCCGGGCGAGCCATGCCTCAGGCGCCCTAAAGATCATCTAGGCGCCCCGGGCGAGCCATGCCTCAGGCGCCCTAAAGGACAACAATACACTTTGGGGACGTTGAAATACACCCCACCCTAGGTTAAGATTTCCCAGCGCCCTTGTAGTATCCGGCGCCCCGGGCGACGGACCCCGTCGCCCCACCCTAAAGCCGGCACTGTAGGTAGGGCTCTTTTCAGAGTCCGCCGCTAGGGAAGAACAACACCTTTGCCAATTATTCTACCGCCAAGCAGTAATGTGAAAACATCACTGTATTCATGTTTGAAGGATAATGTTTCTAGAGAAATTACATAGCGTAAAGATAAATTATCTTAAAATATCTCTGGGTGACGAGCGCACCTTAGTACTGGGCAACTGGGTATGATTTGGACTCGTCTAGTGCCAATAGCTGCGTGACACTACTGTTATGTATATGCCTAATGCTTACCTTCTGGCATTTGTCCTGCTCGTCCTGTCTATACAATAAAAAACTACTCTATCCGCGACTAATTCAAAAGAAACTGTTTTTTTTTCGTATAAAAATTTGCTTATTACTTGATAAGTTGTAATTTATAATTTGTGTAGTAACAATTATTATTTAAGGTACAAGTTCGCGCGGAGACCGCGACACGAGACCGAGACAGGAGACTGAGACCGGAGACCGCGACAGGCACTTGACACTATGGAATTGTATGGGCGCCAGTTCGCGCCGCGACCGCGACCGGTCTCGGTCTCCTGTCGCGGTCGCGGCGCGAACTGGTGTCCATACAATTCCATAGTGTCAAGTGCCTGTCTTGGTCTCCGGTCGCGGTCTTGCGTCGCGGTCGCGGCGCGAACTTGTACCTTTAGATGTTTAAAGTTTCTTTTTTGAGGGGTAGACGGTAGATGTTGGGGTATGAAGTTCGCCGGGTCAGCTAGTATTTATTTACTATTTTGTTAACTTTTAGTAGAATTTTGAGTTAAACTCGTTGTATAATAAATTAAAAGTTATTTATTTACAAACATTATTATGTCATAATGATAAATAATAGGTTATACCATTCGTTATGCAGTTTAACAATGTGCCCGCAATGTGGTACAATTATTTCTATTTTTAATATTTATTTACTTACCTCAAATGGCGTCACTTTTGTTTTGTTTTGTGGTCGTAATACAACTATAGCTTTCCTTGTTATAACTTATAACCCATGTTGGCCTATTATTAACCGACGAAATAGCAAACGGAGGAGGTTCTCAAGCGACGTATTTTTTGTATATGACCACGCATAACATTTTTGTGTTCTTATCTTCTCTGTGTCATAAATGAAGCAAGAAAATGTATCTAGTCTTTTGATTATGTCGGATTATGAGGAATTAGATCGTTTTTTTTATTGGTAAGCTATACGCCTGGCCATAATACCCGGTTTACATTATTCCAGTCCAGCGATCGAATCCAGCGCTGGAGAGCTTACTGGAACCGGCACAGGAAAGAATTACCACTGGATTGATGCTTTCCAGTGCCGGTTTCCATTTTTCCAATAAGCAATCCAGCGCTGGATTCGATTGCTGGACTGGAATAATGTAAACCGGGTATGACAGCAGTGCCACTCGGCTGTTGGAACATGAAGAGTCCATATTACCTAGCACTCTTCACTGCGGTCGTCGCGTCATTTATGATAATTTATCTCTATTCACTGTGATTCCTTTGCAAACAAACCGGAATAAAGTAATATGTGGACATTGCTTCTTGGCGGTAGAATAACTGGCAAAGATGTAGTACTTCCGCAGGCGGAGTTTTCAAAGAATTTTCACTACAATAATATCTTATAGGTACTCTGTAAACAGTAAATTACATAAAAGCATATTCTGTTCTACAATGCATCATTGATAAAACATAATATAACGATATGTATATTTTATATCAGTGCGTCCTACAAATATGTAGGTACGTTGATAACGTAGAAAACACAGATAACCCTTGTAACTTTGTTATTATGTAGATTTCATTTTGCAGTTATACTGAAATGTAGCCAAAATGATACTTGTTAATTACCGAAAAACCGTCATTTCCATCTTCTACTAGTGCAGGTTGGTAGTCAGGTCAGTATTATACGTTACTCCGGTCTCTGGTATGGCACAAGAGTTGTATCTATGTATAGTATAGACTATAGAGTGTCGAGACGAGAAGGACATGTGCCTCATGGTAAGCAACGCGCATGCCCATAACAGCACAGTGTCACGCAGCTATAGAAACGTTGAGCTTGAAACGTTGAGTTGACGAGTCCCAATCATTACCTAGCACTGCACTGCGGCCTACACACAGAGATGTTAGATGAATTTATCTTTATGCCCCGTAATTTCTCTGGAAACATTGCCTCCAGAACACAGTGATGTAAGTTTGCACATTACTGCTTAGTGGTAGAATAAATGACAAACGTCAAGCGCAAAGCAAACGTACTTCCCCTGGCGGACTCTGCGCAAGGAATCCAACACAACTAGTAGTAAATTGATTAGTAGCTTACTGACTCTTATGAGTCAGTAAACTCTTAATGCCAGGCCATTATCGGTTCCGTAATCATGATTTCATTCTGCCATCGAATTTCGTTTTTTAGGGTTCCGTAAAACGCAAAAACGGAACCCTTATAGATTCGTCATGTCTGTCTGTCTGTCTGTCCGTCCGTATGTCACAGCCACTTTTTGCCGAAACTATGAGAACTACACTGTTGAAACTTGGTCAGTAGATGTATTCTGTAAACCGCATTAAAATTTCAACAGAAAAATTAAAAAAAAAGAAAAACTAGGGTTGCCCCCCATACTGAGAACTGAAAGGCAAAAAATTTTTTTTTATCAAACCTACACGTGTGGGGTATCTATCGATAGGTCTTCTTAAATGATGTTGAGGTTTCTAACATCATTTTCGTCTACACTGAATAATTTGCGCGAGAGACACTTCCAAAGTGGTAAAATGTGTGTCCCCCCCCCCTCTAACTTCTAAAGTAAGAGAATAAAAAATCTAAAAAATATATATGATGTACATTAACATGTAAACTACCAACGAAAATTAGTTTGAACTCGATCTGATGAGTAGTTTTTTTTTTAGTACGTCATAAATACACTATTATTGAAACTTCGATCAAAGTTACAACGAACTACAAGAACTATGTGCACTATGTATATTATGTTACTTGCTGCAACGGAACCCTCCATGGGCGAGTCCAACTCGCACTTGGCCACTTTATTTTTCACTCTTGATTCTGTTTCCCGATGTGTAAAACCAGGTATTCTTCAAATTTACATCAAACGGGTTCCTTCTTGATAAGCGTAAGACTAAATTAAACCTAATTTGTATCCAAAAAAAGTATTTTCCCAACATTACGAGTTGTAACAGCATTTATAAGGTGTTTATTATTCTTGAAACTGGTTATAACCTACCATCTCACCTATTTAACTAGTATTGTAAATGTCAAAGTTTGTGAAGATGTATGTTTTGATGGTGAAAGGTTATTTGTTACCTTTTCACTCGAACACTTCTTAATAGATTTGGATGAAACTTATCATAATATAATATAGATTTTACTATGAATACTAAGTTGGTTATTACATATTTTTAATCAATTTACCGGTTACGTGTTATACCTCTATAATATTATAGCCTTTCCCAAAGTGGGAGACAACGCCGCCTTGGGGGTTGGCCTACTTGGCCTACGTCTCACCTTAACTCTAGTGGGTTATAGCAAAAAAGTCTCGTTTAGAATTAATGTCTAATCTCGCTCACAATGATTAATAAATTGAATTTAAAGTTACAGTGGTTTTTAAGTTTGTGAAAAAGGGGGGCGCTAAAGAATAATTTTATCTCTAAGTGGGTAGGATACAAAATAAGTTTGGGAACCCCTGCTCTATAAATAATATAGGTGATACATCTCGACTAAGTTTCAATCGCATTCCGCGGTTTTTTTCAAGAGGCATTGCGCGCCTCGTTCAAACCTCCAAATAACGGTTACTTTTCTGTCTTGCCTCTTTTTCACAGTTCATCTGTACACCTTTGCTAAAATACTACACACGGTTATGTGAAGGACAAATTTTCCGATAATATTAGCCGGCAAACAGATATGAACCATTTTTTCCCTCAGTTGACTTTGTGCACTGGTGGGTGATTTCAACCGTTTTTGTACTCGCATTTCCGTATATATATACAATTTATACATATTTTATATGCTTTGAGCTTGAGCACTCTTGCTCGCTAAAAGGCTCCTTGTTGAGGCAGCGACGTATTAGTTAGTTCTTCTAAAAATATTGTTGAAGAGAACGGTACCTGATACCCATGCGTCATACTTAATGATTGCGGGAGTTTGCTCGCTATATTAAACGCAATATAAATTAACTAGAAACACCGTGCGGTTTTACCCGCAAAATTCCCGTTAACTTAATATTCATGCGATAAAACGCCTATGTACTTTTTCAGAGTATAATCTAACTGTGTTTCAAATTTCAACCCGATCTGTTCTGCCGTTTCGACGTAATTGAGCAACGAACAGGCAAACTTTTTCATTTATAATATTAAGTAGGGTAGCAGGTTTGCTTGTTCTATTCTAGTTATAACTTGGCCTTTTCAAAGTCAAAGTGAAAATAAAGTGGCCAAGTGCGAGTTGGACACGCCCATGAAGGGTTCCGTTGCAGCAAGTAACATAATATACATAGTACACATAGTTCTTGTAGTTCGTTGTAACTTTGATCGAAGTTTTAATAATAGTGTATTTATTTATGACGTACTAAAAAAAAACTACCCATCAGATCGAGTTCAAACCAATTTTCGTTAGTAGTTTGCATGGTAATGTACATCATATATTTTTTATTGTTTTTTCATTCTCTTACTTTAGAAGTTAGAGGGGGGGGTGCACATTTTACCACTTTGGAAGTGTCTCTCGCGCAGATTATTCAGTGTAGACAAAAATGATGTTAGAATTCTCAACATCATTTTTGAAGACCTATCTATAGAAGATACACCAAACGTGTAGGGTTGAAGAAAAAAAAATTGAGTTTCAGTTCTCAGTATGGGGGCAACCCTAATTTTACTTTTTTTTGTTAAAATTGTAATTCGGTTCACAGAATACATCTACTTACCAAGTTTCAACAGTGTATAAATAAATAAATAAATATTGGTGGACAATTCACACACAACACCATCTGACTCCAAACTAAGCAAAGCTTGTGTGATGGCGGCCAGATAGCTGATATAATACTTATATAATTTTAAATACATACTTATTATACATAGAAACACCCAGACACAGTGCAAACATTTGAATTCATCACACAAATATTTGCACTTCTTATAGTGTAGTTCTTATAGTTTCGGCAAAAGTGGCTGTGACATACGGACGGACAGACAGACATGACGAATTTATAAGGGTTACGTTTTTACGTTTTACGGAACCCTAAAAAAGTTCGTCATACTGCGCAAACACACATTTTATTGATAGTTATATTTAAATTATGGTTGTGAAAGCGATCGGCATAATTTTCTTTTCCTCGATCGCTGATCGTTATTTACGATCTGGCTCATAATAACCTTTGACTATCTTTATGAGGTCTACAAGGCGAAGTCGGTCACGACACTACCGATGACGTTACGATCCTACGTACCAACACACTGATGGCTAGTAGGAAGGCGAAACTTAGACCTCGTTCACATTGCGAGATCAGCTGCACTTGTCATGTTTATAATGTTTCCAATGCTAAGTGTTGGTATCTTCTTTCTTAAGTTATTGTACACATCGGATAGTAGGCGCGAGGATTAAGAAAAACTAATTAGTCCGTCAGTTAGATTAAGTATGAAAAATATTTTTCACGTATTCTTTCTTTTATTTTACAAACATTAAATTAAGAAAATACAGTGCCTAGAAGTTTCGAAGTTTCATTGAACGATTTTTACTAAGGCATGACGTCACAACGACTCCGGAAGTTGTATGATCTATAAATTTGTAGATTATTAATTATTGGATAAAACAAAAAATGCGTGTCCCATATTTTTTCGTAACCTACCTGACGGACTAATTAATTGGAATGGTAGTATACTACTTAAGTCATCATCCCAATTACAAGGATAAAGAGTTCAGGCACCAATCCGCCCCTCCACTCCCATCTGGCCAATGAGGCGTTAAGCGTTTTCAATATGCAAATAGAGCTAAAGATAGTTCACAATTTTCACCATAGGTGGCGACAATGTTTCATTTTGTTAAGAGAAATTTCACAAAATTAAACATTTACTCCGCCACACTTGGCGAAATTGAGAACTATCTTATCTCATATATCTTTTTGCATCTATAAAATATCTCATGGCGCTTAGACGGATGTCATACCTATTCTATATTACATTAATGTAATATATCGATATAGTTATCCCTTCACGTTGAGTGTTTGCTCGTTCCAAAATAGTATAACCTTAAGCCAACGTTCCGAAATCTATGTAGGTACTGTAGTCATTTTAGTTGGCATTGCACCAAATAATACAGATTTTTAAAACTGTTGTGTACTAATCTGAAGCTGTGGAATGCCTTAGCTAAGTGCGTGTTTCCGGGTGAATTCGCGTGTTTCTTGGTGTCTTGAAGTGTGGAATTAATCGGTTCCTTCTAAGTAAGCACGCTCCATCATTGACGGCGTTGTCGCTCAACATCAGGCGAGATGGCAGACAAGTGCAAACCTATCATTGTCATAACCAAACTTATAATGATCATCAAAATTTAACCCTCTCACATGAATCATTCATTAATTTCATGTAACTTCCTACAGTAATCAGCTGGTCCCCGATTATTGGTATGAATTCGCTGACAAAGCTATTTTACTGAGAGACGAGTTGTTGTCGAAATGGGACGTTTGTCCTGACCTCGTCTGATGGGAACCAATGATTTGGTCTAAGAGCACGAATACCCACGACGAACCTTTTTCTCTAGTCTTGAGGAGACGCGGTTGTACTTAAAAGTGATAAGTAGTAAAAGCTCACGATGAATGCAAATGAATATCATCTAAAGTGCCTTCAGAATAGGGTCCAACATTAGTTGTAAGTTTTTTGTCGCCATAAACGTTTGAGTCTGCAAAGCAATGCGAACGATCCCTTAACCTTAAATTGTGACTCCGAAACATTGTCCAAATGTACTACGCCACGTCTTCCTCATTACAGCAAAAAATAGATCAAACATAACGTCATAGATTTTTCACATATCACAAGCCATTACAGACTGTATATCTAGGTGATTTAGATTTATAATTGCATCGTAAAATAGCTAAATGGATGGTAATGTGCATGCGTGACCTTTAAATGCTACTTGCCCAGTTGAATGGATCCATTGCCCTATGGTTGACTTTGTACTAGCGGAGCTTGCTCTGAGGATACTAAGTTAACAAAATCTTTAGGGAACTTTTTAATTTTATATTCAGGAAGTGAAATGTTCACGTTTATGAATGAACCATTAATTAATACCACAGTATAAAGAAATACTACCAGTAATTAATCGCCTTTGATCTTGTGAGAAACACCAATAATGTCTAGACACGGGTAGGGTTGTCGCAATTTAAAAAATGTGGCACTAAAATAAAATGAAAACATACGGAGAACGTCAGCCCTGAGCCGCCCTTATGCAATACTAACATTGTAATTTGTAATGTAGGCATGAGCGCGATTCCCGTGTCTCAACCTGTACGGCCCGCACGATTGCCCCGTCTAGACGCCTTCGTCGAACGACTATATGATTTAATATACTGTGTTAATACTCACTCCAAACGTCAAGTTGAGTCGATTTCGATTTTCTTCAAAAAAAGAAGTGCTTCTTAGATTCGAAAATTCGAATTTTATCGAAATCGGTCAAACAGTTTTTGAAAAATCTAAATAGTAAACATAAAAATTAAGTATGACATACTTTTATTTACTACGAAATCTCGTGGTCGCATTGGAGTAGTGCGTTTAATTGGCTTATCATAAGGTTTAAAATTAGTTCAGTTTGTGAATTGTGGATTTGTAAATTGAAAGAGAGGTTTTGAGGAATTGCGGAAAAACAAATTCCTTTTTTTTCAACTGTTGCAGTTGGTTTACAGATAATTTACGTTTACGGATTGTTTTTGTATCATTAAAAGTACATTTTTCAAAAATCCTAAGTTGAATGCCGATATTTTGATTTGAGACAGACAGAAACACGTTATTGCACACCAGAAAAATAACATACGTAATATAAATAAACAATACGAACAATGACATAAAATATATCTAATGCTATAAATGGCGGCCTTGTCGCTAATAAGCTACCATTAATAACAGGAAAAGCTATTAAATGAGAATAGAGTCAGGGTATAGTGCGAAAGTAAACAACAAGCAGAAAAATAATATGTCGTCATGATCTCTCGATAAGATAGGTTTACAATAGGGTACAATCCTCAAAAAAACTAAGTAGCCCGTTAGTTAGATTGCCAAAAAATATTGTACACGTATTTTTTCTTTTGTTTCACAAACAAAAAATGACGAAGATACAGTGCTTCGAAGTTTCGCGTGACGTCACTTGTGAGTACGATTTTTACTCACGAGTGACGTCGCGACCCCCCACTCTCGGAAGTTTGATGGTCTATATCTTTGACGATTTTTAATATTATGAAAAAACAAAAAATACGTGTCCAATATTTTTCCATGATCTAGCTGACGGACTAATTAGGATGGTGTATTTTTGACCCAGTCCGGTACCCTATTGACCGCCATCTCGCCTGATGTTAAGCGACAATACGGTCTACCATGGATCGCGCCTACCAAGAAGAAACCGATTTGAAGACATCAAGATTGTAATATAATAAAAAACAACACTCAGGCAACGCATTCCTCAGCTTAGACGTTCTTATCACAAATGTAGAGTCAAACTTCTTCGTTCGAGTCTCTGGTACGCCAACGGTGACACGATGTCGCTTTTACGAGCTACTTAATACTATTAAACATAAACACATTTATAACTTAGATATAATTTAACCCTATTTGACTGATAATGATATGAAGTAATCACCAACTGAAATGGTTATTAACCGGCTTCAAAAAAGAAGCAGGTTCAATTTGGTTGTATGTTGTTTTTTGTGTTAGGCTATAGCTCCGCTAATTATTATTGTGAATCAATTTTGCATTCTTTTTTAACACGCTTTTATTAGCTTCACTCGTAACTATGTAACTATGTATGTATATATACTATGTAACTATGTATGTATGGACGAAAATCTTGGAATCATTAACCTTACATTCGAACAAGGTAAATTCCCAACCGAACTAAAGCAGTCTATAGTCAAGCCAATACTAAAAAAAGGTGAACCACACGACATGAATAATTACAGACCTATAACTCTAATTCCAGTTATATCGAAAATTATTGAAAAAGCTATGTTTGATAGAGTCTATAACTTCTTAGAAAAAAATCATGTGCTGAAACCGGAGCAATTTGGTTTCAGAAAAGGGAGCTCAACCACCTTAGCTTGTTTCCACTTAGTCAAAACTATCACAGAAAGTCTTAATGAGCGGACACCTATAGTGGCTGTGTTTTTGGATATGAGTAAAGCTTTCGATTTCGTAAATCACAAGAATCTCTTAAATAAATTAGAGAAGTACGGCATTCGCGGTAACGCTCTGGATTGGATTGCCAGTTATTTAAAAGACAGAAAACAATGTACTGAAATAATACAACTCGAGAAAAACACAAGACGTACTTACAAATCAAATTATACTCTCAACAAAAACGGCGTACCCCAAGGTAGCATTGGAGGTCCTCATCTTTTCACGTCTTATATCAACGATCTACCTGACGCTACTTCAGACAAATGTATTTTATTTGCTGACGACACAACTATTCTAATAAAATGTAATGACATCAGAAAATTTGAAAATGACATAAAAGGAGCAATCGACGATTCACTAATTTGGCTAGACAAAAACGGGTTGAATATTAACATTAACAAAACTAATTTAATACATATAAATCAAATGACATCAAAATTGACATACAGATGAATAATAATAAGATCAGCCAAGTAAATTGCACAAAATTTTTAGGCATTCATATTGACGAGCACCTAAATTGGAAAATACACTGTGCTGCGGTATGCGATAAACTGAATAGGTTCGTATTCGCTCTAAGAAGATTAAGGCAGGTTGTTTCTGAAAAAGCGTCGTTGTGTGCCTACCATGGGTATGTGTCATCTGTACTCAACTATGGGCTTGTTATCTATGGTAACTCGGTGGATATTGCAAAGGTCTTTAGAGTACAAAAAAAATGCATAAGAGCCGTCTAGCGTCTGCGGAACGCGTTCTCGAGCTCACTGTAGGCCACTGTTGAAACGGCTTGGAGTTCTTCCACTGGCCTGCATGTACATTAAAGAAATGTGTCTATTTGTGGTAAAAAACAGACAATGTTTTGAAAATTGTCAATCCAATCGACACGACAAATTAGTGTTTCCTGCAAATTTCAGATTAGAACTTTGCCAACGTAATTCATACTGTATGGCAGTGAAAATTTATAACAAGTTACCTAATGAAATGAAAAAGCTAACATATTTCAAATTCAAACACAAATAAACAGCTTATTTGCTGGATCACTGCTTTTATGGTGTTAATGATTATCTAAACTACAGGAAACCTTTCAATAACCAAGAACCTGTTTAATTTAAAATAAATGACTTTGTTCGTTGACAGTAACTTGATGGACATTATTACTTAAATTGACAAATGGGACATAAATAATAGTTTTGTAGTTTTGACATTGTTTTTTCTTTTTATTTGACATCAGAAATTGTATCTCGTTTGAACTGAATGCTGTTGATTTTGTAAATTAGTGTTGTCCAAGTAGGAAAAGCTAAAATATTATTATGCTTACTTTCAAATCATTTGCACGCCAGAAATGGCAGATTGTAAGGAAACACCATATTACTGTAATAACATCTCCTCTACCTACATTCTTGGCAAATAAAAAATTATTTCATTTATTTCATTTCATTTCATAATTTGACCCACTTCCCGGTCTTCAATTAGGATGAAATTTTGCACACGCTCTGAGTTCTGATGACAATACATGACAAGCTAAGAAACGTCATTACAAATCCAATATGGCGGCCTCCCCAAGATGGACTGGCTATTTGAAATCCACCCCCATGATATGGGTATCAAATGAAAGGGTTTGCTGTCAGGAATACGAAAAAAATAGTCACGTGACTTAAATCCAACATGGCGGACATCCAAGACGGCGGACTGGCTATTTGAAATGCACCCCCATGATATGGGTATTAAATGAAAGGGTTTGCTCAAAAACCGTACTTTTTAGTTTTTTAAACTAAGTATTATTCTTTTTAAAATGTCAACAAAAAACTAAAAATGCTTTATCATTTTTCTAGGCGATGCAATCATAGTTTCTTACGAAATTTTGTCTAGTGTCTGTATTTAATTTTAAATTGAAGTCGGGTTTTGTTTTTTTTTTTGGGAGAAAAATAATTATTTATAGCTTTTCTATCTCTCTATTTGTCATTTGAAGCTTTAACACGTGGTCGACTCCCATGACGATGTCAATAGGAAAACAACTGGTCTAGCGTCAATTAGACAGTTTTTATTAATAATAGTGGTGTAGTATGAAAGTAGTAAGTCATATGTGTAGGGTAATCAATATTCTTCAAATGACTCTGTCATTCGATTCCTTACTTATTTGACTGTATAATTAATTGCTCTGGCAATAATGTAAATGAGAATGTGACCACTATTTTGTTTCCGATCCATGGTAGTTTTTATTATGAAGAAATATGGAATATTTGTCACATGTTCACTTTTTATTAGTTCCAGTGGTCGCCTAATGGTCAAAAATCGACCGAAAGCAATACAAACAACATACATACATACTAATCTACACGCAAGATCGCTCTTAGCGATAAGGACGCCATTTGTTTCACTAGATTTAAGTATTTATCTTTTTGTGTTGTGAACAATAAAGTGTTTCTATCTATCTATTTAATCTACGAGCAACGCCCCGCGGTTTCACCCGCGTAGTTGCCAATCCCGTTATTTTTCCGAGATAAAAATAGCCCATGTGTTATTCAGAGTATTATCTATCTATGTACCAAATTTCATCCAAATCCGTTCAGCAGTTTTTACGTAAAAGAGTAACAAACATCCATCCATCCTTTACAAACTTTCGCGTTTATAATATTACTAGGATTGGACCACAGACTAAAGCAATAAACAAAAGAGTACTTATGTCAAATACATGGTATTGTGTGAAATATTTTTTTATTCCTTTAATGTATTTTTATGCATTGTTTTCCAAATATATTAGAATTCTGCACTCCTCCTCTATATGAACTAAGAATAAGTGTGCGAAAGTTCATACTCCTCCCGTGAAATTCGCTTAAAAGGGGTACAAAGTTATCACGCATTAATTTATAGATTTATTGAGATTATTTGTATCAGGCTGAAATAAAACATGACCGCTGCTCGTTTGACGTTCCATACATTACTCGTTTCATACTAAAAATATCAAAATTAGTTCTTTCAGTCCAGTCCGATTTGAGTTTCGGCCGCGTTCGGCGGCCTTTTTCAAGGAGAATGCAACCGCGTGACCGCTGCTCGTTTGACACTCCATACATTACTCGTTTCATGCTAAGAATATCGGTCCAGTCCGATATGAGTTTCGGCCGCGTTCGGCGGCCTTTTTCAAGGAGAATGCAAGCGCGTGACCGCTGCTCGTTTGACATGGAGTGTCATGTATGTTTTACATTACTCGTTTCATACTAAAAATATCAAAATTAGTTCTCAATTTCGCCAAAGGTAGCACCAATGTTTCATTTTCTTACAGACATTTGATAAGCATTATGTCAATGATTTAACATACCTAATACATTAATGCCTCAATGCCTCATTACAGATTAGTGAGACCTCGACTTATATATTTTGAGATGTCAAAACTGTACAAAAAAAACAGCAGATTTTCTTACTGTGCTTCATCGTTTAAGGAAGTGATAAATATGTACATAACTAATAACTAGTAGTACCCCGCTGGTCTACGCGCGAAGTTTCCGATCCCATTGTTTTCTTGCCATCAAAAGTAGCCAATCTAGAATAATCTAGAATATTCCTAATTATTCTAGACATATACTTACATACAAAACAGGTTTCAAACAAGGAAGGTTTAATTTTAGGAATGTTCTAGAATTTTCTAGAGCATGATGAATGGAATGGAATAGAAATTGATCATGACATTTTGCTTAATTGCCTTGTTTACCATGTTTTGAGGTGGGGCAGGATTCGCACCGGTTCTATGCTGTTTGGCTGACGCTACGTTCGTGTTATTTTTATCGTTTGCCTACAGTTTTTTTTTATCAAAACGTACACATATAGTTTGTTATGAGTCTGATAAACAATTGAATGTCATAGTAGTATTGCGTGTTTTGTATTTACTGCCATCGACATCGGTATTTTTAACAGACTTCTAAAAAGTAGTAGGTTGTCAATTCCGCTATATATGTTTTTTTTAATGTTACGCAATAGCTCTGCCAATTTCGAATCGATGTTGGTTTATTTTTCTGTGTTCGAAAGGTTGGGTTAATTCCCGAATGGTTCCTATAGGGTCATTCCATGAAAAACGCTACTGAAGGTGAAAATATAAATATCTTCTTATGACATTAAATTTGCTAAAGTTTGAAAGAAAACATTCCAATTTATAATGTGCTGCAAAAAAATCTAGAAGAAACGCGTAATTTTTTAATTTATTAGGCTTTAAAGTCTGTACTCAAGTGAACTAGCAGAATGAGCATTGTGCCTCTACTATTGGGGATATGAATTAAAATGTAACTGTCGATCTATCAGCGATTTTGCTATGTTGCGATTTTAGGTAATTTATCGTAGTGTTGGTGGACTGCGTCATAGTCCCGAAAAAATATACTTACATATATTTATCACGATATAATTATGTTTTCTTATTACTTGGGCACTGTAATAACCGAAACAAAGTAAAATTAAAAAAAAAAATTGGCAAATGTTGTTTGTGAACACGATTATGTAATATATATGGTTAGTACATATTATACTTTTGCAGGCCTGAAAGTTTTAGGAATGGTTCCCAAAGAAAATTCGCAGATTTTTCAAGAAATGTAGTAATACTCAGAGCATAGAGGCAAAATCGTGTAATACCCGAACGCACACTTTTCGACTTATAATTCAGTGTTTCGATATACTAAACTATAATAATTTTACATTTCAGATAAAACAACTAGAAATGTAGAGAATAGAGCGCTTTCATTATTAAAATATTATTACAAACCACAAAAAAATTAGACTTTTGTCGTACAAATGTAACATCCGAAACGATGGAATGACCCTATATAAAATTGATTGAAATCGGTGGACCGGTTTTTGTAAAATATCAACAAAGATTTAAAATAATCATATGTTGATGATAGGTATATTAGTTTATTATTAATTCTAATAAAAATAGTGAACTGTGTTATTTTACTTTTTAAATTTAACTCGTTTGCCTAATTTTTCAGTTAAGCAGTTATTTTCAGTTTGTTTTGAATCCGATAAACATAAACAATTGAATGTCATGGAAGTATCGCGTGTTTTATATTGACTGTCATTGTACTAAAGTCTTTTTAGAGAACATTATTTGAAACGATGCAATGAGGTCAATTGTTACATAATCTACGATGCCATCGGGCTATTAATGTCATAATAGATACAACTTTGGGATAGGTATATAATCACACTTATTATTATAAAGGCAAAAGTGTGTAGGTTTGTACGTATGAGTATTTCTCATTGCTTAATAGATTTCAAAGATATTAAATACTTTGTAGTACCTGGATTATTATAAAAGTTTTATCCCAAAACATTACTAAAAAAACAATAGAAGGAAAAACAAATGAATTACGGCTTTCAAAACACAAAAGCATAAGTTAATACGTGTGTATAAATTTGCAATTGGAATCCCTAACAAAAGAGGAGATATTTGAGATCAAAGTGGCCAGTACGACAAAATATTAATATTATTATTATATGTAAGGACCTAATACATTAACTCATGTCCGTCATGCAGGGACATAGCTGGGTATGTCTGGCGCAATATATACAATATACGGACATGATGCCCCTACCGACTAAAACCCCCATAGGTTTCTCCAGCCGTAGATCTAGACGTAGGTCGTGGTTTTCGAACCTATTCCATGTGTATCAAAATAATTACAATAATGAATGAATACAAGTATAATAAGATTTAATCCGTTTGTAGTCAGATATTATGAGTGTTGTGTGAGAAATGTCCACAGAAGTAAAAATACAATATTATATATGTACATTGTACATACTTACATACTTTAATACGGAAGCGTCTGTAACGGTAATAGTGACAGGTTATATTTAACATTAAAAAAAAAAAATTGGCAGTCATAGGAACTGCTGATACAAGTGAAAACTTATAACTCCATTTAGAAACTACGCAGGTGAAACCGGAGGACGTGGCCATGGTCGTGGATAGATAAATAGCCAATGGGAAATGCTGATGGCAGATGGCCATCTAGAAATGCGTCATATCGATATTTAGAAAAAAAAGGAAGAAGGAAGGAACGCAAAATAAGCTATAGACTTACGAAACAAATGCACGGTACTACTCCCAATGTGAATGTTACGGTATAAATGATAAATTCACCATTCTCTTATCGAAGAATGTGATAACCTTACCGCACCGCAGTAGATAACAATATTACTTACCTTAGGTATATTGTTAGTGTATCTTGGTCTTGGTTTATGTGCGGTTAGTAAGAGATTACCAAACAATTTTAGGATGAAAACTAGCGTGGTTATTACACATTTTAAAATAAATACACGGGTAACTCACGTATAATATAGTCAGAACAGTCCGACTCGAGTTTCGATCGCGTCCGGCGATCTTCTTCAAGGCGAGTGCGGGCGCGTGTTCGCAGCTCGTTAAGCACTGCGGGCAGCTGCACGGCGCGCACGGAAGCTTAACGGTTGTTGTGGGGGTGCAGGTGAGGGGCGCTGAGGGCTGCGCCGGTGTACACTGGAATTCTTCGTCAGGAAACTCTTAGTTCGTCAGAAAGTAGTGAGTACACAGTGAGCTCAGTGTGCTGCAATATTCCCGACGCGCAGCTCGCCAGCGACGAAGAGTTCCAGTGTACACCGGCGAAGCCCTGCCGCACCCCTTCACCTGCACCCCCACAACAACCGTTAAGCTTGCGTGCGCGTCGTGCGGCTGCCCGCAGTGCTAAACGAGCTGCGAACACGCGCCCGCACTCGCCTTGAAGAAGATCGCCGGACGCGATCGAAACTCGAGTCGGACTGTTCTGACTATATTATGCGTGAGTTACTAGTGTATTTATTTTAAGATTACTAAGCACTTCATACTTTACAAATTCTAATAATAATTTTATCAAGTAGGTACTTTACTTTTACATCATCGTTATTTGCCAATAACTGTATATTGATTGACATAGACCTTATTACACGCCACTGAGCTCGATCTACCTAGAACGGTGACTGCCGATCCGGAGACCCCGGGTTCAAAACTACGCGTAAGTACCACTGTCTTTTCGAAGTCATGTGCGTAATGCCGCTAACTTAAAACGGTGCAGGAAAACACCGTGAGGAAACCGAGATGTACCTAGAATTTTTCGAAGTCATGTCATTCACCAACACGCACTGGGCCAACGTGGTGGATTATGGCCTTGACTCTCTCCTTGCGAATGAAGGCTCCGAGTCCCAGCAGAAGAAACATTTAGTGGGCTGTTTATGTGAGCTCAATCGCTAGTTTGTTTTGTCAAATTTTTGCCCGCTACAATGGCGTCTTTGTCAAACATTGAAAAACTTTGATATGCTGCAAAATTCCTACTAATTTCAAATTGATTATGATTTGTGAATTAGGGGAGTGACGTGACCCTGCTCTGGTCTCTATCTGATCCACAATTAAAGTCTTAGCTATACAGCGTGGGAATGCCGCTAGCATGACGGGTACAATCTGGCGGGGATTTGACGAGAGCGGAGACTAAATTAATCATTGTTTATAATTCACATTTTAACTTGTAATTATAACTATAAGCAAAAAGAACTTTGTGAAATTTGAAGTTTAATTTATGTTTTCAATTTGTTGCAGGTAAGTTGAATCCGGAACATTGTAATTTGTAATTATAGAACGTCTGCACAGGTGGTAGGTATTGCCAAACATGCGGTTTTAAATGACTCCAAAGTTTATTGAACTTCTGAAAACTCTGTATTGAGTATTGTTTTTATATTCAAAAGATTATTTTCAGTATTAACAATGTAATCATCGTTTATAGTATTTTTCTGCCACCAGAAATATCTTATTGTACCTCTGTCACATGTCTTTGCGGATTGTAACTTGGAACAATATTTTTTTTAGTTTAGAGTGATGAGACGAGCAGAACATGTGCCTGATGGTAAGCAACATGCCTGCCGCATAACAGTGACACTCAGCTATTGGAACATGAAGAGTCCAAATCGTTACGCTCGTCACCCAGAGATACAAGATGTTTTATCTCTTTGTTCTGTAAATTCACTGGAAACGTTGCACGTTGCTGGTAATGTTTCCACATACATATATTATAGTTTGAATTATATATGTACTTAGTTATACCATAATAACATCAGATGTATGTCTTACTCGTATCGTTACTCTATATTAGAAAAAAACTATAATCGTAAAATCTACTGTGTGGATCAATGTTGAACAAAAACATTGTTCAACCTGTTTGCTAGTTGTAGTTGAGATTTGTTTTCGTGGTTTGAGTCTTGTAATCATGTATCAAAAATCATGCGTCAGTGGTATGATTAACTGTTTTGAGATCGAAGTGAAATTTAACTCGCTGAAAATATGAATACAAACTTGATTGGTACAAAAAAACTCAAGTTTTGGACAAAAACATCAGTGTGCAGATAGGCAGATACCAAGCTCTGAAAATACGAGTACAACACTTTTATTAAAACCTACGCTAAATAATTATAGTGATTATGGTTTTGATGGGTTGTTGAGAATAAAACATATCAATAATATAATCGAAAAAAAACCCAACAACATCAACATACTTAGTAATCAGAAAGTTATAGAAAATATATTAATCGATTTTGACATTGGCCAAATTAAATTTTAAAATAAAATAAAGTTGTACAGCGTAAAACGTTACATTTTTGTTGCTTCACGAAAAACATGCTCGCGGTCGCACTGTTCTCAACTGGACGTCTACTCTCTTTCTACGAAAACGTAATTTCGAAATAAACTCGAGACTTTCCAACTGCGATTCCACTTCAATCCGTCGTTTTGTCCGTTTAAATGTTCTACGCCTACTCTAATTAGAGTATGCTTAAAATATTTAAACGTCAAACAATGTTGTATCGGACAAAACGAAGAAGAACGAGAGCAGGAAAGTCGCGAGTTTTTTTTCGAAATTACGTTTTCGTAGAATTAGAGTAGACGTCCTGTTCTCAGATGTAGTGCCTGTGGCGCTCGTTGTACGTTGCTTGATATTTATACACTGATTGTCATATTATGTGATTTCATAATATCATTTAATTTCTTCCAAGATTTTTACGTAACAAAAACATCATATATTTGTATTATTTAATTAACAAATAGGCATAACAATGTAGTTAATATGCTTTGACCTTTGATAATTTTGCTTTGAGCTGCGACCAGATATCTCTTTTAAACTTACGTTTCGTGAATTGTTAATTTGATATTTATGTACATAAATACAAAGTTGCAATTACGTCATTATTGTGACATAAATCACTTCGGCTTAGTAGTTGAATAACTTCTGTTCTACGTTTAACAAAAGGTGCGCTGTAGGTGGAGGTCAGGGGTTACTGTGTCGTAAGAATAACGTTGTGTTATATAGGGTACGTGTAGCTAAAAATATATGTATCGTGTTTACAGCTGATTTTTACTGGTTTATAACATTGATGTAATAATGACAAATTTAAAACCGTATTTGAACTCTTTAGAGATCTGTTTACATTAATATTATGATTCTTAAAATAAATGTACATTTTGAGCTCAAAACCTAAAATTTAACTAGTTTAGGTGGAAGTTTGATTTTTAGGGTTCCGTAAAACGTAAAAACGGAACCCTTATAGATTCGTCTGTCTGTCTGTCCGTCCGTATGTCACAACCACTTTTTGCCGAAACTAGGAGAACTACACTATTGAAACTTGGTAAGTAGACGTATTCTGTGAACCGCATTAAGATTTTTACAAAAAAAAAAAAAAAATTAATTGATTATTGCCCCCCATACTGAGAACTGAAACTCACATTTTTTTTCTTCAAACCTACACGTGTGGGGTACCTATTTATCGATAGGTCTGCAAAAATGATGTTGAGGCATAGAATAGATAATACAGAGGCTGGTTGAGGTTTCTAATACGACTGCCTGCAGTCGAATACGAATTCGACTGCCCTCGTGGCTTAGTGGGTAGTAGCTCTGCCTGCGAAGCCTGCGGGCCGTGGGTTCGATCCCCACCCAGTGCAAATATTTGTGTGATGAATTCAAATGTTTGCACTGTGTCTGGGTGTTTCTATGTATAATAAGTATGTATTTAAAACTATTTAAGTATTATATCAGCTATCTGGCCGCCATCACACAAGCTTTGGGGTCAGATGGTGTTGTGTGTGAATTGTCCACCAATATAAATATAATTTTTGTCTACACTGAATAATCTGCGCGAGAGACACTTCCAAAGTGGTAAAATGTGTGGGGGACACACTATCCTTCTAAAGTAAGATAATGAAAAAACTAAAAAAAATATATGATGTACATTACCATGCAAACAACCAACGAAAATTGGTTTGAAAAAAAAAAAAAATACCACTTGGCCACTTAATTAATAATAATTACATTGTGATGTAATTATTAATAAATTAAATTCGTCTTAAAATGCCAATATATCCCAGTAAGGAAAGCCCTAGGTCGTCACAGTGGTGATTAACACCAGATAAGAAACGTTCAAAATCAGAACTCGGGAAAAAAAATTCGAAGTAGTACTCTCCTCAATATGGTCAAAACTAATTAAGAATTTTGTGCCCGACTGATGAAATCGCAAAATAGAGATTTTTTGTAGGTTTAGTCCTGTGTTTATCATAGTATACCAAAAACAAACCAAGAAATCCACCAAACTAAGTAAAATTTTGTAAGTATCAGGATCCCTGTTAAACTGTCCTACTAAACCAACATTTCTTTTCAACGTACTCTCGACAACTGATTGGAATCTACACTTATCTTTTTTCTCTCTGTCACTCTGATTGTATAGAACTTACCGTAGTTCATGATTATAGTATCAAAGTACTAACTATACGTGTATCGCAAATGAGAACCGATTTCAGGGAGGTTATCCAAAAAACAACTATAGTTCCCAGACATTGAATATCGCGTCCGGTTAGGAACCTTCCGAATGCCTCCAGAATACAACACCGTATTATATTTTTTAGAATTAAAATAGACACGGCAAAATGTTTGTTTGGCTAGATTTCAAGAAACGTTACAAATTCGAGATTTGGTTATTAGTGAATAATGAGTCAGTTTTGAGTCTTCCATATGATTTTCACTGATCGCCACGTAAGTAAAACCACGTGCCTTGGCTGAGGTGTCCATACTTCCTGCTACCCTCAAGGAGATCTTCAGGATAACAAATCTTCCGCCAAAAGAGGACGAACTGAGGGTGGGATATCAAATTGTATAAAAATAAAAAAGAAAAGGTTAATGTCTAGACACGACTTTTCATATATCTTAAGAAAGTTCATGGGTAGTTCCATTACTATCGCTCTCTATTGAAATTGAATTTAAAAAAAAACTGAAAATAAAAAACAACTGGCGACCTTATTGGTAAGAGCGATCTCTTCTAGGCAACCTTAGGATGGAAAGTAGATATGGATACAGTACGACGAGGGAATGTAAATAATGACTAAGTAAATAGGTAACTTCTAAAGTAAATATGAACAAATACTTGACTATAACTAAAACTAGCTTTGTAATGATTGATAATATTACAACGATATAAATCAATCATATACTGATCCCTGAAATGCAAAATGATTTTAACGGAAAAAGAGCGTAGGACGTTTGCTAGCACGATGGGTCGACAACTTTCGGACGGTCACGGGTCACGGGTCACACGGTCATTCGGGAGATGAGATTAATGCAGGATCGGGCTTTAACATACACAGGCTTTCAAAGACCGACCACTGACTCTCCATATTATGGGATAGACGAAGAAAATTATATCACCACTATTGTCCACTATACCTGACCACTTTTTACTAACAGCGCCCTGGGCTTCCACCCGCGTAGTGCCCGTTCCTGTTATTTTCCTTAGATGTCAGATGACTTATCTGATATTCCAGACTATAATCTATTTGTATTCCAGATTTTAATTATATCCTTTCAGGCGTTGCGCCGTGACGGAGCAACAAAACATCTTAACATCCAAACTTTCGTATTTATAATATTAGGGAATGTCCCGTTGTCCTGAATTCTGAAATCCTGAAGTCATGAATGTGGTCACTTTAGCCATGCCCAAAAGAGGATAAGACTCCGTCCTTAGTCGAGACCTTTATCTTGATCGACTTACGTACCAACTTTACCACATTTGGAAATTTAGCACTGTAATGACTGCTGGTAATGCTTGACTGATGATGATTGGATCAGGGTACTGGCCTTCGCGAAGGTCGGCGAGGAGCGCTGACTTTACGCTTAACAGTCAAGGTCTTCTGCTAATTTGTACTCTTCGACCTTTCGACCATTTCTTTTTCCGATTAAACTCTGCAACTGTGCCCGTGTAAATACAGTTTACTCCTTTGGTAGTATTTTTTGAAATCTTAAAGAATGCTACCAGAAAACAATCATGAATTTCAAATTTAAACTCTGCGGTCAAACTGCGTCTTTCAGTGACCCAAAAATCTTTCGAGGGCATGCATCATCCACCGATTCGCATTGGGATAGAATGGTGGATTATGGCATTGACTCTCCTTGCGAAAGAAGGCCCCGAGTTCCGGCAGTTTTAGTGGGCTGTTTGTGCATTCTACCTTCACAATCAAAAGTATAGGCTGCTTTTATTAATTTTAGGTCTATCTTTACTACAAGAACTGGGACTGCTATAAATGGCTTGGCTGTGAATAGACTTCTGATGATTTATCGGGGTAATGGACGTCTTGAAGGCCGGGCACTGACTTGACCGCTTTTCTGTCAAGGTCTTCTGCTTATTTGTACCTGGTACTGAGATCTTTTCTTTTTAAGACTCGACTATAAGTGGCTTGGCGATCAAGTGCAAACCTATGGTTAAAAAACCATTGCTGAAAAAACTGTCCTCGTTTACAAGCTCCATCAGATGAGTTGTGATCTCATCTGAAAGCAACTGGTAGGCGGGATGCCCTAGACCTAGACCAATGCCAGAAGAAGGACTTTATAATATACTTGTATATAAGGAAAACATGGCATTAAAACATCCTATGGAATCTTTTTGATGTCATGGCAATGTCTTGTGCTGATCGACGAATTTGTCAGTTTACACGGAAACATGTTGCGCGAAACTGCATCGAAATATCGGGAACAACCGCGGTAAATATCCCGTAATTAATAAAACTAGGTAGTTCCTTGATGCTCGTATTTTACCAGATCCGTGTTATATGGTCGATCAACATTCAATTACATGTCACATATGACCAATTAATCATTGCAGTCAAGGTCTAAATAATTAACATCTCTTCCGTGGTATCGTTTAATCGTTTGACCTCTCGCTCGCGCGTACGACGTACGGCCCTTGAGTGAGGGCAATGCAACGCAACGCTATAGAAGTTCACACGGCCAGAAAACTGGATATATGCTACGGCCCATTAAAGGAGAATCTAATTACGAGGGTCCATGTATGTCAGTAAGTTATAGCGCGTACGCATGAGGAAATGCGTTGAACGGTCCCTTGATATTGGTTTCACTTTAGTTCTAGTCTATTTTTGTTGTCCAGTCTCACTTAGATTGTTTTATAATGTGATAGAGTCATCTTTCTGGATTCTGATTTTTCTGGGGGATTTTATCTTTTTATGCAAATGAGCTTTATCCTGAGTACAAATTTGTAAGTTGTGCTTCAAACCGGAACACAGACATTACTGCTTGGCGGTAGAATAACAAGCAACGGTGTGATACTTCCCGAGATCCCGAGGCGGACTCTGCAAAGGGTCCTACCACTACAATTATTTAGAATGAAATAATTTAAGTTAATACGAGGGTCAAACTGAAAGTTCTTAGAACTGGCCACTTATAAACAATATAATAAAAAAAAAAAAACTATAATTTGAAAATAGAACTCTTTGCCAATATTACTGAGTATATACTTCATTCATTTGTCATTTGTTTTACGATTTGGCGGCAAATTGAAAATTGTCTGTGTCACGTCAACATGAATTTAACACGAGAAAATTTTCGTGCAATGATTTTTTATGACTTTCGATGTCATTTAAGTCAACAAGAAAGTTATGATAGACTACGATTGGCCTTTCACGATGAAGCCCCATCTCGTGCGACTGTTTACAACTGGTTTAATGAGTTTAAACGTGGTCGCACTAATCTCACTGATGTTTTACGTGAGGGACGGCCTTCTACGGCGACGACTGAAGATAACATCTGTGTTGTGCGGCGTATGATAGAGACTGACAAAAGAGTGACCTATCAGCAGATTCGGACAAGCTTAGGCATCGGTATGAGTCAAGTGCACAAAATCCTACACGAACATTTAGCGGTCATGAAGATTTACGCCCGGTGGATACCTCATAATTTGACTGAGGCTCAAAAACTCCATCGTGTGGATTGGTGCCGTAAAATGATTGAAAGATTTAACGGAGGTGACTCAAATGCTGTGTTCGACATACTAACAGGTCACGAAAGCTGGATTTACTGTTATGATCCTGAAACCAAAAGACAATCTGCTCAGTGGGTGTTTCCTTTCGAGGAGTTGCCAACTAAAGTGAAGAGAGATCGAAGTGCGGGGAAAAAAATGGTGGCCTCGTTCTTTGGAAGGATAGGTCATTTCGCAACAATTGTGTTAGAGGATCAAAAAACAGTTTCTGCAGATGGTACACTACCAATTGTTTGCCACTTGTCTTGGAAAAAGTTCGAGAGAAACGACCTCGCAGTAGGATTCTCCTTCACCACGACAACGCCTCATCGCACACCGCCAAGCGAACGATCGACTATTTGGCGACATCAAACGTTGAATTACTGGGTCACCCGCCGTATAGCCCCGACCTCGCGCCTTGTGATTTTTATTTATTTTCAAAAATTAAAGAAAAACTTAAAGGAAAGCGGTTTATGAATGCTGAAGAAGCGATGGCTGCGTATCGCGATGCCATTGAAGAGATCCCTAGGGACGAGTGGGCAAAGTGCTTTTCCCAGTGGTTCCATCGCATGCAGCGGTGTATTGACGTGAATGGACAATATTTTGAAAAGATATAATAAAACTAATAACTGGCTAATGTAATCAGTTTTTGATTTTCTAAGAACTTTCAGTTTGACCCTCGTATTAGTAGTGAAAATGTAGAACTAAAACTGCACTACAGTCATCTAGAAAGTTTTCAGGAACTATTTTGTTTTCTGCTAAAAATTACTCATTGTAGGTATATTGTTAGAACTTACAACTTTATCAATTCTATTAGGATGGGCAATCTCCGTAATTATGAGTAGAAAGATATCACACCGATATAAAGGTGAAAGTTTGTCGGTTTCTAAGCGTGTATGTTTGTTTTCATGTATCTGTGATGCTTGAAAGGATACGAATGAAATTAAATAAATACGAGTACATACTTGTTCTATTAAAGACAGCGGTAGCTAAGCCGCGTATTATAGCGCGGCGCGCAGCTAGTCCTACTATCCTTCTAATATTATAAGTGTCAATGTTTGGATGTTTGTTGTTCAATGCGTTGCCTGAGTGGGTTTTCCCTGTTAGTTAAAATAAAAAATATTTAATTCCAAAATACAGCACAGCACAATACAAAAAAGTTACAACCTTTGTGCCTTCAAATCGAGAGTGAATCGGTTTCTTCTAGGTAAACACGCTCCATCGTAGACCGCATCGTCGCTTAAGGTGCTGACAACACATAAATGAAATTCACAAATTCAAATTTAAGCCACGCCTCTTAAAACTTCGATAAGACAGCGCCCCCACATGCAAACCGCGTTCAGCCGACGACATTATTAGTTAGTATTGATGGAAACAAAAAGCTACCGCGCGAAGATCATAGATGGCGCTTTTTAAAATATTTTGTAATTTAATTCAATATCTTTTTGCACTTTTTCAGATTGTGAAGAACATTATCGAAATTTTATGAGTAAAGCCTATAAATAATAACTAACTTTCCACCGCTTACAGACATAATGAGATTTCTTTTCGCCAGATTGTCTAATTTTTGTCTAATGATTTTAGTGAATGTACGGTATACAATTACAATAATACACAATTACTAATTAATTTATTTTATACACAAATTTAAACCGACTTCGAAATCACCAATAGGCACTCGAAAAATAAATTAATTTAATTATTATAAGCGCTACTCACTCATCTATTTGAAGTCAAATAGATTTATTCGACACGAACATTAATTGCATAAAAGTAGCTACAGCAAAAAGCCAACATTACATAGTGTTCCCATTCCCAGGCGGTCACCCATCTAAGTACTGACTACGCCGGCCGTTGCTTAACTTCGGTGATCGACGAAAGCTAGTGTTTTCAACGCGCTATGAACGTTGTCAATCATTAAATACGTATATTTAAATACAACCATAATAGTTATCATCATCATCAATAGAGGAGCCCGCGAGTTAATAATCCACAACTATTGCTCATTACAACACGAAAAACAAGATTTTACAACAATACCATTTTGCTGCTTTGTAACGAAAGGTCCACAAACAAAATTTTACAAAATTATTTTTATTTCAAAAGTTATTATTATGTTTTAAAAATGTAAAACATCGAAACGTTTGTAAAATGAAACATTTATAAACTGTAATGGAAGAGGTTTTGGAATAGGCTTTTGTACTAAATTTAAAAAATTGGTTAATAATATAGCTTAATGTTGATAGTATTCCGAAACATCTATATTTTTGAAAAAAACTTACATTTACAATAATATGTGTTTTGCATTTCAAAAAAAATATATAATTTAAAAACTCAAAAACCCGACTGCGTAAAAAGTGAACCAAACTACGTTCTCGCATACTAAAAAAACTGAAAAGAATAAAACAAGCATTTAGATTTCTGGTGGTCTAGAATTCTATAATATGTTATTGTATTAATACTATTGAAATATATGCAATATTTTCTAATAAAAAAACATTACAACTGAAGAGTAATATCGAATAATAATGGATCCCGTCCATTATTATTCGACATACAATGTAATTGTTCAATGGATCCCGACTGTTCAGTTGTAATGTTCTTTTATTAGAAAATATTGCATATATTTCAATAGTATTAATACAATAACATATTATAGAATTCTAGACCACCAGAAATCTAAATGCTTGTTTTATTCTTTTCAGTTTTTTTAGTATGCGAGAACGTAGTTTGGTTCACTTTTTACGCAGTCGGGTTTTTGAGTTTTTAATTTTTTTTTTTTTTTAATACTTTTTAGTTATGAACAATGTTGTGAATGTTTGCTCAACATAATAATATGCATCTTTTGGTTGCTGACCAAATGTCTTCGTTTCTACTGATATAATATGTAGGATTTTCTACTGCATGTAATTCATATTTATAGTTTTGTGTTAGTATAGGTTTTCGATTGACGTTGAGTACCTACTAAATCGTTTGAAGTTGGAGATGGGCGACCGAGGCGGAGCAATCCGAGAGCAGTTCCGTGTTCCCACTATCAGCGGCAGAGTTGAAACCCCATAGAGGTTTATTAGTAGATAGGGGCACCATATCCATACATGATATAGAGTGCAACATAACGCGGCTGTGTCTCCCGGGCGGAGCAGTAGGGTATGCGTAAATACATTTCCTGCACGTACGAAAAAAAGATAATCCAATATACCTACTAGCATAGATCGTAGAACGCAAGATGGGCCCCATCCCAAACTTCACGGCGCACGCAATCATGTCAACGTTGGGAAGAGTGAGCTCACTCTTTCCGTTCTAGTCGGTTGCAGGACATGGTGGACGCCGGACGTTTTTACCTATCATTATTCGGTGTCAGCAACCAAAATAAGTAGAACCACAGCAAATCTCGCCGCTAGCGATTATAGGGGTCAAGTAGATTGGTTGTTTGTAAACCACTTACGATACATACAGAGACGCAGTTTATTACCAATTTCAAGGTGCTCAGGGCACATCTATTGATTTATATCGATGGCTACTAGATACATTAGTATATATAATGTTCATCCACATTCACACGTACAGTTAGTTATACGAAGTTTTCTGCTACCTAAAAACCTATAAATGTGAGAATGGTTGTTACTCAACTTTAAATCGATATACATCCTAAACGAAGCCTCTAAGCCCATACAAAAATACAAAAAATAAATAACTTTGATAGCCCATAATTCAGCTCCGATATTACCTAGAGCAAATCTGATTGCACATTATATATAGCGTCAAGGTTATTCACTGATATAATAAAGTGATAACAGATCTTTGGCCGCTAAAAAAAAACAACGCCACTAGTCCATACAAACGTACCGAAAACCGAAACGCCTTTGTTGTTGTCCAATTTCACTGATTATGTTTATATTTGAAGAAAAAAAATGTACAATAAATTGTACAAATGTATCTAGAATAAATTATGGCTGGTCTCACACGCCACACGCACCACTGTAGTTTTGAACTTTAAAAAAGTGATGAAGGAAAACATCGTGAGGAAACATTAAGTGTGGTGGATTAAAGCCTGCATTATCCTTGCGAGATAAGGCCCCGAGTCCCAACTGTGGGAAAATTTAGTGTGTTACATGGGAGTGTTACGGCTAGTTGGGATAACGGCAACTACTGATTCAGAGCCTCTCGTTCGAATCCAACGCGTGCGCACCACTGTCTTTACGGAGTCATGTGCGTAATGCCGTTAATTTAAAAACAAAAAAAAATAATAATAGAATGGTAGAGAAAATAGGTAGGTAAATAATGATTAACTTATGTTGAAAGTTTCATTGACACTTCTTATATATGCACTTGATTACCACGGATTATTACCTAGTTTAAAACACCAAAACTTTTGCCTGTCGACTATTGGTAAATTTTATTAGACTGTCCGCGCACTAATGGGGATTAGGTCATAGTCTAAACTTTACGTCAATTTTATTAATATAAACTTCAGATTCAGATTCTTTATTTCAGACCTTAGGTATAACAGATATACACTTGGTAGCGTCATTTACAAAATACAAAGAATAGTTTAAAAAATTCAACAAATTTAAATTATACTATACAAATTTAAATTATATTCAAGTTATAAAGAAGTATATAAAAGAAAATAATTTAAAAATAAATAGCGGCTATTCAGTTGGGCCTAGTCAGTTCAATGCAGCGATAGAGAGGCGTTGTCAGAATGTATGAAAACGACAGAATTATATTAAAACTTGAATTTTAAAAAAATATAAAAGAGATATTACAAAATGTATGTCAATGTACGTGTAGAAAATGATTTTGTCCAATTATTTTTGTCCTTTAAAAATTGTTTGTCTTCATAGTACTAAGCCCTGCATACCAGATATTTTTTGACTTCATTTTTAAACTTTGTCTCATTTAGGCTTGTTACCTTTTCTGGAACAATGTTATAATAACGAACACTGTTTCTTATGAAAGAAATGTCCGTCTCGTGTAATCTACAACGCGGATACACATGTCTATTTTTATAATGCGATGCATCGGACTTATTAGCATAGTGACATCTATTTTTTCTAGCATACATGATGCACTCATATATGTAAAGCGATGGCACTGTGAGGATTCCAATTGTATTAAATAAATCTCTCAAAGATTGTCTCGGGCCTAACTTATAGATAGCGCGTATTGCTCTCTTTTGTAGCACAAATATTGTATTTCTGCCGCCGAACCCCACAATAATATACCGTAAAACATTATGCCGTGGAAGTATCCATGGTAAACAAGCCTGGCAGTTGCCACATCTGATATTCCTCTTATTTGGCGAACAGCATGTGCAGCTGAACTAAGTTTGTCCGCCAATTTATTTATATGAGGACTCCATTGGAGTTTGGAGTCAATGATTATTCCTAAAAATAACGTGGATTGGATTTGTTCAATTATTTGACCTTTTATAGCTATTTTCACGTTAAAGTTTTGTAAATTTGACAGTGAAAAACGTATGCGTTTTGTTTTTCCCGGATTTAAAGCTAAGTTGTTGGCGTCGAACCAGTCGCTCAAAATATTTAAATTTTTATTGATACAACAGTAATCCATTTGCCCCCCTCTCTTAACTTTAAATAACACAGAGGTATCGTCTGCGAATAAAACAATTTAAACTATGATAATAGTGTCAATGCTATACGTCACCACATTCGAGATAGTATTAGCACGAAATTTTGGTTTCTCTGCCGCGAAATCAGATTCTATTGCGTCCTTTCTAACCTACAGCGCGACCGCGTCGTAGCTCGTGACGTCACACGGTGAACGCGCCGCGCGGCTTTTTGATTTTTAATTAGTAATTTTAAAATGTTCACAGATTCGTCATTTATTGAGATATCCAAGTATTTTTTGCAGTTTGTATAATTTATTTCTATTATCTTTAAATCTATGTAATCATTTTTTGATTTTATCCAATTGGAAACTTCCTTATTGTAAAAAAGTGTCATTAATACAAAACTTCGTCGATTCGACGAGTCATGGTTGCTGGTCTGGCTCTCACAGGCCTCCCATATAAGAAATATTACCGTGTGTTAAGAGGGCAACGGCCCAACTAAGACTATACGGAAGCAGCAATGGGTGCGACAGCGCACTTAAAATTTAGATATTTTTTTTCACATTCGCATCGTCGATCCGACGAAGCTGGGTAAGGTTAATGGGTTTTAGAGGGCTAAGAGACTAATTACACGGTATTTTTACATGATACATAAGATATATCAAATGTATATGAAATAAGCCAAGTGCAAGTCGAATGAACGAATGAAGTATCCCGTACCAATATCTATGAAAACGGTAAAAATCATGTCTATTTTATACAAACCCCGCTTCCACACATTTATATTAATTTTATTCTTATGATTATTAATTTTAACACAATGTAGAAATAATCAAGTAATAGCCAATTAAAATACATAGAGAATGGTAGAAAATCGTCAGAAGTAGGAAAGTTTAAAAATAAAATAACTGAATTTTGAGTTGTGGCTCTTTTGTCTCAAAGCAGCGATTTATTCAATACATCGCCAAATCTAAAAATGTAGTATTAAAGAAATGACGTCTCTTGCAAAATTAAACTACGTAGGGCCATCTTTCCGCTTAATCATCAGACCTGGTTACAATCTGCGTAAGCAACCCACTATTTATTCTCACTGCTGGGACTCTGGGCCTTCACTCGCAAGGAGAGATCTAGGCTGGGGCTAGGTTATAAATCCACCACGCTAACCAAGTATGGGTTGGTAAATGTCACATGAGGTGTACCTACACTCTAGGTACTTACATGTCGGTTTCCTCACGATGTTTTCCTTCATCGTTTATAAGTTAGCGGCATTACACGCTGACATCGAGTGGTGCGCGTGGGGGGTCCGAATCGGCAGTCACCGTTCTCCCGAATAGATGAGCCATAACGTAGACTTTAACAGCGTCTTAGAATTTAACACCAATGTACTCGTTTAATTACTGTCATCCCTTAACCACCTTCCAGCACCTTCATCAGACCCTGGTTACCATCTAGCACCAAAGTACTCGTCAAGACAAATCAAATGATCCCAAGCTCGATGGGGTTATTGGGGTTACGTCGTTTAATTGCTGGGTTCCTATGACCACCTTCCAGTTCCATCATCAGACCCTGGTTGCCGTCTAGCACCAAAGTACTTCTCAAGACAAATCAAAAGAGCCCAAACTCGGTGGGGATATGTCGTTTAATTACTGAGTTCCTATGACCACCTTGCAGCTCCATCATCAGACCTTGGTTACCATCTAGCACTAAAGTACTCGTCATGACAAAGAAAACGAGTCCAAACTCGGTGGAGCTATGTCGTTTAATTGTTGAGTTCCTATGACCACCTTCCAGCTCCATCATCAGACCTTAGTTACCATCTAGCACTAAAGTACTCGTCAAGATAAAGAAAACGAATCCAAACTCGGTGGAGCTATGTTGTTTAATTGTTGAGTTCCTATGACCACCTCCCAGCTCCATCATCAGACCTTGGTTACCATCTAGCACTAAAGTACTCGTCAAGACAAAAAACGAGTCCAAACTCGGTGGAGCTATGTCGTTTAATTACTGAGTTCCTATGACCACCTTCCTGCTCCATCATCAGACCCTGGTTACCATCTATCACCAAAGTACTCGTCAAGACAAAGAAAATAAGTCCAAACTCGGTGGGGCTATGTCTTTTAATTCCTGAGTTCCTATGGCAACTTTCCGGCTCCATCATCAGATCAGCATCATAAAATTTTCATACCATTGTTTGCAATAAAATTTACACACGTACCTATAATGCGAGATTTCAACTTTTTGCAAGATTTGATAATAAGCATCCGGTTTCGTAGTAACTATTTTCTAATCTGTGGCTTCGGGACAGGTGAAACTAAATTTTAATATAGTATAAAAGCTTGAAAACATCGGAGAAAGAATCTAACAACAATGTTATGAAAAAAAACATGCAAAAAGATTTCACAGTGGTGAGGTTCGATCTCAGTGTTACATGCGTCCACCGCTGACGTACGTTGCTCACTAACCGTTGAGCCAAACTTCCTGACTACTAAGGTGTCAAATTTTTAGACCATATGAACTCAATTAACGTTAGTAAGAATTGATCATTTTTAGGGTTCCGTAAAACGTAAAAACGGAACCCTTATAGATTCGTCATGTCTGTCTGTCTGTCTGTCTGTCTGTCCGTCCGTATGTCACAGCCACTTTTTGCCGAAACTATGAGAACTACACTGTTGAAACTTGGTAAGTAGATGTATTCTGTGAACCGCATTAGGATTTCAACAGAAAAATTAAAAAAAAAGAAAAATTAGGGTTGCCCCCCATACTGAGAACTGAAACTCAAAATATTTTTTTTCATCAAACCTACACGTGTGGGGTATCTATCGATAGGTCTTCAAAAATGATGTTGAGGTTGCAAAAATCATTTTCGTCTACACTGAATAATTTGCGCGAGAGACACTTCCAAAGTGGTAAAATGTGTGTCCCCCCCCCCTCTAACTTCTAAAGTAAGAAAATGAAAAATCTAAAAAAAATATATGATGTACATTACTATGTAAACTACCAACGAAAATTAGTTTGAACTCGATCTGATGAGTAGTTTTTTTTTAGTACGTCATAAATACACTATTATTGAAACTTCGATCAAAGTTACAACGAACTACAAGAACTATGTGTTCTATGTATATAATGTTACTTGCTGCAACGGAACCCTTCATGGGCGAGTCCAACTCGCACTTGGCCACTTTATTTTTATTTATTGAATATTGAACGGCGTACGGAGCAAAGAGCGACGTGCGTCCGTATAGCAAGACGTCTCTTCCGACACTGTCAGATCTTATAAGAGTGAAAGAGAAGGAAGATGCGATACGTTTCGACTTTTTAAAAACAATTAAATAAGTGTGAGTTTTTTAATTAAACCAAAATATAAACCAGCAATGTCCTTTGTCAAAATATAATACGTCATAATTTAAAAAATTACTAGTGTCCGTCTCCTAATTACACTGATATCTAAGTCTAAAACTAATTTTTAGAGGGTTGTTTACGAATTTTTTCTATCGTGATTTTTTTACCAAATCTTGTATTTATGACCTCGGGTCACTCATAAATATGTTCAAGAATAACATATATTTTACTCATTATCTCAAACCATACACATTTTGCTAAATTGGTATTGAAAAAAGTGCCATTTGGCTGTTGTCAGCGTCTTAACATCAGGCGAGATGGCGGTCAAGTGTAAACCTATAAAAGTTAAAAAATAAAAATCACGTTGTAACGTCTGAACGAGTGCAATTTGGAACATAGACAGATTATAGTCTGTAAGAACACATAGGCTACTTTTAATCCCGGAACCAACGGGAACGGGTACTGAGGGTCGCTTAGTAGTAGATACATAGACGAGTATAAATATGTAGATACTATACGCTTATAAATACCCAAATCGACTCAACGTAAACTTGTCTAATATCTCCAAGGATTCCTATGACAGGGCTTACGTTACTACTGGAAATGGGAACATAAATAAACAGAACATAATCAAGTAAAACGTAAACAAACCTGCATTTAATATAACGCTAATCAATCACCTCCACTCACCTTGGTCTATCATAGAAATAGGAAAAAAACTTTAGAGTCTGCTGTAAACACCTTTCTACGTCAATTGAAAGGTCCCATAAATAGACACACCTTCTATTTATTTCTTATGAAACGGTTTATTTGAAGGTGCTAATTTGTGTGCGAGTCATTGAAAGGGAAAAGGTATTTTTATATTTTAATATTGCAATAAATTTATTAAAAAAAACTTGACTCTATTCTGACGTCACGTCGTAAAAGAAACTTGACACACATTTTTAGATACTCATATTACTTACCATAAGCTTTATTAATGTACCTACCTAGTAATGTTTGTTTATAACGTGTTTATGTGATAATCTACTTGACGTATAAATCGGTTTTACCTATAAATATGAATATTCTATCGCCAATGGTTTGAAGGGTGATGTTTCCAAAGAAATTACTGGGCAAACTGATAAATTATTATCAGCTATCTGGCCGCCGTAGTACTTACTTACAAGCTTTGCTTAGTTTGGGGTCAAATGTTGTTGTGTGTGAATTGTCCACCAAAATTTATTCATTTATCTTCTATTTTCGGTTGAACGCAGTGCAATGTTACCAGTAAACATTCCCCGGTGACGCGTCAAGTTCCAAGATGTCCAATATAAGAAAAAATAATCATATAACAATATTATGTCAATTTGTTAATTCATAAATAACAATATTCTAAATTACACAGGTAGTTTTACTTTGGTAGTGGTAAGACTCTTTGCAGAGTCCGCCTGGGGAAGTACCAGACCTTCGCCACTTATTCTACCCCCAATAGTAATACCCCGCAAATAGTAATGTGCAAACATCGTTGGGATCCGGATTGAAGGGCAATGTTTCCATAGAAATAACAGGGCATAGAAATGTATCATCTTCATTTTTAGGGTTCCGTAAAAAAACGGAACCATTATAGATTCGTCATGTCTGTCTGTCTGTCCGTCCGTCCGTATGTCACAGCCACTTTTTGCCGAAACTATGAGAACTACACTGTTGAAACTTGGTAAGTAGATGTATTCTGTGAACCGCTTTAAGATTTGAACAAAAAAAATAAAAAAAAAGTAAAAGTAGGGTTGCCCCCCATACTCAGAACTGAAACTCAAAAATGTTTTTTTCAGCAAACCTACACGTGTAGGGTGTCTATCGATAGGTCTTCAAAAATGATATTGACGTTTCTAAAATCATTTTCGTCTACACTGAATAATTTGCGCGAGAGACACTCCCAAAGTGGTAAAATGTGTCCCCCCCCCTCTAACTTCTAAAGTAAGAGAATGAAAAATCTAAAAAAAATATATGATTTACACTACCATGTAAACTACCAACGAGAATTAGTTTGAACTCGATCTGATGAGTAGTTTTTTTTAGTACGTCATAAATACACTATTATTGAAACTTCGATCAAAGTTACAACGAACTACAAGAACTATGTGTACTATGTATATTATGTTACTTGCTGCAACGGAACTCTTCATGGGCGAGTCCAATTCGCACTTGGCCACTTTATTTTAATCTATATCAGTGCTAGGTAATTATTTAGACTCTTCGTGTTTCAATAACTGCGTGTCACTGTGCTGTTATGGGCAGTCGTGTTGCCTACCATCAGGCATACTATATCTTGGTCGTATTGTCACTTTATACAAAAAAAAAATTACAAATGTCAAGTCACCTCAGTATATTCGATTTGTTACTAGGACCTTAATCTGACCACCTAACTCACCGAATACCGAAACGAATCGTGTGCATAGCTGGCAATCGATTAGCCTCGGCATCGATAACTTCTGTCGGTCGCTACTCCTCTAATAGAAAGCTGTGCGCGTAAAATGATTTTATCCAACTCGATTAAATTACTATTAAGACAAAAATTAGAAATGGCCGTGAAATTGTAAATGATGCAGAATTTCTAGATGTAGAAAGCCGTTAGACTAGTATAAAAGGCCTGCGGACATGCAAAGTTCAAATGACTATATAGTGCTACCGATTGTACAGCGCTTTCTTCGTTCCAATCTTTTATTTTTAAATCGGAATCATACCATCTCTCAATCGATTTAAATGTTTGAACATTTTTTTTGTAACATATCTTGTTGCTGTTACTCACCTTTCACATTAGTCAAACAAATCGAATAATAATCGGTAAACCATTGTTTCCTATAGTTTTTAATCGTGCCTCACTAATAAACAAAGTAATATCCTATCGTAAACCTTATTTTATAAGTTTTACAAGTATACTCTGGTATGTGCGTATTGTAGATAGCCTAGATTAATCTGTAAGGATTAAGTATTTTAGTTACTGGGCGAAACTTTGGGCTCGTGTATTAAACACGAGCCCAAAGTTTCGTAGGAGCCTAGTAGATGCCACCTGAAGCCAACTAAGGCCCGTTAAAATATATAAATAATTATATTTTCGTGCACTAACCAGCTGCCAGTTTTTCACGGATTATAAATAATGTATCATCCAAAATATAAAAAAAAACTTGTGTTACAGCATTTGTGCTCGTACTCCGAAAAGGCTCAACCGATTTTGAAGTTTTTTTCTATACATATTTGGTAGGTATGAATAGCTTGTAAAGTATTTTTCACCCTCATTCCTCCACTCCATTTTTTATCGCGGTTTTTAATATTTTCGTATGCGCATATGTTTGTATGAACAATATTCAGATTATTTAATCGGCGCCGTCGTTCATTGACGTGAAGTCATTTACATGAAGTGTCATGTCACTTTGACCTTTTTATTCGGATGATAATTTATATGGCGGAACAAAGTTTCCTGGGTCAGCTAGTATATTTTTATATTTAAAAATCCAGTGTCATGATGTTTGTCTCCAGTGAACTCTTCACCAGATCAACGGATATTCACAAAAGTTGGCATTTACATATGTGTAATTTGGTCCAACTTGAGGTACATGTATGATAGTTTTTATTTCGAATAATGATCTCAATAATGTAACTAACAATAAATGTTCATTGTTGTTGTTAATTGTAAGTTTCACTAGCCTCGAATAGATGGCACCGCAATAAATACATATATATTTTATGAGTATTAGTTGTTCAACCTAAACGTAGTTGGGACGGGCCGTCAGTAGCTTAATAAAATATTTGGAATCGGATACGTGGTCATAATCGTTTTCGATTACTGCGACCCTTACTGTTTCCGAGCGTAAGCCCTAAATAATATTAAATAAGAAATGTATTCAGTAATAAATCCTTAATTAAGAAATTTAATGATTTATGTTTGGAATAAAGAGTTACAAAGAACCAAAAAGCGACTAAAACACAATTTAACAATATTAAACCTTATAGAAATAACAAAGAATAAGAAAAAGAAATGTGACTCGCAAATCAAAAACCGGTTTAATACACAGCATTACACTAAATAAAAAATAACAATTTACGTAAGTAGGCAGTAAATTTAAAAATAAATGTAAATTTTAAAAATACAATAATAAATACTCTCTTGTCTCTTAAAGTTCGCTAAAACTGGCTATTTGCCCGCGAAATGCAATTTAGGTAGCAACCAATTACTGGAAACGTTAATAGACCGTTCCAGAAAGCAATTTGCACTAAATAGTCTAAATCTTCTAAAAATAATATCGTAAATTTTACCCCACGAAGAGCTTCGGCGTTATTTCTTTAGATGCCGTCTCAACGCCTTCAAGTGTCTCGGAGAGTGAAGATAAAGCCTTGGCCTATATTATATAGAGTTCGTTTGGCTCAATTAGGTAGATGTTTGGTAGACGTCTGCTAGAATGTTTACGTTGGGTACATAGGGTTTTTATAACGAATAGACGGAAGATAATATCCACTATTAGGTTCTAGAATACTTACTTAACACCCGATAAAGAAAGAAGTAGAATTAAGTTTTGTTTTGGACATTTAAATAAAACCATTAAAAGAATAGGCGATGGACGTAGCCGGTTCTATAAAAGAAACGCATTTAAGCAAAATATTTAGTAAAAAAACACATTGGATTATTTTATCAAGACCTTGAAAATTACGAGCCATGTTTTCTTAACAGGTAGATAGATATGTATGTCTAAAAGAATAAACTTTAAGAGATTTTTGTATTATAGAGGGGGATTGTAAAAAAAATATAGACGATAGACAGAACGGAATGGAGTACTTCATTCAAGGAACGTAAATAGTTACTCGTACTTAATTACTAAAATAGTTTTGATGTTTGACAACAACCTGAACAATATTTTTTTTTCAAAACTCGAAGACCTTTTTGGGATGACGCAAACCAAAACAGTTTTAAAAATTACTACTTACTCATAGTTGTAGAAATTTGAATTACCAATATAAAGATTTTGTTAATTTACTTCATACATTTAAAGTGTTGGTTTGTGTACCTATTTCTGCGCTGCATATTTAAATTGCAACCACCACTTCACGGTGCGGTAGATCCACGTGTAATGTAATCTTATGCCACTTGATAAGATCCTTATAAATGAGAATTCCTAAGTGACTATGTTGTCAAGTTGTCAGAAGAAAAACAAAAAGTTCGAAACTACGCACTAGATGGCGGTAAAGGGATTTCCAATTTTTTTTGTTGAAAACAATACGCACAAAACATTTTTTTCTATGACTTCGGTGTGTTTCAATGTGATGATTCCTCAAAGTAAATCAATAAATAGCGTAGCTGCTAGATACAATGTGTTAGTTTTCGAATTTACCTAGTATCATAATGTACGTCAATCAGCACAATTTACAATTCAAAGTGTCAGATAGGCGCTATTAATAACAATTTGTATGTATTTTATTTGTTCAGTATGAAAACGTCTTAACGTATTATTATGCAAGCCTAACACAATAAGCTTCAGCGTCTAATTTTATAGCAATATTTAAATGTGTAAAAAAAAAAAAATTTAACGCCTTGATACTAAAACATCGTAAACGTATATTATTAACGTGGCAATTTACATAAATAACCAAGTCAATGTATAATTATCCCGTAAACAAGTCTCTATCTTTCAAGATTTCTGTGTGATATCTCAAGGCACGTGTTCATAAATTCATTACTGAATTATAATTTTACGTAATTCAACGATATTTTGATGTTTTCTAGTTTTTAAATATACGTGTCGGGGCCTAGTCTGACAAGGAGAGAAACCACTTAACCGATTTTAATCCTACTTCAAAAATAGGATAGTTTTTATTTCGATTAACAGTCTTTTATATTCTAACAATATCAGAGCGAAGCCGGAACGGGCCTCTAGTTTTGGTATAAATATACCCCCTTTATATATTACTTAATGGATGACGCTTTGTATAATTTACTATCGCATATAGAGTTTACTTATCTTTGTTTTCTAGACTTAAAATTGAACTTTCGTCAGATAAATAGGAAAATATATCTTCTAATTTCGTTTAACAAACGTGTTCTCAAAAGCTGTGTATACGATTTCAAATCACGCATCGCAATTATCAATTGCGGTCATATCTTTAATTACAACTTCAATCAACCACATTAATCTAATGGCATGATTAATATAAAGTCGTATGTATAATTCTACATGTACACGGGCGTTACTAGCGTTGCGTTGCGACTTGCGTTGTTAATTAATGAGGCTTTTGCAGAATGATGTATAATGAGTGACAGATGGGGGAAAAAAATGTATGTCAAATTATTGACGTATGCTGGATACTGGCGAAATTACGGTGATACAACCGAATGGAAAGAGAAATGACTAACGTATTTTTGTACTATTTTCTTTGATTATTTTTTATTGTGTATTTTTGATCGTGTTTTTGCAATTATTTAACCGCCATCTCGCCTGATGTTGAAACCGAAGAAACCGTTTCAGTCTCTCAGTCTCGATTTATAGACGATTCACCAGATTGTAATTACTCAGAAAACTATTGAGAAATACTTACTCAGGCAACACATTCTACAGATCCTAGATGTTATCTTATAATGAAAGTGGACTATTTCCCCTTCGTCCGAGTCTTTGTTATGTACATATTATTTGTGTTTAACCCCCGAGTACCTGATATATTTAAAAAAATATATATTCATAAACTCTATAGGTTTATGAATATATTTTGGTATTTATTTGTTTTCTTCACTGGTGATCTGGCAATTATAAAGATAATGCACCGTTGGCCAACAATCGCGATTTTTCCGCATGTTTTGCAGCGATCCCAATCTCACTATCGTCGAATAGCGTTAGCACGTGAAATGGACACGTGTTGCGAGTTCCTTAGTAATTGTACATTCTGTAGACCGTGACTGTTTATTTATCAACATTTCCTTTAGTATATACTCTTTATTATATTAAAACGTTAAACAAAAACGATGTACATATTTTTATGAAAATTGCGCGAATGGAGGAGTATGAAATTTTGAATAGGTACTTATAGTTAAGTTAATTTAAATCAATATACTAATATGCATTTGACACACCATAAATAAATACTTTTTTACTGTCGAAAGTCTGTGGTCCAATTGAGTATAGATTAATATTGTTAATGGTCAAATTTCGACCACTTTGCGACCACTTGTTTCCATTAATGTAGGTAGATTTTGTAAACGTAAATTCGACATTGGTAATCGTTATTATTAGACCTAGCGTTTATTACGATTCCTTAAAAATCGGAGGTCTATTTATTTTGGCCGGTTAGTGATGTTTAGAAATATTTAAAGGTTAGTATACCTTCGACCACACAGAGTCGCAAACCATCAGACGATATAATATATATGACTTGCGAGTGCAAATAACTAGTTGCGAGAACTTCCGATTCACAATCGTCAAATCGTAGCTTCGAATTCCGCCTGGAAATCTCGAGTATTTTTACCCACTGCACCTTTGAGTATTTCTATAAGTGCAGATGTACTAGTGTGTCATCACCTCTGGGTAAAGATGAAGGAGATTTTCGCGAGGAAAACGGCACGTTCAAAGAAAGATCTCTTTCGAGAACATGGCGTGTTACTTGCCAACCCGCACTGGATCAGCGTGGTGGATTATGGACTTCGCTCTCTCCTTGAGAGAACATACCCTTTAGCCTGCTGCCACTGCTGGGGCTCGTCCCAGCAGTTTTGGAACAAAAAGTGGGCTCCTTATGTGACTGTAAAGAGTCGTCATAACGAGATCTGGTTTTAAGGTCGGTTAATTTAAAATTTAAATATCGTCCTCCTTGGCTCATTACCGAACAAACCTGGATAAAATAAATGGTGGTTATACGCCCGTATATGTGTACATGGCTCGCAGAATTAAACTTTATTTTAATATCTGTAATTTAGTGTAGTGTATTGTAAGGCTATTAAACTTAATTATTTTGCATCAACGTTGATTCAACAATTATCGTATCCTAAAATACATCATTCCTACTATTGTTTGTTATATATGCGAAAGTTTGGATATTTCACGTCCGAACTGAACGGTTCGGGTAGAAATTTAATCAGGTGGTAAAATAACAAGGATGGTAAATACGCGGGTAAAACCGCGGGGCACCGCTTGTGCCGTACCGCTTGTTATATACATACATAAATTGGACTATCATAGGAACCAAAGATCATGAAATAAATGGCCAAAGATGAAAAACAAGAACTAATTAACGGGGCTCTGTCCCCGCATTTGCAAAACAATAAAGCAACCTCTTTTTATATCGGTAAAACGAAAAAGGTCCGTCTAATAAAATTACATAAAAACCGGTAAATTAATACGGCGCCGGACTCCAAACACGGTCCGGTGATCGAATTTGCTGATACGATGTCGCTAACTGCTCGAGTTTGGGCAACTAATTTTTTTTAGTAATATCAAGGAAGTCTGCCTGGCGAAAAAAAAATCTACAATTGTACTGTACTGTAATATTTTTTTGGCTTGGCACTGACGGCTATATCGTGATCGTAATATATATCAATCATTTTTGTTCGAAAAGTTCCGCGATACAGACGTATGGTGCAGGTTTTTTTCTTTCTTCAGCACCGTCTTTGTGGTTAAAGCGACTGGGTGTCGGTTAATGAATATTCACGATAGAACAAAAATCTTGTATTTGTATTTATTAATAGAAAATGCAGCTGTGACCTGTGACGCTTTAATAAGCGTCACAGGTCACAGCTGCATTTTCTGTTAAAATGTTAAAAATGTTAATACATTTTTGTGGTGTACACATTTTGAATATGCAAATTGGCCAGTTTTCCGCAGAGAAGCGACTGCAAATAGTTGAATCGCTTACCGTCGAGTCGATAGACAAAGTTAATTCAAGACATGACAAAATGCAAAAGCCAAAGCAGCAGTTCAAAGTGAAATAAATTATTCAGATATATTTTGTAATTATATGTCACTAAAATAATCAAAACACGAAGTAAAAATAATTTGATTTTGTGGCCTTACGATGATCTAGGGATCATTTTTCGATCGATCGAGTTCGAGGCACGCAATACTATACATACATTGAACCTGACATAAAATCGATTTCTAACTCATGCGATGTTTCGCTCAGAGTGTATTACTAGGTAATGATTTGGATTCTTCCTGTTCCAATACCTGCGCGGCACTGTACTGTTATGGGCAGGCGTGTTGCTCACCATTAGACACATGTCCTGCTCGTTCCGACACGCTGTAGTATAAAAAAGTAATATGATCGGCCTCGTGGCTCTCTTTGGCAGGCCTGCCCTCAAAGCGGTTGGTCGTGGTTTCGGTTCCCATCCCGCCCCTCTACCGCCCAACGAAATCGGCTATGGTTTAACTATTGCTGTCTCTATCATATCAAGGGAAAACAAAAGAGAGAGCAATATCAAAGCTATGACAGTTTCGGTAGATCCTCGGGGCTGCTGACAGATTGTACATTTTTCGAGTAACTCTTTCTATAACGTTTACAACTCTTTATGAAGCAGTTATATTACTGTATCATCCAAGGTATTGTATATTTTCTGTTTCCTCCATTGTTTGTGTTTTTCATGCCAGTACGTTTGTAGCAGGAAAATGTCACGTTGCATTGCTAATTATGTAATTTATTTTCTAACTCTATGTTGCGGTCTTTTGCTTGATGTTCAGTTTTAACCTTAAATCGTTTTAACCTTATGAAGGAATTGAGAAGGCATATACTTCTCTCCTCTGCACTATATATATAATATTCAAATGGAAAGCTGTGGTGGTTTAGTGGCGAGAACGTCTGATTTAACAATCGTATTGGCATAATAAATGTTAATTTTTCTTTTCACATATTTATGTCAAAATGTGTTGTTTATGAGCTCGTCTCAACAACCACACGTATCGATTATACGAATTAGTTTTATTCTCGATTGATTCGGATAATCGAGGTTCTAATGTACCTAAGTAGCAATGAGGTTCATCAATTTTTCTACGGTCATCATATCAGAAACTATTACATCAGCTATATTAATACTTCTAGAAAAGCTTATGGAATTTTTAAAACGCTAAGGACATTTGTCTTTACGTACTTACCTATAACCTAGATACTAAATCACAAAATCGAATGCATAATTAAAAGGGCTTTTGATAAATCGAATTTAAATCGGTGGCTGCAACTATTAACGACTTAGCAACATTTGTTTATTATTACATCACATTGATCAGCATAATGGAAGCCTGGAGCCATATTTAAATGTCATCTTTTAGGTTAAGTACTCGGTATTTCCTTATGGTCCTTTGTAAAAGGTACAATCTAGTTATTTGATCTGAAATCTGAAGATATGAAGAGTATAGGTTGGTATAGCTGGGTTAAAAATACTAGAAACTGTTGGTACATCTACTATCGCAAAATCTTTCGACAATTACCATTTTATTAACCGACTTTAAAAAAAAGTAGGTTTCTCAATTCGACCGTATATTTTTTTTTTTTTTTTTTTATAGCAATAATTATTACCCTCCGAATATTATACCTCATTGAGGAAATTTGTGTGTATTCATTCAGTAATGTTTCCATGGAAATGTATCAAAAAACCATAGCTACATCCACCCATTCAGACAGTTGAATGGATAATAGGTAAATAAGTAAGAAATAAATGTTTTTTACTATGATAGACAATATGCTAAGATAGACAATTCACACGCAACACCATCTGACCCCTAACTAAGCAAAGCTTGTACTATAAATTACATGATATGGATGAATGTATGTGTATGTTTGTTCCACTTTCATGCAAAAACTATTGATAGGATAATTTAAATACAAAATTTTACAATGACAATATTCATATATCATATCTAGAGGAAATTTGCTATCGAGATAGATTAGTCTCGAATGACGCATATGCTACTTTTTATCGCGGGAAATATTACGCGTGTAAAACCGCGGGATGGGACGGTACTAGTATAATTAAATATTTATTTATAAATCATGCGTTCTAACTTTATAAATTAAACTAGCTGGTACCCGCGACTTCGTCCGCGTGAAAGAAATACTAAGGTAACTCAGGCAGACCTATTTTTATACCCATACACATTAACGGTTACTAAAAACAGCTTAAAATATAACCATTTCATACAATTTTATCAAAATCGGTTCAATTGTTAAGGTGTGAAAGCGTAAGAGATATTCGTCCCCCTTTTCAACTCCAATTTCATACCCATACAGTTCGAAATTACAAAATTGCTAGAATAAATATTCATTTGCTTCGTGTCAAGTGTCTTTATTCAGAGTTTCATGGTTTTATCTTCAACGGTTGGGATCTTCCATGTTGATATTCATCCCCCATTTCAACCTCAATTTCACCCTCGTACAGTTCGAAATTACAAAATTGCTAGAATAAACATTCGTTTGCCTCGTGTCAAGTGCCTATTTACAGAGTTTCATGGTTTTACGTTCAACAGTTGGGAACTGCCATATTGACATTCATCCCCCATTTCAACCCCAATTTCACCCTCGCACAGTTCGAAATTACGAAATTGATAGAACAAACATTCGTTTGCTTCGTGTCAAGTGTTTATATACAGAGTTTCATAGTTTTATCTTCAACGGTTGGGAACTTCCATTTTCACATTCATCCCTCATTTCAACCCCAATTTCAACCCCGTATAGTTCGAAATTACGAAATTGACAGAACAAACATTTAATTGCTTCGTGTCAAGTGTCTAGATAAAAAATTTGATAACTTTAAAAATGACGAATTTTCAAACAACCGTTTATCCCTTGTTTCACCCTCTTAGGGGTTGAATTTCGCAAAACCCCGTCTTAGCGAGCGCTTACGTGCTAAAAGGGACCTCCATGCAAAATTTCAGATTCCTAGCATTTGTAGTTTCTGAGATTCCTTGATGAGTGACCTTTCGCTTTTATATATATAGATTCCGAACTAATCCTGCCATGTCGTTGTCAACCACTTTACAAAGATAAAGTTCCATTAAAATTTAAATACACACGGAATCGTTTTTGGGTAAAATTGAATAGATTAATAATTTACTATCATCTGTATCACTATCATTTTATGTTTAAGTTTTGTATATATAGAAAACACTGTTAATTGAAACCATTCTTTGTTTAATAAAATTGTACTCTATATCAGTCCCGTATACTACACGGTATGAATTTGTTGTAGAGCTTTTTTGAACTTAAATAAGCTACGCATCTCGCCATTCCATTTTATAGAAATAGTTGATTTACAAAGAAAATTTCGAGTAAAGAATATAATAATAGAAATATCAGGTGAAGAATAGAATAAAATATGTTAATATAACGTAAACGTGTATGAACTTATTGCTAACAAAATAATACTCACCACCGCACAGAGTATAGCAATTCTCCAACAATGAATCGTTAATCTTGTACAAATTCACATACAACAAACAACTGATGCGATAACGATAACAAACGCTACGAAGAATGCGGGCCAATGTCGTTTCCCACATTTTAAGTGAACAAATTCGTGAAAAACTCATATTTAGTGTTCTTATTGTACTCGATTCTGTTTGTATATGAAAATAAAGAACGATACACATAAAAAAAAAAAAAACAGCATAAGTAGCCCACTTTGTGTTCCCACAGCGGGGCCTTCTCTCACGAGGAGAGAGTCAAGGCCATAATCCACCACCCTGGGCCTGCGTGGTGGATTTTGGCCCCAGTCCCAGTTTGACCATAATGCCAATATATTAATCTATTCTCAATTTGACCACATACTTTTACAATCAACAAAAGATTATAGTTTATGCGTGTGTCATATATTTGGTTGTGTATATTTTTTTTAATTGATGTAGTGTATTTTTATACAAAATTAAAAAAAAGTATTCTCCACTCTTTCTCTATATTAAACTAAGGGTAATACCCGGTTTACATTATTCCAGTCCAGCGACCGAATCCAGCGCTGGATTGCTTACTGGAATAATGTAAACCGGCACTGGAAAGCATCAATCCAGTGCCAATGCTTTCCGTTTCAATGCAGTGCCGGTTTACATTATTCCAGGAAGCAATCCAGCGCTGGATTCGGTCGCTGGACTGGAATAATGTAAACCGGGTATAATTTCAAAAACCTCTGTCAGCGCAATTTTCGTAAAAAGGGGTTTCGTAAAAACAAAGTTTTTGCTTCACATATTAATTAATACAAGTACAAGTACAGATATTGTTTTAACTTATGTCTATTGTTCACTGCACTACTATTGTTAATTACTGGATATCGCTCAACAATCGCGGTACATAATCCTACACACAAAAAAAATACAAGTCATGTAAAAGGTATACAAAATTTCAAGAATTCCCAAAAAACTTGCGACGTCATCGGGTGATTGTAACCGATAGACCTAACAGAAATCTCTTTGTGATCCATCATGCTTTGAATTTTGAATTCGTAGATTTAGACAGCCGGGATAAAGGTTCCGAGGATGTGGATAAGGAAAGGTGGAAAGGTACAAGTTCGCGCTGAGACCGCGACGCGAGACCGCGACAGGCACTTATTATTAAATTTTATGGAATTGTATCGGCGCCAGTTCGTGCCGAGACCACGAGCGTGTCTCGGTCTCCTGTCGCGGTCTCGGCGCGAACTGGCGCCCATACAATTCCATAATGTCAAGTGCCTGTCGCGGTCTCCGGTCGCGGTCTCGCGTCGCGGTCTCCGCGCGAACTTGTACCTTTAGTGATCCGTCACTAGTCGATGATAATTAATCGCGTTCGGTATTGTTCCGTGGCAGTTTAACACTTTCACCGGTGAATAACTCGAAGTGAAATCGTTTTACAATAGCCGGTCTGCCGAGTGGGTTGTCTACGACCGCCAATATAAATTGACCTCTAAACAACACTAACGTTTTCACCCGGTTACATTGTTAGATATGGAATTTGGCGCGTATGATTCATTAAAATAAAAAGTAGCCAAGTGCGAGTTGGACTCGCCCATGAAAGTTTCCATGGCAGCAAGTAGCATAATATAAAAATCTTGTAGTTCGTTGTAACTCTGATCGATGTTTTAATAAATAGTATTTATGACGATTACGAAAAAACGCTTACTAGGTCTTGTTCAGACCAATATATAATTAATGTACATAATAAATTTTTTTAGTTTTGTCATTCTCTTATTTTAGAAGTTACAGGACATTTCCTCACTTTGGAAGAGTCTATCGCGCAAACTATTCAGTGTAGAGAAAAAAAAAGACAAACCTCAATATCACTTTTAAAGACCTATCCATAGCTACGCGAAATGGAAGGTTTTGATTAAAAAAAATGTTGAGTTTCAGATCTAAGTATGGGACACTTCTAAGTATTTCTATTTTAAGGGTTCTAAGTATTTTTGTGTGAAAATCTTAATGCGGTTCACAGAATACATCTACTTACCAAATTTCAACAATATAGATTCCATTTCGAACCCTTTGAATTTGAACCATCACATCGGTATGAAGATGTATTTATATATATAAAATAACTCCTGTTATTTTTCCCGGGATAAAAAGGCTAAGGTTCGAACACGAATGAAGTAGAGTTATCAAAGATTCCGTCCTAATGTATAGTCGTTTTTATATCTAAAAGCAATAGACCTTTGCTCAAGGACTCTTATCATAAACAGTTTTGGTAAATACTTGCTCTAAATGAGTGCGTAGGCGAAGCTGCACTACGTACATAGATATCCAGTTTTACTACAAAATAAATATTTTTCTGTTTTACCTCCTCTTTATAACCATGAACGCTCTTTGATACAGAAACATCGCGATATTGCGTTCAAATAATAATTTCCTTATAATTTGCATCTCAATCGTGTAACTAAGTCGCTATTGGGATTAACCTACAACGTATTGACCTCTGTTTACCTCTTAACAGATTTGCCTTCATGGTCAAAGAAACAACTCAGCCAACACAGTGTACTTACTGTAGTTTTGATTCTCTCTCCCCCCCCCATCCCCTCCCGCTCTCTCTCTTTCTCTTTCTCTCTCCCAGGCGTGGGAGCACAAAGTTGGTTGTTTACGTTACTTATTCTAATTGCACCATACTGTGTTCAAAGACACGAATAGCTGATGTGACCCAAAAGGCCAGCAATTTAAAGTGGAACTGGGCTGGACATGTCTATCGAATGTCGGACGATCGCTGGGCTAAGATCACCACCCAGTGGCAGCCAAATGGGAAACGACGATGCGGGAGATCCAAAAGGCGATGGCGGGACGATCTTGACAAACACCTTAAAGACTGGACTACTTTGACTCAAGACGGACAAAAATGGAAGGAGGGTAGGGAGGCCTTTGCTCAACACTGGGACACAATGGGCTCTTAATAAATAATAATAATAATTCTAATTGCACAAAATGCTTGTAAGCTGAAAAGGAAGACCTTATTATGACTAACTTTAACTTGGTTGGTTGACCAACTCTTTCAGAGTTGACCCTTAAATGGCGTTCTGTCATAGAACAGATAACATTAGATTATATGTCTTTGTTTGTATTTAATGTTATCTTGTTCGATTTGATAAACACCATCTGCATCTGTATTTAAAATAGCATAACCTAACGCTTGGAGATTATAATAATATATGCTACTTAACATCGACGGATGAACTCACGGGGTCAGATTCATAAAAACATTCAGTAACCCTAGACGATACGGACACATTCGCATATCTTAAACATATATAAAAATCCAGTGGCATGATGTATGTTCCCAGTGAACTCTACGCGAACCGAAATTCAGTAAAGTTTGCATTTAAATGTTTAATTTGATCCCACTTGAGAGATAGGATAGTTTTTTTATTTCGATTACTGGTCTCTAAATAATAAAACTCAAGCGAAGTCGAAACGGGCCGCTAGTCATGTATAAAAACGATATATGTGTAGTTGTGGAAATAAAAAGTGGTTCTGTTCAGTAGAAAGCGGAACAAAAAACGCGACAGATCAACAACCCAATAAACCAACAAACAAACACACTTTCCTAGCTCCAATGTCATTTTGTGAGCATTAAATTAGAATTCTGACATTTTATTCGCATTCGGATGTTTACACTTTAACGTTGGAACCCCAGATTAGGCAGTAGTGTCGAAACACTAATGCGGTCTAAGTAGGTACGAATATAGTAGAGATGTTTGTATAGTAGAGATCTTTAGCTCCGATCGCGAAATATCGGATCTTTGAGTTTTTTTTAAACCTTCATTTGATTGTAGGTTTGCACTTGATCGCCATGTTGAGCTGATGCGTTCTACGATAGAGCGTGCTTACCTAGAAGCTACTGTGCCACCGACACACTCTCAACTTATAGATACCATGATTGTAACCATCGGGAAAAACTCAGCCGGGCAACCCATTCCACAGTCAAGACGTTCTTGTTACGAAAGTGGAGTCAAAGTTTGTCGTTAGAGTATTTGTGTTGTACGCATATAATATATGAAAGTATTAAGAATTTGCGATTACGCCTATAATTTACAAAGCAGTGAACACTAAGAGGTGTATTGAAAGCCAGTATTATGATGTTTGTTCCCAGTGAATTCTTCACCAAGTCAACTGATATTCACAAAAATTGGCATAATTTTGCGTAATTTGGTCCAACTTTAGAGATGTAAGACTAGAATTTGTAGCAGTTATTTTTTTAAATTAAGTAAATGATATATTATCCGAGCGAAACCGGAACCGACCGCTATTTAATTTATCAATATCCTGAAGATATACAAAAGTGATGACATGAAAACGAGGCTCACACACATCCTTGGTGCGCAGCTTCGTTAGATGTGCTCATAAACTATTATTTCATATAGTTTCGTATGCTTATAGTTCCGACTCCGAAACATCGGGTTTCGAGTCCTAGGTCCGATAAACTCTCCGTAACATCCCTACTCGACGCTTTGATGAAACTTGGCACGGTGATGGCGGAATCACGTTCTGCATTATTTAACAACTTGGTACGTCTTAGGTATTCCATTTTAATACTAGGTAACGCAGAAAGGGTGTGCTAAGCTAATATGACGACGTGTTTTATAGCAGTACTAACAGCGGTTTTACCCGCGGAGTTCTCGTTCCCGTTGTTCCCGTTATCTTTTCGGGATAAAAATGCGTTCTTCCAGACTATTATCTATCTGTATTCAAAATTTCAGCCCGATCCGTTCAGACGTTACGACGTGGTTGAGCAACAAACTTTGGATGTTTGTTGTTTGAATTCAAACATTGGCATTTGTAATATTAGTAGGATTAGGTTTCCACTTGACCGCCACCTCGCCTGATGTTTTATTTTTAAAGTACCTATAGAGTAAAAGAAAGACCAGTACATGTGTCTGATGGTAAGCGAATTACGACTGCCTCTAAAAGTTTCCGTTCCGATAATGTTGTGTGAAACATTTCTCAAGCGATATTTATTTATTAATGTCGTGGTTCTTAATCAGCTCACACGTCTGAGACAATCATAGTCTGTATTGACCATAAAAACTTTCAAAATCCATTATTGGTATAGATTTCCTAAGTCATACACACAATCGGTTAGTTCTGCAATCAACCGAAATTCACTTTACGAAATCGTTACAAAGGCTTATTTATATTTTAAGTCAAACAAATTTTATGTTAGTTTCGTTTATTTTTTATTTTAGAAAGCTTATAAGGCGAGGTGGCTTAGTGGGACCAATTTCCGATTTAACAAGCGAGGTTCAATTCCGGTCTTCATCTCTGGAAATATTTTGGAGTGCCGAACGGTACGAAGTAAATTTTTCGAGAATAGGAAAAAATCGCTTTAAGTGACAATGCCACCAGATATGAGACTAGGTATGATTCAATGTTACCTTTATAGCCTGTAAAACTATGTCATTTTTTAGGGTTCCGTAAAACGTAAAAACGGAACCCTTATAGATTCGTCATGTCTGTCTGTCTGTCTGTCCGTCCGTATGTCACAGCCACTTTTTGCCGAAACTATGAGGACTACACTGTTGAAACTTGGTATGTAGACGTATTCTGTGAACCGCATTAAGATTTCAACAGAAAAAATTTAAAAAAAGAAAAATTAGGGTTGCCCCCCATACTGAGAACTGAAACTCAAAAATTTTTTTTTTCATCAAACCTAGACGTGTGGGGTGTCTATCGATAGGAATTCAAAAATGATGTTGAGGTTTCTAAAATCATTTTCGTCTACACTGAATCATTTACGCGAGAGACACTTCCAAAGTAGTAAAATGTGTCCCCCCCCCTCTAACTTCTAAAGTAAGAGAATGAAAAAACTAAAAAAAATATATGATGTACATTACCATGTAAACTACCAACGAAAATTAGTTTGAACTCGATCTGATGAGTAGTTTTTTTTTAGTACGTCATAAATACACTATTATTGAAACTTCGATCAAAGTTACAACGAACTACAAGAACTATGTGAACTATGTATATTATGTTACTTGCTGCAACGGAACCCTTCATGGGCGAGTCAAACTCGCACTTGGCCACTTTATTTATTATTATTTTCGCTGTAAATGATTTTTGGTATGCATAATAAAGTTTTTCTGTCTGTCTGCCTTGTTAGAGAATACTCCAAGTCTCAGCTGTGACAACATAAAGTTGGCACTCAGGCTTATTTTAGAAGCTATAGAACAGCTGTTTCACTATTATATTATGAAACTGAAGACTGTGAAAACTGCAGTATCTTTACGTAACTTCTTTTTCACTTCGCAAGGGAATTAGACGAACCAATGATTAAGTGTAGTAATGTTTTAGAAAATAAGAATCGACACATTTGGCCTCCTTCCTGTTTACCTTGTAAGTTGAGCTGTAAATGAAGTAGCCCATTGAGAGTAAAAAACCTTAAGAGTAAGCCTAAAGCCAGGAAAAAAACAGATTTCACCCGAGCGACGCGTTTCTTAATATGATGTACATAAAGTCGAGAATAGCATGACACAGTTTGGAGGAAAAATCAATATTCAATCAGGAGTCCATTTTTGACCAAGTTTTATTTAATTACTCAATAACTAAACATAAATTTAAAAAAGGGTTCGGTAACTTGACTAGAACGTACAAATAGGAATTTTATTACCAAAAAATAATGTGGGGTCATCGCTGATAATTTCGAGTACTCGAATTAAAACGGGTTTTTTCGGTGTCATTTTTATTTTTTTATTGTAAAAAACTCTGATCTATTTTTAAAATTCTATTCGGTTATTGTGCTTCTTCTTGATTGCCCCCACACGTCAATATTTTTTTTGTCATAGTTTTTAGTTTCTTAACTTCAGTGAGCGGCGTCGAAAATGTCCTTTTTTCGTTTTCTGGCTTTAGGCGCACCCTTAAATTATGGACACACTAGGACAGCCACAAAAAAATTTCGCATTACAAAGTAGCTTATGTACCATTCCCCATTCCAGAGAATGATAAAATATAAATATAAATATTGGTGGACAATTCACACACAACACCATCTGACCCCAAACTAAGCAAAGCTTGTATGATGGCGGCCAGATAGCTGATATAATACTTATATAGTTTTAAATACATACTTATTATACATAGAAACACCCAGACACAGATGATCTAACTATGTTCCAAATTTCACATCCAAACTTTCAGATTTTTTGTATCAGCAAGATAGTAGGATGTAGGGTTTAACTTTTCACAATGACTTGTCATAAAGTCTTGTTACACACAATTAAAACAGTAATACCAGCTGCGTAAAAAAACAATAAATGCCTACTCCACCTGTCATACCAGTATAGAATGGGTGAATAATTGCTGAATCATTACGCTGACAGCTTGCTAATTCTACCGCACGAAATTTAGTACACATACAAAAACTCGTTTTTTTTCTGTACAATCCTTATACAATAAAAAAATCCCAAAAATACGTATACAATATTTTTTAATGATTAATTACTTCTTTTTATTACGCCTATTACCTAAATACTTTACTATTTGTACTTCCCCCCCAGTTTTTGTAGTGGTAGGACTCATAGCAGAGTCCGCCTGGGGAAGTACCACACCTTTGATAGTTATTCTACCGCCAAGCAGTAATGTGCAAACATTGCTGTGTTCCGGTTTGAAGGGCAATGGTTCCAGTGAAATTACAGGGTTTAGGATATAACATCTTAGATCTCTGGGTGACAAGCGCAGTGCAGTGCTAGGTAATGATTTGGACTCTTCATGTTCCAATAGTTGCGTGTCACTGTGCTGTTATGTGGCAGGCATGTTGCTTACCATCAGGCAAATGTCCTGCACGTCTCGTCACTCTTAATTTAAAAAAAAAAAGGCGGGAAAGGTACTACCACTACTTGAGGTATATTTACATTCTGAAAACTTCTGATTACAAACTAATCACGTAACTATCGGTTGCGTTCTCTACAGAAGCGATAGGTAGTAGAAAATACTCATCGTTAAACCGTTTAATGTTTTGTGACAAAATCGTGCTAGGGTCCACCTAGGCGAAGTCGAAAGTGGAGTTACGTAAAGCTTCCTATTCTAACCAGGAACTGAAAATCGATCTTGCAGCTTGTAACGAATACCTGTATCGAACACAAATGCATAATGCAAATACTACACCAGAAGTGAGTACACAGACATGTTAACAGACCAAAGTTGTCATCGCGATGTGAAAGCAACCTTTCAGTTGATGAAAAGAGAGACCCTTTATCGTGAAAATAAATATTGGACATTTCAGACACAACGCTTTCTAGTTCAAACTAAGCAATGATTATGTTTTATGCGTAATCACGTTGGAACATTTGAATGGATCGGGGGCTCTATCGCCGAACGAAAAATTTCATAGCTTCGATGTTTCTCTCTCTTTTCTTTTAGCTTGAAATGATAGAGACAGCATTAGCAAAGCGATAGCCGATTTAGTTAGGCGGTAGAAGCGCGGGTTGAATTTAGGAACACAGTCAGATTATATTCTGGAAGAACACATAGGCAGTGCATCATCACTCGCTCAAGGTCGCGCGGTTTTAGCCTACAGCTAGACCGTCCCTCCCAGGGGACAAGTGTAAGTCGGTTGTCGGACGCACGGCTGAGCGCTCGCGCAGCACGTTTCCCGCGCATATTGTTATTAGATATGTCGACAACCCTCCGCACTAGACAGGGACAGAGTTACGCGTTAGAAAGAGCGCAAATGTTTATTTGAAAATCGCGACAGGTTTTGCGAGCGGAATTGAACTTTGTTGTGTCCCAGAAAGAGTCGCTAATTATATAATGGTTTTCGGTAAGTGAGGCTTCTGTACTAATATTTATTCTGTGACATAGGCTATATTTTTTATCCCAGAGAAATAACCGGATCGGGAACTACGCGGGTAAAACCGCGGTGCGCTGCTAGTATTAGTAAACGTAGAATACGAATATACATATTATGTATATTCGTATTCTACGTTTGCCTGCAATTCACAGATAAATTAGTTCCATAACAAGGCCGTAATGAATATTTAACTGGTCATTGTACTAATTGGCAGAGCTTGTTTGTTTTATTGATTCGATTGATCAGATTTTACGAATGAACAGTGTTCTTGAGGATTTTTGAGTATTTTTATATTATATTTCTTTTTTAATTAAAATTTTGAAAAAAAAACAGCATAACACGATGACAATAGGCTAGTTTACTAAATTTTAAAACTAGGTTAATAATATAGCTTAATGTTTATATTATTCCGAAACATTCATATTTTTCGAAAAAACTTACATTTACAATATGTATTTTGCATTTCAAAAAATCAAACAGATTTCTGCACAAAAACGCTCAAGCCTATCATGGCGTCTCGCGTGACGTCACGCCGTGGTAAACTTATATGTTTGTGTAAGGACGTTGTCAATGTTTTTAATTTAAAATGAATCCCTCGTATTACAAGAACTGCATAGTACCCCAGTGTACAAGCACAAGTATAAATACACCAAATAAATTACTCATCTATGTTCCAAACAATCCATAAATACGAAAAAAGTGGCAAACGCTTGCGCGGAGGAATGATGCCCACTAAACCAACAATGTATTTATGTGAAGAGCATTTTGATGTAAGTATTTGACACAGTATAATCTTAGTAATGTAAATGTAAAAAAAGCTGGTAATTTTCCTCAAGAATAGTGGTAAAACAATAACAAACTAGTTGAGTAAAGCGGCTGAAGAACTAGTATCCATGACCAAGAATAAATTAAATAAAAAATAAAATGATATTAGTTCTATGAAAATGTCAACAACATTAGTAATGTCAAGTGATGTTTAGCACGGCGTGACGTCACATTTTCTGATTGGCGTGCACTGTCACGTGACCCAATGCCTATTTTTTAAGATTTTCTTTTGTAAAAATATTAATAATCTTTTCTTATTTTGATAAACTGTTTTATTTTTTAAAATCTGTGTATCTTAATCAATAGTAAGAACATTTAATCCATCCGATTAATTCTTAGTGGAAACAAGCCTATTCTAGATAACTGGAAATATTAAAACCAAAAATAGTTTTCAGTAATAAAAATATAACAACCAGAAATAGTTCAGTCGGCATCAGAGGGTCTATACCGCCTAACCAAAATTGTCATAGCTTTGGTATAGCTACCTCTTTTCTTTTCGCTTGAAATGATAGAGACAGCAATAGCAAAGCTATAGCCGGTTTAGTTAGGCGGTAGGAGGGCAGGTCGCTTCTACGGCCTAACTAGTCGATAGTCTTAGGGGATAGTCCAGGAGGCGTAGGGCCCTAATGATCTAAACGTACTGAGTGACTGTCACTTATGGTACGGATTATCTTATCTTATATATAAAATTCTCGTGTCACAGTGTTTGTTTCCTTACTCCTCCGAAACGGCTTTACTGATTTTAACCAAATTTTATATGCATATTCAGGAGGTTTGAGAATCGGCTACTAGCTATTTTTCATACCCCTAAGTGACAAGGGTTGGTCACCCCATAATTTTTATTTTTTATTTTTGGACAAATTTTTTTGTTTTTATTTTTTTATAATGTGGCGTTAAAAAATACATACAACCCTAAAAATTTTACCCTTTTATCACCAACCCCTATTTTTAATAGCCATTTAAGTAATTTAATAATTTTTCATCATTGAGAACTGATCAATTATTATCGTTTATCACTAAAAATCACTAGAAATTACCTAAAAATGATTTAGATGGCATAACAACGTTTGCCGAGTCAGCTAGTGTAATAATAAATAATAATACCGCCAAGCAGTGGTGTGAAAACATCACTGTGTTCCCGTTTGAAGGGCAATGTTTCCAGTGAAATTACTGGGTGTAGAAATAAAACATCTTATATCTCTGGGTGACGCGCGTAGTGCTAGGTAATGATTTTTACTCTTCTTGTTCCAATAGCTGCGTGTCACTGTGATGGGTAAGCATGTTGCTTATGAGAAGGCACATGTCATACTCGTCTCGTCACTCTATACTGTAAAAAAAAGTGAGGTAATATAAAATATATAGTAGTCAATGACTACTACATCTCGTACGACTACTAGTGCACGGGCACATCAGATGACGTCAACGTACTTTGTGACGCGTACCGTAATTCAGTGCTCATCAAAATGACCCAAATAACATTCGCAGGAACACCCGACTATATTGAGACCCAACTCAACCGCGTCTGAGGTATAACAAAAAATAATCACTATTAAATAACAGAATACTGTAGAAACTATAAATAAACATTTAACGACTGCCGTTCAACATTTCAATACAATTGTGCAATTAATCGCGGTTACATCGACTCCACGATTATGTATAAAGTAAAAGACCCATGTAATCGTAAACGGGGTCTAAGTCCAAACGATTGCGCTCTGGCAATCAGGTAACTTGCTGAATTCATTTGTTAGACAACATTTCACCAGTTGAAAACAGGAACCAAGTAAATGAAAATCAGTTCGCTCGAAAATGACAATAATGCCCGAGCCACACGAGGATAGTTTTTCAAGCTAGGATAGCTAGCTAGTGTTAGTAAGCTAGCAAGCTAGTATTTCTAGCTTCGTGTAGACAAAACTAGCGTTGCGTAGCGTTGTCTACACGAAGCTAGACGTACTAGCTCGCTACCTTGCTAATACATACTAGTTTGCTATAATACTAGCTTGAAAAAGTAGCCTCGTGTCTCGTGTAGTTCGGGCATTAGGGTGGACATATGTATATAGCACAACATCACTATCTAGCTGTTGGATTTGTTTTAACTATCATTAATAATAAAATTTTGACTGGCCTCGTGGCTTAATTGGTAGTAGCTCTGCCTGCGAAGCCGAGGGTCGTGGGTTCGATTCCCACCCAGTGCAAATATTTGCGTGATGAATTCAAATGTTTGCACTGTGTCTGGGTGTTTCTATGTATAATAATTATGTATTTAAAACTATATACTTAACTATTATATCAGCTATCTGGCCGCCATCATACAAGCTTTACTTAGTTTGGGGTCAGATGGTGTTGTGTGTGGATTGTCCACCAATATTTATTTATTTATGAGAACGTCACCATTGTCAATACTTCATTACGATAAATCACACGTAGAAGTTATCGTTATGATTTTTATTATTCTATGAGATAAATTTAGTAAACTCTTCTTTCTATGACTGTATTTATACGTAAGTATCAAAAGTAGCGTACCTACACAATTTGGTACCTATTTGGAATTAAACTGAAGAGTAAGATAGAAACGCCTTCGCAATGATATACTGACAATTTATTATAGTGGAAAGATATGCCTTTTTCGACATTTTTAAACAAACATTTTCTTCATATTGGTTCTTGCTTTGAATTTGTGAAAATGGTTCTTAGTATTGTATATATTATTAATTACTTTTCGTCGTAAAAAAAATAAAGATATAAATTACAGTAATGGATGGACCTAGCTCATATTTATTAATAGGGTAGTTGACTTTTTCAATATTCATAGATAAATAATAATTAATTATTCGTACGCTTTGTCAATTCGAAGTCACGGTCAGGTTATTCTGTTTCATTCTTTGTGGTCAATCCTAATATTATGGCAAAAAGTTATTAATTTATCATTTTCATACTATTTATGTATTATGGTTGCTAAAAGCAACATTAGAAGTGATGTCCAAAGCAAAACACACTCCATTACCTAACTTCACCGGCTGAAAAGGATTAATGATCAAAATGTCGACGTCCATGCTGCGGATGTATATTGCCCTTAATCCTCATACCATGATGCTCTTATTTCGTTAACTGTTCCAGACGATCGACTATGAACATGTCGTGTGCTGCGAATATGAATCATATCCCTTGTCGTTAAGGTTCGCGGTCGTGGTGTACGAAATGTTGACCGTCGGTTGCGTCCTGAAATCATCGCAATACGAGTGCATGGTACAGAGAGTGCAGTTGGCGAATGGCGCCCTGTACGCATCTGTCGCTACTCTCGACTCGATTCCGGGCCAATTTGTTTAATTTAGCAGCATTAATTTAGGAGCCGTCGTCACGGAAACGTGACCGCTCACGTGAAGCAACGATCGGCCTGTTATTGTTTGCAATTGGTTTATTTGTACTGAATGAGATTGTTTTTTATAATTTTACAAATTAAAGAGTTAAGTGGCGAGACGAGCAGGACATGTGCCTGGTGGTAAGCAACATGCCTGCCACATAACAGCACAGTGACACACAGCTATTGGATCATGAAGAGTCCAAATCATTACTTAGCACTGCACTGCACTGCGCTCGTCACCCAGAGATCTAAGATATTATATATCTAAGCCCAGTAATTTCTCTGGAAACATTGCCCTTCAAACCGGTACACAGTTATGTTTGCACATTACTGCTTGGGGGTAGAATAACTGGTAAAGGTGTGGTATTTCACCAGGCGGACTTTGCCAAGAGTCCTACCACTTTTAAACCACTACTGTTTCTGAGGGTTCAGACTGCTCATTCAGCTCGCGCTATACCGATGCTCGGCACATTTCTACCTACCTCCTACCTTTCGGACCTTCCTTGGTACATTTCGAAAAGTGGGCTTACTGATATGCGTGATCTAATATCAGCTTCCTCTTTGTTTCTATCGGACTGCTCGTAGCTCGAAAAAGCGACACCGTTTCGTGGCTAACGTTACAAAGACTCGAACAAATAGGTTTGACTCCACTTTCGTGGTAATACGTCTAGGCTGTGGAATGCGTTGTCTCAGTGGGGTTTTCCGAATGTTTAATCTTGGTGTCTTCAAGTCGAATCGGTTTCTTCTAGGTTACACATCGTAGTTTAACATCAGGCGCGATGGCGGTTAAGTCTAAACCTGTAAAAGTTAAAAAAAAAAGTGTTCTTAATCACATGACGATGTGTGTGTTTCAGTAAAATGAAATGAATGAAAAAACATAATGAAAAAGGGTTCGATTGTGTCAATGACTCAAGGATAAGCTAATCGGTCCAAGGACAACTACGCAGACAATTCGGCGAATGAACCTCAAATAATATCAGTTCGATCGCTCTTTTTCGAAAGATAAACATTATTTATTATTGTCAGCTGGCGCTGAATAATTCGATCCAAATGTTATTTTGATAATAATTTAAAAACAATGTTATCTAAATAACCATCAAAGTGTGTTATTGTTTTGCGGACACAAACAATATTCCAGATGTCTTTACCCGTGTCTGTACACTAAGTTTCTGACGATTCCTTCAGCAGCGTCCCACGGTTTTACTTGTGTAGTTTCTGATCCCGTAATTATTCCGGGATAAAAAAATATCCTATACTTATGTTATTCCAGGCCATAATCTATGTTCCTAGTTTTAATCCGATCCATTCAGTAGTTTCGACGTGATTGAGCAACAAACATCCAAACTTTCGTATTTTTATAATACTAGCAGTGCCCCGCGGTTTTACTTGAGTAGATCCCGTTCCCGTTATTTTTTTGGGATAAAATTTAGCCTATGTGTTCTTCTTGTTATAATATAACTGTGTTCCAAATTTTAACCAGATCCGTTCATACGTAACGACGTGATTGCGCTTTAAACATTAACATTTCTAATATTGGTGCGCGTGGAAAATGATCTCTGGGTCAATTGGCGTTATCCTAAATAGACCACCCGTAACTTTTCAACAGTTCAAAACAACAACCAACAATAAAATAAATGGTAATGGTTTCTAATATTAATAAGATTAGTAGAATTCACAATTACGTGGGTTAAATCGACTCTCTGGCTTCCATAATACAAGCCATAGTTTTGTCTGAAAGTGTATCGGTATCGATCAATACTCGTAGTTGTTTAGCAAATTAAAATCCATTTCCATTTCAATGATAACAGTGGACAGTCGTACATCAATTTAGAATATCGATCACATAAGCTTGTTGCATCTCAAGCGTGCAAATGAAATCGATAAAATTGCGAACTCTAAAGGCAATAGACCAATAAAACCCCGATGTGAACTAAAGCAAAACTCGAAACTGTAAATTGACCCTATTTCCGTGGTGTTTCGATACAAATTAACCTGAATTACTTAACAGTCGCTGTACCGATCTGCGACAATACCGCTGAGGCCCACTTTCAAGTTGTGCAACGTTTTGTTTCGCGTCGCTTGCGGGTCGGATGCCATCGGGTTTCGCGACGCGGGAAAGTCTATTGCGGAAGTTAACTCGATCGAACTAGGTATAGCTATAGCCTATAGCTCGTATAATGTAGACTATATAGGTAACTATTTTTCACAGAAAAATTAGTGGGCTTTTTGTCGTATGAATTAACAAGTGGGTATAAGAACTAAAAAAACAATTTTCTTTTGAAACGGTTTAATTGACAAAAATGCATTGTGATCATAATTATATCTGTGTAAGAAATATCAGATCAATCTGACAAAGGGAAGAGGTAAACTTCAATGACTAAAAAATTTGACCCAAACGAAAAGGTCAGGCTAAGTAAAACTGTTTAAAAACGGTTTTTAAAGTGATAACTTCTCCAGTCGAACACACTTTTTAGTAGTGCAATATACTACAATTCTAAGTTATAAGAGTTCACTTCCATTGTCAGGCTCAGTCCCTATGACTGTCGATTTTGTTTAGCAATGATTGGCTTGCATTTGACTACCATCTCGACTCGCGTGTAAGGTGACGATGCAGTGTACTATGGTGCTTGCAGAGAGTTTACATATACAACGTATAGAGTTAGAACAAACGCATTAGCGTATTACACCGAAAGCACCGTTCTGATCGCTCTTTTGGAAGTGTCATACTTTTGTCGCGGCACATCACTACAAATGTCGCCACAGCTAACGTTACACCTCATCAGCGATATATGTACCGATCATACGATTGGTACAAAGGAACAGTGCGGAAAAACCTGATCTATTTACCTATTATTTATCTAAGGGTTCTTGCTTACCTAGAAGAAACTGTTCTACTCTCGACTTGACAACCAGTAAAACTCAGGCAACGCATTCCCCAGACTAAACCTTATTACGAAAAGATTGACTCCAACTTCCTCGTTAGACCTTTGTAAGGCCAACCATGAAACTTTGCCGCTTTTGCTAGCTATGACCAGATAATAACCACTATAACGCAATGCCACCTTGGTTATATCAAGATTAAGATCTGCGCTAATTACCTGGAGATCTAAAACGGTTTGTTAATTTATCTAAATAGTTTGGGCAAATACATTTCCCTTCAAACCAGAAGAAAGTTAAAGCATAACTGCGGTTTATTATCCCTAAAGCTTCGTTTGATCAGTAGCAATCTGACCGAAATAGTAGATTGGAATTACATATCATATTTTGTTTTGTAATTAATTAAATCTAAAACTAGTTAGCGTCGATTATTTCATAGCGGGAGGTTGCCGCAACTTGATCGTTGCCTAAAGCAGCGTTTATTTATGCCATCCTATAAAATTGCTGTAGTAATTTAGAAGCGCAAAGCGGGACGACACGATATAATAATTGTGGCATGAACATTTTTTTTTAGTGACAAGTACTACAAATGATTGTTCTAGGTAACGGACAAGTTGTGTTGCATTCATGTGTTACATTTTTTTACACTTGAAGTGTTTGACTTGTGAATTCGTTTCACCACTAAATGATCTAAATCTGTACTGATATTAAAAACTGGAAAGTTTTCTTGCTGGTGTTCTACTTCTTGTAATATTGTTTCATGGTAGACGTTTCAATGACTCTAACTAGGAGGTGACTCCACTTTCGTAATAAAAACGTCTAGGGTTGGAAGGGGTTGGCTGAATTGTTTATTATTCCTGATGGATGCAATATTGGTGTTTTCTAGTGAGTGTGAATCGTTTTTTTCTAAAGATATCCACCCTTCATCGTAGACCGCATCGTTCCCTAACATCAGGCGAGATGGCGGCCACTTGCAAAACTAATATCTTTAAAAAAATAACAAACAGTAATTATTCAAAAACTTACAAACATATTTTGGGTGCACATTTCTCGGTACATTGTAAGTAGTACAGATTAGCTGTCAAGAATAGAGGCAGTGTGTACGACAAAACACGTTAATTCTGTTCAGTTATTGAGCCTTGATAAAAATATCACCAGAATTCTGGCTCAAGGCTGTATCTGTTATTTTGAGAAGCTAGGCTGACGAGGAAAATATTTACTGTTATATCTCGGAATAACGCAAAAGCTCGTTGTGAATAATTAACTTTTATTTTAGTGGCGTAAATGATGTCGTACTCATGCCTAAGATTGAGATTAAATCTGTTAAAATACTTAAGGTTTAAGCAAGTATAAAAGGGGATTTGGTTGTTAAATATGTTACATATATAACGGGTCATGCACGTGTGCCCAAAGGGACAAGGGCCCGTGTATGCACTCCCTCTGAAAAAAAGTCGCCAATTGCGGTTGACACCCGTTGACTAATTAATAGAAATAATGTTTGTATGTAATAGTTACATGTGCATAGAAAACATGCATTACACAATAAAACGTCTGCGCGCGTACATTTCCTTTTCATACGTGACTTTTTTATGCAGTCCTCTGTCCTACCACCACCACTATCGTAACGTTAAGCGATATGTGGTCTATGATAGACTACATTTACCTAGAAGGAACCGATTCACTCGCCACTCAATTTAAATGACTAGACTTGACATTTATTGAATTAAACTCAACGCTGTCAACTTTTAACTGGTGCCGTCGCGTAACTGGTACCCCCCGACTCGCCGAACGTTGCGGTATTCTGCCACGGCACCACCGCTGGTCTCGATTCTAAACGAACATTCCTTTCGCGGTTTGTAAATCAGGTGTTACGTGTAATGACATTCACCCCGACATGTGCCAATGTTGTTTTACACGATCGCTGTGCAATTCGACGTTCTGACGGAGAATTATAAAAAAATAATTCTGCAATTAATTAATATTTTGTAACTTACATATTTATTTATGTTTAATTGTTTAACAATGTTTAAAAAAATACAAATAAAATAAAATAAAATGACAATTCCTTAAATACTACAAACACAAGTTGACTCCAGTCATAAATTTTGTCTCCGCGCTCACCATATCGCCAACCAAAAGTGCCCAGCAGACCGGCGGCGTTACATATAATTAAATTAAATGTTAGTGGTGGGCATGAGAACAAGATTTAGCGCGAATACACTGAAGATGTACTTTGGAATGCGATTGTCTGACAAGGAGCTGTTGGTACTTTGGAATGCGATTGTCTGACAAGGAGCTGTTGAAGTGACTGACATCTCTGGGGAATAGGGTACAATCCTCAAAAAAACTAAGTAGCCCGTTAGTTAGATTGCTAAAAAATATTGTACACGTATTTTTTCTTTTATTTCACAAACAAAAAATTACGAAGATACAGCGCTTCGAAGTTTCATGTGACGTCACATGTGAGTACGATTTTTACTCACGAGTGACGTCGCGACCCCCACTCTCGAAGTTTGATGGTCTATAATTATCTTTGACGATTTTTAATATTATGAAAAAAACAAAAAATACGTGTCCAATATTTTTCCATGATCTAGCTGACGAACTAATTAGTATGGTGTATTTTTTACCCAGTCCGGTACCCCTATTAGCAAAGGCTATTGCGTTAAGGTATAAAAAGTTTTTGGTTATTGCCGCTTACTTCTTCATCCTTATCTGTAGCAAGGCTGATTAATCTGTAGAATAACTGTGTAATTGGTAACTTTAGAGTAGGCGCCGCCTTTCCGGTCTTCTGGCTGACATTTTGTACTACACATTTTTAAACCACATATACCTATCTAGTACCTACCGCATGTATGTCAACTAGTTCACGCGGTAACAGTTAAGGTTGATGGAGTCTTTCTAGTTGTGGAAAGGAACTCACCGCGTATTTGCACTCAGCGGCATTATAAACCTGTATGTATTATCAATATTAGGCCAACTAAAATTACACATTGTCATGGTAGACGTTTCAAACACTTTAAGAGGATTGAATTAATTTTCACAGTAAGATCACCTAAACCGGAATGCGTTTCCTGAGTGGATATTACGTGTAAGCTGTCCGCTTTATGTACCCACTCCTGACAATCGGAGCCTTCTTTCACAAGGAGAGAATCAAGACCATTACCGACAACGCTGGCCAGAGCGGATTGGTAGATGACACAGTCATGTCCTCAAAAGATATTCTTGGAGCACGCCAGTTTCCCCACGATGTTTTACATATGTACTGGGAAAAATACTCCACGGCCACCGCGGCTTGCATGTTGTTGTATTGCCTGGATGTAAGTATAATCTAAGTGTCTTCAAGTCCAGAGTGAATAGGTTTCTTCTGTGTAAGCGCGATTCATCGTAGATGGCATCAGCCTAGGTCATAATCGTACACCTATCGTTTAAAAAAGTCTGCGTATACTTGGCGTGACCATCTGGATTTATCGTCAAGTTAATTATGCACTGCTTACTTATTTGTCAAGTGCCCGAAAAACATAGCGGAAGCTCAATCATGCGCACAAAAAAATTGCAACTATTAAAACGCTATTGAAAACGTGTTTCTCCACTAATTGCCCTCTTTAGTTTCGTCTCCGCTAAGTATCTGAGGCTCTGTGACAAGACAAAGAGCAAGCACTCCAATTTGGTTTCTGTTAATCTAGTCAAAATAATTTCAGTTCGTCGAACGTACGCTGAAAATAATCCGGACGTACTATTTCGCAAAGTCATGACATGATTCATTAACATTTAATACGCAGTATAAAAAATATATGTTTTTTGCTCCCGATATTATCAATTGCATGTTGTGTTTTTTTTAGCTATTATAGGTTTACACTTGATCGCCATGTCGCCTGATGTTAAACGATGATGCGGTCTACGACGGAGCAAGGAGCGTGCTCAAGCACGATACCTATACCTATCAAAACCGATTCCTTAACCCTTGATTTGAAGACACCAAGATTGTAACTATCGGGAAAATCCACTCACGCAACGCATTCCACAGCCTAGACGTTCTTATAACAAATGTAGAGTCAAAACGAGTTCGACGTGCGAGTCTTTGGACCGCCAACTATACCTACGTCATGATGTTGCTTTTTCGAGCTATGAGTAGCTGCTTCCTACTAATATGTAGGTAGGTATTTTAAATGCGAAAGTTTGGATGAAATGAAATGGGCAAACATTACAGTGGGCTTGAAGTGTTTAAAGGGCAATGTTTCCAGTGAAATTACAGGACTTAGAGATAAAACATCTTATATCTAAATATTATATCATATCTATCTATAGATATAAAATATTATATCTATCTTGTTTTAAGTGACTTTTGTTTATTTTTTTTAGTTAAGTGCAATAAAGAGTTAATCTATCTATCTCTGGATGACGAGCGTAGTACAGTGCTAGGTAATAATTTGGACTCTTCATGTTCCAATAGCTGCGTGTCCACTGTGCTATCATGGACAGGCATGTTGCTTACCATCAGGCAAATGCCCTGCTCGTCTCGGCACTCTACACTATAAAGAAATGGGTAATAATAATAATCAAAATGGTGATTAATATTATCACATTAAAATGTTTCATGTGGTATTTAAATTGGGTTCAATTGGTGTTGTTTTGCAATAATGATCTGGGTCGTGTTCGAGATTGCTGTAAGTAGGATGAATTTGAGATAATCGCTGATCTGACCGCTCAGTTCGTTGTGCAACCAGCACGTTCGCAAACAAGACAGAAAAAAAAAAAATTGGCAGTCATGGGGACTGCCGATAGAAGTGAAAACTTATAACTCAGAATTTGATAGCTTACTTTAAGAACTACGCGGGTGACTCCGGAGGGCGTGGCCATAAGCATGGCCATCTAGAAATGCGTCAGCTTTCAGATGGCCAATGGGAAATGCTGACGCATTTCTAGATGGTCAATGAGGTCCCGAGTTTACCCGAAGAGTTCTCATCATTCCCGATCGTGACGCCAGAATTCAATTCACAGCCCACGAAAAATCGGTCAGTGGCGCGCCAAAATAAGTTTTCACTTCTAAAATAGTTGTAAATACTACCCATTTGAGCCCGCGACTTAAATGAGGGGGAAGTTATTTCGAAGCCATGGGCGTCTGGTGGCAAAAAGGACAGATTTCACAATAATGACGACGAATGTTTGAATTTGACTATATTTCTTATTTTTAGTATTGAGTGACGAGACGAGCCGGACATGTATTTAATGGTAAGCATGCCTGCCATTAATCAGCACTGTACTGCGCTCGTCACCCAGACATAAGTAAATAATAATTTATTTCGTTGCCCTGTAATTTCTTTTCAAACATAACCCTTCAGCCCAGGACACAGTAATGTTTTAACTAAAAGTGCATGAAGAAGTAATACAAACACACATAGTTACCTGCTATAAAGAACTAAGTTTCGGTTTTATACATACTTAATTACTGTGAGTCCTTGTCTGCGATTTCTATGCCGTTATACGAAATATTATTTTACAAATTAGGTCCCTTCTACGCAGGCTACGATGTAACGCGCTTGATAAACCCAACCAATCAAAAATTTACAACAAGCATCGTAAATCTAGGCCTAAAACTTATAAATGTACCCCCGAAATACACACATCATAATGAGTACATTAAAACTAAATTACATTAGTGTATACTTCAATGCCAAAGTCGTTAGCGTCGACCTTGCCCTTAGCCCAGCGCTACCCCCCGCTGAATCGGCTTTATCTTTCTCCGCGACCCTAAACGCTTTCGCACACTTTATCCAATTACCCGAGGTTCTAGGAATGACCGACGGTTTTGGACGACTACCTAATGGAAGGTATGTGTTTCGGCCACTCAATTTGGGGCAGGTATTATCTGCGTTGCTTGTGTAATAGGCTTAGCTGAAAAGAAGTTGTTATGTCTAAGCCCTGACGCAAAAACGACTGGATGTTATAAGTATGATGGCTCTCTTTCTTTCTGTGTGTGCGTGTCATGGTAGCTCCCGAAAACATGGTCGGACTGGGCCCGGGTGGCTCCTTGGCGATAATAAGGCCCGAGACCAGAGACCTTTCCTACGGTTGCCGCATACCCGCAAGAGGCTGGGGCCCGGCTGCCAAATGCAATCGACTATATGGCCAATCCAACGCTGCCCGAACAGACAAACAAATTTTAATCGTTTTTTTATAATTATCAAATGCATGCACGCTAAAATAAGGTATTGTTTGTCTAAGGTCTATTTCGTCTGAAAAATATGTGTTCTATTTATGGACGCAAGTTTCAGTGTTGCAGGGTATATTGTGAACGTTGTAGGCCTGTGATCTAGTCAGTCCGTCAAGACTAGGCATACGTAGATAAACACAAAATTTGAGAGCAAGTTACCTAAGGTCCAAACGCCTGTTAGAATAAACGTAGCTGTGACACCTCTGCGCTGTGTTGAAATTAAGATTTAAATATTATGTACTTTGTATCCTCGAGGCGCTAAACTAGAGTACGGCTCATCGGAATACGGTATGGATATCAAATGACCTTCCGAACTGTGGACAAGGAAGCACTTAGCATGAGAAGATGAAGGAAACCTTTCACACGAAATTGACTGATTTATGTATGAATGCGCCGACACAAAAATCCATCACATCAGTTACATATCTGTGCTAAATGATATAAATAATTTTATAATGTTCCTGAGCTTATTTTTAGGGTTCCGTAAAACGTAAAAACGGAACCCTTATAGATTCGTCATGTCTGTCTGTCTGTCTGTCTGTCTGTCCGTCCGTATGTCACAGCCACTTTTTGCCGAAACTATGAGAACTACACTGTTGAAACTTGGTAAGTAGATGTATTCTGTGAACCGCATTAAGATTTTTACAAAAGTTATTTAAAAAAACAAAAATTAGGGGTGTCCCCCATACTGAGAACTGAAGCTCAAAAAATTTTTTTTTATCAAACCTACACGTGTGGGGTGTCTATCGATAGGTCTTTAAAAATGATGTTGAGGTTTCTAATATAATTTTTGCCTACACTGAATAACTTGCGCGAGAGACGCTTCCAAAGTGGTAAAATGTGTGTCCCCCCCCCTCTAACTTCTAAAGTAAGAGAATGAAAAATCTAAAAAAAATATATGATGTACATTACCATAAAAACTACCAACGAAAATTAGTTTGAACTCGATCTGATGAGTAGTTTTTTTTTAGTACGTCATAAATACACTATTATTAAAACTTCGATCAAAGTTACAACGACCTACAAGAACTATGTGTACTATGTATATTATGTTACTTGCTGCAACGGAACCCTTCATGGGCGAGTCCAACTCGCACTTGGCTACTTTATTCTCTTCAATAAATTAAATCCCATTATGAGCAGCGGTAATCATTTTTAGTTGGAATGAATCATACTGTAATGTAGAGCAGACGCTCATTTAGCGGCTGGCTGCCTTACGTTCGATAAAGTAAACATGGGAAACTAGGTATATAGGTAGATACAGTGAACCGGCGCTATGAAGGTATGATGTTCCCCGATTTTCTCTGAAAGATGAAATAACTTCCGTTTTAAAAAAGGATTTCTATTTAAAAACATTTTGAACGAATTTTGATTATTTTTTATGTGGTCATTTACGACGTGGTGGCCTAGTGATGATAACGACCAGTTTCACAGTCGTAAGGTCGTAGGTTTGAATCTCAACTGCACCAGAGAGTATTTTCCCATGTGCAAGATGTACCAGTTTTTATCACCACTGGGTTTATCGGTGAAGGAATATATACATCGTGAGGGTCTCCTCACGTTCTCACGTGACGTTCGTAGAAAAACTTCTTTCAAGGATATTCTTCATCCGCCAACCTAAAGTTGGCCACCGTGGTGGATTAAGGCCATAGCCTTGACTCTCCTTGCGAGAGAAGGTTCTAGTGGGCTGTTTATGCTAAAAGGGTGATTTAGCATACGCAAACAAGGTACCTACATTGAAAAATGCACGTCTTCAAAAATTCAGAGTGAAAAAACCGTCTGCAATGCCATTAATTTATAGCCTACCTACGGTGTATTTCGCAGGGAAGCTTTTATACTTGGAACTACTACAAATTATACCAAGAGCAAACGCCTAGTGAAACCAAGACATTAATTCTGATAGCAGTACAGCCTAATAAACTTAGTCACGCAAACCTCTCACCTGTCATTGCTAAGACATTTCTGAGAGAGGAATTCCGACAGACGCTGCTACTGAGTCGTTCTTCACAACTACGAAATAAGATATAATTATGTATTGCCTCGCTTTTCCTTAGGTTTCAATTAGTTTAATCCGTATTTTAGGGATAAATGGTGGGAAATATATAGAGATGGTGTAAATAGAGAAGAATTAAAAAGCTATGGCTTTATGTAGAGTTAGTGTATGTAGGGAGGAATTCAAAGTCAAGTCCAAGTGAACTGTTTGACCGAATTTTAATTTGTACACTGAGGCAAACGTTTCACCTTTTTTTTTTTTTTTTTTTTATTATTCAAAATTTGCTACTCCACAGACTCCGGGGTCCGTGACTTTTGTTATTTCAAATCTTATTTATTTATACATATTTCTTGGATAATTAGAAGAAGAGGAAAATAAGGGGGGAGTTGGGAACATTTTAAACCTAATACTAGTTAGTGCTCGTCTGTTGAGCCGATCACTACCGGTTGGGATTCCGCTAGTAATCGACTCAACATCGATTCTTTGCCTTATTGCCATTTGCCTAAGCCGCCTCCTCCCGGCCGAGAGCCTCCACTACGGCTGAATTTCTGTCCCTGATGGCCATCTGTAGGTTGAACTCTCGGATGGTCTTCGGTGATGCAGCCAACGCTCGCCGCACGAACCGACCGATGGCGTCGTCGGTGTCGTCAGCGTAGTACGTGAAGGTGAACGTGAACGTTTCACCTTTACGTGTTAAACTTTAGTTAGCTTCGCAGTCAAAGCTTTGAAAGTATCGTTTTAATGCGTACCGCAAAGAAGTGGACTGCTCTACCTGTACCGGTGTTTCCTGAAGAATATAATGCAGGTATCTTATAGACTAATGTCCATTGTTTGTTCCGTGTCAAATTATAAAGTCTGATATTTTGGTAATACCTTCAGGATATTATTAAAAATCACACCAATAATTGCCAGACACTTAACATCGTGGTAAACACTTGCCAGACACCCATGTTGTGTTAATGTCCATGCAAATATAATTCTACTTGCGTCATAATATGCGCCCTGATTTTTATACATAATATTTGGGTAACAATTAACAGCCTAATTATCATAAGCAGCCCACTAAAAGTTCCCATTGCTGGGACTCGGGGCCTTAGTACCGTTTATCTGCCAAAGCCAGGATGACCCAAACTTCATAATGGTCCATCGTTCTTACCTGTGTTAGGAGCATACGCTGACAAGTTTTCAGCTTTTATAAAATGACGAAGGTCTGGGGTTCACGGACTCTTGCTCTATAAGATAGTGTTGTAAGTTATATGTTATTACGTTTATTTATATTTCGGCCGGGAGGAGGCGGCTTAGGCAAATGGCAATAAGGCAAAGAATCGATGTTGAGTCGATTACTAGCGGAATCCCAACCGGTAGTGATCGGCTCAACAGACGAGCACTAACTAGTATTAGGTTTAAAATGTTCCCAACTCCCCCCTTATTTTGGGGACCGAGTCACCTTCGTCCGTGGGGAAGCACCTAGATATTGAAACCTCACACGTGGTCCCTGGGTGGTGCTAATCAGGTGACAAATTACCGGTGGTAGGCTTCGGCCGTGGTTGGTGACCACCCACTAGACTAAGTCACGACGCCAAGCGGCCTAGCCGTGTTCCGTCGTGTTGTCTAGTGTCACCATTAAGGGAAAACGGGTCAGAACAGTTGCTGCACAACTGCAAGACCGGTCTGTCACACACCAATACTGTACATCGGGAAGCTAGTCATGGAGGGTAGCGGGATCCGAGGCACGGTTTGCCGCACCGACCGCAGATAGTTGGGGGCCCAAGTAGTGAGCTAGCCACTCATGAAAGGCTGCCCCGCCATCTAGCGAAAAATCCCGGGATGCGCTATCCTGCCGGTTGGCGACCGGATGACAAGGCCAGATAGACATCCCCGGGGGGGCTCGGGCGTCCCCGCAGTCTCCAGGCTAGCTCCCCACTGGTGTATTCGTGTTGTGTGTTGTGACCAATGGTCAGTAGTGTATGGCCTCGTTCTACTGCCGTTTTCCCACCGATTTCCTCTCCAAATAAACAATGAATAAAGTCAAAAAAAGAAACAAGGTTAAAGAGCGGCTGCACGCCTTGTCAGTCAAAGTGCACCTCACTAATATTCGAGGTCTGCACTCAAATCTCACTGCAGTCCACCATCACCTCGAGACTGAGCAGCCGACACTCTTGTTTCTTACGGAGACGCAGATAGGTTGTCCGTCGGACGTGGCGTACCTAACGTATCCAGGCTATACCCTGGAGCACAAATTCCGGCCTCGTGCTGGAGTATGCCTGTACGCCCGTGACGACATCTGCTGTCGGCGTCTCCGTAACCTTGAGGACACTAGATATTCTGTTCTTTGGACTCTAATGGACACAGGCATAGACAAAATTATCTACGCCTGTGTGTATCGGTCGCACAGCGGAGATCTGGAGACGACTAGGCTCACGGAGTATTTAAGTGAGGCGGCGGACGCGGCTCAACAGAAGTACCCTTCGGCCCAATTAGTGTTACTGGGGGATTTCAACGGCCATCATAAGGAATGGCTGTACCCATACCGGGACACTGACCACGCTGGGCAGGAAACGAGAAAGCTAGCTTTATCGTTAGACCTAACCCAGCTGGTCCAAGAGGCCACAAGAGTACCCGACGTTGAGTCGCATACACCTTATTGCTTAGACCTTCTGCTGACAACTGATCCAGACCGTTATTCGGTGGCGGTATCGTCGCCGTTAGGCAGCTCCGACCACTGTCTGGTGAAATCTGTATCTGTCTACCATCCGCCTGATCCCAGCCCTAGAGGCAACCGGCGGTTGTGGCGATACAAGTCAGCAGATTGGGATGAGATGCGCTCTTTCTTTGCGTCTTACCCATGGCAGTCATTGTGCTTCGCTTCCGGTGATCCCTCAGTCTGCGCGGATGCTGTGACTAATGCAATACGAACGGCTATGGAATATTTCATTCCATACTCCGACATCTCATTATCCAGCAAAGCTCGCCCTTGGTTTGGTTCTCATTGTAAAAGTGCTGAAGCATTTAAACATGAGGCCTACCTAGCCTGGGTTGATGCTCGACAGCGTAAGACAAGGGACATACACCAGAAGAAGAAGGCGTTCAACAAGGCTGCTAAGGCATGCAAAAAGGTTCTTCAGAGGGCTCGGTTTGACCACATTAGTCGAATAGGGAACAAACTAGCTTCGTACCCAGCGGGCAGTAAAGCGTTTTGGTCCCTAGCTAAATCGGTCGAATCGAACTTCTGCCGCTCCTCACTACCTCCAATGCTGAAACCTGATGGGACACTAGCTCACACTGCAACGGAGAAAGCAAACTTGTTTGCAACTCAGTTTGCGGAATCTTCGCGTCTAGATGCTGGTAGCGCGACACCTCCTACTCCACCTGGCTGTTCGACTTTTATGTCAGAGATACGCATTCGCCAAAAGGAGGTTCGCAAAGTGCTACGCAATCTGGACGTGAATAAAGCCAGTGGCCCAGATGGTATTCCTGCTCTAGTATTGAAGGCTTGTGCGCCTGAGCTGTCACCGATATTGACACGCCTATTTAGACTCTCTCTTCAAACTGGGCTAGTACCGAAGTCTTGGAAGCTTGCCAATGTGCAACCTGTGCCCAAAAAAGGTAGTCGTGCTGACCCTGTCAACTACAGGCCCATCTCAGTCACGTCCATACTCTGTAAGACTATGGAACGTGTCTTAAACCACAGGCTCCTGACGTACCTTGAATCGAACGACCTCCTCAGTGACCAGCAATACGGGTTTCGCCGAAACCGGTCCACCGGGGATATTCTAGCGTACGTCACTCACATCTGGAGTGAAGCTATTGAGAAACACGGGGAAGCACTTGCAGTCTCCCTGGATATCTCGAAGGCTTTCGACAGGGTTTGGCATGATGGCCTTATAAGCAAGCTTTCTAGTTATGGTTTGTCTTCTGGGTTCATTGCTTGGATATCGGACTTCTTGAGGGATCGATCCATACGAGTCGTCATTGATGGCTGCTCGTCGGATCAAATGGGTATCAATGCCGGAGTCCCACAAGGGTCGGTACTCTCTGCGACGCTCTTCCTGCTACATATCAACGATCTGTTGAAGCCCGGTATCTATGGGTACGCAGATGATAGCACCGTTGTAGAGAGTTACATATCTAGCGCGAGAGCCACTGGGCAGCAAACTCAGGTACTGAGAGAGAGTCTGATCGAGCGTTTGGGCTTGACCCTTGATGCGGTGTCCAAATGGGGCGATGCCAATCTGGTCAAGTTCAACGAGAGTAAGACGCAGGCGTGTCTGTTCTCCGCTAAAAGGAGTCCTTTCCAACTGACTCCAACTTTTTAGAGGTGTATCCGTGCCGGTCTCTGACCGTCTTGAACTTTTGGGCGTTACTTTGACCTCTACGCTCAACTTTGGCTCGTTTATCGAGTCCAAGGCTAAACTTGCTGCCAAAAAACTTGGTGTCCTCTCAAAGGTGCGAAGGTACTTCAAGTCTGAACAGTTGCTTACACTATATCAAGCACAGATTCGCTCCTGTATGGAGTACTGTTCGCACCTTTGGGATGGATCGGCTAAGTATCAGCTGGAGGCTCTGGAATCGATCGAGAGACGTGCCAAAAGGCTCATAGGCAACGACACTCTTGTGCGAAAAAGACTTCAAAGTCTTGAACATCGCCGAAAAATTGCTAGCCTATCGGTTTTTTATCGGATACACTTCGGAGAGTGTGCGACTGATTTGCATGATCTGATACCACCTTGTCCTTTTTTCTATCGGAATGCTCGTAGCTCGAAAAAGCGACATCGTTTCATGCTTGATGTTCCAAAGACACGAACGAAGAGATTCGACTCTACTTTTGTGATAAGAACGTCTAAGCTGTGGAATACGTTACCTGAGTGGGTTTTCCCCGATGGTTACAATCTTTGTGTCTTCAAATCGAGAGTGAATCGGTTTTATCTAGGTAAACACGCTCCATCGTAGACCGCATCGTCGCTTAACATCAGGCGAGATGGCGGTCAAGTGTAAACCTATAGAAGTTAAAAAAAAAAAAAAACGGGTGCGTTGACGCTACTGTTGGATTTATGTTTCGCGTGTGTTTGCGTTTTCGTTATCAGGTATATCAGGTAGCACGGGCCACCATTCCGTTTTACGATGACCTATAACGGTATCACTTGAACCTGACTCTCGCTGTGATTCTGCGTAATTGTAGGTATTGTTATACTGGCGTTGCTGTAATGCGTTTTATTGATCATGATTGTCAGCTCGTATCAATTCACTGCTGCGTATACGGCTCTTCCTTGTGCCACTGACTTCTATTTGGCACATCCCGCATTATTATATGAGGATGATGACACGAGGATAACACATTATATCTAAAAATCTTTTTCATCCTACGGTTGCCTGGAATAACCCGCCGCCGACGCCGTTTTTATTCCCTCGTTTGATGGTTTAGTAGTTTTGGTGTCTACAACACATATATCTTATTCTGTCTTGAACTCATCAACATTTACTCATGCAAATCCCGCGATGGGTTTGGAGTCGTCGACCCTTCTGAATATTTGTCTGCCAAAGGAACGCTTGTCCCCAAATCGGTAGTGATTCAGTTAGAGATATGACCATCATCGTGTCTGACCACATGTCCTGCACATATGAGTCTCGTAATACGGTTGTACACTTTCGTTCTTCGTTGGAGTTTCATATTTCGCACTCGGTGTCCCAAACAGATGCCCCACATTTTGCTTATCGCATTATGAACACAACGGCTGCTGGTAAATTATATAAAAGTAAACTCTATATGGGGCTCTACAACCAACCAGTTCTTCATCATCCAACTAAAACTAGTTATGGCTTTGGCTTTTTCCTATATAATGTCTGGTCAAAATAAAAATAAACTAATGTCAAAGCCACGATAATTTGAAACCCCCAGCTTGATTCAGATGCAACTTGACCCTTGGACTGGTTACGACTCTTTGCACTCACAGGTATACCAATATTTGCAAATATCACGATTGTCCAAAATAAATTGACCTCCGACTGTTGAAAAATCGTAATTAGTCCCAGGTATTTCAGAATCGGCTGACTGGACCTACGTTAACTGGTCAGAGTGTGCACTCTTTGCATGATTCACGGTGACCTACTAAGCTTGTTTGTTTTCGTTGTACTGAATTCGTGGTAATTGTGAATGTAGCTGAATTGATTGAACGCAGTGAAATTTAAATTGATTGCTTTTGTTACGCTTCGAGAAGTTTCTTGCAAATATTCCAGGGTAATGAGAAATCATCTTGTATCTCTGGGTGACACTTGAATTGTAGCGCTCGGTAGTGATTTGGTCCCTTTATGTTGAAAGAGCTGCGTGGCACTGTGCTGTCATGGGCAAGTGTTTCTTACCACCAGCCACGTTTCTTGCTCGTCGATTCGTTTTATTTTATAAAAAAATATAAAGAACAAGAATGACATACCATTAAAAATAAGTAAAACTAAATACTTAGTTGTCAGCGGTTTTACATTATATTAGCAGCATCTTGGCCACTGCTCCAATTTTATTAGACAGTGTGGTTTCGGAGTAAACGAAAATTACATCGTTACAATTTTTGAATATTTGTAGATATTTCAAATTCCGCTCGACTGATTTACAAAAAACTTAAATAAGACCCTAAAAGCCGGGTCACACAGAGGCGATCCGATAGCGATAGCGATCCGATAGCGAGACGATATTTTTTGTAATGTTCGAATTTGTATGCAACCTGACACACAGCAAGCGGGGGCGATCCCATACTCGTTATCGGATCGCTATCGCTATCGGATCGCTATCGCTACCGGATCGCCTCTGTGTGACCCGGCCTTTAGTTAATAACAAATAAATAATTTTCCAAATCGGTTTAGACGTGTTCAAGTCCATAATGAGTCATTACTTTTATACTAAAGAAGAAGATGAAAGATCATATTATAATTAGCTCACAGAGCTTCGCCACGCTTTTGCAATACAATATCGTATGTTCATAGAATTTGGACTTAGAAACCTTCGAAATTGATGTCATTCACCGCTCGCGCGATTTCAAGGTGAGTCGGCTTCGCTTTCATAATGTTGTTCCAAAGAAACAGACAGTATATTATGTTATGTAACACGTCTGTATGTAACGTGTAAAGAACAAAATGTTGTTTTTACACTGGTTTTGTTAACTATCCGTGCGTTCGATATTGCTATCGATTTTAATGAATGCTTCGCTTCTGAACAGAATAGGGATGCGGTCTGGGTCTAAAGGGCAATGATTCCAGAGAAATTACAGGGCTTAGAGACATAATATCTTAGATCTCTGGGTGACGAGCGCAGTGCAGTGCTAGGTAATGATTTGGACTATCATGTTCCAATAGCTGCGTGTTACTGTGCTGTTATGTGGCAGGCATGTTGCTTACCATCAGGCACATGACCTGCTCGTCTCGTCACTCTATGCTATAAAAAAAAAAAAAAAAAAAAATCATTCTATTTATTAGTCCGTCCAGTAGATCATGTAAAAACTTGGGACACTTATTTTTTATCAAATTATTACAAATCGAAAAAGATATAGATCATCAAACTTCCAGAGTTGGGGTCGTGGCTAAAAATCGTACCCACAAGTGACGTCATGTTGAAATTTCTAAGCACTCTGTATCCATGTCATTTTTTGTTTATGAATCAAAAGAAAAAATACGTGTACAATATTTTTTAGACTAACTGACGGACTAATTGTTTTTTTAGGATTATAGTCTATTGTGGCACCCTAGTACTTACTAATAGGATTATGTTAATACCGTGTCCTCTTATATTGTCATTTAATCATTTTCTTGGTATTAAAATATATTCTTTCTAGCTATATGTACTTAAATATGTAGATAGTAGTTTCCATAACTCTAGAAGTTAGATGTATGTGTTTGCGTCAATGGTTCTCTCTGATAATTAGTTTTTTTTTATTTATATATAAAGTGATAACGGCGCTTCTACCGCCTAACTAAATCGGCTATCGCTTTGCTAATGCTGTCTCTAACATTTCAAGCGAAAAGAAAAGAGAGAGAAACATCAAAGCGATGACATTTTTCGTTCGGCGGTAGACCCCCCGATCTGAATTGTTGACCAATCACAGGGTGGTATAAAGTAGTCACGTGATCGAGTGAATACTTCTTAGCATGGCCATCTAGATGAACTCGATTCGAGAGCACTGTCGTGTTAAATGATATAAATAAAATGGTACTATTGTTTCCTATTGTTTCCTATAAGTTACGGTGGTCTAGTCGGGAGAACGGCGGCTGCCGATCCGGAGACCCCGGGTTCAAACCCCACACGCACCACTGTCTTTTCGAAGTCATGTGCGTAATGCCGCTAACTTAAAACGGTGAAGGAGAACATCGTGAGGAAACCGACATGTACCTAGAATCTTTCGAAGTCATGTGTCATCCGCCAACCCGCACTGGGCCAGCGTGGTGGATTTATGGCCTTAACTCTCTCCTTGCGAGAGAAGGCCCCGAGTCCCAGCAGTGGGAACGTTTAGTGGGCTGTTGATGATGATTGTTTCCTATTACTATTGTTTATTATTGTAGTAGGTAATAATGCTCAGTTTAATTCCCATGCACTTGAACCCTACTTATGAGATTTGTAACATCAGTTAATTATTTGAAAGATAAATATAACTCTTAAATTATTATTGTACAAGGTTACTTTTGGTATTATTCAGGGATTTTAAAGAATGATGGGTTTGCACTTGACCGCTATCTCGCCTGATATTAAGCGACGATGCGGTCTACGATGGATAGTGCTTTTCTAGAATAAACCGATTCACGTTCGATTTGAAGACACTAAGGTTAAACCATCGGGATAAAACCCACTCAGGCAACGCATTCTACAGTTAAGACGTTCTTTTTAAGAGCTCAGTCACTCGTAATACAAAAAAATAACCCCCATGATACAACTTGCATCATATTGGTAAGAGATCGTAAACCTTTCGGTTTCGTCACTGGCCACAAAAAGTGCAATAAACATAACTTCAAACATAATTTGTTATATCAGTTACAATGTTTACGTCTTACGTGTTGCTACTTTTGCTTAATTAGAGCGTAAACTGTGTTCCAAAGACCTGGGCAGTGTGATAAGGATAGCGATACCCTAATTAGCAAAACGAATAACTCCGTAGTAGCAAATATTTCATAGGGTCCACTAAAAACTTACTAAATAAAAAGTAAAGCATCAAAAGAAGCAACATGGAAATCCATTTGGAAATTGTGTTTCTTATTATCTAGTCAATACTTACGCAAAAGATTTTAGTGCTGATTTAGTGTCCCTTGTGAAAATTGCCACCATGGAGTTATTCTTTTTGTGAGTTAAGCCATCGATGGATAGATTCCCGCGCCTTATGGTTTGGGCAATAATGGCAACAGAGTAATGATTTCTGAAATAAGACTCAGTGTAAGTCGTTTTTAAGTATCTCATCAGATTATCATATATTTTTCTATAATTATTGGATGGATTACAGACTAATCTCCAGATTCGTGGCTTTCGTAAACTAGCCGATTAGTGTCGAAACATCATTACGTGTTTCGTTTGTATCGAATGTTGTATCTGTGATGTTAAATAATTGTCGGCATGACTGTACGTGAGATTTGCTCGATACTTTGCCTTATCATGGTTAGTTGGCGTGTTATTGATTCCGAAACGTTTGTAGATTACGGAGAAATGTCGGTTGAATAAGGCTCTGCCGATGCTGAAGAAGTAGCGACTCATTGCTGAGTCCGCCTAGCTAAATATCACACCTTGGCCAGTTATTCTACTGGCAAGCAGTATTCTGCAAACATTACTGTGTTACGGTTTGATTTACAATGTCTCTAATCTCTGGATGCTGGATGACAAGCCCATCGCAGTTCTGGGCAGTAACTTGGACTATTAATATGCATGTTTAAATAATATTGCTCTACTTTTAATTGCTTGAAGCAAAAATAATAACAATATCAAAGTCAAGACCATTTTACGTATGGAGCAGACACTCGGATTCTATTTTTCATCAAACACCGACATCGAGAGAGCTTCCAACAAAAATAAATGAATAATAATGATGAATATGGAAGTGACTGCATACAGTGATAGTGAGGAAATTATGAGAATGAATAGGAATGCAAAAGTGGTAAGTGCTGAAATGACGAGTGAGATAAATGCAAGAAAAGTTCATATTGTATCGACTCCATATATACTAATATTATAAAGCTGAAGAGGTTTTTAGGGTTCCGTAAAACCTAAAAACGGAACCCTTATAGATTAGTCATGTCTGTCTGTCCGTCCGTATGTCACAGCCACTTTTTGCCTAAACTATGAGAACTACACTGTTGAAACTTGGTAAGTAGATGTATTCTGTGAACCGCATTAAGATTTTTACAAAAAAAATGTAAAAAAAGTGAAATTAGGGTTGCCCCCCATACTGAGAATTGAAACTCAAATTTTCTTCAAACCTACACGTGTGGGGTGTCTATCGATAGGTCTTCAAAAATGATGTTGACGTTTCTAATACAATTTTTGTCTAGAAACTGAATAATTTGCGCGGGAGACACTTCCAAAGTGGTAAAATGTGTGTCCCCCCCCCTCTAACTTCTAAAGTAAGAGAATGAAAAATAAAACTAAAAAAATATATATAATGTACATTAATTACCATGCAAACTACCAACGAAAATTGGTTCGAACTCGATCTGATGAGTAGTTTTTTTTTTAGTAAGTACGTCATAAATACACTATTATTAAAACTTCGATCAAAGTTACAACGAACTACAGAAACTATGTGTACTATGTATATTATGTTACTTGTTGCAACGGAACCCTTCATCGGCGAGTCCAACTCGCACTTGGCCACTTTATTTTGTTTGAACGCGTTAATCGCAGGAACAACTGGACCGATTTCAATTCTTTGATCGTTGCATTTGTACGTGATCCCTGAGTGCTATAGGCTTATATGTATATTATGCATAGGGATAAGTCAGGTAAGAAGACGTTAATAGGCTGCGATCACTGAACTACTGAACTGTCAAACACTAAAAACACTCTCACAGAGAGTTCGTCACGGTTTCGCGAGCCGATTTCTTTTTGAAAGGTGATAATTTCCGAAAACTTGCAGCCCGCGAGTGCAGCGAACTCGTTTCGTTTTTATTATGTCTACGACCTGGTGCAGTAGCATTTACATAAGCGAATTGATATTTAACTGTTCTGTTGCAATGCGCAGTGAAATATCACGAAATTGGGGTCACATTCACAAAGTATTTTTTGTCGTCCTTTTTTTAAAAATTAATATTGGTCAACATTTCACACACTATCTGAACCCGAACTAAGCAAAGCTTGTACTATGGAAGCCAGATAGCTGGTATAGAACTTATAATAGTTGTAAATACATACTATATTATACATACTCAGACACAGTACAAAATTTGTACTGAGTCTTAAGTATTTGTGCTCATCACACAAATATTGGCACTGGGTGGAAATCGAACCCACGACCCATGGCTTCGCAGCCAGACTTACTACCTTACTTTAAGTGTTCAGTCTGAGAAATACTTACTGACTAAAACCACTGAGTTTTATAAAGTGATAAACCTTTTCAAATTTAAAGTAAAAATTAAAGATTTAAAGATTTAAAAATCTGTTAATGATACGAAGTCAAATCACAAAAGTTTTAAGCTAAGTAATTAAAAGCTTTACAGTACATTAAGGAACTCTCTGAAATAATGCATTGCAATTGCTTGATACTTGTAGTTAGAAAATTTAAGTTAAATTTATTATTTCTTTCTTTCTTTTCTTACATTAAATTTAAATTTAATGTAAGAAAAGTTTTCTAACTGTCAAGTTAGAAAATAACTTTTTGAATAGTAGTAATTCGTTTTTAAACTGCTGGAATATATTTCCACATAATTTAATTTGACGTTACTTGGTATGTTTTATCCTATCTCTCATGTTCTAAGGTTCTAACTTCCGTGTTAGTAAACTGCCCTTCAGTTCTATGAGTTCGTTTAACTTTGACTAATATCGAACATTTGTAAAGCGATTTGAATTTTGCTCAATATTTAGTAGGGGTTTGATTCCCGCAAGCTACGAGTTTCATTTACCTCGGATTTACAAATAAATAAATATCAAGTTTGTACTGAATAAAATTAAATCTGGATTTAAGTCAGTGACTTATCCAGATTTCGTTTCGACCTGAATTTTAAAGCAAGTAAGTAAACACAGATTTTTTGAACACAGACAAGACTAGACACTAATACAGTTAACGGAAGTTTTTTATTAAAAATCGATCACGCCGTCAAGTTCAGAAAATTATAATAAATTCAAATTATATGATAACGACTGTACAATACAGACGAAGTTATATAACGTCTAGAATAACGCAATTTAAATATTGGCGTCGGCCAAGGACAGAGCATTCACCTACATGATTCTTATAAGCAGGGATGAACATATTGCGAATATATCTCGTAATCATATTCGTGTTACATAAACAATACTGCCTGCACGCAACCTAACGTCTTTAATTTATTGTACAAATATTCGATTCTGACCTTCATAATATCGGTTACTGTCCTGATTAAAATTAATAGCTTATGTTTGTATACCCATCCATCAACAAAGTATAGTTTTACTTAATACTACTTGTGCCCGTGGTGTTAACAGGCCGCTTGCCTAAACTAGTATCTAGGAAGCTTAACGATAATTTATTTGCAAAATTAGAATGCCATATTTATTTATTTGTAGGTAATCAAAAGTTTAAAAAATAGTTTCGTGCTTCTAGCTTCAAAAATAATGAAACTTTCACAAATACTGTCATCCATTTTATTTGTGGGAGAAATACATTTACGCATCGTTCGCCGTGGGCACGGGAGTTGTTTGTCGGGCTTGACACAACTTATGTACTGTGGTGCTCCTACCGACAAAACCCAGACCAGTTTTTCCAACTGTGGCTTGACGGCAAATTCGCGGGAATCTCGTATTTGACTGCAACCCTCGCACTGCCATCGCTCTTGCGTCAGGGCGATCGCGGAGGACCCTCTTCTAGAAGGCTTAATAACTTTAGTTGCCACCGAGGCAAGTTGTTGTCTGATGCCCAGGGTATACGTGGAGGTTCTGAGCCTCAGTTCTGAACCCCAAACATTCATCCCCTATTTAAACTTTTTACTATTTTTTTTCGCATGAATGCATTTTGTCCTGTCTCAGGCTATAGATTATCCGTGTACCAAATTTCATTTAAATTATTTTAGTAGTTTAGACGTGAAAGCGAAACAAACAGACTGGCACATAGAGTTACATTCGCATTTATAGCATTAGTAGAGTCCCGTTTCCAACAGGCCCTCCGACCGCCTAACAAAAGCAGTCATCGCTTTGGTATTGCTCTCACTTTATTTTCAATCGAAAATAAACAGCAAAAATATAGCCAATTTAGATTTCGCAGAATCGTCATACCGTCCACATAAACGTGAATAACAAATTAGAACAAGGTAAACTTTAACTTGTGTTGAAAAACCCAGATTGCTAGAAATGTAACTGTGCCTACTCGCATTATCAATGTTTAAGGTTAAGGTGTATTACGATGACTTATAAAATCGCCCTTCATTTGAAGGTCGCTCCGTTCCAATGCCGAAAATGAGTAAATATACCAAGGTATTTGCCCTAGAATTCTTGTGTGTACCTTTATTGTGTGACGCGCCTCGTTGTTGAAACCTTACAACTGACCTGTTACAGAATTTCCGCCTGAAAGTCACGTGCTTCATATTTTCGCCAGGATTCGCTCTATTGTAAATTAATTAGAATGAAGTCTTTGAAAGCGTTAAATACATAATTTGTTTTGATGAAAGTTCTGCTTACCTAAAGTTGCGAAAATCCGACGATGGAAACAAAAAACTTCCTCGTTCTCAATCTTGCGAACTTATTATTAACAACGGAAAATTTTCTCTTCCAAAATTTCTAAATAAATTGGACCAATTTAATATGACGATATTATTACCGATTTGGATCATTTTTTGAAGCAAGTTACGGATTAATTTTATTGAAAAACCACGTGGTTGAGCAAAATACATATGCACAAACATCTAAAATATGAAAACATAAAAACTTTCTCTATTGTAATGTTAGTAGAATAACTTAAAAGAAAATTATAATAATATTGCTAACATATTACAAACTACAGCAATGGATGAGATAACACACGTAAGATTTTAATTCAATAATTAAGCTCAGTTAAAACAAAATTTGCGAACCTAAACAATATGAGCCAACCGAACGCACTACTCCAACGCGGGAAGTAAACAAAAAATGTTTGTCTGTAAAGTCGGTTTACTGACGATAGAACGTGATAACGTCTTAAGAAAATACTGATCGAATGGTAGCATTTTTCAAAAGAAAATTTTAATTTCATTTGTTTAATAGATTTGTATGTAAAAAGTAATCAGTAGAATTTAATCATTTTCAATCAAAACAATGCAAAAAAGCTTTTAGATGCCGGGGATCGAACCCGGGGCATTTCACATGCAAAGCGAACGCTCTACCACTGAGCTACATCCCCGCTTGAACTACTGGTCGAAATAATTAATACAACTGTAACAAACATGCGGCGAGGTAACGACCGACGGTAACGCTACATGACGTCATGTTTTGTGGGCGTGCAGCCGGCTTCATCGAATTATAAGACGTTATCACGTCAAAAAAAATCGTTGCTTCAAGCACCCCTGGACCACCGGCCATCTGGGAATACCTTTGACATAGAATAGTAATTTTCCACATCGATAAATGCGTCATTAACTACATAGAGTCAGTGGACAGACATAAAAAATATGACGAATTTAGAACTTTTATGACGTCAGATAAAACAACAAAACAACAGCCACGCTCCTCGACCCCAATCAGATCCGATACAGTCAGCATCAGTACGCATTCGGCATCCATCGTCGGAACAGCAATTGCTACACGCGTCGAAGTTGCAGCATTGCCCATTGGAAAGGCAAAAGACAGTTACGCAATTAGCTTGTGTAAGCCTTCGGTGAAAGAGAGGCTCGACGTTGCAGTGCTGCACTGGCCCCCATTACGGACGCACGTATCGCGGTCGACGTATGAAGTGATTTGTTAAAAATAAGTGCTGTGATTGTGCAATCGAAACGGATTCGTTGTGATGATCGATTAATCGCTTTAGCGGCGTTTGAATAGAAGAGTTTGTTTTTGCTTTCAAAGTTTCATGCATTGTCCGGAGTTAACGGTTATGGCGTGCTAGATGTGATATCTAGGTTATTGCACTGCCGCCGCGTGATATTGTTTTTGTTGTTAGTATAGCGATAATTTAATAAAACACAAGTAGAAATGAGTTGTTTCCGCTGTTGTAATTGAAGATATGAATTTTTTAATTTGTCTTTATTTATGAATTGAAACGAACTGGAATGGCACGATAAAAACGGCCACCAAAGATATAAATCGGGCTATCTGGAAGGAGGGAAGAGAATTCTTTGCCCAGCTGTGGGACAATTTAGTCTTTTTGTAATAGTTATAAATTAAGTAGGCAGACCCTTTTTGAACCCTTTAAAAAGCGTTGTGTGCGAGACGTCTGACGTAAATTAAAATTTTCCTTCAATGGTACTGTTAGTGTTAATGGCAGAACACTTATGTGTATGCTTATGTGAACGGTTTAGGTATATTTTTGTTGCCTAAACTCTAAACGAAGTTAAACTGTCAAAAAGTGCTAATAGAGTGTCTTTTACCTTAAATAGGTTCACGGTGAATCGCAATCTCACCAACAAACAAAATACAGTTACTTATTGGACAATTAAGTAAGATGAAACCAAATCTGAAAGTTAAGAGGTTTTGGTGGTACTTTTCTGTAACAGTTTCATAAGAGTATTTCATAACTAGCTGTCCGTCCTGGCTTCGCCCGTGGTACATAATATTTATTGCCTATAGCAGTCAGGGATCACGTACATATTCAACGGTGAAAGAACTTTTGAGATCGGTCCTTTAGTTAGCGCGTTAGACATTAGTCATCGATATCAATCAAAAGATGTGCCCTGTGAGCACCTTGAAATCGTTAACAAACTGCGCCTATGTGGTGTAGTGTGAGTAGTTTACAACTACCAATCTACTAGACCCCTAAAATCGCTAGCGGCAAGGTATGTTGTTGAGGATCTACTTAATTTGGATGTTGACAACGAACAGTGATAGGTAAAAACGTCCGGCGTCCGGCGTTCAACGCTTCCTACAACCGACTAGAACGGAAAGAGTGAGCTCACCATTCTTCCCACCGATAACATAATTCCGTGCGCCTGGAATTTGGGAGGGCACATCCAGTGATTTATATCGATGACATTAGTGCGTTCAAACAAAAAATCTCTTCAGCTTTATACTACGAATAGGTATTAGTATAGTAGATTAATTAAGGTTTGTAACAACGAAATAGAAAACTTGTTGCCATTTTAAGGTACAGATTGACACATCCGCTTATTGTTCAGCTCGTGCTTTGTGTGCGAACTCTCTCTTTGCGCTAACAATCATGGTACGAACGAGACATGCCATTACAGAAAACTTTTGAAAAATCTCCTCGCTCTGACTCATTCACTGTGGAAAAGAGATGACATTATATTCTGAACCGTTATTAATGGTACGCGTTAAAATGCCATTCATTAGTTTTAGTGAAGTTACAATACAGTACATTTGAACATAATACAGTTTCAAAAAATATATAAATCAGAGTTAACTTGCTGGCTAATATGGTGTCAGTTCTGACTCAACCATTAACACTTTATGTAATCACAAAAGTAAATTACAATGAAGTGAAAATAACGTGACATAATCCAACGTTTAAGCCGGTATTGACCGTCGTAACAATAGCACGGAAAAATGACTCGTTTCAATTACAATAGATAATAGTATTATTTGTAAATAACGCTCAGTTTTCCGGCTTCCATTTCCTAGTTCATTCTAAGGACATCTTTCGCAATTCGTAACATCACTTCCCAAATTCGTGTTTTAAAACAACGCTTTTGTCAACGATAAGCCGTGTACGCACATACGAACAAATTTGTTGCGTTGTATGATACGCAACGATTTGGTTCGCACGTGGTGTACCACTAACGAACATCGAACACTCTGTTCGTCAAACATGTTTGCGGCGATCCTATTTGTACGTTCCGTATGGACGGTGTTCGAATAGCTTTAATAAATGTTACGTAACAAAACAGGGCGTCTACTCTAATTCAACGGATAACGCGATTTCGAAATAAACTCACGGCTTTCCTACTCCGGTTCTACTTCGTTTCGTCCGATCGAACATTGTTTGACGTTTAAATGTTCTAAGCCTACTCTAATTAGAGTAGCCTTAGAAAATAAAAATATGGACGAAACGGATCGAAGTAGATTCGGAGTAGGAAAGTCGCGAGTTTATTTCGAAATTACGTTTTCGTAGAAAGAGAGTAGACGTCCTGTTCGTATGGAACTATTCGTATTGAGTTATATATGGATAGAGTTCACGACTGTTGTACGCGAACTCGATTCGAACTATGTTCGCGTTCGTGTTCGAAAATGCCGTCCATAAGTACAAACCAAATGTTCATGTTTGTGTTCACTATGTTCGTGTTCGTACATGCGTACACGGCTTTACAATGTAAGGTTCGCATTCGTTGATTCCGCTTGACAAACATCCGCTGTTGACACATTCCGTTTGCGTAACTAAACATACGGTCCTTCTTCAATATCAGTAATGTTAATAACACACTTGAGGAAAATCTTAATTGGAACTCGGTTTCTTTGAAAACTGGACCTTTTTGTGGTTGGAAACAATAATTTTACGGGGAATAGTTTGAAGATATTGTGGACTAATTTATTAGATTTTCAATAACAATGTATTATAAAAAATTGTAGAAATAAATTTAATCGAAAAATCGGTTGTCTGTAAAGTTACTGACGATAGTTGAACGTGACAACTTCAACTACGCCTTAGAGCGAGGTAACGCCGCATGACGTCATGCGGCGAGGTAACGGCGGTAACGGCGCATGACGTCATGTTTTTTCGTGCGTGCAGCCGGCTTCATCGAATTATAAGACGTAGTCACCTCCAAAAAAAAAAGTGGTGTCTAGGGATATTATAGAAGCAACACATTTGCGAAAAGCAATGTTTTGCTTAATTCTATTATTTATGGTACGATCATCTGAAAAATAAAGTTGGCAACACTGGACACGGCCAGTTTTTAAGTGTCACTTCAGTTAAATATGTATATTTCTTACGGTTTAGTTTCACATTTTTTCAGTTCGGTCGCACAGCAATAATACCCCTATCTTCTCCATGATGAACATTGCATTTTTTGACGTGATAACGTCACGATATCACGTCTTATAATTCGATGAAGCCGGCTGCACGCCCACAAAACATGACGTCATGTACCGTTACCGCGTTACCGTCGGTCGTTACCGTCGGTCGTTACCTCGCCGCATGTTTGTTACAGTTGTATTAATTATTTCGACCAGTAGTTCAAGCGGGGATGTAGCTCAGTGGTAGAGCGTTCGCTTTGCATGTGATATGCCCCGGGTTCGATCCCCGGCATCTAAAAGCTTTTTTGCATTGTTTTGATTGAAAATGACTAAATTCTACTGATTGCTTTTTACATACAAATCTATTAAACAAATGAAATTAAAATTTTCTTTTGAAAAATGCTACCATTCCATCAGTATTTTCTTAAGACGTTGTCACGTTCTATCGTCAGTAAACCGACTTTACAGACAAACATTTTTTTTTTGGAAATTCGTTAAATAAACAAATGTTTAATTTTGCCGTTTGCGAAGAACGGTCTTGAACCGGGAAAGAAATTGTAGATAGAGGTAATAAAATGAACGGAGATCCTTATTGCAGATTATTCATTAAACAATTTAAACATTAATGACTCGTATTAAATTTCATGATTGAAAACGTTTACAAAAAATGTTAATTGGATTATTGCAATGCTTGTTCTTTGAATAGAGGCTATTGTTTTCTTTATTTATGTTTCCTGAACTCTACTTGTACGGTTGTACACTTATTAGACAGTGGACTAATTGGGGATTGCTGCTGTCTGTGATTGGTTTTATAGGATATACGTGGATTTATTGTAAATATTGGTGTATTAAGTTGAGATCCCCCAACACAATACCCTAATCTGGGGTGTATGTCTAGTGCACGGTATGAGATTGAGCTTGTGGCTCAGTTAATAGTGAGTCTACAGACTAAGCCTTACGGCGTTGCCGTTGGTTCGATTACCACCCAGAAAACATGTTTGTGGTGTGTGACGATGGATTTTGTTTTAGGCCATAAAGTCTGTTAATTCTGAATTAAGTACTCTAATAGAATTACCATTGATTTTATCTCTGTTTATTTTCCTTAATGACTAATTAATCTGTTGACATATTAGTTATAGATAAGTAATACATCAAAATTAATGGAAAATCCGGTTTACGCGCATAACGTCAATATTGATCTAAAAACTAAAATCTGGAAATTATTTAACCACATCAAATTCAAGAATAATAAGTTAATCAGTTGTCGTAATGGTTTTATTATTGCCTTGAAATCTATAATGAAATTTCCGTGACTAAAGAAGTCAACGTACCTTTAACGTATGATCTCCGTTCAGCATGACCTTTTCACTCATATTACTGTTGGTCATAAAAAAGAATCAACTCGTCTTTACAGAAAATGACTTTTCCTGGTTGGAATTCTTTGCCGTCTGGAATGTTGTTGATGTAAGTTTCGATAAATTCAGTAGGTGTCTTTTGTGTTGTCATAGTAAATACTTCAATGAACAAGGACAACATTAAAGTTAACAAATAGGTAGGTACTTAATCCGTAACCCAAAATAAAGGTCAAATCTATCTCGACAATGTGACCTTTCAAACTAAAAGATACACAGTCAGGCCCAGACACGCGCGAGACTTCAAACTCTAGTACTTTACTTTTTGAGTTGGGTGTTAAAATAACAAACATTAATTGAATTATTTATAACTTAACACAATTACACTTAAAGTTCTTTTATTTCTTGATTTGTAGCTTCATTCGACGTTTTTATTATAACTATTTATATGAAAACAGATGCGAATTCCTTCTAAAGTGGTTTTTTAAACTATCTAGAGAGCAAATACTCTAAACTCTAAAGTGTCTAAACAATTGAAATGACAAATTTCTCCCAAAAACAAAAAATGATTTACAAGAATAAAATCAAAAATTTGACACAACTTTAGCTTAGGATTTCTAGTCTGTTAATTAGGTACGTGATGTTTTTGAGTAAATTTTACAGCAGCCTAAAAGTATCAATTATTTATGTGGTATTTCTTCTGACTTTAATTTTAAAGAATATTGAAATCCGGAAAAGAAAATTTCGGTACGAAATATTTAAATTAATTAAGAACAAAAATTAACTTGAATTGACCACCAATGTTTATTTATTTATTAAGTTTGAGATTTCTATTGTTTAGAGAGATGATGTATTTCGATGTAGATTGTGGCCAAGGCCAACAGCTATGCGAATTTAAAAAATTACGTATTTGATGTGTCCTCACAAGACACTTGTGTTATTTACAGTACCTTTCCTCCAAGTGACATTAACAAATCCACCCAGTATACTTAAATGACATCTGCACTGGTTATGTGAAGTAATTAAACACCGTTTTTAGGGTTCCGTAAAACGTAAAAACGGAACCCTTATAGATTCGTCATGTCTGTCTGTCTGTCTGTCTGTCTGTCTGTCCGTCCGTATGTCACAGCCACTTTTTGCCGAAACTATGAGAACTACACAGTTGAAACTTGGTAAGTAGATGTATTCTGTAAACCGCATTACGATTTCAACAGAAAAATTAAAAAAAAAGAAAAATTTGGGTTGCCCCCCATACTGAGAACTGAAACTCAAAAAAATTTTTTTTATCAAACCTACACGTGTGGGGTGTCTATCGATAGGTCTTTAAAAATGATGTTGAGGTTTCTAAAATCATTTTCGTCTACACTGAATAATTTGCGCGAGAGACACTTCCAAAGTGGTAAAATGTGTGTCCCCCCCCCCTCTAACTTCTAAAGTAAGAGAATGAAAAATCTAAAAAAAATATATGATGTACATTAATTACCATGTAAACTACCAACGAAAATTAGTTTGAACTCGATCTAATGAGTAGTTTTTTTTTAGTACGTCATAAATACACTATTATTGAAACTTCGATCAAAGTTACAACGAACTACAAGAACTATGTGTACTATGTATATAATGTTACTTGCTGCAACGGAAACCTTCATGGGCGAGTCCAACTCGCACTTGGCCACTTTATTTGTAATACATATCTATCTGTATTAGTTTCACTTCTGTCCTCTTCTGATTTCGTAATATTTATTTATTTACAAAGCGTGTTATCTCATATTATACCGATCCTTACTAGTTGTACCCTTGTCACACCCCTACCACGTCAATACCAGGATCAGAAAGCACTTCTTGAGGAAGCCGTCATTTGGATTTGACTCCCTGGGGATGTACCCAAATCTCAGTTTCCCGGAATATTTCGATGCTGTTTATGTTGTGTCAGGAACAGATATTGACATGCTTTATACCGTTTTGGATTTGAGTTGATTGGAGTGTACATCATTTTCTAGGAATGGATAATATTATTAAGGGTCTTATGGCAATCGATCTAAGATGACCTCTACTAGCACAGAATACGATTTGGTTAGTAACAGACCAGCAGGCCTACTACGACGTCCGATGAACGATATATCGGCCGAACTTATGGACGTTTCCTACCTCGAAAGACAATCTGTCGGTTGATAGGATCGGCCGTTTTGTTCTTTCCGACTCTCATCCGACCTAAAGTCTATAACTTCCGACCGAGATGTATCGATCCGAATGTTTTTCGCGGTAGGCTACAATCCGATTCAGCTGTCGGTCGGATCCGATCATTCGGAGTTTGTTTTCGTAGTAGACCTGCTGCTGTTAGTCACCTAATCATAACGGTTAATAGTAGTTAGTTGGTAAGATTATTAAGTATTAACTTATATACATATCTAGGGTACACCTAAATATTAACGATGGATATCAATGTATATTGTATACCATCGAACAAATAAAGAACTTAGTTAAAAGCTAATAGTTGTAAATTTGGTAAATTCAACCATAAAGCAATATAATCTAGTATCAATTTGATCACATACTTTAACAATAAACAACATAGTATGTGTGTGTGTGTGTGTCAAACACATGGTAGTGTGTGTAATGCTTATTTATTGTAGAATGTATTTTTATGCATTTTTTTTTAATTGGCGTTCTGCACTCCTTCTCTGTATAAACTAAAGGTGTGCCAAATTTCATACTCTCGTCCGCACAATTTTCGTCAAAAGGGGTACAAAATTTTTGATTGACGTATGACGATATTCATATTTATATTATTTATAGCTTTCTCAAAGCCGCGTTACGTTAAATGTTTGGATAAATTGTAAAGTGCGAGATTTCTTTACAATTGCGTTAGTCTACGATGTGTCAACTAGGCTACATTTTGCAAACGGGTGTTTCAAATGTTATGCAATTTTATACATCGATCGCATCCTCGCACCCACGACTGGTTTCTGTCTGTGTTTTATACATACTACAAATTGTCAGACTTATTGTTTACTTTCGTACGGGGCACAAGTTGACCTTACCATATTAATAGCCGTACATCGTCGGTAAAAATCTTCAAAATAAGCGTGGTTTTGCGGAAGTTACTTTGTTTTTCGCATTCTGCGTGCGTAATAGCTTTTTTATCGCACTATGGTGAAATCCAAAATTGCTAAGAGTAAGTGAAAGAATAAACCTCGCGTGCGTCTCGAGATTGCGTAGTTGCATTTTGAAATAAAAATTTACTAAACATGATGCTGTTTGCGGTCGTAGTTTTACCTTTGCTTCTACCGCCTATCCAGAATAGTTGATTTCTCTTTCATTTCGAATTAAAATACAATGAGCAATATAGCAAATTATTGATAATCATAACTGTTAGTCAAAATACGTTCCCGTCTTCCATTAGATAGATTTTGTTTTCCAGTAACTCATTGTGTATGTTACCTTCGTGTCAAAGCGCTAAAACCCGTTGTGCTTTAAATCTTATACCTTTAAACGAGCAATTCTTGTACCTATATAAATATGTATATAAATATAGAATCTGAATCTCGGAAACGGCTCGACGGATTTTCATGAAATTATGTATGCAGGGGATTTCGGGGACGATAAATCGATCTAACTAGGTCTTATTTAAAAAAAACGCATATTATGCGCGTTTTTAGACAATGAAAAACTGTCACATCAGACATTAGAATGTGAAGGTAAATTTCGCCACGTGACGCGACAGCATAATTAGCTCAGACGGGAAGTCGGGCGCTCATAGCGGTCACGAATTAGTAGCTCCGGGTTCGAATCCAGACGGATTCTCTTTTTTTTTCAATTCGTTTTTTTAAGAAAATCTATTTCTTGGAGTCTTTTATCTGTAGGTATCTAAGTATATTTTGTATTTAAACCGAGCAAAGCTCGGTCACCCAGGTTGTAGTTTGTATTAAACTGTCATATAATGAATTTTCTATTTGATCAGTAATATATTCCATTAGCAAAAGGTGACGACGGTATTGTAAATATCACAGGTCGAATCTGCACTCGATTTACACGCAGAATCAAGCAGATTGGCAAAGTTAGAGAGAGGCGTATGTTATACATATGTGCATACATAGTTCGTTCATAACACAACGGGTTTTTTAGTAGTAGGGGTCTTTGCTGAGTTGGCTTGGGGAGTACCACAACTTATTAATAGTTATTCTGTCGCTAATCAATAAAGACTTGCAGTAGTGGACAGGGCTTTGATCTAAATCTTATATCTCTGGGTGACGAGCTCACTCCAGTGCAAGATAATAATTTGGTGACGTCATGTTCAAATAACTACAATAGCTGCGTGACACTGTTTACCATCGGGAACATGTCCTGCTCGTCACGTCAATTTATTACTATAATAAAGGTATTTGAAATGAAAGTAACATAGTTCATGCATAGAGAAGACTGTATTTGATGATGATGAAATATATTAATGTAGTAGGTCTGTACTTAAAGCCAATTCTAAGGTGATTTAACGCAATCTACGAGTAATAAACCTTAGTATGTTATCTTCGAGTTGTTTACATTGATAAACGCTTATTGCTCTTACTAAGTTCCAGGCCTGCTTAATATGCAAATTACTTTGAAGAGTATCGACGTGTCTCTAGACGCTTCTATTTGAATAATCTTGTTATAAATCCTAGAACACTACGTCATATTTATGTCCCTGCGGTTTTCCAACAAGGACATTTGATGTTGTTATTATTATGTGCTTAAGAAAAATTTTCCATTGTACCATACAGTGGAACTGTTTCATTCTGCTTACATTGCTACTACGGTCGAGGTTCGTTTTAGTAGGATTTTCGTCGCCGATTAAAATTGATCATTACAACGATTGCCGTCACTGTTAGATCTATTTCGTTTAAAATACATTTTTTTTTATAGAAATAATATTGCAGTATATTTCAAGTAATACCGTATTCAAAGTTAAAAGTGTAAAGAAGTGAAAATAGAGGTGATGTGTTAAAACAAGATGTCAGCTGGTGTGTGGGACCTCGTGCCCGTCAGGTGCCGTTGGATCGAGACCCTGAGGCACTGTGGCAAAACGTTGCTGAGGAGACAGCGCAGGTTGATCCGGCGCTTGAAGAAGGTAAAACTACATCGATCTAGTTATGGTGGCGATAAGAGACCCAGAATAAAATGGAGGCGTTGTGTAGAGGCTTGGAGTCCGTTGTGTACTTACTACCTACTGGGCTCAGGTCTCAAGATAACTCATGCAGGTTGCGGGTTATAGTAATAGTCTTGTTTAGAACGAATGTTTAATCTCCGGCAATACTCACAATAATCAATAAATTTGAAGTAATAGTGCTTTTTAAGTAAGTATGTGAAAAATGGGGGTGCTAAAAATAATTTATTCTAAAAAGCAGACAAAATGAGTTTGGGAACCCCTGATCTCATTGATCCGTCTAATCTATCCTACCCAATACGTCACATCATGTTATACCAATCACAGATTCGCTCTTGTATGGAGTACTGTTCGTACCTTTGGGATGGATCGATTAAGTACTAGCTGAATGCTCTGGAATCGATCGAGAGACGTGCTAAAATGGCTCATAGGCAATGACACCCTTGTTCGAAAGAGACTACAAAGTCTTGAACATCGTTGCAAAATTGAGGGACAATAGGGTACAATCCTCAAAAAAAAACGAATTAGTCCGTCAGTTAGATTGCAAAAAAATATTGTACACATATTTTTTCTTTTGTTTCACAAACAAAAAATTACAAAGATACAGCGCTTAGAAGTTTCGCGTGACGTCAGTCGTGCCTACGATTTTTACTCACGAGTGACGTCGCGACTCTCGAAGTTTGATGTTCTATATCTTTGTCGATTTTTAATATTTTGAAAAAACAAAAAATACGTGTCCTATATTCTTCCATAATCTAGCTGACGGTTTGATTCCGAGTCGATATCAATACGATTGCGTTGCGAATTAGGATACTGAATTGTAAGTATAAATAAAGTTTTCGACAGATTGTAAGGGCATTTTTTTGAACCTTCATTATTGAGATTTTCTGTCTTCCTAATACCCTTGATAACGCTAAGTAGTCGTCATTCTTATCGGCAATGGTATAGTCAAGTTCGTGCTGTCGGGCACGCAGATCACAAAGTCAATTGGACACGATTGCCATTATGATAGAGAGTTATCGCAATCGTTTGTCGGACATCTGCGGTGAAAGAAGCTTGCTTCTAGAGAAATCGAACTTCAGACGGGTTTGCTTCAGACAAATATGGTAATGTTTAAAATAATAAAGTGTTTTTTTTTCGAAGTTGATAATAAAATAACTTTACTAAATCTAGTTAAATAAAGAACGAGTGAACTGAAAGAGTTGTCATTATCTATGTAGTATGTAGACTAAAAAAATTATTTCGACCCGATAAAGTTTCCCTATATTTTTTTAATATATCACCTACTTTTCGTATAAAATACTCGTATTACATGATTCTTTGAGTCCAACAATGTTTAATAATTTACTAATCTTGAATAATAATATAATAGTGTAGTGTCGTTTGATATGTCACCAACTCAATCTGTCATCAATTTGCAGTCAATTAATGATTAATGATTGTAAATTTACATGTATTAATTTTTCAATCTATCTTGGATGTACAAAAAGACAATATATGCAAGTCTAATCTGCATAATGACATTTTTGACATTATCTTTGACTTTATGACCTTTCCTCATTTAAATGTAAATTTGATTCCCATACCTAAATAAGATTTGGGTTTAACTTTAAAGATAAACTGAAACAGGAGTAAAGTTGGTTTAAAATAAAAAACAAGTTTTCTTATCTTTTTTTAAAATGTTCGAGCTGTATTTTTTTTACGGAATTCGTTGAGAGATATCTAATGTGTTAAAGAGACTTACACATGCGGGACCGACCAATACTCTGCTGACTAATGAAGTATGTATCTGAAAATTATCAGAATGTATTTGAGAAAAGTATGGCTACTACTAAGATAATAATTATAACCGTTTTAATTTATTGGCGGTAATGAAACTTCGCGAAAATATAGAGATTAACGAGAATTAAATATATTCTGATGATTTTGAATTTGTTTTTCACCATCGTAGATAATGTTCTTCATTGTTGATCCAGTATTTATTAGTGATACGTTACCGTGGTATGTACCTACTTATCGTATAACTTTGTGTACTTACGAATATAAATATATAGTTCATTTGAATATTCATGAATCTAGAAATTTGTATAATAATACCAACTTCAATAACATTATAAAAACATTAGGATAAGTAGTCACTAGTACCTAAATATCACAGTATTTAGCAAATCACTGATGAACCACAGTATTTACTGATCGTCGGGCCTTCGTCTTCAGATTAGCAATTTTGTGCTTACTTTTTACTTTTGGCCAGTGTGCTTATATATTTAGCGAATTTCATCGTTAATTTCAACACCAAATTTAAATGTATATATATGTGGGAGCATTGTAGTTCTTGTGATGCTCGATGTATATTATATGCATACTAAAATCGGACTTAACTCGGGTCATTGAAAAACAATACGAAATTGTGAAATATTTCATACTTTGACCTTGCATGTGCATTGTTTCAATTACTTGATGAAATGTATAAAAGTCGACCGATCGTACTGAATCTGGTTTAGTGTCGCGTTAACACTCGTGTGATCGATATATTTACTAAACATATTAAATAATTAATTAACTCCGTGGATATCATACAACGCTAATTAGGTTATTCGCTAGTGTTGAATCGTCGCAGATACTCGGTGAGTATTTGGATCATAGATATCAGTATCGTACATGGGAATGATTAAGACAATGGTTGGATGTTTTCTACTCATTTCAAAGACATTTAACGAATTTGGATGAACCAATACAGCACTGTTACTAATAAATTAGAACGGCTAAATTTTGTCTCGAAAAATTTGGAAATTTCGGAGCCTTTTAATTGAGTATGTGATAAAATTTTGGTGGTTTGATTGTCAGAATGGTGGGTAATGCCAACTGGTGGTGGCTAGATCGTCTGGATTATTTCGATTCTAGGTCTTCACTAGTCTATGAATTATTAGATGTGCTATTTTTTTTAATAAAGTATGACGATACTACATCTGCCTGATGGTAACCAACACGCTTGCCATATAACAGTACAGTGACACGCTGCTATTGGAACGTGAAGAGTCCAAATCATAACCTAGCACTGCACTGCGCTCGCCGCTGTGCTTGTTGGTAATAGCTTTTTTCTTTACGGTCGAAATCTTTATTATCTAAACTAAATTACAATAAATACCGAACTACTCTTAACTACATTCATAAGTAAATATAAATAAATATTGTTTGAGATTTTGTTTTAATGTATTTTATTGTTTTAAAAGCAAAGAAAAATTTATGTTTTGTGATATTGTCATTAATTAAATATCAATAACTATATATATTACCTATAACCGACGACTGATGATTTATATTTTAACCGACTTCAAAAAAGGAAATACATAAATAAATGTAGTTTAAATCAAGTGTCTAAATAAATAATAAAAAGTGGTGGAGAGGTTTATAAACAACAATAAAAAGTACATCTACAAAACCTAGGAAATAAACATAGAAAAATATCATCTGAGGCCGCGATCGTAAATAAATAACAATTACCTTTTTTCCCGTAACTTTTAAAATGATTTTTATTTATTGAGAGTTTGTGTAATTAAGATAACGGCACCCTCGAGTTGAGTCAGTAGCACGGATTCCTCGTATAGTCGAGAAAAGCGATGACTGGTATATGCGTCATACTCGTGAACGGTTTCTGCTTGCGTGTGTTGGACTGCTCGCGGCAAATATCCAGTAATCCTACTACTATTATCAATGTTTGGACGTTCGTTGTTCAATCACATCGTAAAGTATGAACGGGGCGGGTTGAAATTTGTAACACATATCATAGTCTGAAAGAACGCGTAGACTACTTTTTATCCTAAGAATTTAACGGAAACTACGCAGGTAAAACTGCGGGGGGTTACTAGTAATTTTTTTTAAAATGTAACAAGAATAAATTAGAGAAGTCAAAATTATCTTCTTGTAAAATCGTAAAGTTTTATTTTTATAAATGTACTCGTTTTGTAACTGTTGTATAAGTAATTTGAATTTATGGTCATATTACTGTTTTGGTGATATTATGGTGTGTGCAAGCGTGTTGCTTACCATCAGACGCACAATGTGCCTGTCTTGTCACTCTATAGTTCTTAAAAAAAAACTTATTTTAATTATTATTCATTTTTCCAGTTTTCGGGGTCGCGACTATGGGTGTCACTAATACCTATTCTAGTGACACCCATAGTCGCGACCTGTACTATTTATGTAATTCTATACTATAATAGGACTAGTCATAGGATTTCTTATGTAAGTATGTACCATATTATTTCAAATGTGTAATTAAGAAAAATACAAAAAGAGTATTAAGTGTTCTAGAAATATGGTTTCCCTTCACCTTATATTATATGTATGTCATCACCTGGTACTTAATTAAGTACCTATGTTATTTATTTTTTCAAAGTTTCGCTTTGGATCAAGTATAAATTTATAAATATATCTAACCCATATATGTATCTACATAAAAGTTAGAATCTTTAAAAACACGGTTTTCATATATTTTTTTCACATCAAAATTACGGGTGAAAACAGATTTGGCCAAACCAATTTCATAGTTTCAAGAGACAAGAAGCATATGCAACGATTTTTAAAAATTCAGTGTGAAATTCAGGATATGTGTAATAGTATGTATTAATTTCAAACTTCCACATAATGTATTATGGCCATGAATTGGCTACAAAAACACATCGATTTCATTAAAATCGCAGACACGACTCTTAAGACTCATCGTATGACGAAAGGTTGAAACATGAATATCTAAAACAATAGGACAATGACAAAATTGGTTTTATTATCATTACAATAACGTATCAGTTGGCCTTTCATCAATGTTCATGAAATGTACTGTATTCGATGCCAATATTTCGTAAGACTTCAGTACACTATTATGTTTTTCCAAGTGATATACAAAGTCATCACCACTAGCTTTGACGGTCATACGCCAACACGCATTTGGCCAGCCTGGTTGTCTAGCCTTGACTTTATCCCTACTAGAGAAGGCCACGAGTCACAGATCTGACATTTTCACACAACGTCTCAACTCAAAATCAATTGATTGGTGTAATAATTTGGAGAACTTTATTTGTTTTTGGCATTTCTGTACTAGTTCCGTGGATTCATTTTGATGTATCAAATGACCCCTTAAGTATTGTTAGACGTTCAAATGACACTTTGCCCTGAGCAGTCGTACACTATCGAGGCCCAGTAGTGGGAACATACAGTGGGCTCTTCATGATAATTTAAGCTCTGCTTCTTAAGAAATTAACTATCATAAAAGCAACTCTGAGAGATGAGCATCACGATGATTAGTACTTTCAATCTATGCCGTCCATTTTATCCGATCGTGAGTTACCAAAAATGCTTGTCTGAGTAATTCTGTGTGTTGTATTCAATATACTCGGTTTCATACTAATTTGATTTATTTATATTAAACGAGATAGTAGTCAAGTGTAAATCTATTATCAAAAGAGGATTTCTTAAAAAATACGATTTACATTTATTATTACATACGTACAACCATAGATATAAGAGACGAACTTCTTAGCATTACATGGATTCACCGTGCGGTGCCGGGTCCACCGTGTAGCATAGAGAGAAATCTCGAGTAGACCCCAAGACTTGTGACTCGGGCGTTGCTTTAAAAGGGGCGACTTTGTGACGTACGTCAACACTCACCTACTCGTATTTCTCTACCTGCCCAGCCAAATCCGATATGATCCTACTAGTGCAGCTTTAGATACTCGTTCTAGTATAGAACTTACTATAATTGCAAAAATATATAATTAGTAATTACTCATACTCTATAATCGCAATCACTTGGGTCTAGTACTCTGTCCCATTGCCTACTTCAAGTTCTTTGGATTTGAGGTCGAAAAATCCCCCACGATCGAATTTTTATCCCTCGGTAAGATTCATTGGTTACCTAAGTATTGGTTACCTAAGTACTTAGGTATAAGTTGTATCATACCTGTTTAATTCCAATGTCCTATTTTGCTGTCAAATGTCAATGTTTTGGGTTCCAATGACTCACATATACGATTACACGTGTGTTTACGTATTTATTTGTGATTTCATCACGCTGATTAGCATTATTCATTACATCGCGGAGTTTGTGACACATCTATTGTCAAGTGATTTTACAAAATAATTATCATTGTGTATAAATATCGAGGTGATAGTATCAAGGTCTTTTATCGGATATATTTGGGAGAGTGTGCAACTGATCTGCATAATATAATACTTTGCCCTTTTTTCTGTCGAACTGCTCGTAGCTTGAAAAATTTGACGTTCCACAGTCTCGAACGAAAAGGTTTGACTCCACTTTTGTGATAATATGGTTTAGTTTAGGCTGTAGAATATATTGTCTGAGTGTTTTTTACCCGATGATTCTATCTCGGTGTCTTCAAGTCAAGATTCAATCGGTAATCTCCATCGTAGACAGCATCGTCGCTTAATATTAGGCGAGATGGTGGTCTGTAGTAGTAATAAATTAATGAAGCACTTAATATGACGACATCGTATGTACCGATTGTTTCCAAACTTTCACTGTTAAAATTCGTTCAACAGCCACGTGCTTAGTATATGCGGCGCGTCGTCTCTTGCGCCATCGAAACAATACCGAGGCAATTTCATCCACGCAACTTGGTATTAGTGAAACATTTCGCGTGTACGAAACCGGCGTGGAATTTTACTACCCTACGAGTACATACAGTCTCAATTTCCAAATAAGGCCGCCAACTTTTCACACTACTTTTAAAGTTTATCGTGATTTTTTTTGTATGTCTTATTTCTTTGGTGTATCCTATTCTTTAAGTATAACATATTCTTTTGGTGTATCCTATTCTTTTGGCGTATCCTAATCTTTTGTGGAGTCAATAAAATAGAGTGATCTAACAAGCCGTTTGTATTGTTCCAGGCCTACCTGCACAGTTGGCGCTCTGCCGAGGAGCTCATCATGTTGGTGGGGGCGAAGGTGGGCGGCGCCACTCCGCTGGTGATCGCCTGCCGGAACGGGCACTATGACGTGGCGGAGTACCTCATCGAGCGCTGCAAGGCCGACATCGAGCAACCTGGCTCCGGTACGTTGCTTTACATGACATGATAGACTAGCTGTAGCTCATCATGTTGGTTCCTGGCTCGAGCAATCTGGCTCCGGTACGTTGCTCTACATAACATGATAGACTAGCTGAAGCTCATCATGTTGGTACCTGGCTCAAGCAACCTGGCTCCGGTACGTTGCTCTACATAACATAATAAACTAGCTGTAGATCGTGACTAAACCACTAATTTTAACTAGATTAAAAATGCCTAAAAAAGATGTGTATCATGGGACACCAAGTAGGAACCAAGTTCCTTCGGATAATAGAGAAGCAAACAATGCAAAAAACGCCTAACTTTATTATTTATGGCACGATCATCTGAAAACTAAAGTTGGCAACACTGGTCACGGGCAGTTCATACGCGCTGCTTCCGTTAATATGTTTTTCTTACAGTTTTGGTCTCACATTTGTTTCAGTTCGGTCGCGCAGCAAAATCCCTATTTTTAAGCTGCTGTAAGGAACTTCGTTCCAATTATTAATTACTAACGGCATTGTCATTTAAATACCGTTAATCGAAATGAAAAATTGTTCTATCTCCCAAGTTACAAACCAAAATACACATAAATGCCAACTATCGTGAATTTCGATCGACTCGGTGAAGAGTTTACTGGGAATAAACATCACGACAAAGGATCAAGATTTTGGAGTGGTAGTTCGCTACTAGGAAAGCATAATCATTTCTCATCCTAAGATCATGATATCCTGATTTCAGTGACGTTCGACGGCGAGACGATAGAAGGTGCGCCTCCACTGTGGTGCGCGGCGGCCGCGGGCCACCTGCCTCTGGTGAAGCTGCTGGTCCGAGCCGGTGCCAACGTCAACTCGACCACGCGGACGCACAGCACGCCGCTGAGGGCCGCCTGTTTCGACGGGCATTACGACATTGTCAAGTTCCTAGTGGAAAATGGGGCAGGTAAGGACATTAAAACTATTGTGGCCTAATGAATTTGTTTGTAGTGAAAACTTCTTTTGGCGCACAGATTTTTCGTGGGCTGTGAATTGAGCTAAAGCGTCACGATCGTAAATGAAAGAAATTTTCGGGTGAACTCGGGACCTTGGGCATCTAGAAATGCATTAGCATTGATTAGAATACTTATTTAGACGACAATGATTTGCATGATGAGCCGCTGCTCATTTGCCGCTTCCTCCCGTTTCACCCGCGTAGTTTCCTAAGTGACCTATCAATTTCCGAGTTATAAGTTTTCACTTTTATGGATAGTCCCTAAGACTGGTATTATTTTTAAATTAGCTGCTCCGCAGACTGCGGACACGTGTCATTTGGGGTCTTTTTTAAACATACATTTTGTATTAGGACGAGAAGAAAAGGATAATAGGGGGAGATGGGAATATATCCAACCTTATTGTAGTCCTAGTCCGATTTCGTCTGCTGAAAAGAAAAGGATGAGGACCAACGAGATCCACGTCGAAGCTTTGAAACGTAGGCGGCTGCCTAATTTTATAGTCCAGCACAATCGAGTGTTCTCCGGTTAAGAAGGCCCAGGGTCACCAATATCACAGAACCATCAAATTTTCTGTAGTTTTTTAATTATTAACAGCGTGCCATACTTTCGTAGCGTATCTTGACACACACTCCGAGAGAAAGGTCTTCGTACGATGATGGCACGACACGTGAGCTCGTCAATATGACAAGAACGGAACAAGAATAAAATAATATGGGGGGAAAGGTGGTTATAATCTTGGTGTCTTCAAATAGAAAGTGAATCTTCTTCTAGGAACGTCAAGACTGTGGAATACGTTGCCTGAGTGGGTATTTCCCGATAGTTACAATCTTTGTGTCTTCAAATCGAGAGTGAATCGGTTTTTTCTAGGTAAACACGTTCCATCGTAGACGGCATGCATCGTCGCTAAACATCAGGCGAGATGGCGGTACAGGTGTAAACTTATAAAAGATAAAAAGAAAATAGCAGGCGGAACATACGGGAAAGGGAAACGGAACATACAAAATATCTGCTCATGACAATAATTGCCATTTAGCAGTTTTCACTCGGTCATAATCTAATTCCATTTTCTCATCTAATTCCAGATATAGAAATAGCGAACCGTCACGGGCACACGTGTCTAATGATAGCCTGCTACAAGAGCCACGTCCGAATCGCCAAGTACCTCCTGTTCCTGAATGCCGAGGTCAATAGGAAGAGTGTCAAAGGAAACACGGCCTTGCACGACTGCGCCGAGAGTGGCTCGCTTATTATACTCAAAATGTTGCTTGGGCACGGGGCCACTATGGATGTAGATTCTTATGGTGAGTGCTCTTAATCATACTAAAGTTTTACCACATAATAAATTGATGTAAACGAGAATGTTGGGTCTAAACGGTAAATCAGCATAGGACGGGAAAAGAGGACGTGTCCACATTTTGGAAAATAGCTAATTTTGTTTTCACTTTATTCACACGTCTTTAATCTGTAGTGGGAACATAGTGGGCTGCTTTTTGTTACAAGTATGCCCCCTTTTTATAATAAAGAGTGACAGCACTCGCACGACATGCGCTTGATGGTGAGCATGACGCCTATGCATACGCAGCTGTTTCTAAAATTGAAGAGTCTCAATTTCTGCTTCTCACTTCAATACGCTCCTCACCCAGAGATATTAAGGAGGAAACAATGAACTATCTTACTTCTTCAAACATTGGGATATCATCAGTAGGCATGTTTTTTACTACAACCGATCTATTCAGACATTCCATCGTGACGGAGCAACAAATGTCCAAACTTTGATATTTATAATACTAGAAGGATAATAAATAGTAAGTTTTCTGAACTCAAAACATATGTTCTTCTTTCAGGAATGACACCACTGTTAGCGGCCTCAGTGACTGGCCACACACACATAGTAGAGCATTTAATTAACGTAGAAAACGGACTAGTTACTAGAGAACAAAGGATAGACGCTTTAGAATTGCTCGGAGCGACGTACGTCGACAAGAGAAGAGACATGGTCGGCGCGCTGGCGCTGTGGAAACGAGCTATGGACGACAGGTAATTATTACAAATGACAAAACGTTTATTAGAACAAAAAAAAAAAAAATTGTGTGGACATATTTATAATTATTATTTTTTTGGAAAAATATTTTTAATTAATTTAAATTTAAATAGATTTAAGTAATTTAAATAACGCCGCCATATTGGTCTCGTGTGCTCTGTCGAACGCCTTTCAATTTACTCCTACTCCGCGGCCGACCGTCACGCAACATGCAATAGAATATGAGAAAGTTTGAGGAGATGTACTAAAAGTTTCACTTTAAAACTTAACCTTATATTAAAACTCGTAATGTTCTTGGGGTTAGTTTCTGCGATCGAATTGCTTCGTTCCAAAACCAAAATCACATAATCTGCTTTAAAGCTGCCCAATTAAAATTGGATTGGACATGTTTGCTGAATGCCGGGGGGTCTACCGCCTAACGAAAAACGCTTTGACGCTTTGACATTGCCGTCTCTTTCATTTCAAGCGAGAAGAAAAGACACAGCAACATCATAGCGTCAAAGCATCAACGCGTTTTTCGTTAGGCGGTATAGGTGCGGATCACAAATCACCACCGATTGGGGTCCAACATCTAATCGACCTCCGGGTCGACCCAGACAAAGGTCTGACAAACTGGAATCGCTTTTGAAGTCAAATACTTGACATGAGACGGACTTACAAACAGACCGACATTTAATACGATATCTATTTCATGTAATAGAATTCTGTCTTTTCTACGGAACTCTAAAAATGCTCGCACGGCTGTCACCGGGGGAAATTTTACACTCTACAGCATAGTAGCACCTAGCGTGGTGGTATTTCATGGAGAAATGCCGGCGGCGCAATGCGAGGGATAAGCGGTAGCGAGGAATAAGAGAACCCAAAGTTCCGGTTCGTCCGGCTCCATCATCAGACCAGTTCAACAGTACCATGTTATTGTATTGTCATCAGAACTTCATACATCTGCCAATTTTCACGACGCTACGATCCTTGGAAATCTTTAAATTATCTTAGATTTTTTTTACCTATAATAGGTTCGCACTTGACCACTATCTCGTCTGATGTTAAGCGACGATGCGATCTACGATGGAACGTGGTTACCTAGTAGAAACCGATTCACTCTCGATTTGAAGATACCAAGATTGTAACTATCGGGAAACCCCAATCAGGCAACGCATTCCACAACCTAGACGTTCTTATCACAAACGTGGATTCATATCTCTTCGTTCGTGTTTTTGGAACATTAACCATGTCGCTTTTTTGAGAAGCTTTTTTTTTGCTGCTTTTAACATAGTTACATACAGGTCGACCTAATAGAAGCGTGTTAATGATAAATCTTGTTTGTGATACAAACAAGATTTATCTATAGAAAAATTAAATTTTTTCATAAGATTCTTTTTTATTATCGGATATAAACACAAATTTTCACAGATACCTGTATTAAGACGCTGGCAATAGCTAACATTAAAAAGTGGGCCACTAAAGCCGTAAATCGGGGTGTATCTGGAAAGAAGAGCTTTGTTCAGCAGTGGGACAATTTAAGCTAGTAATAATAATATTAAACCTAATATTGGACCTCATTCTGAAGACGCGGGTCAAAACTGAGATCAATCCAGATCTTTTCTGATTGGAGTCAATTGCACAGATGCAACAAGGATATTATTTCTGATCTCAGTCTCAGAATCAGATCAGAATAAATATTGGTGGACAATTCACACACAACACCATCTGACCCCAAACTAAGCAAAGCTTGTGTGATGGCGGCCAGATAGCTGATATAATACTTATATAGTTTTAAATACATACTTATTATACATAGAAACACCCAATTGTGTCCATAGAATTGGGATTTGAATTACTTTATTGAAGAATTTTGACTCTACTTTTACAAAAGTAAAGTTTTGGCTGTCTGACATCTGGGTAAAGCTTGCCGTCGACTCATGATCACCAGGCTATCTTAGTCCACTGCTGGACCCTGCCTCTCCCATGGTTTTATTTTATTTAAATAAAGAATGTCGAGACGAGCAGGACACGTGCCTGATGGTAAGCAACACGCCCGCCACATAACAGCACAGTGACACGCAGCTATTGGACATGAAGAGTCCAAATCATTGCCTAGCACTGCACTGCGCTCGTCACCCCGAGATCTAAGTTGTTATATCTCTAAACCCTATAATTTATCTGGAAACATTACCCTTCAAACCGGAACACACTAATGTTTGCACATTACTGCTTCGCGGTAGAAAACAGGCAAAGGTGTGGTCCTTCCCTAGGCGGACTCTGCCAAGAGTCCTACCACTACATGGTTCGCCACTCAGCCCTATCTTCAGCTGTTTCTGATGATTTTACTGATTTTGCATTGTTTTCCAAACAAATTTAAACGACTCGATGTAATAGTGAGACAAGCGCCATAATACTGTTTCTTCGTTTCCTTCCAGATTCCCCGGCGACAACAGTCCCCCGATCCCGAAGCCCAAGGACGTCCCTCGCATCGAGGCGTACGATCACGCGGTGGAGCCCACCGACGCGCGCGCCCTGGACGACTTGCTGGCCGACCCGGACGCTATGAGGATGCAAGCACTCGTCATACGAGAGAGGATATTAGGTAAAATACGATACAAACACACTCGATCTATATATAATATCTATATAACATAAAAACGTACAAACAACACCTCGCAAAAGCATGTGTTAAACAACCACAAAAACGTTACAAAAATCATTGACTAAACTTAACATTAAAACATTATATCTATATTATTAGGTAAAGATATTTTATAACATATTTGCTCGTAATAAAGGGTCTCTTATTGGACCAATTTATGTATCGTAATGTATCTTATTACGTACTTGTGCTGTAATGTGTAATGTAAAACGCACGGTTTCAAAATGCTCCGTCCACAGACTAGGTAGAGAGAAATGATCCGTCTAAAACGAACGGTAGGTACCGTTTTAAATCTTAGTAAAGAGTTTTTATGTCAGAAAAGTGTGCTCAACATTTTATGAATAAAATTAACTTTGAGAGGTAAAATTCAATTCAATTCAATTCAATTCATTTAATCCTTGCGAGAATAGGTAAAACAATCATACATTGTGTTCTTCAGGTCGGCGTCAAGGGCACTCTATCTCGGCCAATAACTTAGCATGCAAGTGTTAGTTCATTCTTGTCATAAAAGTCATTAAAATATAACAATTAAGGTGATTATCAAATGTTAGTACATAACCAAATTTCAATACATTTCAATTAACATTTAAACTAATGTCCGTATCATTTAAAAATTCTTCAATCGTGTAGTAAGCCTTACTTAACAACAATTTGGCTAAAGCCGCTTTAAAACAATTAATGTCATTCTCAATCCTTAATGTTGTTGGTATTTTATTGTATATTTTAGGTAACATGCCAAAAATACTTGAGCTAAAAAGACATGTCTTGCACTTCGGTTGACAAAGCTTGCCTGAGTGGGCTTCCATTATTTTTAGACGTGACGAAATGTAACCTTGAGGTTTAAATAAGTGAAAATGGGTCTTAGCGAATATTCCAACTTCGTAGATGTACAGAGAAGGCATTGTAAAAATGTTAAGATCTCTGTAGTGATTTTTACAAGAGTCTATCTGCTTTAACCCCAAAATCGCACGTACACATCTCTTTTGAGCCCTAAATGCTTTACCTTTGTCTGTCGAATTACCCCAGAATATGATACCATAGCGTAAAATCGATGCTGCATGTGCATGGTATGCAGTTAGTAAAGTTTCTATGTCAACAACCTTTCTCAACTTGGAAAGAGCATATGCTGTTTGGTACAATCGCTTGCAAACATTGTCTACTTGTATTTTCCATTTTAGTTTATTATCAATAGTAATTCCTAAAAATCGAATTGAATCAACTTCTTCAATAGTATTATTAAGATATGTAATGTCCAATTTATCATTTGCATTTTGACGTTGTTTAAAATTCATTACGAAAGTCTTTTCCATGTTCATTTTCAAATTATTTTTATACTGGTAATCAATTAAAGCCGCAAATGTCAAATTTATGTCATTAATATTACGATCGCCCACAAATAGAATTGTACAGTCATCAGCAAATAGAGTCATAGGATTTGATGTTGTAGTTGGAAAGTCGTTAATATATTTTATAAATGCTAACGGTCCCATTACACTGCCTTGTGGCACCCCATATAAAACCTTTCGCTCACTTGAGTCAAATTGTTTAACCATTTTGGTCCTTGGGCAGAACCTATCAACACGCGTGATTTGCTTCCTGTTGCTCAGATATGATTTCATTAAATTGTATGCATTTCCTCTAATCCCATAGCAGTGTAGCTTTTTAAGAGTATTTTGTGGTCCACGTGATCAAATGCTTTACTCATATCTAAAAAGAGGGCAACCACTTTTTCTTTTCTATCCATGCTTGCCGTAACGGTATTAAGAAAATTGAAAATTGCTAAATTGATACTTAATTTTTTTCTGAAACCATACTGTTTGTTGTATGTTTGTCTGTAAAAGTTTTGTTAAATTCAAAATAGTTGTAAAATTTATCATAAATTACTTTTTCTACTACTTTAGAAAGGACCGATAACAATGCTACTGGTCTATAATTCCCAATTTCATCCTTCAAACCTTTCTTATATAGGGGTTTTATGATAGATAGCTTTAGGTTTTCAGGGAAAACTCCTTGTTCTAAACACATGTTAATAATATTACACAGAATGGGAGCAACTAGATGAGCCACTAATTTAAGCATTTTTGTGTGGATGCCGTCATATCCGACGCTATTTGTATTTTTCAAGTTTTTAATGATACAGAAAATGTCGAAAGGTATCACTGGCGACATAAATAATGAACTACTTGGTGTATGACTTAATCGGATAATATTATCATCTACTTGCGGGTTGGGTTTTACTAGATCTGCATAATAGTTGTTAAAGGCATTTGCTATCTGCACTGGATTTGTAATAAATTGTGCTAACATATTTATACAACTAATACTCGCTTTGGGTACATTACTTTTTTTATTATTTATAACATTCCATGCAGCTTTCGATTTGTTGTTTGAGTTATTTATGTAATAGTTGTTTTGTGATTTTTTTGTGAGGTTGATAATTCTTTTATATCTTTCGGAAAAAGTTTTTAATTCTTCTTTAATTTTGTCACTGGGATTTCGTCTGTATTTCCACAGTAAATTACGTTTTTTGTTGCTACACACTTTAATGCCTTTTGAAATCCATTTTGGTTTTTGGTGTGTTAGATTTTTTTTTTTTAATGATAGGAAAGCATAAATCATAAAAAAGTATTAGAGTTTCATGGAAGTCAGTAAACGATAGATTGGCATCACCTTTTTCATATACATGCTGGAAGCTTAAACTCTTAATGGCATTTATGAACTTTGTTTGGTTTTCTTTGCTATAATCTCGTGTCTCTATATACCAATGGTTGAATTTATAAGATTTATGGACCGGAGCTTTTAAGACTTGAGAAGAGTGGTCTGATAAACCCAATTCAAGTATTCTGCCCTTGCTACCACGTACGTTATGAAAAATATTATCAATACATGTATTGCTTTGATGTCGCGTCACTGTTTTAAATTCACATTTCATATTGTATTCTAATAAGATATTCATTAGTTCTTCAGTATACTTCGAGTTCCTCAACAAATTCAAATTGAAATCGCCAAATATTATGGTTTTTTTATTATTTTTGCAACAGAATTCTAAGAGTTTACCTAATTTATCAAAAAAAATTAAAATGTTTTGATTTTTTGTTGTTGGAGGTCGGTAGATGCAAATTACATATATTCCAAGTCCATTTACTTCAATAGCTGAACATTCATACACGTTAGGGATTGACTCTTTGACTAACTTGTTTATTGTTGTACAAGCTAAACTATTGTGTGATAATATACATGAGCCCCCATGTCGTTGTGGCCTAGTATAACATGACGCAAGACTATAATTTTCTGCATAAAGAAGTTGTTGATCGCCATCTTTCATATTGTGCTCTGTTACACATACAATGTCAATTTGCGTACTTGCATTCGATAAATCGTCTAAACACACTTGTAACCTATCCAATTTATTAACTAACCCATTAATATTTTGGTGTAATATGTTAATGTATTTATGAACGAAAAAAATTTCCATTAGTGTTGAGAATGTCATTAGTCACTATTAAAGAATTGTCATTATTAATTAATACAGTTTCACTATCTGTTACATCATCAGTTTGGGTCGAATTGTTTTTATTTGTATGAAATAACACAGAATAATTTCGTTTTTGTTTGTAAGTTACATGTAGATTAAAATTGTGCTTATAATGAATGTGTAAAATTTCCTTTAGTATGCTCCGACTCAAATTTATGCAGAACTCATGTCTAAATAGACGTCGGTCGGAGTAGTGCATGTCTATATAAGTTGCGTGATTATACTGTTTGCATATGAATTCTAGTTCATAGTTTATTTTTTTCTCTCTAAGATGTTTGTTGTATAATATTTCTGGAATTACAACATTAGTATGTGTGACCGACTGTAACCAAGAGTGCAGAATGGTCTGAAACTCATAAGGCACCTTATCATTTGTGCCTCCTAATACGACAATACTGTCACTTTTTGTAAAGTCTATAGTTTCCATTTCAGTTGATTGCAAAATGCTGTAAAAACGAGCTCCTGGCTTCATAATGCATTTCACCTCATAGTCATCCCCTAAAAGTTCTTGCATTGTGTGTCTAATGTGCTGTCCTTGTTCATCCGCCAGAATCAATTTTTTTTTTATATTATTATTCTTCTTCAGGGAATGTGATTCTGCTAAGTATCGTGCCATTGGCTGTGTTTTTGTGTTTTTTATGTGAGTGTCACTTTTCAAGCTTTGTTTTCTCCTCACCTGTATATCTGATGTAATACTGTGTGGTGTTTTAGAGTTGAAATTATTTTTATTGGAGATGTCATTATTAAATTTAATTTGTGCTCCTTTTCCAGACTTTGTCGAGGTTTGTGAAGTAGTTATAATAGGTTCTACTTCTGATTGGGTCGATATAAAGTTATTCCGGTCTTGTTGTTCGTGTGATAATAAAAGCTTATTTTTTCTGCTAAGCATTACAGGGTTGTCAGCAAGGTTCCCTTTTTTTTTAAAGCGGTCTATCAGTGTTTTTAGTCTATCAGTGTTTTAGTGTTTTTAAAATATAATAAAAAATTATTTAATTCGTTAATTTAATTAATTTTGACCATAAATTACTTCAATTTTTCTGTAACAAAGCACAAAAATATTAATTTACTTTATTACTAATGGCATAAAGGCTGGTTCTGTGCCGTCGTTTAAAAAAAAAGGCGCCAATGCGCGCGCATTGCTAATCTGTGATTCATAGTGATTACTTACTCTGTGATGTGATCTGTGATCAAGTAATAGTACATTGTTCACCGAGAGGAGAAAGTGACCGATTACCGTCGAGGGTGTCGTTTGAAGCCCGAGCCGTAGGCGAGGGCTTTAAAACACCCGAGATCGGGAATCGCACTTTCTCTCGAGTGATACATAGTGCTTTATACTACACCTACGAGGAAAATAAATTCTACGAAAACTGAATCCTCAAACAACACACAAATTGAAAATGGCGCCAATGGCGTCTGCAATTTTCACATGTTCTTTTTTCAAATTGTTTGACACCATCCAACACACAGCTAGTGGCCAGTGTCATTTTGCGAACTTGGAGATAAAAACTCACTGTAAAAACTTTTTGGCTTTTGATATTTAGGTTACCAGCGCATAGTCTTACCCAAAATTAAATAAAGTGGCCAAGTGCGAGTTGGACTCGCCCATGAAGGGTTCCGTTGCAGCAAGTAACATAATATACATAGTACACATAGTTCTTGTAGTTCGTTGTAACTTTGATCGAAGTTTTAATAATAGTGTATTTATGACGTACTAAAAAAAACTACTCATCAGATCGAGTTCAAACTAATTTTCGTTGGTAGTTTTCATGGTAATGTACATCATATATTTTTTTTAGATTTTTCATTCTCTTACTTTAGAAGTTAGAGGGGGGGGGGGGGACACATTTTACCACTTTGGAAGCGTCTCTCGCGCAAATTATACAGTGTAGACAAAAATTATATTGGAAACCTCAACATCATTTTTGAAGACCTATCGATAGACACCCCACACGTGTAGGTTTGACGAAAAAACATTTTTGAGTTTCAGTTCTCAGTATGGGGGGCACCCCTAATTTTTGTTTTTTTAAAAACTTTTGTAAAAATCTTAATGCGGTTCACAGAATACATCTACTTACCAAGTTTCAACAGTGTAGTTCTCATAGTTTCGGCAAAAAGTGGCTGTGACATACGGACGGACAGACAGACAGACAGACAGACAGACATGACGAATCTATAAGGGTTCCGTTTTTACGTTTTAAGGGTTCCGTTTTTACGTTTTACGGAACCCTAAAAAGAAAAACCACGTAAGAAATGGATTTTCATACACTTTTCTCTCCCGCTCAGATGCGATTTCTCGCCGCATATTTGTTCGATATGCAATGACGTACTTTCTACCGTAAATTTGATAAAGTATCAAGGTACTTTCCGAGCAGGTGTAGTATAAATATTATTCCGCGCCTTTTTTTTCGCTGTATTGTTTTTATTTGAAAATGTCGTCAGAGGTTTGTTTATTTCCTCGCAAATATGTTATAAAACGTCGTATGACATACGTGCGCTTTGATAATTACAGCCTCTGCTAAATTATAGCAATAAAGCCTCGGCTGTAATTATCAACTAAGCGCACTTATATCATAATGTACTATAAAAACATTGGTCGTTACGACTTTGGAAGCTTTATGTAGAGTCCGCCTGGGGATGTACCACAACTTTTCCAGTTTTTCCACCGCCAAGCAGTAGTGTGATAATAACATTACTGTGTTCCGGTTTGAGTACTACCACTCACGATCGTTCTTATAGGTTTACACTTGACCACCATCTCGCCTGATGTTAGCCGACGATGCGGTCTAAGATGGAGCGTGCGTACCTAGAAGAAACCGATTCACTCTCGATTTGAAGACACCAAGATTATAACCATCGGGAAAAACCCACTCAGGCAACTCATTCCACAGTCTAGACGTTCTTATCACAAAAGTAGAGTCAAACCTCTTTGTTCGTGTCTTTGGAACATCAACCATGAAACGATGCCGCTTCTTCGAGCTACGGGAAGTCCGATAGAAAAAAGGGCTAGGTGGTATTAGATCATGCAGATCAGATGTATATCAGATAATAGACCGATAGGCATATAACGTAGACGTATGTATCATAGGATTTATGATACATACGTCGTATAATATACGTGTGTGTTGATGATTACCGTCCTCGGCTCTTTTAAGGCCCTCACCTAACGGCTCGGGCCTCAATGACGCTCCAGCGGTGACCACCACTGTCAAACACTTGTACCATAATGATATTAACTCCTCACGTGGCGTGTGATCACCGGTGGACCGCCGTATTCCTGTTAATTTTAATCTAAATTCCTGTTGATTAAGTCTAAATTTGCTCAACTGGGCCTTCTTCCCCGTTTATTAAGAAGTTAATGTTTAATGTTGTTCACAGGGCCAGCGCACCCGGATACGTCATACTACGTACGGTACCGTGGCGCGGTATACGCAGACGCGGGCCGCTTCGCACGCTGCCGCCAGCTCTGGCACCACGCGCTCGATATGCAGCGCGCCGTGCTGCCGCCGCTCTCGCCTCTCACTCACTCCTCGCTCTACAGGTACCCTCCCGTCTCTCTCCCTCCCACTAGCTGCGTCACACGTCGTACTACGTGCGGTGCTGCCGCCGCTCTCGCCTCTCACTCACTCCTCGCTCTACAGGTACCCGCCCGTCTCTCTTCCTCCCACTAGCTGCGTCACACGTCGTACTACGTGCGGTGCTGCCGCCGCTCTCGTCTCTCACTCACTCCTCGCTCTACAGGTACCCGCCCGTCTCTCTTCCTCCCACTAGCTGCGTCACACGTCGTACTACGTGCGGTGCTGCCGCCGCTCTCGCCTCTCACTCACTCCTCGCTCTACAGGTACCCGCCCGTCTCTCTCCCTCCCACTAGCTGCGTCACACGTCGTACTACGTGCGGTGCTGCCGCCGCTCTCGCCTCTCACTCACTCCTCGCTCTACAGGTACCCGCCCGTCTCTCTTCCTCCCACTAGCTGCGTCACACGTCGTACTACGTGCGGTGCTGCCGCCGCTCTCGCCTCTCACTCACTCCTCGCTCTACAGGTACCCGCCCGTCTCTCTTCCTCCCACTAGCTGCGTCACACGTCGTACTACGTGCGGTGCTGCCGCCGCTCTCGCCTCTCACTCACTCCTCGCTCTACAGGTACCCGCCCGTCTCTCTCCCTCCCACTAGCTGCGTCACACGTCGTACTACGTGCGGTGCTGCCGCCGCTCTCGCCTCTCACTCACTCCTCGCTCTACAGGTACCCGCCCGTCTCTCTTCCTCCCACTAGCTGCGTCACACGTCGTACTAAGTGCGGTGCTGCCGCCGCTCTCGCCTCTCACTCACTCCTCGCTCTACAGGTACCCGCCCGTCTCTCTCCCTCCCACTAGCTGCGTCACACGTCGTACTACGTGCGGTGCTGCCGCCGCTCTCGTCTCTCACTCACTCCTCGCTCTACAGGTACCCGCCCGTCTCTCTTCCTCCCACTAGCTGCGTCACACGTCGTACTACGTGCGGTGCTGCCGCCGCTCTCGCCTCTCACTCACTCCTCGCTCTACAGGTACCCGCCCGTCTCTCTTCCTCCCACTAGCTGCGTCACACGTCGTACTACGTGCGGTGCTGCCGCCGCTCTCGTCTCTCACTCACTCCTCGCTCTACAGGTACCCGCCCGTCTCTCTTCCTCCCACTAGCTGCGTCACACGTCGTACTACGTGCGGTGCTGCCGCCGCTCTCGCCTCTCACTCACTCCTCGCTCTACAGGTACCCGCCCGTCTCTCTTCCTCCCACTAGCTGCGTCACACGTCGTACTACGTGCGGTGCTGCCGCCGCTCTCGTCTCTCACTCACTCCTCGCTCTACAGGTACCCGCCCGTCTCTCTTCCTCCCACTAGCTGCGTCACACGTCGTACTACGTGCGGTGCTGCCGCCGCTCTCGCCTCTCACTCACTCCTCGCTCTACAGGTACCCGCCCGTCTCTCTCCCTCCCACTAGCTGCGTCACACGTCGTACTACGTGCGGTGCTGCCGCCGCTCTCGCCTCTCACTCACTCCTCGCTCTACAGGTACCCGCCCGTCTCTCTTCCTCCCACTAGCTGCGTCACACGTCGTACTACGTGCGGTGCTGCCGCCGCTCTCGCCTCTCACTCACTCCTCGCTCTACAGGTACCCACCCGCCCGTCTCTCTTCCTCCCACTAGCTGCGTCACACGTCGTACTACGTGCGGTGCTGCCGCCGCTCTCGTCTCTCACTCACTCCTCGCTCTACAGGTACCCGCCCGTCTCTCTTCCTCCCACTAGCTGCGTCACACGTCGTACTACGTGCGGTGCTGCCGCCGCTCTCGCCTCTCACTCACTCCTCGCTCTACAGGTACCCGCCCGTCTCTCTTCCTCCCACTAGCTGCGTCACACGTCGTACTACGTGCGGTGCTGCCGCCGCTCTCGCCTCTCACTCACTCCTCGCTCTACAGGTACCCACCCGCCCGTCTCTCTTCCTCCCACTAGCTGCGTCACACGTCGTACTACGTGCGGTGCTGCCGCCGCTCTCGTCTCTCACTCACTCCTCGCTCTACAGGTACCCGCCCGTCTCTCTTCCTCCCACTAGCTGCGTCACACGTCGTACTACGTGCGGTGCTGCCGCCGCTCTCGCCTCTCACTCACTCCTCGCTCTACAGGTACCCGCCCGTCTCTCTCCCTCCCACTAGCTGCGTCACACGTCGTACTACGTGCGGTGCTGCCGCCGCTCTCGCCTCTCACTCACTCCTCGCTCTACAGGTACCCGCCCGTCTCTCTTCCTCCCACTAGCTGCGTCACACGTCGTACTACGTGCGGTGCTGCCGCCGCTCTCGCCTCTCACTCACTCCTCGCTCTACAGGTACCCGCCCGTCTCTCTCCCTCCCACTAGCTGCGTCACACGTCGTACTACGTGCGGTGCTGCCGCCGCTCTCGTCTCTCACTCACTCCTCGCTCTACAGGTACCCGCCCGTCTCTCTTCCTCCCACTAGCTGCGTCACACGTCGTACTACGTGCGGTGCTGCCGCCGCTCTCGCCTCTCACTCACTCCTCGCTCTACAGGTACCCGCCCGTCTCTCTTCCTCCCACTAGCTGCGTCACACGTCGTACTAGGTGCGGTGCTGCCGCCGCTCTCGCCTCTCACTCACTCCTCGCTCTACAGGTACCCGCCCGTCTCTCTCCCTCCCAATAGCTGCGTCACACGTCGTACTACGTGCGGTGCTGCCGCCGCTCTCGCCTCTCACTCACTCCTCGCTCTACAGGTACCCGCCCGTCTCTCTTCCTCCCACTAGCTGCGTCACACGTCGTACTACGTGCGGTGCTGCCGCCGCTCTCGTCTCTCACTCACTCCTCGCTCTACAGGTACCCGCCCGTCTCTCTTCCTCCCACTAGCTGCGTCACACGTCGTACTACGTGCGGTGCTGCCGCCGCTCTCGCCTCTCACTCACTCCTCGCTCTACAGGTACCCGCCCGTCTCTCTTCCTCCCACTAGCTGCGTCACACGTCGTACTACGTGCGGTGCTGCCGCCGCTCTCGCCTCTCACTCACTCCTCGCTCTACAGGTACCCGCCCGTCTCTCTTCCTCCCACTAGCTGCGTCACACGTCGTACTACGTGCGGTGCTGCCGCCGCTCTCGCCTCTCACTCACTCCTCGCTCTACAGGTACCCGCCCGTCTCTCTCCCTCCCAATAGCTGCGTCACACGTCGTACTACGTGCGGTGCTGCCGCCGCTCTCGTCTCTCACTTACTCCGCGGTATTCTACTACTCACACACGGAGCTCTCTCTCTCACTCCTCACTCTACAGGTACTCGCATTCACTCTTCGCTCTTCTAGTACTTACTTTACAGCTCAGCCGCTACGCTGTAACATTTACATGTCGCTGACCCGTACAATTTTGGCTTATTCCACAAATCCCTTACATTTTCTCCTGCCAGGGGATTTGAGGAATGAGTGTCCAAAAATATTACAGGGGGAATTTATGGACAAAAATTCCATTAATCCCCTGGTAGGGGAAAATTACGGGAATTTGTGGACTAAGCCAACATTTTCCACATCAAAAACTGCTCAAAAGTTTTCACACACTTATAAACTCTTCGTTTATTTCCAGTTTCGCGGAACTATTCTCGTACATGGTGTCTGAGCGGTCTCGCGGCGTGCACCGCGGGCGCGTGGTCCCTCCGGTCGCGTGGGAGGACGCGGCGCCCGTCTTCAAGAAGGCCCTCGGGGAGCTGAAGCGGGGGGCCGCTTCGGCGAGAGCGAGAGATCTCACACCCGACCAGGTAATAACTTCACCTTCGAAATATATAGAACACTTTTTTGACGTGACAACGTCTAATAAATCGATGAACGCCGGTTGCATGCACGAAAAAGTGTCCCGTTATGTCCCGTTACCGAAATATAAAGAACACTTTTTTGACGTGACAACCTGACAACTTCTACTAAATCGATGAACGCCGACTGCATGCATGAAAAAGTGCCCCGTTATGTCCCGTTACTCTCATTGTACGCTTGAGGTCTCGCGGCGTTCACGTTACACCCGACCTGGTAAACTTCACTTTAAGGTACCGTGACCGCGACGCGAGACAGCGACCGGGCACCGCGACAGGCAGTTAAAAGATAAAGACCTTCAAACTCCTGGAATGGGTACTAAAACATGACGTCAAAATCTTGCCTTCAGACCTGAACACAGTGACGTTTGTGCATTGCTACTTGGTGGTAGAATGACTGGAATCGTATGGGCGCCAGTTCGTGCCGAGACCGCGACGCGTGTGTGTCTCTAAATTCATTGTCGCAACCGCAATTACAACCACAATCATAATCAAAACAAATTCAAAGGAAAAATGTTGCCAGTCATTCTACCGGCAAGTAGCAATGTACAAATGTCACTGTGTTCAGTTCTGAAGGCAAGATATTGACGTCATTTCTTTAGTACCCCCACTCCAGGAGTTTGATGGTCTATATCTTTGTCGATTTTTAGCCTTAATGTCAGTAGTACCATTGATTTGTACCATTGATGGTACAAATGACACAACTTTGTATCTTTAGTACCATTAATGGTACTAGAGACAATTATTTGCAGATCAGTAGTACCATCAGAAATATTTATGTATCGCTAGTACCATGAATGGTACAACTAAACAAATTGAAAGTACCGTAAAAGTGGTAATAGGGTCGGTTCACGTCAGTCTAAAACATATTATTTCATGTGTCAAACGAATAAATTACTACCTAAACCTTGAACTGGAATTTTCATAATTATACGAGGGTCAAACTGAAAGTTCTTAGAACTGGCCACTTATAAACAATATAATAAAAAAATAATTCTATAATTTGAAAATAGAACTCTTTGCCAATATTACTGAGTATATACTTCATTCATTTGTCATTTGTTTTACGATTTGGCGGCAAATTGAAAATTGTCTGTGTCACGTCAACATGAATTTAACACGAGAAAATTTTCGTGCAATGATTTTTTATGACTTTCGATGTCATTTAAGTCAACAAGAAAGTTATGATAGACTACGATTGGCCTTTCACGATGAAGCCCCATCTCGTGCGACTGTTTACAACTGGTTTAATGAGTTTAAACGTGGTCGCACTAATCTCACTGATGATTTACGTGAGGGACGGCCTTCTACGGCGACGACTGAAGATAACATCTGTGTTGTGCGGCGTATGATAGAGACTGACAAAAGAGTGACCTATCAGCAGATTCGGACAAGCTTAGGCATCGGTATGAGTCAAGTGCACAAAATCCTACACGAACATTTAGCGGTCAGGAAGCTTTGCGCCCGGTGGATACCTCATAATTTGACTGAGGCTCAAAAACTCCATCGTGTGGATTGGTGCCGTAAAATGATTGAAAGATTTAACGGAGGTGACTCAAATGCTGTGTTCGACATACTAACAGGTGACGAAAGCTGGATTTACTGTTATGATCCTGAAACCAAAAGACAATCTGCTCAGTGGGTGTTTCCTTTCGAGGAGTTGCCAACTAAAGTGAAGAGAGATCGAAGTGCGGGGAAAAAAATGGTGGCCTCGTTCTTTGGAAGGATAGGTCATTTCGCAACAATTGTGTTAGAGGATCAAAAAACAGTTTCTGCAGAATGGTACACTACCAATTGTTTGCCACTTGTCTTGGAAAAAGTTCGAGAGAAACGACCTCGCAGTAGGATCCTCCTTCACCACGACAACGCCTCATCGCACACCGCCAAGCGAACGATCGACTATTTGGCGACATCAAACGTTGAATTACTGGGTCACCCGCCGTATAGCCCCGACTTCGCGCCTTGTGATTTTTATTTATTTTCAAAAATTAAAGAAAAACTTAAAGGAAAGCGGTTTATGAATGCTGAAGAAGCGGTGGCTGCGTATCGCGATGCCATTGAAGAGACCCCTAAGGACGAGTGGGCAAAGTGCTTTTCCCAGTGGTTCCATCGCATGCAGCGGTGTATTGACGTGAATGGACAATATTTTGAAAAGATATAATAAAACTAATAACTGGCTAATGTAATCAGTTTTTGATTTTCTAAGAACTTTCAGTTTGACCCTCGTATCTACAAATAATTTGCGAATCGGCATCGATGGATGATGCTTCGGAAATGAAGATAGTAGGACGTAGCCGAGGAAAAGTTTTGTTATTTGAAGGTTTCCAATATGACGGGCCTCGTGGCTTAGTTGGTAGTAGCTCTGCCTGCGAAGCCGAGGGTCGTGGGTTCAATTCCCACTCAGTGCAAATATTTGTGTGATGAATTCAAATGTTTGCACTGTGTCTGGGTGTTTCTATGTATAATAAGTAAAACTATATAAGTATTATATCAGCTATCTGGCCGCCATCACACAAGCTTTGCTTAGTTTGGTGTCAGATGGTGTTTTGTGTGAATTGTCCACCAATATATTATATTAATATTATTTTCATGCCAAACATGAAAATGGTAACTAATACAGTTACCATTTTTACCATTGGCGATGCAAACATTTTAAAAATCCTGAAAAATGTACCGGAACTGTTACGGTAGGTATGTTTATTTTGTTATACGGCAGGTATGTTTTTTTTTCTATACGGCAGGTATGTTTTCTTTTTTATACGGATTAGGTTTGCGTTTGACCACGATCTCACCTGATGGTAAGTGACAATGCGTTGTAGGATTGAGCACGCTTACCTAGAAGATACCACTTAATCACTCGAAACTTAAATACTACCAGATTGTAACTTTGGGGGCTTCGGTAAACAGTTCCAGCCCTTGGCAGTACCTATGCATCATAAATGTGGAAGCAATATCTATCCATGTGAAATAATCACTCTTTTGAGTTTGTTTTAATAATCCTCATTCAAGTCATTTCATACTGTGAACTTAACATAACTGCAACACAACCTGATATAAGCATGCCAGCGCCATGCTGCTTGCCTATGACTCCATAAGTAAGTCAGAGTAAGAAAAATGTCGATCCCAAGTTCGTACTGAACTCTAGAACTTTTTTTCTATACTAAATATCAAAAATGTAATTACGTGGAATATCTTTATCTTCAAAAATGTAATCAAAATAATAAATAAAAAATATTAATAAATAAGTATATCAAAAATGTAATTACATGGAATTCTTTTTCTTTAATGGTACTAAAGATACAAAGTTGTATCACTAGTTCCATAAGTATCGGTTGACAATTACGGGGGAATATCTTCATTTTGGTACTAGGGATACAAAGTTGTGTCATTTGTACCATCAATGGTACTACTGACATTAAGGCGATTTTTAATAATTTGACAAAACAAAAAATACGTGTCCTATATTTTTCCATAATCTACTTGACGGACTAAATTAGAATGGTATATTTTTGAGCCAGTTATACAATTACAATACGTCTCCCTCGTAACCCTAGTGGATTTTCTTCTCTTCTTGAGTATGAACCAATAAGAGTGTTCGGGAGAGTTAGTTGTATATTGACTCCCGTGTAACGCAAGATGTTGATTTTCCTATTGTAACGTTGTTCTTTCGTTTCCCTCAGGACGCGACGTTGGCGGCGTTACAACGCGTACTAGTGATATGCTTGCACTTGGCCGCGTTGCTCGCTCGTTTACTCGACGACGACGATTTACCACCGCCGGTGGAGAGGCAGATACATGAGGCTGTCTACGAACTCGTCAAACTAGACGTTAAGGTACGTTCACTTGTCTTAAGACGCATCAAACTGGATGTTAAAGTACGTTCACTTGTTTTAAGACGCATCAAACTGGAAGTTAATGTACATTCACTTGTCTTAGGATTCGTCAAACTGGACGTTAAAGTACGTTCACTTGTTTTAAGACGCGTCAAACTGGACGTTAAGGTACGCTCACTTGCACATGGTCATCTAGATCATCCGAGTTTACCCGAAGAATTGGTGAAGATTTTTTTTTAAATTTTGTGCTTGTCGTATGTTTGTAGGTTCGTCTCGGTCGTTCGGCGTTGCACGTGGCGTGTTCGGCGGAGGGCGCTCGACGCGGGTCGCGCGCGTGGCTCGCGGCGCCCGGGGACGCGTCCCCGTGCTGCCCGCGCCTCGTGGCGCTCATGCTGCGCCTGGGCGCGGCGCCGCTAGCGAGGGACGCGCTCGGAGACACGCCGCTGCACCTCGTCGCTAAGGTAACATACATGCGAGGCTAAGCGTAGCGAAGAGAGGAGGTGGCGAACGAAGCGAGCCGATGACCTCCGTAGTGGAGCGCAGGCCGAGTATGGAGAAGCGACACTCAGGGCTGACCGCAGACCTTCTGGCGGGAGAGCCCACCTGGAGCAATGTTTCAGTGACAGACCAAAAATCCCCTGCCAGTGGAACGAAAGGGGATTTGTGAAATTTTCGTCCAAAAATCCCCTTCCGAAATAAAAAAATCCACAAATCCCCCGTCATACACCGCAAAAGAGTACAGATAACAAAATAAGTGAATAAGCTAGCCTTATACAGATAGTGCAATCCACGAAGACGCGCCCCACTATTCCTCCTAACCGTTTATAGTATATGTGTGCAAGCTTCCGTCAATGTTTGAGTGTTATCGGTACACACTAATTACCTATGAATGCACACGCACACTACAATGACTGGTGAATGGTTCGCGACTGACGCTCGGAGCAAACGCGATTGGTGGAAAACAAAATTGGTGGGGCGCGTCTTCGTGGATTGCACTATCTATAGGTTTATTTATATTATTATTTTTTAGGGCACGGTTCATGTTTTGAACGAATAAATTAACATCTTGTTTGTCTTTAAAAAAAATTGGCAGTTATAGGAACTGCCGCTAAAAGTGAAAACTTATACATATGTATATAACTCAGAATTTGATAACTTTGGAAACTACGCGGGTGAAACCGGAGAGCGTGGCCATGGTCCCGAGATTACCTGAAAATTTCTTATCCCCGACGTATTCCCGAGCGTGACGCTAGAATTCAATTAACAAGCCACGAAATGTCTGTGGCGCGCCAAAAGAAGTTTTCACTTCAAAATGTTGGCCATATTTTGGCCGAACCCAAACTTTTCGTCGGTTACTATCACTACCAAATTTAATAGTCCTCTTCTTCGTTGTGTCGAAACTTTAATAGTAAAACGATAATTAATCAGTTGGACTATTCAATATTTTCTGTAACATCTCAAACCAGGACATAAATAAGCTTTTTAAATTATGTTAAAACATTTTTTCTCTTGTTTCCAGTTGAACCCATGTCCTGCCGGCGTCGTACGCGCATTACTCTCTCACGGCGCTCACATAGACACAGTGAACTACGCGGGCGAAACGCCCGAAGCTATCCTAAGAGCCAGCGGACAAAACCTCTCCTCCATAGTAAACCCCCTACAGCACACTACGCTCAAATGCCTCGCGGCTCGCACAGTCAAAAACTACCGCTTACCTTACAGAAACGTACTCCCGGCTTGTTTGCATGCCACGGTAATTGCGCACTGAAATATATCAATTTAATTAATTATGATCAACTTTTCGATTGCGGGCGACGAACATTTCTAGGTTTTCAAGTCGTCGTCGTATTTCATTCAAACTTACTCGATCCAACGAAGCAAACATCTGCAATTTTTTTTGAGTACAATCAGATTGTTACATACATTTTTGACGTTTGTTGACTTCAAACTCGGACGATTGAGGTTAAGTTAAGATTTGGAATGTGGCGATTGAAGTCTGTTCATTGTCGGCTGGCGTAAGAAAACAATGGCGGTTCGACGACCAATCACAGCTCGTACTTACGATACGTAGATGAAGACGTCATATGAATGGTCATTGGTGATTCTATGCCATGTTTTTAAATGTCAGGTGACGTGAACAGTTTACTTTTTGGAGTTGAGATAGCTTGAATATACGTAAAATGTTTAGAAATCATAGGGGACGCTTTTTGACGATGGTTGTTTTTATTTTCAACTTAACTTCTACGTTTGAAGTATTGATTGAAGTCGAACTTCAATTTAATTGACGGTGAAATTTTGAGAGCGATTTTTTTTAAATTCTTTCACGTGTCATAACATAACAGCTGTGCGATATAACTTAATTGTAATAAATTAATTTGCCACTAGACTAAACGTAACGTAAAAGTAAACTCGAGCTAATTTTGAGTTTACGTATTTTTTTACGCGAAATCAATACGTAAAACGAAATATTTGACTTCTGGAATTGTTTTTTTTATTAGTGATTTTATGCAACGCTCATAGTCGCCCAGACTGTTAAAGCCCGTTAGTATTTTAATATACCAAAAAGCATAAAAGCTTTCGACTACGTAATTTTATTGAAAATGAGTTGTGCCATTTTCGTTGCCGTATCCGTAATTTTTGCTTATTTTCCCTCGTTGTATTTACTTTCATTGATTTATACTATTTTTGAGGCTACGTGTACTTTTGTAATTCGATTTAAAACCACCGTATTTATTCTTTAATTTCTATATACGATGTCCATTCACTATCGCCTGGCATAAAAGGGAAAGAACGATGGCGTCCAGTTGCTTAATCATGTAGTCTAATGCATAAAGTTGAAACGATTGGTTTTTATTGAGTGCTCTAGCAAATCAATAGAAATAGTCGTAAATAAAAACGGCATTTTGCGTTCAATTAAAGTTCATTTTCATGTCAAAATTAGATGTTCTCATTGGTTATTCGATGCCATAGTTGTCATGTTTTATGGCAGGTTTTAGTGAATGGACTATAAAATATGTAACTAATGCTCAATGTCATTTTGTCTAAAACATGTTACGTTTGGGAATGTTGAAAGAATGTAAATATTATCGTAACTTTATACAAAAAAAAAATGATTTTACGGAATTGAAATAACTACTTATCTAATTTTATATCGAAGATTGTAGTAATATTTTTGTATGTATCTCGAAGGTATATGTATAACAAACTGTGTCACAATTTAAACAGTTATAAAACCCAGACTCGTAATGTAACTTTAGCGCTGTGGTAGAATAAATTAAAAAAAAAAACAATATTAAGGTTATTAATGTAAATGAAAAATATAGCTGTTATTTTTAAGGTCCACTATTATCGATAATAGTTAAATAACATTGCTGAATAAATGTATAAAACACTAGTAAATATATTTGTAAATTAAATCAGGATAATTCATTGTAATCAAACATTAAAAATGTTTTAAACTTTTTAATTTGGAAACGTTAAGTTCAAATGACGTAATGCAAAAAAAAACATTGCTTTGACATCTGGTGATCACAAAATCTGATGACATTTATTTCGTGCTGATAACTACTTATAGGTAAAGCATTTATTATTGCCAGTTCTTGGTCATTATTGACATCAATAAGTCACTATTGAGAGTGCCCAGTCGCAACAAGTCCTAAGTCAATTTTCAACTGAGACTCCGCTTTGAAATGGTCGTGGCTGTATTTCTTCGTAATGATTGTCTTTGATAAAACCTTGTCTACAACGATTCTAAGATAATTTGCGTGGGTAACTCAAGACCGCCTGCGATAAATATTGTGTTTTCCAATTCTTTTAGTTCTCTTACTTTCTAACTTGTAGACAACTGGCTCGGGTCAAAGCCTTCGTTTTGATTTCCGTGTTCTTATGTGATAAACCGTCAGATTAAGAGAATAAAGATCGCATATTCATAAATAGGGCTACGTATGCCCGCAGGCGGGTCCAAATCGGCTTAAAATAAGGCTACACTTTCAGTTTTGTTTCAGTTTCTCTATAGAGTAGAATGACGAAAAATTGTTCAAGTAAAACTTTGGAATGGTTTTGTTCCAACCACGGTTATTCGTAATACAAATTAAAAGGCAAGGCAATTTAAATCCATTATGTGGTCATAAAAACGAAAAATTGTTCGAGTTGGACTCTTGAATATTATAGTAATCAAATTTACGACAATTAAGTATGTCGGTTTAATCATTTTATTATGAAAATTTAAAGTATGTTGAATAGCTAATAATTTATTTGTTATCCAAATTATTTGTACAGACTATTTTAAAATTGTGTAATATTAATTAAAAGTAGTTATTGTTGATCAAACTGACCGTGTAGCCTTCACCTTATCTGTTGTTTGAAAGTCGTTCTTATGTTTCGAATTCGTTCATGTTTAAAACTCATACTTATATTTCAAATTCGATCATACGTTCCAAATTCGTTTTTATGAGTCAAAGTTCGTTTTTATATTTCATATATTTCGCAGACACTCTTTTGAAATGAACGAAAGCTCGCTCTCAAGCGCATTTTATCAGCTTTCTCCTTATGGGAGCTCGTTGGCCGTTGTGTCGTATGTTAGGTAGGTAGGCTGAAGAGTAGGCACGATTCGGGGCTAGAGAATCGTCGCATGTTCCTGAGCTTACACCGCCTCTAGTCCATTATTAATATTAGTACATTCTTGTAACGCTTAGAATATAGTGACTACATTTAGAGAGGAATCCTTACCCTCTTATGCACAAATAACAGAATCCATCAATTGATTAATGATTTTGCATAAGAAGGTAATCTAATATTCTGAATAAAACAAATTATAAAAATGTAGGATAAACGATATTATATTTCTAAATTGGTATTGATATAATTAATATAATTAGTCGGGTAAAAAATTGTTAGAACTGATTATGAAATGTTATTTTTTTTTGTATATCCGACGGCGCCTGATGACCGCGGGTATATTAATATGATATGATTATTGTGTGTATTTTGAGTATAATTGATTAGTAATAACTGAGTGATGATTACATGCTAGTTATTTTGAAATTAATAAAATGCTTTAAAAATTACTTATTTTTTAATTTGCCTCTTATTTTGTAAGTATAGTCACCGACACCTCACATAATGAGCAGATACGAAATCGGTCATAAATTGACGTCACAACACTGTGTTTCAGCGTCGCAACGCGATTAATGACGCCGCAAAACGCACCGTGGATATTTCCGATGCGCTATCGCAATCGTACAAAAATGCGATGCCAAGACGCATGGTCTTCCAGTTATGCCCGATCTACACGAGGCTAGTTTTTCAAGCTAGGATAGCAAGCTGGCAAGCTAGTATAGATATCGCGCGAGTTGAATGCAGAGCTTAGGAATGCGGAGTGCTGTGACCGCGACAGTGACAGCACTATACACTGCAGGCGCGTGAGGTGGGGCGTGCGGATAGCGGGGGGAGATGCTCCCGCTCTTTACCTCAGACCCCGACTGCATTCAACTCGCGCGCTATCTATAGGTACTTCTAGTTTCGTATAGACAACGCTACGCAACGCTCGTTTTGTCTACACGAAGCTACTAGCTCGCTCGCTTACTGACACTTGAAAAACTATCCTCGAAGTGGCTCGGGCATTAGTTATTATCTATTCTATGGCATTAGTGCACATACCTTGAACTAGATGCGCGCGTTAAATTGAGATTGCAGATTACGTTATTGACTACTTGGTGGCTTTAGTTCAGCAGCTTCCCGTCAGGAGCTCAGTTTTGTCAGATTTTAGTAGTGGTAGAGCTTTTTGCAGAGTCCGCCTGGGAAAGTACCAAGTAAGAAGTCCGCCTGTTGCCAGTTATTCTGCCGCCAAGCAGTAGCGTGCAAACATTACTGTGTTCCGGTTTGAAGGGAAATGTTTCCAGAGAAATTACAGGCTTAAAGATATAATACCTTAGATCTCTGACGAACGCAGTGCAGTGCTAGGTAATGATTTGGACTCTTTATGTTGCAATAGCTGCGTGTCACTATCCTGTTATGTGGCAGGCATGTTGCTTACCATCAGGCAAATGTCCTGCTAATCTCGTCACTCAATACTACTAAAAAAAAAAGAAAAAAAATGAACAATCCAAATCATTACCTAGCACTGCAATGCTCTCGTCCCCCAGAAATATAAGATTAAACCTTGACACCAGGAGACAACAGGATACTATCATACGAGGCAGTATAAGTCCAAAAGAAAGATTGGTGGTTAGTAACAGTAAGACTTCTTGAAACAGGAAATTCACATTATCGCGATTTTTTTTTAATTATTTACTAGACAATCCTTCACACTTCCCTAAACGCGTTTCTAATTAAGCTACTAAATGATTTAGCCAGTTCTAAACCAATCTTGCTTATTTATTTTGTACCAATAGCCGTGGAAACCTTGGCCAGTTGCGGAGCCGAGAAATAAAATCTTGGTAAAAAACATTGGCCGCCGAATTCGCGGTAAAGGCGGTGACGCCCGGTCTGGCTCGTTTCTGGTGCAAAGGATTTCTATTGCAATTCAGCGGGGCAATGCTGCTGCATTTTGGGCGCCTTTGCGCCAGGGATAGTGCAGGGCGGGTTATGTGATAACTTGTAACATAAAATTTAATTGTCATCGTTATTTATTATTATTATTTTTTAGGGTTTACCTTGCTTCTGAAGTTTACTGAATGCAATGATTTCAAAGGACGCATTTACACAGTAATATATTTATAAGTCTATCACTGAATGCTATAACATTTTACTGAATTCAGTAGCGACTAAATTTTAGCTTTTTACCAAGTGCTATATCACCACAGACTAACAGGGAGATTCACTAGAGTACAGTGCGACCAACTTATTTGCAGAAAAAGAGATTGCGCCACGATTGAAAAGTGGTATCACCTATTACAAAATTAGACAACTTCTATGTCTTGCAAATCCGAAGAAAAACTTTGAGGGCGATTTTCTGTGTCTGAAACCAAAGAAAGGCCTATGGGTAGGTATAGGTAATATTTTTTTTAGGTATCTGAAATGATTATTTTACACAAATAACTTAAATAGTACCTACCTAGGCAGGTTTACCTACTCTTTTTCACGTTTTTATGTTTATTGGACCGAATGATGGGAAATTGATTAAGTACGTAGATGGATGGTCGAATGCAAATCAAATTGAGATTGATAGTGAAGGGAACAAAGTCACATTGAAATGAAACCAAACCGAACCTACATCAATTAAGGCCGGGTCACACAGAGGCGATCCGGTAACGATAGCGATCCGATAGCGATTGCGATCCGATACCGAGTATGGGATCGCCTCCGCTTGCTGTGTGTCAGGTTGCATACAAATTCGAACATTAGGTACAAAAAATATCGTCTCGCTATCGGATCGCTATCGCTATCGGATCGGCTCTGTGTGACCCGGCTTTAAGGTACCTATAATATTGATTCAAACTAGTAGCGCCTCGCGGTTTTGCCCACGTTGTCTCCTTTTCCATTATTGTCGGGCGACAAAAATAGCCTGCGTGTTATTCCAGACTATATCTACTTAGTCTATCTTTGTAGCATATTCCATCCAGATCCATTCAATAGTTTTTGTATGAAAGAGTCACCTACAAACATTCATCAATAAATACAATTCGTCTTTAAAATATTATTAGGATTTAAAAAAACATGCTGCTGGGCGCCATTTGAGGCCAGCAAATGTTTGGTAAACTAAGAGCACTAAGAACTTTGGTAAACTAACAAAACGCTTCAAGCATGCTTAAACGCTCAAAGAATATCTTAAAGCGTACCGTAGATATAGAAATTAAATCAAAATATTATACATATTACATACTTACTTTATAGGTAGACTAGCTGTGCCCCGCGGTTTCACCCGCGTCTATTTGAGGAAAATCCATACTAAAATATCCATTGCTGGCCACTTCATTACGTTTTACGGAACCCTAAAAATACGAAATAAGCAACAATGCATTGTTGTAGAGTGCTCGCAATATAACTCTGCGCGTAGCAAAATATGGAACTAATTGACAGGCCGTCAACTTCTTGTTTACGTCAGTTGACAAAAGTTTGTTTACGTTTGGTATATTTATTAATTTCCAAAGTAATTAATAGCTTTTATTATGCCGAAAGTGATTAAAAGTGCTGGCCGTGGCTGGTTCTTGAAAATCAATCTTGTTTGTGAAGAAGAACGATACAATAACGGGTCAAAAGTGCAGTTTTCCAAACGCAGAGCTATTTGAAAACTAATATGTGGGGATACCATAGCATTCAAATCTCCACTTATTATCGGCATGTTTTAAAGCTGAGGCTTTAGGTTGAGCTGCGGCTTAGGGTTTGATTGTTTTATCTCCAATTTACCCGTGGGAAAAAATGTGAGTGCTTAAGACCGAATGTCAGAAACTAGTTATAAATATATTTTTTTCGCAGAAGATCAGCTGATTGTATCTTTCTCGCTCGGGTACACTAGGCGCTTCCATGTTCACCCGATCGACCCTTTCACCTAACAGCGTCAGCTTTATTTACCACTTAAAGGAAAATTTGTGGGCGGTGCGCCAAAAGAAATTTTACTTAATTTTTTTTTCAACGTTAGCATGGATGCTCTTTGATCCTTAACTCTGTATTAATAACTGTATTTTTATTATAGGCATTTCAGAACGTACTGTCACGTGGTAATGGGCAACGCATTATACCACTGCACTTAGATAAATCAAGCGGCTACAATGGGCAATGTAAAAGAAGAAAGCCAAAAGTGACTTAAGAAAAATGAAATAGATTTCGACGATTGTAGGACAAATCCGCAGTTACTCGAATAAAGAGGCACAAAGAAGACCCACAATACCAAGTAGAATAACTGTTAAAGGAACATGGACAGGAACTTTTGCGGTTACCGCCGTGATTCATCGTGATTTTAACCCTATTGAAAAAAGAAGATGATTCTATGGAAGCCAATGACTCATTAAAAGAACATTCATGCGCCAAATTTGCAAATAGTGTTATTTATGGTCTCAATAAAAGATTTACAAGTTTAAATTAAATTCTTGTTATTTCTTTTGTTAATAAACTATAATAAAGTTTTCTTGGTGGTAAGAGACTCAGACAGCCTATTCCAATTACCAATGATACTTGGTCATACTGAACCAAACCAGCACTGCAAAGGCGTTCCTTACTTCGAGACATTCGTTCTTGAGTCTCAGTTGTCGTGTAGTTTCTTAAATAGCTTCCCTGAAAAATCCCTTCCCATACCTGTTTTATGAAGTTGTACGTCCCCAATGAACGGGAAGGGAACCTATTAGCTTGACCTGGCAACATTAAGTACGCCACCAGTCGCGCGCAGACTTATACTGCGAGCACTATAGAACAAATTTGATTACTTCAAATGACACAAACTTCAAATGAAGACACGCGCCGTCACAGACTTCAGCGACCAAAGATAATTTAAATTCACGGAACTAAAGCTCTCGAAGATAAATATTTTTCCCCGTTTTCTTTACATTCTTCACTCATACTCCGTACCTATTGATAGTAGCGTAATGTTATATACCCTATAGCCTTCCTCGATAAATGGAGAATCCAACAAAAAAATAATCTTTCGTATCGGTCCAGTAGTTTCCGAGATCCTAGCGTTCAAACAAACAAACAAACAAACTCTTCAGCTTTATAATATTAGTATAGATACGTAGGTACCTACTGTTCTCAACCAGTACTAGATAAAATATCATATGGTGCAAGGGAACCTCAGACAGTAGGTACGGCTTGTGCTTGAGCTGCCGCCGGTAAGTAGGTATACCCAAAAAACTACAGGTAGGTATCTATCTAAACCTAAGTAAGGCAATTCTTCGTGTAAGATGTATATCTCACCGTAAAACTTCAATCACAGTCAGTTTACAATAAAATGCTTGATATTGTAAACCCACTGTCGTAATAATGATGATGATCATTATTTTCTTCTTCTTTATTCCACTGCTACTGGGTATATATATACCTAGGCCTCTTTTTTTATGTTATCTTCCTAGCTCCTGTGCCAATCGAGTCAAGGTAGGTTAGCTTAGTATTGAATCTCACGTTGTTAGATTGTAATCTAACGGTTTTTTAAATTTTACGGTGACAGATGCTATAAGTAAAATATCTAAACTCTTTGTAAAGATAAAATATAGTTCTCAATTTCAACGTAGGTGACGCTAATGTTTCATTTATGTGGTATAAGGCTTTTATTGTGGTTGAGACTTGAGTGATATATGGGTCAAAATGTTAAACATATTTTTTTTACATTGACATATACTTATATTTATTATTTCTCTGGCAAAAAGAAACATTGGCGCTACCTTTGGGGAAATTGAGAAGATCCGATTTTCGCTACTCTCAACTCTACTCTCTTTCAACTATCTTTGGCAAATAGTAGCTACGTATATTTGCATTCAGAAAAAGCCTCATAACAAAAAGAAGCACAATAATTTTCCTCGGTTCTTTACTGATATAACATCCAGTGTACCCATTATTGTGTAGGAGTGGTGTTTCCGTTGGAAAGACGGAAATAATAAAGGGAGGGGTATTCGAACAAAGCAAAGGCTCAAACTGAATGCTTAGAGCGCAATTACAGATGTCGAGAGCGGTGTGAATGAAGCTTTATTTTATTAACTGGTTACGGGGTAATGATTTCTAAAGAGAAGATATGGAAAATAAAGGGAATATTCCTTGTTTGTTAGGTAGATAAGGTTTATAGTCTAGGAAATACAGGCGTCAGCGGACGCAAGGAATCTAAGGCTGCTGGCGTAGTGGTTTAGTGGCAGATCATCCGATTTAACATTTTTTCAATGATGTAGCAATTTTTTTTATATTTTATAGTTTTACACTTGACCGCTATCTTGCCTGATGTTAAGCGACGATGCGGTCCACGATGGAGAGTGTTTACCTAGAAGAAACCTATTCACTCTCGATTTGAAGACACAAAGATTGTAACCATCGGCGAAAACCCACTCAGGCAACGTACTCCACAGCCTAGACGTTCTTATCACAAAATAGAGTCAAATCTCGTCGTTCGTGGCTAACTAATTTCATTATCAACCTTGATTTCTGTTCTGTGTTATCAACCAACAAAATTATCAATCAATTTAATTCTAATTTGTAATTTGTCACTACCATTGGTTTCAGTAGTGTAGGAAAACATCGTGAAGAAACGGATATGGTCCAAAAAAAGACAGTTTGGCTTAAAAACATTCACCAACCTGCAACGGCGAACGTGGTGAATTTATTGTCTAATTTGTTTGTGTGAAAAAAGCGACATCGTTTTAGGATAGATATTCCAAAGACTTCGGACGAAGAAGTTGGACTCTACATTTGTGCTTTTGACTGGCCTCGTGACTTAGTTGGTAGTAGCTCTGCCTGCGAAGCCGAGGGTCGTGGGTTTGATTCCCACCCAGTGCAAATATTTGTGTGATGAATTCAAATGTTTGCACTGTGTCTGGGTGTTTCTATGTATAATAAGTATGTATTTAAAACTGTATAAGTATAATATCAGCTATCTGGCCGCCATCACACAAGCTTTGCTTAGTTTGGGGTCAGATGGTGTTGTGTGTGAATTGTCCACCAATGTTTATTTATTTATTTTAAGTAAGTTCTGTGTATAGGCTAGATTACGGTAGCCTAAAGTTCGGTAGCTCGTAGAGGCCACCTAGGACCAACCATTATAAGTTCTTATAAAATCTAAATTTGCGAAAATAAAAAATATATGTATGCATACCTGCATACCTACACCCTTACATAAAAACTCAACTAAAACTCAACTTTTCGATCTATTAAAAAATATCCAGACAATTTTAAATGATAAAAGAATTGCACGATACAATGTGAAAAACGAACTCTATCCTTAGGCTTATAAACAAACATGCGATACACAGGAAAACATGAATAATCTACATAATGAATGTTTCTTACGAAGTGGCAATTCAGAGCAAAAACAGAACAATAGCAAAACAGACGGATGCTCCTCGAAGCAATAGCCAATTAGTGTGAAGTTTTGCTATCTAACGTGGAACTTGTTCCGTGAAACTTTAACTGTAGAATATTCTAGTAAAATAGTGTTCATTGTTTATTTTGGCATGTTTAACATAAATGTTTTATTGGAACAAAGTTCCTTACGCCTTACGGCAGGCCAGGACGTCTACTCTCTTTCTACGAAAAACGTAATTTCGAAATAAATTCGCGACTTTCCTACTCCGGTCTCCGGTTCTACTTCGTTTTGTCCGATCGAACATTGTTTGACATTGTTAAACGGACGAAACGATGGATCGAAGTAGAACCGCCCTTTTACCGCCTAACTAAATCGGCTTTAGCTTTGAAATTGCTATCTCTATCTACTCAAGCGAAAAGAAAAGAGAGGGCAACATCAAAGTGAAGACAGTTTTAATTAGGCGGTAGACCCCCCGGAGAGTTTATTTCGAAATTACGTTTTTTCGTAGAATGAGAGTGGATGTCCTGGAGGAGATACGGATTTTGCTGCACGATCGAACTGAAACAAATGTGAGACTAAAACCGTAAGAAAAATATAAATCGGAAGTGACGCGTTAAAACTGCCCGTGTCCAGTGCTGCCAACTGTGTTTTTCAGATGACCATACCATAAAAGAAAACATTTTATTTTGCTAATTGTGTTGCTTCTATAATTATACGAAGGGTCTTCGCTCCGACCTTGTGTCCATGACACCTATTCTTTTTCGACTATCTTCTTCGACTTCGTTCCGGTCTATGAGAAATACACCAAGCATTATTTTGAAAATTTCAATAATAGCTTCTATTTATTTTGTTAGGTATTCTTGTAGTAATTCTTACAATCATTCTCGGGCTTTGCTAGCCAATCTAGCCATGCCAAGAAGCCTGGCTCGATCTCGTCACTACTAAATAGTTACCTTTAAAGTGGACATTGTATTTCTGAAGTGATAACTTCTTTTGGCACGCTACAGACAGATTTTTTGTGGGCTGTAAATTAAATTCTAGCGTCACGCTTGGGAATGATATGACATCTTCGGGGAAAATCGGGCCCTTGGCCATGTTCACGCCCTCCGGTTTCACCCACGTAGTTTCCATAGTAAATTATCAATTTCTGAGTGATAAGTTTTCACTTCTATCGGCAGTTCCAGTGACTGCCAATTTTTATAGTATAAAGTGACAAGCAGAGACTGATTAAGAGTTCTGACCGCCCTAGGCTAATTATGAGGACGCGCCCCCACCAGAGGGTCTACTGCCTAACGAAAACTGTCTTACCTTTGATATTGCTCTCTCTTTTCTTTTAGTTTGAAATTATTTTTGAGATAGCAATAGCCTAAACCGATTTAGTTAGGCAGTATATCCTAGATCTCTGGGTGACGAGCGCAGTGCAGTGCTAGGTAATGATTTGGACTCTTCAAGTTCTAATAGCTGCGTGTCACTGTGCTGTTATGTGGCAGGCATGTTGCTTACCATCGGGCACATGGCACATGACCTATTTGTTTCGTCACTCGATACTACCTCAATACAAAAAAAGGTAGGTGTATTACGGTCGGCCTAAAAAGTACCTAGTGTATTAGTTTTAACTTTGTTTCTTAGTGTAAAATTTTTAACTTGATTCATACTAAGGCTTTTTTTGAGGAGGCACGCGAGCGAGAGTATACAGTACCCCCAAAGGATATTTCGAAAGTAAACCCCGGGTTTCAACGGCAGTGACTTGGGGACTGATTCGCGAGAGCGCTCTCACACACGACAGCGACCTTATCACTGACTCTATCGCAGAGCTGTCACTTGCTCTGTCGCGAGGGACAGAACCCTCGCACACCAACCATGCAACGGAAACCAGCTGTGTGTCACCTCTTTGGGAGGACCACCACCTCACCATTTGGAATAGGGTGACGGATGGCATTGAACACCCGAAACCTCAGCTTCTCTATGTAGTGATGGTGTGCGAGCCAGTCTGGCTCGACCCCGTAGCCGGTTCCTCCTTCGCGGACAAGCGAGAGTCCATCTCCTTCTTGCTCCTCAGCTGCTGTCTCCATCTGTGAGATAATTGTTTCTCAAAAGGAGACCACCGCCTCCCATGATCTCTCACTGTCGAACATCTCGGTTAAGATAGCAGGCAGTAAGACCACTTCTCCCAGTTAGATCTTCAATGTGTGTTGCTCGGTGTCTTCTGTACGATTGCACTGGTGACACCCCGGGATACATTGTTCTCTTCTGAGGATGTTACACAGGTACCGTCGGAAGCACCCGTGCCCGCTAGCACCTGTGTCGCTCTCGCTGAACCCCCATTGTAACACCCATTTGTAGCCGCCGTTCCACCAGAGTAGCGTAAGAGGAAAGTCCTGTGGAACCCCGCGTGGCATGAGAATAACCTCCCTCCCTTTCTTTTGTTGGGGACAAAATCTCTCTGTGAGAGAGGTAGTTAGTCTCTAACGAGGCGCCATAGATATTGGGGTACCCCAGCACCTCTGTTGTGGTTGTCCTGATTAGGATGTTGTACGCGTTTACTATGTTAGGAGACACCGTAAACAATACGCCGCTGCTGGAGCACACCTTTCTTAGGACGGACGGCGTCGGTCGTGGACCGACCTCTCCGAAACCCGAACTGTCTCTTAGGTAAGTCTACATGACTTTAGCGCGCCCCTCCCGGTCCTCGCGCCCTAGGCTGCAGCCTAATTAGCCTAAGGGTTAATCAGGCTCTCTGACAAGATAAGCAGGGCATGTGTATTTGTGTACCTACCTATTTACGTAAACCTAACACTACTGAGTAGTTATTACCTTGGAATCCCTGGACTCAGTCTCTGGACTCATTGACCAATTTTTAACCTCCGACACAAAAACGTCAGGTTGTTAAAAGCTTGTTCAAAAATGTCTCTATCTCTTTGTGTGTATATGTGTGTGTGTTTGTCTGTAGTATCGTAGTAGCTCCCGTACGGATGATCCGATTTTATTTAGATTTATTTTTTGACTTTCTGTAGCGCGTGAACTTGTTTTTAATAACTATATAATTATATTAATCAATGCTATTTCAAATTAATACGTCTTTTCAGACTGAAATGTTATTCAGACTAACTTATTTTAATAATGGTACTAATAGAAAACTTATTAGCTTCGTCTACAAGTCTGGGTGTGTTTGCAAGACAAGGCTACGTGGGAGGCAGACGCTAGGTCAGCAAATAACTTAGTTCTTGCGTACGTAACGACTGTGATCTATTCATAAATACTATTTTGTAAGACATGTGCTCGTAAAGCGTCACCTATTGCACCAATTTCTGTATCGTAATGTATCTCATTACGTACTTGTGCGATAATGTATAATGTAAAACGCACGGTTTCAAAATGCTCCGTCTAAAACAAACGGTACCTTTTAAATTTAGTAAAGAGTTTTTATGTCAGAAAAGTGGTCAACATTTTATGAATAATTAACTTTGAGAGGTAAAATATAACAATGAATTATTTAATTCGTTAATTTAATTAATTTTGACCATAAATTACAACAATTTATCTGTAACAAAACACAAAAATATTAATTCACTTTATTACTAATGGCGTACTGGCTGGTTCTGTGCCGTTGTTTAAAAAAAAAGGCGCCGATGCGCGCGCATTACTAATCTGTGAACAAGTAAAAATTATTCCGCGCCCTTTTTTTTCAGTGTATTGTTTTTGTTTGAAAATGTCGTCAGAGTTTTATTTATTTCCTCGCAAATATGTTATAAAACGTCGTATGACATACGTGCGCTTTGATAATTACAGTCTCTGCTAATTATAGCTCTTGCCTTCGGCTCGAGCTAGCAATAACGCCTCAGCTGTAATTATCAACTTAGCGCACGTATGTTATTACTATTAAATATTATTTTCCATGTTACAAGGTATATCGAGTGATTTATTTAACACTAGAAGACTCCCTGAACCTCGGGTAACTTTTTTACTTACCTATTTATTTAAAAGTAAATTTACAAATATTTAATAAGTACTTACTTAGAAGCAGTTTGTAAATTGTTGTTTTAATATTTTTATTCACTTTTTAGGGTTCCGTAAAACGTAAAAACGGAACCCTTATAGATTCGTCATGTCTGTCTGTCTGTCTGTCTGTCTGTCTGTCTGTCCGTCCGTATGTCACAGCCACTTTTTGCCGAAACTATGAGAACTACACAGTTGAAACTTGGTAAGTAGATGTATTCTGTGAACCGCATTAAGATTTCAACAGAAAAATTTAAAAAAAATTTAGAAAAATTAGGGTTGCCCCCCATACTGAGAACTGAAACTCAAAATTTTTTTTTTCATCAAACCTACACGTGTGGTGTCTATCGATAGGTCTTCAAAAATGATGTTGAGGTTTCTAAAATCATTTTCGTCTACACTGAATAGTTTGCGCGAGAGACACTTCCAAAGTGGTAAAATGTGTGTCCCCCCCTCTAACTTCTAAAGTAAGAGAATGAAAAATCTAAAAAAAATATATGATGTACATTACCATGTAAACTACCAACGAAAATTAGTTTGAACTCGATCTGATGAGTAGTTTTTTTTTATTACGTCATAAATACACTATTATTGAAACTTCGATCAAAGTTACAACGAACTACAAGAACTATGTGTACTATGTATATAATGTTACTTGCTGCAACGGAACCCTTCATGGGCGAGTCCAACTCGCACTTGGCCACTTTATTATTATTTATGTTTCTCGCCGTTTAAACCTTCCTCAAACTTTAATAATAATTAAAGATATAAGTTAGCCAAATCGATCTGGAGTTCAGACAAATAGTAATTCATTTTGAAATATATTTATAGATGTGTACCTAATTGTTAACATTTTTGTTTATTCCCATAAAGATGAATAAATTCTACGGCATAATAATACGAATAAGTTACGGCTGGTTTAGTCGGGAGAACGGCGGCTGCCGATCCGGAGACCCCGGGTTCAAACTCACATGCACCACTGTCTTTTCGAAGTCATGTGCGTAATGCCGCTAACTTAAAACGGTGAGGGAAAACATCGTGAGGAAACCGACATGTACCTAGAATCTTTCGAAGTCATGTGTCATCCGCCAACCCGCACTGGGCCAGCGTGGTGGATTATGGCTTTAACTCTCTCCTTGCGAGAGAAGGCCCCGAGTCCCAGCAGTGGGAACGTTTAGTGGGCTATTGATGATGATGATGAATAAATTCTGCTAATATTATAAATGTGAAAGCTTGGATGTTTCGATGTTTGTTGTTACGTCAAACGGTTAAATAAATCAGGAAGTTTTGGAACATAGTTAGATTATAGTCTGGAATTTATAATGTATGTGAGAAAAAATCGTACTCGACTGAAGAAAATTTCTGATTTGAATCCAAAAGCACATCGTAAACATAAAATTGTATTTCCTAAATGCAGACTACACAAGACCATTAACTCTTTAAAATGTAATGGTATTCGCTTCTATAATTTAATCCCTACACAAGTGGAAGGTCTTAATGAAACTAGGTTTAAAACTGAAATAAAAAACTACCTAATGAGCAAAGCATATTACACTGTAGATGCTTTTGTAAAGGACAGCAATGTTTGGAAAAGGAATATGTCAAAATTAGAACTTAAGGTAAAATGATACTAAACATTAATGTAAATTTGTTTATGTACTGTATGTATTCATTATTTGGATAATTTGATTTTTCACAATGACAAAGCGTTTTTACAGCTGCACCTAAATGACAAGGCCCCTTTACAGCTGATTATTTTTTATTTGACATTATTTTGGGGGATATTGTTGCTCGCGTCCGTAGGACTTACCATCTTTTCCTAGACCCACCCTACACGTGTCCCCTGGGTGGTGCAAAATGAGCAACAACAACGCCGAGCCACAGGCGGCGGTCAAATAACCTGTCATTGGGCTCCCACAAGCCTAGAGGAACTAAATCACCTCTAAACAAGAGTGGACATGTGCCTTGGGAAAGCATCATGTATTTTACTCCCAAACCCCTTTAATATGAAAATGTCTGAAAATGAGAATGCGATGTCATGCGATCCGGCTAACCCCCGGCGCTCCCAGGTACCCGGGCCTGAGAGTGGGAAATATGTTACCGAAGACCGCACTGGGGTAGGCGACCAGGCCCCTGTGTTGGTAAATGCGTCTGGCAGCAACAGTAGCAGCAACATAAAGCTTGTCCAACAAGCATTCCACCCAAGTATGTTCACAAGGCTAAGATCGAACTCACTAGGGAATTGCGCAGCAACTCCTGAGAAAGGAATAGAATCCAGTTGTCCTCCATCATGGCAAAGAGTTCCTGTGAGTAGAAATCCCAAAAGAAAAAAGATGTCAAGCAGTCCTTCTCCAGAAGCAGTGAAAACCTCAAACAGATTCTATGGATTAACAATTGACCTTACTGACAACAGCGCTGTACCTGAGGAAAAAAGACCCAGCAAACCACCAACAATAGCACTTTACGGAATAGAAGATGTCAATAAACTTACCAATCTACTTGAAACCTCTGTAAAAAAAGACCAGTTTGTTTTCAAAATTGTCAATCGAAATGAGCTGAGAATACGCAGTCAAGACATTGAAAGCTATAAAGAAATATTAAAACTGGTTAGAGAAAATGGACTTATTGGCCATACCTTTAATCGAAAAGACCAAAGATGCTTCAGAGTGGTTGTACGAAATCTTCACCCAACAACACCAATGTCAGCGATCAAAGCAGACATTGAAGCAACAGGGAACACGGTCACAGGAGAAATCATTAATGCAAAATTTGGTCCTGACAAAAAACCAACATCTACATTTTTTGTTAATCTTGCACCTGGACCAAACAATAAGGCAGTGAAAGAACTGAAATATATCTTTCATCAGTCAGTTATTATAGAGGATCCAAAGAAGCGAACATCAATGGTACAATGCCAGAGGTGTCAACAATATGGACACACAAAAAATTACTGTATGCGCCCATACCGGTGCGTAAAATGTGGACAGTCTCATAAAACGTCTGATTGCCAAAAACGCGACCGCTCTACCCCCGCCCAGTGCGCACTCTGCAATGGGCCACACCCCGCTAACTACAAAGGGTGTCAAGTTTATAAAGAAATATTGGAAAGACGTTCAAAGATCGCGAAAATTAACCAATCGCAAAAACACCCTACACTGGAAAAGCCAAAGGAAATATCAGTGCCGAACCTAGATAACAATACAATAAAAAATTCATCAAACGAAAAGACCAAGTATTCCGACGCCACTCGCAATAAAATGGAAGAGAACAATACAAAATCATTCACTACACACAAAACTTCATTAAACTTGGAACAGATAATAATAAAACAGAATGAAAAATTTTATCTATTACTACAACAAATGAGTACAATGATGATACTCATAACTAGACTTGTCGACAAATTGACAAAATGATTGCAATGCGAGTGGCAACATGGAACATAAATGGATTGACCCCAAACAAAAATGATGCGGAAATGCTAATGATTCAACATAACTTGGATGTATTATTAATAACTGAAGCACATTGTACCTCTTCTTCTAATGTTAAATTTAGAAATTATGAGTGCTATATAATCCTACACCCAGATGGGACAGGACATGCTGGTACTGCAATTATTGTTAGGAAATCGCTAAAACACCATTTAATGCCTGAATACAAAACCAGCCACATCCAAGCTACCACAATAGCTGTAGAGGACAAAAGTGGCTGCTTCAATATTGCTTCTGTATATTGCCCTCCCAAGCATAAGATGACTGAAGATATCTATACGGATTTCTTCAAGACACTTGGTAATCGATTTATAGCTGGTGGAGATTGGAACTCGAAACATACACACTGGGGCTCTAGAATAACTACGACTAGAGGAAGACGTCTAAAGCTTAGTACATCTGCAAATAACTTAACTACAGCTTCTACTTGTGAACCTACTTACTGGCCGACAGATTCCTCTAAAATCCCTGATTTACTCGACTTCTTCATCATGAAAGGTTTCTCTACTCACTATGTTAAGTGTGAATCCTGTTACGATAGCTCATCGGATCACACGCCAGTATTACTTACTACAAGCTCACAGATTATAGAACATGAAGCTCCAGAAAGACTGTACAACAAGAAAACAGACTGGAATTCATTTACAGAATTCATGACAGATAATATTAGGCTTGAAGTTGCCCTTAAGACACCGGACGATATTGAACATGCAACTAAATATATTACGAATCTCATCCAGGAGGCCTGCTGGAGAAGTACACCTTTCTTAGAGTACAATGACCAAATACAAAATTATCCTCTAGAAATAAAGAAAGCAGTCCTAGAAAGACGTAGACTACGTCGCGTGTGGCAGCTCAGTAGACTCCGATCTGATAAAACAAGCTTCAACAAACAGGCAAGACAATTAAGGAATATGATAAAACAATGGCAAAATAATACTATCGAGGCCCAATTGGAGTCCCTTACACCCAGTGCGGCCACTGACTACTCATTGTGGAAATTCACCAAGACATATGATAGACCTCAAATGGGAAAAGCTCCTCTCAAAACTACTGATGGTTGGGCCCGCACTTACCAGGAGAAAGCGGATTTGTTCGTCGAACATCTAGCGAATGTCTTCAAGCCAAATCCTGTCTACAATACAAATTTCGAAAAGGAAGTAGAGGCTACCATCAACCAACCATTACAGATGGCTCTCCCACCTAAGCCTGTCACAGTACAAGAGGTTTGGAGGACCATCAATAATCTGAAAAATAAAAAGGCTCCAGGATATGACCTAATTACAAAGGAGATATTGAAGCATCTTCCTAGAAAAGTGAAAATCTTCCTGACAATGCTGTATAATGGAATACTGAGAGTGCAATACTTTCCAGAGCACTGGAAGGTCTCGCAAATCTTCATGGTACACAAGGCAGGGAAACCAGCAAACTTGTCTACCTCATATAGACCTATCAGTCTTCTGCCTATTCTGTCCAAAGTTTGTGAAAAATTGATATCATGTCGAATTGTGCCTCTATTGGAAATGCACAATAAAATCCCTGACCACCAGTTTGGCTTTAGAAAGCGACACTCTACTATTGAACAAGTACATAGAGTAGTTGATAAAATAAGAAAAACATTAGAGGAAAAAGAATATTGTTCGTCTGCTTTCTTAGATATTCAACAGGCTTTTGACAGAGTCTGGCATGAGGGTCTCCTCTGCAAAATAAAGACAAGCTTGCCACATAGTTATTACCTTCTATTGAAATCGTACCTCAAAAATCGAATCTTTCAAGTAAAGGTATCTGAAGCAACATCCAAGTTTCATGAAATAAGAGCAGGCGTTCCTCAGGGATCAGTCTTAGGACCTATACTCTATATCATGTATACCTCAGATCTACCACAGACAGATGGAGTTACGATTGCAACATATGCCGACGACACAGCAATACTTGCAAGCAATAAGCATCCCGATATAGCCACAGAGCGACTCCAACACGGACTTGACGCTATCACACATTGGCTTCAAAATTGGCGAATCAAAGCTAGTGCAACAAAGTCAGTGCAAGTTACATTTACACTCCGGAGAGATAACTGCCCCCCAGTTCACCTTGAAAACGTAATATTACCACATCAAGATAGTGTAAGATATCTGGGTCTACACTTAGATCGACGACTGACTTGGAAGCGTCACATCAAGAGCAAAAGGGATGAGATGAATATACGACATAGAAACCTCTCATGGATGTTGGGTCGAAACAGCAAGCTATCCATAGACAACAAGCTTTTAATCTATAAATCGATTTTGAAACCAACCTGGATGTATGGCATTCAGCTTTGGGGGACTGCAAGTAACTCGAACATTGCAATTCTACAAAGAATGCAGAATGTGATACTGAGATCAATAGCACATGTACCATGGTATATTACTAATTCTGAAATCCATGAACACCTACAAATGAGTACTATTCAGGAGGAAATACTGGCGTCCACAACGCAGTATCAAATACGACTAGAAAACCATCCAAACATGCTTGCTGCTGGTCTAACGACGAGAAGCTACCCAAAGCGTCTTAAAAGAAAAGACGTATTGTAGTCATGCCCGATTGGAATAATAGGAGTAGTTGTCCACGCTGGAGGACACACTCAGCATCACAATGCCACACATACTATCTGCTTATAGTAAACACTGTACTGATTGCAGATAAACACAGAAAAAAAAAAAAAAAAAAAAAACATTATTTTTTGGTATTATTTTATCATGTACACAGATTATTTATGTAATTTTTTTTTGTAAGTGACGTTACCAAGTGTTCTCTTGAATTAATGGTTCGAATAAATAAATTGAATTGAATAGCACAGATACCTTTTATGGTGGAAAAATAACGGTTACGGGAACAACGCAGGTAAAACCGCGGGGTGCTGCTAGTGAATAAAAAAAAGATTTTTAGTTACTTTATTAATACTAGCAGCGCCCCGCGGTGTTACCCGCGTAGTTCTCGTTCCCGTTGTTCCCGTTGTTTTTCCGGGAAAAAGTACCCTATGTGTTCTTCCAGACTATAATCTATCTGTGTTCCAAATTTCAGGCCGATCCGTTCATACGTTAGGACGTGATTGAGCACCAAACATCCAAACATCTAAATATCCAAACATACAAACATCCATACATTGACATTAAATTTACAATAAGTATTAGTAGGATTCATATTTCCTTGTTCTAGTTTGGGATTACGTAGGTCGCAATGCTACTTAGCATTTACAAACAAACGCGACGCGTGACCAAAATGCTGGCGTTTATTTGGCTAAACGCATAAGCATTGCCATTCAGCGTGGTAATGCCGCCATCATGCTTATGTACGCTTACTCATGCTTTGGTACGCTTCCGATTGGTCCGAGTGGGCTTGTACATCTTGATTATCTGTAGACCTTCATTGGTCTATGGATAATTCAGGTGTGCTTATTGTAAGTAGTTAGGTATGTAGCGTAGTGTAGTTCTCATTGTATTTTAGTTTTGTTAATTTACAAACACATTAAACAATATCGGTTCAAAACTGTTATAGAGGGATAGAAAATGCTCTAAGTATCTCTATTCCAAAACACTGTGACTCAACACGTTAAAATTAAATATAATACTCCATTCTAAACTCTAAAACGGACCAAAATAAATACTGTATAATCCATATTCCGGCTGTTTCCACTTGAATGGCGCCTGATTTTAATGACGCTGAATTTCATCCCCACTGAATTACGCTCACTGAATTATCTCAGCTTTCGCGTCACTCAACACAGGTGCACCATATATATCAACGGAAAATTGTAATATTCTTTTGTTCCGTAGATTCGCCATATAAATCTTTGGTAAGAGCCGTATAAAGCGAGGCTGTCGGACAAAGTTATCTCCAAGTGTTTTATGGTGGAATTTGTACCTAGTGAGTTTAACTACTTGGCGACCTACGTATTTTATCTGCGAATCTGCAACTGCTTTTCGCGGTCGGAGTTCGTAAGTTTTTGTGGAGGTTTTAACAGCTCTTTTACTGCTTTGCTCAAGAGATAATTATGGGGAGGTATTTACGTGTTTAGAGGTAGGTTTTTTGCGCTGCACATTAAAAAGAGTTTTCTATTATTGGATGTACCTATCAGTAAGTATTTTAAAGTATGCTTGAATGCCGCCATTTTGTAAAGATAAGACTTTTTGCAGAGTCCGCCTCGAGAAGTAGTTACCACATATTTTCCAATTATTCTACAACCCAACAGCAATGTGAAAACATTACCGTGTTCCGGTTCGTATTAGAACGTGGTGTGCAATAAGGACTACTGATACAAGATTACAAGACCAATATGCTATACATACATTCAAACCAACGTCCTATTTACTAACGATATTCATTGTTGGGGTTCAAAAGAGTATATCAATTTGTAATTATATACTTACACTAGCTGATACCCGCGACTTCGCCCGCGTAAAATTTACAAACAACTGTTCATCCCTCGTTTCACCCTCTTAGAGGTTGAATTTCGCAAAATCCCGTCTTAGCGAGCGCCTACGTGCCAAAAAGGCACCTCAATGCAAAATTTCAGATTCCTAGCGTTTGTAGTTTTTGAGATTTCGTGATGAGTGACCTTTCGCTTTTATATATATAGATTTTATAGAGGTACATATAATATCAGAGTAGGTTTATGAAGAGCCTTGAATCCTGGACGTTATGAGTTGGACGTGTCTGTTAAGAACTCCTACATGAATTGATCAATTTCAACGCAGTTTTATTTGAAAGTTGACAGTTTGAGATAATTCTTAGTAGAAACAGCGCGGTGTGAGGTTTAGAGGAAAATGTTTTTGTCGCTGCCATGGGTTGCCACGGCGTGAGGTCTGGTCAATTTTCGGGCAAAAATTGCTTTCTGGCAATTTAACGCTAAATTGCCAGAAACAACAAATTGCGAACGCTACAAGTTTGATATTATACTTTTAGGTTTAGTTCTGACGAATGCGGGACAATTAGACATTATTAACAATTATTGAACGACTTATTACTCTTTTGTGTATTTGTCTATTTATTTTTAGAGAGCTGGCAGTTAATTTTTAGTTCATTTGAGGCAAGCTGAAACTTGTCACATAAACGGAGGTGCATACTTGCCTGGTGAGTTACTGAAAAAAATGAAGAATCTTATGAAAAGTAACCTTGCTACTTTTATTTTAGACATAAAAAGAGTAGGTACTCAGAAAACAAATAAATAAAAAAATGTTTGTCTGTAAAGTCGGTTTACTGACGATAGAACGTGACAACGTATTAAGAAAATACTGATGGAATGGTAGCATTTTTTAAAAGAAAATTTGAATTTCATTTGTTTAATAGATTTGTATGTAAAAAGTAATCAGTAGAATTTAGTCATTTTCAATCAAAACAATGCAAAAAACAATGCAAAAAAGCTTTTAGATGCCGGGGATCGAACCCGGGGCATTTCACATGCAAAGCGAACGCTCTACCACTGAGCTACATCCCCGCTTGAACTACTGGTCGAAATAATTAATACAACTGTAACAAACATGCGGCGAGGTAACGACCGACGGTAACGGTACATGACGTCATGTTTTGTGGGCGTGCAGCGGGCTTCATCGAATTATAAGACGTTATCACGTCAAAAATTACGTTTAATAGTTCAGATAAATAGCGGGTTACGCCGCGATGCACAGCTAGTTACTAAATTAATATAGTACCTATACCTGTCCAGCATACACAGAAAACTAAGGTTACCTTAGATTAGCCAGGTCACGACATTGCTCCTCGGACATAAATTATGGATTAGATCTTCAAAACCTCAAGTTGAATACAAACTTTGGATTACCTTAAGCCGTCGTATTGTTGGAGCAGAGTTCCAGAGCGCTTGTGGGCTAGCATTCGTGGAGATGGATTAGACTGGTGACCTTTGAAATAACTCCGACTAAGATCTTTTAGGTAGGTCACTGCGGATTCTTTTTCAAATGTATTTGAACTCGTTTTTATAACACTAGGATGTGTAAATTTATAGATAGTTTTTTAAAGACGCGATGAACACTTTTTGGTATGGGAAATAGGTCCGCGTTTAGTGAGAAGGTAATGTAACGGCGCAGCACCGTAGCGTCGGAGCGACGGCAGAGTAGCGGAGCGAAACTTGCGCGTTAAACGCTTTTTATTTGTGTGATGAATTCAAATGTTTGCACTGTGTCTGGGTGTTTCTATGTATAATAAGTATGTATTTAAAACTATATAAGTATTATATCAGCTATCTGGCCGCCATCATACAAGCTTTGCTTAGTTTGGGGTCAGACGGTGTTGTGTGTGAATTGTCCACCAATATATATATTTATATATTTTAGATGGCTGAAATCTTGCAAGTTCGTGCCACCGACTTGCGTAATAATAATAGTACAAAAACAGTAATAATTATAATAAGAGTCATAGGTGATGTATTGTGTAACATTAGTGTTTTTTAGTACTAAAATTCTAAATTATTTATAAGTTTTCTTTTGTACCAGCAGTCCCTATGACTGCTATATTTTAATGTGTAATAATAAAGTAGCCAAGTGCGAGTTGGACTCGCCCATGAAGGGTTCCGTTCCAGCAAGTAACATAATATACATAGTACACATAGTTCTTGTAGTTCGTTGTAACTTTGATCGAAGTTTTAATAATAGTGTATTTATGCGTGCCAAACGGGAAGCCATCGAGCGCGTACACTCTCCTTGAAAAAGGCCGCCGGACGCGGCCGAAACTCGAGTCGGATTGACCGACCTCATTACACGTGAGTTACCCGTTTACCTAATCAATAAGTGTATTTATGACGTACTAAAAAAAAACTACTCATCAGATCGAGTTCAAACTAATTTTCGTTGGTAGTTTTCATGGTAATGTACATCATATATTTTTTTTAGTTTTTTCATTCTCTTACTTTAGAAGTTAGAGGGGGGGGGGCACACATTTTACCACTTTGGAAGCGTCTCTTGCGCAAGTTATTCAGTGTAGACAAAAATTATATTAGAAACCTCAACATAATTTTTTAAGACCTATCGATAGATACCCCACACGTGTAGGTTTGATGAAAAAAAATTTTTTGAGCTTCAGTTCTCAGTATGGGGGGCACCCCTAATTTTTGTTTTTTAAAAAAACTTTTGTAAAAATCTTAATGCGGTTCACAGAATACATCTACTTACCAAGTTTCAACAGTGTAGTTCTCATAGTTTCGGCAAAAAGTGGCTGTGACATACGGACGGACAGACAGACAGACAGACAGACAGACAGACAGACAGACAGACAGACATGACGAATCTATAAGGGTTCCGTTTTTACGTTTTACGGAACCCTAAAAATAGTGACAGATACAGTACAAACTAATTTATTTCATTCAATGCTAGCAACATCCAAATAATAACAAGCCTACTTTATGGTTCCACAGCTAGGACTCGGGGCCTTATCTGACAAGGAGAGAGCCAAAGCGGTAATTTAATATGTTGTCCAAGTGCGAGTTGGCGAATGACGATTGTCCAGGAAAGCAAGCTGATTTACTCCTAGAAAGACATCATCACATTGTTTTCCTTCGCTATTTCAGACAATGGTGATGACATACTGGTATGTATGTACTCAGGAAAAAACTCATAAATATGAACCCCTGAATAAGGCATAAAGCCTGTGTCTTGGGACTGAAGTGCGAGATTACTAGATTAGGTACAAAAATGTTCTGTTTACTGATTTTACCAATGGTAAAATGCGTTGGATACTGGCGAAATTACGGTGACGTAACCGAATGGAAGTAATTAGAAAAAGTTGAAGTGGAAGTCACGTTTGTTTGTTAACTATACGACGAATGGCAAGGGTTCCCGAGAAAGAAGAATAAGTTATAGATATTAACTATCTTATATCTCTGGATGCAAAAGCGCAGTGCAGTGCTACGTAACGATTTCGATTCTTCTGTTTTTAGATAGGCGTGATGCTTACTGTCAGGCACTTGTTCTTTTCGACCAGTAGCTCTATCTATAATAAAAAAAAAACGTAATTCGTAGAACAAAAGTACGTACATATCAAACGGTGATAGAACTATTGAAATCAGTCCAGTAGTTCCTGAGATTAACGCGTTAAGAGTGCGCCTAAAGCCAGGAAAAAATCAGATTTCACCCGCGCGACGCGTTTCTTAATGTGATGTACATAAAGACGAGAATAGCATGACACAGTTTGGAGGAAAAATCAATATTTAATCAGGCGTCCATTTTTGACCAAGTTTTATTTAATTACTCAATAACTAAACATAAATTATAATAATATAACATAATTATTACTCGAATTAAAACGGGTTTTTTCGGTGTCATTTTTATTTTTTTATTGTAAAAAACTCTGATCTATTTTAAAATTCTATTCGGTTATTGTGCTTCTTCTTGATTGTACCCACACGTCAACATTTTTTTTGTCATAGTTTTTAGTTTCTTAACTTCAGTGAGCGGCGTCGAAAATGTCCTTTTTTCGTTTTCTGGCTTTAGGCGCCCCCTTAACACAAAAAACCTCTTCAGCTTTGCAATATTATCATTCGTAATACCTAGAAAGCCGACATAGATACAGTATTTCTATACACAGCTTATAAGTAAAGAAAAACTGGATTTTGTTCTAAGGTCGAACAGTGGAGTATTTTATCATGGAAGGACGGACGAATCTCAGAGTAATGAGGTATCCTTGATCCTAGGGGCGAGCTCTGAAATAGGTGTTTCGTCCGAAGATTGAATCTGTCAGCTCGGATAAACCCGAAAGGCAGATTTTCTCAGTATCAAAGTTAATAACGAATAAGGCTAAGCTGAGGATTAAACTTGGAATGTAGGTCAAGATTAAGGAATGTAGAAGTTTGGTGCAAGTGTGAAATGTTTATGATGTTAATACTTTATGTTATTTCTGTGTTTTTTAGTCCTCGAAGAAGAAAATTTTTAGTGAATGGTAAATAGTCAATTTGCTACTTAACTGGTAGATCCATGTAATTCCAATTATGTTCGTCCGTTAGCGGCACTGGCGCCATGCAACATTTAAATCAATAATATAGAGTTATCGCAATCATTTAAGTACAACTGTAAAATAATGTAACAAAATGAATAAGGGAAGCATTTATGGCAGGCTTTATTGTACAAATACAAACAAAATTAAATTTTGTTTAAGAAATCATCTTAAATGTAAAATTTCTTTGCCAGCCACTAATTTAAACTGTAAATTAACTTATTTCCCAAGTTTTTACGTTTATCCTGTTAACATTCATCAACAGCCCACTAAACGTTCCCACTGCTGGGACTCGGGGTCTTCTCTCGCAAGGAGAGAGTTAAGACCATAATCCACCACGCTGGCCCAGTGCGGGTTGGTGGATGACACATGACTTCGAAAGATTCTAAGTACATGTCGGTTTCCTCACGATGTTTTCTTTCACCGTTTTAAGTTAGCGGCATTACGCACGTGACTTCGAAAAGACAGTGGTGCGTGTGGGGTTTGAACCCGGGGTCTCCGGATCGGCAGTCGCCGTTCTCCCGACTAGACCAGCTGTAACTTTATATACCTATAACATGCTATAACTTAACATTATATACCTATACATGCGAAAATGTGGATTTTTTGAGGTTTATCCTCAATCACGTCGAAACTGGTTAACGATTAGGATGGAATTTCTGAACTCTGATCAAAGTCTGGAACAGCACATAGGCTACTTTTTTTTATATCCCGCGAATTTAACGGGAACGTCAACTACGCGGAGAAAACCGCGGAGCGCTGCTATTGATACATCTAATATACAAGCATTACTGTGTTCCGGTTTGAAGGGCAATGTTTCCAGAGACATTACAGGGCTTAGAGATATAACATCTTACATCTCTGGGTGACGAGCGCAGTGCAGTGCTAGGTGATGATTTGAACTCTTCATGTTCATATAGCTGCGTGTCACTGAGCTATCATGTGGCAGGCATGTTGCTTACCATTAGGCACATGTCCTGCTCGTATCGTCACTCTTTATTTAAAAAGAAATAATCTAAAGCCAGCTAAGTTAACGCTAAATAAAATCGCGCAAAGCACACTGTTAGAGTACCTACCGTCCCCAATAAATTTCCTCAGAGGCTAGTATAGCGACACCTGTGAGCCCCACATTTCCGTGTATTGAATAACGTGTTTAGAGAAAGCCAGGTTCCAAACCTGAGGGATTTGTTCACGGCCTCAATCTGGGAAAGCCCTCGAGGGCCGTAACATTGAAATATTATTATTATTCACAACTTTATAGCTCTAGTATTTCATTTTTCTATGTGACAGTTTTGTTTTTGAAAATAGGGCTACGTACATAAATTCCTTTTTTTCTTCTTGATGTGTTTTCTAGACCAAGTTGGAAAGGGACCGAAACGTTAGGAAGTTTTTAGTAATTTAGCATCACATTTGATTCCTGTAATATGTTCCAAATGCATAGAATGTTCTGCTCAACACTTATAATACTACATGCATAAGCACAGGGGAAGTTGTACCTACGCGTTTGAATTGAGACCATAACGCATTATTTGTAAGGGAGCCAATTGTCAAGCTGTACTAACCACCCATTTGTTTCGTCTCCTAGCATCTCCACAAACAGAATGATTCAGAGCCCTTTGCCAGTTAATCTAACGTCAAGCAGTAAAATGTAAACGTAACTGTGTTTAAAGACCAATGTTTCCAGCGAAATTACAAAGCATAAAAATGAATCATCTTATATCTCAATGCTGAGCTAGATATTTTTTTTACTCTTGATGTTCCAATAGCTTCTTTTTTTTAAATAAAGAGTGACGAGACGAGCAAGACATGTGCCTGATGGTAAGCAACATGCCTGCCACATAACAGCACAGTGACACGCAGCTATTGGAACATTAAGAGCCCAAATCATTACCTAGCACCGCACTGTGCTCGTCACCCAGAGATCCAAGTTGTTATATCTCTAAGCCCTGTAATTTATCTGGAAACATTGCCCTTCAAACCGGAACACAGTAATGTTTGCACATTACTGCTTGGTTGTAGAATAACTAGCAAAGGTGTGGTACCTCCCCAGGCGGACTCTGCTAAGAGTCCTACCATTACAAAAAGCTTCTTAATACTGTGCTGTCATGGGCAGGCGTGTTACTTGCCATCAGGTACATGCCCTGCTCGTCTGCCCAGTGACACGCAGCCAGTGCAACATGAACAGTCCAAATCATTACCTAGGAGTGCACTGCGCTCGTCACCTCGCTCGTCTGCGTAATTTCTCTGGAATTATTGCCCTTCAAACCACGACACAGTGATGTTTTCACATTATTGTTTGGCGGTAGAACAACTGGCAAAGCTATGGTACTTCCACAGGAGGACTTTGCAAAGAGTCCTACCACTACATCACTTGTATTCTGGAAATAAAGTGCAAAACTACAGACAATTCAGTTAACCACGAGTTCTTAATACGAGTATCATAGGGTATAACTTATTTTAAACAAAATCTGTTACGCATTTCCTATGCTGCTACTAATCAACACATTTTCAACATTTTCTTTCACAATATATACAAGGTGTTGCAGAAAGGTGCAACAATATTTATGGTAGTTCATCTACATTAAGTTTTGAATAATGTATGTGAAAATTAGGCATGAAAGCTCAAAATTTTTTTTCCATAAAAAAAATATTTTTTTCGGTTGTTATTTCATTTGACATACCCCTAATGGCCAGATCTCCGCACGGATTTTTGTACGATGTCACGGCGTCGGCGGCAAGGCCGTTTGTCGGCTGTACATGCTTTAGGGTTGAAGCTGGTGATTTGGTGGGAATTTTACGTCAAACTTTGACTCGAATTATCTCGTGATCTACCGTGCTGAGGGGAAAGCGACCTTGGGTGATGAAGTGTACATCAGTGTTAGAATGGACTGTTAAAATATTGTTGGGGGTAAATCCACCACGTTGTATATATAGGTGGACAATTCACACACAACACCATCTGACCCCAAACTAAGCAAAGCTTGTATGATGGCGGCCAGAGAGCTGATATAATAAATGACAATGTGTGGCTTATGAGAAACTAACGCTAACCTTATACGTATCAACAAAAGTAGCAAGAAATAAAAACACTCTCTAAAAGAGTTATGTGTCAACCTTCTCACTTCCCCACAGTTTAATGTATCATTCATTCTACTAGCCCGTTCAAGAAACTGAAACACGCCTTTTTAGAACGAGCCTGGGACGAGCCGTGATAAGACCTTGGTTACATCATACTGACCTAGTCCGCTAGTGGACGTAGGTCTCTACCATAGCCACTTCTGTCCTCTTTTTTGTGGACGGCTAGAAAATCCTTTACAAGTATCCGGCTGTATTAGATGTTATGTAAGGACTTAGGTACTCTCTAAGCCCCATTGGTGGCCTATATCTGTGTCTGAGGGAGGACATTGGGATCTCCATTGAAACACACCGACATCTCAGACATGCAGTCCTTTACGTCATAAATATTTATACCTTACTTTTCTACTTACTGCCTTATGTGTATCGTCACTCCATCGTAATAAGCTGTAACATCACCACTGCCTGTAACAGCAAAAAAAAAAAAATTGTAGAAACTGACACGTTCCTAGATATATGTATATCTCTCGAGGACGTGCATCATCTACTAAACCGGACCTGGCCAGCGCGCTGGATAATGGCCTTGACTACTTAAATAGCTCCCACTCACCTTGTGAGAGAAAGCCGACAAAAGACGAAATATGAGTCCCAGCAATGGGAGCTGTTTAAGCAAGCCTTGATTACGGTGGATAATCACGTCCCGTTCCAGTCTCGGTGTAAATGACCCACGCTTAACGACCTTCTCTAACCTGGCGCAAAATTGCCACTGACACTTTTACGTTACTCCATAAACGAGGACATAAACTATATCTCTCTCAACGCCATTCAGGTGTCCTGGAACGGGTTTAACAGGGCAATTAACACAATCTAACTATATTGATTAGGTAAACGGGTAACTCACGTGTAATGAGGTCGGTCAATCCGACTCGAGTTTCGGCCGCGTCCGGCGGCCTTTTTCAAGGAGAGTGTACGCGCTCGATGGCTTCCCGTTTGGCACTGCGAGCTGCCGCACGGCGCGCACGCAAGGTCAGCGGCTGTTGCGGGGGTGCAGGTGAGGGGGTGCGAGAGGGTTGCGCAGGAATACTCCCGAACTCTTCGTCGCTGGTGAGCGAGTCGGGAACGTTGCAGCACACTGAGCTCACTGTGTCTTCACTCGTATTACGAACACAATGCCGAGTACTATGTAGGCACGGCTTCCAAGCGGGCGGCACATGCCATCCTCCATCTCTATTAAAGGTAGGACGCTTATCAATTTCAATGGCCTCCCTGACCTTACGGGGTACAAAGAACTTCTCCCGTGCCAGGACCTCCGCCTTATCGAAACGAATAAAGTGTTGGGCGTCCGACCTGAGAGCATGTTCCGCCACCGCAGAGCCGTTAACATCTACATTTTTCATTGCACGTATGTGCTCGGCGAGTCTTGTGGACACATTTCTCCGTGTTTCTCCTACGTAACTTTTGCCACAATCGCAAGGAATCATGTACACTCCCGGTACACCCAAAGGGTCTCTGTCTTTTGGAGAACGTACCATTTGCCTTAGCTGCGTGAGCGGACGAAAAATTGTCTTGATGCAATATCTACGGCGTAACAAGTTTCCAATATTATCCGTCACTCCTTTAATATATGGCAGGTACGTGGGTGACCTCTCCACCGAAGCTGGTCGCGTCCTCGACGATGTATTCGCCGCACGCCACCCTTGTTTCCAGTTGAACCCGTTGCGTTTGAGCACACCTTTTAAATGGTCTAATTCAGTGTTTAGATGTTGTTGATCACATAGTCTCAACGCCCTGTTGATCAGCGTGCGTGGTACCGAAGCTAGGTGTGCTGGATGGTGGTGTGAATCAGCATTTAGATATCTGTCTGTGTGTGTCGGCTTACGGTAGATCGTGTGTGATAATCGTCCAGTAGTTTCTCGCATCACTAACACATCCAGAAAAGGCAGAGTTTTATTCCGTTCACGTTCCACCGTTACGGCAATATTCGGGTGAATACTATTTAGATGTGACAACAAAGGGTCAATCTGGTCCCTGTGTACAACGGCAAACACATCGTCTACATAACGCCACCAATGTCTCGGCTTATATGGCGAGCTTAATATTGCTTCCTCTTCGAACCACTCCATAAAGATGTTAGCTACGACCGGGGCAATGGGAGAACCCATAGCTACACCTTCAATTTGTAAGTAGTGGTCCCCCTTCCACACGAAGTAGCCTTTAGTTAGCGTAAACCGCAATAACTCTATGTACTCGATAGGTATTTGGATTAATTGTAGTAATACCGTAATAATCTGAATCGTATCTTCTATCGGTACATTCGTGAAAAGCGACACGACATCGAAACTAACCAGTTCTTCGTCTTCACTTAGCCGAATCCCTTCCAATAATTGTACAAAATGCGTAGAGTCTTTAACATAGCTAGTTGTCTTCCCGATGAATGGAACAAGCATATCCGACAAGAAACGCGCAGTTTTGTACGTAGGTGAGTCTATTTGGCTTACGATAGGACGGATAGGCTTATGTATTTTGTATTTATGCTTATTCAGGCTTATGTATTTTCGGAAGCCCGTAAATCTTCGGCGGTGTAGGGTTTAAAGGGCGCAAGTCTTTATGTAGGTCGTCCGGCAGGGTTTTCAATATCTTATTAAGACCATTTGTGACCCGGTTAGTGGGGTCGTACGTAACTTTTTTATAAGTATTACTGTCACTCACCAACTCGCTTAGTTTATTTTCGTAAGCTGCAGTGTCAACAATGACAGTGGCGTTACCCTTATCTGCCGGTAGTACCAACACGTCGGGGTTGTTCCGGAGGGTCTTCAACGCATCCAACTCGGATTTCGAAATGTTAGACCTGGGTAACTTGCCTTTTCTTATAATTAGCGACACGTCCTGTCTTAGGCACTCGGCATCACGGGAACCGATCTTATTCCGCACTATTGTGTCCTCGATACTGGCAATAATGGTCTCAGCCGGAACTTTCCTCGGTGTGGGGGCAAAATTCAACCCCTTAGCCAGGGCTGTAGTCGCCTCGTTTGAAATGTATTCCGTGGATAAGTTGATGACCACCTTGTCCATTTGGTAGAGTTTTTGTATCGTAGTGCCATGCTCAGAGCCTTTTGTCAGGCGCGCTAATTTGGCCAATTGCACTTTTTCAGTACCCATTCTAACAGTTTCTGCACGACTAAACGTCATCCCATCCAGAATTTCCCACAATTCCAAGCTCAGAGCTCGAGATAACTTTAAATGTAACAAGTACAATTCATCCGTTGCAATTTTTATTTTACGATGGTAGTCACGAATCACCCTCGCTAACAATTTCTTGCTCATTGTCTCGAACAAATTTTCGTAACCTCGAATGCAATTCACTGGTTTTATTGTTAAAAATTTAGGCACAACACTCGACAACCGGCACTTTTTTAAGAAATCCAAACCACATTCAAGTTTATTACGTTTTATTCTTAACTTTGCAAACCGTTTCACTTCACTTAGTCCTACCTCCCCGTAGAGGTTGACAATTTTAGTATTAAAATTAACGTGGTTGTTACACATATTGATTAGGTAAACGGGTAACTCACGTGTAATGAGGTCGGTCAATCCGACTCGAGTTTCGGCCGCGTCCGGCGGCCTTTTTCAAGGAGAGTGTACGCGCTCGATGGCTTCCCGTTTGGCACTGCGAGCTGCCGCACGGCGCGCACGCAAGGTCAGCGGCTGTTGCGGGGGTGCAGGTGAGGGGGTGCGAGAGGGTTGCGCAGGAATACTCCCGAACTCTTCGTCGCTGGTGAGCGAGTCGGGAACGTTGCAGCACACTGAGCTCACTGTGTCTTCACTCGTATTACGAACACAATGCCGAGTACTATGTAGGCACGGCTTCCAAGCGGGCGGCACATGCCATCCTCCATCTCTATTAAAGGTAGGACGCTTATCAATTTCAATGGCCTGCCTGACCTTACGGGGTACAAAGAACTTCTCCCGTGCCAGGACCTCCGCCTTATCGAAACGAATAAAGTGTTGGGCGTCCGACCTGAGAGCATGTTCCGCCACCGCAGAGCCGTTAACATCTACATTTTTCATTGCACGTATGTGCTCGGCGAGTCTTGTGGACACATTTCTCCGTGTTTCTCCTACGTAACTTTTGCCACAATCGCAAGGAATCATGTACACTCCCGGTACACCCAAAGGGTCTCTGTCTTTTGGAGAACGTACCATTTGCCTTAGCTGCGTGAGCGGACGAAAAATTGTCTTGATGCAATATCTACGGCGTAACAAGTTTCCAATATTATCCGTCACTCCTTTAATATATGGCAGGTACGTGGGTGACCTCTCCACCGAAGCTGGTCGCGTCCTCGACGATGTATTCGCCGCACGCCACCCTTGTTTCCAGTTGAACCCGTTGCGTTTGAGCACACCTTTTAAATGGTCTAATTCAGTGTTTAGATGTTGTTGATCACATAGTCTCAACGCCCTGTTGATCAGCGTGCGTGGTACCGAAGCTAGGTGTGCTGGATGGTGGTGTGAATCAGCATTTAGATATCTGTCTGTGTGTGTCGGCTTACGGTAGATCGTGTGTGATAATCGTCCAGTAGTTTCTCGCATCACTAACACATCCAGAAAAGGCAGAGTTTTATTCCGTTCACGTTCCACCGTTACGGCAATATTCGGGTGAATACTATTTAGATGTGACAACAAAGGGTCAATCTGGTCCCTGTGTACAACGGCAAACACATCGTCTACATAACGCCACCAATGTCTCGGCTTATATGGCGAGCTTAATATTGCTTCCTCTTCGAACCACTCCATAAAGATGTTAGCTACGACCGGGGCAATGGGAGAACCCATAGCTACACCTTCAATTTGTAAGTAGTGGTCCCCCTTCCACACGAAGTAGCCTTTAGTTAGCGTAAACCGCAATAACTCTATGTACTCGATAGGTATTTGGATTAATTGTAGTAATACCGTAATAATCTGAATCGTATCTTCTATCGGTACATTCGTGAAAAGCGACACGACATCGAAACTAACCAGTTCTTCGTCTTCACTTAGCCGAATCCCTTCCAATAATTGTACAAAATGCGTAGAGTCTTTAACATAGCTAGTTGTCTTCCCGATGAATGGAACAAGCATATCCGACAAGAAACGCGCAGTTTTGTACGTAGGTGAGTCTATTTGGCTTACGATAGGACGGATAGGCCACTCAGGCTTATGTATTTTCGGAAGCCCGTAAATCTTCGGCGGTGTAGGGTTTAAAGGGCGCAAGTCTTTATGTAGGTCGTCCGGCAGGGTTTTCAATATCTTATTAAGACCATTTGTGACCCGGTTAGTGGGGTCGTACGTAACTTTTTTATAAGTATTACTGTCACTCACCAACTCGCTTAGTTTATTTTCGTAAGCTGCAGTGTCAACAATGACAGTGGCGTTACCCTTATCTGCCGGTAGTACCAACACGTCGGGGTTGTTCCGGAGGGTCTTCAACGCATCCAACTCGGATTTCGAAATGTTAGACCTGGGTAACTTGCCTTTTCTTATAATTAGCGACACGTCCTGTCTTAGGCACTCGGCATCACGGGAACCGATCTTATTCCGCACTATTGTGTCCTCGATACTGGCAATAATGGTCTCAGCCGGAACTTTCCTCGGTGTGGGGGCAAAATTCAACCCCTTAGCCAGGGCTGTAGTCGCCTCGTTTGAAATGTATTCCGTGGATAAGTTGATGACCACCTTGTCCATTTGGTAGAGTTTTTGTATCGTAGTGCCATGCTCAGAGCCTTTTGTCAGGCGCGCTAATTTGGCCAATTGCACTTTTTCAGTACCCATTCTAACAGTTTCTGCACGACTAAACGTCATCCCATCCAGAATTTCCCACAATTCCAAGCTCAGAGCTCGAGATAACTTTAAATGTAACAAGTACAATTCATCCGTTGCAATTTTTATTTTACGATGGTAGTCACGAATCACCCTCGCTAACAATTTCTTGCTCATTGTCTCGAACAAATTTTCGTAACCTCGAATGCAATTCACTGGTTTTATTGTTAAAAATTTAGGCACAACACTCGACAACCGGCACTTTTTTAAGAAATCCAAACCACATTCAAGTTTATTACGTTTTATTCTTAACTTTGCAAACCGTTTCACTTCACTTAGTCCTACCTCCCCGTAGAGGTTGACAATTTTAGTATTAAAATTAACGTGGTTGTTACACATATTGATTAGGTAAACGGGTAACTCACGTGTAATGAGGTCGGTCAATCCGACTCGAGTTTCGGCCGCGTCCGGCGGCCTTTTTCAAGGAGAGTGTACGCGCTCGATGGCTTCCCGTTTGGCACTGCGAGCTGCCGCACGGCGCGCACGCAAGGTCAGCGGCTGTTGCGGGGGTGCAGGTGAGGGGGTGCGAGAGGGTTGCGCAGGAATACTCCCGAACTCTTCGTCGCTGGTGAGCGAGTCGGGAACGTTGCAGCACACTGAGCTCACTGTGTCTTCACTCGTATTACGAACACAATGCCGAGTACTATGTAGGCACGGCTTCCAAGCGGGCGGCACATGCCATCCTCCATCTCTATTAAAGGTAGGACGCTTATCAATTTCAATGGCCTCCCTGACCTTACGGGGTACAAAGAACTTCTCCCGTGCCAGGACCTCCGCCTTATCGAAACGAATAAAGTGTTGGGCGTCCGACCTGAGAGCATGTTCCGCCACCGCAGAGCCGTTAACATCTACATTTTTCATTGCACGTATGTGCTCGGCGAGTCTTGTGGACACATTTCTCCGTGTTTCTCCTACGTAACTTTTGCCACAATCGCAAGGAATCATGTACACTCCCGGTACACCCAAAGGGTCTCTGTCTTTTGGAGAACGTACCATTTGCCTTAGCTGCGTGAGCGGACGAAAAATTGTCTTGATGCAATATCTACGGCGTAACAAGTTTCCAATATTATCCGTCACTCCTTTAATATATGGCAGGTACGTGGGTGACCTCTCCACCGAAGCTGGTCGCGTCCTCGACGATGTATTCGCCGCACGCCACCCTTGTTTCCAGTTGAACCCGTTGCGTTTGAGCACACCTTTTAAATGGTCTAATTCAGTGTTTAGATGTTGTTGATCACATAGTCTCAACGCCCTGTTGATCAGCGTGCGTGGTACCGAAGCTAGGTGTGCTGGATGGTGGTGTGAATCAGCATTTAGATATCTGTCTGTGTGTGTCGGCTTACGGTAGATCGTGTGTGATAATCGTCCAGTAGTTTCTCGCATCACTAACACATCCAGAAAAGGCAGAGTTTTATTCCGTTCACGTTCCACCGTTACGGCAATATTCGGGTGAATACTATTTAGATGTGACAACAAAGGGTCAATCTGGTCCCTGTGTACAACGGCAAACACATCGTCTACATAACGCCACCAATGTCTCGGCTTATATGGCGAGCTTAATATTGCTTCCTCTTCGAACCACTCCATAAAGATGTTAGCTACGACCGGGGCAATGGGAGAACCCATAGCTACACCTTCAATTTGTAAGTAGTGGTCCCCCTTCCACACGAAGTAGCCTTTAGTTAGCGTAAACCGCAATAACTCTATGTACTCGATAGGTATTTGGATTAATTGTAGTAATACCGTAATAATCTGAATCGTATCTTCTATCGGTACATTCGTGAAAAGCGACACGACATCGAAACTAACCAGTTCTTCGTCTTCACTTAGCCGAATCCCTTCCAATAATTGTACAAAATGCGTAGAGTCTTTAACATAGCTAGTTGTCTTCCCGATGAATGGAACAAGCATATCCGACAAGAAACGCGCAGTTTTGTACGTAGGTGAGTCTATTTGGCTTACGATAGGACGGATAGGCCACTCAGGCTTATGTATTTTCGGAAGCCCGTAAATCTTCGGCGGTGTAGGGTTTAAAGGGCGCAAGTCTTTATGTAGGTCGTCCGGCAGGGTTTTCAATATCTTATTAAGACCATTTGTGACCCGGTTAGTGGGGTCGTACGTAACTTTTTTATAAGTATTACTGTCACTCACCAACTCGCTTAGTTTATTTTCGTAAGCTGCAGTGTCAACAATGACAGTGGCGTTACCCTTATCTGCCGGTAGTACCAACACGTCGGGGTTGTTCCGGAGGGTCTTCAACGCATCCAACTCGGATTTCGAAATGTTAGACCTGGGTAACTCGCCTTTTCTTATAATTAGCGACACGTCCTGTCTTAGGCACTCGGCATCACGGGAACCGATCTTATTCCGCACTATTGTGTCCTCGATACTGGCAATAATGGTCTCAGCCGGAACTTTCCTCGGTGTGGGGGCAAAATTCAACCCCTTAGCCAGGGCTGTAGTCGCCTCGTTTGAAATGTATTCCGTGGATAAGTTGATGACCACCTTGTCCATTTGGTAGAGTTTTTGTATCGTAGTGCCATGCTCAGAGCCTTTTGTCAGGCGCGCTAATTTGGCCAATTGCACTTTTTCAGTACCCATTCTAACAGTTTCTGCACGACTAAACGTCATCCCATCCAGAATTTCCCACAATTCCAAGCTCAGAGCTCGAGATAACTTTAAATGTAACAAGTACAATTCATCCGTTGCAATTTTTATTTTACGATGGTAGTCACGAATCACCCTCGCTAACAATTTCTTGCTCATTGTCTCGAACAAATTTTCGTAACCTCGAATGCAATTCACTGGTTTTATTGTTAAAAATTTAGGCACAACACTCGACAACCGGCACTTTTTTAAGAAATCCAAACCACATTCAAGTTTATTACGTTTTATTCTTAACTTTGCAAACCGTTTCACTTCACTTAGTCCTACCTCCCCGTAGAGGTTGACAATTTTAGTATTAAAATTAACGTGGTTGTTACACATATTGATTAGGTAAACGGGTAACTCACGTGTAATGAGGTCGGTCAATCCGACTCGAGTTTCGGCCGCGTCCGGCGGCCTTTTTCAAGGAGAGTGTACGCGCTCGATGGCTTCCCGTTTGGCACTGCGAGCTGCCGCACGGCGCGCACGCAAGGTCAGCGGCTGTTGCGGGGGTGCAGGTGAGGGGGTGCGAGAGGGTTGCGCAGGAATACTCCCGAACTCTTCGTCGCTGGTGAGCGAGTCGGGAACGTTGCAGCACACTGAGCTCACTGTGTCTTCACTCGTATTACGAACACAATGCCGAGTACTATGTAGGCACGGCTTCCAAGCGGGCGGCACATGCCATCCTCCATCTCTATTAAAGGTAGGACGCTTATCAATTTCAATGGCCTCCCTGACCTTACGGGGTACAAAGAACTTCTCCCGTGCCAGGACCTCCGCCTTATCGAAACGAATAAAGTGTTGGGCGTCCGACCTGAGAGCATGTTCCGCCACCGCAGAGCCGTTAACATCTACATTTTTCATTGCACGTATGTGCTCGGCGAGTCTTGTGGACACATTTCTCCGTGTTTCTCCTACGTAACTTTTGCCACAATCGCAAGGAATCATGTACACTCCCGGTACACCCAAAGGGTCTCTGTCTTTTGGAGAACGTACCATTTGCCTTAGCTGCGTGAGCGGACGAAAAATTGTCTTGATGCAATATCTACGGCGTAACAAGTTTCCAATATTATCCGTCACTCCTTTAATATATGGCAGGTACGTGGGTGACCTCTCCACCGAAGCTGGTCGCGTCCTCGACGATGTATTCGCCGCACGCCACCCTTGTTTCCAGTTGAACCCGTTGCGTTTGAGCACACCTTTTAAATGGTCTAATTCAGTGTTTAGATGTTGTTGATCACATAGTCTCAACGCCCTGTTGATCAGCGTGCGTGGTACCGAAGCTAGGTGTGCTGGATGGTGGTGTGAATCAGCATTTAGATATCTGTCTGTGTGTGTCGGCTTACGGTAGATCGTGTGTGATAATCGTCCAGTAGTTTCTCGCATCACTAACACATCCAGAAAAGGCAGAGTTTTATTCCGTTCACGTTCCACCGTTACGGCAATATTCGGGTGAATACTATTTAGATGTGACAACAAAGGGTCAATCTGGTCCCTGTGTACAACGGCAAACACATCGTCTACATAACGCCACCAATGTCTCGGCTTATATGGCGAGCTTAATATTGCTTCCTCTTCGAACCACTCCATAAAGATGTTAGCTACGACCGGGGCAATGGGAGAACCCATAGCTACACCTTCAATTTGTAAGTAGTGGTCCCCCTTCCACACGAAGTAGCCTTTAGTTAGCGTAAACCGCAATAACTCTATGTACTCGATAGGTATTTGGATTAATTGTAGTAATACCGTAATAATCTGAATCGTATCTTCTATCGGTACATTCGTGAAAAGCGACACGACATCGAAACTAACCAGTTCTTCGTCTTCACTTAGCCGAATCCCTTCCAATAATTGTACAAAATGCGTAGAGTCTTTAACATAGCTAGTTGTCTTCCCGATGAATGGAACAAGCATATCCGACAAGAAACGCGCAGTTTTGTACGTAGGTAAGTCTATTTGGCTTACGATAGGACGGATAGGCCACTCAGGCTTATGTATTTTCGGAAGCCCGTAAATCTTCGGCGGTGTAGGGTTTAAAGGGCGCAAGTCTTTATGTAGGTCGTCCGGCAGGGTTTTCAATATCTTATTAAGACCATTTGTGACCCGGTTAGTGGGGTCGTACGTAACTTTTTTATAAGTATTACTGTCACTCACCAACTCGCTTAGTTTATTTTCGTAAGCTGCAGTGTCAACAATGACAGTGGCGTTACCCTTACAGTCGAGTCGGATTGACCGACCTCATTACACGTGAGTTACCCGTTTACCTAATCAATATGTGTAACAACCACGTTAATTTTAATACTAAAATTGTCAACCTCTACGGGGAGGTAGGACTAAGTGAAGTGAAACGGTTTGCAAAGTTAAGAATAAAACGTAATAAACTTGAATGTGGTTTGGATTTCTTAAAAAAGTGCCGGTTGTCGAGTGTTGTGCCTAAATTTTTAACAATAAAACCAGTGAATTGCATTCGAGGTTACGAAAATTTGTTCGAGACAATGAGCAAGAAATTGTTAGCGAGGGTGATTCGTGACTACCATCGTAAAATAAAAATTGCAACGGATGAATTGTACTTGTTACATTTAAAGTTATCTCGAGCTCTGAGCTTGGAATTGTGGGAAATTCTGGATGGGATGACGTTTAGTCGTGCAGAAACTGTTAGAATGGGTACTGAAAAAGTGCAATTGGCCAAATTAGCGCGCCTGACAAAAGGCTCTGAGCATGGCACTACGATACAAAAACTCTACCAAATGGACAAGGTGGTCATCAACTTATCCACGGAATACATTTCAAACGAGGCGACTACAGCCCTGGCTAAGGGGTTGAATTTTGCCCCCACACCGAGGAAAGTTCCGGCTGAGACCATTATTGCCAGTATCGAGGACACAATAGTGCGGAATAAGATCGGTTCCCGTGATGCCGAGTGCCTAAGACAGGACGTGTCGCTAATTATAAGAAAAGGCAAGTTACCCAGGTCTAACATTTCGAAATCCGAGTTGGATGCGTTGAAGACCCTCCGGAACAACCCCGACGTGTTGGTACTACCGGCAGATAAGGGTAACGCCACTGTCATTGTTGACACTGCAGCTTACGAAAATAAACTAAGCGAGTTGGTGAGTGACAGTAATACTTATAAAAAAGTTACGTACGACCCCACTAACCGGGTCACAAATGGTCTTAATAAGATATTGAAAACCCTGCCGGACGACCTACATAAAGACTTGCGCCCTTTAAACCCTACACCGCCGAAGATTTACGGGCTTCCGAAAATACATAAGCCTGAGTGGCCTATCCGTCCTATCGTAAGCCAAATAGACTCACCTACGTACAAAACTGCGCGTTTCTTGTCGGATATGCTTGTTCCATTCATCGGGAAGACAACTAGCTATGTTAAAGACTCTACGCATTTTGTACAATTATTGGAAGGGATTCGGCTAAGTGAAGACGAAGAACTGGTTAGTTTCGATGTCGTGTCGCTTTTCACGAATGTACCGATAGAAGATACGATTCAGATTATTACGGTATTACTACAATTAATCCAAATACCTATCGAGTACATAGAGTTATTGCGGTTTACGCTAACTAAAGGCTACTTCGTGTGGAAGGGGGACCACTACTTACAAATTGAAGGTGTAGCTATGGGTTCTCCCATTGCCCCGGTCGTAGCTAACATCTTTATGGAGTGGTTCGAAGAGGAAGCAATATTAAGCTCGCCATATAAGCCGAGACATTGGTGGCGTTATGTAGACGATGTGTTTGCCGTTGTACACAGGGACCAGATTGACCCTTTGTTGTCACATCTAAATAGTATTCACCCGAATATTGCCGTAACGGTGGAACGTGAACGGAATAAAACTCTGCCTTTTCTGGATGTGTTAGTGATGCGAGAAACTACTGGACGATTATCACACACGATCTACCGTAAGCCGACACACACAGACAGATATCTAAATGCTGATTCACACCACCATCCAGCACACCTAGCTTCGGTACCACGCACGCTGATCAACAGGGCGTTGAGACTATGTGATCAACAACATCTAAACACTGAATTAGACCATTTAAAAGGTGTGCTCAAACGCAACGGGTTCAACTGGAAACAAGGGTGGCGTGCGGCGAATACATCGTCGAGGACGCGACCAGCTTCGGTGGAGAGGTCACCCACGTACCTGCCATATATTAAAGGAGTGACGGATAATATTGGAAACTTGTTACGCCGTAGATATTGCATCAAGACAATTTTTCGTCCGCTCACGCAGCTAAGGCAAATGGTACGTTCTCCAAAAGACAGAGACCCTTTGGGTGTACCGGGAGTGTACATGATTCCTTGCGATTGTGGCAAAAGTTACGTAGGAGAAACACGGAGAAATGTGTCCACAAGACTCGCCGAGCACATACGTGCAATGAAAAATGTAGATGTTAACGGCTCTGCGGTGGCGGAACATGCTCTCAGGTCGGACGCCCAACACTTTATTCGTTTCGATAAGGCGGAGGTCCTGGCACGGGAGAAGTTCTTTGTACCCCGTAAGGTCAGGGAGGCCATTGAAATTGATAAGCGTCCTACCTTTAATAGAGATGGAGGATGGCATGTGCCGCCCGCTTGGAAGCCGTGCCTACATAGTACTCGGCATTGTGTTCGTAATACGAGTGAAGACACAGTGAGCTCAGTGTGCTGCAACGTTCCCGACTCGCTCACCAGCGACGAAGAGTTCGGGAGTATTCCTGCGCAACCCTCTCGCACCCCCTCACCTGCACCCCCGCAACAGCCGCTGACCTTGCGTGCGCGCCGTGCGGCAGCTCGCAGTGCCAAACGGGAAGCCATCGAGCGCGTACACTCTCCTTGAAAAAGGCCGCCGGACGCGGCCGAAACTCGAGTCGGATTGACCGACCTCATTACACGTGAGTTACCCGTTTACCTAATCAATATGTGTAACAACCACGTTAATTTTAATACTAAAACAATCTAACTACTTACCTGACTAGTAATAGGTGTTAGTACTACAAAATATGCTTACATGAAAGTTTGTTCGTTGATTTATAAATTTACTTGCAGCGCCCCGCGGTGTTACCAGGGAAGTTTCTGACCCTATTTTTCCGTGATAATAAAATAAATAGCCGATGTGTTATTGCAGATTATTTATGTATCAAATTCCATTCAGATGTCTTCAGTAGTTTTTGTATGAAAGAGTACATGCTCACAAACATTTACATAATATATTCGCACAATTTTGTGTTTATAATATTAGTAGGAGTTGTTTACACGAAATTTAACAGGCATTTTGTTGACTATCGAAATTATGACTAAAATATATGTCATATAATTATGTTAAACTTGTTAATTATTGTGTTAATCTTGTTTAATTGGAGAAAAGTAGTTAATTATTTTGTTAAGGTTACGGTGTAAGGTTATTAAGTTAAATGTGTTAAATTTTACATTAATTTGTTTAGTTCTATGTTAAACTTCTTAAACATAAAGATGCATACCTTAATACTAACCGCTGTTGAAACGCAAAACATGCGGTAGGTGGGTATGTAACGCAATCTATACAGTTGTAACTTAAGATAAATATTTTTCTAGGTACAAATAAGTTTGGGTCTTATATTATATCTATAGCGTAGCGATAATTTTTTCGTTTCGTCGAAAAAGAGAAAGTTTACGAGATTTTTTTCAAAATTTTAAGTGAAAAAAAACTACTTATTACTTACTCAAATTCGTTACGTAATTTTCTAACATTTAAAGCAAGCCCAAGTTTTGTTTGAATATATATTAATTTCCGATCTCCAATGCTACTCAGTGCTATAGCACTAAGCTAAGATACACCTTTTATAGTAGGCGGTTGAAGTTGCCTAGGGCTGTACTGTAAGGCCAACTGCTATACCTTAATAACAAAGCTACGAAATAGGTTAACTACTCGTCGATGTTTTGCTTAGTTTTTACTTCTGGATTAACTAACACTTTCTAATGATTTTCCACGTAACCAAAAGCGTACGAAATCGCAGGGCGTAACTAATGAAACATAAACAGCTACTATGCGATTTATTGCTGAACTATCGCGTATCGATGGGGTTAGGAATCGTAAACGTGCCCGATAACGAGCCTGTTATGGTATTGGGCAGCAGTTAATGTGTTTATCGTTCGAGTTAAATCGATATGAGGATATGACGGTTACTTAGGAATACTAACGCTGAAGAGAAGGCCACATTATTATCAGGACGTCTTCTCTCTTTCTACGAAAAACGTAACTTCGTTAGGTATAAACTCGCGACTTTCCGACTCCGGCACCTCTACCGCCTAACGAAAAACGCTTTGACGCTTTGATGCTTTGACGTTGCTGTCTCTTTTCTTCTCGCTTGAAATGAAAGAGACGGCAATGTCAAAGCGTCAAGGCGTCAAAGCGTTTTTCGTTAGGCGGTAGACCCCCGGTTCTCCTTCGATCCGTCGTTTCGTCCGTTTAAATGTTTTAGAGTAGGCTTATTACGTTTTTCGTAGAAAGATAATCTTTTTCTATCCAATCCGTACGGTTGCCTGGGAGAAATCGCTCTTAGCGATAAGCCGCCAATCGAAATGTCACGTTTTTATAATAAAATTTAAGTAAAAACTTATGTTTATTTTGAATATCATATTGTGGATTTGAATAAAGAGTTTTCTTTTCTTAAGAGGGAACGTTGTTAGTTCATGTTCATTTCATTCATAGTTTATGTGGTATCGACAAGCAATATCCGTGCAGCTCACTAAATGTTCCCATTGTTGGAAGTGGGGGTTTCTTGAGGAGAGAGACCCCCACAAGGAGAGAGTCAAGGCCATGATCCACCCAGTTTGGCCCAGTTTGGGTTGGTGGATGACGCAAAACTTTGAAAGATTTTTGGAAAATGCATAGAAAAAATTGATCTAGGAGCTCCGGATCAGCAGTCGCCGTTCACCCGAGTAGACCAGCCGTAATTTATCGACCAGCTTAAGGTGATTGAGCAACAAACATCGACATTTATAATATTTGTAGGATTACCTGTGACATAATTACTACAACTGATTGCGAACACTATCGCAATCAGTTCTACTTTTGTGATAAGAACGTCTAGGCTGTGGAATACGTTGCCTGAGTGGGTTTTCCCCGATGGTTACAATCTTTGTGTCTTCAAATCGAGAGTGAATCGGTTATTTCTAGGTAAACACGTTCCATCGTAGACCGCATCGTCGCTTAACATCAGGCGAGATGGCGGTCAAGTGTATAAGAGTAATAAAAAAAATAAAAAAAAATCGCGTCTTGAAGTAGATCAAAGTTGCTGTAAATCTAATTTTTTACTTTGCAATTAGTTTAACTGTTCTCTAAATCGTCTTATTATTAACTACGACAAAAACGGCTTCCCGGATAAGTTTAAGCAGATGGGACCGTTAATGAAACTCGTTCTAACTACACACATTAACTAAGTCAAAGCCTCAGCGATGTTTTCGCCTCAAGATCCCCTAGGATATAATTTATTTGACAAGACAGACGATGTCTTTGAGCTGCAAGCGGGTAACGAAGGAACTTTGTCGCAGAACATGCTGTAATGAGGAGAATTTAAATGTAAAGTAACAGTAGCACTCTCAACGTTTGCTATACAATGTAATAATAGTAAAAAAAAAACTAAGAAACACGCTTTTAGCACGCACTATAAATTACAAAACTTTCATTTAATACCTATACATGGGGTGCATTTCAAATAGGCAATCCGTCATCTTGGATGTCCGCCATGTTGCATTTAAGTCACGTGGCCATTTTTTTCGTATTCCTGACAACAAACCCTTTGTTTTTTTTTTACTTTTATAGGTTTACACTTGACCGCCATCTCGCCTGATGTTAAGCGACGATGCGGTCTACGATGGAGCGTGTTTACCTAGAAAACAACTGATTCACTCTCGATTTGAAGACACAAAGATTGTAAACATCGGGGAAAACCCACTCAGGGAATTTATTCCACAGCTTAGACGTTCTTTTCACAGAAGTAGAGTCAAATCTCTTCGTTCGTGTCTTTGGAACATCAACCATGAAACGATGTCGCTTTTTCGAACTACGAGCATTCCGATAGAAAAAATAACAAGGTGGTATTAGATCATGCAAATCAGTCACACACGCTCCGAAGTGTATGCGATAAAAAACCGATAAGCTAGCAAATTTTACGGCGATATCCAAGACTTTCAAGTCTATTTCGCATAATATGAGCCTTTTGGCACGTCTCGCGATCGATTCCAGAGCCTCCAGCTGATACTTAGCCGAACCATCCCAAAGGTGCTAACAGTACTCCATACAGGAGCGAATCTGTGCTTGATATAATGTAAGCAACTGTTCAGACTTGAAGTACCTTCGCACCTTTGAGAGGACACCTAGTTTTTTGGCAGCTAGTTTAGCCTTGGTCTCGATATACGAGCCAAAGTTGAACATTGAGGTCAAAGTAATGCCCATAAGCTCAAAATGGTCAAAAACCGGCACGGATACACCTCTAAAAGTTGGAGTCAGTTGGAATGGACTCCTTTTAGCGGAGAACAGACACGCCTGCGTCTTACTCTCGTTGAACTTGACCAGATTGGCATCACCCCATTTAGACACCGCCTCAAGGGTCAAGCTCAAACGCTCGATCAAACTCTCTCTCAGTACCCAAGTTTGCTGCCCACTGGCTCTCGCGCTAGATTTGTAACTCTCTATAACGGTGCTATCATCTGCGTACCCAAAGATACCGGGTTTTAACAGATCGTTGATCTGTTAAATGTCATTACATATCCATATCATGGGAGTGGATTTCAAACAGCCAGCCCGCCATCTTAGGGAAGCCGCCATATTGGAATTGTAATGACGTTTCTTAGTTAGTCATGTATTGTCATCAGAATTCAGACCGTGTGCAAAATTTCATCCTAATCAAAGACCGGGAAGTGGGTCAAATAAAGATTCCAAGATTTTATTACATAGTGAACCTAATAAGAGCGTGTTAAAAACCCGACAGATTTCTTAATAAAGTCAAATAAATTTTGAAATTGCTGCGATGCTTATGGCGTCTCAAAAAAGCAACTAAACATTTTTTTCACAATAATTGATTAAAACATCAAATAAAGTTGTTTCGCGTGGATATCAAACTTTTAAATAAAAAATTCAAACGGAAATTTAGTCAAAATAGAATAGGAATTATGACTAAAAAAACTAATTAGTCAAATAGATTATCAAAAAGTACACGTATTTTTTCTTTTGTTTCAAAAACAAAAAAAAATCGAAGATATAGGTACAGTACCCGGCGATAAGTATTGCACATCGGCCTTTGGAGGGAGACAGTCGGCTGTCGGAGTGCAGTCGCGTCCAGTTCAAAATATATAATTAGAGTTGTTAACACCCCCAAATTTAAATAATTTAAAGTTGTACTGTGGCATCTTTAGGAAAAAAAGGGAAACCTTTACGAGGTCAGTCACGCCAAATTATATACAATGTTTATAAATGTTTTGTAACCGAAGCTGACAGATTAAAAAAAAATGAAGATGAAAATGTAAGTTGTTATTTTAAGAAGGTTCAAGCGCAAGTTGCAAATCCCACTGGAATTTCAAGAAGAACTTTGAACAATATATTAAACGAAGTCAGTACTGAAACACATTCTACTGAAATTAAGTTTAGCACTCTAAAAAAAGGGAGACCAAAAAAGCAATTTCGTTTGGATATGGACGATTTTGATTATGATGTTGTTCGAAGAATTGTGTATGATTTTCACTTACGATTTAATGAACTGCCAACAATAAAATCATTAAAAGCTAAATTGTCTGAAGCTATTAATTACAATGGGTCTGAAAAGACGTTGAGAAAAATACTTCACGAGATGGAATTTCGGTTAACTAAAATGGAAGATAATCGAAAAGTTTTAAAGGAAAAGCACGATGTAAGTCTCAAACGAATGGAATATAAATCGATAAAATACACAAATTTCGCGAAACAGGAAAAAATATCGTCTACATGGATGAGTCTTACATACATACGTACATCTCACACTAAAGGGAAATCTTGGAGTGATGATAAGAAAAAAGGAGTAAAAAAGCCAATTTCAAAAGGTCGACGTTTGATAGTACTTCAAGCGGGAAATAAAAAAGGCTTTGTAACCGGTGCCTTTTTAACGTATAAATCCACGGATACTACAGGTGACTACCACAATGAAATAACGAATAACGATAACTACGAGAAATGGCTGGTTAATCAATTAATCCCAAATATATCCAGTGATTCCGTTCTAGTTATCGACAACGCACCCTATCACAATAAATATGTTGAAAGACCCCCCCAACTCAAACACCATTAAACAGGAAATGATCAACTGGTTAAACAGACACGAAATTCCAGTTGATCCAAAATTAACAAAACCCCAGATTTACGCTATTGTGTGTATTACTACCTATGTCAGCACAAGGAGAGGTATACAGAGTTTTCCGTGAACAAAGTACTTGCCGAACATGGGCATACTGTGTTTCATCCGGATTTTAATCCAATTGAAAATATATGATCTCAACTAAAAGGCTATGGAGCCTCTAGAAATGTGAGTATGAATTTAACTACAGTAAAAACGTTATTGACTGAAAAAGTAAACATGATCGGGACTGAAGAGTGGAAAAAGGTTTGCGATCACACGATCAATGTGAGAATGAATATAGAAGCATTCAACACGGTTTAGACAATTACACTGATAGACTAGTGATAAATACGGCTGATAGTGACAGTGATATTGACCTCTTTGAGAGCACAAATAGTGAAATGGAAGTAATTGAGAATTATAATAATTATTATTTTTATAACAATGTCTCACTTTAACAATAGGTACAATGGTGTTTATTATGTATACTACAGCTGTCATTTTCCAAAGTAATTAAATACGTAAACATAATGTGAACTTTTTTATTTTATTTAACCCGAACCTAAAGCCATCACTTATAGAAAAAATTGTATTTTATACAAAGAATAAAAATAATAATTAAAAGAAACAAATTAAAATTGTTTTAACAGCTCCTAATAGATGCCGGACTATTTGTATTTCGTGCGACAGAGATGACGCTCTACGAATCCGAAGTTGGCCGATTGTCTCTTTCCAGGTGTCGATGTGCAATATTTATCGCCGGGTACTGTAGAGCTTAGGAATTTCAACTGACGTCTTGTTTATATACGATTTTTAGACTTGACGTCACAACCTTCCAACTCTGGAAGTTTTATGGTCTAAATCTTTATCGATTTTTAATACTGTGGTAAAACAAAAAATAAGTGACCCATATTTTTTTAATAATCTACCTACCGGATAAGAAGAGTATATTTTTTATCCAGTTATCATAATCAAATTATACTAGAAAAGTAAAAACTTCAAACATTTTTCTAAAAAAAAACATAACAGTCATATAACTGCCCATAGCAGTGTAAACTTAAAATTTTAATATTAAACAACAGTTATGTTGCACAATAGTACTGTACAGATATACCGGCTATTACGTACGTCGGTGACGGGAATACACAAGATTTCACCCATAATGTGTTCGCGCACGTTCCTTTAGCTGCTCCGCCTCCACTCCGACGCTACGCCGCTATATTACTATCTAGGTCAAGCGAAGTCATAAAAAATTCTCATCAAAAAGTGGAATTACCTAGTGTGGAGTGTGGGAGACAGAGTTCCCAAAAAGTGAAGTCACTCTCTAATTACCGACTTAAAAAAATGAGAAGTAAGTACTAGGTGTTCAACTGTATATATTTTTTTCTGTGTAAGTTCACCGATTTCTCCGTCAATTGTGGTTTTAAGGACCGATTTCCAAAATTATTTTCATACATACTATAAGTAAATATGAAAAACTAACCTGTAATTAATAAAAATAAGGATGATGACTGGGTCAATTATATAACATTTTAATAAGTAATTCAGGTAGATTTGCAAAAAATATGGGATACATGTTTTTTGTTTTATCAAATTATTAAAAACTAGCGGCCCGTCCCGGCTTCGCACGGGGTCAAATTTTTTGTTAAGTAGGTATGCTAAATGAAATGTACATGACCAAATTTTTCCAAAAGATCAAAATTAAAAACCAAAACTTTAAAGTTCAAGAACATTAAACTGCCTGGCCTGGTGGCTTAGTTGGTTAAAGGCCGTTTTGTAAAGCGGCGGTTTAACGATCAGCCGGATTGAATACAGCTGATTTAAAAACCACTGGAATGTATTCAACGCCATACGTTATTCAACACGGCTAGCCGTAATGTAATAAAGCGAGAGATTAGCCGCTTCTTTGATAATTATTAGTTCCGATTCTTAACACTCATGGCGCTGCCTGACATAACAACAACCATGGCGTTGAATACTGTGTGTTCCTAAATTGCTAAAGTGACAGTGGATTCTGGAGTTTGGAGGAATCGTACATAATATTATTAGGGTGGCACTTATCACCCTGGGCGTTACTTGGATACTATTTCGATTCCACCGTCCACCTTGTTAAGACTAAATCGGACCGGGTAGGTTACATGAGACCCAGATCCGACCCGGAGCACCCCGACTCCACCTAGGATTTAAAATAATGCGGGAGCCAGAAGCTCAAGGGAGGTCCTGAGTGGAGCGAGCCATGCAAGTAGTTTTAAAACTATAATAGGTCGTAACTTGACCACCATCTCACCAGATGTTAAGTGACGATGCTATCTACGATGGAACATGTTTCGATAATAGACCCTTGTCTATGGAAGTTCACCATGTTTCTTAGGTGTACCGTCACCGATATCAAGTTATGGGCTTTCAAACTTTATGTGAGAGGTAAAATGTTGTAAAAAAAATAGTACGGAATATCGTACGAAATAATCGATCAATTTATTCAGATAAATGAAATTAATTTAGATTTTGTGTTGTTATTTTTTTAAATATGGTCTTCCTACAACATAAGCAGTAATACAATGCGGCTGAACGTGGACCGCCTTATTGTAGAACGTATTGCAATGACAATGCGGCTAATCGTTGAACCGCCGCATTACAAAACGGCCCCGTTTTTCAAAACGGCTAGCCGTAATGTAATACGGCGAACTATACAATCCGGCTGCGACATATACATCATAATCCGGATCTCGTTGTTGGGCTGTATGTTTGATGTCCTGACACAAATTGTCTTCAAAAATGTGCCATAATTCCGAGGGAAAACAAAATAATAATATTACCACAAACAACTCTCTCAGCCTCAACGGACACCGAGAAATTGAAGCTTCTCTCAAAGTGATTTCTTTGATTTTGAGTACCTAGTCTTAGAACGATGTACCTACGTGGTACATGATAAAGAAGTATTCTGAGATAAAATCACTCTGACTGGGATGAACGCTGGCTACTGTATGTACACTCTTCATAATTCTGCCGGCCGTCGCGTCGTTGCAAATATTTAGGATGGATATTTTTAATTTCGTAATATATTTTGAATGGTATGTCCGATTTTAATAATTCAAAAAGGAATCGATAGGTAATAAAGCAGTCTTGATTGAAAAATAATTTATTTTGATAAGATTTAAAACAAATGTATGAATAGCATTGTCTTAAGTTGATCGGCATTTTTATCTTCTTTTAAAATGTAAAAAAGCAGTTGTAGCGACGTAATTACTGTAGTTAGACATATGCTCTCGCGAGGTTTTTTGTAGATTTTAATACGTTCTATAATATTGTAGAACATTGTTTGGTTCTATCATTGGTACTTTCCGCAGCGTATGCGATGAAAGCCATTTTATGGCTGTTTTTTTTATACCTTGCGTTGGTTTTAGTAAAAAAATCCAAAGATCACTTTTTTTTTCTTGTAATAAAAATAGCCTATGTTACTCAGTGATAATGTAGCTTTCTCTTGGCAAAAGAATTTTTGAAATCGGTTCAGTAGTTTTTGAGTTTATTACATACATACAAAAATACAAAAATACAAAAATACAAAAATACAAATCTTTCCTCTTTATAATATTAGTATAGAAGTATAGATTGACAAAGACATAGACCATCAAACTTACCGTCCTCGGCTGTATCAAAAGCGCCTCAGCGGTAACCACCGACATTACACACTAGTACCATAATATACTATTAATAATAATCTAAATAACGAACTAATTCGTTTTAGTCACCATGCCTATTATAGAGATTCCACACAAAAAAGTATTAAATGCAATAACTTTCATTTCATCACATAAAATTTGATGAAAAAAAAAAAATATGTCAAGATATATTGAAAATAAACAAGGCCCACCTGCTGTAATTGTAAATCGGAACTATTCCTACTTAAATTTTCGCTTTCCTCTGTACCTCGGAACTCGAGCCCAACGCAAACGTTCCTTATTACGACAGGATTCTACGAAAGCAAGATCTCGAGTCGTGTTAGCTTTATGTGACTCCTCATGGTCCCGAATTTCTCGAGCACACAATTACAGACATTCATTATGAGATGTTTGCATTTCCCGTCCTAAATAGATTTGATTTATACACGAAATCTACAGGGCTTGCTGTGTGTACAATTTATCGTACCTAAGTACATTTGTTTAGGTTATAAGTAGGTACAGATGTTCTGTTTTATGTAGACTATAGATGTATAGAGCCTTGTTATAGTGTAGTTGTGTATTTGGATGGATGTTGGAGTGACTGAAAACATCAGAAAAGTGTGGCACAAAAAAGTTAAAACTTTGTTAACCAGTGACCAGATTCATAATAATTGATATATATATTAGTCCTAAATAGATTTGATTTATACACGAAATCCAAAGGGCTTGCTGTGTGTAGAATTTAGTACCTAAGTACATTTGTTTAGGTAATAAGTAGGTACAGATGTTCTGTTTTATGTAGACTATAGATGTATAGAGCCTTGTTATAGTATAGTCACACCCTCGTCACTGGCTAAACGGCGCGAGCTTAGTACCTACTTGTTCGCGTCCTCCCGGGTGTACTAAAATCACAAGGCCGCCGGCCGTTTGCCCGAGTTGACGTGCGAACGAACGCCGAGTGCGCGCATAAATAATGTCGCGGCGTTATTGAATGGCTGCAATAGCAATAAACTGAAAGGTAGAAGTAATTTACCCCATTTTTATTATGTCGCACTAAGTTTAATAAAAAATTTGACGAGATACTTTTTATAATTAATGATACTAATTTGTTTATTTATTCGACGGTATGAAAACAACTTACAACTACCTACATTGTATAACCAAAATAAACTTCAGTATAGTATCAATTGACTATAAAACGTACCTACTTAAAAAAAAGCTATAGAATTTTTAACCGAATCCAAAGAAGGAGGCTTCTGTGCTTAATTTTTATTGGATGTGAGTATGTTTCGCGATAGCTCAGCTAATTGTGAACCATTTTTTAACCCCCGACCAAAAAAGGGTGTTATAAGTTTGACGTCGATTTTTTTAAAAACACCATAACATAACAGCACAGTGACACGCAGCTATCGGAACATGAAGAGTCCAAATAATTACCTAGCACTGCACTGCGCTCGTCACCCAGAGATCTAAGTTGTTATATTATCTCTAAGCCCTGTAATTTCACTTTATTCATGAATGTACAATTTACACGTCAATTAATAAAACATAAAAAAAGGTATATTTTTGTGCGGTGGTTCTTAGCTATGTTTGGTTAATATCGATTCAAAATGCCCCCCTCCACAAAATCGCAGACAAAATATTTCTTCACAACCTACCTCTATATGGGTATCAAATGAATGGGCTTGTCTAATGGAGTACTGTAGTGGTAGGACTATTAGCAGAGTCCGCCTGAGGAAGTACCACAGCTTTGTCAGTTCTTCTACCGCCAAGCAGTAATGTGCAAACATTACTGTGTTCCGGTTTGAAGGGCAATGTTTCCAGTGAAATTACAGGGGTTAGAGATATAACATCTTAGATCTCTGGGTGACGAGCGCAGTGCAGTGCTAGGTAATGATTTGGACTCTTCATGTTCCAATAGCTGCGTGTCACTGTGCTGTTATGTGACAGACATGTTTCTTACCATCAGGCACATGACCTGCTCGTCTCGTCACTCTTTATTTAAAAAAAACACAGTAACGTTTGCACATTACTGCTTCGCGGTGGAATAACTGGCAAAGGTGTGGTCCTTCCCCAGGCGGACTCTGCCAAGAGTTCTACCACTACTACCACCTACCACCATTTCGTACAACCCTAGCAATGGTCTTCGTTTGGTCAATGACGTAAGCAGACGACAAGTCACACGGTGCGCACGGCATTTACAACTCTGCGTGGGTGTGTTAAGGTGTATTTTTGCTTACAAGTAACAGTAGGTAAGTAGTATTCGACAGTTTAGGTTATTATCGTGTAGGTATTTGCACTTTTGTATGGAAGTGATGCATCTGTTACGAAGTAACTATTTTCTGATCTGTGGTATAGTTGTGTATTTGGATGGATGTTGGAGTGATTGTGTGAGTGATGAAGAACGATACAATCGTGAGGTTCCAACCCTGCTTACAGCTGAGTCCGAGTTTGTCATCAAAGTTGGTTTTAACGGTAAAGGAAAATATCACGAGTGAAATCGGCGTGTTTTTTTTTTGTAGCATAAAGTGACGAGACGAGCAGGTCATGTGCCTGATGGTAAGCAACATGCCTGCCACATAACAGCACAGTAACACGCAGCTATTGGAACATGATAGTCCAAATCATTACCTAGCACTGCACTGCGCTCGTCACCCAGAGATCTAAGATATTATGTCTCTAAGCCCTGTAAATAGTTTTCAAGAATGACTGTGTTATCCGCCAATCCGCGCTTGACCAGCGTGGAATATTAAGGGCTTTCTCTTTTCTTGTGAGATAAGGTTTCGAGGCCCAGCACTAAGATTTTAGCAAGCTTCTCAATTGTTGTTACTTTATACCGAATATCGCCGTGAGCAGGCCTTCAACACCGGAAGGCAGAGTGCTCGGCAACTGACTCGCAATTGAATCCAAGCGCTTGTGGAAGGCTTCCATTACAAGATTGAGAGACTGTTGAATAGAATCCATTATTTATACTTTGTGACAGTGTAGCTTGGTCAACATTTTGAAGTGTGTTATTAGAAAAGAAAAACGCTTAGGTAGGGATTACTAAAACATAGCAGTGTAGTAGAAATATCATCGTTGATTACACTTTTACTATTTTTAAACAAATAAAGACTGACGAACTTTATATAAACACTGTTCATTTATTCAATCCTACAGAAAAAAAGGTGTGTGCTTAAGACCACACGGCAGAAGTGAAAACTTCATTAGCTGATTTTTGTATTAGATAGGTATGTCGTATTATAATAAAATATTATGGATCGTATTAGTTGAATAAACGAGTAAAACAAGCCAGAAATTAAAGTAAATATTTATTTAAATTTTATTTATATACAAAGTAGCTGTTAGTCCGCGCGAAATAAATACTATGGTTACTCAGGCAGTACTTATTTGTATACCCAGATTGTATACACATTTATGGTTAGTAAAAAAAGTGTCCATGTTCAAAAAGTTGTTGGCCGGGGCAGGCTTTTTAAAAGTTACTCCAACTTTGTATGCATTCACACGGTGCACCCCTATGATGCCCCTAACATTGTCCGCAAAAAGGTTGGTGAGTGTAATAGGATGTTTGTTACCGACTTTCTCCTGTTCCGTCGATTCCACATACACTACACAGTCTCCACTACGATTTTCTGGGAATAGTCTCTTTCTCTTATAAAGGGGTTTTCTAAATAGTTTGTAAGAAACATTTTCACTTGGATTTGGCTTCAATAGTTTTCTTTTTCTGGTCTGTTCGACGGGGTTACTCCCGTCGCTAGCGACGCTCATATTTATTTATACTATTGACTATATACAAAACTAAATATTTACACGAAAGAAACGAAATATTTACACAGCAAAACTAATTAATTTGATTGTGAAAATTTTGTGAAGCACCCGTCGTGTTTTCCCGCCCAAAGAAAAGTCTTTTGAAGTTGGTAGCCGTCAGTGTTGCCACTATGATTTTGAGCTTGTCGCCAAATAGTTATGAAACAAAGTCGCCGGTTTTGATTGAATTATTAAGGGAATAACAGTCTGGAAGAATACGTAAGCTATTTTTATCCCGGAAATATAGCTGCTAGTAAGAATATAAAATGGCACTGGTCTAAGTACCTACAATGTTAAGCAATTTAAATTAAAAGGAAAAAAGGGAAAAGGAATAACTTAAGGCAATAATTAACATTATTATCATGTAAGATTCGAACGAAAATACAAATGATTGAATAAAATGTTAATAATATAATTGGGAAAGTTCCTGCTATAATGTGCGTATATTTATCTGTATGTATAGAAATTGGAAGGTTCCATGTTGTTTATGTTTGAGAGAATGAGTTAATTTCCTTATAAATATGATCTGACTCCCAATGACCTTGTGTTTTACCTTCTCCAACCTTCTACACTACACTAGTACCTATATTCCCCTTTGTCGGTAACACGTCGTCTAAATCCGCTAAAAGGTTTTAAAAATTCGCCAGTTTCAGCGACAAAGTAGCTAAGGTGTCAACACTGGTTGCCGGTAGCGAGCAGCGAGAGAGAGAGAGAGAGTATCTATTGTCCCATGTCCTCCTCTAATAATTATCTTTTTCGGTCTGGCACGTTTGTTGACCACATTATCTTTCTCGCTCTAGCATCCCGAGTTTACCCGAAATTTCTTATCATATCCGAGCGTGATGATCACGTGATCATGAATCCATTTCACAGCCCACGAAAATTCTGTCCATAGCGCGCCTAAAGAAGTTTTCACTTCAAAAACATACATTTACCATATTATAAGAACGGTAAGTAAATATGGAAGTTTTTGGAATGCTTTCAGGTATGGTCTGTGTCAGTATGGTTCATTAGTAAGTTTAGGTAAATAGGGCTCAGTGTATGGTGCTTGGGCCCAAAGTATGCATCACTAGAAGTGCCCCGCGGTATACCCGCGTAGATCCCGTTACAGTTGTTCGCGTTCTTTGTCCGGCATAAAAAGTTGCCTTTGTGATCTTCCAGACCGTTTATCTGTTTTTGTTCCAAATCGTTCCAAATCCAAATCCGTTCAGACGTTACGATATGATTGGGCAACAAACATCCAAACATTGACATTTATGTTATTAGTAGGATAATAGAGTATATAATGTAGGTCACATAATGTCAACTGCCCAAGGTTCAATAAATACAAGTAATAACTTTTTCAGTACCCGGAAGTCTTTTACCACTCCATAGCATAAGGAAAGTACAAATTACAAACAAATAACTACTTAGCGTTTTCAATTTCGCCAAGCGAATTCCGCTGCTTTTTCAATATAAGACCGTTTTCCTCTTATTTTTACGCGCGTTCTCTTCGGGCTTCAGATGTCATTTGGACCGCGTGTCGGGAACGCTTATCAGCGCCCTAGCCTTATGAACAAATATGCCCTGAGAGGTCCTTGAATACAAATTAGGCTGAATGCAATTTCGTGGACTGATGTGACGTTTTGAACGTTCCGCCGTCTCGGATGTGAGTTACCATTGAATTTACACACGTCTCGGCTCGACGATCGGAAGAGAATGAAAATACGGTGGGCTTGTCTGCGGAATGAAAATGAATTTCTATTGTGTGGTGCTTGAGTTTGGAAACGGGCGTGTAGCAATATGTAAAATACTGTGGAAAATTTGCAACTGTATATTTTAACTATTGTTCTAGAATGTAGAAGTTATGGGTTGAGTTTTATTAAGAAGATATCGATGAGGACAATGACGTAGGTATATATTGACCTTTTAAAATTCTAAAACTGAAATTTTGAATTTGGATTGACTAAGGGCGTCTTTACATGCCGCGCGGCAGCCGCGCTGCTTGCGACCTAATGTGAAGGCGCCCTAACCATGTTTTTGAAACCATTTTTTCTTTACTTTTAAGCGCAATCACATTAAATTTAAAATACCAAAGATATCGAACAATCTGTTCTTCAAGTTACTTTTATCTCCGCCTTTATTTTACTAAAAGTCTGCAATTGCTTAAACTTAGAATTTTCAGTTTAAACTCATTATGAATGGAATTGAACGATACAATTTCCGTGTGGTATACTTACTCCACAGGATGTCCCATTTAGTATTCATCTGGCTTCGCACTGTACAGTATTTGCCATCGTCTTTTTCTAACTTACAATTCTGTATTTTTCTTAACAACTGGAGTTTTGCACGTTTTATCTGCATCCTATTAATACATGAGTGTAACGGAACGGCGAAGGATATAACAGACGATTCTTTTCTTTTGTAAGTTGTTTATTTTTCTTTCTGGGAAATGTAGTATCTCTTTGTGAGTTTTAATAGAATTTATAGGGAGGCGGCGGATACTTTATACGTTTAATGAATACAATATGAGTTGGGTTGTACCTAAGACTTGACTTCCTATATAAATGCAAGTACCTACAACCTACATGTTTATGAAAACATAGGTGTCACGCTGTTGGACTCGTTTTTAATCAAATATACAGGATTATTAAATTTTAAAAACCTTGATGGTATGTGATGGACGCAATCATGGATTTGAAATTTGTCAAAGTTCATAGTATTCTTCTAGATAAGCCCATTCATTTGATACCCATATTGAGGTAGGAAGCATAGATCGTAGAACCCAAGATGGGCCCTCCCAAACTTCAGGGCGCACGCAATCATGTCAACGTTGGGAAGACTGAGCTCACTCTTTCCGTTCTAGTCGGCTGCAGGACGCGGTGGACGCCGGACGTTCTTACCTATCATTATTCGTTGTCAACAACCAAAATAAGTACGTAGTAGTAAGTAGAACCACAGCAAATCTCGCCGCTAGCGATTATAGGGGTTTTATTTTATTTTATTTATTTGGTTACAAGTACATATGAACATACATTTCTTTTAAATACACTATGACAAAAAAAAAAGAAAAATATTTTTGTGGCGTACCCTAGACCCTGCACTAGGCAGTGCCTGTGTTGCAGAGTCTAGTCTCTTCCATTTTATCCTATATTAAGATTACAAAAACATGCAACTTAAGTAATAATATGCGTGTATTAGGCAGAGTGTGTATTTGAGTATTTGCTTGTGTGCGTATGTGAGGGTGATGGTGCGTGAGTGAATGTACAAAAGTATGTCTCTGGTCACTGTGCGTCTGTGTCTGTGTCTGTGTGTCTGTTGCAGAATCTTTTCTTACACTGATAAGTATTCTAATCATACAAAATCAACAACACATTGATCTACTTGTGTAGTGCGTGTGTGTTTGTGTGTACATGCGTATGTGTGTGAGAGGGTGTTTTTACTTGTGTGTATGGTGTGCACGATTACCTATACCTAATCCGGTTCGACAAAAATGTATATTTTTGTTATAATGTGTATGTTATAGTTAATGCTCTTCTACGTCCTATAAAGGTCACTTCGTTATATTAAGGGATCCATAAGAGTCTCAGTTTGATTGTATCCCAGTGATTTAAGATATTGTTCCACTTTACGCTTACATATAAACCTAGAATCTCTCAGAATTTGAAGTCTCCTGTCCAATACAGTATAAAGGTATACACTTTTATAAGCATAAGACCTCTGTGCGAAGTTAGTTGAGACCAACGGTAGTTGCCATTTGTGACGCCGCGTAGTACCCTGGGGATCTACCAGTGTAGTGAGAGCTGTTTTATGAAACCTAAGCGTGACAGCCATAATGTAAACCTGCCTTACGTTAAGATAATTCGTTTCGCGATACAAGTCATCAGTTGGATGTCTGAAGGGTTTTCTGTGAGCCACTTTTATGACTGCTCGCTGTGCGCGCTCCAGTTTAATTAATAGAGTTTTTACGGCAGATCCCCAGCATACAATCCCATAGCTTATCACTGATTGGCATAAGGCTAAATAGACCATTCTGAGCGTATCTGTGTCTGCAATTTGACTAAGGTTTTTAAAAATATGAATAAGTTTTCGTACCCTGTTGCAAAGAGATTCTACCTGTCCTGTCCATGCTAGTTTGTGGTCTATAATTATACCTAGATATTTCAGCCTATCAACTTCTTCAATTTTAGCACAATTGCAAGGAACTGCTTCATAATTTAGGCACCTGTGTAATTGCAACTGTATAGGAATTTTAGGTTTTGTACTTTGTGTTACCCGAAAACTTAAAAATTTTGTTTTATGTGTGTTCAATGTCAGAAGAATATTCTGTAACCAAACAGACACAGACGCAAGACCTTTTTGAGCTACATCCACAGCATCCTTCCAAGTGTCCCCGTAAAACAATAGAGCCGTGTCGTCAGCAAACGTCAGAATGCTGGTCTTTTTCAGTTTGAGATCGCAGAGCGTGTTGATGTACGCTAAAAAGAGAGTAGGTCCTAATACGCTTCCTTGTGGAACGCCGTAATCAATACTTGCATAACCACTAAACACATCACCAACTCGAACTCTTTGCTTCCGCTCTGTTAGATACGATCTGAACCAATCAAGTGGTAAGCCACGAACGCCTAGAAGTTCTAGTTTTTTCAGGAGAATAGGCCTTGAAACCGTGTCAAAGGCCTTGGCTAGATCTTAAAAGACCCCAACACATTTCTTACCCCTATTTAACTGACCAGCAATAGTATCAACTAATGACACAACTGCATCCTCTGTAGATTTGTGTCGGCGAAACCCATATTGGTTTGGTGACAAAAGACTGTTATTTTCTAAGTAGCTAAGTAGACGGTTGTTAATCACTCTCTCCAATACTTTGGAAAGAGTAGGTAACAAGGAGATTGGTCTATAATTAGTCACTAACTTTTTGTCACCAGCTTTGTAGATTGGACTTATAATGGCTATTTTAAGGGATCTAGGAACAATACCAGTCGCAATACTTAGATTGCATACGTAAGCAATTGGTTCAGCAAGGACATATTTTGTTCGTTTTAGCACATCGTTGCTTATTCCATCCCAACCAGAGGCTGAAGATGATTTGAGTTTAGTTATGATTTGAGCAATCTCTGTAGCGTCCGTTGGCGTTAAGTATAAGGAACAGGTAGGACTATCGCTTTCTGAAATTTCATCAGCTAGCTCTTCTTCTGATTTATTTACTTCTTTGAGAATATTACTAGCCAAATCTTTGCCAATACTAGAGAAGAAACCATTTACATGGTTTACAGAATCATACGCCAGTGGCTCCGATTGTAATAGCTCAGACGGATCCTGCTTACTTGCATTTAAACTACAAACATTTTTGACTGTTTCCCACAGTTTTTTGCTGTTGCTTCTACCCGCTCTTAGGGCATCACGGTTGTATTGTAATTTTAAATGTTTTATAAGATTATTACAACAGTTGCGATATCTTTTGTAATTGATAAGCAAAACTTGATCACTCGGATTCTTTTTGTACTGTATGTGCAACGCATCTCGTTTTCTCATACACTTAAGAATACTACTGGTCATCCACGGCTTCCACAAAAATTTCGAACTTTGTATCTTCACTAACTGAGTATTACTCTTAATGCAATTTGAAATCTTATTGATTAAAAGGTCAGCTGCAACTTCAACATCGCTGCAATTGTATAACATAGACCAATCAGTGATCAGTGTACTGTAAATTAGATATTAAATTATCAAAGTTGGTTTTACCAACGTGTTTTGATTTTTGTGGAATGGTTATGCCAGTTTCAAGTTTGGTCAAGACCGTGTAATGATCAGTTATGTCAGAATCACAGACAATTACTTCTGCTGATGATTTTGATTTTATTAATGAGTGGTCAAGACAAGTGTTACTATCCCGGGTAGGTAGGAGATGTCCAGGTACGAAACCATAGTGTGCCGTGACATCCAGTAGATCAATTGCCCTTTTATCTCTTGAATTCTGAGAAATATCAATATTTAGGTCACCTGTGATTAAAGCGTTTCCTACATGGAAACGCTTTAATCAATTAAGTTTTTTAATTAAAGCAATTTGAAACAATGTCTTCTAAGGATTTAATAAACTTTTTGGTACAGTGAAAAGAGGGGGAGCGATATATAGCTATAATGGTAAAGGAACCTTCAATTTTTATAAGTAAACAGTTTGCATCAACAAAACTAGGTTCTTGTATTTCAACCGAAATGTCATTTCTAGTATAAACCACAAGCCCATCGTTTTGATTTATATATTGGGTAGAATAATGACATGTGTAGTCAGGTATATGAGAAGGGTGATATGTGTCATTCAGCCTGCATTCAGTTAAAACAATCACATGCGGTAATAGTTCCAGCCTTCTAAGAAATAAAGAGAGAAAGTCTAAATTTTTTCTAATACTCCTTATATTTTGGGTAACTACAAGAAAGTGGTTACCAATGTCCCCAATATCCCCAATAAAGTAGATTGGTTATTTGTAAACCACTTACGATACACACAGAGACGCAGTTTATTACCAATTTCAAGGTGCTCAGGGCACATCTATTGTTTTATATCGATGGTAGGGAGCAGGTAGCAGCGCTTCCGCGGTGTTACTTGCGTAGTTCCTGTTCCCGTTGTTTTGCCGGAATAAAATATGCGTTCTTCCAGACTATAATCTACCAGTATTACAAATTTCAGCCCGATCCGTTCAGACGTTACGCCGTTATTTTTCTTTTGAAGTGAAAACTTCTTTAGGCGCGCTATAGACATAATTTTCGTGGGCTGTGAAATGAATTCATCAATCGTCACGCTTGGATATGACAATGGATCGGATCGGATATGAAATCTTCGGGTAAACTCGGTAAAAACGGCCAGGCAACAGAAACAGTAAAGAGTTTCGATTACCTACCTCCAACAGCCCAGCGTTTATCTCCAGATACCAGGACAACAGAAATATAAAAGAGTTGCGTTTGCCCCTAGGTACCAGTACCAGGGCAACAGAAACAGTAAAGAGTTTCGATTACCTACCTCCAACAGCCCAGTGTTTATCTCCAGATACCAGGACAACAGAAATATAAAAGAGTTGCGTTTGCCCCTAGGTACAAGTACCAGGGCAACAGCAAGTTTTCACTTCTATCGGCAGTTCCTATGACTGCCAATTTTTTTTTAATAGGGACAGAGCTTTTATTAACAAAACAAAATACAATGATAACTTCACTACGCCACATACCTAACTAACTACAATAAACATCCAGATATTGACATTCATTATATTAACATGATATACCCAATTATATTAAATTTCTGTTATCTTGTCGAACATTTCAAATAAACAAACTTTTTTTTGTTCTCATCATTAAATGTCTTATCAACCATAAATTCAAATTTAAGCGCGTCACTCGTAAAAAACCCATAAGCCAAAATGTGCAAACCTTAGAAGCATAAATATTTGGGTATTGAGACATAGGGTGCGTGAGGGCTTTGAGCTCATCTCATTTCCTTTCCGACCGCTTAGCGGACCAAAATGCTGTCATTGTAATGCCACCAGCATGCTGGGTACATTTCGAACTGATCTATCTCTGGACCTCCTTCAGTGTATGGATAATTCAGATGTACTTAGTGTAAGTAGTTAGTCAGATGTGTAGTCATCATCAACATCATCAACAGCCCACTAAACGTTCCCACTGCTGGGACTCGGGGCCTTCTCTCGCAAGGAGAGAGTTAAGGCCATAATCCACCACGCTGGCCCAGTACGGGTTGGCGGATAACACATGACTTCGAAAGATTCTAGGTACATGTTGGTTTCCTCACGATGTTTTCCTTCACCGTTTTAAGTTAGCGGCAGTTAGATGTGTAGTGCTGTCCTACAAATATTATAAATGTCAATGTTTGTATGGATGTTTGGATATTGCAATATGTGTTGCTCAATCACGTCGTAACGGATGAACGGCTGAAATTTGGAATACAGGTAGATTATAGTCTGGAAGAACATAGCCGTTTTATTCTGGCAAAACAGGAACTACGCGGGGAACACCGCGGGGCGCTGCTAGTATCGAATATTTAAATACATACATGAGTAGAAAACATTTACGTAGGTACCAATACATACATGAAGATTCAGTTAGCTACTTTCAAGAACATTTCGTTTATCTTGCTGTCTCTCGTCTCTTACAAATTACAACTAAACGAATAATTCACCTTTTCTCAAATTTGAGTCTATTTCACAATGAATTTCATACTCTACTTCGTCACTCCGAGAAATAATGAGTTTTTATTTACGCACTAAGCATCTCACAATATGATTTATTTATCTTGAGACTTCTTCAGCACAATATTAAACCTTCATTCATTTTATCGCTGTCTGAACGTAGCGCTAATATTATAAAAGGACGGTAAACTTGACTTCAAAGATTTCAAAAGATGAACTTAGCTAAATACTCTACTCCCCCTTAAATTAAATTTGCTTTTCTATCTATAAACAGCTGAAAACATAAAAACGACGCATTTGCATTTAGCATCTTCAAAAGTTATTACTAGGGAATTCCCTAGTAAACTACATATTCCAGTTCGTTTCTTCAAATGCGACGCATGCCGATCTATTTGATATTAGAAAAAGATAAATAATTATTGAAACTAAGGAGTCTTTTTAGAACTACTACGCAGAGGACGATTGGGATGACAGCAGGGTCAAAATATACCATTCTAATTAGTTCGTCAGGTAGATTATGGATACATTAATATGGGACGGCAAGCGTCAGATTTGCGCTGGAAGCCACTTTGGGATATTTGTGCATACCCTGTATACTGCATAGGGTGAGCAAATGATACTTTAAGTTATACCTAAGACATAGAATAGATAATACAGATAGAACGGACACTCCCCACCCCCCGCCAGTTTCAAGCTTCCTACCCCGCAAGGACGCGAGAAACACTCAACGAAGGGTTGTATCGGACGCCAATTTTCTATGAGAATACGACCATGACGCTGTGTTGCTGTGTTATTTAAATTTAGGTACCAATTTTTTCATCTGTTCAACGAAACAAGAATAACAGATTTTTAATTTCATAAGAATTTCTATAATATACTAGGATTGAATCGTTTTTCTACTGTGTTTTGATAAGTTCACAATTTTAAGTTAAGAATAAGAGATTTTTGATTTCATAAGAATTTCTACAAAGATTGAATCATTTTTATAAACTGTGCTACTGGTTAGAAGTACGCGCCAACACTGAACTCCTGTGACGAAATTATTAAACTCGTTGTTTTTAAACTGCGGCTTTCGTTAATCGTTGTGAAATACGTCAGTGGCGCCAATAACGTATGGTAACGAGTGATGGCGCGGAGTATAGTTCGCTTAGTCACTAGTGTTGCCAATTTAGTGGATTTTTTTACTGAGATTGCTACTATTCAGATTTATTGGTAAGTGATTATTTCTTAGCATTCAACCGACTCAAAAAAAAGAAAGAGGTTCCATATTAGACTATCTGTACTTTTATGTGCGTCCATGTATATATTATGTCGGTCAATAGTGAACAATGAATATAGGATTTCATCTAGTAGTATGCTTATTTAAGATTTCGCAACAACCGTTCATTAAAAGCAGTAAGAGGATACGAGTACATTGACTATTGCAATGGATAGTTCCAAAAAAAAATTAACGATATTTTTAAACTAAAACTTATTCAATAATTAACGGCTTTGACATTGACTTATAAACTTTAATGGTTCTAGTACTACCGGTACTACTACGATTTAGTTTAATTTTTAACCAACTTCAAAAAAGGAGACGGATCTCAATTCGTTTATATGTTTGTTACGTGATAGCTCCATTTATTGTGAAACAAAGGACATAAGCCCAAATCACATTGAAAAAACCCAGGTGCCACACCTGGGTTTTTTGATGTACCTCGGATTTTAAGTTATTAGTAATAATATTCTAAACTATCATCATCATCCGTTTGAGTGGCTAACCTGCGTTTTTTTGCCTGTAGAAGTTTTGTAGAAGTTCGTGTCAAAAGCTCGTTTTATGGAACAAAATATGTTGTATAATTTGGTGTTAATGATAGAAAAGTAATATATACCGGCTGAGTCATAAAGAGATATATCAAACAATGCACGAATATGCTTAGGTTCTTTTCGCGATGGGTGGCATTGGAATTCAAATTTAACGAGTGTAAGTAAAATAATTCATGATAATACGCTTATTTTTGGTAATGTACTTTGGACTTTGTATTCAATTGTCAGTATGCTTACATCGCGGGTCAAATCTGGACAAGTACTAGCACAAGCACAGCACTAGCATAGGCCTGGGATATGAGGCGTAGGTACTTGAAGAGAGGTATATGCTAAGATGTTATGAAGATAATGATGATGATTACATCGGATTGCAAACAGTATTGGTGAACTTTAAAAAAAACGCCTACAAAACTACACTGATAAAAAAACATGTTAGCCACTAATTTGGGTTATGGGAGTGGTGTATTTTTTTTTCCTAGAATATATTTACATACAATTATTAGATTTTTTTGAGATAAGATACAATTATTTTGTGCCGAGGTCAGATGAAAACAAAACTAAAAATTACTTTCGTTTATTTTTGTTCAAGTTTTTTATGATCGTCGTTGAAATTTGGTCAATTAAGTTTCTGAATTTAATTTGAAATTAAAACTGATTTTTGTTTATTCGGCGCAAATATGATTGTGATTTGAGTATAATAGACTCACTTACTATTCTCACAATACTTATTTAAAGTTTTATGCGATCCTTACTATAATGCGAATAAATAAATCACTATTTATCAATATACAAAAGTAATATTTTTTAAGCAATTAGGAATAAATTAAATCCGGAACTAGCAACATTATCTTTCCGGCCGGTTCGAGTTTGTTTACAAAATTGAATTGTGAGTTTTGAGTTGGAAAATCATCTTGTTTTACTTTACTGTGCTGACATGAGATGTAAATAATTAGTTTGTGCAGTGTATGATACTCTGATATACCTAGTGAACTGTGATGACGCCTTGCAACTTATGAACGTTGTTGTACCTAATCTAATGTTCTGTGACTAGCCTACCTACCTATAATGAAATGTGCGATATGTGGAGTGATTAATTAATATATTGTCAGAATAAAGTTTTCTCTTTGGGTAAGTGTACTTAACTAAAAATCAATTCGTCCATGGTACCTTTATTATCTCCTATTTTGTTTTAAATCTTCTCCCTTCTGGTTGTTGATGAAAGTTATATGTACCTACATTAAAGATCGAACAATAACTAGGTAAGATTATAGGCCACTTAATACAGGCAGGTGAACTCACGGGTCACAGCTATTCCATAAAATAATTTAGTAACCCTAGATGACACGCACGCATGCGTAAATGTGTTCGAACGACATATGCGTAGTTGTGTGAGTGTAGGTATGCCAACTGCACCGTCTGTATAGATTTTAGGCCGAGTGTCCGGGGTGTGCCTAAGAATTAACTTAGACCTAACAAGTTTGGCATAATCAATTTTCTAACAATTAAACTTATTAGTCATTATTACATTTTAAATTTCGTTATTCGGGATATATATCATTATCTTCTTCAGGCTATTATAGTCCACTGCTGTGACCATAGACCTCTGTCTTCCTGCACGTGTATGCCACTTTATTTTGATCTTCTGCTGAACATATCCATGTAAGATCCAAGACATTTATTGTCCGAGACTTTGTTTTTAATGTCATGACATTGACATTGTAGGTATACAATAATAATATAATTATATTTCAATAATAATACATTTTGACAATGATAAGTTAACAATTGTTTTATGTAACGTATCAAATATGAGACAAATGTATAAAATACGAGTACCTAATCATGTTACGAGTAGAAGTAATCATGAAAATAGCTACACGGTTCCACTGAAATCTTTTTTATAATTTCACTGTAAATTACGAGTTCCTATTTTTTTTTTAAATAAAGAGTGACGAGACGAACAGGACTTGTGCCTGATGGTAAGCAACATGCCTGCCACATAACAGCACAGTGACACGCAGCTATTGGAACATGAAGAGCCAAAATCATTACCTAGCACCGCACTGCGCTCGTCACCCAGAGATCTAAGTTGTTATATCTCTAAGCCCTGTAATTTCTCTGGAAACATTGCCCTTCCAACCGGAACACAGCAATGTTTGCACATTACTGCTTGGCGGTAGAATAATTGACAAAGGTGTCGTACTTCCCCAGGCGGACTGTGCTAAGAGTCCTACCACTACAAAAATACTATATTGGTGGATATAGATATAGTAATGTGCAAACATTACTGTGTTCCGGTTTGAAGGGCAATGTTTCCAGTGAAATTACAGGGCTTAGAGATATAACAACTTAGATCTCTGGGTGACGAGCGCAGTGCGGTGCTAGGTAATGATTTTGGCTCTTCATGTTCCAATAGCTGCGTGTCACTGTGCTGTTATGTGGCAGGCATGTTGCTTACCATCAGGCACAAGTCCTGTTCGTCTCGTCACTCTTTATTTAAAAAAAAAATAGGAACTCGTAATTTACAGTGAAATTATAAAAAAGATTTCAGTGGAACCGTGTAGCTATTTTCATGATTACTTCTACTCGTAACATGATTAGGTACTCGTATTTTATACATTTGTCTCATATTTAATACGTTACATAAAACAATTGTTAACTTATCATTGTCAAAATGTATTATTATTGAAATATAATTATATTATTATTGTATACCTACAATGTCAATGTCATGACATGTCATGCTCGTCTCGTCACTCTTTATTTAAAAAAAAAAGCTCTCCGTACGATCTCCCGCCATCTTCATCGCTATCACGTTGCAGTTTTGCTTATCATTATCATTGTCTTTTAGCGTTATTATAAATACATGAATACAATGTGCTTGTTAGTCATTTAATCATAGATCTAAAACATTTCTATTAAGTGCTGTATACAAGAGATTTCTAACAAGAGAGAAAAAAATAAAGAAAACTCGGAACGGACGCGGGACAATCATTTAATGAATTCACAATTTGCATGGCGACAACGACTCCGGGAAAAAAAGGAAATTTATAGAGCTGTAAAGAGAAACTTGGAAAAACGCAAATACATTTTCAATTTTATTTACAAGGGATTTACAATAATAATACATTGTTTTATTACTACTAGACATTTTACAATAAGATTTAAAGCCATTAACAAGCATAGTAATGGGTACTGCTATCGCTTAAAAGGATAAACTTCCACGCAACCTTTGTAGAGAAATGTGTACCTATATATTTTATGTAGTGTAGGTGGTGTTACTTACTTATCCTAAAAGAAATATAAGTAAACGGATTAGATTAAATATAAATAGAAAATATAAAAATGTAGCTAAATAAACACATATGTATATATAAACAATATAGATTTTGGAATCAATTTTAAACATTAATTTATCTGACCGAGAGTGGTTACAGGGTTCTCTATCAGTACGTTTTGGTGGCCTAGGGGCCCGCTCAGTGTCTGGTGTGGCTCTTCCTGCTTTTCTATCTTCGGTTCATAGCAATCAAAATTTAATTTTTAAAGTACTTTCGGAAATTCCTAACATATAAGAAATATCTCTGTTGACCGAAGCCAAGAATGCTTGGAGAGCATCGTGTCCAAATACTGATCTCCCTATAACTCCATCTTCGCAGCGATCATGGGACGGACCGATCTGTTTACAAGTGCGGAAACAATTACTCAATACGTGCTTAAGTTCTACAGATCGTGCTCGTCTCCTGGCTGTCGCTGAGTGGGAGTCGGGTTTGAGGCTCCAGGCTCTTCCATCGCCTCACACCGGAACGCTCATGGATTCCTCTAGTTTTCGTGTTGCCACCTCTCTCCGTTTGGGCGCATCGTGTTGTGCACCACACCTTTGCCAGTGCGGTGCTACAGTCGACCGGATCGGTCACCACGGTCTATCTTGCACCAGGAGTGCTGGACGTATACCTCGCCACGCTAGCCTTAACGATATCATCCGTCGGGCTTTCACCACTGCTAATTGCGCAGCTGTTTTAGAGCCGAGCGGCTTAGCTCGAAGCGATGGTAAAAGACCTGATGGAATGACTTTGATTCCGTGAAAGATGGGACGGCCCTTGGTCTGGGATGCAACCTACGTCGATACTTTGGCACCGTCTCATCTTTCTCGGACACAAGGTAGAGCTGGCGCGGCAGCTGAACAAGCTGAAGACCTCAAAAGGCGCAAATATTGCTGTATTGATAGCGGATACATGTTTGAGCCTTTTGGGGTCGAAACTTTGGGACCGTGGGGACCGAGTGCCAAGAGAATTTGTAAAGACGTATCCAAACGTCTTTGTGATGCAACTCGTGACCAAAATGCAGGCCTTTATTTTGCTCAGCGAATAAGTATTGCCATTCAACGTGCCAACGGGGCCAGCATTTTGGGCACGATTCCCACTGGCACTGGTATTTTAGATTAAGTTCGTGTACATTTTGTAAACATAATCTTATATATACAATTCTCATGTCACAGTGTTTGTTTCCTTACTCCTCCGAAACGGCTTTACTGATTTTAACCAAATTTTATATGCATATTCAGTAGGTCTGAGAATCGGCTACTAGCTATTTTTTATACCCCTAAGTGACAAGGGTTGTTCACACCAAAAATTTCTTTTTTAATTTTCAAACAAAAATTTTAATTTTTATTTTTTTTAAATGTGGCGTAAAAAATACATACAACCCTAAATTTTTACCCTTTTATCACCAACTCTTATTTTTTAATAGCCATTTTAGTAATTTAATCATTTTTCATCCCGCTCGATGACTTTACTGATCAATTATAGTCTTTTTAGGGTTCCGTAAAACGTAAAAACGGAACCCTTATAGATTCGTCATGTCTGTCTGATTGTCTGTCTGTCCGTCCGTATGTCACAGCCACTTTTTGCCGAAACTATGAGAACTACACTGTTAAAACTTGGTAAGTAGATGTATTCTGTGAACCACATTAAGATTTTTACAAAAATTAAAATAATTATAATAAAAATAGGGGTGCCCCCCATACTTAGAACTAACACTCAAAAAATATTTTTTCATGAAACCTACACGTGTGGGGTGTCTATCGATAGGTCTTCAAAATGATGTTTAGTTTTTTAAATCATATTTGTCTACACTGAATAATTTGCGCAACAAACACTTCCAAAGTGGTAGAATGTATGTGTCCGGGTCCCCCCCTCTAACTTCTAAAATAAGAGAGTGATAAAACTAAACAAAATATATATGACGTACATGCAAACTACCAACGAAAATTGGTTTGAACTCGATCTGATGAGTAGTTTTTTTAGTACGTCATAAATACTTGGCTGCTTTTATTTGTCAATGATTTTCACTCTATTTCAATCAAAATTTCCCGGAGCTTATGGCAAATCTAAGATCTATAATTTTAAAATGAATCGCAAATGTGTGTCGCACTCAACAACGCCGGGACCAATTTGGACAATGCTTTGTTTTAAATGTTCGTCGAAGTCCAAGGATGGTTTTACGGCGAGAAAAACAAGAATAATTGCCGGGAAAATTCTAAAAACAGCCCTTTTCTTTTTCCTATACAAACGTTTTCTAACTAAAATGTTAAGGCAATTTGAGCTTTATTGCTATTGAATAAAGTTCATATTAAATGAAGTGCTTTCCCATACCAACGTTTTCTAACTAAAATGTTAAGGCAATTTGAGCTTTATTGCTATGAAATAAAGTTCATATTAAATAACAGGCACTCGCTTATGTCTATGCAATATATGTGTGTTCCTAACGTCAAGGAGTCAATTTGCACTTTATTCCCGCTGTACAAAGTTCAAATTCCATCATGTCTATCCAAACAGTTGGAGGATAGGAGGATCTAATGTCACGTTCCAAAACCCACTCGGAAGAAACTCAACAAAAGCGATAGTATCGCGAACCAAATTAAATTGAATAATCACAAAACGTAAGACTCAATAGTACTGATGTTCAATTTGGTCGGCTCCACGATATTATTTACTTTGATTTAGTTTCGGCACGCGATATAAATGCGTCAGTTTTCACGTCACTACCTATATCAATCAAGTGTCAGTCAAACACAAATCGCGTTACCAAAAGTGTTTATTGACTAATCCACATAGATCCATTAATTTAAAAAAAAAAGTGTTTTATTATTTTGAATTATTGATTTAATATCCCTATCTGTGCAAAATGATTGGAATACACACGTTTGTGCTGTGGAGTGCAATATTTTTGGAGTAAAACTAACGGACAGAATACGAAACACCATACTGCGTTCCAAAACCGGAATAGCCAATGTGACTCAAAAAGCAGCCAATTTGAAAGTGAGATCGGGCTGGACATGTTTGCTGCATGTCGGATGATTGTTGGGCCAAAATTATCACGCGTCACGCGGAGGCAGCCAGATTGCAAACGACGACGCGGCAGACCAAAGAAACGATGGCAAGACAACCTTCCCAAATATCGGAAAGACTGGACTGTATTAGCTATAGAAAGGGAAAAATGGAAGGAGGGTATGGAAGCCGTTGTCCAATATTGGGACAAGACAGCCACATGATAAATAAATATTTATACCTAAAGTAAATAAGATAGATGCAAATGAATTAAATTTCAAAATTCAAGAACAATTAATTATAATAAATAATAAATAATAATAAAAAAATTCAAGAAATTACAGGAGAACTGAGGATTTATAAATCAGTTGATTCGATTCAAGATGATGTCGTCAACAACTACCTATCCACCGGAATTTTAGAACTCGCTGGATTTTCCAGGATTGCCACCTCATACCCAATCTTCAAGTTGGATCGGTAGTTAGCTACAAAAAATACTGAACAACGTGAAGCATTTATACTGAAAGGAAAGTATAAAGGAGAAGACGTTTTGATACCACGCATCCCAATGATTCCGACTGATGCACCATTTGAGTTTAAACGACTACAGTTTCCAGTGCGGCTTGCTTTTGCTATGATCATAAACAAGTCCCAAGGGCAACCTTAACACGCTCAGCGCCAAGTCCTGGAAATACTACCAAATTTTGACAACTTTTAATTTTTATTTTTTTAGTGTTGTGAGTTGTGAGGTGTTAAAATAGTATAGAAAATAATCACACCACCTCCCCCGTCATCCCTTTTTTACCGGTGCGTATATTTTTTTATACACGTGGCCTGGGAAATACTTTAAGGTATATAGATAAACTATTCCCCAGGCCATGTGTATCAATAAGGAAACACATTTCGTAAAATTATTTATCTGTGTTTCTCTTTTGAATGCACATTTATTATTCAACCAAATAGTATCTCAAGAAACTTACTATCACTCAATTCAGGGAACAAATAATTGTAGTTTTACTAAAACGATCTGCTCAGTTAGCCGGAGATGAAGTGCCATTAGCCTCTATTATGACAAGAAGACCGTCTAATAGAAAACATTATCTCATAAGTAACAAAGTTGGAGAGAAAATTGTACGCTGAAGATATGCAGAGGTGTTAAAGAGTTTGTGGTATTAATCTAGAAAACCCATGATTCTCACATAGTCAATTGTATGTTGCATATTCCCTCCCGTGTTCGAAAACCATCAGATTTGTTTGTCCATGTGCCAGGTAATCAAACAAAAACATCGTATATCACAAAGCACTACAAAGAAAATAAATCTGATTTTTGGTAATAACTTGATTAACAATTAAGGGTTTCATCATCATTATCAGCCTATTTAATATTCGTCCACTGTTGGACGTAGGACTCTCCTAATGAACGCCACAAGGTGCGGTCTTCTGTATTCTGCATAAAGGGATTACTTGCTTTTAAATGCTTATATACGTTGAAGTAAAATGTTATTAACTGTATCAAGTTTCAACAGTATAGTTCTTACAGTTTCAAAAAAAATGGTTGTGACATACGGATGGACAGACAGACAGACATGACAAACCCATAAAGGTTCAGTTAGTAGTTTTACGGAACCGTAAAAATGGATCTTCAAAATGTATGTACGCTCATAACTTTTGAATGACTGCACCAAATAGGATGATTCTTTGTTTGTTATTGTCGGGACAAGATTTGTACAGCAGAAAGTCTAGAAAATGTAGACGAAAAAATACATGGTGGTACGAAGTTCACCGGGTCAGCTAGTAGTTGTATATATAATTGATACTTCTTAGTTATTTTAATATTATTTTGTAAGTTATTTTTGGTTAAAATTAATTTGAATTATTTAATATAGATTAATTTTATAAAGTAGGTATCTACCTATTGGGAAGAAGAAATAAATTAATATTGAAAAAGAGGTTCTTGAAAATTGGAAGGGATTTAGACTGTCTAATAGAAATAGAAACATTACACAGTATAACATTACAGCCTATACCGTGAATGATTAAAACAGTTTGTTACATGTATTAAGTATGGAGACGAGCAAGACATGAGTAAGTCTTAGATGGCTACGGACAAACTTTGACGTTGCGCCGAATACACAGGACCTTAACTTGTCTAAACCTACTACGCCTAGTCATAACTTAGTTGAAGTAGTTAGTCTTCTTAAAACCGCAAAGTTGCCGTTCCCATAATTTATACGAAATTCAAAGTCAATGCCCTATTTGGTGTTGTGTGTGAAATGTCCACGTATATAAATATATTTATTTATTCGTAAAATTAGTATTGTTCCCATTTATAAAATTGGTAGGATCTATTTCTCTAATTACATATTATTTATTTATCTATTTACATATATACTTACTTTTTTTAGCTCCGTAATCCGTAACACATCATTGTAATTAAATATTAGTATTTTATTATGTTCATATTTAAGTAAGTTTATAGTTGTGGTCTTTCGGTATTTAAAATAATAATAAAAATATATCTACTACCATCATCTTGTCTGTTATTATTTTGGAGCTGTCTTTTTTCTTTAAAAAATGTCTCATTTCTCAAAAACAGAAAAAGCTATAGGATTGCCATAAGCAGTTATGTTACGTCGTAAAAGTGGCCGCGCTGTACTGCGTTTAAAATTGTAATCAGTTTTTATATTACTTTGAGTCTAAAATGGATAATTTGTAATAACTAGTGAAAAGTTTTTGTGATTAAACGCAACATAATTGTGGCTTTTATGAAGCAAAATGAGAACACTGTTGAAAAATTTATGTTGAGGTTACGAGTAATGTTGTCATTAAATAAAATACTTTGTATTTTACGAGGAGCTTAGGGCTGTATTCCAAACATCACGCCGTTCAAGCCGAGGTAGTCAAGTGGTTAGGATGTACAGTTCACTGTGAGCTCGTAGGTTCTAATCCCACCTGCACTTCTGAGTATTTTTGAAGTGAAAACTTCTTTAGGCGCACCTAGACAAATTTTTCGTGGGGTGTAAATTGAATTCTACCGTCACGCTCGGGTATGATAAGACATGTTCGGGTAAACTTGGGACCTTGGCGATTGGGCATCTAGAAATGCGTCAGCCAATGGGAAATGCTGAAAGAGCGTGGCCTCGCCATCATGGCATGGCCATCTAGAAATGTGTGAGCCAATGGGAAATGCTGACGCATTTCTAGATGCCCATGCCATGATGGCGAGGCCACGCCCTCCGGTTACACCCGTGTAGTTTCCAAGGTACAAATATCAAATTCTGAGTTACAAGTGTTCACTTCTATCGGCAGTTCCTATGACTGCCATTTTTTTCTAAGTGTAGATGTACAAGTTTGTCATCATCACTGGCTATAATGGTGGAAGAAAACGTCGTGAGGAAATCGACATGTTCCACACTAGGTTATGGATGTTGGCCTTGACTCTCTCTCGGCGAAAGAAGGCCGGAAGTGAGAATATTTAATGGGCTGCTTAAGCTACACAATCTTTAAGCTAGTCAAAATGCTTTCAAAATTTTAAGTACAGTCAAATCGTAGCTAATTCGGTGTAGGTAGGACTCTTTGCAGAGTCCGCCTAGGGAAGTACCACACCTTTGCCACTTATTCTAGGTGGAATTAGTAATTTGCAAACATTACTGATGCCTTCCGATTTGCAGGGAAATATTTCTACAGAAATAACAGGGCAAAGAACTAAATCACCTTATGTGTTCAGGTGACGTATGCAGTGATTGTCTGGAAATATAGTATTACTTTCTATTTCTATCTTATAAAAATATGTGATAGAGCTTCCAAGCAAAGGCTAGTTTCACATTGAAACGTTTATCCAAAATGTAAAATTTCTTATGTAAATTTGGTTAATTTTTTCATAAGATTTTCGATTACGTTTATCTTAGAACTTCACCTTTAAAACAGGAATACAAATTTCACCGTGAAATCGCAAATACCGTCAGTTTAGAATCAAACGTGTGAGATTATAATACTAAAGCGGGTTAGGTTAGTTTATAATCTAACACCGTTATGCCGGCGACACACGTAACGATTAATCTGTGCAAACCAATTTGCGCAGATTTATCGATCGTGTGTATGTCAAATCGTTTCAGATTATCGTTGAGCGGCGGCAGTTGCAATTTTTGTTAGATAAATTGTCGTCGATTGTGTTTGAACAGTTTTATCGTCGCGTGTGTATGGTGGTCGCTCAGTTTGGCAGTACTTCGTGGACCTTCTACTTTGCTTTTCTTTATTAGTGGAGCAACAAATGATAGCAGGTTTATGTGTGTTTCCTCATTCTTCCTCAAGTAATTATGCCAATATTTTGGAGCAAACTTCGACTCATTTAATAAGTTGGTATGAGAAAATAGCTTCATTTTCATTAGCCAGTCTTTACGCCTTACACTCCGCGCCTTTTATTTTCAAACACATAACCAGGCGTAATATCTCAATTGCGTCATCTTCCACCGTGGATGACATGTTTCTTGCGTGAGCTTCTGCGGAGAACTGAAGATCGACGCAGATATCGGAGGCGTGTAGAGACACTATGGACGTTCGATTTATCTGCACAGTCAGAAATCGCTATGTGTGTAGCCGGCATTAGACTATAATCTGATGGTGTTGTCAAATTTACAGCGACATTACATATTATTGTAAAGTTACATCTGAATCCGATTCGATTGAACGACATAACAGGCATTTGTCCAAACAACCACTCGCACATACTTTTTGTATTTTTTTTATTTGGCGTTTTTATATCGAGCAGCTCTATAAATTCCGAAGGTAATGAAGGAAGTCGTTCGTAATCTCACTCTTGTCTCTCTTATTATTGGTGTCCCTTTTGTTCTGGCTTTAAATTAAAGGTTATTGACTCTTACTTTTCCCGTCTGTCTCGAAGTAGTCAGTATCCCGAGTACCTGATTAATTAAAATGTGGTGGCGTAGTGTCGAGAATGTCCGATTTCTCCATGAAGTCGTAGCTTCGAACCCCGCTATCGATAAATCCGAAAATGCTCAGAAGTAGGTACATGTTATGTACTTCTGATTACGAGTATTTTCAATCCGCGAAATAAGAACGTCTGGGATTTCTTTAATTATAAGTTTGACGATGTGTGTATTTGTCTGTCCATGGCATCGTAACTCACGAGCGGTTGAACCAATTTTGATGTTTTTTTTAGTTGAAAGGTGAATTAGTTGGTTTTAGCTATGTTCAATATGTTATACAATGATATACAATATTCAATATGTTTACAAGGTATGTTATATGTTCAGTGAAAATGTGTTCAAGATGGCCGCCGTTACAAAATGGCGATCAGTGTCTTAACGTTGAAGTAATTAATTATACATAGAGCCATACTACATAAATATCAGTAGAGCAGATAAACCCAAAAGTCACTCTTTACTGTAAAAATATGTTTAGTTAAAGTTTAGTATATGTTATAGTTTAGAGTAACGGAACAAGCATGATATAATATGATATATGCCAAGAGATAAGCAACATGCCTTCCCAAAACAGCAGAGCATCACACAGGTATTGGAACATAAAGAGTTCAAAACATTTAAGCACTCCACAGGGCTCATCACCCAGATATAATAGATAATAAATGATCTCCATACCTTGTATAGTATATTAATTTTTTGGCTTGCATAAGCAATATAAAGTAGAAGTTCAGAATCGTCGGTTATACCTAAACGATTAAACGTGCAGAGCGAATCGAATTCGCGATTTGTATTTCCTCTTACCTTCGACCAAGTCGGACTTTAATTTAGGTAATTTTTCGTCGGAAAAGTCGGTTCAGCGGTCAAAAGGAATGATTCCATTTCAGTAGATGTTCTCTCACGTACTTGTGGTAGTCGCATTAATTAAATGCAAGCCCCCGAGTCCATTTTACGAGCCCCCACAGAGTGAACTCGTTTCGTTTATCCGCTTCTACTCATAAGCAATTACTTTGCCCAAACGACTTTCAGAGCTTGAGCGTGGAAAGAAATTAAGCTGCGTGGATTTTAGGGTTTACAAGTTTAATAGAGGTTAGCGGTTTAGTGTGGAGTGTCAGGTGTGGGGTAATGTGCAGGCTGCACGGCGCTGCGATGCATAGTAATGAAGCGGAAGTATCAGGGAGCGTATGCCGCAGACGGTGATAGATACTGCTACTTTACTTTATATTCTGAGAGCTGATAATTCGGAATATTATGTATAAGTAGTACCTGGATGACCGAGCTCTGCTCGATTTAAACATGGAGAAATGACGTTTTCTAAAATGAAACCCAGCTGGATAGAACTATCGCCCCCGAAATTAATTTCATGAAAATTGTGGGAGCCATGTTCGAGATTTAGATTATATGTACATACATACTAGCAGCACCTCGTGGTTTTACTCGCGAAGTTCCTATTATCTTTATTTTTCCGTGATGAAAAGTGTCTTTCTGTCTTTTTAATTCATTCCGATCCGTTCACACGTTCCGACGTGATTGAGCAACAAACATCCTAATTACTACACTTTCGCATTTATAATATTAGCATGAGTAGGATACATTCTTAAATAAATGCGAAAGTTAGGATTTTTTGTCATCCATTTTTTTTATTATGGGATCAGGAGCGGGGCATTGCTTACTACTTATTAAAATATTAGTGGGATTGGGAGTGTCTAATTCAACTACATCTGCGATTTACACTAACTAGCAGCAACTCTATTTAAACTGCATTTGATGACTGGTTTTTAAACTCGAGTTTAACGAGGAGCAAACAAAAGATACGGTGCGGGGTTTAATCATACCGATAGCTTCTTCCGTGAAACTAAGGTAGTTAAACGAATACTTAAACAAGTTTTTACGAGGCGATTAGGGGAAGTGCACAGACTCAATTACGGAATAAAACAATATGCCGTTTATAAAATAAACTTCATTTATGAGTTGTTATTGAGTTTTATGTCTCTGTCATCTAATATTTTTGTTATTAACAGTAAAACTTTTCCTTATATCTTTGAGAGATTTCTCTTGACGCACATTTGGAAAGTTTTTTTTTCAAGGGAAATCTTCTTTGGCAGTGGTTGGGGTCGCGTAGTGGCGTAGCAATGTAGCGTCGTATTGGCGTTATGCGCGAACGCTTTCTGGATGGGTTACATCTTGTGAGTTGACGTCACCGATACGCGTAATAGCAGTATGCTCGTATCTATAGTTATACAGGTGTGTGTTGAAGGGCAATGTTTCCAGAGAAATTACAGATAGATATCAGAGATATAGGTAATATCTTGGATCTCTGGGTGACGAGCGCAGTGCAGTGCTAGGTAACGATTTGGACGCTTCATGTTCTAATAGTTGCGTGTCACTGCGCTGTTATGTGGCAGGCATGTTGCTTACCATCACGCACACGTCCTGCTCGTCTCGTCACTTTATACTATAAAAAAGTGCTGTTTAATTCTAAGCTCTTTATAAGTTTTCACTTCTGTCGGCAGGCAGGCAGGCACTACACTAGTACCTAGGTAGTAATATTTAATAGTCCATATTTTTATTGCCTAGGGATGAAGACCACATATCCAAAAGAGTTTTGAATATGAATGTAGATGGATGCTGTGGTAGAGGCAACCAAAAAAACTGTGGATGGATTGTGTGAAAGAGGACACGAATATGAAACGAGTTAGCATCGATTTGCCAAATGATAAAAACAAATCGAGGAAACGTACATGTTGTACCGATCCCACAAAGTCAAAGTCACAGTACTTTATTCATAAATGTACAATTTACACGTCAATTAATAAAAATTAAAAACATAAAAACAAAAGAAAGAGCATACAAATTGTATACATTTTCAAAGTTTAAAATGACTACTTTACTGTATTATAATAATTATTGTACAGAAAACTGTCAAGCATTATACAGATAATGCAATCCACGAAGACGCGCCCCACCATTTTTTGGTTTAGGGGATCGCGTTTGCTCCGAGCTTCAGTCGCGAACCATTCACCAGTCATTGTAGTGTGCGTGTGCATTCATACGTAATTAGTGTGTACCGATAACACTCAAACATTGACGGAAGCTTGCACACATATACTACAAACGGTTAGGAGGAATCACAGAAATCTAAATAAATATTATTTAGATTTCTGTGGGAGGAACAGTGGGGCGCGTCTTCGTGGATTGCACTATCTGTACAAGTTATTACACATAATGTGGGATAAGGGTAGGCGAATGAAAAACTTAATATTTTTATTGTTATTTTTGTTTTATAGCACAGAGTGACGGGACGCGCCGGACACGTACCTGATTGTAAGCAATACATTTGCCCATAACAACACAGTGTCAACTATTACCATTGTAACAAGAAAAGTTCAAATCATTACTTAGCGATGTACTGCGCTTGTCACACAGGTGTTTACTACAAACCTTTGTATAATTTGTTTTCTTTTCTATGCGAAAATGTTCCGCAATAAAACGCCATAGGTACTAAAAAAGGGTCAATGGAGTACATGATTATAATCTCTAAAAAGAATCCACAGCGAATCGGAAAACGATTGTTTGCGTAGAAAACTGCAGGTGAACTCAACGTTCAAGACACTCGTGTAAGAAGTTCGGGCTAACTTGGCGCATCTCGCGAAATGTGTGTTCGGACAAACTCAGTCTGCACTTCCATCGAGTTCTCTTCAGACCAAAGTTGCTATCGAAAAATCTCAAACTGCCGAGGAATACGCCGAATATAATATAATGTCACTGTAACATTGTTTACCTACCATTAGATTAACTACGTTCGATAATCCTCTCAAACATCCAAATATCCAAACATCCATACATTCACATTTATAATATTAGTAGGATTTATTCTATGACGTGTATGACGTGTACACATGTTACATTCTGCTTAAAATTTGTTTAATGTATCTCAAACATCATTTCATCATCATCATCATCATCATCATCAGCCGCAAGACGTCCACTGCAGAACATAGGCCTCCCCCCTAGATTTCCACAACGAACGGTCCTGCGCAACCTGCAACCAGTGGTTTCCAGCGACCTTTGTGAGGTCATCTGTCCATCTAGTGGGAGGCCGTCCAACACTGCGTCTTCCGGTTCGTGGTCGCCACTCGAGAACCTTTCTTCCCCATCGGTTGTCAGTTCTGCGAGCGATGTGTCCTGCCCATTGCCACTTCAGCTTAGCTACTCTTTCGAGCTATGTCGGCTACTTTCGTTCTTTTACGAATATCCTCATTACGGATTCTGTCACGCAAAGAGACTCCGAGCATAGCTCTCTCCATAGCTCGCTGTGTGACTTTGTGTGACAAACATCATTTAACGTTTTGCAATTAACTCCCCAAACGGACTCTGCAAAAAGTCCTAAGACTACAAAACTGCCGGACATCACAGCAATTTTCGTATATATGGCAGCTCTATTCCAGAGTTCGCATGAATCGAACATTAGAGCTCAGAAAATGCGGGCATTCGTTTGCCCAGTCCCTGTATGGCAGCAAACGAACCGAGCTTTTACAAAACTAACTTTCTAAATTCAAAATCACTCTGTAAACAGACTAGATCCGTGATTAGCTGACGAGTGAATACCGTTCCACCAAAACCGAGCTATGCAAAACCTGAAAAGCCAGCATTTTGTTAAAGGATTTTAGTCTAAGCCACTTCGGAGTGCGGCTAGGATATTGAAAAAGGGTTGAATAGCTCAGCCTTATTATAGAAGTGAACTCGTTCAAGTGTGACGTTGATAGTGGTATACGTTCACGAGCGCTGTAAAATTCAACGTAAAATATGAGTTATAGAACAGATTGCAAAGAGAGGGTGTACCTACTGAGATAAAAAAGACACGTTAAAAGTTGCGGCTAGCACGGCGACTGCTGATCTGGAGCTCCTGGTTCGAATTCCACATGCACCACTGTCTTTTCGATATCATGTGCATAATACTACTACATAATACTAGAACATCATATGCGCTTACTACAAACAGTGAAGAAAAACAGCGTGAGGAAACCGGCTTGTTCCAAGAATCTTTCCGAGGTCATGCGTCACTTACTAACCCGCGCCGGGCCGCGTGGTGGATTATGGCCTTGACTTTTTCCTTGTGAGAGAAAACCTCCAGGCCCAGTAGTGGGAACATTCAGTGGGCTGCTTATGTATATATTACTATTAGTACCTGGATGACCGGACCGAGCTTTGCTGAGTTTTATTGTCTGAAAACACGGATAAAACGTCGTGTTTTTAAAACTAAAAAGTACAACTAGCTATATCGATTTATCGCGCCGGAAACTCCCTGCATACAACATTTCCTGAAAATCATTTTTTCGTCGTGTCCGATTTTCAGATTATGTAAATATAATACACGAATATATAGATGACCTGAATATCATCATACATACAGGACTTGCTCGTTTAAAGGTATTAAAATAAATTAATATCATATCTACCACAGAACCGATAACCAGCGGAGTAGACGTGTTCTTGAATGGAGGCCGCGAATTGGCAAACGTAGTTAGGACACCCTGACTAGATGGAGTGACGTTATATGGAATACAGCAGTCAATGGATGGAAACGTCAAGCTGATGATCGGACTGAGTGGAGAGCCATGGAAGAGGCCTATGTCTAGCAATGGACTTAGATGAGTGTGCGGCTGATTTACATGATCTAATACCACCTTGTCCTTTTTTCTATCGGAATGCTCGAAGCTCGAAAAAGCGACATCGTTTCATGGTTGATGTTCCAAAGACGCGAACGAAGCAATGTGACTCTACTTTTGTGATAAGAACGTCTAGGCTGTGGAATACGTTGCCTGAGAGGGTTTTTCCCGATGGTTACAATCTTTGTGTCTTCAAATCGTGAGTGAATCGGTTTTTTTCTAGGTAAACACGCTCCATCGTAGACCGCATCGTCGCTTAACATCAGGCGAGATGGCGGTCAAGTTTAAACCTATAAAAGTAAAAAAAAAAAGATAAACTGATTATGATGATGATCTACTTACTACATTTATTTTAAAAGTTTGTAAAGACAACGATTAGAGTAAATATGACTGGATCAGTTAACGTTATTTAATTCGCATGTCTCTTTGCCCTCACTTTGCTACTACCGCACAGCCCCGTTATAATTTCAAAGGCCGTTCTTGTTTTAGACGTCAGCAGAGTCAAAATCTTGAACCTTTCCGTATCCCGTAAATCCGAACCTAATGTCCACTTCAAACTAAGCACAATGGCACAACAAGTCGAGTTTCGAGCAATTCCCAACACATAATTTCGGGCCTGAACCATGGACGTATAAAAACAGTCGAACGTAGTCTCGCTAAAACAAAACTGCAGGTCTGCTACGAAGTCCGATAAACGATATATCGGCCGAACTTATGAAGTTTCCGACCACGAAAGACAATCGGTCGGTTGATCAGATCGGCCGTTTCGTTCGATCCGACCCTCATCCGACCTAAGTCTATAACTTCCGACCCGAAATGTATCGATCCAAATGTTTTTCGAGGTAGGCTATAATCCGATTCAACTGTCGGTCGGATGCGATCATTCGGAGTTTGTTTTCGTAGTAGACCTGCTGTGTCACTAGAGTCGGACACATTTTCACGTGTGTGTTGTCAGGTTGGCACTGATAGGCGGACACGCACACATACACATAAGTTTGCGCGTGTAATGGCCCACTGATGTAATATTTGAGCGTGCCAGCCTGTATATGACAGGGCACATGTGCATATTATGTAGCCGACTCTATGGGCACAGTTTTTGTTTTAGCGAGACCACGTCCGTCTTTTTTTATACGTCCATGGGCCTGAACACGATTGCGGGTAGGTTTATCTGAGATACGGGGAATGGCGGACAAAGCTCGCGAATAAATCTGTTTGATTGCCGGCGCTGACGGCGTGACGTCACATGTAACTATTTTCCAAATAGTCTGACTGGGGGATGTATTTGTTTCCATTTGTAACAGCTGCTGTTGTTAGTGGTAGCTGTTAGTTACGAACATGTTATGTCGGAAAGTGTGTAATATTTTTCAGAAATACTGCTGTATTCTGAATATTTATTGAAAGCTTTTGTGAGCCAAAATACTGTCAAATTTCAGAGTAAATTGTGTTAACTTTGGTGGTTAAGAGGTAAGAGGGCGTTTTGACAAAAACGTATACACCTCTACTCACTTTGATTATTCCGGAACATTCCATTTACTGACCGGATTTTATACCAAATTTGTTTTATAGTGGTAACATTTGTTTCGATACAAACATAGGTATAGACAAATAGTAGTAATAATTATAAAAAACTTTTGTGAAAACGTCGAAGATTCCAACTCCAAGTGCATATCTGAGTATTTTTTCAAGTATAAATCTATAACAGTCCTACCAATTCAACCTTAATAAAAACATCCTAAATAACTGATAACCTAAGTAAATTTTGGTACATATATATTAGCTCCAAAGACACGAATGAAGAGGTTTAAATACACTTTCGTAATAAGAACGTCTTAGGTTTGGAATGGCTTGTCTGAGTGGGTATTTCCTGATGGGTATAATCTAAGTGTCTTCAAGACTGGAGTGAACCAGTTTCTTCTAGGTTATCGCGCTCTTTTATGGACCGCATCGTCGCTCAACATCTGGTGATATGGCGGTCTAGTGTATTGTCGATAAAAAGACATTTATTATATTTATTTGTAGTGGTATGACTCTTGGCAGAGTTCGCCTGGGGAAGTACCACACCTTTGCCAGTTATTCTACCGCCAAGCAGTAATGTGCAAACATTACTGTATTCCGGTTTGAAGGGCAATGGTTCCAGAGAAATTACAGGGCTTAGAGATATAACAACTTAGGTCTCTGGGTGACGAGCGCAGTGCAGTGCTAGGTAATGATTTGGACTCTTCATGTTCCAATAGCTGCGTGTCACTGTGCTGTTATGTGGCAGGCATGTTGCTTACCATCAGGCACATATCCTGCTCGTCTCGTCACTCTTTAGTTTAAAAAAAAATGTTTAAATAAAGGCGTGGCACTATGCTGTTATGAAAAAGTGTTGCTTACCATCAGGCGCACGCCTTGCTCGTCGATGTAGTAAAAAAAAGTGTAACAGTAGGTTCATTACAAATGCCAAAATCGCCAAAAAATGCCTCGTTCCTTTATGATTAAATTGACTTCAAAAATAAATGTATTAATTCTAGAGAGGCCAAGTCACGGACAAGAACTAGAGAATAATTTATGAGAAGGTTCATATTATTATTTTTCTATTTACAACAAAATTCAAAACAATGCCACAGGGATTGCAGTTTTCTAATAAACTATACCAATAAATTCTCGCGTATACAATCCGTGCAATAAATTATTTGTTCAAAGTTAATCCCGGAAGAAAATCGAACAATACAACAATTTTGTCCGAACAAAATGTTACTACTACTATTTCTGAAGTTATTTAGAAATACATATTGGCAATGTTACAAAACCACATTGAGAGTAAAATTTAAATGTTGTACATAAAGTACGAGTAAGTAAGTAATTTAAATGGTGAACGTAAAGTAAAGTAAAATTAAAACGTTGTTTAATTTGTCAGTAAGTCTGTTAATTTGGTAGTAAGAGCTGTAGATCGTGGGTTCGATTCCTCCACAATATAAATGTTTGTGTGATAAATATAAATATTTATAAAAATACTAGCTGACCCGGCAAACGTTGTTTTGCCATATAAATTATTTCTAGGTAATTTCTAGTGATAAACGATAATTGATCAGTTATCGAGCGGGATGAAAAATTATTAAATTACTAAAATGGCTATTAAAAAATAGGGGTTGGTGATAAAAAGGTAAAAATTTAGAGTTGTATGTATTTTTTAATGCCACATTATAAAAAAATAAAAACAAAATTATTGTCCAAAAATTAAAAAAAAAAAATGTAGGCGTGAACAAATCTATTTTTCATACCTCTATGTGTAAGGGACACATAGAGGTATGAAAAATAGCTAGTAGCCGATTCTCAGACCTACTGAATATGCATATAAAATTTGGTAAAAATCAGTAAAGCCGTTTCGGAGGAGTAAGGTAACTAAAATTGTGACAAGAGAATTTTATATATTTAAGAAGATAATAAATTCATACCACAAATATTTTTATTTCTCACTCAAATATTTGTAGTGTCTATTTATACGTTTATTGCCCGTGTTACTACGAACATGTCCAGTAGTACGACGGGTAATTTATTTTTACCCGCCATACTACTACACCCATTATCAGATAGGTACCTTTTATGCTACAACAAAATTACACCATTACTTGTACCTCGTTAGAATTAACACTAATATTTTTGGTAACTATTAGCAAACGAGACAAGCGGGACATGTGCCTGGTGGTAAGCAACATGCCTGCCGCATAACAGCACAGTGACATGCAGGTATTGGATTATGTAGAGTCTAAATCATTACCTAGCACTGCACTGCGCTCGTCACCCAGAGATCTAAGATATTCAATCTCTAAGCGCTGTAATTTCACTGGAATTCAGTTGTGTATCGTTTTTTTTTTGTTTAGATCATATTTTAGAGGTGGTCGCATACAATTTTTATTGAAATTGGTGTGGCGGTGTTTGAAGTATCGACACACAACTAAAATTTGCTTACCTGGACGACGTTATCGTGGACTTTCCAAAAAAAAAAATGAAATTTCGTAGAGTGTGCTTCGTGAGTTAAATTTTAAATTGAAGTCATTCTTTGTTTTTTTTTGAAAAATTAAATGATTGACCACAACGTCGATATCTTACAGACGAGTTGACGGCCAAACGTAATTATTGTTTAAACGAAAGAAGCCTATTCTGAGACCAACCATTTTTTTTTACGGTTATAGTATGACAAGACGAGCAGGACATGTGCCTGATAGCAAGCAACATAACACTGCACAGTGACATGCAGCTATTTGAACAGGAAGAGTCCAAATCATTACCTAGCACCGCACTGCGCTCGTCTACGGAGATAAGGTGTTTTATCTCTTAGTCTAGTAATTCCTCTCTAAACATTGTCCTTCAAACCGGAACACAGTTTGCAGGACAATGCACACTACTGCTTGGCGGCGGAATAACTGGCGAACGTGTGGTTCTCTGATTCTGAAACGGGCTTTGTTTAGCCCACTACAGTAAGCTTTCCATAATGTTCTACAAAGATTCATAATATATTTTTAATTGGTTCATTACACAATTTGACACCGCGCCGGTGCACGGTTTGCCGTAATTAGGCGTCCGCTGGCACGCTCTGTTCTGCGATTAGAAAAACGGGACGTAATGACTGTCTAATTAGGTATTTTTTGTTAACATGAAATGGAGTTAAATGGAAAAAGAACAGCTAATGTTTTGGAACTCTCGCATCTCGCATAGGTATTTGTTCTGTAGGTAATTATTGTGGTGTTTTCAACTAACAGGCTTGCCAGCAAATTAGTTTACATAAATATAAAAAAAAAAACAAATAGAAATCGTGTTTCTTCAAACTGTTTGATACAGAAACAAAGATTGTAAAACCTAAGAAAAAAGGAAGCGTAAATCTTTCATTAAGGGGGCGCCTAAAGCCAGAAAACGAAAAAATGACATTTTCGACGCCGCTCACTGAAGTTAAGAAACTAAAAACTATGACAAAAAAAATATTGACGTGTGGGTACAATCAAGAAGAAGCACACTAACCGAATAGAATTTTAAAAATAGATCAGAGTTTTTTACAATAAAAAAATAAAAATGACACCGAAAAAACCCGTTTTAATTCGAGTACTCGCAATTATCAGCGTATACCCCACATTATTTTTTGGTAATAAAATTCCTATTTGTACGTTCTAGTAAAGTAACCGAACACTTTTTTAAATTTATGTTTAGTTATTGAGTACCTAATTAAATAAAACTCGGTCAAAAATGGACTCCTGATTAAATATTGATTTTTCCTCCAAACTGTGTCATGCTATTCTCGACTTTATGTACATCACATTAAGAAACGCGTCGCGCGGGTGAAATCTGATTTTTTCCTGGCTTTAGGCGCACTCTTAATAAAATTTGGAATCTGTGATTTTTATTTAATTGACATAGCTTGAAAGGTCAAACACCTCGCTCGGTAAGACTTGAAGTCACTTCCGAATTTCGTATTTTTACCTATACTAAAAATTTACTCGACTAAAAAGCTAGGTACCAATTGTTAATACTCAACATTTAGTTGAATTATTCCTGAGTAGAGATTTACTACGATAACATGGCCCGCCCCTCCAAATTACTGTTTTAATGTGTGTAGTCATATCCTTACGAAAGAGTTAGTATGTAGTTGTAATTATTCGTATGTAGTTGTAATTAGTCGAGCAATAAATCCATAGATTTGCTAGCTCGACTAGGTGTTTGACGGCAGTAGCAGTTCGCACACATGCGTGGTGGTCCGTTGTAAATACTTTCACAAATACTGTCAAACGTTTTGAATTCTGGAGGGGCGGGTCATGTTATCGTAGTGAATCTCTACTTCAAATCATGAACTCTTCGAAGAGACAAAACATTTCATAAGGTAAGCCTCAGAGTGGGTGGACTATGGCAACGGTAAAAAGTAAATAGCTAAATCAATTAGGTAAGTTATAATATACAAAAACAATCTTGACATTTACCTCCCACTACACCATCCAAAATAAATTAAAGCGTGGGCGAGTCTCTTATGAATAAAACAATTGAATAACGCATTTTTCCCAGGTTGACAAAAACGCACACAATTGGTTTTGTGCTTTAATTTCTATGGATAAAAATAGTCAGTCCAGTTTTGGATTGATGGCCTATAAATCTGCTTATTTATTTCCGGCAATTTGTTCAAGTCTTTTGACTTCGTGTATAGCTAGATAAATTATTTGAAAAAACATTTGCTCGTAAAGGCTCTCCTATTGCACCAATTTCTGTATCGTAATATATCTCATTACGTACTTGTGCTGTAATGTATAATGTAAAATGCAAGGTTACAAAATGCTCGGTTTAAAACAAACGACACTTTTTCAAATCTTAAAAAGAGTTTTTATGTCAACATTTTATGAATAAAATTAACTTTGATAGGTACAATATTATAAATAATTATTTAATTTGTTAATTTAATTAATTTTTATCACACATTACAATAATTTATTTGTAACAAAACACAAACATATGTATTTACTTTGTTACTAATGGCATACCGGCTTGTTATGTGCCGTTCCTTAAAAAAAAGGCGCCGATGCGCGCGCATTGCTTATCTGTGAACAAGTAAAAATAATTCCGCAATAAAAAAAATTTCGTTGTATTGCTTTTATTTGAAAATAGCGTCAGTGTTTTATTTATTTCCTCGCAAATATGTTATAAAACGTCGTATGACATACGTGCGCTTTGATAATTACAGCCTCTGCTAATTATAGCTCTGGCCTTCGGCTCGAGCTAGCAATAACGCCTCGGCTGTAATTATCAACTTAGCGCACTTATATCATAATGTACTATTATTTATTTATTTGAGGAATAAATCGCCACAAACATAATATTTACGTATGTATTTATTACGTAAATGTCACCGTAAAATTGCAATCACCGAGAGTTTACAATATAGTAATACTAGCAGCGTCCCACGGTTTTATCCACGTAGTTCCCGTTGTTTTTTCGCGATAAAAGTAGCCTTTGTGTTCTTCCAGACTATAATCTGTGTTCCAAATTTCAGCCCGATCTATTCATACGTTAGGACGTCATTGAGCAACAAGCATTGACATTTATAATATTAGTAGGATATATAAAAAAAGATTATTATAATCTCACTGTAGGTTAGGTTAGTTTATAACGTCGCTAAATTGTAATCTAGCAGTTTTTACAATTAATAAGTAATAAGAAGACATATAATAAGTGAGATACATTTAGTAAAATGCATTACAAATAATATAACGTTACTCGTTATGCCCTGTAGTTAGGGTATTCTGAATAGTATTCTAGCACTGTATAATATAAAGTGTTTATAGTTTACGGCTAATAAGTATTTCATGATCTTGAAACGTAGGTATATAAGAATATCTTCTATACAGATATTCTTCTGTTTGTAATAACGCTTGTAAATTAGTTTTTGGTTGAGGTTCTTTTTGATTTTTTACTGTTTGTTTCGTCTCGTCTCGTCATTTAAAAATAATCACATGATACTTTGTCAGTAGCATAACATAGATATGTACGTCGCGTGTAGGTAGGATCTTTCGAAGTTATGTGTAATCCACCAACCCGCACTGGGCCAGCGTGGTGGATTATAGCCTTCAATCTCTCTTTGCGAGAGAAGGCCGCGAGTCCCAACAGTTAACATTTATGTGGTGGTTATGCGTTGTTACATGTATGATACATCTATAATGCTATGTTGAAACTCACGTTCAATAAAATTTCTATATTTGTGATTTGAAACTTTGTTTTGTTTTGTATAGATTATTCAATTATGATTATTAAAAGATACTTTGTCTAACAAAATGCTATATTATCTTAGCTAAAATATTGCCAGATAGCATTTACTAAGTTATCCTTTATGACACTCGACCCAACAAGTGCTGCCACTAAACTTGCTTGAAATTTTATAGCTAACGTAAAGTCTGATTTACATGATAGTAGAGACTGCTGTCTACTCAGTTGTAGCGTATTATGGCTTAAGTTGTTTGCCATGGAATAAACATTTTATAGGCATCCTACTAATATTATAAATGTCAATGTATGGATGTTTGGATGTTTGTTGCTCAATCACGTCCTAACGTATGAACGGATCGGCCTGAAATTTGGAACACATATAGATTATAGTCTGGAAGAACACATAGGCTACTTTTTATCCCGAAAAAACAACGGGAACAACGGGAACGGGAACTACGCGGGTAACACCGCGGGGCGCTGCTAGTCTTTCATAAAATCACATGTGGTGTCATGGGACACCAGCTAGGGATTAAGCTCCTTCGGATAATATCAAAATCAAAAAAATTTGCGAAGCAAAAATTTGCTTAATTTTAGTATTCATGGTATGATCATCTGAATAAATTAAGTGGGCAACATTGGTCACAGGCAGTTGTTACGCGTCACTTCCGTTATATATTTTTCTTACGGTCTTGGTCTCATATTTTTTTCATGTGGTAGCATAAAATTTTTTGAACTAATTTAAGTAGGCATAACGTTTTTAGGACTAATTACAATTTACCATAACAACTAAACGCGTAACTGTTTATTGTACTGTCGCATAATGTGTACTAGCATAACCATATATAGCATAAAGATAACTTATCGTAATGCTTAAACACATAACCATATATAGCATAACAATAACTTAGCATAATATTTAATGGCACATTGAGAAAAACAGACGGTACACCATGAAATATGGTGCACTTTTTGACTCCGGATGGGCTCCCGCCAGAAGCTCTGCGGTCAGCCATGAGTGTCGCTTCTCCATACTCCATACCCCCTTTGCTACGCTTGGCCTCGCATGGCTCGCTCCACTCAGGAACTCCCTTGAGCTTCTGGCTCCCGCATTTTTTACAAACACTCTAAGGGTAGTAGCGACAAGATTAAGTGGAGTCGGGGTGCTCCGAGTCGGATCTGGATCTGGGATCTGGATCTGGATCCTATGTAACCTGGGTCTATATTTAGTAGCACAACAAATAATTAAAAATAGACTATTATGGGTCTCATCAATATGCCTAAAGACTATCATGGGTCTCATTACTAGTCGAATTGAATGGTACAATAGATTGTTATGCTTAAAACACATTATGCCAAAAAAATATTATGCAAAAGTTACATTATGGCACTATATATTATGCTACATTCATTATGACAAAGCAAATTAGGAAAATAAAACGTTTTAAATACTACCCATATCCCTTTCCCTACCAAGCCTGCCGTAAGGAATTTCGTTCCAAAAAACGATGGCTTTGGCTATCTTCGAATCGCATAAATGAATGATGTTTGTATTTATTGTGTAACACGCTCTTTTTATCTAAAACTATTATTATAAATGTAAAAGTTTGTGTTTATGTGTTTGAATATTATTTGTTTCTCAATTCCGTTATAAGAACTAAACGTTAGTCTCAAACAAGGAATTTAAATTCTAGCATGACAATTTTTTTTCAAAAAATGTAGAGTTTTTGAGTAACTAAAACTAAAAATAAATATAACGCTGAATAATAAATACCTTTTGGTCCTGTGTACTGTTTTCAAATTATAATCAAATGGCGAAAGCTTAAAGTTACACTCACTAATGTCCTCTGCGTTACTGCCGATGTGTAAATCAAGCCTTAGACACTTTGTGCCTGTAATTCATCAAGTCCTACCAGCCACTCATAGTTTTAAGACCAATTTCTTCAAACCAAATTTCATTAGAGTCGGGCCATTCCACCTCTTCCTGCCACAAAGGTCGTCCTCCGCTAAACTGCTAGGAATTAATATCCGGACCACCCTGTTAATTAAGACCGAGTCTGCTCTTCTCAGCAGATAGTTCAAAACTTGGCGAATATCTTTGCTAATTTACAGTAATTTCTGGATCGAGAACTGGCTAGTTAACTTTAACGCAAAGCGAACTTAATTGGCTATGCAGTTAAATGCAAGACAATGGCTTGGAGTCGTTAAAAGGAAATCGAGGAAGAAAGGAATTGTATTATTGCGAAGATCTTATGTTTTATATTGTCAATGGGTTTATTAACATTGTACCTACCTTTATCATTATTTGTAGACACAGACTGTGATATTGTTAACATAAATACATTAAATTAGACACCTAACTAGTCTATAAAAATCTTCTGTTATGTGTTTGTTCTTAAATTTCTCTTAAAAATAACAATAAAAGCTGCACCGATTTTGGTTTTTTTTTTGTGTGTTCAAGTACACAGTAGTAGTGTGTTAGATTCGGGAATAGTTTAGACACAGATTACAGAAATAAAAGTGAGTTTAGATTATCTTTTTTGTATTTAAGACGTGTGTATAGGGTGTCTGTCAGATACAATAGTCTTATCTATTATTTTAATAATTTTTGATTTACTAGCAGCATCTCTTACGGATCTCGTTATTTTCCTGGGACGAAAAGTAGCTAGTAGTGATAATAGTAGTTACAGACTATAATCTAACTGTGTTCAAAATTTTAACACGATCCTTTCACCTGTTCCGATGTGATCGAGCAACAAACATCTAAACAGCCGTTTTGTTTAGTAGTATTATATCATCTAAATATTTTATTGAATATTAGGCTAATTAGTGTCTTGTGAGGAAAGTACAAAGTTACGTCTGGTCTAGTAAATTATGGTTGGTCTATTCGGGAGAACGGCGACTGCCGATCCGGAAACACCGGGTTCAAAACCACGCGCACCACTGTCTTTTTGAGTTACGTACGTAATGCCGCTAACTTAAAACGGTAAATGAAAACATCGTGTCATCCACCAGCCCATACTTAGCCAGTGTGGTGTATTATGGCCTTGACAGAGAGTAATTTGTGTTGTCCTTGCGAGAGAAGTCCCCGAGTCCCAGCGGTGGGAACACTTAGTGGGCTGTTGATGAGGAAAGTGCATACAAAAATATTTTTAGTTTTTCAAATTTCACTCCGTCCTATAAAAGATATCTTTTGTCATCTTATAAACATCCCAACGATTTCAATAAAATTACATTTGTAACTATTGGAATGCATATTGCAAGTCGATGTACCCTTCAATATCAATAAACTTCTGCCTCACTTGCGACTACATAAAAGTTGTAACATCAGAAATTCCACTACAAGATTCAGTGAATTCGAAACAAAATTCACTATCAATTTGTGTAACCGTTCTGTGGGACAACTATTCAAAGCTCTAATAACATTTTTATTGCGGGATTTCCATTTAAATCTTGTTGAAATAGCTGTTGGCAGTGCTCTCAGTGAAAATACAATAAGCACGGGTGTCGGCGCGGCGAGGTCGGGGCCAGGATGGCTCGCCTACTGAATTTAAAACATCCACACAGTGCCGGTCCTGACACTGCTGAGTCCTGGACAATCGTCCCTATTTATAGTTCAGGTGACACACAATCTATGAAACTTCATAGGAAAAAAAATTGATTCGTTTTTTTTAAACATTTATAGGTTTACACTTGACCGGCATCTCGCCTGATGAAGCGACGATGCGGTCTAAGACGGAGCGTGCTTACCTAGAAGAAACCGATTCACTCTCGATTTGATTCTTAAGTTAAGTTTAAGCTTACTTCTTTTGACTTAATCTATATGACCGACTTTATTTACGGATACTTCAGATGTGCTTAGTATAAATGGAAATGTAGATTAGTCTTCATGGAAATTTAGTTTTACTTAATTTTTTCGGTAACTTAAAAGCCGTTAACTAAAAAACTTACCGTTTTTACCGTCCGTTTTTAAAACTTAACTAAACATCGTGAGGAAACCCACATGTAACTTGAATATTTCGAGGTCATGTGTCATCCACCAAAGGCCAGCGTGGTGGATTATGGTCTTGACTCTCTCCTTGTGAGAGAAGGCCCTAAGTCCCAGCAATGGGACAATGGACAATGGGACAGTGGGCTGCTTGATTGTAGTAGTAGCATCGTTATTTTTTTCGTTCGTTTTGGGATAATAGGTAAGTCGCGCTTTTTTACTTTAGCGTGTATTCTTACAATTAGGCAATAAAATAAAATTAATAAAATTATTCTTACAATTAGGCTTGTGATATAAGGTAATGTAAAGTAATGCTAGTTATTTATATATTAAGGCTTGCTCTTCAACCAAATTACTACTGTTGCAGCGTCCTTAATGCAGGGTCTACTACATTTTTGTTCTATAGTTTTTAGATACAAACAAATGTAAGTGAAATTTATAATAGACTACAGGCCCGTGAACAAAAAATACGTAGTTAATGAACCACCAGGAGACCTATGTAGGATGATAGAAGGGTATAAAGTAATAAGACTCAGCACTATGCCGTCACTTGTAAGCTGTCCAACTGAGTACAGTCGAAGAGGGGGGGTTACAACCCTCGATCATTTCTCCTTGTCGCATGATTTTTGTACGGCGTTGCATAATAATAGATTAGAAGAGGTGTTGAAACTATAAAAATTATAAATTTTAAGTTTTTAATTATTAGTTTGTCGGAAAAATTCGTGATTTTCCGTAGATTTCTAGATTAAATTTGGGCATTTGTTTATCTACGGCATTGGTTCCATACAGTTTCAATATCTCTCCTAATCCATTATTTCTACTATTATATATAAGTAAATAAATAAATATTATGTCCTTAATAGGGCTCTGTTCCCAGTCTCGAACAGGCAGCCCGGTGGAACATGAGTTTATTTTTTTGGGTATTCAGGCTCCGAAAACTATTGGTCGCGAGGTCATGCCGCACAACAGATTTACATTTTAATCGGTTTTGTAAATTGCCGGTATTTTGCCAAATTGCTTTTAGAAGACTAGTTTTGCTACCTACATTTTATGTTTGAGGCTTAGTTTTAGAGGCTTGTTGCTATATTACATACCTTATTTGTGATTTTAGAACGTCAACCACGAATCGATGTCACTTTTTTAAGCCCCGAGAGTGGTTAGCAGCTGATTTGAATATCTATACCTAAGGGCAGTTTCAGATTTGCGTATTTTTCTGCGCGTCGTTTCAGCATACGCTTTTACACGAGCTTAGGAACGCGTCAACGCTAGTCTGAACTATCGTTTTATACGCGCATATAAGCTAATTTTTGGCGCTCATTACGCGTATCCAACGGTGGCGGTTGGAAACGTAAGACTGAGGATAGGGCTGAGTGGCGAAATATAGGAGAGGCCTATGTCCAGCAGTGGACGAACACGGGCTGATGATGACGATGACGCGTATCCAAAGACGTCATTTGCGTAGCAAAAAAAATTGAAATCTGTGGCGCGTATCGGCGCGCCTTTTGCCATACGCGCTACTCGTACGAGCGCCGACGCTCGTGTAAGCGCGCATGCCAATATGACCAAATATGTGCAAGAAAATACGCTAATTTGAAACTGTCCTTGTAGAAAAAAACAAGATGTATTAATTCTCTTAGATCAGCTGCACACTTTCCAAAATGAATCCGATAAAAAAAACTTTTAAGCTTTTAACTTTGCGACGATCTTTAAGACTGAAGCCTATCCGAATAATAATTTGAAATCGTATCGAACAAAAGATTTATGATATAAAAGACGGGAAAACTTTAAAATGTATGTCAGAGATAGAAATTTTACTAAATCTCGCAACAGGAAGTGCGTTGGGAATGCAGATTTTGAATATTGTCGAAACTGGAGACTCCAGGGAACGGTCGGAAATATTTCCAATAAAATACCTATGATTTCGACGAAGTATATGAAATTCCGTTCGTCTAAATATTCAGCATTTGTTTCAGCATTTGAAAAAAAAAAGTGATGTAGTACAAGTCGCAATAAAATAGTGGTGAATACATAAGTTCAGGTTACCAGAACGCTTGTGAGTATTTTTTATTTTTTTTAACTTTTATAGGTTTACACTTGACCGCCATCTCACCTGATGTTAAGCGACGATGCGGTCTACGATGGAGCGTGTTTACCTAGAAAAAAACCGATTCACTATCGTAGACCGCATCGTCGCTTAACATCAGGTGAGATGGCGGTCAAGTGTAAACCTATAAAAGTTAAAAAAAAAAAAACTCACAAACGTTCTAGGTAACCTGAACTTATGTATTCACCACTATTTTATTGCGACTTTTACTACATCACTTTTTTATCCTTTTTGAAGACACAAATATTGTAACCATCGGGGAAAACCTACTCAGGCAACGTATTCCACAGCCTAGACGTTCTTATCACAAAAGTAGAGTCAAATCTCTTCGCTCGTGTCTTTGGAACATCAACCATGAAACGATGTCACTTTTTCGAGCTACGAGCATTCCGATAGAAAAAAGGACAAGGTGGTATTAGATCATGTAATCATGTGAGTTGCTGTAAATGAGGTCACAATCTCTGATATCTAAAGTGTTTATTCCCACGTACTTTTGTAAGGGCTGAATGAAGTTGAATAAAGTATTTAGCTGGTAGGTACATTATCTTTAGTCTTTCATCGGTTTATGGATAATACAGAAATACTTAGTACAAGTACACAGATATACAGTTTACTATCAGCAGTAGATCCGTTCTGTCGTTTCAACGTTATTGAGCGACACACATACAAAGAACATCCTAATTTCGCATTTTAAATAAAATTTTAGGAGGATTGCAATCTTTACTCTTTTTTTTGTTTTGATTATCAAGGCCATATTTTTTTGTATATCACCTGGATTCATAGCATATGAAATTATACATTACAGTTCGATTTATTTCCATGAATTGTAAATAAATTATAAATAAATTACCAAATAAATTATAAATAAATTATAAATAAATTATCAAATAAATTATGGTGAAAAGCTGTTATGCTGCGGTACATACACTGTCAGGTGCAGGGACGCAGCTAATGCAATAAGCAAATTTCTTGGCCAGCTTTTCCGACGCGATAGCACGTGGACTGGCTCCCACAGATAACTATGCTGTTAATAGTACTGTTTACTGTTCACTTGTTTGTTAATATACTGTTTATTATCTTGTCGAAATTTCTCGTCCGTCACACTGTTTTTAACACAAGGTAAAGGTAAATAATTGACTCTGATGAAAGTGACTTATATTTAAAATTCAACTCATCATCATCATCAACAGCCCTCTAAACGTTCCCACGACTCTGGGCCTTCTCTCGCAAGGAGAGAGTTAAGGCTATAATCCACGACGTATTCGTAGACATCACACAAAATTAAGAAATTAGTCCAGTCTGAGTTGAATTTTATAATGAGTTGAATAGCAAGTTACGGCTGGTCTAGTAAGTTACGGCTGGTCTAGTCGGGAGAACGGCGGCTGCCGATCCGGAGACCCCTGGTTCAAACCCCACACGCACCACTGTCTTTTCGAAGTCATGTGCGTAATGCCGCTAACTTAAAACGGTGAAGGAAAACATCGTGAGGAAACCGACATGTACCTAGAATCTTTCGAAGTCATGTGTCATCCGCCAACCCGCACTGGGCCAGCGTGGTGGATTATGGCTTTAACTATCTCCTTGCGAGAGAAGGCCCCGAGTCCCAGCAGTGGGAACGTTTAGTGGGCTGTTGATGATGATGATGAGTACGTCAAAGTGGTGATTGTGCTAATATTCACGGATTATAATACATGGGAAATGTTTCAAAGATAAGAGGGTTGACTCTACTTTTGCGATAAACACACCTGGGTAGCGATTCTGAAACCATTCGGTTGCATCCGACACGGAATCTCATCTATCGGTCTTTGTCTTATCTGTTTAGCATGACAAAGACCGAGAGATGAGATTCCGTGTCGGATGCCTGGGCTGTGAAATGAGTAGGGGTTTCCCGATGGTTACACTCTTGGTGTCTTCAAATCCAGAGTGAATCTCGATTAAATCGATTTCTTTTATATAAGCACGATACATCGTAGACCACATCGTCGCTTAACATCAGGCTACATAGCGGTCAAGTTTAAACCTAAAAATGTTCAAAAAATCTGAACCCCGTAACTATTTTCTTATCTGTGCCCACTACTAATAACTTAGAGTCCCTCCAAAGCTCCACAAATCTACGTTATGCATTCGTAAAGTAAGCACCACAATCAAAATAACACACTAGAAAGTTCCTCAAAGACGCAAGCGTCGCCCGCTGACATCCGGTAAAGTATCTTAAGCCGTGCAAATGAGGAACACTGAAGGGTACGCAGACGCTTCAGGCGACTCGCTAAGTCTCCGCTAAGTCGAATCCGTCATTATTATTCTATGAAACAGGGTTGCCAGCCTCGCTCCCGCACCTGCGCCCCAACAAATAACCACGTAAACCTGACAAATTGTATCACATTCGTATCGGTCATAGAGCGGTGCGCGGCACCCAAAAAATACATAAATACGAAACTTGAGATTTTTCGGGCTCACGGTCGTGACCTCTGTGATGGGTAGGGAGATAGCTCATCAAATACGTAGGCGGGAATACCAATATTTTTTAACCTTTGACGCGTATCCGACAATGGGCGTAGTGAAACAAAAGACGGAATTTATTATTTTTAACCCATTCATCAACAACGACGACATTCAGCTTATTTGTTGAATAGTTAATTTGAAATTGACACGGTGTCAGCGTTTCATTCCAAATTCTTAATTTTCCAAGTTCTGGTATTGACCACATTATTTTTTATCCAAAATATTATTTGTTCATATTCTGTATTTTCCACATTATGATATTAACACATTATTAATTTTACAAATTCTTAAAATTCCACGTTAGGAATTTGCCTAAAGGAAGCACGGCCGAAATCATTTGTTTATCATAGTTTTGCAGTGAGGACTCATAGTAGAGTCCGCCTAGAGAAATACTACACCTTTTTAGGGTTCCATGCCCAAATGGTAAAAACTATTACTGTGACTTCGCTGTCCGTCCGTCTGTCACCAGGCTTTATCTCAAGAACCGAACGGTGATAGTTAGACAGTTGAAAATTTCACAAATGATGTATTTCTATTGTTGCTATAACAACAAATACTAAAAGTAAAATAAATATTTAAACGGGGCTCCCATACAACAAACTTGATATTTTACCGTTTCTTGCTCGATACTAATAACGGTGACAGTTAGACACTTTAACTCTTCACATAATATTTATTTTTATGCTCTATTCAAATCTAATTAATCAAAATAAAATAAAATAAATAATGAACTTTATTTTTTTGTCAACCAATGAACGGGCTCCCATATAATATCGTACGGAACCCTTCATGCGCGAGTCCCACTCGGACTTGGCCAGTTTTCATTTGACGATTCTACCGTACAAGAAGCAATGTCCAATCATTGTTGTGTTTCGGTGTGATGGTCAATGCTTCCAAAGAAATCACAGTTTCATTATTTCATATCTCTGGATAAGCAGCTCTAAATTTAAAAAAAACAAACGCTGAGAGTCCACTCGTGTTAGGCTACTGAGGAATAGTCCTCAGTAGCCTCAGTAGTAGTCAAGGATTTTTTTAAACTATGGTGACATTTTTTAAGAGTAAGGAGTGACTTATGCCTGATGCCATCCAACACATCTCACAACACATCAGTGGCACGCAGCTATTGGGACATGAAGAATCCAAAAAAAATAATTAGCTAGCGCTACACTGCGCTTGTCTCTCAGAGATTTAAGGTTTATCTATATGCCCAAATAAAATTCTCGAAACTTTGTCCTTCAACCCGGAAGACAGTGATGTTTGAACTCTACTGCTTGGTTGTAGAATAGCTCAGAAAGATATTCTGTCATGCTGTTACGCACATCCCTATTGGACGCTTAGTTTAAGAGTAGTAAATACTTAGTTGAGGTACGGTTTATTTTCAAAGTCCTTCCGGGAAAATATACGTTTCACACATTTTCTGAACTTCCGTTGCAGTGGCGTGCCAAATTTTTTGTTTTATTTTAGAGCAACTTTTGGCGCCTTCAAGTGTTTTTCAGGGTTAAAACATGTTATGCACCCCGTTCGAGTTAATATACTAGTCCTCCGTAATTATGGATAGTGACTAAATTAAGCTTAGCATAATCAGGTCTCTTCATACCCACAGATGGGACTAGGGACCTTCTCCCATAAGGAGAGAGTCACGGCACAGATCAGAAAATAGTTACTTCGTAACAGATGCATCACTGCCATACAAAAATGCAAATACCTACACGATAATAACCTAAACTGTCGTATACTACTTACCTACTATTACTTGCAAGCAAAAATACACCTTAACACACCCAGGTAGAGTTGTAAATACCGTGACTTGTCGTCTGCTTACGTCACTGACCAAACGTGCTAGGGTTGTAAGAAATGGTAGTAGTGGTAGGACTCTTGGCAGAGCCCGCCTGGAGAAGGACCACACCTTTGCCAGTTATTTTACCGCGAAGCAGTAATGTGCAAACATTACTGTGTTTTTTTTTTAAACAAAGAGTGACGAGACGAGCAGGACATGTGCCTGATGGTAAGCAACATGCCTGCCATATGCACAATGACACGCAGCTATTGGAACATGAAGAGTCCAAATCATTACCTAGCATTGCACTGTGCTCGTCATCCAGAGGTCTAAGATGTTATATCTCTAAGGCCTGTAATTTCACTAGAAACATTGCTCTTCAAATCGGAACACATTAATGTTTGCACATTACTGCTTGGCGGTAGAAGAACTGACAAAGGTGTGATACTTCCCCAGGCGGACTCTGCTAAGAGTCCTACCACTACAGTATTCCATTAGACAAGCCCATTCATTTGATATAGAGGTAGGTTGTGAAGAAATATTTTGTTCTCCGTTTTGTGGAGGGGGCCATTTTGAATCTATATTAACCAAACATAGCTACCACCGCTCAAAAATAAACCTTTTTAAAAAAATCGACGTTAAACTTATAACACCCTTTTTTGGTTGGAGGTTAAAAAATGATTCACAATTAGCTGAGCTATCACGAAACATACTTACATCCAATAAGAATTAAGGCCAGAACCACCTCCTTCTTTGAATCCGGTTAAAAATTCTGTCGGTTTTTTTAGGTAGGTATGTTTTATAGTCAATTAATACTGGAGTATATTTAGTTCTACAATGTAGGTAGTTGTAAGTTGTTTTCATACCGTCGAATAAATGAACAAATTAGTATCATTCAGTATGTACATGAATATTCAAAAAAGTATGTCGTCATAAATTATATTAAACTTAATGAGACATAATAAAGATGGGATAAAAAGGTATTTTAGACAAAATAATTTGTATGCATAATCTCTACTGTATCTATTCTAAACGGATATTATACAATACATATATTACACACTACTGTTTCTTTATTCTGTGCGATTGAAAACTACCAAAATTTGGCTCAAAAATAAATATTAACAATAAAAACAATTCCCTTGCTTCCTGTTTCGGCAATTTGAAATAAGATAAATTACTACTACATTTTAGTGTCTTGCTATTGCAGCCATTCACAATATTACAATAATGCAATATTACATTATTTATGCGCGCACTCGGTGTTCGTTCGCACGTCAACTCGGGCAACCGGCCGACGGCCTTGTGATTTTAGTACACCCGGGAGGACCCGAACGAGTAGGTATAAAGCTCGCGCCGTTTAACCAGTGATGAGGGTGTGGTCACGGCTTATAATCCATCACGATGGTGCAGTGCTGTTTGACGGACTATAAATGTTATCAACAGACAAATATACAAACAAACTATTTGTATCTATATTTATCTGTATACTTTATGTTCTCAAAATATGTCTTTTTGAAGCGTTCAGGGTTTCTTTCACCTTTTATGTGAGTGGTGATGACAAACTGACACATCTACAGTTGGAAAAATAGTTTGAGTTACAATCAGGGTTCGAATCTACGACCTTACGATTAGAAATCTGATGTTGTCGACATTCCATTGCCACGCGTTCACCAAACACGGATTTAGTTACTATGGACCTAACGGTGTCTGGGGATGCCTCTTCTAAATATTTATATTTCTTTCAAAACAACTTATATTTCTGTTACACTCCCCCTTCAACGGACGGTTTCAAATGTTTTACTTTATAGCTGTAAAGCTGTTGTTTCTGTATTAGTTTACACTACTTTGTTGTTTCTGTATTAGTTTACACTACTTTAATGTTTTGTGACCACTCATACTAACTATGACACAGCAGCTTTCATACATACAAGTAAGTGAATTTAAAATTGGCTTAAAACTACGATTGCACAGACTTATTCAGTATATATAGTATAGTCAGTAGTGATGAGACTCTTTGCAGAGTCTGTCTGGGGAAATGCCAAATCAGTTATTCTACTGCAAAATGTGTAAGCATTACTACTGTGTTCCGGTTTGAAGAACTATTCGGAGAAATTACAGTGCAAACAGATAAATCATCTCAAATGACGAGCAAAATACAGTAAACATTAAATTTAGATTCATGTTCCAATACCTATAAATAGACACAGGTGTCTAAGAACACAGATGAGAAAATAAACACGTTAAAACATTTGTCAGCCCTCACATTATGTTGAGAATTTGAAAAACGAACTGGATATTTTCCATTTGACTTTGTACATTAAGTTTTGTCACAAGTCTCTATAGATTGAGAATTATGAAAAATATTTTTATAGACCTACACAAACATTGTAGCTTTAAAAAGTATTTATTTTACATAGTGGCTAGTAGTTTAGGTCGCCACATTATGCACAACACTTACTGCAAATAACCTGACGAACCCTGCAAAGGTTCGCATAAAACTTATTAAAAGTAACTTAAGGATTTTTCTTGAGAGTAATGAAAAATCTAAATTGTTAAAGTGTGTTTAGTTTACACTCAACAAAGCCTAAAGTTGATTGAAGATATCAAAGTCACGTATTTTCACTAAGAGCTCTCAAAATAAACTGTTTATAAAACATTTCGAGTCGGTTGGTATCCAATTTCGAGATGATGGATCTCTCAGTCAAACAGTTTGTGAATGAAAAATGAGCTAGATATAAAGGAAATTAAGCTATAGCGCTATCTTCAGTGCTAAGCTCTAAGGGAGGATGGGTATTGGATAAATGTTGGCGCGGTCGGGATAAATCATCAAAATGATATGAAAAGATAAAGATATCTACTATATTTTAGAAGATAAGATATATACAAGCTGGAAAGGTGCTTCGAGTTAAGAGTGAATCGATTTCTTTTAGGTACAAGCTTACAATATCGCAGACCGCATCGTCACTTGTCAGACGAGATGAAGGCAAGTGCTGTACACTTGTTATCTTGTCCTGTTATCGTCAAACAATTCATAATTGTTGATAAATTTGTGGATGCATTTCCTGTAGGTGGGTTTGTCGGGGAATTGCTTCACCCATAACCACGGTACAGTCGCAGTCCTACACACACACCAAGGCACAGTCCTTTTTTCATTTCGGTTTCAAATTTTCCTGTTACTACAACTACAACCTTGAAGTCAGTTACTTTTTTGCATCTTTATGTACATACAAATCTATTAAATCTTCACACACATCACAAGTTACATCTTTATGCACATGTAAAATCATATAAAAATAAAGACAAATTTTTTTGTTACGTAGACTTTGACAACTAGCGTCCTCCCTTAAGTAGGGAAAATATATCCCAGTTATTCACTATCTAACGAGGCACCTTGAGCTTTAGATAATATCCTATACCACTATGAAACAGAATGTTACCCTTGAATAAGTAAACCGGCTTAAGTGTTGTAAGTTATTAATGACGGCGATCACGAAGCGGCTTAACACTTTAAGTACGGACCGCGGTGTTGGGCCTGAACGCACGGTGCGTTCACAGTCCGTTATCAATCTTGCACATTTCAACTTTTTTGAAGATAAAATAGAGCTTCTTCTTCTTCCGTCTTCTTATTTTTAATTTCTCCTTTTCCATCATGTCTGAAAGAGACCGATCTTAGGCGATTAATACAATGCCGTACACCACGCCGTATGTTGTATGTCTTGACGACTCAGTGTGGCATACCTTGCGTTTCGCCCGCACCCACGCGCGTGGGTGTAATTTTCTCGGCTTGTAGACGCGTGATCTGCATGAACTCGCGTGGATACATTTTCTGTGTTCTGGACTGCGCGTGTTTTCTATACAAACGGAGATAATTACATACAACGTTGGAACACGCAATCACGCGCTACGCTGCGTAGTGCGTAGCAGTGTATTAATCGCCTTAAAGGTCGCCAAATGCTACTTTATTTTTAAGTTTTTGTGTAATATTTTTGTTTTGTTTTCCTATTAATTGCAGTAAAGAGTTTATCTAAGATCTGTCTATTAGATATAAATTCTATTTAAAATCAAACTAAGTGCATTTAAACTTACAAAAAATTTCAACGTTAAGTAGTAATTACAATTTTAAAATGCTAAAGTAAATGTTTGATTTTGACGAATGTTTTATTACACTATTAATAATACTAGTGGAATAAAACATATCTGTTCATTATCTTCAGGGTTTTCAAAAAAGTTGGAATGTGTGAGTGAGATAGTGGACTGTGAACGCAACGCACCTTAAATTATGCAACTCGCTAAACTTAAGACAGATGGCGTTAATTTACGTTCAATCAATTGTCGGCCGACTCAGGAGATTAGAATGATAGCTATTTAAAAGTTCAGTTAAATTTTTTAAACGAAAATCGGACAAATTTCAGACAACTGCTTCTACAGGTAGTAAAAATATATCGATTTATAGTGGTAACACATAAACTTGCCGCCCGATTGTAATTGATGTGGCCGAAGGTAAGTGGATGATTATTGCCACTTAAATCACTGTTAGGTACTGTGTTTTGTTATTCTGTTTTTATTTCTTACTTGCTGTTCCCTGTGCGCTTTGCTACGCCACCTGTCGAAAATTAGGTGTACCAACTGTATGTGTAGACTACAGATTTACTTATACTTATACTACTTGGACTACAGATTGTGACATTTTGTACAAAAACCTCGGGTCTGAAATAAAGACATTATTTTTGTAAAGAGAATAAAATTATGTCGCTTCCGTTAGTTGGCTTATATTTTTTAAACTACTGAACGGATTTTAATACAGTTTTAGTAATATATAGAGTAATTCAATAAAAAAATTAACTATAGGAACATAGCGTTTAGACGTATTATAAAGACAGAAAATCCGAAAAAAATAAAGATGTATAGGGTAAAACCCAGATAGTTGCACTACTATTCAATAAAGCTGTGTTATTAAAAAAATTGTACTTATTAAGAATAATTCGATGTGTACATCGAAACATAGGTCATTGATCTTTCATAGTAGCCCATTTTAGTCAACATAATTAATATTTGTTTCCAGTAATTCCTGTTTTATTCGACCTCTTAAAAAAGGGATAGTTGCCTACTATGGCGGATAGTAACCTTACGTTAAATATGCTTCAAGGGATACTTGCCTCTCTGTATTTTTTCAGATAAGTTTCAAGTAATTTCAAGTAATCAGTTTTTATTATTTACTGAGATCCTTTATTATGTACTAATCATAATATTAATCTTTATTAAATACTAATCACAATATTAATCAACATTATAAAACAGTACTAGGTTTTAACTTCGTAAACTATTAAATGACTACAAAAATAGACTCCAAATTTTAAATTGGGTAAGTTAATAATAAAATATTATTTTTAACTTAAAGATAGAAAAATATGGCAATCAACTTTGGCATTAGCATTAATTATCACCAAAAGCCAGGGGTTTTCCTAGAGCAACTATCCGCAAGATTAAAAAGGGCAACTAAGTATCCTTTTTGATACGGATACTTGCCCTTTCTATTTTCGAAATAAATAAGAACTATTCAACAATAAAACATAACTAATAGTGTAATTTAAACTCTAACGCATGCATAGAAACAGAAAATTAACTGAAACTACAATTAATAATATAAATATTTGATACAAATGACTTACCAATATAATTGTGATGCCCATCAAAGTTACGTCGCGGAAGATTTTTGCTCACACGAACAAAACGCGTGCACCTACTGTAACGGCTTAGGTGGAACTAAGGTCAGTAGGGGGGGCACTTCCAATCATAATCACGCGTTAACGCCACTAACATACCTAACATAGTGTATTCGAAACCGAGGCATGTATCCCTCTGTGGCAACTATCCGGGTTTTACCCTATAATAGTAATGTGAATTCCTAAAAATCTTACTTTTCGCACTCAAATTGCAAACGCTGACAGAATTGAGAGGAAAATCAAATTAATGTAATGGAATACATAGATTCGTAAAGATATGTTTAACTCCTAACGGTAACCCACGGTGACCATTTTTAATTCTTAAATATTACATAAATAATACATTCTTACAAACTTACGCGTTCACAATATTAGCACAGTCTATTGACTTCTTTATACTATGATACAAGTAGGGCATGGCGGTATTGGACTTCTGACAAAACCGGTATTTTTTCGGTATTCAAGTTTTTAAAACCGGGATCCCGGTTTTTCGGTATTTTTTCGGTATTACACTTCAGCTATTCGGTATAGTAAATCCGGTACCTACCTACTTAATTTAGCATTTCAAACTCTAAAGTTAAACAAATATCAATAAATACGCATTAATTTTAAACTAGTTTACGCTCGTTCGTTTTATACAAAAAATTAAACCAACTTCAAAACCACAAAAAGGCACTCAAAAGCGAAAAATAAATTAATATAACTATTATAAGTCCAACTCACTATTTGACATCTATTTGCTGTCGGAGCCAGTCAAGTGAAAAAGCTAGTAGGTAGATGTTATGTACCTCCTAGTAAGTAGTGCAATTAATTGTAGGTAGATAATATTTATGGATTAGTATGGCTGGTACCGACCCATGCGCGGCTCCAGAGGGGGGGTCACGGGGGACATGACCCCCCCCAAAATCATATAAGTATATTAGATGAAATCGAAAAAAAAATCAATATGTCTAATAGTACATAGACTATTTCTAAACGCGGGAAAACAACTGGAACGCCAACTACGCGGATAAAATCGTGCGGCGCTGCTTGTAAAGTCTTTTTTACTCGATTTATTGTATTTCCACTCGTGACCCCACCCCCCCAATCTGAGGCTGCGTACTGGAGACCCCCCCCCAAAATTCGAGGCTGGGACCGCGCCTGTACCGACCTCAAGCAGATGAGTGAGTAGCGCTTAAAATAGTTATAATAATTTATTTTTCGCTTTTCAGTGCCTATTTGTGGTTTTGAAGTTGGTTTAATTTTTTGTATAAAAATAGTTGATATGCATCACAAGACCAAAATAAAAAAAAATTATTTACCCCCGACTACCTCGAATTTATAATCTGTACGACATTCTACTAGTCAAGTCCTTTCTTTTGATACCCATATTGAGGTAGTAGTGAAAATAATAATGTAATTCGCCATTTGTTGTGGCGGCCATCTTGGATCGGCCAAAACTTGTCATAGTGTATAGTATTTTACTAGTCAAGCCTATTTGATTACCCATATTGAGGGAGGTTGTGAAGAAATGTTGTATATTTTTTAATAAATTTAGATACTTTGTGAAGGCGGCAATCTTGAATCGATATTAACTAAACATAGCTAAGAACCACCGCACGGAAATTAACCTTTAAACAAAAAGACAGCATAATCGGCCCATTCGTTTGAGCTCTACGGCGCCACAGATAAACACACACACACACAGACAGGCATCGACGTCAAACTTATAACACCCCTTTTTTGTCGGGGGTTAAAAATACTTTATGTTACTCTTTTTAGTGCAAAACAACTTTTTATTAATTAATTTACTTTATTTCGTGTAAACCAAGAAAAAAATGACGTAAGACTGCCGCTCATCAAGTTTACAATTATAAAATAAATTAAGTGGATTGATTATTGATTGATGTTGATTGTTACTTTCGTAGTCTAGAGCTGCCTTATGGGTTTTATTTATGAATTTAATTTCTTTATTCAAAATACCGAAAAACCGGTATTTGCAATTTCAATACCGGTATTCAGAATTGCCTCAAATAGTCCGGTATTACCGGTTTTTCGGTAATACCGAATACCGGTATCCATGCCCTAGATACAAGTGCTTAGGATTTTTATAAATATACGGGTAAAACACAATCTTCCACATATTACACTTTAGTGAAGTTATACGATATAATATGTAAATACAAATGACCAAATATTATATTGTAGAATAGTAAATGAAAATAATAATGACATTCAAAACGAAGCGTCTAGCTTCTATCAAACTCCGAGGAGTAGAAAAGTGTCTTTTGAACTCAGATTTATTAAAACAATCTGCTTAAAAATATACTTGTCTTGAGATTTTGTGAAACCCAGCGCCCTAGCGCTTGAGTCAGCTAAATGTTTGCATTCATTTAATATTAAAATAGTTCTTTGGATTATTTTTCGTACAAGAATTGTTACGATCATGAAAGTTTGAGTTCTTTTGTGTCAAGAATGACAGGGAGCGGGTGTTTTATAAGGTATTTAATTAGAGAGTGATAGGACGCGTAAGATGTGTGCCTATGGTAAGTCACACAGCAGCACTGGCCCCTAGGGCACACCCCGGACACTCGGCCTAAACTCCATACAAACGGTGAAGTTGACATACCTACACTCACACAACTACGCATATGTCGTTCGAACACATTTACGCATGTGTGCGTGTCATCTAGGGTTACTAAATTATTTTATGGAATAGCTGTGACCCGTGAGTTCACCTGCCTGTGTTAAGTGGCTTACAATCTTACCTAGTTAGTGTTCGATCTTTAATGTAGGTAAATATAACTTTCATCATCAATCAGAAGGGAGAAGATTTAAAACAAAATAGGAGATAATGAAGGTACCATGGACGAAAATAAAAATCTCTTATTCTTGTTTCGTATAATTGACGAAAAATGTGGTATTATTTTATTAAATAATACAGCATCATGGTCGTATTCTCATAGAAAATTATCGTCCGATATAATAACCCTTCGTTGAGTCCGCCTCGCGTCCGCGAGGGGGAGGAAGCTTGAAATTGGCGGGGGGTGGGGAGTGTCCGTTCTATCTATATTATCTATTCTATGCCTAGGGTCTCCGGGTCGATAACTAGTATGGTGACTAAACCAACTAATTAGTAGGTATCTACGTCAGTTAGATTATCAAAAAATCTTGTTATTATGTTTCACAAACAAACAAACAATTACGAAGATATAGTTCTTGAAGTTTCAAGTGACGTTACGTCTATATACGATTATGTAGGCGTGATGTCACAACTCGCCTCTGGAACGCAACAACCACATAATGTCATCGATATAAACCAATTGCTATAGTTACAACTTTCTAAACAATCAAAGAGTTACTATGTAAATTACTAACGCAGTGCAGTTCTGGTTGATGATTTGGATTTTTCATGTTCCAATACCTGCGTGACACTGTGCTGTTATGAGCAGGCATGTTGCTTACCGTCAGACACATGGCCTGCTCGTTCCATCACACTAAACTATACATAAATAAATAAAAAACTTGTTCCGCCCTACCTCTAACTTTAAAGACTTCTCACGCTTTTTTCAACATCATCACGGAACGAAAAAGAAAATACAATGTATCGTTTCAATCATAATGAAAGAGAGATTTAAACAGTTGTTGGGAACTTAGTTACGTAAATGTTGCGCATAATTTATGAATGACGACGGTTGCATTTTCTACGTAAAATTGGAGTTATTTGCAATGCAGATGCGAAACTCCGCTATTACTTACTTCAGCTTCGAGACGGAATCGTTTCTTTTGAGTTCGGACTTCTGTTTTGAATGAAGACAGACAGTATTTTGTGACTTTCCATAAAACGTCTTTGTTGTGCGGTAAACTGTTCTGACCGATTTTAAAGAAAGTACGAGTAATATTGATGATGACATTTTGTTAGATTGTCAGATTTCAGTGACATGAATGGGTGCCAAAAATAAATGTCAAATTAGTAACCTGTCTTTGCTTACAAAATTTCTAGAACACAATTTATGTTCTCCGTCTTATACTCCTTATTCTAAGTCTCCGTCTAAACAAGAATCGATTTCTATCAGAATTATATCTGTCAAATATCTATCCATCCTCACGAAAAATTTTGTAAGATTAAAATGATAATGTTTTGGAATGTGAAATCTAGATGTTAGTACCTAACATTGTTTTGAAATAGGTATGTGGTTTTCCTCGTGAACGAAATCGTACATTTTACGAACGCGGCAGCACAACATGATAAAACAAATACCGACCCAATATTCTTTACAAAGAGGTAACTTGACCTATCACAGCCAATTCTTGTTAATTTGGAAATTCATTAAAAACAATAGACTACACCTCCACTGCTCGCGTTAATTATAATTCCGCCTGGGGTCACAGTGTTGCCCGACCTGACTCGAACAAAATAAAAGCTGATATTTTTAATCTACTGCCGGCGTGTTTTCAATATATTTATTATCGCTGTATTCTGAACACTTGTATAAAAACCCCGAGAGCCAATACGCTATAAACATTTTGAGGAGAGCTAAATCGGTGTAGATTTTTTTACTTTCAGGTTTTGACACGAAAACAAAGTTTTGTTTTGTAAAAGAGTTCATTCCGAATAAAATTAAAATTGAGCAGTGATGAGTTTATGTCCATAGGTTAATAATAGTCACACCAACATCTGAGTGTTGGTGTGACTATTATGGTGAAATGTAGATATGTGTTAAGTGCTTGACTGTGCTTGTTTAGTTTGTTACCCGGCGCGACTGTTCTGTCATACTGCGTCATAAAAAAATTAAACATAGCGAATTATGATGAACAGTGTAATTTTGGTATTGTTATGTCCCAGTTTTATTTCACAGTTTATTACGTCTGGTCACTGAAAAACAATCCTAGTCTAAAAGTAAGTAAAAAAGGGTAGATCTACAAATTCTGTAGCAGATTACCGCAGGCTTGGGTTTCGCGAACACAGCTCATGTCTGCGAAGTCACGTTTACAAAAACTTCTTCGGGAAGTGCGACTGAATCCAGTATTCGATTGGCTGCCAAGTTTTTAATTGAAATTCATAATCAGCGCGCGCTTTTGGTGCAGAGTTGGAACCTCATTATTGAAATCCGTCGAATAAAGATCAAATAAGAATAGATGGCTAGAGTCTCCTCTCAATGTTTGAAAACTACCAGCTCACCACCAGGACAAAGGACTAACAGAACGAGCAAGCCATGCACCTGATAGTAAGAAACAACCCTGCTTATATTACTCAAGTGACACGTAGCCTGTAGTGTGCTCGTCATCCAGAGATATAACATGAGTTTTCTCTTAGCCCCAGTACTTTCTCCGAAAACATTGTTCTTCAAAATGATACACCACTGTTTGCGCACTACTACTTGGTAGTAGAAAAATTGGTAATGGTGTGGTACTCCCTCAGATGGACTCTGCAAAGAGCCCTATCGCTACCTAATTTTTATCTACAAGGTTACTGGTCATCAGCCTGCATCCGTTTAAGGGCATATGTTCTGTATATTTAAACAAACAACTTTTGTTCTACAACTTTCGTTAAAACTCAATAGATAACACAAACGACATTTTAATTAACTTTTATTTTGATTCAGGGCAATAAAGAGATTTATCTGTCTATTCCCATAACAAGAAAGTCAAGGTCGTAAACCCACCGCAAAACGTCGCAACATGCGGGTTGGCGGAAAACAACAATTAGTAAACCATTCAGAAGTACAGGTGGGAATCGAACTTACGACCTCACGAATTTAAAATCAGACGTTCTTTGACTGACAAATGTATAAAAACACTACATAGGTACATAATAAGATAAGATAACTAATTTATAAAAGTCATGGAACTTGGAATCCGTAGAGTAACAAATAAATTTAAAAAAAATGGCAGTCATAGGAACTGCCGATAGAAGTGAAAACTTAAAACTCAGAATTTGATAGCTCACTTTGAAAATTACGCGGGTGAAACCGAAGGGTGTGGCCGTGACCATGACCATCTAGAAATACTGACACATTTCAAGATGGCCACATTTCAAGATAGTCTTTCAAAAGTGATTGAAATAGAAAAGTAAGAAGAAAAATATTTCATGATGGCAACTTAAACACACCAAAACACTTCGACAGAGATCTCATTCAACCGTGATCTATCACCGCGGTCGTCCAAACCCCAAACCATTCGCATTTAATTCCGGCTTAATACGAACACGGGTAAATGCGAGTCAGATTAATGTCAGCCATAAGCACTGAATCTTTATGTGCTTTCAGCGTTAAGTACTTGATACAAAGCCACTGCGTATAAAGCATTTTAAATAAGGTAATAAACAAGCTTCTGCCTCGTCTCTTTTTAATCTTTAACGAGATTTTTCCCCGGAATCGGTTTTCTCATTTAAGAAAGAAATTGGCTGCAGCCAAGTTAAGGAATAGTTACTACTTGCCTCATTGTATTTCAAACAAGGGGGAAAGAAACTGATTGTATTTTTTTAAAGTATTGTTTTTCAAAGCAAGTCGTTCCTATTGTAATGACTTTTATTTTATTTTGACCGGAAAAGGCTTCACTTGCATTATTAACTAAGTAATTTAAACACAATATAAATATCAAAAGTATTGGTAAACTGTTTTCACACAACAACACCACACACACAACACTATTCACAACACCATTTAGCTCCAAAGCATAGCTTGTACTATGGAAGTCAGATAGTTGGTTTACCATATTTTAGATTTATATTCTACTCATTCTACTAAGTATTCTTCTTTTTGGACGTTTAGATGTTTGCTAGTTGATCACGTCGTAATATACTATTTAATTTTTCTTCTTATAGAAATAGATTAAATATAAATATAACTTCAAGTCTATTTATTTTTTCTTGATTATAACATGATAGTATGACATCATTTGCGGGGTCAGTTAGTGTGTTTATTGAAAATAGACGTTTGTGATATCAAACGAGTTTAGTGAGCGGAAAAGAGTTTTGTAGTGGACTCTTAGCAGAGTCCGCCTGGGCAAGTACCACACCTTTGCCAGTTATTCTACCGCCAAGCAGTAATGTGCAAACATTACTGTGTTCCGGTTTGAAGGGCAATGTTTCCAGTGAAATTACAGGGCTTAGAGATACAACATATTAGATCTCTGGGTGACGAGCGCAGTGCAGTGCTAGGTAATGATTTGGGCTCTCATTCATGTTCCAATAGCTGGGTGTCACTGCAGCAAGCTGCCAATTGTTTCACTGGCCTTACTGTTTTCCAATATTGTATGTCCTTTTACTACATTCCCATTTAAATGGTGTAAACAATAAAGAATATTCATTTATTTAATATTGACGTATGCAATTTTTTTTTGTAACTGCTCGACAGTTTTCAATATAATTCAAATAGAATCATCACCTTCGTATGGGAATAACACACCATTTGGAACGAAAAATTATGTTTTCTTTAACTATTAGGTATAGGTTTACACTTGAGCGCTATCTCGCCTGATGTTAAGCGACGATGCGGTCTACGATGGAGCGTGTTTACATAGAAGAAACCGATTCACTCTGGATTTGAAGACGCAATAAGATGGTAACTATCGGGAAAAACCCATACGGCAACGGATTCCACAGCTTCACGTTCTTATCACAAATGTACAGTCAAACCTCTTTGTTCGTGTCTTTGGAACATTAACCATGAAATGGGGTCGCTTTTTCAAGCTACGAGCAGTTTAATAGAAAAAAAATGGCAAGGATTATACGGGGTGTAAGGGGGAAGCGCTTAACATCTAGTTTCCCCAAATGTCAACCTCTCCTGCGCGCGGTACACCCTGCTGCCGACTAACGAGGCTCTGACGACCGAACCAATGGCGGTATATCCATTTAAAAGCCAGTCCTAAATTGACCTGGCCGGTGACGGGCAGCGGCGTCATCGGTGCAAAGGACTGGCTCCGCGGTCACCAACCCGCCTGCCAAGCGTGGTGACTATGGCAAATACCCCCCCATATGATGGTCACAACAAAGAAACGGCCCCTAGTCCCCGGCGGCTCCGTTATTCCAGGCGCTGGTGGCAGCCTTGGTTCCGGCGGAGCATGGGGTGCTAAGAATCCCCGGCAGACGCCCCGCCACCAAACCCAACGACTCGACCTGGCAACGTACAACGCACGGACGCTGAGGGCTGACGAAAAGATTGTGGAGCTGGAAGAAGAAGTGGACAAGTTGCGCTGGGATATCATAGGGTTATCCGAAGTCCGTAGACAGGGCGAGGACAGAATAACCCTCGAATCCGGCAACTTGTTCTACTACCGGGAGGGAGATCAACAATCCCAAGGGGGTGTCGGGTTTATCATCCGCAAGTCTCTCGTCAACAACGTGTTAATGATCGAGAGTGTGTCGAGCAGGGTTGTATACCTTGTACTTAAAATAACCGACCGGTATTCATTGAAAGTCATACAGGTATACGCACCGACCTCGACACATCCCGACGAAGAGGTTGAGACCATGTATGAGGACATCTCCAAAGCCATACATGTCTCGCCAACACATTTCACAGTTGTGATGGGAGACTTCAACGCGAAACTAGGCAAACGTAGCGGTGATGAGTTGAGAGTGGGACAATTCGGATATGGGCAGCGGAACCCAAGAGGGCAACGTCTAGCTGATTTCTTGGAAAGGGAGAGCCTCTTTATGATGAACTCCTTTTTCAAGAAACAGCCACAACGAAAATGGACCTGGATTAGCCCAGATGGTTCCACAAAAAATGAGATCGACTTCATTATGACGACTAAACGGCAAATATTCAGCGATGTCTCTGTGATCAGTAGGGTTAAAACCGGCAGCGATCACCGTATTGTAAGAGGCACGCTGAATCTAAACATTAAGTTCGAAAGATCACGTCTAATGAAGTCCACGCTCCGACCAAATTATGCTCAAATCGAAGATCCCGACAACTTTCAACTCGAACTTCAAAATCGCTTCGAAGCCTTAGATGAATGCGTAACGGCGGATGAAATAAACGACAGGCTGGTGGAAACTGTTCAAGCAGTTGGCAGGGAATTTTATAAGAGCCGACGCCAGAATAGAACCCAAAAGCTCTCCGATCATACTCTGAATCTCATGGCGGTTAGGCGAGATATGCGATTGCAGTCTTCGGTCGACATGACGGTATACAGACGGCTCAATAGACAGATTTCTACTTGGGTGCGACGCGACATACGCTGCTTCAATACTTCGTGTATTGAAGAAGCGATCAAGCGGAATAAAGGCTCGAAAGTGTTCGCAAGAAATCTGTCTCTTGGGCAAAGTCAATTGACCAAATTGAAGACCGACAGTGGTAACGTCGTCTCGTCGAGGGCCGAGATTTTGGAGGAGATTGAGAGGTTTTATGAACAGTTATACACCTCTACGCAAACACGACCTGTCGTTAGCATGGCAAAAGACCCAAGAGCCAAGCTGACCCGACACTTTACCGAAGACATCCCGGAAGTCAGCCTGTATGAGATTAGGATGGCCCTCAAACAACTTAAGAACAACAAGGCACCTGGCGACGACGGAATTACGACTGAGCTTCTGAGAGCGGGTGGAAAACCGGTACTTAAAGTCCTCCAGAAGCTGTTCGACTCCGTCATACTTGACGGTAATACGCCAGAAGCGTGGAGCAGAAGTGTGGTGGTGCTCTTCTTCAAAAAAGGTGACAACACCTTGTTGAAGAACTACAGACCCATCTCACTTCTGAGCCACGTTTATAAGTTGTTTTCGAGGGTAATCACGAATCGTCTCGCACGCAGGTTTGACGACTTCCAGCCACCCGAACAAGCCGGTTTCCGAAAAGGCTATAGTACCGTAGACCACATACATACGCTTCGGCAGATTATACAGAAAACCGAGGAGTATAATTGGCCACTATGTATAGCGTATGTGGACTATGAGAAAGCCTTCGATTCCATCGAGACCTGGGCAGTGCTTCAGTCTCTCCAGCGATGCCGCATGGACTATCGCTATATCGAAGTGTTGAGGTGCATTTACAGCAAAGCCACAATGTCTGTCCGATTACAGGACCAGTGCACAAAACATATCCGGCTACAGAAAGGCGTGAGACAGGGAGATGTCATATCTCCGAAACTGTTCACTGCCGCGCTGGAAGATGTTTTCAAGCTACTGGACTGGAACGGACATGGCATCAATATCAACGGCGAATGCATCACTCACCTTCGGTGTGCCGACGATATAGTCATTGTGGCGGAGTCGATGGAGGACCTCGGTGCTATGCTCAGGGACCTCAGTAGAGTATCCCAACAGGTAGGTTTGAGGGTGAATATGGACAAGACGAAGGTCATGTCAAATGTTCATGTCTCACCTGTACCGGTTATTGTTGGGAATACCACACTCGAAGTTGTTGACGAATACGTCTACCTGGGTCAAAAGATCCGATTGGGTAGATCCAACTTCGACAAAGAGGTCCAGCGAAGGATCCAACTCGGATGGGCAGCGTTCGGGAAACTACGGCACATCTTGGAGTCCAAAATACCCCAATGCTTGAAGACGAAAGTCTTCAATCAGTGCGTGTTGCCAGTGATGACTTATGGAACTGAGACGTGGTCCTTAACTGTGGGCCTCATAACAAAGCTCAAAGTCACACAGCGAGCTATGGAGCGAGCTATGCTCGGAGTCTCTTTGCGCGACAGAATCCGTAATGAGGATATTCGCAAAAGAACGAAAGTAGCCGACGTAGCTCGAAGAGTAGCTAAGCTGAAGTGGCAATGGGCAGGCCACATCGCTCGCAGAACTGACAACCGATGGGGAAGAAAGGTTCTCGAGTGGCGACCACGAACCGGAAGACGCAGTGTTGGACGGCCTCCCACTAGATGGACAGATGACCTCACGAAGGTCGCTGGAAACCGCTGGTTGCAGGTTGCGCAGGACCGTTCGTTGTGGAAATCTAGGGGGGAGGCCTATGTCCAGCAGTGGACGTCTTACGGCTGATGATGATGATGATGATGATACAGATCAGTTGCATACTATCCGAAAAGTATCCGATAAAAAAACCGATAAGCTAGCAATTTTGCGGCGACGTTCACGACTTTGAAATCTTTTGAAAATAAAAGCTGGTTCAGTGGTCTAAGAATAGGCAGTGATCATCCACACAATTATAAAAAAATCAGAGGAATTAAGAATCTCTTCCTCAAAGTAAGAAAACAAGTTCAGACCAATAACTTCTAGCAAAAACACCCTACAACTAAGGAATTCCTAGAAATCGAAAAATTATTCATCTCGCTAGAAGCCTTATACCCGAATTGATAAGGTCTGAACTATTTTCATCAAGCGCTGTTGGTCTTATAAATATAACTTCTTACGAGTGCGAATAGGTATATTATAGCTATAGGTACCCTTATAGATTCGTCATGTCTGTCTGTCTGTCTGTCCGTCCGTATGTCACAGCCACTTTTCTCAGAAACTATGTGAACTATACTATTGAAACTTGGTAAGTAGATGTATTCTGTGAATCGTATTAAGATTTTCATACAAAAAAAAAGAAACAAACATAAATTTTGGAGATATCCCATACTTAGAACAAAACCCATTTTTTTTTTCATTTAAATCATATAGGTAGGTCTTTAAAAATGATTTTGAGGTTTCTAACATATAATATGGCTTATTATTATTTATATTCTTTAAACATTAAATTACAACATGTAAAAGTTGCACATTGCCTCAAATGAATATGTTAGAAAAAAAAATGACTAAAAAAAAAGTTAAAAGTTACAAAAAAAATGTTTGTCTGTAAAGTCGGTTTACTGACGATAGAACGTGACAACGTCTTAAGAAAATACTGATGGAATGGTAGGATTTTTCAAAAGAAAATTTTAATTTCATTTATTTAATAGATTTGTATGTAAAAAGTAATCAGTAGAATTTAGTCATTTTCAATCAAAACAATGCAAAAAAGCTTTTAGATGCCAGGGATCGAACCCAGGGCATTTCACATGCAAAGCGAACGCTCTACCACTGAGCTACATCCCCGCTTGAACTACTGGTCGAAATAATTAATACAACTGTAACAAACATGTGGCGAGGTAACGACCGACGGTAACGACCGACGGTAACGGTACATGACGTCATGTTTTGTGAGCGTGCAGCCGGCTTAATCGAATTATGAGACGTTATCACGTCAAAAAAATGGATCCATTTTGTCCCGCCTCTCACCAGCCACCTCTGTGTTGGGAAATAATAGCAGAGCTATGTGACAAGTTTTCACCTTGCCACAAATACTTACCGAAAATTTGCTAGTAGTAGTTCGGAATACAACTTCCATTACGTATCTTTAAGTGGTTTTAATCGCATTACATTAATTTTGTTCTGTTGTTACAATTTTGGTGTTACTAGTTCCAAGGCAAGAAAAAAAAATACAAGATAATATTAAAAATACCTTTTTCGCGTTCGGTTCAAATAGTTTAAAGTCCGATATTGCGTAAGGTTTTCTAAGATCCAATAAAACATATCATAAATTCGAACACGTTGTTGAACACAACTGTTGGCATGTATGTATAACTTCTAAGCCATAACTTTTATGGAAACAGGCCATTTAGCTAACAAAATACTAAATAACAATTGTGAATGTACAGTTATTATGCCTACAAACACCGAATTGTATTCATCACAGAAGTAGTGTATAAATATTACTGTGTTCCGGTTTGAAGGGCAATGTTTCCAGGGAAATTACTGGGCTAAGAGATAAAACACCTCATATGTCCGGGTGACGAGCGCAGTGCTAGGTAATGATTTGGACTCTTCGTGTTCCAATAGCTGCGTGTCACTGTGTTGTTATGGGTAGGTAAAAAAAAATGCCCTGTGTGGGAATCGACCTACGGCTTCGCAGGCAGACTTACCTACAAACACAAATGTGATCACTAGGTCAGTCAAAAGAGACTTTGAAGCTAAAACGGAATTAAGTAAGAAGGCCGAGCTCCTTATTCTCGTAGTACAGGAGAACAAATAGCTATAATTCGATTCCACACGACTCCGCCGAGAGCCGTCCGTTACCCCTTACTCTCGCTAACTGCCACCTAGTGCTACTAACTGCCCTACATCCGTGCACTTTCGACAGAATTTTTATGGCTAATATTGCAGTTATTCTATTTTAGAAGGCTATAATGTGCAAAAGCACCAAAATCATGACCCGGCATTGAAACTAAACTCAGAATTAAAACCGTTCAATATGATCTTCAACTTCAAGTAAGCTACCATTGTTTGTAGCTTACACACACTATTAAAAAAGTAGATCAAACATTATTTTTAGGAATGGTTATTGATAGGGATCTTAACAGCAAACAACACAGAAGCAAAATTTGCAGAAAGATTACAATACTAATTTAATACATAAACAGCTATGTTTATGTATTAAACCGTTTGCATGAAACTACAAATAATGTACCAGCACTATTTGTCACTAGTCCTCTTACTCCTATTGATAGTAGCGTAATGTTAAATAACCTATAGCCTTCCTTAATAAATGGACTATCCAACAGAGAAAGAATCTTTCAATTCGGACCAGTATTTCCCGAGATCCTTGCGTTCAAACAAACAAACAAACTCTTCAGCTTTATAATATTAGTATAGATAGTCTGGAATAGCAGATAGGCTCTTTAACACAGAAATATTACGGGTACAGGAACTACGCAGATAATACCGTAAAATAAAACACAATTCATAGAATTTAATCTACGCGTGTCTTAAGGCCGATTTACATAAGACGAGCGAATGCTCATTCTATCCCCACTGTATCAAATTCATTTGGTGTAAAAAAACGTAGAACATTATTTCGTTGTTTTGTTTGCGTTCGCAAAGATTCTATGGAATATATAAAGGCCGATTTAAACTGAACGAACATAGAGCTAGAGCTGGAACAAGAGCATTCTTTCTCGATCTTTTAGTGTAAACGAAAGATCGTTCTTAGCGTTTTCCATATTAGATATTCCATAGAATTTTTGCGAACGCAAACAAAACAACGAAAGAATGCTCTACGTTTGTTTACACCAAATGAATTTGATACAGTGGGGATAGAATGAGCATTCGCTCGTCTGATGTAAATCGGCCTTAATATGGAAAACGCTAAGAACGATCTTTCGTTTACACTAAAAGATCGAGAAAGAATGCTCTTGTTCCAGCTCTAGCTCTATGTTCGTTCAGTTTAAATCGGCCTTTAGAGAACGTAACAACGCGTTTGTACGCGTAAGCAAAATATTCAAGCATACCAAAACTTTCTAACGCAAAGTGCTTTCCTTTTAACATTCATCAAAACCGGGAACGCGTAGACGACTATTAATTTTAACGAAATTAATGAAACAGAATTGTGAAACGGAATTCGTCGCTTCAATTCAACCCCAGCGAGATTCTGATTCGAAATTAACGTCAATCAAATAATGAATGGAATGATTAAGCTCCGGAAACACGACAAATAAGTTAAACGCACAATTATTCTGTACAAACATTTGTACAGTACGACAAGGATTATGAGCTTGGAGTGCCGTTGTAAATACGCGGCGTTATGGTTTTTGAAAGTCAAGGCTCTGGTAAATATCGGTCCTTATGGCCATGATATAACGAGAACATTAAGTACGTACTTCAAATTCCGGCATGGATCTAGTGTCTCCATATCATGAGAGGAAATGTAGTCTTTCTTTGTTTTTCATGTTGCTTACTCAGAGTTACGAGGACTATTAATTTACAAATCGCGATTTCCCACTCATTTAATAATTATAATGCAATTAAGTACTGTTCGCACCTTTGAGATGGATCGGCTAAGTATCAGTTGGAGACTCTGGAATCGATTGAGAGACGTGCTAAAAAGTACATAGGCAATGACACTCTTGTTCGTAAAATACTTCAGTCTTGATCATCGCCGCAAAATTGCTGGCTTATTGGTTTTTTATCGGACACACTTCGGAGAGTGTGCAACTGATCTGCATGATCTAATACTACCTTGCCTTTTATTTTATCGGACTTCTCGTATCTCGAAAAATCGACATCATTTCATGGTTGATGTTCCAAAAACACGAACGAAGATATTTGACTCCACGTTTGTGATAAGAACGTCTAGATTGTGGAATGCTTTGCCTGAGTGGGTTTTCCCCGATAGTTACAATCTTGGTGTCTTCAAATCGAGAGTGAATCGGTTTCTTCTAGGTAAGCACGGTCCATCGTAGATCACATCGTCGCTTAACATCAGGCGAGATGGTGGTCAAGTGCGAACCTATAACAGTTCAAAAATAATAATTATACAGTTTATTATAGAATTGGGATGACGACTGGGTGATGATGATACTATGCTATAGTTTCGTCATATTCGTCAGATAAAATTATAAAAATATGGTTAATTATCAAATTAATAAAAATCGATCCAAGATAAATCATCAAACTTTCCGAAAGGAGGGTTGTGTCGTCACATCTCCACAATAATCGTAAAAAAACGTTTCGTCAGTCGACACTTCCAAGCACTATAACTTCGTCATTTTTTGTTTGTGAAACATAAGAAAAAATACATGCAATATTTAAACAAATCTAAGTAACCGTTTTTTTAAATACTAGCGGCCCGCTCCGGCTTCGCTCGAATAATAACCTAGATATCAACTGCAGCGCCATCTGCCGTAGCCTATGTTACTCGGGAATAATGTAGCTTTCCAAAGGTGAAAGAATTTTTGAAATCGGTCCAGTAGTTTCGGAGCCTATTCATTACAAACAAACAAACAAACAAATCTTTCCTCTTTATAATATTAGTATAGATGTATAACAATTTTAATTAATAATATAAATTTACTATGCATTACTTAAAATGTGATGAAATTTTGATATTTTTCTCTACTACAGTATATGTGGCAATATTTCTAACAGCGCCAGCGGCCAATTAATATCAAAACATAAACGTGGTTGAACTTAGATTTTTTAATAAATTAACAATGAAAACTAAGAGCAACGAACACTAAATACTTAACTGAACTAATTACCGACACAAAGCACATTTGAATTATGCATAGACCGAAGAAGGTCTAAGGATCCAGATGCTCCAGTTCATTATAGTTAGAATAATATAGTTATTAGTAGTTAGAATTGTGTTCAGAATACCGACTCTACTGTACTATACTCTACTGTACTGTAGTCATCATCAACAGCCCACTAAATGTTCCCACTGCTGGGACTCGGGGCCTTCTCTCGCAAGGAGAGAGTTAAGGCCATAATCCACCACGTAAGTACTGTAGTACTTACTACTTATTAACTCACCAAAATAGTATGACAACAGACTGGCCATAAGTCTTCAGATACCAGATTCTCCTCAATAGAGCCATAGGTAACACATTCTAAGATGCCAGGTTGTTTATTGAACTTGCACTCGTCTAAACGTCCACAGGCAGTAAAGGTCATTTTAGGTAAACTGACATAGGTTCCTTTACAAAGAAAAAAAAAACGAATAAGCTTATTTATGTAACACCAGACAAACGCAGACGCTAACATTTTGGGAACGCTTCCTGTCAACTATGCAGTCTAAAGTAATTTTGTAATAATGTACAATAACAATACCCTATTTAAGAATAATCTTATTATTTAAAAAAATCGGTTGTCTGTAAAGTTACTGACGATAGTTGAACGTGACAACTTCAACTCCAAGCCTTAAATGGAACGCCTCAGAGCGAGGTAACGCCGCATGACGTCATGTGTTTTCGTGCGTGCAGCCGGTTTCATCAAATTATAAGACGTTGTCACGTCAAAAATTACATATCAAATGATAGTTATAATATACAGTATTAAAAATTAACTTACATACTAACAATTAAAAAGCAAATCAATTAAACACAAAATATTCAAGAGACGCCGCAGTCAGCATTCCCCCGTACGTACATACTCATCAAACTTGCTGCATTCTCCCGCTATATGGCCATAGAAATAGTTGAAATTGGAGACAATACATAAAATTACAATTTCAAACAATAATTAAGCTGTCATTGAAGTGAGCCGTACGAAAGTTCCTTGCAATGTTTGATTAGATCGCACCGAACCATCGGCTCGGAAGAACGGGCCTCCAGACCGGCGACCTTAAAACTTACAATCCCTAAGGAGACCCGTTCGCGGAGGACGGATCTAGAGAGCCCTCAACGGGGGCTTGTGACCCTCTCAACAGTGAAGTAAAACTATTGGAAGCTGTAGAACTGGTTCAAAAGCTGGAGAACTATTGGAAATTAATCAGATCCAGGTCTGTTACTTCAGATTTAGGGCCCAACAATCTTAGTTTAAGTTATTTTCGTATATTTTTAATCTATGTTCTTTCTATTAAAATTATAAACGTGGTTTGACTGGCGTTGGTATACTACGACGTCGATCGACGTCGACGATACGATACGAATTCCCAAGATTTCATTACTACAAGAAGGGTCTAACGCGGACGTTACGCTCCGTTGCTCCGCCACCACTCTGACGATACCCTGCTATGCCACTATGCCGTAGTCGCTCAAAATTGGCATGTCTGTAACGCCAATTCCTAAGATTTTCTTCTACCAAAAACTGGTCTACGTGGTCAAAGAAGTTTTCACTACAAAAAATTGGCTCTCATTTGGACTGCTAATGGAAGAAAAAACTTATTACTTAGAATTTTAGTATTAAAGAGCACTAATGCTTCACTGTAAATCATCTTACAGCTACATTACATACATAAATATGCTGCTATTATTATATGTTAATAACGCTAATGATTTTCGTCACAAGATTTCAACTATTCAAAAAGTGTTTAACGCGCATGTCCCGCTTCGCTGCTTCGTCAAGGCTCCGACACTACCGCTACTCGACATTTTTTTTATAGTATACAGAGACATCGCCGTATCAGTGACGCGTAAATATAAAGTTTTCCCTCTAATAAAAGTGGTCAATGCGACCAAAAAAGATAATTACTTAAAAAAAAAGCTTCTTAATTAATGTTCATAATAATAGAATCTCCGTTTCAGGAAACCTGGTAGAAAGAGCTAATGGAATTGAGATCTAAGCAGATGTTCTGATTGTATATTCCAAACAAACTAGCTTCTATATCGAATCAAAGTCATTTCACGCTCGGCTTTAACCACAAAGCCTGGAAATGCTCTAGAATTGATTGACTCCCGTCTCACAGAGAACAGTTGATTATTCCCCTTCATAACTCCTAATTACGCCCCAGCGGATCGATACTCTATTTTACGGATTGAGATACCAAATCTCGAAATGTGTTGAGCGTACATAAATTATTCCATATCACCCAGGATAGAGGTGGGTAAACTTTTTCACCTGAATTTCAGATAGCTGGCCAAGATTACATTTTTACTGTTTTGCCGAAATATATTATTGAAAGCTACCTGCGTTAGGCCCGGAGTGGTAACGTTACGCGGAGCTGTAGTAAATGCTGCATATCTAAGAAAATTGCAAAATATTCGAAGGGAACAAAGAAACGAATTTCAAGCTTCATACTTTACGATATTTATATCGCTGTCTTGTTCTACGTAATCTGTGGTTGTGGTAAAAGAGGATGTGGTGAATATACTCTGGATTGTCATTTGGTTTGTTTGACTTTCAAATGTTTTGAATCTAAACTTGATATTAAAAATCTGACGTGCTCTTTTCTTTGAGCGCACTAATATCAGGAACTATTGGACCGATTTAAAAAAATCTTTTACAGTTTGACATGTACGTAATCCCTGAGTGCTATAGACTATACATTATAGACTATACATTTATGTTATGTATCACTATAATATTATCTTATTTCAGCTATCTGGCTTCCACAGTACAAGGTTTGCTGAGTTTGGGGTCAGTTGGTGTTGTGTGTGAAATGTCCACCAATATTTATTTAGGTATTTAGTGTCGTATAGTTCTAATTATCATTTAGTTAAGTTTTAAAGAAATACCTCGACACAGAAGAATCGTCGATATTCATCACATACATTTTAGTATGTCAATATAAAACTCCTTCGACTGTGAAAGGTTTATTTTTCGTATTCAATCTGGCTCTATTTCAAATTAATATCATTTTAAATTCAAAGAAAATATTCAAGAGCAAAGGGGAAACAATAAGCGAGTTGGCGTTCTTTTCATACCCGGAAATTATTAGGCTGAAAAATTAAAAAACCAAAGACAGAAAAAAGTTGTTTATGGCTCTTTTAAAAGCTGATAAATGTTCTGTAGAATGGTGTGGTTTTCACCGCCATACTTGCGATATAAGAAAAAAAATCTATGGATATCATATTTGTTCACGAGATGACGACGCTATATCAACCAAAATGAGAGATATTTGTAGGTATCCTTTATATTCTTTCAAAGCGAACTAAATAGATAAATCTTCTTATATATAAAATTCTCGTGTCACAGTGTTTGTTTCCTTACTCCTCCGAAACGGCTTTACTGATTATTACCAAATTTTATATGCATATTCTGTAGGTATGAGAATCGGCTACTAGCTATTTTTCATACCCCTAAGTGACAATAGTTGTTCACTAAGGCAAAACAACGTTTGCGGGGTCAGCTAGTACTATATATTACACAAAAACACACTTTTTTTTTTTAAATAAAGAGTGACGAGACGAGCAGGACATGTGCCTGATGGTAAGCTACATGCCTGCCACATAACAGCACAGTAACACAGCTATTGGAACATGAAGAGTCCAAATCATTACCTAGCACTGCACTGCGCTTGTCACCCAGAGATCTAAGTTGTTATATCTCTAAGACCTGTAATTTATCTGGAAACATTGCCCTTCAAACCGGAACACAGTAATGTTTGCACATTACTGCTTGGCGGTAGAATAATTGGCAAAGGTGTGGTACTTCTCCAGGCGGAAGAAACAAAACACAAAAATTAAGTTACAATCGGTGGCCTTATCGCTAAAAGGAAGGATGCATCATTAGTTTGTATTAACGATAATATTAAGTATCATATAATTATCAGCTAATTGTTTTTTTACTGCTGTAGGTGTACTTGACCGCCATATCGCCTGATGTTAAGCGACGATGCGGTCTATGACGGAGCGTGTTTGTCTAGCATACACTAATTCTCTCTCGATTTAAACCACTTAGTTTTAATAATACAAGCTTTGTTTAGTTTGGGGCTAGTGTTGGATAGTGTTAAGTGAGAAAATTCCAGCAAAATGTATTTATCTTTTGAGTGGTGATAATTGATTCGATTCGTAGAACTACCAGAAATCTATACTTCCACTTACAGACTTGAGATTATTCGAATGAACGCGTCATCCATTTACCATTTCAAAGGATCTAAAAAACTACGCAGAACATCTTCAGGCGAAATACTTGTGTCTCTTTCAAATGTGAAGTAGAATTTAATTCTTCTAACATGATAAATGCGAAAGCTTGGGAGGATGGATGGATGTGTAGATACATTTTTCATGCAAAAAGTACTGAAGAGATCTGGATGAAATTTGGTACATAGATAAAATAATAGTCTGGAAAAACACATTGGCTTTTAAATCTCGGGTAAAATGGGATATCTAACAAAGCGCTTGAAATCGCAAAGCCGCTGCTACCTTATACTCGAAAAAGTTGGGTATCCGTTCTTTTGAAAAACTTTTTTTCACAAACCGACATGTGATAACCAACGTTAGACAAACTCACGGGTAGTGAAATGATCATTGTATAAAAAAATATTTAACAAATTGGTTATATCTCAAACTAATTATTTGACAAATATTCATTCCATAACGTATTATTTGACAAATGATTCTTTTAATATTTTTGTTAACTACCAAATGCTTAAATACAAAACCAACGTTTAACAAATTTTCATTTTATAATGTGTTGTTTGGGAAACATTTCAATTTATAAAACAAACATTTATTAAATTGCATAAAAACTATATTGTAATTTTTTAATATCTAAGTAACCACACCGGTACGATTAGGTTACTTAGGACTCAAATCCAACTCGGAGCACCCCGACTCCACCTAGTCTTGTCGCTACTACCCCTAGAGTGTATATAAAAATGCGGGAGCCAGAAGCTTAAGGGAGGTCCTGAGTGGAGCGAGCCATGCGAGGCTAAGCGCAGCGAAGGGGGGAGGTGGCGAGCGAAGCGAGCCGGCGACCTCCGTAGTGGGGCGCAGGCCGAGTATGGAGAAGCGGCACTCAGGGCTGACCGCAGAGCTTCTGGCGGGAGCCCACCCGGAGTCAAATCTCAGTGATAGACCCTAATCGGAGCGGTAGTCTAAAGTAAATGACAGAACCAAATCAGAATTGATAATTTATATAGACAATGTTTCGGGTACTTTTGAAATATTTGTTATCTTAATATATATAAATCTCCTGTCACGATGTTTGTCCGCGATGGATTCCTAAACTACTTAACCAATTTTAAATTAAATTGGCACACCGTGAGCAGTCTGGTCCAACTTGAGAGATAGGATAGTTTTTTTTTTTCGATTAATAGTCCTTATATGACGAAATCCGAGCGAAGCCGGAACGGACCGCTAGTAAATTATATTTTGGTAAATGATAAATTTGTAAAAAGAATAATTTATGAAGTGAAAAATGGACAAAAAACAAAATGTCATTCGATACATTGTTTAAGTGAAACGTTTGCCATGCAATTGGTTATAAAATGATGGTTTGTAAAATAAAACATTTGTTGATGTAAGGTATTTTTGAAATAAATATCATGCGAAATGTTGTTTGTAAAATGAAACATTTTTGTGTTGTAAAGTTTTTGCAATGAATATTATGCGATTCGTTGGTTTTAAAGTGATGTTTTGTCAAAAATTGTTTGTGAAACATTAGTGAACCAAAAAGTTGATTATTTATACGCGAGCATGGTGCACTAATGCTGAAATAATATTTGTGAGTTGTAAAAGTTGTTATTTTTGTCAAAGATAGGCTCGCCCGATGTAAAGCGATGATGCGGTTTACGATGTAGTGCATTTATCTAACAGAAACTATTTTGGAGACACCCGTATTGTATCCCGTGGAAAAGATCCACTCAGGCAACATATTCTATACCTGTTCGAAGGCGGAATATTGGTTCGTTTAGCTTGACGACAAACATAAACCGTTGTCGCTTTTTCGAATTCTGAGATGTCCTTGTAAGGATTGTCGAGATGGAAACGGTACACCGCACCGCACCGCACCGCATCGCACCGCATCACACCACACCTTACTGAATTGTATTGGACGTGATCATAACAGATATCCCGTTACTAAAGAAAATAGATCCGTATACTGTCGAATTTCGAACACCATCGACGCTGGAATGACACATTGTTCGTCTCCATCGCTTCTCGGTCCGTCTGGTAGTTCCACAAAAGCCGGACGAAATCGGACATCGATTGCCGAGGTTTCCGGAATTCGGATCGAGATGTTTATTGGAAAGCTTCATACACGCCTGTGCCAGGTTTCCTGTGGCCGATAAAATTGCTTTGAAAGTTGAGAAATGGAGTTTAAACTTCGTAAAGTTTTTGATACGATCAAATAGGTTGTATTTTTTACTAGACTTCAACCAATCAATTGGTCTGAGCCAATCAACAATAACATCAACAAATTGTTGATGTCAATATCACGTTAATAAATATGTCGGCGCGAGCAACATTATGTCATCGCTGCCTACGCTCGGAGCGGGAGCGGAGCGGACAGTCGCTTGCCTGCGCTCGGAGAGTGAACACCTAAGCTATTGGAATCTATGCTGATTACAGCATGCATATGGCTGGGCAGGGAGAGAGATGCGAGTAGGCAAGGTGAGCGTCAGCGCGCGCTTTAAAGGGGCCCCTTAAACCTACGCCCGAGTCGCAAGTCTTGGGGTCTACTTGGGGTTTCTCTCTCTGCCACACGATGGACCCGGCACCCGCACGGTGAGTCCAGGTGAAGCCAAGAAGTTCGTCTCTAAACTTTGACTTAAGTGAAGTTGTGTTAATTATCCTTGAAATGGAATAACGTCGGTGCGGCTGACGTCACGCTGCCAAGAAGCAATAATAGGCCAACCTACTTTGTTACCTGAACTTAATAAATCCTATTGTGTTTGCGAGTTCGCGAGTTTTCATCCAACACTACCCACCGACTACGCCCACAGCAGAAGAATGCGATTACTGATGATGATGGCGAGATTCGGCCCGCCTACATCAGAAGCGGGATTCGTGATGGATGAGAACAAAGAAGAAAATCGACCCAGTGGCAATCGACCACAAGCAAGGCGTTTCGAGGTGAAGCATCATCGTGGTTAACTGAGATTGCCCTACAAAGGAATTACGTGGAAACAAGGTGCTTTTACATTTCGACCGAAGCGAAAGTGGGTGCTGTTATTCAAATGAATCGCGAAAACCCAAGTGATATCGAAAACTACCCGCATTTGCCGATTAATCACTTTGTTACCTAATTCTTGGAAAAGCGTAAATGAAGATGAAATTACCGCATCGAAGGTTCACAACCCACACGTCGATGTATCAATGAAGCTACTGTGAGAGGAGAGCAGACGGAATACGGAAGAATTCATCTCAACCGAAGATCAAGCCAAAAGTAGACGTTCCTGCCTGCCGGTTGGTCTGTCTTCGTGATCCGTCTGGCTGCTGGGCTGGCGCGCCCGAGTGCTTGCCTGTTGGCTGGCAAATCCAACGTGCTTGCTGCTGGACAGCGGGTCTGTCGAGGTGCTGCCTGCCGGCCTGCACCGAGATCAAGTTGACGAGTCGGAAGTCTACGCTCAGCGAGGAGCCTCAGATGTCAATCAGGTGTGTTCGTTTCTAGTTGTCATTAGTGCCTATTCATTCAGTTTTAATTTAAAGATTGCAATCGCTGTAATCGAGTCCCAGCAGTGGGAACGTTTAGTGGGCTGTTGATGATGATGATGATGATGATGATGAATCGCTGTAATATCACACCCTATGCCAAGTTGAGTTCATGAAGCAGTTTCATCAAGTTTATCATCACAGTTACCTATTTACTTTAGAAATCTGATTGGTTTAATTTTGAGAAAATTTCACTATTGAAGAAAATGTGTTCACTCATTGGCATAGTGCGTTAACATTACTGGCTAGTTGGAGCAATCGTAATCTATTTTGACAGCGGGTACCTATACGCACAAAATGACCCGTTTGATAAATGGGAGTCGGTAAATATTTCGAGATTTTTGTAGGTTACTTAAAATGGTATCTGAAGGTAGTTTGAAAAATACGTCAGTTCATACGATCAAATTGTAGATGGCTATGTATTGCAGTGTATGCTCTTTGACCACCTTCACGGTTACCATATGAGATGGTTATCTAGTCGAGCGACGAGGCCGTCCGGTCCAAGTCATCATATGAGATGATGATGCGGTCGAAGGGACACCTCGGTCGAGTATTATTTGCACGAGGTCAAATAGCACACACAGTGTACGTATGTATCGGGGAAAGCTGCGGGCTCGTCCGGTCCATGTCGTCATAAGAGATGACGAGTCTTGGTCGAAGGGATACCTCTAGCTGGTTTCATTTGCATGAGGTCTAATGAGGGATGTTGTATTCACCTACGCGTACATGCGTGAAATTAGGTCTTTTATGTCAGGATAGGACGAGCATAGTAAATATGGTGATCCTAGTGGTTTTATTTCTTCCTTGACAGATTAACTGAACATGAGCCAAAGGAGAGGCGAGAGGCGCACGAGGACTTGCGCATGTCAGGATAGCCGTGTCGGCGCGAGCAACATTATGTCATCGCTGCCTACGCTCGGAGCGGGAGCGGAGCGGACAGTCGCTTGCCTGCGCTCGGAGAGTGAACACCTAAGCTATTGGAATCTATGCTGATTACAGCATGCATATGGCTGGGCAGGGAGAGAGATGCGAGTAGGCAAGGTGAGCGTCAGCGCGCGCTTTAAAGGGGCCCCTTAAACCTACGCCCGAGTCGCAAGTCTTGGGGTCTACTTGGGGTTTCTCTCTCTGCCACACGATGGACCCGGCACCCGCACGGTGAGTCCAGGTGAAGCCAAGAAGTTCGTCTCTAAACTTTGACTTAAGTGAAGTTGTGTTAATTATCCTTGAAATGGAATAACGTCGGTGCGGCTGACGTCACGCTGCCAAGAAGCAATAATAGGCCAACCTACTTTGTTACCTGAACTTAATAAATCCTATTGTGTTTGCGAGTTCGCGAGTTTTCATCCAACACTACCCACCGACTACGCCCACAGCAGAAGAATGCGATTACTGATGATGATGGCGAGATTCGGCCCGCCTACAAATATTATAATGTAGGCAAAATTTAAGCTTTGAGAATCTCTTTTAGATGAAGGAGATTTTCGACCAATAGTGTTTACTAATATGTTAAGGGACTAATTTCAGAGTGACAGTTTTTTGTAAGAGTGTGCAGTTGCATCGTAAAAATTTACTCACTTAGTTTTGCCCTAACACTAACGCCCCAAAATAAGCATGATTAAAAAAAAAAAACAGAAAAACTAAAAATCTTGTAGTCGTATGGGGGCGTCCATAAATTACGTGAGGTCTTTTTTTAAATTTTCTGACCCTCCCTCCCCCTCTGGTGAGATGTCGTGAGATTTTATTCAACCCCCTCCCCCATCCCCCAAACTCACGTGAGATTTTTTAAGATGTAGGTCTGTTTCTTACGTAAACACGTTACATTGTTTTATTCTTTGTGTTCTATTTGAGTATTCATTTATTTCTCGACCCACAAAATGGTTTTCAAAGTCTGAACATATGAAACAAATAAAAATACTCAATAATTAGTTTATTTTGATGCCTGAGATATAGGAGATATATCAATTAAGTAGTACATTGTCGTTTACAGACACATAAAATATGGTTTCGTTGTTGAGTAGGTAATGATTTTTTTTGTGCGACGTCGCGACGCCGACGTTCGTATAACGATTATGTTTAAGATTAAATCTTAAGCATGTACAATCTGGATGAAATGGACCAAAATGGTATTTTTTTTTGTTTCAAGGAAAATAAATTGCGTGATATTTGCCGAGACCCCCCCTCTCTCCAACGTAAGATTAGATGAGATTTGACTCGACCCCCTCCCCCCCTTAAACACCTCACGTAATTTATGGACGCCCCCTATCAAGTTTTGTAATAATACGGCTGTAACTGACCTTACAATAATTCAAATTTATTTTATAGCTCAATTCTTTTAAAGCACACTTTACGGCTCAAGTATTCAATGGAAGTTAACGCAACTAAGTAACAGTAAACAGTGTGAGCGCATCCAGCTTAAGCAAGCCCACAGAATGAACGCTGCCCCATACAGAGTGTAAGGTTAAACGAAAAGCTTTTTGTAACTCAGTATTAATGAACTGGCAATAATTTAAAATATGTAATACTTTCTAACGAAATAATCATAACATACTAAGCTGTGCTCCATGGTTTTACATGCCTAGTTTTTACCCTTATTTTCTCACAAAAAAAATGGTCTATGTACCTATATTCTAGGCTATAAATTACATTCATTGCGTTTATTTTCAATAACATTTAATGTAGAGTTTGATTTATTATTAATTCTTGTTCAAGATTCAAAAATAGAAAGATTGTACTAGATTTTACAACTAGACGATACAAATAATAATACCGTAAAGTTTGAAGGTTCAGGTGTCAACTGAAATCAGAAGTTTTTCGGATAACAGATTTGAGTAAAAATATTTGACAAAATATTGACATTGGCATATATCTGGATATCTATTTTGGCATATAACTGGCTAACTTCTCAAAGGAAAACACAATGGCACCGTTATTGAAAACTAAAAATGTTTGCATTTAAAAGCGTTTGTTTGACTAATACCCTGTATAAATATGTGTTTTCTCTATAGCGAGTCTAGGAAACTTCAAAGTTTAATTTATTTGCTTTGTTTGAGCTTCGCGTTGGGGCTGGATTGGGTGTAGTTTAGTGCACGAGCAGTGCTGAAGATTAAGTAGCGAAATATACTGATTAGTGTACGTGTTTTGTTGCACCGGACTGGTCAGGAACGAGGGTTATGTTTTTGCAGAGTTTGTGTGTATTTTGGGGTTAAAGTTGTTAAATAATAAAAGGTCTGTTTTTAAGTATGAAAATCTTTACAAAACCATTACATTACCTTAGAACGAAAATGAAAGAAACAAGAAAAATATATTATTTGAAGTGTTTCAAAAAAATACATGCGTACATTGTTTTGTCCACTACCAAATTTGTGTACTGGCTGGCGGTTTGTGTCTTTGGAAAGTCCACCTGGGGAAGTACCACACATTTGCCAGTTATTCTACTACCAAGTAGTAATGTGCAAACATCACAGTGTTCCGGGCAATGTTTCCAGAGAAATTAGACATGGACATAACGATAAATAATCATCTTATGTGGTCAATAGTTGTGGTTATTCTGGTGTAGTCGGGAAAACGGAAAGTACCGTTCCGGTGTCTGCACTGTATTAAAAATGCGAATTTGGATGATTGTTGCTCAATCACGTCTGAACAGATCGGGTTGAAATTTGGACAGAACAAAGATTAAAAAAAAAATCGATAAGCCATCACTTTAATTTACTGCTGGCAAAACTTGGGGCCGATATAACTAGTCTGGAATAACACATAACTTACTTTTTATTCCGGGAAAATACCGGGAACTGGAACCACTTGGATAAATCCACGGGGCGTTACTAGTGGTTATATAATTTCAAAATGAACTTAATATATTAAACTAAGTAATCTATGCACATTAATTCCGGGCGAGCGACAACAATGGGCTCGACCTTGTGACGTCAGATCAGGCGGAGATTAGCCACGGCTTGTTAGACTGGTATCTGTAACCAGGCATATGTGCGTAACAGATACGTTACACCGTCATCAATCAATTCTGATGTAATGTTACAGGGCTTTGGGGATGTAATCTGCTGAGCTGAAAGCTGAAACACTAATGTTGTAAACTAGTTGCCAATTGCAATTTCGCTATATTACACTATAGGATATGTATTTTTTTTAATAAACATTAGGTTACTGCATTAAACGTTTTGATGCATACATCATATAGCAAAATACCTCTTTTAATTCTTTCATTATTTCGCATTGCCGTACAAAAACCATGCGACAAGGAGAAATCATCGAGGATTGGAACCCCCACTCTTCAACTGCACTCAGTTGGATAGCTTATATGTGACGGCATAGTGCAGAATCTTATTACATATACTCCATAGGTCTCCTGGTGGTTAATTTGACCCATACATTTTGTTCACGGGCTTGTAGTCTATATGTTTATCTATGACTTCGTCACTGGGGCATTTGTCACAATCCCAATAATTGACAAAAGATCAGCCACAACCTGTTCTGGTATTATTCTCTGGTTAGGCAGGCATCTGTACCTGTAATGTGCGAAACAACTATGTTACACTGTCATCAATCAATTTTGAAGTAATGTTACATAGCTTCGGGGATGTAATCTGGAGGTGAAACACTAATCTTGTAAACTAGTTGCTAGTTTCAATTCCTGACGCTACATTATACTGTAGCAAATGTAATTAATATTTTTGAAGTGAAAACTTCTTTAGGCGCGCCTAGACAGATTTTTCGTGGGCTGTGAATTGAATTCATTCGTCACGCTCGGGTATGATAAGAAAGCTTCGGGTAAACTCGGGACCATGGCTATTGGCTATCTAGAAATACGTCAGCCAATGGGAAATGCTAAAAGGGTGTGGACAGGTCATCATGGCATGGCCATCTAGAAACGCATCAGCCAAAGGGAAACGCTGACGCATTTCTAGATGGCCATGCCAAGATGGCGAGGCCACGCCCTCCGGTTACACCCGTATAGTTTTCAAGGTAAGCTATCAAATGTTGAGTTTTAAGTTTTCACTTCTATCGGCAGTTCCTATGACTGCCATTTTTTTTTTAATAAACAGTAGGTTATCAAATTAAATATTTTGATGCATACATCATATAGCAAAGTATGTGGTAGGTACTGTTGTCCAAAACGGGTTCTAACGCTATGTTTATTTTTGACTTCGTCACTGGGGCATTTGTCACAACCCCAATAATTGACAAAAGATTAGCCGCATCCTGTTCTGGTATTATTCTCTGGTTAGACTGGGACCTGTAACTGTAATGTACGGAACAGATATGTTACACTGCCATCTATCAATTCTGATGTAATGTGACAGGGCTTTGGAGATGTAATCTGAAGCTGAAACACTAATGTTGTAAACTAGTTGCCAGTTTCAATTTCTGGCGCTATAGTATACTTTGGGATATGTATTTTTTTAATAAACAGTATATTATCAAATTAAACATTTTGATGCATACATCATATAGCAAAGTATGTGATAGGTACTGTTGTCCAAAACGGGTTCTAACGCTATGTTTATTTATGACTTTGTCATTTGACATTTGTCACGATCCCAATAATTGACAAAAGATTAGCCACAGCCTGTTTTGGTATTATTCTCCTGGCATCTGTAATTGTAATGTATGTGACAGATAAGTTACACTGTCATTAATCAATTTTGAAGTAATTTTACAGGCTTACAGGGCTTTAGGGATGTAATCTGGAGCTGAAACACTAATGTTGTAAACTAGTTGACAGTTTCAGTTTCTGATACTATGTACCATGGGATTAGTATTTTTTTAAAATAAATAGTAAGCAGCCTATTGACACAGAATAAGCAGCTTATTGCAACAGTTGGAACATATGTAATTGGGATGACGAATGAGATGGGATGGGTCAAAAATATACCATTTTAATTAGACCGTGAGCAACATGGAATACGTATTTTTGTTCAATCAAGTAATGAACAATCTACAATAATATAGAACTGAAATATAAACCTCAAACTTAGGTTGTGACGTTACTACATTGCAAAGTTGTACCAAGAAGTGACGTCACTTGAAACTTCTGAGTACTGTATTTCCGTTATTTTTATTTATTTTGGAAACAAAATAAATAAAAATACACATGTTTTTTTTTTTTTTAAATAACGATTGACAAGGCTAGCAGGACATGTGCCTGATGGTAAGCAACATGCCTGCCACATAACAGCATAGTGACACGAAACTTTTGGAACGTGAAGAGTCCAAATCATTGCACATCACCTAGCACTGCACTGCGCTCGCCACCCAAAGATCTAAGGTGTTATATCTCTAGCACTGTAATTTCTCTGGAAACATTGCCTCCTACGGCTCCTACGGCTGAGACTCGGGATCTTCTCCTATAATGAGAGAATCAAGGCTAGGATATCAAATATTTAGTTAGCTTCGAAAATAAACTCAGTTAACGATTTCAAGTTGTTTAAATCTTAGCTTTTCGACACAACAATAATTGTTATTGCCTCCGCACAACAACTAAGAGCGTAGCACAAAAGCTAAGAATCCAATATCTCGTAGCCTTGGATCGAGCAACGGATCGGTGCGGATTCCGCGTCAATACAACCAAACTAGCATCTAAATCAGGATCCCAGTGAAGTAGCTAATGGCATTGCTACTTCGCGAACACGGCTCCGCTTTATGTGCGACACGCGCCTATTGGCTCGTCTACTAGGCGTTTACAGAATAGGCTATGGTTAATACGAGTAGCAGCACCAACGACCTCTATACAAAGATGTGCCTTCCCAAACTTCAGGGCGCACGGAATTATGGCATCGTTGGGTAGAGTGATCTTACTCTTTTTGTTCTAGTCGGTTGCAGGAAGCGGTGGACGCCGGACGTTTTTACCTATCACTATTTGTTGTCAACAAACAAAATAAGTAGAACCACAGCATATCTTCGCCACTAGCAACTCTAGGGGTCAAGTAGATTGGTTGTAACCACTTACGATACACACAGAGACGCAGTTTATTGCCAATTTCAAGGTGCTCAGGGCACATCCATTGATTTATGTCGATGAGCAGCACAAGATTTTCTCTCGAATACAAGCTATAAGTTTTCTTTTAGAATACTTTTTTCTTATTATATTATATTTCTTAGCTCCATAGAAATGTATAGCTTTGTATAGACAGACTAATAACGTTCACATCTTAACCATGCTTTTTGAAATTTCACTGAAGTCAGGTACGTTTTCAGACGTTTAGAGACATGATGTACAATTGTCGCTACCTGTTAGACTTATACTCGTAGCATCAATATCAGCCCGTTCTAGTACGAGTATAGTGCAATTTTTTACTTTACATACCAACGTAGTGTCGAGCTGTGGTTTGTTAACAACCAGAGATTTGAATCTATTTTAGTGATAAGAACGTCTAGCCTGTGGAATACGTTGCCTGAGTGGGTTTCCCCGATGGTTATAATCTTTGTGTCTTCAAATTGAGAATGAATCGTTTTTTTCTAGGTAAACACGTTTCATCGTAGGCCGCATCGTCGCTTAACATCAGGCGAGATGGTGGTCAAGTGTAAACCAATAAAAGGAAAAAGAAAACTGCTAAATAACCAAAAATAATCAAAACTCATTCAGATGGAATTTAGTTGGATTGTGATTTAAATTAAATAACACATGGGATTTTTATCGTAGATTTTTACTGTAATAGAAACAATAGGTAAAACCACGAGCTCTACTACTAAAATCTATACCATAGTGTGGAAGACCTCTTGATATCTCACCCGCACCTATCGGCTCTTGTAAGGCGTTATCGAAGCGCCTGAAATCGCACCGCGGAGTGTAATTATTCGCTGACAACTCGACTTATTGACTTCCGTCTCCCAACGCCGAGTTTATTGTTGTACTGTAGGGCGTCATAGTTTTCAAAGATATATATGTGTGTGTGATGAATACGGATGTATATTCTGTAAGTGATTTTATCCTACCCTAATTATAAATGTGAATATTTGGATTTTTGTTGTACAGTCACTTCAGACCTGAACGTCTACTTTCTTTGTACGAAAAACGTAATTTCGAAATAAACTCGCGGCTTTTCTACTCCGGTTCTACTTCGTTTCATCCGATCGAACAGTGTTCATGATGTTTACGACGACACGACGAAACGACGGATCGAAGTAGAACCGGAGTAGGGAAATCGTGAATTTATTTCGAAATTAAATTTTTCGTAGAGAGTAGACACCCTTATCGGTATTTGGAACACAGATAGGCTATTTTAAACGTGGGATAAAAAAAATCGGGTACAACTGTGGGACGCTGGTATTATATCAAAAGATGTTTAAAATTACATTAAAATATTATGTATAGTGCTATTCTACGAGTAGCTTCCTTAGTACAGCCTTCCTCCTGGTTCTTTTGGGTGGGTGATATTGTAAAAAAAGTATTTCAATGCCAACCAATTTCAGTTTAATATAGGTATCCATGTCTTCCTTATTAATTCAGAAATATGATTGAATGGTGTCGGCTCAATATCAACATCGAAAGTTTAGCATTTAAACAAAACTGGGATTACAAAATCTGATTGGCTATAAATTATAGTAATAAACTAATGCATTAATTATCTAAAATGCACATGAATTTACGTTATTTATCAAATTAATGGAAAATAGGATCATGTTGAAACTCTAAACAACCCAATTAAAAGGTTCGTTGAACGCCGCAAACTCTTTGCATATTCAGCTAATAAATAGCTCCCTTGGGTGACGTTACCGTCACTATGAAAAAATCCTTCGTAATATATACCCTTTATAATACCTACTGGGCTTAGCAGAAAAAACAAAGTTTTTTAAAACCAATTAATTTTCTAATTTTACTAATGAGTACCTGGGTGACCGAGCTTTGCTCGGTTTAAATACTAAATATACTTAGATACCTACAGATAAAATACTACAAGAAATATATTTTCTTAAAAAAAAACGAATTGAAAAAAAAAGAGAACCCGTCTGGATTCGAACCCGGAGCTACTAATTCGTGACCATTATGAGCGCCCGACTTCCCGTCTGAGCTAATTATGCTGTCGCGTCACGCGGCGAAATTTACCTTCGCATTCTAATGTCTAATGTGACAGTTTTTCATTGTCTAAAAACGCACATAATATGCGTTTTTTTTAATAAGACCTAGTTAGATCGATTTATCGTCCCCGAAATCCCCTGCATACATAATTTCATGAAAATCCATCGAGCCGTTTCCGAGATTCAGATTCTATATATATATACATATTTATATAGGTACAAGAATTGCTCGTTTAAAGGTATAAGATTTGACCGATTTTACTTATCAGTCAAACCTATCTATCAAAAGAGTCAAATCTATAATTATATCAATGATATAACTTTCTTTTCGGACTGCTTTACTGTTAGTGTCCACGTTTCAGCACAGTGGGTCATGACTGGAAGGACGCACTGATTATACACTTTTGTCTTCAGACATTGTGGGATGGGTAACCGTTGGGGAAGGCGAGTTCTGGAGTGGAGATTGGGAATCAGCAAAAGTAGTGTAGGACCCCCTGAGACTAAGTGGAGTGACGATTTACAGAAGGCAGTTGGTGGCAGTTGGTAACGTAAAGCCGAGGATTGGGCTGAGTGGGTTATCATTGGAGAGGCCTATCTCCAGCAGTGGACGAATGTGGGCTGATTATGATGATGATGGCTTATTTTCTTGTGTATAAATTATAGAAATTTACTTGCATTTAAACATTACTACTTCATATTCTCACTGCTGGGACTTTGGGCTTACTCTCAGGAATACAGTCAATACCATAATAGGCATATCATGATGGCCATGAGCAAGTTGATAGATAAATGTCTTTCCTTCACCGTTGTACTTGTAAATAATACCAATTTATTACATACTATCCTACCAATATACACCACAATTGTATAGTTAAAATAGTTTGTTTCTAACTAATAGCTCCAAAATTACTGAACCGATTTTGATAGCTAACTTATTTCCAGAAAAATACTTTAAGTAAATTAGTTTATTTTCCTACATAAAACAACAGAATTAAGAAAGTCGTAAATAATGTTTTTCACCTATTTTCGACCAAATATAATGTATCTTACGATATTACGCATTTACGCATTACACTTGGGTAGTTCATGATTCCGTTATTTTCCTGGAATGAAAAGTAGCTTACCTATTTGTTATTTCAGTCTAATTAGTTATCTATGTACCGAATTTTATTTACATTTTGTAGTTTTCGCTTCAAAGAGTGAAAAATATCTATACAAACATTAAATTTCGCATTTATAGCATTAGTAGAATACAATTATTTCGTGAGTTGCCGTGATTTTATTGTAAAAGGTGGTCATTGTACCTAACTAGTCCCTTTCGGCGCAGCGCAAAGTTTCTGTGGATACCCGTTTACCCAACTTATCCCACGTCACATGAGGCCGTTCAATTTAATAATGGCATTATACATTTTTCGCAAAACCGTTTTTATTTTATGTTGTGGAAACGTCAGATATCTGAACTCCAGTCCTTTGTTAGCGACGTATTCTCTTCGACTATCTTTTAAATTTGACGGAAATACTCTTGTGGGGAACTTCCTTTATCTTTCGTGTAGAATTATATAATCAAATGGTTGAATAACTTAATAGTTATTATCGAAACAGAAAGTTTGTAAGCGGGTACATTTTATCACACATATCTCTATAACGGTTGAATACCTAAATTTGAATGAAACTATAAAATATCTACTTAGTATATTACCTGGATTAATACATTTTATGGAACTTTTTATCCCGAAAGTAGAAATGATTTGTTTGCGTAGATCGGCTGACTATTATAATATATGGTTATATCATATTTTATATGTTTTATTACATGGTATTTGACTGAAATAAATTATCGTAAAAAACCTGTAAGCTACCGTACAGCGTAGCTAATAGTTTCTGTAAAGACTTTTATTTGTTCTTTGCATCTAACACTGTGCGAATATAAAATAAAGTGGCCAAGTGCGAGTTGAACTCGCCCATGAAGGGTTCCGTTGCAGCAAGTAACATAATATACATAGTACACATAGTTCTTGTAGTTCGTTGTAACTTTGATCGAAGTTTTAATAATAGTGTATTTATGACGTACTTAAAAAAAAACTACTTATCCGATCGAGTTCAAACTAATTTTCGTTGGTAGTTTACATGGTAATGTACATCATATATTTTTTTTAGATTTTTCATTCTCTTACTTTAGAAATTAGAGGGGGGGGGGACACATTTTACCACTTTGGAAGTGTCTCTCGCGCAAATTATTCAGTGTAGACGAAAATGATTTTAGAAACCTCAACATCATTTTTGAAGACCTATCGATAGACACCCCACACGTGTAGGTTTGATGAAAAAAAAATTTTGAGTTTCAGTTCTCAGTATGGGGGGCAACCCTAATTTTTCTTTTTTTTTAATTTTGATGTTTAAATCTTAATGCCGTTCACAGAATACATCTACTTACCAAGTTTCAACAGTGTAGTTCTCATAGTTTCGGCAAAAAGTAGCTGTGACATACGGACGGACAGACAGACAGACAGACAGACAGACAGACATGACGAATCTAAAAGGGTTCCGTTTTTACGTTTTACGGAACCCTAAAAATATAATAAAGAAGCCAAGTGCGAGTTGGACTCGCCCATGAAGGGTTCCGTTCCAGCAAGTAACATAATATACATAGTACACATAGTTCTTGTAGTTCGTTGTAACTTTGATCGAAGTTTTAATAATAGTGTATTTATTTATGACGTACTAAAAAAAAACTACTCATCAGATCGAGTTCAAACTAACTTTCGTTGGTAGTTTTCATGGTAATGTACATCATATATTTTTTTAGTTTTTTCATTCTCTTACTTTAGAAGTTAGAGGAGGGGGGGGACACACATTTTACCACTTTGGAAGCGTCTCTCGCGCAAGTTATTCAGTGTAGACAAAAACTATATTAGAAACCTCAACATCATTTTTGAAGACCTATCGATAGACACCCCACACGTGTAGGTTTGATGAAAAAAAAATTTTTGAGCTTCAGTTCTCAGTATGGGGGGCACCCCTAATTTTTGTTATTTCAAAAAACTTTTGTAAAAATCTTAATGCGGTTCACAGAATACATCTACTTACTAAGTTTCAACAGTGTAGTTTTCATAGTTTCGGCAAAAAGTGGCTGTGACATACGGACGGACAGACAGACAGACAGACAGACAGACATGACGAATCTATAAGGGTTCCGTTTTTACGTTTTACGGAACCCTAAAAATGGCCAGTTCCTCGTAACTTCTGATTTTATCATTATTGTTAGGCATAATGAAAAACAAAATATTCCAGACATAAATACCATAAATATGAAAAAAAAATCACGACCTAATAAAAAGCCTAATCTGTGAATCAGGGCCGGCGTACCGAAAAAACACCTCTAACCGACCTCGCCGCCCAACCGCCCAAATGAAGTGGTTTGCGGAACAGGATAAGCGGAATGACTTTCCGGTCCCGTCGGCATCGTAAAAGTCAACGCATGCATTTAATTTCGTGAGTTATGTATATTGCTACCTATACTCCTGTGTACCGCTTTGCTTTGAGTATATTTTTTAGTATTTCTTTAGGGTTCTCTGATGAGGGACTGACGCTTGTATCCCAAATATTTAATCAAACTTTACGTGAACCAAAACGTTGTTAAATTTTTGAACAAAGTCAAACCTTTACAATCTTCGTCGTCTGTGTCGTTAAAATAATTCAAAAATGTAACAATTGTGTTTAGTAAAGTTTTGAAATAGAAAGAGTAAAAAGTAAGTAAAGCGGTAAAAGATAAAATGTGCGTTTGTATAATATTATACTATCGTAGTGTTTAATATATTCATTAATTAAGACAATAAAACTACTACTCTTTAAAATAATCCCGTCGAAAAACCGATTGTATAGTATTGTACTGTCTTAGTATTTACTACAATTATTAACTCGAAAAAAAAAACAACTCTTCAAAATAACCCCGTCGAAAAAGCATTTGTATAATATTATACTATCACAATATTTAGTACAATTATTAATTTAGGCAATAAAAAAACAGCTCTTAAAATAACTCTTTTTTAAATTTTCTATAATCATAATGTAAATATTATGATTATAGAATATTTGGACAGTAAAAAAAAAACTGTTACAAAAAACTGCATTGCATATATTCAAAACAGTTCCTGTACCGTATGTACCCTAGCAAGGTTTTGTTGCATAAGCGTTTTACAGTCTTCGATCAAGCTAAAAGAGCGAGTCCTCACTTACCTTAATTAATAACTTTTACTGTAGTGTTTAATTTCATCATAAACATTTTGTGAATGCGTTTTTACAAAGAGCAATCCGAAATGACTTTTAAGTTAGAAACAGAACCCTCAGAATATATTTCGAAATCACACGGCGCTTTTTTAAATTATGAAAGCGGATCTCAACTATGCGTGACGGTTTTTGCGGTAGGTTTTTCGACTTTTTCGTTCTTTTTGTAGACGTTGTCCGGTTTCCGGTCCTTTGAGGATTTTAGCAGTTTTGTTATTGTCCGGCAATTGAATTTAATTAAGACCGTACATTTTATAAGCTATTTGACTAAGCCCAGATAGTCTATGCCGCTTGTAAGCGACAAACAAGCCGACCAACGAGGAAGGGAAAGGTGTTGGAGTGCTGATTCTAGCCCGTCTCGTGCTGGTCACTTCACTACCCCTGAAGTAATGTTGTGGCAATGTATGCAACTGCAATTAAGAGGTTCGCCTCGAAACCGGTATTCAACCCCACCAATATTGAGTTAAATCTATGTGCGGTGACAAATGCAGTGCGGTGACAGGTTATTATTCTATACTCAAAGCTGCATTCGTGCTGTTATGGCGTGGTTATGGCCAAGCGTGATGCTAACCGAGAAACATACAATGATGATATACTAGCAGCGCTTCGCGGTGTTACCCGCGTAGGTCCTGTTCCCGTCGTTCCCATTATTTTTTCAGGATAAAAAGTAGCCTATGTGTTTTCGATACTCTAGTTTGTAATGTTCCAAATTTCAGCCCGATCCGTTAAGGCGTTACGACGTGATTGAGCAAAAAAATATCCAAACACGTTGGAAGAAGGATAGTAGGATTTTTGTATAACGAGTAGGTATGTAATTTTTGAGTGGTTAACTTTTCCTATTAAAGCATTTTTAAGTTTTCGTAAAGTGTATCTAATATATTCATTTCTTTAATTACTTAGCAATGAAACGACATCTTCACAATTGGAGTATTCCGTGTGTATATTTGTTAACAAACGCCGTCTTGTAATACAGAGCCGGTATCTGTGTTTGTGCTGTAAATCTGTGGAGTATGTACTAGCTACTGCGGTTTGTGTACGCATCATTGAGACGGGACAGTTTGCTATCGATGCTCTGAGAGAGGATCACTTTAATGGGTAGATGTTGGTGGGTTTCAAATTATAATTTAACATGCGATGTTTGTTGTTCAATCTAAAGGTACAAGTTCGCGCCGCGACCGCGACGCGAGACCGCGACACGAGACCGCGACCGGAGACCGCGACAGGCACTTGACACTATGGAATTGTATGGGAGCCAGTTCGCGCCGAGACCGCGACAGGAGACCGAGACAGGTCGCGGTCGCGGTCTCGGCGCCAACTGGCGCCCATACAACAGGGTATCGGACAACTTTTCAAAAAGTGCTTAAAATTAATCTTAATGGCTAAATATAGCCCTACATTTTTTTATTTTAAACAAATATAACTTTTTAAGTACTTAAAATAGTGTGTAAAAAATAATTGTTTTAAATTGCCGCGTAAACGGTATGTCACGTGATCTCAGAGCGTGTGACGTCATACGTGTTTCAATCTGTGTAAATAAACACAGTTATTCAGTGGAAAGTGTTGTTTTTGTTTTCTTTCTTTAATGTTATAATGGATCACATAAGATATCGTTGTTGTGTAGTTCCTCAGTGTAGTAATAACAGTAAAACCACACCAGCTAAATTATTCATTGATGTGAAACGAAAAGCAGATATACGAAAAAAATGGTTGAAACTAGCAAGACGAAATTTCGATGGAATGTCTGTAACTTCACCGATTTACTTCTGCGAGGATCACTTTGATGTAAGTACACAAATTTACATTACGTTAGGTACCTATTTACCATAGGTACCTAACACTGCGAACACTTCATATTAAAGGCGGTGGAATATTAGATGCTATTAATTATGTAAGTAAGTACTTACTTAATTTGGATTTTTTGTTTTAGCTACCGAATGACATGGAAAATTACATGAGATACCGAATTATGGGTTATGTAAATAAAATTATGATGAAACCAGGATGTCTTCCATCAATATTTCAATGTCAAACTAATAGAAAAAGAAGTTTCCCATCAACTAGTATGCCTCGACCCGCTGCTATGAAAAGGGAAAGATTGGCCCTAATACAAGAAGCCCTAGAAGATAGTAAATTGAGCAGTAGTAACGAAAATGAAAACACCACTTTGCCTATTAGTAAGTATTAATTCAATATTGAACTTGGGTAGGTCGGTATACCTATTTTTACTGATGAAAAATAATGAACTGTCCATTTCTTTCAGATTTACAAACGGAAGTTGTTTTAACATTTCTAAATTCAGCAGCACAGAAGTCAGAATTTGTGGCAAAGAAATTTCCAACCATGAACATATCCACTCTTGGGAGATATCGGCAGTCAGCTTTCAAATAACCTGCTTCCATAGTTAAAACGTGTTGTTTTAATTACTATTCCTCAATTCTAATAGTTTTAAATACTTTAAAAACGGCAAAGAATCGTAAAATTCGCAAATACACTATACAAAATACTGTTATTTAGACACAGTTGACGTCACGCGCTGTGATTGGTGTTTCGTTTACGGCGGCCAACAGATGAAAAATATTAGAAATATTAAACTTTATTAATTGAATTAAAATTATAAATCAGTATTCCTTCGTGTAAATTTTCATTAAATGGTTATTTCACTTCATAAATGTACTCTCTAACTTAATTTCAGATTTTTTTGTGACTACTGTCCGGTACCCTATTCCATAGTGTCAAGTACCTGTCGCGGTCTCCGGTCGCGGTCTCCGGTCGCGGTCTCGCGTCGCGGTCGCGGCGCGAACTTGTACCTTTAGTATCTATTTTACTTTTCAGAAAGTTGAGATTTGAGACCGCTTAGCCCGACTATCATAAAAGTTATGTGAGCATAAGTCCTAATGACTCCTCCGTCGCCATGCATTTTATAATCTTAGTTTATATGGTAGAATAACGTTTGTTAGATCGGCTATTATAAAAAAAACTATCGACTTCATCTCATTTTACACTATTTATACTAGAGGTATGATGTCTCAAACTTTTAGCTCAAAGTATAACTCAAAATGCTATTAATAAAAGTAATTTGTAACTCCGTCTAGCTCAACTCTTTGCAGAGAGAATAATTCTAAATGTTATTCAACTACAGTAGAGCTGCAACTCTTGGAAATTTTTAATATAGTTTCGCAAAGACGCAAAGACTTCAGTGAAAAGTATTTCGGGCACGTCACAACTGTGAAGAATACTTTGCTTCTTGCAATGGAAACTTCGCAAGCAATGCTGGAGCAAATGTTAAGCTGAGTGCTCAAGTAACCGATACAATACATTACGTTACAATAACACTATATTATACTACAAAAACTTTTTTTATCCTACCAATATAATTAATTTTAGCAGAACCTCATGGTTTCCGTTCCCGTTATTTTCACCCCATAACGAACCTAAAGAGTGACAAAACGAGCAGGACATGACTGTGCCTGATGGTAAGCAACATGCCTGCCACATAACAGCACCGTGACACGCAGCGATTGGAACATGAAGACTCCAAATGCACCTAGCACTGCACTGCGCTCGTCACCCAGATATCAGCCTAAGATATTATATCTCCAAGCCCTGTAATTTCTCTGGAAGCATTGCCCTTCAAACCGGAACACAGTAATATTTGCACATTACTAATAATAATTATTATATTCTAGCTGTGTTCTAAATTTCAACCCAAAGCGTACATACGTTCCGACTTGATTGTGCAACAAACATTTAAATATCCAATCTTTTGCATTTATAATATTAGTAAGGTGTATAAAATACAGCAGCATGATGTTTGTTCCCAGTAGATTCTTCACGAAATCAACCGGTATTCATGGAAATTGGCATTTATGTTTAATTTGGTCTAGCTTGAGAAACAGGATAGTTTTTATTTAAATTTAATATTACTGCTATTATAAATGCGAAATTTGGACGTTTGGCTGTTACTCTATCATGTCAAAATGGCTGATCGGATCGGATTGAAATTTGGAACACTGTTCGATTTATAGTCCGGAATAACACAAAGGCTTTTTTCAAAGAGAATGTAATTTATATGTTTTTTTTTATCACATGAACTACCTACGCGGGTCACAATCACAGGGCACTGCTTGTGGTAATTATAAATATAGGAAAACAGAGATAAAAGTTTAAATTATTTTGTACATAAAATCGTATAATTATTGTTATAAGTTCGCTTTCAATTTTCCCGAGTTACCGTCATTTTTGCGTCCAGGATTAAAATCATACCTGTACATATATGAATTATACAGAAATGAAAATAACCCTTCATCATTGTTTCATTTTTCCACGAGTACATAGTCCCCTTCTTATTCATTTTTTTATTAATTTCGATGTTAAGATTTTGTTTTAGGCTTGTTGATTGGAGAAGGTAACAGTAACGATCTAACATACGAGTATTACGTAGAGGTATATTATTACTAAATTTGAAACGATAATTTGATTGATTTGAATTTGATTGAATTGATAACGTGTGTAACTAGCTTTACATGTTTCTAGATATTAATTTCAGTGTTTAAGTGGTACAATCCAATAATTTAGATTCCAAAAGAATTTTAAAACATAATATTAAAATATTGTTGTAAATTTAGTACGATATGCTTTAATGTAGAAATTCGACAACTTTGAATACATTGAAGAAACTGAAGCTTAAATTTTAACGCAGATTGCGTTAAAATTTAAGCTTCTAGGAGGAGAGAATCTAGGAGTTCATGAGTATAATTTTGGCTTGCTTTTTATTTTAATCCTGTTAGACGGCTGAACAAATCGGGGTGTTTTTTGCGCCTGGATGATTTTGCCCAATTTCACTTACGGGTCCTAAATTTTAAAGGGTACTTAAGTTAGTTGCCCCTTTAGGTGATCTAACCAAGTAAGGTGAAATTGATTCCCAGAAGCGGCTTGCGCGTATATACCTACCAATTGCCGCGCAGGCGGCGCGACGTTCAGTGTAAAATCTCGGCCACATTTGGCCCTTTAGGATGGCACGAGTTAAACGTGGGCGATGGACGATTGGAACGAAGCGAGAGAAAAATTTACCTCTAGTTTTATAAACACACATCAGTGAGAATAAAAGATCATTGATTAGTTAGTCTTTCTATTAGTATTTTATTTTAAACTAAAATAGGAATCCAAGTTCTCTGAGTGCTGAACGACAACACATAGGTACTGCCTCAAACCCGCACAATGCACCGAAACGACGCGATACGACCGACGCGTTCCTTTGTATGAAAATGTACGAAATTAATTATGAATGAAAATAAACCGCACTTTAACACGAAATTTCAGTACGTTCAGTACTAACGAGGACTTGTGTCCTACTATGCTACTACTGGTATAAATGTATTTTGTGTTACGTAGTGGTGATACTCTTTAAAAAGTACACCTGGCGAAGTATATATCGCACTTTTGTCTTATGTTTTACAACCAAGCAGTAATGTCCACTCATTACTCTGTTGCGATTTAAATAGCAATGTTTCCTAAGAAATTACAAGACATAGAGGTAATTACCTTATACGTATATCGTATAGTAGATAACGAGTGCAGTGCTAGGTAGTGATTTGGACTCTTCATGTTCCAATGGCTGTGTAACAATAACATGTACCTGTTGTTCGTGCCATCACTCTATGATATAAATAAGTTCCTATACCGGTTTTCTTTTTTTTTTCTTTTCGAGGTACGGTATCTTAAAAACGTAAAACCTGTACGAAACATGTCGATTTACAATATTACGTTTGTAACTGTGACTTCGTTTATGTTGAATAAAAAAAAAACTGGGAATAAAAACACTATTATGTATGTACCCATAACTTAGAATTTAACTTTTACTTAGCAAATCTCGCTCCCTCTAACAGGACGTCGACTCCAAAATGCTAATACAAGTTTGATGGCTACAACATTTTTTCATAACTATTGACCAAGCAGTAATGACCAGTTTACTCCATTTTTACGACAATCTCAGAAAGCGCTGAAGCTTTACAAGCTCTCCATGATGCCGTAAAGACCTCGCAGATTTACGGGCATACCTTTTTGTTAAACCACCAGATATTACAGTCCACTTTAATACGGACTCGTGTAATGTCTACTCGACAAAAAAATCGGCCCTAATACTGATTAGCATTTGAATGGAGAGCGTAGTTCTGGCTACATGAGAGTCGGGGGTGTATTTTTGCGGGCTGGACCGTGATTATCATAAAATGTTTGTGGGAACCTCACTGAGAAACTAAACGACTTGATGAACTGAAATACTTTAGTATTTTAGGGATCTCTACACGAAATCGGTTGTGTATTTTGTAGTGAAATACCTACTCTATAGCCACATTAAGTTCGTTGCCCGTTTCAAGGATAAAGTTTTTAAAACTTTGACGCAAGGTAAATTTATTTACATCTAATCAAAAGCCATCAAAATTAGATTCAAGCTGTTTGCTTCAAAAATGTCAAAAAATACTATACAAACTTTTATCCCAAAGGCGGTTGACATTTATTTAAATCCCCTATATTAAAAAAAAACCTTTATAACATTTGACATAGTCTTCGTTGTTTCACAAAAGTTAGATTACTCGTATCTCTGTGCATAACTTTATTTAAATCGGTTCAGTAGTTTAGGTGAGAAAATGTAATAAACCAACAGAAATTTATTTCTCATTCGTGATATCAGTACTAACTTCGATAGTTACTAGACGTCTAAACAGTTTCTACTCAGCTAAGAACTTATCGAATTCACTCTACCAATTAATTTACCCTTTACCTCACTCTGAAATACAATCGTAATTAAAAACAAACACGATTAAAACTCGATAAACGTTAAAACCGAAAATGCAAACTCAGTCTCTTTACATTAATATGTCCTCAATTAAACGATCTAATGTTATAATAAGAGGTGAAATGTTGCCATAAAACGGTCCTCCAGCCTGTCGCGGACCGGCCGTATGTGACCGACCGCTATGCGTTGACGAGCCTGGTCTGCCGGCAGCGAGAGGGGGAGAGACCTGTTGTAAGTAGGTCTCTTGAGTACGTGCCCTCTCGCTCCGACGGGCGCTGGTAGACTCGTCCCTGGGTTCACTTTGCGACCGCTGTGGGACAATCCTCGAACTCGTCCTGGATGTGAACTTGACTTGACTTGACCCCCGGCGTGACACTCGGCGTGACCCCCGGCGTGACCCCGGCGTGACACTCGGCGTGACCCCCGGCGTGACACCCGGCGTGACCCCCAACGTGACACACTACGTGACACTCGGCGTGACACACGACGTGACACTCGGCGTGACACACGGCGTGACCCCCAACGTGACACTCGGCGTGACACTCCACGTGACACCCGACGTGCCCTTGGAGATGACTCGGCGCTGACACGACGTGGGCCCGACGACAACTCGACGTGATCCCGACGTTCGCTCGACGTGATCTTCTTGGCCGGACCTTGAAGTGGGAGCAGAGAGCGGGGTAGTGAAACGCTGGTTGCTTGAGTCTTCCTTTTATTTTTCCTTGTTTTCTTTCTTGTACTGGAGCCGCTGAGAAGAGCATGCTCCGAACAAAATCGAGATCGCTAAGGTACCCCCTTACCTTTACCTTAAAGAGAGCCCCGTATTCTGGGCCCTCTTTTCGGTTTATTTTCACTATGGAAAAGTCACTCTTTTGACCATAACTTTTCCATTCCTGGTCGTAGGCTAACGAATGACCACTCGAAATGTAGCCCACGACCAGGTCTATCAATTAACATAACAACCTGGGGGGTACCTTAGCTTACAATTCGCTTATTTCTTAATAACTGACATATTTTCCCAATTTCGCCTAAAGTTTACCAAATAAGTAGACACCCTACCTAATATCCGAATAAAACTAACCAACAATTATATTTATTAGGTGTGCCCTACTTAAATCTACCTAAATAAACCTTATTTACCTAACAGTTACACATATTTTTATAATTATTACAGTTTTAACGTACTCATTATAAAACATATTGAAACTAGCCTATATGTACATGTGTTGATCGCCAACATCCTCCCCTTCGTGCGCTAGCACCATCCTCTGGCTCGGCGATCTCACTGGTCGGAGGCCCTTTGCTCGTCGTCTCGACGCTGCCGTTGCTCGACGTCAGGAACTCAGGAACCTCGTGCTCGCCGCCCCATGGAGGCACCAACAGCGCGGCCTTGGAGGTTGGCCGCCGCAGAGTGAAACCCACAGCGAGGACTGCATTGCCACAGTGTAAGGGCGGCAGGCAGTCTTCTCGCCGAAACAAGGCTCTCCTTCGCTTCTGACGCCGTCGACCCACCTTGACAACAGTGGGGCCAAGGTAGTCGACAGCTGCACTCGATGAAGGCGGTTGTCCGAAGCGATGTCCCTCATCTGGCATGCACCTTGCTGTTTTTACGTCGATCTCTTTCATCTTAGATGTCTCAGGGGGCCTCCCCTTCGTGAGCGTAGTGATGTCTTCCCTGTAGCACTTTTTCTGGCCTTTTGTTCGAAGTACCTTCTCTACTGATTCTTTCATCGAGTGAGACTTCTTTTTCTTCTTTTGCCTTGAAGATCTTCTCCACGTAGGATCTTCCTTTTTCTTACAATTCTCGTCGTTGTCCAGGTTCTTCTGAATGCCTTTAATTTGGTTCTGCGCCGATTTGAAGTTTGCCATTTGTCGTTCTTGGGCGAAGACATGCCCGCAAGTAACAACGTCGTCAGGTTTCGTTGCCCCCGAGTCGCATCCGTGTAGCACCCACCCTAAGTATGTGACGGATGCGACGGGCTGGTTTCTCTTCCCTTTCCGCGTTCCCCTGGAGACAATCAACTCCCAGTTGTCTTGCCCAATGAGAACCTTCGGCCGCTCTTCCTCGTAGCAAAGTTGCTCTGCCATCTTTTGCAAGTGAGGGTACACTTTGACCTTCTCTTTCTCCACTGCTTGAGGTGTCAGATGAAGTTCGTCCATGGTTCTTGCCCCGGTGATAGTCCTTTTCCGTACTTGATGAAGTCCTCGAACTTTCATATTGAACTTCATGGATCTCTTGTTCGACAGCAACTTCCCTCCGACTGTTTCTATGGTAAGTTGCTCTCGAGGTCCCTGTAGCCCCAGTTGTTCAGCTACGGATGAGTCCACCAGTGTCACCGTTGAACCTTCGTCCAGCAGAGCCAAAACCTTGGCGCTTCCTTTTGGCCCGTAAATTTCCACTGGTACCATTTTCAAGTATGCCTTCTTAGTTTTCGCCGTATTGACCTGGAGCACGTTGTTGGTCACTTCCTTGCCATCCGGCTCCCTCTTCACTACTTCAGGTTGCCGATCTTCATGTAGAAGCTCATGATGCCATCTTCTGCATACTCTGCACCCTGGCTTCTGGCAGTCTTGCTTTCGATGTCGACCTTGCAAGCATTTGAAGCATAGCTTGCTACTAGTGGCGATCTTCCAGCGTTCCTTGATCGAGGCTTCCGTAAACTTCTTACATTGGTGCAGGCCATGGTTTCCTTGACAGTGTGGACAGTTTTCCTTATCTTCCCTTTGTTCCACGGCGGCATGTGTGACTTCTCTCTTACAGCCTTGGCTTTTGGTTACAGCTTCTTGTAGTGCATATTGACTGCACCGGTCTGCCTCCCTGTTCAGGAATTTGCTCAGCTGTAGCAAGTCAAGATCTTCCGTGTCAGCCGTAAAGTCAAACCACCGGAACCGTATGACCGCAGGCATTTTGTCCACTATAGTCTTGAGCATTTCCGGCGACTGGAGGTACTGAGGCTTTTTCAAACTCTTCACTGTTGCCACGATATTGCTCACTCGACATGAAAATTCGCACACGTCTTGAGCGTTCTCCGTCATCTTTGGCAGCCTCTTCAGTTTCTCCATCTCTGCCAGTACCAGTCCATCCGGTCTACCATATTGCCGACGCAGTGCTTCAATGATATCTTCAGGTGTATTGTCTGAATACAACAGACATTTGACAGACTCTTGCGCTGCACCCCTGATGGACTTCCTCAGCCTTATCATGTTCTGGATTGGAGAGAAGTTCTCAGCCGTATCTTCGTATGCCCTCTTGAAGACTAGCCACTCGCTAGCGTTCCCGTCGAACTGTGGGAGATCGAACATGTAGCTAGGTGCTGCTACATTTCTCGTTGACAACTTGACGACGTCCCGTAGTGCTTCAGCGATGCCCTTGATGTCAGCAGAAGCTTCAGTGATTTTCGTGGCTGCCTGTGCCTTACCGGGCTTCTCCGGTTCTGACACTTTCCCTGGCAGCCTTTCCGTCGAATCGCTGATCCAATTCTGCACCATCTCTTCCCGGTTTACTGGCACGCTGATCACGGAGTCGTCATCGTCTTCTTCCAGTTGAAGCATCTCGAGTTTTACTTTTGCCAACCCTGCCGCAGCCCGTGCTTCTTCCAGCTTCCGTTGAGCTAATTCCACACGTGCTTCCATCTCTTTCCTTCTTCTGGCTGTTGACGCTACAGACGGTGCCTTTGTTTTCTGTAGCCTCTCGGAGATCTTCGAACTTGTGCTTCCCACCAGTGTTCTGGCTTCCTCGGTTGTGGCCCTCATCGTAGTCTCGAACGACGTCCCAGACGGGAAGGTATCTTCTGTTCTGGTACCGGATGTCGTACCGGACTCCATTGGGGTGCCACGTGATGCTCTCTCAGTCGGCGTGCGTTCTTGCCGATCACCTCCCTTCTGGCTTCTTGTAACGGGCATCTTGATCTTCGTTTCTTCGTTTCTTGATCACCTCGTCCGTTGTCGAAGCGCAGAAGTCTTCAAGTCTTCACTTCCTCGACGAAGTCCCACGATGGTCGCTACGGCGTGAATCCGGCTCGAAGGACCAGCTGTCGCGGACCGGCCGTATGTGACCGACCGCTATGCGTTGACGAGCCTGGTCTGCCGGCAGCGAGAGGGGGAGAGACCTGTTGTAAGTAGGTCTCTTGAGTACGTGCCCTCTCGCTCCGACGGGCGCTGGTAGACTCGTCCCTGGGTTCACTTTGCGACCGCTGTGGGACAATCCTCGAACTCGTCCTGGATGTGAACTTGACTTGACTTGACCCCCGGCGTGACACTCGGCGTGACCCCCGGCGTGACCCCGGCGTGACACTCGGCGTGACCCCCGGCGTGACACCCGGCGTGACCCCCAACGTGACACACTACGTGACACTCGGCGTGACACACGACGTGACACTCGGCGTGACACACGGCGTGACCCCCAACGTGACACTCGGCGTGACACTCCACGTGACACCCGACGTGCCCTTGGAGATGACTCGGCGCTGACACGACGTGGGCCCGACGACAACTCGACGTGATCCCGACGTTCGCTCGACGTGATCTTCTTGGCCGGACCTTGAAGTGGGAGCAGAGAGCGGGGTAGTGAAACGCTGGTTGCTTGAGTCTTCCTTTTATTTTTCCTTGTTTTCTTTCTTGTACTGGAGCCGCTGAGAAGAGCATGCTCCGAACAAAATCGAGATCGCTAAGGTACCCCCTTACCTTTACCTTAAAGAGAGCCCCGTATTCTGGGCCCTCTTTTCGGTTTATTTTCACTATGGAAAAGTCACTCTTTTGACCATAACTTTTCCATTCCTGGTCGTAGGCTAACGAATGACCACTCGAAATGTAGCCCACGACCAGGTCTATCAATTAACATAACAACCTGGGGGGTACCTTAGCTTACAATTCGCTTATTTCTTAATAACTGACATATTTTCCCAATTTCGCCTAAAGTTTACCAAATAAGTAGACACCCTACCTAATATCCGAATAAAACTAACCAACAATTATATTTATTAGGTGTGCCCTACTTAAATCTACCTAAATAAACCTTATTTACCTAACAGTTACACATATTTTTATAATTATTACAGTTTTAACGTACTCATTATAAAACATATTGAAACTAGCCTATATGTACATGTGTTGATCGCCAACAGGTCCTCCAGCCAGTAAGTGGGGTTGCCCTTTTTGTCTCGAAACAGCGAATCCTGCCACATCGAGCCACCGTTGCTTTGAAGTAAAAGTTAATTAAATTTCTGATGGCAACATTACAATGGAAATTTGCATCAGGTAGTCCCGAAAGCCTGGTTTGAGGAGGTTTAATTTTGGAAAAATGATGTTGTTTCATTGGTTCAAAATCTTTTTGATTATTGAGATTACGAAAGGGCTTTTGCTGTGTATTGGTGTCTGCAATGATAATGAACTGTTTGGCAAATATTTTAGCTTCTTTATTTCTTTGCACTTGACTGCTTTTGGTTTTGACTTATGCCATGCGTTTTATGACAGAGTGTGCTTACCAAGAAGATGAACCTGTCTAATAAATGTTTTAAGATTTGGTTTAGAATTTGGTTTGGTTTGGTTTGGTGTAGAATTTCAGCCCAAGGATGGCCAAGGAAAACATTGAACATTAGTGAGAATATGACTAGCAAAATGTAATTATCATTATGGGTGATTTTATCATTATTTTTTACTAGCAGTGCCCGCGGTTTTACCTGCGTCTTTCTCGTTCTCGTTACTTTCTCATGTAAAACTAGCCAACGTACTATATCCAACTATAATCTGTGTCCCTAATTACAACCCGTTCCGACGTTCCGACTTGATTGAGCAACAGACTTTCAAACATCTACCACATCCAAACTCTCGCATTTATAATCTTAGTAGAAAGTAGGATTTTGTGTGAGTGAAATTAATTTACAATTTACGCATCGCCATATCATCGGGATATGTCGGACTCGACACTTCTTTGTCTCTGTCTTCTTTGTCTCTGTTGTTTATTTTTGTTTAAAGTATACATAGAATTAAATAACTTTAAAGTAATGTTAGATAAAATATATTAATTAGTTTAATTACTCCCTAATCGTATCTGATTGTTTTGTAACCTCATACCAAAGAGGCTTATTTTTGCATGCCCGCAAAGGGTAAAACTGTTGTGTCTATATCTCTACTGTAAAACATCTTTGTACACAGTTTACGCAATAAAGAAATTCTGATTCTGATTCTGATTCTGACACCCCTCAATTTTGTGCCCCTATAGATTAAAATTGCCACAGGTATCTGCAGTCGTGTCTTATTGTCTTAGAGTCCGCCTGGGAAAGGGCCACACTTTAGCCAGCTATTCTACCGCCAAGCAGTAATGTGCAAACACTACTGCGGACCGGTTTGAAGGCCAAATTTTCCAGATAAACTACAGGGCTTAGAGATATAACAACTTAGATCTCTGGGTGGCGAGCGCAGTGCAGTGCTAGGTAATGATTTGGATTCTTCATGTTCCAATAGCTGCGTGTCACTGTGCTGTTAAGTGGCAGGCATGTTGCTTACCATCAGGGACATGTTCTGCCCGTCTTGTCACTCTTTAATTTAAAATAAAGGCCCACGTCTGACACACATGGCTTCCGTTGGAGACGAAATGTGAGCCAGTGACTGCTTCCCCCTCATTATACGAGCGAGAGGTAATTTCCTTCTCGCCATGACACCTCTCACTGTCCAGCATCTTCACTAAAACGGTCGGCGGTGGAAGCTGTGAAGTCCACCGACACGACCGCGGCCAGAGACAGCCATGGTTCTACTTTAATGGCTACAGTGTCCGCCTAGTAGTACATTAGTTGTCAGTAAGTTTAAGTAGTTTTAATTTTTATTTAGAAAGAGTCAAAGCAAGAAGTGGACTCACCTGGTAGTACTAAGGTAACCTTTCGAAGTGAGCGTCTATAGCGTCACTGACGCCGCAACAGAAAGATGTTCCATACAAATGTATGAAATTTTAGTAACGCCATTCTAGAACAGTGACACTAACGCAGTGCGGTAGTGTCGCATTTGTATGGAACATCTATCTGTCGCGGCGTCAGTGACGCTGTAGACGCTTGCTTCGAAAGGCTACCTTTACTGGTAGTGGTAAGTGCTAAGTCGGTGACATAAATATCAGATGACGACAATACCTTGCCAACATAACGAGATACTTTAAAATACCTATAAATGAAAACTAAAAATCATTTTTTTAATTTTAATAGGTTCACACTTGACTGCCATCACGCCTGATGTTAAGCGGCAATGCGGTCTACGATGGACCGTATTTACTTGGAAGAAATCGATTCACACTCGATTTGAAGACACCAAGATTGTAGCCATCGTGGAAAACCCACTCAGACAGTGCATGCCACAGCCTAGATGTTCTAATCAGAAAAGTAGAATCAAACCTCTTCGTGTGTGTCTTAAAAGTTTCGGACGTTTTCTATTTCGTTCGTTTCTTTATCGTATTAAAGCAAAGTACTTGTATAACAACATTTTTATTACAAAAACTATGAACTCCGTCGCAATACTACTACGCTATTACATTATCATGTCGGTAATGCAAACCCATACTTATTTCTTCTATCAACAAGTTTCACCTAAACTTATCACTTAACAATTTAAAAAGCCTCAAAATAAAAGTCTTCAAAGTTTGTCAGCAACATTAAATCAACAATATAAATTACGGCATAACCTCATTAAGATCAAAGCGTCTGATACGCTCGGTGGAGTGACGGTGGCTTATCTACGGGAATTTGTCTGACAACTCCGAGGTGCAGCCGGAACAATGAAGCGGACAATAATTAGGTAGGCTTATAATTTTCGGCTTTTGGATACTTTAACCCGTAGAGCCACGCTGTTTCACCGACTAAGTCTGGATCCAATTGTTTTCCTGGGATGAAAACTAGCCTATGTGTTATCCCACATTGTTGTCTAGGTATATACGTGGGACACTCAGAAAGTTTTGAGAAACTAAAAAACTAACTTCAAAAATACTTCAAAAATGAAAATAAAAATAGGTAAAAAAACTTTTTAAGTTAAACGGTTTTATGTTAAACATACATTGCAATGTTTAAGATAAATGTACTAAAAACCAAAAAATAATAAAATAGATACAGTCGTGGGAATTATAAACATATGCATAGACTAGACTAAAATAAAACCATAAAATAAAAAAAAATATTTACATGGAGTGTATGACTATTGGAATTTCCATGAGCAAGAAAATTGTAAGTAATTTCCTCACCGTCTGCAGGCCAACTGCCTAACGACGAATTAAACGATTCTTCTATCGCACATTAAGTCGATAATTTGTAGACAATTGACGTGCCCAGTTGGCCTGCAGACGGTGAGGAAATTACTTACAATTTTCTTGCTCATGGAAATTCCAATAGTCATACACTCCATGTAAATAAAAGAGATGTTTCAACTAGTTTATCGTTGGACATTCACACTGCTGGCTGGCGAGGAATCGTTTCACTGCTCGTAGTTTGTCTTTAATCGACAAAACATATGATAAAAGTACTACTCGCTCACCACTATGAAACCCTAAAACTCGCTTATAATCGAGCTTGCTAGCTTGTTTCCACATTCTAGCCCTACTTATCACACGTCCATCGTTGTCGGTTGAACAACTGCCTAATTATAGTGTAACATTACAAAACAAACATTTTAATCAACGATTGTAGACAATTGACGTGCCCCACGGTTTTATTTTAGTCTAGTCTATGCATATGTTTATAATTCCCACGACTGTATCTATTTTATTATTTTTTGGTTTTTAGTACATTTATCTTAAACATTGCAATGTATGTTTAACATAAAACCGTTTAACTTAAAAAGTTTTTTTACCTATTTTTATTTTCTAGTTTTTAGTTTTTATTTCGCATTCTGTTTAATTCATTTAGTGCTTCATTATTGCCAGGTTTCTGTGGTAAAGTCGGTTTAATCTATATATATAAAAGCGAAAGGTCACTCATCAAGGAATCTCAGAAACTACAAATGCTAGGAATCTGAAATTTTGCATGGAGGTTCCTTTTAGCACGTAGGCGCTCGCTAAGACGGGGTTTTGCGAAATTCAACCCCTAAGAGGGTGAAACAAGGGATGAACGGTTGTGTGAAGATTTTGTATGAAACGTGATTTTCAAAGTTATCAAATTTTGTATCTAGATACTTGACACGAAGCAATTAAATGCATGTTCTATCAATTTCGTAATATCGAACTGTACGGGCGAAAATTGGGGTTGAAATGAGGGATGAATGTCAATATGGAAACTCCCAACCGTTGAAGATAAAACCATGAAACTCTGTATATAGACACTTGACACGAAGAAAACGAATGTTTGTTCCATCAATTTCGTAATTTTGAACTGTACGGGGATGAAATTGAGGTTGAAATGGGGGATGAATGTCAATATGGAAGTTCCCAACCTTAATTATAAAACCATGAAACTCTGTATATAGACACTTGACACGAAGCAAACGAATGTTTATGCTATCAATTTAGCAATTTCGAACTGTACAGGGGTGAAATTGGGGTTAAAATGAGGGATGAATGGCAATATGAAAGTTCCCAACCGTTGAAGATAAAACCATGAAACTCTGAATATAGACGCTTGACACAAAGCAAACGAACATTTTTTCTAGCAATTTTGTGATTTTGAACTGTATGGGGATGAAATTGGGATTGAAATGGGGGATGAAAGTAAACATGGAAGCTTCCATTCGTTGAAGATAAAACTATGAAACTCTTTATATAGGCACTTGGCACGAAGCCAATAAATGTTTCTTCTAGCAATTTTGTAATTTCGAACTGTATGGGGATGAAATTGAAGTTGAAATGGGGGACGAATGTCTCTTACACTTTTACACCTAAACAACTGAACCGATTTGATGAAATTATTTTATTATAAGCTGTTTTTAGTAAATGTGTCTTGGTGTAAAATTAGTTATTGTTATTGCTTGAGTTACCTTAGTATTTATTTCGCGCGGACGAAGTCGCGGGTAACAGCTAGTTCTTTGTATAAAAAGAGTTTATTTAATATACTTTAGTACTAGTAAGCGTAAGTACTACAGAAGGCGTTAACATTTATTAAATATATGGTGTCGCCTATTTGGTCCTACTAGTAAGGGCGTTAGTTAAGAGCTATGAATAATCATAACACTAAATTAACGTCTCACACAGCTATCCATCCACCTGGCAAATTTCGTCCAACCAACCCACATTCTCTATTTACACAAATGAAATTAAAACGCGAAACAAGTTTATGAGAAAACTGAGGGTGGTTAATTATTTAACTAATTCCATCTAATTTACACATGAAGGCGTAGCTTTGTGTTGCCATTAACAACCCATATCACGTGTCTTTGTGTGCGGACCAGTGGTCATGAAGCTCTAAACAAATTAATTTTGGCATTTGATTACTAAAAAGGTGGATAAAGCACTTTCATGCGTAATCTACCTCTATATAAATAGCGGTATTCGAGTGACCGATTTTGAACTCATACGATAACAGATTTTGAAGTCATATGTTTTATGCCACCTAGGCCCCGCGGGTTTACTTGCGTAGCTCCCGTTTCCCTATATTTTTCCGGGATAAAAGTAGCCTATGTGCTATATTCAAAGTTTTCGGTCAGTCAAATTTTAGTCTGCGCCGTTTAGCCGTTCTGACGTTATTGAGCAACAAACATCCAAACATTCAAATTTTCTAATGAGTAAACTTTTTTTCGTGGGCAGAGCCTTTATTAGCAAAACTAAAATACAATGAGAACTACACTACGCTACATACCTAACAACTACTTACACTAAGCACACCTGTATTATCCATAGACCAATGAAGGTCTACAGATAATCAAGATGTTCAAGCCCACTACCAATCGGAAGCGTACCCAGCATGCTGGCGGCATTACCACGCTGAATGGCAATGCTTATGCGTTGGGCCAAATAAACGCCAGCATTTTGGTCACGCGTCGCGTCGACCAAGCGCTCGGAAAGGCTTTTGAAAATGAGGTGAGCTCCCGGCCCCCACGGACCCAATGTCTCAACCCCAAAGGGCTCAATTATGTAACCTCTTCCGAGGGTTGCATATTTGCGCCGTTTGAGTCGCTCAGCTGAATTAGCCGCTGCACCAGCCCTACAATGTGTCTCTGGAAGATGTTTTTTTGTTGAATTTTCTTTTTTATAATATTAGGAGAATGTGATTTGAGGAAGCGTTGATATATCCAAATTAAAGGTTAATTTAAGTTATGGCTTAAGTTAAGGCTAGCGAGTTCAAAACTTTCGACCCACTTATATATGAGAAACGTTCGTACAGTATCGGTTAATTGAGCGAATATAAAATTGACACCAGGCTACGGCACTACGACAGACAGACAGAGGGAAACACTTCAACAAAAAAATATAAATATTACAAAAGATCAAAAGTCATAGGGTAGAATTTGATCCGTGAATCTACCTAAAAAATATAGAATTACGGAATAATTGTTGTTTTTTGTCCTAACCTCTTTTTTACTATTTTCTGAACGAGATTACTATGAGCGATAAAACTGCCATCAGATTTTGTGTATACGTATTCTCATTATTTGTTGTGTTGAATAACGTGTCTATCTAAGTATCTATTACTTATTTTTCTATTAAACCGTTTCTAGAACAGCACCCTATAGATTCAAACTAAGAAAATTTTACTGTATAAGGTAGAGAGTCAATTTAGTTCACATTTAATTTTGAACACTTACCTATTCTACTAATATTTTAAATGTGAAAGTCTGGATGTTTATTCAGTAATCACGTCCGGACGGCTGAATGGATTGGTTTGCTATCTGGAATACAACTAGATTATCGTCAGGAATAAAATAAAATAACACGAACAGGAACTGTAGTGGCCCATTTAAACAAGCCTAGATAAGCCGTCTGGCTTTAATGTAATGTAGATGAATTCGTAAACAGTAACACATCTTTTTGATATATCCAATGTCACCGCAGAACAAACGTAATCTCGTTAGCCCTAATATTGTAAGGTTGGTAACTGGTAACCTAAATACAGGTAACATTGCCATTTAAAATAGTTTGTTTTTTAACTATTTACAATGTTATGTAACCCTTTGATCTTAAACTTTATTCAGACAAATCAAGTACAACATTTCTGCTGATTTTAAATAAAATTGTTACTCAGGGTTAAATCTCTTGGTAGGGTTAAATTTCTTCATAACAACATTAATTTTTCTGTAGTACATTTTCTGGTAGGTGTATGGAAAATACACACACATGTATTTAAAATCATTGTATAAAATCAAACCGTGATGCCCTAGTGGTGAAATTGTCCGATTTTATATACGAGAGGTCATCGGTTCGAAACCGACTAGACCTTTAAGTATGTTTTCGTAGTCCAAATGTTTGTCTTTATTAATTAACTGTAATAGAATATACACTATGAAAATACCGATAGATTCCAAGAAATAGATCTTTCGAAGAAATGTATCATCTTCGACCTGCACTACAATTGAATATAGGTTGGAAAATAAGTTCTTAAAAAAGATTCCATGTACAGTGCGAACTTTCCTTAAAAAAAAAAGACTTCGTGTTGCTGTAGTGGAAACATAAAGTGAACTGTATATTATGCTGTTATGTATACCATTTTGCAACAGAATAAACAGCAGTTCGAGACTTCTTTTATGAAGACGAGAGAAACACTTCAGAATGTATAATCCGATCACTTGTTTACTAATGCAATCTCGAGAACTTAGTGGGTACTTAGGTTTTACCTTGATTTACTGGGCATGGATAAAGTCGAAAGCAATACGCTTTATTTCTGTAATAAACAAAAATAAACTATCCTGCATTTGTTAACCAACAGTTTGTGTTTTTAAACCAAGTGTCACTCAAAAATGAGTGTTTCTATTAAAACATGGACTGTATTTTTATTTAGATATTTTAAATTAATCCAATGTCTGCCATTGTAATTGTTACTGAACTTTCAAGATTTTTTTTCTTATTAGAATTTTTATATACTAACCACCAAAGCCTTAGATCAGGCTATATGGAAAGAAGGAAGGAGCCGACTTATACGACGCAGCTACCACCCGACAAATAAAATACACTCAAATATGAGCTTTATGGCATGCACTTTAAGATACAGATTAAATTGGCAAAACAACTTACCGTCCGCTAATTTATGTTGCCAATGTAATCTATATCTTAAATAGCATGTTATAAAGCCCATATTTGAGTGTACATATTTTATTTGTCGGATAGGAGCTGAGTTGTATAAGGGCGCAGACCTTTAGCCCAGCAGCGGGACAGTTTAGGCTTGTAGTAAGTAATAATAAATACATATACAAAAGTGAATCTAGGAAAGTATCTGTCTATTTCGGTATGACCAATTTATATGCAGTTTTTTGTCAAGGTGATGCCATCTTTGGGGCTTGGTATGTATAAAAAGACAAAGAGGTCCAGCGAAGAATCCAACTCGGATGGGCAGTGTTCGGGAAACTTCGGCACATCTTTGAGTCCAAAATACCCCAATGCCTAAAGACAAAAGTCTTTAACCAATGCGTGTTGCCAGTGATGGCTTATGGAACTGAGACGTGGTCCTTAACTGTGGGCCTCATAACAAAACTCAAAGTCACACAGCGAGCTATGGAGAGAGCTATGCTCGGAGTCTCTTTGCGCGACAGAATCCGTAATGAGAATATTCGCTAAAGAACGAAAGTGGCCGACATAGCTCAAAGAGTAAGCAAGCTGAAGTGGGAATGGGCAGGCCACATCGCTCGTAGAACTGACAACCGATGGGGAAGAAAGGTTTCGAGTGGCGACCACGAACCGGAAGACGCAGTGTTGGACGGCCTCCCACTAGGTCATCTCCCTAACAAAGGTTGCTGGAAACCGCTGGTTGCAGGTTGCGCGGGACCGTCCGTGGTGGAAATCTAGGGGGGAGGTCTATGTTCAGCAGTGGACGTCTTGCGGCTGATGGTGATGATGATGACGATGATGATGATGTGATGATTTACATGTCATTATATGCGTGCGTATGGAAACGGTCTTTTGCATTCGATCTAATGTAAAACTGATACAAAGAAAATTTACAACACTGGCATAACAATGTGAAAATCGAGTACAGCGTTACTCTCTTATGGAGTCAAGTTTGTGTAGTTAGATGGCTTGAATTTGGTAATGCGTAAACAGGATTAGAGTAATCACTTCCAAAGTTAAAATTGAAAAAGTTCTTCGTCTAATAAAATACGCAAGGTTTCAGATTAATAAAAAATGAGTGTGTATTGAAGTAAAGTTGCTAAGCTTGCGTGGAACTTTCGGGGCTTCTAACGATTTTCTTTTGCAAATACTTGTTTGATAGAATCAAGACGAGAATATATAGGGGCTCATTTGATTGCCTTTATCCTACTTTGATATGAAGAATTCTTGGAGTTTAATGTTAGTTAAGTACAGATAATAACATCGTAAAGGATTTGCATGATGTATTTATTATTCAAGATTTTCAAACGGTAGATACGTTTAGGCTTTTTTGTAGTTACTGAGTGTTCTTAGAAAATGATGGCAAAGTTAGGATAGCATTGTAAAAAATTGACATTGTAAATAGATAGATACTCTTTATTGTCCACAATACACAAAGAAAAAAAACAATACACAAAATGATATATCCTTAAAGCTAGTGAAACAAATGGCGACCTTATCGCTAAAAGCGATCTCTTCCAGGCAACCGAAACTATTACAATTTTATTGTATTAAGTTAGATAAAATACACTTAATATAAATAAGACTATGCAAGTCTTTTATAGCATACAGCAGCTACTATGTTCACGTTCTTTTTCCATATATAAGCATATTTGCATGCTCAGCACAATAATCAATTCTGATAATTTTTTGCTTACTATTGTAAATGTCCCGTTTCCTGTATAATAAATAAAAATGAAAGTGGTCAAGTGCGAGTTGGACTCGCCCATAAAGGGTTCCATAGCAGCAAGTAGCATAATATAAAAATTCTTGTAGTTTGTTGTAACTTTGCTCGATGATTTAATCATACTGTATTTATGACGATTACAAAAATACTGCTTACTAGATCTTGTTCAATCCAAATTTTTGTGGAAGTTTGCATGGTAATGTACGTCATTTTTTTTTTTAGTTTTGTCATTCGTTTATTTTAGAAGTTCACAGAACACATCTACTTACGTAAGTTTCAACAGTATAGTTTTTATAGTTTCGGAAAAAAGTGACTGTTACATACGGACGGACAGACAGACAGCCAGACATGACGAATCTACATATACGGGCCCCGTTTTTTGACATTTGGCTACGGAACCCTAAAAAACATACCTATTCGTTCTCAATCCTATCCCTTCGTGTTGCTCCACGTATATATCACAACATTCTCGCCTCAACTACAAGTAATCCCCTTTCATCCGATTTCTTTCCAATCGAGTCCAATCTTCTAATCAATACATGAACAAGTCTTATGATGGTACTAGCAGTACTCCGCGGTGTGACCATGTAGACATTTTCATATAGTCTATAATGATGGGACCATCAGTAAAGCAAGCCTGCCCATAACAGCACAGTATCATATAGCTATTGTACCTATCATACTACCTAGGTACGTTTATGTATAAAAATATGATTAGTTTTATTTATTAGTGTACTAGCGACTAGGGCATGGCGGTATTCTTCGGCATTTTTATTCGGCACTTCTGACAAAACCGGTATTTTTTCGGTATTCAAATTTTTAAAACCGGGATCCCGGTTTTTCGGTATTTTTTCGGTATTATACTTCAGCTGTTTGGTATAGTAAATCCGGCACCTACCTACTTAATTTAGCATTTCAAACTCTAAGTTAAACAAAACATCAATAAATACGCATAAACTTTCTAGTTTACGCTCGTTCGTTTTATACAAAAAATTAAACCAACTTCAAAACCACAAAAAGGCACTCAAAAGCGAAAAATAAATTAATATAACTATTATAAGTCCAACTCACTATTTCACATCTATTTGATGTCGGAGCCAGTCAAGTGAAACATCTAGTAAGTAGATGTTATGTACCTAGTAAGTAGTGCAATTACTTGTATCTTTATACTACTATTTATCTTTATACTTGTATTTGATAGTATTTATGGATAAGTATGGCTGGTACCGACCTCAAACAGATGAGTGAGTAGCGCTTAAAATAGTTATAATAATTTATTTTTTGCTTTTGAGTGCCTATTTGTGGTTTTGAAGTTGGTTTAATTTTTTGTATAAAACGAATTTTTTGTGTAAAAATAGTTGATATGCATCACAAGACCAAATTAAAAAATAATTATTTACCCCCTACTACCTCGAATTTGTAATCTGTACGACATTCTACTACTCAAGTCCTTTCTTTTGATACCCATATTGAGGTAGGTAGTAGTCAAAATAATCATGTGTAATTCGCCATTTGTTGTGGCGGCCGTCTTGGATCGGCCAAAATTGTCATAGTGTATAGTATTTTACTAGTCAAGCCCTATCTTATCATTTGATTACCCATATTGAGGGAGGTTGTGAAGAATTTTTTTATATTTTTATTAAATTTAGATACTTTAGGAGGCGGCCATCTTGAATCGATATTAACTAAACATAGCTAAGAACCGCCGCACGGAAATTAACCTTGAAACAAAAAACAGCATAATCCGTTTGAGCTCTACGGCGCCACAGATAGACACACACACTGACAGACATCGACGTCATACTTATAACACCCCTTTTTTGTCGGGGGTTAAAAATACTTTATGTTACGCTTTTTAGTGGAAAACAAGTTTTTATTAATACATTTACTCTAAATGTATTAATAAAAATGACGTAAGACTGCCGCTCATCAAGTTTACAATTATAAAATAAATTAAGTGGATTGATTATGGATGTTGATTGTTATTTTCGTAGTCTAGAGCTGCCTTATGGGTTTTATTTATGAATTTAATTTCTTTATTCAAAATACCGAAAATCCGGTATTTGCAATTTCAATACCGGTATTCAGAATTGCCTCAAATAGTCCGGTATTACCGGTTTTTCGGTAATACCGAATACCGGTATCCATGCCCTACTAGCGACCCACCCCGGCTTTGCACGGGTGCAATACTGATACTAAATAAACTAAAATAAAATAAACTAACTAGCAAATCATACCCGAGCGTGACCCTAGAATTCAATTCACAGCCCACGAATATGTGTCTAGGCGTGCCAAAAAGTCTTTGATTAAAATAATCTTTGATTAAAACTATACATTAAACTCTTTGATTAAAACTCTCAAAAATAAATGTTTGATTGGTAACGTCAAATGTTTGACTGGAAATTATGTAGAAGTAGATGTGGAAGTTTGTATGAGAAAATTAAATTGTTGTTATTACTATCTTCTTCGCAAGTTTCAATATTTTCTCACTGTTTAAAGCTTCCGTTAGCTACGACATTTCAAAACCAAAACCAGCCAAATAGGCCCAGCCGTTGTCGAGTTTTAGGAGACCCACGAACAGCAATTCATTTATATATATATATATAGATTATGATTCTGTGTAGCTTAATTACTTGTGTTTAATGTTATTAGAATGTACGTTTATCTCGTAATAATAGTCTTTGTTGCGAACCACGCTTTTAGTTTTCTATCATTTTGTCCACCCCAAGGTTGCCTGGAAGAAATCGCTTTCAGCGATAAAGGCGCCAGATGTTTCACTAGCTTTACTGTTTTACTATATTATATGCGTTATTTTAAGCTGTGAACAACAAATAATTATCAATCAATCAATCTATTGGAATATGAAGAGACCAAATCACTAGCACCCATAAATCCTCTCGTCACTCATCAATATATTTATGTATTTATGATGATTGTATTTTTACAATCCTGCTTGGCGATAGAATAACTGGAAAAAGTGAGCACTTCTCCAGGCGAAATCTACATTTTGCAAATAGGCCTACCATCATTTAAAATAAATAAATCAATTGCTACACTTACTATATCAACTAGGTGTATGACTCACTGACATGCCCACACATAACAAAGAGTTAAACTAAATCAATGACACAAATGTAATATTCAATCTTATAAAAGATCAAGAAGAGAGACAGAGACACTCGTGCCATTCGCAACGTTGACAATGTAGTCGGCATCCCTCGCCCACTGTTAAAGTCACCTTCAAGTGGTAACATACTTCTAGAAACAGTCACAACAGGTCCAAGTTTAGATAGCTTTACAAGCAGACTAAAAAGCTGGCTTATCGCCAAAACATTCTATATCGTCAAACTTTTGAATGTTGGAATACTTTATGTCATTTTTCTTACAATAATTGTACATTTTACTAACGTGTGAGTTCTATTTTTGAATCGTGTTATGTACATATAACGGTGAAAATATAAGTAGTATATAGACCAAAGAGAGTAGTAGTAGATAGACCAAAGAGTTAGACCAAATGTTTTTAATATTTACAATATATTGTAAATTATTGTATACTTACATGTTTGTTATTTGAAGTATTCATTTGTGTACACAAGCACTTTTTATTCACCCATTAAAAACTTTGAATTAAATTTAAAAATAGTAAAACTGTAAAATTTGTGATAAATTACAAAAAGATAAAATATATTTGTCCATCCCAAGATTGCCTCAAATAAAACACGTTGAGCTATAAGACTGCCAATTATTTTACTTGTCTTATTGTATTTCTAAATTATACATACATATTTATTTGTGTTATTTAATGACGTGAACAAATTTTCAATCGGAGGAAACTGGCATATTTAACAAAGACATTATTATTTTGAGGTAATCTATCCAAAACACTTTTGGCCAGTTTAGTTTATTATGTCAATACCACAAGTCCCAGCTGTGGGAACATAAAATATAGAGAGCTAGCTAAGCTTTATAGTCTAGTCAACAAGTTCAAAAACGTGCAAAATAGACATAAAGCTCCTTGAAACATGTGTGATACCTCATTCGATTCGGAATGACGTCTAAAAAAATGTTTGTAAGGGTAAAAATGTCATTAAGCACATAAAAATTGCGATAGTTATTAACATTACAAAATGAAGGTATTTAGTTATTCCTTAATAATTTCGAAACTAATGATAGGTACTTAAGATATTTTGATCCTGATAGAAAAAGATCCTGAAAGAGGAGGAAATTTCCAACATAAAAGTTTAACTCCTAGAACTCTATCTTCATTATTTATACACTTTTTTTAACGCCGAAAGTAGAGCTTCGCGAGAACGCTACGGCGCTTAAGAAACAAGCATTATTTCACCTATGCAATAAGATGGCAAAAATATTGTTAAACTCCATGATATCCTGGTTTTTCCATATTTTTTTTTAACAAATGACGTAATCATATCTTAAGTAGCATTAATTACGAAATTATTAAGGAATACCTTCATTTTGTAATTTTATTTTGTTAATAACTATCGCAATTTTATGTGCTATATAAAACCCTTAAAAACACTTTTTCAAGAAGTCATTCCGAATCGAATGAGGTATCACACATGTTTCTAGGAGTTTATGTCTATTTTGCACGTTTTTGAACTTGTTGACTAGACTATTATGCAAGTTCTATAAGTCGGCTGTATATCAAACATTCATCGCATAATTTTCCTAAACTAATTGAAGACGTTCAGACTTCACGCCTCTAATATCATGCCATCCCAACACGGGAACGTGTTAAGTAATTAAATCCTTGTCGAACAATTTCTAAATTAAAATAGTTTTGATTTATAATGAACCGGAATATGTTTATGAAAGCGTCCCGGCAAAATACGGGACAAAGTTAACACCGCTGACCGTGTGAAGTTAATTTGGGGAAAATATTAACTGGAAGTGTCGCATGTTTTAAGTTACTTAGAAATGGCTATGTAGTTAATTTATACGCTGTAGAAGTAGGAGCGAGAGGTATACCAGCAAAATCTCTCTATAACCTGCTTAAAGACCTTGGATTGTCCAGAAGTGGAGTAAGTTCTAGACTAGAACGAGTATCTAAAGCTGCACTAGTAGGATCATATCGGATTTGGCTGGGCAGGGAGAGAAATACGAGTAGTGAAGGTGAGTGTTGACGTACGTCAATATAAGGGGCCCCTTTTAAACCTACGCCCGAGTCACAAGTCTTGGGGTCTATTCGAGATTTCTCTCTCTGCCACACGATGGACCCGGCACCCGCACGGTGAATCCATGGAATGCTAAGATACTTCTTAGCATTCCATGGATTCACCGTGCAGTACGTCTCGTCTCGGACGTCATTAAGTTGTGATGTGGTTGCAGATTGGCCCTATTATGGCTTAGGATGTAAAACTTTACCTAGTGTAGTTTTTTTTGTAGTAGCAAGATTCTTTGTAGAGTCCACCTTAGAAAGTATCACACGTTTCCTGATTTTTCTACCTCCAAGCAATAGTATGCAAACAGTGTACATATCTGCGAGAAGTTACGAGGCGAAGAGAAAAAAATATCTTACTGCACGCTTATTGCACGCACGGTTAGTGATTTGGACTCATGGTGCTCAAATAGCGGCGTAACATTGTGGTGTTATGCAAGTAAGTATACAAGTTAATTTAAATAAGTATGCTGGGGTTTACTATTGCATGTATTGCTCTATAATTTCAAGTGAAAAAATAACATATCAAAGCTTAAGAAAGACAGTCTTAGTTAGGCGATAGAGCCTCTGAGTAATGTGTCTGATTTTTCAATCGTTTTGTTGGTTCCAATATTTTACATTTCAGAGTATTTTCAATGGACTTCAAAAAAGTATGAGGTTCTCAATTCGATTTAATGTTTTTTTGGATAGCTGACGATGGCTCCGCCAGTTATGAGTAGTTTTTGGTGATTTTTTTTTTGTTTGGTAGATCATACTTCAGAGGTCAGGAGGAGGTCACATATAATTTTTTATTGAAATTAGTGTAGCTATTTTTGAAATATCAAAAATTAAATTTACTATATACTCGTTTTACCTGACAGTGTGTTTTGTTGATTATACAAAAAGTATGAAATTTAATCAAGCTTCCGAGTTTAATTTTGAATTGGTTGTGTTTTGTCGGTAAATATTAGCTTAGCATCATTTGCTTTAGCGGTGAAGGAAACTGCGTGAAAACAGACGTTCTAAAAAAACTAACGATTAAAATTACCGTGTGCCGTGTGACATTCACCAAACACCATGACTAGGTTTATCAAACTTGAATATAAGCAACATGTTAGCATAATTATCATTTTTTTTCGCTCATCAACAACTTAAAATCTTATCAACTTAACTCTAGGAAAAGGCCCCAGCCTTTTCTTTTGGAGACCTTTTAGTATGGGTCAATATTTTCTTGGGTCAATGTTTTCTCAGGGTATTTTCCTGTACCGTTGACTTTAACTTCAACTTTTTTCTTTGACTTCTGTATACAACATAACTATAATTTCGGCAGTGACTTGTGCGTAGTTGATGTCACACTCACACTCCACTCAGGTTTGTTCAGTTTCAACGTCAAAGTAAGATACATAGACAATTCCTACATGTACCCACAGGGAAAACGTATAACGAAAAACTAAAATGATATACCCTCAAAAAAAAAGTATAACGCCAAACTACCTTAAAAAGGAAATTGGAAATAAAAATGAACTAATTAAGTTTGTTTCTTTACAATTTCGTATGACAGAGCTGGCGCCAATCCACGTTTCACAGACTCCAGTCCACCGGCTTAGTGGCCAGATAAACAAAATAATTAAGCGGTTATGGTAATCCCGGGCAGTTCCCGGACGGCACTCGTTCCGGTGTTTTATGTAAATGGCGTCCGGGACACGGCCAGATGTATCGTAGGGTTACGATCTATTCCTTAATTCTAGGACTAGCTACTATTTTTATTTATCTGTATCTTCTAATTGTATTGTAACTCGAAAAAGCTTTGTTGAATAGTCTTGAACACATGAAAAGTTTATGTATGAAAAAATCAAACCGCTCAAGCCACGTTTTTTTCAGTTAAAATGGACTTATTACGAAATTATTGAGTGGGCATTTGCCCATAGAAATATCTATCACCATACTTTGTTTCACTGCGCGATACATCGTTTACCCCATCACCTCATCTACGTAGCCATAACGCGTATTGTGACAAAAAGCTTTATTTTATTAACATAACTCTGTACTAACTATATTTTACCAACCTAACTCTAATCTAAACTTCTAAACGTATAAGAAAAAGAACCTGAATGACATAGGTCGCGGAGAGTGTGGAGTTACTAAATTTTATATTAAAAAAACCTAATTATAAATATGTCCTTACATACTCTTTGCATACATTTTACAATTACACTTGCCATAACAAAGCAAAAAAAAAACAATGAGCGACGAATTTAGAAACGACTTCCAAAAATGTTCCAGGAAGCAATTGAAAGTATGGTTACCATCTATGCGTAACGATATGCAACAAAATGCAACTACCGACCTCGTTAGGTGAGAACTAAACTATGTTGGATTACTACTTTAAATTTAGTTTAATGACAAATTATAAAATTGTATAATTAGGACTCGCGGTCCAGGCGTACGTAAGCCTGTCAAATCTTTGAGTGAAATGCAATCACAAGAGAAATTTGTGTACCTACATACCTATACATATTAAAGGTACTCAAATAGATGCAATTGATCGTTAAGCCAGATGTTTTGACTGTTACATTTATTTATCATTTGAATTTAAACCATTTTTGTGTGATACTAATAAACTCTTTTTATACAATATACAACAAATTAAACCGACTTCAAAACCACAAAAAAATAGGCACTCAAAAGCGAAAAATAAGTTATTAAAATTACTATGTAAGCGCTACTCACTCATCTATTTGAAGGCGGTACCAGTCAAGTCAGAAAGCTCGTAGATAGATACTATATACGTACGAAGTAGGCACATGTAAGTAGTATCTATATACTACTTGTAAGACTTGGCTGGCACCGACTTCAAATAGATGAGTGACTACTCACTCATCTATGCTTATATAGTAGTGATATTAACTTATTTTTCGCTTTTGAGTGCCTATTTGTAGTATATTTTTTTGTATAAAAAGAGTTTGTTTTACCCTTTTTAGTGCAAAACAAGTTTTCAACAATGCATTTACACATTTTCGTGTTGACAGAATCGAGTTTCATAAGTTTTGTGCAATCGACAACCATGTCATCCAGACATAATTGTAGGCAAATTTTAGTTTTTTGTTCATATTTCCCAAACCACCGGGCCAATTTCGATAAAATTTATATGGGACCATTCGGGAAGCATACTCGTCTGAACACAAAACATAAAAAAAATGAAATTGGTTTGGGTGTTTTAGAGAAATCAGGTAACATACATTAAAAAAAAAATATGGTGGTCGAATTGATAATCTCCTCCTTTTGGAAGTCGGTTAAAAAGATAGCTTTAAGCTAATCTTCACATGCCATAGTGAGATGTGTTTTATGTAGGACATACATTATCTGAAACGAATTAATACGATCTAGGATACGAAAAGCTTAGTGAATTAAAGTTGAAGCTACGACTACGACTAGAGACTAGTGCCAGAACAATCGATAGCTTTGGGGATAAACTATAGCGGAGCGAAATTGAGTTGAGACCGGGCAATACAATACACCCAGCAGCGAGATAGAGCGACGGATTGTATAAAATGGTAAGGGAACAGTGGATGACAGGAGATACTGATCGTGCTCGCGGTGTCGTTACATTTAGAGAGGCGTGAATGTAATAGAGATGTAAAGGTAATTAAAATTTTTAAGGTAATTTTAATCAAAAAATTAAACCGACTTCGCAAATAGGCACACAAAAACGAAAAATAAACTGATATCCTTTAAACGAGCAATTCTTGTATATACCTATAAATATATATAGAATCTGAATCTCAGAAACGGCTCTAATGATTTTGATGAAATGATGTATGCAGGGCGTTTCGGGGACGATAAATCGACCTAACTAGATTTAATTTAAAAAAAACGCATATTATGCGCGTTTTTTTTTATCTGTAGGTATCTAAGTATATTTAGTATTTAAACCGAGCAAGGCTCGGTCACCCAGGTACTAATTATTATAAGCGCTAATCACTCATTTATTTGAATTCGGTGCCAGTCTAGTCAAAAAGACAGATACTATGACCGTAGTAAGGTAGTAAGAAGGCATAGGTAAGTAGTATCTATCTACTACCTGTTAGACTTTTATCTTATCTTAGATAAATAGATGTTATGTTTCCAATGCTCAAGACCTTTCTCCTTAAGAGAGAGTCAAGGTCTTAATCACAATGCTAGCCAAGTGCGGGTTGGTAGATGAGATAGTCCAGTCATTTTAGTAAGTTCACCTCGGAATTCGAGATACCCAGCTGTAAGTCTGTAAATACTTGTATATTGACACCCTAAAAGTTGTCTCAAAACCTACATATGGTAGGGTGTGAGCAACTATTAAATTTCAATGTCAAAGTTCACGAAAATCGGTTTTTTGCGCTTTTGTTGTAAATATTTCATTTCCTATGGGTTTTTTGCTACATGTATGTATGAGCAATATTGTAGAATACAAAATTCCCTACATATTTTCCTTTATAAACTTTTTTATACAGTGAACCGTTTTCGAGATAGAGGGTGGAGAGCTCGCGGTCACAGTACGCACTTGATAATATACACGTTTGAAATGTTGATGAGCAGCTGCACTGTTGGTGGAATATTTGACAGCTGCACAGGTTTATTAAGTTTTATAATAGACTTGAAGTAATGCATATAACGAAGATGATTGAGACTTTTCACAGATTTTGGAGCATGAGAGACTGCTAATAAGGTTTGAGTTCCACTCTCTAGTAATCTCTGGGCCGAACAATTTTCGTCCTCCAATGCTGCTAGTGCAGCAAGTTCATCCAAATTTTCTGCAACTGCAAGAGTGGTTGTGGTTCGCGATGCGGATGCGGGCTGGCTCTTTAGCTTGTGGCCAATGTAATGGGCAAGCTTGTCTCAATGCTCTACCATATCAGAGGGACATTAACGAATATGGAACCTTTGACCCCGAAATCATGGAAGAACTTGAGAAAACTGTATATCTCTCGTTATCGACCGGAGGCACCGGTTGACCTGAAGTGATGCGGTGACTGGGCGCTCTCCGCTCTGTATCTCGAAAACGGTTCACCGTATAAAAAAAATTAAAACAAAATTTGTAGAGAATGTTATATTCTACAATATTGATGATAAATACAAATAGCAAAAAACCCATAGAAAATGAGATATTTGCAAAGAAAGCGCAAAAAACCGATTTTTGTGACCTTTGACCTTGAAATTTAATAGTTGCTCACACCCTACCATATGTAGGTTTTGAGACAACTTTTAGGGTGTAAATATACAAATATTTACAGACTTACAGCTGGATATCTCGAATTCCGAGATTCTTACCTAATTTAAGCTTAAATGACTGGAATAAGACGTGTTCTCGAAAGAAGCGTGTTTATGTGAATGTGTTTTTATTTCACTGTTCAAGCCAGTTGGGATGACATAGCTAAAAAATACTCTGAGGTATATTTTATTTGTGTGACACAGCAACTGTTGTGAAATTGGATGTTATAGGCAATAAGCCGCCATTGGGGCACTAGGCTCCTCATTGCCTCAGCACCAAACTACTCAATGACTACATGTAACTGATTCTGAAGTTTGTATAGCTGTGTTACTTGAGATGCTCAGTAGCTCAGTACAATTAGCATCAGCCCTAATAAAGTTACTTAGTACTCTACCTATTTTACATTTCTTAATTAATATCCACATGTAATAAGATTTAAAAGAAATCAAATACAATTTAAATGTAACAGTTAAACCCAAAGCAAACTCAATTATAGTAAACTTCACCGAAATTGGCTTTCAATCAAATTAAGCAATGTAATTTACTCGTGTTTGTGTTCGCAAATAAGCATCGTCCATTATGACTCTTCTCTGTGGATTAAAGGACTAGTTTTCGAATTAACTTGTAAATGTTGACGGCACTATTACAACTATATTAATTTCCAAGAGATATTTAACTCATGCAATAATTTATTTTAATAGAGTAACGGCGTAAAATTATACTAAAATGAATGGGAAAAGTTTTGCTACAAAAACGAATGATGCTGATATTTGAGAATTAAGAAAACGGGAACAATGGAGCGTAAAAATTATAGAGTGTCTCGACCCTTTTGTACACCTCTGCAAATTCAGAGCTTATAAATATTATTTTAAAAACTCAGGGTTCTTTTTAGGGTTCCGTAAAACGTAAAAATGGAACCCTTATAGATTCATGATGTCTGTCTGTCTGTCCGTCCGTATGTCACAGCGACTTTTTGTTGAAACTATAAGAACTATAATGTTAAAACTTGGTAAGTATGTAGATGTATTCTATCAATCGCAGGATTTTTACACAACTATGTAAAAAAGACCGCCAAAAATACAGAGAAGAACTACTGGAAAAATGTATCCAGAAAACAGGAGGCATCAAAAAAGCTATCAAACAACTATCAGAGAAATGTGACTGGATACCCAGCTTTACAGCACCAAACAACCAACAAAAAACGAAACGTTCAGAAATCATAGCAATAGCTACTACCTTCTTTCGAAACCTGTACTCAAAACAAACTAACAACCCCACTACAGACTTGTCATACGGAGATGAAGTACCGGGAATATTACTAACAGAAGTAGAAAAGGCAGTGACAACACAAAAGAGAGGAAAATCGCCTGGATCAGACGGCATTAGCAACGAAGTATTAATAGGAAACAAAAACTATATAGTGCCAGTACTGACACATCTATTTAATGAGGTGCTACAGAGCGAAGTAATACCAGATCAATGGACGACATCAACTATAATACTGATACATAAGAAGGGAGACCAAAATAACATTAATAACTATAGACCCATTAGCCTCATGTCTAATATTTATAAAACTTTCTCTAAAATAATATTGAATAGAATGACTAAGACGCTTGATGAGAACCAGCCCCGGGAGCAAGCTGGATTTAGGGCGGGATTTTCAACCCTGGATCACATTCATGTGGTAAAGCAAATCTTCGAAAGGGGCAAAGAATATAACCTAATCATTTACTGCTGTTTCGTAGACTATAATAAGGCCTTCGACTCTCTTGAACATGAAAGGATCTGGCAAGCTCTGAAAAACCAGGGCGTAGAAAACAAATACATTAGAATACTGAAAAATGTGTACACAAACAGTAAAGCTAAAATCAAACTAGAGAAAGAAGGGAAAGAAATAAAAATAGAGAGAGGGGTGCGCCAGGCCGATCCAGTGTCGCCAAAACTTTTCACAGCAGTCATGGAAGACATTTTCCGCCAATTGGATTGGGAGAAATGTGGAATTGTAATAAACGGTGAAAATCTGTCACACTTAAGATTTGCAGACGATTTAATAATCTTCTCCACATCTAACAATACACTAGAAACAATGCTAAATGACCTGAATAGAGTGAGTAGAAGTGCTGGCCTAACTATGAACACAGAAAAGACGAAAGTAATGACAAACGGAAAACAAGAAACTATCCGCATCGACAACAGCGTTATTGAATATGTAGAAGAATACATCTACCTAGGCCAGACAATTTCACCGACAGACTTAACTACAAAGGAAATAGATAGACGCATTGGAAATGCTTGGAAGCAATACTGGAGTTTAAAAGAAGTATTAAAAAACAAAGATGTAAACATAACCATCAAAAGAAAACTTGTCGATACATGCATACTTCCTGTTCTTACATACGGCTGTCAAACCTGGGCGACCAACAATACCCACATAAGAAAGTTAAAAACATGCCAAAACGCCATGGAAAGGAGTATGATGGGAAAAAGACTATCCGACAAAATAAGAACAACAAATTTAAGAGAAAAATCTAAAATAAAGGATGTAACAATAACGATTAGAAAACTTAAGTGGAAATGGACAGGACACGTAATTAGAGGAAAATAAAAATTGGTGGTGGTGGTGGACAATTCACACACAACACCATCTGACCCCAAACTAAGCAAAGCTTGTATGATGGCGGCCAGATAGCTGATATAATACTTATATAGTTTTTAAATACATACTTATTATACATGTAAACACCCAGATGGTCCAAGTCGATTATGTACTGGTTCACAAAAGATCGTAAAAGAAATCGTGGCAGACCACTCAGAAGATGGGTCGATGACATAAAAGCGACAGCAGGTGCTACATGGACCAGAAAAGCTAACGTTAGGGAAAAATGGAGGCAGTTGGAGGAGGTCTTTGCCAATGGGCAAACAGACGGTGCGATGGCAATCTAAATTTAAAATTGTAATAACATTGAAACATTGTAAGCATTATCGCCATTATCTGAATAAAGACTTTATAATAATAATAATAATAATAAAAAACTAATAAAAAACTATAAAATCAAGAAAATGCACTATGACAATAGAATGTCAATCAAGACAACAATTTGTAAACAAACTAAAATACGGACGAAAAATATGAAAACGTTATGATTACACGATCAAAAACACGGACAGAAGCGGAAACAAGGAGCGCACGACCATCACCAGTCCGTGTCCCGTCACCGCCAAGCCTGTCGTCGGAGGATGAAGCCTTCCTGACTCCCCGCGACACGAGTGCTAGTTCGAGTGACGAGGACGCGGCGCGGACCCCATCGCCAAGAAGACCTGGGCGTCGTGGCCGTCCGCCGCTGCCGGCACGCTTGGGGCCTGTGAGGCAACCTGCCTCGCGCCCGGCCCCCGCTACCGGTGGTGTAGTGCGTCGCATGAGATGGACTCGAGAAATCAACGAGAACTGCATGCGCGCCTATTACGGGGCTACAGAAGGAGGAACTAACCTGACCGCGTACTGTGCCAGGATGTTACTTCTGTTTCAGACCCTTGAACCAACCGTCGCCGTATCCGCACAACGACTTTCAGATCAAGTTCGAGCCATTCGTCGGTGCAAACTGCTGGATGACTCGGTACTTGATCGGCTACGCCTGGAGGAACAACATACTCGCCCAGCTTTTGCCTCGTCTCGGAATCCGCCCGCCGCGTCGTCGTCCCTGACACTAGCCTCAGTGCCAGCGTCAGTGGCGACACTTGCGACGCCGGCCGACCCCGACATCGAGGAGGAAGACTCGGCGAGTAGTAATGTATCTGACCAGGTAAGAGGGCAACTGAGGAGTGCTTTGGAAGACGCGATCTTCCAATATCGACTCACACCAAACTCTAGGCCGCGCTTACCACGTTTACCCACCCATAAACGGAATTTAGCTTTGATGGGAGCCCTGAATACTTTGCTAGTGCCCTACCTGGGTACTAGCAAAGATTTGACTGATACCCATTCTATTCTCTACTGTGGTGCTATCGCGGCGTGTCGCGTTGCACGTGTCAAGTTTCTAGACACTGACCGTACGACGCGAACCGCCGGAGATGCACCCGCATGGCAAATGCGAATAGAACGGCGTATCAGCACATTCAGGACTCTTATAGCAAAGCTAATCTGCTTCAGTCAGGGGAACAGTCGTCCCCGAGTCATGCGTTTCGTGACACAGGCATTCGCTGGGACTGGTATCAGTCCCCAGCACTATCTAGCCAATGTTACGGAACGCATTGACTATCTGAAGCAGAAAGTTTATGCGTGGGCAAACCGTATTCGCCGCTACAGAGAGCGTGTGAGTCGATATCGGCAAAATCGCGACTTCCAAAGTGATCAAAGGAAGGTGTATAGAAACTGGGAGGGAACTAGTCGACGTGTGAGCGATGGGCAGCTACCGGATGCCAGCGCTACGAAAAACTTCTGGCGCAGCATCTGGTCGGTGCCTGTCGAGCACACAGAGGGAACTTGGATGCGTGTTGTCGAGCGTGCGTGTGAGTCTATCGAAACCATGGAGTCTATTTCAATAGACTTCGAAGACGTTGGTTGTGCTATCCGGATGGCTCAGAACTGGAAAAGTCCTGGGCCGGACGGATTGCACAACTTCTGGATTAAGTGGTTTCGATGCTCACATGAGCGTTTGGCAACACAATTCCAAGAAGCCCTCGAGACGGGTTCTCTTCCCAGTTTCATGACCACCGGAGTCACCTTCCTGCTCCATAAGTCTGGTAGTACCACGGAACCAAAGAACTACAGACCCATCACGTGCTTGCCTACCATCTATAAGCTGCTTACATCCATTCTGAGAGCAAAAATTAACGCGCATATTGTCGCAAATAACGTTTTAGCCTCCTCTCAGAATGGATGTAAGATTGGGTCCCGTGGTACTAAGGAGCTGCTCCTCATTGACACGACCATCTGCCAACAAGTCAAACGAAACAAGGGAGCCCTCTCCGCTGCTTGGATTGACTATAAGAAGGCCTATGACGCGGTGCCCCATTCGTGGCTAGAAAGAGTTTTAGAGTTGTACAAAATAAATCCAACTCTAAAACTTTTTCTAAGCAAATGCATGGGACAGTGGGTCACAGTCCTTCGTCAACCAGGTAGCGTAGACAGCTCGTTTGTTTCGGAAGACTTGATAAAAATTGAAAGGGGAATATTTCAGGGAGACAGTCTGAGTTCCCTATGGTGGTGCCTAAGTCTGAATCCTCTCAGCACTCTGCTGAAAGATTCAGAGTTAGGCTATCGTCTTCGTAGAGGAGGTGAGGTTATATCTCATTTGCTGTACATGGACGACCTCAAACTTTTTGCACCGAAACGCCAAGACTTGTTGGAGCTATTAAAAACCACAGAGGTTTTTAGTAACGCCATCAAGATGGAGTTCGGTGTCGACAAGTGTGCGGTCATGCATGTACAGCGAGGGAAAGTAGTAAATTCAGAGAATTTACAACTTTCCGAGACTATAACTCTCAGAACCCTCTCCGAAGACGAGACCTACAAATATCTCGGTATGTCACAGTCGTTGGGTATATCAGCAGATGACATTAAGAAATCGGTGAAGGAGCGTTTCTTTTGCCGGCTGACAAAAGTACTTAAAAGTCTTTTGTCAGGCGGTAACAAGGCGCGAGCCTTCAACGGTTGGGTAATGCCTCTGCTGATATACTCCTTTGGCATACTGAGATGGACTCAGACTGAGCTCGACGCCCTGGATAGAAAGGTCCGTCAACTGCTCACAACATACCGCATGCTACACCCGCGCTCGTCTGTTATGAGACTGTATATCCCGCGGAAATGGGGGGGTCGAGGCTTTTTAAATGCCAAGAACCTTCACAACCGCGAGGTATGCAGTCTCAGGGATTATTTCCGCAACAGCGAGTCCGGGATGCATCGCGATGTTGTGGCAGTTGACAGGAGCCTCACGCCTCTTTCAATGGCAAACGAGAACTGGCGCAAACCATCGGTGCTCAGCACTGATGATCGCAAGGAAGTATGGAAGAGCAAGGAGCTGCACGGGCGATTCTATCGGGCCCTGACGGGACCCGATGTGAATCTGCTCGCGTCGGTGAACTGGCTGCGCTTCGGGGACCTCTTCGGAGAAACCGAGGGCTTTGCCTGTGCAATTGCAGACGAAGTTATCAAGACGAACAACTACCGGAAATACATAATGAAGGACGGTACGGTCGACATTTGTCGGGCATGCCGCCGTCCAGGTGAATCTCTTCGTCATGTTATTTCCGGTTGTTCGCATCTTGCTAACGGCGAGTACTTGCACAGGCATAACCTAGTAGCCAGGATCATCCACCAGCAACTTGCTCTTCGATATGACCTTGTTGAGTCCGAGGTGCCGTACTATAAGTATGCACCTCTGCCAGTTCTCGAGAATGGTCGTGCGTTGCTCTACTGGGACCGCTCTATCATCACGGACAGGACTATTGTCGCCAATAAGCCTGATATCGTGCTGATAGACCGGTCTCAGCGCAGGGCTATGATCGTCGATATCACCATACCACATGACGAGAACCTCGTGAAAGCCGAGAAGGACAAGCTGAGCAAGTACCTTGACTTGGCGCACGAGGTTACCGCCATGTGGGATGTTGATTCGACGATCATAGTCCCAATAGTCGTGTCGGCAAACGGCCTTATAGCGAAAAGTCTCGACCAACACCTTAAGAGACTTTCGCTAGACGGTTGGATCAAGGGTCAGATGCAGAAGGCGGTCATCCTCGACACAGCGCGCATCGTCAGGAGGTTCCTCACTCTGCAGCCCTAACCACCGGTAGCTTGGGCCCTGCCCCGCTGCTGGCGGCTATCTAGATTTAAGTTTTTATAATGTTTTTATGTTGTTTTATTTAAATATTGTAAAAACTTAGATTTAAGAAAAGAAATAAATACGTGAATAATAATAATAAATGTAAAAAAGAAATAAATTTTGGGGGTTCCCCATACTTAGAACGGAAACTAAAAAAAATTTTCATCAACCCATACGTGTGGGGTGTCTATGAATAGGTCTCTAAAATTATGTTGAGGTTTCTAATAAATTTTTTTCTACACTCTCTGAATAATTTGCGCGAGAGACACTTCCAAAGTGGTATTATGTGTCCTTGTTCAAAAATAACTTTCTATTCTTTCACTAACCAGTGTAATCCACGTCCATTATTTTTTATAATTTCTTTAAAAAAATGTGGATAGGTGCATTGTAATATTATGATTATAATTATAGCTTAGCTTTCAGTAGATCTACTACATTCTGTACATGTTTTCCAGTGAAAGAAATCCCCAGATTAACAACATTTAAACTCCATTAAAAAGCTAACACACAGTTGCCAACACAACCCTCCCCATACAATGTTAAGGGTGACATCAAACGATTACGTTGGCACTTGCTGTTCTACAAAAGAAGTATATATAAAAGGTGTCAAGCTTCTAGGTGACCCAGTTTAGGGTTTTTAATGTAAATATTATCTACGGTTTGTATAGGTATGTGTTTTTTTTTTATTCTAGAAAAATACTCGTATCTATTTCAACTTAAAGAGCATTACTTTCTTAAATAACACGAAATGATGGGAACGTCGGCCATGAAACAATATCGTTTTCTTGAGCTACGATTAACATGATAAAAAAGGGTTGGGTGGTATTCGATCATGTAGATCAGTTACACACTCTCCAAAATGCATCCGAAGACAACCGATAAGTTGGTGAATTTGTGGCCATATTCAAGACTTTGAAGTAGGTATCTATTATAGTGATCAATTAAAATTGTGGACTTTTCTATTTAATACTTTAAATAGAATTCCACTCAAATTTTACATTTCTGTAATAACCTGAACCTGTACACACCCTTCGAAATGGCTGTAGTTTCACAAAAAGCTACGAAAATTTTCGTCAACCCCTCTCGTTGTTTGTGTAGGAAACACCCACAATAACTATTTACGCCAAGAAGGCAATTTTCATAATGTAGCCCTCACAAGGGGCCGTTCCACAGTACGACCCTGCCTTCAGACGCTTTCGAGTTCACGAGATGTGAATTGATGTTTTGAGTATGGATATTACGCTTGGATTAAAACAAAAGATGTGTTATACTTTTTAAACATTCGTAATCTAAACTCATGTTGAAAACTTAATAACTAGGAGAATTTTGAGAAAAGTCAATTTGTAACGCGATTCAGTCCGGTCAAGTTAAACCAAAAACTACAAGTGAAGTTACAAAAGTTCGTCGGGAAAGTAAAATTGGTAGGTTTGTTCTAAAACCCTCTTACAAATTAAATCTAAAAATCGATCATCGGATTCGACGACGATGATAAAAAACGCGCTGAATGATGTCTCTAGCCGATTTTGGCTACGACGACTGCTTCTGTTTTTTATATTATTGAAGTGAAAACTTCTTTTGGCACATCACACAGAGATTTTTCGTGTGCTGTGAATTGACCTCCAGCATCATGTTCGTAAATGAAAGAATTCTTCGGGTGACCTCAGGATCAAAGCCATCTAGACATGATAACGCATTTCTCTAATCTATTATTTCGTAATGCCGTACAAAAATCATGCGTAAAAAAAACAAAGTAGAAATGATCGAGGGTTGCAATCCCATCCTTCAACTGGACTCAGTTGTAGGTAGGTACATTTTTTTCTGAAGTGAATATAGCTCTTTCAAGTTTTTGAATCGTCATATTTATCTTAAAAAATGTGTTTTTTAATACAAGTATTGAAACATTTCGATTTTAGAGCTCGATTTCCACATCCAACCAACCAACATCCAAGCATATAAACTTTCACATTTATAATCTTAGTAGGATTTTCCTAGCCTTCTGTTGACTTATCTGCTATTTTAAAAATCTTAGGTTCAAATATGGCGTAAGTATAGGTGTTAGGTTTAAAATGGGGCGTAACGGGCATATCAGTTGAGATATTGGCGGAAGGAATGTTGCTAAATTGTTTTAGAGCTTCATACGTTATTAAAATAACTCCATCTTTTCTTATTACGGCTTAAGCGGAGTGGATGCGCGGAAATTTTGGTCATGTGAAAGGATCGCGTCGTCGCGTACCTATGGAGGTTATGTAAGAAAAGAGTTTCAAGGCTTGTACGATGGAATAATTGTGTCGTATTAGACGATCAAACGAACGTAGAAGTGAAGTTCGATCATTATTACGAGTACATGAGGCATTTTCGTTCCAATATTTGTGTTTGATATGTCTTCGAATCAAATGACAAAATATTATTATCCATGTTTACCTTAATTCCAAAATGTATTCCAGTTGTGTATGAGCTATTAAGTAAATAGGTAACTGGCCTCGTTGCTCAATCGGTAAGGTTGTTTTCAGAGTCGTAGGCCGTAGGTTCGATTCCCATACAAGACAAAAATTTGTCTGATGTATATAAATGTTTGTTCGGTGTCCACGTTCATACATGGAAAGAAGGAAGATAATAAAATACAAAATAAATATCACAAAAACTGCGAAATTTTGTGTATATTACACCCATGTAGTGGTTTCAAAAAGAACGTTGCTCAATGGCGTACAATATTGCGCAAACGTAAAGCGTGAAATTTCCCTGTAAGTGACTATTTCCAACGAAATAATTGAGCAGTTATGCTAATCAGGTACATGCTGAACTGACGCCAAAATACTGTCCGGGCTTGCTTTATGCAAATGTTTGGAACCTATCTAAAACCGATAGCAACGCCCTCCAGTAGCGCTTCTGAGGGATTTCGAGTTTCAGAGTTTCACAGCAAAACTGATGATAGGTTTGAGCCATTTTACTAGTCAGCGGACGGCAAAGTACCATTTGAAGGCTTTGGAATCATTCGAGAGTCGTGCCGAAAAGCTCGTAGGCAGCTAATACCTTGTCTTAAAATAGGTAATATTAAATAGAATGGACACTCTTTACCCCCGCCAATTCCAAGGTTTCTCATTCCTCAGGTCGTTTCAAGTACTCGAGAAACACCCACCGAAGGGTTGTTATCGAACGACAAATTTCTATGAAAATACAATCATGGTGTTGTGCCAAAGACAATATATTTAATCTGTGTGCTGTGCCGTGGTGTTTACCAATTCGTCAGGACTCTACTTGGTAGGTACAGTCCGCGAGGTATAAGCTGAGCTTTGCATTAGTGTGAGTGATCACATGCATACGCATCTATTACCAAAAGTACAGTCAGACAACAAACTCTTAAACAACAAGCTGACATTAACTATCCAGGATCAATATGGTCATTGCGAAAAGAAGTATCTCTATTAGGATTCAAATGGTCAAGGACAGCGAATAACAGAATTTTTTTTATGGAAAAGCATGAGATTTGTCACCTACAAACATATAACTTATTTACTTAAAATTTCCGAATACCGTATTCAGGGCAGGCCTATCGTTTATACCAATATACAATTGATACTGCATAATAAACAACGATTTATTGAATATAAAATTGACACCTTATTAAGAGAACATGGTCACAGCGTCCTGCGTCTGACTGTACTTTTGGTGATCACTCACACTAATGCAAAGCTCAGCTTATACCTCGCGGACTGTACCAAGTAGTGTCCTGTTCGTCTCATGAAACCTATAAAAAACTAAATGTGTAATACCTGGACTAATTCACATAATTTCAAAATTATGGTTTCTTGGGTAAGTGTTGAACATATTAACGAATAGTATGTCTCGATGTTCTTTTTTAGTTTGAATACGGTGCTAGATTGGTGAAAACGAGAGCGTTTAATTTAAAGGTTATTTTATATTTAAAAACCCAATGCTTGGGGCAAAATATAGGCTACATAACTCATTGTAGCATAATATTAAATAATGTAATTCAGTAGCCCTAGACCAAACACATATAATCACGCGTGTGTACGAACGACACCTGCGTAGTTGTGTGAAGAACAGGGGGTCTACCGCCGAATGAAAACTGTCTTAGCTTTGATATTGCTCTCTCTTTCCTTTTCGTTTGAAATGATAGAGACAGCGATAGTAAAGCCAAAGCCGATTTAGTTAGGCGGTAGAAGGCCGGGTAATTTGACAGCGTCGTTTGTATAGAGTTTTGATCGAGTGTCCAAGGGATCCTCTTGTTCCAAAACTTTGAAGTTTTAAACACCGTCGCAAAGTCGCATGTTAATCGGTTTTTAAACGGAAACATTTTGAAGAGCTTGCAGCTGATCTAGAAGACTTAATAAACCGATCGCTCTTTTTTCTATCGAACTGCAGTTTGGTTTTGATTTCGATTAAACTTCTGATAAAATGGGCAAAATTCCAATAAATGTCACATTAAAAATAACAATACGTTTCACAATTATACTAGCCAACAAAATTTCTTTGAACTTTATCGAAAATTTAATTCGATTCATTGAATTTTGTAATGTCACATAACAAATACTTATCCTTTGATCAAAGCTACATCTCAATTTAATGTCTACTCAAATGTTTTGGAAGCCAATAACTTCATGCATGATCGAATTAGTGAATTATAAAATAATAATAATAAGTACAATACAACTGAAACAACTATAAACTCCTACGTGAAATCTAAACAATTTTGTTTTTAACTGCTTCTAATGCTACTAAAGGCTCATGTATACAAAGGCTTTCTATTATAATTTGGTTTGTTTGATATGTGACTAATTTAATGTAAAAATAATAGTATATGTGGAGTTAATGTGGTAATAATGTAATTTTAAGTATGTAAATAAAACAATAATGTAGTACTTAATCCTACTAATCTTATATCTTTGACTGGCCTCGTGGCTTAGTGGGTAGTAGTTCTGCCTGCGAAGCCGAGGGTCGTAGGTTCGATTCCCACTTCCCACCCAATGGAAACATTTGTGTGATGAATTCAAATGTTTGCACTGGGTGTTTCTATCTATACTAATATTATAAAGAAGTAAAGTTTGTGTATTTGTTAAATTGTAAGAGGTAATCTCGGGATCTACTGAACCGATTTAAAAAATTCTTTCACCAACAGAAAGCCACGTTATTGCTGAGTGTCATAGGTTATATAAAAAAACGAAAAATAAAAAGGCTTTTACGTGGTAGTCCGTTTTGCAAAGTGAATCAGAGAAAAAACGGTCGAATGAAAGCGTTTCTTACGAACGCTGCCTTAACAATGAAAGATACATTTTTGACGTCTAGAGAAAAGATGTGGAGCTTGAAAATGACTACAAAAAAGTCAACGACAGCATAATATGTCTAACTTTTATATTTAAGTTACAAAAAGTAGTATTCCAATTTAAGTAGTATATCCAATTTGGATGTTTGTAGCTCAATCACGCCAAAACGTATGAAGGGATCGGGCTGAAGTTTGGAATACAGTTAGATTATGGTTTGGAAGAACACATAGGCTACTTTTTATCCTGGGAAAATAACGGGAACGGGAACTACGCGGGTGAAACCACGGGGCACTGCTAGTCTATAATAAGTATGTATTTAAAACTATATTAAGTATTAAATCAGCTATCTGGCTGCCATCACACAAGCTTTGCTTAGTTTGGGGTCAAATGGTGTTGCGTGTGAATTGTCCACCAATATTTATTTATTTATACATATCAATGTTTGGACGTATGTTGCTCAATCACTTCATAGCGATAGAACCGATCGGGTTGAAATTTGGAAGTTAGATAATAGCCTGGAAGAACACATAAGCTACTCTTCATCCTGGAAAAATAACAGGTAATGGAACTACGTTGGTAAAACCGCGGGGCGCTACTAGTTATTAACTAAAACGAGCAAGACGCCGAGAAGATAGAATACTCATATATCATAATATCGATTGTGAAGAGATGTTTGTACCTCAATCACATCGTAAAAGTTAAATGGATCGGATTAAAATTTGGAACACAGATAGATTATAGTCTGGAATAATACTTTTTTTTTGCAGGAAAGCGGGAGTAAGACTGTGCACGCTGCCAGTAATTGATAAACGAAGGTATCCTCATAAGGTATCGCAATTTGAATGTTGGAATGGTGGTACTCTCGTCTGATTTAAAAAAAATTGGCAGTCATAGAAACTGCCGATAAAATTGAAACATATAACTCAGAATTTGATAACCTTGGAAACTACACGGGTGTAACCAGAGGGCGTGGCTTCGCCATCTTGGCATGGACATCTAGAAATGCGTCAGCGTTTCCCATTGGCTGACGTATTTCTAGATGGCCAATAGCCATGATCCCGAGTTTATCCGAAGCCTTCTTATCATATCCGAGCGTGACGAATGAATTCAATTCACAGCCCACGAAAAATCTGTCTAGGCGCGCATAAAGAAGTTTTCACTTCAAAAATTTATTTGCTGTCTCTGCAGAAATTCTAGCTTGAGGTTAACTGGAACAAATTGACTGCTCTAACGGAAGAGTAGGTATGAAATTTCCTACACTTATAATTTGTATTGAGAAATAATGCAGAATGCTAATTTCCTACTAATATTATAGATATCAAAGTTTGGATGTTTGAATGTAACAGATTTGGTTGAAATTTGGAACATAGTTAGGTTTATAGTCTGGAATAACGCATGATATGCTACTATTCCAGGTAAATAACGGGTATAGGAATGACGCGGGCAGAACCGCAGGGGGCAGCTAGTTATTTCATAATTATACATAATAACACTTATATAACCTTACACATTACCATGTATTTGATACACACGGATATATTATTATACTCTTTTGTATATTTCAATTATGGTCGAAGTTTCGACCACAATGCGACCACCAGTACATACAATCAAAATTACACCAACAACATAAGTTTTTGCAGAAATAGTGAAGTGTCCGATTTTGCTTAGCGGTATTACATAATTTACTGAAAATAAAATGGCTACCTACACGGCACGTGCTCACGTATTCGTAACAAAACAAGGAAATAACTGCTTTTTGTATTCAATACACTTAGGGCATGGGACGAAAAATATCTTAAAGGGCTCACATAACATTAGGTACGTTACGGTTTTATACGCCAGTGGAATTTGTTCGAAATCAAAGAAGTAATCAAAAGTGTTACTGTTGTTGATTTGATGTAAGCAGCCGCTAGAAGCCGTGGTGGTGGTAGTAGAAGTGTTAGTAGAACTTCCTAATTCACGATCACGAGGGTTGGAAAAATATCGTGAGGAAAACGGCGAATTTTTCGAAATACCTATACGTCCTATACCGTTATTTTTTTTTCATTTATTTAGTAAAATTTAAATAGCGGTATCTAATGCCGTTACTGAACATAACCTGCTGAAAAACAGTGGCAAATCTGAGGAAAAAAAATTTTCACGAAATTATGCTATTTATCGTTACTGACACCATTTACGCATGTGTTTCGTACTTAGTTTATGTAACAATACTATTTACACTTCTATTCATTGAAAAGTGCACAAACGGCAACTCCGCAATCGACCTACCGCCAAAATAAATTAATAAAAACAAATTTAATAATCACTTACCTACATTTCCTCAGTTACGTGTCATTCGAGGTCAAGTAAATGATCCGTGCCGTGCGGTAAAAATCCTAGTGATATGTTACGGATGCATCGTGATTTTTTTGGGTATGAAATAAAACGCCGTGTTTATGTTAGTGAATCGGACACTGCACAAGTTTTAAAACGAAGTGCGGTGCCAGAGCACTATGCTTTACCTAAAACTAAATCAAATCAAATCAAATCAAAAATATTTATTGCTTAAAACTGTGTAGGTACATTCGATGTTACAAAATGTTAGAAAAGTATCAACAGATTTATTACCCATTGCATTGTGGGTGGGTGTGTGTGTCTGAGGGTGTGTGTGTGTTGATAATGGTAGTGGAAATCACTTGGAACCATTAATGATTTACCTGTAAGTACAAACATTTTAGTGAATTACTGATTGTTGTAAATAGCTGATTACATCTTTTTGCACATGCAATAAGTTTACCCCTCATATTGAACAGTTACAGTGTGCTATGTTGTCTACATAGCCTACATAGAACAAAAACAACGGTGTAAAAATAAATAGTGACGAGACGAGCAGGACATGTCCTTGATGGTAAACAACACGCTTGCCTATAAGTCCATAACAACACAGTGACATGGAGCTATTGGAGCATGAAGAGTCTAAATTATTACCTAGCACTGCACTACGCTCTTCATCAAGAGATTTAAGATGATTAATCTCTATGCCCTGTAAAATTACCCTTCAAAAGTACTGTGTTTTGGACACAGTAATGTTTTCTTATTCTTACTTATCTTTGTAATAATTGATAAAATCTCATAATGGTGATCAAACGAAATTAAAGTGAAGTATATTATCATAACATTTTGAGCCATTTCATTCATGTACAAATTGCGCAGTTGCTTCGCGCATCTTGAGTGGATGCTCAGTCATAGACAAATTTCGACCTTGAAGAGGTCCTACATCTAGGCAGCTTACGGTTGAGTAATTGCTCGGGTCGTATATTAATTTTTCTTCTACTTATAATAAATAACGATAGCGTGTTATGTGGCACGAGACGGCCGACAGATTACTGGTCGAGAATGTGTGTAGTGAGGCTGAAATGTAGCGTCTGGCGCTAAATGAAATGCTGAGGTAATTTGGTACATTTTTTTTGATATAGCGTAGATTGACGACAAAAACGCGACAGTAAGAAAAACAACCTGTCCATAACAACATTTAGTCACTCATTTATTTCAACATGAAGAGGTCAATCTAATAATATAGAGTGACAAAGTGATCTTGCACCTGATATTAAGTAACACGCCTTGTCCACGACATCTTTATCACGCAGTTATTTGAATACGAATAGTTCCAATTGCTGTTCAATCTTACTACACTGCGCTCATCGCCTTGTTATGTTAGATAATTTATCTATTTACCCTCTAATTTCACGGGAAACGTAGTAAAGTAAAGTAAGTTTAAAGTAGAATAACAAGTGCTGAAGTGTAAATGATAGGTATACAGACTCGAATAAAATACAATTAGCTATGTCTGATTTATAAATATAATATAAATATCGGTGGACTATTCACGCACAACACCATCTGACCCCAAACTAAGCAAAGCCTGTACTATGGCGGCCAAAAAATTTGATATACTGAGCTGAATACTTCTATAGTTTCAATTACATACTTAGAAACACCCAGGCACAGTGCAAACATTTGGATTCATCACACAAATGTTTGCACTAGGTGGGAATCGAACCCACGACCCTTGGCTTCGCAGGCAGAACTACTATCCACTAGGCTACGAGGCCAGTCAATGTGGTCTTCTAAAATGAACAAGCCAAAAACATCCAAACAAATCGAGCCCAACGAGCAGCGGTGACGCGCGTGAATCTCAAACCAACTATTTAAATCTTCAAAGCGCGTGAACTCTCATTTCTACAGTATATTTATCTTTTCAGAAACTAAACTACTTACACAGAAAAATAGAGGAAAAATAAGTATCTATTGTGTGAAAACTTCTATAAGGTCTACTGTCCACGCACGCGTCTTTTGTCGAATGCATGCATCCTACGAACGAACGCAAGACGAGCGGCTGTCGTGTCGGTGTCGTTTCGTGGACACAGACTTCATTATTTGTACACAAGATGCAAGCATTCGTCTTGCATCCGACAATTGTCGAAATTGTGCGGATGTCGTGCAGCTACGTGGACAATTGGCCTAAGTGTTAAGATACACGTGGCATGTTAAGAACACGTGTAAGATAGGTGTGATTTATAAATAAAATATACATTAACTATGTCGTATGTAATAGGCATCTGACCATTGAGCAATGAAATACAGCAATATCCAAACTATTGATTCATTTATACTTTCAATTAATATTTTTTTTTGTAGAACATTAAACAGGTCAATTAATAAAGAACACTGGATCAGTTCTAATTAGTTTCTAACGCTCACGATAAAGACGGCATATATATGTTGGGTCTATATGGGGTGGCATAACATTTTTTGTCCTATTTTAGGTAGGCATAACGTTTTTAGGACTAATGATAATTTACCATAACAACTAAACGCATAACTGTCTTCGCATAATGTTAACTAGCATAACCATATATGACATAATGATAACTTAGCATAATGTTTAAACGCATAGCCATATATAGCATACAGATAATTTAGTATAATGTTTCGACGCATAACTATAAATAGCATAATGTTTAAAGGCACACATTGAGAAAAGCATAACAATACTTAAACATAATGATCAAAGGCATAAACTTTAAACGCCTAACTAAAAAACAAGTGCAAAGAGCAGACTGTAGAAACATTATTTAAATAAAATACGTGGGTGTGTAAAATGCGGGCGGGTACTTTGACAACAATATTTATTATTCGTAATGTAGGTATCTACTAATTTAATGTAATATCATTGCCAATAGTATCTGTCATTGTCGCATTCGTGTTATCATACTGTTGTTGTGAAATTATTTAGGAAATTTTGAAGATTAAGAATCGTTGATCTGAGAATAATACCACATTTTTTTTATGGTAAACACCGTTTTTATGGTAGGTACAATAAAAGGTCTTTATGCAGTAGTATAACAATTTTTGTACTATTTTATGTAGACATAACGTTTTTAGGACTAAAAAACCTACATTCACCTAATACATATGATGCACTTTTTGACTGCGGGTGGGCTCCCGCCAGAAGCTCTGCGGTCAGCCCTGAGTGTCGCTTCTCCATACTCAGCCTGCGCTCCACTACGGAGGTCGTCGCCGGCACGCTTCGCTCGCCACCTCCCCCCTTCGCTACGCTTGGTCTCGCATGGATCGCTCCACTCAGGACCTCCCTGAGCTTCTGGCTCCCGCGTTTTTTAAATACAATCTAGGGGTAGTAGCGACAAAACTAGGTGGAGTCGGGGTGCTCCGAGTCGGATCTGGGTCCCATGTAACCTGGTTATATATTACGTAGCACAACAAATAATTAAAAAATACCTAAATGCGTCTGAGCAACAGTCGAATCGAATGTAGTACAATAGATTTTTATGATTAAAACACATTACGCCAAAAAACGATTATGCAAAAGTTAAATTATGACACTATATATTATGCTACATTCATTATGACAAAGTAAATTAGAGGAAAAAAAATATGCGATTTAAACGGCACCTTAAAAAAATTATAACAAATAAAAAAATGCCTAAAAACTATTATGCGTCTCATCAATAGTCGAATTAAATGTAGTACAATAGATTGTTATACTTAAAACACATTATGCCAAAAATATATTATGCGAAAGTTGCATTATGGCACTATACATTATGCTACATTCATTATGACAAAGTAAATTAGGAACAAAAAATTATGCGTTCTAATAGGCTCCCTATATGTTTGGACAAACATGTAGACCCTTAACAAATCACGCCCCCACATTACTCACTTCGTTGCACAAATTTGAAATATCAAACAGCCTCGTGTACGCAGTATTTTCATCAATTACACCCAGTGCTCTTTGTGTCACCTGTCAAAGAACTGGCAAAAGTAATTTTTCCTATCCATCCATTGCTGTGACGTATGCATCGTCGTTTGTGCATCGGCATCGGGCCGACGTATTGCTCTGCTGGTACACCTGCGATCAGCGATCCGTCAGCTGGCGAGAAAAATTGAATGTCACTCAGTGAGTTTTGACTGAACTGTTACGTATATATTGTAAAGTGTTTTTCGTAAGATTCTATGAAATGAAAAAGAAAAATTGGCTGTCGTAGGGACTGCTGATAGAAATTAAAACTTAGAATTTGACGCTACATTGAATGAGCGCATTTGATGTAGTGTTTGATTAAATCGCAGATTGTGCTGTAATAAAAGAAAAAACGTTTTCGGAAAGCTGACGACGATGATGATGACGATTGACTTTTGTTCAACGAAAAAATGCACAACGTGCCCAAAGAAGATTTTCTTTTAAAATGTCTATATATTTGTACAAATTTTAAATACCTACCAACTGAGTTTCCAAAAGTTAACTGACAAATTACGTAACATTATAATAATAGCTGTTTATTTCAAGAAAATCGGTACATTATACAAAAACTGTATTTCTCATTTCCCAAACTAGGCGTCGTAGAGCACTCCTGTATTTTAAATTACCTATTATTATAGGATCCGTAGATTCCCAGATAATCGTCTTAAGTACCAGTAATTGCTGGTTCATTGCAAGCAATGCTTGATTCAACTCAAATCATTGAAAAAACGAATGCCCAGAGGAAGCTACTTTTATCTCAAAAAACACGCTGGATTCATTGGGAAGTAGACACCATTTTACGCAACCACATTTATTAACCGACTTTTAATTTCCCAAAACGGAACTGTAAACACTAAAAAACAATTCAGTTTAACATTTTGTAATATCATGTCAGTCAGTGAATGTTATATTTTGAAAATATCTGTAAATTATAGAGTTTTGATGCACCTGCGATCCGTCAGTTGACGGCGAAATGAAATGTCAGAAATGTCTGTTGCAACGCGAGGCAGTTACATTCCAGCAGTCAGTTTTCTGTTTGTAACTGTTGTTTCGCTATCTTGAGTATTTATATTATTTTTGTGACGCAAAAGTAAATATGTGCGTAATATAAATCGTACTAATAGTATAAACGTGAAAGTTTATAAGAATGTATGGATTACTAGCAGCGCCCCGCGGTATTACCCGCGAAGTTCACTTTCCCGTTGGTTCCGTTGTTTTTTCGGGATAAAAAGTAGCCTATGTGTTCTTCCAGACTATAATCTATCTGTGTTCCAAATTTCAGCCCGATCCGTTCATACGCTAGGACGTGATTGAGCAACAAACATCCAAACATCCAAATATCCAAACATCCAAACATCCATACATTGACATTTATAATATTAGTAGGATGCTTGTTATTCTTTCACGTTAACAATTAGATGTTTTATACATACAAATTTTCCTGAGTAAGATTCAAAGTGACACACCAAAATACTTTTTGAAAGAACGCTCTTGCGTATCGCCGCAAAGTTGCAAGTATATCGGTTTTTTATCTGATACATTTCAGTGAGTTGAGCTGATCTTATGATAAAAAAGATTGAAAAATTGAGTGAGAGAAGTGAAAACTTACAAGTCAGAATTTGATAGTCTACTTTGGAAACTACACGGGTGTAACCGGAGGGTGTGGCCTGGTCATCATGGCATGGCCATCTAGAAATGCGGCAGCATTTCCCATTGGCTGACGCATTTCTAGATGGCCAATGGCTATACTCCCGAATTTACCCGAAGATTTCTTACCCGAGCGTGACGTTAAAATTCAATTCACAGCCGACGAAAAATCTGTCTAGGTGCGCCAAAAGTAAAAAGGGACTTAAAAAAAAGTCTTTAACAGATACTTGTTCTTTTTTCATTCAAACTGCTTATAACTAAATAAAAGTGACATCTTTATATAATTGACATTCTAAAGACTCAAATGATGAAGTTCCACTCTAGTTACGTAAGTTTTTTAGTGGTAAGACTCTTGGGCATCGAGATTAAACATCTTAAACCTCTGGGTGACGAATTCAGTGCAGTGCTAAGTAATAATTTGTTCTCTTCATGTTCCAATAGTTGCGTGTCACTGTATTTTTATATACAGGCTGCTGCGTACCATCAGGCATCTGTCCTGTTCATCTCATCACTCTGTACTATAGAAAAAAGAAAATTTAAACTTTGAAATACATTGCGTTATATAATCTGGGTGACTACTACCACCACATACTTATTTCTGTAGTGAATCGGTTTCTTAAGGTGCGTCCCCCAGCAAAACGAGTTTTTTGTCCAGTTTTCAGAGCTATCTACTCATTAGCCAAAACATATATCAACTGGTAAAAAATACATTAAATTTCTACAACTTCTTGGCTTCAAAATGGTAGTTTTATTTTTTTGATAATGGACTTATTGTTTAAATAATCGCCTCACAACGAAGCCATGAAAAAATTAAATAATTGTAGTTATCATGCATCTCCTCGGAAAACCTCCATTATTTTGATTTTGTACTTACACCAACAGATAGACGATTCCATTACGAACATTTTGGTAGTTTTATTTTTTTCAAAAGACCAAAATCTGATTTTATAAAGAGTGTATTCTAAAAATTGAGCGTAAAACAGCGGCAAATCCTACTGTTTCTCTCTTGCTCTTTCTTGTGTGCTATAAGGTAAGAAATACTCATTTTGTCATTTGCTCGGGGTACTCCTTTAAAGCTCAGAGTGCATAATTTTTAATCACTCACTCGCTTACCATCAATCATATTAGTAGGTAGTTAAACTTGAACCTATAAACGACAGAAAAGTCTGATACTAGCCATAATTTCAGGAACGAACTAGAATATTCTCGAAGTTTTAAAAATCTCTCCAACACGTTCGGTTGAACATGACAAACACCTCGCTCTAGGATCGCTGTCAAGATAAACGAGCAATTTGAGCAAAGTGGTCGGTTCACTTTGCTCCGGACTATCTTCGCCGACTTAGTTTTGAATAAGAATCTGATAGTTTGCTACGATACATTGCCCTTAAATTCTGTAAATAACTATTTTTTTCTCATATTTGTATTTTTAAGACGTTATACGTAAATAAAGTAGCCAAGTGCGAGTTGGACTCGCCCATGAAGGGTTCCGTTCCAGCAAGTAACATAATATACATAGTACACATAGTTCTTGTAGTTCGTTGTAACTTTGATCGAAGTTTTAATAATAGTGTATTTATGACGTACTAAAAAAAAACTACTCATCAGATCGAGTTCAAACTAATTTTCGTTGGTAGTTTTTATGGTAATGTACATCATATATTTTTTTTAGTTTTTTTATTCTCTTACTTTAGAAGTTAGAGGGGGGGGGGGACACACATTTTACCACTTTGGAAGCGTCTCTCGCGCAAGTTATTCAGTGTAGACAAAAATTATATTAGAAACCTCAACATCATTTTTTAAGACCTATCGATAGACACCCCCAACACGTGTAGGTTTGATGAAAAAAAAATTTTTGAGCTTCAGTTCTCATTAAGGGGCACCCCTAATTTTTGTTTTTTTAAAAAACTTTTGTAAAAATCTTAATGCGGTTCACAGAATATATCTACTTACCAAGTTTCAACAGTGTAGTTCTCATAGTTTCGGCAAAAAGTGGCTGTGACATACGGACGTACAGACAGACAGACATGACGAATCTATAAGGGTTCCGGTTTTACGTTTTACGGAACCCTAACAAAAACGATGTACTAAGCTAAAAAAGTTGCATTAGGGATAAGTAAAGTAAATTAGTAATCACTTCACCTGCACTCAGACAGCTCACAAGTGCCGGCATAGTGCTGAATGTTAGATATTATTTTATACCCTTTTATCTTTCTACATAGGTCTCCGGATCGTTCATATCATCCATCGATTTTGTACATGGACCTGTAGTCTATAAGTAGAAAGAAGGTCTTCCTTTCACAAGGCTACATAGACTCTGCAATGAGTTCTACTACTACGATTCACTCTAATGATGATTTTGAGAACAGACCCATTTAAATATTTGTTCATGAATATTGAAAGTATTAGACAGGATCCATTTTTGATCTCATATTGTGATATTTTCAACACGAACTCAAATTGTCGAAGTTTATAAGATATAAACATTGATATATAGTGGTAAAAGTAACATATAACTGCATCAAAATACATCTGAAGATGTATTTCTTATTTCTAAGATACATTTTATGATAAAAGCTGAATGATTTCAGTTTACACAGCGTGAAACGTTAAGCTGCAGCCTCCCAGAACTGGATCGGATTTGCATCTTACGATCCAATGGGCATGCTCGCATCGATAGAGATTATCTTAACGCAGGCGTCTCTACGGGTAGCGTGTTTCGATGAGCTCTGCATCTTCAAGCATTTCTTCAATTTTATGCTTGGCTTGAGATGGCACACATACTTACGTTCATCATTTCATATGTAGTCGCAGGACCATGGATAGGTATCCTGTTTATATTCTCAATTATACTGTTTATATTCGGGGCTCAATCACGATATAAATCATTGTTTAATTACCTCAACGTGTTCGCATTACGTGTACAAATCGCGACAGTTTAAAAACAATACATAGATAGGTAAACTCTTTGGGACCCTTTGCAGATTCCGTCTTGGGAAATATCACACTTTTAAGCCTCGTAACACTTGGCTATATTTAGTCAACTTGGCGCTACTGAATTCAGCGAAGTTAAATAGCAAAAAGTAAGCTAGCATACTTCAAGAAGACGCAAAGTTTGCTTGCTTCTAGAATTCCTTCAGAAGCCGTATTAAAAAATCAGTCGACTAACCTTACTTCTGAATTCAGTCACAAAATTTAGACAAGTGTAATAAAGGCTTTTTCCAGTTACTCGATGCAACCATGCCTTTATATTTTTTTAATCTCAACTTCAAAGAGGAAGAAGTTCTGAATCTAGAATTCATAATATATATTTCATTAGAATTCTGAATATGTTTTAGATGTGGAGAAAATGCTTGATGAGTAATAGGAAACGTATGTTGGGGCCACAGATTTCAATTTTTTTTTGCTACGCCGTCTTTGGTTGGGGCAGATTTAACAATATCTGTCTCAACATAGTCTGCAATTAACTTTAAATCTATTATCTATCAGAATTGAAAGCTACAAAGCAATACTGTACTCTTTGAATATTAATTAAATCTTATTTTGCCCACATTTAATAATTATCTTCGCGCAAAATCGAAAAAAAAAAAAAATCTTTCAAAAAACGGGATAAATACGCAGATATTATTCTGGAAAATGGAATAGTACAGACATGGGACAGGTACTTTAAATTGTTTCAAAATTATGGGAACGTAAACTACAGCGATAAGCCTGTGGCTGCTGCCATTATAAGCCCATCTAATCACTTATTTCCGTATTTTAAAACTAAGCTAAGCTCACTTGTCTCTTTTGTTCCTAGGACATTGCAAACATCAACAATTTCTACCATTTTAACTGTTCTCAAAAAACAGATCTTTGACTCTCGTTGGCTCCTACACACCTTTATATATTTGGATTGTGTATAGATCCCAATAACTTATAATGCTATTATGAAAACTGTCGATCGCAATGGACTTTGTGTAGTCTCGTATATACTATGCCTGAGTAAGATTCCTGTTGTGGTTGAATTAGGATTGCGTTATCGAAATCGGAAATGAAGGTTCCAGCTACATACAGAGCTACATACAGAGGGATCTTTTAGTAGTGGTATTCTTTGCAGAGCCCAGCTAGGAAAGTAGCACGCCTTTGTCTTTTTTTCTACTGCCCAACAGCAATGTAAGTAAAATGATCATTCGTCTTGTCATCAATCAATGCTTTTTTTTGTTAATAGAGTACTATTAACAAAAAAAAGCATTGATTTACGTTTTAAATAATTGACTTACTATTGCAATGTAGAACTTGTAGCTTAAAATCTCTCTTGTCTATGAACCTATTTGACTTGTAATTTTCTTTTGCAAGTTACCTATCAATTTATCATTTAAAATTAGTAACAAAAAACTATACAAGTAAGTATTAACCCAGACTGTGGGTTTCTTGAAAAATGGCAGTTTAAAAACAACGATCAACGAGAAACTCACGCATGATTTGGTCGGTGCAGCCTGACTAACAGTTTAGACGTCGCAATATCTAAAAGAAGTGTCTTAGTGGCTGCTCATATGACAGTTAAGTGACAAGCCCTGGTCCCTCCTATGTGCAAACAATATTAGAAAATACAAGTACCTACCCGCTGATTTTCTACCCGCATCAATGTCAGGTATTTCGCGGATACTCTTCCATAATTGCGTATATTTACATAAACGGTGGAATTCCCCCAGTCACATCGCACAAAGATATGAAAAAGCCATCTGAGATATCAGCCGCGTTTCGGTGGGTGTTTTGCGGGGAGTAAATCATATCAAATAAGCCATTAGTGTAATTTACAATATGCTGGGGCGCGTCGTGGATCGTAAAACCTAACATCCTACTCCACCAGTTGGGGCCTTAATGAAAAAATGTACGTTTATTTATGAGAGTTTTGTGAAGCTTAAAGATTTCTGACGCGGCGAGCCCTTAAGAAAGTACTGAACTATGAACGGGCTTTTGTTTTTTTTATCAGTTTAACACTTTTCATTATACATTTTTCACAATTTGGTATTTTTTTTCCAAAAGGAAAAATACCTCAAGGGCCCTTTGGGTTAGCACAGAAAGTGCAACGTTTCATCAACTTAATCTTACTAACTACGTATTATAGTTACATAAACAGCCTACTAAATGTTCCCAATGCTGGGACTCGGGGCCTTCTCTCGAAAGGAGAGAGTCAGGGTTATAATCCACCCCGTTGGCCCAGTGCAGGTTGGCGGATGACACATTACCTCGAAAGATTCTTCCTTCACTGTTTTAAGTCAGCGGCATTACACACATGACTTAGAAAAGACAGTGGTGCGCAAGGGGTTTGAACCCGAGTGCTCTGGATCGGCAATCGCCGTTCTCCCGACTGGACCAGCCGTAACTTACATATATGTATGTACATAATAAATATACATACTTACGCACATACCTACATATGCTCGATTCCTTTTTGTATACAAAGAAGTTATTACCTGAGGAACTTTGCTTTTTTCGTGATAAAAATAGCGTATTTGTAAAATAAACACAAAATTGACACCAATCTTCTGCAAAGAAAACAGGGCATTCAACTTACCTAATCGTGCTAAGACACGTGTGCTTTTGAAAAAAAAATGAGAAATGGCAGGTAATAATGGAAAAAGTTTCCTTTTGAACTTAAAAGGTCAACTTCTAAGTATAGCCACAATAAGCTGTCAACCACAGGCTTCCTGGCAAGTCGATGTTAGAAACTATTTATGTGTTGTCGTGAGAGAATTTGCATATTTCAGCAATACTATTTGCTCTTGAGTATATTATGCTCATAGTTTTAATCAATTCTAAATGCAGTTTCATTTTCACTGTATTTTTTAAATTTTTCTACCAAAGATACAACGATCTGTGCTTTTTAGCATTATAATATGTACGTTTTAATATTTCTTGGCGGCATTTAAACATTAGTATTAAAATATTCGAAATTATTTCAACTACGATTTGTTTACAACGATTGAGTTTGTATCCAAAGTATCCATAATAGAAAAAGGACAGTAACAATCTTTAGTGTTTAGTCTCATTAAATGTATTCGTTTTCTTTTAAAATTAAAAGATTAATAGATTACTCTTCATTGACACACCAAAAAATTGTTACACGGAAAGATATCTCACTTTGCCTGTTATATTTTCGTTCCACCCGTAGCTCAAAGAAGCAACATCGTTTCACAGATGACGTTCTAAAGGCTCTATCTAAAGAGCTAAAACTTTAAAAATGTATACTATTTGTATGCTATTTCTTTTTCATTAAATTACGTGTAAATTCTACATTTATAAAAAAAATGACTTTGACTTTGATGCAAATATATTATGTACAAAAAGATAAAGATAACCCACCGTTTTTTTGAAGTGATAACTAGTTTTAGCGCACCGCACACAGATTTTTTTGTACACTGTGAACGAGGCTGATCGTTACCTTCGGAAGTGAAAGGCCCGATCGGGTGTACTCGGGACCGCAGAGAGTATCCGAGCGAGAAAGATATAATCAGCAACGCTCTCCACTACTGTGTCTACTATATTCCATTTATATGTAATAATTTTGGTGTAATTAAAATTTTAAATACTTGGTTATCAATTATCATACTTACACAATTCATAATAATTCTACATCATATGACTTACTATTACCATATAAATTACCTTGATTCCGATTAAGGTTTCACTTCTGCCTTGTGTATAATAAAGCACCATATTTTTCTTTATTATTGTAAGTATACACTTTTCCGCCATCTTGCCTGATGGTAAGCGAGAATGCGCTTTACGATGGAGCGTGCTTACCTAGAAAATACCGATACACTCTCTACTTGAATACACCAAGATTGTAACCGTTGGGAAAAACTCACTCAGGCAACGCATTCCTACGACCTAGACGTTCTTATCACAAAACTAGAGTCAAAACTTCTCGTTCGAATTCTTGGAATGTCAAAACAATCCGGTTCAATCTACTCAAGGTTCACGAAAACTTAAAAAAAACAAAAATGTACAAAAACAAATAGATGAGAAAACGATGTTTATAAGGTTAAAAAGAAACAAAAATCAGACTCGAGGAAATAAAGTTGACCTAGTTTTGTAATAAGCCGGTAGTAATAGTAGATTAATTCTAAGACCATTTCTTTTGTCATAACTGAGTCTAATTTGTCATGAGTTGTGGTTATGCATTGTGGTGAGACTGCATCATATGTCAAGCTAAGCACATAACTAATTAATTGTTGCTAAATTACAGGTGTGCCGAGTGAAGGTTGTAATGCAACATAATATTGTAGTGATACTAATGTATTGTATTGTAGTGATATTATAGTAATATATTGTAGTGGTAGGACTCTTGGCAGAGTCCGCCCGGGGAAGTACCACACCTTTGCCAATTATTCTACCGCCAAACAGTAATGTGCAAACATTACTGTGTTCCGGTTTGAAGGGTAAAGTTTCCAGAGAAATTACTGGGCTTAGAGATATAACAACTTAGATCTCTGGGTGACGAGCGCAGTGCAGTGCTAGGTAATGATTTGGACTCTGCATGTTCCAATAGCTGCGTGTCACTGTGCTGTTATGTGGCAGACATGTTGCTTACCATCAGGCACATGTCAAGCTCGTCTCGTCACTCTTTATAAAAAAAAAAGCTCAATCATTTGACAAGTTTTTGGTTTGCAAGAGCAATGAGTAAATACCTAGAATGCTGCGGTTCCAGTGCACTGAATTGCCTTCACCGTAGAGTCTTACATTTTTGCTTATACCACCCGCCACGTATGACGTTCATTCGATTTAAGTCCGCGCCAGCAAGTTTGGTACTGTCGCCGAATAAAGTCCCGTCTCCAAACCGCTCTAAATTCAGTTTAAAACTACGTTTCCGCAATATTTCACTGCAATCATGGGTCCCGTGTGTTTTGCGAGGGAACTGTTACCTGGGTGGCGTTCAGTGCAAGTTATTTACGTGAACTGAACGCGATCAATAGTTGCTGTTGCGTTTTACATCATAGGTACGTAATATGTTATATATTTTGTTATAATACAGAGTGGTGGAAAAGATGACCCTATTGTGCTTCACTGCGTAGCTATAGATGGCTAATATAAATACTCCATCGTAGATCGCATCGTCACTTAACATAGGCGAGAAATGGTGGTCAAGTGCGAACTTATTAAAGTAAAAAAAAAAACAGTATCAGCCTCTTTTCCCATCCATTCTCTTCTCCCAACCGCCTTTCTCCTAGATTTGTGAAGCCGCCATCGATTAAACTGCCGAATGAGGTTGAAAATCAAGTCGGATGTGACTGACCGTACTTGTGAGCAACTAGTTTTATAATTGAAAATAAAATTCTACGAAAGACACTATAGCAACGTTACTTTAATTGTACTAGTTTTTTAAAATTACGGGTTTTTAACTTGTTTATGTAGTGGGGCAAGCTCCGATATTTTGATGCACTTGCATGCACGATGATCACGGGTAAACTGTAAACGAGAATTTCGTTATTATAACCCCGTAATATTAGAATTGTGAATGACCATGATAGTTCAAAATATTTTTCTATCATCCCACTTTACACCATCGATATAAATCAATAGATGTGCCCTGAGCACCTTGAAATTGGTAATAAACTACGTCTCTGTGTGTATCGTAAATGGTTAACAAGGAACCAATCTACTTGACCCCTAGAATTGCTAGCGCCGAGATTTGCTGTGGTTCTACTTATTTTGGTTGTTGACAACGAATAGTGATAGGTAAAAACGTCCGGCGTCCACCGCTTCCTGCAACCGACTAGAACGGAAAGGGTGAGCTCACTCTACCCAACGATGACATAATTCCGTGCACCCTAAAGTTTGGGAGGGCACATCTGTGATCGTTGCTTTACACTACATTGTCGGAATGTTCGTAAACGTTTACACTTAATATTTTGTAAGTGGGTCGAATATGTTGCACGGAATTCGCTACCTATTTTCAAAATTTCCTTTGAACCCCATCAACTAAACTTTTTTATCTACATTAGGAAAAATACTCAGGTGCAAGCGGGATCGGAACCCACGACCTCTCATGTTATTTAAATCGATCTTTCTAGCCACTGGATCACCACGGCTGTATTTATCTAAAGTTCATAATTTGCGGAAAAAGTTATGATTTATTTCAAAGTTGCTTCTTTTCAATATTTCCGAATAGCAAAGATGTAGGTAATAAAATTCCACTTACATTAGGACTTCCACATTAAACGGTGTAATAAGGACAAAACAAAACTAAATACTACTAATTGTAAACTGCAAAATTTTTAGTTACAATATTCGAAATGGATGTATGAATTTTGTAAATTATTTCAATAAACGAGTGGAAAGTGTTAAACATAATTTTAAATGATTATTGTATTTTAAATATTGTTTATATACCATTATTACAAATTTAACTGTCAATGTTGGGAATCAAAACAATAAAATTGCGTACTCAATTACCAGTTACCTCTTTCCGATTATTTTTCATAAGAATATACGGGGGGTTCCATTTTTCCGACAAACTAATAATTAGAAACTTAAAATCTATAATTTTTATAGTTTCAATACCTCTTCTAATCTATTATTCTGCAGCGCTTAACAGTGACGGCATAGTGTTGAATCGTATTACTTTATACCCTTCTGATCATCCTACATAGGTCTCCTAGTGGTTCATTTACTACGTAAATTTTATTCACGAGCCTGTAGTCTAAAACGTCCAAGTTTAATAATTTTAAATTGAAGTGCCTATTTATTTTCTCAAAAAACATTAACTTATTTTTAAATCACATAAAGCAACTAATAATTGTAAAACATTTTTATCATCAAAGTTAGATACAACAAACGTAATTTCCAAGAAATATATAGATATATTCATTTTATTTAATACAAACATTTTTCCTGTTGCTTAATCTAGGTCTCTCTCTCTTCAGAAATCATGCTAATCCTACATTTACGTAGCAAATTATGCGTGGAAGTGGCTAAAGAATGTTCAGCTTCACGCCTAATATCTCTTGGGAAGAGTTTATTACGCATAACCGTTATAGTATTATATCGTAACAGAATCCAAATTGATTTCCTCAAACGCTTCAGTAAGTAGAGTATTGTGATATCTCAAGGGTCTAGTAGGAAACTTTTTATCTTCATGAGATTTTCGATACTTACCTTCATTCTTATTTCTGGAAAATAATCTGAGGATATTTTCAGGTTATATTAAATGTCTATTAAATCAAGTTGATTTTTTTTATTTTTAGGGTTCCGTACCCAAGGGGTAAAAACGGAACCCGATTACTGAGACTTTGCTGTCCATCCGTCCGTCCATCCGTCTGTCACCAGGCTGTATCTCAAGAATGGTAATAGCTAGACAGTTGAAACTTTCACAGACGATGTATTTATATTGCTGTTACACTAAAAAATACTAAAAATAAAACAAGTATTTAAGGAGGACTCCAATACTACAAACTTGATTGTTCTAATGGTACGGAACCCCTAGTGCACGAGTAGTGTGTCGTCGATTTGTCAACGGGTAAATTAGGTCAAATCTAAAATGTATATCAACCCTATGCGTACAGGCGGTATATTCCGAGAACTGGCAGACAATTTTGGCCAGGTATCTGAGATAAGATGAAAACTTGTCACATTGTTCTCCTATTATCATTTTGCCCCGCTAGTCATCGTCGGATGACTAGTCTGCACCTCCGTGTTGGGGTATACACTTTTGTGATAAGAACGTCAAGACTGTGGAATACGTTGCCTGAGTGGGTATTTCCAGTTAGTTATAATCTTTGTGTCTTCAAATCGAGAGTGAATCGGTTTTTTCTAGGTAAACACGCTCCATCGTAGACCGCATCGTCGCTTAACATCAGGTGAGATGGCGGTCAAGTGTAAACCTATAAATTTAAAAAAGTTAAAAAAAAAAAAACATACTCGTAATAGGAGAGACTACTATATGACAACTGAATACTATGTGACAAGTTTTCAGCTTGCCTCAAATATCTCCCCAAAATTTGATGCAAGCTCTCGGAATAGTAGGTACGACGTGATTGAGCAACAAACAACAAAACATGAACACTTTGACATTTGTGATGTTAGTCAGATTTAATTTAACTGAAAAACGTACAGCCGTTACAGGAATACGTGGAAATAAATACACAATTACAGACTCACAAACGTTCGTATTTATAATAATAGTGTGATACTGAAAGAGATCGATATTATTATACGCACAATGCACACGCGCATACTCTACATATGTATAAACACACGCACACATGGATACTGTGAATGTATCAATTTCAATCAGGAAAATTCTACATCTTTCTGTGTTTTTTGTCTCAAAAAGCCCTCGTTTATAATCTGTGGAAAGGTTACCGACCTAAGGGGTCGGGGTTCTTTTGACATCACCGTTCTTTTATCCTTATTTGTGTCTTTTTGTGCTTTTCTTTCTATTGTGTCGTTATGAATTCGGTATGTGGATTTGATCGCAAAATTCGCGACAGAGAAACAGTACTAGACTATGACCTTTAGGCTAAGAACTCATGGAGCGATTTTTAGCCGCGTCCGCTACGGTTGCGGGCCCGCAGCTTCTGTAAAATGCAGATATATAAGTAAAAATGTAGAGCACAACTAACGACGCGTTTTACGCCCGAGGCTCGCGCGGGTGCCGCGCGGTCGCCGCTTCGCCACGTTCGCGGGCGATAATATCACCCGCGGCGGTAGCGAAACCGCGAAAATCTTATTTTCGTTCTTAGCGTAATGGATTATTTCTTTTTTTTTAAATTAGTGTGATGGAACGAGCAAGATATGCTCCTGATGGTAAGCATTATATCTGCCTATAGTACAGTGCCTTTGGTACCTACTTGAACATCAAGAGTCCAAATCCCTGCCAATATTAGGACCAACACTAACAACCCAAAACTAAGCTTGTCACTCAAAGACTAAATGATTTATCTCTTGCCTTGTAATATTACCCTATAATATAAAGGGATTTTTCAACTTCGTGATCTTTTCATACAGTTTATCGCAAGTTTAGTTAAATATCTCCTTTTTTGGATGATCCCTTGATTGCCTACTAAAATACTTTTAGGGATCAGGCTTTCATTTAAACCACTAGAATCTTTGTTTGTATTGGTCTCATTATATTTTTTCTGGTGAGTGGGTGAAATATGCATTTGAAAATACAAATAATTACCGTATCTTAATATTTATAACATAATTACTCGTCTATTATAAATCCTACTGATTTTATAAAGTTACGATTATGTAGGAATATTTACGAAAATATAGATGTTTGAATATTTGTAGCTCGATTTCGAAGAAATTTCACGTTTAAGCACTGAAAATATCTTTATAAAATTTTAAACTTATACAAATTTTAATTTACTTACATACCTATGATACTTTTTGTCGAAACATTTAAGAGTTCACCTTTACCTTACCCTTTTTCTAAATTGTAGGATGAAAAACTACCTAGTAGAAGTAGACGTAAAAAAGTATCAGAAATATGATTGGATATTTCTCATACAATATTATCCTAATACTTTGTGTATTTAAAAATCCAGTTTCGTGATGTTTGTTCCCATTGAACTCTATAGCAAACAGTCAACCGATGTTCACGAAAATTGGTATTTATGTGTAATTTTGTCCAACTTGAGAAATGGGATAGTTTTTATTTCTAATTCTAGTCTTTGTATGACGATATCCGAGCGAAACCGGAACGGGCCGCTAGTACAATATATATATTACTAATATGATAAAGAGGAAAGATTTGTTTGTTTGTTTGTTTGTAATGAATAGGCTCCGAAACTACTGGACCGATTTCAAAAATTCTTTCACTTTTGGAAAGCTACATTATTTCCGAGTATCATAGGCTATATTATATTATTTTTTTTAAATAGGGATCCTTACTAAAACTCCAATAATGTAACATAAGGTGTAAAAAAATGACCTGAAAAATTCCTTACGTCGCGTGCGCTGCGAAAACTATTGATGATAGAACAAAATCATGTACTACGACTTTGCAGAACTCATTATTATCTACAAAAAGTGTCGCGACAGCATATGTCTATATATTATAGTTATGTCACAGTAAGCAGTTTTTTATTCTAAAATATTAATTTATATATGCCGCCTCTTGAAAAGGCTCTTCATTTGTACCTTGGTATTAATCCTCATCAAAATAAATCTTAATATATATAAATCTCCTGTCACGATGTTTGTCCGCGATGGATTCCTAAACTACTTAATCGATTTTAAATAAAATTGGCACACCGTGAGCAGTCTGGTCCAACTTGAGAGATAGGATAGTTTTATTTCGTTTAATAATCTTTAAATGACAATATCCGAGCGCAGCCGGAATGGGCCGCTAGTATATTATATTTATGTATCAGGTAGGAGTCGCAGAAAGGCTACGTCGGTCAGCTTGCAGCCCGGCAAATTACAACGATACATCACGTAAGCCATGCCATCTGCACTAGACAACTATGAATCATACATTATACTGGCTAGACATAGCACTTCGCGCGTAATAACTTGGCAGGCAAGCGAAGCGTTTGACTAGAGTGTAACAAAACCCATACAAACCTTATTTTAAACTTTACGGTGGAAGCAAAAGCAGCCCTCTATACATTTACACTGATGAATCTCGTGGGCTTTCTTTCGGAAGAAGAGAGACAAGGTCATTATCCACTACGCTGACCTAATGTGGGTTGCGGATAAAGTATAGCCTCGATACGTTTTCGGAACGTGCTAGTTTCCTCACCATGTTATCCTTTACTCTATGTTTTTTTTTCATATATAGTGATGAGACGAGCAGGACATGTGCCTAATGGTAAGCAACATGCCTGCCACATAACAGCACAGTGATACGCAGCTATTGGAACATGAAGAGTCCAAATTACCTAATTACCTAGCACTGCACAGCGCTCGTCACCCAGAGATCTAAGATGTTATACCTCTAAGCCCTGTAATTTCTCTGGAAACATTGCCCTTTAAACCGGAACACAGTAATTTTTGCACATTACTGCTTGGCGGTAGAATAACTGGCAGAGGCAAAAGTTAAAGATAGCGGAGAAGACAAACTTGTATATACGTGAACTTGTGGCACAGGCGGGAACCGAACCTACGAGCTCACGATTGTTAAGTCGCCCGTCCATCCATCCCTGCACCATCTAGCAGTAGAATGCAAACATGGCTGTATTCTAATGGCAATGTTTCACAAATAAAAGTTCACAAGCATGACTCAAGCTGTACATAAAATAGAGGTCAATTAGAAACTTAATTTACGTATTTAGATTAAATTTAGACCTATTTATTTAAAAAAAACGAAACTAATTGAACGAAACGGATACTTTTATTTTCCAACAAAGTATTTTTTTGAAATAAAGAGTTACGAGACGAGCAGGACATGTGCCTGATGGTAAGCAACACGCCTGCCACATAAGAGCACAGTGACACATGAAGAGTCCAAATCATTACCTAGCACTGCACTGCGCTCGTCACCCAGAGATCTAAATTGTTATATCTCCAATCCCTGTAATTTCTCTGGAAACATTGCCCTTCAAACCGGAACACAGTGATGTTTGCACATTACTGCTTGGCGGTGGAATAACTGGCAAAGGTGTAGTCCTTCCCCAGACGGACTCTGCCAAGAGTCCTACCACTACACTACACTACATTTATTTCATTATAGCGAACTCCAAATCAAACTAATTAGGAATATTTGCTCTAATGTATATGTAATTACTAAACTAAAGATTGTGTATTAGTAGAGTCCCACGGTTTTACCCTCGTAGTTCCCGTTTTGATGATTTTGATTTTCCCATTTTAGGTCCTAATTTAACTGTGTTCCCAACCCGATCCATACATATGCTCCGTCGTGATTGAGCAACAAATATCAAAACTTTGACATTTATAGTTACTTGTATAATATGGCGATTGTGTGGGGTCCAGTGCACACTAACAATTTTTGAATCCGCACTGCCTACTTTACTTTGTCGCATGTCTTATTTTCATGTGTTTTTATTTTATGTATGTTTGTTTTGTTTTGGCACAATAAAAGTTTTTTCATTTAATTTTTTCATTTTCATTGTATTCCAAAACAACAACATAACACGTCTCAGAAACCAGCTATTCAAGCTTCAGGGCGAGTCAAGTAGATCGATCACAAAACTCTTTTTCTCGTCTTGAACCAACAATAGTGCTCGATGCAATGATGAATAACTGTAATCTCGCAGTCTCGACGCGACGTCTGCATCCATCATCCGGGCCCTATATTAACTTGTTTCATATTTCATGCATCACCTATTCAGTCTGCATAAGAATTTGGCAAAGGAAAAATAAATATATGCAAAGTTAACAGGTTTGTTGATTGAAAGGCTTAGTATAAGAATAAACAGACAAATTTATGTGTTTTCTACTGAGTGTTGGGACATTCTTTAACAAGGAGATAATTAAGGCTTATAATCCACCACGCTAACCAAGTATAGGTTGGCGGACTACGCATTTTGTTTGATCATCATCATCATCATCCACAGCCTTCTCTATCACACTGCTGGGTAAAGGCTTCTCTGTTACTTTGCCATCTTCCTCGGTCCTGTTCCAATCGAGTCCAGGTTCGACCCTCGATGTTTATAATATCGTCGACCCATCTTGCTGGTGGACGTCCAACGCTCCGCATTCTCTATTGTTTGATATTTGTAAATACACCGAAACAACCAAATGACACCGAAAAAACCCGTTTTAATTCGAGTACTCGAAATTATCAGCGATGACCCCACATTATTTTTTGGTAATAAAATTCCTATTTGTACGTTCTAGTTAAGTAACCGAACACTTTTTTAAATTTATGTTTAGTTATTGAGTAATTAAATAAAACTTGGTCAAAAATGGACTCCTGATTAAATATTGATTTTTCCTCCAAACTGTGTCATGCTATTCTCGACTTTATGTACATCACATTAAGAAACGCGTCGCGCGGGTGAAATGCTTATAATATCGTCGACCCATCTTGCTGGTGGACGTCCAACGCTCCGCATTCTCTATTGTTTGATATTTGTAAATAATCTTAGTTTTTGTTTATGCTTTTTGTTCGTTTTGTAAAGTTTGGTAAAACCATAATGTTTATTAGCGGTGTTGTAATATAAATGACAAAATGTTAATTTTTTCATGTGGTTTTACTTCACCATAGTCAGTGATGACGACATACTCGTATATCTGAACTTGGAAAAATACACAGAAGTACAGACTGGATTCGAACCTATACACTAACGATACTTTATTTTTATGAACGCGCTAGATTTCAAAAATTCTTTCACCATTTGATATGTACGTGATCCCTGATTGCTATCCTACTAATATTATAAATGTCAATGTATGGATGTTTGGATGTTTGTTGCTCAATCACGTCCTAACGTATGAACGGATCGGGCTGAAATTTGGAACACAGATAGATTACAGTCTGGAAAAACACATAGGCTACTTTTTATCCCGAAAAAAAAACAACGGGAACAACGGGAACGGAAACTTTGCGGGTAACACCGCGGGGTGCTGCTAGTAGACTATATTTTATGTGTAACACGGGCGAATACGGGACAAACCGCCAGTTAGTTATTACGATAGACAAATGTAAAATCGTTATAAATATTTATGTGCTATTGAGTTATTATTGCAGAGTACAAAGTAGGTACCTACAACTTTTTTAATGGAGATTAGGCCTAGTTAAAGTTGTGTTTCGTAGCGGTGGGAAACTTTGCAGAGATTGCCTAACACACAGACACAGATACATTACGCTCATCGCAAGCTATGGAAAGTTTATATTATGGTAGCTAGGTAATTGAAATATTCCTACTTCATACGAATTCTATTAACCTACTAAAATTATAACTGCGAAACTTTGGATGTTTATATGTAAGGATGTTTGTTGCTCAATCACATCGAAACTAATAAACAGATCGGGTTGAAATTTGGAATACAGATAGAACAAAGTGTGAAAACATTAACAGACTACCTTCCGTGACGGTAAAATAAAGTGAACTGGAACTAAGCGGTTCAAACTGCGAGGCATAACGAGGCACAAACATAATTACTATTGATACTTACAAACACTCTAGACACAGAGCAAATATTTTTAAAGCCGGCTGAACGCCCACAAAACATGACGTCATATACCGTTACCGCGTTACCGTCGGTCGTTACCTCGCCGCATGTTTGTTACAGTTGTATTAATTATTTCGACCAGTAGTTCAAGCGGGGATGTAGCTCAGTGGTAGAGCGTTCGCTTTGCATGTGAAATGCCCCGGGTTCGATCCCCGGCATCTAAAAGCTTTTTGCATTGTTTTTTGCATTGTTTTGACTAAAAATGACTAAATAAAAAATAAAAAAATGATAAAACTTTTTACATACAAATCTATTAAACAAATGAAATTAAAATTTTCTTTTGAAAAATGCTACCATTCCATCAGTATTTTCTTAAGACGTTGTCACGTTCTATCGTCAGTAAACCGACTTTACAGACAAACATTTTTTTCATTGTTCTGGGTGGGTATCGAACCCACAACCTTCGTATCTTTAAGCAACCTTACAATCGACTAAGCGACAAGGCTAGTCGAAATGAATAGGTAACTAGGTAGTATAATAAATAATTTACTATTAAAAACTATAAGAAGTGTTTTGTTCAATAGAAAAACCTATTTGCAAAAGACGTTCAAAACGTTTCTGGAATATTAAAAGGAAGTTAAGTGAGTGTCGGGCTGACAAGACTGCAGCCGGTAAGCGGTCGGGAGCGTATCTTGGTATTTTATTTATACAACTTGCCAAGAACGTACGAGACAAAGAGCTATACCTCTAGTACTAGGGAAACTATTTTTTTATACACGGTGTCACCAACGAGTTCAATAATACTTTAACTCCTAAATCATAAAATTATTTTTGATGATATTACAAAAACTGTTTCACTGTTTTTATTACAATTTACATGTGACCATTCGAAAAGTATTTTTTCCCTTTCGAACATATATATTTAAGATACTACTACTATCCGTGTAATAATAATTCACGTAGAATTTAAAAATGATTTTTCCCTAAATAATTCTTAATTTTTCAGGTACGAGTATTTATAGGTATCCTACTAATATTATAATTGTCGATGTTTCGATGTTTGGTCAATCACAACGTTACTAGCAAACGGATCCGGCTGAAATTTGGAATACAGATTATGGTCGTAAAGATCACATAGGCTACTTTTTATCCCAGAAGCATATTTATTTGTTACTAGCGACCCGCCCCGGCTTCGCACGGGTGCAATGCTGACACTAAATAAGCTACTAACTAAACTAAACTAAAATAACCTAAGTACTAAAATGAAAGCGTGACGCTAGAATTCGATTCACAGCCCACGAAAAATCTGTCTAGGCGCGGCAAAAGAAGTTTTCACTTCAAAAACGTATATACTCTTTGATTAAAACTAAATATTAAACTCTGTGTATTAAGTTACGGTGGTCTAGTCGGGAGAACGGCGGCTGCCGATCCGGAGACCCCGGGTTCAAACCCCACACGCACCACTGTCTTTTCGAAGTCATGTGCGTAATGCCGCTAACTTAAAAACGGTGAAGGAAAACATCGTGAGGAAACCGACATGTACCTAGAATCTTTCGAAGTCATGTGTCATCCGCCAACCCGCACTGGGCCAGCGTGGTGGATTATGGCCTTAACTCTCTCCTTGCGAGAGAAGGCCCCGAGTCCCAGCAGTGGGAACGTTTAGTGGGCTGTTGATGTTGATGTTGATAAAATTCTCGAAAAAAAATGTTTGATCGATAATGTCAAATGTTTGACTGGAAATTGTGTTTTTTACTATCTTTTTCGCGACTTTTCAATATTTTCTCACCGTTTAAACCTTCTCCCTTAACTACCACAAACATTTCAAAACCAAAATCAGCCAAATCAGTCCAGCCGTCGGCGTCGTCGAGTTTTAGCGGACCCATGAACAGCAATTCATTTTAATATATGTATATATTCTATATAAATATAGATAGAATATAAATATAAATTACCGACTACAATCTATCTGTGTTCCTGGTTCGTTCACTTCTTACAACGCAACGTGATGGAGCCATAAACGTCTGAAGTTTCATCTTTGGACTGGCATCAATCCGAGACTTGTCCGCGTAGAATTTAGACAAAGACTGTTCCCAAAGAAACAGAAAGGCTTTATTAATCCAGGTGTTTAAGTTCTTTTAAGATCAGTTTAGTTCTTGCAACGTGATTGTAGAACATACCTCCAAAGAAAATACATTACGGACTACATACCAGACTATTCATAATACCTATATAAGTTCCAATATTAAGATCAGTTCAGTTATTGAACAAACATGTAAACATTCACATTATATCACATTAGTCACTGGTTTTTTAACCAAGAATGAATTAGATAATGAACACGGTTGAAATGTTAAGGAGATTACTGATACTATAAAACTCTAAATGGTTTAATAACACTGTGCGTTCCTTCGCTCTATCTCGAAAATGATACAAGAAATAAATAAATATGTATATAATAGGTATATAATAGATAATTATATACCTATGGACAGAAATATCTATGTACGAGTACAGTCGCGCACAAATATCGACCATTAAAATTACGTCAAGATATCCAAATAGTATTTGTGTTTTAGTATAGTGACGTTATATTTCTTGAGTACAGAAACTGATCCTTCAAAGTACTACTTAACCCGTCGGGCGCCACGTGGGTCATAGGGGTGAATCGCTTGATCCACCGGGCTTCACACAACGGTCTGTGAAGCAGAAACGTGACACTATTTTAATATCAAATTGTATTACAAAACGTCTGAATTTGCGCAAAAACAGAAATACTTATCAAATAAAAAACCGTAGTTAACTGTTTTCTTATATGTGCCGTAGTGGTCTAGTTAAAAGCTTTGGTGACCTACATAGTAAAAAAACCGTGGTGGCCTTATGACATTTTATATTATCCATTGCATGGCCTTCTGTATTTTATCTATTCTATGGTTTTGGTGCGAATGTCCAATTTCACACTTGTGAAGTATTACATCCAAATCCCGCCTTCACCGCTCAATCTTTACTAATATTTTAAAGGTTTAAGAATATTCATTAATCTCAATTGAATTACAATAAATTCTCTTACTGAGATTACAAACTAAGCATAATATAACATGCAGTAAAAAAATATTGTGCTGCAGAACACAGCAAACAGTAAATTCACTTCCGGTACGAACATCTGCCATTGCAGTCGTTAGTATCGCAAAATAATATCGTTATTACCATTTCATATAACTTGACTACAACTAAAACTTATTTATAACGCGCTAATCTCCGAAACTACAAGATCGATTTCAAATATTCTTTCACCGTTGGGTATGTACGCAATCCCTGAATGCGATAGGCTATATATTTTGTCCCACGGGTAAAGCCGGGGCGGACCGCTAGTAGCTTACACGTACAGGTTAACAATTTTGTCAACACTACTGGCTTTAACTGTAAAGGAAAATATGGCGAGAAAACCGGCTTGATCCAAGAAAATACGTCTTTCGATGACCTGCCTCGTTCGCCAACATTAACCAGTGAGGTGGATTAGAGCCTTGTAAAAAAAGCAGTGCAGTGGGGGGGGGGGGGGGGGTTAAGTGTATTACGCTTTTATTGCCTATTCCATCGATACCGCCAGCAGTTGTAAATAAATCTTCGGTTAAAATTTTAGAAACTTATCTAGAAATAACTAATATGAAATTAATTAGACTTTTCTAGATAAGTATGCTCCATCTTAGACCACAGTAGTACTCGGTTCTTAACATCGTGGGAGATGGCGGGAAAGTGAAACCCTATTTGCAAGTTTAAACAAAAAAAAAAAACAACAATGTCATTTAAACGTCACATCATATGTTATAACATAATAAACGAAGCAGCCCGAAATACTGACAGCATTACCTGAATTGCAGTATATAAATATGCAGTATAATACCCCGTTTACATTATTCCAGTCCAGCGACCGAATCCAGCGCTGGATTGCTTACTGGAATAATGTAAACCGGCACTGGAATGCATTGGCACTGGATTGATGCATTCCAGTGCCGGTTTCCATTATTCCAGTAAGCAATCCAGCGCTGGATTCGGTCGCTGGACTGGAATCATGTAAACGGGGTGTAATAATAATAAATATATCCTTTGCATCATAAACAAGCCAGACCGCAAGTTTACCGCCTTCATTTCAATAGTCTCATTAACAAAAAAATACGACAATATTATTTTAGTTATACCCCGTTTACATTATTCCAGTCCAGCGACCGAATCCAGCGCTGGATTCGGTCGCTGGATTGGAATCATGTAAACGGGGTATTATAGTGGCTTGAAATAGGAGTTGCCAGTTAATTGAAAAAAAAGATACCTTTAAAAATAAATCATTTTGAATACAGCATAAGGTTAATGTCATAGTAAAGTTATCTGAATTACTTAGTGCGTGCGTTCCATTCGGTGTAGTATATCATTTCTGTGTGTTCTTGTCTTCAATTTATAGCTGCCTGGCGTCTATCAATTATGTTTATGGCCTATCTGGGATACTCAATTAGCGGACAAGATGGGTTTAATGCAGTTTTTATGTACCTATGATATCAGTTAATTTGACAGCAAAGTATATGAAAATTTGTTGGCGAAGTGCCACTATTGACACACTGTCTCAAAAATACAATAATCACTACTGCATCAAATTAACTTAAAGCTTGTGGTATCCACGTGGTATCTAATATCTGAACACAATAGATATTAAAGAGCATAATAAGTGTGCCACACGAATAATACTATATAAGCGAAAATGTGTCCATTTGTAAGTATGTATTATTTGAGTACCATCTACGCATATTTACTTCAATAGAGCTTGTTTTAGCCCTTAACTTGACAACTGAATTTCTATATATTTTATTATTTGTCTTTTTATATAATACCAGTCGTCCCCTACGGTTTCTTAACGTTCTTGTTATTTTCCGTGATGAAACGTCTATGTCACAGGCCAGACTATAATCTAAGTACAAAATATATTCCAAATTACAGTACGGTTCATTGTTGTTACGACGTGATTGAGCAACAAACATCGAAGTTTTCACATGTATAATATTAGTAGAATATTTATGTCGATTGCTCCTATATTTTAGACAGTACAACTCGCTATTTGGGGTATTCTGGGTATTTCTGGCGGAGACGGACGCCTTGTCTGACCGCCAGTACGCGTACCGTGAGGGCCGGTCTACCACATCGCTAGCGCGTGAAGTAATGTACAGGGTGTTGCAGGCGCGTGAGAATAAGCAGCAGGTGGCTGTTCTGTGTTGCGACCTGTCAAAGGCATTCGACGTGGCCGATCACACCGTGCTAGCGGAAAAGCTGAATTATTATGGTGTCCGAGGCAAAGTACACTCGCTTTTGGTGGGTCTCATGCAGAATAGGTCACAAGCTGTAGTAGCGTGCGGAGGGACGGAGAAATCTGATCTGCTCTGCTCGGACACGGGGGTGGCTCAAGGCTCGTCCGTCTCCAATATACTCTTTTCCCTGCTCCTGAATGATTTGCCGGGTGCTGTGAGCTCAGGGGAAATAGTGATGTATGCTGATGACGTTGTCGCGATTGTCGCGGCATCCACGGTCGATCTCTTGGAGCAGAGGTTAAACGAGGCGGCGCGCCAGTTCAGTGTGTGGTTTGGGGACAATGGCTTAGCGCTCAATTTGAATAAGACTAATTTGATGCATTTTTGTCTGTCGGGTCACCAGACACGACCGTTAGCCGTCCATGTGGAGGGGAGACGGACCATATATATAAAAATGTATAAAAATGGACCATTGTGTATCATGACATATATTAATAAGTTGACATTTTAAATTATTTTATCTTCGAATTGCAATGTTGTTATTTAAATTGATTTAATATTATTTATTTGAATTGATATTGACATTACTTTGATTGAATGGATTGGTGAAATGGATAGGTACTGTTAATACCAACATACAATGTATGATAATTATTAATTTTATTATATTGTAACAAACAAACTGACGTGTAACAAATGTTATAAATAAATTATGATTATGATTATGATTATGATTATTATCAAATGAAGGCATCGACACAAAATACATTAACCTTCTACGTAAAATTGTCCACATTAGTCCAAGAGCAGTAATAGTACATTAAGTTAGTATTTAATTACCAAGGGAGTAAAACAAGGTGACCCCCTATATCCCAAAAACTTTTTACTTCTACGCTGGAAGAAGTTTGTAGATAACTGTCCGCAAACTAAAACAGGGCCGTTAGTGTTTGTCAAAGGAAGCACTAACCTTCGTTTCGGCAACTGTGTTGTACTATTCTCTTCTACAGCTATCGAACTTACAAGAAATATCTACAGACCTCCAAAATTACGTTTATAATACGTTACATAATAGATATGTTTAACTTTTTATTAAGAAGTTACGGCTGGTCTAGTCGGGACAACGGCGTCTGCCAAGCCGGAATTCCGGGTTGAAATCCCATGCGCAACCTGTCTTTTCTAAGTCATGTGCGTAATGCCGCTAATTTTAAACGGTGAAGGAAAACATCATTACAAAAGAAACATCTACTTAGACTCATTCGAGGTTATGTGTCATCCACCAACCCGCACTGGGCCAGCGTGGTGGATTATGGGCTTGACTCTCTCTTTGCGAGAGAAAACCCCGAGTCTCAGCTGTGGGAACATCCAGTGGGCTGCTTATGTCAGAATTATGTTTTATTTTTTGAATACCCCGTTTACATTATTCCAGTCCAGCGGTCGAATCCTGCGCTGGATTGCTTACTGGAATAATGTAAACCGGCACTGGAATGCATTGGCACTTGATTGATACTTTCCAGTGCCGGTTTCCATTATTCCAGTAAGCAATCCAGCGCTGGATTCGGTCGCTGGACTGGAATAATGTAAACGGGGTTTTATATAAAAAAATATTACGCGATAACTCCTCCAATTTTTAATCGATTAAAAAAACAACCATCAATAACTGTTTTTTTTTGTTTGGTAGACATACTTATAGAAAACTTCAAGGGAAACATTTAATGCCCTGCTTATGCTCTAAATGCTCTCATCTGTCTATTATAAGCAGTAAAGTATCCACAGGATAAACATAAACAAATAACTGGTACAGATAAGTCACCTAACTCATAAATTACATAACTTTTCCACACATTACTTAATACACAGAACACAAAATATTGTAATTTATATTCCAAACTTTACTAAAACTTGACTATATTGAAACTCTAAACTTTTTCCAAAATAGAATATATGTCTTCATTTCGCACATTTTCGACAACTTTAAAAGCGATAACTAATGCCGAAGCTGAGATTCACAAAACTTATAATTTACTGTAATGTTCGTGATAAATATTTATTTTCATCAATATAAATAGAAAACTATTTCTTTGACTGAATTGTTTGAAGTATTATTAGTCACGTAAAAGGGCTATTGAAGGCTTAACCCTCCCGCTTTTACAGAGAAATCCTTTTTCATAATAAACATGTATTGGAGTGGTTCATCAAACGATTTAAATGTGAACGATTTTGGTAAGTTTTTTATTTATGATAGTATTTTCAAGAATCTATTTTTTTACAATATCAAGTGTAGAACCACTCAAACTTGCGCCTGACGGTAAAAAATAACCCACGTTTGCCCATAACAGCACAGTGACACGTAACTATTGGAGCATATGAGACCATTCGGAGAGTCTATCCTTTTAGTATTTCAAACAAAAAAAAGACTTATCAATATCGGTTCTGGCGTTCTCATCAAACCGGGCAGTAAACTTAAATAATTTAATTGTTAAAATTGAAAATAAAAACACGCTTATACAAAAGGTCCACTTAGAAAGTACGAAATCTTTTTAGTTGGAAGCGTGTTTAAAATTGATTGATTGATTACGTGGTAACTAAACCAAATTCACTGACTGCACGTGTCAGTAACAGTCAGTATGACACTAATATATTACAGTACGTAAAAATTAAATGTAAACAAAATTATTGATGATCCTGATGATCGTGGTGAGGATGAATGGTTAGTGGGACAAACTGCACAAATCATTTTTTTTCAACATCATCTGACCCCAAACTAAGTAAAGCTTGTAATATGGCGGCCAGATAGCTGATATAATACTCATTTAGTTGTAAATACATACTTAATTACTTATTATACATAGAAACACCCAGACACAGTACAAATATGTGAATTCATCACACAAATATTTGCACTGCTGGGTGGGAATCGAATCCACGACCTTCGGCTTCGCAGGCAGAGTTACTACCCACTAAGCCACGAGACCCGTCATTGCATTGTCACCATTCCTTGATAAGTGTGCAAACAATGTGCAAAGTTTCAAATCAATCCGTTGCTTAGAAAGTGGTGAAAATCATGTTCTAATTTTCCGTTACATAAATTCATAGATACATAGCATATGCATAGATAGGTACATATGTATATTTATAAATACATCCCAAGTTAATAGAAGCGTGTTTAAATAATAATCATAATCATAATATCATTATTTGCGAAAATGGGTACAAAGGGATCTTAAAACAAGTATGAAAACACTCCATAGTCTATTTTTCTGTTTGCAAATTTGAGAAGTACCTACATCTTACATACATACATTTATTCAAAATGTATTAGGTATTCATAAACAATATGTCATTATCAATCAATACAACAATATGTCGAATTGATAACTTCCTCATTTTTAAAGTCGGTTAAAATTTAAAAGAACTTTTAATGGTTTATACTTGACCGCCATCTCACATTATGGCGACGATGGAGTCTACGATGGAGCGTGTTTACCTAGATGAAACCGATTCACTCTCGATTTGAATTTTTATTACAAAAACTATTTCAGTTTAGTTCAGTTTAAACGCTTCAGTGCATTTACCGCAGGACATCTAGTTACCCGAGGATATCCAGTTATCACACTCGGTTGTGTGTATGACCAGGGCCTGATTAACCCTTAGGCTAATTAGGCTGCAGCCTAGGGCGCGAGGATCTGGAGGGGCGCGCTGAAATCATCTGGACTTGTCGAAGGGACAGTTCGGGTTTCAGAAAGACTTCTCCACGACCGACGCCGTTCGTCCGAAAGTCCGAAGAAAGGTGTGCTCCAATGGCGGCGTATTGTTTACGGTGTCTCCTAACATAGTAAACGCGTTCTACATCCTAGTCCATCACACCACAACCACAACAGAAGTGCTGGGGTACCCCAATATCTATGGCGCATCGTAAGAGACTACCTCTTTCACGGAGAGGTGGTGTCCCCAACAATAGAAAGGGAGGGAGCTTATCCTCATGTCACGTGAGGTTCGACAGGAGTTTGCTCTTACGCTACCCCTGTGGCACTTCGGTTGTTCGGTTACAAATAAGCGGCGTTTATTATAATAAACTTTTTTTATTTTTTTCTATCGCGTATAGGTCTGCGTTTGACCACCAACTCGCCCGATTGTAAGCGACGATGTGGTCGAAGATGACGCACGTTGACCTAGAAAGTACCTATTCACTCTGACCTTGAAAAGTTCTAGATTGTGTCTCTCAGGGAACAAAGAGGCCGGCAACTAATTCTACTCTAAAGCTGTACGTACGAGAAAAGTGGATTCAAATCGTTTTGTAAAGATTTTGGGAATATCCACAGTGTATGGGTGGTAGTGGGCCGACTTACGACTTGCAAACTGCGTTGCATCGGTGTCGCTTATTATACCAACGGCACGCTGGTTATTGTGAGAGGGGCGCAGGTTTCACGAGGTGGCGGTGCTGGCGACAGTCGTAGCCAGGATTAGGAGCATCGGCCTAGAGATGGTTTTTCACAAGTTGGAGGCCATCTGTTTCCGTGGTTTCTGACGGACACCTTCACCTGCACCTGCAAGCTCTAGTCTCTAATATTGTGGTGTGTGGCGTGTCTGTCGCTGGCAAGCTGACACTGTAACATTTCGGTATTTCACAGCACATCAGCTGATCAGATGGAAGTTTTGGGCGTATTTGCGTCAACTTGAAGAGCGAACTGTCTCAAGACCGACGCTGAGTGGGTTCAGTGAGAGCGACATAGGTACTATAGGGCGCGGGTGCATCAGACGGTACCTTATTTCTTTTAGCTTGAAATTATAGAGACAGCAATAGCAAAACCAAAGCCGATTTAGTTAGGCGGTAGAAAGGCTGGTGTGTCACCGATGGAATTGCGCAGATCACACCGATCAACAGTCATTGAACATGTACCCGTGAGAAGTGGCCGACCTCTTACCTGCCTACTACCTTAGCCAAGATGTTCAACAGTGAGAGGTCATGGGAGGCGGTGGTCTCCTTTTGAGAAATCATTATCTCGCAGAAGTCGCAGATGAAGATAGCTGAGAAGCAAGAAGGAGGTGGACTCTCGCTTGTCCGTGAAGGAGGAAGTGGTGACGAGAGCGAGCCACTCGGGCTCGTAGGTACGAGCTTGTAGGTACACCATCTCTACTTAGAGAGCCTGAGGTGTCGGACGTTCAATGCCGTCCAGCACCCTATTTCAGAAGGTGAGGTGGTGGCCCTCCCGAAAAGGTGACGCTAAAGTACTGCTGGTGTCCGTTGCATGGTTGGTGTGCAAGGGTTCTGTCCCCCGCGACAGGGTCAGTGACAGCTCTACGATAGAGTCAGCGATAGGGTCGAGTGTGAAAGCGCCCTCGCGAATCAGTCACCAAATCACTGCCAGAGAAAGCCGGGTATACTTTTGAATCCTTTGAGGGTACTGTAGGCTCTTGCGTGCCTCCTCAAAAAAGCCCTGGTATAAATCATATTAAAATTTGTGCACTAGGAAACAAAGTCAAAACTAAAATACTAGGTACTTTTTAGGCCGACCGTAAAATACCTGCCCTTCCACTGCTTAACTAAATCGGTTTTGGCCATTGCTATCTCTATAATATCAAACGAAAAGAAAAGAGAGAGCAATACCAAAGCTAAGACTTTTCAGCTAAGCACTTTCCGTTTGGCGGTAGACCCTCTGGTGGGGGCGCGTCCTCATAATTAGCCTAGGGCGGTCAGAACTCTTAATCAGGCACTGTGTATGACAGTGTCGCCCGCCCGGGTCATTTATCAATACGGATGTTTCATACGAGGGTCAAATGTCGCCGCTTCGAAACGGATCGATGTGGATTGACGACTTTTGTATTGAAACTCGTAAGCTCGCTGCCCTGTCGGACGCTTCGAATATTTCAGCTGCTGAAGTTTATGATGTTGACAATGTTGTGTGATGCCAACTGTTGTAGGTTACTTATTTACAGAAACAAGTGTTCATGTATTAGAATTATGATTATGGATGTTTGTTTATTTATGGATTTAGTTTATTTTTAATTTGGAACACCGATTATAGTATGGATTAAAAGAGCAATACGTACGTCTATTTATAACTATCTTATCTTATACCTTTAAACGAGCAATTCTTGTACCTATATAAATATGTATATATATATATAGAATCTGAATCTCGGAAACGGCTCGACGGATTTTCATGAAATTATGTATGCAGGGGATTTCGGGGACGATAAATCGATCTAACTAGGTCTTATTTAAAAAAAATCGCATATTTTGCGCGTTTTTAGACAATGAAAAACTGTCACATTAGACATTAGAATGTGAAGGTAAATTTCGCCGCGTTACGTGACAGCATATTTAGCTCAGACGGGAAGTCGGGCGCTCATAGCGGTCACGAATTAGAAGCTCCGGGTTTGAATCCAGACGGGTTCTCAATTTGTTTTTTTTTCAATTTGTTTTTTTTTTAAGAAAATCTATTTCTTGGAGTCTTTTATCTGTAGGTATCTAAGTATATTTAGTATTTAAACCGAGCAAAGCTCGGTCACCCAGGTACTAGTTACTATTAAATAACGAGAACGGAAACGGGCAAAACTGCAGGAGACTGCTAGTTCAACATATAATATAAATCTATCATATACATATTTGTCTGTGGCGGGAATAGAATCGATTTATGATTATGTGAAAACTTACTACCAGTTGAGCCAAAACATCAGTCTAACGACCTTAGCTACTGTGTGTATTTCTGTCAAAGTATAAAATTGACAGAGGCGAGCGGTGGCAATCAACTGGAATGCAGAACAGGGTCGCGGATTAGCTCCCAATCGGCCATGTCGGTCTTTGGTCGCGAATTTATTAAACTGTCAGTTATGGCTCTTTGACGCGCCCCTTGTTACGTATTTATCGGTTTATTGTATCGATCCGGGAAATTGCTTTGTGTGTTATTGTTTGAGATTATTTTAAAATAGACTATCTGGGATTATGGTCGAGAGGCGTGAAATAGAAAGTCGATTTGTATTCAATGTTTTGTATTGGGAAGGTTTTGTTGTTTGTTCAGAAGAGTATCAAATAGCGGAATCGTAAGAGATTATACATCCATGGTTGTTACAGCTAAATTTAAATTGTGCAGGTGAAAACGAGCTTAAAAACGGATCATTACATTACTATTTATGAGACTGGCAGATATCCTATGAATATTATATATGTCAATGTTTGGATATTTGTAGCTCAATCACATCGTAACGCATGAACGGATCATATACTATTTTTTATACCAAAAAAAACGGGAATAGGGTCTACGCAGGTAAGTAACTGCGTGGTGCTGTTAGTGAGTAATAAAAGGCTGAGAAGTTTCGTGGTTAATATTTCTTGGCGTTGAAAATAATATCTATACTATAGATAAAGTTAGACTTTAAGAGTAGAATAAGAGGAATAAAGAGAATAACTTAATAGGAGCATTAACTTTCTTGTATGCGTAGATTAAAGAAGTTAAACAGGTGTGTGTGTGTGTTAAGTACCTACACACAAAGTAGTAGTAGGTAACACTTTTATAAATTTGTACTTGTGTGTACACTTTTATGAATTGTGTCGTTACTATATTATTATAACAATCGCGATATAAATAAGCCAATTAACACAGTAAAAATGATAATTAAAACGTATTGGTAAAAGCTTTATAGTTTTATTTGGAATAAATAAATAAATAACCGATTTTACATGATTAACATTCTGCATTTTGGTTTCGATATTTATTCATACTGGTTAAAACATAATTTATCGTTAACACAGAAATGAATATTGAGTTCTGTATATTTGATTTTGCAATTCCTGTTTGTGTAAATGCGTGCAAGTTTATGTACATTTCTTGAGGGCGTTTTCCAGATATTTCTGTTTTCTTTCCATTGGAAACTGTTTGTTTATCAGGTGAACCTAGATCGTAGACACGGTACGAAAGATTTAATGTGTAAGAAGTCGGTTCGAGGTTTCAAATGACGACATGGTTTTTGTCGAACTTCGTAATCTTACTGATTTTATAAAAAAATAAAGTTTGATAGTTTGTTGCTAAATCACGAAAGTCTGAACGGATCTGACAGAAATTTGGAATGCATTTGTATTACTTTTGTATGTAAAAGAAAATAGGTTACTTTTTGTCACGGGAAAATGACGGGATCTGCGCGAGTAACTCCGCGGGGTGCTGCTAGTAAAAATATGTTTCTTATCCTTACTTATATTACAAACGCGAAAATTAGTATGTATGTATATGTTTATTTTATTATAATAGTGAGTACCTATATTCGTTACTCTTTCACGGAAAAACTACTGTAGAAAACTAGTTGAAATTTGGTACATATCTACATGATAGGCTAAAAGTAACACAAGCATTACTGTGTTACGGTTTGAAGGGCATTGTTCTCAAAGAAATAACTGGGCTAAGAGATAAAACACTCTATATCTCCGGATGATGAGCGCAATACGGCGCTAGGTAGATAACGATTTAGACACTTCATGTTCTAATAGCTGCGTGTCACTGTGTTGTTATAGGCAGACAACTTGCTTACCATCAGGCACATGTCCTGCTCGTGTTGTCACTCAAAATAATAAAAAAAACACAGGCTAATTTTTATCCCAAAAAATAACGGAATCAGGAACTAGACGGGTGAAACCGCAGGCTACAGGTAGTGTATTAATAATTAGAAACTAAAGGCTAACTGACTTTCTTCAACAGTTTCCAAACAACGAGGCTTACTAACTTTGAAATAAAGCTCTATCGAAGCGAGGGCATGCATTTTCTTCGCAACCTATAAATTCTTTTCTCATTTTATCGAACGATGTGGGGTCATTTATTCGCCTTATATTGAAGACGTGGCGCTTCGATCCCATTTATATGGGATGTGGACGCCGCGTAGAAATTAAAACAGTACTCAAGTTACGAACAAAGTGAAAATCATGTGATTCAACAACTTTATATTAAAAGTTGCAATAGGTACCTATATCCTACAAAGATTAAAAAGTGAAGTTATGTGTACTCATTAGTATAAAATAAAAAGAAAAAATATTTTTTATGTATACCAACGTAAAAAGTAACCGAAAATGGATCAAATAATTAAAAATCTCCCACTAAAAAAAAATACAACGCGAGATAATTGACGTAAAACTTAAAAATAAAAAATTGGCAGTCATACTAACTGCCGATAGAAGTGAAAACTTATATGTATCTGTATGTGTGTAACTCAGAATTTTATAGCTTACTTTGGAAACTACGCGGGTGTAACCGGAGGGCGTGACCTAGCCATCATGGCATGGCCATCTAGAAATGCGTCAGCATTTCCCATTGGTTCACGTATTTCTAGATGGCCATGCCATGATGGCCAGGCCACGCCCTTTCAGCATTTCTCATTGGCTGACGCATTTCTAGGTGGCCAATGGCCAAGGTCCCGAGTTTACCCGAAGATTTCTGGTTCATTGCCACTAGTTCCATTCACAGTTCCATGATGGAACTACTGATAATAATTGACAACATTAGTTCCATTAAAAAATAATTTCGAAATAATGGAACTAGTGTAAATTTTGAGTTGACGCTAGTTCCATCACAGTTCCATGATGGAACTACTGATAATAAATTTACAACATTAGTTCCATTAAAAATGAATCTCGAAATCATGGAACTAGTGTAGATTTTGAGTTGACGCTAGTTCCATTCACAGTTTCATGATGCAACTACTGAAATTATTATTTTACATCAGTACCATCTTTTTAGTTTCCGAAAATAATGGAACTAATGTCAATAATGGAACTAGATCCATTTTATGTTATATATTAAACTAGCGGCCCATTCCGGCTGCGCTCGGATATTGTATTTAAAGACTATTAATCAAAACAAAAACTATCATATCTCTCAAGTTGGACCAGACTGCTCACGGTGTGCCAATTTAATTTAAAATCGGTTAAGTAGTTTAGGAATCCATCGCGGACAAACATCGTGACAGGAGATTTATATACATTAAGATAAAAATATTATACTTGAAAGAACAAACTAAACCCTTTATTGTTCAATATTAATAACTAAATAATTAACAGTATATTTTTGGAAATCAGCATACTAAAAACAAAAAGTACAAGTCATTCAAGGAAATTAGAAAATAGTTAGGCAAATTTATTATCAGAAAGTATAAAAATCGAGTGATTATGAAAGTATCTTTTTAAAATTGGCATTGGCATCGACATTGCACGGCAACTCATAAGTAGTCGTAATATTATGACGAGGTCCCATCAAAATATGAGATTTACTCGTGTGCTAAGAACGTTTAGGCTGTGGAATACGTTGCCTGAGTGGGGTTTCTCCCATGGTTACAATCTTTGTGTCTTCAAATCCAGAGTGAATCGGATTCTTCAAGGTAAACACGCTTCATCCTAGACCGCATCGTCACTTAATTAACATCAGGTGAGATGGCGGTCAAGTGTAAACCTATAAAAGTTTAAAAAAAAATGCTCATCGCAGTTTGTCTAAAAAATTACCCACAGATATTTCGCCAGCTAGCAGTTGCATCTGTGTTTCCGAGACAAAATTGTCTCTGTCTTGAGTCATTCTGCGTCGCTTAGGTTGTGAATTAAGCCCATGGTTTTTTAGAAGATTAGTTCGATACATCATCAACGTTGCATCATCATATATGATATGTAATAGCTGTAGTAAATTTGTAAAGCTGTTGAAAATTTTCACATTGACATTAGTTCCATTATTTTCGGAAACTAAAAAGATGGTACTGGTGTAAAATAATAATTTCAGTAGTTGCATCATGAAACTGTGAATGGAACTAGCTTCAACTCAAAATCTACACTAGTTCCATGATTTCGAGATTCATTTTTAATGGAACTAATGTTGTAAATTTATTATCAGTAGTTCCATCATGGAACTGTGATGGAACTAGCGTCAACTCAAAATTTACACTAGTTCCATTATTTCGAAATTAATTTTTAATGGAACTTATGTTGTAAATTATTATCAGTAGTTCCATCATGGAACTGTGAATGGAACTAGTGGCAATGAACCAGATTTCTTATCATATCCGAGCGTGACGCTAGAATTCAATTCACACCCCACGAAAATTCTGTAGGCGCGCCAAAAGAAGTTTTAATTTCAAAAACAATAATAACCGTCAGGGGCTGTCATCAACTTGTGTGAATTACATCTCAAGTAAATATAAGTATCATCATCAACTTCTAAAGGGCCTGGCCACTGTAGAGCCACATACGACCCATTAAGGGTGTAAGTATAGCGCTAAAAAATCTCAAATCATTCACGTTACTATGAAACTGCAAGACTAGTTAACTTAATGGCGTACCTATTACATACGGACGGATATCGGTTTTTTTTATAAAATTTAACGTTTATTATGTTATGTTATATCAACTTTTTAAGTTTGAGATTTGTTAATTAGTTTATCCTTTTTTGATACTTCTTAAACGTTGAGAGTTTTTTATCATATTTTTAATTTTGTTTTTATGTGAATTTTGAAGCAGAGTGTATTAACTTTATGTAAGTAAAGTTATTTTGAACAATTAGAAAGGTGGTTTAACGATTACTATTAATTGAAGCGCACCTTTTTGGGTCCTCTGTACTGCATGAAGATTACCCATAGTTGTGCATTCAGACCGCTAACAAGAACCGTACTATTATTTTAAAATAGAAGTGTACTAACGGACACTTCTATTTAAAAAAAAAAAAAAAAGGCACAGGGACTGACAGACAGATAGAAACTCTGTATTATGTACACTAGTAAATTACAAACACTAAAACAAAAAAAAACAATAACTGAATATCTAGTGCCATAATTGGCGGCTTTATCGCTAAAAGCGGACTGCAGTGAAGTAAGTGAAAACGAATAACTCAGAATTTGGTAGCTCACTTTGGAAACTACTCGGGTGAAATCGGAGGGCGAGGCCATGACCATGGCCATCTAGATCATCAAATATTTCTTTCATTTACGAACGTGACGCTTAAACTCAGGTCACACCCCACGGAAAACCTGTAGGTGCGCCAAAAGAACTTTTAACTTCAAATACTATAAACTCAATTCACACCCCACGGAAAAGCTATATGTGGTTCGCCAAAAGAATTTTTAACTTCCAATACTATTTTTTTTCTAAGAATAAACAATATGTTTTATTGTCACTTGATTGTTTTGTAGACATTATTAATTAATTTGGTGCCACAAACTCTACTAAACGTAATTCATCATGTCAATAGTTGTGACGCGAGAAGACAATCGTTCTAAAACTTACGGAAACGATACATCAAATAAAATTGAGCTGTTATTTTCAAGTTATGTTTGCTCTAATTCTCACTTTTTTGTTAGTGGTGGTAGAGTTCTTTGCAAAGTCAGTCAGGGAAAATAACACACCATTATTCTATAGCCATGCAGTAATGTGCAAACGTTACTATGTTTCGGTTTGAAAAGCACTGCTTCCGAAAAAATTACTAAGCTAAGCGATAAATCATGTTAAATATCCGGGTGTCTAGTACAGTGCAGTACTTGACAGTGATTTGTACTCTTCATGTTCAGCTGCGTGATATTTGAATGCTATGAGCAGGCTTGTTGCTTACTATCCGATACATGTCTTGCTCGTCTCATCGTAGAAATTGAAATCTTGATACTTAGCTTTACTGGCAGACTTATCTTCTTACATACTACCAACTTTTTTTTAAATATAGAGTGACGAGGCGAGCAGGACAGGTGCCTGATCATAAGCAACATGCCTGCCACATAACAGCACAGTGACACGCAGCTATTGGAACATGAAGAGTCCAAAAATTACCTAGCACTGCGCTGCGCTCGTCACCCAGAGATCTAAGATGTTACATCTCTAAGCCCTGCAATTTCTCTGGAAACATTGCCCTTCAAACCGCAACACAGTAATGTTTGTACATTAATGTTTTCCGGTAGAATAACTGGCAAAGGTGTGGTACTTCCCCAGGCGGACTCTGCCAAGAGTCCTGCCACTACACTAAGTCACTAAACCAGTCTATCTCCTACGTACCTAATATTTCAAAACTGTCCATCAAAGTGAATCTTCTAACTTAGTGGCTGCGTATTTTTCGAGTAATGAAACCGTTATTTACAGACAATGCTGAGAGGCACTTCGTTAAATAGGTCTTCAGCATGAAAGGCTGAAACGTGACGGGTCTCTTAAGTGGTCGGTGGCGTTGTGCTATCATTTTTGAAGAGTTAATGCTGGGTTAGATGTGTCAACGTTCGAATAATTAAACTGAACACGCAAAAAGGACTATATTGCTTCACACTAATATCACAGTTGAGCTGTGCTAGTATTATACATTATAAAGAAGCCGAGGGTCGTCGTGGGTTCGATTCCCCCTTTGTAAGTACCTATATTTGTGTGATGAATATAAATATTAGCACATGTCTGGGTGTTTCTATATATACGTATGTATTTACAATTACAATTGGGGTTGAGACATTGGGTCCGTGGGGGCCGGGGGGTCTACCGCCTAACGAAAAACGCTTTGACGCTTTGGCATTGCCGTCTCTTTCATTTCAAGCGAGAAGGAAAGAGACAGCAATGTCAAAGCATCAAAGCGTTTTTCGTTCGGCGGTAGACGCCCAGGAGCTCATCTTATTTTCAAAAGCCTTTCCGAGCGCTTGGTCGACGCGTCGCGTGACCAAAATGCTGGCGTTTATTTGGCCCAACGCATAAGCATTGCCATTCAGCGTGGTAATGCCGCCAGCATGCCGGGTACGCTTCCGATTTGTAGTGGGTTTGAACATCTTGATTTTCTGTAGACCTTCATTGGTCTATGGATGTAGGTATGTAGCGTAGTGTAGTTCTCATTGTATTTTAGTTTTGTTAATAAAGGCTTTACAATTATATACAAAAGTATTATATCAGCTATCTGGCTTCTATATTACAAATTTTGCTTAGTTTGCGGTCAGATGGTGATATGTGTGAAATATTTCCCAATATTTAATTTATCATAAACGACTTCAGCGAAACTTTGTACGTCTTACATGGATTTTAATGAAATTGAAAACATTGTAAAGTCATTGGGCCTTTTTAGAAAAGTTAAACTTAGCAGCCTAATTAATTTTAGCAAGTGTATAAATTTACACGAATTTGTCTTCGCCGTTGGGTTTAGTAGTAAAGGTAAAACATCGTGATAGAACAAGGATGCTTAAAGTTATGATGTCTTTTTTGAAGTCGGTTAGAAAGTATGTATTTAAAACTATTTAAGTATTATATCAGCTATTCGGCCGCCATATCACAAGCTTTGCTTAGTTTGGGGTCAGATGGTGTTGTGTGTGAATTGTCCACCAATATATTTAATTGAGTGACGAGGTACTTAATAGTAAGTGCTCAGTCTCACCTACGAATGTTGTTAGTGTTAAATCATAGTTACGGCGTACATAATATTACTAATAGCAATAAATAACCCCTTGTCTAATGTGGAACGCGTTTCGTCCTTCCTGAGTGGCTATAAGTGTCTTCAAAGGGCTGTTAATTGGGTCTTTAAAGGTGTTGTGTCCTTGACAGTCATTAAGAGGTGACGGTGACCACTTTTCATCACGAGTGTAGTGTATATATATATATATATATATATATATATATGCCTGTAGCACTTTCTAGTGACAAAAAATAGTATCAAAAAATAATAATTCGCACATACATTTTTAGCACACGTAACTTTTGACTAAATTTTTGAGTTACAGCGGAAAACAATTTCTAATATTTGTAAGACCTCGAATCTCTGCTAGTTATACAAAATATTGACAACTACCAGTGCCGTGATTGAGGAAAAAATATTCAAACATTGATATTTACAATATTAGTAGGATGAGTAAGATTACTAGAACTACATTAATATGATTTTATAATTAATAGTGGCAGGACTCTTTGCAGAGTCTGCCTGAGAAAGTATCACATTTTTACCAGTTATATATTTTATTACCAAGCAGTAACACTCAAACATTACTGTGTCCCATTTTGAAGGCTATTTTCCTTTTATGTTCCAGTGAAGCTACAGGACAAAGAGGTGAATCAGTAATTCAGTATATCTTTGGTTCAAAATTAAGCTGTATTGGATTGTTTCTTAATTTATAGCGCGATAGTCCTATAATGTCCACCCGGATTACATAACATATTTAAAAACAAAAGATATCAAATAAATAACTGGAATAAAAAGGAGAAAAACAAGAAGTTTGAATCCACTTTCATAAAAGAAACGCAAATGCTGTAGAGTGCGTATCAGAATTTTTTCCTGATGGATTAAATCTGATATCTACACGTTGTTAGCAATCCGTTTGTATTAAGGCCGGTTTGCATTTTGATTAGTGCGAGTGCAAGTGGGAGTGCGATTGCGAGTTAAAGTGAGTAATCGCGACGGATTACTATGCACTCGCGTTAATCAATCGGTGTCCACACGTGTTTGCTACTAATCACACAACACCTGCACTCACTCACTCGCACTCGCACTAATCAAAATGAAAACAGGCCTTTAAGCCTAAGCACGCTTGATTGTAGACCGCATCGTTTGACATCAGGAGAGATGGCAAGTGCAAAACGGATATCGGTAAAAACAAAGTGGCAGTCACTACCGATTGACATGAAAACTTTTAATTTTAAATTTTAGTATTAGTGTTGCACAATAGTTGCAACATATTATCTGTTTAGTGCTTGTTAAATAGGTAAGTATATTGTTTAGCTAAAGATATACTTTTTGCTATTACACATGCCCGTGACGACAAACCTACAAGATTTCACCCATACAAAGCGTCTACCTTTCACATTCTGCTCCGCTGCTCCACCGCCGCCCCAACGATACATCGCTACATTAGCATGTGAGTGATGCGAACTCATACGATTTTACCAAACCAATCATTCATCACAGCCAAAAAAGTATTCCAAGAGGTGGTAGCAAAATATGGGTAAGGTAACTTGTCACATCATAGTTCTCCTATTTTATCCCTACACGGAGGTGCCGACCTGGATAGTGAGTTGCGGAGCAAAATGAATCCTTCAATTTAGATCACCGGGCAGGTAGATAGTCCCTCCAAAATGATATCTATTTTTGAGAATCCCTATTTTATGTTGTTGTAAATAACACCCAATTTAAATTTCAAATTGCCTCAAACCCATTTTTTGTAAAACATATTTGCACGCGCCTTGTTAATATTAATTAAAATCCAGACTAAATCATCTGGCTCATTTTTTTAATTCTTTCAACATTCAACTACAAGATATAAAAATTGTGTATTACCTCAAACATAGTCACTGAATAAAAACATAAAATAAATATGTTTGGATCAATTTTTCCCCGCCTCTCACACCAGCCAAGTCTGCACCTCCGTATTGGGAAACAATACGAGAGCTATGTCACAAATATATACTACAGGCCCGTGAACAAAATCTACATTATTTCTCCTTGCCGCATGATTTTTGTACGGCATTGCGAAATAGAGGATTAGGAGAGCTATTGAAACCGTACCAATCGGAACCAATGCCGTACATAATCAAATGCCCAACTTTAATCTGTAAATGGTCGGAAAATCACGAATTTTCCCGACAAACTAATAATTAAAAACTTAAAATTTTTATTTTTTTTAGTTTCAATACCTCTTCTAATCTATTATTTTGCAACGCTGTACAAAAATCATGCGACAAAGAGAAATTATCGAGGGTTGCAACCCCCTGGGCTCTTCGACTGTACTCAGTTGGACAGCTTACAAGTGACGGCATAGTACTGAATCTTATTACTTTATACCCTTCTGTCATCCTACATAGGTCGCCTGGTGGTTCATTTACTACGTAAATTTTGTTCACGGGCCTGTAGTCTAATACCTAGCATGTTTTCAGCTTGCCTCAAATACCTACCCAAAATTAGCTAGTAGCTCTCGGATAAAGTTTTCTCTCGAAAAATAATGCCAATCTTTCGGCGTAGTACATCTAAGTAGCACTGTATAATAACACCAATCTTGAATGAAACATTTCGTCTTGTATAGACAGCATTACCAGTGTAGCCTTCGCGAGTCCGATTCTCAACAGGCACGATATAATATCTGTTTGAATGGCAACGAACCCCCAGTAAGGTCCCAGTTAAATTTCCTCGATGGGCCATTGGATTAGCATCAGAGCGCGATTACACGCTCGTTCAAGAGCACCCTGATAAAATGTGACCAATTTCATGCCAAGAATTAATTTTTTACCCGGATCTTTAATAAGGAAGGTTTTTATAGAAGGGGGCTCTTAAAATGCGACTGGGGCGGCCATTTGGTAGGGAAATTAGCTGGTTAAGCCCGGCTGTTTTGGATTTTGTGCTTTCTTTGTGATATCGAATTTCGGTCAGGATGGTTTTATGTTATTTGTGTATTCAAAGTTGGAAATGGTACTGTTTTGTCTGGCCGTTGATTGCGGTGTGTAATGAAAAATTTATCCTATTATAATTGTAATGTATGCGTTATGTTATCTCTACGTCGAGTAAGATTTTTCTTCCTTCCCTCCAAAAGTCTCCATCGCGAGTTATTGTGAGCCACGCTTAACCTATGCAGATTAATAAACCTCTTCCACACGTAGTACACACAGGAAGTACCACACAACTTTGCCAGTTATTCTACAGTAGTCATGTGAAAATTAGTGAAAAGCCCTCTGAGTGGCGTATTATGGGAGAGGCCTAGTATATTAAGCAGTAGTAGCACAGGCTGATAATGATGAATGTGAAAATATCACAGTTTGCCGGTTTAAAGGGTAATGTCAGTGGAGAATAGAGATAATATATCTACATACATACAAACAAATATGCAATCGAATAAAGAACTTCCTTTTTTTATGAAGTCGGTTTAAATGTACCTCAAGATTTTAACCGTTATTGTTAATTCTCTGAAGACTACCGATAGACGCAGAAAAAATAACTTTCAAAAATAATGTTCCCAAATAATCCGATTTTTTTAAACATTATAAGCTTACACTTACTTGACCGCCATCTTACCCGATGTTTAAACATACATGCGGTTTACGGAGCGCGCTTGTATAGAAGAAACCGATTCACTAATAGTAGAATAAAACCGGCCAAGTGCGAGTGGGACTCGCGCGAAGGGTTCCGTACCATTAGCAAATAAACGCCGAAAACTTGTTTGTTCCGAATTCTGTATATATGGACTATCGCAGTTTCTATAGACAGGCTTTCATCCAAACAGTTTCACTAAGGAATCATCCGGAGTTCCACTTGTCGACAAAAAAGTGTTTCCGGACATGCTAGTACCAACAAGGTAGGAGTTATTACCGTGAAGCTTAGAAGTCTAAATAATTCTGACGAAGAAGTCGATAGCGCGTTTTATTCTACTAGTGGGGCCATCTACTTTGCTTGGAACGCTACTAATCGAGCAAGAAACGGTAAAAAACATGTTTATTGTATGGAAACCCCCTTAAATACATATTTTATTTTTAGTATTTGTTGTTATAGCGGCAATATAACAATAAATATAATATATACATTTTATCAGATATTTTTATTTGATAAAATTTAATTTTTACCCTTTGGGCACGGAACCCTAAAAAAGCAAGCTATTTCTACTTAAACTTTTTTTCCTTTTCATTTTACATGCAAACATTACTTCGGTTGGTGTCGAGAAAAAACTTTTCCTGTACTATTTCTGCGATGTAAAGTGGCCAAATTAATTCTGAAGTTGACAAACGTAGGTAACTATTTTATTTGCAAACTCTGTTAGTTTCGGTTGAAGGAATGGGATAGTGTCGGTATAGCTGTGGTGAATTGGTAATTTGGTGGAACGGTAGTATTATTCGTAGCAGGTTGGCATCACTTGGTTCGATAAGCGGAATGAGTACGATCCCCAAGGAATGACTTCAGTTTGGCTGGGATTTAATTTCATTTAATGGAATCGTCTATATTTTTGGTACTACCCCAGTCGCGCGCTAGTTTATGTAGCTCTAGGTTCACGTCTTACCATGTTTTGGTTAAATAAGTTTTTTTTAAATTTGCACTGTATTTCGATAGACCTTGTAGTGGTCGTAGGTTGTGGGTTGGATTCCCGCCCGGGACAAATATCTGTGTGATGAATACAAATTTATATTTGTTAAATATTTGGAAGTTGTGATGTTTACGTATAGGTTTTCACTTAAGGCCGGGTCACAAAGAGGCGATCCGGTAGCGATAGCGATCCGATAGCGATAGCGATCCGATACCGAGTATGGGATCGCGCCCGTTTGCTGTGTGTCAGGTTGCATACAAATTCGAACATTACAAAAAATCCCGTCTCGCTATTGGATCGCCTCTGTGTGACCCGGCTTTTATAGGTAAAATATCTACTCAGGCAACGCATTCCATAGTCCAGGTGTTCGAATTACAGAAGTGGTATCAAAGTTTGCATTTACAATATTATAGGTGGAAATTGACAATTATATTTATAAGTACATAAGCTGTTAGCATAGTATACAATTGTTCTAAATAAATAAATAAGTCTACTTCGATTAGTTTGCGTCTATTTAATGTTGTATGAGGAAAGTGTATCGCCAAGAGGCCACCATGTCCGGGCAGGTATTTTGGAATAATCTAGGAATGCATAACAGGTACATATATACATTGTGGACATAGATTGTTCACAAAAGAATATAAGATTTATCAATTGACATATCCTATAGAAAGTAAATCAGCAGTATCATACGTACCAGACTCCCGACTCCCCACGGTTTTTCCTATTCGTACATATATTTATATTTTTCTACGGTAATGAGTATTGGGATAAATGTGTTATTTCAGACCGTAAACTATCTCTATTCCAAATATCAGCCCAATACGTTCTGCCGTTATGATGTGAAGTGATGTCATAAGCAACATAAAAACTTTTACATTTATTTTATTAGTTAGATTTATGAGCTTACAAATTGAACTCTGTCAGTTTCAAAGTCATAAAATCGTTTAAAAATGTGTTTTTGAATACCGCCAGTTACACATTTCTAACACAAAACAAATACACCTACTTAATAACTACCCGATGAACTGAAATATTTGAACTGGGTGGGGATCGAACCCACGACCCTCGGCTTCGCAGGCAGAGCTACTACCAACTAAGCCACGAGGCCAGTCTACTATGATTTAATTAACAGACTGTGATAATATAGTAAGCAAGACAAATGTAGGTACGCCTGAAGCTACACTTTTGAACATAACAGCACAGTGTCATGCGGCTATTTGAATATGAAGAGTCCAAACTACTGCCTAGCTAACACTGCACTACGCTTTTCACTTTAAGAAGTAAGATTACATATCTTTAGCCTTGCGCTTTCTGCGTCGATCCAAGTTAAGTAGGTAGTAAAGGCTACTTAATGCTAACTGCTATATGTCCCTTATACATTAAATATACTTTTGACATGTTTTATCTATTTCTCTGGAAACATTGGCCTTAAACCCGGAGCACAGTAATGTTTACTCCTTCTAACTTGTCGCTAAAATCTGGCTAAGGTGTGACACTTCGTCAGGCAAATTCTGGAAAGTTCTACCACTAACCACTACAAAACATTTACATACATTCTTTATTTAAAAGTATATTGATAAAACCCTAACCCCAAGTTCACTCAATCTCCCTAGATCTTCAACCCGGCGGAGACACGTAATCAATTTGAAGGATAGGAATCTCGCCCGTATAACCTTATCTCGCCACTTGCACCCGAACATAAGAACAAATCCCGAAAAACACGAAGCATAAAAATAACCCGAAGTCCGATTCTGTCATAAAAGTCACATCTTCGTGAATAACGGGATAACTTACTAGAGCGGGCAAGTGCGAGTCGCGTCTTGTAAGCTCTGTGGTTCAACAGTAAGTTCGTTCTTATACATTAAATGCATTACAAATTAACTTTTCTAGTGGGAGGGCTCTTTGCAGTAGGGCTGTTTGTCTATCTGGGAAAGTGCCACACCTTCGTCAGTTATTTTCCCGCAAAGCAGTAATGTGCAAACATTACTGTGTTCCGGGATGAAGGGCAATGTTTCCAGAGAAATTACTGAGTTAAGAATTAAAACACCTTATATCTCCGGGTGACGAGCGCATTGCGGTGCTAGGTAATAATTTGGACTTTTCATGCTCCAATAGCTGAGTGTCACTGTGCTGTTATGGTCTGGCATGCTCATCTTGTTACTCCATACTATAAAAAAGCGTCACTTCAGCGGTAAACTTTGCGTTCGCCTGGCAATAGAGGCTATTCCAGATTAGAATGGATTCCTTTAAAAATACTGCCTCTTTAATGCTCGTATCTATACTAACCAATAAGTAGATTAATCTGTCAGCAGCAGTCTCAGTCGCAGTTTTTAACTAATTACAGTGATTTTATTTATTTATTTATTAAAATTCAGTTGCCTTCAGTGCTTACAGTATAAACCAAAGCGCACTGAAAGCCAGAAAAACTATAACACAATTAAAAATAAATTACAAAACATCTTAAATTAAATAAATTAAAGTTAAAATAAATTATATGAATTAGTCACAAATATGCACAAACACAAATTCTACAATATAAACCATATCGATACCATCATCGATATATTACAACAGAATAATACTGTACTCAATCACCAATTTAATTAAATAATCTCAAAATTGCTGTAATGTACTCAATATCAATTATTATAAACATATATTACCAAACTATGCAGTAAATTCACATAGAAATTTAATGGCAACTCTAACAAAAACATTGAAATTGTCAACAAATAAATCCGCATCAGGTGTATGAGCGAGTAGGTTGTTGAGCAGATTAAGGGCTTGTGAGGTGGGAGCGAACAGAGCCGTGTCGGTGCGCGCGCGCGGCGCCTGGAACAGATTCCGCACGGCGCAGGCGCGAGACTGGCGCACACGATCTGGGACAGACAGAGAGCAGCGAGCCAGGGTTTCCGGATCATCAATCGACCCGTTCAAAAGCCGGTAATAGTGGATCACTATTGCGCACTTTCGTCTCACCTCTAGCGTGTTAACACCGACCATACCGGCTACAAACAAAGATGGATAGAGAAACGGGTAATATCCGTATAACTTTTTATACAGATAACGGGCAAATTTACGTTGGACTTTTTCTAGCATAAGCTTATATTTACTTTCGTGCGGATCCCAAATGACAGAATTGTATTCTAGCTTACTACGAACAAAAGAATAGTACAAAACTAGAATCGCGTTCTTGTCCTGAAACCTAGCTGTCTGCCGCATCACGAAACCGAGAGACTTAAAAGCTTTCCGACACAGAAGTTCAACATGCGTGTTGAATTTGAGCTCCATGTCCAAAGTAACTCCCAAGTCTACGATCTCGGTAACGCGTTCCAACGAGACATCAGCTACTCGGTAATCATAACAGATGGGATTCCGGGATCGGGTAAATGAGATCGTTTTACATTTGGAGAGATTTAGATCCAAGTCATTCTCCGCTCCCCAATGAACTACACGATCGATATCCACCTGAAGCAACTCACAGTCATCCGTATCACCAATAGACAAATATAACTTTAGGTCATCGGCAAACATTTGACATTTCGCCGTCTTGACTAGTTTTGGAAGGTCATTGATCATAATTGCAAATTGGGTTGGACCTAGAGTACTGCCCTGACTTACGCCGGAACAGGTTAAGTAATGGTCAGACTGGAAACCCGACAACTGCACGTACTGAAACCGATCAGAAAAGTAACTTGCAAACAACTCCAGCAGCTTTGGAGTGAATCCTATTGCTGCAAATTTTGCCAAGAGTACATCATTTTTCACACGATCGAAGGCCTTCTTGAAATCAAAATAAGCAGCATCCACCTGGCATTTACGATCCATTTCAGTGATGGCGTAGTCCACAAAGTTAATCTGATTAGTCAATGTGGATTTACCCGTTCTAAAGCCATGCTGGTTTTCCGACAATTGACTTTTGATCTGTCCGGTAATATATTTATTAAGAATAGATTCCAAAACTTTGCCCGGGGCCGAGAGAACAGCGATAGGTCTATAATTTTCAATATTTGATGCGGAGCCACCTTTATGTAATGGAGTCACCCGAGAAACCTTCCAAATGTCAGGGTATGTAGATGTCGATAGAACCAAATTAAAGATAAATGAAAGAGGCGCCAAAAGTATTGATTCACAGTCTTTCAAAATGAAAGATGGAATACTATCAGGCCCGGCAGAGGAGTAGGGCTTCAAACGCCGAATAGCCACCGAAATATCAGCCGGGGAAATATCATCCAGAGCAATTCGCGGAGAACACAATGTGTTTGCCGCTTGGCGCTCTGCATCCGCCGCAGACAACTTGGGAGGTTGAGGTAAAAATACAGAGCTAAAGTAATTGGCAAACGCGTTAGCAGCCTCTCGTCCAGTGACAGTCACCCCATCATGGTCGAACTGATCGCACGATTGCCTGGAACCCTGCTGCTCCTTTACAAATCTCCAGAATGATCTCGGGTCCGTTCTTATATCCGCCTCTGTTCGCCGAATATAATCATCGTATGTCCGATCGATGAGTTCTTTAGCTCTCTGCCTATAAAATTTATATAGCTCACGATTAAATTCTAAATTTAAGCATTTGTATTTTTTTAAATGAAAATATTTATTTTTCAATGTTGTTATTATTTCTGATGTAAACCAAGTCGGATATTGATATTTGTTAGGTATTTTAGGATTTTTCTTTGGGACACTTTGATCGAAACAATTGTATAATTTGTCATAAAATAGCCCAACCGCTTCATTCACATCAGTGGTTAAATAGATGTCGTCCCATGTAATGCAACTTAATTCTTCGTATAAGGATAAAAAGTTCGCCTTACGGAAGCACCAGTTCCGCGGCGAGTCCCCTGCGGGCGCGCGCGGCGCGGGCGTGACGCGGCGTTCCGCGCGCGCGCACCGCACGCTCACCTCAAGCGGCGGGTGGTGCGGGTCGATCCTAACTACGGGATCTACGTCTCCGCTGACTTCAATCCACTCATCGCCCAGGTCGCTCAACACCAGATCCAATGTATTGTTATACTGGTTACGGATACAATTACGTTGTTTGAGTTTGCAAAATTCTAACAAATATCTGTAATGCATCGTAACATTAAGACTGCAAGAGTTTAAGTTGAAATCACCTAATATTAGTACATTTCTTTTGTGATACCTAGAAATGAGGTTTTCTATTACGGTAAACGTTTGTAAATACCTCGAGTCAGCCGAATTAGGCGGAATGTACACAGCACAGCAAATAACAGTTTTATATTTAAGTGACACGGTAGCGATTAAAATCTCGACATTCTCATCACAGCCGTCCACGTCTACGATCTTCCTGACGGGGTAGGTCCCGCGCACGGCGAGCAGCACGCCGCCCCAGCCGGCGTCCACGACGCTGCCGCCGCGCCGCACGGTGCGGTCCCGGCGCAGCACGGTGAACCCGGCAGGGAATATCTCTGCGTCGCTAACACCGCTCACCAGAAACGTTTCGGTGAACACAAATATATCGGCCGAGGAGATTATAATAGATTTTTTGCATTCGTCGAGCTTCGACCGCAAGCCTCTCACGTTCTGATAAAATATCAAATAAATCTTATAAGGTTTATTCTTACACCGCGGCTTGGTTGCGAAATCCACTCCTCCACGGCTTGATGTGGATGTCTTCCGGCCAGTTCTCGGGCTTCGTATATTCGTCCCTATGCTTAGCTGGAACGATCAACTTGAATGACGCATAGTCACCGCGCGATTTCAATGCCTCTGCAGAGCATTTATCCCCGGGACAAATAGTACTCAGGTGAGCGGTGACTTGGTCGGCTGTAGTTTCGGGATGAACGAAGTACAAATGTAAATAAGATTTTCGCTCGGCAGCCGTTAATAAAGTACATAGCGCCGAACCCGGGGCGGCCGTGCCCCGAGTTACATTACTCGGAGGACGGCGAGAACGCCGACTCGCAACTTCGTCCCAGTCCGCATTATTATTGGTATTATCGTATGCGCCGCGCGCGTGAGTCACCGCCGGCCGCGCGGCAGGCCCGGCTAGCGGCGGCGACGGCGCAGGGGGCAGCATCGCCGTAGGGGTAGCGGGGGCGCTACGGCTCAATGACGCATTCAAGTCCAAGGCCGCGCGGGCGCCCGCATCAGTAACAGAAAGAGCAGGCGGTACATTACGTGCACTCACTCCTTTATTCTTCCGAGTATCTACGACGAGCGCCGAGTTTGCCCGAAGTTTGGCATCTCGTTGTGGTCGTTTGGAGTGTGTGCTGACTTCTTCACGATGATATGATAAGTATATGATAAGATTTCTTATAATATAATATAATTTCTTATAAGATAATGATATGATAAGATTTCTTTCAACTATTATAGGTTTGCACTTGACCACCTTGATATTGATATATATATTTCGCTTGAGATTGAATCGTGACGATGCGGTCTACGATGAGCGTGCTTGCCAAGGTGAAACCAATATGCTCTCGATTTGAAGGTACCATTACAATCAGCGAGAAAATCATGTTCGTATGCCAAAAGTAGACTCTCAGGCCTCCTTGTTTCAGTTGTTACATTATTTTTTGTCACTTACATCAACCTTGCATTTCCTAAAAAAACGGCAAAGGATTTATTTGCACACTATGGAACTCTAAAAAGAAGTTTTGCCCCGCTTTTTTGCTCGGCTACACTTTTCCATAATATTTTATGATAATTTTATTTGAACCTACATGAACATGCTCGCCTTAAACACATGAAATATTGCTCAACTCTTTCTCCCCATCTTATTTCTGAAAAAAATGTTTTGCTCCTTTTCTGAACAAATATAAACAGTGAATTCGCGGTGAGCAGACTTTGAAGAACGAAACGAAGTGGAAAATTAATACTACAAACAAATTCACACTCGAAAGAGCTTAATAACGATAATAAATACTTAATTGCAATGTTGCCTTTATAAACTGAGTGCGTGACTTTTAGTAAGTAAGACTTAAGTAAAATATGATAAAAATTTACACATTTTTTTAATTATAAGCAGCTCCTTTTTGGCGGGCAGTTTTTCAGTTCTTATTACCGTTATTTTCTTACCACAAAAAGCCTGTGCTTATGTAAATACTTAATATACTAAAATCTATATGTGTTCTAATTTTCAGCCCGATTCGTTTAGCCGTTCCGAGCTGATTGAGCAACAAACACCCAAACTATAATATAATATTAACATTTATGATATTAGTAGGATTTTCATTGCTCTCAAATCCATTATATTTTAAAACTGAGGTTTTAACTAAAAGTTGAGATACATACATACCTCAATGTTAACAATGACATGTTCTTTGACTTATTTGTCACTAAATCTGTTATTCAGAAAACAGTTTTGAGCTAAGAGTTATGAACAAGTTTTTCAAAATATCTAATTTAAAAAAAAATGGGAATACAATGTAAACGCAGTATTTTCTGATTACAATTCGTTGTATTAACTAAAAAAAAAGTCTTTACTTTCAAATAAACACTAAACTTATTGATGTAAGTATAGTACTAACTCCGTTGTGAAGCTGGTAGCAAATTATGGGTATGTATTTCAGGCAAGCTGAAGATTTGTCACATGCCTCTCCTGTTATACCAAAACACGTAGGTGCAGCTGCACCTGTTTTTTTTTTAAATTAAGAGTGACGAGACGAGCAGGACATGTGCCTGATGGTAAGCAACACGCCTGCCACATAACAGTACAGTAACACGCAGCTATCGGAACATGAAGAGTCCAAATCATTACCTAGCACCGCACTGCGCTCGTCACCCAGAGATCTAAATTGTTGTATCTTTAAGCCCTGTAATTTCTCTGGAAACCGGAACACAGTAATGTTTGCACATTACTGCTTGGCGGTAGAATAACTGGTTGATGAGTAGCGGGAAAATGTAATAGTAGGCAATAGAAAGCTCTCCTACTATTAGGTACACATAACTCTTTATATGACTAGTTTTCAGGTTACCTCAAATACCCAAAATTTGTTACCAGCTCTAGGAATATAAGGTGGAGAGTACAAATAATTCCATTTCAACCGCATTACATTTGAAAATGGAGCTGTCTGACAGAATTCCTTATTGCAACCGCATTTTGTGAGTTGTGTTCTCAAAGGATGTTTATAGAATGCAGCCATAACAATGTTAAAACACACACCTAGCTGTAGTTATTTTCTTTGTTATACATAAATTAAATTAAAGATAAATTCAAAAGATAAATCCCGTGTTTCAAAACTCGATATGCTTTTTTTATTTCATTTTTAGTTCATTTGACGCCACAACCGTCAATTTTTTTTACTCCAGTTTTCTTAACGTGAACCCGTTTGAATACTCTGTTATATGGGAACTGTGTATGTATTTTTGGATGAGTTTTGTCGTGTGTTTGTTGTAGGCAGAATTAACTCTTTACTTTTCAGAAAAAGGGAAATAAAAACTAAAAACACAATGGATTTTTTCTCTAAATAAACCGTAATAATATTTGCAAAATGTTATAGCCAAAATTATCATCTGTCATAAATCGGTAAATAATATTATGGTTACGGCCCTATAGTTTGTGCCAATACACCGTACTTATTTTCTTCTAAAAGTGTTTGTATATTTAAACACCTCAATGATTAGCATTATTTTAATTGGCTCGGGATAGACATAAATATAATGAGGCCTTTATCCACCTCTAAAATTGCATAAAAATAAATTTCAATGGCATCAAAATTTCCAATTCTGATGTTAGTACTCGTAGCTTAGCTACATTATCAGTAAACATGTCTTACTCAGAACTATCACGCTATTAACTAAACAAATGTTTTTACTATTGAAATACAAAATCTTGCACTTCTTTCTGTACTTGCCAATTACTTAGAAAATCAGGAATAATTTTAATAGTAGTAAGTACGACTTCACAAATGTAATATTGAACATTTATTTAACCTCTAGGCCAGCTCGTCTTCTAATAGAATACCAGCCATTACGAAGTCGATACAAAGTTGAATTTTTATAGTAATGTCGTAACTAGTACAAAACGTTTACATAATATAAATCAAATACCACACTGTAGCTACTGGATGTAGTATTGGCATTGTATGATGTAAACATAATCAATCAGACAATAGCCCAGTTACAACCTGAAGCAAACATTCGAGTGCCTGACATCCGTAGTCCAGTGTGCAAACATAATAATAGTCGAAAAGATAACACTGCGTTTAATTACGACAGATGACGAGTTTTATTAAATTTTACGTAACTCTTCCTTGTTTTTGTTCCATTTCGAAACATTGTTACGGAAAGAGTTGTAGAGTTGTAATAGCTAAACGGTTGTGTTTTATAATTTGAAGGTTTTTTAACGAGGTAGAAGTTAAATAACCCTCATAAATAAAGCCCGAAAATATTCAGTTTGTGAAGATTTCAAAAAAATCCGATGTTAGTTTTGGAAAAAATAATTCATCCGATATTTCATTACATCTGAGTATTCCGAATGTATAGCCGTGGGGGCCTAGTGGTGACAATGGTTAATTTCAAGAGCCTGAGGTTATAGGTTCCAATCCTGCTTGCACCTCTAAGTATTTTTTCAATTGAAGGTATCCAAATTTGTAACACCAGTACTCTTGACGTTGATAAAGACATCGTGAGGAAACCAGAGTATTCAAAAATGTTTCTTTCGAGCACCACACTAAAATTTCTACTTCTGAGACTAAGGGTCTTCTCTCGGAAGGACAACGTCAAGGCCTTTATCAACGCGAGTTAGTGGACGGCGCATGACCTCGAAATTTTCTTGGAACATTCTGGTTTCCTTACGATGTCTTTCTTCACCTTTTTTTTTAAGTTAGCGGCTTTACGCGCATCACTTTGAAAATACAATGGTGCTCGTGAGATTCGAACCAAGAGCTCCGGATCGCCAGTCACCATTCTACCGAGTAAACAAGTCGTAACTTATAAGAATACATAACATAACATGGAAATAAGCAAACAATAATTTAAGAACGCGACTATTTCACTATTTCGAAGTTACAGTCACAATTAGATTTTAATTTAATTATGTCTATGAAATACCACATAATAACTAAAGCTATATGTATAACGTACTAATTAGATAATAACGTTTAATATCGTAATACAAACCTCCCTCATCGACTTCACTATATAGTCCAGAAATAGTAAACACACGAAGACAAATAATAGTCACATGTATACCAAACGACACATTCCGCGTGATATAAGCGAGATCTTTCGCTTCCATCGACATTACTCCATGGAACATCGATACATTTTCTTCGAGTACCCGATCGAGCATCAAAATAAAGTGTACATTCGAAGTTTCCGAGTGCTGGTGCTATTTATTCGAATGTTCGATCTACTGGGATACGTACGTTGCCACAGCTCAGTTTTATGCACATATTCTATGAATTGTATCCGCACCCAGCATCTACATAAACCAACACTCCTTTATCTGCAGGGCACGGCTTTCCTTTCTTTTTATTTTAGGACCCGTGCCTAAAAGGTCCTTACGGAACCCTATAAAGAATTATTGTGTCGCTAGGTCACAAAGTTCCTTAGCTTGAGTGGAGAGGTATTCTGTTTAGTAGTTTTGTAGTGGTGGGATTTGCAAGGTTGCGGGGAAAATTGGTGAATTTTAACAGTATTCAACGGACATACTTGATGCATAGTCTGTTTTCTAACTTTATAATGTGTTTGTGATCCATTATTTTATTAAAATACTAAGTTAATCCAGTTAAACGGTGCGTTATGGGTTAATTATGGGGAAGTATATTTTTTGTTATTTTAATGTAGGTACTTACTTAATACTGTTTCGTTATATTATGTGTGTGTTGTATGTTCTTACATGTCTGTTTTGACGTGACAACGTCTTATAAATTGGTTTGCCGGGTGACACTTCAAGAAACTGCGTTACGCTCCGCTCACGTTATGCGCTCACAATGAGAGCGAGTGAGAGGGACGCGTGCCTTTCACTTTTTATGTCTGTCTCTCTCGCTCTTAGGCGGGCTAACCATGCCCGAGTCGCCGATTCGCTTTTACCACTCAAAGAAGTCGTTGTCACGTAAAACTTTCGCCCGTATACCGACTTTACAGGCAACCAATATTTTTACTTCATAATATTTATGTATATTTATGCCGGGACAGCCTAATGTGGCTCGAACGTACGATTAGTTATGAGGTCGTAGGTTCGAATTCCGCCTACACCTCTGAATATTTTCCATGTGGAGATGTAGAAATTTGCAATCACCACTGGATTTCATGGTCACACGAAATCATTGAGAACATTTCAAGAAATATATCTTTCTAGCGAACTTTCTTTCATCCGCCAACTGGCAATTATACAGCGTAGTGGAATATCCACCCTCTCTTTGTGAGATAAGGTTGGTTTTCAATCCAAACAAAAAAACCTTTTTTTTACTGAAAATACTAAACATAGAGCTAAATAAGACGCTATAAAACATGCAAAGGGTGCACCAACTTCAAGAGTTTTAACATATCGCATGAGATGCAACGCGGTTCAAAGCTAAACTGACATATTTTGAGATACGAATAAGACACATGCACTTTACACGAAGAAGTAAAACTCACGAAACTGTGATGTACGCCAAAGTAACATGGCAACACACCACGAGAAATTCAAGTAAAACTAAGACGTGCTTGAACATATTTAAGGCTCTACGACTATTGTTTTCACGTTAAAACATTGTGTATTGTAGCTTTCAAAATTATAGCATGCGATAAAATATGTTTGTAAGTTTTTTTGTGCTCGTGGATTATTTTGTGATATTTCTAATGTAGTTTTGTCATAAACTTTATGCAAAGTAAGCACATTCATTAGAACTAGGTGCATACAGATAGATGGTATTCAAACATGTTTTGATGACACAATTTTCTATAATTATAAAAGAGGAAATAGAGCTTTAAACGCGTATTTATTATAACAAAAATTATCCTGTCGGAACGACATATAGAATACGGATTGTTATTTAGGATAGGACATAGGCCAATTTTCGTCTTAAAAAAAATAGTGGAACGGGAATTAAATTATAATATTAATTGAATTAAAATCGCGAGGATGCTAGTAATATCCAAAAGTATCCAAAAAATACTTTACAAAAAAAATTACGTGAAAATACGAATCAAAATTAATTCACGCAATTTTGAAAATGTTGATATTGTGTGTTATCAAATATATGTAATACTAGAAGTGCCTCACGGTGTTACCCGCGAAGTTCCCGTTCCCGTTGTTACCGTTGCTTTTCCGGGATAAAAAGTAGCCTATGTGTTCTTCTAGACTATAATCTATCTGTGTTCCAAATTTCAGCCCGATCCGTTCATACGTTAGGACGTGATTGAGCTACAAACATCCAAATATTCAAACATCCAAACATCCATACATTGACATTTATAATATTACTAGCAGCGCCCCGCGGTGTTACCCGCGAAGTTCCCGTTCCCGTTGTTTTTCCGGGATAAAAAGTAGCCTATGTGTTCTTCCAGACTATAATCTATCTGTGTTCCAAATTTCAGCCCGATCCGTTCATACGTTAGGACGTGATTGAGCAACACACATCCAAACATCCATACATACATTTATAATATTAGTAGGATAGGATAACTTAATATTTTATAGTATTTTTGTGGTTTTAACCAATTTCAGAAAAAGGAGGTGGTTCTCAATTCGGTTGTATGTTTTTTTTGTATGTATGTTACGCGGTAGCCAATTCTGAATCAATTAAGATGGTTCCTTTTTTTTTGTTTGGTAGATCATAGTTCAGAAGTGGTCCCATATATTTTTTTTGAAATCGGTGTGGTGGTTTTTGCTTTATAAACAAAAAACTAAAATTCCCGTTCATACATATATCTTGATAGCTTAGTAAAATTTCATTTGGTCGATCGAGTGTCTAAAATTAATAGTCGTATGAAATTGAAGTCAGTTTTTGTTTTTTTGGAAAAAATACATTATTGGACAAAACAAACGAACTTTGTATTTTTCATTTAATAAAGATGTGTGTATTAGGCAGAAAAATAAGATGTCTGTGAAACTGCGGTGTTCGCAGAAATGCCACGAAAAAAGGTCAAGTTTACTATGTGCTGTAAAAATCTACAACAGTTTTCACAACTGTAGCAGCTGTTGAAATACGTTTTTTTTTTCTGACGGAACTTAAAATCCGTACTCATATTAGTTTTTCGTGAAATAACATCATTTCTGATTAATCAAAATATAAAATGCAACTAGATAACACATACATGTAAGTAACTGAAAAACAAAAAATGAAAACGGAAGTATTGTTATCAATACAGCATGAATCTTTGTATGTAATAATCAAGTGTCGTGTTATTTGATCCCAGTGAACTTTTCATCGAGTTAAGCGGTATTCACGAAAGTTGTAATTTATGTGTATTTTTGGCCCAACTTAAGAGATAGCTTAATTTAGGTATGACTGCAATTTGTTACCCTGACGAAACGTCAAACTAAATAATAATATAAATCGCTAAAAGTCGTGTACAATGTTTTCAGTAAAGTAGGTATATAGATAACTAATAATTGTATGCAATTTGTAGTTGAAATACTATATTTTTGTTTCGCTTTTATTTTTTATGAAGTATACATCCCAGCGAATGTTCCCACTGTCTGGTCTCAATGCCTCTCACTCTGATAAGGAGAGAAGTAAGGCCATAAGTTGGTCATGTGTAGGTAGTGGCGAATGACACGTTGTGGCAAAATGTCTTTCTGCAACCATTGTAATGATGCTGGGTTTATATTGATGCTACGTCGCCTGAGACTACTTTAAAAGAAGTGAATGCAACTCTCGACGGGCAGAGCAGGCTTTTGTGAGGCAGAGGGTCATAGCACCAACGTCTATTTCAGACATTTGTAAACTTGAACTCACACAAGAGCAACGAACCTCTGTTTGTGCTAAGACAAATGCTACACACATAAACAAAACATGCACACATCTAAAGGCCGATTTAAACTGAACGAACGTAGAGCTAGAGCTGGAACAAGAGCATTCTTTCTCGATCTTTTAGTGTAAACGAAAGATAGTTTTTAGCGTTTTCCATATTATATATTCCATAGAATCTTTGCGAACGCAAACAAAACAATGAAAGAATGCTGTACGTTTGTTTACACCAAATGAATTTGATACAGTGGGGATAGAATGAGCATTCGCTCGTCTGATGTAAATCGGCCTTAGGAAAGGCGGTTGACTTGCGGTTGACCATTTTTGACAATAAATCGCATTTTGACAATCATAAGGGCACGAAAGGATTATGTTAGAACTAGACTCGTCCCCTTAGAATAGTCAAAGTCAAAAAGTCAAAGTTATTTATTCGCCATAAATTGTGGTTACAAATAAGGTCTTAAAATACCTACTATGGTTTGGTGCTGCATAATTACAGCCTAAAAGAAATACGAAATTTGAAAAAATTGTTACACATTTTATAAAATTTTCAAAACATCTTAATTTACAACAACAGTTATAAAAACTGTTGTCTGTATGTAAGGAATTTTAGAATTAAAGTTATAATCAAAGCAACAAAAACTACTTATATTAAAGGCAATAGTTAGTCTGAGGTTATTTTAGTTTATGACTTTATAAGTGACGTGTATTATGTATTTGGATTTTAATTGTGTTCATGACAACAAAGGACTTTAAAAGAAATTTAAACATGATTAATATTAATTTCAATGTTTCCCCTTAACAGAAGCCGAGTCCACAGGCGCGGTAGCGTGCAGTTTTAAACGCGCCATAACGAACCTTGTTAGCGCGCTTCAGCAAGGAGCTTGCAGACTTCGGAGGGGAGACACCTCACTGCGAAGACACCTCACCGTTCGAGCAAATGGAACTAATGAGCATTCTGTTGTGTTGCACCTTTGCTCACCTTACGCTAGGTTTTGGTAAGTAAATGTTTTTTTTTTTTTTAAATAAAGAGTGACGAGACGAGCAGGACATGTGCCTGATGGTAAGCAACATGCCTGCCACAAAACAGCACAGTGACACGCAGCTATTGGAACATGAAGAGCCAAAATCATTACCTAGCACCGCACTGCGCTCGTCACCCAGAGATCTAAGTTGTTATATCTCTAAGCCCTGTAATTTCACAAACATTGCCCTTCAAACCGGAACACAGTAATGTTTGCACATTACTGCTTGGCGGTAGAATAATTGACAAAGGTGTGGTACTTACCCAGGCGGACTCTGCTAAGAGTCCTACCACTACAAATGTATGTATGTTTAGGAACAATGCAAAGTTTCCAAATTAATCACTTACACAGATATTATCTTTCTGCACTAAATGGGTACATTATTTAGCCTCTGGCCTCGTGGCTTAGTGGGTAGTAGCTCTGCCTGCGAAGCCGAAGGTTGTGGGTTCGATTCCCACCCAGTGCAAATATTTGTGAGATGAATTCAAATGTTTGCACTGTGTCTGGGTGTTTATATGTATAATAAGTAGGTATGTATTTAAAACTATATAAGTATTATATCAGCTATGTGGCCACCATAGTACAAGCTTTGCTTAGTTTGGGGTCAGATGGCGTTGGTGGTTTGTAAATAAAACTTTCAATATATTACTACATTTTACAAGTTATTTCTTCATCTTAAGTTTGCCTGGAAGAGATCGCTTTTAGCGCTAAGGCCGCCAACTTGTCGCGCCAATTTTTGAGTTTATCGTTAATTCTTTTTGGGTATCATTTGTTTTGGCGTGTCAATAAAGTTTATTCGTCTACCTAATGCAAACAAAGGCAGAATATGTTTTTTTTTTAACTATTTTGTTAGCAATAAGTTTACACTTGAACGCCATCTCGCCTTATGTTAAGGGGCGATATTTTATAATCCACAATGAAGGCGCGGGCCCACCGCGGTGCACGGAGAGGCTACGCACGTGTATTAAGCTTCGCTTTGTAAGAAAATGTATGTGATTGTGTCCACTGCAACCCACGGAGAGGCTACGCATGAATTGACGTTATTGATACACGCGTGGCTTGCTCGAATAGGCGGTTACATAGCTCAACGCTGTCAACATGGGTCTACGTTTCCACTGGAGTACACGAATAAGACCCACGACTATGTACAGCTCGGTTATCGCGGAGCAGTTTTCAGTCATACACGTTGTGGAACGACTTCTTCTGGCAAGACTGGGCGCAGGCGTCGCTCGCTTGCTTCCCCGCCCGTCCCACCTCCCGCAGTGAAGTCCGTGTCCGTAGATTGCAGTGGCATGTGTGTAGCCTCTCCGTGCGCCGTGCCACGCTAAACATAGTCGTGGGTCTTCGTGTAGGTACTCCAGTGGAAACGTAGACCCACGTTGTCAAACAAATGAATACACGCAGTTAAAATGCGCCGCGTGCCCGTGCACAGCATGCACCGCGGTGGGGCCGCGCCTTAAAGAGCTAACGTGGTCTATAATACCCGTCCTCATATAGAAGAAGATAATTCACTCAAGACATATCCATTGAAACACCCCAAAAAAGTTCCCACTATCTTCTAAGCCTGTATGAGTATGAGTAAGTATGTAAGTATGAGTTGCAGCATTGCCCAACATATCACAAATTTAGTTTCCTCATTAATTAAAAGGTTATCTGGAAGAGACCGCTTTTAGCGATAAGATAGCCTTTTATACCCATTTTGTTTTGTTATTTTATGTGTTACTTGTTGTCAACTTTGTTTGTGGTGCCAATAAAGTGTTTTGTATTGTATTGTATGACTCAGCACCCACTATTTAGTCGCTTACCAGAATTTAAGTTGGAAGTCAGACGCAGTCTTATTTAAAAATAATTCATATTTACTCCGAAAATTCAAAAAATCTGCTCAGTACATTTTTTTAACTTAACTATAGTTTATTTTCCAAAAAATGTTATTTTAGTAGCAGTTTCGGTTTTACCCACGTAGATCCTGCTCTTGTAATTTTCCCGCAATAAATAATAGTATTCATAATAATAAAACTCAGTATCAGTCAAAATTAAACTCAGTACCTACTGACAAAACTCAACTGTGTTTTTGTAACTGAGTCCGCATAAAAATGGCAACTGGAAATATTTCGGCATAATTAAGATCACAGCATTTTCGTTACAATATTGAACGGTCCGAGAACTTTTTAAAACATTTCAATTTATATGAAAATCAATTTTACAAGAGTTTACGCTACAGTTACTTTTACCCTCAGGTTCCGTTGCTGATTGAAAAACATTTTTGACAAGCTGTTTGTGAAGGCAATTTTTTTTCAGGTGTACACAGTGAATCAGTTTTGAACGAACCAAAAAGGAAATCAATTTCCGATGTCCATTCCATGCCTGAAATGAACACAAAAGAGAGTACTGTTGATGTGAACACTTTTGATAGAGTCCAAAACACAGCAAATATGCGTTCTTCGAGTAACTACCGTACACATTGCTCTTCTTGCGAGGCTAAAAGCTACGACATTCGCGAAAATTCCAAGAAAGTACTTGAAATATATCCAGATGCTAAAGAATTTCGCAGTGCCAAAAGCAATTTCAAAAGAAACGTACATTCTAATTTCAGTAATATAGAGATAATAGAAGATAACAAAGACAACAAAAACGTGAGAGTAACAAAATATAAAACGGCAGATGAAAAGGTTTACGCCATAAAGGTCAATGAAATAAATAGCCAAAAGTCGGAATTGAACGATGAAAAATCTACATGCAAAGTTTACAGCGTGAAAAAGGCTTACCCTTGTGAAACGGAAGAAAGTAATTTAATTCTTATGAAGAGAAAAGTAAATAAAAAGAGAATTTTGAAGGCGAAAAATACGACAACGACACAGAAATCGATGCCGTCGGTAACTTCCGCGAGTTTTAAAAAACAAAAAGTTCGTGTGGAGAGCTCTCATGTGCCGGAAAGTTTTATGCCATCGATAGAAGAACTTTATTAAATGCTGTAGATTTTTTTACTTGAATTTTATCTTATTACTTTTTACTAAGAACCCTCACTATCTAGTATGGCAGGAAGCCTGACGTATCTGCCGTAGACCAAATATCGCTGACGAGCGCAGTGCGGTATCTTTGTGATTAAATAGCTATGTGACACTGCTCTGTTATAGGTACCTATGTGTTTTTTAATCATCACATTGACGTTTTGCTTATCCCGATACTACATATAAAAAACGATGATTTTTATAGCGGAGATCGTGAATCGGTAGGTTAATTCCTCGACAAAATAGCAAGGTGTGACGCAGCTATTGGAACATGAAGAGCTCAAATCATTATTTAGCACTGTACTTGTGATTCAGATATATATTAAGATGGTTAATTTATGTCTAAGCCATGTCATTTCTCTGAAGACAATGTCCTTCAGACCGGGACAGAGCGAATAGTATTCATAACACATTGCTTCTACTATTCTATCACCAGAGTAACTGCTGAGTGGCGTATTATTTGAGCGGCCTAGGTCTAGTAGTGGTGGGGTAGGCTGATTATGATGGTAGAATAACGGCTAAGGTCTGATACAATGGTGTTGTGTTTTTTTTTGTCTGAGAGCAAACGTGATCCAGACTCATTTACCTGTAATCCTGATGGTAAGCGACGATGTGGTCTATGGAGCGTGCTTACCAAGAAAAAAAAACGATTCACTCTCAGTTTGAGTGAGACAATCTTGGTGTCCAACAAGATTGTAATTATCGGGAAAAACTCATTCAGACAGCGCATTCCACAGCCTAGACGTTATTTTCACAAAATAAAAGTATGATCAAACCTCTTCACTCGAGTCTTCGGAACCCCGACCATGAAACGATATCAACAAGCAACGAGCAGCCCGATAGAAAAGGGCAAGGTAAAATTAGATCATGCAGTGCACACTCTACGAAATGTATGCGATGAAAACCGACAAGCTAGCAACTTTGCTGCGATGTTTAAGATTTTCATGTGTTTTATGCACAATAAAGGGTGTTCTTCCCTTTGAGCCTTTTGGCACGTTTCTTGATCAATTCCAGAGCCTCCAACTTTTAAATTTGTCATTGTTTTATGATTCTCTATTCCAATAGTTCAATAATTTCCGTATTTAGAATTGGGCTATCCGTTCATTAGAAAACGCTCGGCCAGACTTCTCCGTTCGCAGTTCACGGAACTCGTAAAATGATTTCTTGTTCCAATGAACTTCAATCGATGTATCAATCAAAGGAAATTCCGATTGACCTTCAGTATCGGTCCCAAATAGAAATAAATAAGGTTTTGAAGTTATACTTCTTTTAGCGCGTCAGGGAAAAATGTCGGGAGTAAATTTAATGTTAATAAGGTGCAGGTTCGCGCTGAGACTGCGACACGAGACTACGACAGGAGACCGCGACCGGAGACCGCGACAGGCACTTGACATTATGGAATTGTATGGGCGCCAGTTCGCGCCGCGACCGCGACGCGTGTCTCGCGACACGTGACACGGTCTCCTTTCGTGGTCTCTGCGCAAATTGGCACCCATATAATTCCATAATGTCAAGTGCCTGTCGCGGTCTCCGGTCACGGTCTCCTCTCGCGGTTATGTGTCGCGGGCTCCGTATAAACCGCTACTTTTACACTTTACAGGACTTAATCAGATTCAAAACTATAATTTAATTACCTCGGCGTTTTAGCAACGTTACAACCGCCGTGGTCACAAGAAGACGAGAGAGAATAAATTACTATTTTCTTTAAAAATTAAACCGACTTCTAAACCACAAATAGGCACTCATAAACTGATATAATTAAATTAAAAGCGCTGCTCACTTATCTATTTGAATTCGGTGCCTGTCTAGTCAAAAAGCTAGTAGACAGATACTATGTACGTAGTAAGGTAGGCAAAGGTAAGTCATCATTAATGCATTTACACAATTTCGTGTTGACAGGATCGAATTTCACAACTTTTCGATTTTTTGTGAAATCGATGAAAACTACGTCATCCAGACAAAATTGTAGGCAAATTTTAGTATTTTCATCATATTTCAAAAATCGCCACACCGATTTCTATAAAACCTACTCCTTCTTGGAAGTCGGTTAAAAATAGCTTAGGTACACTACACATTTTTATACAATTATATCAAAATCAGTCCAGTGTTAAAGCGCGACAGATAGACAGAAAGAGTTACTTTTATAGTTTATTAGTAAACGTAAATTTGTATGGGTGTACAAGTAAGTACTCCGTTACCTTAATATTTATTTTGCGCGGACGAAGTCGCGGGTAAAATCTAGTAGTGTATATATGTCTACAGTTGGGTCACTGCGGTGACGTCATTAACCTGAAGCTCGTTTACGTCATCGATATTATAGCAGCAGATGTGCCCGATGTGTTTCGATTAGTTATTACTTAAGCTCCTATTAGAGGTCGTCTTATACCATGCTAATAGATAATATGACAACAACAATCGGTAGGTACAGTGATATTATGAATAGCACAGATTACAGAAACAAAACCAGATGGAGCGCGCAGAACAGAGCTACTGAAGCAGACAAAGGAAATACAAACGCCGAAGCAAATACAAACTCCAGTCAGTATGAAACGGACTTCCGTGTTGTACGGGCGTCCCGTGTGATTTTAAGTTTTGTTTTAAAATATGCCATCTTGTGTCTTCAAACATTCCAAACAATGTTCCCAAAAACAAAAAAAGGAAAGAGGAATATAATTTCATAGGAAAAATTGAATATTTTTACTGTTATTTATATAATTTAGGCAATTTCATTTTGGTGATAAATGGAACACAACACCTCAACGAAAATAGGTTAGTGTGGCGATACTAAATGGAAATTATTTTCCCTGAATTTAGGGTAAAATATAGATTATATATTTTTTAGATACTCGTACACCAAATTATTGATGGGCATTGTATTATTCAATTTAATTTAATTTCAAATTTAATTTTGGTAAATGTTAAATTTGTAAAATGAGTTATTTATGACATAAAAATGTACAAAAACAAAATCATTAATACATCATAAAATTTGTTTGTGTATTTATTTATTTCGTTAGTTGCACCACTGCCCAAAATATTACAAATTTTGTTTCCTCATGAATCAAAAGGTTATATGGAAGAGATCGCTTTTAGCGACAAGATCGCCTTTTGTGCCCATTTTGTTTTATTATTATATGTGTTACTTCTTGTCAACTTTGTTTATGGTACCAATAAAGTGTTTTGTATTATATTGTAATGTCATTCGATAGGTATATTATCTAAGTGAAACGGTGGCTATGTAATTGGTTATAAAATGATGGTTTATAAAATAAAACATTTGTTGAAGGAAGATATTTTTGAAGTTAATATTATGCATAACGTTGTTTGTAAAATGAAATATTTTAAAATTGTAAAGTTTTTTAATATTATACGGTTGCTTGATTTTAAAGTCTTGTTTTGTCAAAAAAAAGGTGAGTAATAAGTGAACTGTTAAAATGATTATTTTGTTAGTTTTTTTTGTTTGTTGTTTGGACCTATAACATACAGGTAGCCTATATGCATTTTATCAAAAATAGCTTGGTGGTAAAGATGGTTGTTTTAATTTTTGTTTAACCTATCTAAGCGAGTAAATTACACTAATTTTATTATTTGCGATTCAAGTTAATTTCTAGTTGCATGCAAAATCAAAAATCTTTTCTTCATAGAATGGAAATAGTAGTAACAAGAAATCCTTGCATGATCGGTGTAATAATTTTAATATTTTAAAATATCAATTGATGTGTTTATTATACGTGAAGATTTCCCAAGCTAAGACAACAATAGTGGGACTTTTTTCTTAAGACTGACAACATTATACAAGTAATTTTGAACGTTGATTTGACAATTTTACGTCAACATGACTAATTACGGGCCTCACAGTGTTGTTCACGTAGGTTCCATCTGTGTTTATTTCTGTAATCTGTGATGAATAGATGATTGATATTGTCCGGTTTAGCAGCTGACAGACAGAAACATTTTATTGTATACCCCAGAAAAGTGACATGCAATCAAACAATTTAAGTAATGGCTTTATGGCACTAGACGTGCCATAAATGGCGACCTTATTGCTAATAGTAATTTCTTACAAGCAAACAAATCAAGAAAATAAAGTGAATATAAATAGAGTGAAAAAGTTACATCGAGAAGAAAAATAATGTGTCGTCACTTGTTATAACAAGTGACGACACATTATTTTTTTATTTTATTTTTTATTTATTCTTAACTATAGTTAAGAATAAATCAACAAATAAACTTAAAATTAATAAACTATTTACGTAAATTTTAGATATCAATCTAAAATACACGCAAATACAACAATAATAACAATCCTATTTTTTTACTAACGGGCAGAGCCTTTATTAATAAACTAAATAAAGTGGCCAAGTGCGAGTTGGACTCGCCCATGAAGGGTTCCGTTGCAGCAAGTAACATTATATACATAGTACACATAGTTCTTGTAGTTCGTTGTAACTTTGATCGAAGTTTTAATAATAGTGTATTTATGACGTACTAAAAAAAAACTACTCATCAGATCGAGTTCAAACTAATTTTCGTTGGTAGTTTACATGGTAATGTACATCATATATATTTTTTAGATTTTTTATTCTCTTACTTTAGAAGTTAGAGGGGGGGGGGGGGCACACATTTTACCATTTTGGAAGTGTCTCTCGCGCAAATTATTCAGTGTAGACGAAAATGAGTTTAGAAACCTCAACATCATTTTTAAAGACCTATCGATAAACACCCCACACGTGTAGGTTTGATGAAAAAATATATTTTGAGTTTCAGTTCTCAGTATGGGGGGCAACCCTAATTTTTCTTTTTTTTTAATTTTTCTGTTGAAATCTTAATGCGGTTCACAGAATACATCTACTTACCAAGTTTCAACAGTGTAGTTCTTATAGTTTCGGCAAAAAGTGGCTGTGACATACGGACGGACAGACAGACAGACAGACAGACAGACAGACAGACATGACGAATCTATAAGGGTTCCGTTTTTACGTTTTACGGAACCCTAAAAACAATGAGAACTACACTACGCTGCATACCTAACTACTTACACTAAGCACACCTGAATTATCCATAGACCAATGAAGGTCTACAGATAATCAAGATGTTCAAGCCCACTACCAATCAGAAGCGTACCTAGCATGCTGGCGGCATTACCACGCTGAATGGCAATGCTTATGTCTTGAGCCAAATAAACGCCAGCATTTTGGTCACGCGTCGCGTCGACCAAGCGCTCGGAAAGGCTTTTGAAGATGAGGTGAGCTCCCGGCCCCCACGGGCCCAATGTCTCAACCCCAAAGGGCTGAAATATGTAACCTCTTCCGAGGGTTGCATATTTACGCCATTTGAGTCGCTCAGCTGAATTAGCCGCTGCACCGACCCTACTATGTGTCTCTGGAAGATGTGATGGTGCCAGAGTATCGAGGCAAGTTGCGTCCCACACTAGGGGCCAACCCAACTTCCAAGGCACAACAGTCATGCCGTCAGGTCAGTGGTTTCGATCGTGAGTTTTGACTTTAAAAAATTCTGCACTGCACACGAAACAACTTTTGCGGACGCAACCGCCGTCGAACAATTGTGAGACTATCTGAGAACACGCGAAAACACACTTTACTACTCTAGGTATAAAGTGGCAATCGTCAGTGGACTGGAAGTCACGAGAGAGAAGGCTGCGTTTTTTGACCACGCGGCTCGAACAAGTAAGTATTGGATATTTTCGTAGTATTAATGGTTTACTAACTTTTTTTAATGTACGTTGCTACTTCATTAGTTGTTAAACAGTACTACATTAGTTTTTTGAATATAACTTTATTTATCGGTTGACACTATTCCTCGAAATTTAAACTCGCACGATCGTGGTACCTCGGTTGTACGACGTAAACTTAATATCAAATGTTCCTCTGTGTTTTAATTTTATTTATGTATTTTCAAGCCTATAAATATATGTTTTATTTACTTTTAGAGCGTTCACTCACAGAAAAAAATATTTGTGACCTTCTGGCGAACGGCAAGATCTCGAATTTTGAGGATTTGGACGACGATGACATAGAATTTGGTCCAGGCGTCTTGTTCCGTCACACTAGAGACCATGAGTCTGAGGAAGAACAGGATGTGGAAGAAATACCATGTTCCTCTTTGGCAACAGTATCACTACAACCGTCATCACTATGTGAATTGCCAGATCCGCAAAATTTAAAAACAACTGCGCGAGAATCTCTATCTGCTGTACGAGAATCAAGATGGTCATCTTCTACAAGTGTCAGATCCAGATCGTCAGTAAGTAGCCGTGGAAGAAGACCTTCAAGGGGGCGAGGAGTAGCATCAGGACCTAGAGCCTAGAGTTACTAGAAAGCGGATGTGGAATCAAACTGCTTTTACAGAAAAGACTCGCAATATAAGTATTCTGCCTTACCAATTAACCCAATAAGACGACCAATTGAATATTTTTTACCAGTTCGTCCTACCTCGTCCAGATGGTAGCGAACGAGATTCTCAAGTACCAAGCCGAGATTAAAGAAATTATAGATCAGCAATTGCATCATCCGAAGCAAAAATATATGATGGAAATAAACACTATACTGTCAGTGATGATATAAAAGCACTTAGATCCTGTCGAATGGAAAATTGTGGCAGTCTATCAAAAAAATGGTGCAAGAAACGTGATGTATTTATGGTTGTCACGAGGTAAAAATTGTTTTGAGACTCATCATCACGTCCAAAAAGGTTGATTATTATTGAAATAAGTCGAGTTCCTCTAATAACTTACCAAAAATACAAGTAGTATCTAAAAATACATTATTTTGTTTAACTTACGTCTAAATGACTGATGAAAGTAATAAAAACGTGTTGATTTTATGTTACTTTATGTAAATAAAAACAATGTTCATAATTATTAATCGTTATTTTATAATTTTCCTTGTTTTATAGCAATAAAATAACATAGACTCACGATCGTGCGACTTACGATTATATCCTGAAACTCATGATCGTGAGGGTCTGATTGCTGGAAACCAGGTGCACCAGGATTTTTTTCAATATTTTTCTCATCATTTTTTATCGCTATGAAAGTCAAGAAATAACATTTAAACACGATATAGAAGAACTTCATCTCTCGGGTGTAAAGGGATAACGTATGGTTTCTTTTCATTGAGCTGCGAAAAAGGCATTGTTTATAAGGCAGCTTGGATAAGACTGAAAATATTTGCTCGAAAACTCAATTGTAATCATTGTTAATTCATTTTCAATTAAACTTACCTTTAGGGACTTTCTACAGCTAGGTGATCTAAATTGAGGGACTAATTTTGCCCTACTACTCACCAGCGAGGTCTGTTACCTAACTATTAATATAAACATAGAGTGTATATTTTTTCTATGAGTATAAAAATAACCATTGTCATCCTGTATCGACCCATTGCTAATTTTAGATATTTCTTTCCTTTCGCCTCTAATATCTGTTAGGGAAAGTTTGTTTACCTACATACGCTGTCATTTCTTCTAAATTAGCTACATCGATATTAGTCCAGTAACTTTGTCGCCTGAATGTATAAAGTAGTATGCGTTAAATCCGGTAGATCTGATTTTTGCAGACTTGTTTATGATGTTGGCCTAATGATTGTCTCAAGTTTGTGACCTCGAGCAACGAACGCAACTTTGTCAAAAATCGAAAAAACCGCGAAAAAATCGTAAATTTTTCAAATTTTGGCGTTTATAACCCTAAACGACTAGTTTTTGTAAAAATTTTCTTATGGCATTTATAAATTAGACTAAATTTGCTACAATATGATACTAGAATTGTCTCTGTACACCCAATAGTTTCTGAGAACAAATCTTTCAAAGTTAAAAATTTTTTTCGTACTTCGCAATTTTTAGCAATATTTTAACTCCTGCTTGACCACTTTATGGCACAGTTACTGCGGTTTTTAACCCCCGACCAAGAAAAGAGGTGTTATAAGTTTGACGTTGAAGTCTGTCTGTCTATCAGACACACATACATACAGGTCTGGCTCTCTATGTATCTGTCTCTGTGTGTATCTGTCTATGGCCCTGTAGAGCTCAAACGGATGGGCCGATTTCGATGCGGTTTTTTTTATTTAAAAACACATTTTTGTGTTGATGTTTTGAGCTATTTTTGGTTAACATCGATTCAAGATGGCCGCTTCCACCAAATGGTGGACCAAATATTTCACCACAATCTACTTCAATATGGGTATCAAATGAAAGGGCTTGACTAGTAGAATACTATACAGTATAACAAATTTCAAATCACAAAATGGCGAATTACATACATTTTTTTCACTAATAACTTAATATGGGTATCAAATGAAAAGGCTTGACTAGTAGACTACTATGCACTATAACAAATTTCAAATCCATGATGGCCGCAATCACAAAATTACGAAATAAGTTTATTTTTTCACAACTACCTCTAAATGGTATAAATAGGTATAAATATATTTTTTTCATAGTGTATAGTAGTCTACTAGTCAAGCTCTTTCATTTGACACCCATATTGAGGAATTAGTGAAAAAAAAAATTATGGAGTTCGCCATTTTGTGATTTGAAATGTATTATACTGTATAGTACTCTACTAGTCAAGCCCTTTCATTTGATACCCATATTGAGGTAGATTGTGGTGAAATATTTGGTCCGCCATTTGGTGGAAGCGGCCATCTTGAATCGATGTTAACCAAAAATAGCTCAAAACATCAACACAAAAATGTGTTTTTAAATAAAAAAAAACCGCATCGAAATCGGCCCATCCGTTTGAGCTCTACAGGGCCATAGACAGATACACACAGAGACAGATACATAGAGAGCCAGACCTGTATGTATGTGTGTCTGATAGACAGACAGACTTCAACGTCAAACTTATAACACCTCTTTTTTTGGTTCACCTTCTTCTTCTTTTTCACCTCTGTTCGTCGCTCGAGGTCACAAACTTGGGACAATCATAAGGCCAACATCATAAACAAGTCTGCAAAAAATCAGATCTACCGGATTTAACGCCTACGGTAATGTATAAAGTTACTGTACTATATAGTAATAGCATTATAAACCCCGTTTACATTATTCCAGTCCAGCGATCGAATCCAGTGCTGGATTGCTTACTGGAATCATGTAAACCGGCACTGGAATGCATTGGCACTGCATTGATACTTTCTAGTGCCGGTTTCCATTATTCCAGTAAGTAATCCAGCGCTGGATTCGGTCGCTGGACTGGAATAATGTAAACGGGGTATTATCTATAAAACTGGAATACAATTCGAAGAAATTATGAAACAACAATCTGTACAGAATTAAAATGGAATAAGGTACCGGCTACTTTGATCCCTGAGAGATACAAACTAGAACTTTTCAAGGTCAGAGTGAATAGGTACTTACTGACCTAGAAACAGCGTATGTCATCTTCGACCACACCGTTGATTATCATCAGGGGAGTTGGTGATCGATGGCGGACCTACGCACGATAAAAAAACTGTTTTTACAATGTATTTCTATCTTATACATTGTTTAAATATATCTGAGCTCTTTTCTAAGAGCTTTTAAATAAAATCATGCTTCATGATAACACTATAATTGTTTTCGTTGTGCGAACAGTAAATCTATATATGCTTCGTCTGTGCGGAGACAATATTGGTGTCTTCTAATGGAGAGGTTTCGAATTTTTTGGTAAATGCGTTTCATCGTAAGCCCCATATCTACATAATTTTGGAAATATCGGTGCATGCCTACAGTGGCGGTTTTAAGTGACCGTCACCATTGCGTGCAAAATTAATTTGCGGCGAGAATTAGTTGTCTATTATTATTTCATAAATCGACTAGATTTTAAGGCAACCTTTGTTATTAAAAATATTTGTACCTTAACTAAATTAATGAAAAAAAAACATTACTACTTTATATCAGGCAAGACACTAAGTGTCTTGCCTGACTGCCTGACTAGTCTTACCAATCCAAAACCAAAACCAAAACTTGTATTATGATAGCCAGATATCTGAGATAATACTTAAATAATTGTGTAAAGGTTCAGATTTAAACACAGACTAAACATTCAGACATCAATAGTACAAATACATATTTGTAGGTATTCATCACACAAATTTTCGTCCTAGGTGGAAATCATACCCATGATAGACGCTCGTCTTTGAACGGTTAAAAAGACAAGCGACTTACCAATATAAAATATATTCTATTTTCTATTTCAATTTTCTCGCCTCCCATTTCCATAACCAATTCAATAAAACCAGTCTCCATATTTACAAAGCCTGTAATATCAATACATAACACTAAAAAACAAGCGCCTATATTTCAAAATATTTTCAGAGAAAAGTTCCATCCGCAAATTAATAAAACCGATAAAGCATTTCACGCCTGCAGGGTCCCAAACTCACTTCAAACGGATCACGTATAGCCCAACTTTTTCGTTATCAGCATTTCGGTGGCTGGCGGGGAAAAGTTTATATAAAGACCAGCTAACGAGTTCTGACTTTCGCATCATGTTGGGGTAGGGACCGAGTAACCTGAAACTTTTGATACATTTTATACCTATACTCATACATTGATGTACATATAAGTATAAATGTATAAGTATACTCGTACATTTTTTATATAATAAGTATATTATAATAAGTATACTCGGGTGTTTCTATGTATAATAAGTATGTATTTAAAACTATATAAGTATTATATCAGCTATCTGGCCGCCATCATACAAGCTTTGCTTAGTTTGGGGTCAGATGGTGTTGCGTGTGAATTGTCCACCAATATTTATTTTAATTTTTATTTATGTATGCGTATGTTGTGTAAGTATGAAATGCCCATGGTATATAAAGCTACATATAGCTTTGTTGTACATAATAAATATAGTTAGAGAGCCACAATCAAGGTCTATGGTTTAGATCCAAGACACAGATCATATACCTTGGGTTAATTGTCTTTGGTCCAGGAGATTTCGCGCTGCCAAATTTGGGAAAAGAGGAAAAGGGAAAATTAGGTTCCCGAATCGGATCGTTTTTTATGATTATAATTTCAGAATCCAGAGACGTAATGCTGTCAGCATTTTTAAGTTCATTTGTAGTGGGAACAGTGCGGACGGGGGATTTTGTAATTTATCGAATAAAAATTTGGTTAAAAAAAAAAATTCAGTCTCCATAGATTTATCCCTGGTTTATCATTTTACAGATCATTTCACAGATTTATCCACACGTGGTCCCTGGGTGGTGCAAATCGGGTGACAAACATACCGGTGGTAGGCTTTGGCCGTGGCTGGTGACCACCCGCCAGACTGAGTCGTGCCGCCAAGCGGCCTAGCCGTGTTCCGGCATGTAGTCTGGTGACGCCGTTAGGGAAAACGGGTCAGAACAGTTGCTGCATAACTGCAAGACCAGATAGTTGCACACCAATACTTTACATCGGGAAGCTAGTCATGGAGGGTAGCGGGATCCGAGGCACGGTTTTTTGCCGCTACCGACCGCAGATAGTTGGGGGCCCAAGTAGTGAGCTAGCCACTCATGAAAGGCTGCCCCGCCATCTAGCGAAAAATCCCGGGATGCGCTATCCTGCCGGTTGGCGACCGGATGACAAGGCCAGATAGACATCCCCGGGGGGGCTCGGGCGTCCCCGCAGTCTCCAGACTAGTTTCCCATTGGTGTATTTGTGTTGTGTGCTGTGACCGTTGGTTGGCAGTGTGCAGCCTCGTTCTACTTCCGTTTTCCCACCGACAATCACTCTCAAAAACTAATATGAAAAGTAAAAACAGAAACATAGTGAAACAGCGGCTGCACTCCTTGTCTCTCAAAGTGCACCTCACTAATATTCGAGGTCTGCACTCTAATATCACCCCAGTCCACCATCACCTCGAGACTGAGCAGCCGTCACTCTTGTTTCTTACGGAGACGCAGATAGGATGTCCGTCGGACGTGGCGTACCTAACCTATCCAGGGTATACCTTGGAGCACAACTTCAAGCCGCGTGCTGGAGTGTGCCTGTACGCCCGTGACGATATCTGCTGTCGGCGTCTCCGTAATCTTGAGGACACCAGGTTCTCTGTTCTATGGGCGCTGATAGACACAGGCATCGACAAAATTGTCTATGCCTGTGTCTATCGGTCGCACAGTGGAGATCAGGAGACAACTCGGCTCACCGATTATTTGAGTGAGGCAGCGGACGCGGCTCAGCAGAAGTACCCATCAGCCCAATTAGTGTTACTGGGGGATTTCAACGGCCACCATAAGGATTGGCTGTACCCATACCGGGACACTGACCATGCTGGGCTGGAAACGAGAAAGCTGGCTTTGTCGTTAGACCTAACCCAGCTGGTCCAAGAGGCGACACGGGTACCAGACGTTGAGTCGCATACTCCCTATTGCTTAGACCTTCTGCTGACAACTGATCCAGACCGATACTCCGTGGCGGTATATTCGCCGTTAGGCAGCTCCGACCACTGTCTGGTGAAATCAGTATCCGTTTACCATCCGCCCGATCTCAGCCCCAGAGGCAACCGGCGGCTATGGAAATACAAGTCAGCAGATTGGGACGAAATGCGTTCTTTCTTTGCATCTTACCAATGGCAGCCACTGTGCTTCTCTTCTGGTGACCCGTCAGCCTGCGCGGATGCTGTGACTGATGTAATACGTACGGCTATGGAATATTTCATTCCATACTCTGACGTTTCATTATCCAGCAAAGCTCGCCCATGGTTCGGTTCTCAATGTAAAAGTGCTGAAGCATCTAAACATGAGGCCTACCTAGCCTGGGTTGATGCTCGACAGCGTAAGGCAAGGGATACACACCGCAAAAAGAAAGCGTTTAACAGGGCTGCTAAGGCATGCAAAAGGGTTCTTCAGAGGGCTCGATTTGACCACATTAGTCGAATAGGGAACAAACTAGCTTCGTATCCTGCGGGTAGCAAGGCGTTTTGGTCCCTAGCTAAATCGGTCGAATCGAACTTCTGCCGCTCTTCACTGCCTCCAATGCTGAAACCTGATGGGGCGCTGGCTCACACCGCAATGGAGAAGGCAAACTTGTTTGCATCTCAGTTTGCGGAATCTTCGCGTCTAGATGCTGGTAGTGCGATTCCTCCTACTCCACCTGGCAGTCCGACTTTGATGCCGGAAATGCATATTCGCCAAATGGAGGTTCGTAAAGTGCTACGTAATCTGGACGTGAATAAAGCCAGCGGCCCGGACGGAATTCCTGCCCTAGTGTTGAAGGCTTGTGCACCTGAGTTGTCTCCTGTACTAACGCGCCTGTATAGACTCTCTCTCCAAACTGGGCAAGTACCGAAATCGTGGAAGCTTGCTAACGTGCAACCTGTGCCCAAAAAGGGTAGTCGTGCTGACCCTGCCAACTACAGGCCCATCTCGGTCACGTCCATACTCTGCAAGACTATGGAACGTGTCTTAAACCGCAGGCTCCTGGCATACCTAGAATCTAACGACCTCCTCAGTGACCGGCAATACGGGTTTCGCCGAAACCGGTCGACTGGGGATATTCTGGCGTATGTCACTCACATCTGGAGTGAAGCTATCGAGAAACACGGGGAAGCACTTGCAGTCTCCCTGGATATCTCGAAGGCTTTTTGACAGGGTTTGGCATGATGGCCTTATTAGCAAGCTTTCTAGTTATGGTTTGTCTCCAGGTTTTATTGCGTGGATATCGGACTTCTTGAGAGATCGGTCCATACGAGTTGTCATTGATGGCTGCTCGTCGGACCAAATGGGTATCAATGCCGGAGTCCCTCAAGGGTCGGTACTCTCTGCGACGCTTTTTCTGCTACATATCAACGATCTGCTGAAGCCCGGTATCTTTGGGTACGCAGATGATAGCACCGTTGTGGAGAGTTACATGTCTAGCGCGAGAGCCAGCGGTCAACAAACTAAGGTATTGAGAGAGAGTATGGTCGAGCGTTTGAACTTGGCCCTTGAGGCAGTCTCTGAATGGGGCGAAACCAATCTGGCCAAGTTTAATGAAGGAAAGACGCAGGCGTGTCTGTTCTCCGCAAAAAGGAGTCAATTTCTACAGACTCCTACTTTTCGAGGTGTATCCGTGCCGGTTACTGATCATCTTGAGCTTTTGGGTGTTACCCTGACATCTACACTCAACTTTGGCTCATATATCGAGTCCAAGGCTAAATTAGCTGCAAAAAAACTAGGTGTCCTCTCAAAGGTGCGAAAGTACTTCAAGTCTGAACAATTGCTTTTATTATATAAAGCACAGATTCGCTCTTGTATGGAGTACTGTTCGCACCTTTGGGATGGATCGGCTAAGTATCAGCTTGAGGCTCTGGAATCGATCGAGAGGCGGGCTAAAAGGCTCATAGGCAATAATTCTCTTGTGCGAAAAAGACTGCAAACTCTTGAACATCGCCGGAAAATTGCTAGCTTATCGGTTTATTATCGGATACACTTCGGAGAGTGTGCATCTGATCTGCATGATCTAATACCACCTAGCCCTTTTTTCTATCGGACTTCTCGTAACTCGAAGAAGCGGCATCGTTTCATGGTTGATGTTCCAAAGACACGAACAAAGAGGTTTGACTCTACTTTTGTGATAAGAACGTCTCGACTGTGGAATGAGTTGCCTGAGTGGGTTTTTCCCGATGGTTATAATCTTGGTGTCTTCAAATCGAGAGTGAATCGGTTTCTTCTAGGTAAGCACGCTCCATCTTAGACCGCATCGTCGCTTAACATCAGGCGAGATGGTGGTCAAGTGTAAACCTATAAATGTTAAAAAAAAAAAAAAAAAAAAAAAAATCCCGTAGTTTTTGTTCCCGCATCCAAATATCATTAGTATACATACCTACATACTTTTGTATTTTGAACATTAATGAGAGATAGAAAAAAACATATATTTAAATAGTTTATAATACACGTAATGAATATACATACACATGTACCTTTTGTTATCACCTGTATTTTGTTTGCCGTGTATTTCACTATAGTATTATTTTTAATACTGGGATTTGAGTCTAAATATGTGTCATATAAAAGAACATGTATCTGATTATTTAAAGGAATGGGTATGACTGATAAAATTTAGTGTAGAGGGCGCCGGTGGGATACCATTCACTTCTACCCGCCATCTCAAAAGAGTTTTAGAGGGGTTGGCGCTATAAGTAGATGGAGCTAAGCCGTTAAAGAGCATTCCTTTGTGAAATTTTATATGGGAAAGATCGAACAGTTGTCAATATAAATTCTTACATTTATTCAATTGCTTTACTTTTACTCAATTGATAACACTTTTATAAAATTACACTCATCACTACATGATATTGGCAAAAACACACACAGAGTCTAATACTGAGACTAAGACACTTGGTATGGTTCCAAGTGTCTGTTTTGACATTATTGATATTTTCTATTGAAATACGGTGCATTGGAATAGGTTTTTAGCTCATTACCCTCAATTTAAAGAAACCTTTACATTTTGTACCAATTTTTGCATTAAAATGCACACAAAATTTTGCACTTATACAATAATAATGAAAATTTCCAACAGGGAGTACGTTCAGGAATATTTGAAGTTACCTTAAAATTTTTGTTAGCTTGAGGTTCTCTAATTTTATTGGCCAATGAAAATAATCACAAAATCATTGGGCTAAATTACAAAAAAAAAAAACGTAACAACAAAGAGCGAGTTTCATTTAAATCCTACTTTGTGAAAAAAACTAAGGTTCTCTTTCTAACCGGTATTTTTAAAAGGTCCGTGTTACCGTTTTCAGTCCCGAAATAAAAAGGTTTATTTACGAAGCGTTTCGATAGTCGGACATAAGATTAACCGTTCTTAATGACTTACGACTGGAATATCTTTTCTATATTTGGTTGATATACTTTACGAACATTACTAAAGAAATTACGAGTTTTTCAAGAAAAGGTATTAGGTATAGTAGTATATCTCGTGGTATTGAGTAATCGGTAAAGTGAGAATATTGCTAGCATATTTTCTGTTTGTAAAGCTTCATACTTGACTGGTCAATATTGAATAGATTCCCTTCGTACATAGTAAGGAAAGCGTTTTCTCCTTCACATTTTTTTATAAAAAACCAAATTCCAAATTACGTAAAAAAATATGTTTAATTTAAAACTGACATTTGAACCACAAAACATAATACAATTTATTTGTCGCATTAACAGGAGTGGTCCCATAGTAAAATGTGAAGTAGTAGGACTCCTGGTAGTGTCCGCTAGCAACTAAAACTTTATACACCTTTGCCAGTTCTAAAGCCACATAGTAATGTTCAAACATGTCTGTGTTCCGATTAGAAGGGCAATGTTTCCGGAAAAGTTACAGGGCAAATCAATAATTTATCTGATATCTCCAGGAAATGAGCGTAGTTGGAGTGTTAGCAAACCCGTAAGATTTTCCACTAACACTAATTAAATTAACAAACGATACTTTCATTTCGGACACAAAAATTCTTTATTATGATATTTCCAGTGAAATTAGTGACGAACGCAGTGCTAGGTATAAGTTACGGTGGTCTAGTCGGGAGAACGGCGGCTGCCGATCCGGAGACCCCGGGTTCAAACCCCACACGCACCACTGTCTTTTCGAAGTCATGTGCGTAATGCCGCTAACTTAAAACGGTGAAGGAAAACATCGTGAGGAAACCGACATGTACCTAGAATCTTTCAAAGTCATGTGTCATCCACCAACCCGCAATGGGCCAGCGTGGTGGATTATGGCCTTAACTCTCTCCTTGCGAGAGAATGCCCCGAGTCCCAGCAGTGGGAACGTTTAGTGGGCTGTTGATGATGATGATGATGATGCAGTGCTAGGTAATGATTTGGACTCTTAATGTTCCAATAGTTGCGTGCCATTGTGCTGTTATGGGCAAGTTATTGTTATATGTAGTTATTGGGGGCCGAGTCACCTACGTCCGTGGGGAAGCACCTGTACATAGAAACCCCACACGTAGTCCCTGGGTGGTGCCAATCAGGTGACAAAAATACCGGTGGTAGGCTTCGGCCGAGGCTGGTGACCACCCACCAGACTAAGTCATGCCGCCAAGCGGCCCAGCCGTGTTCCGCCATGTTGTCTGGTGACGCCATTAAGGGAAAACGGGTCAGAACAGTTGCAGCATAAAAACGAGACCAGATTGTCACACACTGATACATTACATGGGAAGGCTAGTCTTGGGGGGTAGCGGGATCCGAGGCACGGTTGCCGCGACCGACCGCAGATAGTTGGGGGCCCAAGTAGTGAGCTAGCCACTCATGAAAGGCTGCCCCGCCATCTAGCGAAAAATCCCGGGATGCGCTATCCTGCCGGTTGGCGACCGGAAGTCAAGGCCAGATAGACATCTCCGGGGGGGCTCGGGCGTCCCCGCAGTCTCCAGACTAGTTTTCCATACATGTATTTGTGTTGTGTGTTGTGACCATTGGTAAGTGTTATGCTGCCTTATTCTACTTCCGTTTTCCCACCGATCTTCTCTCACACCATACAAAAATCATGATAAAAGTTACAAAAGGAAATAAAGTGTTAAAGCGGCTGCACTCCTTGACCATTAAAGTGCACCTCACTAATATCAGAGGATTGCACTCCAATCTCACGGCAGTCCATCACCATCTCGAGACTGATCAGCCGTCACTTTTGTTCCTAACGGAGACGCAGATAGGTTGTCCGTCGGACGTGGCGTACCTAACATACCCAGGTTATACCCTGGAGCACAAATTCCGGCCTCGTGCTGGTGTGTGCCTGTACGCCCGTGACGACATCTGCTGTCGGCGTCTCCGTAATCTTGAGGACACTAGGTTTTCTGTTATTTGGGTACTAGTGGACACAGGTATAGACAAAATTGTCTATGCATGTGTGTATCGGTCGCACAGCGGAGACCAGGAGACGACTAGGCTCACAGAATATTTAAGTGAAGCGGCGGACGCGGCTCAACAGAAATACCCTTCGGCCCAATTAGTGTTACTGGGGGATTTTAACGGCCATCATAAGGAATGGCTGTTCCCATACCGGGACACTGACCACGCTGGGCAGGAAACGAGAAAGCTAGCTTTATCGTTAGACCTAACCCAGCTGGTCCAAGAGGCAACAAGAGTGCCCGACGTTGAGTCGCATACACCTTATTGCTTAGACCTTCTGCTGACAACAGATCCAGACCGTTATTCCGTGGCGGTATCTTCGCCGTTAGGCAGCTCCGACCACTGTCTGGTGAAGTCAGTATCCGTCTACCATCCGCCTGATCCCAGCCCCAGAGGCAACCGGCGGATGTGGCGATACAAGTCAGCGGACTGGGACGAGATGCGCTCTTTCTTTGCATCTTACCCATGGCAGTCGTTGTGCTTTACTTCTGGTGATCCCTCAGTCTGCGCGGATGCTGTGACTAATGTAATACGAACGGCTATGGAATATTTCAGTCCATACTCCGACGTCCCTTTATCCAGCAAAGCTCGCCCTTGGTTTGGTTCTCAATGTAAAAGTGCTGAAGCATTTAAACATGAGGCCTACCTAGCCTGGGTTGATGCTCGACAGCGCAAGGCAAGGGACATACACCAGAAGAAGAAAGCGTTCAACAAGGCTGCTAAGGCAAGCAAAAAGGTTCTTCAGAGGGCTCGTTTTGACCACATTAGTCGAATAGGGAACAAACTAGCTTCGTATCCTGGTAGCAAAGCGTTTTGGTCCCTAGCTAAATCGGTCGAATCGAACTTCTGCCGCCCCTCACTACCTCCAATGCTGAAGCCTGATGGGACACTGGCTCACACCGCAATGGAGAAAGCAAACTTGTTTGCATCTCAGTTTGCGGAATCTTCTCGTCTAGATGCTGGTAGCGCGACACCTCCTACTCCACCTGGCTGTCCGACTCTCATGTCAGAGGTACACATTCGCCAAATTGAGGTTCGCAAAGTGCTACGAAATCTGGACGTGAATAAAGCCAGTGGCCCAGATGGTATTCCTGCCCTAGTGTTGAAGGCATGTGCGCCTGAGTTGTCCCCGATACTGACGCGTCTATTTAGACTCTCTCTCGAAACTGGATTAGTACCGAAGTCTTGGAAGCTTGCCAATGTGCAACCAGTGCCTAAAAAGGGTAGTCGTGCTGACCCTGCCAACTACAGGCCCATCTCAGTCACGTCCATACTCTGCAAGACTATGGAACGTGTCTTAAACCACAGGCTCCTGACGTACCTAGAATTAAACGACCTCCTCAGTGACCGGCAATACGGGTTTCGCCGAAACCGGTCCACCGGGGATATTCTAGCGTACGTCACTCACATCTTGAGTGAAGCTATCGAGAAACACGGGGAAGCACTTGCAGTCTCCCTGGATATTTCGAAGGCTTTCGACAGGGTTTGGCATGATGGCCTTATAAGCAAGCTTTCTAGTTATGGTTTGTCTCCTGGGTTTATTTCGTGGATATCGGACTTCTTGAGGGATCGATCCATACGAGTCGTCATTGATGGCTGCTCGTCGGATCAAATGGCTATCAATGCCGGAGTCCCTCAAGGGTCGGTACTCTCTGCGACGCTCTTCCTGCTACATATCAACGATCTGTTGAAGCCCGGTATCTTTGGGTACGCAGATGATAGCACCGTTGTAGAGAGTTACATTTCTAGTGCGAGAGCCAGTGGGCAGCAAACTCAGGTACTAAGAGAGAGTCTGATCGAGCGTTTGAGCTTGACCCTTGAGGCGGTGTCTACATGGGGCGATGCCAATCTGGTCAAGTTCAACGAGAGTAAGACGCAGGCGTGTCTGTTCTCCGCTAAAAGGAGTCCTTTTCAACTGACTCCAACCTTTAGAGGTGTATCCGTTCCGATTTCTGACCGTCTTGAGCTTTTGGGCGTTACATTGACATCTACGCTGAACTTTGGTTCGTATATCGAGTCCAAGGCCAAATTAGCTGCCAAAAAGCTAGGTGTCCTCTCAAAGGTGCGAAGGTACTTCAAGTCTGAGCAGTTGCTCACGTTATATAAGGCTCAAATTCGTTCTTGTATGGAGTACTGTTCGCATCTTTGGGATGGTTCGGCTAAGTATCAGCTGGAGGCCTTGGAATCGATCGAGAGACGTGCCAAAAGGCTCATAGGCAACGACACTCTTGTGCGAAAAAGACTACAAAGTCTTGAACATCGCCGAAAAGTCGCTAGCCTTTCGGTTTTTTATCGAATACACTTCGGAGAGTGTGCGACTGATTTACATGATCTAATACCACCTTGCCCTTTTTTCTATCGGAATGCTCGTAGCTCGAAAAAACGACATCGTTTCATGGTTGATGTTCCAAAGACGCGAACGAAGAGATTTGACTCTACTTTTGTGATAAGAACGTCTAGGCTGTGGAATGCGTTGCCTGAGTGGGTTTTCCCTGTTGACTATAATCTTTGTGTCTTCAAATCGAGAGTGAATCGGTTTCTTCTAGGTAAACACGCTCCATCGTAGACCGCATCGTCGCTTCACATCAGGTGAGATGGCGGTCAAGTGTAAGCCTATAAAAGTTAAAAAAAAAAAAAAAAAAAAGTATGTTGCTGACCATCAGGCACATGTCCTGCTAGTCTCGTCATTCCACACTGTCAAAAAAAAATGAATAAGTATAAAACCCGTTTCGGTATAACCCTGTATCTTACTGTAGTATATTTACTTGGTGCAAACAAACTGCAGTGCGGAGGTTTACATATAGTTCGAGACAATTGGAGGCGGTTGTCAAAGTCTGCACTAGAGTTCCAATTCTACAGGGATAAGCTTTCATGGGATTTAGATATAGAGATAGATAGACAGATAGAAAATCTTTATTCTCCACAACAGAATCTAACATCTCTAGATAAGGAGTGCAGTGTAGTACTGGGTAATAATTTGGACTCTTCGTGTTCCAATGCTACGTATCAATTTATGGGCAGGCATGTTGCTCTTACCATCAGGCACATGACCTTTTTGCCTAATCACTTTATAATAATAAAAAAATCGATAGAAGTGAAACTTATTACTTAAAGTCTCTACAGACGAACCCTTTTATCAGAGGAAGTGACGTAGAAATGACGTAAAAGTGGGTTGGGCCCGATAAATTGCATCAATTCCACCCACTTTCTACGTCATTTCTACGTCAGTTCCTCTGATAAAAGGATTCGTCTGTAGAGCCTATTAGAATTATAGCTATTACTCTCAAGTCTCTAGAAAATCTCTGTCAAGATTATTATCCACCATGCTAGCCAGTGCGAGTAGGCGTGTGACGTATGACCTCGACAGATTTTTGGAACATATGCGTTTCCTCGTGATGTTTTCACTTCACCGTTAAAGCCAGTGATCATGTTTATTTCAGATTACTTCCAAGTTACATTTTGGAGCTGTTTTTCAAATAACGGACTTTTTATTTTTAACGTTACGGTATAGTTCCGCCAATTGTGAAATCATTTTAATGTTTTTTTTTTGATAGATTGTAATTTATAGGCGGCTCCATATAAATGTTAATGTTTAAAGTTTTTAAAATATGAACAAAACATCAAAATTTACTTTCAATTACCTGGACTACTTAGTGATAGCTTGTTATGAAATCTGTGTGGGAATTTAATTTTGACTTGAAGTCGGTTTTTGTTTGTTAAGAAAAAAATTTTTTTTCAAAGATTACATAGTTATCCTTCTAAACAACTAACAAAATAACTAAACTTACCACCCTCAACATCACTAGCCATCAGCGGTAACATGTGCCGCAATTAAGCGTCACGACTTCCTCCGAGCTTATCCAAGTTCACCCCATTCGCCCTTGCAAACTAATTCGAATGACGGAAGTTATGCGTACAGCCAATTTGTTTACATAAACAAGGAACAATTAGCGAGAGGGAGGGTCGTCAGAGACACCTGTGTCGCATTCAGCGGTGTGTACCGAACCCTCGATCATCTTAAGACCGTTGTATTGGGCTCGGGGCGGCCGCAAGTGCCAATCTGTTATCTATGCTAACACTAGCTGTTTACTGTAGGAACGCCTATCCTACTAATATTATAAATGTCAATGTATGGATGTTTGTTGCTCAATCACGTCCTAACGTATGAACGGATCGGGCTGAAATTTGGAACACATATAGATTATAGTCTGGAAGAACACATAGGATATTTTTATCCCGGAAAAACAACGGGAACTACGCGGGTAATACCGCGGGGCGCTGCTAGTGTAATATACAGTTTGCACTATTTTGGTAGTCAAAACAAAAACTTATTTAGCTGCAGATAGGGTTTGTTTTTGTAGGACGAAATCCTATGTGTTCGCGTTACCAACATGCTGTAGTGGTGGAACACTTAGCAGAGTCCGCCTGGGAAAGTACCACGCCTTTGCCAGTTATTCTACCGCCAAGCAGTAATGTGCAAACATTACTGTGTTCCGGTTTAAAGGGCAATGTTTCCAGAGAAATTATAGGGCTTAGAGATGTAACAACTTAGATCTCTGGGTGACGAGCGCATTGCGGTGCTAGGTAATGATTTGGGCTCTTCATGTTCCAATAGCTGCGTGTCACTGTGCTGTTATGTAGCAGGCATGTTGCTTACCATCAGGCACATGACCTGCTCGTCTCGTCACTCTTTATTTAAAAAAAAAATGTTAGTATGAGCATCGTCTGAGCAGTTATGTTGCGGGGCAGCAGATCGCAACGTACCCGTTTGACAATCTTTGGATGGGTGAAAACAATTCACTCTCGACTTGAATGAAGACACTAAGCTTGTAACCATCAGGGAAAATCCAATCAGGCAGCGCCTTCCATAGCCTAGACGTTCTTATTACAAAAGTAGAGTCAAACCGTTTCGTTCGTGTGTTTGAAACATCAACCATGAAACGATGTCGCTTTCTTCATACTTCTTGTGATGCGTTCATGCGTAATCTATATATATAATAGCGAAAGGTATCCTATCATTTCATGAGTGCATCATGAGTGCATCAAGGAATCTCAGAAACTACAAATGATAGGAATCTGAAATTTTGCATGGAGGTCCCTTTTAGCACGTAGGCGATCGCTAAGACGGGATTTTGCGAAATTCAACCCCTAAGAGGGTGAAACAGGGGTTGAATACAATGACGAATTTTCATACAACCGTGTATGAAAATTCGTCATTTTCAAAGTTATCAATTTTTGTATCTAGACACTTGACACGAAGCAATTTAATGTTTGTTCTATCAATTTTGTAATTTCAAACTGTACGGGGTGAAATTGGGGTTGAAATGGGGGATGAATGTCAATATGGAAGCTTCCAACCGTTGAAGATAAAACCATGAAGCTTTGATATAGACACTTGACACGAAGCAATCTAATGTTTGTTCTATCAATTTCATAATTTCGAACTGTACGGAGGTGAAATTGGGGTTGAAATAGGGGATGAATGTCAATATGAAAGTTCCCAACCGTTGAAGATAAAACCATGAAACTCTGTTAAAAGACACTTGACACGAATCAAACGAACGTTTGTTCTATCAATTTTGTAATTTCGAACTGTATGGAGATGAAATGGGGGATGATTGTCAATATGGAAGTTCCCAACCGTTGAAGATAAAAGCATGAAACTTAGTATATAGACACTTGACATGAAGCAAACGAATCTTTAAAATTGGGGTTGAAATGAAGGATGAAAGTATAAATATGGAAGCTATCTGTATTTATGTAAGCACTTGACACGAAGCAAATAAATGTTTGTTCTCGCAATTTTGTAATTTCAAACTGTATGGGGATGAAATTGGAGTTGAAATGGGGGACGAATGTCTCTTGCGCTTTCAAACCTAAACAACTGAACCGATTTCGATGAATTGTATTAAACTGTTTTATTATAAGCTGTTTTTAAAAACCGGAAATGTGTCTACCTGACCTATACAAGTAGGTCCTGCCAGAGTTACTTTAGTATTTATTTCGGGCGGACAAAGTCGCGGGTAACAGCTAGTATCAGTATTAATTCAAAGTTGTAAGTTTTCTCTTCTATCAGCAGCCTGATGGAAAGCATCACGCCTTCTCATAACATCTCTTTGAACATAAAGACCCCAAAATACTACCTTGCACTATACTCGGGACCATGGCCATTGGCCATCTAGAAATGCGTCAGCTAATGGGAAATGCTGACGCATTTCTAGATGACCATGCCATGATGGCCAGGCCACGGTCTCCGGTTACACCCGTGTAGTTTCCAAAGTAAGCTATCAAATTCTGAGTTATAAGTTTCCACTTCTATCAGCGGTTCCTATGACTGCCAATTTTTTTTTAATGTTTGTTATGCAAACTCCATTTGAAAATTCGCAAACGAATTGTCTTCTCCTCTACATCTGTTATACTTGTACATAAATGTACACAATAGGAAGGACCCTCCCGTCATTTGAGACAAGTTAAGGGCCGTTATATCCTAACAAACAAGATGTCTCGTATATCATCGAAGCGTGACAGAAACAGCGCTTACAACTTTTATTGTGTTACCAAACATGTGACGATCGATAGTAGGATTGATTCGATTGTTTTGATATTTTAACAAGACAAATGATTTAAATTAGAAATTTGTATTAATGGTGGATTTTTTTTTCACACGTGGCATCGTATGTGAGTTAAAGTTTGGTGTAGCATTTTCCTTGAATGCCACATGTCGCCACGTCCCAATTTACAGTCCCGTCCGTCCTGGACGTCTACTCTCTTTCTACGAAAACATAATTTCGAAATAAACTCGCGACTTTCCAACTGGGATTCTACTTCGATCCGTCGTTTTGTCCGTTTAAATGTTCTAAGCCTACTTTAATTAGAGTAAGATTAGAACAATTAAACATCAAACAATGTTGTATCGGACGAAATGAAGTAAAACAGGAGTAGGAAAGTCGCGAGTTTTTTTTCGAAATTACGTTTTCGTAGGGAGAGAGTAGACGTCCTGTACAGTGTTTACGTCACGTCGCAATTTGTTACCCAAAATAAAATATTTAGAAAACTTTGTTGAAGAAATGAACACAAATATTTGTATTTTTTTTTTTTATATATAAAAATTTTACTTAAATTAAAAACAGGCAACACTGAACATTGTAAAGTCGCGTTTAAAACCACCAAATGTCTATTTTTTAAATTATGTTCTTAAAAATTTCAGTGGATTTAAAAGTATTTATCTGCACCTTGATTGCAGTAAGGAATAAACCTGATCCTTTAGGATTAAAGATAATAATTAGGTATGCCAAGATAAGCCAATCTAATATATCCATATAATCTAACATAAATCTTAGATATTTCTTGATTCACAGTCAAAATGTAACGAGACTAGGATTAAACATTACGGCCAAACCAAAGTTTTACCAAATACCACATTCACATTAGAATGCACTTACAAAGGATTTTAGAGAATGAGTATCAAAATATTAATCAAATTTTTATCCAATAAATTTGACACACAGCTAAGACTTTTTATTGTTAATGTTGTTATTTTGTTTGCTTTTCGAATCTTTGGCAATTAAACAAACTGTGTAGTTCAGACTCTTGAATCGCGGACGCTGCAAAAGGAAGCGTCGAAAAACGCTCGTTAGCCGCAACACTAATTTAGGCAAGCAATTGTGCTTCAGGCTGCCTTTTACCAGGATATTTGCAAGAGTGAGCCATACAAAACCAGGAGCAGGATATAAATAGAAAGGAACCGCAAGCTGCGGTTGTAAGGTTCCGTACTGTCTATTTTATAGCGAGGAACACTAAAGTAAATGTGGTATTTTTAGGAAATGTCGTCGTGTTTCTGTGTTTCATGGAAGTTATTAGCAATATCATTATTTCATTATTCAAGCTTTGAGTTAGCAATTTCATTATTATATGTGTTATTGCGATAGTTATTTTTTAGAGATGGGAATCTACATTAAATAAATTTACCTAATCGCAGACATGTAGGTGCGCATAATTTTTTTAATGAATAATTATAGAGAATGATTATAATTAATTTAACACATTTTTTTAAAGTGTCCTTAGAGATAGTTGTACCTACTTTGTATAATACAACTATCTATAAATAAACAAAATTATGAAGACATACTGATATCTAAACCTTCATTTATCTACAGTAGTAACAGTAGATTTGAAAATAATATTATTTTTTGAAATAAGGACAGCTTAGCTAAACTTTCGTCATCATCATCATCAGCCGCAAGACGTCAACTGTTGAACATAGGCCTCTCCCCTAGATTTCCACAACGAACGGTCCTGCGCCACCTGCAACCAGCGGTTTCCAGCGACCTTTGTGAGGTCATCGCTCCATCTAGTGGGAGGCCGTCCAACACTGCATCTTCCGGTTCGTGGTCGCCACTCGAGAACCTTTCTTCCTCATCGGTTGTCAGTTCTGCGAGCGATATGGCCTGCCCATTGCCACTTCAGCTTACCTACTCTTCGAGCTATGTCGGCTACTTTCGTTCTTTTGCGAATATCCTCATGACGAAAGCTAAACTTTAACGCAGTACAAAACTTGATTTAAGTTCAATATTATTTTTCTTTTGAGTTGGTTTTGAGGTTACAAAAGTCACATTGAAACTGTCCTATACCGATATAAAATTGATCGAATATTACAAAGACTTTTGGTTTAATTAAATAATTAAATTACGGTAGACAGTTTAATTTCTCATTACAATCCACGTTAATTAAAAAATGCAAATATAAACTTCAGTTTACAAAGTTATGTTTCTCAAATTTCATCGTCAGCATCGAGCCATTTTATCACCTATGTCTCTGTACTTTTACAACTTGAGAAATGATTTAGATTAAACTTAGGAACCCCAAAAGTCATCGATGCAAGTTCAAAATAGTACAAAACAGTGACAAGCTCCGGCGTATGAAATTCCCTTTCGAGCAAAAAATATTAGCAAACAAATGCGCCGAACGTTCTTTGGGAATAACGGACAAGCTTTGCAAAGTAATATTTAATCAAACTTTTCATTTCTATTTTCTGTCTCAAGGTTTGCCGTTGACATGTTTGAAATGAGTCAGCGTTATACTCTTGCAACCGTAGCATTTTGTAAAATATCATGAAAATTATATTCATACAAATTATATACTGCTTGTAAATTTTTCGTTACATTCTTTTGTTTATTTTGTTTTATAATTTAACGTAATGTTAAGCGGAAATAATTGAAGCAGCGTAACGGTAGAGTAATATATTAATTAAAATTAAAATTTGCGTTGTTAAATGTTAGTTATGTATCAATATCAGGCTGTGACTTCGTAAACGTCAACTTTACAAAATGTCCCGTAAATACCCCGAAAGACTCCTAATTTTTTTATAAATACTGACTTATGTGCTACTTTTTACTATAATAACCAGAGATCAATAACACCTAGATCGATAAAATCTTACACGAACGCTTAATTTTAAGTGCGGCAAAAAGCAGATTAATTTCGGCGTAAGCACTATGTACTGAAGGTCGCCCAACAAAACTTTAATGTCGTGGAGTATGCACAGTGAAGGACCACACAAACGATCATTTTTTAATTGTTGGAGATGCTTGCGCTGAACCTTGACAAATTATGGTAGTTTCGAACGGACTTAGCCAATACGCCTCACTATGATTTGCATCACTTTTCTTGCGCAGCTTTGGCTTTGCTATTACTGTCGCTGTTCCGTATAATCGGGCAACATTATATCGGCCATCGAAATATAGCGGATCTATGTTTTGACAGCCGGTTGTCAAGTGACGTTGTCTCGTTTCGCCGGTACGTTCGAGAGACTCCTGGTTTGCTTTTCTGGATAAAAGTGTTATAGTTCGCGGGAATGACGAGTTTTTCGGGATAACAGCTTTAGTATTGTGCGGGAACACATTATTAACGTTAAGTGTGACTACTGGATTAGTGCTGGACTATTAATTGTGAAGTGGCTGCTGGATTGGCCGCTTCTACAACGCAGGATCGTTCTGGAACGGGAAGTCTACGGAACTACTGTCTGGTTTGGTATTCCAAATTCTTTCCAACCCTGTTCCCTTTATCCTTGACGACCAAACTGGACTTTGGACGACGCCGGGAACCCTATGTAAGTAATTTCTTTTCGGTACCTTGTTTGCAATTAGGGGGTAAATATTAAAATCGGTATAAACGCAAAATAATAATGTTTAATTCTCGCTTATGGGCCCCGAGACGGTAATTTCTGGATAAAATACTATACATTTTTTGGTAGACAGAGCGTGGTTAGCCGTAAATACCCCCGTAATAATATATTTGTTGTTTTTATTTTTCTGGGAAAATATCAGGTAAACCAGATATTCTTTTGTGTGTTTTAAATTTTTAATTCACGAACTTGGTTACTGAGTCATTCAGCCAAGATTAAATATTGTAATACCAGTGTATAATTTCTCCCCAAACTGTCGGGAAATTAGTATTAAGTGGTATCCGGTTTAATAGGTTGCGGATATATTTGTTGTGACATTGTCCGAACTTTAGATTGGTTTAAATTTAAATTTAAAAATGGCTTCGGATTTGGCCAACCAGCTCCGATGGTTCGAATCCTTACAAGGATTGGTCGGCTGGAGAGACCGGGAGGAGGCGCTGCTAAACAGGGCAGAACAGCTGGAGGTCGCTGAGAGGAGCGCAGGATCGCTGCGGGATGCAAGGCCGTCTCCACCTGAGGAGCAGATGGAGAGGATCGAGGCGGACATGCGGCGCATTCTGGACTTGTACGACGAGGTCTCCGAAAGGGTTCGCCAGCTGGAGAGGTCTCGTCAGGGAAGGGCGAGCTCGGGACCCGTCATCAGGGATGCGGGTTCGGGTGTAGTGGGACGCCTTCCCACCCTGGACTTGCCCAGGTAACCTGCGAGAGTGGAGCGGCTTCCGGAGTATGTTCGCCTCTCTCGTGGATTCACGCACGAATCTGACGAAAGCGGAGAAACTGGCCTATCTCCGCACGTCACTGGAGGGTGAGGCACTCTCCCTGGTCCAGCACCTGGAGCTGGACGACGACAACTTCGCCACGGCGATGGAGTTGCTGGATACGAGGTTCCAAAACCCTCGGCTCCTCGCCGACGCTCACGTGTCCCAAATACTGGGGCTGCCGAAGGTGACTGAGAGGTCTCAGTTGAGGCCGCTAATCCTCACGCCCGTGAAGGTGGCGTACAACGCCTTGCGCAGCTTGGGACTGCCAGTGGAACACTGGTCGTTTCTGCTGGACCACATCCTGCTGGGCAAGGTGCCGCTGGAGTTGCGCGCCCGGTTCGAGCGGGAAAGGGGCCTTCACGGCGACCCGAAGGTCTTCCCCACGTTTGAGGAGCTACTTCGGGTCCTGGAGTGGGAGGCGAGGATGGCAGAGTCGGCGCCTCAGGAGGCGCAGCCCGCCGCGTCAGCTCGTGGCCCTGCCGGAACAGGACCGCGACCTACCAATCCCCGCACTCAGGGGGGGGGTAAAGCGGACGGCGACGGTGACGACTGCGTCGGAGCAGGAGTGCCCGAACTGTGGCCAGCTTCACGCGCTGGTGCAGTGTCCGGCCCTGCTCGCGAGGACGACTTCCGACCGACGAGGCATCGTTCGGCGGTTGCGTCGGTGCTACGGGTGCCTGGGGGGTCATTTGTACAATGACTGCCCCACGGCACGGCCGTGTCCTGGGTGTGGGGGACCACACCACCAGCTCTTGTGCACCAGGAGCGATGGTGCTGGTCGACAGCCCTCAGGGAGGGGGCCCTCCACGGGCGGGGGCGCTCCCACGCAGAGCCACGCATTGTACAACAATGAAGTGGCTACAGCGTGGAGCACACCCCCTCCACCCCAACTCACGGCAGCACCGGGCAGCCCAACGAGGGGCGTCCTTCACGTGGCTCGGTCACCTCGGTCACAGCCCGCGCGGACGCGGGCGAATTGGAGGGATGGAAGGGTGATACCGGAGTCACCACTGGGGTCACCTCCCCAGCGTTACCCTTCTCCGCCGCTGGATCCGCGACCGATGGAATGGAGGGCGTACACGCCTCCCCTCCATGAACATCCGAGGCTGGAATACCACCCGCCCTACTTTCGGTATGGCAGGGCGGCCGGATATGCCCCCCCTCCGATGGCCCTTTGCACTCGGCAGCCATATTGGGCTGGGCCCGGTAGTCCGACGGGTTCGGACGGGCCTCGGAGGGATTGACTAGCCTCCGTTCCCTTGGCACAGGATCAACCGGTGGTCCTGCTGCCCACCCTCTGGTTAAGGGTTTGGGGTCCAAGAGGCAACTACGTCCGGATACGAGCGCTCTTGGACACAGGGTCCCAGGGGTGCATTTTAACAACCCGGGTTGCTCATCGCCTGGGCCTGGCTAGGTTTCCGTCACCGACTCCGTTGCGAGGAGTCGGGAACTCAGAGGTGCGGTTGGCTGGACAGACCCGCCTCTCCTTCTCGTCCGTACATTCCTATTCGGAAAGGATTGCGGTCAGGGCCACCGTCATGGATTCGGTTGTCGGTTGGCTTCCTCAGGCGGACATAGATCCGGATCTTTTGTCCTGTACTAAGGGTCTCAGGTTGGCGGATCCCCGCTTCGGGATGACGGGTCCGGTAGACCTTTTGTTGGGTTCTGATGTACTGGGTTACATCATGAACGGCAAGCCTAGACTGCTGGATCAGTCTTCGCTGATGGCGCTGCCCACCATCTACGGATACGCCATTTTGGGAATGGTGGATGAGTGGCAGCAGTCGAATCACGCTTCCTTTACGGGAACGGCCCTCGCTCAGATCATGCAGAGGTTCTGGGAGATCGAAGAGCCGCCTACCGTGTCTCGGCTGGATCCCGAGCACGTGGAGTGTGAGAATTTTTATCAGGCTCACACTCGGAGAATGGTCTCTGGGCGATTGGAGACTAGGCTGCCCTTCCGGGATAACCCCCCGCGTCTGGGCCAGTCTCGATCACTGGCCGAAAAAAGGCTCAGGTCCATGGAGCGACGCATGGCTCGAGATCCTGTACTTCGGGAAAAGTACATCGAGTTCATGAGGGAGTATGAGGCACTGGGCCACATGTCTCCGGCTCGCGACGACTGGTCGACCATGGATCACTACTTTTTGCCTCATCACGCCGTTTTGAAGGCGTCGACGGGCAAACTCAGGACGGTGTTCGATGGATCCGCTCCGACTTCGACAGGAGTGTCACTGAACCAGTGCCTCCACGCTGGACCGAAGCTACATCGGGATATTGTAGACATCATCCTGAATTTCCGTAGGCATCAGGTGGTGTTGGGAGCGGACATCCGTATGATGTTCCGACAAACGGTCATACACCCCGAGGACAGGAGGTTCCAGTTGATCCTCTGGCGGGAAAGTCCTCAGGACGGAAGGAAGGGGAAGGAAGCCCCTTCATTGCGATCCGCTCACTGCTGGAGTTGGCGGAGCAAGAACGGGCTCGGTACCCACGTGCAGCCGCAGTTCTGGAACGCGACCTGTACGTGGACGACGTTTGCACTGGTGCGCAGACGGTGGAGGTAGCTCTGTTGCTCCGGGATGAGCTTACAGAGCTTCTCGCATCTGGAGGCTATGAGCTTCGGAAATGGCTCTCTAACGACCCCAACGTCCTGGCTGGTATCCCGGACGATCACCAGCAGGATCCGGGGCTCTTCGAGGAAGGTGACGATCCGCACGGGATTGCGGTTCTGGGCATGCAGTATCAACCGGTTGCTGACATCTTCACCTTTCGGGTGGCACTGGAAGCCACACGCGCGTGGACAAAACGGACGGTTTTGTCCACCATCGCCAGGATGTTTGATCCAAACGGTTGGATCAGTCCGGTTCTGTTCGCAGCCAAGTGTCTGTTACAGTGACTTTGGACTCTGAAGGTCTCATGGGACGACCCCCTGGTTGGAGACTCGCTTAACATTTGGCTTCGTTTAATATCTGACCTCGAAACGGTCAATCGAGTGGCGTTGCCCCGTCGCATTCTGCCACCAGGCTGTAGCCGGATCAGCCTGCACGGGTTCTGTGATGCGTCCGAGCTGGGCTATGCCGCATCTGTGTACTTGCGTACAGTTGACGCTGGAGGCCACGTCAATGTCACGCTCTTATTGGGGAAGAGCAAGGTAGCTCCTATCAGGACACGACTCACTATTCCGAAACTGGAATTGAGCGGAGCCACATTACTTGCTCGGCTGCTTAAGCACGTATATCAGGAACTGTCCACCTCGATAGACATCCGGAAGGTCTATGCGTGGTCAGACAGTCAGGTCGTACTTGCCTGGTTACGAGCAGCCCCTCACACCTTGGAGACTTTTGTGGGAAATCGGGTTTCCCAAATCCAAAACAATGGACTGGACATTGTTTGGAGACATGTCCCGGGTGAGTTGAACCCCGCTGACTGTGCTTCGCGCGGCTGTTCCGCGCCGGAGCTAGTTGATCACCCCTTATGGTGGGGTCCGGACTGGCTGCGGGAGCCAGAAGCTTCCTGGCCAGCTCTCGGCGCGGACTCGGAGCGAGCGGAGCTGCCCGGAGTCCGCGTGCATGCGATTGTGGCGGAAGTGCCCCCAGACCCTGATTGGTTGACGGGTCGTTACAGCAAGCTGGATAAATTGCTGGGGGTAACTAGCTGGATTAAGCGCTTCATCCACAACTGTCGTCACCCTCGTCAGAGGAGGAGTGACCAGATCGCCACTGTGGAGGAGCGTCGGAGTTCCTTGCTGCACCTCATTCGGCTGGTACAGGGTGAGAGGTTTCCGACGGAACTTGAGGCGCTGCGCTGCGGTCGCGCTCGCTTGAAGGGTGCGGTCGCTAAGTTGAACCCTTTCACAGATCAGGATGGTCTTCTGCGCGTAGGAGGTCGGCTCCGGAAAGCCAACCTGCCGTACGGCAGCAGGCACCCCCTGTTGCTACCTAAAGGAGGTCCTCTGGTGGACCTGCTGATCACCGATCGGCATATCGGTAACGCGCACACTGGATGTGGCGCGCTTCTCGCTGTGTTGCAGCGTGAATTCTGGATCTTGTCGGCTCGCAGGGCGGTCCGAAAGGTGCTGTTTAGATGTGTCCCTTGTTATAGGCTCAAGGCGTCTACCATGCAGCCCATGATGGGAGATCTTCCTCCGGATAGGATTTCTCCCTCGAGGCCGTTCGACGGGGTCGGAACGGACTTCGCTGGGCCCTTCTCGGTCAAGTCATCGACGTTGCGTAACGCCAAGGTCGTTAAAGCCTACCTGTGCGTCTTTGTGTGTTTGGCCACCAAAGCAGTCCACCTGGAGCTGGTCTCTGCGCTGTCTATGGAGGCCTTTGTCGCGGCGCTGGATCGCTTTGTAGCGCGAAGAGGAGTACCCTCTTTAATACGTTCGGACAATGGCACAAATTATCGAGGGGCGGCGAATTATTTACGCGAAGTTAATAATTTTTTAAATTCTGGTTATAATAGTTTAAGTCTGGCTCTCGCCCAGCGGGGAATCAGCTGGCAATTTAGTGTGCCGGCCTGTCCTCACTGGGGAGGAATTTTTGAGGCTGCGGTGAAGTCTGCTAAAACCCATCTCCGCCGTGTCATCGGGGAGACCGTGTTAACTTGGGAAGAGTTAGTCACGGTACTATGCCGCGTGGAGGCAGTGCTTAATTCCCGTCCTCTCTGTCCAATCTCGCCTGACCCTAACGATCTAGAAGTCTTGACGCCGGGTCACTTCTTGATCGGTCAGCCTTTAACCGCGTTGCCGGAGTATCCCTGGAAGGATGAGCGCCCCGGACGCCTGTCCCGTTTTCAGTTATTGCAGCAAATAAGTCAAGACTTCTGGAGGCGCTGGTCGGCCGAGTACTTGCATCTGTTGCAACAACGGGTAAAATGGACAGATAGGACGGAGGCCCCTCGGGAAGGGGACTTAGTATTATTAAAAGAGGCAAATTTGGCCCCCCTACACTGGCGTAGGGGACGTATTTTAAAATTGATATCTGGTACTGATGGCACACCCCGCGTGGCGGAGATTCTGGTTTCTGGTTCCAGACTTCAGCGCGCGGTGTCCTCTCTGGCCCGCTTGCCTCTTTATTAGATATACGTGTTTTCAAGGTTAAAATTTAATTTAATTTTATTACTATTTTTGGTAAAGTGTTTTTTTTTTGGTTTGATTTCCACTTTCGGGTCAAAGTTGGGAATTTCGTTTTATTTGGGGTCCGGATACTACTAAATACTACTACTAAATTTAATACTGGTTTCTAAAATTGAGCTGGAGTTCAATTGGTCGGGGGTTTTGTTCCGTATAATCGGGCAACATTATATCGGCCATCGAAATATAGCGGATCTATGTTTTGACAGCCGGTTGTCAAGTGACGTTGTCTCGTTTCGCCGGTACGTTCGAGAGACTCCTGGTTTGCTTTTCTGGATAAAAGTGTTATAGTTCGCGGGAATGACGAGTTTTTCGGGATAAAAGCTTTAGTATTGTGCGGGAACACATTATTAACGTTAAGTGTGACTACTGGATTAGTGCTGGACTATTAATTGTGAAGTGGCTGCTGGATTGGCCGCTTCTACAACGCAGGATCGTTCTGGAACGGGAAGTCTACGGAACTACTGTCTGGTTTGGTATTCCAAATTCTTTCCAACCCTGTTCCCTTTATCCTTGACGACCAAACTGGACTTTGGACGACGCCGGGAACCCTATGTAAGTAATTTCTTTTCGGTACCTTGTTTGCAATTAGGGGGTATATATTAAAATCGGTATAAACGCAAAATAATAATGTTTAATTCTCGCTTATGGGCCCCGAGACGGTAATTTCTGGATAAAATACTGTACAGTCGCTATAATTTCGGGTGAAAAGAAAAGAAAGACCAATATCAAATCTAAAGGTGCGCTTACACGAGGGCAATAATTGCTCGGCGACACGAATGGACCGATCTAGAGCAATTTCAATAAATTGCGGCAATTATTTCAGCGATATTGCTTCTAATTGCTCCAGATATTTCATATTGCTCATTGTCGCAGATACGAATTGACGAATATCCAATGGGCTTGGCAATTCCTAGCAATTTTTGTATATATCTCATTCGCACTTGTTTGTTTTGCGGCTTGCCGTCTTGCTTCTGCGGGGAGAGCGAGAGGTCGGGTGGCGCTACAAGCCGCCGCACCAAGAACAATGTCCATAGCGAGCGAATACTGAAATGCTCGTGTAGGACAGTATTGCCTAGTTGATGAAGTTGCGCCATATCGCTCAATATTGTATTGCGCAGTATTGATGCTTGTTGCCGTTGCCGTAAATAGCTTGATGTAGTCGTGACGTCATAGTTGACGAGTATTGACTGGAATTGAGCAATTTTAGTTGCCCGTATAAGCGCACCTTAAGACAATTTTAGTTAGTCTACGCGGTGTTACCCGCGAAGTTCCCGTTCCCACTGTTCCCGTTGTTTTTTCGGGATAAAGTCTATGTGTTCTTCCAGACTATAATCTATCTGTGTTCCAAATTTCAGCCCGATCCGTTTACACGTTAGGACGTGATTGAGCAACAAACATCCAAATATCCAAACATCTAAACATCCAAACATTGACACTTATAATATTATTATACATTATATAGTAGGATTGCGGGACATTTATCGTGGTTACAAATGGTGGAGCGAGTCCTTGATACCATACCGGTATGAAACTGGTCTGTTTAGCATTTTGCACGAAACTGTATCGAAATAGCTGGGACTCTTTTCGTTTATATTCTATCAACTTTGTAACTATTGTGGATTGTAGTGGTATAGTAGTGGCTCTAAGCAAAGTACTTTGCAAGCTATTCTGCCGCCAAGCAGTAATAATTCATAATAATTATTTAATAATGTGTAAATATTTCAGTGTTCTGCTTTGAATGGCAATGTTTCAAGGGAAACCACAGGGCAAGTAAATAAATCATCTTAAAGTCACCGGATATACTCCGGGGACGAACACAGTGCCGTGCTTAGGACTCTTAGTACTGAAATACCGTTTGTCACTTAGCTGTTCTGGCAAGGCATGTTGCTTACCATTAGATATGCAAATGCCAAGCAGTAATGTGCAAACATTACTGTGTTCCGGTTTGAAGGGCAATGTTTTCAGAGAAATTACAGAGCTTAGAGATACGTATAACAACTTAGATCTCTGGGTGACGAGCGCAGTGCGGTGCTAGGTAATGATTTTGGCTCTTCATGTTCCAATAGCTGCGTGTCACTGTGCTCTTGTGTGGCAGGCATGTTGTTTACCATCAGGCACATGTCCTACTCGTCTCGTCACTCTTTATTTAAAAAAAAGATATACCTTGCTTCCTTTGTCGCTCTAAATCTATTACAAACGAAAACTATGACACAAATCCCGTATTTCATTAGGTACATTTATTTTATAGTATCGAGTGACGAGACGAGTAGGACATGTGCCTGATGGTAAGCAACATGCCGGCGACATAACAGTGACACGCAGCTATTGGAACATGAAGAGTCCATTTCATTACCTAGCATTGCACTGCGCTCGTCACTCAGAGATTTAAAATGTTTATATCTATGACCTGTAATTTCACTAGAAACATTGTCCTTCAAACCGGAACACAGTAATTTAAAAAAAACACACTTGGCGGTGGAATAACTGGCAAAGGTGTGATACTTTCCCAGACGGACTCAGTCGTCCAACCATTATAATATGAGAGATCTGAAACACCATGACATTCTAAATAATAAAATATAATTATGTTATAAACGCTGTTTGAGACGAACAAAATTAAATGCAGTTATAAACGCTTAAATAAGGTTTTTAAGGATTTCAAACAGGAAGTTAACTCTACTACAACGAACAAACCATACGTTTCTAATTAGTTAGGTAAAAGGGTTAAATATTCTACAAAGCTGGTTTACATTTCATTTGTAAAGATTTTCATTTCTGCAACTGTTTCTGTGCTTGAGTAAATTGGCAGCCATCACGACAAAGAGCGGGATCTCATCGTGCAATTTCGTCTTGTTCACGTTTACCAGAATTACGTGTCGTAAGAGTTTCTGTTTCGATGTTAGTCTTGAGTATAGAACAGACTTTTATGATTATCCGTGTGATTTTATTAAATATTGAATTCGAATGACATATTTTAATTATTGTGGATGCGAAAGTAATCCAGTAACTTTGTCGCCTGAATGTATGGAGTAGGATGCGTTAAATCTGGTAGATCTGATTTTTTGCAGACTTGTTTATGATGTTGGCATAATGATTGTCCCAAGTTTGTGACCTCGAGCGACGAACGCAACTTTGTCAAAAATCGAAAAAACCGCGAAAAATCGTTTATTTTTAAAATTTTGGCGATTATAGCCCCAAACGACTAGTTTTTGTAAAAACTTTCTTAAACCGTTTATAAAGTAGACATAAAGGTCACAAACTTGGGACAATCATTAGGCCAACATCATAAACAAGTCTGCAAAAAATCAGATCCACCGGATTTAACGCCTACGGTAATGTATAAAGTTACTGAACTAAAGTAACTTTGTCTGTTTGTCTGTTTTACACGTTTGCATTATTAAATTTGTATTATATTAAATTAGTGGATATATTATGTAATTAATTATTTATTATTGAACATAAGACGGTGACGGAACATAAACATGAGACGGTGTCAAAGTATTGACTAGACATAATATAAACAAGTACCATCTTTTTTTTAGACATCGAAAAAATGCATTTACCTACGCTTTACCTTCCACATAGGGGAGACGGTTGTATTATGTTGGACTCGACACCACGGATGGACATAGTAGCGACCTCCAACTTCAAGAGGTTTCACCTTTGCCGCTTACGACTGCGCCGCAGGGAGGCATTTTTCTGCGAATCTACCTATAGTTTCACTCAAGTAGCTCACTCACTTGGTACTAGACCAATGACCGTTTTTTTCCTCGTTACTAAAATCATCATCTTTTACCTTAATTATTGTTATGTTTACGTCACACGTGTTCTGTTTTATGAGCCTACATAAATAGTACCTAGTTCAGTGCTTTGAATTTAAATAAAGTTTTCTAAAGGGGGTATTTTTTACAGCCCAAGATTAATCTATAAAGTAAGGCCAAACTAGAACCGCCTATTACGCCATTAAACAAAAACCATTACGGATCTGTAAAGTTATTGCAATTACGATTCGGCCGTCCCTTTCCGAGAACTATCGCGTTTTCGAGTTTTTGTCGGATTCCAACGTAGTCCGGAAATCTGTTGTATTAGTAAAGCAATTTGTCGAGAGAACCGGGTCCGGGTGAACTTTTCTAATCTAAACTGCTGGCCCCGCGTTCAATCTTCGTGAAAACTCGCAATACTACCCTCCACACACTTGCTAGTGTAACAGCCCGTATCCCTTCGGCTGACACTTTTAAATTACAATACGTTTCGGAACTAATGCCTTTAATTTGTTAAGTTTTTCTGTCTTCTTCGTAATGCCAGAAACTTTGTCTGTTTCTTGGCAGTTGTATTTTAGGTAATCTGTAGAAGTTTTCCGTTAAATCAAATCCGTGTACAAATTTTGGACGTTCCCTACGTCAAATCCATTCAAAAAATGCTTTATTTTGCTATTTTTTTTGTCAGTTTATTAGTATAGGAACAAACTAAGTGTAGTGTAGTAGTGACAATGAGCAGTAAGGGTGCTGACTGACTGGGTTGGGGCACAAAATTATAGAAAATGGCGGTGACTCCTGTTCTAGTTCATACTTGGTTCAAACGTTAGCTATCACCATTCAGCGGGTAAGTGTCACCAGCGTTTTTAACATCTTTGCTCCAGGTACAGTTAAAGGTTATTTATTAATTTGATTAATTTCACCGTATGTTATGGTTACTTTGTATAAGAAACCTTTTGAAATTCCAAAATCAGTAAAGCTAATTTTGTCCTGGTATGTTTTGGAATATGGGAAGTTAGTGTAAAACTACACGACCGCGATACAATGTGGAGTCCGCTAGAACCTCCCAGTGTGTCAATAAAATTGTGTTGATTTTATATCAGGTCACTCAATCAAATCTTTCAGTCTCTTTTCAGTCGATGGGGCCAAAAATACTACAAATTGTCCAAATCACAGTGCATATTACAGAGCAGTAACATAATTTCTTGAAAATCTGGAATCAATTTAATTACATAACGAAATCCCAAATTTCAAACATTTTACCCATCGTGTTAGCTTAATTATTCAGTAATTAGTATTAATATTAATAAGGTTTGACTTGTGGCAAAATGTGTTTTTACAAATTTAATTTCGTAAATTGAATAATTAGAACAGAATCGAATTACCCATTATAATGAGACTAAGTAGGCTCCAACATCAAAGTTTATTTTAGCTAGTCTTTGAAACTTAATAAGAGGTGATGTTCTTTGTACAACTTTGTCAAAGCTAACTTTAAGTCTCTGAGACAATGTTGTTTGATGAAACTTAGTTTTATCATTAGTTCATTATTTAATATTGATGGCACTTTATTTCATAGTTAATTAATTCTCTTGGTGCTCAATGTTTAGTATTATTTTTGGATGTACAGTTGTTGTCAGCGACTTCTAATAAAAAGCTTTTATAGGGTAGGTATTGCATTAGCAACCCACTGTATGTTTCCACTTCTTGGATTCCTCAGTCCTTTTCTCACAAGCACAGATTCAAGGCAATAATTTATCACGATGACGATGTACCCATAACTGATGTTACTGACAGATGACTCATGTCCTCGAAAAACGTCTTTCATGTAAAACACCCGTTTCCTTACGATGTTTTTATTCACCTTTAAAGCAGATGGATATAAGAAACTCTTAAAATAACACATGAACATAATATACACAAGAGGGTGCAGGCGGGATTCAAAGTTACGACCTCAACTTAGAAATTTCAGCCTCTAGATCAACATTTTTTTTAAATGTAGTAAAAAAACTTGAAAAAAAATCGGATATCGGAAACGAGATTGGTAAAGTTGTTTTCAAGTTATGACGTGACCAAGAGAAAGATGGATCCAGTTATCTACATAGATCATGGTTTCATAACAGTATAAACTATCAATTTTGTGTATCTATTTATCCCCAAAAGTTAAAAGCGGTTTAGGAAACTGTTCCCAGTTTAACTCCTCAAACTTGGCGTTATCTAATCACAGGCGATAACTTCTGAGGCGTGACTCTGGGGCTATTGCCGGGCCTATAAAACTACTATGGAGTAACATTTAATATATTTTACAATACTTGACTAACAAAACAGTAAATAGGAGACATCGAAAATAGCATTTTATATACCATACCATACCTATGTTGTCACCTGTATTTGTTTGTAGTATATTTCACTATAGTACTAATTTTAATACTGGGATTTGAGTCTAAATATGTGTCATATAAAAGAACAAGTATCTGATAATTAAAAGGAATGGGTATGACTGATAAAATTTAGTGTAGAGGGCGCCGGTGGGATACCATTCACTTCTACCCGCCATCTCAAAAGAGTTTTAGAGGGGTTGGTACTATAAGTAGATAGAGCTAAGCCGTTAAAGAGCATTGCTTTTTGAAATTTTATATGAGAAAGATCTAGCAGTTGTCGATTTAAAATCTTACATTAATTTAACTGGTTTACTTTTACTCAATTGATAACATATAATAGTTTATACCGATTTTGAACCCTCTTAGGGCTTGAAATCCTGTGAGTTCACTTCACGAACATGGGTAAAAGACTACGAGAATAATGTTCTATGGTAGACAACAGTATGCACATACATATACAGATGACGTATTGTCAACATATGCGTAACACGGAGATAACGTATTGACGTATCGTTTACAACTAATATTGTACTATACGTCACCTGTAACTAATGCCTATCGCTTAATGTTTACATTGTACGTGGTGATCTCGATCTACCCTCATTTGGTCTTCAAAAATCGCAGGCTTCTCCGAACTCACTCCGCGATGCGTACATTTATTTATGACAGGTTTCCACGACGTCGATAATCGAAAACCATCTTCCCGGTTCAAATTAAGATGTTTTTTAATTTCTAAGGATTCCGGAACTATTCTTGCGTAGCAATGACGTTCGGTGGAGAGAATCTTCTGATCATGGAGCTCGATCCAATTACCAGTTCCGTACAATTTAAACATTGTGTTAAAATCGCGAAAGTTTAAAAACAATAATGATTGTCACTGTTTAATATCTACTAGTACCTGGGTGACCGAGCTTTGCTCGGTTTTAGATACCTACAGATAAAGGGCTCCCAGTAATAGATTTTCTTAAAAAAAAGAAAGAAAGAATAAATAATTTGAAAAAGAGAGAAGCCATCTGGATTCGAACCCGAGGTCTACTGATTCATAATCGCCCATCTTGCCGACTGAGCTATTATAGCTGCAGAGCTGCGAAATTTACCGTCGCATTCTAATGTTAATCTAACAGATTTTTATGGTCTAAAAAACGCACATAAAATGTGTTTAAAAAAAATGAAACCTAGTTAGATCGATTTATCGTCCCCGAAACCCCCTGCATAAATAAATTCATGAAAATCTTTCGAGCCATTTCCGAGATTCAGATTCTATATTTATATATATACAAGAGTTGCTTGTTTAAAGGTATAAGATAATTCAAAGTTATATACAGGTACTATTAAGCTAAATATAATATATTCAAACCCAATATAAAACACCATTACGATATATTTTTTACTATGGTGGCTCGATAGAAAAAATACATAATATCAAACAGTCTAAAAATTAAAAATAATTTGTATTTTATAAGTGTAAAAAGTAACAGTTCAGGCTTTGTTAAGATTAAAATCTAAAAACGAATAAATACAGACATCTTGTACCGTTTTGTAATAATATCTTTAAATATCATATATTCAACACCAGAAAAAGTCATAAGCATGTTATTATTAATTTTTAAAGGTTAGAGTTTTATTTATTCATGCTTTAGTAAGAAAAGCAAGGCTGAAATACTCGTATAACGAGTATAGGCTGAAAGAAAGCCACATCGACGGCGTACGCATTCGAGCATCGTCGATGGCTCTCAGTTGACACACAGATTAAACAAACATAGATGGAAAACTCTAAATGACACAATAATTTACTAAAATTTTTAAAATTTGTTTTAAGTAGTGGTAAATTGTTTACACCATGACATTATACTGGTAGATAGACAGGTAGATTTACTACCAACTAAATCATGAGGCTAATAGCTTTGGGCGTGGCTTGGCTTCCGCTACTGTTCAGCGGGGTTGGTTCCAGTGGCAAGTCTCGCCATAACATCGCATCGCATTAACATCAACATCTAAACATACAAACTTTCTCATCCTATCCTAATTCCTACTATAATATAATATTCTAAATGTCAATGTATGGATGTTTCGATGTTTGTTGCTCAATCACGTCCTAACGTATGAACGGATCGGGCTGAAATTTGAAACACAGATTATAGTCTGGAAGAACACATAAGTTACTTTTTATCCCGGAAAAGCAACGGGAAAAACGGGAACGGGAACTTCTCGGGTAACACCGCGGGGCGCTGCTAGTTAGTAATGTTAGTAGAATGTTTATCCAAACTTACTTTTATTTTTTAGTAAAAATACCATCTTTCATGTTTCATCTGCGTTAGTCGCCAAAGCGCACTTTGCATTCACCATTCTCCTTTCTTATACGATCAAGTATAATATAGTCGTGACCGAACTGCGCAGCGTTCATGAATATTTATTGCGATGCATCGAATAAGGCTTAGGAAAACATTTTTCAAACATTTTTCACATCGAATCTTCGTAGATATTTGAAGATGTAATATCTCTAACTACTTATTCAATGGGGTGAGAAAAGCAGAAGGGCAGTTGCCTGATAGTAAACAAGTTTGTTTTAAACAGTACATCGCTGATTGTATATAGATAACCCCATAGCATTATAAAACAAAGAAAGTCTATGTTTATGGACGATCTCCTTAAATTAAATCCTTGAAGTTTTGTTACTCTTGTTGTATTAGAGACGATGAAAAAAGGTCATAGGTTAAATCCCTCGTGCACTTCTGTGTATTTTTTCAAATACACAGAAGAAAACCAAGAAATATTCTTGGTTTTAACAGTGAAGCCAAACATCGTGAGGAAACCAGCTTGTTTCGCTAAAGATGTTTATCGAAGAAATGTTTCATTTCCCAACCCACACTTTTTAAGCGTGATTAAGTATGGCTTTGACTTTCTCGTTATATGAGAGAATCCTCTGAGTCCCAGCAATGGGAACAATAGTATGAACAATAACATGTTACATGTAGGTGGTTTATACTAACTTCATCAAGAAAATCAGCAACCGATATGTATCCTATAAGCATTTTTTGAGGTAGCACGATATCTTTCACCGCACTTAGCAGCCGTGGGCCATCATCTCTTTGACTCTCTCATTTTGAAATAACGCTTTATATCCCAAAAGTGTCAACATAAAGTACATAACGCTTCCAAGGACATAAATGTTATATTCAGTTTCCAAACAAAACTTCAGAGAGATCGCCATTTTATAGACTTGCTCCGCTATTGAGCGGTACCAGCCAGATGCACCGTGGCAGATGTGTCATTTTCTGGCAAATATCCTGAGAGGGAACCTATTATAAAACTTTATTGGTTCATTTTCGTTATTTCTATAAATGGTAACATTTTTAAATTTTTTAGCTCATATTACTGTTTATAACTTCAATATGTAGATGCATTCAATAGATATCAGTTGTTCGATCACTAATGTCTCTTTGGGCTGCAAAATTTATGTTCAAACATTGCCCATAAACTAAAATTTCCCAATGCAGACTAAGAATAGGAGAAAAACCACTATCGAAATTGATGTATTAGTATACCGCACTTCTTAAGTACTTATAGAATTTTAAAAGTTCAAGACAGGAAGCTATATTTAAACTGTACTTTTTCGGGCAGCAGCATCACCCTGTGTAATTAGTTTTCTTCGGCCTTGAAATCTCCAATGCACTGTAAGGTGGTAGTAAACCCTTTAGGATACGTAGATACAAATAATGTCACATTTATACTTTAATACATACTCTCGAATTTTTATTTTTCTGTAATAGGTTTACTCCTATCTTATTATCTTGCCTGCGGTAAAGCCTCGATGAAGCCTACTACCTACTACGATGTAGCACTTTGAAGAAACCAATTAAGACTTTAAGACACTCATAATGATATTAATATTCACCAGGGAATGAAATGAAAGTGGAGTCAAACATATTCGTTCAAGTCATTGGAACATCAAACATTTGATGATGTTGCTCTTTGAAGCTACATCAGTCCGATAAAAAAGGGAACGATTATATTAGATCACTAGCTGAACGCGCGTGCGTTGCTACGCCATCTATCGAAAATTGGTCGTACCAATTCAAATTTTGAACAAATTCGGTTACTTTAGGTTCTAATGACACAACCTTTAACATATGACATAATGACATATGCTGTCAAGCAACGAAAGCTCTCAAAAAGCAATATTTTTTCCCGTTTTTGTTACATTTTCCAGTCATGCTCCGCTCCTGTTGATAGTAGCGTAATGTTAAATAGCCTATAGCCTTCCTCGATAAATGGACTATCTTACAAAGAAAGAATCTTTCAATTCGGACCAGTAGTTCCAGAGATCCTTGCGTTCAAATAAACATACAAACAAACAAACAAACTCTTCAGCTTTATAATATTAGTATAGATTTTGATCAAGTGAATAGTAAAGGCTCTTAAAGAAACGAGAAACGTTGTAAGTTCTTCGTTTAAATAAACGAGGACTTACAACTTACTAAAGTTCGTTTAAAATTACTTTTACTTATTTAAGTTACTTTATAGGCTAATAACCGACAAACTTGTAAATTTTACATTCAAGACTTAGAATTCTTGTTAAAACAATAATCATTTCTTTGCTCAATAGTGTTTAATAAATGGATAGTTTAACTTTTTGTTGCACTTAATTTAGTAGTATTAATTTAATTTAGTAGTGGTAGGACTCTTAGCAGAGTCCGCCTGGGGAAGTACCACACCTTTGCCAAATATTCTACTGCCAAGCAGTAACGTGCAAACATTACTGTGTTCCGGTTTGAAGGGCAATGATTCCAGAGAAATTACAGGGCTTAGAGACATAATATCTTAGATCGATCGGTGACGAGCGCAGTGCAGTGCTAGGTAATGATTTGGACTATCATGTTCCAATAGCTGCGTGTTACTGTGTTGTTATGTGGCAGGCATGTTGCTTACCATCAGGCACATGACCTGCTAGCTCGTCTCGTCACTCTATGCTATAAAAATATATATATACTAGCTGACCCGGTAAACTTCGTACCACCATGTATTTTTTCGTCTACATTTTCTAGACTTTCTGCTGAACAAATCTAGTCCCGACAATAACAAACAAAGAATCATCCTATTTGGTACAGTCATACAAAAGTTATAAGCGTACATACATTTTGAAGATCTATTTTTACGGTTCCGTAAAACTACTAACTGAACCTTTATGGGTTTGTCATGTCTGTCTGTCTATCCATCCGTATGTCACAAACATTTTTTTCGAAACTATAAGAACTATACTGTTGAAACTTGATACAGATAATAACATTTTACTTCAACGTATATAAGCATTTAAAAGCAAGTAATCCCTTTATGCAGAATACAAAAGACCGCACCTTGTGACGTTCATTAGGAGAGGCCTACGTCCAACAGTGGACGAATATTAAATAGGCTGATAATGATGATGAATCCCTTTATTGTTAATCAAGTTATTACCAGTTCAGTTTTATAGTCTTCGTAGTGCTTTGTGATATACGATGTTTTCTGTTTGATTACCTGACACATGGACAAACAAATCTGATAGTTTCCGAACACGGGAGGGAATATACAACATACAATAATTGACCATGTGAGAATCATGGGTTTTCTAGATTAATAACACAAACACTATAATACCTCTGCATATCTTCAGCGTACAATTTTCTCTCCAACTTTGTTACTTATGAGATAATGTTTTCTATTAGACGGTCTTCTTGTCATAATAGGGGCTGATGGCACTTCATCTCCGGCTAACTGAGCAGATCGTTTTAGTAAAACTACAATGATTTGTTCCCTGAATTGAGTGATAGTAAGTTTCTTGAGATACTATTTGGTTGAATAATAAATGTACATTCAAGAGAGAAACACAGATAAATAATATAACGAAATGTGTTTCTTTATTGATACACATGGCCTGGGGAATTGTTTATCTATATACCTTAAAGTATTTCCCAGGCCACGTGTATCGAAAAATATACACACCGGTAAAAAAGGGGATGACGGGGGAGGGGGTGTGATTATTTTCTATACTATTTTAACACCTCACAACTCACAACACTAAAAACGCAAAAATTAAAAGTTGACAAAATTTGGTAGTATTTCCACATAGGGCTTAGCGCTGAGCATGTTAAGGTTGCCTCTGGGACTTGTTTATGATCATAGCAAAAGCAAGCCGCACTGGAAACTGTAGTCGTTTAAACTCAAGTGGTGCATCAGTCGAAATCATTGGGATGCGTGGTATCAAAACGTCTTCTTGTTTATACTTTCCTTTTAGTACAAATGCTTCTATCACGTTGTTCGGTATTTTTTGTAGCTAACCGTGTGCCGTTGCAAAGACGCGGTTCGTTCATATTTCACAACATTTTAACTACCGATCCAACTTGAAGATTATGTATGAGATGGCCATCCTGGAAAATCCAGCGAGTTCGAAAATTCCGGTGGATAGGTAGTTGTTGACGACATCATCTTGAATCGAATCAACTGATTTATAAATCCTCAGTTCTCCTGTAATTTGTTCTTGAATTTTGAAATTTAATTAATTTGCATCTATCTCATTTACATAATAGGTATTTAGATTTATTTATCATGTGGCTGTCTTGTCCCAATATTGGACAACGGCTTCCATACCCTCCTTCCATTTTTCCCTTTCTATGGCTAATACAGTCCAGTCTTTCCGATATTTGTGGAGGTTGTCTTGCCATCGTTTCTTTGGTCTGCCACGTCGTCGTTTGCAATCTGGCTTCCTCCACGTGGTAATTTTGGCCCAATAATCATCCAACATGCAGCAAACATGTTCAGCCCGATCCCACTTTCAAATTGGCTGCTTTTTGAGTCACATCGGCTATTCCGATTTTGGAACGCAGTATGGTGTTTCTTTCTGTCCGTTAGTTTTGCTCCAAAAATATTGCACTCCACAGCACAAACGTGTGTATTCAAATCATTTTGCACAGATAGGGATATTAAATCAATAATTCAAAATAATAAAACACTATTTTTTTAAATTTATGGCTCTATGTGGATTACTCCATAAACACTTTCGGTAACGCGGTTTGTGTTTGACTGACACTTGATTGATATAGTGACGTGAAAACTGACGCATTTTATATCGCGTGCCGAGACTAAATCAAAGTAAATAATATCGTGGAGCCGACCAAATTGAACATCAGTACTATTGAGTCTTACGTTTTGTGATTATTCAATTTAATTTGGTTCGCGATATTATCGCTTTTGTTGAATTTCTTCTGAGTGGGCTTCGGAACGTGACATTAGATCCTCCTATCCTCCAACTGTTTGGATAGACATGATGGAATTTGAACTTTGTGCAGCGGGAATAAAGTGCAAATTGACTCCTTGACGTTAGGAACACACATATATTGCTTAGATATAAGCAAGTGCCTGTTATTTAAAATGAACTTTATTTCATAGCAATAAAGCCCAAATTGCCTTAACGTTTTAGTTAGAAAACGTTTGTATGGGAAAGCACTTTATTTCATATGAACTTTATTCAATAGCAATAAAACTCAAATTGCCTTAACATTTTAGTTAGAAAACGTTTGTATAGGAAAAAGAAAAAGGCTGTTTTTAGAATTTTCCCGGCAATTATTCTTTTTTTTCTCGCCGTAAAAACCATCCTTGGACTTCAACGAACATTTAAAACAAAGCATTGTCAAAATTGGTCCAGGCTTTGTTGAGTGCGATACACATTTGCAATTCATTTTAATATTATAAATCTGAGATTTGCCGTAAGCTCCGAGAAATTTGAAATCGAAATAGAGTGAAAATCATTTACAAATAAAAGCAGCCAAGTATTTATGACGTACTAAAAATACTACTCATCAGATCGAGTTCAAACCAATTTTCATTGGTAGTTTGCATGTACATCATATATATTTTGTTTAGTTTTATCATTCTCTTATTTTAGAAGTTAGAGGGGCGGGGGACACACATTTTACCACTTTGGAAGTATCTGTTGCGCAAATTATTCAGTGTAGACAAAAATGATTTTAGAAACCTCAACATCATTTTTGAAGACCTATCGATAGACACCCCACACTTGTAGGTTTGATAAAAAAAAATGAGTTTTTGTTCTAAGTATGGGGCCCCTATTTTTACCTACCCCTATTTTTTAATTTTTGTAAAAATCTTAATGCGGTTCACAGAATACATCTACTTACCAAGTTTTAACAGTGTAGTTCTCCTAGTTTCGGCAAAAAGACGGACGGACAGACAGACAAACAGACAGACATGACGAATCTATAAGGGTTCCGTTTTTACGTTTTACGGAACCCTAAAAAGACTATAATGAATCAGTAAAGTTATCGAGCGGGATGAAAAAATATTAAATTACTAAAATGGCTATTTAAAAATAAGGGTTAGTGATAAAAGGGTAAAAATTTAGGTTTGTATGTATTTTTTAACGCCACATTATAAAAAAATAAAAACATTTTTTTTTGTCTGAAAATTAAAAAAAATATATTTGAGGTGAACAACCCTTGTCACTTAGGGGTATAAAAAATAGCTAGTAGCCGATTCTCAGACCTACTGAATATGCATATAAAATTTGGTTAAAATCAGATAAGCCGTTTCGGAGGAGTAAGGAAACAAACACTGTGACACGAGAATTTTATATATAAGATATATATTTAAAATAAACAAAAGTTACCTAAAATGAAACAAAATATAGGCGACCTTTCAGAACTAAATTAAATAGATTGAAAACGACGTAACCTCGAAATAGCAATTTCTATCACGAATTTACAGCCTTTTAACAATTCAAAAGTAAATTCCCTTTATTATCGAGAAACAAAAGTTGCCATTGCATCGCTACACTCAATTCTGCCAAGCGTCCTTTAACAGTCTCGGCAATTCTTCCTCCCGCCATGAAATGTAATATTCGCTATGCCACGATCAAATATAATGCAGTCACTGAGCTACACGCTCGCAGCGGGAATATTTACAGAAACCAATATGTTTTAAACGAAACCTATATGGAACACATTATTGCATCACAATATTTCAACTATCGGATGTAAAACGGAGGCGTTACAAGTTTTACGTTGTGTATATGGTGTCGTAGTTTGAAAACGAACGGACCGATCTTGATATTTTTTTTATCTGTGAGCATATTTTATCGATGATCTTTAATTTAATAGTTTATGATAGCAGTTTTATCCGCGTAGTTCACTTTCCTATAATTAGAACAAAACAATAGATTCTCTGTGTTCCACATATCAACCCGATCCGATCAGCCCTTCCGACATGATTGAGCAACAAACGTCCAAATAAGCAATTTTACATATTTGTGACGTTTTACTGAGTATTTTACTGAGTCTGCATTAATTATTGCAAATATATTGACGTGTAAATTGTACATTTATCATCATTATTATCATTTAACTTTGAATTTATATTGAGTAACTAGCATTCCGCCCTAGCTTTGCCTGTGGTACATTTCTATAATAGACGATCAGGGATGACGAGCATATTCAACGATTAATTTATATTTAAATCGTTTATATGCAAAACACCACTGTGTTCCGATTTCAAGGTTAAGATAAATTACAGGCCTTAGAGATGAATCACCTTATATATCTCTGGGTGATTAACGCAGTGCAGATTTAAGTAGATTTGGCTCATGTTCGAATAGCTGCTTGACACTGTCCCGTTATGGGCAGGCGTGTTGCTTATCATCAGGCACATGTCCTGCTCATCCCATCACTATGTTATATAAAAAAAGTAGAATACGTGGTGCCTCAGCTTGCTTTTAAGAATAAGTACACTTGTCATAAAAGTAACTACTATGAAGTTTACTGCGTCTAGCCATTACCTTCACCAAAACCTTAAGGTAAAGGGTACTTTTATTCGAGTACTCGTTCCGCCCGAAAATAAAATTTCAAACTGTAAGTTGCAAAAAGGTCTCTAACTTCCATCCGTTTTCGAGCACTCAGTTATGAGGCGGCACATTGCGTATCATTTCCACAAAAATGTAACCCGGATATCAAATCAAACGGCAAGGAAAAGCATTGATGTAACCACAGCCAAAAATGTTCTCTATCAGCTTTGTGTGTAGAGGTTAGAATTGAGTGCGAGATTACGTTGGATCATTTCGTTTTTCGGAGCTGATGGTTTGTAGGTGATGTCATGTGCAAGTGTTTTCACCGGCTCATTGGCGACGATTCGTATTCTGGCGTAGTAGTACTGGAAGACTGGAGGGTGGGGTTCAAGGGAACGTAGTGACACATAGTCTGTTCATAATCTTACGTTTTGTTTACTACTAGCGGCCTGTTCCGGCTTCGCTCGGGTAATGTCACATAATATTACATCCTATTAATATTATAAATACGAAAGCTTACATGTTTGGATGTTTCTTGCTCAATTGCGTAGGAACGTCTGAACGGACCAGGTGAAAATTTGGAACACAGTTAGGAATACCAAATAGGTAGGCACTCTTTGTTACAGGGAAGTAACGGAGCTACGCGGGTAAAACCACAAGGCACTGCTAGTAAACTTTGTAATAACTAAAAAGCTCTCACGTAAAGGTTTATTGGGCAATAAACAACAAAATACTCACTCCCTTGAAAGGGATACAGCAATTGGTGATATTAACACTAAAAGTGGCCTCTTCCAAGCAACCGTAGGATAGAATGAGATATTTGAGAGCTAACCAGCTTTCTTTTCTACAATACAGTTTATTGCTAAGCCACGGTATTTCGTCGCCAACATCACTGCCTCTCCTAACTTTTGCCACATTGAAAGTGTTTCTCGAGCAAACTATTCAGTTTAGAATAACAAAGATTTAAATTCTCAATATAATTTTTGTAGACCTATCCAAAGATACCCCACACGTTTGTGTATTATGAACAAAATTTTGAATATCAGTTCTAAGTTTGGGGAAAGGAACCCCCAACATGTATTGTTTTTTTTTTCTATTTTTGTGTGAAAATCATAATGCGGTCCACAGAATACATCTACTTACCAACAGTATGTAGTGTAAGTAGTAGTAGGACTCTTAGCAGAGTCCACCTGGGGAAGGACCACACCTTTGCCAGTTATTCTACCGCCAAGCAGTATTGTGCAAACATTACTGTGTTCCGGTTTGAAGGGAAATCTTTCCAGGACTTACATTACTTACGGATTAGAAATTACAGGACTTTTAGATATATAACAAGCTTAGATCGAGTAAAAACTACCAGGAGTCCATTTATCATCAGGACACGTCTTGGCATAGGTACCCAGCCTAAAAAAATCCACCTGGAAAGTTCATGACGAAAACTTGGCTATATTGTTAGAACATCCTGGTACAAAACAAGACCTAAACAGCCAAGTAGAAACTTTTCAAGACACCATCTATACATACTTCTCTGAGCACTATCCACCATCAACTTATTATGCTCAAAATAACAAGGAAAATACATTCAAAATGAAATTGCGGAGGAAGAAAAGAGAGTTAATAAAACGTCTTTGTGTAGCTAAAATCATGGGCGACAACCATCTAAGTCACCAACTGTCCAGGGCTCTAAGATCAATCCTTAAATTAATACAAGGAATATCGCTACAAATCAGTAAAATTCACGATAATCTTAGCAGAGCTAAACACGAAGTAGACTTCGATAAAAACCCTTTTCAATACTCGAAAAGTATTTTCAGAGAACAAAATGGGAAGCTTGACTAATCTTAATTATGATTAATGAGATCTTGATTATGAATCTTGACTAATGAGCAAATTTACGATCACTTTAAAAGCACATACGAAGTGCCTAAACGCGGGAGCTCGTACGTAGTACCAAACATCCAAAGACCTAATGATCCTCTGACAAATTTTCAAAGCACTCCACCTAGTGAAGAGGAAGTAAACTATCAAATTAAGAAGAAAACTACTAAATCAGCTCCAGGCCCTGATGGCATTCCCTACATAGTGTATAAAAAGTGTCCATCAGTTCGTAAACATATTATCTTAAAAATATTCAGTAAGATCTGGTCAGGAAAGCAAATCCCAAAATCATTTGGAAGAGCAATTTTTGTCCTGATTCCTAAAATGCAAGAAGTAATTCATCCAAAAAACACCAGACCGATAGCCCTAACCAATACAATTTCTAAAATTTTTTTGCCTGCCTAAAAATGCCTGGAACACAATACATTACTAGGGGAAAGTTTGAAAGATGCCAGAACACATGAGAGACAAATAACAGTCTGCTGGATACACCTAGAGAACGCATTTGGTTCCGTGCAGAATGAACTTATGTTATTTGCCCTAAAATGCCTTTCCTTAAAAAACTAAAAAAAAACTCCCTAAAAAACTTTCCTGCTGTAATTATTGACATAATTAATTCATATTATAATCACTTAAAATTCGTTATAGCAGTAAACAAGGAATACTCAAAACCACTTAAATATAATGTGGGACTATTCCAAGGGTGCTGCTTATCACCAATAGTATTTAATATAGTTATAAATATTCTAGTAGATAAATTAATATCCCGTGAGAAGAAATGGGGCTACCGGTTTAAAATCAACAATAAGTACACTGAGTCAATTTTAGCCTTTGCGGATGACCTTGCAATACTTACACGAAATCCCAAACAGTGTCAAGAATTGTTGAATGATGTTGATGAGTTCTGTACATGGACGGAGGGAATGAGGACAAAACCAAGTAAATGTCATTGTTTATGTCTGACGAGATACCAAATATACTTCTTACGATCCGGGACTCTCCATAAGTGGCCAAAGAGTTGCCACAATTGCAGAGGCAGTGCCTTTCAAATTTTTTGGTAGAAAGATAGACTACAAAGGACGTACACCATCATTAGATGTAGTTGTTGGAAATTTCATGAACAACCTCAATAAGGTAGACCAACAGCCTATCAGCAATATCAAAAAAGCATGGACATATGACAACTATCTCACATCACGTCTCACTTGGCCTTTCCTAGTATATGACATCGGTAAAACCCTCCTCGCAAAACTAGATGCTAATGTCATAAAAAATTTTAAGTCATGGTTTGGATTGGCACATCTAGCTGATCCCTCTACTCTCTTTAGGGATCACAATAGTTTTGGTCTGAAACTAAAAAAAACTTCCGAACTCTAAAAACACCTAAGAGTTACAAAAACGCATGTTTTGGGAAAGTCGAAAGACGAATTAATCGCATCTCTCCCAAAAGACAAAAGCGCTTCGGACCTTGAATCTAGACTTCAATTCCACAAACAATTTATGGCAGGTGCGCAAGTAAATACAGCTGGGTTGGGTGCGAGAAAGAAAAGGGAAGACCGAGACATGGTAAAAACCTTTCTACAACAAGACGAAAATGACAGTTATAAAGTGCACGCTATGAATTTAGAAATGCAAAGTGAGTGGTTAACCATAGGTGAGTTTTGTATCCCATTAGCTCTGAAGTGGCGCACCTTGCTATATGACTGGTCTCCTGCCTTATTAAAATTTTATCTGAACGCTTTCCAAATGACCCTCCCTGACCAGAGTAACTTGGTAAGGTGGGGAAAAGCCTCTGAAAAATGTTGCTATACTTGTGGTGAGGCGATATGTACAGCAAGGCATATTTTGGTGGGATGCAAGGTGCTCCTTAATAGGGGTCATTACTCACAGCGCCATGACAGAGTACTTGAAATCATACGTGAAGCCGTAAGCCTTTCGGTAGCTAGAGCCCAAAAGGGATTGACGATAAACAAAAGACAAATTAACTTTGTAAAAGAGGGCTCAACTTCAAACTCCAAGAACAAGCCTTACTCAATCCTGGGTTCAGCACCTGATTGGACTATTTTAATGGACACGTATGAAAAGCACTACAAAATCCCAGAGGATGTAGGTGTTTGGTCATCCAGATCGGACATTTTCCTTTTTTCTAGGGCTACGAAACGCATAGTCCTTGTAGAAGACCACGCGACGAAACAAAATAAGTATTACGACCTTCAAAACGAATTAACAAAAAATGACTATGTAGTTAATTTATACGCTGCAGAAGTAGGAGCGAGAGGTATACTAGCAAAATCTCTCTATAACCTGCTTAAAGACCTTGGCTTGTCCAGGAGTGCAGTAGGTTCTATGCTTGAACGAGTATCTAAAGCTGCACTAGTAGGTTCATATCGGATTTGGCTGGGTAGGGAGAGAAATACGAGTAGTGAAGGTGAGTGTTGACGTACGTCACCAAAAGGGGCCCCTTTTAAACCTACGCCCGAGTCACAAGTCTTGGGGTCTATTCGAGATTTCTCTCTCTGCCACACGATGGACCCGGTACCCGCACGGTGAATCCATGGAATGCTAAGAAGTTCGTCTCTCTTAGATCACTGGGTGGCGAGCGCAGTGCAGTGCTAGTGCTAGGTGCTCCTTATATTCCAACAGCTGCGTGTCACTGTGCTGTTATGTGGCAGGCATGTTGCTTACCATCAGGCTGCTCGTCTCGTCACTCTTTATTAAAAAAACATAGTTCTTATAATTTCGAAAAAAATGCCTGTGACATACGGACGGACAGACAGACATGACAAATCCATAAGGCTTCCGTTTCTTGCGATTTGGCTACGTAATCCAAAAAAAGAGCCTGCTCAAACAATACACTGCAGTGCTTATTTCATAGTAGTATCTTTTTGAAAAATCATTCTTCAATTTATTAAACGTGATTCGAAGCAAATAGTGAAATTAATATGTATGAATATTTTACTCGTAACCAGCATTAGACTAGCTGGCGGCTTTCTCTCCCAAGCAGAGACTATAGACCATAATCCGTCACGCTGACCTAGTGCGGGTAGGTAGATAAAATATGACTAAATATTGCAGCAGGAAATGTCAGATTCCTCGCGATGTTTTTCTTCACCGTTTTTAAGTTTGTGGCATTATGCACATGCTTCCGAAAAGACAGTGTGTGATTCGCGTGGGTTTCAAACCTGGAGCTCCGGATCGGCAGTTGCCGTTCTCCTGATTTAACCATCCGTAACCTTAGAAGATTAGAAACCAATTGTGAAATTTAATGGCATGTATACTCTAATAATATTATCCAATGGAGATATATGAGTACATTGTACGTAAATATAAAAACTTGTGACCCGTGGCAGCAAAACTCCGCTAGACAAAAGCTCTCCGAAACTATCGGTCACAAGACTCCCTGATTAAAGCAGAACTTTTTCATTCTCGTTTTTAGAGTTGTCGTTTTCAAAGGACGTGATTGGAATGGCGATTTTGAATCAACTGCCGAATTGTGTTCGCTTTTATGAAATAGGAAAGTTTTTGTTTACAAAATACGACATTTTTCGAAGAAGCTCTGAAGCTTTTAGCGCAAATTGTAAATTAAAAACAGAACACTGATTTTAATAATGTTTTCCAGTACCTACTTGATTATTATTGACGTATGTTTTAATCGTAATGAATGGCTGATCATATCTGTTACAAAACTGATAATTATTTGGATAGGTACCTAAACATTGTGGAGTGCAAATCGTGTATAGACAAAGATAACGTTAGACACCCCGAGGTGTTAGGACTAATCCGGCTTAGTGGCGCGTCTTTGGAGAATCCTTTGTCTGTTAGCAGACTAGAATTAAATACATGGCAGTGTTTTACACAAAATTAAAATAAATTAATAAATAATGGGGGACAGTTCACACACAACACCAAAGCAAAGCTTGTACTAAGGTAGCCAGATAGCTGATATTAATACTTATATGGTTGTAAATACATACTTATTGGACATAGAAATCCCCAGACATAGAACAAATATTTGTATTCATCCCACAAATATTTGGACTGGATGGGAATCGAACCCACGAACCACGGCTTTACAGGCAGGCTCGCTACTAACTAAGCTACGAGGCCAGTTAATGATATCTTTAAAGTTTATTAAAGTTTACAAGCTTTGCTTAGTTTGGAATCAGATGGTGTTGTGTGTGAATAAAATTGTCCACCAATATTTATTTATTTATATTTATTTATTCATTAATTTACTTATTATTTAAAAAATTGCAGCCCTCCGCGGTTTCACCACCTTGGTTCCCGTTTCTGTTATTTTCCCGTAATGAAAAGTGTCTATGTGTTCTTCTGAACCATAATCTATCTGTCTTTTAAATTTCAACCCAATCCAATCAGACGTTTCAGCAACAATCATATAAACATCCAAATTTTCGCAATTATAATATTAGTACGATCATAGAAAGTATGAAACATCATTCCACGTGATGACAATATTGTTCTTAAATTACTTTTTTGGGTTTTTTTTTGTATACTAGGATTAAGGTTCAGGTAAACTTAAACCGCTTAAGCAACAAGTTCAGCTTGACAATGTCCCCGACTTGTGTGGGGGGAATTACAGGTGGAACAACATTAAAAATAAAGGTTCAGGTAAAATAAAAAAAAACACAAAAACAATCATATCAAAAAATAAGCCATTTTGTTTTTGTCAAAGCTCTAGATTAAGATTAAGAAAATAAGTGATACTATTGTCGTACTAACTTCATTAAAATTGTCAGTCAAAAAGTTTAATTTAATGCAAGTTGGTTTTACACGGTATAAATATATTCAATCAATGGCCGTGCGAACAAGCGCGTGCAAATTTCGCGCTACAGTTTTAATGATAGGACTCTATCAAAGCTTTGGCATTAGCAGTTACTTTACCGCCAAGTTAGAAAGTTCCAACATTAGTTAGTTCCAGCGACAGCGGCAATGTTTCCAGAAAAAAATAGTTTTTGTAAATCTTTTTGTTAAATCATTTTATATCTACGAGTGACGAGCACAGTACACATTGCTAGGCGGTTATTTGGTTTCTTCATTAACAGCGTGGTACTGTGCTGTTATGGGCTGATGTGTTGCTTACTATTAAGGTGCTGATAAACTTGAGCATTCACTTGTAAGGAGCATTTCTGCGAATGTTATATCACAGAAAAATACGAGAATATTTTAGTGAGCGTTCTATCGAGCGTTCTGGCGAGCATTCTAGCGAGCATTGGTTCGAGCTTTTTGGCGAGCAAAGCTATTATGCATTAAGTATAAATGCAGCACATACGGCCATCAAGTCTGACATTTTCGTGAAGAATATTTTTTGACAAGCATCGACTAAAGCGTTCACTAATGAAAACACTCACGAAAATGTTCATAGCAATGTTTGGCTCTATGCTTGGCTCGGCTCGTGGTTCAGTTCGGAAAAATAAAAACGGCGTATGCTCTATTCTATCAGCATCTTTAAGGCCGATTTACATCAGACGAGCGAATGCTCACTCTATCCCCACTGTATCAAATTCATTTGGTGTAAACAAACGTAGAACATTATTTCGTTGTTTTGTTTGCGTTCGGAAAGTTTCTATGGAATATCTATTATGGAAAACGCTAAGAACGATCTTTCGTTTACACTAAAAGATTGAGAAAGAACTCTCTCTTCTGCTCTTGTTCCAGCTCTAGCTCTATGTTCGTTCAGTTTAAATCGGCCTTAAAGACAAACGTTTTGCTCGTCCCACCACTATTTTACGAATATAAAACTTCAAAAGATCAACAAAAATAGAAAATAAACCGTTATTATTTTTGGAACAATATTGAGGTTTAATTTTAGTACTCGCAAAAACCGACTATTCAATGCTTCATAAACAATTATCATATCATAATCATTTTATCAAAGTGATTACACTCGTAAGTTAAAGTATCGCACAATCACAGTGATATTCTATCTGATTTAACGTCATTTGAGATATGAACTAATTATCGTTTAGATTCATAACATTCAAATCATCAAGTATCAGGTCATTCTTGCCATCATCATCGGAAAACACAAAATAGTATACCTATTTACTCCGAGAAAACAAAAACTTCAATTTAAAATTATATTCAAACATTCCACCAAATTCAATAGGAATCACTAAGTCATCGAGGTACTTAACGAAAGTAAATTTTAGTTGTTTTGTGTTCATATTTCTAAAATCACTACTCAGATTTAAAAAAAATATGGTATCGAATAGATATGGAATAACCAACTATCAAGTATGATCTACTAAACAAAAAAATAACCGTCAAATTGATTTACAAATGGTGGAGCTATCTCGTAAAATATGTGTAAATATAAAAGAAATACATACAAACGAATTGAGAACCTACTCCTTTTTTGAGGTTGGTTAATAACAAAATCACTACAAGACAAAAACTTCGCCGATAAAATAAATGATATAGTCCTGTATTTTTTTCTGTTTTCCGCCAATGGCCTGTTTTCAATTTTCATAGCAGAATTGCATTTTGTCTATGAGACTTTTGGCACGTCTTGCGATTGAATCCAATTATTCTAACATCGACTTAGATGTAACAAATAAATAAAATACGTAGTTATGATGCTTATTTTATTGTTCTATTTAAATAAATCACAACAAAGTTTCACTTAAACAATATAATATAATTATAAGATCTGGGTAACGAAGTATTAATAATTTAGACGTAGTTTTTAAAATGGGTATTTCCTGTCAGTGTTAACACGGTACTTGCCAGTCCTGAAAAAAAAAACAACTTCCATTAATTATAAAGTTACTAAATTAGCTGCATACAATACAATACAAATATTCGCTTTTCCCGTAGTTCCCGTTTCCCATTATTTTCCTGGGATAAAAAGTAACGTGCTCTTCCAAACTATAATTTAGATGTGTTCCAAATTTCTAACCAAGCCGTTCAGACGTTACGACGTGATTGAGCAAAAAACATCGAAACATTGAAATTTATAATATACCTGTGTATATTATAAGTGTACCAATAAAAGTGTTCAACTATTATAGTTTGGGACTCTGCATTATCAAGGCTTAACAACAACTCATCATTGGGTTAGATATAAAAGATTTTAGGGAAATGTATATGTTATAGAACACTCACCCCCATTTTCTGAGGTCATCATTGCCCATACGGAACTGATCTCCGCGGCACGTGTTCAGAGATACTTGAAGACTGCTAGAGCACTTTGTAGCAACCAGATGATTGAACTCGACTGTGGCCGCAAACAGTTCCCAAGCACGGTTGTGGTTGCAAATGTTGGTGAGACAGCCAGGCTGGGAGATTCCACCGTTGGGGAAGAAGTCAGCGTTGGCGATGTCTTTCCCGATACCAAGACCACCGACGGTGTAACCGCCGTCAGTGTGGATGGCTTCAACGTAGACACCGTCGTTGGCACCGAGGCGGTTCGAGTTGTAATTCCATAGGGGACCAGCGGGATCCAAACCTTGAAACATCACAAAGCAGATGATAAGGCCAGATGTTAAAAAAAAAACAAAATCAGTTTAAGATATGGAATAGGGTATTAATATTAATAAAAAGAATATAATTTAAAAACTCAAAAAACCCGACTGCGTAAAAAGTGAACCAAAGTACGTACTTAGGTACATACTAAAAAAACTGAAAAGAATAAAACAAGCACTTAGATTTCTGGTGGTCTAGAATTCTATAAAAATAAAATATATTCTAATAAAAGAACATAACAACTGAACAGTCGGGATCCATTGAACAATTAGATTGTATGTCGAATAATAATGGATCCCGACTGTTAAGTTATTATGTTCTTTTATTAGAATATATTTTATTTTTATAGAATTCTAGACCACCAGAAATCTAAGTTTTTTTTATTATTTTCAGTTTTTTTAGTATGTACCTAAGTACGTACTTTGGTTCACTTTTTACGCAGTCGGGTTTTTTGAGTTTTTAAATTATATTCTTTTTATTTTATACTTTTTAGTTAATATGAACAATGTTATGAATGTTATTATGTTCAACAAAATATGCATAATATTTTCGTTTTTGACCAAATGTCTTCGTTTCTACTGATATGATATGTAGATTTTTCTACTGCGTGTAATTTGTATAGTTTTGTGTAAGTACCTATATAATTATAGATTTTCGACTGAAGTTGAGTACTAAATCGTTTGAAGTTGGAGATGGGCGACCGAAGCAGAGTAATCCGAGAGCGGTTCCGTATTCCCACTATCAGCGGCAGAGTTGAAACCCCATAGAAGTTTTAGTAGATAGAGGCACCATATCCGTACATGGTACTATAGAGTGCAACATAACCCGGCCGTGTCCCCCGGGCGGTAGGGTATGCGTAAATGCATTTCCTCCACGTACGAAAAAAGGTAGTCCAATATGCCTACTAGATACTTTAGTATATATGTCCATCCACATTCACACGAACAGCTAGTTATACGAAGTTTTCTATTACCTAAAGACCTATTAATGTGAGAAATATAGTTGTTACGCAACTTTAAATCGATATACATCCTAAACGCTAAGCCCAATCAAAAAACGTTGAGAGAAAGCTATAATTTATTCTAAAATACCTATTCAACGATACCTTTCTTGACGTAGTTTGTTGACTTTCATTTTTTTTATTTGGACAATATGGCGTCCGGTGCCCGCCATATTGAATTTACACTAATGTCATATCTTTAGTGTCACTCGCCGGGCTAAGAGGAATCGATTGACGTGTGAATCATAAAAATCGGCCCAGGCGTTTGGTCTGTATAGTGCTTCAAAGGAACATACATACATACATACATACATACATACATACATAGACTGTTAAACACATTACCACTCCTTTGCGTCGCGCAGTCGGGTAAAAAGCGGTATCATTAAGCGTGCCAAGTACATTAGTTATATAAAATAGTTTCAGCGATTTGAACATCCTTGGTGATGATTATTTTAGTGAAAATAGTGGCTAAAACTAGACTAGATAGTATTGTTGTCTTTACTGACTAGTACTAGTATTAGACTGTAATTTAGTCCGCGTAGAGTTTACTAATTAATAATTTGATAAGAAAGTTTACTTTTAATGTTACAGTTAATGTGCCAAAATGTATTAAATGTCGTCAGATTTGTTTGGCTTTTCGACAGCTTTTCACAATTCCTAATTATACTGAATAAAAGTTTCCATATCAGACTTACCAGTGACACGAGCGACTCTGCCGCCGAGTTCACGACCAGCGTTTCCAACAAGATGAGCTCCCAAACTGAATCCGATCAGGTGCATGGAGTCATAAGGCGCGCCAGTCACAGAGTGAAGGAACGCGAGGAACTGTCCCAGACCACGACCCACATTGGGAACCCCACGTACAGCCGTCACGTATCCAGAGAGAGCCAGTCGACGCCAGTCCAGGACTATAATGTTAACGTCGCTCTTGCCGAGGTACGCTAAAATAAAATTCCGATTTTATTTCTATGTACAACTAATATAATATTAGTATCGGTTTTTAGTATTACGGTTTTGTAATTTCAGCATTCAATTTACTAAATGCTTCTAATAAAGGTAAGTAAGTGGCTTCCAGACTCTGATAGCTATGAATACCATTACCTATTTTATCTTTTGAAGTGTGTAAATACACATGTATTTATTTGTAGATTTACACTGCAAAAAAGCAGGCATGGTGAAAATTGGCGGAGACCTTTTGGATGGAGATCCAAGTGGTCCAAATTTGAATGGAGATTACAAAATAATGTGTGAAATAAAAGTATTCTAGTGGTACTGACCATCTCTTATGACTGGGTTGAGGTTGGTGTTCTGGTTGCTTAGCCAACCGTGAACAATAACTGCTGTAGGTACACGAGGGTTGAAGTTTGATGATGTGATAGAATTACGGTCGTTGATGCTTAAGGTTTGGGCAGAAGTTGGGTTGTTCCTGAAATAAAAGTAGGTATTAGACAACGAATTACAAGGTAATAAAAAAGGATCATAATTTTAATATTATTTTTATAGTCAACTTCGATCATGACTGACTAAGCATAGCATCTTTCATAATGAGAAATTCAAGGCCTTAAATCACCTCGCTGGCAGTATCTCCACAATGTTATTCCTTCACCTTTAAAGCCTTAAGAAATATACTTTAAGGTGCAGGCGAGATTTGAACGGACGACCTTATGATTGTAAAATCTGAATTCTAGCGACTGCGTCACCATAGTTTCGAATATCAAAATTAGAGTATTTTTTGATCATTTATTGTTGGCAATAAAGGAGTTTGTACTGGTACATAAAATAGCATAAGGTATATTTCAAACTTAAATCGTTGCAAAAATGTATAAATGTCCTTTACTTTTTTAGTTTAGGTGTTTAACTATGACCTGTGGTAAACTATGACCGTCATAGTTCAACGAATTTTAAGTAATAATGGTTATGATTACATAACATTTACCAATTAGAAAAGTTTTTGTGAACTGTAGAAAGTGTATTCTGCTGCCAGTGATACCAAAGTATGTGAGAGTTTCTTACTTGGTGTACAGAAGATACAAGTTGTTGGCTGGGTTTCTGGCGACCTCAGTGAGGAGTTCTGCGTCAGGAGCCTCTTCCAAGTCAACATCGTGCATCACTCCCTCGCCATCAGGGAACTGGATGAATCTGGGGTAGGGCTCACGAGATAACTCCTCTACTGGCACCGCAGATGCGATGTATACTGAAAAAGTACTTAAAAGTCACTAACACAAATCTTACGTAAATCAGAGATTTAGTACAGACTTTTTTGCAGGGTCCGCCTGAGAAAGTGTCTGCCAGTTATTCTACCGCCAAGCAGTATTGATCAAACATCACGGTGTTCCAGCTATAATGGTAATGTTTTCAAGACAATAATAGGGCTCTGTGCCCTAAATAAATCATCGTATATCTCTGGATGACGATTGCAGCGCAACAATAGATAATTATTTGTACTCTTCATAGTCCTATGGCTGCGTGACATTGTGCTGTTAGTGCAGGCATGTTGCTTACCATCAGGCGATTGTCTTGCTCGTTTTGTAATTTTATAAAATTTACAATATAAAACAAGACTTCTCTACGGTCCCAAAGTTATAAAGAAGTAGTGAGTAGTTGAGTATTTTGAACAGAAATATACACACGATATTCCTGTAGAAAAGTGAAGTTGATTCTGTAGAAAGTTCTATGAAAAGATTATCATACTAAGAGTAAATAAAGTATGGATATTATGCATTATCGTTAGAAGTGATTGGCAAAAGATCAGAATAAATATATTATCACAACAGCAATTTCGATTGCAATGTTGTAAACTGTTCTAAGCTTATTAGTCGTGTGGAAAACTCTTGGTCTCAAATTTTCTTGAAGATCTCAAATGCACAAACATTTTTAAAGAATCTTGGATTTAAACGCCCAAGAACCTTCAAATAAGTTTTGGAAAAGTCTTAACGGTAAAAGTTTGATGGGAATTAATATTAAACTGACCAGTACAAAGCAGTAAAGTCACGAGTGCTCCCTTCATATCTGCTGGGCTCAAATCACGGAATGAATCACATCAGCGCTGTTAATCCCCGGTATTTATTTAATATTTTATATCTCAACTATAGATTAGATTAAAGCTTTGTCTTCACTAATCCGTCTCATGTATACCCTTATATTTATTAAAAAATAAAGTTAAAAATCTACTACCTACATAAACTATTTGTTACCTAGTTTCAATATATTGTAGTAAATTACAATATTTTCTATAATAAGCGCAATATTTTAATGAAGTCGACATAAAATTTGCTACAAAAAGTTATAGTCATAAAGTAGGGAAAACCTAAACATAATGCAAGCGAGGAGATCCTTTATACAAACTACTGCAACAGCAGTCAACCCTCTCTCAGTACACTCTGAGATGTAGATATTAAATTTTATCTTTGTGTGAACGCAAATATTTCTCTGTTTATTGAAAAGAGTGGTTTTATGTAATACCCCGTTTACATGATTCCAGTCCAGCGACCGAATCCAGCGCTGAATTGCTTACTGGAATAATGGAGACCGGCACTGGAATGCACTGGCACTGGATTGATGCATTCCAGTGCCGGTCTCCATTATTCTAGTTAAGCAATCCAGCGCTGGATTCGGTCGCTGGACTGGAATCATGTAAACGGGGTATAGCACTAATAACTGTATCCAATGCGCGTAAATAACAAACATGCATCAATTTCTAGATTATTCGAGCAATCTCATCTGTCACTCAAGTAAAACAAATAGGTAGACTGAGGTTTTACTTTCGTCGTCCATCCCTTTTATAACCGACTTCTAAAAAGGATGTTATATAATTCGACCACCATGTTTTTTTATGCATGCTACCTGATTTCTCGAGAACACCTGAACCGATTTTGACATATCTATTTTAGTTCAGATGGGTATGCTTCCCGAATGGTCCCATATAAATTTTATCTAAATCTAATCTAAGAAAAAACTAAAATTTGCCTATAACTTTGTCTGGATGACATGGTTCTAGATTTCACAAAAGTTATGAAATTCGATCTTGTCAACACAAATTAAAATTTAAAAATTTACACAATTGTGTAAATGCATTAATGAAAACTTGCTTTGCGCTTAAAAGGATACAATAAACTATTTTCTACAAAAAATTAAACCGGCACCAATAGGCACAAAAGCGAAAAATAAACTGATATAAAATTAATTATAATATGTACTTACTCATCTATTTGAAGTCGGTACCAGACAAGTCGAACAGGTAGTTGATAGATAGGTACTACTTACTTATGCCTACTTACTAGGTACATTCTGGTACATAGTATATCTACTATCTTTTTGACTAGACTGGCACCGAATTCAAATAGATGAGTGAGTAGCGCTTATTTTAATTTGATATCAGTTTACATTTAGATTTTTTCGAAAATAGTTTGTTTTATTTTAACTGACCTAATGGTGTCCATTTATATGTAACTTACTTAAGATAATTATTTGAAGAGCCTGGTTGGTTAGTAGGTTTATGAAAGAATTGTGACGAGCAAGAACAAGTCAAAACGAAACGTAACCTCACATTTTTTGACCCTGGTTTGGTTAAGCAAAGCGCTGGTTGCCGGATCATCTGGTTTGTTTAGGCAGATTCTTCTCAATAAGGTAGTTTTAAAGGTACCCAGAAGCCTGGAACCTTTAACAAACAACGATGTGAGATGAATCAGTCGCCAAAGACGGCATGAAATATATATTGGGTATATATATATTTCTTGTGTAGGTACTTAATGCAAACCGTAAGTTTTGATTATTACAGAGTTCTGAAATGCATGAATTTCTTTGAGACATCATCATACTAACGTATTTTCACCAATTACATTGTAAGCAGCGACCACGTTAGATACTAAATTAGATAAAATAACTTGTAATTGAATATACAAATGTAATGAACAACCATGATTGCTTATATTTTTGTATTTTATGTAACCCTCGAATCGTCGCGCAGTTTTTAATAACGCGGTCTGTCGCATGGGGTCCCTGAAAACCTCGAAGATCAACTGCATATAAAACCTATTAAAACTTGTATCTTTTAAACTATCTTAATGGTTTATTGTTAAGTGTTTCGATAACAATAAAATACAAAAAGTAAATGAAATATATTAATTTATTTACTGCTTTAATTTATTAATCTACAATTAAGGACATAAATTGAATCATCCAACAAAAACATTTTTTTTTCTTACAATGTAACTAAACTTTCATATTTATTCTATCTACATGAGATTAAATTGAATCAACACACCTAATTATAGTAATATTGAATCGCAATACCAAAAAAACTATAAACTTTTGCCAAACTAATTTGGACTAATTTTCTGTTTCAATACAGTCAGTACATACCACTTAAGTTTGTATGTGTTGGGCATATGTTACCACAGCAAAAGTGGCAGATAGATTTGAATTTTCTATCTGTTTGTCTTGGACAATGAATGCAATTCCTCTTCATTGGGATCATTGATTGGGTGCACATCCCAATCTATATATATCAGATATAGATTGGTTATATATATCCTGAAGCGGAGGTATGAATCGCTTTATATATTATAGAACAAAATCTTTGCATTCTTGCTCTGAATCCGTATTTTGCTCACTCCTTATATCTGGGCATGTTACATCTTCTTTTTCTTCCTCCCCACCGTAAACGTCATCACATTCTTCTTCTAACCAACGTAATATACGTCGTTGTTGTTTTTTGCACATTTTAGAAGTACGTTGTTGTTAAATGTTGTTCTAAAACAATAGGAAAATAAATAAAATACAGGTTACAAAATTAATCAAACATAATACTTATTGTCAATTCAGTTCTAATCACGCGGGTCGTCGGTCGCCTGGGGTCTTTCACAGCTCGCGCGGAGAAAACACATCCATATCTCACTCCGCTGGCGCACGAGCTGAAATCAGCTGCAATACGCACCGGCTTTAATTTAACTTCGGTACCTAAAGTATAGAAATGCGGGCGTGATTCAAAACATATGAATTTTACGTTTTTGTAACACCTAGGCTTTCAAAGACCCCACCCGACGGGCGGAAGGTTAAGATTAAGATTAGATAGAAGTGTGCGTCAAAGTGACCATGACCTTCCACTACCTTTCTGATTAAATGTCGACCGTACCGTGTTCGACCGTAAGTTCATTTCAGATAGTGCATTTTTTGTCTCGTAAAAGGATGATGACTGAGTCAAAAATATATCATTCTAATAAGTTCGTCTGGAAGATTTTGAAAATATAGAGGACACATTATTAAAAATCGACAAAGAAATAGACCATCAAACTTCCGGAGTGGAGGGTTGTGACGTCCAGTCTACATACAAATCGTAAATAGACGTGACGTCAGTCGAAACATCTAAGCAATACCTATATCTTTGTCATTTTTTGTTTTTGAAACAAAAGGCAAGTTTTTTACTGTAGTTCACCACATATAGCCACAAAGAACGATCTACAACCAATTTAGAGGAAGATTTAAAAATCTTACACCCACTGATTGAATCATCTGTCATAGGCGTATAACATCTGTATTCTACTTTGGGTCCCTTCAAAATCTTTCGACTTCACAAAACTAATCAAAGTATTAACTTTAATTTAAAATACCCGACTGCAAAAAACCAACAGTTAAAAAAACTTTACGTAGTAGTACAATATTTTATGCTATATAAAGACACTTGGGTGATTAAGACAAATCTAACGATATCTTAATTGTCAATATCCATCCAGCCGTTTGGAAGATACGTCGGAATAAAGAAATTCACAAACATACAAGATACGCGCGAAAAACATAACCCTTCTTTCAGTCGGGTAAATAGTTTGATTATAGAAAGTATTGTTAATTGATATTACGTGTAGCCAAGCTACACGTATTGTTTATTGCCAAAATGATAATCGTGTTTTTGTTATCTGATTATAATTTAATCAAACTAATTACCTGGTCCAGGTGGTTACAATAGTTACTAGATTATTTAATAGCACGTATTTACGTCAATTGAAAATAAATTACGTCTAGAATAATGTTGAAATTTATCAGTAACTATCTTTTAGTCGATGTTTTGCACATGCGGTACAAAATGTTTTAGACAAAGGTGAAGCGTCAAAGATTTTAAATAGTCGTTTGTAAATAGAAACATTGTTATATCTATCTCAGTATCTACTATCGTAATATCATATACAAGTAATTTAAGACCTTTGTATGGCAACAGAAAGTTTGCTTTTACTACTGACTTTAACGGTTTGGACTAAACTGAAAAAATTTAGTGTAAACGTGTTGTAAGAAATACATAATTTTTTGAGAACTTATGTCATCCACCATCCCACAGTTAGCCAGCATGGTATTCAAAACATTTGTTCAAAAATAACCCTAGGCGGGTACTGTTTTGTTAATTATTGTTATTTTTGAATGTCATTTTTTAAGGTCAAACTTTTTTCAAAACTTTTTTTTATCGATATTGTGATTAATTCTGCTGTTTTCCCAACAGTAGTTTGCGAGTCCACGAGCTTTAAAGTTTAAGTTTTCAGTTTAAGGTTCACTTTAAAGTTTTAACGTGAGAATGAGATGTTACACAAATGTATGTCCTTGGAGGGAATCGAAGCTACAACCCGTGGTTGAGTAAGTATATTCACTACCGAGTGAGCTACTACGCTAGTAAACCAGTATTAGTAATTAATGCAAGGTTGATTATGGAGTTTTCAATGTAATCTTTAAAGATCTTGTTGTAAATGCCAAAATGGGTAGGCCATTTTGGCAAATAAAATTTTTGAATCGTCGTTCATTAGGAAACATGGAGGCTTGTTTCATTTCATGTTCCATGTTTCATTTCTGATATCGTCAAAGAGGAAGAAAACAAAAATAAAAAAACATAGGATGAATAATTTATTTTTTGTTCTATTTCATAACTTTGTAAAAACTATATTCACATATATTTAATAAAACAAATTTTACAATAGTTTTCCTTATCGTATAATCAACGATCTGGATCACGTATTTCTAGTTGGGAGCCAGTAGTTAAAATGGATATTTCCTGTCAGTATTCACACGGTATTCGCCAGTCCTGAAAAAAAAAGTGTAAGTGAGAACTATAGAATAAATTAAAAGGAATCAAATATTTTAGTGCATACAAGTACAAATAGCACAAATAGGCAACTTTTGTTCCCACAGCTAGTACCGCACCGGACTCGGGGCCGTTTATAGCAAGAAAAGAGTCATAATCCACCAGTACCTAAACAAGACCGGGTGTCCGATATCTTTGAATGATGTTCTCGTTTATCTTTAAAGTCAGTTATGAAGACTACTTCGTACATCTGGACTTATTTGAAAAATATTCAAATATAAATTAAACGTTTCTGCTACTACATAGACCACCTCGGTTCCTAAGCCATCTCGGCTAAGCAGCGTATGAGCAGTCTGATTATTTATTAGTTGTACTGTTTTGATAAAATTTTATATCAAGACAAAGATTTTTTCGTAGCATGAAATGTGGCAAAAACACCTTTTTCCTAAGATATTTAAATGGGTAGTATACACCAAAATTTATATTTAGTCATAAGCACCCAATTTTTTTGACTCGCCATAGGGTGTCAAAAATATTATTTTAAAAGAAAAATATTACAATTCTACTAACCCCCATTTTCTAAAGTCATCGTTGCCCATATGAAACTAGTCTCCACGGCACGTATTCAAAGATATTTGTAAGCTGTTAGAGCACTCTGTCGCAATTAAGTGGTTGAACTCGACCGTAGCTGCGAAAAATTCCCAAGCACGGTTGTGGTTGCAAATATTGGTGAGACAGCCAGGCTGGGAGATTCCTCCGTTGGGGAAGAAATCAGCGTTGGCGATGGATGTTTCGATACCGAGACCACCGACGGTGTAGCCACCATCGGTGTGAATGGTTTCAAAGTAGACAGCATCACTGGCACTGAGGCGGTTCGAGTTGTAGCTCCACAGGAGACCAGCGGGATCCAAGCCTTAAATGCCAAAAAAAATAGTTAATTATCCACAACTTCCAACCGTTAAATATCGTATTACCTATTTATTGTAGGTTTTTTAACTACAGGCATGCTACTTAAAATACCTTACAATGACAATTAACCACTCTGTCTTTTTGTACAGAAAATTTTCAATCGGATTTAAATGTAGGTCTAGTTTGGAAATAGCTTTACTTACAAAAAGCATTAGGCTACAATGTGTTTATATTTATTGCCATTAATATTTTTTAACATTGATGCTAAAATTTTTGCATCATAAAATAACGAAACACTACAAGGTTGAAACAACAAAATTATGATAGGAGCGCAAACTGACTTCTCGTGGTAGAAGTTGAGGACAATATTTAAATGGAATCGATTTTTTTAATGTATATTATGGCTTTAAGCTCAACCAACCACATACATAAATGAAGATTATGGGAGTTATTGAAATAAGCATATAAGTTTAGATAGACGTACTAGTTATCCGAGCAACTTTGCCGCCAAGAAATCGGCCAGCGTTTCCAACTACATGCGCTCCCAAACTGAAGCCGATCAGGTGCATGGAGTCATAAGGTGCGCCAGTCACAGAGTGGAGGAACTCAAGGAACTGTCCCAGACCACGGCCTATGTCAGGTACTCCGCTGACGGCTGTAACGTAACCAGATAGGGCCAACCGACGCCAGTCCAGAACTATGATGTTCACGTCGCTCTTTCCCAAGTAAGCTAAAAAAATACACACCCAATTTTAATTCTTTATGTTTCTCAATCTGCTACAGGTACCTACTATATACAACTCATTCATGACACCTAAACGAGCTCAATTGGATCTGTCTTTAAATACATAATATAAATTTGTTGATTTTCAGGGTCAGCATCAGCAACCCCCTAAATGTTGGGAACATTTAGTGGAGAGACTCTGGATATTTTCTCGCAAGGTCAGAGAGTCAAAGTCATAACACTTCAAGTTAGTGGCATTACCCAAAGGGTAAAACGGGACCCTATCATTAAGACACTGCTGTCTGCCCGTCTGTCTGGCTATAGTTATGTGACTAGATTATAATATTTTCACAGATGTTGTGTAAGTATTTCTGTTGCCCTTAAAACAACAAATGCTAGAAACCAGAATAAAATAGATATTTCATAGGACTCCCATACAACAGACATTATTTTTTGCCGTTTTATAGAAAATGATCTGAAAACTTACTTGCGCGAGTCCGATTCGTACTTGGCCGGTTTTTAACGGATGTTTTACTTACCATCTCTAATGACGGGGTTGATGTTAGTATTCTGGTTACTCAGCCAACCGTGGACGACGATGGCTGTGGGCAAGCGAGGGTTGAAGTTTGAGGAGGTGATGGATTCTCGGTTGTTGATGACTAGTGTTTGGGCAGAAGTGGGATTGCGCCTGAAATAAAAAATAAAATTTCATTAACACAAAGAATAACTAAAAGCGTGTCCAATCACTATTCCCACATTATCCTGGACGATGTTTTAAATGTTGCTTGTTATATAATAATTGTGAATTTTCCAAATTTAATGAATTTTTCTAGTCCAAATTTGTCAATATTGCTAGATGGTTTGGTTTAGCTAAGTTGACCTGTTGATATGAAATTTTTATTTTACGGATAGATTCTTGATAAATGTATCCAATGGTAATGATATTTTATATCAACCATCTTGATTTTGATAGATATTAGACAGCAGTAGAATATTTAAAGATTTAAATAAGTAGATAGAAATACACTTATTATTGTTCACGCCAAAATGAAAGCAGATACTTCTACAAACAAAGAAAATAAATAAAACACTAAATAAAATCTCGGTAACATCAAGATAAGAATTAACAAATTGAATTACTCTTGTTTAAATTTGAAATACGATTTGATGTATTGAGAGTTCAATTGCATAGATACTATTTATTGATTTAACTTTTAATTTGTTTGCTACAATCTGACTACTTTGAGAAATTATTTAGGCTCTGCAAATTATGCTACGATAGGTATGTAATCAATGCTTAATCTGCACTTCGATATTGAGGTGAAAATAAAGTTGTAGATAAATAAATATAATAGTTATTTACTTTGTATACAGAAGATATAAGTTGTCAGCTGAGTTTCTGGCCAGTTCAGTAAGAAGTTGTACGTCAGGAGTCTCTTCCAGGTCAACTTCGTGCATCAACCCATCGCCGTCCGGGAACTGGATGAACCTGGGGTAGGGCTCACGAGATAACTCCTCTACTGGCACCGCAGATGCGATGTATACTGAAAAGTTTTACACAATATATTCATTTTTTAATGAAAACAAATATTTCTGGATATTTCTCGCATAATACTTTGTAGCCCCAAACTAAGCAATGCTACTACGAGTATTACTGTTATATGCTACTATTAATTATCTACTATTACTAAGGTTTTACGATTCAGTTAACCGATACTCATGATATGTACTTATGATATGTAGAAACACTTAGATAAATAATTTATTTTCTTCGAAAAAACAAAAAACCGATTTAAATTTAAAATTAAATTCAGACATTCCACCAAATTCAATAGGAAGTAATCATTGAGTATGTAATCGAGGGAACGAAATTATTTATTTATTGTTTTGTTTTCATATTACATAAACCATTACTTACACCGATATCAACAAAATTTATATGAGACCACCTGTAAACTATGATCTACCAAAAAAAAAAAAAAATATTCACGATTGGTGGAGGTGTCGCGTAACATAGATACACATATAAAAAAAATTACAATCGAATAGAGATCCTCGTTCTTTTTCGAAGGTTAAGCGGAGTTAGAAACAAACTGAACGACTAACCTAGCTAACCTATTTAACTAACTTAGTAAATTTCGAAAAAAATATTATTATACTAGACAGCGAAGTTTTGGAAAAAAACATTATATTATTTGTAATATAATGGATGTTTCCAGTTTTATTATTTTTACAGGTTTAGTGGCAGTAAGCACACGGTTCGCTTGATGGTAAGCGGTAGTAGTCGCTTATGAACGTCTGTTAAACCAGAAAAGACGCTGACAATGTTTAGCCAGCCTAGCCTAATACACTTTTATTTAGTTTATTCCTTGCCAAATAGTAATGTGCAAACAGAGTGTTTGCAGATAAATTATAGGCCATAGAATTATATCTCTGAGCGACGGGCGCAGGGCAGTTATAGGTAATAATTTGTACTTTTCATGCGTGACAATGTGCTGTAATGGACAGGCGTGTTATTTACCTGCATCTGCATTTATTTTATACATCTGGCATATATTTGGCTTATATTTATATCCTGCTCGTCTTGTTGCACTACACTTTTAAAAAAATTGTGTTGCGACTTTTTTGCAGCATGTCCTTGGGGAGAAAGATACTTTTGTAGGTTATAAATATCTTATTTTACAGTTCTCAAACCCAAACAGTACAGCAAATATAGAAGCTGTTATTACTTAATAGCCGAAATATGATGACTTAAAAAGAGGAAAATTAAATATACCTATTTTGATAGTTGTAAATACCATGCAATGAATTAAGATTATGTGTGTTGTTTTATGATAATGGAAAAGTGAAAACTGATTAGATTTTCCCGAATTTGCACGATGACGTCACCGTTTCTTTTGTACCTGGCCACAGTCAGGTTACAATGTGTTTAAATGTTTAAGAAACACCCATGGTTACTTATCGTTTAGCACGTGCGATTTACAACCATAAGGTCGTACGTAGGTTCAAATCCCGCAAGCATCTCCTATTTTTTCTTTTTCAACTGTTTGGGGTTGTATTTAACAGTGACGGGAAAGCATCGTGAGGAAACCTCTTATTACTTTTGGCAGAGTCCGCCTGGGGAAGGACCACACTTTTGCCAGTTATTCTATCGCCAAGCAGTAGTGTGCAAACATTACTGTGTTCCGGTTCGAAAGGTAATGTTTCCAGAGAAATTACAGGGCTTAGAGATATAACAACTTAAATCTCTGGGTGACGAGCGCAGTGCAGGGCTAGGTAATGATTTGGACTCTTCATGTTCCAACAGTTGCGTGTCACTGTGCTGTTATGTTGCAGGCATGTTGCTTACCATCAGGCAGATGTCCTGCTCATCTCGTCACTCTTTATTAAAAAAAAAATATAACCAGCGTGTTCCATAAATCTTTCGAGGTCAGTCATCATCCTCTAACCCGTAACGGTCCAGTATGGTGGATTATGGACTTGACTCCTTGTTATAGACGGCATTGAGTTTTATCAGGGGGAACATATAGTGGGCTGCTTATGATGATATTTAATGTACTGGTTTCGTATGTGGAAATTTAGTGAGATAGGAGTTAGAAGATTCTTCCCACAGGTAAGAATCTGTAAGCACTATTGTGATCCACTTTGAAAGGCGACGCTGGCAGAGTGATCAGAGATTCTTTGTGTTCGGCGGTAGACTCAATTGACAAAGGATTTTAGTAGTTCTAGTTAAAATATTTAATCTGTGCTGTGTCGGACATTCGTGGCATCATGTGTATGCTTGATTTACATGAAATATTTTAGAATATATAGTCGGAATAGTGATATCATTCAAGTGAGAATTTTGGTATATGTACCATCTGCTTTTTAGAGATTTCGAGATGTTCATCTTAGTGTAAGATTTTTTAAAGATAATTTTATTATGTACCCATGTAATAATGTTGGCCTATGGGACAAATGTAACCAAACCTAGATATTGAGTTAGGATAGAATGCAGAAAAAAATACCAATGATTACTATGAGTTTTGACAGATGTATGCCCTAGAAAGATTAAGCTATTGGATGACGAGTAAAAACTAAATAAATTATACACACACAAACTTTTTTACACTACCCCAAACTAAAGGTGCGCTTACACGAGGGCAATAATTGCTCGGCGACACGAATGGACCGATCCGGAGCAATTAATGGAGCAATTAAACGCAATTTCGCTTCGCGGCGATATTGCTTCTAATTGCTCCAGATATTTCATATTGCTCAATGTCGCCGATACGAATTGACGAATATCCAATGGGCTTGGAAATTCCTAGCAATTTTTGTATATATCTCATTCGCACTTGTTTGTTTTGCGGCTTGCCGTCTTGCTTCCGCGGGGAGAGCGAGAGGTCGGGTGGCGCTACAAGCCGCCGCAGCAAGAACAATGTCGTCCATAGCACAGTAAATACATAACAGTAGGTTATCTAAGGCCGCCCGCCGAGTTTTTAGCCTACTCTTGCGTTCATCCCTAGGGTTGTCACTTTTACTTTTAGTTAATATTTTCGAACAAGCAGCACTTGATCTAAATTTATGCAACAAAAAGCATATTATGATTGAATATTTTACCAATTTATACATTTAGTAAAAATAAAAAGCCTTTATTCACGTAACATTTATTAGAGAGACGAACTTCTTAGCATTCCATGGATTCACCGTGCGGGTGCCGGGTCAGAATCAGAATCAGATACAAAACTCACCTATGGTTAACCTATGGTCACTCACTTTGCATTTCTAAATTCATGGCGTGCACTTTGTAACTATCATTTTCGTCTTGTTGTAGAAAGGTTTTTACCATGTCTCGGTCTTCCCTTTTCTTTCTCGCACCCAACCCAGCTGTATTTACTTGCGCACCTGCCATAAATTGCCTTTATTTACTTACCATATGCTTAATGTACAAACAAACCTGACTAGGTATGTAAAGCACTCACAATTGCAACAGATGAGAAAATAGTTTCTACTATTGGTCGCGTGACTCGCTTGAAAATTCAAAAAAGATTCGGAATCCTTTGTAAAATCATCGTCAAATGAACTAAACAAAAAGTAAAATAGACCTTATTGCACAGTATCTAAAGTATGTTTGTGAATGATATTGGCGATGCCGAAAGGCGAAACTAATGTTCGGCTTTTTCTTTGTTCAAAGCCGCCTTTGCATTTGCAATTTTTAGGAAAAGCAACCTAATTGTTCAAAGCATAAAGTACATTGCTAATGCTGCCATACATGTGACGATCCATCTTTTGGTCAGAGCCGCTTTGCGTTTGTTTAATATTTCCATCTATAGGTACTCTATTCAAATAAATAAGTAACTTAATCATTTTTGTAGTGGCAGGACTCTTGGCAGAGTCTACCTGGGGAAGTACCACACCTTTGCCAGTTATTCTACCGCCAAGCAGTAATGTACAGACATTACTGTGTTCCGGATTGAAGGGCAATGATTCCAGAGAAATTACGGGGCTTAGAGATACAAAATCTTAGATTTTCGTCCATGTGTACAGATATTACTGTGTTCCGGTTTGAAGGGGAATGTTTCCAGAAAAATCACAGGGCTTAGAGATTTAACATCTTAGATCTCTGGGTGACGACCGCAGTGCAGTGCTAGGTAATGATTTGGACTCTTCATGTTCCAATAGCTGCGTGTCACTGTGCTGCTATGTGGCAGGCATGTTGCTTAACATCAGGCACATGCCCTGCTCGTTGACTCGGCTACGCTATTAATAAAGCAAATAAACTGTGAAATAAACAATAATACAATACCTACCACATTTTCTAATAAGATTTAAGTATAAGTAGGTACTTACATTTCTGTTTCAGTAGGAACCATGAAGAATGATAAATCCGGGTTTGCGAAATCGTTATTGAGGCACCCGAAAACACCACAATATCTTTTTCCCCTTTTTGAAGTCATGATACTCGTTATAATTATTAATATTATGGTAAGTGGCCGGCGAGAGTTGACGAACGCGAGCGGTCATGTAACTTACGGACGTGCTCACAGTCGCGCTGCACGGCCCCTACTGTCGCCGCCATAGCGCGCCATATATTATGCTAGCGTGTGCGTGAAATCGCGTGCCGACACGGCGCGCGGCGCGCAAGCACACATTCAAGCCGAGAGCGGCACGTTTGTATGAAGATGTTTTACTGTTCTTTACTGTGTCCATAGCGAGCGAATAATAAAATGCTCGTGTAGGACAGTATTGCCTAGTTGATGAAGTTGCGCGATATCGCTCAATATTGTATTGCGCAGTATTGATGCTTGTTACCGTTGCCGTAAATTGCTTGATGTAGTCGTGACGTCATAGTTGACTGGAATTGAGCAATTTTATTCGCCCGTATAAGCGCACTTTAAGCAAGACTTGACATAAGGTGCGCTTATACGAGCGACTAAAATTGCTCAATTCCAGTCAATACTCGTCAACTATGACGTCACGACTACATCAAGCAATTTACGGCAACAAGCATCAATACTGCGTATTGCATATAGAATTATATTGCGTATAGAAGCGTCATTTCAAAATTTCATCAAATGTTGATCCGTAATTGTTTTGTTAAACAACAAATACCAACATTACCCAGTACTTACATTTTAGAAGCTGCCATGTTCGTTAAGAAGCACCCTAGCTAGCTTATTCACGTTTAACAGCAACCCCCGACGTAAATGTCAGAGACTAGAAATAATAAAAAAAAGTGGCCAAGTGCGAGTTGGACTCGCCCATGAAGGGTTCCGTTGTAGCAACTAACATAATATACATAGTACACATAGTTCTTGTAGTTCGTTGTAACTTTGGTCGTAGGTTTGACGAAAAAAAAATTTTTGAGTTTCAGTTCTCGGTATGACACAACCTTAATCTGTATTCATTAATTATTAGTCAAGTTTTTTCATAGCAAATTTTAAAATTTAAATGTGAAGGCATGAGTCTGTAATGAACTATAAGAATAGGAATAATTTATTTACACACAGAAAGTTACATCACACACAAAAACTTCACAGGATAGCAGAAAAGGTTGACAATATCATTACAGTATTTGTGTATATAAAAGACGTTTAGCGGGCCCCAAACTAAGCACCGAGCTTGTATCTTGGGGTCCTGGTGCGAAGTAATATAAATCTTCCTGGGCTGAAAACTAAGTTGCAAGGTGAAAATTTACAAGTTATGCATTCACGGTTAAGCTGTGAAGTAAAAATAAATGCATGATGATAATAATAGCAATAGCTACCTCATCTCTGCACCATAGTTAGTGGTTATATAATTTTTAGTTGAAAATACCGCGGAGAATACTCTCAGTTTCTTCATATGACAGCGTAAACAGTAGATCTATAGTAGATCTGTAGAACTAATAGTATACTTTCCAGAGTTCACCTGGGAAAGTATCATAATTTACCAGTATTATAGTTGTCCCGCCAAGCAGTCATGCACAAATAATTCAGTATTTGGCTTAACTTTGTATTTTAATTTCAATGCAATTTTTATTTGTTTTAGTGCTGCAATAGTCCGCCCCTGGTCCAGTATGCAACCCGGTAAGATCCAGAATGCAACCCAGAACCAGGTGGAGGAGTGTAGTGCGACGAGATATATGAAGGAATGCGAGCTGTGCGATGATGATGTCGTACAGAGCAAAGTGGAGAAGTAAAAGTAGGAAGGCTGACCCTGCCACCATGTGGGATAAATATCCAGGAAGAGATAGTTTTATTTGTTTTAGTATGTTCATTTTCTTTTATGAATTTCTAGTATAGTGCAATCCTAAACAGAACTTTCAAATTCTTTGTTAATATTACAGTGGTAGTATTGAGTTATTTTTGTGCTTAGTGTAAGATCACACTCACAGAGTATCTCTCTACTTAGTCTGTGACACTAAGTAGAGAATGTCCCCCCTGTGTGGGAGGTGGCGAGGGAAGCGAGCCGGCGACCTCCGTAGTAGAGCGCAGCCCGAGTATGGAGAAGCAACACTCAGGGTTGACCGCAGATCTTCCGGCCGGAGCCCACCCGAAGTCAAAAAGTGCATATTTCTGAGGTGTACCGTCTGCTTTTCTCAATGTGTGCCTTTAAACATTATGCTAAGTTATATTTATGCTATATGAACATGGTTATGTATGTTACGTATTGTTATGTATGTTATGTATAAATATGGTGATGTGTTTAAACATTATGGCAAGTTATCTTTATGCTGTATATGGTTACGCTAGTAAACACTATGCGAAAACAGTTATGCGTTTAGTTGTTATGGTAAATTATCATTACTTCGTAAAACTTTATGCCTTCTTAAATTAGTATATAAAATGTTTTGCTACCACATAGACCTTCTTGCAATTGCTAAGGCGGCCCCTGGTGAGTTGTACATTGCGCGAGGAAAATTTGACCAACAGCTCATGCTGTCAAATTTTAAGCGAGGCTAAGTGAAGAGAAGTGGAATAATAACAGACTAGGATGTTTTTCTCGTGTAACTGTGTGTAAGACAACTTCTCTCTAACTCAACTTCACTTTTTATCCAACCATTCACTCCACTTCAAATCAAACTTCTACTATCAATCACCGTTAAATTGTTAATACCGTTCGATTATAATAAAAAGTGGGAGATTATATTTCTGCGGCAGCTTAGGTTGGTTTTTTATGCAACATGATTAACCTGTTAGGTTATAAACCGGTGATAAGTATTTACAATTTTACGGCGACGTGTCCAACAACAAAAACGAAAACCGTGTTCAATACTACAAGTTTGTGCTAAAGTAGTTAGTAGTGAGACTCCAGGAAAACAATAAGTCAAGAGCTTTACATACATGTTGTTTGTGTGGGCTCTTAACGATATCAGTCAGGGGTGAGGCTTATCGTGTATTTCGTTATCTTTGCACGATTTATCAGTTAATTACGTACTACTTATCATGACAACAATATGGATTAGTTAAATAAATCAAAACTGCTAATATGATAGTAGCATTTAATTCATATAAATATCCAAAAACAATGTCCTTATTGAGCAAATTAAAAACACTTATTTATTGAGTATCAAGGTTAGCCAAATTCAGTCCATGGATTTATTTACAATGTTTTTGCTTGAACACAGTTTTAAGCAACAAGATAGTATTCTTGTCAACGTTGAGCATACAAAATTACTTTATCTCAATCGATTTGTACGAAAACTCCCATTACAATTATAGAAGTGCCATCACAAAACATTTGTTATGAATATTAATCTTAATTTAAAACGGATATCTTCTTCCAGTATCCAATCGGTACATTCCAGATCTGTAAAGAAAAATACATAATTTACTTATGAGATTTAAAAAAACGTTTGATAATCACAAAATATATTTTTTTTAATCTTTTCAAATAAGTAGATGGAAATTGAAGGACGAGAGCATAGCTATTTGAATCGCAAAACATATTTTTTTGTCGTAGAAAAAATAAAACATAACTTAACAGGTTAATGTTCTGAGCCGTGGTGGCACAGTGGTTAGAATGTACGATTTCACAATTGTGACCGTAGGTTCGTACCTATCGTATCTTACTTGCATCTCTGAGTAATTTTTTTTTTTCAGTTTGAGGAGGAAACTTAGAGTGGACTGCTAATGCGAATAAATGTTATCTTGACGTATAATTAGTTATGGATAGTGCCTGAAGATTTTCGCATGATAATACAGTGACATTGGCTGATATCATTTAATTCATGAAGTTTGAGGAATAATGCGGTCAAAGCCATGCTTTAAACTATTATTTAAATATACATACCCAGATTTTCTCAAATCGTCATTGCCCATGTTGAGCCTAGAACCACGGCAAGTGTTCCATGTAATCTGGAGATTAGTAGTACACAGCTGTCCGACGAGATGGTTGTGGGTAACGGTGGCCGCAAAAAGTTCCCAGGCACGGTCGTGATTACAGAGGTTAGTGAGGCATCCAGGCTGGGAGATACCGCCGTTGGGGAAGAAGTCAGCGTTGGCGATAGCAGTTCCGATACCGAGACCACCGACAGTGTAACCGCCGTCAGTGTGAATGGCTTCAACGTAGACACCGTCACTAGGACGCAAGCGGTTGCTGTTGTAGTTCCATAGAGGACCAGCGGGATCGAGACCTTAAAACAATTAATGCCAAAATAAGTATTTTGTAAAACAAACCGATATGAAAATAATTGTAAATATACCACATTAACAGAATAAATCTGATGTTGTAAATATGAGAATATTCGATTTTCTTTTAGCGCAGTTTAAGGTGGCATTTTACAACAATGCAGACAGTTTTTTGTGATATTGGATTTCAAAGCTGTAGAATTTCGTTCATTATTACTTACTAAAGAAAAACATGGCTTACCAGTGACACGAGCAGCTCTGCCACCCATAGCACGACCAGCGTTGCCAACGATATGAGCGCCCAAACTGAATCCAACCAAGTGCATAGACGTGAATGGAGCACCAGTGGCCTGGTTCAGGAAGTTCATGAATTGACCCAAGCCTTGTCCAACGGCAGGAACACCTCGAGCTGCTGTGGCGTAATCAGACATAGCGAGGCGTCTCCAGTCCATGACGATGACGTTGCAGTCACTCTTGCCGAGGTATGCTGTAATGTAAAACGATGGGATTGATGACGAGTTGTTAAAAAAACAAGCTTTTGTTGAACCAAAACTACATTTTTTTGCTATGTAAATCACTCTATGTCGGAAATTTATCAGATTAGGTCCTATCATAAAACTGAAAATAACTTTTGGTTATTAGAAATGTTATTTTACATGGTATTTTAGGACCACTTTTGTAGTGGTAGGACTCTTGGCAGAGTCCGCCTGGGGAAGGACCACACCTTTGCCAGTTATTCTACCACCAAGCAGTAATGTGCAAACATTACTGTGTTCCGGTTTGAAGGGCAATGTTTCCAGAGAAATTACAGAGCTTAGAGATAAAACAACTTAGATCTCTGGGTGACGAGCGCAGTGCTGTACTAGGTAATGATTTGGACTCTTCATATTCCAATAGCTGCGTGTCACTGTGCTGTTATGTGGCAGGCATGTCGCTTACCACCAGGCACATGTCGTACTCGTCTCGTCACTCTTCATTTAAAAAAAAAACTTGAATCATGTAATTTTGTGTACACTTCAACATTAGATAGATGAGATTATTATCTTGAGAGGCCTGATTATAGTCCACAACACGATACAAAGTTACATAGTACATTTGTAAGTACTAAGGCAAAAGTAGTCGTATTATATTCATTATTGGAACTATTTGTCTGAAGAAGTACATTTTTTTTTATAGCATAGAGTGACGAGACGAGCAGGTCATGTGCCTGATGGTAAGCAACATGCCTGCCACATAACAGCACAGTAACACGCAGCTATTGGAACATGATAGTCCAAATCATTACCTAGCACTGCACTGCGCTCGTCACCCAGAGATCTAAGATATTATGTCTCTAAGCCCTGTAATTTCTCTGGAATCATTGCCTTTCAAACCGGAACACAGTAATGTTTGCACATTACTGCTTGGCGGTAGAATATTTGGCAAAGGTGTGGTACTTCCCCAGGCGGACTCTGCTAAGAGGCCTACCACTACTAAAACATTCACTTTTCCAGTTATGTGGTAATTTTTCCAGAAGGACAATATTTTCAGAAAAAATAACAGTGTCAAAAAACAGATGGTAGCCTAGAAGAATGCATAGGCTCTTTTTTATCCCGTCAAAATAACAAAAACGGAAACAACGTGAGTAAAACCGCTGAGCGCTGCTTGTATTATGTATACGTAATGAGTGACGAGCGTAGTGAGGTACTAGAGAGTGATTTGGTGTCTTCGTTTTCAAATGGATGCGTGACATTTTACTGTCAGGGGCAGGCGTGTTGCTCACCATCAGGCGTAAGTTTTGCTCGTCCGGCACTGTTGCAATAAAACAAAAACAACGAAAGTTTATCGGCGTTTTGTTAACTGGATTTATTGATGTATCAAGCAAAGAATTAATTTGAACTTACCATTACGGATGGTCGGGTTGATGCTGGTATATTGGTTGCTGAGCCAGCCGTGGACGACCACGACAGTGGGAACATTGGCGTTGAAGTTGGAGCGGGTGACGGAAGCGGCGTTGTTGATGGTCAAGGTTTGAGACAGACGAGGATTGCGTCTGCAAAAACATCACAGTACTTGTTAAATCTAAGCTCATTAATCACGAGTATAATTTTGTAGTGGTAGGACTCTTTGCATAGTTTTTGTTATTGGAATGCCAAAATTAAAAATTAAATTAAATATATAGTTTCAAATAGCCGCCAGTATGCTGGACTCGTTTCCGGCTAGTAGTGGGCTTGATCATGTTTATTATCTATATACCTCCAATGGTCTGTGGATAATTCAGAATGTGCTTAGTGTAAGTAGTTTGGTATGTAGTGTACTGTAGTTCTCATAGCATTTTAGTTTTATCAATAGAGAATCTGCCTGTTAAAAAAAGTTTTAAGTATTTTATTATATTTAAAACTTTTGTTTTTGGTTTCTTTTTTTTGTTGTAATTGTTTTCTTTTTTTTTTAGTTCAGATTTAACATTCGAAAATAATGCAAGTCCAAAATGTGTACTGTGGTTTTAAAATCTACCAATCGATTAGGTTACCTGGTAAATAGAAGGTATTCGTTATTTGCCGGATTCCTAGTGATTTCATCAAGAAGCTCCATATCAGGTTCGGCCTGAAGGTCTACATCATGTAGGTTGCCTTCGCCATCAGGGAACTTGATGTAACGAGGGTAGTCGTGCTCGAGGCTGTAGAGCTCTGGCTCAGCCACAGGCACGGCAGATGCCAAATAAGCTGAAAGAGAAATTCATACATGTCTTTAAATATTCAATAGACCACTTTATTGTGACCAGGTGATCGAGTGACGTTACTTGGGGTGTCACGTTAGTGAACCTATGAGGTTTAGGTGGGAGAGGTAGATGAAGGTGGAATGATAAACAGTTATAAAACAAGTATATTAAAGAAATAAATAAAGATTGAATAGGATAAAAAGAAAGAAAACGTAACTTAAAATGAGAAAATTTCGAAATTAATTATCTTGAAGGCCAGTGAGTAAATGCTTCCCAACAGGTTTCCTGGATGTAGTTGTGATCAGTCTGGGCTCGCAGATGTCCACGAGGAGGGCTCCACCTAGCACGGTAGAGATCTCTTGCCAGCAGTCCCCGTGGATGTAGCTGCTTCCAAACGAAAAGGGCTCCACTCAGCACGGTAGAGCTCCCTGTCAGCAGTCTTCGTGAAGGTAGTTGCTTCCGGCTCCACCTAGCACGGTAGAGCTTCTCTGCCAGCAGTCTTCGTGAAGGTAGTTGTTTCCGGCTCCACCTAGCACGGTAGAGCTTCTCTGCCAGCAGTCTTCGTGGAGGTAGTTGCTTCCGGCTCCACCTAGCACGGTAGAGCTTCTCTGCCAGCAGTCTTCGTGGAGGTAGTTGCTTCCAACAGTTTTCAGGGTGTAAGTACTTCCAAGTTATTTCAAGGGATGTGATCGTTGAACGATAGTGGCTCTCAGCCGTTTAGACCTTTCAAGGTTTATTACTGATCTTGATCGCTTGGAAGTCTTTTGTAGGTTAATGTTCTTCTGTTGGAAGCTGATTTCTCACTGACCTTCTCAGCCGATGAGATTCATAAAGTAAACTTTTGATGATTTGAATCTGGAGAAAATAAACTTTATTTTAATATTGACAATTCAAAGAGGATTAATTCTAAAAACTATACAACCTTATGAAAAAGAGTAAAATTGCTAAGTGACAAATAGTTTTTTGACATGTTTACATTATGTAAACAAACTAAATTTTTGGAAAAACGTAATTATTGTAGATTTAGAATAAGATATATGATACAAGAAATATATCACAATAATCAGAAAATTATTGTCCATCGAATGAACACAATTAAAAGGGAATTAATGATATGAAAATTTTGGTATGTAAATATCTAAGAATTCTATGGATAGATGCTAGTTTTGAGATGAAAATAGTGGTAAAATGTACATTTACATATTGTAATCAATATGTAATGTTACATTATTCCCCACGACTGCGGAAATTTTACGCTTCTGTAAAATTTGGTAAGAATTTCTAATGGGTTTAAGAGAGGTATTACCTTCACACAAACAAATTCATTCACGTAACCTTTCAAGTCTTTCACTCATCACTTCCATTCTGTTTGGGTGTAAGTTCACATTCAATGACGAACACTCAAAGCATACACTCTCGGCGATGGCAGGCTTTTTTAAAGAGTCATCGACCGCTCTAATAGTCGGCTTATTTAAAGAGTTATCACCCGCTCTATGGATAGAAGAAATAAGGATGATAAAAGGGATGAACATAGGGCTTGATAGTTAGGCTTATTTATAGAGTTATCATCCGCTCTTTATAAGGGAAAAAAAAAAGTAATTAAGGGTGAGCATAAGGGCTCAAAAGCTAACATGAGCGGTAGGGCTCAAAAGATATCTTGAACGTTAGGGTTCAAGATAAGAGTATGAGTTTAGTGTTCATACAAATTCCAAGAGTTGGTTACTCATTGGTTAAAGAGTTAATGAGTTTAGAGCTCATTAACTTGAGAAAGTAAAAAAACAAAAGACCACTAAGTCTTGGGTAACGTTTAAATACGTTAAAAATACTAAAGAGTAATTAAAATAATGGAGGTTAATGTAATGTTAGTAAATGTAATGTAAGTAAATGTAGTAAAAGTTAAAGGGATGATAAAAAATAAAGAAAATTAAGAAACGATGGCTTATCCTTTTATATCTTTGATATGCCATTTGCCAGTGATACCGTTAGCATCTTCTAAAATGTAAACTAAAGGGGACAATTTATTTATGATTTTAGATTTTATAAATTTTGGAGCTAATTTAGCACTAAAATAGGTGGCAGCGTTACTTTGAACATAATTCTTACGCCAAACAGTATCACCAACATTAAATTCCTTAACAGAACGACGTAAGTCATAATGAGCACTGTTTCTAGCATGTGCTCTTAAAAGTTCAAGATGTACTTTATCAAAAGTAGAAGAGAGAAGACCAGAATTCAATGCATAAATATCCCGAGGCAAGAAAACTAACTCTTCTATGTTTTCAGTTGGAGTATAAAGAGATCCACAAGGGATAATTTCTCTACCAAACACTAAAAATGATGGAGAGTAACCAGTTGTTAGGTTAACATTACAATTCATTGCGAACTGGATCTTCGGCAGGAAGATATCCCAGGATCTATGATCGTCACCGACTAAAGAAGCCAAAGCTGTAACAATAGTTTTATTGTAACGTTCAGTGGGATTACACTGTGGATGATAAAAAGGAGAATAAAAGATAAAAGGAACCTTGTATTTATTGAGAAAATTATTAAATTCATGAGATTGAAACTGAGAGCCATTGTCCATTATTATAGTTTGAGGAGTACCGTGGACTAAAAATACACAGTTTTCTAGAATGTCAATAATAATAGACGCGGTAGCCCGTTTAATTGGAAAAATTAAAGTATATTTAGTAAAGTTACAGTTAATAACCAGTATATATTGATTACGTTTTCTAGTCATTGGAAGAGGACCCATTAAATCTAAAGAAATAGATTGAAATGGTCTAGAGCAAATTTTTGGTTTGCCCATAAGTCCGTAAGGAGAATGATTAGGATGTTTATAAGACAAACACGTGTCACATTTATTAATGAAATTTGTAATGTCTTTAAAAATTCCAGGCCAATAATATAATAAAGAGATTTTCTTGTAAGTCTTGAAGATTCCAAGATGAGGTTCTTGAGGAGTACTGTGATTGTTGATAATTATGGCAGCTCTTTCACTTGGTAGAGGAACTTCTTTCCAAATGAAATCTTCATTAATTTCATTAGAAGAGTGAATACAACGAAAGAGTTTATTATCTCTAACATGATAATTAGGATAACTATCGGGATTAGAGTTACAGGCGAGAAATATCTTGTTGTAGTGTTCTAGATCACGATCGACGACAGGATTACTTGTAGAGATGGGATTGATTCCTTGAATTCCAGAATCTTGATTTGTAGATCTAGAGAGAAGATCAGGAACAACATTATCTTTACCCTTCTTATGTTTCAAAATAAAATTGAAGCAGGATAAACGGAGAGACCATCTAGCAAGTCTTCCCGAAGGATTTGATAAGTTTTGAAACCACTTAAGAGCAGCATGATCTGTGTAAATAGTGAATAGCATCCCGTTGTCTAAGTAGCAACGCCAATGTTTCAGGGCCGTAATAACTGCAAGGGTTTCACGTTCAGTGGTAGAATAGTTTTGTTGGTGCTTGTTAAGAGCTCTGCTCATGTATGCAATCACAACTTCTTGATCATTTTGGTGTTGAGTCAGCATTGCGCCAATACCATAGTTTGATGCGTCACAATGAACTGAAAATGGAAGATTAAAATCTGGGCAGGCAAGAATAGGAGCTGTAACCAAAACTTCTTTAAGTTTTTGAAAAGCCAAAGCAGCATCCGTATTCCAGAGAAACTTAGGTGCATTTTTCCCAGAGCACGTCAATCTATTAAGAGGAAATGCAATAGTGCTGAAGTTTGGAATAAATCTTCTGAACCAACTGCAAGTGCCAATGAATCTTCGAACTTCTTTTCTGTTGGTAGGTACAGGATATTCAAGAATTGATTTTATTTTTTCAGGATCAGCTCGTAGACCAAATTCATCCACGACGAAACCAAGATACTTGAGTTCCTTTCTAAAAAATTGAGTCTTTGTAAAATTGATAGTTAGGTTAGCAAAAGATAATTTTTCGTGAACTTTCACTAACAGAGAGATATGTTCTTCGAAGTTTTCACTAATTATAATTATATCATCTAAATAACAAAATACCTTGTTTTCAAACTCTGGAGTGAATAACATATCCATCAGCCTTTGTTGAGTTGCCGGCGAGTTGGTTAATCCGAACGGCATAACTGTGAACCTGAACATACCTCTTCCAGGTACATAAAAAGCAGTCTTGTCTCTATCAGCGACATCTAGCGGAATTTCCCAAAATGCTTTAGCAATATCGATGCTAGATAGATATTTCGCATTTCTGAGGTTATCCAAAATTTCACTAATCAGTGGTAGGTTATAAGCATCACGACGAGTGATAGAATTGAGTTTTCTGCTGTCTACGCAAAAACGCCATTCGCCATTTTTCTTCGGAGTGATGATTACTGGAGATTGCCAAGGACTTTCACTTTTTTCAATCACTTTCCATTGTAGCATTTTGTCAACTTCGTTGATTAAAGCTTTTTGTTTTTCAGGAGATAATCGATAACATCTCTGTTTGAAAGGAAGAGCATCTCCAGTGTCAATTTTGTGAGTTATGAGATTAGTCAAGCCCAGTTCTCCTTTTTCTTCAAAAGAAATAAGTTTGAAGCGTTGAATAATGTCGTCCGCAATAATCTTCTGGTTAGACGATAAGTTATCATACGGTAACACTAATTTATTTTCTGAGATAGATTGGCAATTATGTTCAGATTTAATCAAAGAGGAAAGAACTTTTGGTAAAAGATTAAATTTTTGCCAAAAATCGATTCCTAGAATTAAAGATGGTGAAATCTCAGGAAAAACATGGGTCCTGATACAATGCGTTTGGTTATTAAACTGTATAGGTAAGTCAAAGTAACCCAAAGAATTGATTTTTTCGTTATTAGCTGTAGAGACGGTAATAAAATCTGACTTAAAAAGTTTGTAACCGAGTTTAATTATTTCTAGATGAGAGTTATTTCCCAAGATAGTTATAGAACTACCCGAGTCTAATAACCCAGAAATAGATAAGTTATTAATTTTAATATTGATGAAAGGTCGTTTAAAATCAATTTCATTAGAGTAAAGAGTTGAAGAAATTTTGTAACAAGAGAAAAATTTTTTAATAGTTTCTAACCAATTTTTCCAGTCATCAATATCAAATTTACTTTTTAAGTCATAGTTTAGTTTTTTGAATTAGATTTAGAACATTTAGGGCAATCAGGAGTTCTAAATCCTTTCAGACCGCATTTAAAACATACAGTATAATGAGGTTCTTTACATGTTTTTAAGTTATGATTTGTTGTACGACAACGTACACAAAATAAATTAGAATTTGTCATAGAATTAGACTGTGTATTTTTAGAGACGGTGTTTACTTGTTTCGTATAGTTTTGGGACGAATTTCTATATGAAGTTGAAGCAGTATTTTTATAAGAAAACTCAGGCATGAGAGAACTATTAACTGGTTCTTTAAATTGTTTATCTCTATCGAGAAATTTCTCATAGTTTTGACAAGTAGCTATTAAAGAATCAATGGAGGAAATGTCCTTTAATGCTACAAAGACAGAGTAACAGGGTCTAATGTTACGCAATAAAATTTCTACTTTTTCAGATTCGGATAATTTTCTAGAGAGTCTAGAAAACATACCTGACATTATTGAAATATAGATTATAATGTTCTCGTTCGAACCTTGAGTACGATTTTTAATAGCTTCAAGTAATTTGAAATCGTAATCATGTTCACCAAAGTCCTTAATGAGAGAATTAGAAACATCGTCCCAAGTTAAATTTGGATTTTGACCAATTTTAAAGCGAAACCAGTGTAACGCGTTGTCAGTAAAAATTTCATAGGCTCTTGAAATTAATAAATTTCTATCAATTCTACGACAAAAACAATATTCGTCTAGTTTAAGTAAGAATGATCTTGGACAAGATTTACCATCGAAAGAGTGACGTCTAAGATCTTTGAAGAGTTCAGAATCATTAAGAGGTACCTGTGAGTGGGCGACTTGTTGAGTCGCAGAAGAAAACTGTGGAGGGTTCGACCGACCTGCGTTAACGACCTCCGCCAATACAATTTCAGGTTGAATCGGGTCTGGAAGAATAAATAAGTTGAATTTATTGATTAAACTGTCATATTTTTCCTTAAGTGTTTTAAATGTATCTAAGAAGGTAGGATTTATGTCAATGTCGATCCGATCGAGTCTAAAATGTAAATGGTTTAAGAAGGTCTGAATAAATTTGATTAATCTCGAGTCGGATTCAGCGTTATTTCAGTTTGACATAAATCCTCTTCGATAGTATAAGGCGAGTTAAAAATTTCCTCAGAGGGAAACTGTTGACTTAATTGTGCAATTTGCTTGCGCAGTAAAGAGATGGAAGAGACTGGCTCCTCTAGTCTAATCTTAACCTCATATTCCAGTTCGGATTTGTTGAGGTACTCAAATTTAATGGTTTTGTCCATTGTTAGAGAGATTAAGCAATAATTATCTAGATATTAGATCAATAGTGATTTGAGTAAATGAATGATTAAGTGATGAAATGTTTAGATGAGATATTATGAGAATGAGAAGAGATGAGGAGAGGAGAGGATAAAAGAGGGAAGTTATTAATCCAAAGAGTGCCGAAAAGAAATATTAGGTATATATACTAGTGTAAGTATGTTTTAGAATTTAGAAGAAATTCAGGGGTTGAGGGATCAAAGGTTAAGGGGGTAAAGGTTGAGGAAATCAAGGGTTGAGGGATCAAAGAATAAGCAAGAGAGGGGGGGTTGTTTTGGAAGGTTGGGCGCCAAATGTCACGTTAGTGAACCTATGAGGTTTAGGTGGGAGAGGTAGATGAAGGTGGAATGATAAACAGTTATAAAACAAGTATATTAAAGAAATAAATAAAGATTGAATAGGATAAAAAGAAAGAAAACGTAACTTAAAATGAGAAAATTTCGAAATTAATTATCTTGAAGGCCAGTGAGTAAATGCTTCCCAACAGGTTTCCTGGATGTAGTTGTGATCAGTCTGGGCTCGCAGATGTCCACGAGGAGGGCTCCACCTAGCACGGTAGAGATCTCTTGCCAGCAGTCCCCGTGGATGTAGCTGCTTCCAAACGAAAAGGGCTCCACTCAGCACGGTAGAGCTCCCTGTCAGCAGTCTTCGTGAAGGTAGTTGCTTCCGGCTCCACCTAGCACGGTAGAGCTTCTCTGCCAGCAGTCTTCGTGAAGGTAGTTGTTTCCGGCTCCACCTAGCACGGTAGAGCTTCTCTGCCAGCAGTCTTCGTGGAGGTAGTTGCTTCCGGCTCCACCTAGCACGGTAGAGCTTCTCTGCCAGCAGTCTTCGTGGAGGTAGTTGCTTCCAACAGTTTTCAGGGTGTAAGTACTTCCAAGTTATTTCAAGGGATGTGATCGTTGAACGATAGTGGCTCTCAGCCGTTTAGACCTTTCAAGGTTTATTACTGATCTTGATCGCTTGGAAGTCTTTTGTAGGTTAATGTTCTTCTGTTGGAAGCTGATTTCTCACTGACCTTCTCAGCCGATGAGATTCATAAAGTAAACTTTTGATGATTTGAATCTGGAGAAAATAAACTTTATTTTAATATTGACAATTCAAAGAGGATTAATTCTAAAAACTATACAACCTTATGAAAAAGAGTAAAATTGCTAAGTGACAAATAGTTTTTTGACATGTTTACATTATGTAAACAAACTAAATTTTTGGAAAAACGTAATTATTGTAGATTTAGAATAAGATATATGATACAAGAAATATATCACAATAATCAGAAAATTATTGTCCATCGAATGAACACAATTAAAAGGGAATTAATGATATGAAAATTTTGGTATGTAAATATCTAAGAATTCTATGGATAGATGCTAGTTTTGAGATGAAAATAGTGGTAAAATGTACATTTACATATTGTAATCAATATGTAATGTTACAGGGGGGGGGTCATCGGGATTTAGTGCGCTGCGCTAGAACTATTAGGAAAAAACTACTAAAACTATTGTCATTTAGGAAAGTAACATCTCATTAATTTTATAAAGGTGAGAGTTTGTATGATTGTCTGGATTGAGATTATTATAATTCATGTCAAAACTACAGTTACATGTAAAAAAATCCATGAAAACGTGGTACGTGCTGCTTATTTATTTGTAAAGTGCCCGTAAAACAAGGCAAAAATTGGAGCATGCACACATAAAAATCTAGTATTTTTTAAAAGTTACTACCTAATAATAAAAAAAAATGCCGTGTGGATATTTCTCGTACCAGTGTTATCACCTCTATTTTGTCTACCGTGGATTTCACTATAGTATTATATTGAATACTGGGATTTGAGTTTATCTACGTGTCATTTAGTGTAGAGGGCGCCGGTGGGATACCATTCACTTCTACCCGCCATCTCAAAAGAGTTTTAGAGGGGTTGGCGCTATAAGTAGATGGAGCTAAGCCGTTGAAGAGCATTCCTTTGTGAAATTTTGTATGGGAAAGATCGAACAGTCGTCAATATAAATTCTTACATTTATTCAATTGGTTTAGTTTTACTCAATTGATAATACCAGATCTATTTTCGAAACTGGTGCATCATGTTTTAAAGTTCAATAGCGTTTGTATTATGATACTCGTATGATAGGTTCGGAAGTTGACCACCAAGTCGCCTGAAGATGCTTAGCCGCAAAATGAATAAATTGATACGTCTCTTTATACTCTGGTAATATTATAATACACATACTATAGTCAAAGTGAGTACGTATAGATTATTTATTTTGTAGGTTAAATTTTGACCAATTGGCGACCACTAGTAATTTAATATAATTTCAAAAACATACTTATTATGGATGCATATTTGCATACATAATAAGTATTCTCATACATTTCATCTCATACATTTTACAACATCATAAAATAAATACTTAAATATCTAAACTCAATTTTAAGTGAATATTTCCTAATACAATACATGTCTCACTCAGTCTCACGCTCTTACCCATAGAGGTAAAGTTGAGTTTAAGGGATGATTGGCCCCTTAGATTGACCTATCTTATTAGAAAAAGCTTTAAAATAGTTGTCTGACGGACATATTTACAAATGGAGTGTGAGAATTTAACTGAAGTTAAGTTATTATTTTGGAGTTTTAGGCGTCTGTTAAGCGAAACGGCCGAAGGAAAGTGTCTAGGAGTATTGGGGCCTTATTTTTAAGCATATTGCAACATATGTACGTGAAAATCATTTATTAGAAAATACGTGAAGTAAGTAATGTTTGTGTGTACCTTCATAGCCCCATATCTCAAAATTGGCCGTCTAAGCAAGTTAGCGAGTAAGCATGTGTTCTTAGTACGTACTAACTCTACTCAATCGTCCACATTTCATTCATGAGAAAATACGTGACGTCTGGCAGCTCTGGGATCTTGGACTACGCTAATAAGTTTTTCAAGTAATGTTTATTTTCTATCATTTAACTAAATTCAAATTCACGAGTCTCTTTAAAAACGAGATGTGTAGTAAACGTGTTAACAATATAACCAGAGATAGAAATATCATGTACAAAGTGTACTCTTTGTTTGTGAACTCCCGCCTTCCTTTATTTTTTTAATCACTTTCCATACCACGGTTGCCTGGAAGAGATCGCTTTTAGCGATAAGGTCGCCAATTGTTTCTAAATTTTTAGGTTATGTTTTCTATTTCTGTTTAAGTTTTGTTTTTAATTTAGTGCAATAAGGAGTTTATCTATCTATCTATCATGTAGTAATTTAATATCTTGAAAATAATATACCTATCGTAAAAATCAGAGCGTAGCAAAAGGTAACTAGATAAAATAAATTACTTATTTATGGCTTAAAAAGTTAAATGACAATGAAACTACACTGCACTACATAGCTTTCTGAACTACCTTTATTAAAAGACTAAAATTTTATTCACCACAAAATAATAGCAAACAAACGCAATAGCTCAAAACAATATTAAACTACTGAAGGTCTAGCATAAACACACTCAAACACACTACCAGTTAGAAGCGTGCTCAGTATACCGGTGTCATCACACGCCAATTGATAATGCTTGTATATTGAGCTAAATGAACAATAGAATTACGTATTTAATTATATTTTTTATATATGTTAATAATTATTATTAACACTAAAATATAAACTTACCAGTGCCAAAGAGTAAAATCACTAGTGCTCCCTTCATCGCTAATTTGCTTTTTCAAAATTATGAAGTTCGGCCTTTGTAATCTGGTATTTATATTGTTACTATCATGTATTATCTGTCTGTTAACTTATTATCAAGTTAAGCACCTAATTAACATTGTTTTGATAGAATTTCATGTTCGAATATCTCATTTCGACCAACCGTCATGTTCAAAGGTCGCTGAGTCTGGTTGGATCTGGAATTTTAATTCATTAAACATTTACTTTGTTTGTTTTTTCTTTATCTAGTTTTTTTTTTATATCAGATAAACTTTTATTGCTTCAACTGAGGTTTAATTTACACAAATTAGTATTCTTCTACCTCTAGAAAGATGCAGATCTGTTCTTGACAAATAATATTACATAATTAATTTTTTAACAATCAATCAAACGGAATTTAATTTAAAATTAAACTTAAGCACTCAACTACATTTCTTATATTTTGTAAAATCTAAGAATAGGTACGTATCAAGGTAAGCTAATTTTAGTTTTTGTTGATATTTAAGAAACGATTTAGATTTCTGCAACGATTAACAATCTCGTGACTGTAATAATAGCTAGAGCGTTCTAATTCACAACCATGAAGTAAAAAACAAAACAGTTGACTTTAATTTTGACATACTTAAAACAAAAACTTGAAAGTTAATGGCTATCTTCCAGCTCCATCATTAGAACCTGGTTGCCATCTGGCACCAAAGTACTCGCCAAGACGAATCAAACGAGCCCAAACTCAATGAGGTTGTGTCGTTTAATTCTTGAAACAAAAGGAACAAAGGAACAGAAGTTCCTTTGACCGCCTTCCAGCTCCATCATCCGATCATCGCACAGATCATATACCCTGGGTTCATTGTCTTTGGATCATCATCATGTCATCATAATATCTATTACTTTGTCGTGGGATTTGCAAATGTACCTATGCAAAATTTGAGCTCAGGTGGTAACCGGGAAGTGAATAAAATTTTAATTGTAAGATATGGTCAAATCGAGAAAGGGGAAACTAAGTAAAAACTTGTAACTAATACATAACATATCATCGACGTACGATTTTTTTATATTGTAAAAACCACTCCACCGATTTTTATAAAATGTATGTGGAACTATTCGGGAAATTTTCGAACAGAAAATAATTATCAAAATTGGTGCACCCAGTCGAATGATCTGAGGTAAGAGAGATAAATATAAAAAACGAGTCCTTTTCAAAATAAAAAAAATTAATGTGAAAAATTGTTCACAATTTTACCAAAGGTGGAGCTGATTTAATGTTGATAGAGACGTTCGATAAGGTAAGGCTTATATCGCTGGCTACAGTGGCCTAGGCAATATTGCAAATTTATTTTTACCATCGCGATGCTCTAGATTCTAATCCCGCCCTAAAATAAATATGGTGTCATGGAACACCAGGTAGAAACGAAGTTCCTTCAGGTATTTAAGAAGCAACTCAATTTGCAAAAAAAAGCCTAATTTTATTATAGGAACGATCATCTGAAAAGTAAAGGTTGTGCAACACTGGTTACTGTTTGGCAGTTTTAACGAGTCACATCCGTTATATATCTTTCTCACGGTTTAGTCTCACATTTTTTTTAGTTAGCAAAAGTTAGGTAGTTAGTTTTTTAGCAAAATGTCTATCTGCTCCAAGCCTGCCGTAAGGAACTTCGTTCCAAAAATCTGTGTATTTTTCCAAGTGTAAATGTACAAGTTTGGCATCACAACTAGCTTTAAGTGGCGAAGGAAAAAATTGTGAGGAGACTGCATGATCCAAGCAAGGATTTTTTCAAAACGTATTGGATTTTCGTCAATCTGCTTTGGGCCAGCATAGTGGTTTTGGATCAGAGTCTGCCCTAGCGAGGAAAAACCCCGAGTCCTCTATAAGATCATGGACATAGTCCCGAGTTTCCCCGAAGATTTCTTTCATTTACGAATTATTTGTAAATGTGTTGTTGACACATTATTATACAAGGAATTAGGATAGATAAGTCCATTCAAAATCCGTCTCTCGTAACATAAATCAAAACTTTCTTTATCAGCAAAAAACAAAGTCTTAATCATAACACTAACTTAAAAACAACGTTTTATCATAATTTGATTCTAATACCTACAATTTGATTTTTATTGTTATTAGTCATGTTTTAAAAACTTTAAGCGCGTGTTATTACTTACCTTATCAATTATCTTATCTTCGTTACTAAAGACGTGCCAATCAGTAGTTACCACCAGCTACTAAATTATCAAGTGCGTTAAACCTGTTATCAAATAGATTAGCAAAATTTTGTGAGTTATTTTTGCTTCATAATCAAAATCAATATATTTATTTGCAAGTTAACAGGAACAAGAATTTGGACCAAATAATAAAATAATAAATAAAATATTGGTAGACAATTCGTATGTTGTTTGAATAGGGCAGTAAGTAAGTTCGTTTTTAATTATGCTTTTTCTAAATCCAGTGAAAAAATTGGAAAAAACTATAAAAAATATTAGTTATTATCGAACCATGTTTATAAAACTTCTGTAAAAAAATCAAAGCTACTGCGGTGGAACTGAAAAGTACTTTTAATTGACATGTTCAAGTTTTAACCAACCCATGGCCAAATAAGAAAAAATCAAATAAATGTTGATGCAATTCTAAACCAAAGCATAACCATGCACACTAAATGCCTAATAAGTATCATATTTAATACTAGCTGAATCGTGCGCGCGTTGCTACGCCATCTATAGAAAATTGGTCGTACCAATTCAAATCTAGAACAAATTTGGTTACCTTAGTTTCTAATGACGTAACCTTTTAAAAGATAGACACATGCTGTCACGCAACGAAAGCTCTGAAAACGAAATATTTTTTCCCGTTTTTGTTACATATTTCATTCATACTCCGCTCCTGTTAATAGTAGTGTAATGTTAAATAGCCTTCCTTGATAAATGGAATATCCAACAGAAAAGTAATGTTTCAATTCGTACCAGTATTTCCCGAGATCCTTGCGTTCATACTCCGCTCCTGTTAATAGTAGTGTAATGTTAAATAGCCTTCCTTGATAAATGGAATATCCAACAGAAAAGTAATGTTTCAATTCGTACCAGTATTTCCCGAGATCCTTGCGTTCAAACAAACAAACTCTTCAGCTTTATAATATAAGTATAAAGTATATAAGTATGGATTGGCCTACGCCAACGGACCTACGTCCGTGTTTGATCATCCACTCGCCTGTTTAGAAATTAATCAAACTTTGTAGATTGTAAAAAACTATCATCATTTCACAAAAAAATGCCCAATACTTACGTGACCCAGAAAGCTGTAAAATGTTTGGGCAAAGGAGACGCCCCATTTTCCATGGGCATTTGCCCCACAGAAAAAGTGCAAGAGACTTGACCAAAATTTGATCATTGTATAGGATTTTTAATATATATTGAGGAACCGTTTATGTTTTTATCCTGCATAGCGGGGTTTAAAAGATATCAACTAAAACATTGAAAAAAATAACGCCGCAAGTAGGTAATCAAGAACGTGATTATGTACTTACTACTAAAAGAAGGTAGTAAATTCATTACTTACGTAATGTACGCGACGTACTGTGCTCAGAATAATGTCGACTCAACTCAGAGAAGGACCGGAGATTCGGCCAAACCACAATAAAATTACAAAACCTTTGGAAAAATAAAGAAATTCCATGTGTTGTGTGAGGTTCGAACGAATTTTTACTGTACGTAAACTTCGACTGAACTAAAATGAGAAAAACATGGCTGACTTTGACTATAGTCTATACACATAGGTACAAATGAAGGGAGTGTTCACTGTAGTACTGATCCGAAGTCAAAACACGAAACAAACCTTAACAGGCTTATTTAAATTCACATAAACTTCGCTAGCGTGTTTTAACGCCGTACAACGCCATCTAGTTTGGTTTTATGGAACTACAGTACCTTAATACAAAATTACTTATACATAGTCATTAAGGTACTTTTTAATCACCAATTTGCAATCCCCGCTTGGCAGGTTAGTATTGAATGTACAGTTTGAATTATTTAATTATATGTTATTTTAATTAAATAACTTGTTTAGGTCTCCGGGACTAATTAAGTACCTAAACTTGAAACGACTTGGGGCAGAAATGAGCCGTCTCCTTTCAATTGGTATAGTAATGTTCGACGTTAGTGACGTAAAACAAAATCAGGGAGGCAGTTGGAGACTCTTCGGATTTTATCGGATACATTTCGGAGAGTGGGTAGATGATCTGCATTATCTAAAGCGTCATTGTTTCATGGTTAACGATCCAAAAGCTTGAAGGAGGAGGTTCATTTTCGTGATAAGGACATTGTGGAATGCTTTGCCTGAATAGGGTTTTCCGATGGTTGTAACCTTGGTCGAATCTTCGAGTTGAGAGTGATTCGATTGTTTCTAGGTAAGCATGCTTCATCATAGACTTCATCGTCGCTTGATAAGGCGAGATGGCAGTCAAGTGCAAAACTATCACTGTAACTTAAAAAAATAGATTTAAAAAAAATTGGCTGTCATAGGGATTGCCGATAGAACTGAAAACATATAACTCAGAATTTGATAGCTTACCTTGGAAACTACACGGGTGTAACCGGAGGGCGTGGCCTCGCCATCATGGCATGGCCATCTAGAAATGCGTCAATATTTCCCATCGGCTCACGCATTTCTAGTTGGCCATTCCATGATGGCGAGACCACGCCCTTTCAGCATTTCCAATTGGCTGACGCATTTCTAGATGCCCAATCGCCTAGGTCCCGAGTTTACCCGAAGATTTCTTATCATACCCGAGCGTGACGCTAGAAATCAATTTACACCCCGCGAAAAATTTGTCTAGGCGTGCCTAAAGAAGTTTTCACTTCAAAAATGTGCAATAATGCAGTTAGACGTTCAAAATAAATGATACCTAATACAGATTGTTATAAGTTAATAAATTATACGATGGAGTGGAGTCTTTAAGAGACATATTAATCCAATTTCTTAATTAATAAATCCAATAGTTCTTAGATATTCTTTTTACGGTGATATGGGCTATGATGGAACGTAATTATCTAGAACAAACCGAATGAGACGTAGAAGCCACCTAGATTATGTCAATTAGGGAATACCCATTCAAGCAACGCATTTCGTAGATAATAATATAACATTATGAGTATGTAGTACTATTCAGAATGATATTCTTTAACAATATTCGAAAGAGTTTTGGAAAACAATTTGTTACAGTACATAATTTTTATTAATAATTTTTCGTTTTGTTTCGAGTTTGCGTTTTGTTTTGTTTCATCATCATCAACAGCCCACTAAACGTTCCCACTGCTGGGACTCGGGGCCTTCTCTCGCAAGGAGAGAGTTAAGGCCATAATCCACCACGCTGGCCCAGTGCGGGTTGGCGGATGACACATGACTTCGAAAGATTCTAGGTACATGTCGGTTTCTTCACGATGATTTCCTTCACCGTTTTAAGTTAGCGGCATTGCGCACATGACTTCGAAAAGACAGTGGTGCGTTTGGGGTTTGAACCCGGGGTCTCCGGATCGGCAGCCGCCGTTCTCCCGACTAGACCAGCCGTAACTTGTTTGTTTTGTTTAGTGCAAGCTAAATGTTTGATTATATAAAAAAACATGATACATTTTCAACCCAATGGCACCCACAACCCTATTTCAAACAATCAATGCTTTAGTTGTGTCAACTACGTGTTAAAATGTAAAGCTACTACTACCACTTTTTTCTATCGGACTTCTCGTAGCTTGAAAAAGCTGCATCTTTTCATGGTTGATATTCTAAAGACATGGACGAAGAAGTTTGACGCTACTTTTGTGATTAGAACGTCTAGGCTGTGGAATGAGTTGCCGGAGTGGGTTTTTCCTGATAGTTATAATCTTGGTGTCTTCAAATCGAGAGAGAATCGGTTTCTTCTAGGTAAACACGCTCCATCGTAGACCGTAATCCGTAACATCAGGCGAGATGGCGGTCAAGTGAAAACCTACAAAAGTGAAAAAAAATAAAAAAAATGTGTCAAAGTTTTATTTAACTGAAAAAAAAGTCAAATTGGTATAAAAAAATTCCACATTTGTGACGATGTGACGAAACAAACTCCAAGAGACGAAATTTTTTTTGCCTATCAAAGCTCTTGCTCGACGCAAGGCGTGGCCAAAATCCTTGGCTGCGTTTTATTTAGGCTAAAATATGGCATAAGCATCATAATCAGCCCACTAAATGTTCCCACTGCTGGGACTTGGGGCCTTCTCTCGCAAGGAGAGAGCCAAGGCCATAATCCACCACGCTGGCCAAGTGCGGGTTGGTGGATGACACATTAGTTCGAAAGATTCTAGGCACATGTCGGTTTCCTCACGATGTTTTCGTTCACCGTTTTTAAGTTAGCGGCATTAAACACATGACTTCGGAAATACAGTGGTGCGCGTGGTGGGATTTGAACCCGGGGCTTCGGATCGGCAGTCGCCGTTCTCCCGACTAGACCAGCCGTAACTTAACTAGTCTAACGTATAAGTGTTAATACAGCCAGCATGCTGGGCATGTTTTCGACTATATTATTGGTGGGCTTTATCGTCTTGATAGTTTTTAGATCTAAATAATAATAAATAATAATAAATTTAATCAATAAAATCGGTACATTATTCACTTAAATTACTAATTTCCCAAACTAGGTGAGTTCACACCTGTATTTTGGGTATTAGACCTATTCGTTTTTACATCAATCTATGCAAGTACACTTCGTCAATTCTTGATTATCTATTTTATTAATACAATTTATTTTAAGAAAAACTGAAATAATGTCAAATGAGAAAATATTAACAATAATAATAAAAATTTAAATAATTTCAATTAAATATAACATCTTCGGTACAAAAATATTAGCTCAGAATTAAAATATTATTGTGGCATTATAGCGACTTATGCTCGTGTGTGAGTGTGTGTGTGTGTGTGTGTGTGTGTGTATGTGTGTGTATGTTTGTGTATGAGTAAGGGTGTGTCGTGTGTGGCAGGAAAAGGTATTATGAGGGGTTATGAGGTAATTTTGAGTAAGTTTTCCGTGTCGTCATAGGTCAAGCTCATCAACCATCTCTCAATCGCAATTTTGCAATTTTTCAGATTCAGACTGTAAATATTTAGAGTTTTGTTCACTCGGTTATATAATCGGGCGCTCACGTCATCATAATGTCGGTTGGCAAGTGCTGTTCGTGTGCGAGTTATAGTACAGACAGAGTGTTTCCTGCGCCCGCTGGATCGACTGTACGGGAGAGTTGAATGTCTGCGGAGAAGTACCCGCTTCACGTAGAGCTGTCTGACCGTGAGAACAGCACAATCCTCATACAACTGTTTAGTAGGATATCTACGTGGTTTACCGGTCATAACTTTCAGTACTGCTCTCTGTGCCCTTTCCAGTGAGAGCATATTAGTAGCGTAGGTGCCTCCCCACGCTGTGATACAATATGATATCACAGACTGTGCAAGAGCACAGTACACTGTCTTTAGGAGCTCCCTTGATGCAGTCGCCCTAAGTCTTTTGAAGACAAACATAAGTTTCCTAGTTCGGGAAATTACATTCTGCAGATGGGGACTCCAGCTCAAAGTGTCGTCAATCGTCACTCCCAAGTATCTAGCCTGAAAAGCACGTGAGATTTCCTGACAATCACAGTATAAGCCCCCTTGACCACAAGTGTGAGCCTTAATCCTCAGGGAACCGATTTGTGGCCGCAAATTTGCACTTGGTGAGAAGGCGATATACAATGTCTTACTTACATTCAAGGTCAGAATATTTTTCGATAAGCAAGACATCACCTCTGCAAGAGCCCTCTCAGCATGGTCCTGTGCGACCTCCCAGGTACTCCCATGGACTACCAGAGCTGTATCATCGGCATACATTAAGATCCTACAATTTGGGATATCGAGCAAACAAATGTCATTCACATAACTATTGAAGAATGTAGGCCCCAGCACACTACCCTGCGGCACACCGCACGTTATTTTTTTCTCCGAACTGATGACGCTGTCTATTTTAACTGATTGTGTTCTGTTAGTCAAGTAATCAGCAAAAATCCCGTAAGCCTGACCGCGTATTCCCATGCCCTCCATCTTTGCGAGTAGGAGAGGGATGGATACCGTGTCAAATGCTTTAGAGAGATCCAGTAGTACACAGAGAGTCTTGTCCCTACTTTCCAGATTTCTGACTAGGGAGCTCGCAAGTCCAAGCACAGCGTCCTCGGTACTTTTCCCTCTGCAAAAGCCGAACTGGTTGTCTGCGATCAGCTTACGAGCCTCCAGATAGTCTACGAGTCTTTTGTTTAGTATTTTTTCTAAGATTTTTGACAGACTAGACAGTACAGATATTGGCCTATAATTGTTAACATCTGATCTAGAGCCACTCTTGAAAATAGGGTGGACTATTGCTCTCTTAAAACCCCCCGGAAATACACCCGTGGATATACATACATTGAAAACGTGAGTTGCCGGTGGCACAAGATATTGTCGAGCGCATTTCAGAAGCTTAACAGGAATATCGTCCCACCCAGTAGCACAATCATCTCGCAAACCGGCAATGAGTGAATCCACCTCCTCATGATCCGTTGGAAGCAACACCATAGAGTCACCGCTCGGATTACCATGAAGACGTGAGGGCAAAGCATCATTCCCGTCAACAAAAGTAGCAGTAATTTTATCTGCAAGTCGCCTACCGATATCCACGAAGTGTTCATTAACCCGATTAACAGAGTCGTGAGGACTGTTTTCAATTTTCAGCAGGTCAGTTGCAGGCGTGGAGTCTGCACGCAGGTTAGCAAGGCCTCGCACAATTTTCCATGTAGCCTTCGGGTCTCGTTTGACCTTTTCTAGCTCTTGTCGTTCATAATTATTTTTTAGCTTACGTAATAGGCCAGTGCAGTAATTGCGATATCGACTATATGTCACTTTTAGTATCATATTACCTGGATTCTTTCTTGCTTGTTTGTGCAATTTGTCTCGTTGTCTTATACACCTTAGTACACCAGGGGTCATCCAAGGCTTTATCATGAAAGTGGTGCGCGAAGACCTCGTCACCCTTGTATGTTTTCGAATGACACTTGCAATCATATCCACCAGCAGATCAGCGGCAGCCTCGGCACCTTCACAGGCAAACAACGGTACAAAATTGGTGTCTTTCAGGTCAGCTGTTGCTGCCTGTATATCTACCCGAGTTTTTAAAGAGTTAGGGGGCTTATTCGAGAGCGCTGAGTCACTTAGGTGAAATAGTATTGGTGCATGATCAGTTATTGTTGCCTCGAGTACGAGAGCTGTCGCACGATTAGACCTAGACTTAAAAAGTACATGGTCCAGACAGTTGTCCCCTCTCGTGGCCAGGTAGTGTGCAGGCATTAGCCCGTAAAACGCAGCTGTGTCCAGGTACATCTCCCTAAATTTGTCCCTTATTTCCGGTATTATGTTTATGTTGATATCTCCTGTGATTACAATAGTTTTATGAACAGAGAGAGACTCCAAAAACTCGCCCAAACTGTCAACAAATCTTTCCGGAGAAGAAAAAGATGGAGATCTATACACCGCAACCAAAACTGTGTCCGGCTCACATGTTACAAGCATACAATTGCAATCAACAATATTAGCTTCAGTTACACTGCACTGAATAGTGTTTTTTATGTAGAGTACTACACCGTCGTTCTGATTACGAAAACTTGACTTGTAGCTAGTGTAGTTGTCCATCGATGGGACGCTCGAAACCTTGCTCAGCCAACATTCAGCCAGGATCAGAACATCCACAGAAACCTCAACTCGCGAAAGCAAAATCAGTACTTCGCCAAAATTGCAATTTATACTACGGATGTTACAATGAAGAATAGTGAGAGATTTAGTGGATTTATTTATAAATAGTTTGCATTGTTCCGGCGAGCAGGCAAAGGATTCCGCAACGCATAAGGACTCGACACTTTCGCTTGCATGCAAGGTGTTATCCATTGGGGTGACAGTTGAAGAGAGGACACAACTTTATAACATAGACGACATGGCAACAACAAGCCACCTCATCAGAGGTCCACGCGTCACCGGTGTCATCTTCCCATTTGGAGACGACGAGAAACCGATGAAAAAATCCCAATACATATTCGAATCCAGTGGGTTGAGAGTTGTTAGTATTAATAAAATGTGGTGTGTGTAGTGTACGTGAATTTGAGATGTGAAGGTAATTGTGTCTTTGTTTGAGACTGTTTAAGTTAGGTTTTTTGACCTTATAGTATTGTTGATGAGGCAAAGGATAGTGTGTCGAGCATTGAACAGATAATAGTCATGTCATTTTTACTCGTCCTTATTTTTACCTGATCTCCATCGGTCTACGGATAATTCGGATGTGCTTAGTGTAAGTGGTTTGGCAGGTAAGGTTAGTTCTCATTGTGATCTAGTTTTGTAAATAAGGCACAAAATTTGGCATAAATCAAGAATGACAAACAACGTCGTTGCCTTAGGAATAACCCTCACGAAAAATAATGAAGTAATCTGATTTAAAATGTATTTCATTTGCAAAAATAAAAAGATAATCTTGCAATTGCGATGACATTTGTCATCATAAGACGACGTTGGCGTAATATAATCAGTTCATAACGACTCATTATTTATCTTATCTTGTAAACGTTTCCAAAAATCGATTAATTGCATAATAAACTTGATTTAGTTATTTATGCGGCATTGGGGTTGTTACTGGGACATTACAACTTTTTTTATTATTATTTTTATTTAAAAATTTCACCTCCACGGTCTCCTAGGTCCATGCCTTTTCTTAACGCTTTATACATTCTTTTCTTTTTTTGTTATTTTCCTTTGTCTAAATCAGGAAGACTTAAACATTAGATCAGACTACATTACAACTTAACTAAAGGTTAGGTCACTAACTACGACCTAGCTTTATAGCTTTATCTGAACTATACTTCTTTGCTTCGCTTTTAGTATGAAAGTATTCAGTATTTAGTATTCAGTGCATTTAACCTTAGCATTCAAATATTTAAATTTTTAATTTTGTTTGGCACACATTTTGTTGTTTTTTAGTGGTTTTTGCGGCACAAACGTCAAAAATGTCTGTGTTAATTTTATCTTACTAAATAGTCGACTGATTAAATATTTTCAAAACCTAAAATTTTAAACCAAAAGGTTTATTACGTCGTATTGAAAATATTATAGTATTATATTATGTATTATAGTAGTATTAGAAAATATTGTAGTGAAGGTGAGTGTTGACGTACGTCAATATAAGGGGCCCCTTTTAAACCTACGTCCGAGTCACAGGTCTTGGGGTCTATTCGAGATTTCTCTCTCCGCCACACGATGGACCCGCACGGTGAATCCATGGAATGCTAAGAAGTACGTCTCTAACAGCAAATAAGTACGTATTTATATTTATTTTAATCGTATATTCTTTCGAAAACAATCTACCTTAATGAAAAAGCTGAGAGCTCGCTACCAACTAGCACCAGAGATTATCATTCGCAAGCAAATCGTTTGCTTGTTGAAGTTAATCTCTGCTGTTCAAGCAATACTTGAAATTTCACTCAGTTTAAATTATGTTTAGTTTAGTTGGTACGTAGGTATGGCTTTAACTAATATTATATTGGAACAACATCGAATATTGGAAACAAGTTGTGGTGTAATTTTTTTTTTAATGTTTTACCATTACCCTGTGATATTAAGTCATTTCGTTGAGATATTTTCTAGATTTTGACTTATTTATCTGTTTCATATTGTAGTGTCTATAACATAAATGCCATTATTTGTTATAGTTATATCTAAATAGTGTATGACTGCTTTTTACTCGATATTTTATGAAATTGTTCATATTTGCTATATTTTATGGGTTAATATTGTTCCTAAAAACTATACTGGAACATTCCAAACAAAAATCGACAGTAAAATGATATTCACAATAATTTATTCACATAAAATAATACAGTCTTGTTGTCTATGGTATCCAGGGTTTTAGTAAGGGTATCTGCGAGCGGTATCCAGGCGGAACATGCCGGATCTGTAAAAAAAAGAGATTACATAAGAATCTCGTCAAATCTTTTTTTAACTTTTATGGATTTACACTTGACCGCCATCTCGACTGATGTTAAGCGACAATGCGGTATAAGATAGAACATGCTTACCTAGAAGAAACCCATTCACTCTTGATTTGAAGACATCAATATTGTAACCATCGGGAAAAACCCACTCGGGCAAATCATTCATAATTTCTGAGAATTCTTCGAGCCTACTTTTGCTAGTTAGTGAGGTTCTGGGCAACATATTTAATGGTCTGATTGAACTGTGAAAAGTTGTTTCAAGGGTTTGGGATTTTTTCACTGCTTAAAATAAAAATTATGTTATCAGTGTTGAGATTTTGAGCTTATTTTTGTTCTTATGTTTTTGTGACATTGTTTTCGTTAACATCTTCACAAAAAATGTGATGGAACTCACAATTTTGTTTGAGTAAATTTTTACGTAAATAAATCTTCTAATTGTATTGTCACACTTACCCCCATTTGTTCAAGATATCATTGCCCAAATGCAATTGGTTTCCGCGGCAAGTGTCCCAGGTGATTTGGAGCGAGTTAGTGCACTGTCTACCGACTAGGTGATTGTAAGTGACACTAGCAGCAAAGAGCTCCCAGGCACGGTTGTGGTTGCAGATATTTGTGAGGCAGCCAGGTTGAGAGATACCGCCGTTGGGGAAGAAGTCAGCGTTGGCGATAGCAGATCCGATACCGAGACCACCGACGGTGTAACCACCATCAGTGTGGATGGCTTCAACGTAGACACCATCATTGGGACCCAGACGGTTGGAGTTGTAGTTCCATAGGGGACCAGCGGGGTCCAGACCTTTAAACACAAAAACACAGTTTTTTAACAGGCTGATCAAAAATGCTTAGAGCGTGATTTAAGCATTTAAGTTTAAATTAGGTATTTTGTAGCTTTATAAATTAAGATAAAAAATATTACCAGTGACACGAGCAACTCTGCCACCGGTTTCTCGTCCAGCGTTACCCACTACGTGAGCGCCCAAACTGAATCCGACCAAGTGCATTGTGTTGTATGGAGCACCAGTGACAGAGTTTAGGAAGTTCAAGAACTGTCCAAGACCGCGGCCGACACCTGGAACTCCAATAACCGCCGTTGCGTAGTCTGAGAGAGCTAAACGCCTCCAGTCCATGACAATAATATTTACGTCACTCTTGGCGAGGTAAGCTGTAAACAGAAGTAGTTTATTAAATGTTGGTTCTCTGTTAGCGTAGCATTTCATGACACATTTTTGGTGTTGTACATTCATAAAGGAGAAAATTGGGTTGGCTTACCAGCACGCACGGTAGGATTGGGTTCAGTATTCTGGTTGCTGAGCCATCCATGAACAATGACAACAGTGGGTACGTTGGGGTTGAAATTGGATGATGTGATGGAGTTAGCATTGTTGATAACCAAGGTTTGAGCTGAGTTCGGGTTGCGCCTGGTGAGAAATTTCAAAATCATTGATTACGCTATTTGACAGATATTTCAAGAAATTGATAGTTGTTAAACCAATCTTACCTGGTGTACAGTAAATATAAGTTGTTGGCAGGATTTCTGGTGACCTCATCGATCAGTTCTTGGTTAGGCGTGGCCTCAAGATCTACATCGTGTAGGTTGCCTTCACCATCGGGAAACTTGATGTGACGGGGATAACCATGATTGAGGCTGTACAACTCAGGCTCGTTGACGGGAACAGCCGCGGCGAGGCTCGCTAAAAAATAATTGTGTTTTAAATGATGTTTTTACAATTTTGCATCATGGACGCTTTTGAGGATATCTTACAAACTTCTTTTTTTACATTTTTACGTTTACTCACCCACGCCGATAAAGAAAACTAGAAGTGCTGCTTTCATGTTTTTCACCACAACCACTGAAGTTAAAGTGAATATGCCAAAATGCCCATATCTTTGTGCTTTTATTGATTCTTTATCAGTAATTGATGTGATAAACATCAACATTATATTATTTTTAATAGATTAGGCAATAATTAATATACTTAAAGGTAGGTCATCTGTATCTAGTTGTGATTTATTACGTTTGATAAATATGGATAAATCTGAAATTTTTCCAATATTCAATCAATTTGTTAACAAAACACACATTTTATCATTCGACAATTTCCATACATGTACAAGTAATAAGTGTAATACCTACTTTGTACTTGTAGCTAGTTTTAATCAAGCTTACTATTATCAATCAGATACTAAAACAATAATATAAAAGTGTTTTTTTAAGTAGTAGTGTAAATTAAATCTAGCACAAACTTTCTACTCGATACGTGTTTTAGTAACGCGGATCATGCTCGTATCTTTGCTGTGTTTGTGTGGGGATCGGGCCTTTGCTTTGATTTATAGCTTTGCCATCTTTCAATACCTAGGTAGTCTATTATATCTAATCGTATTTCGTCTAGCTGTTAGTTTGAACTTGGGTTTGAGGTGCTATGAAGCCCATCGCTGCTATATATTGTGGTACCTACTGCTGTCGACCAACTCGATCACCACGGTCTCTCTTGCTCGAAAAGCGCGGGTCGGTGGTCGGTCGGTCGGTCGGTGGTATGGTGGCCAATAGGACACAGCCATATTCGAACCGAGTGGTCTTGCATGTGACGATGGTAAAAGACCTGACGGCATTATACTGTCGTGTCTTGAAAGTTGGGTCGGCCCCTAGTGTGGGACGCAACTTGTGTCGATAACCTGGCACAATCACATTTTCCAGAGACACATATTTGGGCACGGTGCAGCGGCTAATTCAGCTGAACATCTCAAACGGCGGAAATGTGCAATCCTCAGATACATGTTTGAGCCTTTTGGGGTTGAGGCATTTAAATTCAACCCGTGGGGGTCGGGAGCTCATCTCATCTTCAAAAACCTTTCCGAGCGCTTGGTCAACGCGACGCGTGATCAAATTGCAAGTCTTTATCTTTGACCCCATGAATAAGAATTGCTATTCAGCGTGGTAATGTAGCCAGCACACTGTGCACGCTTCCAACTTGTGCCTAGTGGACTTGAAGATTATCTGTAGATATCCTTCATTGTGGTCTATACATAATTCAGATCTGCTTAGTGCAAGTAGTTAGTTTAGCAACGTGGAGTATTTCTCATTTGAATTTTAGTTTTGCTTAATGAAGGCTCTGCCCGTTAAAAAAATAGCAGTTTGTTTTTCAAAATTAGATTCTACATTTATAAAATTTAAGTTGACTTGGGTTCAAAATCAAACCAGACACTAAATGAAAACAATTTCAATTACTAAGAATGCGAAATATATATTTATATACGGTAGTCGAATTAATAACCTCGTCCTCTTTGGAAGTCGGTAAAGAAATAGGTACCTACATTTATCATTCTTATCTTTTTACTAAAAGAAAAACAAGTAAAACCTGCAGAGAATAAGAAACATAGTATCACTTCATGTGTCTAGAAAAAATATCTAAGGCCTGAAACTGCGTTAAGCGGACGCCCGCGCGGTTTCATACTAAAAGTGCTAGGTCGTGGGCGTCCAAAACGGGGCGGCACGGCGGTTCGAACTCACGCCTCCTGACTACTTTGAAACTGCGACTGAAATTGTTGATCTTCGTGGTGGTGATTTTTTGTAGTGGGCTTTGCAAAGTCTGGATAAGTACCACATTAGACAGCTATTCTCCCGACAAGCAGTAATGTGAAAACATCACTGGGCTCTGGTTTAAAGGGAAATGTTTTCAGAGAAATTGCAGGGCATTGAGAAGAAACATCTTATTTCTCTGAGTGACAAGGGCAGTGCAGTGCTGGTTGCAGGATTTGGACTCTTTGTGTTCCAATAGTTGCGTGTTGCTGTGGTGTTACGGGCAGGCATGTTGCTTAACATCAGGCACATTCTCTTCTAGTCTCGCCACACTATAGGTATTATGAAAAAAAAATAACCAGATAAGATTCCAGAAGCAAAAATAATTATTTCGATGCATCTGTATCGAAACTTTAAATTCTTTGTAAAATGGGGAATTTTTATTCTACATACATTTATGGATGTTAAACTTTACAAACAATTCATCGCATAGCAGGCTACAGGTATCTGTCGCGGGCGCCCGCTTATCACAGTTTAAAGCCTAAAACGTCATCAGAACACATGATGTAATATTTCAAGGCCAGATGGTCAGTGCAGGGTGCAGACATATAATAATAACTAGCGGTCTGCTCCGGCTTTGCCCGTAGTACAAATAAAGATCACGTACGTATCTAACGGTGAAAGAATTTTTGAAATCGGTTTATTAGTTCCTGAGATTAACGCTTTCAAACAAATACTCTATAACTTTATACATGTATTAAATGTTTTTAAACTTTCGCGATTTATACACATAATGTTGATATTGTACGGGGCTTAATATTTAATATTAAATAGGTTCTTACATATGTCATTGGTGTTTTGTTGTACCGGCCACCTTGATCTCAAATATCTTCTCTTTGGACAAGAATTCAAAATTTAAATTTGTACAGCTATTTACTCATGCTTTTGTGTTTTGAAAACCGTAGTTTGTTGTTTTTTTTTCTTTTTCCTGTTTTTGGGTGTTATGACAACTCGACTTGTAGATAATACTTTTACGTATACTTTACCTAAGATAATTATAAGATATTTTACTATAACCAAATACATTTTTATTGTAACCTAAGATAATTTACCTAAGATTACCTATTTAATTATCCGGGTGATGAGTACAGCGCAATTGTTTGTAGTTAACGAATAACTTGATTTCCATTTTGTCATTTGGGGTGTTGCGAAAAACGTTTAGCAAATGATTGGAACATGTCGATCAGACTCATGATCTTGATGACATTGTGCTATTTAAGAAAAACCGGCCAAGTGCGAGTGGAACTCTCGCACGTAGGGTTCCGTACCATTAGCAAATAAACGGCGAAAACCTCTTTGGCTTTATTAGAAATTTCTCATACATCGCAATTTCCGCAGACAGGCAAAAAGTTTTCTTAAAATATTGATTTTTGGCTCATGTTTCTAGAGATGAATTTGATATCGCGTTCTATTTTTACTGGTGGCGCCATCTAGTTAATCGAGCAAAAATCAAGTTTGTTGTATGGGAGCCCGCCCTCCTTAAATAATGTTTTTATCTAATTTTTAGTATTTGTTGTTATCGTGGCAATAGATATACATCATCTGTGAAAATTTCAACTGTCTAGCTATCACCGTTCTTGAGATACAACCTGGTGACAGACGGACGAACGGACGGACGGACAGTCAAGTCTCAGTAATAGGGTTCCGTTTTTACCCTTTGGGTACGGAACCCTAAAAAAGGAGAGAGTTATTGAGAGTCCGTGTAGTACGCAGTTGGATTGGAGGCTGGTTTGTTTAAAATCTTCCCGTGTCGTTGAAGCAGTTATGTAATTTGAGTAAATTTGCAATTATGGTGTCATGTAGGCGGCGCAATGATGTTTGTGACCGCCATTGTACCGAATGTGTACGTTTCTTATGCCAGAGAAGTAAGCTTTTTCATACGTAATCAGTTGAAGAGGTAAAACATTGATTTTAAGGGCCCACCCAAACTCAGCTCGAATTCAGATTTCGCCCCCACTTCGTCGCAGCCGTCACCCGCTCCGCGGTGATTGCGCGGCGCGGCGCGCGCCCCGCTTCTATGCCATGTCACAGCTGAACACATAGTACTCAGAGTAGTCAGTGCGCGCGCGCTCTTTCACGCGGAATTACCTACCACGTTCAATGCCGGACGAGTAGACCGGATTTACTTATGCTCATCAACACCAGTAAAGATATCAATAATAATAAATAAAATTATTGACTGAATTAAATTTGTTACAAGGTGCCCGACATCTTACATACTTACCTAATTATCTGCTTGGATTTTGCTTAAATTTATTTGATGCCTAGGTACACACAATATACAATGGATAGGTACAACAGAAACTATTTACCAATGTAGTGAGATTCATTTTGTACAGATATTTTTTTTAATAAAGATTGACAAGACGAGCAGGGCATGTGCCTGATGGTAAGCAACACGCCTGCCACATAACAGCACAGTGACACGCAGCTGTTGGAACATGAAGAGTCCAAATCATTACCTAGCACTGCACTGCGCTAAGCACTCGGAGATCTAAGATGTTATATCTCTAAGCCCTGTAACTTTTCTGGCAACATTGCCCTTCAAACCGGAACACAGTAATGTTTGCACATTACTGCTTGGCGGTAGAATACCTGGCAAAGGTTTGGTACTTCCCCAAGCGGACTCTGCCAAGACTCCTACCACTGCAATATACATACAAATTTACTAGGTATCTACTACTACTAGTCAATTGTAAGTCAAAAGTACGCTGGGGTTCCGTACAATATCTTTACATTCCGTTCGCAGTAAATTAATAAATATATATCTAAGACTTAGCATTTCATATTTTTGAGACTTATATACGTCATATATATTTTTTATGTCGTAGGAAGATTTGATAAACTGCGTTTTTACAAAAGGGTTTCCCCTAGCGATTTGTGCGAAAATGCGGTTTATCAAATCATCCTGCGACATACCTAGGTACATATAATTTTGTCTTGGAGGCTATGATTCAGTCAAAACACTTTTGCAATAAATTCACTTGTAGGATCATGTAAATAAATTATAAATATTTAGGTACGGATGATTTTTTTTAAATCTGTTCGTATCAACATCAACAGCCCACTAAACGTTCCCACTGCTGGGACTCGGGGCCTTCTCTCGCAAGGAGAGAGTTAAGGCCATAATCCACCACGCTGGCCCAGTGCGGGTTGGCGGATGACACATGACACTTCGAAAGATTCTAGGTACATGTCGGTTTCCTCACGATGTTTTTCCTTCACCGTTTTAAGTTAGCGGCATTACGCACATGCCTTGGAAAAGACAGTGGTGCGTGTGGGGTTTGAACCCGGGGTCTCCGGATCGGCAGCCGCCGTTCTCCCGACTAGACCACCGTAACTTATAATCTGTTCGTATAACATAACGGAAATAATATCCGAAAATAATCGTTGAGAAAAGAGGTTGCTTGAGGTAACACTTTATGTGTGTTTTAAATATAACTACTCATTTATTAATGTTGACATTAAATTTGTAAATTTGATTTATAAGATTTGAAATTTGTCATATTACATAGTACTTTACTTGTCTATCTTTTTCATTTGATATCCATCTTAAAGTAGTAGTGAAAAAAATAATTTAATTGACCATTTTGAGGTGGCAGCCATCTTGGATTTGAAATAAGTTGTAGTATATTAACCTTTTCTAGTCAAGCCCTTTCATTTGATACTCATATTGAAGTAGTAGTGAAAAAATAATGATTTGCCAATGTATGGTGGCGGCCACCTTGGATTTGAAATTTGTCGTAGCACATAGTACTCTACTAGTCAAGCCCTATTATTTGATTTCCATATTGAGGTAGTAATGAAAAAAATAATTGCATTGTTGATAATTGCATTGATTCGCATTCATTGCAACTTTGATTGACGATTAAAAGTAAAACAAGTATATTTTTTAAATTTTCTATTTCATATTCACATAAATTAATTCAATAATTGAGCAAAGCAAAGGCGTGAAAACTTAATTAAATCTTCCAAATTAGTAAGGGTACCTCCAGCTAGTGTCCAAACGGTACATACCAGATCTGAAAAGAAAGTTAAACGAGTTTAAAATAACGATCGAATTTAGTAGGTATAAATATTATCAGTGGCTCTACAAAATCTGCGCAATTACTGAACTGATCTAAAAAAAATCAAGCAAACGTATGCAAAGGTGATTTTGATATCATAACATCATGTATTTTACATTTGATTAACAGCATTCCACTAAACCATGGATGATATTATGTAAAACTTACCCCCACTTAGTCAAGATGTCGTTGCCCAAGTGGAATTGGTTTCCACGGCAAGTGTTCCATGTGATTTGAAGGTTGCTAGAGCATTCCCTGCCAACCAGGTGGTTGTGGGTAACACTGGCAGCAAAAAGTTCCCAAGCACGGTTGTGGTTGCAGAGATTGGTCAGACAGCCAGGCTGGGAGATACCGCCGTTGGGGAAGAAGTCAGCGTTGGCGATAGCAGATCCGATACCGAGACCACCGAGGGTGTAACCGCCATCAGTGTGGATGGCTTCAACGTAGACTCCATCGTTGGGGCCTAAACGGTTGGAGTTGTAGTTCCATAGGGGACCAGCGGGGTCCAAACCTGTAATTGACAACATTTCATAAGTATTTTGATATTTTCCAATGATACTAGATAATTAATTCTATTACTACTATTAAAAAAAAGAATCACTGACACATTTTCTTTTGAAAATGGTAGTAGTCAACACCAATTTAAAGGCACACCAATTTAGACTTTGTCTTAGTATTACCAATTGTTTTTTATGTATTCAAATATATGTGTGGATCATCGTTGACCGCATAGCTTGCTGCTTAACGTCAAACGAGATGGTAGATTAGTTAATCCTATGATAGCTAAAAAATATAGGAAATGACACTTGCCAGTGACACGGGCTGCTCTTCCGCCCATTTCGCGTCCAGCGTTGCCGACCACGTGAGCGCCCAAGCTAAATCCGACCAAGTGCATGGTGTTGTAAGGAGCGCCAGTGACGGAGTGCAAGAAATTCATGAACTGGCCAAGACCGCGGCCAACGGCTGGCACTCCAAGAGCGGCAGTCGTGTAGTCGGACAGAGCAAGGCGTGCCCATTCCATGACGATGACGTTGACGTCGCTCTTGTTCAGGTATGCTGTAAATATGAAGAATTTGCTATTTTCAACTTATTACAAATAATAATTACTTACATATCTGATTATATATTTAGAGTCACGGGAGAAAAAGAGATCTTATTTGTCACATGAAAGTAAATAAAATCTTATTGCTTCAAGGTAGTTATTTGTAAAGTATAGGTGAACAAAGTCTTTGAAATTAAAATGAATTTGTTCTTTCTATTACAAAAAACTAGTGTGCATAAGATAAGCAATGCATTTGGGTATAGATTGAAACTTCCGTTCCAAAATTTCTAAGGTAAACAAACTGTAATTGTCCCTATGATTTTATTTCTGTAATCACCACAGATTATCCTACCCTATATTAAGAAATTTTGAATATTGAATACTAGTATAATTTAAATAAAGATTTAAAATGTAATTCGCTTTTAAGGCTGAAATTTTGCAGCACTGCACCATTTAATTATAAGATCTTAATAATTGTAACCACATTTTTTTGTGAATACTAAAAATTATAGTTACTTTACGTTACTTCAACTATGAGTTTAAAATAACGGTGAGTTAATGTTGTGGTTTAGAGATAATAAGTTATTGTCAATTCAGTAGAATAACATTTTCCGTACCAGCGCGGACTGTAGGGTTGGGATCAGTGTTTCGGTTGCTGAGCCAGCCGTGGACAATGACAACGGTCGGGACGTTAGGATTGAAGTTGGAGCTGGTGATGGAGTTAGCGTTGTTGATGACCAGGGTCTGAGCGCTGTTCGCGTTACGCCTGAAAATAAAACATTTAATAAATTGAATAAAACTACTGAATATAAATTTGCAGCTCGCATAAATTAATAACGCCTAGATCGATAATCTTCACAAACGCTTAATCTTAAGTCAGGCAAAAAGCAGATTGATTTTGGCGTAAACAGTATGTACCGAAGTTCACCAAACAAAACTTTAATGTCGTGGGTTATGTACAGTGAATGACCACACAAACCATCATGTTTTTAATTGTAGACGCATGCTAGTGCATGCGTCTACAATTGAAAACGCGCGCTGGAACTTGAGAACTGATAGTAGTTTCGAACGGAGTGAGCCAATATGGCTCACCATGGTTTGCCTTACTTTTCTTGCGGGGACTCGGTTTCTTGGCGTTATTATTCTATTGTAGCTCGTATGTTTAGTACAAAGAAATGAAATATCTGACATGTTGTAATTTTGATTTAGCTTTGGTAGATAACAATATTTTAGTAAGTTATATAATATCTCACGTCATGTTTTTAAACTTACAAAGCTATTCAAAATAGATTTTGTTTATAATGAAACTAACACTTTTAACAGCCTTTTACGTTTTAAGAAACCTAAAGATTTTGAACGACATAGATAATTTTGTGGATTGTTATGGTAATAAACAGATTTGATGAGTAAACATTTTCTCTTAATGCTCTCATACTCATAACGATTTACTAACCTTGTGAATAAGAGATACACATTGTTGGCTGGGTTCCTGTTAACCTCGTCAAGGACTTCTTGGTTGGGAGTAGCTTCAAGATCTACATCGTGCAAGTTGCCTTCACCATCAGGGAACTTGATGTAGCGAGGGTAGCCGTGGTCGAGGCTGTATAGTTGAGGCTCTTCGACGGGAACGGCCGAGGCGAGGCTCGCTAGAATATCAATGTATTTCTATCAATACAAATCCAAAACAAACAATACCTGATACCTAATGAGAACAAAATTAAGAAAAGTGCTCGTTGGCATTTGACCGATTTCTTGGAATACGCTGGTTTATACGTAATGTTTTCCTTTACGATTAAAGCCAGTAGTAATATCAAATCAGAGGAGTAGACGAGATTTGAACAGACGACCTATCATGGTTGTGAACTATGACGTTCTACCCACTAGGCTTTTCTAGGTTCTAGGCATTTTTTTTTGTTTGTATATCGTAAAATTGTCAATACCGTCAGAGTAACATGTCACGCGTGAGATTATAATCTCACGGTTGGTTATCTATTGATATACCTTTGGGTACATAATGTACCTCCAAGGTACTAGTCAATATTTTTCCTTTCAATTTAGACGTAGCCAAAATTATTTGATATTGATTCAATTAGATAGGATACAAATCCTGGTTATTTGTCATTATAGTTTATTGAACGTTTTTAAATTTTTTCATTCATTATGGCGAGAGTTTTAGTGTTTTATCTGGTAATTAAAAAAAAAGTACTCTCTGTTATTTCAGACTATAATTTATCTTTGTACCAAATTTCATCCAGATCCCTTTTGTAATTTTTGTTTGAAAAAGTAACAGATATCCAGACTTTTAGATCAAAACACGTAAACTTTCGGCTTTAAAGATACCTTGAATTAAACACATTTTAATTTATAATAACGTTAGAACGTACTATCTACGAAATATGCTTTTTTTTCGGATCTTTATTTTGACTGTTTATTTTCAGTTAGAAAACAATTTGAAACCCATTTTCAAGCTCAAGTTACTAAGTTAATATTACCCCACTCAAATTACAAAGTAGCCCGTGCAAAAGATTAAAACGCTCTTATGTCGAAAACATAAGTTTACTTACACATAAATATTCCGTACTACATGAAAGATGCTAGCTATCGTTGCCAGTAAGTAGATATATAATTTAATTAATTAAGTAAATTACGTCTGTTTTGTAAACGTCTATTCGAGGCATTACATTTTTTTACCTTTATGTTATCAAACGCACACGTTATCAAAAAGTTTTTATTATAATACAGAGTAGCGGGAGTACCAAGTAATGTCTTGGCTGGGCCACAGTAACTCAAATAAATATTATAAACAGGACAGTGCCTTGAACATGTAGTGTCCAAATCAGTCCCTAGAACTGAAACGCGCTCGAAACTCATATATTTAAGATGATATATCTTTCCGTCTTGTACTTTCTCTGGAATATTGACATTCACTCTGGAACACAATAATGCTTGCACACTACTGTCTGACTGTAGAATAACTGACAAAAGTGTGATACTTCCCCAGGAGGACTGCAAAGAGTCCTGCTACTGAAAGTATGACTAAAAGTTTTATGTTGCAGCACTACTTGCAATACCTACAAGACTTTCTTATTTAAAACTATATAAGTATTGTATCAGCTATCTGGCCGCCATCGCACAAGCTTTGCTTAGTTTGGGGTCAGATGGTGTTGTGTGTGAATTGTCCACCAGTATTTATTTATTTATTTTCTTTATCAAAAGGTTATCTTGAAGAAGTTCCTTAAATGAATGGGTCCGCTTTTTCACTACGTAATATTTTTGCTCAAGGTTAAAGATACATTTCATTTAGTACTTAATTTTTTTTTGTTATTATTATTTCTTGTGATTTTATTATTCTTAATCATAATTGAAGTTAAAATTCAGGGATAGTAGTCGTTATGTTTATTTTAGTAGGTTTTTTCCTCAAATTTGATACGGACCGAACTGCGTGGCACAGATATTATAAAAGATAAATAAAGTTCGGACAATTTAAAGTAAGAGTAAGTAAGTAGAAGTAAGTAAAGAGTTATTGAAGACTATGTACATATTATACATATACATAATTATGACTGGCCTCGTGGCTTAGTGGGTAGTAACTTTGCCTGCGAAGCCGAGGGTTGTGGGTTCGATTCCCACCCAGTGCAAATATTTGTGTAATGAATTCAAATATTTGTACTGTGTTTGCGTGTTTATTTGAATAATAAGTTTGTTTTTACAAATATATACGTATTATTCAGAGTTATCTGGCCGACATTGTACAAGCTTTGCTTAATTTAGGGTCAGATGGTGTTGTGTGTGAATTGTCCACCAATATTTATTTATTTTATTTATATATACATACGTATATGTCTGACTATAAAACGTTAGTAAGGTAATCTTGCTAACGTACTAATAGCTACATAGTAGCTAGTAATAGCTACATTAACAATTAACTTTTTTTTTTAATATTGTAGAAGGAAACATTTTTTAATTCCAAGGTTCAAATATTGACACACTTACCCAGGCCAATGGTTAAGACAAGTAGAGCTACCTTCATGATCTTCAGCTTATGTGAATATGCGCCAATCTTGCCAAACGCACTATTTATTATGTTACACATTATCAATTCTGGATTAGCGATAATGGCTTCTGATTTGATTCACAACTGATTAATTCTTAATTTGGCTTTGTTATCCTTCGTTATCGTTTACTCGGTATGTCTATAAATGAATGTAGTAATGACGCAATTATCTTTTCAACCTTTTGACTTAGTAGTCATTAGACAGCTTGTATGACGTCTTAACAAAAGTTTTAAATTTGTTTTTAAAGGTTTGAAGAACATTACGAACAGGGATTGTAGTGGTAGGACTCTTGGCAGAGTCCGCCTGGGGAAGGACCACACCTTTGCCAGTTATTCTACCGCCAAGCAATGTGCAAACATGTGTTCCGGTTTGAACGGCAATGTTTACAGAGAAATTACAGAGCTTAGAGATATAACAACTTAGATCTCTGGGTGACGAGCGCAGTGCAGTGCTAGGTAATGATTTGGCCTTCATGTTCCAATAGTTGCGTGTCACTGTATTGTTATGTGGCAGACATGTTGCTTACTATGAGGCACATGTCCTGCTCGTCTCGTCACTCTTCATTTTAAAAAAAATTAAAAAGATGATAGTAGGTATATTATGAAACAGGTGATTATGAAGACCTGTTCATAGATTTTTAGGGTTCCGTACAAGATAAATATATTTTGACGTTTGATATATACATTTATTTAATAAAAAACGAATTACATAAGTATTCACTTATGATTTCATTTAATTAGTAAATACTTTTAATGCTTACAACATTCACTATACAATCATAAGGGTTTGTATAAAACATAATAAACATTAGTGGACAATTCACACACAACACCATCTGACCCCAAACTAAGCAAAGCTTGTATGATGGCGGCCAGATAGCTGATATAATACTTATATAGTTTTAAATACATACTTATTATACATAGAAACACCCAGACACAGTGCAAACATTTGAATTCATCACACAACTATTTGCACTGGGTGGGAATCGAACCCACGACCCTCGGCTTCGCAGGCAGAGCTACTACCAACTAAGCCACGAGGCCAGTCTTGTACTTAATAAATTGTACTTTACAAAAATATTATATAATTAAACTACAAATTATAATTTACTATTTTTAATGCACATAGAAATATAGGTGGTGCACTCTTTATAGCACTAAATAGATAAAAACCTAAAAATGTTGTACCAATTGGAGAGATTTTCGATAAAAGGCTATTTCTTGCAGGCAACCGTGGTAAGGAAAATTATTACAAAGTGAAGGAATGCAAGAGTTCCCAAACAAAAATAAATATTTATATAAATAGGACAAAGTATGTATTGCATAAATGAATTATGCTTACATCGCTGAAAGGCAATGTTTGTACGTTCATACAGACTCGTACGCAGTTTTCGTTAACCATCACTTCCATCAAACATTAAAATTAACATACTGAAATAAAATAAAAATGTGTTTATAAAAATTGGCAAGAACATTCCTAGAACTTTCTAAATCGTGACAAAACCTTTATTTTGATATCAGCTTATAACAAAGCTTATAGAAGATGAATTTCTTTTCAAAATCAAATTTCCTCGAAACGAATGGCACATGAGTTGAACTCGTGCCAATATTTTATTTAAATCGCCAAACTTTCCTCGCCTGGGGTTGAAACATTGAACCGATTTTATAAAAGGAATAATATCGTTTTTTATTGAATTCACAGCTGTGGATAATATTTGTGATCATAATAATACGATTTAAATTACGTAATACCACGTAATACTAATTCACTTCTCGTAGCGTCATGTTTTGTTTTCTAGAAGTCTGTTCAGGAACACAGGACTTTAACTTCGTTCAAATTATGACATTTGATGTTATTTTGAATTTGACTTTGAGTACTTGACGTATAATAGTTAAAGATTACTAAAACAAGAGAAACATCTGTTAGGCCAGGCGTGGAAAGGAGTTGACTGTGCGAAATATATACCTATATAAGTAAGTATAATATGTATATAAGTTAATACGGCTGCTGAGAACGGCGCCTGCCGATCCGGAGACCCCGGGTTCAAAACCCACACGCACCACTGTTTTTTCGAAGTCATGTGCATAATGCCGCTAACTTAAAACGGTCAAGGAAAACATCGTGAGGAAACCGAGATGTACCTAGAATCTTTCGAAGTCATGTGTCATACACCAAACCGCACTGGGTTAGCGTGGTGGATTATGGCCTTAACTCTCTCCTTGCGAGAGAAGGCCCCGAGTTCTAGCAGTGGGAACATTTAGTGGGCTGTTGATGATTGATTGATGATGAGCGAAATATGAGGACCGAGTTTGGTGTAAGTATGTGTGTTTTGGACACAGACAAGCATGTAGATTATGATTCTGGATGTTGCCCGGAGGTATAAGTATTGGTCCATTTCTTTACAGGGGGTGGCCCTTAAACGTATAGTAAATGGAGTGAACACATGCTTTGGTATCATTATGATGATAATAGTTTTAATCACAATATCAAATTGTTTTTATTACTAACTAGCGACCCGCCCCGGCTTTTCATGCGTGCCTTGCTGATAGTATTCTAATGTATTGATATGATATACATACAAATGAAAATGGTTATTGTGGGTTATCCGTAAGAGATAGATATGTATATACTGTTATGGACTTTTTGTCGACCCTTTTTTAGTTTTTAGGATAAAATACTGCGGTAGGTACATTATTTTGATCTATCGAGTAGGACTCAGACAGCCTTTGCAATGTAAGCGCAAAAAAACTGTGAATTGATTACATCACATTAGAAAACCATAAAATGATCAGCGTTTCGCTACTATTTTATGCATGTATACATTTAAACCATGTTCTTAAATAACTCTATCTTATAAATAAAACTGCATCAAAATCTGTAGAAAAAAGTCGCTTCCCGCTGTCTGTCTGTCAATAAATATGCTTGGATCTCTAAACCTACCAAACAGATTTCACCCATTGCACCCATTCGAAGTGCTCTTGCCTGAAAACAAAAACCGAGAGTCGGCCTGGTATTTCTTAAAAGAGTGGCACGTAACAAAACCCCTTCAGTTTAATGCAGGTTTGTATTTAAGCGTAGGTGTATTTTTTAATTACATTTTCCCTATACGCGCTACAAATATTACGTAAGTCAATTAGCGTTTCGTAACACAACCACAGATGGATTATCATATTTTTCACGCCTTTAATTCTAGAACAATTGGCATAATTAAAAGATAATCTGAGTACTCAACTTCACTTCAGCTTTGCTTGTAGATAATACAATCAAATGATTATGTCCAGCAAATTTGTTATCTAACAAATCAACGTGACCAAAACGTAGGGAAGTTATAAAAATCATTTTAATTAAATTTAGTTCTTATTGCTGGGACTCAGAACCTTTTTTTCAAGAAGAGAGTCAAGGCCATAATCCACTACGCTGGCGCAGTACAGGTTGGCAGATGACGCATGCCCTGGAAAGTTCCATGGAACATACTAACTACTTAGTAGTTTAGTTTAGTTTGACGGGGCTGTTTCCGCACTTAGCCTCTCAAATTGGGCCATTGTGCGTGGCTCATACTTCCCTTTCACTCCAACCATCCCAGGCTATCCCAGAAGGCAAGCAACCTATTCAGGTTGTTGAAGGCCTCCGGGACTGCTGCTGGGGAGTGGAGGAATTCTGCCCGTTGATCCGCCACGCTCCTGCATTCCACAATCACATGCTGTGGCGTTTCTTCTTCCTCCATGCATTCTCTGCACAGAGGGCTATCTGTCACACCTAAATTGAATAAGTGTTTGTTAAGGGGACAGTGGCCAGTCATAGTACCTATGACTTTACGGATCCTATCCCTGCTCAGTCTGATAAGGTTGCGGGCAAGTTTTTTTGTTGCTACCGGAACAGCAATTTTCGTTTGCCTGCAACCTTCAATGTTTCTCCATTCCATTGAATGTGCTTTTTCGGTATTTTCCTTCAGCCATAATTTTATTTGGGCCTGAGGTATAGGCATTAAAGGTTCCGGTCCGTATGTTATTGCCTTTGCTCCTCTCTTGGCCAGTTCGTCTGCTGCATCATTACCTAGTGAGTCGCTGTGTCCTTTAATCCATTGCAGGGTTACTCTGTTCGTCCCTGTTATGGATTGGAGTGCATTGTGACATTCCAGTATAAGGACAGAGGTTATAGTGTTGTTTTTTAGGGCTTGAAGCACTGACGCGCTGTCGGAGACAATTTTGATGTTTAAGTCCCCGACATCTCTGGCTGCGATCGCCTGTGCCGCCCTGGTGATACCGATACATTCGGCTTGAAAGATTGTGTTTAACTTACTTAGTGATGTTGATATTTTTATGTTTAAATCATTTGAGAAGACACTGGCTCCTGTACCTTGTGAGGTTTTGGAGCCGTCTGTGTATATCCTTACTTCTCTGCTACCAGAGCTATCTTTTAATTCTGCATTAAGTTGGATATTGTATCTTCGATCAAAGACATGTTGGCATATTGTTCTATCAGAAGAGAAGAAGAAGTGGTATTTCTTTCAGCACCCGTTTCAGAACTTTTGTGTGTTCTGTTTCTGTATTTTGTTTCCACAGTCCGTGAGCTCTTAGTCGCAGGGCGGTTGCAGTGGCCTCCTCTTGTATGACTAAGTGTAGAGGTCTCAAATTTAAGAGATACTCCAATGCGGCTGATGGTGTGGTTTTCATGCATCCAGTGGCTGCTAGGCTTGCCAGGCGTTGCAGACTTTGGAGTTTGGCTTTTACTGTGGTCAGTTGTGTTCTGGGCCACCACACAACTGATCCGTAGGTCAGAGAGGGTCTAATCACTGAAGCGTACAACCACAGTGTAATTTTTGGATTGAGACCCCATTTTCTCCCAATGAGTCTCCGGCATTGCCAAAAAGTTAGACAGGCCCTCTTAATTTTTGTATCTATATGACTCGCCCAGTTCAGTTTATTATCAAGGATGATGCCCAGATACTTCACTTGCGATGATAGGGTGAGTTTGGTATTAAATAGTTTTGGGAGTTGTAGTTCTGGTAACTTTCTTTTGTTGGTGAAAAGAATGAGCTCTGTTTTTTTCGGATTTACTGACAATTGATGTTCGCCACACCATTTCTCTACAATCTGAAGAGCCGAGCGCATGGACTTACAAAGCACATTTTCAGCGCTTCCGCTAATCAGTATAGTGAGGTCATCCGCATAACCAATAGTAGTGTATCCTCTGTTATTTAGCGTCTTTAGGAGGCTGTCTACTACTGTGTTCCATAATAGTGGTGATAGGACGCCACCCTGGGGGCATCCTTTTACTACCTTTGCCCTTATGGTAGTGTTCATCACTATCTGGACTGCTCTTTTACTGACCAACTCGGTGATCCAGTTCCTCATCACTGGTTCGACCTTGAGTTTACATAGAGCGTGGTTTATGCTGTTGTGCATTGTTTTATCAAATGCCCCCTCAATGTCTATAAAGGCTGCAAGTGTTGAAAGTTTGTTTGTGAGAGCCGATTCTATCTTGTGCACAACCATATGCAATGCTGACTCTGTTGATCTACCCTTCCTGTATGCGTGCTGCTGAGGATGCAGTTGTTTATGTTTTAGTGCCCCATCTCTTAGGTGTCGGTCCACTAATCTTTCTAACGTTTTTAGAAGGAAAGACGTTAGACTAATAGGTCTAAACGATTTGGCGTGCGTGTAGTCCTCCTTACCGGGTTTTGGTAGGAAAATTACTTTCGCCTCCCTCCATGTTTTCGGGATATATTTAAAGGCTATACAGGCCCTATAAATTGGTAAAAGGTGCTCTGTTACCTGATTTGGTTGCCATTGTAGTAAAGCTGGGAATATACCATCCAGCCCTGCGGATTTGAAAGGTTTGAAACTTTTAAGTGCCCATTTTATTCTATCCGCAGTTACTACCTTATTTGCAACTTCCCATTCTTGGGTTGTTGGTGTGCAGTGGTTTTCTTCTGGCCACTCTGGTTCTCCTGTGATCTGACATCCAGGAAAGTGAGTCTCCAGAAGTACTGCACTTGTTTCTTTGTCTGTGTTTGTGTAAGTGCCGTCTTCCTTTTTTAGGGAGCCCGGGAGGTTGAGCTCGCCTTTGGCTAGAACTTTCTTTATTCTTCCGGCTTGGTTTGTTGAATTTATGCTATTACAGAAGTTGTGCCAGGATTCCGTTCTGCGGAACCTGATTCGCCTCTTGTAATGCTTTTGTGCAGCTTTGTAGTTGTCCCAGTCCACCATGGATCTGGTGTTTTTTGCCCTGTTATAGAGCGTCCTTAGTTTATGGCATAGTCTCTCGAGTTCTGGCCCCCACCAAGAACCCTTACCTACGTTATTTGATTTTACCACCGGACATGCCAGTTTGTAACTATCCAATAGTGTTTTTGTTAGGAATTGTACGTTCGTTTCTATGTTGTTTGTACAAAGTGTTGTGTCAGTTAGGTGTGTGTTTCCTAATGTTTTGTTTAATGATGCTGTGTACCTTGTTATATCGGTTTTACGGGGGTTACGATATGGAACAGGGTCTGTTGACTTATATCGCAGTTGGAAACAAACGCGGCGGTGGTCCGCAAAAGATGGCTCGTTTGATACGTGCCATCCCTCGATTTGGGTAGCCACCGCGTTGGTTGCCAATGTAATATCTATGATAGTTTGGTACCTAGAGCTTACAAAAGTAGGTTCCGTACCCCTGTTTTTTTTTTGAAAAATTTCACCTCCACGGACTCCTAGGTCCATGCCTTTTATTAACATTTTATACATTATTATTATTTCCGTACCCCTGTTCATAATGTTGAGGTTGGTCTGGAATAAATATTCGGCTAAAGACTCACCCCTTTTGTTGGTATTTCTACTTCCCCACAGCGAGTGGTGAGCGTTGCTGTCCGCGGATGCGATCAGCTCCCAGTGATGTTCTTCGCAGTGTTGTACCAGGTCGGCCAGTTCTTTTGGGGGAATATCACCCTCGCCCGGCAGGTACACTGATGCTAGTACTAGGACGGTTTGGTTTTCTATAGTAAGTCTCACTGCTGTGAGGTCTCTAGAACAGAATTGGTTAAGCAAAGTGGCTGTTGTTGTTTTAGGCATATAAATACATGTTCTTGGGGTTTCAACAGTAGTGTCTACCATTAACTTACCTCCGATGTTACTGAGACCGCAGATTTTATTATTTTTGATCCAGGGCTCCTGGATCATGGCGACGGTCTTGCTATTTTCCTCCAGCACTCTGCGTAGGGTGGCCGCCGCTATCTGCTTGTGCTGGAGATTGGTCTGGATGAACTTGAGGGGGCTATGGGCTTCGCAGGACGCCATCTTCGTCACTGCTGCAGCACCCCTCACTCGGCAACGGTGAGACTACTTCCACTTCGCTCAAACTCTGTTTGGGAGCGGAAGCTGAGGGCTCCGGAGTCGAAGTCTCCTTTGCTTCAGTCTCACTCGTTGAGGTTGTATTTACGGGTTGTTTTTCGGCCGTTTTCGCTTCGACTGTGGAGAAGAAGCGGATGTACCCACTCCCCGTAATGTGGGCTACCCGGCGGTCTCGGTCTAGGATCGTCTGCTTCTGGTCTTCAGGTATTCCCAGGGTAAGGTGCACTTACCCTTATCCTCGGAGCCCATGGCGTCCTGTGGTTGGTCGTCCACGGTCATATCATGGCACTGCCACGAGTCCACCTTGTACCACGGATTCTGGGCACAAAAGACTCGGTGCAGTGTGGCAGGGTCGGTAATGCTGGTATGAATTAGAAGCCCAGCCTTGAGCCTCTTCTTCATATCCGACTGCCTGATGACCGTGAGGGTGGTGTCTGGAATTGGTGACTTGATGGTTTTCACCTCTTCTTCCAGCCAACTGAGCGAATTCGCGTCCTCGCACCACATCGCTAACGCCCCGTCCAAAAGGAAGGGTCGACCGCGGAAAGACGGTGCGGGCGCGCTCGAGGAAGATGGAGACAGTGCGGTTTGGATAACTTTGCCAGCAACAGCTACCCTCACCGCCTCTGCCTGGGTCTGCGAGAGGTCCCTCTGCGGGACGGTAGTAATCACCACCTTCAGGTGGGATTGAGCCGCGTCTGCGTAGCTCACCGTCCGTTTTGCTTTTGGGTCGGTCTTCGCGCGTTTGGCGTCCCCTCTGGGAGATTGGGTCTCGTCCAGGCGAGCGCGCTTCGACGAAGCTCTCTCGTCCGTCGAAGACCCTTTCCCCGGCTGTTCCTTTTCAGGAATGGGAGCCATCGCAGCGGTCCGTCTACTCTCGGTCTCGGTCTGTCTCTCGGTTTCCTTTTCTTCCCCGATTGCCTGGGAACTGGTGGTGGTGGCGGCGGTGGTGGTCCCGCCCCTGTAGAGGTGGATGGTGTGGTTTCGCACTGCGTTTCCGCTGCTGCGATGATGTTGGGTTTGTTAGGCTGAAGTGCTTTCCTTCTCGCGCGCCTGTTAAGGCGACCGCGTTCTGGTCCGCTCTTCTGCCCTTGGGTTTGGGTGTCAGCCTTCGAGTGGGTGGACTCCCTTTTGCAGGGGCGCTTATGCGTGACTAAAGTCCACGGCGACTTGAAGGGGGGTTGTGTCGCTGGAATTGCCTTCATGAGGCCTGATAAATCCAGGCTGGAGCCTGGTTGAGAGCACAAGTTGCCCCCCCCAGAATACGAGGGGCAGACCGAGCTGGGCTCGGTGAGGGATTCTCCACTGGCTGAGCCAGTGGTACCCTCCTGGGGTAAAAACTTTTTTCTTTGTGCTGACATGACGTGGGGGTTTTTGAGCTGGATTTTAAGGAGAAACTCACACACAACCTGCTCTTGGTATGTGTGGCGCAACTTTTTGGGGGTATTTGGTGCCCCAGGGCCTTGCTGGCCCAGGAGGTGGATAAGTGCTGCCACGGATCCGCTTTTATGGGTTTAGGAGAAAGGAAGTACAAAATAGGGGAAGGAGTTTGTGAGAAGGATTCAGTCAGTAGGTTTGAGTGGGACAGGGACGATTTTAAGGTAATGGGAATTGGATTTGGTAAGGTATTGTACAAAGGAGTTTGGATATATTATGGTGGGGGAGATTGGTATGGGATTAGGGTAGGGGGGTAGGATAGAGGTGTTGGGATAAGAGGAGTGGGCATTGGGATAGGAAGTGGGATAGGAAGTGGGGGTCGGCCAGAGGTTTTTGTTATACCAATTACAGAGGGTAATTGGCCTAGTAACAGGCGGCAACCTCGAGAAGGATAGTCCACTGGCCTTGTTTAGGGGATCGTCGCGACCTGCGCTACTCCCGAAACTATTTGCCAAACCCAGTATCGGACAGATACTGGGAGTAGGGGAATTATCAATAAAAATAAACATAAATTTGATTGATCATCCCCCCGCCCTCCGATACTTACTACTTACTAGTCAATGTTTTCCTTCAGTGTTAAAATGAGTGAACTAGGAATAATATTTTTTTTGAGAGGTGTAGACGGAAATCGAACATATGACCTTACAATTGTAAAAAGCATGTTCTAGCCACGAAGCAAACACGGCTTAATTAAAAGTTATTTGTTGTACAAGAGTGCAAAGGGGCTTTTTAACCGCGTGCTCAATTTTGATGACCGAGCAAGCGAAGGATTCTAAAGTTGAATCACGAGCGTAGCGAGGGATTCAATAATTAGAATCCTGAGCGTAGCAAGGGAATCAAAAGGGCACAAGGTGAAAAATCTTTGCACTCGAGTGCAACACGTAATTTTTCATCCCTTACCTTAGCGAGGAAATTACAAAACGCTTTGCGCATTTTCAGTTTCAGTCAATTCTGTTGGCGTCAAATAAACTTCTTGTTCGCTAGAATTACTTATTATTATGGTATTTTGGTTTTGGAACGAAGTTCCTTATCGCGCGTTATGAAAGGGAGCTAGACGGAAAAAAATCTCACGAAAAAGTTGTAACGTTTCGTGCCTATGGCGTGATAGAATTAGAATACGATAACAAATTTCAGCCATGTCAACAATGACCGGTTGGCGCAATTAGTAAGTAAGGGGTCTCCTATGAAGATAGGTGCCCCCGGATCGAATCCCGGTAGTTACCGCTTTACTGTTTTTGTTCTTTTTTTCTCTCAACACTCTTTTTGTTCTTTTTTTTTTCTGGGAATAATAGTTTTTATAAAGGATCCCTCTTATCAACGCATTTAATTTAAATCTAAGTATTTTCTAACAAACAATAACAAAAAAAAAATTGGCGATTTATCACTATAAACTGACTCTTGCGCTTAAAAATAGATGGCGTTGCACAACTAACCCTATGAGTATTTGGTTAGAGGCTAGACCAACACTAATTTACGACCACTGCCCGATTCGACTTGCACATCAAAATTCCTATAATTACCAATAGGTGGCGCAGAACTCAAAATTTAATCAGCTGTGGATTGTATCCTACTCTAGTGTCATAGAAAATCTGGAGAGGTCACTACCGGTACGATAATATCAATGTATTGTAATGATGTTGTTACGTTATATACTATCGTATATTATATATCGTAATGTTCATGTAATATCGATTGGTGTGATTGACACATATTTCGACAAAATTCATTCGTAAAACTAATATTTGTAGGCAACATTGGAAATAATATGAGTACTGTTTCTAAATGCAATCCGAATGGCTAACATTCGGAATGATAATAATATAATGAATAAAATTAATCATTGTTATAATGTTTATATAATGCGTCAATGCTACTCCTTATGTTTATGTTAAGTACTTACATTATATTTGTTAATAAGTAATGTGGGATCGATGGTTATAGCAATAAAAAGATAGATCTTCTTGTAGTTTCTTTTATTTTTACGTCTTCCAAAATCGCAATAATGTACACCGGTGATGGCCGTTCTAATGTGCCTCTCATCTTCCTTCTCTCTCACATCCTCTTCCCTTTCACTCACACTCAGTTGCGTTCATAAATCAGTCATCCGTCATCATTACATGCGTTCACAATCGTTCCCACACTCGGCTGTCCTGATATCATGACTGTCCTCAGTCATGCTGAAGTTATACATACAATATTTTAGACCTACACTCTTATTATATAACCTTAACTCCTATTTAACTTAGGAACTAGACATAACATCTTACTTCTAGACTTATGAATACAAATCATCATCAGTACAATGAGAAAAAAAAAAAAAAATCTAGGTATAGGTAACTTTAAACTGTGCCATCCTTGTAGGTAACATAATCTAAACACATACACATCATATGAATACATCATAACACATCCATCATAATACATTCAATTTAATTAATAAATCAAATAGGTATCTTTTCCTAATGTGTTGGCCAAGGTTTCATGTAATCAGCTGATGTGGAGGTTTTGTTTGGACCTTCAGCAGCAGAATCTGTTTTCGTTACATCATATCTATCATTCCTCTTAACTTTAGTTACACAATATGGTCCTAAATACTTTGGTTTTAACTTCAAACAGCTTCCATATTGGGTACGTTTTATAGCTACCAAGTCTCCAACATTGTACTTCCAACTGTCTTTTCTGTTCTTGTTGTAATTTCTAATATTTTCTTCTTGAACTTTCAATATCTGTTCTTTGGCCTTCATCCTGAGTTCATCTCGTTGTACCATGAAACTATCCACTTCTTCTTGCTGTATTAAGTCATAGATTTCTTTATCGTTGTTCTTCATTTTCACTCCAACTAGAAGCTCGAACGGTGAAGTACTTATGCTCCTGTGAAAAGTACTATTGAGTGCACGTTGTACAGAACTGACATGACGATACCATAGTGATGGTTTCTCTATACACATCTTAGTAAGTACTGAGATAATAGTGCGGTGCACCCTCTCCACTTGTCCGTTTGCTCTTGGAACTCCTGTTGTGATTTTTACATGCTCTATGCCTTGCTCTAAGCAGTATTCTTGAAACTCATTGCTGGTGAATGCCGTGCCTCGATCAGTTATAAATCTCATAGGGTTGCCAAACATTTGTTGATGGACTCTTATCTTATCCACCACTTCCTTGGCTGTCAAGCCTTTTGTTGGGAACAACCATACAAATTTTGTAAACCCATCAATGACTGTAAGTATGTAGTTATACTGCTTCTTCGTCTCAGACATTGGTCCTATATGATCAAGGTGTATTGTATGTAGAGGCATCTCACCTTTGTCGATGACATGCAAAAAGCCTTCCTTCTTACCGGCCTTACTAAGTGCTAGCAGACAGGGTATGCATGCTGAGATGTACTCTTGTACCTTGTTGTCCATATTCTTGATATAATAACTCTTATTAATTGCTTCAGTTGTCTTCTTTTTTGAAAAATGACCATTCGAGTGGGCTTTTTCTATTATAGCCAATTCCATACTCTTTGGAACAACTAGCAGTTTCTCATTTCCTTTGTACAGCAGTCCATTGTCCAAGTAGTAGTCTGCATAGGGTTTTTCCTTCAATATTGTAGAGATAGCCTTCAAGCCTTCATCATTCTCCTGAGCTCTTCGTAGGTTCTCGTGTATTGTTGTGACTACTCCAACATATGCATAACGACTTAATGCATCGACATGTCTCATTGCACTTCCAGCACGGTGCTCTATCACAAAATCAAATTCCTGCAGAAACATTGCCCATCGTGCCACCTTAGGTGTCAAATCCTTCTTCTTGAGTGTTAATTCAAATGCTTTGCAATCTGTAATGATTTTAAATTTTATTCCAAACAAATAAGGTCTGAATTTCTTTACCCCTTCAATGACTGCCATAGCCTCCAACTCATAACTAGAATATTTCTCTTCACATGCAGTAGTCTTTCGGCTCATATAATAGATAGGATGTAATTCATCATTTTCATGTTGTTGCATAAGTATAGCCGCCAATGCACGACTTGAGGCATCTGTGTGCAACTCAGTGCGTAGTCTCGGATTAAATATTTTCAGAACAGGGTTTCTCGTAAGTTTCTGTTTTAGTACTTGAAAAGCTTCTTGTTCTCGTGGTCCAAATACAAATGGCACATCTTTTTTCGTCAAATCTGTCAATGGGCTTGCTATCAGAGCAAAATCTTGTATGTATCTTCTGAAATATGATGCCAAACCAACAAAACTTTGTACCTGCTTCATTGTCCGTGGTTCAGGAAACTTTATCAGGGCTTCAGTCTTTTCTTCAGATGGTCTCACTTCACCATTTTGAATTTTGTGTCCGAGGAAAGTAATACTAGTTGTTACCAAGTTTGCTTTTTTCCAATTAATCTTCAGCCCATACTCTGAGGCAACTTTCAGAACTCCTGTTAATCTTTCTAGTGCTTCTTGCTCATGTTTAGCTGGAATGAGAAGGTCGTCAATGAAAATTAAAATCCAACCCCTTGCCATCAGATCACGGAATATCACAGAGATAAATCTCATAAAGTAATTTGGACATATAGACAAACCAAAAGGTGCCTTCAAAAATTCAAATTGACCATAATGACTCACAAAGGCTGTATACTTCCTTGACTCCTCGTTGACTTTAAGGTGAAAAAACCCATCTTTTAGGTCTAACACACTAAATACTCTTGCATCACATAATTTATCAATATAGTCATCAATCAATGGAATAGGATATTCATCTTTTAGAATTTTATCATTTAATTTTCTGTAGTCTACGCAAATTCTACATGAACCATCTTTTTTACGCACAAGAACTAAAGGACTGGCATATTCTGAATAACTCACCCGTATTATTCCATCCTTCAACCACTTGTTCAACTGTTCTTCAACTTCAGCTTGTTCTTTCAGGGAAATACGTCGTGGATTGAATTTGACAGGTACATCGTCTTTTACCATAATCTTCATCTCGATCGGTGCTTCCTTGGTTTGCAATGGTTGGTAATTGGAGACCAACTGTCGAACCTCACGTCTCACAACTGGATCTTTGATGTGAACTACGCATGGAAAATCAGAATCACACTTAACCTCACAGTTACACATTAAACAACTCATCCAATCGCAATCTTTCGGCATAAGCCACACAGAACTTTCTTTCATCAACAACGTAATACCTTTCAAAAAATCGTTACCAAGTATTACCTTGAATGGCATGGTTTCCCTTGAAATGATATAGAACTTAACATTAATGTATTCGCTATTGTCTATCGTAATATTTAGCGTTACACTTCCGAACGATCGCACTTTCGTGTAGCCTAAACCGGTAAACGTAATGTTCGATGTTTTATCGCATTCCGACATACTAAGTTCATTGAAAAATTCGTCCGACATTAGATTTAAATCGCAACCCGAATCTATTAGCGCACTCGCAGTTTTTCCGCATATATTCACTGATTTTAGTGGTTTTTCCCGTGGTAGTTGTTCGCCGGTAGGTTTGTTTACATCGCCATTACTGCCGCCCTCTTCATGATTGGACTCCATCTTCTCGCTGCAGCCAATCACAGCCAAGCTTTGTCGTTCAGTGTAGCCAACATCATAACTCGATTGACTTACGCATGCCTTCACGTCGGTTGCCGCCAAGTAAACTTCACTCTGAACTTCGTCGTGTTCGCTGCTGGTAGCGCCGCCTTGCGTCGAGTTGAAGAAAGCCTGCTTCATTGTTCTTGGTTGTTCAGTAGTGCCAACCTTATGTCTTTCGACTGCACCCGAAGTTTTCCGAACGCCCGTTGAATGAGATGCGTAACTTGTCGAAGTCTTAGAATTTGCCGCCGCCATTTTCTTTAGTGGGCAATGCATTGAAATATGCCCAAAATCATTGCAGTGAAAGCACTTTTTGCCCTGCGATTGATGCGGACAATCTCCTGATTTATGGCTTTTCTCTCCACAGCTAAAGCACCTGATATTCGTGTTTCTCGTCGTGACTCCACCATCGTTTCTACTGTAGGTCGGCTTGCTACTGCGCACTTCTGTGGCTGATTTTTTCTTGTAGGCTTCGTATATTTTAAGTTTTTCTTTTAGGTCGGCGTACGTCGTGACCCCGTAGAGCATGATTTTGTTTATTTCAGCGTCTTGAATGCCTTCTATTATATATTTCACAGCCACGTAGTCCGGCATTTTCCCTCGTTTTCCTAACTCCTTCATAATGAATAGATACTCAAGACAGGTCTCATTTTTTGCCTTCTTCCGGGCACTCATAATTTCGTGGATTCGTTTTTGATCTATTGTATCCGTGAACTCCTTCGAAATAGCCGCCTTCAGCTCCGTCCATGATCTATAGTTTGTTTTTTCAGCTCGTAGCCATAGCGCCGCAGTGCCGCACATCGATCTCCTTGCCACCAAAAGTTTCTGTGTCTCGGTCCATCCAAATATTTCACCATTGTCCTCAATCTCTTGTACCCATGTACTAACCGTGTAGCTCCCATCTTGACCACTGAATTTCGGTACTAACTGTTCCGCCATGTGCATCATTGAGCTGCCGAAATCGCCGCGTTCCGCCGTTTTCGAATGCGAAGCGTCTTGAAAGTCGTCCTTGTCCTTGTCCTCCGTCATCGTAGTCGTATATTGTGGGTTGTGCGTGCAGATTCTTCGTAATCCGTATATAATATTTTATCTAAGTTCGTAATCTCGTTCGTCGTTCGTCGTCGTCGTCGTCGAGGTTAGAACGCCACACTTTCGTCGTCGTCGTCGGTGGTACTTTTTGGCTTTATTGCTAAACCGAATCCCGGACGAGCCCCCAAAATGTGGGATCGATGGTTATAGCAATAAAAAGATAGATCTTCTTGTAGTTTCTTTTATTTTTACGTCTTCCAAAATCGCAATAATGTACACCGGTGATGGCCGTTCTAATGTGCCTCTCATCTTCCTTCTCTCTCACATCCTCTTCCCTTTCACTCACACTCAGTTGCGTTCATAAATCAGTCATCCGTCATCATTACATGCGTTCACAATCGTTCCCACAGTAATAAAAAAATATTATTATAACTTAATTTTTTTTATTACAATTCCTTCACTAATTAATCGATAAGAACTTCGTTCCATCCGGGTGTCCCTTGACACCTCTCAACTTTTTTTCACTTGTATTCAATTTTACTGTTTTTGACCTAAGTTTTAAACTTTAACTTTATTTAGCCATGGTTTAAACAATAACAATACGACGTGAATATACGGAGAGTTGACCGATTGAAGTAAGGAGTTTCATATGTGTACATGAAAAAGTGTCCGCCCAAATGCATTAAATTATAGTAGCGCTAAATTTGCAACATGGTACATTTTAAAGGAAATAAATAAACGTACTATTCAGAATTCATGACAAATAAAATTGACAGTCATAGGCACTGCCGATAGAAGTGGTAACTTATAACTCAGAATTTGATTGCTTACTTTGGAAACTACGCGTGTGAAACTGGAGGGCGTGGCTATGAGCATGGCCGTCTAGAAATGCTGACGCATTTTTAAATGGCCAATGGGAAAGGCTGAGGCATTTCTAGATGGCCAATGCCTATGGTCCCGAGTTTACCCGCAGATTTCTTATCATTCCCGAGCGTGACGCTAGAATTCAATTGACATCCCACGAAAAATCTGTCTTTGGCGCGCCAAAAGAAGTTTTGACTTCAAAATATATTGTACCTACATGTTTTCTCAAAATAGTAATTATTTATTTGATGTTATATTAACTACATTATTTTGTACTGCACAAGTAGTTGAAATTATCTATTAGTTACTATTTTAGTAGTCAATAATATTTAATTATTGAACTCGGCAACTCGGCATACTTCAATTCGATTACAATTGATTCATTCATAGCATTTTAAAATGTTCTGTCATTTGAAATAACATTCTTTACCTCTATCCTCCATACGTGAAAAGAAAATTGCGCGCAAAGCATTTAGAAAAAAAGTACACCAAGGAGGTTCCGAGTATGAGTTTTTAACAAATTAAAAATAAATGTATGATGAATTCGGCACCAAGGAGGTAGAAATAAATAGGTTAAATTATGTTTTGAATTCAAAACCTCAGTACACACGATGTTCTAAATTCAAATTTACTTTACCCTCTAGAGGGTAAAAACGACTTTTGCGCCCTGATATCGAGGAGCAAAAGTACTCTTTCCGAGCTGGTGGGATGAAATAGTACATTGTTCACCGAGAGGAGAAAGTGACCGATTACCGTCGAGGGTGTCGTTTGAAGCCCGAGCCGTAGGCGAGGGCTTTAAAACACCCGAGATCGGGAATCGCACTTTCTCTCGAGTGATACATAGTGCTTTATACTACACCTACGAGGAAAATAAAAAACTAAATCTTTACTAATTGAAATTTATATTGAAATTGTTGCAGTTAGTGAAGCTTAATGTAACACTTTTTGCTGTTTCCTTCAACTGCGGTGGAGTTAAAAAATCTTCATCATCACTATCACTACTTATCATTTTGATAGTTTTATTTTACTTTTCTACGAAAACTGAATCCTCAAACAACACACAAATTGAAAATGGCGCCAATGGCGTCTGCAATTTTCACATCGACGGTTAAAAGGAAGTTGGGCATAAGCGACATTTTGGTCAAAAATCAGTTTTAAATGCCATTTTACTTAAAATTTTCCGCTCTTTCGATTGAGCTGAATCCCATAGCTCTATGATGACTTTTTTGGCGCTTATGCCCGAGCAAAAAACAACATTTTCCTAGTTATACTATTCGTAACCGACGTAAATTCAGGTCATTTTGTCTATAAAGGTGCTTGTACCCCTGCAAAAAATATTTATTCTCGATTTGTTGTCGGTAATGCTTTTTTACTTCATAGGGGTCTCCAGTTTTCGGTTGTTTATGCCTTCTAAGCTATTTCCTCAAAAAATACAAACGTTGTTTATAGCCTATTTCCATTTAATAATTGAACATAGCTTTGACGCTTGTACCCTTTTTCCAAAATTAATTTTTATTTTACTCTGTCGGTTATACCATATTACCTAATTTAATGTTAATATCACGCGGTTGGTTATTCCTCACTTCCGTTAAGAATTACACACATTTTTGTTGCTAATCCCTTATTACTTAAATTGAACAACATACCATGGTGTTGATTACAACCTACTTCCACGATCAACGATCAAAGTAATACGTCATTTATACTGTGATACACAATGAGGATTTCATTCCAAATCCGTGCTTATGACATTTGATATCACTAAAGTACACACGAAAAAGACTGGAGCAAGAGTTAACAAAGTGCGAAAAGGTCGAAACAGGAAAGTCATCCTGAATTGTAGCACAGAGGAAGACTTTATCCTGGTCAAAAATCGTGTGCAGCAACACAAGTCTCTAAAAGTGAAAACCGTGAAAGCGGGTAATCCACACATTATCATTCGATACGTCTTGTCTTATCACAAAGATAACGAAATAGTGGAAAACAATAAACATCTGCTACAGAGGGTTGATTTGCAAGAGAGCGCGATCAGAGTGCTACACAGGAAAAAAAGCGTAATTCACATGGGTGTCATCCACTGATCGAGGTCTCACCTCACATTCACAGAGCGTTTTTGGACGCCGAAAAGGTCTACATAGGACTCCAGACTCCAGATCAGTGGCAGACCATTCGCCCTTGGTGCAGTGCTCCAAGTGCCTAGGTTTCGGCCATACAAAGGCGATCTCCCGGGAAAGGGATGAGTCCTGCAGATACTGCGGAAAAAAACCACTCCTGGACACAATGCAAGGCAAGAAAAGAAGACCTGCCACCCAAATGCAAGAACTGCACGGTTGCTCATCCCAACAGCCCCAACAGAGAACTCGCTCACAACGCCTTTAGTAGCGATTGCCCTGAAAGGATAAAATGGGATGGTTTAGCGCGTTCTAGAATATCTTATTGCTAAGGGGACTCATAAGGAAAGTGGCTCAGTCTCCAGTATACGATTCATCCAAGCCAACCTGCAGTGCTCGCAACGGCAGAACTCCTGAAGGTAGCGAGAGAAAGGGGAGTTTCAGTTGGCCTTGTTCAAGATCCCTATGTGGGAAACAAAGGCGTAATGAAACAATATCCTGGAACTCGCGTTATCCAGTGCAGTTTAAACAGACAAAACCAATTAAGGCAGCCATAATAGTTTTCAGTGTCAGGCTGGTGGTAATCCATGACCCCCAATTTGTTACCGAAACGGGAGTGGCTGTTCTGTTGGTCGGCACAGGCCTAAAACTGGGAGTCATTTCTGTCTACTTAGAAGGAACCAAAAAGTCGAACCCTTCCTCAGCAGGATTATGGTATTCAGCAAAAAACTAGTGACAAATGACCTTATTGTTGCTGGTGACGTGAATGCGTAGTCCCACTGGTGAGGAAGCACATCTCAAAATGAGAGAAGAAGAAGCCGTAAACTCAATGTTATTACCGTATTTATAACTACGGCGATACACCAACCTTCGAGATCGTTAGGGAAGGCAAACTCTGCACAAGCATAGTAGATGTAACAATGTGCAGCGGGTCTCTCTTGGGAAAATCGAGGGATGGAAGGTTGACAAAAGTATTACGACATCAGACCACAACGCAATCACTTTCGTTTTACGCCTAGTTAAACCTTTCAAACAACAGATACCAATAATAACAACATGCAAATACTAAACCAAGAAGACACAGTGGTAAAACTTTATGTTAAAATCAGTTAAAACACAGTTAAAATCCTCCCTGCAAGAAGAAAAGCTCTCGCCGGAGTCAGTGGAGAAATGTGAATTTCCATTGGAACTCGAGTCGATGGTTCCGAACTACACAGCTAGTTTACATGAAGCCTGCGGACAGACCATTCCAATGGTAAGCTCGCCGGATGGAAATCCAACCCTTGAGGTAGATGGCCACCGATTTCGGTTGGTGCGATCGAGAAACAAAAAGATTGCAATAATTGAGTACTGAGAAGGTCGGACGCCTTTCATAAAGGCAAGTGCGCTGCTTTTACATCTTAGCAGAAATGCGGGTGAAACACCCCGGGTGATAAGCGTGGATGCGATGACAGTCAAATACTCAAGAGCGAAAGTCGCATACCGGTCGGGTTGCATTGAGGCTTCTAAACATCACGAGGTTGTCGTGTACAAACATAGGGGAGAAAATCTGAGCTTCCTCAGAGCCCCTTCGCACGACCTGACAAATGCAACAGACAGCTGGGGATACCCCGTTCCTAGTTCGACCAACCAAACCGGTTCCGAAAGAGCACAGCAGAGGAAAAAACCGCAACAATCATAGCGACAGCCGAAGCACCATCACGGCCTTCGTGATTTCGTGACCACTATCCGGGCTCCATCGCAATAATATACAATGTTTCAGACGGCAACATCCAAAGCATTTTGATTTGGAGAAGTTAATCACACAGACTTTAAGAGGTGGGACCTTCTCGCTGACAAATTCTTCGTGGGTAATAATGTCGGCTAGATTAGTAAAATACGAGTAGCTACTTTTAAAATGAACTGCACATCATCAACTGTCAAATACTCGATGGACTCGGAGGCACCCGAGCATCGAATTGAAGTCGTATCAAAAAGGAAAATATGTTGATTTACCAGACTGTTATCGTACGCCCCGGCAAATTTTTGAGAGTATTTTCTATACTGTTTCTTATTTTTTTAAACGTTTAACATTACGAATACATACCAAGCCTCCTAAATTTATTCCTTAGTTATGTGTCTACCTACTAGCTTACTAGCTACTAGTACTAGCTTAAGTTGATACCTACCAACACTAGCCTTGATTTTTCGTAATTAAAAATAATAACAGAAATGTTGTTTTGTTTTTATTTAAAACATATCTATCTGATTGATTATCTGATGATCTGATCTATCTATCTGATTGTTAGTGAAAAGGTGACATAAAAATAATGCAAAAAAACGAACAATCACCTTTTAAATCTACCATAATTTAGCGTAAATTAGAATTACTTAAACGAGATCGTGTTGGTTGCGCTACTTCATTATTTAGGAAATGTCTTTTCATCTATATTTCCTTAGACTCACGCAATGCCAGATGTTAGTTATCCTTCTTTTCCTTTACTTTCAAGCTACACTGTGTGTCACTAATGTCTTATGATTCTGTTTTTTGTGAAAGTCGACTGTTACTTGTGTTCTATTATCTGTTATACAACCACTGTGAAAAGTACCTTATCCTTCTTTTCTCATAACACCTATTGAACTGTCTAGTCTCTTATACCCCTTTTCCCTCGCGACATGAGATATCGGTATGTTGTTTAAGCTTCTTATCCATTAATATTTTATTTTGTCATTTGTCGCTTACGCCATATTACCTCATTGGAAAATTAAAAGCTATTGCTATAAGCGACATAAACCACGTTAAATAGCAACAAATCATTGAAACTGACAATACCGGTAACTGCCCCATTTTTTTCTCATTTCATAACTGTTTCAATTTTCACAAAATGCTAATAAATAACAGAGATACGTCAGTTTTTCTAAAATTCAAAACTTTGAACGGCTCTCCTGAACATTTCACTTTTTGGCGCTTATACCGTATTTCCTTTTAACCGTCGACATGTTCTTTTTTCAAATTGTTTGACACCATCCAACACACAGCTAGTGCCAGTGTCATTTTGCGAACTTGGAGATAAAAACTCACTGTAAAAACTTTTTGGCTTTTGATATTTAGGTTACCAGCGCATAGTCTTACCCAAAATTAAAAAAGAAAAACCACGTAAGAAATGGATTTTCATACACTTTTCTCTCCCGCTCAGATGCGTTTTCTCGCCGCATATTTGTTCGATATGCAATGACGTACTTTTTACCGTAAATTTGATAAAGTATCAAGGTACTTTCCGAGCAGGTGTAGTATAAAAGTTATTTTTTTAACAATGGTACATTTGTACTTTCCATTTCGCTTGATGTTAAGCTATGATGTAGTCTACGATGGCTTACCTAACAGAAACAATGCACACTTAAAGACAAGATTGTTTTGCATTTTTTGGAAAAAATCCAGTCAGACATCCCATTCTACAGCCTCTAGTAGTGTTTGTTATAAAAATGGCATTGAGTTCTCCTCGTTCGAGTCTTACGGACGAATTGAATATGAATTGATGTCACTTTTTCGACCTACGAGCATTCAAAAGAAAAAAGGGCAAGGTTAGATTATACAGAGCATCTGCACACACATTCTTTTTAATTCGATTTATTTTCATAAAAAATCTCTAAAAACGTATAACGTATATTGTTGATTGGTAAGCGATTTTTCGGTTGAATTTTTACAAAATTTTCTTCTAAAGAATTAAAAAATATATTTCAAATTATTCCAGCACAATGCTGATCTTTTAAGTATCCGGTAATCGAATTGTATTAGTTTGGGGTTTGGTGACGGTGAATTGTCCACCAATATGTATTTATTTATTTGGCATGCTAAGTAAAAGTTATTTATTAGCCACCAATTGCAGTTACAATGATGATCTTAAAATAAAGTGTCTTACTACATAAATATAGACCTAATAAGATAATTACAAAATGTACAATTCAAAATACATAAATAAATCTGCAAAAGCTATTGAACTGGCAAAATCGTTACTTAAATCGAAAAAAATGTCAAAAAAATTTAGTGAAATGTCTACGATGCGAAAGAAAAGTTAATTTTTAACGTGGTTTCATTAATTCACACAATCATTTTTAATTTTTAAATAGCGACAAATATGTCCCGCTTGATGGTAAGTAATTACCTTTGCTTGGTGTAATACATAGTGATGTCGAAGCTACGATGACAACCTGGAGTTACATTAACAGCCTTTTTAACAGACGACAAAAAAGACAAAGCTCTATTATTGGGCTCGATTACATCACTTATTGAAGTCAGAATCTTTTTAATTAATGTTAATTGTTCATAATTATTGACTGACGCCTGAACCGATTTGTAAAATCATGTTTTGTTTCAAGGCGTAAACTTTTAAATATATCCAACTAAGACCGTTGTTAAATTTTATCGAAATCGCTAAAAGAGTTTTAGAAAAATCACCAAAATTAAAACATTGTAACAACGATAATATTTCCGTTATTCTGAAACTTTGCTTAATCTGGTCACAAGAGGCTTAGGTTTAGATAGCCTATCCGTATAATATAAATGTATATTTATGAATAAAATACGTAGACTTTTAGAAATAGAAGGCGCATCTCTCTCTGAATCTTTCGTGAGAATTGCTATTTCTGCTAAGGCTCCTTCATGGGGTTTACTAACAGTTTTGAGAATTTTAAATCACAAAAAGCTAGTCATTTTATAGTTATCAATTTACTAAAAACCTCATACAGATGGAATTTGACGTTCTCCCTAATGGACCACCACGTTTTTCTATCCTTACGTGGTCTTACAGTTTTATTTCATGACCCTTTAATTTGTCTGAAAATGAGTCCTTTCAAACTGGCACATAGTAATTTCTACTTGTTTGGTTAACTCTGTCAAAACCAAAAAACAAATGCTGCAAAATAAAATGTCTAACAGCTTAAAATTTAAAATTTGTCTATATTTCTTACTAGCTGAACCCGCTACTTCGTTCGCGTACGTTGATCTTACGACCTTATTAGTACATTAGTAGTACTTACGTAAAAATATTTGGATGGGTGGCCATTACACAAACCATGTGAATTTGTTTTTCCACACAAAAATATATTTATTCGAGTTTAGCGACTTCAAATAAAACATCTTATTGAGTCATTTTTAACGGATAGACAACAATCTGTTGAAGTTAAAATAAATGGCAAGCCTATTAGATCAAAAGCAAAAAAGCTTAGCATTGGTATTCCTCAGGGTTCGTCTTTTGGTAACGTCATGTTTATTACATTTATGAATGATATAGCCCACTTAGACATCGAAGATGACATAGTGCAGTACGCTGACGATACTACTATAGTTATAGCCGCAGAATCTATGGAAAAACTATTAGAAAGTATAATAAAAATAATGAAAACTTTAAACGCGTGGTTTGTAATGAACGGCATGAAGCTAAATACCAATAAAACTAATGTGATATGTTTTAATGCGGTGTCCAATTTACAAAAACCTTTGACGATTCCAATGGATAATAATGATAATTTACAAACCGTTAACACAGCTAAACTATTGGGTTTTGAGTTGGACTCTGCACTTACTTGGAAAGAGCATATAAACGTCACATGTGCGAAGATGTCCAAGGGAATATATGCTCTCAAACAGCTGAGACCTTTCACCTCAGAAGAACAGCTAAAAGAGGTATATTTTTCATACGTCCACTCCATAATGTCGTATGGTATACTCATTTGGGGCTCTTCGACTAATTACGAGCGTATCTTAAAAATGCAAAAGCGTGCTGTCAGAGTTATTACAAAGAGTAAATGGAGAGAGTCATGCAGGCAGCACTTCTTAAACTTAGGGATAATGACGTCGGTTTCTGTTTACATTTTTGAAGTGTTGAAATATGTACGCTCTAATTTTAGTGAATATAAAATACATAGTAAAACGAAAAATAGAAATTGCAAGAACATTACCGGTAACAAGAACAACATCGGTTGAGTTATTGCAAAGCATAATTGCAAAGTTGCCGAAAGTGACGGGACAGAAACTATATAATAAACTTCCTAGTAATATCCAACAGATAGAAGCTGAAAGTAAATTTCGTGCCAGTGTTACAAATTTACTTCTTTCGAAATCTATCTATAAGATATCGGAATTTCTAAATAATGATTATGCCGACTATAAGTTGGTAAGCGCTGATGAATGATAAAAAAGCTCGGTTTTAGTGACTTTGTTGAAGAATGTCTCGTATTTGGAGCTGTATAGGAACTACGAGTAACAGTGTCAACATACAATCGACTTTCCCATCTTTGTATATATTGATGCAGGGCTATATTTTAATTCTGGTAATGTGGGTAGTCATATAATAACTTGCTTGTGAATTTTGTATGAATACCCGATCATTAGAATACTATTGGAATGTTGAGTCGCCTACACCTTGCCTATTATACACCTTTTGTGTGAAACTACATAAATAAATTTAGTGAATTAATGTACTTAGATGTTAACATTCCTGACACCACTATTTTCACAAATTCTCACAATATCTGAGATATGATGTTTGCTGATTTTGTTTCACCTGTAACTTTGATAAATTACATTAGAGTGATATTGTCGCTTTCTTACATAAAGGGAAGTGTGAGATTGCATATACTCAGGAATGGTATGTTATTCTTATTAGTAGTGTTATCACCTGTATTTGCTTGTAGTATATTTCACTATAGTATTATGTTTAATACTGGGATTTGAGTCTAAATATGTGTCATATAAAAGAACAAGTATTTGATTATTTAAAGAAATGGGTGTGACTGATAAAATTTAGTGTAGATGGCGCCGGTGCAATACCATTCACTTCTACCCGCCATCTCAAAAGAGTTTTAGAGGGGCTGGCGCTATAAGTAGACGGAGCTAAGCCGTTGAAGGGCATTCTTTTCTGAAATTTTATATGAGAAAGATCTAACAGTTGTCGATATAAAGTGTTACATTTATTTAATTGGTTAACTTATACTCAATTGATATTATCAGAAGTGCTATGAACACCACGCCTGGAAATCACAACGGTGATGAGAAATAATCGGAAAAGCAAGCGTCGCCCGCAGTTAGTTAAAAATGTTATTCTTGGATCAGTGATTTAGCGCGCAGGATCAGTGACTTTTTTTACAGTAGCGCGTAATGTACACGTAAGTAAGCAACAGTTTAATATTACGATTTACTTTGAAGAAACGATGTATAAAATTGTTTTAACCTTGTTATCTAACATTGCATTTCAATTGAAACTTTGCGAATCACCGACAAGTTAAATCTATTAATTATTATCTCGTAAAGGGGTACTGTAAAATAACCTTCAATTCCGGGAACTGCAATCAGAACATTTCGTAGAATGAAACATCTTCGGTTTTTTTTTAAGTTGTGGATACTGTTTTACGAAACTTTATGAGAGGGTAGCTATGTTGTGGACGAGTTGTTGCGAGGCACAGCAACCATAGATAAAAAGTGTAAATCAGTTAGATATTGGTTTAAATATCTTTCAGGGAAACTGTTTGAAAAAGGTCATGCATTTTAAAATATAACACAGTAATAGAAAGTGTTACATCTTTGATTTGAATTTGGTTACCGTAGTTGGGTTACAAAGTGGTTATATTCAGTGCAGTTATAAGATACCCTTATGGTTGAAATTAGAAAGATTTTAGTCAGATGATGCCGAGCTATGTACGTTACCAATGAATTGTTTTGGTATTGTTTAAAAAAAAATGAGACCCTTTAATTCACTTGGGAGCGTTTATAAAAACTACATAGAAGGCCATATGTGAGAAAAATATGAAACCTTTGAATAGGTACGATTAGAAGACTTGGAGATATATGTAATTGAAAGTCAAACCCAATCGAGCAGTGCAATGGCTCTAGGATGTTGTCGGGAATTATGATTGATTGCTGATGAGTTAACGTTTGAATAACGTAGTGAAGTGCAATGGCTTCGATCCATTGACAAAGTAAGTGAGTGAAACCGTAATTTCTTGGACATAAACTGACGTACCTTGTGTCGGCCTAAGAGTGTAACTGCTAGAGAAAGCATTAAGAGTGAAAATAATGAACTTTGACTTTGACTGTGACTTTGACTTTGACTTTAATGCCGCGTATCTAGAGTTACCAGGCGGCAGCTAGGGAAAGGTATATGTTTGAGATTTATGGAGAATGTGGGTAATGTAGTGACGTACCTCGAGTTGCGACAATGAGACAGCGCAACTGCTTGGGAAAGCTATTCATTACTCATCTTAAGTGGATTTATGGAGAATGTGGTAATGTAATGACGTACCTTGAGTTGCGACAATGTGACAGCGCAACTGCTTGGGAAAGTAACTCGTCTTAAGTGGATAATACTGGAAGAGTAAAATTAACTTTGATAAAATGAATATATTGTGCATTTTGTTCGCAGCAACTACACCAGACTGTGACACTGCCAAGGTTGGCAGCGTGCGCAGGAGGGCCGTGTTATCACCTGTATTTGCTTGTAGTATATTTCACTATAGTATTATGTTTAATACTGGGATTTGAGTCTAAATATGTGTCATATAAAAGAACAAGTATTTGATTATTTAAAGAAATGGGTGTGACTGATAAAATTTAGTGTAGATGGCGCCGGTGCAATACCATTCACTTCTACCCGCCATCTCAAAAGAGTTTTAGAGGGGCTGGCGCTATAAGTAGACGGAGCTAAGCCGTTGAAGGGCATTCTTTTCTGAAATTTTATATGAGAAAGATCTAACAGTTGTCGATATAAAGTGTTACATTTATTTAATTGGTTAACTTATACTCAATTGATATTAGTAGTTGCGGTAATATACCTATGTTATGGTAATGTTATGTAAGTTTTATAGTAATTAATGTTTGCAGTAATGTATTATTCCGTAAGGTTTTACAGAGCATTTAAAGGAGAATCTTAAAGATGTTTTAATACTATTCTTAATTTATATAAACACTAGCTGAGACCCGCGGTTTCACCCGCGTCTATTTGAGGAAAATCCCTACTAAAATTTACATTGCTTTAAAAAGCTATGATCACTAAGAGAACTATAGAAAAATAATGAAGGAACGCTAGGTAAACGTACTGGGATATACTAAAATGTTTTATATAGTAAAGTTATTTAAAAGTAGTTCTGTGTATATGATATTTTTAGTTTTTTATTTCTTACGGTAGAAGAACAAATTTGTTATATCTGCTATCTGATGATCTTGAAGTTACGGTGGTCTAGTCGGGAGAACGGCGGCTGCCGATCCGGAGACCCCCGGGTTCAAACCCCACACGCACCACTGTCTTTTCGAAGTCATGTGCGTAATGCCGCTAACTTAAAACGGTGAAGGAAAACATCGTGAGGAAACCGACATGTACCTAGAATCTTTCGAAGTCATGTGTCATCCGCCAACCCGCACTGGGCCAGCGTGGTGGATTATGGCCTTAACTCTCTCCTTGCGAGAGAAGGCCCCGAGTCCCAGCAGTGGGAACGTTTAGTGGGCTGTTGATGATGATGATGATCTTGATAACGCAACAGATACCTAAGTAGTTGTCCGTATGAAAAACCGTCTTTGCGTGAATCGATTCCTAGGCGCTTAAATGTTTGCCCCTGTGCTTTAGTAATAGTTACAGTAAACGACTCCTTAACGGGAAATTGTATTATTTTGAAATTAAAAAGCAAATGGTGCCATTTTATGTGGAGGCAATGCATTATACCATTCCGCTTGAAGGGAATGGTCGATTTGTGTCAGATTCGACATGAGTGGTACCGACTAAAACCTTTGCCGTGGACACGGGTATGCTCTGGCACTCTTCTGCGAATCCGCCGCGGACAATGCACGCCGTGATCACCTCGGTAACCAACTGCCTCGTCGGTGCCAGATATCTTCACGTCTAGACACCCTTTGTATCAGGCGGTGGGACTAATGCCTACCATCATCCGGCTGAAGAGGACGGGGACAGCAGCTCACCGATATATCGGCACTCTTCATCCCCTACAGCCCCACCGCGTCCACCATCATACGCTAACGACCACGCAAGGCCGCAGTGGGCAAGGAGAGCGGCGCACCGTTATATCGTTATTCCTCTTCAGCCGGGGTCTTTCCTCTACGGCCACTGTTCATCACGGCACGTCTCAGTCACACCGGCGTCGTCTACGCCGCGCAACTCCCCCCTGACCGAATTGCTTGGACCGCAAGTTTTGGAGCCCATGGTCACGCATTGACATAGTGGGATATGTCGGGATCGATATTACGTACGGATATGGCAACCTTACCGATCAAAACCCATACCTACGACAGGTTTTTCCAGCCGTGGGTTGGCAGCAGTCTCGGGACCGCTATCGCGTTCGACTGTGACTCAATCTGCCATTGCCGCCGCCTTTTGCGGAGACACCTCATGGGAGACGTCCGAACCACCGCATTTGGTTCCAGTGATGCATTAAAAACCAGCGACGCGTCACGACCTCGGGAAACCATATCCCTGGGTGCGATGCCGGACCGCCCTAAGCGTCCTACACCCCAGACCCTCCGGTGGAAACAGGATGCGAGTCAAGTGCGCCTTTTAGATCGCTCCCATGTCCACTTTCACGTCATTGGATGAGTGACAGGTAATGGTCTCCTCTCGCTTCTCCAATTCACATGAACTCTCATTGTTGAGCGTCTTGGCTAAGATCGTCGAGTGCGAGAGGTTCGCCCTCACGACCGCGGCTACTGATGGCCGCGGTTCCGCCTCTGTGGCTACATCGCGTCGAGGAACCTCAGCTGAAAGACAACGCTAAGAAACATCATTGGACCACGTGCCCACAATAAAGTGGTCTATTATTTTGTTACGGAGTTGTTTAAAACTACGATATTTCCTAAAATATTCATTAAAATAAAAAACATCACGGGCAGTTTTGTTCAAAATTATATATTTGTGATAAATAATGTATTTGTTCAGATACATATTAACATCGTGTTTATAAAACAACCTCCTCCAACAATGCATTCTTCTCTCCTTCTTTTTTCTTATGGCTTCTATTCGGTAATAGAAGGTACGTATCACCGCAATTTTGTCGACGTCCAGCGTTTGAACATTGAGAGCATTATTCTATATGCACAGATTACAGAAATAAAACGGCATATTTTAAAACAAAACTTAAAATCACATGGGACGCCCGTACAACACGGAAGTCCATTTCGTACTGACTGGAGTTTGTATTTGCTTCAGCGTTTCTGTTTGCTTTGTCTGCTTCAGGTTCTCTGTTCTGCGCGTTCCATCTGGTTTTATTTCTTTAATCTGTGTCTATATGTTACTCATTGGAGTATGATTCTGCATTCAGGTGATCAGTCTTCTTTAGATAATCTTGAGCTTGATTATCGAAAACAGCTTTGGTGTAAAATCGAGGCAGCATGGTTCTTTCTTCAAGTACTTCTAATGTACGATTTTATGTGAATAGTTATGTTGGTGAAGAGAATTTAATATAAACAATATTACACAATGTAAGATTAGAGATATTTTTAATTTACACGTAAAAATTTAACAATGCATTTTTGCAAATTTGTTTACATAAAATGACGCAACCTTCAAATCTGTGACACGTGACTTCAAAAGTCTATGACACGTACTGTCACAGACAGACTTCAACCCACGCCAAGGAGAATGGTACACGCAGCTAAAGCTCTCAAAGATAAATATTCCCCGTTTTCGTTACATTGTTCAACCCCAACCCTTTCTCCGCAATAAAAAGTAGCCTATGCTTTTTCTCGGAGTTTAGTTTATCTGTATACCAAATTTCATCAAAATCGGTTCACTGGTTTAGACGGGAAAGCGTAGTAGACAGACAGACAGAGTTACTTTCGCATTTATAATATTAGTAAGGATGCACAGATTACAGAAATAAAACGGCATATTTTAAAACAAAACTTAAAATCACATGGGACGCCCGTACAACACGGAAGTCCATTTCGTACTGACTGGAGTTTGTATTTGCTTCAGCGTTTCTGTTTGCTTTGTCTGCTTCAGGTTCTCTGTTCTGCGCGTTCCATCTGGTTTTATTTCTTTAATCTGTGTCTATATGTTACTCATTGGAGTATGATTCTGCATTCAGGTGATCAGTCTTCTTTAGATAATCTTGAGCTTGATTATCGAAAACAGCTTTGGTGTAAAATCGAGGCAGCATGGTTCTTTCTTCAAGTACTTCTAATGTACGATTTTATGTGAATAGTTATGTTGGTGAAGAGAATTTAATATAAACAATATTACACAATGTAAGATTAGAGATATTTTTAATTTACACGTAAAAATTTAACAATGCATTTTTGCAAATTTGTTTACATAAAATGACGCAACCTTCAAATCTGTGACACGTGACTTCAAAAGTCTATGACACGTACTGTCACAGACAGACTTCAACCCACGCCAAGGAGAATGGTACACGCAGCTAAAGCTCTCAAAGATAAATATTCCCCGTTTTCGTTACATTGTTCAACCCCAACCCTTTCTCCGCAATAAAAAGTAGCCTATGCTTTTTCTCGGAGTTTAGTTTATCTGTATACCAAATTTCATCAAAATCGGTTCACTGGTTTAGACGGGAAAGCGTAGTAGACAGACAGACAGAGTTACTTTCGCATTTATAATATTAGTAAGGATGCACAGATTACAGAAATAAAACGGCATATTTTAAAACAAAACTTAAAATCACATGGGACGCCCGTACAACACGGAAGTCCATTTCGTACTGACTGGAGTTTGTATTTGCTTCAGCGTTTCTGTTTGCTTTGTCTGCTTCAGGTTCTCTGTTCTGCGCGTTCCATCTGGTTTTATTTCTTTAATCTGTGTCTATATGTTACTCATTGGAGTATGATTCTGCATTCAGGTGATCAGTCTTCTTTAGATAATCTTGAGCTTGATTATCGAAAACAGCTTTGGTGTAAAATCGAGGCAGCATGGTTCTTTCTTCAAGTACTTCTAATGTACGATTTTATGTGAATAGTTATGTTGGTGAAGAGAATTTAATATAAACAATATTACACAATGTAAGATTAGAGATATTTTTAATTTACACGTAAAAATTTAACAATGCATTTTTGCAAATTTGTTTACATAAAATGACGCAACCTTCAAATCTGTGACACGTGACTTCAAAAGTCTATGACACGTACTGTCACAGACAGACTTCAACCCACGCCAAGGAGAATGGTACACGCAGCTAAAGCTCTCAAAGATAAATATTCCCCGTTTTCGTTACATTGTTCAACCCCAACCCTTTCTCCGCAATAAAAAGTAGCCTATGCTTTTTCTCGGAGTTTAGTTTATCTGTATACCAAATTTCATCAAAATCGGTTCACTGGTTTAGACGGGAAAGCGTAGTAGACAGACAGACAGAGTTACTTTCGCATTTATAATATTAGTAAGGATTAGGAGATAGCATATCCTCTGGAATGTTATTGTATTGATATTTTTGCGTAATTATATTTTTCTTGTTTTTTTTTCTGTGGGATTTTCTTTTTAAACAGCATTTAAAAGAAAATCTTAAAGATGTTACTATAACATTGGGTATTCTTTAATTATGTAAACATGTTATTCTTAATTAATTTTTATTACAATTTCAATAAGATTAAATTGACTTGTTATATGTCAGAATAAGGTTATAGACAAAGCCCCTATACAGCACAAGTTGTCTATTACTATTAGTAAAATTAAATTGTTTTCGACATAAACATGTATGTAGTAGGAAGAGGTGGAAGGTGGGTACTGCTAAAGCAGTAGGTACCTACCTTCCATCATTTTGGTTTTGTTTTTATTAAGAATTTATACGCGAAGTACCTACCTATCTCAACAGGTCTTAAGGCCGGTTTGCATTTTGATTATTGCGAGTGTGAGTGCGAGTGCGATTGCGAGTGCGAGTGACTGATTACTATGCACTCGCAATAATCAATCGGTGTCCACACGTGTTTGCTACCAATCACTCAACACCTGCACTACGCACTCGCACGCATACTAATCAAAATGAAAACAGGCCTTAAGTAGGTACAAACATTTCTGTACATCAAATTGTAATGTGACGAATCTGTGTAGTGGCGTTCATACAACTTAATATTTGTAATTATAGTATTTGTGAATGTCGCTTCCATGATAATAAATAATATTCTATTCTATTCTATTCATATTTTATATTTTAGCAACATCAAACATACTCGTAGTAAGGTTGTGGAGTATCGAACAAAGCCGTAGTGTTAAGTTAGTAGGATTTTATAGGATATATTACGAAGAGTCTGTAGCTGATGTGCGTAATCTGATACTTACCCACATATACATTTTAACATGATGATAGCCTAAGTAGGTGATAGATTATTAGTTTTTTGCCTTGAAAGTTGAGTCGGACTTAGTGTGGGACGCACCTTGCGTCGATACTCAGGCACCATCACATCTTCCAGAGACACATAGTAGGGCTAGTGCAGCGGCTAATTCAGCTAAGCGTCTCAAACGGTAGAAATATGCAACCCTCGGTAGTGGTTTTATATTTAAGCCTTTTGGGGTTCAGTGCCTGTGAAGGCCGGGAGCTCACCTCATCTTCAAAAGCCTTTCCAAGCGCTTGGCCGACGCAACGCGTGACCAAAATGCTGGCGTTTATTTGGCCCAATGCATAAACATTGCTATTCAGCGTGGTACTGAAGCTACAAGCCGCCAGCTTGCTGGGCACGCTTCCGACTGGTAGTGGGCTTGAACATCTTGTTATCCAGTTTTTGTTAATATTCAAAAAACCGCCTCCTTGTTTTCCATATAATATATGTACATGGTAAAAACGGGACCCTATTACCTACTGAGACTTCGCTGTTCGTCCGTTCGTGCGTCCGTCTGTCACCAGACTGTATCTCAAGAACGATGATAGCTAGACAGTTGTAATTTTCAAAGATGATGTATTTATATTGCCGCTACAACAAAAAAATTACGTACTACATTACACATATTCTAATAAATATCAGATCGTGTTTCGTACCTGAGCTGCCATCTGTACTTAATGTGGAAAAAATATTCTATTGACACACCGCGCTCAAATCCGTCATCCGTCAGAATGACGGATTTAAGCTTTGATTAAGAAGATGAGATTAGAAAGGTATTGTCATATAGATGACGGATCTACGGTGTGTACCAGGGATGAGCTTCGACTCCCACTCCGATGAGTCAGAACTTCCGATTACCATTAATCCTTCGATTCCGAGAGACTTCGGTTCCGAAAATTTTAAAACGGAGGTTATAATCGGAGGTTAGGTGTATAAATATTGCAGATAATCCCTTATTTTGGTGTATAGTAAATGGAAATACAAAATCCCAACTACCTAAATCAATTTGCTCGTCAATGTTTATCGTGTCCCCACGTGTTTGGCAAAAAAAATATACCCAATAAAAATATCTCTCCTGCCAACACTTCTAATCCTGGACGTCTACTCTGTTTCTACGAAAACGAAATTTCGAAAAAAAAACTCGCGACTTTCCTACTCTCGTGTTACTACGTTTCGTCCGATACAACATTGTTTGACGTTTAAATGTTCTAAACATACTCTAATTAGAGTAGACTTAGAAGATACTCTAATAAGAGTAGGCTTAGAACATACTCTAATTAGAATAGGCTTAGAACATTTAAACGGACAAAACGACGGATCGAAGTAGAATCGGAGTTGGAAAATCGCGAGTTTATTTCGAAATTACGTTTTCGTTGAATTAGAGTAGACGTCCAGCCTATGCCTCCGACTTCGGTTCCGACTCCGATAAATAAAATTTTAAAACTCCGACTCCGAAATCGGTTCCGATAAAATGACCTCCATTACATCTCTGGTGTTTACAGTGTTACAGTATACTTAGAAGGTAGTATGTACCGAACTTATTATTACCGTTATTATTTAATTTCTATGTAATTTCCGAACCACACGACCAATAATGTTAAAATTTTGATGGAAATGTACTAAAAATGTGTTCTTTCTAACAAAATAAGAATTAACGAAATTGAACTACGCAAACATGAGTTACCTACAACCAAATACACATTCTGCCTTTCACCCCTTTCTGCAAGAAAACCGTGCAGAATTTATGGATTAAAAGTAGACAGCTACCATCTACTTAGTATGATCTTAAATCATGTCAAGTTTCATATGAATTGAATCAGTAGTTTCGGCGTGATGTGTGTTCCCTATACACACAGACAGACAGACAGACATGAAAGAAAAAAAATGCAGTTTCACCATCAGTATCGACTATGGAGTGCCCCCAAAATTTTTTTTCCAAAATATCTTCAATGTACAGAATTCGACCCGCTACAGTTTTATTATAAGTATAGATAGATAAAGTGACGAGACATTGGACATGGTAAGAAACACGTCTCTCCATAACAAAAGAGTGACAGCTTGTTGAACAAGTAGGATACCAAATCGCTGGCTAGCATTAAGTACATTCGTAAATACGTTCTCTGAACATTGCCCTTCAAACCAAAACACAGTAATGTTTCAAAATGTTGGTATAGTACGCGATTTGGAACAGTTTGAGTGGTACAATAGCTATGAAAGGTGTGATGAGTCCGTCTCCTGACGAACTACGCAGATAGTTCTACTACATAATGTAATAAACATGCCTCATTTGCCATGAAAATTGTCATTTAATTAAAGTTATTAAACTTCGAGTTATAGGTACCACATACGTATGGTCTAAGATCCGGCTGCAGAATCTCTACATTCATCGCGTATTTAATCCAATTCACATTTGAACAAAGATTTATGATTAGGAGAATACATTGATAATAGGTTGCCAGTCAATAAGTGGCCGCAAGTAATTTTAACTAAACTGATGTTAATTAATTTTCGAAAGAAAAATTGCGCTCACTTGTTTTTTAAATAAAATATCATCCACATCATAGCAATGTATGTAAAGAATTCATCAGTTTAGTTAAAATTACTTGCAGCCACTTATTGACTGGCAACCTATTATCAATGTATTTTCCTAATCATAAATGTTTGTTCAAATGTGAATTGGATTAAATACGCGATGAACGTAGAGATTCTGCAGCCGGATCTCGTACTAATACATTTGGTGTTGATAAACAAAGATTATTCAGCGAATTTCAAATTCATTAACTACTAAAGCCCAATTTGCGACCTCCTGTAAGAGTTTATGATAATTTTTGATATAGCTTAATTGATTGGTTTCAAAGGTTAATCTGTTTCCGTTTAAGTCCTGATAATTATTTCAATAAGTCCTGATTACCGCTGTCCATTTTTGTAAAACCTGTGATATCTTTGTGTTATAACAACATGTGAACGATAATTTGTTGATTGTTACGCAGTTTCCTATTTGCAGTACATAAATCTAATAATATATGCTTAAAAAAGTAGTTAGTTTAGAATTTCAATGCATCTACATGGTAAATGGTCGTGGGTTCGATTCCCACCCAGTGCAAATATTTGTGTGATGAATTCAAATGTTTGCACTGTGTCTGGGTGTTTCTATGTATAATAAGTATGTATTTAAAATGAAACAAGTATTATATCAGCTATCTGGCCGCCATCATACAAGCTATGCTTAGTTTGGGGTCAGAGGGTGTTGTGTGTGAAAAAAAAAAATTGAAATATAGACTATCTCGGGATCTTTAGTTCTGTGTTGGATCACTTTGTTACGAATTTTGTCTTGTAGAGACACATCTAGAGAATGAATTAGGAGTGTGAAATGCCAATGGCCTGGCTATACTGCCAGAAGAACCGATTACCGTTGTGTAGGCAGGTTCTTGAGTGCAGACTGCGCCTATGCAAGCGCAGTGTAGGACACCCTGTCGGATAGGCTACCGCCTAACTAAAACTGTCTTAGCTTTGATATAGCCCTCTCTTTTCTTTTCGCTTAAACTTACAGAGACAGCAATAAGAAAGCCAAAGCAGATTTAGTTAGGCGGTAGAATCGCTGGTGGCGCATATCGTCCATCTGCGTAAAGTAGATTTAGCGTATATTCAGCTTTATCAAGTTGACTTATAATGGCTCATAAGCAACCAACTAAAAGTTCCTACTGCAGCGACTCAAGGCCTTTTCTTGCAAGCAAAGAGTCAAGGTTATAATCTACCACGCTTGCCAAGTGCGTGTTCATGAATGACACAAGCATGACCTCGAGAAAATCTAGGTACATTCCGGGCTTCTTATGATGTTTTTCTTTTAGAGTGAGCACATGATTTGGAAAGGACATCGGTGCGCATAGGATTTGAACCCGGGGCTCCGGATCGGTAGTCGCCTTACAACGGTTCAAACTTTGTGTATTAAAGTTATGTTGGATTATGTGTATTAAAGTTATATTATAATGGAAGGTAACCTAGAATTGATGATATAATATGCTAATTACAAAACTGTATTTTATTTCATTCATGTCTGTGAGTATCTAGGCCGCGCATCGCTCTGAATTACCGATCCAATCAAATTAAACTTGGCACGACTTGGACTCTGCCAAGAGTCCTACCACTACGAAACTGTTACGCCATCAACAACCTACAACTAATATTAAGATGTTTGGATGTTTGTTGCTCAACCACGTCGCAGTGGTTGAATGAATCGGGCTGCAAATTGGAATTTAGCTATATTTAAGTCATATTTTCATCGCAAGCATCTCATCACGAAAGTGTGAACTAGGTGGATAAAAACCGTGAGGGACAGCATAGCTAGTTGGAAATAAAATAAATTATTGACATTTTAGTTTTTTTAATATGTAACTATTAATCATTGATCGTTTAATTCTGTTTTTTAGATAGAACCACAACATAATGCAAACATTTAAAACGCAGCAAAACGTTGTCAGGTACAGATGTTTGGGAACTTGTTATTTCCCGCTAGCAATATTTTGTACAAGCCCACAAGGAACAGGTGGGCTTAATATCGGTTAATTGCCCTTTGTTCCGACAAAATAATGAATTTAAACTCAACTTTGAACATGGTTTTGATAACTTTCTCCGACAAACTAAAATTATACAAAATGATGCAAAACTAACTGAACCTACCACTAATGTAATCTTATTTGTCAGGTTATGTATAAATATTTTGTTTTTTTATAGGTTTATACTAGACCGCCATCTCGCCTGATGTTAAGCGACGATGTGATCTACGATGGAGCGTGTTTACCTAGAAGAAATCAATTCACTCTCGATTTGAAGACACCAAGATTATAACTATCGGGAAAAACCCACGCAGGCAACTCATTCCACAGCCTAGACGTTCTTATCACAAAAGTAGGGTCAAACTCTTTCGTCCGGGTTTTTGAAATATCGACCATGAAACAGTGCTCTTTTTCATTTAGAAAAATATTTAAACGATATATAAATTAGTACGATTAAAATTATTTAAGTACGATTTAAATACATTGCTATTTGGCGTGGCAATGTTTGTTTCATCATTTAGGCTCTGGAATATGTTGCCTGAGTGAGTTTTTTCCGATGATCAATCTTGGTGGCTTCAAATCGAGAATGAATCAATTTCTTCTAGGTAAGCACGCCCCATACTAAACCGTATCGTCGCTTACCATAAAAAAACAATACCGTAAACAAGCTAAGAACACTTCCAACTAGTAGTGTACTTGTTCCTCATCTTTGTCTGTATATATCTATATCTGTATAGTTCTTCATCTATCTATGGATACTTGAAAGGAACTTAGAAAGTATAAGTTGTTTTTTTAAACAGTCAGAGCCAAACTTTACAAAACTATATTACGAGTACAATGATGAGTATTTACACTAATCACTTCAGAGTATTCCTAGACCTACTAAAGGTTCAAAGATAATCAAATAATTCAAGCCCACTACCAGTCCCACGCATGCCCAGAATCCTGACAGTATAACCACGCTGAAAGGAAATACTTATATATATGTACGTCGTGTTGGGTCAAATAAACGCCGTCGTTTAAACCACATGTCGCGTCGACCAAGTACTCGGAAAGGTCTTTGAAAGTAATTTGATATGTAGTTTAGATCTGTAGATTTCAAACTAAAGTTTAGGGCATCACGTTGCTCAGGAGAACTTTTACTATAAAAACTTAACTGTCAAACATTATAAAGTATGTTACATTCTGTAGACATTTGTACGTTCTGAGTAGAAATCATTCTGGAAGGCTGGGACAAAGGTGTTTCTGTAGGGGGACGGAAAATCTGCAATTTAATATATGATGATGATACCACTCTTTTGACAACACCCAAAGAAGATATAGAACATCTCTTAAACTGCCTGGAGGCAAAAAACATTAGCCATGACCTCGCTATCAATCGTGATAAGACAAAAATGGTGATAGTGGACAGAGCAAATGATGTTCAAACTGTGATGTGGTCCAGAGCTATATCGACTTGGGCTCCAACGTAAGCTACACTGGGGGCTGTGAGGACGAGATACGAAGACGATGTGCCATGACGCGATCTGACGTCGAAAACCTCACAAAAATCTGGAAAGACCGCAGAATCACCAAAACTACCAAGGTACTACTGATGAGAAGTCTTGTCTTCCCAATTTTTCACTACGGACCATGGAAACTGAGGCTACAGGAAAGGAAGAAAATCGATGCACTAGAGATGTGGTGTTGGAGACGTATGCTGAAGATTCCATGGACTGCAACCGCACCTGCACCGCACCAATTCATCGATCCTAAAAGAGCTTCACGTCAAATAAAGGTTCTCGTCGACTGTGCAAATACCAATACTGAAGTTCTTTGAGCACATAACCCGAAATGAAGACTCAATGGAGCGTCTCGTAGTGCAGGGCAGAATGGAGGGAAAGAGACCCCGCGGTCGCTCTCCAACCAGATGGACAGAGCTCATCAAATCTGTCACTCAATCCACCATGACCGACTGTTCCCGCAATACCTCCAATAGAACCAAATGGAGATGCATAGCAAGAACCGTTATTCAAAAAGACCCACACATAACCACGACCACTCTGTCAATAGTGGACTGAGAAGAGAAGATTGAAATTAATTGTTTTAATATTGATACTTAATTTTAATGGATTTGTTTAGAGTTACATTAAGTTAAGAGTTACATTATAAGATTACATTGCATTTTAAATTTTTGTTATCGCTGGGAAGAGTGAGCTCAGTCTTTCCGTTCTAGTTGCAAGAAGCGGTGGACGCCGGACGTTTTTACCTATCACTATTCGTTGTCATCAACCAACATATGTAAGTAGAACCACAGCATTTCACGCCTCTAGCGATTCTAAGTGTCAAGTAGATTGATTGTTTGTAAACCACTTACGATACACACAGAGACATAGTTTATTACCAATTTCAAGGTGCTCAGGGCACATCTATTGGTTTGTATCGATGTAAGCAGTGATTTGAATTATTCATGTTTCAATTTGCTTGTTTACTCGTTCAGTCAGTCTGTATTTTTGAAAATGCTATCGAGTAAAAATGGCGTCATCACCATTGATAAAAGAAAACGATTCTACGATTTCTTACCACAAGTTAATAAATAGTAGATAACTATCAAAATTACTTTATCATGTATTGATAATATGAAGTTATGTATTTGCTAATTGTAATCTACGCGTATATACCAATTGATAGGTACGTAAAACAAAGACTTAGTATATAATAGAGATCTGTTTACGAAAATTGCAATACAGCTATACAGCACGCGTATAGAGAAGAGAAGAAGTGCAGAAAAGATGGAATATATATACTGGCGTATGAAGTCACCAGAGTTGCCATCCTTAACAGTGTGTTTACGTCGAAAATAAAAATTCAGTATTTTTTAAATTTTCATTGGCGTAGTATACAAAAAATACACACTGTTTATTACAAAATAGAGTGAAATATGTTTATTTAATGTGTTCTCTGATAGGATGAATATAATTTATGCTATATTTTCAACATTGTCAAATGCCACAAAATATTGAGTTTAATATTCTATAAACGCATTCTCCCAACAATGCAACACAATGAGTTCTCAGTATTAATATGGTTGGATCGTGAATCATGGGAAAATAAAAGAAAGAGACCTAATGGCGATAACATTGGTTTTCATAAAAAAAAAATGGTTGTCTGTAAAGTCGGTTTACTGACGATAGTTGAACGTGACAACGTCTTAAGAAAAGAAAATACTGATGGAATTTGTGTTAAGCGCCATCTAGGTAAAACATTCTGAAGCTTTTTGAAAAGCTGTTCAAAGCGCCATCTCTGGGTACATCATTGTACTAGCACAAGTTCTTAACTTCATATCGTCACTTTTCTAAAACATGGACAGACTCCTTGAACGTAATACACATTTCACTCACTAGATGGTGCGAAAAGTAATAAGGCGAGGTAACGGCGGAACGTTACATGACGTCATATTTTGTGGGCGTGCAGCCGGCTTCATCGAATTATAAGACGTTATCACGTCAAAAATGAATATTTAGTGGATACGTGTCATCTGCCAAGCAGGTTGACCAGCATGTTGGACTGTGGTTTTGACTTCTTGTATGTTCTAGTGATACAAAGCCTCGTTTATATCTCAAGAAGACACTCTAATACTATTAATATTCTTACTGTCGATCATTTTAACTTTTAAATAAACAAACACATCACAACCAGTCCATTCTATTAGTCGTTCAACGCTATTAACTTGTTTTTGACGGGGTATGGTTTTGGTAACCAGAATCATCCACCATGTTTAGGACGTTTTTAAATCGATATAAATCAATAGATGTCCCCTGGGCACTTTGAAATTGGTAATAAACTACGTCTCAGGGTGTATCTGTCTGTGTAAGTGGTTTAAAAGTAACCAACCTACTTGACCCCTAGAATTGGCAGCGGCAATATTTGCTGTGGTTCTACTTATTTTGGTTGTTGACAACGAATAGTGATAAGTAAAAATGTCCGGCGTCCACCGCTTCCTGCAACCGACTAGAACGAAAAGAGTGAGTTCACTCTTCCCCACGATGACATGATTCCATGCCCCCTGAAGTTTGGGAGGGCATATCTGTGTGTTGAGATCGTTGCGTTGTTAGATATAAATATCACTGACGATTTTAAAACTAATTCATTTATGAAACAAGCACTACACGTAATTTTTAAAATAATTGTACTTAGTTACATACTAAGTAGGGACTTCTGAGTGTATTAACTGTTTTGCCCTTCTAATTAAAAGGAAAATTGAAAAAGGAGATTTGAAGTTAATAGATGTAATGGCATTCCACGCTGCCCTCAGTATTAAATGACATTTTCATAATATAAGCCGAGCTGGCAGCAAATTTTGAGAAGGTATTTGAGGTAAGTTGAAAACTTGTCAAAACTTGTGACAAAAGAACAATGGCAGAATAAGAGTTATAACCCGTTTACATTATTTCAGTCCTGCGATCGAACCCAGTGCTGGATTGCTTACTGGAATCATTTACACTGGCACTGGAAACCATCAATCCAGTGCCAATGCATTCCAGTGCCAGTTTACATTATTCCAGTAAGCAATCCAGCGCTGGATTCGACCGCTGGACTGGGATTATGTAAACCGAGTATTACCTTCATGATAGCGTCCAGAAATAACGTTTATACAAAATGATTTTAATGTTTATCTTAGATTTTTCACATAAATAGTTATAGTAATAGGAGCTACAGCAAATGTTACAATATGTTGGGCTTTCAAATGTAAAATAACTTATGAATATGAGTATTTACTATAATAATAGTAGTAATTGTAAAACAATAATGACAGCAAAATTATTATTATTTAGAGTTGGTTATCATGAGTAGATAAAATATCAGTACCTAGTTGTAAAAATAAAACATAGATTATGGATATAAGTTTCATTATAACATTTTCCTGCAATTTTAGAACTCTTGATGTTAAAACAATTAGTATCTAAAAAGATAAAGGTTATGGCAACATCGGAAATTCGGCTGAAGGACAAATATCTTGCAAATATCCATGGCAAAAACCAAAATAAAAAAAATCTACGACACTGTCAAGTCCAGTCAATGTCATACTCCTGCGCTTTTCGTGTCGGTTTAATTGAGGTTTTATTCGAATTTCAAGAAGTTCTAACTTTGGCGGAATTGTGAGGCTAATCCACAATAATAACTATTAACTAAGTTCCAACTTAAATATATTTTTAAGGCCCTCTGAGTACAAAAATATTTTCATATATTACTCAGGGACGGTCTCAGGGACAGGGACGTTCAACATTTTGAGATATTTTTTTATGTATAGACGCTATGACTTCGTCTCAACTATTTTAAAGTATGAAAGTTTGGCATTGTTCAATGGTGCCAGCTCTAGGAATATAATATACCTACATTCTCGGCTTCTTTAGTTAGATTTGTAGTATGATACAAATAAACGACTAATTGCTTGATAACGTGAGCCTAGGTCAAAACTTGAGTTTTTGAGTCCCACTGGCAAAACAAACGTCTTCCCCAATACCCTTCGCCTAATTCGATCCTGAACTTGGGCCGGATTAAATGAAGGTAATTGGTTTAAACTTTACGAAACGCTTCATCTTTCGTCACGTTGGAGGATGTCACTGGGATTGAATGCTTCTTGGCCTCTACTCAGTAGAAACTCTGGCCTACAGATCGTAGTGCATTCTGCTTATATAACCTGCCCACGTAAAAAAAAAGTTCGCACTTAAGACAATTTTATTTCTAATAAAAATATTTTTCATTTACATAAGAAAAAACTATTAAAAAAAATTTGAACAAGTATCGTTATATTAATTAATAAAAGGTCGAGATTCCTAGATGAGAACAATGTCTGCTAATCCTTGTACAGTTGTCGTCTGTCTGTCCTGTTTCAGATATGTATGATTTCTTCTTCTTCTTATTTAAGGAGAATCTGATGGTGTGTAGACGGTACGCAGAATGGTAAAGTATGACCAAGAGGTGCTGAGTATCTGAAATCAGCAGTAACTTTTGTTAATAATTTTTAATTTTTATAAGGGCAGAAAAACATAGTAGCAATATGTACAGAAAGAAGTGGGCTGTGCAGTGTACGTACATGCATAAGATAAAATTAATGGTGTATCATGTTTTCCGTTACTGCTCTTGTGAATTAGTTGGTAGCAAGTTTGCCTGTAGAGCTGGGCTCGTGAGTTCAATTTCCACACAAGATAAAAACTTCAATGTTGTGGCAACCTCTTATAAGGCACAAGAAGATAGTGATGATTACAATGCCAAGATATTTTTAAAGCTATTTGACGACGTCATAATATAGCATACTAGCAGCGCCCCGCGGTGTTACCCGCGAAGTTTCCGTTCTAGTTGTTCCCGTTGTTTTTCCGGGATAAAAAGTAGCCTATGTGTTTTTCCAGACTATAATCTATCTGTGTTCCGAATTTCAGCTCGATCCGTTCATACGTCAGGACGTGATTGAGCAACAAACATCCAAATATCCATACATTGACATTTATAATATTATTACTAGCAGCGCCACGCGGTGTTACCCGCGTAGTTCCCGTTGTTCCCGTTGATTTTCCGGGCCTTTTAGCTTATGTGTTTTTCCAGACTATAATCTATCTGTGTTCCAAATTTCAGCCCGATCCGTTCATACGTTAAGACGTGATTGAGCAACAAACATACATTAACATTTATAATATTAGGTAGTAAGTAGGATAGTAGGATGTAGATTTTGTAGATGGGAGTGCAATTAAAACGATTGTGTACATAAATTAATATATACTTCACGAACCGTACAGAAGCTGCCATAACTGATGACAGAAAATTTATAAGCTGTCAATCTTGCCGGTTTGTTTGATCTAAAACATTAGAATAGATTAAAAAAACTGTTCAAAACTTTTTTTATCAAATTTGGCTATCGAAAATGAGATACCATCTATCAATCAATTATTTATTGATATGTTTGTAATATGTGCTGATTCTAAGTACATTACACTTAATTGAAAATGTAATTTGCCTATTTTGACAAGATAATTTGTTACGCTGTATGAATTTACATAGTATTTAGTAATTTTTTGTGTTTACTTTACTTTACGTTAGAATTTAAAATTGTATAACCCTGTTTTTCAATAATTATATAAAAGTATCTCCACCCAAACCTTTTTTTAAAATAAAGAGTGACGAGACGAGCAGGACATGTGCCTGATGGCAAGCAGCATGCTTGCCACATAACAGCACAGTGACACGCAGCTATTGCAACATGAAGAGTCCAAATCATTACCTAGCACTGCACTGCTCTCGTCACCCAGAGATCTAAGATGTTATATCTCTAAGCCCAGTAATTTCTCTGGAAACATTGCCCTTCAAACTGGAACACAATATTAATGTTTGCACATTACTGCTTGGCGGCAGAATAACTGGCAAAGGTGTGGTACTTCCCCAGGCGGACTCTGCGAAGAGTCCTACCACTACTAAACGTACTACGTAACTAGTACGTACAGATATCTGATTTTGAGGAGTGGTTCTATCTATATGGACGATCAGAATAACTTGCTCACTTAATGTTCCCGAGGTTCCGATTCAGGACGTCTACTTTATTTCTACGAAAACGTAACTTCGAAAAAAATACTCGCGACTTTCCTACTCTCGTTCTACTTCGTTTCATCCGATAGAACATTGTTTGACGTTTAAATGTTCTAAGCATACCCTAATTAGAGTAGGCTTAGAACATTTAAACGGATAAAACGACGGATCGAAGTAGAATCGGAGTTGGAATATCGCGAGTTTATTTCGAAATTTCGATTTCGTAGAAAGAGAGTAGACATCCAGGATCTATGCTTGAAAAGAGAGTTACTCAAGACCATAATCCATCATGCTAGCCAAGTATGTGTTGGCTGATGACTCACATCCTTGAAAGGTGCCTTTCTTAAGTTGTTTGTTTTTTTCACAATGGCTTCCTTCACAGCTAAAGTCAGTGACGATGAAGATGATGATGGCGCACTTGAAAAATTGCTCAGAGGTGCTAGCTGGATTCAAACCTACGGCCACGATAGTAAAATCGGTCGTCGTATATTGATAACTAGCAGCGCCCCGCGGTGTTACCCGCGAAATTCCCGTTCCCGTTGTTCCCGTTATTTTCCGGGGTAAAAATGTGTAGCCTATGTGTTCTTTCAGACTATAATCTATCTGTGTTTCAAATTTCAGCCCGATCCGTTCATACGTTAGGACGTGATTGAGCAACAAACATCCAAACATCCAAATATCCAAACATCCATACATTGAAATTTATAATATTAGTAGGATAGTAGGATAATCAATCAAGCCAAAATAATGTAGCAAAATAAGAGATAAACAAACACGAACGTAAATTATGAAACGAAACAATTTATGATTTTAATCAACGTTTCACCACACATTACTCGTATAAATTATTAAAACGCAGTAGTTGATAATTTACTCGAATCAAATTCCTTTAAAACTATTTAAAACTATTATTATAAATCAATGTCTGGCCTAAGAGTCCAAGATCCCAGAGCCGCCAGACGTCATTTATTTTCTGATGAATGAAATGTGGACGATTGAGTAGAGTTAGTAAGTACTAAGAACACATGCTTACTCGCTAACTTGCTTAGACGGCCAATTTTGAGATATGGGGTAATGAAGGTACATACAAACATTACTTACTACACGTATTTTCTAATAAGTGATTTTCACGTATGTTGTAGGCAATATCTTGAAGCTTTTTTCAATAAGATAGACCAATCTAAGGGGGCAATCATCCCCTAAATCAACTATGTCCTATGGGTAACAGCGCGAGACTGAGTGAGACATTTATTAGGAAATATTGACTTAAAATTGAGTTAAGGGGATGATTTGCCCCTTAGATTGGTCTGTCTTATTAGCAAAAGCTTTAAAATAGTTGTCTGACGAACATATTTACAAATGGAGTATGAGAATTTAAGTGAAGTTAAGTTATTATTTTGGAGTTGTTAAGCAAAACGGCCGACGGAAAGTGTCTGGGAGTATTGGTACCTTGTTTTGAAAGATTTTGCCTACAACATACGTGAAAATCACTTATTAGAATATACGTGAAGTTAGTAATGTTTGTATGTACCTTTATTCGATTTAATTATCCGAAATTTACAAAAAAAATGCTTAACTTTAGTATTTACGGTACGATCGTCTGAAAACTAAAGTTTGCAGTCACTGATTACGTCACTGATTAAAACACTGATAAGTTTTTACGCGTCTCTTCTATCATATATTATTTTCTTATGGTTTTATTCTCACATTTTTTTGCAGTTCGGTGATGCAGCATTATATCCATCTCCTCCAAACCTGCCGTATGGCATTTCGTTCCAAAAATTGATAGGAGTGATCTTTGCGAAGTAAGTATTCTCTTATCTGTGATCTAGTCTCGTCGGTGCGAGCTAATAGCGCCTGAAATAGTTTCCACACAGAGCAGGCGCACTCGCCCTTCCATTGCCTGATCAAAACTGTTCAGGATTTGCTATTGCTCTCTTGAGTATAAAAGAAATAAAAGAGGTATATCAAAAACTATCGGCGGTCGACTGGGGGTCTACCGCCGAACAAAAAATGTCATCGCTTTGATGTTTCTCTCTCTTTTCTTTTCCCTTGAAATGATAGAGACAGCATTAGCAAAGCGATAGCCGATTTAGTTAGGCGGTAGAAGCGCGGTTAGGAATAGTCGACAACCTTTTAAATTAAATCAATATTATTATGTATTCATATCACGTGTAAAACCAACATCTCCATCCATGCAGCAACATCTGCTAACTCTGTTAATGATCTGCTGACATTAAACGGTGATGGAAAACATCCCGAGCAAACCGACGTGTATCTAGAATCTTTCAAAGTCATGTGTCATCTACCAGCTCGCACTGGACCAGCGTGGTGGATTATGGCCTTAAATATCTTCTTGCGAGAGAAGGCCCCGAGTCCCAACAGTGGAACATTTAGTGGGCTGTTTATGGTCTAATAGCAACACTTCGAAATTTGTTTTCCTGACAATATCTCTGTCCGGTCCACAGACTAAGTAGAGAGATACTCTGTCTGGTCTATCTATATTTCAAAAGGCAAACCGAATAGTCACAACTTTCAAAGAATTATGTTATACATTTTTATACCTTATCATCAAAGTCAGTATGACCTTTTTAGTTTTTTCATCCAAGTCATACCATTTGCATGTATATGCTGCTGCTCCAACTTTAGTGCTCTGAAATCAATTTTATTTTAGACACAATTAATTATTATTTAACAGTTTTATTTTATCAAATAAAAATCATATGTTGATAATAATTAACCACTAATTAGTATTGGCTACAGTAATATGATCCTGTAAGTGCTAAACAAATAGCATAAACTGCTTTTATGTGTAAAATGCTTACAACTGGGATTCGGGATATTCTCTCGGAAAGATAGAGTCAAAGTTTCACTCCACACGTCACAAAAATGTGGGATGTCGCACAAAACTTATCCTCAAAAAATGGTGTTTTTGTGCCAGCAATAATGAAAACTTGTATATTTGCACATGGAAATTTATTTTCTACAGCTACAGCTACAACATCATTGTTCACTGTGCATGGTGAAATTCGTAGCACTGTTATGGGTTATGGGCAGATGAATTGCTTGCATATAGACTTTTTGTTTTAATAGAATTAAGGTAAATTAAAATTGTTTGTCAAGACACACGAATTGAAAAAAATAACTGTGAATGGTTTGCACTTGACCGACGCCTCACCCGATATTAGGCGACGATGCAATCTACGATGGAACGTGCTTATCTAGAAGAAACCGATTTACTTTCGGGTTGAAAACACCAAAAATAAAAGATGGCAACCATCGGGAACAAACCACTCAAGCAACGCATTCCACTAAAAACTGTTGTCCCAAAAATGGAGTCAAATCCAATAGGAATATTTATTTACGTAGCTTTGTAATTCATTAGTTTACTCTAAATACGCTACGTTTTATCACAATAGCATAATTCGATTGTCCAAATGACAAAACATTTCAGAACACAAATAGTAAAGTTCAATTTACCTCTGTAATAATGTTTTCTCCGTAAACACTCATCATTAATATCTGCAATAGAACCGAAGTGAGGAACAAAACACACCCCGGCACTTGTTTCAGTTCTCCCATCTAAAATAGAAACGTCTTTTTAACCTCTCTTTGTTTGTATAATATCTTTTACGTTTTAGGCCTAAAATAATGAATCAATTGTTTCATAATTTGCTACTTGATACAAATAAAAAAAAAATACATGCTGTAAAAATACGGCGTATAAAAAATGATTTTAACTCCTGACCAAATGCAAATTTTAAGACAAATTCTATTAATTTATTTCACTAGTTTATAGTTTTTTTCCGCTCCCGCGAAATTTTTTTAGTTGTTAAACTTTCATTTATGATTTGTTTTGTTAAAACTAACCTCAAAAATGTTGAGGGTAGATATTTTTTTTTAATTTCACATTTTGAGACATATCTATTATACCGCTTTACGCTACCCGTAAAGGTTTAAAATAGATAATTATTTTTTTTTATAATTTTTTTAATTTTTTGAAGTAAGACGCTTGAAACTTGTTTTTTTGCATTTGATTATCTTAATATATATAAATCTCCTGTCACGATGTTTGTCCGCGATGGATTCCTAAACTACTTAACCGATTTTAAATTAAATTGGCACACCGTGAGCAGTCTGGTCCAACTTGAGAGATAGAATAGTTTTTATTTCGATTTTGATTTGATTTTGTCTTTAAATGACAATATCCGAGCGCAGCCGGAATGGGCCGCTAGTATATATATATAAATATGAGAGAGCAAAAAGTTCCAAAACCAAAATGGGGCTCCAAATGGTTCGTGTAATGTTTCATAAGACGCTGCTTGCCAAATCGGCGTTAGCTTGAATTTGGCTTGAGACGCTACCATGTGCCTAGTATGATAAATATTACAACATTGTGACAATTATGACCCGAATGATACGAATGATTATTAATAACCCGAATGATACAATTATGATACGAATCGTATTTGGCCGAAATAAATTATCGTGAAAAACTGTTATGCCACGGGTTACACCTCGGGGCACAAGTATCAATAAATAAGTAGTTGTGGACATTTCTCACATAATAAACCTGCAAACTAAACTTGTAATTTGTGAGATAAGTTCACAATTTTCGCACACTTGTAGGTAGATAGTACACACATCAATTATAGCTAGTATTCCTTATTTTTAACTTATCACTCCGTATTGCTAAACATCTAATAAACAGTTCTATTTTATCATAAGACTGAAAACTGAGATAAGTAGAGGGGCGTACGGAGGCCTTAGTCCCAATGCCGAGAGGTTTTGATTTATATATTGTCATCATCAACAGCCCACTAAACGTTCCCACTGCTGGGACTCGGGGCCTTCTCTCGCAAGGAGAGAGTTTAGGCCATAATCCACCACGCTGGCCCAGTGCGGGTTGGTGGATGACACATGACTTCGAAAGATTCTAGGTACATGTCGGTTTCCTCACGATGTTTTCCTTCACCGTTTTAAGTTCTCTTAGCCCAGTTAGCGGCATTACGCACATGACTTCGAAAAGACAGTGGTGCGTGTGGGGTTTGAACCCGGGGTCTCCGGATCGGCAGTCGCCGTTCTCCCGACTAGACCAGCCGTAACTTATAGGTATACTTAACTTATATATTGTAAGTACCCATAATTGTGAAATTAAACCGTTTTTTTTAAACACGTCGTATGAAAATAATAAAGTAATATAAAAACAATACGTAAAACATGCTCATTATCCAATACATGGGGCATTACATAAAATAATTATTTATATGACATGTATAAAATTAAGGAAAACTAACATATGACGATGTCCATATTTATATTAAGTAAAATTTAAAAATGTCAATATTATTATGTTAAGAAATATTAGATAATAAGATTTGGCCCTGTATTCAACCCTGACTCCTGTTAGGGATCCTAAAACATACAAATAAAAAAAAATATGCCGAGAAGTTCCCGCATTGTCGAGGCGGGGCTCAGTCGTGGCCTGATCATTCAGCGGCTTTATGGTCCTAAATTAATAAATTAAACATTCAAAGTTTGTAAACCAAAAGCCATACCAAAGATGGTGTGCCACAAGGCACAGCTATATATACTATACATACCGCAAGATTGAATCCCAGTGCACAAATTATGACGGAGCCAACCACGACGTTGAAAAGGTTCGGCCCAGTGAATATGTCTTCTAAATCTTCGGATAATCTGTACACAGAACACGAGTTTATTTCCTTTTCATATGCAAAAGAATCTTGCCACTACAAAAATATTTGCATTAATGTTTAATGAACTACTCGAGAAACTTGACGTTTCACATTTTGACCTCCATCCTTGTCGAACGAAAACAAGGTGGACTTTTTACTAATTCCCCACGGGGAAGCACAACCTTTAGGTATCAGTTATTACCGTCAAGCAGCAATGTGCAAAACATTGTGTTTTAGTTTGAAGGGCAATGTGTCTAGAGAAATTACAGGGCTAAGAGAAAAATAATTTCGTATGTCTGGGTGACGAGTGCAACAGGCAATAATTTTGATTCGTTTTTTGAATTGATGTGTAGCACTATGCTGTAATGGGTTTACCATCAGGAGCATAAGAAATGCTTCTATAACTAATAATGCTCCTAATTACTAGTATAAATTAAGATGGGGACGCAAGGGAGTACGAGTTATCCGATAACAATGTCAACAAATAATGTAATGAAGATGAAAAATAAATTCAAATATATAAATAGGCTGGTTATGACATTATATTTTGTTCTATTAATAAAATAGTCAGTTTGGATGACTAGACATTTGAATGTTCAATTAAGTGGGAATAACTGAATTGATTGAGTTAAAACTTGGGGGCACAGTTAGATTAAAATTTGGAATAGCTTAAGTATAGTTTAGTTTTCATCGTAAAAAAATTACGAGTACGGGAACTATGTGCGCAATCGCGGGGCACTACTAGTCTGTATTAGTTATTTAGCTAAAACAATCACTTACTTCAGAATGTATTGGTGGTCTTTTGTAATGCTACGTAGAGTTCCAACGTTGCTAGCATTGACTTCTTTTATCTTACTACTTATTGTTTTGAAATTTGCACAAATATTCGTTGTCAATACAGAGTACAATACATCAGTTGTTGTAAAATATAGCACACAAATGAAACCTGAAATAAGTTAGGTGTTCGTAGTAATATTTGATCACCGTGATCCAACCTTTTTACACGCATGAGCTAACATCTCTATGTTCCGGTTTGAAGGGCATTATTTCTAGAGCCATAACATGGCAATAGATCAATCATATTTTATCTCTGGGCGACAAGCATAGTGCTGTGTTAGATATTGATTTGGGCTCTAGCACAGCACTATGCTGTCATACAAAGAAAATAAAAACTTTAGATACTAAATTATAAATTAGATCTTACCGGAACTAATCGAATGAGTATAAACAGCAGCCCATGTCATCCACGATTTTATTTCAAAAGGCAGCAACACTTGATAGGGAAGAATGAAAGGTGCCTCGCCATTTTTCAAATAAAAATATATAATAATTACTGGTGAAGAGAAATTATAAACAGAAATCAACATCACGTTCAAGATGAAAAAATAACGAACGAACTTTTTCAATGTGATTATTTGCGATTGTATCTGAGGACCCGTTTCTGATTTAAATATAATACCTCCATAAAGGCATTTCAAATTCTCGGTGAGCTCAAATATTTTCCGCCTTTTTAAGACTATGGCAGCTATTTTTAAACAAGACAATATTCCGATGCAAGTGCAAGGCGCGAGTTCGGTAATTTCTAGCATGTTTACTTCGTTTACTTTTGAGACGAGGAACCCTGTTTCTGCGGTCGCCATTATAACAACGGTCACAAAGAAAATGTAATAACGCCAAGTAATTTTAAAATCGCCGTACGGTATTCCCATTAGCCAGAAATTTAATTTGATTTGTCTCAAAAGGTCTTCGTAGTTTGGCATCTCCATGTTTTATTTTGAGATGAATGCTTTCGTTCGTGAAGACTTTAAATGTATTGCTTCGGGATTTTAGTCGAGCTTATATAGGTGTTGCTTGGATTTATAAAATCTGACATGGTATGTTAGGGTTGCTACTTACGTACTTATTGTCATCTACACAGAAAAGTCTCTCCTATTCACCTTAGTATATCTTAAAGTGAAATAATTTGGCAGACTCAATGTTTCCTCACAATGTTTCTCAATGTTTCAATCACATCTGTCGCAGACCCGATAACCGTTGGGGTAGACGGGTTTTGGAGTGGAGACCGTGAATCGGTAAAGGTAGTGTAGGACGCCCTGAGACTAGATTGAGTGACGATATACGAAAGATGGCTGGTGGCGGTTGGAAACGTAAGACCGAGGATCGGGCTGAGTGGCGTATTATAGGAGAAGCCTACATATGTCCAGCAGTGGACGGACTCAAGATGGTGATGATGATGAACGTCATCCTTAACCCCACCAACTAAAATAAAATGTCGGTTTTCCGATAAGTACAACCTGATTGATTGACTTCAAACTTAGAGTAAAATGTAAGTTTCTAGGAAAATGTACAACCTTGACCGTGATATTATTACATACTTTACTAGAACAAGATCCCGTGAACCCCAGATCTTCGTTATTTAAACAAAGTTGAAAGTTTGTTAGCGTATGCTCCCAACATAGGTAAGAACGATGAACCATTATGAAGTATAATAGGTCATCCTAGCTTTGGCAGATAAACGGTACATAGGCCCCGAGTCCCAGCAGTGGGAACTTTTAGTGCGCTGTTTATGATAATTAGTCAAGTATTATACATATTAAAAAATCAGCTCGAATACACGTAAGTAGAATCATTTAGTGTATCACGGTGATAATAAATATGTGAGATGGACTGTGGATATACTAATGTTGTGTGAATGTTGCTCAATCATGTCAAAATAGCGCTGCCAGTGTTTATATAAGAGTACTTACGTGACCTTTAATAAATTATTTATATAAATTGTTTTGGTATCGAAGAAAAAAAAGAGAGAGTTTTTTGTTGATTTTTCACGGTATGCTATTCCTATTATTTTCCCGTAGTAAATATTATTTACATAAATAATATTCTACCAACTTAGAGTGCGATGGTCTTCCAAAGAAGTTTAATAATATGAGAGTATATTTTAATTAATTTACAGTTAGCGGAGTGACATCCTTGACTGTTTACTTAAATAAAACTATTCTCTTTGTACCCTCAACTTGCAGACGTGAAAATTGTTGTCTATGCCATGACCAACTTACATATTCAAACGGCTAGATGACAGAACTAAAAGTTTTACTAGTAATGATGAGTTCTACTAGTAATTATGAGTTTTAACACAGTATAAAAAAATACTACCAGTAGTTCATTGCCTTTGATCTTGGGAGAAACGCCGATAATGTAAACGTGTAGGGTTGTCGCAATTTTGAAAACGTGGCACCAAAATAAAATTAAAACGTACGGAAGACGTCAGCCCTAGGCCGTGCTCCTGCAATGCTAACATTGTAATGTAGACAATGCAGGAGCGCGGTTCTCGCGTCTCATCCCTGCATGCCCGCTTGATTGCCCCGTCTAGACGGCTTCGTCGAACGACTGTGTCATTTAATAGACTGTGGTTTTATTCTGTAAACTCAGTAGTAGCGACTTAAATCAACTGTGTAGGAAAATTCCGTGTGCTACGGACAGATTTTCACCCTTATATTTGGATGCCTATTAGTGAATCGTCAATTCCTTTTGATGTTCTTATTCGCTTTGCTTCGTTCAAATCACATCAAAGTTAAAGATTTTATTTTGAATCAAAAATTTATTTGAAATCTAAATGTTGTTGTGTGAGAAATATCCCCCAAAGTTTATTTATTTAGTTACTAGCAGCGCCCCGCGGTGTTCCCCGCGAAGTTTCCGTTCCCGTTGTTACCTTGGTTTTTCCGGGATAAAAAATTAAGGGAATTTAATAAAGGGATTCCGGGTAGCCTATGTGTTCTTCTAGACTATGATCTGTCTCTGTTCCAAATTTCAGCTCGATCCGTTTATACGTGTTTGAGCAACAAACATCCAAACATCCATACATTGACATTTATAATATTATAATAGTGGGATTTAAATTGACCAGGTCCGTTCGTAAGACGCTGTAGTTGTGTAGATCGTTGGTTCAATTCCCATCTAGGACAAATCTTTTGTGCAATATTAAATGTATGGATCAGTGTTGTGTTTGAGTTCCTAATTATTCTAACAGTAGGTATTTACAGTCAAAAGTTATTGCTCTCGACTTCGTCTGCGTAGAATTTGGGAATGTAGCTAAATCCACTTTCGTCTTTACGGAACTGCAATTGTTTTTCAAGCTTAACAGATAATGGTAGCTTATATTTCTTTAGCTCTATCTAATGTTGTGTTGCCACTAACCCGCACTAGGTCAGCGTGGTGGATTATGGCCTTAACCCTCTCCTTGTGAGAGAAAGCCCCGAGTCCCAGCAGTGGGAACATTTTAGTGGGCTGTTGATGATGATGAAATGTGGTGTTGCAGATTAATTTAACTGCATTTCCAGCATCACGACGTCAATGCAACGAACATGAACACGACTACATATCTCACAGAAAGGTTAAAAGCTCTGCGCCTCACTATATTAGAAGAAAGACGGTTGCGTGGAGACTTCATCAAAACATTCCAAAAGCGACGCCGCAGGCGTCGCGACGTCACACAAAAAAACATTACTCAAAAATGAAACCAAATTTTGTGTGTCTGTAAACGACAATGTACTATAATTAATATTATCGCCTATCTCTTAGGCATCAAAATAAACTAATAATCGAGTATGTATTAGCCTATCACTAAATAAGTAAATACACCACCGCCAATTGACAATTCCCCCTACGACTATAACGTGAAGCACCCCGTAGTACTTTGTAGTAAACACCAAGTAACTAAACTGCTGTTTCAAATGCAACATTTAGATTTACTACATGCGAGTCCTCTCTCGCTCTTATCACATATTAGACAAACATATTGGCCCATAGGAGGCAGAAACCTCTCTAGATTCACTGTTAATAAGTGCCTTACATGTTTTAGACAGAGAGCTCAAAATGTGCAGCCATTGATGGGTCATCTGCCGGTCTCGAGGATCACTGTTAAGGCCCTAGTGGGTTGATAAATGAAAGGTTGTGGACTGTGTTAAAATAGGGTTTACTCCGAATGTCACAAAGGAATATTATATAGCTAGAACGCCCGCTGCGTGACGCGTCGCTGAGCCGAGTGGTGCAGACCTGCAGACGGCGGCCGCAGCTGACGACCGATGGCGCCGCCCCGCGCCCCGCTCCTCTCGTCCCCTCGTCCGGCGCTCGTGCGCCGACATCCTCCCCGGGTTGAAGTATTTTCAATAGTCTTCAGGAAGAGGGCAGATGTTGTTAAAGGCACGACGAATCGTGCCCTTCTTCGTCCGCAGCTCAGCAACCCTCGAGATGCCGTCCACTCCGGGGTAGGTCTTGATGACCCGACCCAGAGGCCACAGCAATGGCGGCGCCGCTCGTTCCTTGACCAGGACCAAGGTCCCTGGCTTCAGCTCCCCTGTGGAATGTCGCCATTTTGTTCTGGTCTGCAGGAGAGAAACATAATCTCTGTGAAACCGCGTCCAAAAATGCTGACGTATGTGTTGGACTCTCTTCCATCTTGTCAGTCGAGTGATGTTAGCGTCAGTCACCGTAGGGTGCGGCACAGATAAGAGCGGTCGCCCAATCAAAAGGTGTGAAGGAGTGAGTGCCGAAAGGTCGTTAGGGTCTGTAGAGAGAGGAGTAAGAGGGCGGCAATTTAAGACCGCCTCTATTTGGGTGAGGCAAGTTGACATTTCCTCAAATGTGAAATGGGTCTTTTTTTTTTTTTTTTTTTTATTTAATTTATACACTCCACAGACTCCGGGGTCCGTGACTTTTGTCATTACATTAATCTTTTTTTATTTACATAGTTCTTGGATTAGGAGAAGAAGAGGAAAATAAGGGGGGGAGTAGGGGGGTGGTGAACATTTTAAGCGTAATTCTAAAGCTAGTCAGTCCGATTTCGTCTGTTGAGCCGATCACTACCGGTTGGGATTCCGATAGTAATCGACTCGACATCGTCTTTTGCCTAAGCCGCCTCCTCCTGGCCCAGAGCCTCCACTACAGCCGCATTTCTGTCTCTAATGGCCATCTGCAGGTTGAAATCTTGAATGGTCTTTGGTGATGCAGCCAACGCTCGCCGCACGAACCGACCGATGGCGTCGTCGGTGTCGTCAGCGTAGTATGTGAAGGTCCCCGTGTGCCGTGAGATTGCAACAACCGCATGGGACACGCTCTCGTGCAGCTTCATGTTTGCCTTAGTTTTAAGGTGTTTGCCTTAGTTTATGTGAAATGGGTCAGTTTAAGTAGGCGCTTTAAATGATGCTTACAAGATTTCACAGCAGCTTCTGCTAGTGAGTTAAAATGTGGACTATAGGCAGGCGTAAAAATAAATTCAATACCTTCTTGGGCCATTTCACCCTCAATGTTCGATGAACTTAAAAATCTATGAATGTCGTTAGACGCGCCAACAAAGTTAGTGCCGTTATCGGACGTGATGCTTCGAGGCTTGCCTCGACGCGCCACGAAACGATCTAAAGCAGCCTTATAAGCCTCAGAGGTGAGGTCTGAGACGAGCTCCAAATGTACAGCTTTCACTGCGGAACAAACAAAGATGCACACGTATGACTTTGAAAGTTTGCAACCACGGCCTTTCTTATCGGCGGTCAACACAGGGCCGAGATAGTCGACATATGAATTTTGAAATGGAGACTCAAGGTGTGTCCTCGAGACCGGCAGATGACCCATCAATGGCTGCACATTTTGAGCTCTCTGTCTAAAACATGTAAGGCACTTATTAACAGTGAATCTAGAGAGGTTTCTGCCTCCTATGGGCCAATATGTTTGTCTAATATGTGATAAGAGCAAGAGAGGACCCGCATGTAGTAAATCTAAATGTTGCATTTGAAACAGCAGTTTAGTTACTTGGTGTTTACTACAAAGTACTACGGGGTGCTTCACGTTATAGTCGTAGGGGGAATTGTCAAGCCTCCCGCCCACGCGAATGAGATTCTCACTGTCAATAAATGGAGTGAGTGAAAGTAATCTACTTTTCCGAGGCAATGACTGACCAGATTTTAAAAGTTTATACTCATCTGGAAATGCATCTAATTGTGAGACAAGTATAATTTGATTTAATGAATTATGCAACTCCATTGAAGAGAGATTACTACACAATTTATTAGATTTATTTTTCAAATTGTAAATAAACCTCTGTACATATGCAACTATTCGTTGAATCTTACTTAGGCTAGAATATTTTATAACTAAATGGTGTATGAAAGATGACTGAATGTCTGAAGATGAATGATTGGAATTATCACTATTAATGAAATGAGTCACTACTTCCGGCAAATTATGTTTCATTTCGTATGGCATTTTAGGCCACTCATGCTCAGGCCGTAATAGGAAAGAGGGACCCGACCACCAGAGAGGTGTGTCCGCAATGACGTCAGCCCCTAAGCCACGCGAAACAAGATCCGCCGGGTTGTCCTTAGACGGTACGTAGTTCCAGGTATGACCTAATGTACTTTCTTGTATTTCATTCACTCTGTGTTTGACGAATGCATGCAGCTGATTAACCGGAGTGGATAACCAACCTAACACAATCGTTGAGTCACACCAGAATCTACATCTATCGATGTGCAGAGTGAGTGATTCTTGTACCTTAGTACACAGTCTTGCACCTAACAAAGCTCCACAAAGTTCGAGCCTAGGAATCGTAGTTGGTTTTATAGGCGCTACGCGATTTCTAGATACTAGAAGTTGGACGCCTGCTGACCCGTCACTACCACAAGACCGAATATAGACACACGCTCCATATGCCTTTATAGACGCGTCGGAAAAGACGTGTATTTCGTGTGTGGCAGAAACGTCACGCAAAACCCAACGTGGAATCTTCAAATAATTAAGACATGCAATACCTTGTTCAAATGTAGACCACAGATTAGCAACTTCATGTGATACTTCGTCATCCCAGTCATACTTGTCGATCCATAGACGTTGCATAATTATTTTTGCCTGGACAATGCATGGACCTACCAACCCCAGTGGGTCAAAAATCTGACTAATCACTGAGAGGACACGGCGTTTAGTGACCCTCTCAGCGGGTTTGATGTTGATAGCAAATACAAGTGAATCAGAGTCGCACACCCAGTTAAGACCTAGCGTTTTAGAGGGACTCTGCTCAGAAAATTGTAAAGGACTCGACTCACCTGCATTTGTAATGTGTGACAAAATCTCAGGATGGTTTGAACGCCATTTCCTGAGGTTAAACTTAGCCGATGCACAGACGGACAGAACCTGCCTAGATAGCGCAATAGTGTCTGAAACTGTATTAGCCCCACTCAGAAAGTCGTCGACATAAAAATCTTGTTGTATTGCCGACTTCAAACGACTGTCTTGAACCTTATCTGCTAAGCTTACGAGACACTTCGTTGCCAAGTAGGGAGCGCTCGAGGTCCCAAACGTCAATCTTGACAACGTATAGGTTTGAAGAGGTTCCTTGGGATCGAACCTAAAAATGATTTTCTGAAGAGGTCGTTGGACAGGATTTATTTCTATGGCCCTGTACATTTTCTCCACGTCACTTGAGACTACGTACCTATGCTGACGAAAACGTATTAAAATCGATAATAGATCGTCCTGGACTACGGGGCCGACCATCTGTATGTCGTTAAGCGACACTCCCGAACTTGTAGGGGAAGATGCGTCAAACACTACGCGCAGTTTTGTGGTAGTACTAGCCTCACGAATGACACCATGATGTGGAATGAAGTGGACTACAGCGTCCGAAGATGAAAATGTAGGGTCTGTAGTGTCCAAAGTCATGTGACCTAACGATTCATACTCGCGCATGCACTCCATGTATTTATCTCTAAATAATGGATCGCGCTGAAACTTACGTTCTATAGACAAGAAACGATTTTTGGCAGTATTATAAGACTGACCTAAAGTATTGGGATCGCCTTTAAGAGGCATCGTGACAACGAAACGACCATCATCCTTTCGGTATGTGGTGTCTGAAAAAAGCTGTTCGCAATTTCTCTCTTCTAAGGATAAAGAGAGTTTAGAAGAAACAGTGTCAAGCTCCCAGAACTTCATAAGGTCGGGAGTTGACTGAAGATTTGCATGATTGCAAGTGTGTGAGCGTGAGGAACTTGATTGTTGCACAATAGCGCCAGAAACTAACCAACCAAATTTGGTTTCATACAATGAAGGCAATTTTTTACCTAACTTCATAGACTTGCTACATAGAACGTCCCAAAATACTTCAGCTCCGACCAGAATATCCACGGCATTCGGGATATTGAAATTTGGATCTGCTAGCTTAAGACCTGCGGGAAGAGGGAGACGGGAGATGTCTACAAATGAAGACGGCAGCACCGTTGTAATGGCAGGCAAAATATGACACTCAATATCAACCTTGTACGCACAGTAAAAAGACTCAATTGTGAGATTGCAAGACTGTGTACTTGTAGATACATTATTATTAAGACCTGATACCTTGGTACTCGCACCGCGTCGTGACAAACCCAGTTTCTCCGTAAGGCTCTCCGTTATAAAATTGGCTGTGCTGCCGTTGTCCAGCAACAGACGTACAGTGCAGCTCCGGCCCAGCGCGCTGGTCACGGACACCATAGCTGTGGACAGTAAAACATTCGCAGAAGTAGCAAGCTGATTTACAGATAAAGCGACATCTGAAGCAGTAGGCAAGGGATTCTGAATGGGTTGTGAATTACTAGATTCTAAGTGCAAAAGGGTATTATGTTTAGACTTGCAATATTTACAACCCGTTAATTTGCAATATTTGGCAAGATGTCCTGGGCGCAAGCAATTTAAGCAAACTTTAAAATGCTTTGCCTTTTGCATTCTAGTTTCGATAGAAAATCCTCTAAAAGACTCACAAGAATATAAAAAATGTGCTTGGGAGCAAAGCGGACATTTCAATGTCCTTTTATTATTATAATTATTATTCGAATTATTCGAATTTGTATTTTTATGATTTTGAGTGAGATTATTAGAATTACATGAATGCTGATTATTTAACGTTACAATAGATTGATTAATATATAAATTTGAATTAAGATTAGACTCGACAGATTCCAACAAATCAGCTTTCCTGCTTAAAAAATTGCAAAATTGTAACAAAGTAGGATCCTCAGTTAAGGTATTGCGATATTCCTCCCAATTACGACTAGTGCTTATATCTAATTTCTTAGCCATTATAAAAATTAATAATGTATCCCAGTAATTTGTGGGCTGTTTTAATGTTGTAAGTGCTCTTACGTTTTTGTTGGTGACATCTACGAGATTTCGAAGCAACACACTTGATTCTCGTCCTAACGGCTCAACATCAAATAAACATTGTAGATGATTGTTAACTAATAAACGATTGTTGTTGTACCGTTCACACAATAAGTCCCACGCAATCTTGTAATGCTCGCTTTTAAAATCGATATTTTTAATAATTAAGGCTGCGCTGTCTTTAAGAGACGCTCTAAGGTAGTGGAACTTGTTAATGTTATCAATACAACCATTCTCGTGTATCAGAGAAGTAAAAGTGTCTCTAAATTCGAGCCAGTGTTGATAGTCACCGTTAAAAGTAGGCAAATCAATCTTAGGCAAACGAACAAAATTCTGATTGGAAACGTGTGCACCTGAGTTCGAACATCTGGAGCCCGCCACAGACTCCGCACCCGCCGAAGCTGCCAGCAAGCTGCGCGCGCGCGCCACCAGACTGTAGTACTGCCGGTCAAAGTCTTCCCGCTCAGCAAAGGCGGAGGCGGCACCGGCGTCGTCCAAAAGCATCTCGATGTCAGTCTGTAACGCGTCAAATTCCGAATATATGATTTCGAATTTATTTAGACGCTCCTCTATGTCCAAGCGCTGAAGTTGTGAAATATGCGGAATATCTTTTAGCAAATTTAAATAATTGCCAAATATAGTTACTTTGGATTTAATGGAACCTCGCTTTTTAATTAAACCTCTAAGGCTATCCATTTTAGGCTGCTCCAAAGCAGGCTGGTTTTCTACTATGCGAGGCGAAAGCGTAAGTGTAGGGTGATTTTTTCCATCCATTTTATAAGGCAATAAGAATTTTCGTTACGAAAGAAATAAATAAATTCAATAAAAAAATGCCAACGCAGTGATTAAATGCATATAAAAGGAAAGAATGCGCAAGCGTTGACAGGTAAGCTACAAAGCTACGCAGCGGCGACGGTTAGCAACAGGTGATTGCAAATTCAAGGTCAAGACCGCTCGGCCTACCTACGGCGCGCGGATAAAAATTGCATAGAATTCACTAATAGCACTGCGCGCGTTAGATAATAAATGAAATAATTACGTTGTAAGCATTAAAGCGAAGAAAGAAATGGAAGATAGGTACTCACAAAAAAAATTGATTTGAAAAAAATAACGACTTTTCGGCTAAGGAAAGGATGGGTTTATAAATACCTTGATTGGAACGAACTCACTCAAAATACTGTGATCACTCCCTGTAGGCGACGTCGGCTCCCGACGCTCAGCTGTGGTGACGCTCCAGACTTCTTGTAACGGTCTCGTAACGGTTTTTTCCGTCGCGGCCGTTTTTTCTTCTGCCACGGCGAAAGTCTTCAGGCAGCAACTCCAAAGACTCCTCTGCGACGATAAGGCGACGACAAGGCGACGACACCACTGACTTCTTGCTTGAAGACTCCAGACAACGATCTTCTAACGGCTTTTCAACTGCGCGACCGTTAATCTTTCTGCCCCTCGAATTCCGTCAGCTGGTCGTCAAAAGGATTCCTCGCGGCGGTTCTTGAAAATGACGGCGAATGAAGGACCACTGTTAAGGCCCTAGTGGGTTGATAAATGAAAGGTTGTGGACTGTGTTAAAATAGGGTTTACTCCGAATGTCACAAAGGAATATTATATAGCTAGAACGCCCGCTGCGTGACGCGTCGCTGAGCCGAGTGGTGCAGACCTGCAGACGGCGGCCGCAGCTGACGACCGATGGCGCCGCCCCGCGCCCCGCTCCTCTCGTCCCCTCGTCCGGCGCTCGTGCGCCGACATAAGATATCTTTGAAGAAGTGGTAGGACTATTTGCAGAGTCCGTCTGGGGAAGTACCACACCTTTGCCAGTTATTCTACTGCCAAACAGTAATGTGCAAACATTACTGTGTTCCGGTTTAAAGGGCAATGTATCCAGTGAAATTACAGAGCATAGAGATAAAACATCTAACATCTCTGGGTGACGAGCGCAGTGCAGTGCTAGGTAGTTATTTGGACTCTTCGTGTTCCAAGAGCTGCGTGTCACTGTGCTGTTATGTGGCAGGCATCTTGCTTACCATCAGGCACATGTCCAGCTCGTCTCGTCACTCTATTCTATAAAAAAAATAAAGCATTAAATTCCCCTAGATTCCCGATCCTCATACTGGATAATTCAGGTATGCTTAGTGTAAGTAGTTAGTTAGGTATGTAGTGTAGTGTAGTTCTCATTGTATTTTAGTTTTGTTAATAAAGGCTCTGCACGTTTAAAAAAAGTAAAGCATACAACCGAATTGACAACCTTCTCCTTTTTTTAAGTCGGTTAAAATGCACCCGTAATGTCATTCGTTATTTAAAAACGATGTTGCCAACTACAAACTTTTCCTTGCTGAAATGGGAAAAAAAGAAAAAGGTAAGTAGACAACATGTTTTTGGCTGCTAGTTTTCTGTCACAGCGAATGTACTATAAAAGCCACTACAGCAAGTTATAATTTTTAGAGATAACTATGCCCCGTGGTTTTTATCCGCGTAGTTCCCGTTCCCATTGTTTTACCGGGATAAAAAGTAGCCTATGTGTTCTACCAGACTGTGGTCTAACTGTGTTCCAAATTTCAGCTTGTTCCGTTTATGCGTTACGACGTGATTGAGCAACAAACATCCAAACAACGAAATATCCAAACGTCCATACATACATCTACACTACATACATACACATATCTACATTGTCATTGATAATAATATTAGTAGGGTAGAATTTGAAAAATGGTTGTTCTCTAAGGAACTCATCCTTTTTTTAAAATGTAATGTGGTTTGTATGTTGTCTTGGACTATAAGCTATTTCTGGGATTGGCTGAATCTTGGCGTCCACGTAGTTTTGACACTATGGCCCACAGATCGTAGTGCATTCCGTTTATTTAACCTGCCGACGTAAAAAACGTTCGAGTTTAATTAAATATAACTTTAATTTACACAAAAAAGTCACTTACGTGAGGTAAAGCTTTATTATGAAACCTAAAGTGTTACACATTTTAAAACGTTTCAAACGTGAGTTACCAAATGAGATAAAGCTATATAGCAGAATAAAGTTGAACTAGTTTAACAAATTAAAAAAAGTTTGATTTCATAGATGAGATAAATGTTGGCCAATCCTTGAACTACAGTGGTCGATTCTTCCATATTTTGTGTGGTTATTTTTCTTCTTTCTAAGGAGAATCTGATGGTGTATAGACGGTACGCAGAATAGTGAAGTATGACCAGGAGGTGCTGAGTATCTGAAATCCGCAGTAACTTAAGTTAATAATGCGTATGAAAATAGCGAAAAGATAGTAACAAATAAGTGACCTGTTACATGCATCAAATGTTTTCCGTTACTGGTCTTGTGACTAAGTTAGTGACAAGTTTACCTGTGAAGTTTGGGTCGTGGGTTCGATTACCGCATCAGATAAGTACCTACTGATGTGAAGAAAAGAAATATTTGTTGTGCCAACTCTACATAAAGCATAAAAAGATAATGGTGCTTCCAATACTCTGATTTTTTAAAGCTATTTGAAGACGCCATAATATGACATAGATAGGAGTGCATTTAAAGCGATTGTAAATACATTATGTTCCACGAACCGTACAGAAGCTGCCATAACTGATGACAGAAAATTTATAAGCTGTCAACCTTGCCGGTTTGTTTGATCTAAAACATTAGAATAAATTAGAAAACTTGCCTAAAATATGTCTAGGATTGATATTTATTTATCGAATTTGCTATCAAAAATGAGATATTACCTACTAATCAATTATTTATATATTCATACTATCGGTACACTAAAGTACATTAGGTACACTAAAATTCGTCTAATTTGTCTTTATTTGATAGGATTATTTATAATATAATGGTTAATTAATGTATACAATTTGTTTATTTCATTAAAGTAAGGTGATGACGGACTTTTAAAATGCTCAGAGGTGCTGGCTAGATTCAAAACTACAGCCTCATGATTTTCAATCGGTCGTCGTATCCTATTGATAAATAAATAATGAAACATGCCAAATAATATAGCAAAATAAGAGATAAACAAATGTCGACGTAAATTACGAAGCGAAATAATTTGTTATTATAAACATACACAATTAGTAGAAGCATTCAATGTCCAACAACACGTTACTGTTACAAATCATAAAAATGTAATAGTTGCAAGTTTACTCGAATTAATTTCTTTTAAAATCGTAGAACTTAACTTATAAATCCATGTCTGCCCTAAGAATGAGAACATGTAAATCGTTGATTAGAGCAAAGATCTGTGAGGTGGAAGTGAATCTAAGTGAGTATGGTAGGTACAGCCTTGAAAAGCTGATCATAGTTGGAAATACGGAGGGTAAGCGAGCCCGGGGTAAATCCCCAACTAGATGGAGCGATCAAGTGAGAAGCTCTTCATCTACCAAATTTTGCATGATCGTCAGAGGCGCGATGAGCAGACACTGGTGGAAGCAGATTACAAAATCTAGGTGTAGAGCAGCCACATCCAGCGATGACTACGATCCTCAGTCATGAGGGAGCGACCACAGAGAGAGATGGTAGGCATAAATAATGATTTCAGGCATTTGAAAAGTTTCGGTTGGTAGAGCTTTGTATATTCAGCCTTTGCCCAGTTTACCACCCTAGGATAGCTCTGCTATCGTCTGCAAATTGGCAAAGTTATTATTACAAAAAAAGATGTGATGTCATGGGACACCAGGTAGGAATGAAGTTCCTTCGGATAGCACAGAAGCAACACAATATGAAAAAAAAATCATTCCTTAATTTTAATATTTATTGGACGATTATCTAAAAAATAAAATTAGCAACACTGGTTACGGGCAGTTTTTACGCGACACTTCCGTTGTATATATTTCTTACGGTTTTAGTCTCATATTTTTTTCAGTTCGGCCACACAGCAAAATCTCTTTCTCCTCCAAGATTGCTGTAAGGAACTTCGTTCTAAAAATTAGTAGTATTGTCTTGGAACAGTTTCTACACGAGACAAGCGCATTAGCTTTTCCATTGCCGAACCAAAAATGTTAAAGCTTTGTTATTGTTTCTTTTTAGTACAAGTACAATTAAAAGCATTATCAAAAACTATTCCACTTCGGCGGTAGAACGGTTAGGAATAGCCAACGAGTTGATTGATGGCTTTTTAAATTATATTAAAATTTATTTATATCAGGTATAATGCTTACGCTTCGGCATTTGTTTTCCTTTAAATATCTGTGTGGTCTTCATATTTCAAAAGGCAACACGAATAGCTAGAACTTTCACATATAATAAAATTATGTTACAGATTTGTATACCTTATCATCAAAGTCAGTATGATTTTTTTTGTTTTTTCATCCAATTCGTACCATTTGCATGTATACGCTGCTGCTCCAACGTTGGTGCTCTGAAATCAATTTTATTTTAGAGAGTATATTATCAAATAAATATCGCAATATCGTTATATGATTCTGTAACTGCATAGCAAGTACCATATTAAACTGTTTTTCTGTGTAGTAGTGCTCACTACTGGGATTCAGGATCTTCTCTCCTAAGTATAGAGACGTTTAATTCTACCACGCCGCCGCCGGCGAAAGCTGGATTGGCGGATATATCCTCAAAAGATTCTTTGTGGTGTTTTTCTGCTAGCAATATTGACTAACTGGTGCAATTACACATTATTGTAATAGCCTATATTGTCCCAATGTTGAGCAAAGGCTTATCTTTCGTTCAATTGTCTTTATCGAGAGCTACCGTGCGCAGATCCTTGTTGTGGGTGTTAAGTTTGTCTTTCCGCCTCTTTCTAGGTCGACTTGGTGGTCGTTTACCATCCGTAAGCCAGTCAGTGGTAGTTTTTGACCAATCTTGGTCTGACATACGACATACGTGTTCTGCCCCATCCCATTTTAGCATAGCATCCTTTTGAGTCACATCTATTACTTGGGTCTGGGATTGCAGTTCTAAATTCTAACTATCAGTTTCACACTTAGGATACTGCGCTCCATCTCTCTAAGGCAAACCGTGAGGGTGGACTTCTGTTCCAATGTCAATGGCCAAGTTTGGGCGCCGTTAGTGAGGATGGGGAAATTATTGTCAGAGGTGCAGGTAGGAGTCGCTATAACCTAACTGTTCACTGTGTATGATGAAATAACTCCGAGGCAATGATACCGGCAGACGTGTTGCTTACTATTAGCTATTAGCGCGATATGATATCGCGATATTTAAATAATTTATTCAATAACTGCCTTAAAAAAATGGAGAAGTTTCTCTATTCGGTTGTATGTTTTTTACCCGACTGCGCGACGCAAAAGAGTGGTAATGTGTTTAACAGTCTATGTATGTATGTATGTATGTATATATGTATGTATGTATGTATGTATGTTTGTATGTTCCTTTGAAGCACTATATAGACCAAACGCCTGGGCCGATTTTTATGATTCACACGTCAATCGATTCCTCTTAATCTGGCGAGTGACACTAAAGACATGACATTAGTGTAAGTCCAATATGGTGGATTCAGGACGCCATATTGTCCAAATAAAAAAATGAAAATCACCAAAATATGTCAAGAGGGGTATCGTTGAATAGGTATTTCAAAATAATGTTTAGCTTTCTCTCAATGTTTTTCGATTTGACTGATCGTTTGGGATGTATATCGATTTAAAGTTGTCTCTCACATTTATAGGTTTTTAGGTAGCAGAAAACTTCGTATAACTAACTGTACGTGTGAATGTGGATGGACATTATATACTAATGTATCTAGTAGGCATAGATTTAAATCAATAGATGTGCCCTGAGCACCTTGAAATTGGTAATAAACTGCGTCTCTGTATGTATCGTAAGTGGTTTACAAACAACCAATCTACTTGACCCCTATAATCGCTAGCGGCGAGATTTGCTGTGGTTCTACTTATTTTGGTTGTTGACACCGAATAATGATAGGTAAAAACGTCCGGTGTCACCGCGTCCTGCAACCGACTAGAACGGAAAGAGTGAGCTCACTCTTCCCAACGTTGACATGATTGCGTGCGCCGTGAAGTTTGGGATGGGGCCCATCTTGAGTTCTACGATCTATGCTAGTAGGTATATTGGACTACCTTTTTTTCGTACGTGCAGGAAATGTATTTACGCATACCCTACTGCCTCACCCGGGAGACAGCCGGGTTATGTTGCACTCTATATCATGTATGGATATGGTGCCCCTATCTACTAATAAACCTCCATGGGGTTTCAACTCTGCCGCTGATAGTGGGAACACGGAACCGCTCTCGGATTGCTCCCCCTCGGTCACCCATCTCCAACTTCAAACGATTTAGTAAGTACTCAACGTCAATCGAAAACCTATACTAACACAAAACTATAAATATGAATTACATGCAGTAGAAAATCCTACATATTATATCAGTAGAAACGAAGACAATTGCTCAACAACCAAAAGATGCATATTATTATGTTGAGCATATTAACATTCACAACATTGTTCATAACTAAAAAGTATAAAATAAAAAAATATAATTTAAAAACTCAAAAACCCGACTGCGTAAAAAGTGAACCAAACTACGTACTCGCATACTAACAAAAACTGAAAAGAATAAAACAAGCATTTAGATTTCTGGTGGTCTAGAATTCTATAATATTATGTTATTTTATTAATACTATTGAAATATATACAATATTTTCTAATAAAAGAACATTACAACTGAACAGTCGGGATCCATTGAACAATTACCTTGTAAGTCAAATAATAATATCGAATCCATTGAACAATAATTAGATTGTATGTCGAATAATAATGGATCCCGACTCTTCAGTTGTAATGTTCTTTTATTAGAAAATATTGTATATATTTCAATAGTAATAATACAATAACATATTATAGAATTCTAGACCACTAGAAATCTAAATGCTTGTTTTATTCTTTTCAGTTTTTTTAGGGTTCCGTAAAACGTAAAAACGGAACCCTTATAGATTCGTCATGTCTGTCTGTCTGTCTGTCTGTCTGTCTGTCTGTCTGTCTGTCCGTCCGTATGTCACAGCCACTTTTTGCCGAAACTATGAGAACTACACTGTTGAAACTTGGTAAGTAGATGTATTCTGTGAACCGCATTAAGATTTCAACAGAAAAATTAAAAAAAAATAAAAATTAGGGTTGCCCCCCATACTGAGAACTGAAACTCAAAAACTTTTTTTTCATCAAACCTACACGTGTGGGATGTCTATCGATAGGTCTTCAAAAATGATGTTAAGGTTTCTAAAATCATTTTCGTCTACACTGAATAATTTGCGCGAGAGACACTTCCAAAGTGGTAAAATGTGTGTCCCCCCCCCCTCTAACTTCTAAAGTAATAGAATGAAAAATCTAAAAAAAATATATGATGTACATTACCATGTAAACTACCAACGAAAATTAGTTTGAACTCGATTTGATGAGTAGTTTTTTTTTAGTACGTCATAGATACACTATTATTGAAACTTCGATCAAAGTTACAACGAACTACAAGAACTATGTGTACTATGTATATAATGTTACTTGCTGCAACGGAACCCTTCATGGGCGAGTCCAACTCGCACTTGGCCACTTTATTTAGTACCTATGCGAGTACGTAGTTTGGTTCACTTTTTACGCAGTCGGGTTTTTGAGTTTTTAAATTATATTTTTTTATTAGTGTGTATGTTACGCGATAGCTCCGCCAATTATGAAACTATTTTGGTGATTAACTTTTGTTTAGTTGAACATAGTTAAAATGTTATCGAAATCGGTGTAGCGGTTTTTGAAATATGAACAAAACTAAAAGTATACTTTCATGTATCTGGACGACTTGGTGATAGCTTCTTACAAAATTTGATCGAGTGTTTGAATTTACTTCAAATTGAAGTGTTTTTTCGGTGCAACGAAATAATAAAGTTAATAGTCTTAATTGAACTTTTTTGTCAAGAAACAAAATCTTGATATTAACATCAGAATAATAACATCTTGATATTAGGCAGCGGACTACGATGGAGCGTGCTTACGTAGAATATAGCGATTCGTTCTCGAGTTGAAGACACCAAGAGTCGTACCCAATAATATTTATACACCTACGTAGCTTCGTAATTCAACTTTTTATAGCACAAGCCGATTGTCGAAATGATTAAACATTACAAAACAAACAGTAAAGTTCAATTTACCTCTGTAATCATGTTTTCTCCGTAAACACTCATCATTAATATCTGCAATAGAACCGAAGTGAGGAACAAAACACATCCCGGTACTTGTTTCAGTTCTCCCATCTAAAATAGAAAAGTTTTTACAACCTTTTGCTGTTTGCATGTCTATCACCTTTCAGGCCTAAACTTATAAACCAATTTAAACGAAATCTGGTACATGAGAAAGAACAAAACTTTTTAGTGAATTTTTACATTTTTTTATTTTAAAGGGTTAAAATAGAGTAAAAGTTTGTGAAAATGTTACACGTTAATCTTATACTTTTAAACGAGCAATTGTCGTACCTATATAAATATGTATATATATATAGCATCTGAATCTCGGAAACGGCTGAAACGATTGTCATGAAATTTTGTATGCAGGGGGTTTCGGGGACGATAAATCGATCTAGCTAGGTTTTATTTAAAGAAAACGTCATTTAAGGGGCCTTTTCAGGCAAATAAAAAATCATATAATGTCATTAGAATACGATAACAAATTTCGCCTCCCTGAACAACGTCTGATTAGCGCAAACGGCAAGAGGTCGCCTTTGGAATTAGGAAGCCCCTGTTCAAATCTTGAAATCAGTTTTATTTTCATTCCACTTTTTGTTATTTTTTGCTGAGAAAAACTATTATAAAAGGGCTCCTTCTTTATCAACGTCTTAATATCGTCGTATTTAATTTGTAGCAAAGTATTTTCTAACAAAAAAAATGGTTGTCTGTAAAGTCGGTTTACTGACGATAGTTGAACGTGACAACGTCTTAAGAAATCAGTACGCTGATAGCGCGAGTAGTGATACCGCTCGACTCGGCGGGTGGCGCCCTCAACGCTCAGCTTCGTCCGCAAGGCACGGGCGACGAACTATCGGTAACGGCGGAACGTTACAGTTTTGCGGGCGTGCAGCCGGCTTCATCGAATTATAAGACGTTATCACGTCAAAAACGAAAAAAAACCTATTGACAATTTATCTGCACAGACTGACTGATGCACTTTACAATAGATGGCGTTGCACAACTAAGCCTATGAATATTTGGTTTGAGTGTAGACCAACAATAATTATTATCAATTATTCGCTTATGTGACAAAATATTTATCTTTTTAACCGACTTTAAAATAGTAGGAGGTTCTCAATTCTGTTGTACATTCTGGTAGGTATGTATCTTACGTATGTACGCGATAGCTCCGCTATTTTCATTTTTTTGGTACAAATCAGTGTGGCGGTTTCCTAATAATAGTCTACGTAGTCATTCATAGCTTCTTATAAAATTTAGTTGTCTGAATTTAATTTTAAATTGAAGTCGGTTTTGTTTTCTTCATAAAAAATCATATCTTTTTATTTGTAAACCTTTAAACGAGCAATTCCTGGATGTATGTTTATATGTATTTAGTATATAGAATCTGAATCTCGGAAACGGCTTCGACGATTTTGATGAAATTGATTATTTATACAGGGGGTGTCGGGGGCGATATATAGATCTAGCTAGGTTTTATTTAAAAAAAAACGGCGTTTTAAGCGCATTTTCAAGCAATGAAGAATTGCTACAATATGATTAGAATGCAAATGCATATTTCGTACATGTGTTCAGTGTCGTTATATCAGAATCAGAAAGTGCCCGTCGAACCCAGTTCATACTGAAAACCTTTTACTGAGAGCCCTTTCCCAACGTAAGTACCTATCTAATTTAATGGAATATAAAATAACACACACAAATTTAATCTAAGTATTGGCATTTTTTTTTACTTTAACCTATGTAAACCTGTTATTACATTTGACCGCCATCTCGCCTGATGTTAAGCGATGATGCGGTCTACGATGGACCGTGTTTAGGTACTAAGAAAACTGATTCACTCTTGATTTGAAAACACAAAGATTGTACCTAACCATCGGGGAAAACCCACACAGGCAACGTATTCCACAGCCTAGACGTTCTTATCATAAAAGTAGAGTCAAATCTCTTCGTTTGTGTCTTTGGAACATCAACCATGAAACGATGTCGATCTATCGAGCTACGAGCATTCCGATAGAAAAAAGGACAATTTGGGATAAGATCATTCAAATCTCTCGCACTCTCACCGAAGTGTATCCGATAAAAAACCGATAGGCTAGCAATTTTTCGGCGATGTTCAAGACTTTGAAGTCTTTTTCGCACAAGAGTGTCGTTCCTATGAGCTTTTTGGCACGTTTCTCGATCGATTCCAAAGCCTCCAGCTGATACTTAGCCGATCCATTCCAAAGGTGCGAACAGTACTCCATACAGGAGCGAATCTGTGCTTGATAAATGTACATAAGTTACAATACTTGTAACTAAATGTTTATATACAAACTAACTGACACAGCAACAATATAGCTGCTTAACAATAGATGGCGCTGTTTAGCAAGACTCGAAGATACCCCGTTCAATTATTTTTTTTATATTTTTCCGGCAAGATTAAATAAAGAAAATTATTCACTAGCGACCCGCTCCGGCTTTGCACGGATGCAATGCTGGTAAAAACGTCCCATTGCATTGCGTATTAAATCTGTTATATCCTCGAAAGCATTCATTTAAATTACATGATGTACCTAAGGCCCGTATTGATCTATATGAAATGCACAATGAACCTATTGAAGGTACTTAATAGAATATGGCTTTAAATCGCTTCGTCAAAAATACCTTATTTACAAAGCAATTTTAAGCAATATTAAATCGTTAAAGATAGATACATACCTGCCACAAGGGACTTTTTTGTAAACCTTTTTATGTGCCTATGTATGCTTAGGGCACCTATTAAAAAATGCATCAAATTAGTTGCGTGGTTTGAAAGAAGAAGCATATATTTATGTAGGGAGAAAAAGACAGCGGGAAGCGACTTTGTTTTATACTATGTTGAGATATTTCATCAGGAATTCGTATCTGCTTAAATAATTGAAAAAAAACGAGCAAAGCTCGGTCAACCAGGTACTTGTATCTATGCGGCGAAAATAAATTGTCGTCAAAACTGATAAGACACGGGTGACACCGTGAGACGCCAGTAATAATAAATAAATGAGTAATAGTCCGAGAGATCCCAGAGCTCCCAGACGTCACCTATTTTCTGATGAATGAAATGTGGACGATTGAGTAGAGTTAGTAAGTACTAAGAACACATGCTAACTCGCTAACTTGCTTAGACGGCCAATTTTGACATATGGGGTAATGAAGGTACATACATACAAACATGACTTACTTCACGTATTTTCTAATAAGTGATTTTCACGTATGTTGTAGGCAATATCCCTAAAAACAAGGTCCCAATACTCCCAGACACTTTCCGTCAGCCGTTTTGCTTAACAACTCCAAAATAATAATTTAACTACACTTAAATTCTCATGCTCCATTTGTAAATATGTTCGTCAGACAACTATTTTGTTGCTTTTTCCAATAAGATAGACCAATCTAAGGGGGCAATCATCCCCTAAACTCAACTATGTCCTATGGGTAAGAGCGGGAGACTGAGTGAAACATTTATTAGGAAATATCTACTTCAAATTGAGTTTAGGGGATGATTGACCCCTTAGATTGGTCTGTCTAATTGGAAAAAGCTTTAAAATAGTTGTCTGACGAACATATTTACAAATGGAGCATGAGAATTTAAGTGAAGTTACATTATTATTTTGGAGTTGTTAAGCAAAACGGCCGACGGAAAGTGTCTGGGAGTATTGGGATCTTGTTTTTAAGGATATTGCCTACAACATACGAGAAAATCACTTATTAGAAAGTACGTGAAGTAAGTAAAGTTTGTATGTACCTTCATTACCCCATATCTCAAAATTGGCCGTCTAAGCAAGTTAGCGAGTAAGCATGTGATCTTAGTACTTACTAACTCTACTCAATCGTCCACATTTCATTCATCAGAAAATAAGTGACGTCTGGGAGCTCTGGGATCTTACTCTATAAGTAGTTGTGAATATTTCTGGCGAGATGAGATAAATTCACAATAAATTTTCGAATATTTCCACCTAGTAGTTCTTAATTATTATTACTACTTTTTGATTTTAAAATTAATTAATTGGCTTATAAACAGCTCTATTTTATCTTAAGATCGATATTAGTAGAGGGGGGTAAGGAGGCCTTTGCCCCAATGCTGAGAGGTTCCCACATTGTCGAGGTGGGGCTCAGTAGCCGTGGCATGGTCACTCACGGCCAACCAATTCTGCTTTTGGACTCGAAATAAATAATTTATACATTCTAAGTTTGTAAACCATAACCCATACTAAAGATGGTGTGTCGCAGAGCACAGGTATATTTATACATGTTATACAATACACATACCGCAAGATTGAATCCCAGAGCACAAATTATGACGGAGCCAACCACGACGTTAAAAAGGTTCGGCCCAGTGAATATGTCTTCTAAGTCTTCGGACAATCTGTACTCAGAACACAAGTTTAATTCATTTTATATGTAAAAGAATATTGCCACTACAAAATGTTTGAGTGTCACTCATATACATTAATAGCAAAATGCTCAACTGGGCATTGTATATTTTTGCCCCTGGTCAAAGATTCAGATCTACATCCTCGTTGACTGAAAACAAGGTAGAGAGTTTTGTAGTTGTAGCACTAATGTAGAGTCCATCTTGAGAAGTACCACGTTTACCAGTAATTTCCGCCAAACAGTCATGTGCAAGCATCACTTTGCTAGTGAAATTACAGGGCAAAGAGACAAATCATTTTGTATCTCTGGGTGATGACTGTAATAGGCAATTTAGAAAATTTAGATTTGTTTTGTTCAAATTGATGTACATATAGCACTGTGCTGTTGCGGGCTTACCATCAGGTACATATCTTGGTCGTCCTGTTACTCTTTATTATAAAAATTAGAGGGAGGGCATTATGGAGTAATAGTCATCCGATAATAACGTCATCAAATGTAAAGAGAGGTGGAAAAACACTAGCCGGAAAATTTAACATTGAGCAGAGTGATGATAGGAAGAACAAAATTAAAGTCTTGATAGACCCCGACTACCTTGGATTTAAAATTTGTACAATGTTGTACTAGTCAATCCCTTAACATCCTTAGCTAACCCTCTACTAGTAAATCCCAATATGTGTCGTTTGAGACCCATATTGAAGGAGTAGTGGAAAAAGTAGTTATTCGCCATTTTGTGGAGGCGGCCATCTTGAATGGATATTGACCAAACATGGCTAAAAACCACTTCAAGAAAACTGGCTTTTCAATGATTAAACCCGCATCGAAATCGGTTCACCCATTTTAGGAGTACTGTGCCACAGACAGATGAACAAACAGACATACAGATATCGACGTCAAACTTATAACACCCCTCTTAAAAATAGACTGATTATGCTGTCCTAGTATCCTACTGATATTACAAACTAGCAGCGCCCCGTAGTTTTACTCTCGTAGTTATCATTCTCGTTATTTTTCCGTGCTAAAACGCAGCCTATGTGTTATTGCAGACTATAATCAGTGTTCCAAATTTCAATCCGATCCGTACAGACGATCCGACGCGAATAAGCAACAAACATACAACCTTTAAATACGCAGGCCTACATTTTTTGGTTCATGAAAAAGTGTTTCAATTCCAATAGGTGTCCTATGTAGGTAAATGAGGTGTTTCTAGGAAAAGTGGGTTTGAATATTTTCATAGAAACTGACAAAAATACTAAGAAAATATTTATATATATTTAACCAAAAAATACAAAAATCAATGCAGTATGATCTCCAGTAGACAATCGTTGGGTTTTTTAAAAGAAATCGTTGTCTTTTTTATAGAAAACTGTTTTTTTTTTGTGGATTTTTATGAGCGAGTCTCTCTTCAAGGTAATCATGCATAATTTATATTAGTAGAATATTAAAATTGGAATGTTTGTTGCTCAATCAGCTCAACTGATCGAGCTGGAATTTGGGGCACAGACTAAAGTCTAGAGTCTAGACCAAGCGAGAAAATTACGAGAACGGAAAATATACGCACAATCGCGAGGCACTACTATTCTATTTATTTATTTAGTTGAAACAGTCACTTACTGTAGAATGTATTGATGATCCTTTATAATGCTATGTAGAGTGCCAACATTGGTGGTATTAACTTCTTTTATCTTACTACTTATTGTTTTGAAATTTGCACAAATATGCGTTGTCAATACATAATACAGTACATCAGTTGTTGTAAAATATAGCACACAAATGAAACCTGAAAGAAGTAAGTCATAGTAATATTAAACCACCGTGATACAAGCATTGCACGCGCATGAGCTAACGTCACTACGTTCCGGTTTGAAAGGCATTGTATCCAGACAAATTAAAGGAAAGAGATTATCTCTGGGCGGCGAGCACAGTGCAGTACTAGATAATAATTCGACTCTTCCCGTCATTCAACTATTACCACTGTTTTTTCGAAATCATGTGCGTAATGCTACTAACTTAAAACGGTGAAGGAAAATATCGTAAGAAGCCGACATGTACCTAGAATCCTTCGAGATCATGTTTCATACACTAACCCACACTGGGTCAACGTGATGGATTCGTGATGGATGTTCTCCGAAAGGAGATCGTCACAAAAATCGCGCAAACCACTAACAACATCCAACAAAACCACGTCACCCTAGTGGATCTCGTTGCGAACCCTCCCGGTCCCCCCTCTGAATATCTAGACAAATTAGACGCAATGGAAATAACAATAAATAAGCTCATGGAGACACCGATGCCTCGGACTCCTCAAACTCCAGTACCGATCAACATTAACATAGAGGAGCACGTATTGCCAATCACGGAGCGACTTGAGGGCTTGTCGTCAGAGCTTCGGACGATGCGGCACAAAAAACTGACCCAGCACCCACCAGCCCTCAGTATTAACGCCGAACTCGCCAATGCGGAAGAAGCAAATCCAATCAGGCTCATAACCTACGCCAAAGCCGCAGCCAAGTTCGTGCTGAAACCGAATCACACGTTGATCGTATCTAATTCGAATCCAGCAGAATCACCTACTGCCGAGAACTTAATCGACAGGATAAGAGTGGCGTTGGATACGAAGGTTACCAGAGTAAAGGTCGATCGGGTACGTAAAGGCAGGAACACAAAAGTTATTCTGAGCTGCAGTACTCAGGAAGACCTGACCCTGGTAAGGAATAGTGTTCAACGGGATATAAATCTGAAAGTGGATACTGCAAAAGCAGGAAATCCACTTATCATCATCAGAGATATCCTGTCATACCACAAGGACTCGGAAATAGTGGAGAACCTCCTGGCGCAGAACAAAAACCTGCTACAGGGGGTGGATTTGAAAGAGTGTGCAATCGTGGTGCGGTACCGTAAGAGAACTCGAAACCAGCATGAGTGTCATCCGGTGCTGGAGGTCTCACCTTTGCTGCACAGAGCTTTTGTGAATGCCGAAAAGGTTTACATTGGTCTTCAGAGAAGACCTGTAGCAGATCATTCGCCTCTGGTGCAGTGTACCAGATGCCTTGGATTCGGCCACACAAAGGCGATCTGCCGGGAGAGGGATGACCTGTGCAGTCACTGCGGGAAACCCCACTCCTGGGCACAATGTAAAGCTAGGAAGGAAGGCCTCCCACCGAAGTGCCAGAATTGCACAATTGCAGGTCGCAACAGTCCAGGTGGGGAACATACTCACAATGCATTTGGTAGCGAATGTCCTGAAAGAGCAAAATGGGATGGAATAGCACGTTCAAAAATAGCTTATTGCTGAGGGGGCACCCCCGAGGTACAAGGATCAGTTCCCAGAAGAATAAGAAAAGAAGGTTTGCGGTTTATTCAAACAAACCTACAACGCTCCCAAAAAGCAACAGCAGAGCTTATGAAAGTTGCGGTGCAGTGAAGACTGCGCCACCCAGTGCCATCAGAGACTATAACTTCCAGATGGCCATTAAAGATCGAAATGCAGCAGTGATGGAGGCTCTGGGTCGGGGTGAAGCTTTAATTGCAAAATATGTTTAAATAGTTTAGGTTATAAATATGTACCTAGATGCATGTTTTTTTTTAGAAGTATGATCTAATATTTAAGTCTTCCTGCATTAGACAAAGGAAAATAACAAAAAATAAAATAATGTATGAAACGTTAAGAAAATGCATGGACCTAGGAGTCCGCGGAGGTGAAATTTTTCAAATAAAAAAAAAACGTGATGGATTATGACCTTGACTCTCTCCTTGCGAGAGGGGGCCCCGAGTCTCAGCAGTGAGGACATTTAGTGGGTTGCTTATGCTAAGTCATTAAAAAAACATTAGATACTAAATTATAAACTAGGTACATCTTACCGCAAATAATTGAATGAGTATAAACAGCAGCCCATGATATCCACGATTTTATTTCAAAAGGCAGCAACACTTGATAGGGAAGAATGAAAGGTGCCTCGCCATTTTTCAAATAAAAATATATAATAATTACTGGTGATGAGAAATTATAAACAGAAATTAACATCACGTTCAAGATGAAAAAATAGCGAACGAACTTCTTCAAAGTGATTATTTGCGATCGTATCTGAGGACCCGTTGCTGATTTAATTTTAATATCCCCATAAAGGCGTTTCAAATTCTCGGTTAGCTCAAATATTTTCCGCCTTTTTAAGACTATGGCAGTTATTTTTAAACAAGACAACAGTCCGATGCAAGTGCAAGGCGCGAGTTCGGTAATCTCTAGCATGTTCACTTTGTTCACTTTTGAGACGAGGAACCCTGCCTCTGCGGTCACCATTAAAACAACGCTAATAAAAAAAATGCAATAACGCCAAGTCATTTTAAAATCACCGTACGGTATTCCTATTAGCCAGAAATTTAATTTGATTTGTCTCATAAGTTCTTCGCAGTTTGGCATTTCCATGTTTCGAAATGAATGGTTTCGTTCGTGAAGACTTTAAATGTACTGCTTCGGGATTTTAGTCGAGCTTATATAGGTGTTATTTCGATTAGTAAAATCTGACGTGGCATGATAGGGTTGCTACTTGCTTACCTTTTTTTTAAAATACACATACATTGCTTTGTATTGATTTTTATCATTTCATTTTGTTTAAATAATTTGTTTACAAATAGAGACTATGGTTGTTTTTGTAATATTTTCAAAGTTACGAAGAAATATAACGGCTAAAATTATTTGTTTACCTATGCCAAATTGTTAAAGGTGATACACAATCTATTGAAATGGGTCAATAACGGCTTTTACAAATACAATAATTTCTTAATTATTGATTTACACAACTGAAATCTAAAAAAACGATATTTAGGATTAGTTTTGTTTAAAGAATAATCATTATATTACCTATGCAACAAGATGGTAAAAAAGTGTTGTTTAACCCGGCGAGGCTGTGGTGGCAAAATGTAACAATGAGTATGTGGTGGGGTTTGACATACCCACTTAATAAATTGCCCATAAATATCATAATATTGATAAATTGAGTTCTAATCTTATGTTCTGTGATATTAATATAAACAATAAACAGCTTTCAATGAAATAACTTTAATATTTTAATATTTTTTTTATTATTATATAGGAAAATAAAAGAAACTGAGTTTTTTTTAAACAAAAATAGGCATTATCTTCATAAACCTCTAAAATAAACAAAAACAAAATTTTACTTTAAACAATCAACTACTAAATTAAGGAAAAAACATCAGTCTTTGAATTAGAAATAAAAAACTAACATAATACTTTGGAACAGCTTAGGAACTAGGGTCATCATCATAACAATTTTTGCAGGAAAATATTGCATGCTCTATACATATGGCCTTCCCACATGTTGAGCAAGAGTGCTTTGTCTTTCGATCTTTTTTCAATCAGCACATCTCGTATATCGCCCAGTACTATTCTGGAGTGAAAGAGTTGGTTCTTCATTAATTTGCGAACAGATCCTCTTTCGAATATAGACGAAATAACCACACACCAACTATGTGGCGGGGTATTACGTACCCGACAGGAGTATGCGCACGAATATCTCAAGAGCCGGTTGGCGCAACACTGCGATCACGCCACTATCCCCTCCCGCAGCTCCTTAGCTCCAGCTATGGGGCGAGACAAACCGCTACAGCAAAAATTTAAAACAAAACGATCGTTGGAGAAATGCGTGGGGTATATCACACCCCACCACAGCCTCGCCGGGTTAAATCCCAAGATAGTCTGGATTTTCCATAAACATTTTCATAACATATGACTTTTTTTTCTAATGTTAATTAATAATTATAATTATCTATTAGATGCAAGAACAGCAATAGTAAGATATTACTAAAAAAGTAATTTATGATAAATAGTAGTCTACTAGTCAAGCCCTTTCATTTGATACCCATATTAAGGCATTAGTGAAAAAAAAAATTATGGAGTTCGCCATTTTGTGATTTGAAATTTGTTATACTGTATAGTACTCTACTAGTCAAGCCCTTTCATTTGATACCCATATTGAGGTAGATTGTGATGAAATATTTGGTCTGTCATTTGGTGGAGGCGACCATCTTGAATCGATATTAACCAAAAATAGCTCAAAACATCAACACAAAAATGTATCTTCAAATAAAAAAAACCGCACCGAAATCGGCCCATCCGTTTTAGCTCTACGGTGCCATAGACAGATACACACACAGACAGATACACATAGAGACAGACCTGTATGTGTGTCTGTCTAATAGACAGACAGACTTCCACGTCAAATTTATAACACCTCTTTTTTTGGTCGGGGGTTAAAAACCGCCGTAACTGTGCCACAAAGTGGTCAAGTAGGAGTTAAAATATTGCTAAAAATTGCGAAGTACGAAAAAAATTACAAACTTTGAAAGACTTATTCTCAGAAACTATTGGGTGTACAGAGACAATTCTAAAACCATATTGTAGCAAACTTAGTCTACTTTATAGACGCCATACGAAAGTTTTTACAAAAACTAGTCGTTTAGGGTTATCGCCTAAATTTGAAAAATAAACGATTTTTTCGCGGTTTTTTCGATTTTTGACAAAGTTGCGTTCGTCGCTCGAGGACACAAACTTGGGACAATCATTAGGCCAACATCATAAACAAGTATGCAAAAAATCAGATCTACCGGATTTAACGCATCCTACTCCATACATTCAGCCGACAAAGTTACTGGACTATAATAACTATCGCAATTTTTTATGTGCTAATAAACCCTTAAAATAATTTTTACTAGACGTCATTTCGAATCGAATGAGGTATCACGCAAGTTTCTAGGAGCTTTATTTCTATTTAGCACGTTTTTGAACTTGTTGCCTAGACTAATAGGAATAAAACCGGCCAAGTGCGAGTCGGACTCGCACATGAAAGGTTCCGTTGCAGCAAGTAACATAGTAAATAAGTTCTTGTAGTTCGGTGTAACTTTGATCGATGTTTAATAATAGTGTATTTATGATGTACTAAAAAAAACTACTCATCAGATCGAGTTCAAACCAATTTTCGTTGGAAGTTTGTATGGTAATGTACATCATGTTTTTTTTTTAGTTTTATCATTCTCTTATTTAAGAAGTTACAGGGGGAGGGGACACATTTTACCACTTTGGAAGTGTCTCTCGCGCAAATTATTCAGTGTAGACAAAAATGACATTAGAAACCTTATTATCATTTTTAAAGACCTATCGATAAACACCCACATATAGGTTTAATGAAAAAAAAATGTTTGAGTTTCAGTTCTAAGTATGGGGCACCCCTAATTTTTTAATTTTTTTTTTGTAAAAATTTTAATGCGCATCACAGAATACATCTACTTACCAAGTTTCAACAGTGTAGTCTCATAGTTTCGGCAAAAAGTGGCTGGGACATACGGACGGACAGACAGACAGACAGACATGACGAATCTATAAGGGTTCGGTTTTTACGTTTTACGGAACCCTAAAAAGTTGAAGTTGAAGACTGTGGATCAACCAGCCGCACGCATCGTCGTAAAGACATTCCAAAAAATTACAACTTGAGGAAATTGTGACTCTCCTTTCCCGTGAACGTCGAATTCAGTGGCCTAACAAAAGAGCAATTTGTGAATAAACGAGTTTGCTTACCATCTATCGACCTACAACAACAGATCATTATGTAACAGATCTGGCTCTCTGGATCCATCTGGGTCCATCTGGATCTGGGTAGCGATTCTAAATCCATTCGGTTGCATCCGACACGGAATCTGATCTCTCGGTCTTTGTCTTATCTGTTTAGCAGGACAGAGACAGGGATTGTCATTCCGATTTTGAACCATTCGGGTTGCATTTAGAATCGCTACCCTGGATCCCGACTTGTCTATTCATAGTCATTATATGTATTTTCTAATAATTTACTGAGAATAATAAAATATTATAAACTAATATGTTGTTTAATAATGTTTTAATTACTTTTCAACTAATTTACAGTTAGCGAAGTGACATCCTTGAGTATTTACTTAAATAAAACTATTCCCTTTGTACCCTCAATTAGAGACACGAAAACTGTTGTTTATGCGTCGACCAACTTACATTTTCAAACAGCTGATATGGCTGAATGATAGAATTAAAAACTTTACGAGTATATTGAGTAAACTCACTAGTAGCTACTCCAATCAACTATGTAGGAAAATTCCATATCCTACCGGCAGATTTTCACCCATATTTCATATGGATGTCTATTAATGAATCGTAAATTCCTTTTGATGTTTTTATTTGCTTTGCTCCACTCAAATCACATCAAAGTTAAGGATTTCATTTCGAATCAAAAATGTAGTGTGAGAAATGTCCGCCGAAACGTATTTATTTATAACGTTATTTAATTACTAGCAGCGCTCCGCGATTTTACCCGCCCAGTTCTTTTCCGTTTGTGGTTTTTCGGGATAAAAAGTAGCCCTTATATTTATGTTCCAAATTTTAACTCGATCCGTGCAAACGACGACGTTTGAGCAACAAACGTCAGGATTTAAATTGACGAACTGAGCTATGAAGCTCGGTTCTTAATACACTGTAAATGTGTAGATCGTTAGTTTGATGTCTACCTAGGACAAACGTTTTGTGCAATAATAAATTTAACATTTAATATATACTATTACCGACTCTGGGTTCCCCCATACCTGAAGTCAGCACGGCCCTATAAAAACGGTCGCGCACTGGGCCTCGCCCTCATTCTTTGCGTGGCGTTCGGACGTGGTGGTACTGTTGAAACTCTAAAGTGTTGTAGGTTTTCTCATAAGTTGAATAAGTTGAAGTTGTTCTTGATAATTTAATTATATTAGAATCAAATCGTGCTTTAATTGTATTAGAATCGAATCGTGCTTTAATTGTATTAGAATCGTGTTTTGTTTCGAAATATATTTCGGGTTAATTTGTGTGATTACTGGTTTTTTTTTTAAGTTAACTCACCTCTGATCCATAAGATCAGAAGTGGGATAGACCACGTGTTTTAAAATGACGGGACGTCGATCTAGAGACAAAAGTCGCGGGTACTCCCGCCGACACCGTCATGACCGCTCGAATTCTCGATCTAGGAGTCGGTTGCACGAATCATCGTCGCCGACTAGGCGTCGCGATCGTTCTTTAAGTAGACGGTGCAGGACACCTGTACGACATGATGACCCCAGACGTGATTCTGGCAACCGTACGTTAGACCATATACTCGCGAGATTAACGGCCATAGAAGGTACTGTTATATCGGGAAATGCGTAGCTAAACATGCATCTGAAAACCGCTGAGTTTCCCATTGCATTGACGTCAATGCAATAGGAAACCGATACTGTTGTTATGCCATTTCTCACGTGCATAGGCAGATCGGTTTGGACCTCCATACAGTGTAAACGTTTTTTATTGAATATATCTTTTTAGCAAATTAAATATTGTTTTTTAAAAAGTAACTCCTGACCCGCTCCGTAACAGTGGTGTCAGAAGTGGGATACCAGTGTTGATATTCCGTAGTAACGTTCCGCTGGTATTCCATCGACGCGTCGCGAGTTACTTTAACTTCAAGCCAACCGTCTCCGGAGTGCCGAACCTCTGTTCTCGATACCTCTCGGTGCTTCGTCAAAATCTACCAAGGAGTCGTGTCGCGACAGTAAGCCTTATTCTCGTAAGCCTGCCGACCGACCTCAAACCTTCAATCTGGTGCATTGCGCGCACCACCGCCGCTCTCCTGATACGCCGACCATAAGGTCGCCTTGCCGCCGCTCTTCTACAACGCCGACCAGAAGGTCGCCTTGCCGCCGCTCTCCTACTACGTCGATCGTGAGGTCGCCCTGGTGTCGCTATCCTGCTACGCCGACCACAAGGTCGCCGGTATCACCGCTCTCCAGCAACGCTGCCGAAAGGCCGCTTCTTCCCGTCACTAGTCGCACGTGCGCCACTCCGTGCTTCGTGCCCCGTGAATTCGTCGACAGCAACTTCCAGAGGAATGGACGTGAAAGCGCTGATCGTCCTTCTAGTCCTGTGAGTACAGTATTTGATCAATCGTTACTGCTCGTCATTTTACTCTTAATTTAATTGTGTGTCTGTGTCTTATGTAACAATTATCCCTCTCACAGTTCCTCCCTTAAGAAGAAAAGTTTCATTAACGATCTTACGTCAGTTTTTCATCGGTGTTTTCCTAAAACAAAATCTCTGATTTCTCAACATGACCGACGCAAGCTCAAAGAAAGCAGAAATTATGTTATCTGAACAATTTCCTATTACTGTTCTATGCAACTTCATCAGCCCTTACAAAGGTGATCGAGACACCTTGGCAGCTTTCCTCACTAACTGCCAAAACGCTTTAGATTTAGCATCCCAAAGTCAAAAACAATTGTTGACTAAATATATTTTAGCGCGTCTGGAAGGCAAAGCACAAATAGCGTGCTCCAATAAAAATTTTGACGATTTCAATGACATAAAATTATTTCTGAAACAAAACTTTGGTGAAAGAAAACATCACAACCACCTGCTAATCGACCTTCAGTCATGTAAACAGCAGACAACTGAAACTGTCTCGCAGTTCGGTCTACGGGTCGAAAGTTGTCTGACTGGCCTTCAATCGGAAATTCATAATTCCGACCATCCAAAGAAAGAATTACCCGGTCGTATCGCAATGACCGAGGATTTAGCTTTACACACTTTCTGTTTAGGATTACATCCTAGGCTAAGTAACAACGTCAGGTGCCGAAATCCCAGAAACTTAAACGACGCTATCAATATCGCCTTTGAAGAGGAGAAAATTCAAAATCTTTTATTCAAAACCGTTGCTAAGCCTAAGTGCAGAACCTGTGGAAAATTAGGGCATTCGGAATCAGAATGTTATTCTCAATCAAAACCAACGACATTCCGAAGATTCCCAAATGCCAACTTCTCCACTTCACAGCAAAATGTAAGGTCACACGCTTTTTGCAGATATTGCAAACACAAAGGTCACGACATAGCAGAATGTCGTAAACGGAAATATAATAATGAAAGATCTAATAACAACACTTCTAATTCGAATAATCAGTACAATTCAGCGATACATCAGATTACAAATGAATCGCCGCAATCCCAACCAACATCACCAACACCTTACTATCCGTGTGAACATGCCGACGATTCAGAAAATAATTTAAACTGAAGCGTCGGATTACTAAAACGTGCCGCCGTTTTCCGACTCAAACAGGCACTCAAAATTCTTATAAACCTCGACAATTTCTTACGGCCACTTCGTCGAGTCTCCAATCTCAACAAACTCCAAAGAGAGTCTCTAATCCTACACCTCAGCCTGCTCCACTGAGAGCACCTATTTCGCTGAGTCCTAAATTTCGACATACTCCAATGAGAGTTTCTAGTTCGTCGAATCCTAAACCTCAACACGCTCCAACGAGAGCTCCTAATTGGTTGAGTCATAAATTTCAGCAAGCTTCGTCGAGAACCGACGTCTCGCTGAATCCTAAATCTCAGCATGCTCCGCCGAGAGCCTCTGTGTCGCTGAGTCATACATCTCGACATGCTCCACTAAGAGTTCCTACTTCGTCGAGTCTCACACCTCAACTCGGTCCTCAAGAAGACCTTGTTCCGCTCAAGGTCGATCCCAATCATAATCATTCCACGGTGTCCTTAGGTCCAAGTTCAGAAAACAAAATCGGTTCCAAAATTCCGGTACATGAAATCACTAACTCGACATACAAGATTTCACTACCGTACATTCATATAAAAAGTAGTTTTGCAGATAAGCCCTTGCATCTGCTCCTAGACACAGGTGCTAGTATCAGCCTTATAAAACAATCGAGTCTTACTAAATCTCCTGACTTAAGTCACGAAATAGTAAAAATAAAAGGCATTGATAATACCGATTCTGGCACTGATACGTTAGGTACAATGCAATTGGATTTCGAAATTTCGGGAAATAATTATAATTATAAGTTTCATGTTATAACTGATGACATTGACCTAAAATACGATGGCATAATAGGTCATGATTTTTTGACTTATTTCCAAGCAAATATCAACTATGATACCAAATCATTAAACATTCACGGACAGAGCCTGGTTATAAACCATGTTCAGCCGTGTTATGTCATTCCCGCTCGAACCGAAGCTGTAATCGAATGTACAGTATCGAATTACTCTCCCGAGCTTTACAATAATAATGAAGGCTTATTATTAGATCACTCTTTAGGTAATGGTATCTATGTCGCTAACTGCATCGTTTCTATCAAACCAAATCGTCGTATAAATATCACAGTTTTAAATACCACCGATTCAGACTTTGAAATCAAGGACTACGCCGTACAACTCACACCTGTTGATCTTAAAAATGCTGACATCGATTCGTGTGAACGTGTCAATAATATATCTTATTCTACGACTGACCGAGTAGAAAAAGTACTAAGCCTCATACGCTATTCTCATTTAAACTCCGAAGAAAAGGAGTCTATTCTAAAATGTTGTTCGCAGTACGCAGACATATTCCATTTAGAAGGTGAGCCTCTATCCCATACCAACGCAATCGAACACACTATCGATTCGGGAGACGCAGCTCCCATCCATGTAAAATCGTATCGATTCCCTGAGTGTCACAAAGAAGAAGTAGACACCCAAATTAGAAAAATGTTAAATCAAAATATCATACGTCCTTCAATTTCGCCATGGAGCGCCCCGGTTTGGGTAGTTCCTAAGAAAATGGACGCTTCGGGTAAAAAGAAATGGCGAATAGTCATTGATTATCGCCGTCTTAATGACGTCACTGTTTCAGAGAGTTACCCTTTACCTCTCATCACGGACATCTTAGATCAGCTGGGTCACTCTAAATATTTTAGCGTTTTGGACCTTTCTAGCGGCTTCCATCAGACCAAGATGAGTTCTAAGGATGCCCCAAAAACCGGCTTCACTGTAAACACAAATTCTAGCACATCTGGGCATTATGAGTTTACCAGAATGCCGTTTGGGTTAAAAAACGCTCCTTCTACATTCCAAAGGCTGATGAATACAGTCCTTTGTGGCCTCCAAGGCCTTCACGCATACGTGTATCTCGATGACGTCATCGCTTACTCTTCTGATTTAACATCTCACATGGAAAAACTAAAATTAATCTTTGATCGCCTGCGTAAATTTAACCTAAAGCTACAACCGGATAAATGTGAATTTCTGCGTCGCGAAGTCGCCTATCTAGGCCATATAATCACCGATAAAGGTGTCTCCCCAAATCCTGAAAAGGTCAAAGCAGTCACTCAATTTCCAATTCCCAAAAATCCTAAAGACATTAAGTCTTTCTTAGGACTCGTCGGATACTACCGACGTTTCATAAACAATTTTTCCCAAATTACTAAGCCACTAACGTTCTTATTAAAAAAGGACGCCATTTTCCAATGGTCTCATGACCAAGAGCTGGCTTTCTCTCTTCTCAAAGATAAACTTACATCAGCGCCTCTATTACAATATCCTGACTTTACTCAACCATTTCTTCTAACCACAGACGCATCTAATTATGCTGTAGGTGCAGTTCTATCGCAAGGCGAAATAGGCAAAGACAGGCCCATTTCCTATGCGTCACGCACTTTAAATAAAGCTGAGGGCAATTACTCCACCATAGAGAAAGAGCTCCTCGCTATATTATTTGGCGTCAGGAATTTTCGTTCTTATCTATATGGCCGCAAATTTAAAATAATTACGGACCATAAATCTTTAGTCTGGCTATTTAATGTCAAAGATCCGGGTTCCAGACTAATCAGATGGCGCTTAAAATTAGAGGAATATGATTACGAAATTGTCTATAAAAAGGGCAAACTAAATACCAACGCCGACGCTCTGTCTCGTTTCCCTGTAAACGTTTTAAGTGACGAGACAGACTCCTTATTATGTAATCCAAGCTCAGCTCCTAATAATAGTAAAAATGAGTCGAGTCAACCTTCAACATCTGAAACATATGAACAATTCTTACAAATTATGAAACAACCGGGTATCACATTCAACACCGTTGTCCAAGAACATAATGAGTCACTACTCAAGGCCAAATCCAAACTCATCGCTTATCCTACCTCAATTGATTTGGATGACTCTGTTCCATATTGTCAAGACATCCTAGACATGTCCACGAGTGAACCAGATATACGAAATATTGAACGCGAACTAAATACGTATCTGTCGACCTCTAACGAAAAACACGTATTTACCCATTTATTTGTAAAGATAAATCACTTTGACGAAATGACCTACAAAGACATTTTTAACATTTTACGTGAATATCGAGATATGGTAAAATTCTGGTATTTGGAAGAAAAAGAAGTAGCCATTTCAGATTTCTCAGATCCATTCACCAAAATGTCTTTTACGAAAATCTATAACATCATAACCTTCTTATTTCATAACTCTGGTATTAAGGTAAATATTTACCACAACTCAATAAAATACCCAACACCAGACGAAGTTAAACAAATTCTGAGAGACAATCACGACTCTCCTCTCGCGGGTCATCCAGGTATCTCACGTATGCTCGATAGAATTAAGAGGCAATTTTGGTGGAAATCTATGCGTCAAGATATAGAAGACTATGTTAAAAATTGTCGCTCTTGTCAAATAAATAAACCATTGAGGCAAACTAATCGAGCCCCAATGATAATAACTTCTACAGCATCCAGGCCTAATGAGAAAATATTTCTCGATCTAGTCGGGCCACTTCCCGAAACATTCGAACACAAATACAAATTCCTGTTAACTATCCAAGATGATCTCACTAAATACTCTCAAGCGTATCCCATGAAATCGTGTTCTGCAGAAGAAACAGCTAAGTCATTCGTAAATTTTATAGCACACGTAGGAATACCCAAGATGATAATTTCAGATCAAGGCACGAACTTTTGCTCTGATTTATTTAAACAGCTCGCGAAGCTGTTCAACATCAAACATATTTTCGCCTCACCCTACCACCCACAAACGTGTGGTGCGCTCGAAAGAAGCCATTCCACCCTTAAAGAGTATTTAAGGTCATACATAGGCGAAAATCAGAATACATGGGATCTATATGTCACGAGTGCCATGATAGCTTACAACTCTAACATACATTCTACTACTGGATTTGCACCATTAGAATTATTATTCGGTTTCAAACCTTATGTCCCTTCTAGTATAGATAGTCTTGACACAAACACCTACACAGATTACGTAAGAGCTTTAAATCATCGGCTATACTACAGCCGACAAAAAGCTCTGCAAAACATTCAATGCTCAAAAGAGAGATCGAAAAACTATTACGACTCTCGTACAAAACCTACCACATATAGTGTGGGAGATATGGTCTATATCCGGTGTCATCATAAACAAAACAAGGCCCTATCTCCGGTGTGGAAAGGTCCTCACAAGATAATAAAATTAAATGGAAATCATACAGTCACCGTACTGATAAATCGTAAGCATGTACGTCATCATTATGACGAAATCAAACATGCCCGTGACGACATCTCATAACAAGTCTCACGTTACCAATGTCGTACCGTCTTATCTATTTCAGATCCTTGCGGTCGGGCTCGTGCGAATACGTAACAACCATAGTCAGCAGTCCCGGCCTTTATTTTGACAAACTCCTAGACGTAAAATTTACTAGTAGTAATTGGAATGTCTTAGCATTCGTAGATATAAGTCATATACAACCTAACTTAGATAAGGTAGAATTTTTATTCGAAAAACTTAGCGTATTCTGCAATTCTTTTACGTCTTCTAAAATACAGGCGGACTGTATTAATGCTTTGTCTACTTTTAAGAATCAGCATACTTCTAATATAAATAAGTTCTCTTCCGTATCTTACCTGCTAAACGACAAAATGCCTACCAAACGCTCTAAAAGAGGTCTTATAGATTTTGGGGGATCAGTTCTTAAAACCATTTTTGGCACGTTAGACTCAGAGGATGCAGTCAAGTACTCCAAGGCCATTAACGAAGTACAGTCAGACGAAAAACAACTTGCTCGGCTCATGAAAGATAACATTCATGTTATAAAATCAACAATTTCATCTTTTAATAATTCTATGAGTAAAGTCGACGCCAATGAGAAAAGCTTACTAAGTAACATGGAAGTTATTCATAAATCTTTGGAAATTGTATCCAACAGCAATGACAAATTAGAAATTAAGTCTCAACTAAGCTCATTATTAAACTCGCTTGAGTCTATTATATTAACTTTATCGTTTGACATTGACGATATAAACAATGCTATTTTGTTTGCAAAACTTAATGTGCACCCAACAGTGCTTAGCCCGCATCAGTTATATTATGAGTTAGATAAGCATAGAAATTATCTACCCAAGCACTGCGAGCTTCCTATTTCGCTCTCATTGCAGAACATACACGAATTAATCGACATCTCTAAATTAGTATGTTATTATCGTTTAAATAAAATTATTATTGTTATCAAAATTCCTCTCGTCTTACCGCAAATATATAATCTATATAATACTATCCCATTACCTATACCCTATAATGTTACGAGACCAGATACCTTTGTTCTTATTGCACCTACTAGTTCTTATATAGCTATAACGACTGATCGAATGTTTTACTCACTAATAGAAGATATAGAAAAGTGTAACGTCGTTAGTGAAAAGTGTTTTGTGTGTCCCCTAAAAAATGTGTTTTCAGTTATAGCCAACCCCATGTGCGAAACGACGATTTTAAGTGAAGTGATTACTACTCTCCCAGACTCATGTGCTACAAGGTTAATTCACGGTTCCGTAGATTTATTTCATAGAATAAGTTTTAATCGTTGGGTCTTTGTACAATCCGAACCTGGCAAATGTCATATAAGTTGTGACAACTACCCAGACGTTGATGTCATACTATTTGGTACAGGCATACTTAGTATTCCAAAGAAATGTAAAGCGTTTTTCAAGACTCTCCAATTTGCTCCATCGGGAGATACATACTTAGGAAATATAACAAATGTAATATCAGATTTCAACATCCTACAAGATGACTGTTGCGAACACTCGAAAATAAATAAAACATTAAGTAACCTACCTTTCAAAAAGTTAGATAACTTAAATAATTTTGATTATCTCATCCAAGCCAGCACTCATCTTGATACTATGGAAGAAGATCTTAAGAAGTTAAATGACCCATCTCATTTTGAAAAATATGGTATGCACTATATGTCTCTCAGTTACATAAGTAGCTTACTTTTATTTCTATTTTTAGTATATAAATATTTAAGATGTTTTCTCAAAAACAAATTGCCGTCATCAGCGAGGCAATCATCTTGTTGCATTAAAATAATTAATAATTGCTATAGCAATAATAAAAGCAATAAAGACTTAAGTATAACAGAAGAGTCATCATCATCATCTGATGAGGCTATAAGTCAAGTACCAACTCCTTTCAAAAGGAATTTAATGTTAACAAAAACTACATGACTTAACAAATTTGAATTGTGTAACTTTAATTTGAAAATTTAACTTTTTGATTGTTTTGAACTTCACAGATTTTAAAATCTGTTTTTATTAATGTTTAGTCACTTTGCACTTAATTCCTAACTTAGTCTATTTTTAACTTTTTCCATTTTTACTCTCATAGTTTTAAGTTGGGAAGTCCAGACTCTAGGGAAAATGTAATTCCTCATCACTTTAGATGTGATGATCCATCTTAACGGGGGGGTTGTTATATCGGGAAATGCGTAGCTAAACATGCATCTGAAAACCGCTGAGTTTCCCATTGCATTGACGTCAATGCAATAGGAAACCGATACTGTTGTTATGCCATTTCTCACGCGCATAGGCAGATTGGTTTGGACCTCCATACAGTGTAAACGTTTTTTATTGAATATATCTTTTTAGCAAATTAAATATTGTTTTTTAAAAAGTAACTCCTGACCCGCTCCGTAACAGTACCTTGCCGGGATCGTCCAGTAACAATACACCGGCGCACTCATCTACCGAACGCCACGCACATGAATCTTTGCCCCCAGCTGGACCAGTTATCGTAGAGGCGGGTAGCGCAAACGCAACTCAGACAACCAAGACTGCGTTATCCACTTCGGCGACTGAGGGTAGCAATACTGGTCAACAAGAAGACGCGGCAGACAGGATTATTGGAGCATTACGGGCATTATCTCAAGTAAGGTCTCAAAATTATTATGTTTCTCCTTTTGATCCGAGTGTACATAACTTTGACTTGTGGAGTGCGGAAATTGATCGTGCTAAAGAAGTAAATAACTGGAGCGATGGGGAATGCCTCGGGCGAATAGGGGGTAGTTTACGTGGGGATGCCAAATCGTGGCTTAATGAGTGGTTAACAAATGATCGCTCATGGAGCAATTTTAAAGTTGAGTTTAGATCGTTATGCCCACGTAACATTGATGTTGCTACTGTATTGTATGACGTAATGAGTGTGAATTCTGACAAATTCGTGACATACGCGGAATATGCACGTAAGTCGCTTTTGCGCCTAAATATCGTCACGGGATTGTCGGAAGAGTTAAAAGTCGCCATTATAGCACGTGGCATTACCGATCCCCATGTTAAAGCTGCAACGATTAACTCCGAGTCATCGTCAAAACAATTAGTCGCATTTTTATCCGCGTTTGTTAAACCTGTAACTAATGCCAGCTCCAACAATGCTGTTCGCTTCTCTAAAACTGTAGGCACCCATCAGTTACAAAGACGCGGTTTTAATAAAAATAATAGTCATTCGGGTTCTAGATGCCGTATCTGTAGCAACAACGGGCACTTTGCGAATCAATGTACCCGCACAAGTTTTGATAAAACACGGACTAACTCAGACAGTGTCTCCCGCTGCGAGTGATAATAAAGTCATGAAACAATGCACTTTTTGCAAGCGTTCGGGGCACACAATAGACATCTGTTTCCAAAAGCAGCGGTCGGACGCTTTCAATAAACGCAATGTTAGCGAAGTAAATTTTTGCTTAGACTCGAACCCGAACGTGCAAATGTGATGCCGGCTGTAGTTCAGAAAGTACCCGTTGACATTTTGGTAGATAGTGGCTCTGATATATCCCTAATTTCGGAATCGGCTCTGAAACATTTTGATTTTAATAGAAAACCGTGTTTTCGGGTAATGCGAGGTATAGGTAGTCAGGAAATTCAATCTACCTCCTTTGTTACAACTATAGTCGAGCTGCCTGAAGTTTCATTGGCAGTAGACTTATATGTGGTTCCAAGTGAGTGCATCAGTGCCGCTATCTTAATTGGTACAGACGTTTTGAACCGCAAAGGGCTCACTTATATTAGGACGAACGGCGAACAGTGGTTAACTAGATCAGATATGCCACAAGTGGAACACGTATCCACCGTGGATGTCCACGACATTAAAACACCCTTGTTAGGCGAAAAAAAAAAGCTACTGCTAGAACTCATATCCAAATTTTCGGATTCCTTCATTAGTGGAACGGCAATAACCACGGTAAATACGGGTTACATGGAGATTAAGTTAAAATCGGATGTTCCTATAAATCAGCGACCATATAGGCTATCGATAGACGAAAAAAATAGAGTGCGTGGTATTATTAACGATTTGCTAGCAAAAGGTATCATACGCGAATCCCAATCCGAATACGCGAGTCCTATTATTCTCGTTAAGAAGAAGGACGGTAGTGACAGGATGTGTGTCGATTACCGCGCGCTTAATTCTATAACCGTTAAAGAGAGATTTCCTTTACCGCGGATAGACGACCACATTGACAAACTCGGTAAATACGCATTCTTCACCAGTCTCGATATGGCTACGGGCTTCCACCAATTGCCTTTGAAAGATGATGATTCCATCAGTAAAACGGCGTTTGTCACACCCGACGGGCATTTTGAGTACCTCAAAATGCCTTACGGGCTTGCCAATGCCCCTATTGTTTACCAGAGAGTTATATCAAAGACGCTAAAACCTCTCATTGACGCCGGGAAGGTTATGACGTACATTGATGACGTCCTGATTCCGTCCAATACTATCACCGAAGGGCTTGATACCTTGCGTGAAGTTCTGCAGGTGCTAGCTCCTGCTGGGTTTTCAGTTAATCTAAAAAAGTGCACCTTTTTAGCCACAGAAGTCGAGTACCTAGGAAGACTAATTGGACAGGGTCAGGTGCGACCGAGCCCAGGTAAAGTTGAAGTTCTTACAAAAACCCTAAAACCAACGAACGTCAGAGAAGTTCGTCAGTTTTTAGGATTAGCAGGATATTTTCGGCGGTATATTGCTGGGTACTCCTCCAAAACTGCATGCATCGCTAAGCTTCTCAGAAAAGGTATGCCGTTTTGAGTGGGGTGCTGAGCAGGATGCCTCACGTGAGTACATTTTACAGTGCTTAACCACGGAACCAGTTTTGGCGATTTTTGACCCAGAGTTACCTACAGAACTGCACACCGACGCCAGTGCTGTGGGTCTCGGTGCGATTTTACTGCAGGAGCATGCTGGTAAGAGAAAGAGGGTTGTTGCATACTTTAGTAAATCTACTCAGGGCGCAGAGTCGAGGTATCACAGTTACGAGTTAGAGACTTTGGCGGTAGTTCGAGCATTACAACATTTTAGACATTATTTAATTGGCATTAACTTCAAGATAATTACTGATTGTAACTCACTAAAACTTACGGAAAGAAAAAAGGACTTGGTGCCTCGAGTAGCGCGTTGGTGGGTTTACCTACAAGATTTTCAGTTCAAAATTGAGTATCGAAAAGGCGTTCTTATGCAACACGCAGACTTCTTGAGCCGCCATCCTCCTGTAGTGGTGTCGCATATTCGCAATCCTAATAACTGGGCAAAAGTCGCCCAAACAGCCGATGAGGAGACTCAGGATCTAATGAGTAAGTTAAGGGACGGTTTACTTGACCCTTGTAGATACGAAATCAAAAATGACTTGTTGTACTATAAATATTCCTCTACTGGTGTTGACTCACGCCTATTATGTTTTGTACCCAAAGGACATCGACTCAGCTTGTTAAGATTATTTCATGATGAGCATAGTCACATAGGCGTCGACAAGACTACCGATCTAATCTTGCGTAATTTCTGGTTTTCGGGTTTACGCCATTTCGTCGGGAAATATATTAGACATTGTCTTAATTGTTTGTCACATAAAAAAGTACCTTCAGGGCCTCCACTGCCAATTGAATCCTGGACTAAACCTGAAAACCCATTCTTAGTCATTCATACTGATGTGCTTGGACCTTTGCCTGAATCTAATGGCTACAAATACATACAAATTATTGTAGACGCATTTTCCAAGTATTGTTTACTATATCCACTGTATAGACAGGATTCTGACGAGTTGAAACGTGTATTCACAAATACCGTGTCACTCTTCGGTACGCCAGATACTATTGTTTGTGATCGCGGTAGAATGTTTGAAAGCGGAGTATTTAAAAACTATGTAAATGAACTAGGCTCCTCGATACATTTCATAACTCCGGGAATGCATCGGGAGAACGGTCAGGCTGAACGCTACTGCAGAACCGTCCTTAATTTGCTACGCGTCGAGGTCGGCAGCAAGGGCTCCCAATGGGCTGATGTACTGTGGAAAGTCCAGCTCACTCTAAACATCACAAGACAGGCGACCACGCAGACCTCGCCACTTCAGCTTCTTGTTGGTATAGAGGCAGCCACTCCAGTTATCAGAGCTCTGGTGCGCGATGTTGCACTAAATGACGCTAACCCTAACCGTGAAGCTTTATTAACCCTCAACCGCCAGAAAGCGTCAGAATTACTTTCGGTCAACCAACGGCGGCAAGACGAGCGGGTCAACGAACGTCGGCGGCTGCCTGCACCGTTTGCCGTGGGCGACTTCGTGTTCGTCAACAAGACGGCGCAGTCAACGGGCAAACTCGACTCCGGGATGCGCGGCCCTTACAAGGTCCTGCGCACGCTTCCACACCACCGCTACGAGCTGGAACTTCTCGCCGGGTCCTATGGCAAAAAGACCCAGGCGGCGGCCCAACATATGGTGCTATGGCGCGGCGAGTGGACCCCGGACACGTGCAGCGCTTTCTTTGAGACTGGTACGTAAAGGGTTGAGGTGGGCACTTTTGTGCTTTACTTCCTGTTTCAAAGGTTTGAGGTGGGCACTATGCTTTACTTCCCTTTTCAAAGGTCTGAGGTGGGCCCCCTGGGCTTTACTTCCCTTTGTTAGAGCAGTATGGATAGAGGTGGATTCGGCCGAATTTTACTTCCCTACTGTGTAGTTGTGTTATGTCGGTGATATTCATTTTCTGTATCGTTGAATATTACGATGATAACGTACTGCTATGTTAACCGTTTCATATACGAGTTAACATAACCTGGGTGTTGTGCGTGTGCCTTAAATTGCGCAGTTTAAGTCATTTGTACAAAACCCGCTTTTCTTTTTATTCTACTCTACGCTACTCTACTCTACTCTACTCTACTCTACTCTACTCTACTCTACTCTACACTACTCTACACTACTCTACACTACTCTACACTACTCTACACTACTCTACACTACTCTACTCTATACTTTTTAGAACATTGTGTTTTAAGACCATTTCTATATTGCAGAGGGTGAACTCATGGTTGCAAACGAAGTGGCTGGGAGGCATATGCCTCTGTTGGAAGACGAAGCAGTCGAGGACGACCCGCCGTCAGGAACGGCCGTATTACCGACTCTGGGTTCCCCCATACCTGAAGTCAGCACGGCCTATAAAAACGGTCGCGCACTGGGCCTCGCCCTCATTCTTTGCGTGGCCTTCGGACGTGGTGGTACTGTTGAAACTCTAAAATGTTGTAAGTTTTCTCATAAGTTGAATAAGTTGAAGTTGTTCTTGATAATTTAATTGTATTAGAATCGAATCGTGCTTTAATTGTATTAGAATCGAATCGTGCTTTAATTGTATTAGAATCGTGTTTTGTTTCAAAATATATTTCGGGTTAATTTGTGTGATTACTGTTTTTTTTTTAAGTTAACTCACCTCTGATCCATAAGAATACATTAAATATAAATTAATATATAAATTAAACAGTGTAGTGTGTGTTCTTATTTACCCTAACCGTGCTTACAATTACCAATGCATACTCGTACTGTCGACTTCGTCGGCGTAGAATTTGGGAATGTTGGTACCACTGTAGTTTTTACGGGACTGCAATTGTATTTCTAGCTTATGAGTAACTTATGTGGTATTTCAGACTAATGGAACTACATTTCCACACCCACACGACGCTAATGCAACGAATATCGAAACGTCTACGTATTATTATTAGTACCTGGGTGACCGAGCTTAGCTCGGTTTAAATACTAAAAATACTTAGATACCTACAGATAAAAGGCTTCAAGTACTAGATAAAAATAAAACTTTAAAAAAAGAGAAGCGGCGAAATTTACCTTCACTAATGTGATAGTTTCTAATGTCTAATGTGATAGTTTTTCATTGCCTAAAAACGCGCATAATATGCGTTTTTTTTAATGAAACCTAGTTAGATCGATTTATCGTCCCCGAAACCCCTTGCATACATAATTTCATCAAAATTGTTCGAGCCGTTTCCGAGATTCACATTCTATACATATGTCGCGTCGGCAGTCAGAAGTGGTTGTAGTCAGGATGGTACTGGTGTTGGTCCTCTTCAGTAAACATGATAATATGTGGGCTTCAATGTGGTTCACGAACAAGAACAAATGCGTAGTAACTTTACAACTGAGTTTAATACAAGGTACTACTCGATGAGACAAACATGTGGTACAATTTTTCTTAATGGAAATTTCTTATCAATGAGACGTGAGACAGTTCACGAAACATGGTCACACGACGGCTATCGGAGGAGGAGTGTCCTCCCTTCCGAATGTCTTCAAACGGCCTCGCACGACGTAATAATCCGGACTCTGCCGAAGCGATGACAGCACACCGCTTGCGTCTCGTATTGAAATCCAATACTGTTCGAATGACCTCTTGACACATATAAATATACATAGAATTGCTCGTTTAAAGGTATAAGATCTAACACAGGCAGGTTAGATGCTCTAGAAGATATACGGTTACGCGAATACTTGATCGAAACATTTAAAATACAGAAAATATTCTACAACCTCCCTCACATTATTGAACCTGTACCGGTATCGATATGAGAGAAAGTCGCTTAATTTTTTTTTTAACTGTGATAGTTTCGCACTTGACCACCATCTCGCCTGATGTTAAACGACGATGCGATCTACGATGGAACGTGCTTACCTAGAAGAAACCGATTCACTCTCGATTTAAAGACACCCAGATTGTAACCATCAGGAAAAATCCACTCAGGCAACGCATTCCACAACCTAGACGTCCTTATCACAAACGTGGAGTCAAATCTCTTCGTTCGTGTTTTTGGAACATCAACCATGAAACGATGTCGCTTTTTTTAGATACGAGAATTCCGATAGAAGAAAGCGCAAGGTGGTATTAGATCATGCAGATCAGTTGCACACTCTCCGAAGTGTATCCTTTGTCCTGCGCTATCATTGAGAAACACTGCACAGTATCATCACAGTAAAGAACAGTAAAACATCTTCATACAAACGTGCCGCTCTCGGCTTGAATGTGTGCGTGCGCGCCGCGCGCCGTGTCGGCACGCGATTTCACGCACACGCTAGCATAATATATGGCGCGCTATGGCGGCGACAGTAGGGGCCGTGCAGCGCGACTGTGAGCACGTCCGTAAGTTACATGACCGCTCGCGTTCGTCAACTCTCGCCGGCCACTTACCATAATATGAATAATTATAACGAGTATCATGACTTCAAAAAGGGGAAAAAGATATTGTGGTGTTTTCGGGTGCCTCAATAACGATTTCGCAAACCCGGATTTATCATTCATCATGGTTCCTACTGAAACAGAAATGTAAGTACCTACTTATACTTAAATCTTATTAGAAAATGTGGTAGGTATTGTATTATTGTTTATTTCACAGTTTATTTGCTTTATTAATAGCGTAGCCGAGTCAACGAGCAGGGCATGTGCCTGATGTTAAGCAACATGCCTGCCACATAGCAGCACAGTGACACGCAGCTATTGGAACATGAAGAGTCCAAATCATTACCTAGCACTGCACTGCGGTCGTCACCCAGAGATCTAAGATGTTAAATCTCTAAGCCCTGTGATTTTTCTAGAAACATTCCCCTTCAAACCGGAACACAGTAATATCTGTACACATTGACGAAAATCTAAGATTTTGTATCTCTAAGCCCCGTAATTTCTCTGTAATCATTGCCCTTCAATCCGGAACACAGTAATGTCTGTACATTACTGCTTGGCGGTAGAATAACTGGCAAAGGTGTGGTACTTCCCCAGGTAGACTCTGCCAAGAGTCCTGCCACTACAAAAATGATTAAGTTACTTATTTATTTGAATAGAGTACCTATAGATGGATATATTAAACAAACGCAAAGCGGCTCTGACCAAAAGATGGATCGTCACATGTATGGCAGCATTAGCAATGTACTTTATGCTTTGAACAATTAGGTTGCTTTTCCTAAAAATTGCAAATGCAAAGGCGGCTTTGAACAAAGAAAAAGCCGAACATTAGTTTCGCCTTTCGGCATCGCCAATATCATTCACAAACATACTTTAGATACTGTGCAATAAGGTCTATTTTACTTTTTGTTTAATTCATTTGACGATGATTTTACAAAGGATTCCGAATCTTTTTTGAATTTTTTTCAAGCGAGTCACGCGACCAATAGTAGAAACTATTTTCTCATCTGTTGCAATTGTGAGTGCTTTACATACCTAGTCAGGTTTGTTTGTACATTAAGCATATTATGGTAAGTAAATAAAGGCAATGTATGGCAGGTGCGCAAGTAAATACAGCTGGGTTGGGTGCGAGAAAGAAAAGGGAAGACCGAGACATGGTAAAAACCTTTCTACAACAAGACGAAAATGATAGTTACAAAGTGCACGCCATGAATTTAGAAATGCAAAGTGAGTGACCATAGGTTAACCATAGGTGAGTTTTGCACGGTGAATCCATGGAATGCTAAGAAGTTCGTCTCTCTAATAAATGTTACGTGAATAAAGGCTTTTTATTTTTACTAAATGTATAAATTGGTAAAATATTCAATCATAATATGCTTTTTGTTGCATAAATTTAGATCAAGTGCTGCTTGTTCGAAAATATTAACTAAAAGTAAAAGTGACAACCCTGGGGATGAACGCAAGAGTAGGCTAAAAACTCGGCGGGCGGCCTTAGATAACCTACTGTTATGTATTTACTGTGGTATCATCCTCAGCAACATAGTGGTTTCAGTTTGCTTGTGGAAGTTACCTACTCCGGCAAAATTATTAAACGCTTTTAAGAACAAACTAGACAAATTAACAGTGAAAGACGAAATTAAATAAACATGGATAATTTGTTTTTTCAACACTGAAAGATATAGACACATTAGCTAATCAGCTGCTCGCATATCACTAATAATAAGTATATAAAATATAAGATATCCAAAGTTTTAAATTCCCCTCGATTTCCGATTTTTATAAAACATCATGAGTTATCCGGTTCTCATAGTAATAACAATTTTAATGTAAGTCATTATTAGCCATGCTTAGCTTTGGTCTATAATATATCAACATAAAGCAATGTATGTGCCCTGAGCACATTGAAATAATCAACAAATTGCGTATCTGTGTAGTGTGAGTGGTTTAATCTACCAATCTACTTGACCCCTAGAATCGCTAGCGGCGAGGTATGTTGCGGTTCTACTTATGTTGGTTGTTGACAACGAATAGCGATAGGTACGAGTATAAACATCCGGCGTTCACCGCTTCGTACAATCGACAAAAACGGAAAGACTTTCTCTCACACTTTTTGGCTCAATCTTCCCAATGATAACATAGTTCCGTGCGCCTGATGTTTGGGAGGGCACAGCTATTGATTTAAATCGATGATATTATAGCGCTTTGTGCAGAATTTCTTCTAATATCAAATACGCATATCAAAAACTGAGTGGCACTAGGCTATAATTTATGATCAGGCGCTCTGAATCAAACAACTATGTCCAACACACACACTTAAAAATTTATTGGTATAATTTTTCCGAAAAAAAAACGAATTCAACTTAATTTGTGGTAGGACTCTTGGCAGAGTCCGCATGGGGAAATACCACACCTTTGCCAGGTATTCTAACACCAAGCAGTAATATGCAAACATTACTGTGTTTTCCGTTTTGAAGGGCAATGTTTCCAGAGAAATTACAGGGCTTAGAGATATAACACCTTAGGTCTCTATAAAACTTACATATAGGTATGGACAAAGTACTTTCACTACTTACTTTTACCAATGTAGATGTATTATGAATATAGGTACTATAAAACTTATATGAATATAGGTACTTTTATGGACACATTTCGACGTAACTTCTGAAGTATGATCTACCAAAGAAAAAAATAATCGTCATAAATTATTTTCTACAAAAAAATAGACCGACTTCAAAACCACAAATAGACTCTCAAATGCGTAAAATAATATTATAGATTATTATTATAAGCGCTACTCACCCATCTATTTGAATTCGGTGCCATTCTAGTCAAAAAGCTAGTTGACAGATACTACAGATAGTGCAATCCACGAAGACGCGCCCCACTATTTCTCCTAACTAATATGTGTGCAAGCTTCCGTCAATGTTGAGTGTTATTGGTACACACTAATTACCTATGAATGCACACGCACACTACAATGACTGGTGAATGGTTCGCGACTGACGCTCGGAGCAAACGGGATTGGTGGAAACGAAAATTGGTGGGGCGCCTCTTTGTGGATTGCACTATCTATATGTACGTAGTAAGGCAAAAGCATAAGCAAAAACCACCACACCGATTTTGATAAAATTTATATGGGACCATTCAGGAAGCATACCCATCCGAACACAAAAAGAAATTTTGAAATCGGTTCGGGCGTTCTCGAGAAATCAGGTTAACATACATTTAAAAAAAAACATGGTGGTCGAATTGATAACCTCCTTGGAAGTCGGTTAAAAATCGATTTACAAAAGGTGGAGCTATTACGTGATATTATTTTACAAGAAAAACATAAAACATACAATCGACATGACAACCTTCTCATTTTATTAAGTCGGTTAAAAATATACATCCGTAATGTCACTCGTTATTCTTAAACGGTCGTGTCAACAACAAACTTTTCCAAAAAAAAACAGAAAAACATGAAAACATGCGCCTGTTAGTTTTCTGTCGCGGCCAATCTACCAAAGGTGTTTAAGTATAGCTAAGCACACACTCTCCGATTTATTTCATATATTAAAGAGACGAGCAGAATATTATCTCTAAGCCCTGTACTTTCTCTGGAAACGTTGACCTTCAAACAGGAACACCGTGATGTTTTTACTACTATACAATATACATTAATAAAATAAATAAAATAAATATTGGTGGACAATTCACACACAACACCATCTGACCCCAAACTAAGCAAAGCTTGTGTGATGGCGGCCAGATAGCTGACATAATACTTATATAGTTTTATATATATACTTATTATACATAGAAACACTCAGACACAGTGCAAACATTTGAATTCATCACACAAATATTTGCACTGGGTGGGAAACGAACCCACGACCCTCGGCTTCGCAGGCAGAGCTACTACCAACTAACTCACGAGGCCATTGATATTAAAGATTCCAAAGAATAGAAAACCTACTCGAAATCGGTTAAAGATGGCAAACCATCCATCCATTTCCATTCGTATAATATGTTCGCTGTAAATGGCAGTACAATCAGTTTTTCTCTCACCATGACAAGCAAATTATCTCATATCACGCTATTTTACCCTTCTGCCCTTATAGATGTAGCGCTGTATGTGAGGATAAGTGAGTTCGTTCACGCTGAATAGCCAAGCCTAATGTTTGAGGATACTTATGTCTATGATAGCATTTTTACACGATCACTTCTGTGGGAGTGTTTTATTTCGGAGATTCGTAAATGTTTGTTTTTCCTTGACACTACAAGTTCTAAACAATTCTTACATTATTGTGTATGAAAGGTTTGTTTAATTAATTGGCAGCAACCTACGGTTGTACGACAGTCCATTAAATTGTATAAAAATTTAATTGTGAAAAGTTAGTTAGTAAATTATTGATAAGCTATTCTTTTTTTAAAGTTATCGTAACAAATTATATACATACCGTTGATGGTTTATATAAGTTATTATCAACGAATTGTTTGGGTTCTTTGCAAACTCAGCGGAGCGATCACAGCCAAAATTGTACGCAATCTATTTGTAGGTTTACAATTTTCTTCCAGAGCTAATTGAGGTAAAAAGTCCAACAGATACTATTAATATTAAACTTTATAATTAATGATTTTATAAAAGTATTGAGATATTTGTTGCTCCATCACGTCGGAACGCCCGAATGTATCGTGTTGAAATTTGGAGCACAATTTTCGATTTTTATAGCCTGGAGGAGTACAAAGGCTACTTTTCGGTGCTCGTTTGAAAAAATATAGAAACAGGCACAACATTAGCAAAACGAGGAGAATTTAAATTTAGATAGAAATTGTAAAATAGCTCTTCTGAAAAGAGTATCTCGGACTGCGATACCCTTACATCATGGAAAAATATGGGACACATATTTATGTTTTGTTTTATCAAAATATTAAAATCGACAGAGGTTTAGATCATCAAACTTCTAGATCAAGAGCCCGTGAACCCCAGACCTTCGTTATTTTATAAAAGCTGAAAACTTGTCAGCGCATGCTCCCAACACAGGTAAGAACGATGGACCATTATGAAGTTTGGGTCATCCTGGCTATAGTAGATAAACGGTACTAAGGCCCCGAGTCCCAGCAGTGGGAACTTTTAGTGGGCTGCTTATGATAATTAGGCTGCTAATTGTTACCCAAGTATTATGTATAAAAATCAACGCGCATATTATGACGCAAGTAGAATTATAATTGCTTGGACATTAACACAACGTGGGTGTCTGGCTAGTGTTTACCACGATGTTAAGTGTCTAGCAATTATTGGTGTGATTTTTAATAACATTCTGAAGGTATTACCAAAATATCAGACTTTATAATTTGACAAATTTAGATCGGTTTGTCATAGGTACACCTTGAGTACCGTTTATCTGCCAAAGCCAGGATGATCCAAACTTCATAATAGTCCATCGTTCTTACCTGTGTTGGGAGCATGCGCTGACAAGTTTTCAGCTTTTATAAAATAACGAAGGTCTGGGGTTCATGGGCTCTTAGTCCATTCCGGAGGGGAGGCGTGACGTAACTTGTGGTTAAAAATCGTACCTACGAGTGACGTCAAGCGAAGCTTCTAAGCACTGTATCTTTGTCATTTTTTGTTTGTGAAACAAATGAAAAAATACGTGTACAATAATTACTTATTAGCTATCTAACTGACGGACTAATTAGTATTTTTGAGGATTGTATAGTGTATACCCTATTACGAAGTTATTGAAGTTAACTTTATCAAAGAAAAATCACAAATAATTGTAGGTCTGCAATGCAGAAAAGATTCCGCAGAGGAGCTCAGGTGGCCGAACTTGTGGGGGCTGAGTAATAGCGACTATAAAGAAAACGGCTCCGACCTATCGATGCCGTGGAAAACAGTGAGCCAACTCTTTATTCAAACTAAAGTAAAATCCTACTAATGTTATAAATGTGAATGTATGGATATTTGCTCAATAACATTGGCACGTTTCGGCTACATTTTATCGCAGGAAAATAATGGGGGTTTTTAAGGTAGTGGCATTAAGCACAAGCCTTCGAAAATACAGTGAGGCGCGTGGAATTCTAACGCGGGGGCTTCAGATTGGCAGTCGCCGTTTCCCCAATTAGACCAGTCGTAACTCACTAGACCAGCCGTAACTAACATGGTTAGTACCTATACCACAATTAATAATATAAGAGTACCAGTGGCTTAACTAGAATAATTGTAAAAAGTTACAAAACTGTACACTGTAACGTTGCGTGGTATCATTGAGTTGACATAGCCAATTTTGCCAAATTATACCTCTCGTGTGTACTTAGCCGCGTTATTTCGGGTTTTTTCGAATTACTATAAACAAATTGTGATATTTCTACTGTACAAACCTGTGGCACATAATATATGGGTCGTAGCAATACAAGATAATCCAATGGCTACTTTCGAGGTATTTCTGAAGAAACATTCTTACGTTTTAAAATGTATTCGTCATCGAAATAAACCAATGGTATTCGTATTAATAGTACCTAAGTAGTTTTTCTCCAATAAAAAGTAGCCAATGTGTTATTCCAGATTAAAATCTAACTGTGTTTAAAATTTCAACTCGATCCGTTCTCTTGTTTCAAATGATTGAACAACATATATCCCAATTTATAGTATTCAAACCCAATATTATACTAAGTGTAGTATAATATTGGGTTTGAATACCAAAATTACGAACAGAATACTTATATTACTTGATAATACTACGTTACAGATAATATTACTTGATGGTTTTTAAGAGCGCGATACTATTTTAAAGAGCTGTGTCGTGCTAGGTTTGGATTGTTCATGTTCAAGTAGGTGGTACTAGCCGTTCAAGCTAGCATGTTGCTTGCCAATCTTGCCATCAGGTGCGTGCGTCTTCCTCATCCCGTCACTCTAAACTTGTATTATCTACCTATCCTAAAAAAACTGTTTCTATTACTTTGTCAGCATAGAATTTTAAAAAAGACAATTCCTCAATTTACTCTGGATTTTGTTTCAAATAAAAAGTAGCTAATATAGTATATTGTATAGTAGCTAATATTATCCTAACTAATCTATTCATAATTAACTTTTTATAATAATAAAATTATAGCATATAGCGTAAATTAATGGTACAAATATCTCGTGATTCTATTAAGATTTAATTAAATTCCATGATCTCATAAATCAATTAAATTGAATTATTGATCCATTCCTTCTGACTTTTCTTCTGATACGTGTAAAACTTTAATTATTATTATCGCTATATATAAAGTAGAAAATGTATGACGTTTGGAGATTGTTTTTTTTTAATTATAAAGTGACGAGACGAACAGGTCATGTGCCTGATGGTACAGTCCGCGAGGTATAAGCTGAGCTTTGCATTAGTGTGAGTGATCACATGCATACGCATCTATTACCAAAAGTACAGTCAGACAACAAACTCTTAAACAACAAGCTGACATTAACTATCCAGGATCAATATGGTCATTGCGAAAAGAAGTATCTCTTTTAGGATTCAAATGGTCAAGGACAGAGAATAACAGAAAATTTTTTATGGAAAAGCATGAGATCCGTCACCTACGTATAACTTATTTACTTAAAATTTCCGAATACCGTATTCAGGGCAGGCCTATCGTTTAGAATATGTCTGGCAACACTGGCCAAGTAAACAACTAATAGCGAGGTCTGCTCGTTTTTAAATCGATTTAATAGTATAAACTCAGTGAAAAGAACTTACAGTACATCAACCATCATCACAAATAACCTGCAAACGAAATCCCAACAAAGGACCACCAGGGTGAGCTGTATCATTGCTGATTATCATCTCAAATACTAAGTGCTAATCGTTGCACAGTTCAAACTCTCACGCACACAACCAAGATCCTGAACTTGTTTTAGATACACTTAAAACTATTACGTGTAGATTGAACAATTTATTGAAAAACGATAATAACAAATAGAAATAACACAACTGACAAGTGACAACTGAAAGCGGCTAAAGATTTGAGATTGACAAGCTAGACTGTTTCCAAATTGAAATTGACAATTGACACTAGAGCTTACGAGACCATAGACTAAGTAGATTGAACGGGACTTGTACCTATTTGACGCGTAGTTCCGTAATTACGTTCGGATACACGCAATTGGTTATTTATTATTGTTGACTGTTCCGTGAAATCCGTGCCGGTTGCATAAATCACAATGCCGCTTAAGAGAACCCCACCTGCATCGCCCGCTCTTCCAAATGTACTTAATATCGAGGCCAAGCCAATCGCTCAAGATAACGTGCAAAACATAAACAGAGCAAAGAAAAGGAAGAATAGCGACGGTTACACGAACGACATGCTGACTAATTTTATGGCCGAGATGAAAAAAATGTTCCAAGAATTTAAAGAACACCAGCAACTTAGTCTCTCCTCTCTAGTTGATACGGTTCATGAAATGGGTGAACAAATCAGCTCAATGCGTGATACAATAAGCATCATGTCTACACAACACCAGTCCGCTGTAGAGAGGATTTGCAAATTGGAAAAGGAGTGTAAAACCTATCTCGCTTCCGTACAACAACTGACAGAGAAGATAGAATACACGGAACAATATCAACGCGCAAGTAGTGTGGAAATCCGAAATATACCCAAGCCTACAAGCAAAGCTGAAACCAAAAATGAGTTGGTGGAGTTGTTGAAAGGTATAAGTCAAGTAATTAGGAACCCCTTGGTGACATCAGACATCAAAGACATTTTTAGGGGCAACTCCAAAACAAAACACAGGCATATCATAGTGGACTTTACGACCGTTCTTCATAAAGAGAAGTTCTTACAATGTGTGAAAACATATAATACAACATATAGAACGAACAAACTAAACACAAGTAACCTGAAGATAGAAGGTCCGCCGAATCCTGTCTACATCACTGAAAACCTCACCCCAAAGATGCGGAATCTGTTTTTTAAAGCTCGTGAATTCGCCAAGGTAAATGCCTACAAATACTGCTGGAGCTCACATGGTAAAATTTACCTCCGAAAAAGTGATGGAGCCCCGCATATAAAAATTTGCTCTACAATCGATCTGGAAAATATGACTGTAAATGCATGACTATCAATGAAATTGTATAGATATATTAACCCTATAATAACTCTACAATGTTGTAAGCTCCCAGAAGTTAACCCATGCAAGGTCGACCTAGAACTTAATGAATTCTCGTTCACACAAGACACAATCAATTTTACATTTACTAAAGCTAAACTTATCGGATTCAGACGTATATTAGAATTATTTCATCGCGCCCTCCCATGCCTTAGGCTAGCAGCAACTAACTTATGGACCTTCAATGAAGTCCCCTGTAGTGGTTTTGTTGCCTGCGTCATAGAACTGTGTCCTCTCTTCGATTATATTTCCAATGGATAATACACTACACACACACAATATTGACTCTTTATGCGTAGCAGAGTCCTTCACCTGTTTGCCAGAGCAGTGCAGGTTATTCATAACTAAGTCCGCCAAGTCCCTCACTGTACTCCATTGCAACATACGAAGCATAAACTGTAATTTTGACAAATTGCTGATCTTACTGTCTCAAATAGAGGTTTCTGTAGATGTTCTGGTCCTGTCCGAGTGTTGGTTGAGTAAGGTGTCGAGCCTCCCTACCTTAAACAACTACACCAGCTACAAGTCGAGCTTTCACAACCAAAATGACGGGGTGGCACTGTACATAAAAACCTGTATAGACTGCCGTGTCACTGAAGCAAACACTGTTGACAGCAATTGCCTAGTTGCAAAATGTGAACCAGACACGGTTATTGTTGCTGTGTATAGGTCTCCATCGGTTGCCTGCCCGAGTGCATTTGTGGATAGCCTGGCCGAGCTCCTGGAAACTCTATCAGTACATAGCACGATAGTAGTCACAGGTGATATTAATATAAATATAAAACCGGAGGTAAAGGATAAATTCAAGGAAATGTACCTAGATGCAGTTGCGTTCTTTGGATTAATGCCTACACACTATCTACCCACAAGAGGAGATAATTGCCTAGACCATGCACTTCTGAAGTCAAGGTTCAATAATGCAACGGCACTCGTACTTGACACGGGTATGACTGATCATGCTCCAATACTACTCAACTTAAACTGTTCTGTTATATCTGATAGGCCGTCTAATCACGTGAGATCTCGTCTAGATGTGCAAGCGATAACTACTGAGATGAAAGAAACTGATTTTACGCCGTTGTTTGCTTGTGATGACGCAGAGGCTGCCTCCGATCTGCTTATTGAAACAATCGCAGGTGTCATCCAAAGGCACACAAGAGTGGTGAAATTCTCACGCACAACTCTTATGATAAAACCCTGGATGACACCTGGTGGACTAAGGTGCATAAGACACCGCGACAAACTGCACATCCAAACGAGAAAGAACCCGGACAATATGGTGCTCAAACTAGCATACAGTCGATATCGCAATTATTGCACTAATCTACTTCGCAAACTTAAACATAGCTACGAGCGTCAAGAACTGGAAAAAGTGAAGCGAGACCCAAAAGCAACATGTAAAATAGTGAAAAGTATTGCCAATCTGCGAACGAACTCCGCACCCGCTACTGACTTACTGAAGGTTTCTGATAGTCCGCGTAAATCGGCAAACCAAGTAAATGAACACTTTGTGGCTATGGGTCGGAAACTGGCGGATAAAATTGTGGCAAATAATCTATATGGCCATAGGGGACTTTGTCCCAACTCGAATGGTGACTCAATGGCATTACTTCCCACAGAGCACATAGAGGTAGATTCCCTTATTACACAGCTCCGTAACGACTGTGCTACCGGGTGGGACAACATTCCTGGAAATATTCTGAAAAGTGCCAAACAGTACCTGGTACCGCCGGTCACCCATGTCTTTAATCTTTGCATTTCCAAGGGTATCTTCCCAAAGTCCTTTAAGAAAGCAATTGTACACCCTATCTTCAAGAGCGGCTCAAGATCGGACGTAAATAACTACAGGCCCATTTCTGTTTTGTCCAGTCTTTCCAAAGTCTTGGAAAAGATTTTAAACAAGAGACTTGTAGACTATTTGGAGGCGCGTCGTCTGATTGCGGATAATCAGTTCGGTTTTTGTAGAGGGAGAAGTACTGAGGACGCAGTTCTGGAACTTACAAACTGTCTAGTTGAAAATTTGGAATGTAAAAACAAGACTATTTGTATACTTCTAGATCTCTCGAAAGCGTTTGACACAGTATCAATCCCCCTTCTGCTCACAAAGCTGGAGACCACGGGAGTTCGAGGCTTGGCTCTGGATATTTTTACGGACTATCTAACGAACAGAACACAATCAGTAAAGGTAGATAACGTCATCAGCTGTGAACAACGTATAACGTGTGGCGTGCCGCAGGGCAGTGTGCTGGGGCCGACGTTCTTTACCGGCTATGTGAATGACGTTTGTAGGCTATCCATTCCAAATTGCAAAATTTTGATGTATGCCGACGACACAGCACTAATAGTCCACGGAACTACTTGGGAGAATGCAAGGGAAAATGCTGAGAGGGCTCTCGCGGTGGTGATGTCGTGCCTATCGGAAAACTTTTTAACCCTAAACATAGGAAAGACTCTATACATCGCCTTCTCACCAAGCACAAATATGCGACCAACGCCTGACTCCCTAAAGATTAGAGCTCACACATGTGGTCGGGTTGGCGAGGTATGTACATGCCCGGAAGTCTTACGTGCATCACACGCTAAATACCTGGGAGTGACCATAGACGATACGCTAAATTGGAGTTTACACTTGCAGAACGTGACCGCCCGCACCAGAAAGCTTATGTTTATTTTTAAAAGACTGAGAACAGCTGCAACACTGGAGCTCTTAAGGACCGTGTATTATGCTCTTGTGCAATCGGTATTGACATACTGTATCACGGCATGGGGAGGTACCTATGTTACCAATATGCTCCGACTGGAGAGAGCACAAAGAGCTGTCTTAAAAATCATGACCGGTAAACCACGCAGGTATCCGACTACACGGTTGTATACAGACTGTTCTGTGCTCACGGTGAGACAGTTGTACGTGAAACAGGTACTTCTTCGCAAGCACTCTACACTCCCATACTATCTGTCTAGTAAACGTAGAAACTATTCTGTCTGCCCGATAGTCCCCACACGGACAGCTCTTGCTGATCGGCACTACAATGCTATTGGTGCACGACTGTATAACCGGGTCAACAAGGTATTAAACATTTATAGTCTGAATCAGATAAAATGCAAAACTGCACTTGACAGATGGTTGAGGAGCTTAAATTATAATGACACCGAAAACTTACTCGCAATCACCTCGTAATGCTACATATCATAATATTTTGTATCTTTATCTACCTCAAACGCTCACACACACACTTAAACACACATAGGCTCGCGCGCGCTCATCCTTATCGACTTAATGTTTGGTTTGATTTCTCATCAATTGCACTGTGAAAACTCATTCGATTCGCTAAATATCATCTGATTGCGGTCTTAAAAATAATGACTTTTACTTTGATTTTGTATTCTTATTTAGATTTTATTCTTGACTGTGATTTTAATTTTGATTACTTATGATTTTTACTCTGATTATGTTTACAATTTGATTTTAATTTTGGTTCTAAATTGACTCTCACTATGAAATTGACATATTTTCATTTCTTTGACATATTTCGATTTTTTTTATTTTAATTTTGACTTTATTCTTGATACTGATTTAATTTTGTTTATGATTTTAATTTTGATTATGTTTTAATTTTAATTTGGTATTAATTTTGATTTTAAGTTAATAATTATGAGAAGGAAACTATGAAATTGACATACCTACTCAACATCTTCTGAACAATATTCAATGACAATTGTTTATGTTTGATTATTTTGTTTCTTTTTTTTCAATTTTAAAATGTTTAATGATTTCGAATTTACTTACTTAACATGTTTAATTTTGACGAAATGTACATAAATTGATTTAAAACGAATAGACCTAATACCCAAAATACAGGTGTGTTTCACACCTAGTTTGGGAAATTAGGGACACACATGTATAACGTACCGATTATTGAAATAAACAATTATTATTTATTTATTTATTTATTTATTTATTTATACCAATGAAACATATATTGACACCACTCACACTTCATCAAAATCATATTCAGATGGCAGCACTTCTGGTTTGAAGAAACACCTTATTAAGAGAACATGGTCACAGCGTCCTGCGTCTGACTGTACTTTTGGTGATCACTCACACTAATGCAAAGCTCAGCTTATACCTCGCGGACTGTAAGCAACATGCCTGCCACATAACAACACAGTGACACGCAGCTATTGGAACAAGAAGATTCCAAATCATTACCTAGCACTGCACTGCGCTCGCACCCAGAGATCTAAGTTGTTATATCTCTAAGCCCTGTAATTTCACTGGAAACATTGCCCTTCAGACCCGGAACACAGTAATGTTTGCACATTACTGCTTGGCGGTAGAATATTTGGCAAAGGTGTGGTCCCTCCCCAGGCGGACTCTGCCAAGAGTCCTACCACCACAAAAACATAATTGGACAAAGACAAAACTTTGTGAAAATTAAAAATAATTTCAGTTTTGTGTGATCAACTGTATTTTAATAAAAAAAACAAAATTTAAAACAATTTCACAGAAATTGCAAAACCAAAACAATTCAGGTACGTGGTAACATTTTTTCTTAAAAAGCAATAAATTAGCCCTACACCAATAAAGTTAATAAAGTAATAATAATAATAAAAAATAAAGATAATACGAGAGTATGAGAATAAATTTATTTTAACAGTTGTTTTTTCTATGTATGTACTTTATGCTACGGCTACACTTTTGAACTGGCGATAACATTAAGCCATGTTAGTTGTCACTTAGAAAATTAAAACATCACTAGAAAATAAGTTTGTGCACTATACTACTACTAACAATGAGTCAACACTAATATCACTTAGCAGTGTCTCATTTTCACTCGGCAGTAAGTGTTTTATTCTTAGAAAGTTTTGCGTATTGAATAAAGTGTCTTGTTACGCTCCAATAGTGACTTTCCTAGGCAACCAGTTTTCAGCGTTAAATCATTGGTCGTAAGCATTTGCAGCCGTATCACTATAAAACATTTTACTTAGTAGCGATGGTACGGTCACCGCATTCAACGTTGAATGGCCAATCACAAATGCCAAGGTCATAGTTGTAGAGAAGACCAGGTGAGCAGTCGAGGGCAACAGGCAATCCTCTGTCGCACTTGTAGAACCTGTTGCAGTTCTCGTGGGCTACCAAGACGCCGTCTGAGTCGGCACTGGCGCAGATCTCACCGGCAAGGCTGGGGTCGGTGTTGCCACCAGGGTTCTTCTCTTCTTCTTCCTCTCCTCCTTCTGGGTTCAGCTCGGCGATCCCGCGGCCATCGCAGTCAACGTTTAAGGGCCAGTCACAGACACCATCTTCATCGTTGAAGACGAGACCTTCAGGGCATCTGAGTTCGACGCGGTCGCCACCGACGCAGCTGTAGAAGAGGTTGCAGTAGCTATCGTGGGCCAGAGTCTTGTGGACAGTGAAGTCAACCGGGCAGCCGTTGGCGTTCAGTTCACCGTCGGCGAGAGTAAGTGCAATAGCACTGAAGAGAATAAGAGCCACACCTGTAAAATAGCAAAAATAATTTAAAAAATCTGAATTAAGCCTGACTTAATAAATGTATGTATTAAAATATACCAACTAAAACAATTTTTTGGAAACCATCTGGAAGTTTGACCGTCTAGACCCTTGTAGACCATAAATTAGTATCTGATGACTTTAAATTTAGACTACAGGCCCGTGAACAAAATTTACGTAGTAAATTAATAACCAGAAGACCTATGTAGGATGATAGAAGGGTATACAGTTATAAGATTCAGTACCATGCCGTCACTTGTAAGCTGTCCAACTGAGTACAGTCGAAGAGGGGGGGTTGCAACCCTCGATCATTTCTCCTTGTTGCATAATTTTTGTACGGCGTTGCAGAATAATAGATTAGAAGAGGTATTGGTATTTTTGTAGAGGTCTTTAAGAGGGCCTCTTCGACTGCACTATTTTCCGTAATTATTTACTGTACAATTTTTCTAAGACTTTGTTTTGTAACTTTTTCCAAACACTAACGAATATAGCCATTGATTAGTTTTATCAATAGATGCGATTGAATTGTTTACTGCTGTAGCTAGATTATCTATACATATAGCAATGTACCTATGCTTTGATAAAATCTCCGTATTACCAGTAGCAAAACAATTCTTATGAAATCGCACCGCTACGTCAATAATTATCATCAAACAAATATTCTAAAACCTTTGAAAAAAAAATATTTGTCAGAATATTGTAACAATAGTGTTGTCATAAATAAATTTTTGCTTCAAAGTGTAGAGTGACTATAAGAGTAGGACGTATGTGTCTGATGGTAAAAAACAAACCATGCTTGTCCATAACAGCGCAGTGACACGCAGCTATTGCAATCTGATTAGCTTAAATTATTACAAAGCACTGTACCTACTGCGCTCGTCACCCAGACATATAAGATGTTTTATTTTTATGTCCTGTAATATAACCAGAAACATTGCCTTTTAAACTAGAACACATTGTTGTTTGCACGTTACCATTTGGCGGTAATGTGGCAAAGGTGTGGTACTTCCCAAGGCGGACTCTGCAAAAAGTCCTCCCCCTACTAATAAATTGTAAATTGTTACAGTTAGTTGATATAATATCATTACTTGTTTATATACAACAATACATATCACTGTGAATATTCCATGACATCGTTTGTTTTCATGACAAAAAACACAAGTGTTCCACTACACACCTACAATCTATTTCCTGATTGACGGGAGGACAAAGACATGCGAATGATGACACAAGAAGCCCGTCCATAAAAGCGAAGTGCCACACAACTATTTGAACTAAACAGTTCAAATCACTACACAGGTAAGATGATTCATTTATCTCTTAACTATTTATTTCTCTGAAAATAGTGTATTTAAAAACATACCTAATATTACAATAATTTAAGCACATCACTGCTTGGCGGCAGAATAACTGGCAAATATGTTGTATTACCCCAGGTAGACTCTTGAAAGAGTATTACCACTACACATACTAATGGAAGCTTTGAATATGAAAAAAAAATCAAATCCAATCAATTGTTGAAAATTATAGGACACCACTAACTTCCAAAATATACCCGTTTTAAAGTTAACTGCGCAGGAAATAGTATTAGGAGTAAGTACTAGTATGTTAAGGTATTGTTCCCAATTCTACGTTAAATAAACCAGCCAAATTTATTTATGGCAATTATAAACAAAAGCAAAAATAATAATTTATACCTTTCATTGTTTTAGGTTTCTTGGTTCACTATTCACTTTAAATAATGCACTTTAACTGAAGATGGTACAATTGTGCGCAAAATTTATACTTCTTCGTTATTGTTAGAATCACTGATACTATCATTTCGATAAGGATTAATTAGATTTCCTTCTGATTAGCGAGAATTCCACTTTTGATGGTTGGCGCATTCGATACTGTGAATCAGAGATATTGATATTGCAATTTGATTGCTTGCATCTGATTGATTTCGTAAAATAAGGTATAATACGTTCTAATCAAACAATAATCGTAGTTTTTGATCAGTTCCATACATGTTGATCGTTCAATGTCATGCCAACATGTAACGATCACGTTAATATGATACCAAAGGGCGAAAGTGTGTGAATATATAAGAGTGTGTTTGTAATAAGTGCGAAAGTTTATATTTCTAAGAGTGTATGTTTATTCCCATGTGTGTTTGTGACGGATGAACGAATTCCGATGTAAAATACGTGGTAAATACATTGCCTAGATTCACACAACAACAGGTTACTTTTTTATGATAAAGAGTGACGAGACGAGCAGGACATGTGCCTGATATTAAACAACATGCCTGTCACATAGCAGCATAGTGACACAAAACTATTGGAACATGAAGAGTCCAAATCAAATCCTTGCACTGCACTGTGCTCGTCACCAAGAGATGTAAAATGTTTTATCTCAATGCCCTGTCATTTTACTGGAAACATTGCCCTTCAAACGGGAACACAGTAATAGTTGCACATAACTGCTTGGCGGTAGAATAACTGGCAAAGGTATGGTATTTCCCCAGGCGGACTCTGCAAGAGTCCTACCACTACTTTATCACGTTAAAGTTAGTTGTTGTACAGCCACTGGTTACTCTGTAAGACTATGGAACGTGTCTTAAACCGCAGGCTCCTGACGTACCTAGAATCTAACGACCTCCTTAGCGACCGGCAATACGGGTTTCGCCGAAACCGGTCCACTGGAGATATTCTAGCGTACGTCACTCACATCTGGAGTGAGGCCATCGATAAACACGGAGAAGCACTTGCAGTCTCTCTGGATATATCGAAGGCCTTTGACAGGGTTTGGCATGACGGCCTTATAAGCAAACTTTCTGGTTTTGGTTTGTCTCCTGGGTTTGTTGCGTGGATATCAGACTTCTTGAGGGATCGATCCATACGAGTCGTCATTGATGGCTGCTCGTCAGATCAAATGGCTATCAATGCCGGAGTCCCTCAAGGGTCGGTACTCTCTGCAACGCTCTTTCTGCTACATATCAACGATCTGTTGAAGCCCGGTATCTTTGGGTACGCAGACGATAGCACTGTTGTAGAGAGTTACATATCTAGCGCGAGAGCCAGTGGGCAGCAAACCCAGTTACTGAGAGAGAGTATGATCGAGCGTTTGAACTTGGCCCTTGAGGCAGTCTCTGAATGGGGCGATACCAATCTGGCCAAGTTTAACGAAGAAAAGACACAGGCGTGTCTGTTCTCTGCAAAAAGGAGTCCATTTCAACAAACTCCTTCTTTTCGAGGTGTATCCGTGCCGGTTACCGACCATCTCGACCTTTTGGGTGTTACCTTGTCATCTACGCTCAACTTTGGTTCTTATATCGAGTCCAAAGCTAAATTAGCTGCCAAAAAACTAGGTGTCCTCTCAAAGGTGCGAAGGTATTTCAAGTCTGAACAGTTGCTTACATTATATCAAGCACAGATTCGCTCTTGTATGGAGTACTGTTCGCACCTTTGGGATGGATCGGCTAAGTATCAGCTCGAGGCTTTGGAATCGATCGAGAAACGTGCCAAAAGGCTCATAGGCAATGATACTCTTGTGCGGAAACGACTTCAAAGTCTTGAACATCGCCGCAAAATTGCTAGCTTATCGGTTTTTTATCGGATACATTTCGGAGAGTGCGCGACTGATCTGCATAACTTAATACCACCTTGCCCTTTTTTTTATCGGACTACTCGTAGCTCGAGAAAGCGTCATCGTTTCATGGTTGATGTTCCAAAGACACGAACAAAGAGGTTTGACTCTACTTTTGTGATAAGAACATCTAGGCTGTGGAATGAGCTACCTGAGTGGATTTTCCCCGATAGTTATAATCTTGGTGTCTTCAAGTCGAGAGTGAATCGGTTTCTTCTAGGTAAGCACGCTTCATCGTAGGCCGCATCGTCGCTTTACATCAGGCGAGATGGCGGTCAAGTGTAAACCTATTATAGTTAAAAAAAAAAAAACAGCTAAATACGACACTCAGAAACTACCACATGGTGTACCCTGATCACACAACAGCTCATTTCGGTATTATCTGTAGACCTTCATTGGTCTATGGATAATTCAGATGTGATTCGTCCAATAAATAGTTAGGTATGTAGCATAGTGTATTTCTCATTGTGTTTTAATTTTGTTAGTAAAAACTTTGCCCGTTAAAAAAAACAACTTATACTTATCGGTGCCATTATGTTGTGTGAAGGCAAATCCCGGCAAGGGAACAAATTTCTATTCGCACTCCTTTCTCTCCTAGCAGTGCGTCTAGAAGTTCGGGGAAAGGGAGTTAAAGGAAAATAATAAGTTTTCATTTCACAGCTAACAGACCTGATAACGTATGAGGACGCTCTATCATATACCTCCGTCATATCCATGTCGATGCGGTTTACGGTGGAGAGTAGATACTTACTTACCTATAAAGAACCGCTTCACCTTCGACTTAAGTACATTCTGGAGCGTAGATGTTTCTATTACAAAAGTGGAGTCAGACCTCTTCGTTCTAGTCTTTGAAACGTTAACCATGAAACGTCGCTTTTTCGAGCTAAGATCAGTGTTATAGAAAAGTGGGCATGATGGTGTTAGATAAGGTTCGCAGATCACAGAGACGTACTTCTTAGCATTCCATGGATTCACCGTGCGGGTGCCGGGTCCATCGTGTGGCAGAGAGAGAAATCTCTAGTAGACCCCGAGACTTGTGACTCGGGCGTAGGTTTAAAAGGGGCCCCTTATATATTGACGTACGTCAACACTCACCTTCACTACTCGTATTTCTCTCCCTGCCCAGCCAAATCCGATATGATCCTACTAGTGCAGCTTTAGATACTCGTTCTAGTATAGAACTTACTGCACTTCTGGACAATCCAAGGTCTTTAAGCAGGTTATAGAGAGATTTTGCTGGTATACCTCTCGCTCCTACTTCTACAGCGTATAAATTAACTACATAGCCATTTTTTGTTAATTCATTTTGTAGGTCGTAATACTTATTTTGTTTCATCACGTGGTCTTTAGGTATATTAGTTTCCCACGGTACGGTAAGTTCTACCAGGACTATGCGTTTCGTAGCCCTAGAAAAAAGGAAAATGTCCGGTCTGGATGACGAAACACCCACATCCTCTGGGATTTTGTAGTGCTTTTCATACGTGTCCATTAAAATAGTCCAATCAGGTGCTGAACCCAGGATTGAGTAAGGCTTGTTCTTGGAGTTTGAAGTTGAGCCCTCTTTTACAAAGTTAATTTGTCTTTTGTTTATCGTCAATCCCTTTTGGGCTCTAGCTACCGAAAGGCTTACGGCTTCACGTATGATTTCAAGTACTCTGTCATGGCGCTGAGAGTAATGACCCCTATTAAGGAGCACCTTGCAACCCACCAATATGTGCCTTGCTGTACATATCGCCTCACTACAAGTATAGCAACATTTTTCAGAGGCTTTTCCCCACCTTACCAAGTTACTCTGGTCAGGGAGGGTCATTTGGAAAGCGTTCAGATAAAATTTTAATAAGGCAGGAGACCAGTCATATAGCAAGGTGCGCCACTTTAGAGCTAATGGGATACAAAACTCACCTATGGTTAACCACTCACTTTGCAGTCTACAAAAAATGTCCGATTAAAAAGTCTAAAAACTTTGGCGCGCTTTTTAAGATTTTAAAGTTTTGTTCGAACAAGAGTGTGTTTTCGTTGGCTAGTCTCTCAATTGGAGCCTAGTTACTATATTATGATGAAATAATAATAATGACACACATAAAATTGAGATTTCTTAAAATTGATAACAATTAATGTTGAAATTTTAGATTATTGAGGCTTATCATTAAAATCCATTATTAAAAAAATATTTTAGTTCAATAATAATTCAGTATCGGCATTTTAGACTCAGTTCTCTGTGCCGGTGGAACTCTAGGTCTGGTGTTTTTAAATATATTTTTTTTTGTATTTATACTTGAATTTTTTGTTAAAAGAGATTTATTAATAAAGCCGAAGACATTTTTCTTTGATTGTTTGAGCACACTAATATAAATAAACTAGCAGCGCTCTACGGTTTTACCCGCGTAGTTCCCGTTCCCGTTATTTTCGCGGGATAAAAAATAGCTTATATGATTTCTATAATCTGTCTGTAGTGTAAATTTCAACCCGATCCATTCAGAAGTTGAGCACGTGATTCGATGTGATTGAGCAACAAGCTGTGTCATTTTCCATCTAATTCTCAAAAGCCTTCCAGAGACAATGGTCGACGAGAAGCGTGACCAAATGCTGGCGTTTATTTGGCTCAACGTATAAACATTCCCATTCAGCGTGATAATGCCACCAGCAGGCTGGGCATGCTTCCGACTGGTAGCGGGCTTGAGCATCTTATTTTTTTTTCTTAAAACTTTCTTTGTTCTATGGATAATTCAGATGTACTTAGTATAAGTAGTTATTTAGGTAAGAGCCTATGGTGTGTTCTCATTGTATTTTCGTTTCGTTAAGAAAGTCTCTGCCCGTTTAGAAAAACAACAATTATAATATTAGTAGGAAGTAGGTTTGTATTCTGAAGTTCCCGGGTTTTATTTTAATAAAATTTTATGTTTTTAACATTCTTCATACACCTTTAAATTATACTCTAGTCGAAATTTTAGTTAAATGTCTGTAACATTATTTAAAATTTCGTATCAACGTTCAATGCCTTTGATTTAATCAAGATCGATTTCATTTTGATTGATCGATCGAATGAAATTAATTTAAAAATGCAGTTAAAAGATTTAATGAGAGGTTCACATTACAAAAACTCTGTCTAAAGTTACAAATAAACCGAACCGAGCATTGCAGCCTTTTTCCCGTTACCTGTATCCTATGTCCTGGACAAAAAAAACTCCAGAACCTCAGGCACTCATTTGTTGACAGCAAAAGAGAGAAAAGTGTATTCCGATTCGATTCCAATTCCAGCTAAGAAAATTAGGCGCATACTATGTCGTACTTTAAATATTTCAATTGCTATCCATTTCAAAACGTTTCTTCTCTTCCAGGTTTTTTTTTTTACGTTTTTTTGTAGTGGTAGGACTCTTAGCAGAGTCCGCCTGGGGAAGTACCACACCTTTGCCAATTATTCTATCGCCAAGCAGTAATGTGCAAACATTACTGTGTTCCGGTTTGAAGGGCAATGTTTCCAGAGAAATTACAGGGCTTAGAGATATAACAACTTAGATCTCTGGGTGACGAGCGCAGTGCAGTGCTAGGTAATGATTTGGGCTCTCCATGTTCCAATAGCTGCATGTCACTGTGCTGTTATGTGGCAGGCATGTTGCTTACCATCAGGCACATGTCCTGCTCGTCTCATCACTCTTTATTTAAAAAAAAAAAAAGGTGTTCAAATTTAGAACGTAATGGTTTTTAAGAAGATTTAATTACTTATTATGCGAAACTGCGATGGCTTGGGAACCTTTTCGTCTTTTGGCTTTTTTTGGGTATGGGAATCTGATAGATTCCCAGGGTATGGGAAGTAAGGGAAGTTTCTAGTAGTGGTAGGACTCTTAGCAGAGTTCGCCTGGGGAAGTACCACACCTTTGCCAAATATTCTACCGCCAAGCAGTAATGTGCAAACGTTACTGTGTTCCGGTTTGAAGGGCAATGATTCCAGAGAAATTACAGGGCTTAGAGACATAATATCTTAGATCTCTGGGTGACGAGCGCAGACCTGCTCGTCTCGTCACTCTATGCTATAAAAAAAAATAAAAAAAAAGTATATGGGAAATATAAGTAAGAGTAGGGAGATTCTTTTCAATCCCAGGACGTCTACTACACTCTTTCGTTTAAAAACGTAATTTCAAAATAAACTCACGACTTTTCTACTCCAATTCTTCTTCGTTTCGTAACCCGGAGTAAAACTGAAGTAGAAAATTCGCGAGTTTATTTCGAAATTACGTTTTTCGTAGAAAGAGAGTAGACGTCCTGGTGGGTACTTGTCGACTGTTCGTTAATCCCAGCTGTGGTGGGAACGCCTACGCGATTCTCACATTTTATTCCAGCGCGCAGACCATCAGACAAATAACTTGCTTATCCCGTTGCTTTATACTACAAACATAACAAAAAAGTAGCAATAACTATGTTAGTGTTATAGCTTCTGCAACGCTTAAATTGAGAAGAATGAACGAAGCAGATGAACGATTACTAATGACCATTGAAGAACAGATGACTTCACTTAGGAGTTAAATGATAGCTAAACAGTATTCACGTTAGTTAGTAATTATTGTAAATTCGATCATACTATTTCATGAGCCCACGTATAAAGAGGTTTCCTGATCAAAACAAATAAGCAATATTTTGGTATCGCTGATAGAGAAATCAGCAGCACAAAGGCAATTTTTTTGCACACCAAATTAGCCTTTGCGAATTGTTTACGCAATTTTTTTACGCCGTGTATTACTGATTACAGGCATTTAATGTCGAAATTACAATAAACGGGAATTACCGTACCAGCGTCGATTCAACAACAATCCTAACAAGATATTATTTGATAAAAATTACGTCATTTGATAATATTTATATTTTTACAAATTTTCAAAAAACCACGTCGTTGAGATCGACACACCGCGATAGGATTCTCAGAATTCTAGCAATGTGGCTCCTGTGGATTGCTAATACTAGGTGCAATGATTGATGCTAGATTGCTTAGTGGGCAAAACATGGGTTTTAAAATGGCCTAGAAGTCCAATACGAAAGAACTTTAAAAATTAAGCAATATGGTTAATAGCTTTGGATCTTTATTCTCGTAAAACAAATACACGAGACCCTTAAATGATAGAACATTACACTAATAATCATTATTACATGTCCTAATGTTATCTTTTTTTGCCCTATTTCTATCGGACTGCTCAACCTTATAAAATAATTTTAACAAAAAAAGAACCGACTTCAAACAGTAAACTAAAAAGTAAAAAATAAATCTCTTTACCACAAAGTAGATCGTACTTTGATTAATTTGAACAGACATGATTAAATAAGTATTTAACAATTCTGAAGTCCCAAGTCTGAACAAGGTGCCACCCTTGGAATGTCTCCTATCCAACAAAAAAAGAATCATCCAAATCGGTTCATAAGCAACGAAGTTATCCGCGAACAAACATAAAATATATATATATATATATATATTCGGTCGAATTGAGAAACCTACTTTTTTTTAAAGTCGGTTAAAAAAGGGACATCGTTTTGCAATTGATGTTTCAAAGACTCAATCGAAGAGGTTTAATTACACTTGAAAACTTGTAATATAATCTGTAAGATGCGTGACTGAGTGTATAATTTCCTGGTAGATTTAATGTGAGTGTAAATTTTAGGTATTTTTAAATTGCGAGTGGTTGTTTTCATCTGTGTAACCGCGTTACACCGTTACATGTTTATCTAAGTGACGGCGCGGTCTACACCTTCACTTAAATAAACTAAACATAAACAAATTTGCGATGAAATTTAGCAATCAAATGAAGTCAAAATAGAGTTCAACCAAGTATGAGTAAAAACTATGAGTAAGTTGTGAATAGGTCTGCTGGTATCACAATACGCTGCTCTCCCTGGACCCTGCTGCCTTTACGGGGTCATCACCGTTAGAAGAAGAATACGATGGGTTTGCGGGAGAAAAGAACTGTCGGTATTCCTGTGTGCCGATTCACCTGTTCTTTGCAGCCGAAAACTGGTAGGTAGTGAGACCACAGACCTGACCCGTCGCAGGGGATTATTAGGAAAGTTCAGACGTGGGAGCGTTTGCCACCTACGTACTGGTTAGTCCGGTGGTCTCGGTGTATCTTGGGTTCAACTGCGTTGGCGGAGGTTTGTGTCCCAGAGGAGCAAATGCAAGGAATGCCAGACTGACGAGCCGTAAGGAAAGGTCAAACCCCGTGGAGATTTCAGTAGGTAAGGACAGCGTGTGTCCATCCGACAAATTAATAGACTACAAGGTTACAAAGTAAGACTTTGTGTTACTAAGGGTATGTAGTGTAGTAGTATTTTAATCCAGATAAAAATAAATCTGGGTCAGAAAAAAATGTTTTAACTATTAAAGACTTTTTTTATAGCTGCAACTAATTGACAAGGGTCTTTTACAGCTGCTTTAGTTCTCATTCAGCATAATTTTTTGTTTTTTCATTATGTCCACAGATTCTTTACTTTTGATTGCAAACAACGTTACCAAGTGATCTTGCATATATTATGTACCTAATTATTTTTATAAATGAATGAAATAGAAAACATCCACTTATCGCTATTCAACGATGAAATCAGAAAAACACATCGCAGCGAGTGTTTTGCATAGATATTTGTTGGTGTGGCACAGAGAGAAATAATCTTTTAAGTCTGGGTGACGAGCGCAGTGCAGTGCTAGGTAATGATTTGGGCTCTTCATGTTTTAATAGCTACGTAACACTGTGCTGTTATGGGCCGGTGTGTTACCTACTCACCATCAGGCTCGCCCCGTTACTCTAAACTTTAAAAAACATCGGAATTAAAGAGGCCTGTATCACAGTCCAGACCAATTTAATTCAACGGTAAACCCCCTATGCAAGTCATTGTGAAAACGTATTTTCAAAAACAGTTTTTTTACTCTTCGTGGATAAAACGATAATAGAATCTATTTAAAAGTAGACAATCTTTGTATCGTCAATGAATCACGTTATCTTGACTTAAATAGCCAAATAAAAAGAAGCTTTATCTAGTACTGGGAAAACTAATTATCCAGGGTAATTATCCTTTGATTAGTTCAGATTACATGACAATATGCTGAGTTTAGCGTAAGTTGTTGGAAATAAAGATGTACGTACGTGTTTTAACCACTCATTTTAAAATAAATATTGTGAGAACAACGAGTGCCGATCCGGAGCCCCCGGGTCCACCACTGTCGTTTCGAAGTCATGTGCGGAATGCCGCTAGTTTGCAACGATGAAGGAAAACTTAGTGAGGAAACCCACATGCACCTTAAATCTTTCGAAATCATGTGTCATTTACCAACCTGCACCGGGCCAGCGTGGTGGATTATTGTCTTGACTCTCTCCTTGCGAGAGAAGGTCCCGAGTACTAGCAGTGGGAACATTTAGTAAGCTGCTTATGCTAAAATAAATATCTACCTGGTGCTCCCAACTTTGATACTCTACTTAGGAGAGAAGGTTCTGACTCCCAGCTGTAAAGGTAGCGGTTCGCGCCGCGACCGCGACGCGAGACCGCGACCGTAGACCGAGACCGGAGACCGCGACAGGCACTTGACACTATAGACTTGTATGGGCGCCAGTTCGCGCCGCGACCGCGACAGGAGACCGAGACAGGTCACGGTCGCGGTCGCGGCGCGAACTGGCGCCCATACAATTCTATAGTGTCAAGTGCCTGTCGCGGTCTCCGGTCTCGGTCTCCTGTCGCGGTCTCGTGTCGCGGTCTCCGCGCGAACTTGTACCTTAAGAGCATAAAGTGCGATACTTGTGACATGCTATATTATCATCAGCGCTTTTATTAAGGAAATATGTGTAAAAAATAAACTATTTACTAAATTCTTAACTGAACAAATATTATGGGCAATAAATATTGATAAGCCATTTTATCTAGAAATATTCGACAAAACATAGATAATTGAAGGCTCGACAAAAAACCCTTTAAAAAAAAACACCTATTATGACGTGCATCGGTTGGATCAGGTTCCAGTCTCAGACAAATTATTCTACTCAAAGGAATACATACTATTAATAACATTAGTCAGTCAAAAATTTAAAAATATTTATATCTGTAAGCACAGACATCAAAATGCTTGTGGCTTCTTTTAAAATTAACCCAATCTTTTTTGACCAAAATAAAAAAAATACTAATAAAAAGTATGTACCCTTATATTATGTAAGTACAGTTTTCGTAATAGCGTAGACTAATAAGTCTAAGAAAAAAGTTATAGAAAAATACGCCGACTGAAAACGCGTACGTTGATTATGCTAATGTTAGGAAACATTTGTTCAGTTAAAAATAAGTAGTGGTTGGGGTCTTAGCAGAGTCCGCCTGACAAAATGCCACACCTTTGTTAGTTAAACTGCCGCCAAGCGGTAGTGCGCAAACATTACTGTGTTCCCGTTTGAAGGGCAATGTTTCCAGTGAAATTATTGGACTGAGAGATATAAAACACCTTATTTACATCTCCGGATGACGAGTGCAGCGCGATGCCAAGTAATGATTTGGACTCTTCATGTTCCAATAGCTGTATCACTGTGGTATTATGGACAGGCACGCCGCTTACCATCAGGCACATCTGCTCGTCTTGCCACTATATACCTACTATAAAAAATCATCTTTACATAAAATAATACGTATGTTTTTTTATGTTTATATTCAAATCTTATTTGTTTATAATGTGACACCAATTATTTCCGTCGTCGTAATACTTAAATTAAAGGATGGTTATCCAACAAAGTTATAAAGTTAGTTAGCTATTCTGTTATACTTTTAACAACATTACGTCAAAGTTAATTAAAGTTCAAATTTTATCCCGAGTTACGTTCGTATTAAACCCGAGCTTGAAAATCATAATTTAATAAGTTAATTTATGAGTGTAACGATAACTAAAAGCGAATTGCTCTCATTTTTTAGTTAGGCACTTTGTAAAAAGTCATTATTCTGATTTGGTTTGTATGTTGTAAGGGATTATGGCTAATTACAAAGAAGACATAAAATAATGGAATACATTAATTATTTCACTGTATTTATTACTTCATTTAATGAGCTTTTCCTGTACCGCAGGCTTCACTCCAGAAAACGCTTACCTACTGATGTTATGTACGGTGCTGATAGGTACCTATATATCAGGTTTATCAATGACTATTAATACTATATTTATCTTTCAGGTTTCAAAATTATCTAGTGCGACTATAACATGCTAATGTGGTCAAACGAGAGCCAAATACTTCTATGTATATTCTTCGATGTACCTATGTACCGTGCATATTAGGAGGAACGAATCCCCGAAATGTATGATATTTATGCGCAGTGAATTGCATTTCTTTTATGTTTCATTTCCATGTTTATGAGCTAACTTTCAATGGAGATGATGCTTAAGGGCATGATGCTTAAGAGCAAGAGAGAAACAGTAGGCTTTGCCGCTGTTTTACGCTCCATTTTTAGAATACACTCTTTATAATATCAGATTTTGGTCTTTTGAAAAAAATTAAACTACCAAAATGTTCGTAATGGAATTGTCTATCCGTTGGTGTAAGTACAAAATCTAAATAATGGAGGTTTTCCGAGGAGATGCATGATAACTACAATTATTTATTTTTTTCATGGTTTCGTTGTGAGGCGATTATTTAAACAATAAGTTCATTAACAAAAAAATAAAACTACCATTTTGAAGCCAAGAAGTTGTAGAAATTTAATGTATTTTTTACCAGTTGATATTTGTTTTGGCTAATGAGTAGATAGCTCTGAAAACTGGTCAAAAAACTCGTTTTGCTGGGGGACGCACCTTAACAACATAAATGGTACACAACATTGCATCGCAAAATTGGGCTACCGCTTGACTATTATTTAACCCACAAAAACTAAATATTAAATTTAGATTAATGTGATTTAACCACAGCACAGTAAAATAAATATCCTACTAGCTACTGCTTAATCATAATAGCTAAGTCTTTACTTGTATACCTAAGTTTTTTAAGTTATAAAAGTAATTTATGTCGTCAAAAAATTACGAATTCACATTAATCAAAAATTAAACAAACAATTTATCTAAGAAGTTATTTACTTGTACATTAAAATTATCTGATTTTATTATTAAAGTATTTAATTGTGTTGTGATTTTGTGTTTTTTTTGTTGTGGTTTAATTTCCTGTGATAATTGTTTCAAAAACCCCTGATATATACAATGATAATGGTATCTATGTTGCCATATCACATAATCTTAACAATTCACAATTTGTAAATAATTAATGTTGTTCCTGACATAGATAAGTCAATTGACGCATCAAACTAATCGCTATTACTATCATCACTACTTATTAATCCGAGGGAAAGTTGGCTGGTCACAATCAAATAAACTAAGCAAAGCTTGTACTGTATGTTATGGGAGCCAGATAGCTGATATTACATTAATGGATTAAGAGCCCGTAAACCCCAGACCTTCGTTATTTTAACAAAGCTGAAAGTTTGTCAGCGCATGCTTTCAACACAGGTAAGAACGATTTACCATTGTGAAGTTTGGGACATTCTAGCTTTGGCAGAAATAGATCATCGTCATCAGCCTGTGTACTTTCACTGCTCGACATATGCCTCTCCTGTGATACGCCACTCAGCCGGATCTTCGGTCTTACTTCTCCAACTGCCACCTTTCGAACATCGTCACTCCATCTAGTCTCAGGGCGTCCTACACTTCGTTTGCCGATTCGCGGTCTTCAGTTTAGAACCCGTTTGCTCCAATAGATATCGGCTCTGCAACAGATGTGACCGGCCCACTGCCACTTCAGTTTGCTAATACGTTGAGCTATGTCGATGACTTTAGTTCTCTGACGAATTACTTCATTGCGGATGCAATCCCTCAGAGAAACCCCAAGCATAACCCTTTCCAGAGCTTGCTAAGCGACTTTGAGCTTACGGACCATTTTCACTGCCAGTGTCCTAGTTTCAGCACTGTAGGTCATAATAGGTAGTTCGCACTATCAGGATCAATTTGGATAACACCAAAGTAATGTGCAACGAGTTCGTTGCTCCGGTCGATTGCTGTAAATGGAATCACTCTTGAAATTGTACAAAAATACGTTTACCTAGGGCAGACGCTCGAAATAGGTAGAGGTAACTAGAGAGTGAGGCTATGAGAAGAATCCAGTTGGGCTGGGCAGCATTTGGAAAATTTCGTCGAGACTTCTCGTCGCCCATCCCACAAAGCCTCAAGACAAAAGTGTTCCGGAGGCCGATGCGTTGAGAAGCGTTAGCCAGGCTGTCCAGCATACACTGCAAGTTCTCCAGTAACTCTGCCATTATGACGATGTCGTCCGCAAATCGTAGGTGAGAGATGTACTCGCCATTGATATTTAGGCCTTTCTTAACCCAATCCAGCCTCTTAAACGTATCCTCTAGCACGTTTGATACCAATTTTGGGGAAATTACGTTAAGCAGTACATATGAAATGGTGATCTAAATATGTCAAATTTTAAAGTCCAATATTTTGGTATTACCTACTAGTACGAAGATCCGGCTGCATAATCTCTACGCTCATCGCGTAGCTAATCAAATTCACATTTTAACATACATTTATGATAAGGAGAATACATTGATAATAGGATGCCAGTCAATAAGTGGCCGCAAGTAATTTTAATTAAAATAATGTTAATCAATTTTTCAAAAAAACATTCGTTCACATATTTTTTAAATATAATATCATCCACATCATAGCAATGTATGTAAAGAATTCGAAAATCGATAGGTGCCGTTGTACACTCGGCCACAACTACTTCGCAGCCAGGTGTAAACAGGTAATATTTTGGTGTATTTATATTATACGTTCATGACGTATACTCATATTTTTGATACTAAATTAAAGCTAATATTTTTACCTTTTTACACCTGGCTGCGAAGTAGTTGCGGCCGAGTGTGCAACGGCACCCATTGATTTTCGAATTATTTACATACATTTCTATGATGTGGATGATATTTTATTTAAATAAAGTCGCCAAGTGCGGGTTAGACTCGCTCATGAAGGGTTCCGTTGCAGCAAGTAACATGATATACATAGTACAAATAGTTCTGGTAGTTCGTTGTAGCTTTGATCGAAGTTTCAATAATAGTGTATTTATGACGTACTAAAAAAAAACTACTTATCAGATCGAGTTCAAACTAATTTTCGTTGGTAGTTTACATAGTAATGTACATCATATATTTTTTTTAGTTTTTTCATTATCTTACTTTAGAAGTTAGAGGGGGGGGACACACATTTTACCACTTTGGAAGTGTGTCTCGCGCAAACTATTCCGTGTATACGAAAATGATTTTAGAAACCTCAATATCATTTTTGAAGACCTATCGATAGACACCCCACATGTGTAGGGATGATGAAAAAAAAAATTTTGAGTTTCAGTTCTCAGTGTGGGGGGCAACCCTAATTTTTCTTTTTTTTAAATTTTTTTGTTCAAATCTTAATGCGGTTCACAGAATACATCTACTTACCAAGTTTCAACAGTGTAGTTCTCATACTTTCGGCAAAAAGTGGCTGTGACATACGGACGGACAGACAGACAGACAGACATGACGAATCTATAAGGGTTCCGTTTTTACGTTTTACGGAACCCTAGAAATAAGTAGACGAATTTTTTTGGAAAATTAATTAATATTAATTTAATTAAAATTACTTGCGGCCACTTACTGAATGGCAACCTATTATCAATGTATTCTCCTAATCATAAATGTATGTTCAAATGTGAATTTGATTAACTACGCGATGAACATAGAGATTATGCAGCCGGATTTTAGACCATACGTTCAAAATCACACATTCATTGCCAGATACTTAACATCGTTGTAACTATTTGCTCCTAATGTTTTTGGGATTATAATTCTACTTACGGTAAAGTATATCAGCTGATTCTTATTTATAATGTTTGGGTAATAAAATTGAATTAGTCGTGCATAAGATAATGTACCAGTGACCACATTGAATGTTTTCCAGCTAATTGCAAACTTCTAGCTCTGCATTGAAGAGAAGATTATGAGGACAAAACTTCGTAACAAGCTTAAATTGCGTGGACACAGAGCTGATTGCAATTCTCGTGTGCAATAATTCCACCGACACCAGCGCTAATACTTTTACTGAGAGGGTTAGGTTTAGGAACTTTTCGGATTCCACACAATTTTCTTTTGCGCAAGTCACAGTATCCTGAATAAGGGTTCAACAAGCCGTTTGAACAAACATGGTTTGATCACGAGCTTCTCTTCAATAAAATTGGAGCAGCTTTTGCGGAGTAAGAACGATCTTGGGTTACAAGTAGGTTTCGACTTAAACTGACCCTTATTCTGACATTGAACGTTCCTAGACTTCACAGAGTTGAAAAATAGTAGACCAGGAAAACATGATTTTTTTAATTGTATCGCTCGTCGACGTTTGTAGTACAACAAATAGTGCCTCACAGTTTCACTGACGTAATTCCTGTCGTTTTCTTGCGATAAAAATAGCTTGTGTTATTTCAGACTATAAAATATATAAGTATACGGGTTCGAAATTTTAATCTGCTCCGTTCGATTGTTTCGACGTGATTGATCAACAAACATCCAAATCTAATGATCAAAAAAAATCTTATTACTTTATACCATAAAATTTATCAACCGACCAACTAGGTTGTTGGTTAAAAATAAAAATTACTAACCGACCAACTAGGTGGACAGCGTGGTTGGTCGGTTGGTAATAGACGTTCTATTATACTACATAGGTCTCTTGGTGGTTCATTTGACCCATACATTTTGTTCGCTCTATGGCGCTTGTCAGCCATATTGCCGCGGAGCATGTTGCGGGATTGATTTTTTGCTTCCGTGCACAGTCTCTTACAAAATAGCATAGAGTTCTGGGGGTGTTCTGCGGATTGGCTGCGCGCTTTCAGAATCTTCTTTCAGAAAATTCCGTGAGATGCGCATATTGACCGTGCCGTGCATGGTGATACTGCAGGCGACGCTGTACGCCTGGGACCACCTGGATGAGTACCCGCGCCTGCGCATCGCGCCGCCCGCGCGCGTTCTGTGCGCGCCCGAGCGTCGTCTCACGAAGGAGTCCAGACAGCTGCACGTGTTAACGATGGAGGTCTATAACCGCATCCGGACGATATTAAAGATGCTCCATCTCGAGAATCATATTATAAGATACGAATGAAAAAGTGGCTTGTGGAAAAAAGTTTCTACAGCATTGGCGAAATGATACCCGGATAATATAAATGTGTACGTAATATTCAAGTAATTATTAATTGTACTCTGTTGACATTAATTTTGAATTTTAAATGTAATGTAAACTACATATATTTCATTGTAATTTTAAATGTAATGTAAAGAACATTGACATTGATTGATTTGACATGTAATTTTGGATTTTAATTGTAACATAATTTAATTGACATGTAATTTTGGACTTTAATTTAATTGATATGTTATTTGTATAATTTTATTGAATTGACATGTTACTTGTATTTATTATTAATTTGGAATTGTAATTATTGTTTGGTATCCTTTAATATGACATGTAACTACTCGTTATCAATAAAAGAGTATGAGTATGAAGAGAAAAATCAGGAGGGGTTTTGGGACCATTTTAAACCTCATCTAGTGCTAATCCGATTTCGTCTGTTAAGTCGATCACTACTGGTTGGGATTCCGCTAGTAATCGACTCGACATCGTCATTTGCCACCTCCCGGCCTAGAGCCTCCACAACGGCCACGTTTTTGTCCCTAATGTCTATTTGTAGATTGAACTCTCGAATGGTCTTTGCTCATGCAGCCAACGCTCGCCATACAAACCGACCGATAGCGTCGAGTCGTCGGTGTCGTCAGCGTAGTACATATGTGAAAGGTGTGCCGTGAAATTGGAATAACCGCATGGGGCACGCTCTCTACGCTCTCGTTTAATTACGATGGCCGGTCATCGTATGTTTATGTTATATATTCTCATGGAGAGAGTCAAGGTCATTATCAATAACGCTACTCCAGTGCGGGTTGGTGGATGACACATGACCTCGAAATATTCTAGGAAGTAATCAATTTCCGCTCGAAATTTTGTTTTCACCTATGGTTGACCTAAAGCCAGTGGCGCTGAAAAATGTGTATAAATAATAATAGTAAAGCCTTTTTAATTTCCATGCTCATTACATTGATGTGTACTACCAATTGTGTGAAAAAGTATGTTTAGAGCGTGGCTCCTCTCCGGATATAGGCCGCCTCCAACATTAGTAAACAGGGTCTGTTCCATAATTTCCGTCCTATATTTTTCGTAGTCTTTCCTAACATTTTGTTTGTAATCGTAAATACTGAAGATAACTGTTATAGACTACAACAGGCCCGTGAACAAAATTAATGGATCCTATAAACCACCAGGAGACCTATGTAGGATGATAGAAGGGTATAAAATAATAGCATTCAGCACTATGCCGGAACTTTTAAGCTGTCCAACTGAGTGCAGGTGAAGATAGGGGGTTGCAACCCTCTTTTCTTCTTGATTTTTGTTCGACGTTGCGGAATAATGGATTAAACTAGGTATTTAAACCATAAGCAATGTAAATTTTAGTTCTTTGATTATTTTTAGTGTCGAAAAAAATTTATTTTTTTCTTGTATATTACATTTTCATGGTAAGTTCGGACATTTGATTTTGTACGGCATTGATTCCATACAGTTTCAATACCTCTTCTAATCCATTATTCCACAATGCCGTACAAAAATCATGTGACATGGAGAAAAGATCGAGGGATGCAACCCCCTATCTTCACCTGAACTCAGTCGGACGGCTTACAAATGCATACATAGTCCTGAATCTTATTATTTTATATCCTTCTATCATCCTACATAGGTCTCCTGGTAGTTCATATGACCCATACATTTTGTTCACGAGTCTATAGTCTAGTAACGATTTTAAGAAATGTAATTATTTAAAAACGACTATCTAACTTAATTGTTGATAATACCTACTCCTTATTCAATACCTAAGAATAGGTTGGCTTTAAATTAAGCCCCCATTATCATCAGCTTAATTCCAGTCCTAGGCAGGACGGAGTTGCATATTTTAACTGCGCCATAGCCCGAGACTGAATGGTTCTCTTATCGGCAAAATTTACATAATACCTACACGCCAGCGAGCGCTTTTGATATTACACCACAGATTATCGCCCCTGAGCCGACGTCTTTGCCGAGCTCGATGAGATTCTAGGTAAGCTTGCGTAGATGTACATTAACGGAGAAGGGAAATAAACTGACTCAATCAAAACGATATTCTCTTGGGAGAATCGAGACGATTTTGTTTACAGTGACAGAGTGACGGGATGGAAAACATAATATGTGTCTGGTGATCAGCAACCCCATAAACGTTCTCACTACTGAGGTTCAGGCTCTTCTCTAAGAAGGATAAAGTCTAGATCATAATCCACCACGCTGGCGCTGCGCTGGCTCATTGCATATGTTTTCTTACGATGTTTTCCTTCAACGTTTTAAGTTAGGGGCATTTCTTACATGCCTTCAAATAGGCAGTGTTTAATTGAACCAGGTACCCTGTATCGGCAGTTGCTGTTCTTCCTAGACTATGTAGATCAGAAGTAACTTCAACGGGAAACAAGCAAGGTGGTAAGCAATACACCTATTAGTATCATAAGCCCTTTATATCACGCAGTTTTTGGAACCTGAATCGATACAATCTTTACCTAGCACTACATTATGCTCGTCACCCACAGATGATCTGTCTCTGTTCCCTGTAAGTTATTCCTAAGCTCTTCAAGTTGATTGAAAATGACATCTGGATATTACTGCTCGGTGATAGAATAACTAACAAAGGAAACATCCCAGATTCTAAAAAAAATCTTTTACAGACTATTTTCCATTATAGTTGTCCCATAGTTTCGCTTAGTTTATGATTGTTTACTTATTGGGATACATTTTATCAAAGTGTAATTACACTTTGCTATACTTTAAATTCCTCCGAGGTGGAACAATTATTATGTGTCTTACTGTTACTCACCTAAATAACATTGAATTCGAGGTAATGAAGTGGTCATATGTTTTGTCCTGTGATTCGTACATACGGTCATACTCGTACTTGACATTATTAACACTTCGTATCTCGAAAACTACTTGACTGATTATGATTATACTAGTACTACGCCTTCTAAGACTAAATAATATTACAAATTGTCACTTAAAGCAAGTTGCTGAAAATCTGGAAACAAATATAAGCTCAAGAAATTTAATATATATTTCAACCCACATAGACTAACGTCTATGCATATTATGCAGTCATAATCCTATAATATCATTACCTACTAAATTGCTTTGAATATGGACGTTACCTACTAATAAAAAATACAAAATTAATCATTGCTCAAAATAATTTATTTATTTGGACGCATAATTTGTTTCTACAAAACACATCAATTGGAAGAAAGAAAAGAGTTAGCATTGAACATTTTCAGGCCAATCACAAGTTTGTTTTTCAGCATTGAAGAGCAAGCCGGCAGGGCAAATGCGCTGGATAGCAATTCCTTTCTCACACAGGTAAAATTCATTACACTTTTCTTCATGAGGAATTAAACTGATTTCCGAGGTGCATGTTTTGAAGCTCGTTACTCGAGGAAGTTTTCTTCCAGCGCATTGGACATTTTGAGCCCAGTCACATACTTGTTTTTCAGAGTTGAAGTAAAGACCAGATGGGCAAGTTTTGGCAATAATAGTACTGCCATCCTCACAGAAGTAAAATTGATTGCAATTTTCGTGGGGCATCAAAATATCATCATCAGGGCTGCATGATCTGACACTGGTAATTAGAGCTGATTTCTTTCCGATACATTGCTCGTTATGAGCCCAATCACACGCCTGTTTTTCAGCGTTAAAGAAGAGACCGTGGGCGCAAGTCAAAGGGATGGTAATGCCATTTTTACACAAGTAAAATTCGTTACAGTTCTCCTCATGAGGGATTAAGCTATTTTCTGAGCTGCAAGTTTTAAAGCTAGTAACATGTGCTATTTTTCTTCCGAAACATTGAACATTATCAGACCAGTCACATACTTGTTTCTCGGCACTAAAGGCCAGACCAGGAGCACAAGCATGGAGAATAGAGGCACCGTCTTTGCATAAATAATATTGATTACAGTTTTGTTCATGAGGTATCAAGCTGTTCTCTGGTCCACAAGCCTTGATGTTTGTAGCTTTGGTTTTCTGACCATTACACTGAACATTCTGAGGAAAGTCGCAAACTTGTAATTCTGCGTTAAATAGAAGGCCAGGAACGCAGGACTGTTCCAGAAATTGTCCATTTAGACAGAAGTAAAATTGATCGCAGTTTTCATGAGGCAGAAGTTTAAAAGAGTTTGGAGAGCAGACCGATCTTCCTATTTCTTTTCCGTGCGCTAGTGCAAACGCACAAGAGATTATAATCAAAGCCGCTCCTGAAATACATTTTGGTAATTTAATTAAGATTACAGATCAATAGAGTTTGTTTTATATTTCATTACAAAATTAATAAAATGAATTGTGATTTACAACATTCTAGAACTCAAGCTTGTTGTGTTTGGTTCTTTTTTTATGATATAAACATTTTTTGTTTGGAAATATGTAATATATATGTAATTATAGCCATTTTCTGTTATTGTCTCAGCATGTTAAACTATTAGAGTAAGATCCCAGAGCTCCCAGGCGTCACCTATTTTCTGATGAATAAAATGTGGACGATTGAGTAGAGTTAGTAAGTACTAAGATCACATGCTTACTCGCTAACTTGCTTAGACGGCCAATTTTGAGATATGGGGTAATGTAGGTACATACAAACATTACTTACTTCACGTATTTTCTAATAAGTGATTTTCTCGTATGTTGTAGGCAATAAATATCCTTAAAAACAAGGTCTCAATACTCCCAGACACTTTCCGTCGGCCGTTTTGCTTAACAACTCCAAAATAATAATTTAACTTTACTTAAATTATCATGCTCCATTTGTAAATATGTTCGTCAGACAACTATTTTAAAGGAAATATCTACTTCAAATTGAGTTTAGGGGATGATTGGCCCCTTAGATTCGTCTGTCTTATTGGAAAAAGGTTTAAAATAATTGTCTGAGAACATATTTACAATTGGAGTATGAGAATTTAAGTGAAGTAAGTTATTATTTTGGAGCTGTTAACCAAAACGGCCGACGGAAAGTGTCTGGTAGTTTTGGGACCTTGTTTTTAAGGATATTGCCTACAACATACGTGAAAATCACTTATTAGAAAATACGTGAAGTAAGTAATGTTTGTATGTACCTTCATTACCCCATATCTCAAAATTGGCCGTCTAAGCAAGTTAGCGAGTAAGCATGTGTTTTTAGTACTTACAAACTCTACTCAATCGTCCACATTTCATTCATCAGAAAAAAGGTGACGTCTGGGAGCTCTGGGATCTCGGACTATATTAGTTAGATGGAAATAACAGCATTTACTTTTGAAGTTTCTAGAATATTCGCGGGATTTAAGCTGCCAATTGATTCTCAATTATGGTTTCACATTCGAACTTTAATTTTTGAGTCCTAAATTGAAAAATAAACTTTATGATGGTTTGAGCATTTAATGGATGCAAGAATGTTAATGTTTTTAAACAACATAACGTATGTACCTTTCATGTTTTTTTTCGGTTTCGTCAATGGTCGACTGCTACACAAACTGTCGTTGGATGCTCAAATTCAAACTATTTATACTAGTTTTGTAATGGATTACTTCTAAAATTCTAAAGATTAGATCAGACTAGATCACAAGGTAATCAATTATATCGATTTTATAATCAAGTTTGAGGAACTTTAGCCAAGTGTGGGATTTCCAGATATTGGAGATAGTACACGTAATACCTAGTGCTGGCGAAGGATTTGCTGACGATGTTGTCATAATAATAATAATAATAAATAATAAATAATAATAATAATCGGTGAACTGGCTGCGCTTCGGGGACCTCTTCGGAGAAACCGAGGGTTTTGCCTGTGCAATTGCGGACGAAGTTATCAAGACGAACAATTACCGGAAATACATAATGAAGGACGGTACGGTCGACATTTGTCGGGCATGCCGCCGTCCAGGCGAATCGCTTCGTCATGTTATTTCCGGTTGTTCGCATCTTGCTAACGGCGAGTACTTGCACAGACATAACCTAGTAGCCAGGATCATCCACCAGCAACTTGCTCTTCAGTACTGCCTTGTCGAGTCCGAGGTGCCGTACTATAAGTACGCACCTCTGCCAGTTCTCGAAAATGGTCGTGCGTTGCTCTACTGGGACCGCTCTATCATCACGGACAGGACTATTGTCGCCAATAAGCCTGATATCATGCTGGTAGACCGGTTTCAACGCCGGGCTATGATCATCGATATCACCGTTCCACATGACGAGAACCTCGTGAAAGCCGAGAAGGACAAGCTTAGCAAGTACCTTGACTTGGCTCACGAGGTTACCGCCATGTGGGATGTTGATTCGACGATCATAGTCCCAATAGTCGTGTCAGCAAACGGCCTTGTAGCGAAAAGTCTCGACCAACATCTCAAGAGACTTTCGCTAGACGGTTGGATCAAGGGTCAGATGCAGAAGGCGGTCATCCTCGACACAGCACGCATCGTCAGGAGGTTCCTCAGTCTGCAGCCCTAACCACCGGTAGCTTGGGCCCTGCCCCGCTGCTGGCGGCAAACTAGGTTTAGGTTTTTATAATTTTTTTTTTGTTGTTTTATATATAAATATTGTAAAAACTTAGGCTTAAGAAAGGAAATAAATACGTACATAATAATAATAATAATAATGTTAACACGGTCAAGAACGAGAAACGTAGCGGATACAAACGCACAACCGTCACCAACCCGTGTCCCGTCACCACCGGATTCGTCGTCGGAGGACGAAGTCTTTTTGACTCCCCGCGACACAACTACTTCGACAAGTGACGAGGATGCGGTGCGGACCCCGCCGCCAACGAGACCTGGACGACGTGGCCGTCCGCCGCTGCCGGCACGCTTGGGGCCTGTGAGACAACCTGCCTCGCGCCCGGCCCCCGCTACCGGTGGTGTAGTGCGTCGCATGAGATGGACTCGAGAAATCAACGAGAACTGCATGCGCGCCTATTACGGGGCTACAGAAGGAGGAACTAACCTGACCGCGTACTGTGCCAGGATGTTACTTCTGTTTCAGGCCCTTGAACCAACCGTCGCCGTATCCGCACAACGACTTTCAGATCAAGTTCGAGCCATTCGCCGGTGCAAGCTGCTGGATGACTCGACACTTGATCGGCTACGCCTGGAGGAACAACATACTCGCCCAGCTTCTGCCTTGTCCCGGGATCCGCCCGCCGCATCGTCGGCTCTGACACTGGCCTCAGTGCCAGCGTCAGTGGCGACACTTGCAGCGCCGGCCGACCCCGACATCGAGGAGGAAGACTCGGCGAGTAGTAATGTATCTGACCAGGTAAGAGGGCAACTGAGGAGTGCTTTGGAAGACGCGATATTCAAATATCGACTCACACCCAACTCTAGGCCGCGCTTACCACGTTTACCCACCCATAAACGGAATTTAGCTTTGATGGGAGCCCTGAATACTTTGCTAGTGCCCTTCCTAGGTACTAGCAAAGATTTGACTGATACCCACTCTATTCTCTACTGTGGTGCTATCGCGGCGTGTCGCGTTGCACGTGTCAAGTTTCCAGACACTGACCGTACAACGCGAACCGCCGGAGATGCACCCGCATGGCAAATGCGAATAGAACGGCGTATCAGCACATTCAGGACTCTTATAGCAAAGCTAATCTGCTTCAGTCAGGGGAACAGTCGTCCCCGAGTCATGCGTTTCGTGACACAGGCATTCGCTGGGACTGGTATCAGTCCCCAGCACTACCTAGCCAATGTTACGGAACGCATTGACTATCTGAAGCAGAAAGTTTATGCGTGGGCAAACCGTATTCGCCGCTACAGAGAGCGTGTGAGTCGATATCGGCAAAATCGCGACTTCCAAAGTGATCAAAGGAAGGTGTATAGAAACTGGGAGGGAACTAGTCGACGTGTGAGCGATGGGCAGCTACCGGATGCCAGCGCTACGAAAAACTTCTGGCGCAGCATCTGGTCGGTGCCTGTCGAGCACACAGAGGGAACTTGGATGCGTGTTGTCGAGCGTGCGTGTGAGTCTATCGAAACCATGGAGTCTGTTTCAATAGACTTCGAAGACGTTGGTTGTGCTATCCGGACGGCTCAGAACTGGAAAAGTCCTGGGCCGGACGGATTGCACAACTTCTGGATAAAGTGGTTTCGATGCTCACATGAGCGTTTGGCAACACAATTCCAAGAAGCCCTCGAGACGGGTTCTCTTCCCAGTTTCATGACCACCGGAGTCACCTTCCTGCTCCATATGTCTGGTAGTACCACGGAACCAAAGAACTACAGACCCATCACATGCTTGCCTACCATCTATAAGCTGCTTACATCCATTCTGAGAGCAAAAATTAACGCGCATATTGTCGCAAATAACGTTTTGGCCTCCTCTCAGAATGGATGTAAGATTGGGTCCCGTGGTACTAAGGAGCTGCTCCTCATTGACACGACCATTTGCCAACAAGTCAAACAAAACAAGGGAGCCCTCTCCGCTGCTTGGATTGACTATAAGAAGGCCTATGACGCGGTGCCCCATTCGTGGCTAGAAAGAGTTTTAGAGTTGTTCAAAATAAATCCAACTCTAAAACTTTTTCTAAGCAAATGCATGGGACAGTGGGTCACAGTCCTTCGTCAACCAGGTAGCATAGACAGGTCGTTTGTTTCGGAGGACTTGATAAAGATTGAAAGGGGAATATTTCAGGGAGACAGTCTGAGTTCCCTATGGTTCTGTCTAAGTCTGAATCCTCTCAGCACCCTGCTGAGAGATTCAGAATTAGGCTATCGTCTTCGTAGAGGAGGTGAGGTTATATCTCATTTGTTGTACATGGACGACCTCAAACTTTTTGCACCGAAACGCCAAGACTTGTTGGAGCTATTAAAAACCACAGAGGTTTTTAGTAACGCCATCAAGATGGAGTTCGGTGTCGACAAGTGTGCGGTCATGCATGTACAGCGAGGGAAAGTAGTAAATTCAGAGAATTTACAACTTTCCGAGACTATAACTCTCAGATCCCTCTCCGAAGACGAGACCTACAAATATCTCGGTATGTCACAGTCGTTGGGTATATCAGCAGATGACATTAAGAAATCGGTGAAGGAGCGTTTCTTTTGCCGGCTGACAAAAGTACTTAAAAGTCTTTTGTCAGGCGGTAACAAGTCGCGAGCCTTCAACGGTTGGGTAATGCCTCTGCTGATATACTCCTTTGGCATACTGAGATGGACTCAGACTGAGCTCGACGCCCTGGATAGAAAGGTCCGTCAACTGCTCACAACACACCGCATGCTACACCCGCGCTCGTCTGTTATGAGACTGTATATCCCGCGGAAATGGGGGGGTCGAGGCTTACTAAATGCCAAGAACCTTCACAACCGCGAGATATGCAGTCTCAGGGATTATTTCCGCAACAGCGAGTCCGGGATGCATCGCGATGTTGTGGCAGTTGACAGGAGCTTCACGCCTCTTTCATTGGCAAACGAGAACTGGCGCAAACCATCGGTGCTCAGCACTGATGATCGCAAGGAAGTATGGAAGAGCAAGGAGCTGCACGGGCGATTCTATCGGGCCCTGACGGGACCCGATGTGAATCTGCTCGCTTCGGTGAACTGGCTGCGCTTCGGGGACCTCTTCGGAGAAACCGAGGGTTCTGCCTGTGCAATTGCGGACGAAGTTATCAAGACGAACAATTACCGGAAATACATAATGAAGGACGGTACGGTCGACATTTGTCGGGCATGCCGCCGTCCAGGCGAATCTCTTCGTCATGTTATTTCCGGTTGTTCGCATCTTGCTAACGGCGAGTACTTGCACAGACATAACCTAGTAGCCAGGATCATCCACCAGCAACTTGCTCTTAAATACTGCCTTGTCGAGTCCGAGGTGCCGTACTATAAGTACGCACCTCTGCCAGTTCTCGAGAACGGTCGTGCGTTGCTCTACTGGGACCGCTCTATCATCACGGACAGGACTATTGTCGCCAATAAGCCTGATATCGTGCTGGTAGACCGGTCTCAGCGCCGGGCTGTGATCGTCGATATCACCGTACCACATGACGAGAACCTCGTGAAAGCCGAGAAGGACAAACTAAGCAAGTACCTTGACTTGGCTCATGAGGTTACCGCCATGTGGGATGTTGATTCGACGATCATAGTCCCAATAGTCGTGTCGGCAAACGGCCTTGTAGCGAAAAGTCTCGACCAACACCTTAAGAGACTTTCGCTAGACGGTTGGATCAAGGGTCAGATACAGAAGGCGGTCATCCTCGACACAGCGCGCATCGTCAGGAGGTTCCTCTCTCTGCAGCCCTAACCACCGGTAGCTTGGGCCCTGCCCCGCTGCTGGCGGCTATCTAGGTTTAAGTTTTTATAATGTTTTTATGTTCTTTTATATAAATATTGTAAAAACTGAAATTTAAGAAACGAAATAAATACGTGGATAATAATAATAATAAATATTGGTGGACAATTCACACACAACACCATCTGACCCCAAACTAAGCAAAGCTTGTATGATGGCGGCCAGATAGCTGATATAATACTTATATAATTTTAAATACATACTTATTATACATAGAAACACCCAGACACAGTGCAAACATTTGAATTCATCACACAAATATTTGCACTGGGTGGGAATCGAACCCACGACCCTCGGCTTCGCAGGCAGAGCTACTACCCACTACGCCACGAGGCCAGTCAATAATAGCTTATGGCCATGACAATTATTACTGAAACTGATACCTATTTTAATAGTGTCACGTTGCATTACGTAGTTAATCACACATACGCATACCATTCGTTTTTTTTAAATAAAAGAGTAACAAATCCTGAAAGTCCTGTGCCTGAGTGAAAGCACCACGCCTGTTCGTAACCAAACAGTGATACAAAGCTATTTTAACGTGAAGAGTTCAAGTTATTGTCTTGCACTGCTCTATGTGATTTACGGTGATTCTCTGTGATTGATTGGTGATCTATTTACCTTGTAATTGTCTAATCGAAACACAGTAATTAACTAACTAACTAAGGAAAACTTACACAATAAAGAATTTGCTTACATGATACTTGTATTATAAGACAATAGTTAACACGTATTACAAAATTGTAAGCTATTCAGTAAGAAGAGAACTCTGTTTCCCACACTAGTCCACTCCTGTGTCGGGGGAGACAGCGCATAATAATATATTTTATACAAAATCAAAATGTGAACAATGTAAAATTGGTAAACATAAGGTTGATTTTTGCAATTATTATTTAATGTATAGTCGCTTTGTTTTTTAAAATTAAAAACATAGCGACTATATAAACATGGATGTGCCCTCCGAAACTCCAGGCGCACGGAGTTATGTTATTATTGGGAAGAGTGAGCTCACTCTTTCCGTTTTAGTCTATTGTAAGAAGCGGTGAACGCCGGACGTTTATACCTATCGCTATTCGTTATCAAAGCCAAAATAAGTAGAACCGCAACATACCTCGCCACTTGCGATTCTAGGGGTCAAGTAGATTGGAAGTTGTAAACAACTCACGCTATACGTATAGACGCAGTTTGTCAACAATTCTAAGGTGCTCAGGGCAAATATTTTGATTTATATCGATGCTTCTCATTATCTGCCCGTACTCATCCACAGCGGGGCAGAGACCCCTGCCATAACATGCCACTGAACCTGAGCGCGTAGCACCGTAGCGTTTCTCGGTACTGCAAGTCTACTACGAAGTCCGATAAGCGATACATCGGCCGAACTTATGGACTTTTCCTTCCTCGATAGACAATCGGTCGGTTGATCAAACTAGCCGTTTCGTTCGATCCGACTCTCATCCGACCTAAGTCTATAACTTCCGACCGAGATGTATCGATCCGAATGTTTTTCGTGGTAGGCTACAGATCTGATTCAGCTGTCGGTCGAATCCGATCATTTGGAGTTTGTTTTCGTAGTAGACCTGCTGATCCTAAGTCTTCCGTTCCAATCGTCATCTTTTAGTCTCAGGACGCTCTTAGCTAGTCTGAAATCTAGTTGCCAAAGAGTATAAAGCTACTTGAGTCTTTGGGTGAGACGATTCATGATGAATATCGAAACCAACTTAATCATATGCATTGCTAAAAATCATATATCTTTTTAGAACTATCAAGAAATTGATAGTTCTAAAAAGATAACATATTACGCTTTTTTATTAAAATAAGACAACCACGCTTAAGTGCCATGTCTTTGAAGTTCTTCCAGTGAAGAGGAATAGTATTATGCAGTTCCTGAAGCTCTTTCAATACAACCCTTCAAGAATTCAGTTGTAATTCTGTCCTCACTTTACCATTTTAAAGTTGCCCAAAAGTCCTTATGAATTCATCTAGACTAACTAACAATCGTATGAATTACAATTACTTTACATCCTAACTTATAATAGGTACACATAAATACCAAAATACAGAATTCAAGATTAGCAGAACCAGTCAAGAATTAAAATATTATGTATTGAGCATCCCAAAGGCTTACTGTATTGTTATGCTTTCGCTATCGCGTTGTGTGTAAAAACATGGAATAGCAACAACATCATGTTTGATGGTTAACCACCGTATTCCAAAAATGTACCTACTGAAGACTTCCGCAAGTCAAACACAGTTTAATTTTTCTAGTCAGATCATCTCGTGGCCGTTTAAATAAAACACTCTGATATTGGTTAGTTTCTTTTATTCAAATGAAAATGATAAAAGAGAGCAACAATCAACAACAGTTTCATTTTAGTTAGGACGATAGTGTAGGTATATGGTACATAACTTTTGTGTAACGACATTGCCTTTCCAACCGAAGCACAGTGATGCTTGCACAAATAATACCGTACTATAAAAATATACTCAATTTTAATTGATACATCATACAAGGCTATTCTACGCTAGCGAGTATTCTCTGAGGTAGTCAGCCTACCTGTGTGCCATAGAATATAATCCTTATGATAGAGGATCCTGTCCATAGAATTATGCAATACTGCACCTGTTTCTACCTTTTTAGAGTGGTAATAGTTGGGTTTTAAGAACATTTTTATGATGCAGATTTTACAGTGATACAATATAATACCGTACATAAATAAGATTAATATACTTCTAGATTCTACCATTTGACTTATAGGCTTGTAACAACAAGAATAAAACACCAAAGCAAATTTTAAATCTTAGATATTTTGACGAAGGTATATTAACTAAATGCTAGCAACGCCTCGCGGTTTCACTCGCGCAGTTCCCGTTCTCGTTATTTTTCGTGATAAAATGTGCTATGTGCTACTCGTATTTCACAATACATTCTGTGTTCCAAATTTCAACCCATTGCGTTGAAACATTCCGACGTGATTGAGCAACAAACATAAAAACTTTCCCATTTATGGTATTAGTAGGTTATAGTAGCATTCATTAAAAAAAATTAGGAATAGTTTATTGCATGGTGCGCCTATCGATTTATAAAACACTAGCGGCCCGCTCCGGCTTCGCTCGAATAATAACCTAGATATCAACTGCAGCGTCATCTGCCGTAGCCTATGTTACTCGGGAATAATGTAGCTTTCCAAAGGTGAAAGAATTTTTGAAATCGGTCCAGTAGTTTCGGAGCCTATTCATTACAAACAAACAAACAAACAAATCTTTCCTCTTTATAATATTAGTATAGAAAACTTCATTTCGCAAGCCATTTACGCTCACATAACTGCTTCTTACAAGGCTCGGCGAGTACAAAAATGTCGAGAAGGGCAATATTTTATCCTATGAAACCAAAGACAATTATTTGATCTGCAACACGCACTAAACATTCACCTAAACTAACAGTTTAGATGGGTTCAGGTTAAGTTAAATTTTCCCAACGGCAATTAAATAAAACTTAATCTAGTTGCCAAACTTTCGTATTTATAATATTAATCATAACATGGTGATTGACAGTGCTTATTTCTATGATAACTAGTTTGCCGAAAGTGAGACGAACAGTATTAAAGTTATGCGGTATTTTAGAGAACTCGGCTGAAGTTATACAAATTAACAGTAAGGAAACTTTGACTTCAAATTCAATCAGTTTTCAAACACGTGTACATTTACTAGGCATACTAAGAGCCGTGTTACTGTTTGTTGTATCCTATCCTACGTTTTATCTTATATATAAAATTCTCGTGTCACAGTGTTTGTTTCCTTACTCCTCCGAAACGGCTTTACTGATTTTAACAAAATTTTATATGCATATTCAGTAGGTCTGAGAATCGGCTAACAGCTATTTTTCATACCCCTAAGTGACAACGGTTGTTCAGCCCAAATTTTTTTTTTTTAATTTTCGGACAAAATTTTTTGTTTTTATTTTTTTATAATGTGGCGTTAAAAAATACATACAACCCTACATTTTTACCCTTTTATCACCAACCAACCCCTACTTTTTATAGCCATTTTAGTAATTTAATCATTTTTCATCCCGATCGATAACTGATCAATTATAGTCTTTTTAGGGTTCCGTAAAACGTAAAAACGGAACCCTTATAGATTCGTTATGTCTGTCTGTTTGTCTGTCTGTCCGTCCGTATGTCACAGCCACTTTTTGCCGAAACTATAAGAACTACACTGTTAAAACTTGGTAAGTAGATGTATTCTGTGAACCGCATTAAGTTACAAAAATTAAAAAATAATAAAAAATAGGGGTGCCCCCCATACTTAGAACTAAAACTCAAATATTTTTTTTCATCAAACCTACACGTGTGGGGTGTTTATCGATAGGTCTTCAAAAATTATGTTGAGGTTTCTAAAATATTTTTTGTCTACACTGAATAATTTGCGCGACAGACACTTCCAAAGTGGTAAAATGTGTGTATGTGTCAACTTCTAAAATAAGAGAATGATAAAACTAAACAAAATATATGATGTACATGCAAACTACCAACGACAATTGGTTTGAACTCGATCTGATGAGTAGTTTTTTTTAGTACGTCATAAATACTTGGCTGTTTTTATTTGTAAATGTTTTTCACTCTATTTCGATTAAAATTTCCCGAAGCTTATGTGGTAAATCTAAAATCTATAATATTAAAATGAATCACAAAATGTGTTGGTAAGCGCATCACTCAACAACGCCTTCGTTGAAGTCCAAGGATGGTTTTTACGGCGAGAGAAAAAAGAATAACTGCCGAGAAAACTCTAAAAACAGCCCTTTTCTTTTTCCCATACAAACGTTTTCTAACTAAAATGTTATGGCAATTTGAGCTTTATTGCTATTGAATATAGTTCATATTAAATGAAGTGCTTTCCCATACAAACGTTTTCTAACTAAAATGTTAAGGCAATTTGAGCTTTATTGCTATGAAATAAAGTTCATATTAAATAACAGGCACTCGCTTATGTCTAAGCAATATATGTGTGTTCCTAACGTCAAGGAGTCAATTTGCACTTTATTCCCGCTGCACAAAGTTCAAATTCCATCAAGTCTTTCAAAACAGTTGGAGGATAGGAGGATCTAATGTCACGTTCCAAAACCCACTCAGAAGAAACTCTACAAAAGCGATAATATCATGAACCAAATTAAATTGAATAATCACAAAACGTAAGACTCATTAGTACTGATTTTCAATTTGGTCGGCTTCACGATATTATTTACTTTGATTTAGTTTCGGCACGCGATATAAAATGCGTCAGTTTTCACGTCATTATATAAATCAAGTGTCAGTCAAACACAAACCGCGTTACCAAAAGTGTTTATTGACTAATCCACATAGAGCCATTAATTAAAAAAAAGTGTTTTATTATTTTGAATTATTGATTTATTATTCCTATGTGTGCAAAATGATTTGAATACACACGTTTGTGCTGTGGAGTGCAATATTTTTGGAGTAAAACTAACGGACAGAATACGAAACACCATACTGCGTTCCAAAACCGGAGTAGCCGATGTGACTCAAAAAGCAGCCAATTTGAAAGTGGGATCGGGCTGGACATGTTTGCTGCATGACGATGGTAAGACAACCTCCACAAATATCAGAAAGACTGGACTGTATTAGTCATAGAAAGGGAAACATGTAAGGAGGGTATGGAAGCCGTTGCACAATATTGGGACAAGACAGCCACATGATAAATAAATAATAACTAATATGTAAATGAGATAGATGCAAATGAATTAAATTTCAAAATTCGAGAACAAATTACAGGCGAACTGAGGATTTATAAATCAGTTGATTCGATTCAAGATGATGTCGTCAACAACTATCTATCCACTGGAATTTTTGAACTCGCTGGATTTTCCAAGATTGCCACCTCATACCTAATCTTCAAGTTGGATCGGTAGTTAAAATGTTGTGAAAAATGAACGAACCGCGTCGTTGCAACGGTACACGGTTAGCTATAAAAAATACTGAATAATGTGATAGCAGCAACTATACTGAAAGGAAAGTATAAAGGAGAAGACGTTTTGATACCACGCATCCCAATGATTCCGACTGATGCACCGTTTGAGCTTAAACGACTACAGTTTCCAGTGCGGTTTGCTTTTGCTATGATCATAAACAAGTCCCAGGGGCAACCTTGACATGCTCAGTGCCAAGCGCTATATGGAAATACTACCAAATTTTGACAACTTTTTTTTTTTAGTGTTGTGAGTTGTGAGGTCTTAAAATAGTATAGAAAATAATCACACCCCCTCCCCCGTCATCCCATTTTATACCGGTGTGTATATTTTTTGATACACGTGGCCTGGGAAATAATTTAAGGTATATAGATAAACTATTCCCCAGGCCATGTGTAACAATAAAGAACCACATTTTGTAATATTATTTATCTGTGTTTCTCTCTTGAATGCACATTTATTGTTCAACCAAATATTATCTCAAGAAACTTACTATCACTCAATTCAGGGAACAAATAATTGTAGTTTTACTAACACGATCTGCTCAGTTAGCCGGAGATGAAGTGCCATCAGCCCCTATTATGACAATAAGACCGTCTAATAGAAAACATTATCTCATAAGTAACAAAGTTGGAGAGAAAATTGTACGCTGAAGATGTGCAGAGGTGCTATAAAAAGTATGACAGCAAAGTTATTGGTGGCAAGACTTTCAGAGCAGCTCAAACAACTACAAAATGTTCTGTATGTGAAAGTTTTCTGTGTCAAAAATGTTTCAATAATATTCACTGATTTATTTTGAACTTATTAAATTGATTTTTTAGTTTCTAAGTACTTAACTTCTTTTTTTGAATAAAATTATTTTAAGGTGATTTTTATTTTTTTCTTAATATCTCCTTAACTGATTGTCCGATTCCCAACCCAAAACCACTGGGAAAATGTGTAGAAAGCGTGCGCATTACGAATACATACTGCTTTAACTGAAATGGGGAGTGTGTATCATAAACTATACACACTCCTTATGACATTGTGTATCCTAAACGATACACAAGGCACTGAGCGTGTTATAGTGTTTGTGGTATTAATCTAGAAAACCCATGATTCTCACATGGTCATGCAACATATGCAACATACAATGCATATTCCCTCCCGTGTTCGAAAACCATCAGATTTGTTTGTCCATGTACCAGGTAATCAAACAAAAAACATCGTATATCACAAAACACTACAATGAAAATAAAACTGATTTTTGGTAATAACTTGATTAACAATAAATGGATTCATTATCAGCCTATTTAATATTCGTCCACTGTTGGACGTAGGCCTCTCCTAATGAACGCCACAAGGTGCGGTCTTCTGTATTCTGCATAAAAGGATTACTTGCTTTTAAATGCTTATATACGTTGAAGTAAAATGTTATTAACTGTGTCAAGTTTCAACAGTATAGTTCTTATAGTTTCGAAAAAAATGGTTGTGACATACGGATGGACAGACAGACATGAAAAACCCATAAAGGTCCAGTTGTTACGTTTTACGGAACCGTAAAAATGGATCTTCGAGATGTATGTACACTCATAACTTTTGAATGACTGCACCAAATAGGATGATTCTTTGTTTGTTATTGTCGGGACAAGATTTGTACAGCAGAAAGTCTAGAAAATGTAGACGAAAAAATACATGGTGGTACGAAGTTCACCGGGTCAGCTAGTATTATATATAGTACGTAGTATATATAGTACGTTTGCTGGAAATGATCGCTAGAAGCAATAAAGACATGACTGTATGCTTGGTAATATTACATTTTCTGTAGTTTAAAAGATTTTTATAATTATTCGCGTTTGTGTTTTGTATCAATACCTAGAGATAATCCATTTTTTTACGTGGAGACGATTGAGTTACGTCGGATTCGGACATCACGAGTGGCACCCCTACCAAGTAAGACCTCCACGGGCTTCCACATTTGTTTCTTATGGTAGTATGTACTGTGTCTTTGTTCATAATTCAAGATCATCTCAGTTGCGCACCTCATACACCATGCAACTTGCAATACGCATGCAATATCCATCCATATTGGCGTTGGCTTTGAGCCTAGACGAGCGGCCTCACTCGAGGTGAGGCCGTTCCTCTTCGCTTCGCTAGAGGTATAGGTTACCAGACTACGGCTACTGACCCCCTCCCCACTGAGACGCGGAAACCCATACCATACATCCACGACTTATTTTAGTCAAGGGAGCAGTTAGCAGACGAATAACAAAAGTTGCCAGTGATAATTTCCTGTCGAATTCTAAAGATTATGATTATGACTTGCAAAAAACTGACCTCATCTGTTTCATTTTCACAGTTCTTCGCGGCCACAGCGTTCGAAATGTTAGATCACGATTAATAGTCCAGTCATTTTAGCTTAAATTAGGTAAGAATCTCGGAATTCGAGATACCCAGCTGTGAGTCTGTAAATACTTGTAAAATGACATCCTTAAAGTTGTCTCAAAACCTACATATGGTAGGGTGTACGCAACTATTAAATTTCAAGGTCAAAATTCACAAAAATGTTTATTCTGCGCTTTCTTTGTAAATATCTCATTTCCTATGGGTTTTTGCTATTTGTATTATTAATCAATATTGTAGAATACAAAATTTTCTACAAATTATGTCCATAAACAATTTTTATACGGTGAATCGTTTTCGAGATAGAGGGCGGAGAGCGCGCGGTCACAGCGTCACTTCAGTTCAACCGGTGCGGTGCCTCCGGTATGTAATGTATGTAGTTTTGATAATTATCCTCATTCCAAAACACATATTTAATTTCTGCACGCATTAAGTGGCTGTGACACAACTTCTGCGCTTTTTAAAAGGGAAAACATATTTGTTTTAAGTTTTTGAGAAACTGACAAATTTGGATGAATTAGCATTTGAGGAAGAAAATTGTTCGGCCCAGAGATTATTAGAAAGTAGAGCTCAAACCTTATTGGCAGTCTATAATGCTCTGAAATCTTTGAAAAATCTCGATCGTTCGTTTCTTCGTTACATGCATTACGTCAAATCTGAAAAACTTAATAAACCTGTGCAGCTATCAAATATTCCACCAACAAGTGCAGCTGCTCATCGACATTTCAAACTTGTATATTATAAAGTTCAAACTTGGTTAGGACATGATTTGGAACCCCAATGGTTGGGTAATGCGAAACAATTTTCTGGAGCCTATCATGACAATTTTACCACCTGTTCCATAAGATTTGCTACATACAATTTTCTGCAACTGCAAGAGTGGTTGTGGTACACGATGCGGATGCAGGGAACCGGGCTTGCAATGCTCTTTAGCTTCTGGCCAATGTAATGGGTAAGCTTGTCTCAATGCTCTACCATATTATTATCAGAGCGACATTGACGAAAAAAATATAATAAAATTTAATATAAAAAAAAAGAAGTTCATAAAAGATTACAAATATTTGTAACCATTTATTTATCGATAGTTCATCTGTATATGGCGCGTTTTCGACCGGAGGTACCGGTTGACCAGTGACGCTGTGACCGCACACTCTCTGCCCTCTATCTCGAAAACCGTTCACCGTATAAAAATTGCTGTTGAACAAAATTCGTAGAGAATTTTGAATTCTACAATATTGATCAATAGTAGTACAAATAGCAAAAACCCATAGAGAATGAAATACAGCTGGGTATCTCGAATTCCGAGGTGATCTTACTATAATGACTGGACTATAAATCTTATTTTAATGTAGATACTGAATAGAAACTAAACGCTATACCTAATCATTACGCCAAACTTTTTTTTATACAGCAATTCCTGAAATCACGAAAATATATTAGAAGTACAAAAATACGATTTATATTCGGCATATAAAAAAAGTAGTGTTGAAACCACATCAGGTATCAACAGTATCTACTTTTCTTACTGTTATTGCGATCACGTCGTAAGTTGACAGCTCCATTACTGAAGAGTTCACCAACAACAATTCCTCATCATAACTTTTATTCGAAAGGGTTTTTAGATCTAAAACCTCATAGGCACGTGTATCCATCATATTCCTATTAATGAATAAAATTAACGTTTTCTACTTTTTTGTGGGTCAAAATGTCAAAGATTTTTAAAAGATGTTTCGCAAAAAAAAATATTCTACTTCTCTTGCCTGATGACTATCACATGGTTTTATTGCTCATCATTGGCTTGTCGTAAGTATTTCTCTGTTGTGATTGTAAGCTTCCAAAATAAGAGTCGAGGAATTAATCACTATGCTGGCTGGCTGGCTGGCTTCAGAGGAAACTATCAAAAACATACTTATAACATTGTTATTTTTTTCCGTATTTATGATTACAATACTACGAGTATCAAACCAAACACGCAAAGCATATGTTTTTTATTGTCAAAATGAGCAAAAGTACTAATTTAAATGAAATAAATTTAATTATATTTATATACATGGGTACTTTTTTTACTGCTTTAAATGAAAGGTATTCTTAAGTTATCTATATCTATCTCTCTATAAAACTGTAGCGGGTCGAACTCTGTACATTGAAGATATTTTGAAAAAAAAAAGTTGGGGGCACTCTAATTTCTATGTAATTTTCGAACCACACAACCAATAATGTTAAAATTTTGATGGAACTATAATAAAACTGTGCTCTTTCTAACAGGAATTAACGAAATTGAACAACGCAAACATGAGTTACAACCAAATACACATTCTGACTTTCACCCCTTTTCGCAAGAAAACCGTGCAGAATTTGGGGATTAAAAGTAGACAGCTACCATCTACTTAGTATGATCTTACATCATGTCAAGTTTAATTTGAATTGAATCAGTTATTTCGGTGTGATGAGAGTTCCCTATACAGAAAGACAGACAGACATGAAAGAAAAAAAAAAATTTCGCCATAAGTATCGACTGTGGAGTGCCCCCAAAATTTTTTTTTCAACATAATTATCTTCAATGTACATAATTCGACCCGCTACCGTTTTATTATAAGTATACATTTTGTAAAGGTTTGCTTAGGTTGATATTTGAAACACAGATAGTTTATAGTCTCATATACTACCTATCATCTTGGAAAAAGCATGGGCCCTAGCGAAACAAATAATATTAACGACAGAACGACATTACCAATTAGATTGACATTTGAAACACACATGGCTTAGAGTATAAAATATCACATCGGCTAATAAGTCTATCACCTACTTAGGCTATCATCCTTTAAAAATGTATAAGTGGGTAAGTATCAGATCACGCACATCAGCTACAGACTCTTCGTAATGTATCCTATAAAAATCCTACAAACTTAACACTGCGGCTATGTTCGATACTCCACAACCTTACTACGAGTATGTTTGATGTTGCTAAAAATATAAAATATGAAGTTGCTAAACTCGAATATATATTTTTTGTGTGTAAAAACAAATTCACTCGGTTTGTGTAATGGCCACCCATCCAAATATTTTTACGTAAATACTACTAATGTACTAATAAGGTCGCAAGATCAACGTACGCGAACGAAGTAGCGGGTTCAGCTAGTTCTAAATATAAACATTAGTTTGGTGACTTTACGTGATAGCACGAAAAGTTTAGCCTCTAGAAATACGAGACCATCACCTGAGATGTAAAGGAAACGTTACTCTCTCTTTAGTTAGAAGCCCCAACTATTTATAATACCCAAACTCTGTACAGTCACCCTATCGAGAGTACTTCAAGTTCCAAGTTTACAATCTGATCGTTGAAACTTATTCCCGGATGTTCTGACACGAGGAGCATGCGAATGCAGGAATACTTTCAGCCATATTGGAACTCGGTTCGAATCCCGAAAGCAAATACTGAGTGCCTACAAAAACTTGGGCTAACGCGTCGCGAACACAGAAAGAAGTGGAGAGGGTGCTTTTTTGTTTTGACTTGCAGTATTCCTGCAAGTTTTTTTTAAGGATTATTAGAATAGACATTCCTCACCAAAAACACCTCTCCTTAGAATCTAAGCCATGGCAAGGACTTCAGAAAAACTATACTTATATTAAGGCAGGATCTGTAATTTCGGACGATGTGCGAAGCTCGGGTACCTCCACCTCCAGTGGCATCTTGTAAACATTTTCGTATTTATTAGTACGTAGAATTATTGTAAGTAGAATTGGCCTCATAAGTTAATCTCGGTAATCTAGTTTATTCGTTACTAGCTGTGCCCCGCGGTTTCACCCGCGTCTATTTGGGGAAAATCCATACTAAAATATCCATTGCTGGCCACTTTATTACGTTTTACGGAACCCTAAAAATACGTAAATAAGCAACGATGCATTGTTATAGAACAAATTTGATTACTTCAAATGACACAAACTTCAAATGTAGACACGCGCCGTCACAGACTTCAGCAACCAAAGAGAATTTAAATTCACGGAACTAAAGCTCTCGAAGAGAAATATTTTTCCCCGTTTTCTTAACATTCTTCACTCATACTCCGTACCTATTGATAGTAGCGTAATGTTATATACCCTATAGCCTTCCTCAATAAATGGAGTATCCAACAAAAAAATAATCTTTCGTATCTGTCCAGTAGTTTCCGAGATCCTAGCGTTCAAACAAACAAACAAACTCTTCAGCTTTATAATATTAGTATAGATTTTGAAACTAGAGTACTCTTTTTTAAGTCTGTTAAAAATTACTGCAAATTGCATTTTTGAACTTTTTCTTTCTGTATAATTAATTATTGCATGTTTATTCTAAAAAAATGAAATTGAGTCAATTTAATATTTAAAAACGTTTGTAAAACAAAACAATGACGTCATCAGCTAATCAAGGTCGGAAGTTCAGGGATTGTCTGCATTTCAACCTACCAAGGTTTTCTAACAACAGAACTGACGAAATTAATGCATGTCTGTTTTACATAGAATGAATTCATTAACACACCAGTCATTCACTTACATTCAACTGATTTTTTTAAATCCAATTTGTTCACGTATGGTTCCCGATATTTCATTAATTTTTGTTTACAAGTACGAGTATGTATGTGTATGTTTCCTTTTTAGTGCATTTTTTGGTACAGCATGTTTGGAAGACATATAAGTTTTGCTGCGCGAAAAACTGAAAAAAATGTGAGACTAAAACCGTAAGAAAAATATATAACAGAAATGATGCTTAGAAACAGCTCGTGGCCAATGTTCCCAAGTAAATTTTTCAGATAATCGTATAAATTAAGCAATGTTTATGTTTACAAATTGTGTTGCTTGTATTATTATCCCAAGGAACTTCGCTCTTACCTGATATCCCGTGACACCACATCTTCTTTCAGGAAACGTAGTTACTTTAACTGTACTGTTCACTCGCCGTCATCGGCTGTGGAGGATGCTGCTGAGAGGAAGAAGGTGAAATACAGCGCACTGGTGCCAATGTACGAGTTTGTACCAGCCACCGTGGAGACCCTGGGTTGTTGGGGGGCGGAGACTAAGGGGTTCCTTTCGGAGTTAGGACGCAGGCTCCAGGAGACTACTGGTGACTCTCGCTCCGGATTGTTCCTGGAGCAATGGTTGGCCATTGCTATTCAACGTGGGAACGCGGCGAGTGTCATGGGCACCTTTGCACCGGGAGCAGTTCGGGGTGGGTTATTTGGGGATTAGTTGTTTAAGCTTTTTTGAAATTAAATTAACATTACTACGTTTTATTGAAATAGCAATACATCAATCATCATTAGCGATATCACAATAATCAGTTACTTTAAACGTTACTATTTCGATATTAAATGGTATTAAACGATCATGCTTACTAGAACAAACAGTTTTTCAAAGAAAAATCAAACATAAATTGAAATCATAGAAAACTATTTTTGTTTCAAAGAGGCACTTTTTAATCACACTTAAATTAAAAAGCTGAAAGTTTATTTGTTGGCACCTATATCTGTAACGGACTAGAATGTAATTAATTTTCCTCTAAAACTTGGCTTTTTTTTACCCTGTTAAATTTGGTGGTATGTATGTTGATATGGAGGTAGGTGTGTTAAAGTGAAAAATAAACTGTGATTGTTAAGGCATGGTGTTGCGAAGCGTAGTTAGTCTAATCTGTAAATACATAAAAATTGCACGACACGGTGTTTGTGGTTATACTCTGGCATCAAAACGGTTTGATTGATTTTAATTATTTTTTTGTAAATATATTAGTAGATTTTGGAACAGCAAAATTAGGAATAACAGAGTTTTTACTGCAAAGATTGCATTGGTTTTACTCTCATAGTTCACGTTCCTGTTTTTTTTCCTGGAATAAAATAGTAGCCCATTTGTCATTCCAGACTATTACCTAAGTACCAAATTTCATCGGAATCTCTTCAGTGACTTTTGCCTAAACGAGTAACAAAAATCCATACATACAGATTTTCTCATCATAATTAGGGATATGGACTTTTGCATTACTTTAATATTTCACTCAGTTGATAGTTTCAAGCGTAGAACAGCGAGCAACACGGAAGGGAAAGGGCCTTAGCTAAAAAATATTGTTCAAATCTTTCTGTCATTTCTTGCGGGAGGGGAAGTTGCACACTAGCGCAAAGCCACACTATTACATACAAAACATACCTGTACCGATCCATTGCCGATCATACTCACACAACCAAATCACTAACACATAAAAAATAAAGCACCATTCACAAATCTAGCCCCGCCCTCACGCCACAGTATATTATCAAACTCCATGGTCCACGTGGACTTGTACTTTGACAGAGGGGAAACGCTGTGTATGCCTACTCCCTTCCGTGTTGCTCGCTGGCGTAGAACAATGAAGAATGTCATGTAGTGTACCATTACCTTCAGCTTTGTCCCAAATCTGCTTAGGTAATAATCGTATTGCAAATTATTACGACATTGTTCAGCTGCATGACTAACGCTTCGTTTTGTTTTAAGCATAAGGAACTCTAAAAATCAGAGTGGTCAATAGATTGCGAGAGAATAGACAAATAAAATGGGGATACTATTTAATGATAGCACACTTCATTAAAACCAAACATACGTATCTAGTCAGTTTTAAAATGGAGGTCTCAAGAGAAAATAATACCATAAGTCAATTGTTTGACAGATTTGAAAAGCAACTTGGTTTCAGGAGCAAAATTAAATGGAGAACGTTTTTACTTATAATCTTTTTTCATCTCTTTGGATTTTACTGGAGTGTCTTACACGCGTTTCCTCTTAAATGGCAGACCTTTGTAGTTGGTAAGTTTAATAATTTTGTAAACTAGAATCCGCACATAAAATTCAAATATCACTATTTTAAAGTTGCCTGGAAGAGATTGTTACTACCGATAAGGCTGTCATCTATGTATTGCGTTAGCGTTATTTGTATAAATTGTTTCAACTAATGGTTTTTTTTTTGGTGTGTTCTATAAAGTAAATTCACCTATTTTAAACTCAAACGTCTCAAAGACCTGGCTGTTTGAAGAAATTATTAGAGATTTGTTTTGTGTGTAAATTTATCAGCGTTTTATTTTGCGTTTATTAATATTTTGTAAATTTGGTTGCGTTTTCCGATAACTGATAGAATAGACTGGTTCTGTAGTGGAGACCGCAAATAGACAAACGTAGTGTAGGACGCCCTGATTCTCGATGGAAACGTAAAGTCGAGAATCGGGCTGAGTGGCAAGTTATTGGAGAGACTTATGTTCAGGTGTGGACGACTGTGGGTTGATTATGATGACAATGGTTGTGTTTTCAGCTGCTTTCATTGGATACTGGAACGCTTTGGGAATAACAGCTGGAGCTCATCGAATGTGGACGCATAAGTGCTATAAAGCAGCTCTTCCAGTGAGAATTTTTCTGATGTTGGGATTCTCAAGTGCTGGACAGGTAAGTAATCTAATAATCATTTATCTCGCAAAAGATAATCCATTGTAACTTAATTTACCTAATACAGATGCTTATGATATTGAGCCAGATATTAAGTAGACCAATTTCAGATCATTCTGTGTATTGTCGATCACAACCCTACTTTCTCTTAATCCTACAAATATTAGAAATGGCAACGTTTGGATATCTGGATGTTTGTTGCTTCATCACGTCGAAACGTCTGAACGGGTCAGGTTGAAATTTGGATTACAGTTAAATTATAGTCTGGACTAGTTTATAGGCTATTTATTTATCACGAGAAAATAACTGGATCAGAAACTACACTGGTAAAACTGAGAGGCGCTGCTAGTAAGGTATATTTTTGTATATAAAACGGCAGAAACAGGACACCTCCACCTAAATTAACTTTTATTTTTGTACCTCTTTTTGTCTTTTTTTGTCAAATTAACATAAAGTTAAAATAAATAACGTCAAATTTAATGTTTATTGACAACTGAATAAGGTTCAACATTTCCCAGAATTCTATCTACGATTGGGTTAGAGACCACCGAGTCCACCACAAGTACAGTGACACAGAAGCCGACCCTCACAATATCAGCCGAGGGTTCACATTCGCTCACATCGGTTGGCTCATGTTGAAAAAAAATGATCTTGTACTGGAGAAAGGACGTCAAATTGATATGAGCGATATTGTCCAGGATCCAGTAGCTATGTTTGAGAAAAAGTAAGTGGTTTTTGTCAACGGTATCAATAAAATAAGAATTAATTATAGAATAGGACTGAGGGACATAGTTTTGATACCCAAAAAGTATTGTGATGTTCTACTGACCTGATATTGAAATAATTGAGGATCCATTACAAATAATTATATTTATTAGTCCCAAACAGATAGGTGAAGAGAAACATATTACGAAAGCATATTATGTATTGTAACTAATATTCTTGTCTACAACAGCTGGTATAACAACTGAAATCCGAATTATTATCCTTAGCCAAGAGTTATGTTCTATTGTTATTAAGAATTTAAACTTGTTTTTGGCCATCGTCAAAAGGAGCAGATTCTCCATGGTGTGTTTTTACCAGTATATAGGTAACAGGTTACGCGATAGCTTCACCAATTGTGATCCCATTTTGATGACCAATGTTTTGTTTGGTAGATCATATATTAAAAACGGTGGTAGCTATATAAATTTTATTAGAATTGGTTTAGTGGTTCCTTATAAAATCAATAAACAATCTAAAAATGTTCATACATCAATGATATTGTTGTTTACTCCGAAATACATTACTGTTTCATTTGAATAGTGTGTTTAGTTTCACAAAAGTTTTAGTTGGTTTCACAAAATGCATGTAGTATTAATGGAAGTCGATGGCTGTTTCTTCAGAGTTTTTTTTTAAATTAAAATTTATCTTTGTTCTTGTCAATAGATGTTCCAATTTCCTGAGTTTCTTGACGTGCTATCTTCTGCCGGCAATGTTTGGTATTTATGTGATCGGTGAAAAATGGCAGACTGCGTTGGTGTGGCACTGTTTTATTCGAGTACTTTTGGTTTTACATGGTGAGATGACAGTCAATAGCTTCGCACACATGTACGGAAATAAACCCTATAATAAGTGAGTATTCAAAAATATATACCTATATTGATGAGAGGTATTCAGAAATTTTGGTTCGATCTAGAGCCCCTGGTTCGAATTCCACGCGCACCACTGTCTTTTTAAAGTTATGAGCGTGTTCCGCTAGCTGAAAATCGGCGAAGGAAAACATTGCAAGGAAACCGACGTGCTCCTGGACTCTTTCGAGGTTGTTCGTTATACACCAACCCATATTGCTCCAGTGTTGTGATTAATGTCCTTAGATCTCTCCTTGCAAAACAAGGCTCCGAGCCCCAACAGTGGGAACATTTAGTAGACTCCTGAAGTACAGATACGACGAAAAAAAAAGATTTTCTACCATCCATCATAACATTTGATTAATTTTATTGACTTGTGTTTAGCGGAATCTATAAATAATAGCATGTGTTGTTGTGGTAGGACTATTGGAACACCTAGGAAAGTATCACACCTGTGACAAATTTTTTTATTCTAATTTTAATGACTAATTAACTAATTTACATAAATGTTTCTTTCACGTCCCGTAAATATGTATGTCATACTAATATTATGTACATAAATGCATACAAATCGTGTAAATTTAGTGATTTTTATGAAGCAAACCCTAAAAAACACTGAATACTTTTTATGGCCAGATATCTTATCAGGTTATATATATGTTCATTTGACAATAACAAAGCTTTACCAAAATTTTGTTTATTATTACAGACACATAAACCCTACGCAGAATCGATTTGTCTCTACAGTGACGATTGGAGAAGGCTGGCACAACTATCACCACATGTTTCCCAACGATTATAAAGCGTCTGAAACTTGTGACATTCTCGATGGAGCCACCCATTTCATCAGAACCTGTGCTAAAATGGGACTAGCATGGGATTTAAAAGAGCCTACGTCTGAACTGGTGAGAGCAGTAATCAATAAGCATAATGGCAAAGATGATAATGAAACGAATGATATTTCTGAACAAGATGATACGTCACCTATTTATCCAAAATTGTTACCTTCACGTGATATTGGATTGCATTCGCGTGGATCAGCTGCTCTTGGTTAAGAAATACGTATTATAAATTTAATATTAGTGATACTACCTCTAGAATTGAACAATTAGCATGTAATTAATAAATAAGTAACGAGTAATTTTGCACGTAACGTAGTAGCTTGTTGAAACAAAACAATTTTATTAAAACATTCAAATAGTTTAGCTGAAATAGTACCAAATACATACGACGTACCAAATACATATATGTAGGTTGTAGGTACGTGACTGAATTTAAAGCATATAAGACTAAGTGATTGTGGTAATACTGATGCTTCTTTTAATGTTCCATGTATAATAATAATAAGCATAATTATACGTGTACAATGTACATATATGACAAGACAGTGAGAAGTAATTTTTAGTATTCCTGGAATTATAGTTCTTTTTTTATAAACGTTGGACTCAATTGATAAAACTCTGTTTTTACATAATGCTATCTGTCGGTGGTTATCAAAACGCTTTATGACTAAGTTTATTTATAAACCATGACATGGATATGATGTATCCGTTCGATGTAACCTTCGTGAAGGCATAACGTGTAGAGAGATAAAAAATAAAGATAATTTAATTAAACGAGTATTTTTTTAATCCTACCGGATCACTTTGCCGGCTGCAAATTTTTCGTCCTGATCCATTTTCCTTATGAAAAATTTTGGAATTAGCAAATCTAAACACTGGATAGCACTTGAGTTTGCAAAATATTTAGGTTCTTGCACAAATTGGTAATTAATAAACATTTTTGTGTGCCGGTTTGAAGACAAATAATATGTAATTGCAAAGATAGTGACCACGCCAAAGAAAAAGACACTTAATGACGAACGCAGTGAATTTGACTCTTCATGTATAGGCGTGTAGCTACACTTAGGCTAATCTTGCTCATCCAGTCAATCTACATATTCAAGATACTGGCGGGAACGTATCGTATTCAGCTCAGGTACTTAGTACAATTATAATATTTTACAAATATAACCTTGCGTATTTAACCAACTTCCAAAAAGAAGGAGGTTATCAATTCGACCACCAATTTTTTTTTATGTATGTTACCTGATTTCTCGAGAACGCCCAAACCGATTTCAATAATTTTATTTTGTTCGGATGGGTACGCTTCCCAGATGGTCCCATATACATTTTATCGAATTCAGTTGGGTGGGTGGTTTTGGAAATATGAACAAATAACTAAAATTTTCCTACAATTTTGTCTGGATGACATGGTTGTAGATTTCACAACAGTTATGAAATTCGATCCTGCCAACTCGAAATTTTGTAAATGCATGAATGAAAACTTGTTTTGCGCTAAAAAGGGTAAAATATTTTTCATCCCACCACCTCGGAAAGAGTACTTTTGCTCCTCGATATCAGGGCGCAAAAGTCGTTTTTACCCTCTAGAGGGTAAAGTAAATTTGAATTTAGAACATCGCGTCTACTGAGGTTTTAAATCGAACGCATAATTTAACCTTTTTATTTCTACCTTCTTGGTGCCGAATTCATCATAATTATGTATTTTTTAATTCATTAAAAACTCAGACTCCGAATTTCCTTGGTCTACTTTTTTTTTAATTCTTTGCGCGCAATTTTCTTTTCATGTATGGAGGATAGAGGTAATGAATGAAGGTAGAAATGCGCCAACCTTTCCCACTGGCCATCAGCATTTCTAAAAAGCCATGCTCATAGCCACGCTTTCTGGTTTCACCCGCGTAGTTTCCAAAGTAAGCAATCAAATTCTGAGTTATACCTACTTAAGTTTTCAATTCTATAGGCAGTGCCTATGACTACCAATTTTTTTTTCATGAATTCTAACTTAGCGCTACTATAATTTAATGCATTTGTCCGCCCGGACGCTTTTTCATGTACACAGATAAAACTCCTTACCTCAATCGCCCAACTCTCCATATTTTCACGTTATATTGTTATTGTTAAAACTATGGTTAAATAAACTCAAAGTTAATAATAGGAAAATTGAATACAAGTGAAAATCCGAAATACCTAAGTGATTCTAGCGACCAAGAAGTTTATTTGACACCAACAGAGTTGACTGAAACTGAAAATGCGCAAAGCATTTGCACTCGACTGCAAAGATTTTTCCCCTTGTGCCCTTTTGATTCCCTTGCTACGCTAAGGATTCTAATTTTGAATCCCTCGCTACGCTTGTGATTCAATTATAGAATCCTTCGCTTGCTCGGTCATCAAAATTGAGCACGCGGTTAAAAAGCCACTTTGCACTCTTGTACAACAAATAACTATTATTTATACAAAAAAATATATCCGACTTCAAACCACAAAATATGCACTCTATAGCGAAAAATAAGTTAATTTAATCATTATAAGCGCTACTCACTCATCTATTTGAAGTCGGTGCCAGTTTAACAGGTAGTAGATAGATACCACATTCCTATGTCTACTGACTACGCACATAGTATCTATCTAGTACTAGCTTATTGACTCGACTAGCACCAGTTTCGAATAGATGAGTGATTAGCGCTTGTAATAATTATTAAATTAACTTATTTTTCGCTTTTGAGTGCTTATTTCGACCTATTCGTATTATATTCGTAGCTCGAAAAAGCGACATCGTTTCATGGTTGATGTTCCAAAGACACGAACGAAGAGATTCGACTCAACTTTTGTGATAAGAACGTCTAGGCTATGGAATACGTTGCCTGAGTGGGTTTTCCCCGATAGTTACAATCTTTGTGTCTTCAAATCGAGAGTGAATCGGTTTTTTTCTAGGTAAACACGCTCCATCGTAGACCGTATCGTCGCAGGCGAGATGGCGGTCAAGTGTGAACCTACAAAAGTTAAAAAAAAAAATGTGGTTTTGAAGTCGGTTTAATTTTTTGTATAAAATGAGTTTATGATTAAAGCTATCTATTACAAATACGAGTTAATTATATCTATATTTCCGCTACAATAAAAGATGACCGTATTTACTATCTTTACTTGTCATATAAAACAAGAATTGTTATCAGCTATTATTAAGTACTTCGAAATTACATAAGCTGTTTTCGCGCTATTAACAAAGTCGTATTATTACATTTATCATTTTAATCGTTTTTAATTAACGATAAAACTAAGCCTAAGATTGGTTAATGCTATTGTGGGGGTTTTAATCAATTCCGGTGTCATTTCCAACAACAATGAAAACATTATTATTATTTTGTATACTCACCTTGCTTTTTAATTTTCTGTCGAAAACATTTCGAAGAATCGTGGCTAAACGCCGCTTAGATAGGTGCACTATCGAATAAAACTTCTAAGTGTTTCTCCGGCCGTATATTGGTGGAGTCAGAGTCAGTCAGGTATATCTCAATACATCCACGGTCTAGCCGATGATGCTGTGACAAATATAGCAGCAAACTTCTTCGTTCGAGTCTTAGGAACATCAACCACTAAACGGTGTTTTTTCTCAAAATCCAAGCAGTCAAATGCAACCAAAAATCCATATTGATCAATCAAGCATGAGCTATTTTATTTGAATTGCGCGAAACATAGTAAAACAAACAACGAGCAGCTCCACATCTTTCCTGTTCTAAACAACGGATTATTTCTCCGCCTAAAGGGAAAAAGAGTGCGAAAACTTTAATTAAACAAGTTTGGTGAGAATTGAGCCGGGACTTTTGTAAACGGATAATCGAAGCCGTTTTATCCACCTGAGGACGGACATAGACTTCGAATGGGGACTGCCAGTTTCCACTATTGGAACACGACGATCCTCTCAACTTTAGATCTGTGGAATCTATTGTTTTTTAAGTAGAAACTTCTTTAGCCGTTGTGTTTTGACAGGGACAATTGTTATGGGTCCCATCACTGACATGATATTGTCCTAGCGGCAGCGAGGCAACGCAGCAGGATGTGTTAAAGGTAGCGGTTTGCGCGGAAACCGCGACACGAGACGGCGACCGGACACCGCGACAGGCATTTGACATTATGAAATTGTATGGGCGCCAGTTCGCGACCAGACCCGTGTCGCGAGACACTCGTGTCTCGGTCTTCTGTCGCGAACTTGTACCTTGAAGTGCAGGGCGCGAACTGGCGCCCATACAGTCCTATAATGTCAAGTGTCTGTCGCGGTCTTCGGTCTGGGTCTCGTGTCGTGGTCTCGGCGCAAATTTGCGCCCATACAGTTCTATAATGTCAACTGCCTGTCGCGGTCTCCGGTCTTGGTCTCTTGTCACGGTCATGGCGTGAACTGGCGCCCGTACAGTTCTATAATAACGTCAAGTGCCTGTCGCGGTCTCCAGTCTTGGTCTCGGGTCGCGTTCTCGGCGCGCACTGGCGCCCATACATTTCTATAATATCAAATGCCTGTCACGGTCTCCGGTCTTGGTCTCCTGTCACGGTCTTGGCGCGAACTGGCGTCCATACAGTTCTATAATGTCAAGTGCCTCTCACGGTCTCCGGTCTCGGTCTCGTGTTGTGGTTGCGGCGCAAACCGCCACCTTTAGACCCTTTTGGTTGGGTGACATCTTGTGGGTTTGCGTCATCGACATGTGTAATAGCAGTATATATATTTGTAGTTATACAGGTGACGAATTGTGCAATATTAGTACTGTATAATACTAAAACTATGAGTTTTCAATGTTCACTTCTATCCTCAGTCCCTATGTCTATTTTTTTCTATAGTGTAGAGATGTAGAGTGATGCGACGATCAGAACAACATCTGATGGTAAGTAATAGGTATGTTTGCCATCACCAGCCCAGATTTAAGCAGCTATTGAAAAAACTAAGAGTACAAAGCATAACCTAGCACTGCACTGCGCTCATCACCCAGAGATGGAAGATGTGTTTTTTTTTTTTTTTTACCTTTGATAGGTTTACACTTGACCGCCATCTCGCCTGATGTAAAGCGACGTTGTGGTCTACGATGAAGCGTGTTTACCTAGAAAAAACCGATTCACTCTCGATTTGAAGACACAAAGATTGTAACCATCGGGGAAAACCCACTCAGGCAACGTATTCCACAGCCTAGACGTTCTTATCACAAAAGTAGAGTCAAACCTCTTCGTTCGTGTCTTTGGAACATCAACCATGAAACGATGTCGCTTTTTCGAGCTACGAGCATTCCGATAGAAAAAAAATCTTTTCATAAAATATTTTATCTCTACCTCCTGTAATTTTACTCGAAACATTGCCCTTCGAACCGGGACACAGCAACATTAGTGCATTACTACTTGACCGTAGAATAACAGGCAGATCTAAGGTACTTCACACCCAGTTGGACAGTACAAATAGTAAGTACCACTTCAAATGTACTACGTACCTAAATACACAAATTTGGATGTTTGGATAAATTTGGATGTTTGGATGGTTGTTGCTCAATCACGTTAGAACGGCCGAATGGATCGAGTGTGCTATAGAAGCAAGGTGTAGCTGATGTATTAGGCCTGTAGTTGTAAATAAGTAAACACTTATTTTTGTACTTAGAAACATCCAGACACAGAACAAATAATTGTATTAATGACACAAATATTTGCAATGGATGGAAATAAAAATAATTTAGCCAAGTGCAAGTTGGACTCGCCCATGAAGGGTTCCGTTCCAGCAAGTAACATAATATACATAGTACACATAGTTCTTGTAGTTCGTTGTAACTTTGATCGAAGTTTTAATAATAGTGTATTTATGACGTACTAAAAAAAAACTACTCATCAGATCGAGTTCAAACTAATTTTCGTTGGTAGTTTTCATGGTAATGTACATCATATATTTTTTTTAGTTTTTTCATTCTCTTACTTTAGAAGTTAGAGGGGGGGGGACACACATTTTACCACTTTGGAAGCGTCTCTCGCGCAAGTTATTCAGTGGAGACAAAAATTATATTAGAAACCTCAACATCATTTTTTAATACCTATCGATAGACACCCCAAACGTGTAGGTTTGATGAAAAAAAAATGTTTGAACTTCAGTTCTCAGTATGGGGGGCACCCCTAATTTTTGTTTTATTAAAAAACTTTTGTAAAAATCTTAATGCGGTTTACAGAATACATCTACTTACCAAGTTTCAACAGTGTAGTTCTCATAATTTCGGCAAAAAGTGGCTGTGACATACGGACGGACAGACAGACAGACAGACAGACAGACAGACAGACAGACAGACATGACGAATCTATAAGGGTTCCGTTTTTACGTTTTACGGAACCCTAAAAACTGATACTTGTATAAGAGTAATTGTAAATACATACAAAATCCCTTACATCTTCAAATCGTCTAATAATGTTTATATCCATATGTTTATTGACCTACATAATGAAATCGCGTTTCTGCTAACGCATTAATGTTAATATTTTCACAGCTTTTTCGTCTCATAAACATTTTTATTTCGTAAGCTTTTACTGACGGTATGAGGCATGGTTAGCGATTTGCTGATAGATTTCTGTTGAACTTGTAACTGAACTATGTACAGGCGTGTTATATTTATGTATCTAGACTAGCGGTCTATGCTTTGCCCATGGTACATACATAGGTAGATAGGTATATGTAGCCAATAGCACTCATGGATCACGTACATATCTAATAGTGAAAGATTTTTTGAAATAGGTCCAGTAGTACCTAAGATAAGCGCGTTCAAACAAATTAACTTTTCAGCTTTATAATATTAGAATCAATAGTATCGATGACCAACGTAGTGGCTTAGTTGGTAGAAAGACTACCTGTGGAAAGTGCGGAGCCCAAGGTCGTCGGTTCGATTCCCATCCAGGGCAAACATTTGTACAATGAATATAAATTATATTTGTGAGGCGACTGAGTTCTGTGTCTATTAAATATGTATTTACAATTATATTATTATTATAAGAGCTATCCGACTCCTAAGCTTTGCTTAATTTGGTGCTAAATAGTGATATGTGAGAAAAATTAAATATTTTTTAAATATACCTATACAAATAATATTGAAGTCTTTGTTTGTAGTTACATTTTTTTACAGTATAAAGTGACGAGACGAGCAGGATATGTGCCTGATGGTAAGCTAAATGTCTGCCACAACAGCACAGAAACGCGCAGCTATTGGAACATGAAGAGTCTAAATCATTATCTAGCACTGCACTGCGCTCGTCACCCACATATATAAGATGTTTTATCTCTATACTCTGTAATGTCACTGGAAATATTGTCTTTCTAACTAGAACACGATAATGATTTCACAATACTGCTTGGCGATAGAATAACTGGGAAAAGTATGGTACCTCCCCAGGCGGACTCTGCAAAGAGTTTACCACTACAAAACCTCTATTAGCAAGTAGAGGTGTATGCACTTTTTTATATATATAATATTATAGAGTGACGAGACGAACAGGACATGTGTCTGATGGTAAACAACATGCCTGTTATATAACAGCACAATGACACGCAGCTATTGGTACACGAAGAGTCCAAATCATTACCTAGCACTGTACTGCGCTCGTCACCCAGAGATCTAAGATATTATATCTCTAAGCCCTGTAATTTTTCTGAAAACATTGCGCTTCAAACCGAAACACAGTAATGTTTGCACATTACTGCTTGGCGGTAGAATAACTGGCAAAGGTGTGGTACTTCTCCAGGCGGACTCTGCCAAGAGTCCTGAGTACTGAGTACCTTGTAATTGGTAATAAACTGCGTCTCTGTGTGTAGCGTAAGTGGCTTACACACAATCAATTTACTTGACCCCTAGAATAGCTAACGGCGAGGTATGCTGTGGTTCTACTTATTTTGGTTGTTGACAACGAATAGTGATAGGTAAAAACGTCCGCCGTTCACCGCTTCCTGCAACTAGAACGGAAAGAGTGAGTTCAATCTTCCCAACGATGACATAATTCCGTGCTCCTGAATTTTGAGAGGGCACATCTAGTAGTTTATATCGATGGTCGTGACCACCGTGAGGACCAACCAGTAAGTAGGTGCCAGATACCCCCACATATTGACAACCTTGGTCTCCGGCAACGGGTATCAGGTCTTTGGTTTCTCTGAGACTAGCTATGTCTAGATGTTCAGAATGCTTTTCAAGTTAGAACGGGGATTGTTCATGAACTTGAACTCAAATTTGTACATTTATTATATAACTAGCAGTACCCCGCGGTTTCTTCCTTCTAGCCTATGTGTTCTTCCAGACTATAATCTAACTGTATTCCAAATTTCAGCCTGATCCGTTCGCACGTTACGGCGGGATTGTGCAACAAACATCCAAACATCCAAGTATGGGAATATCCAAACATCCATACTTTGACATTTATAATATTAGTGGGATAGGTACTAGCGGCCCGTTCTGCCTTCGTCGTTCTCGTATCTCGTATATTCATGTAAAGAATCAAAAATCGTAATAAAAATATCCTATCTCTCAAGTTCATTCAAATTGCACACGGTGTGCAAATTTCAAGTTTAGGAGTCCATTGCGGACAAACAACGTGATGCTTAATTTATGTATATAATTTATACACAGTAAGATAAGATTGGGTACTATGCGGGTGAAACCTGCTAGAGGTTTCCCCCCCATAGTACCCAATCCCGTAATTTTCTCAGGATAAAAAGTAGCTTATATTACTTCCAATACCACTATAAATATGTGTACAAACTTTCATGATGATCGGTTTAACAGTTTTTGTATTAAAGCGTACCAAGCAAACTTACTTTCGCATTTATAGTAATAAGGATTTTAACGCTAAATGCATGGACGTATAAAAAAAGTTCCATGGCCATATGTATGTATTTGTTGACATATTACAACAACAGTGAATATGATCTACCTGATACAGAGTTTCATTTTTAAAACTTACACAAAAGGACCTAAATTGCGTCTAGGTAGATTAATCACGGTCGATTGTTAGCTCGCGGTTATCGCCAGCGCTGTTCACAACAATAGTATGTCCGGCACCTACTCAAACAATGGAGCGTTGGCTACCATTCACGGATACACACATGGACATTTGTTTGAATGTGTGTAGACCGAATATCGCATGCGCGCAGCATCTGGCCTCTTCCCCTATCTTTGACTATCCTGAAACTACGAACGATGTAACAACGCTTACTTTTACAACGAAATTTCAACGTTAACGTGCCAAGACTAAGGTCGGTTTTTAGCTGTGTGCTTGTGGCGTGGATGAAGCTCAAACGCTAGACGGTATGGCAATGAGCTTCCAGGACTCTGATTTTTTAGATGAACCCCGTTCGCTCAGAGGCTGGGACGTATCGCGATGCGTCATAAACTGAGCAGTCGCGTTGCGTAAACAGAAAGTTGATGGACGAAATTTCGGTACGGACGGAATAATTTGCGATCGTCAATTTTGTGGTGAAAATTAATTAGTGTTTGTTTTGTGTCTTGTGATGGATTACACAGTTTGTGAAACTGACAAAAGTTTGAGATTCGTTGGCGTTTTGATGTAAGTCAATAAACTTTTTTCGTTGTTTAATAAGTTTGGTTTTCTGAAAATGATTATAAATATCCTACTAATATTATTGAAAGTGTAATCGTCCGATATTTAGATTTTGTATAATTGTTGCTTATTCACGTTGTAAAACTGAATAATTAAACTGAAATTTTAAACTCAAATAGATTATAGTTTGAAATAACGTTTAGGTTTGTCATCCGATTTTTTTTTTTTATTTGCCATTTTTCATACACAATGCGGATGAAGCTACGGGCCGATACTAGTACCTATGTTATATGTACGAGTATAAGTTGTAGAATATAGTACAGAAATTATAAATTCGTGATAATTAAATGTATAATTACTGTAAGTTTCGTTTTTATTACAAGTTCAATTTGTAGTATCCCCAGAGTATTTCAGTCGTTTATCTAATGTTTTCCAAAGGGCAGATGCACTACTGCCTTATTATTGCTGATTTTTATGGTGAAGAAAAACATCGTGAGGAAATCGACATGCTCACGGATATTATATTGATCGAAGACGTATAAAATCCACCAACTCGTACTTTATCATGGTGGTGAAATATGCCATTGCCTTCGTGCTTTTGAAAGAAGGTTTTTGCTATATTTTGTCTTGTTACCTTTAAAAATTACGTAATTGTTTATAAACAAATAAAACACCAACAAGAGCTAGACCCGAATGATAGTTAGCAGAGTCCGCCTGGGGAAGTACCACACCTTTGCCAGTTATTCTACCGCCAAGCAGTAATGTGCAAACATAACTGTGTTCCAGTTTGAAGGGCAATGTTTCCAGAGAAATTACAGGGCTTAGAGATATAACAACTTAGATCTCTGGGTGACGAGCGCAGTGCAGTGCTAGGTGATGATTTGGACTCTTCATGTTCCAATAGCTGCGTGTCACTGTGTTGTTATGTGGCAGGCATGTTGGTTACCATCAGGCACATGTCCTGCTCGTCTCGTCACTCTCTATTTAAAAAAAAAAGTCAATGCGTTGCCCTCAATACCTATCTAATATATTAGATACTAACTAAATATCTCTCTCACATAATTACCGCTGTATTACTGTTGCCCCAAGCAAAAATTGCAAAACATTACGTAACACTACAAAAACTTTGATACCTATCATTTATAACAGTTACTTATCACTAATTACCGTGGCTATAGACATTTACCGCTGTTATATAATTATGTAGAAATTTACCGTGGTTAGTGATAATGCACTTAGAATCGTGTTAGTTTGAAACAGAGTTCAATAGAAAAGCAGCAGAACAATCTTATTTTACTATAAATTGGAAAGTAGTTTTATCTGTCAGTCTGTTTTTTAACGTTTTTACGCCTACACTACAGAGCAGATATGAAATTTGGTACAAAAAATCTTGAGTTCTTAGAGCCTGAGAAAGGACATCTGCTACCTTATTTTTAACGCAAAATAACTTATAAGGGATTGAAATAGGGATGAAATTTGGTATGGACGTCCTTACAAAATTTTTTTCACGCCATTTTTAAAGCTGGAAGCCTCAAACTTATTTTAAATTTTTGTTTAGATAGTACAAATTGGTGGTAGTGGTGCACATTTCACACACTACACCATCTAGCCCTAAACAAAGCTTGTACATCAGTACTAGATCAGATATAATACTTTTTTTTTTAATAAATGGGTACTTATTATACATACATAGAAAATACCAGTAAAAATTTGTATTTGTCACTTATAAATCATCATCAAATAAATGTGGCATTCAAAGTTTGTAATTTTTTTAAAATCAATTATCGTGAAAAACTATCAGTATTAATAGATAAAATTATAGTGATTTTTTTTTGTAAAGTCTGAGACTAAAAATATGTTTGTCATTTATTTGTAACGTAAACATACCTATTCAAAGAAAAAAAATAACAAATTTGATTGAGAGTTGAGTTAAGGGTGGTAATACGGCAGTAAATTAATCGCCAAATGGCTATTTCAATATGCAAATAGTTTCCATTTATAGATTGAAATAGCTCCAATTATTATTATAGCATTAATTGAGGATTAATATTATTATTTATTAAAAATATTAAATTAACATTATTTGAACGTCACATAATATTAAAGCCAAAGTATTTCCAAGTAGGAGAACTATGTTTGGCTGAATATTTTGATGAAATCAATTAGTTGCAATCAATATACCTATGAGTTGTAAAATATGTAGAGTAATAAATATAATATGTTTATGTATATGTATATTTTAAACCTATTCAACAATTAATTTTCCTATTTCTAGATTGAAATACGTAGGTAACTACTTGACAATTATCAATACTCCACTGTATTAGATAAAACCATTAAATACATACATACATACATACATATGTGTGCAGTGCGGTGCTACGTAATGATTTGGACTGTCCGTGTTTCAATAGCTGCGTGTCACTGTGCTGTTATGGGCAGACATGTTGTTTACCATCAGGCACATGTCCTGCTCGTCTTGTCACTATATACTATAACAGAAAATTGTCAAGCACCTTAGTAAATTACTGAACTGTTTTTATTCAAAACGTTTGTAGAGAAGCCTCTGCTCCGCATATTTCTCCGCATACTCCTCCGAAACGGCTTTACTGATTTTAACCAAAATTTATATGCATATTCAGTAGGTCTGAGAATCGGCTACTAGCTATTTTTCATACCTTTATTTATATGGCAAAACAACGTTTGCGGGGTCAGCTAGTAATACATAAAAATAGGTACATTTAAGTAATCAGTTTGGTAGGACTCTTTGCAGAGTCTCTTTGTAGGTACCACACCTTTACTAGTTATTCTACCGCCAAGCAGTAGTGTGCAAACATTGATTGGCCTCGTAGCTTAGTGGGTAGTAGCTCTGCCTGCGAATCCGAGGGTCGTGGTTTCGATTCCCACCCAGTGCAAATATTTGTGTGATGAATTCAAATGTTTGCACTGTGTCTGGGTGTTTCTATGTATAATAAGTATGTATTTAAAACTATATAAGTATTATATCAGCTATCTTGCCGCCATCTTGCAAGCTTTGCTTAGTTTGGGGTCAGATGGTGTAGTGTGTGAATTGTCCACCAATATTTAATTATTATTTATTTATTATTATTGCTATGTTCCTGTTTAAATATTTCCAGTGAAATTCCAGGGCATAGAGATAACACATCTTATATCTCTGGGTGACGATCGCTGTGCAGTGCTGCAGGTAATGATTTGGACTCTTCTGGTTCCAATAGCTGCGTGTCACTGTGCTGTTATATAGCATGTTTCTTACCATCAGGCACATGCCGTGCTCGTCTCGTCACTCTATGCTATAAAAAGTCTAAATTCAACTACAGGGTGACCACTAGCAATAGCAATTGACTAAACTGCCAAAAAAATATATTTTTTATCAAACCTTCTTTATTTACCTACTCAAAGAACAGAGTCGTTACCCTTTTTCTCAAAATAAATACAATTTACGCTTCTAAACTGTGTTCTATAATAGTTTAAGTTATATTTAGAAAGTCCAATTTTCCGCGTATTCCTTTCGATTTGCCAACTGTGCACAGAGAACATTGCCATATTGGTTTTGGCTGTGTTCGTTACCTTTGTGGGTAGGTACCTTATTTGCATTACAAAATTGTCCCACAAAAGATTGGAAAGGTTGAAATGAGATTCGATGCCACGTTCTCGCTAGTTTAAAATGTTCAACTATTTTTGTGTAAACGAAAAGTGAATGAAAATTTAGTTTAAGCTACGGAAGAAAAACACAACCGATAATAAGTATGAAAGGTGATTTTTTTTATTATACCTAGTTTTTTTTAACTATAAATAGGTTTAGTAGTGGTAGGACTCTTGGCAGAGTCCGCCTTGGGAAGGACCACACCTTTGCCAGTTATCCAACCGCTAAGCAGTGATGTGCAAACATTACTGTGTTCCGGTTTGAAGGTCAATGTTTCCAGAGAAATGACAGGGCTTAGAGATAAAACAACTTTGATCTTTGGGTGACGAGCGCAGTGCGGTGCTAGGTACTTGGTCTCTTCATGTTCCAATAGCTGCGTGTCACTGTGCTGTTATGTGGCAGGTGTGTTGCTTACCATCAGGCACATGCCCTGCTCGTCTCGTCACTCTTTTTTATGAAAAAAAGAAAAAAAAAGGTTCACACTAACTTGACCACCATCTTTGTAGACTGTAGTCTGTGTGTGTCTCTTTCGTTCATACTGTAGTGGTAGGACATTTTGCAGAGTCCGGCTGGGGACATACCATCTTAGCCAGTTCTTAAATTTTTTAAGTACATATTATGTAAATATCATATCGCCAATTAGTAATGTTCAATATAGTACATACACGTGTGTGAGAACTAGCCAAGTAAGATCGGAGGTTTTAATAAATTATGCTAAGTTATAAGAAAACAAGAAATTTTAAGTTCTTACAAAACATTCTGTGTTGTTTTAATGAATTTCAGGACTGATCATTGAACTTGGCACCCATTTACATCTCACTTCTTTTGTTGTTGAAGCTAACAATCAAGTCATACAAGTGTTGAACTTAGCTCTCATTTCACATATATGTTTTTGATGGGATCAGTCTTTTTTAGGTAAGTACGCCCGATCGTGGACCGTATCGTCACTTAACATCAAGCGAGATGGCGGTCAAGTGTAAATCTATCATAGTTAAAAAAAAACATATTATTTGAACTCTAAGAACGACAAAAAACATCTAGATGTAAGCCACGACATAACAACCACTAGCCTTAACGGGATAAAAACTGCCTATGTTGAGTTTATCCAATGTGCCTACTACGTAGTTACTTGATTTGATGAATATTCATTCAACTGTTACAAATCTACGTAGAAACAACAGACATACTTACAAACACACGAACATTCGCATACTGTATAATGTTAGAGTGATTAAGTTGATGGATAATCATCAACATCATCAACAGCCCACTAAATGTTCCCACTGCTGGGACTCGGGGCCTTCTCTCGCAAGGAGAGAGTCAAGGCCATAATCCACCACGCTGGCCCAGTGCGGGTTGGTGGATGACACATGACTTCAAAAGGTTCTAGGTACATGTCGTTTTCCTCACGATGTTTTCCTTCACCGTTTTAAGTTAGCGGCATTACGCACGTGACTTCGAAAAGACAGTGGTGCGTGTGGGGTTTGAACCCGGGGTCTTCGGATCGACAGGCGCCGTTCTTCCGACTAGACCAACCGTAACTTGGATGGATAATAACACTCTACAATTCTTGGTACCAAAATCAGATAAATATATCCTACATTTCCGATCATCAATCACCAATGTTTTATCGGCGAGTTATCAGCATTTTACAATCAATAATTTGTAATCGACGATTAATCCAAATTAATATTTTAGTTTTTTGTTTAACATGATGAAACGAGCAAGTAATACCTGTGTTGGTAAGCAACTCGAGTGCCAATAACAGCGAAGCGCTCAATAGTGTACAGTGGTGTTCACTCGAAGGTTGAAGACGGTTTTATCTGTTAGGCCTACTAACTGTCCACGCACGCGTCTTTTGTCGAATGCATGCATCCTCCGAACAAACGCAAGACGTGCGGCTGTCGTGTCGTTGTCGTTTCGTGGACACAGACTTCATTATTTGTACGCAAGATGCAAGCATTCGTCTTGCATCCGACAATTGTCGAAATCGTGCGGATGTCGTGCAGCTACGTGGAAAATTGGCCTTAGTCTGTAATTGGTCTGAAAATTCCAAAACTGGCACACTAGCAGCGCCCCGCAGTGTTACGCGCAAATTTCCCGTTCCCGTTGTTCCCGTTGTTTTTCCGGGATAAAAAGTAGCATAATATGTGTTCTTCCAGACTATAATCTATCCATGTTTCATATTTCAGCTCGATCCGTTCATACGTTAGGACGTGATTGAGCAACAAACATCCATACATTGACATTTATAATATTAACGAGCGGCCCATTCCGGCTGCGCTCAGATATTGTCATTTAAAGACTATTAATCGAAATAAAAACTATCCTATCTCTCAAGTTGGACCAGATTGCTCGCGGTGTGCCAATTTAATTTAAAATCGGTTTAGTAGTTTAGGAATCCATCGCGGACAAACATCGTGACAGGAGATTTATATATATTAGATACTAGCTGACCCCGCAAACGTTGTTTTGCCATATAAATAAAGGTATGAAAAATAGCTAGTAGCCGATTCTCAGACCTACTGAATATGCATATAAATTTTGGTTAAAATCAGTAAAGCCGTTTCGGAGGAGTAAGGAAACAAACACTGTGACACGAGAATTTTATATATAAGATTATTAAGAAGGTAGGCTTACTGCTTAACAGTAGAATATCTGGCAAAGATTTCTTCCCCAGCTCTGGACACTGCAAACCACCCTTACATTACTAAAACTAGTTCGATTGTTTTGAATGTAATTTTACCAATAAACTTTAAAATAACTAGATAGCGCTTGTAGATGAAATCTGGATAAATGATAATCGCCGGTGGCTCTGGTGTGATGTGAAATGTGAAGTACCTACTATACAAAAACTATTTACTAGACAAAAATAACAAAACCGAAGGTAAATAAAATCAAACCTCTAAATCATTTTGGGCACAAATATGGTTCTATCGATACTAGTGATTTCATCAATTACTTTAAAGTTTTCAGAAAAAAAAATCCGTAGTAAAGGCAGTGTTGCAATGTCTGTAACAACGTGTAGGTGCAAATAAAGTAATAGTGTTCATTTAAATTAATATACTGAATTTAAAATCTGGTTAGTTAGTTAGTTAGTAGTTAGTTTAGCGGGGCCTTTTCCGCACCTAGCCTCTTTATTGGGCCATTGTACGTGTCTCATACTTCCCTTTACTCCAACCAGCCCAGGCTGTCCCAGAAGGCAAGCATCCTGTTAAGGTTGCGACAGGCATCCGGAACAGACGATGGAGATTGGAGGAATTCTGCCCGTTGATCTGCCACACTGCTGCACTCCACAAGTACATGCTGTGGCGTTTCTTCTTCCTCCATGCATCCTCTGCATAGAGGACTGTCTGTTACACCTATGGTATATAAGTGCTTATTTAGGGGACAGTGACCAGTTATTATACCTATAACTTTGCGAATTTTGTCCCTGTTTAGTCTGATGAGGTTGCGGGCAAGCTTTTTAGATGCTTCCGGAATAGCATTCTTTGTTTGCCTGCATCCTTCATTTTTATTCCATTCAGTTAAATGGGCTTCTTCGGTATTTCTACGCAGCCATGTTTTTATTTGAGCCTGGGGTATAGGCATAAGTGGTTCCGGTCCATGTACCTTTGTCTTTGCTCCCCTTTTGGCCAGCTCATCTGCTGCGTCATTACCTAGTGAGTCGCTGTGTCCTTTAATCCATTGGAGGGTTACCTTGTTCGCACCCGCTATGGATTGGAGTGCATTGTGGCATTCCAGTATAAGGACAGAGGTTATAGTATTGTTTTTAAGGGCTTGAAGCACGGAGGCGCTGTCGGAGACAATTTTGATATTTAGGTCTCCAACATCTCTGGCTGCAACTGCCTGTGCTGCCCTGGTGATGCCGATACATTCAGCTTGAAATATTGTGTTTAAGTTGCTTAAGGTGTTTGACATCCTTATGTTTAAGTCATTTGAGAAGACACCAGCTCCTGTACCGCATGCGGTTTTGGAGCCATCAGTATATATCCTAACTTCTCTGCTGCCAGAGCTATCTTTCGATTCTGCATTGAGTTGGATATTGTATCTACGATCAAAGACATGTTGGCATATTGTTCTATCCATGGGTGCCTCAAGAAGCGGTATGTCTTCCATGACCCGTTGTAGAACTTTTGAGTGTCGTGTTTCAATGTTCTGTTTCCATAGTCCGTTTGCTCTTAGTCTTAGGGCGGCTGCCGTGGCCTCCTCCTGAATGACTAAATGTAGAGGTCTCAGGTTTAAGAGATACTCTAATGCGGCTGATGGTGTGGTTTTCATACATCCAGTGGCTGTTACACTTGCTAAGCGTTGTAGACTCTGGAGTTTATCTTTTGCTGTGGTCAGTTGTGTTCTGGGCCACCACACAACCGATCCGTAGGTCAGAGAGGGCCTGATAACTGATGTGTATAACCACAGTGTGATTTTTGGATTGAGACCCCATTTCTTTCCAACAAGTCTCCGGCATTGCCAAAAAGTCATGCAGGCCCTCTTTATTTTTGTATCTATATGGCTCGCCCAGTTTAATTTGTTGTCAAGAGTGACGCCCAGATATTTCACTTCAGATGATAGGGAGAGTTTGGTGTTAAATAGTTTTGGTAGTTGTAGTTTTGGTAACTTCCTTTTGTTGGTGAAAAGAATAAGTTCTGTTTTTATTGGATTTACTGACAGTTGATGCTCGTCACACCATTTTTCTACAATCTGAAGCGCTGAACGCATAACTTTACATAACATGTTTTCCTCGCCCCCGCTTATCAGTATTGTAATGTCATCTGCATAACCAATAGTAGTGTACCCTTTCTCGTTGAGTGCCTTAAGAAGGCTGTCCACCACTATGTTCCATAATAGTGGTGATAGGACACCCCCCTGGGGGCATCCCTTAACTACTCTTGCTCTTGTAGTAGTATTCATCACTATCTAAACCGCCCTCTTGCTGACCAGTTCGGTAATCCAGTTCCTAATCACTGGTTCCACTTTGTGTCTTCGGAGGGCGTGGTTAATGCTGTTATGCATGGTTTTATCAAAAGCACCTTCTATATCTATAAAGGCGGCAAGTGTTGAAAGCTTGTTTGCGGTAGCCGATTCTATCTTATGTACTACCATGTGTAGTGCCGACTCTGTGGATCTGCCTTTCCTGTAAGCGTGCTGCTGAGGATGCAGTTGTTTGTGCTTTAGTGCGCCGTCTCTTAGGTATCGGTCCACTAATCTTTCTAGTGTTTTTAAAAGGAATGAGGTTAGACTGATGGGCCTAAACGATTTAGCGTGTGTGTAGTCCTCCTTACCGGGTTTTGGTAAGAATACTACCTTCGCCTCTCTCCACTTTTTTGGTATAATCATTTATATTTGAAGGCTATACAGGCTCTATATAATGGTAGTAAGTGCTTTATAGCTTGCTTTGGTTGCCATTGTAGTAATGCTGGGAATATGCCATCCAGACCTGCAGATTTGAAGGGTTTGAAACTTTTCAGTGCCCATTCTATTCTGTCTGCAGTTACTATCTTGTTTGCCACTTCCCACTCTGGGATCTGGTTAGTTAACGAGGGAACGAATTTAGTTTTCTATTTATATGTGTAAATAATGAAATTTAAATGAATATTTGTCGGAATGTCCTAGAATCGTAAACTATGCATTTGATCATGTGATGATATTATGCATGGTGCATGAGCCCAAAAAAGTTTCTGAGCTGGTACGGCCAATTTTCAATAGATGGCGTAGCAAAGAGCGCAGGATACAACTAGTATCAAAAACTTACAAAAGTGCTGCTCTCAAAACAGCAGAACATAAAGCAGCACTATCACAAATTCTTTACAAGCTTACGATACAATCTTTCACATCGTTAACTGTCAAAACTTGTACTAATGATTTAAAAAAGTCTGATTTAGAAATTAACATATAATATTACAAAAATATTTACCCTTGATACTTTTTCTGGGTATTAAAACTCCTAAAATTCCTCATTAAAACACGTACAGACAAAATTAATAACATCATTATCATAATCATTTAGAAGTCTGGGAACCAGATTCCCTACAGGTTCAAAACTTTGTAAAGTAAAAATAATATAACATTCGCTCGGGTTAAAGTGGCACAAGGCTAACATTTAGTAGGAGAGGATTAACCCCTGCCAAAAAGTTTTTCAATTATGTCGGCATGATAACATATACCAAAATATGTATAGCGTATTTACCGTACGAAACTTGGCCCGGAACTTTCTCAAGTGTCTGCAAAAGGCCCTGGAGGTGTGAAGTTTTATTTTAATAACTTGTTTTACTACCTCCTTAGATTGTAGATAAAGGTTGATGATTATATAAATGGGCGTGTGATCATAAAGATTATGTTCCGTATTCATTGCTGTTATTCGTACTTTTGGCGAGATGTACCTAACTCTTTGTATAGTCCACCTGGTCAATAGTCTATACAAAGAATTCAGTCAGGTACATCCCGTACCTGATATACCTATTTTAGTTATTCTACTACCAAGCAGGAGTAAGAATAAATATGTAAGTGTTATTGTGTTCCTTTTTGAAGGGCAAAAATTCGAGATAAATTATAGATTACAGTTACGCGTTAATTAGGGAATAAAAACAGAAATATGAGCATCGATATAATTGGATGTTTAAAAAACTACGTATCTATGAAAACGATCTTAAATTAGTCATACAAATGTATAATGTAAATATATGTTTAATATTACCAACTTTGTGCCCCTAAAATCGAATAAAAGTGATTATATTTATTTATTTGCTACTGGACCCTACTGTATCACCCGTTGTGTTCCTAAACCATTAGTAGGAATTTTAACCCCTAAAGCACAGATAACAGAAACGTTTTATTTCTGTAATATGTGCCCTAAAAATAAAAACAAGTTTTAAATGACATATTATTGAACAATATATTTTTTAAATCGTAAGTCTAAAAGATACGTTTCAAGTTTCTAGCTTAAAAAATACAATAGGTACATACTTTCATAATATTACTCGTAATGTTTCCCCTTAAAAATTACAATACCTTCATATTAAATTATTCCCCTCCCACACTCCCACTTCATTGCTTTTTTAAACCCTTTCACAACCTCACTTGAGCCCCAAGAGGCCAAATTTAGGCAAAACCGGTTTTGGGACTTTAGAACCTTATTTTTTCATGATAAACATACTCAATTATTAGTTTATTTTGATGCCTAAGAGATACGTGATAATATTTATCAGTACATTGTCGTTTACAGACACACAAAATTTGGTTTCATTTTTTAGTTATGATTTTTTATGTGACGTCATGACGTCGACCGCGTTGCGAGTCGGCTGTATGTACACTGTCTGTATCAGGTTATCTTCCCTGAATCGGTTCAGTGGTTTTAGACTATCTGAATTTTACATTTAATATATTAGGGATTTTAATCAGTTAAAACGACATAACGGCATTTGCAACGATAAGTGCATTATTATACTTTATAGTATTATAGGTGATAGTGAACTCCACACCTTAATATATTATGTATTAGTGATTGATTTTTTGTGTACAAATTGGCTTATTTGAAAATAGTTAGTAATAAATAAATAAATAAATATTGGTGGACAATTCACACACAACACCATCTGACCCCAAACTAAGCAAAGCTTGTATGATGGCGGCCAGATAGCTGATATAATACATATATATTTTTTAAATACATACTTATTATACATATAAACACCCAGACACAGTGCAAACATTTGAATTCATCACACAAAATATTTGCACTGGGTGGGGATCGAACCCACGACCCTCGGCTTCGCAGGCAGAGCTACTACCAACTAGGCTAGTTGGTAGTAACTCTGCCTGATATATCGAGTAAACTGTGTCTTTTCATACAGTTTCATGTGATTGTACTTAATTTGATATGCAAATAGAAGTCGAATTTAGCACCGGCCCTCTCGACCCCCGTAAGTGAAATGAACATGGGTCGACAGATCCCAAATTGTAGTGTTTTGTTTGCTCTAGAAATAGTTGCTCGACGCTTGATCCCGTGTAAACTTTGATGTCTGGTTGCGTTGTTTAAAATTGTGTTCAGACATTCAAATTAATATAAATATCGACGCACTACCTGTGTTTACGAAGCAAGAGACGCAGTATTACGTTGAAAAAAGATTACCCATGTAATTTGCTTCATATTGAAATTTTGCAGCACGACTTCTTCTTGATTCTTCTTGTATCATTCATTGATCATACTCACTCCATGCTTTTTATAAAGTGACCCATCCCAGTTGGCATCAGGTGGCATCTAGGTACTGCTTGAGTGCTTTAGGCTAGCCCATAAGGCACAGGGCTATAATAACCTAATCTTACTCACTATGCTTAAGCAATGTAGATCATACGTGATTGGATTTCATATAATAACCATTATTCATTTAGCATTCTCAATGAGTACAGTAAATGGTGCATCTCGTACGATGACTAAGGCAAGAGCACCTCAGACGGTATGACCCTTGCTGGGGTGCCGTAGCTTACATACCCATCAAACTAATTACTATTGGGGAAATAAATAATTTCTACAAGCATTTCCATTGCATCCAAGCGTGGTAGTGTCGCTAGCATACTGGACATACTCCCAACTAGTAGTGGGCTTGATCATCTTCAATAATTTTGGATCTTTGTTGATCTATGGATCATTCAGAAGTGTAAGCTTAGCTTAAGTACCTAGTTAGTTAAATAGGTACCTACCTATTAATAACAATTACAATGTACTACACATTGTAGTTTGGTTTTGTAACTAAATGCTTTGCCCGTTACAAAGCTAATTACTTGTCTCACTTTGAATGTGTATGGAACAGTATTTCTTAGAATGCAAAGTACTTTTCGAGTTCTGATGTTCATAAACTTATGCAAGGCACTCTTCAGCTTTACCTATTTGATACCTTGCCAACACTTTTTGGTGAACATTCGAGTTCTAGATGCAAAATATATATTTTTTTTTTCTTTTCTACCGTTAGAGTTATGACACGAGGAGATGGTAAATAAATAACACGTCTAGGTATTTGCACTTGTAAATACTAGTTTTATGGTATTCATGAAAATAAATTTCAATTTGAAACATCGTACTGCACCGATATTTTTTCTTTGTAATTGACACAGGAATAACTACCACCATTTTTCATATTTGTATCCAAAATAAGCTGGACATATTATGCTAATTTAACTTTGTTTTCGTTAACAGGGTAGTTAAGTAAAGTTTTAACTTTAATTCAATTAATTGTAGAAAAAATATAGATACACCATTATATAATCCAGTCTGGCCGACAGGAAACTTACTAAAGATAAAAAACTTTAAAACGAATGCCATATGGCGGTTTTATTGCTAATACACAATATATCCATTAAACATTGCATGACTTGGCAGTGATTTGAACTTTTCGTGTTAATTAGAGTCACACCTCTTCGTGTCGTCACTTCAAAGTAGACATTAAATAAAAATAGCCCCGACATTTTATGGCGGCGACCATCTTGGATTTGAAATTTGTCATAGTGTGTAACAATAGTCATAGTGCTAGTCAATCCCTTTCATTTGTTACCCATATTGTAGGAAGTGTGAAAAAATATGTAATCCGCCATTTTGTAGCGGCCGTCATCTTGGATCGATTATAAACGCTCACAAATAATTCACCGAAACAACGAACATTCAAATGAAAAAAAAAAAAACAATATTAAAATCGGTTCATCTGTTCAAGACGTTCAAGTACTATAATGCTACACACATACAACAAAAATAAACTTGTAACACCACGTCGTTTCTGCATCAAAGGTTAGTTAAATATTAAATGTATCTTTCATAAAACTGGAATTTTCAATTCTTAGTAGTTACTTATGACTGTTGGGAGAACGACGACTGCCGATCCGGAGCCCCCGCATTCAAATCCCACGCTCACCACTGTCTTTTCGAAGTCATGTGCGTAATACCGCTAACTTACAACGGCGAAGGAAAACATCATGAGGAAACTGACATGTACCTTGAATCTTTCGTGGTCATGTGTCATTTACCAACCCTGCTTGGGCCAGCTTAGTGGATTTTGGCCTTGACTCTCTCTTCGCGAGAGAAGGCCCCGAGTAGTAGTAAGAACATTTTAATGGGCTGCTCATGAATCCTTAGTAGTAACCTAGCTAGGAAGGATAATTGGTAGTGATAGAGCTCTTTGCAGATTTCTCCTGGGGAAGTACAACACCTTTGTCAGTTATTCTACAGCCAAGCAATAGTGTGCAAACATAACTGTGTTCCGCTATGAAGGGCAATGTTTCCAGAGATATTATTGGGCTTAGAGATAAACACTTTATATCTGCGGGTGACGAGCGCAATGCGGTGCTAGATAATTAATTTGGTATCTTCATGTTCCAATAGCAGCGTGTCATTGTGCTATTATGGCAGGCGTGTTGCTTAGCCTCAAGCACATGTCCTGCTCGTCTTGTCCCGGCATTCTGTATAACAAAAGATAATTATGTAGTACTAGATAAATTCTGCAAATCAGTTTTACTACTAGAAAAACATACGGAATCATTACAACATAGTAACTCCTTGCATCGTAACAATATTAAATAAGCATAGACTTTGCCCGGATCTTGCGGGTAGGGGTATTTTGGTCCACATAAAAATCAAAAGCCAATTTCCCTCTGTAAGAAGATAGAAATCAGTTTATTTTTCTATGAATGTATTAGATTTGGTTGTTTATTGGATTTCTTGGGACCAAACGAGGCTTTTATGTTTCTTTGATATGGAATTTTCTTGACCTTAGTCATTTCGTTTTAGGTATTCGGGTCAGTAATCCACTTGGTATTTTCTTGGATCCTTTACCTGGAATACTAGAAATCAAAGTTTTCAGAATTTTCTGGGTGCTCTAATTCCTAGCATTTTACTTGTTGACCTTATTTGATTATTTTTCTAAGGAATTGTTCTCATATTATATTATTCGATTTATGTTATGTATAAAAACAACCGATCCTGAATCCTGCGCCAAATGAATTCAGAATCCTTATTTTATATTTGCGAAAATTAGGATGTTTAGATGTTTGGTGTTTGTTGCTCAATCACATCGGAACGTCTGAATGGATCGGGTTGAAATTTGGAAAACAGATAGATAGTCTGGAACAACACATAGGCTACTTTTCATCTTGGTAAACTAACGGAAACCGCGGTGAGCAAAGCTATTAAAAGTAAATAATTACTAACCCAGGTAAAACTAAGTACTTAACAAAAACAAAAACAAAGACCAGCAGGACATCTGCCTGATTGTAAGCAACATGCCTACCACATTCCTAGCACAGTGACACGCAGCTATTGGAACATGAAGAGTCCTAGAACTGCTTGCACTGCGCTCTTCACCCAGAGATCTAAGATGTTATGTCATTAAGCCCTTTAATTTCTCTGGAAACATTACACTTCAAACCAGAACACAGTCATGTTTTCAATGTTTTATTAGATAAACGATATATTGGAATTAAGGATTATCTTTCATAGTTACGGAATATCCAATTCCAAAAACAACTTCAACGTTCGCAGGTCAATTAAATGCCCCGAATAACACTGATTTGCCGTAATAAAACAAAATGGTGGATAATTAACGAAAATCGAAGGTAATGAAATACCGGGTGCGGTGTTTAATTCCGTATTTATTTATTGGCAGAGCTTCAGGGATCAGAGTTTCAGTTGCTCGATGGCTTGTCACCAATTAATTATTCACATTTAAAACAGTTTTGGATCTTTAAAACTGGTGATTACGAACAAAATTAATTGTAAAATGTTGTTTGAAGTTACGGCCGAAACTCGAGTCGGATTGATAATACACGTGAGTAACTGTGTGAATACTATCTCCAGTAGCGTAGGATCCGTTAAAAAGGATCCTGTAAATGCTGTGTAAATATTATCTCCAGTAGCGACGGATCCGTTAAAAAGCTTCATGTAAATCCTGTGTGAATACTATTTCCAGTAGCGACGGATCCGTTAAAAAAGGATCCTGTAAAAACGGAAATTATGTATATGTGAACGCGCCCTTAGGGGTAAATTATGAGAGTTGTTCTTTTTACAAGATTACACAGTCACGAGAAACCGACACCATGAAGTTCATTTGCCCTTTGAAGACTGCCCTCGTGGCTTAGTTGGTAGTAGCTCTGCCTGCGAAGCCGAGGGTCGTGGGTTCGATCCCCACCCAGTGCAAATATTTGTGTGACGAATTCAAATGTTTGCACTGTGTCTGGATGTTTATATGTATAATAAGTATGTATTTAAAACTATTTAAGTATTATATCAGCTATCTGGCCGCCATCACACAAGCTTTGCTTAGTTTGGGGTCAGATGGTGTTGTGTGTGAATTGTCCACCAATATTTATTTATATTTATTATTTATTTCAAGCAATTCGACATTTTAGTAAACATTGATAATAAACTTCAGGTTTATACTTCTTGCGTTGAAGATATATCTATCATATGGTTGAAGTTAGACTTCTCAGCACGAGGGATAAAAAGAAGAATTATTAACTTCTTAAACGTCATGAAAGTTTTCCTACAAACATTGACAAGGATATGTGGTAGGACTCTTTGCAGAGTCCACGTGGTGCAGTACCATTCCTTTGCCAGTTGGTCTACAGTCAAGCTCTACCATGCAAATTTTATTGTCGCCCCGCTTGCAGGGCAATGCAGAGAAATTACAGTTACATATTTTCCGACAAGATTTAAAATATTTTTGAAGTGAAAACTTCTTTAGGCCACGCACCTAGACAAATCTTTCGTGGGGTGTAAATTGAATTCTGGCATCACGCTCGGGTATGATAAGAAATCTTCGGGTAAACTCGGGACCTTTGCGATTGGGCATCCAGAAATGCGTCAGCCAATGGGAAATGCTGAAAGGGCGTGGCCTCGCCATCATGGCATGGCCATCTAGAAATGCGTGAGCCAATGAGAAATGGTGACGCATTTCTTGATGGCCATGCCATGAAGACGAGGCTACGCCCTCCGGGTACACCCGTGCAGTTTCCAAGGTAAGCTATCAAATTCTGAGTTATATAAGTTTTCACTTCTATCGGCAGTTCCTATGACTGCCAATTTTTTTTTTTTTGATATAATACTTTTTTGAACGGGCAGAGCCATTATTAACTAAACTGAATTACAGTAAGAATAACACTATATTACATACTTATCTACTTATACTAAGCACATAAAATATGAATAATCCATCAGAGCAATGGAGGTCAATCAACCCTATTATAAATACTTAGAAAATAGCAGAATCGGACTAAAGAGCGCTACAATTAGATTGAAAATATTCCTTACTCCCCCATATTTCCTTTTGTTCTCCTAATCCAAGAAATATGTTAACAACGAACATAAATGACAAAGGTCACAGATCCCGGGGTTTGTGGAGTGGCTAAATAAAACAAAAATCACACTATAAATACATTGTTTTCGACGAATCTAAATCTATAAATAAATTAAAGTAAACAGTATAAATATTTTAGGTAAGCGTAGGTACATCATCATAGATGGCAACATCGCTTTGCGACAAGATTGTCCTTTGAAACCCTATGATAATGCCAGTCTTTCCATTCCAAACTTATCCTAGACAGCCCCAGAAACCTATATAAATTGTTTCTCATTAATATTCACAGACATTTTCATTTTGTTTCGCGTATCTTTAATACACAGAAAACTTTGAGGGGCTTGGGTAAACGAGCTACGAAAACCTTTTCAATGTTCCGAAATTCGAAAAAATTATCAGCAATCTGAACAAAAAAGAGGAAAAGTAATGCTTAATTCAGTTACAATAATTATTATCTCACTTGTTTTTGTGTTTCTTTTCGTAATTAGCTATTTTTCCTACGGGAAGTAATATACCTGCAGAGTGATATTTTTGGAGAGGATTTTGTTTAGCAATGCCCCGTCCCAATTTTGTACGTGTTCAGTTCTGCTAAAATGATTAAATATGTGGTGTATTTATTATATAATGAAGGCTACCGCAAATTGTTAAAATTAAGCATAACTTACTGACCTTCATTGGTCTATGGACAATTCATGTGTGCTTAGTGTAAGTAGTTAGTTAGGTATGAAAAACAAAACTAAAATACAATGAGAACTACTACACTACGCAGTGTAGTTCTCATTGTATTTTAGTTTTTTTTTTTTTTTTTTTTTTTAAATAAAGAGTGACGAGACGAGCAGGACATGTGCCTGATGGTAAGCAACATGCCTGCCACATAACAGCACCGTGACACGCAGCTATTGGAACACGAAGAGTCCAAATCATTACCTAGCACTGCATTGCGCTCGTCACCCAGAGATCTAAGTTGTTATATCTCTAAGCCCTGTAATTTCTCTGGAAACATTGCCCTTCAAACCGGAACACAGTAACGTTTGCACATTACTGCTTGGCGGTAGAATAAATGGCAAAGGTGTGGTACTTCCCCAGGCGGACTCTGCTAAGATTCCTACCACTACAATTTTGTTGTTTGTTGTTGTTTTGTTAATAAAGACTCTGCCCATTTAAAAAAGCATTACTGTGGTTCTTATATATTATTTCATGTGTGAATTCAGTGAAGTAAATGTAAATAAATAGCATTCAGTAAGCTTACTACATTCTGAAGGAATTTGCTAACCTTGCAAGCAGACTAACCTTTTTTCTAAATTTGCTTCTGAATTAAGTAACTAAATGTATCCCAGTGTTTTATGTCTTTTAGTTGGTAGTAAGTCTGCCTTAGGCCGTGTGTTCAGTTCCCAACCAGTGCAAATATTCGTGAGCTGAAAACAAATATTATTTTGTTCTGTATCTGGGTATTACTACGTTTGGAAAATATGTATGTACATATGTACAACTTCCATTAAATAACTACAAACATATTTATATTATTATAGAAGTTTCCGATTGCTGACTCTCATAGTACAAGCATAGCTTAGTTTGGGACTAGATTGTGTTGTGTGAGAAGTTTCCGCCAATATTTAGTATTTATTTATGAGCTAGGATTACAAATGGTATAATACAGCTGTTTTAATGATACGGCGGTGTGATACCTCACAAACCCATCCTTAAAGCTGGGTCACACAGAGGCGATCCGATAGCGGTAGCGATCCGATAGCGAGACGGGATTTTTTGTAATGTTCGAATTTGTATGCAACCTGACACACAGCAAGCGGGCGCGATCCCATACTCGGTATCGGATCGCTATCGCTATCGGATCGCTATCGCTACCGGATCGCCTCTGTGTGACCCGGCCTTTAGCTGCGTTGTAATTGAACTCAAGCTTCACATTCGTAAATGAAAGAAATTTTCGGGTAATCTAGATGGCCATGACCACGCCCTACGGGTTCACGCGCATACTTTTCAAAGTGAGCTATCAAATTCTGAGTTATTCATTTTCACTTCTATCGGAAGTATCGGAAGTAATTGGCAGGCATGGACTGTCAATTTTTAGGGTTCCGTAAAACGCAAAAACGGAACCCTTATAGATTCGTCATGTCTGTCTGTCTGTCTGTCTGTCTGTCTGTCTGTCCGTCCGTATGTCACAGCCACTTTTTGCCGAAACTATGAGAACTACAGTGTGGAAACTTGGTGAGTAGATGTATTCTGTGAACCGCATTAAGATTTTTACAAAAGAAATTAAAAAAAATAAAAATTAGGGTTGCCCTTCATACTGAGAACTGAAACTCAAAAAATTTTTTTTCATCTATCCTACACGTGTGGGGTGTTTATCGATAGGTCTTCAAAAATGATGTTGAGGTTTCTAATATAGTTTTTGTCTACACTGAATAGTTTGTGCGAGAAACACTTCCAAAGTGGTAAAATGTGTGTCCCCCCCCCCCCCTCTAACTTCTAAAGTAAGAAAATGAAAAATCTAAAAAAAATATATGATGTACAACACCATGAAAACTACAAACGAAAATTAGTTTGAAGCGTCTCTCGCGCAAGTTATTCAGTGTAGACAAAAATTATATTAGAAACCTCAACATCATTTTTTAAGTCCTATCGATAGACACCCCACACGTGTAGGTTTGATGAAAAAAAAATTTTTGAGCTTGAGATTTCTCAGTATGGGGGGCACCCCTAATTTTTGTTTTTTTTTTAAACTTTTGTAAAAATCTTAATGCGGTTCACAGAATACATCTACTTACCAAGTTTCAACAGTGTAGTTCTTATAGTTTCGGCAAAAAGTGGCTGTGACATACGGACGGACAGACAGACATGACGAATCTATAAGGGTTCCGTTTTTACGTTTTACGGAACCCTAAAAAGGAACATTGATATTAACTTAAACAAATTTGTAAATTATATTTCTGAACTTAGTTTTGCTAATGTTTACAACGAGGTGGACCCAAATAAAGCTTACAAAGAATTCATTGAACTATTCACACTTATCTTTGAACTGTGTATGCCATTAAAAAAACTGAAAATAAGCCATAGAAAAAAGCCAAACTGGAAAACAAAAGGTATAGCAATATCAAGTAAAAATAAAAAGAAACTGTACTTGAAATCCTGTGCAAATAGTACTGATGAAAATATAAACAAATATAGGGCATATTGCAAACTACTCAAAAAGATAATAAAGTACTCGAAAAAATCAACCAATATCAAGTACATCAATAGGAGCACAAATAAAACAAAGGCTGCTTGGGGTCTTATAAAACAATTTACGCAACCAGTTAATCAAATTTGTACTACAATTGATAATTTACAAATAGGCCAGAATAAAGTGACTGATCCGACAATCATATCTCAAAAGTTAATCAATCATTTTTCTTATGAAAATAAAAATACACAATATCGTTGTTCAACCACAAAAGAATTATCAAAACCAAACCATAATACCATTTTTTAACACCTGTAGATGAAAGAGAAATAAAAAATATTGTTAAACAACTAAAAAATAAGAAGTCTGTTGGGTACGATAATATATCAACGCAGCTAATCAAAAGCTGTATTGATTTCATTGCTGATCCATTGGTCCATATCATTAACCTGTCTTTCTCTACTGGATGTTTTCCAGATGAGCTAAAGAGGTCTCTCATAAAACCATTGCACAAAAAAGGACTCAAAAGTGATATTAATAATTATAGACCAATTGCGCTCCTTCCATGTTTTTCCAAAATATTTGAAAAAGCCTTATATAATAGACTATACTCATTTCTTGACAAAAATAAAATATTACACACCAATCAATTCGGTTTTCAGAAAGGCAAGAACACATCTTTAGCAATTTTCAAAATGCTAAAACAGGTATGGGATGATATTAACGCAAAAAAACCAGGAGTAGCATTATTTTTAGATATGTCTAAAGCATTCGATTGTGTTGAGCATAAAATATTACTCGATAAATTGGAAAAAATGGGTATAAGAGGCCAAGCTCACAAACTTATAGCTTCTTATCTGGAAAACCGAACCCAAGCAATATCCTTAAACGTTTACGATAAGAAAACAAAAACTCTGAACCATTTTCTATCAAATTTCAAAAAAAATACAGTCGGAGTTCCACAAGGCAGTATATTAGGTCCATTGTTATTTCTCGTATATATTAACGAATTGCCTTTGGTCACAAAATATCTAACTGTTATGTTTGCTGATGATGCAACTGTATACATTCCAAGAAACAGCCTATCTGATACCGATTTTGAAAATGAAGTCAATAAAATATTAACCCAGATCGTGAAATGGCTGGAAGATATAAATTAAAAAACCAATATTAGTAAAACAAAATTGATTGACTTTAAAAATTACAAACAGAGACCCTTACCGCTAAATATCGTAAATAATGGTAACACAGTTAACGTAGTAAATAATACAAATTTTCTTGGAGTGGTAATAGATACAAATTTAAACTGGAAAGAGCATATTCGTAAAGTAAACTCAAAAATTTCACAATATTGCTATGCATTATCTATTATTAAAAATGCTACATCTAAAACCATAGCTACAAATGCCTATTATGGAAATGTTTATCCTCATTTGAGTTATGGTATTATATTTTGGGGTAATTCAGTAGATGTAAATTCAACCTTCGTTCTACAGAAGAAATGTCTACGTGTCATCTTCAACCTTCAAAATACTGATAGTTTAAGAAATGTATTTAAGGAAAATAATATATTAACGGTAACAGGTATTTACATTTTAGAAATTTGTTTATTTGTAAAAAATAATGAAGGCCATTTCTTTGATGTGTTTTCGAAACGTGCTGATGTATTACGATCGAAACATAAGTTTAATATATGTGTCCGCCAAGTCAATAACGCTACATTCTACAAAAGCTCATTTCACTCTGCAGTCAAGATATTTAATCATTTACCCACAAATTTAAAGTCATTAAAATTACCACAATTTAAATATAAACTAAAAGCTTGGCTCGTAAATAAAGCGTATTACAAACTCCAAGAATACTTCGACGAATCATAAGAATTTATACACAACAATATAATATAAATAGGTATTTATGTCATGTAACAATAAATGTTTAATGTAATTCATAATATTGTAAAATTGAATGTCTCAATTTATATCCACTTCAGTCTGACAGTTATGTTAAGATCACAGCGCCACATTTGTGTTGTCGGGCTGATTATTAGTTTTGTCTGCGTTTTATTTTTATTTTTTATTATTATATTTAATTAGTTAAATAATTAATTATTATGTTATTTGTTCACTCAAAACTTCTTTGTCTCTGTTGTTTATTTTTGTTTAAAGTATAGATAGAGTTAAATAACTTTAAAGTAATGTTAGATAAATTAATTAGTTTAATTAATCCCTAATTTTATCTGATTGTTTTGTAACCTCATACCAAAGAGGCTTATTTTTGCATGCCCGGAAAGGGTAAAACTGTTGTGTCTATAATATATCTACTGTAAAACATCTTTGTACACAGTTTACGCAATAAAGAAATTCTGATTCTGATTCTGATTCCTACAAAGAAAGAAGCTTTCAATTCGGAACAGTAGTTCCAGATATAACACTAGTGTAATAGTTACGTTCTCAAAACTACTTACTACTGATTTTATTCTACACTAAACTGGAATGTTCTCTAGAGCAATGTCACATAATAAACTTAACGAACAAAGTAGGAAAGACTTGAGTCTCTTAATTTCCTTTTGCCCTCGTTCAAAGGTTACTCTCCCGTACATTACTTTGCCATTCGTCCCATGAATAAAAAATAGTTCCCTTGTCTTGTGACAAGGATCGTATGGATTCAATTTAATCCCAAGACCAAAAAGCGTGGCCATTAGGAAAGTAATTAGTATCTGGGCATCCCCTAGCTAATATATATTGCATCATTTGATTCGTAGGGTAATGAATGTAGACCCCTTAGGTACGGAACCGGTAGATGGCGTACAAAGTGAAAACTTAATTGGATAAAACCTTGTTTACCGGGGAAATTCCAATATAGCAGCTTTGTGCATTAATAAAAGCGGTTATCTAGAATTCTGTTGAAGGTTTTGGATGGGGAATGAAACGGTATTTGTACTGATATTGAAAACATTCCATAGAAATTAATTTTCAGCTAAATTTTTATTCAATTACCTCAGTGTCTCAATGCAGGGTAAAAAAGCCATGGTTCTAAACATAGTGCTTTTGGATCGCGAAAAATTTAAATAGAATTTGATTATGAGTTCTAACGGTATTTGTGTTTTTATCGCATAGTAACCACGCTTTTTTTCCTGTCTGTTCAAAAAACTAAAAAATATGCCGGTTTTCTTCCAATGTTATGTCTTAACCGTTCAAGTTAATGATGACAACAAATTTGTACATCTGCGCTTAGACAAATATTCAGATTCTAACATAAACATTACCGTACCTGCCATTTGAAATACCATTGTGAAGAATTCAGCTCTTACTACCGCGCTTTGTAGGTATACTATACCGTGTAAATAATGAATGACTTAGAATTTTATAGGATTTTGGTATCGTCAACTCGAGATTTTATCTGCTTCTTTCGGTTACCCGTAAGATTCACGGGTTTAAGGCACGCTCCATTGTAGATCGGATTATCACTAAACATCAGGCAAGATGGTGGTTAAGTAAAAACCTATTATCGAATAAAAAACTTACTACAATGACAACAATCTTTTCAATAAAAGTAATCTTTTTATGCAAATACAGAGCTCACATTTGATTTTTCTTCCATATACATTTCTAAATTTACGCATCAATTTCCAGTACAAATCGTGAGAATCGTAACCAAGAATCTAATATTCTAATCTAAGCACAAAATAAAACGAGCGTAAGTTCCCAAGGGATCTATTCTCGTGCCGTCTGCGCACGATATTCTTAGATAATTAACTCTTTATGTCGAGGGACATCTGTTTACAGATGCAGTTACTAAATCTACTACAGAAGCGGTCGTTTAGAACCGTTTCATTTGCATGTACTGTGATCATGAAAGAGAATTCGGTTTGGCTTTTGGGAGTATTGAAACTTCCAAATATAGTTTCTTGTCTGTGGGTTTATACGCGATAACTATTGTACCTATATTATTATCAATGCGGATTATTTTGTTATCAAATTAGTTGCCATGGGGGTTTGGTTCATTGAAAATCCTACTTCCTACTTCCTCCTAATATTATAAATGTCAATGTATGGATGTTTGGATGTTTGGATATTTGGATGTTTGTTACTCAATCACGTCCTAGCGTATGAACGGATCGGGGTGAAATTTGGACCACAGGTAGATTATAGTCTGGAAGAACACATAGGCTTTTTATCCCGGAAAAACAACGCGCGTTTCCCGCGAAGTTCCCGTTCCCGTTGTTCCCGTTCCTATGTCGTAGCTTATTTGTTCTTCCAGATTTTAATCTATCTGTGTTCCAAATTTCAGCCCGATCCGTTCATACGTTAGGACGTGATTGAGGAACAAACATCCAAACATCCATACATTGACATTTATAATATTAGTAGGATTTTCTTTTCTGTTCTTTGTACATCATTTTATCAAAGAGTTTATTGTTATTATGTTTATTCTCTGCAGGTGGCGTTTAATACTTACCAACCTTATCCGGTTTTTATTATTTTGATCTTTAAATCACTACTTTACACCTTACTGTCCTCGTCACCGGGAAATTTTAAGATAAATAATAGCAGATATTTTTTTTTCATCAAAAGATATTATGACCTAATAACTAAGATTTTTTTGTCTATTCTTTTTGTATCTTTTAGTATTAGTGTTATTCACGTAGGTATTTATTTGTTTATCATCTTAATTTCTAGGTTTGTTTACAATAAATGCATAAAATATCAAAAATTATATAACTAGAGTGTCACTAGCAGCAAGACAGGGCCCAAGACAAGATAACCTGATACGTCTAGACTGTGGAATTAGTTGCTTGAGTGGTTTTTTCCCGATGGTTATAATCTTGGTGTCTTCAAATCGAGAGTGAATCGGTTCTTCCCGGTAAGCACGCTCCATAGACGCTCACACGCTCCATAGACACGCTCTCGTAGACCGCATCGTCACTTAATATCTGGCGAGATGGCGGTCAAGCGTAAACCTATAAAAGTAAAAAAAAGCTAGGGCTGCAGAATTAGGCACTTACTGATGATTCAAGGTTTGTCGAAGGTGACCGCATTTTGCATCTGAGCCTTGATCCAACCGTATAGCGGAAATCTCTTAAGGTATTGATTGAGACATTACGCTAAAAGGTTGTGCACCGAAACCACTCTCGGGGCTATTGTCTTCGAATTAACATCCCACATGGCGGTAACCATATGAGCCTTAGACCTTAGTTACCTATTGTTATCATTATTACTGGTAGCTTTAGCTGGTCTCTACAATCTACCGATTTTATCTTATCCAGTTGATAACACAGTAAGAAACCCAAAAAGTAAATTCGATAAACAACAATGGAAGAATTATCGCAACATCTGCTGAGCTTACCGCCTTCATTGGAATTTACAAGAGCTTAGAGTTATGGTGTCGAGAAAATCGCGTTGTCGCTCTCTGCTTAGACGGAATAATCAGATTTCAACAAATTACCAGGTGAAGTTAGGATTGTGAATCACCAAGCAGAACGATTCAGAAAGTTACTGAAATATTTGTTCTCTCCACATTTCATTAAATTTGATTTAGTAAAAGTTAGCGGATATTTTGAGTTTGGAATATGGTCGGCTCGTGTTTTTTTTTTAAATAAAGAGTGACGAGACTAGCAGGACATGTGCCTGATGGTAAGTAACATGCCTGCCACATACCAGCACAGTGGCACGCAGCTATTGGAACATGAAGAGTCCAAATCATTACCTAGCACTGTACTGAGGTCGTCACCCAGTGATCTAAGTTGTTATATCTCAAAGCCTGTAATTTCTCTGGAAACTGGAAGACAGTAATGTTTGCACAGTACTGCTTGGCAGTAGAATAACTGGCAAATGTGTGGTACTTCCCCAGACGGACACTGCCAAGAGTCTTACCACTGCAGTGTTTCGGCCATGTGAAAAGTCAAGTTTGACGCAAGGCAGGCAAGACACAAAACAATTTAAAAGTTGACCCATAAGAACTGGCCTATTCGAGAGGCACGAAATACGAGCATGTTTTCAACGCAGCCAATTAAGTTTTCACTTTAAAATACATTTTAGAGGATATATTTGTGTAATGTCTCAACTCGCACTCAGCCAGAATGTGTTACGGCCTTATCTTTCTCTTTGTGGTAGAAAAGCTAGAGATCTAGCAATGAGAATTAAAAGTGGGCTGTTTATGACAATTTAGACTCAGTTGGGTAATAAACATAAAAATGGTATCCGTCTTTTATCTCGATTCAAATATCACTTGTACTAATGTCTCCCACGGTATGTTTCGGTTTCCTACCATAAACATGTGTGCTCATCATATTTGTTTTGTTAAAGCTGAAACGGTGTGATGACATGCAATATCCTCTTTCTTTCATTTAGATTTAGATGTTAGGAGTTCTCGGTTGCAGTTGCGTTAATGTATTTCTATCATAACACAAAGTAACGGAACGACCAAGATAGGCTCCTGATGGTAGGCAAGAAGCCTGCCCATTGTAGTACCTTGTCATGTAGCTATTTAATCATAGACATTCCAAAATACTGGTTAAATCTGCTCTGCAATAGAGATATAAAATTCCTAGTCCCTGTCATTTCTGTACAAACATTTCCCTTCAAATTGGAACACAGTTTTGAACTAGCAGGCCCGATAGTCGTTGAAAAAAAAAGTTTATCTAAACCATTCTCGAATCCATTCATTGTCATCATCATCGGCCTTTGTACATCTACTGCCGGACATATGCCTCGACGTTATTGAACACACAAAAATTTCATCAACATCGTTAGTAACGTCGTAACGTAAAGCTAACGTAAGGCAATGGCCTTACGTTAGCTTTCAGCGTTAATGCTGCCGATTGCTACACTAGTTTTTGTTTTCTTTTACGGTATTGTATTGTTTTGGTGTGCACGTATCTATCGATATATCTATTAGCTTAGGAGGAGTTTAATTACAAACACGCACAGAAACATTTGTGTATATAAAGATTAAATATTTGAAGTATTCTCTTTTGCGACTCTTTATTTATTGCGGCTCTAAAAATCCGTTTCCTTTTCCCATTCAACGAAATTAGTCGCGAAGTAAAATTTCACGCAACATTTTATTTCGCTCTGATACTATATCCGTCCCCGACCCGTCCGAGAAGCTTTTATTCAAACAAATTCCGTAACAAATAAAAATAACAACAATCCGCTGTCGGCCGACATCAAGATTTTTATAGTCATCTTATTGTGCCTGTAAAAACATTTTCTTTTACTTGTCCGCTGATCCAAGAATCTCGGCTTACAGACGTCATTTACCGGGGAATCCCATTAAGGGAATGGCATCAGCTACTTGCGTGAGCAATTTTATTTTATACCCACAAACATTACCTAGTGACGGGGAATTGAATTGGTCCAATTACTTAAGCTGAATGTTCATGTTAAAAGTCTAAAGGATTTAACGTAGCCCTGAGCTCACTATGAATGTAAGCCTCTAAATAAATTAAAAGAGTAGCGATGTGGCGTGCTACGAAATGAGATTCTAGATCTTATTATACCTTTAAACGAGCAATTCTTGTATATACATGTATATATAAAACTGAATCTCGGAAACGGCTCGAACGATTTTCAAGAAATTATGTATGCAGGGGGTTTCGGGGAAGATAAATCGATCTAACTAGGTTTCATTTAAAAAAACGCATATTATGCGCGTTTTTAGACAATGAAAAACTGTCACATTAGACATTAGAATGCGAAAGTAAATTTCGCCGCGTGACGCGACAGCATAATTGGCTCAGATGGGAAGTCGGGGTTTCGTGGCGGTCACGAATTAATAGCTGCTGGTTCGAATCCAGACGGCTTCTCTTTTTTTTTCAAGTATTCTTTTTTGTAAGAAAATCTAAGAGTATCTAAGTATTTTTAGTATTTAAACCGAGCAAAGATCGGTGACCCAGGCACTTTTATATAAACAGCACAGACTTGGCAGATGTATAATTTGTTTACAGAAGTAATTTATTTTTCACATTGTGTATTACTAACGCAGCTGGAAAATGCTGATAGTTGTGTAGTGTACTAAGTATTATAGTACGGGGTACATGTTGTGTTAAAATATATAGAGATTCGTCTTGGCATTGGCTTGTCTTGGTCGTTACGACTGATCTAGTCTAAAGAACGGCAACTACCAATCAAGAGCCACCGTTTTTTTATTTTACTTTATCTTATAGAGTGACGAGACGAGCAAGTCATGTGCCTGATGGTAAGCAACATGCTTGCCACATAAAAGTGCAATGGCGCGCAGATATTGGACCATGAATAGTCCAAATCATTACCTAGCACTGCACTGCGCTCGTCACCCAGAGATCTAAGATATTATCTCTCTAAGCCCTGTAATTTTTCTGGAAACATTGCTCTTCAAACCGGACACAGTAATGTTTGCACATTACTACTTAGCGGTAGAATAACTGGCAAAGGTGTGGTACTTCTCCAGGCGGACTCTACCAAGAGTCCTACCACTACTAAAAGAGTCCTACCACTACTAAAGGAGTCCGACCACTACTAAACACTTACCACACCACTTTAAACACTACTACACTTTTTGAGAGTTTGAATTTACGCATCACTGTCTTTCGAATTTCGAAGACATGTGAAATCTGCCAACCCGGAACTTCACTGGCGTGATTGACTATGGCTTTAACCAAATAGAGATACTTGGTTAGGGGGAGAACCGTGGCCAAGCAGTAGGAAGACGCTGTACTGGTATTTTTTTTTTATTTTTTTTTATAGCATCGAGTGACGAGACGAGCAGGTTATGTGCCTGATGGTAAGCAAGATGCCTGCCACATAACAGCACAGTAACACACAGCTATTGGAACATGATAGTCCAAATCATTACCTAGCACTGCACTGCGCTCGTCACCCAGAGATCTAAGATATTATGTCTCTAAGCCCTGTAATTTCTGTGGAATCATTGCCCTTCAAACCGGAACACAGTAATGTTTGCACTTTACTGCTTGGCGGTAGAATATTTGGCAAAGGTGTGGTACTTCCCCAGGCGGACTCTGCTAAGAGTCCTACCACTACTAAAATTAGCTGGCCTGTTGCTTACCATCAGCCACGTGTCCTGCTTGTCTCGACATTTTATACTATTAAATACGGTTACATATTTAGCGGTCTATCCTTTTTCTCTACAATAGTAATGTAGAGAAATGTAGTGGTAGGACTCTCGGTAGAGTCCGGCTGGGGACCACACCTTTGCCAGTTATTCTAGCGCCAAGCATTAATGTGCAAATGTTACTGTGTTCCGGTTTGAAGGGCAATGTTTCCAGAGAAATTACAGGGCTTAGAGATATAATATCTTAGATCTCTGGGTGACGAGCGCAGTGCAGTGCTAGGTTATGATTTCGACTCTTCATGTTCCAATAGCTGCGTGTCATTGTGCTGTTATGTGGCAGGCATGTTGCTTACCATAACGCACATGTCCTGCTCGTCCCGCCACTCTTTATTTAAAATAAAAAACACATTAGCTATCATATATTATTAACCGAAAAAAGCTTTTTTGGCTATTCTCTAACCTAATATGGTACGAGTAAGTAATACACAAACGAATTCCATCTAATGATTTTAAGGCTGATATTGTTAGTAAAATAAATAAAATATGGAGGTAAAAAGAAAAATCATGTCTAATAAGTACATCGGAATGACGTGCGTGGTACAGTACTAGTTAGTACAGCAACTAAATTAAGTGGTGTTCTACTGCTCTGTCTCTTATATAAATTTCAAAAAAAAAGATATAATTAATTTTTAAAATTTATTTTTATGCGTTTTTGTAATTTTACTTTTTCGTCTTTTGTATCTACGTATAAATGAAAGTTATTCAATATCATCCCACGGACTTTGCCGCGCAGTTCCCGTTCCCGTAAATTTTTTGCGTGTTTAAAAGTAATTTATGTTTCATTTTAGACGTTCCAAGTTTCAGCCCAATACGTTTAGACGTTTCGATGTAATTGAGCAACAAACATACAAACTTTTAAATTAATAATATTAGTAAGATATAACAATGTTGGTTCTTAAATTCTATTGTAGCTTGTAACGTATCTTCAGTTAATTTACTCCCAAAAGAAAAGTAAAAAAATCTGTTTGCTTTGTAATTCCACTGTGGAAAGCCTCCATCGATTTTCCCGACAGTATCGTTAGAACGTCACCCCAAAACAGGAAAAAGGAGAGAATAACCTCAAACACAATTTTCCTCTGTTCCAGGTTATCGCATCTCGCAACCCCAGTGTCAATGCATCATAACTGAACGTTTACCGCAAGCAATAAGGTCGCAACTGTAAAAAATTGCGAGCAGTAACTGTCACATTTCGTTCGGCGGATGCGACTTCTGTTCAGAAAAACAAAGTGCTGTGATGTTGCCAGTTTCGTTTATAAAAGGCGGCGTAGCCGAGAATTCGAGTGGATATGAGGATGGGCCATAAAACTGAGTTATTTTGCGTCCGTGGCAAGATGCTGCTTACTCTCTACGCTGCGTTGCTTCTCTGGAGGATAGACTCTGTCGTCGAGAGCACCAAAGGTAATATTGCCTATATTCGATGTCCCAGAACTGTCGCACACTTTTATGTTAGGCAATTTAGCGTTGAATAGCTCAGAGAGCAAAGTCTCTTCAGACTACGTTACTATGCGGCAAGATTACCCAAATTGATAATACACCGAAAAAGCACAGAATTCCTTTTCGTTAATTTTCGTTTCGTTAAATCAAATAATCCTTACTGTGATAGTTATTTTGAAATAGTAATAATAACTTTGCTATGTTTTAAGATAGGATAAAAATAGTTATAAATATGTTACCTATTGACTTCAGTGAGTAACTAGTTAAAGATGTTTATTATCAACCTTCGTATTCCGTTTACTATTATAACATCCTAAAAAGAAACTATAAATAAATAGTAAACGTAATATGAAGCCGCCGTTCACACTGTTAGGGGACAGATATAGTGAAACCGAAAGCGATAGTTTTTTGTTATTTTTATAGCAAAACAAAATACCCATTCCATCCGAAACAATTTTATTTATAAGTCGAGGGAGATTTTAGATTCTCAAATTCGAGCCGAAGTTTACGAGCGAGTATCATATTGTATACTCAGTTCAGCGGTGTACTTAGGAGGGGAATGGGGGTGGTTTTATCTGGATGTCACCAATGACTTCAAAGGAAGGACGTGGCTTACTGAACATTTCTTGACATTTTAATGGCCAGCAACAACTCGTTCACTCCCTCCAGCGCACTGACCACTGTGAACTGAGTCGCATCTCGTATGGCCCTAAAAATGCAATGTTAGGCTCAACGCGGTTGTGTCATTTTGTCGCACCTTTGCCCAGTTCCTTAAAAATAAGTAATTAAAAATAAATACATTCGTTACATATTACTGTGGAGATGCCCCTTCTCATTTTCATATCAAATCTTGGTTGGGAGGAGAATAGAAGAAGGCATTAATTACGTGGAATTATTTAATAACGAATTATTTTACAATTGTAACAAAAATTGGTATTGGTATCATAGCAAAATATATAATATAAATTATGAATCACGTTGTTTGTCCGCGATGGACTTTTAAACCACTTAACCCATTTTGATCAAATTGGCACACCTTGTGTAGTTTGTTCAACTTGAAAGATAGGAAAGAGAATAAATAGCCTTTATATGACAATATCCGAGCAAAGCCGGAACGGGCCGCTTGTAAAATTATAATGAGTTTACATTATTTTACAAAACTGTCTCTCTAATACCTATTCTAATATATTATTCTGCAACGCCGTACAAATATCATGCGACAAGGAGAAATGATCGAGGGTTGCAACCACCCCTCTTTGACTGTACTCAGTTGGACAGCTTTCAAGTGACGGCATAGTGTTGAATTTTATTACTTTATACCCTTCTGTCATCCTACATAGGTCTCCTGGTGGTTCATTTACTACGTACATTTTGTTCACGGGCCTGTAGTCTGTTAGCGTTAGCTTCAGAATATAATGGTACTAGTTTTATAGTGGTAGAACTCTTTGCTGAGTCCATCTGTGAAAGTACCACATCTTTGCAAGTTATTCTACCGCCATTCAGTAATGTGAAAACTTCGCTGTTGTCCGATTTGAAGGACAATGATTCCAGTGAAATTACAAAGCACAGAGGTAAAACATTTTATATCCCTGGGTAACGACTGACGAGCACAGTTTCAATAGCTGCGTGTCACTGTTCTGTTATGGGTAGACATGTCGCTTACCATCAGGCACATGTCTTGCTCGTCTCATTAATTTAAAAATATACAAAAAAAACTACTGTTTTTAATGTCTTCATCTTGGCAAATAAATACGACTTTGGCATCAATCAATGGCATCTCTAGTCGCACAATTTTTCTTTCCTTATGTTGAAATCAACTAATTTTGTTTTACCAATACGAATGCACATACGAGTAAGTTTGAAAATTCTAGAAATTTAACTTCTTTATTCGTCCATTGTTAAAGTGACACTACTATTATACCATACCATCTATTCTCTATTCTATCATTATCTATTCTATGACCATACGCTCGAGGCATCCGGATCAATCCCGCCTGCTACGTCACCGCGTATAGTCTCGTATCGAGACAAATAATTCGGAATATCTTTCGAGAGCATCGTCTGCTTTCAGAAATAATATTACTCGCATTCTTAGACTGGTTCTCTTTGCCTTTTCACATTCGACTCGACTTTGAGCGCAGAGAAGCCGTACTCAACTCTCGTAATAATAAAAATGGAGCTTGGTTAAAATGGTAATGCTTCGTATCTAGAATATTTTGTCGTTAAATATATTGTACAATATTTAAAGTTTAGGGAATAACGTTTGTTTGATATCACTTTTTTAAAATAGCTCTTGGATAACGAATTTACAACACTACTCAAAGTTAACTACATCGCCATTTTGTATTTCTTCAGCTCGTTTGACTCAGACGGCTAAAATAGCTAGACTGATTTAATTTGACTCAACAATTTAACTGCTTCTTAGCTCTTATAAGCCTCGAGTAAATTCTTAAAATACGGCAGTTTTATAATCTTCTAGCAACTGCGCATCTTTTTGAACAACTTGAAAAATAGCGGGGGATTTGTGTTCAGTGGTATACATTGACTGGCCTCGTGGCTTAGTTGGTAGTAGCTCTGCCTGCGAAGCCGTGGGTCAGAAGCATACATTTTGCTATGGAAAGGTTCTTGTTAAGTATTTGACTTTAAATTGCTCGTAAAATTGTAGCTTTAACTTTATCACTCAACTCTGTCCATTTTTAATCGATTTATGCTACGCACGCTCAACTAAATATCCTGCATAAAAGAAAGTAGGATAAATAAGTAAATGCTTATCATAATGAGACCACGCTTTTGTTTTCCTTGAATTAGTTTCGGAGCCCCAATATTTCTAGAACACGGCGCTTCGTTTGATAAACGAGCTGATATTACAATCAATTACTGTTGTTCAAGGTATTTCTTATGATTATTTCCTGTTATGCCACTTATTATAAAACATATCGGGCTACGACTATGAATTATTAGGCTAGGACTATAAAAATGCGATAGGAGCTGAGTGGTGGACATACGGAATCCCTAGACGCAATTACAAACTTGTTCCTAATAAACAACTAATGGCCATTTGGGTTCAATCTCAATGATTTTTCTTTGGATTCGTTTAATGTTTATCATACGCATGGGAAACTGTGAACTCGACTCAAGTATGTGTTTCCCGGTGTGTAAAACCTGGCCGTTATCCAATCTAGATTAAACCGTTTTTTTAGGAAGGCGTAAGTATTACATCCTTGTTCGTAATTCATGACATTTTATCGGATAAAAAGTAATTAATTATTATTGAATACTGTTAACAAATATTTATTAAATAACAATTAACAGTAATCGGAATTAGATCTCAATTTGAAGCTACAAACGAATCGGAAGTTCCGATTTTTCGGAGGTAGAGACATAATTTAAATGGCTCTCTAATGCGTATACCATATAATATAAGTCTGGATACGAAAACAATCGGTTAAAAATACGGCAATTGTGATATACAGGGGCCATCAGCTAAAGTCCGACATGTAGTTTAATATATAAGTTTTTTAACTAAACCAATGGAAATTTTGGCGATAACGTCCCTAAAAAAGTAATCTGAACTTAAATTGAAGGTTTATAACTAATTTTTCGAAGCTAAGCCATTTTTATATGTCAAAAATATACTAATACGAAATGGATAAAGTAAATTCCATTTCACAAAAAATACACAACCCTGCTATTATTAAAATTACAATAGCTAATACGTGTGTTGTAATGGATATGTTACTATTTCAAACTAAAACCATGTAAGGAATCTGAATGAAATTCATAATACATACATAACCAATAACACATAAATATTATGTAAATACTTCTTACCGTAGAAAATAACAGGAACGGGAGCTACAAGATTGAAACCACATGATGCTACTAGTTGTATTATGGTGAGGAAGGTTTCGGATCAAATCAAACACATTATTTACAAAACAATATGTTTTTAGCTAAGCCATTTAAAATTTTGGGCATTGCCTACCAACAAATTTAGTCACAGTCAAACTTTACACCGTTACTATTGTTATTAAAACAGTTAAACACAGAAAATACGCACAGCTTTACGAGTAAGTAAATGTGATTCGATTCTTAAGCCTATTCATTCCACTTTAGTATTCAACAGACATTTGACGTAATTCTTGCTTTAGTTCCAGTGGGTCAAAGGCTATTTGAATTTTAGCCAAAGGTCAGATACAGCCCAGGCCCAATGTGTAATAACTAAGGTGACCCTCCATTAACCTGCGTTGGATCCTAAAATTGTATAGCTTTATAAATTGGCTTAACCTCAACTAATTAAAACACGCTATATCTAATTAAACTGACAAACCAATTACTTGCCTGTTTTTAACATGTTACTTGAGGTCATGCTACCATGACCATGTTATTTACTTAATCAATGTTAATCTAATTTAGTAGTGGTAGGACTCTGAGCAGAGTCCGCCTGGGGAAGTACCACACCTTTGCCAGTTATTCTACCGCCAACCAGTAATGTGCAAACATTACAGTGTTCCGGTTTGAAGGGCAATATTTCCAGAGAAATTACAGGGCGTAGAGATATAACATCTTATACAGAGATCTAACAAGATCTAAAACTAGAGAGGGTGACGAGCGCAGTGCAGTGCTAGGTAATGATTTGGACTCTTCATGTTCCAATAGCTGCGTGTCACTGTGGTGTTTGTGGCAGGCATGTTGCTTACCGGCAGGCACATGTCCTGTTCGTCTCGCTACTCTTTATTTAAAAAAAAACTCGATCAATTATGAGCATTTATATAAATATAAGATTTTACAAAATTGCCCAATATGTCTGATTTTTGTTGTGGCAAGAATGTTTGCTGAGTCAGCCTTTGGAAGTACCACTACTACTATATCTTGCCAGGTATTATACCGTTAAGCATCAATTAGTACCTACATTAATGTAGCTTACATAACATGAATGCTAAATGAACTAAATCATCTTATATATCTCTGGGTGACAATCGCTGTTCAGTCTACCTACCGGGCACAGTGATGTTCTTGCCGTCACTTTGTATTTTTTATTAAACACAAAACAGTCCCAATGATATCTCTCATGTTCGAATAATAGATTTGAAACAGGATATCAAATAATTACAAATCTTAAATAACACACTATAGGTTACTTTATCAATTAAAATAGCCGATGAAACTTTTTCTTAGAACTTGATTAAAAATAGTGAGACCGCAACATACACTACTGACATACTGACACGGAGCAATTTAAGATCGTAACTATCATCTGAACCTTGAACGAATCCAAAAAACAATAAACACGCCCCTTTATTGCGCAATGCGAGACAACAGCCGGCCATAAACCCCTCGAACAGTGGATACAAATCTGAATTGTGACGCCAACATAAAACATTCATGTAGGAGCAGGCATACTAGTAGCCGCATGGCGCGAGCGACACCCTAGGGAGCGACAAAACGTAACGAACCGAGCTCCAACCATCCTTGTACGTCCCTGATACATTTTTCTGCCTGCCAGAGACGGGACGAGTCTCCAGATAGATTATTTATGTTGTCACCCTCGAGCCCTTTGTAAACCGGATACGAGCACTGATTGTTACCTGAGTCCAACGAAAAGAAAATTAAAAACAACTCCAAACACCGACCGCACAATGTGATATTTTATCCCGGGGTTTCGCGTTTATTAAAACGACTTCCACCTTAAAAATGTTTCCTTATCGTATACAAAAGACCATTAAATCAATCACGTTTTCAATGAAGGCGGCATTAGAGAGAAATCCGAGGACCCGTTTGCTTACCTTCGGCAAAAAGTCGGTCTGTGGCGAGGCTTTTCACTAATTCTGAATTTAAATGCATGAGATCGAATAGGTTCACGCAGGGAGTGGATCCGACGGAGTTTTCCGATTGCCAGTGCTTATGTATTTAGGAGAAAAATGGAGCTTCAGGTTCGGCGTTTACAAAAGCGTTATCAAAAGAATCTCTGAAGTAAATTTACGTGCTTACCGTCACCCTTTATTTGTGAAGCCTGTTAAAATATTGCTTGGAGAAATATGTGATTTTTCCTGTGATATAAGAGTAATTTATTGGTGTGAAAGTAACAGATGCGTTGAGAGGTAGATTGGATCTGCGGGGTGTTTAAATAGAGGCGGACTGTCGTTGACATAGAGTGCCATTGTGGGGCCGGGAGAGGGCACAAAAAAGAGCTCCTTCTAATTGTTTGCACATTTCACGTCTCCCTGGGGTACGCTCTGCCTCAGGGGATTACTAGTGATGCTGACGAGAATGTCGATGTTTGCACTTCGTGGGTTTGCTTTGTTGATTACCTTACGACCTACTGAGACTTCAGTTTCAGTGCTCTCTGGCTTAATGATTTTTGTGGGAACCGATGAGTGAAATTAGGAACTATTTTCAAGGAAATTTATCACCAAGTTCAACTAAGTATTTGTGGCTTAATTTTGTTTCAATTATTTATGGATACAATTTCAATATTAACAGATGTTGTACAATTTACAATTGTTTTTTACAGATTAAATTCTAAACAAAATAAACATTTTTTATAGTACATAATTTTACATCTTTCATATTTTAGTAGTTCATTAAATAGTATACGTTATAATGCAAAAATAATTCAAGTTATTTTACATTACTATAAATGGTTCGTTTATTTTTATTATTACGTATACATTGTTTTCTGTAGTCTTACAGAAAGCTAGTAATTTTAACTCTACTTCACAAAGGTGCTTTGTACGAATAAAATACGTTCTATTTTTAAATGAACTATGCGCTTATACTGAACAAAGACATGAATTTTAACAACGCGACGTAAGGCATCTCTTGTGGCGAAAATTCTTACAAAAATACTTTTGGATATTGTGTGTCACGCGGATTTAACTTTAGCAAGTGTTGTATTTTATTTGTAACTAGTAACCCATCCCAATATCATTTGAGTTAAACATTGAGCAACTAATCTAAATAGTTTATGGAGCCGCCATCTGTTGGAGACTTATGACCAATAACAACAATAAACACCAGTAATTAGTTTATTGTTAGTTACCAATTGTTAAAGATTTTAATTGAAATAAAAACAATCATATCTCTGAAGTTACACTAAATACATTTGTGTATAGAATTACATTTCTTTTTAATGTTTTGATTAATTTTGGCCCGCTACTCATCAACCAGGTCTGCACCTCCGTGTTGGGGTATAATAGGAGAACTATGTGACCAGTGTTTAACTTACCTTAAATACCTGCCCAAAATTTGCTGCCAGCTTTCGGAATATGGTTAGTTCTAAATCAAATTTGTATGAAATGGAGTGCGGTTCAGTAGTAAAAAGCAAAGAGGGTTGATAACAGTGGCAGGGCTCTTTGCAGAGTCCGTCTGGGGAAGTACAGCACCTTTGCCAGTTATTCTGCCGCCAAGCAGTAGTGTGCAAACATTACTGAGTTCCGATTTAAAGGGCAATGTTTCCAAAGAAATTACTGAGCTACAATATATCTATATCTTCGGGTAACGAGCACAGTGCGGTGCTAGGTAATGATTTGGACTCTTCATGTTCCAATAGCTGCGTATCACTGTGCTGTTCTGGGCAGGCATGTTGCCTACCACTAGGCACATGGCCTGTTCATCTCGTCACTTTATTCTAAAAAAAAGAAAAAAAAGCGTAAGTAAGAATAGTTATTAAGATTAGGATAGTAGAACCTTGCCCCTAGCTTTTGTGTAAAAAAATGGACCCTCGAACAACAACTTTATTCGTATAATAGTATATCGATACCATAAATTTTCACATCTCGTTTCTATAGAGAAACGAGTGCAAACATGTGCATTGTGAATGTGCAGCCATTAACTCTGCACCCCATTGTTGCGTTGTTGCAAGTGGCTATTTCGGGCCGTTTTTATACGAAACGTTTGGGGAGTTTTGTAAGACGCGGGGAAATTGGTTCTAAATACCAGTGACTTTCTATTCTTAGAGCTACTACAGTTTACAAAATATTGTTAGTTTTTTTTGTCATTAGGACGATGTCTCATGAATGGATCTCTTAGAGTACGACTTCTTTTTAAAGGTGTGTTTAGGATATTTTTTTTGATATTCGTACTTTCCTAAGCTTTACCGAACTGTTATATAACTTTACTCTAAAGTACCTAATCCAAACATACTTTCGTTACGTCAACATGGTAGGTAAGTATGTATTTGGTATGCTTTAGAGATTTGCGTAACTATAGGTAGTTACTAAGGTAGGTAGAATTAGTAAGACTGAATTAGTCGGTTCCTGTGTTTTCAGTGCTTGCCCAAGGTTCTGTAGGCAGTAAGGCCTAAGGCTTCCTAAGGCCAACTGTAAAGGGTTTCGACACAAAAGTAAAACTTATGATTTGCTTTTTCTTTTGTGATAGATGAATAGTCGTGGTATTATGCAGTAGTATTATTAAATTACAATGTGCATTTAAGCGTCAGTACTTTTTTACAAAAGTTGATCATGCATAGCTAAATGATACAGACATAAGGTTTAAATTATGTCTTAAAAATAAAACTCGCTTACCTAAATGATAAGAATATTTTTTCGTATTAAGACCTCCACATTTGTTCATTTTTTTTTACAGAGTTTTGTGACTGTCTGATTTAGAACGAAGATGCCTGGTACGGATTTGTGTATACTCGAAGAGATCGCTCTTAGCGATAAGGTCGCCAATTGCTACTTTGTTTTTTTTAGTTTTTGTGTAGCTTTGACTTTTGTCTTCTAATTAAGTGCAATAAAGAGTTTATCTATCTATCTATACTTGTATAATAACTCGTGAAACGGAAATAGTAGATGGATAGATAAAATACACCTTATTAATATACTTAACAAAAGAATAGGATACACAATTAAAATTAACAATGAACTTTAAAACTAATGCGAGAAGTTGACGGCCTTTTTCACGGCAGTCGCTTCCGTTGCATATTTTTACAAATATCTACACTTTTAGTCACGGGTTTTAGTCGGGGTAGCGGGGTAGCGGTTCGCGTCGCGGTCGCGACGCGAACCGACGAGACCGAGGAGACCGCGACAGGCACTTGACACTATAGCATTGTATGGACGCCAGTTCGCGTCGCGACCGCGACAGGAGACCGAGACAGGTCGCGTCGCGGTCTGAGCGCGAACTTGTACCTTTACAATTTTTCCAGTTCGGTCGCGCTGCAAAGTCTCTATTTCCTCAAATAAAAGTCTGTCGTAAGGAACTTCGTTCCAAAAATAAGTCACATTCACTTGAATGTGTTTAAGATTTCCTATTTTGGTTTATTTTGTAAAGCTCCTTACACGTGTACGGCACACTTATTGTGATAAGTATTATGAAGTTCAAACGTAAAACAAAGGTTCTGTTCCTCAAGTTTCCCTTGGGTGTAAAGTTTCAGGAAAAGAAGCGTTTATTATAGAAATCTTTTTAAATAAATAATGGTTGCTGTTTAAAAATAAATAACGTGGAACGAGTACAATTCAAAATAAAGGCAGAAACATGGAAATCATGTTTTATATTTATTTAACTTTAGCGATTTAACGGATACGACCGTTCTTGTTTTATTTGTCAAAATTAGTAAAAACGATGTACATCTCAAAGGAGATCTTAACATTGTAAAGTTATAATTAACACACCTTTGCCAGTAAAATTATTCTACCGCCAAGCAGTAATGTGTAAGCGTTACTGTGTTCCGGTTTGAAGGGCAATGTTTCCAGAGAAATTGTTGGGCTTCGGGGTATAATATCTTAGATATCTGGGTAACGAGCGCAATGCAGTGCTGGGTAATGATTTGGACTCTTCATGTTCCAATAGCTGGAAGAGATCGCTATTAGCGATAAGATCGCCTTTAGTGCCCAAAATGTGTTGATGTTATTTTTAAATAATGTTTTTTGTAATGTACGTAGTATAATAAAGTGTTTCGTATTGTATTGTAGCTGTGTGTCACTTGTGCTGTTATATTATGACAGGCAACATACCATCAACCTCCACTTTTAAAAAAAAATATAATGATAATGTTGGACTTTTCTCACGCGACACTAACTGGCCCCAAACTAAGCAGAGCTTGTATTGTGGAAGTCAAATAACATCATAGAAACATCAAGACACATGATATCAAATATTTGTGTAAGTGTTGTGTAAGTGTATAAGCTAAAGTACTTGGGTGACCGAGATTTGCTCGGTTTAAACACTGAGTATACTTAGATACCTACAGATAAAGGGTTCACAGGGATAGATTTTCTCAAAAACAAAAAAAAAATAAGCAAGCAAAAAGAACCTGAAAAAAAAGAGAAGCCAGCTGGATTTGAACCCGGGTTCTACTGCTTCATGACCGCCCATCTTATCGGCTGCGAAATTTACCGTCGCATTCAATTGATAATGTAACAGTTTTTCGTTGTCTAAAAAACGCGCATAAAATGCGTTTTAAAAAATTGAAACCTTGTTAGGTCGATTTATCGTCCCCGAAATCCCCTGGACACATTATTTCATGAAAATCGTTCGAGCCGTTTCCGAGATTCAGATTCTATATACCTATATTCTATATACAATTATTGCTCGTTTAAAGGTATAAGATAATGTTGTATAATTAACTACTGGAATGATACCGATGAACACTGGCTTACATTATATTATCATTACGTTTCTACACTACACCCTTTTTTAAACAATGGTCTGACAAATACGGTAAATATCATGTTATTAATTAAAGTGTAAGCTTTGAAGAATTCCTGCGAAGCCGATCTAAGAACAAATATTTCATATTTCTTCTTATTTTCGTTGTTAAGTAAAGCGGTCTACCATGATGGCTAAATACTCAAAGTCTACACACAATAGAGCGTGCCTTACCTGGAACAAACCAATTCACTCTCAAAATCATCATACATAAATGTTGCATGATACATATACATTATTTCGATGGCAATAGTTCATTTCAATCTATCAAAATTAAATAACTTGCTAAATGGACACCAGATGAATAATAAATATTAGGTATTAAAGTTTCCTATTCAATTAATTAAGCTATCTTTATGCCATCGTAAAAAGCGTGTACCTACTTAAAATGCCAATCGCACGATGCCTGAACTTTAACTTATTCCATCAAGATTCATGAGAAACTTTATTCCTGACGATCCTCCATAAACAGACCCTGACCTGATTCCCGTAATTTCTCACAATTCCAACTCTAAGCAAACTTCCTTATCTGAGAACACTCCATAAGACGCCATTTCGCGTGAAACAATACCCTTTGTAAAGAGGACAATTACAGCAAAACATGGGCATTATGTTGATGAGGGCATTAGTGATGTGGTGGGTTCATCTGTCTACCGTTAGCGGCGATCGCGTGCGTTCATTACGGTAGCTATGGCCCGCCGGCTGAAATATGGGCCTCATTGTCGCGAACCGACAACAGTACATTCTGGGTAACGGCCACTTTAGTGACCTCATACGTCCGGAACAGAGTGCGTACAGCCGGTACGCACTGTCCGTTGTGTGCAAGCAGGCTATTGCGGTTTGTACTTTTAGCACACAATAAACACATTCAAGGCTAACAAAATTAAAAATTATAATCGGTACACGAATTTAGTCCGTATTGTTTTTTTTTTTTTAGTTGACGACGAACATTTCTACATCGATTTGACTCTACTAACAAGTTTGGCAGCGTTTTGGTTTGCATGTATTTCGACTCAAATAGCTGTTTCTAGGTTACAAATACCATTGTATCTGAACTAATGATAGCTACCTATATCGAATACTAGCAGCGCTCCGCGGTTTCAACTGCGTAGTTCTCGAATCCATGATATTCCTCGGGATAAAAAAATTGCTCATGTGTTATTCTAGACTATTATCTATCTATGTACCAAATTTCACCCAAATCCATTTAGTAGTTTTTGCGTGAAAAAACAACAAACATTACATCCATATCCATACATTCTTACAAACTTTTGCAATCATAATATTAGTAAGATTTAGAAACAGCCTAGAATAATACTCCTCTATAGGTTGGTATAGTAATTAGGTATTAGAATAAATAGGTAAAGTAATTTATTTTTAAATAATCTCTAAGAACCGGACGGTAAACTTCATAAATTACAGACAGATTCATAAAGTAGGTACCTATACTCACCCTATGCTAACATTGTTAGTAAGGTCCATTCACCGAATGAAAACATAATTCGCATATAAATTGCACATCAGACGCAGGGGGTGACATTAGAGCATTGATACAGGGAATCTCGAGTTCAGCAGCCAATCCGTTTAACATGTAATAAATCACCCTCAGTCCCTGGGTGCCCTGTATCGAGACTATAATCACTACAATATAGAGGTAGTCAGTAGATCAACACTATACAGTAATCGTATGAGCAATTAGAATGAAGACTGGGTAAAAAATAAACCATTTTAATTAGCCCGTCAGCTAGATCATGGATAATTATGAGACACGTATTTTTTGTTTTTTGTATCAAACTTTAAAAAACCGACGAAGATCATCAATCCACAAGTGACGTTACTCGAAACTTCTAAGCACTATATCTTCGTAATTTTTTGTTTGTAAAACAATAGAAAAAATCCTACAATATTTTTAGCCATCTAACTGACTGAGTGATTAGTGTTTGTTAGTCTTCTCGCCTATTTAGACCAGTCTCGAATAAAAAAAAAAAAATATATATATTAGGATGAAACCCATTTTAAAAGGAATATGAAGAGAATATGACAAAAGTGAAAGGAAAAATAATTTACGGGCGATCTGAGGTCGGGAAGTGAAGTCCGTTTTGAGGGTAAAAACGGTTTATCTCGATTTCCGGCAAAACTACAAATTCTATGGAAATAAGTACATAGTACTGTAAAATTAAAGGTACTAAAAAGATCAACGACTTTTGCTTTATCACGTTTTTCACATAACCTTTAATTTTTTTCTCATACAAAAAAAACAACAATAATTCACTGAATTTAGTAATAACTTGCCTTGTAATATCTTAAATACTATGTAATTTATTTGATTAAAAATAATTACTTTTGTTACTTTAAATTGACTTAATATCGAAATCCCATTTTACAATCAAAAAATCTTACGTCAAAATATCAGCTTTTGTAATAAAGTTGGTAAGTTTTTTGTTCTTTGAAATCTCTTCTTTCTGATTATTTGGCAAAAAACTGGTACTTATGATATGGGTTTCACCGCGGGGAGCATTTAATTGCTTAAATAAATTTATACCTATTTTTGTAAGTAATAATTTGTTCGAAGATGAGTTACTGTTTATTGTAGCTACCGTGTTATGAGCCTATTATCAGGGGCATCCGTGCGTATTGTCGCCAGCCGCCCGCTGAGGTGCATCGCGTCTGTGCCGGGGACGATTCGATTACGTCATTCCCTGGCCGCTCCGGGCAAGCTGTGGTCCTTTAATTCACCTATCATTCATTGTATCCTCCTATTAACAAATAAATAGAAGCAATATACTTAGCTTCCTATTTTTATCCTATTATTTGCTGTAGTCTTAATTTATTCTTGTCATTAAGTAAATAATAATATCGCACACCTAGAATTAATTTAATTATATTTATTATTATTATCTTTACAGTTTATAATGTCGTTTGTTAATTTGATAACTGTTGTAAATTAACCATCCAGTTTTGGCGGAAGGTATTGGTACGCCATCTCACTGGTTTTTCCTAGTTTTGGTACTTCTACATGGATTAAGACATTAACATTTATACTTTTTCGACCTTTTTTTGTGTAGTTTTTAAGCAAATAAATATATCATTTTATATTTCATTTTATTACAAATATACTAAAATATACTCTGAAAAAACGAAATACCGACTTCAGCTTTATGGATTATACTAACACATTTCATAATCTAACATTATTATATTGTAAATATAGTATTTACAATTTTAAGGTAACACATTATGGACACAAATTATTGCAGAAATAGGTTTTTTCGTCTATGTTTGGCTATCCTAGCAGTTTTATTGAGGTGATAACTTCCTTTCGCGCTTTGAGCACTTTTTGGCGGAACAAAAATAATGAAACTAACGTCATATCACCAAACGCTTAACACGTGCTATATGTTTGTATATTGTGTTTCTACGTGTACTGTATGGGTTAGCAAAAAGGGTGAAACTCTTGTAGGTAATCGTCTTTGCACGATTTCCATGAGCGCGCTTAATATTGCTAACATTACTGTGCATTTACCTGCTGTAATAATTAAATTTTCGCTGAAGAAACACAAACTGACTTCAAGTTAAAATGAAATTCATACACTCGACTAATTTTCATCAGAAGCTATGACTACATCGTCCAGACAATTGGTAGTAAATTTTAGGATTTCGTTGATATTTCAAAAACCACCTCACTGATTTCGATGAAATTTAAGAAAAAAGACATTAAAATCGAATTATTAAGAATTAGAGAGGCTATTGCGATATATAAATACAAAAACAAACATAGGTACTTACATACTGAATTGAGAACCTTCTCTCTCCTCTTTGAAGTCGATCAAATGGTATAAGTTTTAATTTTTAAAGGCAGCCTCTGAAATGGCCATTTTTACTTATTTCGACCGTCATTTTACGTCAGAAACATCTGGAAATATTTCGCATTGTCATCGCCCAACCCTAATAATTAACAATATTAGCTATTTTTATTTCGCATTGCCCCCTGGCATTTCTTGTAATTTATGGTGTTCTATTGTTACGTAATCCCTTGATGCAATAAACGCATCTTTGTAAGGGAATTAATTTGGTACATTGTTTATTTGGATCCCCAGTGATAAATATCCACGAATTATATTATTATGCTCTAAATTAATATTTATTACTATTTTTTTGTATTTTAGTTAACTTTAGGTGTATTTTACTGTTTATTCACATTTAGTAAAAATAAATTCAATACCGACATGGTTGTGCCATAATCTACTAATAAAGTAGCAGAGTTCCGCGGTTTTATAGCCGCGTAGTTCCCGTTTCCTTTATTATACAAATAATAATATGTATTATTTTATTATAATAATATTATTGATACAAATAATATTAGATTTATTATTTGAAATACAAATGATAAATCAAATAATAAAATACAAATAATAATAAATCTAATAGACTGCCGTTGTTGCTTAGTGGGTAGTAGTAGCTCTGCCTGCGAAGCCGAAGCTCGTGGGTTCGATTCCCACCCAGTGCAAATATTTGTGTGATGAACTCAAACAGCATTGTGCCTGGGTGTTATATGTATAATAAGTATGTATTTAAAACTATATAAGTATTATATCAGCTATCTGGCGGCCATATTACAAGCTTTGCTTAGTTTGGGGTCAGATGGTGTTGTGTGTGAATTGTCCACCAATTTAAAAAATAAAGGAATCGGGAACTACACGGCTATAAAACCGCAGCACTCTGCTTCTTTATTAGTGGATTATGGCACAAGTGTGTAATGTTGGTGATTACCGCTGAGGCGCTATTGTGGATCAATACACACGAGTTACACACACACTTTACATACTTGTGCCGTAATCTACTAATATTAGCTATACACACATACTACAAAATCACAATCTTTCGCCTTTCTACTTAGTATTATTGTGATCAAAAATCGTTCATAGAAGAGTGTATGCCTTTACTTCAAATTACAACTGTCAACAAATTAAACAATTATACAAATGTTTTTTTATAAAAAACCGTCAAAAAGTTTTAACACAAACGAAATAGAAACTCATTACATTCCGAAAGAAATTATTACCTACTTTATCTTATATTGTGTCGCTTATTCACTGGACTTATGAAAAGCTAAATGTTTTTCAGTCCCTAAAAAGTTCTTATGCCAAACTTTCTCTTTACTTTTTTGTTAGTATGAATTATGGACACAAAGTTTTGTAAATCTGACTCACCATTTTGTGACATTTTACAACTCATCAGTTTATATACATGTTTGAAATGTACCTACATATCGACGGTGAAGTGCGAAAACCTCCTATCTAACAAAACACAAATTTTCCAGGAGATGAATTATTCAAAAACGTTTTATTCAGATAATAAATACCTATATTTTATAATAATTTTAGGTGAAGGATCAAAATGATAGTAGATATCTACTATAAATGTTATTTTTGTTCCTATCATTTAAAAAAAAAAACAGTACAAGCAAAACTGAACTTTAATGCATTATAAATAAAAAAGTATATTTTGCAAAAACTGTTAGGAGGTATTCGCACTTCACCGTCGACATGTTATAAAGTAATGTCACAAAAATTACAGGTAGCCCTGTATATTAATAAAAACATGTTGATAGTTTTAATAGGGTTCCGTAAAACGTAAAAACGGAACCCTTATAGATTCGTCATGTCTGTCTGTCTGTCTGTCTGTCTGTCTGTCCGTCCGTATGTCACAGCCATTTTTTGCCGAAACTATAAGAAGTACACTGTTGAAACTTGGTAAGTAGATGTATTCTGTGAACCGCATTAAGATTTGAAGAAAAAAAAAGAAAAAAAAGAAAAATTAGGGTTGCCCCCCATACTGAGAACTGAAACTCAAAATTTTTTTTTTCATCAAACCTACACGTTTTTTTTTCATCAAACTACAAGAACTATGTGTACTATGTATATTATGTTACTTGCTGCATCGGAACCCTTCATGGGCGAGTCCAACTCGCACTTGGCTACTTTATTTACTAAACTATCCTTAGCTTGAAATTGACTTGGAAATCACAAAACAAATTGCCGGTGACTTTTTAGGATTCCTTGCAAAAACTCTTACTAACCACCTAACCCTTACGCTTTCGCATGCCTGTCAATTGTTTCAAGAATGGAAATTAATAATATTTATAACGTCGAATTAACTGAAAGAGCACAAGTTTTGTAATACAGTCTTTTACACAGTACCATTTAGCGTGTGGAAGACAGATACCTGATATAATACATACCTACACTTATAGAACTTCGCAAACACAGAACCAACAATCCTGTATTCATCAAACAGATATCGATCTTAGGTGTAAATCGAACCCAACACCTACGTTTCAGTTAAAAAACTCACTAGAGACTGAATCACGAGGGCAATCTTCAATCACGAAGTCAGTATTCAATCAATAACGATTTTGGTAGCACAGAATTCTCGGTGTATAACCGAAACGCACTTAACAAATGCCATTAAAACTGCAGAGAAAATTGCACCAAAATCCAAACCACGATTTACCATTTCACACAACAATGATATCTATCCCATCCCGATATCATCGTATCCGTGACCCACTAAGCTAGCAACATTATTTTTCTCACGTGTTACGAGCTGACGTCTATTATAGGTGCGTGATTTACTTGCCAATTCTTGTGACTGACATCCGTACGGTAGTTTCCCCTATATATTAGGTATTTGTTTACTTCCTGTTCGAGATTTGTTTGTTCTCTTTCTTTGTATGATTGTTTTCTTATAAATAAATGCTTTGAGCTCTGGGACAAAGTCAATAGCGCAATATGAAATGTCATTCGTTTAGTGGAGGTACGAGTATGTAGGTAATCTACCTACATCTACTATTTTTGGAGTTTTGCAGTCGTTGTTTTGACTGAAGTAAAATCGACAATATTGTATTCGCATGATGTAGTGATGAAACCATGTCTTTTTTTAAATATGTTTTATGTTTGAGTGCTTATATTAGAATTATTTAGTTTGTACTACTACTTTTGATACATGAACAGATGAGCGATGTGGAAAATTTGGCACAGTTAACAAAAAGTTTTTGTTTTTGTAGTGGTAGGGCTCTTGGCAGAGTCCGCCTGGGGAAGTACCACATCTTTGCCAGTCATTCTACCGCCAAGCAGTAATGTGCAAACATTACTGTGTTCCGGTTTGAAGGGTAATGTTTTCAGAGAAATTACTGGGCTTAGCGATATAACACCTTAGATCTCTGGGCGACGAGCGCAGCGCAGTGCTGGGTAATGATTTAGACTCTTCATGTTCCAATAGCTGTGTGTCACTGTGCTGTTATGTGGCAGGCATGTTGCTTACCAACAGGCACATGGCCTGCTCGTCTCGTCACTCTTTAATATTAAAAAAAAAAGATTTCAAATTGCCTTTTCAAAAGAAAAGCTCTGAAATCGTAATATTTATGAAAATTTACTAAGTGTTGGTTCGATTTTTTTTAATATAATACTTATTACTATTATTTTAGTACTCTTATGCGACGACAATATTTCACTGGACCATCGGAGTCGACTGCTTTTGCCGGTTGGTTTTTGAATTGTAAAAGTTATTATTTTTTATCGCTTTTTTTATTATACTTGATTCTATTTTAGTTTTGATAATTATTGATTCACAATGTTTAATCTTTAGAAAGTACATCGAATCCACATCAATGTTCAAAACAGTCCGTACGGTGAACAGTAACCTAGTGTGTGTATCCTGATAGGTGCACTCTGGATGCTATCATATCTAGAGTACCTAAACCACCTAATCTATCTTCTAGGCAATCATACAATATTTGAAGCAAGTTGTTGCTCAATATCAGACAATACGCGTACTAGATTGCATTTAAAAGAAAAACATAACAGTAAATCATTTAACCTACGGAACCACCAAATCACATTCCGACAGGTGGTGTAGGAAGTTTTGTCTCTTACTAAAAACGGGGATTACGTGGTTTCTTTGAGTTTTCCGCAAAGCACTTAACATAATTATTAATTTTGCAACTTCGTTCCGTTTGAGAGTTCATTGCAAAAGTTGGAAAATTAAACATTGAAATATCAGAGTTCTGGTATCTGTATTAAGTATTAGTAATATGGCTGTTACCTTCCTCTCGAGAATCAACGTACCATATCAAAAAAATATTTTTCAGTTTCAGTTTTCTGTTATAGGTTTTAATTTACGTAAACACAACTTAAGAATACTACATGACAATAAGAACTACACTATGCTTCATATTTAACTATCTACCAGCTCTAAGGACATCTGAATTATTAAATTATCCATAGACCAATGACAGTCTTAAAATGATCAAGTTGCTCAAACCCGCTACTAGTCAGAAGCGTGTCCATTGGCATGCTGGTGGTTTTACCACGGTGAATGGCATGCATGTTCAATGTATGTACAATGTATATACATTGGACCAAATAAACGCCAGCATTTTATGTCCAGCAACATAGTTTGAGACACTCAACTAAATCGATTCAAGTAAATCTTCAAACGATAGACCAACACGCTTTTTTTTTAACTCTACGGTTTTATATAGTGCTAGAGCCTCCGTTTGTCTACAGCCAATGAGAATGTCTGGTTCCACAATCATGAGATTGATCGTATCTAGTCCCGTCTGCACTATTCAGTTATTTTTCAAGTAGGTAAGAACCGATGCCAAATGTGTACGTTTATCACCACCTCTAGATTCAACGGTAAATAAAAACATCTTTAAGAAACCAGCATGTCTAAGCTTCTGATTCAACACATTTTTGAAAGACATGTGTCACCAGTCAACGTCAACCCACACTTGATCAGGATAGTGGATTATGACCTAGACTCTCTCTTCGCGACAGAAAGCACAGCAATGAGAATATTAAATGGACTGCTAAAACTAAAAACAACTTAAGCTGCTACAAAACTCAAGCCATTAGCTTCAATTACTACTTATTTCGAATGCGGATTAGATTTCGAAAAAAAATCAGCAAAAAGCTTCTTTAACGAACCGTACCCACTCTTGTAATATGGATATAATAAATACCTTTGTATAAAATTCAGTTCAAAAAACATATCGAATCAGTAGGCAACATAAAAACCCAAACTAATTCCCTGAAATTTGAAAGCCTCGACCCTCGAAATTCCGACAAAGCCGAACATAGTTGAGACCCAACTAAATACTTAGTATTAGCTTAGTGAACTCATTACATAGGGATTTTGTCGAACATTAACTTTTGAAACTGTTCGTATGAGTCTGGTCATTGTGCAATATACCTGGGGTTCTATTTTTGAATATTTGGCGGATGTTTTTACGATAAGTGACAATAAGCGTGTTTAAGCGTCCGCGTGATGGCTAGCAGTAGCCGTGGTTTTTGAACATGGGTCGAGCCGTTTCGAGAGCTACAAATATAAATATCCTGACTCGAAATTTGTATATAATAGACCTACAGCACCCCGCGGTTTTACCCGCGTAGTTTCCGATCCAATTGTTTTTCAAGGTTCAAAATTTGCCTATGTGTTATTGCAGACTATTATCTATCTACATTTCAACGAAAAATTTGACGCAAATACCTTCAGTAATTTTTGCGTCAAAGACTAAAATCACAGCCCACAAAGTTTTCATTAGTAAAATTACAAGAAAGTACAATCAGAAAATCTAAATTGATGTTATATTATGAGACCAAATAAACTAAACCGAGATTTGAGTCTTTTTGGTCCGTAAAACTTTGCAAATTATGCGCCTTGAATACATTTTACTTACCTACGTTCCATAATATCAGGTCGATCAGCTTTATTGTGGCTGAGGAAGAAAACTTAGCATTTTGCGAGCAGCCACTTCAGCATAAAGCGGCGAGGGCTGATTACTCAAAGCTTTCGTGATAGATGGCCCGTTCATCGAATAATAGCCCATTGAGCCTTCTCGGGCACCGTTTACCTTTTCTGTGCCTACTTAATTATGAACCCCGATTTTCGGCAACATAATTTTGGGGTTTGTGACGTCATTCTGTCCCTAGAGAAGATGGAATGTTCCGTGGAACAGAATAATTCGCTGTTTATTTTGTTTGGTTGAACAACTGCAGTTAGCTTAAGAACTCATAAATTACAGTGTTTCATAAACGAAATATTGTCAATGAGCTCTTAAGTGAACATTTCTTTAAATTATTTCTTTCAAATTTCTTGTGATTTTAACTTTTGTGAATTTACTTCGCTGATTGCTGCCGGTTTGGCAATCAACGGTCACGCGCGTATGGACTGGACCGACAATATCACACGTGATTTAGACGTGCATTTATGAATATATAGAAAATAACTGTGCAAAACCCTTTTATATCTGTAATAAGTTTAGAGTCGAAGGCTAAATTAGCTGCTAAAAAACTAGATGTCCTCTCAAAGGTGCGAAGATACTTCAAGTCTGAACGGTTGCTCACGTTACACCTATCAAGCATAGATTCGCTCTTGTATGGAGTACTGTTTGCATCTTTGGGATGGATCGGCTAAGTATCAGCTGGAGGCCCTGAAATCGATCGAGGAACGTGCCAAAAAGCTCATGGGTAATATTCTTGTGCGAAAAAGACTTCAAAGTCTTGAATATCGCCGAAAAATTACGATAGGTATTTAAGATACCTCACCTAGACCACCTCCATAATCCAGTGAAAGGTAAAAAAAATACATCCAGTACCTCAGATCAAAGTGATTTTTACAAGCAACTATTCTTTCTACTATTTTTTCCTAAAATTTATGCGCTCGATTTGTTAGATATAACAAAAACTGTCAAAAGCTAAAAAATCGTCGCAATATAGTAGGTAACGCGTGCGAGTTATTAGTCCATATAATACAGGAAGTGAGTATTTTACAGTGCACATAAGGTTCAAAGTACTCTGGAGTGTTATTATTAAGTTTGTGTATTAACCTGTTCACAAAATTAATATAATTGATTATAGAAAAATATGCCTATTATATTATTGAAAACATCTAAAAAGTAGGAATTGTCAAACAAATAATTATTCAACAATGTATTTGATGAATTGCAAATAAACAGCCTACGTTTTAGGCATTGGACTTATACTTATAGGACCACACCATACTGCCACCATTGTGGCCAGCAGGTTGATTGATGACACAAACATGTTCTCCAAACATACGCGTATTTTTATAAACATTGCTTGACATTTTTCACACATCACCATATCTAGCCCCATCCCCCATACTAAGGAAAGGTTGCTCCATAAAAATCCAACGGCTCATTTAATCCAGATTTGTAACATAATATACATAATATTACATAGACACACTTAAAGTCCCAAACACAAATCAAACATCCGTATTAAGAATATAAAACATTTTTTTCCAGGGTGGGAATCAAACCCTACGACTTAGTGAGCATATTTACTATCAAATGACCGCGAAATCATTAAATATCATTTTCCACGTGATGCTTTTTTTCACCGTTAACGTCAGTGGTGATAACAATTGCCTACATTGGCGCTGGGAAAACACCATAGAAGAACTACAGTACCTATTCCTTTTTAAAATTTATTTACAAGACTAAAAATGCGAAATTACGACCTCAAGCTTGTGGCGTCGGCTATTTTCGTTACCACACCACCACGACTTATAGTACAGTACAATTAACCTGAAAATGTTACAGAAATCTTTGAATAGCCTGTGACATCAAAATATAGGGTACAATGACGTCAAAAGTCACGTCAGCAAAGGTCTCCGGCCGTTGCGGTCGGCATCATCAATCAACGGATAAACTTTCTCACTGCGGGTACAGCCTAAAGTTGTCACACAGGCTATACAGTACCTACCTATTATGTATTTGGGGAAGGCTTTGACTGGGGCAGGTTTGAACAGTGAAATTGTGATGTCATTGTTGCTGAAACCGACAGTTTGGCAGCTTCTAGGTCAAATGTTGTGGTTTTAGAATAGATTGACTGAAAGGTAATACTGGAATAAAGCTATCGATGTCGATTATGTTGAATGGTTCAATGAACAAAATGAATGTCAAATAGTAGAAGATAAACCATTGATGGATCGTAGATCGTAGATGAACAAAGTTTTGTTTATACAGAGAGATAACTTACATCTTACTTCTATATGTTAGCGTATATATCTACGTAATTTGTATTTAACTGATATAGTTTGGAATGGTACACCTCGTTATTAAAAATACCAAAAACCATTTTCACCCAAAGGTTGCCTGGAAGAAATCGCTTTCAGCGATAAGGCCGGTGATGTAGCACTAGCTATTATTGTTTTTCTTTGTCTGTAAGTTTGTTTTTCTTTTGGTTTGTACAATAAATAATATTCATCTATCTAGGTATCTATCTATTACTTTCTTTTTGCTGTGTATTTTGCAGGTAGTTAAAATCTAGCGGTCTCAAATAGATGCCAATGGAGCAACAGATAGATGTATTCCTAATTAGATAAAGGAATTAGTACGCATGCAAAGTTAACTCTCAGTGGAACTAGATACTAAATGGATAAGTTCCTAGCTCGAATACAAACTTGAGGAACAGCATTTCCTTTGGGAAATATAATACTGCTGTACTACAAAATCTTGGAATGAAGCGATCCGTCAGAGAACTGAGATTCTATTTAATATAGCTCAACGCATTAAATGATGGTGGGCTAGCCCACCTAACCCACAAATCTATCACTGAACTGATACCAATTAGAATATATGTTATTTTACGCAGGTCTATCTTCGACCATCAACTGACCTGGTGATATGCGCGTTAAGTCCATTATCGTCCACGATGGCCCAGTGCGGGTTGGTAGATGTCACATGACCTTGGAAGATGCTAGGTACATGTCGGTTTCTTCATGTCCGTTAACGGCATTAGGCACATGATTTCGAAAAGACAGTGATGCGGATCGGCAGTCGCCATAGGCCAAAGACATTGAGTATAGGTAGGTACTCTATGGTCGAAGGTCACGCACGCTAAAACAATGTATATTTTTTTACAAACTTATTTTTTTTAAATCTTTTTTACTGTGGGCAGAGCCTTTATTAACAAAACTAAAATAAAACTTGGTTAAATAAATAAACCTAAGAGTTTCTCGTACATTGCGAAACAAATTGCATAGTCACCTCGTAAATAAACCCGGTACATTATTTGACGGTATTCTCCCTGAGCTTTGCCGCGCCGTAGTGCAAAGTTATTCGTTTGATAGATGATGCAGCCTGGTAGATCTGATAGATCGTTCAATGGAAGTCACTAAATTCTTAGATGTGCTGCGGTGAAATGTTGTACTTTTTGCTTCAAATTTGTATTCATATCCATAAAAAGGTTAGGATATGTTAAGAAATGTGTCATAAGCGTAAGCAGTCAAAGCCAGCGGTGATGATAAACATTGTACGTATTATACACTTCAAATAATAATATAATAAAAATACTAAAATTCAATGAACATTTTGGAACAAAAAAAGTATAGATTTGATGAAATTTATTAATACGTTTTCGTACACAGTTTTTCACAGAGATTCATCTATTTAATCCCAAACTAACCAAGATAAACATAACGAAAAACCTAACGAAAAGTACCTACTAACTCATTGTATAAAATTGATGTTAATATTCCAAGGGCATCAATCAGACTTTACACAAAACATCTACAAGAATACCTTATTACGTAGACGTAAGAAACTTTGTAATAACAAACTAGTTATTTTCTAGCTGAATTACTTCAAAAACAGCTGAATAATCAGTTTGTTTTTTCTTGGGAAAAAACTTACTTACGCCATTTATTTCAGAACAGAATAAAACTGATAAATCCTACTAACATTAAAATGGTTTCTTTGGTAGTCTAACTATTATTGTACAAACCAAATTTGAACCAATGTCATATCAATGTATTCTATATATAATATCATAAAGCTGAAGAGTTAGTTTGTTTGAACGCTCTCAGATCTTGGCAACTTATGGTCCGAATCTAAAGTTTTTTTTGTTATTGGATAGTTCATTCATCGACGGCTATCAGTTATAAAACATTACGCAATTATCTATAGGAACTGAGCATGAATCAAGAATGTAACAAAAACGGGGAAAAATATTCATCTTTGAGAGCATTCGTACCGCGCCTTGACATGATAGCATGTGTCTAAGATTGCGTCATTATAAATCTTTGCTAATCAAATTTTGTCCTGAATTTGATTTGGTACGACCAATTTTCGACAGGTGACGTAGCAGGTACCTGAAGCAGTTTTTGTTTGAACGCGATATTCTCAGGAATTACTAAACAGATGTCAAAAATTCTTTCACCATTGGATATTTACGGGACCCTTGGGTGCTATCTTATCTTATACCTTTAAACGAGCAATTCTTGTATATTTATGTATAATTGTATATACATATATATTATAGAATCTGAATCTCGGAAACGGCTGGAATGATTTTCATGAAATTATGTATGCAGGGGGTTTCGGGGACGATAAATCGATCTAGCTAGGTTTTATTTTTTTAAAACATAATTGATTGCGCATTTTTAGACAATGAAAAACTTTCTCATTAGACATTAGAATACGAAGGTAAATTTCGCCGCGTGACTCTATGATAGCTCAGGTGGGAAGTCAGGCGGTAACAAATTAGGAGGTCCGGGTTCGAATCCAGACGGCATCTTTTTTTTTAATTTTCTTTTTTTTTTAGAAAACTATTGCCTTAACTTAACTTGCCTTTTAGCTGTCGGTATCGAAGTATATTTAGTATTTAAACCGAGCAAAGCTCGGTCACCCAGGTACTAAGCTATTTAAGTACCACGGGCGAAACCGGGGCGGATATAGTAAGTAATGGTTTGAAATTTTGTTTTGGAACACAGTTAGATTATAGTCTGGAAGACTTTCTATTTTGGAAAAATAACGGGAACAGGAACTACAAGGTACTCAGATAAAAGCCGGGTCACACAGAGGCGATCCGATAGCGATAGCGATCCGATAGCGATCCGGATCGTATCCGAGTATGGGATCGCGCCCGCTTGCTGTGTGTCAGGTTGCATACAAATTTGAACATTACAAAAATCCCGTCTCGGATCGCTATCGCTATCGCTATCGGATCGCCTCTGTGTGACCCTGCTTTAAAACCGTGGAGCGTGGCCGTGGGTTCGATTCTCATTTCCATTCGATATATCCTATCCTATCCTATACCTTTAAACGGGCAATTCTTGTATATACATATGTATATTATAAAGAATCAAAATATCAGAAACTGCTTCAAGGATTTTCGTGAAATTTGGTATGCATGGGATTTCGGGGCCAAAAAATCGATCTTAAATTTTTTGAAAACGTTGTTTTATTCGTGTTGTCAAGTAATTACAAACCGAGCCTTCTCGGTTCTAGGTCGGTCTTCTAGGTTGTAGGTTCTAATCATTATGTTAGCTATCTGGTTTCCATAGTACAAGCTTCGCTTAGTTTGGGGTCAGATGGTGTGAAATGCCCAGCAATATTTATTATAGTACTAGCGGCCCATTCCGGCTGCGCTCGGATATTGTCATTTATAGACTATTAATCGAAAAAAAAACTATCCTATCTCTCAAGTTGGACCAGACTGCTCACGGTGTGCCAATTTAATTTAAAATCGGTTAAGTAGTTTAGGAATTCATCGCGGACAAACATCGTGACGGGAAATTTATATATATTAAGATTAAAATTTACGTGGTTGTTACACATATAGGTATTATATTTATTGGGTAAACGGGTAACTCACGTGTAATAAGGTCGGTCAATCCGACTCGAGTTTCGGCCGCGCCCGGTGGCCTTTTTCAAGAGTTTTTTTGACCGACCTTATTACACGTGAGTTACCCGTTTACCCAATTTATATTTATTTTAGTATTTTTATAATTTTAAACACATCCATTACAATACATAAAAACACTCAATGTCAAACAATGTTCGATCTGACGAAACGAAGTAGAACCGGAGCAGGAAAGTCCCGAGTTTATTTCGAAATTTCGTTTTTCGTATAAAGAGAGTAGGCGTCCAGGGCCTAGCTCTGCACTATGCTCATGGCCTACTGATTCAAGATCTTTTACATCGTTCCCTTGTAATTTACTGAAAACATTGCTCTTCAAACGAAAACACAGTAATGATTGTACTCAGTTGCTAGGCGGTAGATCGCTCGAATAAGTTTAGTACATTCTCAGACGGACTTGGCAAAGATTTCGACTATAATCTATTCGATAATTTTGAGCAAAACCTCATGTCTACAGCATTTTATTTTATAACCTCAGCTGTCTACCGCAGCGTCGCTTAGACTTAGTGTAAAACTCCCCATTGATTGATGGTATCGTTTCAAAGGGTCTGCCAAACCGCAGCTCTATTCATTTCGACGCCATTGAATATATCTTCCGATGTTTCGTGCGATATCTCTCTGATGGAACTGGGTTAAATGCTCTGACGATAGATTTTATTACCGAAGCAGTGTCATGTGTGGACACGCTTTTATTACAAAGATTTTGATTAGAAATTGAGATATTAAGATACGTGTTACGATAATATAGTTGCTGTTAAGATTTTCAGAAGTTTTTTTTTTAAATAAAGAGTAACGAGACGAGCGGGCCATGTGCCTGATGGTAAGCAAGCCTGCCACATGTGCCACAGCACAGTGACACGCAGCTATTGGAACATGAAGAGTCCAAATTATTGCCTAGCACTGCATTGCGCTCGTCACCCAGAGATCTAAGATGTTATATCTCTAAGCCCTGTAATTTCTCTAGAAACATTGCCCTTCAAACCGGTACACAGTAATGTTGGTATCTAATGAGTTCTTAAAGACTATAGTTTAACTGTGTTTCAAATTTCAACCAAATCCGTTTCAACTATTGAGCAACAAATATCCAAACATTGACATTTATACAATTAGTAGGATAGGTTTGCCGTTCAAACGTTACGACGTGATTGAGCAACAAATATCCTATCATTGACGTTTATAATAAAATATCTACTAGTAGGATAGGTTTGCTACTTGCCTATCTCGCCTCGAGCAGTGTTTGCCCTTCTCGGATACACTTCGAAGAGTATGCAACTAAATTGCATGATCTAATACCGCCTTGTTCTTTTTTTCTATTGGAAGGTTCGTAGCTCGAAAAAGCGAGATCGTTTCATGGTTGATGTACCAAAGACACGAACGAAGAGATTTGACTCTACTTTTGTTATAGGTAAGGACGTCTAGGTTGTGGAATACGTCGCATGAGTGGGTTTTTCCCGATGGTTCCAATCAAAGACACAAAGGTCTTCAAATCTAGAGTAAATTGGTTTCTTCTAGGTAAACACGCTCCACCGTAGACTGCATCGTCGCTTTACATCAAGATGGCGGTCAAGTGTAAACCTACAAAAGTAAAAAAAAGGGAAACAAAAAAAGTTCCTCTAATTATTTCCATAAATTTCCATACTTGTTTTTTACCAGTATACAAACTATACTCTTTCGATGAAAATTAAGGGACAGAAGAGAGAAAAATACAATGTTTCAATAATAAAAAAAAATATATACTTATATTGTGCGTCTACGGAACTAATTTCTATCATACTTCTACTAGAAAAACAGTTTCTGCAAAAAACTTTCGACCACTTAACTTACAAGGCTCTCTTTTTATAAATTGTTGACCCTTTTTATCGTCATCGAGCGAAACGATTTCCTTCCGAGAGCGGACGAAGTGCGGCGAACTCGTCACAGCTCAAATTACTCAGACGGTTCATAACAAACACATATTATACATACAACTTTGATTTAATTGAAAAATTGAAACCGAGCTTATAGAGTAAGATCCCAGAGCTCCCAGACGTCACCTATTTTCTGATAAATTAAATGTGGACAATTGAGTAGAGTTAGTAAGTACTAAGAACACAAACATGCTTACTCGCTAACTTGCTTAGACGGCCAATTTTGAGATATGGGGCAATGAAGGTACATGCAGACATTACTTCACGTATTTTCTAATGAGTGATTTTCACGTATGTTGTAGGCAGTATCCTTAAAACAAGGTCCTAATACTCCCAGACACTTTCCGTCGGTCGTTTTGCTTAACAACTCCAAAATAATAATTTAACTTCACTTAAATTCTCATGCTCCATTGGTAAATATGTTCGTCAGACAACTATTTTAAAGCTTTTTTCAATAAGACAGACCAATCTAAGGGGGAAATCATCCCCTAAACTACACATGATAGAAATTAAACATAAATAACCTACTAATCCTACAAATCAAGTCGTAACCTATAAACGGATCGGGCTGAAATTCGGAGCACAGTTAGATTTATAGTCTTGAAGAACACATAGGCATACTTTTTATCCCGGAAAATAACAGAAACGGGAACTACTGTGGTATAACCGCAGGGTGCTGCTAGTGTATGGCAAATGAAGTACCTAAGTAAGTTTTTATGCATTTAGTATTTACTTGCAAATAATTATATTAGCATTTTATCAGCTAACTGATTCCCACTAAAAATATTTGTATAATTTGGGCAGTATTTTGGTGTATGAGAAGTATTCACGAGTATTATTTATTTATTCTACTAGCAGCGCCCCGCGGTATTACCCGCGAAGTTCCCGTTCCCGTTGTTTTTCCGGGATACAAAGTAGCCTATGTCTTCTTCCAGACTATAATCTATCTGTTTCAAACTTCAGCCCGATCCGTTCATATGTTAGGACGTGATTGAGCAACAAACATCCAAACATCCAGACATTGACATTTATAATATTAGTAGGAAGTAGGATTTCAGTCATAAGTAGCTCGAAGCGCGTATAAAAATCTAAAATTTTCGAGTAAAAACAAATACACTTAGACTTTCTGTATTGTGACGTCACAGAAACTCAAACAAACAGAGAAGACTGAGCTTAATTGATGTTTTTTGCGGTGGTTAGAACAATCCTACGCTTTTCTCAGCTGTGACTTGTGCCACTACAGTTTTACAACTAAAATACTGCGTCTAAAGACCTGACCCCATAAACAACTTTTACAATAGCACACTCGTAAACTTACTGGTTTCATTGCGCTGTGACTGTAGCCGATGTTCGGTACAATCTAATCTCACCTCTGATTGCAGAGCGTTTCTTACAATTTTACGATGCTATTACCGAGGGCCAGTGTGTTAAAATGTGGAAGCCAAGGAAAGCCCGTTGTCGGAGCTCGAATTAAAGGGGTTATTTAATTTATTGGGGTAAGGTGACTGAGATGTCGCGATTTGATATTATTTTGAGACTCAAGCTATACTGGCAAGTTACAGATGGCCATCAGGGACATAAATACAGTCGTAGGGGACGTTCTGAGTCGGGAGAAGGGGACTTAAGAAATATCAAAATCAGACTAAAGCTCACTAGAATTGGGTTGAAAATGTTCTACAACCATTTCCCGTTTCTTCTACTAATCCAAGAAATATATAAATAAAGTGGCCAAGTGTGAGTTGGACTCGCCCACGAAGAGTTCCGTTGCAGCAAGCAACATAATATACATAGTTTTTGTAGTTCGTAGTAACTTTGATCGAAGTTTTAATAATAGTGTATTTTTGACGTACTAAATAAACTACTCATCAACATCGAGTTCAAACCAATTTTCGTTGGTAGTTTGCATAGTAATGTAGGTACATCAAATATTTTTTTTAGATTTTTCATTCATTTATTTTAGAAGTTAGAGGGGGGGGGGGGACACATTTTACCACTTTGGAAGTGTCTCTCGCGCAAATTATTCAGTGTAGACAAAAAACTAATTCAAAAACCTCAACATCATTTTGAAGACCTAACGATAGACATCCCACACGTGTAGGTTTGATGAAAAAAAAATTTTTGAGTTTCAGATCTAAGTATGGGGGGCAACCCTAATTTTTCTTTTTTTAATTTGTTTGTTATAAAAATCTTAATGCGGTCCACAGAATACATCTACTTACCAAGTTTCAATAGTGTAGTTCTCATAGTTTCGGCAAAAAGTGGCTGTGACATACGGACGGACAGACAAACAGACAGACAGACAGACAGACAGACATGACGAATCTATAAGGGAAGTTTTTACGTTTTACGTAACCCTAAAAAAGAACCCAATTTGACTGTGGAGTTACGAAATCATAATAAACGGTGGCATAGTGGCAATAACGTAGTAGATTTGAATTTCATTCGCATCTACTTGGTTTTCCTACCATAGATGTAAGTATATATAAGCTTGTCAACGCCATCGGTTTTAACTGTCTTGAAAACTACTGCAAGGTAACCGGCATATTTCAAGAATCCTTTAAGTGTGTAGGTATTTTAGTAGCGGTAGGACTCTTAGCAGAGTCCGCCAAAGGGAAAGTACTTCACCTTTGCCAGTTATTCTACCGCCAAGCAGTAATGTGCAAATATTACTGTATTCCGGTTTGAAGGGCAATGTTTCCAGTGAAATTACAGGGTTTAGAGATATAACAGCTTAGATCTCTGGGTGACGAGCGCAGTGCGGTGGTAGGTAATGATTTGGACTCGTTCATGTTTCAATAGCTGCGTGACGTTGTGCTGTTATGTGCCAGGTATGTTGTTTACCATCAGGCACATTTCATGCTCGTCTCGTCACTCTTTAATAAAAAAAAGTGGCAAGCAGCTTTTTAAATATGAAGAATCCACATGACTGCACAGCAATTTGCTCATCAGCCATTGATAGGTTTAAAACAATCTATGTCTTTGACCTTTACATTTTTTGCAAAAAAACTATATACTCTTTAAACTAGACTTTTATTTTTTCATTAGCTTCTTGAATATGAAAAATCTAATTTATTGCACAGGACGTACTTTGCTTGTCACCGTAGTAGGTACTTATAAAGTAAACCTGCCTTTGCCCCAAAATGTCTCTAAAAAAATAATCCACAACCAATTCTTCTAACAAACCAATCTTTTTTATTTGTGGTTCGTTTTGTTCAACGTCGTATAGGTAGTTATGTAGATATTTATTATTTTTATCTACAAAGAAGACAGATATGTTTTACTAATATTTTTGTCCCGGTAATTCTAAAATTTCATTTCACAGATAAAACTAAATTAACAGTATTCCAATGCAGATTCCGTGAATACAAAATTTATAGAATCGGCCTAAATGTTTCCCTTAAATCCCTCCATTAAATTTATTATGACCCGAAGGATTTACAGCAGAAGATAGAAGCGAAAAAAAAAAGCGATACTTTAGCTTTAGCCGGTATTTTGTATTTAACTCGTATTAATTTTAAAATGAACGTTGAAAGGCTTATTGTAATATACTTTCGGGAATCGAATAATTTTGCGAACGAGCCATTGTGTGAACGTCCAACGTTATTTTGCGTGATTTTATAAAATGTTGTAGGTTTTTTTCGTATTGGCTTCTGTTAAAAAAGATTTTTAGTTAATTAAAGTGATTCGACACGTTTTTGACTTTTAAATATTGTATTAGATAAAGCAATATAGTAGAGTATACTTCGATCTTACTTTCGAAGTTACGGCTGGTGTAGCCGGGAGAACGGCGCCTGCCGATCCGGAGACCCCGGGTTCAAACCCCACACGCACCAGTCTGTCTTTTCGAAGTCATGTGCGTAATGCCGCTAACTCAAAACGGTGAAGGAAAACATCGTGAGGAAACCGACATGTACCTAGAATTTTTCGAGGTCATGTGTCATCCATCAACCCGCACTGGGCCAGCGTGGTGGATTATGGTTTTAACTCTCTCCTTGCGAGAGAAGGCCCCGAGTCCCAGCAGTGGGAACATTTAGTGGGCTGTTGATGATGATGATACTTCGATCATTTTATGAGTAAAATCTAAAAATGTGGGCATGACTTTCTAAGACAACAATTTATTTATCCGAAAAAAAGCAGTCTTTAATTAAACTTTTAGATACTCGACTAAATTTCATTAGAATCACTACGTCGTCCACGTAAAAAGATAAATGCAAGTAAAATTAAAATTGTTCTCGAAAAATACTCGGTTGTTTTTAAAAACCGCCACACCGATTTCGATAAAATTTATATGGAACCACCTCTGATGGTCTAAGATCCGGCTGCATAATCTCTACGTTCATCGCGTAGTTAATCAAATTCACATTTGAACATACATTTATGATAAGGAGAATACATTGATAACAGGTTGGCAGTCAGTAAGTGGCCGCAAGTAATTTTAACTAAATAATTTTCCAAAAAAAAGTGAACGAAATCATAGAAATGTATGTAAATAATTCGAAAATCAATGGGTGCCGTTGCACACTCGGCCGGAACTATTTCGCAATAAGGTGTTGGAGAATCTTCCTTATTTCTTGAAATCGGTTAAAAATATTTACGTGATTGTTATTTTTTGTGTAAGCCTACTAAATTACAGTAGCATAAAGATTATTGCACGGTACACACCGTCAGTTTCTGTCCCCCGAGGTAAATGAACTGTGAGTAAAGGTTTTTTTTTTTTTTTTTAATTTTTTTTTAAATATAGAGTGACGAGACGAGCAGGTCATGTGCCTGATGGTAAGCAACATGCCTGCCACATAACAACACAGTGACACGCAGCTATTGGAACATGAAGATTCCAAATCATTACCTAGCACTGCACTGCGCTCGTCACCCAGAGATCTAAGTTGTTATATCTCTAAGCCCTGTAATTTCTCTGGAAACATTGCCCTTCAGACCGGAACACAGTAATGTTAAAGTAGGTAAAGTTAAACAAAAGAAAAGAGGTAAGGAGTAATTAATTATCCTATTAACAAAAAAGCAACGAAGGGTAGAAAGGTTTCCCACCAACCTTCTAACTGCTCCTGCCTAGGGCACCACAAATTAGTGACCTCAGGAGATCTCTTGATGATTCGAATGTCGAAGCCCTGGGGCTTCACGAGGTCTTCTTGAGAGGTGTAGCTGGTTCAGTCTCAGATCACTCATAATTATAATACAGATATGACACCGGTTTTGCGACCCTTATTCCCGCGGACTCCGCTAAGCGCTAGGCGTCGCAATCGCGATAGTAACGTCTCACGTTTAGGTTGAATATACATAATGTAGATCAAGTAATGTGCTTACGAAAACATCGATATATATTGTACCATTTTATTATTTTTGTTCAAATGTAGAAAAAAACAACCTTAATTTATTTCAGATATTTTATATCTTTCTTTGTAATTTGTTTAGAATGACGATGAATTGTCAAGTGTACTGATATGTAGTGTAAAACAATAGGGTACCGGACTGGGTCAAAAATACACCTTCCTAATTAGTCCATCAGCTAGATCATGGAAAAATATTGGACACGTATTTTTTGTTTTTTCATAATATTAAAAATCGTCAAAGATATAGACCATCAAACTTCGAGAGTGGGGGGTCGCGACGTCACTCGTGAGTAAAAATCGTACTCATAAGTGACGTCACACGAAACTTCGAAGCGGTGTATCTTTGTCATTTTTTGTTTGTGAAACAAAAGAAAAAATACGTATACAATATTTTTTGGCAATCTAACTAACGGGCTACTTAGTTTTTTTGAGGATTGTACTCTATTCTAAGCACACAATTTCAAACGACAAATAAAATATTTAATTCATAACGTGCGACTGTTTCAACGACAGTAGCATTTAATAATGTCTCGAAAATGACGGCAGCCACAAGATGGCGTTTAAAAAGCTACGGCGGCACCTAGCACTTAGCGGAGTCCCCGGAAACAAGTGTCACCCCCAGTCTACGACGTGTGACTGCCGTTCAACGGTCGCAGCCGCAATTATTCTATATAAACGACTTGTCACCTCATGGTGACATGGTCAGACCAACGAACGCATAAAGATCAGTGTGGTAACGTCTTTCATCTGATAGTGTTGAAAATTGTAACTAATTAAGAATAAAAAACACTCTGCCAGATGAAAATAAACCTTACCAGTCAAAATATTTTTTTAAGCTTTTGTAATTTTATTTATCTTGTAATTAATGTATTTGCTGCTTAATATATTGGAAAATCATGTACCTTAGGAGGAGGCAACCGGACTCCGAAATACAGTTTTTAACTAGTTCGGAGACGGTGATCCACATTGTGATACACAAATTAAGCAATAAAGGAATTTGAGTTTGAGTTTGAAGCAGCCTACAAAATGTTGCTACTGCATTCTCTCGTAGGGAAAAAGTCAAAGCCACCACGCTGGCGCAGTGTGGGTTATTAGATGACACATGACCTCGAAAGATACTAGGTATATGTCAGTTATTTCACGATGTTTTTCTTCACCGTTTTAAGTTTACATTCGTCAGAAGTAGACATTACAATATTACCATTGGAAAAACATATAGAATTTTCAATTTCATATCACCATAATCAAATACTATATAATAATTTACTCAATCAAAGCGAGCGAGCAAAAAACCTTTAATTTAATTATTGAGTAGGCACAATGGTACGATAATTTTTAAAATTATCGACATAAAAACACTCTCAAATACAACACTAAGCTTATGCTTATGCTTGAGCGTTTTTATACGGAGAATGAGACGTTTCGTAATGTTTATTTTGAACAAATTTGTCTTGTTTGGTAAGTAAGAAGTTCTTTTTGATAAACATTATAATAAAAGTGACATATATATAAAAAGTGACGAGACGAGCAGGAAATGTGCCTGTGCAGGACCGTAAAAAAACATGGATTATAATTACTCTCAAATGCACGCAAACATTTTTAGTCCCTGACACTCCATCTAAATAGCATTTGTATGTTGAATGAGATAAATAAATAAGCATTAAATATCTGAACAATTTTCACTTTTTTCTGCGCAATTTCTTTTATCTCCCGCGAAGCTTTTAGCATCGTATCTTGATAACATAATGTTATTTACCTACATTAGAAAAATAAAAAGCAAGATGCTTTTGCTTACCTTGTTGTTTTGTAATAAGCATTATGTGCTAATATTTGTTTAGTATTAAATCTTTTGAAAAGAGAATTGTTTTAACTAAATCTTTTTAAATATATTACATTGCATAAACAAGTGATTGTTTGTTTTAAGTTGTAATTATTGTTCAACAAACACGATTATCTTTTATTAGTCGGTAAACGGTGGAGCAAGATCAAATTTTAAGAGTCATGTTTAATTGTTTTACGAGTAAGTATACTTGGCTTACACTTGACCACCATCTTACCTTACCTATATAAAGCGACAATGCGGTCTAAGATGGAGCGTGCTTACTAAGAAAACCCAGATTTACTCTCGATTGGAAGACACAAAGGTTAAAACAATCGGGAAAAACTCACTCCGCCCACACATTGCACAGATTAGATGTTCTTTTCATAAAAGTAGAGTCAAACCTCTTCGTACGAATCTTTCGAACATCAACCATGAAACGATGTCCTTTTTTGGAGCTATAAGCTGTTTTAAAAAGAAGGAAAAAGTGGTATTAGATCATCCAGATCAGTTCCATACTCTCTGAAATGAATCCGATAAAAAATGGTAAACTAGCAATTTTGTGGCAAAGTTCAAGACTTCGAAACCTTTTTCGAACAAGAATTTTCTTATGTATGAACATTTTATTTAAAGGAAATTGCCAATATCTACTGAACAAGAAGAACTTTACCAACTTTGAAACCTAAACTAAGCCTACGACAAAAGAGAATACTCATACAAAGTTACATAATACCGGAACTCAAGTGGAATAGGCGCATATAGGTGTAATTTGAATAGGCAAGGGTCGGCTGGCACTTGACTGAGGGTCGACAATATGACATAAATTACTTCTTTATATGTCCGGTTAGACGGGGAAGGGTGCGGCAGAACCGTGACTTTTCGAAAAATGGGCGTAAGTGTTACGAAGGTAGAAAATGTGCGTCTGTGCAAAAAAGTTAGATAAAATTCGGAGAATTAATATATGGAGGCCTGTTTGACTAGAGATACGGTGCCCAAATTTCTAGTATATTTTTGACGTGACAACGTCTTATAATTCGATGAAGCCGGCTGCACGCACAAAAAAACATGACGTCATGCGGCGTTACCTCGCCGCATGACGTCATGCGGCGTTACCTCGCTCTGAGGCGTTCCATTTAAGGCCTGGAGTTGAAGTTGTCACGTTCAACTATCGTCAGTAACTGTACAGACAATCGATTTAAAAAAAAAAAAAAATTTAGTGATGAGAGAAGCAAGCCATGTGTCTGATGGTACGCAACTCGACTGCTCATAACAGCACAGTAGCACATAGCTATTGGAATATTAAGTGGCAAAATCATTACCCAGCACGGCAGAGCGCTCATCACTCAGCGGTATAAGACGTTTTAAGGCTACATCCAGAAAAACTACAGGGTACAGATATGAATCATCTTATGTCTGTTGTGGTTGACGAGCGCAGTACAGTGCTAGGTAATGCTTTGGACTTTTTATGTTCTAATAGCTGTGTGACACAGTGCTGTTATGGGCTTGCTTTGCTTGCTAAAAAGGTGCATTTACCTTAAAATTGGGGTGTATTGAAGGAGCTTCCCCGAGCGGCAAATACGAGTGATACCTGTACCAATGCCCGGCGCACCCTGGAACAGCCGGTGTTCGTGCCGGCTAAATAATCCTTATATCACAGCGATTCAATGCATATAACGCGACTTTAAAATTTTGCAAGTTTTTGCAAAGTAGTGCAGGGTTTTTTTATAATTGTTTCAGTTGTAAAGAGCAGCATGAGGCATCAGACCACGTCTCCGCTCAGCCGGGTGGGGCCGACGGTGTCGCTGCGAGACGTCGAGCCCGACTTCCTGGGCCCCATAGAAAACGTCACTGTGGCGCTGGGCAGGGAAGCTGTCTTGACTTGCTCGGTGTCAGACATCGGAGATTATAAGGTCAGTTCTATAACATACTATTCAGCGGTCCGCGATTTCAACCCCATGATGCCGTTTTTTTTATAAAAACCAAGCATAAATATGAACTCCACTATATGACTATTTTTGAACTGCGTTCTCAATTTCCATCCGATTTATGGAGACGTTCTGACGCAATTAAGCAACAAACATCCAAACATTGAGATTAAATTAATCTTATTATTTTCGACTCACAAAGAGTAAATTGCAAAAGGTGTTTAACCTTGAGACATCGTCAGGAGGTTCTTCACTGTGCAGCTAACCATCGGTATAGATGGTGCAATCCACGAAGACGCGCCCCACCAATTTTCGTTTCCACCAATCGCGTTTGCTCCGAGCGTCAGTCGCGAACCATTCACCAGTCATTGTAGTGTGCGTGTGCATTCATAGGTAATTAGTGTGTACCGATAACACTCAAACATTGACGGAAGCTTGCACACATATACTATAAACGGTTAGGAGAAATAGTAGGGCGCGTCTTCGTGGATTGCACTATCTGTAGCTTGGGCCCTGCTATGCTGCCGCCGCAATCTAGCCTAAGCTTTGTTTGATATTTTATGTTGTTGTATATTTAAATATTGTAAAAATGCAAAGCAAAGACCACCATACCCGTTTGCATAACGCACAGTTGCAGTCTGTTACAGACTCTTAATACGTAGACACGTTTACGTTTGCGTATGTTACGCAATCATTTTATCTATCACAGTTAGGTTACAAACATCAATAGTTGCTGGCTTGACACCTTATCGCCCCCTAGAGAGCGGACCCCTACATAAGTACTCACAACTCTACAGCAACCGCAGACATCGGCCTCTGTTGGTGCGATCCTATCTCAACGTCCAAGTCACTAACTAGTTAATAACTCAAATCCCAATCTGGTCTGGATACCAAACGTTAAATCGGCTTTTGTTGTACCACACGTAGCTAATAATTTATGTGCCTATCTGTAATTGAGACATAGGTTGCGATACTTTACCTACGTATGAGCCTATATTGGCTTAGAATTTGAAACTATCTATGCTGTTAAATACGTAAATATAATGCTTACTGAGGCCGTCTAAGGAACTATTGCACCTTTTTTAGTAATTCTAATTTCAACCATTAATGTGCTAACGTTACTATATGTCAGTTTGAAGAGCAATGCTTTGAGAATACACTACAGAGGTAAGAACTCTTTATCTTCAATATCTGCTCAATCTCTGCGTGATGATACTGTACTGATATGAGAAAGCATGTAGCTTACCGTTGGGCTTGTGTTTGGCATCCCCCGTCAATCTTTATCTAATAAACATACCTATTTACTATAAATTTAATTAGGTATGTACTAGTACGAACTTCTATATACATTTAGGAAACTAAAACAATCTCGTTGTTTTAATTTAGAATTTGGTATATTACTCTCTCCCTTTCTACTACATATTTATGTCTTCTTTTTATTGTGACTCGTAACGCTGCCAAAACGTCGAAATAAAATAAATAAATAATTATTTAAAATCATGACTAAGTCCTATGACAGTAACGTGCTTATATCCTATACAAAGTTTAAACTTCTGACGTACAAGTTCAGCATAGACATAATAACCACTCCATTTCGGGTCTGAAAATAAAATCCAAAGAGTGTTTCCACTGCTTTCCTTAGAGAAAACTCTTGAACCGATTGTGGGATTACCGGACTAAGGGATCAACTTGTCGAAGGGAGATTAGCGATGACGTAGACGAGGCAGCTAAGCGCGGTGATTCCGCTAATGCGCCCTACAACACATCCAACTATCTGGCAGCAGCACACCGGCTTAAGCCAGCTTAGACTAAGTACTAAATAAACGCGAAACTGCTAGCACAACCTCAGCCTCACTCTGACTTGTGTGTTTTATATTTCCTCACTTAGATAATGAGATACCTTTGAACAGCTCCACAAACTTTGTTTAAGAGCGTGATTCGGGCCGTTATCTGGCACCACTTGGCTCTAAGCTTCAGTACACTCAACTTTAAGGTCACTATGATTATACTGGAAGACGTTTAAGAGGAGTTGCTTCTTAAAACTTTAATGAAATATGTTCACTCGAAAGTTGAGCGTTGGAGTAGTTTGCAACTTGTTAAATTAAATTCCTGGTTTATATATAGCATGTTGCTGACTTTCTATCTGTTTCAATAGAGGTTTGAGAACGTTTTCTATTTCGATCTCGAAGGCTATTTATAAAGCCTAAAAATTGGTAGAAGTTAAAGGAAAAGGGAGGAGAATTAATGATCTTTCAATTCGAAACACTCCGAGACATTTATCCGTTGGTTTCTCCATTCACGTGTTTTTGCTGGGGACTGAGTGGTCGGTAAATAACGTTCGTTTACGGAGGCTGTATTTAGTGTCCTCGTCATGACAAACGAGCTTCTTTCCTTTTGAAGGCGATCGATCAATCCGTAATGACATTTAAACAGAGTCATGGATGACTTGCGGAAGAGATATACTTTTCCGCTTCACTTCAGTATTTACCGCTGTTATCGATTTCACATTTTTTCTCAATGTACAATTTTTGTTCATTTTGTAAAAAACATAATATTAGGTATTTAGACAAATAGATAAAAACCCCTTTATTGTGGTACAAAAAGTAATAACATTACAGTGAAAAACTTATGATCTACCACCACAAGTGGCGGCCTTATTGCTGAGTGCAATCAGCTTTCAGCAATAAAAGATACTTATATTTAAATAATACAAGTATCTTTTGTCCTTTTTAATAAAGTAAATTCTTATAATTCTTTAATATACAAAAATAATATTCATTATAATTAATCAATTTGCATTAAATAATTACGCATCAGCAAGCTGAAGTGGCAGTTGATTGGTCATAATTATGTTATATTATGTCGCAGAACCGATAACCAGTGGAATAAATGGGATTTCGAGTGGAAACCTCGAATCGGCAAATGTAGGTAGTGACGACGACGATGATGTACGACGCCCTGATACTAGATGGAGTGACGATATACGCAAGACAGCTGGTGGCGTTTGAAAACATAAAGCCAAGGATCGGGCTGTGTGGAGTATTATTGAAGAAGCATAAGTCCAACAGTAAACGAATGTGTGCTGCTGATTATAATGATAATGATGAATGTGATTAAAAAAAATTTTGGTTCTAACATTACAACAATTTAAAACTATCTATAATAGCCCAAATAACTAACCGCTACATATTTTAATAGAAAAACAGGTACAGCCCACGCTTAATACGAAATAAAAAACAACTGAAACTCGAGCAAAACGTTTTTCAACTCTTTATTTTCCGGATCCAATAACCTCTCAAGCCCTACAACGTTTTCAATCTACGTTAATAGAATTTACGACATACTTAAAGAGGTTAAACAAAACAAATGCCTCCGCAATATTAATGGAACAAATACTTAACGGTTTCTTGCGTGTCGACTCTCTTCCTTATTTTTTTAATCTCATTTGCGATCACGTATTACAAAAGTTTAGACATTTCCGCAACGAAGCCTTGCGGTATTTTTAGGCGACATTTCCCAACGTGGCCGTATTTCTTTGGAAAAATTATGTGCCCAAATAACTTTGGAGGCTAAAATGTCAACAAATATGATTTATTGCGGGATCATAAAAACAGTACCGTCGCGATCTAGCCCAGTTTTTGTCCACGTAAAAAGATAAATCTGAAAGTTTATCTCTGTTGGAATCTATGTTACGTTTTGTACAACAAGAATTGTTGTGGAATCTTAGAGAGTTTGGTTGTTGGAGCACATTTCGTTCCTCGTTTCCATTTTAAAGTAATGTAATCTTGCTTTCTTACTGGCTTCGTTTCAGGGGGCTGCAAAATGATACTCTAGAGACGGCGACCACTTCGGTACTATGAGCTTGTTTTTTTTGTTGATTTACGTAAATTTAAATTTGATAACTGCAAATTTACGTCTACATTTTAGAAACGTTTGAAGAAAAAGTGTGTAGGTGTCATCTTGGTGAATCGGTCTTATCTTGTTGATACTATGTGTAACTTATCAAACAAGGCTACACATTAAATGTATTCCAATTTAAAATATTGAAATTACATGGCAAAGACAAGCCACATATAAGTTAATAATATTACAAGACAATTTATAGATTATCTGGTAAATCTGCGTGACGAGGGTAAAATACGGACATTTTGACTCTTCATAACATGTGGTGCTGTGTGATGTTATGGGCAGGCATGTCACTTCATCATCGTCATCAGCCTGTACTCGTTCACTGCTGCTGGGCATAGGCCACTCAGTCTGATCCGTGGCTTTAAGTCTCCAATCGGCACCAGCTGCGTTTCGTATGTCGTCAGGTACATGATCTACTGATTCCTGAGTCCCTACTCTATTTTATTTTCAAAAATAACAAATGTTTAATTGGGTAAACGGGTAGCTCACGTGTATTATGCTCGGTCAATCCAAATGGGCAGCCATCACGCGCGTCCACTCTCCTTGAAAAAGGCCGCTGGACGCGGCCGAAACTGGAGTCAGATTGACGGACTATACTACAAGTGAGATACCCGTTTACCTAAATAAATATGTGTAATAACAACGTTAATTTAAATACTAAAAATAACAAAGTTTGCACAAACCTTTATTTCGGGAACTGATAGAAAAACAACGGATTTATTAAACGTAGAAATACAACTTTGTCATCCTTTGGCTTTAGTGGGGAAGGAAAACATGACATGGAGATGAAATCATGGAGTGTAGAAACAGACATGTCCCAAGAAAAACATCTTTCGAGAACAGACGTCATCTGCCAACCTGCACGTAGCACGTGGATTATGGCATTGACTTGGCCGTGGGAGAAAGTCTAAGACTGAACCCATAAAGTGGGCTCTTAATAAAAACCCAGAAAAAAATGCATCTATTCTGTTTAATAAGATTTTGGTAACAAATTAAAAAAACCTGATTACCGAAACCATAATAGTGAAAGCAATAAAGCAAATAGTGAATATAACTGGAAACAGCGCAAACATTCAATCTAATCAAACTTCCTGATTACTAATCAAAATGACACAGATTAACAAACAACATACAGATGTCAAGCGACCTACATACACTGTGCCAAATTGGTGTCTAGTAGATCAACCAAAGCGCTCATGTTTCCGTAAATGAGCGTGAAAACTCCGTCTCCACCAATTTATCCCAAATCCGGTCCCAGCCGTCCCGAGCCCATCCATCCGTCAAATTCATTTGCATCGCCGGGCGTTATCTCATTACGATCTCCCGATTTCCTTCGTCGTCATAAATCTTGTAATAATTCATAAGCTAAAGTCCGCAACAGGATTGTGTTTGAGACGAAAAACTTATCCTCTCTACTCTTTACTAAACCTTTTGATGTATTGCGATTGTGGCGCCTCGGATGTGTTGACGGGCGGGCTTACGAACAACACCGCGAAGTGACGCGACAAAGCCGATACATATTTATGAATTCATCGATGTAACTCGGCTTATTGTTTGTCGATGTTTTTATCTGTGAACATACATATCATATTGGGAAGTTTATCAGATTTACCTTGTAAACAGGTCGCAAGCATAAATTTATGTGAGCTTTATGCTTCTGCATCAGAGATTCTGGGAGTTTTCATATGGAGTGTTTTTGTTATCTAAGGAAAATATATAAGTAAAAAAAAGCATTTTTTGTACGTCAATCTTATATTGCACTGATCAAATTTGATTAGAACAAACGAATTATTCTTGCTTTTATAATGTGAAGTCACAACAAAATAATATAACAAATTACACAATCACCTTAAATGACAGAAAACCATTAGGAAGAAAAAACGCATAAGAGACAAAAAGTAATGGTTTAGTACTTAGATATGAAACAAAGTACTAATTTTGGTACCAGAAGTACATACAGAATTTCATAGACCTTGTTTCAAATTTAAAAAAAGTTACGGTGGTCTAGTAAGTTACGGTGGTCTAGTAAGTTACGGTGGTCTAGTTGGGAGAACGGCGGCTGCCGATCCGGAGACCCCGGGTTCAAACCCCACACGCACCACTGTCTTTTCGAAGTCATGTGCGTAATGCCGCTAACTTAAAACGGTAAAGGAAAACATCGTGAGGAAACCGACATGTACCTTTTTTTTTTTTTTTTTTTTTTTTTTTTTTTTTTACGGGGGGGAAATCCTTTGCAGATACCCAGCTGTATTGGGGTGCAGCCAGGTTATGTGAGAGCTTACTCACTAAAAACCCCTCGGTGGCCTACATCTGTGCCTAGGAAGAGGACGCCGGGATCTCCATTGGAACGCACCGGCATCCTTTTGACATTTTGCCTTCGGCACCTTCCTTAGGTGATGGACTAAACGACATGGGCCGCACCATGCCGTGGTCTTTCCATTGATGGGTTCGTTGTTCATAGGACGTTAGGCCCCCAAGCCTATACGTCTACGAGCCCATGGGTACCCTTTTAATCGCCTCTTACGATAGGCAGGGTATACCGAAGCCGAATTCTTGTAACGACCCCGGCTCCAGAGTCAGAGTCAGAGCCAGAGTCAGTCACCTAGAATCTTCCGAAGTCATGTGTCATCCGCCAACCCGCACTGGGCCAGCGTGGTGGATTAAGGCCTTAACTCTCTCCTTGCGAGAGAAGGCCCCGAGTCCCAGCAGTGGGAACGTTTAGTGGGCTGTTGATGATGATGATGTTTCAAAGTTGTCTAAACAAATAGTTACAGTTTGGGAACACTTTAAAATTCAATTACAATAAATTAAGGGTCAATTATGTATTAATTTTATACTATAACGTCGTAGAGAAGTCGGGATGAAATGTACACGCACAAATTATTAAATAGACGAGAAACTCAACTACCCACAACCCATCACAAGCTTAACCTTCACATACTCAACATGACACTATTTGATATCTCTACGAAAACAACTCATAAAAATTATGATACAAAAGAGACTAGGTACACCATACCACAGATAAGAAAATAGATACATTTATATGTCAGAACGCAAACATTCATACTTTACACAAGCTCGTTCACCTACTTCCTAATTCTAATTTTCATACGGGGACCCTAACTGGTACGATAATACACATATAGATACATAGTTAATCCTGTTTGTATGCACACACACACACTTGAACAACCATATTTAAGCACACACATACAGTGAAAGGCACTGTACTCTCTCTGTACACACACTTCTCTTGAATCTGCATTTGAAAAATACACAGAAAAACAAGCGGGATTCGATCCCACAAACTTACTATTGTGAGCACATTTGCACCACGGCCACATTAATACAGTTCAACCCCTAATACTAACGGAGTGCCTTTTTTTAGCCAAAAGCTAAGCTTAAAATTACATTTCGTTACATTCCAATCCTTAAAAAGTCTGCGTTCCAAGTATCAACCCAATCAGTTGAGCCGTCGCGTCACGATTGAGCACCATAAATTCCACAATAAAATTTTAATAGATTTAAAACTTTCCTTTCGTATTATCAAGTTAAAACTCGCCAATGATAGGAGAGACCCATTCCCAACTCCATTACCCTTTCTCGGAGTTTTACTCACATGCATTCACTTCATTCAATAAGGGATAATCGCCAATTTTGCCCGACGCCCCGAGTGCTATAGCGTTCATAATTTTTACAAAGTACGCTATTTACAACGTATCCACTTTACCTCTTTGTGATAACCACTTACGTACGTCACGTATTTCTAGGCTGAATAAAATTAACCTGAATAAAATGGTACGAGTAACACGCAATTTGGCTCGATCAATAACATAATTTTAAGATTTTTTTGTGATTCGCAGATGATGAGACGTGATTCAGCAGATTTTGGATATAAGGGTTGGAAATATTTGATTGGTATCTTTCTTACATTGAAACTGATCATAAACCTATTTTTTTGTATTAACATAACTAAAATGCAATGAGAACCACACTATACTATATACATAACTTACTACTTATGCTATGCTGGCGTTTATTTGGCCCAAAGTACAAGCATTGCCATTCACCGTGGTAATGCCAAGCGTCTGACTGGTAGCAGGCTTGATCATCTTGATTATCTTTAGACCTTCACTGATATATGGGTAGTTCAGATGTGCTTAGTATTCGTTTTAATTCATTTAACATAAGTAAATTCAATAATGTCGGAATGAATTAACTGATCGGAAATAGACCATGTTCCACTTTTTATTAAGGACAAAATTCAAGAACAGGAATTACGCGAGCAAAATTGCAGGAAATTGTTAGTACTTATATGGGTACTTCTTCAAAGACAAAATTTTGGAGTTCTATGAGTTTATTTCTGAAACTAACTAACAAAACGGCGTGTATTTTTTTTCTTATACAGTTTGGGCTTAACTCTTACTGGGACAAGTGATATTTTTTGAATAATTGCAGTCTAAGTATAAATTAAAAAACATTGAAGTGTGTTCTTCTGATTCATATGACGTGTCCGCTTGCCATTTTCTGGAAGAAAATAGTCGATACCACATTTTCCCTTTCATAAATTATTATAAATTAAAATTATGTCAAAAGGAAATGAATTTCTTTCTTATAAAATAAAATTCTATTGGTCATACCTACCTTAGTGTGTTTATAAATAGGCAAATAAGATGTGTCCGGCCTATAATACTGATTCATGTGGCACAAGCTGCGCTTGACCATTCTTGGTCAGGTAATAATAATAAGAGTCTGACTTCCCCCACGGGGGGAAGCCAGTCGTGTAAAGGACGTGCCAGAAGGTGAACCTGCGGCTGGTTCTCTGGGATCCTGGAGTTACAAAGGTAAATATCTGATTCATCTGTGCTTGGATCAGGTGGGATTTTGATTAAAATGCCTACTTTATAAAATTTACTTTATGGTTTTACAACTTCAATCGGTATTTCGTGTAATGCTTCTGGGTTATAGATTCAAGTAGAAAAATAACAATACTGAAGTCAGTATGTATGATAAGTTATACTTGTTTGAAGGGGAAATCCTAATTTATTTGGGTCTGATTCATATGGTCAAAACGCCATTTGAATCATAAAATTACTTAGTTTTTCTCCTCTCCAGCACGAAAGGAATGCTTTTGTTGCGTTTAAATAATTCAAATATCACAGAAGTATAAACGTATTATACATCCATTTCCATCAAGACCATCGAGACATCGTTGTGGAAATCTAAGGGAAGCCCTATGTTCAGCAGTGGACGTCTTGCGGCTGATGATGATGATAATAACAAATTATTTTATGTGCGTGAACATAATATATGATTATTTCGTCAATGCAGAGCCAAATCACTTAAAGTTTTTCATTTTATAGTTCGGATTCTGATTTATCTGTAATACAAATTCTGATTCAACATCAACATCAACAGCCCACTAAACGTTCCCACTGCTGGGACTCGGGGCCTTCTCTCGCAAGGAGAGAGTTAAGGCCATAATCCACCACGCTGGCCCAGTGCGGGTTGGCGGATGACACATGACTTCGAAAGATTCTAGGTACATGTCGGTTTCCTCACGATGTTTTCCTTCACCGTTTTAAGTTAGCGGCATTACGCATATGACTTCGAAAAGACAGTGGTGCGTGTGGGGTTTGAACCCGGGGTCTCCGGATCGGCAGCCGCCGTTCTCCCGACTAGACCACCGTAACTTACGTAATTCTGATTCATCTGAGCACAAAATATTTGAACGTACATTACTTGAAAACTACTTTATAAAAACAAGTCCCTCATTGAAATATATGTTTTTAGTTACCTATTTTACATATGAACATGTGTGACAGAGCTGAAAGTGAAACAAAATTTTGGCCAGATGAATCAGTCGAAGAATGAAATTTCGAAGAAGTATCCATATAATTGTATAGCTTTTTATTATACATATGCAAACTTCACTTTGATATTGTAATAGTACGATTATAATAGTATGCTATGATTTCTCCTCAAAATCTTGCAAATCCTGATACCCGCGAAAAATTCAATTATGTATAGGAATTTTGTCGCAGCGTTCTATAATGATTCTCGTAATCAACTAAACTAAGATAGCAAAGTAAGAAAGGGACCTTTCTCCAACAGTGGACCAGAGAGGGCTATGATGATCATAGTAATAAACAAAGACACATACAAGCACTCACATGCACACACACCCTCACACATCTTCACACTCACAAACACACCCTCACATACACTTTTTTTTTTCTTTTTTTTAATTTAAATATCTACTCCACAGACTCCGGGGTCCGTGATCTTTGTCAATACATTTTTTTTTTACAGATTTCTTGGAGTAGGAGAAGAAAAGGAAAAAAGGGGGGAGTTGGGCACATTTCAAACTTAATTCTACACTCACATAAACTTACAAACCTACAACTACTTAATAACATTTTTAGCACTGATATAGTTACATTGTGCATAATCATCTTCAAACTTATATGACCCAAAGGCATATTCTTTGCATAAATTAAGTTCACTTACTCCAAACCCCTCTTGAAACGCGATCAGCGTTCCTCCACAAAGAGATGCTTCGTTCGCTGTTTTCATGAGCTCAGGGACGCACCTACTCATTATAATTTAAACCCGCTACGTAGTAGCTATAGTTATGTGAGAGGTTCGAACCGTTTAATACTAAAAAACGGGATTTGCGAGTCAGGTATACGGTATGCGAAAGATACTAACCAATTGTGTTAGGTGACTGTAATAATAAAACTTTAGATTGGTGGGTATATTTATTTATCACGCCTTTCTACCTTTTTTGGTAGTGGTAGGACTCTTAGCAGAGTCCGCCTGGGGAAGTACCACACCTTTGACAGTTATTCTACCGCCAAGCAGTAATGTGCAAATATTACTGTGTTCCGGTTTGAAGGCCAATGTTTACAGATAAATTACGGGGCTGAGAGATACAACATCTTAGATCTCTGGATGACGAGCGTAGCGCAGCAATACCTCTTCTAATCTATTATTTTGCAACGCCGTACAAAAATCATGCGACAAGGAGAAATTATCGAGGGTTGCAACCCCCCCTTTTCAACTGTACTCAGTTGGACAGCTTACAAGTGACGGCATAGTGCTGAATCTTATTACTTTATACCCTTCTATCATCCTACATAGGTCTCCTACTGGTTCATTTACTACGTAAATTTTGTTCACGGCCTGTAGTCTACTACTACCGTAAAGGCGTAGGTGTTTCATGTCGCAAACACCCAACTCATAGATTATGTGAGACAAATTCCCCTCTTTTATTTATTTTGTTCCGTCAAAATGACAGAACTTTAATTATTGATTTTATTATTTTACAATTAGTACTAAAATTCTGCGTAGGCATGTACAATTATTTACAATGTATGTTTCACAAACTCAAAAAGTCGTGAAGAAAGTAGTACATTAGTTTCCCACGATACGATAAATTCTACAAGGACTATGTGTTTTGTAGCTACAGAAAAAATGAAAATGTCCGGTCTGGATGCCGAAACACCCACATCCTCTGGGATTTTATAGTGCTTTTCATACGTGTCCGTCATAGTCCAATCAGGTGGTGTGGATTGAGTAGGGCTTGTTAGAGTTTGATGTTAAGCCTTCTTTTACAAAGTTAGTTTGTCGTCAATCCGTTTTGGGCTCTAGCTACTGAAAGATTTATGATTTCACGTATGATTTCAAGTACTCTGTCATGGTGCTGTGAGTAATGACCCCTATTAAGGAGCACCTTGCATCCCACCAGTATGTGCCTTGCTATACATATCGCCTTTCCACAAGTATAGCAACATTTTTCAGAGGCTTTTCTCCACCTTACCAAGTTACTCTGGCCAGGGAGGGTTATTTGGAAAACATTTAGATACAATTTTAATAAGACAAGAGACCAGTCATAGAGCAAGGTGCGCCACTTGAGAGCTAATGGGATACAAATCTCACCTATGGTTAATTACTCTCACTCTCTTTGCATTTCTAAATTCATAGCCTGTATTTTGTAACCATCATTTTCGTTTTGTTGTAGAAAGGTTATTATGTCTTGGTCTTCCATTTTCTTTCTCGTACCCATTTAGTACAAATTTGGCGACGAAAATACGACCCGATTTTTTCAAATCTCGAGTCAGTAACATACCTGCGACAAACACTGCAAAAACAAAGCTTTATTAAAAAATATTATTAAACGCTTAATAAACTGCGTTCCCGCATTGTCGCAAAAAATGTCTGGAAACTGTGAATGTTTTATAATACGGCAGTACCTACTTGTGAATGGTAATAAAAAACTTTCTTTAAATATATGTTTTGGTGTGTTCCTTATTTCGCATACACGCATGCATAATGTAAACAAGGTAGGTTATTTTAATATTGTTTTAACTTCAGACAAAGAAACAACGGGATGTTATAAATTTCAAGTCCAAGATGGTCGGGGGTAAATCAACATTTTTAATTGTGTTCTTGTTTCTGACGAGTATTTATTTATTTACTCATCGGAGAACTAACATTTTGGGTCAGATAAAAAATATGTTGTTCCCGGTTTCAGACTAAGTAAGTTTTGCGACGTTCCTACTTATTGTACCTACCTATTCATTTATCAATTTTCGTTCGACGGTCAAGTGACGCCAATCTATACTAATATTATAAAGCTGAAGAGTTTGTTTGTTTGTTTGTTTGAACGCAAGGATCTCTGGAACTACTGGTCCGAATTGTACGATTCTTTCTTTGTAGGATAGTCCATTTATCGAGGAAGGCTATAGGCTATTTAACGTTACGCTAATATCAACAGGAGCCGAGCAGAAATGAAAAATGTAACAAAAACGGGGAAAAATATTGCTTTTTGAGAGCTTTCGTTGCGTGACAGCATATGTCATATTTTAAAGGTTGCGTCATTAGAACCTAAAGTAACCGAATTTGTTCAAAATTTGAATTGGTACGATCTATTTTCGATAGATGGCGTAGCAACGCGCGTTCAGCTAGTACCGTTATAATCTTCTAATTGTTTTTTTATTTTAATGCTTTATTCATTCAGTCAATACAATCTATTGATACTTACTAATGTTATAAAACTGAAGAGGGTTTTATTCATTCAGTCAATACAATCTATTGCTACTTACTAATGTTATAAAACGGAAGAGGGTTTTTGTTTGAACGCGCTAATCTCAGGAACTACTGGAAAGATTAAAAAAAATATTAAGCCGTTAGAATGGATGGCTTACAAACATGTGAGCCATGAGTGTTGTACGCTAGGTATTTACATTACTAGGTACATTCGTTGTACATATTATTTACCATGGACGAAGCCGGAGCGGCACGCTAGTATTGTTTCAAATACGGTCAGTTAAAACATGGAACAAACTCATTCTGGTCATCAGCTGTTTCACATATTCAATGAATTGTGTTAAGCAAATAAATGCAAGCCACTTTTACATACTCATTTTCTATTCAGAGAAAAATCAAAGAAATGAATAGCACGTCTAATTAAAAAAAAAAACAATTATTAGTTAATGGAAATCTTTAGTTTCATGCGGGTATACATACAGACCTACCTGAAAAGGTACCAAAATTATTAAATTTATTTATTAAAAGTTATTAACTGTAAAATATATTTGTTAAACCTCTAATTTACAACATTAAATATTATTACCAATAAGTTACCTTTTGCAAATTGTCGAAAGTTACCATGTTTGGTAATTTACACGTTAATTTATTGCGCATACTTACTTGCGGCTATGAATTAATAATTAAAAATACATTTCATTCATATACCTAGGTACTTACGAAAAACGGCCACTTTTTTCGACCTAAGTCCTTGAGAATATGTACATGATGTATTTCTGTTGGCGGCACTAGTGCACGTGACGCACCACCGTTTGTATCCTCACGAGATGTGATTGCTCCCTGCATCGATATAAATCAAAAGATGTGCCCTGAGCACCTTGAAATTGGTAATACACAGCGTCTCTGTGTGTATCGTAAGTGGTTTACAAACAACCAATCTACTTGACCCCTATAATCGCTAGCGGCGTAATTTGCTGTGGTTCTACTAATTTTGGTTGTTGAAAACGAATAATGAAAGGTAAAAACGTCCGGCGTCCACAGCGTCCTGCAACCGACTAGAACGGTGAGCTCACTCTTCCCAACGTTGACATGATTGCGTGCGCCCTGAGTTTGGGAGGGCCCATCTTGGGTTCTACGATCTATGGCTCCCTGTATGAAAATGACCTGCCAACTGAAACATTCACAATAATCTAAATGCATCGTGGACAACACTATTTTTGGGTTATAGGCGATTCGTCCTAAAGTTAATTCGTCCCGAAAAAAAGTGTGTGTAAATTCGTCACTATTCTATTTTTTAGATAAATCCTCGTTTGAGAATTGTAAACTCCTCATAGTGTATTTTTATGTATAGACGGCAGAAAAATGCAAACAGTCACTAACACATACAATGTTTGTACATAATATTTTCTTATCACGAATTTCGCAAAAGCAATGCAGCAGGATGTTTGTTGCTCAATCAAATCAAGCATCAGACCAAAAAATTGGTTGAAATTTAGAACACAGTTAGATTATAGTTATAAGTAGGAAATTTTCTTGTTTTTTTTATAGACATTATGAAACGGTAATGTTGCTGGTGAAATTGCAAAGTAAGTACAGCTAGTTTGGGCATAAAAGTAAATCTTCTGTCAAAAATTAAAACGTAAGTACCTAAGTACTTACCTACATAATCACAGTAGGTTACCAATTTCAGAATTTCCCATAGAGACAGTCCCGATGACCTTCTAAATCCAAAATCAATTCCACAAGAACGCTTATACATCCAGAATTAATCCCACTCAGATAGACGCCGTGTATCCAATATTGGATTAAAATAAGCCGAATAAAGCACAAAAGAACGACAATAATTTTCTCTTTTTGTTCTCTCTACAATTTCCATTCCTTATTCAGTACATTTTTCGATTTGTTTAACGTAATTTCACTTTATTTTGGACCTCTTCTCGAATAAAGACTTGCTTTGTTTCTTTTTTTACAATATTAGCATTAGCGTAAAATCATTTTCGTGAAATGCTACGCCGCCGTCTTTATTTCTTTTGATTACTATGTGACATGGGAATTTGTTTGATCTTACAAACGATACGTAGGTATTATTATTCATTTCTTTTGATCATTTCTAACCATATTTTCAAAGCGTTTAAGTATGTTTCTTCCTTGAATTCACAAAATCGTCTTTTACTCATGTTGGTTTTATTCGTTAACAATAAAAATATTTTACTTCTTGGTATGTTTGACATAAGTATGAAATTGACGTTTTCTACTAATTTAAATGGATCCTGTATTGTTGTTCCGTTGTCACGGGATATTTTTTGTGTACCAATAAATTGTGATCTTAATTAGCTGGCCATGGTATGATACCGAGGCCACGCCCTTTCAGCATTTCCCATTGGCAGACGCATTTCTAAATGGCCAATAGCCATGGTCCCGAGTTTACCCAAAGATTTCTTATCATACCCGAGCGTGACGCCAGAATCCAATTCACAGCCCAAGAAATATCTGTCTAGGCGCACCTAAAGAAGTTTTCACTTCAAAAGTACTACCACCCCGCAGTTTTACCTGCGCAGTTCCTGTTTCCATTACTTTTCTGTAATCAACATTAAGCTATGTGTAATTCTAACAATATTATAAATGTCAATGTATAGATGTTTGGATATTTGGATGGTTGTTGCTCAACCACGTCCTAACGTATAAACGGATCGGGCAAAAATTTGGAACACAGATAGATTATAGTCTGGAAGAACACATAGGCTTTTTATCCCGAAAAACAACGGGAACAGGAACTTCGCGGGTAGCACCGCGGGGTGCTGCTAGTAATATCAAAAATACCTACTATAATCAAACTGTGTTCCAAATTTCAACCAGATCCGTTTAGACATCCCAACGTGACTGAGCAACAAAATCGAAACTTTTTTCTTTATATTAGTGGGATAATAACTTCCACTGAAGAGAGTACACCTAACTGAACAAAAAGGTAATAGATGGATAGAACTTGGTTGGCCACACTGCCGTGTGTCTAGATGCTCTTTATTATCCATAATACAAAAAGCAATACACAAAACGACAAAAGTCTTCAAGCTAGTGAAACAAATAGTGAACTTATCGCTAAAAGTGATCTCTTCCAAGTAACCGAAGAATGGAGAGAAACATGCAAAATAATTAGACGAGGTACATTGGAACAAAAGGTGTAAGACAAAATGTTTGGTATTGCTTTAGGATCGACTTTATAGTGTTTAAATAGTGTCTCATAGTGTCTCTGTTAGTAGACTTACTTGATAGTAACTGATAGTTATTGAAACATAAGCCTAGGCCTCTTAAGCCCAAAATGTTTAGTATTATTTTTCGGTTCACAGGTAGCGTGGATACGCGCGGATGATCAGACCATCCTCACTCTCCACACGCGGCTGGTGACCCACAGCTCACGGTACGCGGTCAGCAACGACTCGCCTCGCTCGTGGCAGCTGCACATCCGACCGCTCAAGGTGGAAGACCGAGGCTGCTACATGTGTCAGATCAACACGAGTACTATGAAGAAACAGATTGGATGTGTCGATGTGCTGGGTAAGTTGAAATTAAATTAATGTATTGTATTTATTAGATATGTTTGTAGTAGACTACAGGCCCGTGAACAAAATGTACGTAGTAAATGAACCACCAGGAGACCTATGTGGGATGATAGAAGGGTAATAAGATTCAGCACTATGCCATCATTTGTAGGCTGTCCAACTGAGTACAGTCAGAGAAGAGCAACCCTCGATCATTTCTCCTTGTCGCTTGATTTTTTCATGTTGGACTCAGTTGGACAGCTTACAAGTGTCGGCATAGTGCTGAATCTTATTACTTTAAGTATACTCTTCTATCATCCTACATAGGTCTCCTGGTGGTTCATTTACTACGTAAATTTTACAAAGAGTACAAAAACAAAAAGTACGCCGTTGTAGAATAATAGATAAGAAGAGGTATTGAAACTGTAAAAACTATACATTTTAAGTTTTTAATTGTTAGTTTGTCGGAAAAAAAACGTGATTTTCCGACAGATTCAATTTGGGCATTTGATTATGTACGGCATTGGTTCCATGCAGTTTCAATACCTCTCCTCATCCATTTTTTCGCAATGCTGTACAAAAACCATGCGACAAGTAGAAATGATCGAGGGTTGCAACCCCCCCTCTTCGACTGTACTCAGTTGGACAGCTTACAAGTGACGGCATAGTGCTGAATCTTATTACTTTATGGTCCTTCTATCGTCCTACAAAGGTCTCCTGGTGGTTCATTTACTTCGTAAATTTTGTTCACGGCCTGTAGTCTATAGTGGTAGGACCCTTGGCAGAGTCCGCCTGGGGAAGCGCCACACCTTTGCCAGTTATTCTACCGCCAAGCAAACACTGTGTTCCGGTTTGAAAGGCAATGTTTCCAAAAAAATTGCAGGGCTTGGAGATATAACATCTTGGATCTCTGGGTGACGAGCGCAGTGTAGTTCTAGATAATGATTTGGACTCTTCATGTTCCAATAGCTGCGTGTCAGTGTGCACATGTACTACTAGTTTCGGCACTCTTTAAAAAAAAATATTTGACACAAAACCAAAAGTATGGTACAAGAAGCCTATGTTCCTACTGCTGGGGCTCGGGGCCTTTTTTTTTTTTTTTTTTTTTTTTATAGCATAGAGTGACGAGACGAGCAGGTCATGTGCCTGATGGTAAGCAACATGCCTGCCACATAACAGCACAGTAACACGCAGCTATTTGAACATGATAGTTCAAATCATTACCTAGCACTGCACTGCGCTCGTCACCCAGAGATCTAAGATATTATGTCTCTAAGCCCTGTAATTTCTCTGGAATCATTGCCCTTCAAACCGGAACACAGTAGTGTTTGCACATTACTGCTTGGCGGTAGAATATTTGGCAAATATTTGGCCTTCTCTCATAAAGAGATAGTCAAGATCATAAACCACTAAGCTACCCCAGTGCGGGTTAGGGAAATATGCATGACCTCGAAAGATTCTATGGACATGTCGGTTTCCTCACAATGTTTTCGCATATTATGATGAATACACGATAAATAAATATAATATTGCTTATAGGGTCCCACAGTTTTACCTGTTGTAGCCTTTGTGCTATTCGAAACTATGTTGTAACCCGATCAGTTCATCTGTTGCGAAGTGATTTAGCAACAAACATCAAAACATCCAAACTTTTTTAATACTAGTGGCGCCCATCGGTTTTATCCACCCAGTTCCTGTTATTTTTACGAGATATCAAGTATATTTTATGCTATTCCAGACTATAATATATGTATGTTCCCAATTTCACCGATCCGTTCCGGCGTGATGAGCAACAAACATTTTGCATTTGAGTATAATATTAGTGGTATTAATGGAATCTCGCAGTATAATATTATAACAAATATGTTTGTAGTAAAGCCGTGTGTATACACGAGTATGTTCAGTGGGCTCCAAATTAAGCACACAGCTTGTGTCTTGAGACCCGAGTGCTTAGTAACGGAAATTGTTCTGTGCAAAATGGAAGCAATTACTAAGACTTATACATAGTACAAATACAAATATATATTACAAATGGAAACGGTAAACACTAACTTCGTCACGCGCAGTGTAACCCGTACTCTTAACAGTTTTGACGCAATTCTATGTATAGATAGCGCACGAATTGAATGCAGTCGGGGTCTGAGGTAAAGAGCGGGAGCATCTCCCCCCGCTATCCGCACGCCCCACCTCACGCGCCTGCAGTGTATAGTGCTGTCACTGTCGCGGTCACAGCACTCCGCATTCCTAAGCTCTGCATTCAACTCGCGCGTTATGTATACTAGTAGCGCCCCGTGATTTTACCCGTACAGTTCCCGTTCCCGTTTTTTTTCGGAGATAAAAAGTAGCTAACGTATTCTTCCAAACTATAATCTATCTGTGTTCCAAATTTCAACTCGATCCGTTCATACGTTACGACGTGATTGAGCAAAAACATCCAAAGATCCTAAACATTCACATTTATAATATTAGAAGGAAAGTAGGCATAATGTTTGAAAGGCAATGTTTCAAGTGAAATTACTGGGCTTAGAGATATAATATCTTAGATCTCTGGGTGACGAGCACAGTGCAGTGCTAGGTAATGATTTGGACTCTTCGTGTCATAATAGCTGCGTGTCACTGTGCTGTTATATGGCAGTCATGTTGCTTACCATTAGGCACATGTCATGCTCGTCTTGTCACTCTATACTATATATAAAAAAAATGGATACGTGTACTAAAAGAAAAAAATTGGCAGTCATGGGAACTGCCGACAGAAGTGTAAACTTATAACTCAGAATTTGATAGCTTACTTTGGAAACTACACGGGTGTAACGTAGCCGGAGGGTGTGGCCTGGTCATCATGGCATGACCATCTAGAAGTGCACGAGCATTTCCCATTGACTGACGCATTTCTAGATGGCCATGCCACGATAGGCAGGCCACGCCCTTTTAGCATTTCCCATTGGCTGACGCATTTCTAGATGGTCAATGGTTATGGTCCCGAGTTTACCCGAAGATTTCTTATCATACCCGAGCGCGACGATATAATTCAATTCACAGCCCACAAAAAATCTGTCTAGGCGCGCCAAAAGAAGTTTTCACTTCAATAAAATAATTGCCACATCTTTAACAAACTACACACTATTCGTAAACGGACATGTCAAAAACAAAACTACTGTTATAAAACTAGAAAGTTGGTATTTCAACATAAAAATAGAAATAAACTTTGGCCATGTTAACACATTTTCCAGAAAGCTTTTAATCTTCGGTAATTTCTAATTTATGGCATCCATTTTCAGGTTGGATGATCAAAGAAATTATATTTTTAATATCTTTTCTATATTACAAAAAGCTGTGTTTTGATACAATCTTGTCGTTTATGATTGTGACGGAAATACTAAGCGTTAAGTACTTATTTTCTGTAATGTAAACTTTTTAAGAGTTTTTGAAGTGAAAACTTCTTTTAGCGCGCCGTAGACAGATATTTCGTGTTCTGTGAATTGAATTCTAGCGTCACGCTCGGGAATGATAAGAAATCTTCGGGTAAACTCGGGCCATGGCCATGCTCATGGCTACGCTTGGTCCTCCAGTTTCACGTAGTTTCCAAAGTAAGCTATGAAATTCTGAGTTATAAGTTTTCACTTCTATCGGCAGTTCCTATGAATGTCAATTTAATTTTTTTTAATTTTTTGCGAATGGAAAAAACAATTGAGATTGCGATAGTAAACTGTTATCGTTACAGCGTAAACAGCGCATTAAATGTTCCCACTGCTGGGACTTGGGCCCTTTTCTCGGAAGGACAAAGTCAAGGCCATAATCCACCACGCTGGCCCAGTGCGGATTGGTGGATCACAGACTTGATCTCGAAAGATTCGAAGAAAGGTACATATCAGTGTCCTTGCGATGTTTTACTTCTCCGTTTTAAGTTAAGGGCGTACCCCGAGCAAATGACCTTGAGTATTTCTTACCTTATCGCACACCGCAAGAAAGAGCAAGATAGAAACAGTAGGATTTGTCGCTGTTTTACGCTCAAATTTTAGAATAAACTCTTTATAAAATCAGATTTTGGTCATTTGAAAAAAATATTTCTACCAAAATGTTTGTTATGGAATTGTCTATCCGTTGGTGTAAGTACAAAATCAAAATAATGGACGATTTTCGAGGAGATGCATGATAACTACAATTATTAAAAATTTTCATGGTTTCGTTGTGAGGCGATTGTTTAAGCAATAAGTTCATTATCAAAAAAATTAAACTACCATTTTGAAGCCAAGAAAATGTAGAAATTTAATGTATTTTTTACCAGTTGATATTTATTTTGGCTAATGAGTAGATAGCTCTTAAAACTGGACAAAAAACTCGTTTTGCTGGGGGACGCACCTTAACGGAATTGCACACATCACTTCGAAAATACATTCCAAAAGGGGTTCCGGATCGACAGTCGCCGTTTTTCCGACTAGACCAGGCGTAACTTAATAATAACACAAAATAAGAATCAATTTGCAAAGTATCCTTCCTCTATTTATCAAACCATTAAATCTATTTTCTTTATTTTTCCTTCGATACGCATAAATAAAGATTTAATGTATGTTTTGTCGCAGAACATTCTGTGGATTAGTATCTCGATTGATATAAAGAGGTATAAATACGGCAATTACTTGCGTTTATTTGCGCCATCTATCGTGGAGCGGCGTAATCATGAGTCATGGGGAAAACAACGTCTGGAGGTAATGGGAAACGGGAGCTATAGGGAAAGAAAATATTAATGCGGTCCTATTTTATGATGGTTATGTTGTATTGTTTGGGTTCTATTAATGTTATAAACAAGCAGTGCCCCGCAGTTTTAGCCGCGTAGTTTCCGTTTTTTTTTCGGAATAAAAAGTAGCCTAGTGTTCAAGATAAAAATCTATCAATGTTCCAAATTTTAGCCCGATCCGTTCAGTAGTTTTTATGTGAAAGAGTAAGGCCAATTGTCCACGTAGCTGCACGACATCCGCACGATTTCGACAATTGTCGGATGCAAGACGAATGCTTGCATCTTGCATACAAATAATGAAGTCTGTGTCCACGAAATGACAACGACACGACAGCCGCACGTCTTGCGTTTGTTCGTAAGATGCATGCATTCGACACAAGACGCGTGCGTGGACAGTAGGCCTTACAAACACCCATCCATATCCATCCATGCATACATCCATCCATACATCCAAACTTTCGTATTTATAATTTTGATAGGAGACGAAAGGTTTGTTTGCATTAGGCTAGTATATTAGTCTAGTAGCGACTAGTTTAGCAACTAAACGTGTCTGTCTAAACTAAACATTTTTTCTCATTCACCTCTTCTAAGATAGACATTACAATAAAATTAGCTTAATAATTCATTTATTTTATTGCGTTGTAGGCATTCATGTTACTCACTCTACTCACTTGCAAACTGTACTAAAGCAAGGTGCGAACGATTTTTGAATAGTCGCGAGTATTTTAGCTACTAAATTACTCGCTACTATTACTAATTTACTAGCCTAATGCGAACTAGCCTTAAACGACTGAACGGATCGAGTTGAAATATGGAACGTAGATAGTAGCTACATGCTCGGGAACAAAATTTACGTAGTAAATGAACCACCAGGAGACCTATGTAGGATGATAGAAGGGTATAAAGTAATAAGATTCAGCACTATGCCGTCACTTGTAAGCTGTCCAACTGAGTACAGTCCCAGAGGGAGGGTTGCAACCCTCGATCATTTCTACTTGTCGCATGGTTTTTGTACAGCATTGCGAAAAAATGGATTAGGAGAGGTATTGAAACTGAAAACTGAAAAACATTATCCTATAGTAAGAAATCATTTATTTTTTTCGAAAACAAACAATTAATTAATTCAATTTAAAATTAAATTCAGACAGTCGACCAAATTTCATAAGCATCTATCACTACGTCGCGTCGTCTAAATAAATGAAAGCAAATTTAAGTTTTTCGTTCATATTAACATTTTCCCATACGGGGCCAAGTCTAAACCAAATGATCTATTAAAAAAGCATCAAATTGGCTTAAAAATAGTATAACAAAACTGTGAATCATAATCTAAGTTTGTGTTTCCCAAGGGGTGTATATGTGGCGAGGGTGTTGTGTTTGGCTTAGTACATACCAACGTTCAAAGTAACCACGTATTAAAAGATTTTGACAACAAAACACTCTGATTCAGCTCACTCATGTGATAACTAACATTCCTTTAAGAGCAACCGTTCCTTTCTTCGCCGCCATATTTCCCCGGTCGTACCTGCCAATACTTCTGTCGACCTACTTGGCTGGCAGCCCGAACCACCGTCTTTATTCTCGATATTAACCTTAGGTCGGCGGCAATCTATAACTTCAGCCAGGGCGCAGAACAGGGAACTTACGTACCATTGAATTACGGGGATAACTATTAGATTAGTCGTAAATCTCGGAGTGAGAAACGGTTTATTGCTTTGCCTAATTTTGTGGGACAGTTTTGAAGATTGCAACTGCATTTGGAACCAGGAAATGGGAGAAATACGATGACAGTTTATTTGACTTTTATCGGGGAATGTGATGTTTTGGGCAACAATTTATTTTAAGCAAGTTTTTGCCTAAGTACGTGGTGGCGTAGTGGCGATAACATCATCGTAAAGTCGTCAATTCGATTGATTTGATTCGTAATTTTTCAGAAAAGAAGGAAGTTTTCAATTCATTTGTATGTATGTTATTTTTGTATGTAGGTGCATATGTCACGCGATAGCTCTGCCGATCGATTTTGTTTTTTTTTGTAGGTAGTTCAAGGGTTTTTGAAGCTTCAAGCTTTTAAAATGTAATCATTTATTTTCTCAGGAAAATAAAGAAACCAACTTCAATTTAAAATTTAATTCAGACACTGAACCAAATGTCCTGTAAAGCTAAACACACTACACTAAGTCGTTCAGTTAGAAGATAGTAAGTTTTAGCTTTTTTTCATATTCAAAAAACCGTTACACTGATTTCGATAAAATGTACAGGACATTTGGTTGAGTGTCTGAATTAAATTTTAAATTGAAGTTGGTTTCTTTATTTTCCTGAAAAAATAAATGATTACATTTTAAAAGCTTGAAGCTTCAAAAAGTGACACCGTTTCAAAGTTGGTGTTTCTTTCGTTTTTCTTTTCGTTTCATACCTATCCTTTCAGAACATCTACACTTTTGGAATGCGTTGCCTGAGTGGGATATCCCGATGGATACATAATATGATCTGGGTCTCTTTAAGTCTAGATTTTTTGTTCTAGTTTAGCGAGCCGTATAATAAACCGCATCGTCGCTTTAAATCAGGCGATATTGTGGTCAAGTATTATCAAAATGCATAAAAAATCTGTTGACGTAGTAGTGCTCATTTGCGTCTTATTTTCTTTCAAAACATTTAATTCAATTCCTTTGGCTCAGCCATATTGCGTAAGCCCGTTCCAAAATATCCACAAGACTCATATTACTCCATCGCAGAGGAGACGTAAAGTTGGCTGCCACATCAGCAGACGCTAAGTTCGTTATTTATTTGCTACCGTTATTGAATTATGAAGCTATCTGCCAACGTTTCTAGAAAGTTCCTCGTCTAGAAAATGTTATGACCAAGAAAGGCTTTTTGTAACCCCTTTATGAGTAAGTACTCACTTTGTAGTTGGAAGATTACCTTTGCCTCGGTCGAGATACTTTTTCGAGATTAATTCAGTAAACTTTTCAAGACGTTTTCGTTAATAAATGATTAATGTCATAACTAGTTTATAATGTTGATAAAATATACGGTATGGATGCCGTCTACCTATTCCCATCTATAAGATAGTTTAAAAAAACAATTTTACAAAAAAACGAGATTTTACCTTCAAAATATCAATATCATTAAAAACGAGTTTAGATAGATACATAGATAATCTCTTTATTGCACTAAATAAAAACAAAACTTCAATGAAAAAGAAAACATATGCTATAAACTACTACAAAAAAAAACAAAACAAACTTGAAATGTTATTAAATTAGTCATGAAAATACTCGTATAATTATGTTGACACTTGAGACTTCTAAAGTAAGAGAATGACAAAACTAAAAAAAAAATCATCGTAATTTTTTTTTAGTTTTGTCATTCTCTTACTTGACATTACATTGCCATGCAAACTTCCACTAAAAATTGGTTTGAACAAGGTCTAGTAATCAGTTTTTTTGTAATCGTCATAAATAAAGTATTATGAAAACATCGATAAAAATTACAACGAACTACAAGAGTTATTATATTATGCTACTTGCTGCTATGGAACCCTTTATGGGAGAGTCCAACTTGCACTTGGCCACTTTTTTGTTTCTAAGTTTGTCATATATTGATTAGGTAAACGGGTACCTAACTCACGTGTAATAAGGTCGAGTCAATCCGACTCGAGTTTCGGCCGGAGTCGGATTGACCGACCTTATTACACGTGAGTTACCCGTTTACCTAATCAATATGTGTAACAACCACGTTAATTTTAATACTAAAAAAGTTTGTCATAACTACTGTTTCTAGCGATGAAAGAAAATATCAACTAAAATATTTGTTTTGACGACATGTGTATATTATCCGTCAACTCAAACATGGTAACGTGGTGAATTATGGTCTTGACTCGCTCTTTATGAGAGAAGATCCTGTGTCCCACTAATGAGACTACTAGACGGGCTGCTTATGCATACGAGTGACATCACTTAATTATCCAGAGGGACCAGAATGGTATTTTTGCTAGTAAATGCCTGAGGTTTAATATTTTCATTTCCATTTCATTATTAGTATAAAAAGTACTTTTGTGATAAGTTAAACTTAAGCCTTAAAATTGTTCATTTCGGCCGAATAGGACTTAACAGACTGTAACAAACTCTAATAATAATCGTACTGTATTTGAATTTCTGAATGATACTACTTTTACTAATCTAACCAATAGTAACTCAAAAATATCGCAATAATGCGAAGCAATGTTCTTTCCATACCAAATATAATTTTCTTAACTGCGTTATTCCCTTAATTACGTTCAAATCTTGCTATCTTGTGGTTTTGACCGCACAAAATAGATGCTAATTACAATATCAATAAAGTCTAAAGTCACGTTTCGCGAATCTTTTTACAATTAGAAAACTAAGCAAACGAAGCGCGCAATCTCCCAACATCTGGTAACGTCTACGTGCCGGCACGTCCCACCAGCGTTTTGTACAACGTCAGTGATTTACAGGCAAGATTCCGATCGTGAGGTCATGGAAAATAGAAACAAACCTTAATTACAAGTGCTCACCTAAATGCTATGCTATAATTCTCCGCTTACTAAGGTTAGTAGCCGTTTGGAATGAACAGTCTTCTCTAATGACTTACAAATTTTATCTCGATCAAGTTAGACATAAACTCGATAATACCCACGTACTTTAAATTCAAACATTATAATATTGTGTTGGTTTGGTGTTGAGACGTTGCGTCCGTTGGGGTCGATAGCTAATTTCATTTTAAAACTCTCTTTCTGAGCGCTTGGTCGACGCGACGCACACAGATGAAATACCCTGGTATTGGTATTGTCCATGGTTATTGTCTTTGGCGACGCTTAACCAATATGTTGGATTTTATTTAGCCCAACGTACATAAATAAGGAATTGCAATTCAGCGTGGCGTGTTAACTGGCAGTGGCTTGATTACCAATAGACTTTCTTTGGTCTATGGATAATTTAAATATGCTTAGTGTAAGTAATTAATTAGGTACGTAGTATAGTGTGGTTTTCATTTCATTGTACCTAATTTAGTTTCGTTAAAAAAAGCCTGTTAAAGAACAAACATGATATTTTTAATAAAGCTATATCCAAAGTAACAGTTACAGTTTAACGACAAATAAAGGAATAGCATTTTTTTTTTAAAGAAACATCTCAACCATTATAAATAATTACGTCTTATACAATATACAACATATTTGTGACATTACTGAATGGCGTTGCAAAAACTGAAGATATCAGGTTGAAATTTGGAAAAATGATAAATTCCTATTTATTTACAATTTCAGACTAGTAGGTATACCTACTTACTACTCGAGAATACATGCTGAAAGACCGCAATTGTATTGTAGTGGTAGGACTCTTAGCAGAGTCCGCCTGGGACCACACCTTTGCCAGTTATTCTACCGCCAAGCAGGAATGTGCAAACATTACTGTGTTCCGGTTTGAAGGGTAATGTTTCCATCTAAGATGTTATATAATGTTTGATATAACATCTTAGATCTCTGGGTGACGAGCGCAGTGCAGTGCTAGGTAATGATTTGGACTCTCCATGTTCCAATAGCTGAGTGTCACTGTGCTGTTATGTGGCAGGCATGTTGTTTACCATCAGGCAAATGTCCTGCTCGCCTCGTCACTCTTTATTAAAAATAAAAAAATATAGTTTTAAATGAATTTGCTTATAAATGAATATCAGTTATTTAATTCTGGATTGATATTGTAGTCTATGGTAGTGTATTTTATTGAGTGTTTCCATAAATATTCTTATTTCAACTATTATAGTCCTCAAAAAATTGAAAACTCGTTAGTTATTTGAGAAAGATCCTAAAATGTTAACAAAAAACATTATTAATTACATTAATTGTTTTTAATAACTACCATACACTTTTGGTCGTATTAAATAATTTTTATAAAAAATATTTAATAGAAAATATTGCAAATAAACGAAATATTCCGATTCTGTCCCCCTGTTCTGTCCCCATAGGGTGACAGAACGAACAAAAAAGTTTGATCTGTGCCCTGTTAGTGATAAAGGGGACAGTTCGAACTTTATTCACCTCCTATATATATACCTATTTATTTAATTATATTGCAGACAAAGAGGAATTAAAATGTTTCATCTGTCCCCCTATTGGCATTAGGGGGACAGATGAAACATTAAGGAGGTGAATAAAGTTCGAACTGTCCCCTTCATTGCTAACAGGGGACAGATCAAACTTTTTTGTTCGTTCTGTCACCCTAAGGGGACGACAGAACAGGGAGACAGATCGGAATATTCCAATAGCAGCACCCGGGGGTCTACCGCCTAACGAAAAACGCTTTGATGCTTTGACGCTTTGGCATTGCCGTCTCTTTCATTTCAAGCGAGAAGAAAAGAGACAGCAATGTCAAAGCATCAAAGCGTCAAAGCGTTTTTCGTTAGGCGGTAGAAGCGCCGGTGGTTTTACCCGCCTAGATGCCTTTCCCGTTATAACAACTACATGTGTTCTTCTCAGACTATAATCTTAACTGTGTGCCAAATTTCAGATCGATCCGTTCAGACGTTACGACGCAATTGAACAACAAACATACAAATATTAAAACATTGAAATTTAGAATATTAATAGGACATCAAAACGAGCCTTTTGTTTTTTAAAGACTATAGATATAAAAGTAAATAAATAAAAATATTTATTTGCGAAAATGGGTAATTACAATAAGATCTTAAATGTTTACATTGAGAACTCCATAATCAACCTTACGGCATACAAATATTAAGTCTAAACACAAAGTGATGAAAAGCTGGCTAGTTAATTTAAGGGGGCGCCTAGTGCCAGAAAACGAAAAAAGGACATTTTCGCCGCCGCTGAAGTAAAGAAAATAAAAACTATGACAAAAAAATATTGACGTGTGGGTACAATCAAGAAAAAGCACAATAACCGAATAGAATTTAAAAATTTTTTTTTTTTTTTTTTTTTTTTGTTCTTTATAATTCATCTGCAATCGACAATTTTGTCATAATCAGATTTTGGCATATTTCATGGTGGGAGGCTCATGCTTCAGCAAGCATTGCCAAAAGTACATATAAATTGTTCACTCTCGTATGTCGAGATCCAAGATATGCCACTTCTTTAATCGTACAATCTCTGTATCTCTGTTTAATAGATCCCTTGCTAGGGTATTTATATGTTTTGTGAGTCTCTCCTTGTACTTTGTAGAGTAGTTCTTCGCTTCTTGCAGGACAGTTGGTACTTGTACATGATCATGTATTTCTGTGTTGCGAGCAAACCATGGTGCATTACATATTGTTCTTAGTACAATGTTTTGGAACCGTTGTAGGATTTCTATATTGGAATTGCTTGCAGAGCCCCACAGTTCGATGCCATATGACCAGATTGGCTTTATAATACACTTATACACAAGTAGCTTATTTTCAAGTGACAAAGGAGATCCTCGTCCGATTAGCCAGTACATACTCTTATACTGTTTACTGGCTTCTTCCTTTTTTGCCTTAATGTGGTTCTTCCATGTCAGCCGTCTGTCCAAATGAAGACCTAGATATTTGACGCTCGTTTTATTAGGTAGTACTTCGCCATTTAGTGTAACAGGACTGCAGTTTCCCTTTCTCAAAGCAAAAGTAATATGTGTAGACTTTGCTGCGCTAGTTTTTATCCGCCATTTTTGTAACCATTGGTCTACTCCATCTAGTTGTTTTTGTAGCCTTGAAGATGCCTTTTCCGGATCTTTGTCGCTCGAAAGACAAGCTGTATCATCGGCGTAAGTAGCTGTTTCTACTCCAGGCGTTAGAGGTAGATCTGCAGTATAAATTGAGTACAATACTGGTCCAAGGACCGACCCTTGAGGCACTGATGCATTGATATCGTAGAGTGCTGATAGTTCATCATCAAATTTTACCTGAAATCTGCGGTTTTCTAAGTACGATTTCAGCAGCATATAACTAGAATTTGGCAGTAGTGTCTTTAACTTATACAGTAACCCTTTGTGCCACACCTTATCAAAGGCCTGTTGTATATCCAGGAATGCTGCTGAACAATACTCCTTTTGTTCTAAAGATTGTCGTATGTGTTTCACTATACGGTGAACCTGCTCTATAGTCGAGTGTTTTTCTCGAAATCCAAATTGGTGATTTGGAATTATATTACTTTTTTCCAATTCTGGTTTCAATCTACTCAGAAATATCTTTTCAAACACTTTTGATAACACTGGGAGTAGGCTAATGGGTCTATATGATCCTGGTTGTGTTGGTGGTTTACTAGGTTTGGGTATCATCTTTATTTGAGATATCTTCCAGAGCTTTGGGTAATATTGTGTTCTCAGTATGGAATTAAAAAACATGGTGATATAGACAATGGATTTTCTCGGAAGATTCTTTAGAACCTCGCCAGTAATCAGATCAAATCCAGGAGCCTTTTTGTTTTCCAGACTTCTGATGGTTTTAATCAATTCTACTGGAGTAACAAGCTTTAAGGGTAATGATAATTGTTGATCACTATTTATCAATCTTTCTACTTCATCATCAAATTCTGGTGTGGTGGAATCATTTGGAGTGAAAACTCGGGCAAGATGCTTTGCAAAGGTTTCTGCCTTTTCGCTGGGTTTTCGTGCCCATGTACCATCAGTGCTGCGTATAGGTGGTATGTATTCTTGGGGTCTTTTTATGTTTCTTGTTATTTTCCACAAAGAGTAATTGTCCTGTTTAGTAGCCGAAAGATTTGACAATTTGTGGTGAAGTGTGTCATTCTCTGCAGTGTTAACTAAATCTTTCAACTCTCTCGCTGCTTTGTTTAAAGCAGTTTTATCTACAGACAATCTGCTGATTTGCCATCGGCGTCTAAGTTTTCTTTTCTCTTGCAGTTTCATTCTGATCTCCAGAGGTATATTTGTCTTTTTCGGGTATGCCGTCAATGTGGGTGTAGCTCGCCAAGCAGCTTCCTGTATTTTATTGGTGATGTAGAAAGTGGCTTCATCTATGTCTGTTTCAGTTTCTAGTTTTACATTTAGGTCTACCTCGGACTCCATGAAGTCAGAAAATGCGATCCAATCAGTTTTTTTATTGAACAGTGTTAGTGGTGGTTCTTTCAAAATGATGCAGGTGCTGAAGGTTCCTATGACCGCTGAGTGATCGGAGGGGGTATCGAAGCATGAATTCAAAGCTACGTGATATTGCCCTATGCCTTTGGTTATAAAAAAGTCGAGGAGATCAGGAATCTTAGAAGAATCTGTAGGCCAGTAGGTTGGTTCCCCAGTTGAGAATGTTGTTAGTTTTGAACTATTTATGACTTTATTTAGTTCACGACCTCGAGTTGTTATCAGCCTCGAGCCCCAGTTAGTATGTTTACTATTCCAATCCCCTCCTGTTATAAACTTATTTCCAAGTGTAGAGAAATATTTACAGAACATTTCCTTCTTAATAGAATGTTTTGGAGGGCAGTATATAGCGCTTATGTTTATGCAGCCCTGTGCGTCTTCTACCGTGATCGTGACAGCTTGCAGGTATTCTTCCCTAAATGTATTGTGTAAGTGGTGTTTGATGTTCTTTTTTATCACAACTGCTGCCCCTGCGTGAGATTTCCCATCAGGATGATTACAGGAGTAGACGTCATAGCCCTTTAGTGTAAATCTCTTTTGATCATTTAAGTGGGTTTCTGATAGAAAAATAATGTCAATTTTGTTCTCATTTAGTAATATTTCTAAGTCTTGTTTGTTAGGTAAAAGACCATTGATATTTAAGCTGGCAATTCTGAGGTCACGGAATTTTGTTTACAAGCACAGTGATAAGATTCATTAATGTACTCATATGGTCTAGGAGTTTATCTATTTTTTCTGCCTGTATCATTATTAATTTTTCTATGCTACTATATGTGTCCTGTGGGACTTCGCTTTTTCTATCAGCTTCTATTTTGCTGAAATTTGTTCGCTGTGACGTTTTACGGTCAACTGATTTAGAGTTTATTAAACTCTGTTTTTGATTGTGGTCTTTTTCTAGCACTCGGCTATATGTAGTTCTTTCATACCCTGACATGGCAACATTGTTAGGTGTTTCAACCAAATCCACAATAGGTATGACTTTTTCTATTTTTTGAGGAGGTATTCTTTGTTGTATTTGGCTCTTCACTGTTTTCCTGGATAGTATTTCTTTGGATACTTTGTAGCTAGCCGGATGATTCCCTGCACACAATGAGCATACTGCTGGTTTATTTTTATCTAGTTCGCATGCTGTCGTTTTGTGTGCTCCTGCACATTTCACGCACCTGTAGGGTCTCATGCAATTATTTTTTGTGTGCCCATACTGTTGACACCTGGTACACTGTGGAATAGTTTTTGTTCTTTTTGGATCTTCTATAGTAACTACTTGGTGATAAATGAATTTTATTCCTTTGATAAGCTTGTTATTTTCATGCGGCAGTACATTCACAAAGAATAGATTTCCAGGTTCTTTGGTGCCAGGTTTGCGTGAGGTAACAATTTCACCAGAAACTTTGTTTCCCGTTTGTTTGATTGCTTCAGCTATTGCTTCCTTGGGTGTGCTATGGTGCAAGTTCTTGATGACAAATCGTGGGCATCTTTTATCTTTTCTGGTGAATGTGTGTCCAATCAGGCCTTTCTTTCTAATATGCTCTATCATTGTTTTATATTTATCTACACACTTAGTTGAGATTATGAGTTGATTTTTGGATACCACTTTGTATGTGTAGTGACCTTTTTCTATTACTTCTTCTATGAGCTGAGACAATTGGGTCACATCATCTATGCCATACAAGATAATGGGAGGTGGTTTAGCAGGCTTTTTGTTCTTAGTGCCCTCATCAGTAGTAGCTTGCATTTCCGCATCTACATTTAGTAGTGAAAAGCTATTAGAGGTCTCTAACTCTGTCGTAGACATATCATTTGGATTTAATCCTCTATGATCACTTGGAACTTTATTCCTTGATTCTCGATTTTTTGCAATTTTTAATGGTTCCTGTGTCTGTTCGGGAGATCTCAGTCTTTTTTTATTGTTAGCAGTTGGAATTCGCTGCCAGGGTGCATTTGGATTGGTTTCAATGTTTGTACTTTTAATTTGACTTTGGTTGTCTATTTCACTAGCTGAGTAGCTCCGGTCTCTTATTATAAACATGCTTTTGTGAAATTTTTGCTGGAAGAATTGTGGTTGTTTTCCAGGTGTTGACTTTTCGGCCGTTGACGGGTTGCCGAGTTCATTTCCCTTTTGCAAAATTGTGCCCCCCCCAGAATACGAAGGGCTGCCTGATAAATCAGGGAGGGATTCTCCAGTGCCGTAGGTACTGGTACCCTCCTGGGGTAATTTCTCTTTCAAATTTGCATCCATTTCTGTTTGTTTCTCTATCTCTCAAGACATTTCTGGGATTATTTAGGTCCCAAGGCTCGCTTTAGCCTCGTCCAGCCAAGACCGGGTGAATGGTTATACCGCCATAACTCGGTCGCCAGAGCCTCGTCAGTTATCTAGCAGGGAGCACCACGGAAACCAATTGGTCGCCGCCGCCATCCGGCGCGTGCAGGTGAGGTTGACTATAGGGTCGGATAAGATGTTATTTTCCGTTCTCCCCCTTACTCCCCATTTAAAAAATAGATCAGAGTTTTTTACAATAAAAAAATAAATATGACACCGAAAAAACCCGTTTTAATTCGAATACTCGAAATTATTAGCGATGACCCCACATTATTTTTTGGTAATAAAATTCCTAATTGTGCGTTCTAGTAAACTAACTGAACACGTCTTTTAATGTATGTTTAATTATTGAGTAATTTAATAAAACTTGGTCAAAAATGGACTGATTTAATATTGATTTTTCCTCCAAACTGTGTCATGCTATTCTCGACTTTATGTATATCGTATTAAGAAACGCGTCGCGCGGGTGAAAACTGATTTTTCCCTGGCATTAGGCGCACTCTTAAATCCTTGCTCTCTTAACGCTTCACGCAAAATATTATAAGCGTGGATCTGATAAACGAGTGACCCGAGTTCATTGGTCGAGGTAGTAAAGTTGAGACTGTCAAGTAGGCTCGCTTTAGTAAGTTAAAATGAATTATATTCAAGCATAATTTGGAACGAAGCACCATTATCATTATTTAAATATTTTGTGTCCATAATTATGATGTTATAGCTTTTGATTACACAATATAGAACTTGTAAACTAATAAACTTTAATTATATCGATTTTTGTTATTGATTTTTCTCTAAATACATCCTACTAATACCTATAATAAATGTCAATGTACCGATGTTTATTGCTCAATCACATCATAACGTATAATCGGATCTTTGGCTGATATTTGGAATTTAGGTAGATTATAGTCTGGAAAAACACATGGATTACTTTTTATTCCGGTAAACTGTAACAACGCGGGTTTTTTTTTTTTTAAATAAAGAGTGACGAGACGAGCAGGACATATGCCTGATGGTAAGCAACATGCTTGCCACATAACAGCACAGTGACACGCAGCTATTGGAACATGAAGAGCCCAAATCATTACCTAGCACCGCACTGCGCTCGTCACCCAGATATCTAAGTTGTTAAATCTCTAAGCCCTGTAATTTCTCTGGAAACTTTGCCCTTCAGACCGGAACACAGTAATGTTTGCACATTACTGCTTGGCAGTAGAATAATTGACAAAGGTGTGGTACTTCCCCAGGCGGACTCTGCTAAGAGTCCTACCACTACAAAACCGGGTAGCACCGCGGGGCGCTGCTAGCATGTGTATAACGATGAATGTTCGTATGTATGTGGTTTATAGAATTGTAATGAGCATTTGATCATGTGATGATCTTTATTCGACAAGTTGCTCAGCAACGCGCGTAGGGTAGGTAAAGCGTGTAATTTTATAAATAAAATTATTTCAAGTAGTTTATCCACGATGTTATTCTTGACTCGTAAAATAATATATTCCATGCCCGTCAGATAATTCTCTGATTTTAACATCACCCAGCTATAAGAAACTTGTTTGGAGAACTTGCGAGAAATATTATTTACACACAATACGGCTGTTATTGCGAACTTTGATATACCTCGTGCTATCGAATAATGGAGACGTGGTTTTGACAGCGTTGAAATGGGGTATCTTTTCACGAAAATAAAGTAACTTTGTAAAACGTACCTTGCACAAAATATTTTTGGACAACATCTACAAATATAAACGAATATAATTGAGAGAATCATCCGATAGTGTCTTAGTTAATAACTTGTTTTCGTGTGGTTTTTAATAAAGAGTTTTTTTTTATTATTATTATTATAATGGAATTGGACCTTCTCAAAATAACGCTTTTTGTAACTTATGTCTAAATAATTTCTTATTCTATGTATTAATTTATGAAGTTATATAATTTATTGTTGCAGAACATACACGAAAAACTGTACATGATTTTAAAAAAAATCGTAACTTTCTGTCTTAGAATAGGAACAAGCAGAAAGAGAGTGGGAGGCATTTTCCCAGCATTGAGAGAGAGAAATTAATTAGGCTCGTATATTAATAAACTTAGAAAAATTATAAAAGGTTTTTTTTCAGTATGTTCTTTATACACACTATCTACCAGGATAAATATTTATTGCACATTTCCCGTCCCGTAATAAAAAATACCCTAGAAAACCTATAATTTCGTTTAAACCAGATAGAAGCGCAATGCGTTTTACCGCGTAGATGGCGATTAAAACATAAAATGCTATTCAGACTCAGACAAAGCAATGTACCGAATTTCAATCCGGTCCGTTCAGCCTTTTCAATGTGTTTGAGCAATTAACACCTAATACACCCAATCTTTGACATTAATGATATTATCCGGATTTGGCGATCTAAATTTAATTGTTAATTGTTGTATTTTAATTATTGTTTTAGCCAGATTTGTCTCACAGCAGGCAAAAGTCTTAAATTATTTCCACCTGATATGTAAATTTGGAACTTCAAATCAAAGCCAAAGTGTGCTAATATGGATATTTGTTACTCCATCACGTTGAAACGGCTAAAATAAATATCATTATAGAGACTGAAATATGATGGTTATTTCCCTTTTGTAATTCACGTAGCATATATCTTTTATGAGTTAATCATGAATATCACTTTTAAAAGTTCTTATATTCTACGCCAGTCGGGTTTGACTAGACTTGTCTATTAGTGTTGGGCAGTAACTTAAAGGTAAGTACCAAAATATGTAGAACAGTGTAGTACAATTTTGAATATATTAAATTTTCAAAACAACTGCTGCGTAAGCAATACTAACATATACTATTCCAAATATTCTGTCATTAATACACGATATAACCAACAATATATCATTAGTTATGGCATGACTTTGATGTTCCATTTCAGGCAGTACTCGTAACTGCCAATATTCATGGAATATTATCATTTTGACTCAATTTGTCTGCATATTATCATAAATTATTGTAGTTGAGTAATATAATAGGGAACTAGTTTCACCCTCGTCTGTTATCTACTTAGTTATTTACGAGCTTTATATTGATACTGATAGCGATTTAAATGATTTTTAATTACATCCCGATATTTTGTCTGCGTTATAATGGCTGGCGGTCGAGGCTTTAAGATTTCGTCTCGCCATTTCGTCCGTAACGAATTCAGAAAAGGCCTATAGCTACCTTAAGATATTACAAATTTAGCCGTTGTAGAGCAACCGAACGTATTTTTAAAAATCTAATATAGACTAATATAGTCTACTTGAGTTCGGAAATTCAAACTGATCCGTTTTATTCTTAAGATGCAAATGTATGAACTTTGAAGATTAAATAACAAACATTCAAGCTTTCCAATTTTTTATCTGACCAGAATAATTAGCATATTTACCTCCATCTAATCATTTGTGATTACATAATTTTACATTGCTTTTTTATCTATTGATATGCATTTCAGTTCCACCTTTATTTTTAACGTTTTAAACAGTCATCATCAGCTTGCTTAAGTACGTCACTATATTTACCCACCGAAAGACCAGGAATTCGTTTTCTAGTGTTTTCTTATTCTAAAAGCATCTTTTATGTTCATACGCATTTTTAGTGAACAACTATCTTACAATATAGTTGTCTTTGTTCAATGAACTGGTGAGATTTCGCTTAAGTAGGCTATTAAATGCATCTTGGGCCTTCGCACCCAAAAAGAGAGTCAAGGCTATAATCTACCACGCTGGCCAAGAGCGGGTTGACGGATGACGCACGACCTCAACAAATTCTTGAACATGTCGGTTTCCTCGTGATCTTTTCATTCACCGTTAAAGCCACTGCCGATGACCGACTTTTACCTATATTTACATTTGGAAAAAAAAATAGAGTTGTAGACGGGATTGAAATATCTGACCTTACCATTGAAAGTCGTACCCTTTTAACCACTAAGTCCCCACAGTTTTTTGGTATGACATAGATATAACTGTATTAAACCGGTTGTTTATTAACGAGATGAATCTATAATCTTCTATAATCTATAGAATAAGACCATGTTAAGGCAACCATATTATTTCACTTCTACAAAAATGATAAGCCAATATGATTGAAGCAGATACGACGAAATGTACGTCTGTATTATTAAGGTTATTTATAGAACGCAAAAGATAAGCGAAAAATTATTTTTCCCTGAGATATTATTTGGACAGAGACAATACCTAAAAATAATATGATTATTTGGTAGGAACCACGTATATCGGGTAGGAACAGATGAAATAAATTAGGTGGCTTGTTGATTTATTTTTTCTTCCGTGACTATTAGCTGTGGAGATCTTTATTTTCTCTATTTTGTGGTCAATATTTTGGTAACACCTTGGTCTGAAACTGTGGCGGAAAGTCGTGAAAACGTCGGATTTCTTAAGATTCAAATTATTGGGTCTAATCCCATAAGCACCTCTATTTATTTTTGCTAGTATATTTCTAAGTACCTACAATTGAATAATTTTTCTTAGGAAAATGTAAGAGAAATTTGCAGCTCTATATTCAAACTTTTAGTAATGCGCTAATTTTTAAAATTTCACAAATTTTATAATTGATTATCCTAAAGATTTAGGTAAATGCTATCTGTACAATTAGTTTAATAATGAATGTCATATATACAAAAACACAATATAGAAAAAACTCTCGTCAATGACCAACTAACCTACCCCAAACGGTATCCGGAAGAAAAGTGACCAATATTCCACTCGCATTACCTCGATGTATTGTTATAGCCAGCCTTTGCAACTTTCATCATACTCGTAATAACAGCCGAATGACGTCCACTTCTTTCGCCACTCTCATCCAACGACTTCCGGCGAACTTCACCAGATCGTCGGCCCATCTTGTGGGAGGCATGCCAACGCTGGGTCTTCTCGTAACTTTCATCATCATCATCAACAGCCCACTAAATGTTCCCACTGCTGGGACTCGGGGCCTTCTCTCGGAAGGAGAGAGTTAATCCACCACGCTGGCCCAGTGCGGGTTGGTAGATGACACATGACTTCGAAAAATTCTAGGTACATGTCGGTTTCCTCACGATGTTTTCCTTCACCGTTTAAAGTTTTAAGCGGCATTACGCACATGACTTTGAAAAGACAGTGGTGCGTGTGGGGTTTGAACCCGGGGTCTCCGTATCGGCAGGCGCCATTCTCCCGACTAGACCAGCCGTAACTTTTCAACCTCTCAAAACTCGTACCTTTAATACTATCATAATAAGGATATTGTTTTTCTTTTCGCAGTGCCACCGAACATCGTAGACGAAGGTACGAGTAGCGACCTAGTAGCGAGAGAAGGCCAAGACGCCAGTCTATCGTGTAAGGCAGAAGGCCGGCCTCTGCCGAGGATACTATGGAGGAGAGAAGACGGCGCGCACATTCAGCTCAGGAACGAGGCTGGGGAGTTGAGGAAAGGTACAAATATGGAGTTACTGAGGCTACTATGAGCCTTTTTGCCAATAATAAAAGGCCAAAAGCCAAGGCCTTTTTGGGCTTTGGCGCCTTGGTTTTTGGCGTGTTTGATTTTTGGATATTTGACCTACTAAAAACACACATAAATAAAAATAAAAAATAATAAAGTCAAAGTACTTTATTCATCAATTAATAAAAAACATAAAACCAAAAGAAAGAGCATACAAAATTGTATACATTTTCAAAGTTTAAAATGACTACTTTACTGTATTATAATAATTATTGTACAGAAAACTGTCAAGCATTATACAAGTATAATATGTTCCATGTCTAATGTTGTATACATTTTATAGGATTTTGCCATCACTCACTAAAAAATCGGTGTAACTATAAAAAGTTTGATCGATAAGCCAGCGCTTTAATCTGTTTTTGAAGCTGCCGAAACTTGGGGCAGATATAATTATTTTAGGAAACGTGTTATAAACTTCTAAACCTAGTTTTGCTATATTGTTTTTCTACAATTTAAAAAGTGCAAAAGTTTGAATGTTAGCTTTATATTACGTTGGGACAGCTGATTGGATCGGGTGGAAATTGGTCACATAGTTTATAGTGCGGAATATAACACATAGACATACTACTTCAAATAATTTACAAACTTAAAGCTAGTGTGACGTTTGGTAGTCTTATCACTAAAAGCAATCTCTTAAACGCTTTTTATCATGGGAAAATAATGAAAACGGGAACTGCGCGGGTAAAACCGCGGGGGTTGCTAGTAGTGCCATATATCCTAATAATAGTGCCCCGTATTGTAAGCCGCGACTTATTAACCATGAACTTTATTTGCATATTTATGTGTTAATTCAGGCAATTTGCTTCGTATTTAATTTTATTCAAATATTTTTAGTCGTTGCAGAAATACGTAGGATCAGGGTAGGTATAGACCTACCCTAAAGTTACGGCTGGTCTAGTCGGGAGAACGGTGCCTGCCGATCCGGAGACCCCGGGTTCAAACCCCAGACGCACCACTGTCTTTTCGAAGTCATGTGCGTAATGCCGCTAACTTAAAACGGTGAAGGAAAACATCGTGAGGAAACCGACATGTACCTAGAATCTTTCGAAGTCACGTGTCATCCACCAACACGCACTAGGCCAGCGTGGTGGATTATGGCCTTAACTCTCTCTTTGCGAGAGAAGGCCCCGAGTCCCAGCAGTGGGAACATTTAGTGGGCTGTTGATGATGATGATTGACCTACCCACCTACAAAACTAAAACTTTCCTAGACATTGTCATACTAGTATGACATAACCTTTTTTTAATGGCAAATTCTCAGTCTCTAGAGTGACAGGACGAGTCCCTGATAGAAGGCAACATGTTAGAGAACATAAAATAACAGTAATACCCAACTATTGAAAAATTAAGAACCCAAATCACTACTTAACACTGCACTGCGGTCGTCGCCCATATACGATGATTTATCTCGAAGCTCTGTATTTACTCCGGAAATATCACCTTTCAAATCATAACACAATGATTTATGCACACTACTACTTTACGGTAGAATAACCGGTAAAGGTATGATACTTCCCCAAGAGGACTTTGCAAAGTGTCCTACTACTACAAAACGTCAATAATCATCTGCTGTGAAAAAAATTAATGATTTGAAATTACAAAATACCACATTTTACAGTCTTCTTCTAAATACCTTTTTTCTTTTCATTCTGTAAACTAATTAGTGGAATTATGTTTTCGATGAACGAACCAATTAGACGTCGTTTGAAGTGTCTCATTAACGAAAGATTAATAAACCTATGACTCTGTTTCATTTCACTAAATAAAATGTACTTAATTACAATTTACGAGAGTTTGGGGGGAAAGGTGCTTACGTAACATATGTTGGTTTCAATAAACGCCCTGAAGATAAATTTAGATCTTTGATGATATCATGAACAGACTAAATTTTTTGTAGATCATATATCAGATAAATTTCTTGCTATTGAAGGAGTATATTAATATAATAACTATTTTAAAAAGCAAAATATAATAATTATTGACAAGAAATTGGGGTCACTGGACTACATCCTACTAATATTATAAACTAGAAGCGCCCCGCGGTGTTACCCGCAAAGTTCCCATTCCCGTTGTTCCCGTTGTTTTTCCGGGATAAAAAGTAGCATATGGGTTCTTCCAGACTATAATCTATATGTGTTCCAAATTTCAGCCCGATCCGTTCATACGTTAGGACGTGATTGAGCAACAAACATCCAATAGGATGACCATGGATGGATGTTTGTTGCTCAATCACGTCCTAACGTATGAACGGATCGGGCTGAAATTTGGAACACAGATAGATTATAGTCTGGAAAAACACATAGGCTACTTTTTATTCCGAAAAAACAACGGGAACAATAAAATGGGAACGGGAACTTCGCGGGTAATACCGCGGGGCGTTGCTAGTACGTAGATAAATAGAAAACTCGTTATTATGACCACAAGCAAATTGAAATGTTACAGTCAAAAACGTACGAACTAGTGCAGCAAGTGGAGGCCTTATTACTGATATCAATATATTCTAGGCAACCAGGATAAAGGAAAATCGCTTACACACAACAATAGGCGGAGGAAGTGAAGTATATTTAACAACACTACTAAATATAATATCCACTCCACTATAATAAATTCAATTGTACGACTTTAACTGATTGACTTTATAATAATCAATTGGTAGAGATAATTAATATACATATTAGGCATACATATATTATATTTGGAGTATAATTTTTTATTGATTCACTAAAAGATGACTGACTTTAACCTTGCGATAATTACGTATAATAACAATTTTTAAAACCTAAAACATACTCGGTAAATAATTAAAATTTGATTAATGAATCGCGGTCAAAGCCCCCGGCAACAGCTAGTTTACCGTATAATCGAGTTATAACGAATAGGTGCTCCAAATCCCGTCCCTGAACTCTTATTACTAAAATCGTTCGAAACTCGTATTCCTATTTCGTGCGATATCGGTAGGAGACATCGTGCCTTCAGAATAATGAATCGTACCGTGAGCGTGAATTATTTTGAATATTAATGGCTATGCCACGGTTTTACCCACGTAGTTCTTTTTCCAGTATTTATTCCATAATAATAAGTAGAATATGTTTAATGTCAAACATATAAATATTATTCTTAGAGATCAGAGGTGGGAAAAGAGCAAAAAACACAATTAGTTTTACACAATTACATTTATACACGAAACTTAAGCATAATTCAAACGAAATCAAACCAATCTTAAACAAAATTAAACAAAAACAACTTACAACTAATTTTTGTAGTAAATTCGACAGATAAAGACTACAATTTAAACTTTGGCTGGTCAAACGATCAGAGCTACCGCTTGAGAGGGGGTCCGGTGGCAGAAAAGATACCGAACTGAGCGCGCGATCGTTAATAAAAGTTTTCCCCTCCACCGCGGATGTTACAATGTTAGCAGAAAACGAGATGTAGGGACATCTCGTTTTCTGCTAACATTATATTTATATTATGTAAATTTAAACCTCAGCAAACAAACACACAAACTTCGAAAAATACTCTACTTAATTGATTCTACTCATAAATTGTAAGAATCATCTATTCATAAAAAGTAAATCTGTGGAAATGGCTGTTATCTATATATATAAAAGCGAAAGGTCACTCATCAAGGAATCTCAGAAACTATAAATGCTAGGAATCTGAAATTTTGCATGGAGGTCCCTTTTAGCACGTAGGCGCTCGCTAAGACGGGGTTTTGCGAAATTCAACCCCTAAGAGGGTGAAACAAGGGATGAACGGTTGTATGAAAATTCGTGATTTTCAAAGTTATCAAATTTTGTATCTAGATACTTGACACGAAGCAATTAAATGTTTGTTCTATCAATTTTGTAATTTCGAACTGTACGGGGGTGAAATTGGGGTTGAAATGGGGGATGAATGTCATTATGGAAGTTCTTAACCGTTGAAGATAAAACCATGAAACTCTGTTTATAGACACTTGACATGAAGCAAACGAATGTTTGTTCTACCAATGTTGTACAGGATTTATTACTAGCTGACCCGGTGAACTTTATTCGACCTGAGAGGCAAAAAATAAGCAAATTTAGGGGTTTGACGGCTAGACTGATATTTTATAGTAATGAATATTATATCAAGTTTTAATACGTTATCTATTACAAACAAAAAGAAAAATAGCTAGTGTAGTATTGTAGGAGAAAATCAATGAGTAGTAAGTCATGTTTTGTCAGCAAAAAATAATCAAAGGAAAAATATTTAAAGCAGAAAAACCTTTTCGAAGATAATTCGACCAAGGGTTTGTTTTCTAGTCTTCTGTTTTGAGGGAAAAATCGCGTCTTGCGCAATAGCGCAATAGTGGAATTATCCACTTATATTATTATAACATAAAATAGAGAACGTCGTAACCAGCGATTTCAGAAATAAGAGCCCTGTCTTCCTCGCTCACTGCCGATTATGAATATTCATAAAATAATTGTTTGTAACGGAGGACTGGATTGGGGGAGCCAGAAGCAGGTTTTTATAAATGGTCCTGACAGATCCAATTTATGGAGGTGGGAGCTTTATTTAGTGGGATTTTGATAATTCTCATTTTAATATTTCGCTTGATAGGTATAACGGAATCGGCAAAAACAATGCATCATAAATTATTTATAATGTTTATAATGTCAAAATGTATCACAATATAATTTTACAGTGTTTTTTCAGATACGTCTCGTTGTATTGTGTTGTTTAATCGTTGTGCTGCTTTATATTGCGCTGTTATCCACAAATATTTAAAACCACTGCATGTTATTAAAACTGTCTGCCTGGCAGCGATTCTCTTTATTATTTTTTTTAAATTTGTAATCATAATTTGCCTGAGTAGGTTTTACCCGATGGTTACAATCTTAGTGTTCAACCGAGAGTGAATCGGTTTCTTCTAAGTACAGTCCGCGAGGTATAAGCTGAGCTTTGCATTAGTGTGAGTGATCACCAAAAGTACAGTCAGACGCAGGACACTGTGACCATGTTCTCTTAATAAGGTGTTTCTTCAAACCAGAAGTGCTGCCATCTGAATATGATTTTGATGAAGTGTGAGTGGTGTCAATATATGTTTCATCGGTATAAACGATAGGCCTGCCCTGAATACGGTATTCGGAAATTTTAAGTAAATAAGTTATACGTAGGTGACGGATCTCATGCTTTTCCATTAAAAATTTTCTGTTATTCTCTGTCCTTGACCATTTGAATCCTAAAAGAGATACTTCTTTTCGCAATGACCATATTGATCCTGGATAGTTAATGTCAGCTTGTTGTTTAAGAGTTTGTTGTCTGACTGTACTTTTGGTAATAGATGCGTATGCATGTGATCACTCACACTAATGCAAAGCTCAGCTTATACCTCGCGGACTGTAAGCACGCTTTGTCGTGAACCACATTGTAGTTTTATATCAGGCGAGATGGCAGTCAAGTGTAAACCTATAGAAGATATACAATCATTATATTTTCGGATAAATCAAGTTTACGTTATTTTAATCAAATTTAAATGATTTCAAGATGAGTTAAATTTGCGAATATATAAAAAAAAAATTGGTGGTCGAACTGATAACCGTCTCTTTTTTATTTTTTGAAGTCGGTTAAAAAAGAAAAGCAACCGAAAACGATTTAAAAATGTTTTCAATCCGTTTTTTATCGAATAGGTACAATTTACTTATCACGTGAAGTAAGTGCATTACTGTAATAAAGTGGAGGTCAATAGTTTGGAGAGAAAAATTCAACCGAACAAAGAATCTCCTATTTTTACGAAGTCAATTAAAAAGCCATTGTCGCCGTCTAGATCGGTGCAAATAAATTGCATTAACGAACCATACACTGCTAACATTACTGGATATTCTTCACACAACACTATCTAGCTTCAAATTAAAGCTTGTACTATGGGAACTAAGTACCTGATATAACCATGGACGTATAAAAAAAATCGGACGTAGTCTTGCTAAAATAACAACTGTGTCGGCCACATAATATGCACGTGTGCGCTGTCACATACAGGCTGACACTCACACATCAGTGGATCGTTACACGCGCTACTTGTGTATATGTGTGCGTGTCAGCCTATCAGTGACAACCTGACAACGCACACGTGCAAATGTGGCCGACTCTAGTGACACAGTTTTTGTTTTAGCGAGACTATGTGCGACTTTTTTATACGTCCATGGATATAACACTTAAATTATTGAATAAATAAAATAAATATTGGTGGACAATTCACACACAACACCATACCCCAAACTAAGCAAAGCTTGCGTGATGGCGGCCAGATAGCTGATATAATACTTATATAGTGGTAAATACATACTTATTATACATAGAAACACACAGTAAAAACATTTGAATTCATCACACAAATATTTGCACTGGGTGGGAATCGAACCCACGACCCTCGGCTTCGCAGGCAGAGCTACTACCAACTAAGCCACGAGGCCAGTCAAGTTTTATCAATCATAATACATAATTATGATTGCTAAAAACAATCAGATATAGACCAAACATTTTTTTTACCACACAAGTATTTGTAATCGGTATGAATCAAACCTTACGACTTTGCAGGCAGATTGATTGAGCGACGATATCAGTTAAATATTTCAAGATTTCATGTTTTATTTTTTTCCAAGTTCTATTAATTTATTTCACTAGTTTATAGTTTTTTTTCTGCTGTGCTGTTTTTCTTAGTTGATAAACCATAGCTTATGATTTTGTTTTGTCAAAACTAACCTCAAATTTTTTGAGAGTAGATTCACTTTTTTTTTAATTCACATGATTAGTAGTCATTTGCGGCGGCGAACCGATATGGGGTCCGCGCAACTTTACGGGTTGCAGCATATTTTGTATTCCTACTACTACGACTATTAGGACTAGGGGCCTTCTTTTACAAAGATGAGGCAGATGACTCATATTATTGATCATTGGCATCAATCGATATCACGAAGAAACGGCGTCGTTTCATGGTTGATGTTCCAAAGACACGAACGAAGAGGTTTGACTTTACTTTTGTGATAAGAACATCTAGACTGTGGAATGAGTTGCCTGAGTGGGTTTTCCCCGAAGGTTATAATCTCGGTGTTTTCAAATCGAGAGTGAATCTGTTTCTTCTAGGTAGTCACGCTCCATCTTAGGCCGCATCGTAGCTTAACATCAGGCGAGATGGCGGTCAAGTGTAAAACTATAAATGTTAAAAAAAAAATATGTCCATTTCTTCGCGATATTTTCTTTCATCGTTAAAGCCATGTGGATTAGGATGACAAACTAGTGCACTTGGAAAAATACGCTTGCAGACGTGATTGAAACCTTATGAACGATTGTGTTAGACGTTTTCCCCACAAAGCCATTACGGCTTTTACGAAAAACATGGCTGACTGATGATTTCATCGAATCGATACATAAAATCAAAGTTCAGGGCAGAAATAATACAACACATCTCAATCTCGATGTTACCAGATTTCGTAGAAACTTATTTTATCCACAATATTTGACCAATTTCGCCGAAAATACGCTCTAGTTTCTGGAAAAACTATTAAGAGCCCAGCTGAAAACATTGTTCCGTGAACTGGGTCTCGTGTTACTTTAATTTTCTTCTTCTTTGTCAGCTGGCAGTGGTCGGAGCTCGTACGTTATTTTTGTGAGGAACTTTTGTTTCGGAACGAAATGGTCTGTTTTTGTAGCGTCAACAACGCGACCGATACTGCGGGGAATTCGATTCGAAATTAGTTTCTGTGGTACTTGATGTATACGATGTTATGAGGTATATTGCTGTGGTATATCTAAATTACTGTCTGTTATTGGATTTATTGTTTTTCATGTTACTTTTGTTAGCCATGAAAACTTCTAATTAGTAAATTCACTGAATCATATTTCTTTTTTAACCGACTTCAAAAAAAGGAGATTTCTCAATTCGATCGCTTAATTATTTATATTTTCTTATGTGTGTTCGCGGATAGCTTCGTTGATTTCCGATTTCGTTGATAATCGATTTTGATGTTTTTTTTTTAAACAAGAACTTATTTGTCTTGCCGGAAATAGAACGCACGACCTAATTGGTTCCACTGGTAGTTTATTTATCACCAATTAAACCTCGAAGGTATATTAGTCCTAGCTATATGTAGGTAAAGCAAAACTGCAGTCAAATCAACACGAATCAAAAGACAGATTTTTATTTTGATTACAACTAATTATACTACATTTTTGTTTACCTGAATAGTGTTTAGAGGCAGTAGGAATCTTAGCTAACTCAGCTTGTTTTTTTGCCAAATGATTCATTTCCAAGAAGAACAGATATAACAATGATACGGTTTGGAAGAGCAATTAACTTGGAAAAGTTACAGGGTATTATAGAGTGAAATTGTATCTCCGGCAAAAACCGCAGCGTACCGCCACGTAGTAAATTTAACTTTTCATGATCGGTTTTACCCGCGATGTTTCTGTTACCGTAATTTTCTCATGATAAAAGGTAGCCTATGTGTTATTTTAGACATCTAGACTATAGGTAAACAAACTGTGTTACAAATTTCAACCTAATCTAATCGGCTACTCCAATGTTATAATTGAGCAAAGAATACCCATAAAACCAAATTTGAATTTTTTTGGGGAATCTATTACTCGTAGTAGGGTGAAACTTAGATAGGTAACAGACGATGGATATAACAAGCTTAGTAAATAGCGTATTGACTAATGGTCGAATAAAGATTAATTTATTGATAAAATGTATTTTCTCCTCAGTGGACATGTACATGGGCCAGACTCTCAACCTCACGAAGGTGGAGCGACGGCAGATGGGCGCGTACCTCTGCATAGCCTCTAACGACGTCCCTCCGTCGGTCAGCAAGAGGATCATGCTTAGTGTTAACTGTGAGTATTTAATACAAAAGTGTACAATAATCCCCAACGCATTTTTTTTAACCTTAAGCTGCGTTTACGCTAGGCGAGCCGAGCACGAGCGGAGCACGAGCCGAACACAATTCGTCTAGTGTGGACCGACTTACAAGCCTCGAACGAGCGCGCTGCACTATACGAATTGTGTTCGGCTCGTGCTCCGCTTGTGCTTCGCTCGTGCTCGGCTATCCTAGTGTAGACGCAGCTTTAGGTATCACGTTTGTTTGAGAGTAAAGCAAATACCTGTTGTGCGTTTAAGTTTTCTACCGTAACCAGAAAAAAGAAGTGATAGAATTGAAACAGCGGAACCCATTTTAATTAAACATAGCTTAGAGCACTTTGAATAAAAAATAATTCACCTTTCACACAAAAACAACAAAATCAAAATTGTTTTTTCGATTCGGGAACTATGATGCCATATAAACAGATAGATATGCAAACGTATAAATATAACCCCGTCGTTTTCCGTCGGGGGTTAAAAATACAAGATAAAACTTTAATTAATATGAAAGAATTAAGAAATATCTTACTCTTTTTAGGGTTCCGTAAAACGTAAAAACGGAACCCTTATAGATTCGTCATGTCTGTCTGTCTGCCTGTCCGTCCGTATGTCCGTATGTGTAAATATTTGTGTGAGGAATTCAAATGTTTGCACTGTGTCTGGGTGTTTCTATGTATAATAAGCATGTAGTTAAAACTATATAAGTGTTATATCAGCTATCTGGCCGCCATCACACAAGCTTTGCTTAGTTTGGGGTCAGATGGTGTTGTGTGTGAATTGTCCACCAATGTCTCAGCCACTTTTTGCCCAAACTATGAGAACTACACTGTTGAAACTTGGTAAGTAGATGAATTTTGTGAAGCGCATTAAGATTATTACAAAAAAAACTAGGGGTGCCCCCCATACTTAGAACTGAAACTCAAAAATGTATTTTCATCAAACTTACACGTGTGGGGTGTTTATCGATAAGTCTTTAAAAATGATGTTAAGGTTTTTAATATAATTTTCGCCTACACTGACTAATTTGAGCGACAGACACTTCCAAAGTGGTAAAATGTGTGTCTCCCCCCTCTAACTTCTAAAATAAGAAAAAATATATGATGTACATTACCATGTAAACTACCAACGAAAATTATATATGTTATGGTTACTTGCTGCTACGGAACCCTTCATGGGCGAGTCCAACTCGCACGTCGCCGCTTTTATTGGTTATTAGGAAATGTCAAACATGATTTGACGCAAGACCGGTCTTTGTGGAGATCTTTGGGGGAGGCCTTTGTCCAGCAGTGGACGTCCTTCGGCTGATATAATGATGATGATGATACATGACTTAAAAATAATGTTATATTGACGTGACAACGTCTTATAAATTGGTTTGCCGGGTGACACTTCAAGAAACTGCGTTACGCTCCGCTCACGTTATGCGCTCACAATGAGAGCGAGTGAGAGGGACGCGTGCCTTTCACTTTTTATGTCTGTCTCTCTCGCTCTTAGGCGGGCTAACCATGCCCGAGTCGCCGATTCGCTTAGGCGCCTGCATACAAGTTTACACGTTGCCAGTTAATTGTAAGACGATTGTGTAGTGATAATGTGACAGACTACGAATGAATATTCACATTAAAATTATTTTACCACTCAAAGTCGTTGTCACGTAAAACTTTCGCCCGTATACCGACTTTACAGGCAACCAATTTTTTTTTTAATTATTAGATTTTAATTTAAAATTATTATCCCTAGTTCCGCCCTCAATCCTGGTGGCGACGAAAGTAATAGGGGTGCCCACTGGTGGGCAGACCAAACTAGAGTGCTTCGTGGAAGCGTACCCTCAAGCCATCAACTATTGGCTCAAAGGCGGCGAGGAAATGATACTCTCGGGGTAAGTTTATTAAGATTGTTCGTTTTATTTCAATTTCCCATTTTATTTTAACAGGACTAGATGGTGTTGTGTGGGAAATGTCCACCAATGTTTATTAATTATTCAACTATTTATTGGTCTTCTCAATTTTTAAATTCTTTGTACAATATAAATATGAAAAGTAAACATAATAATACATTTTTTGTTATTTATTTATCATTTCTATTAAATTAAAGTTGAGCCGACATGCTCTTTGACGATATTTTTTAACAGCGTAAATATATGAAGTACAATTTTATTCATCAATTGTCAGCGCAGTACAGTTTTTTTATAATATAGAGTGACGAGACGAGCAGAACATGTGCCTGATGGTAAGCGACATGCGTCCATAATAGCATAATATCACGCAGCTTTAGGAACATCTACCTGGCACGACACTGCGCTGGTTACCCAAATATATAAAATGTTTTATTTCTACATGTAATTTCATAGTACTAGGTAGCGATTTGAAACATGAGCTCAAATATATTTATTGGGTTAAAGTTTACCCAATAAATATGTGGAACAACCACGTTAATTTTAATACTAAAAATGAGTTCAAATATTTCAAATTTATAAAATTAAAGTAAAAAGACGTATGTGCAATATGTATAGTAAGTTAGTAAAACCTTATGCCGTCAGGTAACCCAAAGTTTGGTAGGCAATTTAGACTATTTGAGGTCAAATGAAATAGGCTCTTTTAAAAAAACATCATCTTATGCGCAACTCAAACAAATTATTAACACACGTCTATTTTATTGTTTAAGTACATTATACGGAACTTAATCACGATCTAAATTAAGTAATTAATATTAATGACTTTAATTTAGATCGTGTATAGTCCTGTCTGATGATGATGATAGTCCTGTCTTGTCCTGTCCTGTATAATGTTAACAATATTTGTTCAAATCTCGAATGTATAACAATATAAGTCTATTTTATTCTTAACACAACCGATACCCATTTATAACAACACTCAATTTTACAGTTTATTTTCTCTTCAGTTTCAATTTTTCCATTTCATTGATTACAAAATGCATCAAATAAGCAAATGGCATTTCGAACTATTTAACGTAGCGGAAACATAATGAATGCATAAATGATAAAATTGACAAACGTCCCAAAGTGTTTGTTTGTGTAATTTTGTTTATAATATAGAGTGGACAAGCAACACATTCGCCTTCTAGTAAACAACATGTTCGTCTATAACAGCGCTTAACAGATATTTGAATATTATGAGTCCGAATTATCGCCTCGCACTGCACTGCACTCTTCACCCAGAGATATAAGATAAATACATTTATCTCATAGTCTTATTATTTAAATTGTTGCGCACCACGCTTTAAGTTTTCAAATATTTCTGTCCATCCCAAGGTTGCCTCGAAGAAATCGCTTTTAGCGATAATGGCGCCAGTTGTATCAATAGTTTTACTGTCTTTCCTCAATTGTATGTATCCTTTATGGTGTGAACAATAAAGAATTTTCATTAATTCATTCAAAGAGCCCTACCAATAACAGAACCGGTTTTCAAGAACCAATATACCGGAATGTATACATCGGTAATCCAGCAAATTGCTTTTGTTTTATGATAGATATTTAGCTAATCTGGTGCCGTTACAAAGTTTATGAGGCATCAAATTCGTTGAAACCGAGGTGCCGTTTTGGAGGATTACTCTATTAATTTTATTTGAAGTTGGATATTTGCGTGGGCCGGGCTGTGGTTTCATTAGTAGAGTTGACCTTCCTAATCAGGAGGATTGTGGACGAGTCATGTTTACGTCCTAGATACAAACGGTCATAATGAGAGCCGGGGTTTTGTGGTCAGGTAAATCTTTGCACTGGCTACTGTCGAGAAAATATTGCCCAAATCAAGCAGGTACATAACCAATTTTATACCAAATTGGGAAGTTGCTTTTGGCTATTTGCTTATTTGAGTTTACGGGTAAAATGTTTTGGCTATATGTGTATTTGAGTTACTATATTGGGTAAAATGTTAGACCAAAATATCCATAACCGATAATCGGAGTTTTATGTTAGTGTATATGTCACCGGAAAATAACAATAATCGTTAGTTAATCAACTTTCGGAAAATAACAAACGGCAGTTGAAATGTATTATTTAACGCAATGAATTTACGTTAATTGATCAACTAACGGTGTCTGGCCGTCATTTGATAAACTACGATTTTTCCGCAAGTAAAATCATCCACAAATAGGCTAATCATTGCTCAGTGTACTATTTAACTGTACGGTTAATAGTGTACCTGCAATCCCCGTCAATTAATACAGTGTTCTCTGATTGGTCGATGGCATTACTTATAAGCATTTGGCACGTGTTTATTCAGACTTTTTATCTACCGTCTATCTCCTGAGACCACCAGGGTGAACTGTGAGAAGTTTTTTTTTCAACGGCTCACCTGTCAGATAAAACTTGAAAGCCCCTAACTTGATATTGGTGAACTTTTTGACACTGGGTGGGCTCCCGCCAGAAACTCTGCGGTCAGCCCTGAATGTCGTTTCTCCATACTCAGCCTGCGTTCCACTACGGAGGTCAGCGGCTCGCATTTTTATAAACACTCTAGGGGTAGTAGCCACCAGACTAGGTGGAGTCAGGGTGATCCGAGTCGGATCTGGGTCCTATGTAATCTAAACGGTCCGATTTGGTTATTTAACAACGCGGACGGACATATTTCCCAATGATATGACAGGTTGACAGGTGAGCCGTTGTAAAAAAAAACTTCTCGCGGTTCACCCGACTGGTGAGGAGCGGTATAACCACGGGAGTTGTTGAACCAATCAGCGCATATCTCGCCTTCATCGGATTATTTAACGACAAGACGCCGTAAATTGATAAATTCAATTAAATACGTACGTCAAATAATACATTTCAACTGCTGTTTGCTATTTTCCGAAAGTAAATCAACTACCAGCCCCACAACTACCTAGTGTTTTGATCAACTTCGATTCTTGTTATTTTCCGGTGACATATTCATATAAATAAACATACATGCTGACAAAGTTGTAACCACAATTATGAAGTAGGTATGCTAAGTTAGTCCGATAAATAAATAAACAGAAATATTGTACCACAGTACCGTCAACAACTTTTATCGTTTTTTTCGATAAATTCGATTTATTTTTCAAACGTCAAATGGATCAGCAGCCGCCTGTAATAAATACTTACAAACCCACATGAAGCCAATTAGCAGCTATGGTGACGCGAGTTTATTATGTAATTAGTAAATGTTTTGTAAAATATGCTATCTCAACCCAGCGCTTATTTGTGAAATATTTAAAATTGGTATGTGAATACTAGATAGATTAGATATTTTACCCAAAGCGAAATTTGACATTAACTGGAACCATTTTATGTATCCAATGCTTGATCTCGAAGACCGCTCAGATGAAGAGAATCAAGGTCATAATTCATGGTGCTCAAAAGTGGGTTGGCAGATGTCACATTTCCTAGAAAGATATTTTGATGAAATTTCGGTTTCCTCACGACGTTTCCATTCTTCGTCAAAACGAGTAGAAGCTTTTAGATTTTCATATTATGCAAACTATCTTGATATGCTGACGTGGTTTGAACTTACGATCTCATGACTGCGAATTGTGACATTTTGTCACTTGACCACCTCGTTTTATGAGTTAGAGAGGGTTCACACGGCGCGGCTGCCAACCGCACCCGCGCGCGGGCGCGGCAGATTTCCATATAAAATTCAAAACACACGACGCGGTTTACGGCCGCGGCGGCTGCGGCAGCCGCGCGGCGCCCGCGTGGCTGCGCGCGATTCTTGCGCAGTAGCTTTCCGGAGCAGAAACCGCGAAAACCTGCGGTCTCGTGAGTATTGAAACAAAACCATCGCGCGGCGTGGCGCCGCGCCCGCGTGCTGGCGCGATTGGCAGGCGCGCCGTGTGAACCGGATCTTACAGTCTTTTAAGTCCCTTTAACATAAAAAAGCAACTAATTTAATTATATTCCTTATGCGCAAGCAGGCCACTAAATGTTCCCAGTTGGACTTGGGTTTGATTTTACCTTCTCTCGTGGCCACCACGGTTTCAAAATAATTTTCCCTACTTAACACGTATTCCTTTTTCAGTGGGAAACACGAGATATCGGAAGATCGTATTTCACAGTACCAAGTTCGGACAGTTCTCGTCATAACAGAGTACAGTTCAGAAGACTCGAGTACCTATACATGCGTAGCTACGAACACTATGGGGAAAGCGGAAGGAACCCTCAGACTTTACGGTAAGGCAAAACTTTTGGAAGTTTCTGGCTGAGATGTAATGCAATCTAAATACTAAGGATTTTTTACTCTATGTGCTTACTTCAATTGATTTATTTATTATACATTGTCTAAGCGTAGGTCGAGTTTATTACTTCCTTTAAATTGAACTGAGGCCAAGTTCGTTTCGTATCACTAATAAATACGCGACGATTAGTGTTATAATAATAACACTAATCGTCGCGCAAAACTACTTTCCAGCACTGATACATCGTGAGCGTGTTGTGTCAGCAGAGCAGACAAAAGAGACAGAGAAGAGCTTGTGTGAGCTAAATGGATTTTTTAAATTCATTCCCGAGGAACGTGTTCTATAGTTAGTCCAATCCGAATTACTGAATTTGATTAGATATTCTTTTTAATTTTGACATGTCATTGATTATATAATCAGTGACATGTCAAAATTAATATACATAATATATGTACATACAAAAACAAACATATGTATAAACTTAACTATAATTTTACGCTGAATAAAACAAAAAAATAAAATATAATGAAGGATTATTTTGTAACAAAGCTAAAATAATATAAATCAATCTAAGATATCCGCAACAAAAAGTTTTTTTTTTTTTAAATAAAGAGTGACGAGACGAGCAGGACATGTGCCTGATGGTAAGCAACATGCCTGCCACATAACAGCACAGTGACACGCAGATATTGGAACATGAAGAGCCAAAATCATTACCTAGCACCGCACTGCGCTCGTCACCCAGAGATCTAAGTTGTTATATCTCTAAGCCCTGTAATTTCTCTGGAAACATTGCCCTTCAAACCGGAACACACTAATGTTTGCACATTACTGCTTGGCGGTAGAATAATTGACAAAGGTGTGGTATTTCACCAGGCGGACTCTGCTAAGAGTCCTACCACTACAAAATTATGACTTTGTTGCATTAAATTTATACATGTGCTTTTTCTTTAGCAACCAATAGTTATATTGAAATTGTTGTTATTGATGGTAATAGATTTTTATACTACACCTGCTCGGAAAGTACCTTGATACTTTATCAAATTTACGGTAGAAAGTACGTCATTGCATATCGAACAAATATGCGGCGAGAAAACGCATCTGAGCGGGAGAGAAAAGTGTATGAAAATCCATTTCTTACGTGGTTTTTCTTTTTTAATTTTGGGTAAGACTATGCGCTGGTAACCTAAATATCAAAAGCCAAAAAGTTTTTACAGTGAGTTTTTATCTCCAAGTTCGCAAAATGACACTGGCCACTAGCTGTGTGTTGGATGGTGTTAAAATTAAATGTGAAAATTGCAGACGCCATTGGCGCCATTTTCAATTTGTGTGTTGTTTGAGGATTCAGTTTAAAGTAAAAAGTAAAATAAAACAGCAAAAATACTGATTGATAACCTTTTACCACAGAAATCAATTAAAAAATATAATAAAACTTATGACGATTTTTTGCAATGGAAAAGTGAAAAAAATGCGGCATCTTTTTCTGAAACTGTTTTGCTAGCTTATTTCAGTGAAAAAGCGCAAAAATACAAACCAAGTACGTTATGGTCTATGTACTCAATGTTGAAAAAGTGTTACATTAAGCTTCACTAACTGCAACAATTTCAATATAAATTTCAATTAGTAAAGATTTAGTTTTTTATTTTCCTCGTAGGTGTAGTATAAAGCACTATGTATCACTCGAGAGAAAGTGCGATTCCCGATCTCGGGTGTTTTAAAGCCCTCGCCTACGGCTCGGGCTTCAAACGACACCCTCGACGGTACTCGGTCACTTTCTCCTCTCGGTGAACAATGTACTATTACAGCATTATCATACATAGGCTTTTTTATATTTCCTTTACTGGGAATCTACGTTACGGCTGGTCTAGTCGGGAGAACGGCGCCTGCCGATCCGGAGACCCCGGGTTCAAACCCCACACGCACCACTGTCTTTTCGAAGTCATGTGCGTAATGCCGCTTACTTAAAACGGTGAAGGAAAACATCGTGAGGAAACCGACATGTACCTAGAATCTTTCGAAGTCATGTGTCATCCACCAATCCGCACTGGGCCAGCGTGGTGGATTATGGCCTTAACTTTCTCCTTGCGAGAGAAGGCCCCGAGTCCCAGCAGTGGGAACATTTAGCGGGCTGTTGATGATGATGATTGATGATACTGGGAATCGGAGCCTTTCCACACAAGGAGAGAATCAAGCTCATAATTCATTATATTATCCAAATGGTTTAGCGGATTGCAGATGTTCGGATGAATTTCGCCGAAAAATTGCTAGCCTATAGATTTTTTATCGGATACACTTCGGAGAGTGTGCGACTGATTTGCATGATTACCAACTTGTCTGTTTTTTCTATCGGAATGCTCGTAGCTTGAAAAAGCGACATCGTTTCATGGTTGATTGATTGATGAGATTTGACTCTACTTTTGTAATAAAAAAGTCTAGGCTGTGGAATACGTTGTCTGAGTGGGTTTTCCCCGATGGTTACTTTCTTTGTGTTTTCAACTCGAGAGAGAATCGGTTTTTTCTAGGTAAACACGCTCCATCGTAGATGGGGGTCAAGTGTAAAACTATAAAAGTTAAAAAAAATGTTCTTGAAAGATGTAGGTATTGTTTGGAACGTGGCGGTTTTCTCATGATGTTTTTGTTCACCGTTAAATCCAGTAATGCTCAAATTGTATATCTGCAATTGAAAAGTAACTCAGAGGTAAAAGCGAATTTGAACTTGTGGCCACGCTTGTGAAATCAAAAATTCTCGCCATTAGGCCACCACGCACTCTCACGTCTTCTGGCTAGCGTGGTGAATTATGGCTCTGAGGAATGAGGGGAAGCCCTAAATCCAATTAGTGAAATTGCAGAAAGCTGCAAATGTTTATGTTGAAGCCAAATTAAAATTATCATTAGTTAATTATTGTTATAGTTTGATAATAATAGTATTATTTTGTCGACAGAAATAAAAATAACAACTACAACCTCAACCACCACAACCACAACTACGACGACAACCACGACGACGTCAACGACCACGCCGCCGCCGACAACCACAGAACCACCGCCGCGTAAGTTTTTAAACAATCATTTAATTTATTTTTACTGACTCCTGGATCCATGTTTGTTTTAAAATAAACGTTGGTTACCATTTTTTTCCATTTGAAATGCAGGAACGCTTCAATCTCACTAACCTAAGGTCAGTTTGTAATCTGATGTCGTTAGATTTTAATCTGATGGCATTAACAATTTTACAGTGACGTATACATGGCAAGATGGCGGTCGAGTGTAAACCCATAAAAGATTTAAAAAAACCGCCGGACGCGGCTGAAATCATTGAAATTATTTTTGTACTGATTTTACAATTATGTACCATTTTTACTGTGGAACAAATTGTAAAAAAAATAGTTTTAGGTTAGTTTCACTTTATTTATGCTTAAATAATATGAAACATCAGTCAATAAAATATACCAAATCTCCAGAGCTGTTTCTTGTATAATAAAACAAATGCTATGTTCAGCAAACCTAAATATTAATAAAGTTAGTAATAGTTGTCAAGAAACTACTACAATATCTTAGTACTTACAACCATATCTTATTGCAGGGTTCGTTGTACCGCTACCGCCGGCCGAGCAAAAGTTTTTCACGCCAGATGTTACTACTTTTGGTAAGAATAATTCAATGACAAGTAACAACTTTGCCCATACTTTGTATAAGTACTAACGTAGTTATTTCAACGTTATTATCTGCCAATTCTAAGGAATAGAACATATTTTATTTAGACTTCGTTCCACCGTCTTATAGATTTTATGTTCAATTGTGGTAGTTAACTATTTTTGAACAAGAAACATTATTTTGTTGTTGTTATCTGGTCAATTATGATAAAAGTTGTTTGATATTATTTTTTTAGCATTATATACCTATGTGTTATATTATACAATGCTTTAAAAAACATTTTTTTGTACCGGTAAAACAGTAGAGATTATAGACATTTTTTCATGTGGTTTAAATATTAGCCACATAACTTTTACGACCTACGGTTTTACTTAAGTAGTTCCGTTTCCGTTATTTTACTGGGACGAAAAGTGCTACTTACTATAAAACTGACTTCTTGCTTTTCTTATTATAAGATCGTTTTTCATTACTTCTAAAAGTTGTAATAATTGTGGATATACCAAAAGACTATATTTATTATAATTAATTAAAAAGTATAATAACCACGTTAGAACAAAACTCATGTAAGTATTACCGATGGCAATTTTTTATTTATTGGTGTTTTTTGTTCTAGATACAATGCAGAACGTGATAGAGCAGTCCGTTCTCGACAACCACTGGCTGCCAACTGCAGAATCTACCGGCTCCAGAAGCCACGTTCTATCCCTCCCCATTCTCACTGTGACGTCACTACTGCCATACTTGCAAGTCATAATTAGTCATGTTTATTCATTTTATTCGTTAGTTATTCAAAGTATTGGAATTTTTCTTATATCTACAAGGTGATAAGCTGCTTGTAGTTTTATTGTGGGTCAATTGTAAAATACCAAACACATATATCATAACTATTAATATCGTTGAAATAAAGTTCATTTTTAAATGTACAAAATTTTATTTTAAGTTCATACTCGTATCAAGAGGAAATACATGAATCCATGAAATAGATTTTGTTTTAGTCGGCATATTGTTTTAGTTAACATTAATCATACAGAGCTACAATTATATTTATACCAATTACTTCATTGTATTATCATGTAATTTGAATTTATTTAGTTTAACGAGCCTGGTTAAAAAGCCATGTGGTAAAATAATAATTATGTGAAGTGATTCCTTTGTAACGATACTATATAGTGATCCTCCGTATGTTCAAAATGTAAATTCTCCAATAACATGTTGATTTCGGCTGCCGACAGTCTACGTAAGAGTACCTTCAGTCTACAGCTTCAGAAAATATACTACCTGGTACATAAAAGTCAGCGGTACCTCTGAAAAGAGTCTTTGAAAGTCGATAGTCTATGGTATACTTTGACTTTGACAGTTGACATTTTGTCTATACATCATAAATACCCAGATGAATTTTCAAATAAACTGTAATTTCAAGGAATTGCAATTTCTAAAATAGAGCTGTTTCCTTCTCTTTTCTTAGGAAAAAATATCGTTATGGTACGTCGCTCGTCTTTGAAATTCGGGTCTACTATCACATTTTCAGCTATTAAATCAATTCAAAACTATGCACAGATCATTCTTACAAGTAAGGCTGTAAATCCGTTTAAACGGCAATAAAAATGCTAAGCTAATGACCTAAAATAATAGCAATATTAAATTGGAGCTACGAAAACCTTAGTGGGTTGCAAAATTATACAGAATAATAAACTGTTTGAATAATTAGACTTACCCGATATTTGATAATTATAAATGAAATATTAATCTCTCAACTAACATGTCTAATGTCTACATGGGAATAGGCGTCTGATTTTTTTTTAAATAACCCCTTTCCTCTTTTTTTATTTAATTTCTTATCTTTTTATTTCAAAAACATATTTTAATTATAATGTTCTTTGAAATGTTTTGACGGATGAGGTTATCAAATATTTAATTTAACAAAAAAAAACGATTTTTTCGAATTTTTTGATAAGAACGTAAGATTTGGATTTAGTTAAGGCTTTGGTACCAGCCCAGAGTCCATTTGAAAATGCGCAGATGGTATGCTTGGAGTATAGATTTGCGTAAACGTGAAATCTTTTTCATGCATACCGCTAAAAAAAGAGACAACGGTTGTTCCTCCCTTTTAATTGATATTCTGATTGTTTAAAGTCAAAGTAATATAGTAAATACTCTTCTTAGTCTGGGGATACATCACCAACTACATGATACAAGGCAAGTTAGAGGTCATTGGTCGCTGCATTAAAATATGTTTTATTTATATGTGGCTATGGACGGTCCTACTTCTGCCATATTGATCTATATGGTCACCAAAAGAAGTGTCCTTAGAGTTTCTACAAATACTGTATGAATCGTCTATCACAGACGTCTTATGCTATACATGTATACGAAAGAGATTGGATAACCCATTATAACATAATCAAAATTCTTCCTCATTCCAAACTTTATGACAAACTTAGAAAAAAAAAAAAATTTACTCCCTGTGACTTAACCTTTAAAATGGAAAAATATTTATAAATAATATACTTGATGCTACAACAAAAATTAAATGACATTTAGGGCTCCCACACAAAAATGCGATGCGATGCGAAGCGATGGGACGCCGCATCGGAGCAATTCGCCATCGCTAGTTCCTCCGATGCGGCGTCGCATCGCATCGCAGTTTTGTATGGGAGGCCTTAAGTTAGGAGGTTTAATCCATAAACATGTGCAGCACTAGCATCTGCCCACTATTTCGTCTGTGTAGAATTTAGAAAAAGGTTATTTATTCCTTGAGAAAATCTATTGTTGAGATTGTTAAATAGCCTGCGTGTACTCCATACTATGCATTAATAATCTGTTTGAGTTCCATATTTCAACCATATTTTCCTAATATTTATAAAATGCATATTTTTTCCCAAAAACAGATAAAATCAACATTTATGAAACACCGGATTAAACAGGTGTGCCTAAATAAAAAGGACAAATAGGAGTTACTTACAAAAAGCGGAATATTTACTGTGGTTGCAGGAATCTATTAAATATTAAAACGATAATTTTCTAAGCAACCCCGACAGCTATAAAACAATGTTTAACTTTTATTGTGAATTCGACCTTGCAATCTCAAAATTGTATAAATGTATAAAATAGTGTCAGTCTCATTTGGCAATATGTACCCTGTGTTTGTATTTCTTTTTTAATTAGTGATTTTATGTTTCTAATTTGGTCTAATTTAAGTTTTACGTGATAATTATTAAAAACAAAGTAATAATACTTAATCATAATAAAGCATATCAAAGTTATGTATAAAGTTAAATGTAAATAAAAGTTACAAAATAAACTGAACGTAGAATAAATAAAATTGTACGTATGTAACTTAATTAAACTTTGACGCTGTTAATACCTATACCTACCAATAAATGCATATGTAATGAATATTTTTTTATGTGTATTGTATAATTTATTTTATTTATTGTGGTCTAAAATACCAAAATGGTCTTCAAATGGTATATGAATTGTATCAAATAAGAACAGTCCTTCGATCACCAAAATAAAATGTTTTTTTTTTGTCTGATTTTATTTGGGTTTTCACATCAATTTAAATTTGAAATAATTATAGCATTATCAAATTCAAAACCATTTATTAATTCAGTAAATTACCAGAGAAGTAACGTAGTCTTTATTTCAATAGTGGTAAAATCTCAGTTTCATTAATCCTTCAAAACATCTCCACCTTTATGAATTGTAAGAAATCTTTTCTTTTCTTATACCCACAAAGGTTCACTTCAGTTCTTCAGTTGTCAATTGTTTTTTATTTCCATTTCAATTGTTGATGTTCAAAATGACATTTTTAGACCTTCTGATTTTTTTTACATTTACTTATTGCAGACCTCATCAGTAATATTGATACAAGCGAAGCTAAAACATTTTTTTTGTGCTGATATAGTTAAATATTAGATAAGTGTGAATAATAGTTTGATTGTCTACGGAATGCACATTTTTTTTTTCATTACATATAATAATAAATAACCGATAAAACACAAAAGGATATTGTCTTGCTTAGCCAAATTGTATTACGAAAAAGTTGCGAACATTTATTTTGTGTGAGATAAATTAGCAGTGGCGCCATCTAAATACAGGAGCTTGATTTAGTTAAACATCATTATTCAATGTTTGCGTGTACATAGTGTGTTCGGGATAGAAATTACTCGAAAATGTGTTAGCTAAGATTTTAATTGTTTTATCATAAAGATTAAACAGGTTCGAGTCGCAACCTAAATTGTTCAGTACACCTGATGTTGTTAATGTACATTGTAATGCGACCGAAATATCAGGTGTTAATGAAACGAATAATACAAATTTAGAGTGAATGAATGAATGACATTTTTGTTAAACACACAGAGACAAACAAAACACATACATAAGTAAATTATCAAGTCCGCAAACTAAGCACATAGCTTGTATCTTGAATGCGACGAAGCTCTACGAAATGTTCTCAAGATCAGTTCAAATTTAGAAAACGTAAAAGTTAATTTTATTAATTTACTCAAACAAATGAAATGTAAATTTAAAAAATATCTTCACTCCATTATATTTTATTAAACCAGCTAAATTGTGTTTAACGTAAGCGTTATTTAGTTTTAGGGAAAATGTTATGTAAATATTGCAAGAATTAGAATTAAATTATCATTAAAATAGGTATGAATTTAAATGGAAACCCAAACCGATAATGTAAATAAATAAGAATTATCAAACAATTTGTAACAATGTTGTTTTATTTTTTATCCGGAAAATGCCTGTAAATGTGATCCGGTTATTGTTAAAGACCATTCCTTTCATATGGGGTCACATTTCGCCCGTGCGCTTGTTTTCGGTAAAACATTCAGTAATAACTACTGTACTAAAATACGATGTTTTCATCAAATGGTATTATTAATTTAATTTAAACATTTTACATGACTTAAGGCTGCGTTTTCACCAGAGATGTGTGATGGAAATGTGTCGAGCGAGGATGTCTAGCTGTGTTGTGAAAATGCGTGGAAGTTTCCACCAAAGCTGTGCGAGGAAAATGTTTCGTACGAGGATGTGTAGCGGATGTATGAATAATGTGTGAAGCAAGGATGCGTTCCGACTCGGTATATGGACTGGCTGGTACAGTATGTCACAAACCTCGCAACACATTCCTCGCACACATCCCTTGCACACATTGTTTTGCGTGCGCAAAAATCTAGCTCCGCTGAGCCGTTTCTACCAGCGCTGTGCTGACCGAGGCGAGGTAAATGAAGCGATAGGTTTGGTTCTTTACAAACACATCCCGCGCTACGCATCCTCGCACATCTCTGGTGGCAAAGCAGCCTTAATCATGACCAAAACTAACATTGAATTACCCCGACGTTTCGGCCAAGTTGGTCACGAGAAGACTCTAAAGTAGGTAAGGTAGGTCGAGATAATTAAATTATAGTTTTAATTGTGATTAAGTCCTATAAAGTGTATTCATTTGCTTAAAAATTATTTTAATTTTGCTTAAATATCAAAAGACAAATAATGTATTTGATTTTTTTTTATCGCGTATAGGTCCGCGTTTGACCACCAACTCGCCTGATGGTAAACGACGGTGTGGTCGAAGATGACGCACCTAGAAAGCACCTATTCACTCTTACCCTGAAAAGTTCTAGATTGTATCTTTCAGGGAACAAGGAGGCCGGCAACTGATTCCACTCTAAAGCTGTACTTACGAGAAAAGTGGATTAAAACCGTTTTGTACGGATTTTGGGAATATCCAAAGTGTATGGGTGGTAGTGGGCTGACTTACGACTTGTCCTGTACTTGTAATTGTCATTGATGTAAATTCGCGTACTATGGCATCACGTCTCACAAATTACCTAAAAAATACGCATTATATAAAAAAACACAATAGTTGTAAAAATTTAGCCGTCTACGGAAAAAAGTATCCCCTTTACTGAATTATTATTAATGAATATTTATACATTTTTTATTAATGAATTAACAAAAAATGGCTATGTAGTTAATTTATACGCTGTAGAAGTAGGAGCGAGAGGTATACCAGCAAAATCTCTCTATAACCTGCTTAAAGACCTTGGATTGTCCAGAAGTGCAGTAAGTTCTATACTAGAACGAGTATCTAAAGCTGCACTAGTAGGATCATATCGGATTTGGCTGGGCAGGGAGAGAAATACGAGTAGTGAAGGTGAGTGTTGACGTACGTCAATATAAGGGGCCCTTTTAAACCTACGCCCGAGTCACAAGTCTTGGGGTCTACTCGAGATTTCTCTCGCTGTCACACGATGGACCCGGCACCCGCACGGTGAATCCATGGAATGCTAAGAAGTACGTCTCTCTATTTTATTATAATTAGTAATACTTCCAACACTGCCTTTTTGCTAACTAGGTCTATTAATATACAGGTAAGTATTGTTATCTATGTAGGTAAGTCTTAGTACCAATTTCTCTTCCACTGCATTGTTGGTGGTGTCACATTATTTCGCGGCTATCTAAATAAAAACAAAATAAATCATCTACATAATTGCCGGTGTAAGTGTGAGATAACCCTCTTCTCCCCTTATTTAGGGTGACTACCTACTGTAGTGGAGCGAAGATGTGAAGCGAGAATGTTTAAAGTATGACTCTAGAATATTGTTCCAACTGAGCAATACGAAATAAATCACTTAAAAAAAATGTAATATAAAATAAAACAATACCTAAAACTACGAAACATTATTCCTAACAAATACAACTATAATAGTTCAAAGTGAAAACAGGCGTGGTGACTATAAAACTAATTAGTCTGTCAGTTAGGTTATTCAAAAATGTTGTACACATGTTTTTTCTTTTATTTCAAAAACAAACATGACGAAGATATGCTTAGAAGTTTCGACTTACGTCACGTCTATATACGAATTTTATGTGGACTTGATGTCACAACCCCCCCCCCCACTCCAGAATTTTGATGGTCAATATCTTTGTAAATTTTTAAATAATATGATAAAACAAAAACAACATGTCCTATATTTTTTCAAAATCTACCTGACGGATAAGAATGATATTTTTTGACCTAGTCATCATCCTATTGGGCTGCTTCTGCTTATCTCATGTATATTATGAAATAGTTTTTAAGTGATGAGGAGGACAAAAGTAGCTCCAAATGGTTCGTGTAAAATTACACATTGTGCAGCTCGCCAGTTAACTTGAATGAACTTGGCTGGCCATACCGCCGTGTGTCTAGATATTACGCTTGTTTGGATCATAATCCGACAGATCGGCTTGGTGGATGACACATGACCTCAAAAGATTCTAGGTACGTGTCGGTTTCCTCAGGATGTTTTCTTCACCGTTTTTAAGTTAGTGGCATCACGCACATGACTTCAAAAAGACAGTGGAACACGTGGGATTTGAACCCAGGGCTCCGGATCGAGAGTCGCCATTCTCCCGACTAGACCTAACTTAAAAACGAGGATAGGTAAGTACAGTTATCCCATTAGTAAATGTTCCTCGCTAAATTTCTTCGCACATCTCTGGTACGTGCTATAACCCTCTTCTGCCTTATTTATAGTCTTGACAGCCATGGGCTCGACATAACGCTTTGTGATGTAAATGCAAGGACAAAACAATTTAAATGTTAATTTATTTATTGTGGAACGGTGTCGTGATGTTTTATACTTATTTATCTGACCGTGGAGAGTATAATTAGGGCTGAAGAAGGCGTCTTTCAGGAGTTTCGTCACGCCATTATGTATTTAGATTGGAAAAGGTCATAAAAACGGCCAACCAAAACGGTTGTGTTCACAATTTTTTTTAAATAACTAATATGGCTATAACCTGATTTAAAACTGAAGTAAACTTATACTAAAATTCTACTTAATTATGCGAAAATCCTACTAACACTAATGCAAAAGCTTAGCCGTTTGTCACTCAATCATCTCGGAAATTCTAAATGGATCTGTTTGATATTTCTAACATGGTTAGATTATAGCCTGACACAGCACATCCATTCTATCACAGGCAAAAGGAACGTAAAACTGCACGGCCATACCCGCAAAGTGCTGTAAGTATACTATAGGTAATAGATATTGGACTCATTATTTCTTTTTTTCATATTATCACGCAACAGTCTAGCTATTTATGTATTACGAAAATTGCATAAAATTTCTTGTAAGTCTTAGGAGAATGGCAACCATTAAAGTGTTTTCGTTGTTGATTTCGATTTGAATAGTTTTTTTCCTAATTCAAGCATTTTTTCTAGTTAACATCAAAACTTTCAAAGCCGAAGGAGTTCTGAAGTGCAGAAGAATAGTTATTATTATTGGTAACTAGCAGTGCCCCGCAGTTTTACCCTCGTAGTTCCCGTTTCCGATATTTTCCCGGGATAAAAATCACGCTATATCTTCTTTCAGACTAAGTAGAATCTTATTGTAGTCCAAATTTCAGCCTGATCCGTTTATTCATACGTTATACGTGATTGACATTCAGAACTTCTGATCAGATCGGGTAGACTATTTTGAAATAGGTATAGTTAGATAATAATTTTGAATAGCAAATGAAACAGGAACTCGGGTAAAACAACAGGGCACTACTAATGAAATTATCAATTTGGACCTGTTCGTTTACTATTTTGTCTTATTTTTTGTAGTGGCAGGACGTTAGCAGAGTCCGCCCGGGAAAGTACCACACCTTTGCCAGTTATTCTACCGCCAAGCAGTAATGTGCAAACATTAATGTGTTCCGGTTTGAAGGGCAATATTTCCAGAGAAATTACAGGGCTTTGAGGTATAACAACTTAGATCTCTGGGTGACGAGCGCAGTGCAGTGCTAGGTAATGATTTGGACTCTTCATGTTCCAATAGCTGCGTGTCACTGTGTTGTTATGTGGCAGGCATGTTGCTTACCATCAGGCACATGTACTGCTAGTCTCGTCACTATTTATTTTAAAAGAAAAATATCTTCGCAATGTATCAACGAAACCAATCAACTAAAATTTATGCGAAGCCGTCGAACCTATACGTAATATAAAACAAATAAAATATCAGAAAGAATTGAATGATGCTCCACACAATCAACTGTCCCGGTTTCGTAAACTTATTGTTTTGTATGGCGCACAGGGAGTACACCAATCAACATAATTCGATTGTCTTTGAGCTGAATTCTTTTTGAAGGGGAAAGTTTTTGTAAGAGAAAATAATATTTCGATATGACCTATTTTTATGAACCTTTACTAGTCGGTAGAGCCTAAATTGACTTGTGGAGACAGTGGTACTTTTTGTGATGAGCATGACTGGCTTTGTTGATTAAATTTCTATTACCTAACTACCATACAACTAAAAGAAGAGTTGTGGCCTAGAGCTACAATGTCCAAAATCATAATCGTGAAGTACTAGGTTCGATTGCCTCGCATCAGATGTATACATAAGTTTATCTTTTGTAAACATAAGTGAAAGAAAACTATTCCAAAATCATGAATAAATAGTATTACTGTGATCTAGATTAAAGGACGATGTCGCCTTTATTAATCAGCTTAGAGTGAATAAAAATGCAGCGGTCACCAGCGATGATTCTGATGCGAGTGTGCACCGCCGACGAACCCTGAGCGTCAAAGTCAAGCCTCTGTTCATAAATGTATAATTTCCACGTCAATTAATGACGTCATATACGTTATTAGTACGTTGTCTACATTTAACGAAAGTCGTGGTAACCTAGTAGCCTCTACGAATCCCGCCTGCACTTATGAGTATTTCCCAAATGCTAATCTGAAAACTTGTCATCATCATTGGCTTTAACGGTAAAGAATTAACTCTATGAGGAAAAACTCTCGCTGAGTGACCTTGAGAGACCCTGAGAGAGCTATGAGAACCTTTAGTAGGCTGCTGATTCTATAGTACCTTTATATTACCTTTGAAAACTCTAAACTTAACCAACCTAAAAGAGCTAGATTCTAGTGAAATTCAGTAGCATTTATTATCAGTCTAAACCTTCATGGTTTCCAACGATAAGTTATGTCATTTGACTGGCCTCGTGGCTTAGTTGGTAGTAGCTCTGCCTGCGAAGCCGAGGGTCGTGGGTTCAATTCCCACCCAGTGCAAATATTTGTGTGATGAATTCAAATGTTTGCACTGTGTCTGGGTGTTTCTATGTATAATAAGTATGTATTTAAAACTATTTAAGTATTATATCAGCTGTCTGGCCGCCATCATACAAGCTTTGCTTAGTTTGGGGTCAGATGGTGTTGTGTGTGAATTGTCCACCAATATTTATTTATTTAATTATTTATTTGTTTAAAGTTAATAAGTTATGTATTTGAAAAACGCTTGTGTTTCTAGTGTAGGTATCGGAAAGTAAACCCAAACTTTACGCAATCTGATAAACCAGGATACGTCCCAAAATGCTCATCTTAGATTAGTCGTGAGACAAATAAAGTTGTACGAGTATTCGCATCACGATCTACGTACATTTATCCAACTCCGGAATAACGCATATCGAGACAAGAACAAAGCGCAGATTATATCGAGTTTGTGTACCTCCTTCACCCTTGGAGCTTCAGTGTACGCCAGTATCTCAGCTCATATTTTCTTTCGTAAAGTTAACCCTCTCGCGGCTCGCGGCTGTTAGCCCTCTACGGAAAAAAAGGAAATATTTACAAGTTAACCTCTCTTAATTGCCATTTATCATGATTTGAACACATATAATCAAAAATTAAGGGTCTATCAATGTAAATTGAGTTATGACGCATAATGTGTTTTGACAAGTTACATTCGTTAGCCAGATATTTTAGTTACGGCGTGACTAGAAGCGCTGGTTTTGATTATCTTTTTCTTTCATGCATTATCACCTTAAACACGGTAAATTCATCTCTTGTACTCGTGGAATTTCGGTTTTTTACTTAAAACAAAAAAACATATATTTTCTGCAAGTAATTTAGCACTAAAATACCCACTACCGCAAAGAAGAAAGAAAGAAAATCAGATTTTTTAATTTTTTTTGTATTTTGATTGTTCAAAAGTTATCTTGAACATTGCAGTATATAAATATAACGTTGCCAATTTGATCGCATCTTTCAACACTAACTTCAAAGAACTCAAAAACTTTTATACTTTCGTTAAATGAAAACCTTCAAAACCACCAACGCAATTGTTTTGAATTTTTGGTCACACGTATGTTGCCATGTAAAACAAATACCTACTGTGTTTCAAAGATTGTGTTTGGTAGGACTCTTGGCAGAGTCCGCCTGGGGAAGGACCACACCTTTGCCAGTTATTCGCCGTCAAGCAGTAATGTGCAAACATTACTGTGTTCCGGTTTGAAGGGCATTACAAGGCTTAGAGATATAACAAGTGAGATCTATGGGTGGCGGGCGCAGTGCAGTGCAGTGCTAGGTAATGATTTGTACTCTTCATATTCCAATAGCTGCGTGTCACTACCATCAGGCACATGTCCTGCTCAAAAAAAATCCTAGTGCAGCTAACCATAGAGCTGATAAGTTTGAAACTGTTGAACCGATTTTATGAAACACAGCTAAGAACATATACAACTAATTTACCTTTCTTCATTTTATTTCTATATTCTTTTAATATTTTAAGTTTTATTTTTTTATTTATAAAATTTCTATATACATTTTTACTAATTTACGTTTTAAATAAAATAACAAAATGAAAACATCCGTTTGGGAACAACAATACACAGACACACATACAAACACAGACACGTAGGTAAAACTTGTAACACCCGCGATGCGTTATTGCGTCGTGGGTTAAAAACATAACGGACCGTTCAGTTGTTCTGTGATTCTTCCATCAAGGAGCGCAAACCTCGTAAATATTGCTGCGTGCCAGTTTGAGGGACGATGTTTACTGGGCACTGGGATGTATTTACCCTCATTTTACCGGGAGAAGAGTGAGAGCCGTGGGAGCAAGAAACACATTTAGTAAATTATCATATAGTACCTGGATGACCGAGATATGCTTAGTTTAAACACGAGTGAAAATTGATCGATTTATTGCCCCCGAAACACCCTGCATTTCAATTCACCCTGAATGCAATCATTGAAAAACGCAATTTCTTGAAAGTCGTTGAATCCATTTCCGAGGTTCAAATTATATAAATACAAAAATTGTTTGTTTAAAGGTATAAAATGTCGCCGTAAAATTGTAAAATCCGTAAAAGAAAAACTACTTATCAGATCGAGTTCAAACTAATTTTATATATTTTTTTAGTTTGATCATTCTTTTATTTTAAAAGTTAGGTTAGGTTATTAGGGGGGCTCTCATTTTACCACTTTGGAAGTGTCTCTCGCGCAAATTATTCAGTGTAGACAAAAATGATACTAGAAGTCTCAACATAATTTTTGAAGACCTATCGATAGACACCCCACACGACAAGGTTTGATGAAAAAAAAATGTTGAGTTTCAGTTCTAAGTATGGGGTACCCCTAAATTTTGTTAATTTTTTTGTAAAAATCTTAATGCGGATCATAGAATACATCTACTTACCAAGTTTCAACAGTGTAGTTCTCATAGTTTCGGCAAAAAGTGGCTGTGACATATGGACGGACAGACATGACGAATCTATGAGGGTTCCGTTTTTACGTTTTACGGAACCCTCAAAAGTCTAAAAATCATGTTTTCATCTCTGTATGCGTATTCCATATATACGCCTTCAGAGATGAAAACGTATTGATAAACATAGACACTTAATACAAGTGGTGTTGTGTGTGAATTGTCCACCAATATTTATTAATAAAAACAAAAAGTACACAAACTTTCGGTTTACATACAATAACAAACAAAGGCTTAATACACAATAATAATATACACAAGTTATTTTTCCTTATTTTTTTTGAAGTGGCATTGTGCAGGCCACATCGCTCGCAGAACTGACAACCGATGGGGAAGAAAGGTTCTCGAGTGGCGACCACGAACCGGAAGACGCAGTGTTGGACGGCCTCCCACTAGATGAACAGATGACCTCACAAAGGTCGCTGGAAACCGCTGGTTGCAGGTTGCGCAGGACCGTTCATTGTGGAAATCTAGGGGGGAGGCCTATGTTCAGCAGTGGACGTCTTTCGGCTGATGATGATGATGATGATGATGATTTTTTTCTTAACTTGAGTGCAAAAAAAGATTACCTATCTTGTTATGTTTGATGTGTATATTTATCTTGTCATTTGTGTTATTTGAACTCGGTACCTCTTGATAATGTTACTTAGATTTTAAACTAAGTCAGTAAGGATATTTCTTTCCCGCACTTAGCGAAAACGATCTAAAAATAGCCAGTTTTTTAAATCCATCTCCCCATTTTCCCCAGTTTCCCTTGCGAGTGTTTTCTAATTTTTAATATTTAATTAAAAATGATTAGCTAGCTTCAATAACTTTTGAAGGCAACTTTACTAAGATTCACGAGAATCACTCTGGCAAAAAAAGGATTTACCGTTCATGATTTTCCTCGTCAAAATTTAATACTCTTACCAATAAATCCTTTTAGATTTTTGCCCAAAATTACGAGTTGTATAACATAGAAATTGTAAATGGGTCGATTTTAAATGGAACCTTTTCCATTGTAGTATTTACATTAAGTCCAAGCCCTTCAGGCTGAGGGCCCTTCTCTCGTTTCGTTGAGTTTCCTACAAATTATAATACCTACAATTAAGTGTTTCCTTTTTATTTTAATTCTGAGTGCTTGCATACGGGTAATAAATTATTTCATTTTTAACCAACTTTAAAAAAAAGAGGGTCTCAATTTCTACTAGCTCGCTTTTGACAGTATGTTTAGCCGATTTCTCAAAAAATGTGAAATTTAGTGCAGCGTCTGAGTTTAATTTTTAAATGAAGTTGGGTTTATTTTCCAAAAAATAAATAATTATTTACATTTCATATTGTTTAATTTATACATGGATTACTAGAAGTAAGAAACCAACTAAATACGTTTAAAACTGACATTGCTTAATTTTGAAACTTTTGTGATTGCCCTGCTAAGATAATTCTGACATAGCGTAAGTGGACATTAATTTTTTACTCCTTTCCATTACTTTAGTTTTATTAACTTTTTGCGTGCATCATACATACGTATCAGCTATGCTGGGGTATAGCGGTAGACATGGTGCAACTACTGACTAAAACCACAGAGTTGTCTCTAGCCGTGGGTTGGCGGCAGAGTCACGGGACCGCTCTCGCATTCGACCGTACCCAGCCATTACCACCGCCTTTACGGGCCTGCCTCGTGGAGGGACACATCTCCGTATTTGGCTCCAGTAACGTACCCTAAACCAGGGGTGCGTTCACTTCGCGGGAAGGTCTATCCCTAGGTGCTGGGCAGCCCTAAACCTACCCCAAGCATTCCAGTTGAGATGGAGTCATGGTGTGGGTTCACTCCTGAGTATACTTCCACCTTGTTCAATGAGGCTAACAGACACTATCACTGTGTTTCTCAGGTCTTCAGTGCACTTTACTGCACAGCACAGCACTTCGCTTCACTGTGTTGTTCAGCGCTTTGGTTTAAATGGCCAGCGAGCAGTTCGCCCTCAGGACCGCGGCTAAGAATAGCTGTGGTTCCACCTCAGTGGCCTTGTTCTCGTCCTTGATTTAACAGACAACTATGAAAGATCGTGCAAGATTTAAGACTTTGGCTTCTGTGTTTTTTAATGAAAAGCTTTAATTTAAAAAAAATACCTTTAGGGAAAAACTCGAGGGTCGGATCAAGTAACGTATCGGAAAGGTATTTGTATGTTCAGCAGTGGACGAGTGCGGGTTGGTTATGGTGATAATGATTCTGGAATTATGAAGAACTAGCAATAATTGTTCAAGACTTATATATACTGGTTGACTAGCAAATTCTAGCAGTTTCAAATTTAATACCAATCCGTTCTGTTCTTTAGACGCGATTGAGCAACAAACATTCAAACTATCGCATTTATTAGTAGCAAGGATAAAAGGATCGCTTGAAATCCAAATTTACAAAAAAATATAGAATATTAATCCTAACCAAGACTATACTTAAAATAATAAATTAACATTTAAGCCTTGTCTGTTTCTGATGTTAATGAAAACTTGTTTTTAAAGGGTTACACAGAGAAGGGTTACTTAATTGAAATAAGCAGAACAACCATAATACTACCTACATATTTACATTTTCACGAAAAAATGTTTTGATTATACTGAGTCTAAATCGTCAAATTAGTCACGGGTAAACTTTTTTTTTTAAGTCAAAACACTTTTTTTATAGTGTAGAGTGACGAGACGAGCAGGATATGTGCCTGATGATAAGCAACATGCCTGCCATATAACAGCACAGTGACACTATTGAAAAATGATTCTGCTTCGGGTTGGGACGGTATATCGTCTATGTTTCTAAAACTGGTAAAAAGTAAAATTGTGCGTGCACTAACACATATAATTAACCTATGTTTCTCCTCTGGCACGTTCCCAATGCCTTTCAAAAGAGCTGTTATTCTACCAATCTATAAGAGTGGGCCCAGGGACGATGTCAACAACTTTAGACCAATCTCAATTCTACCTGCTCTGTCTAAAGTTATCGAGAAGATTTTAAACAAAAGACTGATGACGTATTTAGAACAAGAAAAATTACTAGCTGATTCCCAATATGGATTTCGTGCCAATATGTCAACTGAACAGGCAGTGTCTGGCTTGACTGAATATATCACTAATAGCCTAGACAGAAAGAAAAAATGTGTAGCGATATTCCTTGACTTGGCTAAAGCGTTCGACACCGTCTCTACCCCACTCTTACTCTACAAACTTGAAAAACTAGGTATAAGGGGAGCACCATTAGTTTTATTTCAAAATTATCTATCTAACCGAACTCAACAAGTAAAAATAGGTGAAGCTATCAGTGATGACGAATCTATTACGTATGGTGTGCCCCAGGGTTCCATTTTAGGCCCCACACTGTTTCTTGTATTTATTAATGATCTCTGCCGTTTTTGTCCAGAGAATGGTAAAATTTTTACCTTCGCTGACGACACCGCATTAGTTTTTGAAGGTTGTACTTGGGAGCAGGTTCAGGATCGGGCTGAGAGAGGTCTACGAGATGTGATCTCTTGGCTACAGTTTAATTTATTATCCCTAAATTGTGCCAAAAGTAAGGTAGTCGTTTTTAGTATAAAAAAGAAAAATTCACCCAATAAGGAAAATTTCAAAATACGGGCTCATACCTGTCATAACTATGGGAAAAAGTCGTGTAAGTGCATGTACTTGGAGCGTGTGGTTTCCCTCAAATATCTCGGAGTCGTTATAGACGAAAACCTCTCATGGGTCCCTCATATAGCAAGTATGACGGTACGTATCAGGAAACTTATCTGGGTATTTAAAAACCTAAGAGGTACTTTACCACTGTCATTGCTTAAAACAGTCTACTTTGCTATCTGTCAATCAGTTCTAGGGTATTGTGTGTCTGTATGGGGCGGGGCATGTAAAACGCACTTAATTAAACTAGAAAGAGCCCAGCGCTCCGTCCTGAAGGTTATGTTATCCAGACCTTTTCGTTATCCTACTGAATCCTTATATCAGGAAGCCCAAGTCCTGACTGTCCGCCAACTTTTTATATTGCACGCTGTTCTTTTACAACATAAAGTGGTGAAATTTCGTACGGATCTTCCTATATCCCGTACGACCAAAGCGAATGTCTGTGAAATAATGCGTATTTATACCACATTTGCCAGAAACCAGTCTTGCTATCTGCGAGCTTACCTTTATAATAAACTCAACACTTCTTTAAAAATTTACTCGATGAACCGGTATTCTTGCAAAACCTCATTAACTAAATGGTTACTTTCAATGAACTATAATGCAACGGAATCAATTTTTACTATCCTGTCTTAGTTAATTTATGAATCCATTCGGACAAGCAGAATATCTTCTTTACCTCCCTCTCCTTTTTTTGTATCCTTCCCCTCCCTTTCCCTAAATAATTAACATTTAACGACTATTTTATTAAGTTAAATTAAGCGTTTATAAACTAAGATGTTCTTTTTATTATTAATAATCAAGCGTGATTTGTTTTATTACTTAGAGTGCATGCCTTTTACTTTTATTATTAATTTGTTTTGTTTTTACAAATTCTTTTTATCTTGTTTATATGTAAAACCGGTGGAGGGCCTTGGTATGCCATCATACAGGTTACACCTAGTTTGGGTACCAAGGTTGTCTAACTTGAATTATTGTGAAATGTTATTGTTTTACCATAGATTTATAACAACGTGTGATGTTTGTAATTAGTCAATAAATTTTTTATTATTATTATTATTATTTATTACTATTGGAACATGAAGAGTCCAAATCATTACCTAGCACTGCACTGCGCTCTATGTCACGATAGTGAACATAAAAGTATGGAGTAATAGATAGGTAAAGGTGAAATAATAAGAGATTAATAAATACAAGTATATTTAAAAAAAATGAGATTAAATGGGATGGAATGATAGTAAAAAAAAATTAAAAAAAGACGTATCTTAGAAACAAAAAAAAAATCAAAGAACTGAGAGAGTTCAGTGGCTTGCAGCAGGGAATGGCTCGCGAGTTCAGCAGCCTGCAGCAGGTTCAGCAGCTCACAGCAGGATCAGTAGTCTGCAGCAGAGAATGGCTCGCGGGTTCAGCAGCCTGCAGCAGGTTCAGCAGCTCACAGCAGGTTCAGTAGTCCGCAGCAGAGAATGGCTCGCGGGTTCAGCAGCCTGCAGCAGGTTCAGCAGCTCACAGCAGGATCAGTAGTCCGCAGCCCATAGCAGGGAATGGCACTTTTGTATCATTTTCTTTGCACCTTTCAAGGTATCTAAATGTTTACTCTCTTCGAAGCCAAATGTTGTCTCACCATCTCAGTTTCCTAGATTTTACATGAAAACTTTCAGTGGTTCAAGTCTAGAATAAGAGAACAGTTCATTTTATAATTAGCGGCCAGAGAGAATTAGACCTAAAAACTATACAACCTTATGAAGATGGTAGAGGTTGCTTAGAGATGATTGATGTTTGAAGTATTATGACATGAAGTAAATAAATACAATTTTAGAAAAACTGGGTTTTTACAGGTTTGGAGTGAAATAAATACATAAAGAATACTACTATTATAACAAAAAAAATATGCTTTATCGTGAGGACACGATTGAAAAGATATTAGTTGTATGAAAATTTGGTATGTAGGTATCCACATAGTCTCCTATGAATAAGTGGTGATTTTGGGATGAAATAGGGAGAAAATGTACGCTTACATATTGTTTAAAGCCAATATGTAACGTTACAGCTCGTCACCCAGAAATTTAAGATATTATATCTATACGGCCTGTAAATTCTCTGGCAAACATTACCTTTCAAACCGGAACACAGTAATGTTTGCATATTACTGCTTGGCGGTGGAATAACTGGTAAAGGTGTGGTACTTTCCCAGGCGGACTCTGCCAAGAGTAGCCTTACCAATACAGAAATAATTATATTATAATTATATATATTATAATTATTCTATCCGACTCCAGTGCTGTATCAGCAGCCCACTACATTTTCACACTGTTAGGAATTGGGCCCTTCTCTCGTAAGGAGAGAGTCCATGCCGAAATCCATCACGTTGGTCTAGTGCGTGTTATTGGATGACATATAATCTCAAAAGATTATTGGATCATGCCGGTTTCTTTACGACGTTTTGCTTCACTTTTATAGCCAGTCATCATCATCAACAGCCCACTAAACGTTCCCACAGGTGGGACTCGGGGCTCGGGACTCGGGACAAATAAAATGTTGCCAATAATATACTGGTTACTAACTGTGCTCCTTGGCGTACCTAAACTATGAATGCCAATTTTTTGACATAAAGTTAGCCTAGCTTGACTTCTTAGTTCCTTTAAACATCACCCAACTATATACGCCAGTGAGAGCCCTTTAAAATCGGTGCAGCTATTTCAGAGATTAGCCGGAACCAACAAACAGACAAAATATTTCTTAAAAATTCTTTTTAGAGTTAAAGAGTTTTTTTTTATTTGAAGCACTATTTTATACTTTCATAATATTATGAAATAAAAGTATGCGTATAGTAAAAAAACTGTTAATTTGGAATTACAAACAGACTTTTACATTTTATTTTTAAATATAGATAAAGTTTCTACCGGAATGCTCGTACCTCGAAAAAGTGACAACGTTTCATGGTTGATGTTCCAAAGACACGAACGTTACTCTTACGTCTACTTTTGTGATAAGAACGTCTAGGCTGTGGAATACGTTGCCTGAATGGGTTTTCCCCGATGGTTACAATCTTTGTGTCTTCAAATCGAAAGTGAATCGGATTTTCTAGGTAAACACGCTCCATCGTAAACCGCATCGTCGCTCAACATCAGGCTAGATGGTGATCAAGTGTAAACCTATAAAAGTAAAAAAAATGGCAGTCATAGGAACTGCCGATAGAAGTGAAAACTTATAACACAGAATTTGATAGCTTACTTTGGAAACTACACGAGTGTAACCGGAGGGCGTGGCCTCGCCATCTTGGCATGGCCATCTAGAAATGCGTCAGCATTTCCCATTGGCTGATGCGTTTTTAGATGGCCTGTCCACGCCCTTTCAGCATTTTCCATTGGGTGACGTATTTCTAGATGGCCAATAGCCCTGGTCCCGAGTTTACCCGAAGCTTTCTTATCATACCCGAGCGTGACGCATGAATTCAATTCACAGCCCACGAAAAATCTGTCTAGGCGCGCCTAAAGAAGTTTTCACTTCAAAAAAAAAAGTTTATAATACGCTGTAATAAGCTTTTTTTGTGCAACCCATAACTGTGCCTAAAACTCGGTTATTTAGTGGTTACTTTCGCTGTCAGCTACAGACTGCCTCTCGGTTTTTGGATATTGATCAGATATTTTGAGCTTAATTACCACAACTGTATGACCTTTACACTTGAAGAGCTTCGTACCTTTATGTACATTTCTATCAAGATTGTAAATAAACATAATATTATGTGAATTCTGTTTTGCAATTGATAAGCAACGAATATAATAATTTTATTTATAAAAAATGCCGTAGTCGCCTACTTCCTAGGACGAATAGTTGGCAATCGAAAAGAAAAACGAACTTCGTCGAATGTGACACCAATTTGTTCAAACCAATTTATTAAAAAAATTTAACAGTTCGGGTATTTTTTTTAACCTTTGTAATCAGGATAATCGAATCTTGTTATCTTGTAATCTTGTTATAATAACATTTTCATAACGTTAAATTACGTTATATTAACGTTAAACGTTCAAATAATTCAGGACGTTAATATTTTCAAAAGCTTATTAAACAAATTATTAATACAAAAAGCATACTACGCTGTTGATACATTTTTGATGGACAAGTTCGATGAATATGAAAAACACTAAATTGTTTAATGAGTTGAATTATTATTATATTTTTTTTTTCCGAAATTCAATAACTTAATTCTAACTACTATAAAAATGAATAAATAGTTTCGGACCTCTTGTATTGTATTATTAACATTTTATAATTTTTGACATTTTTCTTAACAAAATTGTTGACATATGCCTACTGAATTTTAGATATAATTATATTTTTAAGTATTTTGTCTGTATACCTTACCTGGTGAAAATTAGAGATCATTTATTTATTCAAGACCTATATTGTACAATTATACCTAATTTTACAGACCAATAAAGAATTGAATTGAAAAAAAAAAAAAAATTGAATAAATTGTTGGGGAGCAGAAGCTAAAGCGTTCAATTCAGAGTTGGGGCGCAGGTTCAGGGAGAATACGGGTGACTCCCGCTCCGGCTTGTTCCTGGAGCAAAGGTTGGCCATTGCCATCCAACGCGGGAACGCAGCCAGCATCATGGGCACCTTTGCGCCGGGAACGGTTTGGGGTAGGTTATTTGGGGAGTAGTTTTTAGTTAAGAATGTACATAAATAAATAAAAATAAAATAAAATTGTAATCTGGTTTGGTATCTATGGTATGTATGTACTTGGACATTAAAGATCAAATAGCTTAATGGTTATATAATTGGTAATACAATTATTCGTAAAATCTTAAAATTTGTATGAATTTATAACTACCCTATGATGAACTTTATACAAATACATCAATAATAAACAACTCTGTAATGTTTTCTACATTATTGTCGACTTCGTACATTTTTGTTTCGATATTGGTCACATTATTGTCAATTTTATCACAATTTTTACTTCGTTTGGAACGTACTTTGGGTTGATTACGTGGACCAACAATAGCAACCGCAATCAATTTTTTCGGACACGTTTGCTAAAAAAGAACAAACTATAATGCAGTCCGCAGTGAACAACGGTGCTAGCTTAAAATAATAATTGTTGAAAAAGAATGTGTTCGTTAAGGTTTCATCTAATCCAAGTACGATGCAAAAACATTACGGCTTGCCGAAATAGTACAACCACTCACATACACTCAAAAATTCAACCCAAAGTCACAGAACATTAGCGATGTGGTCTTTAATAAATAATGAGGTAGAGGCGTCACATGCATTTTTGGCCAGGTCCGTCGATAGGCTGTGCATAAATAAGTGGCTACCCTACTCACCTCGAGCCCAAACAAATAGAACAATTATCCAGTCCCTGTTGAGCTTAAAATTTATTATTGACGCACGCGAAAGGTAAATTCTTGATTTGGAAAATGTTGGATTTAGTAGCATTAAAATAACACCGGTTAAAGTAATTTAAGTAGTAATCGTTTTAGTTAGTGGTTAGTTGTATTGTGTTGTTTAAAAACACTTAAAGTAAATTGGATCTTGTATTATCAATTGTAACAATCTCAGTTGAATCCTAATAAGGATTGATTTTATTAGAACAAAATAAATGTAAATGTAGTTCATATTTCAGTACTGGTAAGATCAGATTAGAGATAAGCATCTCTGATAAAGAAATAAAGTTTTTAAAATTTTGCAGCATTGAACCTTATTTATTACTCGTAAGATCAAATTTTTAAATAATAACTCAGTAAACTGCAAGACGAGAGACTAAAATACAAGTCATTTTCCATAGATGTTTGCGTTTTGTCGAAATAATTTGTACGGTATTCTAGACTTAAAGCTATCTTCATTCCAAATTTGAGCTAAATCCTTTCAATTCAACTGATGTGAGCAACAAACAACCAAACATCCGAGTTTTCACATTTATATTATTAACTAGCTGAACCCGTTACTTCGTTCGCGTACCATGATCTTGCGAACTTATTAGTACATTAGTAGTACCTACTTATGTAAAAATATTTGGATGGGTGGCCATTCCACAAACCGAGTGAATTTGTTTTTCCACACAAAACTATATTTATTCGAGTTTAGCAACTTCATATTTTATATTTTTAGCAACATTAAATATACTACATAGGTTGTGGAATATAGACCATAGCCGCAGTGTTAAGTTTGTAGGATTTTTATAGGATATATTACGATGGTGATGATCATTTTGGTGCTGACGCAAGCTGCGTCGATACTCTGGCACCATCACATCTTCCAGAGACACATAGTAGGGACAGTGCAGCGGCTAATTCAGCTGAGCGGGTCAAACGGCGCAAATATGCAACCCTCGGTAGTGGTTTTACATTTAAGCCTTTTGGGGTTGAGACATCGTGCCTGTGGGGGCCGGGAGCTCACCTCATCTTTAAAAGTCTTTCCGAGCGCTTGACCGACGCAACGCGTGGCTAAAATGCTGGCATTTATTTGGCCCAACGCATAAACATTGCCATTCAGCGTGGTACTGCCGCCAGCATGCTGGGCACGCTTTGACTGGTAGTGGGCTTGCACATCTTGTCATCCAGTTTTTGTTAATATTCAAAAAACCGCGTCTCTGTTTTCCATATAATATATGTACATGGTAAAAACGGGACCCTATTACTGAGACTTTGCTGACCGTCCGTTCGTCCATCCGTCTGTCACCAGACTATATCTCAAGAACGATGATAGCTAGACAGTTGTAATTTTCACAGATGGTGTATTTATATTGCCGCTACAACAACAAATACTAAAAGCAACATAGAATAAATATTTAAGGGGGGCTCCCATAGAACAAACTTACCATTACTTGCTCGATACTAATAATGGTGACAGGTAGACGAAAAGACGCTTTTACAGGCTGTTTTAGCCAATCAGATCAAAAGCAAAACTAAATTCCCAATAATACTCAAAATTAAAAAAGATCTTTTAAAGGCACATGAATTAGGACTACAAATAAATTTAGCCTGGATCCCAGCTCATACAGGCTTTTTAGAAAATGAGTGCGTCGATTTCCATGCTTAACAGGCTACCACTTTGGGCAATAAAGAGCACTACCATGTGTACTCCCATGACTTATCTGCAACGTGCCAACCTAAGTTACTTGAAAGTTGAAATACACTCTGGTCTCGTACAAAGTCTATAACTGGCAAATTTTATGGTCAAGTACAGCCTACAATTCCCCCTAAACCCTGTTTTTTTATATACAAAAATATCCCCAAACGGACCACATCTACTATTTGCCGCCTGCGGTTAGGTTTTGTCTGCACTCCGGTGTTCCTCTCAAAATTAAGAATCCGAGATAACTTTCTGTCTGCCGTCCGCAAGCTTAAATGCCGTTATCTAACATCGGGTCGATTTGGACTTTTAAATGGCACTACAATCAGAAAAAAAAAATCTATCGATCTGTGTAACCCGTGTTTCTCTAGGTATGTTAGTTTTTAAGATACCAAAACTAAAAATGCCGTTAAGTCATTTTATTTTGTATGGTTCCAACGCTAAAACGCAGTTAAATAACAATACTTACCTAAAAAGCCGCTAAGGTATTTTAACGTTACCTTTGGCTGAAATTTTCTTTCATTTTCCATAACTTAATTGCCGTTAACTGACTTTTGTACGCTATAGTGCCGTTAAAGCACTTAAATGTTTTTAAACAAAGTTTCATTTATAATTTATATTGTATTTGTCCAACGCTATAAAGCCGTTATGCTTGAATACAACACAAAAATGCAGTTAAACATACTTAACGGCTTTTCAGACTAGTAAATACGTATGCAATTTTGTAAACTTAAAACAGAAAATATCACAAAGCTACCTTAACTATGTGATATAAATTATTTATTTTTTACAATACTAGACTAAAATGCGGCTATGCCACATTACTTAACTAAAATGCCGTTACAAGTTCTTGCGTATGCAGTACGATAGTATGTGAAGGAAATCAAGTGCAGATGAATAAGATGCTTTCGTTCCCTCCAACTTGTTACGATGGCTTAAAACACATTTAGATGAGTCAAACTAGATCTTGTATAGAAAAAATCGGAAATGATCCTTATGTTACATCTTGTTCCGACTCTTCCAGTGTCATTGATACATTTTGGGACGTATAAATTATGTTACAGTACTCGTCTTTCTTTAGATTTTAATGAAATCACAAATCTATCTAATGAAACTTTATCAGGTTTTAATAGACTTATAAGGAAAGTAGAGTAATTCTCTACAAAATCATCAAAACAAACATTCAGTTTGAAGAGTTAACATAAAATAGTACAGCCAGATGATGATAGCACCATACCGTATCTGTTGAAGTTTTAAACTCCACAATCAAGTTTACAGTGTGATTTCAATTCAGATGACCTGCACGTTATAATGATTTTAAGATAGCTGATTTAAGTGAAAATTTTAGTAACTATTTTCAAAAAATCCATTAAGCATAAGTTTAAACGTAACCATAAGTCTGACTTTAAGAACCACAACATCATTAATAAATACCTTCAGAAAACTAGCTTAAAAACGGTACCATTTAACGTTGTATTAAAACATTGTCAATGCCGTTATACAGAATACAGAAAAACTAACCGAAGGCTGGTTGGAAAAGCGTAGAAGCTCCATTAATGAACCTCAAAAAACTGTCAGTATTTCCATCTCTCTGTCAAACGCGGAGACACATGACAGAAATTGGTGAATATCAGAACCTATCTACTTTAATGTTTATGCAACGACCACAAAGCAGTTGACAGTTTGAAAATTAAAAATTATGACTGAATCGAAGAAAAAGATCTGATGTATACAATTGGGTTGTTAACAGTGCAATACAGTTGCAGTGCGCAAAATAAAATTAACTATTATGTTCACTTCTTCTTAGTGTAATTTATTTACTAAAGCAAAATCATCTGCATAGAACAAATTACGCTTTATTATTTCAAATCTGAACACAGTTTCATAAGTTGCGAACAAGAAGATCATAAAGTAAAGTAAGAAATGCAATAAATGTAAGTTATATGATTTTGACCATTTTGATGAGACAGTATGAGTTAGCAACTCATAAGTAAATATGAAGTTTATAGCACCAAACAATTTCGTCATTGTGCCAAATAACGCTTCAGAAAGAAGAATTCAAATTAAGCCCCTGAGTTAATCTCAAAAATATGTCGCACATGTGGATTTACTCTGATTTTGAGTTTATTGTGATAGCTTGAAGGTACAAAAAATATTGCCACAAAGATTATTTATATTATTTTGCTTTCTTCAATAGCAAATACTTAAAATACCAGAAATTATAAAACTTCGTTTCAAATCAAAAGCAAAATGCAGAAATACTAAGCGGAAGATTAATTTAGTTCAATTTATAGAGCAACATAGCGCCAACACATAAGCTATTGTTTTGGAAGAACTTGTCGACCGACGACAAAGAATGATAATGCTAGTAAAGCAATATTTAGACTCAAGAAAAATATTTGAGTCTTAGGTATTATTAATTATTTTGTAGGAATATTTATCCAAAAGTTTAAGTGATTATGACAAAAATAAAACAAAAATAATTGATCTCTATTGTAGATTTTTGAAAATCTGTTGTAAGTAAGGGCAATAAAAGTAGTATTTTAATTTTAAATGTAAAATTTTGTAATTTTGCCTTGTTATTTTAAATTTTAACTCCTGAGAAATTGTATTTTTAGATACTTAGGCTTGTATTCGAAAAAGATTAACAAAAATGCTGTTTGTTGTTTTTAATGCCAATAAAAATCTAGTTTTTAAAGTCATTTTTTGTTTACTTATTTCACATAAATCATCACTTTTATTGTATTTTCTTAAATATCTTGTGAGTCATGCTTAGCTTAATTGCAGTTAAAGGTAAAGGTTTTGCATTTAATCGCATTTTAGTGTTGTAAAATGCTCTGAAATAACCGATTAAAACAAATTTATGAAGTTTGCTAGTTTTAAATGCGGTTAAATGATTTTAACCGCATTGTAATCTTGGATGTTTCATGATATAACGGCATTTTAGTTTTGGAATGATTTCAAATTCTGTAGTCAAGTACCATCCAATGAAATTAAAGAAAATATCAAGCTAAAATGCCGTTAAACTATACATAACGGCATTTTAGTGGTGATTTTGAAAAGATTTTAAGACAAAATTACAAGACTAGAATGCAAAAACGCTTATAACTCTTATTTTGCACACCTTAATATCTTGAAAATACTATCATTTCAAAGTGTTTTTGCAGCTCTATATAAAGGTATCAAAATTATGGAAATACGTATTTCACTTATCAAATGGCATAATTTTAAAATTTAGAAACAGTTTTCCCGCGATATCTCGAAACTACATTTTGGTACTTAACGGCATTGTAGTTTGCGGACGGCAGCTGTGTGAATGTGGGTTAGCTGATGGTACCACCGACCACATTTTTTTTGAGTGTAGTAGAAATCAATTCTCTTTCTATGACATGATCCCACCTGACCTTCCCCGTCCCACTAACTTTTCCAATTTACTCCCCTTTGTATTTTCCTCATTTGTGTATGTCCTTAGTAAATACATTCAGAAAAATAATATTAAATTGTGATAGCTTTTGTGTAAATTAGATATTTATATATTTGTATTTTAATTCTACTATAAGTTTTATCTTTTTATGTCTATTTTGTGATGTTATGTTTGTATTTGTCCCATACAGTTATCTATCAAATTATATGAAGTACATATCTACTCGTACTAACAAAAGTGTTCAAAGTTGACCGATCATCAGAGCCAAGAATCCTGCCTGTTCACCGATTACCAGACGTTTTTGATTTACCTTCCATTACCATTCCTTCGATTACCATCATGAAACCCAAGACTACCTGAAGTGGACTGATCACCTGTGGCAAGACTTCTTTCTCTACTACAAAATAAACTTCAGAAGACTATAACAACAATCAAACGCTGGACATTGGCGAAATTACGGTAACATTACCGAATGGAAGCCATACAAAAAAGTTGAAGTTGTTGACGGATGGCGGATTTGACTGCGGTGTCACACACCGCCAGGGATGAGCTTCGACTCCAATAAGTCGGAATTTCCGATTACTATGACACCTTTGGTTCCGACTTTTAAAACGGAGGTTTTAATAATTGCAAGGTGTATAAATATTGCAGATTGTTCAGGTTTTCAACGTCAAACATAATATTGTAATGATTTATTTCTAAACCAGTTTTGTAATATTTTACATTAAGGCTCCGAAACTTTTAAAACGAAGGTTATAATCGGGGGTACGGTGTATAAATATTGCAGATAATCCCTTATTGTGGTGGATACTGGATAGTAAATGGAAATACAAAATCCCAACTTCCTGAATCAATTGCTCGTCAATGTTAATCGTGTACACGTGTTTTACAAAAAAAAAAAATATAGCCAATACAAATGTCTCTCTTTCCACCAATTCTAATCCTGTCTATGCCTCCGACTTCGGTTCCGACTCCGATTAATAAAATTTTAATACTCCGACTCCGAAATCGGTTCGGACAAAATGACCTCCATTACATCTCTAGTGTTTACAGTGTCACAGTATACTTAGAAGTTAGTATGTAACGAACTTATTATTACCGTTATTATTTAATTTCTATGTAATTTCCAAACCACACGACCAACAATGTTAAAATTTTGATGGAAATATATGTGTTCTTTCTAACAAAATAAGAACTAACGAAATTGAACAACGCAAACATAAGTTACAACCAAATACACATTCTGACTTTCACGCCGTCCTGCAAGAAAACCGTGCAGAATTTGGGGATTAAAAGTAGACAGCTACCATCTACTCAGTATGATCTTAAATCATGTCAAGTTTCATTCGAATTGAATCAGTAGTTTCGGCGTGATGAGAGTTCCCTATACACACATACAGACAGACAGACAGACAGACATGAAAGAAAAAAAATGCAGTTTCGCCATCAGTATCGACTATGGAGTGCCCCCAAATATTTTTTTTCAAAATATCTTCAATGTACAGAATTCGACCCGCTACAGTTTTATTATAAGTATAGATAAGATAGGCTACTGCTAGGTTTACTTCAAATTTATTGGTTTCAAAAATGGTATAGAAAGTATCAAGTCAAGTTCCAAGCTACATGACAAGGCAAAACATCTTCCATCTAAAACCGTAAGGAACCGAAGTTAAAGGAAAAAGTGTCTCAAAACGAAATCGCAATATCATTTAGTGAGTAGCGGCAGTGGCGGCGAGGAAGTTTTTCTGTGACACAGATGCATGTGATAAACGAGGGCTGTTAACAAGAGCTAAGGCAAAGTTTCCAGATGCTTTTTTATCGCACGACATCCGCGTTTGATCACCAACTTCTAATCGACGGGCACGCTGTCCTCAAAGATAGCACATTATGCATTAAGACTCTCCTTCTGTCAACGATTCGGGCGCCACATATATCTGTTTTAAGAAGGTTATTTCTGTTATGCATTTTTGTATTCTGATCAATAAAGATTATTTACATACTTATTATTGAGCTCCTCCAGTACTATCTTTCTGTGCTAATTAATTATTATTCAATCGCCATGTTTCTATCGGACTACTCGTAGCTCGAAAAAACGATATCGTTTTCGAAGAGGTTTGACTCTACTTTCGTGATAAAAACGTCTAGACTGAATGTGTTGCTTGAGTGAGTTTTCCCCGATGGTTAGAATCTATGTATTTAAATCGAAAGTTTCGTCTTAGAAAATTGTTTCTTCTAGGTAAGCGCGTTCCATCGTATACCACATAGTTGCTTGGCATCAAGCGAGATGGCGTCAAGTGTAAACCAATTTTTTTTCTAAATGTAGCGATGTGTTAACTTAAAAATCTCTGAGTGACGTGCGCAGTCCTGGTGGCAAGCAACACGCCTGCCCCAAGCTATACAGTGTCATTCAGCTATTGGAATATGCAGAGTTTGAAGAGTTCATTGCGTTATCTAGCACTACACTGCTCTCGTCACCCAGAGTTATAAAATGTTATCTTAATATCCTAGTGTGTTTCGATAAACATTTCCCTTCAAACTGCAACAAATTGATATCAACACATTACTGCTTGACGGTAAAATAACTGCCAAAGGTTTGGTACTACCCCAAGTACACTCGGCAAAAACTTCTGAAAGACTACATAGTAATGTAACGCAGCGAAATTTAGCACAACACAATACGAAATGAAATTTATTTTCTAGTTTACTCGTAATTTATAATCATCAAGTTGAAAACGTCCGTGTAGTTGTCGCCTTAAGTCAGTCGCGTCGCTTAGTAAGACTTGTTATTGAGTTTGTGACTCAGCTTACGTTTCTAATATTGGCGTATTTTTCAAGGAATATATCACAATGAATACATTTCTGAACACCATTTATATCCTTCAAGTCACTCTATCTATCTTTGTTAGATATTTCTAAGTAGAGACACTCAAGAACAAAAGTAATGGAGTTTTTATTCCATTTATAGTTTGGCCAAGTAATTGAAATCAATTTAGCCAATTGGCGAGAACTTCATAACGTAGTCTTAAGGTCAAGTCCAGCTCGTACTTTCGAGTACTTTCTAATATGTTCAAAATAATTGTGCCTATTTTAACCAAAATTATATGTTTTCACAGATAGGATTCGGAGCTTTATTTACAAGATGTTCAAAACCATAGTTCACTACGCTTGCATAGTGCGGGTTGGCAGATGAAGCAAATCCTTAATTGATCCTTAAAACGTGTCGATTTCCTAACAATGCATTCCTTCATCGTTTATGTTAGCAGTTGTTGGCAGACTTAAAGCAGATAAATCTCGAACTCTGCCTATACTTCTGTGTATTATTTCATGTGCAAGCTTATCATTACTATATGTCTCTAACGTTGAAGAAAAATGTCGCAAGTAAACCCGACATGTTTCAAGATCAATATTTTCGAGGTCATCTACCGATTTGCACTTGACCAGCGCGGTACACTTAATACTATTTTTTTTATCAAATAAATAAAACAATGGTGTGTGTGGATAATGCTCCAACTCCCACCAGTGAGTACATAATACATATTTTATGTATTATACTAGTGGTACTTACTAGGTATTAAAATCGTTACTTATCGTTAAAATCTCGCCTAAAGCGATGTCTTACCGAGCAGTTGTTTTATGATTTTGAGATGCTATAAGAGTACAGAAGCCATACTTTGTAGTGGTAGGACTCTTGGCAGAGTCCGCCTGAGGAAGTACCACACCTTTGCCAGTAATTATACCATCAAGCAGTAATGTGCAACCATTACTTTGTTTCGGTTTGAAGGGCAATGTTGCCACATAAATTATAGGGCTTAGAGATATAATATCTTAGATCATCTGGATCATCTGGGTGACGAGCACAGTGTAGTGATAGGTAATGATTTGGACTCTTCTTGTTCCATTAGCTGCGTGTCACTGTGATGTTATCTGGCAGGCATGTTGCTTACCATCAGGCACATCTGCTTCTGTCCTGCTCGTCTTGTAACTCTTTATCTAAAAAAAAACATAGGTGATTAAATTTCAATAAGAAACAATGTTACATAATATCAATTTTAATAATATTATTTCATAAGAAACTGCTGCAATTTAATTAATAATTGTGTATTTGTTACAGTCATAGTGATTAAATAGTTATTATACATAATGACTGGTCATTATATATAAAAGCCCAATTCACTAGACAATGTAATTAATTAATCACTTTATCTGGACATTATTCATAATAGCGTGTCAAGGTTAGCTAAAGTAATAATACGGTCTAGCCGACTTCGAAAATCGTTTTACTCCCTTCAATACTTAACAAATTACCCACCCAGAGACCAACTCAAACCGGTTAGGTTGAAATTAGTCACAAAACCGACACAGAGCACCCCGACTCCACCTAGTCTTATGGCTACTACCCCTAGAGTGTTTATAAAAAATGCGGGAGCCAGAAGCTCAAGGGAGGTCCTGAATGTTGCTTCGTCGCATGAAGTCGAGTTGAGCGAAGGGGGGAGGTGGCGAGCGAAGCGAGCCGGCGACCTCCGTAGCGAAACGAAGGCTGAGTGTGGCGAAGCAACATTCAGGGGCGACCGCAAGAGCTTCTGGCGGGAGCCCACCCAGAGTCCAAGATAGACCGGTTAGGTTAATTACTTTATAATAATGTTAATTGAGGCATGCTTAAGGCAAATTGAAATACAAATTTATTCATAAACGAATATCTACTTGTTTTATTACATTATCCAAGTCTTCGAAGATATTATATAAAATAGCTAGTTAATCTGATTAATTTTGTGTCAATTATCACTTTATCTAAATTGAGTAGATATTATATATAATGGCTAGACAGTATATATAATATCCAAATTTGTTACTTTGGCTGTAACATATTCATTAATCTAATTAGCTACTTTGACATTTGCAATGAATTGTTGAATAACATTAAGACAATTTATTTTTTTATAATATATATTTATTTATATCTGTATATTGGTATCAATAAAAAAACTATGGATTATTATATTGGCCTGGTTATCTGGATAAATAAATACAACAGCAATCTCATATCAAGGGCAACATAGCTACTGTTTACTTTTTTTTAACTTTTATAGTTTTACACTTGACCGCCAACTCGTTTGATGTTAAGTGTCGATGCAGTCCACGGTGAAGCGTACTGATCTAGAAGATACTGATTCACTTTCACTCTCAATTTGAAGATACCAAGAATAAAACCATAAGGAAAAATCTACTCAGGCAGCACAGTCCTAAGGTGCTGTCACAAAAATAGAGTCAGAATTCTTTGATCGAGTATTTGGAAGGTCAACCATGAAACGATGATACTTTTTCGAGCTAACATCTAGTTTACCGGTGGTAATATACGTTTTTGTATTTGTTGCTCTATCCCGTTTCGTTACCTCAATCAAGTTAGATCACATTTTCGTAGATCCATGACGTAATACTTGTTGACTTGAAGCAATTCTATTCCTATTTATGAGGATAGGCTCATAAAACAAACAATACCTACCTTTACTTCGAATAAATAATCTAGATTCATTATAAAACTTATTTCGAATCGACAAATTAATTACTCAGAGACGATGACAATATAAAGGTCATTGTTGGAGTTTTAATTAAAATGGGTTTTACTCTGAACCCAAAATAATTTCTACGTTCGTAGTACGACTAAAGTTTGATCGATTTCTTTTAATTTAAAATGTATTTTCTGCTGATTTTTGTTTTTTAATCGGTTGTATGATGTGGGTAGAGAGAGGTTATAAATTTGTGACGTCTCTTTATGTATCGTATACTAGTAGTACCCCGCGGTTTTACCCGCGTAGTTCTCATTCCTGTTATTTTCCCGGGATAAAAAAGCCTATGTGTTCTTCCAGGTTATAATCTACCTTATTTCAAATTTCAGCCCGATCCGTTCATACGTTACGACGTGGTTGAGCAACAAACATACACACATTCCATTGAAATTTATAATATTAGTAGGATGTGTTCTTGACTGGTTTTCTTTCTCCAAAGAAAGGCTTGCCGCCATTTCGTTTGGCTTAAAGTAACGATGTAGTCTAAGATGGAACACGATTACCTAGAAGAAACTAATCATTTTTGATTTGAAAACAGACAGGTTATATATATTGAGAAAGATCTATTCGGGTAGGATATTGAAAAAAATCATTTATTATTTGTGGGCATTCCTCAGACAACACTATCTTGCCCTCAAATACCTAAGCATGGTTTATTTGTTTTATAGCTTAAGGCCGATTTAAACTGAACGAACATAGAGCTAGAGCTGGAACAATAGCATTCTTTCTCGATCTTTTAGTGTAAACGAAAGATCGTTTTTAGCGTTTTCCATATTATATATTCCATAGAATCTTTGCGAACGCAAACAAAACGACGAAAGAATGCTCTACGTTTGTTTACACCAAATGAATTTGATACAGTGGGGATAGAATGAGCATTCGCTCGTCTGATGTAAATCAGCCTTAAAGGCCAATGCTCTGAGAATTTTTAAACTCAACATTATTTATATACCCTCATAATAACTCTTCTGAGAATAAAAGAGAATTAACACTAAATCTGTTTATTAGATAATTTTAAACTTTTAGTGATAAATGTAATGACCTATGTCTTGAACCTTAATGTTAGTAAATAGTGAAATATTTGCGAAATACAATCCCGTTTAAATATTTGTTTGTATATTTAAATAGTTGGATCTCTGTTGTTTAATGACGTCAGAACACCTGAAAATCTGGTTGAAATTTGAAACGCATTTAGATTAAAATAACACATAAGTTAATCGTCACAATAACTATATCATACCTGTACCGCGCTAGTAATATGTAATATATGAAACCACACATACAATACTAGGTATATTTTATTTTAAACAAAAAGTAAGCGAACACTATTCAGTTAATTCAATAGATACCTAACCTATGTTTGGTTTGCTACACGACCGTTTTTATATCTACCTTACCAACAATGTTGTCTATTTCTACGTGGCGTTTTTGTTGGTTTTCCGTTTTTTTTTTAAAAAAAGAGTGACGAAGCAGGACTTGTGCCTGATGGTAAGAGCATGCCTGCCACATAACAGCGCAGTGACACGCAGCTATTAGAACGTGAATAGTCCAAATCATTACCTAGCACTGCATTGCGCTCGTCACCCAGATATTATCTGAGATGTTATATCTCTAAACGCTGTAATTTCTCTGGAAACATTGCTCTTTAAACCGGAACACAGTAATGTTTGCAAATTACTGCTTGGCGGTAGAATAACTGGCTAAGGTGTGGTACTTCCCCAGGCAGACTCTGCCAAGAGTCCTACCATTACAACAAGTTTGGTACCTTACAGCTCTTGTATAAAAATGTGTAGTTCGATATTTTCACCATATGCGTAGAGTATTGGCGTAGACAAAACATTATTTCTTCTTTGGTACGCACTGTTTCGCTACGTAAAATTACTACGCGACATTGTAGCGCGCTACGAGCTACATTGCGCTACGAGTTACGTTTGTCGCCATTTTGTTGCAGGGTTAACATGATCATTCGTTTTTATTTAGTTTTAATTCTTTTACTAGGAGTGCCGCGTGATTTTACTCGAGTTATCGTTCCCGTCATTTTTTCACGATGAGTAAGTTAGTAAGCATATGCCCTCGTGACTTAGTGGCAGAGCTACTGCCTGCGAAGCCGAGGGTCGTGGGTTCGATTCCCATCCAGGGCAAATATTTGTGTGATGGATTCAAATGTTTGCACTGAGCCTGGGTATTTCTATGTATATAAGTATTATATCAGCTATCTGGCCGCCATCATAAAAGCTTTGCTTAGTTTGGTGTCAGATGGTGTTGTGTGTGGATTGTCTACCAAAATATTTATTTTTTATAATTTTCATGTGCTACTCCAGACTATAATCTAACTGTGATCAAAATTTCAACTCGTTCCGTTCAAGCGGTCCTACGTGAGTGAGCAACAAATATCCAAACTTTGACATAAATATCACTAGCAGTGCTCCGCGGTTCCACTCACGTTGTTCCCGTTCCCGTTATTTTTCTGAGATGCAAAGTTAATAATTTTATATGTTATTAATAGTTAGTTTAAAAAAATCGACCACGCTGGCCAATTACAGTAACTAATAAAACCTCTATATATATTAGGGTACTTGTTAAAAAATTTTCTTCATCTTTAAAGACAGCAGTACCTAATGAAAAACTAGCAAATCTGCCTCTAGAAAAATACTCAAAGAAGCAAGAAGAAGAAGAAAGGTTGATTGCTAGCTAAATATTGTGAAATTGGCCGTTCTCGTCACTAAGGTACTTCAGCCAAAAAAAAAACTTGCTGATGCTGGAAGTGTACTCCTATTTGCTTGTAGTGCATGCAGTATGCAGAGTAGGCAGTGTATAGAGAGTTCGCATGGCACCACACCAGCTTATAATACCGCTAAACAGTAATGTCACGGTATTCAGATATGAAGGGTAATATTTCCAAAGAATTACAGGGCAAAGTTATAAATCACTTTATTAGCAGCAGTTATTAATAGCAGTTCCGCTACATTAGCGTAAGGATGAAACACCCCAGGGTTTTTAGTGGGTAGGTCGCCTCTGGTGGACAGTCCCACATATCCACAGCGCTGCCCCTGGAGCCGGTGGAATTCCTAAAGAATTTTCCCTGGGAAAAAAAAAAAAAAAAAAAAAAAAAAAAAAATGGTCTATTAAGTTACAGTTGGTCTAGTAAGTTTAGGCTGGTCTACAAGTTACGGTTGTCTAGTAAATTACAGCTAGTCTAATGGTTACGGCTGGTCTATTAACTTACAGTTGGTCTAGTTAGTTATGGCTGGTCTACAAGTTACGGCTGGTCTAATAAATTATAGCTGGTCTATAAGTTACGGCTGGTCTATTAAGTTACAGTTGGTCTAGTAAGTTTAGGCTGGTCTACAAGTTACGGTTGTCTAGTAAATTACAGCTAGTCTAATGGTTACGGCTGGTCTATTAACTTACAGTTGGTCTAGTTAGTTATGGCTGGTCTACAAGTTACGGCTGGTCTAATAAATTATAGCTGGTCTATAAGTTACGGCTGGTCTATTAAGTTACAGTTGGTCTAGTAAGTTTAGGCTGGTCTACAAGTTACGGTTGTCTAGTAAATTACAGCTAGTCTAATGGTTACGGCTGGTTTATTAACTTACAGTTGGTCTAGTTAGTTATGGCTGGTCTACAAGTTACGGCTGGTCTATTAAGTTACAGTTGGTCTAGTAAGTTTAGGCTGGTCTACAAGTTAAGGTTGTCTAGTAAATTACAGCTAGTCTAATGGTTACGGCTGGTCTATTAACTTACAGTTGGTCTAGTTAGTTATGTCTGGTCTACAAGTTACGGCTGGTCTAATAAATTATAGCTGGTCTATAAGTTACGGCTGGTCTATTAAGTTACAGTTGGTCTAGTAAGTTTAGGCTGGTCTACAAGTTACGGTTGTCTAGTAAATTACAGCTAGTCTAATGGTTACGGCTGGTCTATTAACTTACAGTTGGTCTAGTTAGTTATGGCTGGTCTACAAGTTACGGCTGGTCTATTAAGTTACAGTTGGTCTAGTAAGTTTAGGCTGGTCTACAAGTTACGGTTGTCTAGTAAATTACAGCTAGTCTAATGGTTACGGCTGGTCTATTAACTTACAGTTGGTCTAGTTAGTTATGGCTGGTCTACAAGTTACGGCTGGTCTAATAAATTATAGCTGGTCTATAAGTTACGGCTGGTCTATTAAGTTACAGTTGGTCTAGTAAGTGTAGGCTGGTCTACAAGTTACGGCTGGTCAACTAAGTTACAGTTGATCTTAGTAAATTATGGCTGGTCTACAAGTTACGTAAGTCTATTAAGTTAGGTAAGTTGGTTCTTTTGCGAAAAGACGGGCGTCCATCAGAATCTCCCTCGGCGTACCGCCCTATTGTGTTGCTGGACGAAGCAGACAAACTATTTGAACGCATAATAGCTAGTCGTCTCGTCCAACACTTAGAAGGGGTTGGGCCAAACTTGTCGGACCAGCAATTCGGTTTCCGAGTAGGTCGATCCACGATTGAGGCAATCAAACGTATCAAAATCCTCTCAGATGAGGCGATTTCACGGGGTAGCGTGGTGATGGCGGTGTCTCTTGACATCGCCAACGCTTTCAATACGTTGCCGTGGGCCTGCATAGAGGAGGCACTAAAGTACCATAAAGTGCCTCTCTACCTAAACCGAATCATTGGGTCCTACCTCTCTGAAAGATTTGTGTGTTATGTTGGACGGGAAAGTCGATTATTGCGTAGGGAGATGTCATATGGTGTGCCACAGGGGTCAGCATTGGGCCCAACGCTATGGAACATTGGTTACGACTGGGTGTTAAGAGGAGTTCTCAATCCGGGCGCGAATGTGACCTGCTACGCAGATGACACACTTGTGACGGCCCGGGGCGAGACCTTGGAGGAAGCTGCCCGTCTTGCCACAGAGTCAGTGGAGAGCACGATATCAAAGATAGAGATGTTGGGACTCCGGGTGGGGCTGGAAAAGTCTGAGGTCATGGTATTCCACGGGCCTCGTAAGGCACCTCCGCAGGGTTCTCATATCACTATCCGAGGGGTGAGCATCGCGGTGAAGTCCACGATGAAATATCTTGGACTTCACCTCGATTCTAGGTGGAACTTTCAGGAACACTTTAGTTTACTTGTGCCCCGATTGATGAGAACAGCAGGTGCTCTCAAGCGCCTACTGCCTAATCTTGGTGGTCCGAGGGCTGGCAGTCGCCGCCTCTATCTCGGAGTGGTTCGGTCCATGGCACTATACGGGGCATCTATATGGGTGGATGCCCTAAATAACCGAACAGCTGCCCTTCTACGACGGCCACAGAGAGCAATGGCTATTGGGGTGATTCGGGGATACCGAACGATATCCGGTGAAGCGGCGTGCCTATTGGCAGAATCGCCTCCATGGGACCTGGAAGCGGAGATCAATTCGAACATGTACATGTGGCGAATGGAACTTCGCAACAGGGGACAACGGTTGACGACACGGGAAATACAAATTTTGAAGTACCGCGCTCGACTCCTTATGTTAGTAGAATGGAAGGAGCGACTGGCCCACCCTAAGGCTGGAAGCTGGACTGTTGAGGCTGTTCAGCCCGTCCTTGAGGGCTGGCTGAACAGGGCGCATGGGTCGCTTACTTTCCGGCTTGTGCAGGTGCTCACCGGTCATGGCTGCTTTGGGAAGTACTTGTGCCGCATAGCCGGGAGGGAACCGACGACCATGTGCCATCACTGCAGCTGCGGGGAGGACACAGCTCAGCATACACTGCAGGAATGCCCAGCATGGGCAGAAGAGCGGCGAGTCCTCGTCGCAGCTGTAGGAAGTGATCTCTCGCTTCCGGCACTGATCACATCAATGGTCGAATGCGAGAGATCATGGGAGGCGGCTGTTTCGTTCTGCGAACAAGTTATGTTCCAGAAGGAAACAGCCGAGCGTGAACGGGAGATCATAACCGATCTTCCAATGCGTCAGCGTCGTCCTGGGCGTCGGAGGAGAATTTACCACGCTCTCCTTCAACCTCCATGAAAAGGGGCCTTGGGCGATGGGTTCGAGGGGGTCCATTGCTCGACGACAGTAGCTCCTGAGGTGGCGCGCGCGGTGTTTCCACGCGCCTCTCAAGAAAAGACAGAGGACAATATACTCCTACACAAGGACGTGTCTTAGAAGACAAACGCTGACGGGGCCGCGGTTGGTTACGAAAGTGTTCCCGCAGTTCCGCTACATTAGCGTAAGGATGAAACACCCCAGGGTTTTTAGTGGGTAGGTCGCCTCTGGTGGACAGTCCCACATATCCACAGCGCTGCCCCTGGAGCCGGTGGAATTCCTAAAGAATTTTCCCTGGGAAAAAAAAAAAAAAAAAAAAAAAAAAAAAATGGTCTATTAAGTTACAGTTGGTCTAGTAAGTTTAGGCTGGTCTACAAGTTACGGTTGTCTAGTAAATTACAGCTAGTCTAATGGTTACGGCTGGTCTATTAACTTACAGTTGGTCTAGTTAGTTATGGCTGGTCTACAAGTTACGGCTGGTCTAATAAATTATAGCTGGTCTATAAGTTACGGCTGGTCTATTAAGTTACAGTTGGTCTAGTAAGTTTAGGCTGGTCTACAAGTTACGGTTGTCTAGTAAATTACAGCTAGTCTAATGGTTACGGCTGGTTTATTAACTTACAGTTGGTCTAGTTAGTTATGGCTGGTCTACAAGTTACGGCTGGTCTATTAAGTTACAGTTGGTCTAGTAAGTTTAGGCTGGTCTACAAGTTACGGTTGTCTAGTAAATTACAGCTAGTCTAATGGTTACGGCTGGTCTATTAACTTACAGTTGGTCTAGTTAGTTATGGCTGGTCTACAAGTTACGGCTGGTCTAATAAATTATAGCTGGTCTATAAGTTACGGCTGGTCTATTAAGTTACAGTTGGTGTATGATAATTTAGCCAGAAATTACCGTCTCGGGGCCCATCAGCAAGACCTTAATACAAATTAAATGCCGTTATGTCGATTTTAACTTTTCACCCCCACAATATCTATAACATTAACACTTACTTGTGCTTCCCGGCGTCGCTCAAGTCCGGTTTGATCGATGGGAAAACAGGGAACGGAAACACAAGGGAAAATAGGGAATCGCAAACCAGACTAGCTTCCGTAGATCTCTCGTCCGTCCAGACAACGATCCTGCGTTGGAGAAAGGTGGCCGATCCCGCAGCCCGCTTTCACTCTGTGGTCTTCCAGCACCAATCCAGAGTGTTCCAATAATTAATAGCCTCTTCCTGTAGCACTATTACGTTACGTACGTTTTTATCACCAGAAAAACACCAGAATCATATAAAACGCGTCGTTTCGTTCCAGCGAAAAAAAGACAACGGTAAAAGTGACAGCCGGCGACCACAGACACACGCTAGATTTCGATGGCCGATATAATGTTGCCCGATTATACGGAACAAAACCCCCGACCAATTGAACTCCTGTTCAATTTTAGAAACTAGTATTTAGCAGTATCCGGACCCCAAATAAAAAGGAAATTCCCAACTTTGACCCGAAAGTGGAAATCAAACCAAAAAAAACACTTTACCAAAAATAGTAATAAAATTAAATTAAATTTTAACCTTGAAAACACGTATATCTAATAAAGAGGCAAGCGTGCCAGAGAGGACACCGCGCGCTGAAGTCTGGAACCAGAAACCAGAATCTCCGCCACGCGGGGTGTGCCATCAGTACCAGATATCAATTTTAAAATACGTCCCCTACGCCAGAGTAGGGGGGCCAAATTTGCCTCTTTTAATAATACTAAGTCCCCTTCCCGAGGGGCCTCCGTCCTATCTGTCCATTTTACCCGTTGTTGCAACAGATGCAAGTACTCGGCCGACCAGCGCCTCCAGAAGTCTTGACTTATTTGCTGCAATAACTGAAAACGGGACAGGCGTCCGGGGCGCTCATCCTTCCAGGGATACTCCGGCAACGCGGTTAAAGGCTGACCGATCAAGAAGTGACCCGGCGTCAAGACTTCTAGATCGTTAGGGTCAGGCGAGATTGGACAGAGAGGACGGGAATTAAGCACTGCCTCCACGCGGCATAGTACCGTGACTAACTCTTCCCAAGTTAACACGGTCTCCCCGATGACACGGCGGAGATGAGTTTTAGCAGACTTCACCGCAGCCTCAAAAATTCCTCCCCAGTGAGGACAGGCTGGCACACTAAATTGCCAGCTGATTCCCCGCTGGGCGAGAGCCAGACTTAAACTATTATTACCAGAATTTAAAAAATTATTAACTTCGCGTAAATAATTCGCCGCCCCTCGATAATTTGTGCCATTGTCCGAACGTATTAAAGAGGGTACTCCTCTTCGCGCTACAAAGCGATCCAGCGCCGCGACAAAGGCCTCCGTAGACAGCGCAGAGACCAGCTCCAGGTGGACTGCTTTGGTGGCCAAACACACAAAGACGCACAGGTAGGCTTTAACGACCTTGGCGTTACGCAACGTCGATGACTTGACCGAGAAGGGCCCAGCGAAGTCCGTTCCGACCCCGTCGAACGGCCTCGAGGGAGAAATCCTATCCGGAGGAAGATCTCCCATCATGGGCTGCATAGTAGACGCCTTGAGCCTATAACAAGGGACACATCTAAACAGCACCTTTCGGACCGCCCTGCGAGCCGACAAGATCCAGAATTCACGCTGCAACACAGCGAGAAGCGCGCCACATCCAGCGTGCGCGTTACCGATATGCCGATCGGTGATCAGCAGGTCCACCAGAGGACCTCCTTTCGGTAGCAACAGGGGGTGCCTGCTGCCGTACGGCAGGTTGGCTTTCCGGAGCCGACCTCCTACGCGCAGAAGACCATCCTCATCTGTGAAAGGGTTCAACTTGGCGACCGCACCCTTCAAGCGAGCGCGTCCGCAGCGCAGCGCCTCAAGTTCCGTCGGAAACCTCTCACCCTGCACCAGCCGAATGAGGTGCAGCAAGGAACTCCGACGCTCCTCCACAGTGGCGATCTGGTCACTCCTCCTCTGACGAGGGTGACGACAGTTGTGGATGAAGCGTTTAATCCAGCTAGTTACCCCCAACAACTTATCCAGCTTGCTGTAACGACCCGTCAACCAGTCAGGGTCTGGGGGCACTTCCGCCACAATCGCATGCACGCGGACTCCGGGCAGCTCCGCTCACTCCGAGTCCGCGCCGAGAGCTGGCCAGGAAGCTTCTGGCTCCCGCAGCCAGTCCGGACCCCACCATAAGGGGTGATCAACTAGCTCCGGCGCGGAACAGCCGCGCGAAGCACAGTCAGCGGGGTTCAACTCACCCGGGACATGTCTCCAAACCATGTCCAGTCCAATGTTTTGGACTTGGGAAACCCGATTTCCCACAAAGGTCTCCAAGGTGTGAGGGGCTGCTCTTAACCAGGCAAGCACGACCTGACTGTCAGACCACGCATAGACATTCCGGATGTCTATCGAGGTGGACAGTTCCTGATATACATGCTTGAGCAGCCGAGCAAGTAATGTGGCTCCGCTCAATTCCAGTTTCGGAATGGTGAGTCGTGTCCTGATAGGAGCTACCTTGCTCTTCCCCAATAAGAGCGTGACATTGACGTGGCCTCCAGCGTCAACTGTACGCAAGTACACAGATGCGGCATAGCCCAGCTCGGACGCATCACAGAACCCGTGCAGGCTGATCCGGCTACAGCCTGGTGGCAGAATGCGACGGGGCAACGCCACTCGATTGACCGTTTCGAGGTCAGATATTAAACGAAGCCAAGTGTTAAGCGAGTCTCCGACCAGGGGGTCGTCCCAGGAGACCTTTAGAGTCCAAAGTCGCTGTAACAGACACTTGGCTGCGAACAGAACCGGACTGATCCAACCGTTTGGATCAAACATCCTGGCGATGGTGGACAAAACCGTCCGTTTTGTCCACGCGCGTGTGGCCTCCAGCGCCACCCGAAAGGTGAAGATGTCAGCAACCGGTTGATACTGCATGCCCAGAACCGCAATCCCGTGCGGATCGTCACCTTCCTCGAAGAGCCCCGGATCCTGCTGGTGATCGTCCGGGATACCAGCCAGGACGTTGGGGTCGTTAGAGAGCCATTTCCGAAGCTCATAGCCTCCAGATGCGAGAAGCTCTGTAAGCTCATCCCGGAGCAACAGAGCTTCCTCCACCGTCTGCGCGCCAGTTCAAACGTCGTCCACGTACAGGTCGCGTTCCAGAACTGCGGCTGCACGTGGGTACCGAGCCCGTTCTTGCTCCGCCAACTCCAGCAGTGAGCGGATCGCAATGAAGGGGCTTGATCTCAACCCATAGGTGTTGGTGTTCAACTCATACACCATCATAGGGTCCTGAGGACTTTCCCGCCAGAGGATCAACTGGAACCTCCTGTCCTCGGGGTGTATGACCGTTTGTCGGAACATCATACGGATGTCCGCTCCCAACACCACCTGATGCCTACGGAAATTCAGGATGATGTCTACAATATCCCGATGTAGCTTCGGTCCAGCGTGGAGGCACTGGTTCAGTGACACTCCTGTCGAAGTCGGAGCGGATCCATCGAACACCGTCCTGAGTTTGCCCGTCGACGCCTTCAAAACGGCGTGATGAGGCAAAAAGTAGTGGTCCATGGTCGACCAGTCGTCGCGAGCCGGAGACATGTGGCCCAGTGCCTCATACTCCCTCATGAACTCGATGTACTTTTCCCGAAGTACAGGATCTCGAGCCATGCGTCGCTCCATGGACCTGAGCCTTTTTTCGGCCAGTGATCGAGACTGGCCCAGACGCGGGGGGTTATCCCGGAAGGGCAGCCTAGTCTCCAATCGCCCAGAGACCATTCTCCGAGTGTGAGCCTGATAAAAATTCTCACACTCCACGTGCTCGGGATCCAGCCGAGACACGGTAGGCGGCTCTTCGATCTCCCAGAACTTCTGCATGATCTGAGCGAGGGCCGTTCCCGTAAAGGAAGCCTGATTCGACTGCTGCCACTCATCCACCATTCCCAAAATGGCGTTCCCGTAGATGGTGGGCAGCGCCATAAGCGAAGACTGATCCAGCAGTCTAGGCTTGCCGTTCATGATGTAACCCAGTACATCAGAACCCAACAAAAGGTCTACCGGACCCGCCATCCCGAAGCGGGGATCCGCCAACCTGAGACCCTTAGTACAGGACAAAAGATCCGGATCTATGTCCGCCTGAGGAAGCCAACCGACTACCGAATCCATGACGGTGGCCCTGACCGCAATCCTTTCCGAATAGGAATGTACGGACGAGAAGGAGAGGCGGGTCTGTCCAGCCGACCGCACCTCTGTGTTCCCGACTCCCCGCAACGGAGTCGGTGACGGAAACCTAGCCAGGCCCAGGCGATGAGCAACCCGGGTTGTTAAAATGCACCCCTGGGACCCTGTGTCCAAGAGCGCTCGTATCCGGACGTAGTCGCCTCTTGGACCCCAAACCCTTAACCAGAGGGTGGGCAGCAGGACCACCGGTTGATCCTGTGCCAAGGGAACGGAGGCTAGTCATTCCCTCCGAGGCTCGTCCGAACCCGTCGGACTACAGGGCCCAGCCCAATATGGCTGCCGAGTGCAAAGGGCCATCGGAGGGGGGGCATATCCAGCTGCCCTGCCGTACCTAAAGTAGGGCGGGTGATAATCCAGCCTCGGGTGCTCATGGAGGGGAGGCGTGTACGCCCTCCATTCTATGGGTCGCGGATCCAGCGGCGGAGAAGGATAACGCTGGGGAGGTGGCCCCCGTGGTGACTCCGGTATCACCCTTCCACCTCTCCAGTTCGCCCGCGTCCGCGCGGGCTGTGAGGTCGGTGACCGAGCCGCGTGCAGGACGCCCCTTGTTGGGCTGCCCGGTGCTGCCGTGGGTTGGGGTGGAGGGGGTGTGCTCCACGCTGTAGCCACTTCATGGTTGTACAAGGCGTGGCTCTGCGTGGGAGCGCCCCCGCCCGTGGAGGGCCCCCTCCCTGAGGGCTGTCGACCAGCACCATCGCTCCTGACGCACAAGAGCTGATGGTGTGGTCCCCCACACCCAGGACACGGCCGTGCCGTGGGGCAGTCATTGTACAGATGACCCCCCAGGCACCCGTAGCACCGACGCAACCGCCGAACGATCCCTCGTCGTTCGGAGGTCGTCCGCGCAAGCAGGGCCGGACACTGCACCAGCGCGTGAAGCTGGCCACAGTTCGTTCACTCCTGCTCCGACGCACTCGTCACCGTCGCCGTCCGCTTCACCGCACCCTGAGTGCGGGGATTGGTAGGTCGCGGTCCTGTTCCGGCAGGGCCACGAGCTGACGCGGCGGGCTGTGCCTCCTGAGGCGCCGACTCTGCCATCCTCGCCTCCCACTCCAGGACCCGAAGTAGCTCCTCAAACGTGGGGAAGACCTTCGGGTTGCCGTGAAGGCCCCTTTCCCGCTCGAACCGGGCGCGCAACTCCAGCGGCACCTTGCCCAGCAGGATGTGGACCAGCAGGAACGACCAGTGTTCTACTGGCAGTCCCAAGCTGCGCAAGGCGTTGTACGCCACCTTCACGGGCGTGAGGATTAGCGGCCGCAACTGAGACCTCTCAGTCACCTTCGGCAGCCCCAGTATTTGGGACACGTGAGCGTCGGCGAGGAGCCGAGGGTTTTTAACCTCGTTTCCAGCAACTCCATCGCCGTGCCGAAGTTGTCGTCGTCCAGCTCCAGATGCTGGACCAGGGAGAGTGCCTCACCCTCCAGTGACGTGCGGAGATAGGCCAGTTTCTCCGCCTTCGTCAGATCCGTGCGTGAATCCACGAGAGAGGCGAACATACTCCGGAAGCCGCTCCACTCTCGCAGGTTCCCTGTGAACCTGGGCAAGTCCAGGGTGGGAAGGCGTCCCACTACACCCGAACCCGCATTCCTGATGACGGGTCCCGAGTTCGCCCTTCCCTGACGAGACCTCTCCAGCTGGCGAACCCCTTCGGAGACCTCGTCGTAGACATCCAGGATGCGCCGCATGTCCGCCTCGATCCTCTCCATCTGCTCCTCAGGTGGAGACGGCCTTGCATCCCGCAGCGATCCTGCACTCCTCTCAGCGACCTCCAGGCGCCTGTCGAGCTGTTCTGCCCTATTTAGCAGCGCCTCCTCCCGGTCTCTCCGGCCGACCAATCCTTGTAAGGATTCGAACCACCGGAGCTGGTTGGCCAAATCCGAAGCCATTTTTAAATTTAAATTTAAACTTTAAATTAACCTAAGTTCGGACAATGTCACAACAAATATCGAATACAACAATATATCCGCAACCCAAACAACCGGATACCACTTAATACTAATTTCCCGACAGTTTGGGGAGAAATTATACGCTGGTATTACAATATTTAATCTTGGCTGAATGACTCGGTAACCAAGTTCGTGAACTACCAACCTAAGCACACAAAACAATATCTGAACTACTCACTTTTTTTCCAGAAAAATGAAAAGTACTAAATATATTATGGGGGTATATTCACGACAACCACGCTCTTTCTACCAAAAAATGTATGATAATTTAGCCAGAAATTACCGTCTCGGGGCCCATCAGCAAGACCTTAATACAAATTAAATGCCGTTATGTCGATTTTAACTTTTCACCCCCACAATATCTATAACATTAACACTTACTTGTGCTTCCCGGCGTCGCTCAAGTCCGGTTTGATCGATGGGAAAACAGGGAACGGAAACACAAGGGAAAATAGGGAATCGCAAACCAGACTAGCTTCCGTAGATCTCTCGTCCGTCCAGACAACGATCCTGCGTTGGAGAAAGGTGGCCGATCCCGCAGCCCGCTTTCACTCTGTGGTCTTCCAGCACCAATCCAGAGTGTTCCAATAATTAATAGCCTCTTCCTGTAGCACTATTACGTTACGTACGTTTTTATCACCAGAAAAACACCAGAATCATATAAAACGCGTCGTTTCGTTCCAGCGAAAAAAAGACAACGGTAAAAGTGACAGCCGGCGACCACAGACACACGCTAGATTTCGATGGCCGATATAATGTTGCCCGATTATACGGAACAGTTGGTCTAGTAAGTTTAGGCTGGTCTACAAGTTACGGTTGTCTAGTAAATTACAGCTAGTCTAATGGTTACGGCTGGTCTATTAACTTACAGTTGGTCTAGTTAGTTATGGCTGGTCTACAAGTTACGGCTGGTCTAACAAATTATAGCTGGTCTATAAGTTACGGCTGGTCTATTAAGTTACAGTTGGTCTAGTAAGTTTAGGCTGGTCTACAAGTTACGGTTGTCTAGTAAATTACAGCTAGTCTAATGGTTACGGCTGGTCTATTAACTTACAGTTGGTCTAGTTAGTTATGGCTGGTGTACAAGTTACGGCTGGTCTAACAAATTATAGCTGGTCTATAAGCTACGGCTGGTCTATTTAGTTACAGTTGGTCTAGTAAGTTTAGGTGGGTCAACTAAGTTACAGTTAATCTAGTAAATTATGGCTGGTCAACTTAGTTACAGTTGGTCTATAAGTTACGGCTGGTCTATTAAGTTACAGTTGGTCTTGTAAGTTACGGCTGGTCTATTAAGTTACAGTTGGTCTAGTAAGTTTGGGCTGGTCTACAAGTTACGGTTGTCTAGTAAATTACAGCTAGTCTAATGGTTACGGCTGGTCTATTAACTTACAGTTGGTCTAGTTAGTTATGTCTGGTCTACAAGTTACGGCTGGTCTAATAAATTATAGCTGGTCTATAAGTTACGGCTGGTCTATTAAGTTACAGTTGGTCTAGTAAGTTTAGGCTGGTCTACAAGTTACGGTTGTCTAGTAAATTACAGCTAGTCTAATGGTTACGGCTGGTCTATTAACTTACAGTTGGTCTAGTTAGATATGGCTGCTCTACAAGTTACGGCTGGTCTAATAAATTATAGCTGGTCTATAAGTTACGTCTGGTCTATTAAGTTACAGTTGGTCTAGTAAGTTTAGGTGGGTCAACTAAGTTACAGTTAATCTAGTAAATTATGGCTGGTCAACTAAGTTACAGTTGGTCTAGTAAGTTTAGGCTAGTCTACAAGTTACGGTTGTCTAGTAAATTACAGCTAGTCTAATGGTTACGGCTGGTCTATTAACTTACAGTTGGTCTAGTTAGTTATGTCTGGTCTACAAGTTACGCTGGTCTAATAAATTATAGCTGGTCTATAATTTACGGCTGGTCTATTAAGTTACGGTTGGTCTAGTAAATTTAGGCTGGTCTACAAGTTATGGCTGGTCAACTAAGTTACAGTTGATCTTAGTAAATTATGGCTGGTCTACAAGTTACGGCTGGTCTATTAAGTTACAGTTGGTCTAGTAAGTTATGGCTGGTCTACAAGTTACGGCTGGTCTAGTAAATTATAGCTGGTCTATAAGTTACGGCTGGTCTATTAAGTTACAGTTGGTATAGTAAGTTATGGCTGGTCTACAAGTTACGGCTGGTCTAGTAAACCACGGCTGGTGTAGTCAGAAAAACGGTAACTGCTGACTCGGAGCTGGTCCAAATTGCGTACCACTACCATTTCGTAAGCGTAATGCCGCTAACTTAAAAATGGCGAAGGAAAACACATTTTCGAGAGTTTTAATCAAAGAGTATTTATAACCTTTATAGTTTTAATCAAAGAATATAATACAAAGAGTAGGTATATAAGTTTTTGAAGTGAAAACTTCTTTTGGCGCGCCTAGACAGATTTTCGTGGGCTGGGAATTGAATTCTAGCGTCACGCTCGGGTATGATTTGGTAGTTAGTAGTTAGTTTATTTTATTTTAGTTAGTAGTTTATTTAGTATCAGTATTGCACCCGTGCGAAGCCGGGGCGGGTCGCTAGTGCTGAATAAATATATGTATGATACAAACTCATAATACAATAGTTGATACAAAAACTGTTTGTCGTAATATTATTGGGCAGTATCGTTGACACCCTTACGCAACGTACGGAACCCTATAAAGGTACGAGTAACTATGGAAATCGTGACAAATCACATTTCGCCCCTCGCAAAAAAATTGTCGTTAACCTTATCGATTTCGTTTGAAATGAAACCAGAGGCTGTGCGGTTAATTTATTATTGTGATACGCGCAACGAACGTTTCATAGGGCCCCCGGATCATTTATCTTTTTCACTTTACAAGGGCGTGACTGGACGGTTTACATTTTAATTTACCCAGAGGTTTTAATATGCGGTGAGAGCACCGCGCTAAGACTTTAACATCGGCATATCATCTATACTAATATTATGAAGCTGCAGAGGGTTTTTGTTTTAGAGCGCTAATATCAGGAACTACTACTACTACACCGATTGCAAATATTCTTTTTAAACACATTTGCTCGTAAAGGGTCTCCTATTGCAACAATTTCTGCGTATTAATGTAACGTACTTGTGCGGTAATGTAATGTAAAATGCACGGTTTCAAAATGTTCCGTCTAAAATGAACGGTACTTTTTTAAATCTCAGTAAAGAGTTTTTATGTCAGAACAAGTGGTTCGTTAATTTAATTAATTTTGACCATAAATTACAACAATGTATCTATAACAAGAAACAACAATATTAATTTACTTTATTACTAATGGCATACTGGCTGGTTCTGTGCCGTTGCTTAAAAAAATAAAGGCACCGATGCGCGCGCATTGCTAATCTGTGAACAACTGAACAAGTAAATATTATTCGGCACCCTTTCTTTCGCCGTATTGTTTTTATTTGAAAATGTCGTGAGAGATTTATTTATTTCCTCGCAAATATGTTATTAAACGTCGTATGACATACGTGCGCTTTGATAATTACAGCCTCTGCTAATAATTAGCAATAATGCCTCGTCTGGAATTTTATTATCAACTAAGAGCACTTATATCATAATGTACTATTGTAGTTTGAATTTATGTGATCCGTGAGTGCTGACTGCGAGTAAGCTATATATTATGTATCACGGGCGGGTGCAGGGTGGATCGCTAGTCGTCGCTAATATATAAAGATAGACAGATAGGCTTATTTACTTGAGCACAATACAACGAAGAGGTTTGACTATACTTTTGTGATACGAACATTTGGGCTGTTGAATTCGTTGTTTAGTGGGTATTTCCTGAAGGGTATAATCTTGATGATTTCAAATCGCGAATGATTATATTTCGCTATAATGGGAACAGGAACCACGCGGGTAAAACCATGGAACGCGGCTAGTATATGATATGTTGTATTTACAATAATTAATTATAATAGCTACGTATCTGCCATGACTTAGTTGTTAGTGAATCTGCTCACTGAGCCATTATAGGTTGAAATTTCAATTAAGCGAGTAGCCAAAAAAGTAATGAAAACCCGTAATAAAAATAATATCCTACTAATATTATAAATTTCAATGTATGGATGTTTGTATATTTGGATGTTTGTTGCTCAATCACGTCCTAACGTATAAATGGATCGGGCTGAAATTTGGAACACAGATAGATTATAGTCTGGAAGAACACATACCTAGGCTACTTTTATCCAGGAAAACAACGGGTACAACGGGAACGGGAACTACGCGGGTAACACCGCGGGGCGCTGCTAGTAGTTGATAATATAACCGCTCTAGCTCTGGCTCGTTTCTGAGGCAGAGAATAGTCATTATCACTATTCAGCGAGGCAACGCAGCCAGCGATTTTGGTACATTTGCACTAGGAATTATTCCAGATGAGTTATTTTAGTAAATGACTTTGTGTACATGTATTTTAATTATATTTTGATTTGACATGTAATCGTATTATATTGATGTTGATATAACAGAATAACTCACAGAGGATAATTTAATTCAGACGAAATTGTAGGTAGCTGATAATTCTCAACTGCTGCCCTTTCCAAATGTCACATAAATATTGTAGGTAATATTAGAATTGAAATATTCCTTTACGAGAAACTGTGTTTGTGCCTATTTATAATTAGTCGTCGTTTTTCAAACTTTAACTCAAAACGGTTGCAATCAAATGCTGTAAAAAAATTGAGTATTGTCAAATTGATACATATTTACATTTTATACGTTCGCAACGTCTATGACGGAGCTATTGGAATAAGTAGAGTCCGAATCATTACCTAGCACTGCACTTGGCGCTCTCTATGACCTGCAATTTATCTAGAATCATCACCCTTCAAACCGAAACACAGTGATGTTTGCACATTACTGCTTGGCGGTAGATTAACTGGCAAAAGTACTTTTCTATAAACGGACTCTGCTAAGTCAGTCGTTTGCTTTTATTTAAAAAAAACAAAATTAAAATTTTTGATTTACCCCCGGCTACCTTGGATTTCATTTGATACCCATATCAAGGTAGGTTGTGAAGAAATATTTTATCCGCCATTTTGTGAAAGCGGCCATCTTGAATCGATATCAACCAAACATAGCGAAAAACCACCGCAAAATAAACTGGCTTTCAAATAATAAAAACTGCATTGAAATCGGTCCATCCGCTTGAGAACTACGCGTCACAGGCAGACATCAAAGTCAAACTTACAACACCTCTCTTTTTGGTCGGAGGTTAAACATATTTAAAAATGATATCATCTTTGGGGATTATACACAAAATAATTCCATTTCCCACAACATACACATATTTCGCGGGATTTTTAATATAAACTTACGTCGCGTACGGTCATGATAAGCGGAGCTTAGTATTCTCGGCTGGAATTAAAATGTGTGTCAGCAAAATAATTTTAGAGGAACTTTCGTGCTACATTTATATGAACGAAATTAGTTTGGCTCAGACGGTTAGTTGCATCATGTCTTCTTAGCTTAGAGTAAATTGTGTTTTTGAGAAGTATAATGTGATCTGAGTTGCACTACTCCATTTATTAAAGCGAAAATTTATTAATGCCTCTTTGGTGCAAGAAAATCTTACAAAGGGTTTTTAGTGATCATTCTGCATCCTATTATTAGGGGATAATTAAGATCATTAAATACATCAACTTTTGTTCTACAGTATATAAAACATCACATATTTTGTTCCCATACAAAATAAAACAGTGTATTTGCCCGGTCTACAAGCATCGAACTCTTTGTAACGAGAGCCCGCGCTTCTACCGCCTAACGAAAAACGCTTTGATGCTTTGGCATTGCCGTCTCTTTCATTTCAAGCTAGAAGAAAAAAGACAGCAATATCAAAGCGTCAAAGCGTTTTTCGTTAGGAGGTAGACGCCCCGCTCTCGATAATCGATGTGCAGAAGTGAATAAACAGTAAACAGCCCCTAAACAGTACCTACTAGAGAAGACAACAAATACAATTTGTTTTAGTCATGTATTGAGTTTTAACAAAAGTTGTAGAACAAAACTTGTTTTTTAAACATACAGAGCCCTTAAACAGATGCAGGCTGATAACCAGTAACCCAGTATAAGGGATTCATTTTGTCCCACTAACTAGCCAGCTCTGTGTTATACTCTTATGTAATGTCCGTCTTAAAGGAGAGGTATGCGACAAGTTTTCAGCTTGGCTCAAACACCAACCCAAAAATTGGGGTCAGCGCTCGGAATATTATGAGTCTAACCAACATGGTAGTGCAGCGGCGCCGGCGCAGCGTTGATGGAGCAGCGGAGCAGTATTCATGCATTAGACACTTTATGGGTTAATGAAATCTTGTGAGTTGGCTTTATTGTATATGTCGTATGTATAAATGGCAATGTACTGTGCAAAGTAAGTTATAAGGATTGCCGTAAGAAATGAAAACTTGTAACTAAACAACTTATAAAATGGATGTTATTTAGCATTTTAGTATTACCACTAATGTTGCACAATTACGTTAACTTAACTTAACATAACTGATAAACAATTTTTTTATAGTATAGAGTGACACGACGGGCAGGACATGTGCCTGATGGTAAGTAATATGCCTGCCCATAATAGCACAGTGACACAGCTATTTTTACATGAAGAGTCCTAATCATTACCTAGCACGTACCGGATTCTTCGCCCGGAGATATAAGGTGTTTTATCTCTTATCCCAGTAATGTATCTGGAAACATTGCCCTTCAAACCGAAACATAGTCATATTTGCACACTTCTGCTTGGCGGCAGAATAACTGGAAAAAGTGTGGTACTTCCACAGGTGAGCTTACTACTACCACAATTATAGTAACGGACAAAATGCGATCGTGCAACGAGCACTCGCACAGTTACATCCATCCCAAAAGCGTCAAGTCCTTCTATACTGCTCCGCTGCACTTCCACTACGTCGTTACATTAGCGTGTCGAAAACGTGAGCCCACAAGATTTTTCCAACTAAAAAGAGCCCAATGTGTCTAAAGAAGTTTTAACTTCAAAAAACGTACCTTTGACGTAACAAGTAACTTTATACTTATTTAAATTGTATATCGTGAAAGAACAAAGAGAGTTAAACGATTGTTCAATTTGCTAACTTGTATAAAGTCTAACTTGGAAGTTTGTTAGTTAACTCTGCATTAGAGCGAAGCCAGTTTGCGAAGCGCAGGCTGTCTCGCCCTCGTATGAGTACGTCTCAAACTCAACTAATCGTCTTTGTATTACGAGTACATGAACTACCTTTGGCATCGAACTCCACTTCAAGTATTTAAAGAATCGTTTAATTTTAAATAACAAGTTACTGTTCTCGATTTTGTTCTCGAAGGAAAGATGTTTTAAGTAACTTTGACATGCTTTTGAAACCTTTTATCACGTGTTCACTAAATGTTTTATCTGTTATCTGTATATAATGTTTATTTTTCTATTTCTTCATTCTGTTTTGATCAGCGGAACATGAACAGTTATTATTTTGTTTTGTCCCCAAATGAAAGAAAATTGATAAAGGCTTGTTAATAAAGGCTCTGCCCGTAAAAAAAATGAAAGACTAATTTATCTACAAATTTTAGTAAAGTCGAAATCAAAGTACTTCATTAATAAATTTACAATTTACACGTCAATAAATAAAAAATAAAAACAAAAGAATGAGCATACAAATAGGGTACCGGACTGGGTCAAAAATACACCATCCTAATTAGTCCGTCAGCTAGATCATGGAAAAATATTAGACACGTATTTTTTGTTTTTTCATAATATTAATAAAGTAGCCAAGTGCGAGTTGGACTCGCCCATGAAGGGTTCCGTTGCAGCAAGTAACATAATATACATAGTACACATAGTTCTTGTAGTTCGTTGTAACTTTGATCGAAGTTTCAATAATAGTGCATTTATGACGTACTAAAAAAAACTACTCATCAGATCGAGTTCAAACTAATTTTCGTTGGTAGTTTACATGGTAATGTACATCATATATTTTTTTTAGATTTTTCATTCTCTTACTTTAGAAGTTAGAGGGGGGGGGACACACATTTTACCACTTTGAAAGTGTCTCTCGCGCAAGTTGTTCAGTGTAGACGAAAATGATGTTAGAAACTTCAACATCATTTTAGAAGACCTATCGATAGACACCTCACACGTGTAGGTTTGATGAAAAAAAATTTGTTGAGTTTCAGTTCTCAGTATGGGGGGCAACCCAAATTTTTCATTTTTTTTTAATGTTTTTGTTCAAATCTTAATGCGGTTCACAGAATACATCTACTGACCAAGTTTCAACAGTGTAGTTCTCATAGTTTCGGCAAAAAGTGGCTGTGACATACGGACGGACAGACAGACAGACAGACAGACAGACAGACATGACGAATCTATAAGGGTTCCGTTTTTACGTTTTACGGAACCCTAAAAATCGTCAAAGATATAGACCATCAAACTTCGACAGTGGGGGGTCGCGACGTCAGTCGTGAGTTAAAATCGTACTCACAAGTGACGTCACACGAAACTTTGAAGCGCTGTATCTTCGTCAATTTTTGTTTGTGAAACAAAAGAAATAAAGTAGCCAAGTGCGAGTTGGACTCGCCCATGAAGGGTTCCGTTCCAGCAAGTAACATAATATACATAGTACACATAGTTCTTGTAGTTCGTTGTAACTTTGATCGAAGTTTTAATAATAGTGTATTTATGACGTACTAAAAAAAAACTACTCATCAGATCGAGTTCAAACTAATTTTCGTTGGTAGTTTACATGGTTATGTACATCATATATTTTTTTTAGTTTTTTCATTCTCTTACTTTAGAAGTTAGAGGGGGGGGGACACACATTTTACCACTTTGGAAGCGTCTCTCGCGCAAGTTATTCAGTGTAGACAAAAATTATTTTAGAAACCTCAACATCATTTTTGAAGACCTATCGATAGACACCCCACACGTGTAGGTTTGATGAAAAAAAAATTTTTGAGCTTCTGTTCTCAGTATGGGGGGCACCCCTAATTTTTGTTTTTTTTTAAAACTTTTGTAAAAATCTTAATGCGGTTCACAGAATACATCTACTTACCAAGTTTCAACAGTGTAGTTCTCATAGTTTCGGCAAAAAGTGGCTGTGACATACGGACGGACAGACAGACAGACAGACAGACAGACAGACAGACAGACAGACAGACATGACGAATCTATAAGGGTTCCGTTTTTACGTTTTACGGAACCCTAAAAATACGTGTACAATATTTTTTGGCAATCTAACTAACGGGCTACTTAGTTTTTTTGAGGATTGTACCCTATTGTATACATTTTCAAAGTTTGAAATGACTACTTTACTGTATTATAATAATTATTGTACAGAAAACTGTCAAGCATTATATGAGTATAAAATGTTGTCATAACAATTATTGTACTGACCCTTGTCAAATTTTTGTATACATTTTTATAGGACTTAAATAATTTTTCAATCATCATCTTTCATTAAAAAAAAACGTAAAAATCATCTTTCATTTATTACTTATTCTTTTTTTATTTCCTGTTTTCACTCCTTCATAAATATACAAAGCAAAATACCTCCGCAATAGTTTAGCTTCTAGACGGTTTTTAATCAGTCAGACTCTCAGAACAAAGTCTTTTATATTTAGATAAAAAATAACAGTTTATTTAACCAAAGAATAGCTTACTTTACGGCGAACTAATTACTGCGCAAAATAACTCAAACAAAAACATTTTCCCAACACAAAACTTATACGTAGAATAATATTATAGTTCGAAAGCAAATTTATCAACTTGCACAAAGTTAATTAAGCACAAACTCAAATAATCAGTTTTTGGTAAATTGATTGTGGTTTTAAAATACGTCGATTTTTTTAACACATAGTAGTAAGTACAACGAATCTCAATTTTGATATTTGAAATCTACGTTCGTAAATAACTTTTAAATGATACAGTCTTTATAATGTAGAGTTCAGACTATTGAAGGCGTAAGTCGAATGATTATTTAATTAATGAGTTCTTGCAGCCCCAAAATGACTTTGGCTAGTTTATTTGAATAAGTAACGTGATGTCAACAATTATTGACGTGACAACGTCTTACAATTCGATGAAGCCGGCTGCACGCCCGCAAAACATGACGTCATGTGTCGTTAACGCCGTTACCTCGCCGCCGGCGTTACCTCGCTCTAAGGCGTAGTTGAAGTTGTCACGTTCAACTAACGTCAGTAACCCGACTTTACAGACAACCATTTTTAGGGTTCCGTAAAACGTAAAAACGGAACCCTTATAGATTCGTCATGTCTGTCTGTCTGTCTGTCTGTCTGTCTGTCTGTCTGTCTGTCTGTCCGTCCGTATGTCACAGCCACTTTTTGCCGAAACTATGAGAACTACACTGTTGAAACTTTGTAGGTATATGTATTCTGTGAACCGCATTAAGATTTGAATAAAAAAATTTTAAAAAAAGAAAAATTAGGGTTGCCCCCCATACTGAGAACTGAAACTCAAAAAAATTTTTTTAATCATACCTACACATGTGGGGTGTCTATCGATAGGTCTTTAAAAATGATATTGAGGTTTCTAAAATCATTTTCGTCTACACTGAATAATTTGCGCAAGAGACACTTCCAAAGTGGTAAAATGTGTGTCCCCCCCCCTCTAACTTCTAAAGTAAGAGAATGAAAAATCTAAAAAAAATATATTATGTACATTACCATGTAAACTACCAACGAAAATTAGTTTGAACTCGATCTGATCAGTAGTTTTTTTTTAGTACGTCATAAATACACTATTATTGAAACTTCGATCAAAGTTACAAGGAACTACAAGAACTATGTGCACTATGTATATTATGTTACTTGCTGCAACGGAACCCTTCATGGGCGAGTCCAACTCGCACTTGACCACTTTATTTTTTTTAGTTTGTTAACGTGTGCTTTACTTAAGTTTCAACGGTGTTTATTCGGCGGACTTTTTCAAGAAGTAAGTGCGAAACCGACTGCGTTTCATTTAGCATTATTACACCAGATTATTTTATTACAGTTTATTAATGTTCAAATTAAATGAATAATCATTTAATAACGTTTTTTCACGTTAAATCAAGATGGATTGCAGTACAATTTTACAGTAATGTACACGTATTTATACAAATAACACATACGCTTCTTTTCATTCCCATTGATTTAGTCAAACACTTACTTATAATACAAGTTTTTCACATCGTAAAAAACTTTTGATGAGAAATTAATCTGAAATCGCTACAAAACCAGCTGATTCAAATTCATTTATTTTTAAAAGAATGGCCAATTGATGGGGAATTCTATGTTTGAATCACAAAAATTACGTTTTGAATTTCTCTTCTTTTCATTTTATAAGAAAACTTACGGTGAAGTCTTAGTTTACATGAAGAATTCCATTTATTTTCATTTGATAGGCCAATTATTTATCAGGAAAGTCTGTAACTTAAAAAGCATTGGCGTGTGTAGACGTTGCTACCACTATTTATGCCATACAGCACTCGTAGGTTACAGCTAGTTTGCATACATCATACAGCTATTTTGCACTGGTTTAACAAAAGCCTACGTAACATTCGCACCCCTTTCCATCCTCGAAAACAAAAATTGGCTCAGGTTTTCGCCTATAAATCATTCTGTTTTTCTGCAGCCGCCATTCTTACCGTTGTTTTTCTTTCCCGCTTAAATGTGGGCGTCTTTAACCTCCAGTTCGTTTTTGCCGGCAAATGAATTTTATTATTTTCTTCAAGCTTTGTTTTCCTAGAAAATATATTAAAACTTTCAAACTGTAGTTTTCCTTATGTTTGATTATTGGAACTTAACTTTTTTTCTTGTTTTTGTCTTTACAGCGATAAGTTTTGTTGTGTTTATGTATTTGAGATTTTTACGAGAAAGTCGAGGCGTTAATCAACAGCGCTTGCCAAGTCCGGGTTATTGGATGAAACATCTTCGAAGCACGTCGTTTTGAACACGTTAGTTTCCTCGCTATGTTACCTTGCCTCACCGTCAGAGCCTGTGGTGATTAAAAAATAGTCCATATGCACTTGGAAAATTATTCAAAAGGGACGACGGGATTGCTGCTAAACCTTAATTCACAGAGGTCTATGCATGAAGGTTTAGCATTCGTCCGTAACCCCGCCGCCGTAGCCAACCCGCCCCCAGGCCAGTCTCAGGGGCAATTATCTGATCCATAGGCACCACAAATAGGTTCCTGAACTGAACTCCTCAAATCTAGCAACGCTTGTTAAATAAATAAATGTGGGTTCACACCATCACACAACACAATCTGACCCCAAACTTGGCAAAGCTTGTACTATGGCGGCTAGATAGCTGATATAATACTTATATAGTTTTAAATACATACTTATAATACACTAGCGGCCCGTTCCGGCTTAGCTCGGATTTCGTCATATAAGGACTATTAATCGAAAAAAAACTATCCATCTCTCAAGTTGAACTAGACTGCTCACGGTGTGCTAATTTAATTTAAAATCGGTTAAGTAGTTTAGGAATCCATCGCGGACAAACATCGTGACAGGAGATTTATATATTTAAGAAGATAGAAACACCCAGACACAGTATATGTTAAGGAGTGGTAAGTTTTACAACATGTCCGTAGCATCGTTGCTTCTAAGCAAATAAACGAATTATATGTGTTTTTTAATATATAACAAGATTGTGTAGCAAATAATTTTCTTTAACTTTTTTTTTGTAAACCAGTAATTATTGTTGTATATGATTAAAACTGTTTTCAATAATCGCATTCCAGGCCACAGTTGCCAAACATTAGCGATAAATGTGATTTATGACGATTGACCTACTTTGTGACTGACACGCCAATTCCAACGTGACAGTCCTATTAATCCATGTTTACTTACCTACGAACAAAGATAGTACAGAGCAACAATGCTTACAACATGCAAACAACCATCATTTATTTTCTTCGAAAAAAAAAACAAGAAATGACTTCAATATTAAATTAAATTCAGACATTCAACTAAATTTCATAAGTAGTAACTGAGTTTCATTGTAGTGGTAGGACTCTTAGCAGAGTCCGCCTGGGGAAGTACCACACCTTTGCCAAATATTCTACCGCCAAGCAGTAATGTGCAAACATTACTGTGTTCCGGTTTGAAGGGCAATGATTCCAGAGAAATTACAGGGCTTAGAGACATAATATCTTAGATCTCTGGGTGACGAGCGTAGTGCAGTGCTAGGTAATGATTTGGACTATCATGTTCCAATAGCTGTGTGTTACTGTGCTGTTATGTGGCAGGCATGTTGCTTACCATCAGGCACATGACCTGCTCGTCTCGTCACTCTATGCTATAAAAAAAAAAAAAAAAAAGAATCTTTCACTATATCGTCTAAATATATGAAGGCTAATTTTAGTTGTTTGTTCGTTTATCAAAAACTGCATCATAGATTTTGATAAGATGTATAACCACCTCTAAACTATGATCTAATAAACAAAAAACCACCATTAAAATCGATTTACAATAGGGTTACAATCCTCAAAAAAACTATTTAGTTCGTTAGTTACATTGCCAAAAAATATTGAACACGTGTTTTTTCTTTTGTTTCAAAAACAAAAATGACGAAAATACATTGCTTCGAAGTTTCGCGTGACGTCACTCGTGGGTACGATTTTTACCCACGATTGACGTCGCGACCCCAAACTCTCGAAGTACATATAAAAAAAACATACAACCGAATTGAGCATTTTTTGCCAACCTTTTTTGAAGTCAGTTATAACATCCGACACCTTGAAGTAGTGAAACGAAAGAGTGATCTATTTCGTCTAATTCTTTTCAAGGATAATATAATAAGTGGGCAGCAAGCGTTCTCCATTTTAGACAACATCATCGCTTCTCATTAGTAAAGTTTAGATGAAACTTTGGCCTAATTTCAACCTATTTAAAAAACACATCCTCACTTGAAATGTCATTTTCCATAATATTACATTTACAACATGAAAATAATTTGTATTGTATGGTGGATTCGTTCTAGTAAATAGTTCAGTATTTTATCTACACTAATTGACAAAATTATTTTTTACTACACTAATCTTTAACCATTTTTAACCATTTACGTAAATAATTGCCATAAAATAAAAAAATAAAAATTGTATAAGAATACAAAAATATTTTTTTAACAAAAAATTAATCTCTGTTTTTGAGCTCTTCCAGAAACTGAATAAATGATTGGTTTCTGTACAAAATAATTTTGAGAATCATATACGAATTGTACTCGTATATATGTTGTAAAAATGTCAAAATGCAATGTAACTTCCAAACAAATCTTCACGTGGTAAGTACAACACTTGTTAAAATTCTGATATTAAACGCTATTAAAAATACCGTGTAAATAAAGAGATTGGGAACTAAGCGAGTGAAACCGTACGAAGCTAATAGTACATACATGATTTCAAATAAATACGTATGATATACAGAGATACCTAAACATGGAACGAACATCTAATCTTTATATTTAAAAAAAAATATATTTATAACAAAATGTTTGTCTTGGATGAGAGTAGAACCCACGGCTCATAGACTACAGGCCCATGAACAAAATTTACGTAGTAAATGAACCACTAGGAGACCTATGTAGAATGATAGAAGAGTATAAAGTAATAAGATTCAGCACTATGCCGTCACTTGTAAGCTGTCCAACTGAGTACAGTCGAAGGGGGGTTTGCAACCCTCGATCATTTCTCCTTGTCGCATGATTTTTGTACGGCATTGCGAAATAATGGATTAGGAAAAGTATTAAAACTGTATGGAACCAATGCCATACATAATCAAATTCCCAAATTTAATCTGTAAATCGTCGGAAAATTACGAATTTTTCCGATAAATTAATAATTAATCAATAGCTTAAAACTATTGTTATAAGCTATTAATTTTTATAGTTTCAATACTTCTTCTAATCTATTATTCTGCAACGCCGTACAAAAATCATGCGACAAGGAGAAATGATCGAGGGTTGCAACCCCCCCTCTTCGACTGTACTCAGTTGGACAGCTTACAAGTGACGGCATAGTGCTGAATCTTATTACTTTATACCCTTCTATCATCCTACACAGGTCTCCTGGTGGTTCGTTTACTACGTAAATTTTGTTCACGGGCCTGTAGTTTATCAGTGAGCAGACTCACCACTACTGGCAGTGCTATAAGACTAAATAATAACTATATCGTATACTCCTAGCAGTCCGCGGTTTTACCCGCGTAGTTCCCTATACCGTTGTTTTCCCTGAATAAAAATGCCTATGTGTTTTTCCAGACCATAAAGTAACTGTGTTTCAAATTACTGCCCGATCTGCTCACATCTGCATATGCTCATGTTACGACGTCATTGCGCAACAAACATCAAAATATCCAAAGTTAAACATTTACCTATAATATTAGTGAGGACTTTTTTTTTTTTTTTTTTTTTTTTATTTAAATTAACCACTCCACAGACGCCGGGGTCCGTGATCTTTGTCATTACAATTCATTTTTTTTTTTACATGTGTCTTGGATTTGGAGAAGAAGAGGAAAATAGGGGGGAGTTGGGAACATTTTACACCTAATTCTAGTGCTCGTCTGTTGAGCCGATCACTACCGGTTGGGATTCCGCTAGTAATCGACTCAACATCGATTCTTTGCCTAACTGTCATTTGCCCAAGCCGCCTTCTCCCGGCCCAGAGCCTCCACAACGGCCGCATTTCTGTCCCTGATGGCCATCTGCAGGTTGAAGTCTCGGATGGTCTTCGGTGATGCAGCCGACGCTCGCCGCACGAACCGGCCGATGGCGTCGTCGGTGTCGTCAGCGTAGTATGTGAAGGTCCCCGTGTGCCGCGAGATTGCAACAACCGCATGGGGCACGCTCTCGTGCAGCTTCATGTTTGCCTTGGTTTTGATTGCGATTACCGACTCGTATGTTAGTCCCTGAGCTTCATGGATGGTAAGGATACGTGACCCGGTGCCTGACCCATAACCCTGGTTTGTCAGGGTCTCCTTCTCTTCTTGAGTGTGAACTAAAAAGAGGGTGTTTGGTAGGGTGTTGGGTATTTGCGCTCCCTTGTACCTTCTCTGCTCTAGGGACTTTATACGGGACGCTGAGGAGTACATACCGGAGTATATTTCCCTCAGCGCATATGCGACATCCATCGGGTTGCGATGTGTGCAGAGCAACTCCTGGCTGATCTTTGTTACCAGGTTTGGGCGGTGATACCTCATTTCGAAGAGATTTTCCCTGTCGATGTAAGGCAACTGATTGACGTCTCCGATGAGGACAATTTCACCAACACCAGACAGCCTTGAAGCCATCACAATGGCTCCAAAATGGTTCATGAGAGCTTCGTCCACCATGAGGCGACTGAAACTTTCTCTTCCGAAACCATTTACCAGAGCAGAAGCCATGGTTCGCACTCTGGTTTTGACCAGATTTCCGATTCGGTGCGATAGCTTTTCTCTGAGATCTTTTGCTGCCTCAGTTGTTGTGGTGATGATGGCGTCCTTGTCCACGTCGAAGTGTCTAATCACCCATGTTGTCTTTCCACATCCCGGAACTCCGTTAACCCACTGTATTCTCGGTATCTCCCAATTTTCCCAATTCGCTTTGACGTTCGAGTTCCCTTCGATGGTCTTGGCCATCTCTAGGATCTTATCGTCCAGCATAATCTTGGTGCATCGGGCGGTAACTACAATTGGGTCGTTTGGTGTTGTCGCATAAACAGGCCTTCCCGCGCGCTCTGTCTCTTTCTCGTTCAGTGTCACGAAGCCATTTTCAGCACTGTAAGCTGCCATATACTGTCCTGTCATGGTTCCCTTGATGACCCGGGAAGTGACATTATTGTAAATGGCTGCTTCGGCCTCCTCGAGTTTCGCCTTTAAGAGGCTTTCACTTCCTAGCCTATAGAACTGCATGATGTTTTCACAGGTCTTGAGGTTGACTAGTCGTGTCGCGCTCAGTGTGGCTATGAATTCGATGAAGGCGTTTCGTGCATGGCTCCGTGGCTCCGAAGCCGTGACATAGCGGGGCGGTTCAACCTGTCCCATGTCGGCTCTCGTTCGGCTCATCTGTTGTTGTGAAGCTGCTTTGGAGGTCTTTGACGTCGAGGGGGGTGATGAATGGGATGAAATTCGGAGTACGCTCCTTGCTGCTGCGTTGAAGGCAGTCATGAAGGCCGTCTTGGTGCCTCGGCTGCCATTTTGATTGGCTGAAGCTTTTTCCGCGGCTGCCCTCTGCTGTGCTCTTTCGGAGCCGGTTTGGATGGTCGAACTAGGAACAGGATGTCCCCAGCTGTCAGTTGCATTTGTTTGGTCGTGCGAAGGGGCTCTGAGGAAACTCAGATTTTCTCCCCTGTCTTCGTATACGACAACCTCATGATGCTTAGAGGCCTCAATGCAACCCAGCTGGTCTGCGACTCTCGCTCTTGAGTATTCGATTGCCATCGCATCCACGCTTATCACCCGGGGAGCTTCACCTGCATTTCTGCTCAGATGTGCGAGCAGCGCACTTGCCTGTGTGAAAGGCGTCCGACCTTCCGAGTATTCTATTAGTGCAATCGTTTTGTTTTTCGATCGCACCAACCGAAATCGGTGGCCGTCTACCTCGCACACCGGCATAGCGTCGTAGGTTTTCCGCTTCATAGTGACTTTTGCGGTACTCCCATTAAGCAGGCAAGACAATCCAGGCGACAAACGGGCTCGTTTCCGTTCCCAGGCGAAGCAAAAGCTTATTCCGAATCTTTCTTTGTTGCTGTCCATGAAGAGAGCCACTCCACGGATACGGATCCCAGCCTCTCCTCGATCTGCGTTCTCCAGTAGTTGTTGGATGGAGATGCTCTTCGAGGAGTTATGTTGGGCGGGAACCGCATTCCTCGCGGCGTCCACGGACAGCGGGGCAGGGTGTGGTGGCGAAGGGGGGTGCGTATTTGAAATAGTGGAGTTTCTCTTGGCCGCTATGCGGAATGAGGTCTCCATGAAGGACAGAAGCCGTGTTCTGTTATCTGGATCTGCTAAGATGTTGTGGAGATCCGAGACAACCAGCCTTCCGTCGATCATACATTCGAGCTCATGTCTTGCGGCCATGAATCGGGGACAATCGACTAGCACATGCCAGACCGTTTCGGGTTGGTCGGGGTCACACTCGCATGCAGGACTACTCTTGAGCTTAAATCTGTACAGGTATTCTGCTATTCCTCCGTGTCCCGTCAACGCTTGTACTTGGAAGGGAGTCAGTTTCGTGGTTCTAATCACCCGATATGCGTTTGCCATGTCGGGGAGGAACGTCTGGGTGACTTTTCCAGTGTCCGAGGTTTCATATCGATCCTGCCATGTTTTGACCGATTCTTCGCGGATTTTCCGTTTGACGTAGGACAAGGGGATCCCCTCGTAGTCCCTGGGTGATTCGGTGAGCGCCGCCAATTTGGCCAGTTCGTCAGCTCTTTCGTTGCCAATGGTGCCAACATGCGCTCTCACCCAGAAAAGACGAAGAGATCGCCCTTCAGCATTTATCTGTCCAATGTTTTCCTTTACACACTTTACCAAGGGGTGACTCGTTTTTGGGTTACTTAGCAGTTCGAGTGAAGATCGAGAGTCACTCAGGACATTAACTTCTGGGTCCTTGCTCGTTAACGCCATTTGAGTTGCCCGGTAAAGAGCATAAAGTTCCGATTGAAAGACTGTGCATTCGGAGTGGAGCTTGAAGGTCAAGTTCTTGACCTCTTTGCCATTCTCCCACCATGTTAGAGCAGCTCCAACTTTACCCTCAACCTTACTGCCATCAGTATAAATTTGAGGTCCTTCTGGAAGATTGGAGGTGTCTTCTATGAGCTCGTACTCTACGGATACCTGTGTGGACGGATGGGGTTGGTCCAGGTAGTTAACGTTCCGTTCGAGTTCCACTTCTGGTGGGAGGTAGTCTTGGGAGAGGTTTTTTTTTACTCTGTACAAATTTGCTGCTTCCTGTATCCTCAGATCCAAGGGGAGCAGACCGGAAAGGGCAAGTGCTGATTTTAGAGAAACAGTACGGTACGACTTACAGATTTTCTGGGCAAAACCTCTTTGGATTGCGTTCAAATGAGACTTGTTTTCCTCGAAGTCTGCCGCTTGCGCCCATACACTTGAGGCATACATGATGATAGGTTCCACCACCGCGACGTAGATAGTTCTCGTGATTTCGCCATTTAATCCCCAGGTCACCTTCGCTGCACATGCTAGCTGTCTATAAATGTTCGCCACCTTTTTACATTGGGCGGTCACATGTGCTTTAAAGTTGAGCCGTCGGTCGATCAGTAGGCCTAGCAGTTTGACTTCCTCGACCAGATCGAGCCGCACGCCGGACATGACAATGTTTGGAGGTTCGTACTTCAACTTTTTGGTAAAAAGCATTGCGTTGGTTTTATGCGCTGCAAAGTTGAGTTTGTTAATTTTACCCCATTCCACTGTCATGCTCAGCGCCCTGCTCGCTTGCTGTTCGATGATGGTCGGGCTGCCTGTAAATACGAGAACGACGTCGTCCGCGAATGCTTGACAGTATACTCTCTCGGCTTCTAGCATTCGCAGTAACGAGTCTAGGATCACATTCCAAAAGGTTGGTCCACAGATGGACCCTTGGACGCATCCTTTGGTTGTTTCCTTCTCAAAGACTGCTCTTGCATAGTTGACCTTGATTTTACGGTCGCTGAGGTAAGAGTTTACCATGTTGTAGAGGTTTGATGGGCACCTCTTTTTCGCTAATTGATTTTTGAGGGCGGGCCACCATGCATTGTCGAAGGCGCCTTCTATATCCAGGGAGATTAGGAGTACGGTGTTTTTACTGTCTACTCCTTTTTTGATGTGCTCTACCAGGTCATAGAGGGCGTCTTCGGTGCCTCTTTGGGGCATGAAGCCGTACTGTTTCCTACTTATGGTTGGGAGGAGATGCCATTGGAGTCGGTTTGCCAGAAGCTTTTCGACGATTTTTCCGGGAACGGACAGAAGACCTATGGGGCGGTAAGATTTTGGGTGTGTGTAATCTGTCTTACCGGGTTTGCGTAATATGACCACGTGCGCCTCTTTCCATTGCTTGGGGAAGTGTTTCAAGGACAAACATTTGTTTGCTATCGCCAAGAAAATCTTCCATTCGCAACGTATGGCTGCGGCGCATATATCAGCGGTTAGCCCGTCTGTACCGGGAGCTTTTTTTGGATTCAAAGTTCTCAATACTGATTCCAGTTCCGCTGATGTGAATGGTGGATCATTTTCCGGTAAGTCCATAGGCGTTTCTGTCATTTTCTCCCGTAGCTCTGTATGACACGGTTGGTCTGTGCTCTCAGAGTCGTCGGGATAGAAGGTTTTGGCAAGTAGTTCTGCTGATAGCTGTGGGGATAGAGTGTTACCTTCGATGTCTCTTAGGAGTATTTCTTCTTGTCTTGTCGAGGTTTTTCTCATCACTCTGTAGATCTTGTCCCACATACTTTCTTTTTCCTGGTTCGTGCAGAACTCCTTCCAACTCTCCGTCTGAGCTTGTTTGACTTTTTCCTTGTAGTCTTGCCGAGCAATTTGGTACTGTTCGACTACAAGTTCAACTCTGTCAGGGGCGGCATTCCTGATCCTTCTCTTTCGTCTAAGAACTTCTTTCTTCAGATTTTCGAGCTTTTTAGTATACCATGGGGGTGTCGGATTTCCCTTTGGCGAGTTTACCAGTGGAATGGTGTGTTCGCAGGCTTCATGTATACTAGCAGTGTAGCTCGTAATCATCGACTCGAGTTCTAGTGGACTTTTACATTTCCCAACTGACTCCGGCGAAATGTCTCTATCTTCAAGGGAAGATTTTAACTGTGACATAAAGTCTGACCACTTTGCCTTCTTGGTGTTGTATCTGCGTGTTGTTATTGGCCTCTGTTGTTCAAGAGCTTTAACTAGACGCAAACTGAAGGTGATTGCGTTGTGATCCGATGTTGTAATACTTTTGTCAACCTCCCATCCCTCGATTTTTCCCAGGAGAGACTTGCTGCACGTTGTTACATCTACTACGCTTGTGCAGAGTTTGCCTTCCCTGACGATTTCGAAGGTTGGTGTATCGCCGGAGTTGAGAATGCACAAATCCATTTCATTGAAGAAAGAGTTTACGGCTTCTCCTCTCTCATTTTGAGATGTGCTTCCCCACCAGTGGGACCATGCATTCACGTCACCAGCAACAATAAGGTCTTTTGTAGCTAGTTTTTCGCTGAAATCTTTGATCCTGCTGAGGTAGGGGTCGACTTGTTGGTCTCCTTCTAAGTAGACGGAAATCACTCCCAGTTTTAGGCCTGTACCGCCCAGTAAGACAGCTGCTTCCGTCTCGGTGACAATTTGGGGGTCATGGATTACCTCCAACCTGTCGCCGAAAACTATTATGGCTGCCTTAACTGGTTTTTGCCTATTTAAACTGCACTGAATAATGCGAGTTCCAGGATATTGTTTCATCACGCCTTTGTTTCCCACATAGGGTTCTTGAACAAGGGCAACCGAAACCCCCCTTTCTCTCGCGACCTTCAGGAGTTCTGTCGTTGCATTCTGGGAGCGTTGCAGGTTTGCTTGGATGAAACGCAAACCTGGTTCGCCTACTCTTCGGGAGACTGAGCCACGTCCCTCATGAGTGCCCTTAGCAATAAGATATTCGGGACCGCGCTATACCATCCCATTTTACCCTTTCAGGGCACTCGCTACTAAAGGCATTATGAGCGAGTTCTCTGTTGGGGCTGTTTGGATGAGTATTCGCGCAGTTTTTGCATTTGGGTGGCAGGTCTTCTTTTCTTGCCTTGCATTGGGTCCAGGAGTGGGCTTTTCCGCAATGACTGCAGGATTCATCCCTTTCCCGGCAGATTGCCTTTGTATGACCGAAACCTAGGCACCTGGTGCACTGCACCAATGGCGAGTGGTCTGCCACTGGTCTCCTCTGGAGTCCAATGTAGACCTTTTTGGCGTCCAAAAACGCTCTGTGAATGCGAGGTGAGACCTCGATCACTGGATGGCACTCATGCGGGTTTCGCGCTTTTTTCCTGTACCGCACTCTAATCGCGCTCTCTTGCAAATCAACCCCCTGTAGCAGATGTTTATTCTGCGCCAAAAGGTTTTCCACTATCTCGTTGTCTTTGTGGTAAGACAGGACATCTCGAATGATGATCAGTGGATTACCCGCTTTCGCGGTCTCCACCTTTAGAGACTTGTCCTGCTGCACACGATTTCTAACCAGACCAAGGTCTTCCTCTGTGCTGCAGCTCAGGATAACTTTCCTGTTTCGACCTTTTCGCACTCGGTCAACCCTAGCTCCAGTCTTCTTCGTGTCCAGTGCTACCGCTATCCTTTCTATTAAATTTTCGGCAGTCGTGGGAGATGTGGAATTTGCCGTAGTCACGATGAGAGTATGGTTCGGTTTTAGCACGATTGGCTTAGCCGCTATTTTTGCGTAGTTGGGCTTAGATGGCTTGCCCGTCTCCGCTTGGCAGATTTCAGCCTCGATGCTTAGGCCTGGGGGGGGAAGAATTAATTTTTCCTGCCGCATCGTCCGGAGTTCTGACGATACAGCTTCTAGTCGCTCTGTGATGGGCAGCACGTGCTCGTCAATGTTTATTTTTATTGGGGCTGTGGATGGGGGTGGCGTTGGTTTCGTCAGTATTTTTTCGATTGTACTTAGTCTGTCTGAGTAATTTGGGGGCGTAGGAGGTGGAGGAATCGACGCGAGCTCTTTCAGAATTTTAGCATTTTGGTGAAGGATCTCAATGGCTTCCGCCCTTTCTACGGTTGAGTCTCTCCGAAGCTCGTCGACCTGCCTCCGAAGAATTTCAATCCCGGTTTTTAGACCGAGATATTCGTTCTGCAGTGGAGTCAGATCGACGGAGGCGTTTCGACTTGGCGCAGTTGACTTGAGATAACCACTGATGTCCGTCACCACTTCGGCCGTTGTTTTGATTTGTTGGTGGGGCTCTCTCGTTTCAAAGCTCTGCCAGTCTCTAACGGCTTTTATCTCTTTTTGGAGTTCGTTCAGTGTTTCCCTGGCCAGAGCTACCTCCTTTGTTATATTATTATTATTATTTTGTACTGACTTGGTGTGGGCCCTTTCCACCGAGAGCAGCTCCATGGCGTGTCGAGTCCGCTCCTGTTCGAGTGAGGCGATGTGTCGGTGCCTGGACTCTGCCAGGGAAAGGACAATCTCGAAGAGGGTCTGGAGGCTCTCGATCGCAGTTTGTTTTAAATCCCGCCTTTGATTAGTGGATTGTTCGAGAGCGTCCTTCCCCCGGAGTAAGGCGTCATTTGCCACTTTATTTTATTAGTGAGGACTAGTAGCGCCCCGCAATTTTATCCGCGTAATTCTCGTTTTGCTATTCCAAATTTGAATCTGTGTATATTATCTATTCCACGTCTGTGTTCCAAATTTCAACCCGATTACGTTCAGAATTCAAATGTCTCGACGTAATTGCAAATGAAAAAAAAACGTTAATTGTGGCAAAAACGAAAGACAATAACAAAAACACAAGAAAAGGTACAAGTGATAAGATTTACCATGAACGAGTACATATTGTGTTAGTATGCACTGGACCCACACAAGGGTCACCTGTGTTGTGGGATACAGGCTTTTCCTGATTGTATTATACAAGTAATAATAGACTGCAGAGATACTAAAATAGAAAATTTACAAAAATACTCTCATAAATAAGTACTCCTTATATTTAAGATACTTACTTACTAGTTAAATATTATATGTTTGCACTTAGTTTTATGTGGGTACATTGGCTACAATTTGTTTCACAGTTTTTTGTTAATTGAGCGATAAACATCAAAATCTCCAAACTTTGACATTTATAATATTAGCAGGATTTATACAAAATATCACAAAATTGACATGCATCTTCAACAAAATTCCTTCAAAAGTTTAAACGGTTGCCTAAAGTATCAACTTAAATCCATTGAGGCCCGACTGGCGATTAAGTTACGGCCCACAAGTAGATGGACAGCCTTCAGGGGTCCTTGGGTCCCACTTCCTATTAAGGCTGCCCTTGCATCCGAGAAGAGCTCTCGATGCTTCAGGGGCCCGGATTTTCGCGCGCTAGTGGGTTTCAACACAACACGACAGAGGACACTCCAGTGTCCCTGTGTTCCGCTTGTTAGACAATGTTTTTTGTTACGTTTTATGTGTTGGAGTAATGATAGATGTCTTATGTTTTTGGGATATATATTTTTGAAAGAAAAACTGCGTTACTCTTAAATACTGGTCCCTGGTAATATTTATTCGAGCGATAACTAATATTACGTAAAACCTGTACTAGACAATTTTAATTTGACAGAATTAATTGAAATACGTTTAGCTCTATGTAACACATAAATTTATGTATTTAGGTATTTCAACATTTAGTCCAAATTACTGCATATTATACACTGCACTACACCCGTCGTCTAGAAATGTAAGATGATTTAACTAATTGGCTTGAATTTTCTCTGAAATTATTGCCATTCAAACCGGAACACAGTAATATTTGTATATTACTGCTCACATTATTCTGTCCCGATAGGTACAGATTTTTGTATACCTAATAGTACATTATGATATAAGTGCGGTAATTATCAAAGCGCACGTATGTCATACGACGTTTTATAACATATTTGCGAGGAAATAAACAAAACTCTGACGACATTTTCAAATAAAAAAACGCGCGGAATAATATTTACTTGATCACAGATCACAGCACAGAGTAAGTAATCACTATGGATCACAGATTAGCAATGCGCGCGCATCGGGGCCTTTTTTTGGTGCAACGGCGCAGAACCAGCCGGTATGCCATTAATAATAAAGTAAATTAATATTTTTGTGTTTTGTAACAGAAAAAATAAAGTAATTTATGGTCTAAATTAATTAAATTAACGAATTTAATAATTATTTTTAAAATTTTACCTCTCAAAGGTAATTTTATTCATAAAATGTTGACCACACTTTTCTGATATAAAAACTCTTTACTAAGATTTAAAAAGGTACCGTTCGTTTTAGACAGAACATATTTCTCTACCTAATCTGTGGACGGAGCATTTTGAAACCGTGCGTTTTACATTACACATTACGGCACTAGTGCGTAATAAGATACATGACGATACAGAAATTGGTCCAATAAGAGACCCTTTACGAGCAAATATGTTATAAAATATCTTATAATATTAAAGTTAGATTTGACTACCTATAATAAGCTTAATTAATTATAATCATGATCATCTTGATTGATAACATTTTATTCCAAATAATTAATAAACTACAGTCTTTATTCGACGTTCAATTAACAATCATTTAATAAATAAATATAATGTTAAAACTACACTGTTACGCACTAGTTTAAATGGCGCCAAAATGCCACTAATAGCTGCTAAATCGAATGAATAGCAAACATTAACAAATTATAAATTTCCACCAGTAACCACGTAACTTATCAAGTTTGTACAGTCAACCTTGAAATTGAAATAGGGTAGACGCCATTGAAACAACCGTAATAATGTACAAGTCAGTTACAACCGATCACAGTAATCTAACTTCTCAATAGGGCGCCCACTCTAATCGGCCGATCAATAATGTCGGTTAGGGTGATCGTACACTGGCCGGTCATATTGAAGACTCATTTCAAGACTGAACATTGTGACATAATTATGATGACACTATAATTACAGTCTATTAAATCATACAGTCGTTCGACGAAGCCGTCTAGACGTGGCGATCGTGCGGGGCATGTGGGGTGAGACGCGGGAAGCGCGCTCCTGCATTGTCTACATTAGAATGTTAGTATTGCAGGAGCGCGGCTGCAGGAGAACAAACACACTCTAACAACATTTTGTTTGCGACTAACCTACCCTATATATTATCGGCATTTCTCCCAAGATCAAAGGAGAATAACTACTGGTAGTATTTCTTTATACTGTGCCATAAAACAGTAATTTTTACGTAACATGTTTATTAGGGTGTCCCTTAAAATTCAATGTCAATATATTTTTACGCATACCTTCTAAAAACTTTTATATGGACCTAATATAGTACAGAAATAAATATTAGCCCGATTTATAAACGATAACCCGTGCCGACTTGAGTTTTTAACTTGTCCATACAATTGCGCGGGTGCAGCGCTGCGACCTGTTACTGCGAGTTTCAATTGTTATTTCATACTTGATTTCTAACATTATTAGTGCGTTGTTGTTTATTGTGTGAAGATGTCTGTGGAATCACGAAGCGACAAACAAAATATTTACCTTAACGGACTGCCAAGCCACCAGATAAATGGTGCAAAATTACCATCTAATCGACAAGTTCTCACCGTTTTATTACAATTTACTTGAGGTCAAGCTGACTGTTAGTGAATGTGCGAATCTTGTTATATGCGAGTGCATTATATTTTGGGAAAAGCCAGAATTCCTACAAAGGCATTTCCTAACTGCATGAAGAAACTTGTTGATTTATACCATGTATGGAGGGAGCTGCAAAAAAACCGTAAGAAAACTCAGGAGACATTCAAGATCCGTGAAAATAATTTTGTAAAAGACCTTGATAACCTGTTTGATATTGCACATGCTGATGCCTTCGACAGAATGAAGATAGAGGAAGACCTGGAAGACAAAGATTTTTTAAGGAAACAGAGAGAGGCAGGTCGACTGGGATGCTTAGGTGGAACTGACAAAAAATTGGCGGAGAAAGAAGAACGAGTTAGGCAAAGACGATTGGAAGAAGAGGAAAGAAAGGTAAAACAAAGAGAGCTATTGGCTGATGCATGTACTTCTGCGGTAGATAGCTTGGAATGTCTGGAGAATTCGAATGAGGAACAGATTTCGAACTCTGTACTTAGTACTCAGATTCCTTGACCTGAAAAAAGTTCTAAAAGAGGCACGAAAAGTTTCATAACTCCTAAACTAGGTAGCAGCTTTAGATCGATGCCAATTAAGCATAAGAGACTCAGTTTACATTCTCCATGCGGTTGTAGAAGCGCTTGGTCTGAACACTGATGATTTTCCTATTAACAAATTTTCGATTCAGAGAAATCGTACTCAGGCGAGAAAATCCAGGGCAGAAGCAATAAAAACTGACTTCCAGAATAATTTGCCTGACGTAGTCACAGTCCATTGGGATGGAAAACTATTACCTGCATTGGATGTATGAAGTTCAAAAGAAGAACGCTTGCCAAGTCTTGCTTCATTTGACGATAGAGAACAACTTCTTGCAGTGCCAAAATTAGAGAGTTCTTCGGGAAAACATCAAGCTAAAGCCATTTCAACTGCACTCTTTGACTGGAACCTCCATGATAAAGTACAGATAACGTGCTGCGATACAACAGCTTAAAATACTGGCCGTTTCAGTGGAGCGTGTGCTATTTTGGACTTTAGAAAGGGAATTACTGCTTTTTGCTTGTCGTCATCATTTTTATATGTTGGTCCTCAAAGCTGTTTTTGAAACCAAGGTAAAGCAAATTACAAGTAGCCCAGATATTCCAATTTTCAATAAGTTAAGAGTATACTAAACCTTGGCTCGAATGTACAGTGGCAATTAAAGCACCTAACCAAGACTTATGCTTTTTGAAAGCTCTAAAAGAATATGAAAAAGTAGACGCGCCAAGTTCCATATGGCTTCCACAAGCAAGTTTGTTCATCATTTATGGTATTTGTGTGAAAAAGCAGTCATGTTATTACTCTCTGATGAATAAGTTGATTTCAAAACCAAGACAAAAATGATTAATAATTTAAACAGAGATGAAAGTTCAGATTCCGCCAAACGCTATATCCCATCGAAGGAAGAAAATACGGAATATTTCTTTAATATTATGATGCTTGATGATTTTATGACTCAAAGAAGCAAACAATTTCTATCTCGACTGCAGATCGACGACAGTTTTCTTCGGGAGGATGTATCTTCTTGGGGTGACAATACTATCTACTTTTTTGGAAGCTAGAAGACGAATAAGTTGTTTGAAGGTCGTAAAAGACACTACTGAAAGAGCTGTTAAATGAATGCAAGATTTTAATGGACTTATCACGGCTGAAGAAGAACAAAAACATTTTTTGTTGCGTTGTGTTCAGGAACATAGAAATCTGTATCCAGACTGTAAAAAATCTACACCAAAGAGAAGTCACCCTAATTAATTATTATTATAATTTGTATTTAAATAAAAGTTTGTGTTGATCTTATTTTCTTATAACTCATATTTACTTAATTTGTTGCATTTTAATTAGTTTGAATCAAACCAAGATGTCAGTCCAAAACACCATTTTTTAATAAACTTTAGAGCTCGGTCGGCACGGGTTGCAATCATGCTACAAATATGAAATTTCGTATTTAAGTACATTTTAGCATTCATAAAAAAAATAGAGGGTATGCGTTTCGAAATTCTAAAAAAAATTTTTTTTTGCCATATAAGGGACACCCTAATGTTTATAATGGAGACATTCAAATTAATACTCACACAGTTTGGCTTTGTTTGTTAGTAGTGGTAGGAGTCCCTGCAGAGTTCATCTGGGGAACCACACCTTTGCTAGTTATTCTACCGCCAAGCAGTAGTATGCAAATTATTGTGTTTATTGTGTGTGTACTTGAAGGGCAATGTTTCCAGTGAAATAACAGTGCATAGAGATACAATACCTTATATATCTGGGTCATGAGCGCAATACAGTGCTAGATAATGATTTAGACTCGTGTTCCAATAGCTGCGTGTCACTGCGCTGTTATGTGGCAGGCATGTTGCTTAGCATTAGGCATATTTATGTCCTGCTCGTCCCGTCACTTTATACTAGAAAAAACCGTAGGTAGAGGTTTTAAAATGGATTACAATCTTGACAGAACAACCAAATAGAAGTCAGAAATTAATAAAAGATGGAGCATCAGATGACATAATTATAATACAATACAACCGATTAAAATCTAAAAATTAAAAAAAGGAGAATAAGACTTTTACTAGCTGACTATTACTTTTAGCATTGTATTAATTCAGACCAATAGAAACTGTTTTGCCAGCCATATTGCATGCCTCTCGAAGTGGCCAGTTTCTATGGGGAAACTTTAAAAATGTTTTGTAATATCTTATCTTACTTGCAAACGGCAACAAAGAATAAAATTTGTATTTGGCCTACATCAGCAAAGGTAATTTACAAATACCCCAAAATATTTTATATCTTGTTTTATTCATCTTGAAAAACTTGTTTTCAATTTGATAAGTCTACTAGTTGTCTCACTGGCCTAATTGTTTTTTTTTTATATATTTTACATGTCATTTATTTTAATGGGCCTTGAGAGCCTTTATTAACAAAACTAAAATATAAATAGAACTACACTGAGATTAATATGTACCTAATTGAATTGTGTAAACAATAAAAAAATACAATAAACGAATTAATATAATAAACTAATATGAATGTTGTTAATCAATACTGTATACCTATACCTAGTTCAAAATATAATATAATATTACCTACCTCTAAATTTAAAACACAGTGCAAGTAAAAAGGAACTAATTAACTAACTAATCAAGATTCACAAACTGTCTTAAAACTATACAGTGCAGAATTACATTTTAAAGTTTGTGGGACCAAAAGGTTTAGTTTGGAATGTGACATATATTTTGATGTAAATTGTTATTAGATCACTTGGACGTTTTTCTGTACGGAGTTATCCTGTTTTGGAAGCGTTCGGGGTAATTTTTCAATATTATTCAAGTAAAATTTGACTAGAAAAAAGTGCGTCTTATAAAATCATCAAAATCAGGAAAGAGTTAGGTAATATTATTAATTAACTAGCTGTGCCCCGCGGTTTCGCCCGCGTCTATTTGAGGAAAATCCATACTAAAATATCCATTGCTGGCCACTTTATTACGTTTTACGGAACCCTAAAAATACGAAAATAAGCAACAATGCATTGTTGTTGAACAAATTTGATTACTTCAAATGACACAAACTTCAAATGTAGACACGCGCCGTCACAGACTTCAACGACCAAAGAGAATTTAAATTCACGGAACTAAAGCTCTCGAAGATAAATATTTTTCCCCGTTTTCTTTACATTCTTCACTCATACTCCGTACCTATTGATAGTAGCGTAATGTTATATACCCTATAGCCTTCCTCGATAAATGGAGTATCCAACAAAAAAATAATCTTTCCTATCGGTCCAGTGGTTTCCGAGATCCTAGCGTTCAAACAAACAAACAAACAAACTCTTCAGCTTTGTAATATTAGTATAGATTTTGAGAAAACGTCATAGTGATATTGCCAACTTAATAATAATATGGCAGTTGTCATTATTAAATAGCCATTTGAGTTCTAGTGGCTTACCTACAAATCGGATTGTGCAATGATTGTCTGTTTGCAGCAATACTGATTAGATGACTCAAATACAATTAGTTTGTTTAGGTACATATACCTAAATAAAGTACAACTTTGTAATTCTATTTCACGTGAGTTAAGTTGAGCACAGGATTTCCATAAAAAAAATTGTCAAGACCACACGGAAGAAGTGAAAACTAAACAAGAAATAACTAGTATAACTTGATAATTATAATCAGTGTAATAATTAAAAATAAAAATGCTTACATCTAAGTAGGTACATTTAATGTATGTATTCACAGCGATATTGACAGTGATAGCTGCCAGACAGCAGCAGCTGACTATCTTTCTCGCTCACTTGGCGGTCCCGAGTTTACCCGAACGATTATTTCACTTACGAACGTGACGATGAGCTTCATTCACAGCCCACAAAAAATCTGTGTGTAGTGCGCTACAAGAAGTTGTATGAAAAGAAATGAAAAAAGAGTTTTATCAGCTGAATTTTATTTTTATCATTGTGTGAATTTTGATCAATTTAAATTGTTTTTCCAGACAAATTGCATGCCTCTCGAAGGTACCATTGTTTACGGGTCAACTTAATGTTTTGTTATGTGACTTATCTACAAACAGCAATAAAGATTTTTGTATTTATGTATTAGTAACGCTCACACATTTATACGCCCTTCAGTGCTATAAAACACTCGCACTGTTACAAACCCCTCAGAAATCTGCCTCACTTGCAAAATCCACAAAGGAAAGCATTAGAAATCCGATCATACCTCATAATATAATTGAATCTCCATCTCCTGGCTCCGGGCGTCTGCAATAAAGTAACGCGGTCTGGTGTTGAGAGCTGGCCCGGTGCCCGTCGTATGCGCAAATGCAACTCTAACCATCTCGGTATTTCCCTAGCTTAAGAGGACGCTCGACGACGAATTTATTGTATAAATAGATAATTCAATTAATAAGTGACCTAGTATTATTGATTTTACGCGATATTTACATTCACACAAAAGAAAAATTAATAAGTAAACCAGTTTTATGCATTTTACGGGATATTTACGTCATTACCCGCTGCTGAAAGACCTTGGCTTGTCCAGAAGTGCAGTAAGTTCTATACTAGAACGAGTATCTAAAATTTGCTGGGCAAGGAGAGAAACACGAGTAGTGAAGGTGAGTGTTGATGTACGTCGGAAAGGGGGGGCCCTTTCCGACGTACATCAAACCTACACGCACGGTGAATACATGGAATGCTAAGAAGTTCGTCTCTATTCGTCCATTGCTGGAAATAACCCTCTCCCATACGTAATACGGCACTCAGACTGATCCTCCGTCTTACATCTTTCAACGGCCACCAGACGTCTTTTGTATTTTGAAGGGATATTTAGCATATTTTAATAGTGGAATGAGTCTCTTATATTTCGTTGCAATTTCATACATCATCTTTCCGGGTAAACTATTAAAAGACAATATTGAGAATTATGACTTACTACTATCTCGGATTTCAAATTTAGCATAGTGTACATCCTATATTCCACTTATAGTATTATTCTAGGAAGCCCTTTCAATAATAGGGTACCGGACTGGGTCAAAAATACACCATCCTAAATTAGTCCGTCAGCTAAATCATGGAAAAATATTGGACACGTATATTTTCTTTTTTCATAATATTATTAAAAATCGTGACGATTTTTAATAAATAAGAGTGGGGGGTCGCGACGTCACTCGTGAGTAAAAATCGTACTTACAAGTGACGACACACGAAACTTCGAAGCGCTTTATCTTCGTCATTTTTTGTTTGTGAAACAAAAGAAAAAATACTTGTACAGTATTTTTTGGCAATCTACAAAAAAATACATAGAACAGACAGTTGTCACCGAACTTCATTATGTTTATGGATGTCAGCGCGCGCATCGTTAAAAATTTACTATTATACTTTTTCCCAAGCGCCAAAAGCAGTGCTACTTCGAGAATCTTAAACACGATATCTGTATAGCATTGCAACCACTATTTGATAAAATCCTTTCTCCCATTTTTCTAGATAGCTTGAAGTAAAAAATTAAAATAATAGTATAAACAAATGTTTGTGAATGTTCCACCTTAATATTTAGAATGGGTGCCAGGAGCGCGTAGACGAACTGAATAACAATACCCTCTGTGTGGAAGAAATAAAAGCCTTTAAGCATATTACCGGTTCAGTGCCACAGCTTTCTAGAAATTTCTACACGACTGCCCAAGAATAGAACTAATATGTTAAAACTTTATTTCGTCGTAATTTTTACTCGCCAGTTTTGGCAGGAATGTCACAAAATTTGAGATTTTTTACATCTCTCTAAAAGCAAAAGTTTTATGAATGTTGGCTTTGTATTTAAGTTGCCGTTTAGCTATTGTACGACTTTTTTACCTAAAATAGAAACCAACTTGTCAGGTACCAAGTGAGCAGCACGTCTGCCCAAAATAACATTAACAATCTACCATCTCACATAGTCCGAGATCCCAGAGCTCCCAGACGTCACCTATTTTCTGATGAATGATATGTGGACGATTGAGTAGAGTTAGTAAGTAATAAGAACACATGCTTACTCGCTAACTTGCTTAGACGGCCAATTTTGAGATATGGGGTTATGAAGATACATACAAACATTACTTACTTCACGTATTTTCTAATAAGTGATTTTCACGTATGTTGTAGGCAACATCCTTAAAAACAAGGTTCCAATACGCCCAGACACTTTCCGTCAGCCGTTTTGCTTAATAACTCCAAAATAATAATATAACTTCACTTAAATTCTCATGCTCCATTTGTAAATATGTTTGTTAGACAACTATTTTGTTGCTTTTTACAACAAGATAGACCAATCTAAGGGAGCAATTATCCCCTAAACTCAACTATGTTCTATGGGAAAGGGCGAGAAACTGAGTGAGACATTTATTAGGAAATGTTGACTTAAAATTGAGTTTAGGGGATGATTGGCCCCTTAGATTGGTCTGTCTTATTGGAAAAAGCTTTAAAATAGTTGTCTGACGAACATATTTACAAATGGAGCATGAGAATTTAAGTAAAGTTATATTATTATTTGGGAGTTATTAAGCAAAACGGCTGACGGAAAGTGTCTGGGCGTATTGGAATAAGAAAAACTTTTAATTATTTAGTAGAATAACGGTAGATAATTTTTATTAAAATACCACACCATAACATCACCAATTATAATACAATTATACTCGTTGGTAAACCTTGGCTCGTAGCGACCAGCACTGGACAACAGTACTACCATCTACGATTTATTAGCAACAACTGCATTGTAATAAATATAATTATTTTACGTACATATAACATTGATAGGTTTTTTAAAAAGTAATTAGTGTTTCCGAATCCCTGTGTCACGTGTTTTACTCCCAATCAATTTTAAAACTGTTCCAGTGGAATCATGCGTCACAAAAATGGCGGCAACATGATACTGCAAATTGGCTTGATGATATTTTTACATCGCCGAACGAGAGGGCACGCTATTGGGTTTTAATTAAATTTTATCAAAGCTTGTTTTAGTTTATTTATATGACTTTCATTTTTGCCCGGTTTCTATTTTTAAAATGAATACCTCAGTGAAGCTTACAGGTCGCAACAGTTTAGATAATATTTAACTGTAGAACTTTTCTGGAGGACGGATTATTTTCCTGAGAAAAAATATATAACGAGAATATAGTTTTTTGGTAGTGGTAGGGCTCTTTGCAGAGTTCGCTTTGAAGGACAATGTTTCCAGAGAAATTACGGAGCTAAGAGATGCAACACCTTATATCTATGGATGACGAGCGCAATGCGGTGCTAGGTAATTATAGGAATACCTAGCACTGCAATTAATTAAAGGATTTGGACTCTTCATGTTCCAACAGCTACGTGTCACTGTGATGCTATGGGCAGGCATGTTGCTTACCATTACATGTCCTGCTAGTTTTGTCAGTCTATAGTCTATACCTACTATTAAAAAAAGTTTACTGTATTTTTTTACCCAAGCATAATGATCTAAAGAGCTGAAACGTGGACATGAAAATGTCTAATTTTAAATAAATATAACTTGGCAACCACCTCACCACGTCAGTCGGTCACCGCAGTCTACGTTGAAACGTACAGTAAGCGCGCGAGTTGAAGGCAGAGCTTAGGAATGCGGAGTACTGTGACCGCGACAGTGACAGCACTATACACTGCAGGCGCGTAACGGGGGGCGTGCGGATAGCGGGGGGAGATGCTCCCGCTCTTTACCTCAGACCCCGACTGCATTCAACTCGCGCGCTATCTGTACTTGTCTAGAAAAAAAAAACAACAATTCACTCTTTACTTAAAGTCGTTCGTCGTATCTGGCAAAACATGAGTGCCTAGTGGTTGAATTTCGGCTAACTTCGAAACTTTCGTTAAGTATCATTTACGAAATGTTCGTGTACTAGCAAAACCTAACCAATACTAACACCGAGTCGAAGTGAGTACCACTACATTATCTTCTCGACTCAAACCATTGTTTCTCAACTGGGAGTAAAAAAGTTCCTTGAAATTCGATTAAAGGGTAACCGTACCGCAAGCCTTTGCGGGAGTTCTTTGAGAAAAGTGGTAGCCATTTCAAAGTTAGTGTAGTTTTTATACTGCTTACTATTTGCCTTTGTGTTGAAAATAGATGTTGCTGTGTTTAGATAAAGTTTATTTTTGCTAGATATTTTTATTTATTATTACGTGAAGCAAAAACTACCCCTTTTTAAGATAATTGCGTGGTCGGAGGAGTATACAATTTTGCTTAGTTTATATTTATAGGTGCAGGATACGATTATATAGGGTTATGTATACCGTAAAAATGGACCCTTATAGGTTTGTCATGTATGTCACTGCCACTTTTTTCCGAAACTATTTCTATAAGAACTATCCTGTTGAAATATTGTTTTTAAACTTTTGCGATTTGTACAAACAGGTTACATAGTACAGGGCTTAATCACGAAACGTTGAGCTAATTAAGCAATGGTTTGTATCGATATACACATTGATTAAGCCCTGTATAATATAAACTTTATATTATGCTGTTGAAACTTTGAAATTAGATGTAATAAATTAGATGGAAATTATTATGTTAACCCCATATTTCACACAAAAATAAAAAAAAAATGGCAGTCATAGGAACTGCCGATAGAAGTGAAAACTTATAACTCAGAATTTGATAGCTTACTTTGGAAACTACATGTGTGTAACCGGAGGGCGTGGCCTGGGCATCATGGCATGGCCATCTAGAAATGCGTCAGCATTTCCTATTGGCTGATACATTTCTAGATGGCCATGGCATGATGCCGGGGCCACGCCCTTTCAGCATTTGCCATTGGCTGACGCATTTCTAAATGGCCAATAACCATGGTCCCGAGTTTACCCGAAGATTTCTTATCATATCCGAGCGCGATGCTAGAATCCAATTCACAGCCCACGAAATATCTGTCTAGGCGCGCCTAAAGAAGTTTTCACTTCAAAAACTACATTTTGGGGGTGCCCCATACTTAGACTATTACATAAGTCAACTTGTTTTTACAAGCCCATATGCGTGGTGTGTCTATGGCTAGATCTTCAAAAATGATGTTGATGTTTCTAATTTTTTTTTCTATACTTAATAACCTGCGCGAAAGACACTTCCAAAATTATAAAATATTTTTCTACTCATATAAATAATAATAGCCCGGAATAACACATCTTAGGCTACTTGATATTCCGGAAGAATGACAGTATTGAGAAATACGCGAGTAAAACCACGGAATGTTACTAGTGCCAAATACTACAAACCAACAGTAAAACTTTTTACAAGCATTGATCTTACCGAACTGAACTTATTTTCCTTTCAAGGTTCAATCAAAGCGAACGACGAATTTGAATTTGGCGGAACCGTGTAAGCCCACCATGAGATGCGATTATACTGTCGCTGCTCACAAATTACTGTTAGAAAGTCCTTTTATAAGCGTATTGTTGCCATCTGGGCGCTAAGGGAAGTTAGAAGAAGCCATTTATCTGGTTTAAGAAGAGTAATAGATCGACAAAATCTAGATCTTTATTTGGGAGTTACAAATGTGAACCGTTAAAGAGTTTTGACTTCTCATTGGTAACTTCAAGTATTGGTGCGTCTTCAACAAATGTCTATATCAAATATACGTCTGTATAAAGTTGGTCCTGTTATAAGAAAATAAACTATTGTAATAATTGATAAAGCAATGATATACTTCTTTAATTATTTTGTTAAAAATGTGAGAACTCTAAAATAACTATACAGTACTGTCTTGTTTCAGTATGATTTTTATAATACCTACTAGCTTTTACCCGCGACTTCGTCTGCCCAAAATAAATACTAAGGTACAGTCCGCGAGGTATAAGCTGAGCTTTGCATTAGTGTGAGTGATCATATGCATACGCATCTATTACCAAAAGTACAGTCAGACAACAAACTCTTAAACAACAAGCTGACATTAACTATCCAGAATCAATATGGTCATTGCGAAAAGAAGTATCTCTTTTAGGATTCAAATGGTCAAGGACAGAAAATAACAGAAAATTTTTAATGGAAAAGCATGAGATCCGTCACCTACGTATAACTTAAAATTTCCGAATACCGTATTCAGGACAGGCCTATCGTTTATACCAATATACAATTGATACTGCATAATAAACAACGATTTATTGAATATAAAATTGACACCTTATTAAGAGAACATGGTCACAGCGTCCTGCGTCTGACTGTACTTTTGGTGATCACTCACACTAATGCAAAGCTCAGCTTATACCTCGCGGACTGTACTAAGTGCTAACTGTCGCAGTTGGTACTTACTTGTACACCCATGCAAATATACGTTTATTAAAAATAGCTTATATTAAAACATTGTTATTCAAATTCATCAAAATCAGTTCTGCGTTAAAGCGTAACAGACAGACAGAGTTACTTTCAAATTTATAATATAAATTGGGTCTATATGGGGTGGCATAACATTTTTTGTCCTATTTTAGGTAGGCATAACGTTTTTAGGACTAATGATAATTTACCATAACAACTAAACGCATAACTGTCTTCGCATAATGTTAACTAGCATAACCATATTTGACATAACGATAACTTAGCATGATGTTTAAACGCATAGCCATATATAGCATACAGATAACTTAGTATAATGTTTCGACGCATAACTATAAATAGCATAATGTTTAAAGGCACACATTGAGAAAAGCATAACAATACTTAAACATAATGATCAACGGCATAAACTTTAAACGCCTAACTAAAAAACAAGTGCAAAGAGCGGACTGTAGCAATATTATTTAAATAAAATAGGTAGGTGTGTGAAATGCGGGTGGGTACTTTGACAACAATATTTATTATTCGTAATGTAGGTATCTACTAATTTAATGGAATATCATTGCCAATAGTATGTCATTGTTGCATTCGTGTTATTATACTGTTGCTGTGAAATTATTTAGTATATATTGAGGATTAAGAATCGTTGGTCTGAGAATAACACCATATTTTTTTATGGTAAACGCCGTTTTTATGGTATGTACAATAAAAGGTATTTATGCAGTAGTATACATATTTTTGTACTCATTTATGTAGACATAACGTTTTTAGGACTTAAAAAACTACATACACCTAAGACATATGGTGCACTTTTTGACTCCGGGTGGGCTCCCGCCAGAAGCTCTGCGGTCAGCCCTGAGTGTCGCTTCTCCATACTCGGCCTGCGCTCCACTACGGAGGACGCCGGCTCGCTTCGCTCCCCACCTCCCCCCTTCGCTACGCTTGGCTTTGCATGGATTGCTCCACTCAGGACCTCCCTCGAGCTTCTGGCTCCCGCATTTTTTAAATACACTCTAGGGGTAGTAGCTACCAGACTAGGTGGAGTCGGGGTGCTCCGAATCGGATCTGGGTCCTATGTAACCTGGTTATATATTACGTAGCACCACAAATAATTAAAAAATGCCTAAATGCGTCTGAGCAACAATCGAATCGAATGTAGTACAATAGATTTTTATGATTAAAACACATTACGCCAAAAAACAATTATGCAAAAGTTACATTATGATACTATATATTATGCTACATTCATTATGTCAAAGTAAATTAGAAGAAAAAAATATGCGATTTAAACGGCACTTTAAAAAAATTAGAACAAATAAAAAAATGCCTAAAAACTATTATGCGTCTCATCAATAGTCAAATTAAATTTATTCATTCATTCCTTCATTTATTCAGTTATACAAAACGGAATACAGTTAAAACTTAAATATATGACATGGTACAATTTCGACCTAAGCTATATTCCTAACTGTGTATACACAACATGCTTACATCCTAAAAGAAGTTAAAATTAAAAATGAGTTTCTCTTAACGTAAAAATTAAATAGTTATTTTTTTAAGTTATGAAGTTTGTTTTGAATTTACATAATCCGTGAACACAATATTTTGGACAACATTTTTGAATTTATAACTTTTTTGACAGAAAATGTCAAATGGGGTACAATAGATTGTTATGCTTAAAACACATAACGCCAAAAAATTACTATGCGAAAGTTGAATTATGACACTATACATTATGACAAAATAAAATAGGAACAAAAAATTATGCGTTCTAATAGGCTCCCTATAAAATAGTATGGATTTTAAGTGTCTAATTTCAACGGTTTTATCTTCAGCATTGACGAACCTCCATGTAGACTTCCATGCCTTATTTCCACCCCTTCAACCCTTTTCTGTGATAAACAGTAGCTGTTATCCTTTCCTGAGGCTAGTCTATCTATGTAGCAAATTGCATCAAAATCTGTTCAGTGGTTTCGACGTCAAAGCGTTAGACAGAGAGTTAGCGCGACAGAGAGAGTTACTTTCATTTTTATAGAGGTAATATTAGTATGGATATCAAGTGTCTAGGTGCGAAATTTCATAGTTACATCTTCAACAATGACTAAATTCTATATAAACTTCCGTCGCCCATTTCAACCCCTATTTCATGGCCGTACAATTCGAAATTACAAAGTTGCTAGAAAGAACCAACATTTATTTGCTTCGCGTCAAGTGTCTAGATACGAAGTTTCATGGTTTTATCTTCAACAATGACGAACTTCCACATAAAACTTTCATCCCTCATTTAAACCCCTATCTCATCCCTGTACACTTCGAAATTACTAAATAGCTAGAACAAACATTTATTTGCTTTGCGTCAAGTATCTAGATACGAATACAAACTTCCATATAAACTGTCATCCCCCATTTCAACCCCATATTTCATCCCTGTGCAGTTAAAAATTTCAAAAATTGCTAGAACGATAATCTATTATTGGCCTCACGTCAAGTGTCTAGATACGAAGTTTTGTGGATTTCATGGTCATAACTTAAAAAATTAAAGAATCTTTATAAAACCGTCCATCCCTTGTTTCACCCACTTGAGGGTTGAATTTCGCAAAACCCCGTCTACGTGGTAAATGGCACCTCCATGCAACATTTCAGATTCCTAGCATTTATAGTTTCTGAGATTTCGTGATGAGTGACCTTTCGCTTTTATAAATATAGATTAAGTGACGGGATGAGCAGGATATGATCCTGATAGTAAGACATCACACCTCCCCATAACAATACGAACGAATCTATGGGATCATGAAGAACTCAAATGATTGCCTTACATTGCACTGCGCTCTATACCTGGTAATTTCGTTTTATTGAACAGGTTGTGTGAATAGGTGAATAGACATGGTTTTTAGTCAATAAATTATGTAAAATAATATCAAATCATTGATTAGGTTACAATTAAGAACTATGTGCCCTCAGACTATTTTCTTATACAGGGAAAAAATATCGCACCAAAATTAATTTAGCATTGTAATAATTTAGAATTCGATATGCCCTTTAAATTAACTATGTACACGAACGTTATCGAGTTTTTTATGTTAATTTTCATATGAGATAACAATTTTATGTTTAAAATGAAAAATTAAAAGATTCCCGTCACAACTGGCTTTCACGGCAAAGGAAAACTGGAGCCAACTTGTACATTAAGCTCCAACTGGCACTAAGAGAGACTGGCCTTAACTTCCGCCTTTTGAGAGATGCCCCCAAATTATAGAAGTGAGAAGAAGAAACGAGTTGAATCTGATCCGTATCTAACAACGGCTGATTTTGTAACGTAGTTATTTGAAGTTACTCGTACCTACAAAAAGAATCTAAATACACTTCCAAGTCGCATTCTCAGGCGTATTATAAAACAAGTAAGTGAGCGCATCGCATAGAGTTCCACTTGCTCGCCTCTTAAGTTCATAAAAATAAAAGAAAACAGAGAACGCATAAATTTAGCTAAAGAGCGTAAAACATCCAACCTGCCCCGACGCGACGTACATAATCTCGGTCAAAAACATACCCGTACCGCATTACGTGTTGTTTTATGTGTTACAGCGAAAATAACCTTTTTATTTCATTACATAAAACAAGCTACGGCTCAAAACGGACACAATTTACGCCGCACACAATATCTTTAGCGTTATTAAAACATTGTTCCCTTGTTTGTAGACTTTGTACTCGAGTTAGCATGGGTTGTGTTAAGTTTGAGTAAAGCAAAGATACGTTCTAATTTCAGTGAATTTAATTAGCATAAGTTATTTTTAAGTTTCTTTTGTAATTTTGTTTTTTGTATGTATGTGTGGCTTTTATTTGTTAGTGCAGGCAACAATCTAATCTCTATATTATTGGCAAAACGTATAGGCATTATCATTCAGCGTTGTAACACAGAATAAATATTAGTAAAAGTATAGAAGCCTCATTTACCGAAAACCATTATTTAAATAGCGACTCTTGCTGGGATACAACAAAGTTCAATTCAGCTCGCAATACCTGTCGCGATTTTCAAATAAACATTTGCGCTCTTTCTAACGCGTAACTCTGTCCCTGTCTAGCGCGGAGGGTTGTCGACATATCTAATAACAATATGCGCGGGAAACGTGTTGCGCGAGCGCTCAGCCGTGCGTCCGACAACCGACTGGCACTTGTTCCCTGAGAGGAACGGTCTAGCTGTAGGCTAAAACCGCGCGACCTTGAGCGAGTGGTGATGCACTGGTTGTAATGCCGCTAGCTCACTACTAGCACGCTTCTGACTATTAGTGAGCCTGATAATATTGATAATCTTTAGACCTCAATTTCTGTACGACTAAATTATCTAAATGAAAACGTTGAAGATTGAAGAGTGTGTGATATTATTCCGTGTATGTGTGTGAATTAAATTTTATGTACCTGTGTATTTTTATGTTTATATGTTTGTGGTTGTATATAACTTGTGTAGATACTAGTAAATTTTGTCTACATCACTGTGATTAAAATTCTTAGTAACGTATCTCTTTATTTATTCATCAAGACATGCATCTCTTTGAGCGATGTTAATGAATAATTTCTTGTCCTGAAAGAGTTTCGGACTTTGACTAGGGAGCGTTTACTTACTGTAACGGAAAACTTTTCAACCATGGCTACTGTTGGGTATGATAGTATAGTACATGATAAATTTGTTCTTGCAAGAGACCCATGACAGTTGATTTAAGCTGCTCTATATAGCAATATCCTTTCCTCCACACGACAACTCGTAAGCCGACGCTCTATCAACTGTCCATTGTAAAAAAAAAAAGAGTAATTTATTTATCAAAACACAAATTAGGCACATTAGTTATAAATAAAAACCATTTCAAATGTAAACCTACGGTAGCTTGGCTATTTGTCCGGTGGGTTCCGAACTAGGCTGTGCCTAAAATTTGGCCACCAGGTAACGGCAACTAATACTACTAAACTAGGCCAAAAAACTAGGTGTCCTCTCAAAGGTTGAGAAGATACTTAAGATTCTGAACAGTTGCTCACTCTAAACCAAGCACAGATTCGCTCCTGTATGGAGTACTGTTCGCACCTTTGGGATGGAACGGCTAAGTATCAGCTGGAAACTCTGGAATCGATTGAGAGACGTGCCAAAAGGCTCATAGGCAATGACACTCCTGTGCGTAAAAGACTCCAAAGTCTTGAACATCGGCGCAAAATTGCTAGCTTATCGGTTTTTATCGGGTACACTTAGGAGAGTGTGCAACTGATCTGCATGATCTAATACCACCTTCCCCCCTTCTTCTATCCGACTTTTCGTATCTCAAAAAAGCTACATCGTGTCATGCTTGATGTTCCAAAAACACGAACGAAGAGATTTGACTCCACGTTTGTGATAAGAACGTCTAGATTGTGGAATGCGTTGCCTGAGTGGATTTTCCCCGATGGTTACAATCTTTGTGTCTTCAAATCGAGAGTGAATTGGTTTCTTCTAGGTAAGCACGCTCCATCGTAGATCGCATCGTCGCTTAACATCAGGCGAGATGGTGGTCAAGTGCGAACCAATATTTATAAAAAAAAAATATATAGGTATATTCTAAAAATTACCAAACGGTTTGGGTCCACCAACAATTTATCAATTTACCAAACGGTTTCCTAATATGCACAGCCTTAAGGTACAAGTTCGCGCTGAGACCGCGACGCGAGACTGCGACACGAGACCGCGACCGGAGACCGCGACAGGCACTTGACAATATGGAATTGTATGGGCGCCAGTTCGCGCCGAGACCGCGACAGGAGACCGAGACAGGTCGCGGTCGCGGCGCGAACTGGCGCCCATACAATTCCGTAGTGTCAAGTGCCTGTCGCGGTCTCCGGTCTCGGTCTCCTGTCGCGGTCTCGTGTCGCGGTCTCCGCGCGAACTTGTACCTTTAGAGTGGATTAAGTTACAGGCCTTATGCCCGAGCTACAAGAGGCTAGTGTTTCAAGCTAAAATAGCAAGCTAGTACTTTTAGTTTCGTGTGGACAAACCGACGCAACTCGCAACGCTAGTTTTGTCTTTTTTTTTTTAACTTCTATAGGTTTACACGTAGCTAAGCTAATAAGGACTAGTTTGCTAGCTTACTAACACTAGCTTGCTATCCTAGCTTGAAAAACTAGCCTCATGTAACTTCGGCAGTACTGTTCCCTGAAAGATACAATCTATAACTTTTCAAGGTCAGAGTGTTTAGGTGTTTTTTAGGTCAGCGTGCATCATCTTCAACCATTTAGTTGTCGCTTCCCAATAGGAGACTTGTCGGTAGGTGAAACACAGATTAATGCGCAATTCAAAAAAAGTCCTACAGCTGAGGTTATGTGATAGTATGGCTTATAATAAATATAAGCAGCATTAACCGTGCGTTTCATTTTCTCAATGATGGGACTATGAGCCTTTTCTTGCAAGATGAAATTCAGTGCCATAATACACCACGTTGGCCAAACGAGGCATACACCACGTTGGGCGTCATCACATGTATCTGTACAGTTTCGTTCTTAGAATACGTCAGATTCTTTGCGATACTTTATTTTACCGTTGAAACTAGTAACATACTTAAACGACATTACAGTCTACTAATCTTGCTACTACGCCACCACAACCGTATTTTTACTCGTAGGAGAAATTACAGTAACGTGGGAATAAGTGTGAGAGCAGGTAAAAACTTTAAAAAGTATAAATGATCTATCTTAAAACAAAGAATTGAAAAGCAAAGCTTTTTAAATGTAAGAAAAACTATCATAAAGTGTTTAATAAGTATAAGTTATGGATATGTACATACTTATATTATGTTAAAAAATGTGTTTTTAAAGTTAGTGTTTTAGCTGGGCGTTGATATTAACCAAAATTTATTTAGAAATGTGTGTTTAGTAAGTAATTTAAAAGTACCAGTGCCCCACGGTTTTCAACAAGTAATTCTTGTTACCATAATTAACCGCTATGAAAAAAAAAAACCTATGTGCTTTTCCAGTTCTAAATTTCAACTCAATCTGTTAATCAGTTGTTGTAAAGTGACCAGGATTTCGAATTAATATTTATAATCGTAGGATTCAATTAAATTAAGGGATTAAACATAACATGGAACTTAATAGTTTCAGTCATAACATCAAACTTAACAATTTTGTAACCATACGACGCAATAAATCTACACCGGATTATATAGTGCACATTTATGGTGTCCAAGCAATAATCCATTGTAGCTGCGGTCATAAACAACCATTGAGGTATATTGTAGCTGGAGGAGACATCGTAATGAATTAATGATGTCAAATCAATAATGATATTTCTGGTAGTTCTAGAAGTCAGAATGAAAAGTCAACTGTTTTCCTCAGTACCTACTCTTCTCTGTGTATGGATTTTTCTTTTTGTATTCTGTTAACGCCACAAATGTCAAGAAATAAAAGACCAATGCGCTGGTCTTAGAAGAATAAAAGAACAGTTCCGAACTGTACTCGTATATTGGAAGATGATAGTGCATTATTATAGTACTACATCCTAATTACATTTTGATTTAATACAAAGTGACGGAACTATGTTGCCCGAACAAGCCTATACAACGTAAACAGACATACCATCAAGCAACACATGCGCCCAAGCAACATGTCTATGCAAATAACACAGTGCCACGCATCTAATTCAGCTTGAAGACTCACAACCTACCTAGCTTTGGACTGCGCTCGTCACCCAGGGAAATGCCATTTAATAATAGTAAATTTTATGCAAAATAAATATATTTTAGGTTTAAAATGTTCACCACCCCCCTACTTTCCTTATTTTCCTCTTCTTCTCCTAATCCAAGAACCATGTAAATAAAAAAAGATTATTGTAATGACAAAAGTCACGGACCCCGGAGTCTGTGGAGTGTTTAAATTAAATAAATATATATATATATACTTTAGGTCAACAACAGATTATTCCACGTATTTGGTATGCTTTAATGTGATGACGCGTTAAAGTAAAGAGAATCAAAATCAGGAAAAAAGGTTTTTTTTTTTAAACTTAGAATGACGAGACGAAGAGGACATGTGCCTGATGGTAAGCAACATGCCTGCCACCTATCAGCACAGTGGCACGCAGTTATTGGAGGAACATGAAGAGCCCAAATCATTACCTAGCACTGCACTGCGCTCGTCACCCAGAAATCTAAGATAATTATATCTCTAACCCCTATAATTTATCTGGAAACATTGCCCTCCAAACCGGAACACAGTTACGTTTGCACATAGTTTAGTTGTTTGTTATTTGCATTGCATTAACAAAACGACATCATTTCATATCACGTGTCGCCTCTAGTTTGTATATATCCAATCGACATGTTACAAACTTTATTGATAAAATAAATGAGATCGATAAGGTGCAAGTTTGATTCAGTATGTTGACTTTACACTCAGCATATTGCCAACGCAGAAATTGGACCATAAATTTGTGTATTGTACTTTGCTTCTCAAACATAATAACAACAGTAAATTGTAAGGTGAAGAAAAATGGTCAGTAGAAGTACCTAACTAACTTTTTAATTACTTAACATTGTGGGAGTTTGTACAGATAGATAGGTAGTTCTAAAATTTGAGATAGTTTATAGCTATGACAAGTCCAATAGGTATGCTAAAATAAATCTAATTCTAATTGAAAAGTTTCGTGTGGTCTAGACGTTACAGCTGGTCAAGTCAGGAGAACGGGATCTGCCAATCCAGAGTCCTGGGTTTGAAACCCACAGGCACCAAGTAATTTCAAAGTCGTGTGCGTAATGCCACTAACTTAAAACGGTAAAGGAAATACATAGGTGAGGTAAACTGCTTGTTGGTGAAGATTCAACTTCTTAAAGATGAAGAAGATGATGACACGAAAAAGTCTGTAAATCCACAACTGGTCAACTTGCTGGACCACTGCTTAAATCTATTTATGTATCTAGGTAGGGAGTCTAGTTAGCCATAATTTTTTTAATTATTTTTAATTTTAAACATCAACATTTTTTATAGATACGAGATATAAACTGCCTTCAAATTGGCCTTCGCAATGGAGTGATGGCGTCATCCCTTACGTTTTCGATTTCTTTGCTCTAAGTAAGTATTTGGCTTAAAACTTCGATGGCTCTGCGTTTCAATCTCCGCCTGTGTCTCTTAAAAATGTACTTAATAAACTTGTACATACTTGTATGGCTTTATCTCGTATTCCTCGTCCTTAAATGCATGATTAATGATTTGTTTATGATTAAGTTTTGTTTGTTTTATTTTATAATACCTGTGTGACATTTTTAAGTGGGCATCTGTATAGACTTTCTTTGTTTTATTTTGTGTTTAATTTTTTTTTCCCCTATTTGATATTGATTTTTCTTGTTATTTATTAATATTGTTATGATTGTTGTTTTTCTAATTGTAATTTTTTTTCTTCTATTTGTTATTTTTTTTTTGTACTTGACATTGAATTCTTTGATATTTTTTGACTATTGTTGTTATTTTACAGTTTTCCTATTTGCATTTAATTCTTTGTTATTTGGGTGCTGATTTATTATTGTTTTTTTTTTCTTATTTGAATTTAATTCTTTGTTATTTTTGTATAATTTGTTATTATTGTTGATTTTTTGGTTCTGATCAATTTCTGAATTTTTATTTTTATGTAATTAATGACAGACGGCATGATTTGTATGACGTGATATTTAAAACGTGGAAACGTAAAGTGTAAGTTATTATTATTTAAGTTTAATTTATGGCTTGTCGCACGTGTTGGCGTGGCTGTAAGTGTGACAAGTAATTGAATGATAAATTAATAAATAAATTGGACTGCCCTCGTGGCTTAGTTGGCAGTAGCTCTACCTGCGAAGCCGAGGGTCGTGGGTTCGATTCCCACCCAGTGCAAATATTTGTGTGATGAATTCAAATGTTTGCACTGTGTCTGGGTGTTTCTATGTATAAACAGTATGTATTTAAAACTATATAAGTATTATATCAGCTATCTGGCCGCCATCATACAAGCTTTGCTTAGTTTGGGGTCAGATGGTGTTGTGTGTGAATTGTCCACCAATATTTATTTATTTAAGTATATTTAAATAAAGGAAACCATCGTGAGAAAACCGACATCCTTCACGATTTCTTACATCTCTTGAGCACAATGTATCATCTGTCATATCGCACTTTTCCAAGTAGCGGATTACGCCTATGTCTCTGTCCCAATAAGAGAAGGCACCAATTTTCCTCTTCATCGGCATACATAAAACTCAGGAGTGCTTAGTGTGAGTATATTTGTACCTTAATTTCCATTGTGTTTTTTGTTTTGTTCTCCTACAACTTTACCATGCTCTTCTGTCTTGCGCAAGCCTTATTTACGTTGAGGGATTGCATTTACAAAATAAATACCCTTCCATCTAAAGAGACATCTGGTTATGTGGCACTCAACACGCTATATCCATCTTTGCCACATAGGTATAACACACTGTAACCTGCCTATTTCCGGGCCCACCTCAAAGACAGCGCTCCATCACCTGAGCCCTAGGCATACTGGAACCACCTTAGGGACCAACCAGCAAGTGAGGTCTGGTTGGTATCTCACGTCTCACACCCTTAGTGCCCGTGACGAGTCCGACAATTTGCGTAAACTTCCGTATTACAAAATTGACTCGAGCTCCATTTAATCTATATTTTTTTTACGTTACTAATGACCCTCATAATACCTTTAGTGGCCAATGTGTGCTTGATCAAAAATCTTATGTGTTTCGACTTCCATGAGCTCTGAAAAATGTTTGTAGTAAGTAGGTAAGAAATAAGTAAGTGTCAAGTAAGTTGTAAGTGTCAATCTATTACCTCTCATTTTTGTGACCAAAAACGAAATAATTAATTATTACTACTTTCAACAGATTTACGGCTTGTCTAATAAAGTTGACGGTTGAAAGTCGTTTGGTCTATCCGGGAGAACGGCGACCGCCAATCTGGAGCCCGGGTTCAAATCTTACGCACACAATTGCTTTTCGAAGTCACCTGCGTAATATCACAAACTTAAAAACGGTGAAGGAATCCATCGTGATGGGTTCTTCATGATGTATTCCTTCACCCTCATTGACACTTACATTTTTCGAGGCATGTGTCAACAAACATTCCGCACTAGGACAGCGTGATGGAGTAAGGCATCTGAACTGACTCTCTTCTCGAGAAGACCTCGCGTATCCAGTTAGTAGTGAAAAAGAACATTAAGTGCGTTGTTTTTGTTATCTTTTTATTAACATTCAACAGGTCCAAGACGTCTGATTAGTCTAGTCAAGAAAGCCCATACGTACATCGAGGACCGTTCCTGCTTGATATTCGAGGAAGTCAACCCGGTAGAATGCAACAAAGACGCCAATTACACGTACCTTTTCTACACTTATTCGGAAGTTCTGGAAAGTTGCTGCCTACGGTTTTACACAAAAAACGTTGGTAGGAGGGTAGGTATCGAAACCGGTTAAAATTGACATAGGTGTTTGCCACCATGTTTTATAGCCAAAGTTCTAAACGCAGAAAGTGCATGTTGTTTAGTACTAAAGCCATTATTACACTTGGCTTAATTTAGTCGACTAAATATAGTCGATGCTGAGTTCAGTGAAGTGTAATATTTATCATTTAGTAACCTAGCATACTAAATTCAGAAGCTAGGATTGGTTGCTTCTAACTTGCTTATGAATTCAGTCACTAAATTTAGACGTATGTAATAAGGGCTTAAGCCAAAAGCGGCACGTTGTTCTCGTCGGCGGCGGCGAGGCAGCGAGTGGAACGAATGCGGTAGACGATTTTTGAAGGGTGAAATCTTGTGAATTTTCGGCACCGACATCCGTAATACCATTATTGTACAACAATAATGTTTTTAAATACTAAATTCAAAGTTATAACTTCAACTCAAAGTACAAACTTCAAAGTTAATATTCACTTTATAATATCGTAGTTTCATAAAACCACATAATAATTTTTTAACTCTTACTAATATTATGAATCCGTAAAATTTGATATTTTGATGTTATTTTTATCTATCTGTGTTCCAAATTTCCACCAGATTTTATCAAACGTTTTGATGTGATTGGGCAACAAACATCGAAAAATTCAAACTTTCGCTTTTATTACATTACAAAATAGGATGTAGAGTATCATCTACACTGCATTGAGCAAACACTTATCTAATAAAATACCGCTGAATATAATCTAATTCTTCTCTATTCCAGGTTGTGTTGATAACACCAACATGTTTTCTACAAGTGGAAGTTGCACATGCGACATTGCATGCCCTGGGCTTGGAACATACCAAGTCAGAACCATTCAAGGATAACGAGGCTAGAGCAGTCATGTTTCCTGTCAGGTGCCCAGATATGCCATATAAGTTGGCGACGCTTGAAGGTGCTAAGGTTTTGTAATAGTACATTATGATATAAGTGCGGTAAGTAAAACATTACAGCCGAAGCGATATTGCTAACTCGAGCCGTAGGCGAGAGCTATAAGAAAGCCAGAGATTTTTGTGGAAATACATAAAACTATGACGACATTTTCAAATAAAAACCATACAGCGAAAAGAAAAGCGCGCGGAATATACATACATATTTGACTTGTTGACAAATTAGCGATGCGCTTTTTTTTTAAGCAATGGCACAAAACCAGCCTGTATTAAATACTAATAAAATAAATTAACATTTTTGTGTTTTGTTACAGATACATTGTTGTAATTTATGGTCAAAATAAATTAAATTAACGCAATAAATATTTCTTTATTTTAGTTTTATCTTCCAAAGTTAATTTTATTCATTAAAAGTTGACCATGAAATCCATGAAGTCATTAATGAAATGTTCAGCGAAGTGTCGCTGACATAAAAACTCTTTGCCGTGCGTTTTACATTATATTATCGCACAAGTACTTGTGCGGTAACGTAATGAGATACATAACGGTTTTTTTTTTAAATAAAGAGTGACGAGACGAGCAGGGCATGGGCCTGATGGTAAGCAACATGCCTGCCACATAACAGCACAGTGACACGCTGCTATTTTTAACATGAAGAGTCCAAATTATTACCTGGCACTGCACTGCGCTCGTCGATATTGAAATTGCTGAAATAAGATATCTTTTACGCGCAAATGTGTTGTAAAAGAAATTTTAATGTTACGTTTAGTTTTATTAATAAAGGCTCTGGTCGTTCAATATGTAGGCGAGAGGCATTAGCTGATGTGTCTATACTCGTAGTTTGCAGTGGTTGGACTTTTGTTAGAGTCCGCCTGGGGAAGTACCACACCTTTGCCAGTTATTCTACCGCCAAGCAGTAATCTGTAAACATTACAGTGTTCGGTTTGAAGGGCAATGTTTCAGAGAAATTACAGGGCTTAGAGATATAATATCTTAGATCTCTGGGTGATGACCGCAGTGCAGTGCTAGGTAATTATTTGGACTTTTCATGTGCTAATAGCTACGTGTTACTGTGCTGTAGCGTGGCAGGTATGTTGCTTACCTAATGGTAATAAAGGTTCTGCTCGTTCAATAAAATACGTTTGTAGGCACTGGATTAAAAATTACACCCAAAACTGTGACATTTTACGTTACATATTTGGAATGCTCGTAGCTCGAAAAAGCGACATCGTTTCATTGTTGATGTTTCAAAGACACGAACAAAGAGATTTTACTCTATTTTTGTGATAAGAACGTCTAGGCTGTGGAATACGTTGCCTGAGTGGATTTGTGATAGTTACAACCTTTGTGTCTTCAAATCGAGAGTGAATCGGTTTTTTCTAGGTTAACACGCTCCATTGTAGACCGCATCGTCGCTTAACATCAGGCAAGATGGCGGCCAAGTGTACCCTATATGTATAAGTTAAAAAGAAAAAAATATGCCATCACTTGAAAATGAAGTGGTAGTACCTTTGCCAATGAATCTATTGCCAAGCAGCAATGTTGAACGCAGTGATGTATGGAAGTCTTTGTTTCCATTGAAATTACAGGAATATAATTAACTTTTACGCGTTTAGTTCCAGTTTTTGTGTTACATTTTCACGTCATAAAGTGTGGCTGTGTGTTATTCCAGACTGTAATCTCTGCAGGTTTTACAGCTAAATAAACAAACATGACAGATATCCATCTCTACGTACAAACTTTTGTCATTAAAAAGTAGTAAGATAATTATTTAAACTTGGGCGCTCAGCGTTCGAAATTGAACCGTACATCAACTTTAATCCATGCCCAATTTGACCACACCTTAATAATAAACAAAGTAGTGTTAATGCGTGTGTATCAAACACACGGTAGTTTGTTAGGTTTTTCTCTTTTTGATGGAATGTATTTTTATGCATAATTAAAAAAAAAAAAACTCTACATAAACTATACGTGTGCAAAATTTCAAACTGCTTCATCCGTGCCATTTTCCTAAAGATGTGTGCATAGTTTTTGCTTCAATAATATATAAATAATATTATTAGTTTAATAATATTACTTTAATTCTTTTTTTTCTCATTTACAGTAGGTACTTAGTGAATTTTAATGTATATTTAAAAAAATATTGTAATACTTAAGCTTACGAAATCTGTTGAATCTGGATTGAACGAGCAAGACTTTTTGAATTCGAACGTTTCAAATTGAAATCGAAATAAGAGTTGATTTTCCGCGGAAGGAGTACGAAACAAACAATATCGTGTTTACCTATACATTGGTGCTTACGTTTGAAGGTACAATATAAAATACTATTACGATCCCTCGAGCTACTAAGTACCAGTGACTAACGTAACCTGAGCTCTGGATCTCCGTGTGTGCCTTGAGAAATTAAGCAAATAAGAGAGTCTTCCTAGCTGGACGATTTGATTGCATTGCGTTTGCCAATCGATAAGATATCTTTGTTTGCACTTGTCTCTTTGTTCTCCAATGGATTGCTCCATTGCTTTCTCTTTAATTCGCTTTTAAAGTATATATTTTATTAATATTTATGTTACAGATACAAACAAAACTACTGCAGATAATATTCTTATGAACTAAAAATAAATATAAAGAAACTTAGGAGCCAAATCATGTTTTGTGAAAACAGCCATTGTAAGACATACAAGTACAACCCACCACATAACGTCAGTTCTTGAGTATGTATTACGTCATGTTTGAACAACTCTGTAAACAAGAACATTGTATCCGCATAAGATTCAAATACCACGTACACCTGTGAGTATTTTATCCGACTTCAAAAAAGGTGGAGGTTCTCCATTCGGTTGTATGCTTTTTTTGGTATGTACTTAACACGACAGGTCCACTAAGTCTTTTTTTCTTTGGTAGATCATAATTCAGAAATTATCCCATATACATTTTTAGGGTTCCGTAAAACGTAAAAACGGAACCCTTATAGATACGTCATGTCTCATGTCTGTCTGTCTGTCTGTCTGTCTGTCCGTCCGTATGTCACAGCCATTTTTTGCCGAAACTATGAGAACTACACTGTTGAAACTTGGTAAGTAGATGTATTCTGTAAACTGCTTTAAGATTTGAACAAAAAAAATTAATAAAAGTAAAATTAGGGTTGCCCCCCATACTGAGAACTGAAACTCAAAAATGTTTTTTTCATCAAACCTACACGTGTAGTGTGTCTATCGATATGTCTTCAAAAATGATATTGAGGTTTCTAAAATCATTTTCGTCTACACTGAATAATTTGCGCGAGAGACACTTCCAAAGTGGTAAAATGTGTGTCCCCCCCCCCTCTAACTTCTAAAGTAAGAGAATGAAAAACCTAAAAAAAATATATGATGTACTCTACTATGTAAACTACCAACGAAAATTAGTTTGAACTCGATCTGATGAGTAGTTTTTTTTAGTACGTCATAAATACACTATTATTGAAACTTCGATCAAAGTTACAACGAACTACAAGAACTTTATTTATAGAAACCATTGTGGTCGTTTTTGAAAAAAAAATGAACAAAAATCTTAAATTTACTTACATTTATCTGGAGGAGGAGGAGTGATGGTTTCTTATGAAATTTAGTCGAGTGTGTAAATTTTATTGTAACTTTTAACTATGTAATATAAAACAACATAAGTTACATTCTTGTTGTACTACTGTATATTATCTATTCTATGCTACTGTGGACGTGCGGCCTTGCAAACCGCTATCTTTACAGACTGGTTTCTATATATGTAAGTATTCTATAATTTTTCGTTTTTATCTCTTAGAAGATTTACTATGTGTAAACAAAAGATGTAATTTTATAGAAAAAAATATTTATTTTCAACAAAATGTAACGATAACATAATCAAAGGTACTTTTCGGACTTTTAGCTGTATTACTTTATAGGTATCACTTTTTATTACCCCAGAAAAGTAACTTTTATTGTTAGTTTACATAACATAAAAAAACTAAATAAAATCTTCAAAAATTTCGACAAGGGCTCAACTTGGTCATATTTATTGACATATTACTTGGAATATTGTAGGCATATTGGCTGTTTAGATCCTACACAGAGTAGTATAATAAAATCCTAACAATGCATTGAGTTCTATCATGTCCATTTCTTTTAATTCTAACCTGTCTTGCCACTCGCGTTTAGCTCTAAACATAGCTATTTTAAGTTATTTCATTATCAAAAAGTTTAGTCCAAATACTGATTGAATCTTAACACATACAACACACTGTACCATTTTAGGATACCTTCTGATAACGACTACTAACCATACTACTATAAATCCAGAAGGGTTAAAATATTCTAAATCGCCATTGGGATTTTTGCCAAAGGAAATTCTAAAAATCCGTGAAAATTGAGATTGCTTAACAGAGACGTGAGAGAAAGCAATATTTTTCTAACACTCATAAATGTTCGTTATGTAATTCTTCGTACGTATTCAGCGGCATGTCCGATACTTACACAACATGTTAGTGTTCATTAAAGATTTATTTCATGGAACATTAAATTATACGAACACATAGGTCACATTGAAAAACGAAAACTATTTCATAAGTAAGATATAAGTAACTTTATTAATATAATACCTCTAGGTATATGTAGGAATGTAGGTATTTGTTTATCGTAAATATTAGTTTATTATATTTTACTAAATAACAAGTGTTATTATTTAAGGTTTATGACAGTATCATTCTATTTTATTTTTATCAATATTTAATTATTATTTTCTTTCCAATACATATTTTGCTTTGTTTAATTCTAATTTGCACACCCCGTATACTTGTCCAAAAATTATTTTCCATCCTAACGTTCCCAGGAAGAGATCGCTTTCAGCGATAAGACTGTCGCATTGGTTTAAAATCTATCGTTCTTTTTTCTGTGTTTCTTTTTAGTTGGTGTGTCAAGTGTATATCTATCTAATATGTTATATTGGTTTATTATTGCAGACCTTAAATATGTAACAAATAAATAGTACCTACATTACTCAGACAAGTTAATCTTTTTAAGCTCTAATTCTTACCGCAGCTAACCAAATTGATAGTTTTAATTTAAAAAAAATTAAACATAGCTAAGAATACCTAAATCTAAAAAACAAAATAAATCAATATAGTCCAGTATTGAAATAAATAAATATAAAATTATGTAGTTTGGGGATTATGAAGGATAAATAGGGGGTTGTATTCTGAGCATATACTATATTCCAATTTGGGGGATTCTGGCGAGGTCAGCTCAAGGTCATTTCGATGAAAACGCGTTTAATTCGGTATCTCGAGAACGGTTAGTGTTAGGCAAAAAAATGTTGAAACCTTTTCTCTTCTAAATTAAATTTACTAACTTTTTTAGCTAAAACTTTTTTTTCATCAATATTTTTCACATTAATATTGATTCCGAAAGGCAAAAAATTTACTTTCTTCTATCAAAAGGTGAATCGATTAAACTATTTAAAAATTGTACTTTATTTAAAAATTAAATATTGTAATAATTCAAATATCATTTAAATACTGTACTTCTTCAATTTGGGTATGTTTTATTCCATTCGATGGAATAATAATGTGAATAAGGATTAGAATAAGAAGTAAATGAATAATTAAAACTGTTTCACACATTTATTTGTAAAAAAATTGGTCATAAAATTCGCAAAATTAAGCACCCGAGGAAAAATTTAAAGTAAAATTAAAATTTAAAAGTACTTTGTACTTTTGTACAATGTAGGTACATTTACTTTTCACAATTTTGTACAATTTGTAAGTAAATTGTACTGTACAAAAGTAAAAATTTTGCCTTTCGGAAGAGAGACCAACTTCTTAGCATTCCATGGATTCACCGTGCGGGTGCCGGGTCCATCGTGTGGCAGAGAGAGAAATCTCGAATAGACCCCAAGACTTGTGACTCGGGCGTAGGTTTAAAAGGGGCCCCTTATATTGACGTACGTCAACACTCACCTTCACTACTCGTATTTCTCTCCCTGCCCAGCCAAATCCGATATGATCCTACTAGTGCAGCTTTAGATACTCGTTCTAGTATAGAACTTACTGCACTTCTGGACAATCCAAGATCTTTAAGCAAGTTATAGAGAGATTTTGCTGGTATACCTCTCGCTCCTGCTTCTACAGCGTATAAATTAACTACATAGCCATTTTTTGTTAATTCGTTTTGAAGGTCGTAATACTTATTTTGTTTCATCGCGTGGTCTTTAGGTATATTAGTTTCCCACGGTACGGTAAGTTCTACCATGACTATGCATTTCGTAGCCCTAGAAAAAAGAAATATGTCCGGTCTGGATGACGAAACACCCACATCCTCTGGGATTTTATAGTGCTTTTCATACGTGTCCATTAAAATAGTCCAATCAGGTGCTAAACCCAGGATTGAGTAAGGCTTGCTCTTGGAGTTTGAAATTGAACCCTCTTTTACAAAGTTAATTTGTCTTTTGTTTGTCGTCAATCCCTTTTGGGCTCTAGCTACCGAAAGGCTTACAGCTTCACGTATGATTTCAAGTACTCTGTCATGGCGCTGTGAGTAATGACCCCTATTAAGGAGCACCTTGCATCCCACCAATATGTGCCTTGCTGTACATATCGCCTCACCACAAGTATAGCAACATTTTTCAGAGGCTTTTCCCCACCTTACCAAGTTACTCTGGTCAGGAAGGGTCATTTGAAAAGCATTTAGATACAATTTTAATAAGGCAGGAGACCAGTCATATAGCAAGGTGCGCCACTTTAGAGCTAATGGGATACAAAACTCACCTATGGTTAACCACTCACTTTGCATTTCTAAGTTCATAGCGTGCACTTTATAACTGTCATTTTCGTCTTGTTGTAGAAAGGTTACTAGGAAAGGCCAAGTGAGACGTGATGTGAGATAGTTGTCATATATCCATGTTTTTTTTATATTGCTGATAGGCTGTTGGTCTACCTTATTGAGGTCGCTCATGAAATTTCCAACAACTACCTCTAATGATGGTGTACGTCCTTTGTAGTCTATCTTTCTACCAAGAAATTTGAAAGGCACAGCCTCTGCAATTGTGGCAACTCTTTGGCCACTTATGGAGAGTCCCGGATCGTAAGAAGTATATTTGGTATCTCGTCTACCCAGACATAAACAATGACATTTACTTGGTTTTGCCCTCATTCCCTCTGTCCATGTACAGAACTCATCAACATCATTCAACAATTCTTGACACTGTTTGGGATTTCGTGTAAGTATTGCAAGGTCGTCCGCAAAGGCTAAAATTGACTCAGTGTACTTATTGTTGATTTTAAACCGGTAGCCCCATTTTTTCTCACGGGATATTAATTTATCTACTAGAATATTTATAACTATATTAAATACTATTGGTGATAAGCAGCACCCTTGGAATAGTCCCACATTATATTTAAGTGGTTTTGAGTATTCCTTGTTTACTGCTATAACGAATTTTATAACATATTTGCTCGTAAAGGGTCTCTTATTGGACCAATTTCTGTATCGTAATGTATCTTATTACGCACTAGTGCTGTAATGTGTAATGTAAAACGCACGGTTTCAAATTGTTCCGTCCACAGACTAGGTAGAGAGATATGCTCCGTCTAAAACGAACGGTACCTTTTTAAATCTTAGTAAAGAGTTTGTATGTCAGAAAAGTGTGGTCAACATTTTATGAATAAAATTAACTTTGAGAGGTAAAATATAATAAAGAATGATTAAATTCGTTAATTTAATTAATTTAGACCATAAATTACTTTAATTTTTCTGTAACAAAACACAAAAATATTAATTTACTTTATTATTAATGGCATACCGGCTGGTTCTGTGCCGTTGCTTAAAAAAAAAGGCGCCGATGCGCGCGCATTGCTAATCTGTGATCCATAGTGATTACTTATACTCTGTGCTGTGATCTGTGATCAAGTAAATATTATTCCGCGCTTTTTTTTCGCTGTATTGTTTTTATTTGAAAATGTCGTCAGAGTTTTGTTTATTTCCTCGCAAATATGTTATAAAACGTCGTATGACATACGTGCGCTTTGATAATTACAGCCTCTGCTAATTATAGCTCTCGCCTTCGGCTCGAGCTAGCAATAAAGCCTCGGCTGTAATTATCAACTTACCGCACTTATATCATAATGTACTATTAAGTGATTATAATATGAATTAACTATGTCAATAATTACAGCAGGAAAGTTATACCATTTTAGGGCAAATAACATAAGTTCATGCTGCACGGAACCAAATGCGTTCTCTAGGTCTATCCAGCAGACTGTTATTTGTCTCTCATGTGTTCTGGCATCTTTCAAACTTTCCGCTAGTAATGTATTGTGTTCCAGGCATCCAGAAATACCAGGCAAGAAGCCTTTCTGGTGGTTGGGCCTGAAATACCTATTGCTAGCCATAAATGTGGTCATTTTTGTTTGCAATATACTGAAAAAAAATTTAGAAATTGTATTGGTTAGGGCTATCGGTCTGGTGTCTTTTGGATGAGTTACTTCTTGCATTTTAGGAATGAGGACAAAAATTGCTCTTCCAAATGATTTTGGGATTTGCTTTCCTGACCAGATCTTACTGAATATATTTAAGATATGTTTACGAACTGATGGACACTTTTTATACACTATGTAGGGAATGCCATCAGGGCCTGGAGCTGATTTAGTAGTTTTCTTCTTAATTTGATAGTTTACTTCCTCTTCGCTAGGTGGAGTGCTTTGAAAGTTTGTCAGAGGATCATTAGGTCTTTGTATGTTTGGTACTACGTACGAGCTCCCGCGTTTAGGAACTTCGTATGTGCTTTTAAAGTGATCGTAAATTTGCTCATTAGTCAAGATAAGCTTCCCATTTTGTTCTCTGAAAATATTTTTCGCGTATTGAAAAGGGTTTTTATCGAAGTCTACTTCGTGTTTAGCTCTGTTAAGATTATCGCGATTTTTACTGATTTGTAGCGATATTCCTTGTATTAATTTAAGGATTGATCTCAGAGCCCTGGACAGTTGGTGACTTAGATGGTTGACTTTGATGGATGGTCCTGATGACAATGGACTCCTGGTAGTTTTCACTCGATGGTTCACCTTGGGATATATGAGGGTCAACTCTATCCATAGTGTTTCTCGAAGTACTGACCGACGGCTGTCGTGCTTCAACACCATCATGTGTCTTTAAGTGCTTTAAGTACCAGGCTCGTCTCTTGTAAATTTTCCCGCACGTAGGGCATCTCAAATCCGTATTCGCGCCAGGGTCGTCGTTGTTATCAACCGGTGGACAGATCTTCCGCCCCCCCTCTCGGACTGTCCCAGGGGTATTTCTCTTATTTGGTTTTTTAGCGCATATATTCCCGGGCTTGGCTTGCTAGGCCTTCACCCTCGACTGTCTTTCCAGCAGTCAGATGTCTTTCCATCCGTCAGATGTCTTTTCCACCAGCCATCTGTCTTTCCAGCGTCATCCCGTCTCTCCGGGCTGTCAAAAATGACATCTGAATGACATAAATAAATTGAAAAATATTTATGAAAAAAAAGTTTTAGGTAAAAAGTTATTTTCCCCATTTTTTTCCGTAATTGCACTGGACTAATATCAGTTCATCCGTTCAAGGGCTTTGACATTTTTGGCATGAATAGTCCAAGATCCTACGACTGACAGTTGTTGTTTTATAAAAACTGAAAGTTTTTAGGGTTCCGTAGCCAAATGGCAAAAAACGGGACCCATACAGATTCGTTGTGTCTGTCTGTCCATCGATTTATTTGTTTATTAAAATTCGATCCGCACCCAGTGCAAATATTTGTGTGATGAATTTGATATGTTTACTGCGTCTGGGTGTTTCTATGTATAATTAGTATGTATTAACAACAGTAACTGTATAATATCAGTTATTTGGCTTCCACAGTACATACAAGCTTTGCTTAGTTTGGGGTCAGACTGATGGTGTTGTGTGGGAAATGTTCAATATTTATTTTTTAATAAAAGCAATAACGATTCCCAGCTATAAAGATTAGTTTTGTCATTTTTTCGACTTCAGAATTGGGAAAAAAGCAAAAACAAGCATCTTTGCCCTTCCATAGTCTTTATCGAAAGCTATAGTTAGCCCATCCTTGTTGTGTTCAGCATCTAATTTAAACCATAATAAATTAATATCTCTATCTTCATTCTAACAAATCCAAACACAGCTATGGTACGTTGTTCCGTCATGAAGTTCCAGTTCATATATTTCGGCTCCGTCATCAGATCAGTTTGACAATACCAATTTATTGTATTGTCATCAGAACTACATAGAGCTGCCAATTTTCATAACGCTACAATCCATGGAAGATGGTTAAGGTTATTACCTTATTAGATTTCATTACATAGTTACATACATGTCGACTTGTCAACCTAATAAAAGCGTGTTAAAAATATGTCTCTACACGTCAATATTCCACCACAACAGAAGCTAGAATCTATTTTCGATGAATAGATCATCAATATCCATCTGGATTGTAACATAAATAAAAATCTAACCACACAAACAAGCATTTCGTTTTCGAACAAAAACGTAGTATAAAAAACCTAATGAACCTCACTTGTAACCGCGACTTCAGTATTTCTGTGTAACTTTAGAAACCCACACTATTTCGTCTATTAACTTTTTCAAGATAACGAAGCTATTCAGCGAGAAAAATTGGAAAATCACCAGCGCAGAGTAAATTACGTTTGCTTCAAACGATGCAGTGGCTGAAATTGCTTGGGTACATTAGAACAGTCTATATCGAGCTTTATGTTTTGTTGGATAGTTAGACAGATTTATTATTGGTTACACTTGACCGCCATCTCATCTTTATTTTTAGTTTTTTTCAATAAAGGGTGACAAGACGAACAGGACATGTGCCTGATGGTGAGCAACATGCCACATAACAGCACAGTGACATGCAGCTATTGGAACATGAAAGTCCAAATCATTACCTAGCACTGCACTGCGCTCGTCACCCAGAGATCTAAGATCTTATATCTCTAAGCCCTGTAATTTCTCTGGAAACATTTCCCTTCAAACCGGAACACAGTAATGTTTGCACGTTACTGCTTGGCGGTAGAATAACTGGCAAAGGTGTGGTACTTCCACCACAGGTGTGGTACCACTACTATCTATCTGATGTTAAGTGACGATACGGTCTACGATGGAGCATGTTTAGAATAAATCGAATCGCTCTCCATTTCAAGATACCAAGATTGTAACCATTGTTATCAAGCAGGAATGTTATGGATAGGATATTTCGGATTTTGATACGGATTATTGGTATAAGAATAAAATTATATCGGTTTCGGATACGGATATGTAATTATTTCGAATTATCCGTTAATTTCAGATGGTTTCGATTACGAATATTAGATTGAATATACATACTTTTAATAGTTAAAACTAATTATATTTAACAAGCTATTTTGTAGCTTCATCACCTAAAAGTTGATTCTATCCGAAACTTTTGAAACGGTTACGGTTACGGATATATTATTATTTCGGATACTTGATAGTTTTAGTTACGGTTACGGAGGTCCATAACATCCCTGTTATCAAGCAGGTATCAATGTAGATGTATAGGGTTAAAGACTTTGGCTTTATCTACCGAGAATATAGAATCAAAAATAATATAATAAAAAATGAACAAAACGGGTTTCAAAAGAATAAATCTACTACGTTAGTTAAAAATATAACTGAACAGATAAATATGAAAAACCCAGTTGCTGTTGTATTTTTTTATATGAGTAAAGCTTTTGATTTTGTTTGCCATAAGACGTTGCTTGGTAAACTAGAAAATTATGGTATTAGAGGCGTTTCTCTTGACTGGATTAAGAGCTACTTGTGTAACAGAAAACAACGCGTAGAAATAAATAAAATAGATGAATTGAACTGGATGCGTAATTTTTTATCTGATTATGCATATAACAGAGTTGGTGTCCCTTAAGGTAGCATCTTAGGACCGTTGCTATTTTTGCTATATATTAATGATTTACCTAACGTTACTACGCATAAATCAGTACTTTTTGCAGATGACATATGCTTTATGATTCCACAACAAAAAATATAGAATTTGAACGAAGCATAAATGAAACTATTAAAACTATTATTGATTGGATGACCAAAAACAACTTACAGGTGAATATTAATAAAACAAGTTATATGCAATTTCCAAGCCCCAAAATCTCAAAATTAAATATCAAGACATCGAAGTAAAAGCAACTAATACAGCCACATTTTTCGGAATCACCGTCGATTCCTACTGCAATTGGAAAGCACAAATTGAAAAAGTGTGTTCCAAATTAAGTAAATTTGCCTATGCACTTCGTAGACTATCTTAAGAAGCATCCAGAAATACATCCTTAATAGCTTATCCTGGTTACGTAGCTTCAATGCTAAGGTATGGTCTCATTATATGGGGAAACTCGGTAGAGATTGACAGAGTTTTTAGAGTACAAAAAAGATGTATACGTGCAATTTGCGGTGCTGGTCCTTTGGATTCATGTAAACCGTTGTTTAAGGAATTGAAACTACTTCCGCTGCCATCAATGTACATTTTTGAAATATGTATGTTCGTTAAAAAACACCCAGAACTTTTCCATAAACTAAAAGATAATCGTAACTACTGTACACGTTATTCGAATCGACTTGTTTTTCCACAATGTAATATAGAGCTCTACCGAAGAAATTTTGTTATATTATGGCTTTAAGAATATATAACAAAATTCCTGAATCTTTCAAATCTCTTACGTGCCAACAATTTAAAACTAAATTTCAAAGTTGGTTAATGGAATACAGTTTCTATGACATCAAACACTTCATTGAATTTAATGAAAATAAATTTAGCCCGATGTTATTCTTTAACTCTTCTTGACTCTCTCCTTGCGAGAGAAGGCCCCGAGTCCCAGCAATGGGAACATTTTGTGGGGTGTTTATGTGTGTTATTATAATTCTTAATTTCTGAATGTTTAAATGTATAATAAATATATAGATAATTATATTTCAATAATTAGTTTTCAGTTTAGTAGTATTATTATTTATGTCATAGATTTGCTATAATACATAGTGAATCTTTTCGCATGCCTTTTAAAGCCGAGTCACACAGAGGCGATCCGATAGCGATAGCGATCTGATAGCGAGACGATATTTTTTGTGATGTTCGAATTTGTATGCAACCTGACACACAGCAAGCGGGCGCTATCGCTACCGGATCGCCTCTGTGTGACCCGGCCTTTAGGCCAAACTTGTCTAGGTGCTAAGTATTTGTAAGACCCTTAATGTAAACACAATTTCAAGCGAAATAAAGAAACTTGAACTTGAACTTGATTCATATATTTTAAAGTGAAACTTCTTTAGCCCCGTTCAGTACTTTTTATTGGGGTAAAATATTATAAATTTCCGTCATCGTCATGATAATGTAACGTTGGTAAGGCGGTGTAGCAGCGGAGCGGGTCATGCGTGTTGGACGCTATTTGGATGGGTTTGTTACACAGATATATGAGTTCGCATCACCCATATGCATAATCCTACTAATATTATAAATGTCAATGTATGGATGTTTTGATGTTTGTTGCTCAATCACGTTCTCACATATGAACGGATCGGGCTGAAATTTGGAACACATAAAATATAGATTATAGTCTGGAAGAACACATAGGCTGCTTTTTATCCCGAAAAAACAACGGAACCGGGAACTACACGGGTAACACCGCGGAGCGCTGCTAGTAGTGGTATATTTGTAGCTTTACAGGTGACGTATTGTGCAATAGTAATTCATCAAAATCCGTCTAGTCGTTTAGGAGGAGCTTAACAAACAACACACAAACGCACGGACCTACAAAAGACTTATTTATGTATACAAAGATTTTTGTTGTCTGGTATCGCATAGTACAGTCCGCGAGGAATAAGCTGAGCTTTGCATTAGTGTGAGTGATCACCAAAAGTACAGTCAGACAACAAACTCTTAAAAATTAATATCATTATATTTTAGGTAGGTACTTAAGGCATAACATAAGTCGGAGAAGTATTCTAGTATTAAAATAAAATAAAACTAAATTGTTAAATAAAGTCCAGCTGTGTATTTGACTGATGAGTACATATTATTGTGTGATTATTACTAAAAATTCAATTTGAAAGACAAAATAACTACACATCTTCTACACCAGACATTGCACCATAGTCACTTTCTTTATCACTCTCGTCTGATGTGTCGTTTGTTTTAATAATGAATCTTTCCGTTATATTGTCAATAACGGCGTCGTATCCATGAAACTTTTTTTCTTCTTTTATTGCATGGTCACAAACATTTTTCCATTCCTGTACAGTGATACTTTCAATTTTTTCATTTGCTAACCTCATTATTGTATCCATATTCATTGACACGTTTTTTTTCGCGACGTATCCTTTTATCATTGCCCATATATTTTCAATCGGATTGAAATCTGGGTGATAGGGTGGTAGACGAAGGACGCTGTGACCATGTTCTCTTAATAAGGTGTCAATTTTATATTCAATAAATCGTTGTTTATTATGCAGTATCAATTGATAAAGTTGTGGTTTAAGCATAGATATTGAGTGATCGATATTGCGTAACTTGAGCCAGTCAATCATATCTTGTTTGCGACTATTTGAGTTGGGAGCGGGATTTTTTAACGAATTGTGGTAAGATGCGTTGTCAACTACAATAACGCTATTGGGCCTCAAATTGGGAATTAATTGCGTTTGTAACCATTTTGTATAGTTTTCTGTATTTATATTGTTATGATAATCACCACTTTTTTGATTAGCTTTAAACATCAGCAGCGCATTTGGTATGAAACCGTCCTCGCCGCCGGCATGAACGATTATCAATCGATTTCCTTTAGAAATAGGTTTCTTCAAACCAGAAGTGCTGCCATCTGAATATGATTTTGATGAAGTGTGAGTGGTGTCAATATATGTTTCATCGGTATAAACTCGGTATAAACGATAGGCCTGCCCTGAATACGGTATTCGGAAATTTTAAGTAAATAAGTTATACGTAGGTGACGGATCTCATGCTTTTCCATTAAAATTTTTCTGTTATTCTCTGTCCTTGACCATTTGAATCCTAAAAGAGATACTTCTTTTCGCAATGACCATATTGATCCTGGATAGTTAATGTCAGCCTTTAATTTTTCATGAATTCTTTTCATTGTTGGCACCTCTTTGTCAGTAATGTGAAAATTATGAATTGTTCTACGGATTACTGCTTTATCAAAATCATCAATGATTATTACATTTTTCCTGCATCTGGTCTTTTTCGGAGATTTGAATTTGGTTCCATCTTTCAAAACACGTTTACCTTCCAATAAGACTCTTTTAACAGTTGACAGTGGAATTCCTGTCGATGTCGATACCAATTGGGCTGATGTAGTCACACTTGACATGTCTTTATCGTTCATGTCTTTAAAATAGCTATTTAAATTACACAAAATTTCTTTTACTTGGCTATTTAATGGTTTCCGTATTTTGCGCTTATTTGTGTTGGCATCCATTTTACTAACACTTATATCAAACAAAAACAAAATAATATTAAACACGTCACGCTGCAGTCTGTACAAGAGGTGAAGTGCGGCAGGAGTGCGGCGAGACAGAATGGCGCCGCGCCTCAGGCCGGTTACCCAAAATCAGTTTAAACCGGTTTTTACCGGGCGAAAATGGCGCCGCGCCTAAGGCCGGTTGTCACACCTACACTATCCATGTACACTCACACAAATGCAAAGCTCAGCTTATACCTCGCGGACTGTACAAGCTTGTATTGTTTGAGCCTAGATAATTTGGTATGAAAACTGCACCAATATTTATATTCATTTACCTTTAAGCCGGGGACCGTGCCGTTAACCCTTAATTCCACAGTGTCCAGTGTGACGAACAACTAATTTAAAAAAATCTACTGAACTAGTTTAATGAAAAATTCGTGAGATATTGATTTTAGTGTGTTAGTAACATATAAAAGATTTAGTAGACAATATAATTTGAACAATGACTACAGTCAAAATCTAAGTTTTTGTCGAAAATAGCGTCGACGCCGAAGTTATCTGTTTTGTTCAAGGTATTTTATTTATTTTTTGTTGGTGTTTACTAATTTTTGACAGATTTCTGTATTAATGTATATTTATGATAATATGTACATCTGTAAAATAGAATAACCACGAGTTTCTACACTAATTTTCACTATTTTATCTCGCTCTTAATCTCTTGTCCGCCACACCGGACACTGTCGATTACTACGTGAAGTAAATATTGAAGAAGTTGTCCGGTGTGACGAACATTGCCAAATACGCAACGATTATCACTTTTTTGATACATTTATTGTTTTTTTTGCATAATATTGCATGTTGTGGAATACATTCTTCTATAAATGCTTGGTGTGGGTGTGTGTATGCTTACTTTTTTTGTTTTGCATTTTTACAGAAGCATTTGCATGGAAGCACCACTCCCAAAGAAAATGTGTAGCAAAGCTTAAATTGAAATAATATTTCCGATACAAGATATTGTTTGCTTTGATCAAAATTAACAGGTCAGCTAAGCGCCCTAACCAAGAAGAGACCACGATAAGGAAGCCTTGTTAGCCCGAACCAGTAGATTGTGTGCGTTTCGACAATATTGGTCATTTTTTGTCGTCAAAGGAAAAAGGTCCTTGCAAGGAGTACAGTAATCTTTTGCATAAGATGTGACATAAAACTATGTTTTATAATAGGAAAGAATCCTCGTAATTGCCATTTGAAATTTCATACAAAATAATTATTATGTTCATAGTTATATTTGATTAGAATTGCATTTCTTTTTGTTTTTGATGTGTATTTGTTTTATTTATCATTTTTGTTAGTCATTTGGTAGAGTCCACCCCAACGGACATGTTGTTCCGCAAGTAATTTGTTACAAATTTGACAATGTCCGCTGTGGCGGACATGTGTTTTATCAAAAACTGTACAGCACTAATTTTTTTTAGCATTTTTCCTGCACTTATATCATATCCAAAAATATGACTTTACTAAAAAGAAACAGTTTTTTTACTACAAAAAACTCCGTCGAATTAAGGGTTAAGGGTTATGTGATACATTCATGGATTTTGATTTCAATAAAACTGTTTAAAATTTTGTGTTTTAATTTTTATAAAACCTAAATTAACCACAATTCGATGCACACAAACAAGCAACACAAATTGAATCAAAACAGATATGGTCTCAAATCGCTTGGGTGTTACCGACTATGCCAATTATTCCCTTTGAGATGCACACTTGAATCAAAGCTAGAATTACACAGGAAACCAGTAATCGTCAGGAGGATAGTAATTGAATAGATTCAATTCAGATAGAAAATACTTTATTCTGACATAAACACTATAGAAATGTCATAGTAAATTAAAAACTAGCGCCATAAGTGACGGCCTTATTGCTGAGAGTAATCTCTTAGGCAGCTGTTGTTTATGGTTCTTATCGTTCAAACATGAAATTTTTTGGCTGAAATATTATTGTTTATAAAAATAATATGTACTTATACGAGTTTCTTTAACAAGGACAAGTTTACACTTGACCGCCATGTCGCCTGATTTTTAGCAACGATGCGGTCTACAATAATAGAGCATGCTTAGTGATTACTTAGAAGAAACCGATTCACTCTCAATTTGAATTCACCAAGATAGTAACCGGCGATGATAACTGATACACATTTCAAGTTTCTTGGTTGAATAATTAAATATGTCTGTGAAAGCAGGCGATTAGGAAATGCACTCGCCCTTCGACTGCCTGCCCTCGTGGCTTAGTGGGTAGTAGCTCTGCCTGCGAAGCAGAGGGTCGTGGGTTCGATCCCCACCCAGTGCAAATGTTTGTGTGATGAATTCAAATGTTTGCACTGTGTCTGGGTGTTTATATGTATAATAAGTATGTATTTAAAACTATGTAAGTATTATATCAGCTATCTGGCCGCCATCATACAAGCTTTGCTTAGTTTGGGGTCAGATAGTGTTGTGTGTGAATTGTCCACCAATATTTATTTATTTATTTATTATTATCTTCAACGTTATTGTTATCTGTGTAATTTAAATAAAAATAGAGCGATATCAAATCCAGACATGACAGCTTACCATCAGGTATAAACATGTCCTGTTCGTCCCGTCACTCTTTACTGTAAAAAAGCGAATGTAAACCACGATAGGTTTTTGTACAAGTCAGAGTTGATAACCCCAGTGAAACTGCGAAGCGTGAGTATAAAAATTGAGGCACCAACGTAAGCTAGACTTCTCTACATTGGCTGTGTTTTGGTCCAACTGTGTTACCGGCAATTCCAGACCCCAGATTCCTTATACTCATAAGTAGCCATACACACATGAATACACCGAGATACGTATATAATTACATTAGCCTAATGGTCGGTCCCGCGCGTAAAAGCCAACGGCCGAGTATGGTTCGCCCATGGTCAGTACACTTTATGAAAACCGGAAACGTTTTATTTTATTGTTATGAATATTATTTCTGAGGGCCGGTTATTTTACTCCTAAATAGGGTATTATTTGGTTATAATGGTGATTGGTATTTAATTAAGAGCCTCATTAGTATTCCAAGTTCGGAATGATTTGGCTGTCTTGGCGGTGGAGGGAAGAATAATGGGACGATTTGGTATGTCTTTGGACGAGATGTTTATTAGTTTGATGTGTGTATTTATAGGTATGATTAATTTTATTGACTGTTCATAATTATGAAATTACTTTATAGGAAGAGTATGCCTTGAAAAAATACTCATTAAATTACAAATATCTATATAACTCATCCGACCTGTTTATTAAAAAAACCGACCAAGTGCGAGAGGGACTCGCGCACGATTCCGTGCCATTAGCAAATAAATGGTAAAAACCTATTTTATTGTATGGGGCTCCCATACAACACAATTTCTTTGATTTTGAACTCTTCATGTTCCAATAGCCGAATGTCACTGTACTGTTATGTGGCAGGCATGTTGCTTACCATAAGACACATGTCCTGCTCGTCTTATGTCTCACTATTTAAAAAAAAAATGGTCAGTGGTAACTGCATGCTGGTCTGTAGACGGTGGTGGTGGTTTGTTAACGTTTGACTGGTAATAACACGTACTTATTTTTTATTTTATTATTTAATCTAAACACTCCACAGACTCCGGGGTCCGTGACTTTTGTCATTACAATAATCTTTTTTTATTTACATAGTTCTTGGATTAGGAGAAGAAGAGGAAAATAAGGGGAAGGTGAACATTTCAAACCTAATTCTAGTACTAGTCAGTCCGATTTCGTCTGTTGAGCCGATCACTACCGGTTGCGATTCCGATAGTAATCGACTCGACATCGTATTTTGCCTAAGCCGCCTCCTCCCAGCCCAGAGCCTCCACTACGGCCGCATTTCTGTCTCTAATTGCCATTTGTAGGTTAAAATCTCGAATGGTCTTTGGTGATGCAGCCAACGCTCGCCGTACGAACCGACCGATGGCGTCGTCGGTGTCGTCAGCGTAGTATGTGAAGGTCCCCGTGTGCCCTGACATTGCAACAACCGCATGGGACACACTCTCGTGCAGCTTCATGTTTGCCTTAGTAAGTTACGATTACCTACTCGTATGTCAATCCCTGCGCTTCATGGATGGTAAGGATGCGTGACCCGGTGCCCGACCCGTAACCCTGGTTTGTCAGGGTCTTCTTCTCTTCTTGAGTATAATAACACGTACTAAATCCCTTTAAAGATTTAACATATGATGATTTTATTATGAATTAATGTAAAACAATATTAACAATGTAAAATTGAGAAAATTTGAAGTTACAAGTTAAAGCGTAAGAATTTCGGCCGTTTTTCATCCTTGGTTTGTACTTGACCGCCATTTCACCTGTTGTGAAACGTCCATACGGTCAACGATGGCTAATATTTTATCTAAAAATCTTTATTCCATTATTTTATAATCTATATTTATAACAATCCCCGAAAGGCGCGTAAATCAGGTTGACATGTGGTGTGTCCTCATGTTTAACGCAAAGCGTTTTTTACCTCCGCCCAAATCAGGTACCGCTTGTAAAGGCTCACCCATAATTGGATTCATCACTGATTCAAAGAGGTCAGTCCGAATTCAGACTTGGGAATGTTATGACTGTGATATTTTAGACGGTTTGTTGATTTTTTTTTTCTGTTTTTTGCTACTGCTTTTTCTACTTGAAAAAGGCAACTGAGATGAGAACGCCCAATTCCAGAATCGTGAAAGTTGGAGGGTGGATACTTTTGAATATTTTTTCGAGTCCTGGTGTACGAATTAATCATTACTACTAGTTTAAGCATGGAAGAAAGACATTGCGAGTAGACATGTTGATTACATTCTTTCCCTTCTACCATTGGGAAACAACTGGACGAGATAAACAAGACTCGCTTGTTCATGGCGAAAATTACGAAAATTCGAAAAAAGCGCTTTGAATCCACATATATCATTTGCATTACGAAACTGTGAAACATTTTTCTTGCGTATATGTTTCCCAATGGGTACAATCTTTTTGTCTTTAAGTTCTACATAAAAAGGTATCTTCAAGTTAACTCTACTTCACCTTTTGCTGCGGTATTGATTTAATATCAGGTAATTCGTTTTCTATAAAAGTGAAAATGAATGTTTGTCTGTATGTCCTCTTATATTAGAATCGTAATGCATTTGCTACCTATGCATTTGATCAAGTGATGATCTTTAGCAATGTGCACGAGCAAAAGAAGATTTCTGAGTTCTGTGGGTACAACCTATTTTCGACAGGTGGCGCGCAGGGTACAGCTAATATACATATAGCATTATGGTCTTAACTGTCTCGTTCTAAGAGAAAACTTTGAGCCCCAGCAGTAGGGGGCCACAACATAAAATAGGCTGGTTATGCTATGCTGCTATTACTTAGATCACACTACCGGAAAGTAATTACGTGTAAGCATATCTAGGTTCTCATTCCAAAAGCACAAGATCAACGTTACCATTAACAACTTACCTACCATTCTTATAGTTAACAAAAGAGCAGTTTCATAGTTTTTAAGCCTGGGATATGCATTGTGTATTCAAATTAGGAACGCTTGAGAGTCAGAGTCCGTGAAGTAGTTACAGATTAGGTATCCTACTAATGTTATAAATGCGAAGGCTTATGAGTGACTGTAGGTACAATGTACATTGTAGTTAATGCCCTGCATTTAAAGAGCTAGTCTTATTGTAATTAAGTTTCAGCAGGTGCATTAGATCCTAGATATACAATACATTTTAACCGAAATAAGTTAACCAATCTAGTGGATTGATTCCGCAGGGTAGGTACTGCTAGAGTAGAAATCACAGTTGTTTTATAAATACGAGTAGGTATTGTCTGATTTAGACTCTTTAAGTGTCTAGATGCGAGCACTGCCTAATGCCCAGGGCTGGAATTAATTCACCCCCAGAAATATAACATGATTTATTATTATCTATTTGCACTGTAACTTTCTTGGGGACATTGTCCTTCAAACCGGAACACAATAATCTTTGTACATTATTAATATTCGGTAAAATAACTGGTAAACTTATTTCTCCAGAATGTGCAAAGAAACCTATCACAACAACCACATCATAATTTTATTCTACCGCCAAGCAGTAATGTACAAGTATCAATGTGTTCCGGTTTGAAGGGAAATGTTTCCAAAAAAAATACAGGGCATTGAGACGAATCACCGCACTACAATGCTAGGTGATGATTAGAACTCTTCACGTTTCAATAGCCTCACACTATGCTATTATAGGCAGGCTTGTTGCTTACCATCAGGCACATGTCCTGCTCGTTCCATAACTCTATACTATAAAAAAACAAGGTACTTACATGGAAGTATCGTTCCTAGATACGTGTTAAAAATCAGTAACACCTCATTCAGTATTCCACACCGTCGATTCGCTGCCGTATCGGCCAAACTAAAATTTATTTTGCACTCACCTAGGAAATTAGATTATGTTTCAATAACAAACCTATCAGGGACTGAAACGCAGTTCGAATAAAAAGTTACAGGAATTTTGTTTGCCCCTCCCTGTTACGAGCAAGTAGGATGCGGTACAGTCACGAACAAATAACAGTTTCATTTCAACAACATGTTTCTTTTTTATAGTATTGCCAACAGTATCGACAATGGAGAGACCCAAAAAAAATTTTTTTAACATATTTTCAATGTACAGAATTTGACCCGTTACTTAGTTTTACTAAAGTAGATGCTTATAAGCATAGATTTTCTTTTAAGTTTGTTATGCTCATGTAACTTAAAAAAAAGTAAGAGGTAATTTTATTTTCATTTTATCGGAATATATAAGAAAGCCAAACTTGGTCAATTAATTTTCTTTTTGAAATATGGGAAGTCACATTTCATGATAACTTAACTTTAAACCAAAAGTTTGCCATTTGTATTTATTGATAGTACAGCCATATTAAAAATGATTGAAAAACACTTTTTACCGTGAACGTACATTCGGAGGCGTCACAAACATGCTGCTTTTGTGAATAATAAATAGATACACTTGCGAAACTGTTTTGTATCGGATTTGTAGGTGATACATGGCTGTGTTATCGATGTCACTCAGAAAACCTGTCGGTTTGTTTGTTTTCGATTGAGTATTTTACGTCATAGTTGTCGATTATCCACTTACCATCCCATTGGCTAGAACGGCGCAACGGTTGAGAATCGTGGATGTGGCTTGAATCTACGATAAGTTTGCATCCACCTAGGGCTTATAAATATATTTCTTAAGTGCGGAAGTAAGAATTTGTCGCGACCACTGGCTAAGTCACTTAAGGTAATTAAGGTGAAGGATCAGCATGATGTATTACGGCCGTAACATGCTCTCCTTGCAAGAGAAAGCCCGGAGATTCGGCAGTGGAAACATTTAGTGGACTGCTTAATTACTAATATTAATTGTTATCCACGTATCTACCACTTCTATATGAGCATGTATATACCAGACTCCATCATTTTATAAAATCTTTTGAAAGTTTGTTAATGCCGCTAGCATCCAACACAAAAATGAACGACGGCTACTATACGAAGTTGGACTCATCTAGCACTAGCAGCTACATCATTCAGACTTATTATATTTCCCTTATTATATTAGAGTTACGGCTGGTCTAGTCGGGAGAACGGCGACTGCCGATCCGGAGACCCCGGGTTCAAACCCCACACGCACCACTGTCTTTTCGAAGTCACGTGCGTAATGCCGCTAACTTAAAACGGTGAAGGAAAACATCGTGAGGAAACCGACATGTACCTAGAATCTTTCGAAGTCATGTGTCATCCGCCAACCCGCACTGGGCCAGCGTGGTGGATTATGCCCTAAACACTCTCCTTGCGAGAGAAGGCCCCGAGTCCCAGCAGTGGGAACGTTTAGTGGGCTGTTGATGATGATGATGATATTTCCCTGAACAAAAATGAATTTTGCAATGTTTATAGGAATGACATAACATGATGATGAAGCATAATTCAGATATATTTTTTTACCAAACACGCAATCCTATTCTGACTTCCAATCCATGTATAAAAAAAACGAAGGCTTAAAAATACTAAGTGCTATTCTAGACCATAATCTGTTTAACATAAAAAATACAGCTTTATCCAAATTTTCTCCTGTATTAGATATATTAAAAATGTTAATTATTATGAATAAACCAGTTCGACATGAGTTAATACAACGGATACGAGACGTGCTTACAACCGCATCAGTACCACAATATGTAAATTGAAATGGCGTCTACTTCCTCCAGATTATCATGACAAACAGAACACAATGATATGTCTGTATCAGCGAATCAGCATTGCTGTTTGCGTAACTCAACCATAATATATTTTATCAGTTGATAGATGTATTTGATTTCGATGTGCTGGAGTATAGGAAAACATTATTTTCCTTGTAAAAATTAGCTGAACCTAATATTTTACTCGCGTGGACTAGTGTACATCAAATTAAAATTTAAATTTCCTATAACGTCTATCCTACTTTCGCCTTCGACAGAATGCTCATGTGCTTTCGTTGCTCTACAGTGTGCTTTTCAACCCCGCTGCCCCCCGCTACCTAAAAGATTGTTTCACCTTTTGGAGCAGCTCTCAGACACGTACTCTGAGGCCTACATATAACTTGGTACTTCAGGCACCCTCTGTGTGCTGTGAAAAGTTTTTTGGCAAATCTTTTGCATTCCAAGCAGTACAATTGTGGAACTCCTTGCCTGTGGAAATCAGGGAAGCTCCTTCGCTTGCTGTATTCAAAGAACATGTGAAAAGCCTTTATTTGACCAAGTCAAGGAGCTGAAGTCGCTCTGTGAGTCACTGCTGCTTTTCAATGAAAATACTCATGTTACTTTTTGATTCATTGGTATTGTGTATGTCTTAGTATATCATATAATGATATTTATGTATTAGAATGTATCATTATTAGAATGTATGTTTATCATTATGGTTGTCAACGAATAGTATTAATTGGTATTACACAAAGTGTACTCTTTGTTTGTGAACGCCTTCCTTTATTTTTTTTAATCCCTTTCCATACCACGGTTGCCTGGAAGAGATCGCTTTTAGCGATAAGGTCGCCAATTGTTTCTAAATTTTAGGTTATGTTTTCTGTTTCTGTTTAAGTTTTGTTTTTAATTTAGTGCAATAAAGAGTTTATCTATCTATCTATCTATCCTATACTACTAATATTATAAATGTCAATGTTAGGATATTTGGATGTTTGTTGCTCAATCTCATAGACAAACGCAAAAAAAAGATTATGAGTGACAGCATTTTTTGTATGGCTCCTCTTTTATATAATAAGCTGCCAAATGCCATAAAAGAACTTAAATAACAATGTTCAAAAATAAACTAAAAAAAATGCTTATACACAAATGCTATTATACTGTAACTGAATTTCTAAATGATAAGGAAATTAATTGGAATACTAATATTTTAGACATTGTTTAACATGAAATTTTTACAATCTTTAAACCTTATTCAATTAATATCTCAATAGATATTATTATTCCATTATGAAATTTGACATTCAACTGACATAAGACCAAATAATGATATATTGTATCATGATGAATTAGTTTGTACTGTATTACATTTTGACATTCTTTGAGTATTTACATGAATATTATAATTAACGACATTTTTGATTTTTTGATTATATACATTTATTGCACTTTATACATTCTTTGACATTCCTCACATGGATGAACTGCAAGATCTACTAATGCAAGACCTTAGACCCTGGATGGACATATTGATCAAACTCAAAAACACAAGACAATATCCTGATGAAACACAAGACGTTGGCGAAATTGTGCTCACCAAACATTTATCTCACACAAATATATATCACCAAATAGAAGCCAGAAATGAATCGAAGATGAAGAATCAGATGACATAAATAAAAACCAGAAATTAATAGAAGATGAGGAAGAAGAAGACTTTAATCAGCTGACTATTATTTAAAAAAAATTTTTTTTGTTTTTATTTAAAAATTAAGACTAACAAATTGTCTTGCCAGACATATTGCATGCCTCTCGCAGAGGCCAGTTTGTATGGGGCAACTTTTAAAATGTTTTGTATTATCTTATCTTACCTACAAACAGCAATAAAGATTTTTGTATTTGTATTTGTATAATCACGTCCTAACGTATGAACGGATCGGGCTGAAATTTGGAATACAGATAGATTATAGTCTGGAAGAAGACATAGGCATTTTTATCCCGGAAAACAACGTGAACAACTGGAACGAGAACTTCGCGGGTACCACCGCGGGGAGCTGCTAGTTTATTTATAAAGCAGCATACCTAATGTACAATTGTACATTATATTGGTTGATAAATCCTATCTTGGATAACACACAAAACTGTCGGTGGTATTATTAACTCTGATCAGAGGCAGATAAAAATGAGACCCAAGTCCGAGGTGCGCTATGTTTTATGATGATCTTTGAAAAAATACACGTATTTAAAAATAAATCTTATGTTCTTTAAAAAACTCACACACATAAAATGTTCACCATCATCAGTCTTCCCCGCGTACGTGTGGTGTTAATATTGTATTATTGTCTGATATATTTTGATAGCATTCGATCTTAAATATATAGTTTGAAATTTTATTAGATTATAAGACAAGGCTTTATTTAAATCCCAACCATGAGGTTTAAAGGCAAAACATTAAATTAGGTTGTAAATACGTACTACGAAATAAAAGTCTATTAAATAATAGTATCATGAGTGAGTGAGTTCACAAATTTGTTTCAAAGCAAATTAGAATCCCTCACTATTATAATTTATTCCCTTGTAATCTAAATACTTAGTATTATTTAAGAACAAAATCACTTATATACTAAATAATTTGTTTAGCGTTTCAATACAATCAACGAATTGTTTTAAAACATTTACCTACCGTTCTAAAATAAAGGAAGATTGAGATGGTTTGTAAAATAATTACCGTTAAGGTAAACAAGAGTTGGTAAGCTCTTTAAGGATTGGAAGCAAGTATTCAGTATCATTTAGGACGTAATTAAATTGCTCCTGGAAGTGGTTAATTTGTAAATTGAAGAGGCTTTTGTGTATCGCCATGGAATTAAAGTCTAAGTTTGGGTCTGATACATTTTTCCAGGAAAACGTTTTGTGTTACATTTTTCCGGGAAAATGTAGTTAGAAATAATGTAAAGCTGCGGATTAAACTGATAATATATAAATTATTGAAAACGCCAAGCTCTCAACTCCACGAATATTTTTCTTTTACTTTGTGATGTCGGCTAACCTATTATAATTTTACATGCATACGATGAATCTGAGTTGGCTGATTGTTTATTTGTCACTGTTGGCGACTAATTTATTATTGGAACAAATTTTATATGGACTGACTAATTATTATTGGTAAAGAAATATCTGTTGTTGGCTGACTAATTAAATAATATTACTGTTTTTTTTATATTCGAAGGATTTAAAAAAGCCGATAGGTGCCTTGTTTAACAGACTGGTGCTAGTGTCAGCGGACTTATTTTGGGAAAATACTGCTGATATAACAATGTAGATGTTTTTAGAGACAAGCTGAAGTTGTCCAAAAGGGAATAGAATAGCTTAATTACCCTAAATTAGGAATCCTTCAGCCTTATGCAGTGATTATACTTACAAATGTATATGTACGTGTTGTTCCCGTTTCTGCTACTTGGACTTGGCCTTACATGGGATACAAGGAAGTACCCATGTGTTCTTCCAAACTATAATCTAGCTCTGTTCTAAATTTACACCAGATTCATTCAGACGTGATTGAGCAACAAACACCAATCATTCATATTAAGGTGCGTCCCCTAGCAAAACGAGTTTTTGTCCAGTTTTCAGAGCTACCTACTCATTAGCCAAAACGAATATCAACTGGTAAAAAATACATTAAATTTCTACAATTTCTTGGCTTCAAAATGGTAGTTGTCTTTTTTTGTTAATTAATTTATTGTTTAAATAATCTCCTCATTCTAAATAGAAATACTTAATTGTAATTATCATGAATCTACTCGAAAAACCGCCATTATTTGATTTAATATTTACACCAACGGATAGGCCATTCCATTACTAACATTTTGATAGAAATATTTTTTTCAAAAGACCAAAATCTGATTTAATAAAAAGCTTATTCTAAAATTTGAGCGTAAATCAGTGTCAAATCCTACTGTTTCTCTCTTGCTCTTTCTTGCGGTGTGTGCTGAGGTAAGACATATTCAAGGTCATTTGCTCGGGGTCGGCCTTAATAATATTAGGTGGCTGTTTTACAACCAGTAGTCAGCATTTGATCACAAATATTTACTATTTGTTTGTTAAAAATAAGTCAAGCAAAAAGTTAAATGATGTCAGTAGCCAAAATAAATAACATACCAGTGCCAACTCGTCCCTACTAGGGCTCCCCCTTCCGGGGATGCGAGGTCCTTGATTTTTCATTGAGATTGCAGCGACTGAGAATGCCTTGGGATAGTCATTGTACAGGATAAAATACTCTTTAAATATATAAGTATGGTAAATACGGTATAAAAGTATAAGTTTTCAGGTATGCTTCGAGTATTATTACAGGCATGCTTGATGTATGTAAATAAGTATATAGTTAGTTGGTACGTTTAGATTAGTAGGTATGGCACTACGCGTTCTACGCTACCCCCAAAAGTTTGATAGGCAGTAAAGGCCATCTAAAGCTGCATCGTCACTTAACATCAGGCGAAATTGCGGTCAAGTGTAAACGTAAAACAAAACAAAAACACTTTATCAATGTATATAAATATCAATAAATGTTTATGTGTATGTCCTTATAGAATCGTTACCAATGCATTTGATAATGTAATTAAATCGACAACATTGTTTTTAAGGCTTAAAAACAATGTTGTGGATAAGCCAAATAAAGTTTATGCGTTGGTACGAACCACTTTCGACAGGTGGCGTAGCAACGCACGCGGGGTGCAGCTAGTTCATCATCATCATCATCAACACACAATAACAGTAATAATCATTACTATTACAAAAACTGTTATACAACAACCCAACTGTCATATAAATACCTACTATTCAAATGTGGTGTTACCAGCGAAGTTCATGGGAACTTCACGGTCCCTTTGTTTTTCCGGGATAAAGTAGCCTATGTGTTCTTCCAGACTGTAATCAACCTGTGTTCCAAATTTCAGCCCGATCCGTTCATACGTTAGGACGTGATTGAGCAACAAACATCCAAATATCCATACATTGACATTTTTAATATTAATATAGTAGGATTACCGACAACTAGGTACACCAACTTTACAGTACTGTTTTATTAAGGTCGAGCACAAGCTAAAGTTTCTTGAGCAATTATACCAAAAATTTTCTCGCACAGTAAATTATAATCATGCCTTATTGCGTTCCCAAATACGTGATAAATTTACTTTTTCGATTAACTAAACCCCTAACACAGTTCACGGCAACTGGAATGGGCACTGGATCAGTGTAATTCGCTATTACAGTGTAAATGACGCTCGCCGCATGGTAATGGAAACTTGGTTTTGGTGGGAACAATAGCACACTGTATCGTAAATATGGAAAATATACGGCTGCTGTATTGAGGGACGGAAGATTCTAGAAAAATATCGGTATGCGACTTGAAGGGATTTTTTCTACATGATCAGTTTCTGTGCTCAATTATATTATCATACTAAGTTGATAGTTTGCAGTAAGTACTAGGAATATGATTTCAACAAATATCCATGCGAAATCCATGCGAATCCATGAGTATTTTATGTATTTTAAAACTACAATAATAATGTTGGTTGTCATTTTTCGTACAGCATTCAATGGGGCACCTTGACTTAAACTAAATAAATCTTGTACGTTGTAAGCCAGATAGCTCGTAAAATATACGATATTACATAATTATATACTGATAATACACATAACACCCAGACACACGACCAATGTGCATATTCATCATACAAATACTTGTCCTGCTGGGTGATCGAACCTACGAATTACAGTTCCGGGAGCAGGCTCACTAGCGACTGAGTCAAGTGCTTAATTGACCTTACGCGTTACGATCATCATTGTTGGTGTGATGATGTTTTGTTAACAAATCATGTTGATACGTAGATATCTATTACTTACCAAGCACAGTGCTGCTCTCGACATCAGGAAATATTAGATGATTTATCTCTTTGTATTATTTTAATGTCCATAGAGACAGTGTCCTTCAAACCGGAACACACATAATACTTTTCATTAATTTAATGAGTAAATTGACGTTAAAAAATAAAGTAATAAAGATTTTTTACTTCAATTATTAAAAATCTAACTACTCATTTGAATCACCGTAGCAAACATCAACAAATAAAAATGAGTATAGTAATGAGTTATTAAACAGAAAAAAAACATAACCCATAAAAGTAGGCAAACGTAAAAATTCAACAACAAAACAATACAATTAAAATATAACTGGGACACAAACCGAAGCCAGACAGCTTTATATTTTTAACGAAATTAGACGATTTTATAACCCGAATAAAATATATCATAACCGAAATTTTCTAGGAAGTTAAATAATTTAGGTTATTCGGTCTCGTGTAGGTATGCGAGCATGTAATGAGCTTTATTTCACGCCACAGCCGACGCAGAGCAACGTTAAATGTTTTAAAATCCCTGTCTGTTTTAAAACGTACCAGGAATTTTTAATATAATCCAAAAGATCTGGCAAAATAACTAACTGGAAAATATGTATATTTATCCCTCAAATATGTACCTATGCCATAGTAGCTTACCATGAATGATATACCAATGACATAGATTACATTTTAATTTAATGAGAACACTTCACTAACGTTTGCGTGTTTGTGTAGTGGTACGCTGTGCTTCGATAAAAAAATTAGTGAAATTATACCTATGTACTTATCTGTTATATAAAAATAGAATATATGTAGATAGATAGATACTCTTTATTGTACACACCAAAAGAAAACAGATATACAGACAAAGAAAAACAATAACAGCTAGTGCCACAACAGGCGGCCTTATCGCTGAAAGCGATTTCTTCCAGGCAACCTTTTATTTAGAATTAGAATTTAGAATATGGTGCGAAACATAAATTAAACAAGCCCATAGATTTTTGTTTGTTTTTATATATATATCTCCGAAATAAGATACATTATGTACAGATTAACAGCTATACAGAGCTACCTCTTATAAAGCTATATATATAGTTTCTATAAATTCGGATAAAATCGAATTTACAATAAATTGCATTACGCCAAGTTGAGTGTCGACAAAACATGATTAGATAGATATACTGAAAAGCTGATACGAAGTTTTTAAATCACTTGTAAACACTTTGTAAACACAACCGACACCGACGACTATAATCATGTGATAGTTATTTGTTACATTTGCCAAATAATCAAGTATTATTACAAATAGGTACACAGCCCACTTTATTTGTCAAATATTATAGGTTAACCGAATAGGGTCCGACATTAAATAAATAATTAATAAATAAATATTGGTGGATAATTCACACACAACACCATCTGACCCCAAACTAAGAAAAACTTGTAATAAATATGGCGACCAAATAGCTGATATAATACATATATAGTTGTAAATACATACTTATTATACATAGAAACACCCAGACACAGTAAGTACAAACATTTGATTTCATCACACAAATATTTGCATTGGGTGGGAATCGCACCCACGACCCTCGGCTTTGCAGGCAGAGTTACTACCCACTGAGCCACGAGGCCAGCCACTATTAGTTTTGTCTTTTGTGAAATACGCAAACGCAAAGGACCATGTCTGACTCACCACGAACTATAACTAACCAACTATAACTATAACAATAATACAAATATATTATAAACTTGGTAGATAAGGTATACATTTGTATACAAATCATGCCCTAAAAATAAGCTCACATATTAATAAAGCAATCAAAACATAACTCAATGAAAACGGTCAAGCGTGCCAGTCATGTTTTCTTTTTTCATTTAACTAAGTGCTTTTCAAAGGTACAAACAAACTGTCAACTCAATATTTTCCCGCAAACCTTTTATATCCGCTGTGATTTGAAATAACAACGGTGTCAATGGCCTCACAAATTGTAGATAGTACATAAAGCAGTAGGGCGTTATTACATACTAGCAGTTCTAGGTACCTTTACCAACCTAGTCCTCGTTCTCGTTATGTCTTCTTTATCAAAGTAGTATTCCAGCATACCTATTTTGTAAATGAGTACGACATTTCAAACCAATCACCATTACAATATTGATAGTATAAAAGAATATTAGTACGATGGTGCCTTAAAGCTATGTTTCCCCTATAGGTATTATTTGGTTAGATCTTAGAGTAAATAATGAACAGACATCTTTTAATACAGCGTATTATGTAATTATAGTTTATTAAATATGATAATGAAATAACTGCAGTCAAGACATGTTCAAACAAACATATTTATAGTCCGAAAATCTGTAAAAGCCCAAATTTACGAACTATAAGTCTTATTGAAATACACAACGATTTGTTACAAGTTTTTGAGAGTATGTTATACAAAGCTTTATATATTAACAAAAATAACACTAAACATCACGGTATTGATATCAAAAAATCATTGAGGCAGTATCAATAATTATGCTAATAGCGCTGCTGAAAAATCTCGGTCAGTAGTGGTGTCTATTGTTTAACAAGCGTTGGTTGTCGCCATCAGTAAATTGAAATGAGGAAGTTTTTGTACAGCCGTAGCTTTGTAGGTGTTTGGATTATGCAGGTAATATGATTGGCATCTTTTTGAATCTACCGCGTTTATGGATTAGAGATGATATTTTTATGAATATAGTATATCGAAATATACCGTAAATTTTGTAGCGTTATTTTTATGTATTCTTTGTTAATACCATCGTATTCACATACATGATTTAAGACTAATAATGTATTTTTAAATTATTTCTAAGTCACACACTTTCTTCAGTTAGCCCTTTTGATTATGAATATTTGGACGTTTCGTAAACGGTAAAAACCGGTACTAGCATCAGTCTTTCATCAAGAACCCCTTTTTAGGGTTCCGTAAAACGTAAAAACGGAACCCTTATAGATTCGTCATGTCTGTCTGTCTGTCTGTCTGTCTGTCCGTCCGTATGTCACAGCCACTTTTTGCCGAAATTATGAGAACTACACTGTTGAAACTTGGTAAGTAGATGTATTCTGTGAACCGCATTAAGATTTCAACAGAAAAATTAAAAAAAAATAAAAATTAGGGTTGCCCCCCATACTGAGAACTGAAACTCAACATTTTTTTTCATCAAACCTACACGTGTGGGGTGTCTATCGATAGGTCTTCAAAAATTATATTGAGGTTTCTAAAATCATTTTCGTCTACACTGAATAATTTGCGCGAGAGACGCTTCCAAAGTGGTAAAATGTGTGTCCCTCTAACTTCTAAAGTAAGAGAATGAAAAATCTAAAAAAAATATATGATGTACATTACCATATAAACTACCAACGAAAATTACTTTGAACTCGATCTGATGAGTAGTTTTTTTTTTAGTACGTCATAAATACACTATTATTGAAACTTCGATCAAAGTTACAACGAACTACAAGAACTATGTGTACTATGTATATAATGTTACTTGCTGCAACGGAACCCTTCATGGGCGAGTCCAACTCGCACTTGGCCACTTTATTTACGAAGTTTCATACAAATATGTCCAAGGAATAAGAAGTTTCATACAAACTTTCATCCCTTATTTCACCCCCTTGAACACTGAAATTTGAAAAACGCTTTCATACGTGCTTCATGATTTTAGTTGTACTTAATTTATACGAAATTTCATGCAAATATGCAAATATCTCCAAGGAATAAAAAGTTTCATACAATCGTTCATCCCCTATTTCACCCCCTTAGGGGTCGAATTTAAAAAAATCCCTTCTTAGTGGGTGCTTACGTTATAAGAAGAGTATGTATGCGAAGTTTCAAGTCTCTAGCTCTTACGGTGGGCTGGGTGGGTGGCTCTTGGGCTGTGCGTTGATCTATCAGTCAATCCCCTTTGCCTTTTATTTTTATGACATATAGATAACATAGAGACACAGAAAGTAATTTGTTTTGTCTTATCTTCATTAAAATATCTATATAGTCTTGAAAAACTGAATTTAAAATTTCTTGAATTAATATCAAGTACGGTAGAATGACTTTGCAGTACGCATGTAAATGATTTTATAACATATTTGCTCGTAAAGGGTCTCTTATTGCACCAATTTCTGTATCGTAATGTATCTTGTTACGTACTAGTGCGGTAATGTAATGTAAAACGTACGGTTCCAAAATGCTCCGTCTAAAACGAACGGTACCTTTTTAAATCTTAGTAAAGAGTTTTTATGTCAGAAAAGTTGTAAATATTTTATGAATTTTCGTATACACTGAATAGTTTGCGCGAGACACACTTCCAAAGTGGTAAAATGTGTGTCCTTCTAAACTAACTTCTAACTTCTAAAGTAAGAGAATGAAAAAACTAAAAAATATATATGATGTACATTACCATGCAAACTACCAACGAAAATTGGTTTGAACTCGATCTGATGAGTAGTTTTTTTTTAGTACGTCATAAATACACTATTATTGAAACTTCGATCAAAGTTACAACGAACTACAAGAACTATGTGTACTATGTATATTATGTTACTTGCTGCAACGGAACCCTTCATGGGCGAGTCCAACTCGCACTTGGCCACTTTATTAAATCTCTCAATGGTAACATGATATCACCTCACATATTTTTTACCATCGTTTACAGAGAACGAAAACATAGCGAAATGTGTGCTTATCGTCAAAATATACCTAAACTTTTTCAAATTACATTAATTTATACCTCAAACTACAATAGCCCATTATCAACAATAGCCTAAGGCCTAAGAGATACAAGCAGATAAAATGGTAGTATAGCAAACTTGTGATGACTTGCTACAACTATTACAATTGAAATTTAATAGTAAAAATAAACATGTTTCGTTACAAGTATTTTCTGTAAGCCACTAAACAAACCTCTACTTACAGTTCATGCAAAAAGAATGTAAGTATTTATTTTCTTTGTCTCAACAAACAGAAAAAAATAATTAGAGGCAAAACAAAGTCTCTACGTTGATTTATTTTTTGCAGCGTCACAAATTGTGTTTGCCGTCAGCTAAGAATAATCTTGGTCCTTGGTGTGAAAAACAGAGTCACAATCCATTTTGATAGTCTCGCTTCCTTCATTACTGAGGAACGAATGCACTACGGGGGAAGTTTATTTTATGATAGCATAATGTGGACATACCCTTATCAAGAATTACAGTATGAGATTAAAATTACTTAATATTATTCAGTATTTACAAAGAAAATTAAACGTGAAAAGACGTTGAAATGTATTAAGCATGTACATTTCAAATAAATTTGCTCTTAGGAATACTGATAACGTTGAATGTTTTAGTGAAATTTCACTAAATTAATCTTTCAGATTTCATGAATACCATTTGTTACTTATTTTCTAGTTCTGAACTGTCAAATAAATATTTAAAATAATTAGCGAAGCCGTTTGTGTAAATGTTACGTAGAAACTCGTTTTGATACCGTATTTCAATTTGTTGTTATTAATTATGATTTTTTAAATATAAATTCATACTAAAATAAAGTTAGTATTTTAGCGGTCTAAATTATACATTTTGTCAACTTAATAAAGTGGCCAAGTGCAAGTCGGACTCGCCCATGAAGGGTTCCGTTGCAGCAAGTAACATAATATACATATTACACATAGTTTTTTTAGTTCGTTGTAACTTTGATCGAAGTTTTAATAATAATGTATTTATTACGTACAAAACAACAAAAACTACTGATCAGATCGAGTTCAAACCAATTTTCGTTGGTAGTTTGCATCATATTTTTTTTTTAGTTTTTTCATTCTCTTCTTTTAGAAGTTAGAGGGGGGGGGGGGGGAGGGAGGGAGAGACACACATTTTACCACTTTGGAAGTGTCTCTCGCGCAAATTATTCAGTGTAGACAAAAACTATATTAAAAACCTCAACACCATTTTTAAAGACTTATCGATAGACATCCCACACGTGTAGGTTTGATGAAAATTTTTTTTTGAGTTTCGAGCGTCGTATGCAACTTTGTCAAAAATCGTAAAAGCCGCGAAAAAATCGTTTATTTTTCAAATTTTGGCGATTATAACTCTAAACGACTAGTTTTGAAAAAACTTTATACTGGCGTTTATAAAGTAGACTAAATTTGATACAGTATGATACTGGAATTGTCTCTATACACCCAATAGTTTCTGAGAATAAGTCTTTCAAAGTTAATTTTTTTTTTCGTACTTCGCAATTTTTTGCAATATTTTAACTCCTACTTGACCACTTTATGGCACAGTTACGGCGGTTAAAACTAGTCGTTTAGGGTTATAATCGCTAAAATTTGAAAAATAAACGATTTTTTCGCGGTTTTTTTCAATTTTTGACAAAGTTGCGTTTGTTGCTCGAGGTCACAAACTTGGGACAATCATTAGGCCAACATTATAAACAAGTCTGCAAAAAATCAGATCTACCGGATTTAACGCATCCGGCTCCATACATTCGGGCGACAAAGGTAACTGGACTATTAGGCCAACATGATAAACAAGTCTGCAAAAAATCAGATCTACCGGATTTAACGCATACTGTAATGTATAAAGTTACTGGACTACTATTCTTATGTGATAAGTTGAATAAAGTGTATCTGTGTTACTCAGCAACGTCTACTCTGTTAGGTAACTAGCGCTATGAATTGGAAACAAAAATAGCAACGAAGTACGAAACAATTCGTTGTTATATAAAAAGCCTACCTACTGGTAGAGGAGCCCACTATGGGGATTTACTGGAGCGTCACAGAGACCTATTAGGTTGCAAAGCTTAGATGATAAGATTTTTTTTACATAATGTTATCTTTTCATCGGTGGAGGGATTGACTATAAAGTTTCAAATATGTAAAATCAGCTTTATCGATTATTTTTTATTTCTATGGCTTGTGGAAATTGTCAGATGACATTTTTTCGTTATCCTTTTATGATATTAGTACCTGGGTGACCGAGCTTTGCTCGGTTGAAATACAAAAAATATTTAGACATACAATTTTTCTTAAAAAAAAAAGACCAGCCGTGTGGATTTGAACCCGGAGTTACTAATTCGTGACCGCCATGACAGCCCGACTTCTTGTCTGAGCTATTATACTGTCGCGCCACGCGGCGAAATTTACCTTCGCATTCGGTCTAATGTGACAGTTTTTCATTGTCTGAAAACGCGTTTTTTTTAAATAAAACCTAGTTAGATCGATTTATCGTCCCCGAAACCCCCTGCATACTTTCATCAAAATCGTTTTGAGTCGTTTCCGAGATTATTTAAATTATTATTTCAGATTATTTATATATATAGGTATATACAAGAATTGCTCGTGTAAAGGTATAAGATTCAAAATAAATATAAATTAGCGACGCTCGAGAATGCAGATTTGTTTTTATCAACTTTGATGCCCTCCACTTTCTTTACGACACTTGAGAGTGACGTAAAGTCAAATTAGCGGAGTATACACATGGAGCATGTCAATTTATAACTCACCTTACCTTAACTCGTATAGCACGTTGGCTTGACGATAATCTCCTGTCCCTTAACACAGACAAGACCAACTTCATTGGCTTCCACATAACACGAGCCTCACAGCCTAACGTGGATTACATAAAAATCCACGGGGGAGATTGTCTTTTGCTGGACGATCCCGCAACCCATTCGGAGTGTTGCTGTACCCACATCAAGAGAATGTCCTGCACTAAATATCTAGGGATTCAGATAGATCAGAACCTGTCATTTCAGCAGCACATTTCCTTACTGGCTAAAAGAGTGAGAAAAACCATTCACATTATGAAAAAACTGAGAGCGGCCGCGAGCAGGGAAGTGCTGGGTCTCGTTTACACCTCCTTATGCCAATCTCTGATTCAATACTGCATAGGTGTGTGGGGTGGAGCCGCTGCAAGGTACATGATAGCTGTGGAGCGGGCTCAGAGAGCTGTCTTAAAGGTTTTGCTGGGGAGACCTCGCAGACATCCTACCGAAAAAGTCTTTCAGGAGGCTGGAGTTCTCTCTGTGAGAAAACTTTTCATCATAAAGGCCATTGAAAAGTCACGCACAGTACAATCGTATGCGAACAAAAGAAGATGCCGCTCCGCCACTGCCGCGCTTCCGAAGGTCAAAACAGTATTTGCGTCACGCTTACCGCCGTACATCCATGCCTTCACTTATAATTCAGTGTGCAAACACTGTGACCTCAAGGGTATGTCGCAAAGAGAAGCTCAAAGCGTAGTGAGGGACTGGCTCCGGCCTTTGAGTTATGAGATATGTCGGAGGAACTTGTTAGGGTTTATGATAACGATATTAGAAGCTATCACCCTCACCTTACACCATCACCCGTGGCCACACACATGTCTTCAGGAAGTTCACCCCGAAACTAAACACCGAATAGCTCGCGAAAAGTGAAATAAGTTTTCAAATGCACTAACACTTGCACACTTACACACACACTCAAACACCCATACCTTCACATAGACACTTACATACATTCGCCATACACCCATTTACACCATACACGCACGTACTCTCACACATCCATTCACACGCATCCACCCTTATAATTTCGTTTTTTTTTTTCGTACATACACGTTCGCTTGAGCCTCACCAATTGGTCACCTCACCAATAACCTTATGTTTTATACCTAACTGTAATTTTTGTTTGCACCTACATTTATTTTTTTATTTTTTATTCAGATTCTGTATTGTATTTTTATTTAGATTGTACGTATTGTAATTTTTATAAATCAATCGGAGGAATACCAAAATACCGGCCTAGCCGAGTTTGGGTTCCATTTTCCACTGAGCAAATTGTAAAAATGTGAACTTGTGAACTGAATAAATTTATCTTATCTTAATCCGACGCACTCGAGAATTTGTGATGATCATTTTTTTATAATTTATCGTCCTTATTTATAGAGATCATATTTGGTTGACGTACTTAACCGGGTACAAGGAATCCTGTACCTCTATATTAATCTACCGCGCTAGAGTAAATCTCGAAATCCCCGCTTGGGCTCTTCTACTAACAGCTACGACCGAATTTACGAGCTCATCCTTCAGAGACTTGAAAAGCTCACAAAAGTGTTTTCCCGGGCAAGAAGATAATGTTTTCCAAGACATCTGAAAATAATACAATTCGATGTCAGAGCACCCACGCTAGCATAGACGGATGAATTGTAACTTATGGTGAGAAAAATACGGCTGTCTTCTCAAGCAACGATTATTAATCAAAGGCGTTTGATGCGGGAAAAATATGAAATTTTCGCTTTGGTAAAAGGTCGCGACGATTAAGTGGTATATTGTGTAGATTAGAAATATTTTAAGGATCTATACAAATAAATAAAAAATGGAGTGTCAGTAGGTGTTTTATAATATCAAGTTAACATTTTTTTTACCAAGTTAAAGTATGAAGGAAGGAGCATAAGCGATACCAGCTATTTTTTATTTATTTTATATTTTTAGATATACAGATATTTAAATGTATATTTTTAAATTTTTTGGCTTTCTGTATGTCTGCTTGTTCCGGCTAATCTTCGAAACGGTATATCTTCGATGATCTATAACGGCGAGACTTTCACCACCAGATTACTGATGTTTTATGGGATAACATAGGCGATTTAAACAGGGTTCCGTGGAAAAATAGTAAATCTCAGTAATCGAAACCACACTCAATATTCTACTGTTGTGTTATATTTTTACTCGTATTCGTCACTCTCAGCTTTTATTTCAAAATCGGCCTGATCTGTGGCAAACCCAAAGTATTCAATCACGTATGTCCTACCCGCTATTATCAACAATGCTGCAAAAACATTTTTTATTGCTTAATCAGGCATAGCCAACATAACTACAAAATAGTTTAATCAGTGCGTCTTACTCGGCATGACCTACCGTGCTCAAAGACCGTGCTACAATATAAAGTACCTATTCAATCAGTGCGTCTTACTAGTCATGACAATAAAAAATACATTATTTGGAAATAAACTGTTTTGTTAAACATTTTTGTAGTACATTAAACATCAGAATAAAATTGTCTGTTTCAAGACTTAGGGTTTGTTTGAACATTTTGAATAGCCATAAAATATTCCGATAAATATTTGAAGAGATGGATGGTTATGAGATTATTTATGAATACTTGAAGCCCTCTAGACGATTTCGGATTTTTGCGAAATATTAAAGGATTTTTCTGGTTCCACATTTAGTTATCGAAATAATAAAGCACCTAAATAATATTGAATGGGCATTTTAACGTAACAGTATTTAACCTGGAGAGGTAAGACGTTTGCCAGGTTATTCTTGATCTCTTTTCGCTTTCATCTATCTATTCTCTAATCTTCTTACCCGGATTAATGTACAGAAAGATATATTTTGACGTACGAATTCTGAAATACCTATTCGTTTAGTATTGTGTTATTCTTTTACTATTTCGGGAATAAAATACACGTAGGTATTTCTCAGTTTATGTGTATAAACTGAGACACGTATTTCATTCTCAAATTTCTTATAAACCTTTTATACTTACTTTTTTTTTATTTGAGCATGTTAGGTAACTCAAAAGTTTTGAATTAAAATTAAAAATATTTTTTAATACAAAACATGTTTGGTTTTTGTTTTATTGATAGCCAAATTCATATGATGATGAATTTAAATTATTTAAAGATAGGTGGGTACTGAAACTCGATTGATTATTTAATTATGTCTGTTTTTTTTTATTTTAAAATTTGTAGCCGCACGCGTTTGCAACCAATAAGCTCAAGGTTAAACAAAACTTAGTTTGAAGTAGCATTAATTTATTATGAAACATTATTTGGACCAAAAAAGATAGGTAAAAATAACAGGTTTACGTACTTATACACAAGTAATCAAAATTAATTATTTTATTGAATAAAAGAAGAAATGTAGTCTAATAATAATAATACTGCGTTGAAAACCCATAAAAGTGTAATCAGAACATAAGGTGCGTCTCGCTTTGGCAAACATGATATCAAGAGAACCGTTACATCAAACTTCACCCTGAAGTTTAATAACCTCTTCCGGGTCAATTTAATTAGAGCACCCTTTGAATTCCTCCACGGTTCTAATTAAAGTGAAGACCCACGCGAACTTTCGATGATGATCCCTTAAAATATCGCGCAAAAAATAAAAGTAGCCACCTCCCAGATTCAATGAGCAAAAAAACCGAGAAGAGATCTGTTTGACTTCGAAATGGATTTTCGCGGTAAGCACCGAAACTTTCCATTTCATTCCTTTTAATATTCCACATTAATCTAATGAAAATGTCAACGTTGGCTATATTTGGACACATAAATTCGTTTAAAATGAGTAATTACGAATGACAGAGTGCTTTGTTGACGCGTAAAGTCTCATAATACAAGGGAAAATTGAAATACGCGAAACAGCGAAGGTTATTTACCTTTTCTGTTTCGTAATTGTTTGAAAGACCTCATTTCCTCTCAAATTAATATCAACATTCCCATTGTAAAATTACGCGCGAAATACTGGAAACAAAGTCTATGAAGCTGTTAAACAATTATTTAACACGAGAACCGGAGTATTGAGTTTACATAGTAACATTTTCCGTCGGGTACAGACCGGTAACAATAAAAGTCGGAGTAATAAGGGTGAGCTGCGAAACCGCTGAATATTTTTATCATTTTCATTAAAATCCTCGGACGCAAACCACAAAATAGTGATGAAGACAGTATCAGTATACTACAGTGCCTAATATCTTTTAGAGAAATTGTACAGACCGACGTGAATAATTTTGACTAAAGCACTGGCAATTTTATTTCCCCACGGTCCAACAGACGGTAATAATTGGTGACCGCCGCTTACGGACATCTGCAACATCAGATTTGTAGTGGTAGAACTCTTTGCAGAGTCCGCCTGGGGAAGTACCACACCTTTTCCAGCTATTCTACCGCCAAGCAGTAATGTAAAGAAAACCTGTGTTCCGGTTTGAACGGCGATGTTTTCAGTCAAACTACAGGTTATAGAGATAAAACATTCTACATATCTGGACTATGAGCGCAGTACAGTGCTAGTTAATGATTTTAACTTTTCAAATAACTGCGTGTCACTGTGCCATTATAGGCAGGTATGCTGCTTACCATCAGGCACATATACTGCTCGTTTCATCACTCTTAACTAAACTCTTTTAGTTTCACTAATTGTTTAGTTCATTAAATTAAAAAATTGCACTCTTCAAGTTTCAGTCATTGGTAAGCTGAGGTACTGAGTCCACGTTATATCCAAATGAAACATAACAGAAGAAATAAGTTTTGCTCGCATTGTCGGGTTTCTGGCCCGGTTTAAAGCTTGCCTCGGGGAGCATTTGTCATAGCTTTGCGGACCAACTGGGGCCCGCAGACACTTTCTTAATTCTTGCGATCGTTACTTATTAGTGATTACTGTGCGGGCCCAGATTTTATCGTTGAAGGAAACAATCTTCTGAAGAAAATTTTGTTTCGTTTTTCTCTGTATAGGAAAAGGTTTTGGTGGTGATTTCTGGATATAACCACTTTAAAATTTCGTTGTACGCTTAGAATTATTTTTAAGGTGAAATGTAATAATAATATAACAGTATATTTTTGTATGAAAACATTTAAAAAAGACTGTAGTTATTATAATTACTGGTTTAGTACCACACTTTTTTCAGTTATTCCGAGCAGTAATGTGCAAACATTACTGTGTTCCGGTTTGAAGGGTAATTTTTCCAGAGAAATTAAAGATAGGCTTATAGACTACAGGCCCGTGAACAAAATTTACGGATCAAATGAACCACCAGGAGACCTATGTTGGATGATAGAAGGGTGTAAAGTATTAATATTCAGCACTATGCCGTCACTTGTAAGCTGTCCAACTGAGTGTAATTGAAGAGGGGGGGTTACAACCCTCTACCATTTCTCCTTGTCCCATGATTTTTGTAGGGCATTGCGAAATAATGGATTAGAAGAGGTATTGAAACTGTATGGAACCAATGCCGTTCTTAATCAAATGACCAGATTTACTCTGTAAATTACTCGTACTCTGTAAATTGTTCCGACAAACTAATAACTAAAACGTTCTCTTCATTTACACTCAATTGAACAGCTTACAAGTGACGGCATAGTGCTGAATCTTATTACTTTATACCCTTCTATCATCCTACATAGGTCTCCTGGTGGTTCATTTGACCCGTAAATTTTGTTCACGGGCCTGTAGTCTATTAGAGAAATAATATCTTAGATATCTGAGTGACGAGTGCTAGGTAATGATTTCGACTTTCATGTTCCAATAGCTGCGTGCCACTGTGCTGTTATGTGGCAGGCATGTTGCTTACCATCAGACACGTGTCCTCGTCTTTTCGTTACTCTATGCCTTAAAAAAAATTAGGACTACGCAAATCAATTGTCCAGAGGTAAAGTAACGTAGAAACATTTTAACTTTAATTTTAAAACAATACTGTGGGATGTCGCGACAAAGTTCCAAATTATGGTTGATAATTATCCTTATACTTGCAGCTCCCAGCGCTTTTACTCGTGTAGTTCTCGATCTCGTTATTTTCCCGCAATAAAACTAATGTGATATTTCAGACTATTTCAACTCTATCTGTTTAGCCGCTTCGACGTGACTGAACCATAAACATCCAAAGTGTATTCACAAAAAACTCGAGAGGTGTCAAGGGACACCCGGATGGAACGAAGTTGTACAAAAATATTGCAACTCTTTACTGATTCTGTTTCCTTAGTAGCTTGGTACACTGGAGGTAAACATAACTTTATACTGACCGGCGCGGCGGTGGCCGCAGCTCACAGTTGAAATAAATAGCGCATGACGTCGGAGGTAAACGCAACTCTTTACTGTTTCTGTTGCCCTGGTACCTGGATCTCATATTTCTGCTGTCCTGCTACTTGGAGAAAAACGCTGTGGGTGTGGATGTATTAGCGAAACTCATTATTGTATGTTGTCCTTGTACCTGGAGAGGTAAATGTAACTCTTTACTCTTTCTGTTGCTCTGGTACTGATACCTGGAGGCAAATGCAACTCTTTCATATTTCTGTTGACCTGGTATCTGGAGATAAACGATAGGGTGTTGGAGGTAGGTAATCGAAACTCTTTACTATTTCTGTTGCCCTAGTACCTGAAGGTGATAGCTTTTGGTGATAGCAAAAAGTGTCGTTACAACTTTTAGTCCTAATTTTTTCCGTCTATTGATTTTTGTTCCAATATTAGTGGGAAGTGGAATTTCACAAGTATCGCCCACGGTATAGCCCGCATAGTTCCCGTTCGTGAAGTATACCTTTATATAATATGAAAATTAATGTTCGTCATGTATGCATGCATCATGCATTTGATAATATTTTCAAATCACTTGTGCATGCGCCAAAGAAGGTTTCTGAGTTAGTGCGACAAATTTTAGGCAGGTGGCGTAGCAACGCGCACAAGGTACAACCAGTACTTTATAAAAACTACGCTTAAAATACAGGAAATCCATAAAAAAATCATTACTCTCTCTGGCAAACATATTTGACACACATGCAAATACCTACATACGGTTTTGTTTATTTAAATAATGGTCGATTTGCAACCACAGGGCGATCACAAGTGTTAAAAAAGTAATAGTACAAAATTAGTAAAATGTAAAGTAATTAAAAGTTATCGATTTTTGTTTAATTTAAATTATACAATATTGCGTTACTCATTTGCCATAACTTACGCAAACAAATGTTTTACTACCAAAAATAAATTACCAGACAAGTTACTACGTAAACCACAAAAAAAATGTCTTTTTAGAAATCAAATTACCTAGGTACTACCTACGAACAAATAATTGTATATAACGTAAATGTCATGTTACATTAACGAGCGCAGTGCAGTGATAGGTAATGATTTGGACTCTTCACGTTCCAATAGCTGCGTGTTACTGTGCTGTTATGTGGCAGGCATGTTGCTTACTATCAAGCACATGTCCTGATCGTCTCGTCGCTTTTTATTAAAAAAAAAAAACATTACAGACCTTATTTAGCATATTTTATGTGAAGCTGTTTATCTTATATATAAAATTCTCGTCTTATATATAAAATTCTCGTGTCACAGTGTTTGTTTCCTTACTCCTCCGAAACGGCTTTACTGATTTTAACCAAATTTTATATGCGTATTCAGTAGGTCTGAGAATCGGCTACTAGCTATTTTTCATACCCCTAAGTGACAAGGGTTGTGTAGCCCAAAAATTTTTTTTTTAATTTTCAGGCAAAAATTTTTATTTTTATTTTTTTATAATGTGGCGTTAAAAAATACATACAACCCTAAATTTTTACCCTTTTTTCACCAACCCCTATTTTTTAATAGCCATTTTAGTAATTTAATATTTTTCATCCCGCTCGATAACTGATCAATTATAGTCTTTTTAGGGTTCCGTAAAACGTAAAACCGGAACCCTTATAGATTCGTCATGTCTGTCTGTCCGTCCGTATGTAACAGCCACTTTTTGCCGAAACTATGAGAACTGCACTATTAAAACTTGGTAAGTAACAAATTACAGGCGAACTGAGGATTTATAAACCAGTTGATTCGATTCAAGATGATGTCGTCCACAATCCATTGGAATTTTTGAACTCGCTGGATTTTCCAGGATTGCCACCTCATACCTAATCTTCAAGTTGGATCGGTAGTTAAAATGTTGTGTAATATGAACGACCCGCGTCTTTGCAACGCCACACGGTTAGCTATAAAAAATAATTAACAACGTTATAGAAGCAACTATACTGAAAGGAAAGTATAAAGGAGAAGACGTTTTGATACCACGCATCGCAATGATTCCGACTGATGTACCATTTGAGTTTAAACGACTACAGTTTCCAGTGCGGTTTGCTTTTGCTATGATCATAAACAAGTCCCAGGGGCAACCTTAACACGCTCAGCGCCAAGCCCTATATGGAAATACTACCAAATTTTGACAACTTTTAATTTTTGTTTTTTTAGTGTTGCGAGTTGTGAGGTGTTAAAATAGTATTGAAAATAATCAGACCCCCCCCCCCCCCGTCATTCCTTTTTACCGGTGTGTATGAAGCCGGAGATGAAGTGCCATCAGCCCCTATTATGACAAGAAGAACGTCTAATAGAAAACATTATCTCATAAGTCACAAAGTTGGAGAGAAAATTGTACGCTGAAGATGTGCAGAGGTGTTATAGTGTTTGTGGTATTAATCTAGAAAACCCATGATTCTCACATGGTCAATTGTATGTTGCATATTCCCTCCCGTGTTCGAAAACCATCAGATTTGTTTGTCCATGTGCCAGGTAATCAAACAAAAAACATCGTATATCACAAAGCACTACAGTAAAAATAAAACTGATTTTTGGTAATAACTTGATTAACATTAAAGGGATTCATCATCATTATCAGCCTATTTAATATTCGTCCACTGTTGGACGTAGGCCTCTCCTAACGAACGCCACAAGGTGCGGTCTTCTGTATTCTGCATAAAGGGATTACTTGCTTTTAAATGCTTATATACGTTAAAGTAAAATGTTATTAACTGTATCAAGTTTCAACAGTATAGTTCTTATAGTTCCGAAAAAAATGGTTGTGACATACGGATGGACAGACAGACAGACATGACAAACCCATAAAGGTCCAGTTAGTACGTTTTACGGAAACGTAAAAATGGATCTTCGAAATGTATGAACGCTCATAACTTTTGAATGACTGCACCAAATAGGATGATTCTTTGTTTGTTATTGTCGGGACAAGATTTGTACAGCAGAAAGTCTAGAAAATGTAGACGAAAAAATACATGGTGGTACGAAGTTCACCGGGTCAGCTAGTTTCCATATAAACATTAATTTTTACCGTTAAATATACTCTATAGTTTCAGTACAACGATAAGTCTCGTAGTAGACTGTTTATTTTCTGAGCTTTTGTCTATTCTACATTAACCAAAGCTTGGTATTTATTCGAAATGTATTCCAGAGTACCTACTCAATCTCTGTTTTGTATCTTTAAGGCTAGTTTGTCTTCGCAAACGTAGCAAATGTATTATTGTAATGGTAGGACCTATGCCGTTCTTTAGATCTTACCGTCATGTAGTAACGTGCTGTGTTATTGTACTCGAGTTTAAAGGGAAATGTTTTCAGAGAAATTACACGGTAATCATCTTATATCACTGGGTGACAAGCGCAGTGGACTGCTCAAAAGGACTCGTCGTTTTTAAATAGCTGCTTGGGACTTTGCTGTAACGACGGGTATGCTTACCACCACACGCAAGTATTATTGTTACCCTCAAATTGTAAAAAAAAAGTAGTGGCTCCCGCACAAAACCACGAATTCGCATCACATCGTTAATATCTCCGAATTCGCACGAATGGATCACAAGAACTTCCGATTTGATTCGCATCGCGCATTCCTGTCATATTGGGTCATACTGGTCATAATGGTGTCACCACCATTTTAGTCAGCTCTGAGACAGAAGAAGAGAAAGACGCTCTTCAAATGAAGATATGCTCATTCTAAAATAATCAAAAAAATATCTTCTATTCTCAACCCATAATACTTCCGAGTTAAATAGTTTCCATCAGTATTCATAATCGTAACATGTGTATGAAACCAAAATCTTTTTTTCTTCCATATCTACCAATAATAGCAATACAACAATCTTTTTTCGATCCATGTTACGCTTCCAAACATTTTCCAACAAAAAACACGTCCAACACGACTGACTACCGTTGAAGGTATGGTTTCCCTGACCAACTGTTTGCCGCACAAATTCGCATTGCAAGGCATTGCATCGCAAGTTCCTCCGATGCGGTGTCGCTTCGCATCACATCGCATCGTAGTTTTGTGTGGGCGTCCTTAGGGATTATCGACAGAAATAAAAACACAATATAATGATGTACAACGTTGTTACTAATGGTAACAGAGTGTCAAGTTCAATTGTTTTTGTTTTTTTCTCATCTTGAAAAATGTCCAACGCACTTAAACAAGTTTTGTAAAGAAATAAGAAAATCTGCTAGTACGAGAAATGCAACTGATTTGAACTGAACATTTTTAAAACAAGTATAGGTAATCTGCAGTTCACAATGTCGAGGACTGTAATGAGACAGGTTGAGCGAGAACCCGAAACGTTCTACAATTACACTCCCGAATAGATTGTAATTATAGAGTAACAAAACATTAGCTTAAACTCCCATTAGTATTCCACGGCTGGAACCTTTCTAACTTACATAGGCTTAGTTACACCATAATTTGAGCCTACGATCACCGCACTCCTTAATTCTGAAGAGTAACTGCGTTGTAAATCAAGTTAATAGCCGTCTGACGTCACTGGACATTGCCGGCCACATTGAAGCCACAGAAAAGAGGCAGAGCGACCAATCAACAAAGTTAATTATTGAAGTTAAATTTCTTTTGGCGTATTAAAAAAAAATTCAAGTAAATATTTACAACAAAAAACCGCGGGATAAAAAGTAGCATAATATGTGTTAATTCAGACTATTTATTAATATATGTATCACATTTCATTCAAAACTACTCACAGGAATTTAATGAAATTGTCTATAGAGATAGATTATGACGACTGTAATAGGACAGATGTATTTATTTATTGAATAATAGCCGAGCAGCATTATTTGATATGCCTATATCTCAGTGTTGAAATGACAAATTTTATAGGTAATTGTCTGTTAAAATTATTGGTATTATTTTTCGCTATTCATTTGTCTAGTTTGCTCTCGAAAGAGTTCAATGACTTTGCTAAAATAACATCCTCAGGCAACCTGTTCCATTTGTAAACAACTCTTGTTGCTGAGTATGTGATGTGCAGTGTTTGTCAGTGATGGTGCATTGGAAAACTGGGAGTTGTGACGCCGACTGTCTCTCTTATGCTCCTTTACTGTGCATAGGCCGCTTTTTATCAGGGGAAAACGACGGGAACAAGAATTGAGTGATTGAAAAGAGAGCAAGTAGATTTGAAACTGCATATTTTATAAACAGTACTTATGTATAGATATTACTGTAAATTACGGCAAGTCGGGAGAACGGCGACTGCCGATCCGGAACCCCCGGGTTCAAATCCCACCACGTGCAGCACTGTCTTTTTGAAGTCATGTCCGTAATGCCGCTTACTTAAAAACGGCGAAGGAAAACATCGTGAGAAAACCGACATGTACCTAGAATATTTCCAGGTCATGCGTCATCAATCAACCCGCACTTGGCCAGAGTGGTGGATTATGGCGTTTACTCTCTCCTCGCGAGAGAAGACCCCGAGTCCCAGCTGTGGGAACATTTAGTGGGCTGCTTATGCTGCTATGTGTTATAAGGTATATATATATGTAGGGTACCTATGTATGACGCCATAGTGCACGCTTTGCTTAGTTTAGGGTCAGATGGTGTTGTATGAATTGTCCATCAATATAAGGTATATCTATCTATCTATATATATAAAAATCAATGCCACTTTTCGTTGTTATTGAACTCCTCCTAAACGGCTGGACCGATTTGAATGATTTTTTTTGTATACGTTTGGGTAGGGCCCTGGAAGGTTTAGATTCACAAATCAGCCCGGCAGATGGCGCTGCAGTGGATATCTAGGTTATTATTCGAGCGAAGCCGGAGCGGGCCGCTAGTAGATAAAAAAAAAAGTCGTAGTGGCCAAGTGAGAAGTGCGTCCGACTTCACAATCGTGAGCACACAGGTTCGATTCCCACCTGCTCCTCTGAGTATGTTTTCAAGTGCAAATTTAAGATTTCATCACTGGTTTTAGCAGTAAAGGAGAACATTGTGAGCAAACCATCGTGTCTCAAAAAAGGCAACTTTCTAGTACGTATTAAGTCGTCTACCAACCCGCACTTACCCAGTGCGGTAGTTGCTGCGCTAGATCAATAACAATCTGTGTTCCGGTTTGAAGGGCAACGATTCCAGAGAAATTACAGGGCTTAGAGACATAATATCTCAGATCTCTGGGTGACGAGCGCAGTGCAGTTCTAGGTAATGATTTGGACTATCATGTTCCAATAGCTGCGTGTTACTGTGCTGTTATGTGGCAGGCATGTTGCTTACCATCAGGCACATGACCTGCTCGTCTCGTCACTCTATGCTATAAAAAAAAAAAAAAAATGAATTGTCATATTTTTAATACAATCGTAACACATTTTTTTTCTACTTATTTTATTTTAATTAGCTGGTGCAGTTAAATTGAAAACTGTATCATAAAAAATTTGTACCAAAGCGAGAAAATACGAGGATTTTTATTGTCATCTTTTATAGGTTATATTTTTGAAGTTGTAAAGCGACGATGCGGTCTACGATGTATTTGTGTATTTCCTAATCACAAAATATTTTTAAATAGGATTTATTAATTATTATTTTAAAATGGTAAATCATAAAATTATTTTAAAACGAAATTAATACACAAAATCAATAATACTAGTCTATATTTAATACCTTTTATTGGGGTTTGATTGCGGGACACAGGAAAATACTTCTTGTCTCTAATCCATCTAAGTTTTTTTATTTTAGTTTAAACGTTCTACTGACTATTATATTTAACTGTGGAGATTAGCCAGCATGATCGCAGTGTTACTGTAAAATAGTGCTAGTTAACTTTTTGCAGAACCCTTTTTAATTCTTGCTTTAATTCTTGCATCCAGGAATTTAATTCTAAAAATATTTTCAGATGAAAATATTTCAAATTTGTAGGCAACTTGAAATATAATTAATTTATCGTTAAAGCCTATTGTCCACATAGCTGCACGACATCCGCACAATTTCGACAATTGTCGAATGCAAGACGAATGCTTGCATCTTGCGTACAAATAATGAAATCTGTGTCCACGAAGCGACAACGACACGACAGCCGCACGTCTTGCGTTCGTTTGTAGGATGCATGCATTCGACAAAAGACGCGTGCGTGGACAGTAGGCCTAACACTACGGAACTGATTCTAAATTTTAGTCAACGTAAGTTTTTAAAATAGATACAAAAACATTGTCTGAGTTACATTAATATTTACATCGCTCGGACGAAGTTGTAGTTAAAAGCTAGTCTACTACCACTTGTGGTGCTAGTTCATAAGTTTTTCACTGTAATGTTTTTATTTGTTGTACCACAATAAAGAGTTGTCTATCTATCTATCTACTTATAGCCTTCACGTAATAAAAGATACGTTAAGACATATTTTCGAGTCTCTTACCATGTTTGACGTATGGGTGCCAGACGTGGAAGTTCTCCTCAAAAGCGGCAATTAAAATTAGAAATATAATAAAATAAATATAAAGGCTTATTTATTTATTTATTTTATAAGACATTTTTTGCGAAAGTCCCTAGAATGTATTCTGTATTATTATTTAACGCGCCAAACAAATTATATACTTACACATTATATATTTAAAAAGAACTTTGTGTGATTAATCATATTTTTTTTGTTTCTTTCAGTTTCGATCATATAAGTTATATTTTAAGGTTTTTCTTATTATTATTGTAGACTATGTTAATGTTGGTGACCTTTTTACAACTTTTATAGACTTAAAATTGACCGCCATCACGCCTGATGTTAAGCGATGATGTGGTCTACTTACCTTTAAGATACTTACCGATTCACTCTCGATTTGAAAACACCAAGATTTCAATCGGGAAAACCCACTCAGGCAGCGCATTCCCAAGTACTATAATTAAAAAATGTATAGAACATTATTATCACAAACGTAGAGTCAAACCTCTTCATTCGAGTTTTTAGAACGGTAACCATGAAACGATGCTTTTTGAGCAACAAGACCTTTAAATGAAACCCTGTTTGAATCCCATAAAGACCGTAAGACGTAGACCGCATCGTCGCTTTAGATCAGATGGCGGTCAAGTGTAAACCTAAAAATTAAAAAAAAACGTTTTAATTCAAAAGATTATAGTCTGGAATATCACAAAGGCTACGTATCATCCCAGGAAATTAACAAGAACGGGAACTTAGTAGGTACTTGTAGTGGTAGGACTCTTAGCAGAGTCCGCCTGGGGAAGTACCACACCTTTGCCAAATATTCTACCGCCAAACAGTAGTATGCAAACATTATTGTGTTCCGGTTTGAAGGGCAATGATTCCAGAGAAATTACAGGGCTTAGAGACATAATATCTTAGATCTCTGGGTGACGAGCGCAGTGCAGTGCTAGGTAATGATTTGGACTATCATGTTCCAATAGCTGCGTGTTACTATGCTGTTATGTGGCAGGCATGTTGCTTACCATCAGGCACATGGCCTGCTCGTCTCGTCACTCTATGCTATAAAAAAAAAACTATGAACAGTACGCAGATGAATCCGTGGTGCACTGCTAGTATGCCGTATAAATCCACAAGTTATCGGAGATGGACCCGAGTAAATTAATTCAAATCAATTGATGATAGCACGGCACCCGTAAACCTACCAATCTATAACAGCTATTAGTGCAATATATTACAGCGAATAGGTCTTAGATTGTGTATAAATCACTGAAATCCCAGTCCGACGTAGCCTAGACACACACACTTCGGCCACCGGCGGGATTATAGGCTAGACTCGGCCTTGGAAGTCTGCCACTTTGCGGTTCTACTAAGAAATAGACGATAAAAATTAAATACGTTAACAGTTCACTTTTAGAGTTCATTTTGAAATTATAAAACTTAGGATTTAATATTACCTAAATTATTATGTAATTATCTTGACGTCACGACAGCAGTTGTAACGCTGTCGAAGAGTCAAGATAATTAAGTAATAATTTTAATCACGTTAAATCCTGGTTGATGTTTTCAAAATTGGTCTCGAAAGTTTCAAAATACTCTTATTTTTTTAAATGAATACTCTTTTGGATGCACCACATACCTACATATTTTCAGTGGGCTGTGAATTGAATTCTTCAAAAGAAATCTTCGGGTAAACTCGGTTGATCTAGATGGCAATGACCCTGACAATGATGTCAGGGCCACGCTCTCCAGTTCCACCAGCGTAGCTTCCAAAGTGAGCTATCAATTTTTGTGTCATTAGTTTTCACTTCTATCGGCAACGACTACACATTTTTTTTTAAGTGAAAACTTCTTTAGGCGCGCCTAGACAGATCTGATATTTCGTGGGCTGTGAATTGGATTCTAGCGTCACGCTCGGGTATGATAAGAAATCTTCGGGTAAACTCGGGACCATGGTTATTGGCCATTAAGAAATGCGTCAGCCAATGGCAAATGCTGAAAGGGCGTGGCCTCGGCATCATGCCATGGCCATCTAGAAATGCATCAGCCAATAGGAAATGCTGACGCATTTCTAGATGGCCATGCCATGATGCCGAGGCCATGCCCTCCGGTTACACACGTGTAGTTTCCAATGTAAGCTATCAAATTCTGAGTTATAAGTTTTCACTTCTATCGGCAGTTCATATGATTACCAATTTTTTTTTTTCTAAATTTTATTTTCCCTATTTAACAAAACCACCAAAGTAAAGAGTTAAACTATCCCACCCTTTTTACATTTTCGTACGTCCACAAATAACGGTTTTATTTATATCCTCCAAATACGCTATTGACGGCACAATGAATGCAATTTTGCCGATCCATTAAAGCGCTTTTATGTTACGCGATTAAAATGATAGTGTAAATGGGACTCTATTTATATTACGTACCGAACGTTGTTGATAAAATATAAAGAACATATACGTTTAGTGCACCTAAAAGGTAATATGGTGCGTGTTTTGGTGATATTAATAGAGCTAATTAATTGTTATAATGTACGTGCTTTACGTGCGAAACACAATTATGAGATTGTTGCGGTTCATCGTTGGGGGTGACAACCTGGAAGTTTTTATCAAAAACAGACAGAAACGTTTGGTGCAAAATCGCGCACACAAATAACAAGGCAAACTGCTCGCAAACTTATGTACTACCTCAATGATTAATGCCTTTTAATGTGAAAAGATCCGTGGCTGCAGCATTGGTTTATCAGATTTTACCAGGAGTCCATGTGTTTAGATTATATTAGACGTTAAGCCATGTCTAAGACATAAATATAAACTGGTAAATGATGACAAAAGCTAATCATAAATCTTAAAAGAGGCCTCTAATACCTAGCAATATACCTACTAGTATTATTTATTACAAGATATTTTCCGGCCAAGTAAAATATCTAATCGAAAGAAGATGCTACATATGTATGCAGTTAGTAGGCATATATTTGTAGGTAATAGAGAGGTTATAATACTAATAGTACCTGTTAGACTTAGTTGGCGCCGGTTTTAAGAGTGCGCCTAGTGCCAGGAAAAAAACAGATTTCATCCGCGCGAGGCCCTTCGAGGATATGCATAAAGTCGAGAATAGCATGACACAGTTTGGAGGGGAAATCAATATTAAATCAGGAGTAAATTTTTGACCAAGTTTTATTTAATTACGCAAAAATTAAACATTAATTCAAAAAAGTATTCCGTAACTTTAATAGAGCGTAAAATTAGAAATCTTATTAGCGAAAAATAATGTGTGGTCATCGCTGATAATTTCGAGTAGTCGAATTAAAATGGGGTTTTTCGGTGTCATTTTTATTTTTTAATGTAAAAAAGTCTGATCTATTTTTAAAATTCTATTCGGTTTTTGTGCTTCTTCTTGATTGTACCCACACGTTAATGTTTTTTTGTTACAGTTTTTAGTTTCTTAATACCCCGTTTACATGATTCCAGTCCAGCGACCGAATCCAGCGCTGGATTGCTTACTGGAATAATGGAGACCGGCACTGGAATGCACTGGCACTGGATTGATGCATTCCAGTGCCGGTCTCCATTATTCCAAAAAGCAATCCAGCGGTGGATTCGGTCGCTGGACTGGAATCATGTAAACGGGGTGTTACATCAGTGAGCGGCGTCAGCAATGTCCTTTTTTCGTTTTCTGGCACTAGGCGCACCTTAACCTTCCTCGGTTCTTGAAATACTATTTACACTTGAGACCATTAGGTCAATATGACCCGAAACGTCAAGAACCTTCTATATTTTCTTGTTTCAAAATTATTGCTTTTATACCCATTTTCAGATTAAATCAAAATATTCAGATAAATTCAGATTCTGACCATTTTTTATAGCATTTGGTTTTCATTAGCACTAGTATTGGTAATGTATCTTGAACTTCTTTCTTATCTTTCACTGTCTAATCTGGGTTGAATATTGTCGGTAGGATTTTCATCTAAACTGTTCTCCGTTTCACTAGTTATTCGGAATTTATATCGTAGTTTAGGAATTGCAAAATCTTAGAATCAGTCAAACTATGAGCCATTTCACTACACATTTCATCGCACTACGTCCGATCCGAATCCGATTCGAATCCGTGAAAACAGTTTCCGAAGTTGTCGTCCAGCTATTTGTATGGTAGTTTACGCACTAGATCCGATTTCTGTCATCCGAATTGTCTCCGTCATCCGTAAATTTACATTTCGGAATAGATAATTGACGAACCAAAGTAGCCATAGTATTAAAGTAAGATCCCAGAGCTCCCAGACGTCACCTATTTTCTGATGAATGAAATGTGGACGATTGAGTAGAGTTAGTAAGTAAGATTCCAATACTCCCAGACACCTTCCGTCAGCCGTTTTGCTTAACAACTCCAAAATAATAATTTAACTTCACCTAAATTCTCATGCTCCATTTGTAAATATGTTCATCAGACAACTATTTTGTTGCTTTTTACAATAAGATAGACCAATCTAAGGGGGCAATCATGATGATTGGCCCCTTAGATTGGTCTGTCTTATTGGAAAAAGCTTTAAAATAGTTGTCTGATGAATATGTTTACAAATGGAGCATGAGAATTTAAGTGAAGTTAAATTATTCTTTTGGAGTTGTTAAGCAAAACGGCCGACGGAAAGTGTCGGGGCGTATTGGGAGCTTGTTTTTAAGGATATTGCCTACAACATACGTGAAAATCACTTAATAGAAAATACGTGAAGTAAGTAATGTTTGTATGTACCTTCATTACCCCATATCTCAAAATTGGCCGTCTAAGCAAGTTAGCGAGTAAGCATGTGTTCTTAGTACTTACTAACTCTACTCAATTGTACACATTTCATTCATCAGAAAATAGGTGACGTCTGGGAGCTCTGGGATCTCGGACTATATTATTTGTATGATGAACGCTCCCCGCACTGCGTCCGAATTGAATCATTCATAGCATGGCAAAAGTGGCAACGGAACGTCTTTTCATCAAAACTGTCTTGAAAAAAATCTTATTGTTTGTAAAACCATTTATTGTCTACTATATTCTTTAGACATTTAATAAAATGGTAATTTTCTTATTCAATAAAATTGTCATTTTTCAGGTTATTTGGCAGCTTATTGTATATCGGATCGGATGTAGTGCGAAACAGTCGGTCCGAGTTTTCTAGACTTTTCCATGTTTTCACGGGTTTGGATGGGGTTCGGATCGGATTCGGATCGGACGCAGTGCGAAACCGCTCTAACGGTACACGTCACGTCCAAACAACGACTTAGGCCAATTATCCACGCACGATTTCGACAATTGTCGGATGCAAGACGAATGCTTGCATCTTGCGTACAAATAATTAAGTCTGTGTCCACGAAACGACAACGACACGACAGCCGCACGTCTTGCGTTTGTTCGTAGGATGCATGCATTCGACAAAAGACGCGTGCGTGGACAGTAGGTCTTAATCAAATAAAAGTTACCGTCTCACGTAAATGTATTCTACCCGCAAAAAAATATTTAAGTCAACAATTATTCGTCAACAATAACACGCTAAGTGATATGACTAGCATTTTTTTATAAAATGTAAGTGTATTCTTAAAATGTAACAAAGCATAAGTGTTTGCAAAACACGCTTTTCTGACCCGAGGACTTTTTTCATACTTCTATTGATAATTACGACTTTTATCGACAGTTTAGTTTCATTTTCGGTTCAATATGACCTGAAGAACCGAGGAAGGTTAGAAGATGAGCGAGTAGCGCTTACAACAATTATTATACCTAATTATTATTTTTTTATTTAATAATTATTCACCAACCAACTTGGTGACTAATATATTTATTACAATCTAGCCTAATTCGGAAAGTCTAGGCTAATGAATAATTTTATTATGACTTAGTTTGCTAAATAATAATAACTGTAAGATTGTGTCCATAAGCACTTTTCTTATTGTCTAAATTATAATTTTTTTTCGCTTTTGTATTGCCTATGTGACGTGGTTTGGAAGTCAGTTTTTTAAACGTAGTTTTTTTATTAATTTTACTGTTTAAATTTAAATCCCATCCATTCAGCCTTATGGTTGTGATTGAGCTTCAATTTCCAAGCTTTAGCATTTACAGTTTTACTTGGTTGACATCTAAAATTGCCATAGCGTATAGCTTTGCTTAGTTTAAGGTCAGATAGTGTTGTGTGTGAAATGTCCACCAATACTTACTGATTTATCTTTTCAGTCAGAAAGTTTTCGACATCAGTCGTCGTCGATAGCAAGAACAAGCTCGTCTTGTAAATTAAATAATAACGAGTTAGAGAGCGAAGTGGTGATATAAAATCCAGCGGAAATGGACGCAGACACTTCTCTTTAGTCCCGTCTCAGAGTCTTTGCATAATGAAATACTTGTGGAAATACAATATAACAGAACGAGCTGCCGAGTTAAACAGGCAATTTGTATTTTGCTTAGTTTCATTTGGACAGCGGTGATACCAACTTTGTTTTGTTAAAAGTGGGGAACTTTAACTAAGGTACGGTATTGTCACAAATAGTCGTTTGCTGATAAGAAATTTGGGACAACTGTTTCACTTTTTAGATAGTTAAATTTGAAATAAATATGAACAATAAAATTACCAATTTGAAATTTAATTAATTTAAATGAAATCACGGTTTAAGTTGGGAGGACTAATAATATTGTTTTAAGCGATTATGGATGTTTATTAAGTTAATATTCTGATGGGGTTATAATCTAATGATATGTTTAGGAATAGTAAATTTAAATAAATAAATGTTGATAGACATTTCACACACAGCACCATCTGACCCCAAACTAAGCAAATTTTAAACATTTACATGTGACATAAACTAAAATTTGGTCGGTATAGCCTTAGATAAATAAATAAATAATGATGTACAATTCAGACACAACACCATCTGACCCCAAACTAAGCAAAGCCAGATCTATGGAAGCCAGATAGCTGATATGACACTTATATTTAGTTGTAAATACAAACTTATTTTATACATAAACACCCAGACACACTACAAATATTAATTACGTAGTGAAGCGAGTCCCCGATATTTCGGCTTAGTTTCATGGGACATGTTTCTAAATAAAATGACGACATAACCACTGTAGACATCTACCCTATAAGGAATAGTACTAGTGAAATGGTAAAACACTCTTTGTAGGGAAGTGCCACACCTTTGCCAGTTATTCTACCACCAAGCGGTAATAAACACATTTCTGCTTTCCGTCTTGAAGGGCAATTACTCTCAAATATCTTCTGTGGGTGAGCAATTTATCGGTTGCAGTCGTTTGTACAAGCTTTTGCTAATATTTGAGTTGTTGTACCTTCGAGTGCAATAGACTACAATATTAGAGTAAATTCAAACTCAAATTATATGCACCCCGGAAATCCTTCGAAAAAGAAATGGGAGAAACACGCCTTCGTGGATTACACTACCTACTTAAGAATATGTCACCCCAAAATTGTAAAAGAACCGTCAGATTATTAATTTAATCTAACGACGTTAAAATATAAACTAACCGAACGTGACATTATAATCTCACGCGTTAAATTGTAAACGGACGGTGATTGTAATTTTATGGGGACAGATACGTAGGCGTTTCCCGCGACTTCTTTTGCATGTTTCAGCGTGATTGGGCAACAAACATAACAATTTTTTAAACATCAAAACTTTTGCATTTATAATATAAGTAGGTTAGCCCTAGTTGATGTAAACAAAAATACCTTCATCTACACTTCTATAATTAGTAACTAAAAGGATCGCATCGATTTGCCGACTCTCATCCACTCAAAATTTTACTCAATACCGAATTCATTGCATCCCATTCCGAATTACTTTGTTTCACAAGAGACGGGCAATGAATTCCGATTCCATTGCAATACAAACATTGAAAGCAGGCATTAAAATGCATCGGCGGGGATTCATTACATTTTTTATGGAACGATCGTGATCCGGACCATCGACGTTCTACCGTCCATCTCTATTCGTACTTGCGACGAATAGGGATGAGGCGTAATTGGTTTCATTTTAAAGGGGCCTGAAAAAAAAAGATCAAACGTTAAAATTGCTTGGTCGTCGAATTAAATGAAAGGTTCAGTAAAAGCTTCAATCGTATATTTGACTATGTTATTAATTTGTTTACATGAATTAGTATCGATTAAACGAATTACGTAGCTGTGTTGGCGATGACGTCCAATTATACAATCGTAGGCACAGACTAAGTAGAGAGATACGTTAATATGTTTTAATCTGACTGCCTCTTTTTAATATTTTACAAATACAGATTTACAAGCTTGTCATTGGCTTAAACACCAAAGAGGTTTTACTCGATTTTTGTGACAAGAACGTCTAGGCTGTAGAATGCGTGGCCTGAGTAAGTTTTTCCCGATGGTTCCAATCTTGTCTACAAATCGAGACAGAATCGGTTCAGTCTTCTAAGTAAGTACACGTTATTGTAGACTGCATCGTCGCTTAACATCAGGCGAGATCCGTTATCTCGCCTGGTGTTTTTTTAACTGCTATGTGTTTGTACCTATAAAAGTTAAACATCGTGAGAAAACCAGCATGTTCCATAAAAAACATTTTTTACGAATATGGGTCGTCTATAAGCATAAACTGCCCACTAAATGTTCCCACTGCTGGGACTCGGGGCCTTCTCTCGCAAGGAGAGAGTCAAGGCCATAATCCACCACGCTAGCATGACTTCGAAAGATTCTAGGTACATTTTGGTTTCCTGACGATGTTTTTATTCACTGTTTTAAGTCAGCGGCATTAGGCACATGACTTCGAAAAGACAGTGGTGCTCGTGGTTTTGAACTAGGGGTTTCAGGACCGGTAGTCGCCGTTCTCCCGACTAGACCAGCAGTTACTTATGGGTCGTCTGCATATCTAAAATTGTCCAATGTACCTACTCTCTCAGAAGGAGAGAATCAAGACCACAACTCACCTCAAGGTTCAGAGTCCTAGCATTGAGAAATTTGTTAAGTCTGTTGCAGTGCTGCTTATATTTTTTATGCCTACAAATATGACTAACGATTATTATAATAAGCTTATTAAGACTAACCCATGTATTCTGAACATTTACAGCATAATACATGAACCAAAAAATGTATATCAACAGCTTCAAAAAAGCCTTAAGTCTAGTATTGTATCACGAAATTACAATACTTCTAGTATCTAGATACAGCATTTCTCAAACACAACAAACAATCCAATATGATAACAATAATTTAGATGGAACAAAATTACCATTGACCATTTCTAGTATGAACACTAACGTGGTTATTACGCATTTTGTGCTAATTCATTTTTACGTGTTATATGGTCGATCAAGTCCGATCTAAGTCTAGCCTGACATGCGTGTGACCTGTGTACGTCTGTACGTATGCCATAATAATAAACTAGTATACGCGCGAACTCTCCTTGAAAAATACCTTTTTTTAAAGCAAAGGCACAAAACCGGCCAGTATTACTAATAGTGCAGTAACTTTATACATTACCGTAGGCGTTAAATCCGGTAGATCTGATTTTCTGCAGACTTGTTGTTGATGATGATTTTGTTGGCCTAATGATTGTCCCAAGTTTATGACCTCGAGCGACGAACGCAACATTGTCAAAAATCGAAAAAACCGCTAAAAAATCGTTTATTTTTCAAATTTTGGCGATTATAACCGTAAACGACTAGTTTTTGTAAAAACTTTCTTATGGCGTTATATAGTAGACTAAATTGATGCTACAAGATGATAAATTAGAATTATCTCTGTACACTCAATAGTTTCTGAGAATAAGTCTTTCAAAGTTTATAATTTTATTCGTACCTCGCAATTTTTAGCAATATTTTAACTCCTACTTGACCACTTTATGGCACAGTTACTGCGGTGTTTAACCCCGACCAAAAAAGAGGTGTTATAAGTTTGACGTCGAAGTCTGTCTGTCTATCAGACAGACACACATACAGGTCTGTCGCTATGTGTATCTGCCTGTGTGTGTATCAGTGCATAGTAGTCTACTAGTTAAGTTCTTTCATTTGATACCCATATTAAGGTATTAGTGAAAAAAAAAATGTAGTTCGCCATTTTGTGATTTGAAATTTGTTATACTGTATAGTACTCTACTAGTCAAGCCCTTTCATTTGATACCCATATTGAGGTAGATTGTGATGAAATATTTGGTCCGCCATTTGGTGGAGGCGGCCATCTTGAACCGATATTAACTAAAAATAGCTCAAAACATTGACACAAAAATGTATCTTCAAATAAAAAAAACCGCGTCGAAATCGGCCCATCCTTTTGAGCTCTACGGTACCATAGACAGATACACACACAGACAGATACACAGGGAGACAGACCTTTATGTGTGTATGTCTGATAGACAGACAGACTTCGAGGTCAAACTTATAACACCTCTTTTTTTGGTCAGGGTTTAAAAACAGCAGTAACTGTGCCATAAAGTGGTCAAGTAGAAGTTAAAATACCTATTGCAAAAAATTGGGAAGTTCGAAAAAATATATAAACTTTGAAATACTTATTCTCAGAAAATATTGGGTGTACAGAGACATTTTTAGTATCATATTGTAGCAAATTTAGTCTACTTTATATACGCCATAAGAAAGTTTTTTCAAAAACTAGTCGTTTAGGGTTATAATCGACAAAATTTGAAAAATAAACGATTTTTTCGCGTTTTTTTTCGATTTTTGACAAAGTTGCGTTCGTCGCTCGAGGTCACAAACTTGGGACAATCATTATGGCAACATCATAAACAAGTCTGCAAAAAATCAGATCTACCAGATTTAACGCATCCTACTCCATACATTCAGGCGACAAAGTTACTGGATTATAATAAAGTAATAGTACATTATGATATAAGTGCGGTAATTATCAAAGCGCACGTATGTCATACGACGTTTTATAACATATTTGCGAGGAAATAAACAAAACTCTGACGACATTTTCAAATAAAAACAATACAGCGAAAAAAACGCGCGGAATAATATTTACTTGATCACAGATTACAGCACAGAGTAAGTAATCACTATGGATCACAGATTAGCTATGCGCGCGCATCGGCGTTTTTTTTTTTAAGCAACGGCACAGAACCAGCCTGTATGCCATTAATAATAAAGTAAATTAATATTTTTGTGTTTTGTTACAGAAAAATTAAAGTAATTTATGGTCTTAATTAATTAAATTAACGAATTTAATAATTCTTTATTATATTTTACCTCTCAAAGTTAATTTTATTCATAAAATGTTGACCACACTTTTCTGACATAAAAACTCTTTACTAAAGGTAGAAAGATTTAAAAAGGTACCGTTCGTTTTAGACGGAGCATATCTCTCTACCTAGTCTGTGGACGGAGCATTTTGAAACCGTGCGTTTTACATTACACATTACAGCACTAGTGCGTAATAAGATACATTACGATACAGAAATTGGTCCAATAAGAGACCCTTTACGAGCAAATATGTTATAAACTAATGTTTTTGTGTTTTGTTACAGATACATTGTTGAAATGTATGGTCAAAATTAATTTAGTTAAATAATTATATGTTTATTTATTGTATATTATCTCCCAAAGTTATTTAATAAAATGTTGACCACTTTCCTGACATAAAAAGTCTTTGCTAAGATTTAAAAAAGCACCGTTCGTTTTACACGATAGCATTTTGATAAACCGTGCGTCTTACATTACATTACCACACAACTACGTGATATATTACGAAATTGAAACTGGTGCAATAAGAGACCCTTTACAAATTATCTTATATCTCCGGGTGAGGAACGCGGTGCAGTTACTGGAAATGATTTGGACTCATATTCCAAAAGATGCGTGACACTGATGTTTTGATCAGACGTTTTGCCTACCATGAAGTATATACGCCAGATTTCCCACCACTCAAAACTTTACAAAAACTTACATGTCAATTATTATTCTTAATGATACCTAATAAACTAGGTAACATCTAGACACCGAACAAACATTGGTATTCACACACAAATGTTTGTTGTGGGTTTCCAGCCACCTCTAAAACTAATATTTTACCCTGTTCTGAGAAAACGGTCTAAACTCAATACCAAATCATTGCTGTTTTGCTGTCTTCTTTGATTACAGTTGAAGTGACAAGAACGGTGATATATTGTATGTACATACTAATGCTATTTTCTTCTGTTTAGTTTCAGTAGTAGTAGTTATTATGCCAGTAGTAACTTTAATGTAAATAAATGACTTAACCAAAGCGGTTTGGGTATTTTTGTATGGACAAGTAGCGTATTTTTTTTAGCAGACATTATTTTTTTGTTATTTGCTTGTAACCTAACCTTAAGAGTATTTTTTTTATTTATTTGATCATTTATTGCAGACTACAGTCCATTAAATATACATAATTATTCAATCAGATTTACTGTGAGTAGTATTTATCCGAGCAGAGTTATGACCTCTCAAAGTTTTCTTATATTATGAGAAATGCAACGCTAAATATCTACGTTTCGAGAAATTTTACGGTTTAAAGAAATGTGCCTTATTTAAATAACTTTTGCTTACTTTATGCTGTTCTTTCAATCTGTCCAGTTTTCATTACTGGCCGCGCAAATTCAGAAACGACGCCAACTTTACCCAAACTCCTTAATATATCTCTTCGTCATTTTTCTTTGCCACAATTTATGTATCAAAGTAATAACATTAAGTACCTACTAAGAAAGCGTGATGGGGTAGTGGTTAGAACGTGCGTTTCATAATCGAGAGGTATTGAGATCGTAGGTTCGAATCCCGCCTGCAACTCTTGAGTGGTTTTAGATGCAGATTGATTCATTTACCGTGAAGGAAAACATCATGAGGAAAAGAGCACGTTTAAAAAATCTTTCGAGGTCATACTTCAGCAGCCAACATGTACTGAGTCGCCTGATAGATGTATGTACCTATGGACTTGACTTGAGTATCTCCATGTGAGAGAAGACTCCGAGGCCTAGCAGTGGAAACATTAAGTGAGTTGGTATGTGTATGTTCCATTGTTACAGGTATAAGCATACATACCCACAGACTTAAACCTAAAATTACTGGCATTTGAGGGCTCATAGGCAAATAGTAATCACAATACTTATACAGGGTTGCTGGTAATCAGCCTGCATCCGTTTAAGGGCATGCTCTGTATATTTAGGCAAACAACTTTTGTTAAAACACAATGCAAACCGCAAAAAAAGAGGTTGTTGTCCTTTCTAGCACTGTTTAACGGCTGTTTAGTGTTTATTCACTTCGGAGCATCATTTATCGAGCGTTAAAGAGCGCTTTTGTTACGAACTGTTACGAAGAGCTTGACGCTTTTAGACCGGGCAAAAATACTTTATTTTTATTTTGTTGCGGAATATATAACATGAATTTTTAAAAACTGTAGAACAAAAGTTGTCGTATTTAATGTACTTAACATCCACTTAAAAGGATGTAGGCTGATTACCAATAACCCTGTATAGTCTATTCTGTATAAATTTATAATTATATAATACATATTATTTATAATAGTCTAGCTTTAGCTTTAGGCAGCTGGTGGCGGTTGGAAACGTAAAGCCGAGGATCGGGCTGAGTGGCGTATTGGAGAGACTTATGTGCAGCTGTGGACGAATGTGGGCTGATTATAATGATGATGATACATAACTACTAAGTGTCTCAGAATTGTTCATTTTTTATTGGTATTTTGTTTATTAAGCCCGACTCGCGACGCGGCCGGCGTCGTGACGTCACACAAAAAATCATTACTAAAAAATGAAACCAAATTTTGTGTGTCTGTAAACGACAATGAATTAATTAATATTATCGCCTATCTCTTAGGCATCAAAATAAACTAAAATTCGAGTATGTATATAATGAAAAAATAAGGTTTTTAAGTCTCAAAACCGGTTTTGCCCAAATCTGGCCTCCCGGGGCTAGATACTAAAATTTTCGCTTTTTACCTTTCGCTTTAGATCAATTATTTCCGATTCCACATTTTGAAGCGAAAAGGTCTTTAGCGCTGTTGAGCATTTTTTATAGCAGAAAATCTTATGGGTTCGCGCGACCGACATGCTTATGGAACGGTTTAACGGCGTTGCATCGAAGTGGCGGCGGAGCAGCGCGACATGAGCAATAAGCTCTTATTAAATGGACGAAATCTTGACAGTTTCTGTCACCCAGATCCGTAATAGCAATATATCTGTAGCTATAAAATACAGGTGACGTACTGCGCACATTAGTGCTATTTAATACTTTAATTCAGTATATCGTTATAAGTTTTCACTTCTAGTGGCAGTCCCTATGATTGGGATTTTTTTGAATATTTAATTTAATAAAATAGCCAAGTGCGAGTGGGGCTCCCGCACGAAGGGTTCCGTACCATTAGCAAATAAACGGCGAAAACCTTTTTGGCGAAAACCTTTTTTCTGAATTTTGTATACATACTCGTAGACTATCGCAGTTTCCGCAGACAGGCATTCATCCGAAAAGGTTGTTTAAATTTTGATTTTACCTTATGGTTGTAACGACGAATTCGATACTGCGTTTTAGTCTTCTAGTGGTGCCATCTAGTTTGCTTGGGACGGACTAATCGAGCAAGAAACGGTAAAATTCAAGTTTGTTGTATGGGAGCCCCCTTAAATATCTATTTTATTTGTTGTTATAGCGGCAATAGAAATACATCATCTTTGAAAATTTCAACTGGCTAGCTATCACTGTTCTTGAGATACAGCCTGGTGACAGACGGACGGACGGACAACCAGTAGACAGTCAGTAATAGGGTTCCGTTTTTGCCCTATGGGTACGGAACCCTAAAAAGTTAGAATGGGATGGAATGTTTTTTTAGTGGACTGACCACAGAAATCTAAATAATAATATTTAGATTTCTGTGGGACTGACCGACCGGCTTACCCTAATTAGTCTACACTTAGCATACTACATTGAAAATAAGCAAACAATCAGGAATTCAATAAAGGTTTAAAAACATAGTTTTATTTTTTTAAGGTTTCCTGTAAGACATTTTTCAATCAAAAGACCATCAGCTATTGCACTGGTTTTGAAGCTTATTTTATGTACCTACTTACTTTCTACTGTACCTATATATGTATTTTTGCTTTTATGTTTCAATCAAGTATATTTTAGTCAAAGCAGTAAATGTTAAACGTGCGATTTACGTTTGTTACGCATATCACAAACGAATTAAAACACCGCTCACATCAACCCCACCTGTCATTACGAACCGATTACATCAATAAAACGCACGTAAAACACAACCATTCTAATGATGCATAAAACATACATATTCATAAAACGAACGACACACAAAAACGACCAAGTGCGGTGAAATCATAACGGCTAATTTTCGTTTAAAAACTTAATGTGCGGCAATTACTGTGCATTCGTCAGGTTTATTGGTGAGTAAGTGGTTGAGTGTGTCCAATGTGGCTATCATTCATGCCGGTAATATGGGACGGCCTTTATTTTTACGCGAGAACAGATTAAGTGAAACGTGTAGAATGGACTTACCATTATATTTACAATAATAATTCAAAGCGTATGCTTAACTATAACAAAAAGCAGCCCACTAAAAAATGTTCCCACTGCTGGGATTCAAAGTCTTCTCATGCAATCAAAAAAACAATGCCATTAAAGACATGACGCTGGCCCAATGCGGGTGGGTGGATGACACTTGACCTCGAAAAATTCTGGGAACATATCTGTTTTCTCACGATATTTTCCTTCATCGTTTCTTAGTGGCATCGCGCTTATAAGTAATGTAAGAAAAAACAGTGGTACGCGTGAGATTCAAACTAGTGGCTCCGGATCGGCAGTTAGCGTTCTCACGACTAGACCAGACGTGAGTAACTTCTCGACTAGAGCAGACTTGTGGCTCGTTTAACCCTCAACAAAAATTTAAAATACGGGGATCAGCAACTTGACTTAATAATGCAATTTGACATTCTGGAAATATTTTATGTCATCCTCCAAACAGTATTTTATAGCGCTTGAAATCCGCCATTTTATAGAGCCATTCTGGCTCGATCTGCGTTCTGTGTGTAGACTGAAATGGGTCACTTTCGAGCTTTATGTGAGGCTGAGATACGGACAAATAATGCTATAACGTTTTTATTTCGAGTTCACTTTATACGTGACGAATACGTATATCCTAGCGGTCGACGTGAGGTCACTGACTGGGATACAATTATATCCCGCTATGTATCGGCAACAAGCGTTGAAGAATTAGTGTGTCAACAGCACTACTGGCTTTAACAATGCTGGCCTCGTGGCTTAGTTGGTAGTAGCTCTGCCTGCAAAGCCGAGGGTCGTGGGTTCGATTCCCACCCTGTGCAAATATTTGTGTGATGAATTCAAATGTTTGCACTGTGTCTGGGTGTTTCTATGTAAAGTAAGTATGTATTTAAAACTATAAAAGTATAATATCAGCTATCTGGCCACCATCACAAAAGCTTTGCTTAGTTTGGGGTCAGATGGTGTTGTGTGTGAATTGTCCACCAATATTTATTTATTATTATTATTTATTAAATGGAGGAAATTAATTGTCTGGAGGACCAGCAAGTTCCAAGAGTCCCAGATGTAGAAATATTTATTGGGCTGCTTATGGTAAAGTGAACATACTCGTAGATACCTATCACGTTTGTTGTATGGGTGGTAAAGAAGTTTTTATCATAATATCTAAATAATACAACTAGGTACTAACGACCACAACAAATCTCACGATAGGATCGTCGGCGTCGTGGTGACAAATTTTGGATCTTAGTGGAATCTCCTCATCAGCCATCCATTAGTGTCTTAAGACAAAAGTATACCTACAATCAGTGCTTCGTACCTGTCATCACCAACGATGCTGAAACGTAGACACTAAAAATAAAAGCGGTCCGGCAAGCTCAAAATCGCTCAACGTGCTGTTAAAATATCTATTCCGGGCTTTATTTGCGATATTTCATTCGTAATGAGGTAATCCGTCAGAGAACTAACATCACCGACATAGTTCAGAATATTAGTAATCTGAAATAATAGTGGGCTGGTCATATCTGTCGCTGTACCGATCACCGTGGGCGAAAACGGGTTCTGGGGTGGAGATTATAAATCGGTAAACGTAGTATAGGACACCCTGAGACTAGATATAGTGACGATTTACGAAAGGGTGCTGTGGCGGTGCTGGAGACGTAAAGCCAAGGATTTGTTTGAATGACGAAAGTGAAAATGAAGTGAAAGGCATAGTATGTCCAGCAGTGAACGAAAAATATGACGAGAAGGATGATAATGATGATGAATCTTTCCAATTTTGGTCTTTTCTCGGATCACAAATACAAATTCTGCTAAATTGTTGTCTCTAATCTGAAATCATTACGTCAGGCGTTAAAAAAATATTAGGTCAAAAAAACTAAGACGAACAAACGAGGTCTGAAATTACTCGCAATAATAAACTTACTTGGACAAAAAAATTTAAAACTTACTTTTTTTGTAACCATGCTAGAACATGTTTTTGATTTCTAAACTAACCAACTAACAGATAAGCAAAAAGAAAATTGCCAAAATTACACGAACATCGTTATTGATAATAAGGCTTAGTACACGAGGGGAGGGCAAATTAGCTATCAGGGGCAAATTGAATCCTGCATTCAGGCAAATTGTTACGTTTGCCCTCGGGCTCGAGAATAAGGCGAAATCTGGGTAAACATCGTATCACGAGATACGCCTAAGAAAATAACATGTACACGGAATACATAGCAAGTTTACCTGTAACTAGCTTATCTACACGAGCGTTACATGTAATTGTTTGGTTTATCTTACCTGTCTGCACGTGTAGTTTCACTTGTACTTTGGTGTATTTTGATCTCAGTTTATGATAATTTACAAGATTTGACTTTCTCAGAACACCTACGTTTAATTATCTTTGAGATGTTAACTTGAATAAGTACATTTATGTTTAATATAATGAGAAGAATCTTTATAAAAATACTAGCAATGTTTCACGGTTTTACGCGCTTCGGGTATATTTCTGCAATAAAAAGTAGCTTATCATTCCATAATGCTATTTCAGACTTTTTGAAGTGAAAACTTCTTTAGGCGCGCTATAGACAGAATTTTGGTGGGCTGTGAAATGGATTCATCAATCGTCACGCTTGGATATGATAATGGATCGGATCGGATATGAAATCTTCGGGTAAACTCGGTAAAAACGGCCAGGTAGGTACCAGGGCAACAGAAACAGTAAAGAGTTTCGATTACCTACCTCCAACAGCCCAGCGTTTATCTCCAGATACCAGGACAACAGAAATATAAAAGAGTTGCGTTTGCGCCTAGGTACCAGTACCAGGGCAACAGCAAGTTTTCACTTCTATCAGCAGTTCCTATGACTGCCAATTATTTTTTAAATTAATCCGCGTTCCCAATAAATGTTCTCTCTCCATTCCTCTCTATTCAGTCGTTCCGATTTGATTGAGCAACAAATATCGAAACATCCAATCTTTCAAATTCCACTTGTTATTGTATTATCATAGAAATTGAACGTTTCCACATCGTAGAATGGGAAAACAAAGATTTTTTGTAAACTTAGTATGTCAAATTAAAATTATAGTGTTTAGAAGAAAAGCTAAATAAACGAAAATATAATTGAGCATTATGTATTTTTCAAGTAAGAAAACCTAAGTAAACGAAAATATTCTACACCAAAACGTGCTCTAAATATTCTGTGAAGTTACGAGTACGAAATTATTAATACGCTTCAAACATCCCCCAAATTAAACATTACACATTTTACTTTTTCCCAACATTTAATGTGAAAATGTAACCCTACGCCCTCATGACGGCTCCAATAAATTACCTAATTTGCCACCATCTTCCGTCACTCCCTCTTTACCCCGACTTCCCCTCCGCACCCTGGCAGCGTGACTTTTCATCCTAATTACTGAAGCAATTTGTACTCTCGACACATGTACACATTTTCTTAAAGAGTCGTGTGTCACAAAAGATCGAGACGGTAATGTCTCCTTTTCAGTCAAAGGATATGTGTTTTAGAATGTTATATTCATCTGTTTTAAAATATTTTACCTGAAAAAGATTACTAAAATAATAAATTTGTTTCTGTCGTTTAGATTAGTGAAAAAGAATTTCAGTTTTTTGCTTATTTTTAAAAAACCAATACACCAGCTTCGATGAAATGATCTACCAAGCAAAAAAATAATCATACCATACAACCGAATTAAGAAGATCCTTCGAAGTCTGTTGTCTATACAAATAAATTGTTAATGTATAAATGTATTTTGTAAATTTAAATTTATCTTTCATAGTATTTTTTTAAGCCGAAAACGGCAAAATATTTCAATACTTCTGATGATGAGATCTAATTTAGATTAGTTATATTAATCAATCAATAGTCTTAGCTTTAATTCCGGCTTCTCTTTCCATCCAGTTCTACTTTCATGGTAAAAGTTTTTAGAGAGATTACTGAATTGATGGGCTGACAACAAATCTACCTAACAAACTACTAATTCCAATAAGTATCATTTTTAGGGTTCCGTAAAACGTAAAAACGGAACCCTTATAGATTCGTCATGTCTGTCTGTCTGTCTGTCCGTCCGTATGTCACAGCCACTTTTTGCCGAAACTATGAAAACTATACTGTTGAAACTTGGTAAGTAGATGTATTCTGTGAACCGCATTAAGATTTTTACAAAAGTTTTTAAAAAATTAAAAAATTAGGGGTGCCCCCCATACTGAGAACTGAAACTCAAAATTTTTTTTTTCATCAAACCTACACGTGTGGGGTATCTATCGATAGGGCTTCAAAAATGATATTGAGGTTTCTAACATCATTTTCGTCTACACTGAATAGTTTGCGCGAGAGACACTTCCAAAGTGGTAAAATGTGTGTCCTCCCCCCTCTAACTTCTAAAGTAAGAGAATGAAAAATCTAAAAAAAATATATGATGTACATTACCATGTAAACTACCAACGAAAATTAGTTTGAACTCGATCTGATGAGTAGTTTTTTTAGTACGTCATAAATACACTATTATTGAAACTTCGATCAAAGTTACAACGAACTACAAGAACTATGTGTACTATGTATATTATGATACTTGCTGTATCGGAACCCTTCACGGGCGAGTCCAACTCGCACTTGGCCACTTAATTTTTTTTAATTTCTGGAATGGCTAAAGTATTTTTAGCTGGAAATAGTATCGACCATTATAAAGTTTCAATTAATTTAAATTTACAGTCGTCGAAAAAATACCTGAATTTAAAAAATATACGCAAAGTAAAGTGCAAAACATTTTTTTCCTCCTACTGGTAAACGGAGCTATATCTCACAAGAAAACAGATAATGCCGTAATCCACGAAGTTGGCCCAGCGCACCTTTTCAACATTTTTCCACGACCGCTTTCAAAAATATTACATTGCGATACATTTCCGACAGTTTAGTAATAAATCGCGATAAGTACCGCTAACGTGCTTTCAAGGACACCGTTAATTGTTAATACACTGTAGTTTTTTGAGTTCAAAACAATAAAATCCGGAAAAGCAATAAAAAATTACAGGCATTAAGTAAAATTAACGTATAAATCAATTTTTTCGCCAGCTTGTGAAAAACAATTTTTGAATGCGCTAACTACATCTGTACAGAACAATTCCCTGGCATTTTGAACTTTAACACTGTTTTTGTGACCGGAATGCGTTCCGTTTTCAAGTAGTCTTACTTACTGCAATGAATTCCTTGGCAATAAAGTTTAAATCCAATTAAACTGGTTTACAAGTTGTAATTAAAGAGGCGGTATCTGATTGCTTTGGGAGTTCTCTGGTACAATACTGACGAAAAAACGTATCCAATTAGTGCTACGAGTGTGTTACTGCATGTATAATTAAATGCATAATTTAAAAATTCACGTCGAATTGTCTTGTCTGTAGTTTGCTAATGAACTTAGGGAAACTTTCTGAATGAGATAAATTACCTGCGCAGAACACGCAAGTTTTACGTGATTTGTAGTTAACAGAAATCATAACAATTTATATTGTGTTTTTAAATATCGTATAGATGGCACAAAGATCATGCTTTCTTAACTAATTTTTCAAATTTTATTCTTTCGATCAATTATTTATTATTATAACTTTTTTTTTGTATAACCGTGCCGTGACCAGGAGCCGCGGCTCCTAAATGCTTCACACAAAATATACAAACTTGTAGCAAATGAACAAAACACATACTACAAAATAGTATGGTACGTTAAATATCTGAAACTCGAAAAACAATGTTTGTATTTATGGAGAATTATTTTGTAATAAGTTGGATTCAAAATACTTATAATAAATCAATATTGATGGGCATTTCACACACAACACCACTTAAGGGGGCGCCTAAAGCCAGAAAACGAAAAAAGGACATTTTCGACGCCGCTCACTGAAGTTAAGAAACTAAAAACTATGACAAAAAAAATATTGACGTGTGGGTACAATCAAGAATAAGCACAATAACCGACTAGAATTTTAAAAATAGATTAGAGTTTTTTACAATAAAAAAATAAAAATGACACCGGTAAAACCCGTTTTAATTCGAGTACTCGAAATTATCAGCGATGACCCCACAATGTTTTTTGGTAATAAAATTCTTATTTGTACGTTCTAGTAAAGTAACCGAACACTTTTTTAAATTTATGTTTAGTTATTGAGTAATTAAATAAAACTTGGTCAAAAATGGACTCCTGATTAAATATTGATTTTTCCTCCAAACTGTGTCATGCTATTCTCGACTTTTTGTACATCACATTAAGAAACGCGGCGCGCGGGTGAAATCTGATTTTTTCCTGGCTTTAGGCGCACTCTTAACCCAAAACTAAGCTAAGCTTGCACTATGGGAGCCAGATTCCTGTCATAATTAAAAATACACAGTATTTATTGTACATAAGCACTTAATTTTCACCCATCTAACTTTTATTTACACAGACTAATAACATAACTCTGCACCACCATAAGATTATCAATTTGTTCGTCATCAGAAGAAAAATCCCATTTTACGAATAGGTTTACATATAAGTGATACCTGCATATAAAATCACGAATTTGTTTTATTACAAGAACGTGAACAGTGTACCTACAAAATAAAAATAAACACAGTATCTAAAATCACTTCTTCTTACGAAATCGAGTAAAAACAGATCGCAATAGCAAACAAATTTGATCCCAAAACTGCTCTTAAACCCATTTATGTATCTTTGAGCCTTTAACGAAAAAAGTTCCATAATAATTCCGGTCCAAGTAAAAATGTAAACAAACTGAGTAAAGAAGGCAATCAAAAGTTGCGTAAACAACTTTCCGACGGTTACGTGGAGTGGAGGGTTTGCGAAAATATCTTTATGATGTTATGTTAAATCTGGAGCCTGAAGGTGAACAGGGCTCTCGCTTAAATGTGTTACGACATTTACTCACAAAATGTCTTTGTTTCAATAAAAAGAACGGCTTAGATTTGACTACGTATTCTTTTGGCAATCGTGGTTTAGATTTAAATACATTTTTCGTTTTCTGTTGGGCAATTTTTCCATGAATAAGAATGTTTTTAGAACAAATCAACACTTTCCTATTAAGAAAGTTACGGCTGGTCTAGTCGGGAGAACGGTGACTGCCGATTCGTTAACCCCGGGTTCAAAACCACGCGCACCACTGTTTTTTCGAAGTCATGTGTATAATGTCGCTAAAACGGTGAAGGAAAACATCGTGAGGAAACCGACTTATACCTAGAATCTTTCGAAGTCATGTGTCATCCTCTAACCTGCACTGGGCCAGCGTGGTGGATCATAGCCTTGACTCTCTCCTTGCGAGAAGGCCCCGAGTCCCAGCAGTGGTAACATTTAGTGGGCTGCTTATGCTTTATGCTATTAAGAAACAGTACTTGCCTGTGATAAATCCGATAAAACTTATAATAATTGTAAAAATTGTCGTTTTTGCGTCAAGAGCTAAAAACAATAAACAATTTGACGCATACAAATAATACAAACTTGGAATACATGAACATAGACTCATAAATTCAACTACTGAGATCCTTCTTTGGGGAGGGAAATACCTTTACGCACCGTTTACCGTGAAGGGTCACAGCAGATGTGTCGGGCTCGACACCATGACGACGACAGACATGGTGCCCCCATCGGCTAAAAACCCTACAGATTTCTCCTGCATGGCCAGGGGTCAGGGTCGCAGGGTCACTTTTCGTACTCCCGTCAATGACACTGACCCACTTACCACCGCCCTAGCGGACCCGCTTAATGGGGGGCGTTAGTACCTCCACGACGCGGGCATTTGGCTCTAGTGACGCACCGGAAACCAGCGGCACGTCACCGTCACCTCTTCAACGACCTATCCCTAGGTGGGGTCGGATGGTCCTAAACGACCTACGCCCAAGGCCCTCCTGTTAGACGGAATGGAAGCTTAGAGTCGAGACTGTCCAGGCTCGCTCCCGTGTCTGCCTCAGTGAAGGAGCGAGAGGTTTCTTGCTCCTCTAATTCACACGACCTCTGACTGTGGAGCATCACAGCGAAGATGGCCGACAGTGAGAGGTCCGCTCTCACTACCGCGGCTAGAGACAGCCACGATTCCGCCTCTATAGCCGCATTGCGGCCCTTTTCTTTCAACTGAGTACTCTGTTAATCAGAGTGCTCGTAGAGGACCCTCATCTGGAAGACTTAGGAATTTTACTTTTACAGTCAGTCGAGTAACCTTTCCAAGTCTTCCAGTCTCTCTCCCCAACCACTATACCACTGTTCAAGAGGGTTAGAAGTGCGTGTAGAAGTTACCAGCCCCGGCCGGGATTTGCCATCACACAACAAGATGCCACCGAGGCAAGTTTTTGTGTGATGCCCATGGTGCACCACGTGAAGGTTCCTGAACCACCTACCTCTACTACTACTGATACCTGTAGCTTTCTTTCACAAACCGAGAAGTAGTGGTAGAACTGCAGAATCCACCTGGGGTATTACTACACCTTTGCCAATTGTTCAACTGCCAAGCAGAAATGTGCAAATATTTACTATACTAATAATACTGTCTTTACATTTGAAAGGCAATGCTTCCAGTAAAATTACAGGGCATAGAAATAACATATCTTGTATCTCTGGGTGACGAACGCAGTGCAAAGTTTGGTACTGAGTTGGGCTTTTGATGTACCGATAGTTCACTGTGTTGTTATGGGAAGGCATGTTGTATAACAACAGGCGCATATCCTGCTCGTCGTGGCACTCTATACTGCAAAAAAAGTATGCTGGCCAAGTTTCGTGTGGATTTCTGAATTTTACATCTTCTCGAAAGACGAAACGTGCGTAAGCTTAAATAAGCATACAAATAAAACGACCTTTACCATAACAAAAAGATCTTGTGCACCAGAACAAATCTAGCCACCTGTTTTTCAGATGTAAAAATTTTGCTAATGGAACTCTGCAACATTTGTGACTTAATTTATGCAATAAAAGGCGTAGCTTTTGGGATTAAGTTGATAAGCGAGATTAACGTTTTTACTTCAAAACCTAATTCTAATTTACATAAATGCGAACCAATGTGCAATTTAAATATATGCTGTCTAGACAAAAAAACTCTCTAAAACAATTCACAGTTCGAAATGTTTAGTAAATCTCTTTGGAATAAAATTAGTAAAGTTACAGATGTTTTAATGACATTAGTCACGAAAATATTTTTCTAGATTTTTTTTGCTTACCCGGCTCAGCTAGTCTGTTTAAGTTCCATATTATTCTATGTTTTGTAGGAGTAATAAAGAGTTATATTTTACTGTTGAAAATTGCGAAAATAAATGATTGTAGAAAAACTGAAAAAAAGACAGTAATATTATTATATTTTTTTTATTTTTTCAATAAAAAATGACGAGACGAGCAGGACATGTGCCTGATGGTAAGCAACATGCCTGCCACATAACAGCACAGTGAGACGGATGAAGACGGATTGGAACATGAAGAGTTCAAATCATTACCTAGTACTGCACTCGTCGCCCAGAGATCTAAGGTGTTATATCTCTAAGCCCTGTAATCTCTCCGGAAACATTGCCCTTTAAACCGGAACACAGTAATGCTTGCACATTACTGCTTGGGTGTAGAATAACTGGCAAAGATTTGGTATTTCTCCAGGCAGACTCTGCTGATTAGACAATAACATAAGATACAAGCAGCTGGGAGGGTAGGGGAGGCCTTGGCTCTGTGTTGGGACCTCTGGGGTATATATCTCCATATCCATACAGAATAGTTCAAATAATAATTATAAGACTAAAATTGAAGCAAAGAGTCTATTAAAATAGTAACGGTACTATTTTGTTAACAGTCTCGTATTAATTAATACAACCATTATGCGAAATGTTACCTTTCATTAATTATTGTGCGTATAATCCCCGGAGTATTTACTTACGAGAATTTGATTGTTCGTTAATCCCAGCTTGGAAGTAAGTGAACCGAAAGGTGTCCCTAATTATTGTTGACATTTCGGACGACCTCATCACAGCATTTACCGAAATGAGCCAAATTTCTTCTTGAGCTCCGATCCTTCGAGCGGGAAATTTCTCTTGCTGTAATGGGCAATCGTGACGAAAATAAATTTTAATTTTGTTCACTAGCATCTTGTCTGATGTAAGACGAGGCGGTGATACCGGCCACCTTAATTACAAAGGGAGGTATTTCCAATTTCGTTTTCCCCTCGCTCCTGGAAAATAAATGAAATGTTTTTGATCGAAAACGAAAGCTTAATATTCACACAAGTTAATTTAATATTGTAACAGTCTGTGTAAAATACGTTACACTTTATTATTTTGTTTCTAGGTTTCACAAAGAGATTCGTATAAATAAAATGATGCTAACTTTGTTTTATGATCTGGTTGTTCACTACACTACTACACTATAATTAATTACTAGCAGTGTCCCGCGGTTTCATCTGCCTATTCCCGTTTTCTCTACTATGCTTATTTATTTCAAATGTGTTCCTTTCAACCGGCAGGTCTACCGTCTAACTTTCTGCTATGCTTTCATTACGTAACGTAATCAGCCAATTTGATAACGCCGATGCAAGCAGCCAACTACTTCTGCTTTCCGTATGCAGCGGAACTAAAAACAGATGTATGTAGTTGTCTGCTTTCATTGGCGTTATCACATTGGCCGATGACATCACAAATCAAAGCATAGCAGAAAACAGGAGAGTTAGGCGGTAGGCCTGCCGGTCCGTGCAGTGACAGTTGCAGATATTGGTCGAATGCGAGGATGGCCCCGCAACTTTGCCTCCTAGCCACGATTGGAAAAACATCACTCGATCGGTCAGTAGAGGCATCACTACCGGAGCCTTACATACCTTGCCATGTCAGATGACAGATTATTCAAAAAAGCATTTTCCCCACGCACAAAATAAAGTAACAACATCAGTAGTGGTTATGCCGGATGGTAGCCAAACTCGCCCAAAACAACTCAGTATCAGCTAATGAAATATAAAGAGTCAAAATCATTACCTAGTACACCATTGTGCTCATTCAGTGATATAAGATGATTTATCTCTCTGCCCTGTAATTTTTCTAGGAACATTGCAACAGGAACAATGATTTTCATTCCATTTCACATTACTGTTTGACAATAAAAAACTGGCAAAGCTGTGGTACTTCCCTAGATACACTCTGCAAAGAGTTCTACCACCACAGAATATGTAAAATATTATTTGTATTTACAGGAAATTTGTTTAAAGTTCCTTCGATAAGTTAGTCGTTTTCTTAAAACACTTTTAAACCTTTTTGTTGTAACAAGAATTCTCAGCCCGATCCGTCTAATCACCAAGGGAGATGTGTTGCGTCAGGTAAATTCAAATTATCTCATACTCGGTCAACAAGATCTGTCTACGCAGACAATTTGTAAAGCAAACATACCGGTATCTTTACCTACCCCCAGTTCCGGTGAGTAGTTAAGCTTAGTTTAAATGCATGAATTTACTTAGTTGTGAGGTACCCGCATAAGCACTCTTAAACTACTAAAAGCAGAGGATATCACGTTTGGAGTTTGTTAGATGTTAAGGTCATAGTGAGAATATAGTGGTCTGGTCATAGCTGCGCGTAGAAAAGTCCATATAACATTAATTAAGTTAGAAGTTGACATTTTGAACTGAAGACGACTTTTGGTTTGTTAGGACCTTGAGAGATCTACTGCTGTGGAAACCTATTAGAATCATGTATCCGAGTTTTTAACTGACGACGGTGACGTAAGAAATTTCGAGGATGAACTTAATATTTGACTGTGGAATAAAACACTTCGCTCCAAGACGATTATTGAATTGCAATACTAGGTTTTGATCCGTTGTGTTACGAGTCATTTTTGTAAATATATATTTTATCTTTTCCATCTATAACATAATGAAGCCATAAAGCCTATAGTCCAAGATCCCAGAGCTGCCAGACGTCACCTATTTTCTGATGAATGAAATGTGGACGATTGAGTAGAGTTAGTAAGTACTAAGAACACATGCTTACTCGCTAACTTGCTTAGACGGCCAATTTTGAGATATGGGGTAATGAAGGTACATACAAACATTACTTAGGTACTTCACGTATTTTCTAATAAATGATTTTCACGTATTTTGTAGGCAATATCCTGAAATTGAAACAAGGTTCCAATACTCCCAGACACTTTACGTCAGCCGTTTTGCTTAACAACTCCAAAAGAATAATTTAACTTCACTTAAATTCTCATGCTCCATTTGTAAATATGTTCGTCAGACAACTATTTTGAAGCTTTTTCCAATAAGATAGACCAATCTAAGGGGGCAATCATCCCCTAAACTCAATTCTGTGTATTGAAATTTCCAAAAAATAAACTAAAAGTGTATATTTTTTTACATAACCAGAAACTTGGCTATACATATTACGCAGACTTTTAAATAGTTCTGCATATGAAACGATGATATATCGCTTATGAAATTTTCCACATTGACCCTCTTCTGGTATAAATCACGGATGGATAGGATTACCTACAGCGCAACATTGGGAATGACAGTAACTAAGCTTCTTATTCCTGAGAATGATCAAGTTTGTTACTACAAGTATCACAAGTATTTCACAATGTATGTGACCTTTACATAGATGTGTGTCTATGAAATTATTCAAAATTTAAGTTCACACAATGTCTATTCAGAGTTTTTCATTACATAAAAAGCGGCCAGCATTTTTGATCACGACTTGTATCGATAAAACGTTAAAATGTTCAAAACACAAGCCTCTTTTTTCTCTCAACGCATTAGCATTGTCAGTTAACGTGGCAATATGACCAGCATTTTGGATATGATTCCCATAGGTACCGGTCTTCAGAATCTTAGATTGTTGTTTATTATAATAGTCTTACAGACCATAATTACATTGAAGAGTCAGATATTTGTATTTTTTTTTTGTTTAACAGGTTCTTAAAACTGTTTCTTGTTCATCTGTTAAAGTATTCTAAATTTTCTATATCTGTAAAAATAACATTATTTTAATTTCAAGATTTTCTTTTTCACTTCGAGAATTCTCCCTTACGGGACTTAGACATGATAATTGATAAAGACAGATTAACTATTTTTAAGGATACGAATTTAGAACATAAATAATCAAAATCAACATTTTAGTACGTAATATTTGGTAAATGTAATTATTATTTTAAAGTAAAGTAAAGATAGCATAATAATAAATAGCATAATTTTCAGATCCGTCTTCCTACTGACATTTTAAATGTGAATGTTTTTGTGTTTGTACCTATATTTGTTACTCTCAGAGCGCCTGATTCATTCGGCTAGAAAATAGCTCATTTATATTATACTGTGGAAAACACGTAGTCTACTATTAATCGCGAAAACCTTTCGGGGACGATCGCCGGCAAAACAAGCAGGGCGCTGCTATAATCAACATAAAGTTACTTAGGTGTAGGTAAGTTAAGATACTGTTTCCAGGGTATACGGTACCGTCGCCGTCGCTGTATTTTATGTCGCATCCACAGAAGGGCCCGATGTGAAATATGGTGTACTTAGACTAAGTAAGGCTCGAATGATGAATTATTTATCATTTCCATATAAGAAATGACAAAGGAAACATTATTCGAGGGATTTATAACCGAAATTATGTGTCTGATAGTGTTTATTACCGTGATAGTAAAAATGAACTTCGTGCTACCTTAGATATCATTTGTTTGACCTGAAATTAAACAAAAGGTTTTATACTCGTAGCTATCTATTATTGTACTGTAGGTAATGTAGATATAAAATAAATAAAAAAAGTTGAGAGGTGTCAAGGGACACCCGGATGGAACGTGGAAAGTTCTTGTCGATTAATTAGTGAAGGAATTGTAATAAAAAAATTAAGTTATAATAAGTTATCGTATTCTAATTCTATCACGCCATAGGCACGAAACGTTACAACTTTTTCGTGAGAATTTTTTCCGTCTAGCTCCCTTTCATAACGCGCGATAAGGAACTTCGTTCCAAAAATAAATAAATAAATATTGGTGGACAATTCACACACAACACCATCTGACCCCAAACTAAGCAAAGCTTGTGTGATGGCGGCCAAATAGCTGATATAATACTCATCATATAGTTTTAAATACATACTTATTATACATAGAAACACCCAGACACAGTGCAAACATTTGAATTCATCACACAAATATTTGCACTGGGTGGGGATCGAACCCACGACCCTCGGCTTCGTAGGCAGATCTACTACCCACTAAGCCACGAGGCCAGCCTTATATCTTGTTTGGGATTGTTTTTAATCATGTTATAGAAAACTAGCTCAGAATGAATTTACGGGGTCTATTACTGCAATTATATGGCGCTGTATTCCCGATATTTCGAAATCGCTCCAATTTCAATTTCATACATCACGTTAATGGGTGAATTGACGATGCAATCACGCAAAATATCCCGTAGTAAACAATACTAGTGAAGTAGTAGGATTCGTTGCAGAGTTTGTCTGGGAAAGTAGCACACCTGTGCCAGCTATTCTACCACTAAGCAGTATTGTGCAAACATCACTGTGTTTTGATTTGAAGGGCAATCTTTAAAAATATATCTGGGTTACGTTACATTGGTAGGCAGTGATTTGGGCTCTTCATAATCAAATAGCTGCGTGGCGCTGTATTTTCTATGGCAGGCATGTTGTTTACCATCAGGAGAAGGTTTTGCTCGTCGCATGGTCACTTAACATCAGACGAGATGGCGGTCCATCAACCGCCATTACATTATAAATTTTATTAAAAAACTAGCTGACCCCGCAAACGTTGTTTTGCCTTAGTGAACAACCCTTGTCACTTAGGGGTATGAAAAATAGCTAGTAGCCGATTCTCATACCTACAGAATATGCATATAAAATTTGGTTAAAATCAGTAAAGCCGTTTCGGAGGAGTAAGGAAACAAACACTGTGACACGAGAATTTTATATATAAGATGTACAGTACAATTGTGGAAATCGGTTAAGTATAATGTAAAAAGTTTTAAATATCCACTTTACTTCTAAGAAATAATGATCGAAAATGCTTTCTTATTTCATTAAATAAATAATTAAATATGAAGAAGCTCGTTTGGAGCTTCTCTCTCGGGGTTTTCTTTCTAGTGCACAACGTTCGGTTTACATTTTATGAAATACTTATCAAATAATTTATTATTTAATAGAGCTGGGCTTGGAATTTTATGAACCGATTTTTTTGTTTATCACAAAAGTTTTTGCCACTAACTCGTCTGTCGGTTTCAGACCTCCGCTCCGTCCCTCGGCTGAATGGCCACTAATTTTAATGGGCAAAAGGTGGCCCATGTATATTTTATCTTGATAATGCGAATAAACAAATAAATGAAAATATGTATAGTATATTAGTCAATTTTATCACACAATGCCATCCAGCCCCAAACTAAGCAAAGCTTTTACTGTGAAAACTAGTTACCTGGTAGGTATGTATATATGTACATATGTATAATTGTTTAACTCGTGACTGTGTGCAAGTTTTAAAACAAATTGTATTCATTTATTTCACTAGTTTATAGTTTTTAATTTTTTTAGTTGACAAACCTTCCTTATGATTTGTTATGTCAAAACTAACCTCAAAATTGTTGAGAGTAGATTAAATGTTTTTTCACCTGATGAGTCAACTCCGGCGCCACGCGCGTAACGGGTCTTAATAAATATGGATTTACAACTATATACATATGTAAATATTATGTCAGCTTTCTGGCTTTCATAGTAGAAGCTCTGCTTAGTTTGGGGTCAGATGGTATTATGTGTGAAATGCCTACCAAAACTTATTATTATTGTTTATCTATTTATTTAAAAATGAGTGTTTGTCTGTATGTCCTTACTAGAATCGTAAAGTATGGATTTGATCATAATCTATACATAGCAGGGGTCGGCAACGTTTCGGGAGCCATGGGCCACATGGTAAAAAAGTAGATAAAAGCGGGTCGCACTTCTGAAATTTTGTAATTCCTCCGCGGGCCGCGCATTGCCGACTCCTGATCTATAGCAAAGTTATTGTGCATGAGCCAAATAAGGTTTCTGAGTTAGTTTGACCAATTTTCGACAGATGGCGTAGCAGCGCGCGCAAGGTACATCTAGTTTGTGAATAATATAAGTATTTCAAATTTATTCAATTTAAATTCCTTTGGCCATTATATTAGCTTGCTCCTCGAGCACTGTAACATAATTCTAAATCCAATAGCTCCACTCCTTTACCGATCAAAAGCAGTTCCACTTCATGTTGTTCGTGTAAAGTTAAAGTTCCCGACTGACGCCGGAGGAGTTTGGTCTCGGCATTAATAGATAAACGACATGCGTCCAACCAACCGCAAGTATTGAGATATGGAGTCATTTACTGTCCAGCGCAATGTATCGAACAGCGGATTTATTGAAATACCACAGTCTTTTACTTTGGTAATACGTTTTATTATTTTTAATGCAAGAAAACTAAATATTCATAAATTTTAAGGAGCACTTGTAGTCGTTTTAAAACTCTAAGCTAATTAATAATAATATTACCTTCTAATACTAATTAATAATAATATTATAACCTTTATCATAAATTTCTTATACTATTCAAATCGTGGATTAACACCGTGTCGCGTAATTTATTTAATATATTAAAACTAGCGGACCGTTCCGGCTTCGCTCGGATTTCGTTACAATATAAGGACTATTAATCGAAAAAAAAACTACCCTATCTCTCAAGTTGGACCAGACTGCTCACGGTGTGCCAATTTAATTTAAAATTGGTTAAGTAGTTTAGGAATCCATCGTGGACAAACATCGTGACAGGAGATTTAAATTTAATATTAAGAAGATATCTTAATCTATTTCAATAATTATTATCGAACTTTTACTTTTGCCAGAATACGTAACGAAAGTTTGGTGAACTGTTATTCCAGGATATAATACCCCGTTTACATTATTCCAGTCCAGCGACCGAATCCAGCGCTGGATTGCTTACTGGAATAATGGAAACCGGCACTGGAATGCATCAATCTAGTGCCAATGCATTCCAGTGCCGGCACTGGATTGATGTATTCCAGTGCCGGTTTCCATTATTCCAGTAAGCAATCCAGCGCTGGATTCGGTCGCTGGACTTGAACAATGTAAACGGGGTATTATTCCAGTAAGCAATCCAGCGCTGGATTAGGTCGCTGGACTGGAATAATGTAAACGGGGTATAAAGCACCACACTACTTTGAAAACCAATCGAATATTCGTACAGTGTACTTCAAACATTTTAATCTTTACCCTGCGGAATTCTCTTCAAAAATACATTTTAATCAGGAAATTTCAGTTTTATTTAGCCATGAATATTAATAACTAGTATTTTCTGGAGACTTCGTCTAAGTACGTATCTACAATTTAGAAAAGGGCTAAGGATCTCTCCTTATTTCACAAAAAAAGTAGCTTCTGAGCTATTCTAAACTTTGATCTCACTGAAGTATTTCATTGTATTTTTTTTTAATTTGTCTGTCAATAAATAGTGTTTTATCTATCTAATTTTAAATTTCTCACTGGTCCGTTCAGTTCTTAAGAAGCATTTGAGCAGCAAAACTTTCACATTTATAATAAAACATGATCAAGATAATTAAATTTAATAACAATCAAATTTAATGTTCCATTTTTTCACATGTGTACACGAGAATTAGCTAAACGGACCGGATTAAAATTTGAAGTACGTGTGGATTATATTTTGGAATAGTACATTTTTCTTGTGGGAAAATTATAGGAACGGGAACTATAGGTAAGACCGAGAGGCGTTGCTAGTTTTATATAATCGGATGTATGGAGTACTGTTAGGTTCTTTGGGATTGATCGGCTAAGTATCCGGTGGAGGCTCTGTAATCGAAGGAGAGACGTGCCAAAAGGATCGTAGGCAACGACACTCTTGTGCGAAAAAGACTTCTAGCTTATCTGTTTTTTTTTCGGATACACTTCGGGGAGTGTGCCACCGATCTACATGAATACAACCTTGTCTTTTTTTCTATCGAAATGCTCGTAGCTCGGAAACGCGACATCGTTTCATGGTTTATGTTCCAGACGTGAACGAAGAGATTTTCTACTTTTGTGATAAGAACGTCTAGGCTGTAGAATACTTTGTCTGAGTGGGTTTTCCTCGATGGTTATAGTATTTGTGTCTTCAAGTCGAGAGTGAATCGGTTTTTTTTTTCAGGTAAACGCGCTCATCGTAGACCGCATCGTCGCTTAACATCAGGCGAGATGGCGGTCAAGCGTAAACCTGTAAAAGTAAAACAATCGGAGTGCAATTTATTTGGAAATGTTTGTGTAGTTTGAAAATATTAATATTTACTTGACCATAGAGAAGACTTCTAAAGGGAGCTGGGGTCAAATTTAAGCCAAGTGTTAGTGCGTCATTGAACCCTGCGTCGAGAATACTTTTTCAGAATCGCCTGGCTGTAGGTACTCATAGTTTATCCCGTAATGCGACGCCCTCAGATTTATAGGTCGCTCAGGTGTGAACACGTAGCGAGCATCGGAGAGGAAAATCCTAGAAGGCACTGTAATTTGCGAACCAGACAGAATCCAACACACAGACGTATAAATATTATCAGTAATTCTTTGTATAGTCACAATGAAATGTGTAGCATAACTACCCACATTATGTTCCATCTGTTAAGTCTCGGGGCCTTTTCTTACAAGGAGAGAACCAAGGTCAAAATTTACCACGCTGGTTAAATGCAGCCTAGTGAATTCATCATCATCATCATAATCAGCCAACATTCGTCCACTGCTGGACATAGGCCTCTCCAATGATACGCCACTCAGCCCGATCCTCGGCTTTACGTTTCCAACTGCCACTAGCTGCCTTCCGTAAATCGTCACTCCACCTAGTTTCAGGGCGTCCTACACTACGTTTGCCGATTCTCGGTCTCCACTCCAGAACTCGTCTACGGTTATCGGTTCTGCGACAGATTTGACTAGCCCACTGCCACTTCAGCTTGCTGATGCGGTGAGCTATGTCGGTGACCTTGGTTCTCTGACGGATGACTTCATTACGAATACAATCCCTCAAAGAAACTCCAAGCATGGCTCTTCCATAGTTCGCTGAGCGACTTTGAATTTTCGGACAGCTTTTACTGTTAGTGCCCACGTTTCAGCACCGTAGGTCATGACTGGTAGGACGCACTGATTATACACTTTTGTCTTCAGACATATACCATATACCACTACAATAGTAGTGGTAGGACTCTTAGCAGAGTCCGCCTGGGGAAGTACCACACCTTTGCCAAATATTCTACCGCCAAGCAGTAGTGTGCAAACATTACTGTGTTCCGGTTTGAAGGGCAATGATTCCAGAGAAATTACAGGGCTTAGAGACATAATATCTTAGATCTCTGGGTGACGAGCGCAGTGCAGTCCTAGGTAAGGATTTGGACTATCATGTTTCAATAGCTGCGTGTTACTGTGCTGTTATGTGGCAGGCATGTTGCTTACCATCAGGCACATGACCTGCTCGTCTCGTCACTCAATGCTATAAAAAAAAAAAAAAAAAAAAAAAACATTGTGGGATGGGTGACGAGAAGACTCGACGAAATTTTCCGAACGCTGCCCAACCCAGTTGAATTCTCCTCATGGCTTCACTCCCAAAGCTATTTTTACCCAGTTCGAGCGTCTGTCCTAGTGAATTAATTAAGACATTAGTCTTTGAAATATGGATTTTGAAAACATGCCGATTTACCCTCATTTTTTTCCTTTACCGTTATAACCAGTGCCAATTAAAAAACTTGTACAAGAAACTTGCACTTAGAAAAATAATCGGAGCGGGCAGGATTGCTGGTACACGTATTTGCTAAATTTTTGAAAAAAATCGTCGTAAAGTATAAAGAAAATGTGATCAACAATAATACTTTATTTCTTTAAATTATATCTATAAAAATATAAACATAAAACCTTAAATTCTGTGAGTGGTGTGAAACCAAGTAATAAATACAGTTGTAGAGTTTTAGGCATCATAATGAACAAGTTTTGTTGTGAATGCACTTTTTCAAATTACCTATTTTTTACTAAATGGAAACAGTAGCTTAACCTTGTCTTGTCTCTTGTATACACATATATTTGATATAGTATAAGAACACCCAGGCATAGAACATATTTATATCTGTATTCGACGAAAATCAGAACATTCGGTATCGAACCTACGAGCTACAGGTCAAACTTACTAATGACTAAGGCACGAGGTCAGCCAAACGTTACCCAAACCTTCTATTGTTTAAAACGGAGCTCATACATGATCTGTATTCATTCCCACAGGAACAACGTTAAAACATAAAACAAAAAACCATACAAAGGATACATCGGAACTTTACGATTTTTCAACTCTTGTTTTTCTAACACGCTCGAATACGTTTCCACGAAAGCTCCATTCCCTAACTTCCTTAAACATCGTATGCACAATTGTGTGAAAGAAAAACAACGACGTGAAACAGAAACCGGTAGATCCAGCATTATTCATTTCAATTTCGCCCTCGGTTTTACGATATTTTTGTACCACACCTCTGTGAAATGTACAGATAACAACACAATTTAATGCGGAATTTTTAAATATATTTGACTAGCTGTTTCAACAGCCTTCGATGTTTCAAAATAGGTCTGCCATAGTTAAATATGAATCATTGATTTATTATAGCAAATGTTTGTCACCTCTTTTCTGCATTAACGGAAATGTAAAAAGAAATCATCAATGTTGTAAGCGTACTTGAGTTTTGCGCTTAAGGTCGCCCTGACAGAGAGATGTTCCATACATACAAATGTATGAAATTCTAGTAACGCCATTCTAGCATAGCGACACTAACGCAGTGCGGTAGTGTCGCATTTGTATGGAACATTTTTTTTTTTTTTTTTTTTTTATAGCATAGAGTGACGAGACGAGCAGGTCATGTGCCTGATGGTAAGCAACATGCCTGCCACATAACAGCACAGTAACACGCAGCTATTGAAACATGATAGTCCAAATCATTACCTAGCACTGCACTGCGCTCGTCACACAGAGATCTAAGATATTATGTCTCTAAGCCCTGTAATTTCTCTGGAATCATTGCCCTTCAAACCGGACATCTATCTGTCGCGGCGTCAGTGACGCTATAGACGCTTGCTTCGAAAGGCTACCTTTAGCACACATTTAGCAATTTGGTTTTTAATTTATTGATTATAATTGCATGAGCATTAGCAGTCTACCTAACATTCCCAGCCTGTGTTTCCTCTCACAAGAACTATTATAGTGTCTGTAGTGTAGTGACTTTAGTGTCAAGGACTATAGTGTAGAATGACAGTCTATATCTATAGGCTATGGAGTGTGAGCACCGTGTTTGACTATGGAGTCTAATACAGCTTCGGATTGACGGATTAGACGGATTCTGCATGCCCTCAAAAGGTTTAAGCTTCTTAGAACATGTGACATTCAAAGTCCAAGTTTTTTATGTATCTGACACCGTAAAATTTTACATACCGTTGGTTTAAAGGAAAACGCGTGAGAGATTACGTAGGTTTATAACCTACAGTTAAGATAGTTTAAAATAAAACATCGTAAAATTGTAAAATTGTATGTTACAATTTAACGCTGACATTTACATAACTAATAATAGTGCAGAGATAAACAAAACGTGTTTTTGATGTCATCACATCAGATCTATCCATAATACTGGAGGGCCTCGTAGCCTTTTGAAAATGACAGTTGTGATCCATAAAAAATGTTATTTATATCTTTAGTCTCCTATAATCTCTCTGCACAGTGTACAAAGACAGAATACAATAACGCTTGCACATCACTGTTTATTTTTGTTCATCGGTTCTAATAGTTCATAATTTATTTTGAACAATTTACTTGATAACAATAACCGACTTCAATTTAAAATTAAATTCAGACACTCGATCAAATTTCATAAAAAACGATAACTATAACGATAACGAAGATACAGCGCTTCGAAGTTTCGTGTGACGTCACCTGTGAGTACGATTTTTACTCACGAGTGACGTCACGACCCCTTAGTCTCAAAGTTTGATGGTCTATATCTTTGACGATTTTTAATATTATGAAAAAACTAAAAATACCTGTCCAATATTTTTCCATGATCTAGCTGACGGACTAATTAGGATGGTGTATTTTTGACCCAGTCCGGTACCCTATTGGCGGACCTATCACATAACATACATACAAAAAAAAACCTACAACCGAATTGATAACCTCCTCCTTTTTTAAGTCGGCTTAAATACGATCTACTTATTTGCAAGAGTAATTTTAAATTTAAAACAATAATTTTATCGACTTAAAATAAAGAGTTATGACAACATGCAAAATTTATTTAACGCATAAACCGACTTCAATATATTTTTTGAATTTGACAATTCAAAATTCCGCTGACGGTACCGTGAATACCGAACGCGAATATTTTACAACCTCCACGTACGTAGAAGCTATTACGAACAGTGCTTGGAAATAAAAACTACGCCAATCTGAGAGCACAATTTGAATGAAGCGGTGGAACTCACCACGTCGGTCAAAGGCTAGGAACTCATGGAACGATTTTCAGCAGTGCCCGTTGCGGTTGCGGGCCCGCAACTTGTAAAAAAAGCTTAAAGCACAACTCACGACGCGTTTTGTGGCGTGGCGCGCGCGGCTGTTGCGCGGCTCCCGTGCGGTCTCCGCTGGCCTGTCACCCGCCACGTTCTCGGGCGATGGTCTCACCCGCGGCGGCTGCGAAACTGCGAAAATCAGCGGTCTCGCGGTAACCGCGGTGGGCACGGATGTAAATCGTTCCATGAGTCCTTAGCCTAACACTCCGAACTTCGCTTCTCGAACCCTTGCCAAATACTAGCTCCTCAATATTGGCATTTCGAAGCGGAGTTTGGCTAAAAATCGGTAAAATGGAACGGAAATGGGTAGAGATGTCACCGCCGCAATATACGTGAAGTTTCGGCTACATCGCCTGTAAACATTCCGATGCAGAACCCAAAGTGCACTTCTGCTGCTTTTTCAACGCTTTTAGTACGTTCGCTGTCATTTTTCAATGCAGTAAACGTACGACGGAGTAATCGATCGAACTGTGATTCTGCAAAGTTCGTTTTTTAACGTCATTGGATTGACGACGTCAATCACGTAACAATTTCGACGTATTTTGACAGCAAGCTTTGTTGTTGTGAACGCAACAAACTTCTCGGGTCTTTGACTTCCGAAGGGAAATGGACGTATTTTTTAACAGAGTTAAAACAAGGAGAGGTTCTCTATTCAGGTGTGTATTTTTTGGATGCATGTTACGCAATACCTGCGTCGAATATGAGTTTGATGTTTTGTTTTTTTTGGTAGTTCATACTTAGAGTTTATTCCACTTAGCGGTTTCGGTTTAGTGATTTTTTGAAATCAACAAAAATCTAATATTTACATAATATTGTACAAATATCACAAATTTTTAATTTACGTAATATAATATTACATACATATATCCTTGTTACGTTAGTTTACTCCAAAATCTCGCCGTCTCATTCAAACAGTGTATAAAATATATGAAATTCAGTCGAGTGTCTAAGTTTAATTTTATATCAAAGTCAGTGTATTTTGCATTAACTACACATTTTTTGGTTTGCTTTAATTATTCGCCAACCAATAAGAAAATCAAAGAACCAATCATCGGTTCCAAATTAAATCTCTAACATCACTACTTCCACTTATACCCTGAAGGCAAAACCTTAAATCACAGCCAGCAGATTGGCCAATTCATTTCGTGGTTGGAGCAAATACCGGCGTAATTTAGAGCACTGCTGATGCAATGCAAAAGCGTAAATGCAGAACTTTTCTAGAGCTTTTAGCTCTTTCGTATATACGTTTACTTTACGGATCTTTTATTTGTCTCTGAAGCTTTTAAGTAGACTGCTGTAAATATATTACGGTGGTCGGTGGTATAAACTAGTTGTTTTTAAACATTTTAATAAAAAAGTAGTTGATTGAGTGAAGTAATATTTTATTTATTCTATGTGTACAGATAATGATTTACCTACAAAATGTAATTTACGTCTGGTCTGGTAACATACGTTGGTATTACAAAGTTGTAGGGCTTAAAAAGATCTACAACTTTTGTCTGGACAGTTTTTTCAAATAACCTCATAATTTATGAGAAATATTCAAATAAGTGCATTTTTAGTTTTTAATTTTTTTCTCGTGTAAAAAAAACAACAGTTACTCAAAACATTTGGTTAAAACTTGACTTTTTATATCTTAAATACACTGTATTTTTTTTCATTTAAAATAATTATTTTTTTTACCTTTAATTGACTTAATATTGAAAAAGTACCCTAATTTTCATTCGAAAAATCTCCTGTCAAAATATCAGCTTTTTTAATAAAATTTATAAGCTATTTGTTCTCAGAAATCTCTTCTTTCTGATCATGTAAAAAAAGTTACGCATTACCATGGTATAAACTAACAAGTTTGATACTTGACCATAAGTGTCATTGGGATGCCAAGCTGTTTATGAGATCATAAGTTTTAGAAAAATATAGAGATGTTATGTTATAAATTAATTGTAAACAGTGTAATAACACAGAAACATCGTAATTTAACAAAAAAAAGTGTTTCGAAATATAACATTTAAAAAAAAATATTACGCTATGGAATGCAGTTTTTTTGTTTTTCGTGATTGCTATATAGGTACTGAATACAAATAATTTACAACAAAAATTTCCGTTTTGTCCTAAATATATGCTATATCATACATCCTAAACCACTTAAAAATCCAATAACACTTATTGTCAAGTATCAAACTTGTTAGTTTGTATTGAAAGCTCAGTATTATATTAAAAAAAAACTTCAATCTAAATGCGTTCTATACCAAAATAAAAAAATCATACTCATGTGGTCTTTTTTTCAAAGCGTTTTCTGAGAACATTTACCATAGTAAAGTGTAACTTTTTTTACATGATCAGAAAGAAGAGATTTCTAAGAACAAAAAGCTTATACATTTTATTAAAAAAGCTGATATTTTGACAGGAGATTTTTCGAATGAAAATTAGGGTACTTTTTCAATATTATGTCAATTTAAGGTAAAAAAAATAATTATTTTAAATGAAAAAAATAGATAGATAGATAGATAGATAACTCTTTATTGTGACACAAAGAAAGGAAACAATTACAGAAAAACACAATATAAACTAGCGCCACAAATGGCGGCCTTATTGCTGAGAGCAATCTCTTCCAGGCAACCAGCAAAATACAGTGTATTTAAGATATAAAAAGTCAAGTTTTAACCAAATGTTTTGAGTAACTTGTTTTTTTTACACGAGAAAAAAATTAAAAACTATAAACGCACTTATTTGAATATTTCTCATAAATTATGAGGTTATGTGAAAAAACTGTCCAGACAAAAGTTGTAGATCTTTTTAAGCCCTACAACTTTGTCATACAATTTATTTCCATAGGATTTGTAGTTTTGTCAGCAATTGGGATAAACCGTTTTTACGCTTAAAACGGACCCCCCTTCCACTTCCCGACCTCAGATCGCCCGTAAATTATTTTTTCTTTCACTTTTGTCATATTTTCTTCCATTTACAATGGGTTTTATCCTACTATAAATTATTTTTGTTTTTTTGTCATTTTCAAACGCTTCTGCACTGGTCTATTTGCACGTAGCTCGAGTACTATAAGGTAGTAAGTAGAAAAGACTGTCCTAAACTTCTTTCTAAATTTAAACTTAGAGTTCCATATAGACATCCAAGAGTGTCAATTACTATATTTCGCATCTATATTAAATTTAGTAGACGTGTAAACGGGTTTGAAATGTTCAGAAATAGACATATTTGGGGACTGTCTCGTTAATTTCAAAGTTAAATTAAAGTATCAAACGTCCCTGAATATCAGTTTCAATGAAATTATAGTTAATTAACAAAACCCTCACATATAGTTTAACAAAGTATTTAAATGTCAATTGCATGCGCTGTGCTTTGTTTCAACGAGAAATATTTATACTTACAAAAATAGAACAATAATAATTAGGATAAGAACAAATGTAATAACGTTATTTGTCAATACAAATCCAAATTAAATATATAATGTAGTATCGATGACATCTCTTTAATTACTTTTACAATTATCTACATTCGAGTTTCTGTAAATTATTGTGCATACTCATTTTTGCTGCAATTTAATAAATAATAACTAATATTAATATTAATATACTTCAGGTGTTGCAAGACATAAAAGTTCATAAAAGTAATAAATTGTGTAACATTTTTATTTTTCACTTTCGTCATCTCTCACCCTCTGGAACTTTAAGTATGTTCATCTAAACACCAAGAATCAACAACATCAACATCAACAGCCCACTAAACGTTCCCACTGCTGGGACTCGGGGCCTTCTCTCGCAAGGAGAGAGTAACACCAAGAATAATGACTGTAAAACATGCAAAACTATTTACACGGGTAACTCACGTATAAAATAGTCAGAACAGTCCGACTCGAGTTTCGATCGCGTCCGGCGATCTTCTTCAAGGCGAGTGCGCGCGCATGTTCGCAGCTCGATTAGCACTGACCTCTAGTTTAGACTGTTCTGACTATTTTATACGTGAGTTACCACCCGTGTATTTGTTTTAAAATGTGTAATAACCACGTTAGTTTTCATGCAAAACTATATAAATTGAATTTGTTCTAATTTGCCTATAATTAAACCAATAATTATCAGGCTACTTGGAATTTCTGTCTGATGACAATGTCTACAGAGCAAGGAAGACGAATTAAAATTAGAAGAATTTTACTCAACCCAAGTTAAAAAGAAATATGTATAAACAATTTACGGGTCTCTTGAAATCTTATCAACCACTACAAAATCTATATAATTACGTGATTTACGTATGTAAGTTTTTCAAAATACCCAAAACTCATATTACTTTGAAGCTGTCGATTTGAATACTCATGATATCACGAAGTATTCTATTCTTAAATTCTAGATCTTTCTAAAGGGCTTTGATTTTTTTCAAACAAAATAATATCCAGTGATACGCAAGAGATTTGGGGACGTTCTGTGTCCACAAAAACTCTTCATGATATCAATATCAAATCACAAAAGATTTCTTCACAATAGCCAGCTGGATGAACGAAAGCCTTTCGAAAATATTAAATTTCTTTGAGTTTTTGTATCAAAAGAGAAATCATAAAGGGATCAATACGCGTTATTTTCACTTCGTAATATTATTTTTGTGTCTGAAAATATGTTTTTGGGAAACTTAATATATTACCCGTTATTTTATATACCTAGTGGTTGGCCTAGTGCTAGTTGGTAATAAGTCTGCCTGCAAAGTCGTAGGCCATCATAGTTAGGTACAGTCCGCGAGGTATAAGCTGAGCTTTGCATTAGTGTGAGTGATCACCAAAAGTACAGTCAGACAACAAACTCTTAAAAATTAATATCATTATATTTTAGGTAGGTACTTAAGGCATAACATAAGTCGGAGAAGTATTCTAGTATTAAAATAAAAGAAAACTAAATTGATAAAATAAAGTCCAGCTGTGTATTTGACTGATGAGTACATATTATTGTGTGATTATTACTAAAAATTCAATTTGAAAGACAAAATAACTACACATCTTGTACACCAGACATTGCACCATAGTCACTTTCTTTATCACTCTCGTTATCATTTTCACTCTCGTCTGATGTGTCGTTTGTTTTAATAATGAATCTTTCCGTTATATTGTCAATAACGGCGTCGTATCCATGAAACTTTTTTTCTTCTTTTATTGCATGGTCACAAACATTTTTCCATTCCTGTACAGTGATACTTTCAATTTTTTCATTTGCTAACCTCATTATTGTATCCATATTCATTGACACGTTTTTTTTCGCGACGTATCCTTTTATCATTGCCCATATATTTTCAATCGGATTGAAATCTGGGTGATAGGGTGGTAGACGAAGGACGCTGTGACCATGTTCTCTTAATAAGATGTCAATTTTATATTCAATAAATCGTTGTTTATTATGCAGTATCAATTGATAAGTTGTGGTTTAAGCATGGATATTGAGTGATCGATATTGCGTAACTTGAGCCAGTCAATCATATCTTGTTTGCGACTATTTGAGTTGGGAGCGGGATTTTTTAACGAATTGTGGTAAGATGCGTTGTCAACTACAATAACGCTATTGGGCTTCAAATTGGGAATTAATTGCGTTTGTAACCATTTTGTATAGTTTTCTGTATTCATATTGTTATGATAATCACCACTTTTTTGATTAGCTTTAAACATCAGCAGCGCATTTGGTATGAAACCGTCCTCGCCGCCGGAATGAACGATTATCAATCGATTTCCTTTAGAAATAGGTTTCTTCAAACCAGAAGTGCTGCCATCTGAATATGATTTTGATGAAGTGTGAGTGGTGTCAATATATGTTTCATCGGTATAAACGCTAGGCCTGCCCTGAATACGGTATTCGGAAATTTTAAGTAAATAAGTTATACGTAGGTGACGGATCTCATGCTTTTCCATTAATTTTTTTCTGTTATTCTCTGTCCTTGGCCATTTGAATCCTAAAAGAGATACTTCTTTTCGCAATGACCATATTGATCCTGGATAGTTAATGTCAGCCTTTAATTTTTCATGAATTCTTTTCATTGTTGGCATTTCTTTGTCAGTAATGTGAAAATTATGAATTGTTCTACGGATTACTGCTTTATCAAAATCATCAATGGTTATTATATTTTTCCTGCATCTGGTCTTTTTCGGAGATTTGAATTTGGTTCCATCTTTCAAAACACGTTTACCTTCCAATAAGACTCTTTTAACAGTTGACAGTGGAATTCCTGTCGATGTCGATACCAATTGGGCTGATGTAGTCACACTTGACGTGTCTTTATCGTTCATGTCTTTAAAATAGCTATTTAAATTAAACAAAATTTCTTTTACTTGGCTTATCGGAACTATTGATTCAATTCTGGGAATTCAGTCACTAATAGCAAGCTACATTACCCCTGACAGGCTATGTTTTATTAGCTTCTGCTCACATTATGTGTAGTTAATTCCTAATAATTTTGGCCACTGCTTCACAGTGGGCGATTAGAGGGCTGAGATGTGAGGTGTGGGTTCAATTCCTGTTGCAACACAAATATTTGCTCTAGGTCTGTGTCATGATACCTTGGCACTCGTAGTTCCTGAAAAAGTAAACACTTACCAGGTTAGCACAGTTTTCTGTATTAGTCAGTAACTGTTCCACTGTTTCTAAATCTTGAAAAGTTTCCAAGGGAAATTTGAATTCAGGCTTCAATGCATTGGTATTTCCTGCTCTGTCTTTCAAAATTGCTAGGATGACATCATTTTGGGCTTTTATTTTGGCAAGTAGTGAAACAACTTGGCCTTGACAATCTGGATGAAAAAAGTAGTATGGTAGGTATTACAGTCTATAATAATCTTAACACCAACCACCACCACCACCACTATACCAAAAAATAGAAATAATCGTCGAAAACTATACTCATGCATATAAGGTAGTATCTAGCAAAGAATCTAGTTAGGCAGCTATAGATTTAAAAAAATCAAAATGATTTTTACTATTTACCACAGTTATTGGAAGCACTGCTGGCAACAATTTCATCGAGTGTCATACTTTGTGAACCAGATGGTTGATCATGATGACTGTTAGAAGCCTTCTCTTGTGCATCAGGTTTATTCATCTGTGAGTTGTGATTTAGTACCAAATCACTGTAAATTGTGCTTGTACTTGAAGGTTCAAGGTTTATATCTAAAAAGCAAAAAAAAAAAGAAAATAATGGAAGGAAATATTATTATGTTCAAAATAATTTAGTTAATGTATCATCCGGTATAATTACAATTGGATAGATGTTTCTTTAAAGGCGGAGGACGAGGGAATTCACACCCTTTCTCATCATCATTATCATCTGATGATGAAATGTATCTGCTAGTTTTTTTTGTTTTGCGTTTAGGTGGCTTACTTATATAATTTTCCTCCTCAGTCTGTATATCTGATGTGTCTTCCACCAACTTTAATTTTTTCTTTGCCTTATCCAATTCATCTATAGAACAAGCATAAAACACCAACACAGTTAATATCAAAACAACATGCAAGTTAAAGTTAGTCACGCCATGCAACACACCCACGCCGTACAAGCTTGGTAGTCCAGCACTTATTAATCCATTAGTTCTATCTCATTACTAGTAGTTAATAGTACTGCCATTACTTATATAATTTACTATGCTTTTGTTTCTGTTTTGATATGGTATGGTGGTGAGATTACAGGCACATGAGACTGCAATGAACACAACACAATGCTATGTAGGGCACATTCTAGGTGGATGTGGGTACATACCCCCCATACATACCCCTGGTGGTTCGGTGGCCACCTAACCACCAGGTTTATGTATGTTATACAATGTATAATTATAAGACAAGACCAACAAATATTTGTGAAAACAAACAAAACCAAACACCTGTGAACACACTTTCTTGGAAATGATTACTTATCTGTTGCTTGCTTGCTGTCGCCGCTGCTGCTTGTTTACACACGGCGCCATGACCTAAAAATAGCAGTTCTGTCTTGTGATCTTGGGCAATCTGAATATTTTTTTTCTGTGCGCATCAAAACTGCAGTCAACTTCAGCTCGGCCGTAATCCTTAGATTTTTAGGTTATGGCACCGTGTATTTTTTTAGTTAGGTTTTAAAACACTAGCACCTACTAGAATTAAATTCTGGGCCAGTCTGTCTGTGCCCAGGCTTAAAGCATGGTAAAGTTAACTGCCCTCAAGCCACCAGCTGCTAAAATAGTTGTGTGTGGTAGTGTTACACTACCTACTCATAAAAAAAACTTACCAGTCTGATAGAAAACTCTATCGATCTCGTATAGTTTCCATTGTTCATTTGGAGACGAACACCTCTGTAGAAGTTTATCAAATGCTTTCGCCTCCTTTACGGGAGGCCAATAGATTTCTCTTTTTTTAGGTGTTATCCATTTATTGATGACCACAGCCACAGTGCCACCCTCACTCTCCGCGAACTGAACGACACTATACATAATTTACAATCCTTTTATGTGCTGTGATACGTACTATAACAACAGCAAGAAAAAAACATGAGAATTTACACATTTGTTTGACACAGAGAATTGAGAAAGAAAAAAAGCGCGGGATACCAACCAACCGTCAACGCGTTCGTTCGTTCCGTTCCGAAATAAACAAAAGCAAACAAAAATATATTTTTTTTACTTTTTAAATATTTATATTTTTAATCAGCCTTTTCTATCTTATATTGGTTCTTTCTAATGTTTGATGATAGACTAATAGCTGAATTTCTTTTCATTGAGTTACATAACAAATACAAATGTAAAAAATAATAATTTAATAAAATAATAACAAACAACATGCTATCAATGCGTTCCGTTCCTCGCAGATTGGAAGAAAGATAAACTCTGGTGATAATTTTTAAATTATTAAAATGGACTATTTACTGTCGAGTTAAAGTTTTTACAGAGTACCTATATTTTAATACAAAAAAACGTTCGCTAGCCGCATGATAGTTATGTTGTTAGAGCTAATTTAATCGTGCCTGCTTGAGCATGGTAGGCACCTGTTGTACTCTCCTAGAATAAAATTATGTTTCTTTTCTTGGATAATGGCATACCTAGCTCATATACCTACCTTACTTAATTAGGTTTTATTCTGATTCCCATAATAATAATAATATGCTTGAATGTCCATAGCATCATAAGTAGGTTCCCGTTTATTCTGCTAGTCAAACGAATGGAAGTCAGTGGTGGATGTTTCTGTAGGTATCGAGGCGGCTCAAGACCGCTCGTCGTGGCATTTCTATGTATATGGGGCCTGTCCAGCAGTGGACTTCTAACTAAAAGTGTTTGTACAAACCTACTTACAGAAAATAAATCATTTATCATTTAAACTGATAATTTATTTAATGACGATGAATATTAATTTTATCGGTTGCAATTAGGTACCTACCTTAACACGTTCGCAGTCCAGTGTACCCTATGCGGTACACGCGGAGCGATTCCGCCGAGTCCGTGTACCCTATGCGGTACACGAGGCCACTATAACTATATGGGCTCTGCAGCCACGGACTTATGAAATTTGTTAGTGTATCGTTCCTGGACTTGTGACAAGGGTTCTATTAGACAAGAAAAACCAAAAACATGACTTATTTTTTTTATATAATGTTTTCACAGTACAAAATGAAACGAGTTAGTAGAAATATATAATGTTTTATTGGTGAACTGTAACTTTAGGAAAACAATCAATACATATGCCTTTTTACATTTTTTACATTGTGATGACACCCTTTTAGCTTTGGCGCGTGCATACGAAGTGAGTCTTCCTTCGTCGTGTTTTAAGTCCGTGTACCGCCCGGTGTACACGAGCAAAGTCGGGGCACGGGCCTTTATTTTAACATAATTATGCATCAGTTGTGACGTTTGCATCGACTAATGGTCAAAAGTAATGAAAATGATATTGGACTTATGGCGTTGTCGGAAACTTTTGTATTGGGACTGCGAACGTGTTAAGCAGGTATTAAGTAGTACCTACGTGTTAGAGCATTCCTTTAGATGCACTAAATAAATAGTACGTAGGTAAGTACACTACGGCCGAAATATCTTGGCGAGTCTGTACATAGACACTACGAACTTTCGCCATTGACCCTAAATGTAGGTACGTTCCTACGGCGTCTTATTAATGAACAACACAGGGCGTCACAGAATGGAACCCAAATGGACGTTGCTAGGGCGTCTTATTAGGGAACAACACAGGACGTCACAGAATAGACCGTAAATGGACGTTGCTAGGACATATAATACATGACCAACACAGGACGTCACAGAACTGACCCTAAATGCACGTTGCTACGGCGTCTTATTAATGACCAACATAGGACGTCACAGTTGACCCCAAATGGCCGTTGCTAGGGCGTCTTATTATTGACCAACACAGGAGGTCACAGAATTGACCGTAAATGGACGTTGCTAGGACGTATAATACATGACCAACACAGGACGTCACAGAATTGACCCTAAATGCACGTTGCTACGCCGTCTTACTAATGACCAACACAGGACGTCACAGTTGACCCCAAATGGACGTTGCTAGGGCGTCTTATTATTTACCAACACAGGACGTCACGGAATTGACCGTAAATGGACGTTACTAGGACGTAACATTCACGACCAACACAGGACGTCACAGAATTGACCTTATATGGACGTTGCTACGTCGTCATAATCATGACCAACATAGGACGTCACTGAATTGACGCTAAATCGACGTCACCAGGACGTTCCCTTGAGTACCAGACGTTAAAATGACGTCAGTGTGACGTACTTATTTGACGAATAAACTACGGACCCTAATATGACCTTAGGATGACGTCATTTTTTCGTCGCAGACGTCATTTTGCTACCTGGGTACTAATGACTAAGGCACGAGGTCAGCCAAACGTTACCCAAACCTTCTATTGTTTAAAACGGAGCTCATACACGATCTGTATTCATTCCCACAGGAACAACGTTAAAACATAAAACAAAAAACCATACAAAGGATACATCGGAACTTTACGATTTTTCAACTCTTGTTTTTCTAACACGCTCGAATACGTTTCCACGAAAGCTCCATTCCCTAACTTCCTTAAACATCGTATGCACAATTGTGTGAAAGAAAAACAACGACGTGAAACAGAAACCGGTAGATCCAGCATTATTCATTTCAATTTCGCCCTCGGTTTTACGATATTTTTGTACCACACCTCTGTGAAATGTACAGATAACAACACAATTTATTGCGGAATTTATAAATATGTTTGACTAGCTGTTTCAACAGCTTTCGTTTCAAAATAGGTCTGCCATAGTTAAATATGAATCATTGATTTATAGCAAATGTTTGTCACCTCTTTTCTGCATTAACGGAAATGTAAAAAGAAATCATGAAAAAAGAAATCATCAATGTTGTAAGCGTACTTGAGTTTTGCGCTTAAAGTCGCCCTGACAGAGAGATGTTCCATACATACAAATGTATGAAATTCTAGTAACGCCATTCTAGCATAGCGACACTAACGCAGTGCGGTAGTGTCGCATTTGTATGGAACATCTATCTGTCGCGGCGTCAGTGACGCTATAGACGCTTGCTTCGAAAGGCTACCTTTAGCACACATTTAGCAATTTGGTTTTTAATTTATTGATTGTAATTGCATGAGCATTAGCATTACCTTACATTCCCAGCCGGTGTTTCCTCTCACATGGACTATAGTGTCTGTAGTGTAGTGACTGTAGTGTCAAGGACTATAGTGTAGAATGACAGTCTAACTCTATAGGTTACGGAGTGTGAGCACCGTGTTTGACTATAGAGTCTAATACAGTTTTGAATTGACGGACGGAAGACGGATTTTGCATGTCCTCAAAAGGTTTTAGCTTCTTAGAACATGACTGTGATATTCAAAGACCAAGTTTTTTATGTATCTGACACCGTAAAATTATACATACCGTCTGTAGGAAAACGCGTGAGATTATAAACCTACGGTTAGGATAGGTTAAAACAAAACATCGTCAAATTGTATTATACAATTTAGCGCTGACATTTACATAACTAATAATAGTGCAGAGACAAACAAAACGTGTTCTTGATTTCATCACATCAGATCTGTCCATAATACTGGAGGGCCTCGTAGCCTTTTGAAAATGACAGTTGTGATCCATAAAAATTATGTTATTTATATCTTTAGTCTCCTATAATCTCTCTGTACAGTGTACAAAGACAGAATACAATAACGCTTGCACATCACTATTTATTTTTGTTCATCGGTTCTAATAGTTCATAATTTATTTTGTACAATTTATTTCATAACAATAACCGACTTCAATTTAAAATTAAATGCAGACACTCGATCAAATTTCATAAAAAACGATCACTATAACTCGTTCAGATAGACGAAAGTAAATTTTAGTTTTTTGTTAAAATTTCAAAAACCGCCACACTGATTTTGGTAAAAGTTACCACACTTTTACTATTACTGCGAACTATGATATACCAACCAAAAAAAGAACCATCAAAATCGATTCACAATAGGGTACAATCTTCAAAAAACTAAGTAGCCCGTTAGTTAGATTGCCAAAAAAGATTGTACACGTATTTTTTCTTTTGTTTCACAAAAAAAAAACGACGAATATACAGCGCTTCGAAGTTTCTTGTGAGCAGGCGCGGTCCCAGCCTCGAATTTTGGGGGGGGTCACCAGTACGAAGCCTCAGATTTGGGGGGGGGTTCACGAGTAGAAATAGAATAAATCGAGTAAAAAAACTTTACTAGTAGCGCCCCACGATTTTACCCGCGTAGTTGACGCTCCAGTTGTTTTCCCGCGTTTAAAATAGTTTATGTACTACTAGACATTTTGATTTTTTTTACATTTTACAAGGGTACATGGGACACTCAGAAAGTTTTGAGAAACTAAAAAACTAACTTATATGAAAAAAAAAAATACTAAATCTTTTCAAAGAACTCTTCACCAGCCTCTATACAAAGTTTCATGCGTCTAAACCAATTTTCAAAACATTTTTTCCAGTCCTCCGCAGACACCTCTTCCACTGCCTTCTCAAACACTGTTAGCGCGTCTACCGGCGATGAAAACTGTATTCCTTTGAGCTGATTTTTAATTTTAGGGAATAAAAAAAAAACACACGGAGCCAAATCAGGACTGTAAGGTGGGTGCCCCAAGACTCTGACCGGTGTGGAGTCCAGGAAATCCCTCGTTTTAATCGCAGAGTGCGCGGGCGCGTTGTCGTGATGAAGGACCCCGCGGAGCCCGGTGTTCGGTCGCTTGTTTCTCATTGCAGAAAAAAATTCTGGCAAGCATTTTATGCTGGACCATTCGGCGTTTTTTTTTTTTATTTGAAAAATTTTACCTCCATGGACTCCTAGGTTCATGCCTTTTATTAACGTTTTATACATTATTTTATTTTTTGTTATTTTCCTTTGTCTAATGCAGGAAGACTTAAATATTAGATCAGACTTCTAAAAAACCATGCATCTAAATATTTATAACCTAAACCCCGACCCAGAGCCGCCATCACCGCTGCATTTCGATCTTTAATGGCCATCTGGAAGTTATAGTCTCTGATGGCACTAGGTGGCGCGGTCGACGTTCGCAACACAAAACGACAAATCGCATCATCCTCGACGTCGTCGGTGTAGTAGACAAAGGTCCCAGTGTGCCGAGATAAAGCCACAACTGCGTGCGGAACACTTTCATGTATCTTAAGCTTTGCCTTGATCTTAATGGCGACTACTGACTCAAATGTTAGTCCCTGAGCCTCGTGGATTGTCAGTGCGCAGGACCCTGCGCCTTCCCCATAGCCCTGTCCAATGAGGATCTCCTTCTCTTCCTAGGTGTGAACCAAGTAGAGGGTGTTCGGGAGAGTGCGTGAAATGTTAGCACCCGTGTACCGTCTCCGTTCCAGGGACCTCAAACATAGAACTGAGGAATATGTTCCGGAGTAAATCTCTCTCAGCGCATACGCGACATCCATTGGGCACCGGTGTGTGCACAACAACTCCTGGCAAACTTCAGTTATCAGGTTAGGGCTACCGTACCTCATATCAAAGAGATTTTCTCTATCGATATAAGGCAGCTAGTTTATGTCTCCTATGAGGACAAGCTCGCCAGCATTGGACAGCCGCACTGCCATTATGATGGCTCCAAAATGGTTAATTAGAGCTTCATCCACCAAAAGGCGGATGAAAAAGCCTGTACGCCTGTAGGATGTTATCACAGGTCTTGAAATATACTTCTCGAGTACCTCTTAGTGTGGCTATGAATTCAACGAATGCATTTATTGCATGATCCCGAGGCCCCGAAGCCGTAATATATCGAGGCGAATCGATCTGTCCCTTATCAGCTCTCGTTGGTGTAGTCTGCAGTCGTCCTGCAGTGGCTGCTATCCGAGAACCTGAGCTCTCTTGTGTTTGAGATATGCCCCGCGCAGCAGCAATGAGTGTTCTTACGAGTGCTTCTGAGATACCTCTGCACACTCGATATGTTTCCGCGAGTGCAGTGTCTTTTTCAGCTGCTGTTTTTTGCTGTAACTTTTCCAAGAGTCGTAAGTCTTCCGCTTCATGGTGACTTTAGCGGTGCTCCCGTTTAGTAGACGTGCTAATCCGGGTGATAAGCGAGCGCGTTTATGATCCCAGGCGTGGCAAAAGCTTATTCCAAATCTTTCTCTAGCATTCCATTCGGCGTTGATACTGCTTTGGTCTCGAAGTGGAATTGAAATTAGGTACCCCGTCAAAGTGAAGAAACTAGCGATCAAAATTTTCCTTGCGCTCCTCGATCGCTTCACTTTCGTAGGTGTTGGTTCATTTTGAAACAGCCAAACTGTCGACTGCTTTGTTTCTGGATCGTATTGATAAATCCAGGATTCGTCACCTGTCACAATGTCGTAACCGCGCCGTGACGAGCCTGCATCAATTTTTTGTATCATATCACGGCATCAATCCACACGGGTCTGCTTCTGAGCTTCGGTGAGGTTGTGCGGCACACAGCGGGAAACTATCCTACTTACGCGAAGGTGCTCGTGCAAAATCTTGTGAACACTTCCTGAACCAATCTGCAGAGTTTGCTGAATCTCTTCATACGTAATGCACATGTTTTCTTGAATTTTTTTTTTACTGCCAGCACACTTTCTTCGGTGACAGCCGTCCTAGGACGACCACTCTTTTGTTCATCCCCCAAAGTAAAACGACCGCGTTTGAACTCGCTATACCAGCGGTAGATGGTTGCTTTTGAAGTCCTTCATCCATAAAACCAATTCGAAGTCGATCAAATGACTCGTCAGGTTTAAAGCCACATTTGAAATCGTAAAAAATCATAGCACGAAAATGTTCTCGACGCAGATCCATTTTTTAATAAATAAATAAAAATTGGCGCTCAAAAAATGCGGAGGGAAGTTTGAAAATCGAACAGTTGTATTTATACTTTTAAATAATCGAAGTTTTCAAAATAATTACAAGTGTCTTATACATAAAAACTTTTTTTGCAAAACTTTCTGAGTGGCCTGGTATATGATTTTGGGGGGGGGTCATGTCCCCCGTGACCCCCCCCCTGGAGCCGCGCATGCTTGTGAGTACTATTTTTTACTCACGAGTGACGTCACGACTCCCTAGTCTCGAAGTTTGATGGTCTATATCTTTGATGATTTTTAATATTATGAAAAAACAAAAATACGTGTCCAATATTTTTACATGATCTAGCTGACGGACTAATTAAGATGGTGTATGTTTGACCCAGTCCGGTACCCTATTGGCGGACCTATCACATAACATACATACAAAAAAAACCTACAACAGAATTGATAACCTCCTCCTTTTTTAAGTCGGCTTAAATACGATCTACTTATTTGCAAGAGTAATTTTAAATTTAAAACAATAATTATTGTCGACTTAAAATAAAGTGTTATGACAACATGCAAAATTTATTTAACGCATAAACCGACTTCAAAATATTTTTTGAATTTGACAATTCAAAATTCCGCTGACGGTACCGTGAATACCGAACGCGAATATTTTACAACCTCCACGTACGTAGAAGCTATTACGAACAGTGCTTGGAAATAAAAACTACGCCAATCTGAGAGCACAATTTGAATGAAGCGGTGGAACTCACCACGTCGGTCAAAGGCTAGGAACTCATGGAACGATTTTCAATAGTGCCCGTTGCGGTTGCGGGCCCGCAACTTGTAAAAAAAGCTTAAAGCACAACTCACGACGCGTTTTGTGGCGTGGCGCGCGCGGCTGTTGCGCGGCTCCCGTGCGGTCTCCGCTGGCCTGTCACCCGCCACGTTCTCGGGCGATGGTCTCACCCGCGGCGGCTGCGAAACCGCGAAAATCAGCGGTCTCGCGGTAACCGCGGTGGGCACGGATGTAAATCGTTCCATGAGTCCTTAGCCTAACACTCCGAACTTCGCTTCTCGAACCCTTGCCAAATACTAGCTCCTCAATATTGGCATTTCGAAGCGTAGTTTGGCTAAAAATCGGTAAAATGGAACGGAAATGGGTAGAGATGTCACCGCCGCAATATACGTGAAGTTTCGGCTACATCGCCTGTAAACATTCCGATGCAGAACCCAAAGTGCACTTCTGCTGCTTTTTCAACGCTTTTACTACGTTCGCTGTCATTTTTCAATGCAGTAAACGTACGACGGAGTAATCGATCGAACTGTGATTCTGCAAAGTTCGTTTTTTAACGTCGTTGGATTGACGACGTCAATCACGTAACAATTTCGACGTATTTTGACAGCAAGCTTTGTTGTTGCGAACCAAATTGCGAACGCAACAAACTTCTCGGGTCTTTGACTTGTGAAGGGAAATGGACGTATTTTTTAACAGAGTTAAAACAAGGAGAGGTTCTCTATTCAGGTGTGTATTTTTTGGATGCATGTTACGCAATAACTGCGTCGAATATGAGTTTGATGTTTTGTTTTTTTTTGGTAGTTCATACTTAGAGCTTATTCGACTTAGCGGTTTCGGTTTAGTGTATTTTTGAAATCAACAAAAATCTAATATTTACATAATATTGTACAAATATCATAATTTTTTTATTTACATAATATATTACATACATATATCCTTGTTACGTTAGTTTACTCCAAAATCTCGCCGTCTCATTCAAACAGTGTATAAAATATATGAAATTCAGTCGAGTGTCTAAGTTTAATTTTATATCAAAGTCTAAATGTATTTTGCATTAACTACACATTTTTTGGTTTGCGTTAATTTGCGCCAACCAATAAGAAAATCAAAGAACCAATCATCAGTGCCAAATTAAATCTCTAACATCACTACTTCCACTTATACCCTGAAGGCAAAACCTTAAATCACAGCCAGCAGATTGGCCAATTCATTTCGTGGTTGGAGCAAATACCGGCGTAATTTAGAGCACTGCTGATGCAATGCAAAAGCGTAAATGCAGAACTTTTCTAGAGCTTTTAGCTCTTTCGTATATACGTTTACTTTACGGATCTTTTATTTGTCTCTGAAGCTTTTAAGTAGACTGCTGTAAATATATTACGTTGCTCGGTGGTATAAACTAGTTGTTTTTCAAACATTTGAATAAAGAACTAATTGATTGAGTGAAGTAATATTAAGTATGTATTTAAAACTATATAAGTATTGTATCAGCTATCTGGCCGCCATCATACAAACTTTGCTTAGTTTGGGGTCAGATAGTGTTGTGTGTGAACAAACTGTCCACCAATATTTATTTATTTATTTATAATGTTATGTATTCTATGTGTAGGTACAGATTATGATTTACCTACAAAATGTAATTTACGTCTGGTTTTTGGTATGCAAAATACATTGGCATAAGACAATAGTCCAGTAACTTTGTCCCCTAAAAGTATGGAGTAGTATGCGTTAAATCCGGTAGATCTGATTTTTTGCAGATTTGTTTATGATGTTGGCCTAGTGATTAATCCAAGTTTGTGACCTCGAACGGCGAACGCAATTTTGTTAAAAATCGAAAAAACCGCGAAAAATCGTTTATTTTTCAAATTTTGGCGATTATAACCCTAAACGACTAATTTTTGAAAAAACTTTTATAAAGTAGACTACTTTTGCTACAATATGATATTAGAATTGTCTCTGTACACCCAATAGTTTCTGATAGTAAGTCATTCAAAGTTAAAAAAAAATCGAACTTCGCAATTTTTTGCAATATTTTAACTCCTACTTAACCACTTTATGGCACAGTTACTGCGGTTTTTAACCCCCGACCAAAAAAAGAGGTGTTATAAATGTGACGTCGAAGTCTGTCTGTCTATCAGACAAACACACATACAGGTCTGTCTCTCTGTGTATCTGTCTGTGTGTGTATCTGTCTCTGTGTGTATCTGTCTGTGTGTGTATCTGTCTCTGTGTGTATCTGTCTATGGCACCTTAGAGCTCAAACCGATTTCGATGCGGTTTTTTCATTTGAAAATTAATTTCTGTGTTGATGTTTTGAGCTATTTTTGGTTAATATCGATTCAAGATGGCTGCCTCCACCAAATGGCGGACCAAATATTTCATCACAATCTACCTCAATATGTGTATCAAATGAAAGGGCTTGATTAATAGAGTACTGTACACTATAACAAATTTTAAATCACAAAATGGAAGATATAAAAAGTCAAGTTTTAACCAAATGTTTTGAGTAACTGTTGTTTTTTTACACGAGAAAAAAATTTAAAAACTTAAAACGCACTTATTTGAATATTTCTCATAAATTATGAAGTTATGTGAAAAAACTGTCCAGACAAAAGTTGTAGATCTTTTTAAGCCCTACAACTTTGTCATACAATTTATTTCCATAGGATTTGTAGTTTTGTCAGAAATTGGGATAAACCGTTTTTACGCTTAAAATGGACCCCCTTCCACTTCCCGACCTCAGATCGCCCGTAAATTATTTTTCCTTTCACTTTTGTCATATTTTCTTCCATTTATAATGGGTTTTATCCTACTATAAATTATGTTTGTTTTTTGTCATTTTCAAACGCTTCTGCACTGGTCTATTTGCACGTAGCTCGAGTACTATAAGGTAGTAAGTAGAACAGACTGTCCTAAACTTCTTTCTAAATTTAAACTTAGAGTTCCATATACGAGGTCAAACTGAAAGTTCTTAGAAAATCAAAAACTGATTACATTAGCCAGTTGTTAGTTTTATTATATCTTTTCAAAATATTGTCCATTCACGTCAATACACCGCTGCATGCGATGGAACCACTGGGAAAAGCACTTTGCCCACTCGTCCTTAGGGGTCTCTTCAATGGCATCGCGATACGCAGCCACCGCTTCTTCAGCATTCATAAACCGCTTTCCTTTAAGTTTTTCTTTAATTTTTGAAAATAAATAAAAATCACAAGGCGCGAGGTCGGGGCTATACGGCGGGTGACCCAGTAATTCAACGTTTGATGTCGCCAAATAGTCGATCGTTCGCTTGGCGGTGTGCGATGAGGCGTTGTCGTGGCGAAGGAGGATCCTACTGCGAGGTCGTTTCTCTCGAACTTTTTCCAAGACAAGTGGCAAACAATTGGTAGTGTACCATTCTGCAGAAACTGTTTTTTGATCCTCTAACACAATTGTTGCGAAATTACCTATCCTTCCAAAGAACGAGGCCACCATTTTTTTCCCCGCACTTCGATCTCTCTTCACTTTAGTTGGCAACTCCTCGAAAGGAAACACCCACTGAGCAGATTGTCTTTTGGTTTCAGGATCATAACAGTAAATCCAGCTTTCGTCACCTGTTAGTATGTCGAACACAGCATTTGAGTCACCTCCGTTAAATCTTTCAATCATTTTACGGCACCAATCCACACGATGGAGTTTTTGAGCCTCAGTCAAATTATGAGGTATCCACCGGGCGCAAAGCTTCCTGACCGCTAAATGTTCGTGTAGGATTTTGTGCACTTGACTCATACCGATGCCTAAGCTTGTCCGAATCTGCTGATAGGTCACTCTTTTGTCAGTCTCTATCATACGCCGCACAACACAGATGTTATCTTCAGTCGTCGCCGTAGAAGGCCGTCCCTCACGTAAATCATCAGTGAGATTAGTGCGACCACGTTTAAACTCATTAAACCAGTTGTAAACAGTCGCACGAGATGGGGCTTCATCGTGAAAGGCCAATCGTAGTCTATCATAACTTTCTTGTTGACTTAAATGACATCGAAAGTCATAAAAAATCATTGCACGAAAATTTTCTCGTGTTAAATTCATGTTGACGTGACACAGACAATTTTCAATTTGCCGCCAAATCGTAAAACAAATGACAAATGAATGAAGTATATACTCAGTAATATTGGCAACAAGTTCTATTTTCAAATTATAGAATTTTTTTTTTATTTATATTGTTTATAAGTGGCCAGTTCTAAGAACTTTTAGATTGACCCTCGTAGACATCCAAGAGTGTCAATTACTATATTTCGCACCTATATTAAATTTAGTAGACTTGTAAACGGGTTTGAAATGTTCAGAAATAGACATATTTGGGGACTGTCTCGTTAATTTCAATGTTAAGTTAAATAAAAGCATTAATTAAAGTATCAAACGTCCCTGAATATCAGTTTCAATGCAATTATAGTTAATTAACAAAACCCTTACATATAGTTTAACAAAGTATTTCAATGTCAATTGCATGCGCTGTGCTTTGTTTCAACGAGAAATATTTACTTACAAAAATATAACAATAATAATTAGGATAAGAACGAATGTAATAACGTTATTTGTCAATACAAATCCAAATTAAATATATAATATAGTATCGATGACATCTCTTTAATTACTTTTACAATAATTATCTACATTCAAGTTTCTTTAAATTATTGTGCATACTAATTTTTGCTGCAATTTAATAAATAATAACTAATATTAATAATTTAATACTTCAGGTGTTACAGGACATAAAAGTTCAAAAAAAGTCAAAAATTGTGTAACATTTTTTTTTTTCTCTTTCGTCATCTCTCACCCTCTGGAACTTTTAGTATGTTCTATATCTAAACACCAAGAATAATGACTGTAAAACATGCAAAACTATATAAATTTAATTTGTTCTAATTTGCCTATAATTGAACCAATAATTATCAGGCTACTTGGAATTTCTGTCTGATGACAATGTCTACAGAGCAAGGAAGACAAATTAAAATTAGAAGAAATTTACTCAACCCAAGTTAAAAAGAAATATGTATAAACAATTTACGGGTCTCTTGAAATCTTATCAACCACTACAAAATCTATATAATTACGTGATTTACGTATGTAAGTTTTTCAAAATACCCAAAACTCATATTACTTTGAAGCTGTCGATTTGAATACTCATGATATCACGAAGTATTCTATTCTTAAATTCTAGATCTTTCTAAAGGGCTTTGATTTTTTTCAAACAAAATAATATCCAGTGATACGCAAGAGATTTGGGGACGTTCTGTGTCCACAAAAACTCTTCATGATATCAATATCAAATCACAAAAGATTTCTTCACAATAGCCAGCTGGATGAACGAAAGCCTTTCGAAAATATTAAATTTCTTTGATTTTTTGTATCAAAAGAGAAATCATAAAGGGATCAATACGCGTTATTTTCACTTCGTAATATTATTTTTATGTCTGAAAATATGTTTTTGGGAAACTTAATATATTACCCGTTATTTTATATACCTAGTGGTTGGCCTAGTGCTAGTTGGTAATAAGTCTGCCTGCAAAGCCGTAGGCCATCATAGTTAGGTAGTGGATTCGATTCGCACCCAGTGCAAACATTTTTGTGACAAATACGAATGTAATATTTGTTCTGTGTCGAAATGTCTCTATGTTTATAATTATTGACAATTACACGTACGAATTATATCAGCTATTTAGCTTCCATAATATAAGTTTTGCTTAATTTGGGGCTAGATGGTTATGTAAGGCATTTGTTTTTGGTTTTTAGTAGCATTGTCTCGTGGTTTTACTTGCGTAAGTTCGGTTCCCTTTATTTTTACCGCGATAAAAGTGGCCTATATATTTTCCAGACCATAATATGACTGTGTTTCAAATTTTCAACCCGATCCGTTCAGATTATTGCGATGTGATTGAGCAATAAACATCCAATGTTTGACATTTATAATATTAATATTACCTATAAGTGTTGTTTGTGAATGTGGTAATTCCAATTATAGTAAGTTTTAATAACTTTTATTAAAATCTCAGTACTAATGATTAATTATTTAATTCCGCCGTTTGTTTCTGTAAATAACTTTTGTTTCGAGGTTCAGAACTAATTTAATTTCAGAAGTTAATTTATCAAAGCTACTGAAATTGGCCATTAATTTTCAAATTTTTTATTTGTACTACTGTATCTTCGCGTTTTGTTTGGTGTGGAGGGTTATTTTGATAAATTAGGTAAAATTTGTTCTATGTCGGGGTGTTTTATGTAACATAAGTATGTATTTACAATTATCCATAGAATAGAAATTAAACAATAGAAGCTAAGAATACATAGAACATGAAGAATCAGATGACAATAACACATCTGAATAAAAGCTGTAAATGAAAAGAAGAAGAAGACTTTTATCAGCTGACTAGTATTTTGTTTACCCATTCTTTTTTCATTTTAAAAATAATTTTCTTTTTAAATTGTAAAAATTGTTTTGCCACATTGAATTGTCCACCAATATTTATTTATTTACATATTTCATGCCTCTAGAAGAAGAGGCCTGATTGTATGGGTTAACTTTTAAATTGTTTTGGATCATCTTATGTTACCTGCAAACAGCAGTAAAGATTTTTGTATTTGTATCTCTGATAATACATAAGTATATAACTTTTGTTTAGTTTGGTGCTCTTTGGAAGGGTTATGGAAAGGTTACTTATTTGATTGGGTATTCCTGACGTATCGGGTATTTGAGACTGGCTTCGTGGCTTAGTGGGTAGTAACTTTGCCTGCGAAGCCAAGGGTCGTGAGTTCGATTCCCACCCAGTGCAAATATTTGTGTGATGAATTCAAATATTTGTGCTGTGTCTGGGTGTTTCTATGTATAATAGGTATGTATTATAATAATAATAATAATAATTGTTGACAGGACTATTGTTGCCAATAAGCCTGATATCGTGCTGGTAGACCGGTCTCAGCGCCGGGCTGTGATCGTCGATATCACCGTACCACATGACGAGAACCTCGTGAAAGCCGAGAAGGACAAGCTGAGCAAGTACCTTGACTTGGCTCATGAGGTTACCGCCATGTGGGATGTTGATTCGACGATCATAGTCCCAATAGTCGTGTCGGCAAACGGCCTTATAGCGAAAAGCCTCGACCAACATCTCAAGAGGCTTTCGCTAGACGGTTGGATCAAGGGTCAGATACAGAAGGCAGTCATCCTAGACACAGCGCGCATCGTCAGGAGGTTCCTTTCTCTGCAGCCCTAACCACCGGTAGCTTGGGCCCTGCCCCGCTGCTGGCGGCACCCTAGTTTTTAAGTTTTTTATAATGTTTATTTTATATATATATTGTAAAAAACTTTAAAATTAAGAAAATCAATAAATGAGTGTATAATAATAATAATAATAATAATTTATTTATTTCGTGACCAAATAATATACATTAATACTTAAAAAAACTAAACTATCATCATATGTACCTTAATTTATACAATCAATTACAATTATTTTAAACTAAGCATGCAAGGACCAACCAAAGTTTGGCTAGTCTATAATTGTGACAATAATAATTCGTATTCGTATTCATAGACAATAATAATAATAGTTATGACTAAATAATATACAATAATGCTTGACAACCTATCAGCATAATGTGTACCAATTTATATAATTAATTAAAACACTAATAACAAAATTAAATTTAAGGAATGGATTAATTTCGGTTTCATATAAAGCTAAGTAAGTAATAAATTATTTTTTTTACAATTTCCGCAAAATTACAGTTGTTCATTACATTAAGTTTTTTGTGCCTATAATAAAAAAATATTTCGTGACCAAAAATTACATATTAATAAATGTTATCTACAAACCAAACCTTTATAATTTGTATCTGCTTGATTTATATTGGTATTTAATTACATAACCAATTACAAAACTTATATTAGGCAATTAAGTACTAGCCAAAGCTTGGCCAATCTATATAATAATGACAATAGTGACACAATTGATATGTCCCAATAATATTCATGAATACCTGGATAAATTATCATCATGATGTATTACATTTTTATATTACAATTAATGGCAACGTTAATTGTAAAATTAAAGTTAAGAATTCCAATCGATTAATTTTAGATTCAGACAATTGCAATACAATTTATAAATTCCTTAAGATTATAGTATATAATACCTATTTGTTGCCAAAGGTACCTGAACTAGCTGCAAGCTGTATTTCAGGTACCAATGGTCTCCCCTAATTGTCTGTACAGTTCCGAAAAATTTAGGATTAAAACTTGGAATTTTCATTTAAATTTAGGAGTCAGTTAGATATCTGCTGAATGGATGACTAAAAAATTAGTAGTAAAAAAAAATGCTAAGATTACAAACAAAAGACAAATTGCGAATGGAAAATAGGAACATAATATAGAAACCATATTATAGATATTGGTGAAAAAGCGTGTGTGTACTTGTGTATGAATGAGAGTGTGCGATTGAGTGCGTATACCCTGTGTTAGTGTAAGTGTAGAAGATCTGTGTGTGATGGTGAGTATGTGTGAAGGTATAATAATTATGTGTCTGGCTTTGTAGAATGTGAGCGCAAATGTATTTATTTTGTGGGGAAAATCTTATAGTATTACGTCTGGTAATAACTATACATATGATATAAGTTATAAGTGAGAGCATTTTTGTTTTTGACTTTGAGAACAGTTAAGAATATTACACTTTATGATCTGTAAAGGAGCCTGGAAAATTGTCCCTATGTTCTTCCATACTTCAACAGTAAAATCCTTCCAACAAGCTTTCAACTTGATCATAGTCTGTACTTTGAAGCCAGGCAAAAACGGTATGTTTCAGTTGTCTGTCTGTAAATCTATCCACTCTGTGCAAACCTAGTCGTCACTGAAGGAGCAAAGTAAGTGCGCCTTCTTGTGTGACTTTCCAACTTAGACAGGTCCACATTTTTGTGGTATCTACGAATGCACTCAAAAATAAAAAGCTTTCTTACAGATAGTACTTCAGCCTTGGCATAAACGTGCTTTGTGGGGTGCCGGAAAGGCAATTTCATCATCACTTTTAGTAGTGAGCGCTGAGCACGTTCCACTGTTATCAGATGAGTTTTATCTGCACTACCCCACACGCATATACAGTATCTGATTATACACTCGCATAGAGCCTTATAAGTTTGGACAATCAATTTGACATCTGCAACACTTCGTAGGTTTTTGAAAACATACATTAGTTTTCTAATCCTAGAAGCTAGGGAATCAATATGGACGTCCCATGACAGTTTCTGGTCAACTAAAACACCCAGATATTTCATAAATGCAACCCTAGCCAGGGCGGAACAATTACACACACCAAAAATGTCACCACCATGCGAACTTCGATTACACGGATATGAGTGAATTTTGATCTCAAAATTACTTCCTGGGCCCCCTGAAGTTCTCTTACTAAAGCAAATATATTTAGTTTTAATTGTGTTAAGTGTTAAAAGATTGTCCTCAAGCCACCTGGTTACAATGGAAAGACACGTCTCCACCAATTTCCTCACTTTAGGCCATGTCTTCTCATTACATAAAAGTACCGTGTCATCCGCGAACATAATCAAATCTAAACCCGATGATTTTGTACAGCACAGTTTATTTATGTAAATGAGAAAAAGCAGTGGTCCTAGCGTGCTTCCTTGTGGCACCCCATAGGTACAACCAGAACTGTCACTCTCGTGCTCTTCAACTCTAACCCTTTGTGTTCTGTTTGTTAGGTAGTCGGTGAACCACTGCAGAGGAATTCCTCGAATACCCACATTTTCCATCCTAGCCAGAAGTATAGGGATCGAAACCGTGTCAAAAGCCTTTTGCAAATCCAAAAACACTGCTACACACTTCTGTTTCCTGTCCATGTAAGATGTAGCTAATGATGTTAACGTTAGTACAGCGTCTTCAGTAGATTTGCCTTCTCTAAATCCATACTGGTTGTCACTGAGAAGTTTATGCTTTTCGAGATATTGCATGACTCTCTTTTTCACTAGTTTCTCCAGAACTTTAGAAAGAGTTGATAAAAGGGAAATAGGTCTATAATTTGACGGACTAGTCTTATCACCAGATTTATAGATTGGACAAACTACTGCTTCTTTAAAAGAACCTGGAAAAGTACCTGTTTCTAGACTAAGGTTACAAATATATGTGATCGGCATAGCCAGATATGTTATATACCTTTTGAGAATGCTAGTTGTGATTTTATCACATCCAGGTGCGCTATGCGTCTTCAGTTCGAAAACAATTTTTTTGACTTCGTAAGGATCTGTAGGTACAAACGATAGGGAGTTAACAGGTGCAGTGGCATCCCTGGCCTGAGTTGCCAATTCATTTTCACTCTTTTTCATTTTGTTCAAAGTATTGTCCGCTAGCATGCCACCCACAGAAGTAAAGAAAGAATTAACTTCATTTAATGCCTCCCTAGGGTTATTAAGATTTTGAAGAAGGTCTTTTGAATGAGTCTTTGCATGCTTTAGTTCACATACTTCTCTAATTATTTTCCAGGTATCTTTAATATTATTTTTACTGACATTTAGTTTATTTTTATAATATTCCCTCTTAAGATATTTTATAATTTTATTGCAAACATTTCTATATTTTCTATATTTCTCTTTAGTAGTTAAATTATTAGGATCCCCTTTAACTTTTTGGTGCAGCCTATCTCTTTTCCTTATACACTTCACAACGCCTTTAGTTACCCATGGTTTTAATGGTTTATTTTTTTTAGGTAACATCTTAGTTTCTGTATTGGACTTTATAATATCTGTCAGCTTTGTTACAAATAATTTAGTTGCTAAACTAGTGTTATCAGTTTCATAAACATCCTGCCAAGTCTCCTCTGACAGCGCGTCATCTATGCCCCTGTAATTCAATATTGTTCTTTCATGTGTGATTTTAGTTTTCTTTAATTTGGCGTTGTTGATGTATAGAAGAATAGTGCAGTGATCTGTAGTTTTCTGCTCAAACACAGCCGTATTCCACAAACCTAAACATTTCACCATGAAGTGATCGAGGCAGGTTTCGTTACGGGTCGGATGGGTTACGCCTTGTATAAGACCATGGTGGGCCATCATATTTAGGTAGACCTGGGCTGATTTAGAAGGGCTGGTTGCCAAAGTATTTATGTTGACGTCACCCGTCAAAATAACATTATTATTTGTTATACCACTAAGTATCTCATCTAGAGAGTTGAGATAATTAATTTCATTATTAAAACTAGGCGGACGGTATGTACACAATATAGTGTAGTCCGGTGAAACATTCAAAATAAGACAGTTACCTTCCAAGCACAAAGGTTCATATGCCGATACCTCAAGTTCTTGCCTGACATAAGCGACTACTCCGTCATTTTGATTTATGAAGTTTTGTGACCAGAACATGTTGTAGCCATCTAAGCCAGGCGGAGAATTATGTGCATTTGTCCAACATTCCGTAAGTACATAAACATCGGCCACTACATCACAGTTCGACATGAATGCCACAAAACAGTCAAAGTTGCAGTTTATACTTCTAATGTTTATTGTTACAACTATAAGGGAAGAATCGTTTGGTGTGTTACGTCTTAGAACACTTTGGCAGTCACGTGAGTCACTAATTAAGTGGCACTCCACCTTTGTTGACTTTTCAAGTTCATCACTAATATAAGCGTTACTATTCATATTTAGATACGATAGATGTCACAGATGCCAAAACAACCATAATATTTACTCCAGCTCTCAAAAAAAATCCAGAGTTTAAAACGCGAAATAATTGCAAATGTAGAAACATACAAACACCCATGTAAATTTTGGGCGTATTGGAGAGTATTTGGACACTTGTGTGATTTACAACAGAGCTATTCACCCCTAGCAGTCGCACATGAACACTATCATTTGCTAATAATTTTAATTGACCTATACGCAGCGCATAACAACAAAAATGCAACACAGTATAACATACATAGTGAACGTGACGCATTGAGTGTGTTAAATGGTGCAATATGTGGTTACTTGGTAATATTGTACATAAAAGTCTGTGCTTTGGCACTATTCTGTTAGGCAGGTAGCGAGCTACATACAATGCGCAGATGTTGCATGTGCACATAGTGTCACAAAATAGTGCACACTTCAGGTAGTCAGATCCATAAATGTACTTAAATGTTAGCCGTGTGATTAGAAGATGCCAGTAACTAATTAAGTCCACATTGACACCCAGAAAGATAGTACAGTTAATTATATACCTCAAAAATGTCTCTTTACATTTCTCTGCCATAAAATAGTGCAATAACAACAGATCCATTACATCCAAATTTTGGGGTCCAATAGCCAGAGTAATTTGATAAAGGCGATGTTGGGCAGCACTGTGTGTACAATTAGTTCCGTATGTGTGCAGATGTGTGCAATGCTTTAACAATACCTGTATGTAATTTGGTAAAAGTATATTGAATATTTGTGAGTATACTATGTTCAAATCACATGCGCGTTTGGCAAAAATTGAATTGACCGTGGATAGTAGAAAGCGACAAGTAATAATTATGTACTTAAACGTGCATTTAGAGTACCATTGTATCAGTTTATTCCAGGAATGTTCCCACGGCAGGGATTCGGGACCCTCTCCTACAATGAGAGTATCGAGTCCACAATTTATCACTAATAGATCACAATATAAAGAGAAATAAAGGTGCCCTCGCAAGATGTCCTTCACAGAGCATGTCAGTATGCTCACGACGCTTTCAGTCACCTTCAGGGCCAATGGTAATAACCCACTTGAACATTCGCACCTGAAACAGTACCACCCCGCGCTGCAGGCGGGGCTCGAACCCCCGACCTCTCGCTCGCGCAATAGGCCGCCCCTCGCACTGTGCCACAACAGCGTGCGGTGATTAAATTGCGTATTATAGTAATAGCTCATAGTAATAGCTTGCAATTGTAATGTATAATTTACTGACAGACATCTATATATATGCAACATCCCATAGCAGACCGTATGCAATTTCATTAAAAAAAATCCATACCGCCTTATACTTAATTGAATGGAATACAACTGTAACCGTACGGGTCGTTTTATTTTATCAATATTTTTCAATGAAACTGCAGAAGAAATATTATGACTATCTTTCATATAATGCTTGTAGGATGAAACTGATAGGCAGAAATGTCCATGTACCGATATAAACAGGCGGGTGCTGGTCGAGCACACCATACATTCAAACAGTGAAATCACAATCACATCTGTTGTTATTCTACTGCAAAGTACATACATAATAAACATGATAGTAGTGTACTCACATTTATCTGTTTTTTTTCGTGAATATGAATTTGAGTCATATGTTGAGGGAGTGGTTATTAATTTCAAGTTAATTTTGTGACGCAAGTCCAACTCATGATAAGTGTACTGTATGTACTTAACTAAATAATAAATTTGTAATTCGGGTTGGAAATATAAATGACTGGATTCCGGATTGCCAATTATAATTTTGCAGTTTATTCCGAGGGAAGTGAATTTTATAGACAAGTATATGAGTTCATTTAAATTTGTTAAGCCGTAATTTAAAGTAATTAATATTCGTATTTGAAACCATTTTGTAAACATCGTTTGTTTACACCGACTTACGTTTGATACACTGATCTCAATGTTTTTGTCGTTATTATTTGTGTAGGTATGACGGATCCCGTGTAATATAGCCGACCGATAGCATACCTTACCTATATTCTTTACCTGAGGGGCAATAAAAAATAGGCCTACACTATGACGAAATGTGCATCTTGTTAGTTTGCGATAAACCAGGTTCGGAACGGACGTAAAAATATGCGCATGTTTTAGGTAATAAAGTAATTGTGTATTTTTCAAAGTTGTAGTGCGTACTAAATACTGTTTAAATATGTTTGTGCATAATATTTGAGTGAGACAGTGTATTTCCAATCGCCGGCTAGGCGGATTTACGTGTTCATAGCCCGTGTCACTCGTAAGTGTATATTTTGGATGTGAAATGGTTATGGTGTTATAGTGGAATAATAGTGATCGTTTGTGTGTATAAGCTATCCAAAATGGGCCGATCGTGATGGTTCTGGGCCAGCCCGCCTTACAGCCTGTACAACCCAGCGATTTGCCCACAATGCGACACAGGTACGTTATATTTATTTGCTGTGAAAGAAAGTAATTCACATAACAATGCAAAATAATAATATAATGAATTGCACCGCGATTGCATGTCAAGTTCTGACGAGCTGATTTGTTTGTGTAAGTTTTTAGGGGATACAATAGAATTTTAACTGCTCGAGAGCTGTAATACTCTGTGTCGGTAAACCTTGAGATAACTGATTTACAAAGTGCAAAATAGAAAAACAAAACCTGACAATTACAATAGTTCATGAATACGTTCCCATCGACACGATAGTGTGTTTTTAACCTAAAATTTAATGTTGAAATAGAAATTATAAAAACAGAACTATAGAAGGCAAACATTAAATAACAGGGAGTCAGTCAATTGGTTCTCTTTAGGCTTTCCAATTGAGCCTCAGTTTTGATAAGAATGTGTGGCATTCCTTCGCTCTTCCGCAAGTAGATCAGTCCGTTTGTTGTCCAACAGTACGCGTATTTTTCATTTTTTGCTAGTTTACGGGCCAAGTAGTATATATATCGCGATTTAGGCGTAAGGTATTCAGACATAAACAGTGTCGATGAGGCTCCATCCAGCCCTAGGTGTTGTGTGGACAGATTGGAGGAATTATTTTTTAAGTTAAATGTTCTCGCTTTGCTCAGTACCGTTCCTTTAATTAATGTGGTGGAGAATTCAGCCACTATTGTTGAGACAACACTATTATTTTTACTTGGTATACGATACACATCACGGATATCCGTAGGCGAGTACTCAATGCGTAGTGTAGTAAGCAAATTCTCCAACATAGAAAACAGGTCATCCTTTTTTTCACCGTGCTTTTTCGGAACACCTCGAACTTCGATACAAGTTTTTCTCGCAAGTCTATCAATGTCCTCAACTTTATCCTCCAAACTAATCATCTGTCTAGCAATTTCCTTTCTGTCTTCCTCCATTGTACTAATTTTATTCTGCATATCTGTTAGCTGATCCGACAAGAAGCTCATCGATTTCTCCAAATCTACAATAACCGATGTATGACCTTTGACTTCCCTTATCTGTCTCTCTAAAGACATCATTCTCTCGTTTTGCTTATCAGAGAAAGTTTCAAACATAGACGTGAGCATATCTTGGATTTCATTTTTAAATGTTTCGAGTTCATTGTTTCCAGATCGCATCTTTTTCCTAGTGGAGTCGTCAGAATCGTCGCAATCCGTTCTGTTTGTTTTTTTTGTAGCCCTGGCTTTAGAACCTGTACCCTGTCCCATCATGTTAGCTATTGAAGGGTCTGAGTTGTTCCTGTGTCTGGAATTATTGTCCGTAGATGGTGTAGAACGTAGATAATTTTCCATTATTTTTTTCCCAACTTATACGGGAAGGGTAGGCCTATTTCCAGTAGCTTACTAGAATCGCGGATCGATTTAGACGTGCGCTCGTGTTTCAAAAATGTTAGTGTGTGCAACCGGCCCGTGTAAACAGGGCTCTGCGAAGGCGTGTTTTCGTGACTGTGTGCGTGATTTTAGCTCGATGCTTCACCAATCACAGCCGCCTTGGTTGAATACCAAACGGAACTGTATCCTGATTTGTAGTTGTTGAACTGATTGTGATGGGAGGACTTACTGATAGATTAGTGGTGGGGTGTTGTACCAGGTTGGCAGCTTCGAAAGAGATCGCACTTCCACAATTGATACACTTCCTTGTAATTTATGCAGTCCTATTTTTTGGTTTTGATATACGTATGTTTGAAAATATTATCAGTTATTCTTAAGTGACACAGACACGTCTATCTCGCTAGAAATCCAGAGGGGAGAGGATTTTTTTATTTAGAACTATATACGTATTATGTCAGCTATGTGGCCACCATAGCACAAGCTTTGCTTAGTTTGGGGTCAGATGGTGTTGTGTGTGAATTGTCCACCAATATTTATTTTATTATTTTATAAATATTGTTTCCTAGGTAAACGCGCTCCACCGTAGACCGCGTTGTCACTTAACATCATATGAGATTAATGTGTAAATCTACTATCTCTAAAGAAACTTTTAAAAATTCTTACGTATCACCACACAATGAAATAAATGATAGTCATTGGGACTACCGATAGAAGTAATAGCTTTGAATTTTAAAATTAAACATGACTTATATTACAAACCAAGTACGTTATATGTTGTAAATAGCTACAGATTTACTGCTATTACGCATGTCGGTGAAGTGATCTCACAAGATTTTACCATCCAAATAGCATCTAATTGTAGATCCCACTCAGCCACTCCGCCACCGTTCTGACGCTACGCCGCTACTAGCACAGTCTATTAAATCATACAGTCGTTCGACGAAGCCGTCTAGACGGGACAATCGTGCGGGGCATGCGGGGAGAGACGCGGGAAGCGCGCTCCTACATTGCCTACATTAAAATGCTAGTATTGCAGGAGCGCGGCTCAGGGCCAACGTCATCCGTATGTTTTAATTCTATTTAGGTGACACGTTTTTAAAATTGTGACAACCCTACCCGTGTCTAGATATTATCGGCGTTTCTCCCAAGATCAAAGGCGATGAACTACTGGTAGTATTTCTTTATACTGTGTTACTAGCATGATTTTCCCGTACCAAAAAGAGCTAAAGAAGTTTTTACTTAAAAAAGGAACAGCCTCAGACAACAACGTTGAGTACCATCTCGATAGCATGTATCAAACATGGAAAATCGCAGTAAACAAAAATAAAAAATTGCAGTTATAGGAACTGCCGATAGAAGTGAAAACTTATAACTCAGAATTTGATAGCTTACCTTGGAAACTACACGGGTGTAACCGGAGGGCGTGGCCCGCCATCGTGACATGGCCATCTAGAAATGCGTCAGCATTTCCCATTGGCTCACGCATTTCTAGATGCCCAATCGCCAAGGTCCCGAGTTTACCCGAAGATTTTTTATCATACCCGAGCGTGACGGTAGAATTCAATTTACACCCCACGAAAAATTTGTCTAGGTGCGCCTAAAGAAGTTTTCACTTTAAAAACACTTAAGAGGTGATCTTTGGACATCACTATCAGGCACATACATATCGAACTCGTCAAACTAATAACACCCTTCATTAGTCAAAATCTAAATTCTTTCTGTCACGTCATTATAGTAAATCAACTTACACAAACCTACAATGTCAATGTCTACGAACAACCAAGTTTATCAAGCCGAAACGTGTCAAAAGTCGTTCCTCTTTTAACTCCGACCGGGATATTGCCAAATGGTTTCGCTCAATCGTCCATAACACCAACTTTTCCCTTTTCGGGCTTTCACGATGAAAGAATATTCAATTTCTATGACATGGAAACATCGTATGCATTATCTGACCTTTAAGTTTTTTCTCGTGTCACCGATTTCTATTTTCGGAGTCATGTGATTGGAAAGGGAGGGAATAGGGTAGGAGGTTGAAGGAATTAATGAAACGCTTTCGTAAGCGGAATCGTAGATAAAAAGGTTTGCTGGAGTGTCGAAACGTTATACTTTGATAACTTTGCGAGTGAAATTACAATTTACGTTTTTTTGGTTTGTACCTACTCTGTCTTTGCGGAAACGCATCTCTTAAACAAAAGGTGTAAATTGTATGTATATTTTTAACATTCATGTTATATAACATTTAACATTCATGTTACATTCATGTTAAATGTGTATATTTTTAACATTCATGTGAATAAGCGCAAAAACGATCGATTATGTTGTGGACTATAGAAAATATTATGTTCTGTACTGAACACTGCTTAATGCTAGCTTTCACATTAAATCTATATTTAATTAAGTTTGCACTAGCAACACTACATGTAAATAGGTTAATTTAACATTTTCCGGTTGTCACTTGACTCCGGGCTTCCATTTTTTTCGACTGTGCTATGAACAGTGTCTTAGATTTCAGTAAATCTAATTTAATATTTCAAAACTACCTTTATTCAAGAAGCAGTACACTAAATGTTCCTTCTGCCGAGACTCGGGATCTTCTCTTGCAAGGAGATAGTCAAGGCTATATAATCCATTACTGCTACGACGGACGCCACTTGCTACAGATAGACACACATATAAATAGAGAGAGAGATAGAAACATGTCAAACTTATAACACCAAGTCGTTTTTGGTCGGGAGTTAAAAACGAAATAAGTACACAACAATACTAAATGCGAGTCGGACTCGTCCATGCGGGTTCCGTAGCAGCAAGTAACATAATACATAAGTTCTTGTAGTTTGATGTTACTTTGATCGATGTTTTACTAATAGCATAGAATAGATAACTATTAGTGTAAGTATATATTTACGACGTACTAAAAAAAACTACTCACTACATCGAGTTCAATCCAATTTTCGTTGATAGTTTGTATGGTAATATGTACATCATACATTATTTTTAGTTTTATGTTTCTCTTATTTTAGAAGTTACAGGGGCACATTTTACTACTTTGGAAGTGTATCTCGCGCAAATTATTCAGGGTACAAAAAAAATATTTCAGAAACATCAACATCATATTTGAAGATCTATTCATAGACACCCCACACATAGGTTTGATAAAAAAAATGTTTTGAGTTTCAGTTCTAAGTATGGGGCAACCCTACTTGCTTAATGCAGTTCACAGGACACATCTACTTACCAAGTACAGAGGAGTTCTCATAGTTTTGGCAAAAAGTGCCTGTGACATACGCACGGACAGACATACATGACGAATCTATAAGGGTTTCGTTTTTACGTTTACGGAACCCTAAAAACCACTTAGCATAAAAAACATAAAAAATTACAAAACAAAGAATGAGATACCTACCATAGCAATTTAATAAGTAGATGGATAGATACTCTTTATTGTACACACCAAAAGAAAAACAGATTTACAAAGAAAAACAATAACAGCTAGTGCTACAACAGGCGGCCTTATCGCTGATAGTAATTTCCTCCAGGCAACCTTTCGGTGGAAATGTTTTTTAGGGTTCCGTAAAACGTAAAAACGGAACCCTTATAGATTCGTCATGTCTGTCTGTCAGTGTGTCTGTCTTATGTCTGTCCGTCCGTATGTCACAGCCACTTTTTGCTGAAGCTATGAGAACTACACTATTGAACCGCATTAAGATTTTTACAAAAAAAAAATAAAAAAAAAAAATTAGGGTTGCCCCCATACTGAGAACTGAAACTCAAAATGTTTTTTTTCTTCAAACCTACACGTGTGGGGTATCTTCTATCGATAGGTCTTCAAAAATGATACAGAGGTTTCTAATTTAGTTTTTGTCTACACTGAATAATCTGCGCGAGATACACTTATGTGTACACAAAGTGGTAAAATGTGTGTGTCCCCCCCCCCTCTAACTTCTAAAGTAATAGAATGAAAAAACTAAAAAAAATATATGATGTACATTACCATGCAAACTACCAACGAAAATTGGTTTGAACTCGATCTGATGAGTAGTTTTTTTTAATACGTCATAAATACATTATTGTTAAAACTTCGATCAAAGCTACAACGAACTACAAGAACTATGCGTACTATGTGTATTATGTTACTTGCTGCAACGGAACCCTTCATGGGCGATTCCAACTCGCACTTGGTCACTTTATTGATATTTATAGCGGGGTGTGCCGTTCTAGACTACATCAGTTATATACAATAAAATTACGTATATATCTACGCTAACAATAGAATAAAATAAACATACATACTAATAAAATTACATGCTAAACCTTACATACTTCTATGATATCATCTATATATATATATAAAAAAGCGAAAGGTTACTCATCAAGGAATCTCAGAAACTACAAATTCTAGAAAACTGAAATTTTGCATAGAGGTCCTTTTTAGCACGTAGGCGCTCGCTAAGACGGGGTTTTGCGAAATTCAACCCCTAAGAGGGTGAAACAAGGGATGATCGGTTGTATGAAAATTCGTTATTTTTAAAGTTATCAATTTTTGTATCTAGACACTTGACATGAAGCAAACGAATGTTTGTTTTATCAATTTCGTAATTTCGAACTGTACGGGGGTTAAATTGGGGCTGAAATGGGGATTGAATGTTAATATGGAAGTTCCCAACCGTTGAAGATAAAACCATGAAACTCTGTATATAGGCACTTGACAAACGAATGTTTGTTCTAGCAATTTTGTAATTTCAAACTTTACGGGGGTGAAATTGAGGTTGAAATGGGGCATGAATGTCAATATGGGCAGGGTGAACTGTCATTTCGAATCCGGCACTTCTGCATTACTTTAAATTTCCTTATAATGCATAAATATATTCATTTTATTATATGCATTATATTGTAGAAGTATCATTCCTTCATACCACTCCTTTTTCTACTTTCCCAACTCCTTTTCTCAAATCTCTCATTCCATCCTACGTACGGTTGCCTAGAAAAGGTCGTTTTAGTGATGAGGTCGCCAATTGCTACTTTATTCTGTTTTGTTATAAGTAACTTTTGTTTATTTTTTGAATTTTCTTTTTTATGTTCATCTATTTATTTACTAGTGAACTTACTTATTAAACAGTTCAATGTATTCATCATCATGGTTTAATATAAGATGATATGTTATGCAATCCCAATAACTAGCTCCACAATCTAGTTCTAGCTCAAATTCCCAAATCCGCTAATATTAGTTTATCAAAGACGGCAACTGCAATTACACAAACCATTTCAATAATAACTCTTGCTTAATCGTCGTCTGTTACTCCCGGTTTAGCGTCGCTAATGAGCTTACCAGGTTTCTTGGCAAGCACATATCTTCGCTTTTGCGGGAACTGAAACGTAGAGCTTTGTTGCAGACACACTATTTGTTGACTGCAATGATTATAGAGTAAGATCCCAGAGCTCCCAGACGTCACCTATTTTCTGATGGATGAAATGTGGACGATTGAGTAGAGTTAGTAAGTACTAAGAACACATGCTTACTCGCTAATTTGCTTCGACGGCCAATTTTGAGATATGGGGTAATGAAGGTACATACAAACATTACTTACTTCACGTATTTTCTAATAAGTGATTTTCACGTATGTTGTAGGCCATATCTTTAAAAACAAGGTTCCAATACTCCCAGACACTTTCCGTCGGCCGTTTTGCTTAACAACTCCAAAATAATAATTTAACTTCACCTATATTTAACTTTGTAGTGGTAGGACTCTTAGCAGAGTCCGCCTGGGGAAGTACCACACCTTTGCCAAATATTCTACCGCCAAGCAGTAATGTGCAAACTTTACTGTGTTCCGGTTTGAAGGGCAATGATTCCAGAGAAATTACAGGGCTTAGAGACATAATATCTTAGATCTCTGGGTGACGAGCGCAGTGCAGTGCTAGGTAATGATTTGGACTATCATGTTTCAATAGCTGCGTGTTACTGTGCTGTTATGTGGCAGGCATGTTGCTTACCATCAGGCACATGACCTGCTCGTCTCGTCACTCTATGCTATAAAAAAAAAAAATATTATCTATTCCATGGTTGAAGCTAGACTTCTTAGCACCAGGTATAAAGAGAAGACGCATCAAATTATTTGGTGCGTTAATATAGTATACAGACATGTTTTACTTACTAGCTACGCCCCTGTGATTTAAATTTAACCCATGACTGAACAACCATTAACATTACTGGTATAAAAGCCTTTATACAAGTATTATTAATAATGTAGCAACTGGATAAGCAGCCATCTAAATAATCCCACTGATGGGACTTGGGGCGTTCTTTGACAAGGAAAGATACCAAGCCATAATCCACCACGCTGGCCCAGAGTGACAGATGACGCATGACTTTGAAAAATTCTAGATTCAAACCGGTTTCCTCACAATGTTTTCCATCGCTTTTAAAACCAATGGTGGACAAAATTATTTCTTGCACCTCAAAAGATACTCAGAAGTGCAGTCGAGATCAAATCTAAGACGTCACGATTGTCTCTTGTCTGAAACCACTGCCTACTTATTTTTTCACTACCTTGTTTTCTAGTATTTTTAGATAGGTACTCGCCTTTTTACCCGACTGCGCGACGCAAAGGAGTGGTAATGTGTTTAACAGTCTATGTATGTATGTATTTACGATAGTTTTTTTTAGATGTTTTTTTTAAATGCAACAAATATAACCAAATATATTTCGCATAGACCGGGTACTATTTTTTCGTTACTTATTCTAGCACGCTCCAGACAAAAGATTTAAGACCTAGATCGAAATTCATTTTCTGATCTCGATGCTGGAATTGGAATATTTCCCTGTGAATTAAGCCCAAAAAGCAAACGAAAGCATAAATCGAGCGGCATACCTGCATACAAATCGGTGCAAATCTAGAAATCGCTCACTATTCCCAGCCGTAACATTTGCACTCGCAAATCGCAAACCAAACGATTGCCGAAGGCTTTAGTGCTAACGCTATTGCCAAACCTTGATTTAGCTTCGTACGCTTGTAGATAATTGCCACGTGACCTCTAAAGGTCAAAAGGTAAAGATAAGAGCTTATTTCAGAACTTTTGAATTACAAATTATATGAAACCTTATAACTGCCTGCTCCCTACAGTTTTACCTACTATCAAGAATAATTATCTAAGAATTTAATAAAACAAAACTAAATTAAACTGTTGAGTAGAACGTGGGGAATAGTAAAACTTATCTGAATTTATAATATTGAATTTGTAACAAAAGTTATCTCTAACATATATTTATTTTTATTTTATTAACAAAACTTAATGACAAAAATAACTAACTTCTAACACTAAGCGTGATCAAGCCCACTACTGGTCGGAAGCCTGCCCCTTTCCACGCTTAATGGCAAAAAATACAACTTGTTTTAAAATGTCACTTACACTTTTATTTTATTTAAAACTAGCTTTAACCCGTGGCCTCGCTCGTTATCTGTAAGTTTCTTATGACAGGTTCCCACTTTGATAAGTACCACGACTGTCGAATAATTACTTAAATAACTATAATCCTTAAATGCCCTTAACGTTTTATCCATGTGTTTATGTAAAACTTCCATCCAAACTTCAAAACATAACTTGATTTATATTTAAATATTTAGGGATTGAATTAAAAAAAAACGCTACATTTTGGCCGTACTTAATTCGTTCAAAATTACACGCAAATATATCAAACGACATTAAAAGTTTCGTACAAATTATCATGCTTTATTTCACCCCTTTGGTGTTGTATTTAGGAAATATATATGCTGTAATATATCAATTGATTCGAAATTACATGCAAATATGTCCAAGGAATAAAAAGTTTCATACAATCATTCATCCCATATTTTACCCCCTTGGGGGTCGAATTTCGAAAAATCCTTCCTTAGTGGGTGCCTACCTTTAATCCGCGGCTTTGCCCGCGTTCGGTAAGTTTTTTGTTGTAGATTTATATTTGATCGTCAATGAACGTCAATAACTTAAATTATGATCGTCTATAATAGTCCTAAGGGTAACATTAATTCCCTATTTTACCATTTCAGGGGTAAATTTTCGAAAACTCACGTTGTAATACGTAAGTCATTATTTTTGCCATAATCAATTATGCAATGACGCAATGTCGCCTGAAGTTAAGTGATGATGCTATAAGTTTTGTTTTATCACTATGTTCTCCGTCTTTCATTTCCTGTTATTATTGATTCCCTAGAAGAAGCAGTGATAAAGCCGCAATTTATTGCACTCTGTATAAGTCCTTAGATTTTTGTAATCACTATATTTTTTGGTGTACAGAATAAAGTGTTATATTATGTTTGTCTCTACTTCCTTCTTGTGCTATCAGACAAAAAGTTTTGCGATGATTTTGATACAGTATCTACCTTTAATTTTGATTAATGCAAAATAAGAAAAGGAAGATGTTGTTGACTCAAAGGCTACTAAATAATCGCGTTCATTTTTTCTTGCTACTCTACTCGCTGGCTTGTTTTGTCACTCATACTTCTTAAGTCTCGTTTTCTTTTCACTGACGTCTAAGACCATTTTTAACGCTAAAACATGTTAGAACGCAATAGGCTCAAATACGAAATATTTCATTTTAAGTTTCCGTCTTACATGGTTATATGATAGGCACATGAAATATAGTAATGGTAGGTCTCTTTACAATATCCGCCTGGAGAAACACCACATACTTACTAGTTATTCTACATACATAATATAGTCGACAAGCAGTAATGTATACGTCACTGTGTCCCGGTTTGAAAAGCATAGCTTCTAGATAAATAACAGGGCAAATATTTATTTAGCTCACCTTAAAACTCTTCCTGATCCAAAAAAGTTGCCTTTGTAAATGGGATTTTATTTCCAGTATCGATTAGTAACAATGCTATTAGAATAACCATTATGTAATGTCTATAAACGATCCAATTGTGGTAAGTCTCTACTCCGACTCCTGGGCCATAGTTAAGGTTAATAGCTATCATTCGCTAACGAACTTGCGGTCTAAAGCTAGTTTCTGATGTAAATTGCCTAATTTTACACTCAATAATGTGTACTATTGTATTTATTGTACTCGTTAAATATCTAATACAGGGTTAATCTTGAGCTCAATGCGGCTTATTGTATATCATATTACTTTATGCTACCATTTATTATAAGAATAGTTTTCACTAGCAGTTTATTCAGTAAAAGAGCATTTCTCAGAAAAAGTAAACGAACGTCTTTAGGAATATTTTTTTAGAAATACTTCTTTACTATAGAAATATCATCTAACTGCCATTGAAAGTCCGCTAAAATTAGTCGAGCTGTTTCAAAGATTACTCGAAACAAACAAACACGACATTTCGAAACAAACACAACGAAACCTTTTTAATGCGTTTATATTAATTATGTTTTTTTTTTATATTTGATTACTGTAATAAATTACATAAGTAACAAATTAACACTTTACTGATGAACAAAAACAAGTTTAATAAATTCTACTGACTATTTATGCGTGTCTGTCAAATGCATGGTGAACGTAATGTTTTTTATTGATTTCATGAAATTGAATGCATGATTTAAAAAAAATACTAGCATTATGCACTCCTTCTCTAAATGTATAAACTAAAAGTGTGTAATTACTTCTCCGTCCACGCAATTATCGTAAAACTAGTACAAAGTTTTTGCTTCACGGAATTTTTTTCTGTAAATTAATATACCTAAAGATTATTTTTACATCGTTCGCTTAAAACTTTACAAGTTTTAATGCAATATAGTGAATTACCTCACGGAGGGACGTCACAAGTCGCCATTAACTCCGGCGAGGAGCTAAATTGTCCTTTATTTGCTGAATTAGCGCCAACTTGTTCTTGGACCCGCTCGTATCGCTCTGGCTTAGACTTATTAATCGTTTTAATAGTTGGAAAGTACAGTAAAAGCATAGTTTTCTATTTTTATTTACTAATAAACCGATGTAAAGTACATCGGTTTTGGCTGCCATAACAAGAAATTCGACAAAACGTATTTTCAGGGCAACTCACGCTATTACTTTGGATAAATGTGGACTGTGATTTTATGAGTTTAAAATTAATTTCGTAGTAAGAACTTTTAAACTGTGAAACACGTTGATTGAGCTGATTTTCCCTTATCGAAACAATCTGGGCGTTTTCGTTTCGAGAGGAAATCGCTTTTCTTTTCTAGGTAGGCGCACTCTGTCGCACTTCGTCAATTAATGTCGATAAGACGACAAGCAAAACCTATGGTGTAGGTATTACTTTTGGAAGTTCACTTCAGATGGCTTCTTATACTAGCTAGAGAAACATTAATTAAATAATGTTAAATAAAGTGAGTGTCAACTATGACTTTTTTGTCAATCGTATGATTTATGGGTCCAATTATCTGAAATACATTTCTGAATTTTAATTATTTTTTAATAGAGAATAGAAAATGTCAGAAATTTCAAATAGGTACAAGGTACAAAGTATACAGTATTTATCAAATAGTTAATATTGTATTCGTATTACTAATCAGAAAAACTTTTGTTTTTTTATCATTATGAACAGAATTAAAAACATATTCAAGTAGAATTTTATTCCGCCACAGATTGTCAAACGTATATAAAAAAACAAACATGCTTCTAATCTCCAAACCGATCGTTTTTTCCACAAAGTCATTAAGAAAACCAGCAATCGCAGTCCATTTCGCATTCACGCGTCTCATTGAAACGCAAAGCGATTCTATCGAGTCTTGAAACTCGAATATGGGGAAGGATCGAGCGCGAATTGAAATTGAAGAATATCGAATCTATAAAAACAATTTTCGTTCTCAGCATGTTGATATAGGGAGGGGGTACTGTTCGACACCATTTCGTCGGGAAATGCGCGAATGTGATACGTGACTTGGAGTCGGGCGAGATTAGATCGATGTTGGACCTGCTGAGCTTAGTATCAATTACAGAACACGATGCGATATTACATTCATAATGCAAGACATAACCTCATAAATAGGCTTTTTTACTCGTTTTGAATGATTCCTGCTGGTCTACTACGAAAACAACCTCCAAATAATCGGATCCGACTGACAGCTGTCCGGATAATCGGTAAGGTAATTAAATGCTTTCGGAGTAAGGTTTACGACACAAAAACTGTCAAATCTTTGTCGGTTGGAATTCGGATTGAACGAAACGCCCGATCCGATCAACCGACTGATTGTGTTTCGTGGTACGAAACGTCCATAAGTTCGGCCAATATATCGTTTATCAGACTTTGTAGTAGACCTGCTGACCATTAAAGTCAGTGGTAGTTGGGATTATGACTGGGCCAAAAATATACCATTCCAATTAGTCCGTCACTTGACGGACAAATTATGGAAAAATATGACCCAAATATTTTTTGTTTTATTCGTTTTTTTTAATCCAAAAATGTATTTAGGTCATCAAATTTTCGGAGTGTGGAGTTGTGACCTAACTTTCACAAAAAAATTGTACCTTGTGTAAAGTGACGTCACTAAAAAGTTTTAAGCACTGTATTTTATACTATGAAATCGTGCGCAGCGCATACTCAACAACAAACTGGTTCTGTTTTAAACTATCGTGTTTGTTCACCAGATCCTCAGCTCCGTGGAATTTATTGTGGTTAAATGGTGGAGCAAGTCCCCTGTATTTCGGTGTAGTTTCGAAGTTGTGTCTTTTCGAAGTCATGTGCGTGATACTTCTACCTTAAAACGGTGAATGAAAACGACGACATGTTCCTAGGTACCTATCTTCCAAGGTCATGCGTCCTGCGTCAACCTGCACTGGGCCAACGTGGTGTATTATGGCTTCAAATCGCCCTTTGCAGAAGAAAGCCCCGAGTCCCAGTAGTAGGAACACTTAGTAGACTGCAAGCATAATATAATTATGTTTATGCTCAAACGAAAGCTATCAGGTATTAAAAAAACAAAACATTACGAAATATTGTAGTTTGTAAACAACATGCTCCTTATTTGTACGACTAAATAATCGCATCATATAAAAACCCTCCACTAAGTTGTGCTGAGTGAGAACTTAGTCGCAATCTCCACGGTTGCTGGTGGGAAGACTTTCCAGACAGACCTTTATAGCAGAAGTTTAAAAATAATGTAAGATGTATTTATTTTTCAATTGTGCTCTGTTTTATGTACATCGTCACTCCATTGAGTTTCAGTGCATCTTCTACCACATTCAGTATAGGATGCTGTTCGCTATGTTCAACAGTGGACTAGCATAATGCAATTTTTTATTCATAACATTTTGTACTTGACCACCATCTCGCCTGAAGTTAAGCTACGTCTACGATGCACGCTCCATCGTTAACCCGCATTGGGCCAGCGTGGTGGTTTTCAGCCCGAACTCTTCTTGCGAAAGAAGGCCTCAAGTCCCAGCAGTGCAAATACCTATTTAATATGTTGCTAGTGCATCATCATTAGTTTATCTTAATCCTCCATGAGAGATGGTTTTCTGTAATACGCCGCTTAATCGTATTCTTTTGTTCTCTATACAAAATACCAACAATATAAAACGTATTGTCCACACAGCGTGACATAACGCGACCTCTCATGCGTGTCGGAAACGCAACTAAAAGACCTAAAAGTTGGACTGTACACGAAAAGTGCATTTCGCTTAGCCTCCAACTAGCAGCATGGGAATTGAAAGAAACTGAGATGGAAATTTGTATCTACTTTTTGCTGTAGGTTATTTTTTATATTTGTAATTGATTGTGAATAGACTAGGTGGTTAATTAATTCTTTGAAGTTAAATTTTACTTTCATGTTATTTTATGGCTTGTATAGTAAAATATTTCTGTTCGTTTGTCTGTTTATAATCTATACTTTCAAACTAGTAATATATTTCGGGTTTCATAAAATATTGCTACTCGTATTGGGTTGATACCGACTAACAAATATTTTTAATATTTTACCTTTGCCACGAACCGAGGACATAAAAATAAAATCAACTCTGCATGCTTTCGTAAAAGCTATAAAAATAAAATTTATGGCCGTCGCTACTGTCAAAATACGAATGTATGAGTATGCATGGGAAATCGGACGCGTTTTCTTCAGTAAATTTTAATGTCCTGTTTGAATTCATAGAATGTGTTTTCCGCATAAGAAGATATCCTTTCATAAAATTAATATTATTAAAAATGGTTGTCTGTAAAGTGGGTTTACTGACGATAGTTAAACGTGACAACGTCTTAAGAATATACTGATGGAATGGTACTGATGACGTCATGCGGCGAGGTAACGGCGGTAACGGCACATGACGTCATGTTTTGCGGGCGTGCAGCCGGCTTCATCGAATTATAAGACGTTATCAGGTTATCACGTCAAAAATTAATATAAGTTACGACTGGTCTAAGTTATGGCTGGTCTAGTCGGGAGAACGGCGCCTGCCGATCCGGAGACCCCGGGTTCAAACCCCACACGCACCACTGTCTTATCGAAGTCACGTGCGAAATACCGCTAACTTAAAACGGTGAAGGAAAACATCGTGAGGAAACAGACATGTACCTAGAATCTTTCGAAGTCATGTGTCATTCACCAACCCGCACTGGGCCAGCGTGGTGGATTATGGCCTTAACTCGCTCCTTGCGAGAGAAGGCCCCGAGTCCCAGCAGTGGGAACATTTAGTGTGCTGTTGATGATGACTATTAATATTCCCATATTTTGTTCATATATTATTATAGTATTGTTAGCTTGATGGGCACTTTGGGGCAAGAAGTTGTCGACGACGGTGTGCAGTAAGTTGGCAAATATTTGTAGGTATTATCTACATAATGAGTAGCGGCTCGTTCCGGCTTCGCTCGGATCATAACCTAGACACTGTCTGCAGCGCCATCTGCCGGGCTTATTTGTGAATGTAAATCATCCTCGAATCCACTTGCACCTACACACACAAAAAAACATTCAAATCGGTCCCGCTGTTCAGGAGGAGTTCGATGTCAAATGATTAAATTACTAAAATGGCTATTAAAAAATAAGGGTTAGGGATAAGAGGGTAAAAATTTAGAGTCGTATGTATTTTTTGATGCAACATTATAAAAAATAAAAACAAATTTTTTTGTCCAAAAATTAAATTTAAAAAAAAATTAAGGGTGAACAATCCTTATCACTTAGGGGTATTAAAAATATATAGTATCCGATTCTCAGACCTACTGAATATGTATACAACATTTGGTCAAAATCAGTAAAGCCGTTTCGGAGGAGTAAGGTAACTAACACTGTGACACGAACATTTTATATGTAAGACGAGAATTTTATAAATAAGATTACCTACTAGTACCTACCTGTTAGACTTGGTTGGCACCATCTTCAAATAGATGAGCGGGTATTGCTTTCAACAATTTTATTACATTCATTTATTTTTTGCTTTTAAGTCCCTGTTTGTGGTTTTGAAGCCGGTTTGTTTAAACTGACTTGTTCGTTTATTTTAGTTGACATAATTGTTGTTTTTTTATGCTATGACTCATTAACAAAATTATCCTGAGCAAAACAAAATTGAAATCTATGGTAACGAGTATCCTACTATTCTGTCAATATTATAAATGTCTACGTTTGGTGGATGTTTGGATATTTGCTGCTGAATCGTGAGGGAACGTCTGAACAGATTACATTGAAACACAGATTAAAATAGTCTGGAATAACTTAACAAAAGAAGCCTCTTTTCCCGAAACAAACAACGGAAATCGGAGCTACGCGGATGAGACCGCGGGGCGTCGCTAGTTACTATATAAATATGTGTGCTTGTGTGCACTTCCCTGCCCATTTCCCTTGATGTCAAGCAATGATACGGTACTTAATGGAGCTGGAGCGTAGTCATTTTGATTTCCGATCGGCTGAATTACCTGCTCTCGACTTTAAGACAAAAGACTTAAACTATCGGAAAACCCCTGCCTGAGTGGATGTGCCACAGCCTAGATGTTCTTATCACAATTTTTTTAGTTCCAATCTTTTTCGTTTTCGTCATGGCTTCCATTCGGTAATGCTACCGTAATTTCGCCAGCGTCTAACGTTTGAACGTTGAGAGTGTCTTGGTTCTATCTATGTTTTTAATTCAGGTGATCAGTCTTCTATTTTCTTCAAAGCTCCTGAGAATTATGAGGTTAATTGCCAGAAAACGTTCCAATCTTTAATCCCAATATTATTTTAAATGTGAAAGTTTAGATTTTAGGATGTTTGTTGCTGAGTCACATCGTAAGTTAGCCTGGAATAGCACAATATAATACAGTGCAACTTAAGTATCAACCCAAAAACAGAAAAAGTTCTTTAAGAAATAGTTATTTTCTTTATGAATACAACATATAGAATTACACATATTTATCAACATAGATATTTTTTTAATTAAATCCAACTAATATTGTAAACGTGAAATTTTGTATGTACATAATATTACTCTCTCGTAAATATTTCAGGGTTTAAATTAAATTTGATACACAGATACCTATATAATGGCACATTGGAATAGCACATTGGAATTTTATTTTGGAGAAAAGTATATTGGACAGAGATAAGTTAGCCTACTTCCCGGGATTATGGAATCACTATTCAGCTCTCGCGCATCATCTCGCTTTTATGGTGTACTCGTACTTGTCACAATAGCAATAGCAAAATGGCACAACTGCTATATCGAGCACAGTTAGGATAATGACTGAGTCAAAGTTATATAATTCTTATTAGTCCTTGAGGTACATCAAGAAAAAATACGTCACGCCATCATGAAAATCGTACTAAGAAGTGACGTCACTCGAAATTTTTAGGCACTATAAATATCTTCATATGTTTTTATGTATGATACAAAAGAACAAATACATGTTCGATATTTGTTAACTATCTAACTGACGGGATACTTTTGAAGTGAAAACTTCTTTTGGCACGCCTATACAGATTTTTCATGGGCTGTGAAATGAATTCTACCGTCACGCTCGGATATGATACGAAATCATCAGGTAAACTCGGGACCATAGCCATTGGCTATCAAATGCGTCATCCAATGGGAAATGCTAAAAGGGCGTGGCCTGCCCATCATGGCACGGCCATCTAGAAATGCGTCAGCCAATGGGAAATTCTGGTGCATTTCTAGATGGTCATGCTGTAACCTTTTTTTTCCTTCCCCGTAAATCGGAACGCATCGACTCTCTATGCGGCCGAGCGATTAACGGACATCACTAAAAAAAGTCGGTTCGCTTACCGCGTCCCTACGGGAAGTTTTGAAAGCGTTCTTTTTTTCCGACCGGCGTGGCGAGTGGTCGATTTCGTTCTCTGGTGCGTGAGTGGTTGAATTTGAAGATTTTGTGACGTGTCCCGAGGCTAACGCGGCGAGGCGAGACGGCGAGGTGTCGCCGGCCAGCGTCGGCGCCCGGCGGCCATCCGCGTCGTGCGCGTGGGAGGGCCTGTCTTAAGCGTCTCTAATTGAACACACCTTCCTAATATATCACTTCATTTTTATACATTCGACTTACCCCTGTAAGTCGAATGTATAAAAATGTACCGAGAGGCCGCGTGGCAGGCGGGTGTCTGACGAACACGTTGTTAATTTTGTTTGTTCTTTTGTAGGAGGTGTTTTGTTGTGGTTGGTGAGCTGTGTTGGGGAGGCCCCCGGTTGTTGGAGACGTCCTGGTGTGTGGTGTGGTGGTGTCTGGCGGTTTTCCCGGGCTGCGCCCAGTTCGGCGGTCGACCCCGAGCTCGTGCCTCGTGGCCGGGACAACGCTCGCCAGAACCCGACAGGTTTTTGGGTAGTGAAGAGTGGTGGAAGTTGAAATGGAGAGTGGGGCCTATTTGGCAGGCCAGGTCATGGGCCGTGGTTGAGTAGGGTGGTTTCGGGGGGAACGTGAGACCGCTATAGGTTAGGAACTATCGTAGTAATCCTACCATACCCGCCGTCCCGAATTTTACAAGGGTCACCTCCGGATGTTTTCCTGAGCATTAGCTCCCTGAGGCAGGACGGTAATATCCCAGGTCAGTCTCTCCGACTTGACCGAACTGAAGGTGTATGGTTTTACTCACCATGTTTTCCATGCTTTGAGCAAACCGGGATCTGGGAAGCCGAGTAAGCTATAGGGCATAACATTACAGTGGTCCATTTCCCCCCGAGGAGTTAAGTGTCCTGAAAGTGTCCGGCCGAGGTCGGTTAATAAAGGTCAGGTTTCTGACCTAGATAATAAATAAATTTCTATGTTCTATAACATATACTTTTTCCTGCTGTTGCGGTTAAACGTTATTTTCATAGGAGCTTACAGTAGTAATTACCTAATAATTTTCCCGGGTCACCGCTAGTGTCTAGTTAGTGTACTTTCGGTTATCGCTCATGTAAACACTATAAAGTTTAATCCAGAGAGACACAAGTCTAGAATTGTCCAGGGGTGGCTATACGTTGGATACCATACTTCCTGTAAGTGACTGAGAGTCAGTCATAATCTGACGGATTGTTCCTTCCGTACTTGAATATTGTCTTTGTCCGTGGATATAATATCATTAAGGAGCTATTGTAAACCTGATTGTATCTAGAGTGTACTAAAGTTAGTTTAACGTTCAACACTTAGCGCGTTGAAACTGACTTGGTATTTGTCGGTTGTTATCATATTATCAATAGGATATGATAAACCTTATTGTATCTAGAGTGTACTAAAGTTAGTTTAACGTTCAACACTTAGCGCATTGAAGCTGACGTTGTACTTGTAATTTGTAATGTTGTCTTTTACCTTACTTAATCTACTATAAATATAGTTATAAATTTCTTGGTCTTACACCAATTACCTAATAATGTTATTTCAACGGTTTATTCTTAGTGCGTGGGAACTGACTTTGTACTTGTAATTTGTGGTTTGGTCACTTACCATACTTAGTCAACTGGATTTATAGTTATAAATTCCACGGTCTTACCCCATACTGATGAAGGCCTATTGCCCCTTTTATTTTGGTTGATCTTGTCAGTTCTCGGTAACAGTATAGGTTCCTGGCTGTAAGGAGGGGTTAATTTTTGCCCAATTACTTATCTAACCTAACCGGGGAGTTTTGCCTTTGCTGAACCCCTCTCTAACCTAGGGTGGTATTCGGAATTTACCCATCTTTACTAAAGGACCCTGTACTGGGAATAACCAAATTTTAATTTAGAGGTTGTCGAGGAATTCTTCAAATTCCTTTTTTTTGGTCTTTTGAAGGAACAGTAACTCAACGATCAACCCCTGGCCTTTTACCCTTTTTAGTATTGATGTATGCCTTTGTGTCCTATCAATAAACGCTTGAAAAAGTCTTACTTTTTTATTTTATACTTAAACATTAACTATTTTTCCGGGGAGGTTTGGGAATTCAATTTTCACCAATTGAGTTCACAACCCTTGACCCCCGGATACCCTTACAATGCCATGATGACCAGGCCACACTCTCCGGTTACACCCGTGTAGTTTCCAAAGTAAGCTATCAGTTATAAGCTAGTAGTTATAAGTTTTCACTTCTATCGGCAGTTCCTATGACTGCCAATTTTTTTTTTTAGTCATCAAGCTCACTCTTGTAATACCTACTCTGAAAACATCATTCAAACCAACGCTCAATCTGTAGACACATTTCTTAGAGTTGAAAGAAAAAACAAACTAGGAATCGCTTTTCATTTAAAATAACATGAAAGGGCAGAAAAACGTAAGAAGAGTAGTACAAAATCGGATGAAATAAATAACTCGTCAATTGTTTTTGATTCCAGAGTGGAGCTTCGAACCGCAGAAACGAAAACACGTTTAACATAGAGTTCAATGGTTATTTTGTCCGTTTAAACTCCCTCTAACTGGTACGGAATAACAGACTCTAGTACTTTTCTTTAAAAGTTCTAAGTAAATAATCTTGTTTCGCAAAGAGAAGGGATTCTTTTACTACTAGACATAGAAGTTTTTACGATACTCTGAGTTTTCTTTGACTTTAACTACAGCATTTAAGAACATAATAATATGTACTCGCAGATACTCAAATGAGCTTTAAAATAATTTATTTCAGTTAACAATTTATCAGATAATTTACATGCTAACTAAAAGCACTTAACATCATAAAAGTCTACTTACAAACTAACAATCATACAAAAATAAGTGTTAGGGTTGTAATATTTCCTGCCTCAAATCTAAAATTCAGATAATATTAGCTTTTTGTTTTAAAATAGTTTGGTGAGAGCAAAGACGTGCGCTTGATGGTAAGCAACATGCCTGTCCATAACAGTGACATACAGCTACTGGAATATGAAGAACCCAAATCATTACTTAGTGCACTGCACTGCTAGTAATCACTGCACTGCGCTCGTGACACAGAGATATAAGGTGTTTTCTATCCATGCCCTGTAATTTCACTGGAAATATTGTTATTAAAACCAAAACATAGTAATAATTTTACTGGCGTCGTGGCTTAGTGGGTAGTAGCTCTGCCTGCAAAGCGGAAGGTCGTGGGTTCGATTCCCACCCAGTGTAAATATTTGTGTGATAAATTCAAATGTTTACACTGTGTATGAGTGTTTCTATATATAATCTTCTTCTTCTTCTCCAGTCGGGCACTCTGATGGTCGTGGTTATGTGTGGGTCCTGTTGAATGACGGCTCTTGCTATGCGTCTCCATTTTGCTCTATTGGAGGCATTGTGGTCAGTCATGGTGGATGGAGTGAGAGATTTGATGAGGTCTGTCTCCATCTGGTTGGAGAGCGCCCGCGGGATCTCTTTCCCTCCATTCTGCCCTGCACTACGAGACGCTCCATGGAGTCTTCATTTCGGGTTATGTGCCCAAAGAACTTCAGTATTCTGTAACACTTTTTTTTCCGTAATTCGGAACGCGACTCTTTCGTCGGCTAGCGGAGCAAAACGTCCCCTCCCTAGTTAATAATCGTTGGTTTTTTACCGCAACACTAGCTGGTTTTTGACAGCGGAAGGGAAGTGAGCGGCCATTTGTTTTTCTTGTCACGGGCGGCGGTCTCGGACTGCCGCTCCGTTATTAATTAATTATGGTATCTGGTGCGTGAGTGGTTGACTTGGAAGATTTTGGTGAGTTATGTGCTGTGATTTTGCTTGTTCGATCGTCGATCGATCGATTGTTCGTGTCGCAGAAAAGTGAAAACGTGTTTTTTTCTAGTGACGTGTCCCGTGGCGACCGCCGTCCAAGCGAGGGCTTTGGCTTGCGCGTGAGGGCCTGTCTTAAGCGTTTGAGTGAACCTCCTCTCTAAGGGGTAAGTCGAATGTATAAAATGTACCGAGAGGCCGCATGGCAGGCGGGTGTCTGACGAACACGTTGTTTATTTCGTTTGTTCTTTTGTAGGAGGTGCTTGGGGGAGCCGACCGGTTTTGTTGGCGTCCGGTTGGGGTGGTGTCTGGCGGTTTTGGCCGGGTTTCCTGTCCCGGGCTGCGCCCAGTTCGGCGGTCGACCCCGAGCTCGTGCCTCGTGGCCGGGACAGCGCTCGCCAGAACCCGACAGAACCCGACAGGTTTTTGTTTAGTGAAGAGTGGTGGAAGGTGAAATGGAGAGTGGGGCCTATTTGTCAGGCCAGGTCATGGGCCGTGGTTGAATAGGGTTGTTTAGGGGGGATGTGAGACCGCTATAGGGTAGGAACTACCGTAGTAATCATACCATACCCGCCGTCCAGAATTTTCCAAGGGTCACCTCCGGATGTTTTCCTGAGCATTAGCTCCCTGAGGCAGGACGGTAATATCCCAGGTCAGTCTCTCCGACTTGACCGAACTGAAGGTGTATGGTTTTACTCACCATGTTTTCCATGCTTTGAGCAAACCGGGATCTGGGAAGCCGAGTAAGCTATAGGGTATAACATTACAGTGGTCCATTCCTCCCGAGGAGTTAAGTGTCCTGAAAGTGTCCGGCCGTGGTCGGTTAATAAAGGTCAGGTTTCTGACCTAGATAATAAATAAATTTCTATGTTCTATAACATATACTTTTTCCTGCTGTTGCGGTTAAACGTTATTTTCATAGGAGCTTACAGTAGTTAATTACCTAATAATTTTCCCGGGTCACCGCTAGTGTCTAGTTAGTGTACTTTCGGTTATCGCTCATGTAAACACTATAAAGTTTAATCCAGAGAGACACAAGTCTAGAATTTTCCAGGGGTGGCTATACGTTGGATACCATACTTCCTGTAAGGGACTGAGAGTCAGTCATAATCTGACGGATTGTTTCCTCCGTACTTGAAGGTTGTATTTGTCCGTGGATATAATATCATTAAGGAGCTATTGTAAACCTTATTGTATCTAGAGTGTACCAAAGTTAGTTTAACGTTCAACACTTAGCGCGTTGAAACTGACTTGGTACTTGTCTGTTGTTATCATATTATCAATAGGATATGATAAACCTTATTGTATCTAGAGTGTTCTAAAGTTAGTTTAACGTTCAACACTTAGCGCGTTGAAGCTGACGTTGTACTTGTAATTGGTAATTTTATTCTCTTACCTTACTTAATCTACTAAATTTATAGTTATAAATTCCATGGTCTTACACCATACTGATGAAGGCCTATTGCCCCTTTTATTTTGGTTGATATTGTCAGTTCTCGGTAACAGTATAGGTTCCTGGCTGTAAGGAGAGGTTAATTTTTGCCCAAGTACTTATCTAACCTAACCGGGGAGTTTTGCCTTTGCTGAACCCCTCTCTAACCTAGGGTGGTATTCGGAATTTACCCATCTTTACGAAAGGACCCTGTACTGGGAATAACCAAATTTTAATTTAGAGGTTGTCGAGGAATTCCTCAAATTTTTTTTTTGTTTTTTGAAGGAACAGTAACTCAACGATCAACCCCTGGCCTTTTACCCTTTTTATTATTGATGTATGCCTTGGTTTCCTATCAATAAACGCTTGAAAAAGTCTTAATTTTTTATTTTATACTTAAACTTTAACTTTTTTCCGGGGAGGTTTGAGAATTCAATTTTCACCAATTGAGTTCTCAACCATAACACCCCGGATAACCTTACAATTCGTATTTGCACAGTCAACGACATTGTATGTATTTAAAACTATACAAGTATAATATCAGCCATCTGGCCACCATAGTACAAGCTTTGCTTAGTTTGGGGTCAGATGGTGATGTGTGCGAATTGACTACCAAAAAAAAAAAAAAGTACTGCTTGACGGTAGAATAACTGGAGTACTTCCATAGGTAGACTCTGCGAAGAGTCCTACCACTACATAAGGTATGTAGCTACGTGAACATGAAGAGTTGAAATTACTGCCTACCACAGCGCTGCGCTTGAGGCCCGGTGATATAAGATGATTTATATCTACCGTGTAGTTTATCTGGAAACATTTCCTTTGTATTTGCCGGGCCACAATAATGTTTGCATATTCGTGCTTGGCCGTAAAATGTGACAAAGGTGTGGCGCTTTCCCGGGCGGACTTTACAAATAATAGTCCAACTACAACGTCTCTATTCTATTTTGGGAGTAAGGACGCGTTAGCATGCATTTTTGTTACGCTAATTTATATTCGCTAACACAACTATTTCCTGAGACAAGTAATCAAACATTGATTCGTTAGAAAATAAAGACCACCATTTTCGTTTTAGCACGTGATGTGATGTGTGGATGTGTCAAATAATATCAACGATATTTTATCTTACCCTTAGAGCGGTTTCACACTACGTCCGATCCGAATCCGATCCGAACCCCAACCGAACCCGTGAAAACATGGATCTAGAAAACTCGGACCGACGGTTTCGCACTACATCCGATCCGATATACAATAAACTGCCGAATTACCTGAAAAAATGATTGAATTAAAATTTATTTGATTGAATGCAAATATTACCGTTTTATTTAATGTCTAAAGAATATATTGGAGAATAAATGGTTTTACAAACAATAAGACTTTTTTCAAGACAATTTTGATGAAAAGACGTTCCGTTGCTCTTTTGCCATGCCATGAATGATTCAATTCGGACGCAGTGCGGGGAGCGTTCATAATACAAATAATACTATGGCTACTTCGGTCCGTCAATTATCTATTCCAAAATGGAAATTCACGGATGACGGAGACAATTCGGATGACGAAAATCGGATCTAGTGCGTAAACTACCATACAAATTTGCTAGACGACAACTTCGGAAACTATTTTCACGGATTCGAATCGGATTCGGATCGGGCGTAGTGCGAAACCGGTCTTAGCCTAAGATACCGCTATACAACAACCTTCACCGAGCTGTTTATTGGATGAAAAATATTATACATTCAATGTAATACGTTGTGGTGGCTAGTGTGAGAGTCACGTAGGTAAATAATTAGTCGATCTCGAGTCCCGACAGCTAGTCACGATTTCGACAGTTACAGAGTGCAGTGGGTGCTGAAATTAAATGCCTATGTAGTAGTTGATATATGTGAGATAGAATAATATTAAACAGAACACTATTAAACAGAAGTTAACTATGAGATGAGATGTGTACAATTAGAAAGTTACAAAGTTATCATGTGTTCAAAGAATAAAAAGCTCCATACAAACTTTCATCCTTTATTTTACCCCTTTGAAGGTTGAATTTTGAAAAAACACTGCAATACGTAACTCATTATTTTGATTATGCTCAATTCAAGCGAAATTTGATGCGAATATGTTTAAGGAATAAACAGTTCCGTACAAACTTCCATCGCCTATGTCATACCCTTAGGGGTTGAATTTTGTAATGAGATTTGATTTAGCCAAAATAGTAAGTTATGGAATACAGTTTTTTGTTTCATTCAATCAATTTAACTAAAATGTTAAAAAAAATGTTATTCTTAAGAAATCGTTTTCTGAACTGAATTTTTTTAGACAACCCATTTGCAATATAATAGAATAGAAAACTCTTTATTAAAAAGCCACACACATACATACAAAAAACAAAATCACAAAAGAATCTTAAAGATAACTTATGCTAGACATTTTAATTGGCGGCCTTATCGCTTAGAGCGATCTCTTCCAGGCAACCGTGTACGGATAGGATATTTATTGTTATTATTACTGTACTGTTATTATTCCTGTACAGTAATGCGGCCTTAATATATAAAATATAAATTAAACAACAATTCGAATAGCTAATATCATACACTAACATTATATACCTAAGCTTAAAATTATATACTACTACAATAAAGAATATATTAAAATACACATACTAATAATGCAATATATTTGTTGAGATATTAAATTGAATATAGAATCCTTTTCATCCAATAACCAGCTCGGTGAAAGTCGTTTTGTATTTATTCTCTTTCTATCTAGTTTAATTTATCGATACTTATTCAAATAACATTAAAATATATTTTACGCTCTTAGAACTCTGCGTAAAATACCTAGTAACTGGTCAAAATCATCCACCATACACACATTGCATTGCTCCTTCTGTTTTTACAATTCACTAAGGTTATGAACTCTAAACCTTAGTAATACGTCTTTTGAATTATTTGATGTTCAGTCAGAGAATCAAGTAACTAGATTCAATAATATTTTGAGACGAGAAACGTGATACCTAAAAGGTTGCTTAAATTAATTTACAAGATAAACATATTGCTCAAAATTAAATTTGTATTTTTTCAAATCGTTATTAGCATTCAACGGGCGTTCATTTCAATGAAGTTTGAATATTAGCTTAAATTTACAAGAAAACAGCCGGTTTTTGAATGATATAAACTTTATTTTATCAATTAAAATAGAATTTTAAACAATTTATTATTAAGAGAAGACCAACGTTCAACGTACTGTGAGGAACGTGGCTCTACGTTCATTATTTCTACGTCCCTCGTCAAATACCTAAAGGTTGATTTAGAACATAGTAGAAGATTATAGAACAAAGTGTCATCAGAGAATGCGAACCCCCCAAAAAGAAGAAGTAAAAATAGAAAATTTGTATAGACTAGATGTAATTACAAGGATTAAAAAATGGCAGTCACAAGGAGTGCCCCACAGAAGTGAAAACTTAACTTAGAATTATAGTACTAAATAGTACTAATGTTGTACAATACGTCACCTATATAGCTGTTGATGATATTCTGCTGTTTCGAATATTGGTGATGTATTCTCACAGGAGTTTACTCTTCCAAAAAGCGTCTACACGTAATACAAATTACTTTTAAGACAAATTCTGTTCATTTATTTCACTAATTTATAGTTTTTTTTCTGCTGCCGCGAAAAATGTTTTGTTGATAACATTTACTTATGATTTGTTTTGTCAAAACTAACCTCACATTTTATAAAAAAATATATATATGTTTTTTTTTTGTTGAACCCATATTGGGTTCCGCGCCGCTTTACGGGTCTAACGCGCAAATCCCACTCCCACCAATCCCACCTCCGCTTCGATGCAACGTCGCTATGTCGCTGTATTAGCATGTTGGTGACGCGAAACCATAATATTTTCCCCTACCTAAAAATTGTAAGAAGAAATCTCTTCATTAGATAAAAAAAAGTTCATATCCTTAAAAAGATAGAAGGATAATAGGAAGAAGAAATTTTTAGTATGGACGCAAATCATTCATAGAAATCAATATAATCAGTCAACAATTTCTCACAGTACTTTTAGATTTCCAATTACAAGAATTAGGACCACGAAAAGAGAATTCCAAATATTGATAACTCGTAACTAAGTTATGAAAAACTGAATCTCGAAGTTGGAAAATTAATTTTCAAACCGCGCTCCAAGATAAATTGCACTTTGTTTCCCTTTCTTTAATCAAGTTACAATTGTTGCATTATAAACCTCGAACAAAATGGATTGTTCAAATTGAATTACATCCGAAATACTCACTTCCTTGCTGGTATTACAAATGTAAAATACGTTTGTTCATTTATTTTATCCTATACTAATATAATAAATGTCAGTGTATAGATGTTTATATATTTGGGTGTTTGTTTCTCAATCACGTCATAAATTTGTGATTTGGAACACAGATTATAGTCTGGAAGAACACATAGACTACTTTTTATCCCGGAGAAATAACGATAACGGGAACTAAGCGAGTAAAACCTCGAGGCGCGGCTAGTTTGATATAATTTTAAACATTTGTGTATAGACAAATCTCATCTGTAACAAAAAAATCAAATCAAAGTTTTAGTTAAGGCCGATTTAAACTGAACGAACATAGAGCTAGAGCTGGAACAAGAGCATTCTTGCTCGATCTTTTAGTGTAAACGAAAGATCGTTCTTAGCGTTTTCCATATTATATATTCCATAGAATCTTTGCGAACGCAAACAAAACAACGAAAGAATGCTCTACGTTTGTTTACACCAAATGAATTTGATACAGTGGGGATAGAATGAGCATTCGCTCGCGTCTGATGTAAATCGGCCTTTATGTTCCAAACTTCGAGCTATCAGCTTTTCACTAAATGCTTACCTACGCAAAATACATTTTTTTTTTCTAGATATTTGTGTATTTTTCTTTAGGCTGCTAATTAATTCACGAGATAGAGTGTGTCAACCACGAGTACTTTCCTTTGAAAACCAGACGATGAGAGAGTTTGTGTAAATTGTGTAAAGGCCGATTTACATCAGACGAGCGAATGCTCATTCTATCCCTACTGTATCAAATTCATTTGGTGTTAACAAACGTAGAACATTCTTTCGTTGTTTTGTTTGCGTTCGCAAAGATTCTATGGAATATCTAATACGGAAAACTCTAAGAACGAACTTTCGTTTACACTAAAAGATCGAGAAAGAATGCTCTTGTTCCATCTCTAGCTCTATGTTCGTTCAGTTTAAATCGGCCTTAAGACGTCAAGTAATTATATTAAAATTATAAATGTTAATGTTTGGATGTTTGTTGTTCAATCACGCCGTAGCGTCTGAACGTATTTGATTGAAATTTGGAACACAGTTAGATTATAAACGGGACGAATACATAGGCTACTTTTTATCCCAGGGAAATAAAGGGAACGGGAACTACGCAGGTAACACCGCTAGTTTGTATAATTTGACATAGAAAGAATTATTAAATAAAACGAATTATCGCGAAACCTCTAGAGATAGTGTAGATATAGTAGATATAGTGTAGTATAGTGGGGATATTCTATCAAAAATAACCAATGTAAGTTTCGTATTAATGCGCATCAAAAACAGAATTAAGAAAAAAGATATCAGGCACTAAAGGAAAAGCAAGGAAAAACAGTTAATGATTAAACTAAATTAGGTTTCGGTTGTTTAAACTTGCAGCGGAATAAATCTTGGTCGGTCAGAGTAGAGTTGGCACGTACCCTGGGTTTAATTGAGGGTTGTTTTAACGTGTGAAGCGTCCTCTGGTGGCAGTGCCAGGACATTCTTGGCAGGAGGACTGAAGCCGAACCGATAGTATGTGTCCTGAATACAACGTAGTCATTATACAATGTCTAATGGAGCTTGAAATCGTGACGACCAGTGATGTACAAAGTTACGCAAATCGTGTTTTCTAATGTAGCTCTTAAACTATCGTGAATTCAACTCATACCGAAAAGAAAACATTAAACAGGACTTTATTGTTAACTAAATTATTTTAAATTTTAACTAATAGCGCCTCGCGGCTTTCACCGCGTAGTTCCCGTTCTCATTATTTTCCCGGGATATAATCTATACTTCTATACTAATACTAGCTGACCCCGCAAACGTTGTTTTGCCTTAGTGAACAACCCTTGTCACTTAGGGGTATGAAAAATAGCTAGTAGCCGATTCTCATACCTACAGAATATGCATATAAAATTTAGTTTAAATCAGTAAAGCCGTTTCGGAGGAGTAAGGAAACAAACACTGTGACACGAGAATTTTATATATAAGATTATAAAGCTGAAGAGTTTGTTTGTTTGTTTGTATGTTTGTTTGTTTGTTTGTTTGAACGCTAGGATCTCGGGAACTACTGGTACGAATTGAAAGATTATTTCTTTGTTGGATAGTCCATTTATCGAGGAAGGCTATTTAACATTACGCTACTATCAACAGGAGTGGAGCATGAATGAAAAATGTAACAAAAACGGGGGAAAATATTGCTTTTTGAGAGCTTTCGTTGCGTGATAGTTTGTGTCAAACTTAAAGTTTGCGTCATTAGAACCGAACCGAATTTGTTCAAAATTTGAATTGGTACGACCAATTTTTGATAGATGGCGTAGCAACGCGCGCACGGATCAGCTAGTTTGATATAAAATCTTTGTGTTATCATAGAATAGATAATACAGATAGAACGGACACTCCCCACCCCCCGCCAGTTTCAAGCTTCCTACCCCGCAAGAACGCGAGAAGCACTCAACGAAGGGTTATATCGGACGATAATTTTCTATGAGAATACGACCATGATGCTGTATTATTTAACAAAATGGTACCAAATTTTTCGTCTATTATACGAAACAAGAATAAGAGATTTTTGATTTCATAAGAATTTCTACAAAGATTGAATCATTTTTATAAACTGTGCTACTGGTTTTAGAAGTACGCGCCAACACTGAAGTCCTGTGACGAAATTATTAAACTCGTTGTTTTTAAACTGCGGCTTTCGTTAATCGTTGTGAAATACGTCAGTGGCGCCAATAACGTATGGTAACGAGTGATGGCGCGGAATTTACGAAGTCACTAGTCACTAGTGTTGCCAATTTAGTGGATTTTTTTACTAAGATTGCTACTATTCAGATTTATTGATAAGTGATTATTTCTTAGCATTCAACCGACTCAAAAAAAAGAAACAGGTTCTATATTAGACTATCTGTACTTTTATGTGCGTCCATGTATATATTATGTCGGTCAATAGTGAACAATGAATATAGGATTTCATCTAGTAAGTAGTATGCTTATTTAAGATTTCGCAACAACCGTTCATTAAAACCAGTAAGAGGATACGAGTACATTGACTATTGGAATGGATAGTTCCAAAAAAAAATAACGATATTTTTAAACTTAAACTTATTCAGTAATTAACGGCTTTGACATTGACTTATAAACTTTACCGGTTCTAGTACTACCGGTACTACTACGATTTAGTTTCATTTTTAACCAACTTCAAAAAAGGAGACGGATCTCAATTCGTTTATATGTTTGTTACGTGATAGCTCCATTTATTGTGAAACAAAGGACATAAGCCCAAATCACATTGAAAAAACCCAGGTGCCACACCTGGGTTTTTTGATGTCCTGGGTTTGTGACCTCGGATTTTAAGTTATTAGTAATAATATTCTAAACTATCATCATCACCCGTTTGAGTGGCTAACCTGCGTTTTTTTGCCTGTAGAAGTTTTGTAAAAGTTCGTGTCAAAAGCTCGTTTTATGGAACAAAATATATTGTATAATTTGGTGTTAATGATATAAAAATAATATATACCGGCTGAGTCATAAAGATATATATCAAACAATGCACGAATATGCTTAGGTTCTTTTGGCCTTGGAATTCAAATTTAACGAGTGTAAGTAAAATAATTCATGATAATACGCTTATTTTTGGTAATGTACTTTGGACTTTGTATTCAATTATCAGTATGCTTACATCGCGGGTCAAATCTGGACAAGTACTAGCACAAGCACAGCACTAGCATAGGCCTGGGATATGAGGCGTACTTGAAGAGAGGTATATGCTAAGATTTTATGAAGATGATGATGATGATTACATCGGATTGCAAACAGTATTGGTGAACTTTAAAAAAAACGCCTACAAAACTACACTGAACATGTTAGCCACTAATTTGGGTTATGGGAGTGGTGTAATTTTTTTTCCTAAAATATATTTACATACAATTATTAGATATTTTTGAGATTAGATACAATTATTTTGTGCCGAGGTCAGGGTACGATTTGGGCCATGTCTCCTTTGGTGTTTCTTTTTTTGGTAAATCACAATTTTGAAATATGAAAACAAAACTAAAAATTAGTTTCGTTTATTTTTGTTCAAGTTTTTTATGATCGTCGTTAAAATTTGGTCAATTAAGTTTCTGAATTTAATTTGAAATTAAAACTGATTTTTGTTTATTCGGCGCAAATATGATTGTGATTTGAGTATAATAGACTCACTTACTATTCTCACAATTTACTTATTTAAAGTATTATGCGATCCTTACTATAATGCGAATAAATAAATCACTATTTATCAATATACAAAAGTAATATTTTTTAGGCAATTAGGAATAAATTAAATTCGGAACTAGCAACATTATCTTTCCGGCCAGTTCGTAGTTTGTTTACAAAATTGAATTGTAGTTTTGAGTTGAAAAATCATGTTCTTGTTTTTTACTGTGCTGACATGAGATGTAAATAATTAGTTTGTGCAGTGTATGATCTGCTATACCTAGTGAACTGTGATAACGCCTTTTAAGCAACTTATGAACGTTGTTGTACCTAATCTAATGTTCTGTGACTAGCCTACCTGTAATGAAATACGCGATATGTGGAGTGATTAATTAATATATTGTCAGAATAAAGTTTTCTCTTTGGGTAAGTGTACTTAACTAAAAATCAATTCGTCCATGGTACCTTTATTATCTATTTTGTTTAAAATCTTCTCCCTTCTGGTTGTTGATGAAAGTTATATTTACCTACATTAACGATCGAACACTAACTAGGTAATATTATAGGCCACTTAACAGAGGCAGTGAGGCAGGTGAACTCACGGGTCACAGCTATTCCATAAAATAATTTAGTAACACTAGATGACACGCACACATGCGTAAATGTGTTCGAACGACAAATGCGTAGTTGTGTGAGTGTAGGTATGTCAACTGCACCGTCTGTATAGATTTTAGGCCGAGTGTCCGGGGTGTGGTGTTATTATAAACAAAAATTGGTGGACAAGTCACACAAAACACCATCTGCCCTCAAAAGAAGCAAAGTAAATTGTACTATGGCGGCTAGATAGCTGATCTAATACTTCATCATCATCATCAGCCCACTAAATGTGACTTCGAAAGATTCTAGGTACATGTCGGTTTCCTCACGATGATTTCCTTCACCTCGTTTTAGTTAGCAGCATTACGCACATGACTTCGAAAAGACAGTGGTGCGTATATAATTGATGATTAAACGAACTTACCTGTAAGTGAAGTTCTATCATAATTATACGAAGAGCTTTGTCCGAAGAGATTAGCATAGATTACATGTAGTAACACATATCGTGTCGCCATTCCGCACTATAGTTGAGGGTAGATACTCATTTAAAAAAATGAAGGTATTGTTGAAATTATCCTGGTCTTTGCCTGCCCTACCGACGGTCGTCATTTAGTTCAGAGCGTAGAACACATTATTTTACATTTAGGTACAGTATAGATGTAGAGTATACACATGCCATTTAGCCACAACAATAAAAACATTGTTTTTTATTGGTGAGCAGAAGGGTACTACCCTTCTGCTTATTTGTAAATCTTTGGTAAGGGAAAGGGTGGGTGGGATGCTAATCTCTTCGGACAAAGCTCTTCGTATAATTATGATAGAACTTCACTTACAGGTAAGTTCGTTTAATCATCAATTATACTCGAGCTTTGTCCTCGAGATTAGCATAGATTACATGTAGATGTTGAGAGTTAGATAGATTGCATGTGGGTACCTATTTCGAGTTAGTAGGAATATGAACTTACATAATAATTATATAAGTATCCGATAAATTAAATGTACTTTCCATTGAAATTTTGAATATATATTGAATATATATATATACTTGAATATATATATATTGTCTCCTTTTGAAGAAATCACATTAACTTAAACAAAAAGCTAGATGCTTTCAGCTATCTGGTAACTGGTAAATTCCTGTCTAACCAGTAATTAATTAGAAGATGGTAACTAGATCTTGTTACATATATGTATTTATATTCAACCGAATCACTAATAATATCTGTTGGAAATGACAAAGCAGAGTTATTTTGCCGATTTATTATTATATTGTAAAATTTACCAAATTAATTTGAGCTTATTAGAAGTGACAGCGTGCCTGGTGCTGTGGGCTGTAAAAGTACTATTATTGATTCCACAGCTATCTAAAGTGGACTTAATCCACCTACTCAAAGTCTGTGAGGTTACTGATATATGAGGTCTTCTTAACCCTATAAATAAATAATCATTATTGATAAATAAACATTATTTATGTAACAACGCAATGTGCACGCAGGGCACAATTCTGGACGGTCATGAAAAAAGGATAATATCAGTTCCGGTTGGGTTGCACCAGCCCGGGATGTTTTGATTAAGGTTAACGTAACAAAAATAAGGGCAATTAACAGTAAGATTCCATGATCTTAATGTTTACTAAATTACTCAAAAATTCCATATCTTTATGTTGATTTTTGACAAAGTCTGTTACTCTGTGTGCAGTGGTAAAGGCAAATAGTGTGACTAACTTTTTAAAAGTGATTGCTAGATTTAATTTGGATACCAGGTAGCAATGTCTCTAAAGGTATAATTGAGTACCTTTGTCGTATCCCAAGTTGAGTTGTATTTGGGCACAGGAGGTCGCAGCCTAAATATGCCTTTAAATCTTTTAACCGTTTAACTCTGTCATCAGTACCTATATTTAGGGTTATAAATAAAGAAAGAGCTGATCTATCGCTGTTTAAAGTCCCGTATTGGGCACCAGATTCATATAGTTTTTTAAAGACGTATATATGTAATATTCAGAATTGATGCTTCATAGATATCGAAGTTTTTGTCACTACAAAAGTTATACCATTTTATAAAACAAGTGTCGTATTGTTTTATAAAATTATTTTGGTTTCTGTGTATAGAAATGTCTGACGGCGAAGCTAACATGATGAGGACTGATGACGGAGTCACACATCCTCTCAAGAGGGACGTTTCGATAATATTCTGGCAACCAGGGTTTCTCTTTTAATGTAGGTACATCTCGGTTGCTACAATGAGAGACAATAACATTTTTATTAAGTTTAAAAAATTATGGGTTCTGAAACTAAGATGCTTCTGAAAGGTAGATACCACAGTATCTACTTTGTGTATATATATTATATATAGTTTAGTAGTTCAGAGGGGAACAACGAGGATACTAGACGCATTGTCGTTAATAATGTTTTTAATATATTCATCTTTGAGGTCTAAAGTAGGTACCTACTCATGACGCAATCTTTAGATACAAGTTTCAAAGACGTTTAATGTTTTTTTATGTTTTAATAAGACAGCAAACGCTGGAAAGCCATAATAGAGACATTTGATCAGGAAACCGTGAATGTGTCAATCGCATAAGCATCTGCATCCCTTTGCAAAGATTTATAATCTGTCACATTTGCGATTTAATCTACTGGCAAAAATTACATGTGGATAACCAAACTGATTTACATTTGAAAAATCTTTTGAAAGGCATAGTCTGACAATTCCCATTTGATATCTGGGTGAATGGGTCGTGACTCTGCGTCTGCTACACTGTTGTCACCCGACACAATATATGATGCGAATGCCACATGCCACATATTGCAGGTTTCGCACCGTTGCCAAAGTTATTTAGCACATTTAGTAAGAAGAAGAATTCGAACACCACCCATGTGATTAATATATGAAATGACTGTGGTGCTATCAATTCGCAGGAGTATATTTAGCAATTTCTCTATGATTTTGCAAAAATGTTCAACCCTCTTTGGGTTGAACGCGGCAAGCAATTCTAGAAAATTAACGTGACTTGAGTGTTCTGAATAAGACCACATTCCACTCGCTCGTTCCTCGCCAAATGCTACGCCCCACCCCGTAGTTGAGGAATCACTATTCATTTCTAAACAAAAGTCATTTTGTTTAATTTCATTTATAGGTTGGTCTAACGCACGATCCCATCATTATATGTTCGGTAAAACTGTCGATGGTATGTTCCTATAATTGTCGTCATGTAATAGGTTTAAATAATACTTTAATTAATTTAATTAATAATAGGCTTAACTCTCTCCTTGCGAGAGAAGGCCCCGAGTCCCAGCAGTGGGAACGTTTAGTGGGCTGTTATGATGATGATGATGATGAATAGGTTTAAATATTTACATCTTTCGAGTTCCTTTGTAGGTATGAAGCCAGCCGTATGCTACTGCTGAAAAGGTGAGGTAAGTAAGCCAACTAACGTGCGAACTCTCTTGTCTTACAAAGTGAGATTTTGAAGAAAAAATAAATAATTTAGATTTAATTTTTTTTTCCTAGGTAAACCAACGTCTAAAGAGGAAGAGTTTGTTATAAACTCTAAGAATTTCCAGAATTTGATGGAAAAAAAAAACTCTTGTCAGTATTAACAATAAATTCTAAAGCTTCAAGAAGTGTTCTCGTGTCCTGCATGTTTTGTAAACATTCATTGTAGCTGGAGGACATTAACAAACCATAGTCCTAATAACTATATATAGTATAGTATCTATATAATTTTATACTCGTTTAAATTCACAAGATCTGAGTAAGCGGATCATAGGCTTCATAATTTTTGTGAACACTAATGGCGCAGTGTTGCGACCCAATGGTAAAATATTGAATTCATATAGTTTTCCCAAATTATAATGAATTAGGTAGCCAATATTCATCTTTGAGGTCTAAAGTAGGTACCTACTCATGACGCAATCTTTAGATACAAGTTTCAAAGACGTTCATAAATCCTCTAATTTAAAATGCTTTGTATTTCGAACTTTACGTAGGGCTTTTTGTATTTTATAAATCTGTTCTTGCCGTTTGATTTCAGAATCAAAGATACTGGAGATAAAAACTGTCCTTCGCATGGCTGACACTCCGAGATGGTGCCAAAAGTGAGAAGGTCATTTATATATTGTTCGAATTGAATTCGTTCAGTTTCTGAATATAGTTTACTTATTTACTCTTAGGAACATTACGTTGGACCGCTGAACAAGAAAATTGTATTTTCTAATTTTTTATCCACGATAATACGAGTCATATCACGAGTAAAATAAGTGACCATTGTTTATAAAAGTTGGAAAGTCCACAAGCGGACTGTACCAGTGTCGGTGTTACCGGTGCGCGCGAGGCGGCGCGAGCGGCGGCGGTGCGCGGTGGCGCGAGCAGCGGTGGCGGTGCGAGTGGCGGCGGCGGGAGTGGACGAGACGACTGCCTGTAGTAGTTCTCGGGCCGCGTGCTGCGAGCAGGCGGCTCCTTCATCCTCGATGCTCCTTTCTGCCTGCGACTCGGGAGAGGAGCTCGCCAGTTTTTAGATCTTCTTAAAGGTTATACAGAATAAAGTTTTGTAGTGTGACTAAGTCTTGGTATAAGTCTAAGTCACATAGCAACTTGCTTGCATCTATTCGCAAGTAATTTTATGAGGGTAATTTTTCTTGTTTCCGCAGACAAGAGGATGGGGAGAGCCTCTTCTTAGCAAGAAGTAGCTATAGTAGCAGTTTGTTTCTGTCTAGTTTTGATACCTTGGTTTCTTTAATAAACCGTGTCTGAGATCGCGGTCTTTACCTCCGCGTTCAAATTTTAAGTCAGGTGCATAGATTAAGGTAAGATTATCTAACAGTATGTACTTAGATAAGTTATTTTCGCGTTTCTTTTGATAACCCAGATGTAGCTATGTATTGTAGGCGTACCTACTGCAAGATCAGACTGTATGCCTTTGATGGATCTTCTCCCAATACCTACCAGCAGCAGTTCGTCGTCTGATTCCGCGACAAGTGGTTGTTGTGGCTCCGATCCCGGCGGCGCGGGCGGCGGCCGTGCGTTACTCGTAACGCTAACGCTCACGGTTATGTTCATCTTCGTTCGAAGGCACATCTGGAATAGCAAGTACGGTTCTGCGCATGTAAGTACCGATAGCTAGGCATGAATTTGTTGTGTAGCCATTTACACATGTCTGTACAGGTAAATAACGGAACTGGGTCCGTAGGTACGCATTGGTAAAGTGATAACCCCAAAAGCGATCCGCATTACCAATTTATTGTGGCAATTTGCACACGGCAGTACCGGTAGTACGTAGGTAGGTAGGTAGGTATTAGTAAAGTGATAACCCCAAAGGCGATCCGCATTACTAATTTATTGTGAGTGACAATCCCAGAGACGGCCCGCAACACATCTACCATTCCTGAACTCACGTAATCAGTTACGTGAACAGGACCTACATGTATGTAGGTAGGTAACATGTTCATCAATTAAGTGATAACCCCACAGGTTACCCGCAGAATTGATTTATAACGAACATGTAGATACGTCGGTCGACGTAAGTAGGTAGCCAAACCAACCTTCGTCCTCCTGCAACGGTGTATGGGGCGACGGCGAGCCGGCCGTCCTCGCCCGCGGCGGTGGCGGCTCGCGACCGTGGCGCGGGCAGCTCGAGCCCGCACGAGCGCGAGGACGCCGCGGCGGGGCCGGGGCGCGCCGAGCGCGAGGCGGCTCGGGTTCCGGTGACGGTGAACTGCTCGGTGCTGCCTCCAGTGGCGTGACTTCCAATCTTGAATCACCTCGATGTCGAGAACGTTGTGCTTGCGCACGCGCAATTACATTTTTGAAATATTTTAAAGAAAAAATGCACAGTGCTGCACAACGAAAAACGTGCGACGTGGCGGAGCACTAAAATGTGAATGACGACCGTCGGTAGGGCAGGCAAAGACCAGGATAATTTCAACAATACCTTCATTTTTTTAAATGAGTATCTACCCTCAACTATAGTGCGGAATGGCGACACGATATGTGTTACTACATGTAATCTATGCTAATCTCGAGGACAAAGCTCGAGTATAATACTTATATTATAGTAGTAAATTCATAGGTACTTATTATACATCGAAACACCCAGACACAGTACAAATAGTAATTAGTAAGTTTTGTAGTCGTAGGACTCTTGGCAGAGTCCGCCTGGAGAAGACCACACCTTTGCCAGCTATTTTACCGCGAAGCAGTAATGTGTAAGTGTTACTGTGTTCCGGTTTGAAGGGCAATGTTTCTAGAGAAATTACTGGGCTTCGAGATATAATATCTTAGATCTCTGGGTGATGAGCGCAGTGCAGTGCTAGGTAATGATTTGGACTCTTCATGTTCCAATAGCTGTGTTTCACTGTGTTGTTATGTGGCAGACATGTTGCTTACCATTAGGCATGTCCTGCTCGTCTCGTCACTTTACTCTATAAAAAAAAATTTGAATTCATCACAAAATAAATACAGACAAAAAAATTATTTAGCTGTGTTCTACATTTCAGCTGTTCAGACGTTACGACGTGATTGATCAACAAACGTCCAAACAATTAAACAAATGAACATCTACACGACACGAAACCAGACACTCATAGCTTATTATTATTTCGAGCAAAAAATCTAAATCGGTTCGTCCATTCGGAAGGTACGATGCGACAGACAGACACACACACGCATACACACATCAAACTTATTTTGTGACGGAAGTTAAAATCAGATCCGAAAAATGAAGGAACTGCGTCATAACTTTTTTTTTACGAATTCCGTTTCGGGAGCTTAAAAGATTTACGTATAAATAGGTAAGCACCTAGAAGATATTTTCAACGACTCGTCTCAATTTCTTCAGATACACTTGAAGAGTTTCTCGAAAAACATCATAAGGAAAAAAATATCAGACACTCGTTTCTGATCGATAAAAAACATTTTGTTTTATTGTTCCTGTGAAGGAATCGTATATATTCTTTGTGTCAGATTTAACCGATCATATTTTACGCTCAGAGACCCATTCAGGGGTGGCACATAAAAATACATTGCAGAGGTTTTTCCTTCTGATTTATATAGGGCACAGATCACAGAAAAACAGTATTTTACCTCATATTTACTGTTATACGTGGGTTATGGCCTGACTCCCGCCCAGGTTCATTGATAAATTGACGGAATAAGGAGATGTTCATATTTAAAAAAAAATTGGCAGTCATAGGATCTGCCGATGGAAGTGAAAACTTAAAACTCAGAATTTGATAGCTTACCCTGGAAACTACACGGGTGTAACCGGAGGGCGTGGCCACGCCATCTTGGCATGGCCATCTAGAAATGCGTCAGCATTTCTCATTGCCTGATGCGTTTCTAGATGGCCATGCCATGATGGCCTGTCCACGCCCTTTCAGCATTTCCCATTGGCTGACGTATTTCTAGAAGGGCCAATAGCTATGGTCCCGAGTTCACCCGAAGCTTTCTTATCATACCCGTGCGTGACGAATGAATTCAATTCACAGCCCACGAAAAATCTGTCTAGGAGCGCCTAAAGAAGTTTTCACTTCAACTAGCATCGCCCCGCGGTTTTAGCCGCGTAATTCCCGTTCCCGTTCCTCCATGATTAAAATGTACGTCGTAATGAAGGAACGGGTTGGGTTGAAATTTGGAACACTGTTATATTATAGTCTGGAAGAACACATAGGCTACTTTAATCACAAAAAAATAAAGGGAACGGGACCTACGCGGGTATAACCACGCGGCGCTGCTAGTTTAGCAATAAATATTGGTTTTTTCGACAGCTTTTCACGAAATACTAGCTCCTAACTAAAGGAAATTAAATGTTCTTGTACTGAGTAGGCCAGAAAGCTGATACAATGCATAAGTATTAGCATGCATCAGTGTAGTGGTATGACTCTTGCCAGAGTCCGTCTGGGGAAGGACCACATCTTTGCCAGTTATTCTACCGCCAAGCAGTAATGTGCAAATATTACTGTGTTCCGGTTTGAAGGGAAATGTTTCCAGATAAATTACAGGGCTTAGAAATATAACATCTTAGATCTCTGGGTGACGAGTGCAGTGTTGTGGTAGGTAATGATTTCGACTCTTCATGTTCTAATAGCTGCGTGTCACTGTGCTGTTATGTGGCAGGCATGTTGTTTAGCATCAGGCACATTTCCTGATGGTATCGTCAAACTTTATTTAAAAAAAAAGTAGTACCTGTCCCAACGAGTAGTTAGGTTAGTGATCGTTCTTTCCATCCATTTCTTTCTTACATCATCATTTTCCTCGCAGAGTAATTAGATAGATAGATAGATAGATAGATAAACTCTTTATTGCACTTAATAAAACAAACAACTTAAAAAAACAATCTTAAAACATAGTAGCAAATGGCGACCTTATCGCTAAAAGCGATCTCTTCCAGGCAACCGTGGGATGGAAAAAAAAAAATTAAAATAAAAAGACGGGAGTAATCAAATAAAGAGTAATTTGATACCTTACTACATAATTAAAATAGGATACTAATTATTGAATAAAATAAAATAGACATACATTCTAATAATAATACATGCTAATACATAAATAATCTTATTACATAAATATACTAATATATATATGCAATGAATCCAAAATACTATTTCATAAATATCAGCTTCAATTAGACTTCAGCGGGCCTTTGACAAATAATGTTTTTTTACTTCCACCTTAAATATGGAAAGTGACGGAGCTTGTCTAATTTCTACGGGCAAGGCATTCCACAACTCAACTGCTTGGAATGCAAAGGATTTTCCGTAGAAAGTTTCGCAACGTGCAGAGGGCATTTGCAGGGACAAATTATAGGTAGATCTAAGATGACGTGAGTGTGCACTACTCCAGAATGTAAAGCATTCTTTCAGATATCGTGGCGTAGCAGGGTTAAATAGAACACTGTAAAGCAGTGAAAGGATGTGAGCATTCCGACGAAAGCGAATAGGGAGCCACTTGAGCTGTAAACGAAATTGAGACACATGATCATATTTGCGCAATCCAAATATAAATCTTAAACAGTAGTTTTGAAGACGCTCAAGTTTATTTAGCTGATTCTCTGTGAGATCGAGGTAGCAGGCGTCAGCGTAGTCAAGGATCGGGAGAAGAAGAGATTCTGCAAGTGCAACCTTAGTGGCAGTGGGTAAGAAGTTACGGATTCGTCTTAGAGATCCACCAGATGCAAATAACTTGCAACTGATCGACTCCAAGTGAGGTTCCCAACTCAAAGTACGATCAAAAATGACACCAAGATTTTTGACTGATTCACTGTAAGGGATTGTGGTCCCGTCAAATACGACCGCAGGAATTGAACTCCAATCAATCCTAGAAATCATATACGAGCTACCGATTATTATAACTTGTGTCTTCTTTGGATTAACATTCATACCAAACGAATTACTCCAACGGACAATTTCGTGGAGGTCTGCATTTACCGTGGCTATGGCTATGTCTAGATCTGAAAGTTGCGCATGTGAATAAATTTGGAGATCGTCTGCATAAAGGTGGTAGGAAGAACTGAGGCTTTGAGATATAGAATTAATAAAGATAGCAAAGAGAAGAGGTGCATTAATGCGCACTCCGCAATAATAATAGTCAACAGCACCAACACCAATTTTAAAAACCTATCATAGAAAATATCGCAGTGTATTCTGTTTTTGACGTAGCCTCACAGCAGCAGCATTTTTAAAATAAGAAGCTTCTTTCAATATTCAAAGTAAGACGGTAATCTGGTGATTAATAATTCAAAAATCGGCCGTCATCATTGAAAGGGTGGACAGGTTAATTATTATAAAGAAAATTGAACTCTCGAGTAATTTTACGTTTCGTTTAACTCGGATTGAAGTGTTAAATTATGGTCTTAAATTGGTTTGAAATGCTTTCAGCGAAAATGTGTCGAGTTTAGAATATTTCGTTGAATTAAAGACATGATTAATATGTAGTGGTGGGACTCTTTGCAGAGTTTGCCTAGGAAAGTAACACACCAGCATAAAAAAATCAATGAAATTAAATTTACACATTAACAGGTATATAGGTATATTTTCTGGATTAGCAGAGCATATTCATCATAATCAGCTAATAAAGTGAAGGGACAGTCAAATTTGTTTTTGAAGTGAAAACTTCTTTTGGCCGCCTAGACAGATTTTTGAATTGAATTCTAGAGTCACGCTCGGGTATGATAAGAAATCTTCGGGTAAACTCGGGACATTAGCCATTGGCCATCTAGAAATGCGTGAGCCAATAGGAAATGCCAAAAGGGCGTGGCCTGCCTATCATGGCATGGCTATCTAGAAATGCGTCAGCATTTCCCATTGACTGACGTGACATGATGCCCAGACCACACCTTCCGGTTACTCCCGTGTAGTTTCCAAAGTAAGCTATCAAATTCTGAGTTATAAGTTTTCACTCATAAGTTTTCACTATCGGCAGTTCCTATGACTGCCAATTTTTTTTATTATAGTGTGATGCGCCTAAACATAACACCATAGTGACACGCAGCTATTGGAAAATTAAAAGCCCAAATTATTGCCTTGCATGGCACTGCATTCGTCACTTAAAACTATGAAATGTTTCATATCTATGCTATGTCCTGTAATAGGGTACCGGACTGGGTCAAAAATACACCATCCTAATTAGTCCGTCAGCTAGATCATGGAAAAATATTGGACACGTATTTTTGTTTTTTCATAATATTAAAAATCGGCAAAGATATAGACCATCAAACTTCGAGAGTGGGGGGTCGCGACTTCACTCGTGAGTGAAAATCGTACTCACAAGAGACGTCACACGAAACTTCGAAGCGCTGTATCTTCGTCATTTTTTGTTTGTGAAACAAAAGAAAAAATACGTGTACAATATTTTTTGGTAATCTAACTAACGGGCTACTTAGTTTTTTTGAGGATTGTACCCTATTGTACTGAACACGTTGCTCTTCAAACTGAAACACAGTGAAGTTGTTACATTACAGGTAGAAGATCTGGCAAAGATTACCTGTGGTACTTCTCGAGGTGAACTTTGCAAAGATTCGATCTACTATGAAAACTTTAATCCTACTAATATTACAAATGTCAACGTTTGGATTTTTGTTGCTCAATCACGTCGTAACGTATGAACAGATCGGGTTAAACGGGCTGATATTTGAAACACAGATTATAGTTTGGTAAAATACATAGGTTACTTTTTATCCCGGGAAACGAACGGGAACTACGCGGGTAAACCGTGGAGTAAATAAAAATACCTACACGGGCAAAAAAACATTTGTAGATTTCTTTGTTTTTTAAATAAAGAATGACGAGACGAGCAGGACATGTGCCTGATGGTAAGCAACATGCCTGCCACATAACAGCACAGTGACACGCAGCTGTTGGGAAATGTAGAGTCCAAATCATTACCTAGCACTGCACTGCGCTCGTCACCCAGAGATCTAAGTTGTTATATCTCTAAGCCCTGTAATTTCACTGGTAACATTGCCCTTCAAACCGGAACACAGTAATGTTTTCCCATTACTGCTTGGCGGTAGAATAACTGGCAAAGGTGTGGTACTTCCCCAGGCGGACTCTGATAAGAGTCCTACCACTACTACATTAGATTAGATTTAGAGATTAGACTAGATTCACACGATTACAACAATATAATCAATAAATAACGCATTAAATTATTAAATCACTGAACAAGTTATCAATGAACTGGTTGTATTGATTTTTAACTTGCTTTCTTTTCCAGAGTATTTCACAGGAAAACTTAGCAATGTTTTCTTTTTCCCTGTCGTAGCTGAACCATCACAAATAAAAGGTCGGAAAAGCAATGAAAGATGCAATGAAATTCGTTTTATGGACGTCCATTTAAATGAATACCGCCGTGTAGCCTTTCGAGAAATCAAATCAAATTGCCTAAAAGACCGTTGATAGTTAATTCTAATTTCAACCCTATAAAATTGTTTGCTGGTAGCTCGACATTTCCTTTGATCGACTCTCATCAGGGTATCAAGAAACTTGGGTTAAGTTTAATATTGTTTTTGTGAATAAGTTGGACATCGTAACGTTGGAAATAACGAAACTGATTTAAACACGTTTAACAGAGAAAAATTGGCAGTCATAGGAAATGCCGATAGATTTTAAAACAAATCGGCAGTCATAGGAACTGCCGATAGAAGTGAAAACTTATAACTCAGAATTTGATAGCTTACATTAGAAACTACACGGGTGTAACCGGAGGGCGTGGCCGCGTCATCTTGGCATGGCCATCTAGAAATGCGTCAGCATTTCCCATTGGCTGATGCGTTTCTAGATGGCCATGACATGATGGCTTGTCCACGCCCTTTCAGCATTTCCCATTGGCTGACGTGTTTCTAGATGGCCAATAGCCATGGTCCCGAGTTTACCCGAAGCTTTCTTATCATACCCGAGCGTGACGAATGAATTCAATTCACAGCCCACAAAAAATCTGTCTAGGCGCGCCTAAAGAAGTTTTCACTTCAAAATTGTAAATCAGAATTTGATAACTTACTTTGGAAACTACGCGGATGAAACCGTAGGACGTGGCCAATGGCCATGGTCCCGAGTTTACCCGAAGATTTCTTTTATTCCCGAGCGTGATGCTTGAGGTCAATCCATAGCCCACAAAAATGTCTGTGGTGGGCCAAAATAAATTTTCACTTTAAAAATTGGGATAAGCTCCGACTATCAAAATGTTATATGTCAAAGTGACTCAATACTTAATTGTTATATGTCATAGCAAAGTGTTCAGGGCTCCCATCAAAGCCAAATTTTGTTTATGCGTAGGCAAACGCGGTAAGCGCGGCCTAAAATTGAGTGGGAATCGATATTGGCAGATCGCGTCTTCCAAAGCGCTCCTCAGTTGCTCTTTGACCTGGACGGATAAGCTATTACTCGCCAAACCTTCATCCACGATATCGGGGTCGGCCGGTGCCACAAGTGTCGCCACCGACATCGACACTGAAGGCAGTGTCAGGGTCGACAACAGTATGATACTATTCAAGCCCTTTCAATTAATACCTATATTGATGAAGTTGTCAAAAAAATCATCATTTGTGGTGGAGGTTACTTTGGACTTGATATTTATCAGTGTTCTACTTGCCAAGCCCTTTCATTTGAAACCAAACTAAAAGAGTTAAGAAAAAAACGACATCCATTTTGTAGCCGAGCGGGCGACATCATGAGTTTATATATCTACTAGCGGCCCGTTCCGGCTTCGCTCGGATAATAACCTAGACACTGTCTGCAGCGCCATCAGCTGGGCTTATTTGTGAATCTAAACCATCCTCGAATCCACTTACTTGTACACACACAAAAAAATCATTCCAATCGGCCCCGCCGTTTAGGAGGAGTTCACTGTCAAATGACTAAATTACTAAAATGGCTATTGAAAAATAGGGGTTGGTGATAAAAGGATAAAAATTTAGGGTTGTATGTATTTTTCAACGCCACATTATAAAAATATAAACACAAAAAAATTTGTCCTAAAATTAAAAAAAAAAAATGTTTAGGGTGAACAACCCTTGTCACTTAGGGGTATGAAAAATAGCTAGTAGCCGATTCTCAGACCTACAGAATATAAATATAATAATAAATATTATATTATATAGCAATTTTATATAGCATATAAAATTTGGTTAAAATCCGTAAAGCCGTTTCGGAGGAGTAAGGAAACAAACACTGTGACACGAGAATTTTATATATAAGATTATAGATTAGACTACTTTTGACGTTAGATTTACAAACTTTCTGTAGTATATTTATATTATCAAACCAGGCAATAAAGTGTAATTTTGTCAGTGCCGCCCAACTTGTGTTTAAACCGCATTTGGCGGTCTTATTTAAAAGAAGCGCCGCAATGCTACTGCATGTCGTTTAGTTCTGCAGAACCAGTTATTAAATTTTGGATTATAAATTTAAATTTTCATGCTTTAAGTTAAATAATACATTTTCCTAATGGTAATAATGTAATTACCAATCATTTTACATCTCATATTATAATCATTTTGAGTATTTTTCAGTATACAAATCACGTATTTTCTCAGGAACTGACTTTAAAAATTCTTCCATTCTATTCCGTTGGCATATCCAACGGTAAAAGATTTTTTGTGTATTTCTTCAGTGCTATAGGTTATAATTATATGTAGGTACCACTGGCATAACCGGGGCGGACCGCTAGCATCCTATACAATAATACGCCAGTAGTAGGTATATTAACACTATACCATAAGAAATTCACTTCCATTACAAGTCACAGGGCGCACTAAGAACAAAGATACAGCAGAATAATAACTCCAGGTACACACATCCAATAACATAAATCACGACACTCTCCAAAAATTACGTTTCTACTGAAAACGTCCAGCTTCTATTATAAATTATTTTAGAGAGAAATTATTTTAAATAGATTATCTATTTAGAGAGTTTGTACGTATGGATGGATGGATCAATGTATGTTTAATACTCTTTCACGTAAAAACTACTGAAGGGATTTGGATAAAATTTGGTACATAGATAGATAATGGTCTGAAATAAAACATAAATTACTTTTATCCCAGGAAAACAACGGGGTCGGGAACTAGGCGGGTGAAGCCACAAGGCACTGCTTTTGTTTACATTTCATTTTCACGTTCTGTAATATAATAGTGTCATACTGACTGCTATAATTGACCTGCTTCCAACTTAAAAGTTTTCTTACTTTTTGGTTGGATCTTTTGTCTATGCGTGTTTTTTAGTTTTTTTAACTATAAATTTACTGTACCGGAAAATTTACGGGATCGGAAACCACACAGGTCAAACTGCGGGGCGCTGCTAGTGAAATATATTTATTTTGTCCGGTGTCTGGGTGTTTCGATGTCAAAGTATGTATTTACTACTATTTAAGTATTATATTAGCTATCTGGCTCGTATAGTAAATGTAGTGTGCGTAGTTTGGGGTCAGATGGTCTTGTGTGAAATGTCCACCAATATCTAAATCTGTTCTAACCTGCTGCGGTTTATTATATCAGCTTGTACTGTCTACTTATTATGAACAATATTCATACTTTTGGACGAAATTCTACTCTGATTCTTCTCTAAAAAGAAGCTAAACAAGGTAAAAACACAAAAAATATATACATATTTTGATTGCTCAGTTTTCGTAATTCTTAGGTACACAAACATCTGCAAGCAGTATTTTTGCTTATAATTGCACAGTTTTCATTACATACTAACTAATAATAAAACAAATATTTAACGATTGCTATAATTCTTCAGTTATTTGTTCGTAGACAGTACATGAAGGTCCTCTCCATTATGAGTTAACTAACACATTGAAAGGTGCCGCGCCAATCTGTCAGGAGGGTTGGAAAATTAGGTATAGCATTTAAATTGAAATACTGGTGCTGTTAACTCGATTTCTGGGGGTTGGACGGAGGCGGGACGGAGTGTTACCAGAATGCTTTTATTACCCTGATTGGAAAATTAATTATTATAACCATGGTCTACGTCTAACGTGTAAGTAGAATAATAGCAAAATATATTTTTTAACAAAGTATGTATTGACATTTCTGCATAAATAGCAGCTATATTAATTAATTCTCGTTGTTATTAATATTCTATATAATTAAAAAAAGGAGTGTGTACACACTTACATATTTTAACTTCCCACATTTTTTTTCTTCGTCAAGGTAGAATGCAAGAGATTGCAGCTATAAAACCGCCATTTGTGGCGCTGTTTTTATTTTTATTGGTGACGTCAATTTCACTTACAACTTTAGTGACGCCGCTGGTCTCTCAGACCACTTTTTTTGGAGTGGTAGGACTCTTGGCAGAGTCCGCCTGGGGAAGGACCACACCTTTGCCAATTATTCTACCGCTAAGCAGTAATGTCCAAACATTACTGTGTTCCGGTTTGAAGGGCAATGTTTCCAGATAAATTACAGGGCTTAGCGCTATAACAACTTAGACCTCTGAGTGACGAGTGACGAGCGCAGTGCAATGCTAGGTAATCATTTGGATTCTTCCAATAGCTGCGTGTCACTGTGCTGTTATATGGCAGACATGTTGCTTACCATCAGGCACATGTCCTGCTGGTCTCGTAACTCTTAATTTAAAAAAAAAAGAGTTTTCAACCTAAGATTTGGCCAACTATTAATTAGATGTTATACTTTTAGTTACTTAAAGTTTAATAATAAGCATTTTTTGACAATAAAACATAAAAGTTCAGTTAGTCACAGGTTTAAGTTACTTATTAAACAATTGTATTTAAGACACTCAAAAATACAAGTTTTACCTATAGGTATGATTACAAAAAAAAAATGATAAGGTCTGTTTATCTTGTTCGACTAAAAGCTTTTATTAATGATAGGACATTGGAAACTGTTAGAAAATATATATCCTTCTAACTTAAAAAAAAAATCAAAAATTACGTTTTTAGAGAGGACTTACAGCTTCTACAACAAGGCATTACATACATACTTAAGGCACAAATATGTTTCGAATATTTAGCGAATTATAGATAGTTTTGTATTTTGCCATCACCGACACTCATGACATCCACCTTTTTGTAAAAAAATACGACAGGATTAGATTCAATTACGAAACTTTTGTCTCATCAACCTTTGTAATTTACATTGTGCAGTTATTTCTTTCAGGTAAGATTAAATAACTTTCGTGCCTAAATTTCCGATAAAATGACGGTGGTGCAGTTTAAGTTTGAATAGTAAAATTAGCAACCTACATGGCTGTATGACCTGACTGACAGGTGAAGATACTTGGTCTTCTTCCCTGTCCGGATTTTGATGTGACGCTACATTTTATGTTCAACGTGAATTTAAGTTTCGCTATCCAAAGATTCCATTATGCTTTCTTCATCATATAATAGGTCTGGCAAAATGGCATGTGGGCTACATGCTGCTGTTGTTTTTCGCAAGACGAACCCAAACGAGATTATCATATTTGAAAAATTCTTGATGTTTAAATACAATGTCCTTAAATTTAAACAAAAATCACTTAACACAATACAATTATTGTAATAGAGATACCTACTACTCTGTTACTTACTTTCGATGTTATTCTAATGTTTTTTAAATTGTATGGTAAAATAATTGTAAATGTTACACTTACGCGTTTGGTGACGTCATTCTCACGGACAGGTTGGCCGTATAACTCAATAATATAGATCCATGATAAAGTCACAAGCAGTAATATCAACGTGGGATTGAAACGTTAGTCTTAGAAAACCTTTTTTTTATCGGCAGTATTTTATGAACAAGGCTTTTTGAGCCTTCATTGGTCGGCATTTCTGCTATTTCAATACACTTCAGGTTCATAGATTCCTCTTTCGCTAATATCGTCATGATACTACCAAAAGCAAAAGAAAAGTAAGCTTAGCAAAAATACCACTGTACCGTAGCATAAAACTAAATATTACCACTATAATATATATTATATTATTACCATTCAATCAGAGACTTACTCCAGCTACCATTACCACATCTATACATAAGTATCAAACTCACTTTATAGTAATTGAACCATGGGGATGGGATTTTTTCTGAGTATTGTTAAATTAAGCGAAATGGAAAATCTAAAAGATATACATATTTTGTCAAAAATAAGTGGTATAAAATGTATTCAGTGATGTTACATCAAATGAATAACTTTTCACGCTAAGTAATACTCACGCCATATAAGTATACAACTTAATTGATGTTAAAGAAAACGTAGCAAATTGTTCTAAACACACATTACCACCCTAAATTAAGACATCCCTAACCGGTTAAAGTGTCCAACCCAGAAAATGTACTGCGTACTTGACGATACCATAATCATAACTATCGTCCCTAATAGTGTCCCTACATTAGAGGTAGTTGGCACTAAAATCGAGGAAATATCCTAACTTGGCAACACTGATGGCAGGCGGCACCCTTGATTCCTGGGGTTCTATTTTCGTAACGCACGTCCGAGTCTTTCATACAACCATTTGTAGGAAAAAATTGATGCATAAGTAAAATCCAGGCTATTTGGCTCAAATAAATCCGTGTTTAATCATTTAGGCTTAACCAAACTATATTCTAAGTTAAATGAAGTCGGTAAATACATTTTGACGTTTGTGGCGCAAAAGATATAAAAATGTACTTAAACTCCTAAAACTTTAGATTCGTAGAATTTTGTCTGTGAGTTTTTTTCCAGATTGTTAGGACTACGTAATACTGTTTTGGGATACGAAACTTAATCACTGACAGTATAACAAGATATGGTTAAATCTCTGTGTCAACGATCTACACACTAAAAGATTGAATTAAACGAATGAAACCTATTTCATTATTTTTTTTAGACTATGGACAGGACATTAGGTGTAGGGCCATAGGTTAAACTCGTATTTTGCCAAAAAGTTATGAATGCAAAGATATAATTTTATTGTGTTTATTCTATGCGTAACGGAAAAGAGGTTCTTTTCCTTAAGCAAAGTATTTGATTACAAATACTTTTACTACGAAAACTAACATTACTCGTTTCATGCCAAATAGCCACATGAAATATTTAGTTTCAAATTTTAGTCAAAATATTACAGTTACCATACTTCCTCCACTATCAGAGACAATTTGATCTGTATCTGAAATTTAAGTATGAAATACGAGCGAAACGAAATACGAGCGAAACGAAATACGTTAATACGAAAAATTACTCCAACGAGCGATTTTGAGAATTAAACTCATGCAGGCCGTGCTTCGAATGAGCCGGAAATTCTCTCTATGTTATTACCTTTTAGAACCGGCTTAGTTCCGTGTGTAATTGCATTATGAGTGAATGTTTTATCTTCCTAGGGATAATCCGGGAGACGGTTGAAATGGGTAAATAGAATTGGACGCATAATAATGTTCATAAAGTTTTGACTTGATATTGTACAGGAAATATTGTTATTTGGAAAACAAAACAGTCCGTTTGAGGAAACATTATAACACGATAATTGACGTGGGATTATAACGTGTGTTTTACTGTTTTATCTCTCAACGGGTTTGGATTTTTAGAAATGAAGATACCTTATATCTACGTTACATGCTTTAATGGAGTTTCGAAGTAAAATGCGAATATTGCCAAGAATACCGTATGTTGAAGATAGTATGGACATGAATATAACCGTGGATCTAGACCCCACGAAAACTACGAATTAGGATATGGTAAGTTATTTATTTTTTCAACATTTTCTTTTCTGTTCCATGATACGAGTACACATTGCACAGCAAAAAATCGCCGGACAAAGTACCACACATTGGTCATTCTACAGCCAAGCTATTAATATAAACATTAGTTGTGTTTCGATTTAATTTCGGTCGGCAATTTTCGTTCATCTTAATACGATAAAATATAAAATGTAACTCGAACCTATACACTTACTTCAAAATGTTATTAACTTATCACTCACAGACTTTAATTTCCAAAATCATACGCATACCTCTTATTAAACACTCGTACATAGGTAACATAAAGCGCTAAGGTGATCAAGCGTTAAGCGATTTACAAAATAATAACGTTACATCCTGCAAATAATATAAAAAATGTACTTAACGATTTACTGATCAATGTTCCTTCTCGATTTTTTCGTGACTTGTGCCACCACGAACAAAAACATTTCAAATCCCACTAATATCAGTGTTGATGATACACTATTACACTTACGAGTATTCTCTCACATTCTTTTCCCAAAATCTGTTTCCCGTCAAAAATTTTATTGACATCACAAAGGTTTATTTTCCCGTAAAACCACTCCCATAAAAATACATTTTCCGATATTGAAATATTATTGTCGTATACAGAGAAGCCCTTAGAATAGGACGAAAACACTTGACACATACAAACGGTCGAGGGTCCTCCAATTTGTTGAGACCTCGCTGCCTTTATAGAATGATTCAATATTATTGTACACACTCGAAACGAACCCCTCAAAGTATAATTACACGATGTTAAAATCATTTTCCGAACATTTAATTGCTAATTAACGTGAATCGCTATTGTATTTTGTTACTTATTGGCTTCGAAATTTTAGATTCAGAATTTCATTGTTACTGTTATTCCATGGTTACAAAAACAGCAACGTTAAAGCCTTAGAAATTAGGTACTTTTCAATTTACTTACTATTTTTATCAAAGACAGTTCAATAAATGCGTGCGTTTGGTTGCATTGCCGTTTAGTCTAGTTTACTTTGTAACTACTCTTTTGTTTATAGAAGGTTTATAGTAAAAAAAAAACGAATTAGTACCTATCTTACTAATATTATAAACATCAAAATATTTATGCTTGGATGTTTATTGGTAAATCACGTCGTAACGTCTGAACATCGGTTCAGACGATGGAAAAACATATAAGCTATTTTTAATTGCGGAAAAATAACGGGAACGAGAAAAACGTGAGGGTGCTAATAATATCATAAAATAAAGAAGTCTAGTGTTAGTAATATAAGAGATTATAAATAAGATTTTGATTAGTTCGCGGGTGACTCACGTGTAAAATGGCCGGTCCGGATTGAATTAGTTTCAGCCGTATCCGGCAGCCATTTCAAGGATTAGTTAGAGGTTAAAACGGGATACAAACCTACGTCCTAACGCTGAAAGGGTAGGATGACTCCACTGAGCTAATATTGTTCTACTGGTACCAATAACACATTATATATTTGCAAAAAGTCAACGAAATTACAATCGTAGGTACTGGTATAATAAATTACAAAATTTGGGGTAATGTTTGGGTGTTTTTTGCGTCGGAATGCCTGAACAGATCGAGTCAAAACTGGACCACGCATAGATTATGGTTTGGAATAACACATAGCCTATTTTTTATCGCGAGAAAATAACGGGAAACGTATCTACGGGGCCCAAGCCACAGGGCGCTGATTGTAAATAAATAGATATTTGTAGAAATGTGTTATCAAACTCTCATGTAAGGACAACCTGAACTATGAAAACCAGCCTAGCGATTCTGAACCCAGTTGATTCGGCACGGAATCTCATACCTCGGTCTTTGTCTTATCCGATTTTGAAACGTTCGGATTGTGTTTCGAATCACTGCCAAGATGACTGATCTTGTAGAAAATAATATGTAACCCATACACCCATACATATATGAACACAAGAACAAATGTCCGTATTGATCGCATAAATGTTTGTCTTAGCTGGGAACCGAACCTACATTCTACGGCTAAGTCATCAAACTCACAACCGAAACCACAAAACCAGTACAAAATGCTGATAATTTGTGAACTTTCAACGGATTTCCAGACGTTTACGCTAAATTTTATTACAGCTATAAAGAAAGTAAGTAGGTACGCTCAATGAAGCGTGATATTTAGTGAACCATCTCATAAGTTGGCCAATAGACTTACGCTTATAAGTTTTTGATGTTATCCGATCATGTTATATGATTTCGTGGGTTGATATAGTATTTACAGTTATAGTACAGCTCAGTGAGCTATGAGTAAACACGTCTTTTAGAATGTGTGATTCTCATATTATACTACTAATAGACACTCAAATATGGTACGCATCCACAGGAAAGGATTTGGTTCGCTACAAACCATATTCGTTGTGATTTTTTTCATATGTTAGGTCTACATTATACTACGATCGACCTATGTTGGATAAGTAGATAAACTCTTTGTTGGATTTAAAAAAATGAAACAGTCATAAAAAAAAAGTTGCAGTTGGCAATCTTATCAACCAAGAACAAGCATGAGCAATCTCTTCCAATCAACCGCAAAATAGAAAAAGGGAAATGAAACAAAATGTTCTTAAACAATATCACGGACTAGGATGTAACATTTTTACCTAGAAAGCAATGCCAAAAACGAACTATATAGTCTCAACGAGTGAATTCGTAGAGCATAGCCAGTATTAGGTTATTTTGTTAATCTGATAGTTTTTATAATTTTACGGTGCATAAATAAACAGCTCACTTTATGTTGTGATTACTGGGGTCTTGGACATTTTCCCCAGGAAGGTTTTTTTCAATAACCTATGGCAGTTGTCTTCTACTGCCTACGGGAGTTTTAAAAAGTCCAGAATTCTACCTAGTTACACATCATTCCATACTTACCTTACTCACTTCCCGTACTCAATGAGTAGGTACTACATCTAATATTTTACGACGTCTAGTGCTAAAACACCTCAAATGGTACGACCTCGGCTTAGGATTCCGCCCAATCATGGACCGGTCTGGCAAACCCGAATGAAACGCTCTAAGGTTCTAGTGGCAAGGTTCTCGCACCTGTCGACTTTGCAGCCGGTGTGTAGATTTAATTTATTATTTTAGACAAACTTCAAAAAAGGAGGATGCTCTCATTTCGGCTGGATATTTTTTTGTATGAATGTGACGCGATAGTTCCGCCAATTTTGAGTCGATTTTAATGATTATTTTTTAAAATATGATAGACAATACTTTAGAAATGATCCCATTTAAATTTAATCGAAAGCGGTACAGTAGTTTAATCTAAAATTTGTTTAGGTGGACGACGTATTCGTACTAAATTTAGTAAGTGCACGGGTGGGTAACTCACGTATGATATGGTCGATCCAGTCCGAGTTTGTGCCAAACAAGCAGCAGAAACGTGCGTGCACTCTCCTTTAAAAAAGTTTCATTGGCACGGCTTGGCAATTGCTACTTTATTTTGTTTTGTTTAGTGACTTTTGTTTATTTATTTTTTTAGTTAAGTGCAATAAAGAGTTAATCTATCTATCTATCTTGTTAAGTTAATTTCTCAAAAATATGAAATTTAGTGGAGTTTAATTTTAAAATTAAGTTGGTTCTTGATTTTTGGAGAAAATTGCATCATAGTATTGTTTTTAAGGTATTCCATTACAATCAAAAGTCTTGCCTAAGTGATGGTTGTCGGCTAAATGATTGGCAGCATTTGTTGCCTAAATACTTGGCACTGGTAGTTGGAGTTTAAACGAAGCTGCAGACGTGTAACATTTTTACATTTTTAACGGTTCAAACGGTTTGGGGTCAGATGGTGTTGTGTGTGAATTGTCCACCAATATTTTAAAAAAAAAAAAAAAAACACATCGCCGACATCACATTGTCAGTTTAGTGACACAGCAGTAATTTAATAAACAGGGAATCAGGGATTGAATTTCCAGGATTCTTTGCAGGCGGGTTGCACTATAATTTTCTTCTAGTTTTCTTCGTCAGATTCCAAATTATCGTCAGATTGGTCAGGATCTTCTGGTAAGCCAAACAAATCTTGAAGAGCCCCTTCTATTTCATCATCGTTTAGCACATTAGGTACTATTCATCTGTGAAATCATGCAAAGAAAAAAATAGCATATGTGAAACAGACACAGGGAAAATATAAACCAACACAAAAATGCCTAACACAGACAGAGGGAAAATACAACACAAAAAATCAAGCCAATTCAAAAATCCAAACAACAGGGATGCAACTATTATTAATTATCTATAGAACAAAACCAGATGAACCAACAATAAACAAAATTGCCTTGAAGGATTCGAAGATTTTCTAGATAGAAAATTGAATTGCTTGAAATTTGTCCTACAAAATTAAGCACGTTAGAAGGTTTATCGAGACACCATTAGCAAAATACTTATGACATTTGTCAAACTTGTCACTGTTTAAAAGTCGGTAGACAATCATTAAAGTTGCTAGGATAAAAAAGAGAACGGTAGTTGAAAGTGCGGAAAATATCGCCTCTAACTGATAAAGGGTTAGACATACGATATTCTTAATATACTAGAAACGTACATAACATCTTTGGAGGTTACCGCCCAACCCAACATAACATAAAATGTGTAATACAAGTGAAAACTTCAAAGGTTAAAGACATAAGAGACGGCAGTTAAAATAATTGAAACATTTTTTTATAATTTTAAAACAAATACACGGGTAACTCACGTATAATATAGTCAGAACAGTCCTACACGAGTTTCGATCGCGTCCGGCGATCTTCTTCAAGGCGAGTGCGCGTGCATGTTTGCAGCTCGTTTAGCACTGCGGCCAGCCGCACGGCGCGCACGCAAGCTTAACGGTTGTTGTCGCGGGGGTGCAGGTGAGGGGGTGTGTGAGGGCTACGCCGGTGTACAAGGTGGAACTCTTCGTCACTGGTGAGCTGCGCGTCGGGAATATTGCAGCACACTGAGCTCACTGTGTCCACACTTATTTTCTGTAGATATTTTTACTGCTATATTTTTACTGTATTTTTTAAAATTATTTTATTATATATCCACACAGAGTGACAAGATGAGCAAGACGTGCGTGCGTCTGATAATAAGCAACAAACGTACCCATAACAGGTACAATGTCACGCAACTATTGGAACATGAAGAGTTGAAATAATTACCTTGCACTTCACTTTCACCCAGATATAAAAGGTAATATAGGTACCTTCATGCCCTGTAATTTATACTTCTAATGTATTATTACATACAAAAATATAACTACAAAACGCTCTTCTTTCGTGTTTCAAAGTCGCACTAGCGTGCAGGTGTTAGGCGAATTTTACGTGAGCGGTTTACTAAAGGAATCACTGCGGCCGGCTCCGGTGTAGCGTGTTAGCCCGACACTTGTGGCCGACACTTGTCCGACACCGCGTCCAGGACGCAAATACAATTTATAAATCTATCCGAAAATATATTTTTCACTAGCTGGTCTCGTGGTTTTTCTCGGTGACACATGAGAATGAGTCAATGAGTTTTAGTTTTTTCTATTAAAAATATGACATTCGAATATGACATTCGAAATTAGTTTTAAATTCATCGTATTTCCCTGGTTGTACAAATAAGATGCAGATTAGATGCTAGGAAGCTACAGAGGTATTTTGAGGCGAAAGTCCAATTTGAGTTTTTTTCTACTGAACTGCTCTTAGTTCCAGAAAGTGATAGTGTTTCAGCATATTGTTGATTGGGGAAAATATGAGATACGAAGACGATAAAAATACTAATCTATTCATGGCACAGCTGATCTGCATGATCTAACCACCTTGAGCATTTTTCTGCCAGACTTCTTATAGCTAAAATGAAAGATATCGTTTCATGATTGATGTTTCAAAGATTAGAATGAAAAAGCTCTACCCCATTTTCGTTTTTCTAAAAATTGTAAAATGGATTGCGCGAGTCTCGTAATCTGGGTATCATCAAAGCGAGTGTGAATCTCGGTCTCTGGATACATTGTAGACCAAATCGTCGCTTAATATCCTGATATTAAGCGACGGTCTACAATGATGATGATTAAACGCATAGGTACCTACCTATTCTACTTCTTATTTTGACTTTTTACTATCCTACTAATATTATAAATGTCGATATTAGAATGTTTGTTTATCTATCACGTCGTACCTAACGTATGAACAGATCGGGGCTGCAATTCGGAACAAAGTTCGATTATAGTCTAGAAGAACACATAGGCTACTTTTTAATCCCGAAAAATAACGGGAATGGAAACTACGTGAGTAAAACTGTGAGGTAATGCCAGTTAGATACTAATAAAATTGAAAAAATGGTTGTCTGTAAAGTCGGTTTACTGACGATAGTTGAACGTGACAACGTCTTAAGAAAATACTGATGGAATTTGTGTTAAGCGCCATCTAGGTAAAACATTCTGAAGCTTTTCGAAAAGCTGTTCAAAGCGCCATCTCTGGGTACATCATTGTACTAGCACAAACTTCTTAACTTCATATCGCTGCTTTTCTAAAACATGGACAGACTCCTTGAACGTAATACACATTTCACTCACTAGATGGTGCGAAAACTGAGGTAACGGCGGTAACGTTACATGACGTCATGTTTTGCGGGCGTGCAGCCGGCTTCATCGAATTATAAGACGTTATCACGTCAAAAAAACTTCACAATATAATTACAAGCTCCACTTAATCAACAATATCTCCGTTTAGATTTAGCAAAAACAGAAGGAGTTGTTTGTCCGTGCGTGTACTTGTAATTTTGCCGAGATTCACGTTATAGGACACCCGTCCTTTCCACTTTACTGTTTAATATTTATGCTGCGGTCTACGTGAGTGGTTTGCTAAGGGAATCACTGTGGCTGCCGGTGTCCCGCGTTTACAGTTCAGACACTTTACACCAGACACTAGTGTCGCGACAAAGTCTGCGCAATTCTTTTCTACTGACTTTTTTAGGGTTCCGTAAAACGTAAAAACGGAACTCTTCTAGATTCGTCATGTCTGTCTGTCTGTCTGTCCGTCCGTATGTCACATCCACTTTTTCCGAAACTATGAAAACTACACTGTTGAAATTTGATAAATAGATGTATTCTATGAACCGCATTAAGATTTTTATAAAAAAAGTAAAACAAATTAGGGATGCCCCCATACTTAGAACTGAATCTCAATTTTTTCTCAATCAAACCTATACTTGTTTGGTGTTTATCAAGAGGTCTTCAAAAATGAAGTTACTAATATCATTTTTGCCTACACTGAATAGTTTGCGCGTGAGACATTTCCAAAGTGGTAAAATGTGTGAACCCCCCCCCCCCCCCCCCCCCGCCCTCTAACTTCTAAAATAAGAGAATGATAAATTTAAAAAAATATATATGATCTACATTACTATGTAAACTTCCAACAAAAATTAGTTTGTCCTGATGAGTAGTTTTTTTTGGTACGTCATAAATACATTATTATTCAAACATCGATCAAAATTACACCGAACTACAAGAATTTACAAATTTATGTACTATGTTACTTGCTGCTACGGAACCCTTCATGAGCGAGTCTAAACTCACACTTGGCCGCTTTTTTTTTTGTCTTCCATCCGGTTATATCACTGCAATTTCGCCAGTGTTCAGCCTTTGAACATTGAGTACAGTTTAGCTTTTGAACAGTGTTATATATAATATGTGGTCTTTATTAGAGTATGATTATTTATTCAGGTGATCAGTTTTCTTATTTTTTTTTATGCTATTAATGCTATTAAATCCCGGATAAACAAGGTTTTCGGTTTAATTTATATTATATCAGGATATCCAAGCGAAGCCGGAACGGACTACTGGTATAGGTAGGTATATGTAAATAGAAACACCTAGACACTGAACAAATATTTTTGTATCCATAGCATAAATATTTGCACTGGGTGTGAATCTAACCCACGGCTTTGCTTACTACCAACTAAGCCATGCGGCTAGTGATGGTGAGGGCAAAATCTACCTAATAGGTCATCACGGCTTTTTCCTGAAATTAACTGGGAAAAAAATTATTTGCGAAGTTTTAGACCAATAACGCCCACCATTATTAGTCGTGGTCAGATGTCGAAAACGAACGTTTTTCATGAAAAGTTTTCATCTAAATGGATGTTCCATTTGCATAGAAGAGATTCTGGTTTAGTTATTGGTTGAAATCACGGCTTTTATTTCTCACAGCGTTTTCAAAGTAAGCGCGCCTATCCTTTCCAATTATACATTGATTTAGAAAACTAAATACAATTAAAACATCAATATACCATACTTTTATGTTATAGAATGACGGGATGAGCAGGATATATGGCTGATAGATGATACACGCACGCCTGAGACACGCCTGCTCATGATAGCACAGTGTCACGTTATTGATACATGAAGACTCTAAATCATTACCTAGCACTGCACTGAACTGCCCTTGTCACCCAGACAAATAAGGTGATTTATCTTTATACCTTGTGACTTCTCTGGAAACGATACCCTTCAAACCAAAACTGCACAGTGGTTGCACATTACTGCTTGACGGCATAACAACGGACTCGACAAATGTATTACCTTACTACAAAACCTAACAACGTACATAAATATACTAAGCAAATCTGAATTATCCATCGACCGATGAAAATCTGGAGATAAACAAAATGATCTAGCTCACTACCAGTTGGAAGCGTGCTCAGCAGGCTGACGGCAACATCATAGTAAATGATGTTGCTACAAGCACCGGTAGCTCAATTACATCGGAAAGGTTGCAAAAAAAATATATGAAGTCTGGATTTAAAAAAAAAAATGAAGTCTGGATTTAGACTTAGGCCTTTTATATCGCAAAAAACAGCAGGCACGAAATAGGATGATTCTTTGTTTTATGTATTCGTTATTATCGGGACAAGGTTTTTATAGCAGAATATTTAGAAAACATCAACGAAAAAAAGTATAATGGTATGAAATTCTGGTCAGTAAGTAGGTATTAAAAAAATTGTAGTGAAACAAATTAAAATCCCACATTAACCGAAGACATCCAGAAAACTGGAGAAAATGTTGTATTTACAGTCAAAATATCACTTTTTAGGCATGAAAGAATTTCTAGTTACGAATTCAGTAGGCGGATTCACAGTCAGCCAGAGCTTTTGTACGGAAAGGTGGAGATTTTATTTTGAATATTACGTGCTTGCTTTTACCGAAATAGAGCGGTACTGGAAATACTTTATTGTGTTCAAATTTAGATATTGATCTCATGAATAGTTTTTCGAAGTTAGCGAAAAACTAAAATTTATAAACTAGAGGCATCTCGTGGTTTTGCCCGCGTAATTTCCAATGCCGTTATTTTTACAAGATACAAAATAGTGTAGGTATAATTATGTTATTTCGGACTATTAACTATCTAAGTTACGGCTGGTCTAGTCGGGAGAACGGCGCCTGCCGATCGGGAGACCACGGATTCAAAACTCCACACGCACTACTGTCTTTTCAAAGTCATGTGTTAACTCAAAACGGTGAAGGAAAACATCGTGAGGAAACCGACATGTACCTAGGATCTTTTGAAGTCATGTGTCATCCACCAACCTGCACTGGGCCAGCGTGGTGGATAATGGTCTTAACTCTCTCCTAGCGAGAGGCCCCGAGTCCCAGAGGTGGGAGCATTTAATGAGTTGTTGATGATTAATGTTGATAAACTATCTATGTACCTATGTACCAAACTTCCCTTCAGTAGTTTGTGTAAAAGAGTAACAACGAAAACGCATACGGCTGTCTTGGGTGCGCGCGCGCAGTTATCTTGATTATTTATTGTATTTTTTTAGCTTTTGTGTGTTTTTTATAGTCATAATGTTCACTTTTTTAAGAACTATTTTGAGAACTATTTGTCTATTTGTATGCTTTTAAATAGCAAGGCAATCCTACTATTTAGTGGCTTGAACATCTTGATTATTTTGAGACCTTCCTTGCTCTGGGATAATTCAGATGTGCTTAATGTCTGTAGTTAGGTAGGTATGTAGAGTAAATATAGTGTAGTTCGCATTCTCATAAATTCGTGTTATTTCAGACTACATATTATAATAATCCAACCGTGATTAATATTTCAACTCAATTTGCTCAGAGGCTCCGACGTGATTGAACAACAAACATCTAAGCATCGAAACTTTCGCATTAATAGTAATAGGTAGGTACTTATTCATTTTTTTAACGAATTAGACGAAAGAGGCACTGCCTAACTGCGGGGCACTGCTAGTTCAAGAAAAATAAAAACATGCAGCGGTCTTTAGAACTATAGCTTTTTTTAATTTTTACGTAGAAGTAGTGGCTGAATCAGAAGAAGTCAGATCATCATCATCTGCAGCCTGCAGACGTCTATTTCCAATGATTTCCGTAATGACCGGTCTTGTGCCGCCTCCATCCACCAACTTCCCGCGACCGAAACAATATCATCAGTCTATCGTGTGGGGCCGTCCTACACTGCGTCTGCCGTCAGATACTAGGCTGTAATAATTGTTTTGTATAGAATATACGACGCAGTGTACCGGTTAAATGTGATAAATTTACAAATATTCTGCAATATTTGTATCTCCTCCTCCTTACAGTAATATTAGGAATCTTACTAATATTATTCATGTAGAAAGATTGGACGTTTGTTGCTCAGTCACGTCGGGACGTCCGAACGGAATGGGTTGTAACCATCGATATAAATCAAAGCATGCCCCCCCCCAAACTTCAGGTGCACAGAATTATGGTATTGTTGGAAAGAGTGAGCTCACTCTTTCCATTTTAGTCGATTGTAGGAAGCGGTGAACGCCGGACGTTTATACCTATCGCTATTCGTTGCCAACAACCAAAATAAGTAAAACCGCAGCATACCTTGCCGCTAGCGATTATAGGGGTCAAGTAGATTAGTAGTTGTAAACCACTCACGCTACACACAGAGACGCAGTTTGTTAACAATTTCAAGGTGCTCAGGGCACATCTTTAGATTTATATCGATGGTGGTAACTGAGAACACGGACTATAATATTGAATAGCACACATCCGAAGTCCGGGTTCTCATGTCAGGTCTACATCAAAATCGTACATAGACGTGACGTCACGTCACTTGAAACTTCTTAGCATTACATTTTCGTAATTTCTTGTATACAAAAGAAAAGATACGTGGACAATATTTTTCAATAATCTAACTGACGAACTAATTTGTTTTTAGAATGATCTTACTAACGGTTCAATTACCTAGTTTTTTTACTCACCATTCCTATTGCAAACGGCTTTTTGAAGTCGTTTAAAAAAACCAATTAACTCGCTGATTTCTTTCCGCCATAACGTCCCGTTCCTACAATCTTTCCTTATCCGTACAATTTTTGAGTCACATGTGCGCGGAACAGAATTGCTCGTTCAATATTATAAGATTACAAAGAGTTAATAGAGAATAAAGGGTAGTGGAATAGTTATCCTCGATCCGTGCGGTGACGCGGATGGAATACTAATGCGGAATTACGGAAGATAGTTTGAGGCAAGACTTCTTGCCGTTTCGAAACTCTGGCTAGGGTAGGGTAACTGTTTACACAGTTTTGTACATTATATAAAGCTATTTTAAATATGTTTACATGATTTTTAATGAGAACGTGAATTAGAGTATGTTTGACCTACCATACATATCTAGATGGTGTATTATTTACAACTGGAAGCGAAGTGATATTATGTCTCTGATGACGTAATGATACTGCTCGTATAGTGAAAGAATAAAGATTTTCCCTTATGAGGGTTGTATACATTTTTGTTTATTTGCTAGCATTTACTGACCCGCTATAGTGATTTGAAGCACTTATTTTTAGTTCAGTTAAAGTTATTTTTATTTAAGGGTGAATCTGTAAAATCTGTAAAAAATTATGTAATATTGAAAAAGACTGGGCTGACTTTAATCAGATTAATTATTATTGTTTTTCTAAAACTTGTTGAAACAAGTTTTTGGTGACAGACGGACGGACGGACAGCGAAGTCTCAAAAACAGGGTTTCTTATTTCAGGTTTTTTATCCTCTGGATACAGAACCCTAAAAATGGAATAAATTACTTGAACTCGCACTTGTATCGTAGTAAGTATTACTACGATACTTAAATTAATTAAACTTACAACAACCTGGACGACAAAGGAACAGAAAAACTTCGAACAGATAGAAAACAAATCCGAACCACTAATCGGTTTAACAGTTTAACCCGTGAGCATTACAAACAGACTGGCGAAGAGAAACTAGTTATATGACCCGCCCGTAGGTATTCCATATATTCGTGACATATTTCATCTTCTATTTATAAATGATTCTACGTTTTCCTTCACTAGCCCCAAATATCTGTTTATTTACAAAAAATGTGGAAAACCTATGTACTACAGTCGAGATAGACATAAAACTAGCCTGAAATAGAAAAAATTCCGGGGAGCGATTTTTTTTTATGAAACGTCGGGGAGGGTGGTTGGAAGTATAAATCTCGATTTTCTAACTAATCCCGCTAGAGGGTTCGCCGCTATCTTGTTTTAAAGTTTTTGTGAAATAACTCGTTAATTTTCAACTTTAGAGCAGAAATGATGGTTACCAAAGTGTAACGGTTGTCAATTCAACCGTTCCCTTAAAATCATTAAAAATATACTTGCCGTCTTAGGAAACCTTTAAATTGTAAAACGGCCGTAGATGGTAAAACGGAACGCTGTCGCAGACCAATCGGGACGCGACAAATTCAAACCATCCAATAGCGTGAGACGACAATAGGTGACATAAAGTTATAAAAAAGGAACGCATTCCCGGCAGACGCCATTCGAAGTAATTCTGTTTTAAAAACATTAAAATAAACTACGCTACTGTTAATTGTGATAAAAGGTAGTCAACTTTACTAGAAACGAACCCCATAGGGTAAGTGTTCCAATTTACATTATATATCGCTGTTGCATCGCTATTATTTCGTGTATAATTGTGTAAAACATATGGTGTATGAATTGTGTTAGTTTTAAGCTCATCGAATTTATCGGCCGATGATTTACGGGAGTCTCCGCGACAGAACGATACTCGTTTGGATTCAGCAATTATCTTGTGACAATCGAAAACCGAGGTCAACGGCCGGCGAATTCGAGAAGTCAGAATTGAAGGTCAATGACCTACCTGTAACTAAAAAAGTAAATGACGGTTAATTTTCCTTCGACAGTTATAAACTTTCCTGCTATTTCTCATATTTATGCTTTCTTTATGCAAATGTAATTTGCTCAGGTACAACAAAATGTAAAGATGACTGCCTCATCATAATCCATCATGAGCGGTCCATCATTTTGGGTTCTGTTCTGCTTCGACGAAGCAAGCCGTGGATGTCGCAGTCATCTTCATATTGGGGGCAACATTCTAATGGTCACCTTCGACCAATTCCAGGGTTCCATCACCGGGCTGAGACCCTAACGGCCAACTCTTATGGCCGGCTGATATACCAAGGGATCTACAACTCTTGAGGTAGCAGTCCACCACTCACTGCTTGAAAGACAGAGGAGCTACCCCCGTGTAGGACACAGGAGCACCATCGCCATGTCCAGCTGACACCACTGAACCCCCCAGAAGGACTGCGACCCGACTCTCCGCGGCTTACACAGGCCAGTGTGTCCCACCAGAATAGCAATATAATTCTCTCGATTTGCAAACGACCCCGACCCTCTCTTTAAATTTAACTTATACTCCCCCAGAACTACTGCTACATTTAGGCCACCCCTCTGGTGGTTACGGTAAACTTATATACGATAATAAAATCTAATTAGTTAAAATTGTGGTTTCTATTCAAACTCTTAATTTTACTTCTACTCATGTTAACCGGAGCTAGCTTGGATAATCTCTCTCTCTCTTTAAACACAACCAACTAGAAAGGTTACATTGGCGCCCAACGTGGGGCCCAACGTGGGGACATTGGCGCCCAACTACTAAAGTTTGCAATCGAGTCGGTTTTATATTGTTTTTTAAGGTGTGCTCTTGATGGTTTTATGGTGTTGGCTATAATTTTCTAGATCTAAGGCAATTTCTGTGTGTAAAATTACCTGCGTGTGGATAGTTCCTACTACTTACCTGTATTCTTTACTATACCCACAACTATTTTTAAAAAATTTTTTTTCTCATAGATTTTTCTGGAAGTTAGTAGTTAATGACCACACATCGGGTACTTCTTATTATAGGGTACTTATATTTTTCTAGGGTGACCTACCTCACCACTGCCAGTGCTGTTAAACCAATAGTACTTCTGCATTGTGATATTGCATATTAATAGCCTAATACTTTCTAGGTACTAGTGAATGTGTGATATATCCTTTTAATTTTTTTAATTTTTTTTACAGTTTTTTTAAGTTGTAAGAACACCTTAGTTCTTTTACAAAACTTTTTTTAACTACCTGAAGGGTGATTTCCCTATCGGATATTCCCACATTAACTTTTAATTATATTGAATTGCTTCTGCAATCAATCTTGAGTCATTACTGTGACAACCTTGGATAATTATTGTTGAGCTTAAATTGGAAACACTTACCTGAGCATAATGGGTTACGAAATTAAGTTTCTTTCACTTCAAAAGGCGGAATTAGAATATGAGGTTGAGCTTCGCGGTGGTACCGGAGACTCGGTACAGGACCTTCGTAAACAAATCGTTAAATTGTCTCAAATGTTGCCATCCGAAGACATACTCGAATCACATTTGGAACCTACAGATGATCTAAAGGCCGTTAAAGAATCTTTGTTAAAATCTCAAGGCAACATAACAGCGCTTAAAGCGAAGTTCGATAAGAATCTTGTATCAAGAGCGGAGAACCTATTAAACCACATTTATCATAGACTAAACAGAATCAGTGTTACTTCCGATATTGCTGAGGTACATAAAGTTTGCATATCAAACCTAAATTTCCAATACAAAGAACTCAATACTCTTAGACCTCAACAATCTCAAATACAAACTAAAGCTGGCACAACCACGAACCCTGATACCATACCGGATGGAATCAGTATCGCCGTGACATGTGACCGCGAGCTTACTACTAGCACTTCTAAATTAAAATTTAATGGCAAGTCATGCGTGCGCTCTTTCATTCAAAAGGTGGATGAATTTGTTTCAACAAGAAAAATATCATACGAAAAAATCCTATCGTTGGGTTATGAAATCTTTACTGACGATGCCTTGCATTGGTTTCGGGATAATAAAGACAATGCTCAAACTTGGCAAGAGCTGTGCACACTACTCAAACAAGATTTTTCAAAAAAAAACTATGACTACCTACTAGCTACTGAAATTCGAGCGCGAACTCAAGGTGACGGAGAAAATATTGCTACCTACATTGCTTTAATGCAGGGAATGTTCTCGCATCTTGACAAACCTCTAACAGAGGAAGAGAAATTAGAAATTCTTCTTCATAATATACTCCCTTATTACACGGCCGCATTATCTACATGTTCAACGATCCAAAACGTTAAAGAGCTAAAATCAGTGTGTCTCAATTACGAAAATTTAAATTCTCGTTCTTCTCATTACCGCGAACCGCCTAGAATATCTGGTTCGACCTTGCTTCCGGACTTCGCATACAAACGTACAACCAACCTGTCAGTACCGACGCCGAATCGCTTTCAATCGTACATATATGACAACAAGGCGAAAAATACTAACTCAAATTTTAACTTTAAACCTAAACCGAATGTAAACACGGTGCACAAAAATGAACCTTCAAATTCCAATGATACGAGCGAAGTCAATGCCCTAACAACTGGATTTCCAAACCAAATGGAATCCAGTTATTGCGGTCGATGCAGAGTATCAGGCCATTCACTTAAAAACTGTAAGCAAGAGCGCTTTCTGATATGTTTTAAGTGCGGAAGAAAAGGTGTACGCGTATGGGAATGCCCTAACTGCAATAGAGCTCCCAATCCAAAAAACTAATCATCAAGGATTGCGACTACCGAAGAAGAAGTCCGAACGCATCATCAAGTATTAAAACTAGTCCTACCGAATGGGCGGAGTGGCTCAGCTTCGTAAAAAAAATTTCGGTATTTAATACTGTGTCGTCAATCCGTGATACAAATCCTGAAATAAACAAATCTAGACTGTTCGTCACAATTGATGTCAAAGACCAACGTCTAACTGGTCTCCTTGACACTGGCTCTTCCTCCACTATACTGGGCAACGGGAGTCACGAAGACATAATGAAATTGGGATTCCACATGGAACCCGGTAACTCTACTCAATTTGTCGCCGCGGGAGGAGAAAAACTGGATTCGATTGGTATAGTTAATCTCCCTATAACCTTCCAAAATCAAACTCATACCCTGCAAGCTTATGCAGTACCGAACGTTAAACACGATCTTATATTAGGAATAGATTTTTGGCAATTATTCGGACTATTACCATAGAATAGATAATATAGATAGAACGGACACTCCCCACCCCCCGCCAATTTCAAGCTTCCTCCCCCTCGCGGACGCGAGGCGGACTCAACGAAGGGTTATTATATCGGACGATAATTTTCTATGAGAATACGACCATGATGCTGTATTATTTAACAAAATGGTACCAAATTTTTCGTCTATTATACGAAACAAGAATAAGAGATTTTTAATTTCATAAGAATTTCTACAAAGATTGAATCATTTTTATAAACTGTGTTAAGCTATTCTGTTGCTGTAGCTATATTCTAACGTTGTTGTACCTAATCTAATGTTGTGTGACTAGCCTACCTATAATGAAATACGCGATATGTGGAGTGATTAATTAATATATTGTCAGAATAAAGTTTTCTCTTTGGGTAAGTGTACTTAACTAAAAATCAATTCGTCCATGGTACCTTTATTATCTCTGTACTTTGTTTTATTTTAAATCTCCCTTCTGATTGTTGATGAAAGTTATATTTACCTACATTAAAAATCGAACACTAACTAGGTAAGATTATAAGCCACTTAACACAGGCAGGTGACTCACGGGTCACAGCTATTCCATAAAATAATTTAGTAACCCTAAATGACACGCACACATGCGTAAATGTGTTCGAACGACATAAGCGTAGTTGTGTGAGTGTAGGTATGTCGACTTCACCGTTTGCTTGGAGTTTAGGCCGAGTGTCCGGGGTGTGCTATTACCCAAAAATTTAGACCGTATCGTATTCTATAATAAGTCAGAATGTGGCGTTACCGAAGTAGATGACGGAAAACCCAAACTAATCCATGCTTATCAGCATTTATCAGACGAACAAAGAACAACCGCAGATGAGATAATCGCGCAATACCATAACATATCTTATGAAAAGAGAGGCCTAGGTCGTACATCTTTAACTACACATTCTATCGACACTGGCGACGCCGCCCCTGTTCGGCAACGATATTACAGAATGTCACCTGAAAAGCAGCGAATCTTAGTTGAGCAGCTGGACGAGATGCTCAAAGAGGACGTTGTTGAACCATGTGAGAGTCCGTGGTCATCACCGGTCCTCCTGACCCCGAAAAAAAACGGCGAGCTGAGATTTTGCCTCGACAGTCGAAAACTCAACGCCGTGACAAAAAAAGATGCTTACAGCTTGCCTTATATCTCTGAGATCTTAGACAACCTTAGGGATGCTAAGTATCTGTCAAGTGTTGACCTCTCAAAAAGCTTCTGGCAGATTTTGATTCGAGACGAGGATAGACAAAAGACCGCTTTTTACATTCCAGGCCGCGGAACGTTCCAGTTCAAATCTATGCCTTTCGGTTTGACAAACGCTCCCGCTACTCAACAGAGACTTGTGGATAGTCTGTTCTACGGCCCAGAATTCGAACATCGAGTGTTTGTATTCGTAGATGACGTCATCATAGTGGCGCAAAATTTTAGCCAGCATATTACGCTTCTAAAACGCGTTCTTGATAAACTAAAAATGGCTAATCTAACCATAAATCTAGAGAAGAGTCAATTTTTTAGATCTCAACTAAAATATCTGGGCTACATCGTCGATCAAAATGGCTTACACGCCGACCCCGATAAAGTGGCGTCTATAGCGAGATATCCCACCCCAAGAAACCGAAAAGAAGTTAGACGATTTTTGGGAACCGCATCCTGGTATAGAAGATTCATACACAATTTCAGTAGTCTGTCTGCCCCATTAAACAAACTAACATCACAAGGCAAGAATGCGCCACCCTTCTCATGGTCTTCAGAAGCGGATCAGGCATTTCTTGCACTAAAAAAGTGCCTTGTATCCGCTCCAATACTGTCCTGTCCCGACTACACTATGCCATTCGAAGTTCAAACAGACGCTAGTGATTTCGGTATCGGCGCAGTTCTTTCTCAAAGACACAATGGTCAAGAGAAAGTCATAGCATATATGAGTAAGTCTCTGTCCCAAGCTGAACGGCACTACAGCGCCACCGAACGAGAAGCACTTGCTGTACTCACCGCTGTCGAGCATTGGCGCTGTTATCTCGAAAACGGTCTCAAGTTCACGGTTTACACCGACCACTCGTCCTTGAAGTGGTTTCTAAATTTAAATAACCCCACAGGAAGATTGGCTAGATGGGGCGTAAGATTATCGGCTTATAACTTCGAAATAAAACACCGGAAAGGTACTGAAAACATAGTACCCGATAGCTTGAGCCGTTCGGTTCCTATACTCACGATAAACGACTCGCCAAGCTTATCTATACAACAATCAAATGACCCTTGGTACCTGAACATATTCAAAGGTTGTATGAACTCGCCCTCTACCTACCCAAACTATCGCGTCTTAAACGGTAAGTTGTTCCGATTCATAAAATCTTTAAATCCTTTAACCAGAGAATTCGAATGGAAAGAAGTTATTCCAGCAGAACACCGTTCCGACGTGATAACTCAAAATCATTCCAATCCTACATCGGGACACCTAGGAATCTTTAAAACTTACAAAAGACTGACCCTGAAATACTTCTGGCCAAATCTCCATAAAAACGTGGTAGAGTTCGTGTCCAAGTGTGATACTTGTCTCTCCTTTAAACATCCTAATCACACGACTCTAGGCACCATGGGTAGGCCTAAAGACTGCTGTCGCCCCTTTCAAATGCTGAGCTTAGACTTGGTTGGTCCCTTACCTGCCTCTCGTAAACAAAACACATTCCTATTGGTAGTGACATGCTGTTTCTCGAAATATTGCTTAATTTTTCCTATAAGAAAAGCTACTGCCGACATAATAGGCAAACTATTAGAAGAAAGAATATTCTTGGTCCACGGTATTCCCAGCACTATATTGATGGATAACGGAAAGCAATTCACTGGTAACATCATGCGTAACCTTTTCGCTTCTTACAATATCCCTAACGTATACTACACCCCGTTATATACACCTCAGGTAAACACAGTCGAACGTTACAATAAGACAATAATCACGGCGGTATCAACATGCATAAAAAAAGACCACCGATCATGGGATACTATCTTACCAAAAATTCAATTCGCCCTAAACAGCGCAGTAAGTGAAGCGACAGGATATACCCCGGCATTCTTGGTTTTTGGTCGTGAGCTACCTAGTGATGGCAATCATTACATAGACCCCGATATAGGTGACTCTATAATCTTTACACCGCGCGATAGTTACGCAGAAAATCTTGGCGTACTTCAAAAGATATTCGATAAAGTTCAACTCGCACTTATAAAAGCTCACTCTAGAAATGCTACCACGTACAACCTCCGTCGGAAAAACTTCGAATTTAATGTGGGCGACACTAAGTATATGGAAACGAACTTTTTACCAAAGCGACAAAGGTGTCAAGTTTACAAAAAAACTAGCCCCAAAATTCATTAAATGCCGCATAGCTGCAAAACTATCAAAATTGGTATATGAACTCACCGATATGGCTGGTCGTAAATTAGGTGCGTGGCACATAAAGGATTTCAAGCTCACAAATTAATTAATAATCTTACCTAAAACTAAATAAGGTCTAAAACGAATAATGCTACTTAAAACTAAATAATACTACCTAAACTAAATAATGCTATCTAAAATTCATAATGCTACCTACAACTTAATAATGTTATCTGAAACTAATAATAATATCTAATACTAAATAATCTAAACATAAATGACTTCTAATATGTTCCATCTAAGTTGGGGACAAAACATTATGCTGGAATATTACTCGTAGTTACAGGTTCTGTGACACTATTAGGTGTAAGTGAATACCGCTCACTAACGGCGGATTCACATACTAACAACATTCAGTTGCAGTCTAGATTTGTAACGTGTTGAATGCCTGATGTTAGACCTAGATAGTGTCACCTTCTCTAAAAATCCTATGCTAGTGCTCGGAAAATCGACGAGCGTGGTGTCGGTCACAGCATGGATTTGCAATTGCCCTAGCAAATGAACTTGTTATGTGCCCGGGAAGTCGGTAAGGGGAGCGCCGATCACATTAACAAACTCTTAAAGTGAATACGTCCACTAACGGCGTAATTCACAAACTTTTAACATCCAAGGTCACTCAAACCTCTAAAAGTGTTTGATACCGATGTTAAACCTAGATAGCATGACTATCTCTAAAATCCTGAGTCTACAACTACAGCTGACCTTAAAGGTCAAAGCCAGCTAATGATTGTCCTTACAACACTCTACAGATACCAGGAACACAGAAGGTTACACTCTCTAGACAGCCGAAAAGTTCAAGAAACTTTTCTCCGGATTTTCCTCAGGAAAAATCCTGACCTAAAAAGGGGGTATGTAACGGTTGTCAATTCAACCGTTCCCTTAAAATCATTAAAAATATACTTGCCGTCTTAGGAAACCTTTAAATTGTAAAACGGCCGTAGATGGTAAAACGGAACGCTGTCGCGGACCAATCGGGACGCGACAAATTCAAACCATCCAATAGCGTGAGACGACAATAGGTGACATAAAGTTATAAAAAAGGAACGCATTCCCGGCAGACGCCATTCGAAGTAATTCTGTTTTAAAGACATTAAAATAAACTACGCTACTGTTAATTGTGATAAAAGGTAGTCAACTTTACTAGAAACGAACCCCATAGGGTAAGTGTTCCAATTTACATTATATATCGCTGTTGCATCGCTATTATTTCGTGTATAATTGTGTAAAACATATGGTGTATGAATTGTGTTAGTTTTAAGCTCATCGAATTTATCGGCCGATGATTTACGGGAGTCTCCGCGACAGAACGATATTCGTTTGGATTCAGCAATTATCTTGTGACAATCGTAAACCGAGGTCAACGGCCGGCGAATTCGAGAAGTCAGAATTGAAGGTCAATGACCTACCTGTAACTAAAAAAGTAAATGACGGTTAATTTTCCTTCGACCGTTATAAACTTTCCTGCTATTTCTCATATTTATGCTTTCTTCATGCAAATGTAATTTGCTCAGGTACAACAAAATGTAAAGATGACTGCCTCATCATAATCCATCATGAGCGGTCCATCATTTTGGGTTCTGTTCTGCTTCGACGAAGCAAGCCGTGGATGTCGCAGTCATCTTCATATTGGGGGCAACATTCTAATGGTCATCTTCGACCAATTCCAGGGTTCCATCACCGGGCTGAGACCCTAACGGCCAACTCTTATGGCCGGCTGATATACCAAGGGATCTACAACTCTTGAGGTAGCAGTCCACCACTCACTGCTTGAAAGACAGAGGAGCTACCCCCGTGTAGGACACAGGAGCACCATCGCCATGTCCAGCTGACACCACTGAACCCCCCAGAAGGACTGCGACCCGACTCTCCGCGGCTTACACAGGCCAGTGTGTCCCACCAGAATAGCAATATAATTCTCTCGATTTGCAAACGACCCCGACCCTCTCTTTAAATTTAACTTATACTCCCCCAGAACTACTGCTACATTTAGGCCACCCCTCTGGTGGTTACGGTAAACTTATATACGATAATAAAATCTAATTAGTTAAAATTGTGGTTTCTATTCAAACTCTTAATTTTACTTCTACTCATGTTAACCGGAGCTAGCTTGGATAATCTCTCTCTCTCTTTAAACACAACCAACTAGAAAGGTTACAAAAGTTGTTGGAAATTTAATTTCTCACAAGTTTGCTTCCTATAGTTTTTACGCTAGGATCAATATTTGCAGAGTTATACTATCAAGTTTATCAAAAAAATCGTAATGGGTGCAATTTCATTTTCTTCAACTTTGGTTCTCGCACTTTGTTTACTTATTTTATTTTTAGTATTTGTTGTTACAGCAGCAATAGAAATACATCATCAGTGAAAATTTCAACTGTCTAGCTATCACCGTTCTTGAGATACAGTCTGGTGATAGACGGACGGACGGACGGACGGATGGACAGCCAAGTCTCAGTAATAGGGTTCCGTTTTTACCCTTTGGGTACGGAACCCTAAAAAGTGCGAGAACCGAAGTTGAAGTAAATAAAATTGCACCCATTACGATTTTTTTGATAAACTTGATAGTATAACTCTGCAAATATTGATCCTAGCGTAAAAACTATATGAAGCAAACTTGTGAGATTAAATTTCCAACAACTTTGGTAACCATCATTTCTGCTCTAAAGTTAAAAATTAACGAGTTATTTCACAAAAACTTTAAAACAAGATGGCGGTGAACCCTCTAGCGGGATTAGTTAGAAAATCGAAATTTATACTTCCAACAACCCTCCCCGACGTTTCATAAAAAAAAATCGCTCCCCGGATTTATTTCTATTTCAATGTCTGCCCCTACTGCGCTAATGTTGAAACTATAAATGTGACTGTATTATGACATAATAATCAAATGTGTTTATCCAAATTCAGGTATATCGGCCATCACTTATGCCCGATATATTTTTGTAGTGATAGGACTCTTTGCAGAGTCCGCCTGGGGAAGTACCACGCCTTTGCCAGTTATTCTACCGCCAAGCAGTAATGTGCAAACATTACTATGTTCCGGTTTGAAGGGCAATGTTTCCAGAGAAATTACACGGCTTAGAGATATAACATCTTAGATCTCTGGGTGACGAGCGCGGTGCAGCGCTAGGTAATGATTTGGACTCTTCATGTTCCAATAGCTGTGTCACTGTGCTGTTATGTGGCAGGCATGTTACTTACCATCAGGTACGTGTGCTGCTACGTCACTCTTTATTAAAACAAAAATTCAGTATTTCTAGCTTCGTGTAGATAAAGCTACGCGCAACGCTAGTTTTGTCTACACGAACCTAGTTAGTTTTTAGCTTTATAGTTTGCTAGCTTACTGACATTATCCTAGCTTGAAAAACTAGCCTTGTGTAGCTCGGGCATAAAAAAAAATTGGCAGTCATAGGAACTGCCGATAGAAGTGAAAACTTGCAACTCTTTTATATTTCTGTTGTTCTGGTATCTGGAGATAAACGCTGGGCTGTTGGAGGTAGGTAATCGAAACTCTTTACTGTTTCTGTTGTCCTGGTACCTACCTGGCCGTTTTTACCGAGTTTACCCGAAGATTTCATATCCGATCCGATCCATTATCATATCCAAGCGTGACGATTGATGAACCCATTTCACAGCCCATGAAAATTCTGTCTATAGCGCGCCTAAAGAAGTTTTCACTTCAAAAGGTAAAGGTGTTAAAAAACACATGAGTATATACCCACGATTGACCACCAATTTGCTTCATCTTTTGCAACAGTGTGATCGAAGGTAATTTACACTGTTCTACAAACTAGATAATACATATTGACTTTTTGCTTGCGAATTCCAAGTTATATCTCCTAAACTCAATTAAATTTCGTAATTTCCATTTCCGTTTGACCGAAACAGGTCAAAGTAAATAAAACTACCAGAAAATGGGGACCGATAATCCATAATAAGCTTACCTACTTTTTATCCTTAGTTTCTGTTCGTATTTTCGCCTGCATCGACAGTAAGAAGATAGTGAAACCCAACGAAGTTTTATTATATAGATATCAGTCAAACAATTGTGAAACAGATTATTTTATTACTAAGACAAATGCGATTTTTAAATCTGATATTTTTACCTTTTTCTGGCCTTTTTTAGGCCCCAAGTCGCAGTAATGGGACCATAACGCGATAAGTTTGTTCAATTTTTTTTAGTTACCTGTTCCACTATAACAACTTGTCTCTGAGGATCCTAATTTGCGCTCATTTTCAATTCTAGAGCGTATTAAATATGCAAGGATTCAAATGAAAATTAAAGGACCTCCTATTATATTAAGTAACGAAACGAAGCATAGTCTAGACACATTCCTAGCGTGATCGTAACACTTCTCAATTTTACCCTGGCTAATAGCAATAGTCATTATAGTTGTGTAGAACTCGTGAGTCAATTAAATAGTTGCTGGGTCGCAACAAACTATCCAGACGAGACGTCCTGCCGGCTAATTCTCTAGGAACAAAACAATAACGCAAAACAGGCTTTGGTGTTCCACCTTAGCAAAAGGTTGAAGAGCTCACTAACCATAGAATTCTAAGTACTTATTCCATGCTTATGGGAAACAAGTTTTGTTTTTTTTTTAACAAAATTAAATAGGTGTAGTAGATATAGTACATGTATAGATTTGATCAGAATCATGGTGCAGGCACAGGGAGAATACTCATACTCTCCATACAGTTCTTTGTTAAATGGACAGATTTGTGAAGTTTATGACGTCATAAGGACTTTAATTTTAGAGACGAGATTAAGTTTAAGTTATGAGGCACGGGGTTTCAACAAAAAAACAAACAAACGGAGAAAACATGAACAAAGCCATAATTCACCACATCAGTCAAATATGGGCTAGCGTATGCTGCATAATCTTGAAAGATGTTTAACAGAATGGATAATATATTCTTTCTCAATCTAAGCATTTACCTTCAGCGGTTGTTAAGCTCAGTTATAATCAAACCCACGATAGAGAGCCTACGACTCGATTCTAACATACAAAGCCCCATTGCGCTTTTATACTGAAAGCTGGCTCCAAATTTAGGATAAGTACCTACATATTTGAGGCGAGCTAAAAACTTGTCACGTCCTATTTCTCAACAATATACCTATCCAAAATCACAAACCTTCGATTACAATTAATGGTAACGTTTTCTAGGTCCAAATTATAGCCCGTGAAGTCAGAGCGACGGCGTCGCGACGTCACACAAAAAAATAACATTACTCAACAACGAAACCATATTTTGTGTGTCTGTAAACGACTATGTACTAATTATATAGCTTTCAGGCATTAAAATAAACGAATCATCGAGTATGTATATATCATGTAAAAATAAGGTTTAAAGTCCAATGCCCGTTTTGGCCAAATTTGTCCACTTCGGTAATTTTGGGATAGCAATGAGTTTTATCCGTTTAGAATCCGTAGTTACGGAATACAGGAACTGAAGTCTGCGGCCTGGAGACGAGTCGAGACAACTGACTTGTCAGCGGTTGTGGCGGTTTACCGGCCATTTGGCTTCTTTGTCATTGGAAACGACAACGTAATCAATTCTGAGAACATAGTGAACAATCTTATTAATAGAGGCCCAGCTACGAAAATATGGTATGAGGCTAATTGTTTGAAAATACCTAATCATAATCGTTTTTTACCTAATATTTATCGCCACATCACTTCTATTTCTAATGATACACTATTTCGTTGAAAATTGAAAATTTTCCCGTCACACTAATATAATAGACTGAAAGAAATTGTGTTTTCTGGAGTGAAAACTTATTCAGGTACGTTGAGCACCTTTCGAGTTATATGTTGCGTAAATACAGATGATTTATTGCGCAACAGAATTCATAAATTCGGAATTTTAGTATCAAAACAGCACTTAAATTTAAGATACTACAATTCTGAATTAATAGTTTTCAATATCCGCAGTCCCTATGACTGCCAATTATATTTTCAACGCCCATAGGTCTGTCTACGTTTGACCAGCAGCCTCACCTAATAGTAACTGATGGTCGAAGGTGATACACATTGACATAGAAGATATTTATTCACTCTAAATTGTCAAGTCCCAGATTTTATCTTTCAAGAAATTACAAAGCTCGCAGTTTTTCCACGCTTAACCTGTACGAACCAGGAATTTCGTACGAACTTGTAACTGTACGAACCAGGAAAAATTCGTACAATGTAATTTGAGTCTTAAGACTCAAATTACTTTGTACGAATTTTGGGGAAAAGTGCAAAAACAACAAACGTACATTATCCTTTTTAAACAATGTAGACCAATTCCAATCTCTCTATTTTGATTTCAATTCAATGAAACGTGTAATTTTCTTTCAACTTTCAACGTTCGCTACGGTACTAACAAGCGTAACTGATCAAAGTTTCATACATTCCGCTAACGGAGTCGAGTTTGGCCTAACTAAACATCCTGTTTTAAATCAAAACAGACGAATTGGTCCAAATCGCATGCCCTTGCTCCTTCATCTTATAACTTATTCATTGGGGCTCTTTCATAGTTTACTTTCGCCAGTGCTTCAAGTGGCCTTTTTGCTCGTACCTACCTGCAGAAACAACGAGATTTTGTAATTACTAATGTTTGGGTTAGTTTGTTTGTTGTGTTTGTCCTTTAGCTAACATTTTGGATTACGTGTGTTTGTTTACGACGTTAATGTTTTAAAATCTGCTTACATAGTAAAAGCATGACGTCATAAGAACTGAAGGGATCAAGCTGAAATATGGAAACTAGGTAGATTATAGTCGGATTTTAATGTCGTTGCTAGGCAACAGCTGGGGAACCCTATGAGATAAGCTAGAGATAGGACTTACAGACACTTTTGTCTCACAATTTGAAACCCTTTCAGGCTGAAACATGCAAGAAATGGCCCTTCTCACACGTTGGCACTCATAGATATAATCAAAAGTTAATCATAATGTCTTAAATTCAAGCTCAAACTATTTTATCTTTATTTCATTTACAACACATGTAATATTTTAGCCTACCCTATTTTATTAAACTCAAATGAAAAAAGTGATTGTTAAGAATTAAAAAAATCTATGTAAGTACCTATATAACATAATTATCAAGATTGATTTTTTTTGATATCCTAATTTTTATATTCTAAGTTAAAGATTAAATTTGTCTACGCGTAATAATAATAAAACTAGTTAGGCTTTTGTTTTTTGTAGTGCAATTCTTACACGAAGCGCAAAATGGTTTTATGTAAAACAGGTTTCTGGATTCCCAAGATACAGGCTTAGCCTAGTTTGGGGTCCGCTAACAGAAAATTCATATGCAACCTTTGATGAAACTAAGTAAACGAAGATAAGGTACGCTCTAATATAAAGACAGCATAATATGCCGAAAATATCACACAAGTATACGCAATGTGCACACAGCTTCACTTGCATCGTGAGAGACGTTTGAATGAATGAAAAAGACATCATGACAAGTAGGCAGTAGGTGCAAATGAGATAGCTATACATCACATTTGTTTAGATATTTTTTTCGACAAGAATAGAAAGACATACAAATGCACTGGCGTGAAAGAGACAAAATAGCCGCAACTAACATATCGCCGGTCGTGTTGCACTCTTACGCTGTATGCACAGAAATCTAAATAATAAGGTAAGGTACCTTATTATTTAGATTTCTGTGGCTGTATGTATATCTGTCTCTTTTTAGAAATGGCCAATTGTAAAATTGTTTACAACAGAAAAATAATTTTAGATGTAATAATCATTGAACTGTTATGGAAATAATTAAAGATTTTGTGTACTTACGCATGAAAAGTGATACCATGGAACTTGTTCTTGGTCTTTGAACTGTTTATGCACCTTGCAGAATAAGACATTATTACGGCTCATATCGGAATTTTTTGAATTGTTAGCGAACGTCCACTCAACTTGTGGCTCCTGTTGCGACTGAGACTCAATCAGGAGACGTCACCTGATTTTGCATTGGGATCGTATCAGAGCGCGTGCCGCTTCTTAGTGTTTTAAGACTTCAATGTATGCAACAACAAAACCTAATTTGTTTTATGTGAAATAGTAATTGTAATGTAAATATTGTTGTAGACTTTGTGTGTGTGCAAATAAACATTATTTGATTTGATTATCTTATGGGCTACTTTTCATCCTAATACTGCGGAGTTTCTCAGAAAATAACTTTTTTCTATATGTGACAAGGACGAATTTGCGAGCAGAGACTTATCTAGTATCTAGACTGGTGTTTTAATAAATGCATATCAGTAAAATTTCAGGGAATAGGCGCAGTGTAGTGCCTTAGCACTGCAATCATTACCTATAATGATTTGTACTCTTAATGTTTCAATAGCTGCGTGTCACTGTGCTGTTATGTGGCAGGCATGTTGCTTACCAACTTACCATTAGGCACATGTCCTGCTCGTCCCTCTATACTATAAAAAAATATAACAAAGGCGTGATACATCCCCAGGTGCACTTTGCTAAGAGTCTTTTACCACTACTTATTTCAACTTGACAGGAAAGTCCTTTAAATTAATTAATAAATAGGTTAATCGGTTTGTCTGGGCTCCAAAAAACATAGGATTTGCCGTAGGTAGTCCAAATAGTTATTTTTACTACGATACATAGTTCACCATACAGGGTATTGGAATTGTTGAGATTTACTGTCAGTATTGTAATGGCTGGCTTCCTAACTTACTTGGTAGTAAGTCTGCCTGAGAATCTGAGGATCGTGGGTTCGATTCCCACCCAGATATTGATTACAAATAATTGTGTGATGATACACCCTTATTCATAGCTTTTATAGGTATGCACTTGACCGCCAACTTACCAGTTATTCTACCGCCAAGCAGGAATGTGCACACATCAATGTTCTGATTTAAAGGAAAATGTTTCCAGCGAAACTACAGGGCATGGAGTGATCAAGCCATGCATGGTTAGGTAATGCTTTTGACTCTTCATGTTACAATAGCCGCTGTTATGGGCAGGTGTGTTGCATGTGTTTTTTTATAATCGTTAAATAAAAATACTATTTATGGATTCGTAATCGAAATGCGTCAAACCAAAAGTGCTATTTACGCATTTATGATAAAATTTATATCTACCCACATTAAGAGAAACCACATCTTTATTTAGTAATCCATGAAATAATTTGCAATTACAAAAACTATCTCTAATAATATTTAGTTTTATAATTTTTTTCAACTAGTCTGTGTACTAGTAATCCATTATACCTAATGACATTTGCTGAAAACTGTCGCGCGTCTCGCAGTCGAAACCAAAACAAACGCCACAGAGCACTTAAGGTGTCAAATTTCAGGCCTTGTAGATCCAGACGCAGAAAACTCTTATTTGCAAAGCTCCCATCACACCTACGTAAGTAAATATCGTTTCCATATAAAAAGGCGAGGGAAACTTACACTGCCATTGAATCTTCAGCATTCCTTTTGTGTGCTTCCTATCTCTTTTGCTATCGAATCCACGAGTTTTATTTGAGTCATGATGAAGATGACAGTTTTGGTTGCACTGATGCTTGTCGGCGTGCTGTATGCATCTCGGTCTTCGTGCAAGTCTTGCGGTGATGAATGCGAGCGAGCGTGCGGTACCAGGCGCTTCAGAGCATGCTGTTTCAACTACCTCAGGAAGAAGAGGGCGACCGAAACTGTAGAATTTTGGACCCCAAGCGAAGAACACCATGAAGGAAGGTCTCCGGCGTTTTTTATCGAATATAACCCTGAAGAGCTGCTGGCTAGCGCTTTGGGCATCCCTTTGAAGGTTACCTCGGACGATTTTGTCGACAGTCAAGCAAACAGCAAGCAAAACGTGCATTAGAAGATTTTTAGAGTTTGTGCTACATTTATAAGTTCTTTTTCAAACCGACCTTGCGCAATCACTCAATACTCGTATGCTGTGAGAAATAAATCAAATTATTGTTATTAGTTTAAAATAGATTTACGGATAATATTTCAAAATATGTGTGATATAATCATATTGTCAATTTCATAAGTTTATTTTTATGTAAATATGTACAATGGTAAAAAGTTTTGTCCACAGATATTTTCTAAACTTGTTAAATTTTCTGAAAAGGTGTGTTAAAATATGTGTTTTTGTTGAATAACAGAGAACAAGCTATTCATATTGTGTTTAATTTTATAATTATTACTTTTATTCTTACTTTTATTCTTCAAATAAATCATTTGGAGGCTGAAGGACCCACCAGATATCTAAGTTCTTATATCTATAAGCCCTATAATTTCTCTGGAAACATTGCCCTTTAAACCAGAAGTCAATCAGTAATGTATGCTTGGCAGTAGAATAACTGGCAAAGGTGTGGTCCTTCCTCAGGCGGACTCTGCCAAAAGTCCTACCACTACCATGATGATGACTGAACCAAACATATAACATTCTAATTAATCTGTTAAATAGATAATTGAAAATTATGCGACACGTATTTTTGTTATTGATCAGCAAACTTCCAGAGTGGGGGTTATGACGTCAATTTGACGTGACTATTGCTCCATGTAGTGACGTCACGTGAAATTTCTTAGCACTATACATATTTTTGTCATTTATTGCTGTGAAACAAAAGGAAAAATACGTGTAAAATATTTTCTAATAATCTAATTGACAGACTAAATAATATTTTTTTAGTCAAAATGCCTTTAAAATTAACATATGTAGATAATTATTTTCTTTATCTTCTGAGCTTGGTAACCTTTAAGCTTTGGTAGCGTTGAGATAGAGACAAACACTTGGGTACAACAAAATAAAAGCGACACTGCTCAATATTCTTTAGTAGGTAACGACACTTGACCTCGTATCTTACTGATGTTAAGCAACGTTGTACTTAGTGCTTGATCGACCACATTTTAATTCGCTACCTACTGACATAATAACGACATATTTTCATTTCATCAAGTGCCATATGCCAATACAGTAGACTGCAGTATGTATCATCATCAACAGCCCACTAAACATTCCCACTGCTGGGACTCGGGGCCTTCTCTCGCAAGGAGAGAGTTAAGGCCATAATCCACCACGCTGGCCCAGTGCGGGTTGGCGGATGACACATGACTTCGAAAGATTCTTGGTACATGTCGGTTTCCTCACGATGTTTTCCTTCACCGTTTTAAGTTAGCGGCATTACGCACTTGACTTCGAAAAGACAGTGGTGCGTGTGGGGTTTGAACCCGGGTTCTCCGGATCGGCACCCGCCGTTCTCCCGACTAGACCACCGCACCTTACCGCCGCAACTACGCAGTATGTATACGTGTACCGTATTACTAGCGATGTTCTATTCCACAAATTCTAATAGAATTGTAGATATTATTTACTGTACTATCATGGAAGTGACATTCACAAAAATGCTTACTTACCTGTAATTAAAAAAAAAGTAGGTAAGTATTATGATGAGTGCTTCTCGTAATACTTCATTTTTACATTAAACAGAGATTCATAACATTGAAAAGAAACTTCGTTATTCGTTCTACTTGTATTATCATTTATTTCCACGTAGGTACTTAGATACATAGGTACAATAATTATGTTTTAATAATGCTATACACTACGAGTATTACTGCCGACCACCTGTCGGCTCTAATGAGAAAATAAGAATTGAATCTTGTATGCCAACTACCAGACTATTTATATTATTGTTATTAAATTTCGTAGGTTGGTACACCGTAAAATAACTGCTTGCACGATGGTGATTATGAAACAAACAGTTGGTAGGTTGGCACGACCGGGGTTCAACGCAAGGATACATAATAATGTGGTTATAAATGTGAAATAACAAAATTCGACTAAATTAAGAATATAAACTAAAAATCATGACAGGATAGAAAACGAATAATAATCATCCGCACTTCCAGTACGTTTCCAACTTCGATGCAACAATTCTCGCTTTTACTCTTATTTTTAACATTAACATTGGTACATTGGTCAAAAATAGCGTATCTACAAATTATCATAAAAGTTATTAGCCGCGATTTGGGTATCGGTGTACACTCAAAGACATCAGTCCATGAACATTCACGGAATAAATGATTCAACTGGGACAGTAAGCTTGGCTTTGCTAACTGTATTAGCTTTTTTAAGGTTCCAGTCACGGGCCGTGTCAACATTACTATGGAGCAATTTCGGCTTAGGTTTGGAATCTCCACGAGAACTAAGGCCAATTGTCCACGTAGGCTGCACGACATCCGCACGATTTCGACAATTGTCGGATGCAAGACGAATGCTTGCATCTTGCGTACAAATAATGAAGTCTGTGTCCACGAAACGACAACGACACGACAGCCGCACGTCTTGCGTTTGTTCGTAGGACGCATGCATTCGACAAAAGATGCGTGCGTGGACAGTAGGCCTAAAGCGCACCGTTACCTCGAACGGAGGGTGATACGCGTCGACCTTAACCGTCGTCGCCGTCGGTCGGCGCCTGCACAACATATTTGTACGCGTCTCGGAACATTTCCACGTCAAAATAACACCTAATTTACTACTATGTGAGTTAAATATCTCATTAGAGACGGTTAAATTACAATATTCTAAAATAGTACAGTAGTTGTTAACATTTTTCGATGCGCTGTTCAAATTGAGATCGTCAGTTTTAACAACCTTCCCTTTCAATGTTCATTAATAAAGATTGAACTTGACAAAACCATGACTTGTAAGTATTTATCGTCCGTCGCACCTTCAGCTCTTCGCTCACTTATACGACTCCGCTACCACCCGACAAGTAAAATACACTCAAATATGGGCTTTATGCCGTGACTATTAAGATATAGTTTACATTGGCGGCACAAATTAGTAGACCGATCGCTGACAACCAATTGTTAATTTTTGTTGCCAATGTAATTCATATCATACGGGGCATTACATCAAGCCCATATTTGAGTGTATTTTATTTGTTGGGTCGTATAAGTGGGTGCACACTTTTATATTTAGGTATGACAAATACGTGCACAGTGTGAGAGCCATGGGTGAAAGAGACCAAGCGATCCTCCCCGGCGCCGGGGTCCGTCTCTAGGTCTAACCGCCGCGCCGGCGCCGCGCCGGACGCCCCGGTAGCGCCCGGCCCTACTACCGCCTAACGAAATCGGCTTTGGCTTGCCTATTGCTGTCTCTATCCTTTCAGGCGAAAAAAAATAGAGAGAAATATCAAAGCTAAGACAGTTCTAGTTAGGCGGTAGACCCTCGCGTCGCGGCGCTGGCTGTACATTATTTACCGAATGTAGATCTGATTATGTGATCGATCTGATCAGCTAAGTACTTAGTGTTTAATTTGTAGTCACAGTAAATACATCAACACAGCCGAAATATGTATGAATATGAAACAAGTGCCAAGTTCAATTATAATTAACAATCTTGAAATTAATTAAAACAACTTGAAATATTATTTTGTTTGAACTTACTTCAAATATCATTATTTCTTACATTTTAGGACAATATATTGAAGACTAGGGTCCGACTTGCACTTGCACACCGAATTGTATTACAACCTTTGGAAATTCTAAAGCTGTAAGTTCTTAATTTATGTTTCTATTTATTTGGATAGCCGGTAGAAGCTAAGCCACCGAACATAGGGTTCTTCAATTACTGTTGTGGTAGGTTTTCGATAAAAAATATGAGAACTAGCCAAAACAGATCTTACTTAGTCTTCGAAATCCTAAAATGTAAGAAATAATGATAATTTTAAGTTCATACAAAGTTGTTTTGATACATTTCATGATTGATCTTTGAACTTGGCACCCATTTAGATCTCGCTTCTTTTGTTGTTGAAGACAACAGTTATTTTATAATAGGTATTTATTGAACTTAGCTCTCATTTCATATTTATGTTTTTGAGGGATATCATTACTTTTTGGAAAGGAAGTTACGGAGGTCTAGTCGGGAGAACGGCGGCTGCCGATCCGGAGACCCCGGGTTCAAACCCCACACGCACCACTGTCTTTTCGAAGTCATGTGCGTAATGCCACTAACTTAAAACGGTGAAGGAAAACATCGTGAGGAAACCGACATGTACCTAGAAACTTTCGAAGTCACGTGTCATCCGCCAACCCGCACTGGGCCAGCGTGGTGGATTATGGCCTTAACTCTCTCCTTGCGACAGAAGGCCCCGAGTCCCAGCAGTGGGAACGTTTAGTGGGCTGTTGATGATGATGATGATGATGTAAAGGAATTATTTAAAACAATTAATAAACAAACCACTTGTTTGCTGTTGAAATCTCAAGAAAGAAAAATATAGACACGAAAATTAACTTTGCAGTGGTAGGACTCTTGGCAGAGTCCTCCTAGGGAAGTACCACACCTTTCCCAGTTATTCTACCGCCAAGCAGTAATGTGCAAGCGTAATTGTGTTCCGGTTTGAAGGGCAATGTTTCCAGAGAAATTACTGGGCTTAGAGATATGATATCTTAGATCTCTGGGTGACGAGCGCAGTGCAGTGTTAGCTAATGATTTGGACTCTTTATTGTTCCAATAGCTGTGTGTCACTGTACTGTTATGTGCCAGTCATGTTGCTTACCATCAGGCACATGTCCTGTTCGTCTCGTCACTCTATAATATATTTAAAAAAAACCGAAGTATCTGTTTCCAAAGTACGCGTCAACATGAATTAACCTTTTGACCGCCAGGACTAAATTGCATTTCCGTGCCCTGGACGCCAAGCGTACAAAATAAGTCAAAATTTAAAAAAAAATTGTGCTGTCACCATTTGACCATTCGATATCTAACACACGATGTTTTGGTATAGTCTGTTTTTTTGTCAACTATAGACGTCGTTGGCGCACAGGGCTCGCTCGCGCTTGTCAAGTATAGGTGACTCTGGCGGTCAAAAGGTTAAACGAGCCTAAAGTCGACGGGGCCATGTCGTTTAATTACTGATTGCCTATGAACACATTCCATCTTGCAAAATTGGCAGTTATAGGAACTGCCCATAGAAGTGAAAACTTATAACTCAGAATTTGATACCTAACTTTGGAAACTACGCGGGTGAAATGGCCGTGGTCCCGATATTATCCGAAAATTTCTTATCATTCCCAAGCGTCACGCTAGAATACAATTCACAGCCCACGAAAAATCTGTCTGTGGTACGCCAAAATAAGTTTTCACTTCAAGAAACCAATCGAAAAATCAAAAAGTTTTTTTTTTTTTTCAAAAACAAAAAATAACAAAAATATAGTGCTTCGAAGTTTCGAGTTACGTCACTATTAGGAACGATAGTTACGACAAAGAGACGTCATTATCCCGACTTTGGTTTTTTTTTTTTAACAAATTGTGACGAGACGAGCATGTCATGTGCCTAATGGTAAGCAAGATGTCTGCCACATAACAGCAAAGTGACACGCAGCTATTGGAACATGAAGAGTCCAAATCATTACCTAGCACTGCACTGCTGCGCTCGTCATCCAGAGATCTAAGATGTTATATCTCTAAGCCCTGTAATTTCTCTGGAAACATTGCCCTTCAAACGGAACACAGTAATGTTTGCACATTACTGCTTGGCGGTAGAATAATTGGCAAAGGTGTGGTACTTCCCCAGGCGGACTCTGCCAAGAGTCCTACCAGTGGCAAAGTTAATTTTCGTGTCTATATTTTTCTTTATTGAGATTTCAATAGCAAACAAGTGGTTTGTTTTGAATAATTTGATAACACAAAAAATACGTCTCGCATATTTTTTCATAATCTACCTGACATATTAATTAAAATGGTATAGTTTTAATCCAGTTATCATCCCAATTGAAGCAATTCAACCCATCGTAGATTACAAAATTAACAAATGACAACCTTCGCGGCCTCCAAATAATTTAAATTCAGAGTAAAAGTAATAATTATTAAATAAAACACAATATAAATAGGTTGTTCTCTCTATTCAAATAAAAACACATTTTTTAACACACGTTATCAGTAAATTTAACAACTTTAGAAAATATTTGTAGACATAACTTTTTACCATTATACATATTTACATAAAAAATAAACTTATAAAATTGACAAAGCGATTATATCACAAATATTCTAAAGTATTATCCGCAAATCAGATATATTAAATGAATAACAATCAATATTTTTCACAGCATACGAATATTGAGTCCGCAGGGTTGGTTTGAAAACGAAACAGATATAGCAATAACTCAAAAAATCCTTTAATGCGTATTTTGCTTGCCCTTTACTTGATTGTCGATAACATCGTCCGAGGTAACCTTCAAAGGGATGCCCAGAGCGCTAGCCAGCAGCTCTTCAGGATTATAATCGATGAAAAACGCTGGAGACCTTCCTTCATGGTGTTCTTCGCTTGGGGTCCAAAATTCTACAGTTTCTGTCCCCCTCTTCTTCCTGAGGTAGTTGAAACAGCATGCTCTGAAGCGCCTGGTACCGCACGCTGGCTCGCATTCATCACCGCAAGACTTGCACGAAGACCGAGATGCATAGAGCACGCCGACAAGCATCAGTGCAATCAAAACTGTCATCTTCATCGTGACTCAAATAAAACTCGTTGATTTGGTAACAAAAAAGATTGGAAGCACACGAAAAGAATGCTGAAGATTCAATGGCAGTGTAAGTTTCGGTCGCCTTTTTATATGGAAAGGATATTTACTTACGTAGGTGTGATGGGAGCTTTGCAAATAAAAGTTTCCTGCGTCTGGATCTACAATGTCTGAAATTTTACTTCTCCACTCTGCAGTCTACTGTATTGGCAACCAAAATACAAATGAAAATGTGTGAAAATGTCGGTACGTATATAGAGAAATGGGGTTGATCAAGGGATTAATAAGATGGCGTGTCAAGTCTCATTAACTACCTAAAAAATGTTGATCTTGATGAATGTTGTACCTAACCGTTTGTTAGAGATATCAAACCATCAAACTTTAAATGTTACCAAGCTCAGAATATTAAGAAATGTTTTATGATGTTGGTTTAATTGCTTAGGCATAAAAAAATTGGTTGCCTGTAAAGTCGGTATACGGGCGAAAGTTTTACGTGACAACGACGTTGAGTGGTAAAATAATTTTAATGTGAATATTCATTCGTAGTCTGTCACATTATCACTACACAATCGTTTTACAATTAACTGGCAACGTGTAAACTTGTATGCAGGCGCCTAAGCGAATCGGCGACTCGGGCATGGTTAGCCCGCCTAAGAGCGAGAGATACAGACATAAAAAGTGAAAGGCACGCGTCCCTCTCACTCGCTCTCATTGTGAGCGCATAACGTGAGCGGAGCGTAACGCAGTTTCTTGAAGTGTCACCCGGCAAACCAATTTATAAGACGTTGTCACGTCAAAAGTAAAAAGTCCATCAATAAGTTTATTAAAAATCAGTGTTGTTTAACAAACAAAAAATTACGAAGATTTATGTAGATTACGAAGCAGATTGTCTAATACCCTAGTATCTAATAATACCCTATTTGAAAAAGATAAATATGGTACGCCAATCTGCAAAATAAATTTGGCAACACTGGTAATTGACAGTTTTTAAGAGTCATTTTCATATTTTTCTTACGGTTTTAGTCTCACTTTTTTCAGAGTTCGGTCGCGCAGCAAAATCCCCATCTCCTCCAAGCATGCCATAAAGAACTTCGTTTCATAAATTACATATTTTTTACCCGATTACAGCAGTTGGTGATTTGTTTTTATAGTTTACTAGCTGATCCGTGCGCGCGTTGCTACGCCATCTATCGAAAATTGGTCGTACCGATTCAAATCTAGGACAAATTTGGTTCCCTTAGATTCTAATGACGCAACCTTTTAAAAGATAGACACATGCTGTCACGCAACGAAAGCTCTCAAAACGCTATATTTTTCCCGTTTTTGTTACATTTTTCATTTGATCCGCTCCTGTTGATAGTAGCGAAATGTTAAATAGCCTTTATTAGCCTTTCTCGATAAATGGACTATCCAACAGAAAAACAATCTTTAAATTCGTCCAGTAGTTCCCGAGATCCTTGCGTTCAAACAAACAAACAAACTCTTCAGATTTATAATATTAGTATATAGATAGTGTCAATATCTATAACCATCAGTAGAACGTCCCTTAAGTATACGTCCGGTAAGCGAATTACATTAAATTGAATACTCGCGTGATTGGAATTTAAGATTGCATTTATCAGCCTACTCTACATGTATAGCTGTCTATTGTTCTAAATTTTGTAACAGTTTTAATAGTATGTGTAGATCTGTAAATGCAGATGTACATTAAAATAGTTCTGATAGCACTCATGTGTTTAGCTAAGTATTGTGTCCTTTTTATGTTAAACCAGCACCGGCCGTGGTTTTACCCGTGCCTGTTACTTCCCCGTGATAAAAAGTCTTGTGTGTCATAATTGTGTATATGTACTATTTGTTCAGTACTGTAATCTGTGTACCAAAGGAGACGGCTCATTTCTGTCCCAAGTCGTTTCAAGTTTATGTACTTAATTAGCCCCGGAGACCTAAAGAAGTTATTTAGTTAAAATAACATACAATTAAATAATGCAAACTGTACATTCAATACTAACGTGCCAAGCGGGGATTGTAAATTGGTGTGATTAAAAAGTACCCTAATGACTATACTCAAGTCAGCCATGTTTTTTCTCTTTTTTTCTTCTGTTGAAGTTTACGTAAAGTACATCCAATTCGTTAAAAACTCGATTCGTTCAGAAATCGATTCGTTCGGAAATCGATTCGTTCGAAACTCACACAACACAAGGAATTTCGTTATTTTTCCAAAGGTTTCGTAATTTTTTTGTGGTTTTGCCGAATCTCCGGTCCTTCTGCGTTGAGTCGACATTATTTTGAGCACAGTAAGTCGCTAAGTAATGAATTTACTACCTTCTTTTAGTAGTAAGTACATAATCGCGTTCTTGATTACCTACTTGCGGCGTTATTTTTTTTTCAATGTTTTAGTTGATATCTTTTAAACCCCGCTATGCAGAATAAAAACGTTAACGGTTCCTCAATATATTTTAAAAATCCTATACAATGATCCAATTTTGGTCAAGTCTCCTGCACTTTTGCTGTGGGGCAAATGCCCATGGAAAATGGGCCGTCTCCTTTCAACCCACTCGAACGTTTCGAAGTTATTGGCAACAAACATCCAAACATCAAATCTTTCGCATTTGTTATATAGTAAGATCTTTTTTATTTTCTTTTTAATCGGTTGTAACTACGGTTCCCGTGAATTGACAATTGACACGCATGTGTCGTTTCTCTCCTATAGTTTTGTAAACATTTACACTCCGTTGAATGTTCTGTGTTCAGTTTCAATTGTTCGTATAAAAAATATGACTTTATGAGTTGGTAAGCAATTCATTGGAGCGTTGGCCATAAACGTGATAACTATTCATTCTCGTTTAAATAAACAAGCTTTTACTAAAAAAAAGTGGCCAAGTGCGAGTTGGACTCGCCCATGAAGGGTTCCGTTGCAGCAACTAACATCAGCAGCATAGTACACATAGTTCTTGTAGTTCGTTGTAACTTAGTTTTAATATTAGTGCATTGATGACGTACTAAAAAAAACTATTCATCAGATCGAGTTCAAACCAATTTTCGTTGATAGTTTGCATGGTAATGTACATCACATATTTTTTTTAGTTTTTTCATTCTCTTACTTTAGAAGTTAGAGGGGGGACACACATTTTACCACTTTGGAAGTGTCTCTCGCGCGAGTTATTTTTTCACTAACAAGTAGTAGTGGTAGGATTCTTAGCACAGTCCGCCTGTGGACGTATCACATCTTTGCCAGTTATTCTACCGCCAAGCAGTACAGTGCAAACATTACTGTGTTTCGGTTTGAAGGGCAATGTTTCCAGAAAATTACAGGGCTTAGAGATATAATATCTTAGATCTCCGGGTGACAAGCACAGTGCAGTGAGTGCGATGTAATGATTTCGACTCTTCATGATCCAATAACTGCGTGTCACTGTGCTGTTATGTGGCAGGAGTGTTGCTTACTATTATGCACATGGCCTGCTTGTCTCGTCATTCTATACTATTTAAATCTTTTTTAGGGTTCCGTAAAACGTAAAAACGGAACCCTTATAGATTCGTCATGTCTGTCTGTCCGTCCGTATGTCACAGCCACTTTTTGCCAAAACTATGATAACTACACTGTTGAAACTTGGTAAGTGGATGTATTCTGTAAACCGCATTAAGATTTTTACAAAAAAAAAAAAAAAATTATGTTTGCCCTCCATACCTACTGAGAACTGAAACTCTAAAATTTTTTTTTCATCAAACCTACACATGTTGGGTGTCTAGCGATAGGTCTTCAAAAATGATGTTAACCTCAACATCATTTTTGAAGACCTATCGCTAGACACCCAACATGTGTAGGTTTGATGAAAAAAAAATTTTAGAGTTTCAGTTCTCAGTAGGTATGGAGGGCAAACATAATTTTTTTTTTTTTTTTGTAAAAATCTTAATGCGGTTTACAGAATACATCCACTTACCAAGTTTCAACAGTGTAGTTATCATAGTTTTGGCAAAAAGTGGCTGTGACATACGGACGGACAGACAGACATGACGAATCTATAAGGGTTCCGTTTTTACGTTTTACGGAACCCTAAAAAAGATTTAAATAGTATAGAATGACGAGACAAGCAGGCCATGTGCATAATAGTAAGCAACACTCCTGCCACATAACAGCACAGTGACACGCAGTTATTGGATCATGAAGAGTCGAAATCATTACATCGCACTCACTGCACTGTGCTTGTCACCCGGAGATCTAAGATATTATATCTCTAAGCCCTGTAATTTTCTGGAAACATTGCCCTTCAAACCGAAACACAGTAATGTTTGCACTGTACTGCTTGGCGGTAGAATAACTGGCAAAGATGTGATACGTCCACAGGCGGACTGTGCTAAGAATCCTACCACTACTACTTGTTAGTGAAAAAATTACTATGGGTCAAGTTAATGGCCTTCTTTCAAGTCCATCACCAGACCCTGATTACCATCTAGCATCTAAGTACTCCTCAGGCTGAATCAAAGGAGGTGAGACTGGAAGGATTTGTGACGTTCGTTTACGGAGTGTCATCAGATGAAGCCCTGGTAATTTAAAAATATACTACTCGTCAAGATGATTCCAGTGAGCCCAAACCCAGCGAGGTTTTTTTTTTTTTAATAAAGAGTGACGAGACGAGCAGTACATTTGCCTGGTGGTAATCAACATGCCTGCCACATAACAGCACAGTGACACGCAGCTATTGGAACGTGAAGAGTCCAAATCATTACCTAGCACTGCACTGCGCTCGTCACCCAGAGATCTAAGATGTTAAAATATCTCTAAGCCCTGTAATATCACTGGAAACATTGCCCTTCAAACCGGAACACAATAATGTTTACACATTACTCCTTGGCGGTAGAATAACTGGCAAACGTATGGTACTTCCCCAGGCGGACTCTGCTATGAGTCCTACCAGGTTGTGTCCTTATGAGTTCCTGTAGCCACAATTCAGCTCCGTGTTCAGATCAGCACCATGTTATCATACTAATGCATTGTCACGTCATTTACACGTATAAGCAAAATTTCAGTTCAATCGGTCACCGAGAAGTGGATCATATTAAATTTGTAAGATTTGATAACAAACATAGGGACAGATGAAACGTAATAAAAGCTTGTAAAATCAATTCATATTATTAAACTTTAGAGTGAAGTTTCAATGTTTTTAAAATGTTCAATACAAATTGATTTTTAACGTAGTTTAAATTACAAAATATTGTCATGTCAATGTCCATCAGTGTAAATAAAATAAAGTGGCCAAGTGCGAGTTAAACTCGCCCATGAAGGGTTCCGTTGCAGCAAGTAACATAATATACATAGTTTTTTTAGTTCGTTGTAACTTTGATCGAAGTTTTAATAATAATGTATTTATGACGTACTAAAAAAAAACTACTCATCAGATCGAGTTCACACCAATTTTCGTTGGTAGTTTGGATGGTAATGTACATCATATATTTTTTTCAGTTTTTTTATTCTCTTATTTTAGAAGTTAGAGGGGGGGGGACACGTTTTACCACTTTGGAAGTGTCTCTCGCGCAAATTATTCAGTGTAGACAAAAACTAAATTAGAAACCTCAACATTATTTTTGAAGACCTTTTTCAAGCCTTTTTCAAATGGCTCAAAGCAATCCATTTTATGAGTACCATACCTATGCATGTTTGTACATTCACACCAGTCTTTAGTGTGACACCAATCAAATCAGACGGATACGATTATTCCTTATCAAAGTCTGAGTAAAATACACATATTTACAAAATAAACTTTGGATCGTTCAACCCCAAACTTATTAATCAGGGCCCAAGAAACATTTTTACATTTTGGCTATTATTGTCTGTTCTTCACGAACCAACCCAAACCCAAATAATAATACCATAGAAGTGTTGAGAATTTCACGTCTTTTTTACGTAATTCGAAATACGTCCACTCCACTACAAACTCAGTAAGTACATAGTATCAAATCCTGCATAATTCATTCCGCAATTCCTACCTCAAAATAAACTATTTACAAATACTATTATCCGACAGAGTCCTCGAAAGGAAGTTGTCAACAAGGGATTAGCTAACGTCGGAGTTTAGCAAATTGTGGTCACCCAGAGCGGCATTAATATGCTCCTCTACAAATAGTAAGATATCTTCAATCTAATTTTATTTGGGACTGATATTCTGAGATCGTTCCACGCTACGAATAAAATATTCTAGTACTGGCTTTCGATTATTTTGAGGAGTTAATTCAAACCTATTGAAGATAAACAAACTTTAAACAGATTAAAACTTTTTTTTTGTCAGACTTTAGTCGTCTGTTATTTTAACGTCAATTGGGTCAATGCTAATAATACAGTGTTCAGCTTTAAAAGGTTTCCCAATAAATGTGTTCCATTGGTACTCTTATTTTACTACACTGTTTCATTAAAACTCAAAAAAAATGAACTCAAATGAAGTTTCTTTGGAAGATATTCAATCTGTTTACTGGTAGACTGATAGTACATTAAAGATGTAGGTATTAGTACGAGATCCGGCTGCAGAGTCTCTACGTTCATCGCGTATTTAATCCAATTCACATTTGAACAAACATTTATGATTAGGAGAATACATTGATAATAGGTTGCCAGTCAATAAGTGGCCGCAAGTAATTTTAACTAAACTGATGTTAATTAATTTACGAAAAAAAATTGTGCTCACTTGTTTTTTAAATAAAATATCATCCACATCATAGCAATGTATGTAAATAATTCGAAAATCGATGGGTGCCGGTGCACAGTCAGCCGCAACTACTTCGCAGCCAGGTGTAAACAGGTAATATTTTGGTGTATTTATACGTTCATAACGTACATTTATGATTTACATATCAAATGAAAGCTATTTTTTTCTGTTTATTATTATATACGGTTGCTTAACTAAATCTGGCCGCAAATAAGGGTTGCCGGCTGTTAAAAATTACAAATCTGAAAGATAAAGTGAAAGAGAGCTAGCGTGTAACATCACTAGTCAGATGAGGATAGCAATTGCCAGCTACACGATGCTTTAAAGGTATTGCGCATGCGTCGAATCCTAGTGTTTTCAACAGCTGCAACATTTTTGTTCTAACATGAAAATCACGTTGTTTTAGAGTTCGTAATACATAATGTTACATATCGATACCTTTGGGTAGAAAGGTCGTATAAACCATTATGGCCAAATCAACTTATTTAATATATACCACTAGCTTTTGCCCGCGGCTTCACTCGCATTTTGTAAGTCATTGGCGTAAAGCTAAAGCGTTTTTAAGAAATTTTCATCCTCGTTGACCCTTTTTTTTCGGTTTTATCTGCAATCAGCTGTGCTATAAGCAGATGGCTGCTGAATAGCTGATAGCTGATGGTGCTGAAGGCGAGTTTAGTGTGGTCCCCATTAGAACCACTACTCTATATTTATAACTCATGGATTGTTGCCATTAAACCATTGGCAACATGTCATTTCTTTTGAGACATTTAGTAAATGGCAATGTCAGCGAGGCAGTCGCAAGTGGATTTAGGTGCAGCAATAGTCTTCTCCCATAGCACGTATTTTTTCCGCCACTGTGGTGATATTTGCGTATTGATGTATTTCGGAGTTACGAATGAACCATGGTACATTACATAAATATGGTGCGCAGTACAGCATTCTGCATTCTTTGCAACATTTTAATATAAGAGTTGCTGGCACTACCCCACAGCTGGATGACATATGTCCAAACTGGTTTTAAGATGGTCCTGTATATCAACAATTTGTTTTAAGTGGGGAGTAGACTGTTTCTTCCCAAGATCCAGTAAAGATTCTTGAACCGAAGATTCAGCTCTTCCCTTTTCTTTTTATGTGTTGGTTCCAGGTTAGACGTCGAGATACAGGCCCAGATACTTCACGCTGTCCCTGTGAGGAAGGATGTACAGCTGACAATCGCTATCCTCGTCTGACTAGTGATGATACGCGCTAGCTTTCTTTCACTCTATCTTTAAGATTTGTAATTTTTAACAGCCGGCAACCCTTATTTGCGGACAAATTTAACTAAGCAACCGTATATCATAATAAACAGAAAAAAATAGCTTTCATTTGAAATATACATCATAAATGTACGTTATGAACGCATAAATACACCAAAATATTACCTGTTTACACCTGGCTGCGAAGTAGTTGCGGCCGACTGTGCACCGGCACCCATCGATTTTCTAATTCTTTACATACATTGCTATGATGTGGATGATATTTTATGAAAAAAACAAGTGAGCGCAATTTTTTTTTGAAAATTAATTAACATCAGTTTAGTTAAAATTACTTGCGGCCACTTATTGACTGGCAACCTATTATCAATGTATTCTTCTAATCATAAATGTTTGTTCAAATGTGAATTGGATTAAATACGCGATGAATGTAGAGATTCTGCAGCCGGATCTTAGACCATATGTATCTTGTCAATTTCTTCATCACATAGAATTATCGGGTATAGTGAATTTTACGTTAGTCCAGTGTAGAAAACGCTAGAGAATTTGAGTTTTATCGTCGTCTGGGTCCAAAAAGAAAAGGTTCTTAGGGGGAAAAATATCACAATAATTATTTCCTATTTGTTCATACAAACCTATCTGTATCTATCTACGAATAAGTGGTTTTTACGACATTTTTTTTACTAACCACTACATGGGCTTCGGGGCCGTGACTCTTGTCATTTCGGTTCAATTTTTTACATGTTTCTTGGATTCCAATAAGAAAATTATATGGTTTATGGTACCGAATGGAGCGGTCACCAAATGCTCTCTGTTTGAGCACTGGATCTCTTCGTGAGAAGTTTTGTTCTACGTGCATAAGAAGTTTTTGACGGCCGATTTCGCTTCGATCGCATCGATGGTCTTGGCCATCTTGAAAGTCTTGTTGTTCAGCAAATATATTCAGCATTCTGTGTGAATAGAGTTGTAACTTCCAACGGAATCTACGAAGAAGATCAGTATTTGAAAACCTTCACCTGCTAAACCTTGAACAACTTAAGTCTACAATTAATAATCTCCAAGCCAACTTTATGTCAGCACTATTGTCAGGGGGTTTATTTCAACTTTCACAAATTATTTAAGTAGTAAAGTAGAGACGTACTCGTCCGCCCATGTCTGAAGACACCAGTGAAAGATCTGCAAGAAAAAACCGCAGAGGTCGTATCCATAAACTGTTCATTAGAAGCACATAGAATGCACGCATCATCGCCGTTACTTTTTAGTTAACATTTTACCATCATTGCGACTGTATTGAAATAAAAGATACACGTTCTACCAAATTAAACCAGGGTAATTATTATCTTTTTAATGTCAATTGTACTAAATATGTATTTGTCTTAATAGAAACTTAAAAACAATAATTGCTCTAGTTATTTGGATGAATAAGTTCCTGATATGAAAACAAACACAACAAAGCACTTACGGTGTCAACTTTCAAGCCTAGTAGACCCAGACGCAGATACTCTTAGTTGTAAAGCTGCTATCACACCTACGTAAGTAAATATGATTTCCATATAAAAAGGCGACGGAAACTTACATTGCCATTCAATCTTCGCCATTCCTTTTGTGTGCTTCCAATCTCTCTTGTATTATCAAATCCACGAGTTTTATTTGAGTCATGATGAAGATGGTAATTTTAGTTGCACTGATGCTTGTCGGCGTACTGTATGCATCTCGGTCTTCATGCAAGTCTTGCGGTGATGAATGCGAGCAAGCCTGTGGCACCAGACGCTTCAAGACATGCTGTTTCAACTACCTCAGGAAGAAGAGGGCGACAGAAACTGCAGAATTTTGGACTCCAAGTGAAGAGCACCATGAGGAAAGATCTCCGGCATTTGTTGTTGAATATAATCCGGAAGAGCTGCTGCTGGCTATCACTCTGGACGTACCTCTGAAAGTTTCCTTGGACAATTTTATCGATGGTCCAGTAAATAACAAGCAAAACGAGCATTAAGTGCATTTTCGATGTGTATCCTCTTAAATAAAATGGTTTTAAAACCGTGACTGTTAATAAGTGTTGTAAAACAATATCTTTCTTCCAATAAATCGTTATTTTAATGGTTATGTTAATAAATGTTATTTAGAAAAACTATTCTAATTGAATCACCCCCATTTATTTAAAATCAGGTTATCAGTTAGTAACTACTTCTATTTCTGATGTCCATCTGTACTAATAAAAAGCAAAACAGAGCCTCCCCAGCCGGGGAGAGAATGTCTACTTTTGCTCCTCTTCCTTTTGAACAGCAGTGCGTGTAGAAGTAGGGGAGTGGGACTGGAAGACTTGGGAAGGTTATTCGGCTGATACTCCTATCGGTCAAATAGAATTCCTAAGTCTTCCAGGTGAAGGTCCTCCACGAGCACTGATTAGCAGAGTGCTCAGTGGAAGGGCAATGGCGATGATGTGGCCACGAAGGCGGAACTGCGACTATCCATTACTGCGGTTGTGTGGATAGACCTCTCGCTGATGACCATCCTAGCAAGATGCTCGAGAGTGAGAAGTCGTGTGAGGTGGAAGAAGATTTTGCGCACCAAATCCTGACGAGCGGCTTTACCTCGGATCCGAGGACCCGTGCACTACAAGGGTTCTTCTTGAAAGTTTTAATCTTCTAACCAGGCGAGATACGAATATCAACCAAGTGACATTTCCAAGTCTTTCCAGTTCCACTCCACAGCATAACTTACCAACGCACCACTCGAAGAGTTTGGGGCATGCTTAGACGTTTCCACCATGGTAGGGATTACCAATCATTCAGCAAGAAGTCTGTGCCAACCAAGTAAGACAGGTACTAAGCCGATAGATACAACCTATAAATATCTACCTACTTACTGCATACATTGTCGGTATCTATTGTCTAGCTATTTGACTTGGCTGGCCCTGACCCCAAATAAATGAGTGGGTAGGTAGCGCTTCCAATAATAATAATTAAATTAATTAATTTTTCACATTTGACTACTTATTTCTGGTTTTGAAGTAGGTTTTTTCAATCGTAGTTTGTTTTATTCAATTCATAAATTTCAATTAATGTGATAACTAATCAGCACTTTACCTCGCAGTGGTTTGTCTTAGAGCTAACATCCTCGAAAGTCTACAAAAACGATAATTTTAGGCAAATGCAACAAGGTGAATAATTATTATTCACCTCGTGGCTTAGTTGGTAGTAGCTCTGCCTGCGAAGCCGAGGGTCGTGGGTTCGATTCCCACCCAGTGCAAATATTTGTGTGATGAGTTCAAATGTTTGCACTGTGTCTGGGTGTTTCTATGTATAATAAGTATGTATTTAAAACTATATAAGTATTATATCAGCTATCTGGCCGCCATCACACAAGCTTTGCTTAGTTTGGGGTCAGATGGTATTGTGTGTGAATTGTCCACCACCACCAATATTATGTTAAATCTAACGATCCCGGAATACGTTTTTCTTAACTTCAACACTAACCAAATAAAATGTCCAACAGACGCCACACTTCATACTAAGTAGTAGAAGTAGTTTTGTAGTGGTAGGACTCTTAGCAGAGTCCACCTGGGGAAGTACCACACCTTTGCCAGATTTTACCGCCAAGCAGTAATGTGTATACATTACTGTGTTCCGGTTTGAAGGGCAATGTTTCCAGAGAAATTACAGGGCTTAGAGATATAACAGCTTAGATCTCTGGGTGACGGGCGCAGTGCAGTGCTAGGTAATGATTTGGACTTTTCATGTTCCAATAACTGCGTGTCACTGTGCTGTTATGTGGCAGGCATGTTGTTTACCATCAGGCACATGTACTGCTCGTCTCGTCACCCTTTATTTAAAAAAAAATGAAGAACGTAAGCTACTTCAAGATAGTAAATTATATATTTGGATATTTTTAAATAAAAACAATAACACAGTGATTAAAAAATTGAAAGCAGAGGGAGGAGAGTGAAAAATACTTTACGACCTGTTCTCATATCTATCAAATACACGTTAAAAATAAAATCGGTTAACCTGGTTATAGATTACATCATCAGGAACATTTAATGTCGCATATGATGTTTTTAACATTAGAAGATAGAATATATATCAGATAGAAGATAAGATATATAAAACATAACTTATGACCAAACACATTTCAAAATAAGTTTGGCCCAACGCAACGTAAAATCATTGATTGCCGTTCAGCGTAGCAATGCCGTCAGCAATAGCCTTGACTATCTTGATGATCTTTAGACCTTCGTTGGTATTGGTCTATCGATAATGCAGATGTGCTCAATGGAAATAGTTAGGTATGTAGGTAATATAATGTTCCATCGCAATACAATTAATGTTTTTAAACTTTCACGAGAAGACTGAAGAAATCACGGGACGTCTCATTGCGAAATGAGGTGATCTTGATCTACCCTCATTTGGTCTTTAAAAGTCCCATTGTATTTAACAAACTCTCACCCGAGAGTTTGTTAAATAGTGAAGAACCGTGTCAGCTTAAACAATAACGATTCCATTTACAGTTCTCTTACTGATTTCAAAATGTATCGTCACATGTGGCTTTTAATACGACGAATATATACAGAATTAGTGAACACTTGATGTCGCTGCAAATGTTATACTGCTTCAAAAGTCGTTCGGAGTTACAGTGTTGCTTAAATGCAATTAGAATACATCTGATCGTCAACTACGTGGTTTTATCGTATATGTCGGAATGGTCGGTATAATGTGACTATTTCGACTATATTGTTGACATGTTGTTGCTTCAACACAATGGAATCGATTTTGAGTACAATTTCTGTTAGATCTGTTAAGCTTGAAATTGGCTGTTTTGTTTTTAAATACAGTTAAAAGGAATTGAACCATGCATGCACCCTTATCACAAGGAAAATGATTATGTCGTTAAGAATTTCAGAATGTGTTTTTAATCGTAACTTTTGAAGGTTTTTTAAATCTATCATAATTATACTCCAGCTTTGTCCTCGAGATTAGCATAGATTACATGTAGTAACCTATGCTAATCTCTTCGGACAAAGCTCTTCGTATAATTATGATAGAACTTCACTTACAGGTGCTTACAGGTAACTTCGTTTAATCATCAATAATTTTATATAGTGTTTTTTAAATCAATAAATTACCTAACATTAACAAGCAAGTAAAGAGTAAAACAAAATGTGTCTCAATTTCCTCCTAAAAAATAATGGCCAAATAACCCACCCCGAGCTACTCTATTTTTGTGCTAAGAATTTCTATGCTGTGGAATGTGTTGCCTGAGTGGGATTGTGAGCGTCGGACTCAATCTTACCGATCTTGGTATTCAAATCCAAAGTGAATGTATAAACCCATAATAGTTAAAACACAAAACGCACACTTTATAGCGAGAGTTTTTATTTAAACATTGTATAGCCGGCAGTGAAAACACGGAAGCGGGTCGTTTGTGCGCTACCGGCGGCCGCGACCGACCTCCGTAATATCTGTTGTTTACGAGACTAGTTTCACTTCGAACAATGTATGGAACGTAGATACAATTGTAGTTTTAGCAGTTTGCGTGCTGTTTAGATCTATGTATTATTTAAACGGAATTACATTATTACACCGAATACTTACATTTGTACTTTGTAAATTAATTATTGACTGACACTGGACCGAGGAAGATGCCATGATAAAAGAAAGGCTTATACCTAGTAGTGGGATAAAGAATACTTTACGATGATTAAGAAATAAGGATCTCAGCTTTATGGGCTCCTACACAAAAGTGCGATGCGATGCGACGCCGCATCGGAGGAAATGCTCCCACACAAAACTGCGATGCGATGCGACGCCACATCGGAGCAATTTGCATCGCAGTTTTGTGTGGGAGCTTTTCCTCCGATGCGGCGTCGCATCGCATCGCGTCGCAGTTTTGTATAGGAGCCCTATGTTACGCGAAACAAATGAACAACAAAAGGGCTTTACAAAACGAAATTATAACTGATCTGTGAACGTAGGATGAATCAATAAAACTATTTTACATCAGATTTATTCAAACTATTTTAGGTTCCCAGCCTAGGATAGAATGTATAGGCAGGGAATGCGTTGCCCAAGTTTTTTTTTTCAGCTGATTACGTTTTGGTGTCTTCAATTCGAGAGTCGAGAGTAAATCGGTTTCTTCTAGGTTAGCATGCTCAAGCGCAGAACGCGTAGCATGCTTAACATCAGGTGAGACGGCGGCGGCGGTTAAACGCATCTCTGTTGTCGTTAGCTTTGCCGTTATATTTTTAAATGACATTATCAATTTCGTAAATGAAATTGCCATTAAGCCCGACTCGCGACGCGGCCGGCGTCGTGACGTCACACAAAAAATCAAAACTAAAAAATTAAACCAAATTTTGTGTGTCTGTAAACGACAATGTACTGATAAATATTATCACCTATCTCTTAAGCATCAAAATAAACTAATAATCGGGTATGTTTATCATGAAAAAATAAGGTTTTAAAGTCCCAAAACCAGTTTTACCCAAATTTGGCCTCTTGGGGCTTGACTACTTTGGTGTGCGCGTCACAAGCATTGCCTAGTGCGGGAACTACAGTATCTTCCATATTTAACCCTTAATTTGGCAAAAAAAAACATGAAAAAACGAAGTAACTTTTCAATAGACTTGTTTTTTGCTACCCTAAATAATAAAGAAAAAATGTGAAAAAAAATCTCCCTTTAAAGGTTTTCCGGAAAATGCGTGTTAATTATACTCAACAAAAACGGATGTTGAAATATGGACTTACTGTTAATTATGTTAAGCTGGCTTAACAAGTTGCATAAAATGATAGTTTAAAATCAAAACCACTTAGTGTTATATTTATTTATTTGTTCAATGATGTAGATAAAGGTAGCAAAGTTTATTCGTTTTGTAATGATAATTAAAATTACAGTTACGTTCTTTGAGAAAACAAAGGCTTACGTTGCATTTCAGGCAATACACAGTCGTGACACCTTTTTTGCTGTATGTACATCGACCATACCCTATTCCATGTTCTGGAAAATAGTGGATTTTCTCAAATGTGACATTATCTACGGGACAATACCGTGTAGGTAGGTTTACCGTAACTGTAGAACGTAGAAAGTGTAAGAGGTTTCCATACTGCTGGTAAGAAGGTAGTAAGGCAATAAACAGCTGGCCAGTATAATATATTAACTGGTCAAGTGCAAGACTAGCCAAGTAGGTTAAGCAAGCACATACAACAGGATTGTGTGATTGTATGATCTAATAAAATAAGAAAAAGTACAATTTACAGTTTAGTAAATTGTACTTTTTCTTACTTTTGTTGAGAATACCCAACACAAAAAACTAAGCGCCGTTTACCTATCATCGAACTTTGTTGAGTGGACTTAACACATTTGTCAGAAGCCTACCATATCCTTGCTTCATGAGTTGAACGCTTGAAAAATAAATCAAAACAAAGTTTAAATACACATCAACCGATTTAAACCGTTACTTTTATATTTTATGCACATTCCTTTATTTAAAAAATATATTTACTTGAATAGTTCGAAGAGCTCGTCGGTTGCTCGTCATCTTGACGCTCAAATCTCAAAAATATTCTTACTACACGGTAATATTAAAAAATAACCCGAAAAAACATTACATAAGAAATCACATACAATTGAAAAATAACTGTTTGAACGCACACATAACTCGTTTTTTTTTTCAACCAGACTGTTAAGCATACTTTACATAATCAAATTAAGGGTTAATATTGCACCACCCATAAACATGAGCTATATTTTTTTGTAACATATTATTTTAGAATCATTCACATGTTTATGTAAATGTTTTTATTTTAATTTTCAACCCACTTCAAAAAAGGAAACGGTTATCAATTCGGTGGTATGTTTTTTTATGTATGGTAAGCGATAGCTCCGCGAATTGAGAATCGATTTTGATAGTTTTCTTTTTGTTTGGTAGATTATAGTTTAAAGTTGATCATATTAATGCGCTTTGGTATTATTGTAATAATTGTTTTAGTCGCAATAAGAAATTATTTTTATGATTAGCTAGCGAATCGCCTCGGTTTTTGTATGGGTGATACTATACTAAATTTGCTAATCAATCAATCAAATCATTTATTTCAGAATATCATACTAATATCTACAGATGTGATAAATATATTAAAATAATGGTTATTGTGGGTTATCCCTTAGAGATAGATATTTACTCTTGCAGATTTTTTTGCAGACCTTTTTAAGGGGTACAATATTGCGATACATTAATTTGGTCTATCTCGTGGGGTTCAGCGAGCGTTTGCGATGTAAGCGCAAAAAATCTGTAAATTTATGACATCACATTTGATTCCTTTAAAATTATCAGTGATATCCTATGGTTATATTATATCGCTACCTACTATTTTATGCATGTATTATACATATTTATGTATTATATGTATTATTCTTCTTGAATAATTACTCTATTTACCAAAAAAAAACTCATCAAAATCTGTACAATAAAATCACTTCCCGCGGTTTGTTTCTCCATAAATATGCTTAGATCAATAAAACTACCAAATTAAGCTCTAAACATGCGTTTTACATCTGACATCGAAATCTTGAGTTTTCAGCTAATGTGTATTCTACACCCAGATGGCTCGTTTATGCAAAACTGGAGGTCAGTTTGCTTATTTAGCCCCAGGGAATGCAAACGTGGGACCACTCACCAACGGCTCGCCACAAAACCGCTTCTGATGTTTAGTCTTGAATTAATTACCTTAACTTCAGTAGCTGTAAAGTTAATGACAAGAAACCCTAACGTTAAACACTGAATACTTAAGGTACATTGTAGTACATAATTTTGAGCTACAAGTATAAATATAGATTTATTTTGCAAAGCGTTCTAATTAGCTTATTACCGAAACGTAATTAACAGTTAACGAACAAACCTTATTACAATCAGACAAAATCATATTACTAACAAAGCAACGAGTGTTTAGCCCCAGACTCGAAACCCTAAAATTACAATAACGGCTGTTTATTTCGCGCTCGCTGCAATCAAAGCTACAAAGTTACATACTCGAAAGTAAAATCTCGACTTTATTTGCGGGGACTTTAGCCGCAGTAACAGTAAAATTCCCAATTTTCCCTGCATACGCGTCTAGGTTCATTGCTGGCGAGATTAGTTCTGAGTAAAACGGTTGGGTAATCTTTTCTTATGGCATCGCGAGCTCTTTATTACACCTGTCTACAGTGTTGCCTAGTAGCGTTTACTATATCCCAAAAAGCAGCTTTTTATAGTAAATGGAGTCACGAAAACAAATGCATGTGATCGTTTTGATGACGATATCGCATCGACAACTGAATTATTGTGCGGATTTATAAACAAAATCTTATACCTTTAAACGAGCAATTCTTGTATATATGTTAACGGAAATGAATGTAATCCGTCATTGTATACAATTCCTTAGGAAATGTATCTAATTCCTAAAATCGCACGGAAATGTGTTAAATAAACTATATTATACACATTTCCTAGGAAATCTATACATTTCCTAAATAGCAATCAGAAATGAAAAACATGTAAGATATTGGTGGGTCCGCGGAGACAGCGGGACGAGGGGAGGGTATTGCTTTAGGTTAGGTTAGGTTAGGTTTTTTTTTGTTTTTTAAATAAAGCTTGACGAGACGAGCAGGACATGTGCATGATGGTAAGCAACAGGTTAGGTTAGGTTACAGTTTTATTACAGAAAGCATTTACTTTATAAATTTCCTAATGCGATATTGGAATTGTATACAATTCCGAAGAAATGTATACATTCCCTAGGATATCTATGTATTAAATAGTTTTTCAAACAATATTTTATACATTTCCTAAATAGCATCAGAATTGTACACATTTCCTAGGATTTGTATACAATTCCTTGATTTCATACATTTCCGGTAACATAATGTAATAAATAATAATAATAAATAAATATTGGTGGACATCACACACAACACCATCTGACCCCAAACTAAGCAAAGCTTGTATTATGGCGGCCAGATAGCTGATATAATACTTGTATAATATAATTTTAAATACATACTTATTATACATAGAAACACCCAGACACAGTGCAATATCTGCACTGGGTGGGAATCGAACCCACGACCCTCGGCTTCGTAGGCAGAGCTACTACCCACTAAGCCACGAGGCCAGTCATATTCTATATATATAGAATCTGAATCTCGGAAACGGCTCGAACGATTTTCATAAAATTATGTATGCAGGTGGTTTCGGGGACGATAAATCGATCAAACTAGGTTTCATTTTAAAAAAATCCATATTATGCTCGTTTTTAGACAGTGAAAAACTGTCACATTAGTATGCGAAATAGAATGCGAAAGTAAATTTCGCCGCGTGACTCGACAGCATAATTGGCTCAGACGGGAAGTCGGCCGTTCGTGGCGGTCACGAATTAGTAGCTACAGGTTCGAATCCAGACGGCTTCTCTTTTTTTATCAAGTATTCTTTTTTTTTTTAAGAAAATATAAGTGTATCTAACTATTTTTAGTATTAAAACCGAGTAAAGCTCGATGACCCAGGTACTTATATTATATACGCACAAGCACATACATTAAGTCATATTGTAGTGGTAGGACTTTTGGCAGAGTCCGCCTGGGGAAGTACTACACCTATGCCCCTTTGGATAGCTAAACTAAGATATACTAAGAGAACCATAGCTCTTAGTGGGTTTAGAGATATAATATCTTACATGCCTGGGTGACAAGCGCAGTGCAGTGCTAGGTAATGATTTGGACTCTTCATGTTCCAATAGCTGCGTGTCACTGTGCTGTTATGTGCCAGGCATGTTGCTTAACATCAGGCACATGTCCTACTCGTCTCAATACTCTTTAATAAAAAATAAAATAGCCAAGTGCGAGTTGGACTCGCCCATGAAGGGTTCCGTTCCAGCAAGTAACATAATATACATAGTACACATAGTTCTTGTAGTTCGTTGTAACTTTGACCGAAGTTTTAATAATAGTGTATTTATGACGTACTAAAAAAAAACTACTCATCAGATCGAGTTCAAACTAATTTTCGTTGGTAGTTTTCATGGTAATGTACATCATATATTTTTTTTAGTTTTTTCATTCTCTTACTTTAGAAGTTAGAGGGGGTTACACACATTTTACCACTTTGGAAGCGTCTCTCGCGCAAGTTATTCAGTGAAGACAAACATTATATTAGAAACCTCAACATCATTTTTGAATACCTATCGATAGACACCCCACACGTGTAGGTTTGATAAAAAAAATTTTTTGAGCTTCAGTTCTCAGTATGGGGGGCACCCCTAATTTTTGTTTTTTTAAAAAACTTTTGTAAAAATCTTAATGCGGTTCACAGAATACATCTACTTACCAAGTTTCAACAGTGTAGTTCTCATAGTTTCGGCAAAAAGTGGCTGTGACATACGGACGGACAGACAGACAGACAGACAGACAGACAGACATGACGAATCTATAAGGGTTCCGTTTTTACATTTTACGGAACCCTAAAAACAGTTATCGTCACAATAGTGAGTAATAATTGGTAATTACATATTTTCCAAGAAGCCTAATCTTATGTATGTTCAGCTTAAAGTTGAACTACAAAATACGCCTGGCAATACAGCCGCTTCTCTAACCCTAGATTAGACTCATTCTGTTTTAAAGGAGATAACATTTTGTAAAAAATATTATGAACCAAGGGAACTGCATGCACATAGGTATATGTTTTTCACAGAATTGAACGCAAACAATATTAAAATATGCAGATTGTATGGTTTTAGAATGATAGCGCATGTTTTTAATAGTGTTTTTTTTTTATAAAGAGTGACGAGACGAGCAGGTCATGTTTTTTTTTTTTTTTTTTTTTAAATAAAAAGTGACGAGACGAGCAGGACATGTACCTGATGGTAAGCAACATGCCTGCCACATAACAGCACAGTGACACGCAGCTATTGGAACATGAAGAGTCCAAATCATTACCTAGCACTGCACTGCGCTCGTCACCCAGAGATCTAAGTTGTTATATCTCTCAGCCCTGTAATTTCTCTGGAAACATTGCCCTTCAAACCGGAACACAGTAATGTTTGCACATTACTGCTTGGCGGTAGAATAAATGGCAAAGGTGTGGTACTTCCCCAGGCGGACCCTGCTAAGAGTCCTACCACTACAAAACTGTACCTGATGGTAAGCAACATGCCTGCCACATAACAGCATAGTGGGACGCAGCTATTGGAACATGAAGAGTCCAAATCATTACCTAGCACTGCACTGCGCTCGTCACCCAGAAATCTAAGTTGTTATAATATCTCTAAGTCCTGTAATTTATCTGGAAACATTGTCCTTCATACCGGAACACAGTAATTTTTACCCATTACTGCTTGGCGGTAGAATAACTGGCAAAGGTGTGGTCCTTCCCCAGGCGGAAGCTGCCAAGAGTCCTACCACTACTAAATTTGGAATACAGTTTGAATATATAGCCTGGAGTTACTTATAGGTACCTTTTTATTCCGGGAATATAACGGGAACGCGATCTACGTAGGTAAAACCGCGAGGCGCTGGTAGTATAACATAAAGCTATTATTTCTCAAATTCCAAAACAAGTATTTTATATTATTTGACGACTATAAATGCTCAAATATGAAAAAAGTCAACAAAAGAAACAAGGTTAAAGAGCGGCTGCACGCCTTGTCGGTAAAAGTGCACCTCACTAATATTCGAGGTCTGCACTCCAATCTCTCAGCAGTCCACCATCACCTCGAGACTGAGCAGCCGACACTCTTGTTTCTTACGGAGACGCAGATAGGTTGTCCGTCGGACGTGGCGTACCTAACGTATCCAGGCTATACCCTGGAGCACAAATTCCGGCCTCGTGCTGGAGTGTGCATGTACGCCCGAGACGACATCTGCTGTCGGCGTCTCCGTAACCTTGAGGACACTAGATTTTCTGTTCTTTGGGCACTGATGGACACAGGCATAGATAAAATTATCTACGCCTGTGTGTATCGGTCGCACAGCGGAGATCTGGAGACGACTAGGCTCACAGAATATTTAAGTGAGGCGGCGGACGCGGCTCAACAGAAGTACCCTTCGGCTCAATTAGTGTTTCTGGGGGATTTCAACGGCCATCATAAGGAATGGCTGTACCCATACCGGGACACTGACCACGCTGGGCAGGAAACGAGAAAGCTAGCTTTATCGTTAGACCTAACCCAGCTGGTCCAAGAGGCCACAAGAGTACCCGACGTTGAGTCGCATACACCTTATTGCTTAGACCTTCTGCTGACAACTGATCCAGACCGTTATTCGGTGGCGGTGTCTTCGCCGTTAGGCAGCTCCGACCACTGTCTGGTGAAATCTGTATCTGTCTACCATCCGCCTGATCCCAGCCCTAGAGGCAACCGGCGGTTGTGGCGATACAAGTCAGCAGATTGGGACGAGATGCGTTCTTTCTTTGCGTCTTACCCATGGGAGTCATTGTGCTTCGCTTCTGGTGATCCCTCAGTCTGCGCAGATGCTGTGACTAATGTAATACAAACGGCTATGGAATATTTCATTCCATACTCCGACATCCCATTATCCAGCAAAGCTCGCCCTTGGTTTGGTTCTCAATGTAAAAGTGCTGAAGCACTTAAACATGAGGCCTACCTAGCCTGGGTTGATGCTCGACAGCGTAAGGCAAGGGACATACACCAGAAGAAGAAAGCGTTCAACAAGGCTGCTAAGGCATGCAAAAAGGTTCTGCAGAGGGCTCGTTTTGACCACATTAGTCGAATAGGGAACAAACTGGCTTCGTACCCTGCGGGCAGCAAAGCGTTTTGGTCCCTAGCTAAATCGGTCGAATCGAACTTCTCCCGCTCCTCACTACCTCCAATGCTGAAACCTGATGGGACACTGGCTCACACTGCAACGGAGAAAGCAAACTTGTTTGTTACTCAGTTTGCAGAATCTTCGCGTCTAGATGCTGGTAGCGCGACACCTCCTACTCCACCTGGCTGTTCGACTTTTATGTCAGAGATACGCATTCGCCAAAAGGAGGTTCGTAAAGTGTTACGCAATCTGGACGTGAATAAAGCCAGTGGCCCAGATGGTATTCCTGCTCTAGTATTGAAGGCTTGTGCGCCTGAGTTGTCACCAATACTGACGCGCCTATACAGACTCTCTCTCCAAACTGGGCTAGTACCGAAGTCTTGGAAGCTTGCTAATGTGCAACCTGTGCCCAAAAAGGGTAGTCGTGCTGACCCTGTCAACTACAGGCCCATCTCGGTCACGTCCATACTCTGCAAGACTATGGAACGTGTCTTAAACCACAGGCTCCTGACGTACCTAGAATCGAACGACCTCCTCAGTGACCAGCAATACGGGTTTCGCCGAAACCGGTCCACCGGGGATATTCTAGCGTACGTCACTCACATCTGGAGTGAAGCTATTGAGAAACACGGGGAAGCACTTGCAGTCTCCCTGGATATCTCAAAGGCTTTTGACAGGGTTTGGCATGATGGCCTTATAAGCAAGCTTTCTAGTTATGGTTTGTCTCCTGGGTTCATTGCGTGGATATCGGACTTCTTGAGGGATCGATCCATACGAGTCGTCATTGATGGCTGCTCGTCGGATCAAATGGCTATCAATGCCGGAGTCCCTCAAGGGTCGGTACTCTCTGCGACGCTCTTTCTGCTACATATTAACGATCTGTTGAAGCCCGGTATCTATGGGTACGCAGACGATAGCACCGTCGTAGAGAGTTACATGTCTAGCGCGAGAGCCACTGGGCCGCAAACTCTGGTACAGAGAGAGAGTCTGATCGAACGTTTGAACTTGACCCTTGAGGCGGTGTCTAAATGGGGCGATGCCAATCTGGTCAAGTTCAACGAGAATAAAACGCAGGCGTGTCTGTTTTCCGCTAAAAGGAGTCCCTTCCAACTGACTCCAACTTTTAGAGGTGTATCCGTGCCGGTTTCTGACCGTCTTGAGCTTTTGGGCGTTACTTTGACCTCTACGCTCAACTTTGGCTCGTATATCGAGTCCAAGGCCAAACTTGCTGCCAAAAAACTAGGTGTCCTCTCAAAGGTGCGAAGGTACTTCAAGTCTGAACAGTTGCTTACATTATATCAAGCACAGATTCGCTCCTGTATGGAGTACTGTTCGCACCTTTGGGATGGATCGGCTAAGTATCAGCTGGAGGCTCTGGAATCGATCGAGAGACGTGCCAAAAGGCTCATAGGTAACGACACTCTTGTGCGAAAAAGACTTCAAAGTCTTGAACATCGCCGAAAAATTGCTAGCCTATCGGTTTTTTATCGGATACACTTCGGAGAGTGTGCGACTGATTTGCATGATCTGATACCACCTTGTCCTTTTTTCTATCGGAATGCTCGTAGCTCGAAAAAGCGACATCGTTTCATGGTTGATGTTCCAAAGACACGAACGAAGAGATTTGACTCTACTTTTGTGATAAGAACGTCTAGGCTGTGGAATACGTTGCCTGAGTGGGTTTTCCCCGATGGTTACAATCTTTGTGTCTTCAAATCGAGAGTGAATCGGTTATTTCTAGGTAAACACGTTCCATCGTAGACCGCATCGTCGTTTAACATCAGGCGAGATGGCGGTCAAGTGTAAACCTATAGAAGTTAAAAAAAAAAAAAAAAATGCGCAATATAACTAACTATTTAACTACTTAACACGAGAGTAACACTGAAATGTTTTCAAATACCGCAATGCAGTTCCTATCGACTAAAATGATTATAACTCCTATCTCTCCAGCTTATTTCATTATTTATTTAGGATAGAACTTAAGAGAACTGCTGGATATTGTGAAGAGATAATTATTTTGTTAAAATGTACTATAAATTGCTGGCGAATAAAGTTTATTATTCTTTAACTGCAGACAGTAAAATTAAAGAGTTTTAGAGGAAACAAAGTGTACTAGTAAGTTTAGAGTTTTGTGAACTTGTATGTGTTTTATGTACATGTTACACGTAAACATTGTTTGGTTTTATTTATATTTAATGTGTTGTTAGAATACATATGTCGCAGCCCACTAGCTTAATCAGCTGTTTATTTAACAGCATAGTCTGTTCACTAAACAGCTCTTATTAAAATACCTGAATTATGTTATGCCATTTGATCAAACAGATAGGCAAATAACTTGGCTCGTTACATCGAACAACATCTACATACAAATGCTCGCAGAAAATCCCAATTTCTAGCTCCTTTACCCCAATCAGAAATAGTACGAAAAGTTCATTAACATAATATTATGAAATAGCAAATTTATAACCAGTTATCTAATGAATTACGTGAGGAGACCAATGATAAAAAGTTTTAAACTATTTTAATTGAAAAACGCCACTACAAAAGTGACTAGGTAGTAGGTGCTGACAAAACGTTTCAAAGGCTCGTATTTTAAATTACTTTAACTATAATTATATTCTTTCAGATAATTCTGTGTAGTGTTAATACTATTCGTAATATTAATTCGCCTTTGCACAGGCACGGTAATATTTTATAATATTTATAATATTACCGTGCCACAGGGTCTTATAATAATAATAATATAATTCTTTATTACATTTACAAATTTACACAATAAATTTTAGAACTAAAGAATCTTTTGTGTGTTATAAACATCGATATAAATCAATCGATATATATCGATGGTTGTAAAGTGTTATTATACTTGCCTATATTACCTTACTAGCTGAACGCGCGCGCGTTGCTACGCCATCTATCGAAAATTGGTCGTACCAATTCAAATTTTGTTCAAATTCGGTTACTTTAGGTTCTAATGACGCAACCTTTAACATATGACAAATGCTGTCACGCAACGAAAGCTCTCTAAAAGAAAATATATTTTTTCCCCGTTTTTGTTACATTTTTCATTCATGCTCGGCTCCTGTTGATAGTAGCGTAATGTTAAATACCCTATAGCCTTCCTCGATAAATGGACTATCCTACAAAGAAAGAATCTTTCAATTCGGACCAGTAGTTCCAGAGATCCTTGCGTTCAAACAAACAAACAAACATACAAACAAACAAACAAACTCTTCAGCTTTATAATATTAGTATAGATTTATTTATACCTTATGATTTCTGATGTTTGGTTTTTTTACCTTATGGTTTTTTTTCACATTTTGATATTTACACAAAATTCTATTGTTCTCTGAAACACCTCATAAATCATTCAATTTAAATTATATGACTGCTAGAGTCAACACCCTGGACTACACTTTGGTTACTTATTAGTAGGAAAGTGTGAAGTCTCTTTAGAAGCCTGTACTTAAATATCGAAACGTAATTTAAAAGTGCAATAATGTATCCAACTATCCCCCCAGAAAACCTCAACTCAAAAGTTATAAAATAGAAATACTTGCAGGCGTGTCCAGAGTATTTTATTGACAGAAACTATATTTCTAGTTTAGTCTCAATTGTTTGAACCTAACTGCTTTGTCTTAAAGTATAAAGTCGAATACCTGTAGCACATCTATCGCCTCGTGCAGTGGGTGCATTTGAGGGTAGAATTGAATTAAACAGTTCTCGCTTCGCGAACAGTTATGAAGAGCGACGTTGACTTTTATTGGGCTACTTTTCATGTAGAAACCACGATACAGTTATAGATAGGAAAATTAACTTTCTATACAGCATAAACAGCTCATTATTGTTATTATTCAGAGTAAACAATTTAAATAAATGTAAGAATTTATGTTGACAACTGTTCGATCTTTCTCATATAAAATTTCAAATAGGAATGCTAGTCACCGGCCTCGCTTCATCTACTTATAGCCCCAACCCTTCCAAAACTCTTTTTGAGATGGCGGGTAGAAGTGAATGATTCCACACCGGCGCTCTCTATACCAAATTTTACCAGTCATATCCATTTCTTTAAATAATCATCAGATACTAACTTGTTCTTCTATATGACACATATTTAGACTCAAATCCCAGTATTAAATATAATACTAAAAGCGAAATATACTACAAACAAATACTGTCACCTGTATTTGTTTGTAGTATATTTCGCTTTTAGTGTTATGTTTAATATTTAACATTATTTAGTTAAGTCATGAGTAGCTCACACGTGCAATAGTCTATCCTTTTTCAAAGATAGTGGATGTGCGTAATCACTCGTATGGTTTGAATAAGACTGGACCGACCATTTCACACGTAAGTTACCTGTTACTTAAGAGTGGGCCTAGTGCCAGGAAAAAATCAAATTTCACCCGCGCGTGGCCCTTCCCCTCTCCAATACATCGCGTCGCCGCGAGTAAGATAGAAGCTACGATCACTCAAGGTCATCGTTCCCCGAAATCCAGTATATGAAAACATTCAGATTAATCATAGATGTTTTTAAAAAAATACATCAATTTGTTTTTTATTGTCTATATACACACAATAGACCATTTATTGAAAAACAGTCGAATGAAAGAAATGAAAACTAAATATTACTGAATCACAAGATTTAGTCATTTATTTATTTAATATGTAGTCATGTTTTATAATTAAATAAATGCGTGGTTTACGATATCGTGTATAAAAAGGGCATCAGTCTATTGCTTAAAAAAATGTGTGCACTTAGACCGCACAGTAGAAGTGAACTCTTTATTAGGAGTTTTATTTATTTATTCTGTAATAATATAATATGTAACCGCAACTTTGATATATTTTGTAATACTAAATAGCATGACCATGTTAGTAGGATAAATAGAAAAAAGACATTAATCAAACTTTGTATTTTTAAAATTAAATATAAATCAAAATAGCACAGCGACACTGCAGTGATGAGCAGCTGTATCTTTTTCATTCGGGTACCCTTGGCGGTCCCTAGTTCACCCGATGGAGCCTTTCATCTTGGATCGCAACAGATCAGCTTCACTTACAGCTCCCGGAAAAAAATCTGGCGCACCGCCAAAAGTAGTTTTTATTCCGAAAAAAGGAATAGATTTCATCCCCACGTCACTCTTCTTCCGCCGCGTTAGCGCTAATAGAAAGATACGAGCTAAGCTCACCTTAGGTCATAATATAACTAAGTACAGTAAGTACACGTAACATTACGATAAATTACAGATACTGTAAGAGTTACTAATGAATGCGCGTGTGGGTAAAATTATTAAGTTTCTATTTTTACATAGTATCTAAATTGAGAACAAAGAACGAAAGATGTTGAAAGAAAGAACGGGTGGACTGATATTTATGAGTTTAGATAACTATGTATACTAGGTTTCTGATTAACCTGTACTCTGCATTTATTTTTGGATAATTCAGGTAACATTGTATGTGGATGCTAGAACTTATAATTATTAGGTAGATAAATATTTAATAATAATGAAATTTACATAAGTAATATTTTTCTATTTAACAACCGCCAAACAAACTAACACCTCAGTTCAAAATACCAGAAATCAAATTACCTAATGGTTGTTTCACTTAATGTTGTTGTTATTGGTTTAAATATATTTAAACTAGGTAAGTTTTAGTATTTGTAATCATTGTACATAATATTTTGTTGTTTTTTAAAAGCACAAACATGTAGATTATTTACCAATCTATTTACCCGAAAATACGTTTCGTTTTCAAGTATAGACAATGTGTGGTTGTGTCGGTTTCCATCTGTGTAAAAAATAAAATAAAGTGGCCAAGTGCGAGTTGGACTCGCCCATGAAGGGTTCCGTTGCAGCAAGTAACATAATATACATAGTACATATAGTTCTTGTAGTTCGTTGTAACTTTGATCGAAATTTCAATAATAGTGTATTTATGACGTACTAAAAAAAAACTACTCATCAGATCGAGTTCAAACTAATTTTCGTTGGTAGTTTACATGGTAATTTACATCATATATTTTTTTTTGATTTTTCATTCTCTTTAGAAGGTAGAGGGGGGGACACGCATTTTACCACTTTGGAAGTGTATCTCGCGCAAATTATTCAGTGTAGACGAAAATGATTTTCAAAACCTCAACATCATTTTTGAAGACCTATCGATAGACACCCCACACGTGTAGGTTTGATGAAAAAAAAATTGTTGAGTTTCAATTCTCAGTATAGGGGGCAACCGTAATTTTTCTTTTTTTTTAATTTTTTTGTTCAAATCTTAATGCGGTTTACAGAATACATCTACTTACAAAGTTTCAACAGTGTAGTTCTCATAGTTTCGGCAAAAAGTGGCTGTGACATACGGACGGACAGACAGACAGACAGACATGACGAATCTATAAGGGTTCCGTTTTTACGTTTTACGGAACCCTAAAAAAGTATTGCTGAAGTAATTACCATCAAGACACACCGAACCCCATGTCATCAAAAATAAGTAAAACTTGAAGCCCACTATAGTGATAACATTATATATGTAAATAGAAAACATCTGTAATAGTACATTATGATATAAGTGCGGTAAGTTGATAATTACAGCCGAGGCTTTATTGCTAGCTCGAGCCGAAGGCGAGAGCTATAATTAGCAGAGGCTGTAATTATCAAAGCGCACGTATGTCATACGACGTTTTATAACATATTTGCGAGGAAATAAACAAAAATCTGACGACATTTTCAAATAAAAACAATACAGCAAAAAAAACGCGCGGAATAATATTTACTTGATCACAAATCACAGCACAGAGCCTGTTTTTTTAAGCAACGGCACAGAACCAGCCGGTATGCCATTAATAATAAAGTAAATTGATATTTTTGTGTTTTGTTACAGAAAAATTAAAGTAATTTATGGTCTAAATTAATTAAATTAACGAATTTAATAATTCTTTATTATATTTTACCTCTCAAAGTTAATTTTATTCATAAAATGTTGACCACACTTTTCTGACATAAAACTCTTTACTAAGATTTAAAAAGGTACCGTTCGTTTTAGACGGAGCATATCTCTCTACCTAGTCTGTGGACGGAGCATTTTGAAACCGTGCGTTTTACATTACACATTACAGCACTAGTGCGTAATAAGATACATTACGATACAGAAATTGGTCCAATAAGAGACCCTTTACGAGCAAATATGTTATAAAAGTATAAACGTCACGTGTCAGAAAACACTTTTCAAACAATCTCGATTTAGGAAAGGATTCTTAACATGATTTTAATTTCCAGATAGATAATGTTATGTATAACTTAACTACCCATTGTTGATATCGAAAAATACAAATATGTCTAAGAGAAAATAAAACCAATCAGAAAGTGAACAAATTCACAGGCAACAGCTTGCTAGTATTATTTATAATTTTAAACCAACAATTTTATAAACAAGAAAGATCACATTGATTGTAAGGAGTAACCTTCAAAACTACTGGACTTATTTCTTTCTTCATTATATTACTACGTTATTCTTAATTACCGTAGCACCATTAGCCCTTCACGTGCTTTACGCAAAGCATAGTTGCGTAAGCAAAGCTCTCTATTAGAAGATGGATTGTGACATGTATAGGTACGTTTTAACACGTTATAATGTTGGTACTAGCCTGTTCGGAATTTCAATTACGCGAAATTTACCACTATTACAATAGAAATAAAGGAGACGACTCATTTTTGCCCCACGTCGTTTCAAGTTTAGGTACTTAATTAGCCCCGGAGACCTAAAAAAGTTATTTAAGTAAATTAACATTTAATTAAATAATGCAAACTGTACATTCAAAACTGACGTGCCAAGCGGGGATTGCAAATTGGTGTGATTAAAAGTACTTTAATTACTGTACCTAAAGCCAGCCATGTTTTTTCTCTTTTTTTTCTTCTGTTGACGTTTACGTAAAGTGAACGTGTTTGTGTCATTTTGCCCGGATTGCGACATTCTTATCCGCCAACCCGCACTGGGCCAGCGTGGTGGATTATGGCCTTAACTCTCTCCTTGCGAGAGAAGGCCCCGAGTCCCAGCAGTGGGAACGTTTAGTGAGCTGTTGATGTGTTGATGTGCGACATTCTAGTTTTGGCGCCAACGTGAAATAAACATGTCGCCTCATTCTATTATTTTCTTTAACTTGTGTATTTTCGAGTGGCAATGTGCAATATAATTATTAGGTGGGTTATTACAAATTACTATTTCATGTTCGTGAACGTACTTCTTTGACGGTTTTTAGTAAAACTTGAAAATATTGAAATACGTAATATGGGAAAACACAAAAGGCGTGCGACGCCAAAATAAAAAAAAAGTGAACAAAATTGACACAACATCCGATTCGTTTGAAACTCGACTCCAACAAGAATGTAAAATATGCTCGATTCGTTCGAAACTCACACATCGCGTTTTTTTCTTCAACGTTTTAGTTGATATCTTTTAAACCCCGCTATGCAGAATAAAAACATTAACAGTTCCTCAATATAATTATATTTAAAATCCTATACAATGATCCAATTTTGGTCGAGTCTCCTGCACTTTTGCTGTGGGGCAAATGCCCATGGAAAATGGGCCGTCTCTTTTCATTTGGGCTGAAAAAATAAAAAATACGAATGGTACTCCGCCATTTCTGTGTCGCGATCGTCCGACGCCATTTTGCCTCACGACAAAGAACATTTTTTTTTAAACCGAAAAATGTGAATACGGTTTGTATTTTATTGTAATCTACTAAAAAAAACTATGCAATGCAAATAATAGGCAAACGTGGTAAATTTAATATTATTTATATGTTATAAAATTTGCTCGTAAAGTGTCTCTTATTGCACCAATTTCTGTGTCGTAATGTATCTTATTACGTACTTGTGCGGTAATGTAATGTAAAACGCAAGTTTCAAAATGCTCCGTCTAAAACGAACGGTACCTTTTTAAATCTTAGTAAAGAGTTTTTATGTCAGAAAAGTTGTAAACATTTTATGTATAAAACTAAGTATGAGAAATAAAATATAATGAGAAATATTTAATTTATCAATTTAATTAATTTTGACCATAACTCACAACAATTTATATATAACAAAACACAAAAATATTCAATTACTTTCTTACTAATGTCTTAATGTCATACTAGCTGGATCAGTGCCCTTACTTTAAAAAAAAGCGGTGATGCGCGCGCATTGTTAATCGGTGAACAAGAAATATGCCAGCCAATGGGAAATGCTGAAAGGGCCTAGCCTCTGCTAATTATAGCTCTCGCCTACGGCTCGAGCTAGCAATATCGCCTCGGCTGTAATTATCAACTTAGCGCACATATATCATAATGTACTATAGTGTGTTGTGTTCTTTTATTAGTGCTGTGAAATCCAAAACTTTTTTACAACGGGCGTAATATGGAAACTTTGCATTTCGTGATAGGATTATTTAATGTAGTAAATACCTAGAAGTTAATATAATAGTAAACTATATTTCAAGGGCTTTCTGGTGATATATACATATAGATATATAATAAAACAAATATATAACAATATAATATAATATTTAATAAACACTGTGAATATATAATAAGAATATGTGATAATGATCTAGCCGGCACGTACGGACCGTTCCAAGAGTTTTCTTCAAACGCGTGCAGGGTTAACCAAAAATATATATATAAAGACACATGCTGGAAAGTTTACCATGAAATATACATTCTCCTTTCTCCCTATTTTAATAGATCTAACGCTCAGCAGACGTGCCACGATGGATCGTCTGCTGATAAACATATTCATCATTTTTCATTTCATCAGTTTGCATTTCTTTAATCTGAAAAGTTTATGTTAAAAAAATACTTAAAACATTATTTTCCGCAAACCTCAATTCATAAATATTTTCTGATCGTTTGTTTCAATTGTCACTAGAACTTAAAACTATTAATTTATTCATCATACAAAATTTATTATGTACACAATGACTTGTTTGGGTTTTTGCATGTACTACCACAGATTGCTCTTTTATTAAATTGAATTTTTTAAATTTATTACATTTATTAAAAACAATGTTGGTAAACTTATCTTTTTAACAATAATAGATACCTACCTACTTTTTTACCTATTATTGTACATACTACGAACCTATTCCAAAACAAAATTTGACTTACCTAACTAAAACATACATTAAGTACCGGACTAAAATTCCAAAATGTTTACGTTTAGTTCTCTTTTTTCGCAGAAAACTTATTTATCGCATTATCCTTTCATCCCATTTTTTAAATTCACGCACGCATTTGCCTGACAGAGCGTCCGTAAACAACCTTCCACATCGAGCGTTGCCCGACAACTGACCAGGACCCAAAGGTCTATTTAATATCTAACCTGGTACGCATAAAGTCGAGAATAGCATGACACATTTTAGAGTGGAAATTAATTTGAATTCGGGAGTCAGTTTTTGACCAAGTTTTATTTAATTACGCAAAAATTGAACATAAATTCAAAAAACTATTCGGTTACTTAAGTAGAGCGTAAAATTAGACATTTTATTAGGGAAAAATAATGTGGGGTCATCGCTGATAATTTCGAGTACTCGAATTAAAATGGGTTTTTTCGGTGTCATTTATATTTTTTTATTTTAAAAAAATCTGATCTATTTTTAAAATTCTATTCGGTCATTGTGCTTCTCCTTGGTTGTACCCACACGTCAATATTTTTATTGTTATAGTTTTATCTTTCTTAACGACGGTGAGGGGCGTCGAAAATGACCTTTTTTGCGTTTTCTGCCTTTAGGCGCGCTCTTAATTATACATATATGAGTAACAATCATGTCAGTGTTTATTTCAGCTGGGCCCTCGACTTTTCTAATGAAGAGATAACCAGTGTAGAGTAGGATAGGTAGGTCGGGTGAGTCTAGATCAGCAGATCTGACATCAAAGGAAATCAAGAAATAGTCGTGAAATAAATTGAATTCTTCAACATGTTTTCTTAATTTTCATAATCAAGTACCTAATTACTGACTAACTTCTACATCTGCACATAGAAAAAAGGCTTCTTATATAAAATCTATAGTACCTTGGTTTCTTCTAGGCAAGCACACTCCATCTTGAGGGGAAAGCAGAAGCCTATCTTAGGTAAAAAAATACTTAAGTATAGCTAATTAATTACGTATTGAATAAATGCAAAAATTAAGCTTTGACATACTAATTCGTGCAATTTGGAACGCATTCTATCGTTTTGTTGTGTGATATTCAGCTGTTTCAGATCAAATACTACCGGGTGGATTGCGTGTAGGCCGTCATAATCAAACATCACTCACAGTACCACAATGGCTACCTTTACTAAGAGCTCTTATTGCAATAATTTTGCGACACAATTTCCGCTCAAAGCATATCATGCGTCGCAATCACGATCCTTATCTCCAGTTCATAAGACTCATACTCGCGGTTCAGGTTAGATTGCACAACAATTGGATCGAACAATGGTGTCAATAAGAGTTCGTGGTACGGGCTCTGAATGTATGCAAGCCGGTTAGTTAGCGGATCGTAAACAGTACTCGAATCTATTACGTCCTTACCAAGCATAGCAACGTATTTCAGTTATGGCGATAGAACTGCTGCATGTACCTACGAATGTTTATTTCCTTGTTCCTAAACATAAGCAGACCACAAACATAATTTAAGGTCCTGATTCGTACCATTATACAGTGTTACGAATCAGGACCTTCGCTTTTTGAAGTGAAGACATCTTTTGGCGAATCACACACACATTTTTCGTGGGCTGTAATTTGAATTCATCGTCGTGATCGGAAATGAAAGAAATCTTCGGGTGAACTCGAGCCCGCCAAGCGAGAAAGATAAGTCAGCTGCTGCTGCCTGTCTGCTGGCACTGTCCTTTTTAGGGTTCCGTAAAACGTAAAAACGGAACCCTTATAGATTCGTCATATCTGTCTGTCTGTCTGTCCGTCCGTATGTCACAGCCACTTTTTGCCGAAACTATGAGAACTACACTGTTGAAACTTAGTAAGTAGATGTATTCTGTGAACCGCATTAAGATTTTTACAAAAGTTTTGTAAAAAAACAAAAATTAGGGGTGCCCCCCATACTGAGAACTGAAGCTCAAAAATTTTTTTTTCATCAAACCTACACGTGTGGGGTGTCTATCGATAGGTCTTAAAAAATTATGTTGAGGTTTTTAATACAATTTTTGTCTACACTGAATAACTTGCGCGAGAGACGCTTCCAAAGTGGTAAAATGTGTGCCCCCCCCCCCCCTCTAACTTCTAAAGTAAGAGAATGAAAAAACTAAAAAAAATATATTGTACATTACCATGAAAACTACCAACGAAAATTAGTTTGAACTCGATCTGATGAGTAGTTTTTTTTAGTACGTCATAAATACACTTATTAAAACTTCGATCAAAGTTACAACGTACTACAAGAACTATGTGTACTATGTATATTATATGTTACTTGCTGGAACGGAACCCTTCATGGGCGAGTCCAACTCGCACTTGGCTACTTTATTTGTTTATTTCTTGGCCATTCAGCCGCATCTATCACAGTCGTTTCGCTGTGTTAACATTCAATTTATATAAACGTTTTTATTTCTCAGTACTAAAATGATTCAATAGTTTTTAATAAGTGTTATTTCTTATTTTAATTTGTAATTCTGCTGTGCGGTCTTAAGCATAAACATTGTTTATTTTTTGAAGATTCCAATTTGAAAAATCTTTGTGACATCGAGAGAATTCAAACCAATAAAATTGAGCTATAGTCAAATTTCCTAATGCGTCACTAAAACTCTGACTACGTTAGCAATGGTGTCATTAAAATCAACACACCGCACCGGCGAAACACATGCTGCCCACATCCAATTAGAGTCCTCAATGCTAAGGGAAATTTGAATCCTACTGTGTTAACCTTATTCAGGGGAGACCCGAAAGGACACATACGGGATAGAGTTCCACTATTCAGTGTGAAATTACGGTTGCCTTAACCGCTGTTTAATTTCCTTTTAGAGGACTTCTATTAGGTAGAATTAAAATGTAATCTACCACCAATATTAGATGTGGTAGAACGACTTATATCTCTGGGTGAAGAAAGCAGTGAAGTGCTAGGTAAATAATGTTGTGGACTTTTTTTGTTCCAATAGCTACGTGTTACTGTGTTGTCAATATGGGAAATATTAGCAGATAAATAAATAGATTAACAAATAAAATTATTTATTCATGCGAATTACATAAAAACTTGATTAATTACATACAAACTTTTTTTTAACTTTTTTTTTTATTTTGTTAAAAAAAAAAAAGTTAAAAAAAAAATAGATTAACTGAATTATTTCTTTAAATGTATAATTTAGATTCAAAATAAATAGAGGCAGGTTTGCACTAGACCACTATATCTCGCCTTATATCAAACGACGATGCGGTTTACGATGGAGTATGTTTACCGATTCACTCTCGACTCGAAGACAGCTAGATTGCAATCATAGGTAAAACCCACTTAGGCATTTCACATCCTTGATATTTTGATTCTTATTCAAACCTCTTCGGTTGAGTTTTTGGAACTTGTGAATATCAATCTACACCATAATTAAGACAAAACTGGACATTAAAATGTTTAAACATTATTTTTTTAAACGGGCAGAGCTTTATAGAAATACTAAATTAGACATTATTTTTGACATTATTAGAGAATTATACAAAACTAAAATACAATGAGAACTACACTACGCTACATACCTAAATGCTTACACTAGGCACACCTGAATTATCCATAGATCAATAATTAAGGTCTACAGATAATCAAGATGTTCAAGCCCACTACCAATTGGAAGCGTATCCAGCACGCTGGTGGCATTACCACGCTGAATGGCAATGCTTATGCGTTGGGCCAAATAAACACCATCATTTTGGTCACGCGCCGCATCGACCAAGCGCTCGGAAAGGCTTTTGAAGATGAGGTGAGCTCCCGGCCCCCACGGGCCCAATGTCTCAACCCCAAAGGGCTCAAATATGTAACCACTTCCGAAGATTGCATATTTGCGCCGTTTGAGTTGCTCAGCTGAATTACACTGCACTGCCCTACTATGTGTCTATGGAAGATATGATGGTGCCAGAGTATCGACGCAAGTTGCGTCCCATACTAGGGGCCGACGCAACTTCCAAGGCACAACAGTCATGCCGTCAGGTCTTTTGCCATCGTCACGCGCAAGACGCGCACTCGGTTCAAGTATGGCTGGGACATTGGCGGTGGAAAAAACCCGGCGTATGATGTCGTTCAGGCTGGCGTGGCGGCTAATACGACCTGCGCTTTTCGAGTAAGAGAGTTCGTGGTGACCGGGTTGGTCGACGGCAGTACCACAATGGCAGCGATGGGCTTCATAGCCTCGCACCCTCGCACCCAAGCGCAAGCTAACAGCTAGACGAAATGCAGTTGGATCTAATAGGCTACCGGTATTGAGAGATGGCAAAGCTTGTAACCAAAGGCCAGATTCCCACACAGACACAGCAAGGATACGAGCACGAGATACTAGGACACGTATCGAGAAGAGAGTTCCTACTATTATCATAAAATCTAAGTGTGGATGTTTGTTGCTCAATTACTTCGGAACTGCCGAATAAATTGAGTTGAAACTTATAACACAATTAGACTAAGTACTTATAGTCTGGAACACATAGCACATACGCTATTTTTATCGAGGAAAAGTAACCGACGTAGTCAAACAGCAGGGCGTAACAAAAGAGATTAACTTGTTAGAACAAATAAACATTAATGAAGCATTTCTTTAGCATAAGATGCACCTTAAAACCTTCGATTCCACGGAAACATTTGTGAAATTCAAACCAAACAAAAGCTTTGAATCGAACCAGTTTAAAACTTTACCCGCGTCTCTAAAATCGATAAATCATTTCGCCGGTCACGACATCGGACGCTATTCTTTATGAAGTTTTGTAAACATTTGCGCTGTATAAACCCGATATTTTGTTATATGGACTATCTATCAAAGTCCAGTACAGGGCTGAACAAGAATGGGCGCAAACATAGCATTGTTGTTCGGAAGTGTTGGGTAAATAAAGATCCATTTGTGGCGTCTTCTTTTGTATCGTGTCTCAAGTCAAACGTGTGAGGTTTACGTTGTTCATATAGATAGGGATATATATGGCTTTGACAATGTTTTTGGATGAAGCCAAAAAGTTCTGATAAGCAACGTTGGTGACCAACAAATGATGTTTATCTAGCGCGATAAGTAAGTATGTAGCAAATATATGGAAATATTTAAGGGATGCTCTACGTAGGTATACACGTACAAATTTCTTGCTGACTTTATAACGAGCGAATTTTAAAGTTAATGTTGTGTATTGTGTGAGATAGTTTTAATTGGAAATCCGTTTCTAACTCAATAAATAAATAAATCAGTCACGGCAGTAAATGTATGTGCTACGACCATGTTTCTAGCAAATAAATGATTTGATTTGATTTGATTACGTCTCAATTTCTTTATATTTTTCAAGACTTAATTTTTTTAACCTAGGATAACTGGCTCTAGATGACATCTACTGCCTAAAATTTTATATAGGCATGGATTATTACTAAACGTTAATCAGTCATGTTCAAGCTAACTATCATTTGCATCGTGTCGACTAAAACCTCGGAAAGGTTTTTCGAACAATGATGACCGTATTCCCAAGGGACCGATGACTTGACACCAAATGACTGAAATATGTAACTAAATAAATATAAATATAAATATTGGTGGACAATTCACACACAACACCATCTGACCCCAAACTAAGCAAAGCTTGTGTGATGGCGGCCAGATAGCTGATATAATACTTATATAGTTTTAAATACATACTTATTATACATAGAAACACCCAGACACAGTGCAAACATTTGAATTCATCACACAAATATTGGCACTGGGTGGGAATCGAACCCACGACCCTCGGCTTCGCAGGCAGAGCTACTACCAACTAAGCCACGAGGCAGTCAACTACTACTAAGATGAACATTGTTAAACCGCTTGATATGCTCAACAAAATTAGTAAATGTACCAGTACTACTAACTGCTCGAGTTATATTGTAATTAGAAAATTTGGAAACTCCTTTTAGTATTACAATGTTATTCTATGTTTACATATGTCAAATGTATAGTTCATGTATATGTTCTTGTCGGTTTCGGTGGACGAATTTAATGACAAAAACTAATTTAGTACATATTTATTGACACTTTATTTTTTAAGCTGGTGTGTAAAACACATATGCATATGATAAAAAATCGTTAAGTAGCTCTTCCCGTTTGATTTTTTGCCGAAGTGTTGCCATATTGTTGCTTGAATAAGTAGATATAAAGTTACATTTAGTGCCGCGTGTAACAATTGTGCGTCGACATATTTACTCCAGGCAAGCTTTATCATTTCCACAGAAAAATGTGGTTTGACAAAGTGCCAATATAATGTATTGGAGGGCAATTGGTAGTGACTGGAAAATGAAAGTACCTAGGTACAATAAATATTGATGTAAAAAAATTCGTGATTTGTTGTAAGTCCTCATGTGGTAATATCATATATAACCATTTTATTAGTACCAAAATTCTGTGATTTATTGCTATTTAAATAAAGTTAAACGATCTCCATTTATTGATTTGATTTTTATCTGAAAGACAAAATCGATTTCAATTTAAAAATGTGTACAGCTTAATTAAACGCTCTGCTCTGAGTGTACTACTAGGTATGGGAGGCTGTTTCATATTCCAATGTTAATCTTAAAGTTAGTTAAATAGAACGTAAATAAGCGTGTTATGTTAATCCCTTCTCCAACAGGTAACTATCACAGGTTTTTGATAATTATTTATTATTCTAATAATCAAAACCATGGTATGATTGTTTCTAACGATACAATATACGTACTTACGTATCCATATTGAGAGATATTGAATTCAGTGTAGCTATTAACGAATATAGTCTTGTGCTAGATCGCCATTTCGCTCGATGTAAAGCGACGATGCCGACCAAGATCGAACGTGCTTACCCAAAGAAACCGATTCACTAGACATTTGAAGGTACTCAGACTATAATATCTATAGAATATGAGACAAGTAAATAAAATATCCACTCGACCACCATTGCTTGGCTGTATATCTTCTCAAGTTATAGTATTTTGATATAAGAAGAGTCAAAGACGCAATTTCGTTTCTCGTAGGTATCTCAGGTTTTTTTCGATAAATGCTTTCTATGAAAGATAAAGGAAAACAAAAGGAATATTTACGTTAAGTAATTAAAGACGGCTTCATTATTTTGTGACAGAATTGACAAACATTTCGTCAATGCCACGCTTACAAAAGCGTAAATCAGGGACAGACTTTGGTGAATATTAACGACAAAGTTTGTAATACGAAATTCGGCATCAAAAACGCTGTATAAATAAATACAGCTAAATTCCCCCAAAACAAGATTATGAGTAAAGCGATTACGTTCGTCAGCCCGTCAATTTGTGCCGTCAAGTTAAAAAGTTAACCGTCTAACCGCGCCCGCTGTCCCGTATACTACCTCTATATGTACCTTATTTGACCATATTTGATTACGAATTAAAGTGGACTATTGAAAAATGAATGAAGTGGTGGCCTAGTTTCTTATTTTAATAAAAACTTTTTTAGCTTTGAGCACTTTTAGGTATAATCGCCTCATTGGCACGCTAATTTTAATTGTAATCTTAGGTATCTGTTATTATAAATATCTAAAGCACGTAGTACTGATTTAATCCCAAACTGTTGCATTCGTAGCACTCAGTGTATAAAAGTACCTAGTATACATGAATAAATATACTTTATTTATATATCAGTAGTTAGTCATTAGGGATAATGATAAAAATTCCTACACTTTTTTAAAATGTCATCTTTGTTTGTGTTTGTGCTCGATTGATTTCATGTGTATTTGGTAGATATACATATTTATGTAAATGATTGAAAAATACGTTTTATTTCAGGAAAAGTAACATATTTCAACCCATTTTTAGCTAATAATAAAAATAGCATTAAGTATCTAGACACACGGTAGTGTGGCAAATTCAAGTAAACTGGCGAGCCGTGTTACCATGTTAATATTACACGAACCATTTAGCTACTTTTGTTCTCCTCGTAACTCAGAAACTATTTCACATGAACACGTCAAATTTCTCATACATTAAAATAATACAAATACAAGTACAAAAATCTTTAATTTTAGTTTGTAGGTTAGATAAAATGTTACAAAACAACAAAACATTTTAAAAGTTGACCCAGACAAACTGATCTCTTCGAGAAGCATGCAATATGTCTGGCAAGACAATTTGTTCCTATTGGTCTGAATTTATACAATGATAAAAACAATAGTTGATAAAAGTCTTCTTCTTCTTTGTCTTCTTTTAATTTCTGGTGAGACGGGAAAGTGAACAATATGACCTAGTAGGTCATAATGTTGTGTCACAACTTCAGTATGATGAATGGCTGTCTGTTAAATTATATGAATATGGTTCGCACTAAAATAATTATATCGCGTATAAAATATGATTAGTGAGATGGGAAAGTGAACAATATGACCTACTGGTCATATTGTTCATTCATCATACTGAAGTTGTGACACAACATTTAAATAAAATGTTGTTGATGTTGATTGATAATAAGTTATATTTAAACAAGACAAACAATACATGTCTATCACGGAAAGTAACACGCCTGCCCATAACAGTACAGTGTCACGGAGCTACTGGAACATGAAAAGTCCAAAACATTACCTAGCACTGCACTGCAGTCATCATCCAGATATCAGACCCCCCCCCCTCCCCTGGGCTGAACAGAGTACCTAGGGTGGACCACTTATAAAAAAGTATGCATGTACGTATCGCACAGTTTGATAACATAGCCACGACTATGTGACCCTCGTGACCCCTCCTGGAGCAATGTGACTCCTCCCTGGAGCCAAAGCTCGATCCGCCCTTGAACACACTAGACTTATCTGTCCATAATTTCGGAGACTTTTTATTTCTTCCAAGTTACGCGATTAACCACCGTATTACATAACCAGATTTGAGATCAATTTTCTTACTTTGCGTTTGTTTGATAGATACATGAATTAACTCGTTATTGCACTATAAAAATAAGATACCTGAAAACTAAAGTGAAAGTAGCACTGGGTGACTTTATCGCTGAAAGCCATCTGTTCAAGGCAACCGTAGGATGGAAAAAGAAATACGAAAATAGGAAGCCGAGGATATACGTTTGATACAAACGTAAAAATAGTTTCTACATCAATTAGGTACCTGTATTTCGTCATTTTTTGTCTTAACCAAAATGTACTGTATACTATTTGGAATACGATACATCTTTGTTTGACCCGTACTTGTATCCTTGTCAAAATCTCTTCCATCTCTTCGCCCATAACGATATAACTGAATTACGTTAAAGCTAATTACTGACATGAAACTCCAGCGCAAGTTTTAACAACGCCCCCTTCGGGCGTGAAGCGAGCGAAGTAAGACGAGTCGCAAATTAAAATTGTTTAATCTTGCAAAATATAAGCAAACTCTGACGATGAAAGATACCCATAGGATAAAGATAACGTACATTAGTTCAACTTTGTAATCAAAACAAGAGCATACGAACAAGAATTACACGAGTTCGGTTTGAGCTTCGTTTTTATCGATTTTGTCAATTGATATGATGGATATTGTTCACATTCTTTATTTTTTTTATTAAATGTGACATTACTAGTAGCATCCCGCAGTGTCACACGCGTAGTTCTCGTCCCCTTAATTTTCTCGAGATAAAAAAACCCTATGAGTATTTAATCCATTCTATTATTATACTTATTTTACATATGTTCTAAATGTCATCCAGATAGATACCTTCAGTAGCTTTTGCCTGAAAGAGCTGAAAAAAGAAGAAAAATTTTTGGTACATCGAAACATACATACATCCTTCCGCATTTAGGTATATTATTAGTAGAGTTATATAAGCTTAAAAAACTTGAAAAATTGAAACCGCTGGCAGCGGGTCAGAGTTCAAGCTAGATTAAGGAACCTTTTGACGATGCGTGACGTGCTTCAGATCGCTGCCTTTTGTTTCTAAGCCTTGACCCAGCCGTCTAGCGAAAGCCTCTTAAGGCGTTTGTGGAGGATTTCCGCTTTTATTATCATTAATATTAAGAGCCTATTGTGTCCTCAAATATTGGGCGATCTAGCATATCGATACCAGAAGTATCAATTAACGTAAGGGACATTTTGGCGAAAATGAGTTATATATATCATTGTATTCAGAATTTTCTGCTCTATCGATTGGTATTATTGAAAAAATTCTATCGTTAAAAAAAAATCCCTTACAGTAAAATTTTTTGGCCTGCGGAAAACGATTTATGACAGAAAAAGTGATGTAACAGACATTTACATTTTTGCCCCCTGAAAAATAAAGTAAGTCCCAGGGTTAAATAAATTACACCCTTACCTTAAACCTCAAATCAGTCGATGTAAATATCATGATGTCCCTTACTTTAATTAATGATTAGAGTTATAAGAATGATTATCTTAAAAACATAAGGGTATGCACATTTAGAAAAATGCTTTGATGAAAATTTAAGTTAAAAATACAAAGTGTATACACTGGTGATACTTACGACACAGAAATCCCTAAAAATTACCTGCAAAGAATTTTAGCACAAGAGGATTGGCAAAAAAAAGAAGTGCTGTTAGTGGTAAAATTACATATTAACAAACATTATATAATGACAAATTATATAAGCAACCAAAATTAATTTACAGCTGAAAGTACTAGTAATATATACATAAGTCAAAGGAACAATTTGCCATCACTATATAAAGAGAGGCTACGAATTTCCATTCCAAAATAAAAAATTGTGTGACGCCGAATTGTGTGAATTTCCTGATAAAATTGTGTGACGCCGGTATAATACCAAAAAGATTTCATGGTGAATCAATATAATTATATGGACCTTCCGGATAAATCGGCAGTTAAAGATACCCTCAGAAAAACTGACGACGATGAAGATATTGTGATGACAGCTGATGAAAAAATAAAATACCAAAGAGAAAAAGTTATTCCAACCTTTTCAATTTCACCATTAAAATAGTTCAATTAACTTATAGTAGTTATCGTCATAATTTGTCTGCCCATAACTAATTATTTATTCATATAATCATATTTATATCTTATATTAATATTCATTTCATTCACATTATTTTATTCATTCATCTTTCAGACAATTCATATTTGTTGATCTGTCGTTCGTTTCCAGTACATTAATTACTTAATTAAGACATTCCGATTCTGAAACTACCATTAATCATGCAAAAAACCTATTTTCATGGTGTTAAAATATCATAAATTTAGTAGATAATCTATGGTTACATCAAACTGTAACACTCTAAAAGTCCTTTACCGTGACTTACGTTGAATTTTCTAATGCTCTTGCTGCTTACAATATGCTTGACGGCTTACACATACAATAAATTTGAAATATTTTTTTAAACATACAGAAACAAAAAACACTATTGCTTGTTGGAACAAGCAACATAGTATTTTCTGGCCTCATTGACCAAGAGCGTAAATGGACATATGTTATGGACATATTTTAAACCTCAACAAAATAATTAGCTAATTAAGTTTTCTTTAGAATTTGGTTTTTGGCAGATGAAATTTGCTCTAAGTACATCTAAAATAAGCCTTTCATCATCTTTCCAATATGTAGTCTACCGATTGTAACAATGCTCTTTTGTTTCACAAATATATTATGCGCCTGTATAATACGTTTTTTGTACGTTTATATAAAACATAAAACTGACATAAATCGTAAACATTAAATTTTTACAGGCGAAAGCTTTTAGCCGTAGGTAAATATTTTCGAATACGCGGTTTTACAAGGCTTATAAACAAAATGGCACATGAATATGCTTAAATATTTTCCATTGCATTTGCCTCTAATAATATTATTATCTATATATATAAAAGCGAAAGGTCACTCATCAAGTAATCTCAGAAACTACAAATGCTAGGAATCTGAAATTTTTCATGCAGGTTCCTTTTAGCACGTAGGCGCTCGCTAAGACGGGGTTTTGCGAAATTCAACCCCTAAGAGAGTAAAACAAGGGATGAACTGTTGTATGAAAATTCGTGATTTTCAAAGTTATCAAATTTTGTATCTAGACCCTTGACACGAACCAATTAAGAGTTTGTTCTATCAATTTTGTAATTTCGAACTGTACGGGGGTGAAATTGGGCTTGAAATGGGGAATTAATGTCAGTCAATATGGAAATTCCCAACCGTTGAAGATGAAACCATGAAACTCTGTAACTATACACTTGGCATGAAGCAAACGAATGTTTATTCTATCAATTTCGTAATTTCGAACTGTAGGGGGTGAAATTGGGGTTGAAATGGGGGAAGAATGTCAATATGAAAGTTCCCAACCGTTGAAGATAAAACCATGAAACTCTGTATATAGACACTTGACACGAAGCAAACGGATGTTTGTTCTAGCAAATTTGTAATTTCGAACTGTATGGGGATGAAATAAGGTTAGCTTAATATTAATTTTGCGCGGACGAAGTCGCGGGTATAAGCTAGTGATTAATAATTATTAAATCTATATTTGAAACCACGATTTACATTATGCACTTGAATAATGTTTTATTGTTTTGTAGTAATATTTGTTTACCGAAATGTTCACATTTAATACGCCGATATAGTAGGTAAGTTAAATATATTATTTTTATCCACAGATTAGAAATAAATGTGTTAGAAGTTTGTATCTGTTTAAACTCAAGTGAAAGGAATTGTTTGCTAGTTTGTTCAACTCTGCATCTGTGCATGATCTGTTCTGTGTGTGCATGTATAAAGGTACAAGTTCGCGCCGAGACCGCGACAGGAGAGCGAGACAGGCCGCGACCGCGACAGGAGACCGAGACTGGTCGCGGTCGCGGTCGCAGCGCGAACTGGCGCCCATACCATTCTATAGTGTCAAGTGCCTGTCTCGGTCTCCGGTCGCGGTCTCCTGTCGCGGTCTCGCGTCGCGGTCTCAGCGTCAACTTGTACCTTAAAGGTACAAGTTCGCGCCGCGACCGCGACGCGAGACCGCGACCGGAGACCAAGACAGGCACTTGACACTATGGAATTGTATGGGCGCCAGTTCGCGCCGCGACCGCGACCGCGACCTGTCTCGGTCTCCTGCCGCGGTCTCAGCGCGAACTGGCGTTCATGCAATTCCATAGTGTCAAGTGCATGTCGCGGTCTCCGGTCGCGGTCTCGCGTCGCGGTCGCGGCGCGAACTTGTACCTACCTTAAAAGGCCGCCGATTACAACAGAGTGTTTGTAGGACAGAAGAGAGCCAATCGAGCTATAGTCCAATTCACCGATAACACGCCATACGTCGAATTCTTAAAACGAATACTCCGCTTACACTTACTCCAATTACCGCTTACAAGTGAACATATCTTGCAAAAAGGCCTATCATAGTTTAAATCATAGTCAAGACCGTTCATAATAACATAGATTCGTTCTAACGGAGGGGTAATAACATCAATTTGAGCAGCAATAAAAAAATTATCAACTAGTGACTCCGCCTCAGAAATTGAGTGAGTCTAAAAGGTAGGTCTACGTTGGAGGCCCGCAATATACGACAATTACGACAGTCCCGCGGCGTCGACGGTGGTACGAGACACTATCCGCCGCAAGGATTCAAAGATAGTGCAAAGCTTTTTACATGAGCAAATACCTATAATAATATAAATATAAATATAAATATTTTAAATGTAGTGGTAGGTCTCTTCGCAGAGTCCGCCTGGGGAAATACCACACCATTGCCAATTATTCTACCGCCAAGCTATAAAGTGCAAACATTATTGTGTTCCGGTTTGAAGGGCAATGTTTCCAGAGAAATGACTGGGCTTAGAGATATAACATCTTAGATCTCTGGGTGACGAGCGCAGTGCAGTGCTAGGTAATGATTTGGACTCTTCATGTTCCAATAGCTGCGTGTCACTGTATGTGGCAAGCATGTTGCTTACCATCAGGCACATGTCCTGCTCGTCTCGTGACTCTTTATTTAAAAAAAATACCATATAGATTTTTGTTACTATGCTTCCCATCTGATTTGTTACACGCCATCATCAATAAATTATTTGTTATAGTAGGTACGGGTAATTTCAAGATCCGAGTCAAACTATGCCTTCGAAGTTTATATCATCTTTGGCACATCATCGATTGAGTTGATAATGGGCGTTGATCGTCTAACGCAGTATTATTGACATTGTAAAACCATTGTAGCTCCAAACAGATGGATTTTATCGAAGCTACTAGAAATTTCCTTGTTTAAATAACTTTCCCGTTGCAAAGTAATATCTCCACATACTTGACCCCATCAACAATAAAGAATTATAACCTTAAAAGCAGCTAAACGAGGCCCCTTCACCATAACACGCTCTAATCCCGAAAATACACCGAGGCCAGCTATATAAAACTTCCAAAGAACACCAAACAGAAATTTAAAGTTTCCCAGTTTTTCGGTAAAAATGGAAAAAATAGCGGGGTGTTCGCTTACCTCATGAACGGTTGAATGAGAGATAACGACCAGAGTTCGGTTATTTACGACTAACGAGCCTATTCACCGGCAGACTGGCTCTAAATGGAGATTTATGAAACAGAAAATGTAGGATAACGTACGTCTTGAACGTAATTTGTGAGCGGAGAGCGAGGGGCGTCATAATCGCGAATCTGCAGCGCGACGCCGGCCGCCGTCGAAATGCAGTCACAGCTCTAGTATTACTATTTATAGGGTAGTACCTGGGTGACCGAGCTTTGCTCGGTTTAAATACTAAATATACTTAGATACCTACAGATAAAAGACTCCAAGAAATAGATTTTCTTAAAATAAACGAATTGAAAAAAAAAGAGAACCCGTCTGGATTCGAACCCGGAGCTACTAATTCGTGACCGCTATGAGCGCCCGACTTCCCGTCTGAGCTTATTATGCTATCGCGTCACGCGGCGAAATTTAACTTCACATTCTAATGTCTAATGTGACAGTTTTTCATTGTCTAAAAACGCGCATAATATGCGTTTTTTTTTTAATAAGACCTAGTTAGATCGATTTATCGTCCCCGAAATCCCCTGCATACATAATTTCAAGAAAATCCGTCGAGCCGTTTCCGAGATTCAGATTCTATATATATATACATATTTATATAGGTACAAGAATTGCTCGTTTAAAGGTATAAGATTTACCATTCCTGTATCTTGGTCACTGGTAAACTCATTCGATTTAACACTGGTTTTAACGGTAAAGGAAAACATAATGAAGAAACATGTGAATGCTAAGAAAAACATGAGTCGATGACATGTTGTGTGATTCGCAACTCGCATTTGACGCAGCTAGCTTTTTGTCAGGTAGGTACCTTTGTAGCAGGAATGGTTCGGAGCGGGTTATTAATACTGTAGTTTATAGCAGGAAAGAAAGAATACATCAATTTAACTGTTAATCGAGCAAAAAATCAAAATACGCTTCTTTATTCTCTTTTACGTGATGTTTTTCTTAAATCAACTAGTGCTGCCCTTGACTGCTTTTATCCAGTGAGAATAGCCTATGCGAGTGTAGTGGCTTTGTTCGTTGCAAGTTTGGAATTGACGGCAGCAATAGAGTTATCGTCGCGTCGTAGGCACGCCACAGAAACTTCCGAATGATAGCTTTCGGGCTTTCATTCTTTATATTCTATTATACATTTTTCGATGAATTGTCGTGCAGTGCAGGCGAGAGTATAAAATAAATGTAATTTGTTATAAGAACCATATTTTCGTGTCGGGCATGAATACTATCAAATACTCTACCTGTTAATTAGGTATATATGTGTTTTTAGACGGGTTATGTAGTATTCAACTTACTTTGAACATGATATTTTGACGAATATATTATTAGTGTGATATTAAAATAATATCAATAATTATACGATAATTCATTAAAATTTTAATACGGTTCCACGCGGTTTGTCTGCCTTTCTATCTGCCAGACAATTAATACCTACATTTGTACCACTTAGTGAGTGCTAAACGATAGCTGTGCCCTTTGTATTTCAAATTCTTTAGATAAAGTAAATTTATATTAATTTGTTCTCGCAATCTTCATCTATTAAAGATTTCGTGTAACTAGTATGACAGATACAGGTATTATACCCCGTTTACATGATTCCAGTCCAGCGACCGAATCCAGCGCTGGATTGCTTACTGGAATAATGTAAACCGGCACTGGAATGCATTGGCACTGGATTGATGCATTCCAGTGCCGGTTTCCATTATTCCAGTAAGCAATCCAGCGCTGGATTCGGTCGCTGGACTGGAATCATGTAAACGGGGTATTATAAAGCACATGATAATGTGTTTGTACGTGCTTATTTATAAAAGGACAAAAAATAAATAGTTTTAAGAAACGTATTCACGTTCGACTGAATGTGTCTGCGCTTTGTAGCGCTTTTTATTGTTCCTCTAATTGGAGTATACAGCTTGGGACTGAAGCAACAATGCATCTGTAATAGTGATTGGTTCGAGTGGGGAGTAACGAAGGTTTACTGTGCAATGTGTGCTCACAGCTTTCATAGCTGAATTTGCAGTTTTTTGCAGCCGTGGTACTTGAACGGTAGGACTTTTACACTGAGAGATGCACTGTCCAATTCAGTTGCTCATTTCTATCGCGAGTGTATGTAGGATGTGGATTTTTTATAGTATCGAGTTACAAGATGAGCAGTATATGTGTCTGATGTTCAGCAACATGTTTGTCCATTTTGTTTCTAAACTTTAGCGATTTGAACACATAATGTAAACACTAATTAATAATCAAATAATAATTATAATAAAATAATGATTTAAATAGTGATTAAGTTCGGTGCAGTTTTACACTATGTCTGTCAATAGCCACCACAGTGACACACAGCTGTTGGAACATGAAGAGTACAAATCATTACCTACACCGCACTGCTTTCGTCACCCATATAGTGTTTTTCTCTTAGCCCAGTCATTATTTCTGGAAGAGAATTCTGGAAACATTGCCCTTCAAACCCAAACACAGTAAGTAATGTTTGCACACTATTGCTTGGCAGCAGAATAACTGGTAAAGGTGTGGTTCTTTCCCAGGCGGACTCTGTAGAGAGCCATATCTCTACAAAAACTTTACACTACAAAACTTTCCACAGAAATTCTTTGTAGCACAATTCAAAGTAAAAGTCTCCAAAAGACCTATATACAGATTACCTATTATCCCGAAGTACATTTTTAAGTACGATCAACTTCAAAGGTGTAATTTGTGTTGTATTTGTGTCGGTACCAATAAATTTGTACCTACTAACTACTTACTATTTCTTCCATTTAAACCACTGTCCGTGTACAACACGAATTAATTCAGTTTACGCTTTTAAAACCAACCCGTTAATATAAAGTGTCCTTACGAACCACGTTTCCAAGTCCATTTCAAGCCAGTCTAAGCCAACGCCTAGTATCAGAATACCTACTACTGCAAAACTTACTTTAAGAGTACCTACCATGGACGTATAAAACATTCGGACGTAGTCTCGCTAAAACAAAAACTGTGTCACTAGAGTCGGCCACATTTGCACGTGTGCATTGTCAGGTTGTCACTGATATACTGACACGCACACAAATAAACAAGTAACGCGTGTAATGACCAACTAATGTGTGCGTGTCAGCCTGTATGTGACAGCGCAGACGTGCGTATTATGTGGCCGACTCGAAGGACACAGTTTTTGTCTTAGCGAGACTACGTCTGATTTTTTTATACGTCCATGGTACCTACATAAATAAAATTTAAATACCTTATACATACATATTTAATCTGTAAAACCACTGGTAAACTGTAAGAATACCTAAGTTTAGTAACCCAAGCAGTAAATAAGCACTTTCCTGTTATTATTAAAATATAAAAGGTCTTCAAATTCTATTGCAAAGCCTTATCGCTACATGACAAAGAGGTAGCTATTCCGGTAACCTACTGAACCAGAAAGCGATCGAAAGTACGTCCAATAAAATTACAAACAACAATGGCCAACAATTAAGGGTTTCCAATAAAATTCAATAGCGCGCATTTGTTCAAAATTGCTAAACCCTAAGCCATAAGGGCCCAATTTGCATTTTATTAGCATGAGATCCGTATAAAAATGTGTTTATTCTGAAGAAAAGCGAGATGGCCCGCCCATAAAGAGATCGAGTGGCAATACGGGTAAAATAGCTATGTTTTGTTCGGAAACCGTTTCAGAACCTAAATGGAATTTTCTTGTAACAAATCATTTCGTTAGTTGTAAAAAGGAATGGAATGGAAGTCTTTTCGTGACTACCTATTAGGTTGTCTCGGCGTAAGTGAAAGCTTTCTGTCACTGACGTTTCGTCCTGTTGTCCTTGTCCTCGAATGTTGTGATAATACGAGTACGTATGTATATTGTATACAATATATATTCCACATAAATATAACAATATACTTTTATACATAAACGAGTTATTTTCTGTGTGTTTTTAACTGTTTTTTCTTTAAAATTTAAACTGCAAAGAAAACTTTTGAAATGAGACACTTTTAACAAATATGCTAACAAAATATCAACGATAATTTCAAATTCGCCAAATGGCGGAAATGTTTCAATTAGTTTAATTTATGTTGCAAAATGAAACGTCAGCACCATCTATACCGAAAATAACAACTGCCTTTGACAGGTATGAATTCTGAATGGTATGTATGTATTTTGAAAACTAATCACAATAAACTGAACACAAAACCTGATGGAGTGACGATATACGTAAAGCTGCAGGCAATGCTTACAGAAGAAAAGCTGAGCATTGGCACATTATGTATTTACTGTGGCATAGGGCTGTTAAGCCGCGGGTTACATCGCGGGGCGCAGCCAGTTCTGAATCAGTCATATTCTTTTAGAGCCTTCAATGAGTGATGCTTATGGATGAAATAGGTATTCCGCTGCATTATGCTGCTGCATGCAAATAAGTATTCTTAGTAATACACGGCCTGCCAAAAGGACAGATATGGTTGAGACCATAGGCGCTAAAATCAATTATTTAGTCTCAAGTCAGTAATAATTGTTATTGAGTATATTTTTTGACAAATTAACAACTAAACAAAAACTTGGCAGGCATAGATAGGAATTGCCGATAGAAGTGAAATGAACTTATAAATTAGAATTTAAGTTTTTAATTGCACTAATGTTTGCACACGATGTCACCAGTAAAATACAAGTACGTATGTCGATAGAACGAACTCACAAGATTTCATACGTCCGTTCCGTTCTGCTACTCAACCCCTGCTCCGCCGCTACGCTGTCATTAGTTTGGCTCGTCGGTGAAAAGTTTCCAGTTCAAAAATATTAAAATTGATTTATACAAACTCGACTTTCTCTATCACTTTTTCCTTTTTTAACTTTTACAAGTTTACACTTGTTTACTTTCCGCAGCTATAATACCAACAACAAAACAGGACAGTAAAGTAACGCGAAAATAAAGAGACAATCGAACCATAAACGAGAAACAATAGATTTACTTAGATAAAATATTCCAAAATAAATTGAAATCCCCAAATAAAATATAGGCCATAAATAATACCCGGCTAAACTACTATAGGGTATTCACGGAGTGATAAAGGATATCTCCGAAAACCGACCAAATCCAAATAAAATCAGCCTCAAGGATTTATCGTTACCGAATGCCCTTGATATTGCAACAGTAAATAATATCTTTCGCTAAAATGGGATCCATTTTATTGGCACCCTTTCGTTTTATGTGACGATTATGTCATTTTTATGATGGCTTTACGCTTTTTATTGACAAACAAACTGTATTAGCCTAATAAAAAAAACCGAATTGATATTGTATAGTAAAAGTTTACCATTTCGTAATTGAATGTTCAGGTAGATCGATCGGTTTAATAGATTGGGTCGTGCTCGTGTTTGAATTGTGTTCAACAATTCTGCCAATAGGAATTAAATTAAAACTTCGATGGGTAATTTTGAAACGCAATTTTTGTTTTATATGTAAAAGAAAGCCATTTAAACCTATTCTTTCAAAATTTGAAGACATTCCAATTGTGACTATCAGAAGACACCAACTCAGCCAACGCATTTTAATGTATTTGTTATGGACCCGCGTTCCGGTCCCGATGTTCGATGTAGTGGACTGTATTAAAAGGCTCGATGTTCAAGTTCAAAGTTCAGGTTCTTTATTTCTCGTTCTCGTACAATGGTTGCATACATAATAACGCTTACGTTCTATACTTATACTAATTTACAGGGTCTAGCCTAGTACAGAGGTGCCGTAGTGAGCTCGCGCGGCGCCGACCAATCAGAGGCCGCGCAGCGCCGTCGCTCCGTCCCGCTCGCACGTCGCTCCGTCCTGCTCGGCCGCGGAGAGGTCCGCCGTCCGCAACATCCTCCCCTCGGCGTAGCTTGCGCAGCCCTCTTGAAGTTTTTCCAGGACGGCGAGCTTGTAGGCCGGGCGACGAAAGACCCCCATCTTCGTCTGGATGTCGACGATGCGCACGCCGCCGTCGGGCCCGGGATAAGTTTTCTGAACGATTCCCATCGGCCATACGTTCCGGGGCAGCGTGCGGTCCACCAACACGACGACATCTCCGTTTTCAATGTTCTTGTTCTTATTCGCAGCTTCGCCTCGCGGAGTCAGCGTGGGCAAGTACTCGCGCACCCACCGCCGCCAGAAGCTGTCCGCGAGAGCTTGACTCGCGCGCCACGCTCGCCGGTCCGCCTCGTCGCATGGGCCGGTAGCGGGCAGGCCACCTGACGACCCCAATAGGAAATGATTGGGGGTGAGCGCCTCGGGGTCACGCGCGTCCACGCTCACGTGTGTTAGCGGGCGCGCGTTCACGGCGTACTCGGCCTCCGCCAACACGGTGCGCAGTACCTCTTCCGTCGGCGCCTTCTCGTGTAGTATCGCCGTTAGCGCCGCCTTAACGGAGCGCACTAGACGCTCCCACGCGCCGCCCTGTCTTGGCGCGCCGGGTGCGATATATTTCCAGCGCATGCGGTGCCGCAGGCCCTCCTCTCGTAGAAGCGGAGCCCACTCCTCGTAGGCGGCCCTCAGCTCGCGGTCCGCCCCGCGGAACGCGGTAGCGTTATCGGACCACATCTCGCGCGGCCATCCGCGCCGCGCCGCCATCCGCCGTAGGGCCATAATCGCCGCGCAGGAGCTCAGGGACGCCACTTCTTCCAGGTGCACGGCTCGCGTCGTCAGGCAGGTGAAGAGCGCTTCTCGCGTCTTCGACCAATTTTCACGGTTAGAGGTCCGAAGTAATCGCAGGCGCTGTAGGAGAACGCCCGCTGAAACGGCTCGAGGCGGGCTCGTGGTAGGTCCCCTTTGGTCGGCGCGTTCGGTTTCGCTCGCTTTACGCGACAGAATTGACATCGGTATTCCGCCGCTCGTACCGCCGGTCGTAGGTGAATGACCCAGTACCGCTGCCGTAGGTCGTTCGTTACACGTTCTCTGCTTCCGTGCCCGGCGGCGCAGTGCGCTTGATGTACTATAAGCTTCGTAAGCGCGTGCCGCCCGTCTAAGATGATCGGTCGCTTAGCTTCGACGGGCGCATCCGCGGCATTTATTCGTCCGCGTAACCGTAGTAGCCCCCCTTCAAGCGCCGGGTCGAGCTTATACAGCCGGCTCGCTTTAGGTATCGGGCGAGCGGCTTGTAACATCTGTATCTCGGCGGCGAAGCTCTCTCGCTGCGCTCGTTGTAACAATAACTTCTCCGCGCGTTCTATGTGCTCTAGTTCGAGGCGCGTCGCTCGGCGCCGGCATATATCGATGAATGCCAGCGCGCGCCCCACAGCGCGAACTAGTACCTCGTACCGCGAGTGACGTTCCGGCGCGGGCATCCAGGCGTAGTTCGGCTCGCTGTCTTCGGCGACATGTAAAACCTCTTCCGCGTCTTCGCTTGTGGACTGCGCCGCCGGCCACTGTGTCTCGGGCCGATATAGAAAGCTCGGCCCGCGAAACCAGCGGTCCTCCGATGTGATATCGGCGGTCGCGAATCTCGTCGCGTCGTCGGCGGCGTTCTCCGAGGTAGGTACCCAGCGCCACTGAGTCTTATCTGTCGCTTCCGCAATCTCGCCAAGTCGATGCGCGACGAATGGTGTGTAACGTCGCCGATCGTTGCGTATCCACTGTAGGACGGTGGTCGAGTCCGTCCAATAGATCGTGCGACTCACGTTTAATCTGTGTTCGCTCAGTATAGCCGCGGCCAGGCGCGTACCTATAACGGCCGCCTGTAGTTCAAGGCGCGGAATGCTCTGAGTTCGTCGCGGCGCCACCTTCGCTTTTCCCGCGACTTGCGTTACAGTAATTACACCGTCGGATCGGATCGCTCTCCAGTAAGCGACTGTCGCATAGGCCTCTTCGCTCGCGTCGCACATAACGTGTAGTTCGATGTGTTTACACGTTTCTAACTCGTAGCTGCGTCGGAGGCGTAGATTCTCGATGTTAGGTAACTGCTGTAGCCATGAAGTGAAGCGCTCTGCGTGTTCGTCGGGAATCGGTTCGTCCCATGTTATCGGTTCTCTCCACAAGGCTTGTAGTATGATCCGTCCGCGGATCGTGTAGTTCGTCGCTAGGCCGATGGGGTCGAACAGCGACATTACCGCGCTCAACGTCTCGCGCTTGGTCGGCGCGCGAGCTTGAGCGCGCACTTGGTCAGGCACGCGATGCATTCCGGTGTTGAAGCCCATCTCGTCTCGCTCGGCGTTCCAACAGAGCCCGAGTATTTTATTGCTCGCGGCTCCCCCCAGTCGAGTGGGCGCGTTCGCTCGTAGTGTGTCCGGAACATCGCTTATAGCGGCTGGCGTGTTCGAACTCCAACCTCGCAGCGTGAAGCCGGCCTTAGCGTGTACTTGTCGTACCTCTTCTATGGTCTGGCGGGCTTCGATCGCGTCGTCGTAGCTATCGACGTAGTCGTCCAGTTGTCGATCGTGCGTCTCGCTCTCTCGTATGCGCGGGTCGGGTGCGTACACGTGCAAGACGCTCTCGTTTCTGTATATGAAGTTACGCGGCGCAGTTCCATGTACCACCCAGCCCAGCTGAGTTCGAGATGCGGCTGGTTCGTTCGCCGCGCCGATGCGTAGCTCCCGTGACACGATGAGCTCCCAGTAGTCGGCGCCCACGAGTATGAGCGGGCGCGCTCGTTCGTAGCATAGCTCGTTCCCGATGTCTTGCAGGTGTCGATGTCGGAGGAGCGATCGCGGCGCAGTTTGTTCTCGTAACTGCAAGTCGCGGATCGTTCGCGCTTTCACTGTGTATAGCGCTGTCTCGCTCTCGCCCCTCAGTTGTACGGTCACGAGTTTGCTATCTCTCTCTCGCTGGCTCATGTTCACGCCGTTCATCTTTAAAGTTTGGCTGGGACCGTCGGCGCCGATGCATGCTGCCAACTTCTGGTCGATCAATGTGATGGTGGCGCCCTCATCGAGTAAAGCGTATGTCGACACTTCACCCTTAGGGCCGGAGACCACGACGGGACAAACTTTCAGTAGTACTTCTCGCTGATCGGTAGCGTTCGTAGTAGCGACCGATAGTACTACGCCGTTGTGAGCGGGCTTCGATGGCACAGTGGTTAGCGAGGCCGGCTCATATGTCGCGACTTTGGGTTCTTCGTGCAAAGTCGCGTGATGTGGTCGGTGACACTTGTTGACGCCGCACGCCTTTTCCTTGCAGTGTAACCGCCGGTGTTTCTTGGTTATACACTTGAAACATAAACCTTTTTCTTTGACAAGGTTCCATCTCTGCGCGTAGTTCAGGGCGCGATATTCCGGGCACTGCGGTAGCCCGTGTTGATTTCCGCACTTCGGACAGCGGTCGAGTTGCTCAGCACCTTTTTCTTGATCGGTGTTGTATACGGCAGGCTTCTTTCTCGCGACGAGTGTGACGTTCGGCTTCGTCTCGTTCCTGCCGGCCGCCGCGCACGTAAACTGTGGTTCGTACGCGTAGCGCAACGCTATCTTCGCTTCGTGCATTAAGAAGCGCGACAGTGTAACTATGTCAGGCTCTTTCATGTCTTCATGCGCGTGCGCGTACTCGTACCACTTATTGCGTAGCGTCGGAGTGAGTTTCGACAATATCTCTCGCGTTAGTTGTTGATCGTACAAGCAGCCCCGGCGATCCATACTTTGAAGCGCGGACACGGTGTTCTGTACTTTGACGGCAAGTTTATTGAGCTCTCTCGCCGTCAAGCCCAGCTTCGGGAGTCGCTTAATGTCTTCCGTGACCTTATCAATGATCGTCTCGGGCGATCCGAAGCTCTGTTCTAATGTTTCCATAATGCGGTCGGGCGTGGCGTCGGTCATGAGGTGAGCGGACACGGCTTCTAGCGCATCCCCGGTTAGCGCTGCTTGTAGGCGAAGAACGTTCTCGACGGGCGGGATCTTAAACAGCGCCGTCGACTCCCTCATTGCTGCCTTGAAGCGTAGCCACTCGGTCGGGTTGCCGCTGAACTTCGGTAGGTCGCCGTTGTACCGACGCTGCGGCCTAGACATGCGGTCTAGGGCTTCCGCGATCTGCGTTCCGTAACCACGTGCGCGACCCGGAGTTAACGACCGGTCCCGTTGCTCACGTTTTCTTGTTTCATGTTCGGCGGGCCGCGGTAGTTCGTGCCGCTCCCCCCGTGTAGCGGTGCCGTGGACCCACTCGTGGACCCGCTGGCGTTGTTCTTCGATGTTACTCGCCGGCTCGTCGCGCACGCTTCCCTCGGCGTCGACTAGCGCGATTTGAGCGGCGAGTCTGCGTTTGATGAGGTCCGCTTCGATCTCGAGCTCCTTTCGTTTGATGGCGGCGAGCTTCTCGGCAGCTTCCAACTCAGCCAGTCGCACTTGCAGCGTAGAGTTCGTGGTACGCCGCGATCGGTGCGAAAGGTTGGAGTGCTGCGGTGAGACAGCCCGCTCCGGCCCTCGAGCGTTCGCTGTTGTGGCTGCGGCTAGGAGTGTACCGCCCGGCGCGGTCGTTTGGCCGAGGGTACACGTTTCCCCCGCGGGCATCGACGGTGACGCCGGCGGGAGCGTTTGCAGCCTCCGCAACCTTTCTTGCTCAACACGTCGGAGTTCTTCAGCGCTCATCCTCTCTGTTTCAGATCTTGTGATGACCATTGGTGACGAAGTCTTCGACGACGGACTGGTTCGTTCTTCAATCCGGCCGAGAAGGACCAAATGTTATGGACCCGCGTTCCGGTCCCGATGTTCGATGTAGTGGACTGTATTAAAAGGCTCGATGTTCAAGTTCAAAGTTCAGGTTCTTTATTTCTCGTTCTCGTACAATGGTTGCATACATAATAACGCTTACGTTCTATACTTATACTAATTTACAGGGTCTAGCCTAGTACAGAGGTGCCGTAGTGAGCTCGCGCGGCGCCGACCAATCAGAGGCCGCGCAGCGCCGTCGCTCCGTCCCGCTCGCACGTCGCTCCGTCCTGCTCGGCCGCGGAGAGGTCCGCCGTCCGCAACAGTATTGATGTTCTTATTACTATGATGGAATTAAATATCTTTGTCCCAGTCTTTAGAATTTAAACCATTAAACGATGTCGATTTCTGAAGCTACAAGCAGTTCTAGAATTGGAGTTAAAATAGCCTAAATCCTCTTAGCAAAAAAAAGGATATTTCTTTTTCTCCCTATGCCAACAAGGTCAAAGTCAGTGTACGATCTTCGACCGTATAGATGTTGATCATCAGCCAAATTGACAGCCAAATGTAAGCAGCATTTGGCAGCATTTAATAAATATACAAAGACATTTTAAATTTATGAAATATGACAAAAAATTTTAAACATGTAGCACAATGTTTACAAAGTATTCGAAAACCGAAAACATGAACACGCATAGATCAATGTCGTGTTTGAGGTTTGTACCGATGATTTTTAGAATAACTAAGAGATACGTTATTTCTATAATGTTTTACGAGTACTTAGCGTATTTATTATGAAACAAGTACAAGTACCAACGATTTCAATTCAGGATGACACACACAATATTTCTAGATGTAATTAAGTTTGTCGTCTGTGGTAAATTACAAGAAGGCTCTGTGGTGAAGTTTGTAGGACCTTTCGGACAGATATGCGTTTATTCAAAAGAATTTACTGGATGTGTCTTAGATTAAGAAAACGTTAACTACGAGTACAATACAGCATAATATCATCATTGAAGTTACCTCTGTATTATCACAAGTAGTCTCCACTACTCGGGCATGGATCTCCCCTTAATCAAGTAAAAAAGTTTAGGTCATAATGCAGCACGCAGGCAAGTTATGGGTTGGCAGACTTCAATTGTCTTTGAATCAAATCAAATCTTCTCCTAGATGCAGGTTTCCTCACGATGTATTTCCTTCACCGTTTTTAAATTAGCGACACTACGCACATGGCTTCAAAAAGACCATGAGATTTTAACCACGAGTTCCGGATCGGTGATTGCCGTGCTCCCGACTAGACTGGCCGTAACTTTCAAACATCACTGTTCCGGCGGTTTGAAGAGCAATGTTTCCAGAAAAAGACAAGGGCATAAAGATAAATTAGGTTTTATCTCTAGAAGACGAGCTCAGTTCAGTGCCAGGTTCATTCAGACTCTTCATGTTCCAATACCTGTGTGACTGTTATGGGCAGGCGTGTTGGTTACCATCAGCGGCATGTCCTAACCGTCTCATTACTCTGTATTTAAAATAATCATTCTCACCGTCAGAGCTATGTAGTAACTACTGTCTTATCTGCGGCTACGCTAACGGGAGCTATGAAACTATTAGTGGATATTTTCCTCCCATGCTACTTCGCTGTCTCGCATAGCATGAGCTTTATGGTAATGTCAGTTTCACCCACACGTTTAGAAAATCATCAGCCGGCACCTCTGTAAATATTTGTACCAAGTTTACAATTTGCGGGCCTACGCGAACAACGACACGATTTATCAACGTCACTGGAATACAGACGTTAGCAGACAACAGCCTAGATGGGCCATAACTTAGCGAAGTAATTGAATTGAATTATTCAATCGGGAACTTCTTGAATGGGGCTAAATTAAACGTTGAATTGCATCGCGTCTTGTAAACAATTTTAATTTTAATTTCGGTTAAGGAAAGTGGATGTTACGCCCGGGAATGGTTCCTTGGCAGATTTTCAGCAATTTTGTAACAAAAAAAAACTCATTTTGGCTGTGGTAAGCAGTGATTTGAATTTATTAAAAGTTGTAAATAATATCTGTGCTGTAATCAACATTTTGTAATGATCAAATTATAAGAAATCTATACTTATAATAAAACTGTAGCGGGTCGAATTCTGAACTTTGAAGATATAAAAAAAAAAAAAATTGGGGCACTCCATAATCGAATCTTTCATGTCTGTATGTCTGTCTGTGTGTATAGGGAACTCTCATCACGCCGAAACTACTGATTCAATTCGAATGAAACTTGACATGATTTAAGATCATACTAAGTAGATGGTAGCTGTCTACTTTTAATCCCCAAATTCTGCACGGTTTTCTTGTGTACAATAATGCTACCAATACCATAAACGTTAGTGTTTGGATGTTGCTCAATCACGTCGAAATATCAGAACGGTTCATGTTGAAATTTGGAACTGGAACTGTAGGTACTTTTTATATAATCCACGCTTAATTTTTCCTGATTTTCAAGTTTGAAACTGGTTTGATCAGTTTTTATTAGGTGGTTGAGCAACAAACACTCACACTTTCGTGTTTATCCCACTAATATCCCACTATAATATTATAAATGTCAAAGTATGGATGTTCGGATATTTGGATGTTTGTTGCTCAATCACGCCGTAACGTATGAACGGATTAGGCTGAAATTTGGAATATAGCTAGATTATAGTCTGGAAGAACACATAGGCTACTTTTTATCCCGGGGCAGTAACGGGAACGACGGGAAAGGAACTACGCGGGTAAAAGCATGTTGCTTACCATCAGGCACATTACATAGTGGTAGGACTTTTGGCAGAGTCCGCCTGGGGAAGGACCACACCTTTGCCAGTTATTCTACCGCCAAGCAGTAACGTGCAAACATTACTGTGTTTCGGTTTGAAGGGCAATGTTTCCAGCGAAATTACAGGCCTTAAAGATTATAACAACTTAGATGTCTGGGTGACGAGCGCAGTGCAGTGCTAGGTTATGATTTGGACTCTTGATGTTCCAATAGCTGCGTGTCACTGTGCTTTTATGTGGCAGGCGTGTTGCTTAACATCAAGTACATGTCCTGCTCGTCTCGTCACTCTTTATTTACAAAAAAAGGCACATGACATGCTCGCCTCGTCACTCTTTATTTAAAAAAAACCGCGAGGCACTGGTAATAATAGTAGAATATTCTTACTTTGTATCTCTAAGATGTGAAGTGCAGTAAGTTCGTTACCTACGAGCTCCAGGGTTGTTTGTTGCAGCTGCTAAGAGCTCAATATCCATACATTTCCTTGACCAATGGACCTTGGCGCGCCAAATGTTGGTCTGAGAGAAATTGCATTGCTTGAATGATTCAATGTTATTTACTGTATTATGGATAGAGATGAAGATAGTTTCGTAAACTACTCGAATTCAAAATAAGACAATACAATGTTTTATATATACTTAAGTTATTTTCATTTATATATTAGTCTTCCACACAAAAATTTTTGGGATTTGAGAAGCACTCGCATTATATTATTATTTTAACACACCTAAAAGTGCATGATTTAAAAACAATTTAATTTTGTAGTTTATTATTATTCTATTGTGTTTTTTAGTTTAATTTCAAATTACATTCTTAGTAGGTCTTCGTGAACCGTCAGAATAGGCTTTTTATTTTTTTGAGAACTAAGTACGAGTATAGCGATATCTTTCGAGGCCCTTTTCAAGGAGAATGAACGCGCGTGATCACAGCCTGTTTGGCACTCGCCGGTTGGACTGAACCGACCATATCACACGTGACTTAACTGTGAAGTAATTAAAAATGTTTTTATTTCAAATGAAGTACCACAGGAAGTTAATCTATGTAAATGTCTACTTGTAAGAGAAGACCAGTCAGGCACGGTCCCAGCCTCGATTTTGGCGAGGGTCACCAGTACGCAGGCTCAAATTTTGGAGAGGTCACGAGTAGTAATACAATATGTCGAGTAAAATAAGACTTTGCTAATAGCGCCCCACGATTTGACCCGCTTAGTTGACGTCCCATTTGTTTTATCGCGTTAAAACTATATGCTATTAGATAGTTTGAAATTTTTTTTTTGTAGCGTATACGATTTGGTCATGTCCCCTGTAACCCCCCCCCCCCCCCCCCCCCTCCTTCTTCTGACCGCGCCTGCCCCAAGTCACAGCAGTGGGAACATTGGGAACATGAACATGCAGTTAGCTGCTAATACAACTAAGTATACAGTGTTTATAAGTCGTTTAGATATCTTAACTTGAAAGATTTACCTACATTAACATCGCCCCGATCCCTATCTGCGCTAACTACTGATACGCCCGTGTACATATGGAAATGGGTATTGTTTCCCGAATGCATTCTGCATTCTCTACGTCATTATGGATGGAGATTGGCATTAGATATGCACAGATTTAATCGACTTAGTTTGCTCCCTTGAACTAAATACATCGGCTGATATATGTCGCAGCTTTGTCAATGGACATTGTTGTTCTAATTAATACCCGATATCTGCTCAACAGATTACAATTATACTAGCTGGTATAGTTAACTTTAATTGCCTAGTCATGGTCTTGATGTGAAAAATTCTTAAAATCACATTGACACTGTGATAGGGGAACATGTTATGGATTGACGTCACTGACATGTTATGTCAAAGCGTAGTCGTAATCGTCGGCGTAGCGTCCGACCAACGGTGGAGCAGCGTTATAACGCTGCTCCACTGCATAACCTCTGGACTCTCAGAAGTTCACTTACCGATATCCACTGGTCCACTATCCAGGAATCCAAGCCTACTAATAGCATTAGGGAGGTTTATTACGTCGAAATAACTTACAGAAACACGTTTTTCGTTGTTTCAGGTTTCGTTTTGGAATATCCAGAACTTTAGCAGTTTTGTGACACAATCAAAATAAGCCATTTATACCTTATTCATATTTAACTTCGAACTCGTCCAAATTTTTTTTTTACTCGAAATTATACACGTGTTCCGAAACATCCTTGAAAACCTTCTATCGACGGTAAAGAAATAATTTCTGGAAACTCGTCCTTGAAAAGGATCAGAATCACACTTCACCTCACTCTAATATTAAGCATGTAAAAGTTTCAAAGCTGCTAAATGAAATGCCTTAGTTAAATGTTGAAATTTGACGTAGCAACTGTCTACGTCTGTGGCCTTTAAGAGGAATTAATTTGTATCATCTCCATCTCATTTTACATAACTCATAATGAAAACATTATCGTTAGCTTAAATGACTTAATGTAAATATACTAAATATATTTTAAACGCCTTTTAGGCGCCTTTACCAAAACAGCGGGAGCTGTAGGTACATTAGAGAGCTTAATCATTCTGACTCTACCATTGTAGCGGCGCGGCGCCCATCGCCCGAGTCTCTCAGGCGCATCGCTCACTGGTAAGTCGAGGCGACGTCGCGTCAACGGCGATGCAGCGTCGCAGCACGGGCGGGAATAGGTACAACTATTCTACGTAGAGCTGAGGCGCAGGCGGCTATGCTGCCTTCACATTTTACGTTATTCGTTCACCATGTCGTCATAAGAAGACGAGACGTACTCGGTACTCGTTTAATTGAACAATTTCAATGAGTTTCACGTTGGTTTCAAAATCTGTTGTGTCAAAAAATGTTTAAGACGTCTAAACGCAGCTTCGGACGAAACCCAATAACAAAATAGCGGTGGAGTCGTGTCTCGAATACACTTGAGCGCCTCTCCTGCGCCTGTAGCTCACCTCCGCTCCGCCTTCATCTAGATGAAGGTATAATAAATAACAATAATACTGGGACCGCTTTATCATCATGATATTGTGCTGGCAGACCGGTCTCAGCGCCGGGCTGTGATCGTCGATATCACAGTACCACATGACGAGAACCTCGTGAAAACCAAGAAGGACAAGCTGTGCAAGTACCTTGACTTGGCTCATGAGGTTACCGCCATGATGATTCGACGATCATAGTCCCAATAGTCGTGGCGGCAAACGGCCTTATAGCGAAAAGTATCGACCAACACCTTAAGAGACTTTCGCTAGACGGTTGGATCAAGGGTCAGATGCAGAAGCGGTAATCCTCGACACAGCACGCATCGTCAGTAGGTTCCTCACTCTGCTGCACTAACCACCGATAGCTTGGGCCCTGCCCCGCTGCTGGCGGCTATCTAGGTTTAAGATTTTATGTTCTTTTAAATAAATATTGTAAAAACTTAGATTTAAGAAGAGAAATAAATACGTGTATAATAATAATATAATGCTTTATTACACCGACAAAATAATCACAGGTTTTAGTCTTACTTAAGTTGTATATGAGTAGTAGTAATAGTACGTAATTTTACTTAAGTTGTATATGAGCGCACTGCCATTAATATGTAAAGAAATCCTTGTTACGGCGTGCCGCTTATACCCGCGCCTCAACTCCACCTCGACTGTTGATCGTGTGAGCGACGCGCCTCAGGATGTTTCTCGGTCATCTTTAGGTATTATTACCGAATATTGCACTAAGGTATACCGTATACCTACATGACTCCAATGGCACTACCAAGTATTTTAAACGAGTAAATGAAAATGTTCTCCAATTCCCAGTAGACCGGTTCGTTCAGCGTTCAGAATTAATTGTAAACATCGGGTTCACTGCGCGCGTTCTTCATTTTCTACAGCTTTTATTACCTCGCTGTAAAATGCGAATGGCTTAAAAATAAACAATTTTTATTTACTGAAAGCAGCCGCGGGAGGTTCGTTGTAGTCAAGTTTATGTGGGTATCTTATATTTTAACTACATGGCGCGCCGTGGCGTTATAAGCAGGTGAACAAAGCATGTGCTTCATTTAGTTTGTAGTTTGAATTTGCCGCGTAAAACTTAGATGTATAATTTATCGGTGTACTTATTTAATTCTATGGCGCTAGCTGTCTTGTCTTTGACTGATAGATACAACAATATAAAGAAGGTACGTTAGGTTAAACAAGTGACAATTGTAATTTGAATATTGAATACCGAAATAAGAACAGGTGAAACAATAGCTTTAAATGATGTTGCTCTTTTCAGGTGAGTTACTGAATAATTAATGTTAAACAGTGTTGTCTAAGTGGAAAACCTATGTAATTTGTGGTATAAAATCAAATTCTCTCTTTTCAGAGCAACTTATTTTTGGTTATAGTTTTACTGTTCACCATAATTTCCAAGGAAAATTTAAAATAAACACACTATAAGCATATTGGTGTCACAGCATTTTGTAGTTAGAAAAGCGATGCAGTAAATCTTTTATGCAAAATTTCTCAATTAAAAAGATATCAAAATAAGTTTGGGTTCAGAAAACTAGAAAAAAAAACAATTGTTATGTAGAATTTATTTAGAAAATTTGCTGTAGGAAGAAAATAATTAATAGACGTTGAAATTGAAATTAAACCTTTTTATTTGTGCATAAATACTGTGAAATATATTTTTTTTTAATAAAGATTGACGAGACGAGCAGGACATCTACATCTACACTAATATTATAAAGAGGAAAGATTTGTACCTATTTTTGTATGTTTGTAATGAATAGGCTCAAAAAGTACTGGGCCGATTTAAAAAAAAATATTACCAATAGAATGCTGCATTCTTCCAATTTGACATAGGCTACAATTCATTTTGAAAAAAATTAGGGATCCTTTGTAAAATTTGAACAATGTAACCGAAGGTGTAGAAAAATGAGTCTTAAAATGTCTTTCGTCGAATGCGCTGCCGAAACTATTAGCGATAGAACAAAATAATGTACAACAATATTGAAGAACATCATAATGTTTACAAAAAACTCCGCGGTAGCATATGTCCAACTATTGTAGTTATGTCACTACAACAACTTTTTTCATCTTAAACATTAATGAAAATGCTAACCAAATTCAAACCATGCTATTTATATGTTTATATTAATCCTTATTCAAAAAAAATATTTTATGGTCAAGACCATCTAACTACCTATAAAATAGTTTTTAAATTATTTAAATTGGACTTTCAATTCAAAAGATATTACGAATTAAAAAATTCAAACAGTAAACAAAACCGCCATAGCGCCGTGGCCGTTGTTTGCGATCACAGAACAGATCAGAATCAGAATCAGAATTTTTTTATTGCGTAAACTGTGTACAAAGATGTTATACAAAAGAAATATACTTAGAAACAACAGTCTTACCCTTTGCGGGCATGCAAAAATAAATCCTCTTTGGTATGAGTTTACAAAAACATTACATTACATTAAAGTTATTTTATCATACCTATAATCTAAACAAAAATAAACAACAGAGAGTCAACAAATAATAAGTATTTAGAATTTAGGATTAACTTAAATGGCAATATCCGAGCGAAGCCGGAATGGGCCGCTAGTAGATGTATATTTTAAAACTTTGGTTTAACTAAGTTGGGGCTTAGTTTCCCAATAACAATCTAGTGATACTGACCCGCTTGGCTGCTGTAATCTACAAAACTTAATATTACAGGAACTTAAAAAATCTTTATTTCAAAAACTCACTTTACAATCTTTATAAAATGGAAAACCTACGAACTCCACTAACTTATGAGTGTAATAAAATAATTTATTGAGATCGTCCACTACTTAATACATTGAAATGTTATCAAAAAAAAGGTATTCCAATTACACTCAGTGCTAAGAATACCTTTACCTTTTTTAGATTGTTCAGTAATAAGTTTTTAGAGTGTAAATAATTATTAATTTGATAAATTGACTTTCTTAGTGATTGCGTATTTTAAAATGTTAAAACTTGTCGTTGTTAAAATGTGCAATCAAATGTAATTTTTTTATCTAACTCTATTTTTATCTTTGTGGGGATGAGGTGTGCCGGTGTTCGCCGATGGTCCAATTTAAATCCAATGCGTTGTTCAATATCATATTTATTTCACCAAGCACAAAATCAATAATTAAATTTTCGTCGCTTCATTCTTCAGATACAATTAACATGGTAGTCCTTTTAGCCAGCAGGCTCAATTCGCACGTTTAGAGAATCGATGAAATCGATACTTTTTACCTTTTTTTTTTGTCTATTACTTGTCCCCTCCGTCTGTGAGCTGTCATTTCCCAACTCATTCTTTTTCCGAGCGAGGCAACGTTCGCACGTGCCATCCTACAAAAAAAAATATATTATATGGAAAAATAGCCACCATTTTCTATTATGTCAAAAAGAAAAAGTGAAGATAAAATTCGACGATATCGTCGCAAGCTTCGCAAACTCGAAGCAGAGCAGCGCAAGTACAACAGAATAGTGTATTCGTCCGAAGAAACGGAACAATCAGGTTAGTACCTACTCAAATTACTATCCAGTGATATTACAACCTTTTGAACTCGATTATTACGCCTGGAGGTTGACCGTGTGTCATCACGAAGGTAACTCTTACCCCTAGAGGTTAACCGTGTGTTAACACGTGGGGATTTTGTAATCGTCCAATAATCATTGACGATTGCATCATATCGAGTACAAATTCACATATGTAATTCCTGGAGGTTAACCGTGTGTCATCACGAAGGTAACTCTTGCCCCTAGAGGTTAACCGTGTGCTAACACGTGGGGATTTTGTAATCGTCCAATAATCATTGACTATTGCATCATATCGAGTACAAATTCACATATGTAATTCCTGGAGGTTGACCGTGTGTCATCACGAAGGTAACTCTTACCCCTTAGAGGTGAACCGTGTGCTAACACGTGGGGATTTTGTAATCGTCCAATAATCATTGACTATTGCATCATATCGAGTACAAATTCACATATGTAATGCCCGGAGGTGGATCGTGTATCCTCACGACGGCAACTTCTTATTACATACTTCACGTGAATACGCGTTTTTATCTTCTTCCTTGAATAATATTTTTTTCTCTCTCTCTATCTATCCTCGTTTACATCTTGTCGTCTTTTACAGACGACGATGACATCGAAACCGATCGAGGAAATATTATTCAAGACGACGCTGCAAATAGTCAGGACAATGACGTTGCGAGGGGCGAGGAACCCGTTCAAGTCCTGGCCCAAGAGCTAAGCGTCCCAGAGCTAGAGTCAGGGATTCTCTCTGCCCTAGACCACCAAAGAGACCCCAAATTTGGCGCAAAAATACACGACAAACTCACGTGTTTGTGGCAACCCATTTGAAAAAAGGGCTTAAATAAAGAGGCTAAAGAAAAACTTGGCAAACAGTATTTGATACCTGAGAATTGTCAATTACTACAGGCGCCAAAGTTAAACCCATAAATTTCTGCAGCGGTAGCCGAAGGCACTCGGACTCGCGATAGAAAAGTAGAGGCCGTTCAACAGCAATTAGGACAAGGCATAGCCGCCCTTAATAGAGGGTTAGAATTGCTGTTGGATGACGATAAGGACCGGCTTCACGCTATAAAAATTTCTATGCGACAGCTGTCGGATTTTATGCGACCTTCATTACGTCGAAACGGAAACACGAAAAAAATTCGTAACTCCAAGACTTGACAAAAGTTTTATCAACATCATACAAGATGTGGACCGAGATGACCTACTTTTTGGAAATAAGCTTTCTGAAAAAATTAAGGCCACAAAAGCCATAGAAAAACAAGGCTTGCAAATAAAAAAGGTCCCTCCAATTCCTAAGGCACCAAGTTCGTCGAACAAACTATCAACCATCGACGAGCCGCTCACGACAGCAGGGAAACTGGATGGGCCCTCCTCGCTCCTCATCGAACAGGGGGGGGGGGGGGGGAGAGGAGGGCAGAGAGGCAGGGGTACTCCAGCGGGGCGGAGACTTCAATCTTCAGTCTCTGTCCAACAGAAGCAACCTGCCCCGAACAAGCAGCAGAGGGCGACAGCGCAGCTATAAAGGTACATGCTGGAAGAATACAACTTTTTTGCAATTGCTGGCGTCACATTACGAATAATTTCGAAATTCTCTAGTGGGTCTCAGAGGGGCTTTCCATACCATTTTGTAAGAAAGTGAAACAAGTTTCAACCCCGAGTAACCTCCTGTCTGGAACCGATCACGCTAATATGTCAATGTCAATTAATAAATTACTAGACCTCGGTGCTATATCTCCGTGTAATAGATCTAAAAAATATTTTTTGTGCTAGTATATTCTTAGTCCCTAAGCCCAACGGGGCGAAAAGATTTATCTTAAACCTCAAATCTTTAAACAAATTTGTTTCTATCATTAATTTTAAGATGGAAGAACACAGGACAGCTGCTAGGCTAGTTCCTAAATCGGGCTACAAGGCAAATATAGACATGAAAGAGGCCTACTTTTTAGTTGGTGTCAAAAAATCTCACCGTAAATACCTACGTTTTGAATTTGACGGTATTTTTTACGAATTTAACGCCATGCCGATGCCGTACGGCTTGTCTGTAGCACCTAGAGTTTTCACGAAATTAATGAAAGAGATCATGAACCATTTACGTAATAAGGGCTAGGTATATATTTCAGTTATATATCTCGATGATATACCTTGCATAGGAAATACGTATGTAGAATGCCAAGACAATGTCAAAAAGACTCTGAATTTGCTTCAATGTCTTGGTTTAGTCATAAATTATAATAAGAGTAACCTGGAACCTCGACAGCCTTGTAGATTTCTTGGTTTTATCTATAACAGCGTAGTTATGACGTTAACTTTGCCAGATGAAAATCGTAAAGCTATAATACAATTAGTTACCAAATTCATTTTATTGCCTAAATGTTCTATAAGAGTACTATCGCAATTTATTGGCGTTCTTACTGCTGCTTGCCCAGCAGTGAAGTGTGGTTGGGTATACACGGTATACACAAAAATCTTAGAATGCCAGAACCATTTAGCGCTTAAAAAAATTTAAAGAGTATGAAGCAAAAATTCAATTAAATAAAGTTATTTTACCTGACTTGTATTGGTGGAAACAAAATATATTGTCAACCAATAACTTCTTAAGAACTGACAAAACCTTTGAATTAGAAATATTCACAGACGCCTCTAAGACTCTTTTTGTAACGGAAAACGAGCTGGTGGGGGATGGAAAATAGACGAATCATCTTTCCATATTAATCGCTTAGAATTATTAGCTGTTTTCTTAGGATTTAAATGTTTTGCTAGCACTTATTCTAATTGTTCCATTTTGCTACGCGTTGACAATACAACAGTTTTATGCTATATAAATCGCATGGGAGGGATTCGATTTCCACATCTAAATAGTTTGGCGAAAGAAATTTGGCAATGGTGCGAGATGCGACAAATTAACCTATTTGCATCATATATTAACACACATGAAAATATAGAAGCTGATCAAGAATCACGTAAAACTAAGGTTGATACAGAATGGGAATTATCAGACTGGGCATTCCAAAAGATAGTTTACACTTTGGGTAAACCACAAACCGATCTGTTCGCATCCCGGATTAATGCGAAATGCGGCCAATATGTATCTTGGAAACCAGATCCGGATACAATGTCAATCGACGCCTTCACAATTAGCTGGCACTCATTTTTTTCTTTTCTACGCATTTCCACCGTTTGCTCTTATTCTAAAATGCTTGAGAAAAATAATTACTGATAAAGCTACTGGTATTCTAGTCTTCCCTTACTGGCCCGGGCAAGCTTGGTTTCCACTTCTCACAAGAATGCTCAAATCAGATATCGTTATATTTGAACCTAAAGGCGATATTTTACGTTCAAATTACTGATCGTGTCACCGGCTCCACCGCAGTCTTTCCCTAGCGGCCGCAACGCTCTCAGGGAAACGTTTACAAGACTAGACACTTCCGCTATAGGAAATAATATCGGGTCAGATGAACGCATCAAACGATTACTCAAAGCTATGTAGGGGAGACCGGGGCAAGGCCGTATACCTAAGGATTTAGGCATGTAGTTCATCCATTTCAAAACGCAAATGAATTAAACCAACATATACACTTAGGCAGACTCATTAGGGAGACATTACAATTAACATATTTCATAAAAAAATAAAATTAGACAAACATTTCAATAAAAAAGCAAATAACTACTTTTTCCGGTTTTGCCCCGACCCATGGGTAAAACCGTATACTATCTACGATATTGCCCCGGAATGACGGACATTGCATCTTGTGCTATACAAGTCATCCAACTCCTCTGTATCACACCCGGTGCAGCCTTCATGGGCCCAGCCTTGACTGCCCTTACGATGCACCCAACCTTCGCCCATGCAGCTTGCACCGTACTCTTCTAAGGAATACAAGCAAATTTTAACTTTGGTGTTTTTTGTTAGTTTTCTTGGTTTAGGTGGCTGGTTCAGATTCAGTTTAGGTTTTTTGTTTTGCGAGTTAACCAACTCATTTTAATAAGGAGAGGACGTGATGGCGTTTGTTTTTTCTCGACGATTATCGGTGGTTCTTTTTCGATCAATGCTTATTTTAGAGACTGGCATTAATTATAACAGCTGGAGACACAATTTCAAGGACCGGCTTCAATATAGTAGTAGTTGACAGCTGCGTAACAGAAATCGATGGCACCGGGTCGAGTTGTGCACTTTGTATCCAGCCACTTGGATGGCAAACAGCAACTGTTCCTGGTGGAGCTCCATCAAGAAATTCTGCCTTCAAGCGAACGCGTGGAAATATGAGCAGCAGAGGAACATAGTTTCCAGAAGCAGAGACACAAAGAACTGTAGTGATCAGTTGACCTCTTTCCGCAAAACTAACAAGAGCCACCTGCTTTTTTCCTTTCAGAACGATTACTCTGGTTTGTTTCTTTGGTACTGTTGTCAGACCCATTTTCATCCGGGTCAAAATCGTATATAAATAAATATTGGCGGACAATTCACACACAACACCATCTGACCCCAAACTAAGCAAAGCTTGTATGATGGCGGCGAGATAGCTGATATAATACTTATATAGTTTTAAATACATACTTATTATACATATAAACACCCAGACACAGTGCAAACATTTGAATTCATCACACAAATTTTTGCACGGGGTGGGAATCGAACCCACGACCCTCGGCTTCGCAGGCAGAGCTACTACCAACTAAGCCACGAGGGCAGTCAAATAGTATAGTATAGTATATAGCCGGTTTTACCCCATACGGTTGTGCCCCAACACTAGTGTAGAACAAAAACATAATTCATTCATATATAGTCAATACAAACTTGCCGGTACAAACATTGCATTCAAGAACAAATACATCACCTACAACATAATTGATTAGTGACTTTTCTGTAGCGTATGTACACATCACAATCACTGATTGTATATTCACGAAAATAAGATCAGGACTACCGAAAAACAATAAAATAAAATAATTCAAAATTTCGCGAGCCTGCAGTGACAAGTGTTTGTTTACAAATAGTTCTGATTGGTAGGCACCACTGAGCGGCTTGTGCGCGCGAAATTTAAATTATTGGCGAAAATAGCTACGGTATACGGTTTTACCCAGGTATACGGTTTTGTACAGGTCTCCCCTACAGACAAAAGCAATCCCATCTAAAGTACATTTTGACATGGGACCCAAATATTGTACTTGACCATGTTTCGACATGGTACCCACATAGTGACTTGTGACCTTGGCCAAATTAACAAAAAAAAAAAACGGTTTTATTAGTTTTATGTACTTCTCATCGAGTACATACTTTTTTCGCTTATTAAGATTACGAACATTGCTAAGACTGCTTCAGGTATTAAGATCCTAATATCTGACATAATTAAGACCTCGGCAGCTAACCGGGAGCAACATACGCTCTATTTGTCCTATTTTGTCGAAAATCCAAATATATGCCCGGCAAAGACCATGGAAGATTATCTTGAAGCAACGGCGGGGTTACGGGGAAAACATTTAAAATGGTAACTTCACAAACTTTAAGTAGGTGGATAAAACAGACTCTTGCGCAGAGCGGCGTCGACGTTTCAGTATTTAGTGCACATAGCACTCGTCACGCCTCCACGTCAGCGGCGGCCTCCGCAGGGGTCAGTATCGACATCATAAGAAAGACAGCTGGCTGAACCAGCTCATCCTTAACTTTCGCTAAGTTTTATAACCGTCCCGTAACAGATGAAGGAATATTCGCTCGATCAGTTTGGGGGGTTAATAGTACGATAAATTAAACACTAATGATAATTATGTAAATAAATATTGATTATTATTACTTACCTATTTATGAGCTAATTTTTAGAAACGTTATTCTATAAATTACTCACTTGAATTGTATAATTTCCATTGGTAACTGATTACTTGTTTATTATGATTAAGAAGGATAGTGATCCTACGTTACGTAAAGAATTACAAGTTTTTCTACTGATCTGAACATTTTTTTCTTTTTTAAACTTAAAACATTTCGATCAGGCATAATTTATCTCTGAACATCTACCATGTTAATTGTATCTGAAGAATGAAGCGACGAAAATATAATATAAGATCAAACGAGCTTCTTGAAGTGAAGTTCGATCATTATTATATGAGTCGCTTCATTCGAAGATACAAGCTCCCACCCACCCACAGCCTGAGAGAAAAACTTGATTGTAATTAATTAAATCTCTAAACATGAATGAGTTGGGAAATGACAGCTCACAGACGGAGGGGACAAGTAATAGACAAAAAAAAAAGGTAAAAAGTATCGATTTCATCGATTCTCTAAACGTGCGAATTGAGCCTGCTGGCTAAAAGGACTACCATGTTAATTGTATCTGAAGAATGAAGCGACTCATATAATAATGATCGAACTTCACTTCAAGAAGCTCGTTTGATCTTATATTAACTAATACCATACTCGTAGACATATGTAACTTATAAAATTGTATGACGTTAAACTTCAAACAATTAAAAAGTAAACTATTTAAAAGTGGCCCGAGCGGCGCGTGAATAAAAAGATTTCGAGTGTATCCCACTATTTCCATGGAAATACAAAATGGAAATAGTGGGACTAACATTTTATAAAAATTGTATCCCATTATTTCTATTGCGACAAAAAAACGCAGAAGAATTTGTATTATTTGAAAAGTACCACTTTTATCGAATAGATTAAAATTGAAATATGACTTCCCGGTATTAAAAAAAATGAAGAACAATTTACTTAATAATCTGCAGTTTTATTAAATAATTCTCCACCACATTCTCGACAGTATAAATCACACAAAGCCACCTCGTCACTACACAGATGTGTGGATGATTGTTTGTGATTGTATTCCTCACATTTTTCCGTTGGCATTATTTCTTCATCGCTTAACGATATTACTCCGTCTGGTATTACTTTAAAAAATAAATCAACCCATATTGTTGTCGGTAGTTTAAGGTTATAAAACAATAATCGTATTTTAAGTAGCTGTAAACAAGACGATATAATATTAGAAATAGAATAATTTCAACATACTTGAAAAACATGGTCGTATGACTTGTTACATTTTCCAGCACCGAGTTTTCATAACTTTGTAAGTTTCCATCTATTTGTGAATGTAAAATGTTTAACACATTCGATAAAGCTATTTCATAAAGTGTCTTTGGAGTCTTTGTAAAAATTTTTTTCACAATTTCATCCATTATACAAAATTGATTTTTATTGTACCTATTGGATTATAGATTTTAAATTTTAACATGTTGTTTTAAATTTTTTGAAACAATTGACTGTAACCGATTTTTGTATTCCACCAAGCAGTATCAAAATTTCCAACATGAAGGTTTTATATAAAACATGCTACCAGAATAAAAAGTAGTCTATGTGTTATTCCAGTTTTACACCTATCTCCATTCCAAATTTCAGCTTAGTTTAAATATAAGGACCATCTTTAATAAAAATTGTCCAGGTGTTACATCGCCTTGGAGAAATTTCATTTGTTCATCTAATATCATCTCATCTTTTTGCACTTCGGCTATTACTCGTTTTCGGGAATTATTTGATACATAGTATTCGTTTGATTTATCACCATCTCTTAATATATGCAAAAGTTGAACAATATTAACATTTTTTGGCACCAGTCTATTTAATTTCCTATTCCAAGATTCCACCGCATTATTAGTGCGGTGACGTTCTCCAAACACACACCACACCCTTGAAAAATCATTTTTCATCCAGTAGTTCTCTATGTAGTTTTTAAATTTATGTTCGGCTTCACTGTCACCCATCTCTGCTAAGACATAATTCCAACCATCTTGTATTTTATTTTTGGGCAAAAGTGGAAGTCTGAAGGAAAGTTGAATTATCAATTTCATGCGGATGGATTTATTCATGCCAAGAGATTTAGCTTTCTTAGCTAATGATTTCACAAAATGAAAATAGCAGCCCTTTATTTGAACCGTAGGAAAACTTGTTGTTAATGCAGAAATCAAAGCTCTTTCAAAATCAACGGTAAATTTAGCAGGTCTCCATTCAGGTAACCATCTTTTAATAAGATAAAATAAAGTGCAATACGCTTTCCGTGATTTACTCGATAAAAGCGCATAAATCACTGGTACCACTTTGCTTTGATTCAAGTCACTGCCAAAATCAGCGTGGATTGACAATAATTGTGTAAATGGTGCTGGACACGCAAAGAATGTCCCGTCAATGAAATAATTACCGCTTTTTAATTCACATCTAGTTTTTTCACGACAAAATATTATTATTCTTAAATCAGTGTCAAGATAATCAGCAAGAACAAAGTCTTCAAATATTACTGGAATTTGTACTTCTTGAACGGTCTTGCAACACACCTTTTTAATATTTAGTACTTTGTTACGACGTCTGTACATGGAAGACTTTTTAGAGGTGTATTGTGGCAATGGTTTACCAAGTAATGGAATTCCTTTGTCAACTAAAGAATTTATAGCGTTATTGAAAGCTTTAGGTATTGTTATTTTGCCCATTGCAGCTTGATCAAAACTACAACTCATTGCAACTTCGATCGCGGATTGGTTGCTGTCGGAAATACAGTGAGAAGAGTGCTCAATGGTTCTCACTATAGTGTTATCCTATAAAATTTCAAATAAGTATATTAATAAAACATACAGTACCTATACAAAATAAATGGCCAACTTACAGCCTCTGTTATAGTGATAGAAACTTACCGGGGACACTGTCATCGAACCTTTACAATTAGTTTTGTGGCGCTTATTGCATTTCCATAACGTATTGTTATTCTTATAAACTATCTGCCTAGTGTATTCATAACCCTCGTACAACAGTATAACACCCTTCCCCCTTTTTATTAACTCCATTATTTAACAATATTTAAATAATTCAAAACCAACGCCTATCCCGTAAAGCAATAATAGCTATGACAGCTGTCTATCAATCAATAACAGTTAATTACAACTATGAGACAACAAGAGGTTTTATCTAAAGAGGAAATAAATAAATAGTTTCTAAGTGCACGCAGTCATACGAGCTAATGCAGTGTTTTTTGTCGCAGCGGACAGCAATAGAAATAGTGGGACAATCAGTCTTAATCAGGCCCAGTATTTCTATCAATAGAAATACAAAATAGAAATAGTGGGATACACCGAAGATTTCTAATAAGAAAAATATAAAGTACCCATACGCCACATCTTATTCAAAATTTTACATATTTGATCTTATGATTTCGTTTAAATTGAATTGATGGGAATAAACAAGTAAACAAAAGAACAAGTAAGTATCTCGGATGGCATAAAATATTGATTAAATATGTACGCTATGGTATAAGTGTGATGGTTCATATTTGAATATGTAAATCCAGAGTTTCCTTCATATCATCACGGGAAGGGGTGAGATCGGGCAGCCGGCTGACTGAGGTGATTTGTCTCCAGCGTCGGGGAAGCCCCGAGACGAGTACAAATGGCAGATTACTGGTTTAGAGATCCCGGTCCCTCTGTAGACAAATGTCGCATCTTGACGAACGTCGTAGCTTCTGTGTCTGCGGAATGAATGCCGGTTACAAGTTACATCCCGTTCACGTTAGTAAAGGAGCATTTTGCAGTTAGCACTCTTTACAGAGTCTAAATCATTACCTAGTGCACTGTGCTTATTACCCAAAGATCTACAATATTTTGTCTTTATGCCCTGTAATTTCACATTGGACAATGGAAACATTGTTTTTCAAAACAGAACAAAGTGATGTAGTCATATTACTGCTTGGCAGTAGAATAACTGGCAAAGGTGTGGTACTTCCCCAGGCGGATTCTACAAAGAATCCTACCACTAAAAGTACTCCACCGAGTACTTACCTAGATGAACTTCACCTGCCGTCACCACGTCAGGCCATTTGAGTGTTAGATACCGATGTCATTGACATTGGTCCTTAAGTTTTCATGGGTATGTGTCAATTATTCGTTATATTTTTTCCAAAAAGATTTCGTATGTTTTACACTCCACATGATTGCATTTCGTCCAAAGCGCGTACAAGCCCGAAGAACAATGCGGACCGTTAGTTTGGTAAGCGATAGTATGCAAGATCGCGCTACTGAAGTGTTTCCAAGCATGGAAGTGACGATTCTATTACCTGGCTGCAGTTTAACCGCTTTGAAGCTCCGCGGTTGAAGAGCACTTGCTTTGAGACGCGCTGAGACGCTCGGTTACCGTGTACCTAATTGCTGTTAGTTAGAAATAGAACTCTAGAAATAAGTTTATTCATTTGTTACGCTAGGTATTACATTGATACTTTCGTTTGTGAAACTAAAAAGGTTTTGTCAGAGATCAAAGAATCGATTGCTAATTCAGTAACTAAAAAAATAGGTATTACATGTCAAAACTGAACGGTAATTAATGTCCTGGCATCTCATATCATTTAATACTCCATAGTTACTAGTATACAGGGTTACCGGTAATCAGCCTGCATCCGTTTAACGGCATGTTCTGTATATTTAAACAAACAACTTTTGTTCTACAACTTTCGTTAAAACTTAATAGATAACCCAAAAAAATATTGTATTTGTTGCCTTTTTTTGTACTGTTTAGCGACTTTTTAGTGTTTATTCACTTCGGTACATAATTTTTTGCGCGTTAAAGAGCGTACGCGCTCTCGTTACGAATTGTTACGAAGAGTTCGATACTTTTAGACCGTGCAAATGCACTTTTTATTTATTTTGTAAAAGAAAATTTTTTTTTTTTTTTTTAACTGTAGAACAAAAGTTGACTTATTGAATGTACCTAACATCCCCTTAAAAGGATGCAGACTGATTACCAATAACCCTGTATACACCTACTTAGCATTATTTTAATAAAGGTGTTAATCCAAATATGATAAGTGATAGAGGTGCATGAAGGAAGCGAGTACATTGTACCAATCTCACTTATAGTGACATTAGGATATGAGAATGATTATAGCAATCAATAAACAATTATTACTCTTGTCAATGTCTCCGTTTCCGTTGATAAAAAAATTATTTAAGGTATATCTAATTTTTTTATTAGCGGCGTGGTGCTGTGCTGTTATGAGCATCTTACTTGTTCTATTTTGAGCGTTTTGTCAGTGCTGTTGCTTACCATCAGGCACCTGGCTTAGCTTGTCCTGTGACTTTATATTATAAAACAATTGATATATCCATTTTTTTAGATATATAGTGAAGAAACGAGCTAGACATGCTCCTGATGAAGAGAAATGCACCATTATAGTATAATTATTACCATGCAGCTACGAAAACATGTTGAAGAATCCGAATTACTGCGTAGCACTGCATTGCGCATTTATGAAACAAATCAAATGATTTCAGATTGATTTAATTTCAATCGTTCATAATTGTTCTATCGTGACGGAATACCTGAACGGCTCAGGTTGAAATTGTAACACAGATAACATAAGAAACCTCTTCATTAAAATCCATAACAAAAAGAAAAATTACAAAAGACACTTAAAAACTATTACAAGCTTTACATTTTAATTGGCTTCATAATATTAGTTTTAATAGGAAATGATTTTCATAACACGTAATTCGTTTTCATCCAAAGTGCCACCGGCTATAATAGTTAAGTCAGTTTGCATTATGTCTACCTAATTACAGTAACATTAGGTAAGTGTAACAAAACTGGATTTAATTTCAATTTTGAGTTTTTGAAGTTGTGTTGACCTAGTGTTGATAACGTCCAATTCACAATCTTAAGGTCGTCGTTTTGAATCACGCCTGGCACACCTTTGAGTGTTGTTTCAAAATTTACATGGTTTTCCATCCCCACTGGTGGTGAAGAAAAATATTGTGACCAAACCAACATTCCAGGAACAGAAGAAAATAACTTTTATTTTCGAGAGACTTTTATTTTTTACTTTATCCACCAACTCATACTTGGCCAGCTTGGTGGAATATAGTGTTGACTCTCTTTGTGAGAGAAGGTCCACAGTCCCAGCATTGGGAACATAATAGGCAACTGTTTCCGTTTTACAACACAGTTGACAGACGGCCTATCACTTTATATTTTACTATTATTACTTATTGTCCACCAATATTTATTATTATTTATTAGTCTCCCACATTTTCACTCGCGTAGTCCCACATCCAGTTATACCTACGAGTAACATGAAGATAGAAGATGAAAAGTAACCTTTGTGTTATTCCAAACAATTATTAATTATCTATCAACCAAATTTCATCCAGATCCCTCCAACATTTTTTTAAAGACTAATATTAACACATGTTATGACGACACATATATAAGCTTTCCTATTATTAAGATTCAGTAGTGGGATAGTAGGATAAAACCAAAGAAAAACGAACACAATCCAAGTGTTAAGTCTACACAACATCTGTCCGCATACCTCTAAGTACATAACACCAGGTAAGTGTCTAGCTGCGAGTACGTTCCGTATCACATCACCGCCATCCGTCCCCGAGGGAGAGGGGCGAAGTAAATTAGCCATAACGTGTAAATTGAAACGCAGGTAATCCCGCTCCAGCCCGAGAGGCCTTCGGTATAACCTACTAGCTGAGGTGTATTGCACACACACGCACTTTCGGGAGGGAAAATATCCAAAAATGTTAAAATGTAACCACCGACGCAAAATCAACGAGGTCTTATAAGTTTGACGTGTCTGTGTGTGTATCTGTGGCATCCTAAAACCTACTATGTTTTCTTGTCTGTTAAATTAATTGGGAGTAATTAATGGCCGCCACCACAAAATGGCGGATAACATATTTTTACACAACTCGATATGAGTGTCGAATGGAAAGGTTTGACTAGTAGAATAATAAATGCACACTGTGACTTTCAAGATGGTCGGTCATAGCTCAAAATGTTCAAGTTTGTCCTTGTTATACGACATGTTAGTCACCTTATATATAGTGCCTAGTGATAAGAGTCTCACCCGAAAGTGTCTAGTGTTTATCTATCTATTTTGATGGAACTGTAAAAAAACAATAGCACATTTCAAATGGGCAACAATCAACATTTGCTAAAGAGAGTTTCCTGCATTTATGTTAGCCAAAATTGACGGCATATGCTACGGGTGATATTTTGTTCTCAGTTTCAGCAATAAATGTTAGTGTGTGAAAATTTTTAACGCTTCACTACATAATTTGAAAATCAAAGACTTCTAAACCATTACAAATGAGATAAAACATTTGAATGGGCTTGTCATTATTGATGATCAAATAATTAAGCAAATATTGCTATAAAAGTCACTAATCATTGTTTTTTTGTAATGTTTTGTGGTATAATATAGTGTTTTTGTATTATATTGTATTGTAAAACCTTCCTCTTTTATATATAACATTATATTTTGGATTAATTTGGAATTTTATAGAAGACATCGAATGTAGAAGTAGATTTACCAGATTTTTTTTATTTTTTTACAGTGGTAAATAAGTTTTAATACCCGATAACCGTTGGGGTAGACGGGTTTTGGAGTGGAGACCGCGAATCGGCAAACGTAGTGTAGGATGCCCTGAAACCAGATGGAGTGACGATATACGAAAGATGGCTGGTGGCGGTTGGAAACGTAAACCCGAGGATCGGGCTGAGTGCCGTATTGTAGGAGAGGCCTATGTCCAGCAGTGGCCGAACACAGGCTGATGATGATGATGATGAAATAAGTTTCAGTTCGTTATCGCCCCTTCCCGCCCCATACGTCTCTTTTTACGTAGGTACACCACTTGTCACAATCCTGTGTCAGTCTTATCCATGCATTATCCACACATTTTCTGGCTAAGTCACCACAACAAAACAAATCACCTAAGCGCAATCAGGACCAGACACAAAGTCAAAAGGTGCAAACGCAAAAAGTCACAAGCGCTAAAGCGTAAAGTAAAACGCAAATGAAAGCGCGTGTGTGTAAACCCCCTTAATGAACACACGGGCATCTATGCTGTCGCCATAGCGCGTCCTGCCCAAATTGAGTGCGAAAGTCGTTCAACTTTCATTTTTGTCAGGGGGAAAATATTTTTAAATTTCATTCTTTTGCGGAGTATCGGGCGGAGTTATAACTTCCCCATTGTTGAGCGTGCATGTAACATTTGAAATATTTACGTGGATTCACGAATTTTTCAGTCTCGTGATTCATGGTTCACTTTTTTTGCGTATAAAGTTACTGGCTGACGAAACTGTCATAAAATTCTTTTCGGTTGTTAATTCGACTGTATGTTTGGTTTTGTTTTTATTTCTGTTCGTGCATTTCTTTTTGCAATATCGGAATAGTGTTGTATTGCAGAAATAGTTTTGATTGTGTTCAATACGTTGGTTTTGGTGTTTTAGAAAATAGGTAGATAAGTGTAAACAGAGGTGCAAGGAGCAGAGAGCAGGAAGTCGTAGTCAGGTAAAAGGAAATGTATGATAAAAACGTAAGCCGTAGAATGCATTGCCTGGGTAGGTTTTGCCTAGTATTTACAATCTAGGTATTTTCAAATCGAGACCGCATCGTTGAATAACATCAGGCGACATAACAAGTCTAGTCTTATCTAGCCAAGTGTAAATCTAGGTTAAAAACAAGAAATCAGGAAAATGTAGTACTTAGACAGGAACATAAATACATATAGTGGCCTGTTTATGCTAATTAAAACAATCCACTTAATGTTCCCAGTGCTGAGACTCGGAACCTTTTCTCACAATAAAAGAGTCAATGTCATAATTCACCACGCTAGTAGCCAAGTAAGGGTTGGCAGGTAACACAAATACTCAAAAGATACATTTTATCGAACATCCTGGTTGTTTATTATGTATGCATTTTCCGGTCATATTTTTTTTTGCCTTTTGACGTGACAACGTCTAATAAATCGATGAACGCCGGGTGCATGTACGAAAAAGTGTCCCGTAACTCTCCTTGTCCCGTAACGCTCATTGTAAGCTTACGCTGCATCTATTTTAAACCCCCGACCAAAAAAGGGGTGTTTTAAGTTGGACGTCGATGGTTGGTGTGTGTCTGACTGTAGCACCGTAGACCTCAAATGGCCGATTAGCTGCTTTCGATGCGGTTTTTAGGGTTCCGTAAAACGTAAAAACGGAACCCTTATAGATTCGTCATGTCTGTCTGTCTGTCCGTCCGTATGTCACAGCCACTTTTTGCTGAAACTATGAGAACTACACTGTTGAAACTTGGTAAGTAGATGTATTCTGTGAACCGCATTAAGATTTTTACAAAAGTTTTTTAAAAAAACAAAAATTGGGGTGCGAGAACTGAGAACTGAAGCTCAAATTTTTTTTTCATCAAACCTACTCGTGTGGGATATCTATCGATAGGTCTTAAAAAATGATATTGAGGTTTCTAATATATTTTTTGTCTACACTGAATAACTTGCGCGAGAGACGCTTCCAAAGTGGTAAAATGTGTGCCCCCCCCCCTCTAACTTCTAAAGTAAGAGAATGAAAAAACTAAAAAAATATATGATGTACATTACCATGAAAACTACCAACGAAAATTAGTTTGAACTCGATCTGATGAGTAGTTTTTTTTAGTACGTCATAAATAAACTATTATTAAAACTTCGATCAAAGTTACAACGAACTACAAGAACTATGTGTACTATGTATATTATGTTACTTGCTGCAACGGAACCCTTCATGGGCGAGTCCAACTCGCACTTGGCTACTTTATTTTATTTGAAGGTTAATTTTTGTGCGGTGGTTCTTAATGGCCGCCTCCACAAAATGGCGAAATACATTTATGTTTTCACTACTCCCTCAATATGGGTATTATATGAAAGACCTTGACGAGTAGAATACTATGCATTATGACAAATTTCCAATCCAAGATGGCCGCCACCACAAAATGAATGGGCTTGACTAGTATAATACTATGCACAATAACAAATTTCAAATCTAAGATGGCCGCCACCACAATTGATCACCAAAACGACGTTGTCACGTTAAACTATCGTCTGCCAACCAAATTTACAAACTACCAATTTTTTTAAGGCAAAAATACTTCATTCATAGTTATTTTTTATGTTTTTTTACTTTCGTGCCATGCTACATTCAAGACGTTTTCTCAAATTTTAAAACAGTACTTTAAAAAAAACTGTGAGTAGACATGAATATTATGAACATAATTTGTAACAATACGAGGACAGGGAGACACTTAGAAATCATTAGTTCAGTTTCTCTATGAACGGACGTGTCTTAGGAGTTAATTTAGTCGCCCATTTAGCGCTACTAACAATACAAAATGTACAAGACAACACATCTTCCAGACACAAAGTAGGGTTGGTAAGAAACTAAGCTGAGCGGCTCAAGTGACGTAAATATACTAAGCTATGAAGCGCTTACTTATTTGAGGTACTTGTTGTATCTACTTTTTCAAACTATTATTCGAGTAGGTTTACACTATGGATGTAAAGGACATGATATTTTGGATTTGGATACGTATAATATGGGCATAGGAATGAAATTATATCGATTTTGGATACGGTTACGGATATGTAATTATTCCGGATTATCTGTTAGTGTCGGTTAGTTTCGGTTACGGATATAATATTGAAGTGAAATATAACCACAAATAGTATATAATAATTTGGTTTTAATTATAGGTTATATCCAGAAACATTGCCCTTCAAATCAGGTCAAAGTAATGTTTGCTCATTGCTGCTCTACAGTAGAATAACAGAGAAAGTTGTGATACTTCTCCAGATGGACTCTACCACTACAATTTGGTGAATTACACAAATGATGGTAAGAATTATAAGTTCAGTCATTGAGCCCTTTATTACCTAACTAGCTACCGAAGCAGTGACTCCCAATCACAAAGACCCTACGTCTTTATTCAGGGTCGGTTAAAACCGTAAACATGGTATAAAGGTAGGTCATGCGTGGTGGAGCGGGGATTCCTTGTACGTGACTCTTTTGTGATATTATATAACAAAGGTCAGGCGATGTTGCCAGGTAGAGGTTTCTCCGCAAAATCACTGTTTTTCGAGTGGCCGACAGAATTTTGATGAATTGTTGAGTTAACATGGCGAATAACTTAGCTAACCTTTACATAACCGAACCTCAAAAAACAACTTCAAAAAAATTCTGTACATTATTATCAGAAATCATTGACAAGGTAAATTTAACACTCACTTGAAACTTGCTGTGTATTTTCAATACTTAGTAACGAAAATGCGTTCGTTTGCCTACGTTATTTAACAAAGACGCAATCATTACGAAATTTTGCACTAGTAAAAAAAACTAAAATCAACTTTAAAACTTTATTCAAATTCATTTCAAACAACACTTTATCAATTAAGCGTTTTGGTTGCATTTCAATTGCTGTGGTCACGAGAAGACAAAGGCTAATTTCTTCCAAGTTCATTTTGTTATTTAGTATTTTCAATTTGATTTCAAATACCGATCTGAACTTGCGTGAACGTACAAATTTTACGACAAATTAAAGATCTCATATTGTAAACATATTAATATCTATCAAAATTGTAATATTATTTGTTATTATTTTAATTGTTATATCCTCCCGACGCGACGTTTCAGTTGCGTTATACTGGCCTCGCCTCATTGTGAAGTTAAGAGATATCCTACATATAAGTACACTAACGATAATTTGATTTCAAAAATGATTGGGATGCCGCCGTAAAACACAACACTGAAAAAACCAATGACAATATTTTTATTTTGGTGATCATATTTTGAGCTAGTTTTAAACAAGTGCTAGCAACACTATTACCAGCCTCGCCAATATTGGTTTTATAGCCGCCTTCCGAATCCCCTTTGGAGATATCTATACTGGCATCGGCATCGAGGCGCTGACATTGTACTGAGTTGTGTTGTTATTATATGACCTTTAGGTGTACTTGTTGATTTCTCATAGGGTTTTATCTAGAATTGAGCTGGGGTTTGGGGATTGAACACAAAAAATACGTGATTTTATGTGATCGACGTCACTACGTTTACTTATTGCTAATATTAAATCCTACTAATATTATAATGTGTGGATGTTTGTTGCTCAATCGCGTCGTAACGTCTAATGAGATAAGGCTGAAATTTAGAACACATATAGATTAAAGTCGGGAAGAATACATAGGCTATGTTTTATTCCGGAAAAATAAAGGGAACGATGGGAACGGGAATTACGCGGGTAACACCGCGGGGCACTGCTAGTGCAATATATTTTTATATGAAGGTAGGTATGCATGTTTAACCGACTTCCAAAAAGGAGGATGTAATCAATTCAACAATCACATATTTTTTTATTAATGATGTGTTACGGCTGAACTTGCCGGTAGAACGACAACTTATGATCCGAAGAATGGTTAGAATTCCACGTGTATCACTATTGTGTCATTTTGAAGGCATATGCCTAATGCCGCTAACTTAAAACAAGGCAATAGAATAACTGGCAAAGCTGTGGTACTTTGCTTAAAATTGGGATTGTGATAGCATTTTACCAAATGCTGACAGACAGGTTGTAAATTTGCCGCAATAAAACATTTTTTTTTACTTCCCAAGGAGAACTCTGCAATGAGTTCTTACACTACAAAAAAAAACCTATAGAAAACTTGCTCTGCCATTTTAACCACGGTAAATATCCCGTAAGTTGCGGCTGGTCTACTCCGCAAAACGGCGACTGCGGATCCGGAGACCCTGAATTCAAATCCCACGCGCACCACTGTCTCTTTGAAGTCACGTGCGTAATGCCTCTAACTTAAATTGATGAAGGAAAACATAGTGAGGAAATCGATACATATGTACCACCTTTCGAGGATGAAACCAACATGCACCTACCATCTTTTGATGTCATGTGTCATCCACCAACCCGCACTGGGCCAGCGCAGTGGATTATGGCCCTGATTCTCTTGCGAGAGAAGGCCCCGAGTACCAGCAGTGGGAACATTAAGTGGGCTGCTTATGGTTATCCAAACATCCCGTGATTGATTATTCTAATGTAGGCTATAAGTTTTTTTTTTTTTTATAGCATAGATTGACGAGACGAACAGGTCATATGCCTGATGGTAAGAAACATGCCTGCCACATAACAGCACAGTAACACGCAGCTATTGGAACATGATAATCCAAATCATTACCTAGCACTGCACTGCGCTCGTCACCCAGAGATCTAAGATATTATGTCTCTAAGCCCTGTAATTTCTCTGGAATCATTGCCCTTGAAACCGGAACACAGTAATGTTTGCACATTACTGCTTGGCGGTAGAATATTTGGCAAAGGTGTGGTACTTCCCCAGGCGGACTCTGCTAAGAGTCCTACCACTACAAAAAAGTTTACACAAACGCAGCAGTATTACAAACCTAGTGTACAATAATGCTTCAAAAAACGACTATTCCAAAGAATCGTAAGCCAAGAAAACTTTTGCTAGGAACAGGGCTGCTTTTGTAGATTTTCAAAGTCTGTAAAATAATGATGCTCATTGTTTTACAAGATTTTTGGAAGATTGCCAATAAGGTAGTTTCAATCTGATTTTAATTATCTTGTTAATATTATAAACTAGCTGTGCCGCGCAGTTTTATCCGTGTTGTCCCCGTTCTCTCTAATTCTCCGGGATAAAAAGTAGCCTATGTGCTCTTCCATACTATAATCTAACTACTTACGTTTCAAATTTCAGCGCGATCCGTTCATGCGTTACGACGTGATTGAACAACAAACATCTAAACATACAAACTTCCTAATTTATAGCTAGATAGCTCTTTAATGTCATACAAAAACATACATACAAAAACATTACAGTAAAACACTTGTGAACTAGCGCCACAAATGGCGGCTTCATTGCTGAGAGAAATAATACTCAATGATACTTTATTAGTCTGTGAAACTAGGTCTACTACAGGTGTGTTACAGACCATAGTTCTAGCATGGTTTCACTAGTTCCAACCATGGATTGCATACAGTCCTCTTCTGCTTCCATCATTAAGGATAGTTCCTCAATAACGGAAATAAAGCGAAAAACTTAATATTATTCTCAAGTCTAATTGTCACTTATCTCTTTTGGCACTAGCATACCAAGTCCTGTATTTTCCTTGGCATTCAGCGAGTATTTTCTATGTTACAAAATTCATCTAATAAACAAACCTAAATAAAAAACAAATACAATTAATTGAGATTATTACATAATATTGAAATCGTTACATAGTAACATTCATAGAAATTAATTTTTATATGTCACCAGATTAAAAAATTGTGAATGTCAATGTACACTAATATGGTATATCTCTTCCAGGCTTCCAGCTCAAAGGAAAGTACCTGGTTGACCGAGCTTTGCTCGGTTTAAATACTAAATTCTAAACTAAGTATTAGTTAAAAGAATCCAAGAAATAGATTTTCTTGAAAAAAGATAGAAGCCGTCTGGATTCGAACCCGGAGCTACTACTTCGTGACCGCTATGACCGCCCGACTTCCGTCTGAGCTATTATGCTGTCGCGTCACGAGGCGAAAAGAGACGGCCCATTTTCCATGGGCATTTGCCCCACAGCAAAAGTGCAGGAGACTTGACCAAAATTGGATCAATGTATAGGATTTTTAATATATATTGAGGAACCGTTAATGTTTTTATTCTGCATAGCGGGGTTTAAAAGATATCAACTAAAACATTGACAAAAAATAACGCCGCAAGTAGGTAATCAAGAACGTGATTATGTACTTACCACTAAAAGAAAGTAGTAAACTCATTACTTTGCGACTTACTGTGCTCAAAATAATGTCGACTCAACGCAAAAGGACCGGAGATTCGGCAAAACCACAAAAAATTACGAAACCTTTGGAAAAATAACGAAATTCCTTGTATTGTGTGAGTTTCGAACGAATCGAGTTTCGAACGAATCGATTTCCGAACGAATTGATTTCACAACGAATCCAGTTAGAATTCTATAATATGTTATTGTATTAATACTATTTAAATATATACAATATTTTCTAATAAAAGAACATTACAACTGAAGAGTCGGGATCCATTATTATTCGACATACAATGTAATTGTTCACTGGATCCCGACTGTTCAGTTGTAATGTTCTTTTATTAGAAAATATTATATATATTTAAATAGTATTAATACAATAACATATTATAGAATTCTAGATCACCAGAAATCTAAATGCTTGTTTTATTCTTTTCAGTTTTTTTTAGTATGCGAGAACGTAGTTTGGTTCACTTTTTACGCAGTCGGGTTTTTGAGTTTTTAAATTATATTTTTTATTTTATACTTTTTAGTTATGAACAATGTTGTGAATGTTAATATGCTCAATATAATAATATGCAGCTTTTGGTTGCTGACCAAATGTCTTCGTTTCTACTGATATAATATGTAGGATTTTCTACTGCATGTAAATTCATATTTATAGTTTTGTGTTAGTATAGGTTTTCGATTGACGATGAGTATCTACTAAATCGTTTGAAGTTGGAGATGGGCGACCGAAGCGGAGCAATCCGAGAGCGGTTCCGTGTTCCCACTATCAGCGGCAGAGTTGAAACCCCATAGAGGTTTATTAGTAGATAGGGGCACCATATCCATACATGATATAGAGTGCAACATAACCCGGCTGTGTCTCCCGGGCGGGGCAGTAGGGTATGCGTAAATACATTTCCTGCACGTACGAAAAAAAGGTAGTCCAATATACCTACTAGCATAGATCGTAGAACGCAAGATGGGCCCCATCCCAAACTTCACGGCGCACGCAATCATGTCAACGTTGGGAAGAGTGAGCTCACTCTTTCCGTTCTAGTCGGTTGCAGGACGCGGTGGACGCCGGACGTTTTTACCTATCATTATTCGGTGTCAACAACCAAAATAAGTAGAACCACAGCAAATCTCGCCGCTAGCGATTATAGGGGTCAAGTAGATTGGTTGTTTGTAAACCACTTACGATACATACAGAGACGCAGTTTATTACCAATTTCAAGGTGCTCAGGGCACATCTATTGATTTATATCGATGCCTACTAGATACATTAGTATATAATGTCCATCCACATTCACACGTACAGTTAGTTATACAAAGTTTTCTGCTACCTATAAATAAATATAAATAAATAACCTATAAATGTGAGAATGGTTGTTACTCAACTTTAAATCGATATACATCCTACACGGTCAGTCAAATGGAAAAACATTGAGAGAAAGCTAAACATTATTTTGAAATACCTATTCAACGATACCCCTCTTGACATATTTTGGTTATTTTCATTTTTTTTATTTGGACAATATGGCGTCCTGAAGCCGCCATATTAGACTTACACTAATGTCATGTCTTTAGTGTCACTCGCCAGATTAAGAGGAATCGATTAACGTGTGAATCAGAAAAATCGGCCTAGGCGTTTGGTCTGTATAGTGCTTCAAAGGAACATACATACATAGACTGTTAAACACATTACCACTCCTTTGCGTCGCGCAGTCGGGTAAAAAGAGACAAAACATGGCTGACTTTGAGTATAGTCATTAAGGTACTTTTTAATCAAACCAATTTGCAATCCCCGCTTGGCACATTAGTATTGAATGTACAGTTTGCATTATTTAATGATATGTTATTTTAATTAAAAAAACTTTTTTAGGTCTCCGGGGCTAATTAAATACATAAACTTGAAACGACTTGGGGCAGAAATGAGCCGTCTCCTTTACCTTCGCATTCTAATGTCTAATGTGACAGTTTTTCATTGTCTAAAAACGTGCATAATATGCGTTTTTTTTAAATGAAACCTAGTTAGATCGATTTTTCGTCCCCGAAACCCCCTGCATACATAATTTCATCAAAATCGTTCGAGCCGTTTCCGAGATTCAGATTCTATATATACAACAATTGCTCGTTTAAAGGTATAAGATAAGATAAGATAAGATATAAAAGTAGTTCCGTATAAGCAAAATGGTTCCACCGCTCAATCTATAATCCTTACGACAATATGTATGCTGAACAAAACAACTCCTTAGTAGTCCTTAGTACACGAGTTTCCCCGATGCTGTTTCTCTTGGCTATTTAGTGCTCCACAAACTAGTGTTAGCATTCGCTTAGCATTCCGCCTCACATGTGGATTTGCAGACGGGATTCCTGGAACGTACTTCTGGTGCAAATGTAGGTTTGTTCTGCGAAGTCGAATAGGAGATAGGATCGGTGCTACACTATTTAGTGATTTCTTTATACAAGTTTTTTTTGTTTTTTATAGCACAGAGTGACGAGACGAGCAGGTCATATGCCTGATGGTAAGCAACATGCCTGCCACATAACAGCACAGTCATCATCATCATCATCAGCCGCAAGACGTCCACTGCTGAACATAGGCCTCCCCCCTAGATTTCCACAACGAACGGTCCTGCGCAACCTGCAACCAGCGGTTTCCAGCGACCTTTGTGAGGGCATCTGTCCATCTAGTGGGAGGCCGTCCAACACTGCGTCTTCCGGTTCGTGGTCGCCACTCGAGAACCTTTCTTCCCCATCGGTTGTCAGTTCTGCGAGCGATGTGCCCTGCCCATTGCCACTTCAGCTTAGCTACTCTTCGAGCTATGTCGGCTACTTTCGTTCTTTTGCGAATATCCTCATTACGGATTCTGTCGCGCAAAGAGACTCCGAGCATAGCTCGCCCCATAGCTCGCTGTGTGACTTTGAGCTTTGTTATGAGGCCTACAGTTAAGGACCACGTCTCAGTTCCATAAGTCATCACTGGCAACACGCACTGATTGAAGACTTTCGTCTTCAAGCATTGGGGTATTTTGGACTCCAAGATCTGCCGTAGTTTCCCGAACGCTGCCCATCCGAGTTGGATCCTTCGCTGGACCTCTTTGTCGAAGTTGGATCTACCCAATTTGATCTTTTGACCCAGGTAGACGTATTCGTCAACAACTTCGAGTGTGGTATTCCCAACAATAACCGGTACAGGTGAGACATGAACATTTGACATGACTTTCGTCTTGTCCATATTCATCCTCAAACCTACCTGTTGGGATACTCTACTGAGGTCTCTGAGCATAGCACCGAGGTCCTCCAGCGACTCCGCCACAATGACTATGTCGTCGGCAAACCGAAGGTGAGTGATACATTCGCCGTTGGTATTGATGCCATGTCCGTTCCAGTCCAGTAACTTAAAAACATCTTCCAGCGCGGCAGTGAACAGTTTCGGAGATATAACATCTCCCTGCCTCACGCCTTTCTGTAGCTGGATATGTTTTGTGCACTGGTCCTGTAATCGAACAGACATTGTGGCTTTGCTGTAAATACACTTCAACACTTCGATATAGCGATAGTCCATGCGGCATCGCTGGAGAGACTGAAGCACTGCCCAGGGTCTCGATGGAATCGAAGGCTTTCTCATAGTCCACATACGCTATACATAGTGGCCGATAATACTCCTCGGTTTTCTGTATAATCTGCCGAAGCGTATGGATGTGGTCTACGGTACTATAGCCTTTTCGAAAACCGGCTTGTTCGGGTGGCTGGAAGTCGTCAAACCTGCGTGCGAGACGATTCGTGATTACCCTCGAAAACAACTTATAAACGTGGCTCAGAAGTGAGATGGGTCTGTAGTTCTTCAACAAGGTGTTGTCACCTTTTTTGAAGAAGAGCACCACCACACTTCTGCTCCACGCTTCTGGCGTATTACCGTCAAGTATGACGGAGTCGAACAGCTTCTGGAGGACTTTAAGTACCGGTTTTCCACCCGCTCTCAGAAGCTCAGTCGTAATTTCGTCGTCGCCAGGTGCCTTGTTGTTCTTAAGTTGTTTGAGGGCCATCCTAATCTCATACAGGCTGACTTCCGGGATGTCTTCGGTAAAGTGTCGGGTCAGCTTGGCTCTGGGGTCTTTTGCCATGCTAACGACAGTTTGTGCTTGCGTAGAGGTGTATAACTGTTCATAGAACCTCTCAATCTCCTACAAAATCTCGGGCTTCGACGAGACGACGTTACCACTGTCGGTTTTCAGTTTGGTCAATTGACTTTGCCCAAGAGACAGGTTTCTTGCGAACACTTTCGAGCCTTTGTTCCGCTTGATCGCTTCTTTAATATTATATTATTGAAGCAGCGTATGTCGCGTCGCACACAAGTAGATATCTGTCTATTGAGCCATCTGTATACCGTCATGTTGACCGAAGACTGCAATCGCATATCCCGCCTAACCGCCATGAGATTTAGAGTATGATCGGAGAGCTTTTGGGTTCTATTCTGGCGTCGGCTCTTATAAAATTTCCTGCCAACTGCTTGAACAGTTTCCACCAGCCTGTCGTTTATTTCGTCCGCCGTTACGCATTCATCTAAGGCTTCGAAGCGATTTTGAAGCACAGTAACACGCAGCTATTGGAACATGAAGAGTCCAAATCATCACCTAGCACTGCACTACGCTCGTCACCCAGAGATCTAAGATATTATGTCTCTAAGCCCTGTAATTTCTCTGGAATCATTGCCCTTCAAACCGGAACACAGTAATGTTTGCACATTACTGCTTGGCGGTAGAATATTTGGCAAAGGTGTGGTACTTCCCCAGGCGGACTCTGCTAAGAGTCCTACCACTACTACTTATTATTGGTTATCAGGGTGCATCCTTTTAAGGGATATGTTAAGTACATTAAATACATCAAGTTCAGTTCTACAGTTCATAAAAATTATAAAGGTTTGCTACATGTAATGGTGGCGGCATAGCGGCGGCGTAGCAGAGGAGCGACGAGTCTACCGTCTAACTAAAACCGTATTTAGTTAGGCGTCTTCTCTTTGATATTGCTCTCTCTCTTTTCTTTTCGCTTGAAATAATAGAGACAGCAATGCCAAAACCAAATCAGATTTAGTTAGGTGGTAAACCCACGGGACTTGCGCGTTAGACGAGTTTCGACTGAGTGAATCTTGTGAGTTCACAATAGTGACATGCGTAGTAGTACTTTCTGTAGCTATATAAGTAACGTTACAACATTAGAGCTGTTTAATACTAAAATTCTATGTTACAAGTTCTCTTTTCCATCGTCAGTCCCTGGGACAGGACAGCCTTGTTTTAGTGAAAGTAGTTTATTAGGAATGAGTATCGTGTTTGTTAATAAAAGCTCTTTCAGTTTTGCGGACTTTACATTGTAACTGTTTAAAAATATACTGTATTTTTACTATCAGTCAATCTTTTGTAGAGCCATGAATCTAACAAATGAATTGATATGGAAATAGTTATTAACAAAACTAAAATACAATGAGGACTACACTACGCTACATACCTAACAACTACTTACACTAAGCACACCTGAATTATCCATAGACCAATGAAGGTCTACAGATAATCAAGATGTTCAAGCCCACTACCAATCGGAAGCGTACTCAGCATGCTGGCGGCATTACCACGCTGAATGGCAATGCTTATGCGTTGGGCCAAATAAACGCCAGCATTTTGGTCACGCGTCGCATCGACCAAGCGTTCGGAAAGGCTTTTGAAGATGAGGTGAGCTCCCGGCCCCCACGGACCCAATGTCTCAACCCCAAAGGGCTCAAATATGTAACCTCTTCCGAGGGTTGCATATTTGCGCCGTTTGAGTCGCTCAGCTGAATTAGCCGCTGCACCAGCCTTACAATGCGTCTCTGGAAGATGTGATGGTGCCAGAGTATCGACGCAAGTTGCGTCCCACACTAGGGGCCGACCCAACTTCCAAGGCACAACAGTCATGCCGTCAGGTCTTTTGCCATCGTCACGCGCAAGCCCACTCGGTTCGAGTATGGACATTGGCGGTGGAAAAAGCCCGGCGTATGATGTCGTTCAGGCTGGCGTGGCGGCCAATACGACCTGCGCTTTTCGAGCAAGAGAGACCGTGGTGACCGAGTTGGTCGACGGCAGTACCACAATGGCAGCGATGGGCTTCATAGCACCTCGCACCCAAGCGCAAGCTAACAGCTAGACGAAATGCAGTTGGATCTAATAGGCTACCGGTATTGAAAGATGGCAAAGCTTGTAACCAAAGGCCCGATTCCCACACAGACACAGCAAGGATACGAGCACGATCCGCGATACTAGGACACGTATCGAGAAGAGAGTTCCGTGCTAGATCGCAGATCGGTCGATCCCACTGTCTCTGAGATGACAGACATCTGGGGAAATCGTTGTTTGGACAAGCCAGCCTCCAAGCATTCTTAGCCTCGCACAAATTAGCTACTACTACATCAGAATATTCCGAATGGCCTAAAGAGGGTGCGAGAATTTTGTCTATTAGATTTTGAGTACTATGAACTGAGGACAAGAATGCCGGTAAAGCTACACTAGAAATTTGGCGGACCCCTAGGCCTCCCAACCGTATGGGTAGTGAGGCTTGTGACCAGGCCCTCCCACTCAGATCCACATTCAACACCGATATTAGAGATTCCTTTACGACATTGTCTAAGCTCCCAAGGAGCTCACCATGTTTCCACAGTGGACTACACCGTAAAGCGTACATAAATTTCGGAACAAATAAACATTGCCGAATAATTGTAAACGCCATATGGGCGTTTACTTTGAGTAGCCTATGGGAGGCTCTCGTGAAATTTTGAATTTTTTCTTCGACAAAAGATGGTAACGACTCTTCTAAAATCGGTGAACCCAGGAGGCGCAGGGAACATTTGTCAACTGATTTGATGTTGGGGGCCAGATCATTAAATTTCTGTATTATCGAATCTTTATCTGGACATGTGTCGCAAACGAAAAGTTCGCATTTTGAAAAATTTAGTTCTAAACCAATCAGACGAAAACCGTCTATGAGTTTTTGTAAATCAGTTAGAACAGTATTCACATCGCCCCCCAAAGTTCCGTCGTCCAAGGCAGCAAGGCGACGGTGGGTGGTGGGTGGGTGTCGGCACATATGTGGTGCCGACAGCAATTGGTCTGATCCCACCATCTTTTTTGGAAAGTGCGCACAAATTGGCGCCGTACAAAACTTCGACAATGTCACTACTGACTCGACCAGATAACATGAGGTTAACTAAAGAGGTTAGATCTCTCAAGAGGGACTCTGCTACCTCACCAGAGCTAAAAGATAGAAGATCTTTTAGATGTTGAGGTGTCAGGCCATCTAGGCCTCCAGCTGAGCCACTCAAGAAAGATGTAATCGCAGCCGAAACCTCTTGCGATGTGGCCTCAATAGTGACGTTATCTGATTGTGGTGGAACAGGGAGGTGGAGATTAGCTGTTGCGGGTGGATGTTTGTCACGAAGTGACTGAATGGTGTGTGGTGTATTTGGCGCAATGGTGTCACTGGAAAACAAAATACGTGCAGCGCCTTTGATGTCACCATCGCTAATTTTGTTCTCTACAATCTTAATTATAGCCGAATCATCACTACTTTTAGAATTTTGGTTATTCCGCTGCTTAGGCAGAATAAAACTACTCAAATCTAAAGGGTTTTCCACGGAAGCAGTGTACTTTACGCAGTTCTCCTTTACCCTAGTGGTAAGGGACTTTTTGTTCGACGGTTCTAAAGGTACATAAAGCACACTGTATGGGAAACTCAGTAAATGTTCCCAGGCATCTTTCGAATTTTGCGAAAGAACACTTTTGATAACTAATGATAAACTTTGAGCCACCAAAACACGAGCACCACGCGGGATGCGCTTAAGGACCGGAAATGAATTTTTGAGTGAGCTCAACACTTCCCAAAAAGGTTGGGAAGGCGTAGCAGCGCTCACGAAACTGCCACTTGTGGTCGGCTGACCCGTAATCGGAGCCGAAAGCGGAATTTGTAATTTGTTGTGGGATTTAGCCCGGTGAATTTTGACCCCTTTTTGGCCTCTAAAATAACGGGAACATAGCTCACACTGTACCTTGGATTCCAGAGACACCAGATTAGTCAACGCATTGCGTCCAACCGGGGTGCAAGATGCCATACTATAGCTAAAACTAAAAATAAATAAAATTATCTTAGTATCTCTAAGACGGCCGCAAGACAGCGAGACGTCAGGCGATGACGTTGCCTGAGCGCGCAGGCTCGCCGGATGGCGTCGTCATGGAAACAGAAAAACACAACTAAGCGGTAATCTGTCAAAATATATGGAAATTATAAGCGCTATGAAAAACTAATATCTGGTCTATCCCCAGCTCTACAAACAATACCTTGCAAAAATCCCTAAGTATACTTGCAGCTGGTACAAAGAAACCAGCTCAAAAACGAAGAATAGCTGAAAAAAAATATTTGCCGAAAATTTGCCAACTTGCGTTGACAAGTTCGTTTTTTTTTTTTTTTTTTTTGAATAGTTAGAATAATTTTGTTCGTTTAGGTTTATGTTAGCAGTTTAATTAATTAATTATAATAATTAAGGCGTAAACAAACCATTAGAAAGTTCTAGTTCAGAATCATTGAGATTCTACGTACTACTTGGGCATTTAGGCTACCACTGTTTCGATAGGCCACCACGACTTCATTAGACCACCACAGTTTCGACAGGCCACCACTACTTCACTACCATGACTTCGCTAGGTCACCACGGTTTCGACACACCACGACTCACTAGGCCACCATGACTTCACTAGTCCGCCACGACTTCGACAGGTCACCAAAATTTCACTAAGCCACCACGACTTTATTAGGCCATCACGGTTTCGCTAGGCCATCAGAGATTCGCTACAAACAAATGCTAAATTAAAAAATCACAATATTAAATTTAAAACCGCAAAAGCTTTATTACGACTGTCATGACCCTAAATTTCTGTTATATTCTGTACAGTGTCCTATGAGATTTATATCACTGCACTTAATTTTAAGCGCGTAAAACGTAGACCGCAAACTGAAAACAGGAAGTTAAATTAATTTGTTTACAAAACTCAATTTGCACTTCGCCGATATTAAATTAAGTTTTGTAAGTTTTAGGTCAGCCATTGAAACGACGGCACCGGTTCACACGTTGAATAGAACACGACTTTTAGTTACCCACTTACATACACGTTTCAGAAATTTCTTGCAACTAATATAAGGTTTAATGTACTTACTAAATAATAATAACCATTAATACTCGTAACATAAATAAATTACATCATAACAGTATTTGTATGTTATGTTCCAAAAACACGAACGAATAGATTTGACTCCACGTTTGTGATAAGAACATCTAGGTTGTGGAATGAGTTGCCTGAGTGGGTTTTCCCTGATAGTTACAATCTTGGTGTCTTCAAATCGAGAGTGAATCGGTTTCTTCTAGGTAAGCACGCTTCATCGTAGATCGCATCATCGCTTAACATCAGGCGAGATGGTGGTCAAGTGCGAACCTACAATAGTTAAAAAAAAAAATGTATCTATACTACTAAAAAGTGGTAATTATGTGAATATTTGTTAAAATATGCATTTGAATATAATATTGATATGAAATGGTTTAACATATTTAGTAGGCCTGTGAACAGGGGGTCTACCGCCTAACGAAAAACGCTTTGACGCTTTGACGCTTTGGCATTGCCGTCTCTTTCATTTCAAGCGAGAAGAAAAGAGACAGCAATGCCAAAGCATCAAAGCGTCAAAGCGTTTTTCGTTAGGCGGTAGACGCCCCGCGCCTCTACCGCCTAACGAGAAACGCTTTGACGCTTTGGCATTGCCGTCTCTTTCATTTCAAGCGAGAAGAAAAGAGACAGCAATGCCAAAGCATCAAAGCGTCAAAGCGTTTTTCGTTAGGCGGTAGACGCCCCGCGCCTCTACCGCCTAACGAGAAACGCTTTGACGCTTTGGCATTGCCGTCTCTTTCATTTCAAGCGAGAAGAAAAGAGACAGCAATGTCAAAGCATCAAAGCGTTTTTCGTTAGGCGGTAGACGCCCCGGTCGTCAATTTCAGAAAGGTGACTGAAATAGATTTTACGGCCTGTGTATCGTATGTTTTAATAACTATTTCTACATTATAGAGGTAAAGTGATGGGACGAGTAGGATATGTACCCAAATATATGCAAAAACAACACGCCAGCCTATAGCAGAACAGTGTCACATAGCAAAAAGTGAAGAATCCAAATTCATACCGAGCACAGCACTGCGCTCATCACCCACAAAAACAGAATGGTTTATCTCTATGCCCTGTATTTTTCTAGAAACATTGCCCCTCTAAAAGTTGTGGTACTTTTCTAAGCGAACTCTGCATACTGTACTACCAATTAAACTGATTGCTATCGAGCTGATTCAGCAAATTGTTCTGGTATATTTCATCATTTAATTTCGACAGGGTCAACCCTTAAAGTGGCGCGTGTGGTGTTTCTGCGCGCCTCTCAGAAAAAGAGGGATTGATTGATATTGGTGGTGAACAATTCACACACAGCACCACCATATGACCCCAAACTAAGCAAAGCTTGTATGATTATGCATATCTACATAGTGTCGGGTCTTATATGACCAACAATGTTGGGGTCGCGATAGAGTACGAAAGTGTTCGCGCATATTAGCGCAGGGATGAAATACCCCAAAGTTTTTAATAGGTGGGCCGCCATCAAACATAGAACTCACTTAAACATGGCAATATTCCCAGAACCGGTGAAATTCCTAAAAAAAATGTGAAAATAAAAAGTATAGGTACCTACCTAGCAGCCATCGAAATATTAACGTCGGTCTTCTGTATATTACTGTACCTAATAGATGTCTATGTCGTAACTTTACAAATGTACATCCCAGTTTAGTGCTATTTTAGACAAAGTTGAAGTCTATCGGTAGTCACGTGGGTCCCGTGGGCCATCCCGGGCCAACTTTGTTGCCGTGTACAGAGAAATGGATTGAACTTCCGTGCTGCTACATACCCTAGAATGTTAAGTTACGTGTGTTTTCATTTTGCATTCCCAGGATACATTAACGTGCAATCTTTATACTGAAGATATTAAAAAAAAACTACAAAATTACTAAGATATACAAGATTTATTATTTCCGAAAAAGAAAACCGACTTAAATTTAAAATTACATTTCATAAGAATCTATCACCACTGCGTCTAAATATATGAAAGCATTTTTTTAGTTTTTGTTCATAGTTTGAAAAACCGCCAAACCGATTTAAAAAAATATATATGGGAATATCTCTGAACTATGTTCTACCAAACAAAAAAATAACAATCCAAATCATTTCACAATTGACGACGCTATCGCGTAACATATGTAAGTACGACAAAAAAAAATACAAGCGAATTGCAAACCATCTTCATTTTTTAATTTGGTTAGAAAAAATGTAACTATGCGAGAAATATACATACAAGACAAAAGTAGAGCAATCCTATTGAATTTAGATTTTTTGTAAACAAATTTTAAAATACAGTGGTATCCATTGGTTTCACACTAGGCAAGCCTGTATCGGTACAATCAGAGGAAACAATGTCACTTTAACTAAGCTTTGTATGCAAGATAGTTGACAGTGAAAACTAAATACGAAATATTATTACATTATTATAGGTAGGTACCTAGTTAGTTAGTAGGCTGGTACAAATGGATGACATAAAACTAAAATCCTATTAAAAATATTTTTTTGGTACAGCTTCAATGCTGTATTGTTTGTTTCAATATAACTCAGTGTTTTGACCCAATTTCGGATGATATGCAATTTACTACTTCACCTCTAGAACGAAATGTCGTATATATAGGTAGTTTGCACCCTTGAATTCCTTCTTCTTCTTTTAAGAAATCAATAAGAGCATAAAACCATTAGTGTACAAAAGTCAAATCGCTGATTTAACTTGCTTAACAACCCGTAAGCATTTGTCAGTTTAGGGACATCAACTCTGGTTTACATATTTTATCCTGAAAAAAACTACTGTCGTAGTACACTGGTAACTAATTGTTTGATTAGTTGTTGAGAATAAAACAGAATACCAAAGAAACCAAACTCATAAATAACCAAAATAATAACTCACTATAAAGTCATTGTTAATGACAATATATTTTGGGTTATACTTTACGTACGGCATCCTCGAAGCCTTGATTGTTAATTCGACATTATTGCCCCAAATTCACACCATCCATCTTTCTTCCCGTAAATATGCACATAATATATCAGTATCAATAATAACGTATTGTGCGAAACCTATACGGCTCTGTTTATTATACCCTTGTTCCCGTTTCCAACGTAAATATTCATGAGGGTTTATAAATATCGGGAACAGTGTGTCTCTGCCAATATAGCGGGTCCGACCGCACCGGCCATCAATTATGTCGTTCGCGATCTAACCCTGTGTCCATCTGCGTGCCATTTGTAACCGTCACGCTTCCTAACCTGCCCAAAATAATCATCAAACTCATTTCAAAATCACCCTTATCCACGCCCCGTAAGGTTCAACCCCAACGCATTGTTATTTATGTATTGCCGCGCGGTTCGTAATTCGAACATGGTGACAAAACAATCATTAATTAGATTAGACGTTCGGCAAATCATTGGCCGAACCGAAATGACATTGCATTTGTTTTTGTTTCTCAGAAGAATAAATGATTATATTCCTTTGTTATTTTTAGGAGCTTTTGTTATTGGAGTCTTTGAGAAAGTTTATTCAATTTCATGCAAATGTTTAAGCAAGGAAAGTCGCTTTGCTATGAAACTAAATACGACTGAATTTCGACATCGTTTCAACGAGAGTTTCACATTTAAATGCTTCATTTCGTCCCAGAATTTTATTGGATGAATGAGTGAAATGAATCGATTTTCGTAGAAGATACGGGAATTACGGGGAACGTTTGATTTAAAGTATGTTAAATGAAAATACCGAACATTTTAAAATGAAGACCGATTTAAGATGGTATTTAAACTAAAGTTGAAAGTATAGATTTGTAATCGTCATAAGTCATAATAAGTAGGTATATTCTTTCTAGTTGTAACCACCGGTAGATTCGGCCTTACCTCGCATCTGAAGGCAACCGAGATTTATTGTGGTTTATTGTTATTTGTTTGTGTTGTAAAAACAACACAATATAATCTTACGAAATAAATAAAATAATTACTATAAATTTAAAGGATTTCCAATGTCAGCTAAGCTATTCAAAATACATAGGTAATATGAAATTTTAGGACAACCTTATGTATCTAGTTTTTTTATTAAGGGTCGTATTTCTTTACTTTTAATAGGTACCAATACTTACAATTGACTTTTGTTGACATTTTAATTCTCATACTTCGTGCAAAAGTTGGCTATACCAATCCCATATTTGGTACAAAGGTAACCAACGCTATTCAGCGAGGCAACGACGGCAACATTGTGGGCATCTTTGTATCGGGTACAGTTACGGGCGAGTTATATTATTATGAATAACTAAATGGAAGCGGGCGGGTCATGTGACCAGAATGCACCCCGATCGGTGGGCCAGGGTTTCTACAGAGTGGACACCATCGGCCAGTCGACCCCAGGGTCGTCCTCCAACGCGAAGGAAGGACGAGCTCGGAGCGTTTAAAAATGATTGGACGATGGTAGCTCAGGACCGGATAAAGTGGAGGGAATTGGGGGAGACCTTTGCCCAGCAGTGGGACAACCACTGAGGTTAAAATAATAAAAAAAACACACCTGTGGTGTACATACATAATTATAACTTAATTTAAATAATAAATTAACACTTTTTACATTTCACATCTAAACAAATCGAAATAGTCAAAACGCTAATCGCTTATGCGCGAGCCGCTGCGCTTGCGCCGGGCCGAACCTCATTAACCGATATAGGTGGGTTAACGCGGTCCCGGCGAATGTAGGCAGTTGCGAATTACCTGCAGCGCGCGCATTATACTCCCGTTTCGTTTATAACTAAATTAATTGTTTTTCTGGACTATTTCGTGTCAAAATTATTGTGACTGTTTTTGTGTAAATCTAAATTATATTGTGATCATCAATAAACATTGGATTGACTGTGTCTGAAGTGTTTTCTTACAACTGGTACCGACGTAAGTGCCATCACCAAACCCACACTGGTGACCCCTCTTTTGGACTATAACGCAAGTGACGGACATAATTGGACCTAGAAGTGTCTCGTGCAGTGTATAATCCATACCTTGTGCATTGCAATTAAAACTGTTACGGTGATAACACAAATTTTTCGTCGGTACTTAGAAAACTTCGTGTGGTACAAGCCATAAGCTGATAGCGATTTTCACCCAAGTCGCTAAAGTCGGTTGAAATTGAAACGATGTCGAGAAAAGATGAAGAACGTGCTTCGACGAGCTCTGCCGAATTATTTAGAGTGGGGATACGCGTCCCCCCTTTCTGGCCGGAGGAACCCGAAATCTGGTTCGCCCAAGTCGAAGGGCAATTTGCTGTTTCGAATATAACTTCCGATATCACGAAATTTAACTACGTCATCGGACAGCTTGACTACCAATTCTCCAAAGAGGTGAAGGACATTATAATCTCCCCTCCACCGACAGACAAATATGAAAAACTGAAAACGGAACTTATCAAACGTTTGAGCGCTTCACGAGAAAAACAAGTCAAGCAGTTATTGATGCATGAAGAGTTGGGAGACCGCCGCCCTTCACAGTTCCTGCGACATCTCCAGGGTCTAGCTGGACCCGACGTCCCAGAAGATTTCATCAAAACCATCTGGACGAGCAGATTGCCACGCAGTGTGCAAACAGTGATCGCCGCACAACCTTCGGCATCACTAGAGCTTCTTGCCGATCTAGCTGACCGCATTCAGGACATCGCACCGTCCACACCGCAAGTGTCAGCTGCTTCTACACCTGGGTCAGCGCTGGATGTTATGGCGAACGAAATAGCCGAACTCCGACGCCAAATGAAAACACTGCTAGACCGCCAAGCTCGTCCCCAGAACCGGGAAAGAAACCGCAGCCGCTCCAGAACGCGTTCCAACTCCAACGCCAGATAATTCCCGAACTGCTGGTACCACTGGAAGTATGGAGCAAAGGCGAACAAATGCCTGAAGCCTTGCAGTTATCAGGCGGAAAACTCCCAGGGCGGTCGGTAATGGCGACCAGCGACTGCCCTAACTCATATGGTCGCGTATTCGTCGTCGATCGTCGTTCGAAGATGCAGTTTCTCGTCGATACTGGAAGCGACGTTTGTGTCTTCCCACGGCGCGCACTCAAACAGCATCGTTCTAAGTCTGACTTCGAGCTTTCTGCTGCTAACGGCACGCCAATCAGCACGTACGGATACTGTTACCTAGATTTGGACCTTGGGCTACGTCGAGACTTCCCGTGGCGCTTCATCGTCGGTGACGTCACCAAGGCAATTATTGGAGCAGACTTCTTGAAATTCTCTGGTCTTCTAGTTGATATACGTAACAAACGTCTACTAGACAACACGACAACCCTCTCTCTGTGTTCACCTGCACACTCGTCGACTGCGATTTCTTCAATCAAGATACCAATCGGCGAGTCTCGCTACGAACAAATCCTGAAAGAATTTCCTGAAATTACAAACCCCTCCGGACGAACAGCTGAAGTCAAGCACAACACCATGCACTACATCAGGACCACCCCGGGGCAACCAATTGGCTGCAAGCCGCGACGTCTAGCACCAGACAAATTGAAAATTGCCAGAGCTGAAATCGAATCAATGTTGAAATCAGGTATTGCACGACCATCGGAAAGTTCCTGGGCGTCACCGATACACCTCGCTCCTAAAATAGACAGCGGTTGGCGACCTTGTGGAGATTACCGTATGTTAAACGCTCGGACTATACCTGATAAATATCCAATCAGACATGTCCATGATTTCACACACAGCATCACAGGCAGCAAAGTATTTTCAACGATCGATCTCGTGAAAGCATATCACCAGATTCCTGTCAGTCCTGACGATATTGGCAAGACAGCAATCACGACACCATTCAGATTATACGAATTTCCGTTCATGACATTCGGATTGCGAAATGCTGGACAGACATTTCAAAGGTTCGTTGACGAAATGACGCGCGGATTGGACTTCGTCTACACTTACATTGACGATTTTCTCTGTTTTTCAAAAAATGAGGCTGAACATGAAGAGTACCTCCGTATTTTGTTCACCAGACTGAAAGAACATGGTATTGTCGTCAACACTTCAAAATGTAACTTTGGCAAGTCTGCAGTAAAATTCTTGGGCTATCACATTTCACCTAACGGAATAAAGCCTCTAGAAGAAAAGGTAGAAGCAGTGAAGTCATTTCCTGCACCTAAGACAGTTCTTGAGCTTCGTAGATTCTTGGGAATGCTGAACTTCTACAGGCGTTTCATTCCCAATGCTGCTGAAGTACAAGCACCGCTTCATTCTTTGTTAATTGGATCTGTAAAAGGTTCCCATCCTGTCAATCTACAAGAAGATATCTTGAGAGCCTTTAACGAGTGCAAAGAAAGCCTCTGTCGCGCTGCCATGCTGACACATCCAGATTGCCAATGTAAGCTAGGCCTCGTCACCGATGCATCCGATACAGCGATTGGAGCCGCCTTACAACAATACCAAGATGGTGATTGGCAACCACTTGCTTTCTTCTCACGGAAGCTAACATCGGCACAGCGGAAATACTCACCTTACGACAGAGAACTCCTCGCTATTTACGAAGCACTGAAGTACTTCAGACATATGGTGGAAGCTAGAGAATTTACGATCTACACTGACCACAAACCGCTATGCTTTGCATTTCACCAGCGTAAAGATAAGTGTTCGCCGAGACAATTTCGTCATTTGGACTTCATTTCCCAGTTCACAACTGACGTGAGACACATCTCAGGGAAAGACAACCTAGTCGCTGACACACTAAGCAGAGTGGAAGAGTTAGAACTGGCGATCGATTACTCAAAGCTAGCCAAGTTACAGTCATCTGATCCAGAACTAAAAGAACTGCTGGAACAAGGAACTTCACTAAAACTGGAAAAAGTAAAGATACCCGGAACACGTGCTGAAATATACTGTGACGTCAGCACACCAGTTTCTAGGCCGTACGTCCCGAAGCTATTGCGTAAGCAAGTTTTCGACAGCTTGCACGCATTGAGCCATCCTGGCGCCAACGCCACAATCAAATTAATATTAGAACGCTATGTCTGGTCCGGTATTAAAAAAGACTGCAGAGAGTGGGCGCGTACATGTCTAGCTTGTAAACGTTCTAAGATTACTAGGCATGTATCGACCCCATTAGGAACCTACCAGCTACCACGAGCACGATTTCTCCACGTGCACATCGACCTCATCGGGCCACTTCCAATCTGTAATGGAAATAGATATTGTCTCACCGCAATCGATCGTTTTACTCGATGGCCTGAGGTAATGCCAATACCCGATTGTACGGCTCAAACGGTAGCGAATGCCCTGTTGACTGGATGGATATCGAGATTTGGTTCCCCCGCGAGTATCGTAACAGACCGCGGCAGACAATTTGAATCGTCTTTATTTCAAAATCTTTCCAAAATAACCGGATTTTCACATAGAAAAACTACTGCATACCATCCGGCCTGCAATGGAGTCATAGAAAGGTTCCATAGACAATTAAAGACGGCGATCACCTGCCATGCAAAAGAAAATTGGAAATTTGAAAAATTGAAACCTTACCTTTGGTGCTACTTGGAATTCGAAGCACGTACAAAGAAGACATAAAAGCGAGTGCCGCAGAACTTGTGTACGGAGAACCGTTACGGCTGCCGGGAGAATTCTTTGACCCGAGCACGACTGGAACTACAGACGTTACAGAGTACACTGCCAGATTACGCTCATTCGCTAACGACCTGAAACCAACACCTGCCTCGAGACACGACAAGCCACATATTTTCATTTTCAAGGACTTACCCACTGCCAGTCACGTATTCTTACGAGAAGACGCAGTACGAGCACCCTTGAAACCCGCATATACTGGTCCACACCCTGTACTTGAGAGATCTGAAAAAGTTTACAAACTCTCAATAAAAGGCAAGACTGTCACAGTATCGGTAGACCGATTAAAACCAGCCTACATATTGAATGACAGCAATGTCAAGCCGGTAGGAGAATATCACGATGACCCGCCTACACCACCCGCAAACCTCCCAATGAGAACAAGATCCGGACGGGTAGTAAGATTCCCCGATCACTATCGACCGTAGGAACGGTCTCTGGAAGGGAGTGATGTGGTGTACATACATAAATTATAACTTAATTTAAATAATAAATTAACACTTTTTACATTTCACATCTAAACAAATCGAAATAGTCAAAACGCTAATCGCTTATGCGCGAGCCGCTGCGCTTGCGCCGGGCCGAACCTCATTAACCGATATAGGTGGGTTAACGCGGTCCCGGCGAATGTAGGCAGTTGCGAATTACCTGCAGCGCGCGCATTATACTCCCGTTTCGTTTATAACTAAATTAATTGTTTTTCTGGACTATTTCGTGTCAAAATTATTGTGACTGTTTTTGTGTAAATCTAAATTATATTGTGATCATCAATAAACATTGGATTGACTGTGTCTGAAGTGTTTTCTTACAACTAGTACCGACGTAAGTGCCATCACCAAACCCACACACCTACTGTTTAAACGCCTTGTAAGTTCTCAATTTGGTTATAGGTATTACGTTTTTTGTATGTACTATGTTAGGCGATAGCCCCGCCAATTAAGTTGTGAATCATTTTATGTTTTTTTTTTGGTAGATCTAATACTCTAGAGTTATATCGAAATCAATGTAGCGATTTCAGAAATGTCTACAAAAATCTAAAATATGCTAATCTAGATGATATATTAGTTTTTTTCTCAAACTTCGCTGTCCCCGAAACAGTAGATATGTTTTATTATATGTATTTTTTGTTAAATCAACTGTTAAAATTGAAGTATGTTTGTGCTGATTCGGAGAAAATGAAACTATGAAGTAACAATTTAAGTAAACACATTTCTAAAATATTTAAATCCAATAAATATGTTCTTTAAATGATTTGTAAAACGATGCCTCCCACGTAGTTCGTTGTGTCTCCTAATAAGAGCGTTCCAAAGACAAATCAATGCACTTAAATCAGCATTTTTAGGGTTCCGTAAAACGTAAAAACGGAACCCTTATAGATTCGTCATGTCTGTCTGTCTGTCTGTCCGTCCGTATGTCACAGCCACTTTTTGCCGAAACTATGAGAACTACACTGTTGAAACTCGGTAAGTAGATGTATTCTGTGAACCGCATTAAGGTTTGAACAAAAATAAATAAAAAAAAGAATAATTAGGGTTGCCCCTCATACTGAGAACTGAAACTCAAAAATTTTTTTTTTTCATCAAACCTACACGTGTGGGGTGTCTATCGATAGGTCTTCAAAAATAATGTTGAGGTTTCTAAAATCATTTTCGTCTACACTGAATAATTTGCGCGAGAGACACTTCCAAAGTGAGAAAATGTGTGTGTCCCCCCCTCTAACTCCTAAAGTAAGAAAATGAAAAATCTAAAAAAAATATTTGATGTACATTACCATATAAACTACCAACGAAAATTAGTTTGAACTCGATCTGATGAGTAGTTTTTTTTTAGTACGTCATGAATACACTATTATTGAAACTTCGATCAAAGTTACAACGAACTACAAGAACTATGTGTAATATGTATAACAACTTGCTGCAACGGAACCCTTCATGGGCGAGTCCAATTCGCACTTGACCACTTTATTTATTAAATTTTTGTAAAATTTTGTGTACTGATCTATATTTTTTACACTTCTTTTACAGAAGTACTGAATACTAGCAGCACCCCGTGGTGTTATCCGCGTAGTTGTTTTTCCGAGATAAAAAGTAGCCTATGTGTTTTTTTAGACTATAATCTATCTGTGTTCCAAATTTCCGCCCGATCCGTTCATACGTTAGGTCGTGATTGAGCAACAAACATCTAATCATCCATACATTGACATTTATAATATTAGTAGGTTTATATATATTATATAGTAGGATAGTAGGATAGGGCTCTCATTTCGTACCATCAATACCAATTATCGTATTTGTATAATACGGTAAAATCTGACTTCAGTCAATACTCACGGATAATTCATCAGAAATCACTTCACTCCGTCCATTTGCAGTGAAAACCTTTACATAATTTATTCGTAATATAATTAATCAGTCGCACATCGCCTCACTGAAATCAGCGATTGCTCAGTGACCTGATATCTTAATTAAGTAGATGACATTACAGTAATGGTTTGAATAGTTGTCATTTTTGGAAAGTGATGTTAATATAATAACCCTTCAGCATTTTGCGGTTTTTAGATCTTTCGTGTCCTTTGAGACCACCAAAGGCAAATCTCATTTAATTAAAACCCTGTTTATATCCAATAAAGAAAAAAAAACAAATCTGGTTAGAATCTATACCTACATAAGTATAAAAGGTGTGAAATGTGAACGAACCAAATTTATTTTATTCTGATTTTATGTAAAATGTTCACATGATGTGTATGGATTAATTTTGTGACACGTAACATTGTCGTTTTAAAAAATTATGACTATGTATACATATACATTATACATAGTAGAATAGTGAGATCTTAAGGCTTGTGTAGAAGTGTAAAAAGGCTTTGACTGGCCTCACGGGTTATTGGGTAATAACTCTGCCTGCGAAGCCGAGGGTCGTGGGTTCGATTCCCACCCAGTGCAAATATTTGTGTGATGGATCCAAATATTTGTACTGTGTCTGGGTGTTTCTATGTATAATAAGTATGTATTTAAAACTATATAAGTATTTTATCAGCTATCTGGCTGCCATAGTTTTGCTTAGGTTTGGGGTCAGGTGATGTTGTGTGTGAATTTTCTGCCAATATTTATCTATTTATTTTATATACCAATTGTATGGCCTCTAATGAGGTCTTTGCTGTAAGTTTGCAATTCTACCAAACATTTTCAAACTTTTAATTACAATAAGATGCATATCTCCAAAGTGGAGTTGAAAAATAATCTAATCACATGTTTTAATAATAATCTATGTAGTAGTCGAAGTCTTTTGTAAAGTAGGCCTGGGGAACTACTACGCTTTGCCAGATGTTCTACAGCCAAGCAGTAGCGTACAAGAAAAACTAAACTCCGGTTTGAAGGACATTATTTTCAGGAAAGTCACATGCAAATAAGTCAGATCTGCTATTCGCACACTGATTTTACGATATACTAGCGCTACGATGCGATGCAGCTACGAAGCGCGTAGCGCATGCCGTTAATTTGTTATATCTACGTAGATCTACGTAGACATTTTCTGTTCACAAAAGTTTAAGATGAATTTTAAATAATTTAATACAGGTTAATGTTAGGTTTCATACTTATTCGATAGAAATTACAAGAATTTGCAGTGGGATATATGAACGTAATAATATCCCGAATTACCGATAACGGCAGAGATTTACTTAGACCGAGCTTTACACAGAAGTTCAAGTTTACGCGAGTGTTGCTTAATAGCATCTTACAGTGGATGTTTTGAATAAATATTGGATGTGACATTTCTGTAGTGTGCTCAATTGGTAGTAAGTCTGCCCATAGACCCATGGGTCGTGCATGGAGTTCCAACCCGTTTGAAGCGATTTTTATGGCGATGGGATTCTTTGTGATCCGCCTGGGAAAATACCACACCTTTGTCAGTTATTCTACCACCAAGCGTTAATGTGCAATTATTACCGTTCTGGTTTGAAGGGCAACGTTTTCAGATAAATTTTAAAATAATATTTAATTACATATTTTATTTTTAAAATTATGAGATATTACTTTAGATATACTATATCTAATCTAACATCTCTTCATTTTTATAATCTCTGGATAATGAACGCAGTGTAGTGCCAGATAATGATTTGTATTCTTTATGTTCCAATAGTTGCATGACTGAAAATAATAAAGCTCTTATTAATTAACTTCTTTACGAGTATTTGTGGATCTTCTAGATGGATCCACAGCCCAACATCTCAAAGTAATATTATCATCTCTAACATCAAACTCTAAGAATAGCAAGGCGTGACAGTGCCTTGAAACATTGATCGTTCTGAACGCCTATATAGTTACATTTCCCGTAAAAAAAACTAGATGGTTTTATTTGACGACGCTCCGGTAACTCAATATGTGTCAGCGAAACTGGAATTTCCCACGGCGGCGGCGGCGGCGGAGCGGAGGTGTCAAATAAAATGAAACACAATAGTGCTGATGCGGCGGGGATCGGCGATACACACATCGGGGAGACTTGGAGATTTTATAAATCATAGAAACTTATAAGACAATAATAAAAAATGCTCTTAAAACCAGACGGCAGAAGTGACAAATCTTCGCTATTTATACTAATATTATTAAACTGAAGAGTTTGTTTCTTTGAAAGCAAGGATCTCGGGAACTACGAGTCCGAATTGAAAGGTTGTTTCTCTGTTGGATAGTCTATTTATCGAGGAAGGCTATAGGCTTTTTGACATTACGCTATTGTCAACAGGAGCGGAGCCTGAATGAAAAATGTAACAAAAACGGGAAAAAGTATTGTTTTTTGAGAGCTTTCTTTGCGCGACAGCATGTGTCTATATCTTAAGGTTGCGTCATTAGAAACCTATGGTAACCGAATTTGTTCAAAATTTGAATTGCTACGACCAATTTTCGATAGATGGCGTAGCAACGCGCACAGTTTACTAGTAACATTATAAAGCTGAAGTGGTTATTGTTTGAACACGCTAATCTCAGGAACTATTGGACTGATTTCAAAAATTCTTTCACTGTTCAATGTGTGCGTGAGTTTTGAGTGCTATAGACTATACTGTGGACTACGGGCAAAGTCGGAGTGGATCGCTAGTTAATTCAATGATAAGTTCAACGTACGAGACACTTCATTGATTTTGATTTGTATAGTTATCTTGTTTCGGATCTATTTCAATTAATCACTGATTTACAAAATTATACTAAAACTTTATTTTGACTCATTGAGTTTACACAGGTTGAAAATTTCTATCTATATATATAAAAATCAATGCCACTTCGTTGTTATTGAACTCCTCCTAAACGGCTGGACCGATTTAAATGTTTTTTTTTGTATACGTTTGGGTAAGGCCCTGGAAGGTTTAGATTCACAAATCAGCCCGGCAGATAGCGCTGCAGTTGATATCTAGGTTATTATTCGAGCGAAGCCGGAGCGGGCCGCTAGTATGATATAAACTAACAACACAATAAAAAAGGAAACATAAAATTTTAAAAATACATTGTAAAGTAGTGCGACAGCTGCAGTATTGATGTAACACAACAATTTTACAGGTTTTTGATTCGCTAAAGCCTTGAGCAAGTATGTAAATTACGTCGGTAAATCGGTAAATGTAGTGGTAGGGCTCTTTGCAGAGTCCTGCTGGGGAAGTACCTGCCAGTTATTCTACCGCCAAGCAGTAGTGTGCAAACATTACTGTGTTCCGGTTTGAAGGGCAATGTTTCCAGAGAAATTACAGGGCTAAGAGATAAAACACCCCATATCTCTGGGTGACGAGTGCAGTGCACTGCTAGGTAATCATTTGGACTCTTCATGTTCCAATAGCTGTATGTCACCGTGCTGTTATGGGAGGCATGTTGCTCAGGTACACGTCTTGCTCGTCTTGTCACTCTATACTATAAAAAACATTAACAATGAGTTGATACTCCTAGTTTTAAATAAAATGTTACCAAAGCAACATGAAGCATTCGTAGCGAATTGTTTGAAACGATGTCATTTCGTTTTGTTCCCATGTTGCAAACAGCCATAACACACCGCAACATGTGTCCTCTAGTGCTGCATGGTCAGTAAAATACAAGGACTGCAGAAGTGTAGTGGACGTTTTTAGTTTCAGACGGGTTATGTAGGGATGTTTTATGTGGTCGACATGTGCTGTCTTCAGTTTGATATGACAGGGCATTAGAAATGTTTGGAATAGTCGTCTCTATTTAAACCACGTATGCTTGCCATAATACTCATAAGTACAACAGTCTTCTTATTTTAAGTTAATTCTTATTTTAGCAGAACTAAATTTATTTTCTTACAAATTTAAATACTTTACGTGTAGTTATGTAGATGAAGACAATAAATATGTCGTATTTTACGTTTTGTCCGCGTTTTCGTTGATTATGGGTATTTTCATACATTTTTCGGTTTATTAAAGTTAGCTTATTACAATGTAACTACTTAAAAACTCTAAATAAACCTAACCCTAAATCGACGGCAACAGCGAGGCAGGACCCAAACTACTGGTGGTGGGTCTTCGTTGTGAGGAACCTCTTGACGATACGCACTGTGTCGAGAATATCTGACTTCTACGTATGACCCTTGATCCAACTATCTAGCAACCTCTTCCGATGTATGTATATTATAGTTATAAAATCGCTCCTACGACACAAGCCTTGCGCTTAATTTAGGGTTCGTTAACAATCGTCACTCGTACATACTAAGCAAGCAACCTTGTCAAAAATAAGAGTCACGCGACTGAACACGGAGTTACGAAGTAGCGAGTACAAGTTAATTAGTTAGCAAATTAGAGGGATGCTAATATAGCCTAGTTATTACTTACATCGCTGTAATGTCGGGTAATTGGTTCCCGCAGCTTGTTGCCAGTATTGAACACGGTGAAAATGTTAATTATTATTGGAAGTAACGAGTATATTATGTCATGTAAAATTGCGTCTTCATATCCAAAGATTAATGTTAATGTAAAAACATCACTTTGGTCCTTTTTTTAATGATTCTAGAGAAATAACATAGAGCAAAGGCTCATAGGCAACGACACTCTTTTACGAAAAAGACTTAAAAGTCTTGAACATCGCCGTAAAATAGTTAGTCTATCGGTTTTTTATCGGATACACTTCGGAGAGTGTGCGACTGATTTACATGATCTAATACCACCTTGTCCTTTTTTCTATCGGAATGCTCGTAGCTCGAAAAAGCGACATCGTTTCATGGTTGATGTTCCAAAGACACGAACAAAGAGATTTGACTCTACTTTTGTGATAAGAACGTCTAGGCTGTGGGATACGTTGCCTGAGTGGGTTTTCCCCGATGGTTACAATCTTTGTGTCTTCAAATCGAGAGTGAATCATTTTTTTTCTAGGTAAACACGCTCCATCGTAGACCGCATCGTCGCTTAACATCAGGCGAGATGGCGGTCAAGTGTAAACCAATAAAAGTTTTAAAAAAAAAGAGTTAGATCGCCTTATATATCTGAGTGACGACTGTAGTACAGGGCAAGGAAATTACTCGTATTTAATAACGTAATTACCGTTCTTGAGATATAGCCTGGTGACAGACGGACGGACAGACAGCGAAGTCACAGTAATAGGGTCCCGTTTTTAATCTTTGGGTTCGGAACCCTATAAGTGGACTATCATTACATCAACGTGCCTCCATGTTTACCTTGCTCCTTTGAGTTTGAATTTAATAACTAAGAGTAATGTATCAAATTACACATGTAGAAAAGACAAAGAAAGACAGTCGTTTAATAGTACATTATGATATAAGTGCGGTAAATTGATAATTACAGCCGAGGCTTTATTGCTAGCTCGAGCCGAAGGCGAGAGCTGTAATTAGCAGAGGCTGTAATTATCAAAGCGCACGTATGTCATACGACGTTTTATAACATATTTGCGAGGAAATAAACAAAACTCTGACGACATTTTCAAATAAAAACAATACAGCGAAAAAAAACGCGCGGAATAATATTTACTTGATCACAGATCACAGCACAGAGTAAGTAATCACTATGGATGACAGAGATTAGCATCGGCCTTTTTTTTTTAAGCAACGCCACAGAACCAGCCGGTATGCCATTAATAATAAAGTAAATTAATATTTTTGTGTTATGTTACAGAAAAATTAAAGTAATTTATGGTCTAAATTAATTAAATTAACGAATTTAATAATAATTTATTATATTTTACCTCTCGAAGTTAATTTTATTCATAAAATGTTGACCACACTTTTCTGACATAAAAACTCTTTACTAAGATTTAGAAAGGTACCGTTCGATTTAGACGGAGCATATCTCTCTACCTAGTCTGTGGACGGAGCATTTTGAAACCGTGCGTTTTACATTACACATTACAGCACTAGTGCGTAATAAGATACATTACGATACAGAAATTGGTCCAATAAGAGACCCTTTACGAGCAAATATGTTATAAAAACCTTTTATTTGAACCTAGACCACTATCGGTGGTTATATAGTTTTTAAGTTTTAATAATAGTCCAGTCAAAGTATACAATCCAGTTTGTATTAATTCCCAACAAGCTGGATTTTGGTGCAGGTCTTGAATACGTCATTACAAATGATATGTCAAAAGTCCCCATCGATCCCGCTTGTGCGTTGTTTTTTATTCGAGGTCAAAGGTCACAAATTTATGTTTTTGCGTACTTATATCTCTGAAACAACGAGAGCTATCGAAAAATAGTTCAGACAAAGTTTGTAGATCGCAAAATTGTCTACAAAAAAAATTTCAACACTTTTCTTCTACAAAGCATCGCTTTCGAGATATCTTGACTTTAGACCGCAGGAAAGTAGTATTTTCGGCTAAATGCACACATTTTTAGCACAACCTCTGAGATAGTGTACACGGGGCTTTTTTTAACGTGGTTTCCCCAGTAGGAATACTCCACAATATATTTTGATCGAGGGAATGTAATATGACACTATTTATACTATATTATTGATGATTTATATATAACACTAGCTGTGCCCCGCGGTTTCACCCGCGTCTATTTGAGGAAAATCCATACTAAAATATCCATTGCTGGCCACTTTATTACGTTTTACGGAACCCTAAAAATACGTAAATAAGCAACAATGCATTGTTGTAGAACAAATTTGATTACTTCAAATGACACAAACTTCAAATGTAGACACGCGCCGTCACAGACTTCAACGACCAAAGAGAGTTTAAATTCACGGAACTAAAGCTCTCGAAGAGAAATATTTTCCCCCGTTTTCTTTACATTCTTCACTCATACTCCGTACCTATTGATAGTAGCGTAATGTTATATACCCTATAGCCTTCCTCGATAAATGGAGTATCCAACAAAAAAATAATCTTTCCTATCGGTCCAGTAGTTTCCGAGATCCTAGCGTTCAAACAAACAAACTCTTCAGCTTTATAATATTAGTATAGATTTCACTAATGTTATCGTTGTTCTTAAAACATATAGACTATTAGGAGACTAGGAAATTTTATTTTCTTTTCTAAGGCGTCCAGATATTATTTTCTTTTTATCAAGAATAGTTACGCACTTGACGGCCATCTCGACTGATGTTTAGCGATGATGCAGTCTATAATGAAGCATGATGGAGCTTACTTACAATGAAACGATTAATTATTTGTTATTTAATATGAACTTTATTCCATAGTCATATAGCTCAAATTGGCTTAACATTTTAGTTAGAAAACGTTTGTATGGGAAACCACTTTTTTTAATATGAACTTTATTTCATAGCAATAAAGCTCAAATTGCCTTAACATTTTGGTTAGAAAACGTTTGTATGGGAAAAAGAAAAGGGCTGTTTTTAGGGTTTTCCCGGCAATTAGTCGATTTTTTCTCGCCGTAAAAACCATCCTTGGACTTCAACAAATATTAAAAAAAAAGAATTGTCCAAATCGGTCCAGGTGTTGTTGAGTGATGCGCTTACTAACACATTTCGCTATTCATTTTTATATTATAAGAAGACAGAAGAAGATAAAATATATTGTTGTCATATCTCAATCCTAAATCGCTCTAGGCTACGTCATTGACTAGATTGTACCTACCTAATATCAGTTCTAAGCCACAATTTCTCAGTGATAATAATCTCAAATTGAACTATCCCTCCGATGATTATTATACAATGAATTGTTGACCGCAAATTGGTTAGTTGGTCAGTCTGGGCAAACTAGTTTAGTTCTGAATATCACTATCTATGATCTATGGTAATAACTACTACCTATTTATTTTTTTACTAAAGTCATAATAAGGAATTATTAGTATTTATGTTATGTTTATAACGAATAAACTAAAAAAGAACTGAACTGATCTGATATTAGTAGTGGTAGGACTTTTGGCAGAGTCCACCTGGGGAAGGACCACACCTTTGCCAGTTATTCTACCCTCAAGCAGAAACGTGCAAACATTACTGTGTTCCGGTTTGAAGGGCAATGTTTCCAGAGAAATTAGAGGGATTCGAGATATAACAACTTAGATCTCTGGGTGACGAGCGGAATGCAGTAATGATTTCGACTTTTCACGTTCCAATAGCTGCGTGTCACTGTGCTGTTATGTGGCAGGCGTGTTGCTTACCATCAGGCACATGCCCTGCTCGTCTCGTAACTCTTTATTTAAAAAAAAAAAAAATTATATAGCTGTTAGATTGCTACATTATTAATGACCAGCGGTCCACCCGGCTTTGCCCGTGCTACGTAATACATATTTTATATCACTCTGGGACAGTGTGCATTTACAACGCTGAAAGAATTTTTAAATTATGTCCAATAGCTCCTGAGATTGGAACGTTCAAACAAAAACCTCTTCAGCTTTATCCTATTAGTATACTCGTAGATTCCTGGGTAATAATAGGTTATAATTTAATTCTTATAAATAAATAATAAATAAATAAATATTGGTGGATAATTCACACACAACAACATCTGACCCCAAACTAACCAAAGCTTAATAATCAAACATAATCTTAATCGATTATGTTTGATTATTTTATAAAATAGCATGGCATTATAAAAGGTATGCGTATAGCATACTGATATACTGAACAACCGAAACTCGCAAAACTACATACAATATTTTTCTAAACTTTTCTAATACAATTCCAAAGAGCGCCATTATGAAATTAAGACATAACCGTACGTACATACATAACGTTTTGAAATCTGAATCTGAAATTTTTGATTGAAACCAATAAATATCAATATTGAAATGCCTTTATTTATAACGTGATATTAAATCTGTACTTAACAACAGATTATAAGCGTGATAACTTTTCGATAACGCGCTATAAAATTATCCGGCTGGTTCGCCCGCACGACGCGACTCTCAGGCGCAAACATAGTTACCTGCATCCAATTAGTTCGGCGCAGCTAAATTGTAAATCCATGTGTCGACGACCTACCCGCGCTTCAGGGTTCGCACTGTCTAGGGCTCCTGCCACATTTAAACACCTACAAATGACATTCAAAATTCATACGAAATGCAGGGAAATAAAACGCAATTTTCGATACACTGACGATCGGAATAACGCGTCATTACCAATCCCGAGCCACGATATCAGTATGTCCATAAATTGTGCCTTATTTCCATGCATTTCGTATGAAATTTGAATGGAATGGGAAACCCATGCGATGCCCGCGCCCGACGTCAATAGATGTTTTATTTTTAACTTTTATAGATTTACACTTGACCACCGTCTCGCCTGATGTTAAGCGACGATACGGTCTACGATGGATGGGTACAACGGTGCTATCATCTGCGTACCCAAAGATACCGGGCTTCAACAGATCGTTGATATGTAGCAGAAAGAGCGTCGCAGAGAGTACCGACCCTTGAGGGACTCCGGCATTGATAGCCATTTGATCCGACGAGCAGCCATCAATGACGACTCGTATGGATCGATCCCTCAAGAAGTCCGAAATCCACATAATGTGGCTAAGCTAAGACAACGGTAGGTAGTAAGTATGTAGTAAAATTATTGAACTGCATTGCTTTTGTACAATGACAATGGTTGACGATTGTAGATTACGACAGAGGCGCCAATCATCAACGGTCCTGAATGATTATCGAAACTTTGTAAGACTGTCACTCAATGCTTAGCCAATGTGAATAATTAGGGCCTTGAATTACTCCTTTTTAAAAAATCATATATTCTAGAAGTAGCAACATGAACTGCACTGTGTTCGTCATCCAGAGATATAAGAAGATTTATCTCTATGCCCTGTAATTTTTCTGGCAACATTGTCCTTCAAACCGAACACAGTTGACGTTTGCACATTATTGTTTGACGATAGAATAACTGGAAAAGGTGATACTTCCCCAGGTGGATTCTGCAAAGAGTTCTGTCACTACGATATAATTCACAAAGGCACACGACACACGCACGTGGACGTGGCTACTTGAGTATAAAATAACGGTGTGGCTTTTTTCCAGACGGACTCAACAAAAAACAAAGAAAACACCTACCTCTTTACACTTCACATTTGCATTCTTTTAAACGTGTAAAAATGCTAATGACCTTAATTTCATTGTACTCACAAGTTGTGAAAATGTCAAAGTAACTGAAGACTTTAGAATGAGTAGGTAATAAAACAGGTGTATTACAAAAAACGGTAAAAAATAAATGGTATGCCATTTATGTTTCAACTTTACCGTAATATCCATAGATTTCCAAGTTTTTTGTTTGCTTAGCAAAAAATTCGTAAACATTGTCCTTCATACCGGAACACAGTAATGTTTGCATTACTGCTTGGCGGTAGAATAACTGGCAAAGGTGTGGTACTTCCCCAGGCGGACTCTGCTAAGGTAGGACCCTTAGCAGAGTCACTACAAAAAGTACATGGTAAAGTTGAAGCATTATATCTTTGACTAGCGGCCCGCTCCGGCTTCGCTCGAATAATAACCTAGATATCAACTGCAGCGCCATCTGCCGGGCTGATTTGTGAATCTAAACCTTCCAGGGCCCTACCCAAACGTATACAAAAAAATATCATTCAAATCGGTCCAGCCGTTTAGGAGGAGTTCAATGACAACGAAAAGTGGCTTTGATTTTTATATATAATTATAGATAATAATGAGTTTTGCAAAGTCGCGTAGTAAATGATTTTGTTCTATCATCAATAGTTTTCGCAGCGCACGCGACGTAAGGAATTTTTCAGGTCATTTTTTTACACCTTATGTTACATTATTGGAGTTTTAGTAAGGATCCCTAATTTTTTTTTAAATATGATATAGCCTATGTTACTCGGGAATAATGTAGCTTTCCAAAGGTGAAAGAATTTTTGAAATCGTTCCAGTAGTTTCGGAGCCTATTCATTACAAACAAACAAACAAATCTTTCCTCTTTATAATATTAGTATAGATAATACCTGAGTTTAATTTGATCTTCATTGATTTTTTTGTCTTTTTTTGTTTGCCAAATACGAGTTTTGCATCAACACTGACTTTAACAATGAAGAAAAACGTCGTGATGAAACCTGCACGGTTAAAAAAAAAACATCTTTCGGCGACATACGCACTTATCTAGCATGGTGGATTATGGCCTGCCTCCATCCTTGTGAGATAAGGACTCTCGAGTCTCAATAGTGAAAAGATAAACTGCTTATGATGATCTCAATGTATGTCGAGAATGTAAGAAAATTCTTTCGCGACATACATCGAGACACGAAAAACCGCTTCATCATTAAGGATAATCCCATCACCCTCTATGAATAAAGATCCTATTTTTGGAAAACGCTATATTTACTTGTTAAAGTGGTCCTTCAGATTACGTTGGTCAGAAATTTTGGGAACAATATGTAACCCAAAGAAACTTATATTATTATGGTGTTTCACCTAATCTGCCAAGATTTGAATATTAGCAAAATAATTTCGGCTGCAATTAGTCTAGAGTCTAATAGAACAACAATATATTCCAAAGTAAAAAAACACAAGTATGTCTAATTACCAAAAAAGTTGAATTTCTTTCATTTTAAATTATAGTTTAAAGGTACAAGTTCGCGCGGAGACCGCGACGCGAGACCGCGACACGAGACCGCGACCGGAGACCAAGACAGGCACTTGACACTATGGAATTGTATGGGCGCCAGTTCGCGCCGCGACCGCGACCGCGACCTGTCTCGGTCTCCTGTCGCGGTCTCGGCGCGAACTGGCGTCCATACAATTCTATAGTGTCGAGTGCCTGTCGCGGTCTCCGGTCTCCGGCGAACTTGTACCTTTACACTTGGCCGCCCCGCCTGATGCTAAGCGACGATGTGGTCTACGATGGATCGTGCTTACCTAGAAAAAAAACAGATTCACATAGGGAAAAACCCACTCAGGCATGCCACACAGCCTAGACGTTCTCAACACAAATACTGAGTCAAATATCTTCGAGTCTTTAGAACGTAAACCATGAAACGAAGTCACTTTATCGAGCTACGAGCAGTCCGATAGAAAAAAGGGCAAGGTGGAATTAGATCATGTCTTTATGTCTGTTTGTTTGTCTTATGTATGGTCCATTTGTTACTTTAACTAACTTAATAATTTCTACTCTTGTAAAACATGTTGCTTATTACTTTATATTTAGCTGGGGCCTCAATTTTACCCGCGTGAGGTTTCTATGTATCATAAGTGTATATTTACAATTATATAAGTATTTGTAGCGCCCGCGGCCTTACTCGTTATTTTACAATGTCTCCGGTAGAGTAAAATTTAAATGGTAACGAGCCTATACATTTTGCATTGTGTAAAAACTGTCAACCAATATTATATAAAAAAGTATATTTGCTTGTGGCAAAATGTGAATAGTTACTTTAAACGTGATGTAACTCTAGCGACAGCCCTGCGTGGGCGTTCACTGACATAACGCGACACTGACATAACGTTTCACTTTACACGAAACACATTGTCGAACTGATTTTCTCCACTCCAGAAGAATGTAATATGGTGTTGGGCATACTGACTAACTTATTATTTTTGTTGTGTGAAAAAATTGTGGACCAATATTTATTTGTAAATGACAAAATGTGAATAGTACTTCAAACATGATGTAACTCTAGCGACAGCCCTGCGTTGGCGTTTCACTGAAACAACGCGGCATGGCGCATGCCGTTTCACTTTGCACGAAACACAGTAACGAACTGAATTTCACTACTCCAGAAGAATATTATGGTGATGGAAACACTGACAAACCTAATAATTACTTTTTGTTGTGTGCGAAAAATCGTAGACCAATATTTATTTGTTTATGGCAAAATGTAAATAGTTACTTGAAACATGATGTAACTCTAGCGACAGCCCTGCGTGGGCGTTCACTGACATGACGCGACACTGACATAACGTTTCACTTTACACGAAACACATTGTCGAACTGATTTTCTCCACTCCAGAAGAATGTAATATGGTGTTGGGCATACTGACTAACTTATTATTCTTGTTGTGTGAAAAAATTGTGGACCAATATTTATTTGTAAATGGCAAAATGTGAATAGTACTTCAAACATGATGTAACTCTAGCGACAACCCTGCGTGGGCGTTCACTGACATAACGTGACATGGCGCATGACGTTTCACTTTGCACGAAACACAGTGTCGAACTTAGTCTCGTCACTCGAGAAGCTTTACTCAAACAAAATAAATTAATAACAAGACTTCTCCGCTGCCACATCGTATTTGTCTTCCCTGATGAGCATGGAATCTGGCTCGTGTAAATATTAGAAAATTTGATTCTGTCAAACTTTTATCGTGGAGCTTCCTCTTTAGAAAGGTTCAATATTTACTTGGCGCGGTCTTGTTCAAGATTTATACAATACTTTAGTAGGTACAGTTTGTTACGAGCTTAATATATGTAATAGGTAAATTTAAGTTAAAGTTAAAAAAATATAAATAATTCCGATATGTTTAGAATAATAAAATGATTAGTTAGGAATACCATTTACAGCGACTTTACAAGAACGGCAACTGCGCGGTAATACCGCTGCGGGTGCTACTAGTTAAATAATAATGAGAGTTCAAATCGCAAGAATTTAATACCTACATATAGTCTTTATTGATCACTACACAAAAATACACAAACAACAATTAATTAAGTCGGCAATCACTATTTATTTTATGTACCGCTACTCACCTTTAAATGTACTTTTAGTATATCTCAGTTTCCACCAAATAATCACCTGAGTTGCAATTTAAAGTGATTTATATGGACCCTGTAGAAAAGCATATTGTTACCTAAATATATCGGGTTAAGTTCGGGCTAGGCTTGATAAAGTGTCTTTTACGTCCAAAGTTAGGTTATAAAGCACCTTGATTTAGACCTTTACGAGTCAGATATTAGAAGTTGCGTACGTTAAACTCGGTATGCGGTCCTATGAGGTCGTAAACATTGGATTATTTGAACGACAGTTTAAATTTAGCCTCAAGATAACGCATGCGAACTAAAACGAGAATTTAATTGGCTAAGTTTATTTACAAAAATTAGAAGTCAACATTATATAGATGTGAGTTTTATAAGTTAGCGTAATGCCGCTAACATATACACGGTGAATGACAACACCGTCAGGAAACCGACATTTTCAACCGAATTTTTCAGGTCATGTGTCATCTACCAACTCGCACAAGGCCGGCGTGGTGGATTATGGCCTAGGCTCTCTCCTTGCGAGAGAAGGCCCAGCTTTGGTATATTTTAGTGGACTGCTTATGCTATGTGAGTTTGGATTTTTGGATTCTCGTTATGCTATCACGTCGGAATGATTGAACGAATCGAGTTGAAACTAGATAGTTGATACGTACGTTATAGTCTAGAATAGCACGCTGTATGAGAACTTAATGGATCAAACAGATATTTGGAACTCAGTAAGATTGTAGTCTAAAATAGGCACATACGCTACTTTTTATCCTTTAGGTCTACAGCGAATAGTCATTTTCTGAATTCTACGGGACAAAGGGAGCAAATACTAATAATTTCTAGCTTCTTTTGCATAAGTGTTATGTGTAATAAAAGTGGCCAAGGACGAGTTGGACTCGCCCATGCAGGGTACCATCATAGTAGCAAATAGCATAATATAAAAAATCTTGTAGTTCGTTGTAACTTTGATCGAAGTTTGAATAATAACTGGACGTCTACTCTCTTTCTACGGAAACGTAATTTCGAAATAAACTCGCGACTTTCTAACTCTGATTCTACTTCGATCCGTCGTTTTGCCCGTTTAAAAGTTCTAAGTCTAGTCTAATTAGAGCAGGGATGCACAGACTTATTAAGACTAGGGGCCACTCGGGCAAATCTTGAACTGATGACGGGCCGCCAGAAGTATAGGTAATGTTATTAATTTTAAGCGTCGCACTTTTTTTATATTTGGCTCAAATTTACTTGTAGCAGCACGTAAAACTGCTTCCAAACTTTCATTTGCAAGGCGGTTTCGATTTTTGTTTTATTATTATTTAGTATTGAAAAAGTTTGTTTACATATATAGGTAGAACCAAATTCAAACATATTTTTTTTGGTTTTATTCTGGAATAGAACTCAATATTTTTCGAATGTACGAGAGTATTATTTTTGCTGTCGGCGGGCCACCAGTATACCACCGGCGGGCCGCATGCGGCCCGCGGGCCGCGGTCTGTGCATCCCTGAATTAGAGTATGCTTAGAACATTTAAATGTCAAACAATGTTGTATCAGACGAAACGAAGTAGAACGAGAGCAGGAAAGTCGCGAGTTTTTTTTCGAAATTACGCTTTCGTTGAAATAGAGTAGACGTCTTGTATTTATGACAATTACAAAAAAACTGCTTACTGTATATGAGTAGATCTTGTTCGGACTAACTTTCGGTGGAAGTTTGCATGGTAATGTACTAATATACATATATCATAATATTTTTTTAGTTTTGTCTATCTCTTATTTTGGAAGTTAATTTTACCACTTTAGAAGAGTCTCGCACAAACTATTAAGTTTAGAAAAAAATTGTGTTACAAACCTCAATATAATTTTTAGAGACCTATCCATAGATACGCCACACGTAAGGTTTTGATGATTTTTTTGTTTATTTCAGGTCTAAGGATGGGGCTCCTCCAAAATTAATAGTTTTATTTTCTATTTTTGTGTGAAAATCTTAATGCGGTTTACAGAATACATCTACCTTCCAAGTTTCAACAGTATAGTTCTTTTATAGTTTCGGAAAAATGTGGCTGTGACATACGGACGGACAAACAGACATACATGACGAATTTATAAGGGTGCCGTTTTTTGCCATTTGGCTACGGAACCCTAAAAATGTATTAAAATTGTACATCGGTATCTACAAAATGAACCTTCCGGCAAACGATTTTAAAGATGTCTGTGGCAATTTGAAAATTGTATAAAATTTGTGTGACATAAAAGGAAAAACTAATTTGATAAATTAATATTTTTTTGTAACATATTGATGAGCGCAGTGCAGTGCTAGGTAAAATTTGGACTCTTTAGTTCCAATAGCTGTGCATCACTGCATCGACTGATAAAAAGTGTTCAAATATATCCAATGAAATAGCAGTTAGTTAGAAAATGCAATTAAATTAGTTTAATTCATACTCTCCACCTTCAAATAGCTGCAAGGCACTATGTCTTTATGGGCAAGCATGTTGCTTACCATCAGGCAGATGACCTGCTCGTAACATTAAAAAAAATGCCCAATGATAATTAACTTTCCTCCCCATGAAGGCACATTGCCTCGAGGCTATTTAAACACGGAGAGTACAAAAATACTGATTTAATGTTTATGATATCCATTGCTTATTCATTGGCTCTATTTAAATACTGTTTTCTATTTAATTAACATTTCTGTTTTTGTAGGAAAAGTAAAATTTACCTGGATAAATAAGAACTAAGAGCAACAGGAATAAAACGAGGAAAAACATAACTCTCTATCAGATTAAAGATCCATTCGTAAGTATTAAATAATTCTCATTTAAAAGGTTCTTTGTTGTTTCATCTGCGCGTATTGTTGACGTGTTTCTATAGAAAATCACTCATTAGTTCGAGTACTCATTTATTCAAGTAGCATTGATGTTTGCAAGAGCATTTGTTCGACGAGAAAAGTCAGTTTTCTTTGTCTCGGGATTAAAGGTACATTGTTTCTGAGAAAACACATAAACGTTACCTACTTGGCTAATATTGTTAGCTGGCAATATAACGTAATATATTTAAGTATTTCCAGAGCAACGCTTACGTGGTGCTACTCGCCAAGGCTTTGCCCCGAAACCAACGTACAAGAGTGGTCTCACGTTTCCGTCATTTAGGTACAGTGGTACGGCAAAGGTTTAGTCGGCACCCACTCGTGATGTCGAGTTCAACATAACTTGTCCACCCCCTTAGGCGGCAGGATATGCGAATATGCATTTTTTATACATCATTATTTTAGTATATAGATATAGTTAATTTTCCAAATTATATAATTATAAGTATCTTTCACTTATTATTTGTACTTCCCCGTATTCTTTTTCTTCTTTTCTCCTTTTCCATACTGCGATTGCCTGGAAGAGATCGCTCTTAGCGATAAGGTCGCCAATTGCTACTTTGTTTTTTAAGTTTTTATTTAATTTTGTTGTTTTGTTTTCTAAATAAGTGCAATAAAGAGTTTATCTATCTATCTATCTATTTTACTTGATAGTTCTATTTTACTAGTTCATGTTCAGTTAATTAAGATTAAATAGTCACAAAGGAAATCGATAAAATTGTTCTAACTTTAAAAACTGAAAAGATTACAAAGCTAGAATTTTGATGTGTAATACAAATTATATTTATTAACTGCGCCCCGTTGTTTCACACGTGTCCTTCCCGATTCAGTTTCTCCGGGATGTAAATTTACCTATGCGTTATTCCAGACTAGTATCAAGGAATGTATAAAGTCATCCAGATCCCTTCATTAGTTTTTTGGGAGAAAGTGAAACAAACATCCATACATACTCACAAAGTTTAGCATTTATAATATTGCTAACAGCACCCTGCTCTTTTACCCACGTAATTCCCGTTCCCGTTATTTTTTTGGTATAAAAGTAGCAAATGTGTTCTTCCAGGCTAGAATCTAAATGTGTTCCAAATCGCATTCCGATCCGTTCACACGCTACAACGTGATTGAGCAACAAACATCCAACATTGACATTTATAACATAAATAGGTAATTCTAGTAATATTATACACATATATTAGGATACTAGCAGCCCCCCGCGGTGTTACCCACGAAGTTCCCGTTGTTTTTCCGGGATAAAAAGTAGCTTATGTGTTATTCCAGACTATAATCTATCTGTGTTACAAATTTCAGCCCGATCCGTTCGTGCGTTAGGACGTGATTGAGCAACAAACATCCAAACATACAAACATCCATACATTGACATTTATAATATTATTACTAGGACTAGGATATAGGATGCTTTAGGACAAACCACTACAGAACCAAGTCAGGTGTATAATAGCTTTGACAAATTCGACCAACTTGACTATAGTAGGTGGATACCTAACAACTGAAAGTGACAATATGATGCTCGTTAATTTTGTCCGGACTTCGCTCTCGGTCCGAAGAGGTCGGGTGCTGAGAGTGAACTAACTGAACTCAGAAATATCCACAACTTATTTCCATGTCACAGTGAAACCTTGGCACACCTTGTTAGCACGATTTTATGTTACACTAGTAGTGTCCCGCGGTTTCATGCGTGTAGTTCCCGACCCCGTGGTTTTCCGGGGATAAAAAGTAGCTTATATGCTAATTCAGATTATTATCTATCTATGTGCCAAATTTCATTGAAATCCCTTCAGTAGCTATTACGTTAAAAAGTAACAAACATCCATTCATACTAACAATTTTTCAGGTTTATAATTTTTACGTTGTGGTCAGGTCATTGTTTAATTATCAATGCTAATTAACGATATATACTTTATGTAATCGGAGATTTAATTCGCAGATTTGTAAAACATCTGTTTCGAGTTGGAAAATCCTTAAGTTACTATAATACTAAACAGGTCAGGGTAGCGATTCTAAATGCGATTCCGAATGGTTCGGAATCGGAATGACAATCCCTGTCTCTGTCATGCTAAACAGATAAGACAAAGACCGAGAGATGAGATTCCGTGAATGGATTTAGAATCGTAGCGATGCTGGTCAAAAATGGGAGAAATGTGGGAATAAATGAATCAGGTCGAGGTCGAATTTAATCTTCGCAAAGATAACATTTGCACTGGTCTGAATTTAAATTGCGTTTTTAAGCAATATTAAAAACGTCAAGCTTTTATTTTTAAGCATAATTTGGAAAATTTCTAAGAAAGAAATTAATATAAGTACATAAAAATATATTAAACAGCGTTATGTACCGAAACGTAAAGTTTCGAACATGGACGTATAAAAAAGTCGGACTTAGTTTCGCTAAAACAAAAACTGTGTCTATAGAATCGGCGACATAATATGCACGTGTGCGGTGTCACATACAGACTGACACGCACATAAATATACACACATCAGTGTTCATGGTTTCGAACTAATCAATTGCAAAATTCTAAGCAACACTATTTTTGAGTACTTTTTTGCTTAGTTTAAAGGATATATATGGCAATTCATTGTAATTTTGCTATGCAAACTGTAACTCTATGCAAGTATAGTTATTTTGCCTAAAGGTAGGCAACCTTTAGGCAAAGTAACTATACTTGCATAGAGTTACATTGAAGCATAATACTAACATGTCACTTTATTTTACACGCCACTTACTTTCTAGTAAATACTTATCATATACCTATTATTATGCTTACAATAGATATTTTGGATGAATAATAAATAATTGGGTCACTTTTATGCTTCGGACTTGCCTCATCGCTCTGTTTCCTAGATAGAGCAAACGGCAAAAGGATTGACTTCTCTCTCATTGCGACAAAGTACTTAGTTGAGAGCATTATGTGGTAAGTCTCTGATATGTACATAGTTAGGGAAATGCTGCCGTAATACGACCCAAGCCCCGATGGGATCTTTTTACGAATTTGTAGTTCTGTTAATGAATGCAAAATACGTATCATACTAATTATTCAAGTGTTTCTCTTTAAATCTAAATAATAAGGAGCTTATAATAACGTAGCTGTTTTTTTTTTCAGTTTTACCTGCGCAGTTCACGTTTCCGTTACTTTTCCGCGATTGAGAGTCTGAGTTAGTAGAGTTAGAGCGAGTAAGAGTTCTCATAAGGAGATAGTTTAGGTTGTATTAGTGTAGAGAACTACGCTGGCCCAATACGGGGTTGACAAATAATTCATGACCTCGAGAGATTCGAAAACATGCTAGTAATTTTTTTTTAAACGTTTATATACACAAATAAATAAACTAATACACTCACAATGTTTTTCTTCACCGTTAGAGCCAGTGGAGATGACAAACTTTCACATCTGAACTAGGACAAATACTCATTAGTGTGGGTGGTTGGATATCATACCTCACAATTACGAATCGCACGTAAAAAAAACATAAACAGAATGTATTACGGCTTCGATAGATCCATTTCTAATAATGTAATTTACGTAACATTTAAATTATATTCTTAAATTAAACCCCTTCGAAGAAAAGTGGCCCTCTACTTTAGCTGAAGTGAGTTTAATTAAACAATTTAATTTAACAGCGAATTAAGGCTTCAAAGGAAGTGTGCGTGTAAACGAAAACAAAGAAAAGGGAATTAGGAATAAATTAAATGTAACGTTTTACAGAACACGGTAAACAGCATAATGTAATAACGAATTATAATATTAATATTTGCTTGATTAAATATTTTTATTTCGTTGTGCTTGATTTGGTTTTAAAAATTTCCTTGCATAAGTAATTGTTATTTAAGATATAATCTAGTTGTTTTCAAGTTGATCCTGAACCGGATTATTTTAGGTCATCGCGATCCATCGCAAACCATACCGTCACTTACCATCAGGCGAGATGGATATCAAGCCCAATCCTATTATCAGTAAAAACTCTTTTAGTTCGTAATAAATTATTATGTAACGGCAAGGTTTAAAAAAAGTTGTTGAAGTTTTTAATCAATTTACGATTAAATTTTTATTGCTAATTTGTGGTGCAAATAACGTGTTTTTGTATCTATGAAAGGAAATTTCTCATTTGTATGTCTTGAGAAAACCAGTAGTACTTTGCAAGTGTGTTGCTACCCTGGCTTTCCTTGTGAGAGAAGGCCCCGTGTCCTGGCAGTGAGAACATAAAGTGGACTGTTTATACCGTTTATGAAATCATAACACTCTTCCCTTTTAACAGTATTGAAACCTTCGGTCCTAGTTTTCGAGTATCCATAGAGACCGTTTCAACTCTCATCTGAATTTCAATCCTTAAAAGCTACCGGAGCCTCGCAATCGTTTTCCGAAAAAGGGACACTCACAATCACAATCGATGGAGATTAACAGAACGCATTGATCCGATGATACCGGCCGTTGTGAATCCAATCTGGGCAAATTGTGCCTGTTCGTTCTCTACCCGATTGTACCTGTATATACCTTCTATATAGGGAAACGCATATATACAGTGAGCTGGATTGGCGCTTATTACATTGACGTAGAAACACGATGGCTTTGTACTATTTAGGTTGAAAATTACCTTTAAAAGATTAGCTTAAGGCTTGAAGCAGCAGTCAGTGGTTGGATAACAAAAGGCGGTGAGTAGAAGATACCTTGTCTTTATTTTTTTATGCTATACAGTGACGAGACGAGCAGGATATAAATTAATATGCCCGGTGGTAAGCAACACGCTTTCTTATAAGAGCTCTAGCACTGCACTGCCTGTTTTGCTTTTTCGAACTTTAATTTGTTGCAGAGAAGAAAAGCTTTTTTTTTATTTTTTTAAATAAAGTGTGACGAGACGAGTAGGTCATGTGCCTGATGGTAAGCAACGTGCCTGCCACATAACAGCACAGTGACACGCAGCTATCGGAACATGAAGAATCCCAAATCATTACCTAGCACTGCACTGCGCTCGTCACCCAGAGATCTGAGATGTTATAACTCTAAGCCCTGTAATTTCTCTAGAAACATTGCACTTCGAACCGGAACACAGTAATGTTTGCACATTACTGCTTGGCGATAGAATAACTGGCAAAGGTGTGGTACTTCCCCAGGCGGACTCTGCCAAGAGTCCTACCACTACAAAATCATGAAATTCCATTACCAAAATGCACACTCTTTGAAATATAGGAGAAAAATAACCGATAGTGAAGCAATTTTGCTATTAAACTTTATTCCGTAAATTAAACAGTCCAATAAAACAGTCTTCCACTAAACACTATATTTCTTCGAGAGAAACTGAGAGGACTGGACAAAGGTGATAATTTCTTATCACAAGGTAATACAATCTAGCTCCGAACACCTTCAATCTCAACCAAGTCTAAGTTAAGGTGTCTCGCCACCGTCTAGCTAATTTAATCTGCAGAATTATTCGTTTACGACGCGACGGGCCGTTCCCGACACAGCCATCTGACTACACACAGCCAATATTGAGAAATACTTCAATAGTTGCTCACGCAAAGTTCATTGAATGGTACATCATCATTCTTAGCTCTTTATCCTCCACTGCTGAGCATAGATCTATCTAAGTGTACGCCATTTGTCCCGATCCTTTTTTTATGTGGAAGACATGCATATACGTATAACTGCCGCCGCAACGACCCATGATCGACCCATGTACCTAACACCCATGGCACACCGTAAACATCTTGGAGGTCACCCAGTAAGTAGATGCCTGACGTACCCGCGTCTGGATAAGCTTGGTCTCTTGCAACGAATCTGGTCTATGGTATCACCACCTACCACATTTCAGCTGCTGAGGACAGGGACACCGCAATACCAGTACTCCTATTCCTCTGCAGCCCAATGGGGTTCGCTATCTCACGGTAGTGACCCCGTCAAAGCTGCGGTGAACTAGGAGAACAGCGTAGCAGAACTATCGTCAGTTCTTGTGGTCATCGGTGTGGGGGAAGAGCGTTTACGAATCGTCCGCCGTGCAGGGACACGGTTTGTTATGTAGGACTCGTCGCAACAAAGGGTGGTGCCCCCACTGAGAAAATCTCTACAGGTTTCTTCTGGTGTGACTTGATGGCAGAGTTGTGGGACCTCTCACGCATTCAACCGCAATCCTACCACTGTCGCCGCCTTTGCGGGCTCGTCTTGTAGGGTGACGGACCCCACAATTAGAGTAGAGTACTTTTCCAAGCGTAGATGTAAAAAATGTGTCATATGTCATCACCACTGGCTTCAATAGTGAAAGGAATCATCGTGTGGAATAAGACAGGTCCCAAGGAAACGTTTAGAGGGGATGCATCATACGCCTTAATTGACCATGGTATTGTGATTCTCTCATTATGAAGCCATGGGTGCCAGCAGTAGGAGCATTAAGTGCTATAACATGAATACCAAGATCTTAGACTTTTTTTTCCTTAAATCTGTTTAAATTCAAGACTAGCTTGTCCCATGTGATTACACACTAATTCCAACGTCGCAGTTGCCAACTTTAATAAAAAAGAGGCAATAAAAGGGTCCTAACAGATGCTTGTTTTACTTATATTGTTTAATCTATTTGAAAAATGGTCAATTCGTTTCGACAATTGTTATTGCTACAATCTAGACAGCAGTTAGGCTTTAATAACTTGTACAGTGTAATGTTATAAAAGCAATTTTAAAAGTATTAGCCATTTGGTGAGAAATGTAACGAACGGATTTACTATAAAAACTAACGTACTCTGTGTTCATGCTTATTTTAAAATACATTAAATGAGCATTGCTTAAAACTATCCCGGTTGCTTACTAACTTAGAGCATAGACAAACTTAGGCTAAGTTAGGTTTTGTTTAAAGAGACAAAATTAATGTATGTCAGGTATTTTTAAAAGAGGCAAAATCAGTGAGATTCTGAATAAAAATGCTGCTGCACTGTTTAAAAATAAGTCTTCAAAATATAAAAAAAAAATTAACAACACTGTACCCTTAACGGGCATGCCATATTAAGTGTTATACATACCAAACACATTATTAGTATACTTACTAAAATAATGTTAGATAGGTACTCATATTTCATGTTGTTAAAAAATCCCTCAAATCATAAAATGCCTTTGTTAGGAGCAATTTTTTTAGTTATCTTTTGAATAAATAAAATTTTTCGTAGATAGATCTATTCAGAAGTTTTATTTCAGAGATAAATAGATACGGTCATTTAGATAGATATGCGTACTCTTTATTGACACACCAAAAAAAGATAGGATAGACAAAAAAATTATAATCAATTTCAAACTATTTTGACAGCTGGTAGCATTTTCGCTGAAAGCGATTTCTTCCAAGCAACCGTAGGATGGAAAATAAAAAATACATGGGCAAATCAGAATACTGTTATTGCCCGTAAATTACACATTAGTTTTATTACTTATCGGATGTTTCCCATGGCTCTACGACGGAACGATTTCCCGATATTTCGATACAGTTTCATGCTTCATGTTCACTTGTAAACTAATCACGTATTCAAAAATGTAATGTATTATGACATTAAATTTAACAGCCATATTCCAAAACCTGATTCAAATTAATTTTACTTAATTGAGTTCGTTTAATGCAAGAAAGATGATAACGTAAATCATAAGATGACCAAAACTGAAGCATTGAGTTGTTGAACAATTCAGTTTAAATTCCACGAACACTCATTAAAATTCACTTTAATTGCGTTATGAAATATGGAGTAAAAAGTTCAACACAATATTATTTTTTATTTTTTTTATAGCATAGAGTGACGAGACGAGCAGGTCATGTGCCTGATGGTAAGCAACATGCCTGCCACATAACAGCACAGTAACATGCAGCTATTGGTACATGATAGTCCAAATCATTACCTAGCACTGCACTGCGCTCGTCACCCAGAGATCTAAGATATTATGTATCTAAGCCCTGTAATTTCTCTGGAATCATTGCCCTTCAAACCGGAACACAGTTATGTTTGCACATTACTGCTTGGCCGTAGAATATTTGGCAAAGGTGTGGTACTTCCCCAGGTGGACTCTGCTAAGAGTCCTACCACTACAAAATATAGATGTCGCAACCTAACCTAACCTTGACCAGCCATTCAACTAACTGCCGCTAGTTAAAAGGGGCCGTTCAGTAAACAGGTTAGGCTGTTTACTAAACAGCCTCTTTTAACTAGCGGCCTGAATAATATTCACCCGTATCGTTTATTACAACATTTAATAAAATGGTTGGTTAATGATTATGTCATTCATAGTACAGAGTGAACAAGTGACAATAATAAATAAAATCGCCCAAGTGCGAGTGGGACTCCCGCACGAAGGGTTCCGTACCATTAGCAAATAAACGGCGAAAACTTCTTTGGCTTTAATCCGAATTCCGTATACATAGACTATCGCAGTTTCCGCGGACAGGCTTTCATCAAAAAGTTTTACTAAAATTTTGATTTTACATTAAGATTCTAACAACGAATTCGATACTGCGTTTTAGGCTTCTAGTGGCGCCATCTAGTTTGCTTGGGACGGACTAATCGAGCAAGAAACGCTAAAAAGTCAAATTTGTTGTATGGGATAATTTAAATAATTATATAATTTAAATTATTTTATTTTATTATTAGTATTTGTCGTTATAGCAGCAATACATCCTCCGTGAAAATGTCAACTGTCTAGCTATCACCTTTCTTGAGATACAGCCTGGTGATCGACGGATGGACGGACGGACCGCCAAGTCTCAAAAATAGATTTCCGTTTTTACCCTTTGGGTACGGTACCCTAAAAAGATGAAACAACTGATATAAGAAATTGTTTATTTAAATTGGAATTATTAAACTAGATTCGGTTAGGTTAGGTTAGTTTATAAAACACCAAACATTTTGACATACATTTTGAATTCGGTTAAACGACGCTGTTTAGTTTGATCAAATGGCTGAATATCGTTCAGGCCGCTAGTAAAACGGCTATGTTTAATAAACAGGCTAGGATGTTAATTGAACGGCTGATTAAGCTAGCTGTCTGGAACATAGATACAAAGTAAAGTGGCGAAGAGTTTACAATTTAATCGCGAAGTTAGTTATTATCTCAGTGAATTAAACAATCCCGATTTGAGCCGTCGAAAGCCGGAGTATTACCATAACTAGATATCGTTAGCCGAAGTTGGCATAATTCCGTTTGGGAACATAATCTAACTTGACTCGGAGACAGCTCAGTGCGCTGAGTTTGGCTTGTAATTTACATACATTACAAGTTTTTGTATTCAATAGTGCTTCAAGGTACAGTATGGTACTTATACTGATTTTATAACCGTCGCGTTACATAATTTTATTTTCTGCGGTAAACAAAAACCGACTTTAATTAATAATTAAAACTCAGACACTTGACTATACCACGGTAATATTATCTACTAGCAGCGCCCCGCGGTGTCACCCGCGAAGTTCCCGTTGTTCCCGTTGCTTTCCGGGATAAAAAGTAGCATATGTGTTCTTACAGACTATAATCTATCTGTGTTCCAAATTTATCCGTTCATACGTTCGGACGTGATTGAGCAACAAACTTCAAAACATCCATACATTGACATTTATAATATTAAGTACCTGGGTGACCGTGCTTTGCTCGGTTTAAACACTGCGTATACTTAGATACCTACAGATAAAATTTCTCATAAAAGATTCTCATAAAAACTTAAATATAATATCAGAAATATATACAACGTGTTGGATTTACCCCCAACAATATTTTAACAGTCCATTCTAACACTGATGTAGACTTCATCACCCAAGATCTCTTTCCCCTCAGCACGGTAGATCACGAGATAATTCGAATCAAAGTTTGACGTAAAATTCCCACCAAATCACCAGCTTCAACCCTAAAGCTTGTACAGCAGACAAACGACCTTGCCACTGACGCCGCGACGTCGTACAAAAATCCGTGCGGAGATCTGGCCATTAGGGGTATGTCAAATGAAATAACAACCAAAAAAATAATTTTTTTTGGAAAAATTTTTTGAGCTTTCGTGCCTAATTTTCACATACATGATTCAAAACTTAATGTAGATGAACTACCATAAATATTGTTGCACCTTTTTGCAACACCTTGTATATTATAAAATAAAAAAGAGAATGAACTTGAAAAAAAAACCAAGCAGCCGTCTGGATTCGCACCCGGATCTATCGTTTTGTGACCACCCGTCTTCCCACCTGAGCTATTTAAATACTGACGCGCGTGGCGGCGAAATTTACCGTCGCATTCTAATGTCTAATGTAACGGTTTGTGATTGTCTAAAAACGCGCATAATATACGTTTCTTAAAAATGAAACCTAGCTAGATCGACTTATCGTCCCCGAAACCCCTTGCATACATAATTTCATGAAAATCGTTCGAGTCGTTTCTGAGATTTAGATTCTATATCTATATAGTTATATATACATATTTATATACAAGAATTGCTCGTTTAAAGGTATAAGATAGGATAGGATAGTAGGATAATACATATTACCGTGACTGTACATATTTCATAATTTTTATGAGATCTACTAATACGTCGTTTAAGTTAGGGTAGGCAAATATTATTTTTTTGTTGTTATTATAAAATCACCACACCGAGTTAGATAAAACTCATATGGGACCTCCTCTAAAATTTTATCGACCAAACAAAAAAGCATCATCAAAATCGATTCTCAATTGGCGGACCTATCGCGTAACGTAAATACAAAAATAACATACAACTGTATTGAGAACCTTCTTTTTTTAAGTCGGTTAAAAGCTGACTTAAGCAGCGCACTAAATGTTCCAACAACTGGGACTTGGAACTTTCTCCCCTCTCTCCAGTTTTCGTAAAGGAGGGTAGAAACTTTTTGCTTCACGTAGGTAATTAGGGCTCCCACACAAAACTGCGATGCGATGCGATGCGATGCGACGCCGCATAGGAGGAACTTGCGATGCGAATTGCTGCGATGCGATTTAGTGCGGCAAACTTGTTGGTTACTTATACTATATGTATTTGTATATGAAAAATGTTTTTGAAGTGAAAACTTCTTTAGGCGCGCCTAGACAGATTTTTCGTGGGCTGTGAATGGAATTCATTCGTCACGCTCGGGTATGATAAGAAAGCTTCGGGTGAACTCGGGACCATGGGTATTGGCTATCTAGAAATACGTCAGCCAATGGGAAATGCTGAAAGGGCGTGGACAGGCCATCATGGCATGGCCATCTAGAAACGCATCAGCCAATGGGAAATGCTGACACATTTCTAGATGGCCATGCCAAGATGGCGAGGCCACGCCCTCCGGTTACACCCGTGTAGTCTCCAAGGTAAGCTATCAAATTCTGAGTTTAAGTTTTCACTTCTATCGGCAGTTCCTATGACTGCCAATTTTTTTTTTATAGCGGGAAAGTTAAACCATAACTTCAACGGTAGTCAGCCGTGTTGGAAGTGTTTATCGGAAGCGTAACATGAATCACAAAAATATTGTTGCAATGCGGTTATTATTATAGTAGATCCAACTGTTTATTTTCTTTTTGACAGCACCAATAGAACGTAACTGCGTCATGTTACGCAAAAGTTCACGTTATACGGGATCAAGGAGCAAATTTAAACAGTTGTCATATTTTTAAAACCTCGCATTTAAAAGTGAACTTTTGCGTAACATGACGCAGTAACGTTCTATTGGTGCTGTCAAAAAGAAAATAAACGGTTGGATCTACTATAAATAGATGTGGAATAAAAAGAAGATTTTTTGTTAGAAGATTTTTTAGAAGATTAAGAAGAAGAAGGGAACTAGTTTACTCGCAAGTATTATGGGTTGAGAATAGAAAAAGACATTTTTTTATTATATTAGAATGAGCATATCTTCATTTGAAAAGCGTCTTTCTCTTCTTTTGTCTCAGAAGTGACTAAAATCTTGTCACCAAGTACGACGTAATATGGCAGGAATGCGCGATGCGATGCGAATTCGTAGTTTTGTGCCCTTTATAAATAGATAACTAAACCACCTGAAATTCACTTCCTTTCAATTCCCTTTGAAATTTTGAAATACCGCTTCAACTGAACTCAGTTCTGTACTGAACTCAGTTCTGTTCTGAACTGAACCTCTTACGTCAGTTACGTCATGAATGGAGTTCTGGACTACCCAGCCTAAATGTCTAAACATATACAAACGTAGATAACAATTTACTCTCATATTTTTTCCTAATAAATACTGTTAAACCAACATCCTACTAATATTATAAATCCGAAAGATTCGATGTTTGTTGGTCAATCACGTCAAAACAGCAGAACGGATCGGGTCAAAATTTGGAAAATAAATAGTTTAAGTCGGGTAAAGGTAAGTTTAAGTTTAAGTAAGTTTAAAGTAAAAAAAAAATTGCACTTAGGCTACCTACTTTTTCATTGCGAAAAAATAACTGTAAAGGAAACTACGCGGATATTAAAAAAATATTGGGAGTTACATAGCACTGCACTCCTCTCGTCATCCAGAGATCTAAGATATTATATCTCCAAGCCCTGTAATTAATCTGAAAACATTTTACCCTTAAAAATTAACGATGTTCAATTGTTTCACCTGTCAATAGCAAACGTCCAAGGCTTTCAAGTGAGTATTTTAGCTCGGCTCGTTCACGTAACGGTCCCGTTACGGTCTGACAACTCACCCCGGCGAGTGCATTACTGCAGACTCTGACAGATGTAGAGTCACAGATTAAACAAGTTAAGGCCTGTTTTCATTTTGATTACTGCGAGTGCGAGTGAGTAGTGCCGGTGTTGAGTTATTAGTTATTAACACGTGTGGACAACGATTGATTAATGCGAGTGTGTAGTAACTTGGGTAGTGAAGTGATTAGAAGCGCGTTCTATTTTTTTGCGAGTAGTCTCCTCCCGCGCGTTTTTCCTTCCCCCTCACTCGCAGTTTGCCTGCTAGTAAACAGCAGCGTTGCCATGTATACAGATTTCTCCGTATTTATACAGATTTTTAATGTGCGATACTGATTAGCATTGGATACAGATATGTTTATAGGGTTATTGGTAATTAGCCTGCATTCTTTTATGGGGATGTTAAGTACATTAAATACGTAATTATTTTTTTATACAGTTTTTAAAAATTCGTAAAGTTATTTTTTCCCATATTGGTATAAAAGAAAAGTGTATTTTCCGGTCTAAAAGCATCGTAACTCTTCGTAACAAGAACACGCGTAGGTACTCTTTAGCGCTTTACGATAATTATTAGCGTACAATGAAATGTTCAGTTTAATTTTTTTAAATACATATATGTCGGAAAAGGCTAGTGTCGTGTTGGTTCTTATTTGCGTTCATAACATTAAGTAAAGTACATTAATTTTTTTTTTCTCTTAAATGTTATCGAATTTGTTACACCTTTCTACGATTTAAAAACTTAACTTGTAAAAGTCATGAATACTAAAATAACTGAATTGACCAATCATTGTGTTTCCTGCTTACATCTGACCCTGATTACTTGCGGGCCGATGGCTGGCAACTCAATAAACGAAACACAGCTACTATACAGAATTGGACAGTACTCGCACTACACACCTGCAATAATCAATCGCGATTTCTTGCTCGCACACGCACTCTCAATCGCACTACTCAAAATGCAAACCGGCCTTTAGACGGGACAACGCGCCAGACAAGGAGCTTTCAGACAGGATCAATTGTATTATTGATCTCAAAGAGACATGCTAGAGTGAGCGGAGTGTTTGAGGCAGAATCAGAATCAGTTATTTTTTATGGCGTAGGCACCCAGGTTAGGTTCCTAAATGACGGACTCTAAAACTAATGTAATGGACAGTGAAACACTGGTATGTACATGTCATCGTAAAATTAAAAATACTGGCGTCGTGGCTTACGGCGTAGTAACTCTGCCTGCAAAGCCGAGAGTAGTGGGTTCGATACCCACCCAGTCCAAATATTTATGTGATGAATTTAAATATTTGTACTGTATCTGAGTGTTTCAATGTATAATAACTATGTTTTAAAAACTATATAAGTAACATATCAGCTATCTGCCCACCATAGTACAAGCTTTGCTTAATTTGGGGCCAGATGGTGTTGTGTGTGAATTGTCCACCAATATTTATTTATTTATTTTATTTAATACAAGAGGCGGAGTGTTTGAGGCACACAGATGCTAGAGTTCTAAATCACGGGCTAAAAAACTATCAGTGGACTGTTAAACACCGGTACGTATTTGTCACATTAAAATTAAAATTTCGTCAGTTGTATAACACGTCAAATTATAATACTACGGTTAGTTAGATTAGGTTAAGGCCGATTTACATCAGACGAGCGAATGCTCATTCTATCCCCAATGTATCAAATTCATTTGGTGTAAACAAACGTAGAACATTATTTCGTTGTTTTGTTTGCGTTCGCAAAGATTCTATGGAATATTTAATATGAAAAACGCTAAGAACGATCTTTCATTTATACTAAAAGGTCGAGAAAGAATGCTCTTGTTCCAGCTCTAACTCTATGTTCGTTCAGTTTAAATCGGCCTTTAGTTTATGATATAATGTTGTTAGATTGTAATCTGGCTGTATTTGCAATTTTACGGTAAATATTTAGTGGTAGGTATGTTAATGATACTGGTATACATTTATTTATATTGGTATACCGGTGTGAGTGAAATATTTGTAAAGATAGAGGTGACTTTTTAATGGTACTCTTTGCCTAGTCAACCTAGAGAAGAGCCACGCCTTTGCCAGTTATTCTATCAAAAAGTAACATGATGTAATGTTAATAGGCAGGCGTGATGCGCACCATCAGACGCATGTTTTGGTTGTCCCGTCAGTCACTATATAAAAATAAATAAATACATACTTATATAGTTTTAAATACATACTTATTATACATAGAAACACCCTAATATTATATCATACTAAGTCAATGTTTGTTGCTCCATCACGTCGTAACGTATAAACGGATCTGGTTGAAACTCTGAGACAGTTAGATTTTAGTCTGGTAGAACACAGAGGCTACTTGTTATCCCGTGAAAATAACGGCAAAGGGATACTTCCGAGGGCACAGTGCAAGTGCATAGTTTCTAAGATATCGGCCAATTACGTTTTTTCAAGATGGCGCTTGAAACTCCACCTGGATCTGTCAGCATTTTGTGATTTTATGCTCAGTAAATGATCCTAAACCTTAAAAAAATGGATCGAAAATTTAGTGCAAAGTTAAATTCTATTATTACTGGCCTATTACAATATAGGTACCTACAATACAGCAGTTATTCTTCACTAGTAGCGCCTCGCGATATTATAACTGCGTAGTTCCCGTTCCCGTTATTTACAATACAATACAGAACATAGCCAGGAATATATTTATATATATAGCCTATATATATTTCAGGCTATGTTCTGTGTTCCAAATTTCATCCCGATCTGGACGTCTAAGTAATCTCTTTCTACGAAAAACCTAATTTCGAAATAAACTCAGGACTTTCCTACTCCGGTTCTACTTCAATCCGTCGATTCTTCCGTTTAAATGTTCTAATCTTCCTCTAATTTAGAGTAGCCTTTGATCATTTAAACGTCAAACAACGTTTGATCGAACGAAACGAAATAGAATCGGAGTAGAAAAGTCACGAGCTTATTTCGAAGTTACGTTTTTCGTAGAAAGAGATCAGACGTACTGTTCAAACGTTCCAACATGATTTACAACAAACATCCAAAGTTTCGCATTTATTACATAGCAAATTAGCAGGGCATACGGTCTTGTACCACTTGTACTTAGACTGCAAGTTGTGACGAGCATTGTTGACACTAGATGCTGCAAAACTTGTAATGATTCTCGTGCAGTTCGGTGCAAAAACAGGACGCGCTGAGTTACGTATGCGACGAAATTTATGCATGGTATAAAGTTGCGGAGTAATATAAGTTTTAATTTATTATAATGTTTCACGAAGAATAACAAGGCGTGTGAAGTCAACGACTTTTCTCAAGCTACAGCTCGCAATGTTACTTGAAATTAGAAATAAGTATAAATAATAAATAAATATTAGCAGACATTTCTCCCGCAAGGCCATGTTCATCGTACTATGGGAACCAAATGGACACTATAAATACTTTTATTTCCAAATACATATTTGACGTACATAGAAACACCCAGACATACCCTACTATCCTACTAATAATATTATAAATGTGAATGTATGGATGTTTGGATGTTTGTTGCTCAATCACGTCCTAACGTATGAACGGATCGGGCTGAAATTTGGAACACAGATAGATTATAGTCTGGAAGAACACATAGGCTACTTTTTATCTCGGAAAAACAACGGGAACAACGGAAACGGGAACTTCGCGGGTAACACCGCGGGGCGCTGCTAGTAATATATATTTGTATCCATCACCAAAAAAGTCCTATAAGATTATAGATTTGTACTTGACCGCCATCACAGCTGATGTTAAACGAAGATGCTGTTCCATGATGGAGCGATCTATCATAGAAGAAAACGATTCACTTTCTCACAAGACTTTACGATTTGTGTACAATTGTGCCTAAATCCTAAAGCATACGTATAATCTATCACAATACCGTTGCACCTATACAAACATACGTATAACCTACCATAAAATAATTGTAATAAAAAAAACATAAGTATATTCCCGTATATTACCTACCGTTCCAACTTCCAGAATTTACCAGTAACTGAGCAACTTCCTCACGTTTCGATCCAACATCTCAAGCTACCAGGAAACTCTTTGCAACGCCAATATTTTACGTCGAAAACCTTTTAAATCGTAAACATCAACAAGGAAAAACTCCCCTCACGGATTGAGTTATGAACTTTTTAACATGTGTGTATATTTCGATTGCAAAAAGTTCTTTAAGCAGGACGAGTACTTTGGCATTAAGTACTGTTGCATCGACTCAGTGACATTGCAAAGGGTAACCCAACGTAGAAGTAATTCACACTCAGCATGATTTACGACAGCTTAAAGGGTGATTGGGCTCTGATGTTAGGCCTACTAGGTGTATTGGAATATTAATTTTACTCACTACTATTTGTAAGGTAGAAGTAAAGGCCTGTTTTCATTTTGATTAGTGCGAGTGAGTAGTGCAGGTGTTGAGTGATTAGTAGCAAACACGTGTGAACACTGATTGATTATTGCGAGTGCATAGTAATCAGTCGCGATTACTCACTCGCACTCGCAATTGCACTCGCACTCGCACTCGCACTCCCACTTATCAAAATGCAAACCGGCCTTTAGCGACTGTTCGCAATTACTGTCCTTTGACAACTGACTGTCTCGGAAAGAATTCTAATCCTCTTCTTTATGTACATGTATATATGTGCGTGTACAAAGGGTAAGTGTACTTAAATTAGATTTTATAAGTAAACTAGCGGCCCGTTCCGGCTTCGCTCGGATTTCGTCATATAAGGACTATTAATCGAAAAAAAAAACTATCCTATCTCTCAAGTTGGAGCAGACTGCTCACGGTGTGCCAATATAGTTTAAAATCGGTTAAGTAGTTTAGGAATCCATCGCGGACAAACATCGTGACAGGAGATTTATATATATTAAGAAGATAAACGTTTTTATTATTATCGTAATGTCTCCTCATGTATTGTATGCTGGTCATACTTCTAACTCAGCCTTTCCCAAAGTGGGCGATAAAGACCCCTTGTGGGCGCTGCAGGCCTAAAGGGGGACGGTAAGAGACCCAGAAAAAAAATGAGAGTGTTGTGTAGAGACTTGGAGTCCGTTTTGTACTACCTACTTCGCTAATATATCTCACAATAATTAATTAATTTCATTTGAAGTCAAGAGGTTTTTAAAAAATGGGGGCGCCAAAAAATTATTTATTCTCAAAGTGGGCAGCAGACAAAATAAGTTTGGGAGCCCCTGTTCTAACATAATAGTGAACAGGGCGGCTTATGCTTACGAGAAGCAAACATTTAAAGTTTGACAAGTTACTAACTTTACAAATGAGAAAGATTAAATGTTGGTTGCTCGATCACGTCGGAACGTCTACAGGGATCGAGGAATTTTATCAGAATTTGAAATACAGCTAGAACATTGTCTGGAAAAATACATAGGTTATCCCAGAAAAAAATAACAAGAATTTCACGGGTAAAATTGCACGTGGCTATTTATAATTTATAGGTACTTAGATTGATTTCTTTCCAATTACAGATACAGAAAAACTTTATCCTGTAAGAGAAAAACATTGAACAAAAGTTCAACAATCCGTTAGCCAATAACCAGCATTTTTGGGATACACAAAACTGTGCAGCAAAACAGTCATTAAGCTGTTAAATGTCGGATAAAAACAGATGTTGGCTGGTTTTAACCAATTACATGCAGGCGTCTGCGTTCCATTATCTGCAGTTATTGGAGCTGTGGTTGGGATATAACACAAATTATTTAAACTATTCATGCTCATACGTGATTTTTGTCTTCCATACTTATACACAAAATAAATGGTGTCATTGGGAGCTTATTATTGACTTTCTATTTATTACCCGACTGAAAGAAGGGTTATGTTTTTCGCGCGTATCTTGTATGTTTGTAAATTTCTTTATTCCCACGTATCTTCCAAACGTCTGGACGGATTTTGACGATTCAGATATTGTTACATTTGTCTCAATTACCCAAGTGTCCTTAGATAGGTATTAAATAAAAAAAATCAATATAGCCGATTATTGAGGCAAAATTGTGAGTGGTTGAAAAAAAAAATGTTATCTAGCATATCGAGTAGGGTATCAAAATACAGAGAATTTAAAGAGCATTACAAATATGTAAATACGTTGTGTAGTTAAATGCCATTTGGAATAATTTCAAACATTTTAATTTAATCAACAGTGTTTTTCTTACGTGTTGTTTTTTAGTCGGGTTTTATTTTTTTTTAAATTATTCTTGTTATTGTTGACGTTATTTGAAACACCAAAGCTTTCGAAGACGAATTCGTCTTTTGGACTTAATTTGATGCCACATATGTACGTTGAATTTATTTCATTAATTTGACCCACTATGTGCTACCTATGAAATTTAATGTTTGAATCAAAACATTGCAAATACAACTTGGAATCAAATTGTGTCAGGTTATTAGCTTGGGTTTTTGGTTTTAAGTAAATATTTAATGACTCCTAAATGTTTATAAACAATTTATCAAACTGTTTTTTTTTTTCTTGTTTTTTTAATACCTAATTTTACACAGAATATGTGAAATACAGCTAACTTTCTTGTGATAGAACTGTTTGCCATAAAATCTACCGCCAAGCAGTACAAACTATACTGTGTTCTGGTTTAATAGGCAACGTTTCTAGAGAAATAACTGGACAATGATATAAATCACATTAAAATACCTCAAGGTGACGAGCACACAAGGTGCTAGATAGTAATTTGGATTCTTCATGTTCAAACACCTGCGTGGAACTTTGCTATAATGAGTTACCGTCAGACGCATGCATGATACACAGGCATTACATACGAATACAGATACATCAAATAGGAAATATCTCGCTTTGGACATTATACAGTTTTGTAATACAATCTATTTTAGTAACGGAGACCATTTCTCCATTTATTTAAGAAATGTGATACCATAGACATACTAGTTAAACGCAAAATACCTCTATTTTACTATCATTGGTTTTTCCCACGCTCTCGTGCAGTTACGGTAACATTTGTTTAGAAGATCCACTACCCACTGCCTTACGTATATCGTCACTCCATCGAATCTCAGGGCGTCCTACGCTACTTTAAATTATAGGGCAGTAGCTGGAGAAGGAAACCTAAGGATAGAGATGTTGCGTATCGTGGGAGAGACCATGTCCAGTAGTGGACTAAAATATGCTATAAACGATGTTTAATAACTTTAATTTTAAAAAAACCGACTGCAAGAAATCAACACACAAAACCATTGTGTAATACAATATACTATCTAAGGACACTTGGGAAGTTAAGGCGAATCTAACGATATCTTAATTGTCAAAATCCATCCAGCCGTTTGGAAGATACGTGGGAATAAAGAAATTTACAAACATACAAGACCCGCGCGAAAAACATAACCCTTCTTTCAGTCAGGTAAAAAAGCAAAACAACAAATAAAATACAGACACATAAAACAAAACAAACAGTCTATGTTTCTGTAGAATAACTGGTCATCACCATCATCAACAACAGCCCACTAAACGTTCCCACTGCTGGGACTCGGGGCCTTCTCTCGCAAGGAGAGAGTTAAGGCCATAATCCACCACGCTGGCCCAGTGCGGGTTGGCGGATGACACATGACTTCGAAAGATTCTAGGTACATGTCGGTTTCCTCACGGTGTTTTCCTTCACCGTTTTAAGTTAGCGGCGTTACGCACATGACTTCGAAAAGACAGTGGTGCGTGCGTGTGGGATTTGAACCCAGGGTCTCCGGATCGGCAGCCGCCGTTCTCCCGACTAAACCACCGTAACTTATGTAATATAACTTATGGAACTTATAACTTATGGAATAACTGGTAAAGGTGTTGTATTTCCTCAAGCGAACTCTGAAAGAGACCACTACATAAAATGTCTCCTACTTTAACTATTTCACGTCAAAATGTCGTTTTTAATTTAATTAATTTCAGCAAATTACACTGAATGTGATCGTTAAATACAGAATTTAAACGTAAATCATGTCGGACGAGTGGAAAAGTGAATATAAGCTGTAATTTCAGCGACACGTCTGGTTAAGTGTCACTTTTCAACACGCCCGCCGCGGCATTAGTTCTGAACTTTGAGCAGTTTATGAAATTCACGGGGACGAGCCTTAATTTATTATCCGAGCAATTGAATAGTTGTAAACTATTTTAACTCTGTGTACCTACATGTATTCTAAAGATAGTGGCTATGTATGGTTCTCTAATTGTAAACATGCTTGATCAAGAGCCCGACGACAACGACGACGAAAAAATTATACAGGTTAACAATTTGCATTTGTTAAGCATTAGCTCACCCCACGTTATATGACCTATAACCTGTGGCTTACCTAAGCTATTGAATATAAGATTTTAATGTGTTTTTCTTTCACAATATTTCACGCACTTTTTGACTTAAAAGAAAAGTGACCTAAATTACTCCTTACAAAAACAGACACTTAAATTTTGTATATATGTGTTGATGTGTAGGATATTTAAGCTATCATGGCTGTTTGCTGTTTACTACACTGTCCGTCTGTCTCCCGTGTGTTTGCCTGTGAAAGTGATCTAAAATATTTGATTAATGCTATGAAGGTATATTGTCTAATTTAACAGACATGAATACTACTCTTCAGCGTAACTACCACGCACTATCGCAAACTTATTAATATGTTAACGCAGCCTAGGTGACCGATTTTAAGATGGAACCCCCATCCTCTTAGGGATCTTGATCACCCAAGGTCACTCACCCTGGAGCCCACTCCATATTACCCACACCGTACTTTTTTGCACTTTTTATTATTTTAGTTTAGTAACTTCACAGACTCCGGGGTCTATGACCTTTGTCATTTGTTTTCTTTTATAGAGAACATTATCATTCAAATTCTAGTAGGTACTCTTTATTCCGATTTTGCTATTTAACCCAATGAAATTAGGCAAAAAAATGGAATAAAAAAACATTAAATTATGTAGTATGGGGACTATAAAGGATCGATAGAGGGGTGCATTCTGAGCTTATATTCCAATTTGAGGGATTCTGGCATGGTCAGCTCTAGGTCATTTCGATGAAAACGCGTTTAATTCGATATCTCGAGAACTGTTAGTGTTAGGCAACAAAATTGTAAAGACCTTTTCTCTTCTAAATTAAATTTACTAACTTTTACATCCACAACTTTTCTTTTTTTCATCAATATTTTTGAAGTTATTGCTTTCGAAAGGCAAAAATTTAACCTTTTTTCCTCCCTTTCGTCATTTCCTCCCCAACCGTTCAATTTTATGAAACTTTACCGCTAATCAAAAGTGTAGATCTTTTAATAATAAACAACTTTTTCCTTGAACTTTTTTCTGTAATGACAATACCTTCAGAGTTATGTTACTTTACCGAGCGAAATCCGCGCCACTGCGACACCTCCGCGACACTGCAAAAAATCCGCGACACCTCCGGTCTTAGGGCTGAACCCAAAATTCATTGTTGGATTGTGTCGGTGGGTTTCTTATACACAGGGTTATGTGGGACAACAACGTTACCTACTTCGACATATGCCAGAAATACGTAACATACATAAAAAACACTACGGTACAGACGTGGTAATTGTATTCGATGGCTATCCCAAAGGTATTTCCAACTTTGGCACCAATTCTGCCAAACGGCTGCGCCGATCCCAGCTGAACAGCTGCAGCCATGTGCGGATATCATTTTCATCTACAATATGACCGTCACCACAACTCAAGATAAGTTTTTAGGCAACGAGAGCAATAAGACCAGATTCATCTAACTACTGAAAACTTTTCTCATCAAATCAGACATAGAGGTGGAGCAAGCCGTAGAGTCCGGCAAAATTCTCTTAGCCGTACTGAAATCAGACCATCCGCATCCTCTACGGCTCGCTTCACCTCTATGTCTGATTGAGTGTATCTGAGTGTATTTCTGGCATATATCGGAGTAGGTGACGTGGTTGTCCCACATAAGCTTGTGTAGAAGAAACCCACCGACACAAACAAACAATGAAATTTGGGTTCAGCCCTAAGTCCGGTGTCGCGGATTTATCGCAGTGTCACGGAGGTGTCGCAGTGGCGCGGATTTCGCACGGTAAAGTAACATAACTCTGAAGGTATTGCCATTACTGAAAAAAGTGCAAGGACAAAGTTGTTCATTATTAAAAGATGTACACTTTTGATTATCGGTAAAGTTGCATAAAATTGAACGGTTGGGGAGTAAATGGCAAAAGGGAGGAAAAAAAGTAAAATGTTTGCCTTTCGGAAGCAATAACTTGAAAAATATTGATGAAAGAAAGAAAAGTGGTTACAATAAAAGATAGTAAATTTAATGTAGAAGAGAAAAGGTCTCAACAATTTTTTACCTAACACTAACAGTTCTCGAAATATCGAGTTAAACGCGTTTTCATCGAAATGACCTTGAGCTGACCATGCCAGAATCCCTCAAATTGGAACATATGCTCAGAATGCACCCCCCTATCGATCCTTTATAGTCCCCAAACTACATAATTTAATGTTTATTTATTTCCTTAATTGCACTGCATTAATTTTCTAAGTCGCCTCCTCTCGGCTCGTAGGTACTCCACACTCCATACCGCCCATCCCGAACTATCCACTCTAGCCTACCCGGTATATTGAATACTCTGGACCGAATGCAGTTTCACCAAAAAAATAATTATGGTTTGTTTAATTTTCAAGGAAATACTCAGAGTGAAACTTAATAAAACATTTACTTTTCACATTCGATAATATATTATCAAAATAATTATTTGTAAATTTTAAAACTTTACTCGATCTTGAGTGCTTTTTAAAAACATTTTGCTCTTATTCCAACTTGCTTTACTATTATGTTTTTATTATAAATAGGCAGCAGGGTGAAATTGGTTCAGTGCCAACTGCAATACAGCCGCCGTTCCTTCGCGTGTATTGCGGTAGTAATTTTAAATAATTCAATAATTTAACTATATCATCATTACACTCGAAATATTTTCGCAAAATTTCACGTGAATATTCGTTATCGGAACTTGAAATTTATTTTATAACAATCCGATTACTTCGTTACGAATACACAGGGAGATTTACTTTATTGTGGTTGATATACAAGCTTAATAATTGTTTTATTTTGAATTCTGATATTAAAATGCTTAAACTGAAGCGTTGTGCTAACAACCCGTCCCGACTTCGTTCGGTTTGAACAACGAAAAATCCTACTAATAATTTAAATGTCAAAGTTTGGACGATTGAATATCTGTTGATCCAAAACGTCGGAACTTTTGAACAGGACGTCTACTCTCTTTCTACGAAAACGTAATTGCGAAAAAAGACTCGCGAAACGACGGATCGAAGTAGAATCGGAGTAGGAAAGTCGCGAGTTTATTTCGGAATTACGTTTTCGGAGAAAGAGAATAGGTAGACAGACGTCCGGATCGAGTTGAAATTTGGGATACAGTTACAGGGGTCATATTCTGAAATACTTATGTTTGTTATCCCGGAAAATAACGTAAGGGCATGTAAGGGCCTAATACGTATAATACTACTAAATATCCAGTATTGAATAATTAATTATGATACCTACTAGTGAACAACCGTGAGAGCTTAAAACCTATTTTAATTATAACGAACCACATTATTTGTTTAAAATTTACTTGTAATAATTATGTCCATGCATAATTAAAGTTCAATTTACTGCATTGATAAATGATGACGGTTCCGATTCTGTAGAGATTTCCGACATTTCCCAACATAATTGGAAAATGAACAAAAAATATGTTTTATTTCTCACAGTATTCGATATCTCAAATTCCATAAATGTTATCCTCGTCGTAGCTTTTTTTACACATGTCGCACGCACATGTTCTCACGATATTTTCCTTCACCGGTATAGCTAGTAATAACCTAAGACGAATTGTATAACGCATTTAACATTATTTTATTATGACATTGTCTATTTAATTCTAATCTTTTTCTAATTCCATTCTCCAATGTTTATTCTAATCCGTATAATTATTGTTATACAACTTATTATAGCTGACTTGTATATGTAAGTTTATCAATAAAAAACTTTGACTTTGACAGTTTTAAACATCTGCCCTTCGAAAATTACTCAGAGGTGCAAGCGGGAATCGAACCTACGGCCTCGCGATGCGATGCGATGCGACGCCGCATCGGAGCAATTCGCCATCGCAAGTTCCTCCGATGCGGCGTCGCAGTTTTGTGAGGGAGACCTTAACCGGAAATCTCTATTTATACGTCCTTCGATATGTCATTTACCTCCGTGCCAAAAACTTTGCTATAATTGAAATTTTCACACATAATGTATTTCTATTGCCGCTAACAACAAATACTAAAAATAACACAAATAAATATTTAAGGGGGGTTCCCATACAACAATTTCCATTTTTTTTAATGTTTCTTGTTTGCTAATGGTACGGAAACCTTCGTGCGCAAGTCCCACTCGCACTTGGTCAGTTTTTTATTGTGTGACATTACCGGAGCAAAGCCGGAAGGGTCGCTAGTACCTATACTATAATTCCTCGATTACACAAATGAACCAGGTAGATGCAATCCCATAAATCTATCGCTTAATACACATGGATACCGCACTAACAGACGTGACACGAGACAGCTTCTAAGATAACGGACCATGTAGATACATAAACTAGTAAGTATGGCTTAAAGATAAGATTGCCTTATTACCTACTAGGCAATCTTACCTTACTTTATAGTATGCTATAATTAAGAAGATATCTTCAATGAAATAATTTCGACCTCGTCAGTAAAATGTATTTTAGTCTGCAAAAAGTAAAAACCGTTTTGAAATTTACGAAAAACTCGCACAGTTCCCGTTCTGTTATTTTTCCGTGGTAAAAAGTAGCCTATGTGATATTCCAGACTCGAGATCTTACTGAGTTCTAAGTTTCAACCCGATCTGTTCCGTTTCGATGTGCTTGAGCGATAAACACCTAAACAACAAAATTTTCGCATTTATAATATTAGTAGGATAGCCTATGAATAGTTCATAAGGAATTGGATTTTGAGCGAATCATAGGCTAGCCTATGAGCTAAGTCGTCCAACGTCCAACGTCTGTACACATCGGGTTGAAATTCAGAACTCAGTTAGATTTCAGTCTAGATGTCATAGCACATAGGCTAGTTTTTATCACGATAAAATAACGGGAACGGGAACAGCACAGATAAAACCGCGGGGCGCTAGTCTTAGAGCCGGTTTTCACGGAGCGGTTGCCAACCGCGCCCGCGCGCGGGCGCGGCATATTTGTATGTAAAATTGAATTCAAAACTCACGACGCGGTTTACAGCCGCGGCGGCTGCGGCAGCTGCGCGGCGCCCGCGTGGCTGCGCGCGGTTCTTGCGCAGTAGCTTTCCGCAGTAGAAACCGCGAAAACCTGCGGTCTCGTGAGTATTGAAACAAAACCGTCGCCCGCCGCGATGCCGCGACCGCGCGCGGGCGCGGTTGGAATCCGCTCCGTGAAAATTGGGGCATACAATTTAAAATTCGTGTCACAATGTTTTGTGTTCGAATTTTCCAATTTGTGACCAATTTTTATGCGTAATTGATAGATTTGAGAACATATCGTACCCTTTACTCTGCTGCTCTGTTATCTCATTATTGAACATTTTATTTACTTAATAATTTATAAGGCAGCACAGCGTTTGCAGGGTCAGCGAGTAGTTATGTAAGGTAAAGCCAGTTTTAGGTGTTGTACTTAAATTTAATAAGTTATTTATACTCCGAGAGCTGAGAGCACATTTTGGGTAGGTATTTGAAGAAAGCTGAACATTTATCACATAGCTCTCCTAATAGACCCCAACACTGAGCTGCAGACCTGGCTGCCAAGTAGCGGGGCAAAATGAATCCGTACTTTTATTTAATTTTATATTGTTTCTTTATTCATTAAATATGTAGGTAATATGAAATTTTTATGTGTTTTAGTTTAGAGAAGATAAAATAATAAGCCAGACGATTCAGTCAGGATCTTAACATTTCCAGACGAATGTAAAAATGTTTTGCATAGAACACAAAAAAATGTTTTAGGCAATATGATTTTTTTATTGGGTTTTATGTTTAACTAAAACATAGGGATTCTCAAAAAGGCGAAAAAAAGGTTGTATATTCTAACTACCAAGTGATCTAAATTGAGTTTGCCCCGCTACTCACCAGGCAGTTCTCGTGTTGGGGTATAGTAGAAGAAATATGTAACTTGTCAGTTGTCACATATTTCTCCAAATACCATTCAGCTTACGTCAAATACCTACCCAAAATTTGCTACCAGCTCTTGAAATATTACCTACGTAATAGACTACAGGCCCATGAACAAAATTTACGTAGTAAATGAACCACCAGGAGACCTATGTAGGATGATAGAAGGGTATTAAGTAATAAGATTCAGCACTATGCCGTCACTTGTAAGCTGTCCAACTGAGTACAGTCAAAGAGGGAGGGTTGCAACCATCGACCATTATTAATTTGTTGGAAAAAATCGTGATTTTCCGACGATTTACAGATTAAATTTGGGCATTTGATTATGTACGGCATTGGTTCCATACAGTTTCAATACCTGTCCTAATCCATTATTTTGCAATGCGGTACAAAAATCATGCGACAAGGAGAAATGATCGAGGGTTGCAAACCCTCCTCTTCGACTGTACTCAGTTGGACAGCTGACAAGTGACGGCATAGTGCTGAATCTTATTAGTGTATACCCTTCTGTCATCCTACATAGGTCTCCTGCTGGTTCATTTACTACGTAAATTTTGTTCACGGGCTTGTAGTCTATAACTTGTGAAAGGAACACAGCCAAATACTTAACTATTATTACTGTAGTTGTATCTACACTTAATATTCAGTTTTCATCGATCACAAATGTAGTTTCCGTAGTGTAGCGGTTATCACGTGTGCTTCACACGCACAAGGCCCCCGGTTCGATCCCGGGCGGAAACATCATTTTTGCAAGTAAAACTATATAGAATTCGGATTACTTAGCTGATTGCTATTCGGAGTAGCCTATTACTGCACTATTTCCGTTCAGAAATTGGACAGTTTAATATACATGACAAAACCCCAATACAGATCAAACTTAGGTTTATTTATAACTAGCAGTGTCTGGAGATTTACCCGCGTAATTTCAGTTCCCGTAATTTTCTTGCCATAAAAATATCTCGTTCAAGACAATGTTGTAATTGCGTTATTAGCTATTACTTGATTAACAACGATCGTCTGTTTTGCCACTCTATGTTATGTAACGGTCTCCCTATCAATTCATAGATAAAAATATTTTTAAACAATTACAGCTAAAAGACTTTTCCTTCTCTTATAGTGTCTCGTATGACCATTTGCAGGAAACAAAACAGATGGGATAGACTGCGACACTACTCAAATCCAATAACAAAAACGTCGCTGCTTTTGCCTAAAATCTACATATACATGTACATATACATATACATGTAGATTGTTTATGGTTATCCAATAATAATGCTATGGTTCAAACATCTCGCCAAAGAACTTCGGTCATGATACGTATTTGTAGAGACAAAGATAAGTTTATACGATGAAATAGTTCTCCGTACAATCATTGACAGAAACTACTCGTTGTAAATCTGTCACAGACAACAGTCTGAGGTTTTGTCAGATCATATAGTCTTGAATGGATATTGTATTTTAACAGAATGTAGGGTCTACGTCTCAGTATGGAAAGCGTCAATGAGAATCTATACGCTGCGGGCTTAACTGGTGTAAGGAAGATTAATGTTTGCAGCTATAGCTAAATATATTGTTAGACTTGTGTGAAGTACTAGAATTCCCTTCTAGAGTCTGCTTCAGCAAGAACCACTCTCAAACTGTTATACATATGTGAATAATAGGTATGGTTAATATATTTGAAGAGTGAACGTGGAGAGGTTTATTATTAATATCATGTGACAGTCGGCTCAAAGGATCATTTTGTTCTAGTTTAAATTGACGGTATAAAATTAAACCAACGGGTTAGATCGTCACCTCTACAGGGTTTTATCTTTGCTGCTTTCAGTGGGAACGCGGGGACACTCTCGAATCTTTCCACGGATCTGCCTGATCTGATCTGTCTTTGGTCTCTCCTCTGGGGTATACCGACTCCTGTCACCAGCGCACCTGCCCTTCTACCGCCTAACTAAATCGGCTTTCGCTTTGCTATTGCGGTCTCTCTCATTTCAAGCGGAAAGAAAAGAGAGAGCAATATCGAAGCTAAGACAGTTCTAGTTGGGCTGTAGACACTCGGGACCCAAGATACGCCGTGACCATCTCGGAGAACAACCAGTAAGTGAGTGCCAGACGTGTCTGGACGTCCTTGGTCCCCGCGAAGTGTCATGTCTACTATACTACTATATATATTATACTAGCTGACCCCGCAAACGTTGTTTTGCCTTAGTGAACAACCCTTGTCACTTAGGGGTAAAATAGCTAGTAGCCGATTCTCATATCTACAGAATATGCATATAAAATTTGGTTAAAATCAGTAAATCCGTTTCGGAGGAGTAAGGAAACAAACACTGTGACACGAGAATTTTATATATAAGAAGATTACGCCGCCTACTATGTTTGACTGCATAGGACAAGGAGAGCGTCAAATCACAATACTAGTATTCCGCTTCCCCTGCAGCCCCACCGCGTTTGTCAACTTACTGTAGCGACTCCGTTAAGGTAGTGGCAGGCAGGGAGATCAGTGCACCGTAATACCGACGATCCTTTTCCATCGTGGTCTCCACCCTATAGCCGCTATGTCTATCTAACCTACATGATCGCATTGTCCTCAGCTTAGAGATAAGCCTAGACGAGAGGCTGACTCTGGTTCCTCTTCTTCGCTTCGCTATGGGTCACCAGGTCACGCCTACATCTGCATCTGCCAACGCAAATTGGGCTAGCGTGGTGAATTATGACGGGAATAATTAGTGTGGTGATAAAGTTGAATAAATAAAGCCTTAAATTAAAAACTCCCACTGAAAACATCGTAGACACAGATACATAAAATGGCATTGCACATTTTACACTATTGTCACCATCCTAAAATCACCGGAAAAAAATCCAATTCCGTGTAAATATTGTTAGGAATTATTTGTAATGACCAGATTTGGCTTTATGCTTTAATAGTTATTTGTTGGCCCAATTTCACTTGTAGCTCGTATAAATATTAATCCACAATTTCGTAGTCTCTTCTCTCTTCAAAATCGTTCCCTCAATGCTGAGGATCGTGACTCCCTTTGACTTTGTCAATGAGCTGTCTCCATCGGTTGCGCTCATTTGCCTGGTGTAGTGCAGCGCTTACTGGTATTTCCAGATGTTCGGGTATCTGATCTGACCATCGTTTGGGACTTCGGCCTCTAGGTCTTTTACCTTCCGGTTTTCCGGTCACCATTAGGCGTTCAAGGTTATCTGAGGTTCTTCGTGCAATATGGCCAAAATATTTTAAGATGCGATGAGAGCAGGCTGCAGACAGACGCTGAGTTTTCTCCAAATTGAGCTGTTTTAGGACCGAAACATTTGTGCGGTGGGCCGTCCATGGGATCCGTAGCATCCGGCGCCAGCACCACATTTCGAAAGCGTCAATTCTTTGCCTATCAGCAGCCCTGACAGTCCATGTCTCAGCGCCATATAACGAGATGGAGAAGACGAGTGCGCGAACAAGATGTACTTTGGTCCGATTTGCAATGTTGCGGTCTCTCCAAACTTTATTCAGCTGAGTCATAGCTGTCTTAGCCATGCCAATTCGCCTACGTATTTCAGGTTCGCAGCTGCCCCTATCCGTTATCACCGAGCCAAGATATTGAAACTGATCTACAGTTTTATATTGTTGAAGTAGGTCTGTACGCTGGATGGTTGCGAAGCGGTCAATCACCATAATCTTGGTTTTGGCTTTATTAATGGCAAGCCCCATTCTTAGACTGACGCTTTCCAGTCGCTGCAAGAGATCCTTCATTTCAATCTCAGATGATGCAAAGAGGGTGGTATCGTCGTAATCGTAGTCGTAATTTCGTAGTAGTAGTAAGCAAAATCAAACGTAAAGCCTCGAGTAAGCTTTGTTGATTCATATTAGTTTAAGTAAATACTGCCTTCAGGGCGTGTTATATGTGGTAGAAAATTATTATCTCTTACTACTAGACTATCTGTGCTCTACGGTTTAAGGGTACTTCTTCAAAGACAAAATTTTGGAGTTCTATGAGTTTATTTCTGAAACTAACTAACAAAATGGCGTGTTTTTTTTCTTATACAGGCTTCTTAGGCTTAACTCTAACTAGGACAAGCGATATTTTTTGAATAATTGCAGTCTAAGTATAATTTAAAAAAAATTGAAGTGTGTTCTTCTGATTCATATGACGTGTCCGCTTGCCATTTTCTGGAAGAAAATGGTCGATACCACATTTTCCCTTTGATAAATTATTATAAATTAAAATTATATCAAAAGGAAATGAATTTCTTTCTTATAAAATAAAATTCTATTGGTCATACCTACCTTAGTGTGTTAATAAATAGGCAAATAAGAAGTGTCCGGCCTATAATACTGATTCATGTGGCATAAGCTGCGCTTGACCATTCTTGGTCAGGTAATAATAATAAGAGTCTGACTTCCCCCACCTTGGGTCATGTAAGCGTATTTCCAATCTATACAAGGCCAGAACGCAAGGGTATGAAACTAATCACGTATAGATTGTAAATAAGTTTTTTTACTAAGATCTTCCAAACCATACAAGGCCAGTACGCAAATACTCGCGTATACTTTGTAGTAACGTAGAAGTATTATGCTGTTACAAAATATACAGCGCCAGTACGCATACGGACTAATCGTGTATGTTTTGGAACAAGCGCGCGAAGCTTTATTGTAGATGTTGGTTTCCCAGATCCGACTCGGAACACCCCGACTCCACCTAGTCTTGTCGCTACTACCCCTAGAGTGTATATAAAAAATGCGGGAGCCAGAAGCTCAAGGGAGGTCCTGAGTGGAGCGAGCCATACGAGGCCTAGCGAAACGCAGGGGGGAGGTGGCGAGCGAAGCGAGCCGGCGACCTCCGTAGTGGAGCTCAGGCCGAGTATGGAGAAGCGACACTCAGGGCTGACCGCAGGGCTTCTGGCGGGAGCCCACCCAGAGTCAAATCTCAGCATCGGATCGACAACATAGACAATCAGTACGAAAAATTATTGTATGCATCGTAATAACAGATTTATAACAACATTACAATATAATATACTCGTACGCGAACAGTTTCCTATGGCTGCGTTCTGGCGTTGTATAGAATGGAAAGACGCGACGCGAGCATCCACGTTACAAACTATACACCATCAGTACGCAAAACTCTTGTATGGTTTGTAATAACAGATTTTAAAACAACATTACAATATATACTTTAGCAGTTTTCTATGGCTGCGTTCTGGCGTTGTATAGTTTGGAAATACGCGTCATGTAAAGACCGCGCCAGAAGGTGGACCTGCAGCTGGTTCGCTGGGATCCTGGAGTAACAAAGGTATCATAAGGTATAGGTAATATCTGATTCATCTGTGCTTGGATCAGGTGGGATTTTTATTACAATGTCTACTTTATAAAATTTACTTTATTGTTTTACAAATTCAATCGGTATTACGTGTAATGCTTTTGGGTTATAGATTCAAGTAGAAAAATAACAATACTGAAGTCAGTATGTATGATGAGTTATACTTGTTTGAAGGGGAAATCTTGATTTATCTGGGTCTGATTCATATGGTCAAAACGCCATTTGAATCATAAAATTACTTAGTTTTTCTCCTCTCCAGCAATGCTTTTGTTGCGTTTAAATAATTCAAATATCACAGAAGTAAATCCTTATTATACATCCATTTCCATCGACACATCGTGGTGGAAATCTAAGGGGAGCCCTATGTTCAGCAGTTCTTGCGGCTGATGATGATGATAACAAATTATTTTATGTACGTGAATATATATGATTTTTTCGTTAATACAGAGCCAAATCACTTAAAATTTTCATTTTTAGTTTGGATTCTGATTTATCTGTAATACAAATACTGATTCATCTGAGCACAAAACATTTGAACGTAGATAACTTGAAAACTACTTTATAAAAACAAGTCCCTCACTGAAATATATGTTTTTAGTTACTTATTTTACATATGAAAATGTGTGACAGAGCTGAAAGTGAAACAAAATTTTGGCCAGATGAATCAGTCGAAGAATGAAATTTCGAAGAAGTACCATTAACCTATTGACGTTAAATCACAAATTTTAAGACCAAAACTTTTTGTGTTTTTGAGTATATATTCCAGTTCCACGCTGGAACTCGTACTCGTACATAACGCGATATTTCAAGTTTTCCATTTTGTAAACTGAGTGATCAAAAGAAAAATCCAATAATGGAAAAATAAATTAATAACAGTTTTCAAAATACAAAAGCATAGGTTAATAGGTGATAGTCTAGGTCTCTTACCCAGAAAAAAATCTGGGTCTTGCCCTTTAGGCCTGCAGCACCCACAAAAGGGTGTTATCGCCCACTTTGGGTAACGCTACCCTTTATTATTAGGTTTTCTTCGTATTTGTTGCAGAAATTAGAAACATAACGATGCTCGTGAATTTTAATGGCCGATTACACCTAGTCATATGTTTATAATTAACTTTCAAACGATCAGAATACTTAACTCCACCATGTTAATACAAATTTGAGCTAAAACGTGAGTGGGTAAATTAGTTTGTACAATATTAAACCCACGATGCACATAATCAATTCGATTGACCAATTTATTTTCTATTTCAGTGCACTGAATTTGCAACTGAAGCTTGTACTAATTTAGTACCTTTGACGGATTAGATTGCTATAACTAATTGCAATGTGATGGTAACTTATTCTGTTGGTATTGAAAGTGATTTCATTTTCAATTGTAACTGTAAAGGATTCCGAGAAATATTTCGCTGTGCCTTTCTCGTCTAATTACTTAATTGCAATAAATTCAAACATCACTTTTTGGTAAAGTAGGTACCTCATAATAACTTCTTAATTTCATTTAATCAATAAATATCTATGATTACCAATACATTCAGATATTTATTTACTTACTTAAATCTCAGTTTTTACAATATTTGAATACAAACATATTACCTATATATTATTTTATTATTAACACGGTTGTCTTGAACCATTTTTAGTTATGAAACATATTACAATAAACAAACAACGAGAATCTGCGACATTAAAAAGCTACTGACATACATAATGGAATCAAATCATATATTTATTTATAGAATAATACAATAAAAAATTACATTAATTATCGAAACACAAGTCCACAAAGTCATTAACTAAATAACCCAACCTGAATCGTTCCTGGTGCAAATGTGCCCAAAACGCTGGCTGCGTTGCCTCGCTGAATAGCGATAGCTATTCTCTGCCTCGGAACGACCCAGAGCGGGAGTCATGCATCCATAATGTGCATTACTTCTATTTCGCAAATCGAGGAATTGCGTTCAATATAAAAAGTACGTATAAATTGACAAATAACTGCAACGTAATAGATAGATAGATACTCTTTAATATCGATTTCGTCGAGATAGTTTTAAAATTCATCGTTATTGATTGACAAACTTGTAGCTACTTCTGATTTCTATGCTATATACCAGACACGATTGTAAGTAGGACGAATTGTTTTTGAAACATTTTCTCTCCAAAACAATTAAATTATTCCAAAAACCGATGAAATGTAATGTAAATATTATAATATATACATTTACAACGGAAATATTGAGTAAAACTTTCTCTTTGTGCTTTTAGTTTTAGTTAATAAATTGAAGCTCTATAGAATTTTGAGACGTGGTCCTTAATTGTGGGCCTCATAACAAAGCTCATAGTTACGCAGCGAGCTATGCTCGGAGTCTCTTTGCGCGACAGAATCCGTAATGAAGATATTCGCAAAAGAACGAAAGTAGCCGACATAGCTCGAAGAGTAGCAAAGCTAAAGTGGCAATGGGCCACATCGCTCGCAGAACTGACAACCGATGGGGAAAAAAGGTTCTCGAGTGGCGACCGCTAACCGGAAGACGCAGTGTAGGACGGCATTCTACCAGATGGGCAGATGACCTCACAAAGGTCGCTGGAAACCGCTGGTTGTAGGTTGCGCAGGACCGTTCGTTGTGGAAACCAAGGGGGGAGGCCTATGTTCAACAGTGGACGTCTTGCGGCTGATGATGATGAGAATTACGTTGCTCGTAGGTGTTAGTTATTTTATTTAAATAAATGTAACATCCAAATTGTAGTTTCCAAAAATTAAACTGTTTCGAGCGAATTCTGACCCCAGTAATTTTAAGGACTCTCTGAAAACACTAAACTATCCCACTCAAACTTTCGGCCGGTATTTTGTACGCGAAATAATACCCTATTCGCAAAGACGAATGGGCCTCGTTTGTTTCGGTTTGGTCCCATTAACCCGCGTTTAAAGACGCCAGCTCACTCGTCAGAACTAATCCGCAGGGTTGCTAATACCAATACGTTACTTGGATACGATTTATTGGGGTTGAAACGTACAGATTGGCCAGACTGGGTACAGAATGTTTTGGGTTTGGTTTTGTTTTTCTGTTGAGTTTTGGCTTGGTTAATGAGTTGGGGTTAGGATGGAAGCGTCAGTGATTTATTGCGTTATGTTGGTAGTTATTTAACGTACGAGTTCAATAGTGTGCTAAAGTGTTTTTATAATGAAGGAAATTTTGTTAGGGACTCATTGATATGGGACTCGAACGCCTAGGAAAAATGCGTATACCATTGTTATGGTTAAAGTTTCTATCAGCGGTGCCCTATTGCTTTACCCGTGTAGTTCCCGTTACCGTAATTTTTCCGGGGTAAAAAGTAGCCTATGTGATCTTCCGGGCTATAATCTATCGATGTTTCAAATTTCGCCCCGATTACGATTACGATACGTTACGATGTGATTGACCAACAAACATTCAAACAGGAAAAACCCACTCAGGCGACTCATTCCACAGCCTAGACATTCTTATCACAAAAGTAGAGTCAAACTCTTCGTCCGTGTCTTTGGAATATCAACCATTAACCGGTGCCGCTTCTTCGAGCTACGAGAAGTCCGATAGGAAAAAAGGCAAAGTGGTATTAGATCATACAGATCAGTTGCACACTCTCCCAAGTATATCCGATAAAAAGCCGATTAGGTAACAATTTTGCGGCGATGTTCAAGACTTTGAATTTTTTTTCGCACTAGAGTGTCTTTGCCTATAAGCCTTTTGGCACGCCTCTCGATCGATTCTGGAGCCTCAAGCTGATACTTAGCCGATCCATCCCAAAGGTGCGAGCAGTACTCCATACAAGACTACATAAATACCTACTTCATCGTGCGCAGCGTTAAAGTCTCAATAAATTTTTCTTTTTGTAAATACTACAGAGTGACGTGACACAAAGAAATCGAAATCTATGACGTGACGAGTAGGACATGTACCTGATGGTAGGCCACAAGCCTACGCCTGCCCATTATAGCTTAATGTAACACAGCTATTTGAACATGAAGAGTCCAAATCAAATAAAGCCATTATAAGGTTTGAGTACCGAAATAAGACTCTAAACCGAAATCACAAATGCATTTTTCGTGTTCGCAAAAAGTAGCGTTAAAGTGTTTGCCGCCCGGGATTTCCAAACGGTCTCTCAGGGGTATAACACCTAAACAACCAACTGTATAGTACCTACCTAGTATTAAAATCGTTGTTTTATATTAAATAGTGATAATTATTTGTCACTTTTCACACATTGGAACTATCTGTTGGTAAGTGGTAATCGCTGCTTATGGACATCAGCAAAACTAGAAACGTAAGTAACTAAGTATGCCAACGTGGAGATTTGTTAAAATTTTTTTTGTAGTGGTAGGACTCTTGGCAGAGTCCGCCTGGGAAAGTACCACCCCTTTGCCAGTTATGCTACCGCAATGTGCAAACATTATTGTGTTCAGGTTTGAAGGACAATGTTTCAAGATAAATTACAGGTCTTAGAAATATAATATCTTAGATTTCTGGGTGACGAGCGCAGTGCAGTGCTAGGTAATGATTTGGACTTTCATGTTCCAATAGCTGCGTGTCACTGTACTGTTATGTAGCAGGCAATTTGTCGGATTTGAGTAGGATATTGAGGAGTAGGTTCTTAAAATTCTTCGGAAAATTTATTTTTTGGTTTCGATTAATCAAAGACGCGTGAACCAAGTAGATTTTTTTTACAACAGATTTGGATAATTTGATTTCGATAAAATGTATTTATGAGACCACATCAAAAGAACAAACAATTGAATTTAAAATCTCGCCCTTTTTTAAGTCGGTTAAAAATAATTGTTAAAATAAAAAAATATATAAAAGACGTTTTAAGCTCGCATATCCGCGAGAAAAAGATGTTGAATACAAAAAAATGTGGAAAGTTATTAAGGATTGTTATATTAGATTGAATGCATAATTCGCGAATGGTTAAAGCTGTGTTTGATTCACTTCCTGTGTTGTTAGATTACAACATAAAACGACTTATTTAAAGAAATGCTTAACGCTAGGTATGGGTTGGTAGTTAATATTATACTATTGCCATAGAATAGATAATATCTATTGCACTATTAAAATATTGGCATCAGAATTATTTATTGTAAAAACTGTGTACAAAAATGATTTTATAAATAAGGAATATAGAAACAACAATTCTACCCTTTGGCATGCTTTCGGTACATGCAAAAATAAGGTCGATAATAGTAATCAGATAATTACGGGATATTTCCCTCTATTGATGGTACTGTTGATACTAGTTTAATACTTTGTAGATGACATAGATGGCGCTAGTTGCATTCTAAAACACGCTAACGATGTTACACCTATAATTTGGATGACCAAACTGTGAGATGTATAAACTACTGGATTTACATAATATATAGTGTTGCCTTTTAAATCATAACTTGTTTTATTTGCACACTTCGAAGTTTTTGGGATTTGAACAGGTACTATAATGTAGAAATTTCAAACTGGCTGCACCATACAACCGCGATATATTTACTTGGTTATTTAAACAAGCCTAATAGTCCGAGATCCCAGAGCTCCCTGACGTCACCTGATGAATGAAATGTGGACGATTGAGTAGAGTTAGTAAGTACTAAGAACACATGCTTACTCGCTAACTTGCTTAGACGGCCAATTTTGAGATATGGGGTAATGAAGGTTCATACAAACATTACTTACTTCACGTATTTTCTAATAAGTGATTTTCACGTATGTTGTAGGCAATATCCTTCCCAAAACAAGGTCCCAATATTCTCAGACACTTTCCGTCAGCCGTTTTTCTTAACAACTCCAAAATAATAATGCTTCTATCTACTGTAACTTAACGTCAAAAACGGTACCTACTCAAAGTTACTAGTTGTTAACTTTAAATATTATGTATGTAGTAATGCTCCACAAGATTACAGATGCGTTTCAAATACAAAGAAATAATATAAATTTTAGATAATCATAAACCACAATATCATAAGTTTGCATGAAGTTTTTCGAAATGTTCATATTTACTTTAGAGCATAAGAATATTAGAGTTGCTTTATAGAGTTTGATTTGATTCTCATCTCAAGACCCTCCTCTGCACTCACCTCTAACTGCTAAAGTAAAACCTCCTAAACTTTTTGAATTTGCATTTAGAATACTGGCTCGAAAGCTAGAATCTAAAAGAGTCATCAAAACTGAATTATTTTTACATAAAATTCGTATGTTTTTATCGCTTTTACCGTATAAACTTTTCTGATTCAAATTACCTTCGGTGCAAAATGCTTTTGCGTGAAGTCCATGTGGGAAATCAACTATTTATGTCTTATGGAATGGCTTCATAGCCGGGACGAGATTCTGCTTTACAGTTGAGTAATTTTAAATTGCTTTCGAATCTTTGGTTTTATGTGCGTTGATATTAAAATACTCATAGGCAAGCCCGATTTTCAAATTGAAGATTCCGTAGCAAATTACTAAGGTTTTCGTATTACTTGGTAAATAGATACAATGTTATAATTTTTTTTTTTTTTTTATTTAATCCACAAAAATATAAGTAACATTTTTCAAAATATTAAACTCTGCCAAACTGCACAGCAGTTTGTAGGCAGCAATGCTCTCAGATCATTTGTTTAATTAAATTAACATCTATCTTTGCATACAAATAAATTGTTATGTTATAATATATATAATTGTTTTAAACCGTCAAAAGAAGCCTAATATACCTACTAAAATAACTATCAAATTTGAAATTGCTAAGTGTAACCGTTTTTCCTGCAGAACTAGCGGAAAACTCAGGAACAACACATTTTTGTTGTAGGACTTCTTCTAACTTCTTAAGGTTTATACATTTTTTAACTATCTATTTTAGTTTATCCACCGTAACGATTCAAATTGTGTATAAATTCCAATTATATCTTATCTATATGGCAGAATGCATAACAACATAAAAATTAGGACGCCGATATTTTTACGGACCCCTAAAATTGATCTCAAATCCTCCCAAACAGCCATCTAACAACGCAAAAATTGTCAAAGCTTTTACGAAGGTAGGTAAGCCAGTACCTCAACAAAGCCCGGATTCTCGATGGCTCCATTTTAATGCGATTGAGTTTTGAGCCAATCAATAAACAACCTAATACAGTTAAGTACGAACCGAAAAATCTCAAGAAAATACTTACACGGAGGTTTCGGATAATGAAAACCCCCATTTCCTCTGCGTGCTCGCGAAAATAAAAAGGTATTCAAAGGAAATGCCTACTCTTACGGTGAAAATACACAACAAACTTGTTTCTCTTACACACTGGAGTCCTTTTAAATAAAAGTTCCCTTTTATCACTGAGCGTCCATTTCTCTGGGACGTCTAAATGGACAAAGCTGATGACAGGCAAGTGCTTTCTTAAACCGTTGCTCGGTATTGGCCGAAAATGTCTTTTTAGACGACTGTCCAAAAAGACATGTTGTATTTTAGGGTTAATGGAAGTGATATGTATAGTTTGTATGACTGGCTTCGTGGCTTAGTTCGTAGTAGCTCTGCCTGCGAAGCCGAAGGTTCGATTCCCACCCAGTGCAAATATTTGAGTGATGAATTCAAAAGTTTGTACTGTGTCTGGGTGTTTCTACGTATAATATGTATGTATTTAAAACTAGGTATATAAGTATAGTATCTGCTATCTGGCCGCCATTTAGTACAAGCTTTGCTTAGTTTGGGGTCAGAAGGTGTTGTGTCTCAATTGTCCACCAATACTAATTTATTTATGTAGGTAAAAAATTTGTATTATTTTCATTTGAAGTATTTCACTACTGCACATAATTATGCGTTCTTTTTGTCATATATTATCTTGGTCAAGTGCGAATCTAGCCCAGATTGTACTCGCTGCAGTGACGTGTCAGTGATTACTTTAATTTGCAAATGCAAATGTTTCTTAACTCTACTAGAATTTTGATCACCATTGGGAGAAAACAACGTTACGGAGTCAATTAAATAAATAAATAATCAACTTAATAATTTTATCCGTGTATAATATATGCGTATAATTAATAGAACTTATTCTTAACACTTTAAAGTTTTGAATATCGCTGAAAAGTTGCTATCTTATCTGTTTTTATCGGATACACTTCAGAGAGTATGCAACTGATCTGCATGATCTGATAGCACCTTGCCCTTTTTTCTATCGGACTGGTCGTAGCTTGAAAAAGCGACATCGTTTCATGATTGACGTTCCAAAGACTCGACCGAAGACGTCTGGCTACATTTTCATAATAAGAACTCGAGTCTAGTAGACTACAGGCCCGTGAACAAAATTCACGGGTCAAATGAACCACCAGGAGACCTATGTAGGATGATAGAGGGGTATAAAGTAATAAGATTCAGCATTATGCCGTCACTTGTAAGCTGTCCAACTGAATGCAATTGAAGAGGGGACCCCTCCTCTTGCAATCCTCGATCATTTCTCCTTGTCGCATGATTTTTGTACGGCGTTGCGGAATAATGGATTGAATTTATAAAAAATATAAATTTTGATGTTTTAATTATTAGTTTGTCGGAAAAAATTATGATTTTTCGACGATTTGCAGAATAAATTTGGTCATTTGATTATGTACGGCATTGGTTCCACACAGTTTAATGGTTTATTTGACCCGTAAATTTTGTTCACGGGCCTATAGTCTATAGGCTCTGGACTGCGTTGCCCAAATGAGTTTTTCTTGATAGTTACAATCTTGGTGTGTTCAAGTTGCGGGTGGATTGGCTTATTCTAGACAATAAATAAACTAATTTATTCAAATAATTAAACCGACTTTAAAACCACAAAAAGGCACTCAAAAGCGAAAAATAAACTGATACTTAATTATTATAAGCACTCACATATATCTTAATAATTAGATGCCTTTTCTTTTTGGAATTCAGTTAAAAAAATGCTGTAAAATATACCTTACTGAATTGGCAAAACATAGTTAACAATTCTGATTTTACTTACCTAATTATGTGTATAGAAGGCTCAGACCAACTAAATCCTCAAATATAAAAGGTGGTTGCTACAACCCTTAACGCACTCATGTAGGATCGTTACGTTACGCACGTTGTTTCACCATCACTAACCAATCCTATCCGCTATTTTCCAAGAATAACATTTTTAGAAAACATGTGACATTCGCCAACCTGCACTTGGCAAGCGTTATCTTTACTCTCTCTCTTTCTGAGAGAAATTCCCGATTCCCAGAAGTAGAAACATGAAATGCACTGCTTATGCTTATGCATTTTTGAAGTGAAAACTTTTTTTTTTTAAATAACGAGTGACAAGACGAGTAGGACATGTGCCTGATGGTAAGCAACATGCCTGCCACATAACAGCACACTGACACCCTATTGACAGCTATTGGAACATGAAGCGTCCAAATCATTACCTAGCACTGCACTGCGCTCGTCACCCAGAGATCTAAGACGTTATATCTCTAAGCCCAGCAATTTCTCTAGAAACATTTCCCTTCAAACCGGAACACAATAATGTTTGCGCTTATTACTGCTTGGCGGTAGAATAACAGGCAAAGGTGTGGTACTTCCCCAGGCGGACTCTGCCAAGAGTCCTACCACTACAATTTCTTTTGGCGCGCCACAGACAGATTATCCGTGGGCAAATCTTCGGGTAAACTCGGGACCATGGCCATATGCGTCAGCATTTCTAAATTGGCATGCTCATGGCCAAGTTTCCTCGGTTTCCGAGGAAACGATATTTCACATCCAAGCGTGTCCGCTATGTTCATCTACATAAGAAGTCAAGACCTGGGTACTGTGTACTGTCCTCGGTTATCTATGGTACCTGCTTTCTCTTTCGTTCTAAACTAACGAGACAAAGACTGAGAGATATGATTCCGTGTCGATATCAATGCGACTGGGTTCAGGACGTCTACTCTGTTTCTACGAAAACGAAATTTCGAAAAAAAACCTGCTCTCGTTCTACTTCGTTTGGTCCGATACAACATTGTTTGACGTTTAAATGTTCTAAGCATACTCTAATTAGTGTAGGCTTAGAACATTTAAACGGACAAAACGACGGATCGAAGTAGAATCGGAGTTGGAAAATCGCGAGTTTATTTCGAAATTACGTTTTCGTTGAATTAGAGTAGACGACCAGCATCGCTACGCTAGCTACTGAATCATAACGCAATCCAACAGATTCAAATTCAGAATGACAATCCTTGTCTCTATCATTCGAAACGGCTAAGACAAAGACCGTGATTCCGAGTCGAGAGCAATCCGATTGTATTGTGAATCAGGGTACTGAAGTTAACAATGTTTGACGTTTTACAATTGTACAACAAAGCATCGTGAAACAACTCGTTCACATTTTGTTGTTCTGTTACAGCTACTCTTTCAAAATGGCGACGGCACTTTCCGAAACAGACCCCTATAGAAGGAAGGAAATCTTGTATGAAGGAAGTGGGTAATAAAAAGGTGTATTTTTTCTTTTGTGAGCGCTTCAATAGATTTTACCGTAAAATGTAGATAAGTCTTTTTAGTCAAAAACAATAAAGATAAAACTGAATTTGCGCACTTTTAGGTGATAGGTGGTTTTGGAAGACTACAATAAGTTACAATATATACAAATATATGCACAAATATTGCAATGTATTCGATGTAGTAGGTATCACAGACTAGATCGCTCATGTTTTGTGGAGAATAAATCTTAAGAAGCCGTTATCAGAAGAAAAGTTGTACCTACCACATTTTTTTAATACCATTTCACCCTAACTACTATTTGCTAATTTTCTTCAATAAATAAATTATCTTATTAAATAAATTCTTGTATTATCAGATCAAATCCTGATCTGATAATACAAGAATTGTACGCAACAGCGGATTGCTCTATAACTTAGGCGTGATTATATGTGACTAGCGGTCCATCCCGGCTTTGCCCGTGGCAAGTACATGATATAATGGCGCTCAAAAGTCACGACCTACATACCTAACGAGAGTTTTTGAAATCGGTCCAGTATTTCCTGAGATTAGCCCGTTCAAACATAACAGCTCTTCAGATTTACAATGTCAAAAAATAAATAGGTATAGATGATGTTGTGTAAAAGTAAAGGCCGAAGCAAAAACATAGCAAATTGTACAAAAGTAAAAATGACAGATATAGGTACATCTAGAGCAGGCACTGGATGGAGTTGAGTATGCAAAATATGAGGACCGCATTCGGTGTACGGTTTTGAATACAGAAAAACATGCAAATTATGATTCTGGATGTTGCCAGGAGATGTATTGGTCCATTTTTTTTTACAGCAGTTCTGTCCATTTACCTACTTGGTGGCCTTAGAATAATTGAAGTAAATGGACTGGACACATGAATAAAAATGGTAGTCCCTAAGATATAGATTTATAAGGGTTATAAGTTAGTGTAAGGATTATAAATAGTAAGAATCGAACCCACGAATAGTTCGATTGCCACCCAGGGCTAATATTTGGGTTAGAATAGCTACAAATATTAGTACTGTGTGGCGTCTGGGTGTGTCTAGGTATAATAAGTTTGTATTTACAATCATATAAGTATTATATAGCAGCTATCTGACTCACATAGTACAGGCTTTGCTTAAGTTGTGGCTAGACGTTATTCTGTGGGAAATGTCCACTAATACTTTATTTACTCATTTGTTATTCACACATGAGAGCTAACCACATATTACTCGTATTAGTAGGTCTACCGCTGTCCGATTCATTCCATTCAATTTAATAATATGAAATCACTACTTAAAAAGAATTTATAATGAATTCATTCTATAATTATTGTATAAAACCATTAAATATTATTGTATCGTTTACAGTAAACTAGAAGCGCGTTTTTACCTAGAATAGACTTACCACATACCAGACGTACTCAAGGGCTACGACTGTCAGTATAGAAATATAGAATGACAAACTTGTAGTTGTATAAGCTTGTTATAACTACTTACTTGGGTTAGCTGCCGTAAGCAGTACCTATGCTTGAGCACCTCACTAAATGTTCCCACTGCTGGTACTCGGGGCCTTTTCTCGTAAGGAGAGAGATAGGAGAAGGCCATAATAGGCGTGATGACCATACAAATCTTTTTAAACCGTTAGATTATTATTAAAAAATATTGTACACATATTATTGTTTCTTTTGTTTCATAAACACGTCCACGCACGCGTCTTTTGTCGAATGCATGCATCCTACGAACAAACGCAAGACGTGCGGCTGTCGTGTCGTTGTCGTTTCGTGGATACAGACTTCATTATTTGTACGCAAGATGCAAGCATTCGTCTTGCATCCGACAATTGTCGAAATCGTGCGGATGTCGTGCAGCTACGTGGACAATTGGCCTTAGTCATCATCCTAATTCACCACGCTACCCCAATGCGGGTTGGCGCATAACCTCGCAAGATTCTTAAAACATACCAGTTTCATCACGGTTTTCTTTCATGGTTAAATTCAGTAGTGATAACAAGCTTGTACTGTACAAGTTTTTTTCGGAAAATCGATTCTAATTTCGGAAATTAATTTAGTACGAAGGCAATATCATCTCGACTTAAAAACACCATTTTAGCCATGACTGGCCTTGTGGCTTAGTGGGTAGTAGTAGCTCTGCCTGTAGCGAAGCCGAGGGTCGTGGGTTCGATCCCCACCCAGGGCAAATATTTGTGTGATGAATTCAAATGTTTGCACTGTGTCTGGGTGTTTCTATGTATAACAAGTATGTATTTAAAACTATACCTATACTTATAATAAAACTGTAGCGGGTCGAATTCTGTACATTGAAGATATTTTGAAAAAAAAATTTTGGGGGCACTCCATAGTCGATACTGATGGCGAAACTGCATTTTTTTTCTTTCATGTCTGTCTGTCTGTCTGTCTGTCTGTCTGTCTGTGTGTATAGGGAACTCACATCACGCCGAAACTACTGATTCAATTCAAATGAAACTTGACATGATTTAAGATCATACTAAGTAGATGGTAGCTGTCTACTTTTAATCCCCAAATTCTGCACGGTTTTCTTGCAGAATCTATACTTATAATAAAACTGTAGCGGGTCGAATTCTGTACATTGAAGATATTTTGAAAAAAAAATTTTGGGGGCACTCCATAGTCGATACTGATGGCGAAACTGCATTTTTTTTCTTTCATGTCTGTCTGTCTGTCTGTCTGTCTGTCTGTCTGTGTGTATAGGGAACTCACATCACGCCGAAACTACTGATTCAATTCAAATGAAACTTGACATGATTTAAGATCATACTAAGTAGATGGTAGCTGTCTACTTTTAATCCCCAAATTCTGCACGGTTTTTTGCAGAAAGGGGTTAAAGTCAGAATTTGTTTTTAGTTGTAACTCATGTTTGCGTTGTTCAATTTCGTTAATTCTTATGTTGTTAGAAAGAACACATTTCTAATATAGTCTCATCAAAATTTTAGCATTATTGGTCGTGTGGTTCGGAAATAACATAGAAATTAAATAATAACGGAATTAATAAGTTCGGTACATACTAACTTCTAAGTATTCTGTGACAATGTAAACAACAGCAGGACGTCTACTCTGTTTCTACGAAAACGAAATTTCAAAAAAAAAGTCGCGACTTTCCTACTCTCGTTCTACTTCGTTTCGTCCGATACAACATTGTTTGACGTTTAAATGTTCTAAGCATACTCTAATTAGAGTAGGCTTAAAACATTTAAACGGACAAAACGACGGATTGAAGCAGAATCGGAGTTGGAAAATCGCGAGTTTATTTCGAAATTACGTTTTCGTTGAATTAGAGTAGACGTCCAGGTCTACTACGAAGTCCGATAAACGATATATCGGCCGAACTTATGAAGTTTCCGACCACGAAAGACAATCGGTCGGTTGATCAGATCGGCCGTTTCGTTCGATCCGACCTTCATCCGACCTAAGTCGACCTAACTTCCGACCCGAAATGTATCGATCCGAATGTTTTTCGTGGTAGGCTATAATCCGATTCAGCTGTCGGTCGGATGCGATCATTCGGAGTTCGTTTTCGTAGTAGACCTGCTGGGATGTAACGGAGGTCATCTTATCGGATTCGAAGGCGGAGTCGGAGTTTTAAAATTTGATTTATCGGAGTCGGAACCGAAGTCGGAGGCATAGGCAGAGGATTAGAAGTGGTGGCAGGAGATACATTTTTATTGGGTATTTTTTTTTTTGCCAAACACGTGGACACGATAAACATTGACGAGCAATTGATTTAGGAAGTTGGGATTTTGTATTTTAATTTACTATCCACCACAATAAAGGATTATCTGCAATATTTATACACCTTACCTCCGATTATAACCTCCGTTTTAAAAGTTTCGGAGCCGAAGTCGGAAACGAAGGTCTAAAAGTAATCGGAGGTTTCGACTTATCGGAGTCGGATTCGAAGCAGCTCTTCCCTGGTAGGCACACAGTAGTCAAATCCGTCATCCGTCATCTATCGTCAGGTAATAATATGACAGTACCTGTCTTATGTTTTTCCACAAAATGGCAGCTCATGGTACGAAACACAATCTGATATTTATTAGAAAATGTGTAATGTAGTATTTGTTGTTGTAGCGACAATAGTCAGGTCTTTTGCCATCGTCACGCGTAAGACCACTCCGGTTTGAGTAGGACTGGGACATTGGCGGTGGAAAAAATTGTTTTGTGTGTGAATTGTTCACCAGTATCTATTTATCTGGACGACGTAGTCATAGCTTCTTAAATTAGTCGAGTGAACTTTTTACTTGCCTAGAAATTAGTAAGTTGACGTGAAATGATAATAATTGAAGTCGGTTTTTGTTTTTTCGGATATTATTTAAATCCAAATACTGTACTAAATTTAGTGTTCAACAAGCTTCGGTGCAGAAGCAGAACAAAAGCAGACCGTTGTTTTTCTAAAATTGAATAAAATGTTATCTTACTAAGTATTATTATGTATATATTATGTAAAGGTTTGATTTGGTTGATCTCGGAAAAAGCATGGGCCCTAACGAAACAAATATTAACGACAGAATGACATTACCAATTAGATTGACATTTGAAACACACATGGTTTAGAGTCTTAAATATTACATCGGCAAACATTACATCAGACTCTTCGTAATGTATCCTATAAAAATCCTACAAACTTAACACTGCGGCTATGTTCGATACTCCACAACCTTACTACGAGTGTGTTTGATGTTGCTTAAAATATAAAATATGAAGTTGCTAAACTTGAATAAATATATTTTTGTGTGGAAAAATAAATCACTCTGTTTGTGTAATGACCACCCATCCAAACATTTTTACGTAAGTACTACGAATGCACTAATAAGGTCGCAAGATCAACTTACGCGAACGAAGTAGCGGGTTCAGCTAGTAAGTATTATATCAGTTATCTGGCCGCCATCACACAAGCTTTGCTTAGTTTGGGGTCAGATGGTGTTGTGTGTGAATTGTCCACCAATTTATTTAATATATTTAATAAGACACTCACTCACAACACAGTGTAAAGTTGAAATTGAATGCAGTAATTTATTCCTTACTCTGCACTAAACTATTCCTCCACTGAAACTTGAGTTCGTCCTTCCAAAAAGCTCCTCAGAGGGCACCCATTTAATCGCCATCAAGTCGTCGGGGAAGCTAAGTGATTAGACTTCCTAATTACAAGCAGTGACGGGCAACTTGCACTGTGTCATCTTGCGGTATCTTACGGAATTAACAGCCTGGATATACTAACCGCACTCAACGAAATATGAACCTTAATTTTCAAGACGTAAGATCGATTGTTGGTAATAAAAAGTGGCAATAGATTTAAAATTGGTCATGGAATCATTGAATTGTCAACCTTATTTCGATGAGTTTAATGTGATTGTTGTAACAGAAAAGTGCAAGTTAATGTTTATGTTACGACTTCTGGGGAATTTTTTTATATAGAGAGTTCACATTTCAAATTGCTCTTTCATTTATATGCGCAGTAAGTCTGTTGTTGTCTGTCATTTGAATTTGTTAAATTCCTGTTTTTACATGTATTTTTTTACATTTCTGGATTTGACGAGATTTCCTTCTACTTAAAAAAAAAAAGGTCACGTTGTTTGTCCGCGATGAACATCAGTGCAGTAGGCACTCAATCGTTAATTTAACACAATTTTTTTAACTAAGTAGAAACGCTGGCGATATTTGCTTTAATATCTAATACAATGAACCTGGCGTTAAGTCTACCTTACACTAGACCAGTCTAGTGACTAGACTACCTTGGCGTAAAGTCCCAAATTGGGTCCCAACAGCTAACACTAAAACTTACACCTTTTCTGTTTTGAAGTGTTTTCTGCCATGAACCAGAGGCGCATGAAGCTCGCGTAAGATTTCCATCTGGCGTGTCTGACGTAACGTAGGCGTTATACGTTATAGGCAACGGCCTATAACGTATAACGCCTATCGTCTAGTGCCCGACGCCAAACTAGATGGGTTCTGATTGGTCCGTTTGAAGCGGAGCAACAAAGGTCAGTGTGAATTTGTAAAAAAAATGTAAAAGTATGTAATTAATTATGTCAGTAGAGGGGTTAGCATTTTTTTATCACTGCAGAGCACGCGCAGAAATGTGCATTAGATCAACAAAAGCTGTTGCCCATCGACAATTACTAACAACAGTTAACTGACTGTACGTCGCATCGCGTTAATAAACTACGTAATATATTTATAATTTCACAGTTCAACATTTTTTTCCATTTTATATTTAGTTAGCACCTAGACTAAGTACCTTTAACATTTTACGCAGAAATTTAGAAGTAGCAGCTAGTATACAATATGGTAGGCCATACTAGAACAGCTTACATGATTTAACTACACTATTTACAAAAATAGTGAAAAAATATAACTTAGTGAAAAACTTATTTGTCCGTAACCGTCTGTGAATTAAGGAAACCTGTTTTAATTTGAAAGAGGTCGCTTTCGTTTTGCATTATTAATCATCATCTTTTCTAGACGTATTGTTATCTAATGTTTTGTGGCGTTGTATTTTTGTCTGGCACATGTGGTTTTTGCGGTTTTAAGTTTAAAGTTATCCACACAGATAATTGACGTGACTCTACCAACCTAGAGAAGGCATCAACGTTAGGTACAGTACCCGGCGATAAGTATTGCACATCGGCCTTTGGAGGGAGACAGTCGGCTGATTTCGGCTTCGTAGAGCATTGTCTCTGTCGCACACTACCTATGTGACGTTTTGTCAGTCGTTGTTTAAGTGCAATAGAGTGCAGTCGCGTCCAGTTCAAAATATATAATTAGAGTTGTTAACACCCCCAAATTTAAATAATTTAAAGTTGTACTGTGGCATCTTTAGGAAAAAAAGGGAAACCTTTACGAGGTCAGTCACGCCAAATTATATACAATGTTTATAAATGTTTTGTAACCGAAGCTGACAGATTTAAAAAAAATGAAGATGAAAATGTAAGTTGTTATTTTAAGAAGGTTCAAGCGCAAGTTGCAAATCCCACTGGAATTTCAAGAAGAACTTTGAACAATATATTAAACGAAGTCAATACTGAAACACATTCTACTGAAATTAAGTTTAGCACTCCAAAAAAAGGGAGACCAAAAAAGCAATTTCGTTTGGATATTGGACGATTTTGATTATGATGTTGTTCGAAGAATTGTGTATGATTTTCACTTACGATTTAATGAAATGCCAACAATAAAATCATTAAAAGCTAAATTGTCTGAAACTATTAATTACAATGGGTCTGAAAAGACGTTGAGAAAAATACTTCACGAGATGGAATTTCGGTTAACTAAAATGGAAGATAATCGAAAAGTTTTAAAGGAAAAGCACGATGTAAGTCTCAAACGAATGGAATATAAATCGATAAAATACACAAATTTCGCAAAACAGGAAAAAATATCGTCTACATGGATGAGTCTTACATACATACATCCCACACTAAAGGGAAATCTTGGAGTGATGATAAGAAAAAAGGAGTATAAAAGCCAATTTCAAAAGGTCAACGTTTGATAGTACTTCATGCGGGAAATAAAAAAGGCTTTGTAACCGGTGCCTTTTTAACGTATAAATCCACGGATACTACAGGTGACTACCACAATGAAATAACGAATAACGATAACTACGAGAAATGGCTGGTTAATCAATTAATCCCAAATATATCCAGTGATTCCGTTCTAGTTCACAATAAATATGTTGAAAGACCCCCCCAGCTCAAACACCATTAAACAGGAAATGATCAACTGGATAAACAGACACGAAATTCCAGTTGATCCAAAATTAACAAAAACCCAGATTTACGCTATTATACCTATGTCAGCACAAGGAGAGGTATACAGAGTTTTCCGTGAACAAAGTACTTGCCGAACATGGGCATACTGTGTTTCATCCGGATTTTAATCCAATTGAAAATATATGATCTCAACTAAAAGGCTATGGAGCCTCTAGAAATGTGGGTATGAATTTAACTACAGTAAAAACGTTATTGACTGAAAAAGTAAACATGATCGGGACTGAAGAGTGGAAAAAGGTTTGCGATCACACGATCAATGTGAGAATGAATATAGAAGCATTCAACACGGTTTAGACAATTACACTGATAGACTAGTGATAAATACGGCTGATAGTGACAGTGATATTGACCTCTTTGAGAGCACAAATAGTGAAATGGAAGTAATTGAGAATTATAATTATTATTATTTTTATAACAATGTCTCACTTTAACAATAGGTACAATGGTGTTTATTATGTATACTACAGCTGTAATTTTCCAAAGTAATTAAATACGTAAACATAATGTGAACTTTTTTATTTTATTTAACCCGAACCTAAAGCCATCACTTATAGAAAAAATTGTATTTTATACAAAGAATAAAAATAATAATTAAAAGAAACAAATTAAAATTGTTTTAACAGCTCCTAATAGATGCCGGACTATTTGTATTTCGTGCGACAGAGATGACGCTCTACGAATCCGAAGTTGGCCGATTGTCTCTTTCCAGGTGTCGATGTGCAATATTTATCGCCGGGTACTGTAACTTCAACTGTTTTAAATAATATTTTTATGAAATGAATACTAAGTAGTGAGTAAGCATACAGTCATTTTTATACAAGATGTATTTATTGCGTTTTTGCATTGTTATTTTCCTGGATGTATAGGCCTTGGGCCTTGGGTGCATAGGCTCACTTGACTCAACGGTCAACAACCCGAAGCTCTGATGAATGTTGTGCGCGGATTATTTGTAGTTCTAACATTTGCTATTTAATTTCGATGTTGAAAAATAAGCGATGCATTTTTTTATCCTCTAAAATATATTCCTCATCTTTGTCTCTGAGCTAGCAGCACCCCAAGGTTTTAGCCATGTAGTATCTGTGTCCGTTTTTCCATTATAAAAAAATAGTGTATTGTACTACTCTAGACTATAATCTAACGGTGTCCCAAATTCCACCCCAATACGTTCAGTAGTGCAGTTCCGAATTAATTAAGCAACAAACATCGACAATCTAAACTTTCACGTTTGATAGTAGTTTATAATATTAATATGATTAATTACAATAAATACCGTAAAGTACAATACATTTTGTAGTGGTAGGACTCTTGGCAGAGTCCGCCTGGGGAAGTACCACACCTTTGCCAGTTATTCTACCACCAAGCAGTAATGTGCAAACATTACTGTGTTCCAGTTTGAAGGGCAATGTTTCCAGAGTAATTACTGGGCTTAGAGATATAACAACATAGATCTCTGTGTGGCGAGCGCAGTGCAGTGCTATGTAATGATTTGGATTCTTCATGCTCCAATAGCTGCATGTTGCTGTGCTGTTATGTGGCAGGCATGTTGCTTACCACCAGGCACATGTCCTGTTCGTCTCGTCACTCTTTATTTAAAATAAAAAAAATATTAAAATAAAATAAAAATATTAAAATTCACCCCAATACGTTCAGTAGTTCAGTTCCGAATTATTTAAGCAACAAACATCGAAACATCTAAACTTTCGCGTTAAATGGTAGTTTTTAATATCAATATTATTAATTACAATAAATACCTATACTGATATTATAAAACTAACTAGTTTATTCGTTTGAACGCGCCAAACTCGGAAACTACTGGACCGATTCCAAAAATTGTTTCATCGTTGGATATAATTATAACAACTGAATGCTGTAGGCTATGGGCTATGTACCACGGGCGAAGCCAGGGTGGACGGCTAGTTTGAACTATAAAGATTACAAAAAAAACATAACGTCCAGAGTTACACCGGCAGTGAAGCAAAGCTCAAGCTTCAAGTGATTAGAGCTGAAGGTTGAGGAACCTCCTGACGGTACACGCCGTGGCAATGTTAATCCTTCTGCATCTGACCGTTGATTTAAACGTCTAACGAGAATTATTTTTACAATCTCGCTGCTGAGCAAATGCTTCTTTTCTCTCATTCCAGGTAGCCAGAACTATGGCTTTGGTGGGCCAGTCTTTATTGTGAGACTTTTTGACGTGATAACGTCTTATAATTCGATGAAGCCGGCTGCACGCCCGCAAAACTGTAACGTTCCGCCGTTACCGTTAGTTCGTCTTCCGTGCCATGCGGATGAAGCTGAGCGCTGAGGGCGCCACCCGACGTGTCGAGCGGTATCACTACTCGCGCTATCAGCTTGTCACGTTCTATCGTCAGTAAACCGACTTTACAGACAACCATTATTTTTTTTAAATAAAGAGTGACGAGACGAGCAGGACATGTGCTTGATAATAAGCAACATGCCTGCCACATAACAGCACAGTGACACGCAGCTATTGGAACGTGAAGAGTCCAAATCATTACCTAGCACTACACTGCGCTCGTCACCCAGAGATCTAACTTGTTATATCTCTAAGCCCTGTAATTTCTCTGGAAACATTGCCCGCCAAACCGGAACACAGTAATGTTTGCATATTACTGCTTGGCGGTAGAATAACTGGCAAAGGTGTGGTACTTTCCCAGGAGGACTCTGCTAAGAGTCCTACCACTACAAAAAGATGCACTTCACACTATGAATCGTTTAGAATTTTAGATTTTAAATTTCAATTTGTTGTACTTTTAGCCATACCGTTGTCTGGCGGTCCGGTAAACGTTTCCTTCGCAATCCAATTTTAAGCGTCCTGTTTTTAAACGAAAAGAAATAATACTATATTCCAGAAAATTGTACAGAAACTGAAAAACTGAAAACTGAGAAACTGTATTTTAAAACCTTATAGTCTAGTCAACAAGTTCAAAAACGTGCAAAATAGATATAAAGCTCCTAGAAACATGTTCGATACCTCCCTCATTCAATTCGGAATGACAATTATTTAGACGCCGCGTCTATGCCGTAGCGAGATCGCGGAGTTCTACTTTCAGCGTTAAAAAAGTGTATAAGTAATATAAGTAAGAGTTCTAGGAGTTAAACCATTATATTGTAAATTTCTTCTTCTTTCAGGATCTTCTTTAAAAAAATATTAAATATCAGTAGTTACGAAATTATTAAGGAATAACTAAATACCTTATTTTTGCAATCTTTTTTGTTAATCTCAATTTTTTATGTGCTAAAAAACCCTTAAAAACATTTTTTCTAGACGTCATTCCGAATCGAATGAGGTATCGCACATGTTTCTAGGAGCTTTATATCTATTTGGCACGTTTTTGAACTTGTTGACTAGACTATTAATTCAGAATCTGAATTCTTCCTCATTCGTAGTACAAGTTTTTCGTCACCATTGCTTTCAACGATGAAGGAAAACATCGCAAGGATACAAACATTTTTCAAGAAAGGTATTTTAGAGAATATGTATTATCTTCAAATCCGTACTTGGTCAGCGTGGATAAGTAGATAGGTACCAATCAACTCCAACGGATTACGTCTGTATTTTACTTATTGCTCTGGACTATCGCAGCAAGTCCCGTAAGTAGCAAACAGATTGGCCCTAGCCTGATCACTAAATTAATCTCCTAGAAACGATACGACCGTCGCATCCATTCGCGTCCGTATGTTTTATCTGTGGAGATTCCCAAACAAATAAGCAATTTACAATTCCGATCCACAGTGAGCCTACCTATTCATCATTTAGATTTATAGTCCTTTATCTAGCCGATCTGTTTTCTTGTTTAATTAATGGAAGGAAGAATTTCGTCGCGTAAATTTTCTCGTCGGGTTAGGTTTCGCTTGGGTTTGGTTTATCCTCCGAGGGCTTCGCTCCCTCCTTTGACAGTTTGGTGACAGTACCGACCCTTGTTGCGTTCGATGATAATGAATTAATGAGAAGATAATTGGTGGGAAACCGATCGAGGATATAGTGGCAATACTCAAGCATTCACTTTCAATGTGCCGTATGGACCGGTGCAAGCAAATCTGCACTTTTGGTGGACATTTCAACCACAGCAACTTTTTCTAGCCTTAAACTACAATTTGTCCAGCGTAGTGAATTGGGCCTTGACTCTGTTCTTATGAAAGCAAGGCAATGAGACCCTTCAGTGGGACCATAAAGGTCACACAGGAGACCTTGGAGACGCAGAAGCCATCAGATGATAACCAAATTTTGGCAGCATAACCTGGGTTAGAGTAGAATATTTTTCACAGGTAACAAGACAATTTTAAGAAATTTTTACCACTGAGTGCTAAACGAGCTGCTATCACGCGAGCGCACTCTCCTTGAAAAAGATTGCCGGATGCGATCGAAACTTAAGTCGGACTGGGCTGACTATATCAAAGAGTTACCCGTGTATTTATTTAAAATATGTAGTAACCACGTTAGTTTTCATAACAAGACAAGTTTTGCACGAGGCTTCGTAAAAACTAGTGCCGATACTACTAAAAACTCTTCATCGTTTATAAAATTTTGAAATACATGTGTGTTTTATAAAAAAAAAACGGTCGAATTGAGAAACCTACTTTTTTTTAAAAAAGTCGGTTAAAAAGAAGAATAAAACATACACCCGAATTGAGAACCTCCTCCTTTTTTGAAGTTGATTAAAAATAGTAATGAAAAGTGGCGCCAATATTTTATTTTGTTTGGCAAATTTGAGAAGAATATGAGCTGCTGAGTAGGCCATAAATGTAGGATTGAGCAAGTACAGAACACCATATATTTGGGGTTCGAGATTAGTCGCAGCATGACGTGGGAACACCAAAACGACAAGATGCTAAAGTTAGCAGATCGTGCTTTGCGCTAAGAGGAGTAATCCCGAGTGGTGTCGAATAATACGGTACCGGGCTATATTCTGTTCAATGATTATTATAATACAGTAAAGTAGTCATTTCATAATGACTTGCGATGTAATTATCGCATATTCCCGCTATATTTTTCCATACACATAACAATAACACATTCACAAAAAATACCAATCGGTATTTATATACAATTGTAACATTTAATACGAAAAAATTAAATAAAACCTAAGCGTAAATTGCCGTCATATCAGTGAACACACAAGGCATAGAGATAAAACATATTGTATCTCTGGGCTCTGGGTGACGAGCGCGTACAGTGCTAGAAAATACTTTGGACTCGTCATGTTCATGTCACTGTGCTGCAATGTTGCTTACGATGACCTGCTCTTCTGATCACCCAAAACAAGGAAAAAAAATTTTTTTTAAACGTAGTAGAAGTAATAATTGTCATGCCTTTAAACGATAAATGCGGTTTTGGCAACAACTTATAAATGTAGGAAAGTAGCGTAGTCTATTAATCTATTTATCGGTAGATCTAGGTGAATGTTTTTTTTTTACGTTTTTTTACAAAAACGCCAACGCCTAACGAATCTGGCTTAGTGTGTGAACAAAAGGTCACTCACAGTACATAAACATTCGAAAAAACAGGTTCATTGCTGTTTATTAATAGTTATTTTTATCAATGCATTACGCCCTTGGCCATCTATCAGTACAGACATTATTTGTATGTTCTATCGTATTTTTATATGTGAAACAGTTAGTGAAACGATTGACATTTTATATTATAGCTCTTATTTGTTATCAACATTTAAACTGGTTCCTGTATTCTTAGCGTCATGCTGGCATTGAGTGGGGTAGGCAATTCAGTAGTGCAAATAAATTGAATAAGTGTTAACGTGTTCATGTGTAACCAATATAGTATGTGGCAATTTTTAAATTAATACGATAGAAATAGACAATTACTTCACTCGGTGTTTTTTTAACCTAATTTGAGTGTCATTAAGCATCGTCTTTTTAGTTCCAATTGCTATTTATTTTCTACAAAGTTAAAGCTGTACCTATAACGCGAAATTATCGAGAAATGATTTGGAGGTGAGAGGGCGATTTATTGCGATGGCGTATTTGTGTTACTGTGTATGACGTTGTTTGTGTTTTGTTTTGTTGTGTGATGTTGTCTGGTCGTAAGTCCAATATGTGGAGTCTACTTTTACCTCTTCTACTAGCGAATACGTTGGCTGATGAGGATCCTCCCCTTCGCTGCCTCGATGCCGAGCGCTGCCGGTACATAGGCAGATTCCAGTTTGGAGAAGATCGTTACGAAGTAGACGGTAAGCATCGTATCCATACATTTATTGCGTGAAATATAATTTAAATAATAAAATATGGTATATAACTAATTATTAAATACTAAGTAAATATGTAACTAAGTCAGACAAGTGTATGTATAGGAACTTGGAAAAATACTTAGAGCTGTGCAGGTGAGATTCGAGATTTCGAAAATATTAATGTATTCTAATATTACAAAGACAGATTACAATAAAGTAACGCTTATTTTTTTACTTTTACATGTATGAAGTGAAATTCAGAACCACCACATTTCTCATGCACCACTATCATCAATAATTAATTGAAAAATTTAAGTAAATAAAAATCTCATTGTAAGCAGGGCTATTTTTATCGGGGTATGCGATGACCAAAGACGACCTAGTGACAAACCCGGTATGCTTTTGACGACGTTGATGATGATGATGACGATACTGGATACTGGACTCGATACTGGACGTACCGTCCAAAGCACCCGTGTCTTGTTAGTACCAGTATCGTCCAGAAGCAAAGAGGACTCTCGCGCTGGGTCCACTCAGTAAGATTGGCCCCTCCTTCTTGTAGTCGGTTAACATGAAACATTGGGGCCAGTTTAGGCGAAGTTGAGAACTCAATTTCAATTTTTAATTTCTAAAAAACAAGCATTCCATGGGTGTAGTATAATCACGTTATTATCTATGTATGTCAGATGATTGTTGGATCCCGGGATCTGCCATGGTTCTTTAGAAGGTAGGCTAGTAATTAGCTATTTAATTTCAAACACCCGTGTTACAATATTTAATACATAAATCTCTACTCTAAACATATTTATTTTTATTGCAGGAAAAGAATTGTGGGTGATGTACGGAGAAACTGGAGGATATTTGAGGATACATTGCTATGAAACAGATACATTGGATTCTCAGGCACTTCCAAAAGCTGACCCACCTTTAACCGTTCAAGATGTTAATGTAGCAAACTGTCGACTGCCTGATAATGGTTCACTAGCTGACCAACTTGGAAAGTTCAATATTACGATGCAATTTAGTAAGCAGGATGCTAGTGAACCATATGGCAACCTGACTCTCGATCGCTTACCATCTGAGCCTCCGCTTTCTGATAAACACTTGACCGGACTGGAAAATCTCGTCCAATTACACATATACGCGGCTACGCAGACGACCGCTGAGCCAAATTTACTGTCTCAACTGAAAAATTTACTCAATCTAAAGATGGTAGACGTAACGCTACCTAATGGCGAGCTGCAAGCACCATCTTCATTGCGAGAACTCATTTTATTCAACACGGGTGTGACACGGCTACCGGAATCAGTTTATTTATCATCGAATCTTCTAACTCTCAAGATAGAGAGCAAAACTGCAGTAAACGCGGTGGCAGTCCCATCAACATTGCGTATACTCGATTTGAATACTCCTGAGACAAAGCTGCAACTTGATACGGTACCTATGCTTGAGGAACTTACTATAACTTACTGGACAGAATTGCGTCCACCATCACTCAAAAATTGCAAGAAACTTCGAAAACTTTATGTCACTGCTCCAGCTTTACATACGCTACCAAACGGCTGGTTGGAGAACTGCTCGAACTTAGAAGAAGTTGTCATTCAAAACGCAAACAATCTAACTGTTCTACCAAATAGGTTGTTTGGGACCTCTCATTCAAACTTGAAGTTTCTCGCTTTTAAAGAAGGAGCACTTGAAAAGCTTTCAGAGGGTCAGTTTGATGACGCATCTGAACTGAAAAAACTAGAATTGAACGGTAATCGATTACAGGCCATTCCCAGGTCAGAGCAACGTTTCTAATTGATTTGAATGAAATACAAAACCAGCAAATGTCTGGCTAATGGCTAATTATGCAATCAAATGGCAAAATAATCTGATGTCTCATTTACAGCAATACCATCCCATGGTTTTTATCAGAACTGGATCTATCATCAAACGATTTCGATCAAACAGTATTGGAAAAACTGAAACCGTGTCGGTGGCTCAAATCTCTCAGTCTCTCCGACAATCCACGTTTAGGTGACGTTTGTGACAAACATGGTGAGTTATCACCTAATTGTGTCGAGAGCCCAATCAATGATTTTTCATAAATCTTAGAAATGAAATAATTTTTTTACAGGTGCTTCTCCGTTGAATGAGCTAATGATGCTTAAAATGCTGTATCTAAAAAATACGAATTTAACTCGCATTTGCAAAGACTGGCGAGAAACTATGACAAGTCTAGAAAAGTTAGACCTGAGCAATACGAGCATCTCCACGTTATCGGTAAGATCTAATTCGAAGCAATTGTTATTTATTATTCCTAATAATTTACAGAGTAACCAGAAATCCTATTTTTTTTTTTCAGTTTAACGATATCTTATTCACGCGAACCGTCAAATCAGAAGTGATACTAATGGGCACACCATTGACTTTATTGCAATTGACGAGAGATGATTTTAAGAAAGCGAAGCGAACACCAACAAGTGGTGCTTTTGTACGCTTGGATCTACGCATGGAGCTCGAGTGCGATTGTCGTATGTATTGGACGCGGCGAACACTTGAGCATTCTCCACATGCTTTGGATCGCATAAGCGAGCTTCGCTGTACTGGCAACAAACTGTTAAGAAATCTGTTAGCTGAGGACATGGTATGCCAGCGGCTGGAAGAGTGCGAAGAGATGCCACACGTATGTTCTTGCGCTGTACGGCCTGACGATGACCCAAATTTGAACTTTCAACTGGTTCGCATTCGTTGTGAACATGGCTTACTACGTCAAATACCTTCTCTTCCTACCAACTCATCAGGTCGCTTCTACGAGCTGTTGCTATCACATAATCATATAACCGAATTACGATCCTGGGACCTACGCAATGTAAAAGTTAGTATTATTAAGCAGCTACTAAATTCACAACTAATTCTACTAATATTTTTGTATTGAACGTTTATAATTCTTCCCCATCTCTTCAAATCACTCCTATTTCTCGTGTGTTATAAAGTTTAAGTAATATACATAGAAGTTCAGGAACAGTAAGATCTTAGGTAATATCTCAAACTCAACAGGTATTTTTTAGGTTACCATCCTTCCATCTACGACAAGATCTTTGCTTATTAGTCAAGTTGGTAGTAAAACAATACATTGCCGAGGCCGAAATGCATAATATTACATGTAAATATAATAAATATTACATTTAAATATATACTCAAGGCCAACAACCATTAATTAAGTTTAACGGGATAAAAAGTAAACTATTATGCGAATGTACCAAATCGCTACGAATTTAATTTCATTCAAATCTGTTACAGAAATACGTTAGAAAGAATATATTATATAATTTATCATCAGGACACGTCTTGGCATACCCAGCCTAAAAAATTCCACCTGGAAAGTTCATGGCGAAAACTTGGCGATATTGTTAGAACATCCTGGTACAAAACAAGACCCAAACAGCCAAGTAGAAACTTTACAGGATACCATCTATACATACTTCTCTGAGCACTAATATCCACCTTATTATGCTCAAAATGATAGTGTAGTAAATTCTATACTAGAACGAGTATCTAAAGCTGCATTGGTAGGATCGTATCGGATTTGGCTGGGCAGGGAGACAAATACGAGTAGTGAAGGTGAGTGTTGACCTACGTCACTAAGGGGCCCTTTAAAGGGGGCCTTTTAAACCTACGCCCGAGTCACAAGTCTTGGGGTCTACTCGAGATTTCTCTCTCTGTCACACGATGGACCCGGCACCCGCACGGTGAATCCATCGAATGCTAAGAAGTTCGTCTCTAACACACTAACAACAAACTTTCGTGTGATAATTTCTGAAATCTTACGAAAATGAGCGTCTGATCTTCAATGAGCCTCATACAATATTATGACTTCTTTGCTTCGATTGCCGCTAGTGCGCAATGCGCCATTCGTCCGACGATAACTTTTTTTTTTTACCTTCCAGGGGTTGGACTTACGTGATAATTTACTTAGAAGAGTAGACGATGAAACGGCAACAAAACTCGGGCGCATGGAGAGCGTGCTGTGGTTAGCCGACAACCCGCTGGAGTGTGACTGCAGCGCCGCACCGCTACTGCAGGCGTTGCATGCCCGTATTCCGAATTCCACTGACCTGGAGGATATTTCCTGCGAGGACGGCAGAGCACTTCAAGAAGCACCTGCAACGGACTGTCCACCGTCTGTCGCGTGGTTAGTGGGCGGAATTGCCATATTTTCAGCACTCACTCTCAGCGTAATCGCTTACCTATCCTCCCTCGAAAGGCGATTCTTCTTAAAAGCGGTGCTACACCGTTGGGGATGTCTGTGTTGTCTTCAGTCGGGCGATGAAGATACAGAGCGGCCTTACGACGCGTTCATCTCTTTCTCTCACAAAGACAAAGCCATCTTACTTGAAATGGTAGCACAACTAGAACCTCCTTACCGGCTGTGTCTTCACGAACGCGACTGGATACCAGGGTTGCGCATACTAAATCAAATTGTGGATTCGGTACGCGACTCGCACCGCACAATAGTGCTTCTATCGCGACACTTCTTGGCGAGTACGTGGGCTCGCGCGGAGTTCCGAGAAGCGCACGAAGCCGCCATGAGGGAAGACAGGCCGCGTCTAATAGTGGTGTTGCTGGAGGATCCGACCACGTTGGCCCTCGATGACCAGTTGCAACGGTACATCGCTACCCATACGTACGTGCGATGGGGAGACCCCTGGTTTTACAATAAGCTGGCGGTGGCACTGCCACGCCCGCAGCTGCCTTCTAAGCGAGAATCCTCGATCTCCTCCCCAACTTTTAGATATACAAGATCACTGCGCAGTGATCCAATGAAACCAAAGATTAAGAGGAATAAGGCCAAAACAAAAGAAAAACCTTTAGATGCTGAAGGAAAAGCATTGACTAAAGAATCAGGCGTGTTCACAATTACGGGGTCAGCGGTGGAACTTAAATCTGTAATTAACGACCAAAATGCTGTGACAGTTACAATTCAATAGGGGTTAGAAGCTTTAGGACTACATCTCGATATGACTAGATAGCGGATTTGACTAAATAGATTTAAGACTAAATCTCGATGTGACTACATCGCGTTAGGTCCACATCGCTATTGAACTAGATCTCAAAATGACCAGATAGTGTAACGACTAAGTTGTCGTTTGTTTTCTAAAGTACAGTTACGTTTGTAAGTCAGAACAATGTAGTTTTTTCGAAATAGTTTCTTGTATTAAAGTTAAATAATATTTTTGAACATGAAAGTGTCAATAAAATTATTTAAAATTATTCTAGGTTTGGGAACGGCATGGTATGCAGATTGTTATTTTGTCCAAGAAGTACATATGAATATAAAAAAAATATCTACATACGTAGTCATTAACGTAAATGTATGCAATGCGTCATTGTATACAATTCCTAGAAAATGTATCATCATCATCACCATCATCAGCCATAAAACGTCCACTGCTGAACATAGGCCTTCCCCCTAGATTTCCACAAAGAACGATCCCGTGAGATAACCTGCAACCAGCGGTTTCCATCGATCGTTGTGATCTATGTGGCCTGCCCATTGCCACTTCAGCTTCCTTACTCTTTGACCTATGTCAGCTACTTTCGTTCTTTTGCAAATGTCCTCATTATGGATTGCGTCGCACAAAGAGACTCCGAGCATAGCTATCTCCATAGCTCGCTGTGTGACTTTGAGCTTTGTTATGAGGCCCACAGTAAAGGACCATGTCTCAGCTCCATAAGTCATCACTGGCAACACGCACTGATTGAAGACTTTCGTCTTCAGGCATTAGTGTTTGTTGGACTCAAAATGTGCCGAAGTTTCTCGAACGCTGCCCATCCGAGTTGGATGGGCGAAATGAGGGAATGTATATAATTCTTAAAATCCCCCGGAAATGTCGGAAATAAATTATTTTAGATAAATTTCATAGGAAATCTATACATTTCTTAACTGGCCATCGGAAATATAGCAAAACGTTCAAAATTGCTAGATTCGGAGCAACCCTACTCCACCTAGTCTTCTCGCTACTACCCCTAGAATGTTTAAAAAAAATGCGGGAGCCAAAAGCTCAAGAGAGGTCCTGAGTAGAGCGAGTATGGAGAAGCGATACTTAGGGCAGACCGCAGAGCTTCTGGTGGGAGCCCAGCCGGAATCAAATTTCAATGATAGACCCCGATTGTACATTCTAACAACGTGTTTTATTACAAAAGGCGTTATTTTTATACGTTTCCTAACGTGATTTTGGAATTGTTTACAGTTCCTGGGAAATGTATATATTTCCTCTATTTATGTCTTTAATAATTATTAAACCATATATTACACTTTTCCTAAATAGCTTCGGAATCGTATACGTTCCCTGGGAGTTGTATACAATTCCTACATTTCCAGTAACGTATATTATGCTGAAATGTGAGGTTGAACTAATGTACCACTTTTTAATGTCATTGTACGTCATATCGATATTAAGTCAATCTGATAAAAAGGCGGAGAGAGATGTGGTCACACAGCTACTTAGCCCTAACGCGTTCTAGTCATATCGAGATTTAGTCTTAAACCTATTTAGTCAGACCCGCTATCTAGTCATATCGAGATTTAGTCCTAAAGCTCCTAACCCGCGCTACAGTTGTTTCACAAGTCTTGTCTGCTATGTAGATAGGTACCTATTTTCTTCAAAATTATTATTAATTTTGTAGGTCAAAATTAAGGATTTAATGCACAAATAACTAGATACTAATATAGATTGAAGAATCTACGGATATATATTTGAGGAGAGCGAGGTATTGGAAATTACCAAATTAAACGTAACAACCAAAAATCATGATTCTCAAGCAGATGCCATTTATTTTCTCCTGGTTTTTACCGGATTCGTTTGGGAGGACTTCAGAGTACAATCCCGGCGAGTTTTTAATAAAATTCTAAAGAACCCAGACGAATGTATACATACAAAACAATTCTCGATTAGCAAATCAGCATCTTTACCGGCACTTTACCGAAGATATCCCGGAAGTCAGCCTGTATGAGATTAGGATGGCCCTCAAACAACTTAAAAACAACAAAGCACCTGGCGATGACGGAATTACGACTGAGCTTCTGAGAGCGGGTGGAAAACCGGTACTTAAAGTCCTCCAGAAGCTGTTCGACTCCGTCATACTTGACGGTAATACGCCAGAAGCGTGGAGCAGAAGTGTGGTGGTGCTCTTCTTCAAAAAAGGTGACAACACCTTGTTGAAGAATTACAGACCCATCTCACTTCTGAGCCACGTTTATAAGTTGTTTTCGAGGGTAATCACGAATCGTCTCGCACGCAGGTTTGACGACTTTCAGCCACCCGAACAAGCCGGTTTCCGAAAAGGCTATAGTACCATAGACCACATACATACGCTCCGGCAGATTATACAGAAAACTGAGGAGTATAATCGGCCACTATGTATAGCGTATGTGGACTATGAGAAAGCCTTCGATTCCATCGAGACCTGGGCAGTGCTTCAGTCTCTCCAGCGATGCCGCATCGACTATCGCTATATCGAAGTGTTGAAGTGTATCTACAGCAAAGCCACAATGTCTGTCCGATTACAGGACCAGTGCACAAAACATATCCAGCTACAGAAAGGCGTGAGACAGGGAGTTGTTATATCTCCGAAACTGTTTACTGCTGCGCTGGTAGACGTTTTCAAGCTACTGGACTGGAACGGACATGGCATCAATATCAACGGCGAATGCATCACACACCTTCGGTTTGCCGACGACATAGTCATTGTGGCGGAGTCGCTGGAGGACCTCGGTGCAATGCTCAGGGACCTCAGTAGAGTATCCCAACAGGTTGGTTTGAGGGTGAACATGGACAAGACGAAGGTCATGTCAAATGTGCATGTCTCACCTGTACCGGTTATTGTTGGGAATACCACACTCGAAGTTGTTGACGAATACGTCTACCTGGGTCAAAATATCCAATTAGGTAGATCCAACTTCGACAAAGAGGTCCAGCGAAGGATCCAACTCGGATGGGCAGCGTTCGGGAAACTTCGACACATCTTTGAGTCCAAAATACCCCAATGCCTAAAGACAAAAGTCTTTAACCAGTGCGTGTTGCCAGTGATGGCTTATGGAACTGAGACGTGGTCCTTAACTGTGGGCCTCATAACAAAGCTCAAAGTCACACAGCGAGCTATGGAGAGAGTTATGCTCGGAGTCTCTTTGCGCGACAGAATCCGTAATGAAGATATTCGCAAAAGAACTAAAGTGGCCGACATAGCTCAACGAGTAAGCAAGCTGAAGTGGCAATGGGCAAGCCACATCGCTCGAAGAACTGACAACCGATGGGGAAGAAAGGTTCTCGAGTGGCGACCACGAACCGGAAGACGCAGTGTTGGACGGCCTCCCATTAGATGGACAGATGACCTCACAAAGGTCGCTGGAAACCGCTGGTTGCAGGTTGCGCGGGACCGTTCGTTGTGGAAATCTAGGGGGGAGGCCTTTGTTCAGCAGTGGACGTCTTGCGGCTGATGATGATGATGATGAAATCAGCATCCGGGAAAGTAATTAGATTTTTGACGATTACCCAAAATTTGTGAAATTTAGATCTTTGCCACTTTTTTGTTATACGAATATTCATACGAATTGTTTGCAAATACTATATTATATTAGGGTGCAGCCGAGTTGAGGCAGGTCATCATCAAAAAATGTCCGCCAGTCTTGTGCCTGAAAGAGGATAGGTGTATTTCCTTTAGAACGCAACGGTAATGCGATGGCAACCCAAGTCTTAGATAGGAGAGACTCACTGAAGATAAACGTCGAAAATTCAATTTAAAACGATTACTAGGTAATCCCCGAACGCAAGGGGCACGCGCAATGACGCGCCCAACTTTTATAGACACCCCACTAAGATAATAAAAAGGTACTACAAAGTTTAAGGCGACGAAAATTGCGAAGTTCCCGATTCCATTAAATATCATGATCCTACGATACGCAGAACACAGTATAGAACAAGAACGGAGGGGAATCTCGAAACTACCTAAATTACGGAACAAAAGTAAATAAGTAGTTTATTACATACTAGCAACCCGCGACGGCTACGCACGGGTGCAATGCTGATACTAAATAGTCATACCTACTAATAAAATGCTTATTGTGAGTTATCCCTAAGAGATAGACATTTACCATAATGAGTTTTTTGTAGACCTTTTTAAGGTGTACAATACTGGAGTATATTATTTTGATCTATCTCGTATCTCGGGTTCAGCCACCGTCTGCAGTTTAAGCGCAATAATTGTGTTTATTTACGACATAGTTTTAGAAATCTTTAAAATTACCAGTGGCCTTCTAATGTACTATGCACGTATTCTACATATAATGTAGATTTTTACGTTCGTACTGAAAATAATATTGTAGTTCCAAACTATCACGGTTTTACTCAATAATACCGTCATTCAATAATATAATTAGTGTACTAATAGTAATATTTTTAAGTAGGTATAACTATAGTAGTCATACAAATCCTCACGAGGTACCTACATCGATATCATTCTATCCATATTCCTACGCTAGAATATAGATTGTATATACATAGGTACCTGCCATTGGTAGTATTTACAGTATTTAGGATAGGACTTACTGATTTTTTTATGTTTAGCTTCTTAGAACTATTTTAAATTTTTTTACTAGGATTCAAAATTTCTATTGTTAAAAGTGTTTTAAATAAAATAAAATTTCATTACTACGTTATTCATGTACCTATTAGTGAAGGGAGATTCAACCTAGTTTCTTCAAGCAGTGTGAGTTCATCTTTGCCAAATATTCTACCGCCAAGCAGTAATGTGCAAACTTTACTGTGTTCCGGTTTGAAGGGCAATGATTCCAGAGAAATTACAGGGCTTAGAGACATAATATCTTAGATCTCTGGGTGACGAGCGCAGTGCAGTGCTAGGTAATGATTTGGACTGTCATGTTTCAAAAGCTGCGTGTTACTGTGCTGTTATGTGGCAGGCATGTTGCTTACCATCAGGCACATGACCTGCTCGTCTCGTCACTCTATGCTATAAAAAAAAAAAAACTCTTTTTACATAAATCGTTGAGGATAGTACTGGACTTCACAACACAGGAGCTACCCTGACGTGGAATCCAGGACGTCTACTCTCTTTCTACGTAAAACGTAATTTCGAAATAAACTAGCGACTTTCCTGCTCCGGTTCTACTTCATATAGCATAGAATTTTCGACACAAGTAGTAGAAAGATATACTTAACTGCCGGAAAACTTACTCAAATAGTTTTTTTTTTAAATAAAAAGTGACGAGACGAGCAGGACATGTGCCTGATGGTAAGCAACATGCCTGCCACATAACACCACAGTGACACGCAGCTATTGGAACATGAAGAGTCCAAATCATTCCCTAACATTGCGCTCGTCAGATATCTAAGATGTTATATCTCTAAGCCCTGTAATTTCTCTGAAAACATTCCCTTCACACCGGAATACAGTAATGTTTGCATATTACTACTTGGCGGTAGAATAACTGGCAAAGGTGTGGTACTTCCCCAGGCGGACTCTGCCAAGAGTCCTACAACTACAGCAATTGAACTAAAGTCAACTTTTATAACACTACATAATTAGACAAACAAACTTTTTAGAGTCAATATTACTTACCTATAATAATTATTATATGTTCATCATTCTTTCATCTCATCTGAGCGACGATTGACTGGCCTCGTGGCTTAGTGGGTAGTAGCTCTGCCTGCGAAGCCGAGGGTCGTGGGTTCGATTCCCACCCAGTGCAAATATTTGTGTGATGAATTCAAATGTTTGCACTGTGTCTGGGTGTTTCTATGTATAATAAGTATGTATTTAAAACTATATAAGTATTATATCAGCTATCTGGCCGCCATATTACAAGCTTTGCTTAGTTTGGGGTCAGATGGTGTTGTGTGTGAATTGTCCACCAATATTTATTTATTTATTTTATTTTATTGATTTTGTTCGACGTGAAAAACGTTTTCATTATGAATTATATTTTTTAATTCTTTTTGTTTTCTTATTCTGTGACTATGAAGCGTAAGAAAGTTTCTCCCCTCCATAAACGAGCAAACTTATAATCACAAATAGGTGCTATGATTTGTTTTGGACAAAGTTTGATGGCGATCTCTAACTTATTTTGCAACGTCGCAATATTTTGGTTATCCTAAGCTAAGACGGTAGAAGGAAAGACGAGTAGGTAAATAAATACATATTTAACTGTTAAAATATTTCTTTAAAAAAAAGGGAAAAAACACAGCCGTAAGTTTTTTTTCTTAGTATAGAGTGACGAGACGAGCAGGACATATGCCTGATGGTAAGCAACATGCCTACCACATAACAGCACAGTGACACGCAGCTATTGGACTATGAAGAGTCCAAATCATTGCCTAGCACTGCACTGCGCTGGTCATCCAGAGATCTAAGATATTATATCTCTAGGCCCTATAATTTCTCTGAAAACATTGCCCTTCAAACCGGAACACATTAATGTTTGCCCTTTGCTGCTTGGCGTTAGAATAACTGGCAAAGGTGTGCTACTTCCCCAGTCGGACTCTACTGAGAGTCCTACCACTACTAAAGTTTAGTATTTCTGTTCACTGGCTGTGGGGTTTATTTCCACCAAGGTGTTGTACAATTTGTATGAACTTGGTCATTTTAGGGTTCAGTACCTAAAAAACGTGACCCTATTACTGAGACTTGGCTGTCCGTCCGTCCGTCTCCGTCTGTCTCCAGTTTGTATCTCAAGAACGGTGATAGCTAGACAGTTAAAATTTTCACAAATTATATATTTCTATTGCCGTTATAACATAAAAATAAAAAATTTAGTAAAATAAAAAACTTGATTTTTTACCGTTTCTTGCTCGATACTAAAGATTAGGTTACAGATAATGGTACGGAACCCTTCGTGTGCGAGTCCCACTCGCACTTGCCCGGTTTTTTGGTAGGTGTTTTATGATACATATTTGTTGCAAGGTAGCACGGAACCCTCAATGTGAGATTCCAACTTTCACTGAAACCTGATCCATCCATCCATCCATCCACCTCCATCCATCCCATCCATCGTGACTATTGTGATTATGACTGGGAATTTTTATTTTTATTACTTTTGCGCGTCAACATCAGACATAAATACGGTATCGTCATGTCCATCAGTCTGTTGTTCCTCATGGAACGACGAAATGAGGAAACGGGAGGACGCACGCTTAGGAGTCAGCCGATATAGAGGAGCGCAGCGGAACGATTTTTTTTGGGGCACTCAAAAATCAACTTTAAAGTTATCGCAATAAAGTACATTCGTGGAACCTAACGTCGAGTCAGCGCGGCGCCACGCTTATAATTTTAAGGTCGATAATCGAGTAGGTTATCCCCTACCTTATAAAAATTCTTTCCGCTGTACTCCTTTGTCTGCACGGGCCCTTAGACGCTTTTTAAATCTGTAGCTATACAGGTGACGTATTGTGTTACATTAGAACTGTTTTAAAACGACCACACACGTACCCTATATCAGAAGGAAGTGATGTAGAAGCGGTAGGGAATAGAAATCAGCATTACTCTACACACGTACAAATCGGTCAGTACGATTCCGACCGTGCAACGGAGCGGTCGTTGATCAGAGCAGAGAGAATATAATTACTACGTAGAAGTCGGCACTCAGTACAAACTAACAAGAGCAGTTAACATGTCTGTTCAATACCTACCAACCATATGGCAACGACTTTGTGGAAACCTCGTGGAAACGGTTATCTTCGTGAAAACAAGACGAGTACCAACCTAACAGATTATTGAAAGAGATAGAAGACATGGACCTGGTAAATTTCATACATTTATTTAAGTACTGGTAAGTTTCAGTTTCAATAGACTAAAAACTTTCAAAACTAGGGCATGTATTCCGGAATTCCGAAACTTTTCCGAAATAACAATTTCGAAATTGAACCACTTTAATATCGTTACTCCAATGTCGGTATTTGACCACAAACTTTTTTTTAAACACAGCCGTGATGTACAGATATACACACACACAATAAGTTATTAAAGATTCAATAAATAAATCAATCAGTGGAGTAATTCATTTGGCTTGAAAGTGACGAGCGCAGTGCAGTGTAGGTAATGATTTGCCGCCCACTGTTGTAGAACTTTAGAATGTTTTATTAATTTTAAAAATAAAAAGTATATATGTATATAAATAGATAAGTACCTGGGTCACCGAGCTTTGCGCGGTATAAATACTAAAAATACTTAGATACTCTAAGATTTTCTTAAAAAAAGAATACTTGAAAAAAAGAGAAGCCGTCTGGATTCGTACCCGCAGCTATTAATTCGAGACCGCCACGAACGCCCGACTTCCCGTCTGAGCCAATTATGCTGTCGCGTCACGCGGCGAAATTTACCTTCGCATTCTAATGTCTAATGTGACGGTTTTTCATTGTCTAAAAACGCGCATAATATGCGTTTTTTTAATTAAACCTAGTTAGATCGATTTATCGTCCCCGAAACCCCCTGCATACATAATTTCATGAAAATCGTTCGAACCGTTTCCGAGATTCAGATTCTATATATACAAGGTGTTGCAGAAAGGTGCAACAATACTTATGGTAGTTCATCTACATTAAGTTTTAAATCATGTATGTGAAAATTAGGCATGAAAGCTCAAAAAAAAATTCCGAAAAAAAAATTAAATTTTTTGGTTGTTATTTCATTTGACATACTCCTAATGGCCAGATCTCCGCACGGATTTTTGTACGATGTCGCAGCGTCGGTAGCAAGGTCGTTTGTCTGCTGTACATGCTTTAGGGTTGAAGCTGGTGATTTGGTGGGAATTTTACGTCAAACTTTGACTCGAATTATCTCATGATCTACCGTGCTGAGGGGAAAGAGACCTTGGGTGATGAAGTCTACATTAGTGTTAGAATGGACTGTTAAAATATTGTTGGGGGTAAATCCACCACGTTGTATATATTCTTGTATATATATATACAAGAATTGCTCGTTTAATGGTATAAGATAATCAATTTTACTTTTCTGTACTATCCAAATATTTTTCCAGTTTCGGAGCTGTTCCGGAATTCCGATATTGGATATTTAGAATCGTGACTCAGTTCCGGAATTGATAATCTTCCGATATTACATACCCTAGTTACGCCCTCCTCAGAACAATAATAAATATAATTAAAAAACTCAAAAACCCGACTGCGTAAAAAGTGAACCAAACTACGTACTCGCATACTAAAAAAAACTGAAAAGAATAAAACAAGCATTTAGATTTCTGGTGGTCTAGAATTCTATAATATGTTATTGTATTAATACTATTGAAAAATATACAATATTTTCTAATAAAAGAACATTACAAATGAACAGTCGTGATCCATTGAACAATTACATTGTATGTCGAATAATAATGGATCCCGACTGTTCAGTTGTAATGTTCTTTTATTAGAAAATATTGTATATATTTCAATAGTATTAATACAATAACATATTATAGAATTCTAGACCACCAGAAATCTAAATGCTTGTTTTATTCTTTTCAGTTTTTTTTAGTATGCGAGTACGTAGTTTGGTTCACTTTTTACGCAGTCGGGTTTTTGAGTTTTTTAATTATATTTATTATTTTATACTTTTTAGTCATGAACAATGTTGTGAATGTTAATATGCTCAACATAATAATATGCATCTTTTGGTTGTTGACCAAATGTCTTCGTTTCTACTGATATAATATGTAGGATTTTCTACTGCATGTAATTCATATTTATAGTTTTGTGTTAGTATAGGTTTTCGATTGACGTTGAGTACCTACTAAATCGTTTGAAGTTGGAGATGGGCGACCGAGGCGGAGCAATCCGAGAGCAGTTACGTGTTCCCACTATCACGTACCTGCACGTACAAAAAAAGGTAGTCCAAAATACCTACTAGCATAGATCGTAGAACCCAAGATGGGTCCCATCCCAAACTTCACGGCGCACGCAATCATGTCAACGTTGGGAAGAGTGAGCTCACTCTATCCGTTCTAGTCGGTTGCAGGACGCGGTGGACGCCGGACGTTTTTACCTATCATTATTCGGTGTCAACAACCAAAATAAGTAGAACCACAGCAAATCTCGCCGCTAGCGATTATAGGGGTCAAGTAGATTGGTTGTTTGTAAACCACTTACGATACATACAGAGACGCAGTTTATTACCAATTTCAAGATTCTCAGGGCACATCTATTGATTTATATCGATGCCTACTAGATACATTAGTATATAATGTCCATCCACTTTCACACGTACAGTTAGTTAAACGAAGTTTTCTGCTACCTAAAAACCTATAAATGTGAGGATGGTTGTTACTCAACTTTAAATCGATATACATCCTAAACGGTCAGTCAAATCGAAAAACATTGAGAGAAAGCTAAACATTATTTTTAAATACCTATTCAACGATACCCCTCTTGGTATATTTTGGTGATTTTCATTTTTTTTATTTGGACAATATGGCGTCCTGAATCCGCCATATTGGATTTACACTAATGTCATGTCTATAGTGTCACTCGCCAGATTAAGAGGAATCGATTGACGTGTGAATCATAAAAATCGGCCCAGGAGTTTGGTCTGTATAGTGCCTCAAAGGAACATACAAACATACATACATACATACATACATACATACATAGACTGTTAAACACATTACCACTCCTGTGCGTCGCGCAGTCGGGTAAAAAACATAGGTGTTGCCATGGGACTTACTTCTGAGAAAAGGTTGAAGACATAATTAATTAACTTACATACGAAATCATTTGAGATGTTTTTTGAACTGAAAACTTCTTATAGCGCACGTGCACAGCATTTTCATGGGCTGTGAATGTAAATGAAATGAAGGAAATATAAAGATGAACTAAGTACCGTCTGGATCAGGGATGATCGGATGATCGATATTCATCGATGGTGATGGATCTCGAATTTATATTGCAGATAAAAGTAGGGGAGACCAAGGTGAGTTGTGATAGAGGAGAGTTGTGACAAAGACGATTACTCGGAACCTATGACCGTTAGCGAGTTGGCAATACAGCCCAATTGTTTCTTTAGAGACACGCTAGTTGATACGGTACGCGCCAGAGGTTTTTGGCAAGCGGCTATGCGAGTGCGACGACTGCATGAAAAAAAAACCGAAAAGTAAGTTTTTTATTGAAATTTTGATTTTTTATATGTACTGACATATTGCATTCACATGATTAGGCTATTTTTCCATATATTGAGTGGCTTTTGATGTTTCAAATCGTGGCATTGTCTTCTTATGTTTCCATCATGTTTTGAAATTATGAATTATTATTCTAACCAACTCGCAATTTTTGGCACCTAGGAGAATTGTGACACGCTGTCACAACTCTCCTATTTAAGTTTATTTTATGAAGTATGAATATAGTATATATAAATTAGCTTATTTTAATTGGTTTCAACAATGTTTTTTTTTGTTTGTATAATATGTATGCTCGTTTGTTTCTGTCAATTTTTACAACCTAAGTTTGAGATAAATGTTATTGCCAGAATCAGTAAGCTGTTGCCAAAGGCTCCACCAGGACAAAAATACTCAACCTAATAGATGCAATATCAAATCAGCTATTCTTACAGACACACCTACAGAAGATGAAATAGATGTCATAGAAGCCAGTAGAAAAATAAAAAGTGTGAAAAAGCGTGTTAATTTAAAACACGCTTTTCGCAAGAAAAGAAGAAACCGAAGAAAAAACAACAAGAAAAGTGTAGAACATGCCAAAGAAGATGCAAAAAATGCTTGTGGTGGAATTTTATAGCCGACCAAATGAGAAGTGGGTTCAGTGCTTGGAATGTAAAGACTGGTCTCATGAAGATTGCACTGGGGGCGAGCTACAATACATCTGTCATAACTGTTTGTCAGATTATATTTCGATATATGATTCTTTAGATTTGATTTTGATCTCATTAAATAACTATTTTTATAGTATAGAGTGAGGAGACGAGCAGAACATGTACCTGATAATAAGCAAGATGCTTGCCACATAACATCACATTGACAAGCAGCTGGATGAAGAGTCCAAATCATTATAGGTAATGAATTGGACTCTTCATCCAACTGCACTGCACTGCTCTCGTCACCCAGAGGTCTAAGATATTATATTTCTAAGCCCTGTAATTTCTCTGGAAACATTGCCTTTCAAACCGGAACACAGCAATGTTTGCACATTACTGTTTTGCGGTAGAATAACTGGAAAAGGTGTGGTACTTCCCCAGGCGGACTCTACCAAGAGTCCTACCACTACTAAATACCTACTGATAAAATAGTTAAAACTTGTTATTTTGATATTTAATACTTCATGTTATTGTTTCTTACTATTATTTTGAAAATTAAAGTACTTTTATGCAAAAAACGTATTTTGTTAATTACAAATATCTATTTATCGGTCAAATGTAGTCTAGGTACACAGCTGTCACAACTAACCTTGGTACCTGTTACAACTTACCTCGGTGTTAGGAGAGTTGTGACAATAGGAGTATTTTTAGTTTTTGTGGGTTTTCTCAGTCACCATGTAATTTTAATTGCTTTTGATTACTATTTTTAAAAGAGTAATAATTGGGATACATTTTGGCATAACGTTTATAATTGTGGTATGTTTCTTTACTGAGATATGTTGCTCTAAGTAAAAATTGTCACAACACTCCTCGGTCTCCCCTAGTACTGGGTAGTGATTTAAACGCAATCCGAACGGCGCATAATCCTTGCCTTTGTCATTCTAAACAGATAAAACAAAGAACGAGATGTGAGATTCCGTGTCGGAGAGTTTAGAATCGGTACGCTCTGGTTTGATTTAATTTCTACAATAAAATAGACCTAACTTAAATAAATTTCAACGATTAAAAATAAAACATACCTACGCCTTTATTACAGAATTGGGTTACAATAAGATAAAGACATGTAAGCACATGACTGCCACATAATAACACAGTGACACACAGCTATTGGTACCTACATGAAGAGTCAAAATCCAAAAAAACCTAGTACCTACTGCACTGCGCTCGTCACCCAGAGATATGAGATGTTTTATCTCTATGCCCGGTAATTTTACTGGAAACATTGCCCTACAAACCGCAACATAGTAATGTTTGCACATTACTGCTTAGCGGTAGAATAACCGACGAAGGTACTTCCCCAAAAAGTCTTACCACTGTCTTCTTAACACAAAAAGATACCTCCTGCCGTGCTACCTACCATACTCCTTAATGAAACCCACATGGAACAAAACACACCAACACGTATTTACAATAAAATTATACTCATTCAGGTCTTCTCCATGTTGTTAATTATTGTTTAATGACAAAAAAGTGTTTATTCATTTCAAGATAAATAAATAACTATAATTTTAAAAACCCGACTGAACAAAAACAGCTTTAAGAACATTATTTAATACAATGTACTATCTAAGGAGACACTTGAGTGATTGAGACAAATCTAACGATACCTTAATTGTCATCCAGCCGTTTGGAAGATAGGTGGGGGTAAAGAAATTTACAAACATATCATCATCAACAGCCCACTAAACGTTCCCACTGCTGGGACACGGGGCCTTCTCTCGCAAGGAGAGAGTTAAGGCCTTAATCCACAGGCCTTAACATCCTTAATTAAGGCATTACAAACATAATATAAGAAACCATAACCCTTCATTCAGTCGGGTAATTAAAATAATATTTTGTGTACAATTTCGATTACTCGATCGTATATCGTACCATAGCCAAAAAGTCGTAGAAATACGATTTAAATCATGCTGTTGGCAATTATTCGGTCTCATTTTTTGGAGACAGGGAATTGAGTAAAAGTGGGTGGGACCTGATAAATTTATCAGGTTCCACCCACTTTTTTATCAGGTCCCGCCCACTTTTACGTCATTTCTTCGCAACTTCCTCTGATAAAAGGATTCGTCTGTAGAGCTGTCTGTACAGCTGTCGCTGTGACTGCTATTTTTGAAGTGAAAACTTCTTTTGGCGCGCCTAGACAGATTTTTCGCGGGCTGTAAATTGAATTCTAGCGTCACGTTCGGGTATGATAAGAAATCTTCGGGTAAACTCGGGACCATAGCCATTGGCCATCTAGAAATGCGTCAGCCAATGGGAAATGCCATAAGGGCGTGGCCTGCCCATCATGGCATGGCCATCTAGAAATGCGTTAGCCAATGGGAAATGCTGACGCATTTCTAGATGGTTATGCCATGATGGGCAGGCCACACCCTCCGGTTACACACGTGTAGTTTTCAAAGTAAGCTATCAAATTCTGAGTTATAAGTTTTTACTTCTTTCGGCAGTTCCTATGACTGCCAATGTTTTCTTATCCTAAAAACAGCACATTATTAGTACAACCAGGGTTGTTTGTTAGGGCATGCAGTGCCGCCAAACACCGAGTTCGCTAATAAATTATCGACTTACTACTTTTGGGAATCAGCGTGGCCTCAAAAAATCTAAGCACCAGCGTGGTGTGACCCAATTTATTTTTTTCGGTTTAAATAGCACTACATTGTTCCACACATGTGTATATGGTATGATATCATAAATAAACTTAATTTCTAAAATAAAACAACTGCAACTGCTCTTAACTTTCAATATAATTTGAACATAATGGCAAAACAATACACAAACTGCATTTAAATACAACTTACAAACGCTCCAAAATAAAAAATAAATAATACAAAAGAATCGCAACAAAATCTTGTTATTTTTATACGGTTCAGAACTTTCAAACAAAATTTTTATGAATAATGCGTTCAAAATAAGAAGCCGCGCCCGCGGTTCTATCGCTGAACCAAAAAAATGTCTTGGTTTTTCTATAGCTGTCTTTTTTTATTTAAAATAAAGAGAGAAATAGCGACCCGTATAACCAATTTAATTGACCTGTGCTATTTTTATGTGAATTAACTTCCATTGATATTTTAGATTGTTTTTATTATAAGCATGCTTATGATCCTTTCTAGGTAGCGATTCTAAATGCAATCCGAATGGTTCAAAATCGGAATGACAATCCCTGTCTCTGTCATGCTAAACAGATAAGACAAAGACCGAGAGATGAGATTCCGTGTCGGATGCAACCGAATGGAGTTAGAATCGCTACCCTATTCCTAGGCAAAAAGATAAGAAATGGAAGGAATAGTTTAATATGCCACTGTACAATAAAGGTGTTAAATACAGATCACTTGTACTTAGTGCAATGGTTTAAAATTTAATACATACAATAGAGTCAATTTGAGAAATATCATAAATTAGTAGGAAGTTAGGCGACCATTATTTTTTCAAACGCACTATTCAGTTAACACACGGCGATTTGATGTAACATTTCATATTCGTTTTCAGAATGACATATAGTTTTGACGGGTGCAAAGAGATGTCGAATTATTATTATTAACATTGACGTGTGTCTTCTCTCAAATAAAATAAAACATTAACACCACACCTGTGCCGCCAATTAGAACATTTTTTGCCAAATGTTTGCACTCTTTCTGAAAACGAGCCAATAAACGTTTTTCTATAGAACTATGTTATTTGTAAGTTTATTAATAATAACATTCTGACAGCATTTTACATTATTAAGTCTTTCAAGATGATAATCGCGTTCAGCGATTTTACGTACTAAATGGTATGACATAACTTTTCATTGAAATAGGTACTTTATTTCGTACAGCAAAAGGTTCAAGATTCTAGCGACTACAACAGGATCCTAGGAGAATGAATCCTAAATTTTAACGACAAAAGATAAAAACTGAATACTTACGTATTTAAAAACATCAACACAATTAATTAAATCTTAATTTGTGCTACAATTGTGTTAAAAAAAACACATGGCACAAGACGAGATTTGTATTAATCTGATATATTATAACTATGTACTTACTTATAAATATTTAATTAAATTTTAAATGCCCTGAATGAGAAAGTGTAGCCAACATGGCTCCTATATTTAATTTTTATTTAGGAATCACATCACACGGCTTCGACATTATTGTTTGGTCTCGACTCCGCGCCATAACTATTGGTGCCGTAGTATAGGCTATACGACTAAAAATGCACTAATTACTCCGCGAGTTAGATGATTAAAAAATATTGTACACGTATTTTTCTTGTTTCACAAAAAAATTGCGAAGATACAGGATACAGTGCATAAAAGTTTTAAGTGACATCACTTTAGTGTACGATTTTAACGAAGAGTTGACATCACATCCCTCCTCGGGACTTGGGAAGTTTGATGATTCATTATATCTTTACTGATTTTTAATCATTTCTTTATAAATTAATAATTAAAAATACGTGTCCCACATTTTTCTATAATCTAATCTAATAAATTCTGACGGACTAATTAAAATTGTATATTTTTGACACCATCGTAATCCCAATTTGATGACAACTGGCTCAAAAAGAAATCAAACCTTTATACATATAAATTTCGCCAGATTACTTAAATTATTTATGACAGCATTTTGTCAATGAGGCGTTTTCAAAATGACAGATACGACAGTGACAGACGCTGAATGAAGAAATATGTCAAATTATTATTAACACTGACGTATGATTATAATGTGTCTACCAAAATAAAACATTAACGCCACCTATGGCGATATTGAGAACTATTATACCCAGCAGGTCTACTACGAAAACAAACTCCGAATGATCGGATCCGAGCGACAGCGGAATCGGATTGTAGCCTACCGCGAAAAACAATCGGATCGATACATCTCGGTTGGAAGTTATAGACTTAGGTCGGACGAGGGTCGAATCGAACGAAACGGCCGATTCTATCAACCGACAGATTGTCTTTCGAGGTAGGAAACGTCTATAAGTTCGGCCGATATATCGTTTTTCGGACTTCGTAGTAGGCCTGCAGGTTTTTGTATTAATCAGTTTGAAAATACTATATTCACTTACGGAAATGAGATAGAGTGTTTTGCAGAAAGCCTGCGCTGTACCAAAAAGGTCGCGTTTTACTCATAGACAACTTTTATTGTCAATACAATAGGTTTGCATTTGACTTCTCGTCTGATGTTAAACAACGATGCGGCTCGTGATGAAGCGCTAAGACTAGAATGAATCTTTTGCTTCTAGGTGATTACCTACTTAGACAAAAACATTTCAATATACTTACCCTGACTATAGACTGAATTAGATTTTATCCCTTACGTTGAAATCTCGAAAATTAAATCATTCGTTTTATACCCTACATGAACTCTAAAGAACATTTTGATTATGAATTAGGTAGATAGCAAATTCTTTATTAAGCGAAATATTATTATTGGTCCCATATGAAAAGTTGTTCTTAATGATGACATCGCGACCCTTTTAGATAACCACATGCATTCTGCTAGGCTTTGTAGTTACAATATTACATTTAGAAAATTATATAATTCATTTGCATAACTGTTGGGTTTAGTCTCTCCGCCTCCAGCAAAGTCCGTTGTAGAGTCTATCGTACTATACAATGGTAAACATACGCTATTTAATATAATAAGTAAGCTACAATTTCACCAATTTAAGTGGTGGCGCGGAATTTATACGTACTGTCATAGCATTTTATCAATGTACCGAGATAGGTCATAGGTTCATGAACAACTTTTATTGACCATCTCTAAAATCTTGAAAGTAACAGAAATTGTATTACACTAGGTATCATTAATTAGTAGGTATATATTTACGCTATCACGATACGCTATAATATGTAGTATAACTAATGTCTCAGTTGGTATAGAGTCTGCTCACTAAGCCATAGGTCGTGAGTTCAATTTCCACCCAGAACATGCATTTGTATGATAAATATGGATTTTGGTTCCGTGTGCTGCGCATTAGTAGGTATTAAAATTTTTGAAGGGGCCTAGGCTTCCATATTATAAGCTTTGCTCAGTTTGGGGCTAGTAACTGTGGTAGCTCAAAATAAAGCAATTTTGTTTTCAAGATTTTAGGGTTGGCCCTTCAGTATAACTTCTTCATAATGAATAACCCTTTCGACGCAATACAGTTCGTTCTATTCATCATAACCCTGGCTAACATTGTCTCTTACAAATCAAACATTTCAGCACGGTGAACATGCCTTAATATGGTGATAATGCCTTTTAGTTAATCGATAATATGCTATGTAGTTTAAAGACATCGAAATAATTTCATTTTCTTCGAAAACCCGACTTCGTTTTCAAATCAGACACTCAATTACATAAATTTTATGGAACTAACCAAACACACTTTTCCAATGATACAGAGAGGTTTGGCAGTAAACGAAAATATAATCGATGTATGCTTTAAGATTTTCGTAATTTTTTCGAAAATCGATAAACCGATTTCGATAAAATGCATATGGACAACCTCTGAAGTATGAATATACAAAAACAGAATTGCTAAAATCGATTTTCAATTTGCGGAGCTGTCGCGTAACGTACCTACATACAAAAAACATAGAGCCAAATTGAGAACCTCCTTCATAATTGAAGTCAGGTAAAAAAATGCTTGGAATTTTGAATTTGCTCTTTGATAATACTGACAAAATAATCTCCAATAACAGATAGTCTTACAACTTATAATAACTATGCTATCGAGCTAATAATGCGAGTGGAAAACAATCAACACAGCTTATCAAACTAACCCCTGAATTTATAGAATCGTTGTAACATATTTCATACAAACCGTAATTTGATACAACTATACTAATTAGCACCTATTATAATTTTAAAATTGATATAAATACTTACAAATAAGACAGACTTTAATATTTAATTTTTCGAAAGAGCCTAGCTATAATAAAAAGCTGGGATATATGTTCGATTACCGGTTAAAGCCCTTATTACACTTGGCTCAATTTAGTCACTGAAGTCAGAAACCAATTTAGAAGCAAGGTCAGACGACTGAATTCAGAAACAGGTTAGAAGTAAGCAATCCTCGCTTCTGAATTTGGTATGCTGGCTTACTAAATGCTATTACACTTTACTAAATTCAGTAGCGACTAGATTGACTACATGTAGCTAAGTGTATTAAGGCTTTAATATAATTGCAATAACGCCGTTCTGTTCGTGCTATCTCTGTCTAGCGTATAATAGTAAAGCGTATTCAAAATGCAAATAGAACTGTCAAGGTATTTCAACTTAAACAAGTGTGGCGCCAATATCTATTTCTATGAAAAGCTTTTAAACAAAATGAAACAATGGCGCCATCTACGATGAAATTGGGAACTATTTTTGACAGGTATATTTGCATCTAGTAAATGCCTCATTGATAAGATACGAAAAAATGAAGTGTAACCAGCTTTAAAATTGACAAGACCTAAGCCAAAAAAATACTCTGTTCCTAAAAGGGACCGTGCATTTAACTATATTTTCTATAATTATTCTATAATTTTTCGGTTCAATCGACGTACAGCATTATTACAGTTATTGTAATATTTCAATTGATGTAAAAATATAAGTTTACGAAAACTTACTCAACAAAATATTTTATTTAATTATGATACAAGCTATTGTTGTAGTTTAAGGCTCTAAATAGACGGACCGCATTTCAACTGCAATCCAATCATAAATTGTAGTTCAGGTGCAGTTTGAATCCAGTTGACACGACTGCAATAGAACTGCAAAACACAGTGACACCGACGACGCCATCGGTCGGTTTGTACGGCGAGCGGTGGCTGCATCACCGAAGACCATCCAAGAGTTCAACTTACAGATGGCCATCAGGGACAGAAAAGCGTAGCGGAGGCTCAGGGCCGGGAGGAGGCGGCTTAGGCAAATCAGTCGAGTCGATTTCTAGCGGAATCCCAACCGGTAGTCATCGGCTCAACAGACGAGCTCTAGAATTAGGTTTAAAATGTTCCCAATTCCCAATTTACTCCTAATCTCCTCTTCATCTCCTAATCCAAGTAATATGTTAAAAAATAGAGAATTGAAAAGACAAATGTCGCGGACCCCGGAGTCTGTGGAAATTAAATAAAAAGAACTGCAAACCAAACCCGCAGCCCGATTGCAGTTCCATTATAATCGGCGTGCAGTGCATCCGAACTGCACCATATCCACCCGCCTCCACTACTTTGGCGGGTGGGTAGTGTGCAGTTCGGATGCAGTTTGAAAACGGTCCGTCTGTCTAGAGCCTAAAATAAAAATTAACGAGTTGCTAGAATGTATAACAAATATTGTATCGTAGCTTTAACATGAAAATAAACTTATACTATGAGGCGCCTTCAAGATGCAAATAGACCTGTCAAAGATAGTTCACAATTTCACCATAAGTGGCGACAATGTGACATTTTGTAAGAGAAATTGCATAAAATGTAAAAAGTATGTCAAATTGAACTGAAAACATTGGCCTTGAACATCTTGATTATCTGTAAACCTTCATTGGTCTATGGATAATTCGGATGTGCTTAGTGTAAGTAGTTAGTATGTAGCGTAGTGTAGTTCTCATTGTATTTTAGTTTTTTTAATAAACGATCTGCCCTTTTAAAAAAAAAACTATCTTTGACAGATCTATTTAAACATTGAAAACGATTAATTTTATACATATTGTAGTTCCAGGTTCCAGGCTTCTGACGCGACACAAATACTCGTGGTTTCCAAGATTACTTTATATTATAGTCATCGTAATTACATAATCTGTGAATGATTCTTATACGACACCAAATTTCAAAATTTCGTAATTTACAAAATGTAGAGTAAGTGCATTTCATACAAGGAATTGAGTGAAACTAAATTTAATCTTGCTTTTTGGGCCGATAGATGGATAGAGATACAAAAAGACAAATGTCTTTTTCAAGAAAATAAAAAAAATGATTACTTGCTTTCTTTTTTTGGGAACGCACCTTGTATTTTGACACTGACAATCAATTATTGCGTCAAAATGCAAAGTGAGCTTTTGTGCGGTACGACATCTATCGGCAATTGTATTTGTAAAATCCCTCATTACAGAACATTTTGATTGCCGAATGCAATAAAAATGTGTTGCATTCAACTTAAACTAATACATAAAACGAGAATTACATTTCGATTTACCATGTCCGTCATAAGCCACATCACATTGTGCAATTTATTAAGTCAAAACTACCCTACTGTTCGTTCGTCCACGTTTCATGAAGCGTTTTTAGATGTTCGTACGCCCTCTTACTAATATTCAACCTAGGCTCGATTTCTAGCAAACCCTTCTCGCCAATCAAACTCAATCCCGCTAAACCTAGATACGTGTGCATGGGATCTGTGTAAGTATCGGGCCATTTCGAAAAGCCGCCGACGACGATATCTTGAGTTTCGTAGACGTACCTTCGATTGCTGCCGAAGTTCGTGAAATGGAGCGTGTCTAGGATTTTTAACGACGCTCCGACCCAGAAGCTGTAGCATGTGTCTACGGGTTTGTTTGGCCGGCCCTGGAAGCCGTCGATTTGTCTGAAGACCAGCCACCGTTTGAGACCTTCTATCTGCTGTTCGGAGAGTTTGTGGAGCTGATTGGTGAGGCTGAGTGTTGCCAGCGCGCAGAACGTTGTACCGCCGTGGGATTCTAACTCGGGGCACTGCGCTATACCGTAGTCGTAACCCTGGAAATATAGAAAACGATACGTTCTCATAATGCACATTTTAAATTTAATGTTTGACTGGCCTTGTGGCTAAGTGGTTAGTAGCTCTGCCTGCGAAGCCGAGGGTCGTGGGTTCGATTCCCACCCAGTGCAAATATTTGTGTGATGAATTCAAATGTTTGCACTGTGTCTGGGTGTTTCTATGTATAATAAGTATGTATTTAAAACTATATAAGTATAACTAGCGGCCCGTTCCAGCTTCGCTCGGATATCGTCATATTTATAAGGACTATTAATCGAAAAAAAAACTATCCTATCTCTCAAGTTGGACCAGACTGCTCACGGTGTGCCAATTTAATTTAAAATCGGTTAAGTAGTTTAGGAATCCATCGCGGACAAACATCGTGACAGGAGATTTATATATATTAAGATATCAGCTATCTGGCCGCCATCACACAAGCTTTGCTTAGTTTGGGGTCAGATGGTGTTGAGTGTGAATTGTCCACCAATATTTATTATTTATTTATTTTATTTATTTAATGCTGCTTGTAGGTCGTTCATAAAAAAAACGTAAAAACTCAATTTCAAGTAAAACTTTTTAATGAAACCTTAGCCTATGTTACTCCAGACCATTATCTATCTTACTAAGTACCAAATTTAACAAACTCCTTCAGTTATTTTTTCCACACCTTCTTACAAATTTTCGCGTAGAATAAAAAAGTTTTCCAAAATAGATTTTTTTATCAATAATAGGTTCGCACTTGACCGCCGTCTCGCTTGATGTCAAGTGACGACTCAGACAACGTATGTAGATATCTTATATTAGGAGAAGAAAAGGAAGATAGGGAGATGTTGTTGGAAACATTCTCAGCCTTATTCCAATGATATTTAATCCAATTTCGTCTGTTTAGCCGATCACTACCGGTTGATCACTCCGCTAGTAATCGACTCGACATCTTCATTTGTTATTAGTCGCCCTCTACTAGCTCGGAACCTCCCTTCACCAGGATTGCACGTATGTGCCTGTGAGGCGATGTTTAAGTATTTCAAAGTTTTTTATGAACAAGAATTAATTAGCTGCGAGTTATAATGATACTTGTGTTACTCAGTCATCGGGACTGTCAGTCAGCCCTACTAATATTGTAAATGCGAAAGTTTGAATGTTTGTTACTCAATCACGTCGAAACACCTAAACAGATCGGGGGTCTACCGCCGAACGAAAACTGTCTTGTTCTGAAAACTGAACGAAAGCTTTGATGTTTCTCTCTCTTTCCTTTTCGTTTGAAATGATAGAGATGGCAATAGCAAAGCCAAAGCCGATTTAGTAAAAGGACGTGTTGAACTTTGGAAGACAGTTAGATGATATTCTATTAGCATATAGGCTACTTTTACATTGCAGGAAAATAACTGGAACAAGAACTACGCGGGTAAAACCGCTGCTAGTAATTTTTTATTTTTTTTTATAGCATAGAGTGACGAGACGAGCAGATCATGTGCCTGATAGTAAGCAACATGCCTGCCACATAACAGCACAGTAACACGCAGCTATTGGAACATGATAGTGCAAATCATTACCTAGCACTGCACTGCGCTCGTCACCCAGAGATCTAAGATATTATGTCTCTAAGCCCTGTAACTTCTCTGGAATCATTGCCCTTCAAACCGGAACACAGTAATGTTTGCACATTACTGCTTGGCGGTAGAATATTTGGCAAAGGTGTGGCACTTCCCCAGGCGGACTCTGCTAAGAGTCCTACCACTACTAAAAATACTGAGGTATTTATTTCTTATTCATAGTACTCACTATGGATTTGACGATATAATCAGTGGCCTTCTCGATGTCGAACCCGGACCAGTCGTTCAGTATGTAGCTGATGCAAGCGGCACAGTACACGAACCGCATGTCCGACTCGCAGCCCGACAGCGTCGCTGAGAAGTTGCCCTCTTCTGTCTGTAACGCTTTTACACCTGGAAAAAGATAGAATAAATGAATTAACCTAACATTACGTTGAAACAGAAAGCAAAGAATCAGCAGGTTTACTACAAAAACAAACTCGAAATGATCGGATCCGACCGACAGCTGAATCGGATCTGTAGCCTACCACGAAAAACATTCGGATCGATACATCTCGGTCGGAAGTTATGGACTTAAGTCGGATGAGGGTCGGATCGAACGAAACGGCCGATCCTATCAACCGACAGATTGTCTTTCGAGGTAGGAAACGTCCATAAGTTCGGCCGATATATCGTTTATCGGACTTCGTAGTAGGCCTGCAGAGTGTGTGTGAGACCGATATACTCGCAGAGCGTCATAGGCCTATCGAAAAACTCGTCCAAACGATTTGGTGCAACTTGTGTTTGGAATAGCACATATTTAAATAACAACTTAGAGATATAACAACTTAGATATCTGGGTGACGAGCGCAGTGTAGTGCTAGGTAATGATTTGGACTGTTCATGTTCTAATAGCTGCGTGTCACTGTGCTGTTATGTGGCAGGCATGTTGCTTACCATCAGGCACATGACGTGCTCGTCTCGTCACTCTTTATTTAAAAAAAAAAGATATTTTTATACCGGGAACATAACAAGAACGGCAACTACACGGGTAGAACCACGGGCTACTCTTATATTATAATAAAATATTTTATCTAAAAACTGCATATTTTTATAATAATGACGCCTCGAATTGGTGGCTTCCAGAACCAAGTTCACCGTAGACGAACCCATTTCTATTGGCAGTCCTTATGACTGCATGTAGTTATGTGTTTTGTAGTGGTAGGACTCTTAGCAGAGTCCGCCTGGGGAAGTACCACACCTTTGCCAAATATTCTACAGCCAAGCAGTAATGTGCAAACAGTACTGTGTTCCGGTTTGAAGGGCAATGATTCCAGAGAAATTACAGGGATTAGAGACATAATATCTTAGATCTCTGTGTGACGAGCGCAGTGCAGTGCTAGGTTATGATTTGGACTATCATGTTCCAATAGCTGCGTGTTACTGTGCTGTTATGTGGCAGGCATGTTGCTTACCATCAGGCACATGACCTGCTCGTCTCGTCACTCTGTTATAAAAAAAAAAAAATGTTTAACTGGGAAAGCGCACCATTTTTGCCTTTTTCCCAAGAAGGTATGAGTGTGTATATTCAGGAAGTTACAACAACACAATTGACATTGAAACATCGTCTGTCTATAGTCATTCACACGAACTACAACCAAGATAAATTTAGAAACACATTTAAGCCTTAGATTATCCGCTACTTTTAGACGCTTTCAACTGGTAGGATTATTGGAATTACCTGCCTTCTCTTTCCTTTTAATGAAGCTAGAAAGAGGCAGCTTTATCATGTGTGAAGCTAGAAACAAACCAGATAAACAATCGAGTTGTCGCTATCGAGTCCGTTTAGCTCATGGTACGTGATTATTTAGAAGTCGATTCGATGTTCGGTTTGCTCGCTATCGACTACGGTAAGATAGTCAAATGTTTCGATAGCAACTCATGGTAGAGGTACTGGACAAGTCATCGCCCTGCGTCAACAGGATCCAGAGTCCGGTGTACGTCATGGTGAGGTGACCACAGCAATAGTTGCCATTGGCCGCGTCGAGATCCAAGTTCACCGTCGACGAGCCCATTTATATCGACAGGTCTTATGAATTTGTTGTCGTTTATCGAGAAACAGCTTGTAGAGTTAGATTTACCTTCAACTAGAGCCGTCCTATTGATCCTGGACAAGTCATCGCCCAGCGTCAGCAGGATGCAGAGTCCGGTGTACGTCATGGCGAGGTGGCCGCAGCGGTAGTGGCTGTTGGCCGCGTCCAGATCCAAGTTCACCGTCGAAGAACCCTGGAACCCGCACATTTTCATGTCGCCAGCTGGAATGAAATTGCTACAATCATCTAGAATTCTACTTAGTTCAAATGTTAAAAAGATCGACGATTTTAATCGCGCCCCGGCCTTTCTATCGGCAACCTATTTTTGTTTCTATTTTCGGTTTACAGTTGACCGCCATCTCGTCTGAAGTAAAGCGACGATGCGGTCGACGATGGAGCGTGACGTGGCTTTGCTATTGCTGTCTCTATAATACAAGCAAAAAGAATAGAGAGAACAATATCAAGGCTAAGGACTCGGTAGAGTCCCAGGTTTAAATCGTAACAGGACCGAAGAAGATGGCATAATTTTTATGGATAATGTCTTACTTTTGATTATTATTGGTTAGTGTCAATATAGCGCGTTGGTACAACACCCCAGGGTTTTCTGGTTACCCTCACTAGAGGGTAGGCCGCCACTTTGGTGACGAAAAGTCTCAGATAACGACTGACCAGCAGGTCTACCACGAAGTCCGATAAACGATATATCGGCCGAACTTATGGAAGTTTCCTACCTCGATAGACAATTGGTCGGTTGATCGAATCGGCCGTTTCGTTCGATCCGACCCTCTTCCAACCTAAGTCTATAACGTCCGATCGAGATGTATCGATCCGAATGTTTTTCGTGGTAGGCTACAGATCCGATTCAGCTGTCGGTCGGATCCGATCATTCGGAGTTTGTTTTCGTAGTAGACCTGCAGACCCAAGGTTCAGTGGTGCCCGTATTGGATCGTCAATGGATAAAAAGGAGGTATTGTTCTACACTGACAAACCCAGGGTCTCGTGCTGCCCGTAATGGATTTTCGACGAGTAAAAAGAGGGTACCTACTGTTTTAATTTACTATACACTTTCTATGTGCATGCGCGCTTACGTCACTTCAAAGTACAAAAGTGACATTATCTCACGTACACGTAGGTAGCAGATAAAACACTAAGGACACGTATGTTTATATACAAATCCTTGTACGCTTTGTTTGAATAAGATTTATGAGATAAGCGATACATTCATACTACTTAAATAAAACAGGAGCAAAACCATAAACAGTTTAAACAACTTGCACACTCATATGTTTTGTGCCTGTATTGATAAGGAAAAATGAATAAAAATTATGGCATTCAAAACAAGCTGCCTTTATGTTACGGTAATTAACTACGCAAATAAAGTATTTATAGAAGGCAGAGTATCGTCAAATAAGACACTAGACTAGATTTACATGTTTGAAGCTACGAATAACTATACCTATCTTACTAAGAAAAAAAACATGACGTCATGTTTTGCGGGCGTGCAGCCGGCTTCATCGAATTATAAGACGTTATCACGTCAAAAAATGTTTGTCTGTAAAGTCGGTTTACTGACGATAGAACGTGACAACGTCTTAAGAAAATACTGATGGAATGGTAGCATTTTTCAAAAGAAAATTTTAATTTCATTTGTTTAATAGATTTGTATGTAAAAAGTAATCAGTAGAATTTAGTCATTTTCAATCAAAACAATGCAAAAAAGTTTTTAGATGCCGGGGATCGAACCCGGGGCATTTCGCATGCTAAGCGAACGCTCTACCACTGAGCTACATCCCCGCTTGAACTACTGGTCGAAATAATTAATACAACTGTAACAAACATGCGGCGAGGTAACGACCGACGGTAACGTTACATGACGTCATGTTTTGTGGGCGTGCAGCCGGCTTCATCGAATTATAAGACGTTATCACGTCAATAAACTAGCGGAACAATGTCGACCCAACATAGGAGTCACATTCACATAGTCATATTCAAGTCACAAAACTGAGGTATAAGTACATGCATCTTTTTTAATCAATGGCCCACCTAGGTACTGGACCTTGCCCAGGCGAGGGTTCATGACCCCCATTACAAAATTAGCTAATAAATATACTGGAGATTGATATGTCTAGTTACAGAAGTGTATAATTAAACGGATCGAGCTAAAATACAGAATTCAGATTATAGTCTGACATTGGCATAACAAATAGGTGAGTAACAAAAATGATTGTCTTGGCTTTTGGACATGCCTCACACAAATTATGTACGAAAAGTATGAATTCTAAATAGAAAGTCAGACTTTACCACGTTTATCTTTCAGATCTTTTTATAATACGAGAAATACATGGCGATAACGACCTTTTTTTCAGTCAGTTCAGTAGCGCGAGTTTGCAATCCTACAGTAGCATTTTCGATGGTATCTTTATTATTTAAGTGAACGAGATAACTTTAAAATAATATCTTGACTTGTTTTGTTTCGTTAATAATTATAAAATGTTAATAAATATATTTTTTTTTGTTAATAATAATATTTTGTAATAAATAAATTAGCTTTTACTAATAGGGAACCTATAAGCACCCAAATAGTTCCCGTAATTTTCTTTTGATTAAAAGTAGTGTGGTTTTCGAAATCATCTATCTACCTATGTACCAAATTTCATCCAGATCAAACATCCATTATTTACCTCAACACATACATACAAACTTTCGCAATAATAATATTAGTAGGATCGGTAAATGTACGACTATGTGAGTATCCAAAGTAAAGTAACCAAATAGGTATTAGTAATAAATTAAACCATGTTTATTACCTGGGTACCGATTCTGAAACCATTCGGTTGCATCCGCCACGGAATCTCATCTCTCGGTCTTTGTCATGCTAAACAGATAAGACAAAGACCGAGAGATGAGATTCCGTGTCGGATGCAACCGAATGGTTTCAGAATCGCTACCCAGATGTACCTATCTATTTATGACCATGACCATTGCGACACATCCGAAACGTCTAACGCCGTAATTTAAATATTTGAATAAGCAATTATGTAGACCCATTAATTAGTTACATTAGCTATGTGCTCAAATCATTCATTTAGGCATGTTTTGTCATAGAGACAACGCGGATCACATGATGAAAAAATAGTTATTGAGAGAATTGCTACCATTTATTGAAGTCAAATTACATGAATTAAAATATGTTTGCCGATGATCAGAATTAAATTCTGAGAAGCACTATGTAATATGCAAGCTGTTTATAGTCGTAGTAGCCAGTAGTAGTAGAGATGTAAGATATTATATCTCTAAGCCCTGGAATTTCTCTTTAAACATTGCCCTTCAAACCGGAACACAGTAATGTTTGCCCATTACTGCTTGGCGGTTGAATAACTGGCCAAGGTGCAATACTTCTCCATGCGGACTCTGCCAAGAGTCCTACCACTACTTAATTATCTGTGTGCCGACTAATTTTTCTGGAACCATTGCCACAACATTAAACTACTGATATGACCACATTAACTGATGCCTACACCTTAACTACACAATCAAACCACAATGTGGTTAGTTATCATAGCGGTCTGTCAGTAGGGAAAATTCTGTCCAAATAAAATGCTTTTATGTATACAGCAATATACTGAACTTAAGTGGTTAGTAACATTACTGTTAAGAAAACCATTTAAAGCATAAAAAAATGTAAAAACAGGACTCTTTGGAGTTTCTCTTGGGAAGTAACATACTTATGCCTAATATTCTACCACCATGCAGCAAATTTACAATACAAATAGATACATCATTTTCTATCTCAGAATGACAAGCTCAGTGCACTACTAGGCCGCTAGGCTACTAGGTACTAGTGGGTACTAGTTCGGTAGGGTTATTCACGATCAAATAGCCGTGGCACTTTGCTATAAGGAGCAGGCATGTTGTTTACTATCAGTTGCGTGTATTGCTCATTCCATAACAAAATCTTATTAAAAAACATTGTCAGTCACAAGTTGATGAATAGAATATGAGCCATTTGGTTTAGAACTTAGAACAGCTATGTGTATGCAACAGAAATAATAAATTCACTATTTTTACACATCAAATTTAATTTATAAAAATACATAACAAGGCCACAGCTGGAATACAGTTAGTCATGGATGGTTAATTTTTCACCGCATTTACAACATCAGTTCTCAGATCTTTCTGAAGGCTCTCAGAATCTCAGAACCCAATAATAAAGTATATTTAGAGGGATGACATGACTATGATAGTTTTTGATTGATCGCAGCATGACGTGTGAACACCACATCGACAAGATGTGTGCTAAAGTCACAGTGCGTGCTTTGCGCTAAGACGAGTATCACGAGTGGTGTCTGCGGAAGTGTCACGTGCGTGTTACTTCGCCACAGTGCATTCTCGGTCACAATACGGCGCCGAGCTATACGCGCGCGCTGCCGACTGGGAGCGTGCGTTCCGCGCCCAAAAACGTGCCGTACGTGCCATCGTTGGCGTATCGCAATGCACATACGTCAGACCATATTTCAAAGAGCTTGGCATACTTACGTTATCTGCTATATTGATCTACCAGGTGGCTGTGTATGTCAGAAATAATCTAGAATCATACAATACGCGAGGAGAGAGACATTCTCGAAACATACGTAACGCGGACAAGCTGGATGTCATATCACACTCTCTCACAAGGTCACGGAAGCTAACTCACATGATGGAACCTGAAGTTTATAACACTCTTCCCAAAATAGTTATATCTGCCCCAAGTTTCGGCAGCTTCAAAAACAAATTAAAGTCCTGGCTTATCGATCAAACTTTTTATAGTTACACCGAATTTTTAGAGAGTGATGGCAAAGTCCTATAAAAATGTATACAAAAATTTGACATGGGTCAGTACAATTGTTATAAAAACATGTTATACTCATATAATGCTTGACAGTTTTCTGTACAATAATTATTATAATACAGTAAAGTAGTGATTTCAAACTTTGAAAATGTATACGATTTGTATGCTCTTTCTTTTAATCAAATTATTGAATCATACTTTATTGTATCAAGTAGATTAATTTACGTAAAACATCATGTCACTGATATTTCATTTTCATAAATAATCATTTATATTATAGCAGCTAACTAAAAGTGTGGTGAGCTAGTAACAACTGGACCTGGATGACCAAGCTTTGCTTGGTTTATTGTGGGTTGAAAATTTCCTCAAAATTTAAACATAACTAGATTTATTCACTACCTTGAAATTCATGAAAATTTTTGGAACCATTTCTGATTTATTATGTATGTCACTGTAAAAGTGTAAAAAATATTAAATTATATAATTAGTGCTACTGTAGATTTTTAGTTTCATGTGTTATATTTTAAACTGTTTGTACTATTATTGCATTGCAAATGGTGATTATAATTTTATGGGGAATATCCTATTAATATTACAAATGTCAATGTTTGTTGCTCAATCACATTGTAACGTATGCATGTATCAGACTGAAATTTGGAACACAGTTAGGCCCTTCGTACACTATGCTACGCAAATCTTGGATACTCGACGATTTTAGTCTCCAAGCGACTACCGCCATACAAATTCATTGAGGCTCGTACACTAGTTGCGTCGCCGACATTCGTCCCGCGACTCGCGTCGCGCCAGTCGTGCGCTACCTGTCTGCCGAGATCGTCGCTACATAAGTCGCAGCGATTTTCAAGATGGCGGAGCAGTTATTGAATATTGCGTGTCTCTCTAGTGTATATATGGAACAAGTAAATCTACTAAATGTCTATAACTCTCTTTAGACATTCTGTAGAATGATAGGAATTTCGCATATGTTTTTTTCTATGTACGGAACTACCGATGAACCCAGTATCTTCTGCTACGACGTTTTCTTTGTTTCCGGTAAAGATAGTACAAAATTATAGTTTCATCATCACTTGTGGACATTTTGTAAACGTGTGATCTGTTTAACCGCTATGTCAGTAGTGGCTGAATAGGCAATTCACGTCTTGCGATTCAACGCCGTGTGTACGGATCGTGCGCTACTCGATACTCGCGACACGATACTAATGTAGTATACAACATTAGTATCCAAGATTTGCGTAGCATAGTGTACGAAGGGCCTTAGATTACAGTGTAGAAAAAGAACACATAAGCAACTTTTAATCCTGAAAAAATAACAGGAACAGGAAATACGCGGGTATAATCGCGGGGCGCTTCTAGTATATGTTATATAGATACGGTTGCAGTCCGTTTGGACTGAATGTTATATTGTACTAAAACCGGCATGAACAAATCTCAAAATGACCTTTTCCCATAATGACTGAATTTCAAAATGTACTTATTCTAGAATGCCAGAAATAAAACTGTCAAATTGAAGTACAGTTAGTAACATTTTATTTTATATTTTTTAGCAAAAAATTATTTCTTTTCTTAAGTTTAATATTTTAAGCATGATGAGCTGGATGAAAGCTGATGATAATGATAATAATTAAATCTAATGCAAATATAAATAGTATTATGAAATAATAAGTAAGAATGTTGAACGTCCGCTAATATACCTCACAATAATTGATATTTGAATTTGAAATTATAGTGGTTATTAAGCATATGAAAAAATGGGGACGTCAAAAAATTATTTGATTCTCAAAGTGGGCAGCAGACAAAATAAGTTTGGGAACCCCTGGTACAGACTGACGAGACAGCAGGACATGTGCCTGATGGTAAGCCACATAACAGCACAGTGACACGCATCTATTGGAACATTAAGAGTCAAAATCATTAACTAGCACTGCACTGTACTCGTCACCCAGATATCTAAGATGAGAAATATGGTGAATAAATAAATATTGGTGACAACACACACACAACGCCATCTGACCCCAAACTAAGCAAAGCTTGTATGATGGCGGCCAGATAGCTGATATAATACTTAAATAGTTTTAAATACATACTTATTATACATAGAAACACCCAGACACAGTGCAAACATTTGAATTCATCACACAAATATTTGCACTGGGTGGGAATCGAACCCACAACCCTCGGCTTCGCAGGCAGAGCTGCTACCAACTAAGCCACAGGGCCAGTAACCCAGTAATGAGAAGATGCTACGACAATAATTGACAGACAATATGTTGAGAACAAGAGCAGGACATTTTTGGTGATGGTACTATCATAAAACAATGATAGTTTTCTGGTCTATCCACTAAACATTACAACATAATCCAGCACGAAGTACTACTGATGTTGCACCTAATTGTACATGTCCCGTCAGACATTATGATTATATCGGACATTACACATCAAAGACATTTTGAAATTCAGTCATTATGGGAAAAGGTCATTTTGAGATTTGTTCATTATGGGTTTAGTAAGTACAACATAACATTCAGTCCAAATGAACCGCAACTATAGATACATTTATACAAAAATTGCTCCTTTAAAGGCATTAGATAATAATATATACTTACTCTCTTTATCAGGGTGCACTTGTAGTCGGTATATCCATTCTATGGTGCGAGATCGCAGCTCCAATGACATCGAACTTAGTGCATTCAGTACATCTAGGCCAGACACAGCGAAATATGCTATTGTTACTCTGAAATAAATGTTAACTGTTATTAATTTCTGACACTTTTAATTCGTCTCAGGTATTTGCACAATTACCGTTAGCTTCAATTATCTTACTAATATAATAAATCCGAAAGTTTTAATGTTTAGAAGTTAGTTTCTCAATCACATCAGATTGGCTGAACAAATTGGATTGACATTTGAAACACAGTTAAATTATAGTCTGGAATAATAGATAGACTACTTTTTATCACATTATAGAAAAATAACAGGAATGGGAACTGTGCAGGTAAAACCGCAGTGTTCCTAGTGTTGTTATTTTTGAAAATACTTATTTTATGATGGACTTTTCACTCACATCGCTATGTAAACTAAGCAAAGCAATGTAAAACTTATACTATGGGGAACAGATAGTTGAAATAGTAGTTATAACGCCTTATACACTTTGTTCAGAAAATGGTTATTCCTTAAATAATGTTGCATAATAATATGTTTTATGTATGTATAATTATGTACTTTATGTATAATAGGTACTAAATTTAAGCTTGATCCTTTCAGTTCTTACATGTACATGAGCAAGAAACATAAAAAAATTTAAATTTACAATATTTATGGGTTTTTTACTACTTTAAATCTATTACTTATATGGAAATGTCCGCTATAGATGTTTGTTTTGAACCCATGACTCATAGCTCATCCAGACATACTACCAACAGCAGTGAGGCACTAGTCTCTCATTTTAGACAAAACTGGTTTAGTTTACCAAAGATCACATTTCAACTTATATTAGCTTAGACAACAGAACAAAATTATTATTTGTTCTACAAGAGCAGGCAGATTTATAAAAGAAATCATGTCACTCAAAGGTCAAATTAACAATTATTTAGTTACAATGTTATGATAAGACTGAGGTGACCTACAGCAAAAGAGAATGTGAAAGTGATTGTTCAAGAACACAATTTTGTAAACCAAATTTTAGATCTATTTAAAATATAATAGAGCATTGAAGTCAACTGATATTTGTAGTGGTTCCAATTATTGTATTTTATATTTTACAAATAGCAAAAAGCTGAGTCAGTATCTTATTTTTTAAAGATAACTTTGTAAACAAAATATTTCAGTAAATATATCAAGTAATAATTATACAGGTACTAACCTGGTTGTATCATGAGAGGAAAGTGATGAAGGCAAGACGTTTAAGAATCTCATGAAATATTTAACGTGTTGCCGATGAGCCATATCCTTGTTTTCTTCGCAATTCATCATTATTACCAAGAATTTTACGACCGGAGGAACGTATAGTTTGTTACTGAAACTAGGTTATCTTTCTTCTATCCAATTTATAGGGCGATTGGTATCATTACCAGATTGGTATTTTGTCAGACACTGTAGTGGAATTCAATTATTAACATTTTTATCACAGGAAATTTTTGTAAGTTTACGAATTCGTCTCCACAATCCTGCAGACCAAACGTCAAATGAAATGAAAGTGATTGTCATTTTCGTTTTATATTTATGGTAATTTCAGACTGCAAAACAAAATAAAACTTCACCCAAACGCGTAGAGTTACGAATCGAATGGCTTTACCTTCTGTGGGATAAATGTCAAAAACATCTGAACGTCAAGCTCTCAGCTCTGTCGTCGAGATGTACTACTTACGACCACAAAAATTTCGTTTCGCAATTTATAGATTTTTGAAGTGAAAACTTCTTCTGGCGCGCCTAGACAGATTTTTCGTGGGCTGTAAATTGAATTCTAGCGTCACGCTCGGGTATAATAAGAAATCTTCGGGTAAACTCGGGACCATGGCCATTGGGCATCTAGAAGGGCGTCAGCCAATGGGAAATGCTGACGCATTTCTAGATGGTCATGCCATGATACCCAGGCCACGCCTTCCGGTTACACACGTATAGCTTCCAAAGAAAGCTATCAAATTCTGAGTTATAAGTTTTCACTTCTATCGGCAGTTCCTATGACTGCCATTTTTATTTTATTTTTTGTGGGATGTGATTAGATTTCTAGGGAAACGCTCAGTACGGCGATTCTGTAACTCGCTATGGGCATAACGACTCGGGGACGTTTATCGTAGTCATAACGAATTTCACCGCGTGTAACGACAGTTCTATAACGACGGTATGTTTCTGTAACTACGAATAACGACACCTCGACGTTACATAATGGGATAACGAATCGTCGTTATGGATACCGACAGGATGTGACGTATTTATCGAAACTTGCCCTTAAATAGTTTTTAATTTATACCGTTAGGGTGCGCATAGCTGTTCAAATTTCAAATCGAGGGGCTTTATTTCCATCAGTGTTGTGTATTTTTGCTTGTTTTCCATCGTTATCATGGCTTCGATTGTGAAGTAAGTAAATTCAACGATGTTTGTATGTGTGATGTGAATTATAGGTTACGTTTTCATGAAGTGACATTTGAATTCGTTTAAGTTCAGTGCCTAATTTTGATTAATTTATTCTAGAATCAAAACGAAAAGGCAGGCGAAGGCTACTCAAGGTCAGATCGACTACATGGTCGACTATTTTATTTGTTTCTAATCATTTTTATCATTTTCAGTGATACAATTTGAAGAATTTATTTGGATAAACTGCATCATGAATGTTTCAGAAAAAATATTTCTCTATTTATACTTACTGCTTGCACGTTCAAAGAATGCCGGCCATGGTGATTGACGAATGCCTCTTCATGTTCCTTAGGGGCAATTATATGTACAAACGTACAGTCGATTGCTCCAATTGCACCCTCAAATGGCTGCGGAGCAGTTGCAAACTTTTCTCTTGCTTGCTGTCGATCAATGGCAGTCATTGGGAATTTCACCCATCTACGAAGCAAGCGCTGGTTGATTGCTTACGTAACAGCATGCAGGCTACGACTTGTTGACGGCTGACTTATGTTAAATTGTTGTTGGTTGCCGACACTCCGTTGATAGCAACCTTGGGCGTAAAATCGAATGGCGACCAACACCTGTGAAAAATATTTCATCATTGAAAGATTGATTGTAAGAAAAAATATTTACTAACACGATAGCTTTGAGGTGAACATATACAATACTTCCAAAATTACCTTTATTTCTGGGCTTAACCCAATAATCCGCTCACTCTGCAAGTCTCCACGTAACAGATTTATGAGATTTATCACCGCATCTTGAGGCAGGCGAAAAAGGCTGATAAATTCGTCTCGTGGTAGCTCAAAAAGATTCTGGGCATCTCTCAGGCGCCTTCTTTCCACACGACGCTCGAGTCGACATAATCTTTCCTCAAGAACAAATACACCCCAAGCAAGGTATTCTAGGGCCATGACCTTTGACATTTAAAATAATAAGAAAAACAACATAAATAATGGACTTCATAATAAAAATTAATTATTAAGAATAGAAATAAATGGCCATGTTTAGAACAACTTTGAGCAACATTGAGGAACGTTGAGCAACGCAACTTAACACAAATGTTCGTCGGCAAATAGCCTTGGAGCGTAGAAGAAAATTTTCTCAACGTTAAGTTCTACTAAACACGGCCAATAATTATATCTAAGTAAGATCAGACGAAAGTCTTCAATCAGTGCGTGTTGCCAGTGATGACTTATGGAACTGAGACGTGGTCCTTAACTGTAGGCCTCATAACAAAGCTCAAAGTCACACAGCGAGCTATGGAGCGAGCTATGCTCGGAGTCTCTTTGCGCGACAGAATCCGTAATGAGGATATTCGCAAAAGAACGAAAGTAGCCGACATAGCTCGAAGAGTAGCTAAGCTGAAGTGGCAATGGGCAGGCCACATCGCTCGCAGAACTGACAACCGATGGGGAAGAAAGGTTCTCGAGTGGCGACCACGAACCGGAAGACGCAGTGTTGGACGGCCTTCCACTAGATGGACAGATGACCTCACAAAGGTCGCTGGAAACCGCTGGTTGCAGATGGCGCAGGACCGTTCGTTGTGGAAATCTAGGGGGGAGGCCTATGTCCAGCAGTGGTCGTCTTGCGTCTGATGATGATGATGAATTATATCTAAGCAACTTTGTGGGTTCTTCGGAGCAATAATACATTTTTTTTCTATTTCTAAAGGTTGTGTTTTTTTTACTCGGAAAATAATAAAATCTATTCCACAATTTTTTCTACAATAAATCTGCATTGATAATTCTTAATTACTACAAAATTAAACTTACTTACTTGTTATTTCAAACGTCCTAATTATTTTTCACTTTCGGAGCAAGTTTTGGCGTTGAGAAAAATATAAGACACGTGCACGCTCTCGTACGAAGCGTCGTTATAATGGTCGGTATAGCGTACCGAGGGGTCTCTGAGCCTCGCTATCAACTCGTACCAAAGCAACATCATAACGACACTTTTCGTTACCAATAACAACAAAACTCGTTATGAACAGTGTACAGAATCGCACTTGTCGTTATAATAGCGACACCGTCGGTATCATAACGAAACTTGTCGTTATGAGCCCATAGCGAGTTACAGAATTGCCGTACAGGAATGATATCTGTCGGTGAGTTACCCGTTTACCCAATCAATAAGTAGCCACCTACTTTAACGCGTTAAAAATTATCGCAATAATTAAGGTGCTAATGGGCATTAACACTAGTCGCTTGTGTGGTCCCAACATTAGACAGCCAATGTTGAGATATCTGAGTGGTAATGAAGGTACATAAAAATGTACTTATTTCTTATTTCACGTAAATTCTCCGAAAGCTGTGGCCACACTAATGAGAAATGCCATCAATTATCGCGATAATGGACGGTAACCGTAGGTGTAACAACAACTGGGGTGCGTGGCTCAGGAACCTCCACGTGGTGAAACCTGGGCATCACACAACAACTTGCCTAGGTGGCATCTTTTTGTGTGATGGCGAATCCCGGCCGGGGTTGGGAACTTCTACACGCGCTCCTCACCCCCCTTGAGTAGTGCGTGTAGAGGTTGGGAAGGGGCACTGGAAGACATTCTTCCAGTGCCGTTCTTCGGAAGGTTACTCGGCCGATATATCGGCCAAGTAAAATTCCTAAGTCTTCCAGATGAGGGTCCTCCACGAGCATTCTGATTAGCAGAGTGCTCAGTGGAAGGAGAAGGGCCGCCGTGCTGCCATAGAAGCGGAACCGCGGCTATCCCTAGCCGCAGTGGTGAGGGCGGACCTCTCGCTGCCGACCATCTTCGCCGTGGTGCTCGACAGTGAGAGGTCGTATGAGTTGGAGAAGCGAGAGCTGGAAGCCTCTCGCTCTCTTACTGAAGAGAAAGGTGACACCGGGGCGAGCCTAGAGAAAAACCAACTCTGGGCTCGCACCCCGTCTTTCACAAGAAGGCCTGGGGCGTTGTATGTTTAGGGCCGTCCGACGCCCCACCTAGGGATAGGCCTTCGAAGAGGTGACGCGCCGCTGATTTCCGGTGCGTCACTAGAGCCAAATGCGGGGGTACTAACGCCCCTCGCGAGGCGGGTCCGCAAGGACAGTGGCAGGTAGGTCGGGGTCGTCGTAGGAGTGCGAAAAGTGACCCCGCGGCCCTGACCCCTGGCCATGAAGGAGAAATCTGTGGGGGTTTTAGTCGGTAGGGGCACCATGACGTATCCCATGGTGTCGAGCCCGACATACCCCACCATGTCCCTACATGGTGGGCATACCTAAATGTATTTCCCCCACATCAAAAAAAAAAAATAAAAAAAGGTGTAACAATAACTAAACGCGATTATTCGACAACAGCGATTGCCGTTTGATGTTATTCTGGGGCTACTAGCGTCTAGTGTTAATGCCCATTAGCGCGATAATTACTGCAATATTTTTTTACGCGTAAAGTAAGTGGCTACTCTTAAAAGGGCAACGTGAATGTCCATTTTGGCGTTAAAACCGTTGGCTTATCGGTGTGGCCCCAGCACTAGGCGATAGCTCAAGTGGCGGTACATCAAAGAGATCAACGCGAAAATTAATGCGATGAAGCGGCCACACTACGTATTGCTAGTATGCATCGTAAGCGCGAAGGGATCGCACATGTAGGTAGTAATAAAATTCGTCGGCTATTGTGTTAATGTAGTCAGTAGCTAGTGAGTTTTTAGGTTTTAGGGTTCACTAAATTTTTTTGGTAATTTGGTATTTGACAATTCTGATTGTCAATAATTGTCAAGAATCATGTGTTTTTAATTGCTTTGTGTTATTTACGAATCGTGAACAGCAAAAACAAAGCAAAAATAGTGTCATCATGAACAAACTCATTCGTGGCGGTGCTCGTGAAATAATTTACAAAGCTTTTATGCAGTGTATGACCGAATATTAAGCCGGAAATCTTTTAACAGGACTTGCTCAATCACGTCCTAACATATGAACGGATCGGGCTGAAATTTAGAACACAGATAGATTATAGTCTGGAAGAAAACATAGGGTACTTTTTATCCCGGAAAAACAACGGGAACAACGCTGCTAGTCTTGTCTTTATTTTCTCATATCTTCCAAACGGCTGGATGGATTTTGACAATTAAGATACCTACCGTTAGATGCATCTTATTCACCTAAGTGTCCTTAGATTGTAAATTATATTATTTAATGTTTTTTATATGTTGATTGTTTTCAGTCGGGTTTTTTAATTTAAGTTGTTAATGTATACATTATGTAACCGGTTAATAAAAAATATATACAAATTAAACTGCTTTAAAAAAGAAAATATGTACTTATTTCAATAAAACAGTTATTTTCAATAAATACTAACAATACTGTATACTGTGTATACATATCAGTGAAATATTATGTTGGATTGTTGGATAATGACTGCAAGATGAGTAGAACATGTACATGCAGTATATTCATGTACATTGTACATATATATTAATTTTAGTACAATGTTCTTTTTTTATTGTTTTAAGCGTTTCTTAGAGTACAGTCCGTCGGATAGTGGAGCAGGACATTGCTAAAGGCGACAAATTCTCGACACCTGCTAAACGTAGAAAGGCTCGTCCAGCACAGGTATTACAAAAAACCAAATGGAAGAAGTGCATTGATTTAAGCGGAGATTACGTGGAAAAACAAAATTACTTTTGTAAATATTTTATATTGTTTTCTTCGTAGTAAAACACACATATAAAGAACAATGGCAGACTTTCATACTTTAAAATAGTTAAGACTAAATGATAGCGTCTATACATAAAAAATATGTTAAAATGTTGCACGTCAGTCCCTGCGTAAGATATGGAAAGATTTTGTCTTCAACAGGCCACGAAAAAGATATATTTAAGTAAAAACTTTCTTAAATTCGAACACAACCGAATCGAAAATCGCAATACTGCGTATTAGTGACTGACATTGACTTGCCAGTAACATAATACTTTTTTTTTGGCTTTAGATACTAGTTCTTCAGCCGCAGTGACATAGGAGAATTTCTGATGTTGCCATAACATTCAAATATAATTAATACTAATAGTTTTAACATTAAGATTATTAATATTGCGGAAAGACGTTTTACTGAAACTTGTCTGTTATTATTTTTAGCTACTGATATTTTATCTACTAATGATAACCAACTTTAAATAACACATATTTATGCCGCCATTATTGTTTTACAATGAGCCGTTTTCCGACGAGACAAAAAGATATGGTTTAATAAAACGATAATAGGAGGCGCTTGTAGATCTTTTGGTTTGTTGTCAAAAGCGGTAGACATAATGGGTCTCAATTCATTCAATTTGCGAAAGCACGACTTCTAGTAATAAATAATAAACTACTTTATCCATGTACGCATTTTATTCGAATGAAAACTATATCAAAACCATAGAATAGATAATACAGATAGAACGGACACTCCCCACCCCCCGCCAGTTTCAAGCTTCCTACCCCGCAAGGACGCAAGAAGCTCTCAACGAAGGGTTATATCGGACGACAATTTTCTATGAGAATACGACCATGACGCTGTGTTCGCTGTGACGAAATTATTAAACTCGTTGTTTTTAAACTGCGGCTTTCGTTAATCGTTGTGAAATACGTCAGTGGCGCCAATAACGTATGGTAACGAGTGATGGCGCGGAGTATAGTTCGCTTAGTCACTAGTGTTGCCAATTTAGTGGATTTTTTTACTAAGATTGCAACTATTCAGATTTATTGGTAAGTGATTATTTCTTAGCATTCAACCGACTCAAAAAAAAGAAAGAGGTTCTATATTAGACTATCTGTACTTTTATGTGCGTCCATGTATATATTATGTCGGTCAATAGTGAACAATGAATATAGGATTTCATATAGTAGTATGCTTATTTAAGATTTCGCAACAACCGTTCATTAAAAGCAGTAAGAGGATACGAGTACATTGACTATTGGAATGGATAGTTCCAAAAAAAATTAACGATATTTTTAAACTAAAACTGAAGGGTTTTTTACAAAAACTGCTTAACTAACAATTTTTATCGTTTTATGTTATTGGCAGCACTGGATTCCTTGAAAAAAAAAGGAATCGCACTGTATATTTAATTTTTTACAAAAACAACTAAAATGGCCGGAATTGCCTTCGAAAAAACGATGAGTTTTACAAAAACTACATAACTTTTTCAAATTTTCGCAAAAACAACATATCCGAACGCAGTTTAGTACTTTTTGTAAAAAAAAAAGATTGACACTTAGCTGTCAAAGATGTCTGACTCGGAGGGAAATGATGGTGAAAAATCTGCAAATAAAAGGCGAAAAAGGAATACGGCGTAATAATAAAGGCGGGTATGTCTTGGCAATAGTTTGCTATGTCAAAGTGTTTTTTGTTATTTTATAGTGTTTTTATTGAGTCATCAAACGTTTTCTTCCTTTACAGATGCAAGAGATACAAGTGCTATACGAAAGTCAACACTACTCAAAGAGAAAGTACATTATTGAACTTCAATGCAATAGGGACCAAAAACGAACAGGACGCATACTTAATGGGCTTGATGTCAGCTTCTCCGGCAGCAAGACACACTGTTAACAATCCACAAAGATTCAGGATGTCTTCTTTTAAATACAAAATACGCACAGGACTTGATGAGACTAATGTGTGTTTGACTGCGTTCTGCAATATTCATGGTGTAACAGTTGGGCGTATTAGGCGACTACAAGATCTTATGGCAGCAAACGTTCCATCTCCAAGAGACAAACGAGGTATACACACAGAAAACCGAGCACGAAAGACTCCAGAATGTATTCTCAGTTTAATACGTTGTCACATTTCATCATTTCCGGCTCGGCAATCTCACTATTCTCGCCGTGATAATCCAAACACTTTTTATTTGCCTGAGGAACTAACAGTTACAGAAATGCATAATATGTTCTTGAACATGTACCGAATTAACGTCAGTTTTATAGTGTACTGGTCAGTTTTCAAGAAAGAATTCAATATCAAGTTCGGTCTGCCTAGAACTGATACCTGTGCAGTTTGCGATTCCTACAAACTTAAGATTAAAAGTGCTGCTCTGCCTGAAACTGGCAGACTTCACTGTTGAAATATTTTATTGAGCATGATACTAATAATGAACATTTAGTGCTGTTTAGTGATGGATGTCCAGGACAAAATAAGAACTATGTCATGGTTTACTTTTTGTATGCTTTAGTTCATATTCTGGGACTATTTAAGTCAGTTAAATATATTTTTCCGATTCGTGGCCACTCGTACCTCCCAAACGATCAAGATTTTTCTCTGATTGGTAATTTAAAGAAAATACGCACAGTAGAGACTGCAGATGAGTGGGATGCTATAATAGGTTCTGCACGCAAACATCCCTCTGCATTTGAAGTTAAAAGAATAAGACATGACATGTTTTATGATATAAAAAAGTTTCTAGAGCCTTATTTTCTAAAACAAAGCAAACCTGCTATGAAAATAAAAAATGTTCGGATGTTGAAAATTGAAAAAGAATTTCCTCATTTTGTGTTTGTCAAATATAACTTTACAGGAGGATGGACCACAATAAAAGTTCGAAATAAGAAAGCTCTTCCTACAGAAGCCACTTTTGTGCCATTGTACAAACAGAAACTACAACTAAATCCAAATAAAGTTGCAGATTTAAATAGGCTCAAAAAATTTTTAAGCGACCCATCAAAAATGTCTTTTTATGACAGTATTTTGAATTCAGTAGAAGGAAGTATAACTGAAGAAGAATCTGCCACTTGTGGTGAGATAGAAATAGATAATGAAGACAATAGCAGCGGAGAAGAGTAAGAATAGATGAGAGTGAAGAAGAATGAGGCTGATTAATGTTATTTAGATTAGTTGGGTAGAAAATAAAATAAATGAAAACTAGTAATCCATTTTTTATTCAAATTCCTTAAATTAAGTAGGTATATGATTTTATTTTAAATATAATTTGTAAATATGCAGACTTCTAACAGCAACAAACTAATTTTGTTTTTAACAAAAACAACTTAAATGCTTATTTTTTGCAAAAACTACATAATTATAGCTTGTTTCATTGCATTTTATTAAAGAATAGTAATAGAAATATATTTAATTTACTATATTTTGCATAATATACCATATGACAACCAATATTATCAAAAAATGGTACCTAAGAAAGTACTATTTTGAACTAGTATAGATTTTTTATGTCTACTGAACAATTATGATCATAAAAGTTATGCAGTTTTTGTAAAAAAACCCTTCTAACTTATTCAGTAATTAACGGCTTTGACATTGACTTATAAACTTTAATGGTTCTAGTACTACCGGTACTACTACGATTTAGTTTCATTTTTAACCAACTTCAAAAAAGGAGACGGATCTCAATTCGTTTATATGTTTGTTACGTGATAGCTCCATTTATTGTGAAACAAAGGACATAAGCCCAAATCACATTGAAAAAACCCAGGTGCCACACCTGGGGTTTTTGATGTACCTCGGATTTTAAGTTATTAGTAATAATATTCTAAACTATCATCATCATCCGTTTGAGTGGCTAACCTGCGTTTTTTTGCCTCTAGAAGTTTTGTAGAAGTTCGTGTCAAAAGCTCGTTTTATGGAACAAAATATATTGTATAATTTGGTGTTAATGATAGAAAAATAATATATACCGGCTGAGTCATAAAGAGATATATCAAACAATGCACGAATATGCTTAGGTTCTTTTCGCGATGGGTGGCCTTGGAATTCAAATCTTTTCGCGATGGGTGGCCTTGGAATTCAAATTTAACGAGTGTAAGTAAAATAATTCATGATAATACGCTTATTTTTGGTAATGTACTTTGGACTTTGTATTCAATTGTCAGTATGCTTACATCGCGGGTCAAATTTGGACAAGTGCTAGCACAAGCACAGCACTAGCATAGGTCTGGGATATGAGGCGTACTTGAAGAGAGGTATATGCTCAGATGTTATGAAGATGATGATGATGATTACATCGGATTGCATTTTTTTATTTTAACTAAACAGTTTAACTTTAAAAAATCTATAGGTGAACTTTAAAATAAAACGCCTACAAAACTACACTGATAAAAAAACATGTTAGCCACTAATTTGGGTTATGGGAGTGGTGTAATTTTTATTCCTAAAATATATTTACATGCAATTATTCGATTTTTTTGAGATTAGATACAATTATTTTGTGCCGAGGTCAGGGTACGATTTGGGCCATGTCCTTTGATGTTTCTTATTTTTGGTAGATCATAGTTTTGAAATATGAAAACAAAACTAAAATTTACTTTCGTTTATTTTTGTTTAAGTTTTTTATGATTGTCGTTGAAATTTGGACAAGTAAGTTTCTAAATTTAATTTGAAATTACAACTGATTTTTGTTTATTCGGCGCAAATAAATTATTAAGTAATGACTTCAACCTTAAAATGTGATTTGAGTATAATAGACTCACTCACTATTCTCACAATATTTAAAATTTTATGCGATCCTTACTATAATGCGAATAAATAAATCACTATTTATCAACATACAAAAGTAATATTTTTTTAAGTATTAGTAATAAATTAAATCCGGAACTAGCAACATTATCCGACGTCCGACATAATGTTTGTTTACAACATTTAATTTGGAATTTTGAGTTGAAAAATCATGTTCTTTCTCTTTACTGGTCGCTGACATGAGGTGTTAATAATTAATAAGTAGTTTGTGCAGTGTATGATAGTCTGATATACCTAGTGAACTGTGATAACGCCTTTTAAAATGCAACTTATGAACGTTGTTGTGTACCTAATCTAATGTTCTGTGACTAGCCTACCTATAATGAAATACGCGATATGTGGAGTGATTAATTAATATATTGTCAGAATAAAGTTTTCTCTTTGGGTAAGTGTACCTACTTAACTAAAAATCAATTCGTCTATGGTACCTTTATTATCTCCTATTTTGTTTTAAATCTTCTCCCTTCTGATTGTTGATGAAAGTTATATTTACCTACATTAAAGATCGAACACTAACTAGGTAAGATTGTAAGCCACTTAACACAGGCAGGTGAACTCACGGGTCACAGCTATTCCATAAAATAATTTAGTAACCCTAGATGACACGCACACATGCGTAAATGTGTTCGAACGACTTAAGCGTAGTTGTGTGAGTGTAGGTATGTCGACTTCACCGTTTGTTTGGAGTTTAGGCCGAGTGTCCGGGGTGTGTCAAAACATCAAAATTTCAAAACAAATTCGTAAACCTGATGAAAGACATAATATACATAGATATATATTTTTTAAATTTATTCTTGGCTATGGATACTAATCCTTCAGCCGAGAGAGTATCTCTCTACTTAGTCTGTGGATAAAATATTGTCGTATCAGTGTTGCTATTTATATCTTTGAATTGTCCTGCTACTTTGGCTTAGTTGGTGTCTATTGCCTCGGGAGTTCTAAAGATTTTTACTGAAAAGGGATTGTGATCAGGGTAGCGATTCTGAAACCATTCGGTTGCATCCGACACGGAATCTCATCTCTCGGTCTTTGTCTTATCTGTTTAGCATGACAAAGACCGAGAGATGAGATTCCGTGTCGGATGCAACCGAATGGTTTCAGAATCGCTACCCAGTAACGGTTTTTTATTACATTATCAACCTAATTAGCTATTTTTATTCCCAATATTTTAAAATTAAAAAATACACTTTTTTCACTATACTTTTTCCCTGAAAACGGGTAGGGTCTCTAAAGGGATTACACTGTTGAGAGTATATAGTAGAGACAGATCTATCTGCATCTCGAACAATCGCCATCTAGTGCGTCCGTTGGAACTATTTTTGTCTCGTCGGAAACTCCCTCATTACTTCCAAAATAGCATGATTATAGTAAATGGTCATATTTAATCTGTGTACTAAGTTATTTTTAATCAGTTGAAAACCCAATATATCGTAATATTTTTTATGGTTTCTATTACCTACCACACTTAATTTTTTGTAAAATCTTAGAAATAACAATAAATTCATTTCGTATACACGTTATTTCTAGACGCTACCATGAAGCTAACTATTATTTTGGGTTCACTAATGTTTCACAAACATTTTTTGACAAAACATTACTTTAAAATCAACTAATCCTATAATATTCATTGCAAAAACTTAACAATATAAAAATATTTCATTCTACAAACAACGTTTCGCATGATATTTATTCTAAAAATAACTTACGTCAACAAATGTTTTATTTTACAAACCATCATTTTATAACCAATTACATGGCAAACGTTTCACTTAGACAATGTATCGAATGACATTTTATTTTTTGTCAATTTTTCATTTCATAAATTAATCTTTTTGAAGTGAAAACTTCTTTAGGCGCGCCTAGACAGATTTTCCGTGGGCTGTGAATTGAATTTATTCGTCACGCTCGGGTGTGATAAGAAAGCTTCGGGTAAACTCGGGACCATGGCTATTGACCTTCTATATGGTCAATAGCCATGGTCCCGAGATACGTCAGCCAATGGGAAATGCTGAAAGGGCGTGGACAGGCCATCATGGCATGGCCATCTAGAAACGCATCAGCCAATGGGAAATGCTGACGCATTTTTAGATTGCCATGCCAAGATGGCGAGGCCACGCTCTCCGGTAACACCCGTGTAGTTTCAAAGGTAAGCTATCAAATTCTCACTTAGAAGTTTTCGCTTCTATAGGCAGTTTCTATGACTGCTAATAGTCGGATTTGGGTCCTAAGTAATCTAATCGTTCCGGTGTGGTTATTTAGATATTCAAAAATTGCAATCAAGTTTTATGTAATTTATTGAATGTTTGTTTTATAAATTGAGTTGTTTGCCAAAAAGGACATTATAAAAAGAAAATTTGTCAAGCGTTAGTTTTGTTTTTAAGCATTTGGTAGTCAAAAAAATTTTAAAAGAATCATTTGTCAAATAATGAAATGAATATTTCTCAAATAATTACTTTAATATTTAACCAATTCATTAAACATTTTTTTTGTATAATAATCATTTGACTACCCGTGAGCATAGAATATATAATACAGATAGAACGGACACTCCCCACCCCCCGCCAGTTTCAAGCTTCCTACCCCGCAAGAACGCGAGAAGCACTCAACGAAGGGTTATATCGGACGACAATTTTCTATGAGAATACGACCATGATGCTGTGTTGCTGTGCTATTTTTTAGGTACCAAATTTTTCATCTGTTAAACGAAACAAAAATAACAGATTTTTAATTTCATAAGAATTTCTATAATATACTAGGATTGAATCGTTTTTCTACTGTGTTTTGATAAGTTTACAATTTACAAAATCACTAGTGTTACCAATTTAGTGGATTTATTTACTACGATTGCTGCAATTCAGATTTCTTGGTGCGTGATTATTTTTTAGCGTTCAAACGATGTAAAAAAGAAAAAGGTTCTATATTAGACTATATGTAGTTTTATGTGCGTCCATGGATATGTCCGTCAATAGTGAACACTGAATATACGGTTTCAGTACAGTTCAGGTACTTATTTAATCACTATATATCGTAACAGCCGTGTCAATAAACAAGTAAGAGGATACATTGACTGCTGTTGGTTATAAAAACCGACAAAAAAGGAAAGAGGTTAGTTAGGAGGAGAGGGAAGACTGTATGTAATTTTATGTACGTTCAGAAATACTAAACCTATAGTTCCATTTGATAGCAGGCTAGACTTATTTGATTATTTGTAAATCGTCGATATATTTCATCGGTATATGGATAATTCAGTTATGCTTAGTAAATTTAGTGTAGTTTAGGTTTGATATAGAGACTCACTAAAGGTCTATTAACTGGTTTTTGTAACAATAAACAAGTGACTGGAAAAATTATTGAGTACTATGTAATAATAACTACAATTATTTATATGCTAATAATTAAGTTTTTACCGAAAATACAAAAACTGACATCAATTTAAAATTAAACAGACACTAGACTACATTTTATAATTTCTGTGATATCTACAATAGCGTCGTCCAGTTAAATTAAATTCAAGTTATTTTTGTTGTAATTGCGAAAACTGCCACACCGATTTCAATCCAAAATCGCATGGAACTGGAATGGAAACCTTGGAACAATAATCTTTCTTATCAAACAATAAAAAAGATCTAGCAAAATCTATTCACAATTGGCGAAGCTATACCGTAACATTCATACAAAAAAATAAAAATGTATTTGAGAACTTCCTCCTTTTTCAAAGTCGGTTAAAAATAAAACTTCTTAAGTTATTTTAAGCTTTGACTTTGACATTGGCTCTTATGTTTGACTTATAACAGCTTCACTTGTTCTACTTCTAGTTATTCATGTCAGGCGATATACTTTAATTTTATAGTGTGCTTTGAATATAGATACACTATCACTACACTATTCGCAACATTTAAAATTTTATGCGTTCCTTCCAACAAATGTCATATTATGTAATTCGCCATTTGACATGAAATAAGTGATTCTTGAACCAATTCGGAAAAAAATTAAATCTGGAACTGGCAACACAAATCGGCCAACAGCTGATTCTGCCGATTTGTTGCATTTCGCGCGTATAAGTATAATATTATATAGTTTCATGTTTACAAACTTTAATATGAGTTGCAAAACCATATTAAATACTTGTACTGTTCGCTGCCGTATTAGAAGTGAATACCTAATTCGTGTGTGCATTGTAACTTAGTGTATGATTTGAGTGAACTGTATTACAATGCGCGTTATACGTAGATTACAAAATGCAACCAACGTATACACGTAATTTTATCTAATTCAATGTTTTGAGATTTACAACGAAATAGGTATGTGTGTGTGTGTGGAGTGATTAATATTTGGTCAGAACAAAGTTTTTTCCTTGGGTAAGTCTCAAATGTGTCCCTACTAAAAACCAACAGGTAGGTAATACTTTTTACTTTTTTGGTTTGAATTTTCTCCAAAAAAAGATCCAACACTCGGTAAGATTGTAGGCCACTTAACACTGGCAGGTTAACTCACGGGTCACATCTAACTATTCCATAAAATAATTCAGTAACCCTAGCCGACACGCACACATGCGTAAATATGTGCGAACAACATCTGCGTTGTTGTGTGGAGAGTAGGTAAGTCCACTGCACCGTTTGTTTGGAGTTTAGGCCGAGTGTCCGGGGTGTGCCGTGAGTTTGTCTAACGTTGGTTATCACATGCCGGTTTGTGAAAAAAAGCTATTTCAATAAACGGATACCATTATTTTGCCATTGTTCTTTAAGCTAAAGAGAATCTGTCATAGTTTAGTGTCATTTTTCTGAATTTATACTAATGACATATTCAGATGGGGAAAAAACAAGGGGATTAGATTTGAGAAATTAGTGGGACGCGAAAGGTTAGGTGAGATCATATTGTAGAGGGAAGACAGATCTATCACACTAAAAAAAATATGATCACAATTTGCATGACCGTCTATAACTGTCATATCTGACCTACTAAAACGGAGCTGTAAACATAATTATAGCGGTTTTGCTTTTGACGTGACAACGTCTTATAAATTGGTTTGCCGGGTGACACTTCAAGAAACTGCGTTACGCTCCGCTCACGTTATGCGCTCACAATGAGAGCGAGTGAGAGGGACGCGTGCCTTTCACTTTTTATGTCTGTCTCTCTCGCTCTTAGGCGGGCTAACCATGCCCGAGTCGCCGATTCGCTTAGGCGCCTGCATACAAGTTTACACGTAGCCAGTTAAAAAAAATTAAATTGTTAAATTGTAAAACGATTGTGTAGTGATAATGTCAAGGTAGTTTATTTTAGTAAAATTATTTTACCACTCAAAGTCTTTGTCACGTAAAACTCTCGCCCGTATACCGACTTTACAGGCAACCAATTTTTAATAAATAAATAATTCATCATAGTACGCAAATCCATGTTGGCAAACAACCAGCAATATACAAGCAGTATACAAGTTTCAATATTGATTGCGTCTTAATAATAATATTTGTAGAAAACATTACTTATTAAATGATTATTATATTTTATAAGCTAGACAATATACAAATATTAACGTTCAATTTTTAAAGGCCACAGTGGCACAAAAAATCGAAAGATCTTTCTGTTTAAAAATTTGGTTACGAGTTATGGTTCGATTTATCATTCTTTGAAAGTTAATGTTACGAGGGCACTTTACTAAAAACCGATAAGTATTGTTGAATACAAGATCTTATCTCTTCCTAGTGTTGCCTGTTGCCTCTACAATTGTCTATGGTCTTTTTCATGGCTGACGTTCTTAGGAGCTAACCGCAGTCATGAAGGTTCTTGTTTTATAATTTGTATTTATACGTTAAATTATAGCAAAATAATGTCGCCGCATCACGCCAAAATAATACAGCTATATTCCTGTAACTTACTATTATATTGTTTCATCGCGATTACTAGGAAAAAAATCGATAACTTGAGCCTTGTTGTGAAAAGTTCAACTTTCATGCTGTGAATTTTAAGTGTTGTGTTCATTTATGAAATACAAAAGGGCATTTGTTCGTTATTGAAACACTTGTGGATCGCACTAGTTTACATGAAACATACGGAAGTGCTGATAAAATTGTGTTGGTGTTCATAACCTTAATTTGTGTTCGTAGCTAAACGTCTCCTTCCCGGCCACGGGATGCCAAAAGTTATTCGAGGTTGTGGACGAGCACAAGCTACGCATCTTCTACGAGAAGCGTATGGGCGCTGAAGTGGAGGCGGATCAGCTAGGAGACGAATGGAAGGGTTACGTGCTCCGTGTTGCCGGTGGTAACGACAAGCAGGGCTTCCCCATGAAGCAGGGAGTCCTCACCAACAGTAAGTACCTCTACGTTGTCCTTTGAACTCCACATAGGTATTCGTGTTGTTCATTTACTGTACGTGTTCATATAAAAATACCATGTGACAAATTGGCTTGGCATTCTTTCTGTGACCAACAGTTTGATCAAATTAATTTACTGGAAATCATTCAATTCTCCTACAAAATTACCTTCTGCCATCTAAACATCTAATAATTTAGTAGTAAAGGTGTTGAATAGTTCCTAAGTGTTATTTATCTGTGTTCTGATGTTTTAACACGTCTGAGTAGCACCTAGCTTGTCATACAGGTGTTACTAGTACAGCAAGTATTATAAGACCATAAACGTTTGTTTGTGGAGATCTTACTTGGCTGTAAGATGAGAGCTGTAACTTACCCCTTGACTGATAAATTATATTTGTCAAGTTATTAGATCAGCAACAAATTTTCTATAATTAACTAACTTGATTACTTATAAAATAACTGTTATGATAGTTAACATACTCCAGTAATCTGTGTTCTTATGTAGCATAATAAGTTGTGTTAAAAAAATCCTGTCCAGGTCTTGTCCTGCTGCCGACAGCAGGTGTTGTTTAAAGTGTGGTTCTATTTTAGTTACGTAAAGTTCTAACATGAAAGGTTTGAAACAAAAGAACTGCATAATAAAGTCAACTTGAGAAAAGATTGTCAAAACATAAAAGAGGGTACTGTTGTAAGATAAAAGAGGGTATGGAAGATACCTTGCACTGCAAGTCAAGATGGCTGATTGTACAGAATGCTGATGTGCCTAGAGAGCCTATACCATCACAAATTATAAGCATTTGTCTATAAGTCAATAATAATAATTGCTAAAATAAAGTCAATAATTGCTTAATATTTTTCTAAAATAATGTAATAACTATGAAAATTTAACATTGTTCTTCAGGCCGTGTCCGTCTGCTGATGTCCAAGGGCCACTCATGCTACAGACCCCGTCGTGATGGAGAGAGGAAGCGCAAGTCTGTCCGTGGATGCATTGTCGACGCTAACTTGTCTGTCCTCGCCCTTGTTATTGTCCGCAAGGGTGCCCAGGTAATTAATTTCTCTAATTTTATTTGAATTGATTAAAAATATCAAGTTATACACTGTTTTTAAGCATAGTTAAATTAAAAATTTACAAGTTTTGCCTGTCCTTGTGTGTGCACAAAAGCAATGTTCAGATAACATGGTGCTGCAGTATTCAGAAGTGCAGGAGTATCAATCTAATCCTATGCACCATTCAGACACCCATAATAAAAAACAATATAAGCAGCATCCTTTAAGTTCCCATTTGCTTTGATTTTAAAACCTCAGTCAAGGAGTGTTAAAAGTCAGTATTGACTTTTATTATTATATATTATTGACCACACCAACCACATGCAGTTTGTTTCTTGAAATATATCTTGAGGACACTGGTTTCATCACATACTTTTCTTCCGCCGTTAAAGCCCTAGGTGTTGAAGAACTCTATGCCTAAACTTGGATATAGTCAACAAGTGCAGTAATTTAACCTATGATTTCATCTGATGTTATAGCCGCCATGTCTTACTCATAATGCAATTGTTGTTACATCAGTTACATGTGTTTTTTTCTGTTGTAGATTATTAATGTGAGTAGGGAATTATATCATGACACTCTATTTAAATTGATCCCTGTTCTTACTGTTTCCCAGATCCTCAAATCTGTGTAATTATATGCGCCAGGGTAGAACAAAACTGTGTTTACTCAAAAGATATTGAACTTCTATGTTCAATATCACTAGAGTAACCACTGACATTTTAATGTAAATATGTTTGCTTGTTGAGAGATTTCATCTATGATATTCTACTCAGAAATATTTTTAAATACTGTTATATGTTATACATGTAAACATTTTAAAAAAAACGGTACTTTCAATGAAACATACATTTGTAAGGCTTGAATATAAACTGTCATACTTTACTTTTATTGTTACCAGTGTTTTACTGTTTCTTTACAATTTTCAGGAAATCCCTGGCCTCACCGACGGCAACGTGCCCCGCCGTCTAGGACCTAAGCGTGCGTCCAAGATCCGCAAACTGTTCAACCTGAGCAAGGAGGACGATGTTCGCCGCTACGTCGTCAAACGCGTGCTCCCCGCTAAGGAGGGCAAGGAAAACGCCAAACCCAGACATAAGGTAACCTACATCTTCAAAATGACACGATGAAATTAGTCATTTTGATGTTAGGAAGTTCAATATGAAATGATACAATCATGATTTGGTTGTATGGATGTTACTATTTTGTGCTTTGCGATCTGGCTTAGATTCGGAAGTTAAGACTTACTTCCGAATCTAAGCCAGATCGCAAATCATAAAACAGTAGACAAAGCTTAGTAGCTCGAATGGATTAGTGAAAATAGCCATTTCCACTAATCAACATATAAGTAGTAACAAATTATTAACAATTTTATTTTTTCTCTTTTATGATAGTGTGACCCAACAAATTAATAGAAAATGAATATGTTAGATTATTTCATCACTATTTTTATTCTACAACTACGATGATGGGATTGGTTTGACGCAAACCATGTTTAGATATTGGGTACAGGTCAATGTAGGCTGTTTATAAACAATCCTACTAAAAATAAAAAAATCCTGTTAAAATTCGAAAGTTTGGATGTTTAGAACATAGATTATAGTAATTTTTACATCTAGGTCACTTTTTATTCATGTCCCTGATTACATATTGGCACTGAGTCCTACATGACTTTGTGACAGCAGCATCAGGGCAAATCAAACCGGCGCCGAGCAGAAGATTCAGGCTTCTTATGTCTGTCTACTTTTACAGTGTGCTGAACATTTTTACATTTATTGTTTTTGTACAATTATTATTACTTAAAAAATAGAAATGTGAATCTTTACATATTTCACTTTTTATTGTAAACATAACACAGGACTTGATTACCCCTTTAATAACCTCAACGATTCGGCAGCATTTACAACCGTCGTGGTCACAAGAAGTTTGACAAAATTGCAGATTGTCTCATTGGGAAATTAGATCTTCATCTTTCCTCATTTGGTCTTCAAAAATCGCAGTTTTGCCACCACGATACACAACATCAACTGTATCACACCAGGCTTTCCCAAACTCACTTTGCGATGCACACATTTATTTATGAGAGGATTCCATGACTGATAACCGAAAACCATCCTCTCATTTGAAATCATGTTTTTGAATTTCCAAGGCTTCCCAAGCTTCCAAGGCTTCCCAAGCCTATTCTTGCCTAGTGACGACGTTCGGTAATTAAATAATAATTTAGATCTTGATTAAATCTTGTATTATGTTTACAATAAGTTTAAGTGAAAGGTATATCTTACCTTGTTTAGCACAATCATAAACTGTCTTCCACAATGTCTTATAACCAAATGTTGCTTGTTTCCAGGCTCCCAAGATCCAAAGGCTAGTGACTCCCGTGGTCCTGCAACGCAGACGCCACCGTCTGGCGCTCAAGAAGAAGCGTCTGCAGAAACGCAAGTCCTCTGAGGCTGAATACGCTAAGCTTCTCGCCCAAAGGAAGAAGGAGTCCAAGGTATGGTGATTTATAACTTATATTGTCACTATGTTATATTTACTTACATTGCAACTATGCCACTTATATGTTTATTTTTTTAACTGTTAAAATGTATTCTTTGGGTTTACACTTGACTGCCATCTTGCCTGATATTACGCGACAATTTGGTTTACAATGAAGCGTTTACGACCTTACCTATATTACTCTCGATTTCAAGAATGCCAAGATTGGAGAATTGCCAGTTTTTTTTCTATTATTATATATATAATATTTAGGCTCTCTTTAGCTTTTAAATATTCTTATTACAAAAGTAGAGTGATGAAACCGGTTCTGTACCAACCATGTCTTGATTCGACCCTTGCACCCTGAATCTTGATTTTAGGCAAAGACTTGACATCTTTAATGGCTAACAGTTGTGTTATAATATTATTTAGGCACAGCAAGTTTTATAAGACCATAAGCATTTGTTTATGGAGATTTTACTTGGCTGCAAGATAAATTGGCTGTAACTTACCCCTTGACAGATAAATTATGTTTGTCAAGTTATTAGATCAGCAACAAAATGTTTCTGTATATTCGCTTATATCAGTTATATGAAAATGTTTGTATTGTGCTTGTAGAAAAATCTTACATTTTCATGAAAATAACCAACAATTATTTTTCGCAAGGCCACATACTCCACCAAGCTGGCCACATGTGTGTTGGTTGGTGACACAAGACCACGAAAGATTCTAGATACATGTCTGTTTCATCACGATGTTTTCCTTCGCCGTTTTAAGTTAGCGGCATGACGTACATGACTTCGAAAAGACAGCGTGGCATTTGAACCCGGGCTCTGGATCGGCAGTCGCCTTTCTCCCGACTAGACTAGCTGTAACTTAAATATAATATTTTAAAATAACCCAACTAACCCGTAGGTTTATTTATAATCGCACTCGTTTTATTGTAATGTGACGGTGTTTGCAATTGTATAGTCACGTTTTTAATTACGTAAACTCAAGGCAATGTGCTAATTCTATAATTGTTCTTGTTCTAGGTCCGTCGCCAGGAAGAGATCAAACGCAGGCGGTCGGCTTCTATCCGCGACTCAAAGAGCTCAGACAAGGGACCGCAGAAGTGATTTAGGACTTTACAATAAAAAAATGTAAAAACTACCTTTGCTATCTATCATTTCTCCTAAAGACATTTAAATTGTTGGTGTCAACACGTTAATCGCCATTCATCTCGAATTGTTTTTTTTTATAATTCAAGAATAATAGGTTTAATACCCTGTTCCCATGATTCCAGTCCAGCAACTGATTCGATCGCTGGATTGCTTACTGGAATAATGGAAAAACCGGCACTGGAATGCATCAATCCAGTGCCGGTTTATATTATACCCGGTTTACATTATTCCAGTCCAGCGGTCGAATCCAGCGCTGGATTGGTTACTGGAATAATGTAAACCGGCACTGGAATGCATTGGCACTGGATTGGTGCTTTCCAGTGCCGGTTTCCATTATTCCAGTAACCAATCCAGCGCTGGATTCGGTCACTGGACTGGAATAATGTAAACGGGGTATTATTCCAGTAAGCAATCCAGCGCTGGATTCGGTCGCTGGACTGGAATAATGTAAACGGGGTATTATAAAAAAATATTCCGGCGCATATAAATACATTGATTACTTGATATTTTTGTAATTCGTTTTTTGGTGTTTAACGTGTTAACTGATTCCTTCTCTACGCTCGCAGGCGATACCGTGAAACAGGACAGAAGAAGGGATGACAAATATAATTTATTGGCAAACTACAAAATTGATCTAGCCAACATTCTTCGCCCCTGGCGACTTACTGCAGCGATGCGTATACGAAACGCGCGACAGCGTCGCTATTAATGCACGTTAGTCTCATTTGCACCACGCTACATCATTCTGACTGCATCGAAGCAAACCAGGACGTCTACACTATTTCTACGAAAACGTAATTTTGAAAACAAAAAACGCGCGACTTTCCTGCTCTCGTTCTACTTCGTTTGGTTCGATACAACATTGTTTGACGTTTAAATGTTCTAAGCATAGGTACTCTAATTAAAGTAGGCTTACAACATTATTTAACTGGACAAAACGACGGATCGTAGTAGAATCGGAGTTGGGAAGTCGCGAGTTTATTTCGAAATTACGTTTTCGTAGAGAGTAGACGTCCTGACCCTGCGGGGGAGAGAACGGAGGGAGGGGTGGCTCGGTAGTGGTGGACCGAGCATAAGTGCAACACAGACAGGTCGAGAGTTCCTGAATCGCGTTCGCAACGCTAAGAAGAGCTATTCGCGTCCAAAGACTGAATCGTGGCGTGGGCAACATGCGCGGTACCCTCCCCCCAAATGTAAGTAAGTATATTAGAAATAAAAAATGGTTGACTGTAAAGTCGGTTTACTGACGATAGTTGACCGTGACAACGTCTTAAGAAAATACTGATTGTGTTAAGCGCCATCTAGGTAAAACATTCTGAAGCTTTTTGAAAAGCTGTTCAAAGCGCCATCTCTGGGTACATCATTGTACTAGCACAAGTTCTTAACTTCATATCGTCGATTTTCTAAAACATGGACAGACTCCTTGAACTTAATACACATTTCACTCACTAGATGGTGCGAAAAGTAATAAGGCGAGGTAACGGTGGTAAATATTATCTATTCTATGGCAGTAACGTTACATGACGTCATGTTTTGCGGGCGTGCAGCCGGCTTCATCGAATTATAAGACGTTATCACGTCAAAAAATCAAAATATCTACTAGTACATAGGCTATTTTTTAACGCAGGAAAACAACTGGAACGGCAGCTCGGGCAGTTACGCGGGTAAAATCGTCGGGCGGTACTAGTAAAGTCTTTCGTGATTTATTGTATTTGAACATGTGAACGTGAATAAATACAACGTAACGTAGTAGTAAATAGCTCTGCCTTTGGAAAACGGCACTTTTGGCGTGTTATTGTCTCGTTCTTCTTCTCAAGCACGATATACTTTAAATATTATGTGTCGACCAGCACTTTTAATCATCAACATCATCAACATCAACAGCCCACTAAACGTTCCCACTGCTGGGACTCGGGGCCTTCTCTCGCAAGGAGAGAGTTAAGGCCATAATCCACCACGCTGGCCCAGTGCGGGTTGGCGGATGACACATGACATTTCGAAAGATTCTGGGTACATGTCGGTTTCCTCACGATGTTTTCCTTCACCGTTTTAAGTTAGCGGCATTACGCACATGACTTCGAAAAGACAGTGGTGCGTGTGGGGTTTGAACCCGGGGTCTCCGGATCGGCAGCCGCCGTTCTCCCGACTAGACCACCGTAACTTATCTTTTAATCACTTTCGGTGTAATTAAAGCAATTAATTAGCTTGAAAATGAATAAAATAACCAAACGTAAACAAACTCTTGTCAACTGACGTAAACAATAAGATTACGGCGCGTCAATTAGTTCCGTATTTTGCTAGGCGCAGAGTTAAATTGCGCGGTGTCTAGAATTTAATTCACATCCCACGAAAAATCTGTCTAGGCGCGCCAAAAGAAGTTTTCACTTCAATAATATGGATCGATTGCCTGGACTGTTTTTGCTATTCATCATTCTTGTTCTTCCTCCCCTAACTCGTGGGGGAGGGAGGTCAGCCTTTGAGGTGAACCTCTTTAGTCGGGGTCCTAGGCACACAGACCTAAGATTAGTTAGGGTCGTAATAATTTGGACTTTCGACTTTTATGCGGTGGTTTTTCGTTACTGTCTTAGTAGGTAAGGTAGTAATAGGTACCTACCTATCAGACGATCGACGATCCACTTTGCTATTAGTAGGTTCTTTATAAAGTGACTTGTGGCAATTGTTTTCAAATAGCCTCTACTGTATACCGAAGTTTGTACTTAGGTTAGGATTAACACAGAGGGGTGCGTGGCTCGGGAACCTCCACGTGGTGCACCCTAGGCATCACACAACAACTTGCCTCTTGTTGTGTGATGGCAAATCCCGGCCGGCGTGAGCAGTGCGTGTAGAGGTTGGGGGTAGGGACTGGAAGACTTAATTTTTTTTTAATTAAAAAAACCCAATGGACGTCGCATATGCGCTGAGGGAAATATACTCAGGTATGTATTAGGCCTCGGCGCCTCGCATAAAGTCCCTAGAGCAGAGAAGGTATAAGGGAGCGCAAATACCCAACACCCAACCAAACACCCTCTTTTTAGTTCACACTCAAGAGGAGAAGGAGACCCTGACAAACCAGGGTTATGGTTCAGGCACCGGGTCACGCATCCTTACCATCCATGAAGCTCGGGAACTAACATACGAGTCGGTAATCGCAATAAAAACTAAGGCAAACACGAAGCTGCACGAGAGCGTGCCTCATGCGGTCGTCGCAATCTCACGGCACACGGGGACCTTCACATATTACGCTGACGACACCGACGACGCCATCGGTCGGTTCGTGCGGCGAGCGTTGTCTGCAACACCGAAGACCATCCGAGAGTTCAATTTGCAGATGGCCATCAAGGATAGAAATGCAGTCGTGGTGGAGGCGCTGAGCCGGGAGGAGGCGACTTAGAAAATAAAATAGTCCTAGAATTAGCAAGAAAATGTTCCCTACTCTCCCCTATTTCCTTTTCTTCTCCAATCCAAGATTCATGTAATAAAAAGAAAACGATTGACAAAGGTCACGGACCCCGGAGTCTGTGGAGCTGTAAAATTTAAATAATAAAAAAAAAAGACTGGAAGACTTGGGAAGGTTACTCGGCTGATGTATCGGCCAAGTAAAATTCCTAAGTCTTCCAGATGAGGGTCCTCCACGAGCACTCTGATTAGCAGAGTGCTCAGAGGAAGGACAAGGGCTGCGAAGCGGCTATTAAGGCGGAACCGCGGCTATCCCTAGCCGCGGTTTTGAGGGCGGATCTCTCGATCATCATTGCTGTGAGCGGTGAGGTGAAATGTTTCTCGGCAGTGAGAGGACCTGTGAGTTGGAGGAGCGAGCAATAGCGCTCCTCCACTGAGGAGGAAGCGGACACGGGGGTGAGCCCAGAGAGTCAACCCTCTGGGCTCGCGACCCGTCCCCACCGGAAGGCCTGGGGTGTTAGACGTTTAGGGCCGTCCGGCACCCCACCTAGGAATAGGCCTTCGAGGAGGTGACGCGCCGCTGATTTCTGGCGCGGTGCTGGAGCCAAATGCGGGGGTACAGACGCCCCCCGCGAGGCGGGTCCGCAAGGGCGGTGGCAAGAGTCAGGGTCGTTGACGGGAGTGCGACAAGTGATCCCGCGACCCAGACCCCTGGCCATGCAGAAGAAATCTGTGGGGGTTTTAGTCGGTAGGGGCACCATGTCTGATGGTGTCGAGCCCGACATACCTCACCATGTCTTTCATTTAGTGACATCCGCTTTTAAGAATTTATTATCCTCAATGTTTGAAGTGAAAATTTCTTTTGGCGCGCCTCAGACAGATTTTTCGTGGGCTGTGTATTGAATTCTAGCGTCACGCTCGGGAATGATAAGTTAATATTTTTTTCGGGTAAACTCGGAATCATGGCCATTCTTCTTATTCTTCGTGTCGATGATGTTTCTTCTTACTCGTATTACTATTTCTTGTTTCCTTAATACCTATTTTATAACTATAGGTACCTACTATCTAAAAATATTTTTTATGGCCATTGGCCATCTAGCAATGCGCTAGCATTTCCCATTGGCCACCTAGAAATGCGTGAGCATTTACCATTGGCTGACGCATTTCTAGATGGTCATGCTCATGGCCACGCCCTCCGGATTGACCCGCGTAGTTTGCAAAGTAAGCTATCAAATTCTGAGTTATAAGTTTTCACTTCTATCGGCAGTTCCTATCACTGCAATTTTTTTCAGATAACGGGATAATAATAAAAGTTAGGTACCCTTAGTGGTAATAAAACACAAATGTAAAAATATAAATGTTTATATAAAAGTAAACAGAACATAAAACCTTAGTGATAATAAAACACAAATGTAAAAATATTATTTGTACAGTATCTTCTATATATTTTATTGGTTGTAGTCATCGACAGTTTCTAATATCATTGGTTGTAGTGATAGTTTAAGTCGTAAAATTATCTTAATCTTATGTAATCAGTCTTATTAAGAGAAATGCCGCTTTGGCACATTACTTAGGGCGTCCGCTGCGTTAAGCGGGTGCACGGCGCGGGTGCCCGCGCGGCGTGCTGTTTCTTGTAATCTCATAGACCAGCGCTGCGTGCAGCGGGTACCCCGGCGCACGCGGTGCGGGCGGCGGGACCCGCGGCGCGGGCGAGGGGTGTCCGTGTGACGGAGCACGCGAGCGGAGACGTTTGAGACATTGTTATCAAATTATGGAACAGACTGTACAAGCACGGAACGTGCGGCACGGATAGCACAACGCCGCTCATTGATTTTGTTGAAACGGCCGTTTCAACAAAATCAATGAGCGGCGTTGTGCTATCCGTGCCGCACGTTCCGTGCTTGTACAGTCTGTTCCATAATTTGATAACAATGAGTATTATTGACACGGTACGTGTCATTTTAGAAGTCCAATGTTGCCCCGTTTTATGGGTTATGTCTAATGACTTATGTTATGAAAATGTAGGTACTTAATTAAAAATAATTCGTCAAATGTAGACGTTGACATTAAAAAAATTTATTAATAAATGTCTTCGCATCTTCTCTTATAACCGTAACAACGACACACAAGACACTGGCGAAGTTGTGGTCATGCCGCATACAGAAGCCAAACACAAAAGAAGTTGAACCGTAAACTTGGTTACAAATTCTCCACACAACAATCTACACGTGACATATGGGCTGATTGGCTGTCGCTCTTGTCTACGTCGTTTTTTGGCTAGGTAGTATATCAACGAATAATCCATGAAATCAACTGTACACCCGCGCTATCGAAATTGTATTGGCGGCGCTGCGAGAGGCGGGAGTCCGTCGCCGACGTCCGCGATGGGGAAATTTGTCCGCGACGGAGCACGGAGCGGGTCCCCGCGACGGACACCCGCGACTGACGCCCGCTTAACGCAGCGGACGCCCTTATAGGTATGTAAAATTATATGCTTTATATTGTAGGTAGAACTACAAAATACTTAATCTATTCTTACAACGAGTCGTTTCTAGAGAGACAGATGGGTGAAATACTTAATATGGCAAATTATGAACATTGACATATGTATGTGCATCTTTATCTTTCTCTAACAAGATGAAACACTAATGCCACCTGAGACCCAAATTATTTTTACAGGTTTTTAGGTTCATCGGACATTGTAAAGATTACTTCATAACACTTAAATAAATAAATAAAATTCATATAATTATTACAAAAATAAAACATTTTTAGGTACAACAATGAAAAACGATAACTTGGTTAAAAAATTACAACTAAAAATGCTAACCGCTCAAACAAACCGGTAGGAAATTTGTCACCGTTAATCCAATTCAAAGAGATAACTTGTGCTGTTTCTACCTGTAGGCATTATTCGGTATTCTTCATTGTACCTGGGCGCTATGTACATAATATACAGTAGGTATGTGCAATGTACCCTACATATTCATTAAGTTTATTTACAAAATAAAAGAAATATATTAATTATTGATTAACATGAGAAAACATGTCGTCGAGATCGCGACAGTGCTGCGGGTGATAGTCTAGTGAAACCTTAAAAAAGTACTTAAATATCTGGGCGCTAAAAGGTACATAATTTATATAAATACCATCGCTAACATTTTTTACTCGATCTTAAAACAGTATAAAGATTTTTTAGAAGTCTTCATATTCTGGAGTAGGAGGAGGTGTTTCAAGTCGTGGTGGAACGTTATAATTGAAGCACTTTAAATCATCGCTTCTTTGAATAATTTCGTCGTGAAAAAAATCCTTGGTATAGCAAAAATCAATTGGAGATCTATTTCGGTATTGGTGCATGTTCTTCTGATCGCGAGAAGATTGTTCATGTAATGGCGGTATTATTATCATCCTTCTTACTCTTTCTGTAGATTGATGATGGTTCAACCTTTGGGAATCATTATGGGCCCATAGATTGGAAGCCTGAAGTTCGGTTGGATTAGTAGTGTTAATAGGGATGATTTGTTCGATGCCTAATGGGATATCGCTAGAACAACGACGTTTTTTGTCATCTTCGCGGCATTCGCTATTTTTCCGTTTTGTGATCGTAATCTTTAAATCATCTTTTATTTTTACATTGTACTTAGATTTATTTTCTCTGTTTTTGTTGTTTTTTTGTTCTGGTTCTGTATGGGTATTATTTGAAGTTCTTGCTAAAAGCGAAACCGACTGCAATGAATCATTTTGATTTCGAGTACTATTTTCTTCCGAGTTTTTGTGTTTTCGATCTTTCCTTTGAAAAAAGGTGCTCCATATTGAAGATGTAGTTGGAATATTTTGACAATCAACGTCTTTATTGGGATTTGCTTTTGACTCCTTCCTTTTTTCTAAAATATTAGATTTTTCGTAATGTTGATGTGAGAAGTTTGGTAGAAATGGTAATTGAATTTGTGGCTTATTTAGTAATCTAACTATTTCTGAATTTCTACTATTGTCAGGTACTATATCTCTTGAATTATGTTTAGATTCTGCCTGATGTATACAAACACTATCATCAATACGTATTGATGGTATGGTCGCATTTAAAGTACTCAAATTTAAATTATTACCATGTCCACTTCGACCAGCATTTTTTAAAGATATATTCCAGTTTTGTAGCTTTTTATTTGGACCACTAGGGCTATCACTGTTTTTCGTTTTAGTTCCATGTATTTTCTTAGTTTCATTTTCGTATACTATTCTTTCTATTTCATATACTTCTTCTAAAGGGTCCCTGAAAGTTACTTGTTTCTTTTTAATATTTTTAGTTCTTACAATATCCTTTTCACTAGAAAGATCATGAGACTCGTGCAAGTTTCGCTCGCCAGTACTTAATGTATTGCTTGTTTTTAGGTATGAAAAATACCGCTGAGACGCATTCAAGTTATTTTGATTCGACTGAAAGTTCATGACGTCGCGTTCATTTTGGTGACTTAGTCTGTTAATATTCTTATTCTCGTTAGTTTTTAATGAACGTCCGCGTTGCAATTTTTCGTTTTGATACGATTCGACATTACATAAAAGTTTTTTAGTGTGGTCGCTTGTTTTCCAATATAAAACCCAGCATTCTTCTTTCTTGCTCTGCTGTTCTTTTACTATCCTTTTATAATCTGCTATGGTTTCAAAAATGTTGCAAAATTCATCGCTTGATGAAAGTTTTTCCGTTGAATATTTATTATCAGTATCTGGTGAGGTTCGTGGTATTTGTGAAGTCCTTAAACCTGTTGAAATCGTGTCTACTAAATGTTGTGTATGCGAATGAGCAAGGGGCCACATTGTAATACTCGTTTCTTTTTTTAAATCTACGGGATCGTAGCAAGATGATGGTCCCTCTAATGGATCATCAAACCAGGTTGGCACTTTTGGAGTTAGTAATGTGTCATTTATAGAATGACTTGACGAGAATTGTGGAGAAGACCCGGGATCTTCGTTTAATGTATACGCAGTGTGACCTACAACAAAATATACACATTTGTGAAATTGAATTTGAGTGCCAGTAACACCATAACATCTTATTTATTATCTTAGTTACAGTCATGAACGTGTGTTACGCTAGGCTAACACATATTTATTGCTGCGTCCGCATCGCCCTCAATTCCGCGGTAGGCAACGAGGACCGCAGCGTCAGCGTAACGTGCCTGGGAACATGCAGCGCCGCGACACCTGAAGCCGCCTGTCCGACCCCGGCATTCTTGATCCAACTTTGATCAGGCTCGCACATATTAATTGTAATTCTTTATCTAATAAATCGTAAAAAAAAAAAAAAATTTGCATCCTCCGGCTGTCGCAATCGTAATTCGTGCCATAATATTTGTGTTCGTGTGACTAGCAGTGTCCCGCGGTTTCACCCGCGTTGTTCTACTCATGTATACCTAAGAATGTAATGTAGTTTTACAAAATATACGCACCGTTCTTATCACCATCATATCTTGTCGGTGATGGTATTACTACCATTGCAGTCGAATTAGATAATAAGATTTCACGCGATTTCAAAGACTGCTCCATATCTTCAATGCTGAGTTGAACCAAATTAGGATCTGAAAAAACAATTAAAAAATAAGAAACAATTTGAATTAACGACCATTATGATGCCATAATTATAACTTTCGAAAATGACTTACCTATTTAAATTCTCCAGGTGGAAGAGAGCTGTTGTCAATTCTTTTGCGAGAATGTAGGTTTTCGTTTAAGCTCTTTTAGTTTCAGCTTAGGATTTTTTAGAAATCGTTGAAATCTTTATTGTATTCTAGGCATATAAAGAAATAGAACCTATATTTACTTTAAATTAGCATATTATAAATCAATCTTTATAAATACCTTTGATATCCTCTGAATCAACACAACTGGACGTCGGTCGTGAATTTGGAGACATATTTATTAACCAATCAAAATAACCTTCAGATTTAAATTCTTGTTTTAGGTATGTTATGAACAATTCTGGAATGTCTGATTGTGGTATGTTTAGTTTTGGCTCATCCATTTGTATTTCATTTATTTGGGGTTTTGTGAATTCTATTTCATACTTTGGGGTTGATGTTAATTCTGGTTCGTCCATTTCATTTAATGGAGTTGTGGTTAATTCTGGATCATTTGAATCTGTTATATCGTTTATTGGGATTGTAATTAATTCTACTTCATTTGATTCTATTCCATCTTTTGGTATTATAGTTAATTCTAACTTGTTTGATTCTATTTCATCTGTTGTGGTTGTTGTTAATTCTGGTTGGTCTGTTCCCATTTTATCTATTAGAGTTATGATTAATTCTGGCTCATTTGATTCTGTTCGTTCGTCTGTTGGAATTGTAGTTAATTTTACCTCGTTCGATTCTATTTCATCTTTCTTAATTAATTCAAACTTGTTTGATTCTATTTCATCTGTTGGGGTTGTTGCTAATTCTGGTTGGACTGTTTCCATGTTATCTATTGTAGTTTTGGTTAATTTTGCCTTGTTTGATACATTTCCGTCTGTTGGGGTAGTTGTTAATTCTGGCTCGTTTGATTCTATTTCATCTTTTGACATTGTAGTTAATTGTAACTTGTTTAATTTTATTTCATCTGTTGGGGTTGTTGTTAATGCTGGCCTCTCTGATTCTATTTCATCTGTTGGGATTGTTTCTAGGTCAATCGAATTGGTTTCATCTATGTCCGACTTGCTTATTTGTGATTCCGATGGTGGCGTGACTTGGTGTTTTGGTTTGTCCAGTTTTTCTTGCTCTGATTCATCTAATTGTTCTTTGTCTATCTCTACTACGTCTAATGGCGTATTAGACGTGGTTACTTTCTCATTATGACCGATGAACCTTGGTGAAAATGGTACAGTCTCTTCATCATCACTGTCAGAAATTTCGTATACTTCATGTGGAGATGCAACAGTAGACGAAATATATATCACTTCATCATCGAGATCCTCAGATATATCTGTGAACAAAAATATCTTTTCAAATCTCAGGACTGTCTCGAAGTAAGTTGTTCATCAGTACGAAGAAATTATTTCTGTTTAGGTTGTTGACATGTGTTTGGCGTATTCCTGTATATCGTCTTACCGTTGCGCGTAGGTGGGAGCTGCACGGAGTATCTTGGGTCTCTTCGTCGTCATTTGCAATTACAGGAGAATATATGTACAAATTACATAAAATACTAGCTGTGCCCCGCGGTTTCACCCGCGTCTATTTGAGGAAAATCCATACTAAAATATCCATTGCTGGCAACTTTATTACGTTTTACGGAACCCTAGAAATACGTAAATAAGCAACAATGCATTGTTGTAGAACAAATTTGATTACTTCAAATGACACAAACTTCAAATGTCGACACGCGCCGTCACAGACTTCAACGACCAAAGAGAATTGAAATTCACGGAACTAAAGGTGCGCCCGCACTGGGCGACGCGACGCGACGCGACGCGCCGCGGCAAATAGTCACAGATCACAATATACTACTAGCACAGATAAGTAATTTTACGTTCACTCATTCATTCTATGCTGCCATATAAAAAAATTAACAAAACTGGCCAAGTGGGCTTTGACATTTTGTGACCTTCGAAACGGAACACAGTGATTGTTGCAAATTACTGCTTGGCCGTAGAATAACTAGCAAAGATGGTAGTTCCCCAGGGGGACTCTGCAAAGAGTCCTACCACTACTAAACTATCTATGGGTGTTGAGCGCTTTGCAGTGTTAGGTAATGATTTAGACTTAAAGAGTCCAAATCATGTTCAAACGCTGCGTGACGCTAGGTTGTTATGGCTTACCATCCATGTTCTGCTCATCCTGTCGCATTATACATATGCCTCACTTTATATAGGATGAAACATTATGGCATTAAGATATAGCTATATCAAACTTTTTCAGATTAGAAAATTGTTAGGTTTATTCCGAAACTTGATCAAAAACAACTTCAACTGGTTGCATAGCCAAATTGACAAGATAATACCACAATTTAACTATATATCGACTGTGTTAACATTAAAACGCTATATATTTATAAAGGAACTACGTAGAGATATTCCGGTATGCATTCATAAAGCAATCTACATTTAAGAAGTTCAGTTTGATTAACTCTTTTGTTGTTCGACCATCTTGTTTTACTTTTCACACTAAAAAAAAATGGCAGTCATAGGAACTACCGATAGAAGTGAAAACTTATAACTCAGAATTTGATAGCTTACCTTGGAAACTACACGGATGTAACTGGAGGGCGTTGCCTCGCCATCTTGGCATTGCGTCTAGAAATGCGACAGCATTTCCCATTGGCTGACGCATTTCTAGATGCCAATCGCCAAGGTCCCGAGTTTACCCCAAGATTTCTTATCATACCCGAAAGTAACGTTAGAAATCAATTTACTCCTCCCACGAAAAACTTGTCGAGGCGCGCCTGAAGAAGTTTTCACTTCAAAAAATAATTTATGGTGATTGTTAATTTCGTAAGATTCCATTCAAAAGATCGTATATTTTGCGTACGATTTCGACTTTGCAATCGTACATCGTACATGAGCCAAAAAGATCTTATAAATACGATTTAAATCGTATTAACTCGTATCGTTTGGCAACACAGTTCGTAACAGTAATGTTTGTCACTGATTCACTGACACTGACATTTAATAATATCTCGAAAATGACGGCAGCTTCAAGATTTACTTATCTGTCCTAGTAGTAGACTCCGTGCCATCACTGAAGTACTTTGGCGAAATCATTGAACTAAACCACTATCATATCATAGGTTTCATCTGTCATTGTAGAATACGACAGTGGCTTCTTTCGCCAACGGTCACGAGTGGTGGCGCGGAGTCTATATTGTGATCTGTGACGATTTGGCCGCGGCGCGTCGCGTCGCGTCGCGTCGCCCAGTGCGGGCGCACCTTAAAGCTCTCGAAGAGAAATATTTTTCCCCGTTTTCTTTACATTCTTCACTCATACTCCGTACCTATTGATAGTAGCGTAATGTTATATACCCTATAGCCTTCCTCGATAAATGGAGTATCCAACAAAAAAAGAATCTTTCCTATCGGTCCAGTAGTTTCCGAGATCCTAGCGTTCAAACAAACAAACTATATATAATATAACTATATAATCTTCTTATATATAAAATTCTCGTGTCACAGTGTTTGTTTCCTTACTCCTCCGAAACGGCTTTACTGATTTTAACCAAAATTTATATGCATATTCAGTAGGTCTGAGAATCGGCTACTAGCTATTTTTCATACCTTTATTTATATGGCAAAACAACGTTTGCGGGGTCAGCTAGTATTAGTATAGATGATACACAATAAAAAAGCAAATATGGCTAAATTAAGTTAGCAAGTTATACAGGTTAAACAAACCCATTGACCATGTTTATTTATTTCACTCTGATATTTTTTAGCTCAGAGTTAATAATTGTCTTTGTAGCTCATTGGTTTTATTCCCATCATATTCCATTATGATCAACATTTTCTTAATGATTACGGATGTTTGTTCCGTATTTGGAAAATACTATGTACCACAAGGCTCTGTCTTTGAATGCGTATGACGTTACAATCAATCTCAACTTTTTGACAAATACCAAAACGCTATAGGTAACACGGGTTACACCGATTCTACTTTCCTCAAGCTATTCGACAGGATTTTGGGACGCGCAAGCTCTATGCATACGTTTATTAGAATACGGTTATTATTTTTATAGTAGCTAGGGGAGTTGTGCTTAAGATGGCATGCTCAGATAAGATGGCAGTAGTATTCTTTATATAATTCACAGTATATGTAAGCCCGTGGCGTTTTTGTGGAGCGTCACTATTAATATCGAAGTTCAATATGGCGGAAGTAAGTGCATATCGTCGTAGGCGTTGTGACCGTTTTTGTGATTTCAAATGTGGCAAAAACTTTTGCTAACGCTTTTGTTTCGTGGTAAAAATACACGTCAGTTAGGTAAGAATCTTCAGTTGAACTACTTTTAATTGTAAACAGGGATTATTATACCACACAAATATTGATTAAAACGCATTCAAATCTAAAAGGTTTTCCCATTACCTACATTGAACGTTTTTTTAATTATCTATTTGGTAAGACGACATACTAAACGTTGGTGTAAGATTAAGAAACATTTATAAATAAACCTAAGTTGTTGATCTCATACGGCTTAATTTGTTTTGAATATTTGTCTTACAATAAAAAGTATGTAATTTTTTTTTGACAAAACCAAATTATCAAGAACATTTTGTCCACGGATAGCCCATTTTGAACAAAGCCCTTTCATATTTTTTTTTTCAAATTAAAAAATAATCAGTGAAATTGGACAACAACAAAGGCGTTTGGGTACTTTTGTATGGACTAGTGGCGTCGTTTTTTTTAGCGGCGAAAGATCTGTTATCACTTTCTTGTATCAATGAATTACCTTGATGCTATTTGTGCAATCATATTTGCTCTAAATAATATCGGAGCGGAGTTATGCCCTATCAAAGTTATTTATTTTTTGGATTTTTGTACGGGCTTAGTGACATCGTGTTTCTTAGCGGTTAAATATTTGTTTTCGCTTTTTTGAAATGGAGCACAGTTATTGCCTTTCAAAGTCTTTTTGTTGGTATTTAAAAAAATAAATCATTGAAGTGATAACGGATCTTTGACCGCTATAGAATATGGCGCCACTAGTCCATATAAAAATCAAAAATAAAACTTTGAAAGGCAATAACTCAGCTCCGACATAACTTACAGCAAATCTGATTGCACAAATACCCTTGAGTAAGGTATGTTTAAAAAAGGTGACAACAGATCTTTGGCCGGTAAAGGAAATGGCGCCACTAATCTATATAAAATATCAAAAAAAAAAACTTTGAAAAGCCATAACTCAGCTGAGATATGACTTACAACAAATCTGATTGCAAAAAAAAGCGACACCAACTTTGCCCAAACCCCTCCCCCTTTACCAAATATAATACGAATTTGTACTCATTTAGTAAATGTATGTATACTGAATGTAATAATTATTTTTTACTTTGACTTTCACAAAGCCTTTTCACAAATGCTGTTGTAATTGACGAAACTCCTTTTCAGCTGCAATAACCATTTCTACATTGTTATTTTGCATGATATAAATTCCAAAACCTTTTCCATTGCAATTTATATATGTTTCATTTTACAAAAGTTCCGCATGCTTTAAATTAAAAAAAAAAAACTTATGAAATAAAAATCATTTTGTAAAATTTTGTTTGTGGACCTTTTGTTACCAAGCAGCGAAATGGTGTTGTTTCAAAAACTTGTTCTTCGTGTTGTAATGAGCAATAGTTGTGGATTATTAACTTGCGGGCTCGTCTATCGATGATGATGATAACTATTATGTTTGTATTAATACACGTATTTAATGTAATTGACAACGTGCATAGCGCGTTGAAAACACAAGTTCTTGTCCGATCACCGAAGTTAAGCAACGCCAGGCGTGGTCAGTACTTGGATGGGTGACCGCCTGGGAACACCACGTAATGTTGGCTTTTTGCTGTGGCTACTTTTATGCAATTAATGTTTTGTGTCGAATGAATCTATTTGACTTCAAATAGATGAGTGAGTGGCGCTTATAATAATTAAATGAACTTATTTTTCGCTTTCGAGTGCCTATTTGTGATTTGAATTTGATTTGAAGTCGGTTTAATTTTCTGTGTAAAAAGAATTTATTGTAATTGTAGACCGCACATTCACTAAAATCACTAGACAAAAATAAGAGAATCCGGCGAAAAATCTCATTATGTCTGTAACCGGTGGAAAGTTAATTATTATTTATAGGCTTTACTCATAGAATTTCGATAATGTTCTTCACAATCTGAAAAAGTGCAAAAAGATATTGAAGGAAACAAAAAGTTATGTTAAATGAATTACAAAATATTTTTAAAAGCGCCATCTATGAGCTTCGCGCGGTAGCTTTTTGTCGCCGGCTGGACGCGGTTTCGTGTGGCGGCGCTGTCTTATCGAACTTGTAAAGAGGCGTGGCTTAATTTCGAATTCGTGAATTTCAGTTAGCTATTATCAGCGCCTTAAGCACAATTCTCCTATGGTAAACTTACCGTTGTTAGGTGTTGGTTGTGGGATAGTTTCCAACAACAAAGTATCTTTGCTGTTAGAAACTATCCCGAAGAGTTGAGGACCATCAGATTGCCTTTCTGTTAAAGAAAAAAATGTTCAATTAACTCATAAATTCCATTTTATTCATGCCTATTAAACTAAACCTGATTTTTTTTATTAAATTAAAAACAAACATACTATCTCGATTAGCTTTCAAACAGAAAAACCTAATCAAAATCGTGCAAGATCGTATAACAAACTAAATATACTAATGTTGATCAAAATTGCTCACCATGTTCTTGATTGACTTCCATAGAAGAGGATGATGATGGGGATAACAGTAGTCTCTTTTCCTCGTCTTCTATTTACGTGCCGAGTAATTTTATTACGATGCCCTCTGAAAATTAATGGAATGAATTAAAACACCGGCAGAAGCACATTATCATAATATTATCATACGCACACCTAGTTACCACAGTTTTCAAATCATACAGTTGGAAACCGATGTAGGTACTCGTACCTACTTGCGTAGGGATTTGGCTACTGATTCTAAACGCAATCCGACCGACTCAAATTCGGAATGACGATACTTATCTCTATTATTCTAAACAGATAAGACCCAGCTCGGTCTTGCTTTCGGTAGGTTTGATTCCGTGTCGAGATCAATCCGTAGTAAGAAGAATTTGTCTGAGATCAACGATTTCAATGCACAGATGTGCCCTCCCAAACTTCAGGGCGCACGATATCATGTCATCGTCACGTATTTTTAATGTGTGCGTGCAGGACAGACGACGGCGCGTGAGCGAGAGGGAAGCTGATTCGCGTTATCACCTGTATTGTAGCTAATTCGGTAGGCGACAATTATATAAATGTATACCCATGCGCTTAAATAAACATTACTCAATTAGTATTTCTATTATCGTTTTACTTAAACCTAGATAGGAACCAGGTTCCCTAAAGTGGTAACCCCCAACAAGAGAACACGCTAAATACAACATGCAAGCTCCTCAAGTACGCCGAGAATCATCAAACCTGGACCATGAAATCGCCGGCATTGCGTTATCAATGCGAATTCTACTATTCTGGAGAGATAAGCCTCGCTTGTGGTTTATTACCTTGGAAGCTGCTACAAGTAAATTAAAGAAAAGCCAATCTCAACTAGCGCAAATGGTCATCGCACAACTCAACAAGATCGACATCGAACGAGTCAGCGACCCTCTCTTCAGCCCACCAGAGACTGACTTGTACAAAATGCTTAAACAACGACTCATAACCGTATATGAGGAATATGATACTCGACAATTTCAAAAGTTATTGACCGATGAGGACTTCGGCGATCAAAAATCTTCGCAACTTCTACGATGTATGCGAAGCTTAGCCCGAGACAAGTTTCCTGAATCAACACTTAGGATGATGTGGATCAACCATTTGCCTGCACACGTTAGCTCCGTCCTTGCAGTCAGCGAAACATTCCAGCAACAAAATTCTCTCGACGAACTCGCCAACCTAGCTGATAAGATGATAGAAACATCCTCAGATCAACAAGTATCAGCTATAGCGCCGACTTCGACTACTACAACCGAACATCAACCCGACTCGTAGTACCTTGTAGAAGAAATACGCAAGCTCAAAGTAGAAGTTGCAGCTCTCAAACAACAACAACAGCGGCGTCCGTATTATCATCGCAGTCGTTCTTCAGATCGTTATGACGTAACCAAAAGTCCACGAGGCAGATCCCCTGTACCTCACCGCCACTACTACCAGAGCCGATTCGGGAAACAGGCTCACCGCTGTACAACGCCATGCTCTCACTCTCTCTCAACGAAAACTACGAAAAACGGTAGATAAGGCGGAATCTGGGATTGACGAACTTTCCTACCGCCTTTTCATCACCGACAAAAACTCAAGCCTGTCGTTTCTCGTGGACACAGGGTCCAACATTTCCGTGCTTCCACGAAGAAAAGGGCCATCCCCGATACTGCTCAACTTTAACCTGTACGCCGCCAATAACACCGTCATACCCACATATGGAGAAAAAACACTCGAACTTGACCTTAATCTACGCCGACCGTTCAACTGGAATTTCATCATTGCCGACGTCACTAAACCAATAATCGGAACAGATTTTCAGAAACATCACCAACTCATAGTAGACATAACGAATCGAAAACTTATCGACGGCAAGACGAATTTATCTACAACATCATTCGTTCGAGCAACCAAAGCGCTTACAGTACGAAGCATCCACGCACAACAATCTCAACATGACATTCTGGCAGAATTTCCCGGCCCTACAAGAATTATGTAAATGAATTTGACCTCTAAACATACCGTGGAACATTAGATAGAAACTACCGGCCCGCCTATATACTACCGTGCTCGGCCCATAGCACCGTACCGGTACGAATACGTCAAAAATAATTAGAGAAGTCATGTTCTCTAATTATTTTTGACGTATTCGAACAGGGCCTGTGCCGACCAAGCAAGAGCCCGTGGTCATCACCACTTCATATTGTACCTAAGAAAAATGGAGACCTACGCGTCTGCGGCGATTACATACGGCTAAATGCTGCGGCGATACCGGACAGCTACCCGATTCCCCGCATCAAGAATTTCAATTTTTAACTAGCGGAAATGCATGTATTCAGTACTATTGATTTGAACCGTGCTTATCAGCAGATTGATGTCACAGAATAATATATACAGAAGACGGCAACTATCACACCGATGAATATATTTGAATTTCCTAGAATGTGCCCTGGATTAAGGAACGTTGGCCAAACTTTTCAACGTTATATTCACGAAGTATTGCGCGGCTTAGACTACGTGTACGTCTTTATCGATGATTTGTTGATCTCCAGCAGGAATCCAACCGTCCACAAAGAACACCTACACTCCGAGCTAAAAAGATTAGAAGATAATGGCATCACAATTAATCCATCAAAATGCGCCTTAGGAAAATCAGAAGGCATGTTCTTCGGTTTTGCTGTGAGCAATGAAGGAATCAAACCGCCTGCCGAAAAAGTTCGAGCAGTTTGCATTTATCCGCAACCCAACACAATCGAAGAACTCGGGCGTTTCATCGGAATGTTGAATTTTTATAGGGAACATGTACCTATGGCTGCGGAAACACAAGCACCACTAAATGCCTTCCTACACAACGTTAAGAAAAGATACAAGACAAAGATCGAATGGAACAATCAAGCCGCTGAAGCTTTCAAAGCCTGCAAAGTCGCTATACAAAATTCAGCTTTGCTCGCCCACCCATCTCACGACGCCCCTCTCGCTATATTTTGCGTTGCCTCTGATAACGCCGCCGAAGCTGTGATGCAACAGTACATCAAGAACAAATGGCAACCCCTCGGGTATTTTCCAAGAAAATTTCTAGTGCCCAGCGGAATTATAGTACGTTCGATCGAGAACTACTCGCCATTTACATGGCAGTTCAACACTTCAGGAAACTATTCGAAGGAAGAAAATTCAGCATATATACAGACCACAATCGCTGACCTACGTATTTCACGAGTCATCATCAGCAACGGAAACACCGCGTCGTGTAAGACAGTTAATTTATATCAGCGAATTTACCACAGATATTCGACACGTGAGCGCTGGAGAAAACGTCGTCGCCGATGCACTAAGTCGAATATCGGTTGACAGCGTCATGACGTCACTAGACTATTGCAAGATCGCCGAAGCACAGAAAGATAACGTCACCGCCATATAAAAATTAGCCCCGTAAAACAATTTAACAATAGAGAAAATTGTTATGCCGAACACGCAAGTTACCTACTATTTACTGCGAAACTTCAACATCTCGTAACCGGCCTTACCTCCCAGAGAAATTTCGACGAGTCGCTTTCGACGCTATTCACAGCTTAAGTCATCCTGGAATTCGAACGACGCGTAAACTTATGACGCAGCGCTTTTTCTGGCCTTCTATGAACGTTGACGTGGGAGTATGGGCAAAGCATTGCGTTGAATGTCAAAAAAGCAAAGTACAGCGGCACACATTGAGTCCAGTTTCCACATTCCCTATTTCGGCAACAAAATTTCATCATGTTCACGTGGACGTAGTAGCTCCATTACCCACAACACCCCAAGGTCACAGATCGGAGAGAAGGACGATGATCGACAGAGTCACACGTTGCCCGGAGGCAATACCAACCGCCCAATTATCGGCTGAATAGGTCGCGAAGATAGTATACGAGCACTGGATCACCCGCTACGGTGCCCCGCAATGCCTCACAACCGACCAAGGCAAATGTTTCACATCCCGATTATTCGCCAATCTCATGACTACGATGGGAATAAAAAGAACCCAATCTTCACCATATCACGCCCCGGCCAACCGGGATGGTCGAACGTTGGCACCGCTCACTGAAGGCTGCACTCAAAGCTCGTCTATCTCAACATTCAACGTGGTCTGACGAACTACCTACTGTGCTACTCGGTCTACGGGCCGCCACTCGCACCGACTGGAGTGAGCGCTGCCGAGTTGACGTATGGCTACAACCTTTACCTACCGAGCGTTTTTTTCACAACACCCACTGACACGCAAGAACTGAACTACGACTACGCCAGCTAATTGCGAGCGACTATCTAGTCTCTGATATCGCATCCGCCGACCGCATCGCATAGTAACCGGCGGCCAGTTTTCGGGCATCGAGATTTGAAAACATGCTCATGAATTTGTACGGAACGACCCAGTCAAAAAAGCAGCTACAAGCGCCTTACGAAGGGCCATACAAGGTATTACATCGAAACGACAAAACCTTCGTACCCCAGCTACTAGGTCATCGTTCACCTACTATATCTATCGATGGACTCAAACCGGCATACCTCGTGAACGAAGATACATATGTGAACTCACCGTCGGTTACACAAGTGCCACCAACTACTATCGCACATTCACAACCACCTGCAGGTACGCTTTCGCTAGGGGAAGATTTATGTAGCATCACAGTCATCCTCGAAACATCGCGTGTGCGCGGCCGCCAAAGGCGCTCGCGCAGCGACGTGCTCTCAGCGCGGAAGCTAACGAGGAATGCGAGCTGCGAGCGAGGGTGACACTAGCTTCCGGTGTTTCCACAGTGGCGCTAGTGTCGCCGTAGCCATTTAGAACGCCATCTTGAAGCTGCCGTCAATTTCGAGATTTTCTTCAATGTCAGTGTCATTGAAACAGTGGCAAACATTAACGTTACGAACAGTGTTGCCAACCGATACGATTTAAATCATATTTATAAGATCTTTTCGGCTCATGTACGATGTACGATTGCAAAGTCGAAATCGTACGCAAAATCTTCTATATATATAAAAGCGAAAGGTCACTCATCAAGGAATCTCAGAAACTACAAATGCTAGGAATCTGAAATTTTGCATGCAGGTGTCTTTTAGGACGTAGGCGCTCGCTAAAACGGGGTTTTGCAAAATTCAACCTCTAAGAGGGTGAAACAAGGATTTTCATACAACCGGTATGAAAATTCGTGATTTTCAAAGTTATCAAATTTTGTATCTAGACACTTGACACGAAGCAAACGCATCTTTGTTCCATCAGTTTCGTAATTTCGAACTGTGCGGGGGTGAAATTGGGGTTGAAATGGGAGATGAATTTCAATATGGAAGTTACCTATCATTGAAGATAAGACCATGAAACTCTGAATATAGACACTTGACACGAAGCAAACGAATGTTTATTCTATCAATTTCGTAATTTTGATGAAATTGGAGTTGAAATGGAGGACGAATGTCTCTTAGGCTTTCACACCTAAATAACTGAACCGATTTTGATTAAATTGTTTTATTATACGCTGTTTTAGTAACCGTTAATGTGTCTGGGTATAAAAATAGGGACTGCCTGAGTTACCTTCGTATTTATTTCGCGCGGACGAAGTCGCGGGTAACAGCTAGTATACGATCTTTTGAATATAATCTTACGAAATGAAAAATCACCATAAATTCATTTTTTTGTGTAAAAAGTAAAACAAGTTGTACGACAAAAGAGTTGATCGAACTGAACTTCTTATATATCTTTATATCTATGTAGTTCCTATAAATATACATCTATAGTCTATCTATAGTTTAATTGTGGTATTATCCTGTCAATTTGGAGCGCCTAGATAGATTTTTCGTGGGCTGTGCAATGAATTCTAGCGTCACGCTCGGATATGATAAGAAATCTTCGCGTAAACTCGGGACCATAGCCATTGGCTATCTAGAAATGCGTCAGCCAGTGGGAAATGCTAAAAGGGCGTGGCCTGCCCATCATGGCATGGCCATCTAGAAATGCGTCAGCCAATGGGAAATGCTGGTGCATTTCTAGATGGTCATGTCATGATGACCAGGCCACACACTCCGGGTACACCCGTGTAGTTTCCAAAGTAAGCTATCAAATTCTGAGTTATAAGTTTTCACTTCTATCGGCAGTTCCTATGCCTGGCAATTTTTTTTTATAGCGGACCTTTAGTAGCTAGCGGTGGGTGCCTCTACTACCTGACGCACTTTGGGATTAGCGCGAAAGCGCAGGATCCCCTGATACCTAAATCAAAGCCTATCATACTTACGCTAGTTACCAAACCACCCGATACCTGGAAAAGAAAATTCGAACTATGCCCTAGCTATGTTCGAACTATCTGACTTTTCATACATACATACAGAGTGTTCTATAGCACTCTTACAAGTCAGTGTCAAGTGTTTATCGAGCTAATCGCCCGTCTCCGGCGCGGTGCGCTCGCTATCCAGCGGCCGATGCGCGTGGCGACCGAGCGCGAGCGGGTGCCAGAGGCCAACGACCTCGGCGCTCGCCACGGCCGGCTATGCAAGTACACCGTCCCCGCCTAGCGGAGAGAAGTGAGGGCGCCACCCGCCTAGTCGAGCGGTATCAACTCGCGTTATCAGCGTACTGATAACTAATATCTGCAGGTCTACTACGAAGTCCGATAAACGATATATCGGCCGAACTTATGGACATTTCTTACCACGAAACACAATCAGTCAGTTGATCGAGCGGGCGTTTCGTTCATTCCGAATTCCGACCGACATAGATTTGACAGTTTTTGTGTCGTAAACCTTACTCCGAAAGCATTTAATCACCTTACCGATTATTCGGACAGCTGTCGGTCGGATCCGATTATTCGGAGGTTGTTTTCGTAGTAGACCTAGAGTAGAGTAGTCATCTATTGGCGTCTCACTGATTGTTTTTACGGGAGCTCCGTTGTCATCTTACTTATTATTGTATTTACGGGGTCTGCCGGCTGGCTGACTGTTATCGGCTCGTTAGGAATATTAACGTTCGGCGGGTGCCGTGTTTGAGGGGGCTGCTGAGTGTCTGTCAGCTGACTTACTATTGGCGCGAATAGAATGGGCCTGCTACAAGGCCCGTAAGGGGACCGCTATCCTCGCCGCGAGAAATGCGGTTGAGGTGCCTTTGGTAACCGGCGCCTAAACCATTTGGCTGTATTTACAGCGAATTTCCGGGAGCCGAGGGATCGGGTGAGCCGAGTCGGGTCCTAGCCGCATCAGGACCAGTCGGTGGTCAGAGTCTAACTCGTGTAGCACTTCTATAGAGCCCAGCCGAAGCGTGACGCCCTTAAGGAGCGCTATATCGAGTACGTCGGGGTACCTGCCGGCTTGAGTGGGAAAGTAAGTCGGGGCGGCGGGCGGAAGTACATCGGCTGCTCAGAGAGGCTGAGTAGGAGGTTACCCCTAGGGGCAGAAGTGTTACAACCCCAGGTGACGTGCTTACTATTGAAGTCGCCAGCTAGGTTTACAGAGCTTCCGAGGGAGAGAAGGGCCTCGAGATCGCTCCGGTGAAGCGTCTTACGACCTGAGAGGTAACAAGACGCGATAGTAATCGAGGCGTGGCCAGTCATAGAGAGACGGCATACGGAAGCCTCCAGGTCAATAAGGGGAGGAGTATCTATCGGGACGCAGTGAAGAGCCCTCTTGTAATAGATAAAGAGTACCGCCCTTAGGGCCGGTAGTCCTATCATTACGCACCAATAAGTAATTAGCGATCTTAGGATCTCTCTTACATGGTTGGAGGAAGGTCTCGTTCACGAGCAGGACGTCGACTTGAGGCTAGAAACGGTTGCAACAGGTCGCGTTGGCCTCGGACGACATCGTGCAGGCCGCCGTTGGCATTATAAAATGCCAAGGAGAGGGACATGGGTTTAAGCCTATTTGGTGCATTATAGAGATTTAAAGAGACAGTACAGCGGGGAGTAATCCCGGATCGCCTGGAAGAGGGCGTTATGTTCGAATACCGCGTCTAAGACTTTGCCTGACTGCCTGAGCGCATCTTCGCCGTTGCAACTTTAACTTCGTCAAAGTCGACAACGCGAATGAGGGCCATGACGGCTTGGAGGTCACCCAAATCGGCCTTGCGCTCGGAGGCGGAAACCTTCGGGCTAGGCACGGGCTTGCCCTGTGCGGCGGGGACGTCCCGCGCAGAGGGCGGGGCGGGGGGAGGGACGGGAGGGCCGCGCGGAGGGCGAGGCGCTCATGCGTTGGTGGCCGGAGTGGGCGCGGAAACGAAGCGTTCCCGTGCTTTCTTGCGGGAGGGCGCCGAGCGGCGGGGCCCGGACCTGAGGCCCGGCGGGCACTTCGGGGCCTTAGGACACCCGCGATAATTCGCGGTGTGTTCCGATGTCCCACAAAGCAAAGCACACAGTCGGGGAGGGGTAGGGTCCCCCCGCTTGCGCTTGCACGCCGAGGTACTATGTCCTCCGGCGCACTTCACACAATGGGGCGGGACTTGACAGGACCTAAGGATGAGGTCGAGAAGGACTTTGGTCCTCCCACAGTTCATTCGGGCAACCGACTGAACCGGAAAGCCCTGGTCCTTCAAGTCTACGTGCACCGAGTCTACCCCGAATTCCTTCCGGACACCTCGGATGACTACTCGAAGGACCTTCTCGTCCTCGAGCGGATGGGCGCGGTATGGGATGGTCTCGTCAGTCATCTGACGCGTAACCTTTCGGTACACGTCAGAAGTCTCGACGAAGACCTGTATTCCCAAGCGATGTCCACTCGACCTGTAGGTCGCCTTGAGATCGCCGAGGATAGCCCGTTACCGGTCCCAGCGGGACGGGTCCCGGAGTATAAACTCCGGCGAACGGGGTTTAGCCGCGGAAGCCGCGGGGGCGGGGGTCACCCTCGCGATCCGGCCGAGGCGCCATATACGGCGCCGCCGGCAGCGGAGAGGAGGGCGAGGACAGAGGGGCAGGCCGTTTTTTATCCGGACCGACTAGGGTACACCCTTCGTCGTCCACGCAAGGACTGGCGGATGGGCCGGCGGCGTCCTGAAGGGACGCCGCGGGCGACATGGCCCGCATGTATATTTAATAGGTGCGTGCAGGACAGACGACGGCGCGTGAGCGAGAGGGAAGCTGATTCGCGTTATCACCCGTATTGTAGCCAATTCGGTAGGCGCAAATTCTAGAAATGTATACCCATGCACTTGAATAAACATTACTCAATTAGTATTTCTATTATCGTTTTACTTAAACCTAGATAGGAACCAAGTTCCCTAAATTGTCAACAACCAAAATAAGTACAACCACAGCAAATCTCGCCCCTAGCTATTCTAGGAGTCAAGTAGATTGGTTGTTTGTAAAACCCTTACGAAACAAACAAACGCAGTTTATTACCAAGTACCTGGGTTACCGAGCTTTGCTCGGTTTAAATACTAAATATACTTAGATACCTACAGATAAAAAGAAAAAAAAAAGAATTTCTTAAAAAAAAAGAATTGAAAAAAAAAGACAACCCGTCTGGATTCGAACCCGGAGCTACTAATTCGTGACCGCTATGAGCGCCCGACTTCCCGCCTGAGCTAACTATGCTGTGGCGTCACGCGGCGAAATTTACCTTCGCATTCTAATGTCTAATGTGACAGTTTTTCATTGTCTAAAAACGCGCATAATTTGCGTTTTTATTAAATGAAACCTAGTTAGATCGATTTATCGTCCCCGAAATCCCCAGCATACATAATTTCATGAAAATCCGTCGAGCCGTTTCCGAGATTCAGATTCTATATATATATACATATTTATATATAAGAATTGCTCGTTTAAAGGTATAAGATTCCAAGGTGCTCAGGACACATCTATTAGTTTACATCGATGTCTGAGTTCCGATTGCGTTGTGCGGGGTAGTGAAGGGGCGACGCGGCGGGCGGTCCCGACCATTATCTCCAATTTCGCTCAGTTAGCGCATTCAACTGTGGCAACAGTTTGTTGTCAGTATGTTACGGGGGTCAAGGTCAATCAACTTTTTGACCCACATTTTTGAGTACATATATATATAAAAGGCAAAGATGATTGACTGATAGATCAACGCACATCCCAAACCGTAAGAGCTAGTAAGGATTATAGTTATTTAAGTTATTATTCGACAGTCGTATTACTGTTTAAACAAAGGAACCTGCCATAAGAAACTTACAGAACGCGAGCTAAGCAGCGGGTTAAAGCTAGTTCCAAATATAAATATTAGTGGACACTTATTCACAAAATAAATAAGAAAAACAATAGTAGGTATCAACACGCGCTCTCTTGAAGGCGAACCCTGAATGTCATTGGTTTTGGATATGCTTTCAATATGATTCCAAAATACACTAACTAGGTACTCTCTCTACGCTAAAGGCCATCTGAAGAAAAGTGCCTGCAAAAGGGTTTCTTCTTAATCTTAAAAAAATACGAAAATGTGGTGTCTCCAAAATTTGTTTATCATACATAGATAATATTTATTATTCACGTATTTATTTATTTTCTTAAATCTAAGTTTTTACAATAATTATTTATATAAAATAACATAAAAACAAACATTATAAAAACTTAAACCTAGATAGCCGCCAGCAGCGGGGCAGGGCCCAAGCTACCGGTGGTTAGGGCTGCAGAGTGAGGAACCTCCTCACTCTGATAATATTATTATTAGCTATAGTTTTAATTATTTATTTGTATGTTTTAAATTAATATCTATTAATCGGATAAATTAAATAAATATTGGTAATGAATGACACCTAACCCCAAACTAAGCAATGTTTGTACTGCTATGGGAGGTAGATAGCTGATATAATACTTATGTAATGGTAAAAACATACTTATTATAGACGTACATAAGTACACGCTAAGAGGTATGAGAGAATAAATAAATAAATATTAAATATTGGTGGACAATTCACACCCAACACCATCTGACCCCAAACTAAGCAAAGCTTGTGTGATGGCGGCCAGATAGCTGATATAATACTTATATAGTTTTTAAATACATACTTATTATACATAGAAACACCCAGACACAGTGCAAACATTTGAATTCATCACACAAATATTTGCACTGGGTGGGGATCGAACCCACGACCCTCGGCTTCGCAGGCAGTGCTACTACCAACTAAGCCACGAGGTCAGTCTCTCACCAGTCAGTCAGAAGAGACTCACCGTTGCTCGTAGTCTGGTGTGTCACGGTGTATGTCTCGGTATCTTCAAGTTTAATATCAGAGGGCACTGTAGACAAAGAATTGAGAATATTAAAATGTAGATAGCCAAATACCTATGAGTCGATAAATTTCAAACTCAGGCATCTTGATAATTCGATAAAAATATTAAAGTTAGGCCATTTATAACGGAAACAATGGTTTATGTAATAATTATTCCAGACTACAATGATGGAACTGTGTTCCAAATTCAAACTTAATTAATCCGTTATTAACTATTAATTAATCCTTATTAATCCGTTCGGCCGTTCCGATTTCCGACATGATTGACTAAAAAAATATCCAAAATTCCACACTTGTAACATTAGTAGGATTGGGTTGTTTTTTAATGTTTTTTGATTCTTTTTATGAGTTAAACTACTTACTGAGTGTCATTTCTATGGAAGGTGAAGGCGGTGAAGGCGCCAGGACGTAATGCATCTTTGTCGAGATTATCGTCCCCGCTGAGTATTCTTATCAACGAATAAGAATATACATATAGATATAAAAGAATAAGGATGCAATTAATAATTTAAAGGAAACCCAAGGTTTGACTCTACTTTTGTGATAAAAACGTTTATGCTGTGGAATGCCTTGCCTGAGTGGGTTTTCCCGATGGTTACATACAATCTTGGTCTTGGAATCGGTTTTTTTCCAGGCAATCACTTTCTATTGTAGACTGCATTGTCGCGATGACCGTCAAGTGTAAGCTTATAATAGTTGGAAAAAAGGATACTTACTAGAGTAGCCGCCGGGTCCGGGGGGTGGCGAGGGTAGCGGGGAACGCAGGATCTCGTCCTCATCAGATAGTTCGCGAATACTCGCGCGCTCCTCCGCTTGAATCCGTCCTGTGACAAAGTAACAGGTATGAGGTAACTCCCTGCAACTACCGCACTGTTAGGGGCTCTGGAGACAGTTCAACGGTTTGTGACAAATCTCTTGTGTTTGATGGAAGACTTAGCAGTTCGATTTTAGGTAGGCGATACTCTAAAACACATTCCCATTAAATTTCATTCTCATTTCATTTTATTCAAATAATTTAATTAAATATAACTAGTACTCCAGTCCCATTCATCATATAGCCTGCCACTTTGTCTAAGTATAGTTTACAAAAGTAGAACTTTAGCTTTTATTACTTCGTGGGTTACTCGCGTAATATAGTCGGTCTCTGGACTGATTTCAAAGCGAATGCCTGACCGAATGAGTGACCGAGTTGATTGTCATCAGTACCACACTGGCTGCGATGGCCATTATTATTAGAGATGAAACGGATAGTGAATTGACCGGATAACAGATATTCGGCAAGCTACGAGGCTGGAGCGCCGAATATCTAGCTGCCCGGTATTCGGCCCTTTAATCCGTTCTCCGGCCGGAATAGTGAATACAAATCCGGATACTGAATAGTTACCAGATATCCGTTTCATTTCTAATTATTATCACCTGGCCCTAGTCAAGTAAGAATAGATATTTTGCACTCACCCTTAATTAACGTGTCCTCGGTTCACTCCCAGGTGAGATCGTGCCTGCCAGAATGAACGACTTGCTGGCACTAAATCTTCAACGGCAACTAAAACTAAAATTAAAAATTCGAAAACTACATATTTCAAAATAACACTTTTTTATTTTTCTGTTCATCTTTGTTTATCTGGCTATGTGTTTTTGTGTACATATGTGTAGGTATTTGGATGGCTATGTAGTTTATATGTGAAGGAAAACATGGCGAGGAAACCGACATGTATCTAGAATCTTTCGAGGTCATGTGTCATCCACACTGAGCCAGCGTGGTAGATTATGGCCCTGACTTTCTCCTTGCGAGAGAAGGCCCTGAATCCCAGCAGTGGGAACATTTAGTGGACTGCTTATCAATGGCCCTACGACACTTAGGTACGTTTAACCCTTTTACCTCGTTTTAATAAGTAATAGAGGTCATCTTAGACAAGGTTTAAAATGTGCCACGATGGCCCTAATCCCATAATATTATAATTAATAGATACTGATAAATAAATATTTATTGCCTTTACAACTCTATTGCAAGTATCCTCCTATTATAATTACAATCTGACTTATGTGGGTCGCGAATGTTTAAGATAAGAAACTGTTTCTTGAATGATATAATACAAATGAATAATACTTATCGGAAACAAATATCGTATGCCCATACAAGTATGTAGTTAATCCTATCCTACTAATATTATAAATGTGAATGTTGGATGTTTGGATATTTGGATGTTTGGATGTTTGTTGCTCAATCACGTCCAAACGTATGAACGGATCGGGCTGAAATTTGGAACACACATTGAAGTCTTAAAACACTAAGAAGCGGCACGCGCTCTGCTACGATCCCAATGCAAAATCAAGTGACGTCTCCTGATTGAGTCTCAGTCGCAACAGGAGCCACAAGTTGAGTGGACGTTCGCTAACAATTCAAAAAAATCCGATATGAGCCGTAATAATGTCTTATTCTGCTTTTGCAAGGTGCACAAACAGTTCAAAGACCAAGAACAAGTTCCATGGTATCACTTTTCATGCGTAAGTACACAAAATCTTTAATTATTTCCATAACAGTTCAATGATTATTATATCTAAAATTATTTTTCTGTTGTAAACAATTTTACAATTGGCCATTTCTAAAAAGAGACAGATATACATACAGCGTAAGAGAGCAACACGACCGGCGATATGTTAGTTGCGGCTATTTTGTCTCTTTCACGCCAGTGCATTTGTATGTCTTTCTATTCTTGTCGAAAAAAATATCTAAACAAATGTGATGTATAGCTATCTCATTTGCACTTACTGCCTACTTGTCATGATGTCTTTGTCATTCATTCAAACGTCTCTCACGATGCAAGTGAAGCTGTGTGCACATTGCGTATACTTGTGTGATATTTTCGGCATATTATGCTGTCTTTATATTAGAGCGTACCTTATCTTCGTTTACTTAGTTTCATCAAAGGGAACACAGATAGATTATAGTCTGGAAGAACACATAGGCTACTTTTTATCCCGGAAAAACAACGGGAACGGGAACTTCGCGGGTAACACCGCGGGGCGCTGCTAGTAGAATTATATGAAAACAAATATAATATGCCCATATAAGTAAACATGTTCTGTATATTACAAACAATACCTACTAGTGCGGTCAAATTGGACCAAAAAAGAACAGTAAAGGTACAAAAATTTACACCAACTGTAAATGTGCGTGTACCTACTTGTTTAACATAATCAAAAGTAACCGAATCAGTTCCGAATCATTCCGGTGGCTAGATTTTTTTAATTCGAGGTCAAAGGTCGAAAATCGAGGATCAACGCACAGCCCAAACCATAAGAGCTAGAATCTTAAAATTTCGCACACATATTTTTCTTATAATGTAGGCACCCACTAAGGAAGGATTTTTCGAAATTCAACCCGCAAGGGGGGAAATAGTGCATGAACGATTGTTTGAAACTTTTTATTCTTTTGACATATTTGCATGAAATTTCGTACGAATTGAGTACGGCTAAAATAATGAGTTTACAGTATTTTCCAAAATTACACCGTCATCGTAAGTATACGCACTTACAGGTTACTGTTAATTTAAGTACCTTCGAATGTGTAAAATTGTATTTATATTATTTAAAGTAAGACGAAAGTTGCTGGAGAACTAGTTTCTCGAATATTTTGCTGATGCAGGGCAAAACCGAGACGGGTCTGTAGTTTCCAATTCGTTTTTGTCTCCAGATTTCAACAAAGGTATCGCTTTATGATACTTCATCATGTCAGGAAATGTGCCATTTTTGATACATTCGTTAAATAATTCTGCTGAATATGGGATATGGGGGCAATGTTATTAATAATCCCCTCAAGTACTTTAACAGATAATCCCCATAAGTCCTCTGTATTCTTAAATTTAATGTCTTTAAACGTTTTTAGTATTGCAGTGGCAGTAACATGATGAAACTCAAACGTTGATGAAGGACAATCAACATTTTCTGTCAACATTTCTTCTGCAAGAGAGGGAGACGAAGTTAGGTGTTTAGTTGTCTCTAAGGGAATATCAGCAAAATAAGCCTAATAAATCGGACATTGTAAATGCTTTCAGCATTTTTTCGTAGTGACTTTTTCGCCAACCCGAACTGCACGCATCATTTCACGACTTTTAGTTTTGCCAGACTCATTGTTTATTATCTTCCACGTGCTTTTCCTTTTATCATGTTATTGGAGTTTTTAATTTGTTCCCGAATGAATATTGCTTTTGATCGAATACATAAATTTCTAAAAATATTTGAATATCTCTTAACATAGGCTTTTGTTGCATCATCGTTGTAGTATGTCTTTAGCTTATATAAATTGTAAAGATTGTTTCGACTTTTAATAAGACCTGGTGTTGCCCATTCGGCAAATTTCAGTTTTGCGTTAATATTAATTACCTAATTTGATATAAATTTTTTATTAAATTGTGTACTCAGCATGTTAAAAAAATCAGAATAAATACGATTAGGATCATCAATAGTCATGTCGAAAAAATTGTTCGAAAAATGATTAGTTATCGCGGTATTTAAAGCTGACATGCGGGACAATGTAATGGATCTAACAAGCACTTTCTCTTCCGCCCTTTTCATACAGGCAGGAAGAGAAATGCTCAAGCCCCTGTGGTCCGACCGCAATCTCTAGAACTTCAGAATGAAAGTATTCAGTTTACAAAAACATTATCAATGCAGGTTGCAGAACAACCTTTCTTATTTACTGCGACCCTTGTGGGTTCAGTGAACACTTTTGTCAAATTAAAAGGTTGGCATAACATTAAGATATTGCTCTTATTACGAGATTCCGAAAGTATGTCTGTGTTGAAGTCTCCACACATCACAATCTGTTACTTTTCTTAGATATTCTACTCAATGCTTCTTCTAAAGTAGTTAGGAAGATCTCAATTTCGGCACTAGGTGGGTTATAAACACATAAAACAACATATCGATCCAATTCTACGCAAGCTAGTTCACAATGTCGTTCAACAGTTATATTTTCTACATCTTTTCGGGACTTATATTTCACATTATTGCTTACAAAAATTATGCAACCACCTCCTATTACCAAATTTCTATCGTATAATACACTAAATTGTATAGGTAATTGTTTAGGCAAAAGTAGGGTTCCATAGCCAAATGCCAAAAAACGTTGTGAAACAATTAAAAAATAAACAAACAGCCGGATATGACGGTATTTCTGTTCAAGCAATAAAAAATAGCATTGATTTTATTGTGGAACCGTTAACTTATATAATAAATATGTCCATAGAGACCGGCTGCTTTCCGGATAACTTAAAAAAGCGATTGATTGTACCGTTGCATAAAAAAGGTTCAACAGTTGAGATGGGAAACTACAGGCCCATAGCCATATTACCGAGTTTCTCAAAAATATGGGAAAAAGTTTTATATAGCAGAATTATTTCGTTCCTAGAAATAATATTTTAAACGTTAACCAGTTTGGCTTCCGTAAAGGCAAAAACACAGCAATCTTCAAAATGCTGAAACAACTCTGGGATAAAATAAATAATAAAAAAACTGGCATTGCCCTTTTTATAGATCTATCCATGGCTTTCGACAGCGTTGTTCACGAAACCCTTCTAGAGAAACTTGATAAAATTGGAATTAGAGGCAAAGCTTTGGAATTAATAAGATCTTACTTGAAAAACAGATGTCAAGCCACCGTTATAGAATCCTATGACAAAAGAAATAAAACTATCGAGCAAATCCAGTCTGAATTTGAAAACATCAATTTAGGGGTCCCGCAAGGTAGTATACTTGGACCCTTGTTGTTCCTAATATATATAAATGACCTACCATCTGTTACTGAATATTTGTGTGTCATGTTTGCGATGACGCAACGATTTTTATACCGCAGAATGCCCAAATTTCTTCAGATTTTGAAAATGATATCATTAAAACCCTACAAAAAACATCTGATTTCTTAGGTTCTATTAATCTTACATTAAACTCAACTAAAACTAAATATATGCAATTCGGAAGTCGTAAAAAAATCCATTCCAGTTAAATATTAAGCATAACAACGTCAACATCAATGAGGTAAATGAGGCAAATTTTTTGGGCGTCACTATCGATCGCCACCTAAACTGGAAAGCTCATCTGAGTAAAATTAGTAGTTCATGTTACGTACTATCTATTTTAAGTGGTATCGCATAGAAAACTGTCGCAATAAATGCGTATTATGGGTATGTATACCCCATATTAAGCTATGGGATAATATTTTGGGGCAACTCTGTCGAAGAGCAGTCCATATTTGTGCTTCAAAAAAGGTGTCTTCGCAACATATTTCGAATGAAAAATACTGACACCTTACGAGAGGTATTTCGAAACAATATTTTTTTAACTTTAACTAGTATATACATTCTAGAATTATGCACGTTTCTTCAAAACAACAAACAAATTTATTTCAATGATAAATCGACTCGTTCAGATAATCTACGCACAAAGCACAAATATAATTTATGTGTACATCAAATTAACAACACAGTATACGAAAAAAGTGCATTCGCAAGTGCCATTAAGATCTTCAATCACTTACCACTAAAGCTCAAAACCATAACTAGTAATGCATTTAAAAACAATCTTAAAAAATGGTTGATCTCTGAAGCATAATTATTATGATCTCAAAGAATATTTTAATAACGTAAATGTAGTATAAATAGTATAATCTCTTTGTTCCTAAAGATCGACTAATTTTGGAAATTAGAATTGTATTTTTTTTTTATAAATACGTTTTATATATAGGTATCTACTGTTGTTTAAGTATATAGAGTAACGAACATGTTTAATTTTATCTCAATAGTCACGACCAAATATTCTATTTTAATTTGTGTCATAATGTTAATGAGTTTAAAATGTTAGATTAAGTAATTATTGTATTTTCTCAATGGTCCAAAATATTGTATGTTCGCAATGGACAAAACTGTTGGCACTCATAAAAATTGTAATATCATATACTCTGTACACAGTTTATACAATAAAGCATATTCTATTCTATTCTATAACGGGACCCTTAGATGTAGATTCGTCATGTCTGTCTGTCTGTCCGTCCGTATGTCACAGCAACTTTTATCCGAAACAATAAATTTTGAATTGAAACTCAGAAATGTTTTTTACATGAAAACCTTACGTGTCAATTATAGATACCCATCTATAGACAGGTCTTTAAAAATGATATTGAGGTTAACAATTTTTTTTTTAACTGAATAGTTTGCGCGAGGTAGGTACTTTCCAAAGTGGTAAAATGTGTATAACCTGTTACATCTAAAATAAGACAATGAGAAAACTAAAAAAAATATGAAGTAAATTACCATGCAAACTTCCACCGAAAATTGGTTTGAATAAGATCTAGCACGCAGGTTTTTTGTAATCGTCGTACATAAATACACTATTATTAAAACATCAATCAAAGTTACATCGAACTACATGAATTTATATATTATGCTACTTGCTGCTCTATGGAACCCTTCATAGGCGAGTCCAACTCGCACTTGGCCACTTTATTAATTTATTATTAGTCTATTTAGTATCAGCATTGCACCCGTGCGAAGCCGGGGCGGATCGCTAGTTAAATATGTAATGTATAGTTAACAGAAAAACAGATTGTGTAAGTATACATTAACCAAATTGAGAACGACCAAATGACCAAATGGAGGATGATGCTAGTCATACCTAGCATCTCGAAAATACTTCATTGTCATCAACGTTAGATGGACAAAATAAGTTTTTAACTCTCGCATTTCAACTCATATCATTATACAATGTAAACGTTGTACTTATCTGTGAGTCACCACGGGTCCTTGACTTAGTCCAGCCAGCGATGTTATTGTACAAAACTACCAGCAGTACCAGTCCAGTCGACTGCATAATTATACCGGTTACGTATAATATAAGTATTTGGTTATTAAGTGACTTCAAAAACGGACAAGGGCCTCAATTCGAACTTTGGAGTGAAGCTATCGATACGGGGAAGCACTTGTAGTCTCCCTGGGTATCTCAAACGCTTTCGACAGGGTTTGGCAGGATGGTATTATATAAGCAAGCTTTCTAGTTATGGTTTGTCTCCTACCCAGGAGACTAACTAGAGTAACTATAAAGCTTATTGTGTGGATATCGAACTTCTTGACGGATCGATCCATACGAGTCGTCATTGATAGCTGCTCGTCGGATCAATGCCGGAGTCTCTCAAGGGTCGTTACTCTCCGCAACGACCTTTCTGCTACATATAAACAATCTGTTGAAGCCTGGTATCTTTAGGTACGCAGATAGTACCCTTATAGAGAATTACATATCTAGCTCGAGAGCCAGTGGACAACAAACTCTAAGATGTTGAGAGAGAGAGAGTATGATCGAGCGTTTGAATTTGGCCCTTGAGGCATTCACTGAATGGGGCAAAGCCAATCTGGCCAAGTTGAACGAAGCAAAGACGCAGACATGTTTGTTCTCCGCAAAAATGAGTAAATTCCAACAGACTCCTACTTTTGGATGTGTATCCGTGCCGGTTACTGACCATCTCGAGCTTTTGAGCGTTTTTTTTTAATGTAGTGGAAATAATAAGGACGAGTATGAGTATTTTCTTGAATAACTTTATTTTCGGGAAATCTTCTACAATAAACGAGTAACTTACGACATGGCAGCCTACATGGCAAGATGATATTGGAATGCTCAGTTTGCATATGTTTATATTTATATTTATTTTATATTTCTTTCATAGCCTAACATTGTCTATTATAAAACCTTATTTTTAATATTAAAAAAAAAATAACAAGTTGTTAACTAGGGAGGTTTTAATATTCTGATCATTCGTGACGATCAGTCGTGATCAATCCGACTGGGTCCAGAATCGATACGCAGGTGTTAATTTTAAACTTCAAAAAAAAAAATTGGCAGTCATAGGAACTACCGATATAATTGAAAACTTAAAACTCAGAATTTGATAGCTTACCTTGGAAACTACATGGGTGTAACCGGAGGGCGTGGCTTTGCCATCTTGGCATGGCCATCTAGAAAAGCGTCAGCATTTCCCATTGGATGATACGTTTCTAGATGGCCATGCCATGATGGCCTGTCCACGCCCTTTCAGCATTTCCCATTGGCTGACGTATTTCTAGATGGCCAATAGCCATGGTCCCGAGTTTACCCGAAGCTTTCTTATATATCTTTTATCTACCCGAGCGTGACGAATTAATTCAATTTGTTGAAATTCAATGAAGTTTTCACTTCAACAATAAATATTTATTCTACCATCAAATTCAAAATTTGTATACACGTGAATTTTCATTATTGTAACCCACCTTTATTATGTATACTCACACTTGACCAACTTACTAACAGTTAATTTTGAACCGAAAAACGAAAATCATCCCGATTTGATAAACCAGTCTGGAATTCAGTCGGTTTCGGCCGGACTAAAAATTGCGCCGGATTGCAATCACTAACGCGATATTACGATGACCAACTTACTAACAGTTAATTTTGAACCGAAAAACGAAAATCATCCCGATTTGATAAACCAGTTTGGAATTCAGTCGGATTCGGCCGGACTAAAAATTACGCCGGATTGCAATCACTAACGCGATATTACGATTCAGTGAATTTGATTTGATCTCAAAATTGGCCGTCTAAGCAAGTTAGCGGGTAAGCATGTGTTCTTAGTAAGTACTAACGCTACTCAATCGTCCACATTTCGATCGTCAGAAAATACGTGACGTCTGGCGGCCCTGGGATCTTGCTCTATTACCTCTACCTCTCCTATCCATTATTTCGCAATGCCGTACAAAAATCATGCGACAAGGCGAAATGATCGAGGGTTGCAATCTCCCCTCTTCGACTGTAGGTACTCAGTTGGACAGCTTACAAGTGACGGCATAGTGCTGAATCTTATTAATTTATACTCTTCTATCATCCTACATAGGTCTCCTGATGGTTCATTTACTACGTAAATTTTTGTTCACGGGCCTGTAGCCTAATGCATTTAAATCCACGAAGCCTAAGGAAAAAGTTAGACGAGTAAGAATTAATAGTCAACGAAGATAAATTCGACGTATGTTGCTTCACGGAAACTTTTTTCAAAGAAAACGATGTTCAAGTTCGTCAATTACCTAGAAGGCTACATAAATGCCTTCTATTTTTGTAGAAATAAAAAGGTGCACGGTGGTGTTATTATTTACGTTAAGAACTCAATTAAATTCACTAAAATCGATTGGGTAAAATATACCTATGTCATTAGAAACTCATTTTGAATGTTGTGGAATAAACATACCAAAATTAAATTCAATCGTTATATGCATGTACAGAGCGCCTCAAGGAAACTTTCAACTTTTTATTCTTGGAAGTGTCTCTCGCGCAAACTATTCAGTCTAGAAAAAAATTATATTCAAAACCTCAACATCATTTTTGAAGACCATATCTATCCATAGACATCCCACAGGCATAGGTTTGATGAAAAAAAATGTTTGATTTTCAGTTCGATGTATGGGGCAACCCCCAAATTTATTTTTTTATTTATATTTTTGTATCAAAAATGCGGTTCACAGAATACATCTATTTACCAAGTTTCAACATAAATGACAGTATAATATATAGTTCTTATAGTTTCGGAAAAAAGTGGCTGCGATATACGGACGGACAGACAGACATAACGAATCTATAAGGGTTTCGTTTTTACGTTTTACGGAAACCAAAAAATTGTGAATAGGTACTATTTTCACTTTATAAATAACATTTCAATGGGCTCTCAAGGCCAGCCGCTTTATCACCATAAACGAGTGCATTGCGCTCATTTGCGCGACTAGGACAGTTTGATGCATGCGTCTGTGTGATTAGTGAGACCACAATACCTATACATTTGCAAAAGAAAGAGCATACATAAGGTGGGTGGACCATGAAAGGCCATGCTCCTATGAAGGCCAACTATTAACAAAATCTTAGTTATTGTCATGTGACGACAAATTCCTTCTACTCACAGTAAGATCTACCAAACTTAAGAACACTAACGTGGGGGCGTGTCCTTCGCATCGCTATTTTTTAAATACGGTCCCTGATTTCATTGACTTTGGTCATCGTCGTTAAATTTGTTATTCCCAGGTTCAGCAAAACGTAAGTTTTAAAGTAAAAAACTTACTCTTTTCTTAGCTTTTTATTTATCATCATCATCACCATCATCAGCCGCAAGACGTCCACTGCTGAACATAGGCCTCCCCCCTAGATTTCCATAACGAACGGTCCCGCGCAACCTGCAACCAGCGGTTTCCAGCGACCGGTTTAAGCAAAGCGGTTTAAGCTTTTTAAGCTTTTAAAGCGGTTTAAGCTTTTTATTGTGACCTGTCATTTATGGATCTGTTATAAAGAAACAAATGTATAGTTTTGTTTTGATTTCAGTTGAAATTTTGGTTATGTTCCTAGGAAAGCCGGTGGTTCCTTAAAAGGTCAATCAACAATAATCAAAAATTTGGCGGTTGGCCTTGCTACAATACTACATTGGCTATTAGTACATCTACAAATCATGAAAGTATGAGCACTTAGTCATTACTTATATAAGTGCCGAAAAAGCAAATACATTGTTCTGTTTAAAACCTATAATTTGATCATATTAAAAAAAAGTGTAATTAATGATAATTGCTAATTTGGTATTTTTAGAAACATGTTGGCTTAACAAAGAACGGACCCGTAAGAAGGCCATTATATGTTTATTATGTTTTTAATACCTAATTTTATTCTAAACTATTGACAGCTTATTTAATATCTACATTATATTTGTTACTATAACTTTTAAATAATTTCAGTGAATATATTCTTAGTTAGACGATGATATTCAAAGAGTGTTCGTTCAGTTTTTTATAAATGATAATAATTGATTAAGCATAAAATGTGTCGTTTAAATGAAAGAGATTTTTATGTAGTTCTAGAAAAAGTGACTATATTGCACTCAATAAGACTAAAGTTTTAAGATAAACGTCTGATTTATAATATTGGCCTTGTTTGGACCCCTGTTTCTTGTAAGGCCAAATAGAAGAGCCTATGAACGCTTGAGTTTATTAAATATCCATTATAGCTATAATAACAAATAATAATTTATGTGTTACCTACACAGTAAAACAAAGCAGTACTTAACACATTTTTTCTTTCATTTATCCAGTAAATTAACGAATAGAAACTGTTTATTCGTTATAGTGGCCTTCCATGGTCCGCCCACCTTACATACATTGGGATTCATACATACATAATACCTATGTACGTCGGACTCTATACCAGCCAGTGTTCGGAATAGGTTCGAAATGTAGAGTAAGGCTAATATGCAGTTAAAGGTGACAATACAAATAACTCCACTACTTATTACACTAATCTACTTGTAATTGCATTCCTACAATAACGTGATCAAATGAGACAGAGTCACTAACGTAGACTGGCGGGAGCGACGACGCCATCTTGGACTTAATCCTGCATGATTGATTACTGCGTACTGCGCAGAGAGTCTAAAATACAATCCACAGCAATTTAACAAATATTAATGTTAAATCTCGTTTTATTGACATTGTTACAAATTATATCAATATGGTAGGAGATCCCTCTATACCACGACCTGAACCGAGATGCTGTTTTGATGAAATGTATTTTATATGTAACTAGCTTTTACCCGCGACTTCGTCCGCGCGAGATGATAATAATAACAAACATTTAATTGCTTCGTGTCAAGTGTCTAGATACAAAGTTTGATAACTTTGAAAATCACACATTTTCATACAACCGTTCATCCTTTGTTTCACCCTCTTAGGGGTTGAATTTCGCAAAACCCTGTCTTAGCGAGCGCCTACGTGCTAAAAGGGACCTCCATGCAAAATTTCAGATTCCTAGCATTTGTAGTTTCTGAGATTCCTTGATGAGTGATCTTTCGCTTTTATATATATAGATAGATTGAATTAATAGGTCAATAAATATATTGTGTATGGGTTGCCTAACAAAGGAGACGGCTCATTTCTGCCCCAAGTCGTTTCAAGTTTAGGTACTTAATTAGCCCCGGAGACCTAAACAAGTTATTTAATTAAAATAACATATAATTAAATAATTCAAACTGTACATTCAATACTAACCTGCCAAGCGGGGATTGCAAATTAGTGATTAAAAAGTACCTTAATGACTATGTATAAGTAATTTTGTATTAAGATACTGTAGTTCCATAAAACCAAACTAGATGGCGTTGTACGGCGTTAAAACACGCTAGCGAAGTTTATGTGAATTTAAATAAGCCTGTTAAGGTTTAGTTCGTGTATTGTCTTCGGGTTAGTACCCAATATATAAGTACTACGGTGAATACTCCTTTCATTTGTAGGGATGAAACGATACCACCTGGGTATCGATACTTTTACTTGATACCGTATCGGTCATGAGGTATCGATTCCTACTCGGTATCGCATGAAAAGTATCGATACCTACTTGTATCGGAGCATATTTTCAGTATTTTCGTCGAAATTATAGAAGAAAATAAGAACAGGACGTCTACTCTCTTTCTACGAAAACGTAATTTCGCAATAAACTCGCGATTTTCGAACTCCGATTCCACTTCGATCCGTCGTTTTGTCCTTTTAAATCTTATAGAAATCTAGAATATTAGAGTAGGCTTAGAACATTTAAACGTCAAACAACGTTCTATCGGACGAAACCAAGTAGGACGACAGTAAGAAAGGCGCGAGTTTTTTTTCGAAATTACGTTTTCGTAGAAAGAGACTAGACGTCCAGGAGTATGCGGTATGATCATGAGTATTTATTAAAAAAAAAATACTTTAATTACATTTTGAAACGCACTACGGTATGTATTACGTATGTTAGATATTTCAACAAATACACAATTCACAAGGTTTAAAATACTTACTTTGAAATCTTTACATTAGTAGTTGGAATATAGTCAGGGTGGGTCTTCAGGTGTTTGTGCAAACTGGAAGTATTACCACAATATTGTACGTCTTTAAAACACTTTTTACATTGGGCTACTTTCTCATTTCTCTTATTAAAATATCGCCACGCCTCAGACCTTGGTGGTCCCATTATCACTGAATTTATGTTGTTTTAACTTTTTACAAATTCAATTCAATCAATCGCAACAAAAACAAACAAACAAGCACACGCACGCACAGCACAGATTTATTAGTGAATGACTTGAACGAACACTATGTTCACCAAGGGCCTGCCTGACACGATAATCACGTGATCAAGCCTGAGCGAAACAGTATAATACCGTTCAAAGTAGGAGAGACAGAGACAAACTGTTGAGTGAAGAGTGACCGGTGACCATGATCACCGAGTACCGATACAAGTACTTACTTTACGATACTACTTGGTACTCAGTTCTAAAGTATCGATGCCAAAAGTACTTGGTATCGAAAGAAAAGTATCGAGTAGTTACTTGTATTTACTCGTATCGTTTCATCCCTATTCATTTGTACCTCTGTGTACTTGTGAACAGATTATAGTCAAAGTCAGCCATGTTTTTCTCATTTTAGTTCGGTTGAAGTTTACGTACACACGTACAGTAAAAATTCGTTCGAAACTCACACAACACATGGAATTTCTTTATTTTTCCAAAGGTTTTGTATTTTTTTTGTGGTTTGGCCGAATCTCCGGTCTTTCTCTGTGTTGAGTCGACATTATTCTGAGCACAGTACGTCGCAAAGTAATGAATATACTACCTTCTTTTAGTAGTAAGTACATAATCTTTAAAGTTCATTCTTGATTACCTACTTGCGGCGTTATTTTTTTTCAATGTTTTAGTTTATATCTTTTAAACCCCGCTATGCAGGATAAAAACATAAACGGTTCCTCAATATATATTAAAAATCCTATACAATGATCCAATTTTGGTCAAGTCTCTTGCACTTTTTCTGTGGGGCAAATGCCCATGGAAAATAGGCCGTCTCCTTTCTAACTGCAAAGAATTTGTCAAGTTAGATTACAAACCTCGTCATACTTTTGTGTGAACCAGTGGGCTTTGTTTTAACTGCCTAGGTAAAAACCACTCAGTCAAAGCATGTAGCTGTACAACTAAATGTCGTGTGTGCAAACATAAACATCATTCTCTACTGCATCCTAAGCCAGAAGTTCCTAAAACAGAATTGGGTACTTTCGGGTCATCAAAACCGGAAGCGTTCGTGGAAACACCATCAACAACTGCATCACCTTCAAATGTCGCTGCACATTTCTCGAAGGAAACAGTACCTAATGAGGTGCTGTTAGCTACAGCAGTTGTGAGTTCTCTAACCAAAAGCGGCAACGAGCTTTCGCTCAGAGCCCTCGTTGACCAAGGATCACAGGCGTCCTTCATTACCGAAGGAGCCGTACAATTGCTCGGACTTAGGAAGATACCCACCAGAAGTGTAATTTCTGGGTTGGGAGGCGACCACGGTACTTTGGCATCAAAGTGCGTTGTCACGATCAATCTGAAGTCTCGTCATGATCCTAAGTTTCATTTAGAAGTACGTGCGCACGTTTTGAGTGCCATTACTAGTCTGATTCCATCGAAGAAGATCATGAGCGTAGATTGGCCTGAGCTAGTTGAGATCAGTTTAGCTGATCCTCAATTTGGTACGCCAAACAAAATTGACATTTTGCTTGGCGCTGACGTGTATGGTCAAATTATAAGAGACGGATTGATTAAGGGTCCCAACGGCGTGTTGACTGCTCAACATACAGCTTTGGGTTGGATCTTGTCTGGTCCTACACATCAATCTGATGATGATGATAATCAAGTCCACTCAACAAATTGCCATCATAACGTGATGATGAGCATGCATGCTCACGTAGACGATAACGTTTTGTTAAAACAATTTTGGCAAATTGAATCTGACTCCTCCGAAACCAAAATTCTTACTGAAGAGGAGCAGTTATGTGAAGAACATTATACTCAAACAACTCGAAGAGATTCTTCAGGACGGTATACTGTTAACCGACCTTTTCGGGAAGCTGACCCGCAATGTAAATATGGAAATTCAAGGGTTATTGCGCTCAAGAGATTTCACCTTCTTGAACAACGTTTCAAGAAGAACCCTGAAATAAAGGCGAGTTACTCCAAGGTTATGCAAGAATACTTGGACCTTGGTCACATGGAACGTTTAACTGGCGATGATGAAAAGAGATTTGAGAGTGTGTATCTTCCACACCTCGCCGTTATCCGTGAAGATAAAACTACGACCAAATTCCGAGTGGTGTTCGATGCACCATGTCGAGGAAACAATGGAGTATCTCTAAACGACACATTGATGGTCGGTCCCACTCTTCAGCAAGATTTACATCACATCATCATGAGATGGCGCATACATCCTATATGTCTAAGTGCCGACATAGTGAAGATGTACCGCCAAGTCGTTGTCAGCAAGCAGGATGTAGATTTTCAGCGACTTGTATGGAGAGACGATCCGCAATCTGAAATAGAAGATTTTAGATTACTAAGAATAACATTCGGCACGGCGTCTGCTCCTTACCAGGCTGTAAAAACACTGCAGCAGGTAGCAACCGACGAATGCGAAGAGTTTCCTGAAACAGCAAAAAGGATTAAAACGGACTTTTACGTAGATGACCTAATGACTAGATGTGACACAGTAGCTGAAGGAGCTAGAATTTATCGCGAAATGAAAGATATATATTAGGTAGAGGAGGATTTGATATACAGAAATGGATGACTAATGACAAAGATTTAGCTAGAGTTATAACGGACAACCAATATAATCAGGATGAGAAGATAGATATCAAAATGGATGAAGTAGTGAAAGTGTTAGGAATTTCCTGGGACAAAGAATCAGATTCATTTCGGTACTCGGTTGAATTTCCTGTTTTGCACGATCCCATCACCAATAGAAAGGTGATTTCAGACATCTCTCGCCTCTTTGACCCTTTAGGTTGGGTCGCACCTTGCGTTATAGTAGCCAAGGTCATGATACAGAAGCTGTGGTTGGCGGGATTGGACTGGGATGAGGAGTTACCCAACGATTTGCCAAAAGAATGGCTTACTTACCGATCAGAGCTGGAACATCTTCGTGACTTATCTATCCCGAGATGGATTGGAGCTAAAAATGATGATGTCTGTAGAGAGCTTCATGGGTTCTCTGATGCCTCGATTTCTAGCTATGCAGCGGTTGTGTATCTAAGGACAGTCAGCGTGACGGGTGACACATTCGTCAATCTAATTGCAGCTAAAACCAAGGTGGCTCCTACCATGCAAGTATCCGTACCGCGACTCGAATTGATGGGAGCGGTCCTGCTAGCTAAATTGATTTCAGAAGTTGCTAATGTATTAGGTGTTAATGGCAAAAACGTGCACGGATGGACTGACTCCACTGTCGTGCTGGCATGGCTCAGCAGTCATCCAAGTCGTTGGTCAACTTTTATAGGCAACAGGACGTCTGATATTCTATCCAGACTGGACAACGCTCAGTGGGCACATGTCCAATCAACCCAGAACCCTGCAGATATTGCATCCAGAGGGTGTACCCCTATGGAACTTGCTCAGTGTAGCATGTGGCTGCAAGGTCCTCTGTGGTTGAAAGAGTCATCAATAGAGTATACGAGACCAAAGTCGATCTCCACTGATCTCGAACAACGAAAAATCAAGGCACACCTGACAGTGGACACATCAGGTGACGATCCTTTATGGACTAGATTTTCATCATTACGTAAGCTCATTCGGGTGGTGCCCGGTGGTGGTGGTGGTGCCTACTGCCGTAGATTTCTGAAAATCAAGGAAGTGAAGATGAATCATCACAAGTTTGAACCATTTCTCACGAGCTCAGAACTCAACGAAGCACTTGAAGTCTGCATACGACGTTGTCAAACTGTGGAATTAAACGAAAGGGGTAGTCTGAAACCCCTCAATCCGTACTTAGATGAGAAAGGAATCCTAAGAGTCCAGGGGAGAATTCAAAATGCAAGTCTTTCCGAAGATATCAAGCACCCCATCATTCTTCCTCACACGGGTCACTTTACAAATTTAGTAGTCGATGATGCACACAAAAAGACTTTGCATGGTGGACCTACGTTGATGTTGAATTACTTGCGTTCAAAGTACTGGACAGTCTCAGCCAAAAGCTTGGTTAAAAACTACGTACGCAAGTGTGTAAAATGTGTTCGACATTCAGGCACAACCAAGAATCAGTTTATGGGCCAGTTACCAACGGCCAGAGTCACTCCAGCGCGTCCGTTTCTTCACTGTGGTGTTGACTTTGCTGGACCCATTAATATCCGAATGTCCAAGGGCCGTTGGTAATCGGTGCTATAAGGGATACATTAGTCTTTTTGTCTGTATGGTTACCAAGGCCATTCACCTGGAGGCTGTGAGTGACCTCACCGCCAAAAGCTTCATCGCATGCTTTAAGCGCTTTGTAGCCCGAAGAGGTTACGTTAGCAACATTTGGAGCGACAATGGCACTAATTTCGTAGGCGCCTCCAAAGAACTCAAAAGGATTATAGATCTAGGAACATCTTCGGTAGCGGTGGATATCCATGAATGGTTAAACAACAATGGGGTTACTTGGCATTTCATCCCCCCTCATGCGCCAAACCACGGTGGATTGTGGGAAGCTGGAGTGAAGTCTACCAAGCATCACCTCAAACGAGTAATTGACGGTTCAAGTCTGACTTTCGAAGAGATGACGACGGTTTTGTCACAAATCGAAGCGTGTCTGAATTCTAGGCCGTTATCGATTCTCCCAGATCATACAAACCCATCGCCACTCACTCCAGGTCACTTTTTGGTAGGAGAACCATTGGTGGTGGTTCCAGAGGATAACTATGAACAAAGTAATATTACCTCATTAAGACGCTGGCAGTTGACCCAAAGGATGATGCAGGATTTCTGGCGAAGGTGGTCAAATGAGTATTTAGTGCATTGCTTACAAAGATACAAGTGGTCAAAAACCACTCCAGAACCATCAGTTGGAGACATTGTACTTGTAAAGGAAGACGGTCTTCCTCCTGCTCGTTGGTTGCTAGGTAAAGTTACAACAAAGCACCCTGGTTTGGACAACATCACCAGAGTTGTCACTTTAAAATGTAATGGATCCCACATTAAAAGACCAACTTCCAAATTCTGCATCTTGCCTGTTGCGAACTGAGTACGTCTTAGTAATGTATCTTTTTATAATGTATGTTTTTAATTTTAAGTAAATATAACTTAAATGTGTCACCCCCTTGACCTCACGGTGGGCGGTGCAAGGATGAAGAACGTTAAACAACGTTCTTGGTAGGTGGTATGTTAAACGTTAGTTCTGATAAATAAACTAGATGGCGCTGTGCGTCCTTAAAACACGCAATCGTGTGTCTTACAATTTCTAGGTAAGGAATCTGCCGATGAATTTTTAAGAGAGAACTACTTACTATGAAAAGGTGTTTTATTTACTACACCCCGACCCAGTTTTGTAGGACTTGAAAGCTAGAAGGCTAGAAGTTTTTCCAGTACTCGAAATTATCAGCGATGACCCTACATTATTTTTTGATAATAAAATTTCTAATTTTACGTTCTATTAAAGTAACCGAACCACAGAATAAATATTTGACCGAACACTTTTTAAATGTATGTTTAATTATTGAGTAATTAAAGAAAACTTGGTCAAAAATTTACTCCTGATTTAATATTGATTTCCCCTCTAAACTGTGTCATGCTATTCTCGACTTTATGCATATTACATTTAAGAAGGGCCTCGCGCGGGTGAAATCATATTTTTTCCTGGCATTAGGCACACTCTTAAGAAATATCTTAGACTGAGACAGCTTCAAAGCTTATGTTCATGAAGTACATATACACACTATTGGTGTCAATGTATTTAATTTAATTTATTTGAAAGCTTTTGTTCATTTAACATATTTTATATGGCACTTTTTAATCTGTGAACAAGTATAAATTATTCTGCACCCTTTTTTTTCGCTGTATGGTTTTTATTAAAAAATGTCGTTTGAGTTTTATTTATTTCCTCGCAAATATATCATCGTCGTATGACATACGACGTTTTATAACATATCAACTTAGCGCACTTATATCATACAAATACAAATACAAATTGTTTATTTCAATAAAATAGGTACATTCTACAATTATATTCCTAATATCCCAAACTAGGTGTATAGCACACCTGTATTTTGGGTATTAGTCCTATTCGTTTTTACATCAATTCATGTACATACATTACAGAAAAAAACATACATAAGAAATTTAAACATTCATGTCAATCAGTTATGATATATATTAATAAAGAATAAATATTTTTTTTTATTAATATCAACATGTAAATATAAAATTAACATTAAAACTCACAAGCAGCAAAATCAATATTAGCATTAAAAGTAAAAAACAAAATTATAATCAAGCATTGATCATAATGTACTATTATAACATATTTGCTCGTAAAGGGACCAATTTCTGTATCGTAATGTATCTTATTACGTACTTGTGCTGTAATGTGTAATGTAAAACGCACGGTTTCAAAATGCTGCGTCCACATACTAGGTAGAGAGATATGCTCCGTCTAAAACGAATGGTACCTTTTTAAATCGTAGTAAAGAGTTTTTTATGTCAGAAAGTGTGGTGGTAAAACATTTTATGAATAAAATTAACTTTGAGAGGTAAAATATAATAAAGAATTATTTAATTCGTTAATTTAATTAAGTTTGACCATAAATTACTTTAATTCTTCTGTAAGAAAACACAAAAATATTAATTTACTTTATTATTAATGGCATACCGGCTGGTTCTGTGCCGTTGCTTAAAAAAAAAAGCCGATGCGCGCGCATTGCTAATCTGTGATCAAGTAAATATTGTTCCGCACCTTTTTTTCACTGTATTGTTTTTATTTGAAAATGTCGTCACAGTTTTATTTATTTCCTCGCAAATATGTTATAAAACGTCGTATGACATACGTGCGCTTTGATAATTACAGCCTCTGCTAATTATAGCTCTCGCCTTCGGCTCGAGCTAGCAATAAAGCCTTGGCTGTAGTTATCAACTTAGCGCTATTTATATCATAATGTACTATTACATATATGTATATACATATATGTAATAGTACTATACAACAATAGTACTATACAACAATATATAACTACATGTCTATTTTATATTTAAATATTATTATATGACACAAATACAACACACATCATATTTATATGTTTAGTGTATAAATATAATCCGGTAATATAAGTACCTAACTATTTACGCGATCAAAACGCTACCTCTCATAGCATGACCGCGCGCTGCGGCGAGGGATCGGTCGCCGGTGCACTACACTGATGCTACGTATAGCTAGTTACAGTAGTTACATAATATTTTCTATGCACGCGCAGCGCTCCCGACCCGGGGATCTACCGCCTAACGAAAACTGTCTTAGCTTTGACATTGCTGTCTCTTTTCTTCTCGCTTGAAATGAAAGAAACGGCAATAGCAAAGCCAAAGCAGATTTAGTAGAGGACCCGCGCCGCGCCGCGCCGCCCGCTTATCTCTTCAGTCAGCTGTTCAGTATTATTTGACTAACCTGCTCACGCGCCGTTCTGGCCGCTTGCACGAAATTAGTATTTATTTTGGAATTTTAACTTCATCCGATTCTATAAATTCTATCTAAAGTATTAATCATTTATATTGTGGTCCGTGAAAAATATTACATTGGATAAAACCAATTTGATTTAAATAACCGCTACACCACAATGTACCGTCATAATCCCCATAACTACTTAATGTTGATTATGTTGAGATAACATTTGAGTAGAGTTTGTAGCCATAAATTCTTTAACTGTAGTCATTAACTTTGTCTAATTAATTATTCAAAACTGTCTTCAATATATTTCAAACAGTTAGGTTTTTAGGCTTTGAAAGGTTAGTTAATTCCATGAAACATATTTCTTACTTCATGCTGGCACATCATTAAGAGAAAGTAGGTTTAGGTACTAAGTTCCATCCACCACGGCTTATAGCAGATAGGTAAGCCGTGGTGGATGGAACGTGGGTTTTCACAATCGTTGGGTCGTAGGTCGTAGGTTCTAATCGCACCTGCACCCTGTGCTGTTTGTAATTGCGCTACTAATATCAGTTTTTGTCTGCTACACTGGAATAAATATGACATGATGTACCTAAACTAAAAAACTCTACACGTAGCGTAGGTATCAATTTTATTTTACAACTAGAATTAAAACAATGTCAATCCATGAAAACTGCGTAAGTTTTTGGAAATCAGTATTATGAAAATAATTTCGATAACTCACCATTCAATATTATCCTTCATTCAGCTATTATAATTCATAAGTCTGTCAAAATACGATGATTTCATAAAATGTCTGCACAAAATAATGTTTTCGAAATCACTGCGTCTAAGCTCCGACCGGTCGGACGCCGCGCCTACGTTATACGTCACATCCAAGCTCAATAAACTTCAAGGATAAGCCCTGAACATTATTTAATTAAAGAATATTAAATCGTTTCACACACTAGTGACCGGTCCGGAGCAAACACGACGAGTGAGGAATGAGAATAATTCGCGGTTCGCGGCGCGAAACTCGACGACCTACATATTTATAGTCTATGTTAGGCTACCTACACGTTCCAACTTTTTTACGCTCATTGGCGAATAATATTATCACGATTTTCCTTGTGTTGGTTGAATCACTATAGCGATCACGTTTGAAAACGATATATGAAGATTACAGAAATTCCTACCAACGAAATCTTTATAAGCTTTACCATCCAATTTTGCTCTACCATCCAATCAATCTGATCTCTACGACACGTACATTTTCAGTGCAGCAGACCAAGGTTTAATGAAATAAAAAAAATATGGTGTACCTAATATTTTACAGAATTTTGTTGTATGATGATTTTGTTCGGAGTAAAAGTATTTTACGGTGAAATTGGTAAAGCAGTTTTTCAATTAGGATATTTATATTATGCGTATTAAGTAACATGTAAAAAGACTGCTCTCCTAAATAGAGTCCCATTTCCAGCGAGCGCAACCCATGGTTCGGGAGAAAAAAATATTTGTAGGTTCCGAGTTTTATTTAAAAAGTTTAGTTCTGATGATTTCATCGTGTTGGACGTTATTTTTAGATAACTACGTAGTTTTGAGGATGTGTCGTTGTAGATTCAGAGTTTTGTGGTTTCGAATCTATTGTTGATTTTTATAATATGTGTTGTAAAAAGAGCTTCTCAATTTTCGCGTAGTGGCCTCGAGCGACGCTTACCTCATCATCATCATCAACAGCCCACTAAATGTTCCCTCTGCTGGGGCTCGGGGCCTTCTCTCCCAAGGTGAGAGTTAAGGCCATAATCCACCACGCTGGCCCAGAGCAGGTTGGTGGATAATAATAAACAATAAATAAAATACTTTATTTCATTTTAACAATATGGCCTTACGGTAAATTGACTTAAATAAACTAACATGCAGAGTAATAGGTAACAACATGTAGCCCTAGCTCCCACAGTAGGATTCACAGGATGACACATGACTTCGAAAGATTCTAGGTACCTACATGTCGGTTTCTTTCAACGTTTTAAGTTAGCGGCATTACGCACACTAGACCAAGCGTAACTTAAAGATATTATTTATAGAACTTTCGCACTATCCGACAAGTATTAAGGATTGCCGCCTTTTGCAACATAATAAATGTGAGTTTATGAATTCCCAATTCATCCAAGCTCGTGAAAAGTGAACGGGGCACTACTCCCGTCGCAGAGATGACGATGGGCACTGTGTTTACTATTTTGACTTTCCATTGTGATTTAATTTCTACAGCTAAATCGTTATATTTGACTATTTTTTCGGTGTAGGTGGAAGCAAGGTTATGGGTGTTGGGGACAGCAATATCAATCAAGTAAACCGTTTCTGCTTTTTTGTCGTGTATCATAATGTCCGGACGGTTATAATGTATAGTTTTATCGGTTATTATGGTTCTATCCCAGTATAGTTTAAATTCACGAGATTCTAGAATGATTTCAGGAGTATATTTATAATATGCAGTTTTTTCTTTTATAAGTTTAGATTTGTAAGCTAGATATTGATGTATTATGGAGGCGATTTGGTCATGTCTGTGTTTGTAGTCAGTCTGTGTGATAGAGCTGCAGGCTCCGGTGATGTGCTGAATAGTCTCTGAATTATTGTGACATCGACGGCATAAGTCGGATTGTATAGAGCGGTATTTAATTATGTATTTTCTATAATTAAGTGTGTGAATAGTTTGATCTTGGATAGAAAGCATAAAACCTTCAGTTTCGGGGAAAAGCTCACCACGTTTGAGCCACATGTTAGACGCCATCTTGTCTACAATAGGGTTCATCAAATCACGGCGATGTCTTCCGTGCAAAGATTTCTGCAGCCAGGAATTAATTTTATCTTGGGCCGATACAATCACCTCGTTGGTCTGTTCTAGTTGTTGCCCTAGGTTCAGTGGAGTAAATTTAGTGTCTGCTTGTACTATAGCGTTGTGGAGAGGAGACTTAGGAGCACAATTATGGAAAAATTATAAAAATAAAAATTATGAATTAATCCTCTTCCTCCTTCTCTGTGTGGTAATGTTAGACGTTCTGTGCAAGATCGTGGGTGATGTTTTCGGTATTTTGTTAGAGTAGTGTTGATAATTCTTTGCAACCTACTCAAATTCGTTTTGGACCAGTGGATAGCTCCGAATGAGTAAGTAAGTATAGGAATGGCGAAACTGTTTATTGCTTTAATTGTGTTACGTGCGTTTAGGTGAGTGTTAAGTATTTTAAGTATGCGTGTACGGAATTTGTCTTCGAGAACCTTTCTTGTGTTGCGCTGATGTATTTGGCGAGTTTGATTAAATCCTAGATATTTATATCCAGCTTCTTCGTCAACTGGTTCTATAGTTTCCCCGGATTGGAGGCAGTGAGTATTTGTTTCTATCTTGCCTCTGCGTAAGGACTGTACCCTATACTTATCAATACCAAATTCCATTCCAATATCTGTAGAAAATGTTTCAGTGAGGTCAGCGAGACTATGAATTTCTTGAAGGCTACTCCCATATAACTTTATGTCATCCATATAGAGCAAGTGTGAGATTGTGTGATGTGTATGTTCGTATGTTATTTTATATCCCTTGTCATTATTGTTAAGTATGTTGGATAATGGGTTGAGCGCTAAACAGAACCAAAGGGGACTAAAGGCATCACCTTGAAAGATTCCCCTACGAATTGAAATCACATCAGTTTCTAAACAAGAGTTACCATTGTACAGCTTGAGGGTGGTTTTCCAGTGAAGCATTGCGTTTTGTAGGAACTGTATGATAAAGGGGTGAATTTTATAATGTTGCAAGATGTATATTAGCCAACTGTGGGGTACCAAATCAAATCAAATCAAATGCTTTTTTATAATCGATATACATGGTAAATATATTCCGTTTTTTGGTAACAGCTTGTTTAGAAACAATAGCATCGATGGTGAGCTGTTCTTTACACCCTAAGCTACCCTTTCTGCTGTTCTGCCAACAAATCGTATAATTCTACGTGATTATATACTAACTGATTTATACATGATGTTATTATTTTATAAATGTTTTGGAGACAAGTTATTGGCCTGTACTTACCTGGATTTTTTAAATCGGATCTGTCTTTGGGTAGCATATAAGTTATTCCTAGCATGATGTAATGTGGCATTGTAGTCGGTGATTTGATGAAACTGTTTATGTGGTTAAGTAAATTCGGGTGAAGGTATGTAAATTTCTTGTACCAATAGTTATGAATTTTATCTGATCCTGTTGCCTTCAAATTGTGGGTCTTGTTTAATACTAGTTTCAGTATGTATATATCTATTTTATCAAATTCCATGGTAGGTAAATCTGTTAGTAAGATCTTGTCTTGTTCAATCCAATCACTGTTTTGATGGTTGGTAGGATTACACCAAATGTTAGACCAGAACTGTTGAAGGCTCTCAGACTCTGGCGTTTCTATGTGACTGTTGTTTTCATTATTGTGTTCAGCTATCAGGTTTCTATAAAACAATTTCTCGTTATTGTTGAATTGGATATTCTGGTTCCTTCGCACCAGTGCCTCTTTGTATCGACGGAGTATATTGGAGTAAACACTTACTTTCTGTTTTAAAGTATCCAGAAAGTGAATAAGGTCAGTATTTTCGCTTTCATGTCGGGAGTGTATTTTATATTTTTTCTTTATTTGGTCTATTTTGAGTTTTAAAGCTGGGCTAGTATTTCCATTAATATATTCTGTAAGCCTGCCTATCTTAGATCTAAAATCTGTTATCCTATTTTCTAATCTAGTTTGCCAGTATGGAGTTCGTTTTTAGTTTAATTGTGTGTCATTGGCGCGTTGCTCCGTAATTTTATATCCATTAAATATTGCAACTGTGTAAGCACAACAATAAATAACATTTTGAGTTGTGGAGAAATCTGAGTTAGGTGTTACGTGTTTTGGTAAAACTGATAGGTTTATAAATTGTACTATGCTAGCTAACTTTCTTGATGTTTTTGACTTTGGAATGCTTGACCTAACGGTTGGGTCTGTATCTCTGAATTTATCAAGAAGTTTCGAAAATGTATCATTTATATCATTTTGTAGATTTATAGGTATTTCTGGTAAATTTTGTTGGTTAGTTACGTTAGAGTCCTCTGTCTGAGAAATAATTTCATTTTGTTGATTTGAACCCAGACGCGCAGTTAACGGATAAGATGTGTTCTGCGCATTCCTAAGTGTCGGTGAGACTTCTGAGATGTCGAGGGCCGGAGTTTGTGACGGTGTGTCTGTCTGTGTGTTACTTACTACTTCTGTTGTATTATTGGCTAATTCTATTGCTACTTCGTCCTGTAATTCTAATAGCCTGCTGGATGTTATCAGTTTATTATTGACAATGACACGGCGTTGATCCGCAACGCGTTGCTCAGATACATTAGACATATTTGGATATTGCTGTATGAATAATTGATGTAAAGGTCTCCTGTAAGCTGTTTTATTAGTCTTTTTTTTTTTTTTTTTTTATTTAAAATTGCTACTCCACAGACTCCGGGGTCCGTGACTTTTGTCATTTAAAATCTTATTTATTTTTACATGTTTCTTGGATAATCAGAAGAAGAGGAAAATAAAGGGGGAGTTGGGAACATTTTAAACCTAATACTAGTTAGTGCTCGTCTGTTGAGCCGATCACTACCGGTTGGGATTCCGCTAGTAATCGACTCGACATCGATTCTTTGCCTTATTGCCATTTGCCTAAGCCGCCTCCTCCCGGCCGAGAGCCTCCACTACGGCTGCATTTCTGTCCCTGATGGCCATCTGTAGGTTGAACTCTCGGATGGTCTTCGGTGATGCAGCCAACGCTCGCCGCACGAACCGACCGATGGCGTCGTCGGTGTCGTCAGCGTAGTACGTGAAGGTCCCCGTGTGCCGTGAGATTGCAACAACCGCATGGGGCACGCTCTCGTGCAGCTTCATGTTTGCCTTTGTTTTTATTGCGATTACCGACTCATATGTCAGTCCCTGAGCTTCATGGATGGTGAGGATACGTGACCCTGTGCCTGACCCATAACCCTGGTTTGTCAGGGTCTCTTTCTCCTCTTGAGTGTGAACTAAGAAGAGGGTGTTTGGTAGGGTGTTGGGTATTTGCGCTCCCTTGTACCTTTTCTGCTCTAGGGACTTTATACGGGATGCTGAGGAGTACATACCTGAGTATATTTCCCTCAGCGCATATGCGACATCCATCGGATTGCGATGTGTGCAGAGCAACTCCTGGCTGATCTTTGTTACCAGGTTTGGGCGGTGATACCTCATTTCGAAGAGATTTTCCCTGTCGATATAAGGCAACTGATTGACGTCTCCGATGAGGACAATTTCACCAACATCAGACAGCCTTGAAGCCATCACAATGGCTCCAAAATGGTTCATGAGAGCTTCGTCCACCATGAGGCGACTGAAGCTTTCTCTTCCGAAACCATTTACCAGAGCAGAAGCCATGGTTCGCACTCTGGTTTTGGCCAGGTTTCCGATACGGTGCGATAGCTTTTCTCTTAGATCTTTTGCTGCCTCAGTTGTTGTAGTGATGATGGCGTCCTTGTCCACATCAAAGTGTCTAATTACCCATGTTGTCTTTCCACATCCTGGAACTCCGTTGACCCACTGTATTCGCGGTACCTCCCAGGTTTCCCAACCCGCTTTGACGTTTGAGTTCCCTTCGATGGTTTTGACCATCTCAAGGATCCTATCGTCCAGCATAATCTTGGTGCATCGGGCGGTAACTACGATTGGGTCGTTTGGTGGTGTCGCATAAACTGGCATTCCCGCGCGCTCTGTCTCTTTCTCGTTCAGTGTCACGAAGCCATTTTCTACACTGTAAGCTGCCATATACTTTCCTGTCATGGTTCCCTTGATGACCCGGGAAGTGACATTATTGTAAATGGCTGCTTCGGCCTCCTCGAGTTTCGCCTTTAAGAGGCTTTCACTTCCTAGCCTATAGGACTGCATGATGTTTTCGCAGGTCTTGAGGTTGACTTGTCTTGTCGCTCTCAGTGTGGCTAGGAATTCGATGAAGGCGTTACGTGCATGACTCCGCGGCTCCGAAGCCATGACATAGCGGGGCGGTTCAACCTGTCCCATGTCGGCTCTCGTTCGGCTCGTTTGTTGCTGTGAAGCTACGTTGGGGGTCCTAGACGTCAAGGGGGGTGATGAGTGGGATGAGATTCGGAGTATGCTCCTTGCTGCTGCATTGAAGGCAGTCACGAAGGTCGTGTTGGTGCCTCGGCTGCCGCTTTGATTGGCTGCGGCTTTTTCCGTGGCTGCCCTCTGCTGTGCTCTTTCGGAGCCGGTTTGGATGGTCGAACTAGGAACAGGATGTCCCCAGCTGTCAGTTGCATGTGTTTGGTCGTGTGAAGGGGCTCTGAGGAAGCTCAGATTTTCTCCCCTGTCTTCATATACGACTACCTCATGATGTTTAGAGGCCTCAATGCAACCCAGCCGGTCTGCGACTCGCGCTCTTGAGTATTCGATTGCCATCGCATCCACGCTTATCACCCGGGGTGTTTCACCTGCATTTCTGCTCAGATGTTCGAGCAGCGCACTTGCCTGTGTGAAAGGGGTCCGACCTTCCGAGTACTCTATTAGTGCAATCGTTTTGTTTTTCGATCGCACCAACCGAAATCGGTGGCCGTCCACCTCGCACACTGGCATGGCGTCATATGTTTTCCGCTTCATTGTGACTTTTGCGGTACTCCCATTGAGCAGGCAAGACAATCCAGGTGACAAACGGGCTCGTTTCCGTTCCCAGGCAAAGCAAAAGCTTATTCCGAATCTTTCTTTGTTGCTGTCCATGAAGAGAGCCACTCCGCGGATACGGATCCCTGCCTCTCCTCGGTCTGCGTTCTCCAGTAGTTGTTGGATGGAGGTACTTTTCGAGGAACTATTGAGAGGTTGGGCGGGAACCACATTCCGCGTGGCGTCCACGGGCAGCGGGTCAGGGTGTGGTGGCGAGGGGAGGCGTGTATTTGATATTGTGGAGTTTCTCTTGGCCGCTATGCGGAATGAGCTCTCCATGAAGGACAGGAGCCGTGTTCTGTTGTCTGGATCTGCTAAGATGTTATGGAGATCCGAGACAACCAGCTTCCTGTCGATCATAGATTCGAGTTCATGTCTTGCGACCATGAATCGGGGACAATCGATTAGCACGTGCCAGACCGTTTCGGGTTGGTCGGGGTCACACTCGCATGCAGGACCGCTCTTGAGCTTAAATCTGTACAGGTATTCTGCTATTCCTCCGTGTCCCGTCAACGCTTGTACTTGGAAGGGAGTCAATTTTATGGTTCTCAACATTCGATATGCGTTTGCTATATGGGGGAGGAACGTCTGGGTGACTTTTCCAGTGTCCGAGGTCTCATATCGATCTTGCCATTTCTTGACCGATTCTTCGCGGATTTTGCGTTTGACGTAGGACAAAGGGATCCCCTCGTAATCCCTGGGTGATTCCGTGAGAGCTGCTAATTTGGCTAGTTCGTCAGCTCTTTCATTGCCAACGGTGCCCACATGCGCTCTCACCCAGAAAAGACGAAGAGATCTCCCTTCAGCATTTATCTGTCCAATGTTTTCCTTTATGCACTTTGCCAGGGGGTGACTCGTTTTCGGGTTACTTAGCAGTTCGAGTGAAGATCTGGAGTCACTCAGGACATTGACTTCTGGGTCCTTGCTTTCTAACGCCAATTGAGTTGCCCGGCAAAGAGCATAGAGTTCCGATTGAAAGACTGTGCATTCGGAGTGGAGCTTGAAGGTCGAGTTCTTGACCTCTTTGCCGTTCTCCCACCATGTTAGAGCAGCTCCAACTTTACCTTCAACCTTACTGCCATCAGTATAAATTTGAGGTCCTTCTGGAAGATTGGAGGTGTCTTCTAGGAGCTCGTATTCTACGGGTACCAGCGTGGACGGATGGGATTGGTCCAAGTAGTTAACGTTCCGTTCGAGTTCCACTTCTGGTGGGAGGTAGTCTTGGGAGAGGTTCTTTTTTACTCTGTACAAATTAGCTGCTTCCTGTATCCTCAGATCCAGGGGGAGCAAACCGGAGAGTGCAAGTGCTGATTTCAGGGAGACAGTACGGTATGACTTACAGATTTTCTGGGCAAAACCTCTTTGGATTGCGTTCAAGTGAGACTTGTTTTCCTCGAGGTCTGCCGCTTGTGCCCATACACTTGAGGCATACATGATTATAGGTTCCGCCACAGCGACGTATATAGTTCTCGTGATTTCGCCATTCAATCCCCAGGTCACCTTCGCTGCACATGCTAGCTGTCTATAAATGTTCGCCACTTTTTTACATTGGGCGGTCACATGTGCTTTAAAGTTGAGCCGTCGGTCGATTAGTAGGCCTAGCAGTTTGACTTCCTCGACCAGATCAAGCCGGACGCCGGACATGACTATGTTTGGAGGTTCGTACTTCAACTTTTTTGTAAAAAGCATTGCGTTGGTTTTATGCGCTGCAAAGTTGAGTTTGTTAATTTTACCCCATTCCACTGTCATGCTCAACGCCCTGCCCGCTTGTTGTTCGATGATGTTCGGGCTGCCTGTAAACACGAGAACGACGTCGTCCGCAAATGCTTGACAGTATACTCCCTCCGCTTCCAGCATTCGTAGTAATGAGTCTAGAATCACATTCCAAAAGGTTGGTCCACAGATGGACCCTTGGACGCATCCTTTGGTTGTGTCCTTCTCATAGACTGCTCTTGCATAGTTGACCTTGATTTTACGGTCGCTGAGGTAAGAGTTTACGATGTCGTAGAGGTTTGTTGGGCACCTCTTCTTCGCTAATTGATTTTTGAGGGCGGGCCACCATGCATTGTCGAAGGCACCCTCTATATCCAGGGAGATTAGGAGTACGGTGTCTTTACTGTCAACTCCTTTTTTGATGTGCTCTACCAGGTCATAGAGGGCGTCCTCGGTGCCTCTTTGAGGCATGAAGCCGTACTGTTTCCTACTGATGGTTGGGAGGAGATGCCATTGGAGTCGGTTTACCAGAAGCTTTTCGACGATTTTTCCGGGAACGGACAGAAGACCTATGGGGCGGTAAGATTTTGGGTGTGTGTAATCTGTCTTACCGGGTTTGCGTAATATGACCACGTGCGCCTCTTTCCATTGCTTGGGGAAGTGTTTTAACGACAAGCAATTATTTGCTATCGCCAAGAAAACCTCCCATTCGCAACGTATAGCTGCGGCGCATATATCAGCGGTTAGCCCGTCCGTACCAGGAGCTTTTTTTGGATTCAGAGTTCTCAATACTGATTCCAGTTCCGCTGATGTGAAAGGTGGATCATTTTCCGGTAAGTCCATAGGTGTATCCGTGGTTCGCTCCCGTAGCTCTGTATGACACGGTTGGTCTGTGCTCTCAGAGTCGTCGGGATAGAAAGTTTTGGCAAGTAGTTCTGCAGATAGCTGCGGTGATAGAGTGTTACCTTCGGTGTCTCTTAGGAGTATTTCTTCCTGTCTTGTCGAAGTGTTTCTCATCACTCTGTAGGTCTTGTCCCACATACTTTCTTTCTCCTGATTGGTGCAGAACTCTTTCCAGCTTTCCGTCTGAGCTTGTTTGACTTTTTCCTTGTAGTCTTGCCGAGCAATTTGGTACTGTTCGACTACAAGTACAACTCTGTCAGGAGCGGCATTCCTGATCCTTCTCTTTCTTCTGAGAACTTCTTTCTTCAGATTTTCGAGCGTTTTTGTATACCATGGAGGGGTTGGATTTCCCTTCGACGAGCTCACCAATGGAATGGTGTGCTCGCAGGCTTCATGTATACCAGCTGTGTAGCTCGTAATCATCAACTCAAGTTCTAGTGAACTTTCACATTTCTCCACTGATTCCGGCGAGATGTTTCTTTCTTTTAGGGAAGATTTTAGCTGTGACATAAAGTTTGGCCACTTTGTCTTCTTGGTGTTGTATTTGCGTGTTGTTATTGACCTCTGTTGTTCGAGAGCTTTAACTAGACGCAAAGTGAAGGTGATTGCGTTGTGGTCAGATGTTGTAATACTTCTGTCAACCTCCCATCCCTCGATTTTTCCCAGGAGAGGCCCGCTGCACGTAGTTACATCTACTACGCTTGTGCAGAGTTTACCTTCCCTGACGATCTCGAAGGTTGGTGTATCGCCGGAGTTGAGAATGTACAAGTCCATTTCGTTGAAGAAAGAGTTTACGGCTTCTCCTCTCTCATTTTGATATGCGCTTCCCCACCAGTGGGACCATGCATTCACGTCACCAGCAACAATAAGGTCTTTTGTCGCTAATTTTTCACTGAATACTTTGATCCTGCTGAGGTAGGCGTCGACTTTTTGGTCTCCTTCTAAGTAGACAGAAATCACTCCCAGTTTTAGGCCTGTGCCGACCAATAGGACAGCCGCTTCCGTTTCGGTGACAATTTGGGGGTCATGGATTACCTCCAGCCTATCGCCGAAGACTATAATGGCTGCCTTAACTGGTTTTTGCCTATTTAAACTGCACTGAATAATGCGAGTTCCAGGATATTGTTTCATCGCGCCTTTATTTCCCACATAGGGTTCTTGAACAAGGGCAACTGAAACTCCCCTTTCTCTCGCAACCTTCAGGAGTTCTGTCGTTGCATTCTGGGAGCGCTGCAGGTTTGCTTGGATGAAGCGCAAACCTGGTTTGCCTACTCTTTGGGAGACTGAGCCTCGTTCCTCATGAGTGCCCTTAGCAATAAGATATTCGGGACCGCGCTATGCCATCCCATTTTACCCTTTCAGGGCACTCGCTACTAAAGGCGTTGTGAGCGAGTTCTCTGTTGGGGCTGTTGGGATGAGCAACCGCGCAGTTTTTGCATTTGGGTGGCAGGTCTTCTTTTCTTGCCTTGCATTGGGTCCAGGAATGGGCTTTTCCGCAATGACTGCAGGATTCATCCCTTTCCCGGCAGATCGTCTTTGTGTGACCGAAACCTAGGCATTTGGTGCACTGCACCAAAGGCGAGTGGTCTGCCACTGGTCTCCGCTGGAGCCCAATGTAGACTTTTTCGGCGTCCAAAAACGCTCTGTGAATGCGAGGTGAGACCTCGATCACTGGATGGCACTCATGCTGGTTACGCGCCCTTTTTCTGTACCGAACTCTAATCACGCTCTCTTGCAAATTAACCCCTTGTAGCAGATGTTTATTCTGCGCCAAAAGGTTTTCCACTATCTCGTGGTCTTTGTGGTAAGCCAGGACGTCTCGGATGATGATTAGTGGATTACCCGCTTTCGCGGTCTCCACCTTTAGAGTTTTGTCCTGCTGCACGCGATTTCTAACCAGACCAAGGTCTTCCTCTGTGCTGCAACTCAGGATAACTTTCCTGTTTCGACCTTTGCGCACTCGGTCAACCCTTGCTCCGGTCTTTTTCGTGTCCAGTGCTACCGCTATTCTGTCTATTAGATTTTCGGCCGTCGTGGGAGATGTGGGATTCGCTGTTGTCACGATAAGAGTGTGGTTTGGTTTTGGCACAATTGGCTTAGCTGCCATTTTCGCGTAGTTGGGCTTAGATGGTTTGCCGGTCTCCGCTTGGCAGATTTCGGCCTCAATGCTTAGGGCTGGTGGGGGAAGAATTAATTTTTCCTGCCGCATCGTCCGGAGTTCCGATGATACAGCTTCTAGACGTTCTGTAATAGGCTGCACGTGCTCATCGATGTTTATTCTGATTGGGGCGGAGGATGGGGGTGGCGTTTGTTTATTTAGAATTTTTTCAATCGTACTTAGTCTGTCCGAGTAATTTGGGGGAGTAGGAGGTTGTTTGAGGGTTTGTTTTATTAGTCTCAAGCTCTGTGATTCTGTAGTTAACTTTTGATTATAAACTCATTTAGATCATTATCCCAATGGATCCTATGCGTTCCACCTACACTACTGTTCTCTCCACTATTTTGCGTTTGTTCATGATTAGACCTGTTTATATAAGTCGTCGCTTCGTTACGTATCAATTTGTTCAGTAGATAATAGTTTACTGCGAATTATTGCCCTTCGCTGGTCTCATAATTCTTTGTCTGCTAACATCCATGTTCGGAAAATTTTCTAAGAATTTCCTATGTAGGTAGTTCTGGGAGGTATGTTCTTACATTAGTTTCCATAGTTGTTAAGATGAAATACGTGCGCAGGATAAAAATGTTCATATCTTCCGACCATTTCCTGCGTGCACGTGTAACAGCTTTGGCGGGTGCAGAATTAACGGCGCTTGCCTCCTGCACAACGTCCATAGCCGCTGATAAAGTATTCGATTCTGAAGTTTCGGAGTCCGTGTTTCTAGCGCGAGTCGTTTGATAGTTAGAGATCCCCGCCCGGAGATTCACCTGGCCCCTGGCACCACGAGGTAACTGCCTACTATCATCAGCATCCCTCGTGGAACCGCTGGGCACTTGGAGCAATTTTTTTGGTTTCATGTTCATGTTTGCTGTTGGACGAATTTAACTCATCACACTTTGTCCACAGCGAATGAGTGCGTAGTGAGCTAGCCTAACTGAGCCCAGGGGCGCCACCGTTGGTGTACCATCAGGTATACTCCTCCGCTACCGCCCGAAATCGGTGTCCTACACTAACTTCGATTGTTCCACATAAGCCTCTACAAGACATTTTTATCTTAGAGCCCTAATATGGCTTTCGAACTGCCTTCTCCTACAGTTCCCTACCCTTATCCTCTCCTACGTCCTAGAGCCACGTTGGCCGCACCAGTAATTTCTCAGTTGCGTGTCCGCCTCCCACGTGATCAGATGGTCGATCAGGACGTGTGGTTGGCTTTGGGAGGCTTATTATTATTATTATTAATCTTTCGAGGTCATGTGTCTTCCACCAACCTACACTTGGCCAGCGTGGTGCATTATGGCCTTGCATATCTTGTATTGCGAGAGAGGGCCCGAGTCCCAGCAGTGGGAATATTTAGCGGGCTATTATATTTAGTAATGTAATTAACCAACATCCGTTATATTTTTCTATGTATAGATTAAACAAATTCGGTTTCGGATTTTGACATGCAAGTCTGACTGGCCTCAAGAGGTATGAACTATCATCCCCTATTATCCACGTGAAGTTCGAATTTTCAAAATTGCCGGAACATACACTCATTTGCTTCATGTCAACTATTTTGATACTTGGTTTAATCTTCAAAAATGACTAATGCCCATATACAATTTCCTAATTTTCTCGCATTTACCACTTTTTGTGAGATAATAAGTAGCCTATGTCGTTTATTGGGGTCTAAATCAGTTTATTGGTTCAGGCTTTAAAGCGTGGCAGATAACTTTCATATTTACAGAATACATTTAATAGCATAAATGGATATCAAGTGTCTAGTTTTAAAAAATCATGGTTTTATTTTCAACAATGGCGAACTTCCATTTAAACTTTCATCCCCTATTTCACCCCGTACTGTTCTAAATTACATAATTGCTAGAATAAACATTGACTGGCTTTGTATCAAGTATCTAAGTAGTTGTAAAGTTGCATGTCTTTATCTTCAACAATGACGAATTTCCATATAAACCTTCACCCTCGCATTTCAACCCTGTACAGTTCAAAATTACATAATTGCTAGAACAAATATCTATTAGCTTCGTGTCAAGTATCTGGATACAAAGTGTCATGGTTTAATAATTATAATGATCGAATAATTATAAATTTCCGTATAAACTTTCACTCCCCCATTTCAGCCCCCATTTTACCCCCGTACAGTTTGAAATTACAAAATTGCTAGATCAAATATTTATTGGCTCCGTTTCAAGGGTCTAGATACAAAATAACATGGTTTTATCTTCAACAATAATGAACTGCCAAATAGTCTTTCATCCCCCATTTCAACCCCTATTTTATACCCATACAGTTAAAAATTACAAAATTGCTAGAACAAACATTTAGTGGCTTCGTTTCAAGAGTCAAGAAACAAAGTTCCATAGTTTTATTTTCAACAATGACGAATTTCCATATAAACTTTCATCCCCCATTTCAACCCTCTTTTTTGTGATAATAAATAATAATAAAAAAATAAAAAATTGGTGGTGGACAATTCACACACAACACCATCTGACCCCAAACTAAGCAAAGCTTGTATGATGGCGGCCAGATAGCTGATATAATACTTATATAGTTTTAAATACATACTTATTATACATAGAAACACCCAAACACAGTGCAAACATTTGAATTCATCACACAAATATTTGCACTGGTATAAAAAGTAGCCTATGTCCTTTCTCGGGGTCTATTCTACCTATGTACCAAATTTCATTAAAATCCGTTCAGTGGTTTAGGCGGTAAAGACGGACAGACAGACAGACAGAGTTACTTTCGCGTTTATAAGATTAATATATAATATAATATATAATTAGTATGGATATATGTACCTATAAGGAAAATCTTGTTTTTACTGTCACAATGTTAACAATCTGAAATTTTGCATGGAGGTCCATTTTAGCACGTAGGCGCTCGCTAAGACGGGGTTTTGCAAAAGTCGACTCCTAAGAGGGTGAAACAAGGGATGAACGGTTGTATGAAAATTCGTCATTTTTAAAGTTATCAAATTTTGTATCTAGACACTTGACATGAAGCAATTAAATATTTGTTCTATCAATTTTGTAATTTCGAACTGTATGGGGGTGAAATTGGGGTTGAAATGGGGGATAAATGGAATAATGGGTCAATATGGAAGTTCCCAACCGTTGAAGATAAAACCATGAAACTCAGTATTTAGACACTTGACACGAAGCAAACGAATATTTGTTCTATCAGTTTCGTAATTTCGAACTGTACGGGGGTGAAATTGGGGTTGAAATGGGGAATGAATGTCAATATTATGAAAGTACCCAGCCGATGAAGATAAACCCATGAAACTCTGTATATAGACACTTGATACGAAGCAAACGAATGTTTGTTCTAGCAATTTTGTAATTTCGAACTGTACGGGGATGAATTTGGGGTTGAAAAAGGGAATGAATAGCAATTTGGAAGTTCCCAATCGTTGAAAATAAACCATGAAACTCTATATATAGCCACTTGACACGAAGCAAATAAATGTTTGTTCTAGCAAATTTGTAATTTCAAACTGTATGGGGATGAAATTGGGGACGAATGTCCTTATGGGGATAAGGTAACTATCTTTTCGGTTTCACACCTACACAACTGAACCGATTTTCATGAAATAGTTTTATCATAAGCAGTTTTTAGTAACCGTTAATGTGTCTGGGTCTCTGGGTACACAAATAGGTATTGCCTGAGTTACCTTAGTATGTATTTCGCGCGGACGAAGTCGCGGGTAATAGCTCGTATCTGTAATAAGGCCGTTAGTCTAGTTACGTTTTAAGTATACCTACCACGAGCCTCTTTTGGGAGGTCACCAATAATATTACAGTATGTCAAGTAAGACTTTAGTTGCAGCGTCCAGCAATTTTACCCGCGTAGTTGCTTCTAATTGCTTTCCTTCCTGCAATAAAAAGTAGCCTATGCCATCATCATTATCATCATCAGCCGCAATACATCCACTACTAAACATAGGCCTCCCCTGTAGATTTCCAAGACAAATGGGCTTGCACAACCTGCAACCAGTTTCCAGCGACCTTTGTGAGGTCATCTGTCCATCTAGGCCCTAAATGGACAGATGGTTCTAGCGGGAGGACGTCCAACACTGCGTCTTCCGGTTCGTGGTTGCCACTCGAGAACCTTTCTTCCCCAACGGTTGTCGGTTCTGCGAGCGATGTGGCTTACCCATTGCATTGGTTTTCCACCCTCTCTCAGAAGCTCAGTCGTAATTCCGTCGTCGCCAGGTGCCTTGTTGTTTTTAAGTTGTTTGAGGGCTATCCTAATCTCATACAGACTGACTTCCGGGATATCTTCGGTAAAGTGTCGGGTCAGCTTGGCTCTGGGGTCTTTAGCCATTCTAACGACAGGTTGTCATTGCGCAGAGGTGTAGGTATAGAATATAGAACCTTGCGAACACTTTCAGCCTTTGTTCCGCTTGATCGGTTCTTCGTAACCAATAACTTATAACTTCGTAAGAAATAGTGATTCGCCCAGCAGAATCACTATTTCATAAATAAATCGGAAACTTTTGGAGGCACAAATTTAAAATTTCAGGCACATTTACACGAGATAAGGCACTAACTATCTACATCATTCAATTCTTGAAAGGCGGTTTTTTTTGCTGGGCAAACGCACACCTTTTAAGAATTTAGCATCCTCAATTTTTTCTGATTACGGGATAAACCTTAATGGTAATAAAACACAAATGTAAAAATATCAATTTGTACAGTAGGTATCTTCTATTTATTTTATCGCTTGTAGTGAATATAAAGCTAGTTTAAGTCGTAAAATTATCTTTTTCTTATAATCTTATATAATCAGTCTTATTAAGAGAAATGCCTCTTACCCACCCACATTACAATGTTATAATATGCTCTAAATTATAGGTACAACTACAAAATACTTAATCTACTTTTACAATGAGTTGTTTGGGGTTGTCCATTAAACACGTGATGTTTTTTTAACATTTTTTAACCCCTCTCTCCCCCTTGGTGATACGTGGTGAGGTTTAAAACTCCTTTCTAGAGAGACAAATGGGTGAAATAATATGGCAAATTATGAACATTGACATATAAATAATAAATATAAATATTTGTGGACAATTCACACACAACACCATCTGACCCCAAACTAAGCAAAGCTTGTATGATGGCGGCCAGATAGCTGATATCATACTTATATCATAGCTTCAAATACATACTTATTATACATAGAAACACCCAGACACAGTGTAAACATTTGAATTTATCACGCAAATATTTGCACTGGGTGGGAATCGAACCCACGACCCTCGGCTTCGCAGGCAGAGCTACCAGCTACCACTACCAACGAAGCCACGAGGCCAGTCAATGTATGTGTATGTTTATCTTTCTCTAACGAAATGAAACATTAATGCCACCAAAATATTTTACAGGTTTTTTGATTCATCGGGCATTGTAAAGATACCTCATTAATTAAAATAAATAAAATTCATAGAACTATTACACAAATAAAACAATTTCGCACAATCGTTTCCGAACGACGCTTATTATTTTTTTTGAAGATATACAGTTGTATAAACGAAGGCTAGCTCCTTTTTTTAGCCACAGGGGTTAATCGCGCACTGACTTTTGATACATACGTATTCTGTAGACGTGTAAACCCTTATTTTACAATTTTTAAGAGATATTTGTAACTACTTAATCTGAAATCTAAATTGTAAAATAATATAAAAAAAATATGAAAAGATTTACTACACACTACACGTTCACAGTGTTCACACGTTCAAGACCATTTTGCATTTACACATTTTATAAAAACTTATTACCTAACTAAATACAAAGAGTGTAGTAGTTACTCATATATATTACGGCTCACATTCAGAAAAGCTACATTTAAATGTACAAAAATTATCTTTTGTAGTTTGTAGAGTCCAATGTTTGATTGTTCGATACCGTCACTCTCTATATTGAAAATGCGAGAGCAAAAAGAGCATCAAACATCGTCTCAGGAAAAATTCGCAACGTAAAAATCAATCCCACCTTTTTTCACCGTTTTTCATGTCAGAAAAACATGAAAAACGATAACTTCGTTAAAAAATAGAAATAAAAATGGTAACAGCTGCATTAGAAATATATAAAATGAAGACTTTTGTCAATTATAATATATGCCAATCAAACAAACCGGTAGGTGGTATAAAAATATTGGAAATTTGTCACGTTAATCTAATTCAAAGAGATAACTTATGCTTTTCGACTTACTCGTATAATAATGCACTATTCGGTATTCTTCATAACACCTGTATCACTGTATTGTATTGTATCACTAAATACATGTTATACAGTAAGGAGTGCAATGTACCTACAAATGCATTAACCCTATACTTGGCAAAGAATTTTTTTCCTAAAATATTAATAAATTATTGTTTTTCTGTGTTTTTAGGTATGTTTAAATTACAGAAAAAATACAAAAAAAAATATTTAGTTTTTAATTTAGGATTTATTGAATGTATCAAATATGGTACATTGCCAGACTCTTAACAATCTACCTTAGAAAATTTACGTATCATATATACGTAATAAAAATTGGTGCGGGGTCAAAGGACTAACATCAATACATTGTGGATCGTTGCTGATGCATTTGGTGTTAAAATTGATGGAAATTGCCTGCATTGATGGCGATAATTGTTGATTTGGCGTCAAAAATGTTACCGCAGCCCTTTGGCTGCAATCATTTTCGTCGTCTGACAAAAGATGTAAATGTTCCATGAAGATGAAATGAAGAAGGTAAGGTGGTGAGGAACCGTCGTCCAAATATCCTGGGCGAAAACAGTACTGAAGCTCATTCTTACATGAATTTTTTTCGTCCAAATCAGATTTGCCCCTGATTTGAAAACAGACGCTAAGATTTTTTGAGCTCTGTCTTGTTGTTGTTAGTTAAATTAATTTAGCACAGACCTGTTATAGAAAAATAAATGAAAAAAGTGTTTTAAGAAACTCAAAAATATAAAATTTTAAAAATATAATTACACTTCAGAACGTTAGCTATCCGGCAACGTGTCATATTTGATACATTCGAAAAAAACATCGTATAACAAATATTTACTACACTTTTTTGAATTCGAAAACAGATTCTTTGACTAATTGGTATTGTATTCTATGTAAAACAAACTGTAAATGTAGTAAATTAGATCAAAATATAATAAAAATAATATATTCTTATTTTGCCTTGCGCAGACGTTTTCAATCGGTCTGCTATTTTGCATCAAATTATTATTTTAGTGTTATCAATAACACAAAAATATTTTTTGGTGTAATAAGTACAATATTTCTGATCATTCTATATCATTAAAAAACCTAAAGTATGTTCTGGGACTTTTCAATATTTTTCGAAAGTTCTATGTATCAAATTGTACACCATGTCAAGAATAGGGTTAACTTTATTTGCAAAACAAAACAAACATATTAATAAAATTATTGATTAATATGAGAAAACATGTCGTTAAGATCGCGACAGTGCTGCAGAGTTCTCGTGACAATCTAGTGATATTTATATATCTGGGCGCTAATACATCAGAACAATTTAAAAAAATACCATCGCTAAACTTTGTATAGAGGTTTTTACCACATCTTTTATTAAAAAGTATTAAGATTTTTTAGAAGTCTTCATACTTTGGAGAAGAAGGAGGTGTTTCGAGTCGTGGAGGAACGTTATAATTGAAAAACTTTAAATCATCGCTTCTTTGAATCATTTCGTCGTGAAAAAAATTCTTGGTATAACAAAAATCAATTGGAGATCTATTTCGGTTTTGGGGCATGTTCTCCTGATCTTCGCGAAAAGAGGGTTCATGTAATGGCGGTATTATTATCATCCTTCCTACTCTTTCTGTAGACTGTTGATGGTTCAACCTTTGGGAATCATTTTGCACCCTTGGACTGGAGGTCTGAAGTTCGGTTGGATTGGTATTGTTAATAGGGGTGATTTGTTCGATGCCTAATGGGATATCGCTAGAAGAACGACGTTTTTTGTCATCTTTGGGGCATTCGCTATTTTTCCGTTTTGTGATCGTAATCTTTAAATCATCTTTTGATTTTACATTGTATTTAGTTTTAGTTTCTGCTTTATTTTCTCCGTTTTTGTTAGTTTTTTGTTCTGGTTCTGTATGGGTTTTATTTGAAGTTCCTGCTAGAAGCAAAACCGACTGCGATGAATCATTTTGATTTCGACTACTATTTTCTTCCGAGTTTTTGTGTGTTCGATCTTTCCTTTGAAAAAAGGTGCTCCATATTGAACATTTAGTTGGACTATTTTGACAATGAACGTCTTTACAGGACTTTCTTTTTGACTTCTTCCTTTTTTTTAAAATATAAGATTTTTCGTAATGTTGATCTGAGAAGTTTGATGGAAATGGTAATTGGATTTGTGGATCATTACTTTGTAATCTAAGTATTTCTGACATTCTACTATTTCCAGGTACTATATCTCTTGAATTATGTGTAGATTCTGCTTGATTTATGCTAACACTATCATTAATAAGTTTTGATAGTATAGTCGCATTTGAAGTATTCAAATTTAAATTATTACCATGTCCACTTCGACCAGCATTCTTTAAGGATTCTTTCCATCTTTGTAGTTTTTTACTTGGACCACGAGGACTATCACTGTTTTTCCTTTTAGTTCCATGTAATTTCTTAGTTTCATTTTCGTATACTATTCTTTCTACTTCATATACTTCTTCTAAAGGGTCCCTGAAAGTCACTTGTTTCTTTTTTATATTTTTAGTTGTTACAATATCATTTTCACTAGAAAGATCACGAGACTCATGCAAGTTTCGTTCGCCAGTACTTAATGTATTGCTTGTTTTTAGGTATGAACTATACCGCTGAGAAGCATTCAAGTTATGTTGATTAGACTGAAAGTTCATGACATCGCGTTTATTTTGGTGACTTACTCTGTTAATATTCTTATTCCCGTTAGTTTTTAATGAACGTCCGCGTTGCAATTTTTCGTTTTGTTTCGATTTGACATTACTTATAAGTTCTTTAGCGTGGTCGCTTGTTTTCCAATATGAAGCCCAGCATTCTTCTTTCTTGCTCTGCTGTTCTTTTATAATCCTTTTATAATCTGTTATGATTTCAAAAATTTTGAGAAATTCATCGCTTGATGAAAGTTTTTCCGACGAATCAGTATCTGGTGAGGATCGTAGTATTTGTGAAGTCCTTAAACCTGTTGAAATCATGTCTACTGAATGTTTTGTATGCGAATGGGCCAGGGGCCACACTGTAATACTCGTTTCTTTTTTTAAATCTACGGGATTGTAGCAAGATGATGGTCCCTCTAATGGATCATCAAACCAGGTTGGCACTTTTGGAGTTGGCAATGTGTCATTTATGAAATGCCTTGACGAGAATTGTGGAGAAGACTCGGGATCTTCGTTTAATGTATTCGCAGTGTGACCTACAACAAGATATACACATTTGTGAAATTGAATTCGAATGTCAGTCACAACATAACATCTTATTTATAACATATTTGCTTGTAAAGGGTCTCTTATTGCACTAATTTCTGTATCGTGGCCATCTAGAAATGCGTCAGCATTTTCCATTGGCTCACGCATTTCTAGATGGCTATGCCATGATGGTTAGGCTACGCCCTTTCAGCATTTCCCATTGGCTGACGTATTTCTTGTTCACAGATTAACAATGCGCGCGCATCAGCGCTTTTTTTTTGCGCAGCCAATGGGAAATGATGAAAGGGCGTAGCCTAACCATCATGGCATAGCCATCTAGAAATGCGTGAGCCAATGGGAAATGCTGACGCATTTCTAGATGGCCATGCCATGATGGATCAAATTCCGAGTAATAAGTTTTCCCTTCTATCGGCAGTTCCTATGACTGCCAATTTTTTTATTTGAAAATGTCGTCAGAGTTTTGTTTATTTCCTCGCAAATATGTTATAAAACGTCGTATGATATACGTGCGCTTTGATAATTACAGCCTCTGCTAAATTATAGCTCTCGCCTTCGGCTCGAGCTAGCAATAAAGCCTCGGCTGTAATTATCAACTTAGCGCACTTATATCATAATAAATAAATATTGATGGACAATTCACACACAACACCATCTGACCCCAAACTAAGCAAAGCTTGTGTGATGGCGGCCAGATAGCTGATATAGTACTTATATAGTTTTAAATACATACTTATTATACATAGACGTCGTCTAAGTACGTCGCGTTTACAAAGACCTGTGTGTCATCCCCTCCGGCCAATTTGAATTTAAAAATTCACTACTGCAGTTCGTTCTTTAATTCTCCATCTAATCCTTGCTCTTGTGTTTCGATTGATCGCGTAGTCTGCATGAAGTATCTAGGTATTTTAATTGACGAAAATCTATCCTATAGGCAACACATCAAGCATAAGTCAGCACGAACACGAAAACTAATCTATGTGATGAAGAATCTTCGAGACTGTGCCCCTGTGCCACTTTTGAGACAGATCTATCTCGCGCTGTGCCAATCTATAATACAGTACTGTATTGTCGTTTGGGGCAGTGCGGGACAGACCATATTCATGTCGTTAGAGAGAGCGCAAAGAGCACTAATCAAGGTCATTCTCCGCAAGCCTTTTCGATATCCCACCAACTCGCTGTATAAAGAGTTCAAAGTATTACGTGTTCGACAACTCTTTCTGTACAACGCTGCTATAAAAAATCACGCTACCCTAAAGTCACGCGCTGACTACGAGCAGCTCAAGGACAAACGCGCCTTCCCATGTCGAATCCCTGTACCACGAGTTGGATCACAAATCGCGAAGCGTTCCCCTTCGTTCTCCCTCCCACTCATTTATAATAATATTAGTAGAAAACTGAACAAAGATCAACACAACCTCCCGCTGTTCTCATTCAAAAGAAGCATTAGAGACCTTCTACTTACGCTGTCATATGAAGAATCTGAGAGTATTCTCCACGGTATTTTAAGCTAACATTTTATACTTTCACAAACCAAGGTACAGAGATGAGGTACCTAGTATTGTCATGCACCTATATTTTTTACTTCATGTTACAACTGAGAATGCTTAATTAATGTTTTTTTCCTTGCAACTCAGTCTTCAAGCCCAGGAAGATTTGTGCTACTTCGCACCAGGGCCTCAAGATACAAGCTCTGTGCTTAGTTTGAGGCCCGCTATATGTCTTTCTGTACACAAACACTGTTATAATAATTAATTGTCATCCTTTTCTAATATCTTGTGATGTTTTGTGTATGATGTTAACTTTCTGTGTGCAAATAAATTATTTCTTATTTATTTCTTATTTATTTATATAGAAACACACAGACACAGTGCAAACATTTGAATTCATCACACAAATATCTGCACTGGGTGGGGATCGAACCCACGGCCCTCGGCTTCGCAGGCAGAGCTACTAACCACTTAGCCACAAGGCCAGTCTAATAATGTACTAAATAATAGTAAATAATGTACTATTATAACATATTTGCTCGTAAAGGGTCTCTTATTGGACCAATTTCTGTATCGTAATGTATCTTATTACGCACTAGTGCTGTAATGTGTAATGTAAAACGCACGATTTCAAAATGATTCGTCCACAGACTAGGTAGAGAGATATGCTCCGTCTAAAACGAACGGTACCTTTTTAAATCTTAGTAAAGAGTTTTTATGTCAGAAAAGTGTGGTCAACATTTTATGAATAAAATTAACATTGAGAGGTAAAATATAATAAAGAATTATTAAATTCGTTAATTTAATTAATCTAGACCATAAATTACTTGAATTTTTCTGTAACAAAACACAAAAATTTTAATTTACTTTATTATTAATGGCATACGGACTGGTTCTGTGCCATTGCTTAAAAAAAAAAGGCGCCGATGCGCGCGCATTGCTAATCTGTGACCCATAGTGATTACTTACTATGTGCTGTGATCTGTGATCAAGTAAATATTATTCCGCACGTTTTTTTTCGCTGTATTGTTTTTATTTGAAAATGTCGTCAGAGTTTTGTTTTTATTTCCTCGCAAATATGTTATAAAACGTCGTATGACATACGTGCGCTTTGATAATTACAGCCTCTGCTAAATTATAGCTCTCGCCTTCGAGCTAGCAATAAAGCCTCGACTGTAATTATCAACTTAGCGCACTTATATCATAATGTACTATTATAATCTTAGTTACAGTCATGAACGTGTCACAAAATTTGTGTTCGTGTAACACAAATATTATGATACTAACAGTGTCCCGCGGTTTCACCCGCGTAGATCTACTTATTAGTATGTAATATAGTTTCACAAAATATACGCACCGTTCCTATCACCTTCATATCTTGTCGGTGATGGTAATACTACCATTGCAGTCGAATGAGATAATAAGGTTTCACGTGGTTTCATAGACTGGTCCGTATCTTCAAAGCCGAGTTGAACCAAATTAAGACCTGAAAAACAATTCAAACATAAGAAACAATTTGAATTAACGCCCATTATGATCCTATAGTTATAACTTTCGATTATGACTTATTTATATTCTTCAGGTTAAAGAGAGCTGTTGTCAAAATTATTATGCGAGAATTTAAATTCTAAGGATTTTTTTTTAATCCTTCAAATCTTTATTGAATTCTAGGCATTAACCCTTCACGTGCTTTACGCAACGCATAGTTACGTAAGCAAAGCTCTACATTGGAAGACGGATTGTGACATGTCTACGTCTTAACACGTTATAATGTCGGTACTAACCTGTTCGGAATTTCAATAACGCGAAATTTACCGCTAAAACAACAGCTTCATTTGGCCTAAAAAAATAAAAAATACGAATGCTACTACGCCATTTCTGTCGCGATCGTCCGACGCCATTTTGCCCCACGACAAAGAAAATTTTTTGAAACCAGAAAATGTGAAAACGATTTGTATTTTATTGTAATCCACTAAAAAACTATGGCGAACGTGCTAAATTATATGTGTGTTGTGTTCTATTATTAGTGAAAAAGCGTAATAACATTGAAGTGCTGTGAAATCCAAAACTTTTTTATAACGAGCGTAAAATGTAAACTTTACATTTTGTGACAGGATTAATTAATGTAGTAAGTACCTAGAAAATAATATAATAGTAAACTACATTTCAAGGGCTTTCTGGTGATATATAAATGTAGGATGTAGGTATATTATTGTGAATATATACTAAGAATATGTGATAATGATCTAGCCGGCACGCACGGACCGTTCCGCGAGTTTTCGTCAAACGCGTGAATGGTTAAGAAATACAATCTATCTTTACTTTAAATTAGCGAATTATAAATCAATCTTTATAAATACCTTTTATATCCTCTGAATCATCACAACTGAACGTCGATCGTGAATATGGAGACATTTCTATTAAACAATCAAAAGATTCACCTTCAGATTGAAATTCTTGTTTTAGATATGGTATGAACAATTCTGGAACGTCTGATTGTGGAATGCATAGTTTTCGCTCATCCATTGGGGTTGTTGTTAATTCTGGTTCGTCTGTTTCCATTTCATCTATTGGAGTTGTGGTTGATTCTGGCTCGTTTGAATATATTGTTTCGTCTGTTGGGATTGTAATTAATTTTGCCTCGTTTGATTCTATTTCACATTTTAGGATTTCAGTTAATTCTAACTTGTTTGATTCTATTTCATCTGTTGTGGTTGTTGTTAATTCTGGTTCGTCTATTTCCATTTCATCTATTGGAGTTGTGGCTAATTCTGGCTCGTTTGATTCTGTTGTTTCGCCTGTTGGGATTGTAATTAATTCTACTTGGTTTGATTCTATTTCATCTGTTGGGTTTGTTGCTATTTCTGATGTTTCAATATTATCTATTGGAGTTGTGGCTAATTCTCCCTTGTTTGATTTATTTCCATCTGTTGGGGTTGTTGTTAATTCTAGCTCGTTTAATTCTATTTCATATGTTGGGATTATTTCTGGGTCAATTGAATTGGTTTTATTTAAATCCGATTTGCTTATTTGTGATGGCGGCGTTGCTTGGTGTTCTCGTTTGTCCAGTTTTTCTTGTTCTGATTCATCTAATTGTTCCTTGTCTATCCCTACTACGTCTAATGGCGTATTAGGCGTGTTAATTTTCTCATTTTGACAGATGAAGCTTGGTGAAAATGGTTCAGTCTCCTCGTCATCACTATCAGTAATTTCGTATACTTCATGTGGAGATGCAACAGTAGACGAAATATATATTACTTCATCATCGAGATCCTCAGATATATCTGTGAACAAAATTATATTTTCAAAATCTCAGGACAGTCTCGAATGAACTTACGTTCATCAGTGCCAAGCAATTATTTCTGTTTAGGACATGTGTTTGAAGTATTCCTGTATATCGTCTTACCGTTCCTCGCAGGTGGGAGATGCAAGGAGTAATCTTGGGTGTCTTCCTCGTCAATTGGAATTACAGGAAAACCTGAAAGATATATAATAAATAGGTACAACATATATAATAATAGCACACACAATAAAAAAGCAAATATGCCAAGTCCGCAAGTTACACAGGTTAGAAAATCCCATTGACCACTAATATTTATCTCACTCTGATCAGTAAAACTGGTATTATATCCCATCATTTTCCATCTTGATGTACAATTTCTTGATGATTACGGATGTTTGTTCCGTATTTAGGAATGTCTATGTATCACTTTTTTGGTTAATGCCTGAAAGGTACACCGATTCGATTTACCTCAAAAAAATTTACAAAATTTTGGCACGCGCAAGCTCCATGCAAACGTTTAGAAGATAAAGATAATAAAGATAATTTTACTGAACTAATTTTGAGTTACAAAAAATCATGTGGCTCTTCCTTTTGCATTAGTGTAAATACTGTGGCGCAAAAGGCAGCGTCTTCCATTATTCGACTTAACTATGATGTTCAACAAACTGTTAATTTTACGTTTATAATTAGAAAATTTAGAAAAAAGCAAACTAATCATTCATTGACAATAAATAACACTGTTAAAAGCCAAAATTAATTAACAAATAAAACTTATTGAATAAGAATAATTAAGAATACGGTAATTATTTTAATAGCAGCTATGGTAAACTTACCGTTGTTAGGTGTTGGTTGTGGGATAGTTTCTAACAGCAAAGTATCTTCATCGAAGAGTTGAGGACCGTCAGATTGCCTTTCTGTTAAAGAAAAAAAGCTTTAATACTCATAAATTCCATTTTATTCATGCCTGTGGCTATACGTGCCAACGTACTATTTTATTTACTTAGTTAAATCAAGATATCATAAAAGATTCATTTTAGAACTTAAAGTTTCATTAATAATGTTTTATGAATGCGATATATTTATGTACGTATTAATACAGAGCTACCTAGTAGTAGTCCCCAATACAACTAACAAAAAAATTACTGACACATACAAATGTAAAACTCTGTGGGTGGGGGTGCCTTCATTGCAATGTGTTCGACAAACTTTTTAATAGAAATCTTTCGGCGCTGCTGCGTTTTCGAAAGAATTGATATCGACAATTTCGGGGTGGTGGACACTCCATACACAACATGATTTTTGTTGGAGACACAATTTTTCCTGTAAAAAAATATTTGAATGAGTGGCGGTTTCTATAAAAGATAAAACCTGATTTTCTTATTAAATTAAAAACAAAAATAGGTACTAAGTATCTCGATCAGATTAGCTTTCAAACAGAAAAACGTAATCAAAATCGTGCAAGATCGTATATAACTTCCGTCTGCACGTCGTAAAAAATACTAATGTTGATCAAAATTGCTCACCATGATCTTGATTGACTTCCATAGAAGAGGATGATGATGGGAATAACAGTAGTCTCTCTTCCTCGTCGTCTATTTTCGTGCCGAGTAATTTTATTACGATGCCCTCTGAAAATAAATTGAATGAATTAAAACACCGGCAAAAGGACATTATGATCGTAATCATCATAGGTCATACATCTATAGGTACCACAGTTTTAAAATCATACAGTTGGGAACCGATGTAGGTAGGTACTCGTACTTGCACAGGGATTTGGCTACTGATGCTGATCGCAATCCGATGGACTCAAATTCGGAATGACAATCCTTATTTCTATTATTCTAAACAGATAAGAGACCCGCCATTCTACCGCCTAACTAAATCGGCTTTAGCTTTGCTATTGCTGTATCTATCTGCTCAAGCGAAAAGAAAAGAGAGGGCAACATCAAAGCTAAGACAGTATTAGTTAGGCAGTAGACCCACCTTTCGATCTTGCTTTCGGAAGGTTTGATTCCGTAGTGAGAATAACATGTGTGAGATCCGATTGCGTTGTGCATCGGGGTTCAAAAGGCGACGCGGCGGGCGGTCACGATCATTATCTCCCATTTTTACGGACCTGGCCAAAGGGCCTAAAATTACATTTTTAGGGCCATACGACATGCGACTCAGTTCACAGCGGTCAGTGCGCGGGAGGGAGTGAGTTTTTGCTGGCCATTAACATGCCAAAAAATGTTCAGTACCTAAGTCACGTCCTTCCTTTGAAGTCATTGTTATCTCAAATTTCGCTTAGCGCGTTCAAACGCTCTGTGGCAACAGTTTGCTGTCAGTGTGTAACGTAAAATGCATACCTATTCATACAATTTCCCTGCGACATTGTAATAATATTTATCGTATTATGATAAATCAACTGATTATGAGTATGTAAACAGTATGACACTATTACTGAAGTCAGTAATTTATTTAATAATCAGAAGTATTAGTGGACACTTATTCACAAAATAAATATGAATAACAATAGTAAGTATCAACACGCGCTCTCTTGATGGCGAAGCCTGAATGTTATGGTTTTGGATTTTGGATATGCTTTCAATAGTTTCAATATCATTCCAAAATACTCTCTCTATGCTAAAGGCAATCGAGGCCGTTTGAGGCAAAGTGCCTGCAAAAGGGTTACTTAAAAAAATACGAAAAAGTGTAAAATTTGTTAAACATACTTATACAATATTTTTATCAACTACAACTTTAATAGACTAGCCTCGTGGCATAGTGGGTGGTAACTCTGCCTGCGAATCCGAGGGTCGTGGGTTCGATTCCAACCCAGTGCAAATATTTGTGTGATGAATTCAAATATTTGTACTGTGTCTGGGTGTTTCTATGTACAAGTATATATTTACAACTACACATATAAATATTATATCAACTATTTGGCCGCCATATTACAAGCTTTGCTTAGTTTGGGGTCAGATGGTTTGTGTGTGAATAGTCCACCCGTTTATATATATTTTTTAATTAATATCTATTAGTCGGGTAAATTAAATAAATATTGGTAATGACACATCTAACCCCAAACTAAGCAATGTTTGTACTGCTATGGGACGTAGATAGCTGATATAATACTTATGTAATTGTAAAAACATACTTATTATAGACGTACATATGTACACGGTAAGATGTATGGGAGAAGATACTCACCGCTGCTCGTAGTCGGTTGTGGCACGGAGTATGTCTCGGTATCTTCAAGTTCTATATCAGAAGCCACTGTAGACAAGTAATTGACAATATTAAAATATAGATAACCAAATACCTATGAGTCGATAAATTTCAAACTTGGGCATCTTGATAATTCGATAAATATTTAGGCCATTTATAACGAAAAAAATAGCTTATGTAATAATAATGCCAGACTACAATCGAACAATGTTCCAAATTCAAACTTAATCCGTTCAGCCGTTCCGACTTTCGACATGATTGTCTAAAAAAACATCAAAATTTCCACGTTTGTAATATTAGTAGGATTGGGTTTAAATTGTTTTTTGATTCTCTTTATGAGTTAAACTACTTACTGAGTTCTTGTGTCAATTCTCTGTCAGGTGAAGGCGGTGAAGACGCCAGTAGTGCATCTTCGTCGAGATTATCGTCCCCGCTGAGTATTCTTATCAACGCCCTCCCTGAAAGAATAAGGAAGCAATTAATCATTTAATGGAAACCCGAGGTTTGACTCCATTTTTGTGATAAGAACGTCTATGCTGCGAAATGCATTGCCCGAGTGAGGTTTCCCGATGGTTACAATCTTGGGAGAGTAAATCGGTTTCTTCTAGGTAATCACGTTCCATTGTAGACCGCATCGTCTCAATGCCGGCCAAGTGTATGAGTAAGCCTATAATAGTTGAAAAAAATGATACTTACTAGAGTAGCCGCCGGGCCCGGGGGCTGGCGAGGGTGGCGGAGAGCGCAAGATATCATCCTCATCAGATATTTCGCGTATACCCGCGCGCTCCTCCGCTTGAATCCGTCCTGTGACAAAGTAACAGTTATGAGGTAACTCTTTGCAACTACCGCATTGTTAAAGGCAGTTCATCGGTTTATGACAAATCTCTCGTGTTTGATGGAAGATTTTGCAGTTCCATTTTAGGTAGTCGATACTCTAAAACACAGTCCCATTAAATTTCAAACTCATTTCATTGTGATTATATTCAAATAATTTCATTAAATATAACTAGTACTCCAGTCCCATTCATCATATAGCCCGCCGCTTTGTCTAAGTTTACAAAAGTAGAACTTTAGTTTTATATTACTTCGAGGGTTACTCGCATAATATAGTCGATACTTATTCTTAGAGATGAAACGGATAGTGAATTGGCTGGATACCAGATATTCGACAAGCTACGAGGCCGAATATTCAGCTACCGGATATTCGGCACTTTCATCGGAACTATTTGGGACTACTCGGGGGCGTTCAAGTGCTATTGCGTGTGTCAGTTTGGGTTTGTTTCTCAGTTCGTTAAGTTAGTTTGTTTTTTTATATTTACACATGTCGTCGTGGTTTTATGATGTCATTATTAAAAAACGATTCCCAATAAGATATTTTTATTGGCATAAATTGAATACATACATTACTATATTATGTTATAATAAAATAAGTTACATTTATGGCCTCGTCAGATTTACAATTAATAACTCCATTAATTTGTACTGTGAGTACTCTTGAAATACTCACATCAAGAGACTTATTAATCACATCAATTGTTTTGAAATACATAGGTACATTAATTTTTGATCGTCATGTATTATTCCAAATGTATGGAATTTATGTATTAAATATAATACATAAATTCCATACATTTGGAATAATCACTTCGGTTATAAAAGCTGTATAAGGGCTTTCGGTGGAAAAAATATGTAACATAACATTTAAAAAAAATTAACATAAATTACCAGCGTAATCTTCGTCAATGGATGTTTTATACAATAATAATTATAATCAAATTGATAAAATGTAAACCTAAGAAAATGAATAAATGAGTGAATTATAATCATAGATAGGTACTCATTTTTCGTTAATAAAACAAACTACTATTTTATAGTCATCGTATTTGTTTTTCATATATTCTGCTACTTTATACAAGGTTTTTGACAGAAGCAGATTTCTTACATTTTGATAGAACGCATTGTCTGATGCACAATCTTTTATACAATTTGGCAGTTTATTATAGAGTTGCTGACCTATCACAATAGGATTTTTGTAAACAAGTGCAACCTATGCTTCACATGTAACAAATTATTTTTATGTCGAAAGTTTAAATGTGTGTAATCATCACGAGTCTGATAAAGATGAAGATTTGATCGAGCATATTTTATTACTTCATAAATGTATACCGATACTGAAGTCAAAATAACCAGACTCTTAAAAAGTTCTCGGCATGATTCTCTATATTTTGCTTGTACTAAAACCCTTATGGCACGTTTTTGCTTTTTCAGGATGCGCTCATTATCAGTAGAATATGGCAATATTTCGATTCAAATAATGACGATAACAAGTACGCGGCCTCTTTGTTGTGTCAGGTTCAAATTTCTCGAGGCGGTGAAGGAAAAGGGGTGAAGGTAAGTTTAAGAGGAAATTTTTTTTAAATTGTACTATCCGGCCGGATAGGAAAACAAGGCTGGATAGCCCGGATACCGAATACCGAATAGTTACCGGATATCCGTTTCATCTCTAATTATTATTATCACCTAGCCCTAGTCAAGTAAAAATATATATTTTGCACTCACCCATAATACGAGTCCTCGGTCCACTCGCAGGCGAGATCGTGCCTGCCAGAATGAACGACTAACTGGCACTAAATCTTCAACAGCAACTAAAACAATAAAAAGTTGATTCAAAATCCAAAAGTTAAACATGTACTTCAAAAAAACCCTTTTTTATTTTCCTGTTCATCTTTGTTTATCTGCCTATGTGTTTTTGTGTACATATGTGTATTTGGATGGCTATATATTTTATATGTGAAGGAAAACATCGTGTGAGGAAACGTTTTAGTAGTGGTAGGACTCTTGGCAGAGTCCGAATGGGGAAGGACCACACCTTTGCCAGCTATTCTACCGCCAAGCAGTAATGTGCAAACATTACTGTGTTCCGGTTTGAAGGGCAATGTTTCCAGAGAAATTACTGGGCTTAGAGATATAACAACTTAGATCTCTGGGTGATGAGCGCAGTGCAGTGCTAGGTAATGATTTGGATTCTTCATGATCCAATAGCTGCATGTCGCTGTGCTGTTATGTGGCAGGCATGTTGCTTACCATCAGGCACATGACCCGATCGTCTCGTCACTCTTTATTAAAAAAAAAAAACCGACCTGTGCCTTGCCTTGGCTCTCTCCTTGCGAGAGAAGGCCCTGAATCCCAGCAGTGGGAACATTTAGTGGACTGCTTATCAATGGACCTACGACACCTACGTTTCACCTCGTCTTAATAAGTAATAGAGGGCATCTTAGACAAGGTCTCAAATGTGCCACGATGACCCTAATCCCATAATATTATAATTAACACTGATAAATTAATATTTCTAGTCTTTACAACTGTATTACAAGCATCCTCCTACCATAATTACAATCTGACTCATGTGGGTCGCGAATGTCGCGTGTTTATGATAAGGAACTGTTTGTTGGTACAAATTAAAAATACCTATCGAAAACAAATATCGTAAGTTTATAGTTAACAGAATTATATGAAACAAACATAATATGCCCATATTAAAGGTACAAGTTCGCGCGGAGACCGCGACAGGCACTTGACACTATGGAATTGTATGGACGCCAGTTCGCGCCGAGACCGCGACCGCGACCTGTCTCGGTCTCCTGTCGCGGTCTCGTGTCGCGGTCTCCGCGCGAACTTGTACCTTAAGTATACATGTTATGTATATTTAAACAAACAATGCTTGTTTTACAACTTTTGTTAAAACCCAATCACATATCCCATTTTTTTTAAGTTTTTGTTGTCGTCTGCACGTTAGCACTGTTCAGCTCTATATTCGTGTCAGCCCTTATTTTATTGAGCGTTAAAGCACAGTCTATTAAATCACATTTCTATAGACTGCGGTTAAAGAGTGCGCGCGCTCTTGTCTTATTTAGACCGGGCTAATTAATACACTTTTTTATTTTGTGTGGGAAAAAAATATACGATTTTTTAAAAACTATAGAACAACATTAGACATTTTTAATGTCCTTGGCATGCATTACAAGAATGCATGTTAGGGCTCTCCCGCACAAAACCACGAATTCGCGTCGCATCGGACATATCTCCGAATAGGTACGCATAATAGCCCAGAAACTTTGTCGCCTGAAAGTATGGAGTAGTACCTATGCGTTAAATCCGATAGTCCTGATTTTTTTCCAGACTTGTTTATCATGTTGGTCTAATGATTAATCCAAGTTTGTGACCTCGACCGCCGAACGCAACTTTGTCATAAATTGGTTTATTTTTCAAACTTTGGCGATTATAACCCTAAACGAATAGTTTTTGAAAAAACTTTCTTATGGCGTTTATAAAGTAGACTAAATTTGCTACAATATGATACTAGAATTGTCTCTGTGCACCAATAGTTTCTGAGAATAAGTCTTTCAAATTTTCATTTATTTTTTCGAATTTCGCATTTTTTTGCAATATTTTAAGTCCTACTTGACCACTTACTGCTCTTTTTAACACCCGACCAAAAGAAGGGGTTTTATAAGTTTGACGTCGATGTCTGTATGCCGGTCAGACAGACAGACATACAGGTCTGTCTCTCTGTGTGTATGTCTGTTTGTGGCACCGTAGAGCTCAAACGGATGGGCCGATTTCGATGAAGGTTAATTTATATGTTGATGTTTTAGCTATTTTTGGCTAATATCGATTCAGGATGGCCACCTCCACAAAATGGCGGACCAAATATTTCATCTCAATCTTCATGTAATTTACTCATGATTTGAACAAATAAATTTTCTTTTATCTTCAAATGAAGATATGCTCATTTTAAAATAATTAAAAAAAATATCTTCTATTCTCAACCCATAATACTTGCGAGTAAAATTGTTCCCATCAGCATTTATAATTGTAATATGTGTATGAAACCAAAATCTTTTTTTCTTTCTTATCTACTCAACAATAACGGCAGTACAACAATCTTTTTGTATTCTATGTTACGCTTCCGAAAAACACGACTGACTACCGTTGAAGGAATCACGATCAGAAAGTCTAAGTAGCACAACGTCAAACAAAGCGAAAAGTCTAGTGAGCAATCTGCCTAGTTAGCTAATCGCCCATGTAGCAAAACGTCTAACTATCATCAGGTCTATGTAACAAAACGTCTATTTAGGAAGTCGTTAGTTTTTCATTATGTACACTTAAGATCATAATTAGTAAAAGTCGTATAAAAACTATATTTTTTTTATTTGAAATAAACTAAAATAATCTTCTTCAACACAACAAACAAAAGTAAACAAACAAAAGATAAAGTCTTCCTAAACATATTTTTTTAAATTACGCACCTAATATTCTTTTGATATGGCCAATGTTTATCAAGAATTCAAATGGGCTAACTTTTTGACCTTCAAGCTTATGCAGTTCTCTTTTATATTTGGCGTTAAACATTATATCGATCTTTTTCCTCTTATTTCCTTCAAATAAAATATTCTTGTATTTACGATCTTGCCAAAGGGCTTCTTTTCTAAGGGTTTTGAGGAATAGCAGAAAGGTTGGTTTTGATTTTATATTAGTATTCAGCCGCCTGTGCCATCCTTCGAGAGCGTTGTTTGTGCGAAAATTATAATAGCTAGGACAACTTATTATATCTGCCAATGATTGTAGCCATTGTCTTTCAAAGTAATGTAAAAAAATATTCATTTCCTCACTTTTGATGGCATTGTCAACAATGCTTGTCCAACATTCTCTAATGTGTTGAGAAGGTAGCAGAGGTAAATTTGAACATACTCTGACAGTTTCTCGGCACTCTCTGTTTTCAGTAAGACCCAACGTTGAAGCTTTTTTCCAAACGGCCTTATTAAGATGATAGTAACAGCCAGTTATTTGAGTGTTCGGAAAAGCTTTTTTTATTCCATTGATAAGCGCCATCTCATAATCGCATTTAATGACCGACATGTCCATGTTAAAATGCTGCTTGATTAGGTCAAAGAGGCGTTCGTACGTATCTTGCGTTTTGTTAGGAAGCAATGCATATATAACTCCCATAATACAAGTTGTTTCATCACAACTATTAATATCAACGTGAATTGATAAGAGCTCATAGAATGGCTTGGGTGTAGCTTTGAATGTTGCATCAATAAAAAACATTTTTCCTTTCAAAGTTTCAATGCATTTTCTACTTATAGGTGTTGAAAAAATTAAGATTTTATTATTATTACAACCATCTTCACAAACAAGGAATTTATCGGCCAGAATTTCAGGAATTTTAACATCATTTAAGTTTTTGTACTCAGTTTTTGAAACATTGAAATATGTACGACGGGCCCTGAACAATGTATCTTTCTTTGAGTTAAAATCAGGTACCTGTTCAATTTCATCCACTTTTCCGAATTCTTTTTCAAATATTTTCTGAACAGGCTTTGCGTGTTGGCAAACTAATTTCTTGCATTTATCCATTACTATGTCCGTTCTATTTTTATCAAAATTAGCTTTACAGGTATGTTCTTTCAACTGACGAATTATCTTATTTTCATCTTTATTAATAGTAACAGATGCACTACACTCGTTACGCTGGGAGCATCTCCATAGAGTCGACCCTCCTTTATTCGTTAAATTTAAATTGTACCTATGACCACTCAACAACAGCACACGCCTTTTCTTTTGACTTTCGATTAAAGTAAATGTTTGTTTTTCATCCATTTTTAGAATTCGGAAGTCAGATCACCATATAATATTGAACACGATCACTTATATGTAGCCAGGTTATGAATGGCAGTAGTAATCGATACCGGAATCATGAGTACCTAATGTCAATCAAATATCACACTTGACAATAAGTGTCGCTACTAAAAAGATTACATGCCAACAGAAAACAAATCAAGGAGTTTGCATGTATGTAATACTTGCCCTCACATGGTATTATAATGATATTTATTTTTGTGGTTAAGTGTCCAGGCATTTTAAGAAATTGACGACTTCCTAAATAGACGTTTTGTTACATAGACCTGATGATAGTTAGACGTTTTGCTACATGGGCGATTAGCTAACTAGGCAGATTGCTCACTAGACTTTTCGCTTTGTTTGACGTTGTGCTACTTAGACTTTCTGATCGTGATTCCACGAAACGATGTCGCTCTTTCGAGCTACGAGCAGCAGCATAATATGTAAAGTGGGATTAGACTATGCAGATGCTCTTCGAAATGTATTCGAATAAAAACCGATAAACTCCAACTTTGCGGCGAAGCTCAAGACTTCGAAATCTTTCATAATAAGTATAAGTCTGATTCCCACCTAGGGCAATGTCTTATTTTTTAACTATTACAGGTTACACTTGACCACCATCTCGACTGATGTTCGGCGATGATGCGGTCTACGATGGAGCATGCTTACCTAAAAAAACCGATTTCATGCCTAGATTATACATTAACAGTTGCAATAAATTTGACATGTTTTAAACCAAATCGATGATGATTCCACTCATACCTTGCATCTTAAAAATACTTCATTGGCATCAACATTAAATGGACAAAATAAGTTTTAAGCTCTCGCATTTCAAATAATATCATTATACAATGTAAACGTTGTACAGGTCTTATCTGTGAGTCACCACGGGTCCTTGACTTTTGTGCAGCCGGCGATTTATCGTAAAAATATACCAGCGGTGCCAGTCCAGTCGACAGCGTAATTATACCGGTTAAGTATAAAAGTTTTTTGCGTCTTCAAAAACGGACAAGGTTCTCAATGCGAATTCTGGAGTGAAGCTACCGATACGGGGAAGCAATTCGGCTTCCCTGAAGGGGGATTCCCTTCAGGGAAACCGAAGACAACTGAAACAGTCTCCCTGGATATCTCGAAGGCTTTCGACAGGGTTTGGCATGATGTTTTTATTACCAAGCTTTCTAGATAATCATCATTTCATATTTTAATTTTTTAAGTTTTTCATCTTTTTCTTGACATTCCTTTGTTGTAACATATTTATTATTGACCTCGTATTTACCATAAAACGTAAAACTTTAATTTCTACAATAATTTCCAACAGGAGTGTACAATGAGGTACACTCCAGGTGGAAAAGGTCCAAGTTCCATCTAGCGACAGTGAAAGCTGTCAGTTGTGCAGGTTGTGCTACATATTTTGCTATGTTCATGTAAAACATTGTGAATAGGTAGGTACTACTTTCACTTTAATAAATTAAATTTCAAGGGGCTACCAAGGCCAGAGGCCTTATCACTATTGATATAAACTATTGGTTTATATCGAAGCTTATCACCCTAAACGAGTGCCTTGTGCTCATTTGCGCGACTAGGACAGTTTGATGCCTGCGTTCGTATGATTAGTGAGAGCACAATACCTATACATTTGCAAAAGAAAGAGCATACATATATTGGATTTCATACATACGTCGGGCTTTAAACCGGCCACTGTTCGGTATAGATTCGAAATGTAGAGTAAGGCTAATATGCAGTTAAAGGTGACAATACCAATAACTCTATACTAATCCAATTGTATTCCTACGTTGTTTCCATATAGACCAAGAGCCCATGCACCCCAGACCTTCGTTATTTTATAAAAGCTGAACGTTTGTCAGAGTATGCTCCCAACACAGTTAAGAACGATGAAGTTTGGATCATCCTGGCTTTGGCAGATAAACGGTACTAAAGGTGTACCGATCTAAATTTGTCAAATTATAAAGTCTGATATTTTGGTAATACCTTCAGAATATTATTAAAAATCACACCAATAATTTCCAGACACTTAACATCGTGGCAAACACTTGCCAGACACCCATGTTGTGTTAATGTCGAAGCAATTATAATTCTACTTGCGTCATAATATGCGCACTGATTTTTAAACATAATATTTGGGTAACAATTAGCAGCCTAATTATCATAAGCAGCCCACTAAAAGTTCCCACTGCTGGGACTTGGGGCCTTAGTACCATTTATTTGCCAAAGCCAGGATGACCCAAACTTCATAATGGTCCATCGTTCTTACCTGTGTTAGGAGCATGCGCTGACAAGTTTTCAGCTTTTATAAAATAACGAAGGTCTGGGGTTCACGGGCTCTTGTTCTAATATATTTATACATGATAAACATAACGTGATTAAGTAAGACAGAGTCACTAACGTAAGTGAGATAATGGCGGGAGCGGCGACGGTTTTCCGCGACGACGCCATCTTGTACATAACCCTGAGACAGTGATTCCTGCGTACTGCGCAGAGTCAAAAGTGCAATCCACACCAATATAAAAAAAAAGATCTCGTTTTATTGAATAAACTTAGCACAGTCAGTATTTATTTGTCGTTATCCACCAAATATGTTATAATAAGCTGTAAATGTTTATATAGTATATATATAGCAGGCAACTCTTAGATGATAATACCCTGATAACCGATGCATTGTATTTATCTTATCAACCACTTACCAAGAAAGACTATCTACTTATATATGATTATAGTACAACAACAACCGATGTTGTGATGCTTAAGTACCTAACAGTTAAAAATATTTAGTGATTTTCTTTACACCAGCATAATAAAAATAAACTGGCCAAGTGCGAGTTGGACTCGCCCATGAAGGGTTCCGTTGCAGCAAGTAACATAATATACATAGTACACATAGTTCTTGTAGTTCGTTGTAACTTTGATCGAAGTTTTAATTATAGTGTATTTATTTATGACGTACAAAAAGAAAACTACTCATCAGATCGAGTTCAAACCAATTTTGGTTGGTAGTTTGCATGGTAATGTACATCATATATTTTTTTTAGTTTTTTCATTCTCTTACTTTAGAAGTTAGAAGGGGGGGGGGGGCACACATTTTACCACTTTGGAAGTGTCTCTCGCGCAAATTATTCAGTGTAGACAAAAACTATATTAGAAACCTCAACATCATTTTTGAAGACCTATCGATAAACACCCCACACGTGTAGGTTTGATGGAAAAAAAATTTTTGAGTTTCAGTTCTCAGTATGGGGGGCAACCCAAATTTTTTTTTTTCCATTTTTTTTGTAAAAATCTTAATGCGGTTCAGAGAATACATCTACTTACCAAGTTTCAACAGTGTGGTTCTCATAGTTTCAGCAAAAAGTGGCTGTGACACACGGACGGACAGACAGACAGACAGACATGACGAATCTATAAAGGTTCCGTTTTTACGTTTTACGGAACCCTAAAAACAATTAAAATAGATATGTGTATAGTTTAAAATCAATTGAAAAATCTAGTGAAAGAGTTTAAAAAATTGTAATAGAGGGTACCCTCCAAGCCAACGACAATGCGAACATGTAGATTACGCGGTGTATGGGTACTGGTGCAACTGTGGTGTATTGAGAATCTAGGGGGTAGGCATGGCGGCTGTAGGCTGCGGTGGCAGAGGACCGCGTGTAATATGGCACGGCCTGAACGGGGTCGCTACTCTAAGATTACGAACGCGGTGGGTCTGCAGGGGAAGAGAAGTGCCGGTACTTCGGTGCGCCGCCGCAATAAATGTGGTACCGCTAGTCCAGCTCAAATTTTTCAATTGATTTAGAACTATATTTTTTTTTATTGTTTTTTTTTATATTCTCCAGCGGGATCACAAACTTCAACCGTCGCAAATTACAAAGGGAGTTTAGATACGAGGGCGTCTGGCACCAACTTACTGGTTGGTCCCTGAGGTGGTCACGGCTTATCTTGGATTCAGGTGAGCAGGTAACGGAGATGTTCGCCAAAGGAGGGCCTGGAGACTGGAAATCTTGCATTTTTCCGCGACGGGCTGCCGTAAGCAGCAAAAGTGGAACGTCGTGGAGGTTTAAGTTCGTATTGAGGGCATCATGTCCGTCCATGATGTCGAGTCCGACACTCCGACATCTCCACCAGGCGAACGGGAGGTCTACCGCCGAACGAAAAATGTCATCGCTTTGATGTTTCTCTCTCTTTTCTTTTCGCTTGAAATGATAGAGACAGCATTAGCAAAGCGATAGCCGATTAATTAGGCGGTAGAAGCGCGGGTATGTGTATAAAATGCATTTCCTCCACATACAAAAAGGCCAGTAGCCCACTCTCACATGTGTTCGCGTTAAACTATTCCGCTCTCCGGCATTTATTTTTAACTTTTTACCTAGTACTTAACCTAACTCTGAACTTCATGGTTAGTAAAATAGTTCCAAGTCTTTTCAGTGCTTCTTTTTAGTAGACACCAAAATATATTAAACTCTCCTTTAGCAATATTTCAAATACACAGTTACACACATACATATGGTATTATACCCCTTTGAGATCTAAGTAAAGCTAACGCTTTACATAGTACACAATACACATCCTTCCTACTTAATGTTGAGATAACATTCCAGATAAGTATTAAAGCCGGGTCACACAGAGGCGATCCGATAGCGATAGCGATCCGATAGCGAGACGATATTTTTTGTAATGTTCGAAGTTGTATGCAACCTGATACATAGCAAGCGGGCGCGATCCCATACTCGGTATCCGATCGCTATCGCTACCAGATCGCCTGTGTATGACCCGGCCTTCTTAGAGTTTGTAGCCATAAATTCTTTAACTCTAATTAGTCATTAACTTTCTAATTCAAATCTTTCTGTCTAATTATTCAACTATCTTCAATATATTTCAAACAGTTAGGTTTTTAGGCTTTGAAAGGTTCGTCCATGAAACATATTTTCTTACTTCATGCTGGCGCACCATTAAGAGAAAATAGGTTTTAGGTGCTAGGTATGTTAATAGCCGTTATGGCTGGGACGTGGGTTTTTTACAATCCTTGGGTCGTAGGTTCAAATCTCACCCATGCTGTACTCCAAGTGCAGTATGCTGAGTGCGAGTTTTGTCGACAACAAAACGCGTTCTACTGTGAACGCGTAAACATAACATTTGTATGAAGAAATCCGACGCCGCTAGACGCGCTAGAAATGTCTTCATACAAAAGACATCTTTACGCGCTCATGGTAGAACGCGTTTTGCTGTCGACAAATCTCGCACTCAGCATACTGATGTATGTACAAGTTATTCGCCACAACTAACTTTAACGGCGAAGGAAAACATCCTGAGGAACCCCAAATATTTATGTATTCCAAGAAAGTTATCTGTTCCGGCTAAGAAAACAATAAAATTGCTGGAGTTTGAGAAAAAGATAAGACGAATTTTAATATAAAATCCATGAACACGAGAGAGCTAGACATAGACTAAGTAGAGAGAAGCTGCTAGACTCACTAACTATACACACACTGACTTGAGCTGTGTTTTTCATGGAACTAAAAGACTACAAAATAAAGCGAGGGAATATTTAAACTCGGAACAAAAACTCTTTTGAAATGCCTCGGCCCGCACTTTATTTCAACACATATTTTTTTGACGTGATAACGTCTTATAATTCGATGAAGCCGGCTGCACGCCCACAAAACATGACGTCATGTACCGTTACCGTCGGTCGTTACCGTCGGTCGTTACCGTCGGTCGTTACCGTCGGTCGTTACCGTCGGTCGTTACCGTCGGTCGTTACCTCGCCGCATGTTTGTTACAGTTGTATTAATTATTTCGACCAGTAGTTCCAGCGGGGATGTAGCTCAGTGGTAGAGCGTTCGCTTTGCATGTGAAATGCCCCGGGTTCGATCCCCGGCATCTAAAAGCTTTTTTGCATTGTTTTTTGCATTGTTTTGATTGAAAATTACTAAATTCTACTGATTACTTTTTACATACAAATCTATTAAACAAATGAAATTAAAATTTTCTTTTGAAAAATGCTACCATTCCATCAGTATTTTCTTAAGACGTTGTCACGTTCTATCGTCAGTAAACCGACTTTACAGACAAACATTTTTTTTAATAGCTCTCTTAATTCACCCCCTCTGGGGATGCCAAAGTTCCAAAGTTAAGGAAAGGGCCTTAAATTCATCTAAGTTACCTATAAAAATAATAAACGCAAAATAAGCTTTGTAACGAGCCTAGTTGTTGGGTTTCCCGATTAAATGAAAAATAATACAAAGTGTTTAAATTGTATTCAGTGACAATAGGTAGGTATTAAGAAATAAAATAAGTTTGTAATTGTGCTACTAATGTTCTAAAATATCAGTAATTGTCTGCTGCACTGGAATAAATATGACATGATGTACCTAAACTAAAAAACTCTACACGTAGCGTAGGGATCAATTTTATTTTACTTAACTAGAATTAAAACAATGTCAATCCATGCAAACTAAGTTTATGGAATTAGTAAGAAAATAATTTAGATAACTCACCATTCAATATTATCTTTTATTCAGCCTTAATGATTCATAAGTCTGTCAACATAGGTACGTAGATTTCATAAAATGTCTGCACAAAAGAATGTTCTCGAAATCACTGAGTCTAAACTGCTAAATTCCGACCGGTCGGACGCCGCGCCAACGTATTTTACCTACGTCACATCCAAGCTCAATAAAATTCAAGATAAGCCCTGAATATTATTTAATTAAAGAATATTAAATCGTTGCCGCACACTATCACACTAGTGACCAGTCCGGAGCAAACACGACGAGTGAGAATTAGGTATTCGCGGTCGGCGGTTCGCGGCGCGAAACTCGACGATCTATTTATAGGACATGCGACACGTTCCAACTTGTTGGCGCTCATTGGCGATGATAATATTATTATCATGATTTTCCTTGTGTTGGTTGAATCACTTTTTCACTATAACCATCACGTTTGAAAACCGTGCGCCAATGACTCATAAATGTGAAGATTACAGAAATAGCCTGCCTACCAACGAAATGTTGTTAAGCTTACCGTGCAATTTTGCTCTAACTTCCAATCAATCTGATCTCTTCGACATTACATTTTCAGAGCAGCAGACGTTATACAAAAAATACCTATGGTGAAATATTTTACATAAGTAATGTATGATGATTTTGTTCGGTTATAAAAAAGTATTTTCCGGTGAAATTTGTTTTCACTAAGAATATTATTTTACGCGTTTATAACTTTTTTATTAAAAATGCTGCTCTCCTAAATACAGTCCAATTAATAGCGAGCGCAACTCATGCTTCGGGAGAAAAATGTTTTTGTAGGTTCCCAGTTTTATTTCTGAAAGTCTAGTTCTGATGATGATATCATCGTGTTTGGCGCTATTTTTAGATAACTACGTACTTTTGAGGATGTGTCGTTGTAGATTCAGAGTTTTGTGGTTTACAAATGTTTTTTTTCAATAATGTACCTAAGTATGTGTTATAAAAGAGTTTCTCAATGTTCGCGAAGTTTCCTCGAGCGACGCTTACCTGGCTTATTGAGAAAGAAAATACCTATTTTGTGAGTTCCGTGCTATTATTGGCCGCGATATTATTATAAGGAAAATCTTGTTTTACTGTCGCAATGTTCACAATCTTCTTCATTCATACAAACATAATATTAACACAGCTTTTGGCTCTAAGAATGTTAAGTTAATGTCTGTAATAAGGCCGTTAGTTTATCTACATAAGTACCTAGATTAAGGCGCGTCCAATAACATCACGAAATGTTTGCTTCAATTTGTCATAGGTAGGTATGAGTCACCACAGAACTGGTGGAGCCAGCTCTGGGGTTCCGTCACATTACTAGTGTTAGTAACACAATGAGTTCTATATTTTACTGTATGCTGAGTGCGAGTTTCGTCGACAACAAAACGCGTTTTACCGTGAGCGCGTAAAGATGTCTTTTGTAGGAGGAAATTTCTAGCGCGTCTTGCGGCGGCGGCGTCGGACTTTTTTTTTTTTTTTTAAATTGCTACTCCACAGTCTCCGGGGTCCGTGACTTTTGTCATTCAAAATCTTATTTATTTTTACATATTTCTTGGATAATCAGAAGAAGAGGAAAATAAGGGGGGAGTTGGGAACATTTTAAAACTAATACTAGTTAGTGCTCGTCTGTTGAGCCGATCACTGCCGGTTGGGATTATTGGGATTATTGAAAACTTGCATGTTTTGTATTCCTCAGTAACTTTTTTTAGAACACTTTCTTTTGTACGGCATTATTATACAACAACAGTTTTTAGCAATGTCACGTAGAAAAATAAGGAGCCGTACAGGATCAAATGACCACCTTTATAAATATAATATACGATGAAATTAAGGTAATTTTTTTTTTTTTTTTTTTTAACTTTTATAGGTTCACACTTGACCGCCATCTCGCCTGATGTTAAGCGACGATGCGGTCTACGATGGAGCGTGTTTACCTAGAAAAAAACCGATTCACTCTCGATTTGAAGACACAAAGATTGTAACTATCGGGGAAAACCCACTCAGGCAACGTATTCCATAGCCTAGACGTTCTTATCACAAAAGTAGAGTCAAATCTCTTCGTTCGTGTCTTTGGAACATCAACCATGAAACGATGTCGCTTTTTCGAGCTACGAGCATTCCGATAGAAAAAAGGACAAGGTGGTATCAGATCATGCAGATCAGCCGCACACTCTCCGAAGTGTATCCGATAAAAAACCGACAGGCTAGCAATTTTTCGGCGATGTTCAAGACTTTGGAGTCTTTTTCGCACAAGAGTGTCGTTGCCTATGAGCCTTTTGGCACGTCTCTCGATCGATTCCAGAGCTTCCAGCTGATACTTAGCCGATCCATCCCAAAGGTGCGAACAGTACTCCATACAGGAGCGAATCTGTGCTTGATATAATGTAAGCAACTGTTCAGACTTGAAGTACCTTCGCACTTTTGAGAGGACACCTAGTTTTTTGGCAGCTAGTTTAGCCTTGGACTCGATATACGAGCCAAAGTTGAGCGTAGATGTCAAAGTAACGCCCAAAAGCTCAAGACGGTCAGAAACCGGCACGGATACACCTCTAAAAGTAGGAGTCAGTTCGAAAGGACTCCTTTTAGCGGAGAACAGACACGCCTGCGTCTTATTCTCGTTGAACTTGACCAGATTGGCATCGCCCCATTTGAACACCGCCTCAAGGGTCAAGCTCAAACGCTCGATCAGACTCTCTCTCAGTAACTGAGTTTGCTGCCCGCTGGCTCTCGCGCTAGATATGTAACTCTCTACAACGGTGCTATCATCTGCGTACCCAAAGATACCGGGCTTCAACAGATCGTTGATATGTAGCAGGAAGAGCGTCGCAGAGAGTACCGACCCTTGAGGGACTCCGGCATTAATAGCCATTTGATCCGACGAGCAGCCATCAATGACGACTCGTATGGATCGATCCCTCAAGAAGTCCGATATCCACGCAATGAACCCAGGAGACAAACCATAACTAGAAAGCTTGCTTACAAGGCCATCATGCCAAACAGTGTCGAAAGCCTTCGAGATATCCAGGGAGACTGCAAGTGCTTCCCCGTGTTTCTCAATAGCTTCACTCCAGATGTGAGTGACGTACGCTAGAATATCCCCGGTGGACCGGTTTCGGCGAAACCCGTATTGCTGGTCTCTGAGGAGGTCGTTCGATTCTAGGTACGTCAGGAGCCTGTGGTTTAAGACACGTTCCATAGTCTTGCAGAGTATGGACGTGACCGAGATGGGCCTGTAGTTGGCAGGGTCAGCACGACTACCCTTTTTGGGCACTGGTTGCACATTGGCAAGCTTCCAAGACTTCGGTACTAGCCCAGTTTGGAGAGAGAGTCTAAATAGGCGCGTCAGAATCGGTGACAACTCAGGCGCACAAGCCTTCAATACCAGAGCAGGAATACCATCTGGGTCACTGGCTTTGTTCACGTCCAGATTGCGTAGCACTTTGCGAACCTCCATTTGGCGAATACGTATCTCTGACATACAAGTCGAACAGCCAGGTGGAGTGGGAGGTGTCGCGCTACCAGCATTTAGACGCGAAGATTTCGCAAACTGAGATGCAAACAAGTTTGCTTTCTCCGTTGCAGTGTGAGCCAGTGTCCCATCAGGTTTTAGCATTGGAGGCAGTGAGGGGCGGCAGAAGTTCGATTCGACCGATTTAGCTAGGGACCAAAACGCTTTGCTGCCCGCAGGGTACGAAGCTAGTTTGTTCCCTATTCGACTAATGTGGTCAAAACGAGCCCTCTGAAGAACCTTTTTGCTTGCCTTAGCAGCCTTGTTGAACGCTTTCTTCTTCTGATGTATGTCCCTTGCCTTACGCTGTCGAGCATCAACCCAGGCTAGGTATGTCTCATGCTTAAGTGCTTCAGCACTTTTGCATTGAGAACCAAACCAAGGGCGAGCTTTGCTGGATAATGGGACGTCGGAATATGGAATAAAATATTCCATAGCCGTTCGTATTACATTAGTCACAGCATCTGCGCAGACTGAGGGATCACCAGAAGCGAAGCACAATGACTGCCATGGGTAAGACGCAAAGAAAGAGCGCATCTCGTCCCAATCTGCTGACTTGTATCGCCACATCCGCCGGTTGCCTCTAGGGCTGGGATCAGGCGGATGGTAGACAGATACAGATTTCACCAGACAGTGGTCGGAGCTGCCTAACGGCGAAGATACCGCCACGGAATAACGGTCTGGATCAGTTGTCAGCAGAAGGTCTAAGCAATAAGGTGTATGCGACTCAACGTCAGGTACTCTTGTGGCCTCTTGGACCAGCTGGGTTAGGTCTAACGATAAAGCAAGCTTTCTCGTTTCCTGCCCAGCGTGGTCAGTGTCCCGGTATGGGTACAGCCATTCCTTATGATGGCCGTTGAAATCCCCCAGTAACACTAATTGAGCCGAAGGGTACTTCTGTTGAGCTGCGTCCGCCGCCTCACTTAAATAATCCGTGAGCCTAGTCGTCTCCAGATCTCCGCTGTGCGACCGATACACACAGGCGTAGATAATTTTGTCTATGCCTGTGTCTATTAGTGCCCAAAGGACAGAAAATCTAGTGTCCTCAAGGTTACGGAGACGCCGACAGCAGATGTCGTCACGGGCGTACAGGCACACTCCAGCACGAGGCCGGAATTTGTGCTCCAGGGTATAGCCTGGATACGTTAGGTACGCCACGTCCGACGGACAACCTATCTGCGTCTCCGTTAGAAACAAGAGTGTCGGCTGCTCAGTCTCGAGGTGATGGTGGACTGCAGTGAGATTTGAGTGCAGACCTCGAATGTTAGTGAGGTGCACTTTAACCGACAAGGCGTGCGGCCGCTTTTTAAACTTGTTTCTATAATGTCTTTTTTTCATATTGGTTTTGAGAGGGGATCGGTGGGAAAACGGCAGTAGAACGAGGCCGCACACTACTGACCATTGGTCACAACACACAACACGAATACACCAGTGGGGAGCTAGTCTGGAGACTGCGGGGACGCCCGAGCCCCCCCGGGGATGTCTATCTGGCCTTGTCATCCGGTCGCCAACCGGCAGGATAGCGCATCCCGGGATTTTTCGCTAGATGGCGGGGCAGCCTTTCATGAGTGGCTAGCTCACTACTTGGGCCCCCAACTATCTGCGGTCGGTCGCGGCAACCGTGCCTCGGATCCCGCTACCCTCCATGACTAGCTTCCCGATGTACAGTATTGGTGTGTGACAGACCGGTCTTGCAGTTATGCAGCAGCTGTTCTGACCCGTTTTCCCTTAATGGTGTCACTAGACAATACGACGGAACACGGCTAGGCCGCTTGGCGTCGTGACTTAGTCTAGTGGGTGGTCACCAACCACGGCCGAAGCCTACCACCGGTAGTTTGTCACCCGATTAGCACCACCCAGGGACCACGTGTGGGGTTTCAATTTATAGGTGCTTCCCCACGGACGGAGGTGACTCAGTCCCCACAACATTATCAATAAACATTGAAATGAACAGTAATTTTTGGACGGCATTATTTTTTATTGTCCGTTTGAGTGCTAGATTGGAACCGATGCCGTACTTTTTCAAATCACCGGATCATCGGATCACTGAAATAAAGTAGCCAAGTGCGAGTTGGACTCGCTCATGAAGGGTTCCGTTCCAGCAAGTAACATAATTGACATAGTACACATAGTTCTTGTAGTTCGTTGTAACTTTGATCGAAGTTTTAATAATAGTGTATTTATGACGTACTAAAAAAAAACTACTCATCAGATCGAGTTCAAACTAATTTTCGTTGGTAGTTTTCATGGTAATGTACATCATATATTTTTTTTAGATTTTTCATTCTCTTACTTTAGAAGTTAGAGGGGGGGGGGGGGACACACATTTTACCACTTTGGAAGCGTCTCTCGCGCAAGTTATTCAGTGTGGACAAAAATTATATTAGAAACCTCAACATCATTTTTTAAGACCTATCGATAGACAGCACACACGTGTAGGTTTGATGAAAAAAAATTTTTTGAGCTTCAGTTCTCAGTATGGGGGGCACCCCTAATTTTTGTTTTTTTAAAAAACTTTTGTAAAAATCTTAATGCGGTTCACAAAATACATCTACTTACCAAGTTTCAACAATGTAGTTCTCATAGTTTCGGCAAACAGTGGCTGTGACATACGGACGGACAGACAGACAGACATGACGAATCTATAAGGGTTCCGTTTTTACGTTTTACGGAACCCTAAAAAGGAAGTTGAACCCCCAATAATTTCCTCTTGTCGCATTATTTTTGTACGGCGTTGAGGAATAATCGGTTGGAAGAGGTATTGCTACTGTATGGAACCGATGCCGTACATGATCAGATGACCAAATTTTCCCTGAAAATCGCCTGAAAATCAAAAATGTTTCCGACTTTGTGGAGTACTATTTTTGTACGGCACCACGCCTTTTCTCATTATTTTTCATGGATCTATTGGATGGTAAGAATGCCGTACAGAAACATATGACCAAAATGTACCCACTCTACTTGCTCTTTTGAATTCTCACCTGCACTCAGTTGGACAGCTTACAAGTGACGGCATAGTGCTGAATCCTATTATTTTGTACCCTTCTATAATCCTACATCCTCAGGTCTCCTGCTGGTTAAGATGTGTATTTTACTAGGTAGCCTAACCTAGTAAAATACACATCTTAATTTGCCTGCCTTGTGCCTGGGCAAGGGCACCGCTGACACTACCCTAGTTAAGGCACTTTCACTTAGTGACATATGCTTTTAAGAATTTATTAGCCTCATTTTTTTCTGATAACGGGATAAACCTTAGTGGTAATAAAACACAAATTTAAAAATATCAATATGTACAGTTAAATTCTATTTATTTTATTTCTTGTAGTGAATATAATAATAGTTTCAGTTGTAAAATTATCTTATTCTTATAAATATTTTGTAATCAGTCTTATTAAGAGAAATGCCTCTTAGGCACATTACAATATTATATGTAAAATTACATGCTGTAGGTATAATGTAAGTACAACTACAAAATACTTAATCTATTCTTACAATGGTCGTTTCTAGAGAGACAGATGGGTGTAAAAAAATATGGGAAATTATGAACATTGGCATATGTATGTGTATCTTTATCTTTCTCTAACAAAATTAAACATTAATGCCACCTGTGACGCAAATTATTTTTACAGGATTTTAGATTCATCGGATATTGAAAAGATACATTAAGATAAAATAAATAAAGTTCATTGAATGATTACTAAAATAAAACAATTTCGCACAATCGTTTCCGAACGACGCGTATTATCATGTTTTTATGATGGTATCTATACAGTTGTATAAAAGGAGGCTAGTTCATTTTTTCCCCCACAGGGGTTAATCGTGCCCTGACTTTTGATACATAGTATTCTGTAAACGTGTAAACCTTTCTTATGCAATTTTTTAGAGAAATTTGTATCAACTTAATCTAAAATAACAGGAATTGTAAAAAAATATCATTCACTTCACTCGTTTAAGACCATGTTACATTTACAAATTTTATAAAAACTTTTACCTACCTAATTACAGAGAGTATTATTAATAATAAGTCACAGCTAATCACGCCACCGCCGTACAGATTCAGTAGTTACTCGTATATTACGGCTCTCATTCAGAAAATCTAAATTTAAATGTTCAAAAATGATCTCTTGTAGTTTGTAGGGTCCAGTGTTTGATTGTTCGATATCGTCACTCGGTGAATATCTTAATATTGAAAATGCGAGAGCAAAAGAAGCATCAAACATAGTGTCCTATGAAAAATTCGCGATGTAAAAATCTTACCCACCTTTTTTTAATTTCTGAGGTACATGAAAAATGATAATTTGGTTAAAAATCATTGATGAAAAAATACACAAAAAATGACAATAAAAAATGAAGGCTTTTGTCAATTATAATATACTAGCAGCGCCCCGCAGTGTTACCGGCTTAGTTCCAGTTCCCGTTGTTCCCGTTGTTTTTTCGGGATAAAAAGTAGCCTGATGTGTTCTTCCAGGCTATAATCTATCTGTGTTCTAAATTTCAGCCCAATCCGTTCATACGTTAGGACGTGATTGAGCAACAAACATCCATACATTGACATTTATAAAATTAGTAGGATGCCAATTATTTACAAATATTGGAAATTAGGCATGTCAACGCGTTAATCTAACCCAAAGAGATATCTTTTGCTTTTCTACTTAAGTACTTGTATAATGAGGCACTATTCGGTATTCTTCATAATACCTGTATTATTGCTATGTACATATTATACAGTATAGGTACGTGCAATGTACCTACATACTTGTATTCATTAAATTTATTTACAAAATAAAACAAACATATTAATTATTGCTTAATATGAGAAGACCTGTTGTCGACATCGTGACAGTGCTGCGGAGTTCTCATGTATTCTAGTGACAATCTAGTGAAACCTTAAATATGTAAATATCTGGGCGCTAATAGTACAGCAGAACAATTTATATAAATACCATCGCAAAATTTTGGATAACTAGAGATTTTTACCACATTTTTTACTTGATCTTAAAAAGAATTAAGATTTTTTAGAAGTCTTCATACTCTGGAGTATGAGGAGGAGTTTCGAGTCGTGGAGGAACGTTATAATTGAACTTTAAATCATCGTGTCTTGGAATCATTTCGGCGTGACAAAAATCCTTGGTTTTACGAAAAACAATTGGAGATCTATTTTGGTTGTGGGGCATGTTCTCCTGATCTTCGCAAGAAGAAGTTTCATATAATGGCGGTATTATTATCATCCTTCTTCCTTTTTCTGTAGATTGTCGATGTTTCAACCTTTGGGAATCATTATGGGTCCTTAGATTGGAAGTCTGAAGTTCGGTTGGATTGGTAGTGTTCATAGGAGTGGTTTGTTCGATGCCTAATGGGATATCGCTAGAACAACGACGTTTTTTGTCATCTTTGTGGTATTCGCTATTTTTCCGTTTTGTGATCGTAATCTTTAAATCATCTTTTAATTTTACATTGTATTTAGTTGTAGTTTCTGCTTTATTTTCTCCGTTTTTGTTGGTTTTTTGTTCTGGTTCTGTACGGCTTTTATTTGAAGTTCCAGCTAAAAGCAAAACCGACTGCGATGCATCATTTTGATTTCGAGTACTATTTTCTTCCGAGTTTTTGAGTGTTTGATCTTTCCTTTGAAAAAAAGTGCTCCGTATTGAAAATGTAGTTGCACTATTTTGACAATTAACGTCTTTACCGGACTTTGTTTTTGACTTCTTCCTATTGTCTAAAATATAAGATTTTTCGTATTGATCTGAGAAGTTTGTCGGAAATGGTAATTGGATTTGTGGCTCATTATTTTGTAATCTAAGTATTTCTGAACTTCTACTATTTTCAGGTACTATATCTCTTGAATTATGTGTAGATTCTGCTTGATTTATGCAAACACTATCATCAATACGTTTTGATGGTATAGTCGCATTTGAAGTATTCAAATTTAAATTACTACCATGTCCACTTCGAGCAGCATTCTTTAAAGATTCTTTCCATCTTTGTAGTTTTTTACTCGGACCACTAGGACTATCACTCTTTTTCCTTTTAGTTCCATGTATTTTCTTAGTTTCATTTTCGTATACTATTCTTTCTACTTCATATACTTCTTCTAAAGGGTCCCTGAAAGACACTTGTTTTTTTTTTATATTTTTAGTTGTTACAGTATCATTTTCACTAGAAAGATCACGAGACTCATGCAAGTTTCGTTCGCCAGTACTTAATGTATTGCTTGTTTTTAGGCGTGAACTATACCGCTGAAAAGCATTCAAGTTATTTTGATTAGACTGAAAGTTCATGACATCGCGTTCATTTTGGTGACTTACTTTGTTAATATTATTATTCTCGTTAGTTTTTAATGAACGTATGTATTGCAATTTTTCGTTTTGATACGATTTGACATTACGTATAAGTTCTTTAGCGTGGTCGCTTGTTTTCCAATATAAAGCCCAGCATTCTTCTTTCTTGCTCTGATGTTCTTTTATAATCCTTTTATAATGTGCTATGGTGTCAAAAATTTTGAGAAATTCATCGCTTGATGAAAGTTTTTCCGACGAATCAGTATCTGAAGTCCTTAAACCTGTTGAAATCGTGTCTACTGAATGTTTTGTATGGGAATGGGCCAGGGGCCACACTGTAATACTCGTTTCTTTTCTTAAATCTACGGGATCGTAGCAAGATGATGGTCCCTCTAATGGATCATCAAACCAGGTTGGCACTTTTGGAGTTGGCAATGTGTCATTTATGGATTGCCTTGACGAGAATTGTGGAGAAGACTCGGGATGTTCGTTTAATGTATTCGCAGTGTGACCTACAACAAAATATCCACATCTGTGAAATTGAATTCGAATGTCAGTAACACCATAACATCTTATTTATAATCTTAAGCTGCGTCTACGCTATGAGAGCCGAGCACGAGCGGAGGACGAGCTGAACACAATTCGTCTAGTGTGGACCGACTTACAAGCCTCGATCGAGCGCGCTGCGCTAGACGAATTGTGTTCGGCTCGTGCTCTGCTTGTGCTCCGCTTGTGCTCGGCTCTCCTAGCGTAGACGCAGCTTTAATTACAGTCATGAACGTGTGATAATAGTGTTCGTGTAACACAAATGTTATGATATTAGCAGTGTCGCGCGGTTTCACCCGCGTAGATCTACTCATATATAAGTATGTAATGTAGTTTCACAAAATATACGCACCGTTCTTATCACCTTCATATCTTGCCGGTGATGGTATTACTACCATTGCGGTCGTATTAGATACTAAGATTTCACGTGATTTCAAAGACTGCTCTAAATCTTCAATGCTGAGTTGAACCAAATGAGGATCTGAAAAACAATTTAAAAATGAGAAACAATTTGAATTTATGACATTATGATCCTATAATTATAACTTTCGATAATGACTTATTTAAATTTTCCAGGTCAAAGAGATGAAGAGAGCTGTTGTCAATTCTTTTGCGAGAATTTAGGTTTTCGTTTAAGCTCTTTTAGTTTTCGTTTCAGCTAAGGATATTTTTATGAATCCTTGAAATCTTTATTGAATGCTAGGCATATTAAGAAATAAAACCTATCTGTTATTTATATAAGCAAATCATAAATCAATCTTTATAAACACCTTTGAAATCCTCTGAATCAGCACAACTCGACGTCAATTGTGAATTTGGAGACATTTCTGTTAAGCAATCAAAAGAAGCTTCAGATCTAAATTCTTGTTTTATATATGGTATGAACAATTCTGGAATGTCTGATTGTGGAATGTTTACTTTTGGCTCATCCATTTGTGTCTCATCCTTTGGGGTTGTTGTTAATTCTGGTTCGTCTGTTTCTATTTCATCTATTGGAGTTGTGATTGATTCTAGCTCGTTTGAATCTCTTGTTTCGTTTATTGGGATTGTAATTAATACTGCCTCTTTTGATTCTTTTTCATATTCTGGGATTTCAGTTAATTCTAAATTGTTTGATTCCATTTCATCTGTTGTGGTTGTTGTTAATTCTGGTTCGTCTGTTTCCATTTCATCTATTGGAGATGTGGTTAATTCTGGCTCGTTTGATTCTGTTTTTTCGTCTGTTGGGATTGTAATTAATTCTACGTGGTTTGATTCTATTTCATCTTTTGAGGTCGTATTTAATTCTAACTTGTTTGACTCGATTTCATCTGTTAGGGTTGGTGTTGATTCTGGCTCGTTTGATTCTATTATATTTGTTGGGGTTGTTGCTAATTCTGATTGGTCTGTTTCCATGTTATCTATTGGAGTTGTGGTAAATTCTGGCTCGTGTAATTCTATTTCAAATGTTGGTATTGTTTCTGGGTCAATTGAATTGGTTTTATTTAAATTCGCCTTGCTTATTTGTGATTCAGATGGTGGCGTTACTTGGTGTTCTCGTGTGTCCATTTTCTCTTGTTCTGATTTATCTAATTGTTCCTTTTCTATCTCTACTGCGTCTAATGGCGTTTTGGACGTGGTTACTTTCACATTATGGCCGATGAAGCTTGGTGAAAATGGTTCAGTCTCCTCGTCATCACTATCAGATATTTCGTATACTTCATGTGGAGATGGAACAGTAGACGAAATAAATTCTACTTCATCATCGAGATCCTCAGATATATCTGTGAACAAAAATATGTTTTCAAAATCTCAGGACTGCCGCCTGCCGCCATTTATGGCACTAGATATTAAGTTATTGTTAAAGTGTTTGTAATATACTAGTGTGCTTAATAAAGAATTTCTGTCTGTCTGTCTGATTGTCTCGAAGAAAGTTCATCAGTGCGAAGTAATTATTTCTGTGTAGAACATGACTATGTTTGAAGTAGGTATTCCTGTATATCGTCTTACCGTTGCGCGAAAGCGGGAGCTGCACGGAGTAATCTTGGGTGTCTTCATCGTCAATTGAAATTACTGGAGAGCCTGAAAGATAGATAGGTAATATATGGGTACAAAATCCATAATAATAGGATACACAATAAAAAAGCAAATATGCCAAGTCCGAAAGTTACACAGGTTAGAAAACCCCATTGACCACTTATTTTTATCTCACTCTTATCATTTTTAGCTCAGAGTTAATAATTGGCTTTGTAGCTCAGAGGTTTAATTCCCATAATTTTCCATCTTGATCAACATTTTCCTCATGATTACGGATGTTTGTTCCGTATATAAGAATGTCTATGTATGACTTTTTTGATTAATGCCTGAAAGGCGCACCGATTCGATTTTCCTCAAAAAATTTGTCAGAATTTTGGCACGAGCAAACTCCATGCAAACATTTAGAAGATAAATATGAAAAGTGATACCATGTAACTTGTTCTTGGTCTTTGAACTGTTTGTGCACCTTGTAAAAACACAATAAGGCATTATTACGGCTTATATCGGAATTTTTTTAATTGTTAGTGAACGTCCACTCAACTTGTGGCTCCTGTTGCAACTGAGACTCAATCAGGAGACGTCACTTGATCTTGCATTGCCATCGTAGAAGAGCGCGTGCCGCTTCTTAGTGAATAATTAATATTTTAATAATGAATTGATAATAATGAATATTTTACTGAACGGATTTTGAGTTACAATAAATTATGCGGCTCTGTAAATGTGGCGCAAAAGGCAGCTTCTTCCATTCAACATACTGTTAATTTTACGTTTATAATTAGAAAATTTAGAAAAAAGCAAACTTATCACTCATTGACAATAAATAACACTGTAAAAAGCCAAAATTAATTATCAAACTGATTGAATAACAATAATTAAGAATACGGCAAATATTTTAATAGCAGCTATGGTAAACTTACCGTTGTTAGGTGTTGGTTGTGGGATGGTATCTAACAGCAAAGTATCTTCATCGAAGAGTTGAGGACCATCAAATTGCCTTTCTGTTAAAGAAAAAAAGCTTTAATTCATAAATCTCATTTTGTTCATGACTATGACTATACGTGTCAACCTACTATTTTATCTACTTAGTTAAATCAAGATATCATAAAAGATTCATTTTAGTATTCAACGTTTGTACGTATTAATGCAGAGCTACCTACGCTACCTAGTAGTCCTAAGAAACTAACAATAACAAAATAATTATTGACACCTACAAAGGAAAAATTTGTGGGTCCCTTTATTGCGACGAGTCCGACAAACTTTCTTTCTTTAGAAAACTTTCGGCGCTGCTGCGTTTTCGAAAGACGTCATATTGACAATTTCGGGGTGGTGGACACTCCATACGCAGCATGATTTTTGTTGGAGAAGTCGGACAAGACCACAATTTTTAAATTCATTTTACTAACTAAATAAAACTAAACTCTATCCTATAAAAAAATATTTGAATGAGTGGCGTTGTCTCTAAATGTTAAAACCTGATTTTTCTTAATTTTATACAAAAATACTATCTCGATTAGATTAGCTTTCAAACAGAAACACCTAATCAAAACCGTGCAAAATCGTAAAAAGGACGTCCGTCGTAACGTCGTAAAAATACTATAATGCTGGTCGAAATTGCTCACCATGTCCTTGATTGACTGCCATAGAAGATGATGGTGATGGGGATATCAGTAGTCTCTCTTCCTCGTCGTCTATTTTCGTGCCGAGTAATTTTATAACGATGCCCTCTGAAAATAAATTGAATGAATTAAAACACCGGAACAAGGACATTACCTATCATCGTAATATCAAACGTACATCTATAATAGGTACCACAGTTTTTAAAATCATACAGTTGGAAACCGATGTAGGTAGGTAAGTACTCGTAATGGCATAGGGATTTGGCTACTGATTCTAAACGCAATCCGACCGACTCAAATTCGGAATGACAATCCTTATTTCTATTATTCTAAACAAATAAGACCCGCCCTTCTACCGCCTAACTAAATCGGCTTTAGCTTTGCAATTACTGTCTCTATCTACTGAAGCGAAAAGAAAAGAGAGGGCGACATCAAAGCTACGACAGTTTTAATTAGGCGGTAGATCCACCGGCTCGGTCTTGCTTTCGGTAGGTTCGATTCCGTGTCGAAATCAATCCGTAGTAAGAATGATTTGACTGAGATCCGTTGTACATCGGGGCAGTGCATCATCACTCGCTCAAGGTCGCGCGGTTTTAGCCTACAGCTAGACCGTTCCTCCCAGGGAACAAGTGCCAGTCGGTTGTCGGACGCACGGCTGAGCGCTCGCGCAACACGTTTCCCGCGCCTATTGTTATTAGATAAATATGTCGACAACCCTCCGCGCTAGACAGGGACAGAGTTACGCGTTAGAAAGAGCGCAAATGTTTATTTGAAAATCGCGACAGGTATTGCGAGGTGAATTGAACTTTGTTGTGTCCTAGCAAGAGTCGCTATTTATATAATTGTTTTCGCTAAGTGAGTGTTCTGTACTTGTATTAATATTTATTCTGTGATCGGGGTACTGAAGTGGCGACGCAGCGGACGGTCCCGATCATTATCTCCCATTTATAAGGACCTGGCCAAAGGTGGGACAAAATGGGACAACCGCGTCGGGCCTAAAATTATATTTTTAGGGCCATGCGACATGCCACTGACACTGACACATGCCACAGCGGTCAGTGCGCGGAAGTGAACACGTTTTTGCTGGCCAAAATGTTCAGTAAGCCACATCCTTCCTTTGAAGTCATTGTTATCTCCAATTTCGCTTAGTTAGCGCATTCAAACGCTCTGTGGCAAGAGTTTGCTGTCTGTGTGTTACGATTGTAAAATGCATATTCATACAAATTCCCTGCGACATAACATTGTAATAATAATTATCGTATTATGATAAATCTACTGATTATGAGTATGTAAACAGTATTACACTATTACTGAAGTCAGTAATTTATTTAATAATCATAAATATTAGTGGGCACTTTTTCACAAAATAGATATGAAAAACAATAATAAATATAAATATATATAAATATAAATAACATATTATATATAATATTTTTTTAACAAATAGTACACATTTTTTATTTGTTAAATTTACAATAAGATCTATAATAGAGGTAGAAAAAAATAATAATAAAAAAAATACACATCAAATTAGGTCGAAGAGACCACCGCGCACTGACCCCTGCCCAAACGTGCCCAGAACACTCGCTGCGTTCCCCCTCTGAATGGCCAGGGAGATCTGCTGCGTTAAAAACCAACCTACCCGATGGTCACTCGACTTCTCCCTCAAACGGTGTCCCAATTCCAACACAAACTTTTTTGCTTCAGCACTCCACGGCCCTGCAGTTTCCACGGCAAACGGGATGAAATCATACGCAGAATCTAAGCATGCGTATTTGAGATGTTTGCTTTTGGCAGCCATTTCCGCACCAGCGCCAGCGCTCTTCTGCGTGCCCGTGAGGTGGCAAGATGCAAACGTACTCACGCACGTAGCGTCCCACACCAAGCAGCGACCTCTTCGCCATGGGACCAGCGTAAGACCGTCTGGCCGTTTCCCGTCTGACCGGGAAAGACCCGGCGGCTCCAGCACACTTGGCACATCAGCAGCAACGAGAGCACGTCTCAAAATCTCGTTTATGGCGTGATGACGAGGTCTGCGGCCAACACACCGTGTGCAGCTCAAACCATGATGGCCATTGGCCTCTACGCCTACTCCACAGATGCACGTGTGGGGCTCACACACATCACAACCCAACCGCAGAGCAGCGGCTACCCTCAGGGAGTCATCATCCAACAACGTGCCCACGTGCGGTGAAGGAAGGGCGTGCAGCCAGGCGCCTGACTCCGGTTGGGCGGAAGCTCTCACTCTAGCCAGATCGACACCAGTGCTCCCGTCCTGCAGTTCTGAAAAGATTTTCCTGGAGAGCGTGTCGTCCCAGCCCCTCTGTTGCTCCGGTTTCTTTGGCAGATCTATGTCAGCACATAGGTTGGACCATACGCCACGTGCCTCTGGGGCGTACGGAATGCGAATCAGGTCACCGTTACCAGATAAAATATGAGTGACAAGTTCTGTAACCCCGTACGCTGAAGCCAGAAAAGCAATAGGTCCTACTTCTTGAAGCCGACGCACCCCGAGACCACCGAAACGAATTGGCAGGCTAGCCTGAGACCACTGCGAATTATCCAGCTCAACATTGAGAATACCCTCCAAAATCCACTTCAGACCCTGATCGAAGCGTGCTACTGCCTCCGGGAACTTCCACGTTGGCGCTGTTCTCATAACATGAGTCAATTTGGGCAGTGAAAAACATCCCCTCAAAAGGGCCAGAGAAACGTGTGCTAGAAGGAATTTAAAGTGGTCCGCCAATGAAACCAAACCAGCAGTTTTGTATTCAAGAGTTTCGATTACTCCCTCAGCAAAGACAGGGATAAAAATAATAACAAATATAATATTTTTATTTATTAACTATAGTTTTAATAGATTAACCTTGTGGCATAGTGAGTAGTAACTCTGCCTGCGAAGCCGAGGGTCGTGGGTTCGATTCCAACGCAGTGCAAATATTAGTGTGATGAATTCAAATATTTGTACTGTGTCTGGGTGTTTCTACGTATAAGTATGTATTTACAACTACACATATAAATATTATATCAACTATTTGGCCGCCATATTACAAGCTTTGGTTTGTTTGGGGTCAGATGGTGTTGTGTGTGAATAGTCAACCCGTTTATATTATTTTTTTTAATTAATATCTATTAGTCGGATAAATTAAATAAATATTGAGGCAATGGCACCATCTAGCCCCAAACTACGCAAATTTTGTACTGCTATGGGACGTAGATAGCTGATATAATACTTATGTAATTGTAAAAACAAACTTACCTATTATAGAGGTATCTACATAAGTACACGGTAAGATGTATGGGAGAAGAGACTCACCGCTGCTCGTAGTCGGTTGTGGCAAGGGGTATGTCTCGGTATCTTCAAGTTCTATATCAGAAGCCACTGTAGACAAAGAATTGAGAATATTAAAATGTAGAACCAAATATCGATGAGTCGGTAAATTTCAAATCGATAAATTTCAATCAAACTTGGGCATCTTGATAATTCGATAAACATATTATAGTTAGGCCATTTTTAACGGAAAAATGGCTTATGTAATAATTATTCCAGACTCCAATGCAACAATGTTCCAAATTCAAATTTAATCCGTTCAGCCGTTCCGACTTCCGACATGATTGACTAAAAAAATATCCAAATTTCCACGTTTGTAATATTAGTAGGATTTGGTTGTTTTTAAAATGTTTTTTGATTATTTTTATGAGTTAAACTACTTACTGAGTTCTTGTGTCAATCCTCTGGCAGGTGAAGGTGGTGAAGACGCCAGTAATGCATCTTCGTCGAGATTTTCGTCCCCGCTGAGTATTCTTATCAACGCCCTCCCTGAAAGAATAAGGAAGCAATTAATAATTTAATGGAAACCCGAGGTTTGACTCTATGCTTTGAAATGCATTACCTGAGTGGGGTTTTTCGATGGTTACAATCTTGGGAGAGTAAATCGGTTTCTTCTAGGTAATCACGTTCCATTGTAGACCGCATCGTCGCAATGGCGGTCAAGTGTACGAGTAAGCTTATAATAGTTGAAAAAAGGATACTTACTAGAGTAGCCGCCGGGCCGGGGGGGTGGCGAGGGTGGCGGGGAGCGCAGGATCTCATCCTCATCAGATATTTCGCTAATACCCGCGCGTTCCTCCGCTTGAATCCGTCCTGTGACAAAGTAACAGTTATGAGGTAACTCCTTGCAACTACCGCATTGTTAAGGGCTCCGGATAGTTCACCGGTTTATAAAGAATCTCTCGTGTGTCGTGGTTGGGTTTGCAGTTCCATTTTAGGTAGTCGATACTACGATACTCCAAAACGCATTCCCATTAAATTTCATTCTCATTTCATTTTGATTATATTCAAATAATGTCATTAAATATAACTAGTATTCCAGTCCCATTTATCGTATAGCCCGCCGCTTTGTCTAAGTAAAGTTTACAATAGTAAAACTTTAGTTTTTATTACTTCATGGGTTACTCGCATAATACAGTCAGTCCAATCTGGACTGATTTCAAAAATAATTCTCGACCGAATGAGTGACCGAGTGGATTGGCATCAGTACCACACTGGCTGCGATGTACACAGCATGTTTGTTGTGTCAGGTTCAAATTTCTCGAGCCGGTGAAGGACAAAGGAAGGAAAAAATAAGATTTTTTTTTAATTTTACTATCCGCTATCCGGCCGGATACTGAAGTACTATCCGGTATCCGGCCGGATAGTGAAAACAAGGCCGGATACCGAATAGTTGCCGGATATCCGTTTCATCTCTAAATTATTATCACTTGGCCCTAGTCAAGTAAGAATGTATATTTTGCACTCACCCATAATACGTGTCCTCGGTTCACTCCCAGGTGAGATCGTGCCTGCCAGAATGAACGACTTGCTGGCACTAAATCTTCAACAGCAACTAAAACAATGAAAGTGTATTCAAAATACGAAAACTACATATTTCAAAATAACGCTTTTTTATTTTCCTGTTCATCTTAATTTATCTGCCTATGTTTTTTTATGAACATGTTTGGATAGTTTATATGTGAAGAAAAAAAACGTGTGAAGAAACTGGCATGTGCCTAGAATCTTTCGAGGTTATGTGTAATCTGCACTGCGTGGTGGATAAAGGCCTTGGCTCTCTCCTTGCGAGAGGCCCTGAATCCCATCCGTGGGAACATAATGATCGCAAATGGCTAACCACGTTATCATACAAGCAAACTGAAAACTTGATAACTTGTAAGGAACTAATATTTAGAGAGGTATTTCCCCCAACGGAGATTTCTCCTTAATTTCTGTTAGTGCTTTTATCGGTCAATATGGTTCCTTACTCACTCGCACACTCGCATATACCTACAACCTACATACCTAAACATCTACATCCCCCTCAATTGGTCCCTTTCACACTAACTCATATACTCACACACACACACACACCCTCATACACACCCGCAAACACTTTCAGATATACTTACACATTGATATATAGTACAACAGTCCATACAAGCTTAATTAGAATTATTGGAATCACTTCTTTTTGATATAAAAAAGGTTCAAGCCTGGCAAGGGGAATTGATTTAGAACCTTAGTTGTGTTATTTAAACTCCTATCTGTGTGAATAACAAAATATGTAATTGATAATGATAACATTTTAAGATCAGGTAGCGATAATAATGGTATTGTAAGGCAAAAACACATCTTTAGCAATTTTCAAAATGTTAAAGCAAGTATGGGATGACATGAACGCAAAAAACCAGGGGTAGCATTATTTTTAGACATGTCTAAAGCATTCGATTGCGTTACGCATAAAACATTACTCAATAAATTAGAAAACGTGGGTATAAGAGGCCAAGCTCACAAACTAATAGCCTCTTATCTGGAAAACCGAACCCAAGCAATATCCCTAAACGTATATAATAAAAACACTAAAACTGTGAACCAGCTTCTCTCAAACTTCAAAAAGATTACAGTAGGGATTCCACAAGGAAGTACATTAGGCCCTTTGTTGTTTCTTGTATATATCAACGAATTTCCTTTAGTTACAGAGTATCTAACCGTTATGTTTGCAGACGATGCAACTGTATATATTCCAAAAAACGGTCTATCTGACAAAGACTTTGAAAATGAAGTTAATATCTTAACTTAATTAGTTATATAATAATAATATATGTTATATAATAATATCTTAACTTATTAAGTTATAATCTTAAGTCAGATAGTGGTTGGAAGATCTAAATTTAAAAACAAATATTAGTAAAACAAAATTAATGAACTTTAAAAATTACAAACAAAGACCTATACAGCTAAATGTCGTTAACAATAGTAACACAGTTAACGTAGTCAATAAAACAAATTTTCTTGGAGTGGTAATAGATACCAATTTAAACTGGAAAGAACACATTCGTAAAGTCAACACAAAAATATCACAATATTGCTACGCATTATCAATTATTAAAAATGCTACATCTAGAGCTATAACTACAAATGCTTATTACGGAAATGTTTATCCTCATTTGAGTTACGGCATTATCTTTTGAGGGAACTCAGTAGATTCTACCTTTCTTTTGCAGAAAAAATGTCTACGTGTCATCTTTAACCTTCGAAACACTGATAGCTGAAATGTATTTAGGGAAAATAATATCTTAACAGTAACTGGTATTTACATTTTAGAAATTTGTTTATTTGTGAAAAATAATGAAGGTCACTTTTTTGATGTATTGTCGAATCGTTCTGATATTATTACGTACGAAACATAGATTTAACATATGTATCCGTCAAGTTAACAATGCTACATTCTACAAAAGTTCATTTCACTCTGCTATTAAAATATACAATCATTTACCCATTGACATAAAGTCACTGAAATTATCGCAATTTAAACATAAATTAAAAGCTTGACTCGTAAGTAAGACTTATTACAAAATCAAAGAATATTTTAATGAAACATAACAACCTTATTGTAATTTTTACCTACCTAGGTACTGTTAAATGTTTTGAATGTTAGGTTATCTATTTACTGTGTCATTGTAAAATTGAATTCTCATAATTTAAGTTTTTCAGTCTGAAGAGTGTTATGTTACGAGCCCAATTTGACAATAAGTGTTGATGGTTTTATTGTTTTTCTTTCTTTTAATTATACTTAAGTTAATTCTGTAATTAGGTATATTTACTCAAAATTATTTTCGTAGTTGTTTCGTTTTCTTTATATAATCTAGTTTAAGCTGAAACAATTTAATTTAATGTCGTAATAAGTACCTAGCCTACTAATGAATTCCAAATTTTGATAATATGTATTATTCTGATTATTTTGTAAACTCATGCCAATAAGGCGTTGCTTTTGCATGCCCGCAAAAGGTTGAACTGTTGTTTCTATATTTTTTATTTATAACATCACCTTTGTACACAGTTTTTGCAATAAATGATTCTGATTCTGATTTTGTTATTTCCTACTCCTTGCCAAGCCAAGCTACTAGTAAATCCGAATGTCAAATTGTATGTGTTGAATTCTTGACCAGAAAGCTCGTCTTTTCGATTCAAATTATGATTGTTTGCCTATTAATTATTTATTTAATTCTGTTATTCGTAATTGTTCTAAACTCACTGCATTACAATCTAGGTATGTGTACTTGGATCAGCGTGAAAAATAATTTGTAATCCGATGCAGGGCGCCCAAAATACAGGCTTTGCCTAGTTTGGGGCTCGTTGTAATTCATATTAATCTGTATAACTAGGATAACTATATGCAAATTGTTCGTGACGGACCCACCATACCACTAGCCCTACCCCTGGTCGTAGGGTGGGTCCGAAACCATACCACCATCATGCCATCAAGTAATAGTGTTGTGACACATTTTTAAAACAAAAGTTGCGTGTTGACATAACTGTATTTACTTTCTTTGGAACAATAAATATTCTATAAATATTCTATTTAGTGGGCTGTTTATGAATGGACTTACGTTTTACCTCGTCTTAATAAGTAATAGAGCTTTAGCTTAATTAAGAGCCACAAATTTAACTTTCAGCGCACATGTATATAAACTATCTTTTTACATATTTAATATCCAGCTAAACCCAACATTTAATTATTTTTTTAAAACCAATCAGTTTATTTTCATATTAGCTCTCGTAAGAGGTTGCACATGCTTCGGCCCGCACTTTATTTCAATATATATTTTTTAAATACCTCTCTTAAATCACCCCTCTGGGGATTCCAAAGTTCCCTTCCCTTAAATCCATCCCTCCAAGTTTTACGTATAATAAACGCAAAATAGGCTTTGTAGCGAGCCTAGTAATTGGGTTTCCGTATTAAAAGAAAAATAATACAAAGTGTATTCATAATATTCAGTTACATAAGTAGGTAGGTACTTATTAAGAAATAAAATAAGTTTGTAATTGCGCTACTAATGCCTTAAACTACTTACCAGTATTTTCTGTTACACTGGAATAAACATGAAATGGTGTAAACTAAAAAACTCTACACGTATCAACTCTAACTCTATACAATTTTATAAAACAATGTGAAACCATGCAAACTACGTTTTTGGAATTAGTAAGAAAATAATTTAGATAACAACTCACCATTCAATAAATGATCCTTCATTCAGCTATTATGATAATTCATAAGTCTGTCAAACTACGATGATTTCACAAAATGCCTACAAAAGAATGTTCTCTAAATCACTACGTCTAAAACTCCGACCGGTCGGACGCGCCAACGTCAACGAGCTGAATAAAAATCAAGATAAGCCCGGAATATTATATAATTTTAAAATAATATTAAATCGTTTCCACACACTAGTGACCGGTCCGGAGCAAACACGACGAGTGAGAATGATTCGCGGTTCGCGGCGCGAAACTCGACGATCTATTTATAATCTATGACTACACGATCCAACTTGTTTGCGCTCATTGCCGATGATAATGTTATCATGATTTTCCTTGTGTTGGTTGAATCACAACAGCGATCACGTTTGAAAACCGTGCGCCAATGACTCAGAAATGTAAAGATTACAGAAATCCTCTACCAACGAAATGTTTTTAAGCTTTCCCTACCATCCAATTTTGCTCTACCATCCGATCAGTTGGATCTTTACGACACGTACTTACATTTTCAGTGCATCAGAGGTAAAACAAAAAAAATGTATAATATTTTACAGATATGTAATGTTTTACAGATTTTTTTAAAATCATTTTGTTTTGGTTATAAAAGTATTTTACGGTGAAATTTGTAATGCAGTTCTCTAAGGATATAATAATTTTATATGATTTTACGCGTATTCATTACTAAATAGAGTCCAATTTCTAGCAAGCGCCACCCATGCTTCGGGAGAAAAATGTATTTGTAGGTTCCGAGTTTTATTTCCGAAAGTCTAGTTCTTATGATGATATCATCGTGTTGGGCGCTATTTTTAGATAACTACGTACTTTTGCGGATGTGTCGTTGTAGATTTGGAGTTTTGTGGTTTCGAATCTATTGTTATTGATTTTTATATTTTGTGGTATAAAAGAGTTTCTCAATTTTCGCGTTGTGGCCTCGAGCGTCGTTTACCTACGTATTGAGCAAGAAAATACCTATTTTGTGAGTTCCGCGCTATTAATAGGCCGTGATATTAAAATAAGGAAAGTCTTGTTTTACTGTCACAATGTACACAATAGGCCAGTAAAAATAGAGAATATACAGAAGAATAGAGATTCTCAACTAATTGCATCTTACGACAGTCGAAAGCTTTTTGGCCTGAATTACATTGAAATGTTCAGTCAGATCAAAGATAACGTGCCCCACCCTTTCCTAATCTTCAAGTCAGAAAGTTTGTACCTAAATAACCTTAAGCTCAGTACGGTAGAGTCTGAATTTGCCTAACTTTACCTGCAGCGGTAGTAGTTTTTATGTCTCTTATTCAGGACAAATGTACTGCAGATACCTATAGAGTTGTAGTCAACGGTCAATGTAGAGGTTACGTGATAAGCAGTCACGTGTTGGTTTTTACGTATCGAATGGACTTATGCATGTCGATTGACCGCTACATGTAGGTATTTTCGTGGGGAGCCTATTAAAACGCATAACTTTTTGTTCCTAATTTACTTTGTCACAATGAATGTAGCATAATGTTTAGTGTCATAATGCAACTTTCGCATAATAATATTTTTGGCGTCATGTGTTTTAAGCATAGCAATCGCATTGTACTACATTTAATTCGACTATTGGTGAGACGCATAATAGTTTTTAGGCATTTTTTTTGTTCTATTTTTATTAAGGTGCCGTTTATATCGCATAATTTTTTTTCAATTCAATTCAATTCAATTCTTTATTTGCGCATATGGGTATTTACAGATGTATATATATAAAAACAGAGCTCCATATTCTGCCTTTCAGCATGCAAAATCACTAAAAAAACAAAACTTAGCAATGATAAAATATGTTGCATGATTATAAAGTAGACACAAATTTATGTCATCGTGATTAACAATTATTAATGTCAAGGTCAAATGTCAAAATTATAAAAATAATAGTATGTGTAATTAAAAGTAATAAATGTCAAAAATTTAAAAGTACATAATATGTCATATCCATACAACCACTTTTCACATCAGATCAAGTCAAGCAAACAGATTTGTCATTAATATACTCTTCAACACTGTAGTATGCCTTCTCCACGAGATAGCAATTTAGTTTGTATTTGAAGACATGTTCTACATCTATTTCAAGAAGACATTTAGGTAGGTGGTTATAAATGATGGGTGCCATACAAACAACACTGTTATTTAGCAGGGTGGTTCGGTTCGACGGAAGGTAAACTTTACATTTGTTTCGTTTAGTTAAAAGGTGTGTATACAAATTCAAATTTTTCCGCACAAACATTGCACATTCGTAAATGTAGAGACAAGGAAACGTTAAAATTCTTAAATTTTTAAAATGTCGTCTACAACTGTCTCTCTGTTTGAGCTTACATATGGCTCGGACACATTTTTTTTGCGCTTTAAAAACAGTTTCTTTTTTCGTGCTATTTCCCCAAAATATTATGCCATATCGGAGTGTTGATGAAACATATCCATTGTAAGCTGTTAGCAGTGCAGTGGCATTGACAGTTTTTGAAAGTATGTAAAGGCCATACGAATGCTGACCAAGTCTGTTCACCACATTAACCACATGCTCATTCCATTTTAATCGACAATCAATGTTAAGGCCTAAAAACTTTGTTGTGTCAATATTTTCAATTTTATGTCCAGAGTAATGTATGTCCAATTTCCCTAATTTATTAATTTTATTTCGAAATGTCATAATATTTGTTTTGGTCAGACTTATATTTAGATTATTTGATGTCAACCATTTTATTGTATTGTTTAAAGCTAACTTAATTTTATTTTCTATCTCAACAATGCTATTACCAGTAAACAGAACAGTGCTATCATCTGCGAAAAGGATCGTTGGTTGGTCTGTAACGAGTGGAAGGTCATTAATGTATATTATAAATAAAAGCGGACCTAACACGCTTCCTTGTGGCACACCATGCTTTACTAGTTTGTATTCTGAGCTGTAAGTTACTTCTTTTCTTAATTTTGCACAGATTCTGCTTATCTGCGTGCACTGGTACCGGTCAGACAAATAAGATTTAATGAGTTTATGGATGTTACCTCTGACGCCATACTTGTCCAACTTGGCCATTAACAATTTATGGTCAACATAATCAAAGGCCTTAGTTAAGTCCATATAAAGGGCACATGCAGGTACTTTTTGGTCTAAACTTTTAGTTACAATATCCAAAAACTTGTAGATAGCTTGATTTATTGTTTTTTTCCTACGAAATCCTACTTGTTCCTCAGAAAAAAGATTATTGCGTTCGAAAAAATTTGACTAATTTTCACTAATTTACTTTGATATATAATGAATGTAGCATAACATATAGTGTCATAATGTAACTTTTGCATAATCGTTTTTTAGCGTAATGTGTTTTAATCATAAAAATCTATTGTACTACATTCAATTCGACTGTTGCTCAGACGCAGTTAGGCATTTTGTAATTATTTGTTGTGCTACGTAATATATAACCAGGTTATATAGGGTCCAGGTCCAACTCGGAGCATCCCGACTCCAACTAGTCTTGTCGCTACTACCCCTAGAGTGTATTAAAAAATGCGGAAGCCAGAAGCTCAAGGGAGGTTCTGAGTGGAACGCTCCACTACGGAGATCGCCGGCTCAGCTCGCAGGACCTCCCTTGAGCTTCTGGCGGGAGCCCACCCGGAGTCAAAAAGTGCACCATATGTATTAGGTGTATGTAGGTTTTTAAGTCCTAAAAACGCTATGTCTACATAAATTAGTACAAAAATTGTTATACTACTGCATAAAGACCTTTTATTGTACCTACCATAAAAACGCAAGGCATATTTAAAATGAAAATAAAGCTCAGTTGGAATATTCATATGCTGTTATTAAAATTACTTTTTATATAACATGCAAAATTTAATATTACAATTTAATATAAATACATGAAATGAATTAAAGAATGTCCTCGTTTTTGACGAGGTAAGTTTTTGAAGAGGTCAAACAAATAGAGGCGTATTATTTTGACACCAATTAAATTGGAACTAGAGTCACAACGATTATTTGTCATTTAGAAATGGATATGATAACAACGGATTGGTTTTAAAATCCCAACATTACTACGAGATCATTCGTATTTAGGCAGCGAGTTAACTATGATGGCCAACAAAGCAGTGATCGTGTACCTTCATCCTGAGTGTCTCATGTAAGTGAAAATTGGTATTACTCTTCATAGTTTATCTTAACATGGTATCTGGTACATGGTACACCGAAACCGAAACGTAAGCATGACTAAGTTTTTACATTGTATGCTTCTCTTTCTGGGATTCAAGCAATACGTGATGGACAGGAAATAGTTGAAATTGGTAAAGAACCTGTTTTATTTCAATACATCATAAATTTGCTCACACAAAAATCTACTAAATCGCCAATACCTGTTGAAGGTCGTACTTCGGATGACTCTACATCAAGATCGATAACATCTGCAGAAGAAGACCATTTTTCTGTAACAGTATTATCTACTGCGCCTATGACCATCGATGATCGGTCGAAAATCATTAACCTATCGTCACCGGTTATTCCATTTAGAATGACCTGGGCCCCTCAGGCTGAGGACGACAAGTTCCTAAAACGACAAATTCCTAAAACGACAACTCCCTAAAACGTCTATTCCAAAAAACACAAATTCCGAAAAGGACAAATTCCTAAAAGGACAACTTCCTAAAACGACAACATCCGAAAATGACAAATTCAGGTAAATGACGAATTTTAAAGTGTGCCAATTTCAGCCGTCATGTGAAATGAAAAAACTATAAATTTGAAACCAGATTTTAGGACAAATCAGTTTTGCCTAGGTCAAATAAGCTCATCCTTTGGGTGATATAGGATAGACCGTACAGGCTAGCCTACCACTATCAGCACAGTGACACGCAGCTATTTGAACATGAAGAGTTCAAATTATTACCTAGCACCGCACTGCGCTCGTCACTCGGAAACATAAATGGTATTTTATCTCTTAGCCCAGTAATTTCTCTGGAAACATTGCCCTTTAAGCCGGTTCATAGTAATGTTTGCACACTACTGTTTGGCGGCAGAAAAACTGGCAAAGGACTAAACGTACTTCCCCAGGCGAACTCTGCAAAGAGTCCTATCACTACAACACATGGTAGACAGACATACCGACCAAAACGGTCTATATATTATAGCATAACATTTTTTGTACTAATATAGTAGGTTTTTAGGACTAATGATAATTTACCATAACAACTAAACGCATAATTGTTTTGCATAATGTTAACTACCTTAACGATATATAGCATAAAGATAAGTTAGTTAGCATAATGTTTAAAGGCACACATTGAGAATGGAGACGGTACACTAAAGAAATATGATGCGCGTTTTGACTCCGGGTGGGCTCCCGCCAGAAGCTCTGCGGTCAGCCCTGAGTGTTCCTTCTCCATACTCGGCCTGCGCTCCACTTCGAGGACACACTTGCCTTTGAGGCCAAGCGCCTTGCTCGTCCCACTCAGGACCTTCCTTGAGCTTCTGGCTCCTGCATTTTTTATATACACTCTGTGGGTAGTAGCAAGAAGACTACGTGAATCCGGGATGCTCCGAGTCGGATCTGAGTCGTGTGTAACCTGGGTCTTTATTAAGTAGCACAACAAATAACTAAAAAATGTCTAATCGTTATTTATGATACAAGAGTGCAAAGTTGCTTTTTAACCGCGTGCTCAATTTTGATGACCGAGCAACCGAAGGATCCTAAAGTTGAATCACGAGCGCAGCGAGGGATTTAAAGATTAGAATCCTGAGCGTAGCAGGGGAATCAAAAGGGCACAAGGTGAAAAATCTTTGCACTCGAGCGCAACACGTAATTTTTCATCCCACCTTAGCGAAGAAATGACTAAATGCTTTGCGCATTTTAACAGTTTTAGTCAACTCTGTTGGCGTCAAATAAACTTCTTGGTCGCTAGAATTACTTATTTCGGGTTTTCACTCGTATTCAATTTTCCTGTTTTTCACCTAAGGTTTTAACTTTGAGTTTATTTAGCCATGGTTTTAACAATAACAATATGACGTGACGTGACGGAGAGTTGACCGGTTAAGGTAAAAAAGAGTGGCATCTGTATACATGAAAAAGTGTCCACCCAAATGTATTAAATTATGGTACCGCTAAATTAGCATCAAGGTAAATTTTAAAGGAAATAAATAAAAGTGCTGTTCAGAATTGATGAAAAAATAATATTCTAACTACATGTTTTCTCAGAATAGTAATTTGATGTTATATTTACTACGTTATCTCGTGCTACGCAAGTAATTGAAAATAGTAACTATTTTAGTCGACAATAATACTAAATTGTTTGACTCGGCATATTTCAATTCATTTACAATTATTGATTCATTCATAGAATGTTTAAATGTTATGCCATTTGAGATAACATTCCTTAATCCTTACCTTTATCCTCTACAAGTGAAAAGAAAATAGCGCGCCAATTATTTTAAAAAAGTACACCAAGGAGGTTCCGAGTCTGACTTTTTACCATATTAAAAAAAAAAATTATGAATTCGGCACCAAAGAGGTAGAAATAAATAGGTTTAATTATGTTATGAATTCAAAATCTTAGTACACACGATGTTCTAAATTCAAATTTACTTTACTCTCTAGAGGGTAAAAAAGACTTTTGCGCCCTGATATCGAGGAGTAAAAGTACTCTTTCCGAGGTGGTGGGATGAAAAGACTATTATGCGTCTCATCAATGTCATCATTATCATAGTTAGCCCACATTCGTCCACTGCTGGGCATAGGCTTCTCCAATGATACGCCACTCAGCCCGATCCTCGGCTTTACGTTTCCAACTGCCACCAGCTGCCTTCCCTAAATCGTCACTCCACCTAGTCTCATTAATATGCCTAAATACTATTTTGCGTCTCATCAATAGTCGGATTGAATGTAGTACATTAGATTGTTATGTTTAAAACACATTATGCCAAAAAATATTATGCAAAAGTTACATTACGACGCTACATATTGTGGTTACATTCATTATGACAAATTAAATCGGGAAAAAATGCGTTTTAAATGGCACCAAAACTCCTACTCCAAGGTTTTCCTAGTTTCTCCTTTTGACAATAGGACGAACTAGATTAGCCTAGCCTGTATCGGTTTATCCAATTGCCTAAAACAAAAAGCGATTTGACCTAGGAAAACATAGTTTATCCTGGAATCGGGTTCGTCTAGTAACATAGTCCTACGTCCTACTTAAATTATATAATTATAAATGTCAATCACATCGTAAGATATGGACGGATCGAGTTGAAATTTGGATCACAGTTAGATAATAATCTGGCAGAACACATAGGCTACTTTTTAGTCTGGAAAATGTAATGGGGAAACCCATTACATTTTCGTTACGACGGAATATAATGAGCCCGGCGAGAACGAGAAATACGCGGGTAAAACCGCGGGGCACTGCTTGGTTCTTACCTATGTTTGGTTAATGATGATTCATGATGGCTGCCTCTACAAAAGGGTGAATAACATTTTGTTTACACAACTTCCTCTCTCCCGTACAAGAGCTACCATGCCACACACACACACCCTTCCACACACACACACACCCTCTCTCACACATTTTTTAAAGTTGTCGTTTTAGGAATTTGTCGTTTTAAGAAGTTGTTGTTTTAGGAAGTTGTCGTTCTCAGCCTGAGGGCCAAAAACAGCAGTTGTTGGTTTATCTCCAATGACGATCATGCTCTTAGCTGTTTTAGTTCCAGGAGTATTTTCTGTATATTCTAACAAAATTAAATTTGAACCAAATGTCTGGAGAGCACCCCCGATAAATCGTTTTTATAAACTATCAATTCTGATTTAGTTCCGTCATTGACTTTTGATAACCGGTTCGATTAGGGGTTATCACTGAGATTTGACTCCGGGTGGGCTCCCAGCCAGAAGCTCCGCGGTCAGCCCCTGAGTGTCGCTTCTCCATACTCGGCCTCCGCTTCACTACGGAGGTCGCCGGCTCGCTTCGCTTGCCACCTCCCCCCTTCGCTGCCCTCGCACGGCTTGCTCCACTCAGGACCTCCCTTGAGCTTCTGGCTCCCGCATTTTTTATATACATTCTAGGGGTAGTAGCCACATGACCAGGTGGAGTCGGGATGCTCCGAGTCGGATCTGTGTCCTAAGTAACCTAAACGGGCCGATTTGGTTACTTAGATATTCAAAAATTACAATCATGGTATTAGGTAAATACCTAGCAAGTGAAACAAAATTTTAGGTATTTTGACCATTTGTTATTTAAAATGTGTGTGAATCTAACTTTGGTGTTATAACTATAGGCATTTTAAACATTAGATATTTAGTCCGATCGGTATTTTGAACTTAGATATTTCCTATGTAGGTGTTAGTTGCTTAGGTATTTTAAAACATTGGGTATTTCGATTTTAGGTATTTTGAACGGAGGTGTTTTAGCGTGAGGTTTTTTTAATTTTAGACATTTAAATACGTACCCATTCGTACTCCTACAGTCCCGTATAAAGTTTATCAAAATCAGTGTGGTGGTTTTTCAAATATGAACAAAATACTAAAATATACTTTCATATACCTCGATGACTTAATACTCGTAGTGATGGCTTTTTATGAAATTTAGTCGAGTGCCTCAATTTCTTTAAAAAAATGAAGTCAGTTTTTGGTTTTTCGGAAAAAACAAATTATTACTGAACATTCTGTTTATGTGATTGAAATGAGTAATAACAGTTCTACCGCCAAGCAGTAGTGTGTAAACATAACTGTGTCGAGGTTTGAAAGGCAATGTTTCCAGAGAAATTACTGGGCAATTAGATGAAACACTTCATATCTCCGGGCGATGAGTGCATTGCGATGCTAGGTAATGATTTGGACTCTTCATGTTCCAATAGCTGCGTCACGGTGCTGTTATGGGCAATGTTGCTTACCACCAGGCACATGTCCTGCTCGTCTTGTCACTCTATAGTCTATACTATAAAAAAATACATATCTGACTTGTAATAAATAACATGATGTAATATGAATAGTTACAATGACAAAACATCTGTGTACATAATATAACGAAAGGAAATTAAAACATTGGGCCATCGTGGTGTACTAAGGACTCTCAATATCGTGCGGGCTGCAGGCTCCGAGTCCCAGCACTGGGAAGTGGGCTGCTTAGGTATGCTATTTATGTGGAAGTGAGCAAAATCGAGAAATCGTATTTCGAGAGCAAACTATTCTGTAGGTTCCTTTCCATTCTATAGGAAAGCCGTGTGAATAATTTTATCAATCATGATGCTGATTTATACGTACGGATCAATGACATCAGCCAATGGAAACTTTGAAATAGGTGGTCGAAATACTTTGAATAATATCCTACTAAAAACATGGAATTTTGCTATCATTTTTTTTAAACTGGTGTGTCATGTGCTTATAGTACCTAGATAATATATGTTTCATTTAGATAATCAACAGTGACTATCAGCCAATGATAACTTTGTAGTACCTAGATATATTGAATTCTTTGAATAATCTATAAAAAATAAACAAGGAAAATTACCAAATAATAATTATAATTAGTTATCAGAAATCCCCCCCGGTCAGAAGTCATGGACGTGTTTGTGTTAGATAATTATAATGATTCTTTGAATCACCATGTTATCAGCGAACTGGTCCGGCACGTCACGTGTGAATCACATGATCCTGAGCTTATATAAAAGTCGCGCCGCAAAAATCCGAACTCATTCGCTGTTTGTGTGACTTCCAGTGCAGTTCTGAGTTCGCGATATCAAATTAAACATTAATTTATTTAGTGATGGTTATATATTACATTTAATTGTGTTACAAAACATTTTCAAGTTGTGAACGATTGATGAAGTCTTCAAAGGCGAGGTAATCTGATGTTGCTAATGACGTGATAACGACTAATTGACGTGTCGTTAGATTATTGTAACTAGTACTAATTATGATAATTATTATTGTGTTAGATTATTATAATGATTCTATGAATCACCAGTTTATCAGCGAACTGGTCCGGCACGTCACATGATCCTAACGTTTAAAGCGAGACCGCAAAAACCCGAGAACGCGAGAATTCATTCGCTGTTGGTGTGACTTCCAGTGCAGTTCTGAGCTCCCGATATTAAATTAAATATTAATTTATTTAGCGGTGGTTATTTATATTACCTATATTTAATTGTGTTACAAAACATTTTCAAGTTGTGAACGATTGATGAAGTCTTCAAAGGCGAGGTAATCTGATGTTGTAAATGACGTGATAACGACTAATAAAATTGATAGGTGTTTTTAACCGAGCTCAAACAGGACGAGGTTTTCAATTCAGCCGGTATTTTTTATGGCATACTAAGTTAACACAGTTACAAGTAGTAGATATAACCAGACGACCAGAATTTGGCTTCAACATTTAATATATTTGTTACAGTTAAAGTCTTCAATTTCAAAAAGTTGGAGGCCCACTGCTGTGCCCACTCACTGGTATATCATACCAGTCTTCTCTGACGACAGTAGCCAGTTAGAGATCATCTCAGGCGAGGATAAAGAGTCCTTTACTTAGTAAATATGGGTGAGTAATGAGGACTTAGTGTACATTTATGTATCGAAACAATATCACAAGAAATCTTCTATTCTGATGGCTTCTCACTTGGTTTGATGCATTTAGCTTATGGAAACGTAAATGAGAACCTTTTTTCTTAACATAACCAGTTTTCCTTAACATAACTTTGGTATAATTGCGTCTATGAATCTCAAAACCGTCTAAAAGCCGGGTCACACAGAGGCAATCCGATAGCGATAGCGATCCGAAAGCGATCCGGATCGTATCCGAGTATGGGATCGCGCCCGCTTGCTGTGTGTCAGGTTGCATACAAATTCGAACATTACAAAAAATCCCGTCTCGGATCGCTATCGCTATCGGATCGCCTCTGTGTGACCCGGCTTTAAGAGGTCAGGTCACAGATAAAGAGGAGGAGAGATAATTACTGAAACATTGGTCAGCTCTTTGCTTGCAGACATCCAGAGTAATAGTCGGAATACGGTGGTTATATAGGTGTACCTTTGTACCTATGTACCTTTTTTCGTGAAGATATTTAATTATGATCCTTTTTTACAGTGAAGCCTTATAGAGACGAGGAAGAAGAATGTGACGTAGCCCCGGTGCTAATGGAGAGCTGTGACAGCTCGTTACCAGCTCCCAGGCAGGGTCACCAGAATACAAGTAAGTTGTGTATAGAGAGTGTTAAGGGAAACATATGCAAATGTAGTATATCCGTGTTAAGTGTCTCGTTTCGTTAGGTCAAATATCTGTTTTAGTCACCATAAACGTTCCGTCCTTTGCGATACTTTTAACAAATGTATTTATTGTTGCAGTTTATACTGAGAATGCATTAGAAGAAGTCTTGAAAGAACTAGAATTTGAGACAAGGCATCTGACAGAAGCCACGTTGCCAACTCCAAATGTGCCAGCCTATTTTAAGGATCCATTAGAAGGACAGTCATCTCTCTATGGTCCTGTAAACACTGGGGACGAAGCCCGTAGTAGAGTTTTTCCTACCGCCCCTTCAGAGAAATTGTCTTCAGAACTTTCGGTGGACACGATTTTTTCAACTTTAATGATTTCCCCAACTCCACGAGTGTCCCCACCAGATACTGATACCAATGAACAGATGGGAATACTTCCATCAAGCGATGATTTTTTCAAAACTTGGGAAATTATAGCAGAATTTAAGAGGACTATAAACAAACTGTACAGGCAGAAAAAAGAACTCTGTGCTTCATACTGGGAAACAAGGGACCGCGCTAAATTTAAACATTCATTAAGAACTAACTTGAATAATAATAAGAACAGAGCAAGTCTTCGAAACGAACGCGAAGTCGTGCATTTTCAGTCAAATCAAAATACCTTGGATGCTTCTGAACAGTCTTGTCTTCATCAAACAATAAGCAATACAATAAATGCTCACGAGATAAACTTGCCTGAGTCTCGTGTTTTTTCCAATAGACAAGACAGTTTGACTACTAAAATCATAAATAATAAAAAACAAGTGACCTATAGGAAACCTTTAGAATACGTATTTGAAATAGAACCACGAGAAAATACAAACATAACTGAGAATACACAAGGTAATAAAAGAAAAAACGGTGTTAACCCTCGTGGTCCGAGTAAAAAGCAGAAAATATGGAATGAATATCTACAAAATGCCGCTCGTGGAAATGCGACTACATAAATTTAAAACGCACTAAGGAATAAATCAAGCTGTACTTAGATATGACTCAGAATACAAACTTTAATTACCTTTTCCAACGAACTCTTCAAATCATTAGGACGAAGAACTATATCGATAGCAGCGAAGTCGAAGAAGACATCTACGACTACATAATCGCAATTCTACGGGATAGCACATTTAGTGAGAACATGGGACCAGTGTGAGAATTATGGACTGATAATAATACAGTTTTCTGTAGTTAATCTAGATAAATAAGTGTAGGTATCTTAACTTAGCTTATAGTCGTCGGTATAAACCATAAGGTGTGCCCTGACCACGTTGAAATTGGTAATAAGCTACGTCTGTGTCTGTAGTAAAGTGGTTTACAGCCCACTAATTTACTTGACGCCTAAAATCGCTAGCGGCGATGTATGCTGTTGTTCTACTTATTTTTGTTGTCGCCATCGAATGAATCCGCCTGAAGTTTGAGCACATCTAATGGTTTATATCAATTTATTTTGTCTAATAGACTATGTTATTTTAATTGTTGTTTTATTAACTTATATACTTAATATAAATATCTGATTGGTCGAGCTTTGCTTGGCTTAAGCGCCATTTTCTAAAAATTCATCATCATCATCAACAGCCCACTAAACGTTCCCACTGCTGGGACTCGAGGCCTTCTCTCGCAAGGAGATAGTTTAGACCATAATCCACCACGCTGGCCCAGTGCGGGTTGGCGGATGACACATGACTTCGAAAGATTCTAGGTACATGTCGGTTTCCTCACGATGTTTTCCTTTACCGTTGTAAGTTAGTGGCATTACGCACATGACTTCGAAAAGACAGTGGTGCGTGTGGGGTTTGAACCCGGGGTCTCTGGATCGGCAGCCGCCGTTCTCCCTACTAGACCAGCCGTAACTTAAAAAATTAAAACTCCCTAAATATTTGTAAAAATAATTATGAAATTTTATACAACATTTCATGGAAATCGTTGTAGGCGCTTCCGAGACACAAGAACTGCTCGTTTAAAGGTATTATTAAATGTGCATGTATCTCATTACTCAGAATAAACTTTCACGTTTCATAATTCGAGTGTCTTCTCTACCTGTGACGATATAAAATTAAAAAAAAACCGTTAACGTTTTTTTTATTGTGGCAAAAAATAATACAAATTGTCTTAACTAATAATACATCTTGTCTTACATGCTATTAGAATCTTAATTTCAAGCAATAGGGATGTCAACATTAATCACAAAAATAATAAATGTTTAGTGTTAATTTTATGATAGTTTTTAATTATAGAATATCGAAAATCACATATTTATAGGAACTGAGATAATAATCCCTATATCATGTAATAAAAGGTAAATTAAAGAGATACTGAGGTTCGAGTTGTCTTTATTCGCTTATCACTTGTAATTCCCATGCATGCACATTTAAAACTTTTACAAGAATTGTAATACCACTAAATTTCCAGTAAAAGTACTTTTTTATTCAATGTAGCATGTAGCCTAGTGGAGAGAACGTTCGATTTCAAAATCTTGATGTCGTACATTCAAATCCCGCCTGCAACACTGAGTTTTTTTTAATCTTTTATTGGTTTATACTTGACCGCCATCTCGCCTGATGTTAACCGTCGATGCGGTCTACGATGGAGCGTGTTTCCCTAGAAGAAACCGATTCACTCGCTTTTGGAGATACAAAGATTGTAACCATCGGGGAAAAACCCACATAAGCAACGTATTCCACAGCCTAGGCTTTCTTACCACTAGAGTAGAGTCAAATCTCTTCGTTTGTGTCTTTGGTACATCGACCATGAAACGATGTGGCTTTTTCGAGCTACGAGCATTCCAATAGAAAAAGGGCAAGGTGGTTTTAGATCATGCAAATCAAGACATTAATTAATTAGTTAATTAATTAGAAAACATGAATAATAAATTAAATTAATGTCATAACAAAGCAAAATATAAAATAAACATTAAATGTCAAATCAAAAATGACAGTCACGTTTAAAATAATAATAAAAAAAAAATACAATAATAATCATGATTCATAGCATATTTCAAATAATACAGCTCTTTTTAAATCTGCAATCGAACAAATGAACAAGTCAATTTTATCTGCAAGTCGATTTAGCGTCCGTAGCCCCCGCACCAGCGGCGCCCGCTCCAGCAGGCAGGTCCGCGCGCGCGGCACCGCGAGCAGCCGCGGCCGGCGGCGGCGCAATACGTACTCGTCTGACACGCACAGCTGCATACCTTCTAGTATGTCTGGGTCCAACAAAACCCCCCTTAACACTCTTAACATATTGTAAAGGAGTGCCCATTCCCTTCGCACCTCCAATCTATTATATCCCACCATACCCAAAACAAATAAGGCTGGATACATGAGAGGATAGAAAGGGTAAACGGCGTAAAGCCTCAGGTACAGGAACCTGGTAAACTTGTTTTGGATTTTCTTCAACATCTGGACGTACTTAGCTTCGTGCGGAGCCCACACTGCCGACTCGGCAGTGCCGAGATGTCTTCGAGCTGGCTTCGGATTAGAGCATCATACAGGGCTGATATTGCTCGAACTTTCTTAAATTCTGAAGCGTGACGCAGCACAAAAACCAGTCGTCGATACGCTTTCTGTAACCGCTGACAGTCACTACTATTTTCAACCGCCAAGAGTAACTTGAGGTCATCCGCAAAGAGTAAACATTTTGCTTCCCGAATGACCTTTGGCAGGTCATTGATCATGACAATGAACTCCAGCGGTCCCAAATTCGACCCTTGACTGACGCCCGTTCTACTAAAATAGAGTTCCGATTTGTGGCCTGCGTACTCTACGTACTGTCTCCTCTCCCTCATATAGCTCGGGAAAAAATGTATCAATTTTTTTGGTGCATCCGACGGCCGCCAATTTCGCCAACAGTTTGTCGTTGTCGAACAAGTCGAACGCCTTTGTAAAGTCGAAATAGGCGGCGTCTACCTGCACTCCCGCGTCCACTTGAGGGGTGACGTAAGCCATCGCATTGAGCAGGTTGGTGGCGGTGCTGCGGCCAATGGGAAGCGTTACGTTTGTCCATTATAAGACACTGTCACGACACGTAGCTATTGAAATTTGAAGACTTCAAATAATTACCTAGCACGGCAGAGCAGTGATGTATCTATCTCCATGCCTCAATAAGCTCTTGAATTTCTCTGGAAATATCATAATAATCTCCACTGCTAAACATAGGCCTCTCCAATAGCTTGCCAGTGCAGCCTAACCTTACCTTTCCAACCGCCCCCAGCCTTGCCTTTCGTAAATCGTTACTCCGTCTAGTCTCAGGGCGTCTATTACATTTGCCCATTCGGGGTCTTCACTCCGAAACTCCTCTGCTCTGAGATAAAATGTTTCGCCTGCTTGTTTTGAACTTGGATGCTATCGTAGCGGCAACATATAGTCATCTCAGCACCTCGATATATCGCCAGTCAACTTGGCATCGCTGTAAGGTGATGGCTCTAAAACAGCCACGTTTCGACGGAATCAAACCTCACCTCATTCTTGTATGTAGTCCACAAACGCTAGCGTTATTTTCATCTGTAGAATTCGCCGCATCGTATGGATGTCGTCTATGGTGCTGTACCAACTCTAAGCCCGTCCTGAGCCGGTTCAGTGAGCTGACCACAAATTTAAGATGTTGGAGACGATGGTGGGATGAGGTATGTGTACGAGATTGTGTGTGTTGGTCGGTTTTCTCTATAAGTGTAAGTATATATATTGACTTTACTCGATACTGATGACTCGAGAGCTCTCGGTCGTTCCCTAGGTAGCTTTGTAGCTTAGCTACATTTATTTGGTTAAGGATATTCTTTGATGAATATTTCGTTTCATAGATCCATCATCATCATCATAGAATATTATAAATGTTTTTGATGGTTTATTATTCGAAAATTAGCGCAGCCAATTCATTTCCTACCATTTCAAGAGCAAACTATTTTGTAGGTTCTCAATTTAGTTTACAGTCGACGAGTCGACTATAAAGCGCGATGGAAATTTCCGTTACAAATTGCGTGGGTCTTGTAACTGCGTATGATTGGTTGAGATACGTGGCACGATGTAGGTCTGGTGTCGACGCTGTTGAAAATGACGTGATCTATCCGTCGTGTGATTGGTTCAGGCATATTTTGCGTATCGCGCCAAGCCACATTCCATGATTAGTGAGTAGGTACTGGGTAGGTAGTGGGGCCGTCTGGATGGACGCACTAATGAGGTTAATAATAACAACCTACATAAAGTGTACGAATGTCGTCATTTTCGAGAATATTTCATCATAGGTACTATTTGTGTTTTGTTGGTTGTTCGAGTTTCTGGTAAACACCTTATCAGTGCTATTTAATTTGGTTGATTTTCGACCTCTGCGGCATGGATAAAATATGATTGAGAGCTGCCGATTGATATGGTAGGTAAATAAACATATTTTGAGAAGGTTGAATGTTGAAGATACCTAGGTGTTAAAACGGTTTTATCTATGTGCGGAAAAATAGAACAAAAACTTACAAATAAGATCTAGAAGAAATGTTCTTAGAAAACTGACGACTGAATGTCGTCAGTTACATAAATAAACCAAGGACATTCTTAACTTTATTACTTCGAGATTGTGTACTGTTGTTCGATTTTTCCGCATTTAAACATAAAACCGTTATATTTGGTTCATCTTCCCCCTTCGTTATTTAATTTGTGAGTATCGTTACTTTTAACGGTAGGCATTATCACCAGCAGCAGATCATCATTCACCTTGCTGTACGACCATAACCATCATCTCTTTATTCATCTAGTGTTTCATGTTCTCTACTTTTACTTGTATTTTAATAGGAACTAGGTAAGTATGTACCAAATTTCATAATGGCATCATTAGCGGGATAGGGAAAGGCATTGAGTCCCAGCCGTGAGAACATGAAACCTACTACATGTCATGTTCCTGCTGGGACTGTATATGCTTTAGAACAGCCTTTCCCAAAGTGGGAGATAATGCCCCCTTGTAGGCGCTGCAAGCCTAAAAAGGTAAGAGACCCAGAAAAATAATGTGGGCTTTGTGTAGAGGATTGGAGTCTGTTGTGTACCACTTAATAGGCTCGGGTCTCAAGTTAACTCTTGCAGGTTATAGTAAAAGTCTAATTTAGAATGAATGGTTCATCTCCGTTAATATAGCTCATAATAATTTTATTTGAAGCTATAGTGGTTTTACAGTATGAGACAAAATGGTGGCGCTAAAAAATATTTGTTCTCAAAATGGGCAGCAGGCAAAATAAGTTTGGAAACCCCTGCTTTAGGAGGTATCCATTAATACGCGAGTTGTTCAAAGGGTCGAGTCCAATCTCTTACAATCTTACTTTTGGGAGAAGAGAGCTTAGACAATCTCATCAGGAAGAAGGGCGTATAAAATCTTTAAAAGAACCCCAGGTTATTCATGGACGTACGTACTTTACTGGTTGGCTTAATAACTTAGTATGCATATCTGTAAAGCCGTAGGTTGTGGGTTCGATTCCCACTCAGTGCAAATATTTGTAAGTACTTATATTTCTTCTGTCTCTGAGTGTTATTTGTATAATAAGTAGGTACATATATTTATAATTAAATTCAGCTATCTGACTCCCATTACACAATATCAGATAGATGGCGTAGTGAGAGAAATATCCACCAATACGTCATTTTTTTTTATTATTTATACTTATACAATGGCTCTCCATCACATGGTCACCTATCGATTACAGATTAATTATTATGTGAGTTTTATATTTGCAATATTTGTTTTTTTTATAATGTATTGTGTCGGACTATCTGGCCACCTTCGTACTCATGGCAGACGCGGTAAGGCTTCAGGGAAAGAGGTATCGTTCGTTAGGCGATACTTCGTATCGGTATTGATGTGGCTCCCTTTCCCTTTCCACTGAAATTGGGTAGTGGTATGGTGGTAGGCGACGGGGCCAAACATCTGACCCGTCGAGTAGAGTTAGTTAGTTAGTTTAGCGGGGCCTTTACCGCACCTAGCCTCTTTATTGGGCCATTGTGCATGACGCATACTTCCCTTTCCTACTCCAACCAGCCCAGGCTGTCCCAGAAGGCAAGCATCCTTGCATCCTGTTAAGGTTGCGACAAGCATCCGGAACAGACGACGGAGATTGGAGGAATTCTGCTCGTTAATCTGCCACACTGCTGCACTCCACAAGTGCACGCTGTGGCGTTTCTTCTTCCTCCATGCATCCTCTGCATAGAGGACTGTCTGTTACACCTATGGTATATAAGTGCTTATTTAGGGGACAGTGACCAGTTATTATATACCTACTTAACTTTACGAATTTTGTCCCTGTTTAGTCTGATAAGGTTGCGGGCAAGTTTTTTAGATGATCCAGAGCATTTTTTGTTTACCTGCATCCTTCATAACATTGTTATTCCATTCAGTTAAATGAGCTTCTTCAGTATTTCTACGCAGCCATGCTTTTATTTGAGTCTGGGGTATAGGCATAAGTAGTTCCAGTCCATGTACCTTTGTCTTTGCTCTCCTTTTGGCCAGCTCATCTGCTGCGTCATTACCTAGTAAGTCGCTGTGTCCTTTAATCCAATGGAGGGTTGGGTTACTTTGTTCGCACCCGCTATGGATTGGAGTGCATTGTGGCATTCCAGAATAAGGATAGAGGTTATATTATTATTTTTAAGGGCTTGAAGCACGGAGGCGCTGTCGGAGACAACTTTGATGTTTAAGTCTCCAACATCTCTGGCTGTGACTGGCTGTGCTGCCCTGGTGATGCCAATACATTCAGCTTGAAATATTGTGTTTAAGTTGCTTAAGGTGTTTGATATCCTTATGTTTAAGTCATTTAAGAAGACTCCAGCTCCTGTACCGCATGCGGTTTTGGAGCCATCAGTATATATCCTAACTTTTCTGCTGCCAGAGCTATCTTTCGATTCTGCATTAAGTTGGATATTGTATCTACGATCAAAGACATGTTGGCATATTGTTCTGTCCATGGGTGCCTCAAGAAGCGGTATGTCTTTCATAACCCGTTGTAGAACTTTTAAGTGTCGTGTTTCAATGTTTTGTTTCCACAGTCCGTTTGCTCTTAGTCTTAGGGCGGCTGCCGTGGCCTCCTCCTGTATGACTAAATGTAGAGCCCTCAGGTTTAAGATGGTGTGGTTTTATATACATCCAGTAGCTGTTACACTCGAGATATTTCACTTCAGATGATAGGGAGAGTTTGGTGTTAAATAGTTTTGGTAGTTGCAGTTCTGGTAACTGTTTTTCTTGGATTTACTGAAAGTTGGTGTTCGTCACACCATTTTTCTACAATCTGAAGCGCTGAACGCATAACTTTACTTAGCATGTTTTCCGCGCTTATCAGTATTGTAAGGTCATCCGCATAACCAATTGTAGTGTACCCTTTCTCGCTGCGTGCCTTTAGAAGGCTGTCCACTACTATGTTGCCTAATAGTGGTGATAGGACACCCCCCCGGGGGCATCCCTTGACTACTTTTGCTCTTGTAGTAGTATTCGTCACTATCTGGACCGCCCTCTTACTGACCAGTTCGGTAATCCAGTTCCTAATGATTGGTTCAACTTTGAGTCTCCTGAGGGCGTGTTTTATGATATTATGCATGGTTTTATCAAATGCACCTTCTATATCTATAAAGGCGGCAAGTGTTGAAAGCTTGTTTGCGGTAGCCGATTCTATTTTGTGTACTACCATGTGTAGTGCCGACTCTGTGGATCTGCCTTTCCTGTAAGCGTGCTGCTGAGGATGCAGTTGTTTGTGTTTTAGTGCTCCGTCCCTTAGGTATCGGTCCACTAATCTTTCCAGTGTTTTTAAAAGGAACGACGTTAGACTGATGGGCCTAAACGATTTAGCGTGTGTGTAGTCCTCCTTACCAGGTTTCGGTAAGAATACTACCTTCGCCTCTATATATTTAAAGGCTATACAGCTTCTATATATTGGTAGTAGGTGCTTTATAGCTTGCTTTGGTCGAATAGGGTCTGGGGTGACCTGACGTGAGAGCGTGTCCGGGGCGTGCATGTCAGGGGTGACATGTCGAGACACGCTCTCACGTCATCAGTACGATGGTCAATCTATTATCAAAAAACCCAAATATTGCAAATATAAAACGCACATAATTCATCTCTGATCGAGAGGTGTCCATGTAATGGAGCGCCATTGTATAAATAAAAAAATAAAAAAATTGCCATTATTTCTATCACAAAAAAGACAAAATAAATGAGTTAACCCTGTATTTAAGATAATTAGTTTCTAATTTTTCTTAGTGTACATATATGTACTTAATACTATACTAATAAAGCGGTAGTAACTATTTCTTGTAATTTGGTCCTTCAAACACATATACACGATTTAAAAAATGTTAAACTGTCTTTTTAGCACTTCTTTTAATTACTCCACTGTAGTATCTAGTAATATAATTAATTACTTAATAATAGGATAGCGATTCTGTATTTTAAAATATGGTAACTGTTCTATTCTTACATTTCTTACACAGAACTAAGTCTAAGCACTCGGATCTCAAGATACAAGCTATGTGCTTAGTTCGGGGTCCACCGATAATTCTTGTACCTACCACACGTACGGACGAACTAGGTATGTATATGTAAGTTAGACTTGAAAATCTTCATTATGTTTGTGTTAGTTTCTCTGTGTGTGAAATAAAATTTTCCTTTTAATTTTCATACATTTTTATTATATATTTTTTATAAAGTATGAGTAGTAGTCGTCTCTGCAGCGTAGCCATCTCCTAATCCTTTTCCCCGTTCTGTGTTCTGTTACGCCTGTATGGGGCATTGCCCCAGTGGTGGTCTCGGCAACACAGCAGGTTCGCGGAAGAATGCAAGAGCGACTCGCCGTAAGCAGAAGCTGGAAATTTTAGTCGGTAGGTATCGTGATCCCGAGTTCGATAAGACATGATCGTCCATTTGGAAGTGTCTAAAAATGAAGTGAAATAAATGAAAATTTGGCGTATGAATGCTCTTTTAATGGTGGGGCTTCCATGGGATCATCTTTTTTCAATAGGGTTAAGATCACGATGGATCACGGCGGTAACTGACAAAACTTCTTGTCCATGTTCCTTTACCCAGTTATTCTACTTGGTATTGTGGGTCTTCTTTGTGCCTCTTTATTCGAGTAACAGTTTTGTCCAACAATCGTCGAAATCAATTTAATTTTTCTCATGCTACTTTTAGCGTTCTGCTTTTACATTGCCCATTGTAGCTTTATTTATCTGAGTGAAGTGGTATGATGCGTTGTCCATTACCACGTGACTGTACGTTCTGAAACGCCTTTAATAAGAAATACAGTAATTAGCTCAGAGTAAATGATTAAAGAACATCCAAACTACGTTGAAAAAAAATTTTTTGGAAGATTTCTTTTGGCCCAACGCCCACTGATTTTCTCTTAGGCAGTAAATGAATCTGACGCTGTTACGTGAAAGGTTTCATTGGGTGAACGTGGGACCGCCGAGTGTACTGGAGCCAGAAAGATACGATCAACTCCTCTTTACTGCTGTGTCACTGCGTGTTTCCTATTTTGATTTGTAAAGAATTAAAAAATAAACAATTATGAAATCTCAAAAGTAAAGCCTCAGCTTAAAAATATGCCGATAATAGGTGGAGATTTGTTTGGTATGGTATTCCTAAATATTACCTGTCAAATAGCTCTGCCTTTGGAAAACGGCACTTTTGGCCTGTTATTGTCTCGTTCTTCTTCTCAAGCACCATTTACTTTAAATGTCATGTACCGGTCAGCACTTTTAATCACTTTCGGCATAATTCAAGCAATTAAATAGTTTAAAAACACTAAACATAAACAAACTTTTGTCAACTAACGTAAACAAGAAGATGACGACCCGTCAATTAGTTCCATATTTTGCTACGCACTGTATGGGAGCCCTTAAATATTTATTTTATTTTTTGCATTTGTTGTTAAAGTGGCAATAGAAATACGTAATCTGTGAGTAATAGGGTAAAAACGGGTTTACCCGGTTTGGGTACGGAATCCTAAAAATATTGCAAAACAGAGCAGTTATATTAGTGTCATTCCCATTAAAGACGTGCGAAAGGACTTGCACTTACATCTTGCTATGGGTGTTTTATACGTTTCTCCCCAGACCAGTCTTAATTATGTACTGTACCACTATGTAGGGATGATGATAAGATGACAAGATGTGTAGGACTCTGAACAATTAAATTAAATTAGTTTTACTGCCCAATGAAACTAGAAAGCTACAAATTAATTATTATGTAGAGACGAACTTCTTAGCATTCCATGGATTCACCGTGCGGGTGCCGGCTCCATCGTGTGGCAGAGAGAGAAATCTCGAATAGACCCCAAGACTTGTGACTCGGGCGTAGGTTTAAAAGGGGCCCCTTATATTGACGTACGTCAACACTCACCTTCACTACTCGTATTTCTCTCCCTGCCCAGCCAAATCCGATATGATCCTACTAGCAGCTTTAGATACTCGTTCTAGTATAGAACTTACTGCACTTCTGGACAATCCAAGGTCTTTAAGCAGGTTATAGAGAGATTTTGCTGGTATACCTCTCGCTCCTACTTCTACAGCGTATAAATTAACTACATAGCCATTTTTTGTTAATTCGTTTTGAAGGTCGTAATACTTATTTTGTTTCGTCGTGTGGTCTTTAGGTATATTAGTTTCCCACGGTACGGTAAGTTCTACCAGGACTATGCGTTTCGTAGCCCTAGAAAAAAGGAAAAGGTCCGGTCTGAATGACGAAACACCCACATCCTCTGGGATTTTATAGTGCTTTTCATACGTGTCCATTAAAATAGTCCAATCAAGTGCTAAACCCAGGATTGAGTAAGGCTTGCTCTTGGAGTTTGAAGTTGAACCCTCTTTTACAAAGTTAATTTGTCTTTTGTTTGTCGTCAATCCCTTTTGGGCTCTAGCTACCGAAAGGCTGACGGCTTCACGTATGATTTCAAGTACTCTGTCATGGCGCTGTGAGTAATGACCCCTATTAAGGAGCACCTTGCATCCCACCAATATGTGCCTTGCTGTACATATCGCCTCACCACAAGTATAGCAACATTTTTCAGAGGCTTTTCCCCACCTTACCAAGTTACTCTGGTCAGGAAGGGTCATTTGAAAAGCATTTAGATAAAATTTTAATAAGGCAGGAGACCAGTCATATAGCAAGGTGCGCCACTTTAGAGCTAATGGGATACAAAACTCACCTATGGTTAACCACTTTGCATTTCTAAATTCATAGCGTGCACTTTATAACTGTCATTTTCGTCTTGTTTAATTCCTAAATGTTTTCCGAATTAATTATTATGTGCACTCTCAAACTCTACCATTTGCATGCTCTACATGCTACAGTGGCGGTTGGCGGAAGCGCCGCACACAATACATGTCAATCTACGTTTCTGCACTCTTGGCGGCAAAATTTCAAATTTAGAATAGTAGTCCAGTAAATTTATACCTACATCACCGTATGCGTTAAATCCGGTAGATCTGATTTTTTGCAGACTTGTTTATGAAATTACTAGCTGTGCCCCGCGGTTTCAATCGCGTCTATTTGAGGAAAATCCATACTAAAATATCCATTGCTTTAAAAAGCTATGATCCGTAAGAGAACTGTAGAAAAACAACAAAGGAGCGCCAGGTAAAAGTAGAGTGATCTACTGAAATGTGTATAGTACAGGTGTTTTAAAGTACGTAAAAGTACTGTGTATACGATGGTTTTAGTTTTCTTTTCTTGAACAAATTGGTTTTCTCTGTTACCTGATCCTCTTGATGGTGCAATATATTGTATACAAAGTTGTCCGTATGAAAATCAGTCTCGGCGTAAATCGATTCCTTGGTGCTTAAATGTTTGCCCTTGTGCTTTAATAATAGTAACGGAAAATTGTATTACAATTTTGAAATTTAAAGGCAAATGGTACCATTTTATGTAGAGGTAATGCATTAACATACCCTTCCGCTTGAAGGGAATGGTCGATTTGTGTCGGATTCGACAACATGAGTGGTGCCCTACCGACTAAAACCTCCGCAGTTTTTATTACCTTTGCCACACACGACGCGAACACGTGAATGCTCTCGCACTCTTTTGCATACTCGCCGCGGGACAATGCACGCCGTGATCACCTCGGTGACCAGCCGTGGGAGCCAGACGTCCTCACGTCTGGACTGGACACCCTTGGTCTCCCGCGTTGGGCTAAATGCTCGGCCTCATCACCTATCACCATCCAGCTAAAGAGGACGGGGACAGCAGCTCACCGATATACCGGCTCTCCTCTTCTCCTACAACCCCACCGCCTCCGCCATCATACTGCAGTGGGCAGGGAGTACGGCGCAACCACAGATTACAGAAATAAACACAGATGGAACCTTCGTGAACAACACTGTGAGGCCCGTAATTAGTCATGTTGACGTAAAATTGTCAAATCAACGTTCCAAATGACTTGTATAATGTTGTCAGTCTTAAGAAAAAAGTCCCACTATTGTTGTCTTAGCTTGGGAAATCTTCACGTATAATAAACACATTAATTGATATTTTAAAATATTAATATTATTACACCGATTATGCAAGGATTTTTTTGTTACTACTATTTCCATTCTATGAAGAAAAGAATTTTGATTTTGCATGCAACTAGTAATTAACTGGAATCGCAAATAATAAAATTAGTGTAATTTACTCGCTTAGATAGGTTAAACAAAAATTAAAACAACCATCTTTACCACCAAACTATTTTTGATAAAATGCATATAGGCTACCAGTATGTCATAGGTCCAAACAACAAACAAAAAAAAACTGACAAAATAATCATTTTAACAGTTCACTTATTATTCACCTTTTTTTTGACGAAACAAGACTTTAAAATCAAGTAACCGTATAATGACATTCTCGAAACATACGTAACGCGGAGAAGCTGGATGTCATATCACACTCTCTCACAAGTTACAAGGTCACGGAAGCTAACTCACATAACCTGAAGATTATAACACTCTTCCCAAAATAGTTAGATCTGCCCCAAGTTTCGGCAGCTTCAAAAACAAATTAAAGTGCTGGCTTATCGATCAAACTTTTTATAGTTACACCGAATTTTTAGAGAGTGATGGCAAAGTCCTATAAAAATGTATACAAAAATTTGACATGGGTCAGTACAATTGTTATAAAAACATATTATACTCATATAATGCTTGACAGTTTTCTGTACAATAATTATTATAATACAGTAAAGTAGTCATTTCAAACTTTGAAAATGTAGGTATACAATTTGTATACTCTTTCTTTTAATTTTATTTTTTATTTATTGACGTGTAAATTGTACATTTATGAATAAAGTACTTTGACTTTAATATTAATAAACTTTACAATATCAAAATATTTCATTTTACAAACAACCTTATGCATAATATTAACTTCAAAAATATCTTTCTTCAACAAATGTTTTATTTTATAAACCATCATTGTATAACCAATTATATAGCCGTCTCACTTAGATAATATATCGAATGACATTACAATATAATACAAAACACTTTATTGGCACCATAAACAAAGTTGACAAGAAGTAACACACATAATAACAAAACAAAATGGGCACAAAAGGCGCTCTTGTCGCTAAAAGCGATCTCTTCCATATAACCTTTTGATTCATGAGGAAACAAAATTGGTAATATTTTGGGCAGTGGTGCAACTAACGAAATAAATAAATACAATTTTTAGGTATATAATCATTTACTTCATTTAAACACATTCAATTTTATACAACACAAGTCGACACAGAAAAAAACAATAATACCAAAGCACGTAACAAGACAAATCATGTTACTGGTCAAATAAAAACTCCCCCACGCGCCGAGTGTCGCTCAAAGGTCCCCATAATACTGGCCGCATTGCCCCGCTGAATCGCCATGGAAATCCGCTGAACCAGATACCAGCCTGCCCGGGAATCGCGCCCTCTTATTTTCGGATTTATCCTCGGATTTTTAGGTTATATTAATGATTTTGTTTTTTGTACATTTTTATGTCATAAATTACTCATTTCACAAATTTAACATTTACTTAAATTAAATTTGAAATGAATAATACAATGCCCATCAATAATTTGGTCTACGAGTATCTAAAAAAAAATATAATCTATATTTTACCCTAAATTCAGGGAAAATAATTTCCATTTAGTATCGCCACACTAACCTATTTTCGTTGAGGTGTTGTGTTCCATTCATCACCAAAATAAAATCGCCTAAATTATTTAAATAACAGTAAAAATTTTCCTATGAAATTATATTTCTCTTTCCTTTTTTTGTTTTTGGGAACATTGTTTGAAGACACAAAACGGCATATTTTAAAACAAAACTTAAAATCACACGGGACTCCCGTACTACACGGAAGTCCGTTTCATACTGACTGGAGTTTGTATTTGCTTCAGCATTTGTATTTCCTTTGTCTGCTTCAGTAGCTCTGTTCTGCGCGCTCCATCTGGTTTTATTTCTGTAATCTGTGGGCGCAACATAATACCGGTATTCCTCTCCAGCCAAGAAATTTTCTCTACAGCCACAGTGCCTACCACCAAGCATCACGGCACGTCTCAGTCGTGCCGGCACCGTCTGTGCCGCGCAACTCCTTCCTAACCGCGTCGCTTGGACCGCAAGGCTTGGAGCCCATATCTCTGGCGAGCATTTCCACTGGTGTTTCTCTTAGCTTTACTGTGGCTGACCAGGCCACGGCTACTGGACCTCCGCCTCGTCAATGCGGGAACTCCCCGAGAACGATGATTTTTCATTCAAGTGATCAATATTCTTCAGATAATCTTAGCTGAATTGTCGGAAAACCCTTTAGCGCAAAATTGAGGTAGCAGGTTTCTTGCTTTAAGTATTTTCAATGTTCGGTTGTATGAATAGTTATGTTAGTGTATAAAAACCAACGGACAAATATAAACAACAATAGGTACACATAATAGAAAACATATTAAATTCGATAATACCATAAAGTGGCCAAGTGCGAGTTGGACTCGCCCATGAAGGGTTTCGTTGCTGCAAGTAACATAATATACATAGTACACATAGTTTTTTTAGTTCGTTGTAACTTTGATCGAAGTTTTAATAATAATGTATTTATGACGTACTAAAAAAAACTACTAATCAGATCGAGTTCAAACCAATTGTCGTTGGTAGTTTGCATGGCAATATGTACATCATATATTTTTTTTAGATTTTTCATTCTCTTATCTTAGAAGTTAGAGGGGGGGGACACACATTTTACCACTTTGGAAGTGTCTCTCGCGCAAATTATTCAGTGTAGACAAAAACTATATTAGAAACCTCAACATCATTTTTGAAGACCTATCGATAAACATCCCACAGGTGTAGGTTTGATGAAATAATTTTTTTTGAGTTTCAGTTTTAAGTATGGGGGGCAACCCAAATTTTTCTATTTGTTAATTTTTTTGTAAAAATCTTAATGGGGTTCACAGAATACATCTACTTACCAAGTTTCAATAGTGTAGTTCTCATAGTTTCGGCAAAAAGTGGCTGTGACATACGGACGGACAGACAGAAAGACGTGATGAATCTATAAGGGTTCCGTTTTTACGTTTTACGGAACATTGTTGTAGAACAAATTTGATTACTTCAAATGACACAAACTTCAAATGTAGACACGCGCTGTCACAGACTTCAGCGACCGAAGAGAATTTAAATTCACGGAACTAAAGCTCTCGAAGAGAAATATTTTTCCCCGTTTTCTTTACATTCTTCACTCATACTCCGTACCTATTGATAGTAGCGTAATGTTATATACCCTATAGCCTTCCTTGATAAATGGAGTATCCAACAGAAAAATAATCTTTCGTATCGGCCCAGTAGTTTCCGAGATCCTAGCGTTCAAACAAACAAACAAAGTCTTCAGCTTTATAATATTAGTATAGAGATTAATCCAATATTGTGACCTCGAGCGCCGAACGCAATTTTGTCAAAAATCGAAATTAACCACGAAAAAATCGTTTATTTTTCAAATTTTGGTGATTATAACCCTAAACGACTACCTAGTTTTGAAAAAACTGTCTCAGGACGTTTAAAAAGTAAACTAAATTTGCTACAATATAGTACTAGAATTGTCTCTGTACACCCAATACCTAGTTTCCGAGAATAAGTCTTTCAAAGTTTAACATTTTTTTCGAACTTCGCTATTTTTTGCAATAATAACTCCTACTTGACCACTTTATGGCACAGTTTCTGCACTTTTTAACCCTCGACCAAAATAAGGGGTTTTATAAGTTTAACGTCGACCAGCCACTCTTAAAAAAACGCAATACCAAAACTTACGTAAGTTGTGAAACATTATTATCCTCTTTTGCGGCGCGCAGTGGAGTAAAATACCTACCACAGGAAAATATAGAGCTATTGTGCTAGTAACATGATGGAACCCCAGAGCTGGCCCCACCAGTTCCGACGGTGACTCATTTGACAAATTGGAGCAAACATTTTGTGATGACAACACAATAACAATCCAATAACATTGTTATTGGACGTCCTTCTACTACTTACCGGCCTAATTACAGACATTTACTTAACATTCATAGAGCCAAAAAGCTGTTAAACATTAGGTATGTCGAAATATGGCGAAGATTGTGACGTCATTACTCAGAGAAAATGATTTTGCTTATAATCTTATACCTATAAACGAGCAATTCTTATAGACAACAACAACGCGGAACTTACGAAATCTTTTCTGTCTCAATACGGAAGCATCACACCACCACGCGAGAATTGAGAAACTCTATACTGGTTTACTGGTCTTACTTATATTAAAAAAATCAACAATAAATTCGAACCCATAAAACTCTGAACATACAGCGACAGTCTCAAAAGTACGTACCTAGTTTTTTTTTTTTTTTAATAAGGAGTGACGAGACGGGCAGGACATGTGCCTGATGGTAAGCAACATGCCTGCCACATAACAGCATAGTGACACGCAGCTATTGGAACATGAAGAGTCCAAATCATTACCTAGCACTGCACTGCGCTCGTCACCCAGAGATCTAAGTTGTTATATCTCTAAGCCACGTTAATTTCTCTGGACGCATTGCCCTTCAAACCGGAACACAGTAATGTTTGCACATTACTGCTTGGCGGTAGAATAACTGGCAAAGGTGTGGTACATCCCCAGGCGGAATCTGCTAAGAGTCCTACCACTACTAAAAAACGTACCTACCTACCTAGTTATCTAAAAGTAGCGCCCAACACGATTTTATTTATCATCATCAATATTAAAATACTACTCGTACATAGACTCACGGACGTTTAATATACGTCCATGACTAGACTTCTAAAAATAAAAATCGAAACCTACAAAAACATTTTCTCTCGAAGTACTGGCTGCGCTCGCTAGAATTTGTACACGATTTCAGTGGGAGATCAGTAGGTATTTTAAAGGTTTAAATATCGCGTGTGCCTCAGTGATAACACACTTCCAATTTCACCGTAAAAACATAACCAAACCTGTTTTACCAAACCAAATCCACATACAAATATTATCTAAAATGATACACGTTCACGCGAGTTTTCCACGCTTACGTACCTTAGTTTTCCCCAGTGATCGCTAGACTGAAAAATGTATTCATTTTCAAAAATTGCAAATTCAGATACCTAGGTAGTATAAATATACCATAATGTCAAAAAGTTTGTCTCAAAATGATAACAGAATGGATATCGTTGGATGGTATATTAGCATGGCTTTGAGTTTGAAACGTGATCGCAGCAGTAGGTAATGAACACAAGGAAAACCATGACATCATCGCCAAAAAGAACGCAATGAACCCATTGAACGCAAACAAGTTGGACGACTGCGGCGTGTACACGTGTACAGATTAAAAATAGCTCGCCGAGTTTCGCGCTGCGAACAGACATATTCATTCTCACTCGTCGTGCTCGCTCCGAATTGGTCACTAGTGTATGAAAACGTTTGAAAATTCTTGAGTTTTAGATATAAAATGTGCATTATCTTGAATTTTATTGAGCGTGTGACGTAATTAACTTTGGTGTACGTGCCGACCGGTCGGAGTTTAGACTCAGTGATTTCGAGAACATTCTTTCGTGCAGACATTTTATGAAATCACGTGTTGGTGCGTGATAGACTGTTGAATCAGAAAGGCTGACGGATATTATTGAATGGTGAGTTATCGAAATTGACTATTCACAAAAACTTCCACAGTTTGCATGGATTGACATTATTTAAATTTTTGTTAAATGAAATTGATATATAAATAGTTTCATATTCCATCATTTCATATTTATTCCAGCGGATAAATACCGGACTTTTAAGGACATTAATTAGCTTTTAGTCAGAAAGCAGAAACACAGATGTCCTCGAATAAAGACTTTCTTGGAGTATGCCAGTTTCCAGTGTACCGTTTACAGCCGAGATTCGAATCTACGACCTCACGAGTGTGAAATCACAGAATCACACCTTCCAGCCAATAAGTCACCACGGCTTATACTTAAAAACAGAAAGACTTACCTACGACTAGAAAGACTAACACTAAGACTTACCAATACCGCCTCTTATTGCGGTGCCAGCATGAAGTAAGAAACATGTTTGATGAAATTAATAATTAAGAAGGACTGAAAAGGCTTGAAACTATTGAAGTAAACAATCATGAAATTCAGAGTTAAGTTACTATGGTAAAAATAAAGGATGACGGGGAGTAGAATAATTTACACAAACATTTGCGAGGATGTGCTTCTAATACGCTACGCTTTCAGCGCTAGGCTTCCTTAGTTTGGTAGGCAATAGAGGCCTCTTTTTTGTGGGGGGAAATGCTTTCACGCACCGTCCATTGTGCAGTGACACGGCGGGTTCGTCGCACTCGACACCACTAAAGATGGTGCCTCTACCAGCTAAAACTCCTACGAGTCTCACGGTCCTGGCCTCGGGCCAGAGTCTCGGTGTCGTTGTCGCTATGTGCAGAGTATCGCATAGGTCTTCGGACTTTCATCAGACCCTTACACCTAATTGGCTTCTTTGCGAGCTCTCCAGTGATGCGCAGGAAACCATCGGCGCGTCACCGCCTCGGCAGAGTTCATTCCCAAATGGGTGGGTGCCGGGCGGCCCTAAAGACCCAAGGCCCCAAAAGGCCCGATGTCCCAGACCCTGTAAGACCCTATAGACGGCTTGCAAGCCCAAGTGGCTTGCTCCTGTGTCCGGTGAAGAGCGAGAGGATCCAATTCCTTCTCTCGCTCCTCGTTCCGCGAGATGACGGTCAAGCCAAAGGAGACCACCGCCTCTAAAGACCTTCTTGGTTAAGATGCTTTGCAGTGAGAGGTCTGAGAAGAGGCCTCCTGAGGTAAGCTGACATACTCGTCGGCCCCTCTATTAAAAAAGCTAGTAATATTTCACGGATGATTTTTCAATTCATTTTGGACTATAAACATTTTGAGATTCAAATAATAATATTATTTATTGCTTGAGCCTCAGATATATTATTGGTTGTTGTTTGTTGTTTTAAACTCAGTGGTATCTAGCTCATTTTTGGGAAGTTGAAGATAAGATAAATACAATGCATCGGTTATCATGGTATTATCACCTAAGAGTTACCTACTATTTGTAGAATCATTCATTTAGCTGAAATAGCAGCACCCCTGCGGTTTTACCCGCAGTCCAGTAATTTTTCTAGGATTAAAAGTAGCGTATTATGTTGTTTTAGACTGTAACCTAACCGTGTTCCAAATTTTAACCCGACCCGTCCCGAGACGTGATTGAGCAGCAAACATCCAAACATCTAAAAATCCAAACTTTCCTATTTATTGTATCAGTAGGATAATACACAATACATGTGGTAGATCATGATAACAAAGAAGGGGTTGTTAGCTAACATATATATATGTTTAATGTAAAAATATTTAATAACGCCTCTTTGTCGTGACTGTATGGTATTTACCAGGCGTCTAGTATTTCCAGTTTGAGGGGTGCAAGTTTTTAGGTTAGGAAATATTACTGTATTATATTATTACTATATACAAAAAATCCTAAAACTTTTGTTCGGAACTATTTTTGTTTCCATAGAAAGTTGGAATACCTATCCGATATCCTTGTGCGTTGTTCATAACAATTTCAATAAAAAGGTATTACTAGATAATTATCATTTGTTAGATATGAGGGCACTGCAAATAGTGTAAATGAAAACTCTTCGCGCAGTAACATACTAACATACCTACACTGACATTGACATATGATTATACGAACAAGATGGCGTCGCGGAATGGCGTCGTCGCTCCCGCCATTTTCACAAGTAATCACGTTATGTTTATACTGTTTATACGTTAATATTTATAGCCAGTGGCGCCTCTATGCCCTCGACATTCACGTTGTTGCTTTTAGCATTCATTTGTTTGTTACCTAATTTTAATTCTACTGTGACATGATGTGAATCTACCGCAGTCGCAATCTAAGCCGATCTAGAGTCGTGTTATTCAGAGGAGTGCTTTTGGTGGGTCATTAACCTACATTTCAAACAAAGAAAAAGATAACCAGAGCATTTCGTATCTATAATGTAAGTGTTTTTAGGGCTTTAAGAATAAAAAAAATTGTGGAAAACAGCTAACTCTATTATCGCTTCTTAGGCTTATTTAGAATTATTGTTCACATTATAACATTGCAACAAGATAGGAAAACATGATTTGTGTTACAACCAGCGTTGCCAGACGTCCCGATTTTGGCGGGACGTCCCGATTTTTATGTATTGGACACACGGATGTCCCGCGCGGGACAAGCTCTGTCCCGATTTTTCGGGATAACTCGACCGTGCGTACACTTGTACAGCGTGCTGCAGAAGTGCAACCGGCAATTATCCCAAAATTCCTTCCTCCCAATATACTAATGATAGGGTAAATCTGTTTTATAATAACATATTTTAATTCATTAAAATACACTTTTAATGGCTTTTCTTGCTATGATGTACCTAAACGTAATTGAAAACTCAGGTACAAAGATAGCTATGTTTTACTACCTATGTCCAGCTTCGACGAAAAAATCCCGCTGTTTTCACTCAAGTTTCAAATCCTTCAAGAATAAAATCTGGGAACTCTGGTTACAACTTATAACTAGCGGAGCTATGTATAACTTTGTCTTTAATATAACTTTTTAACATTTAAATACCTTTAACTGCAAATTAGCTTTACTCTACATTTCTAACCTAGGTACTCGAAACAGAGGCCGGTTTAAAGTATAGCTTTTGTCTCTCTGTCTCTCGCAAATGTACAGAAAATTGGTACAGTGCTTCTAGTGGACATAAAAGGAATCGTATATACCATTTGCTAGCGTTGACGTACATTAACAGAAATCATTGACACCTGTACACAACCACACTTCAAGCATTTTTACTTCGCCTACTGAAGCCAGGTTTTTGAACTCACGTGACTTGGATTCGGTATTGCTGTCTCACTAATCATACGGTCGCATGTATCCAACTGTCCTTGTCACGCCAATGAGCGCATTCCACTCGTCGTGCGTGATAAGACCTCTGGCCTTGAGTCCCAGTTCGCGGTCGAACGGAAAGTAGAAACAGTATCTCACTATTCTGTGTCCGGAACTATCCCAGGTTTTACAAAACTTGACTGAAACTCAATTTTGTTTTTTTGAGTACCTACCCTACGTAGAAGTTTCCACAGTGTTCCAGGAATAACAATATTCATATTCCATAAGCGCGGGGTCACGGGTTGCAACCTGGCCAGGACCTCTGTATATTTTTCAAATCTAGACGTTGGCTATGGATTATGGCTAATATTCGAAGATACTCGAATGTCATGTGCCCAATCCGCCTCTATCCTAACGTGTTGTATTATGGCGGTGTGTCTCTCTTTGATATCGAAGGCGCAGAGTCCCAGACGATAGAACGTAAAGTGGGCAGTAATAAAGTAATTATACTTTATTTTTATGCTTATACTACGTTGGTGTTCCAAATTTCTATACCGTTTAGACTGTTTTCTGTACTGATGAAGACCACATAACCAATATCATGAATCTGCAATACGGTACGGTTGGGGGGCCCCTAAAGAAAGGGTGGAAGGATTGTGTGAAAAAGGACATGCTTTAGTTGCTATAGTTGCATGTTAGTCCAGATGCACCGAATGATAGAGATGCAAGATGGCTTAAAAGCGATTCATCCACTCATACAGATACACTCATAATAGGGAATATGCATGTAGTTTAAATTGGCTTGATATTTTTTTCGTAATATCTTTAATGTCCGGCCATTATGCCTAAATCATTATTTTATCATTTAGTTAGTTATTAATTGCAAAAAATATTAATTCAAAAGTGCAAAATAGGCGAGGGAAATTCAAATTTGCGAAACGCATCACTATTGGTCGAAACAAAAGTGACGTCACATGACATGTTATCTGATTTAACGGTGTCGATATTCGTACTGTGCTAGTAGTGTTTGAGAGAAAGGTCGTGTTTATTTGTATTTATTGTAGTGTTTTGCATTAGCTTGTGTAATTTTAGCATTCTGGTGATATTAGGGATCATCTAGGATTATGACTAAAAGTGGTTTTGTCAAAGCATATTCGGACAATCTACCGAAAATAGATGTATTCATGATGACGGCATATATTGCATCAAAGCCAGATTTTATGTTCGCTGAGGTCAGAGGTGTAAAAGCTGCAAGGTAATTATTAAAAGACAATAATTATAATCTATTACGTAGGTTTTTATGCAAAAGTTTATGCAACCAGCCGTAGGTAAGTACCTAAAAATAATATTGGAACATGGAAACTGCTGATCTACTGCCTATATTATAATAATTTATAACTAACACATTTATTCATATTCATTAAGTTTATTACGTTAAATAATTTAGTCGTGAATTTTTAACAACAATAAATCATGTTGAATTTGACAAACATTTTTTTTATCTGTATTTGTAACAAGTAAGCATACTTGTTACAGATCTTGGTAGCGATTCTAAATCCATTCGGTTGCATCCGACACGGAATCTCATATCTCGGTCTCTGTCATGCAAAACAGATAAGACAAAGACCGAGATTCGAGATTCCGTGTCGGATGCAACCGAATGGATTTAGAACCGCTACCCTGAACGAGAATCATAAGGTGAATAGATAAGATCGGCAGTAGACTATGTTCAAGCTTGAAATTCATAAAAGGAAAGGAAATTTACAGTGCACCTAAGGCTCTGCAACCTTGTGCCAAAAACATCAAATACTGAAAGTTTCTTGTCTGTAGTAAAAAATAATTGTAAGATTTGTTTAAAAATGATTGTAAGTGACACAGATAATCGCGTAATCAAGTTTTATAAAGAGTGAAACTATGTTGAATAGGTACTTGAATGTTGATAAGTTATCGCTGGTCTAGTCGGGAGAACGGCTACTGCCGATCCGGAGACCCCAGGTTCAAAATCACGGACACTACTGTTTTTTCGAAGTCATGTGCGTAATGCCACTAACTTCAAACGGTGAAGGAAAACATCGTAAGGAAACCGACATGTACCTAGAATCTTTCGAAGTCATGTGTCATCCACCAACTTGCACTGGGCCAGCGTGGTGGATTATGGCCTTGACTCTCTCCTTGCGAGAGAAGGCCCCGAATCCCAGCAGTAGGAACATTTAGTGGGCTGTTTATGTGTACATGTGAAAAGATACTTCATCTCTTCTCATTACTTTACACCATTGCTTTCGTGTTTTCGCATATCATGGAACAGCAAAAAACATTTTATCGGATGTACTTCTCATAGTGATTTTGCACTTTGGTACAAGGCGATACCTATAAAATGTTTTTTTAGCTTTTCCCATCGTTTTAATAGCTAGCACAACTCAAAAATCGGTACATAGTAACTGCAACACTTCTAGACTTGTAGTAAACAAACACAGAGCATGGCCTGTGACGTCATGCCAGGCGCGGGAAAGATGGCGGCGTTCAAACAGGTAAAATTTTATCGATGTTTTCAATATTATTTTTAAAATCAATGTGAACATTTGCAAGAGTATTTATATTTTTTATTGTGTTATAATAATGTAATAAGTGAATTAAAAATATAAAAAAAAATCATGCATATTCCCTATTGGCACACTGTGTGCAGTTTGATCCAACTTGAAAGATAGGATAGTTTTTATTTAGATTAACAGTCTTTACATGACAATATCCAAGCGAAGCCAGAACGGTCTGGTAGTTAATAATGTGAATATAGCCGTAGCCGGTATAATTACGCGACCGACTGGGCTGGTACACCGCTGGTACAGTATTCTCTTATAAATTCGCCGGTAGCACAAAGTCAAGGACCCGCGGTGACTCACAGATCTGACTTCAGAATTTATCTAATGTTTGTATTTTAAGATAACACAAAGTTTACATTAGATAAATTATGTGTTAAATAGGAGTTGAAATGTGCGAGTTACATTATCTAACGATGCTAATGAGGTATCTTTAGAATATACAGTCATAGATATTGGTAAACATATCTCACACCATCTAGCACCAAATTACGCAAAGTTTGTACTATGGGAGCTAAGAATCTGAAATTATAAATTTAAAAAATGATTTCACCCTAAAAGTTATTTAAGTATAGTGAAGACTGAAGGTGGTAATGATAAGGCTGTTTTCTAGGATATTCGTTTTCAATAGGTATTTATTAAATTCAACACACCGTTCATCATCAATCATGCGCCATTCGCGACCCACACACCTAAGTCAGATTATGACTTGATATGAAGCCTGAAAGAGAGTCGTGGAGACTAGAAATCTTTAATAACACCACCAGCATGGATTAGGGCAATCGTTGTACACCTTAAACCTTATCTAAGGTGCCCTGTACTACTTGGTACTGTAATGGTATCTTTAAAAAACCGTGATGAATAATGAAACTCAAATTCCTTCATTGCTGTGAGAACAAATCTATCCTTGTTCTATTGTAAATAGAATTATAAGCATAACTCAGAATCGTGATTAACACGATCTAAATTACGTTTCGGCAGCATAACACTACGACTAATATTTAGAATATCAGTTTAAATAATAATAATAATAATATAATACTTTATTACACCACAAATTAACAATAAACCTTAATGCTAATACAATATCTTATAATTAACGAAGTAACTTGCAGAGTAATGGGCGGCCTTATCGCTTAAAGCGATTTCTTCCAGGCAACCTTATTATGGAGAAATGTTTATAAATATTTATTTTGTAGTGTGGGTGGTGTGACTCATCATACATGCATACAAACAATAATACCAATACTTATAATACATAAATATATACTTAAATACATACATACTTATATAAACATACAGAGAGACGTACTTCTTAGCATTCCATGGATTCACCGTGCGGGTGCCGGGTCCATCGTGTGGCAGAGAGAGAAATCTCGAATAGACCCCAAGACTTGTGACTCGGGCTGTAGGTTTAAAAGGGGCCCCTTACATTGACGTACGTCAACACTCACCTTCACTACTCGTATTTCTCTCCCTGCCCAGCCAAATCCGATATGATCCTACTAGTGCAGCTTTAGATACTCGTTCTAGTATAGAACTTACTGCACTTCTGGACAATCCAAGGTCTTTAAGCAGGTTATAGAGAGATTTTGCTGGTATACCTCTCGCTCCTACTTCTACAGCGTATAAATTAACTACATAGCCATTTTTTGTTAATTCATTTTTTTTTTTTTTTTATTTAAATTTTACAGCTCCACAGACTCCGGGGTCCGTGACCTTTGTCAATCGTTTTCTTTTTTTGTTACATGAATCTTGGATTGGAGAAGAAAAGGAAATAGGGGAGAGTAGGGAACATTTTCTTGCTAATTCTAGGACTCACGTTAATTCATTTTGTAGGTCGTAATACTTATTTTGTTTCAACACGTGGTCTTTAGGTATATTAGTTTCCCACGGTACGGTAAGTTCTACCAGGACTATGCGTTTCGTAGCCCTAGAAAAAAGGAAAATGTCCGGTCTGGATGACGAAACACCCACATCCTCTGGGATTTTGTAGTGCTTTTCATACGTGTCCATTAAAATTGTCCAATCAGGTGCTGAACCCAGGATTGAGTAAGGCTTGTTCTTGGAGTTTGAAGTTGAGCCCTCTTTTACAAAGTTAATTTGTCTTTTGTTCATCGTCAATCCCTTTTGGGCTCTAGCTACCGAAAGGCTTACGGCTTCACGTATGATTTCAAGTACTCTGTCATGGCGCTGTGAGTAATGACCCCTATTAAGGAGCACCTTGCATCCCACCAATATGTGCCTTGCTGTACATATCGCCTCACCACAAGTATAGCAACATTTTTCAGAGGCTTTTCCCCACCTTACCAAGTTACTCTGGTCAGGGAGGGTCATTTGGAAAGCGTTCAGATAAAATTTTAATAAGGCAGGAGACCAGTCATATAGCAAGGTGCGCCACTTTAGAGCTAATGGGATACAAAACTCACCTATGGTTAACCACTCACTTTGCATTTCTAAATTCATAGCGTGCACTTTGTAACTATCATTTTCGTCTTGTTGTAGAAAGGTTTTTACCATGTCTCGGTCTTCCCTTTTCTTTCTCGCACCCAACCCAGCTGTATTTACTTGCGCACCTGCCATAAATTGTTTATGGAATTGAAGTCTAGATTCAAGGTCCGAAGCGCTTTTGTCTTTTGGGAGAGATGCGATTAATTCGTCTTTCGACTTTCCCAAAACATGCGTTTTTGTAACTCTTAGGTGTTTGTAGAGTTCGGATGGTTTTTTTAGTTTCAGGCCAAAACTATTGTGATCCCTAAATAGAGTAGAGGGATCAGCCGGATGTGCCAATCCAAACCATGACTTCAATATCTTTATGACATTAGCATCTAATTTTGCGAGGAGGGTTTTACCGATGTCATATACTAGGAAAGGCCAAGTGAGACGTGATGTGAGATAGTTGTCATATATCCATGCTTTTTTGATATTGCTGATAGGCTGTTGGTCTACCTTACTGAGGTCATTCATGAAATTTCCAACAACTACCTCTAATGATGGTGTACGTCCTTTGTAGTCTATCTTTCTACCAAGAAATTTGAAAGGCACTGCCTCTGCTATTGTGGCAACTCTTTGGCCACTTATGGAGAGTCCCGGATCGTAAGAAGTATATTTGGTATCTCGTCTACCCAGACATAAACAATGACATTTACTTGGTTTTGCCCTCATTCCCTCCGTCCATGTACAGAACTCATCAACATCATTCAACAATTGTTGACACTGTTTGGGATTTCGTGTAAGTATTGCAAGGTCGTCCGCAAAGGCTAAAATTGACTCAGTGTACTTATTGTTGATTTTAAACCGGTAGCCCCATTTCTTCTCACGGGATATTAATTTATCTACTAGAATATTTATAACTATATTAAATACTATTGGTGATAAGCAGCACCCTTGGAATAGTCCCACATTATATTTAAGTGGTTTTGAGTATTCTTTGTTTACTGCTATAACAAATTTTAAGTGATTATAATATGAATTAATTATGTCAATAATTACAGCAGGAAAGTTATACCATTTTAGGGCAAATAACATAAGTTCATGCTGCACGGAACCAAATGCGTTCTCTAGGTCTATCCAGCAGACTGTTATTTGTCTCTCATGTGTTCTGGCATCTTTCAAACTTTCCGCTAGTAATGTATTGTGTTCCAGGCATCCAGAAATACCAGGCAAGAAGCCTTTCTGGTGGTTGGGCCTGAAATACCTATTGCTAGCCATAAATGTGGTCATTTTTGTTTGCAATATACTGAAAAAAATTTTAGAAATTGTATTGGTTAGGGCTATCGGTCTGGTGTCTTTTGGATGAGTTACTTCTTTCATTTTAGGAATCAGGACAAAAATTGCTCTTCCAAATGATTTTGGGATTTGCTTTCCTGACCAGATCTTACTGAATATATTTAAGATATGTTTACGAACTGATGGACACTTTTTATACACTATGTAAGGAATGCCATCAGGGCCTGGAGCTGATTTAGTAGTTTTCTTCTTAATTTGATAGTTTACTTCCTCTTCACTAGGTGGAGTGCTTTGAAAGTTTGTTAGAGGATCATTAGGTCTTTGGATGTTTGGTACTACGTACGAGCTCCCGCGTTTAGGCACTTCGTATGTGCTTTTAAAGTGATCGTAAATTTGCTCATTAGTCAAGATAAGCTTTCCATTTTGTTCTCTGAAAATATTTTTCGAGTATTGAAAAGGGTTTTTATCAAAGTCTACTTCGTGTTTAGCTCTGTAAAGATTATCACGATTTTTACTGATTTGTAGCGATATTCCTTGTATTAATTTAAGGATTGATCTTAGAGCCCTGGACAGTTGGTGACTTAGATGGTTGTCGCCCATGGTTTTAGCTACACGAAGACGTTTTATTAGTTCTCTTTTCTTCCTCCGCAATTTCATTTTGAACGTATTTTCCTTGTTATTTCGAGCATAATAAGTTGATGGTGGATAGTGCTCAGAGAAGTATGTATAGATGGTGTCCTGAAAAGTTTCTACTTGGCTGTTTGGGTCTTGTTTTGTACCAGGATGTTCTAACAAAATAGCCAAGTTTTCGTCATGAACTTTCCAGGTGGAATTTTTTAGGCTGGGTATGCCAAGACGTGTCCTGATGACAATGGACTCCTATTGGTAGTATGGTAGTTTTCACTCGATGGTTCACCTTGGGATATATGAGGGTCAACTCTATCCATAGTGTTTGTCAAAGGACTGACCGACGGCTGTCGTGCTTCAACACCATCATGTGTCTTTAAGTGCTTTAGGTACCAGGCTCGTCTCTTGTAAATTTTCCCGCACGTAGGGCATCTCAATTCCGTATTCGCGCCAGGGTCGTCGTTATTATCAACCGGTGGACAGATCTTCCGCCCCCCCTCTCGGACTGTCCCAGGGGTATTTTTCTTTTTTGGACTTTTAGCGGATTCTTTTCCCGGGCTTGGCTTGCTAGGCCTTCACCCTCGACTGTCTTTCCAGTAGTCAGATGTCTTTCCATCCATCAGATGTCTTTTCCACCAGCCATCTGTCTTTCCAGCGTCATCCCGTATCTCCGGGCTGTCATTTTTGTTTGAGACGTACTTCTTAGCATTCCATGGATTCACCGTGCGGGTGCCGGGTCCATCGTGTGGCAGAGAGAGAAATCTCGAATAGACCCCAAGACTTGTGACTCGGGCTGTAGGTTTAAAAGGGGCCCCTTACATTGACGTACGTCAACACTCACCTTCACTACTCGTATTTCTCTCCCTGCCCAGCCAAATCCGATATGATCCTACTAGTGCAGCTTTAGATACTCGTTCTAGTATAGAACTTACTGCACTTCTGGACAATCCAAGGTCTTTAAGCAGGTTATAGAGAGATTTTGCTGGTATACCTCTCGCTCCTACTTCTACAGCGTATAAATTAACTACATAGCCATTTTTTGTTAATTCATTTTGTAGGTCGTAATACTTATTTTGTTTCAACACGTGGTCTTTAGGTATATTAGTTTCCCACGGTACGGTAAGTTCTACCAGGACTATGCGTTTCGTAGCCCTAGAAAAAAGGAAAATGTCCGGTCTGGATGACGAAACACCCACATCCTCTGGGATTTTGTAGTGCTTTTCATACGTGTCCATTAAAATTGTCCAATCAGGTGCTGAACCCAGGATTGAGTAAGGCTTGTTCTTGGAGTTTGAAGTTGAGCCCTCTTTTACAAAGTTAATTTGTTTTGTTATTTGTCTTGTGTAATACATGTAAATAATTTCAGAAAAAGTACCTATGGGGAAGAGGAAAGGTAATACTGATATAAGAGTTTCTTGAAAATTGGAAGGGACTTAGATTGTCTAATAGAGAGTGGAAGAGCATTCCACAGTAGAACAGCTTGTACCGTGAACGATTTGTTGAATGAAAGGTTAGGATGTGCAGAAGTAGGAAACTTGAGTTTAAGGGTGCGGGTGGAGCGAAGAGGACAAGATTTAGGTTCAATAAAGTTAAAACGTTTCTTTAAGTATAAGGGAGTCGTAGGGTTGAATAAGATCTTGTAAAGCAGGTGGAGTATGTGTGAATTACGGCGAAGACGGATAGATAACCATTTGAGCTTTTGGCGAAATTGAGAAATATGGTCATATTTGCGAAGACCAAATATGAACCGAATGAAGAAATTTTGTAAACGTTCAAGTTTATCCAACTGCTCTTCAGTTAAATCCAGATAACAAACGTCAGCGTAGTCCAATATCGGGAAAAGAAGAGATTTTACAAGCGCAGTTTTAGTAGAGATAGGAAGGAAATTACGTAGCCTCCTAAGGGAAGCTGCAGAACTAAATATCTTCCGGCTTACTTCTGCCAGTTGAGGGCCCCACGAAAGTTGTCTGTCCATAAGGATGCCTAGATTTTTGACGACTTCACTAATAGCAATGGCAATACCGTCAAACATCACCTGGGGAAGATGGAACCAATCAACCTTCGAGATCATACGGGAACTCCCAATTATAATGGTTTGTGTTTTTATTGGGTTCACCGTGAGGCCAAATGATCTACTCCAGTTTAGCAAGCTATTCAGATCGGTGTTAGTAGCTTGGATAGCCTCATGTAGTTGCTCTAAAGGGGCCTGTGTATATATTTGTAAGTCGTCTGCATACAGATGGTAGGATGAAGCTAATTGTTTTGTAATTGAATTAATAAATATTGCGAAAAGAAGTGGAGATAAAACGCCGCCCTGTGGAACACCGGCAGAAACACTGCACCACATGGAGTAAGAGTCATCAATTCGAATTCGCTGTCGGCGTCCAAACAGGTAACTGCGAAACCAATCAATTGCCGATGGAGATATGTTAAGAGAGCGAAGAAGCTCCAACAAAATGTCGAAATGGACATTGTTGAAAGCGTTGCTAAAGTCCAGCAGCGTTAGCCCAGTCAGCTTACGATGACCAATACCATCCCGAACATCATCAGTAATTTCCGTAAGAGCAGTAACTGTACTATGCCCAGCACGAAAACCCGATTGAAAAGGATTTAGTAGGTTATTTTTAATAAGGTAAGAGGAAAGTTGTTGGTGTATAAGGCGTTCTAAAACTTTGGATAGGAAAGGAAGAATAGAGATGGGGCGATAATCGGAGTAGGATTCAGGGTTAGGTTTTTTAGGAAGTGGAGTAATCTGGGCTTCTTTCCATATAGTTGGAAAAACGCCTGATGTTACGGAGTAGTTCAGAATATGCTGAATGACAGGAGCGATTTCGTCGAGTATAGGCATGATCATTTTGCGACTTATGCAGTCGCTACCAACAGCATTGGATGAAATAGATTGAATGCTCTTCTTAACATCACATGCGGCAAATTGATTAAAGATTAGAGGGTCATAATTGGGATTAAATCGTGAAATTTTAAAAACTATAATTTTCAGTAGTAAGCATTTTGTTCGCAACCACTGGTTCTAAAGATTTACTCCTAAAAGCGTAATAGTTTTTTATGAAGTAAGTACCTAATTACCTTTGTATTGTTATTAGACGGTTTTAAAGTTATTTCAAGGACTCAACATATTATAATAGGGAAAAGCTACCCAAATATCTATGTCTATATTTTACAAGCAGTGCCCCGCTGGTTTTTTTTTTTTCGGGATAAGAAGTAGTGGTATGTGTTCTTTCAGACTATATTCTATCTATGTTCAAATTTTCAACACCGATCAGTTCTGTAGTTTTTACCTTTTTACGTGAAAGCGTGACAAACGTCCATCCATGCTTACGAACTTTCGCGTTTATAATGTTACTAGTTTCCAAGGTTAACTATCGATAGCGAAACTATCGATATTTGGGAAACACTGCCTTCATCCCTCATTTAAACCCATTCAACCCTTTTTGCGCAATAAAAAGTACCCTATGCCCTCTTTACAGTCTAGTGTATCTGCGTACCAAATTTCATTAAAATCAGTTCAATGGATATCCTATAACTTTGAAAATGTCGGAACTTTCATACAGCCGTTCATCCCTTGTTTCACCCTCTTAGGGTAGGAATTTCGCCAAACCCTGACGTAACGAGCGCCTATGTGCTAAAATGCAGCTCCATGCAAAATTTGAGACTCCTAGCATTTGTAGTTTCTGAGATTTCGTGATGAGTTCCTTTCGCTTTTATATATATTATAGATTAATAATAGGAGTTCACCATTCCTTCCAAATCCACATCCACCAACCCACACAGGCCAGGGTGGTGGATTTTGGCCTTGACTCTCTACTTGCGATAGAAAGCCCCGAGTCCCAGCAGTGGGAACAGTTAGTGGGCTGTTTAATATGCTTTATGCACCACTCCCTAGACATGGGTATCTTATGAAAAGGTTTGACTAGTAGAATACTATAGACTGTGTTACGAATCCAAGATAGTAGGGAGTAACACAAAAATTTAAATCATGTCGTTTTAATGAATCCACTTTCATTGTTTTAGTTGCCGTTGAAGATTTAGTGCCAGTTAGTCGTTCATTCTGGCAGGCACGATCTCGCCTGCGAGTGGACCGAGGACTCGTATTATGGGTGAGTGCAAAATATCCATTCTTACTTGACTAGGGTCAGATGATAATAATGATCATCGCAGCCAGTTTGGTACTGATAGACTGATACCGATATCGATAGACTGACCTAGTTAGGTCGCCACGGTCTCAGTCCCTCTTATTCAAAAAGCGCACCACTACCTGCATGATATCATATCGTGAAAGTTAGGATGTGCAATGTCTGTAGCTCATTAATGATCTGGCTGAAATTTGAAACATAGACAAATCATAATCCCGAATAGCATAAAGTGTAATTTTTGTCCCAAAAACTGATTATTTAGGTACTATGATAACTGACGTAGTGTTTACTTAATTTTTAATTAGTTAAATGGTAACCCATTTACGGGTTGTACCACATGTGATACGGTCGGTAGAGTCTGACGTAAATTATAGCCGCTTCCAGTGGCCATTTTTCTTTTGCGCATGCACTCCCCTTGAAAACAGTCCAGACTAGACCAATTGACCACAAGACTAATCCACGAATTCATTTAAATACTGAATTTTTACTTTCACGAACTTACTTAGACGAAACGGCGGGCTACATACGGGACAGAAATACTACAAAACTAGTATATTAAATGAAATCATGAAATCATATAAATTGAGAATCATTTACCCAAAATAGGACTGCAAACCATTCCATCAAACACCAGAGATTTGTCACAAACCGTTGAAATAAGGCATGACCTGGTAAATGTTACAGAAGGGGTTACGGCGAAGGAGGACGAGGGTATTATCGAATTATCTGATGAGGATGAGATCCTGCACTCCCCGCCACCCTCGCCACCCCCCGGGCCTGGGGGTTACTCCAGTAAGTATCCTAAAACCGGCTCCGACTCTAGGACTGACCGTCCTAACTATCCTACTGTATGTTTAAGTTACTTTCTATCAGATGTTCTTTTCTTAAATATCTTTGAAATCGATCAAGGTGTTTCGGAGAAATACAATCGATCGATGCATCGAGATACGAGATTTTATGCATAAGAATATAATTCAGGGATAGAGCTACGGAACGAGCAGATCGGGTACCTGATGATATGTCTGATTTATAATTCAATTTTATGGACTGGCGCTAAAATGAAAAGTTTTACAAGTTTTTTATGTAACATACTATGTAGTTTAGTAGCCGCTATATGAAGTATTAAATTAAATCCAGTTTAAAAATCCATATCACGGTAAAATATTGTTGTCTTCAAGTCAATGTGTCAAAGTGAATCGGTGTAGAGCAGGTGTGAATGTGAAAGATTAGTTCGAGTGAACTCAAGACCACCGAGTGTACCCGAGTGTGTATACGAGTGAGAAAGATACAGTCAGCTGCTGCTGTTTGTCTGCTGTCACTGTCGTGTGTGTATCGTCGATGTGTTTCAATTTATTATAATATAAAACATGTAATCATTTTTAATTATTGAAATCATTCAATCGTTTTTAATAGTTATTTATTTTTTTAGTTTTCACTTCCGCCTTGTGATCACACATGTGCACATTTTTTTCTGTTTCTGTAAAGGCCGATTTAAACTGAACGAACATAGAGCTAGAGCTGGAACAAGAGCATTCTTTCTCGATCTTTTAGTGTTAAGGCCGATTTACATCAGACGAGCGAATGCTCATTCTATCCCCACTGTATCAAATTGATTTGGTGTAAACAAACGTAGAGCATTCTTTCGTTGTTTTGTTTGCGTTCGCAAAGATTCTATGGAATATATAATATGGAAAACGCTAAAAACGATCTTTCGTTAACACTAAAAGATCGAGAAAGAATGCTCTTGTTCCAGCTCTAGCTCTATGTTCGTTCAGTTTAAATCGGCCTTAAACGAAAGATCGTTCTTAGCGTTTTCCATATTATATATTCCATAGAATCTTTGCGAACGCAAACAAAACAACGAAAGAATGCTCTACGTTGGTTTACACCAAATGAATTTGATACAGTGGGGATAGAATGAGCATTCGCTCGTCTGATGTAAATCGGCCTTAACTGGACACAAACATACTCGTTGACGATTAAAAAGTGTTCGGTGTTCGTAACTGGAAACTGTAAGTTTAGTGTTGACGTTTGTGCAGCGCCTTATTTGTTTGGGAGTTCACGTGACCGCGTTACCACAGTATAAAAAAATACTACCGGTAGTTCATCGCCTTTGATCTTGGGAGAAACGCCGATAATGTCTAGACACGGGTAGGGTTGTCGCAATTTTAAAAACGTGGCACCAAAATAAAATTAAAACATTCGGAAGACGTCAGGCCTGAGCCGCGCTCCTGCAATACTAACATTGTAATGTAGGCAATGCAGGGGCGCGCTTCCCGCGTCTCACCCCGCACGCCCTGCACGATTGCCCCGTCTAGACGGCTTCGTCGAACGACTGTATGATTTAAGAGACTGTAGCGTTTCTTCGTACTTAGGTAAGTATTAATAATATCAGGGGTTCGTTAAAATAATTTATTGCGTCTTTATTTTTTCAGGGAGGGCCTTGATAGAAATACTCAGCGGTGACGATGATTTGGACGAAGATGCATTACTGGCGTCTCCACCGTCGTCGCCTGCCAAAGAAATGAAACAAGAACTCAGTACGTAACTTTCATTTAATACATACTTTTAAAAAATAATATTCAAACAACCCAATCCCACTAGTATTATGAAACGGCTGAACGGACTAGGTTTAAATTTGGTACACAGTTCAATTATAGTCTGAAATATCTAATTTTTTGACGTGACAACGTCTAATAAATCGATGAACGCCGGCTGCATGTACGAATAAGTGTCCCGTTACGCTCATTGTCCCGTTACGCTCATTGTTATGACGTCACGTTAAACTATCGTCTATAAGCCTACTTCTACAGACAACCAATTTTTTAGTTTTAAAATGGTCTATCTTTAATGTTTTACAAAATATGATGAAATGCCCAAGTTTGGAATTGAACGACTCATATTTGTTTTGTACTTTACATTTGTACTTACGTTCTAATATTCTATATTCGTTGTCTACAGTGTCTTCTGATATTGAATTTGAAGATGACGAGACATGCTCCGTACCTCAACCAACAACGAGCAACGGTGAGTCTTTTCTCCTCTATAGCCTATCGTGCCAACCTCATAACCTCTTTCATTGTAGTGGTAGGACCTTAGATAAATAATAAGTAAATAGATCCGGTTTTTCCGCACGGTTTCTTTGTACCAATCGTAAGCAGATAAGGTGTATTTTAGCTATGGCGACATAGTGATGTGCTGTGACAAAAGTAACGAGCGCAGTGCAGTGCTAGGTAATGATTTGGGCTCTTCATATTTCAATAGCTGCGTGTCACTTTGCTGTTATGTGGCAGGCATGTTGCTTACCATCAGGCACATGTAGTGCTCTGTGCGTCTCATCGCTCTTTAATTTAAAAAAAAGATATACATTTCTATGTGTGTGTATATACATGTGGTGATAACGTGACCGCTATTAACTCCTTTTTTTTCAGAAGAAATAGAAACAAAATTTCTGAGGACGAAAATAGAAGACGAGGAAGAGAGACTACTGGCAACCCCACCACCATCCTCCCCCAAGGAAAACAATCAAGAACATGGTGAGCAATTTCGACCAACACTATAGCATTTTTTCCGACGTTACGCCGGAAAAGCGTTATAAGTTTGACAAATCTATGTTTGTGGCATCCTACGCAATACAATCCTCAAAAAAAACTAAGTAGCCCGTTAGTTAGATTGGCAAAAAATATTGTGCACGTATTTTTTCTTTTGTTTCACAAACAAAAAATGACGAAGATAGAGCGCTTTGAAGTTTCGCGTGACGTCACTTGTGAGTACGATTTTTACTCACGAGTGACGTCGCGACTAGGGCATGGCGGTATTGGACTTCTGACAAAACCGGTATTTTTTCGGTATTTAAATTTTTAAAACCGGGATCCCGGTTTTTCGGTATTATACTTCAGCTATTCTGTATAGTAAATCCGGTACCTACCTACTTAATTTAGCATTTCAAACTCTAAAGTTAAACAAATATCAATATATACGCATAAATTTTAAGCTAGTTTACGCTCGTTAGTTTTATACGAAAAATTAAACCAACTTCAAAACCACAAAACAGCACTCAAAAGCGAAAAATAAATTAATGTAACTATTATAAGTCCAACTCACTCATCTATATGATGTCGTAGCCAGTCAAGTGAAAAACTAGTAGGTAGATGTTATGTACCTAGTAAGTAGTGCAATTACTTGTAGGTAGATGGTATTTATGGATTGGTATGGCTGGTACCGACCTCAAACAGATGAGTGAGTAGCGCTTAAAATAGTTATAAAAAAATATTTTTCGCTTTTGAGTGATTATTTGTAGTTATGAAGTTGGTTTAGTTGATATGCATCACAAAAAAAAATGATTTACCCCCGACTACCTCGAATTTGTAATCTGTACGACATTCTATTAGTCAAGTCCTTTCTTTTGATACCCATATTGAGGTAGTAGTGAAAATAATAATGTAATTCGCCATTTGTTGTGGCGGCCATCTTGGATCGGCCAAAACTTGTCAGTGTATAGTATTTACTAGTCAAGCCCTATCATTTGATTACCCATATTGAGGGAGGTTGTGAAGAAATTTTGTACATATTTTAATAAATTTAGATACTTTGTGGAGGCGGCCATCTTGAATCGATATTAACTAAACATAGCTAAGAACTACCGCACGGGAATTAACCTTTAAACAAAAAAACAGCATAATCGGCCCATCCGTTTGAGCTCTACGGTGCCACAGACAGACACACACAGAGACAGACAGACAACGACGTCAAACTTATAACACTCCTTTATTGTCGGGGGTTAAAAATACTTTATGATACTCTTTTTAGTGCAAAATAAGTTTTTATTAATACATTTACAGTATTTCGTGTAAACCATGAGAAAAAATTACGTAAGACTGCCGCTCATCAAGTTTACAATCATAAAATGAATTGCAATTGATTATTGATTGATATTTTCGTAGTCTAGAGCAGCCTTATGGGTTTTATTTATGAATTTAATTTCTTTATTCATAATACCGAAAAACCGGTATTTGCAATTTCAATACCGGTATTCAGAATTGCCTCAAATAGTCCGGTATTACCGGTTTTTCGGTAATACCGAATACCGGTATCCATGCCCTAGTCGCGACCCCCCATTCTCAAAGTTTGATGGTCTATATCTTTGATGATTTTTTATATTATGAAAAAACAAGAACGTGTCCAATATTTTTCCATGATCTAGCTGACGGACTAATTAGGATGGTGTATTTTTGACCCAGTCCGGTACCCTATTTAACCGATTTTGGTTTGGATTTTCTGTTTCTAAAGCTTATCTGATCTTTGAACTTAATAAGGAGAGCCGGTTTCGTAATATAGACACAACACCACTCCTTATAATATTTTTTGTAGGATAGAGTGACGAGACCAGTCTGGACATCTACTCTCTTTCTACTAAAAACGTAATTTCGAAATAAACTCGTGACTTTCCTACTCCGGTTCGACTTTGTTTCGTTCGATCGAACATTGTTTGCCGTTTAAATGTTTTAAGCCTATTCTAATCTTATTAGAACATTTAAACAGACGAAACGACGGTTCGAAGTAGAACCGGAGTAGGAAAGTCGCGAGTTTATTTCGAAACTACGTTTTTTTTTAGACGTCCTGATGTCTCACTCATGGCAAGCAACATCCACACAGTGCAGCTATTTGACTATTCAAATAATTATCTAGCACTGCATAGCATTTATACACTAGGTAGATGGTTTTTCTTTTTGTGTCACTTTTCTGAAAACATCACCTTTCTAAGCAGAACGCAGATGATTAAATAAAACCGGCCAAGTGCGAGTGATTTATATGAGAAATAAAAAAAACATCATCTGTGAAAATTTCAACTGTCTAGCTATCACCGTTCTTGAGATACAACCTGGTGACAGACGGACGGATGGACAACGAAGTTTCAGTAATAGGGTCTCGTTTTTACGCTTTGTACGGAACCCTAAAAAAATATCGATAGAAAATACATCGTCTTAAATAACTTGAAAATGTATAAATCTAAACTGTCACATATGAAACTAGCTGCACCCAGCGCGTGTTGCTATTCCACTTGTCGAAAATTGATCGTAGCAACTCAGAAACCTTCTTTGGCTCATGCTCAACAACTTTGCTAAAGATCATCACATGATCAAATCCATAGTCTTCCCCGATAATCGTTTACGTTAAATTAAAAATCTACATAGGTAATTAAAAAAATCTAATAGTACATAGACTATTTTTAGGCAAAACAACTAGAACGGCAACTACGGTCCTCGGGTTTCCTCTCAAAGGTGCGAAAGTACTTAAAGTCTGAACAACTGCTTTTGCTATATAAAGCACAAATTCGCTCTTGTATGGAGTACTGTTCGCACCTTTGGGATGGATCGGCTAAGTATCAGCTCGAGGCTTTGGAATCGATCGAGAGGCGTGCTAAAAGGCTCATAGGCAATAACACTCTTGTGCGTAAAAGACTGCAAAGTCTTGAACATCGCCGAAAAATTGCTAGCTTATCGGTCTATTATCGGATACACTTCGGAGAGTGTGCATCTGATCTGCATGATCTAATACCACCTAGCCCTTTTTTCTATCGGACTTCTCGTACCTCGAAGAAGCGGCATCGTTTCATGGTTGATGTTCCAAAGACACGAACGAAGAGGTTTGACTCTACTTTTGTGATAAGAACGTCTAGACTGTGGAATGAGTTGCCTGAGTGGGTTTTTCCCGATGGTTATAATCTTGGTGTCTTCAAATCGAGAGTGAATCGGTTTCTTCTAGGTAAGCACGCTCCATCTTAGACCGCATCGTCGCTTAACATCAGGCGAGATGGTGGTCAAGTGTAAACCTATAAATGGTAAAAAAAAAACGCGGGTAAAATCGTGGGGCGATACTACTTAAGTATTTATTACTTAATTTATTGTGTTTCTACTGGAGACCCCCCACAACATCTGAGGCTGCGTACTGGTGACCCCTCCCCCAAAATGCGAGGCTGGGGCCGCGCCTGAATCAGACTGAAGTAAAACTGATCAATTGATATCTTTTCTGTGTAACTTACTGACTCGGACAATTATGCTTTCAGATACACCAGTAATTGCAATTGAAGACGAAGACACCCAAGCATACTCTGTGCAGCTACCATCTACGAGCAACGGTAGGACCACATTGATACAAAAATACACCATATACGTGCCCTAAACATAAATTGACGCATTTCACTAATGAACATATCTACTTACTGCACTTGAGACTCGCAAAAATCCATGAAAGAATAGATTTTTCTTTCGAGATGTGGGTATTGATGTCATAATAAGAATTGTTCGAAATTTTGGTACAACTTGACCCGTCGGTGAAATGCAAGTGTGTTCAACGCAAGCGTGTATAATGGCTTTAAAAATTGATGATATAACATTATTGTTCACAGATATATCTGAGGATCTCGACGATGAAGTGATTTTTATTTCGTCCGCTGTTGCATCACCACAGGAAGTATACGAAGTTTCTGATAGTGATGAAGAGGACACTGAATGCTTCATTAGTGATAATGAAAATGAAACCACATCTAATATGCCATTAGATGTAGTAGAGATAGACGATGAGCAATTAGATATAGTAGAGATAGACGATGAGCAGTTAGATGAGTCGGAACAATCCACACTGGACAAACAAGAACACTATGTGACGCCACCATCCGATTCACAAATAAACAAATTGAAATCAAATGAAACCGATTCAATTAACCCAGAAACAGCTACAACCCCAACAGATAAAATGAAATTATACGAGGCAGAATTAACTACAATCCCAACAGATGAAAAAGAACGAAACGAGTCAAAATTAACTACAATCCTAGCCGATGAAACAGAATCAAACGAGCCAGAATTAACAACAACCTCAACAGATGAAACAAAATCAATCAAAACCAAATCAACAATAAGCCGGACAGATGAAATAGAATTAACCAAAATCCAAATAGATGAAATAGAAACAAACGATACAAAATTAACTAAAATCCTAGCAGGTGAAACAGAATCAAACAAACCAGGATTAACAACAACCCCAACAGCTGAAACAAAACCAATCGAAACCAAATCAACAACAAGCCGGACAGATGAAATAGAAATAACCAAAACCCAAATATATGAAATAGAATCAAACGATACAAAATTAACTACAATCCTAGCAGGTGAAACAGAATCAATCGAAACAGAATCAACAACAACCCCAATAGATGAAACAAAATCAACAACAAGCTGGACAGATGAAATAGAATTAGCCAAAACCCAAATAGATGAAATAGAATCAAACGAGTCAAAATTAATTACAATCCTAACAGATGAAACAGAATCAAACAAACCAGAATTAACAACAGCCCCAACAGCTGAAACAAAATCAATCGAAACCAAGTCAACAACAAGCCGGACAGATGAAATAGAATTAACCAAAACCCAAATATATGAAATAGAATCAAACGATACAAAATTAACTACAATCCTAGCAGGTGAAACAGAATCAATCGAAACAGAATTAGCAACAACCCCAATAGATGAAACAAAATCAATCGAAACAAAATCAACAACAAGCTGGACAGATGAAATAGAATTAACCAAAACCCAAATATATGAAATAGAATCAAACGAGACAAAATTTACTACAATCCTAGCTGATGAAACAGAATCAATCGAAACAGAATTAACAACAACCCCTATAGATGAAACAAAATCAATCGAAACAAAATCAACAACAAGCTGGGCAGATGAAATAGAATTAATCAAAACCCAAATAGATGAAATAGAATCAAACGAGTCAAAGTTAACTACAATCCTAACATATGAAACAGAATCAAAGGAGCCAGAATTAACAACAACCCCAACAGATGAAATAAAATCAACCGAGGCCAAATCAAAAACAAATCAGACAGATGAAATAGAATTAACCAAAACCCAAATAGATGAAACACAAATAAATGAGCCAAATCTGATAAAGATGACAGAGTCAATCATTCCAAAATTGTTCTTACCGCACCTAACAAAAGAATTTAAATCTGATTTTTCTTTTGGCTCTTCGATAGAAGTGTCTCCGAATTCACAATCAACATCCAGCTGTGTTGATTCAGAGGATGGCAAAGGTGATAATAACGATTGATATATAATTGAGTAACTATGCTACCCATATTGATTAGGTAAACGGGTAATTGTGCCAAACGGGAAGCCATCGAGCGCGTACACTTTCCTTGAAAAAGGCCGCCGGACGCGGCCGAAACTCGAGTCGGATTGACCGACCTCATTACACGTGAGTTACCCGTTTACCTAATCAATATGTGTAACAACCACGTTAATTTTATGCTACCCACATTATTATTCACTATTTACTTTGTAGTCTTCGTGTCTGTCACCTTAGAAGTGGTTTACTAGTAATATTAAAAACAAAAATTTCAAGGTTGCCCTTATCTAACTTTCTGAATCCATGAGGTCAAAACAAAAACATAAACTTTCGCGAAAGCTAAGGAATCGACAACTACTCTCTTAAAACTGGGGTTACTTAACTATGGGAACACAATAATTAGTGATAGTTAAAAAGTGATAGGTTCAATTTATATACCTTACCTATATTTCTTTGATTTTTTTTCAGAGCGTAATTTGGTTCAACTCAGCATTAAAGAAATGCCACAGTCCTTGAAATCACGTAGAACCTTATCATCTAATTTGACTGCAATGGTAGTAATACCACCACCAAGATATGGAAGTGAGAAGAACGGTGCGTAAAAGTATTTTATAACATATTTGCTCGTAAAGGGTCTCTTATTGGACCAATTTCTGTATCGTAATATATCTTATTACGCACTAATACTGTAATGTGTAATGTAAAACGCACGGTTTCAAAATGCTCCGTCCACAGACTAGGTATTATAGAGAGATATGCTCCGTCTAAAACGAACGGTAGGTACCTTTTTAAATCTTAGTAAAGAGTTTTTATGTCAGAAAAGTGTGGTCAACATTTTATGAATAAAATTAACTTTGAGAGGTAAAATATAATAAAGAATTATTAAATTCGTTAATTTAATTAATTTAGACCATAAATTACTTTAATTTTTCTTAAAAGAACACAAAAATATTAATTTACTTTATTCTTAATGGCATACCGGCTGGTTCTGTGCCGTTGCTTAAAAAAAAAGGCGCAGATGCGCGCGCATTGCTAATCTGTGATCCATAGTGATTACTTTGTGCTCATGTGCTGTGATCTGTGATCAAGTAAATATATTATTCCGCGCGTTTTTTTTCGCTGTATTGTTTTTATTTGAAAATGTCGTCAGAGTTTTGTTTATTTCCTCGCAAATATGTTATAAAACGTTGTATGACATACGTGCGCTTTGATAATTACAGCCTCTGCTAATTATAGCTCTCGCCTTCGGCTCGAGCTAGCAATAAAGCCTCGACTGTAATTATCAACTTACCGCACTTATATCATAATGTACTATTGTCAAACTACAATACTTATCCATGTTTATATTACCATTATTATTAACTACTGTGCGAAGATCTTAAACAATGTTGTGACACTAACATCATAATATTTACGTTCAATATCGTAACGAGTTAATTGCTTGTTTGTTAAATATTTACAATGCCTATGTAAGATATTATGTTCCAAACTTAATTTTGAAAATGCATGTTAATAGTTTCAGGTCACATTGCGAAGCCATTTAACAAAGTTCTCGGGTCGTATGCACATTCCTCGACAAAGCATTCGACAGACGACACATTGCCAACTCCAGAGGGGCCAACCTGGTTTGATGATCCAATGGAGGGACCGTCATCTCGCTATGGTTCCGTAAATACTGGGAAAGAAACAAATGATAGGATGTCTCCCATGGCCCATTCACACACATTATCTTCAAAACTTTCAGTAGACACTATTTCAACAAATTTAAGGAATTTACCAATCCCACAAGTACCCCCACTAGTTACTGAAAACAAATGTGTGACAGGAAGACTTACACCTGATGATCTCAAAACTTTTGAAATTATAGCAGAATTTAAAAGGATCACAAATGAACAGCAGAGCAAGAAAGAAGAATGCTGGGCTTCATATTGGAAAACAAGCGATCACGCTAAAAGACTAATAAATAATATTGAATCGTATCAAAATAAAAAATTGAAATATGGACGTTCCTTGAAAACTAACGGTAAGAATAATAATAACAGGGCCAGTCTTCAAAATGAACGCGATATCGTGAACTTTCAGCCAAATCAAAATAGCTTGACTGCTTCTGAACAGGCTTGTTCACATCTAACAAAAAGCAAAGCACTAGGTACCGATAAGCAAAACTCGCATTACTCTCATGCTCTTTGTAGTGAAAAAGACATTGTCACAACTAAAAACATAAAAAAGAAACATGTGACTTTCAGGGACCCTTTAGAAGAAGTCTACAAAATAGAACAAACAGAATATACAAAACAAACTAAGACAATACACGGAAGTAAAAGGAAAAACAGCGATAGTTCTCGTGGCCCAAGTAAAAAGCAACAGAAATGGAATGAATCTTTACAAAATGCAGCTCGAAGTGTATTTAGTAATAAATTGAATACAGAAAATGCAATCACGCCATCAAAATATACTAATGATAGTGCTTGCAAAAATCAAGCAGAATCTGAACATAATTTAAGAGATATAGTACCCAAAAACAGTGGAAATTCAGTAGAGACACAAGTACAATTACAATTTCCTACAAAATTAAGTAAAGTAAAGGATCAAACACACAAAAACTCGGAAGAAAATACTACTCGGAATCAAAATGATTCATCACAATCGGTTTTGTTTTTAGCAGGAACTTCAAATCAGGAACCCCATACAGAACAAAACCAAAACCGGAACATTGAAATGAACTCAGAAACAGCTAAAATTAAATATAAAGTAAAATTAAAAGATGATTTAAAGATTACGTTTACAAAACGGAAAAATAGCGAATGTCGTGAAGATCACAAAAAACGTCGTTGTTCTAGCGATATAATGTTAGGCATCGAACCAATCACCTCTATTAACACTACCAATTCAACCGAACTTCAGACCTCCAATCTAAGGGCCTATAATGATTCCCAAAGATTGAACGTTCAACAAGAAACAGAAAGAGTACAAACAGTACTGCCATCACACGAACCATCATCTCGCGAAGATCTTCAGCAGAACATCCCCCCAAACCGGAATAGATCTCCAATTGATTTTTATCACACCAACTATTTTTTTCACAACGAAATGATTCAAAGAAGCAATAATTTAAAGTTCTTCAATTACGACATTCCTCCCCGACTCGAAACACCTCCTCCGTCACCAGAGTACGAAAAGACTTCTAACTTCTATAAATTTAAGGATACCTATCTATTTAAGAACAAATATAAGTGAATAAAAACTCTATCCAAGTGCTGTATTGACGCCAAAATATGTATATACCTTAGGTAGGTTTCACTAGATTTCACGAGAACTCTGTAGTGCTTTGGCGATCTTGTCAGTATATTTGTTTTATTAGGCTGTAATACATTTGTTTGTTTTACGTTGTAGGTAAATAGTCTTAATTTGTAAATTGTATATGAAACGAATATGTAATAATGTATATAACATTATCGAGGCCCGAATCTGAATTGTTAAGAGGAATACTAAAAAGTTTTCCTCATAACAATAGGTACAGATTCGTCTCCGCATAAGCATGTGCCTCCGACAATTAAAAACATTATGATGGTCATTCACTGGACAGTCATACTCCAAGACATTAAAGTTTTGTTTGGCGAACTTCAGTACATAATGCTTATAGTGACATCAATCTGCGCTTTGCTTCACTTAAGATGAAGCGTTTGTTTGAAGATTGTCGATCTAGGATTTATTAATCTATGCCTTCTTGTATGAATAGATTTAGGGTAGGTGCAGATAGGTAATTATGTTTTCATATACCTATGAGGCATTTCTCATAAGACTGATTTTCATACAAGATCATCTGAATACGATAATTTTACGTTGTAGCCATAAAAGAGTACACAAATTGAAATCATAATATTTGTGTTTTATTCTCTCCTAAGTTTTATCCCGTTATTAGAAAAAAATTGGAATAAGAAATTCTTAAAAGCATAAGGTATGGTTTGTTACTAAATGAAAGTGCCATGGCTAGGGTGGTGTCAGCGGTGCCTAGGCATAGGTAGGGCATATAAATGTCTAGTGTAGTCTGCGTATGTGTATAGTTAGTACCTACCTACGACCTACGCTTAGTTTAGTACCCAGGGTCCTGCGCCTTATGTGCTAGCACAAGCTTCGGTATGCAGTAGAGGTCATAATAAATTGGGTAATTCCCCACTGTCCACCTGGGTGAACCGTGGAACGTTTTTGTAGTGAAAACTTCTTTTGGCGCGCCTCAGACATAGTCCAGTGCAATTACGCAAAAAAACATTAAATTATGTACCTAGTTTGGGGACTATAAAGGATCGATAGGGGGTGCATTCTGAGCATATATTTCAATTTGAGGGATTCTGGCGAGGTCAGCTCAACGTCATTTCGATGGCTCATTCGCATAATATCAGATTCTCGAAATATCAGATTATCAAAATAGCAGATACTCAAAACAATAGAAATCGGATCATTCAACGTGAAAAATGTTTTTGGCGACTTTAAAAGACTGGATTGCTAAAGACTTTGCCACGATTTAAGCGCTCAGCTGCCGTTGTATTGTAAACGTGGATTAGTCTTGTCGCTACTACCCCTAGAGTGTACCTACATAAAAAATGCGGGAGAGGCTCAAGGGAGGTCTTGAGTGGAGCGAGCCATGCGAGGCCAAGCGTAGCGACGAACGAGCGAAGCGATTCGGCACGGCGGCGTGTTTCCTTTCCAGTAGAAGCATAGAATATATAATATGTAGAAGGCAGTATTGCCACAGATCAGAAAATAGTTACTTCGTAACAGATGCATCACTTCCATACAAAAGTGCAAATACCTACACGATAATAACCTAAACTGTCGTATACTACTTACCTACTGTTACTTGTAAGCAAAAATACACCTTAACACACCCACGAAGAGTTGTAAATGCCGTGCGCACCATGTGACTTGTCGTCTGCTTACGTCATTGACCAAACGTGCTAGGGTTGTACGAAATGGTGGTAGGTGGTAGTAGTGGTACTCTTGGCAGAGTCCGCCTGGGGAAGGACCACACCTTTGCCAATTATTCTACCGCGAAGCAGTAATGTGCAAACGTTACTGTGTTTTTTTTAAATAAAGAGTGACGAGACGAGCAGGACATGTGCCTGATGGTAAGAAACATGCCTGTCACATAACAGCACAGTGACACGCAGCTATTGGAACATGAAGAGTCCAAATCATTACCTGGCACTACACTGCGCTCGTCACCCAGAGATCTAAGATGTTATATCTCTAAGCCCTGTAATTTCACTAGAAACATTGCCCTTCAAACCGGAACACAGTAATGTTTGCACATTACTGCTTGGCGGTAGAAGAACTGACAAAGGTGTGGTACTTCCTAAGGCGGACTCTGTTATTAGAACTACCACTACAGTACTCCATTAGAGAAGCCTATTCATTTGATACCCATATAGAGGTAGGTTGTGAAGAAATATTTTGTCCGCGATTTTGTGGAGGGGGGCATTTTGAATCGATATTAACCAAACGTAGCTAAGAACCACCGTACAAAAATAAACCTTTTTAAAAAAATCGACGTCAAACTTAGAACACCCTTTTTTAGTCGGGGGTTAAAAAATGGTGCACAATTATCTGAGCTATACTTACATCCAATAAAAATTAAGCCCAGAACCGCCTCCTTCTTTGAATTCGGTTAAAAATTCTATAGCTTTTTTTTAAGTAGGTACGTTTTATAGTCGATTTAGGCGCCGAGTGCCGACTTTCGCACTTAGCCAACTTTTGCAATATTCAATAAATTGATACTGAAGTTTATTTTGGTTATACAATGTAGGTAGTTGTAAGTTGTTTTCATACCGTCGAATGAATGACCAAATTAGTATTATTCATTATGTACATGAATATTAAAAAAAGTATCTAAGTAAGTAAGTAAGTAAGTAATTCATTTATTCCATTATTTTTTAACAACATGTACAATAAGAATTTACAATTAATTTTCTTATCTAAATATAATATTATCACCGTTAGCGTTGAGCCCCAAACTAGGCGAAGCCTGTATCTTGGGCGCTCTGGTCTAGATTACTAGATTGGTAAGATTTAAACACTTATCGTCTGTCTTACCTAACACTAAGTACACAGTTACATTGATGTCTAAACTGATTCAATTTGAAATATTCAATTATATGATACAATTAAATTTGACAAAAAACTTTCGTAGGTAGGTACATTTTGACAAATGAACATTATTTTCACATTATCCATTTCAGTAATCATTATGGTCACTATTCCATTTGGATAATTAGTTGGTTTCCTAAAAGATTAAAATTACATTAAATTAGTTTTGTTTATAACAAGAATCACTTTGCATTAAATTTTATATATATGTATTATTAATTATTACATTTATACGTACTAATAGAATTATTGCACATTTATAAGTATGGGGTACGGTGAGGGTTGCATGGGTGTGTAAACGGGTTGTGTGTGTAGAGGAAATTGGTTATGTGTCTATCTGACTGAGCATTGAGAGTGTGAGTGTGTGGGGGACGAATTGACGATGTGTGTAACTTGGTAAGGTGAGGTGTCGTGCGGACGTATGGGCGAGAAAGAAATTGTGAGTTTATGTGTGTATTTATTTTGAATGTTTATAGGTAGTGATTAATGGGTATATGGTGGACTATTAATTCGGGGATAAACATCATAGATCTTCCCTTCACTCGTCAAAATGTTTATTAAACTTAATGAGACATATAATAAAGATGGGGTAAAAGGTATCTCAGACAAAATAATGTGTACCTACCTATTACCTATGCATAACCTCTACTGTATCTATTCAAAATAAAAATTATACATATTACACACTACTGTTTCTATAATATTCTGTTCGATTGAAATTTGAAACCTACCAAAATTTAGCTCAAAAATAAATATTAACAATAAAAACACTTCCCTTGCTTCCTGTTTCGGCAATTTAAAATAAGATAAATTACTTCTACATTTTAGTTTCTTGCTATTGCAGATTGCAGCCATTCACAATACAATATGCGAATCGGCAAACGTAGTGTAGGACGCCCTGAAACTAGGTGGAGTGACGATTTACGGAAGGCAGCTTGTGGCAGTTGGAAACGTAAAGCCGAGGATCGGGCTGAGTGGCGTATCATTGGAGAGGCCTATGTCCAGCAGTGGACGAATGTTGGCTGATTATGATGATGATGATGATGACAATACAATAACACCGCGACATTATTTATGCGTGCACTCAGCGTTCGTTCGCAAGTCAACTCGGGCAAACGGCCGGCGGCCTTGTGATTTTAGTACACCCGGGAGGACCCGAACGAGTAGGTACTTAGCTCGCGCCGTTTAGCCAGTGACGAGGGTGTGGTATTGCCTCGAATCGCGCACGGGTTTGCAGCCAAACTGTTTTCTAAATACCTACGTGTTCAATACGAGGCATGGAGCTAGAGTTGGAAAGAGAATAAGCTTACCAAACCCGTGCGCGTTTAGAAGCAATAAGTACTCCTCCTACTGGACACGGGCAAGGAAATACGCGATGCGGCGACCTTCGTAATGAAGCAGAGCGCAAGCCGAGTAAAGGTTTATTCCAGTCTAGCAGCGCCCTCCAGTTTCACCCGTGTAGTTTCCAAAGTGAGCAATCAAATTCAGAGTCGTTTTCACTTATATCGGCAGTCCGTGTCTGTAATTTTGAAGTGAAAACTTCTTTAGGCGCGCCTAGACAGATTTTTCGTGGGCTGTGAATTGAATTCTAGCGTCACGCTCGGGTATGATAAGAAATCTTCGGGTAAACTCGGGACCATGGCCATTGGCCATCTAGAAATACATCAGCCAATGGGAAATGCTGACGCATTTGTAGATGGCCATGCCATGATGCCTAGGCCACGCCCTCCGGTTACACCCGTGTAGTTTCCAAGGTGCTATCAAATTCTAAGTTATAAGTTTTCACTTCTTTCGGCAGTTCCTATGACTGCCACAATTTATTTATTAATTCAATCAATCCCCCACAGACTTCTGGATTTTCCAGTTTTTTTTTCTTTTGTAATATTTAATTAGAAACACACCTTGAATCAGAACGGGCAACTGAATTGGTAGAAAAGGTAATAAAACTTTACATTACGGAAAATAATATAATTTATTTCGAAAAAATAGAATCACAATAAATAGAAACAATACAATTAACAATTTGATAAATTACATAACATGAAGAAGCGACCGTTTTTCATATTTTTATCTCTTTGGTAAGTGAATGTCGGTCGACACCAAGCGAATATTTCTTTGTGCAACATTTTCTGTCTTGCAATGGACATTTATATTAAAATTCATTTATTATTTAGCGCTACATACAACTGCGAATGCTTCAGAATTGGCATCGACACTCTTTTGTCTGTCCTTTCAAACTTAGTTATAGTCGATAGTGTTAATTCCGAGTCTCATTCATTTCGACATGAATTAAAATATTATAACGCTAGGTAGGTACTTGAATATTATGTTAATACAAGTAGGTACATTAACATCTTTACCTATACGATTCCCGAGAAATGTTGTACAAAGAAACAACAGGCCTTTGTAAAGTCTACAAATTTTAAAAGATCATTTACAAATTAAAAAGGTCACAAGATTATTGAATTTAAACAATTTCAATTTAGGACATTTTAAGCACTCAATTTTTACCCTAGTCATTAGGCGAGATGTGAACCGATTTATACTTTACGAATCCGTTCACTGCAGTGTGATTAGTTTTGATAAATTTTACAAATCTATATTAGTACAAAACGCTAAAAAGAAAGGGTAATGGTACACTGGAAACTAGTACAATTTTCGTAAGAATCACTTAAACGAAATTAACTTCGTATATATTTATACGTTACAGAATTACAACCTAACCCTTACATTATCCTCCATAAACAAATCAAAAATAAAAATTTAGAAATACTTATAGCAAAATTCAAATAACCCATCCACAAACATGTAGTCAATTTAATGATTATTTAGAGGGATGCATGCATTTATAAAACCCGAATAATTTAAACATTTTCGACGATTGGTTAATTTTATGAGCAATTTTTATTCTTGTCTTAGTGTCTTCTGCCTGGTGATTTCAAAAGACCCAGACCAACATATCGGGCCATCACTCGAAGGTAAGATGGATTCAGCTGTTTTCGTTTCTCCAAAAGTGACTTGAGGAGTTTTTCCGAATTTTGATCAAACGGCTTTTGATAATCGGAAGCCTGCAACATTAAAAAATATCAAAAATCAATAATAGGTAGGTTGGAGGTATTATTCTTTTCTCACAATGGATACAAAGGTTTGCGTTTGTTTCTTAATGACAATTGGGACAACGGTCAGATACCGCAGTTATCCTCGACACAGTACGCATCGCATGAAGTTTTCTCACTATGCAGCCTTAACCGCCGGAAGATATTCTATGTTTCTTGAGAAATTACCCACAATAAGTCACAATAATCAATGTAAAATAAAATAAACAACGTTATGTTGGTAAGGTTAGTTGTAATTTTAACGACGTTAGATAATAACCTGACGAGACAACTAGACATATCTACCTTCCTGGCTTTTGGAAAAATAACAAAACATAATATTCTTACTGTATTTTTAGCGATCCAACACAGTTCTTCGTAAAGACTGTCTTGATTTTCAATGGATGCTGGTAAATATGAAATCCCTTCGAACTGCATGAAAAAAAAAATGTTTACTTAAAATCACATTCGTGTCATTAAAAGGCTAAAATTGTTCCTTCCTGTGAAGGGCATGGAGAAAAATCATCTTATATCCCTGGGTGACAAACGCAGTGCAGTGTTAGACAATGATTCTTTGTGTTCTAATAGCTGCGTGACAAATTGACAATGTGCTGTTATGGGTAGGCAGACTCCATTCTACTAATATTATAAATGAGAAAGTTTTAAGTGAAATACACATAAAACTGATACCTGAAATAAAATACCGAACTAAGTGGGACCTAACACAAGAGTAACTAATAAACACAATATGAGGCGCTTTCAGAATAGCAGATGAATCTAAAATTAATCCATTAACAACAGTTCTCAAGCAAAAAATACCGAAAGATCTGGATGAAAATTGGCACATCGATAATAGTCTGGAATAATACGGGAGCTACTTTTTATAACAGAAAAATTACGGGAAAGGTATGCTGGTAAAACCGTGAGGCACTGCTGATAATTTCACATTTTTGTCTCTCATTTCTGTCATTCTTAAAACATGTATATACTTTATTGTCAACAACTGTTACTAACATCTACTGCATCTCAAAATAAATTTACATTGTTACCAACCCGTGAAATTCCATTCAGGTTCTCCCTCTCTATTACTTCAATTTCCATGTCCAATTCTATAGCTTTAGTGATTCTATTGACTGCGATGCCCTGCAGTAGCACCGGTCGATATCGCATCAAGTTCGATGTTTCCTTTTTATTTGTCAGCAGAATCACCAAAAGAGCTTGTCTTGGATTGATTTCTGTCGTCCAATTTCTTAGCTGTAAGTTTTAAAATTTGATGTATTCAAATAAGTTGACAATTTCAATATTTGACCATAATTAATTCAGCTTGGAATGTGAACAAATTAAGTTTTATAAGGAGTCATTTTCGCAGTAGTGACATTTTCTACAAATGCAACGACTCCCTTGTTCGAAAAAGATTTCACAGTTTTGCACATTGCCGCAAAATTATCGGTTTTTATCGAATACATTTGGGAGAGTGTGCAGCTGGTCTATATGGCCCAATGTTCAAAATGTGTTTATTATCGATGTTCCAAAGATTCGAAACAAGAGGTTGGATGGACTCCACTTTGGTAATATAACATCTAAAGTGTCAAATGTGTTGCCTATTCATTCTCTATTCGAAATAATCTAGATGTATTCAAATCTTAGAGTAAATCAGCTTCGTCTAGATAAGCACGCTCCGTCGTTGACTAAATTTTCGTTTAACATCAAAAGCTAGCGGTCAAGTGCAAATCTATCAGCGATAAAAATAAGTTTAATTTATAGAACTGCAGATGATAGTCGACATTTTTATTAAATTCAATTGTAACGAATCTGCATACCTCTTTTATTGACTCCATTATTTTATTTCCAAGCAAGCCATCAATCACACTCGACAATAACTTGGCAGATCCTAAGGCTTGAAAAAAATCATCCAAATTTGATATTTTGTTCAGTGGTGTAACCTTTTCTCCAGGCAAATTAGAATACGACTTGCATTTCCTGTAAAGCTTGACATAGCCTTTCTTTTTATTTTTGTTATTATTTGCAAAACTTTCCTGTGATTTACAAATATTTATTGACTCTGTTGATTTTTTTAGTGTTTCATCTGTGTCTGGCAGAACTGTGATCTTGGCACACGACAAACGTTTCGGCGAATCTTTTAAATGGTGTGTTCGCAGATTGGCAATTTGTAACATAACTAGACTGGGAGCATTTAGATTTTTTCCCATATTCAAATTCATGGCGACATTATTGTCAGCTTTGATCATTCTAATGCACGAGTGTCCTATATTGTTAATATAAGCCGCCATGGATTCAATTAAGTGCATGATGCTAAAAGGTTTAGGGAAAGATAAGGGACTATGATTAATTGCTGAATATGGCTGTAAAGCTGTACATGTGTTAATTTGCTTTATAGGTTGCAAAACTGTATATTTACTAGTTTGGTGTATCGGTTGTAACATTGTACATGCATAAATATTATGTTTTTGCGACGGTGGAAAGGTCACAATCGACAATATTTTCGGTTCGTCTTGATGTACTTCTAAAGATCTCGTCAGTTGACTTTCAATGTCAAACAAAGTAAGTCTACCAAATTGTGGCATCACTTCCTCAACTAAATCTCTATTGTATTTAGCTAAATATGACATTTTCTTTACAACATGGAATTTTGAGACTATACTAATATCAGTATTATAATAGCCTAAAATTAGTAATTTTTGTAACTTAAGCATCATTGGCGAAAGTGGCAAAATATTTCGTCTTAGCGTTGGTGAGAATGCAGGTATCGCTGTGGACATGTTTATTAGACTTTGTACTTCAGGTTCAATTTTAAACTCTGAAACCGTTGTTAAACAAGGCATTGCAGTTGGTGGTGAACAAAATGTTAGATGTTGTCGGGAGTCGATGATCTCGCTCATTAATTTTGGCAGAATACTACATAGTTCAGCTGGTAGTATTGCATTTAAGATTGAAGTTTGGCATCTAAAAACTTTGGTCATACTTTGTGTAATATCAATTGGTATCAAAGAAGATTCTTTTTTTAGTGCAGTTGTTGATTTTGATGGCACGGCAACATCAAAATGTACCAAAATATTTGATCCACAATGCTTTACTGCAACTTCATTAATGCTCATTGCTTTAATTTCTAAAACAGGTAACACGTTATCAAAACCAGGTATTGCTATTTCTTTAATCGCTTCAACAGCATGTAATTTTGGCACAGAATCGTTGATGGATTCAGTTTGGACGTCTACTTCTTTCTGTTCTGTAATTAAAAAATAAAAAAACGACATAAAAATGGTTTATAGTCAGGTAATATTTATTTCAGAATTTCAAAAATTCAGTAATTTTGTACTGAAATAATATAAATGGCGGTCATGTTTTTACTTACCAACTGTCATTGTTTCGATATGGACTTTGGGGATTTCATCCTGATTATAATACGCTCCAGACTTGATTTTTTTTATTACATTCTCGATAAAATCACTTGCCCATTTAGCTTTAGACCAAGAACGTTTTTCTGAAGAGATTGGTTTTGCCAGTTCCTTAGCTTTTTCACTACATTTCTTTGTATTTCTATCACATTTGTCTTGAGTGTCTGTGCAAGCGTTGACAAAGTTGGGATTACATTTGTTTTTGTCTGTACTTACATTTGGCGACCCCTCTATGACGCTTAATATGGAAGAGTGCTTGTACAACAGTTTGAGCATTTTATCTTTCAACTCTCTAATCGGTTTTAATTTTCTTTGATTTTGAGTTGATTGATTAATAATCTCTGACAATGGTTGTGGAACTCGCTTATGTTCGACTTTTGGCAAGTTTTCTGTTAATTGAGGTGTTTTTGTCGTATTTTTCGATACTATTTTCTTCTCAACTTTATCATTTTTTGTTTTTATGTTACATATGATTGGTGTTGTTTCCATTTTAGTTACTTTGGACGGTCGTTCTTGCTCACGCCAACTGTTCATAAAAGGCCAAATTTGATGGTCTAATCCATCAAACTGAGAAAATTCTGAGTTTACAACTTGTATAGATGATCTGAGTTGGTCTTTCCCTAGTACAATGACAGGAAATTTGTATTTTTGAAGCTGACGATTCATTTCTGTTTTTGTAAGTTTTGGAAGATTTGTAGGACAGCTTGGTTGATTAATACTACGCAAATTTCTTTTCGTATTCTCAGATCTATTATTGTATTTAATTTGTTCTTTATTTTGACCATTTAGAATCACTCTTGTAATACCATTAATTTGCTTATTACAGTCGACTTTTAGTTTAGGTTTAACTGAAATCAAAGAAAGAGTTAATTATTAATAATCACATTTTATTTAAACATAATTTAGACTGCGCTGACTATGATTAGATTACCTTTCTTAAGTGTCGTTTGTTTTGTAAAAGCTGCCTTGCTTGAACCAGAATAATCAGATAATTTACTCTGGCTGAATTGGCTCGTTTGTGTCGTTGTTGTATTCATGTCTGTACTTGTGAAATCTTCATCGTTTTCAGTAGTCTTACTTTCATAACCCAAATCAATGGATGTGCTATTGAACATCACGTCATTTTCGTCGTCGACATTAGGATTAACCGTGACAGAAGACATCTTGCAAGTGTTCTCTAAATCTTCGTTTTTCTTTTTATTCTGTTGATTAATGCAAGCTAATGCTTTTAAGTTGTTGCGTTTTGTTGATTTTTGTTGGTTTCTCTGATTTGGGCCTATAAGTTTACCAGACTTTTTTTTCTTTGTCTTTTCTTCTACTCCTCGCCCAGCTTTCGAATCTTGGCTTTGATCGATTACTGTAATCTTATCGAAACTAGAGCAGCGCGAAATTGTCGGAGACTTATCTACTTTGTAACTCGAGATATATGCAATTTCTTCCGTGCGTCGAGTCTCAAACACTCTGAAAGATTGTACATACTAATAATAATTCAGCCTATCTACATAAATATGTATATAGACATGCGATGAGATATGATATGATATACAGATGAGAGCCATGCGAGGCCAAGCGTAGCGAAGGGGGGAGGTGGCGTAAATAGTAATGAAGAATTTATTTTGAAATTATAATTTAGAAGATACCTAAGCACCTGTAAAGATTACAAAAATAAATGTACATCTGTTGTTACCCATTTTAAATAAAAAAAACAGTTAAGTCTTGTTGGTTGGTATAATATACGAAGGGCGGTTGAAAACAAACCGAGGATCGAGTCGAGTGGCTTATTGTGGGAGAGGCCTTTGTCCAGCAGTGTTCGCATACTAGTCCAGTAACTTTCGTCCACTGCTGGACATAGCCCTCTCCTATAATACGCCACTCAGCCCGATTCTCGGTCTCACGTTTCTAACCGCAACCAGCCGTCTTTCGTATATTATCACTCCATCTAGTCTCAGGGCGTCTTACACTACGTTTACCGATTCGCGGTCTCCACTCCAGAACCCGTCTACCCCAACGGTTATCGGTTCTGCGATAGATGTAACCGGCCCTGGCCGCCCCGGCCAGGTGTCACTTCAGTTTGCTAATGCCTATGCTAATGCGCTGAGCTTTGTCGGTGACTTTAGTTCTCTGACGAATTACTTCATTGCGGATACAATCCCTCAGAGAACCCCAAGCATAGCTCTTTCCATAGCTGGCTAAGCGACTTTGAGCTTTCGGACCATTTTGACTGTCAGTGTCTACGCTTCAGCACCGTAGGTTACAACGGGTAGGAAACACTGGTTGTACACTAAACTTTTGTTTTGAGGTTTTGTGGGATAGGTGACGAGAAGACTCGACGAAGTTTACCAAATGCTGCCCAGCCCAATTGTAATCTTCTCATGACCTCACTCTCAAAGCTACATCTACCTAGTTCGAGCGTCTGCGGAGATTTTGAGAGTTGTTCCATTTACCTAACGTTACATAAACCTGACGTTGCAGTAGTAGAAATCCCAGAAGGCGACGAGCTGTCCGATGTCGAAATGGACGATGACTTGTGGACACAAGACATCGACGATTCATCACCATCCCCTGATAGGGATATGCTATCCCAATATGTCATTCCAGATAAAGCCGAACCTCAACTAAGACTTTCCAAGAGGAGTAAATTTATTTAATTTTATTAAAATTTTACTTATTAACTTTTGTTGTACCTATCTATTTTACTTCATTATTCGTAGCTTAGCTTAAACACCATTGTTCACACTTCTCATTTTCTTTTTTTTAAATCCCATCAAAAAAGTAGAAGACATCGATAGTATAATAAGTTCATAAGGGTCAAAATTCATTCGGTACGACAGAATTGCAAAAAATCCGAAGTTCGAAAAAAATTATAAACTTTTAAAGACTTCTCAGAAACGCTCACTACACAAACATTTCTAGTATCATATTGTAGCAAATTTAGTCTACTTTACAAACGTCCAAAAGAAAGCTTTTTCACAAGGGTCACACGTTTAAGGTTAGAATCGTCAAAATTTGAAAAATAAACGATTTTCATGAGGTTTTTTTCGTTTTTTGATAAAGTTGCGTTCGGTGCTCGAGTTCGCAAACTAGGATTAATCATTAGACCAACATCATAAACAAGTCTGCAAAAAAACAGAACTACCGGATTTGACGCATGCTATAATGTATAAAGTTACTGGACTAGACGGACTGACTGATGATGATTTTGGATGATGGCTAAGATTATAAATACGGAAGTTTGTAGGATTGTATGAATTATAATAAAGTATGAAGGATATTTGTTTACTACTCTTTCACGCAAAAACTACTGAAGGAATTTGGATTAAATTTGGTAGGTACACCGATAGATAATGGTCTGGTATAACACAGGAATATTTTTTGTCACGGGAAAGTAACGAGATCGGAACGTATGCTGATAAAACCGCGGGGTGCTGCTAGTTACAAATATTTGTACTGTGTCTGGGTGTTTCTATGTGTAATAAGTATGTATTTACAACTAAGTTACGGCTGGTCTAGTCGGGAGAACGGCGACTGCCGATCCGGAGACCCCGGGTTCAAGCACCACTGTCTATTCGAAGTAATGTGTGTAATGTTACTATCTTAAAACGGTGAAGAAAAACATCGTGAGGAAACCGATATGTTCCTAGAACCTTTCGGGGTCATGTGTCATTCACCAACCCGCACTAGACCAGCGTGGTGGATTATGGTCTTCACTCTCTCCATGCGAGAGAGGGCCCCAAGTCACAGCTGCTGGAAGATTCAGTGGGCTGCCACATGCATTTTCAACCACATAAGTTTACTTAAAACAACTGTCAGGCTTCTATAGTACAAGCTTTGCCTAGTTTGGGATTTGGGGCTAGTTTGTGTTGTGTGTGAAATGTCCCCCAATATGTATTTATTTATTTATTGATTTATACGAGTAGGTAGATATTGCAAAAACTTTTATCATAACTTACCGCATATCTTTCCGGTTATGACGCCGTTTGAAGGTCTTCTTCTGCCTACCCATCATGAAGCTGTCCTCAGATATATGAGGTGATGGTTGAAACTGAAATCTATTCATGTTCCTCAAAACAGCCCAAACATCATGAGGTTTGACTTTCTCCTTAGACCCATTAGTTGATTTATTATTTTTCCCCCCATCTCCAGACTTTTTCAACGTTTCAGTCGAACTGCAGACTAATTTAATGTCGACATCGGAGCCATATAGCGATTCTGATTCCAAGCCTTTAGAACGGTGACGGTATTTCGGCACAAGCTGTTTTGTATTTCGTTTTCTGGGCCTTCTGCGCACGTCATCTTTTCGACTGGCGCATTCAGAATCATTCATATCACTCCCCGTAGAAAACTGAGTTATTGGAGACGAATTATTTGGCAGGGTCAAAACTGACTTCAATACCTTCTTTGTTGTTTGCCTCCCCTTAAACTCGTCGGAATTAGTTTTGTAGATATTGCCAGCTAAAGGAAAAGATGACATCTTTGTCCCATTTTTGTGCACAATTCTCTTCTCGGTCACTCGAGAAAGTAACTGAACGTCTCCTAAGATAGGATGATTAGTTTGTCTAAGGTAGGGTGATTTCATATCCAAATTGTTCTTGTATGTTCCATATTTGTATGAGAGGTTGGATATGCTGCCTGCCGGCATGAAATCCCTTTTGAACAAGCAACTAGCCGGGGAGTTGCCATGTTTGTAATGATTCAAACAGCTGTGTGATAACGTTCCTGTTTTATTGCACGGAATGTCGATAGGATTGATTGCCATTTCAGTGATTGTGAAACGAATTAATGCAACATTGCAAAGCTAAACATCTGTAATCAATAATCAAATTACATTAATATGGAGTCATAATGGCTTAGCGGGGGATATCACGATCGCCAGGTCGTAGGTTCGAATTCGAATCCTGCACGTCTGAATATTTGTAGATGTGAAGGAAAATATCGTGAAGAAACCGGTATTCCCAATAAAAAAATAAAAAAAGCGTTGTGTTTATTGGTGTCCTGGGTTTCATATAGGTACAGTCCGCGAGGTATAAGCTGAGCTTTGCATTAGTGTGAGTGATCACATGCATACGCATCTATTACCAAAAGTAGGTACAGTCAGACAACAAACTCTTAAACAACAAGCTGACATTAACTATCCAGGATCAATATGGTCATTGCGAAAAGAAGTATCTCTTTTAGGATTCAAATGGTCAAGGACAGAGAATAACAGAAAAAATTTAATGGAAAAGCATGAGATCCGTCACCTACGTAGGTATAACTTATTTACTTAAAATTTCCGAATACCGTATTCAGGGCAGGCCTATCGTTTATACCGATGAAACATATATTGACACCACTCACACTTCATCAAAATCATATTCAGATGGCAGCACTTCTGGTTTGAAGAAACGCCTTATTAAGAGAACATGGTCACAGCGTCCTGCGTCTGACTGTACTTTTGGTGATCACTCACACTAATGCAAAGCTCAGCTTATACCTCGCGGACTGTAAGTACCTAAACCTAACTGATTCACTGTAGGTAATATGCATGTCGGTGACGGTAACCCATAAGATTTACCCCAACCAAAAAGAGCTCAACGTATCTAACGTTAATTAAATCTCACGTTCGTAAATGAAAGAAACCTTCGGGTAAACTATCACTATCAAATTCTGCGTTATTAGTTTCCCTATGACTGCGAATTTTTCGTCTATTCTTTTAGAGGCTCGCCATTTTATTGGAGGTGGGGCACAGATGTGTCTTTGGGGGAATAGCGTGCCCCCACAAAAAAAGCTCTGCCTATTAAAATATTATTGTAATACAGCTCCAACACGCATACAAAAAGTGCAACACGGTTGTGCATGACGCGACGTTCTTAGCTGTGATAACTGGATATCTGCGGCCCCGTCTTGCCTTGTGGGACCTACCTACCTACATAGATCATAGATCCTACAGCGTCTTAACTTCAGTCGTTCAGAGCAAATATAATATACAGGGTTACTGGTAATCAGCCTGCATCATTTTAAGGGGATGTTAGGTACATTCAATACGTCAACTTTTGTTCTACAGTTTTAAAAAAAAAAAGTTTTTTTTCTTTTACAAAAAAAAAATTAAAAATTATTTGCACGGTCTAAAAGCATCGAACTCTTCGTAACAATTCGTAACAAGAGCGCGTACGCTATTTAACGCGCAAAAAATGATGTGCCGAAGTGAATAAACACTAAAAAGTCGCTAAACAGTACAAAAAAGGGCAACAAACACTAATTTTTTTTGGGTTATCTATTGAGTTTTAACGAAAGTTGTAGAACAAAAGTTGTTTGTTTAAATATACAGAACATGCCCTTAAACGGATGCAGGCTGATTACCAATAACCCTGTATATTCCTAGGTCTATAACAAGGGTGGATCCAGCTTTAGCGCTAGGAGTAGGGTTCGCATGGTCGTGGTTAAGTCACAAAACCGCGCGACAAGTGCGTGCGTGCGTTTTATTAATAGTTCACCTAGGTTCTGGACCCCAGTCCACAGCCCAAAGAGAAGGTCATAACTCTCCTTCATGACCCTCTCCTTCTGGATCCGCCCTTGGTCAATAATTGTAGATATTACCATATCTGCACTTACCATTATTACCTACTATTTTCTTTTACCGCACCCACCTACAGCCATTACAGAGGCGCAGTGTAGGACCAGTCTAATTATTATGTTTATTTATATCTGTACCGATGAATATAATATGAAATGTACCAGTCGTATCACGGAGGTATTTTTCTTCTATGCCAATATAAAATTATTTCTTGGTTAGGGTTTCTTGGTGGGTTGCTCCACAAAAATTTCGATAAAGTTGCCCAAAATTAATACACTACTTCTACATCGACGCAACTTTAAAATTGTAATTTATTTCAAATCAGATCAAAAAAATATTTTTGCACGTCCTTGACATTATGTACCTACAGGCTATAATTATTGTGCTGTCAGTTACTTTTGTCTATTTTCAAAATATACAAAAGAAAATATTGATACGGCCAGCACTAAATGTAAAAAATATTGGAAGACCAGAAAACTTTGAGCATTTAACCATAATAAGAAACCATAGTAAGAATATTTTTTCTGAGTTTGTTGAGCTCACTCTCTACCTAGTATGTGGTTGGGCTGCCTTTATGTATAGTGTACGAAATGTGGGCGACTTAGTCTGTGTTAAACACAGACACACACACCCTAAGTAGGGAGAAAAAAACAAGTCAACTTCAGTTAGTAGTGGTAGGGCTCTTTGCAGAGTACGCCTGGGGAAGTACCACATCTCTTCCAGTTATTCTGTCGCCAAGCAGTAGTGTGCAAAAAACATTACTGTGTTCCAGTTTGATGGGCAATATTTCCAGAGAAATTGCTGGGCTAAAAGATAAAGGTGGTAGGAGAGATATTTTTTATTTTAGGACAAATAAAACATTCATTCAAACTGTTCATTGTTTGTGTTTCATAAAATATCACCAAAAAAAATGGATTGTAAAAAATAAACAAAAAAATTAATTAATTGAATCCTAAAGTGGTATATTAAGTATGTTAAATGAACAAAAGCTTTGAAACAAATTAAATTAAATAAATTGACACCAAAAGTGTGTAGGTATGTACTTCATGAACATCAGCTGTCTCATTCCAATATATTTCCTAACGAGTTGTAAGTTGTAGATTAAGTCGACGGCACCAAAAAGGTGTTGGACACGATAATGTTGGCGGACATTTAATATAAGGTGCTGGAATTTTGCGTTTTTCTATGTTGTGCTCATTTAGTATACTTTTCATTACACTCGTGCGCGGGAGATTCCCTGCGCGACATGTATGAAACTGTTCGTTTCTGTCGGCGCAGGGCGCCGCCACTAAGTTATGCTTTCGACATCCGATTAGAACCTCCGATTCAAAAGTTTCGGAACCGAAGTCGGAACCGGAGGTGTAATAACAATCGGAACTTCCGACTTATCGGAGTCGGAGTCGAAGCTCCGTAACATCCCTGGTCCAAAGTCCACTATCGATCTGCAACACTAATCTGTGGTCTGTCACTGTCAGCGTGTCAGCTGTCTGTCAGTCTCTGTTCTGTGATCTTCTGTGTTCTGCAGCCTAGCGAAACTTAATGCATTAAAATCGTTTCGTTAAAATGTATGAAACTTTACCAGACAATTTCCTCGCACAGTTTAGGTTCTTTTTCTTATGCTTTATTTATTTCACAACGTAATTTGCGATTGTAATTTTTACGTAGGTACATAAATACTTATTCTTGTCTTTTGACTTTTGACCGTTTCTCCGTCAAACCATCAGATACTTCAAATTGCTTGTCATAGCGTTGGGGAGACAGGGGTAGCTCTGAACACTTTTTATTATTTGGGTTTATACTAAATAATAAATATTAATTATATATATTTATCTGGACCCATGAAACTAACGCACTCTCCATATTTCTCAACCTCTATTTTGTTCATATTAGCTCTAGCCGCGGGGCACATTTGACACCTTTAGGGACATCTTTGAAAAACAAAGAAAAATTAAAAACTATGTAGTCTAGAATATAATATATTAGTATTTTACTATTGAACATAGGCATTTATAGTACCATACAATCGTTTACATCGCACAGCTCATTCGACATCATCTTAATTCACATAACTTTCCTTTTTCTTTTTTTTATTTCTACCTTGTTGACTATTACAAGAAACAATTAAGTCAATTGACTACTAATTGACTACTTTTTGGTGTATCAAAAATTGAAGAATGAAGTTGAAATTTAAAAAATAACTCATGATGGCAAAGTATTTGGTTGATTAGGTGCCGTTCTAGTAATATTGACTGAAATGTTCAAAAGTCCCCGGTAATTTTGCGTCAAATCTGCCCCAACACTATCTTTCATAAATAAAAACCTCTAGACTAAACAATTACATTATATTTAGGGTCTGTATTAGCAGCATTAAAAGAGTTGGTACGCTCTACATATATTAAAAATGTTTACTTACTGAATTATAAAAATAAAAGTTGTAATTTGAGAAACTTTTAATCCCAAAAAATATTGAATAAGACATAATTATGCTAAGCTATATGAATTGTTGAAGCTATATGAAGTAAGCTATATGAAGTTACGGTGGTCTAGTCGGGAGAACGGCGGCTGCCGATCCGGCGACCCCGGGTTCAAACCCCACACGCACCACTGTCTTTTCGAAGTCATGTGCGTAATGCCGCTAACTTAAAAACGGTGAAGGAAAACATCGTGAGGAAACCGACATGTACCTAGAATCTTTCGAAGTCATGTGTCATCCGCAAACCCGCACTGGGCCAGCGTGGTGGATTATGGCCTTAACTCTCTCCTGCGAGAGAAGGCCCCGAGTCCCAGCAGTGGGAACGTTTAGTGGGCTGTTGATGTTGATATGAATTGTTGATTGATGAATGTTTGAAGTTGATGAATGATTGAAGATGATGAATTGTCGATATGAATTGCAAATGCGTCGCCACTTTTGCATCTATCAATATCGAAAAAAGCGCAATAAATTGTTATCGGCAATCATTGCTTACGGATTGTATATTGTTTTTATTTAGCAAAATAGTTGTTTTATTATTATTAAATTAATTTTAAATGTTATTAAGTTATATGAGTATTTAATTTGTTGCACCGTAAAACATAAGCAACGAGCGGCCCGCTCCGGCTTCGCTCGAATAATCACCTAGATATCAACTGCAGCGCCATCTGCCGGGCTGATTTGTAAATCGAAACCTTCCAGGGCTCTACCCAAACGTATACAAAAAAAATCATTCAAATCGGTCCGGCCGTTTAGGAGGAGTTGATTAACAACAAAAAGTGGCATTGATTTTTATATATATAGATGTGTAAACAGAGTGTCGGAGATTTTAGAGTTAGAAAATGCAAAAATCAAAAAATATTTATTTATTTATTTTCTAACTTCTAACGACCTCTGCTCAAAATCGCCCAATCTCCCCTATTTCGATAAAGAAGCAAAATATTAATTATTATATTAATTTGATATTAATTATATAGTTTCATTTACGGTGGCTATTTTATAAATATGCCACGAATAAATCGTTTTATAACTTGTGAAATATGTGGATACAGAGCCATGCAAGTAAAAGGAGAAAAACGGAAATTCATGGCAAAGTTTCCGATAGATGAAATCCGGTAAGTGTTAAATCAGTTCAAAGAGAATGTATCAGGGTAGCGATTCTGAAACCATTCGGTTGCATCCGACACGGAATCTCATCTCTCGGTCTTTGTCATGCTAAACAGATAAAACAAAGACCGAGAGATGAGATTCCGTGTCGGATGCAACCGAATGGTTTCAGAATCGCTACCCAGTTGTACACTGTTAAAAGTGTACGTTTTATAGTCTAGCAAGTTATTAAAATCATCATTTATTGTTATTGTGGATAACTACTAGTGATGTACCTCAAATGTACCTTAAATCAAAGAGCCTTAAATATCGATAAATTTGAGACACACATCAGAGCAATGGAAGAAATAATAAGAATACCAATAATCAGGAGAATAATTTGCTTCGTAACAGTTACCTTAATAAGTACCTATATCCACATAGTATATTCAAAAGTAATATTATGTTAAGCTGAAATATCAGATTTAAAAAGTAAATTTAAACGTATATTAACTGACAAGTATATCTGAGTATATCCAGTACTCTCTCCTTGCGAGAGAAGGCCCCGAGTCCCAGCAGTGGGAACATTTAGTGGGCTGTGGATGATGATGATATCCAGTACCGCTTTATTTATTGTTAATGAGTGTAGTGTGTATGTCGCAGCATGCAACTAGCTTACTTGACCGTTTAATCAACAGCCTATCTTAGAAATTGTCTTTTAAGTAATTTGCAAATATTTTTCAGGTGTAAGAAGTGGGTTAAAGCTGTGGGCAACGAAGATTTAGTATACGTTCCAATAGAAAAGTTACACTCATTGAAATATATATGTGGAGATCATTTTGAGAATAAAGTATTTCATAAGAAAAAAAACCGACTAAAAAAGTCTGCTATACCTATACCCACAAAAAACCTTAAGACTGGCCCACTTCCTGACGAAATGCTAGTTGGATTTCCTTGTCGTATCAATTCTAAAACAAAATTTACCATAAATGTTTGTCAAGAGATACGCGACAATGAAAAATCGAAATGCCAGGTTGAACCAATAGCTGGGACTAGTAACTTGGGTATCGTCTTTTCAAAATCTTTATTGCTTTTTTTAACAAAAATAGTTTTTATCCCTTTTTTTCCTTATTATCCATTTTTTAATAATGTTTTAAGCGCCAAAGACTTAATATGTGGCACTATAGAGGTATTCTCGAATATCTTAATTTATATTATGTACACGTGGAGATTTATGAAGTGAAAACTTATTTAGGCGCACCACACATTGATTTTTCGTGGGCTTTGAATTGAGCTCAATCTTCACGCTTAAAAATGAAATAAATCTTTGGGAAAACTCGGAAACTCGTCAACATTTCTAGGTGACCATGTTTAGAAGCATGGGCATCTTGTCTCTTAGTCTAGATGGTCATTCTTAGAAGACTTATTTAGACGACAATGCTTTGAATATTTATTCCAGCGACCTCCGGTTTCACCCCCGTTGTTTCCTGTTAGTGAGCTATCAAATTCCAAGTTATAAAGGTTTCACTTCTAGCTGCAGTCCCTATGGCTGCCATTTTTTTGTGTTATCAAATACTATTTCATTCAAACTTATTGTGATTTCGTTTTATTTAATGTCAAAATTACAATTAAGTTAGTATTGTTTATTCTCTCACACATTTTTATAATTGCTTTTCCTGTCGCTTTCATACATTATTTAGTTTTTAAACTCTTTATTTTTTAAATTTTTAAATAAATAAATAAACATTATGTAAATACATTTAACAGGTGAATTATTGTAATAAACACAATATTTTTTGTTGTTTTTTAACCAAAAGTTTTTCATTTCAACTCGAGTCTTAGTTTAAGTCTGATGTTGTACTATTGTTGTATTACTTATGAATGTCTAACGTTGGACTCAAATGTAGACTCTATCCTTTTTTTGGACATTAAATGTTCAATTAATACTGAGCCTACTTTTTGGTCGAAATTTTATTATCGATATCGATAAAATGCGAAATCGATAAACTGCACTACACTACAACACTAAACAATCTGTTAGGTTGGTACTCATTTAGCATGTAGTTTTTGACATCCGTTGCCGTACGATTGGTATTGAACAGCCATGTAAATTGCTCATAAAATTTTGTTCCTAGTGCCGCCTCTTACGTAGTATTTACATTCTCTTTGGTGTTCTGTGATTGTAGAAGTGACACGAAGAAATTAAAAATTAACAAATAATTTATAAGATTATAAATTATTTCTGAGAATGGCATCTTCCAAGCCAGAATTAATTCAATATGTGCCATTTATATCCTTTGTTAATCCTTCATTTTGGCACGCCCTCACAGAGATGAAAATAGATATTGATAAACTAGACGACACAACAAAACAAATCTTTGGCCGGTTTACAAATAGAACTAATATTGGAAGTGTTTTTGAAGTTGATAGTACCTCATTTAATAAGTAAGTAAAACACTGAGTGACTCTTTATCTCTCTTATATACCATCATGAGATGTACCGAAGTATTTGAGTAAACATTTAGGAAGATCTCTAAGTACCTACTTATTATACCAATGTCGTAAAATCATTGATATAAATCAATGGATGTGGCCTCCCAAACTTCAGGCGCACGGAATTATAGTTATCTTTGGGAAGAGTGAGCTCACTCTTTCCGTTTTAATCGATTGTAGGAAGCGGTGAACGCCGGACGTTTATACCTATCGCTATTCGTTGTCTACAACCAAAATAAGTAGAACCGCAACATACCTCGCCGCTATCGATGGTAGGGGTCAAGTAGATTGGTAGCGGTAAACCACTCACGCCACACACAGAAATGCAATTTGTTAACAATTTCAAATAACCAAATATACCTTTAAATTTGGATCATAAAACAGAAATCTTTCTACAATGATATCTTTGCCATACCAGTTTATTATAATTGTTGTTACAATTTTAATGATTCACTGTCGTAGTAGAACTAGTAGGAGTTTAAATCTTAATCTTAGCCTTTTGTTATCTTTAAACCTATATTATCCCAGTTTTTGGCAAGAGCCAATATTTCTAAACTTATATAACTTTTTATTTAGTTTTTGAATGTAATGTGTTGGTTAGTAAGTTTGGAATCATACCTGAGACCTCTATCCCTCTTTGCCCTCAATTGTGGCACCATAATGAAAGTCAGAGGTTAATGACTAAGTCTAAGAGTTGTGTAATTATCTGGGTATTTGTGATATCCTCCTAATATTATTTGCTAAAATTCAAGCTTATCAAAACATTTAATGACATACATAACTATTAGTTGTCAGTTTAAATTGAATTAAAATACCAAACTTTTTAACTTTGACAGAAATAAACGCCGCCAATCGAAACTAGCTCTACCTGTTCCCAACCTCGAACTATTCAAATCCAGTCCTGACTACCGTTGCATCAAAATTTACAACAAATTACCTGAAACTCTTAAAAATATCAATAAAAACAGCATATTTAAAAAATAAATAAAGTCCAAACTTATTGAAAAAGGTTACTACAACATACAAGAGTTTATGGAAGATAGATGGCAAAATGTATATGTATGTGATGTATAAATAGTACATTTTTATTCTAGACCTTTTCTAGAACAGTTTTTTGTATAACCTCAAATAAATGTTAATAGTTACCCTTGGGACGAAACTGTGTTGTCATCCTGCTTTGCAACACCCTAACAGGGTCTTTGTACACATAGTTATAGATTTTAGCTATAAGATCTATCTCATAATATATGTATGTACACTGTGCAAATAAATAAATAAATAAAAATATGTTTCAGGAACCCTGAAACTACAAACTGTTATATAAACATAAGAGGAACTTTACTGAATAGAAACACAATAGAAGATTTTAAAAATATTGACAAGGCAGCTTTGATTAATTCAGTCGGAGAAATGATTTGGGCCAATATCAAGAAAAAAAGTTGGATTTTGGATCCCGGCAGCTTACTAAACTTTTATATACTCTCTTTTGCAGTAAGTACAACTTATTACTACTAATATTATAAATGTGAAAGTAAGTTTGTATATAACACCTTCACCCAAAACCTACTGGACCAATCATTATGAAACTATGGATATATTATATATATATATATATATATATATATTCTTGGAGGTTTTAAAAGTAACATCTATAGGCAACTTTTTATCACAGAAAATAATGGTATTGGATACTATGTGGGTGAAAACGCAGGGAATTGCTATTATTATATCTAAAAAAAAAATATTTTATTCCAATAACTTTATTTAAAATTAAGGGTACTTTGGCTGTCATCTTGCTTTAGGCTGTAGTAAGCCTACTCACTGCATCCTAGGTGTGGGTTTGATTCTTAAGACAAACATTGTGTAATGGGTATTCATGTTATGTATCATTTATATTTAAATCAATTTCAGTATTTAATTATAGTATATGTACCAGTTCAAGGTGAACTTGAAATTAATTTTCCATTTTCATTGCAGCTAATTATGTAACTAATATTGAGTATGAAATGCAATGACCAGAGTTTTAATTGAAATAGGTACTATTAGTTGTATATGCAATGTGCATGTAACTTAATTTGCTTAGTATTTAAAAGACAACTATCTTCTAAGGAATCTTGTCCAAGTCAAGTTATATAAATTTCTATAGTTTATCTAAATTTCATATGAGATTGTACAACAAACATGCAATCTTTCACATTAAAATATTAAGAGTAAGATAAGATGCAATTACACACACTGAATGGTCTCATAATAAGATTTTACTAATACAAATTACATAATTCACTATTTATTTCTTGACTATTTATTTATTTCCAGGATCTGAAGAAATTCCACTATTTTTATTGGTTTGCGTTTCCTGCTCCAAGTCAGCCTATCGTCCATCTGTCAGATAAAACAACAAATATCAACGTACATCTCGATAACAAGAATCTAGAATACCTTTCACAGAAATATAGTGCTATGGATGCAACAAACAAGAGCTATTTTCTTGCAACAAAAGAAGGGGAAGAATTAGTTGTAAAACCATTATCAGCTGTCTTTAAGAGTGAGGAGATCAAACAAAAGTCAGTAGACATAGATCTGAGTAAGACATATTTTGTGTTCACGGATCCAAGTGATGGGTCAAATCCTGGTTGGCCATTGAGAATATTCTTAGCAGCAGTTATGGAGCACTGTCCGAGTTTAGCTGGAAAGGATGTTAAAGTGATAGGATTGAGATATAGATTGAATGGCAGCATTGAAGATAGCTTGGTATTCAGTTTGAGATTACCAGAGGTGAGAACAATGGTATTATTATAATGTCACTTCTATTGCAAATGCCTTATAGTGTAATTTTGTAGACCCTCTATTATTAAAGTTGACCATAGTAAAAAAAAAGAGTTTTTACCACAATAACCATACAGCATTTCAGGTAGAGGACACAAACGCCCCAAGTTGGGTTGGCTGGGAAAGAAACGATAAAGGCAACTTTGGACCGCGATTGGCTAATATGGCGGCTTCCATGGATCCCATCAAGTAAGGCATTTAGTTTTTTGAACTGAAAACTTTCTTAGGACCCTAGCACATAAGATAAGGATAGTCTTTATTTCTGGAGTGTTAACAATATTTATATTCTAATTTTATATTACAATTTATTCTCCAGTTTGTCTTTCGACATAGGTCTCCCCCAAGTTTTTCCATTCCTCTCTGGTACTCGCCTTCCTCGTCCACGTGGTACCCACTGTCATTTTCAGATCGTCCTCTCATCTGCGTATTTAAGCTATTCAAGTCGATTTTTGCGTTTGTTAAGATTCAAAAGCGCGTAAAATCCAATACAAAAGCGCGCCTGAAGCGCGTTCGAAACTCGTTTGGAGCGCGTACAGAGAGGCGGAAGGGGGGCGTCATTGTACAACTAACGAGGAGTATTTGATTATATTGATATACTAGCAGCGCCCCGCGGTGTTACCCGCTGAGTTCCCGTTCCCGTTTTTCCGGGATAAAAAGTTAAATGTGTTCTTCCAGACTATAATCTATCTGTGTTCCAAATTTCAGCCCGATCCGTTCAGACGTTAGGACGTGATTGAGCAACAAACAGCCATACATTGACATTTATAATATCAGTCATCAACAGCCCACTAAACGTTCCCACTGCTGGGACTCGGGGCCTTCTCTCGCAAGGAGAGAGTTAAGGCCATAATCCACCACGCTGGCCCAGTGCGGGTTGGCGGATGACACATGACTTCGAAAGATTCTAGGTACATGTCGGTTTCCTCACGATGTTTTCCTTCACCGTTTTAAGTTAGGTCTCCGGATCGGTAGCCGCCGTTCTCCCGACTAGACCACCGTAACTTCTATATAATATAATATCAGTAGGATATATATTTATTTAGCGCGTCTGTATCGCTATCTGAGCGTACACGCGCGGTTCATGATCGCTCCAAGCGCATAGGTAACAAGGCTGCGTTCGAATCTCGTTTAAATCGCGTATACGCGCGTCATGTGCACGTCGCGTCGTCTCTGCGTTTAAAATACGCCGTGTGCTAGGGGTTTTAGCCTCGTTAAGCACATTCTGTGTAGGGAATTTACGTTAAAAGTGTAATGAGGAATGTTATCATTACCACTTTAACGGTGAAAGAAAACATCGTGAGGAAACCGGCGTGTTCTAAGAATCTTTCGAAGTCATACGTTATCCGCCAACCTGCACTGGGCCAACGTGGTGGTGGCCTTGACCGTCTCCTTGGGAAAGTAGGCCCGTAGGTTCGCAGCAACCTACCAATATTTTAAACACGAAAGTTTGTAAGAATGTATGTTAATGTTTCATGCAAAAACTACTGATCCCTCAGTTTGAATGTTTCTAGTTTGGATGAAATTTGGAAAAATATCGGGATCGACTTAACGTAACTAGGTACGCGGGTAAAACCGCAGAGCGCTGCTAATTTCGAATATTTAGTGAGCTATACAATGATGATGGCGATAGACTACAGGCCTGTAAACAAAATGTACGTAGTAAATGAACCACCAGGAGACCTATGTAGGCTGATAGAAGGATATAAAGTAAAAAGATTCAGCACTATGCCGTCACTTGTAAGCTGTCCAACTGAGTACAGTCGAAGAGGGGGGGTTGCAACCCTTGATTATTTCTCCTTGTAGCATGATTTTTGTACGGCATTGCGAAATAATGGATTAAGAGAGGTATTGAAACTGTATGGAACCAATGCCGTACATAATCAAATGCCCAAATTTAATCTGTAAATCGTCGGAAAATCACGAATTTTTGCGACAAACTAATAATTAAATACTTAAAATTTAGATTTTTATAGTTTCAATACCTCTTCTAAACTATTATTCTGCAACGCCGTACAAAAATCATGCGACAAGGAGAAATGATCGAGGGTTGCAACCCTTCTTCGACTGTACTCAGTTGGACAGCTTACAAGTGACGGCATAGTGCTGAATTTTATTAGTTTATACCCTTCTATCATCCTACATAGGTCTCCTGGTGGTTCATTCACTACGTAAATTTTGTTCACGGGCCTGTACCTAGTCTACGAGGGTCTGCCTCCGAAATATAATATTATTAGCAGCGACTTGCGGTTTTACCCGCGTAGCTCCCGTTCCCGTTATTTTTTCGGGATAATAAAAATGTAAATAATAGCCTATGTGTTCTTCCAGACTATAAACTATCTATGTTCCAAATTTCAGCCCGATCAGTTCAGACGTTACGACGTGATTGAGCAACAAACATCCAAACATTGACATTTATAATATTAGTAGGATGATTACATAGGTACTAACAGTGTCCCGTGGTTTTACCCGCGTTGTTCCCGTTTTCGTTATTTCCCCGTGATAAATAAAAAAGCCTAGCCAGCCTATGTGTTATTGCCGACTATTATTTGACTGTGTTCCAAATTTCAACTCGATCGTTTCATACGTTACGACATGATGGACCAGCAAACATCTCGCATATATAATACGAGAAGGATATAAAAAAAGGTTTTCAATCCCAGTGGGTCTACCGCCTAACGAAAACGCTTTGACGCTTTGACATTGTCATCTCTTTCATTGCAAGCGAGAAGAAAAGAGACAGCAATGTCAAAGCGTTTTCGTTAGGCGGTAGACCCCCAGAACGGAAGACATTCCATCAGTACCCGAACTAATACAGGTAGGTGCATACAATTAATTGTGTACATACCACACCAATGCCCGTACTTTTCATCTTGTCCTAGTTACCAAAAGGTTTGGAAGAGATCCCTATTATAGCGATAAGATCGCCTTGTGTACCCAAAATGTTTTAATTTTTAACCGACTTCCAAAAAGGAGGAGGTTATCAATTCGACCACCATTTTTTTTTTTTTTTTATGTGTGTTACCTGATTTCTCGAGAACGCCCAAACTGATTTCAAAATTTATTTTTGTGTTCGGATGGGTATGCTTCCCGCATAGTCCCATATAAATTTTATAGAAATCGATGCGATGGTTTTTGAATAATGAATAAAATACTAAAATGTGTCTACAATTTTTACCTGGATGACGTACTTGTCGATTTCACAAAAGTTATGAAATTCGATCCTGTCAATACGAAATTATCTTAATGCGTTAATGAAACTTGTTTTCCACTAAAAAGGTTAAAAGAAACTATTTTCTACAAAAAAATAAACCGACTGCAAAACCACAAATAGCCACTCAAAAGCGAAAAATAATCTGATTTCATTATAAGCACTACTCACTCATCTATTTGAAGTTGGTGCTAGCATAGTCTAACCGGTAGTAGATAGATACTACTTAGCTACGCCTACTTACTACCTTACTACGTACCTACATACATAGTATTTGACTAGACTGGCACCCACTTCAAATAGATGAGTGAGTAGCGCTTATAATAATTTTATCAGATTATTTTTCGCTTTTGAGTGCCTAGGTATTTGTAGTTTTGAAGTCGGTTTAATTTTTTATAGAAAACAGTTTATTAGTTTTATCACCTGTATTGTTTTGTGGTGTAATAAAGTGTATTGTGTTGTAGGTACGTTTTTTTAACAATTCTGTGATTATAAGTTATTTCTAAAGTAACTAATATAATTAACTAAGTAATATAATTTAGTAGTGGTAGGACTCTTAGCAGAGTCCGCCTGGGGAAGTACCACACCTTTGCCAAATATTCTACCGCCAAGCAGTAATGTGCAAACATTACTGTGTTCCGGTTTGAAGGGCAATGATTCCAGAGAAATTACAGGGCTTAGAGACATAATATCTTAGATTTCTGGGTGACGAGCGCAGTGCAGTGCTAGGTAATGATTTGGACTATCATGTTCCAATAGCTGCGTGTTACTGGGCTGTTATGTGGCAGGCATGTTGCTTACCATCAGGCACATGACCTGCTCGTCTCGTCACTCTATGCTATAAAAAAAAAAAAAAAAAAAAAAAAAATTCTAAAGTTTAATTATTTCCAGGCTAGCCGACACGTCGTCCGATCTGAACATAAAGCTGATGAAGTGGCGTCTGGTGCCCGACATCGACATAAACGTCATGAAGGAAACCAAGTGCTTGCTACTCGGGGCCGGGACTCTGGGCTGCCATGTCGCTAGGGCTTTACTGGTATGTTTCTACCAGGGATGTAACGGAGGTTATTTATCAGAACCGAAAGCGGAGTCGGAGTTTTTAAATTTGATTTATCGAAGTCGGAAGCTATGCCTCCGATCAGATCCGATCCGATAGGGATCAGGACATCTACTCTATTTCTACGAAAACGAAATTTCGAAAAAAAAGCGCGACTATCCTGCTCTCGTTCTACTTCGTTTCGTCCGATATAACATTGTTTGACGTTTAAATGCACTAAGCATACTCTAACTAGAGTAGGCTTACAACATTGAAACGGACAAAACGACGGAAAAAAGTAGAGTCGGAGTTGGAAAGTCGCGAGTCTATTTCGAAATTACGTTTTCGTAGAAAGAGAGTAGACGTCCAGAAGTGGTGGCAGGAGAGACATTTTTATTGGGTATAATTTATTTTTTGCCAAACACGTGGACACGATAAACATTGACGAGCAATTGATCTAAGGGGTTGGGACGTTGGGAGTTTGTATTTCCATTTACTTTCCACCACAAATAAGGGATTATCTCAAATATTTGTACACCTTACCTCCGATTATAAACTGCGTTTTTAAAGTTTTGGAACCGAAGGTGTAATAATAATCGGAAGTTCCGACTTATCGGAGTCGGAGTCGAAGCTCCGTAACATCCCTGGTTTCTACTGCATAAGCAGCCCACTAAATGTTCCCACTGCTGGGACTCGGGCCTTCTCTCGCAAGGAGAGAGTCAAGGGTATAATTCACCAAGCTGGATCAGTGCGGGTTGGTGGATGACACATGCCCTCGAAAGATGAGGTACGTGTCGGTTTCCTTACGATGTTTTCTTTCACCTTTTTAAGTTAGCGGTATTACGCAAGTGACTTCGAAAATACTGGTGCATGGGTGGGAGGTGGGATTTGAACCCGGGGTCTCCTGTTCGGCAGTCGCCGTTATCACAACTAGAGTATATATTGTTGCACTCGCATTAGGGGCAAACCGGAACAGTAATGTTTTCACATTACTGCTTGGCGGCAGAATAACTGGCAAAAGTGTCGTACTTCCCCAGACGGACTCTATAACCTACCACTACAACGTTGTTTAAATCAGCAAAAAATACACTTTGTATAGCATTTCAACGGTTTTTTTTTCTTTTTTTTTTCTAGGCTTGGGGCTTCCGCCACATAACATTTATCGACAACGGCAAAGTATCGTACTCCAACCCAACTCGTCAAGTGCTGTTCACGCACACTGACTGTCTCAACGGCGGCAAGAAGAAAGCCGACGCCGCCGCAGATAATCTCAGGAACATCTTACCTTCTGTGGTAAGTCTTTCACTACAAAATACAAATCAAATATTTTTTTTACCGTGGGAAGACAAATAGAACGGCAACTAAGCGGATTAAAGGTATGCGCCCACTTATAATACGACTACCACCCGACAAAGAAAATACACTCAAATATGGGCTTTATGTCATGCCAGTTAAGGTATAGATTACATTGGCAACATAAACTAAAATACGGCTGTCAGCGAGCGGTCTGCTAATTTGTGTTGCAATGTAATCTGTATCTTAACGTGCATGGCATAAAGCCCATATTTGAGTATATTTTATTTGTCTGGTGGTAGCCGAGTCGTGTGAGACCTTCAATCGTGGGGCGCCACTAGTAAAGTTTTACTTACTTTTTTACCCGACAGTTTGTATTATTGTTGGTGAACAAATTTGCGTTTGCGACAACACCTGTTCCCAGTAAACTATTCATTATGTCGACTGATATTCATGAAAGTTGGCTTTTATGTGTAATCTGAATCGACAAACTTCGTCCCATCATGTTTCTTTCTTACAGTAATTCCCCCGTTTTAACTGATGTGTAAACCACAGACATACTGTACGTGACCCCGAAGTTCTAGTGCGGCTTTGGACTAGGCGGAGATACGTACTTGTTTGTTGAAGGCTGGGTTGGAGGACAAAGACTATTTGAGATGTTGACTGTTCGATTTATTGCTGGGTACTACATACAAATTTTTCTCCCGATTGTATATTTATAGTAAACCCGAAGAGCAAATAAACCGAGGCTCTGATTGGCGGACCAATGGCAGCGCGGCTTTAAAACATTGCCATCCCGCTCTGTACGTCCCTCTCGCACTTAGGGAGCTATTTTTCTTTTTGGCCTAAAGAGAGCCTCGGCCTATTTTCTATTTATTTTGACTTTAAAAACTAAAATAAACTAGTTTACAATTATTGAACATGTATCTAAACACATCTAAGTATAACATAAGTCTAAATTTACAGCGCCGTCCTGCACACATACGTCTGTCTGTCAGTGCTTGGTCGTTATTTTGAAAATCTCTTAGCCTTCATTCTTCTGTGAAGGAGTGCATGCACTTAATCACTCTTCGTATTATTAGATTTTAAAAAACATTAAGTTTTGAAAAAAAATTTTAACACACCTTGTCCTCACAATAAAGACACAAAAAATCCAATTTGGTGCAATCATTCGGAAATTAAGCTCGTACATACAATTTGACGGTTCTTTTTTATTTAGGTATTTAAATTATATAAATTTGGTCCAATTCCAGAAATAGGATAGTTTTTATTCGATATTCAAGCGAAGCCTGAACGGGTCGCTAATTAGAAATAGCAAAACTTATTAAAATGATGTTTCAGAACTCCAAAGGTATACCGGTCCATATCCCAATGCCGGGTCACCCTATAGGGGAGTCTCTGAGAGATGAAACCATGAGCAACATCAAGAGTATCACGGAAGCGATCGCCGAGCACGACGTCGTATTTTTACTGTTGGACACCAGGGAGGCTCGGTGGCTTCCTACCCTGATCGCTGCGCATTATGGCAAGGTAATTATAAGCCAATCTTTTTTTAACATACATACGGAATACATGTCTAGAAAATAAACAATGTAGGTACAATGAGGTTGTACAGATTAGGCTAACCTACAGGGGTTAGCCTAATCTGGGTTAGTCCTAAAGGGCAATTACAGTTTTAAAATCTGATTAATGAAATTAATTATTGTATTTTGATTATTATTGAACATTATTTTTATAATTACAATTGACATTATTTCATTTTTTTTTTAAATTGTTATTTTAAGGACAATTGACATTGCTAAGTAATTTTATTTATTTTATTGTAGCCGACATTTGATTCATTATGAATTATTATTGTATTTGTTCTTATTTATAATTATTGTACAGATAATTCACTGTAAAATTGACGTGTACTTGTTGTATGAATAAATTAATATGAATATAATTTTGTATTGGTAGGACTCTTTGCTGAGTCCGTCTGGGGAAGTACTACACCTTCGCCAGTTATTCTACCGTCAAGCAGTAATGTGCAAACATCACTGTGTTCCGGTTTGAAGGGCAATGTTTCCAGTGAAATTACAGGGCATAGAGATAAAACATCTTGTATGTCTGGGCGACAAGCGCAGTGCAGTGTTAGGTAATTATTTAGACTCGTCATGTTCCAATAGCGGCGTGTCACTGTGCTGTTGAGGCGGGCATGTTGCTTACGATCAGGCATATATTGTCACTCTAAAACTATTTAAAATAATGGTAAGTATTACACTGCTGGGACTCGGGGCCTTCTATCGCAAGGATAGAGTCTAGGCCATAATCCACCACGCTGGCCCAGTGCGAGTTGGTGGAGACGTGACTTCTTAAGATTCTAGGTACATCTCTATTTCCTCACGATGTTTTCTTTCACCGTTTTTTGTGTTAGCGGCATTACGCACATGACTTCGAAAAGACAGTGGTGCGCGTGGTTTTGAACTCGGGGATTCCGGATCGGCGGTCGCCGTTCTCCCGACTAGACCAGCCGTGGTAAAGTTACGGCGACCCTGTTACATAATATGTTAGGGCTGGTCTAGAAGTTATTGCTGGTTTAGAAGTTACGAGTAAGCTACGACTGGTCTAATAAGTTACAGCTGATCTAGTCGAGAGAACGGCGGCCGACCGAAGCCCCTGGTTCGAATCCCACGCGCACCACTGTCTTTTCGAAGTTATGTGCGTTATGCCGGTAACTTAGAAACGGTGAAGGAAAATATCGTGAAAAAACCGACATGTTCCTAGGATGTTTCGAGTACAGTTGCAATAATGGCTGGTTTTTGTTTGTGGATAGTGGAGCCATTCACTCAACTTTAAATTACCTACATGTATACGCGATGGTTCAGAAACATGTACGTATCTCTTTGTGAGAAAATGTATCTTACAAGGAGAGAGTAGAAGACCATAACTCACCACACTGCCAAGTGCGAGTTGGTGGATGAAACGTGTGTTCGAAGGATACTCGTATTTTTCTTGGAAAATGCCTATTTCTTCACCTAGGCTTTCCTTCTTCTGTTAAAGACAACAGTAGACGTGTTACTTTTAGCATCGACGGCTTAGCGATTGCATCAATGCTTTATCGCGTTCTGCCAACTAGACCAATCGTAACCCGTAACTTAACATTCTAAGGGTCGGTACATATCTGACGGAAAATTCGTCGAGCGTATAATGCCCGAGCTACACGGCCTACACGAGGTTAGTTTTTTTTTGAAGTGAAAACTTCTTTAGGCGCGCTATGGACAGAATTTTCGTGGGCTGTGAAATGGATTCATGATCACGTGATCATCACGCTCGGATATGATAAGAAATTTCGGGTAAACTCGGGATGCTAGAGCGAGAAAGATAATGTGGCCAACAAACGTGCCAGACCGAGAAAGATAATTGTTAGAGGAGGACATGGGACAATAGATACTCTCTCTCTCTCTCTCGCTGCTCGCTACCGGCAACCAGTGTTGACACCTTAGCGACTTTGTCGCTGAAACTGGCGAATTTTTAAAACTTTTTAGCGGATTTAGACGACGTGTTACCAACAAAGGGGAATATACTAGTGTAGTGAAGAAGGTTGGAGAAGGAAAAACACAAGGTCATTGGGAGTCAGATCATATTTATAAGGAAATTAACTCATTCTCTCAAACATAAACAACATGGAAGTCTACCTTCCAATTTCTATACATACAGATAAATATACGCACATTATAGCAGGAACTTTCCCAATTATATTATTAACATTTTATTCAATCATTTGTATTTTCGTTTGAATCTTACATGATAATAATGTTAATTATTGCCGTAAGTTATTCCTTTTCCCTTTTTTCCATTTAATTTAAATTGCTTAACATTGTAGGTACTTAGACCAGTGCCATTTTATATTCTTACTAGCAGCTACATTTCCGGGATAAAAATAGCTTATGTATTCTTCCAGACTGTTATTCCCTTAATAATTCAATCAAAACCGGCAACTTTGTTTCATAACTATTTGGCGACAAGCTCAAAATCATAGTGGCAACACTGACGGCTACCAACTCCAAAAGACTTTTCTTTGGGCGGGAAAACACGACGGGTGCTTTAAAATTTTCACAATCAAATTAATTAGTTTTGCTGTGTAAATATTTCGTTTCTTTCGTGTAAATATTTAGTTTTGTATATAGTCAATAGTATAAATAAATATGAGAGTCGCTAGCGACGGGGGTGACCCCGTCGAACAGACCAGAAAAAGAAAACTATTGAAGCCAAATCCAAGTGACAATGTTTCTTACAAACTATTTAGAAAACCCCTTTATAAGAGAAAGAGACTATTCCCAGAAAATCCTAGTGGAGACTGTGTAGTGTATGTGGAATCGACGGAACAGGAGAAAGTCGGTAACAAAAATCCTGTTACACTCACCAACCTTTTTGCGGACAATGTTAGGGGGCATCATAGGGGTGCACCGTGTGAATGCATACAAAGTTGGAGTAACTTTTAAAAAGCCGGCCCCGGCCAACAAGTTTTTGAACATGGACACTTTTTTTACTAACCATAAATGTGTATACAATCTGGGTATACAAGTAAGTACTGCCTGAGTAACCATAGTATTTATTTCGCGCGGACTAAGTCGCGGGTAACAGCTACTTTGTATATAAATAAAATTTCAATAAATATTTACTTTTTTAATTTCTGGCTTGTTTTACTCGTTTATTCAACTAATACGATCCATAATATTTTATTATAATACGACATACCTACCTATCTAATACAAAAATCAGCTAATGAAGTTTTCACTTCTGCCGTGTGGTCTTAAGCACACACCTTTTTTTTTTTTTAGTTTTGTCATGCAATGACTAATATGTCACTCCCGTAACTAAATACAAATATAATTAAGATATACGTTGTTATTACTTACATTACCTACTTTTTATAAAGATGCAACATCACCTTAGCCTCATCGGAAGACGGTGAAGATAAAGCGCTGTTGCAAATACCAACATTAAATATGTCGTCCTGTATCAAATCTCTTCTTTGAGCTTCGTTGCGAACACACTCCATCAGCACATGATGGACATCTTCTACCACTCCACATTCTAAGCAATTTGGTGAGTCGGTGATACCCACCAGATATTTGAATTTGTTCGATGGGATATGTCCGGAACGAAGTCTCATCATAATCACACACATTCTAATCTATTTAATTTAATATTTTCGAATCATGAGGAACGCGGTGGCAGACTTTGAATTGTTTTGTACCATCCACCTTTTGTAAGCGAGCGTTCATCGAAGGCCAGTTTTTCAAGCTAGTACTTCTAGCTTCGTGTAGACAACGATACGGAACGCTAGTTTTTACCCGATTGAAAGAAGGGTTAAGTTTTTCGCGCGTATCTTGTATGTTTGTAATTTTTTTTTTGGAACGAAGTTCCTTATCGCGCGTTATGAAAGGTAGCTAGACGGAAAAAAATATCACGAAAAAGTTGTAACGTTTTGTGCCTTGTGGCGTGATAGAATTAGAATTCATTCATTCATCAGCCGCAAGACGTCCACTGTTGGACATAGGCCTCCCCCCTAGATTTCCACAACGAACGGTCCTGCGCAACCTGCAACCAGCGGTTTCCAGCGACCTTTGTGAGGTCATCTGTCCATCTAGTGGGAGGCCGTCCAACACTGCGTCTTCCGGTTCGTGGTCGCCACTCGAGAACCTTTCTTCCCCATCGGTTGTCAGTTCTGCGAGCGATGTGGCCTGCCCATTGCCACTTCAGCTTAGCTACTCTTCGAGCTATGTCGGTTACTTTCGTTCTTTTGCGAATATCCTCATTCCGGATTCTGTCGCGCAAAGAGACTCCGAGCATCGCTCTCTCCATAGCTCGCTGTGTGACTTTGAGCTTTGTTATGAGGCCCACAGCTAAGGACCACGTCTCAGTTCCGTAAGTCATCACTGGCAACACGCACTGATTGAAGACTTTCGTCTTCAAGCATTGGGGTATTTTGGACTCCAAGATGTGCCGTAGTTTCCCGAACGCTGCCCATCCGAGTTGGATCCTTCGCTGGACCTCTTTGTCGAAGTTGGATCTACCTAATTGGATATTTTGACCCAGGTAGACGTATTCGTCAACAACTTCGAGTGTGGTATTCCCAACAATAACCGGTACAGGTGAGACATGAACATTTGACATGACCTTCGTCTTGTCCATATTCATCCTCAAACCTACGTGTTGGGATACTCTACTGAGGTCTCTGAGCATAGCACCGAGGTCCTCCAGCGACTCCGCCACAATGACTATGTCGTCGGCAAACCGAAGGTGAGTGATACATTCGCCGTTGATATTAATGCCATGTCCGTTCCAGTCCAGTAACTTGAAAACATCTTCCAGCGCGGCAGTGAACAGTTTCGGAGATATAACATCTCCCTGCCTCACGCCTTTCTGTAGCTGGATATGTTTTGTGCACTGGTCCTGTAATCGAACAGACATTGTGGCTTTGCTGTAAATACACTTCCACACTTCGATATAGCGATAGTCCATGCGGCATCGCTGGAGAGACTGAAGCACTGCCCAGGTCTCGATGGAATCGAAGGCTTTCTCATAGTCCACATACGCTATACATAGTGGCCGATTATACTCCTCGGTTTTCTGTATAATCTGCCGAAGCGTATGGATGTGGTCTATGGTACTATAGCCTTTTCGGAAACCGGCTTGTTCGGGTGGCTGGAAGTCGTCAAACCTGCGTGCGAGACGATTCGTATTCGATTACCCTCGAAAACAACTTATAAACGTGGCTCAGAAGTGAGATGGGTCTGTAATTCTTCAACAAGGTGTTGTCACCTTTTTTGAAGAAGAGCACCACCACACTTCTGCTCCACGCTTCTGGCGTATTACCGTCAAGTATGACGGAGTCGAACAGCTTCTGGAGGACTTCAAGTACCGGTTTTCCACCCGCTCTCAGAAGCTCAGTCGTAATTCCGTCGTCGCCAGGTGCCTTGTTGTTTTTAAGTTGCTTGAGGGCCATCCTAATCTCGTACAGGCTGACTTCCGGGATATCTTCGGTAAAGTGTCGGGTCAGCTTGGCTCTGGGGTCTTTAGCCATATTAACGACAGGTTGTGCTTGCGCAGAGGTGTATAACTGTTCATAGAACTTCTCGATCTCCTCTAAAATCTCGGGCTTCGACGAGGTGACGTTGCCATCATCGGTTTTCAATTTGGTCAATTGACTTTGCCCAAGAGACAGATTTCTTGCGAACACTTTCGAGCCTTTGTTCCGCTTAATCGCTTCTTCAATACTCATAGTATTGTAGCAGCGTATGTCGCGTCGCACACAAGTAGAAATCTGTCTATTGAGCCGTCTGTAGACCGTCATGTCTACCGAAGACTGCAACCGCATACCTCGCCTAACCGCCATGAGATTCAGAGTATGATCGGAGAGTTTTTGTGTTCTATTTTGGCGTCGGCTCTTGTAGAATTTTCTGCCAACCGCGTGAACAGTTTCCACTAGCCTGTCATTAATTTCATCCGCCGTTACGCACTCATTTAGGGACTCGAAGCGGTTTTGAAGTTCGAGTTGAAAGTTATCGGGATTCTCAATTTGAGCAGAACTTGGTCGGAGCGTGGACTTCATTAGACGTGACCTTTCGAACTTAATGTTTAGATTCAGCGTGCCTCTTACCATACGGTGATCGCTGCCGGTTTTGACCTTACTGATCACAGAGACATCGCTGAATATTTGCCGTTTAGTCGTCATAATGAAGTCGATCTCATTTTTTGTGGAACCATCTGGGCTAATCCATGTCCATTTTCGTTGTGGCTGTTTCTTGAAAAAGGAGTTCATCATAAAGAGGCTCTCCCTTTCCAAGAAATCAGCTAGACGTTGCCCTCTTGGGTTCCGCTGCCCATATCCGAATTGCCCTACTCTCAACTCATCACCGCTACGTTTCCCCAGTTTCGCGTTCAAGTCAACAACTGTGAAATGTGTTGGCGAGACATGTATGGCTTTGGAGATGTCCTCATACATGGCCTCAACCTCTTCGTCGGGATGTGTCGAGGTCGGTGCGTATACCTGTATTACCTTCAATGAGTATCGGTCGGTAATTTTAAGTACAAGGTATACAACCCTGTTCGACACACTCTCGATCATTATCACGTTGTTAACAAGAGACTTGCGGACGATAAACCCGACACCCCCTTGGGATTGTTGATCTCCCTCCCGGTAGTAGAACAAGTTGCCGGAATCGAGGGTTATCCTGCCCTCGCCCTGTCTTCGGACTTCGGATAACCCTATAATATCCCAGCGCAACTTGTCCACTTCTTCTTCGAATAGAATTAGAATACGATAACAAATTTCACCAATGTGAACAACGACCGATTGGCGCAAATAGTAAGTAAGAGGTCACCTATGCATTTAGTTACCCCCGGTTCGAGTCCCGGTTGTTACCGCTATACTCTTTTTGTTCTTTTTTCTCTCAACACTCTTTTTGTTCTTTTTTTCCCCTGAGAATAATAGTTTTTTATAAAGGATAGGGATCCTTTAATCATCAATAATCTTATCAACGCATTTAATTTAAATCTAAGTATTTTCTAACAAACAATAACGAAAAAAAAAATGTTTGTCTGTAAAGTCGGTTTACTGACGATAGAACGTGACAACGTCTTAAGAAAATACTGATGGAATGGTAGCATTTTTCAAAAGAAAATTTTAATTTCATTTGTTTAATAGATTTGTATGTAAAAAGTAATCAGTAGAATTTAGTAATTTTCAATCAAAACAATGCAAAAAAGCTTTTAGATGCCGGGGATCGAACCCGGGGCATTTCACATGCAAAGCGAACGCTCTACCACTGAGCTACATCCCCGCTTGAACTACTGGTCGAAATAATTAATACAACTGTAACAAACATGCGGCGAGGTAACGACCGACGGTAACGCTACATGACGTCATGTTTTGTGGGCGTGCAGCCGGCTTCATCGAATTATAAGACGTTATCACGTCAAAAAATCTATTAGCGATTTATCTGCACAAACTGACTGTTGTGCTTAACAATAGATGGCGTTGCACAACTAAGCCTATGAGAATTTGGTTAGAGGCTAGACCAACACTATTTTTACGACCACTGCCCGAATCGACTTGCATGTGAAAGTTCCTATAATTACGAATGGGTGGGGCAGAACTCAAAATTAAATTCAGCTGTGGATTGTATCCTACTCTAGTGTCATAGAAAATCTGGAGAGGTCACTATTTTTAGGGTTCCGTAAAACGTAAAAACGGAACCCTTATAGATTCGTCATGTCTGTCTGTCCGTCCGTATGTCACAGCCACTTTTTGCCGAAACTATGAGAACTACACTGTTGAAACTTGGTAAGTAGATGTATTCAGTGAACCGCATTAAGATGTTTACAAAAGTTTTGTAAAAAAAACAAAAATTAGGGGTGCCCCCCATACTGAGAACTGAAACTCAAAATTTTTTTTTTCATCAAACCTACACGTGTGGGGTGTCTATCGATAGGTCTTCAAAAATGATATTGAGGTTTCTATAAACATTTTTGTCTACACTGAATAACTTGCGCGAGAGACGCTTCCAAAGTGGTAAAATGTGCCCCCCTCTAACTTCTAAAGTAAGAGAATGAAAAATCTAAAAAATATATATGATGTACATTACCATGAAAACTACCAACGAAAATTAGTTTGAACTCGATCTGATGAGTAGTTTTTTTTTAGTTCGTCATAAATACACTATTATTAAAACTTCGATCAAAGTTACAACGAACTACAAGAACTATGTTTGTGTACTATGTATATTATGTTACTTGCTGCAACGGAACCCTTCATGGGCGAGTCCAACTCGCACTTGGCTACTTTATTATTCCCACGTATCTTCCAAACGGCTGGATGGATTGATGTTAAGCAACGACACGCTACATATTATGGAGCGTGCTTAACTTTGGGGTTAGTACAACATCATTACATTCGTCTTAATCACCCGAGTGTTCTTAGGTAGTACATAATGTTTTTTTATCCCTTGATTTTTGCAGTCGGGTTTTTTAAAATTAAAGTTATGTCTACACGAAGCTGAAAGTACTAGCTTACTAACACTAGCTTGCTATCATAGCTTGAAAAATTAGCCTCGTGTAGTAGCTTGGGCATTACGCATCATCGGTGGAGTGTGATAGGTTGGATGTTTTATTATATATTTCGTTACGCAACCGATACGTGGCGCATTTTCTTTAGATAGGTACCGACCCTAACAGAGGCTATTATATTTTCAGGTGGCAATCAACGCCGCACTGGGTTTCGACAGCTACCTAGTGATGCGGCACGGAGTCAGCACGGAGCGTACTATGGAGACGGCCGTGAACGCGCAGTTCATACCGGGGGACCAGCTGGGATGCTACTTCTGCAACGACGTCACTGCGCCCGGTGACGTAAGGGCACACATTTTTTTTAAGCTATTGCATAACTTTTATCGCTGCCCTGGAGACCTAATCTAAGACATTGTGCATCTCTTTCTTGTGTTCACAAAAAAGAGGGATGGAAGACCGTAACGCCTGCCTCCCCGCTCGGTCATTCGACTTTAAATCTTATTTTTATTTTTTATTTTGCAACTCCACAGATTCCGGGGCCCGTGACCTTTGTCATTTGTTTTCTTTTTTACATGAATCTTAGATTAGGAGAAGGAGAGAAGGAAATAGGGGGGAGGTAGGGAACATTTTCATTCTAATTCTAGGACTATTTTATTTTGTAAGTCGCCTCCTCCCGGCTCAGCGGCTCCACCACGACAGCATTTCTGTTCTTGATGGCACGCTTATTTTAATCCCAAGACGCTAAAACGACGCGGTTTTATGAGTTTGATGTGGCCTGTGTGTGTGTGTGTGGTCCATCGTAGTTTTCGAACGGATAAATCGTTTTTTTTTTAAGTGATAACATCTTTTGGCGCACTACGCACAGATTTTCCGTGGGATGTGAATTGAACTCAAGCGTCACGTTCGTAAATGAAAGAAATCTTCGGTTAAACTCGGATGGCTATGGTCATGGCCACGCCCTCCGGTTACATCCACGTAATTTGCAAAGTGAGCTATCAAATTCTGAGTTATTAGTTTTCACTTCTATCGGCAGTCACGGTTTTTTTTGATAGATTAATAATATCTCGTATATTCTTAGCTCCAGTGATGTTTTATGGGAGAGGCCTATGTCCAGCAGTGAACAAATACAGGCTGATGATGATGTTTTTAGCTATGTGTCATCAAAGATACATTCAGATGTTTCAAAGTATATTTGCTTTGCTTAGAAACATACGTGACCTAAAATTTTAAACAATACGATTTTTGTATATCCTACTCAACACTACTCCTCTGGACGTCATCACGTGACGTTATGGTTTACCACCGAATAATAATACGAAGTGCAAAAAGATGATTTCTTTGCCACAGTAATTTCTCTAATTAATCACTATTCTTCAAATCAGGAAACAGTAATATATGTAGGTTACTATTTGGCTTTATAATAATTGGGACAGATGTGGTAGTTTCCCATGTGGACTCTGCAAACAGTCCTACATACACAACCACATGTTGTATGTATATGTATAATAAGTATGTATTTACAACTATACTGCCCTCCTAATGAAGAACAGCGCATTCGACAGTTTTAGCGAAATTGAGTTGTATACATATTCGGATTCTCCGTAACGGGTTCTATTAGGATCAATCACCCGTTTTGAAGTGAAAACTTCTTTAGGCGCGCTATAGACAGAATGTTCGTGGGCTATGAAATGGATTCATCAATCGTCACGCTTGGATATGATAATGGATCGGATCGGATATGAAATCTGCGGGTAATCTCGGTAAAAACGGCCAGGTAGGTACCAGGGCAACAGAAACAGTAAAGAGTTTCGATTACCTACCTCCAACAGCCCAGCGTTTATCTCCAGATACCAGGACAACAGAAATATAAAAGAGTTGCGTTTGCCCCTAGGTACCAGTACCAGGGCAACAGCAAGTTTTCACTTCTATCGGCAGTTCCTATGACAGCCAATTTTTTTTCGTATGTTTGATAGTAAACTCAATTTCGCTAAAACTGTCGAATGCGCTGTTCTTCATTAGGAGGGCAGTATACATATAAGTATTATATCAGTTATTTGACCGCCATATTACAAGCTCTTTTTAGTTTGGGGTCAGATGGTGTTGTGTGTGAATTGTCCACTTCAATATATATTTATTTATTTATTTGAATCGTTGTTCCAGTCGCTGAAAGACCGCACTCTAGACCAGCAGTGCACGGTGACCCGGCCCGGAGTGGCGGCCGTGGCCGGTGCGCTCGCCGTCGAACTGTTAGTGGGACTGCTGCAACATCCACTCAGGTAACTCGATACACAAGCTGATAGATTATCTTATATATAAAATTCTCGTGTCACAGTGTTTGTTTCCTTACTCCTCCGAAACGGCTTTACTGATTTTTACCAAATTTTATATGCATATTCAGTAGGTATGAGAATCAGCTACTAGCTATTTTTCATACCTCTAAGTGACAAGGGTTGTTCACTAAGGCAAAACAACGTTTGCGGGGTCAGCTAGTCTTATATATAAAATTCTCGTGTCACAGTGTTTGTTTCCTTACTCCTCCGAAACGGCTTTACTGATTTTTACCAAATTTTATATGCATATTCAGTAGGTCTGAGAATCGGCTACTAGCTATTTTTCATACCCCTAAGTGTTAGGGGTTGTTCACCTACATTTTAAAAACAAAAAAACATTTTTAAACATTTTTTTTTTAATTTTTGGTAAAAAAAATTGTTCTTATTTATTATATATATTATATATTTTTATAATGTGGCGTCAAAAAATACATACAACCCTAAATTTTTACCCTTTTATCACCAACCCCTGTTTTTTTATAGCCATTTTAGTAATTTATTCATTTGACTGTGAACTCCTAAACGACGGGACCGATTTGAATGTTTTTTTTTTTGTGTGTGTATTCGAAGATGGTTTAAATTCACAAATAAGCCCGGCGGATGGCGCTGCAGACAGTGTCTAGGTTATGTCCGAGCGAAGCCGGAACGGGCCGCTAGTAGGTTATAGATTAGTTATGTTTTGTTTTTTAACCGACTTCAAAGCAGGTTTTTTTGAAGTGAAAACTTCTTTTGGCGCGCCTAGACAGATTTTTCGTGGGGTGTGAATTGAATTCTAGCGTCACGCTCGGGTATGATTAGAAATGTTCGGGTAAACTCGGGATCATGGTTATTGACCATCTAGAAATGCATCAATGCACCAATGGGAAATGCTGAAAAGGCGTGGCCTAGTCATCATGGCATGGCCATCTAGAAATGCGCGAGCCAATGGGAAATGCTGACGCATTTCTAGATGACCAAGGCATGATGGCCAGGCCACGTCCTCCGGTTTCACCCACATAGTTTCTAAAGTAAGAGCTATTAAATTCTAAAGTTTTATAAGTTTTCACTTCTGTCGGCAGTTCCACTAACTGACAATATTTTTTTTTATACATATTTATGTTACGCAATAGCACCGCCAATCGATTTTGATCTTAGATAAAGAATAAGTAAATAGATCTGGTTTTTCCGCACGGTTCCTTTGCACCAATCGTAAGCAGATGAGGTGTATGTTAACCCGTCCAGGGCATGACGCGTAAACAAATGCATGTACCAAAGTGCCACGCTTCCCGCCAAAAAATTTTTTTTGAGGTTGGGAAGATTCTAAATTGTTTAAATTTTGATGTATTCGTTAATTATATTGTACAAAATATACATCACTGCAATGGTCTTGAACCGCTTTATCATTTTTACGATTAATAGAGATAATTACACTTACCGGAATTTAGTATTTCTGTGTTGAATATGATGTTTACAAATTTTTGGTCGTCACCTCGCACAATTCGCATGATTATGGCACTTTACGATGTAATTATTACACTCACAACACATTCACGACAAAGAAGGACCTTTTATGCACCCATTTTAGTAACACTTTCACCACAAAACGAAAATCTAATCAAGAAAAAGATTTAATTATCACGAAACAAAACGGTCCGCCATTGCGTTACACAGCCGCTATACCGGCACTGCCGGCAAACAAAAGCACTCAGTTGACGAAAAAATAGTTTACGTTAGTTTTTATTGCTGTAAACTCGACACTATCTGGTATGAAAGTGTTCATAGATATATTATACTTTAGTTTCCAGGCGATATGGAACACTACAATCGCTATATCGAGTATTATTTATCTAAATAACCTGCATGACGGACAATTTCGTACGCTTGACAAAAGTTTTCACATTTTATTTCGAAATATAAGCATCTATCACTAAAAAAAACACTGTTAGTACCTTACACATATATATTTCAGTAGATTACAGCACATCTACTCATCGTTTAGGGTTTCCTGCCATTTTCGGAGACAAATAATCTGAAGCACTTGCACTCGAAAAATTGCAAAATGGCGGATCTAAAAATTTATGTTGACGAAATTTCTTTGATAATTAGTTTTTTGTAATGTTTGTACACTTGGACTGGAAACAGCCAATAGAAATCGAGATTGTTATCTTGGCAATCGATTCGTGTAACGAAAACAAAGGATTGTCTATTGGCGACCGAGACAAAAAATAACAAATGAACGGCGCTCGCTTAGTATCACCCGTTAGATACTAAAGCGCTCGGGGGATTTGTTCCTTAGTATCACCCGTTAGATACTAAAGCGCTCCAGGGGTTAACTATGGCGACATAGTGATGTGCCGCGACAAAAGTATGACACTTCCACAAGAGCGATCAGACCTGTGCTTTCTAGCTCTATACGTAGTATATGTAAATTCTTTGATTTTGTTGATTATTTTTTGTGTTTGGTAGATAATACGTCATTCATAATGGTCCCGTATAAATTTTATCGAAATCGGTGTTGCAATTTGGAAATTTTAACAAAAACTAAAAGGACAATGCCCACGTCCCATACATTGAAAACCCTGTCAAACTTTTTTTGATACTGAAAGTGCATAGAGATGAATAGTGTCTAATTAGGATTGTTCATGCTTCTTAAAACGTCTGCTGTTGGTGTTTTTTATTTCCCAAATACCAAAAATGAGTTACAGTTAAACCAAAAGTAAGGTTATGTTTACTGTCAAAATACATTAGAATTATCTTTCAAAACATATTTCTTATCAGAATAAATAGGAATAATAGTACTGCTCAATACCAACTGATTACCATACGTATGAACACTTCATTTGCATATAAATATTGTCTGTCACAGAAGGGAATATCTTAATTGTGATATAAATATCTCATTATTTTGATATTCGAGTTAGAGGTTTCCATCAGACAACACAAGCATTTATGGTTTTATGTAATTATTACCACAATTATGTACCTAAGTAATAAGGAGCACTGAATCACATAATTCCCAGTTTTGTTAAAACCAGTATAAATTCCGTCACAAAAACTGGATGAGTTGTCGTTGACGTCCGATTAGGAATTAATAATATTCTTCTAATTCCTAATATTTCTCTACGCACCGCAAAGAAGCTCAAAAAATCTTCCTGGAGCAATCTCTTTTGAACAATCGGAATAATTTTACTGTGTCTGAAATCCGACATTGAAACATTGGAACTGGTAATCGGAGTTTGTTGTGGTGAATAATGCATACATATTACACCGCTTAGAAAACAAGAAGTAAACTATAATATAGGAAGAAAACAATTCATTTTACTTGTTTACTTTTTTGATTTGACATTGACAACATGTCAATTTGACATTAATCTTTGACCACAAAGATTGTTTTACCTCTTTGTTTGACCAATTTGGTTTGGTGAAAACGTTTCGTTTCACAATTGCATGCCAACTTCTTTCTCGTTTACATTGCTATAAAATGCAATGATAATTTCTTTGTCGCCGTAATTACATATATTGTTATTTAAATATGTAAAAGTAGTAAGTAAACGACATTGTGAAAGAAATTGACATACATAACATCTATATTCAATCTCAATCTAACGCGGATCAATAAAACGAAACGCAAGTACCGTTTCGTTATTGCAATATTTTCCAAGTCAGCTTTGTTGGAAAATGGTAGGTTTAATTTAAAGAAATGCAAATTATTTTATTTTCTAATGTTAGAAAGTTATATAACTTCGCACACGAGTACAACAAAAAAATCACCGATTTTTTAATATATAACTCATATGTCTACACGACAAATATTTTGGCGAGTCAAAAATGGACATTGTCCTTTGATTACCTTTTTTACCTATTACGTAAAACGGATGTATTCATAGATTTCACAAGAAAAAAAATTGTTTGCGAGTGTACGAGCTTAATTTTAAATTGAAGACGGTTTTTGTGTTTTCAGAGAAAATTTAATTATTTTTTACAGACTTCAAAAAAGGCGATTTCTCACAACGCCAGAACCGATTATGATTTTTGTTTTTATGAGTACACTCTCCGTTTGTTCCCTCCCATGTAAATTTTATCGAAATCTGTGTAGTAATATAAACAAAAATAGAATAAGTGACACTATCACACTTTCCGTGTTCCATTTACTTTGTATTAGAATAACTAACTTATACTGACATTCTTTGAATAGGGTGCAAGCTCCAGCGGTGTACAACCTGACAGCGGACTCTGAGGTACCCCCCGAGCACCAAGGAGTCCTGGGCCCGATCCCGCACACCATCCGCGGATTCCTTCACTCCTACCAGCACGTCATACCCACCTGTGCCAAGTTCAAGCAGTGCATAGCGTGTTCAGACTCCGTGGTCAAGCTATACAGAGAAGAGGGCACCGAGTTTCTGATGAAAGTGTTCAACAGTGGGAAGTATCTAGAAGAAGTCACCGGGTTAGCCGAGCTGCATTTGACTGCAGAAATGACTGATGTAAGTAACTATTACTCCAAGTTCAAGTAGTGCATATCGTGCTCAAACTCAGTGGTCAGACTGTACAGAGAAGAGGCCACCGAGTTTCTGATGAAAGTGTTCAACAGTGGGTAGTATCTAGAAGTAACCGGGTTAGCTGAGCTGCATTTGACTGCAGAAATGACTGATGCAAGTAACAATTAATTCAAGTTCAAGCAGTGCAGTAAGCGCCAAAGGTTAGTACCTCAGAGGTTTTAGTTGGTAAAGACGTCATGCCCGTACGTGGTGTCGAGTCATACGTGACCCGACCGTCACCGCCAGGTGAAAGGATGAGACAAACTTCTTAGCATTCCATGGATTCACCGTGCGGGTGCCGGGTCCATCGTGTGGCAGAGAGAGAAATCCCGAGTAGATCCCGAGACTTGTGACACGGGTGTAGGTTTATGGGGCCCCTTTCCGACGTACATCAACACTCACCTTCACTACTCGCGTTTCTCTCCTTGCCCAGCCAAATCTGATATGAATCTACTAGTGCAGCTTTAGATACTCGTTCTAGCATAGAACTTACTGCACTTCTGGACAAGCCTTACTTTCAGTAGGTTATAGAGAGATTTTGCTGGTATACCTCTCGCTTCTACTTTTACAGCATATAAATTAACTACATAGCCGTTTTTTGTTAATTCGTTAAAAGGTCGTAATACTTATTTTGTTTCCTCCCGTGGTCTTTACGTAAATTAGTTTCCCACGGTATGGTAAGTTCTACAAGGACTATGCGTTTCGTAGCTCTAGAAAAAATGAAAATGTCCAATCTGGACGACGAAACACCCACATCCTCTGGGATTTTATAGTGTCCATTAAAATAGTCCAATCAGGTGCCGTACCCAGGATTGAGGAAGGCTTGTTCTTGGAGTTTCAAGTTGAGTCTTCTTTTATAAAGTTAATTTGTCTTTTGTTTGTCGTCAATCCTTTTTGGGCCCTAGTTACTGAAAGGCTTATGGCAACTTTGTGTAAATGAGTTTCCTCCACGTAAAAAAAAGCTGCATATTATGCAATGGTGAAGCTCCTGACGATGTCCTTGCCCTTGATTCTACCGACTAGACCAGATTTATAGATTATATGATAGACTTTTCGCTATTGATATTATTATTATTATTTATACAGACATGTCCTTAAACTTACGCGTTTATAATATTAGTGTTTTTTTTTTCAGATATTAACATTTTCTGATGATGATGAAGTAGAAGAATGAAGATGGATATCTCAAAATGTGAATGCTAACTGTTATATATTAATGTTTTTAATTTATTTTTGTAATATTGGAAATCTATATAGTACCTGCTTATAATTACATTCTCTTATAATACGTATAAATATGTTACACATTCATTCCTACCGATATTAGTAAAATAAATCAATATTGCTTACAGAAACTGTTTTTAAGTGAGTGGGTACCTACCTACGTACGTATGTACCTCATGGATTCATATACAGGTCTAAACAAATTACATTCTAAGCCATATGATTTGTGATCTCAGGTAATGCAGTGAATTGACAAAAACATATATAAGCCCCTTTGTTGGTTGCCTGGAGGAGATTGTGTCTGTGGGTATATGTTTTTATTTTGGTATATAGTGTATTATGTGGATGTATATGTATGTATGATGTTTGGTAACTAAAAAAACTAAAAGACGACTGAGTTAGAATAAAAAAAATATTGTTCAGATACAAAAATAAAGTGTATAAAAGTTTCGAGTGACGTCACTTGATGGTAGGTTTTTTACGAAGAAGTGACGTCACAAACCTCCATCCACTCCGTAAGTTCGATTCTCTCTCTATATTCCATATCTTTGTCGTACGTGTTCCATATTTTTCCATAACTACCTGACGGACTGATAATTAGACCCAGTCAGCAGTCATCATCCCAATGGCCTGCCTTGCGCTGCCACAGGCCAGACCGCGGCCGCTTCAACTTAATATTTTAATATTAAACAGCACTAATGTCGCACAAAATGTAGGTAAATATACGAGTATGTACACAAAAGGTAAAAGCGATTGACTGATAGATCAACCCACAGCCCAAACCTCTAGGTCTAGAAACTTAAAATGTCGCACATATACATATATCTTTTACGACGTAGGCACACTAAGGAAGATTTTTCAAAATTCAACCCCGAAGGGGTGAAATCAGGGTTAAAAGTTTGTACAAAACTTTTTATTCCTTGGACATTTGTGTTTGAAAATAACTCATAATTTTAAATAACTAGTAACGTATATTATCTACAATATTTACAAAGCTTTGTATTGGCGAAGCGTCAGTCGCATAGCGTTGGTTTTGTTGTTGTCGACGCAGCGTATCTCCTTGACCGGTTTGATCTTCCTGCCGTGGCTGCCAGGCCGGAGCGCGGCCGGTTGAACTTACAATTTTAGTATTTTTCAACACGAAAGTTGCACAATTAACATTAGCATGCGAGTGACACGAACCCATACAATTTTCCCCTGCCAATAAGAGTGCTAAAAAATTTGTTACTTCTAAAATTACTGTATCCTACAAATATAAACGCGAAAGTTTGTAATACTCTTTCACGTAAAAACTACTAAAGGGTTTTTGGTGAAATTATGGTACATAGATAGATAACGGTCTGGAATATGTTGATAAAACCGCAGGACGCTGCTAGTTTGAAAATAAAACAAAATTTTAAACAACTAGTAACGTAATATACTTCTTCACTATCTACAATATTTACAAAGCTTTGTATTGGCTAAGCGTCAGTCGCATAGCGCTGGTTTTGTTGTTGTCGACGCAGCGTATCTCCTTGACCGGTTTGGGCGGTTTGATCTTCCTGCCGTGGCGGCCGGTCTTGCGCTGCCACAGGCCGGAGCGCGGCCGGTTGCCGAGCCAGCGGTTCCGCTGCGGCGACCCGATGGGCGTCGACCCGTGGAGAATGTTCGACAGACGACCTACAAAAGTAATTTCGGTTAGATATAGCCACAGAAATCTAAATAATAAGGTACTAGAAGTCTCATGACCGCGTGACATTGTCGACGCACAGGTGACTTGTAGGCCACCAGTGCTCGAGCTGTAGTTTAGTCTTCTTCGAACCGGCAGGCGTGAATCATCTTTAAAACTTGTGTTATGCAGCATAAACAATTGTGGAAGTTCTTCCACAACTTGCAATTATACCAATGATGGGATTACATTTCACTGATAGGTATTTTATTTTAATTGTATTTTTTTATAAAATAAACGGAGCCCAATGATTCACTATGATAGTTATTCATTTTTGGTGTTATCGTCATTTTGCATACCATTGCTGCATACACTAATTAACATCTAGAGTGGTACAAGCCTAAACAGCAATGTAATGTAAAATTAAAGATATCGTCATAACCTCTAATGTTCCATGGCACAACCGAAGGTAGCGATCGTGAGTTAGTGCTGTGACGGTCCAATTTTACTTGGCCTAAAATAAGCGATGAAAATTTTATTTTAAATTTTACATTTCTTTATCGATAAATTAACGTAATATATCGATAAAAAAATTGTACACAGTAAACACCCATACATAAAATCTTTTAATTCGCGGTAAACATTACTTCATAGTTCATAAATTATTAACAAAAGTATAACACATACTAGCTATAACGCGCGATTGTTCGTCCGTGCAAAATAAATATTAACTGAGGCAGTATTTAGCTATTGTAAGCTTTTATTTTTAAGACTTAATAGTCTTCATACAAAATCAGCAAGCAACACGGAAGAAGGGAGTAGGCGAGAGTACAGCGTTTCCCCTCTGTCAAAGTACAAGTCCGCGTGGAACAAGGAGTTTGATAATATACTGTGGCGTGGAATACACCTAGGGCGGTGCTAAATTTGTGAATGGTGCTTAATTTTTTATGTGTTAGCGATTTAGCTGTGTGAGTATTGTCGGCAATTGATCGGTACAGGTATGTTTTGTATGTAATAGTGCGGCTTTGCGCTAGTGTGCAACTTTCTCCTCCCGCAAGAAATGACAGAAAGATTTGAACAATAGTTTTTAGCAAAGGCTAAAGGCCGGTTTTCATTTTGATTAGTGCGAGTGCGAGTAAGTAGTGCAGGTGTTGCGTGATTAGTAGCAAACACGTGTGGACATCGATTGATTATTGCGAGTACATAGTGATCAGTCGCGACAACTCACTCGCACTCGCAATAGCACTTGCACTCGCACTAATTAAAATGAGAACAGGCCTTAAGGCCCTTCCGTGCTTAGGCGGAAGATCGAGTTGCTCGATGAACAAAATATACAACAACCTTCAACTTCAACAACTTTTGTTCTTCAACTATACCTAAGCTCATGTCGTGTCAGAATTACATAGTTCAGTTTTAGAAACAATAGTATACCCCGTGTGACTCACTTATTTTATAGGCATATTGACTTTGTTGTAGTGTAACACACCTAATTAATGAAATCAATTATAACCTTTATCGAATGTTAAAATTGCTCCGTACTTTGAAATATCGATATGTTTTAATTTTTGTCAAGCACTAGCGTAAATGTGAAAAATTGTTTATTTTTCAATGTATTAGTAGGTTCACTGATAAGCGTTTATGAATGTGTGTGATGCAATCACAGACCGAGTTTGATAATGTGAGGCTGTCCGTGTGTGAGTAAATCTGTATTTGAATAGTACGCACATGTAGTAGTGACCGCGGGGGTAGGGGAAATGTGGCGACAAGCGTTTTGTAAGTAATTTGAGAGTTATGGCATTTATATTACCTTATTATTTAGATTTCTGTGGATATAGCCAATGTGGATATGTGAATTGTACAACTGACGAGGAGCAAGTATCAAAACACGAAAGCTACGAGCGACTACAGCACGTCTGTATCGCTGTGTCTGCGCGTATAGGTACGCACAGTAGACACGCGGTTCACGATCGCTCCATGTAGTTTGAAGCGCGTCATCTGCGCGTCTCGTCGTCTAGCCTGCGCGTTATAAAATACGCCGTGAGCTAGGGCCCTTACACTGTATATTTGCAACGTAAAAAGCGATAATCAACTTAATGTTTCCTTACCGACAACGGCCATGCAGTGCTGATCAAAACTGAACAATCTCTTCGATGGCATTTGTACTACGATCCTGTCGTCTTGCTTCCTCAGTATCGTCCCGAACGTGCCCGCAGCATGGATGTAGATGGGTTTCGTTCCTGTACATAAGACACGACATGTAAACACTTCAACATGGACATCAACGTAGCCGCGTATTTCCATTCTATACAACGCCAGAACGCAGCCATAGGAAACTGCTCGCGTATATATTGTAATGTTGTTTTAAAATCTTTTATTACAACCCATACAAGAGTTTTGCGTACTGATCGTGTACCTATAGTTTGTAACGTGGATGCTCGCGTCGCGTCTTTCCATTCTATACAACGCCAGAACGTAACCATAGGAAACTGTTCGCGTACGAGTATATTATATTGTAATGTTGTTTTAAATCTGTTATTACAATGCATACAAGAATTTTCTGTACTGATTCTGTATGCTGTCGATCCGATCTCTCACTGAGATTTGACTCTGTCTGTCACTGTGCTGTTATGTGGCAGGCATGTTGCTTACCATCAGACAAATGTCCAGCGCGTGTCGTCACTTTTTAGTAAACATTTTTTTTAATATTATGTGTGACGAGACGCGCTGGACATTTGTCTGATGGTAAGCAACATGCCTGCCACATAACAGCACAGTGACACGCAGCTATTGGAACATGAAGAGTCCAAATCATTACCTAGCACTGCACTGCGCTCGTCACCCAGAGATCTAAGTTGTTATATCTCTAAGCCTTGTAATTTCTCTGGAAACATTGCCCTTCAAACCGGAACACAGTAATGTTTGCACATTACTGCTTGGCGGTATAATGACTGGCAACTGTGGTCCTTCCCCAGGTGGACTCTCCCAAGGTGAGCTTATTCCAAAATATACACGATTAGTCCGTATGCGTACTGGCGCTGTATATTTTGTAACAACATAATACTTTTACGTTACTACAAAGTATACGCGAGTATTTGCGTACTGGTCTTGTATAGAATGGAAAGACGCAACGTAGCCACTCTGAACCCAGTCGGATTGATCTCGACACAGAATCAAACAAACCTCTCGGTCTTGGTTTTCTCCGTTTAGGAACGACAGAGACAAGGATTGTCATTCCGAATTTGAGTCATTCGGAATCGTGTCGCAATCCAACGTACTGGCACGTATGTACCGTACCTACGCAATCCGAACTTCCGATTGCGTTCCGAAACAGCAGGTCTACTACGAAAACAAACTCCGAATGATCGGATCCGACCGACAGCTGAATCGGATCTGTAGCCTACCAAGAAAAACACTCGGATCGATACATCTCGGTCGGAAGTTATAGACTAAGGTCGGATGAGGGTCGGATCGGACGAAACGGTCGATTCGATCAACCGACCGATTGTCTATCGGGGTAGGAAATGTCCATAAGTTCGGCCGATATATCGTTTATCGGACTTCGTAGTAGACCTGCAGGGCGTCAATTACGTTATCGTAGAAAGAGAGTAGATTTCCAGTAACCAGGATTCATCGACTCGTATCTATGTGTCTCAGTGCAATGAAGATATCAGGGATTACACGAATAGTGATATCACTAAATCGCGGTAGATGTCGGTTACGAGAATTCTTGTTTATCAAGTCTTTTAACTGTAAACCTAGCCTAACCTAGCGGTTACGTTAGGTAAGTACCTGCAAAACAGTGCTAGAGAGGATAACAAACGCTATTTTTTTTGGGATATAATTACCTCTGTTGAGTTTTAACAAAAGTTGTTTGTTTAAATATAGAGAACGTACCTACCCGGTAAACGGATGCAGGCTGATTACCAGTAACCCTGTATTAAGGACATACAGACAAACATTCATTTTATATATTTGTAGATAACTATGTAAAATTTGATACTCGTCCGTCCGCGCTATTTTCGTAAATGGGTACAAAGTTTTTGTTTTACAAACGACCTACACCTACTATAACACTACCCTGCTCAATAACAGTCTTGTTTGTATGGCACCCATCATTTACGAACATTTACCTAAATGTCTTCTTGATTGATTGATCTTCTTAATAGATTTTATACAACATATTTTCAAATACAAACTTAATTGCTATCTCATGGAGAAACAGTGTCGAAGAGTATATTAATGACAAACCTGTTTACTTGACTTGACCTAATGTGAAAATTGGTTGTATGGACATTTATTTATCATTTTGACATAATCACAACATATCTTATGATACTTGACATTAATAATAGGAAATCACGTTAATATAGATTTGTGTCTATTTTATAATAATTATGCAACATATTTTTACCATTGCTAAGTTTTGTTTTTGTATGCTAAAAAGCAGAATATGGAGCTTTGTTTTATATATGTACATACATCTGTAAATACCCATATACGCAAATAAAAAATTGAATTGTCAGTTTACTTACATAAGCTGGTATTTATTATTAAAATTGACTATATTCACATTTGCATGTAGAGAATATAATTTACAAACCTGGTTCTTGTTCAATGTTGTGCACGACAGTTCCTATCGGTAATGCTCCTAATACATATGCATCACCTTCATTCGCTCGCACTGAAAAAAATACAAATTATAAAATTAGAGAACCACATATGAGAAATATTCTATGATTGCAAACGTAAATTACTTGTTTGGCTAAAAGGAAAAAAATATGAAGAGACTGAAGCGTTACTAGAGATTGTGACTTATTAAAATAGGTAAACAAAACTATACAAATAATAAACCTATTAATATTTAATTCAACTAAATACACACAAATTCATTTCGGCGCGCTCGCTCACACATGCACACACACCCTCACACACACACACCCTCACACACACACACCCTCACACAGAAACACCCTCTCTCATACGCGCATCTCGCATACTGATATCATACACACTTTTTTTTGTTCTTTTAGTTTTTACTTCTATGTCCATTCAATGTGTTTATTTAGGCGAAAATCGAAATTATAAAACTAAGTATCAATTGTAAGAGTGGAGCATACTACTCATCCTAAGTCAACAGGGCTTTGCCCTTTTATTAGGGAGTAAGTAAGTTTACTCCAGTATAACTTGTGCCAATGTTTTTATACACTATTCACGTGAGTTAAGTGTACCTCTTTTATGAATAAACTTTTTATTTATTTTATTTATTAGTATCATATGAACAACTAGCTGACCCCGCAAACGTTGTTTTGCCTTAGTGAACAACCCTTGTCACTTAGGGGTATGAAAAATAGCTAGTAGCCGATTCTCATACCTACAGAATATGCATATAAAATTTGGTTAAAATCAGTAAAGCCGTTTCGGAGGAGTAAGGAAACAAACACTATGACACGAGAATTTTATATATAAGATAATAATAAAGCCTAAGATATAAATTATAAATACCAGGAATCCTTGGCAGCAACCGTGAAGTCTTGATGATATCGCCAGCTTTCATGTTCTCAGTAGCCAGAATATATTTGATTTTGTCTCCCACAGCCACCAATGCCACATGTGCTGTTCTGCACCCATCTTCTAATACCTATATTTTTGTAGAATAATATTGAACAGGTCATATATTTAATAATAAATTGTAAATTCATACAGGAGATTTTTTTATCTACTTGTAGTGAGTATGTAGTACTTGTGAGTACTACTGCCAATCTTACGAGTTAATGAACTATATATAAATAAATAAATAAATATTGGTGGACAATTCACACACAACACCATTTGACCCTAAACTAAGCAAAGCTTGTATGATGGCAGCCAGATAGCTGATATAATACTTATATAGTTTAAATACATACTATACATAGAAACACCCAGACACAGTGCAAACATTTGACTTCATCACACAAATATTTGCACTGGGTGGGAATCGAACCCACGACCCTCGACTTCGCAGGCAGAGCTACTCCCAACTAAGCCACCAGGCCAGTCAATATATGCATAGAGCATATAGCAAATATATGCAGCTATAGAAGATTAATGTTTGATAAATACCTGAATAACTTTTTCTTCCTGTGGGGGCCCTTCTTTGGGTCCATCTCTAACCCAATCTATCCAGTGATATTTATGTTTGATACCACCGCCTATGCCTTTTGCTACCAACCGACCTGTTAAATAAAAATCCTCTCTAGATATTTCTGTTGAACATCACAGTATCAAAAATGTATTGTAATTTTGGTTACCTGTTACAGGATCTCTGCCCCCTAGATTGGTGACCTCCAGAGGCTTAACGGTATATTCTTCAGGGTAATGTACAATACGTCTATAACTTTTGCCACCTCCTGGATTAGGTTTTTCTACATTAGGTTTACTAATAAATTGTATAGCGGTAGCGTGAAGTGGTCGTCTTATTAATAAAGTCGGAGCTATTGTTAAACTGGCAAATAGCCTATTTAACGACATGTTTTATTTAGCGTTAACCTTTAAAATTGTTATTTCTATTTGGAAAAATCGATTTTCCTTTTATTTTCTAACCTCTTTCTAAACACTAAATAAGTAAATATAGCAATAGCCCCAATACCCCAAACCCCAATAGCCCAATAGCAGAAAAGTGGAAAATTACATACTTACAATGACATTGACAATTAGTTACTTATCTGATACTGACAGTTGAAAGGTTCTCGAATAAAAATAGTCTGTGATTTTGATTGTTCAAAAAACATGCAACACCGAAATGCACACTTAGTATAGTGATCTCGTGATCTGTGATGCACAATGCACAATGGCCTAAAGCTCTGGTTTCCTAGGATAGCGGTGCTGTCATATAGCGGCCGTAATAAATATGACGAACTCAACAAGACAACCGTCTTACGGTGACCACATGTGGAAAGTTCCACTGCCGTTATAGTACGCCGTCAGCCGTCAGCCACCAACGTCAATAAGTAGGAGAGAAAAATGGACGACCTTGATTAATCTTTAATTATTTACTTGGTGGATGAACTATCAGAAGAGGAAAATTGTCGTGGGGCAGAAGATCATTTATTCAAATGGCGTGGTACAGAAGGAGCATTTGAAATTTTAGTACGACGTCGCTGCTCCGCTGCTGCTGCAGTTGGAATTCATTTTGTACGTCGCGTCGTACGTACGTCAGTCCAGTAAAAAAAACTCAAAATAAATATCGTTTATATTTTCGTACTATCCGACACCGTCAAGACCGCGCCATTTCGTTTACATCTTTACATAGACAACGTTCTAGTGACGTCATTCACCGTAATATGACTTACGGCCGCTATAAAACGGCACCGCTATCCTAGGAAACGAGAGCTTTAGGTCAATGGTGTATTCCGGAAAATTATTAACGGATTTTGGTGTTTCAGAAATTTTCTTTTCCATTATTGCACGAACGACCATAACATTTTTTCTATAACAACGAAGCTTTTGCCGATCACAGCCACAGACTAAGTAGAGAGATTGATCACAGCTAGCTATGGTCGTTATATATCATAAAGCGTTGCAGGCCCGCCGCAACGGCGCGTGCAAGGCGTGCACCGCACGCGGGCGGCACGCCCAGGGGGGCGGCAAACCAAGCGATTCATCAAGCATCAAGTATTTGAAGTCATTGTCATAATCTCATAATACCTACCCCATAATAGGTATGTATAAGAAATATGATAGCACGGAAAATATGACAAAAAAACGCAAATACTGCCATCTATTGGCGTCCGTTAACTAAGATGCAGTACCAAACGTATCCTGTTATTGTAAGAAAATCAGGGGGTCCACCGCCTTACGAAAACGCTTTGACGCTTTGACATTGCTGTCTCTTTTCTTCTCGCTTGAAATGAAAAAGACGGCAATGTTAGGCGGTAGACCCCCAGGTCTGGGGAAGTTAAAATATCTAATCTAATCTGCGGGAATCCCCTTTAGAGATTTTTTCCCCTTTCCCAATTGGAAAGTTTTAGGTAGGTACACACCTAGAGAATTTTACGGTTACGCAATCGAACTTATGATTTGTGCTGCATTTATTAAGATTATGTTTCTTTTGACTTTTTTTGGCTTCGGATTAGCTAATGATATTATTTAAATTTGATTTTGTGATTATAATTCAATCATCCGCCAGTAAAAAAACAGAAGTGCAGAGGAATCATAATTATGGTAAGTACTTACGCTTATTTATAGACTTATCACAATAATTACTGTTCACGGAATAATAAAATAAGGGATTTTAATTCTTAAAAAATATTATTTACTAACGACGGAATTTTATAAGTTTGAAGTGTATGTGTATACTGTATGTGTGTCTGTCTTGCTGTGGCAGCATAGCCCCCGAACAGAGTAGGTGACTGCTTTTTTAGGGTTCCGTAAAACGTAAAAACGGAACCCTTATAGATTCGTCATGTCTGTCTGTCTGTCCGTCCGTATGTCACAGCCACTTTTTGCCGAAACTATGAGAACTACACTGTTGAAACTTGGTAAGTAGATGTATTATGTGAACCGCATTAAGATTTTTACAAAAGTTTTTTAAAAAAACAAAAATTAGGGGTGCCCCCCATACTGAGAACTGAAGCTCAAAAATTTTTTTTTCATCAAACCTACACGTGTGGGGTGTCTATCGATAGGTCTTAAAAAATGATGTTGAGGTTTCTAATATAACTTTTGTCTACACTGAATAACTTGCGCGAGAGACGCTTCCAAAGTGGTAAAATGTGTGCCCCCCCCCCTCTAACTTCTAAAGTAAGAGAATGAAAATACTAAAAAAAATATATGATGTACATTACCATGAAAGCTACCAACGAAAATTAGTTTGAACTCGCTCTGATGAGTAGTTTTTTTTAGTACGTCATAAATACACTATTATTAAAACTTCGATCAAAGTTACAACGAACTACAAGAACTATGTGTACTATGTATATTATGTTACTTGCTGGAACGGAACCCTTCATGGGCGAGTCCAACTCGCACTTGGCTACTTTTTGTAAGATTAATTTGTTGGATTATTCGGATATTGTCGGGTTTTAGCTACCCTACTAATATTAGGTATAAATATCAATGTATTGATGTTTGAACGTCTGTTGCTTGAGCAACAGACGTTGCTTACGTCCTAACGGATGAACGGATCGGACTGAAATTTGGAACACGGATAGTTTATAGTCTGGAATAACACATTAGTTACTTTTTATCCCGAAAAAACAACGGGAACGGGAACTACACGTGTAACACCGCGGGGCGCTGCTAGTATCACAAATATCAATGTATGAATGACATAGATGTTTGTCGCTCAATCACGTTATAGCGCATGACCGGATCGGGCTGAAATTTGGAAAACAGATCTTAGTCTGGAAGAACACAGGCTACTTTTTATCCCGAGAAAATAACGGGAGTGGGAACTACGCGGGTAACACCGCGGGCGCTGCTAGTGCTAGTGCAAACATAGTAGTATAAAAATCGATCCAAGATGGCCACCTCCACGAATGGCGAATTACATCCAGAATCCAGATTAACAGTTTTTTAAAACATTTTTTTTTCACAACTCCCTCAACATGGTATCAAATGAAAGGGCCTGACTACAGAGACTATGTTTGTTACATGTCAAATGAATTTGATGGCCATTACCACAAAATAGAGATCAGCATTTTTTTCGCAACTCCCTCAATACCTATGGCTTTCAAATGAAAGGACTTGTTTAGTAGTAAACACTACACATATACAATAAGACAAGTTTCAAAACAAAGATCGAGGGCAGTTATATTATTTTTATTTCTTGTAGTGTACGAAGTTTGTCTTTAATATTACTATATATACTACCTACTTTTAAAAAAATTAAAATGAATGAATGAATTACGTAAATTTTGTTCTGATTGAAATTAACTTACTGTAGTGTAGATCGTGTAGTTGTTACGTGATTTAAAAGTCTATTTGTCTAAACTTTTTAAGCTTATTAAAATGAAACATAATTAAAAAAGTATCTTAATTTTAGGAACCGCAAAAAAGAAAAAACTTTCGGGAGCGCAATTTCGACAACAAAAACGAGAAAAAGACAAAAAGAAAAAAATGCGGGTTCTCTACTGAAATTTTTAAGCAAGCCAGAAAATAAGGAAAACAATCGTCAAGAAGATATTGAAGTAGCTTCAACAAGTACAGCTTAAATCACCACAACTTTGTTAAAAAAGTTGATTCAAAAATTTACAGAATATCGCACGGCTGAACATTTTCAAACGGTCTTAACAGAAGCTTCCAAAGTGGCAGATGAACTCAACGTAGAAACAGATTCCCGCCATTGAATAGAATACGTCCTAGAAAAAAAACACACAATTTCTATATGAACACAGAGATGAAGTTATAGAAGACCCCAAAACAAAATATAGAGTAGAGTTTTATTTTAGAATTCTTGATCAAACAATAACTTTTTTAAATAATAGATTCGACGAGTTGAAGACATTTTCCGAAGTATTTGGCTTTTTTACAAATAATTTATCCAATGATGATTTATTGAAATACTGTAAGATTTAAATCTAAAACTTAAAGATAATTCAAGTGGTGAATCAGATATTGACGGTATTGATTTATTTATGAAATCATTGCACTAAAATTACATTTTTCAGAAAACCAGTGTAATGATCCGCAAACTCTTTTGCAATATCTTTTAACCAATGATTTAATTTCAACATTTTCGAACACAGCAAAATCCCTAAGAATATTACTTACACTGCCCGTTTCAGTGGCATCTGGTGAAAGATTTTTTTCTAAATTAAAAATAATCAAAAACTATTTAAGATCAACAATAATTCAGCAAAGACTAAGTAATTTAGCTATATGTAGTTTCGATTGAACATGAAATTTTAAACAATTTGGATACAAGAAAGTTGATAGAAGATTTTGGAAATATAAAGGCAAGAAGAGTTAATTTTTTGTAGATTAATAGCAGAGCTGATCCGGCCGTTCCACCTAATATAGATTTAAATTTAAATAGCGACTTTTAAATTTAACCTAATCTACGGGACGAACATCAAATGTTTTAAATGTAGGCGTAGTTTTTAGGAAAAGCGAAATTGTTGTTTTTACTATATTCAAAGCATTAAAAAAAAATTATTCTACTTTTGTGACAAGAACGCCTAGGTTGTGGAATGCCCGAGTAGTTTCCCAATGGTTACAATCTTGGTGTCTTTATATCGAGAATGACTCAGTTTCTTCTAGGTAAGCACCCTCCATAGTAAATCGTATTGTCGCTTAATATCAGGCTAGATGGCGTTCTAGTCGATAAAAAAAATTACTCATTATTTCGTGTTTAATTGAATACTTGATTGTTTGATGTTTTTTTCATGGATTATAAAATAATTTCTAATGTACCTGTGACTTGCCCAGTGTAACTATATGTTTTAAGGTCAATAAGTAAATCTAATCTAATAAAAATATATGATGTACAATTACCATGCAAACTAGGTACCAACGAAAATTGGTTAGAAACTCGATCTGATTTTTTTTAGTACGTCATAAATACACTATTATTAAAACTTCGATCAAAGTTACAACGAACTAAAAGAACTATGTGTACTATGTATGTTATGTTACTTGCTGCAACGGAACCCTTCATGGGCGAGTTCAACTGGCACTTGGCCACTTTATTTTTTACACTCAGGATAAGTAGTCGTAGGGCGGCGTAATCGGCATTGCACGCGGGCGACGAAGGAGCCAGCAGCGCGCCTGAAGCGTTGCATAACTACATTATACTGATATTACTACATGCGCGGCTCCAGGGGGGGGGGTCACGGGGGACATGACCCCCCCCAAAATCATACGTGGGGCGCTACTTGTAAAGTCTTTTTTACTCGATTTATTGAATTTCTACTCGTGACCCCCCCCAAAATCTGAGGCTGCGTATTGGTGACCCCCCCCCAAAATTCGAGGCTGGGACCGCGCCTGTATTACTATTTGACTTCATTACGAAAACATGGAATGTCAAAAGCTCATAATTGTTTATTATTTAATAGCAGCGCCCCGCGGTGTTACCCGCGTAAGTTCCCGTTCCCGTTGCTTTTTCGAGATAAAAATATATATAATCTCTATGTGTTCCAAATTTCAGCACGATCCGTTCATACGTCAGGACGTGATTGAGCAACAAACATCCATACATTGACATTTATAATATTAGTAGGATTTCAAGTAGCGGTTTACACTTTTTAAGTTACATAACAACCATTGCTTGCTTTATCGCGCAATGAAATCTATAACTCTTTGCGGCTAATGCAATCGGTAGTGATTTTGAAGTTATGACCAAAACTGTATCGCAACGGTGAGACATATACGTAATAGTGATAATAAGTGTGAGGAAGAAAGGAGTATAGATCTATTTGACACGTTCGTTCATAGAAAATGAATCTTATCCTGTTCCAATGATATACGAAAATAAATACATAACTCTTGGCGTGCAACGCAATCAGTAGTGATTTTGAAGTTATGACCATAACATCGTTATGCACCTTTAACATTTCTGAACAACCATTGCTTGTTCTATGAAAAATATATGGTTTTGATACCGTCTATTTGGATATGCGTAACGTATAATATGTTCCGTTGTCTGAAAAACCGAGCAACGGTGCAGTGTTGTCACGCGCCACTGGTTTCTGGTGTGTCACTGGAGCCAAATGTGGGGGCTTCGTCACCCCGCGAGGCGGGCCCGCAAGGGTGCCGGCGTTGGATCGAAGTCGTAGAGGGAGTGCGAAGAGTGACCCTGCGACTTTGACCCACTGCTATGCCGGAGAAACCTGTGGGGGTTTTAGTCGGTAGGGGCACCACTTTCAGTGGAGTTGAGCCCGACACACCTGCCGTGTCCCTACACGGTGGATAGTGCGTCAATGCATTTTCCCCACAAAAAAAATAAAAAAATAAGGTGCAGTGCTGTCAGAAAGCCAACACAATTGCCCCTCAAAATGTTCTCGAAATGGGGATTTCGACGGTTTTTGGGGGGCCAAAAACCGGGTTTTCTAGATAAAAAACCCCATAGTAAATTATGCATTAATTTGGCCCTAAAACACAATTTTGCGCTGACGACCATCTCAATTTCTTTCCAAAATGTTCTCGAGATCCCCACAAAAAAACAGGTTTTCAAGAGAAAAAAAAACCCAAAACAGAAAAACCTCCTAACTCTGAAAACACAACATAACGCTATTCAGAAATATCCATACATTAATTGTATCGACAAGTTCACATAAGAAATGGCGATTCAAATTTTGTACTAAGTTCACTGGGATAAGTGCCGTATTCAATAAAGAACGAAAAATTTTGTAGTAAAAAATCCCCAATTTCCCCCCTAGCAATTTTTTCCCCCTCCGTAAATTTTCCCAAATTTCCCCCCGTGGCTTTTAAAAACCCCCAATCTGGCAACACTGAGACAGTGTAATCAAACAATGTGCGGTCATTTCATGTCGGTACCACAATTATTTGGCGGTTCTATGGTGTATCGTGCCCTTTAAGAAAACACTCAAGTCATTTTATAAAGTATTAAGGAAACTGGCAATACAAAAAAACGCTGCAAAGCTGACCTCTGGCGGCAAGTGTTCCAAAAAAATACTTTGTGAATGTGGCGTGTGTTGTTTAGAATATTGATAGTCGTAAATAAAAATGCCTCTCTTGTTTTACTATTCCCGGATATAAGTCAATGTTATGTACTTCAAATTATAACTCACACTAAAAGGCTCTAGTTAAGACTAAAAATATTACGTGAACTGTGAATTTCTTTTGGTATTTTGGCAGAAGTTGCACGCCTGCCTTGGGATCTCAAAGAAGACAAAAAATATTCCCAATTTCCGATGCAAAATTTATTATGATGTAAGTGTTCTTTATGATTTTTGAGATACTTTCATCGGGTTCATTCTAAATGAAAGTCACTTATCAAATACATAATGTAAAAACCCATAAATATTGGCAGGTTACTTCGGTTGCCAATGGTATTTGTAATGATCATCTGTGGTACAAATTCCTTAATTTTCGCATAAACGTAGATACACGTCTCACGGAGTTCAGCTAAAATGTAAAGTACAGTTTGTTTTTTTTGTTACAGAAATAGACACAACCAGTCTTCCGGCACGTTATTGCGCTTTCTCGTGACAATGCGGTGCCTTATGTGTGAACATATTTACTAAAATATTATATCGTCGTTACCTCTTTAAAGATGTACGGAGCTGAAGCCGAATAATTCCAAAATGAGTCATAACTTGGCGGGTATGCCGTCGTACAGGCTGCCGGGGCCAGGGCTAGGCCCCACAGACTTCAAACCGCCTATGGACACCCCCACTCCGCCAGCGCCGGCGCCCAGCAACCCCAAAAAGAGAAGGAAAACATCCAATGCCAATAATGCTCATACAGCTCAGCCTCCTCCGACGGCACAGGACCTCTTGCCCCCTCCTCTGACAGGATATGGGGATACAATTGTTGCTTCAAACCCTTTTGATGACTCTCCTTCCACGGTGTCACACAATGGCCCAATGATGAGCCAAAACGGCCCAATGATGAGTCAAAATGGACCAATGGGAATGTTGGGACCAATGCATGGCATGGGAGGGCCACCGATGAGACATATGAGCCCCTTGCCACATAGTATGAGTCCTATGAGCCAACAAATGCCACCGAGAGGAATCAGCCCAATGGGTAATATGAGCCCACATGCCATGGGACACATGGGTGGAATGTCACCAATGGGAGGCCCAAGTATGGGTATGAGTAATCACAGTATGGGACCTGGAATGGGGCCACAATCAAGGTCCATGGGAAGTCCTATGAGCCCCATGAATTCTATGCCAATGGGATCACCTATGTCTTCGGGTCCAATGGGAAGCCCTATGAATATGGGATCAATGGCAGGTAGTCATATGAGCAATAGCCCCATGGGGCCACCTATGCATAGTCCATTAGGTGCCGCATCCATGAACGGGCCAATGAATGGACCCATGGGAGGAGGAGGACCGGGCATGAATGTACCCCGTATGAATGGTCCAATGGGACCTAGCTGTTCAAATGGTTCCATGGGGCCTAGTAGCTCCATAATGTCATCCAATCCTATGCAGAGTGGTGGAATGGGGCCGGGTCATTGTGGGCCGATGAGACACGGAAGTCCTATGCAGTCAGGAGGACCGATGGGAAGTGGTCCTATGGGTGGAAATGGTCCGATGACATCAATGGGCCCGGGGCCTCCATACTCGAGTAACCATATGGGACACGGTGGACCTATGGGGATGGGTGGAAGTGGCTCAATGGGGATGGGTCCAGGACCTGGCAGCATGGGAAGCTGTGGTCCGCTGGCAGGAATGAGCGGAATGGCAATGGGAGGTCCAGGTGGCCAAGGAGTAGGTCCAATGGGACAGAACATGGGCATGTATGGACCGAAGCCGATGCCTGTGAGTGCCGGGAAGGTGTACCCACCTGATCAACCTATGGTGTTCAACCCTCAGAACCCTAATGCTCCCCCTATCTACCCTTGTGGGGTGTGCCACAAAGAAGTACATGATAATGATCAGGCCATATTGTGCGAATCTGGGTGTAACTTTTGGTTTCACAGGTGAGCAAATAAAAAATTAGTATCAATCTTAAATTGTTTAGCCAATGAATTTCACACAGAGTAATTAAATATTACACACACGCCAGTTGGCCTCCTACCTGAAGTATTTTCTATTTTATCAATTTAACAATAGTATAATTATTTATTCAATTGAATTCCTTGATACAAATAAGTCAGGTCTACTAAAGTTTTAACTCAATTAAATTGCCAGTAATGCTATGAATTTAATTGAAATTCACAGGGCTCACTAATACAGTTTAATATTGCAGCCATAGAACCATGAAATAAACAAAATTCAACACTTTACCACACAACACCTTATAGTGCTAAACTAAGAAATATAATGCAAATAAAGTTAAATACATTGGTACATATGATTATTTGTACACATACAAATTTACATTTACTAAACACATAAGCTGTGTTAAACATTTTAAAAATAAAACATTTTTGTACAATTTCATAATAAATCGGTTCAGTGGTTTAATATGCGTTAAAGCTTAACAGATAGACAAACATAGTCACATTTACAATATAGAAACTTAGAATAAATATCAGTTGTCAAGTTGCAAAATTTCATGGTTTTATCTTCAATAATTACAACTTCCATTTAAACTTTCATGCCCCATTTAACCCCTATTTCACCCCCGTACAGTTCGAAATAACAAAATTTGCTAGAAGACACATTTATTTGCTTCGCGTTAAGTGTCTAGATACGAAGTCTCATGGAGTTATCTTCAACAATTGCGAACTTTATAATAAACTTTCATCCCCCATTTCTGCCCCTTCACCCATTTTTTCGTAGTAAAAAGTAGCCTATGTACTTTCTTGGGATATAGTCTATCTGTGTACCAAATTTCATTAAAATCGATTCAGTAGATTTCATGCTTATAACTTTGAAAATGACGGAATTTTCATACAACCGTCCATCCCTGATTTTACCCTCTTAGGGGTTGAATTTCGCTAAACTCTGTCCCAATTTCGTCCGCGCAAAATAAATACTAAGGTAAGTAAGGTACAGTACCTATTTGTATACCCAGACACACATACAGTTCGAAATTGCGAAACTGATAGAACAATCATTTGTTTGCTTCGTGTGTCAAGTGCTATATACAGAGTTTCATGGTTTTATCTTCAACGGTAGGGAACTATCATAATTTTTCTTTTTAAACGATTGGAAGCTTCCATGTAAACTTTCATACCCCATTTCAATCCCAATACTGTTTTAAATTACAAAATTGCTAGAACAAATATTCGTTTGCTTCGTCACGATGCTTTTGTGTCAAGTGTCTATATTCAGAGTTTCATGGTTTTATTTTCAAAGGTTTCATCTTCCATGTTGACATTCATCCCCCATTTCAACCCCGTACAGTTCGAAATTACAAAATTGCTAGAACAATTACTTGTTTGGTTGTTTGTCTATATGTGTATAGACACTTGACACGAACCAAACGAGTTTCATGGTTTTATGTTCAACGGTTGGGAACTTTCATAATCACATTCATCCCCCATTTCAACCCTAATTTAACCCCTGTACATACTGATAGAACAAACATTTGATTGCTTCGTGTCAAGTGTCTAGATACAAAATTTGATAACTTTGAAAATGACGAATTTTCATACAATCGTCCATCCGTCTTAGGGATGGACCCTCTAAGGGGTCTAGGGGACCCCTCTTGGGGGGGGGGGGTCTCTGATGCGATAGTTCACCCTCTTAGGGGTTGAATTTCGCAAAACCCCGTCTTAGCGAGCGCCTACGAGCCTATGTGCTAAAAGGGACCTCCATGCAAAATTTCAGATTCCTAGCATTTGTAGTTTGTGAGATTCCCTGATGAGTGACCTTTCGCTTTTATATAAATAAATATAGATAGAAACATCCAAACCCAGAACAAATATCCAAAATTACACAAATGATTATCTTAGAGATAACCTTATTTATGGCTCAGCGATTAAGAGTAAGAAACTTCTTATATTCCATTTTGTAATGATTCATGTGATTTCATAAATCTGCCTTTTCTCTTAACCACTCCCATTATCCATGAAAACCTTATTTATTGTCACAGTTGTTTACCAGCAAGAATACTAGATAAGCTTCTACTATTTTGTTCCTGTCAGTGATTGATTTATTTCTATTTAATTTAAATGAATTACAGTTAATTACTGTACCACAGACTGCAATAATTACGGTAACATTACCGAATGGAAGCTATAAGAAAAAAGTTGGAGTAGAAGACCGCAATAGCTATTTTTACTTTCTATTCCATGGTTCCCTGGCAGAGATCCCTTTTACAAATAAGATTGCCATTTGTTGCTATATTTATTAAGTTTTATCTCAAGTTTGTTTTAATAACAATTACAAGTAATAGGTATTTTAGGTCACTAATTATAATATTCTTTGTTATTCCAGGGGCTGCACGGGCTTGACAGAGCCAGCGTTCCAGCTGTTGACAGCAGAAGTGTACGCGGAGTGGGTTTGTGACAAGTGCCTGCATTCTAAAAACATACCACTAGTGAAGTTCAAACCATAGCGATGCGCCACCTCCCCAGGCCCGCTACTCCTGCCGAACATTTGACTCTAAACCCTCCTATAACATCACAAGTATTTATTTCATCTCATAAAGCAATGGACACTTTGTGAACATTACCCATAGGACTTAGGGCAAGGTTTCATTGGCCTATTAGTCTCGCTTAGAAAGATCTCATGTTGGATAGTAAAAGGAATTAGGTAATGTATTAACAACCTAAAAGTTATGGATTCATGCATCTTAGCCGGATTAAACAACGTAAACATGTTGATCTACTCTGACGGTCCTATATGTCTAGTCGGTGATAATGGTCATGTACCTTATTTATTTTTACTTTTTTTTTCTAATTCTAAGACAACGGTCATAATTTTGTTGAATATTCACTGTATGTAATATTCATATCAGGGAGTGAAGGTAAAGATCTTTGCACAAAATTGTTGACACAAAACTATTGTTAAGCAATAATGAGCCTGCCCGAAGGATATTCAAAGCCTATTGTTGTGTGAAGCTTATGTCTTTGTGCATAATGTAAATAAATTAAGTGAATTTTCCACTTCCGCCTTACTTAAGTAAAGATCCATTTGTATGCAGGCAGCCTCGATTATCTGTCTGCGTACATGAGATTACAATACATCTTGTAAAATGAATTATAGTTCAATTCACAAAAAGGTATGACTTATTTTCTTGAGTCGTCTTTGAAGTTTTATGGAGGGTGTCAGGAAAGTTAACAAATACCTTGCTTCTTGAAATAAAATCAGTTAGAACGAAAGTTTTTGGACTGCTGAAGGAAATTACTGGATTTTCAACTTAATAAACCCAAGGAAACGCAAACTGCATGTCCTAAATTTTGAAATGGTTGCATTCCACTCATAATGACCAACCTTTACTATGGTACCAACCATGACATCTTAATACCAGCTGATTTCTTCCATATTATTTCAACAATGATTATTACACATAAATAAATTCACCCTTTAAACCTCAACAAGATTTGTCTAGGGCATGTTATTGAGGCTATGGTGTAGTTTTGTATACTGTTTCACAGCTAGATAAATCACCACTGTCATCAATGACTTGGTATGTTGTGAAAAATACTACCAGTGTCCAAAGGTCCGAATGTAGCTGAAACTCAGTCAAGCTAGACCTATGAAGTCATTTATCAAGTAACCTGTTGATTAATTAATGAAAATTAGAAACAACCATGTTAGTTTTCATAGTAGAGTCCAAAGAATTATTTTGGTGGTAAAAAAAATAGTCCTTTTCATCTGTGTAAGAAATATTGTCTTTTAATACATGTAAAATTAAAAGTTTTTGATTAAAACAATATTGATATCAGAACTAAAAAAATATATATGTATGTAAGAAAAACCTGCCTGACAGTCAGCAGTCCTCATTTTATTTGGTTTTTGATTTGATGGGTTTCATAGTAATAATAGTACAGAATGAGTGTGAGACATCTTACGGCTCTGGAATTGTTTTCCTGACATTTTATATAAAAATTTTAAGCACTAAACGTCAATACTAAAACTTTTTCATTGTGGATTGAGCTATTCAGGGTTTTTTTTGTGTTGTGTTTTCATCATTATCTACCTACCCTTATAACACTAGTTATAAGTTATAGTAGCCATAATAATATGTTTTATTTTTGTCTCGTATTTTTGCTGGCCATCTCAATTATCACACATACCTTTACTACTTACTTCTTTACTGTATTAAAAATGATACTCTTCAGAAATCAGTAACTAGTAGAACTTTGTAATGAACATCATATTTGCCAGATTGCCTGGAAGAGACTACTCTCACCAATAAGGTCGCCACCGTCGTCGTCGCCGGTGTTTGTGCCACAATAAAGAGATTTCTGTCCATTTTTTTTATCTGTATCACTTTATAGAGGGTTTAGATATATGACTATGTCACCCTCAAAGTATGAATTTCTATCTATCGTATTTCTACATTATAAATTTTCAGATTTGTATAAGTACTTAAGTATTGTACAGATTGTAATTCAAGGGTTATGGTGTAAGGATATTTCTTGATTAGCCTATAAATGATGGAGACACAACACAAAACTTTAGGCGATCTTAGATTGACCATAATTATTAATATTAGGTAAAAATGTACTTATTATTTGGGTGCCCTTTTGCTTGTAATATGCGCATTATCTTTATGTACTTGTAAATATGATGAATCCATACGCTTTGTTAAGTATAAGGGTGTTAATGTGTTTTGTCAATTTTTTAACTTTTGGAGATTTTTTTTAAATATTACACTTAAGAATTGTAAATAGATAAATTAACTAGTTTAGAGAGAACTGAGATTATTTAAAGATTTCGTTCGGTAATGAGTTAGCGCGGTTGTGATTTGCATGGAAGTTGTCCTTTCGAAGGACAAATAATTCTGCTGTTCGACACAAATAATTTTGTTCACAGCGATAAATCGCGATAAAAGTAGCCCACTTTTTGCTCCCGTTGCTATAAAGGCCATTTCAAGACCGTATTCAACCACGCAGGCCAAGTGCAAGTTGGCGGAGGACACATACCGTCGAAATATAAACATACTGTCTTGAAACGCCAGTTTCCTTCCGATTCTTTTAACATACCTAAACCTCGTGTTATGATTGGTTATCAGACCGCTTTTGTTTTAATTATTATCGTCAGTAACGGTGAATAAAATGTAGTATGACGCCACTACTATCTGCAACACCCTCGCGTAGTTTGATAGGCAGGTGGCTGATATTAGTCATTGTTCGGAAAATTTTAATGGACGACATTATAAAGATAGAAACCTTTACATAGAATCTGGAATCTCACAATCAGTTCTTTTTTTTTTTAAATATTAGCATTGCATCACAGCGTTAACTGTGTGTAGTCACATTACTATGCGTGTGTGAATACTGCGCACAGTGAGTTGGTACCTACAACATTTTCAGTTGTGCACAGTACGTGTTATAAATGTCGCCGTTATTGTAAAAACCGTCAGATTGCAAACTGCAGGTCTACTACGAAGTCCGATAAACGATATATCGGCCGAACTTATGGAAGTTTCCAACCACGAAAGACAATCGGTCGGTTGATCAGATCGGCCGTTTCGTTCGATCCGACCCTCATCCGACCTAAGTCTATAACTTCCGACCCGAAATGTATCGATCCGAATGTTTTTCGTGGTAGGCTACAATCCGATTCAGCTGTCGGTCGGATCCGATTTGTTCGGAGTTTGTTTTCGTAGTAGACCTGCTGATCTAACCGACCGTGAGATTATAATTTGACAGTGTTGACAATTTTACAGTGACATACATATTTTTGTTGAAGTGTGCGTTTGTTCACGCGAGTCGCAACACTGCACCACCGACGGTGCTAGAACTGAAAATCAGCTTACTTTAACATCAGTAATAATAAATCTTAGCAGTTAATTAATGTGACGCTGGCACCGTCCTTTCTCAAACGAAAAAGATTATTAAGAAAATACTTAATCATGGTCAGGCTGTCAAGTCGTTCCTTATTCCGGTTCTTATCTGAAGTTCAACTATATTGTGTTAGTTGCTTACGTTGTCAGAAACTTGAAAGATTTACCTACTTTTATTTCAGGGTAGTGTTTCTAAACGTAATCCGAACGGCTCAAATTCGGAATGATAATTGTTGTCTCTGTCATTCTAAGCAGATAAGACAAAGACCGAGAGATGAGATTCCGTGTCGGATCTATCCGACTGGGTTCAGAATCGCCGGACTGTTCTTATGTAATCCTTCTCGGTCTTTCAACTCATTGGTTCGATAATGGTCACTTACTATAATACTGTATCCAGTATTTATCTAATAATGTTAATTTAAGAGCGAAAGATTAGCCATAGTTCCGATGCCTTTGAAAAGTGATGTCAGATCAGAAATGTAAACGTATGTTTAGGACGATCTCGAAACCCTTAACTGGTCCAGGAATGTGTAAAAAACCTATAAGTAAAATACATTAAAAAATATTAATTAGTAAAATACATTGTTCAAGCCACCCCATGGCAATATAAATATATCCACAACGAAATCGAATTAATCCCGACACGGAATAAAACCTTTTCCCCTTCGGTGTTTGTCTCTTATCCATCGATATAAATCAATGGATGTGCCCTCCCAAACTTCAGGCGCACGGAATTATGTTATCGGTGAGAAGAGTGAGCTCACTCTTTCCGTTTTAGTCGATTGTAGTATGCGGTGAACGCCAGACGCGTATCCTATCGCTATGCGTTGTCAACAACCAAAATAAGTAGAACCCCAACATACCTCGCCGTTAGCGATTCTAGGGGTCAAGTGAATTGGTAGTTGTAAATTGTAAACCACTCACGCTACACACAGTGACGCAGTTTGTTTACAATTTCAAGGTGCTCAGGGCACATCTTTTGATTTATATCGATGATTTTATCCGTTTAAAATGGCGGAGACCAGAATCGTCGTTCCGTGGCGAAATCATTCGGATTCAGTTGTGAATCAGCACCTCGAGCCGAACTAAAGATAAGATCATTTCAGTACAGTTCAGATGATAGTCTGTATATTCATTTTTTATGCCAGACTGGAAGACTAATACCTCTCTTTCTGTGCATAGTTCAAAGTTCTCATAACGCATTAATTTATCTACGAAAATTGTCTATAAAGCTGGCGGTTCGCGCCGCGACCGAGACCGGACACCGCGATATGCACTTGACATTGTAGAATTGTATGGGCGCCAGTTCGCGTCGAGACCACGACACGTGTCTCGGTCTGTCGGTCGTGTGCCTGTCGCAGACACCGGTCGCGGTCGCAGCGCGAACCTGCACCTTAACGTGAAAGTTGATCTAGTGTTTGTACATTTCGTAGCCTTATTATCTAATATCGAGTGGCAGACGTAAGTTACGATGTTACGTTAAATATTGTATTTTTTGTTTCGTGTTTTCTCTTACATATTCCGCTGTGGAAAAACAACATTGTTTGAAACTTTTGGCGCTGATTTTGTTGGTAATATTAGCCGAGCTATAAAGCCTCGGCGTCGCTGACCTATGACCAACATCCATGTTTGCTGATTAACTTTTCCTGAGTCTTCAAGTTATTGTAACCAGCACATGTTTGCGTTTGTTTTTATTGGTCATAGAGAATAAATAAACCTGTTACCCTGTTAAATAAAAAAGAAAATTTGTCGCTGTATCTGAATGATTGTTTTTAATCGAGTCGCTTTTACAAGGGTTTCTACAAAACTTTGATTAATTTAAGAATTCGGAACAATTGCGTATGGAAACTGATTTTAGAAATTAAAGCTCCATTTTTAGAGCATTATTATAAATACATAACAATCACTAAACTAGATTCAAGTTTTTTTTTGTATAACTTAATTTTCTAATCATGTAATTTTACGTTCTTTAGACTGCTGTAAACGCACTTAAAATAAATCTGGTTGTGTTTTAAAGTATGCAATACTATAACTTTATTTTAGAATAATTATAATAGTTGTTCTGAACATTGTGACCGTTGACAATATTTTTCCCATAAATCAATTTGAATATTAAATCAATTCGATAATTTTAATAGTATCGACATTCGTGGTAATCGTACAATTTTAACGACAATTTATGTATTTAAAATAATTGCAGTTACTTGCATATTGATTTACATTTATTTTTTAGTATTTAAATGTGACTTATGTTTTGAAAATCGTAATGCGGTTTTACTCTTATCAGGGGTCGTTCAAGTATTACGTTACGCAATTTGGGGGTGTCTTGTGAAACGTTATGGTGCGTCTTGGAGATATTATTTTTTTTACTTAGAAAAAACCAGGAAATTAAAATCTGCCTAGTTGGCAACTTATGTGGTGACTTTTAAATGAAAATGTTCTCTTTGATGCTACGTAATGTTTACTGAGAGAGGAAGGGTGTTAAAAATGTTAAGGTGGTTAATTGGTGGTAAATTGCGTCACGTAGGTAGGTAATACTTGAACACCTCTTCACTTGCTAATAAATAAATATGGCGAAATAAAACTTCAAATCGAATGGTGGAGCTGACACGAAGATTGTAAACTGCAATAAGATTCAGAAACTATTAAAAAATCCAGTCCCTCAAATAAGTGTCAAAAAGCGCTACGTAAAATCACAATACAATAAGCCGTTTTCAAAAGAAGAAAAAATAGTTCCATACCATGTACTAGATGGCGATGGCGAAAGTGGGTTTTAATTTTAATACGAAATAACAACTGTCAACTTTACTATTTGATTTTATACAAACGTATATAAATTTCATGAGAACAACAAATATGGAATTTACTGTGTTAATTTGTAAAAGAGAAATGAAGAGCCACGCCATAATGGAAATGTTTATTTTAACGAATGTGAGTTTTTAAAATATGCATCTATCGAACCAATTAATTCACTTGTGATAGAACCAGTGGCGTAGCGTGCCTTGGAAAAGCCCCGTATCAAAATTAGTTGAGGGCCCCAAATGAAGGATAAAGATTGGGGATATAACATTTACAAGTTTTTTGGAGAGGGAGAGAGTAAGAGAAATTACAGGGCTTAGAGATACAACATCTTAGGTCTCTGGGTGACGAGAGCTGTGCAGTGCTAGGTAATGATTTGGACTCTTCATGTTCCAATAGCTGCATGTCACTGTGCTGTTATGTGGCAGGCATGTTGCTTACCATCAGGCACATGACCTGCTCGTCTCGTCATTTTTTATTTAAAAAAAAAATTTGCTCTGTAGGCCGGGGCCCCCGTATCATTGATACGACTGTTACGATGCCGATAGTAGCTACGCCCCTGCAAAATCTTTTTATTTGGCCAGACCAAATAAAAATAAATTTGAAAATGGCTCATTGAAATTGATTTCCCTAAATGCTGCGAGTTTTTCGGCAACGAGGAGAAAGTATTAGGATTCTGGCACTACTTTATAGCGATTCCTTTCGACAGCTATGATGCGATTTAAAATGGGTCCATCATTTGATTACCTCTGTAGGTTACTAGTGGTTAATGACGGAGTTGTGAATGATTTTATATGCTATTTAAACATTATGCATAGATATTTTATTATTTATGTGACTAAATATCTACAACAATAATAGAACATATTATAAAACTATGATTTTTTTTATCCTCCATGACACTGTATCTGATGATTTTAATATGTATTACATTAAACAAAGCACATTTTTAATACAGAAATGTTAAAATATTAGTGTTTTCTTGTAGTGTTTTTTTATATTTTTATTTTACACATCCATAATGTGCTGTTCAGAGTTAATGGAGAGAATTAACATGGGGTTAATTTTTGTGTAAATATGCGATCTAATACTGGTAATAAACATTTTATGAATAACTGTACAGTTGCATATAAATAAGAACTTTATTTAGGATTAAGCAGCCATGATTATTATGTATTTTGACTATATTATTGCCGTGAAATCATCACAATATGTTCACGGGTGACCTCTGCTGTAATGAATCGACTCACTGAATTGAGACAATGTTTGTTATGATACACCCTGTTTGAAAAATACCTAAGTTATCTATAAGATATTTAATTTAAATAAAAATAAGCCAGTGGTCCTAAACTTGTGCATAGTTTATTTTGTATTATGTGAATAATAACAAGCAATAATAAAATTGTTTTTGAAAATAATTATATTTTATTTCTTCTACCTACTTATTCAGCGACTTCAGAATGTTCTCAACTCGGATGTATACAACATATTATGTAGTAAGCATACCTACATTAGGTACTTTTTTTTTTTGTAGGTAATAGCTATGTTAGATACTATAGCTCCGCCGATTGTGGTTAATCTTTTTTGTTTAGTAGATCATTAGAGGTCCCATATAAATGTAATCGAAATTGATGTGGCGGTTTTTGAAATATCAATAAAAATCTAAAATTTACGCTGCTGTCGTTAATAGTTGTTTTACATGTCTACGATTTGATGAGGCATCCATTTTTAAGGTTCCGTAAAACGTAAAAACGGAACCCTTATAAATACAAATACAAAAATCTTTATTGCTGTTTGTAGGTAAGATAAGATAATACAAAACATTTTAAAAGTTGCCCCATACAAACTGGCCTCTGCGAGAGGCATGCAATATGTCTGGCAAGACAATTTGTTAGTCTTCATTTTTAAATAAAAACAAAAAAAAAAAAAATTTTTTTTTAAATAATAGTCAGCTGATTAATTATAGATATATTATAGATTCGTCATGTCTGTCTGTCCGTCCGTATGTCACAGCCACTTTTTGCCGAAACTATGAGAACTACACTGTTGAAACTTGGTAAGTAGATGTATTCTGTGAGATTTGAACAAAAAAAAAAAATTAGGGTTGCCCCCCATACTGAGAACTGAAACTCAAAAATTTTTTTTTCATCAAACCTACACGTGTGGGGTGTCTATCGATAGGTCTTCAAAAATGATGTTGAAGTTTCTAGAGTTTTCATTTTCGTCTACACCGAATAATTTGCGCGAGAGACACTTCCAAAGTGGTAAAATGTGTGTCCCCCCCCCCTCTAACTTCTAAAGTAAGAGAATGAAAAATCTAAAAAATTATATGATGTACATTACCATGTAAACTACCAACGAAAATTGGATAGAACTCGATCTGATGAGTAGTTTTTTTAGTAGGAACGTCATAAATACACTATTGTTGAAACTTCGATCAAAGTTACAACAAACTACAAGAACTATGTATATTATGTTACTTGCTGCAACGGAACCCTTCATGGGCGAGTCCAACTCGCACTTGGCCACTTTTTTATTGTCAAATTCCATCCTGTCTGTGTAAAAAATTAAATCAACTAAATTTTATTCTAATAGGCTGATAATAATTTAAATTTTATGAAATAGATAGATAGATAGAAACACTTTATTGTTCACAACACAAAAAGAAAAATAAATAAACAAAAAGATACATTCTTAACTCTAGTGGAACAAACGGCGACCTTATCGCTAAGAGCGATCTCTTCCAGGCAACCAGAGGATGGAGAGAAAATTTGCGATAGCAAAAGAAATGTCAATGCAATCAATAAAATTTCGTTCCTCGTTGAAATTCCACCTTTTTTGTCGTCTAATTACAATGCAATCAATAAAATTTCGTTCCTCGTTGAAATTCCACCTTTTTTGTCGTCTTTATATAAAGACGACCCTGACTTCAATTTTATTTAAGTATAGATATATTTATGTAGTAGTACGCTTTATAATGAGCAGATATGCTGCATTGATGTTACACTGTGATGCAATTTGCAATTGTGTTAAGCAATTTGTATAATGATATTATACTTAAAAAGCCATCAGTTACTCTCAGAAAGTTGAATGGATTTCAGAAATGTCCATTGAGCAACATTTCAAATTTTGTGGGTTACTTACCTACATGCCCCAGACATGGATTTTGTATTATATATTGTTTGTTTGCCTACTACAGAACAGACAATAGGTAAGTACCTACTTACCTAATTTTAAACTATTCATGGACACCTAGATCAAGATTACGTACTTTTCAAATGAACTTCAAGAACCAGATATAGGTAGTCCAGAAACTTTGTCGCCTGAAAGTATGGAGTAGTATGCGTTAAATCCGTTAGATCTGATTTTTTTCAAACTTGTTTATGATGTTGGCCTAATGATTAATCCAAGTTTGTGACCTCGAGCGCCGAACGCAACTTTGTCAAAAATCTAAAAAACCGAGAGAAAATCGTTTATTTTTCAAATTTTGGCGATTATAACCCTAAACGACTACTTAGTTTTTGAAAAAACTTTCTTGTGGCGTTTATAAAGTAGACTAAATTTGCTACAATATGATACTAGAATCGTCTCTGTACACCCAATAGTTTCTGAGAATAAGTCTTTCAAAGTTTATAATTTTTTTACTCCTACTTGACCACTTTATTACACAGTTCCCTACTGCGGTTTTTAACCCCCGACCAAAAAAAGAGGTGTTATACGTTTGACGTCGAAGTCTTTCTGTCTATCAGAGAGACACACAACATACAGGTCTGTCTCTCTGTGTATCTATCTGTCTATAGCACCGTAGAGCTCAAACGGATGGGCCGATTTCGATGCGGTTTTTTTATTTGAAGATTAATTTTTGTGTTGATGTTTTGAGCTATTTTTTGGTAATATCGATTCAAGATGGCCGCCTCCACCAAATAGCAGACCAAATATTTCATCACAATCTTCCTCAATATGGGTATCAAATCAAAGGGCTTGACTAGTAGAGTACCTACTATACACTTTAACAAATTTCAAATCACAAAATGGCGAATTACATTTTTTTTTCACTAATGCCTTAATATGGGTGTCAAATGAAAGGGCTTGACTAGTAGACTACTAAATACACTACGACAAAAAAATAATAATAATGGGGCTTCCATACAACAAACTTGATTTTTTCACCGTTTCTTGCTCGATTAGTCCGTTCCAAGCAAACTAGACGGCGCCACTAGTACACTAAAACACGCTATCGACCCCGTCGTTAAAATCGCAAGGTAAAATCAAAATTTTAGTAGAACTTTTTGTATGACAGCCTGTCTGTGGAAACTGCGATGGTTTAAGTATACGGAATTCAAATGAAGCCAAAGAGGTTTTCGCCGTTTATTTGCTAAAGGTACGGAACCCCTCGTGCGGGAGTCCCACTCGCACTTCGCCACTTTTATTCTATACCATCTCTACTTAGTCTGTTATATATACCATTGTGGCTTCAATACCTCACGGCACGGCACGGGCGCCTCATAACCACTGTTGCCGCGTCATCTTAGGCTTGGCGCACACAACCGTGGCAAGCGAACCCTCGGCTCCGAGGACCCGTGCTCTACGACCGATCTTCAGGAATTACTAACCATAGTAGGTACCTACACAGTCGCTTAAGAAATTTGAAAAGTCGCGAGACTTCTCGAGCACTTCGACGACTCCTACGCAGCGCCAGCGCGCGATATCTCAAGCCTCAAGCGATACTATATAATACCTAACCTACGTATTATAATAATTAATTTACTTACCTCTAAAGGTTAAATCGAATTACAATGAAACTGCTCGTCGCTGCGTTGCGCGCGGCTACTCTTTTGGTGTTAGTTGAGCCATACCTGGCCAGCAGGTCTACTACGAAAACAAACTCCGAATGATCGCATCCGACCGACAGCTGAATCGGATTGTAGCCTACCACGAAAAACATTCGGATCGATACATTTCGGGTCGAAAGTTATAGACTTAGGTCGGATAAGGGTCGGATCGAACGAAACGGCCGATCTGATCAACCGACCGATTGTCTTTCGTGGTCGGAAAGTTCATAAGTTCGGCCGATATATCGTTTATCGGACTTCGTAGTAGACCTGCTGATATGAATATCAGCCGAGTAATATTCCGAAGTATTTTCAGTATCACCCTCCTCACGGACGCGCACAGCTCGAAGGCGGAGAAGCACACATAAGTAGAGGATAGAGGTTTTCACCACGACCGGAATAAGCAATCAGTTGCCAAGAATCCACCAGGGATTGGGAAGTTGATTTTGTTGATGATCTCCAGGGTGGCACCATATGGAGGATCCCGAGCACCCTACACTAAGCAGATCTGGATTATCTACCTATAAACTAATTGTTGAGGACGACAAGTCCTTCGGCGGCAGACGACGGCGGGGCGAGGCGCGGGGCGAGGAGCGGGGCGAGCAGCGGGACAAGGAGAGGGAGCGGCCGTGCGGGCGCGCGTCGGCGGCGACTGAGCGCTGCGCATCGCGCTACTAGCGCACTTAGTAACTAAGTCCCGTAGTTGTAAATAGAATAAGACTCGCCCATATTTTTGAATAAAGTCAGTACACAGTCATCACTCGACAACGGAACAAGTATTTTCTTCACCTGCCTACTTCAACAACCAAGCACCCTGAACGCGAACCATCATCACTACAGTCCACAACATCAACGCTGGTCCTACGAAGCCGGATCAAGACTACGAAGGGTCTAGTCAATATTCGACTATGGTTGTGACCCGAAGCCAAGGCGAAACTGCAGAGCGCGAAGAACAGCGGCTCGAGCAAGAACGTCTGGAACGAGGACATCTCGAGCAAGAACGTCGTCGAAGACTCTCCATGGAACCTCCGGCGTCACCGTCGGTGCCGATCGGCGAGTCATCGGGCGCAGCCGCCGCGGCGGTCACTGCGCGGCCGAAATCTCCGGCGCTCTCCCAGCGAACGAACAACTCCACTCTGAGACTACGTTTGGCAGAGTTGGAGGCTGCGGAGAAGCTCGCCGAGATACGCCGCAAGGAACTACAGATCGAGACCGACCTTGTGAAGAAGCGTCTCGCTACGCAAGTAGCCGCCATCGAAGACGAAGAAAGCATCCGCGGAGAACCGATCACTACCACGGACGAGCTAAACAGAGTCAACGATTGGCTGAAGAACACATCGTTAACACGAGGGGAGCGCGACGAAACACCGCGTCACACTGCAAGAGAAGAGCGACCTCAGCGAACGGTTCAATATAACCGAGGGCGATCACCGACTCCGGGCCGAGCAAGAAATAGCGTCGGAATACAACTAGCCGAAGCACTCGAAAAAATGGCGCGGCCTCAACGAAGATACAACTGCGACCTGCCGGCCTTCAGCGGTTTCCCGAACGAATGGCTACCATTCAAAGCCGCGTTTCGAGACTCTACACAATTCTACAAGATTCCGGCGGCCGAGAACTTGCTACGACTCCGGGGCTGCCTGAAAGGAGAAGCACGCGACGCCGTCGCCGTGCTACTATACAGCGCAACAGATCCGAACACCATCATGCGAACACTTGAACAATGCTTCGGTCGCCCAGAGATTATCGTCGACAAATTGTTGGAAGACCTGAAGAAACAACCGAAGCCGGGACCGACCGCATCCGAACTAAACCAATTTGCGGTCAAGGTCCAAAACGTAGTATGTACACTACAGAGCCTGGATCGACGAGGCTATCTACATACACCGCAGATAGCACGAGAAGTCATCGAGAAGCTGAGCCCGCACATCAAATCAAAATGGTGCGAATACGCCTACGAAAACAGGGATACGACTGAACCTGAAATAGTAACGCTATCGCAGTTTCTAATGCGCGAAGCTGACATAGCGCTGCGATACACGTACGCGTCAACGACATCGAACGCTACCGCGGCACGGGAATACAAGAGCGCGCCAATAGTAAAAAAGAAGAACCCCGTGTACACCGTCGAGGAGCCTGACGTCGTGCATTGTCCGAACTGCAACAATGCACACGTATTACACCGCTGCCCAGAATATCGAGCAGCAAACATCGAGAAAAGATGGAACATCGTACGAGAGAAGGGGCTGTGTTTCAAGTGCGTCGAACATAAGCACCGACGATTCCAATGCAAGGCAAAGCCATGCGGCGTAAATCAATGCCGCCGACCGCATCATGCGACTTTGCATGATAACCAGCCCGAGCCGCAGCACCCGGAGCAGCAACGCAACGAGGCGAGCAACCGCAGCGACGCAGTAGTACTATCGGTAGCCACTGAACCCGCTACCGAACCGAGCAACGTACTACTGAAGGTGTGCCCTGTCGTCGTGTCCGGACCTCGCGGCAAAGCGCAAACATACGCGCTGCTCGACGAAGGAGCGACCATCACGCTAATCGACGAAAAATTAGCGAAAATCATCGGCGCAGATGGTCCCTCAGAACCCCTACTGATGAGCGGTGTCAACATGTCACAACGCGAACGAGATAGCAAGATCGTCACCCTCAGCATACAAGGCAAGAACGAGAGTGCGCGCTACGAACTAAAAGCGCGCACGGTTCGAAATCTACAGCTGCGAAGGCAAAAGATACCGAGCTCGCTACTACAACACGAGCACCTGCGAGACTTACAGGAACGAGACGTGTGCTACGAACAAGCACGCCCGCTCGTTCTCGTAGGCGCTAACCACTGGGAGCTGATAGTATCGAGGGAGCTACGCATTGGAGCACCGACCGAACCCGCTGCTTCACGAACACAGCTGGGCTGGGTGGTGCACGGAACCGCGCCACGCAGCATCATCTACGGGAACGATAGCGTCCTACACATCTACACACCCAACCGGCGCCTACGAACGAGCGAAGCGCACGACCAGCAACTACACGACCTCGTAGAAGCACACTTCCAATTGGACTCGCTTGGCGTATCACTTAAGCCACGAGTCAGCCAAGAAGATGAACGAGCGCTAGCTGCCATCACGGGCAGCCACTACATGGACGACCTCGTAGACAGCTACGACAACAAAGACGAGGCCCGCCGCACAATTCACGAGCTGCGGGAAGTACATGAAAACGCCGGCTTCACGCTGCGGAGCTGGAACACGAACGACCCGGCAGTACTCCGCGACATACCTCGCGAGCTATACGCGACTGAACACACCACACTGGGGGGAGCGAGCCCCGAAAGCAAGATTCTTGGGCTATGTTGGGACCCAAAGGAAGACGAGCTCGGGTTCAACACAGCCATGAGCCGCGTACCGAGCGAAGTACGCCTGCAGAGCCGCGCACCGACGAAGCGAGAGGCGCTCAGTGCGGTCATGTCCATTTACGACCCACTGGGCCTGATCAGCCTCTACTCAATCCGCGCGAAAATAATTCTACAGAACCTATGGCGGTTACAAATACCGTGGGACGAACCGATTCCCACCGATGAAGCCGAGCAATTCGCCACCTGGATCGAGCAGTTAACAGAAATATCTAGACTGCGACTACAACGAAGCTACGCTCTACAAGGCTACGAGAACATCGAACTTCACATCATGTGCGACGCCAGCGAGCAAGCATACGCGACCGTAGCGTATTGGCGCGCTACACAAGACGAAGAAGTAAACGTCGTGCTGGTCGCCGCCAAGGCCAAGGTAGCGCCGAGGCGGGCGCAAACAATCCCGCGCCTGGAACTACAAGCGGCAGTCATCGGCGCGAGGCTCGCTGACACCATCAAGCGAGAACACCGCGTCAAGGTGGCACGCACCATCTACTGGACCGACTCATCGACCGTGGTACAGTGGATAAAGAACGACAGACGACGCTATACGCCCTTCGTAGAACACAGACTCGGCGAGATAGCCGAACTCACGCATCGAGACGAATGGCGATGGTTACCGACAGAGTACAACGTGGCCGACGACGCAACAAGGCTCACGAACACACCTATCACATCAAACGATCGGTGGTTCCATGGGCCGAGCTTCCTCCACCAACCAGAGGACCATTGGCCGTCAAGGAAGATCGGCTTTGAAGACAGCGAGCACGAAGTGCTACACATAACAGAGAGCGACAAGACGAGCTCCGACTGGTTGCCTGACCCCACACGATTCTCGCGATACGAAGTCTTAGTTCGCACAGTAGCACGCGTCCTGGCGTTTATAGATATGTGCCGGCGCCGAGCTACGCGCCTCGAGTTGGAGCACGTCGAACGAGCGGAACAGCTTCTACTCCAGAGGGCACAGCAAGAGAGCTTCGACGACGAGCTACGCTATGTACGAGCCTCCCGTCCCATACCGAAGACGAGTCGCCTCTACAAGCTCGATCCAGTCGTCGAGGACGGCTTGCTGCGTGTACGAGGCCGTATCAATGCCTCGGACGCACCGATCGAGACCAAGCGCCCGATTATTTTGAACGGGCGCCACGCAGTAACGAGGTTACTGGTACACCAAGCGCATTGTAGAGCCGCGCATGGAAATCGAGAACGAGTTACCAACGATCTGCGCCAACGGTACTGGATCATACATCTACGACCCACAGTACGCGCGACTGAACACAGTTGCACGTTTTGTCGCGTGAGGAAAGCGACACCGAACGCGCCGATCACCGGAGACTTGCCGAAGGCCCGCCTACAGAGTTATCAACGCGCATTTTCCTATTGCGCCTGCGATTATTTTGGACCGATGTGGATCAAGATAGGCCGGCGCCGAGAGAAACGCTGGGGCGCGCTATATACGTGTCTCACCACAAGAGCGGTCCACCTGGAGATCGTCGCCTCTCTGAGCAGCTGCTCAGCCATAATGGCATTACGACGGATGGCAGCGCGACGCGGGTGGCCCCGCGAACTTTGGTCCGACAACGCGACAGCCTTTCGCGGGGCGGACCAAGAACTCAAGAAAGCCTACGAAGAATGGGAGCCGCTGCTGCGTGAAGAAGGCCTTCGCAACCGCATGCGGTGCATGTTCATCGCCCCCGGAGCCCCAAGACATGGAGGAGCCTGGGAACGACTCGTGCGGTCAGTGAAGACCAGCCTATCAATTACCTTGAAGGAAAAGGTCCCCACCGAAGAGGTCCTGCAGACTGTACTGGCCGAGGCCGAGTACGCCATCAACGCGCGTCCGCTAACCTATGTGAGCGTAGACGCGCGTGACCCAGAGGCGCTCACCCCGAACCACTTCCTGCTGGGGTCCTCAGCCGGGCTACCAACGACGGGGCCATGCAGCTTGGCGGATCGACGGACCTGGCGCACTAGCCAGGCGCTCGCCGACAGTTTCTGGCGGCGCTGGGTACGAGAGTACCTACCAACACTCGTACCCCGAGGAGGAGCCGATCGAGCTAATCGGAACATAGAACAAGGAGATGTCGTCGTCGTGATAGACCGCACGATGCCCAATGGGAATTGTAGTAAAAACATTCCCCGGGCCCGATGGCGGCGTGCGGGTCGTCGACATCAAGACCAAGAACGGGATCTTCCGCCGTCCGGCCTACAAACTCGCCGTCCTGGAGAAAGAAAAGGATGGCTACGCAAGCTGCGCCGAGGGGAGGATGTTGAGGACGACAAGTCCTTCGGCGGCAGACGACGGCGGGGCGAGGCGCGGGGCGAGGAGCGGGGCGAGCAGCGGGACAAGGAGAGGGAGCGGCCGTGCGGGCGCGCGTCGGCGGCGACTGAGCGCTGCGCATCGCGCTACTAGCGCACTTAGTAACTAAGTCCCGTAGTTGTAAATAGAATAAGACTCGCCCATATTTTTGAATAAAGTCAGTACACAGTCATCACTCGACAACGGAACAAGTCTTTTCTTCACCTGCCTACTTCAACAACCAAGCACCCTGAACGCGAACCATCATCACTACAGTCCACAACACTAATAATAACAGATAAGACTCGAGCGAAGATGTTGCACTCTACTTTTGGGATAAGAACGTCTAGGCTATGAAATACTTTGCCTGTTTGAGATTTACCCGATGGTTACAATCTTGGCATGTGTTTTCAAATCTAGAGTGAACCAGATTCTTTTTCAACATCAGGCGAGTTGGCGGTATGGTAAAAGCCAAAAAAAGATCTAGAGACAATCAAACCCAATCAATTTACTGATAATATTCCGAAGTCCCGAGTATCTGGCATCAAAATTTGGGTAGGTATTTGAGTCAAACTGGCAGCTTGTATAGTGGCCGGCAAACAAGTTGACCCAAAATTGACGTGGAAGGGGAAAGTTCGCGCATGTACACTTCCACCAAAGAGACCTTAAAAACGTTTCTGCGCAGCTAACTTCGTTGGGTCAACTTGTTTGCCGGCACCTATAACATAGCTCTCTGATTATACCCCAACACGGAGGTGCAGACCTGGCTGGTTACCGGGGCAAAATGAATACCCAATAGGTACCCAAAATTTGCTGCCAGCTCTCGGAATATGTTACATTCTCAAGCCAGTTGTTGTCCTTTATTTACATTTTATTGATTAGAAATAAAAATACTTAATGAGTTGAGTATCACTTTAATGGCCTTAATAACGATTGCATACATGACATACATACAATTGCAATAACGACTATTAATAATTGTTAGTAGGTATACATCGAAGTCTTATATGCACTTCAAGCAGTCTACCAGCTCTCAGAGCTTTGTTATTTCGTTGCCCTCCCCTAGGAAACTTGCCCCCCTAAACATCTGAAACTGAGGTATTGTCGGAAAGATAGTTATAAGTAAGTGATCGTTGAGAGAAGAAGTGCCTACATAAGACAAACTATTAACATTAACGTTTCTCTTTTTTTTGTAGTTTTTCCACCTTCTTTATTTGCATGAAGTGGTAGGACAGTACAAAGAAATACTACCAGTTGTTCATCGCCTTTGATCTTGGGAGAAACGCCGATAATGTCTAGACACGGGTAGGGTAGTCGCAATTTTATAAACGTGGCACCAAAATAAAATTAAAACATACGGAAGACGTCAGCCCTGAGCCGCGCTCCTGCAATACTAACATTGTAATGTAGGCAATGCAGGAGCGCGCTTCCCGCGTCTCACCCCACACGATTCCCCCGTCTGGACGGCTTCGTCGAACGACTGTATGATTTAATAGACTGTGGTACTGGAGGACGTGCGAGGAGGGCGCAATATTTTGCAGATGGGGGTGTGGAAATTTCCCTAATGAAATGATAACGCCACCTATGGCGCAATCGAGAACTATTTCGACAGGTTTCACGTAACTGAAAACGCATCACCATCAAAAGTACAAACTCGTGAAGTAGAAACGAACATTCATTAAATTGATTGAAGAAACTGATCACATTCAGAATTAACACAATATTACGTTACAAGCATAGTTCCAAAATACAAACACGACCGGAATAACTTGACCTGAGATTGTGTAGAATCGCGGCGAGCATTACGGTCAAATTACACTAGCATTATCACGCGTATTGGTAACTGATCATTTGATATTTCCTAGAGTTAGACCAAAATAAACTGCTCTAAGAGATATTATGGCAGACTACAATCTTCTATTTTAACAATATTTTTTAACTTACAAAAGCATAAAACATGTAGGTACTTTTGATAATCTCTGTATGCACAGTTCTTTTTTTTTAATAATTATACTTAAAAAGGTCCTTAATACTAACAGGGACATAAAAAATTTGCAGAGCTCATTCAATACAGAGTTACCCAAAAAGGGTATGTACTAAGTCAGAAGGGATGCCTTGTGTTCAATGCAGATATGAAGTCTACTAGTCCGAGATCCCAGAGCTCCCAGACGTCACCTATTTTCTGATGAATGAAATGTGGACGATTGAGTAGAGTTAGTAAGTACTAAGAACACAAACATGCTTACTCGCTAACTTGCTTAGACGGCCAATTTTGAGATGATTGCCCCCTTAGATTGGTCTATCTTATTGTAAAAAGCAACAAAATAGTTGTCTGACGAACATATGGAGCATGAGAATTTAAGTCAAGTTAAATTATTATTTTGGAGTTGTTAAGCAAATCGGCTGACGGAAAGTGTCTGGGAGTATTGGAACCTTATTTTAAAGGATGTTGCCTACAACATACGTGAAAATCACTTATTACAAAATACGTGAAGTAAGTAATGTTTGTATGTACCTTCATTACCCCATATCTCAAAATTGGTCTAAGCAAGTTAGCGAGTAAGCATGTATTCTTAGTACTTACTAACTCTACTCAATCGTCCACATTTCATTCATCAGAAAATAGGTGACGTCTGGGAGCTCTAGGATCTTACTCTATACTGTAATAAATCAACTTTATCTTATTTTTTTATAGGTTTACACTTGACCGCCATCTCGCCTGATGTTAAACTACGATGCGGTCTATGATGGAGCATGTTTACCTAGAAGAAACCAATTCACTCTTGATTTGAAGGCACAAAGATTGTAACAAACAAGTTTTCACTTTTATCGGCAGTCCCTATGACTGCCAATTGTTTTATACAAAGTATTTAGGACATAATTTTTTGCTTGTTTTTGGTGGTAATGAGTTGTTTATTTGTAAATAACAAGCCTTTCAAATGGAGCGTTTTCAAGATGCAAAAAGTCCTGTCAAAGACTGTTCCTAATTTCACCATAGGTGGCGCCAATGTTTTGTTTTGTCATAAAAATTTCACAAAAAAAAACAAACAAAATTTGCCAAGTGTGGCAAAGTTTGCCAAGTGTGACAAGTCAATTTACATCTGGAAAATGCCTTATTAGTGACACACTTTTTGTATAACTCTGTGTAAGGATCAATTGATATGCTTATAAAATTTGAAGTTTGTACTTTTTTATCGGGAATGACATCAATATCATCTGGTTTTTATCTAAATTTATATCACAATAGGTTCATAATTTAGTTACTTATAGGTACACAGAATACAACATTTACAATAGACATATTCTGAAAGAATATTAAAATTAGAAACAAAATCTTTCCAAATATTCCTAATTTGGAAACTATATCCTTTAACAATACGCTAAAAAAGTTAGCTAAAGTTTAACTAAGTAGCTGTTTGCATAAAAAAATCTTGCTTCAGAATACAGATTAAAATACTGGTATAATATGTACATATATCTAGTCTTATGGCAAAATACATTATCCAGATTTTAAATGCCAATACTTTAAGGTTCCTTTCTATGAATGATCTGATTAAAGTAGAATTATTAACATCTATTGTTTATGGGAAAACTTCAACATTTCACTTTTAGCTGTAACACAGGTCTCCAGCCTAGGCTGCTAATGGACTACTAACTTAAATTAAGTATTTGTTCCAAGTAGGTAATTAAGAATTTTGATGTTTTTTAAGCCGAATTAATGATTGAATCAATAAATTTAATTTAAATTTAACTTTTATGAGATCATTCATAGACCTTAAAGCAGATTGTTTTTACCTGCTTACATAGAAAGGATTCACTAAACGAGAAAAGTTAGATTGTTCTCAAACTAAAAATACCATTTAGGTAGTACTGGCTCTTAATTTAGAAATATATGATCTATTTGGGAATACTTGGCATTAATATTTGCTTTTTTGTGGCTCTTATTATTATTGAATTCTCAAAAAGTGAAACATTTTGTAGGTGTCATTATTTACACATTTTGAAAATATTCGACTGGCCTCGTGGCTTAGTTGATATTAGCTCTGCCTGCAAAGCCGAGGCTCGTGGGTTCGATTCCCACCCAGTGCAAATATTTGTGTGATGAATTCAAATGTTTGCACTGTGTCTGGGTGTTTCTATGTTTAATAAGTATGTATTTAAAACTATATAAGTATTACATCAGCTATCTGGCCGCCATCATACAAGCTTTGCTTAGTTTGGGGTCAGATGGTGTTGTGTGTGAAATGTCCACCAATATTTATTTATATAGATAGAGAAGAGATACTTTTTATTGTTCTAATAAAAATAAAAAGACAAAAAAACTGCAAAAAATAAACTATGATGGTGAACTGGTTGTGAAGTTGCGATAAGAACGTTTGTTTTCAGTTCAAATAAAAAAATCATTAAAACAGACTTCCTAAACCATATAGTGGACCCTTTCTACATAATACCGTATAATGCATTACAGTAGTATATTTTAGTCAATCCTTAACCACATACTCAAACTAAAAGTAATTTGTGCTGCTAAAATACTAGGTTCTATAATTATTAGTTTTACCCATACTCAGTGCCAGAAGCAGTCAATCCTTTACTTTTAATAGCATGTAACACTGCAGTATTCATGAAATCAAAATGCCCATCTATATTGAATGAATCTGAGCTGGGATTTTGATTTTCCTGATAGAAATTGTATGATGGAGATGGTTCAGTAAAGTATGCAAATGATGTGGAATCGTTCACATTCCGTTGCTCAGTCTGCCAGTCTCGTAAACTATTAGAGTCATATTCCGTCTCACATAGCTGTTGAACTGTAGTATCTTGAGAATCATCAGACACCACGGGTGACAAGCACCGTGAAGGTGATAAAGATTCAAAGGCGCACTTACTTGACGCACTAGAACTTTCTGCATGGCTGATATCATTTGTAGAACTAGGTGTATTTCGTAATCCATGAGCTGAAATTGCCATAAGAATCCCTTCATTTTCAACAGAGTTATCGCCTGGTAAATGATTGATGAATTCGGCAAAATCAAGTGCTAGAAACCTAGAGTTGGCCTCTTCTGCTGGCAACGGTTCTGTAGCCCATGTTTCTAGTACTCGATTCAAAGTGTTGTCGAGGTAGCCTTTACGAAGCTGAAAAGTAAAAATAGTTTGTTATTAACAGCTGTTATGAAGGAATTTATATACTTCTAGATAATGTGATAAATAAAAGCTTACTTGTTTAGCTTGCCATTGTGCTATACATTGTTCTTCTGCAGTGTTTGACATTGACACAGTTTTCATTTTATTGCAACAACTCTTAGGCACACTGTTAGATATCCTTTCATAGCTGCTTATATATCTCGGATATTGAAGTTTTTGTTCTGGTAATGTATTGACTGCTGTGAGTAGGGAATTATTAGAATTAACGACAGAGTCTAACTTGTAATCTTGTTTTATGAGGTAATTTTCAACATTATTCGCTATTGTACTCGACGAACTTTGGCTCGTCAGCGAAGGCCCGCTCGTAGGCTCTTGTTTTGTAAGAATTTGATTAGATTCCGACTTCTCGTTTTTCAAATGATATTTTCCTTTAACTTGCCATGCAAATCGGGCTTTCTTGAGTGGGCGCTCAGAACCAGTCGCTTCGTCGCCATCTTCTCGTCCTCTAGATGACGACTCTTCAGACGATTTCATGGTATCCATCGTTAAATTCCGCTAAACACTGTCCATTTACAAACTTTTTCTGACGAACATTTAGTAAACAAACACTGACACCACTAATTACTACCATATGATTGACTGTCAAGTTAATTACAAAGAGGAAAACTTTTATTTAGTCCAAAAAATTTATTTATATCCACTTGTTTATATAAAATAGAATCTTAAGGCATTTCATATAATTAGATACTAAAAAAATAATTTTCAGATGTAATCTGAAGCAATAACGCCAGGTAAAAATAAAAAAGAATTAAAAGTATGAAGTATTCTAGGCATGTAGCTTCCGCTGCCCACACCTGGCTACTTTTACTTTGTGTTTGGCTCATTTGCTTATCTGTGGCATAGAACGGAACAAATGGATTTGCCTGTGGCCCTGTGGGATTTTCTTGAGATCTGTGGGATTTTCAATAGACCAAATAGAAGTTTGTTTTCAAAACTTGATTATATAAATTATGATAATTATATTTTTAATGCTTGATTATCTTATGATACGTTAATAAGGACGTCAGGGCTAAAAGGTTGATATTTTGGGGCACCGTTGGTTTTAATATTTTTGTCTGGTTATAAGGTGAAATCATCACATCGTCGTCTAAAAACTAATGAACCCTTGACTTTCCTGGCACTTTTGTTTGAGTCTTGTGACTATAAAATTCCAGTTCAGAGAAAACGGAGAGATAAAAATGTATCTATTTTTTTTACTAATACTAGTATCCATGATGGTGAAACTGTTTCATCGTAAACTTAACTCTATGGTACCTTTTCCGTGATTTTGTAACTTGGGCGAGGATTAAGTGGGAATTTTAAATTTGTTCATGTAAAAATGTTCAAATAAATTAACATTATATAATCAGTGGGTACTTACATAAATCTGTAATACTATTTCTTTTTCTTAAGGAATTGGCGCACCGCACACAATTGTTTTAAATAAAATGTAAAACAGTAGCCCTGTTTAATGTGTTATAACACATTTGCTCGTAAAGGGTCTCCTATTTCACCGATTTCTGTAAGTATCATAAAGTATCTCATTACGTATTTGTGCGGTAATGTAATGTAAAACGATTTATCAAAATGCTCCGTCTAAAACGAACAGTACCTTTTTAAATCTTAGTAAAGAGTTTTTGTGTCAGAAAAGTGGTCAACATTTTATGAATAAAATAAATATGAAGAGATCATGAAGAGATATAATATAAGTAATAAAAAATAGGTATTTAATTCGTTAATTTATTTAATTGTGACCATAAATTACAACAATTTAACTGTACCATCTCAAAAAAAATGGCAGTCATAGGAACTGCCGATAGAAGTGAAAACTTATAAGTCAGAATTTGATAGCTTACTTTGGAAACTACACGGGTGTAACCGGAGGGTGTGGCCTGGTCATCATGGCATGACTATCTAGAAATGCGTCAGCATTTCCCATTGGCTGGCACATTTCTAGATGGCCATGCCATGGTGGACAGGCCACGCTAATTTAGCATTTCCCATTGGCTGACGTATTTCTAGATAATCAATGGATATGGTCCCGAGTTTACCCGAAGATTTCTTATCATATCCGAGTGTGACGCTAGAATTGAATTCACAGCCCACGAAAAATCTGCCTAGGCGAGCCTAAAGAAGTTTTCACTTCAAAAAAATTAATTTACTTTAATACTTATGCCATACCGGCTGGTTCTGTGTCTATGATTAAAAAAAGCGATGATGCGCGCGCGTGGCTAATCTGTGAACCAGTAAAAATTGTTCCGCGCGCTTTTTTTGTTCGCTGTATTGTTTTTATTTAAAAACTAGTCGTGCTCGCGGTGTTACCCGCGAACTTCCCGTTCCTGTTGTTCTTCCGGGATAAAAAGTAGCCTATGTGTTCTTCCAGACTATAATATGTCTATGTTCCAAATTTCAGCCCGGTCCATTCATACGTTAGGACGTGATTGAGCAACAAACATCCAAATATCCATACATTGACATTTATAATATTAGTAGGATGTCCTTAGAGTTTTATGTGAGTTTTATTTATATCCTCGCAAATATGTTATAAAACGTCATAATGACTTATGTGCGCTTTTCTGCAAATTATACCTAGCTCTTGCCTACGGATCGAGCTAGCAATATCGCCTCGGCTGTAATTATCAACTTACCGCACTTATATCCAGGCGCGGTCCCAGCCTCGAATTTTGGGGGGGGTCACCAGTACGCAGCCTCAGATTCTGGGGGGGGGGGGGGGGGGGGTCACGAGTAGAAATACAATAAATCGAGTAAAAAAGACTTTACTAGTAGCGCTTGGGACACTCAGAAAGTTTTGAGAAACTAAAACTAACTTGTGTAAAAAAAAAAAATTGACTAAATTTTTCAAAGAACTCTCCACCAGCCTCTATACAAAGTTTCATGCGTCTTAACCAATTTTCAAAACATTTTTTCCAGTCCTCCGCAGACACCTCTTCCACGGCCTTCTCAAACGCTGTTAGCGCGTCTACCGGCGATGAAAACTGTATCCCTTTGAGCTGATTTTTAATTTTAGGGAATAAAAAAAAATCACACGGAGCCAAATCAGGACTGTAAGGAGTGCCCCAAAACTCTGACCGGTGTGGAGTCCAGGAAGTCCCTCGTTTTGATCGCAGAGTGCGCGGGCGCGTTGTCGTGGTGAAGAAGGACCCCGCGGAGCCCGGTGTTCGGTCGCTTGTTTCTCATTGCAGAAAAAACTTCTGGCAAGCATTTTATGCTGGACCATTCGGCTTTGATACTGCTTTGGTCTCGAAGTGGAATTGAAATTAGGTACCCCGTCAAAGTGAAGAAACTAGCCAGCAAATTTTTCCTTGCACTCCTCGATCGCTTCACTTTCGTAGGTGTTGGTTCATTTTGAAACAGCCAAACTGTCGACTGCTTTGTTTCTGGATCGTATTGATAAATTCAGGATTCGTCACCTGTCACAATGTCGTAAACGCGCCGTGACGAGCCTGCATCAAATTTTTGTATCATATTACGGCACCAATCCACACGGGCCTGCTTCTTAGGTGAGGTTGTGCGGCACCCAGCGGGAAACTATCCTCCTTACGCGAAGGTGCTCGTGCAAAATCTTGTGAACACTTCCTGAACCAATCTGCAGAGTATGCTGAATCTCTTCGTACGTAATGCGTCTGTTTTCTTGAATATTTTTTTTACTGCCAGCACACTTTCTTCGGTGACAGCCGTCGTAGGACGACCACTCCTTTGTTCATCCCCCAAAGTAAAACGACCGCGTTTGACTCGCTATTCCAGCGGTAGATGGTTGCTTTTGAATGAAGGTCCTTCATCCATAAAACCAATTCGAAGTCGATCAAATGACTCGTAAAAGTAGCGGTTCGCGGCGCGACCGCGACCGGAGACCGCGACAGGCACTTGACACTATGGAATTGTATTGGCGCCAGTTCGCGCCACGACCGCGACCGCGACCTGTCTCGGTCTCCTGTCGCGGTCTCGGCGCGAACTGGCGGCCATACAATTCCATAGTGTCAAGTGCCTGTTGCGGTCTCCGGTCGCGGTCTCGTGTCGCGGTCTCAGCGCGAACTTGTACCTTCAGGTTTTAAGCCACATTTGAAATCGTAAAAAATCATAGCACGAAAATGTTCTCGAAGCAGATCAATTTTTTAATAAAACAAAAAAAAAATTGGCTCTCATAAAAATGCGGAGGGAAATTTGAAAATCGAACAGTTGTATTTACCTATACTTTTAAATAATCGAAGTTTTCAAAATAATTACAAGTGTCTTATACATAAGACCTTTTTTTTGCAAAACTTTCTGAGTGGCCTGGTATATGATTTTGGGGGGGGTCATGTCCCCCGTGACCCCCCCCCTGGAGCCGCGCATGCTTATATCATAATGTAAGTACTATTATATATGAGTATGTATGTAATACTTCAAATGTATTGTTTGGGTTTTTAATTAGATATTAATACATATATCTCATATATCAAAGTTTTTAAAATTTTACCTATTATTGAATTTGGCACATAAAAACTAAAGTACGCAGACGAAATCGCAGCAGATGCTAGTTACAGAAATAGTTCAATGTCAATAGCAATTTTTCAGTCAATTTCCTTGTAATTATATATAGGTAATAATATTATGTACTTAGTATGTTTTATTTTTATATTACACTTCATTATTATAACTACTTTAATTAATAAATGAATAATTAATTATTACTTGTATCGATGAAATGCTTTATGAAATTTGGTGCTGAAATAGTTTACCCAACGTTTCTGTCCAAAGTCAATGAGGCATTTTTAAGATACCTATGTACCTACACAGTTCTCAATTAAATCAAGCGTAGTGCCAATATTTCATTTTGGGAAATTTCTCTACTCAAATTAATTTAAAAAGTTAACACACTACCTATGGTGAAGAGAAGAACATCTTTGAAAGGCGTATCCGTATCCTTCAAAAACCACATTGGGCTATACGATGTGACATGTGACGAACTACATTTATAGAACAACTAGCTGTTACCCGCGACTTCGTCCGCGCTAAATAAATACTAAGGTAACTCAGACAGTACCTATTTTTATACCCAAACACATTTACGGTTACTAAAAACAGCTTATAATAAAACAATTTCATCAAAATCGGTTCAGTTGTTTAGGTATCAACTCCAATTTCATCCCCATATAGTTCGAAATTATAAAATTGCTAGAACATTCGTTTGCTTCGTGTCAAGTGTCTATATACAGAGTTTCATGGTTTTATCTTCATCGGTTGAGAACTTCCATATTGACATTCATCCCCCATTTTAACCCCAATTTCACCCCCTACAGTTCGAAATTACAAAACTGATAGAACACACATTTAATTGCTTCGCATTAAGTGTCTAGATACAAAATTTGATAACTTTGTACATCACGAATTTTCATACAACCGTTCATCCCTTGTTTCACCCTCTTAGGGGTTGAATTTCCCAAAACCCCGTCTTAGCGAGTGCCTACGTGCCAAAAGGGACCTCCATGCAAAATTTCACGTTCCTAGAATTTGTAGTTTCTGAGATTCCTTGATGAGTGACCTTTCGCTTTTATATATTATATAGATCATTCTGACTGATATCAATGTTGTTAATTATGTCTTGAACTCTTGTTTTTTTTTTTAACAAAATCGAAATTAACAATTACTGGCGGTGGCAAATGTAACATGTGTAGACAACCTATTATCGCCGTACATAGCTTGGGACCATTTTTAGGGTTCCGTAAAACGTAAAAACGGAACCCTTATAGATTCGTCATGTCTGTCTGTCTGTGTGTCCGTCCGTATACATGTAACACCCACTTTTTGCCGAAACTATGAGAACTACTCTATTGAAACTTGGTTAGTAGATGTATTCTGTGAACCGCAAGATTTTTACAAAAAAAATTAAAAAAAGAAAAATTAGGGTTGCCCCCCGGTTGTATACTTAGAACTGAAACTCAATTTTTTTTTCATCAAACCTAGGCGTGTGGGATGTCTATAGATGTGGGATATATATATAGGTCTTCAAAAATGATGTTGACGTTTTTAAGATAGTTTTTGTCAACACTGTATCAATAATTTGTGCGAGAGACACTTCCAAAATGGCAAAATGTGTCCAGACCCCCCCCTCTAACTTCTAAAATAAGATAATGAAAAAAATATAAGATGTACATTACCATCCAAACTACCAACGAAAATTGGTTTGAACTCGATCTGATGAGTAGTTTTTTTAGTACGTCATAAATACATTATTATTAAAACTTCGATCAAAGTTACAACGAACTAAAAAAACTATGTGTACCTACTATGTATATTATGTTGCTTGCTGCAACGGAACCCTTCATGGGCGAGTTCAACTCGCACTTGGCCACTTTATTACTTAATGGGGCGTTTTCAAGCTGCAAAAAAACCTGTCAAATACAGTCCACAATTTCACCATAGGTGGTGCCAATGTGTTATTTTGTTAGATAAATTTCACAAAAACAAACAGTGGTGCCACACTTGGCAAAATTTAGAATAAAAATATTTGACAAGTCAATTTGCACCTGGAAAACGCCTCGTAATTTAATAATATTACAAGGCCATAATTATAAAAAAAAAACTAAATTAGGATTATACCAAAGTTTTAACTCTGTAATCATGAAAAATAGGCTCTTTCATCCAAAGTTTCAATTATGAAAATGTACGAGCCCGCTGCTTTTATTTCGAGATTTTAGTCTTTGGTATTTAAGTATTCTGCAAGCGTCCTACATGATATTGTAGAAAGATGAACACCACAATGATTATGACATAGTATACTGAAGAATCCCTACAATATTAACCAGATTAAGCAAATTAACAGTTTTTGAAAAAAAAAAACCAAAAAATGAAATATTTTATTAACACACTGAAACAAATAATAACAATCTCCACCTAGTAAATTTACAGGATTGGTAAAAAAATGTTTTGTCTTGTAGGTACGGATATTTAGAATCCTGCTCTTAAAATAAAACAATTGAATAAGCTCGGTCGAAACCCAATCAAGCCGTGTACCTGCGAGGCCGTTGCCACCGCAAGCTTGTGGGAACCACTCATAGAAATTCCCGTAACTGCTTATCGTCTGAGCCCTCTCATTCAAGATAATCGCCACACAAAGGGGAGGGATAGCATTCCCGCCGCGTTAATACAATGATTGGGCACTGGGCCAGTCGTTCCCAATCGTCTGTGAAGCAAACCGAATTCCTCTCTCAATTACGAATTTGGTCTATTTTTCAAAAGTACAGTGACATATTTAATTTCAAATCAAGATGCAGGTTAGTTTAAAAGTTTTAAAACATCATTTTTATTTTATGTAAATAATTTTCATTAATTAAGGTGTGCCATACCTAGTTAATTAAAAATGTGGAACAACCACGTTACTTTGCATACACAAGTTTTCAATAGGTAACTAAAAAAATAACTTAGGGACAATTTTCAATGAAAATATTTATTTATTTTTGACAGGTCATTGTAATATCCCTACTGCTGTGTGCTTGCTTCCTTCAGCACACGAGTGGTGCTCCACAGCTGAGTGATGCACAACTAGAACAGACATTGAACGATAAAATTACCATGCAGAGGCACTTGCGTTGTGCACTTGGCGAGGGACCATGTGACGCTATGGGAAGACGATTGAGAAGTAAGTAATTCAAAGTATATTCGTATGATCCGGTTTTAACAAATAAAATAATAACATCATGAACGTATATAGTGGTATTAAAATCCAATAACCTTTGATAAAAGTGGAGGTTTCAAATCTCTCCAAAAACTCAACGTAGCTCTACCATGATTAGTTACAATATCATCTATTCTATTCTATCTATCTATTTAACGTCAGCATATAATTTTATAATAATTGTTATGACTTTCGAATGCACTCTCACATTTAAAAAAAAATAATGTGGTGATTTCAAATTATGCTTGTACCCTTGAACACCTAGTTAAGTTCGTTTTAATAATTCTTTTTTTTTTGTTCGGATGGGTATGCTTCCCGAATGGTCCCATATAAATTTTATCGAAATCGGCAAGGTGGTATTTGAACTATGAACAAAAACTATAATTTGCCTATAATTTTGTCTGGATGACATTGTTGCAGATTTCACAAAAGTTTTGAAATTCGATCCTGTCAACACAAAATGCATAAATGAAAAGTTGTTTTGCACTAAAAAATGTAAAATAAACTCTTTTAATACAAAAAATAAATAAACCGACTTCGAAACCTCAAATAGGCACTCAAAAACGAAAATAAGTTAAAGTAATTATTATAAGCGCTACTTATACACTCAACTACTCGAAGTCGGTGTCAGTCAAGTCAAAGGGCGCCTTTACATTAGGTCGCAAGCAGCGCGGCAGCCGCGCGACAGTAGCGTGACAGCAGCGGATGCCTTCTATTACGTATCGCGTGGCTGTCGCAGGCTGTCGCGCGACATGTTCTAAGTAAGTCGCGCGGCTGTGCTGCGGCTGAGGCTGAAGGCACCCGCTGCTGTCGCGCGGCTGCCGCGCTGCTTGCGACCTAATGTGAAGGCGCCCAAAGAGCTAGTAGATAGATTGTAAACAGTAAGTAGGCAAAGGTAAGTAGTATCTATCTTTCTATCTACTGCCTGTTAGACTTGGCTGTCACCGGCTTCAAATAGATGAATGAGTAGCGCTTATAATATTAACATTTTTTATTTTTTTAAATAAAATTTACATTAACTTATTTTGCGCTTTTGAGTGCATATATGTGGTTTCGAAGTCGGTTTATTTTTTTGTTTAAGTTTATTACTAGTCGAATTAGTCTATCAATAAAATTACGAATGTCAGTTCAAACATATATTCGTAAATAAAAATACCTAACAGTCGAAGGAATATCTAAACTAAAATGTTGTGCCAATTCGCATAATATGAAAATAAAATTAAATAACTGCCTCTCTGGTTACAAAATATTACTATTTAGAAAGCCAGGTTGCCTACATAATAAAAAATTACAAGGAAAACCAAGTTGCTTAACCGTATTTTGAAACACGTCAGATCTCAATTGGGTTGATATGTGTTCTAGCTTGTCCTTGTACTTTTTTCTATTTTAAGTGATACTAATATCAAATAAACTAACTTGACACAAAAATATTTAACCGATAAAACAGAACTAACACCATAACACTTCCTACACTTTAAGTAAATTTTTTATCGCTATTTCTCATGATTTAAGTTCTAAGTAAGCAATAAAATTAAGCTGTTTTTGTTTTATAGACAAAATGAACAATAAAAGTCAAGAACTTGTCATTCGATCTTTCTCAAAGCGCATTATAAATTTAGAAAGTTAACAATCATCGATGATTTTAGTTACAGACCATTAGTTAAGTACATAGTTAAGTAAGTCCCTATTTAAAATTTAAATAAAACCGATTTGCATTTGTTGATAATAAAGCAAGCAAATAAACTAATCAGAATGATTCAAAAGTTTTCAAAGTTGTTTTCAAAGTATAAACATTTTTTTAAATTTAATGTCCACCTTAAAATAAAATAAAAATACAAACACTTATTTTATTTACAAGACTTATTTCATACCAAAGCAAAAATGGCAAGATTATAATATAGGTGGTATTTAGGTATTATTTGGGCGTAAATAAGCCTGCGCTCTATCTAAAATTATAACTATTTATTTTATTACGAGACGTTTCCACAATGCTAGAGCTGAGTAACATTTAGGTGACAAATATGTCAAGTTAATAACAATGCGTATGTTTATCAAATTGCTCAAACATAATTAAACATTAATGTTTAGGTTTATAAAATAAACATTCCGGCAAATTGCTATTTTTCCACGGCCTATCTACCAGTGTGCACCGACATACTCTTTGCGGAACAATGCTCTAGATCATTTCAATATTGTTAGTGATCAAGTAAGTCAGTTATGACAGTATCTCTTGACTAATATGTTGCTATGCCAAATTAATCAACGAGTGCATATTTTTTCAGCGTTAGCTCCATTGGTACTACGCGGCGCGTGCCCACAATGCTCACCGCAGGAGACGCGTCATATCCGGCAAACTCTCGCCTACGTGCAAAGGAACTACCCGTGGGAGTGGGCCAAAATCGTGCGCCAATACGGCTGAACCATTGTCACGGCCACTACATTACCTACGATAATAAAAAGTAATATGAAAATATTATCGAGCCGCCAACGTATTTTCATAGTGCACCGTCGCATTAATCATCATTTACAACTGTATGCCATATACCATACAGTTGCATTTTGGTTTTTATTTTTGTAAGTTACGTAAATGAATTATTCTGTTTTGGGACAAAACTATTTCACTTGTATTTGTTCACTTTTATTGTAATAAAACTGTACTTATGATAGATTGTAAAAGAAATGTACCTCAAAATGTCTAAAACGGAAAAAAATCATAGTTTTTATAAATATTGTATAAAGCCTTTCTGAAAATGAAGTGCACATAAAAGTACGTACACATAAACGGTGAAAATGCAGATAAAACAGCAAACAACTCTCTGGCCTGTATGTAAATTTGATTGAAAGTAATTTATATTTTACTTTTGTACTTTCCTCTAAAGAGTTGACTTTTATTACATAAATATTTACAAGATTAAGAAAGTAAGTACCTTTCATAATTTGATGGTCGTACAAATTTTTTACCATCTAGTTTCCTCATTCAGATTAATTCTTATCAAATTGTTGAGTCACACCGCGCCGGAGACTGAAGACGTAATATTTGGCCTACAGACACTTCTCATCTCAGTAAGTGATTAAATTCTTAGATCCTGTTTCATCCAGATTGTATCTTTGTGTGATAAAACGTTTGGTCTGTAGTTTTGAATTATTTAATTTTACAGTTGCTTTTTGATATTACAAACTATTCTAAATTTTTTTTCAATACTATTTGAAATGTTTTTATAATAACTAATATCTGTTCAGTTAGTTTGCTAAAGATACCGATCTAAAATTACTTTCCAATTGTGAAAAAAATTGCATTTAGAAAAGAGCTTAATACCTACTCGAAAACTTTGAAAAATATTTTGTACCTAATCATAATCTGTACAAATATCTAAGTCATTTCCAAATTACATTATTAATGACTTATTTACTGTTGCATTTTATTAACTAACTTTATTATCAATTATCCAACATGATTCATTGTGACCGAATTGTCCAAATGATGTTAATTACATAAAATCAAATGTAATTATTGATTTATCTGTTATACTGATTACCTACATATTATGTAAATATTGTTAGGTCAATTATAATTATAGCAAATTTTGTATTAAAAACGACTTTTTTTTCGTATACCTTTGGTCGATAAAGAGTCGAATATCAACGGTGTATTCGGATTGTTCAAAGTTAATCAGTCATTGATTGTAGTACTGTGGCAAGTTGCTCATATAACTTCGTCGATGGCAGTGCGGTTGTAGCGGCAAGCGGCACATAGAGGGGATTGCGAGTTAAGTAAGAGGTTACGGCACCTCAACTCGATCCAGCACTCTCCAACTAGACGCAGGCTGTAACGCTCCACCAATTCCAAGATATCAGTGAAATAATCATAAACGAGATCCGGGTCACACGGTGATCACAGTGCATTGAAAGTAAAAGTGTTCTTATCGACCCCAATACCTATATCCGAGGATGCAGGTGAGTGCAGTTTCTGCAGATTATTGTTTCCTGTTTGTATGCTTTCGATGTTAAACTGTAGATTGTTGAACCCACGAAGGACGGTCGGTTTCTTGGACCAACCTGATTTAGCAAATATACCTGTGTAATAGGTATAAGGAAAACTGCAAAAAGCGTATTCTCCGCCCGAAGTTAAAGCATAAAAATATTTTTGTTGACAAACGTTCTCAAAATGTCAATATTTTATGACGTCAATGTTCAACAGTTCCGATAAATTTGAAGTTGCTTACACGTATGAGTGGTATGTACATAATAATTTAGTCTGAAATGTATTTTTTACATTTTGAGCGCGCTCATTCTTAAATGTCTGATATGTTTGAAGGTTTTTTAAGGGTTTCGTACCTAAGAGAGTAAAAACGGGACCCTATTACTAGGATTTTGCTGTCCGTCCGTCCGTCCGTCTGTCTGTATGTCACCAGGCTGAACGGTGATAGCTAGATAATTTTCACAGATGATGTACATATTGCTGCTATAATAACAACAAATACTTACTTAAAGTAAAATAAATGTTTAAGGGGGGCGCTCCCATACAATAAACTTGATTTTTTACCGTTTTTTGCTCGATATTTATAATGGTGACAGGTAGACGCTTTTACTATTCACAGAATATTTAGTATTATAATCACTTTCAATATAATTAATTAAAATAAAAGAAATCATTAATTGGGCTTCTGTACAATAAAAGAAGTTTTCGCCGTCTGCGAAAAGTGTCTGTAACTTGCAAGATTAGGTTACAGATAATGGTACGGAACCCTTCGTGCGTGAGTTCCACTCGCATTTGGCTGGTTTTTTAAATCAGTAACAAATACGTTTTTTAGAACATAACCAAAATAAGCATACCTATAAATACAGCCGAATTTCCCTATCTAGCTTTGATAAAAAAAAATGCAAGAATATTGCATATAATAATAATAATAAATATTGAAATGCACAAAATTTAGCATAAATGATGTCCCCTTTATTAACTAAGTATTTGGGTGTAGTAGGCACCTGCGCGTGTTCTTTGAAATGGTTTACAAATCAGTAGTGATGCCGATGCATGAAACATAGCGTGTCTCCGTTGCGTATAACAACGCCATGGTTATGCAATTGATGTCTATATTCTAGTTAAAAACACATTAGGGTGCGTGTCCTACTTTTTGTTGCAAAATACCCTAACACTATTAGAAAATCATTAAGTTTCATTACCTTAATTACACAATTAGCTTAGAATGTCATATTTCGGTTAAAAGAATTGGAAGACATTTAAATGTTATGATTTACTTCTTTAATTAATTCTTATTTTAAATAGCTTAGATCGTTTGGAGGATAAAAACGAATGGTGCAAAAAGTACTTGCCACTAATGTTTATTTGGCAAATTTACTTCCGACAAATTATACGACTAGTGAACATAATATACATATTGAATAAAATTATGGGTAATTAAAAACTGGTTTTATTCACAAAGTTCATACCTAGTATTCTTAAATGCCCTAAGTATTTTTTTAATGTGCTACTTATAATTACTTACTATCTAAAAAAGTAATAACATTACACAAATATTTTTTTGCGAAGTTATTGCACCAATGATGGATTTCACAGTGCAATAAAAAGTTACGCTATACTTAACAGTTTATAGACCTTTGAGAATTATAATATTTTATGGTGACGATATATACTAAAAAGTGGATAAAAACTGAACAAAAATATTCAAGAGCAATGATAATAAAGGTGACGGTAAATTTTAAACTCTTGTAGGAAATGCAAGAAAGATGTAGGTGGAATCATCGCAAAGGAAATAAACAAAAAAGTCATCAAGCCTGTCCTGCCAAACCAAAACCAGTTTTTTGTTAATGTTTGTACTGTGAACAATGACACAGAAGAGCCAAGTACGTATATGTCCTTAATTCTTAACAATACCTCTCATACAATTCATGGTTAAAACCAAAATTAACAATTGAGGGCTCCATAGACGAAGGGCAGCAAATTGATCACGAAGCTAATAATACGAAGTCCAATAATAATTTTGCATGATTACTTTGACAACACGTACAACCTTCGTTGGTGTATTTCGTTAGTGCATATATAATTTATATCCTTATCTATGGTAGGTTATAGTTGATTATCAACGGACCTTTTTTAGTTAATCAATAGAGTTGAATTGTAACAATGATATTCAGTTTAAATAAGTAGAAAAACAATTGGCAGTCATAGGAACTGCCGATAGAAGTGAAAACTTATAACTCAGAATTTGATAGCTTACCTTGGACACTACACGGGTGTAACCGGAGGGCGTGGCCTCGCCATCTTGGCATGGCCATCTAGAAATGCGTCAGCATTTCCCATTGGCTGATGCGTTTCTAGATTGCCAATAGCCATCGTCCCGAGTTTACCCGAAGCTTTCTTATCGTACCCGAGCGTGACGAATGAATTCAATTCACAGCCCACGAAAAATCTGTCTAGGCGCGCCTAAAGAAGTTTTCACTTCAAAAACAAACAAAAACTTCAACTTAGAAACGACCAGTCTACTGGTTAGCTTTACTTTTCCATTCCTAAAGTATATGAAAGTGACGCTGCTATCACCCTCACATTTCACATGGTAATTAACTGTTCACTGTTCATCCGGTGAAATGTTCTTGGAAGTAGGGTTTTAACATGCGTAAATTATGCTAAAATTGTTCTCAATTAGATAAAGGGTAGGATAAGGAGGATTTAATCATTGATAAGATGGCGCTTGACCGCCACTTCCCCTGATGTAAAACTACGATGCGGTCTACGATGGAGGTCTATTACCTAAAAAAAAATGAGTTTACTCTCGTTTTGTAGCTCAAAGCATACATTTCCAAAGGATAGTTCACTCTCATGGAAGTAAGGTTTGGAACTTAAGAACAGTTAAATTCCTGTATAAAATAGTAGCATACTCTCTGAAATGTCCACAAAATATTGGTAAACTAGCAATTTGCGATGATGTTCAACACACTTAATATCCATAGGAATATCTCTGGAACTACGCCGTCGTTGCCAACGAGCTTCTTGGCACGTCTCTCAACTGGTTCCGAGGTCTCTACTTAGTACTTATCTGACTAGTAACGAACACAGGAATAATTTTCAATAAAAGAAAATGTTAGGTACCTATATACAATCATAATTTTGCTTGGTACAAAATGAGCAACGTAGTATCATCGCACCTTAGATAAAATGCCAATTTTTGGTATCACAAAATTTTAGCTCCAGCTTTGATTTTTAAAAGCTGGCCAGTTATATGAAAGACGTAAAAATAGAAGCCAGATCAAAAGGACTGTTCTTTGCAGAGTGCAGATAATAATCATACATGCGCCTTTTCCTCAATCAACTTAGCCAGAGTGGCCCAATTCGGAGTTTACCTTCAGTGCCAACTGCCAAGCTCAGCGTTCGATCATACCCTTTCTCAGCATTGGGACTTGTTAGAAACTGGCTGGTGTATTAGATATGTAAATGAGTAAAATTATGTGAAAGACACCGGGTTTTAGCAGATCAAAATCACACTATTACCTTTTCACAAACCATAGGTAAAATTATCAATTTGCGTATGTGAATCAGTTCGAACAGCTGTTCGCTATTTATATTGTTAGCAAGATATAGCGTAACCAGTCACACACGGTCACAGGTAATTTATATTTTATTTGGTATGGTGTTAGATGATTACGCGCATTAACTTCCTAAGCACGTCCTGCAGGTACCATTGTGACTGCCATCGCATCACAAGTATAATTTTTAACAAATTTGTTACAAGATTTATTTGATTAGATTGGTTAAATTAAATCAACGTCAACCTTATTAATTCATCTACAGCACAAAACGTATCGTTGGTTTTGCCTTGAATTTTGATTATGCTCGAATAACTAACATTGCAAAATCCAATACTAATAAACGTATAGGATTTGTAGTTATGTAAAAGTTTGAACCATGTAAGTTTTTAACTTAAAAATTGTATAGTCTGTAAAATTTATTTCGATTCTATAGGGTACTGGATTAAAACATGTCTCATGAAACTCTTCTCAGCCTGATTCTCAGCTTTTATTTTCTAACTGTCACCTGCTGCCTCGTACTCCCATATTGTCTCAGGCTATCTGACGTTCGTCGATTCACGGTCTGCACTTCAGTAGGTACCTTGATTCACAACGAAATCGGAATGATCTCGACACGGAATCAAACCGCTCGGTGTTTGTCTTATCTGTTCAGAATGACAGGGACTAGGATTATTATTCTGCGTCGGAATCGTTACGTTTGCTTTTTAAATCAGCACCCAGATTGCGTCTTTTAATTAATATTGATAATACCAATTCTGTAGTTGACTGTACTATACCACCTAACATATGTCTGTTTACAACGTACTTGTGGTATTGCGAGTCGTCCTTATGAGCAATCCTCATGTTTTACGAGGCACACGCCTTATGCAACCTTTTAACTCGGCTGTGGGTTTTTACTCTACCTTGACTGCTTGACTCACTTTGCCCAGATTTAGGTTCAACGTTACGCTGCGCTGCACGCTCAATGACGTTTCGTAAATGTTGACACTTGAATTTTAACTTATTTCACAAAATACACAACTTTATCCCGCAAATAATTTTCGTCTTTCTTAAATTCTGTCCTGTGGCCATCCCATTCAAAAGATGTTCGTGATGATCAGATTCAGTTATAGAATTCTGGTCTATAAGATCTAGCTATCTTTAGCATAATAATCTAGATTTTGTAATCTATGTGTTCCAGATCAAATACGCTACGGTTCTGAGTGCGCTGATTGCTGTTTGCTTAGCGCAGTCACAGCGGTCTCAGGTTTCCGACACAGCTCTCGAAGAAGCTCTAAATGATAAAAGATTCATTCAGAGGCAGCTTAAGTGTGCGCTTGGCGAGGCTCCTTGTGACCCCATTGGGAAAAGATTAAAAAGTAAGTTCCTTGCAAAGTGATTTCTGTACACCTAATTAATTTAGTTTAAAATAATATTAGACAGAGCAACGACTGCCATGACAAAAGGATCGCTTTCTTTTCACCATAATTAACAACGTTAACTTATTTTTACTTTTAATAACCGCTATAATCCATGATCCACACAATCAGGCGTTTTCAAGATTCAAACACACCTATTTGCATCTTGAAAATTCCTCATTATCGAGTTAAAAACAGTATTTTTTATGAAAATTGGGATTTATCGTGATATAAAATTTGCTACCATCGTAAAAGTTGTTCAAATGAATGCATCCGTTTTTGAAGCGTTGTGTATAGTTTTGTATGAATAATTATAAAAGTGAGTCCGTCAACCATTAATTGATTTAAGTCTATGCTATGGACACCAATAAAAAGATGTCAGGTATTCATAAGAATCTTAAAATGTACTCGTACGTGCGTCATTTTACAGTTTAGTGAACCTTTGTAGTTGTAGCATGATTTTCTAATTTTTACTATTACTATAACTTGCCTTTATCAAATGCTTTAATGCTTATAAATGGTAGTACCGGGGTGACCGAGCTTGCTCGATTTAAACACTGAGTATACTTAGATGTAATAAAGAGCTCCCGAAGTAATAGATTTTCTCAAAAAAAAAGAAAGCAAGAAAAAGAACTTTAAAAAAAAAAGGTGTGTGCTTAAGACCACGCGGCAGAAGTGAAAACTTCATTAGGTGATTTTTGTATTAGGTAGGTATGTCGTATTATAATAAAATATTATGGATCGTATTAGTTGAATAAATGAGTAAAACAAGCCAGAAATTAGAGTAAATATTTATTGAAATTTTATTTATATACAAAGTAGCTGTTACCCGCGACTTAGTCCGCGCGAAATAAATACTAAGGTTACTCAGGCAGTACTTATTTGTAAACCCAGATTGTATACACATTTATGGTTAGTAAAAAAAGTGTCCATGTTCAAAAAGTTGTTGGCCGGGGCCGGCTTTTTAAAAGTTACTCCAACTTTGTATGCATTCACACGGTGCACCCCTATGATGCCCCTAACATTGTCCGCAAAAAGGTTGGTGAGTGTAATAGGATTTTTGTTACCGCCTTTTTCCTGTTCCGTCGATTCCACATACACTACACATTCTCCACTACGATTTTCTGGGAATAGTCTCCTTCTCTTATAAAGGGGTTTTCTAAATAGTTTGTAAGAAACATTTTCACTTGGATTTGGCTTCAATAGTTTTCTTTTTCTGGTCTGTTCGACGGGGTCATCCCCGTCGCTAGCGACGCTCATATTTATTTATATTATTGACTATATACACAAAACTAAATATTTACACGAAAGAAACGAAATATTTACACAGCAAAACTAATTAATTTGATTGTGAAAATTATAAAGCACCCGTCGTGTTTTCCCGCCCAAAGAAAAGTATTTTGGAGTTGGTAGCCGTCAGTGTTGCCACTATGATTTTGAGCTTGTCGCCAAATAGTTATGAAACAAAGTCGCCGGTTTTGATTGAATTATTAAGGGAATAACAGTCTGGAAGAACACATAAGCTTTTTCCTTCTCCAACCTTCTACACTACACTAGTATATTCCCCTTTGTCGGTAACACGTCGGCGTCGTCTAAATCCGCTAAAAGGTTTTAAAAATTCGCCAGTTTCAGCGACAAAGTCGCTAAAGTGTCAACACTGGTAACCGGTAGCGAGCAGCGAGAGAGAGAGAGAGAGTATCTATTGTCCCATGTCCTCCTCTAACAATTATCTTTCTCGGTCTGGCACGTTTGTTGACCACATTATCTTTCTCGCTCTAGCATCCCGAGCTTACCCGAAATTTCTTATCATATCCGAGCGTGATGATCACGTGATCATAAATCCATTTCACAGCCCACGAAAGTTCTGTCCATAGCGCGCCTAAAGAAGTTTTCACTTCAAAAAGAGAAGCCATCTGGATTCGAACCCGGGTCCTACTACTACATGACCGCACAACTCATCAACTGAGCATTATACTTTCGAACAGCGGTGCGAAATTTACCGTCGCTTTCTAATGTTAATGTAACAGTTTTTCATTGTCTAAAAACGCACATAAAATGCGTTTTTTTTAATGAAACCTAGCTAGATCAATTTATCGTCCCCGAAATCCCCTGCATACATTATTTCATGAAAATCGTTCGAGCCGTTTCCGAGATTCAGATTCTATTTATATAATCTATACTAATATTATAAAGCTGAAGAGTTTGTTTGTATGTTTGTTTATTTGTTTGAACGCAAGGATCTCTGGAACTACTGGTCGGAATTGAAAGATTCTTTCTTTGTAGGATAGTCCATTTATCGAGGAAGGCTATAGGGTATTTAACATTACGCTACTATCAACAGGAGCCGAGAATGAATGAAAAATGTAACAAAAACGGGGGAAAGATATTGCTTTTAGAGAGCGTTCGTTGCGTGACAGCATTTGTCATACGTTAAAGGTTGCGTCATTAGAACCTAAAGTAACCGAATTTGAACAAAATTTGAATTGGTACGACCAATTTTCGATAGATGGCGTAGCAACGCGCGCGCATTCAGCTAGTATACATATATACAAGAATTGCTCGTTTAAAGGTATAAGATATATTACTCGTATTTTTATTAGTAAAATAATGTAACACTTACCAATAGAATTGTTTATTACGGAATATTAAATATTATGTTATGGATAAATAATGGAGCAAGTCTCTTGGGTATTTTTCGATGATGTGTCATGCACGATATTCGCGGTTTGGGGACTCGCTCAACTATCTAGCCACGGTATATATTCCGTAAATAATAAAACTATGTAGTGTATTGAACCGTGATAAATATGTAACCATATATTAATATGGTTACATATTATGGTGGCTAGATAGTTGAGCGAGTCCCCAAACCGCGAATATCGTGCATGACATTGTTCATAATTGAACAATGTTAATCTTTAGAAAAAAATATTCTATTAATGATTATGGTTTTTCAGCACTGGCGCCACTGGTCCTACGTGGTGCGTGTCCACAATGTTCCCCACAAGAAACAAAACAGATACAGAAGACGCTGTCATACGTCCAACGCAACTTTCCTCAACAATGGGCAAAAATAGTACGCCAATACGCTGGATAAGATTTTTTGATTTATTTTGAAACCCTCGATTATAAAATTGGACTGTCACTGAGGCATTTTTGTAATGTTCATTTTCCAGGGGTATTATTAATTATGAATGTTTCTAATTATTTAACATTTTTTACAATCATCAAACACGTAGTATTAATTCTCAGATGAGGGAGTTATCAATTGTAATTCAGTTAATTAAGTTCAGTAAATTATTTGGATATTTTTAACAAGCTAAAAAAATGAAAGTCTTAATATATACTGATTTTAACTTAAAACTTACAATACAAACAGTTATAATTAAGTAGTTTGTGGAGATGTTTGTTTTAGCAAATTGTTAAATTTTTAGATTCATTGATAATTATCTTTTTGTAAAAACCAAAAACTCAAATAATTTCTAATGAATGCTCAGTTATTAAGAGGTACTTTAACGATCAATTCAATCTATTGTCTAAATTCTGACTTTTCTCAGTAACATCTTATTTGGTTTGGATGCTGCGTAACCATTGGGAACTAGTGAAGCGTTTTCAGAATGACAGATAAGTATAAAATCTGTGAGAAATAGTTTTTATTCAGGCGTTTTCAAGATGCAAAAGTACTTGTCAAATTTAGTTCTCGATTTCGCCCTAGGTGGCGCTACTGTTTAATTTGATATACATAATTATTTTACAAAATAATATACTGGCGCCATATTTGGCGAAATTGCCATCTATTAATATACTGTCTGTGTATAGGATTATTTCTATTTGCGTCAAAAAAAACTCCTCTTTACATCACATGTGGCGTTAACGTTTCATTCTACTAGAGAAATTTGAGAAATACACCCAAAAGTCAGTAATTGTATATAATTTTTTGGTGTCAAATTATTGACATTATGATATGTTTCTCTGAAAACGCCTGTTAAATTAATTAAGTTATTGTTATTTTCAACTTAACTACATTTTGTATGCTCAACCTTATTTATGTACTTGTAGTGGATATTGACTTATGTGTAAGAATTTTCATAGGTATGGTAATGATATGAGATTAAATAGTTTTAAATATTTAAAGAAGTTTTTTATTTATATATTTAACTGCCTGGATATACATATATAGGTTTTGTGGGCGATGTACAAATATGTGGAGACTACATATTTATGTGATTATACTTTAAGGCTTGTAAAGCTATGGACATATTTATGTATATTTATTTTGTATTGTCACACGATGATAACATGGATGTAGCGTATTTATATACAATTTTCACAGATTCAATGATTCGTCTGTGAATTTTGTTATTATAGAATCAGCAGACTGTTTAAAATCATGCGCAGTCAGTCTCGAGTTATTAAATGTGTTTTAGAGAGTGGTTTGTTTTTCATAAATGTAGATTCTTTTTAAGAGTGCGCCTAAAGCCAGGAAAAAATCAGATTTCACCCGCGCGACGCGTTTCTTAATGTGATGTACATAAAGTCGAGAATAGCATGACACAGTTTGGAGGAAAAATCAATATTTAATCAGGAGTCCATTTTTTACCAAGTTTTATTTAATTACTCAATAACTAAACATAAATTTAAAAAAGTGTTCGGTTACTTTACTAGAACGTACAAATAGGAATTTTATTACCAAAAAATAATGTGGGGTCATCGCTGATAATTTCGAGTACTCGAATTAAAACGGGTTTTTTCGGTGTCATTTTTATTTTTTTATTGTAAAAAATTCTGATCTGTTTTTAAAATTCTATTCGGTTATTGTGCTTCTTCTTGATTGTACCCACAGGTCAATATTTTTTTTGTCATAGTTTTTAGTTTCTTAACTTCAGTGAGCGGCGTTGAAAATGTCCTTTTTTCGTTTTCTGGCTTTAGGCGCCCCCTTAATACTAGTAGTCTACCCAACAAGTGATTCTTAGGTCAACATTTTTTCGCCTTCTCTTCGATTCGATTCGATTGAGGTGTCATTCGATTCGGAATTGAATCTAGATATTTTTTTAGAGAATTCGAAGCCCGCTCGCAAAAATTGCAATAGTTATAAACAATTTAGTGAAAATAAAAAATAGTGTTTCGGTATTTGCCAATATGTCTAAAACTATTTAAGATACTTCCAATAAAAAAAAGACTAAAAAAGAAAGGGATATTTACTAAAAAAAAGTCTACTTCCGGAACTGTTGAATCAATATTTATAACTTTTCCAGAGGATTGAAAGTACGCCCGAAAACGGCTGCCCCAGCTTACACCCCTTCGGACCTTGACTGAATAAACATTATTTAAACTTATTGAATATGAAAATAAAAAAATTGCACATTACACATTGAAAAATACATTTTTATAACATTAGTATTGGCCCGTTATTTTATGATCAAAAGCTACTTAAAATGATTATATTTCATAACAGTTATCTGTTATCTTCTATTGTTTTTAAAAAAATGTTATACACAAATGCATTGTTCATAAAGGATAACTTATTGAAAATTCCCGAAAAAATACTTTTAAACTACGGATTATTGTTTATTGATCTATCTTATAGCCGCCTGAATTTTTGCAATTTTTTATTTTCATATGCAATAAGTTTCAATAATGTTTATTCAGTCAAGGTCCGAAGGGGTGTAAGCTGGGGCAACCGTTTTCGGGCGTACTTTCAATCCTCTGGAAAAGTTATAAATATTGGTTATACAGTTCCGGAAGTGGGGACTTTTTTTTAGTAAATATCCCTTTCTTTTATAGTCTTTTTTTTAAATTGGAAGTATCTTAAATAGTTTTAGATATATTGGCAAATACCGAAACACTATTTTTTATTTTCACAAAATTGTTTATAACTATTGCAATTTTTGCGAGTGGGCTTCGAATTTTCTTAAAAACTATCTAGATTCAATTCCGAATCGAATGACAACTCAATCATAATGATAGGAGAAGGCGAAAAAAAATTGAACTAAAATACACTTGTTGACTAGACTATACTATCGCAGTAGAACAAGTTATTTTTTGAAGTAAAAACTCATTTTGGTTCACCGCACACAGATTGTTTCGTTGACTGTAAGTGAAGCTGACTTGTTAAGCTCTGAAGTGAAAGGATCGTTCAGGTAAACTCGAGACCACCGGGTGCCGGGTGTACCCGAGCGAGAACACTTTTCCGTACATATCTTAGGTACTATCTATAACTTAAGCTGATCCGTTCTTCTTTTGGCGCGCCACAGACAGATTTTGTCGTGGCCTGTAAATTGAATTATAGCGTCACGCTCATGAATGATATGAAAACTTCGGGTAAATTCGGGAGGGACCTGGCGCCGGGCGTGGCCTGGTCATCATGGCATGGCCATCTAGAAATGCGTCAGCATTTCCCATTGGCTCGCGCATTTCTAGATGGCCAATGGCCATGGTCCCGAGTTTACCCGAAGATTTCTTATCATACCTGAGCGTGACGCTAGAATTCAATTCACACCCCACGAAAAATAGGTCTGGGCGCGCCAAAAGAAGTTTTCACTTCACACTTTTTTGAAAGGTCAATATTCTGCGTAAATATATTTAAAAAAAAAAGATAAAATTATAAAAATGTTTATTCCTACTTGTATGTTTTTAAATGTTGTATAATTATTTATATGTATATTTGTGTGTTACGAAAGTTACGTTAGTTAAGTTAAGTAAGTTACGTTAGTTGAAGTTACGGCTGATCTAGTCAGGAGAACGGCGCCTGCCGAACCGGAGACCCCGGGTTCAAACCCTAGGCCCACCATTGTCTTTTCGAAGTCATGTGCGTAATGCCGCTAACTTAAAATGGTGAAGGAAAACATCGTGAGGAAACCGACATGTACCTAGAATCTTTCGAAAGTCATGTGTCATCCACCAACCCGCACTGGGCCAGCGTAGTGGATTATGGCCAGTATGGCCTTAACTCTCTCCTTGCGAGAGAAGGCCCCAAGTTCCAGCAGTGGTGTTAGTAGTGGTATGACTCTTAGCAGAGTCCGCCTGAGGAAGTACCACATCTTTGCCAAATATTCTACCGCCAAGCAGTAATGTGTGAACATTACTGTGTTCCGGTTTGCAGGGCAATGATTCCAGAGAAATTACAGGGCTTAGAGACATAATATCTTAGATCTCTGGGTAACGAGCGCAGTACAGTGCTAGGTAATGATTTGGATTATCATGTTCCAATAGCTGCGTGTTACTGTGCTGTTATGTGGCAGGTATGTTTCTTACCATCAGGCACATGACCTGTTCGTCTCGTCACTCTATGCTATAAAAAAAAAAAGTGGGAACGTTTAGTGGGCTGTTCATGATGAGTATATGTGTGTCACAAAATTGTAGCGTTTCCGAAAACGGGGAAAACACTCACACCAAAAACTAAATCAAAAGTGTAATCACAATGAAACCCCTCCCCATTTTCAAAGAAAAAGTCTAATCTAAATTATTTGTGATAATTTAAAATTTTGGAGGTTTCGTAAACAAATCAATTATTTATTTTAGATGCATAAATTATAATTTTCTTCTTAGCTCAGCTGATTAGTTTGGTATGTCTACCTTCTATAAAAAACCTTAATTGAAGGAATTTCATACGAAAACAATTTTTCTTCTTACCTTTTGTGTTAAATTCTTAAAATATTGGGAATACAAATAGCCAATTAAGTTGATAATGTAATAAAAAACCGTTACTGATCACAATCCATTTTCAGTAAATTAATATCTTTAGAAGTCCCGATACACTAGACACCCACTGAGCCAAAGTAGAAGGAAAATTGAAAGATATAAATAGCAACACTGATACGACAATATTTTATCCTCAGACTGTCAGACTCAGTGATTACTTACTCTGTGGTCAGACTAAGCAAAGAGATACTCTCTGGCTCTCTGGGCTGAAGGACTAGTATCCATAGCCAAGAATAAATTAAAAAAAAATATAATTCGAATAAAATGCGTACATGGATAAAGTATTTACTTGTATTTAAAATTTATTTTAACTAAAATAATAATTAAAAAACTAATCTCCGAATAACCCACCTCTAACTGCTCCCGGCGCAAAAGTGCCCATTATGCTCGCCGCGTTCCCACGCTGAATGGCAATGGCCAACCTTTGCTCCAGGAAAGCACCAGAGCGGGAGTCACCCGTATTCTCCCTGAGCCTGCGCCCCAATTCTGAGAGGAACCCTTTAGCCTCTGCGCCTCAACAACCCAAGGTCTCCACGGTCTCCATGGATAAAGTAGTTTATTATTTATTACAGTAGGTCGGGTTTTCGCAAATTGAATGAACTGAGTCCCATTATGCCTAACGCTTTTGACAACTAAGTGAAAGACCCACAAGCGTCGTTTTATTCGTTATACGTCGCGTCGTCGTTTTATTGAACCATATCTTTTTGTCTCGTCGGAAAACGCCTCGTTAATATTCTACCATATGCGTAAGTGCGAAATAGGGATGGTCCCGATGGTCCACCGAAAGGTGCACCGTTTCTCTATCTGTGGTCTTCATTTAAAAGTGGCAGCATTTATTTCCGCTTTCATGTTTTAGTAGTCTGTGGTACAGAAGAAAAATAGGTTTGTCTATGTCGCCACATCTTGAATAATGGCAACACAGTGACGTTGGTTTTGAGATGTTGGTACGTGCTGACGCTACGAAGAATGCAATATCCGATGACCTATTCGTGATCAGTCGTGGTCTTTAAAATTTATATTCTTATTGTGAAAAGATTTGGTGTAAAATTACATTTCAGGAGACTTTAAAAATAATTATAAAATTTTACAATGTGAAGTTTTTACGTTAACACGTCTAATTAATTTTGAAATTGTTCCGGGTTGCCAACTGCATTGAGATAAAAGTAAATTATATCGTACGCAATCGGTGATATTTACAAATTGTTATTTTGCCACTGTTTTGACAATTATTGGCTGAAATATTACAAAAACTTCTTATTCGAAGTAGTGTTACCGGTGCAATTTCAGAATCTATCAGAACTATGTGTTGACCTACAGAAAATGTTATGGTAACGTCCACTCGGCGTTCGTACAGTAACTTCTTGACAAAATATGGTCGTGTGTTTTGTCTGAACAGCTAGTGGTGATGTGTGAACAGACTGAAATTGATTATTTGGATGGAGAAGTGGTATGGGTGAAGTTGGGCTCCTGCTGGTGGCCCGGCGAGGTAGTCGGCAAGGAGAAGCTTCCGCCAGATGTCCTGCCTTCATTTCGAAAGCCCCCCATAGCCTGTGTGAAGTTCTTTCAGGAGGACGCATAGTAAGTATATAAGTTCGAGGCTCTGGAATAAGATACGATTATGTAGTACCAGTCTCTAACAATCAAATAACCCCATTTCTTTGTTCTGAATGTTATTTTGAGTACTATTTACAAAATTTCATGACAAGGATATTGAGGTTCACAGTTTGGGAGACTTTATTCTAAGACTAATTCATAAGGGAGTTTAGGAAAGTAAAAATACCATACTTTTGTAGTGCTGGTTTTGTGGTATTAGGAAAACTCATCTCAAGCCTATGTATTATCTAGTTTTATTGGTAGTCTGGAGTGGAATCCTAATTTCGTTTTTGGTTAGATTATAATTTGTTGTGATTTATGCCTTGTTGGGTTTAATTTAAATTTTAAAAAGGTACATGGACAAGTCGAAAACTACCGTTAGATTGATGCAAATGTTGATAACATCCAAAACTGTTGAAACACTTATTATACTGTAACATAATCATTCCCTATCACAGCACAGGGGTCTTAAAACTGTCTTAATGTAAATATCTTCTAATAAATAATAATCTATAAAGAAGTTGTTTCAATGTCATTACAATATTCAAAAAGGTCATATTTTTAGGTCCATTTAGAACCTTGTTTGCCTAAGTGTATGCTGAAAAATTTTGTTTTGATACAAACTTATGAATACTACTTGTCATGCTACTGGTATATTTTTTATACCATTCAGGTTTCGCCGAAACCGGTCTACCAGGAATATTCTAGCATACATAACTCACATCTGCAGTAACACTATCGAGAAACACAGGGAAACCAAGGATATTTCTAAGGTTTTCAACATGGTTTGGCACGATAGCCTTATAAGCAAGATTTCTGCTTATGGTTTGTCTCCTGGTTTATCTTTTTGTGGGATCAATCCATATGATGGCTCATTGATGGCTCCATGTTGTAAGAAGTCACATATCTAGCGCGAGAGCCGGTGGACAACAAACTCGGGCACTGAGAGAGAGTATGACCGAGCATCTGAACTTGGCTCTTGTGACAGTCTTTGAAAGACCTGGGGGTGCGTCCTGATAGTTAGCCTAAGGCGGTAGGAACTCCTAATCAGTCGCTGTCAATATGCCTATCATATAAATAAATCAATATGCCAGCAAACTTGTTGAAATATAGTAGTAGTAATTGTCCTAGCAAGTTACTAAAGCTATCAAAGCATGTTAATGTAGTTCTATTACTACTTGTACCTTAAAACCACATCTAAATCTCAATCCTGTCGGGTTTCAAATGAAAAAAAGTTATGGCTGGCTGGCCTCGTGTCTTAGTTGGTAGTGGCATAGTCTGCTAGTGAAGCTGTGGGTTGTGGATTCAAACCCGAATACAAATATTATTAATTAAACTCGCACTTTATCACTGGTGATTTAGGAACATTACTTTTTGTTTTTATAGTTGAGAGGGACAGGACTAACAGAACATGTATTGTGTCTGTGAGCTCATGCCCTGTTACTCCACACATGCCAATAACAGCGCAATGTCACACAGCTATTGGAACATGACGAGTATAAATAATTACCTGGCACTATACTGTGCTCGCCCCGAGATATAATATGGTTATTTATCTCTATGTGCGCACAAGCAGAATTCCTCCAATCTCTGTTCCGGATGTCTGTCGCAACCTTAACAGGATGCTTGCCTTCTGGGACAGCTTGGGCTGGCTGGAGTAAAGGGAAGTATGAGTCACACACAATGGCCCAATAAAGAGGCTAGGTGCGGATAAGGCCCTGCTAAACTAACTATCTCTATGCGCAGTAATTTCTCTGGAAACATTGAACTTTGCACATTACTGGCTTAGCAGTAATATAACTGGCACTCAGGTAGACTCTGGGAAGACAATAAATACCTTATTACTTATTACCCTACAAACCTTCCATATAATTTTTTTATGCAAAATATTTTATCTAGACTGACTGGTAGCCCCCGTGGTAGTAGTAAGGTGGTGAAACAAATAGTATGTTGAACTAATACTTGTATAACATCATACTTCCCTACCTAATCAGTCCCATTTTATGAAATACAGTAAAGTTGGTGGATATTTGTAGTAGTAGGACTCTTGGCAGAGTCTGCCTGGGGAAGTACCACACCTTTGCCAGTTATTCTATCGCCAAGCAGTAATGTGCATGCATTACTGTGTTCCGCTTTGAAGGACAATGTTCCAGAGAAATTACTGGGTTTCGAGATATACCATCTTAGATCTCTGGGTGACGAGCGCAGTGCAGTACTAGGTAATGATTTGGAGTTACTGCGACTGCGAGTTACTGTGCTGTTATGTGATGCTTGCCATCAGGCACATGCCCTGCTCGTCTCGTCACTCCGTATTTATAAAAAAAAAAATATTGCCTCAAACATATTTATTTGAAAAAAGAAAAAAACTAATGGGTTCATTTAACCCGCTACTTACCAGCCAGGTTGCATCTCCTTGTTGGGGTATAATTAGCAGAGCTATTTGACAAGTTTTCAGCTTGCTTCAAATACCTACCCAAAATTTGGTGCCTACTCTCGGAATAATATAGTAATAGTAGTGGCCTTATTGCTAAAAGCTGCAAACGTGTACTTGTTATGCGTCTGGGTGATTCTATGTAAAATAAGTATGTATTTACAAGTATAATAGGTGTTATACGGGCTATCTGGCTTCAATAGTTACAGGCTTAGTTTAGAGTCAGACTGAACTGTGTGAAATGTCCACCAATATTTATTTATTTAAAACATTTTTTAATTTTTTTGTTTCAGTGAATATGTGAAGAATATCAACAACATTTATAAGTACAACTGTAGTCGTAAAAATGAATTCATCAACAAAGGACTGTGTAAGTTTTTTCAATACTCAATAAAGTAATTTTTAGTAAATTTTATCCAAAAAGTTCATGAATCATCATCATCATCAGCCGCAAGAAGTCCACTACTGGACATAGGCCTACCCCATAGATTTCCACATCGAACGGTCCTGCGCAACCTGCATCCAGCGGTTTCCAGCGACCTTTCTGAGGTCATCTGTCCATCTAGCAGGAGGCCGTCCAACACTGCGTCTTCCGGTTCGTGGTCGCCACTCGAGAACTTTTCTTCCCCATCGGTTGTCAGTTCTGCAAGCGATGTGGCCTGCCCATTGCCACTTCAGCTTAGCTACTCTTCAAGCTTTGTCGGCTACTTTCGTTCTTCTGCGTATATCCTCAGTAATGAGGATATTCGCAAAAAAAAAGGATTCTGTCGCGTAAAGAGACTCTGAGCATCTCTCCATAGCTCGCTGTGTGACTTTGAGCTTTGTTATGAGGCCCACAGTTGAGGACCTTGTCTCAGTTCCATAAGCCATCACTGGCCACACGCAATGTTTAAAGACTTTCGTCTTCAGGCATTGGGGTATTTTGGACTCCAAGATGTGCCGTAGTTTCCCGAACGCTGCCCATTCAAGTCAAGAGTGACGTCACGGACTGCAACGGTGCGATGTCAGCTTGGTCATTTTTTAAACTTTAAAAATATAAATAGTTGGAAGATTTGTTTGTGCATAGTGTTATTTTGTACAAAATAGCGAAAACTACTTGTGGAAGTGTTTGTGTGCCGTGGATATATACGTGTGATGAGTTTTTTATGATAAACTTGTGTTTACTGCGAAACTACGATTGTCACTTTTTATGCATCTAAAGAGGGTACTTTTTTGTTTACCTCAGACACTTATCGTTTTGTGTTTACCATAATATTTGCATACATTCTCTTCATCAGTAAACATAACTGTGAAACGGTTGGTTTCAATTTGTGTGATTGCAATTAACTTTTGTAAACGATGGCACGAAAATGCATTGGGTGCGGCCGATATGCAAACGCCGTGGATGGCGCGACATGTACAAGATGTTCGAATATGTACCATAAAGCTTGTGTTAACATTCCTGCCGGTGCTAAGGTCGTGTCTAATTGGCTGTGCCCGGGATGTAAGGCGCAGACCCCGAAGAAGGATAATTCCGAGGACGCAGTCCGCGGGGAGCGAGCCGATTACTCTGTCGCACTGGACGGCCCGACGCCGGCCGCGCCCGCGCCGGCGCCCCCGTGCGCGGCCGAGACAGAATCCATGTCCACCGAGCTACTCAGGGAAATCAAATCGATGCGGCTCGATATGGAATCATTTAGAGCCGAGTTTCGTGCTCTTCGTGATGGTCTCGGTGCGTTTCAAGTCGTGGTCGAGGAGTTGGGTGGTCGGATGGACGCGATGGACGCTCGTTTAAGCGTCCTTGAAACTCGTTTTGCGGTTTTGGAAGAGAGGCCAGAGTCGGATGAGAGCGCTCTGCGTTCGACCGTCGAGGAGCTGAGAGCACAGATAAATGAGCAAGACCAGATCGCACTTTGTAATGATCTCGAAATCACCGGTATTCCCGAGGAGAACGGCGAGAACTTGGTACATTTGGTAAGCGTCGTGGCGACGAAGCTGGGTGTGTCTTTTGACGAGCGGGACCTGGTGTCGGTCCATCGAGCTGGACCACGGCGCGCGCCGGCCGGCTCGCCGGGCCCCGGGCCGGGCGCGCCGGGCCGGCCGCGCGCCGTGCTGCTGCGCCTGGCGCGGCGCTGCACGCGGGACGCGCTCCTCCGCGGCGCACGCGTGCGGCGCGGCGCCACCACGGCCGACATGGGGCTCGCCTCCGCCCCCTCCGCTTTCTATGTGAACGAGCGCCTCACCAAACATAATAGAACTACGTTTTACAAGGCGCGAGAGGAAGCCCGTTCACACGAGTGGAAATACGTGTGGACGAGAGACGGCCGTGTGTTCGTCCGGCGGCTTGCCGGCGGGCAGGTTTTTCGCGTACGCTCGTCGGAAGATTTGAAGAAGATCTTCGGCGACCTCTCACCGTAAACGTTATGAATTCTGTGTGTTTTTGTTTGTATAAAATGTATGTAATATGTACCACTTTGCAGAAAGAAGTATTGCTACGGGCTCGTGCGTTTTATCGGATATGTAGTTTTGCACCCGTGAATAATGTTAATACAGATGATTTAGATGACTGGCTGATGAACTCTTTTTTCAAATCCGATTTATTTGTTTGTTTAAATGGTTCCTAAAAATTTCAAGGTGGGTTTGTACAATGCAGGTTCCCTCGGTACTAACCACGACAGTATTGTAGCGTCTGTAACTCGCAGCGGTGTAGATATTTTAGCTATAAACGAGACCTGGCTCCGCGAAGGCGAAGCGCGCGCTCCCGTCATCCCCGGCTACCGGCTGCGGCACCGGGCGCGGCCGGCCGGCGCGCGCGCGCGCGGCGGCGGCGTCGGCTTCTACGTGCGGTGCGGCGTGCCGGCGCGCGCGCGGGCGCACCCCGCCGACCCGGCGCATGCCGCCGTCGAGCAGATGTGGCTCACGGTTAATATCAACGGAAAGCGGATCTTGATCGGCACCGGCTATAGACCAAGTTGGATGAGTGTCGATTTATTTTTTGATGCAATCACCGATACTATTAGCTCGAATCCTCAATACGACAATGTGATACTTTTAGGAGATTTTAATATTAATTTATTAAATACGAATGATAACCTCACCGTCAGATTTAAAATATTCTTATCCTGTTTGGACTTACGACAGGTGGTCACCGAACCGACACACTTTACCAATACTAGTCAAACGTTACTGGATGTTATTTGCACAGACCTTCGTACAAATAAAATAACGTCAGAACTTGTCGGCACGTTTTTGGGACATTGTTTAGTTGTATGCGAGGTTAATGTCAAGCGTACGAAGGCGATTCCCCAGATCCTAACCTTTAGGCCTACAAATAAAATATCGTGTAATGACCGATTTGATGAGGACTTGCGTCGCATTCGATGGGATATTTTTTCCAAATTTTCTGATGTCAATGACATGGTGAGCGCATTTAACTGCAGCGTAGTGACCGTGTTCGATCGCTACGCGCCTGTGAAGTCGGTGGTTGTCAGAGAACGCTCTCACCCCTGGATCACAGACACAATAAAAACTATGATGAGGTTACGCGACGAAGCTGCTACGGCCTATCATAAAAATAAAAGCGAGAGTAAAAAAAAGTACTACAAAAGTTTAAAAAATATTGTCAATAAAGCACTTTATCAAGAAAAGTCTATATATTTTAAAAATAACATTAATAACAATATTCGAAACCCCAAAAGTCTTTGGAAAAACCTGAGAAATACGTTATTGCCTAGAAATGATACAGAGTTGCCTTCTTTTTTTGACAATCCGAACATTATTAATACTCACTTCCTAAACGTACCCGGGTCCTCGGTAACTTCGATATCAGATTTAACATTTTTTGAGTATCATAAGTTTAACAATTCTACGTTTCATTTAGAAAAAATTAGTCTGGAAAGATTATATAAAATAATTAAAACTTTAAAATCCAATGCAGAGGGATGCGATGGAATTAATCTAAACATGATATTACTGACATTTCCTCATAGCATTGATAACATACTAGCATTGGTGAACGCCTCTATTGAGACCAGTACGTTCCCGGATGACTGGAAGCACGCTATTGTAAGACCTCTTCCTAAAAATCCTAATCCAGTCGAGCTGAAGGATCTCAGACCCATAAGTATTTTACCGTGCATGTCTAAAATACTAGAGAAGGCCGTATGTATGCAGTTGACTGAGTATTTAGAGAGAAATAACATCCTACCTGAAGCACAGTCGGGCTTCAGAAAAGGTCGTAGCACTACGACAGCCTTACTTGATGTTACTGACAACATACTCTGCGCTCAGGATAAAGGTATGTGCACAGTATTGGTTTTGCTAGATTATTCTAGGGCATTTGACTCATTAAATATCGCTCTCCTTCTTTCTAAATTAAATTACTATGGGTTTGATCATAAAACCATAAAATGGTTCGATAGTTATCTATCAAATCGTTCTCAATCTGTGAAAATTTGTCGCGTTGATGGTTCGTCGTTGTTGTCTGACAGGTTGCCTGTGAATCGAGGTGTTCCACAAGGTTCAATTTTGGGTCCAGTTATATTTATGTTGTCTTCAGCTGACATTATCACACAGATTAAACATTGTAAAGTACATATTTATGCAGATGACATTCAGATATATATCTCATGTAAGCCGGAATACATCGACGGTGCTATAGATAAGCTTAATAAAGATCTGGAGAGAATAGCGACTTGGTCCTCTAATAGCGGTCTCAGTGCCAATCCAACTAAGACTAAATATTTAATCTTTGGCACTAGAAATCAGCTTGATAAGCTTAATCCAACACTAAACGTTACGTTTTTGAAGGAGCCCATTGAGCGAGTGTACGAGGCAAGGAATCTTGGCTTGGTTATGGATTCTCAATTGCGATTTGGCAAGCATGTAGCTGATTGTGTTAAAACTTGTTTTTATAAATTGAAATGCTTATACAAAATTAGACCATTTTTAAAGGAAGATTTACGAATGCAACTTGCGGAGTCACTGATCCTTTCAAAATTGAATTACTTGGACACTGTGATTGGGCCGCGTATTGTATACAAAACAAAAAAACTAATACAAAGAGTTCAAAATGCTTGTGCACGTTTTTGTTTCGATATACCATTCCGATCACACGTGACTCCATTTTTAAACAAAAATAAGCTTTTGAAAGTGATGCACCGCCGCAAGTTGCATTTGGCCTGCTTAATGTTTGGAGTTATGAAGTATAAATGTCCTAAATATTTATACGACAAGCTGTCGTGGAAAAAAAGTGATAGGCCTCTTCGCCAGTGTACCACGCAGCTTTCGATGGAGCGGCATGGGTCTGCCGCGTTTAGGGGCAGTTTCCGTTACGCTGCGACGAAATGCTGGAATAACATTCCTCCGCCAATAAGGAACCTGCAAAGTCTGTATTGTTTTAAGTTACACCTTAAAGAATTTCTTTTTAAACATCAAAAGGGAGAAGAGGAACTGAAAAACGATACGAGTGTAATTTAGGGACGGTTTGTTTATTAAATTTATGTGATAAAAAAATCACTAGATAGGTAAGAAGTATTATTTTTTATTTAAAATTATTTATGTTCATCAGCTTGTCACAGTTATAGCTAGTTACTTGGTTGTAGAAGGTCGGAAAAGTGTACTCGTCGATTTATATGTACCTCTATATATAAATGTATATATTGGGTTGAGATGTCTATTTAAGTTTGGATTTACGTATGGTTTGTAATATGTACTTATTATTGTGAAGTAGCCTGGTTACATTTATTATGTGCGTGCTGTGTAGTGTGTGTCGTCATTCGCCGGCACCAGCGGAAGATCAGCGCCGGTTGGAAACGATCGGCATTATGCTGAGCTGGGGCCGGATTGTGACAAAAATGTGTAAATATAGATTATATGTAATGTGACCCAACTCTGAGGCCAGTGTTCGGGATTGAGGCTGGCAGTTGTATTTATTATTTGTTGTCATAAATATCAGTAGTTAGAAGAGAAAATGACTGCATAGGTCTTAGTTTTGAACCGTGTCTTCAGAGTGGGGTCCAACAATAATTTTAATACTAGATTAAGTTTTTGTCTCAATAAATATTTTGTCATTTGTCATTTGTCATTTGTCAAGTTGGATCCTTCGCTGGACCTCTTTGTCGAAATTCCAAATCATCTACCTGATTGGATATTTTTACCCAGGTAGTAGTATTTGTCAACAACTTCGAGTGGTATTCCCCACAATAACCGGTACAGATGAGACATGAACATTTGACATGACCTTCGTTTTGTTCATATTCATCCTCAAACCTACCTGTTGGGATACTCTACTGAGGTCCCTGAGCATAGCACCGAGGTCCTCCAGCGACTCCGCCACAATTACTATGTCGTCGGCAAACCGAAGGCGAGTGATGCATTCGCCGTTGATATTGATGCCACATCCGTTCCAGTCCAGTAGCTTAAAAACATCTTCAAGTGCGGCAGTGAACAGTTTCGGAGTTATAACATCTCCCTGCCTCACCCCTTTCTGTAGCCATTCTTCATGAATAATTCTTCTTGGTTCATGAATAATATTTTAGTTCTTGTGGTCTTTGATACTGAGCAAATAGCTTTATATGCACATATTTATTCTGAGACTGCTAGTATCTTTGACACTCGTATTGCCTGCTGCAATATTGTTTTTAACCGAGTTCAAACGGGACAATTTTATCAATTCGGCCGTTTTTGTTAAATATGTGATCTGATTATTTGTGATTATTTTTTAGTTTGATGCAGAATATTTACCATTTATTCCCAGAGAAATCTTGTTCTTTTTATTTTATGAACGTTTTTATAAAAATCTTTGTTTGTCTGGATGATGTAACTATAGTTTGTGTTCAGCTTTTTAGAAATTTTCATTGGGCTGATTAAATATGATTACTAGCAGCGTCCGCGTAGTTCCCGATATTTGTGTGATAAAAAGTAGCCTATATGTAATCTTTTATCAGCAATAAAACATCATGTTGTAATCTAGGAAAAACCTACTGTAATCAACAGAACAACCTATTACAGGCACTAAAAATTTAAAGAGACGAACTTCTTAGCATTCCATGGATTCACCGTGCGGGTGCCGAAATGCCGAGTAGATCCCGAGACTTGTGACACAGGTGTAGGTTTAAGGGGCCCCTTTCCGACGTACATCAATACTCACCTTCACTAGTCGTGTTTCTCTCCCTGCCCAGCCAAATCTGATATGAACCTACTAGTTAGGCGTTCGATACTCGTTCTAGTATAGGTATAGAACTTACTGCACTTCTGGACAAGCCAAGGTCTTTCAGCAGGTTATAGAGAGATTTTGCTGGTATACCTCTCGCTCCTACTTCTACAGCGTATAAATTAACTACATAGACGTTTTTTGTTAAAATTCATTTAGAAGGTCGTAATACTTATTTTGTTTCATTGCGTGGTCATTAGGTGTATTATTTTCCCACGTTACAGTAAGTTCTACAAGGACCATGCGTTTCATAGCTCTAGAAAAAAGGAAAATGTCCGGTCTGGATGACGAAACATCCACATCCTCTGGGATTTTGTAGTGCTTTTCATACATGTCCATTAAAATAGTCCAAGGTTAATTTGTCTTTTGTTTGTCGTCAATCCTTTTTGGGCTATAGCTACTGAAAGGCTTATGGCTTTACGTATGATTTCAAGTACTCTGTCATGGCACTGTGAGTAATGACCCTTATTAAGGAGCACCTTGCATCCCACCAATATGTGCCTTGCTGTACATATCACCTCTCCACAAGCATTTTTCAGAGGCTTTTCTCCACCTTACCAAGTGACTCTGGGCAGGGAGTGTCATTTGGAAAGCATTTAGATAAAATTTTAATAAGGCAGGAGACCAGTCATAGAGAAAGTCACTTCAGAGCTAATGGGATACAAAACTCAGCTATGGTTAACCACTCTCTTTGCATTTCTAAATTCATATCGTGCCCTTCGTAACCGTCATTTTCGTCTTGTTGTAGAAAGGTTTTTACTATGTCTCTCGTCTTCCCTTTTCATTATCGCACCCAACCCAGCTGTATTTACTTGTGCACCTCCCATAAATTGTTTATGGAATTGAAGTCTAGATTCAAGGTCTGAACTATTGTCTTTTGGGAGAGATGTAATTAATTTGTCTCCCGACTTTCCCAAAACATGCGTTTTTGCAAAGGTCTTAGGTGTTTCTAGAGTTTGGACGGTTTCTTTAGTTTCAGCCTAAAACTATTGTTTTTCCTAAAGAGAATAGAGGGATCTGCCGGATGTGCTAATCCCGTAATCCGAAACATGACTTCAAAATCTTTATGGCATTAGCATCTAGCTTTGCCAGGACGGTTTTAACGATGTCATATACTAGGAAAGGCCAAGTGAGACGTGATGTGAGATAGGTGTTGTATATCCATGCTTTTTTAATATTCCTGATAGGCTGTTGGTCTACCTTATTGAGGTTGTTCATTTTTTCAACAACTATTTCTAATGATGGTGTACGTCCTTTGCAATCTATCTTTCTACCAAGAAATTTGAGAAGCACTGCCTCTGCAATTGTGGTAACTCGCTACTGGTGCTATATATGTTTAAAAACACTGACTTCAAAGTCACAAATATAGGCACTCAAAAGTGAATAATACATTAATTGTTATAAGCGCCACCCACTTATCTATTTTAAGTTAGGTCAGGCCAGTTCAAATAAGTAGTCGATAGCTAGTTTGTAGTTACTAGGTTGTAATTTTATATTAGAAACTAGCTATTTACCCGCGACTTCGACTGCGTAGAATTTAAGATGGCTTATTCCACAAATCCCCTTAGATTTTCTCTTGCCAGAGGAATTGTGGAATTTTTGTCCATTAATCCCCTGTGGTATTTTGGTAGGAGATTTATGGACAAAAATTCTACAAATCCCCTTTTGTGGATTTTTTATCCATAAATCCCCTGATCATCCTGTGATACATATATTGGAAGGAGATTTTTGGAAAAAATTCCACAAATCCCCTTTTGTATTGCTGGCAGGGGCTTTTTGAACTAAAAGTCTAAAGCAAATAAATGTGTATAAATAATCAATAATACTCATTTTAATAAGTCTTAATTTTTTAAATTCTTTAATCAACTGTCTTCATTTAACAACTTCAAAAAAGGACGAGGTTCTCAATTTGATTGTATGTTTTCTTTTTGTAGTAATCTGAGACTAGGAAGTTATTTTTAAAACTTCTAATGTTTAAATATGATTTCTGTGAATGTATAAGAATATATATCCTATATAACTAATAACTATAACTAATATTATAAATGTCAATGTATGGATGTTTGGTTGTTTGTTGCTCAATCACGTTCTAACGTGTGTACGGATCGGGCTGAAATTTGGAACACAGATTATTATAGTCTGGAAGAACACATAAGCTACTTTTTATCCCGGAGAAACGACGGGAACGGGAACTACGCGGGTAACACAGCGGGGCGCTGCTAGTATTTTATTTTTTTGTAGTGGTAGGACTCTTAGCAGAGTCTGCCTGGGGAAGTACCTCACACCTTTGCCAGTTATTCTAACGCCAAGCAGTAATGTGCAAACATTACTGTTTTCTGGTTTGAAGGGCAATGTTTCCAGAGAAATTACAAGGCTTAGAGATATAACAACTTAGATCTCTGGGTGACGAGCGCAGTATGGTGCTAGGTAATGATTTGGGCTCTTCATGTTCCAATAGCTGCGTGTCACTGTGCTGTTATGTGGTAGGCATGTTGCTTACCATCAGGCACATGTCCTGCTAGTCTCGTTACTCTTTATTTAAAAATTTAATAAATCGATTTTATCTTAAAATATTATGACAGAGTCCGATATAGTTGGGGAGCTCAAGCGGGGATTTCGGGATTCCAGCACGGTAAATTAATGTACAGGTACCTTGTACCTTACAGGTACATATTTATATCTTGTACCCGGTTAAGTATCTCAACCAAATATGAGCCCCATAAATATATACAATAAAGAAAAAAAAATGTTCATCAGGAATTGTAAAGTAGTGTGAGTTAATTACATGCTAAAAGTGTATATTTAATCTGACAATTTGAGACTGACGTAAAGAAAAGGGGAGAGCTACAAAATTGAAAAAAAAATCATCTCTACATTCTACTCGAGCATGGCATTTTATTTTTATTTTGAAGGAAATAATTCAAGGGTAACGACAAATATATACTTACAATTTGCACAAGCTGAAGTAACAAAATTTAATTGATATAGATTTTATATACATGTATGAAACTTTATAGCAGCTCCCCTCTGCAATGAAAAGGTAACATTATAAAACATTATTAAATTTATTCTTATCATCTAAGCTTTGCAACCCACTAGGTCTCTATGACGACGCTCGAGTAAATCCCCATTTAATTAGCATCGTGGGCGCCTTTACCAATATAAAAACCCTTATTTCACCCTCGTAGACTTTAAATAGATGAGCGGGTAGCGCTTACAACAATTATATTAATTTATTTTTTGCTTTTGAGTGCCTATTTGTGGTTTTGAAATTGGTTTTTTTAAACGTAGCTTTTTATTTGTTACTTTTTAGAATCCGTAGTAGGTTGTTGTGTTAACTACATTTATAAAAAGCTGTACATAATTACATCATCTGAACAAGCAAAGATTTTCATAAAAATGTTTACAAAATGAAAATTACTAAGCCAAACTGTATTAAATTTCTATAGGACCAAATGGCAGCTATTCTGCATCAAACAAAAAATTTATCACGTAAATCGGATCATTAATCTAGGAGAAATAAAATTGAACTGAAATTGAAAAGGGGCTGCCGAATTTGATAGCTCACTTTGTAAACTACGCGGGTGAAACCGTAGGACGCCACGAATTTACCCGAAGATTTCTTTAATTTACGAACGTGACGCTTGAGCTCAATTCACAGCCCACGAAAAAACTATCTGTGGGGTGTGCCAAAAGAAGTTTTCACTTCAAAAATAATACCAGCTGAATCGAGAACCTCGTCCTGTTGAACTCTGTTAAAAACTAAATCTCATTTAGAGGCGTATAGAGCATTGAGTGATATATGATATGTATAGGAAACTAGCAGCGCCCCGCGGTGTTATCCGCGAAGTTCCCGTTCCCGTTATTCCCGTTGTTTTCCGGGATAAAAAGTAGCCTATGTGTTCTTCCAGACTATAATCTATTTGTGTTCCTAATTTCAGCCCGATCCGTTCAAACGTTAGGACGTGATTGAGCAACAAACATACATTGACATTTATAATATTAGTAGGATAGTAGGATAAACTCAAACATCAAACTCTTCTATTACAGGCAACTCCTTGCTCAGGGATCTAAGGCTAAATATTTTAAAAAAAAAAACTAATCAATTTATTTATTTTAGATTTGTTCCGTACGAAACATGGCCTTATGGAAAAGTTTCCGGAAGATGTCGTCCGTGCAGAGACAGCTATAGGGGGTGATGCAGATATCCTCACTAGAGATGAATTTCAAGAAGCTAAAAAAGAGAGCTATGCTGGGCTCTTTGGTAATCCTAAGAAAACTCCTGTCTCTTTGAAAAAAGGTATGGTATTTGTGTGCCCATGTGCAATTCTTTTTTATTTGTTGTACTGATGATGTTCCATAGTCATAAAATAACTTCTTCTTTGACAGACTTTAATGTTGTGAAAAAATATGAAATGTCTGAATTATTTATCTATGCTGTTTGTTATCTTTTTTTGTGATTTTGGCCATCAGGCCAATCATCCATCATTCATCCATCCATCAGGATGGATGAATGTATATTCATATTTATGCATCAAAAGTATTTTTTGAGAACTTTTCCGATTTCATCATCATTTCTACTCATTACTATGGGAGTAATGGTCATGGAGAATATCAATGGGCAAGGCAATCAGCTCAAGCCCAATTTAAACTTACTCCTCAGAGTTGAGGTTAAATGTGACTGCCTAATTGCATTTTTTATTTTTATCTTATAAAGAGAAATGGCCTCAGATGGCATTCCTTCTGACCTGACTGCCTTCCAAACTTGGGCTAAAGCAAAAGGCGCAGGTTCCTACGTACCTAAACTAATGAACTAGAGAATAAAAGTAGAGTAAAACACTCCATATCATATACTTACTCATACAAGTAGTACTAAATAATAATAAAATATTTTCTCCTACAATGGCTAGCACAACATCACTCTTCAATTTAACTAGTCAAATTTGGTTCACCAAAATTGTGTTGGTGCATTGAAATTTATTGCTCAACATTTTTACACTTTTGTGTCATTGTGATTTTTATGATTTATGATAGGTATCTAAATTTATTTGACAATGTTTGCCAATTACTGAATACTACATTCATAATTTAGAACTTTACAAAGATTTTCAGAATGTGTAATCGTTTCATTGTTGAGTTTCGTGATAAACATTTCCTAGTCGGAGTTAATTTATTTATGTACTTGACCATTCCAGGCAAGAGCGGCAAGGGACGGCTTCTGTCAGAATCTCCAAACACCTCAACACCCCAAAGACAGGTGTGTATATCTGAGCTAAATGTGAAGACGTAAATTAAGAATAAGTTATAATACTAATTCTATATTATTATAAGTTTTAATTTTACAAATTTGTTATTCTACGTATTTATTACGTATATTAGTACTGTTTTTATATTTTAGAGTGTGTCGTCATGCTTATATGTTTATTACATTCATAGTAAATTTATTTAAAAAGAACTCTTCTCAAGCTTGCTTCTTTTTTCATAACAAACTGTTTAGCAATTTGTAATATTATGTAGCTTACATAAACTTGTACACTAACTTGACGATAATTGATGTTTAATTAAAATCATTTATGTTACAGATGAGGGAAAAGGCTGATTATAAAGTCCATATATTAGTGCAAGGATCAAAACCATCCTTCGAGACATCGTTCACGGAAGTAACGCCCACCCCCTCCACCAGCGGCACTGACGTCACTGCTATCGACAAGCCTCAAGATGACATCACATCACAAGCAGAAGAGGAGCAAACAAATGAAGGCATTAGCAACACAGAAATCAAACCTGCTGTGGTATCTAAATCCCCAATACCCATCCCCTTGACACCTCTCAGATCTGTCCCCACTATATCGGCACCGTCAAGTTCTGGTATCTACGCGTGTCATGCTTGTTCATTTTCGACCACCCGACTCAATGTTTTAATTTTACACAACAAAACTCATAGTGTCTCTTTTATACCCTACACACCTACGCCTCCACGGAAAAAAGTTCTTGTAAAATCACCAACAAAATCTACACCCAACTCAACCAAAACTCCGAAACCGCGCAAACCGCGAAAAGAAAAGACCGATAGACCACCTAAGAAGGTACAAGCTAAGAAACGGGCATCAGGAGAGAAGTCGCTTAGTATCGAAACTAAGAAGCCTAAAACTGATGAAGAAATTAAGAGTAGTTTGTTGGCTGACTGGGATGACGATGTCGATGACGATTCAAATGATGAATCATCGACGATGGTGTCTGCGCAGTCTCCGGAGGTGCCGGTCGGGGCGGAGTCGCCGGCGGTGCCGACCCCAGCTGAGCTACCGAGCGCTCAGATCCCCGCCGAATTGTCTCCCGTTCTCGATATAAAATCAAACAGCTCGCCCTCAACCGAAAAACCAGAATCGTCAAGTGATTCTAAATATGAGTTTTGTGAAGATGAAGACTGGCCAGAGGAGGCTGACATTGGTAGAAAAATACCGCGTGTTAAAAATCCAGTTCGAACAGAGGATCCTAAGAACATAGGCATGGACGATGACGAAGTCGCTCGTGAAGTCGCCGAGTTGCTCAATAAAACTGCCGTTCCGGAATTACCATCTGTTCCTGAACCACTCAGAATCGAGGAAAATTTTCCTGAGCCTTCGATCGTAAAATCTCCAGACAAAAATCAAGGTAAAAGTCCCGACAATATAGTCGAAAAAATGTTGACAGAAGCTCTTCCTACCAAAGCAATTTTCAAAACAAAAACATTTTTTCGTAGCCGACACTCAAGAAGCCAAGATGCTATTGGAAAATATGTCGCAGAACAATTGAACGCAGTAGAAAGAATGGATATATCTGAAAACGACATAAACGGCTCCGAAGCTGTTTCTTCGCCAGAAGCTAGAGATTCTCCACCCATTGAAACTGTAAAAGTGGCCAGACTTGCACCAAAAATACAACTGAAGAGAATGAAGGCAGAAGCACAATTACGGGAAAAAGAAAAATTGTCTATGGAGCAAGCATTTGAACCGGTTACTTTTGGCCAAGTTAGTAATATTTCCGAACCGCTTACTTTTGGCCAAGTTGGTAATATTTCCGAAATGTCCGTGTCTGATCCAATAAAAGAATTTCCAGTGTTGGAAGATGTTAATAAAAATCAAGAAAAAGTGACGTTGCAGTCAAAACCTGTACAAGATGTATTATATCCAACTCAAGAAATAAAGCCCTTGAATGAAAATAATTATCAAGAATCCGAAATGCCAAAAGTTGAAGAGCCATGTGAAAACCAAGACTTATTTATTGAAGAAAGTTGTGAATTAGGTAAAGGTACATTAAATTATCAAACAACCACACAAGAATCAAATTTAGAAATTGAAGTAGAACCTAACCTAGATGGACAGAAATGTACATTTGAAGATGGTGCGTCTAGGGTTCAAGATGAATCACCAACATACGAAGAACTAGTTCAAGCTCACAAAACTAATACTGATCCTGAAGAACAAACCACAACGGAAGTTGAAAAATCCGCGGATGATGATGAATTACAAACACCCACATTTGAAAAATCCGCGGATGATGATGAAGAATTACAAACACCCACATTTGAAACCATATCAGAATTTGAAAAAGAAATACCTGAGTGTATAGAACAATCACAGACGTCGGATATTGTTAAGGAAAGTACAAATTTGGAACAAAAACCAATATTTGAAGAAGAAACGCTTAAATACGAGGAGCAAATGCCAATAGGAAATCAAGATGAAGTTCCTCCGCAATCCATTGAAGAAGATAATGAAGCTTTAAGAAGGGCAACTTTGAATCTACAATCCGATGTGCAACAAGTACTTCCTGTTCCGAATTCATCTGAAGTTACTCTTGAAGAAAAAGAAGAACAATCACCCGATGTATCGAATAAATCTGAACCAAAAGATCAAATAGGACTTTACTTGAATGAATCTACAGCTTCTGCTGTGGATGCTCTTTTAAGTGTTTCGAGAGAAACTGACAGAGTACCGCGAGCTGTAACAAATGATTTACCTGAAGATCTATTCGAAGATGATAAAGATACTTACGGTAGCGAACCGATTACTGAAATCAGTAATGATTTCGGTGAGAAAATAGATAAACAAAATAGCTTTTTAACAGAAAATGGTGTAGTAGAACAAATGAAGACAGAAAAGATCCATGAACACTCGATAGAAACTCAAGAACAAGAAATCAATTTAGTTGAGGATCCTGTAGAATCTGTACAAAATGAACCAATTGTCGAAGCAGGTATAGAGTTAGACACAAGTAATCGTTTAAGGCATGAAGAGAATAACGTTGAAGAAGTTGTCGAAAATGTGCCATCAGAATCTGATCTCCAAGTTGCAGAAGCTTTGATTAATCTGCCGTCGACTGCCATCCGGAGCAAAACTCCGACAGATCATAAAGATAGTTTAATACCTTTCTCTTTAGACCACGAAAATAGTCAAGAAGAAACTGTTCCTGAACCAGAAAACGATCAAGGAAATGACACTGAAATAAGTTTTCAAGAAAATGATGTTGTTACGGAAACTGTAGAACATACCAGCCTTGAGCAGGATAACTTGAACAGTCGTTTTGAAACTGAGCAAGAAAAAAGCGAAAATTTAAATGCTGCTCAGTCTTTGGTACAAATGTCTATTGAACCCAAAATTAACCTAGTAGAATCTATGGAAACTAAAGAAGTTAATGAATCGAATACCTTTGAAACGAAGCAGAATAATGGAATAGACACAAACTTAAATTCGATCGAACAGACTGTAACTTTATCAAACGACGATACCACTGAACGAACGAAACTAACAAGTATGTTAGATAATTCGTCGTCCAAATTACTAAAAATTTTAGAAGAGCCTTGCAAACCAAAACTTACCTTCAGTAAAATTACACCGACTAAACAAATAACACAAACGAAAGAGAAAATTTTGAACTTTGATGTAGCAAAATCAGTCTTTAAAAGTAAGGTTCCTAAACAAAAAATAATCATCAGACGAAATACGTCGTCAAATAAAACTGTTCTCAACAAAGTGACGGAACTTCCGGGCTCGAGCGCGGATAAAATTATTCTGTCTCGGAGCGCAAACCAGGGGCAGGAGGGCTCCTCCGTACAAACGTTCACGATACAAACCTCACCGGACACGCCGTCTGATGCCAACACTATTATAATCCAGCAAAAAATTAGAAAAATATCGAAGCCCGCGGTCATACAACCTAAACTGCAGAAAATCAAACCGCAGACATCTCTCGTCGCCCCCGTCAATGAAGTAAAAACTACCGTTAAAACGCAAGGAGACGAGACCATGTTCGATATCAACTCGATGCCGATCGTGCTATCCGAAGACTTGATAACACCAGAGAGTATCGAAAAAATGCAGGTCGTTATGTCTGACGGTAATGTCATTGGTCAACATCAGACAGCTACGAAAATCATCAAACCGAAACCGAACATAATAGAACACGACAAAGTCGTGATCACTAGTGCACCGCACAAACCAGAAGTGAAAACGTTACTGCTGAATCCGGGGCCCGAAGTCACCAAGTCTGCCACTCCCAACATCCTCTCGAAATCGTCGAAACTGCGAGGGGCGAAACCGATGTTGGTCTTCGATAAGGCGACGGGGAAGCAAAAGATAATTATGACAAAATCGGAACCGATAGTCAAAGAGGTGAAGCAGCCGCAGCAAACGATAATCCAGCAGGCGAGTCAGCCTCCTAAGACGGAAAAGTTCATAATTCTGCCGACGCAGAGCGCGGCTCCGCGGCCGACGCGCACGCAGAAGATAGTGATCGACCCGCAGACCGGTAAAGCGCACATGTTCGTGGCGAAGGAAGCGCCGCTCGCCGCCGACAACAAGCCCGTGTCGGCCAAGCTGGAGCCCGGCGCGCCCGGGAACACCGTCATGATCATCACCAACGCGCAGGGCGCCCAGTCCCGCATCGTGCTCACGCCGCGCCACGAGAAGATCCTCTTCCCCAACAAGCAGCCCACCGTTCAACACCTGAAGACGATATCCCACAAGATAACGCCCGCCGCGCCCGGACTGAAAACGGTCGTGACGACGATAGCCGCCGCCAAACCGCCCGCCATCGCCCCGGTGAAGACGCCCGCGCGGATCGTTCCCAAACAGAACAAGAGCGCGATCATCACGTCCAAGGGACAGCTGATCGTCGGCGGCCGAGTCGCCACGACCGCGCAGAACATAGCGCCGATGCCGGAACTGCGGCCGGTCACCTCGAAACGCATCATTACCTCGGAGCCCAAGAAGATAATACAGACCGTGCAAAAGACGAGCTCGGAGCCGATAATATTCTTGCAACAGAAGTCGGGCGCCGTGATGCAGCTGACGGCGGCGCAGTTCGAGCACCTGCAGCGAACGGGGCAGATCGTGCAGAAGGCGCCGGCGCAGGTCGCCGAGAAGATGGTGATCCAGAAAGCGCGGCCGGTGGCCGAGCCGGGCCCGAGCGCCAAGCGGGTGCGCAAGCCCGCCGCCGCGGCGCCCCCGCCCGCCAAGAAGGTGAAGCACGAGATAGCGATCATGCCGGCGCCGCCGCTCGTGCCCACCATCAGCGTGCAGCCGGCCTTCGCGCCCGCCGCGCCCGCCTACTCGGACTTCGAGAACTTCGAGGAGATGCTGCCGTCCACGGCGATAGCGCGCCCGGACGCGCCGGCGCCGGCGCCGGAGCCCGCGCCGGCCGCGCCCGCCCCCGAGCCGGCCCCGGCCCCGGCCCCGGCCCCGGCGGCCAGCGAGCCGGCGCCGGCGCCCGCGCCCGGGCTCACGGAGCAGCTGCTGGCGGTGCCGGGCGAGCACTTCGGCGCGCTGGCGGGCACGTTCTACCTGTGCGTGGAGGAGAACGGCGACTACACGCCCATCGACAACCGGCCGCTGGTGCTCGAGAACAACCAGCTCGTGCCCATGGAGCCGGAGCGGCCCGAGCGGCGCGACATCCTCGAGGCGGCGCTGGCCAACAGCGACGTGTTCCACGCGGACGACGCGCCCGCGCCGCCCGACTTCCGCGACCTCAACGCGACCGTGTCCGTGCACTGCCGCGTGTCCGAGACCAGCAGCACGCTGCACCAGCCCATCATGACGCCGGTGGAGATGCCGACCGCGGGCGCGGCGGCCGAGCGCCCGCCGCCCGACCTGGCCGCCATCGGCGTGTCTCCGGGCGCCGTGCCCACCTCGCTCGAGCTGCCCATCACGGTGACGGACCCGCGCATCGCCCCGCGCGCGCTCGACCCGCTCGCGCCGCACGCCGGCATCTCCATGCCGCTCCTCACGGACGACGACCACGCCGCCGGCGGCAAGTCCATGCCCATCCTCACCGAGGGCGGCGAACCCGCGCCGGACTTCCTGCCGCCCCTCGCGGTCGGCGATCTCCACTCCAGCTAATCTCCCCATCACACATATTTATTTTAGGCCTCGAAACGACTACGGAAAGTGCAATAGTTTCTTAGCGTGCTCGCGTCGGGTCGATTCGTATGAATGTTCGATTTTATCCTATCATGAATGCGACGTATTGTTTTAAGATTAAAGTTATTTGCGTGTTACTTTTTTTTCGATTATGTGGTTGTAGTGCGCGTGTGACGAGCGAACGGGACGGTGCGTGAGATGCGCGCGTTGTAAACGCGGCGGTGTAAATACGGATAGGTGGAAGTTCGTTCGGAAAGTGTCTTGGACTCGTCGTTTTTATCGGAATATCTAAGAATAATGTTTTTACAACATTAGGTATCAAAAAGTTAGATGTAAGAAATTTACGTTTGTAAATGAAATATAATTATGATATTGTTGGATCGTAACTGTAATATATATAAAATTAGAATATATTAGTATTTTTATAAAGCTGGAGGGTCTGTAGAATGCGCAGATTTTGTACATTGGACTTGTTGGTATAGAGCGCCAGACTGCGGCCGCTCTGCGAAGCGGCTCGAAGCGCTCGGAGACTATTGGACAGATATTCTGACTATGTAGCGTTAATGTTAAGTACAATATTGTTGAATAATTTGTCATTATGCAATTAAAAGCACTTATTGGTTTGTTTGAGTGATGAATGTCACCACATACTTAGTTCGGTCTATATAGTCTAGAAACATGAAGTCTCTAGTAATAACTTCTGTGTAGTTATAAAAATAAATTTTAATCATCATTTTGTTGTTTTATTTTTAAGGAGTAGTTCAGGGGAATGAAACTCAATAATTGATTCAATAATGCTTTACTCTTTCAAGTCCTTGTGGCATTTAAACATAACTAAGGCACTGAAAAGAACCTTAGGATAATAATAACGTATGGCATTGCAATGTTACAGGTTTATACATTGAACGATGTCCTATTTACAATGCATAAGAACTCATTAGTATCGTATCACAACTCGGCGTTACAACCTCTACAAACTACGAGACTACAAACTACGGTAACAATGCTTCATAAATTCGTAAAAATAAATGACGAAGTTTCGTAAAACAACGATTAAATGAATGATACTTAACCTACATAATACTTTATCATATAGTGAAACTTTGTTTCAGACTCAATTCCAAATAAAAATTTAACAATCTACAACAGTCAATTGTTACTTTGATTATCGATCGTACTTTCATTTAGTTCATAAGAAAATATGTTCATTAAATATAAAAAAAAATATTGTACAAATATGCAAAAACTAGTTACATCAGTGGATTCTTCGATGAGATTTATTTAATGCTTACAATTATCACATGATGGTACATATAGGTAGGTATAACAGCTTCACATATAATGCTTTTAGCGTTCGTACCCGTGCATTTATCAGTTCACTATTTAAGACTTAGTTATCACATGGATCGCCTAGTTGCGTAGATTATACGATACGCAGTGTTGCTATAACCGCTGGCCCAATCTTCAGCAGGTCTACTACGAAGTCCGATAAACGATATATCGGCCGAACTTATGAAGTTTCCGACCACGAAAGACAATCGGTCGGTTGATCAGATCGGCCGTTTCGTTCGATCCGACCCTCATCCGACCTAAGTCTATAACTTCCGACCCGAAATGTATCGATCCGAATGTTTTTCGTGGTAGGCTATAATCCGATTCAGCTGTCGGTCGAATGCGATCATTCGGAGTTTGTTTTCGTAGTAGACCTGCAGGATATTTTCGAACTCTCTGTTCTCAAGTCTGGTATGGTGTCGCCGCCAATCCTACAAATTCTGATAATTCAATAGGAGGAGACAGGATTCAAGTAAGAGTCTTCCGAATCGGAGATACATTACTGTTGTAATACTTTCTTCTTAAACAGAGGATATCATAAAGTCTGGAGATACTTAGAACGACTGCAATCCTTTAGTGCGCCGGCTCTTTGACCGCTTACTACAACTGCTGGTTTTGATACCTATTGTTCTCTCTTTCACAAAGGAAGCAATACCAAAGTCAAGATTTAATTAGGCGGTAGACCTCTGGATATGGATGAGAGTTATTGTATCATTAGGCGCTATTTTCTCCAAGTATTCCTCAAGGTATCGTGGTATTGGACTTGGGTGGTTCGAGATCCTGATGAGGTATTTGGCGTGGGTTGCTGCAGGGCCGTATTGTATAATTAGGCACCGTTTTCTCCAAGTCTTCCTCAAGTGGTATTATTGGGTTCGAGATCCTGATGTGTTTGTCGAGGGTTACTGCAAGGCCTGCCGGGTGGTGTTGGGTAAGAAGAGGCACATGAGGCCGCCGCCGGCGAGAAGGGCTGCAACGATGAAGGTGGGCGCGGGACAGTAGGTATCCAGGAGTGCTGCTATCACCACGTTGCCGATGATGCCTCCCAGACGGGCTGCCACCATCGACACGGCCACACCCGTCGCTCTGCAATCATTACGTGATGTTAGATGTATGTTTGGGGATCGATTTATGGGGTATAGAGGAATACATTTAGATGGAACTTTACTTAGGCTAAATGCCTTTTTTATTTACATAGCAGTGACTAAACAAGCAGGACGGAGCGACACGTCTTCTTATCAGACATAAAAAGTATAATTTTACATAAAATTAAATGACTAAATATGGTCGCAACTGAGTACCTAATAAAAGCACATTACCGCCGTCTTATGTAATTTGAAATAACTTTTTTGATTCGAAAATACCTTGATATCTACACCATTATAGATCTTTTATTAACCCTTAAATTATGAAAAAACAGCGTTTTTAGCAGCGTAAATTTTTGACAGCATTTGGGGTTCAACAAAATGGACGTAACAGTTTTGTTTTTTCCATATTGAAAAAAGTTGTTTCTATTAAAGAAACCGTCTATAGGATTCTCTTTTTTAAAACGTATTTTGAACCTCCGACTCAAAAACGTTATAAGTATCACGTGTACAAAATATTAAAAAAATGAGCTTTATACTTTGAGGAGACTAGGGTACCTACCATTTCATACACCTTTACTACCTCATATCTGCCGAAGTAACCCCAACCCAAACTATGGAGTTTAAGTTGGGGTCATATAATTATGTTGGGGCCATAGTCGCTGGTCATTCTTACGTTTATAGGAGGTAGGTATCCACGGAAACATTTTCAACTTTTATAAAATAACGAAGGTCTGGCTATCGTGGGTTATTAGCAATTCAGTTCAGCCTCTCTTTTCTTTTGTTATTTGTGGTAGGAATCTTAGACGCATAGAATGGGTATTTGCTGTGAGACTTGGAATTTCAAACAAAAGCTTTGGGGCTTGTTAATTATTTTTTTAAAGTGATTAAATACTAACCTTAGGTTGGTGGGGAAGACCTCTGTGATGAGACAGTCGAGCGAGGCGTTTCCGCAGGAAATGACGGACGAGAAGATGGCGCTCACTATCAGGTTGTTGGTCTTGTTGTACACGAAGTACATCGCAGCCGAGCACAGGCCCGCGGAGAACGTCGCGAACACTGGAAACCACAAACGAGACATTTTATATGAAAATCAAATTACTACAATTTTTTTTAAAAATAAAGAGTGACGAAACGAGCAGGACATGTGCCTGATGGTAAGCAACATGCCTGCCACATAACAGCACAGTGACACGCAGCTATTGGAACACGAAGAGCCCAAATCATTACCTAGCACTGAACTGCGCTCGTCACCCAGAGATCTAAGTTGTTATATCTCTAAGCCCTGTAATTTCTCTGGAAACATTGCCCTTCAAACCGGAACACAGTAATGTTTGCACATTACTGCTTGGCGCTAGAATAAATGGCTAAGGTGTGGTACTTCCCCAGGCGGACTCTGTTAAGAGTCCTACCACTACAAACTAATTACGTACCTACCTATACAAAATTATCTTCATAAAGGTGCAATATAAAACGTTATGAAATTCGACCATAAAGCAATATTGTTCTACTAACAGCGCCCCGCGGTTTTACCCGCGTGGTTCCCATTACCATTATTTTTCCGGGATATCCTATGTTTCTGCCAGGCTATAATCTATGTTCCAAATTTCAACCCAATCCGTTCGTACGTTACGACGTGATTGAGCAACAAATATCCATTGACAGTTGCAACATTAGTCGAAAGTAGTATTTTTTAAACTATTATGGACTCGCATTTGACCGCCATCTCGCCTGATACCTACTAAGCGACAATGCGGGCTAAATAGGACGAGTTTATTTAGAAAAAAATACGATTCACTCTCGATTTCAAGACACGAATACTGGAACAATGGGAGAAAACCCAGTCAGTCAGTGGACGCACTCCACAGCCTAGACGACAGCACGTCCGAGTTTTTGGAAAGTCAACTATGAAACGATGTCTCTTTTTCGATGTACGATCAGGCCACGATAGTAAAAAGGACAAGGTGGTATTAGTCATGTAGATCAGATCACACACACTCCGAAGTGTATCCGATAAACTAGCAATAATGCGGTGATGTTCAGTTTGAGGTCTTTTTCGAACAAAGGTGTCGCCTATGAGCCTTTTGGCACGGTGATTTCTTTAAAGGTAAAATAAAAACACAATCCACAAATAAAATAGATCTGAATTTCGCCTATTCAAAGGATCTAAATCAAAATAATATAAATTCCATTGGTAAGATAGTTTACCCAAGAAGAACTTCCTCCCGAGGCGGTCCATCCCGAGCACGGCGAAGATGTTGGAAGGTATGGCCGCGGCGACCGTGATGAGAGACTCCATGAACACGTCCGAGTGGATGTGCGAGTCGCACAGCGCGTCCGCCGAGTGAGTTCCCTGCTGCGTCACGTATCTCGTCACCTGCGGGGACAGTCATAGGAATAAAAAATTGGCAGTCATAGGAAACGCCGATAGAAGTGAAAACTTATAACTCAAAATTTGATAGCTCACTTTGGAAACTACACGGGTATAAACGGAGGGCGTGGCCTGGCCATCAGGTATGGCCATCTAGAAATGCGTCAGCATTTCCCATTGGCTCACGCATTTCTAGATGGTCATGCCATTATGGCCAGGCCACGCCCTTTCAGCATTTCCCATTGGCTGACGCATTTCTAGATGGTCCCGTGAGTTTATCCGAAGATTTTTTATCATACCCGAGCGTGACCCTAGAATTCAATTCACAGCCCACGAAAAATCTGTCTGTGCGCTAATAGAAGTTTTCACTTCAACAAGACTGGCCAAGTGCGAGACGGACACGCACACGTTTTTCACGAGATTCAAGGCTTTAATCGAATACGCTGGCCGAGTGTGGGTTGATAGATGCTACATGTCCTCGAAGATGTAACAAGCTGGTTTCGTGATATTTTCCTTCACCGTTAAATCCATCGTCTATCTACATATGATTATTTTTTACATCATAATATAAATATTTCTATAAGACTATGACCTAACATGACTATGACTATTTTTTCTTGGCGATAAAAAAATAAGTTTGGTATGTACTTAAGTTTATATTATGTTGACCACTTCTTTGACCGAATAGTATGATTTGAAACCTAAATAATAAATAGGCAGCACTAAATTATCATCACTTGTGATTTGCTGGCCCTCGTTAAAAATTCCCGTAGTGTCCGGACGTAAAATTACTTGCCGACCCCTGACTACGTTTGTATCGTTAGGCTATGTGTTATTACCTGACAAATGTCGGCTTCAGCGTTGTCGTTGTTGCGCGACCACTCGTCGAAACGGTTGAACATCTCAGGGAACCACATCATAAGACCGTAGTACCTGCGGATACCAACAAATTTTAGGAGTTGTGACTGATTTGGTGCTTATATTCCTATAGGTACATATTACAAATTTTAACCTGTTCCGTCCAGCTGTTCCGGCGCAAATAAGCAACATAAATTCAATGTTCTAAACATCCAAACATTCACATTTATAATATTAGTATGATGTGCAAAACCAAACTTCATTGTTACATAGGTAAGGATCTAAGGATGATACCCAGTGAAATAGACCCACATTTTTCTTAGGACACATCATTGCTGCCAAACCAATGGTGCAGACCTAGAGCTGTACACAAAATGCAGGAATATACCAGTATATTTAGAAATTCGCCTGGGATGGAAGGTAAGTTGTACTGCTTCTAATACTCTGGCAGGAATGTAACCGCACTTATAGATAGGTACTAGAGGTAGGTAGTTACGTCACTGCATTTTCCTAATTTTAGAGGAAAGCCAAAATAGCTAAAATTCTTCTATTAGAATTTTAGCTCTACAGTCATGTAAACCAGTTTTTGATTTGTTTTGGATCTACAAGAAATCAAAAATGATTTTACAAGACGGTGAAATTCTAAATGACGAGTTTTAGCAGTATTTTTACTTTCCTCTAATATTAAGAAAATATAGGTTCGTTCATTTGGCTATTACACCGCGAGTAGGGATGTTGGCCACCAATTTGTAAACTCACCCGATATGGAAGGTAAAGTTGATGGTGATGGAGATGGCAGTGAACTTGAGGATGGGCGGCACGAACAGCTGCTTGCTGTGTTCCACGATGTCGCTCAACATCTTACGCATCTTCGACTTGGGCGCCTCATCAATGCTCTTCACCTTTTCGGGCTTGCTGTTGTGGACATGCTGGAAAGATTAACACGTACGTAAGCATCTTAATCATCCGCACTTTTTTGTAAATTCCAGTGACAGAGACGCGTAAGACATGCGCCTGATGGTTGGCAACAGGATGCTATACGTGTTCTAATATTGCGATGCTTTTATGCCAAATTAAACGGAAAATACTGGATATCCGAGAAAAGAAGCAGCTGTGCTTTTTTTCCTAAGGGTACTTAAGTACTTAAAAAGTCAGCAATATAAAATTGGAGTGTGAGTAAAATCTACTGTGAAGTGGTTAGTGTAGACTGACATCCTGTTATTATCAGCACTTCTCCTTTTCACACACTTATCGGCATGAAAACATTTAGTGGGTTGTTAATTCCTCAGCTTGTAGCGATACGGCCAAACAAATCTGTAGAGAATACTTGGGCAAGAAAGAGAAGGAGAATAGTAGATTCTACGTTCGGTAATTTTTACTTAATATGGTAATATGGCAAATATGGTATAATTTGAAAAGATATCGTACCACATCATCGACAAGAATCTGTTTCACGGGATACTCCTCCTTGCTCCTTCCAGTGTTCATGAGATAGATTCCCTTGAAGACTTCTAACGCATCCTCGTGTCTACCGCAAGACATGAGAAACTTGGGAGACTCGGGAAGCAGGAACAGCAGAGCCGCAACCACGAAGGACGGCAGTGACATCACCAGCAGGAATATACGCCACGAGTTGTAGACGAATCCCGCTGTGTTGATGCCGATTTCTGCAATAAAATTAGTTATGACAATCACTTTATACTGAGTTACATACATATTTTAAATTTTATACTTAGGGATTCATCGGCGACTAAGATTCCAGTAAAAATGGTAAAGGATCAGGGTAGCGACTCTAAATGCAATCCGAATGATTCGGAATCGGAATGATAATCCCTGTCTCTGTCATGCTAAACAGATAAGACAAAGGCCGAGAGATGAGATTCCGTGTCGGATGGAACCGAATGGATTTAGAATCGCTACCCTGACGGCTTGATTCTTTTGCAAATTCATACGGGTTCACCGACGACCAAGATTCATGATTCATGTATTGCTTGTCCTGTTATTTTTATTCTTTACTAAAAAAGAAAATAAAAAGGGACCAAGCAGTTGGAATGATTCAGGATGACCGTATGTTACAGTCAGGTAAATGTAGTATGGCACTGACCAGCTGGAATGATGACCCAGGCGAGGCCGGCCACGAACAGGTTTCCGAGCGTCCAGAAGGCCGCCATGAAACTCAACATAGCGCCTCGCTTCTTCTTCGGCTGGAACTCCGCGAAGTACGACCAGATTACCGGACCCGACCCTCCTAACCTGTAGGTACAAGCATACATTTAAGTACAAAGTTGGTAGGTTAATAACATGTACCTACCAATATTTGTATTATAACTCCGTTATGTCTTATTGCCGCAAAATTGCCAGCTCATCGGGTTTTTATCCGATACATTTCGCAGAGTGTGCAACAGATCTGCATGGTTTCTCGTAGCTTGAAAAAATTACGTTGTTTCATGGCTGACGTTCCAAAGACCCGAACAAAGAGATTAGACTACTAAATGGAGTGATTTATTTATTTATTTATTTTTATTTATTTATTTATTTGCACAGTGTACATACATATATTATGAGATAGATCTTATAGCTAAAATCTAAATCTATGTGTACAAAGACCCTGTTAGGGTGTTGCAAAACAGGACGACAACACAGTTACGTCCCAAGGGTAATTATAAAATGTTTTAACATTTACGTGAGGTTATACAAAGAAACTGTTCTAGAAAAGGTCTAGAATAAGATGTCCTATTTATACATCATATACATAAGTTTACATTTACCATCTATCTTCCATAAACTCTTGTAAGTTGTAGTAACTCTTTTTAATAAGTTTGGACTTTATTTCTTTTTTAAATATGCTGTTTTCATCGATATTTTTTAGAGTTTCAGGTAATTTGTTGTAAATTCTGGCGCAACGGTAGTCAGGGCTGGATTTGAATAGTTCGAGATTGGGAACAGGTAGAGCTAGTTTCGATTGGCGGCGTTTATTTCTGTCGAAGTTAAAAAGTTTTAAATTTTTCCTTACGAACATAATGGTTTCAAGTATATAGAGGGAGGGTAGGGTCAAAACCTTTTCTTTAATAAAATGAGGTCTACAGCTATTTCTTTGTTTAATGTTGGCTATTATTCTAAGGCATTTCTTTTGTGCTATAAATAGAGCGTTAGCATCGGTGCTGTGGCCCCACATAACAATTGCGTATCGTAGCCATGCGTAAGCGTACCCGTAGTATGCGGATAAAGCGCATTCTTTGTTGGTGTTGGTTTTTAGCACGCTAAGGCCGTAAATAAATTGCGACATTTTTAGGCGAATGTTTTCAATATGATTTTTCCACTTGAGGTGTGTATCTAACGTTATCCCTAATAAACTGCAATAATTTATTTCTTTTATTTTTAGAGTCTCTGTTATTTTTTTAAGATTTATGTTTGGTTTATGGTGAGTTTTAAATTGTATGATTTTAGTTTTTTTACAATTTATTTCTAGATCAATGTTCAGGAGAAAAGCTCTTAATCTGTTATAAGTTTCAGTAATGATGGAACTAATGTCATAGCTGCTACTGAGGCTACTAAAAAGCAATGAAATATCATCTGCGAATAGAACGCAGAGAGTGTCACACACTTTAGGCAAGTCGTTGATGTATATGAGGAACAGTATACAGCCTAAGATACTACCTTGAGGTATTGACCAGTTCATAGTCGTCATGTCAGATCGTATATTTAGTATTTCATTGGTGGTTTCGTCTAAACTATCTATTTGCACGCATTGTTGCCTGTTGGAGAGATAGGATTTCAGCCATTTTAGGGCATCTCCTCTGATACCAACTCCCTGTAGTTTTCCCAGTAAGACAGAATGATTAACTTTCTCGTTGATCTCTCGATGATTTACGATAGGTAACTTGAAGTGGTTGGTTGAAGCAGGTGTTGGTTAGAAACGAAAGGGCTCTCGTAACATAAGGCTGGGTGGCTTATTATTGGAGAGGACTACCTATATCCAGCAGGGGACGGGTGTAGGCTGATTATGACAAGTAACTTACGCAGCGCCGTTGATGAATCGGAAGAGCATGAAGAGCTCGTAGTTCTGCGTGAAGGAGGAGGCGACGATGGCGAGCCCGTTGATGATGGAGATGGCGATGAGCACGCGCTTGCGGCCCAGTGAGTCTGCCACTGAGCCCCACGCGTACGCTCCCACCATCATACCGATGAAGATTATGCTGTTCAGCCATCCCTGAAAACAACAACACCCTTATCACAACAATTCTAAGTCACAGCTGGTCTAGTCAGAAGAACGGCAACTGCTGATCCGGAGCCTATGGTTCGAATTCCATATCAATCAATCAAACAAATCAAGCGCACCATTGTATTTTCAAAGTCATGTGCGTAATGGTGCGTACCTAAACGGTGAAGGAAATATGAGAAATCCTGATTGCTGGACAGACAATTGAAGTCTTATCTAGTCTTATTGAAGTCTACCAACCCGAAAATTGGACAGTGTGGTGAACTATTATGGTCGAAACCCCCCTAGGAGACTGGAGGAATTGGGGGCAGACTCGTGCCCCAGCGGTGAAGACTATAATATGGGTTGATACTGATACCAAAGTATTTAATTATTTTCAGCACCTACCTATTTCAATTTTTTTTCGAGTTTTCTCGTCACCCATCACCCGTCTCACAAAGCTTGATGACGCAAGTCAATCAGTGCATTTTAACGGTCATGACCTACGACGCTGAAAAGTTTACACCGACATCTAAGACCGTCCACAAATTTAAGGTCGCACAGCGCACAACCGGCTATGGAACGATATTTGCTCGGAGTCTCTCTGAGAAATCGTATCCGAAACCAAGGCATCCGTCAGACGTTGTCGACTTAGCTCATCATATTAGCAAGCTGAAATGGCAGTGGACTGGTCATACCTGACATTCTGTATATTGCATATTTAATTTAAGTTGGCCAAAAATGTTTACATGAATTTACATGTATTAGCGACACGGCGTGACGTCGTAATTATGATCATCATAATGTTTCCCAGATTCAGGATATATTATTTGCTCGGAAATAAAGGATTTCCATAATATTTCATTTGATTAACACCTCTATGTACATGTATTTAGGTGCTAATTGTGACGTTGTGACATTGTTTTCGAAGGATAGATGACACTGTAAAAGCAAACAAATGAAAAGTACCGATCGGCCGTTTTGAAGATCTCTCTGAACTTGGTTCTCGGAATTATGGCGCTTGCGTATTTGGTACTACTTTATTCCTAAAATTCTCTGTTGCGCAGTTTTGGCCTACGGTTTGGAGAGATCATCTGAAAACGGCTGGTCTATATTGGCGTAGGTTTTTTGATCAACACCTTTTCAACAACGTTACAAATTTGATATGGCGTGTCTTTGTTCGTCAGCGTTCAGCGACTATTGATAATTAGTTGTGGTCAATTTTGAGGGCGTAACTTAAAATGTAACCTAAAATTTATAACATATCAATAGGCACCTAGTAGGGAGTAGTCAAGGCGAGAATACTACCACACTACCAGCGTATTAGCCATCTACCTACATATCTAATCAAACGGACACAAACTCTCATTCGCAATAAATGTTTTAATTGATGAATAAAAAACTTATGTATTTTCGTTAAGAGTGCGCCTAAAGCCAGGAAAAAATCAGATTTCACCCGCGCGACGCGTTTCTTAATGTGATGTACATAAAGTCGAGAATAGCATGACACAGTTTGGAGGAAAAATCAATATTAATCAGGAGTCCATTTTTGACCACGTTTTATTTAACTACTCAATAACTAAACATAAATTTAAAAAGTGTTCGGTTACTTTACTAGAACGTACCTACAAATAGGAATTTTATTACCAAAAAATAATGTCATCGCTGATAATTTCGAGTACTCGAATTAAAACGGGGGTTTTCGGTGTCATTTTTATTTTTTTATTGTAAAAAAACTCTGATCTATTTTTAAATTCTATTCGGTTATCGTGCTTCTTCTTGATTGTACCCACACGTCAATATTTTTTTTGTCATAGTTTTTAGTTTCTTAACTTCAGTGAGCGGCGTCGAAAATGTCCTTTTTTCGTTTTCTGGCTTTAGGCGCCCCCTTAAATAACTTTTCTGTAGACACAGTTTAGATGATATGGTTACATGACTTTTCGAGTGTTCATATGAGTGATGTGTGCAAGAAAGTGCATAGGTACATATTTTGTTTATTTAATTAATTAACGATAGTCGAGCATCATACATTTATGGATCTGCGTCAATTAGTGCCAATTTTTCGTGATATAGAGTGACGGATCGAGCTAGTCATACGCCTGATAGACGGTAAGCAATACGTCCTGTCTCAGCACAGAGTCACGTAGGTAGTTATTTGATGAGTCTAAGTCACTGAACTGCGCTCATCACCTAGCTATAAATTATGGTTTATCTCTTTGACCTGTAATTTCTCTGGCACCATTTTCCTTGACCGGGAATGGAAACTGCACAGGTAAGAACGTGGGGCGGTGCTAGTATATAATACTATGTTTAGTACCTACATAAATACAAAGTAGCGACACTAGACGTCACGCATGAATGAATGCAGCCATTCATGCTTAATATCGATTATACCACGATTCACTGCGATCATAATGTGTTTACTTTAAACATAACATTTTATAGAGATATAGACGTAGGTTAGCGGAAAAAATATAAAACAGGGAACAATATTATTAATTATATAAATGCTGGGCACGCTTTCGATGGGTAGTGAGCTTGATAATCTTGATTATCTCTAGACCTTCATCGGTCTATGGATAATTCAGATGTGCTTAGTGCAAGTATAGTTAGTTGAGTAAGTACGTATATACTTAGTGTAGGTAGTACGATATTCATTACAATTTAAATTTGGTAATGAAGGCTCTACGAGTACCTAGCTTAAAAAAATGTGGAAGATTGGATGTTTGTACCTCGATCACGTCGGAATCGCTGAATGGATCGTGATGAAATTTGGAATACACATAGTTTACAGTCTGGAATTGTACATAGGCTTTTATCGCCACCTAATAATATACCTGAAGTCTGTACTTATCTAAATTCATAGCTGGTAAGCTTGCTGATATATTAAACATACATTTTGAATCGTAAAATATTCGAACGATTTCGAAATGTTTATCAACAGTAAAACATCGAAAATAACGAAATATAGGTAGATATTATATCCGCTAGGTACCTAATTGCTGCTGAAGTGTACCTACTTCATATAGGTATATCATACTATTCCAACCATATATAACCAAATCATACTAATATTATAAATGTCAATGTTTGGATATTTGTATGTTTATTGCTCAATCAAGTCGTAACGTATGTGTGAACGGAACGGGTTGAAATTTGGAATACAGTTAGATTATAGTCTGAAAGAACACATTAATATTACGGGAACGGGATCTACGCGGGTAAAACCGCGGGGTGCTGCTAGTAATTAAATAATGTAGAGTCGCTGTTTATTGTCCGAAACGGAAAATGAACATTTTTTCTTCTAATAAAAATGTAATTACCTATTGTCAGTCGAAAATTGATAGCAGATTACTAATTAGGAAACTCCTTCGTTTAGGTACTTTAAAACGAGTTTAATTATAATAATTCTCATACGTTTAGGTACACGACGTTACTTAAATTTTAAGTTACTGGGAGTTGTTTTAGAATGGAACTATGAGAGTACCAGAGTACAGTTCATTTATTGAGACTAGACTCAAATGTTGATAGTAATTTATTAAATTACTACCTATGTACTAAAGACTAAATATTTCAATGCTTCAGCAGATCACAACAAGACTCTAGCATCTGCCTCAATCGAGTGCTAGAGTACTTTGGCATATGCTTCAAAGGAAGATGACAACTTGGAGAAGCGGATAGTTACTGGGAAAGTTGACGACAAAAGAACACGAGGCCGCAGTCCTAAGGGAGGGGGGGGGGGTACATGACCCCCCCCAAAATTGTATACGTTACATTAAAATGGGGCGCTACTAGTAGTCTTTTTACTCGATTTATTGTATTTCTACTCGTGCCCCCCCCCCCAAAATCGGAGGTTCTGTACTGGTGACCCCCTCCAAAATTCGACGCTGGGACCGCGCCTGGTCTACTCTCTTTCTACGCAAATTTCGTAATAAACTCGCGACTTTCCTTCTCCGATTCTACTTCGATCCGTCGTTTTGTCCGTTTAAATCTTCTAAGCCTATTCTAATTAGAGTAAGCTTAGAACATTTAAACGTCAAACAATATACTATCAGACGAAACGAAGTAGAACCGGAGTAGAAAAGCAGCGAGTATTTTTTCGAAAATACGTTTTCGTAGAAAGAGAGTAGACATCCTGGACGTCTAATTAGAGTAAGCCTAAGCCTACACGACCTACATTTAAACGACGGATCGTAGTAGAACTGGAGTAGGAAAGTCGCGACTTTATTTCGAAATTACGTTTTTCGTAGAAGTCCAGATTCGCAGCATCAGTCACTGACGCCGGTGATAGAGGAGATGGCGTAGTTTCATCGTTGAGAAGTTGTTGAGACGGGGGGTGATCACGAAATTGTTTGAATTTCTTCGAAATTTTCTTTTCTAAATCCATACGCTATTTTGAAAAGCTGATCCTTAGATAAAGAATAAATAAATAGATCATGTTTTTCTGCACGGTTCTTTTGTACCAATCGTAATCAGATGAGGTGTATGTCAGCTATAGCGACGATTTGGTGTAAAGCGTTTGTTCTAACTCTATACCTATGTAGTGTATGTAACCTCTTTGGGCTGATCTAGCTACTTTATTTTTTACTTGGACCATACTTTACAGGTCTTCCGCATATCCCTGCATATTTATAACTTCACTAGCAGTACCCTGCGGTTTTGCCCCCGTAGTACCCGTTCCCGTTATTTTCCCGGGATAAATCGCAAACTACGTTCTATTCCAGTCTATATTCTGTATTTAAATTTAAACCTGACCTGTTCAGCCGTCTAGACGTAATTGAGCCAAAGTTTTGCATTTATAAAATAATAGGTACTTATTACTTAGTACGATAAGTTTTTCGACCCCGCGAAAGCCTTTCCTAGAAACGACCTTACTCAATAAAACCGTCTATACCTATTTAATTGTGCACATAAGCTATTACATAATAAGTTTTAGATTGAACATCAATTATTTATTATTCTGGTTTCATCAAATCAGGTTACATCAAAAATTCCGCACCTGCGTTTCAAATCAGCAGTTTTTTTGTTTGTATACTAAAATTACGTAGCACTTTTATTTGTTTCTTAGTAAGTAATCTGAGTTTTAGTAAACAGGTGCGACTAATATTTTTAAAATACCTATATTTTACATTAAAACTTTGTTCGACAAAGCTTTTGGATTTGAAGGGAGTAGATTCGAATCCCGCCTGCTGCATTGATTTTATTTTTCCAGACGCACATGTGCTAGTTTATCATACTCGCTAGATTTAACGAAGAACGAAAACGTTGTGAGGCAATCCGAAATCGCAACCGTGGGGGACAGAATGAACTGCGCATGCTTTTCCAGAACTTCAAATAACGCTTAAATTTAACAATTTTTGTTTCTGAACTCTTTTGACGTCACAAAATCCGAAATTTTAAATACCTACTGATTTAAACGATATCTGTGGATTTAACTGCACTCAAAAATTTATATTTGTATATTTGTAACTATTATTTATGATAATATTAATCTCACTGCATTGCTAAACAGTGTTATGCTCAGGGCCTTATTAACCCTTAGGATAATCAGGCTGCAGCCTAGGGCGCGAGGATCCAGGGGGGCACTGAAATCGCATCTTGGCATTCACCATTAATATCTTCATTGGATCTACTTATTTCAACTAGGCCGAGATAAACACTAAAACTAAATGCGATGTGGACTGAAAACGATTAGGTACCTGGTTTTAACATACCTGGCGCATCCCTACAAATAGACTAGGGCGATTATCGATATAGGTAAACCATTAGTAAACCACTTACGATGCACACAGAAACGCAGTTTATTACCAATTTCAAGGTGCTCAGGGCATATCGGCCTGCATCCGTTTAAGGGCATGTTCTGTATATTTAAACAAACAACTTTTGTTCTACTACTTTCGTTAAAACTTAATAGATAACCCAAAAAAAAAAATTGTATTTGTTGCCCTTTTTTGTACTGTTTAGCGACTTTTTAGTGTTTATTCACTTCGGTATCATTTTTTGCGCGTTAAAGAGCGTATGCGCTCTCGTTACGAATTGTTACGAAGAGTTCGATACTTTTAGACCGTGCAAATGCACTTTTTATTTATTTTCTAAAAGAAAAAAACACATTTTTTGTTAAAAACTGTAGAACAAAAGTTGACGTATTGAATGTACCTAACATCCCCTTAAAAGGATGCAGGCTGATTACCAATAACCCTGTATATGGTTGATCAGTCGCTGGCTTATACACTTCTTAGTCCTTAGGTACAAAGTACCTATAGTGTGGTGCAGAAGTGATTAGTTTTATAGGTAGGTACTTACTTTGGTGTGTGTGGTGAGGTTTAGGTCGCACTGCGCGGAGGGCAGGATGAAGGACATGGAGATGACGTCCATCTCCTCGGAGGTGCTGACCAGCCCGCACACGGCCAACAGCATGTAGTGGAAGCGTCCATAGCCTGGAACCACGACGTACTTTCACACATTGATCCATATCAGGGTTGGCATGATTAAAACAAGTTGTTTTAAAACACATGTTTAAAACAGTGTTTAAAACAGTTTGAATTTAAACAGTGTTTTTAATCACATGTTTAAAAACAAAGATTAAAACAAGTATTGTTTAAAACATAAAGAAAAAAACAATGTTTAAAACTACTTTTTGAATGAAAATAAATTAATATTTAGGGCTCGAAATAGATTGACATAAAACCAGTTGAGTCTATGCTATTTATTTTATTTTTTTGTACCTGCTCACAAAAGGAATTATGAGTTTTTGAAAAGAAACATTACAAAGAAAGACACTTCAATGTAGGTATACCTCTAGAATTAATAGGTAATTCCCTGTTGGTCCTGCTAGGAAAGTTCCTAATGTCGACCATCGAAAGAAAGTAATTCAATGGACTAGTAGGGTATTTCCCGTATTAAAATAGAAATGTTGGAGTTTCCCCATTGAACTCTTAAAAACGGTATTTATAGCAATGGGTTTCCCCTGTTAAAAGACACAGGTGAATCTAAACCGTTTAGTACAATTAGATATAGGTATGCTCGCAACTCGCAACATAAAACAACTGTGTAATCAATAACCATTTTGCAAATTTGAAAGTACCTAGCCTATAAACCTATAAATGAATAAATATGACGTCTATTAGAAATGAAATGAATGCACAAAACTAAAATGAACAAAAAAACACTTGTTTAAAACATTTTGAAATGTTTGTTTTATAAAATTAAAAAAACTGTTTTTTTTTCAACCCTGATCCATATTCAACAAAATTAAAATTCAATAAAAGCCGGATCTACTACTTGTAAATAATTAAATTTCGAAAAAAGAAGAAAAGACAATCGAACTGGACGTCTACTCTCTTTCTGAGAAAACGTAATTTCGTAATAAACTCGCAACTTTCCTACTCTGGTTCTACTTCGATCTCTCGTTTCTTCCGTTTAAATGTACTAAGCCTACTCTAATTAGAGTAGGCTTAGAACATTTAAACGTCAAACAATGTTCGATCGGACGAAACGAAGTAGGAAAAGTTCTACTTCGATTCGTCGTTTCGTAGAAAGAGAGTAGACGTCCAGGTAAGTAAGACTTCAGGTAAGTCCGTTGGATCTTATAATAGTGTTCATAGTCAAACATCGACCTCAAACTCATAGCACCCCTCTTTTTGCCTAATGGCATGTACATTAGCGTGATTTAAAATATTAGGTAGATGGATAACTCTTTATTGTGACACAAAAACAGAAATATTAGGTAGGTACATAAAAAAATACAAACAGTAAAATACTTACGAACTAGCACCACAAATAATAAATGATACTGCGCCAAGCAGTAATGTGCAAACATTACTGTGTTCCGGTTTGAAGGGCAATGTTTCCCGAGAAATTACAGGGCTTAGAGAAATAACATCTTAGATCTCCGGGTGCCGAGCGCAGTGCAGTGCTAGGTAATGATTTGGACTCTGCATATTTCAATACCTGCGTGTCACTGTGCTGTTACGTGGCAGGCATGTTGCTTACCATCAGGCACATGTCATGCTCATCTTGTCAATTTTTATTAAAAAAGAAAGTTTATGACTATAACTTATATCTTACATATGACTATTTTTTACTAAGACAATGGGAAGCACAACAATACTTAGGAGATAATATTAGTAACATGCACATAATAATGCTTTAAAAGAAAGCGCTTCCTACCTATGTTAACTACTTAGTAAATACAAGTGTTTATTTAAGTAACTATACCAATCTACGAGTAAGTTTACCAAAGGAAAGTTCCCACAGCGAGTGTCATGTTAAGGATCGTACGATACTCCATATAATTTTCGAGTAGAGTAACACGAGGTGCATTCCGAGAACCCGCTTGTTTACAACCTCTACTGCGAGTATTCAATACACAGAGAAACTACTTCTAATAGCATACAACATAAATAACTTTACCATACATTCATCAATGACTCCATGTTACGTTCTACTGACGTCATAACATAAGAATTACTTCATGATTTAGATAATTTTACGGACTAATTAGGTACAAAATCATGAAAATGTAATTTTCGTAGCAGTCTTTCTGTATATTTCCTATTCGTTACTACCGTCATTCCTGAGATTGCAATGCGAGCACTTCATTCATAAAGAGGAAGGTAGAGAGGCATTCCAGTGGGTGCATTTGTTAAACACGAGATCTGTGGCCTTCAAAGCCACGCGTGTACGATTGTAGAACTATAGAGTACGTATACAGCATACTCTACATGTTTATAAGGGACTCTGAGGAGGGAAGGAAGTACTGAGTCATTTGTTACAGGCGTGGGAAGATGGTGTTTTCAACTTGCAACCCTGGAGCGATATACCGACATTAATTCGACGTTTCTAATGACCTGCAGTTTTGTCTATGACATTTACCAAATATTGGAACTTGGAACAAAATTTAAACCTATGTAAACTTTGAGAAATTCAATTCACAGCCCACGAAAAATCTGTAATTTCTCTGGAATCATTGCCCTTCAAACCGGAACACAGTAATGCTTGCACATTACTGCTTGGCGGTACAATATTTGGCAAAGGTGTGGTACTTCCCCAGGCGGACTCTGCCAAGAGTCCTACCACTACAAAATATATTCGTGTAATACCTAACATTTACAATATTTTTTATAAGTATAATATTCGTTATGTTAACAAACAGGACGGACGTGGGACGGACCTAGGTACTAGGTTTTCGTGAAGTGTAAGTTCCATAAAAAAAAAAGATATAGCTCTGCGCGTGCATAATAGGTAATAGAACTAAAACTGTTTCAGCAAGGTTTTGGCGGGAATCTCACCATAATATTATCTATGGTTTTCTGGTAACTCAAAAATCAAATTGGTAATCTAAAATTCTAAAAGTCATTGATGTAACACACTTCAATTGTTCAATTATTTCAGTTGTTTTGAATGGTTGAAGGTAAAACAAATTGATAAATGAATTGAATTAAATTAATTGATTGTGCAATAACAATGTTGCATTTGAATGATGTCAAGGTAGTTGCCGACTATTCTACTTATAAAACTACTCGAATTATTTGTACGATGTCTGTACGTAAAAAACTCCGATAGATATTCAAATATACTCGGCAAGGTTGTAATAAAATGTACTGATACCTGTGGTGAGTATTTAGTTTTTTTCGTAACTTTAATTAAGTAAGTACCTAACTAAGTATTCGTTTTATTATTTACATCAATAATATAAAGAACACTGCATTTGTCAGTTACATAATAATATATATATATTTTTAAATAAAGAGTGACGAGACGAGCAGGAAATGTGCCTGATGGTAAGCAAAATGCCTGCCACATAACAGCACAGTGCCACGCAGCTATTGGAACATGAAGTCCAAATCATTACCTAGCACTGCACTGCGCTCGTCACCCAGAGATCTAAGTTGTTATATCTCTAAGCCCTGTAATTTCTCTGGAAACATTGCCCTTCAACCCGGATATATATACATATGAGTGGTGATCCTTGAAACCATGCACCAATAAATATTTCACTATCTACTGAAATTAATTATACCCATACTTAGCTTAATGATGTTACTCGTATGAAGATAAGTGTTAGGTACATAAACTTACCGGTTAGTTCGATAGCCCTCTCGAAGTCAGCTTTTTCTGAGTTCGAGCCCTTTTCTGGGTCTTTGCTCTTTTTCAGTGACGGTACCACGCCTGAAACAATGCAATAATACAATTATTAAGTAAAGAACGAACGAATCGATTTTGATGTTTTTTATTGTTTGATTATTGAGATAATTCTTACTTTTAATTCTCAATAGTAGTAATCAAATTCAGTCAAAATAAATAAAGTAGCCAAGTGCGAGTTGGACTCGCCCATGAAGGGTTCCGTTCCAGCAAGTAACATTATATACATAGTACACATTGTTCTTGTAGTTCGTTGTAACTTTGATCGAAGTTTTAATAATAGTGTATTTATGACGTACTAAAAAAAAACTACTCATCAGATCGAGTTCAAACTAATTTTCGTTGGTAGTTTTCATGGTAATGCACATCATATATTTTTTTTAGTTTTTTCATTCTCTTACTTTAGAAGTTAGAGGGGGGGGGACACACATTTTACCACTTTGGAAGCGTCTCACGCGCAAGTTATTCAGTGTAGACAAAAATTATATTAGAAACCTCAACATCATTTTTGAAGACCTTTCGATAGACACCCCACACGTGTAGGTTTGATGAAAAAAAAAATTTTGAGCTTTAGTTCTTAGTATGGAGGGCACCCCCAATTTTTGTTTTTTTAAAAAACTTTTATAAAAATCTTAATGCGGTTCACAGAATACATCTACTTACCAAGTTTCAACAGTGTAGTTCTCATAGTTTCGGCAAAAAGTGGCTGTGACATACGGACGGACAGACAGACAGACAGACAGACAGACAGACATGACGAATCTATAAGGGTTCCGTTTTTACGTTTTACGGAACCCTAAAAATGTTAATTAAAAAAAAGTCCATAGATAACACTCTAGGTAATAAAAGTCGAAATGTATGGTGCGTTCCGCATTAAAGTGTACTTTGAATCGCGTTTCTTTTAATCTAATAAAACGAATAATACATTATGTTTGTTGACATGGAGCTAGAACGCTTACCTACTTATAAGATATTTTTGGTAAATACTTATGAAACATAGAACCACCAGCCACGGAAGAAATAGTTTACATTGATAATATTAAACCTTACGTCACATTCGAGCCCCGTCTTTTTCTGTTTAAATAGAAAATATTAATATTTCTTCTAGGTAAGCGCAATCCATCGTGGACGTGGACATCGTAGTACAAGTCAGACAAGTACCTACAATGGCGTTCAAGTTCAAATCTACAGATAGTGCAATCCACGAAGACGCGCCCCACTATTCCTCCTAACCGTTTATAGTATATGTGTGCAAGCTTCCGTCAATGTTTGAGTGTTATCGGTACACACTAATTACCTATGAATGCACACGCACACTACAATGACTGGTGAATGGTTCGCGACTGACGCTCGGAGCAAACGCGATTGGTGGAGAAAAAATATTGGTGGGGCGCGTCTTCGTGGGTTGCACTATCTATATTATTATCGATAAAATGAAAAAAATTGGCAGTCATAGGAACTGCCGATGGAAGTGAAAACTTGTAACTCTACAAAATCTAATATCCGGAGGGTGTGGCCATGAGAATGGCCACGCTGAAAATGCTGACGGATTTCTAGAGGCCAATGGCCATGGTCCCGAGTTTACCCGGAGATTTCTTAAGAATAAGAATAAGAATTTAAAAATCTGTGGCGCGCCAAAAGAAGTTTTCACTTTAACAAGAGAAGTGTGCGTGTGTCCGCAAAGTACCTCATCCCTCTTTAGTTTTTAAGAATTGTAGGTGTTACTAACGCTAACGCACAACTAACACTCCAGAGCTAGCCCAAAGTTGGCTAGGCAGTAGAGGCTACTAAAGGATACCAATTGCCATATATGTTCCTTTGAAAAAAAAAAAACGTTAAACTATCTTCAGTGTTCAAAATCAGGTGTCTGCGTGCGCGGGATCTTGAAAATTCACTCTGAAGACACAGTTGTCAACTAACATCGTCACGCTGTTGGCTGTCGTTATTTCACTCTCATATTTGTTTTCCAAGCGCATCAAAAGAGGCTAACTTCAATATGTGTAGTGACACATTGAAAAATGATTTGAAGTGAAGCCTTCATGAGACAAGGTCCACTCGTTATCGCGGCGTAAACAGCCGGCGATGCCGTTCATTAACACCTCTACAGGAAGTGTCCTACATGGGAAGGAAGTATTTAGGTTCACGCACAATGCGAGATACGTAATTTAATAACATAACTATTCGTTGCGGCTGCATTCTTTACATAACTACAGTGCAACTTTTTTAATGAGACATAATTCAACTATTTAGCTCTGTATATCTAGTTATTGTATTGTTGTATCATTTTCACACACACTTATAAGCTTAATAAAACATCGTGAAATAAAACTTTTTTTACTGTTATAGGTTTACAGTTGACCTCCATCACGCCTGATGTTAAGCGACGATGAGTCGATAGAGCATGCTTACCTAGAATAAAGCGATATAGTGTAGAACTTATAGCAGAAAAATAATTATATTCAAGATAATCACTATTTTCGTGGATAAAAACAATTTTACCAAAACAAAAGACTGAGCTCTATTATAAGTAATATCTTTGTGTGCACTATGTTTAATTGTCAACAAATAATTAAAACGTGAATTGTTACGATTACAAAATTTAATTTGTCTTACACCATTTTCGACATTTTGATTTAGTGTTTATTTACCTACATCTAAAAGCCTTTTTAAATCAGTTTTTGCCCGTGGTTTTTGCTGTAAACTTTTATGGTACCCTTTTCATCTAGGGACGGTAAAATCTGTCGGTAAAATCGATTCAGTGTAACTATTGTTGTACAGACTTTATAAAATCGTAGAGCTTAATGACTATAAATATATTCTCCTCGGACAAGAATACGGAAGGAAGTTTTTTTGTGTGTGAGCGTTTCTATATAAGTGTTTATTTATGTCTACTGCTTACCAAGCTCGGCAGCTTTGGATCCTGGGCCGTTCAATTGAAGGTCACTTTTTACATCACAATCTGAAACAAATGAACCAACTCTTAGATATCATCATCAGAATATGAAGAAAATAAGTAATATTTAAACACTAGTAGCATCACGCGTTTTGCTCGCGTAGTTCCCGATTCCGGTATTTTTCCGTGATAAAAAGTAGCTTATATGTTATTTCAGATTATTTTGTGTATCTAATTTGCCCCCAGATCCCTTCAGTAGTTTTGGGTTGAAAGAGTAATAAACACCTCACCTATAGGTAGGTACATAGACCTTTCTTTGCAATTTACTTGTAATATTAGTAGGATAGTAGGCCTCACTTCAAATCATTGCTGACCTCGTGGGTTGGTAGTAAGCCTGCCTGCGAAACCGAGGATCGTGGGTTGGATTCCCATCCAGTGCAAATATTTGTGTTATGAACACAGGTATTTTCTATGTGTCTGGGTGTTTCTATGTCTAATAAGAATGTGTTTAAAACTATATAAGTATTATACCAAATAGCTTCTGTAGTACAAAAACTTTGCATACTTTGGGGTCAGACGGTGTTGTGTGTGAGGCTGTGAGGTGTCTACCAATATTTATTTATTTAGTTAGAGATAGGAAGTAGTATTTGTTTCAGTGTAGTATTTGTTTCATTTAACTCGCAAGTGTTATTGACAAAAAAAAAGAAATGTTTGTGTGCGCTTGCATGCATAAGGGCGTACCTATATCCTATATATGTACAATATGTATGTGTCAGAGCGTATGTCAGTGTGTACGTGTGAATCATTTTAAATATATTTTTTTGTTAACGTGATCGGTATAACAAAATTGTTATTGACAGTGGGAAATTTACAGCAAAATAATTGTGACATCGTGTTTGTAATTCTTCTCTGAAGGAAACGTATTCACACTATCTTGATAAATGGTCTGTGCCTTTGCGGTCAGGCTTAAGGTGTCATTTGTATTACATAAGATTTATTATACATTGGGAAAGTTACCATCAACTTTTTCTACCATATTAAAAAAAGGTCTATTAAATTGGCACCAAGCAGTATTGTGCGAACATCATTGTGTTCCGATGAGCACGTTGTGGAGCAAACATATAAAATGTATATCTGGCTGACGAGTGTTGTGCATGGGTACAGTTCTAGACAGATATTTGGATTTTGCAAATATGTAACTCCGTTGCACTGCTCTTTGCGGGTGTAGGCGTATTGAAATTGTTTGCGCATTCCATCAGCCTATGTTAAGAAAAAAATGTCAGTCAAACGGACTGCCTGTAAAAGTGAAAACTTATTACATAGAGTTTTAGTTTGCTCAATAAAAGAAGTTTTCACTTCAAGAAAGAATTAAAAGTTGTTTTTGTGAAGTAATCGGAGACAGTGTATGGAGAACGTAGTGTAGGTATAACTAGTGACTGTACAGAACAGAAATGAGATCGTAGTGGAGGTTCTGAGCCGGTAGGAAGCGACTTAGAAAATAGCTAAAACTTGACAGTTAGTCTACCGCCAAGTAGTAATGAAAACTGTGTTCCGGTTTGAAGGACAATGTTTCCAGTGAAATTACGGGGCACGTAGATAGAACATCCTATATATCTCAGTGCAGTGCTAGGTAATGATTTGGACTGTTCATTTTCCAATTGATGTATGTCACTGTGTTGCTTTGGGCTGGCATGTTGTTTACCAAAGGGCACATGTCCTGCACGTCTCGCCCCTCTAATATATGTACATAAAAAAATTGGCAGTCATAAGGACTGCCGGCAGAACGGCAGAAGTGAAAACTAATAACTCAGAATTTGATAACTCACTTTGGAAACTACGCGGGGTAAAACGTAGAGGGCGTGGCCATCTAGGTCATCTGAGTTTACTTGAACATTTCTTTCATTTACGAACGTACGTTTAATTCACAGCCTACAAAAAATCTGTCTGTCGTGCGTAAAAAGAAGTTTTCACTTCAATAAAAAAAAAATTGGCAGTCATAGGAACTGCCGATAGAAGTGAAAACTTATAACTCAGAATTTGATAGCTTACTTTGAATACTACACGGGTGTAACCGGAGGGCGTGGCCTCGGCATCATGGCATGGCCATCTAGATATGCGTCAGCATTTCCTATTGGCTGATGCATTTCTAGATGGCCATGGCATGATGCCGAGGCCACGCCCTTTCAGCATTTGCCATTGGCTGACGCATTTCTAAATGGCCAATAGCCATGGTCCCGAGTTCACCCGAAGATTTCTTATCATACACGAGCGTGATGCTAGAATCCAATTCACAGTCCACGAAATATCTGTCTAGGCGCGCCTAAAGAAGTTTTCACTTCAAAAATGATAAAAGCACTGACTGTGAGGTTTGGGCCCGGGGTCAGTTTCTACCATCCTATGCGGGCGGGCGGCTGATGTCGGCGGTCTGGGGGACTCAACGAACGGTCACTGGGTCTGTTGGAGCTTCCAACGGCGATCCGCTCGTCTGCAACAAACAAAACAATCTCTATTCATAATAATACGAGAATATCGTAAAGCTAATATACTGAACTTAACACAAAAATGCGATGCGATGCGAAGCGACGCCGCATCGGAGGAACTTGCGATCGCGAATTGCTCCGATGCGGCGTCGCATCGCAGTTTTGTGTGAGAAAAGTAAAGCAAAAGACTTTATCGTGTAACTGGTTAGAACTAGAAATTGTCGTAAGCGGCCCGTTCCGGCTTCGCTCGGATTTTATCATTTAAAGACTATTCGAAATAAAAATTATCCTATCTTTCAAATTGCATCAAATTGCAGTGCCGCGGAGTACTACTAGTAATTCATAAAGATTCGTATAAATGTATACAAAAGGATTAAAAAGTAACAAAACAAGTACATTAGATATTAAAATACAAGTAAAAAAACAAAAAATAAAGTAATGTATCACACTCATAAGTGCCCAAAAGCATATATGTACATATTTAAATTATCAAGAAATCAAAATAAAAACATATAAATTCCTTCGATATACCGAACATACAAATGTCTAATTCTGTAACATCACACATGTTTTATGGCGCTAACATTGAGATAATTCCGATCATAAAGAGAATAAGCTCGAGTAGGTATATCATTCAATTTTCCAGATGCATGCTTTTTGTAAATACGCCAGTTTATAAAAAGACTTTATTTCGATAACTGGCAGAGCTTCAAGTGTTTTGCTTTTACCCGCTGCTCTAAGTAAATACATATAATATTTTATTACATTTTTAAACAAGTTGTGCGCCTAAGAGAATCTGTTGATGGATTCGGTGGGTGGAATCTAGAAAAATATGCGTCACAACTGGTTGATAATTTTACATAGGTATTAATTTAGGTACCTACATTAAGGAAAGTTACCCCTGGAGGTCTACCACCTAACGAAATTGGTTAATTAATTACTAAATTGCTATACATCTCTCTTTTACTTCAATCGATTTATAGTATGAATAATCAATTCATGAAACTGCGTACAAATTGAAGTCACTCGGATAATTATTTTAAACTTTTACTGAGAATGTCTTCGGGACTTGTGGGAGATTTTTTTTATCAGGAATCCCAGGAAAAGTTACATGTATACACTATACATATAGAATGAACGTCGCCGTAATATTTCCAACACTTGATAATATTCTTTTAATTTTCCTTTTGCGTTGTTTGACATTAACATCACAACGACAATATTTACAATAGTTACGTATTGTTTTGAATCATCTCGTGTTACTTTGTATTAAAGTATGTATGTACTTAAAAGGGTGACTGAATTCACGTTTACTCACGACTTCTCAGAGGCTCCTAGGCTAGGCGTAACTTAAAAACAAAAAAATTTCAAGATCAATGTCAAGATTCGTAATGCTATGGTAATGGTATTATTTTATTTAATATTAAGGTTTTTTAATAGTAAAGATAATCTAAAAGCGGTCTAACAAGACCCTAGCTCGAAAGCTGACAGTATGAAGATTATAGCGCAAGCATGCTACATTTTTTTATACTCGTAGTTGCAATTTTTTATTGCAAATAATTTTAGTTGTGTAACTCGAACAAAGCTGGGGCGGGCCGCTAGTGTTATATAGCTGAAATTACATACTCGACTAATTTTTTACAGTAGGTAGCCTATAATAATTTTGTAAATACTACAAACAATTGCCGCTTTCATTTGTTTCTCTGTTTGTTCTGATTTTGTTTTGTTCTTCAGTAAGATATATTTACGTATCTCTCATTTAGTGTTTTATTTTTGAAAAAGATTTGAAAGAATAAAAAAAAACTTTCAGATAACTCCACAGAACTTCCTCCGGTGACATCAGGTAAGTATGTAATTGCTTATATGCTTAGAAATGTACACGTGCAATTGTTATTTACATCAGCTTAACAAAAACTGGTTTCTGTTTCATATTAATATTCTAATAAATTAATTTTATTACTAAGATTAAGTGCCGCTTTTTGCAACTTATGTCCACACAGATAAGGTTGAGATTACGATAACTCTTGTAGGCAGGGAGTGAAACTTCTGTCATACGTGGTTATGCAAACCACAAAGCCAAAAGGGTCGTGGTGTCTTTATAAACCATTTTTACTATGGTGACAACCCTGAAATAGGGTTAACTCACATATCTATACCACTAACGTCATGTCGGGAGTAATTTATCTAAATTATTTAACCGACTTCCAAAAAGGAGGAGGTTATCAATTCGACCACCTTGTTTCATATTTTTAAATGGTACATAGAGGTCCAATTTTTTCAAAACCTTTTTACACGGAAAATCGGCATGAGTGAGACTTATATAACGTGAATTGTTTAATTATTTAAATTAATTAAATTACTAGCAGTGCCCCGCGGTTTTTCGTTATTTTCCCGGAATAAAAAGCCTATGTGTCCTTCCAGACTATAATCTAAGTGTATTCCAAATTTCAGCCTGATTCGTGTATACGTTACGGCGTGATAGAGCAACAAACATCCAAATATCAAAACATCCATACTTTCACATTTATAATATTAGTGGGATTTATAAACCGGGTTTAGCGATAAGACTGCTCTTTACATGTTTTTTTGTTTCATTTGAGTACAATGTAGAGTTTATCTAACAACATTAACAAATAACAACAACAACAAATAACATTTTTGTTTTTCTTCTATTCATTAATTCTGATTTTATTTCCTTGTACTTTATGTAGATTTGTACTATTGATACGGGTTCAGTTGCCAAAATTGTATCTATTTTAATTATATCTTAAAAGTTAAATACGATCTAGAACAGCTCTTATACAGCTTAATATTTATCAACCATTGTAAAATAGTTAAAAAATTACATCGGGCTAAATCTATTTTCATTAAATTCAAAGAAGTGTTTGATGTCATAGAAACTGTGCTCCATTAACCATCTCTGAAATTTAGTTTTAAATTATTTTTTTTTTACTTAAAAAACATTATAAATTTTATTGATATTATACTATTAATTAACCTTAATACACTTTATTTACAATATATACATAAACTTAATCTAAAAGACCGGTGCCAGTGGGAATTGTGCCCAAAATGCTGGCCCCATTGAATAATTAAAAAAAATAAAAAAAAATATAATTATTATGATAAATAAGAAGTACAAATATAATTTTAAAAAGGCGATTAAGACACATGGGTTCTCACCCTGACTTCTGACTCCATTCTACTCTACCCCCCACTCTAGCGCCAGCGTTAATCCGTGCTACAAATAACTATTATAATTACAACCAAGTAAATAACAATCCGTAGCCCAAGTAAGTGGCCAAGTGTAAAACTAAGCCAGTACAATGATGAGTGACGACCGTACAAAGCGCGGGAAACAGCCGTCAGCCGCATTGTGACTTAGCCTTAGCTCCGGCCAATGCGAAATTATTATGTACTACCAGCCTAACTCTGCTTCACGCGGGGAGATATAGGACTATAGGTATTAGGTAAAACTTTTTGTAACAGAGGAAAAAAATAAAGTGCTTTTTAAAGAAGAATTTTATTGTGGCATGCTTTTGATCGCTATTCAAATAGTGTAATGTGTTATTACGTGCATTTATTGAAAAATATGCAGTGCTCTATAAAACCGCAGTAAATTTATTTTATTCTGTCCCTTAACCATTAGGTATTAAACATGCCTCATAACTTAAGAATACGTTACGAGCGCTGAAAAACTTTGGAAGGTGTTTTTTAACTCTAACAATATTGCACTTGACCGCCATCTCGCCTGCCATGCGACGAGATGGTCTTCAATGAAGCGCGAGGTCAAGGTGGTGGTACCCATTAAGAAAAACTCGAATATTTTTTGTTTCTTTTTACATTGAGTTAGATCGTCAGGGTTTTCTTGGAGATTCTACTCTACATCTGAACGACAATAGCTTATTTGTATAAATCAATAATAATGGATCATTCCAACTGGGGATAATATTATAAAATCGACGTAGGACATAATTGATTAGAACAAAAAAATTGCTCATTTTTTATATTTAAAAAAATTGGCAGTCATAGGAACTGCCGATATAAGTGAAAACTTATAACTCAGAATTTGATAGTTCACTTTGGAAGCTACACAGGTGTAACCGGAGGGTGTGGCCTGGTCATCATGGCATGACCATCTAGAAAACAATGGGAAATTCGTCAGCATTTCCCATTGGCTGACGCATTTCTAGATGGCCATGCCATGATGGGCAGGCCACACCCTTTTAGCATTTCCCATTGGCTGACGTACTTCTAAATGGCCAATGGCCCTGGTCCCGGGTTTACCCGAAGATTTCTTATCATACCCGAGCGTGACGCTAGAATTCAATTCACAGCCCACGAAAAATCTGTCTAGACGCGCCAAAAGAAGTGTTCACTTCAATAAAGACGTCTATAACTAGGTACAGATCATATTAAGATAAATTAGTGGAAAACAGTAGTAATGGCTATTGTAGAGGGATCACTTTTTATCGGGTTTGGCGTAAACCGACCTACATTATACACGTTCGTGAGAAGAACATAATAATAATGATACTCGTACGTTGAACTCTAACGACGAGGTGTTAGATGTCTGTGCACCTACCTACAGGAGAGCACAAAATAATAACTTAAGTTTTTTGTTAACACAAAATTAAGTTAAAATAGAGGTAAACAAATGTAAGGTAAAGGGCAAAATTGAAAATTGTGATTTTGTAGAATATGTTAAGTAGCTATGATTAGTTAGTAGTATTTATTTTTATAAATAAAAATATGTGTTTTTTAAATAAATAGAAAAATCGTGTTTTCTTGATAAATGTATGATATTGAAGTGTACCGTAATATATTATGAACGTATAATAACCGTTTAGGTTACGATACAACAATCATAACAATTATCAATATAAATATTATTATAAATAATTATTAATTATATATTATAATTATCTTTTTCATCTCATTCAAACAAGCCAAACAGTTTTAAACTTTTTTTTTTTAAATAAAGAGTGACGAGACGAGCTATACATGTGCCTGATGGTAAGCAACATGCCTGCCGCATAACAGCACAGTGACACGCAGCTATTGGAACATGAAGAGCCCAAATCATTACCTAGCACAGCACTGCGCTCGTCACCCAGAGATCTAAGTTGTTATGTCTCTAAGCCCTGTAATTTCTCTGGCAACATTGCCCTTCAAACCGGAACACAGTAATGTTTGCACATTACTGCTTGGCGGTAGAATAACTGGCAAAGGTGTGGTACTTCCCCAGGCGGACTCTGCTAAACTAGTTGTTTACTACGCTAGTATTATCAATTATGACATATTGGCTATGGTTTAATGATGGAGGGAGTCTCCTATATTTCGATGCAGTTTCTTGCACAATATTCACGGGTAAACTGACGAACGGCTGGCGTTGACAGAATAGTTTCTAACCGCGGGAAGATCGACGGGAATATCGAACTACTGTTTTTCTCGGTTTTTTAGGTCGATTACTTCGTTTTCATTCAGACCAACTCAATAATATCGCATAGTCCTTGTGTTGAAGGATATTCGGCCGATAGTCTTGTCCGCTACACAGAAGTGGGCCAGTAGTCACACATGAAAGGACTGATTTATAGTATTTTTCCCTATGAATGGAAACCGCTGATTGTTCACTTTACGACTTGTGGAAAAGGTGTAGCCCTGTGACACGAGTTCGGAAGTATATGGGACTCATTCTGTAGGCGTAGTTAGTGGCGAGAATGTGATGTCACAGCCGCCCCTCTACCGCCTAACTTAATCGGCTATGGCTTCGCTATTGCCATCTCTTTCTTTTCAAGCGAGAAGGAAAGAAACAGCAATATCGAAGCTAAGACAGTTTTCGTTAGATCCCCCGCTCAGGTCGTAGGTTTAAATCCCGCCTAAAAGTATATCTGCACTTGGAACACCAAGGTGCGGTGTACCAAGTGCAGATATACTACTTTTTCATCACCACTGGCTTTAACAGCGAAAGAAAACATCGCGAGGAAACCAGCATTTTCGGAGAGAAACATGATGATGGGTAAAAATGTTTATCACCTTATACCCTGTTGTTACACCTAGTTAAAATGTAACTAGCTTTGTCATATGTGAATAATATATTTTTGTATTCAACAAAGAAATCTTTTAAGTACATTTTAAAGGTGCGCTTAAAATACGGGCAACTAAAATTGCTCAATTCCAGTCAATACTCGTCAACTATGACGTCACGACTACATCAAGCAATTTACGGCAACGGCAACAAGCATCAATACTGCGCAATACATTATTGAGCGATATGGCGCAACTTCATCAACTAGGCGCCACCCGACCTCTCGCTCTCCCCGCGGAAGCAAGACGGCAAGCCGCAAAAGAAACAAGTGCGAATGAGATATACCTATACACAAACTGCTAGGACTTTCCAAACCCATTGGATATTCGTCAATTTTTATCTGCGACATTGAGCGATATGACATATCTGGAGGAATTAGAAGCAATATCGCCGAAATAATTGCTGCAATTTGTTGAAATTGCTCCAGATCGGTCCATTCGTGTCGCCGAGCAATTATTGCGCACCTTTAGGGATTTGACGTCAAAATTACGCAGAGAAAACAATTGTGCCTAAATATTGCTTCCAATACGGAGGTTAATCTTGGAATTATTAGCTAAAGTATTGTATTATTTCTGATTACACTACCTAATGTCAAAATCCAAAAAAAATTGCAACTTCATGCATATTGAAAACAGAATATTGAATTAAATCCAAAAAAGGGCTAACGAATCGTTATGCGGCAGCTGGGTAGGAATGATCGCATTGCGGTTTTCTAGAAATTAGAGGAAATTTCTAGTAAAATAAAAATGTACTCCATTGTCACACGCGTCACAGTTGGGACTTAATTCCCCAAAATCATCGATATAAATCAATGGATGAGCCCTCCTAAACTTCAGGCGCACAGATTTATGTTATCGTTGGGAGGAGTGAGCTCACTTTTTCCGTTATAGTCGATTGTAGGAAGCGGTGGAAGCCGGACGTTTAGGTATACCTATCGCTATCCGTTGTCAACAACCAAAATAAGTAGACAGACCTCGCCGCTAGCGATTCTAGGGATCAAGTAGACGCAGTTTGTTAACAATTTCAAGGTGCTCAGGGGGCACATCTTTCGATTTATATCGATGTCCACAATGTGATATAAGATTCCTCAAACGGCGAATTTAGGTACGAGCGCAGGTGTCTTAGTCGAATGCTTTATAACATCATCTATTGTAGATGATAGCTAGTCAATGGCTATCTTTATTGAAAAACAATTTAATCCATGCAGAGTAAGTTCAAATTATATATGTTTATTACGTTTTCCGTCATAATCTCCTTTAAATAATATAATAAAAAAAAAACTTAACACAGTTCTCAAGTTAAAAAACAGTAAAAAAGGTTTATTGTTATGAATAGAACCATACCAAGAAACCATTCTTTGAACCTAGAAACAGAGAATTTTAAAATATATACCTAGATAGAAATATTTTATTGTGACACAAAAAAGAGAAAAATTACAGTAAAACACCTACTTACAGTAAAACTAGCTCCAAAAACAAATTTTATTATACACACATACCTTAGTATCGCTAATATCACGTTATTGTCTATTTTGTTTTGGATAAAGGTGTAACGAATCGCACGAGTTTGACACGTGCGGCATTATTATGTAAAGAGATTTTTTTTTGTTTTGGGCTGGTTAGTGTTATGTGAAAATATTGACCGATTTCCCTGTGTTTCACACCCATTGAATAACGAGTGTCAACAAATATTATAATTAGTTAATTAACAGCCAGAAAGTTGGGATGAGGATAGATGGATGTGGTGGCGAATCTAGGACTTTGGTTTGGGTGGGATTAACCCCGCTAGAGTTTTTTTGTAAAGGTGGGATCGCGGTACAACTAGTGGGGGCAGTGCGACATAACCTCTCCGTCTGTCTCCTAACGGACGGATATAAGAAAACTAGATGTCTGGAGCCTCCGTGGATCCCCCACTGGCTAGTTGTTACTCTTACACGCAAAAAAAACTCTTAGACTAATTTTCCCTAAGCTTCATAATTTGCATGAACATTGGGGAAAATTAGGGAAACTAAAACGCGGTGTTAACATCAGTTATACGTCAGAACTTAAATTTCAGGGTTAGCTAGGTCAGGGTCTCGGGCGTGGAGGCTAATTACTAAATACAAGGATTTTTAACAGGGATTTTCTATGGGTGTGGTGGCTAATACCTACTCTATTACATTTGCTGTTTAGCTCATGTTTTGCTTGATGTCATTAATTTTGTTTCGTGACTGTCGGTCGTTTTGCTTATATATTTTTTCGAATCTTAAACATTTTTACAAACAATACACACATGCTTTGCAAATTATCAACACTTTCCGCTTAAACCTCTCGTGACAGAAAATACTATTGACGATTTTGAATGATTTTTTGGTTATTGCTGTTACTTGGCGATGAAATACAATGGCTCTGTTATCATCTTAACACTTCAATGAGAGTCTTTGTACATAGTTACTAGTTTTAGCCATATTATACATACACAGTACACAGAGCATTAAATAAAATCGAAATAGCTCTTAATGTTTAATATAATAATTGTGTTTAGAGGAAATCGAACTCACGATCTAAGGTTTGGAGAGCAGGCTCCTTATCTTACCAAATTTCTGTAGCCAATCTTATTGGGGCGTGGTTTGACACATCAGTTCACGTATAAAGACGGTGCAAGGCATTAACAAACAAGATAATTACTTCAGCTACACGCAGGATAAACAGTTTCCAGTCATCAATCTCTTTCACTGATAGCGCCATTTCTTGGAACTGTTTTGAAGACACCTACGTGATCTACGTATGTGGCTGATATGGTGAAGCAGTACTCTTAGTGTAAGTTGCTGTTAGTTAATCTGTTCGTGTATGTGTCCGTCAGTGTTAGAGAGACTATGTAAGTGTGAAAGTACGAGTGTATAGGGGGGATGCGAGAGTATTATATTAGATACTCCTCAGTGTATCAATATATTGAGGGTTGTTTGATTATCATATGTTGTTCATCAGTGATCAATATATTGATTAGTGATCTCCCTGTGAACCCCCGTGAACTTGATAAATTTATAACATTTTTAAAGGGGTTAAAGGTTATCTGGAAGAGATCACTTTTAGCTATAAGACTGCTTCTTGTGTCCAAAATGTATTTATTTAAGTTAAAGTGTTTGGTTTTTCTGTTTTTTTTTGTTGTGTAATGAAGTGTTTTTTATCGAGTTATACATAAATGAGCACAGCTTGAGCTTACGGCTGTGTAGATTTGTTAGAAAGTACTTATTTACTCAACAATATTAAATAAACATTTGAAAAAGTGGGCTCAATTTCGAAAGACAAAACATTTAAATGCTTGACCTACTAAAGGAAATGAAAATACAAAAAGCATTTCCTATGAAACAGGTTCTTACTGATACATTAAACATAAAATGTATCATTCAAATGATAAAATACTCGCTGCTGCTTTTAACGGCTGAGTATTAACGAGTATTTATTAATTATTTATCAGTTCACTTTTTGATTATTTATCTTTTTTGAATATAAATTTAAGGCTAATAATAAACCAGGGCCAAAAGAAGCCTCTGAAAATGGTAAAATGTAAAAAAAAAATGCATAGTAGTGCATCTGCCACGGGTTTCTAGTTAACTTCCAACTTTAACCAATGTTTTTATTTTAATATTTATCGATTTTAACTTCGTAGATATAAAACCTGCGCCTCTTACGCCTGTCATCAAATTAGTATTTGGAACCTGGTCTTGTGTGTTACTGCCTTGAATGCTGAATTCTATGTGGACCTTTGTCCAGCCGTAGGATAATCAATGTTACTTAACCCTAAATCACACAAGGAGCAAAATCTGAAAAATGTAACAGTCCAAAGTTACTGTTAGCCTACTCGTAAAACCGTTGGACGTTCACGACTGGCGTACGTCACTGACATATATTAGGCCAGTCATCTAAGACATTCTAGGTCGCAAATAATAGTCAGGTTCTGATTTTTTTGGGATGTTTTTAGGATAGGATTATTCGGACTTTTTTCAGTTTTTTTAGATTACAAGTTCTAAAATATGCGTTTAACAACAAAGCCACTTATGACACTGACTTTATCTCGAGCACCACGAAGTTAGCACAGGTCTTTAGAGATTGCAAATTTGGTTTTACAATACTGGTATCCATCCTAACAACATCCCAAAAAATCAGAACCTGGCTATTATTTGCGACCTAACGCGATTTTTATGTCTACGGTGACTGACCTATAGGTATACATGTATGACATGGCACTGATCCGTAAAAATGTTTCACACTTAGAGTATACATATTAGTTATTTAACCTCTAAGGTTTCACATTTTAGGGCGGGGGCTGAGTGGAGTTCAGTGTTTATCATATGAGTAAATCGTACACCGCATTCGGTGTACGGTTTTGAACTCTGAAACTATGTCCACCAAAATATATATATATTTATAATGGTTTTAGTCGCAAACCAAACTAAAAAAATAACCATAAAATCTATTCACGACTGCGTCTATGTAATTCTAACTAACTGAGAAATATCTTTAATATTCTTAAATGAAATACCTAAGGCATGCAATAAGGTAGGTACCCTAAACAAATTAGCTTCTCTGAAGGATTGTATCTAAATTAAAGTTGTCCGACAGAGAACGAAGGTTATTGACACAGCTCAACTTATTAGCAGGCTGAATTGACAGTAGACTGGTCAATTTGTCATATCTGTTGTAGGAGCGATAGCCGTTGAGGTATACAGGTCCTAGAGTAGAGACAAGAAATGTCAAACGTAGTGTTTGACAACCTGAAACTCGATGGAGTGACGATATACGAAAGGCAGCAGGCAGTGGCTGAAGAAGAAAAGTTGAGGATACGATAGAGTGGCTTATCATGGAAGAGGCCTACCTCCAAGATATGCTAATGGAGATAATAAAACAAATTAACAGTTCCTATAGGATAAGGAGTGAGACCGCTAGCTGAGCACAGCTAGTTATCCTGTACCTACCAAACATTAGGTACCTACTCAAGTTATAAAACGATTTAAAGCACTTCCTACAGCCGCGAGCAGGAGTGCCTGATCTATGTTAAGGTCAGTGGGTCTATCACGCAGCAACCGAGTGTGTTCCGATACGTATTCATATTTTTAAATAAATTCCCGTAATGTCATTGGTTCTGTTTGTTATTTTTGAATAAAATTATAAGGGAAAGTCCTTAAACGGGACTACCGGTTATGAGGTTTTAGATACACGGCTGTTGCAATCATATATTTTTGATAGAATAAAAATCATTGAACATAGATTTTTTTTACAAATATTTTAGACAAGACACCGGATTACAAATCTGGACCTGACTTCAATTTTGTCACGCACAGTTCATTTGACTACATTTGTGTATTGATTGTAAACATTTAGTAGAGTATACGTTTGATTATAGAAATATACGATGTTTGTAACCTTTGAAATTGTCTATACCGATTCGAATCAACACTGAATGCAATAAAATTTATATAGAGACGTAGCTAACACGTGCATACTGCTACCTGGCTATGACTATACTTTGCCAAAATGAGTAAAAAAAAATTTTTTTCTTGACAAATTTAACAAACAATGTGGCCTAAATAGTTTGCTACTTGCACATCAGTACCTCAGTTGCTAACTACCTACCTTAACTAACTAACTACCTTAAACTTTTATACTAGAAGGACTCTTTGCAGAGTCCGCCTGGGGAGACCTTTGACAGCTAATCTAGTCTACCGCTAAGCAGTAATGTGAAAACATCACTGTATTCCGGTTTGAAGGGAAATGTTTTCAGTGAAATTACAGGGAATAAAGATAAAACATCTTTTATGTCAGGGTGACGAGCGCAATGCAGTGCTAGGTAATAATTTGGACTCTTCGTGTTCCAATGTACCTAAATTTTAAAGTCCTATGTAAATTCTAGGTGTACCTACGTACCTTCTGATTGTTAGGCTTTTTTTCTCGACAGTATGACAATATTTATAAGCAATCAATCACTCATGGTGAACTTGGTATTGGTATTGCAACTACTAGGAAATATTATACGTGTAATATTATTTATCAAAGTCGACATGTGAGCACCAAGCATTAGATCACGTTGAGCATTTAAATTCTACGTACGCAAATCGTAGTTAATTATTATCTTAGTTGATTCCCTTCTGAAAAATTACTTTTTGAACAGAGCTTTCACACGACATATATATAAATATGTTTCATTTAAAAAGTTTATATAAAATGATGGGAACTAAAATGGTAAATTATAGGATTATGTATCAACGAAAACAATAATAATTGAAGATAATATGTCAGAAGGAAAACATTAACCACTATAAATTACAGCTGAGACCCATCTTAATCGTGTCAGCGTTTAATAAGAACTAAGTCAAAATCGATCGATCGATAGCGTTGATGGATCGTAAATGATTACGAGCTATGCTACCACAAAGAAATACACAGTCATAAAGCCAGAAAGATGGTATGTGGTGATGATGGATGTATACCTCGAACCTATACAATCACAATTAGATACCCGAGGTGAAAAAAAACAAAGCCTCGTTTTTATAAAAAAATAAATGCTAACGCGTTTCTACATAGCCAATGGGAAATGCTGACACAATTCTAGATGGCCAATGACCATCCAAAATTTTTTTTTCATTCCCGAGCGTGATGCCACAATTCAAAAGCCCACGAAAAATCTGTCTGTGGTGCGTCTAAAGAAGTTTTCACTTCAAAAGAAAAAATAACTTAGGTACTACCTCTACTTGGCTACTACCTAAACTTTTTTTTTCTTAAATAATGAGTGACGAGACGAGCAGGACATGTGCCTGATGGTAAGCAACATCCCTGCCACATAACAGCACAGTGACACGCAGCTATTGGAACATGAAGAGCCAAAATCATTACCTAGCACCGCACTGCGCTTGTCACCCAGAGATCTAAGTTGTTATATCTCTAAGCCCTGTAATTTCTCTGGAAGCATTGCCCTGCAAACCGGAACACAGTAATGATTGCACATTACTGCTTGGCGGTAGAATAATTGACAAAGGTGTGGTACTTCCCCAGGCGGACTCTGCTAAGAGTCCTACCACTACAAAACTAACTTACGGTATTACACCATTTTACTTGACTTTAAGCTCAATATTATCTCTTTGAATACGCTTGTCGGCAAAAACTTTCTATACCAATTTGACTTTGGCAAGAATTTGAGAGATTTTGGGATCGCGCAAGCCTTGAATTAACTATTGGAATATGGTAGTTAAATGAAGCATGCACGAGTAAGATCTCAACAATACGGAGTTATATTTACCTACAAAACTTGAGTTTGAATCTGTTTTGTTTGATGTTAACATGTTTAACAACACAATACAAGTAAGAATTAGGTAAGTAACAGAAAAAACCAAAACTTTTCAGAGTAAATGAAAACGGTCTTATTTATAACAATTGAGCTAAAAATTACTTGTTTTTAGTACGAGATAATTCCTCAGACTTAAGATGTTTATAGTATTTTTTTCAGTTAGCACATTAAAAGAGAATAATAAATAATATCTGTACGATATCATGGAAACGGATCTGGCAGGTACGGAACCCTTATTAAAAACGAAATAACATTACAATAATGGTACGGGTGATATCTCGATTGATCTCGCAGTGGTATTTTATTCAAAAGAAGGTGCCAATACAAATGAATCAAATTCTGGGTGTCGGAATACTTTTTAAATTGAATTATAATTATATTATAGCATTACTAACCTGCTGTTTGAAGCTCTGGTAATGTTGGTGGTTTAGAAAATGTTATTAAAGGAATTGGTCTAGTTATTACACTATGATTAGTTTTTATTTAAGACAAGAATCTAGGTTCAAATTCAACACCTGTGTATTTTCTATGCTTAGTTTCACATTACAATGAAAAATAACAGAGAGTAAGCTTGCGCGAGAAAATCTCTAAAAAAAATTTTATTGAAGTCAAAGTCAAAGTTCTTTATTCATAAATGTACAATTTACACGTCAAATATTAAAGGAAATAGCATACAAATAGTATACATTCAAAGCTTAAAATTAACATTTCACCGTACGATAACAATTACCAAGTACAGATAAATGTCAAACTATCTAAATATATTTATTTGTTACAGTTATTGTAATGAACAATCAAATTTTTATACCATTTGATCATAACCTTTTACCATCACTCTCTAAAAAGTCGAAAAAACTTCAGTCGTGAGACGTATCTCTTTTAAAGAAATTACGTACTAAATATTAAACGCACAAATTTTGTTAAAAATTCTCATCACTACTTAAACCATGACGTTGACCGAAGTTAAGTTGATGTGGTTTAACGTACACATAATTATGCAAGTTGCAGGAATACATTTAATAATTAAGTAAAAAATGATTGCATTTTATCTTAAGGATGCGTTGAAATCTTTTTAAGGTCAACTAAGTTAGGTTTTTGTGATCTTATGAATCCGTCTTATTTAGTAAGTTTGAGGATAAAAATGATGTCCACTTTTTACAAAGTGTTCTAAGGCAGGTGGCGTATAATGTCGACCATATTTCGTTTTTACGAGTATGTAGATGTGTAGGTACACAAAGTTAAACATTGTATACTTTGCCATTTACATTGAAAGTGTCCATTGAAAACAAATAATCCGCTAGTAAATTAAAAGAGTTTGACATCACAATTATTATGTCAACAGAATATTAAAATTGTGTGTAAAATAATTTGCGAAATTTTCCCTAAAATTTGTCAATTCAGAATTTTCGGCTCTATTATCCATTACTAGATTTAATTTGGCCGGGTTTACATCACTGCGGCCGGACATTTTGTGTCCCATTGTCAGAGCTGGTCTTTAATCATACAATGGAGTAGGTAATTACGTTGTTATTATAATAACAGTTGTAAGCATGTCCGATCCAATTATATTAGGCAGATGATTATGACAATTTGGGGTCCATGAAATAAACAAACATTCGCTTACCGATTCTGGAGCGTAGCGGCGTAAATTTGATACTACCGGCAAAATGTTCCGATAAACATGATCTGCGGAGGTCACAGTGAAAATGTTTGATGTCACAAAAAAGTGAGTAAACTCGCGTCAAAAGTCACTATTTTGGAGCATATCACGTCACTTCCGGTCCTGAGCATTCGCATAGGGTAGTTTGTGTTGCGAGATGAACTGTTAATTGTTGGAGTCGAGGCGCACTGTTTACTGTTGTGGGCAAGACGCGGAGGAGTGAGTTGATGGTCGATGTCGCGTCGCGATATGTCGTGGGTGTGAGATGCAGCAGAGAAGTGCGCTCGTGCGGAGAGGTCGCGGGGTTCTGGCGCGCCGCCGCCGCAGCCATTAGTTTTGCACCACCGGCGCTTCGCCCCTCCTACCACCACCCGGTTAACACACCATATTGTTTCAGGCAGATAAACGCTGAACTTGCAATCCTAGTTCCGTAAGTCAATACAATAATTACACACATTCAAGGTTTTCTTTACATTTACACAGGAATTGTTCTTTTGTTTACAATTTTTCTTAGATATCTCCTCGTATATACGAGTACATATCATGAACTATTTTCCTCTATAGGAACTGCAGAAAATTATTCAAAAGATTTTGATTTCACAAAATTAGTTTTCACTATATATTCACTATATTCCTAATACTATAATTTTGAAAAGTTTAAGCGTTTTAACGCGATAATCTCTGTAACAAACATTTGTTTTTTTTTCACCTTTAGAATATGTTAAAAAAAACTAATATTAATGAACTTAGCCGCAGATGTAATCTCATCTAAGCGCATCTAGTTGGTAAATAAAACAATCGTAGATGGAACCTTGATATGTGATATAGAACTGAGCAATGGCATGATCAGCTATGGAAGTACATTTAAATAAATAAATAAATTTTGGTGGACAATTCACACACAACACCATCTGACCCCAAACTAAGCAAAGCTTGTGTGATGGCGGCCAGATAGCTGATATAATACTTATATAATTTTAAATACATACTTACTATACATAGAAACACATATTTAGCTACACATTTATAAATATCTACACGAGCTGAATGAAATCCTGGTCAAACTCCTTAGAACCATCTGATTGTTGACAGTTAAGTATTTAATAAGTTTGACCTGCAAACATTACCCAACCCCTCCGTCCTTAAAGAGGCTACCACCACGTGCTATCTAATACGATAAACCAATACATATTTTCGTACCTAAGTAAGCCGAGATAAGTACAAGTAGGTATTTGCTATGGATTTACCATAGCTTAGCTAAGTGATAGAGTTGGCAGGCTCGTTGTCATAGCAGAATGATTTGTCGAATCTAGATATAAGTGAGGTTACAAAACAAATGGGCCCCTTTTCGAAGAAATGAATAGGTTTTTCATCAACAGGCTTTTATTTTGCAACATCAAGTAAAGTTAACAATCTGATGATTTCACTCTATCAACTGAATATTTTGTTAGTTGATAGTGAGTTTTTGTTTGTTATTTTAATCTTATATATAAAATTCTCGTCTTATATATAAAATTCTCGTGTCACAGTGTTTGTTTCCTTACTCCTCCGAAACGGCTTTACTGATTTTAACCAAATTTTATATGCATATTCTGTAGGTATGAGAATCGGCTACTAGCTATTTTTCATACCCCTAAGTGACAAGGGTTGTTCACTAAGGCAAAACAACGTTTGCGGGGTCAGCTAGTAATTAATAAAATTGTTTTTTTAAACAGCTAGGTTAATAAATTAATTCCATGAGAATCCAACAGCACTACACGAACTTCAGAGCCTCACCTTGGTGGTACCTTGGATATAGGCTTTACATTTATATTTTTTAATGAAGTTTTTCATTTCATTTTTGTATCAACAATTTATTTATTTATTCTCTTTTATTAAATTATCAGTTTTAAAATTATTTTCCTCGTTATACTTGTATGAGATGTTATGATATGTTAGGTGGAATCATTTTGCTAAAGAAATATTGTGTTGATATTAGAGGTAGATTTATCAACAAATATTTGTCGCTTTACAAAACGCTTCTTGGTACGCTATTGCGAGGTCTAGGGGAATTCCTTCAATTCTAATTTTAAATTGTGCAATTACCCTACGAGGACTGTAGATGCTTGTTATATTTAAGTAAATATGTATGTTAGGCATGTAGTGTAGAGAAAGTAGTTTTCACTGTAACTTAGTTTTGTTAATAAAGGGACTTGATTTGATTTCGGTAGACGATACGGGATTACGTTAGTGGTGCTACTTCATTTAATTATCTGCATAATCAAAAATTACAATATTTTCATAGGTTATTGACATCTGTGTAGGAAGTTTCTAGGATTAGTCAATACAGAAAATTTTGTAATGCAACACCTAAAACGAGAACAATTATTTGTAGCCTTAAGATTGATAATAACAGAGTTTCATTATATTTATGATAACTAATTTTATCGTTAAAGGTAGAGACAGTTTCCACTATTATTTATTCTTCTGAGAGCATTTATTAAACAGTTCATCATAATTACTAATCGATAAAAAGTTAGGGTAATCTGGATAATCTATAATTTCTTAGCAATTCTCAATGGGCAAATTGATCTGAAGACATTCATAATTATTCTATCTCAGCACGCTATGGAGCGTGATTGATAGTGGCAACACTATTGCCAATGATAATAATATCGTCAGGATTGAGAAATAATTATTGCTAACTTTGTAAAATATCGTCCTTAGATTTATTTATGAGAAATTAGCCCTATTCTTCGAAACGTCTATTAAAGCATAATGACATTGTGACAACGCTTCGCCGCGCAATCAGACCGTTTCAATAAAATCATTCACACAAAATTTAACTAACAAGGTGAAATCTGATTTTTTTTTCTGGAGGAAAATCAACAAACAGAAGAAAAACAACGTCTCATTGGGTGATGTCCTACATTTTCAGCGTCGGTTCGATGAACGCTGTCGTGTTTTGTTTTAACAGATGGTACAATAATAATGTTATTGTAATTAATGATAATAAACGTAAATAGTTGAGGGTTAATAAGTTGAAGCTGTCACGTGTTTTAATTTTTGCGGTGTATTGCTGGGATTTCTTATTGTATTTGTGAGATCATTTGGTATTTGCGGTCTGTTTTGTTTGAGGCTACGGATTGTAAGCAAAAAATCATGTTATTCGGTTTTCCGTAAACCTTCTAGCTATTGAATTTTCTTTATGTCGTTTTTGTTTATAATAATGATCGTAAGAGCTTCTACACAACAAGTTTATATTTACTATGGTGAGATGAATTATTGCTAAAAACTTTGATTTATGCGAAAAAGTGTTTTACGTTTATTTTATTCCGTTCCCAATGTAATTTTACTTTATTTGATTTAAGTGTTTTTTTTAATATAGTGTTTTAGCAGTGGTGTGGTCACAGTAGGCACGTTTTTTTAAATAATTGATAGGAACGTAAACTCGCCTGACGTTAGACGACCCAGTAATCAACGAAGGAGCGCGTCTTCCTAAAAAAAAATTGTTCACTTTGGAACTTTAAACATACCAAGATTGTATCCATAGTGGATAGCCCACTCAGACAACACACGATACCACTCGTTATCTGTGCTGAACTGCAGTACCTACCATGATTAACATAAGAGTGGCTTCAACATTCTTCGTTCAGATCTTCAGGAACGTCAACCATGAAGTGCAGTGTAAAATTATTTCTGAGATTCTTGCCCGTCAACTTTGCATACGATTTAAGATTATTAAAAGATTTAGGTAAGCATAATGCATGCCTCTAGAAAAAGAGGCCAGAATGTATAGGTCAACTTTTAAAAAGTTTTGTATCACCTTATCTTACCTACAAACAGCTATAAAGATTTTTGTATTGGTATTTGTAAGCTGGTTAAGATTTTTATTTTCCAATAAAATATGAATAAACTAAAGGCCGGTTTGCATTTTGATTATTGCGAGTGTGAGTGCGAGTGCGATTGCGAGTGCGAGTGACTGGTTACTATGCACTCGCAATAATCAATCGGTGTCCACACGTGTTTGCTACCAATCACTCAACACCTGCACTACTCAATCGCACGCGTACTAATCAAAATGAAAACAGGTCTTTATCCTCCTTCCAATTCAAAAATCAAGTCCTGTAAAATTGTTTCTAAAAATGAATCAGTAATTCATTTCAATCTCAATCACCGCCATTACAACCTCCATGGAAGTTTCAGTAACATTTGAATGCCGAGGTTGGCTGTTGACCCAGGATTTATTGAATGAGGTCGTATCAACGTCAAAAGTAAGAGGTGCACATCGTTTCTTTGATATTATTTTCGTTGAATCAAAACCGGCATGACCAGAAACTGCAATATCAAGCTTTAACGACACTTGACGAGGACTAAAAAAGAAAAGATAAGCAATGAAGTTTTCTAAGATTTAGTATAATAACAATTACAAATTTGGTTGTTTGTATATGACTTTAATAGACGAATATCGTCCTTATATATTACCTAAAGGACATAAATTTGAATATTACAATAGTTTTTGTTTAAGTTAAATGTGATATATATGTACATACATACATCACGCTGTCTTCGGGTGTTCTGAAAACTGGAATATCTTCAGTTTACTTACTCTTACAATATAATATAAAATTTAAATTAAATATAAAAGTAAAATTATAAATATTGCCAGTTTATAATCTTTTTTTTTATCATTTATAGGTTTACACTTGACCACCATCTCGCCTGATGTTAAGCGACGATGCGGTCTAAGATGGAGTGTGCTTACCTAGAAGAAACCGATTCACTCTCGATTTGAAGACACCAAGATTATAACCATCGGGAAAAACCTACTCAGGCAACTCATTCCACAGTCTAGACGTGAGACTCTACTTTTGTGATATTCTTATCACAAACCTCTTTGTTCGTGTCTTTGGAACATCAACCATGAAACGATGCCACTTCTTCGAGCTACGAGAAGTCCGATAGAAAAAGGGCTAGGTGGTATTAGATCATGCAGATCAGATGCACACTCTCCGAAGTGTATCCGGTAATAAACCGCTAAGCTAGTAATTTTTCGGCGATGTTCAAGACTTTGCAGTCTTTTTCGCACAAGAGTGTTATTGCCTATGAGCCTTCAATCTAACTACGTTAGATTAAAAACTAACCTATTCTACCAAAGGTTTTTAATCTCACGCTTTTTATTATACATACTGACAGTGAACACAATTTTATGGTCACATAAATACTTTCATAAACTACGGCTCACCGACAATCACAGCCATTAATATATTACAAGGTGCAATACTTAACAATATAGGTAATGCTTTGAGGTATGATCTACGCATGTGCATTATTAGGTATAGTTGATAAGATTAGGTAAGTAGAGCCGTGCGCCTTTAACGTTAGCCCAAAGTTAGGTAAACAGTAGAGGCCATCTGCCACAAAAAAAACCTATTTGGGGAAATAGCCTTACAAACATAAATATGGTTTGTTTTCAGAAGAACTAGTCAACGGAACGGATCTTATGAGCTGAGTCTCCCAGTTCACAAGATAGCTATCTTATGAACTGGGAGACCAAAGCGGAAACATATGTACTCCAAGATTGATTTATGAGATTTGACAAGATTTAAGTATCACTTATATCAAGGGAAAATAATGATCAGCCACTGACTCTGAGTGTCCAGACCCTGGCGGGCTATTCTCTAAACGCAAACTCGGCTCGACTGAGTTCGACGACAAGATGTTATTGCATGCTCAAGATTTTTTTTGAATAACGGGGCAAACAATGCATTTTATTGATGTTAAGCAACATGCCTGCCCATTAGAGTATAGTGCCACCCAGTTATTCGAATATCTAAATTGCTAAAACCTATAATACTGCACTGCGATCGTCAACCAGAAATCGCCCAGATCGTCTCTCGTTCTATAATTTCTCTGGAAACATTGCCCTTTAAACCGAAACATAAACTGCTCGGTGGTAGAATAACTGGCAAAGTAATGGTATTTTCCCAGGGGGGCTCTTCAGTGAGCTCAATCATCAATATAAAAATTGGGACACAAAAGTTATTATGTAGGTACAATTCAATAATTCCTGGCCAATTTAATCGGAATATCGAGATGTTAACATATTTTAATGCGCCTCCTAATCAGTAGAGTCTTAACAAAGTCTCGGGTAAAGTTATGGCTGAGGCGAGTTATTCATCGAACACGGAGTTTGTTGTTACAGAATAGCCTCTCAGAATGCTTGAGACTGGAACCGGTCGGCCAAGGTGAAGGTCTAGCGAAAATTGAGTTTATTTTTCTTTTACGACTCGTTGTTGCTCCATGTAGTCCATTTCATGTGTGTTCTCGTTATGTTATTAGAAACACGTTATAATAGACATTATTTTGAGTTAACTCGATTTTTCACTATACAACGTATTTTTAATGTATACAAATATTTATTCGGTGTCTGGGTGTTTCAATGTATAATAAGTATGTATTTACAATTATGTATCCATATATTGTAAAATTTTGCTTCCATAGTACAAGCTTTGCTTAGTTTGAGGTTGGACGGTGTTATGTGAGAAATGTCTACCAATACTTTTAAAAAAATACGGCATATTTCTTCGTAAGCATGGTTAATATCGGACTCAACACCACAAAATACTTAAATGGTACCCCTAAACTAAACCCTAAACCCCTACCGACTAAAACCTCCACCTGGGGTTCTCTTTCCTCTTCTGGGGCACACCCCGTCACAGGCGCACCGTTTTTTCAATTCATTCAAGAATTTATCCAACTTACTAGGTAATACTCGTTTTTATAAATTCGAAAGAGCACTAAAGTTAAGTTCTCTACGGGGGGAATATTTTAAACTTTTATCCTTTTCCTCTCGTAATCCAAGAAACATGTTGAAATAACTAATGACAAAGGTCACGGCCCCCCATTCTATATTTATATTTGGAATAGCTCGAACGGAGTAGTAGTAGTATTAGTACTCCGGAGTACCACATATGGTACTTTTTTAGTTGGAAAATTAATGGAACGGGATCTTGATCATAATATGAATACTAGCAGCGCTATAATCGCTATTTTTTACTAGATACATAAAGATCTTTTCGTTACGTTTACTACCGTTTGTACAAATATGAATATGTAGGTACTTTTATGCGTAAGAAGTATATCTAGATGACGTAAGTAGGTACTTTAACGATGTTATTAGAGTCTATCAGATATTAACTTGTCAACTGTATAGGTATCATCGTAGGTTCTTACCGCAAATGTGGAAGAATACAGTTCTGAGAATTATCATAGTGTACGAAACTGCGCAAATAATGTAAGCTTTTCCTTTAGCAATGTACCTATAAGAATACCTAACACTGTAATGTGAGGTTTCAATATTGTGTCTGACAACGAGCTTTATGATGCGAAAAACATTATCGATAATTTTAAAAAAAGGCCTTGTTTTTTTGTTGGATTTCTACGAGGACGTTGAAGGTATATTTCGGTTACAGATTTCAGCTGATTTTAAAATAATAACTTCGTTTTGAAATTATTTCAAAACGAAGTTATTATATATTATTTTCAGAATTCGTCGGTCATAGAACCTTTCCATTTATTTGCGATCCTGATATGAAATGAGGATTGCTTCCGAATCGGATGTTGGAAAATGTAATACAGTTAAATATTTTATTGTAATTTCTAGAAATTAAAAATAAAATGTTTACTGCATTTTATGATATAAACTGTAACAATAAGCAAGACATGTGCCTGATCGTAAACAATATGTCTACCCGTATCAGCACAGAGCCACACAGCTATCTGAACATCACTGACCAAAGGTCCAAATCACTACCTACTTAGCACTACAATGAAATGTTTGCACATTACTGCTTGGTGGTAGAATTAATACATTTAGTAGTAGTTAAGCCGCGACTTAAGCAGCTGCGTGTTGCGAGGTGTAAGCTATAATTTTATCGTAGAGGAGGTACATAGAACTGTTCGTTAATTATATATTCAGTAGTCTAGCGTATACATTTCTGATGCTTATTTTACTTTTTTTTTGTAGCAGTGTACCAGTCTCCTTGTCAAATAAATGTTTAACAAGATCCAACCTCGAACAAAATATTCAATTAATCTATCTAGGTGAACTGGACGTGCATAGAAAGTTGTTTGTACTTTCTCTATATTTTTTGCAAGGATGTGCCGGTTCTTCATTTGTTTTGTCACTAAGTGGGCGATCAAAACAGGGAATTTGTAAGTAGCTTAGTATCTACAATAGCTATGCTAACACAAAATCATAACAATGAAATTAAAAGAAAAGTTACGAGAAGAATTGAATTGTCAAATTTAGTTTTTTTTCGTAAATACATAAATGTATTTATCACTACGTTGGGCAGCATAGATTTTATGTTCAACCAAATAAACAAACTAGAATTTTGATCGAACGGCGTCGACCAAGCGCTCAGCTAGAGTCTTATTAATGTTTAATGGTATTTATCTGACTTGACTAAGTATGTTCTCTACTTATGATTTTTCAGATCCAAATTGTGTCTACTATAGTGAGTAAAATATACCTAAGTGGAATGTAGGTTACAAAAGTTCAAAAACCAAAGGTTCTCATGATGTTCTACGACCCATTTACCCATTGTATGTAGTGTACACAGAGTTTTCTAGAGAAGTACGTAGGATAATCAAACCCATTAATCAATGTAAGATTAATCAGACAATAACCCGTTGACTGCAGGTAAATGGGTCGCATCAACTATTCAATCAAATATAGGATTGGACGCTGTCGTGACTCATACGCCAACGTTCTTCATCTAATACTGCTAGAGCGTTCTATAGTCCCCTAGGATAACGCGAACAATAAACAATTTGAATTCTAAATGACAGCTATGAAACATTTTTTTTTCTTTTTATGGCACTCGGTAGATGGCACAATAAAACAGGCAAGGAAAAAAATTGGCAGTCACAGGAACTGCCGAAAAAAGTGAAAACTTATAACTCCGAATTTGATAGCTTACCTTGGAAACTACACGGGTGTAACCGGAGGGCGTGGCCTCGCCATCTTGGCATGGCCATCTAGAAATGCGTCAGCATTTCCCATTGGCTGATGCGTTTCTAGATGGCCATGCCATGATGGCCTGCCCACGTCCTTTCAGCATTTGCCATTGGCTGACGTATTTCTAGATGGCCAATAGCCATGGTCCCGAGTTTACCCGAAGCTTTCTTATCATACCCGAGCGTGACGCTAGAATTCAATTCACAGTCCACGAAAAATCTGTCTAGACGTGCCTAAAGAAGTTTTCGTTTCAAAAATAGTTACAACATCAATAGATTTTTGTAAGCTAACCCAAACAAGTTAGGTCAAAAATTGGGATCTATACGTTGGCCACAGGTGGCCCCTCCTCAGGGGTGCGTGACACGGGAATCTTTACGTGGTGCATCCTGGACGTCTACGAAAAACGTAAATTCGAAATAAACTCGCAACTTTCCTACTCCGGTTCTACTTCGTTTCGTCCGATCGAACATTGTTTGATGTTTAACGTTTTACGTTTGTCGTAGAAAGAAGTCAAGTCAAGAACTTCCCTAGGTGGTATCTTGTTTATTGATCGCTAATCCCGACCTGTATATACCTGTGCCTACTCTTCCAGACTATCATCCATTTTCCAAATTTCAAACCAGACGTTCCGACGTGACTGAACAACAAACATCCAAACTTTCACATTTTTAATATTAGTATCAATCTTTGTGTCTTCAAACCGAGAGTGAATCGGTTTCTTCTAGGTGAACACGCTCTTTAAAAAAAAAATAGTAGGAAAGGTATTGTAGAAACAATTTATTGTTAGGATACCTCGAATCTGTTTTGTTTTATTATTTAAGTGCAATAGAGAGTTTATCTATCTAATCTGTTATTTATAGGATTTTTTTACAAGCCCTCATTAGAAGTCCTTTTCTAATCCACGAAAACGCTGTGTTTATTTTTATTTTACTAGATATATGTATATATATTTGTTGAGGTTTTGTTTAAGCTTAGAAACGAGTAAATAGTATTATAGAGTAATAGTAGTATAGTACCTATATAGCAGAGTGGGCACTCGAAACCTAAATGTTTTCATTTTCAACATTTAAGTAGAAAGTGTTTTTTATCAACGTGTTGCTGGTAAAATTTCATATTTTTTTTTCTTTTTTTTTCATTAAACTTAATTAATGCATACCTAAGTACTGTTGGTTATATGTTTTGTATAAATTGAATTAAAATAGATATAATTATTGAGCACCTGTTATCAAATTTGCGAAAAATAAAAATATTAACAGTAAATCACGATAATATACGCAAATAAAACTCGATCTAGGCTTATAATTATTAATTACTTCCTTATCGGCAGATGCTTTAACCGGTTCAAATCTGTTTTGCGATATTTGAATGTTTTTTAATACATATGCATGTAAAAAATCAAAAATATTAGGAAGTAGAAAAATAAGTCTACTCGAAAATGATATACGAGGATTCTAAGCTGAATGGAGCAAAATTTTTACAATCAAGATTTAAACTGAAGGTTTAAACAAACTCACCTCGAGTCTCCCTCCAATCTTTCGACCTCCGTATCACAATAATAGCTACTCTATTTCAATATTTTTCACTCCAGGGTTATAACGCTGATAAATTGTAGTAATTCTATCTATATACATATGTAGTATTGCAAAATTGTAAGTTGTGGTTGCAGCAAATGCAAAATAAAATTGGTGTAAAACATTCATATTCTTCTTCAAAATAATTCAGAAATATCGTATTACACAAATTGACTTAGCTCGATTTTGTTTCTTTTGGGGTCGACGTCACAAATTTCATATGTCTTTCTATTCGACTTTACGTTTTTTTAATCTGAATTTAGCTCGGCTGAGCCTTGAGCTGTTTAGAATTGTTCGTGTTGTTTGGAATTTCTACATCAAATTACATACATTACAGTAAGAAATATAGAAGTTTTCATGATATCGGGATTGATTATTTATTAAACGTTGTAGAATTTAGCGAGTGCATAGCGTCCCTTTCGGACTCGTAGACTGTTTCTGTTTAGCCCTGTTTGTTAGCTGAGAATAGGTCACATCATTTTGCAAGATTTGGTTAATAAATAAAACAAACTACCTATTTGCATTGTAACTGCTGACGCATAAATTTGTGACACCTATAAATTTAATAATTTTGATGCGATTTAACGATTTACTAATGACACCTTATTAGTAAATTGTTGTTTATGAGTTAAACTGCTTATATTCTCTAGGCATTTATAACAGAGAAACCAGAAACCGACGACTCCCGGTCTTCTCTGGCAAGGAGAGAGTCAAGGTCATAATCCACCAAGCTGGTCTAGTGCGGCTTGACAGATGACGCATGACCTCGAAAGATTCTGATTTCTCAAAGGAAAGATAACATTCTTCACGATGTTTTCCTTCACCATTAAAACCAGTGATTATGACAATCTAGAATTTAATGGAACTATTTATTGTACTCAATTAGTAATTAGTTGTAATCTTAAAAATAGTAGTTTGGCTCGGTTCAGTATCGCAATGTAAATATTGACTCGGCGGTTCGCCGTGATTTATCTGTGTTTGCTAGTTCTTGTTTGTGTAGAAGCGAGATACCATGAAGGATGCTGTCAGCTACCGAACTGCGCTTGAGCAAATTTCTGATACGGTAGAAGGAAAACAACCGAGGAACCTCTAAGGCTGCCTGTCCACTGGACAAGGAAAGAATTGGAATTGATTGAAAAAAATTGGTCACTTGCCCAAATATTTGGCAAGCAACTACCATAGAAATATCCAAAACAAAAATCGTCTAAAATTGAGGAATATCTATAATTAGATTTGGTTTCAAAATAACATACCCAAAAGTAAGACCAATGTACAAAAACTAAACACATTGTCGTTACCAAATGAATCATTCATTGCCATGTAACAAAGATATTCAAAAGTAATGCAAATTTTATGCAAGACACATGATAAAGAGTAAACGACCGTTCTGGGAAGACGCGGTTTTTGAGACTAATTTCTGAATTCATTGAATGAACATTATCGGATTTATCCATATGCATAAAACGCTAAATCTAAATAATAGACAATTTTTCATCAAGTAGGTTAATTTGTTCTCATTTCGGTCTGGGAAAAATGCAAAAAGGTTGAACAGTTACACTGCGTTAAAAACAGCGATGACTTTAATGTGCCGTTTGCCATTTTAATTCGTTGCCGATGAACAATTGATCATATATACTCTTACTACTAACTATTACCTACCTGTTTAGACCCTTACCGGTCTGACGGGTCTGACTACTCACTAAATATTGTTAAGGTACCCAATACTGACCATATACCACACTTGGGTATTGGGTACATATATACCACACACTGACCATAATTATCAACTCTGAAGCTCTAACTAAACCTTTGTTCATCGTCAACGAATTAAAGCGGCAAACTACTCATTAAAATCATCGCGGTTTTTAACGCAGTGAAACTGTTCAACCTTTTTGCATTTTTCCCAGCCCGAAATGAGAACAACATGAATTAATAACGTGTAATTAATTTTGTGATTTTGTGTGAATAATTTTTTAAGAGGAAATACATTTATTATTATCTATACTAATATTATTAAGCTGAAGAGTTTGTTGTTTGAACGCATGGATCTCGGGAACTACTAGTCCGAATTGAAAGATTATTTCTCTGTTGGATAGTCAATTAATCGAAGAAGGCTATAGGCTATTTAACATTACGCTACTATCAACAGGAGCGGGGCATGATTGAAAAATGTAACGAAAACGGGAAAAAATATTGCTTTTGGAGAGCTTTCGTTGCGTGACAGCATGTGTCTATCTTTTAAAGGTTGCGTCATCAGAACCTAAGATAACCGAATTTGGTCTAGATTTGAATTGGTACGACCAATTTTCGATAGATGGCGTAGCAACGCGCCCACGGTTCAGCTAGTTATTTTTAATAATGTTTGCCTATAAAACGATTTGACATTTTTGTCAGTTAGTTTCTTCTGACTTTGGGCTGCTAGTGGAATATGCTCGGAATTGTACTCGTAAGTAAACCCATGGTGGCTGTAAGTACTTATCATCGAATTACAAAACTGGCCTTAAGCTCAATTTTGTTTTCTAAGTTAAATTTGACGTCACAAGCATCGAAACATTCCCTGTACCGGTTGGGATTTGCTCCAAAAATTAGCGTACGGTAAATCTTAGTAATCCGGCGGTCACTTAGACAGAAAAATGTATGGCTCCGATATATTTTATGTACTAAAAACGACTGCTATTTACCTAAGAAAATGGAAAATTGCAACGTGTTCATTCTCTTGAACCGTATCGAGATTTGTTTTCGGAAAATTTGTTAATACCTTATTTACAACAATACGTTGCATTGATAATTTATTTGACTAACAAAAACGTATTTTTTGATATCTTCTAAGAACTTCATAGTGTATTTTATATTTAAATGATTTGACCTAAGGTAAAATTACCTAACTACCTATCTGTAGTTTGTACCAAAACAGTTTATTGACATTGGTTGAAAATCGTGTGTAAAATATTAAGATGTAGCTGCAGCCTCAATATTGTTCGCTGGTTACATTTGACCGAACAATTGATACTAATGGCGATGTGCATAAAAGACTGATTGGTCACAGCCAGTCTGGAGTACCGTGACCACAGTCAAGTCTACGCTCATCCTCTAATGAAATAATGACAGACAAAGCACGATCGCTCAGAAATAGGGCATCTACTGCCTACGTGTGCGTCTGTAAAGTCTGTATGGCGTACGCCGTATGTACGGGCCCATAATTTAGTAATCTCACACGAATTACTTTTTTTTAAATACTCCTGAATCTATACTAATATTATAAAGTTGAAGAGTTTGTTTGTTTGTTTGAACGCAAGGATCTCTGGAACTACTGGTCCGAATTAAACGATTCTTTCTTTGTAAGATAGTCCATTTATCGAGGTAGGCTATAGGGTATTTAATATTACGCTACTATCAACAGGAGCCGAGCATGAATGAAAAATGTAACAAAAACGGGGAAAAAATATTGCTTTTAGAGAGCTTTCGTTGCGTGACAGCATTTGTCATATGTTAAAGGTTGCGTCATTAGAACCTAAAGTAACCGAATTTGAACAAAATTTGAATTGGTACAACCAATTTTCGATAGATGGCGTAGCAACGCGCGCGCGTTCAGCTAGTTATTTCATAATGCACTGGCCTTTCTCTATAATCGTAACGGTATAAATATTTTTATTTATTGTATACAGTGACAGGACGAGCAGGAAATACAGCTGATGGTATATAATAGCACAGTGTCACGCAGCTATTGCAACATGACCAAGTCATTAGTAGCACTGCACTACGCTTGTATGATATATAACTTGATTTATTTCAATGCGTTTTGATTTCTCTGGAAATATTGTCCTTCAAACTGGAAAACAGTGATGTTGACACATTACTGCTTGGCGGTACAATAACTGGCAAATGTGATACTTCCCCAGGCGGCCTCTGCTAGCAGTACCTACTACTACGACTAGAATTACTATTTCACGAAATGATCACAGCGAGAAGACGAATGATGAATCATAAAGCTTTCCATTACTCAAATAAAATCTTAAAATTAATATGAATAGGCTAAATGAAACTATACTTTACATTTGGTAAATGTTAAACTTTTATCTACGGCTCTATCATTTGTTTGTCTTGTCAAAAACTTTAGTGACACGACCCCGTTTTTAGCTACTGTATTTGTCTTCCAGTTGCAAAATATTTTATCTCAAATATCAATCAACGTCTCTGATTATTTTAATAAAATGCTCAGAGTTACGCGAACACATTCAACTGTGAAGAGGGAACGAATTGTGTATAACTGTGAGTAACGTGCTAATCGATGAAGTGGCTGGAGGTCTAACGAGCGATGTCGTGTGTGGCCAATTATCAGATATCACTTACCAGAGGAGTTGATGTGTCTCGGAGTTGTGTGGAGGTGATTGTTCTGCCACTCGAGTGGCTATGAACAGGGCTGATGAGGTGAACTTAAACACTACAGTAGTCGTTTCAGATAACACTCTAGAAGAGTGTGGACCGTTGCAAGCGCCGCCGCCCGCTTATATCGGCACCCGGCTCGCAGATACGAACACCGTCAATCCCTACGTAAATACTACGTTGAATAACTAAATACTATTTGATTTGAGATTTGAAACGTCACAGCGTAGCGCAGATGCGAAAGGCTTTCCGGGGATCTAAGGCTTCTGAAAACGATGATAATGGAACACGGTCAAAATACATGTTTTGACCAATTTTGAAGTGAAAACTTCTTTAGGCGCGCTATGGACAGAATTTTCGTGGGCTGTGAAATGGATTCATGATCACGTGATCATCACGCTCGGATATGATAAGAAATTTCGGGTAAACTCGGGATGCTAGAGCGAGAAAGATAATGTGGTCAACATACGTGCCAGACCGAGAAAGATAATTGTTAGGGGAGGACATGGGACAATAGATACTCTCTCTCTCTCTCGCTGCTCGCTACCGGCAACCAGTGTGGACACCTTAGCGACTTTGTCGCTGAAACTGGCGAATTTTTAAAACCTTTTAGCGGATTTAGACGACGTGTTACCGACAGAGGGGAATATACTAGTGTAGTGTAGAAGGTTGGAGAAGGAAAAACACAAGGTCATTGGGAGTCAGATCATATTTATAAGGAAATTAACTTATTCTCTCAAACATAAACAACATGGAAGTCTCTACTTAGAAACTCTACTTCCAATTTCTATACATACAGATAAATATACGCACATTATAGCAGGAACTTTCCCAATTATATTATTAACATTTTATTCAATCATTTGTATTTTCGTTTGAATCTTACATGATAATAATGTTAATTATTGCCTTAAGTTATTCCTTTTCCCTTTTTTCCTTTTAATTTAAATTGCTTAACATTGTAGGTAGGTACTTAGACCAGTGCCATTTTGTATTCTTACTAGCAGCTATATTTCCGGGATAAAAATAGCTTATGTATTTTTCCAGACTGTTATTCCCTTAATAATTCAATCAAAACCGGCGACTTTGTTTCATAACTATTTGGCGACAAGCTCAAAATCATAGTGGCAACACTGACGGCTACCAACTCCAAAACGGCTCATGGACAAGCATCCAAGCCATGTATATAATAAATTAAAAAAAAAAAAAAAAACCAACTCCAAAAGACTTTTCTTTGAGCGGGAAAACACGACGGGAGCTTTAAAATTTTCACAATCAAATTAATTAGTTTTGCTGTGTAAATATTTCGTTTCTTTCATGTAAATATTTAGTTTTGTATATAGTCAATAGTATAAATAAATATGAGCATCGCTAGCGACCCCGTCGAACAGACCAGAAAAAGAAAACTATTGAAGCCAAATCCAAGTGAAAATGTTTCTTACAAACTATTTAGAAAACCCCTTTATAAGAGAAAGAGACAATTCCCAGAAAATCGTAGAGGAGATTGTGTAATGTATGTGGAATCGACGGAACAGGAGAAAGTAAGTAACAAAAATCCTATTACACTCACCAACCTTTTTGCGGACAATGTATGGACACTTTTTTTTACTAACCATAAATGTGTTGTATACAATCTGGGTATACAAATAAGTACTGCCTGAGTAACCATAGTATTTATTTCACGCGGACTAAGTCGCGGGTAACAGCTACTTTGTATATAAATAAAATTTCAATAAATATTTACTTTAATTTCTGGCTTGTTTTACTCGTTTATTCAACTAATACGATCCATAATATTTTATTATAATACGACATACCTATCTAATACAAAAATCAGCTAATTAAGTTTTCACTTCTGCCGTGTGGTCTTAAGCACACACCCTTTTTTTATTTTAATTTACGCTTGGTCATGTCTGCCTAATATCACGAGTTAATGAAATTATTTTGAAGTGAAAACTTCTTTCGTAGTGTAAGGCATTTTTGATATGGGGAAAACAATGGAACTCGCGACACCGTAACCCCATTACCGCCACCTCTGCATATGTATAAATAAATGATGGTGGACACACACACATGGATTTCACACACAACACAATCTAGCCCCAAATTAAGCAAAAGCTTGTACTGTGTAATATACACAATATACCTACATAAGTATGTACATTTATAAATTGCGTATGTATCATGTATGTATGTATGTTCAAATTGTCCACTTCTGTCAGCACTCCTGAAGCGAGACTGTTTTTAACCGATTTTAAATGGGTTCTCAAATCACCTGTATGTTTATTTTTGTACGTATGCTACGCAATAACTCCGATTGATGATTTTGTTTGTTTGGTAGATCATAATTCAAAGGTATGAATTTTAAATTTAAATTTTATCGAAATCAGTTTAGCAGTTTTTGAAAAATAATCAAAAATCAACAAAAACGCATCAGTTACATCATCTTTTACTATGAAACAGCACGCTGTTTCATTGTGTCAATGTGTTTATTTTACCTATTTTTTGGTTTCATAAATTTAATTCAAATGAGTTAAGTGTGTGAGTTTTATGTTCAAATTGGAGTCGGTTGTTTGGTTTATCAGCAAAATAATTATTTATTTGACAAGTCTATTTAAATTTAAATTGTGTAACTCTGACAAAACTCAGAATCTTTAAAAACTTGGTATCCCTTTTTACGAAAATTGAGTGGACGGAGGAGTACTAGCCTATAAAATTTCGCACACTTATAGTTTATATGGAGAAGGAGTGCAGAATACTTTTTTTTTAAGTTATACACAGTGTATTGAATCATAAAAAAAACATTACCTACACACTACCAATCATTCCACAATATTTTTAACTTCAATTCAATTACAAAGCATTTCAACACACGCGCAAATACTACTTATTTGAATTAAGAGTAGATTAATATTGCTTTATGGGCGATTTTCGTCCTTTTAGAGACCACTATAGTACCTACATAGTATTCTTGGGCAGCTTGGGCTATACGTAGGTACTATAACAAAATCTTCTTGGAAAAGTTTAATTTCAGTGGACCTAGCATGATCGCAGCTGCAAACTTCGACTGTCCTTTGTTCTCCGAAAACGGTTTAGACGTAAAACTTTCTCACGTATTCGAATGACAAAAATGTTTAGACTAAACTCAATTATTAGCTGGACTTCCTGGTATAGAACTATTATCTTTTGACGAGTTTGCAAACTTTAAAAATGTTTTACAAGGTGCGAACTTTTACAAATGCAACTCAAGCAAATATTGTAAATATGGAAAATAATGCAAACATAGCCAAAAGTTAACGAAGTGGTGAATACTCCACGGTGTAGTTAATTGGAAAGCCGTTATGGCATAGTGGCTAGTGGCGTAAGGTCGTAGGTTTGAATCCCGGCTGCGTATTTTGTATTTTTGAAGTGAAAACTTCCTTTGGCGTACAACAGACAGATTTTTCGTGGGCTGTGAATTGAATTCTAGCGTCACGCTCGGTAATGATTAGAAATCTTCGGGTAATTGGGTAAACTCCCCGGTTTCACTCACGTGTTCCAAAGAAAGCTATAAAATTTTGAGTTACTTATAAGTTTTCACTTCTATCGGCAGTTCCTGTTAATGTCGATTTTTTTCAAGTAGATATTAATTGGGCAAGTTTGTCATCACTAGTGGCTTTAACGGTGAAGGAAAATGATAAATGACACGATGAAAGTCAATGTCGAAATATAGGCATAAGCACTCCACCCAACCCTCCCTGACCCTGAGTCCCAACTCAGGGTCTTCTCTCGCAAGGAGAGAGTCTTGGCCGTGATCCACCACGCTGACCCGGATTGGCGAATGACGCATGACCTCGAAGGATTCATGGAAAATGCCGCTTTCCTCAATGATGTTTTTCTTCACTTTCACTTTTGAAGCCAGTGGTAACGACAAACTCGTACGTATGCACTTGGAAAATAAATCAGATGTGCTGACGGAATTCGAAGCTACGCTTACTCACACTTAACACTATCTACATAATTTATCTAATTAATCTATTACTATCAATGCTTTGGGATCCAGTGTAGATGTTTTTCATCTAGCTCATCTCAAGCGCCTCAGTCCGTGTTATGAATACAGCCTAATTCAATATGTTAGGAAGATGGCTACTAATACTACCTATGTGTAAAATAAGTATGTATACTCTCTTACGTAGTTCAACTACGTATTGAACAAAATGATTGATATCGCTATAAATAAGATTCTTCCGTTAGTAAAATGATATCACCGCCCGAAAACGTTTTTTTAAGAAGTAAATATTTTTAGATGGTGAGCCTCACATCCGATCAAATGAGTATAATGTCACTTTTGTGAGATTAAAACAAATTACCTCTGCTTTCTATTATATATCATTACTCTACATTTATGATCTAATGCATATGTATTATATATATACCAGTAGAATAAAAATAAATAATAGAAAGAAGAGGTATGTAACCCTAATGAGAAGTAGCCCTAATGAGAAGTAGCCCTAATCAGAAGTAGCCCTAATTAGAAGTAGCCCAAGTGAGAAGCAGCCCTAATCAGAAGTAGCCAAAATGAGAAGTGGCCATAATGAGAAGTAGTCCTTTAGCGAGTCGGTTGCCATTTTGAGAATTAGCCCTAATGCGCCTAAATCTTTTTTTTATCTTTAGGCACCTCAGATACCGAATGCGTGCTTTTTGTCAGAATTAACATTTTTGTTTACACGACATTGAACTTTTTGAAGGGAACCTAAGCCGTAATTTTTGTGTATTATGTGTGCGACATGCATTTGAAACTCTCTGCTTGAAGCTCTGAGTACGTTTCCACGATTCTCGAATATGACACAGGACAGCCAGCCAGGACAGATGTCAGCCATTGCTCTCTTCGACCATATTTGAGGAAAGACAGCGACACCGCCACCGCCGCAATAAGAGGCGTTTAAGCGAGAATTAGTGCTGGAGGCACGCGCATACAAAACTTATCTCATAACACAAAACTGTCGCCAATTGATCGAAATTCGACCATAAAGCAGTAGTAATCTACCTATTCTCAATTTGACCGTGACCTTCAAAAATATATGTGAACTGAAACTCTATTTTGTTTTCATCAAACCTATTGTAGGTACGTGGGGAGTCTCTATGGATAGGTCTTTAGAAATGATGTTGAGGTTTCTAATATCATATCTACACTGAATAATTTACGCATTTACGCGAGAGACACTTCCAAAGTGGTAAAACGTGTCCACCCTGTAACTTCTAAAATAAGAGAATGATAAATAAAAAAAAATATATTATTACTATGCAAACTTCCAACGAAAATTGGTTTGAACTCGATCTAGTGAGTAGTTTTTTTTAGTACGTCATAAATACACTATTATTAAAACATCCATCAAAGTTACACCAACCTACAAGAACTTATGTACCTATTATTTTACTTGCTACTACGGAACCCTTCATGGGCGAGTCCGACTCGCACTTGGTCGCTTTTATTATATCTCAAATGTATGAATTGATTTTAAATAATTATATTTTTTTCACCTTAAATTGACTTTATATTGAAAAATCACCCCAATTTTCAATCGAAAAATGTCACGTCAAAATATCAGCTTTTTAATAATGTTGGTAAATTTTTTGTTCTTCGAAATCTCTTTATAGTAGTTTAGTAGTGCTATTTTTAAATATTAGCATTATGTACTCCTTCTCTGTATAACTATTAGATTTAGTGACGAAGCGGTCTACGATGTCGCGTGTTAACATAGAAGAAAACGATTCACTCTCGATTTGAAGACACCACGACTGTAACCATCGGGAAAACCCACTCAGGCAGGAAAATTCCACAATAGCCTAGACCTTATAACAAAAGTAAAGTCAAACCTATTGTTTCAATTCTCTGGAACGTCACCCATGAAACGATATCGCTTTTTTGAAGTACAGGTAGTCCTATAGAAAAAAGGGTAGGGTGGTAATACCATGCAGATCAGTCGCACTCTTCGAAATGTATCCGATAAAACCCCGATAAGTTCGCAATTTTCTGACGATGTTCTAGACCATAGGTTTCCAAAGTGGACCCCCAGGGCTCCATAGTTGACCACATAGGGGTCCACGTAGACTTGAAAAGAAAACAGGGGTTCACATGTTGTAAGTGGGGGGTCCACGAATAATTTTCTGTCCGTCAATGAAAGAAAATTCATCAAGTACATCCATCTCATTGAAACTACTCGTATGACTATTTTTATAAGCTTTAATTCTACTTGCCCTGTTAGTATATTAGTGTGCTGCGAATCTTGCGAGTTAAATTATTTATTGTTGGCTTACATCACAGAGTTAATTGTTGATTTTTTGTCAATTGTTTATTTTTTGGAATAAAATGTGCTACTTTTTTTTCTTCTTAACACCCTCAGTTTAGGGTTATATTTTTTTTAAGTTTTGTGAATACAGTAGAAATGTGAAAGCAAGGGGTGTCCACCGAAAATTGTTAAATGTTGAAAGTGGTCCACGAGAAAAAAAAGTTTGAGTCAAATAGAGGTCTATTTGACTTTGAAGTCTAATTCGAAAAAGAGTGTTATTAATGATACTCTTTTCAGTGGCATTAATATGCCACTCAATGTTCAATGTTCAATAGTAATCTATTGAACTTTTTGGGACGTCGCTCTGTTGATTCCAATGCCTCCAAATGGTACTTAGCTGACCCATCCCAAAGGAGCGAATAGTACCTATTCCATGCAAGAGTTTGGTCTTGTATGAAACACTGTTCTGTGCTTGGTATGATATGAGCCACTGTTCAGACTTGAAGTACCTTTCACATCTTTGAACGGCATATTTTTTTGGCTCCTAGGTATTTTGGCCTTGGGACTCGATGAAAGAGCCGGTTACTTTATAGGTTCTTACGAAATAAAAACAAAAAAGCTACGCAGAAAATACAGGAAATTAAGACATGACAATTTGTAGTAAAGTGAACATACAATTCAAATACATTCTCTGTTCGAACCACTTTTAGTTCATAGATACTCTCATTTTTATTCAAGAACTAGCAGTGCTCTTTGGTTTCGCCTGCAAATGTCTCGATTCTATTACTTTACTGGGATAAAAAATAACCTATATCTTATTGCAGATTATTTTTATACATCTATGTACTAATTTCATTCATCCATACATAGGTACTCACAAACCTTCGCAATTAGTATAATGTTAGTAGTAGATATATAGATAGACTAGCGGTCCTGCCCGTCTTTGCCCGTGGTATACTTAATATAGCCTACAGCACTAAATCATTACGTATATGTCCAACGGTGAAATAATTTTTGGAATCGGTCATGTAGTTCCTGAGATTAGCGCGTTCAAACAAACACCTAAACTCTTCAGCTTTATATCACTCGTATACAGAGGTAGCATATATAGACAGGGCGAGTCCTCGTGATACATTTATCTGTAGAAACGCATTAAATATTCAAATAATTCGTGCTGTCCCACTTACTAATCAACTCTTTTAATTTGTTATTCATCAATGGAAATAGTACCGCGATTGTCCCAGTTACTTGATGGGAAACTTATCGTGCAATGAACGAATAAAATTAAATTAAGAAAGCGTCTTCAGAATACCAGAGAAAAAAAAATTGGCAGTCATAGGAACTGCCGATAGAAGTGAAAATCAAATAAATAAATAGATAAATATTGGTGGACAATTCACACACAACACCATCTGACTCCAAACTAAGCAAAGCTTGTAATATGGCAGATATAATAATTTGTAACGCAGAATTTGAAACCGGAGGGGGTGGCCATGAGCATGGCCATCTAGAAATCCTGACGCACATCTAGATGGCCAATGGTCCCGAGTTTACCCGAAGATTTCTTATCATTCCCGAGCGTGACGCTAGAAATCAATTCATAGCCCATGAAAAACCTGTCTATGGCGGGCCATAAGAAGTTTTCACAAAAAGGTGCCACAAAAGCATAGAACACTATAAGCAGCACTAAGTGGTAAGTGGTCCCACTCGGGGCCTTCTCTCTTAAGGAGACCCGCTGGCCTAGTGCGGGTTGGAGCATGACGCAAGACCTGAAAAGATTCTCGGAACATGCCGGTTTCTATACGAGGTTTCATATACGCCATTGGTTATGACAATTTTTTACATCTTTATTAGGAAAAATACTCTATAAGACTGCTCATAGTACTTATAATCCTACCAATAAAAAAATATTATAAAGCCTGATATCGTGCTGGTAGCCCGGTCTCAGCGCCGATATCACCGTACCACATGACGAGAACCTCGTGAAAGCCGAGAATGACAAGCTTAGCAAGTACCTTGACTTGGCTCAAGAGGTTACCGCTATGTGGAATGGGATTCCACGACCATAGTCCCAACAGTCGCGTCGCCAACCGGCCTTATAGCGAAAAGTCTCGACCAACATCTCAAGAGAGTTTTTTATAATGTTTATTTTCTATATATATTGTAAATAAAGTAGCCAAGTGCGAGTTGGACTCGCCCATGAAGGGTTCCGTTCCAGCAAGTAACATAATATACATAACACACATAGTTCTTGTAGTTCGTTGTAACTTTGATCGAAATTTTAATAACAGTGTATTTATGACGTACTAAAAAAAAACTACTCATCAGATCGAGTTCAAACTAATTTTCGTTGGTAGTTTTTATGGTAATGTACATCATATTTTTTTTTTAGTTTTTTCATTCTCTTACTTTAGAAGTTAGAGGGGGGGGGACACACATTTTACCACTTTGGAAGCGTCTCTCGCGCAAGTTATTCAGTGTAGACAAAAATTATATTAGAAACCTTAACATCATTTTTTAAGACCTATCGATAGACACCCCACACGTGTAGGTTTGAAGAAAAAAAAATTTTTGAGCTTCAGTTCTCAGTATGGGGGGCACCCCTAATTTTTGTTTTTTTAAAAAACTTTTGTAAGAATCTTAATGCGGTTCACAGAATACATCTACGTACCAAGTTTCAACAGTGTAGTTCTCATAGTTTCGGCAAAAAGTGGCTGTGACATACGGACGGACAGACAGACAGACAGACAGACAGTTAGACAGACAGACATACAGACAGACATGACGAATCTATAAGGGTTCCGTTTTTACGTTTTACGGAACCCTAAAAACGTATAAATTAAGAAGTTCGATAAATAGTCAAACATTATAAATGCGAAAGTTCTGATATTTGGATGTTTGTTGCTCAATCACGACGTATTGTCTAAACGGATCTGGTTGAAATTTGGAACAAAGTTAGATTGTAGTCTGGAATAACACATAGGATACTTTTATCACGGGAAAATATTAGGAAAGAGCGCTAATGCGCGGGTAACACCGCGGGGCGTTGCTAGTTCGCCATACATGTAACTAGCAGTGCCCCGCGGTTTCACCCGCACCGGTAGTTTCCTTTTATTTCCGCGTGATAAAAAGTATCCTATGTGTCCTCTCTTCTTCGGATTTTTTTTGAAACATTGGAAATAAATAATTTTTAATTTCTTTTACTTGTTATATGCAAGAAGATTTTCAGATAATAACCAAACCAAGTGAGTTCTTATACCACTGCACTGGCACTGCTCCAAAACTTCTTGAAAAACTTTTCTATAGTTTTACACCACTGAGTGTTCTAAAATTGTTTACTCTACTAAGTTACAAAGAGCTACAAAGAGTTCTACTGCTACAAAGAGTTTTTTCAGCACTTGATAACTACTTTGAACAGTTTCTTAAAAACTAGGCTAGCTCCAAATGTTTTTGCACCTATTATATTCAATCCGATATTAATGGAATCGACTTTATTTATGCATTTCTATCACAGGACTTGTTGACTACTATTACTGTGTGACGGTAGAATATCTGCCACGGACATTTAACGGGCGGGTTTTGCAAAAAGGAGGTTATCAATTCGACCATCATGTTTTTCATATCCTTCATATCAGATCACATCAGACCTGATTTCTCGAGAAAGCCCGAACCGATTTCTTTTTTTTTTTACACTACCAATATTCCATCGTAAATAGTTAAGAACAGACAAACAGCGAACTTGCGCAACTGAAATCAAACGGGAAACGCTGACGGATCCATCAGAGGCGTGTCAGTGAGACAATTGGTTGTAGAAGCCCATCTATCTTTAGCCGGCAATGTGACACCGTTAACAAGGTGTTAGGTGTTCCTTGCAGCGAGTAAGCAGGGGCAAATTGTAGCAATTTATCAATAACGACACGATCAAGTGTTCCGGCTGCGTGGCGCTGGATTTCGGCGATCGCGCGGTCTAGTGCGTGTTCGCCTGCTCGCTCATCGTCCGCCATCACGCGACCGCAGACCGGCGCGCGCGCAACACGTTATCCTATTAACTTGAATCCATTCTTACAACGTTCATCGACTTGGGCTTACACAAAATTGAATAAAATCATATATAGCGCTCCGCGGTTCCGCTCAGTTCCCAATAACGTTATTTTCTCGCAATAAAAAGTAAATTATAGTCTATGTGTTTTTATCTAGACTATTACCTGTTTATGTGTTCCTAATTTCAGCCCGATCCGTTCAAAAGTTCCAATGTGATTGAGCCACATACAAATTTTCGAATTTATTTTATTAGTTGGGTTACTTACTTTCTGTAATATTTATCGTAACTCCTAAGTACAATGATAGCAGTAAGCGCTACTGTACAAAAAATAGTACCACTACTTTCTCTTAGAAATAGAACGACAAAACCATTTTTATAAAATCCAACCAGATTTTATAAAATCCGTAAAACGAAACCTATAAATTGAACTAAAACCCTTGAATCTTATCATATCATTGAATTTTTCCGACCAAAAATACCAATCACCGTAGTGTTCTTAGTATCCAGAAACACAAGCGATTTAATGTTATAAAATGATCACATTGACTTTGAATTTGAATAAAAGCGGCCAAGTGCGAGTCGGACTCGCCCATGAAGGATTCCGTAGCAGCAAGTAACATGGTAAATAAGTTCTTGTAGTTCGGTGTAACTTTGATCGATGTTTTAATAATAGTGTGTTTATGACGTACTAAAAGAACTACTCATCAGATCGAGTTCAAACTAATTTTTGTTGGTAGTTTGCATGGTAGTGTATATTATATATTTTTTTTAGTTTTCTCATTCTCTTATTTTAGAAGTTAGCGGGGGGGTGCGCACACATTTTACCACTTTGGAAGTGTCTCTCGCGCAAATTATTCAGTGTAGACAAAAATGATTTAAGAAACCTCAACATCATTTTTGAAGACCTATCGATAGCCCACACGTGTAGGTTTGATGAAAACAAAATTTTGAGTTTCAGTTCTAAGTATGGGGGCCCCTTATTTTTAATACATCTATTTATTTATTTATTTATTTAGGAATGACAACAGGCACAAAGTCAAATCTTAAACTAAAAGTAATTATTTAAAACAGCTTTTTTAACTTCATGCCCAATAACAGCCATACTCTACTTGTTAATGTAAGTTGAACGTTAATTTAACTTTTATAATGTGACATACACAATGCTTTTCTTTTCATCTATACACTAATTAAAATATTAAGGGAAAAAAAAAACAAAATAAAAAACTTATTTGAAGCAATTGTTGACTACTTACTAAGTTTCAACAGTGTAGCTCTCATAGTTTCGGCAAAAAGTGGCTGTACATACGGACGGACAGACAGACAGGCAGACAGACAGACATGACGAATCTATAAGGGTTCCGTTTTTACGTTTTACGGAACCCTAAAAATATTAGCACGTCACTGCTTTGCAGAATCAGAATTAGAATCGTTTATTGCGGTTGAATAAAAAGGTAGCGTGAGGCAATTATCAAGGTAAGCTGCTAACTAAGGCTAAGAGATGCAGACTAACATTATCCTACGATAAATACTCAAACTCATATATAAATAAAAAATAAATAAATATTGTTTGGCAATTCACACACAACACCATCTGACCCCAAACTAAGCAAAGCTTGTATCTACTATGGCGGCCAGAGAGCTGTTCTCTAATGGGTTTGTGGAGAACAGAAGTCCGGTGTGACGCTGTGAGTGAGCTCTGGTGCCCTAGTGAGACCGTCCGATTCAAAGTCGTAAAGTCATAAGTTCGAATCTGGCCTGTAGGTATTAGTAGGAGTTTTACTTGTGGTGTCGTGTCCGACATAACCCGACCTACACAAAAAAGGAATATCCAATAGTATTTATTAATTTACCACTGCCTTTAACGGTCAATTAAAGTTGAAGTAAATCTTGAAGGAAACGGACATGATTCAAGGCAGGTATCGAAAACATATTATGTCACCTGCCATTTCACTTCTCTCACTCAATCGTTCACAAGAGTGAACAATGAGTAAATGCATTAACCCACCACGCCGGCCAAGAGAAAGAACTCTTGGCTGGCGTGGTGGGTTAATGCATTGACTCTACCTGTGACAGAAGGCCACAAGATATAGCAGTGCGAAGATTTAAAAAGCTGCTTGTAACGATTTTGTATTTTGGAACACATAACGTTAGCTGCCTTTTATCCCAAAATTATCCCAATCATGTAATGTAACGGGAGAAACCAGTTATTCTACCATCAAGCAGTACCAAACATGCAAGCACTTCTGTGTTCCAGTTTGAAGGGCAATTTTTTCAGTGAAATTACAAGGCATAGAGATAAAACATCTAATATCTCTGGGTGATGAGCGCATTGCAGTGATGGTTAGGACTCTTCGTGTTCCAATAGATGCGTGTCAGTGTGTTGTTATGGGCAGGCATGTGGCATCCATCAGTTTCATCACTCTTTATTATAAAAAACCGTGGAATGCAGCTAGTCATAATGTTTCACTCGTTGAATACTGTATTGAAGATCATTGTTTTGTTTTGATGAATGCTATCAAGTACTAACTACAACTACCTACGTCATAATACAGGTAGCTCTACGTAAATAATTGCAAAGCCTTACTTTTGTGTGATAAAAAACGGTACGTAATTTATTGTTCACAGATTAAATCGGGTTTATGTGTAAATTCACAGTAATAGTGTTTATTCACAGTAATTAAGTGTGTTTTATTTATATTCGTTTATTTACGTAAATGTCAAGACATAAGAATGACATATCAGCGTAAGTACAGTTCTAAGTCCGAAATATAGATAAAGTGAATAATAATTATAGTTTATTATTGTTCAAAGAGAAATGATACAGAATAGAGTACCAAGGATATTACAAGGGAACTTATGCCGAGATTGATTTACCAGGGATACCAAAGTACAGGCATGTCATTTGAAGATTTTATAAACGTTTTAGAAATCTCCCGTTCCCTACTGACTGTATAGCCGAGATCGTATAAAATCTGAATTGGCCTTGCACTAGTCTTCGTGCAAACTTTAGCACTCGTTGAGTCCGGTATAAGTGGGTTTAGTGAGTATCTTACTAATAGGCACCTATTATAAACGCGAAACTATGTTTGTTACTATTTCATAATACAATAGTACAAATAGTACAAAAATGAAATTTGATACATAGATAGGTAATGGTCTGGGACTCAGGGATAACACATAAGTTATTTTTTTTCTCTGGTTAAATAAAAGGATCGGGAACTCGCGGGTGAAACAATGAAGCACTGCTAGTATAGTATACTTTCAGGTATGCTCAGGGGTTTATTCGGTTTAAGTCAGATTCTGTTTAGGACAGATTCTGTTTAGGACAGATTCTGTTTAGGACAGATTCTGTTCAGGACAGATTCTGTTTAAGACAGATTCTGTGTAAGACAGATTCTGTTTAAGACAGATTCTGTTTTAGACAGAAATACAGTTAAGCAGACAATTGGTACAGTGCAATGATTTTTCTGGTATGTGTAGGTTCAGTTGTGCCCTACCCCTACGCCTCTTCTGTAGGCAGTAGATATTGATGGTAACTGTTATAGGCATAGGTCAAAAAGAAAAGTATCGTGATGTACAACCAAGATTGTGCATATTAAATTCTTCATTTTAAGGGTAAGGTATTGATATAATTATCATTAACTAGCTGACTTCTACTCGTATATACTTAGGTATATAATGCTTAAAAGGTGACACCATACTTATTGCTCAGGTGCAGTATTGGAAGGTAATAAAATATTGTTTTTTTAATACTTCTACTTATGATTCGTAGATACCTACATCCAAATATCTCCCTTTTTTTAATCGTAGTTAAAGTTTAAAGTGGTTGTTTAAAGCATAAGCAGCCCGCTAAATGTTCCCACTGCTGGGACTCGGGACTTTCTCTCCCAAGGAGAGAGTCAAGGCCATAATCTACCACGCTGGCCCAGTGTGGGTTGATGGATGACACATGACTTCGAAAGATTCTAGGTACCTACATGTCGGTTTCCTCACGATGTTTTCCTTCATCGTTTTAAGTTAGCGGCATTACGCACATGACTTCGAAAAGACAGTGGTGCGCTGTTGACTGTATGCTAATAAAATTATTTAGTCCAGTTAGGTACATTTTGTGAGTGGTGCCCTGGTGACTTTTTTTTAAATTTTATTTACCCCAAACTACAGAAAAAAGAACGGTCAAGGACCGCGAACAATTCGAGAACTATAAAAAGCTTATCCCTGCAAATTATTCACAATTGCACAATGCACATGTAACATGAAACAAACTCTACATTAAAAACATACGAAACAAAAGACTACGTAGCATCTACGATGTAAACAAAGACAACTACGTCTAATAGATAACAAAGAGATTCACTAAAAGTAAATGAAGTCAAATATTTAGTAGTGAATTATATTTTTTGATAAAGTTTTAATCCTTTATCAACAAAGCTAAATAACAATGAAAACTATATTACACATACCTACATCACACACTACTTACACGTCCATAGTTCAATAGAGGTCTCGAAATAATCGTGATGGTCAAGCCCACCCGTTTGGAAGCGTGCCCAGCATGCTGGCGGCATTACCACGCTGAACGACAATTCTTAAACGTTGGGTCAAATGTACACTAGAATTTTGATAACACATTGCGTCAAGTGCTCGGGAAGGTAAAGTAAATAAAATTGACTTACGAGAACATAGTTCCAGTCCGCTGCGTAATATTGGGCTGATGTGATTCGGGCCGATTGCATACCGCGTCTCACATCCAGGATTATCTTCAGTAATTCCGAGTGTCACTGACACAATGCGAGGAGTAAGTTGGCGCTGAGTCACAGCACAACGGAGCAATACGTGAGCGCAGTGGTAGAGTGATCGGAGGCGACTCCTGACTGCACGACCCTACACGGTTATCCTCTATGAAATAATTCAATAAAAACCAACGGACACGACTCAGATGTAACTACGTTCGTTAGCTACTCTGTTTGCAAACGTACTATGTTTACGTATGGCTAATCGTGGTAATTAGTTTATGATAGCCGCTATTGTATTCCCAACCCGAATCACAGCTACCGCAATCATTTAACTAGTGTTACAATGGTCATCGCAATATAAACAAAATTATTATAATTACACAAGAGTAGATAATTATAAATTATGATTGATAAAATCTGTGGTGCCCTAGGGCTTAGGGGCTATAACGTCCTCCTTCACAATACAATTAGTATTATATGTAGCAAATAATTTTAGTAGTGTTAGGACTCTTAGCAGAGTCCGCCTGGGGAAGTACCACACCTTTGTCAATTATTCTACCGCCAAGCAGTAATGTGCAAACATTACTGTGTTCCGGTTTGAAGGGCAATGTTTCCAGAGAAATTACAGGGCTTAGAGATATAACAACTTAGATCTCTGGGTGACGAGCGCAGTGCGGTGCTAGGTAATGATTTAGCTCTTCATGTTCCAATAGCTGCGTGTCACTGTGCTGTTATGTGGCAGGCATGTTGCTTACCATCAGGTACATGTCCTGCTCGTCTCGTCACTCTTTATTTAAAAAAAAAAAAAATTGAGAGTTTGTAGGATCGAACCCTGCACTTCTGAGTATATTTCAAGGGCTTTTGGATATTAGTTTGCCTTTGCTATTTACTTTCACGGTGAAGGAAAACACCTAAACACCGTGAGGAAACCGGGATGTTTCAAGATGTACAAAATATATCTTTACTAGCAGCGCCCCGCGGTGTTACCCGCGTAGTTCCCGTTCCCTTTGTTCCTGTTGTTTTTCCGGGATAAAAAGTAGCCTATGTGTTCTTCCAGACTATAATCTATATATGTGTTCCAAATTTCAGCCCGATCCGCTCATACGTTAGGACGTGATTGAGCAACAAACATCCAAATATCCAAACATCCAAATATCCAAACAAACATCCATACATTGACATTTATAATATTAGTAGGATTAGTAGTATTTTGTGGACATGTGTCATTTGTGAACTTCACCAGCGCAGCGCGGTGAATTACCATGTTGACTCTCTCCTTGTGAGAGAAGGTACAGACTCCTAGCTAAAGCTACGACATTAAGTGGGCTGCTTTTTCTTGTAATGGCCAATTATACAGGTGTTTGGTCTAGAATTAGACAAATGGAATGGGTGTATTTGGTGACCCATTTAGAAAATAAAACTTGACCGAAAAATAAAAGTTTTTTATGTAATTCTTTTGATTTCCCCCGAAACATAACCTATTAAGCGCCATAACCCTACAAAAATCTGTTTTAAATCAAATTTTCTTGTTTAAATTTAGTCTCTGATACGTTATCGGGCCGTAAAAGCTATAATTCGAAACAAAAATTTCCAGAGAAATTATTGGGCTTAAAGATATAAAATCTTAGATCTCTGGGTGACGAGCGAAGTGCACTGCTAGGTAATGATTTGGACACTTTGTATTCCTGCGTATTACATATCCTAATGATAGCTGCGTGTCGCTGTGCTTTTATGTGGCAGGCATGTTTCTTACCATCAGGAAAATGTCCTGCTCGTCTCATCACGCTAAAAAAAACTAAAAAAAAATAATTAAAAAATTCGGTGATAAAATTAAAAAAAAATGCTTAAAAGATCAACTTTGAAAAACTACAATTATTCTTGAAGTTCCTTATTACTACTGTATCCTATATCAGTACAATACTCTACCAATTTGTGAAAAAAATCTTACGTAAATGAAAATTAAACAAAAATAATGTTTCGAAAAAACTAATCTTTTAATTCTAATGTTCACAAATTTTATTCAAAAACAGCTAACCATTCGCAATGCAACATCTTCCTCGGATTTCTACAGTCGTAGATTTTAATTTTATTTCCTGTTTCGTGTGTAGTATGTAGGTACATCTGGTACATTGATATAAATCTCCACAGATTACTGAAACAAAACGCAAATTCTATCACTTCGTACATTTTTTTAAGTATGTTTTGTTCCAGCTTTGACTGGCATTTTTTAAAAAATATATAGTGACGAGACAAGCAAAACATGTGCCTGATGGTAAGCAACATGCCGGCCACATAACAGCACAGTGACACGCAGCTATTGGAACACAAGGAGTCCAAATCATTACCTAGCACTGCACTGCGCTCATCACCCAGATATCTAAGATGTTATAATTATCTTAGATCTCTCTTAAGCCCTGTAATTTCTCTGGAAACATTGCCCTTCAAACCGGAACACAGTAATGTTTGCAAATTACTACTTTGCGGTAGAATAACTGGCAAAGGTGTGGTACTTCCCCAGGCGGACTCTGCTAAGAGTCCTACCACTATAATCTTCCTAATAGCTTAATCTCTTTGTCTGAATGATTTCTATCTCTTTTTCAAATTTTATCGCACTATTAGTAGGTATTGTAACACTACTCGTTATAGTCTCGCCATATATACACAGTAAAAGAGATAGACTAATTACGACATCGGCCGTTTCGTACGATGAGCGGTGGCTGCATCACCGAACACCATCCGAAAGTAGAGCTTAGAGATGGCTGCATCATACTGCCATTAGGGACAAAAATGCAGTCTTGGTGAAGGCTCTGAGCCAAGAGAAGGCGCTTTAGAACATAGCAAAAAATTATAAAAGCTTTTGTTGAGCCAAAAAAATAGCGTAAACCCAAATGACGATATCGCGCTGATTACAAGCGTAGTCCCAACCGGCAGTGATCAGTTCAATAGACGATCACGTCTTTGAGGATTGAACCATTACTGGTCTGAGCTACCGGTAAACTCTTCTGCTTTATAATAGTAATATTTGTAGATGTATCAAATTTTGTGCAGTTCCGTTCAGTAGTTTTACAAGTTTTAAAATAAAATATAAATAACAAATGTATTAACAGACAGACAGACATAACTGTGGATGTTTGTTACTCATTTTCGCACATTCACAAACTTTCGCGTTTACAATTTTAATGGGAAAATTGGCAGTCTTAGAAGTGTAAACGTATAACTCAGAATTTGATGCCTTACTTTGGAAACTACGCGAGTGAAACCGGAGGGCGTGGCCATGAGGAGGATGATCAGCATGACCAATGGCCAGAGTCGCTAGTGTACCCGAAGATTTCTTATCGTTCCCGAGCGTGACGGTAGAATTCACTGCCCACGAAAAATCTGTCTGTGGCGCGCCAAATAAAGATTCAATTTCGATAATTATTTAATTATAGTATAGTTTGTGTACAGGTTAACAATAGATTACGGCTAACTCGGGTACCTACATTATTGAAGTGAAAACTTCTTTTGGCGCGCCTAGACAGATTTTTCGTGGGCTGTGAATTGGATTCTAGCATCACGCTCGGGTATGATAAGAAATCTTCGGGTAAACTCGGGACCATGCCTATTGGCCATTTAGAAATGCGTCAGCCAATATGAAATGCTGAAAGGGCGTGGCCTTGGCATCATGCCATGGCTACCTAGAAATGCATCAGCCAATAGGAAATGCTGACACATTTCTAGATGGCCATGCCATGATGCCCAGGCCACGCCCTCCGGTTACACACGTGTATTTTCCAAAGTTTGCTATCAAATTCTGAGTTATAAGTTTTCACTTCTATCGGCAGTTCCTATGACTGCAATTTTTTTTTATGGAAGTAGTACCTACCCTAGTCCCAGTACCTACGGAAGTATTGCGTCTGTTGATGTAGCCACGGATTCCAACCTGTTTGCCTCACGAGATACGACAGAGTTCGCGGAACACAAACATTGTCCTCTATTTTGATGATATTTCGCTACTGAATGTTTACATGTCCCACATTATACGTGGAAGTTTACATTTGATATGATTTATTAAGATAATTGTTAGGACGAAGCAGGCACCGAAACTTGATTCATCGCGCAATCGGCCGCTTCCGCTCCCAGACAATATAGAGCACTTGGCTTAAAATGACAGGACGCATAATTTTTTTAGTTTTCTTTTTGACTGTGGATATAAACAAATATATTAGTCATTACTGCATAGTTTCAAATTTCATATTACGTAGTGTTTATTTTAGGTTGTATTAAGGTTGTATAAGTCTTTGCACCTGCGATAAGTAGAACTTGATATTTTTTTATAACGGGTAAACGAGCCTTTTTTTGACAAAACTAATATAAGTACAATTGGAACTACGATGCATTCCTAGCTAATTCTGGAAACAAACAAATACTGAACTACAAAAAAACACCTAACTACTTCTGTAAACAAAAAACACTACAAAGCTCATTTGAATTATCCAATGAAGGTAGGTCTACAGACAATCAAGATGTCCAAGCCCACTATCAGTCGGAAGCGTACCCAGCATGATAGCGGCATTACCACGCTGAATGGCCAATAGATTGAATAAGTAGATAAATTAGATAAGTAATAATTGTAATACTAAATTGTAAGGCAGACATACCCATTTGACTGATCGCACGACTGTTTTATAAGCATAATTGCACTATACCTCTTGCGGGTCCGGTCAGTCAGACTTGATTTCGAAAGAGTGTTGGCACAAAAAACCTTAAAAAATATGATATATTGTAAATATCATACATATATATTTTGTGCTCAGTGAAATGGTGCGAAAAGAATAGCAGAACATCCAGCTTTACAAAGGACGGTATATCATTTCACAAGTAAGTAATTTAATGCAACAATTAGAAAAACAAAACATCATCAATCTACAAAATAATAACGACCATTAAAAAAAAACGAAATGGTAACCCGTTGATGTCTTTCTTTGCATCCTGCACTGTCCTTAGAAGTTTGCATAACTCTATCTCGTTTTGTCCGAGCATTGATGGAAAGTTGTGCATGTCACACGCCTATTATTTGTCATACCGCGGCTTTTTACCTCGTCCTGCGCCCCCGCTGGTGACATGTGAATGTTAGCAAAATAAGTTTCATTGCCGATCAACAGGCTCTTTAATCTGCGCCCTGTGCCTACGGGTGACGACCGTAGTGCAATGATTTATATTTAGACTAATTATTTTTATTATAATAAAACTAGTTACCACAGGTCCTTCCTTTCCTATAGAGAAGGGAGTTAAACAAGGCGATCCGTTGTCGCCAAAACTTTTTACAGCCACACTAGAAAAAGTTTTTCAAAAATTGTTGCCGGGCTGGGAAGAGAAAGGGATTCTCATCGGAGATAAAAAACTAATTAACCTCCGCTTTGCTGACGATATCGTCCTTTTCTCTTCCTCAGCTTCCGAATTGGGTCATATGCTGCAAGATCTCAGCAAAGTAAGCCGTGATGTGGGACTGAAGATGACTATGTCGAAGACCAATCTGATGACCAACAACACAAAGCGCAAAATTCTAGTTGATAACGTAGAGATTGCATATGTCAATGAGTATGTGTATCTAGGCCAATTAGTCTCATTCCAGGCAAGGCAAGAACGAGAAGTTAAACGCCGTATTGAAAATGCCTGGAAGAGCTATTGGTCTATGAAAGATCTTATGAAGGGCAACATGTCATTATCCATCAAACGCAGGCTCATGGACGTATGCATTCTCCCTATCTTGACTTACGGAGCGCAGACTTGGTCTTTGACAGAGAATCTAAGGTCCGACCTCGCGGTTTGCCAACGAGCTATGGAACGCAGTATATTGGGAGTAAAGCTCACCGATCGCATAAGAAACACCATACTGCGTTCAAAGACACGAATAGCTGATGTGACCCAAAAGGCCAGCAATTTAAAGTGGAACTGGGCTGGACATGTCTATCGAATGTCAGGCGATCACTGGGCTAAGATCACCACCCAGTGGCAGCCAAATGGGAAACGACGATGCGGGAGACCCAAAAGGCGATGGCGGGACGATCTTGACAAACACCTTAAAGACTGGACTACTTTGACTCAAGACAGACAAAAATGGAAGGAGGGTAGGGAGGCCTTTGCTCAACACTGGGACACAATGGGCTCTTAATAATAATAATAATAAGAATAAGAAATCGGTGAAGGAGCGTTTCTTTTGCCGGCTGACAAAAGTACTTAAAAGTCTTTTGTCAGGCGGTAACAAGGCGCGAGCCTTCAACGGTTGGGTAATGCCTCTGCTGATATACTCCTTTGGCATACTGAGATGGACTCAGACTGAGCTCGATGCCCTGGATAGAAGGGTCCGTCAACTGCTCACAACACACCGCATGCTACACCCGCGCTCGTCTGTTATGAGACTGTACATCCCGCGGAAATGGGGGGGTCGAGGCTTTTTAAATGCCAAGAACCTCCACAACCGCGAGGTATGCAGTCTCAGGGATTACTTCCGAAACAGCGAGTCCGGGATGCATCGCGATGTTGTGGCAGTTGACAGGAGCCTCACGCCTCTTTCAATGGCAAACGAGAACTGGCGCAAACCATCGGTACTCAGCACTGATGATCGCAAGGAAGTATGGAAGAGCAAGGAGCTGCACGGGCGATTCTATCGGGCCCTGATGGGACCCGATGTGAATCTGCTCGCGTCGGTGAACTGGCTGCGCTTCGGGGACCTCTTCGGAGAAACCGAGGGTTTTGCCTGTGCAATTGCGGACGAAGTTATCAAGACGAACAATTACCGGAAATACATAATGAAGGACGGTACGGTCGACATTTGTCGGGCATGCCGCCGTCCAGGCGAATCGCTTCGTCATGTTATTTCCGGTTGTTCGCATCTTGCTAACGGCGAGTACTTGCACAGACATAACCTAGTAGCCAGGATCATCCACCAGCAACTTGCTCTTCGGTACTGCCTTGTCGAGTCCGAGGTGCCGTACTATAAGTACGCACCTCTGCCAGTTCTCGAAAATGGTCGTGCGTTGCTCTACTGGGACCGCTCTATCATCACGGACAGGACTATTGTCGCCAATAAGCCTGATATCGTGCTGGTAGACCGGTTTCAACGCCGGGCTATGATCATCGATATCACCGTTCCACATGACGAGAACCTCGTGAAAGCCGAGAAGGACAAGCTTAGCAAGTACCTTGACTTGGCTCACGAGGTTACCGCCATGTGGGATGTTGATTCGACGATCATAGTCCCAATAGTCGTGTCAGCAAACGGCCTTGTAGCGAAAAGTCTCGACCAACATCTCAAGAGACTTTCGCTAGACGGTTGGATCAAGGGTCAGATGCAGAAGGCGGTCATCCTCGACACAGCACGCATCGTCAGGAGGTTCCTCAGTCTGCAGCCCTAACCACCGGTAGCTTGGGCCCTGCCCCGCTGCTGGCGGCAAACTAGGTTTAGGTTTTTATAATGTTTTTATGTTGTTTTATATATAAATATTGTAAAAACTTAGGCTTAAGAAAGGAAATAAATACGTACATAATAATAATTTTTATTATAAGTCGAATCGCAACTAATCGGAAAAATGGATGAATTTTTCACATTTTCAGATTTGGTCCCTAAGGCTGCATTATTGTGTATCTTCTACTATTATAAGCGTCATATCAACTACCTACCTTAAGTACCTTATCGTGCTTTGCTTAGTTTGGTGCCAAATAGCGTTTTGTAAGAAATGTCCATAAATATTAATTATTAAGTAAATTGTTTAATTATAGTATTCAGACAGTGAGAAGATACTAATTGAACCATTGTGTAGAACAAGATCGTAAAATAAAATAAAAATAGACAATGATCGAGAGACATGCTACGTAAAAGGCTCATCGCCAACGAGACCTTTGTGCGAAAAATTACTTCAAAATCTCGAACATCGCCGCAAAGTTGCTAGCTTATCGGTTTTTTATTGGATATATTGTATGAGAGAGTATGCAACTATCTGTATGATCTAACGCCATCTTCCCTATCGGACTGCTCGTAGATCGAAAAAGCGACATTGTTTCACGATTGACGTTCGAAAGCCTCGAACGAAGAGGTTTGACTCTACTTTTGTGATAAGAACATCTATGCTGTGGAATGCGTTGCCTGAGTGGGTTTATTCCGATGGGTTCAATCTTGATATCTTCAAATCGAGAGTGAATCAGTTTCTTCAAGGTAAGCAGGCTCCATCGTAGACCGCATCGTCGCTTAACATCAGTATCCGTCGAGATGGAGGTCTACCTATTATAATAGAGTTAAAAGAAACACCAAGGTATACTTTTAAACCGCGTAGTTATAATTTAAACTATTAATTGAATGACGTTATGGCACAGTTGGCAGTGAGTTTTCCCACATGGCTGTAGGACGTGGGTTCGATTCCCACCTAGGACGTACATATTTGGGTCTCATGAATACGGATATTGGTTTTGCGTCTGTGTGTTTACATGAAAAGTAGGTATTTACCTTTATGTAAGTATTATATCAGCTGCCTGGTTCCCATAATACAAGATTTCCTTACTTTCGGTCTAGAAAGCGTTGAGTGAAAAATATCCACAAAATATTGTATTTAGATTTTATTTAGTGTATGTTTTTTCAGTATTGTTATATTGTATATTAATTAGGTCATTGAAGTTTCATGCTATTTTTTTTTAACTTAATTCATTGTTATGCAAAATGTTTAATTTTGTCTAATTAGTTTTTAAATTAAACTAACTAACTAACTTTAATCATATTGTAGTACTGTACTAACATCGCACCGCGAACGCCATTCCATGTAATCGGAACAGAAATGGTCCCTGCGATACAGGTCCCACCTAGTGCAGGGGCTATAAGCAATTAATCAATGTAATTTTTATGGCAAATAAACATTTTGTATTGTATTTTGTACCTACATTTTAATAAAAGGAGCAAGGCGCTACGTGTTAGTAGAGATATGGATATTTTGGAGAAATAGATGAACTTTGAATCTCTTTGTTTGTTTTTTTATGCATAATAAACAGCCCACTTTATGTTCCCACTGCTGGAGCTGGGACGAAATTGAAGGCCATAGTCCACCAAGCTGACCAAATGCGGATTCGCGATAAAAACACATGTCCTCGAAAAATTACTATACTCACCATGTTTTTCCTGTACAGTTAAAGCAAGTGGTGATGACACGTAAATCTACTCTTGAAAAAAATCACAAATATACAGGCGGGATTCAAACCTATGATCTCAGGATTGTGAGTCGGACGTTCTGGATGCCACGGCTTCTTGTTTAGTCCATAAAAATGTTAACTTATCAATTAGGGTTACTACTCCTATTCAGAGTTGTAAATAATAGCTCAACGAGTGGAAGTCGTTCGGACAATGGGAACGAAACGGCAGACCTTCAACCGAGACAATGTTATCTGTAGCTGGATAAATCCGATCTACGATCTAGAACGGACTCGAAGATGCACTAGAGATAAAAACATCGCGTAGATTCATAGTTACTAGCGCGGTTGCTGACGCGTCACTGTTATTGGGTGGAAGGTAGATAGTACAATAGATTCTAACTGCCGTTTGCTCAAGGCTTAGGTGTACCTACCAGCGAAAACCCTGTCAGATTTTTAGGAAAAGTCAGATCGTTTTAGAAAATTATTGACGTTTGTTTTGAATGTGCATATTTTTTTTCATTTACCAAGTGCCTTTGTTTGTCCTATGCTCGTAAAGGGCAACTAAGGTGTATGTTACTATATTATTAATATTAACATAAGACCATATTTATTATGCACCTACAGGACCTACACGTAGAGGCAACTAAAGATTTGTTTATGAATGCCAACTGCGCTGTAACACAAATAGACTACAGGCCCTTGAACAAAATTTATGGGTCATATGAACCATCAGGAGGCCTATGTATGACGATAAAAGGGTATAAAATAATAAGATTCAGCACTATGCCGTCACTTGTAAGCTGTCCAACTGACTGCAGGTGAGGGGGGGTTGCAACCCTTGATCATTTCTCCTTGTCGCATGATTTTTGTACGGTGTTGCGGAATAATGGATTAGAAGAGGTATTTAATAAAAGGTAGGTAGGTACTTATAAAACTTTTATGAAAGGCTTGAGCTATCAAAAAACTTGTAAGTACTTTTTAAAATAATAAAATCAATATTACTAATTTGGTTTTGGAAAGTGATATTCAAAATCATATTGATAAGTACTTTAACGATAAAAAAACTTACCTACAGAGATGGACATACAAATATCGAGCCATAATCGAGCCCACGTATTTCAAGTACCTAATTACATATATTATAAACTAGCAGTGCCCCGCGGTTTTACCCGCGTAATTCCCATTCCCGTCGTTCCCGTTATTTTCCCGGGATAAAAAGTAGCCTATGTGTCCAGGCTATAATCTAACTATATTCCAAATTTCAGCCTCATCCGTTCATACGTTACGGCGTGATTGACAAACATCCAAACATCAAACATCCAAATATCCAAACATACTTTGACATATATAATACTAGCTGTTACCCGCGACTTCGTCCGCGCGAAATCAATATAGTTTATCGACGTAAACATAGTTTTATCTTCAACGATTGGGAACTTCCATGTTGACATTAATCCCCCATTTCAACCCTAATTTCATCCCCGTACAATTTGAAATTACAAAATTGCTAAAACAAATATTCGTTTGCTTCGTGCCAAGTGTCTCTATATTCAGAGTTTCATGGTTTTATCTTCAACGGTTGGGAACTTCCTTATTGACATTCATCCTCCATTTCAACCCCAATTTCACCCCCGTACAGTTCGAAATTACGATATTGATAGAACAAACATTCGTTTGCTTCGTGTCAAGTGTCTATATTCAGAGTTTCATGGTTTTATCTTCAAAGGTTGGGAACTTTCATATTGATATTCATCCCCTATTTCAACCCCAATTTCACCCCCGTACAGTTCGAAATTAAAAAATTGATAGAACAAACATTTAATTGCTTTGTGTCTAGATACAAAATTTGATAACTTTGAAAATCACGAATTTTCATACAACCGTTCATCCCTCGTTTCACCCTCTTAGGGGTTGAATTTCGCAAAACCCTATCTTAGCGAGCGCCCACGTGCTAAAAGGGACCTCCATGCAAAATTTCACATTCCTAGCATTTGTAGTTTCTGAGATTCCTTGATGAGTGACATTTCGCTTATATTTAGATTAGTGGGATTACGCAGAAGAATTACTTAGATTCCAAACTTAGACGTACAATAAAATTGAGCACTTAAATGTGCCATGCCTTTTCCGCACTTTTTAGTCCCGACCTGAAAAAAGTTAAATTAATTTTGATAGAGCTTCCATTGATGGAACTGATGTAGGATTTGAAACAAGCGATGGCATGCATGTGCCTGCAAGATACGCATACAATCATCGGTACATACGAGTAAGTTGCCTAGTAGGAATGCAGCAAAAACATGTTTGTTAAATTTTTGCAAACATAGCCGTGGTCTAGTCACAAAACTGTGCTATAAGCACACCCCGGACACTCGGCCTAAACTCCAAACAAACGGTGAAGTCGACATACCTACACTCACACAACTACGCTTAAGTCGTTCGAACACATTTACGCATGTGTGCGTGTCATCTAGGGTTACTAAATTATTTTATGGTATAGCTGTGACCCGTGAGTTCACCTGCCTGTGTTAAGTGGCTTACAATCTTACCTAGTTAGTGTTCGATCTTTAATGTAGGTAAATATAACTTTCATCAACAATCAGAAGGGAGAAGATTTAAAACAAAATAGGAGATAATAAAGGTACCATGGACGAATTGATTTTTAGTTAAGTAGGTACACTTACCCAAAGAGAAAACTTTATTCTGACAATATATTAATTAATCACTCCACATATCGCGTATTTCATTATAGGTAGGCTAGTCACAGAACATTAGATTAGGTACACAACAACGTTCATAAGTTGCATTTTAAAAGGCGTTATCACAGTTCACTAGGTATATCAGACTATCATACACTGCACAAACTACTTATTAATAATTAACACCTCATGTCAGCGACTAGTAAAGAGAAAGCACATGATTTTTCAACTCAAAATTCCAAATTAAATGTTGTAAACAAACATTATGTCGGACGTCGGATAATGTTGCTAGTTCCGGATTTAATTTATTACTAATACTTAAAAAAATATTACTTTTGTATGTTGATAAATAGTGATTTATTTATTCGCATTATAGTAAGGATCGCATAAAACTTTAAATATTGTGAGAATAGTGAGTGAGTCTATTATACTCAAATCACATTTTAAGGTTGAAGTCATTACTTAATAATTTATTTGCGCCGAATAAACAAAAATCAGTTGTAATTTCAAATTAAATTCAGAAACTTACTTGACCAAATTTCAACGACAATCATAAAAAACTTAAACAAAAATAAACGAAAGTAAATTTTAGTTTTGTTTTCATATTTCAAAACTATGATCTACCAAAAATAAGAAACATCAAAGGACATGGCCCAAATCGTACCCTGACCTCGGCACAAAATAATTTTGTATCTAATCTCAAAAAAATCGAATAATTGCATGTAAATATATTTTAGGAATAAAAATTACACCACTCCCAGAACCCAAATTAGTGGCTAACATGTTTTTTTATCAGTGTAGTTTTGTAGGCGTTTTTTTTAAAGTTCACCTATAGATTTTTTAAAGTTAAACTGTTTAGTTAAAATAAAAAAATGCAATCCGATGTAATCATCATCATCATCTTCATAACATCTGAGCATATACCTCTCTTCAAGTACGCCTCATATCCCAGACCTATGCTAGTGCTGTGCTTGTGCTAGCACTTGTCCAAATTTGACCCGCGATGTAAGCATACTGACAATTGAATACAAAGTCCAAAGTACATTACCAAAAATAAGCGTATTATCATGAATTATTTTACTTACACTCGTTAAATTTGAATTCCAAGGCCACCCATCGCGAAAAGAACCTAAGCATATTCGTGCATTGTTTGATATATCTCTTTATGACTCAGCCGGTATATATTATTTTTCTATCATTAACACCAAATTATACAATATATTTTGTTCCATAAAACGAGCTTTTGACACGAACTTCTACAAAACTTCTACAGGCAAAAAAACGCAGGTTAGCCACTCAAACGGATGATGATGATAGTTTAGAATATTATTACTAATAACTTAAAATCCGAGGTACATCAAAAACCCCAGGTGTGGCACCTGGGTTTTTTCAATGTGATTTGGGCTTATGTCCTTTGTTTCACAATAAATGGAGCTATCACGTAACAAACATATAAACGAATTGAGATCCGTCTCCTTTTTTGAAGTTGGTTAAAAATGAAACTAAATCGTAGTAGTACCGGTAGTACTAGAACCATTAAAGTTTATAAGTCAATGTCAAAGCCGTTAATTACTGAATAAGTTTTAGTTTAAAAATATCGTTAATTTTTTTTGGAACTATCCATTCCAATAGTCAATGTACTCGTATCCTCTTACTGCTTTTAATGAACGGTTGTTGCGAAATCTTAAATAAGCATACTACTAGATGAAATCCTATATTCATTGTTCACTATTGACCGACATAATATATACATGGACGCACATAAAAGTACAGATAGTCTAATATAGAACCTCTTTCTTTTTTTTGAGTCGGTTGAATGCTAAGAAATAATCACTTACCAATAAATCTGAATAGTTGCAATCTTAGTAAAAAAATCCACTAAATTGGCAACACTAGTGACTAAGCGAACTATACTCCGCGCCATCACTCGTTACCATACGTTATTGGCGCCACTGACGTATTTCACAACGATTAACGAAAGCCGCAGTTTAAAAACAACGAGTTTAATAATTTCGTCACAGCGAATACAGCGTCATGGTCGTATTCTCATAGAAAATTGTCGTCCGATATAACCCTTCGTTGAGAGCTTCTCACGTCCTTGCGGGGTAGGAAGCTTGAAACTGGCGGGGGGTGGGGAGTGTCCGTTCTATCTGTATTATCTATTCTATGCTATAAGTAGGTACATGTATGCTTTTTAATCAGTGGTCCACCTAGGTACTGGACTTAGCCCAGGAGGGGTCATGACCCGTGACCACCCCCCTGGATCTGCGCTTGTACAAAAGCATCTAATTGGGTAGGTACAGAATAAATGTTATAGGTAATTTTCATTAATTTGTTAACATCACCTATATAACTTGTTTGTATTTCAACAATTTCATTACAAACTTTAAGTGGTCAAAGGTTTGACGTATCATCTGAGGACAATACCAGAAATACCTATAGTCCATTTTTTTTAAATTAAAGTATGACGAGACGAGCAGGACATGTGTCTGATGGTAAGCAACATGCCTGCGACATAACAGCACAGTGACACGCAGCTATTGGAATATGAAAAGTCCAAATCATTACCTAGCACAGCACTGCGCTCGTCACCCAGAGATGTAAGATGTTATATCTCTAAGCCCTGTAATTTCTCTGGAAACATTGACCTTCAAACTGGAACACAGTAACGCTTACACATTACTGCTTGGCGGTAGAATAACTGGCAAAGGTGTGGTAGGTACTTCCCCAGGCGGACTCTGCCAAGAGTCCTACCACTACAAAATTAAAATACCCCTAGATTTTCCAAGCCTTGTATATTGAGCTGAATTGGTGTATGTCAGCCTCTTATTACGATGGGCAGCAGATGAGGGCTGCCGGACGACCGTGGTGCTCAATTTCGCGTGACCCCACACTGCGGGCGGCGGCCGGCGACCCACACCACACACGGCCATCCCAGACGTAAATTGCCTGTATAAGGTCAATGCTGACATACATACAACACTACCTTTTTATAGTATAGAGCTATAGTGACAAGACGAACAATATATGCAACCGATGGTAAGCAAAGCGGTATTGGGTACGCAGATGATAGCATCGTTGTACAGAGTTACATATCTAGTGCGAGAGCCAGAGCGCAGCAAACTCAGGTACTGAGAGAGAGTCTGATCGAGCGTTAGAGCTTGACCCTTGAAGCGGTGTCTACATGGGGCGATGCCAATCTGGTCAAGTCCAACGAGAGTAAGACGCAGGCGTGTCTGTTCTCCGCTAAAAGGAGTCCACTCCGACTGACTCCAACTTTTAGAGGTATATCCGTGCCGAATTCTGACCGTCTTGAGCTTTTGGGCGTTACATCGATCGAGAGACGTGCCAAAAAGCTCATAGGCAAGGACACTCTTGTGCGAAAAAGACTACAAAATCTTGAACATCGCCGAAAAGTTGCTAGCCTTTCGGTTGTTTATCGAATAGGTACACTTCGGTGAGTATGCGATTGATTTACATGATCTAATACCACCTTGCCCTTTATTCTATAGGAATGCTCGTAGCTCGAAAAAGTGACATCGTTTCATGGTTGATGTTCCAAAGACACGAGCGAAGAGATTTGACTCTACTTTTGTGATAAGAACGTCTAGGCTTTGGAATGCGTTGCCTGAGTGGGTTTTCCCTATTGGCTACAATCTTTGTGTCTTCAAATCGAGAGTGAATCGGTTTCTTCTAGGTAAACACGCTCCATCGTAGACCGCATCGTCGCTTAACATCAGGCGAGATGGCGGTCAAGTGTAAGCCTATAAAATTAAAAAAAAAGCACAGCGGCACTCAGCTATTTGAAATTAAAGAGTCCAAATCGCCACCTAGCACTGTGCTGTCGTCGCACACAGATATAAGACGGTTTAGCTCTTAAGCCTTGTTATTTATCTGGAAATATTGCATTTTAAACCGTAACACATTAACACAACAAAGGTCTGATACTTCCCCAGGCGGACTCTGCAAAACAATTTTATTGACTAATCTCGTGCCTTGTTTCGATTCCCACCCAATGCAAATATTTTTGTGATGAATACGAATATTTGTACTGTCTGGGTATTTCTATGTAGTATAATAAGTATGTATTTACAACTACCTATATATATTAGTATTAAGTAAATCAGCTATCTGGCTCTCCCATACGACAAGCTTCACTAAATTTGGGGTCAGGTGGTGTTGTTTGGTTTTATTTGAGAAAAGTAATCAAAGTAATGAAATATCTGATTGCTCGTTTACAAGGTATATAGGTACTTACTAATAATGGTGTACATATTAGTACCAACTAATAAACTATAGGTGGACCTTTGTGTCATCCAATTACATAGCACCATCTTTAAGCTAAACATTGGATGACATTGGTTAATTGGAAATGAGGACCCTCGTTTCCTTCTTACTTCCAGGTTAGACACGTTCGAAATTTCTAGACGTCAGGTGATCTCACCACAAAACCGTTAGTCATCCTGGAATCAGAGGTTAGTCACCGGTTACAAGACACAGTAGGTAACGATAGAGTTTGTATTACTTTTCAGGGTTGCGCTTGAACTCGCGCTTGCACAGTACAAGCTGTGCTATGTTTGGGGTTTAGGGCTTTCACACAACACCAGATGGTTCTAGAAACCTTGTATACCAAATTTACCCCGAAAATCACCGGTTTCCTCTTTGTGGCGCACTATTTTTGTACGGCTTTACGTGTTTTCTCATTAAGTTTCATGGATCTATTGATGATTGACGTTGGGTACGTTTTGGTCAAATGTTTTTGTACGTTATGCTTATCATCAATACCTCTACCTCTACCGATGCTTTTGATTTCTCACTTGCGCTCAGTTGGACAGCTTATGTAAAAGTAACGACATAGTGCTGAATCTTATTTTAGAGAGACAAACGTATATTACTCGGTTTCTTGTTATTATTTTGAAGTGTACGGAAATGGCCGCTGTAGGTACGGTACAACACTCCGTTCCCCTACGTAGTAAATAGGTATGGACAATGTCTGAAACAAAGATGTATTACTATTTACAATATTTAGTTAATTTTTATTCCAACACTATCAACGCCCCGCGGTTTTACCCGCGTAGTTCCCGTTCTCGGTACTTTTCTCGCGATGATCGCCTTTGTGCGATCCAGCCCATGAACAACTGTGTTTTAAATTTCAACCCGATTCCTTCTGCAGTTGTGTCGTGGTTGAGCAACAAACATCAAAACTTTCGCATTTCTAATTTTGGTAGGATTCTATTTCATTGATTCGACATCTAGATAACAGAGCTCTGAGCCTGCATCTAGCGACGCTGCATTCAATGTTAGCTAATATCCTTTCAATACCTAGGTGACAATAGCGGCCGCAAGCGATCACAGCTGTTCACAACAAATGCAGGTTGAATGAACTCGGAGCGAGAGGCCGGGAGGTGCATCGGAGAGGTGAAAACGGAAAGTTTTTAATGCTAATATGGAACCCATCCTGAAATCACAAAAAGTAGAATAAGATGCTCAAGATGCATCCTAGACAGCACATCGCTAAACGTCAGGGGAGATAGCGGCCAAGTGCAAATCATCGACATGAACAATGTGTCCTCCCAAACTTCAAGCGCACGGAATTGTCATTTGGGAAACTGTCATTATGTCTGTTAGGAAGAGTGAGCTCACTCTTTCCGTTCTAGTCAGCTGCAGGAAGCGCCGGACGTTTTTACCCATTACTATTCGATGTCAATAACCAAAATAAGTAGAACTACATCTAGCATATCTCGCCGCTAGCGATTCTAGGGGTCAAGTAGATTGGTGGTGTGTATACCACTTGATACCACTAACGATACACAACAGGCGTAGTTTATTACCAATTTCAAGGTGCTCAAGGTTTTTAAAGGTTTATATCTTTATATCACATTTAAAGGTTTATATCTTTATATCGCTCTATGCAAACCTATTAATATAAAAACGAACATTTGTCGCTCATAGTCCTATCGCCAAGTTTTACCTATCACAAGCAAACTAAGCAAACCACGTCTGGGACTCGGGACTTCTCAATAAGTTCAAGGCCATCTGCTATGCCAATGTAGTGGACGTTAGCCAAGTGCGGATTGGCGAAGGACGTACGTCCTCGAAGGATGTAGTTTATGGAACACATCGCTTTTCTCTCGTTGCTTTCGTTCACCATAAAAGCCCGTGGTGATGACAAGCTCGTACATTTGAAGTTGGACAGAGGTACACTCAGAGGTGCAAGAGGGATTTGAAACTCCGCCTTCGCGATTCTGAAATCGAACTTTCTCGACCAATGACGTTATTTCATAAAATTCGGAATAATTATCATGATACTCGTAGAACGAAAAAGGGGTAACAAATTAAACCACAGCATTTGATCCAAATTGATTTATTATTAAAACATGAGTTACAACAAATGGCCTCTTAAAACATAAATAGTAAAGCTGCTCATTATTCCTAAGTAAATAATTTTGATACCACTTGAATCATGATATGAATGAATGAACGCATCAAATGACTAACACGGAACTGACACGCGTCGCATCTACATAAGTGCTAAATTTGAAAATGTAAAAAGAAAATTGTACTACATCCAGCAAAAAATGTGTAAAAAAAATTATACTCATTTGAGTATACCCAACTCATAGATAAAAATCATGGATTCAAATGGTATTGACATCCTAGAAAAACTGGAAATTTCATTTGCCAAAAAGGTAAACAATAAATAATATCTTTTGATCCCAAACAAGCGAAAGTTATGATCGGTATTGTAACACTGTCTATGGTAATAACTATAAACCACACTAAAATGAATCTTACTGATCTACGAGTTATTGACTATTGACAACTATTACTTTACTAATTAAGTACATTATTGGAATTACTGTAACGTGAATTGAGCTAAAGACATGAGGCTAACACTCATACTTTCTTCTAAATAAAATTTCAAATAACATTTTAGAAAAAGTCCAATGGAATTCAAGTCATATTTTCAGAAGAAAATATGCGTGTTAAACTTACTGTAAATAGAATCCTTGAATATAATAAACGTGAATATTTGTATTTGCTGCAATAACTGTCACTATTAATATCAATCTACAAGGCAAACAGTTTTCTATTTAGAAAGTGCAGGTATTGTGAAAGATATATGTTATGTTTAGTTGCTATATTTAAACTCTGATCTAACTGCCAACATTAATTTATTATAACTAGAGTTTATGTAAGTATATAGGCAATAACGATGTTCCAAATCTGATTACGTTAACTGTCATTTGTTTTTGGAATTTCTAGAATTTGTCTACAGCAAGATCCGTACACTGCAGTTATACATAGGACATACTGTTTAGAAATATCTAAGCAAAAAATAATGTACATTACCTAGTCCGATGAATGACATCCAAGAATAGAAATTTGTATTATAATTATGATAAGTGCGTACGAATTTAAAAAAAAAATCGCTTTATGTGTATTTGTTTTACCAAAGAATTGGAAATTACAGGTAACGTAATCGAATCATTATTTAAGCTATATTTGACAGCGTTATAATATTTCGTTCCTTTTCGTTAAAGACTATTGAACAAGTCAAAACTGTTAAATTTATCTGAACAGTCCAACAAGGAACCGTTGCCATTGTGAATACATCGCAAGGTCAATACAGATGCACGCATGCGTTAACGTAGTATATAATGTAGTAAGTAAATAAATATGAGTAACTATGTATGTAGATGACGGGTGACTATTTGTACTAAGTTTTGGGATCAAATATAACGTCAAGGTCGTGGACTCGATAATAATTTATTCGTAAATGTTTGTAAACTCGATTATGCAACCCATGACAAGTAAATAAGGTATATGTATATGATATCGAGTCCAAAACGTCTTGTATACTGACTATCACATTAGTCTAGAAGAGTAAAACCAAAATTGATACAAGAATATCAAAGAATACTATAAAGTCACTTAGTGTTACACAAAAAGCTCAGCGTAAAGTCACTTAGAAATGTATATAAAAACTAACAAAGTATCGTACAAATAAATTAGAAACAAAAACAACTTTGTTCTCTGTGATCACATGTGGGAAGGCGAGAGAAGGTCGCGTCGCTACTCACAAAGCAGAGAAACAATGTGGCAACCGAACGCCGCGCCACACCAAGCAATATATTATCATTTTGATTCTAAAGTAAACAACCAACCACCTTAAACGCTAAATTATGTACAAGCCAACTTAACATGCTAAAAAATAGAGAGATTAAAGTGCACTACAAAAATCATTAGCGCATTCCGCCTAACGTCTTTCAAATGACCAGAAAAAAATATGTCGAAAGAAAATTCATTCCCAAATGTATCTAGCGGAAGATGAATACCTTATAGCTACAACTAAACACTAAATATTAAATTAACAACCTCCAAACAACGTTTCACTCTAACCTCTATTAAAACTCTTCAACATTCAACATCAGTTCGCACCAGTGGTCGTTACTAATATTATTAGCCTACAATATACCCCTTAAATAACAATAATCTTATGTAAAAATAGAACTATTTATTTCCTTAGTCCATTTAATATTATGCTGATTGAAGTTATTTAATATGAAAACATAATATATTAAACGATTTAGGGAGTAATTCCGTAATAGCTGGATAATGTGCCTTACTCTAATCTATATTTATTCAAATAAATTAATATTTAAATCTACCTCAAGTATAAAGAGAAACAAACTTATGTCTAACAAATCTAACGCCGAATTATACAAAAATACGATATAAAGTGATTTGATTGAGGCTCGTCTTACAACAAAGGAGATTCCACTACATCGAAGAAGGCGTAAGCTTACTTCATATTCTACATCCATGTTTATACGAAAGGGAATGTATGGGAGAATATATTAACTCTAGCACCTAACTATACAAATTGGGATATTACAATTACAATATAAAGGCGTTGGGATTATATCAGCTGCATATTTATCGATTTAGGTACATAATATCTGATTTAATAATATTTAGTGTCCATGATGAGGATTACAACATTGAAAGCGTAATTTACAGTCAGAAAGATGATGAAACATAGCTGGACTGATAGTCTTTATTTCATCACATTTAAGATTACCAATTGTGTTTGAATACATTATTTTACAAATTTGTACGTCTTCTACGTTTATATTTCATGTCTAGTTATATTCGTTTCGACGTGATAAATTGATTGTACGCGATTTACAAAGCAATTATAGCAGTCAGAGCTTTGATATTAAGATACAATAAGGTAAAAGATCGCGTGCTGCCGCCGCCGAGAGTACATTACAAAACGCAAGTCAAGGTTTCTGTATCACTCGACTTACTACGCATTCCTAGACAAACATTTTCATACGAACTACTCGCATGTGGATATCCTGTAAATGATCTGTTTATCTGTGAAAATCAAAAGCGATCCACAATCCACGTAAACAACCAATTTGTGGATCGCTAATATAATCAACGAATATCGCAGTTCATATTATGGTTGAATAAATTCCCGCGATTTTAATTTTTGTAACAAATTTACAATATTCCTTACAGTTTTAACATTCTGAATTGGCATATTGTAACCACACAAAGAACTTTCATATAACAAGATATGCTTTCAAATCTGGTTCAACAATCCAAATTTGAATTACACTTACCATTTGGTACATTACACATTATATATAGAAAAAATACTACACTCACTTTGACAAAAAGAGCATCAAATCGAGACATGTGACACTTCAATTCTACTGCTTTCTCCAAAAATCTCATCCTAACAATGTTTCATTCCCGCGATTCCATTTGGTGTAGTTGGTTTGCGCTCTATAAATTCGATGCACGGTTATTACGATGTAAAATATCTGATTCTATGTAGCAGTTCATATCTATAACATCAGACCACACTTGCTCACTCTTTAAAATTGTACCGGATCTCTTTATCTGTCTCTCATTCTCAGGTAAAATTGTTTAGACAGAAGGCACAGTCACTACTCAAAACCATTCAGCAGTGTAAATTCCGCTATTATTGGAATCGCTCGCATCTCCAAAAACAATTTCGATGACTAAAAAATACTTTTTATGATGGTACAACTGAACTGAACAACTGTCTCTTTGGTGAACAATGTACATCTCTGCGTGTCATAAAGTGCATTTAACTTAAGTTAATAGATTTGAGTTTTATAGCATTAGTGCAATCGTATGAATGATTGACCAATCCGTTGAAATAAAATATGTATATGACAAGCTTTTCTTAACTGATGGTATTCTGGACTGCATGCCATGCAACAAAAACGAACTTCAGTTTTACAAGCCACATATGGTCACGACTGAAATTAGCCTGTTTAGCACATCTACCTTAAACAGTTCTGATCACACAGTCCCAATTTGTTTGAGATGGTTGTGCTGTTAACCATATTCCATTCGAATCACACTAGGACAGTAAGTTCGAGATACGCGTGAGAGAGAGTGAATTTTTGGTGTTTGAACAGGTCCAGCCGACGATGCGCAGAAGTCAGGACGCGCGAATGCGAGCACGCCACGGCGTGGGCATGTCATTTCGCTGTCAACGGATCGCTACCTTAACACACAGTCCCAACCCGTTCGAGATGCGTGTGAGTGAGTCAGTGAGTGTGTGATCAGACGCAGTAGACGAGGCGCAGCGGTCAAGAGACGCGGGTGCGTGCACGCCACGGTGTGTACGGCCACGCCGCAACGTGTCCGTGCTGTTTTGATGTACACGTCTACCGTGAACCGTTCGTATCACACAGCCCCCGAGCTTGCGAGCCTGCTTGCTTGCTTGCCGAGATGCGTGTGGTATGTGATTTAGTCCCGGCGATGCAGCAGACGAGGCGCAGCGGTCAGAAGGCGCGTGTGCGTGCCATTTAGATGTCAACGAACACTACCTTCAACCGTTCGACATCCCCAGCCCGCTCGAGATGCGTATGGTGTGCATGAACCGTTCGAATCACACAGCCCCAGCCTGTTCAATATACGTGTGAATGGTGTATGATCAAGTGGCAGCGGCGCAGCAGACTCGGCGCTGCGGTCACGAGGCTCGCGTGCGCGCGCGGCGCGGCGCGAGCAGGTAGGACGCGTCGAGCGGGGGCCGGCCGCCGCCGCGCGCCAGCAGCCGCCGCGCGATCCCGTTCACGCGCTCCTTCTGCTGCGTGCGCCGGCCCGCGCCCGCGCCCGAACCCGAACCCGAACCCGACGCGCTCTGATACAACACAGAATTGACAATAAATAACACCTTCTGGACAAACGATGACAAGCAGCCACATAAACCAGGGAGTTCTACTGCATAACTACATTGGACATAGCTTTAAAGTTTCTCTCTTTTTTCTTTTTACTCGAAATTATAGAGACGCTAAAGCTAATTTAGTAAGACAGTGAAGGGCTGATCCATCAGAATAAAATGAATTACAATGGCAACAGAATGCAGAAAACTGTACAGATATGATTGAAGCAAATATATCAAGCACCATGATGAAGCTCTGCGTACTGGCTAGATGAATCAACATTAGATCTATCGCGGTGTATGATTAAATTGAATTCACTCAAGATAGATAGATAATAACATAAGCGTCGACGGCAGGAACCAGAATGCTGAGATGCGAAATATCTTTAAACTTTCAAACATTTTTAAATGCCTGTCACTCACGCAGTTTCTCAACAAACTATGAAAGAAACTGAAGGGTGTCTCTGAAGGAACGTTTTCGCAAAATAGTGAAAAATAAGAACACTAAAGAACTACAGGTCATTGAATAATTATTATTATTGTTTATTAGTACTAACTGGCTGAAGTAACAATGGACTCACATATTTTTCAGAGCTTGTAATGTGCATTGAGATATATGTATTTCAACATAAGTTGTAAGTGTGTTCGAAAAGCTTGCCTAGACGCACTGGAAGTCACGAAGAAACCTAATGTAAATTCCCTGAGATTCAACATGGTAAGAAAGCCACAGAAGCACTTAGTTCTAGTTCAAAGCGAAAACCTCAAAATCGGGCCAAGTGACAAAAAGAGAAACTCCAGAACTAATATGAGTTGTATGTGAACTAATCTCAATATCTGGATAGTTTACAAGTTATCATCAGACTTTAATAACAAACGCAACCAAAATTAATGTTCAACTCACCTTACAAGTTTCTGGGTAAGTAATGGCCGGTGTTTTCTTCTTGACTTCCTTGGTAGCGGCGGGCTTGGCCGGCTTCTCTGCCGGGGCTGCGCTCTTAGCGGCGCGTCCTTTCAAGTACTCCGGGGACACCTCGTGGGGCTACAACGAACGGACACATGTTGTAGAAATGGACATTTCCTATACATTCATGTTAGAAGCAGGGAACTTTTAACCACCACCACCACCACCAATACACCAATGTATCCGGCGACACCTCGTGGGGCTACAACGACCGGACACATATTGTAGACACAGGAGACATGACACTTCCTGTACATTTGTATTAGAAGCAGGAAACTTTAGAAATGCGTTGCGTACCTACAATTTTTCTTTTGAATTTGTATCATAACCTAAATGTATCCGGCGACACCTCGTGGGGCTACAACGAACGGACACATATTGTAGACACATGAGACATGATACTTCCTATATATTCATGTTAAGAATAGGACACGTTTGAAACGCGTACCTACATTTTTTTTTCATAACCTAAATGTAATTCTTGATTCTCAATGATTTTTTTTACCTAAGATATGGTATAATACTATACTAATTTGATGAAATATGCTGTTATATATTTTCAAGCAAATATCAACTACATGTAAATCCTGTAGAATTAGTGCTGAGACATTAAATGGTGAACAATGAACCGCTGTAGATATCCAGTAATTGATAAAAAATCGTGTTATGTTATATTAATGTGCTCTTCTGAAAATTTTAAACTTATTATCATAGTACAATCTTTGCTTAGTTTGGGGTGAGATGGTGTTGTGTGTGAATTGTCCATCAATATTTATTTACCTATGTATTATTTATCTTTATCTAATTTTAATATCAAATTAGATATATAAATTACGCGTCACGTAGTTAGTCCGCGATGAACTCCTAAATTACTTAACCAATTTTAATCAAATTTGCACACCGTGTGCAGTTCGACCCAACTTGGAAGATAGATAGTATAGATAGAAGATAGTTACATTTATAATAAGTATGTATTTAAAACTATAAAGTATTATATCAGCTATCTGACCGCCATCATACAAGCTTTGCTTAGTTTGGGGTCAGATGGTGTTGTGTGTGAATTGTCCACCAATATTTATTATTATTATAGTTTTTAATTCGATTAAGTCTTAATATGACAATATCCGAGCGAAGCCGAAACGGAGCGCTAGTATGTAAAAAATGGTCGAAACATCTGGAATGCTTATTTTATTCGTAGACTACACTCAGTCAGGTCACTTAACGTCAGGAGAAATTGCGGTTATTATTATTATTTAAAAAACAAACTTACAAATAATATTTCTTTTAATTTCCTATTTAGGCTTAGTTAAAAAACCATTAGAATAGACTGGTTACAATGATCTCTAATTTTTAATCTTTAAAAAAATATATATTTGTAAACAAAAAATATAGCATCCAAAATTGTGTTAAAAATGTTAATCGTTATTTTATACATAGAGGAAATGAATAAAATTAATTGGCCAATCAAATTATAATCGTCCTTGCGACTTTGTAATAAAGTGAACCTTGATTATATTTCCGTAACAGGCAATATTTGTAATTATTTCGTGAGTTCACTTATAGATTCACTAACAAAATCTATAGAATCAAGTGTTTCACGGTCATTAATCTTCTTAGCAACTATATAAATCAATATGACATTAACAAAACGAATGAAATGAAAAATGTGTGCTTAAGAGCACACGGCAGAAGTGAAAACTAAAATAAGAATTAATAATATCTATTAAAAACCATTGAATAATTTTAATAAATAAAAACGATTACTTAGTATAAATTGAATATAGTTAATACAGCGACACGAGATGCGGCTGAAGGAGTATGGTATACATGGACAAGAACAAATTTAAAAAAAAAATACAAAAACACATAGGGTACTTTTTATCCCGGAAAAAACAACGGGAATAACAGGAACGGGAACTTCGCGGGTAACACCGCGGGGCGCTGCTAGTGTATAATAAGAAGACGTAAGACAACAGTTTTAATTTTGTTTAGTTGATCAGGACAGTAAAAGAAAGTATATTATTCTTTATTACTACTACCAACTTCCATTGGTTTATGAACTAATCAAAATGGTCAAAAGCTTTTAGATTTTTTCATATATCTGTTTCTTATTTAGTTACCTAGGAACTTCCTCTTTAATCCCATACAAATAACCATTCCAAATTCATGAATCCATGAACATGGAATGGTATTGTTTTATGAACTAAAAGATATTTTGATTTTGAAGTTAAGTAACTATACGTAACTTTCTATATTCGCGGCGAATTTACGGAACGTAACATCACTCTTACTGTTTACAATTTAACGAATTATTTTTCGGTAGATTATAATCTGTCGAAGTGAAACCGTCAAATTGTGAAACGGCATCAAGTGCGCTGATTATACGTCGCATGCCCCGCGGTATACGGCGGCATACAGTGTTTACAATTTAACGGTAACATATACAAGGTAACCAGTAATCAGCCTGTATGTAATTAAGGGCAAGTTGTGTACATTTAAACAAACTCTTTTTCTATAACTTTTGTTAAAACACAGTATTTAAGTACATAAAAATCCCAAAAAAAATTTTTTTTTATTTTCCTTGCCCTCTCTAGCACAATTTAGCTCTATTCTCTTTCTTTTGTTACAAAGAGTAAAATTTTTTAGACATTCTTTAGAGATTCATGAGATATTAATATATTTTTTTTGTATGGGAATTTTTTTTTTTTTTTAAACTATGGAACAAACTTCACGTACTGAGTGCAATTAACATGCCTTAAAAAGGATGTAGGTTGATTACCAATACATAAATACACATAAGCAGCCAAATGTTCTCACTGCTGAGACACGGGGCCTTCTCTCGCAGGGGGCGTGTCAAGGCCATAATCCACCACACTGACCCAGTGCGGGTTGGTGGATGACACATGACTTCGAAATATTCTAGACACATGTTGGTTTCCTCACGATGTTTTCCTTCATCGTTTTAAGTTAGCAGCATGACTTCGAATATAGTGGCGAGCGTGGTTTTGAACCCGGGTTCAAAACCTCGCGCACCACTGTATTTTCTGTATCACTGACTCCGGATCGAGCGATCCCGGGTCGCCGTTCTTCCGACTAGACTAGTCGTAACTTCACTAGACCAGCGGTAACTTCACTAGACCAGGACGTCTAGTCTAATTCAACGAAAACGTAATTTCGAAATAAACTCGCGATTTTCCCACTCCGATTCTACTTCGATCCGACGTTTTGTCCGTTTAAATGTTCTAAGCTTATTATAATTAGAGTAAGCTTAGAACATTTAAATGTCAAACAATGTGCGATCGGACATAACGAAGTAGAACCAGAGTAGGAAAGTCGCGAGTATATTTCGAAGTTACGTTTTACGTTGAATTAGAGTAGACGTCCAGTCGTAACTCGATTCCCAATAACCCTGTAGAGGTATAATGTGTATCGCTCTCACCGCGTATGTCCGGGACAGTTTGAGTCGGTGCGCGTGGTGGTGGAACGCGTACTGTTTGGTGCACACGGGGTACTTGGGCCGGGAGATGCGCGCGAACAGGTGCGCGGTGCGGTCCACGCGCAGCTCGCAGATGTACACGTGCTCCGGCGCCGCTCCGACCGCACGACCCTGTGCAGATACATACAACCTTAGATAAAGAAGTTCAGCGAGTTTTTAGAGAGTAATAATAATAATATAATATATTGGTGGACAATTCACACACAACACCAACTGACCCCAAACTAAGCAAAGCTTGTATGATGGCGGCCAGCTAGCTGATATAATACTTATATAGTTTTAAATACATACTTATTATTTATTATACATAGAAACACCCAGACACAATGCAAACATTTGAATTCATCACACAAATATTTACACTGGGTGGGGATAGAGAGTGATGGTAAAGTTATGATAAAAAAATATATTTCATTATATATATATTTCAATAACTGTAATAAATAAATATATTTTTATAGTTTGCCACCTATCTTGTTATCGTACCGTGAAATGTTAATTTTAAACTTTGAAAATGCAAACTATTTGTATGCTATTTCCTTTGTTTTTTTATTTCATTAATATTTGAAGTGTAAATTATACATTTATGACCTTTGACTTTAAGAAAAAGAAAATAGATCAGGTTTTTCCGCACGGTTCCTTTGTACCGATCTTAAGCAGATGAGGTGTATGTTAGCTATGGCGACATGGTGATGTGCCTCGACAAACGTATGATAATTCCACAAGAGCGACAAGACAAGAGCGATCGGACCCGAGCTTTCAATGTAAAGCGTTTGTTCTAACTCTATATGTGGTATATGTAAACTCTTTGGTTTACAACACTCGATAAACACTGTAATCCCCACACGTTGATATTGCGACAGAACCTAGTCACAATAACTACGTGACGTCATCCATAGCAAAACAGTACATATTAACAAAAAAAAAATTATAATAAAAAAGTTAATCTTATTAATCCCTTCCTTTAATAATTACCGTACTTAGAAGTTTCGAGTGACGTCGCGTCACTGTACGATTTTTTACAAGAACGTGACGTCACAACCCTCTGAAACCACCCTGAAACGTCACTCCACTCTGAAAGTTTGATGATCTATATCTTTGTTGATTTTTAATAATTTTTGGTAGTCCAAAAAATATGTGTGACCTGACCATATTTTTCCAAAATCTACGTGAAAACGAGAAATAAAATTAGAATGGTATATTTTTGGGCCAGTCAAAATTTAGATGATCTCAATTTCAACAAATACTCAAGAAACTACACTACTGACATCTTATAAACAGGGTTGTTTGTAAAGTCGATTTAAGGGTGCGTGCAGGCTGTGGCAGCGCTAGAAGAGTGATGTTGTAGCAATGTTTGATATAATGTTTATTAAGGGATTTATCCAAAACCCTGTATCAGTTTAATTCTATAGTTCGTAGAAAAAACAAGAAAAATATTACAAAGAACATCAATCAATTAAAATATTTAATTTTACCTACAACAGAGTCACCCCTGGTGCACACCTAAGTAAATAATAAATATAATTATTACGAGTAACGTGGTATTTTTTAAATTGAAATGTGTTTTACCTTGCAGAAAGTGTTGAGGTCCATGACCCAGCACTGAGACATGACGAGTTCAATCGGCACAGCCTCATAAAGCGGGACTCGCATTACTTCGTTGTGGAAGAATCTGGAACAAAAGACATCAGTATAATATTTTTTTTTACTGTATAGTAGGTATCAGTGATAGGTATCACTGATTTTGATCATTATTTCCATAAATATAATCAAATATGCCTTCCTGTGCCTTCAGAAAGTGTTCTAATAATTCAAGAAACACATAATAAATATTTTCTAATTACCCATTAAGATTTTAAAAAGTCTAGCATCAGTGTGACAAAGAGCGAATAATAAAAATATAAACAGCTAGAGCGAGAAAGATGTCTCGTTCTACCGTTGTCAACAATCAAAATAAGTAGAACCACCGCATACCTCGCCGCTAGCGGTATGCGGTCAAGTAGTTTATCAAGTAGATTGGTGGTGTGTAAACCACTCACGCTACACACACACAGAGACGCAGTTTGTTAGCAATTTCAAGGTGCTAATCTTTGACTTAGACGGTTGGTTATTAAAAGCCCGCGGCACTCACTTCCTGGTGGGCTCGTGGAAGGTCTCGTGCGGGCGCAGGTAGTGGTGCCCGTACACGTAGCGCTCCTGCGTGTCCTTGTGCTTCCACAGCCGCTCCACGCGGAAGATGTCCAGCTCCGACACTGGGCTCGGACCGATCGTCTGGTACGTGTGCTTGCGGACTGAACCGCCCTGTAACCGAAGACAAAGTACTTTATTCATAAATGTACAATTTACACGTCAATTAATAAAAAAATAAAACAAAAGAGCATACAAATTGTATAAATCAAACTTTGAAATTACCACTTTACTGTATTACAATTATTTTTTAAATAAAAAGTGACGAGACGAGCAGGACATGTGCCTGATGGTAAGCAACATACCTGCCACATAACAGCACAGAGACACGCAGCTATTGGAACATGAAGAGTCCATAACCTAGCACTGCAATGCGGTCGTTACCCAGATCGATCTAAGATATTATATCTTTAAGTCCTGTAATTTCTCTGGAAACATTGCCCTTCAAACCGGAACACAGTAATGTTTTCACATTACTGCTTAGCGGTAGAATAACTGGCAAACTGTCAAGCATTATACGAGTATAAGATGTTTTTATTGCAATTGTACAGACCCATGATAATTTTTTCATTTGTATAGGAACTTTGCCGTCACTCTTTAAAAATTCGCTGTAGCTATAAAAAGTTTGATCGAAAAGCCAGCACTTTAATATGTTTTGAAGGTGCCAAAACTTGGGCCCTATATAACTATAATGGAAAGATTATTATAAACTTCCGTGACCTCGTGAGAGTGTTGGTATAACATCCAGCTTGTCGGCGTTGTGTAAGTTGCGAGAATGTCTTTCGCCTCGCGTGTTGTACGATTTTAGATTGTAACCGAGAATTCACTGTGGCAAAATAACACCCGATACAAATATATCAGGGAATGGAAATAACTATACAACAATTCTAGTTGACAATTACTTGGTGACAAGTTGACTCGAAACAAACTCCATAACAGCGTTTTTTAATAAGATACTATAATAGGTGCGCAAGATAAAATACCATAAACAAGCGCTATCCAATGTACAACACTGTTACAAAATCCACGCACCTTATTTTGAGCTCCATCGTCCTTCTCCTTCCCCTTGATGTTCTTAACCTTCTTCCGATCGAGTCGCTTGGTCTTGGGGGAGTCCGTTGTATCTCCGTTGTTCTGACTGACATCAGGCCTGGCATCGTCTATGGGGATATCCCTGAGGACGTAGACCGTGTCGCCTTGCCGGACTTGCAGGTCACCTCGCATCAGGGAGAGGTAGAACTGGTGGCCTTCTTCTGTGTAGTCGTCTAGAGGGATCTCGCGGTCCACCTGTGGATACATATTTCATTGTTAATATTGGTGTTAGAATAGTTTTAATTGTTTGCTAATTTTAACTGTTGCTTATGCCAGTACAAGAGCGCGATTTCAACATTTTACATTTGTCGAGGTGAGACTTTTCAAAAGTAGTTAATTGGGACTGAGTCAATACTGTTCCAAAATGGATTCATGGAAAAAAAATGTTTAGAATGATTGGAAAAAGTGGCGGGAATTAGGGGCAACGGGTAAGGTTGGTAAACAAAGGGACAATAATAGTGGGCTTTTGTATAATAGGCATGGTGACTAAGAACTAATTAGTGCTTTCAAAAACGTTGGTAAAATTGTTAAAAAATCAATAGCAGTAGCGGCTTGCAGTAGTAACACAGTAAAAAAAAATACTACCAGTATTTCCTCGCCTTTTATCTTGGGAGAAACGCCGATAATGTCTAGACACGGTTAGGGTTGTCGCAATTTTAAAAACGTGGCAGCAAAATAAAATTAAAACGTACGTAAGACGTCAGCCCTGAGCCGGGCTCCTGCAATACTAACATTGTAAGGTAGGCAATGCAGGAGCGCGCTTCCCGCGTCTCGCCCCACACGATTGCCCTGTCTAGACGGCTTCGTCGAACGACTGTAATCCCGCACGACCCGCACGATTGAACTGTCTAGACGGCTTCATCGAACGACTGTAATCCCGCACGACCCGCACGATTGAACTGTCTAGACGGCTTCATCGAACGACTGTAATCCCGCACGACCCGCACGATTGAACTGTCTAGACGGCTTCATCGAACGACTGTAATCCCGCACGACCCGTACGATTGAACTGTCTAGACGGCTTCATCGAACGACTGTAATATGATTTTATAACATATTTGCTCGTAAAGGGTCTCTTATTGGACCAATTTCTGTAACGTAATGTATCTTATTACGCACTAGTGCTGTAATGTGTAATGTAAAACGCACGGTTTCAAAATGCTCCGTCCACAGACTAGGTAGAGAGATATGCTACGTATAAAACGAACGGTACCTTTTTAAATCTTAGAAAAGAGTTTTTATGTCAGAAAAGTGTGGTCTACATTTTATGAATAAAATTAACTTTGAGAGGTAAAATATAATAAAGAATTATTAAATTCGTTAATTTAATTAATTTAGACCATAAATTACTTTAATTTTTCTGTAACAAAACACAAAAATATTAATTTACTTCATTATTAATGGCGTACCGGCTGGTTCTGTGCCGTTGCTTAAAAAAAAAAGCGCCGATGCGCGCGCATTGCTAATCTGTGATCCATAGTGATTACTTACTGTGTGCTATGATCTGTGATCAAGTAAATATTATTCCGCGCGTTTTTTTCGCTGTATTGTTTTTATTTGAAAATGTCGTCAGAGTTTTGTTTATTTCCTCGCAAATATGTTATAAAACGTCGTATGACATACGTGCGCTTTGATAATTACAGCCTCTGCTAATTATAGCTCTCGCCTTCGGCTCGAGCTAGCAATAAAGCCTCGGCTGTAATTATCAACTTACCGCACTTATATCATAATGTACTATTATAACATATTTGCTCGTAAAGGGTCTCCTATTGCACCAATTTCTGTATCGTAATGTATCTCATTACGTACTTGTGCGGTAATGTACAATGTAAAACGCACGGTTTCAAAATGCTCCGTCCACAGACTAGGTAGAGAGATATGCTCCGTCTAAAATTAATGGCACCTTTTTAAATCTTAGTAAAGAGTTTTTATGTCAGAAAAGTGTGGTCAACATTTTATGAATAAAATTAACTTTGAGAGTTAAAATATAATAAAGAATTATTTAATTCGTTAATTTAATTAATTTTGACCATAAATTACTTTAATTTTTCGATAAAAAAACACAAAAATATTAATTTACCTGGTTGCCTGGAAGATATTGCTCTAAGCAATAAGGCCGCCATTTGTGGTGCTAGTTCGTAAGTGTTTTACTGTAATATTTCTGTTTTTGTGACACAATAAAGAGTTATCTATCTATCTATCTTTACTTTATTACTAATGGCATACAGGCTGGTTCTGTGCCGTTGCTTAAAAAAAAAAGGCGCCGATGCGCGCGCATTGCTAATCTGTGATCTGTAATCAAGTAAATATTATTCCGCGTCTTTTTTTAAGTGAAAACTTCTTTAGGCGCGCTATGGACAGAATTTTCGTGGGCTGTGAAATGGATTCATGATCACGTGATCATCACGCTCGGATATGATAAGAAATTTCGGGTAAACTCGGGATGCTAGAGCGAGAAAGATAATGTGGTCAACAAACGTGCCCGACCGAGAAAGATAATTGTTAGAGGAGGACATGGGACAATAGATACTCTCTCTCTCTCGGTGCTCGCTACCGGCTACCAGTGTTGACACCTTGGCGACTTTGTCGCTGAAACTGGCGAATTTTTAAAACCTTTTAGCGGATTTAGACGACGTGTTACCGACAAAGGGGAATATACTAGTGTAGTGTAGAAGGTTGGAGAAGGAAAAACACAAGGTCATTGGGAGTCAGATCATATTTATAAGGAAATTAACTCATTCTCTCAAACATAAACAACATGGAAGTGTTGTTATCCATAAACCCTACTTCCAATTTCTATACATACAGATAAATATACGCACATTATAGCAGGAACTTTCCCAATTATATTATTAACATTTTATTCAATCATTTGTATTTTCGTTTGAATCTTACATGATAATAATGTTAATTATTGCCTTAAGTTATTCCTTTTCCCTTTTTTCCTTTTAATTTAAATTGCTTAACATTGTAGGTACTTAGACCAGTGCCATTTTATATTCTTACTAGCAGCTATATTTCCGGGATAAAAATAGCTTATGTATTCTTCCAGACTGTTGACTTATGTATTCCCTTAATAATTCAATCAAAACCGGCGACTTTGTTTCATAACTATTTGGCAACAAGCTCAAAATCATAGTGGCAACACTGACGGCTACCAACTCCAAAATCCAAGCCATGTATATAATAAATTAAAAAAAAAAAAAAAAAAACCAGCTCCAAAAGACTTTTCTTTGGGCGGGAAAACACGACGGGTGCTTTAAAATTTTCACAATCAAATTAATTAGTTTTGCTGTGTAAATATTTTGTTTCTTTCGTGTAAATATTTAGTTTTGTATATAGTCAATAGTATAAATAAATATGAGCGTCGCTAGCGAGGGGGGTGACCCCGTCGAACAGACCAGAAAAAGAAAACTATTGAAGCCAAATCCAAGTGAAAATGTTTCTTACAAACTATTTAGAAATCCACTTTATAAGAGACTAGCGGCCCGCTCCGGCTTCGCTCGAATAATAACCTAGATATCAACTGCAGCGCCATCTGCCGTAGCCTATGTTACTCGGGAATAATGTAGCTTTCCAAAGGTGAAAGAATTTTTGAAATCGGTCCAGTAGTTTCGGAGCCTATTCATTACAAACAAACAAACAAACAAATATTTCCTCTTTATAATATTAGTATAGACTATTCCCAGAAAATCGTAGTGGAGACTGTGTAGTGTATGTGGAATCGACGGAACAGGAGAAAGTCGGTACCAAAAATTCTATTACATTCACCAACCTTTTTGCGGACAATGTTAGGGGCATCATAGGGGTGCACCGTGTGAATGCATACAAAGTTGGAGTAACTTTTAAAAAGCCGGCACCGGCCAACAACTTTTTGAACATGGACACTTTTTTTACTAACCATAAATGTGTATAATACAATCTGGGTATACAAATAAGTACTGCCTGAGTAACCTTAGTATTTATTTCGCGCGGACTAAGTCGCGGGTAACAGCTACTTTGTATATAAATAAAATTTCAATAAATATTTACTTTAATTTCTGGCTTGTTTTACTCGTTTATTCAACTAATACGATCCATAATATTTTATTATAATACGACATACCTACCTAATACAAAAATCAGCTAATGAAGTTTTCACTTCTGCCGTGTGGTCTTAAGCACACACCTTTTTTTTCGCTGTATTGTTTTTATTTGAAAATGTCGTCTGAGTTTTATTTATTTCCTCGCAAATATGTTATAAAACGTCGTATGACATACGTGCGCTTTGATAATTACAGCCTCTGCTAATTATAGCTCTCGCCTTCGGCTCGAGCTAGCAATAAGGCCTCGGCTGTAATTATCAACTTAGCGCACTTATATCATAATGTACTATAATAGAGTGTGGTAGTGAGTACGTACCGGGCGCGGCTTGCAGTAGTGGCAGTAGTGCACGGGCGCGGTGTCCGACACGCGCATGCAGCGCGCGTGCTGCCACACGCCGCAGCGCGCGCCCCCGCACTGCACCATCAGGCCCTCCTCTACATGCAGTCCGCATATGCACAGGATCACTTCCTCTGTTGAAAATAACAAACACATTTTAGTCTAACTAATTTTTACCGTTTAGTAAGTCATATAGACGTAATGACCAGAAAAAGAAGCATACATCGCGCGCGGCTGCCGCAGCGCGCTGCAGACCACAGACTAAATAGATGCTGTAGAGTGTACACTGAGGCGATTGCCACGACGCGCGCCTATATGTATGTATTTAATGAGTGCAAGTGAAACAAAACACGTGCGAGTGCCACAGAAGACATACGTCATACTTTAAGACTTTTGAATTTTAATTCTAGAATTTTGTATGTTTACTGCTTCCTTTCAAATATTACGTAACGCAATTTGGCGGGAGGGGGTGTCTTCTGAAACGTTACGGTGCGTAATGGAGGTATTTTTAGGGTTCCGTAAAACGTAAAAACGGAACCCTTATAGATTCGTCATGTCTGTCTGTCTGTCTGTCTGTCTGTCTGTCTGTCTGTCCGTCCGTATGTCACAGCCACTTTTTGCCGAAACTATGAGAACTACACTATTGAAACTTGGTAAGTAGATGTATTCTGTGAACCGCATTAAGATTTGAACAAAAAAAAATTAAAAAAAGAAAAATTAGGGTTGCCCCCCATACTGAGAACTGAAACTCAAAAATTTTTTTTTCATCAATTCTACACGTGTACAAGGGGTGTCTATCGATAGGTTTTCGAAAATGATGTTAAGGTTTTTAAAATCATTTTCGTCTACACTGAATAGTTTGCGCGAGAGACACTTCCAAAGTGGTAAAATGTGTGTCCCCCCCCCTCTAACTTCTAAAGTAAGAGAATGAAAAATCTAAAAAAAATATATGATATACATTACCATGTAAACTACCAACGAAAATTAGTTTGAACTTGATCTGATGAGTACTTTTTTTTTAGTACGTCATAAATACACTATTATTAAAACTGTATTATCTATTCTATGCTATTATTGAAACTTCGATCAGTTACAATGAAATACAAGAATTATGTGTACTATGTATATTATGTTACTTGCTGAAACGGAACCCTTCATGGGCGAGTCCAACTCGCACTTGGCCACTTTATTTTAACTTAAAAACAAACAGGAAATAAAAGTCTCCCTAGTTGGCAGCTTCCATGGTGAATTTTAGGTAAAAACGATCACTTGCATGATACCTATTGTTTACAGAGAGTGAGAGGAAGGGTGTTAAAAATGTTAATGTGCGTTACGAGTATAAAATCCTTAAAATGTTCGTTATGCAGTACTTGAACGCTCCCTACTACAAGTGATGTCGTAGTATAAATAGGAATTAGATAGCTATGAATGAATGTTTCAATTACGATGGAGTAGTCCTAATCCAATTCCAAGTCGAGACGGCTCGCTGGTAAAACAAAATAATTCGTATTTTGGGTACTTCATGCATTACTATAATATACTTGTTATATACATTGAGAAGATATACTACGATAAAATAAATGAAAAAAAATTAGAGAAAACATACCAGTCTTAGTTTTCTGCAGGAATCCTGCTGGCAGTGGGTCATCAGGACCGAGGATTTTCGTAAGATGTTCCACGAATTCAGACTTGGCGGTGTTATAAGCCTGTAAAATTAATATGTATGTAAAGACATGTTATTAAAAATCAAATCTAAACAACGTAGTTTTGTTAGGATTTTTTGCAGAGTCCACCTGGGGATGTACGTCTTCGCCAGTTATTCTACCGGCAAGCAGTAATGTGCAAACATCACTGTTCTGTCCGAAAAATGTCCAACAATATTAATTTATTTAGTACCGAGTGCACCCACGCGCTTATTGTCATGGTATAAGAAACCTTCAAGAACAACAAATAAAGTATTTGTTTAAGTTTTATAGTGATATTTTGCAGTGTTGTTATTTCATTATAATTTTCCGAATGAAATTGACATGTCTCCGTCGAACTAAGCCACAGACTCGTATTTCCCGCTCTCTATATAGTTTGCAATGGTGTTGAGGTCCGATGTCGCTAGCTGGTCATGCGACATCGGATAAGAAACCTTAGACTACAACAAATAAAGTACCTTTTTGAGCTGCACAGCGATATTCCCCAGCGTCGACAGTCGTCCCTGTTCCCGCATCACGGTATTAAAGACCCCGTTCATGTCTCCGTCGAACTGTGCCACAGACTCGTATTTCCCGCTCTCTATGTAGTTCGCGATGGTGTTGAGGTCTGGAGGCGCCGACTGGTCGTGCGATTTCCCGGGTTTTATCTTCAGTAGAGGCGCGCAGAGAGGCTTCTCTTTTTCATCTGCAAAATCAGATGTTGAAGTGAAAATCGTGTGGCATGCTATATAATGGTGGCGGTGGCGGCGGCCAACAGTTAAATCAATACATAATCTTATTCTGTAGCTCAAATTACATTAGCTACCCATTACAATGTCATCAAGACATTATTATAATTTTTCCATTATAACACTATTTTCACTTACATAAGATTTAAGATATAGTAGTTGTTCATGATTGAATTTATATTGTTAATTATATCTTTGACATAATAACAGTTTTGGATTTGAACAAAAAAAAAGGGTCAAAAACTAGCTTACCTTTCAAAGCAGTAACGGCCGCGTGCAATGCCTTGAACACCTTAGCTAGCCGTTCCTCCTTCGTCAGCGTCGTATCATCTTCTATGACTAGCTTCTTGGCGCCATCCTCCCGCGGCGACCTCAGACTCTGCAGCCTCGAGAGGAATACTGACGGGTTCATGGTGTCGGGCAGTTCGAGGGGGTTCACCAGCGTGACGGGGGTCGCGGGGGGGAGCGCGGGCGCGGGGGACGGCGGGGGCGGCGCCGCGGCGGGGGGAGGGGACGGGGGCAGCGTGATCGAGAGACGGTCGCGCATGCGACGCACCTGCAAACAAAACAAATAAAGACATATTTATAGACACTTCACATACAACACTATCTGACCCCAAACTAAGCAAAGCTTGTACTATGGAAGCCAGAACCAGTTGATATAATACTTTTATATTTTTAAATACATGCTTATTATACACAGAAAACAACCCAGACACAGTCCAAATATTTGTATTCATCACACAAATATGTGCACTGGGTGGGGCTCAAACCCACGACCCACGGATTTGCAGGCATACTTACTACCAACTAAGCCACCAGGCCAGCCTTTATAAACAACCCTTTATAAAGAGTGGATTTTCCCCGAGTTATAATCTTGGTGTTTTCAAGTCGAGAGTGAATTGGTTTCTTCTAGGTCAGCACGCTTCATCGTAGGCCGCAACGTCGCTTAACATCAGGCGATATGGCGGTCAAGTGTAAACTTATTCAAGTTAAAAAAACACATTAATTCATATGAATGGAGGAAGGTAGTAACTTTAGAGGAAGTAAGTTGGAGATTGAGTTATTTAAATTGTTATTTATTTATTGGAACATGTGTTTCATAGAGATAGAAAACACAATTTCGATAGTAATAATATTTTTCAGTGAACAAATAAATGCGACTAAAATGTATAATTTAAGTTTCACAGTTATACATCAATAGAACATCATAAATAAGCAATTTTATAAACTTGACCGTGTGTACACAGACTCAGCGAGACTGTAGCATAATACGCAAAGTATCCGCCAATAGTGACAATTGCAGTCTGTTCGTTTCGTTACAAACTACTTTTAATACTAGTATATAACAATGGATATCTTACCAGACTTACATCACCTAACAATATCGCTAAAGACATTGCTTTAGTCAATATAGAAATATGATGAACAACATAAGAATAACTCAATAATGCTTACACATTCGAGATTCCTAAACAAGAAACAGTGTCGTTCCTTGACTAGATTTCTTTCCTTGGCAGTCAGCGGTTTCATCTGCGGCTCCTGCCATAGCTTGTTCAGATGTTGTTGGTATTTCAGTATCGTCATGTTCTTGATATCGCATGTACTGACGGTCTGTTGTTCAGATTTCTTGTTACATTTGACGGCTTTTCGCGGTCGGCCGACTCGAGGCGCGTTGCCGCTCGAGCCCGCTGATTGATTGGAGGCGTTCGAAGGCGTCCGTGATTGCGTCTTGACGGGCAGTTTGGTGATACGCTGCGACTTTCCGCCAATCACGCCGCGGCAGTCTTCTGAATCGCATTTGCAAGGCTGGAATAAAAGATTGGAGATTTATTACTTGATTAGCTATTTTCAAATATATATTTTTTGTTAATTTAATATTTGTTAAGTGTCAGTTATTAAAATATTATACTTTCTTTTTATTTAGATCCGTAATTTAAACATCAAATGCTAATAATTTTTTTTAAAGTAAACGTAACTTAATATTTAAAAATGTCTTTCTCTTACTTGGCCAACAGCTGGGTTGAATAGGGAGAAATTGTAGTCATAGGTCAATTCTTCGCCAGGATCTATGTCTCGCAATGCAAATAACGCCATCCTGAATGTGCCTGAAATACAATATTACAATTAAATAATGCCTGAATTATGTGTCCGGTACAAGTTGTTGTGATGTCCTTGGAAATATATGCAGAATGTCAATGGTAAGCTGGGAATGGGACTCACTTTAGTCATCATTACAGAAAACATTTACAATGGGCCCAACCTGGGCATCACACACAAAACAATATTAGCTGTTACATTAATTATCTTTCTCTCTCACTATCTTTAAGGCTGGTGGCGGTTGGAGCCGTAAGACCGAGGCTCGAGCTGAGTAGAGTATTATGGGAGAGGCCTATTAATTAGACTACAGGCCCGTGAACAAAATGTATGGGTCAAATGAACCACCAGGAGACCTACATAGGATGATAGAAGGGTATGAAGTAATAAGATTCAGCACTATGCCGTCACTTGTGAGCTGTCCAACTGAGTGCAGTTGTAGAGGAGGGGTTGCAAGCCTCGATCATTTCTCCTTGTCGCATGATTTTTGTACGTCGTTGCGAAATAATGGATTAGAAGCTGGATTAGAGGGCTATTAAGCAGTGATTGTCTCACCGTTAGCGGCCCACTTCTGCATCTCGCAGTTGGGCCGGCACGAGTGGTTGACGAACCGGCCGTCGCCGCCCATGCGGTGCCCGTCGATCACCAGCCCGCCGTCCAGGTGCAGGCAGTAGTGGTGGGTGTCGCGAGCGTAGCGGGTCGCCATACGCTCCTGAACAACCAAATATTATTGAACTTATTTTCGCGCGCCACAGATAGAGTTTTCGTGGGCTGTGAATTGTATTCTAGCGTCAGGCTAGGGAATGATAATAAATCTTCTGGTAAACTCGGGACCATGGCCACTGGCTATATAGATATGCGTCAGTATTTCCCATTGGCATTTCTAGATGGCCATGCTCATGGCCACGGAGGCCACGGCCTCCGGTTTCACCCGCGTAGTTTCCAAAGTAAGCTATCAAATTCTGAATTATAAGTTTTCACTTCTATCTGCAGTTCCTATGACGGCCAATTTTTTTTTCACATTTATTTAATTCAGAGTGACAGGACGAGCAAGATGGAAAACAATACGCCTGCCCATAGCATCACAGTCCCAAAAATCTATTTGATGTGATCAATCAAATGACATCTCAATTTAAAAAATATCGGGCTTTGTTACTATAATACGGAAGAATAACATACTGGATAATGAGTCCGGAGACATTAATGCAAGCAATTCTTTCTTTACCTTGAATTCCTTATCCGAGACGACCTCCCCCACATACTCCAGTATGAAGTCTCCAGAAACAATCTTGTGTTTGGTGCGGACACCCCAGCCTTTGTTTACAGTCATGAACCGCTCCAGGCCGGCAGCCCACTCGTGTCGCTGGATACGTTGGTTCTTACATTTGTCACTGTAATATAAAAACAAAAAAAAAACATTCAGTTTTTAATCTGGAATCAGTTATGACATACATTTGTGGGGAATTTGTCAAGATTCAATGTTTCTAAACAAAAAAATCACTCTGACTCTCCGAAATTTTATTTCAGAAATGGCCATTACATATGCATATTGCTCAACTCATACTTGTCCAGCATGATGGATTTTGGCCAGGATTATCTCCTTGCGAGAGAAGGTCCGGAGTCCCAGCAGTGGGAACATATAGTGGGCTGGTTATGGTTACCTGCAGGGGCAGAGTTCCGGCGAGCACTCCGAGTAGACGAGCCGGTTGATGCAGTCCTCGTTGCAGCACGACGCCGACGCGCAGTTGCACGCGACGCTCTCACACTCCTCTGCGGATGGCTTCACATCGTAGTACACGTCTGGAGAACGTAAAACATTCATTAATGGACTGATCAACGTTTTCAATTCAATCATTTATTCATCAATTTGGTACATGGGTAGACTTTTGAATTAGCTACATAATGTGATATAAAATTAAACAGTATTAAAAGACGAGAATGAAGAAAAAAACATGTTAAGTATTCTCATATAAAATACTTCAATCAACTATTCAATATCTAAAGCTAGACCAAATTACAAATAAACCCCAACTATTGTAAATATTGGTTGACCTGGTGAAGAATTCACTGGGACCATCTGTCATGACACTGGATTTTTGTTAAGAACATAGTGATGTGCAAACATTACTGTATTCCAGTTAGCTTCCGCTTTTCGCTTAGCGGTAGAATAACTGCCAAAGGTGTGGTACTTCCCCAGACGGACTCTGCTAAGAGTCCTACCACTACAAAATAATACATACTAGTTCTGATCTTCTTATAGTTCCAGGAAGGCACGGGCTGGTTGTAGTGGTGCTGCCACCAGATGTCGTAGGGCAGCGTGAAGTGCTGCAGCCGGCGGCGCACCCAGCGCTCGCAGTACGGCGGCGGCGCGAGCAGACCCGGCGGGAACTCCGTCTGGGTCACCAGGCTCTTGCCTTTGCCCTCGGGTTTTGAACTGGAAAGACGATGTTATTATTGGTAAATTGGGATCACGACTGAGTCAAAAATATACCATTTTAATCAGTCCGTCAATTAGATTATGGAAAAATATGGAACACGTATTTTTTGTATTGAAAATTGAAACAATTTAATTCATCAAACTTCGGGGGTAGGGGTTGTGACCTCATGTCTTCGTATAAATCTTACAATGAGGTGACATCACTCAAAACTTCTAAGAGCTGTATTTTCGTCAATTTGGTTTGGAAACAAAAGAAAAAATGCGTATACCTGATATGACGGACTATTTAGATTTTTTTGTCATAAGTTATAGAAGACTAATTGCAACAATGGTTCAATATTTTTATTTAAATATGTAACCATATAAATATATGACGTATAAATCACAAACTATGATCATAGAACTGAGACTAGTTACCTAGTAAATATAAGGTCATTAAAGGGGAGACTTACTCTTCCTTGTAATAGTCGGAGAAGAGGCCAGCGACTAAGAACTTTTTCCGAAGACGTGGATTCCTCTTTGACACAATTGGCTTGTCTCTGTTGTCCACGCTACTGGCAGGGCTCTGATCGCGGGAAGAGGCGATTCGCTTCTTGCAGATTACATTCTTGGACAGTACGTCAATACTCTTTTCGAAGTCTATCTCTTTCTCATTGAGTGGCAGAGGATCGTTTTCATCATTGTCCCGAAGCATATCGATAGAAGGTTCTCGAGATTTAGACGTCATTCTCCGGCTTATTACCGTATCCAACGAACTTTCTCTAGAGCTAGACTGTACCTCTCGGACTTTTTTAACAACTTGACAGGACCTCGACTTTCTTCTAGCGGCTATGCAGATCGGTTTCGACGGTTTCTCGATCTCAACCACTGGTTTTTTGTTGTCGACTTTTTTTGTTTTGGGCTTCGACACTTCTTCATTTGTATTGTCAGAACTCCTGGTAAGTCTCCTCTCAGATGGACACAGGACGGCAAGACTAGATTTTGGTCTAAGACCCATTTTGGAATTCTTCTCAACTACCTTCCTCTTCGCAAATATTTCTTCTATTTCTTGTGAAGGCGAAATCGCTCTCGTTTTTCTTTTCAGTCTTTCTAAGTTTTCCAACCGGCTGGCGGACTTTTCGGCTGCTTTTAGGTTCAGCAAACTTAGTGGAATGCTGTCTTCTGGATCGTTGCCGAGTGAACTCGCCAAAGATGGGATACTATCGCTTTCACTGAGCACCTCCCATTTGTTTACATGCGTTTTCAGATCTTTGTCTAATTTATTTTGTTTTAACTGAAGAGCTGGCGCTCGTAAAATTGAACTGGTATTTTTCTTTTCAACTACATTATTGGAGGTCAATTTAGTCGGTTTAGTCGTTACAGTCTTATTATTATTTTCTGAAGGTATGTCTTTCCCTTGTAATTTTTCGAGAGCGACTACCGTCAAGCGTGCTTGCCTCGGACATTCTTCTTTGTTCAGAACCACTTTTAGCTCCGGTTTCTTTGCTGTTGTTCTTTCTAAGAAGGTGCTCGTTGCTTCGCCATCCTTTGGTACCCTTTCGAAAGCTGATGAATTATTATCAGTATCAGATGTAAAGTGACCATCTGATGTAGTATTATGAGAACTGCTCGGTTCAACCTTCTTTTTCTTTCTCTTGACACTTGGGAATCCAGTTCTGTTGAAAGCTTTTCGCCTTCGATTCCTTTTAGTCTTGCTATCATTTGCATCATTTGCCTCAGTTTTCTTCTCAGGCTCCTCAGTCTTTTTGGGAATATCCTCGATCACTAACTTTTCAGCTTGCACTTTAGGGATTAATACCTTAGCAGGTAAAACTAGTTTACTTTCTCTCAAGATGTTGTTGGGTTTTTTCTTTTTCTTATTTTCGTTTGAATCTTCATTCTCACTTAAATTTCTTTTGGATTGTCGTAAGTTATGTCCACTAGTCTCTTGTATTTTATCAGAAAGTACTGAGGCTATAGATTCTCCACGTTTCGGTCTGATCACTGGATCTGGAGATTCAGATATCAATGCCAGTGGTATATCTGATTCAGTATCAATAGACAACGAATGTGAGCCCTTGTCGCCTTTTCCTTTGGATTTTATTTTACTTGTATCTGTTGAATTGTTACTGACACATATAGATGATTTAGGAATTTGATCTTCCAAGTCAACAGAAGGTTCAAAAATTCCAGTAGGTTTATCCACATTAAGTACAATAGGTTGATCATTGGTAGAAGGAGTGTCTGTTGTTTTTGATTTTTTGGTCTCCATATTTTTACCCTTTGACACTGGAGATTTTATAACTGTCGCCCGTGTATTAATTTGTGAAATTTCTTTAACCTTCGGTTTTTCGTCATTGCATTTAGTAGTATCTGTGTTCTTCTCCTTTTCCAAGATTCTTGATTCAATTGACTTCCTAATATTGTTGTTCAAAAGAGTATCTAACACTTTTGTAGCAGCACTGGGATTTATTTTTGAAACAAGATTGCTTGTTAAACCTTCTAGTCTATTTTTCTTCCGCGTCATAATCTCTGATTTCTGAGCGGGTGGTATAGAGCTTTTGTATAACGTTCGCGCCGACATGCTCTTCAATGGGTCCATAAGAGTTGGGCTACTACTTGTTGAACTGCTTTCACTTGGTTTACTTCTATCTGTGTCCATAGGTTCAGAATCCCTGAAATCTTCCTTCGTACTTGCTTGTATGTATTCTTTTGGAATAGGAGAAACAGTAGACTTTTCTTCAGATAGTTTTTTGGATAACGACTGTACTACCTGATCTAAACTTGCGGCAGCTTTATCCGAAGCGGCTTTGTCTGCTTCCAGTCTATGTCGTTTTTTCGGTGTCACAATAGGCGCCGATCTTGCAGGGGTAGGTTTCGCTTCAGATCTTGGGGATGACACTTTATTTACTTCTGGTCTAGCAGTGTCTATTTTTACTTCAGAGTCTTTAGTCTTTGGCAAAGATTTCTCCAAGTCGTGAACCATTTTGTGAACGGCTTTTAGTTTCTCAGATGTCTCGTAGATTTTTTTTGAAAAGTCTGACTGTTCAGCATCTGGTTTTTTTATTGTAAGTTCATCATCAGTAGCGTTTAATGAATTAGGTGAATGATTTTTGGTGGGGGTAGTATTGTTTTGATCAATAGTAATTTCTAAACTGTCTGCTACATTGTTATTCAGTTTAGGTTTGGAGTCTTGGGGATGGGGAGAATTTTTCCCAGCTTCATTAGTTTTTTTAGCCTTCTCAATAGGTTGTTTCCCTTTCGGCGCGCCAACATTACTGTTCTGCTCTTCTCCCATACAATCGGTTTCAGTGCACAAGAATTTCTCAGGGCTTGTTCCATTTTTTGCGGCCTCATCAGACGGTACCAGGCTAAGGCTCAGAGAATTACTTGTTGAAGAGTTTATGTGATAATGCCGCTTCTTGAGTGGCAGTTTATGTTCATTGGTATCTTTGCCACCTTTGCTCTGAGACTCTGTTAATTGCTTCTTATGTCTCCGTTTTGAAGTGGGAGTAGCAGTTTCTTGATTATCAGAGGTCTTTCGCTTTTTAGATCCTCTTTTAGCAACTTTAGGCGGGACTGGTTCGGACGATGGTTTTTCTACTACAGTTTTGGGCTGAGTTAGTGCGACGTTAGTAACTAGTTTCGGGGCGACTTGACAAAGCTTGATGAAACTTGCAACCAGACTGTCCATTTCTAGGGTGAATTTTTGATCTACTAGATCGACAGCTTTGGGATATGAATCTCCTCTACACCTTGACACTGACCGTGACCGATGTCTCCGTTTACTTCGATGCCTGTGATGTTTATTTTCTGTTTTTACCGTTATGCGAGATGGCCTCTCAGTAGTTTGTTGGAGATTAATTTTAGGCGGCGCCAAGACTACTGTTCGTCGATGCCTCTTCACATGAAACGAAGGTTTTAGGTGAGGTTTCTTAAAATTGAGAAAAACGTTTCTGTTTAATGACTTGTTGGGCACATAACTGTTTTTAGCTTTTTCAAATATATTCGGCAATGGTTTTACTGATATATCTTTACTAGATGGACTAGATAATACACTTCCGCTCCTTCCTTGTTTACGGGATTTCGGAGATAATGTCCGCGGAAAGTTTCTGTAGTTGTCGGATTCTTTCTTTCCTGGTGCTTTACCCGGACTGCATATAGGCGACACTCCGAATTTGTGTGTGAACGCTGGTTTTAAAGCCGGCAACGTACTGCCGATGTAACTTCCTTTATTTGGCGACTTCATCAAGGTGTTGTTGTTATTATGACTCACTTTGAATAAATTAAAAGTGGTTACCGGCCTGTCCCAACCGGCAAAGACTGGCCCCGGTGCGAAGGGGTCGGATGAATTAAATCTCAGTAGGTGTTTACGATTCATTTTGGAGAAACTGAAACCATATTTTGCCGGCAATGGATATTTAGTGCAAACACTAACATATTTGGGACTAGTGCTCGGGTTGCGTAAATAACTTTCACATTCCGATTCACTCGAGCTGTTGCCTAGCGTCAAGCTGCTTAATGTTTTGTTAGCCAATACTATTATTTCTTGATCTGATACAAAATGTTTTTGGTTTTTGTAATAGGACCGATCTCGCACGGATCTGGTCTTCTTTAGTTTTTTCATGCGCCTGCGCATGCTTCTTACGCTGTAATCAGTTTTATATCCAGATTTATCACTTTTGTATCCGGATTTATGATCGCTTTTATAACCTGACCGGCAGTAGTCACTTTTATAGCCAGATCTACAACCAAAGTCGCTCTTGTAGCCGGACTCTATGAGCCGACTGCAGCTTTTGTAAGGTTTGAATTCGTGATCACTTTTATACCCTGAAAGAATGTCTTTGTATTTGGGATTAAGATCGATTTGTTTCCACGTGGGATCGAGGGGGTCCTCTGCGACAGCTTCATTTTCGCTCTGGTGATCTCTCCATGCGTTGCCGAAGCTTTTGCTATTCTTTTTCGGTATGTTACTGGCCAGCTTACTGTTGAGCTCTTTGCGTTTCGCGTACACACCCGAGAGTACAGACCTGTTGTTTGAAGTGGAGTCATCGTCGCTGTCACCGGAGCCGTACTGATTTTTATCCTTCAACGTTTTTGGAGCAGTCTTTGCTGGTTTAGCTTTCGCTTGGGGCTTCCGACCCGCTTTCTTCCTTGGAGGATACAAAACCCTGTCCGTGGCATACAACATTCTATCTAAGGCGGCTATATCCAATTTATGATCATTTCGTTTGGGCTTTTCAACTTTATTCTGCTCTTGCTTGAGAGGAATCGGAGAGGGCGCTTCTGTTTTAATTTGTTTAATCTCGTTCTCTATCCTCTTTTGGTAGTCGCAGTCGCTGGAATCAGATCTATTTTGGGCTCTACTTCTGCTTTTGGACTTGGACCTCATCGCTCTTCTTTCTCGACTGGAGTTCTCCTTTTGAGTGGATTTCCTCGCGAGCCTATTGTGGACCTCCTCGACGTCGTGTCGCCTCATCGGGGAATGTGTCGGAGAGTTGTGATTGGACAAGATACCGGAATCTGGGGATACGTTCGGTGGGTCGTTGTTATTATGAAAGTTGATAACGTTGACTGCAGATTTGTCTTCCTTCTGAGATTCTTCATCCGGCTTGCGAACTTTCCGCGGCCTTCCCCTTTTTCTCCTCGATTCTACGACGACGTTCTTTACGTCTTCTTGAGATTCAATCGAATTCGTGCTGATAGTGTCGAGTTTGTTAGGGTCTATTAAGCTAGGAGAATTCATTTCGGTGGTGATGGTTAGAGGAGAATTCTTGAGAAGATCGTTCGCACTTCCTAAATCGGGTCCACCTTGAGTGATGTCCAAGTTCATAAAGTCATTGTTATCGACGCAGTCTTCGAGACTAGGCGGGTTGGTTATCGACATCGTGACGGAATCAGTAGCCGATGTCATCTCCTCTAAGTCTTTATTGATTTGTGAGAGTTCTTCTGTCTGCTGAGGGCTGAGATGGGACGATGCGGAGAGGAAGTTGGTGGCTATGGAAGGTATTTCTGGGAGGTTGTTGATTTGGCCGAGGACGCAATCGCTGATGGTCCCGACGCCTTCTATGGGGTTAGGGTTGATGAGGGGTGGCGCTGAGCTGCTAATAGGTGTGAGAGGCGCCGCGCTGCTGATGAGATGTGTTTGCGCTTCGAATTGCTGCAGTAGACTGGACGCGTAGTGCGTCGTGCTTTGTCGCACTTCAGAGTTCGAACACTCGTTTTCGGACCCTGATGATTCCGCCGTGGCTCGTTGTATCGCAGCCGATACTAGGTGAGGTGTGATTTCCATCTCACTACCCGACCCATCTCCTGAAAATTATTTAAATGTTTTAACGTTGAGCCAAATACACGTATTCGTTGTGTTAGCACTTTCTATTATCCTAAAGTACAGTTTGCGAGTTCTAATTTGATCGTGCTGAAATTTAATTCTCCAGCTGAACGAGATTTCATAACACCTTTAGAAGCGAACTTTGCTTAGCGCCGTTCAGTTCCAAAAGCGTCCATTACGGCGGTTCTTATAATAACTTCGATTCAACCAAGTTAGGCCTCACAAACCGTGAAATAAATCTGCAGAGCGGCAATATTACGCTGTAAAAAATAAATTTGCTTTGACTGCTTTGCTTTTTAACCATAATTAAGCCGTGCTAGCGAAAAGAGAAGACGTGGAGACCTAGCGGTCGTAAAGGAAATCGTCAGACTACACAAGCATGAGGTGGTAGGTTCGAGTCTCGTCTGCACCTCTGAATATTTTTCCCCACACACAAGTTTGTACAACACAACACACATAATCACTGCTGACTTTGATGGAGAAGGAAAACATCGTGTGGAGAAGGAATACATCTTTCATTAAATACATTTTTCGACGACATGTCTTAGGTATGTAAGTTTCCTTATTGTGTTTCACAGTTAAGCCAGTTTGAAGACAAACCACACATCTTGTACTTGAATAATACCAAGCGGCGCAAACGGGGTTCTAATCTCATCATCAGACTGTGCCCCTTTACTGGACATAGGCCTCTCTCGTAATACGCCACTAAATCCAATCATCGATCTTACAACCGCCACCAGCCCTCTTTAGTATGTCCACTCTTCATCAAGTCTCAAAAGGTGCTACATTACGTTTACCGATTCGCGGTTTCCACTCAAAGGTTTCATTCAAGCTCACGGGCGTTCTCGCACACACATTGCACTAGCACAATACACTGAATCGGCAAGTTAAGTTCAAATAGCTATAACAAATGAGTACCGTTGTCAGCGATGGACTTGTCATCGTTGTCTGGCGGCGCGAAGCTCGCGTAGGGCGGCTGTTGCGGCGGCGCGCTCGAACTCTGCTCCGGGAATAGCGCCTCGAGGTCCGCATCGTCGATTATCTGCACAACACATCTACTTATAGCATCGGGATTCACTTGTTATTTTACTAACTACCGGCCCGTTCCAGCTTCTAGACATCTAAATATAGGTATATAAATTCCGCGACACGTTATTTGTCCGCGATTTGATTAGCATAAAAAACGTTACAATGAAGCAACCTTAAAAGGTACACATGCTGTCACGGACTTCAGAGCACGTCAGCGCACTCAACAAAATCTCTCAAAGAGGAAATTTTTTCCCGTTGTTGTTACATTCTTCATTCATGCTCCGTTCCTATTGATAGTAACGTAATGTTACATACTATAGGGTTCCTTCCTCGATAAAATGGACTATCCAACAAAAAAAAAACCTTTTCCCGAGATTATGGCGTTCAAACAAACAAACAAACTCTTCAGATCTATAATATTAGTATAGATAAGTAAATAAGAATGAATGAATGTGTTAGAAATGTCCACCAAATAATGGTGGACATTTCTAACACAACATTATCTAGCCCCAAACTAAGCAAAGCTTGTATTATGCGAAACAAATAGCTGATATAATACAGAGCTATGCCACAGAATAAATATTAGTATTGCCTATGCCTATGCTAACTAGCAGCGTCTCGCGCCCGATTCGTTTAGCGGTTACGACGTGATTGAGCAGCAAACATCCTACCATCCAAACTTGACGTTAAATTTTATAATATTAGTAGCATGCGCTCACGTCGGAACGGGTGATTGGATCAGGCTGACAACACTGTCAAAATATAGGCTGGAATAGCTGCTTTTTATCGGATATAGGATATAGGCTACTTTTTATCTCGGTAAAATAACGGGAACTACGCAGGAAATTATTTAGTAACGCAAGTTACGTATTACGAAACTATTTTTTTCATATTCATTCATTGAATGTCGAATTTGTATTTGAAAGACACAGACAATTTTTTTAAACCGTGAAATACAAACAGACGGACAGAGCCACAACACAGTTGGTATTTCAAATATTATTAGAGCAGTAGACTATTTGGGCTGCGATCCCATTTAGAGGCGATCTTAGCCCAGTGACCGAGTCCTCCTCATCTGTGCTAGTTTAAAACGGGGATATATATAATTTTAGCATTAATCGATACGTTGACCTACCCTTCGGCCGCCTAACTTTAACGGTTTTGGTTTTGCTGCTGCCCTCTCTTTAATTTAAAGCGAAAAGAAACAGAGCAATATTCAAGCCGTAACTGTTTTCCTTAAGCAGTAGACCCCTTGGCCTCTAAGACAGTTTAGTATTCAGTTTGGGAAGTTTTGACTCTGATCTTGTGAAGTTTTTTGTGATTCATTGACCAAAAGATGCAATCAGTAGTCAAATTCAGATATTTAGATTTACGTTCCGCGAGGATTTTTGTGATTCACAGGAGACATGAGTCACTCATGTCGATCCATCGCATCGTTTCTTAGTATAAACTACGATAAAGCAATGTTTTCTGTCTTAAAGTGACTAACAAAATCTCAATTGTTTTGTAATTTTTTTAGGGTTCCGTACCCAAAGGGTAAAACGGAACCCTATTGTCTCTATTACTGAGACTTGGCTGTCCGTCCGTCCGTCTGTCACCAGGCTGTATCTAAGAGCGGTGATAGCTAGACAGTTGAAATTTTCGCAGATGATGTTTTTGTATTGCCGCTATAACAAAAAATACTAATAATATTTAAGGGGTGGGTCCCATACAACAAACTAGATTTTTACCGTTTCTTGCTCGATTAGTCCGTCCCAAGCAAACTAGATGACGCCACTAGAACACTAAAATACGGTATTGAATTCGTCGTTAGAACCATATAAGGTCAAATCTAAATTTTAGTAAAGCTTTTTGAGTAGCAGCCTGTCCGCGGAAACTGCGATAGTCTATGTAAGTATACGGAATTTGGAATAAAGCCAAAGAGGTTTTCGCTGTTCATTTGCTAATGGTGTACGGAACCCCTTCGTGCGGGAGTCCCACTCGCACTTGGCCGGTTTTTTTGTTTTTCTTTTTACTTTTACATTACCTATTTATCTAAAAAAAATCATCGACTTTTTTTGAACAGGGACCCAGTTTATGATTTGTAATTTGTAGTTTCCCAGTAAAGAGTTATTATGAGTTATGATGAACACCTGTCTGAATCTACTTTAGTGAGTTTAATTTTAAAATTGAAATCGGTGTTTTAATTTTTCAGACTATAAATGTTTTTCTTTCTCAAATTGTCTCGGGACATTCTTCAGAACCGTGGTTGTTATCACCTGTAGCTGGCAAGCAGCGGCTAGGGCTGCGCTCGAGTCGTCGGCCGAGGCGTGCGCGGAGCCCCCGGCCGCGTCCGCCGTGTCCGAGTCGGAGGACGACGACGACGACGACGACGAAGAGGACGACGACGACGACGACGAGGATGACGAGCTGCTGCCGCAAGCGCCGCTTTCGGCAGTCGGGGACACGAACTGAAACAAAATCAATTATTATGATAAGGGATGCAAAGTTACAGCTAGTTTAGTAAGTTACGGCTGGTCTAGTTGGTAAGTTACGGGCCCCGGATTCAAATCCCACTGTCTTTTCGAAGCCTTGTGCGTAATGCCGCTAACTTAAAAACGGTGAAGGAAAACATCGTAGGGCAACCCGCATGTTCCAAGAATCTGTCGAAGTTACGCGTTATCCACCAACCAGCACTTGTACGGCGTGGTGGATTATGGCCTTGACTTTATCCTTGTGAGAGAAGGCCCCGAGTCGCAGCAGTGGGAATATTTAGTGGACTATTTGTGCTATGATACTTATGCTAAGTATATATGATACATACAGCTTTAGTAGTAGTTGTATTAGCAAATTTTCACTTTCCAAAAACATGTTACAATACGGCAAGGGCACGTCTTACACGCAAGTTTGTCGTACGCAAGATGAATGAATGGTTTATGCTCGCTTGCTACGATAGAACCATGCCCGTGTCGTATGATTAATGCAGCAATAATACCGAAACACATATAATCACTGACGTGTGAGTTCAAAAATATGTTCCTTGAAGTGGCATTGGACTGATAGTATCGATCGTAGAACAGACCCTTGGGTTATACGGGTTCTGGAATGAGGATCACACATCTACAAACGTAGTGTAGGCTGCCCTAAAACGAAGGCTAGAACTTGTGTATGAAAAAGCTATTCATAATTGCAGCGCCTTAAAAAGAGCTTAGTCGAGCAGTGGATTACTGTACATATATGTATAACAAGCAAACGATGATGAAAATGAAAATGAAAATGAAAAAACGTTTATTTAGACAAATACTGAGTTTACAAACGTTGACTGACAAATTACATATTTTTAATATCGTAGGAACTAGAATTTAGCACTTATTAAGTACCAATTTCCAGATTCCCAGTTATGAGTAGGTTCCAGCCGTTGCCGGGTCCAAGCTCCCACCCAAGCACTGGCTAAGTAGGTACCGGGACACGGCAAAGATCAGGAGGGCAATGTTTTGCCAGCGTGCACTGGATCCCACACTAGGGCTACCTGTGTTGTGGGAAAGGTGAAGGTGAAGATTCTATTTTTCACAATTGAGCTATCAGTCCTTGTAAAGAGTTAATTTAGCCAGCGATGCACAATGGAGCATTATGTTTAGTCATTTATCAAATCAAAGACGTCTTTTGAAGACATGTGTCATCCGTCAACCCGCACTTGGCCAGAGTGATGGATTATGGCCTTTCTCTGTCTTTGTCCCTAGTCCACACAGTAGGAAAATAAAGCGCGCTACTTATGATGTTTAGTTACACAAATTCGTTAACAGGCCGAAAAAACTTACAATCATTGCCGCTATTGAGATGAAATATACATATAAAAAGGGTGGATTTTTTAGTTGTTTGTCCGTAAACATCGTGCGTTATCCGCTTCTAACAAAACAATCTGCGGATGGCTTACCACACTGTAACTTCTGAAAACAGAGTTGTTTTGTATTCTGCTATTGCAACTTTATAGCGAGCGGGTACGTGCCATGAAATTGTTATGTATAAATACGGTATGTTTATCCCTCTAATTTTGTTTTTGTCCATATTAAACTACTCTGGACAGCTCTATAACGGCCTTTTTAATTACGGGCACGGTTACCGAACGAAAAACTAAATCGATGTCAAACAAAATAGTAAGTTTAAGACAATCGAACCGGCCAGACAACAGGCAGTTATATATACTACGGTTCTCTTTTCAGATTAAATTTTTTTTGTAATGCAATAAGCACAGCCTTTCCTGTATTTACTAGCGGATGGTTGGTATTTGAGTAGGTACCGAGTAATGGCAAAACAACGTAATCATTAAACTTTCAAAAGCCGAGTGTATAGGCTACAATCGGGCGCTGAATCACCGGCACCGGTAGTTATTGCGGCTACATATTTGTACGATTATTTCGAGGGGGCAAGAGCGCGAGCTGCTATTAGCGTTCGAGATTGATTTGGCGCAAGTAACTCTAACAGGCAAGTGTCGCAACTTGCTGACCGCAATACGCACCTTACAATCACACTCGCAGTCGCAACATGCCAACCGCTGCGCTGCAACTAAAACGAGAAGAGGGGGAATCTTCCAAATATCCTAAGCTGTGTTTACGCTTTCTAGCAGGAACGTTTAAATTTTTCAAGAAAAAAGTGGTTTTATGTGGAAAGATGCTCAATGTTTAAATAAATCTCAGTATCGACACATGTAAATTTTTGGTGTTGGTGAGACCTACTACGGCTACCGAAGATGACTATTCAGCCACCTTTAGTTCCAGCTAAAACTATTTCAGGTTGTAAAACTATTAAAAAAATAGTAACGAGACTTTCAGCTCTCTGAGAAAGCATTAGCCTGAGCTTAAGATTTTACGAAATAAATAGGTATTGTATATTTATCTATAACAAACGATGATAAAATGCGCCAGATACTTACTGCCTTTCAGAATACAATAATGTGTTATCGTTAGTAAATAGTTACCCAATAACCAACAATGCAGTTACGTTCGCAGTATACATTCCATTTAATCTAATTCAAATTTGACACCAATTTCAAATGAATTTGTATCCAGGATTATAAATAAATATGTGTGGACATTTTTCACGCAACACCATCTCTAGTCTCAAACTAAGCTAAGCTTAGGTGTAAATAGAAGTAAAAATGCATCCATCTTCATGACACAAAGGATGGTCCTTTAACATTCTTAAATTTATTTGAATAAGCCACCATGCGGTTTCTTTTTATATAGTAAGGAGTGACGAGACGACCAGGACATGGGCCTGATGGTAAGGGACATGCCTGCCACATAACAGCACAGTGACACGCAGCTATTGGAATATGAAGAGTCCAAATTATACCTGGCACTGCACTGCGCTCGTCACCCAGATATTTAAGTTTATATCGCTAAGCCCTATAATGTATGTAAGCGGTTCTCGAATCTGACATAGCAAGACTCCAAAACTCTCTTTCTAATCGATTAAATCCCGTAAATGGTGTTCAGAAAATATCGACGCCCGTATTCTGAGTTCTGAGATCTCATTGCCGCTAAACCGACATCTCTATCCGAATGTCTAAAGCCAAAATGAGCTCCTTGGCGGTGCACAATTAGCCCAAACTAGGTCCATACAATAGCGATTATAGACCGTATATGTATTGCACCCTTAAAGAGAGGCGCTACATTTTCGTATGGACGTACACTTCACGATTATCGATAAAACAATGAATATTGTTCGGTGATACTGCACCATTGATATAAATAAATACGCGTAGTAAATTTTATTCTAAAATACTACAGTGCTTGCAGATCTACAAGTTTGTAATCACTGGCTTTAACAGTGAAGGAAAACCTGGAGAGGAAACCGAGAGGAATGTTTCCAGAATTTTTGGGGTCATGCGTCAATTAGCCAACCCGTAACGGACCCGAGTGATGGATGCCTTGACTATTTCTTAGCGAGAATTCCCCATATCACAGCCCTGGGAACAATTAGTGGGCTGTTTATACTAATGCGAAACGTACCTATATGTGGTGTCTACCTACACTAAACAGACAACTTATAGAATTTTGCGTCTGTTACATGGACTATATTCAGTCCATCTATCATGAGAGATGATGGACCCCCCCCCCCCCTCCGGCAGGTAATGGTAAATAAATAACCTACAGACGACAGGTAAATAACAAATAAGTTCAAACGTATCGAATCGCCACAAACGTCGAACAAGAAATTAGGTATGTAAGAATATTCTAGGATCTGAAGTAACTTGTTAACAATAGCAAACCGTAAAACCGTTATTTTTTTGTTGCCAACTTCAGAAGTTTCCAACTCGCTGTATGTTTTCCTTTAGAAAGTAATATTTTTGTAGTACCTACTTTTAAAACTCAACGTACAAATTATTATGGTTTGTCTGAGAAGTTTTGTTACATTTTATGATCACGTAAGACGCAATCTTTAACTAAAAATTAGGATTACGAATACCTCCGTTTATTAGAAAAAAAATCAGTTGTAGGCACTGCCGATAGAAGTGAAAAAGGAAAACTTACTCCCCCTACCAAATGGTCCTTAAAACCCAAAACGCCTAAATAAGTTTTCACTTCGATAATAAAATATGTGCTTTGCTTTGAGGAAATAGTTGGTCTGAGGTGCATTGAGCTAAAATAGATAACATTATAATCCAAGTGAAATATGAGAGTAAAACAGTGGCACACTGCTAGTTTCCAATTCAGTTGAAGGTGAATGATTCGGGTATTCATAATAACCGGTGACGTGCATGTGTTGTTTTCACCATTAAGCTGATTTCCAGAGGGTGGTAATCAATAAGGCGGAAGGGCTCGCGGCCACCCTCGCAAGGGGTTGAAGCAAGTGTCGCGTGGCGCCTTATCTCGGCCAGCATATCAAATGCAACGGAAACTAGCCACCCATACCCCATAACCAGGGCTGCCAAACGTATGAGGTTCCTTGTACAAATACGAGATTTGGGGTCTTGCGTACGAGGTGGGTATGAACCTCGTATAATTTTGGTACGAGATTTTCCTAAAATGGGCATTCGTCTCTATTTAATATCGATATATGGAAATTTTGAATCTTTTTATGCTATGCTAGGGGGTGAGTATGCTAGGGTCTCACTGTGTATAACGTATGAAAGCTGCAAAATACGAGATCGGTTAAAATTTGGACCTCTTTATCCCAGAGTCGATGTAAGAGCTATGAAAGCCAAAATACAATTTTTTTTGCAGCATACGTAAGAGGGAATTTCTTTTACGGTTGGCAACCCTGCCCCATAACCCGGGCACACTTGCCGACCGCGGCCTACGCTTTTCATTACTTACTTTAATTTAAAGGTAAATTATATGGCAGTTGCATTTGCATGCTGCACTGCTTTTACTTGAATTTATTGAGCTCGAATTTTGGAATAAAAAACCATGGCTAATTTTAATTTATTCTTTACATTAGATAAATTAAATTATTGCTAATTTATTTTACGACTTTAATTAACTTACGTCCTGACATTGGACACGACTTCAAATTAATCGTGATTTTGAATGTTTTTTGAAATTATACAGTGACGAGACGAGCAGGACATGTGCCTGACGGTAAGCAACATGCCTGCTCTTAGCAGCAGTGTCACGCAGCTATTGAAACATGGAGTCCAAATCATTACTCAGCACTACACTGCGCTCGTCACCCAGATATAGATATGCTCCATCTCGAAGACTTTCAACTTTTCTGAAAACATTGCCCTTCAAACCGGACCACAGTGATGTTATCACATTACGGCTTGGCGGTAGAGTAACTAGCGAAGATAATGCCACTTTCCCAAGCGGACTTTGCAAACAGTCCTACCACTACAAAAGTTTCAAAGAATACGTGTAATAAAAGTATGTACCTCGTTACTATCCGTACATCGACAGCGAGCACAGCATTAGTGAGATACCGATCTAGAGCAATGAACTAAATCATACAATAGCTGTACATAGACAGACAAATATGAAAGCCGGAGCATTTGAATCGACAATGGGTTAACAGTACCTCAGTCGGCGCCGACACGAATATCACATTAACCACCTCGTGATCCGCGGAGATTTATCTGACAGCCAACACAAACAAACAGAAAAGCCAACAGCGTATCTATATGCACTTATTGAATTTAAATTCAACAAGAAAATGTCCTAATGAATTACAGTTACGACAATCTGCCGGAAGAGGCTGACAACGTGACAACTATTTACGTCGCTGAAATATTATCCTGGTATTTTCCCCAGTGATTTGCATCAACAATATCTCCGTGATCGAGCAGGATCATTAAAATTAATATTTAGCGAATATAACGTGCAATATCGATTACTATTTTCGTATATCTAATGATCGACAGACTTCCCGCTGCGAAGTTAAGCCAGACAAAATCACAGCCATCACTCGCAGAAATGAAGATTCGAAATGAGCATAAAAACAATTCAAACTAAATAGTATCTATTTACGGCATTAGACGTCGGTAAACAGTTGATGGAACCGGTCAACGGCCTCGTGCCAAATGTCGAGAACAATACTCCGTGAACGTTACAGAATTATTGTATCTCACAACATCGGCCGTATTGAGAGCCCCCTAATTGCCTCGTGCGGCCGTCATGATTGTTATTGCTCTCGACACAGTGAACAGGAAGAGAGCAGTAACAGTAACAAGCCGTGGTAGAAAGGTTGTCGTAACTATCGATTGGTAATGGGGAGGAATGAGAGGCATTGATAAACAAAGAGCGGCGAGAGAGAACGAGGAAGTGTTGCGGAACGTTGGCCGGGAGGCCGTGAACTTGACTGTGACAGCGGCGAGATCGAGCCCGGGGCGCAGGCCGCCGCGCGGAACCCACCGCCACCGCCTTGCCTTACACGACTACACATAAATTAATACTGAGCCGAAAGAAACCTATACTCAGGAATATGAAAAACTCTTGCTGACTTACACGAATTGCGATAAAAACAAAAAAATAGTTCTAGTGGATGCTTGGTACGAAATTTGTGTTAGGATATCTCGAGGAATTTCACGAGGCTCTTAATCCCACTAATATTATACCTAAATATCAATGTATGGATATTTGGATGTTTGTTGCTCAATCACGTCGTAACGTACGAACGGATCGAGCTGAAATTTAGAACACCGCCATCTCGCCTGATGTCAAGCGACGATGCGGTCTACGATGGAGCGTGTTTACCGTTTTAGAAAAATACCGATTCACTCTCGATTTGAAGATTGTAACCATCGGGGAAATCCCACTCAGGCAACGTATTCCACAGACGTTCTTATCACAAAAGTAGAGTCAAATCTCTTCGTTCGTGTCTTTGGAACATCAACCATGAAACGAAGTCGCTTTTTCGAGCTACGAGCATTCCGCTCGTCTATAATGGTGAATTTAATACCTATGGCTATATCGACTTAATACGTCTAATATAATTGTATGAAAATAGTATCAGCTTTTTTTTATGAAAAAAGCTTTCTTATTAAAAATCAGATGTCTAGATATAATCCGATATATTTGAAACGATCTGTTTACCAGCCAAATTAGCTAATGTGACTGTTCGCGTTTTATCTCAAGCGCTTCATCAAACCCGAACCTCATAATGACTGACTAAATTGACACTGGGATCATTAAAATACCTGAGATTTCCTCACGCTGAGTAATTTCGCACAAAAGGCCTTCGATCGTTTCGGTTTCCCAATTGGTTTGAAATTATCCAAACAAACGTCCCACGCGCTACCGGTTTATATTCCTGTCTATATGGACGTAATTATGACGGGTTTATATAATTTCGGGTACGCGGAAGTGATTTCTAATGAATGATTAGTCTCTCCCATTCTTGGTCCGTCAGCGTGCGATTTCACAACGTCCAGCAACTGTGCGGCGGCGTCGAGACGAGGACCGGATTGCCTCACACTCGCTACACGTGCTGTATAGACCAATCAACGTCCCAATTGACAATTCATTCTCTCCCTTACAAGCACCGCAACAAGGTCTTAATCCTACGCAGTAATCAGCAGTTGTTGCCTTTTGCCAGGATTGATGGCGGGCTACGAGGCCGAACACTCACGTAATTGGTAACGATTATTAACAGAATTTATATTCGATAAGTTGACAGATCGTCAGAGTCGAGGCCCAGGCTCGGATAAATTCAAGTCAAGCTACGACTGAATCTGAACGTGATATATTTATACAGTGGTGTCGATTGATTTACTTTAATTATATAGTACGCGCGGGAGATTAATGTATTCAGTTTACAGCCACCGTGGGAACAGCGTCAGTCTATAGCAGAATCAGCAACGAAGATAATTCGAACTTGACGACAAAAAAGTGAAATTGTTAATATTGACGTATGCTTTTATCTTAACATATCAAATTCTTTAACATAATTAAACATTACCGCAAATGGCGTAAAAGGCTTAATTAAGAATTATCTTTGACAGGTTTTGCAGTCATCTGATATTATAAAACGTCTCATTGAATTGACACTGTCGTAGATTTAGATAAAGTTTTGATAATTTTAAATAGTGATAACATCGAAAGTGGGAGTGATTGATCATTAATGAACAAATAAACAGATGAGCCACTTCATTACTTAGATAGATAGATAGATAGATAAACTCTTTATTGCACTTACATAACAAAGAAAAAAACAGAAAAAACTTGTATTAAAGTAGCAATTGGCGACCTTATCGCTGAGAGCGATTTCTTCCAGGCAACCGTAGGATGGTAAAAACATAAATAAATTAATAATGGAAGACGGGGAGTACAATTAGGAGTAGTAACAATTTAGAATAACTAGCAACTAATTTAAAATACAACAATATATATATATATATATATTACATATATCGATTTTACATCCTAATACACAAATAATTTTATAATAATAGACTAATAGATAATTAATTAATAATAACATGTTCAACAAATTAAAATATTTAAATATTAATAGATTACAATTTCATGGACTTTAAGGAGAATAATGATTTTAACTAGCTGATGACTGCAACAAGTAGAACTCTTTAACTTGGTTCTTAAAAACAGCAAGAGAAGGAGCTTGCCTAATGTTGACGGGCAAGGCATTCCACAACTGGACAGCTTGAAAAGCAAATGACTTGCCATAAAAAGTTTCGCTGCGCGCCGGCGGTGTTTCAAGGAACAAGTTATATTTTGACCTTAGCGGTAGACCATGTGCATTGCTCCAATACGTAAAAAGTTTTTTCAAATACCGCGGAAAAGAGGGGTTAAATAATACGCTATAGAGAAAATACAAAATATGAGCATTCCGACGAAAGCGAATGGGGAGCCACTTGAGCTGTATACGAAATTGAGATACATGATCATACTTGCGTAAACCAAATATAAATCTTATACAATAATTTTGGAGACGCTCAAGTTTATCTAGCTGATCTTCTTTGAGGTCAAGAAAGCAGACGTCTGCGTAGTCCAGGATGGGGAGAAGAAGAGATTGTGCAAGCGCAATTTTAGTAGTAGTAGGTAAAAAATTACGTAATCGTCTCAATGACCCGCCCGATGCAAACAGTTTACAGCTGATCGATTTTAGGTGTGATTCCCAGCTCAACGTGCGGTCAAAAATAACGCCAAGATTCTTAACTGATTCGCTATACGGTATAGTGACCCTATTAAAAACAATCTTAGGGATTGCGGACCAATCGACTCTAGCTATCATGTAAGCACTGCCGAGTATAATAACCTGGGTCTTGTTGGGGTTTACATCTAAGCCGAAGGAGTTACTCCAGTGTACAATCTGCTTAAGATCGGCATTTACGATGTCAATAGCCACACTTAAGTCAGTGAGTCGAGCTTGCGAGTAAATTTGGAGATCGTCTGCATAAAGGTGGTAGGAAGAAGTTAAACAGTGAGAAATGGAGTTGATAAAGATAGCAAATAGAAGTGGTGATAGCACGCCGCCTTGAGGGACTCCAGCATTTGTACTACACCAAGACGAAAAAATCTCGTCGAGGCGAATACGTTGTCGGCGTCCATACAAGTAACTGTGAAACCAATCGATCACCGATGGAGATATGTTAAGAGAACGCAATGTCGCCAGCAAGATATCGAAATCGACGACATTAAAGGCATTACTGAAATCTAACAGAGCTAGAACAGTAAGCCTGCCGTCGTCCATACCTTTGCGAATGTCGTCGGTGATCTTAACAAGAGCAGATACAGTGCTATGCCCGGGACGGAAACCGGATTGGAAAGGATTAAGAAGGTCTTGTCTGTTGAGAAATTGGTTAACTTGAGAGTGGACAAGACGCTCAAGGACTTTGGACAGAAAAGGAAGAATAGATATAGGACGATATTCGGAGAAGGAGGTAGGATTTGGTTTCTTTGGCAATGGAATGAGCTGTGCATCTTTCCAGATAGCTGGAAAAACACCACAAGCGATTGAGTTATTAAAGATGGAACATAAGACGGGAAGGATGGCGTCAAGAATGGGCAGTAGCATGTTGCGACTGATATTATCACCGCCAACAGCATTGGAGGAAATCGACATTACACTCTTCTTAACATCACCTTCAGTGAATCGATTAAACGTAAAAGGAGAATAATCAGGAGTTGGAAGAGCAGAAAGATAATTTATCGTAGTATTTTTTACAGCATTCGTCATAGTAGATGCAGAGGAAAAATGTAGGTTAAGAGCATTTATGTCTATTTTATTTGAAGTTAAATTTTGAGGTGATTTGCCAACTCCCATAGATTTGAGAAACTTCCAGACTTTACTTGGATTTTCATTAGTGACAGCTTTGTGGACATGTCGGCTTAGACATACTTAGTAAGGGCTCGGTAATAGGTGGCGTGTATAATCACCAGTTCACAAATAAGGCGCGTTGTGGACCGCATTGAGCCGGTCCCCCGCTTGCTCGGCTAATAGGCGCTCCGCGACCATTTTATTTTTCAGTTTTAGTTTTTATCGACACTAGTAACAGCACCTACGCAACAGTCTCACAACAATTTTTATAAAATATATTGTGTAGGGTATTAATTGAATAGGGTTGTGATAGTTGCATCCGAAGTTTTATTAGCGTGACGAGTTCCACGAACCAGATCAACTAGTCCAGGTAAATTAATAAAATAACTCGTTTAGAGATGGCAACGAGCAAAGGTAAGCGAACAGACAGAATTCATCGACATATCTATCGATCTTATCCTTAGGAGACAGGCGATCATAGCTCGTAAAAACTTGGCAATTATAGCGTAAATAGATGAAATATAACGAGTTGAGCGTATATTAAACCAGTTGAAAGAGACTCGACCTAGGCGGCACATGTAGATATAATATTAATTGGCAGCCCTGGACGGCACTATCCGGTGGCGGTTGATTGTACTCATCAAGGATATCTGCGCTCAAGGACGCACCCGACTGTTGGCGACTAGACGATCGTGCTCCTCGAACGCCTCTTATTATTTCTCCTCGGACACATCTTGTTTTTGTCTCGACTCATTTATATTCATGATACGTATCGTCGGTTATCTCTATAAATTAAAATATTTCCATTCGCCTATGATGGAAATCTAAACATCGAGTGAAATACTTCAGCGTCCGTTGGATCGAGCTAAATATATCGCGGTGTGACAGGCTATCTTCATTCATGAACTGTGGTTATGAAAAATACGTGCGTCATGGGCTTCTTAACTTTGACTGAGTGTCCATTTAAAAGTTTTATTGATTTCACGACTTTCAAAAGCAGATAAGATAATTTAATGTAATTACTTCGCCATGATCTTTTACTGCTTCGATAACTTTGTAGACACACAAAAGCAGATGACTCAGGAGATCAGTGAACAAGCGACCAATATCAGGCGTCTATCTCTACAATGATCGTCAAACGTTTAATTGGCGCCTTTATATAATGGCGTTATTGAATACAAACGAGCGAGCGAGCATCATCAGCTCATTGCTGCGGGCAATTTATTTAAAACAGTTTTTGTGGAATCAAATCCGACAAAAACTACAGTCTACGAGGGCACTCACCTCGATATTTTCGAATGTGCGAACCTCATTGTCTGAGCTACTATTTTTTGTGGCATATGGCTAGTTCATGGCAATTTGAGCAGATGGTAAATATACTGCCGCCGCCCGGTAGGTAACTATCGATACTTAAGGAAATCTTGGAATAAGGAATCGTTGGTAACAATTTTAAGAAATAAAAGACCAAAATTCACGAAATATAGTTCGCCTGCATAAAACGTACATGCTCATGGTATCGACGCATCAACAATGCAGTTTTTATTCATTGCGTCAAGGATGTATGCAAATACACATCACGTCAACAAAGCGTACTGCGGGCAGGCCAAAAAATAAAAAACAAAGATAACGCAAGGACAAAAAGGACTAAAGCTCAAGATGTAGGTATTGTGCCTACACCCAACTAAGGGACATGTTTCCATGAACTCAAAATATTAAAATTTCCATATTTGTTTAGGGTGATCAAAAGGCAAAAATAATAAAGAGACAATTTTTTATTTAATAGAATTGGAAAATGCTAGTAAGTTTGCAGCTATTTAAGGGCCAATTTGATAATTCGTATTTTTTTCCGTTTTTTGATTGCCGGTTATTCTACTTCGAAATAATAATGAGCTTCAAAGAAACATTACTGTATTCCGATTTGCAGGATAATGTATTCAGAGTAATTACAGGGCAAAGAGTTAATTCAGATATGTCCGGGGGAAGATTACAAGGCAGTGCTAGACAGCGATTTGAAAACATGTTCAGATAACTACATGTCACCGTACTATTATAGGCAAGCTTGTTGTTTACCATCAGGCGCATGTCTCGCTCGTCTAGTCATTCCAATAAAAAAAAGCAACCCAGACATTACACCAACGTAGTTATTTGACAAAATATACGTACAAGGAAAGTAGGGGCTTGAAATCCTTCAACCCATTACATACGTTTATTCCCTTGACTCGAATCCCCGGTGGACATCAATTTGCAAGTGGCGGTCAATGGAAAAGATTCGTACTTCAACGCTCGTTGGGCAAATAAGAGTAATTTGCTGTGCACTTGCTCACGACGAATAAATCTAACGAAAACCCACGCGCTTTGTCTTTACTTTTTATCAACGGTCACAGCAACGGTTTAGCTGTTTAGACTTTAGATACACACAGTGGGATGCCATATTTCTGAGTAAATATTTTCATCACTGTATTTTACTAATTATAAAAAAAACACAAAACTATAATGCTTAATTTAAATCAACAGACTGTATGTAGGGGCAGGGCTCTTGCAGGGTCCGCCGAAAAAGTACCACGTCCTTGTCGATTATTCTACCGCCGTAATATCGACTATATTACATAGATACAAAAAATGTATGTGTTCCTATCTACATAGGATTGTAGGCTTAGCGATAAATCATCACCCGTGGGTGACTAGAGCAGTATTAAGGAAAGTTTTTGACTCTTGTCATGTTCAAATAGCTGTTATGGTCAGACTTGTTGCATACCTTCAGGTGGATGTCTTACTCGTTCCATCATTCTAGAGAAAAAAAGACTAGCATCATTTTCAATAGCTTTATTCCACCCAATCTGCTGCGATAGCGTGGGAATTAAGCCCGAGTTCCTTGAAAGAATCAAGATTGCGGGGAAAACGTTAAGAAATTGAAACGACGAAATAACTGAAATTCTTTTTCTTTGTCTGTCTAACAATCTCTTCGTAAATAATAGTAACTAAAAATTGCATGATGGCCCCAAAATGATCGCAGAAGACATCTACACGTTTGTCGACTCAGATCAATGTCTCGCTATCTCTGCGCAAATAAGATACGAAGTTTTTTGACAATGAAATATGTTGATCTTGTAAACAGAAAAAGTACAAACACTGTTTCTGATTTTTTTTTTGTCAGTATAGAATGATGGGCCGTGCCTGATGGTAAGCAACACGCCTGCCCAAAACGGAACAATGTCACGCAGTTATTAGAACAAGCACTATTAGCACTGGACTGCGCTTGTCAACCAGAGACAAGATGATTCATCTTCATGCCCAGTAATTTGTCTGGAAACATTGGCGGTAAAATAAATGGCAAAGGTTGGACACTTCTCCAGGCGAACTCTGCAAAGAGTAGGTACTTACCACAAAAGAATAATAATAGAATTTGCGTATAACCAGTGAATCCGTCATGCCGTCTGAGAAGCCACAGGAAAGCAGTAACCGGAATACGTGGCATTTATCGCGTCGTTAACACCCGGGTAATAGTTTATTGGCGTACATCTGTTTACATTTAACACATATTTCGCTTTTAGATTTGCGCAACGTAAAAATCTCTCGAACACCTTTTTTGATGTTATTAATCTGACCGTTGAGCCATAAATCAAGAGTTCTTTTCTCATAAGGAATTATACTTGTTTATCGTAATGTGCCGCGCGTGATGCGGCGATTATACATTCAGGCTTTACACATCCTTTTAACCATTCCTTTTCTTTTTTTTTTCAGATTTAACCTTATCTTTTGCAACAGTATGTTTTGAGTATAGTGTGAGTCTGTGAGTGTCGATTATGAGGATCTATCAGAAAGTTAGATGAATACAAAACCCTGACTATTGCGCTCAGCGAGCAACACGGAAGGGAGTAGCCTTAGCTAAAAAATATTGTTCAAATCTTTCTGTCATTTCTTGCGGGAGGGGAAGTTGCACACTAGCACAAAGCCGCACTATTACATACAAAACATACCTGTACCGATCCATTGCCGATCATACTCACACAACCAAATCACTAACACATAAAAAATAAAGGACCATTCACAAATCTAGCCCCGCCCTCACGCCACAGTATATTATCAAACTCCATGGTCCACGCGGACTTGTACTTTGACAGAGGGGAAACGCTGTGTATGCCTACTCCCTTCCGTGTTGCTCGCTGATTGCGCTACAAATGGCATGTATGTTTCTATTTGGTAGATATATGTATGTTATATCCTTTCGTCTATGTTAATAAAATTTGACCTATTTAGAAGTTAATCTGAAAACGCCCCATTAACGATACGAAAATCGTTTCATTGAGCTAATATTTGTATCCTACTAATATTCTAAATGCGAATGTTTGTGGCGTCGGAACGACTGAACTAATCTGGTTGAAATTAAGAACACAGATAGTTTATAGACTGGAAAACACGTAGGTACTTTTCACCGTAGGAAAATTACAATAATGGGAATTACGCGGGTAAAACAGCGGGGCACAACTAGTGTATTACAAGTACTACTGCTGCTGCCTAACGCAGCCCTTAACGAACCTCAGTTCTTAAAGCAGCACTGTCGCAAATACCATACCACCCAACGGAACGAAATTTCTTATAGCTAACTACTATAACTCGTGCCAAGGTACCAATACACCAGTACGGTTTGTGTATTCAGTACCAATAAAATAACTAATATGTAGCTAAAATTTACGCGTTAAACATCTCGCTGTAGGTACGGCGTACACGTTACGTAGGAGTTTTATGTCGGCATTCGCTCCAGAGCTTCCTAGCAGTATTCGAGTTAATGACGCCACGAAAACATCCGAGCACTTATTAAAAGATCTGAAATGGCCTGTAACACAAACATGTGTAAGAATGCAATGGGAAGCTGAGTAATTTGCTTTAACAAATACAGGGCTAGCCAAAAAGTACCTAAGTACTATTTGCACCACTCGTACTATCTCATCTACTGGAATGATGTCTTTTCAGAATTTCAGACAAAAGCAAGTTTACTTACATTAAGTTTAAAAAAAAAGCCAACGCAATTTATTTCAAACGTTAGGTCACACGAATGTTTGGAAGTAAACCAAATACCCATTATACGTCTAAGGTTTCTACCGCAGCAAACAAAAGAGATAATAACTTTGAAATGGCTGAACCATTAGAACCATGGAGTACTGTTCGCACCTTTGGGATGGATCGGCTAAGTATCAGCTTGAGGCTCTGGAATCGATCGAGCGGCGGGCTAAAAGGCTCATAGGCAATAACACTCTTGTGCGAAAAAGACTGCAAACTCTTGAACATCGCCGAAAAATTGCTAGCTTATCGGTTTATTATCGGATACACTTCGGAGAGTGTGCATCTGATCTGCATGATCTAATACCACCTAGCCCTTTTTTCTATCGGACTTCTCGTAACTCGAAGAAGCGGCATCGTTTCATGGTTGATGTTCCAAAGACACGAACAAAGAGGTTTGACTCTACTTTTGTGATAAGAACGTCTCGACTGTGGAATGAGTTGCCTGAGTGGGTTTTTCCCAATGGTTATAATCTTGGTGTCTTCAAATCGAGAGTGAATCGGTTTCTTCTAGGTAAGCACGCTCCATCTTAGACCGCATCGTCGCTTAGCATCAGGCGAGATGGTGGTCAAGTGTAAACCTATAAATGTAAAAAAAAAAAAAAAAAAAAAAAAAAAACCAATTTTGATGAAAAATCGCTAAGAACACTCCAGACTAAATATTCACCTTTCAAACGAAAAACAAAATCAAAGCCTGTCTATCCGTTCGGGACCTACGAGGACACAGACAGACACGGCATATCATCAATCATAATTACACAGGTGATGTTAACGTATCATTTAGTTTTAAGAAAACTTTGAAACTCGTACGTCTCACTAGCAGCGCCCCGCAGTTTTGTCCGCGTAGTTCCCACTCCTGTTGTTTCCCGGAATAAAAAGGTAACCTATGTGTTTTCCAGACTATTTATTACCTGTGTTCCAAATTTCAGCCCGATCTGTGCATGCGTTACGACGTGATTGAGCAACAAACATTCAAACGTTGTTATTTATAATATTAATACGAACTAGTAGCATCTCGCGGTTTCATCCGCTTAGTTGTCAATGCTTCGCCAAGGTCGCCGTATGTATGTCAATCATTCCATGCTATTGGTACAGATCGGGGTTATAATAGCTTGGTACGGATCGGGGTTATAATAGCTTGGTCGAAACTTAACACACTATTTTACACCGCAATTTTTTTTTAATCTAGTGGTTGAACAACTGTATGCAGCTATCCTACTTATATATATTATAAATGCGAAAGTCCGTTTTTTTTGTTGCTCAATCACGTCAGAACGTCGGAACGAGTCGGGTTGAAATTTGGAACATAGGTTATAGTATGGAATAGCACATAAGTTTTTTATCATAGAAAAATAACGGGAACGAGAACTGTGCGGATAAAACCACGGGTCGTTAAGAACTATTTCTATATAAACAATAATCTTATATTATAATTCTCCGAATAATAATAGTTAATAATAATAGGTAGATATGTATAATGATTGGCCGCGCATGCTCTCTGAAAAATTAAATGATGTCATATTCGTCGCGTCTTGTCTGAGATCCACTGACTCGTGTAAATAACCTTCACGCGTAATGGCACATGTGCTCGAATATTAACAACGTTTTGACTTTGATCGTAATCCAATCTCGACAATGGAATAATTATATTTGGTTATTCTTAATGGTTCTTATTCTGTCTGCTTTTTTTTTAGAAACGACGTATCAGTGTCAACGTCGCTGTTGTTATTTAAATCATGTTTTGTTCTATTTTAACTAAGATTTTATTAATGCTTTTGTGAGTGCTGCTATTTAACTGTTTTTTTTATTGACAGGAATTAAACACAAAAATTTTATTCGAGGCTACCAAAGTATTTTTGACAAATTGTAAACGGGAATTTACTTATGGATTTCCCAACTTAACCTTTGACTTTATTCCATGATTATTGTAAGCTTGTTATATTCATTAAAACAGTTGGGATTACCAATGGGGAACTTTTGTTATCTATAAAATCTAACAAACAACGAAATATACCTAACCAAACCTAAAAATAATGTTACAGTAGATATAAAATATACGCTTATAATCTAAAAAAATTACTTGCGTGCATGAGTACAGTGGTATATGTAGGTATACATTATTTGCCATTACACTGAAACGTTTTTTGATTCAGAGCATGGACAATAAACAAACCGAAGAGACACGGATTGTGTACGGAATTATTCCTTAAACTAAAAAAAATAAAAAGTAGCCAAGTGCGAGCTGGACTCGCCCATGAAGGGTTCCGTTCCAGCAAGTAACATAATATACATAGTACACATAGTTCTTGTGTAGTTCGTTGTAACTTTGATCGAAGTTTTAATAATAGCGTATTTATGACGTACTAAAAAAACTACTCATCAGATCGAGTTCAAACTAATTTTCGTTGGTAGTTTTCATGGTAATGTACATCATATATTTTTTTTAGTTTTTTCATTCTCTTACTTTAGAAGTTAGAGGGGGGGGACACACATTTTACCACTTTGGAAGCGTCTCTCGCGCAAGTTATTCAGTGTAGACAAAAATTATATTAGAAACCTCAACATAATTTTTTAAGACCTATCGATAGACACCCCACACGTGTCGGTTTGATGAAAAAAAAATTTTTGAGCTTCAGTTCTCAGTATGGGGGGCACCCCTAATTTTTGTTTTTTTAAAAAACTTTTGTAAAAATCTAAATGCGGTTCACAGAATACATTACCAAGAAAACTACTTACCAAGTTTCAACAGTGTAGTTCTCATAGTTTCGGCAAAAAGTGGCTGTGACATACGGACGGACAGACAGACAGACAGACAGACAGACAGACAGACAGACAGACAGACAGACATGACGAATCTATAAGGGTTCCGTTTTTACGTTTTACGGAACCCTAAAAAACAACAAAACGAACGACAAACAAAAATAAAATTAATCCGACGGTTGTTCACTTCATAATAATATTTAAATTGCCTATATATAGCTGATTTCGAATAAGTATATCACTACTGATTTCTAAACTTTGAACTAAAGCGCAGAAGGCACAGAGGACCTTGTTGAGCTAAACGTACACATACGTAGAGAGTAGAAAGCATACTCAAAACGTACCAAAAACGACTAGCTTGACGTAGTCTGAGCGGTCTCTACAATAAAACAAAATAATACGAATATACAGATTCTAGGCCACGCTCAAGTACAGAATAGATGACGGAGCCGTAATATCTTCCTGGACCGCATGTGTACAAGCAATTCGCGAGTTATCAAATGAAGAAACCGCAACACTGATGCAAGACGAGGCGGGCGCAAATGTTTATGACATGGAACATGCGCAGGCGCATAACTACTCGCTTTAATTTATACAACGCCACATTTGAGAAACATTAGGTTTCTTATCGATTTCTATTCGAAAGATGTTAAATCGATAAGAAATAAAATAAAGAAATATGTATGTGATGTGTTTGAAAGTACCTACACATTTTATTTATAGGAAAATATGACAAAAAACTTAAATTAAATTCGAAGTTTGAAAGCTTTTCAAAATGCTTTATATATTTAAGTAATTTAGATTATAAGAATAATAATTTCTCATAAAAAAACGAAACAACTGATTTAAATTGACTTCACACAATTCACTAATTTTAACAGAATTAATAATATCAACGTCCATATTTTTATAGATATTACAAAAAACAGCTTGACCGATGTATCTATATGTACTTCCGATGTATCTTCTATATCTATATGTACTTATGATTACAAACGTTAAAAAAAATACAGTGTAAAGTTGAGAACCTCAAATGATATATTTCATCACCAACAATACACAATAATATTCAAATCGCATCCTTTTTTGAAGTGTGCCATAAGAATCGAATGATAAAATTAAGAAATGAAGACACTTGTACGAGGTCGTTTTAGTTTGAATATGGTCAAATTGGTTATTCACTTTATTCAAGTCATTGTGGAGTGGATCAAAAAATATAACATCCCTGCGTGGGCGCTGCGAGCTCCACGGCTCGTCAGAGAATTAAGTAATTGAACCAATCAAAGTTTATTATAGAATCTATTACGGGCGAGATATGGACTTGTCCAAATATCGTATTACGGTACATTATTTGTTATAATTTCCATTAGTTCTATCTTGATATTGTGACCATGGGATGATAAAATAAGTATTTACATAAGTAACTGGCTTTATATCTCTACTGCTAAGATTAGGGGGCGATCCCTCATAAGAAGCGGGTTGCCTGGAAACGCATGTCTCTAGACTGGTTTCCTCACTATGTTTTAATTTACTTTCATGTGTACACGTTCAACAAAATATGACTAAGACTGTCCTTTGAATTTAACTTTTAAATCGATATTTGATCTTCCTACATCGTAGTAGAATTGTTATTTCTTTTTTTGGTTTTGGTTTTTATTCAATTTATATAGTAAAAACTCACGAAAAAAATCAATTACCAATAAATAATTACCGATCCAACCGATTTTAAAAACAAGAAGTCTAAACAAAAATGACAATCGTGTGTTTTCGTGGAGCAATTTTATTCACGTTATAAGCTAGTTATAGCTAATTAACTAGTAGACGACTATTCGAGAATGTAAAATGAAGGATAAACGGATCCAACATCAAACATCAACAACAACATACTGAATAGAAGTGTACCGAGGACATCGTCGGCTAGATATTCAACACGCGACAGCAAAAAACTACATGATATCTTTTAATTTATGCAAAATGTGAATAAAACAATGTAAATCGACAGGTATATTTACAGACATTCATGAGATGTGATGTCACTCATACGGCTCGAGTCGCCTTTGTGTATGTAGGTGCACAAGTGTTAAAATCCAGTGCCGAAATAAAAACATGACACTGTTTACGAGCTTCAACGGAAATCTTTTTGCAAAACATATTTGGAACGAATATGAAATATAATGGAGATACAGGAAAACTGATAAGGAGGTTGAGATACGTATCGCAATTTTGGATCTTATTAAGATATATTTATGCGATAAAGTCATAAATCTTCGCGTCATTCCATTTACAGTGGTCTCAGATTGACCTGGGGGATCCGCTTTAGGTAAACTCCTTTTCCGTTCGGTTACTGCGTGCATACATTTATTTTCTCGTTTCAGTCATATCTACATTTGCAGTCCTGATACGTACCTACTTACATATATTTTAACTAAAAATTGCCCCTTTTTTTTATTATCGAATCGTGAAATCGTAGGTTCAGAGTTCAGACACACCTGCACTTCTGAGTATTTTTCGTTAAGATGTGCGTAAATTGGTTGTCACCAATGGCTTTAACGGTCAAGGAAAACACCGAGAGGAAATCGACGTGATCCAAGAAAGACATTCTTCGAGGATATGTGGATATATTATGACATCTGCCAACCAGCACATGGTCAGCTTGGTGGACTATGGCCTTGACTCTATCCTTGTGAGACAAGGCCCAGAGTCCCAGCAGTGGGAACATATTGTGATTTTGCTATTTTTTTATTATATTTTAGACAGCCTTATCAATATGTGTACAAAATGTTTGTTTCAGTCACATGTGCTAATTTCAGTCATCTTCATTAGTACAAAAGTAGATTATAATAATGTAAACACTTCACTATTTTAATTACGATCAAGACTATTATTACATTACCTCGGCCTCGAAAATAATAGTTTTTATCGTGTTTTTTTTTTAAAGAGTGACGAGACGTGCAGTGAATGTGCATGATGTTAAGCAACATGCCTGCCACATAACACCACAGTGACACGCAGCTATTGGAACGTAAAGAGTCCAAATCATTACCTATCACTGCACTGCGCTCGTCACCCATTGATTGAGTCTTGTTAAGTGTTTTTATTATGTGTTCAAATCGCGAAAGTTTAAAAACAATAGATTATATTCCTATGACGAGAATAGGTTGTCGTCATAATAAATTGTACCTCAACAAGTATTTATTTACATTTTCCGTTGCGTTCAGTTTCTTCCTTCCTCATAAATTTCCTTTAGCGCTGTTATGCAAAAGTATATAAATAAATAAAACACACAATTTTTATCAATTTAATTGTAAAATGTACCTTGCAATAATGTATATTCATTTTATCTTGTACTGTTAATGAAAATACATTTGTAATTAACACAGTTGACTGTAGTATTAATGTCTTATAATGTAGGTACTAACAATAAACATTGATGACAGGACAACATACCGCATCGGAATACCAAACAATTAAATGTAAATAATGACATAAAAATGTTAAAAAACTCGTAAGGCCGTATTTTGCAGATGGCTTATCCTTAAGAGAAAACTATTGTAATAGCATAAGCATCCCACTAAATGTTCCCATTGCAGGGACTCGGGGCCTTCTCCCGCAAAGGAGAGAGTCAAGGTCACAATCCACCACGCTGGCACAGTGCGGGTGGTGGATGACGCATGCCCTCGAAACATTCTAGGAAAATGTCGGTTTCCTCACGATGATTTCCTTTACCGTGGATAATTTCCATTCCTTTTCCTATTAGTGGCACTACGCACATGACTTTGAAAATACAGTGGTGCGCGTGGGATACTAACCAGGGGCTCCGGATCGGCAATAGGCTACAATCCTCAAAAAAACTAAGTAGCCCGTAAAGCTTTGGTCTGGTGATCATGACGCACAACGCTGCGGTATGCGGTATGCGTTGCCGGACACTCAATCATATGAAAAACGTCGAGAATGGTCTCGTGTTCCGTCGCAGTATGCGTCAGCGGCGAGGGGCAAGCGCGGTGAAGTGGGGAGGTGTACTCCCGCACAACGCGGCGTCATTCTCGGTTCAACGCTGCGGTGTGCGGTGTGCGTCACGGGTCAATATGGAATTTTTTGAAGGCAATTAGGTAGCTGCGGCAAAATCAAATGACCACCTCTCCGTAGGGATGCTAAATGCTGCGTCGTGACGCTGCGTTGTGGCGCATACCGCAGCGTTGTGCGTCATGATCACCAGACCAAAGCTTTAGATTGCCAAAAAATATTGTACACGTATTTTTTCTTTTGTTTCACAAACAAAAAATGACGAAGATACAGCGCTTCGAAGTTTCGTGTGACGTCACTTGTGAGTACGATTTTTACTCACGAGTGACGTCGCGACCTCTCAAAGTTTGATGGTCTATAAGTCTATATCTTTGACGATTTTTAATACTATGAAAAAACAAAAAATACGTGTCCAATATTTTTCCATGATCTAGCTGACAGAATTATTAGGATGGTGTATTTTTGACCCAGTCCGGTACCCTATTGCCGTTCTCCCGACTAGGCCAGCGGTAACTCAGACCAACCCAGACCAACCGTAAGTTATGTAATAATCACTAATATACTAGTGCTTATGCCTACCTATAGACGGTAATTTCGTTTGTCACGGACGAAGTAGCCGCATTATTCATGGTCATCTAGAGTATTTTCTGGGTTTGAAACATCTAATTATGTAAGAAACTGGTTTGTTCTCCACATTTTACATAGCGTATTCGCACAACTACCGAATCCAATTATTTGCTTTCGCGCGTTTCATATACAATAAATAATGTCTTACGTTTATTTAATAAGACGCGAAACTATGCGCGTTTAGTACTAGGAGCCGTGTTTGCCGGCCATACAATTAAATCCTGGACTCGTTTTAATAAATATTGATTATTATTTGACACGTAATGAGTATAAACCGCCTTGGACGATGTTAACTCTCATTTATATGTTAATAAACATTGCTTTTCTATTTACCATTAAACTGCCTACCTACTCAATAACGGAACTGTGATAAGCAACGCGAGGAAATTGTAATTGCAAGAAAGTTTATTGCGCACTGACTGCTCTAGGGTTTCTTCAAAAGGTTGTATTCAGGTTGTTTTATTTGCCATATATTTGTTGGAATGATTAGTAAATATTTGTTATTCTATACAGTAGCACAGCTTACAGCCTTTCTTTTGTATTAGCTACAGCACTAAACAGTGCTGTATCTAATACTAGTATAAATAATACTGACCACCCATAAAAACAGGCATTTTATTTTATAACATGTTCGTTTGTTTTGAGAATAATATCAAAGAGCGTTCACAGTTTCATGCACGTATTCGTGCAAGCGCGCTGTTGTACGATGAAACACACAAACGTATAATGCATATGATTGCACATTTTTTTTAATGTTAGGTTTGCACTTGACCGCCATCTTGCCTGATGTTAAGCGACGATGCAGTATACGATGGAGCGTGCCTATAAGAAACCGATTTTGGCTCTCGATATAAAGAAAGCAAGATTGCAACAATCAGGATAAAGCTACTCAGGCAACACACTCAATAGCCTAGACGTTCTCATCATAAAAGTGACGCTAAACCATCAGTTGATATTTTTTAACCGTCTAATTTGCATTTTTTAATAAATCAAAGTCAGTGACAATGTTCAAATATGAATTTTCAAGAAAATATTCAGGAAACAGCCACAATTACTTTACAAAGCTAATGTCCTGATTCTCGTCATATTTCTAGGAAAACGTCGGCCGACGCCGGGAGCGGCGGTCCTCCAGATGACACGATAGAGAGACTTCCTTATCCGTCGCGATGCAATCGCTTGGTTTGCATTCAAACTCATTTCAATAACTTAATATGTATCGCTAAAGAAACGGTCAAGGGCACTCACAGCTCACAGCTTGCAAATGTTTTAACTCTTTCAGGTTGGGTGGTTAGTTTTCAAACCACCTATTTTTAGCTATTTAAAATTTAGTTTCACACTATCTATCGACAATGTGCTAAACTATGTTATTTTTCAAGTTGTTGTTGACTGTGTGTTGACATATTTTGATGCAAATGCGCGTCGGTTAATTTTATACAAATATTTGAAAAAGCCGTCAGTGCGTATTTCGTAACGGAGAATTTCAAAATTTAATAACAAAGGTAAGAATATTTATTATATTATAATTTCTGTATTATTGTATTACTAAGTATTGGATTAGTTGATATTTGATACAATATATAGGTTTCCGTTTTTACATTTTTATAAATAACGTTAATAATAAGGTGGTTAGTTCTCTAACCACCGTGACTGTAGTAGGTTTTGTTTTATCCATTTCGTATACATATTTACAGAATACTGCGTGTGATGAATGAAAGTGAAATTCAAGACGTTCTTATAGAAAATATTCCTTCAGATAATGAAATTGTGTGTAGTGTGGAACCAGATGAAGAATATAATGATGGACCGGAAACTGAGATGGTGCTCGTCGATTACCCCCACAGCAGCACGGTTTGAAGAGGAAATTGATTCCGAACTTTGTCAGAATTTGCCAGCACTTCAGATAATCACATACCTACTACGAGCGCTTCAGCATCATCAAACCAAACAGTTGTGACGGAACCAAAGTGGAAGAAACACTTCAGAATGGAAGAACTGAGTGAGTAGACAGGAGGTGGAGGTATACCACAAGAAAATTGCATAAATGGTGGCATCGCATTTTTTTCATTTGTTGAACTGCGCTGTCATAAACTCCTTTTTATTATATCCAGAACTCCAGAAAGAACGGCATCCCGAGTGGGATAAATTAGACACAAAAGACTTTCGCAGAAGTGTGTATCAAGGAACCTTAGCGCCAGCTCAAGCAAAAAAACGCAACTCCAGCTCTAAACGTTCCAGTTCTGCATCGTCTTCACCATTGCTGGTCTTGATGAAACTCCATAAGCTAACAGTACCTATACAATTACGAATGGAGAGCAATATGCATCAGCCAGTGCGAATTACTTCACGAAAATGCGCCAAATGGAGCACTAAAATAGATCAAGCACGAACTGTATGGCAATGCAGTACTTGTAAAGTCCCTCTATGTATCCGCAAGATAAAACATGCTTTTAGATAATCATAAAAAATATAATTTATAATTAAGTTACGAATGTTAGCATATTTTATTTTGATTATTGTTCATACCTACCGTCATGGTAGTTAGTAAACTAACCACTTTATTCCTCGAAAGCCTTATGTAGGATTTCAGTAAAATATTTTTTTTCTTTATAATTAAACAGTAATAAAACCAAATACGCGTTTGTTTTATTTATGAAGGACATAAATAAAAACTGTGGCTGAAAGAGTTAAGAGATAAATTATTATACTTGTGATGAAATATTATTCATTAAAGTTAAAGTAATATTCTGTGAAACAAAATCATGTCTTAAAAGTCTGTTTAAAAAGTCTGTCTTGTTTAAAAGTCTTTGCAGAACTTCATGTAACGTCAGCAGTCTTGTTTGACACTTTCTGTTTCATTTATTCATAGTTATGTATGTACGAACGTATAAGCCAGACATTAATCTATGTGGCGTTTGGATTGGAATTCCTTATAGTGTTGTCCCGGGTTCCCGCAAGGTTCAGATCGTGACTCCGCCTCGCGTCGGCGCAATTTGCTTACCCATACGGTGTCGGAGCGCCCGCGCGCCGCTCTAACTACGTGTAAAATATTACCGCGCTCGTCACTGCTGCACCGAATCGGGACTCCACGTCAAAAGTCACACAACTCCCAAGATTAATTGAGCCCGATAACCGCTGCACGATTAAGGTCGACGACATTGCGAGCTTTAAGCCTCATTTGCGGAACGTTGCATACTTTTCCATAACGCCCGACGAGAGTCGACTGAGTTTGTACGCCTCGCAAAATATAATAAAAATGAGTAATACAAACAATCCGAGGCAGTAACGTAATAAAAGCTATGGTAAAATAATCGTTCATACGATTCCCATAAACGCGTGGAGAATCAGCGGGATCGAGTTGTGCGCGTGACCTCAAGCCGGGGGTGTAACGAGTCGGGCGGCGCGAGAGGACCGCACTCGATTAGAACAATAGCAGCGAGCAGAAGCATGCGATCATAAACTTACACTTGCAATCAGCGCGAAGCCTTACGAATGCCCGACCTGCCCCAACGTGGCGTGCCGACCACACCACCGGGTTGTAGGCTTTCACCGGCCGCCGGTTTCTATTTGCCCGCTCAAATTGATTCAAATGTAGGTGACTGCCGCACGATCGAACCTTGTGAGGCCCAGTCCACCTAGTTTTCAACTTTTCTAGATTCAAAATAGCACGGTTTCAGTCAAAAATATTTGGCAACCGGCCGAAGTTTCAAGGAATTTTACATTATGTATACATAGTTTTACATAAATATTAGGCGTGTCGATGTTGAACGCGAGCACCGAATGAGCCAATCACAACGGTGCAGTTAGTCAGTGAAGACCACACAATTCTGCGTATGCGTGCCAAATTTCTGTTGACGTGCGTAAATGACCCAATTTTTAGTTCAAACATTAGGCATATTCGAACATGTGTCCACGAAAAGATATTGCAAACTGCTCGACTAGTAGCATAGCTATTCTTTTCGTCGGAGAGTGAATCCCTAAAAGTCATAAACGATAGAACAGTAGATGTAGCATCACGGAGGAGTTCCCACGCGCGGGAGTCCTCACACGGATACGTCGGTTCCGATCACCGCCCCCGCTAATTGACTTACTGCCACAAACGAAATAATACGAACCACTCACTGAAACAGACCTTATTTAAATTACTTCGGCTTATTCCTCGAATGAATAATAGGACTTTGCATCGTGCTACAGGTTATTCAAAGTATTTCAGCCGTTTAACTATTACTTTAGCCGATGTAGAACCTAATCTTTCATTCTTTTGATACTGTATGTATCATGCTGCTGTTCTTGGTTTGTACGGATAAATTCAGTACGACTTACGACGTTAGTTGTTGGATTGATAAGCATTATGATCTCATTTAATATGTTTAGCTACTTGTGGCCGATGCGATGGACGGAATAGTATGTGAACAGGCAGATGTATATTTATGCACTCATCAAGGAATTCCCACATATTCCATTTACAAAAGTAGAAATTTCTCGAAACACACGATATTTTCTCGTAACAGAGCTACCCATGTTTAAATAAAACGTCGGTTTGGACAAAGCCACGGTCGAAGTGAGGCCAAGGACGCCACGCCGGTGAGAGCATCTGCCCCACACCGATACCGATCACAGCCGACACATATTAAACTAATGTTTATTAATGTACCGGCAACGCTGGGGTGTAAGTTAATTAGCTACTACAGCTCATAATTAAATCAACTCGTGTTAAGCCGAGTGTATGATCAACAGCACAAGCGGGATCGACACGGAGTAGCATGAGAACGGATGAGTATTAACTGTTTTATCATAACGGTATTATCATCCAATAACTACTACTGTATTGCGTTGAAACGCACACCATATGGAAATATATAAAAATCAACTCAATTCAAATAATTACAAAGCCGACATAAGTATTAAGGTCATATGTATGTCACAGACAAGAATTCTTGAAACTGCTGGATAAACTAGTGATTTTATAGATTCAAGTGTTAATTCCTACGGTTTAATCATAAATCATGGGCATGTGGGATTGACGATGATTGACAATATTTTCAAGACCAGACCAAAATATTGAAGTTAAATCGACGCAAAACATGAAATATGGAACAAGAATGTCAAGAACAGGACGTGTTAAAAAATAAACAGGATTGTTCCTCTAATCATAAGTAACGAGACAGCAGCAATCGGCAAATAGCCGCGTGGGCGAATATCCGATCTTATCTACTCCGAATGCCCTTAGCGAGACTCGACGCACTAACAGCAGACTGACCTGGCCAAATTAATGTCACTCAGATAATGGAATGCAATGTAAACAAACATATGACTAATTACTTACAACGTACTTCAATAAAGATAAAAATAATCTTTCGTTTAATAACCGTATACAGTGAATGAGAAAATCGTATGCGATACAGCTGCTTTATGCTCACCTATAAATACTGAAATTCTCGATCGTTAACGTGCAATAAATAGCTCGTAAAGTTCAAGCTTAAGGTCTGCAGACGAGTGGCATTATGAACAATTGAGCGTTACCGCTGAATTAACGCGAGGAAACGATCGGAATGCTCGACACATCGAAAAATAAAAAGGGTATATCAGAAACCCGACTTCCCTGTTGGCGAGGGCAGATTTTAAACGCATAAAAATACCGCAGAATAATGCATAAAATAAGAGCTCGTCTGAGAAGTAAACAGTGGTCAATTACGGTGGTAGCGCCCGGCTTTGTGGCGCGTTCAGAAACAATCGAAGCGGTGCGATGGGCGAGATACAGGCCCGTAATAACTCTAATGGCGAGATAAGGCCGCCACCGCCGCGAATACACTGGAACCGGTGCACGGGCCAGCTCTAACAGAGTGCGTACATCGCATTCAGATGCGGTATCGCAGCGAGCCCTATTAATTGAACGAATTATCCTTTACAAATAGAACTGCATTGAGACGATACAGAATGCCGCATACAGATTCCCGTGCCGTGTAAGCACCGGTTTGACAATCAATAGTATCTTATGCGATGATGACTGGTTTGAGTGAAGCTCGTTTCCTACCTCGGTGTACTGCGGCGGGACGCGGCCTCGGGACCAGTTTACGCCGACAACCATGTAAACGATTTATTCCCGACTCTCGTTTTGCATTACCCGATCAGAAGCCAGGGTTGAATGCCGTCTAACTCACTAACAAATTTTAAATCTATCTAGGAATACTTAGCGAGAGGTCAAAGCTCCTTTAACTGGTATTAATAATAACACATTGTTAAATCTAAATCTATCTCGCTGGCTGTTTGTGTTAGTAACATAAACGTTAATTGACGTAATGAACATTATCGAAACCAATTTACAGTTAGGTAATTGCGATGAGGAAAATATAGGCCCAGAGACTGCGGGTTTCTATTGATAAATGTCAGTGTGTAGGTATCGAGTAACAAGATAACTTTACAATAGTGCTGCTGACTGTAGTAAATTAAAAACGTATTATCGTAATAAAATACGACAATTTGTAAATCAAATATCAACAAATTGTAAGATTCAAAGAGTTCAAGATGTAGATAGCACAGCCCTGTTAAATAGTGTAGTTGTCGTAGGGGCTTTATTAAACAACTCTAAGATGGCCGTTGGACCGGATTATCCCTGTTCCCTGTATACCTTTCTCACTGCGTCAATAAGCAATGATTTATATTTAACGGTTATGATACCCATGCCATAAACTCAAGTCACTTTCTCAAATGCTTTACACTGCACAAAATCATACAAATTCACGTAACACTTAATAAAATACGCACAAATAGAAATTCTTATTCAATTAATTTTTATCGGTTATTATACATTTTGTCAGATAAAATATTAAACTCGTATTAATTGGATGGATGTGAAATATTTAGAGATAATTAATACCTATCGTTATATTACCAAAAACTAATTAAATCTCGTTTAATAACATGTTTTATAACGTTCAGACGAGTGGAGATTTACAACGATGTACGTGGATAGAGTCAGTGTACCGACAAAGCAGACTGGTGTGCGCCACCAGTTACGGCCTGTGACGAAAAAATTGAACTTAGTATATTTACAAAACAGCTTTTGTCTAACCTAACGCAATGCATGGATCGAATCGAATGATCTAGAATAGACGATGATATAGACTTTTGATAATGAACTGTATGACGGTTGTGGCAACGTCGCTAATAGTTTGAAGGTCCTTTCGACTACAGGACAAGTCGTTCGGTGCACTGCCACACATTATTAAATACATTGTAGATATTCCCGAAAACGGATACCCGGCGAGTTGTTGCCTTTTTTACATTTCTAGGTATACACTGAACTGCCATATCGCCTGATGTCAACTGACGATGCGAACTACCATGGAGCGTGCTTACCTAGAAGAAACCGATTCGCTCTCGATTTGAAGATTGTAACTATCAGGACAAACCCACTCAGGCGACACATTATACTTTTATCAGACGTACCTTAGAGTGGAATAAGTTGCCGGCCTCATTGTTGCCTGAGCGAACAGAGTGAATAGGCATTTTCTACCACACAGTGACTTACATCAGGCGAGTTGATGGTCAAACGAGAATATAAGCGCAATAAATAAAACTTTCTGGATTTGTCCTTCCGGATAGAGCGAAATTATTATTTACGGATACATTACATATATGCGGGTAGTTTCAGCAACTTTGTATTTACAATGTAGCTTAAACTATGACTATGAGTACAAGTTGGGTCCGTATCCGAGCCCGTAGTAAATACGTTTTAATATGCAACCGCTTGCAAGGTGAGTGACATCTCAATAGTCTACGACGTCTAAAGTCTTTCAAATTGAAATAAAAAATATGAGTACATATTTTTATTTTGTAAAACGATTTCTATGAAGAATAGAATAGGATGCTATGAAGAAAAGTATGAATCTTTGCAATAGTGGCTCCTCACATGAAGACGGTCGTGAGAAGAGTCTCGGTCTCTAAAGACTTCCGTTTCGCAGCGGCCGCCGACAAAGCAGGTGAATTCGAAAACAACCGATCCATATCTCATGAAACGCTATAACTGAATGTGATGAAATATAGTAGTGACGATGGAATCCTGACATTGATGGATAGTTAAACTAATTAATATTCATGTATTCTGCTTTACAATGAGACTGTGGAGATACTAAGGAATTTGTGAAAACTGAAAACAAAATTAGTATTTTTTGTTCTATAAAGACTGCTGTGGTTTTTAGAAACACATTTGTATTAAAATTTTCGAGAACCTTATTTGCATAATTAAATGTTCTATTTAGACTTAGCAATGTCTTTCTTTGAAAATATTTTGTTTGGCTGTGATGAAATAATTTAACAGTTTTCTACATCTGTTTCTAATTACGGGATGTCGGGACCTTACGTTACATGGTGGAAGTTTCCGATATTTCGATGTCGAAAAAACATATTTATTCATCACACAAACGTTTGTCTTCGATGGGAATCAAACCCGCGACCTATGTCTCAGTGAACAGGCTCACTAACAAATGAGTCACTAGGCCAGTGAAACGTAACACTCAATAATACTTTTTCTTTCAATCACTACAGTTTTACTTCTCGAAACATGTTCACAAGATATGAATCGGTCCCTTCACGAACATCTTCATGTCATTTTAACGAGTCTTTAATATTGAGCAAACAAAGACATTAAAGTGGTCATACTAAATATTTAATTGGCACAAGGGGACAAGTCCGATTGAATGCGTTTATTAATAAATACTCGTAATGCAGCGACAAGCCTGCGAGGGTCGCACTCTTCATAAAGAGAACGATTCAGCGCACACCGATGATTACTGTTCATTGATTTCACTTAATCATACGTATTTAAATCAATAAGAAGAGATACTTACATTATTTTTCTCTTAAAAACAAACATTCACTCTCCACAAAATTTCATCAATTTTGTGCAAACAACTAAAGACACTGGTTCAATGATACAGAGAGGTTTCGGAGTAAACGAAAATATCATCGATGTATACAAATTTTAGATTTATCAAAAACCGCTAAACCGAATTTGATAAAATTAAAATGGGATCATAGTTCAGAGATGGTCCCATACATAGATGAAAAATTTTTTTGCTACGCAAAAAGATCAACAAAGCGAGTGAGCGAGAAATCATTTTCAAGTGGAAATCGCTCGAGAGAAGAAGAGAAAGTGAATGAAGTAACGTCATTACAATATTTTAGTATACCCGAACGTAACAGTCTGATTTCGTCGCCGTGAAAATCGTGTATTTTTTAATTAATCCTTGGATTTCAGACGATTTTATTAAATTATTTATATTATGGCATGTTCTGTACGTGAATGTGATACAAGACGATATTATAATCCGAATCATTACACTAGTCACCAACACATGATAATAATATGATTTTTTATCAGGTCTCCGAGCAGCCCTTGTGTGTCTTTTACATTTGACGTCTTTGGTCCCATATTAATTTTATCGAAATCGGAGTGACAGTTTTTGAAATAAGAACAAAAAAACTAAACATGACTTTCATCTATTTTGACGATATAGTGATAGATTCTTATCAAATTTGGTCGAGTGTGTGAATTTAATTTTAAATTGAAGTCGGTTTTTCTTTTTTCGAAGAAAATAAATTATGATTTTTAAACCTACTAAGCCTAACACATCAGAGGTACCTGAGGTAATCCGTCCAAAGAACTACAGTCACCGACATATCTCATTGCATTAGCAACCTGAAGAGGCACTAGCAAAAGCAAAGTTAAATTGATTTCTTAAAGAATAAGAGAATTTATTTTTATAGGTCGTATTATAATACTTTACATACATATATTGCACATTATAATCAATGATATCAAGTACCTATTGTACAACGCTGATTGGTTCGTTTTACATATTTTTTCTTAGATGTTATTGTTATGCCATTCTACTTCAGATTACATTTCTCAGATATTAAATTGGCATATACATTGGTGTATAAGAAAATAATATAGCTTATTGAATATTCCAAACATACACACTCTAATAGAATAGGCGATATACATATTTATAAAGAAACATAAGAATTCGAATTTAACTTTTTTATTTTTCAACTCTTTCAACAAATCCATAATTTTGCATAAAATTCAGCGTGAGACCACGTCCTCGTATGCACTGAAATTACAAAGAAAAGAAAAAACGCCTTCTTTCCGAGTGGAATGAGTTCTATTCTTGCCAAGAGACATAAAAGATTTTCGCAATTACGAAAAGATTTAGGAATATAGTTCTGTAACTTACTTGGACGACGAAGGAAAAGAGTGTTACAAATTTCTAGATGGTGAAGTTTCAAAACTCTACGACTAACTAAAAGACACCAACTTATGTATGACATGAGTATTTTATTAAGGGATGCAATGCTATAGGTATTTATCAAGCAAACATATATGGCGGTCGATGCATGCATACTACAGAACGCCCAGTGGTTTCTGTTGTATCCAGCATAAGTGTTAAACGTTTCAACTTAGTCCATGGTTTCCGAGTAACTTCGAATCACTTCGAAAGGTAAATACGATAGATTCATCGATATGCTAGACAGCAGTGGTGGAAAGTGAAGTGGGAAGCCAATCCTTATACATAGACTCGAGCCAACCGGTCTAAGCAGGACCAGCAAATCAATGCCACGTATAATGAGATCGAGTTTAGCAAAACGAGTGGTTTCCTGCGGGTGCGCTTCGATTAAACAACCGAACTCTCGACACATGGAATTGCTAACATGACCATTCAATTTTGGACCGAGCGGGACAACTAACTATAAAATAGAATTTCTGTTGTTTGTTTATTTATGATCGAGACAGTTTTTAATTGTAATTCACCGGATGCTACTGTTTTTTTTTTGTATATTTTGTATGAAATTTAACGCCTTTAGAAAAATCTACTATTACTACTATTATTTTAAATGCGAAAGTTTGGATGTTTGTTGCTCAATCACGACGGAACGGCTGAACGGATCGGGTCGACATTTGTAATCAAAGATGCGGGAAAATCACGGAAACGGGAACTACGCGAGGAAACCTGCGGGTCGCTGCTAGTGCATAATACATTGGGCGACTTTTTCGTGGTTCTGGATCCAATTTGGCTTCAAGCGAAGTAGTTTATAAATTAAGAAGATAATATATTATTCCTCTGATTACGTAATACTAGAAGGATTAATTATCAGCTCCTGCTGAACGTAGGCATACCACCCGTACGATCCTAGGCCTTTTGTTCCAACTGCCTTGCTACCTTCCGTACCTAAATGCCGATTCATAGTCTCTATTGTAGAACTCGTCTAACCTACCTGTTATCCCCATTTACCCCCTTCTAAATTATATAAGTATGTACTCGTAGGTAAAACTATTATTTTTAGTATTTGCGAAAAGGGGGCAATTTTATCTTATAGCTTTAAGCCTGTAACTCTTAAAGCTGAACTGTCCCGTCCAAAATGGACGTATGGTTACGTTAACCATTGCGCACTTTTTGCGGATATCACCAAAAGCCGGTGCGCGTCGCGACAAAGGCGTCCAACCGGTTCCCTACACCGCCTCGCGCGCTCATACGCGTCTGCAAATTCAACAGTCGTCAAATACCACGGGATGCAATCAATGCAGGTACGCTGCATTGCGAGGCAAGCATCCGCGAAGACGCCGCGTATTGCGTGTCTGCCTGATCATATTTATAGCCGCATTACTGTAATTGATGAATGTAATTGTCGGACGCGACGATTGACGGCGTGGTTTGACTCGAAGTACAGGATTGTTTGCGATTAAGACACAGTTTTTATAGAATTTGGACAGTATTTATATTTCAATTCCAATAGGTATTATAGAAAACTACGTTTTAAGACGGTCAGAGCTTTTATTACCAACTAAATTACTGAACACTGTACCTAACTACTTACACAATGCACATCAACATTATAATGGTCTAGAGATAATAAGACGATCAAGCCCACTACCAGCGTGCCTAGCATGGCAGCATTGCCACGCTGAATGGCAATGATTAAACGTCGAGCCAAATAAACGCAGCATTTCGGTCCCACGTTACGTCGATCAAGCGTTCAGAAACAATGTTTTTCCTTCTTATCCTTTAAATGTGTACTAGTAGTAAACATGACTACCATGACTGTGTAAGTTGGGTTTGTATTTTTTTTTAAATCTTATTTATGTTATTCTCATTTTCTTTATTACCCATTTATTTAGTCACAGATATAGAAACAGAGAGAACATTAACAAGCGTCTGCACTTGAGCAAACTGCATTGAATCATCGCCAACCTTAGATGAAACCGTATATGTTGCGTAATCAGTCATTACAGCAGATCGTTATAGCCATTACTTAGAGTATCAGTAAGCTCAGTAACGTTGTAAAACAACAACTCCATTGTCACAACAGGATCTCAATAATTTGCGCAAATACTTCGCAGTATTTACAGGTTATATAGGTATATAGGTTTTTTTGTATCAGCCTTTCATCCGAACAAGCTGGTTAAGACTTTCCTTTCCCACAATAATAGAAATGAAAATATGGTCTTGATTTATTTTCTTCTTCTCTTCGTGACAGGGATTTGATTTAGAATTAGACCATTCTATTTTATCATATCTATTTTTATTTGTTATTGTTACTGTACTTTTTTTATTCTGTTTTGTTTTCACTTTTACATATTTTTATCCATTTTTACATATATTAGCTATGCAAAGCAGCAAATTGGCACACTTAGATATATGTATGTATATTAAGACGCAAATTAAAGGTCTTTCAGTGGAACCCATATCGAGAACATCACGTATCTGCTATTAGGTAAACGTGTTCTTTGATCTCAGCCTCAGTCTCAGCCCCCAAATAAACATTTTTCTATTACCCTTGCAGTACCTTGTAATACAATTGGGATGATGACTGGGTCATAAATACATCAATCTAATTAGTCCGTCAGGTTATGTAAAAATATGGGACACGTATTTTTTGTTTTATGAAATTATTCAAAATAGACAAAGTATAGATCTATATATCATCAAACTTCCGGATCGTGGGTCGTGACATCACTCGAAACTTCTAAGCACTGTATCTTCGTCATTTTATGTTCACTAAACAAAAGGCAAAATACGTAGTGTACGAGTACGTGTACATTTTTTTTAAATCTAACAGGCGACTAATAAGTTTTTCGCGTCATAGCTAGGTAAAAGGAAACTCTGACTTTAATGCAATGTTAAAACAATCAATTGAATTAATTTTTTTACTAGTTATCAAATAAAACAACATCACTAAAATTTAACGTAAAATAATCAAAACAGGAATCATATTCTGACACCGCTAGTAAAAACTTTGTTGAAGATAAAACAAGTAATTTACAACATAATAGTAAGAATAACGCGTAATCAATAAACTTAAACCCCACAAAAACATAAAGTCGTCGTTGATTCATAAATAAAAAAAGAGAAGTGCGTGACCCGCTCAGGATAGGGTTCCGTGGGCTTATTAGGTTATAATTTTGCTAACCTTGTAATAGTTATCAATGCTTTCGTGTTCTACTCATAGATATATACTGTATCTTCTTTATTATTCACACAAAAATACAAGCAGCTATACCGACAGATAAAAATCAATAAACCAGTGCTACAGGGGGCCTTATCGGTGAAAGCGATATCTCCCCAGGCAACCCTTGGGTGGAGATGGTATTAAACTAATCGGTCTAATCTGGGTACTGTAACTTGGATTGGTTAAGCTAATACTAACGACTTAATTAGAGGATAATAAAGATTTTTTTTTTTTTTTTTTTTTTTTTTTTTATAGCATAGAGTGACGAGACGAGCAGGTCATGTGCCTGATGGTAAGCAACATGCCTGCCACATAACAGCACAGTAACACGCAGCTATTGAAACATGATAGTCCAAATCATTACCTAGCACTGCACTGCGCTCGTCACCCAGAGATCTAAGATATTATGTCTCTAAGCCCTGTAATGTCTCTGGAATCATTGCCCTTCAAACCGGAACACAGTAAAGTTTGCACATTACTGCTTGGCGGTAGAATATTTGGCAAAGGTGTGGTACTTCCCCAGGTGGACTCTGCTAAGAGTCCTACCACTACAAAAAATTTATGCAGGAAGTCTCAAGTCAACAATGACAATCCTTTATACAACGTAGTAAAAGATTTCTTAGTGTCTTACGTCGTATTCTTGATGGATAGTGCGAAACATAAGTCGAAATGATTAGCTTTTTTGTGATTTGACTTTCTTGTAAACATATTTTACTTCATATTTTAAATAAAGATTGTATGTACCTCTACCAAACTCTACATATCTTAATAAGTATTTAAAAATCCAGTGTCATGATGTTTGTTCCCAATGAACTCTTCACTAAGCAAACCAATATTAACGAAAATTTGTATTTGTGAGTATTTTCGTCCAACTTGTCAATGCCCAAGCGGAGCCGGAACTGGCTTCTCGTGGTAAATATTATTCTTATTAAATATGTACTCACAATTTAACCATTATATAATTTATATATATATTAATTACACTTTTTCGGCCCAGCTCCCACCTGCTCAGAGCGATAAGACACTTCATACCAAAATAGAAAAAAATGGAGCAATGAAAGCTACTGTTCCTAGTTCCTATCTGATGCAAAAAAATCTAAATCCAACTGGCAGTTCCTAAGAAGAGCACGTGAAAACAAATTGTTGAGCTTTAAGAACAATTTAATAATAATATCTGAAGAAACAAAAACCGACTTCAACTTAAAATTAAACTCATTTTTTTGTGAAATCAACGAAACTCACCGTCCCAATGAAACAGCGAGGTAGTACATATACGTCGTCGAAACAAGTAAATGTTAGATTTTTGTTGATAATTCAAATACCGCTACACAGATTTCAAATAAAATTTACACGGGACCACCGGAACACTTCTGAAGTATATCTAAGTAACAAAAAAATCATCACAGTCAATTCACAATTGGCGGAGCTATCGCGTAACATATCAAAAAAAAAACACACAACCGAATTGATAACCTCCTCCTTTTCTGAAAAAGTCGGTATAAAATAAAAGAGTAACACAGAAAACAGAGAGCAACCGGGTTCCGTAGAAGTTGAAGCCTGCTCCTAAGATGGTCGAGCGGAGATGTAAATCCCTGGAAGGTACCGTAATCTCGTTATACCTATTAGATAGGTGAGATAACATCGAGGCTTTAACGGCCAAAGACATCAATCAAGCTCTCCTCTAATGCATCATTGGACGTTAAGCTTCCTGTTTTAATGAGATACAAAAACTATACGCAATGGCCATTGAGACAGGCGAATAATCATTTGGGTCCGAGGTATTATTCTGAAAGGATATTTATAAAAAATCTCAATTCCTAGTTAAATAAGACTGAAGTTAAGGCGCTGAATAGAGCCAAATGGCACTTTTTAAACACATTTTTAGCAAAATGTATAGGGTTTGAGATGTTGAATAAAATATATGTTATTCTTGAACATATTTATAAGGGAACCATTGCTTTCAAAACACGATTTGGAAAGGATATCTTGGCAAGAAAAAATCGTAAACTAACCTCTAAAATGAATTTTAAACGTAAATATCTGTGTTATTAATAAACATACATTATTCAAATTTAAAAGATTAACGTATTATTGATTAAAGATAACCCTATACGGTTTGAGATGTTGAATAAAATATATGTTATTCTTGAACATATTTATAAGGGAACCATTGCTTTCAAAACACGATTTGGAAAGGATATCTTGGCAAGAAAAAATCGTAAACTAACCTCTAAAATGAATTTTAAACGTAAATATCTGTGTTATTAATAAACATACATTATTCAAATTTAAAAGATTAACGTATTATTTCTTAATAAAGGGCAAGGATGTTTTATATTTTAGATTAAGTTGTTTAATTCGCATTAATTAATTGTTTTTTAATACGCTAACTCGACCGAACCGGCCTGAGTCTTGCTTCTCGCTCACTACTATGAAGTCCGGCAGAAAGCGCTGATGCGCCGTGCAGGAAGGACGCTACGTCGCTTTGCCGCCGCGCCGCTCACTATTTACAAAAATAAAGTAATCAATAGGTACCGGACTGGGTCAAAAATACACCATCCTAATTAGTCCGTCAGCTAGATCATGGAAAAATATTGGACACGTATTTTTTGTTTTTTCATAATATTAAAAATCGTCAAAGATATAGACCATCAAACTTCAAGAGTGGGGGGTCGCGACGTCACTCGTGAGTAAAAATCGTACTCATAAGTGACGTCACACGAAACTTCGAAGCGCTGTATCTTCGTCATTTATTGTTTGTGAAACAAAAAAAAAATACGTGCACAATATTTTTTGGCAATCTAACTAACGGGCTACTTAGTTTTTTTGAGGAAAAAACTCACAAGTGCGATGCAGAAACGTCAATAGAGTTCAGATGATTTACAATTTTGACGCTATTGCGATAAGTAGGTTTGGCTGAGTGGTCTCAGTGGTCGGCTTTAGGCAGATTCAGCGCCGGGTTCAAACCTCATACCTGAGTGTCATTTTTGAATGTTTTTTTTAAATTTCTTGTTATACCTATAATATTTTAAGTTGTTTTTCAAGCTTTTATTTAGTTCCACTTGTCTCGAGGCACAGATTAGAAAATAGTTTCTACGGAACTCGATACTTGTTATGAAATCTTGCAAATTAAATCTACTTTCCAGTTACCGATTGAAGTTACAGATACCAGTAGAAATTTCGCATTAGAGGTACGTGTGTAAATTTTATTGCAAGACAATGTTATGAAAATTATATGATGCTGATCTGATGATGGAGCCGGAAAGTTGCCATAGGAATTCAGTAATTAAACGACATAGCCCCACCGAGTTTGGACTCGTTTTCTTTGTCTTGACGAGTACTTTGGTGCTAGATTGTTACCAGGGTCTGATGATGGAGCCGGAAGGTGGTCATTGGAACTCAACAATTAAATGACATAACCCCATCGAGTTTAGGCTCATTTGATTTGTCTTGATGAGTACTTTGGTGCTAAATGGTAACCAGGGTCTCTGATGATGGAGCCGGAAGGTGGTCATAGGAACTCAGTAATTAAACGACATAGCTCCACCGAGTTTGGACTCGTTTTCTTTGTCTTGACGAGTACTTTAGTGCTAGATGGTAACCAAGGTCTGATGATGGAGCTGGAAGGTGGTCATAGGAACTAAACAATTAAATGACATAGCCCCAGCGAGTTTGGGCTCTTTTGATTTGTCTTGAGGAGTACTTTGAGGCTGGACGGTAGCCAGGGTCTGATGATGGAGCCGGAAGGTGGTCATAGAAACTCAGTAATTAAACCACATAGCACCACCGAGTTTGCACTCGTTTTCTTTGTCTTGAGTACTTTGGTCCTAGATTGTTACCAGGGTCTGATGATGGAGCCGGAAGGTGGTCATAGGAACTCAACAATTAAATGACATAACCCCATCGAGTTTGGGCTCATTTGATTTGTCTTGATGAGTACTTTGGTGCTAAATGGTAACAAGGGTCTGATGAAGGTGCTGGAAGATGGTTAAGGGATGCCAGTAATTAAACGAGTACATTGGTGTTAAAGTCCAAGTCGCTGTTAAAGTCTACGTTATGGCTCATCTATTCGGGAGAACGGTGACTGCCGATTCGGAGCCCCACGCGCACTACTCGATGTCAGCGTGTAATGCCGCTAACTTATAAACGATGAAGGAAAACATCGTGAGGATACAGACATGTAAGTACCTAGTACATGTACCTAGTGTTTTCACCTCATGTGACATTTACCAATCCACACTTGGCCAGCGTGGTGGATTATAACCTAGCCCCAGCCTAGATCTCTCATTGCGAATGAATGCCTCGAGTCCCAGCAATGAGAACGTATAGTGGGTTGCCTACGCAGATTGTAACCGGGTCTGATGATTAACCTGGAAGATGGCCCTACGTAGTTTAATTTTACAAGAGACGTCATTTATTTATACTACATTTTTAGATTTGGCGATGAATTGAAAATAAATCGCTGCTTTGAGACTAAAGAGCCACAACTCAAAATTCAGTTATTTTATTTTTCAACTTTTCTACTTCTGACGATTTTCTATCATTCTCTATTTATTTTAATGGGCTATTTACCTAATTGATTATTTCTACATTGTGTTAAAATTAATAATCATAAGAATAAAATTAATATAAATGTGTGGAAATGGGGTTTCTATAAAATAGACCTGATTTTTTGCTGTTTTCATAGATGTTGGTACGGAATCCTTCATTCGTTCATTCGACTTGCACTTGGCTTATTTTAGACACATTTGATATATTATCTAATGTTTTATGTAAAAATACCGTATAATTAGTATCTTACCCCTCGAAAACCCATTAACCCTACTAAACTTCGTCGAATCGACGATGCGAATGTGAAAAAATTGATGTAAATTTTAAGTGCGCTGTCGCACCCATTGCTGCTTCCGTGTAATCTTAGTTGAGCCGTTCCCCTCACAACACACCGTAGTATTTCTTATGTGAGAGGCCAGTGAGAGCCAGACCAGCAACCATGACTCGTCGAATCGACGAAGTTTATTAACGACTCTTTTTTAGGGTTCCGTAAAACGTAAAAACGGAACCCTTATAGATTCGTCATGTCTGTCTGTCTGTCTGTCTGTCTGTCTGTCCGTCCGTATGTCACAGCCACTTTTTGCCGAAACTATGAGAACTACACTGTTGAAACTTGGTAAGTAGATGTATTCTGTGAACCGCATTAAGATTTCAACAGAAAAATTAAAAAAAATAAAATTAGGGTTGCCCCCCTACTGAGAACTGAAACTCAAAAATGATTTTTTCATAAAACCTACACGTGTAGGGTGTCTATCGATAGGTCTTTAAAAATGATGTTGAGGTTTCTAAAATCATTTTCGTCTACACTGAATCGTTTGCGCGAGAGACACTTCCAAAGTGGTCAAAATGTGTGTGTGTCCCCCCCCCCCTCTAACTTCTAAAGAAAAAGAATGAAAAATTAAAAAAATATATATGATGTACACTACCATGTAAACTACCAACAAAAATTAGTTTGAACTCGATCTGATGAGTAGTTTTTTTTTAGTACGTCATAAATAAATACACTATTATTGAAACTTCGATCAAAGTTACAACGAACTACAAGAACTATGTGTACTATGTATGTATATTATGTTACTTGCTGCAACGGAACCCTTCATGGGCGAGTCCAACTCGCACTTGGCCACTTTATTTAGTTTTATTACATATGATTTGAAAAATCTAAATGTCACCTATACTTACCAATGTTGAGTACCTATGCAATAAAATATTAAAAATACAAAATGGAACACAGAAACCAACAGATAATTCTAGAGACTGAGAGAAAGAAGCTGCAGCTCATTACATCGCAAAAAAAGAGAAGTTCGTATCAAATACCGGTCAGCAAAACGAAACATGACAAAAAACAGTTTCTACAAGTACAAAAAATAACACAAACTTGATATGAGTCACAAATGCCTAAGTTAATGATTTTTAATTAAATATTCACTTTTTTTGAAAACGCATTTTTTTTTTCCATAATTTACTTTGTCATAATGAATGTAGCATAATATATAGTGTCCTAATGTAAATTTTGCATAAGAATTAATACAAATATATAGATATTAAAACAGTCAAAAAAGGTTGCTAATCCTTGAAACTATCCAAATTAATCAATATCCAGAAGCGAAGGCTACAGCCATAATTTACATAAAAAATAATAAATACATTGTTTAGCAACATTTTTGAAGCTGATTTTGTGCGAGTTACGATGGTTTAAAAAAATTGACACGCTTCCCGTGTCATACGCCTTAAAACGAAAACTTGAATGACACGGATGCCGTGTTTTCCGCAACGGTTAAGTCAATTTACAGATAATAGTTTAATATGACACCATCATAATATGTCATAGATGAAATGATTGCATAAAATGTAACCGAATGTCATCTAAAAGTCACTTTACTGAGAAAGGACATTGTTCATTTATAAGGGACTTGGGCTTCAACGTGGACATTGACTGTCACTGATATCATAATATATTAAACATGATAGCTTCTAGCAGTTGATATCAGAATATTATCTTTTGGTAGTATCAAAAAGACTATTTACTCGTATTTCCCATAAGTAATGCGAATGTTGACGTGGTTATGTTTTAAACAAAACTACAACATTTTGTACCATCGGTGAGCCAAAATCGTTATTGGATGATGCCATCGAGTTCCGAGGTGTCAGCTAGGGTCTTAAGAATGTATTTTCATCAACCAAATTCACATATCACAATTTAATAAATACGAATCACGTGACACAACAAAACATAAACAAACAGCTGATAACTACGCATTTTGTATTGACGTATTCAGTGCTGCCATTGTAAATAATATCTTAATATCGATCTAAAAGATCGATAGTGACCGTGTGGATAAAATCGATGTTATTATTTATTATGGCCGTTGTTTAAAATAATAACTAAAATATTCACAAGTTGTTAGTAGATTATTAATACTGCTGTACGGAATTATTGTTTACTATTATTTATTCAGCACTAAGCACTTGTCTCACTGGCAACAATGAACGAATAAAGCTAGAATTAGAAACGAGTTGACGAGCCGCGTGGAGCGAGTGCGTAGTTCCGATAGATGTGTAGCTCGGCTCTATGCTAGTGGGCGAGTGAGACGAGCGATTACTCGCATCACTCGCTCGCGGCGTAAAAAACGTGTACTTTCAGATCCGCACTGTAGAGAAATTAACCGCTGGTTGCTGGTTGGCGTGTTCTAATCGCTTAGCGAGTATTATCTTTCATAGCCCTTGTCGCTCAGCGACAAACTAGTGAAGCGAGTACTCGCCGGGAGTGTGAACAGTTAGGGATCAACTACTGTTTGTATATGCATCTCTTTTATGTAGGTACACGGAATGTATTATATTTATTGTTTACGTTTCTTGAGCGAGAAAATAGTCGATAGTTACTCGTTTTCTCGCTGGCAGTGGGACAACTGCCCAAAGTAGATGATTTTGTTTTTCGCGGCGTTGTGAAGTGAAAGCGGGTGCGATGAAAAACCATCACACAAAAAAGCTAGCTACAGAGTTGCTTGAAAACATCTTAAATACGATATCAATTGTTTATTTCACGCATAATTGTTAACATATGCAATTTTTTATCGATTTGCAGAAATCGATATTATTCGAGAATAAAAATCGACATCATTCAAAGATTAAAAACTGGCAATATAATTAGTTGAGAAGTCGGAAATAAAGATTAAAATACTTTTATAATGAACTTTTAGTTTATTAATCTGGGTACTAAAATATGTACCTACCTACCTAATGCATTAATTATTCATTCAAAATTTTTTTTTTTTTTTACAAAATCAAATTATCAAGAACATTTTGTCCTCGGATAGCCCATTTTGAACTATGCCCTTTCATATTATTTTTTTTCAAATTATAAAATAATCAGTTAAATTGGACAACAACAAAGGCGTTTGGGTACTTTTGTATGGACTAGTGGCGTCGTTTTTTTTAGCGGACAAAGATCTGTTATCACTATCTTGTATCAATGAATTACCTTGATGCTATTTGTGCAATCATATTTGCTAAGTAAGTCATATCGGAGCTGAGTTATGGCTTTTCAAAGTTTTTATTGGGTATTTTATCTGGACTAGTGGCAACATTTCCTGTAGCGGCCAAAGATCTGTTGTCACTTATTTGAAACATACCTTACTCAAGGGTATTTGTGAAAATCTGATTGCAAAAAAAAACCACACCAACTTTACCCAAACCCCTCTATATAATACGAATTTGTACTCATTTAGGATATGTATGTATATGTATACTGAATGTAATAATTATTTGTTACTTTGACTTACACAATTTTTTTTACAAATGCTGTTGTAATTGACGTAACTCCTTTGCAGCTGCAATATCCATTTCTACATTGTTATTTGAAATTTTAAAACCAACTTTTTGCATGATATAAATTCCAAAACCTTTTCCATTGCAATTTATAAATGTTTCATTTTACAAACGTTCCGCATGGTTTAAATTTTAAAAAAATATTTATTTAGGAAATAAAAATTATTTTGTAAAATTTTGTTTGTGGACCTTTTGTTACAAAGCAGCGAAATGGTGTTGTTTCAAAAACTTGTTTTTCGTGTTGTAATGAGCAATAGTTGTGGATTATTAACTTGCGGGCTCATCTATTGATGATGATGATAACTATTATGTTTGTATAATATAATTGACAACGTGCATAGCGCGTTGAAAACACTAGTTCTCGTCCGATCACCGAAGTTAAGCAACGCCAGGCGTGGTCAGTACATGGATGGGTGACCGCCTGGGAACACCACGTAATGTTGGCTTTTTGCTGTAGCTACTTTTATGCAATTAATGTTTGTGTCAAATGAATCAATTTGACTTCAAATAAATGAGTGAGGAGCGCTTATAATAATTAAATGAACTTATTTTTCGCTTTCGAGTGCCTATTTGTAATTTTGAAGTCGGTTTAATTTTCTGTATAAAAAGAGTTTATTGTAATTGTAGACCGTACATTCACTTAAATCACTAGACAGAAATAAGACAATCCGGCGAAAAAAATCTCATTATGTCTGTAACCGGTGGAAAGTTAATTATTATTTATAGGCTTTACTCATAGAATTTCGATAATGTTCTTCACAATCTGAAAAAGTGCAAAAAGAGAAAATATTGAAGGAAACAAAAAGTTACGAATTACAAAATATTTTTAAAAGCGCCATCTATGAGCTTAGCGCGGTAGCTTTTTGTTTTCATCAATACTACGAGTAATAATGTCGCCGGCTGGACGCGGTTTCGTGTGGCGGCGCTGTCTTATCGAAGTTGTAAAGAGGCGTGGCTTCATTTCGAATTCGTGAATTTCAGTTAGCTATTGTCAGCGCCTTAAGTTTCAAATTGATTGAAACCATGGTGACTTAATGGCAGGAACACGCGATTTTTCATAAATAAGGTCGTAAATTAGGTTCGTGTTTGCATCTTCAATTGCAGATGCAAAAGTTTGTCATCACAACTGGCTTTAACGGTGAAAGAAAACATCGTGAGGAAACGGAATCTTCCAAGAAGGACAAGTGTCGTGGATTGTATGGCTCTTTCCTTGTGGGATCGCGAATCCCAGCAGTGGGAACATACACGCTTAGCGCTAAGTAGGCTGCTTGTACATACAAGTTTCAAATTATACCTATCCAAAGAGAACTAAATCTTGACAAAAACTTATCTATCTCGTTTTGGCGGTAGAAACTACATATACTACACCGCATATATAATTCCTGCTTACAACCGCCAAAAACGTTAAAACAAAAAAAGAAACCGCTAAAAATTAATACATAATTTATAAGTAACAAATACCCATTTTCTTTAGTAGGTATCTTAGATCATATACTTTAATTGTCTGCCTGTCCTTGAACCGAGCAACGACATCAAATCTATTTTATTACACAAAAAATCTCATCATAAACGATGTTCGAAGGAGCTAGTAAAGGAACATTAAATAAAAATTCGCTCTCATGACATTTATAGAAAAAAAGCAAAGTGCGTCGCTAGACATACATATACTCGTGGGAGAGTTCCGTAGAAAAATATTGTTGAAATAAAATTAATGTTGGCTAATTTCTGTTATCTTAGCGTTCGAAATCGATTTCCTCATTATTATTTTTTTAACTTTGTGCTAAAGAAGTTGATTGATTGGTTGATGAAGAATTATGTATTTCTTCTTAAGTTGACAACTACTAATACTCCCGATTAAAATAATCCATAGATGACCTGAATCACTTAGCATAAAATGATGGTGACATGATTTTGCCTTCTTTTTTAAAATGAACATCGCTAGTCGACGAATAATAAAACAATTATTGAATTGTCTAATCAGTATTGTACTATATTCAATTGTATGTATATTTTTATGTATATTCAATTCACTGCAATTCTGAAAAACGTGACCTAGCAAGTCTTTGTGATTTTTTTATATTACAGTGTAGAGACGATGACGTTCGTCTGATGGTAAGCAAAAATGCTTATTCATAACAGTATATTATCACAAAACTACCAGAACATGAAAAGTCCTTATATATTAAAATTTTAGGTGCCAGAACAACTTTTTTTCCAACTAACATTTCAAGTTTAGCTTAGTTTGCTTAGATGGGTAGTGCTGTGTGTACAATGTACATGTCCACCAATATTTCTTTATAGACGAATGTATATATCTCAAATATCCTAATGAAAACTAGAGATAGGGTTTGTTACGTTGTGGAACCCAAAAACTTTATTGAATTTATTTTCCGACTGTATTTGACAGAAACATTCACGGATTGTGTTTTTATAGCGTGCCACTTGTTCATTATCTGATTCTAATAGTGACGCGTTTATTATATTCATTTAAAATTCATTAGTTTTTACTACGATGACATAATATTGGCAGGTTTTAGCTAGTATAATTTGCTAGAAATGTTTTAGAATCGTCTCATTTGTTTAATTAATGACACCAAACGAACTTTACATCGAATAAATATATCTATTATTTATTAGGATTTATGTTTATTTGGTATTTACGTTTAATTTTATGAATTTTATTTAGATAGGATTAGGTGTAATGTGTTTTATTGTTAATTTATCTGGTACTAGATAGAGTCCCGTGCGACTTCATACGGAAGCATTAATTAAATTTGAATGAAAATTATGATAACATGGGAAGGTATACAATATTTTATCAATTCGTGATGTTACATAACGTTATATTAGTGCTGCTCAGGAATTAGGCATCGAATCGTAAACATTTTTTTTTGGTCCCATCGTTAGCAAATTAAAGAAATAAATATTGGCGTACATTTCACACACAACACCATCTAGACCCAAACTAAGCAAAGATTGCACTATGGAAGCTATAATAGCTGATATAACACTCATATATTTTGAAATACATACTTATTATACATAGAAAATTGGCGCATATAAAAAAAGACTTGCGTTTATTACATTAGTATTCAATAAGTTAAGATCTAGTTTCTGAATTCAATGTCCCATTTCTTGATGAAACGTTTTGGTAATTGCAGTCAAAGAGCGCATATAAGATCGTCGGAGCGCGATGCGTGTGCATTCCTCGGTAGGCACGCGAACTGGTCATGCCTGATCGCTCACAATTTCACGGTCAAACAAACCAAGTTTGATCTGTCTATTACATGGCACTCATTGCTTGTTATTTGAACAAATGAGTTCAACGAACAGAAGCCACGCGTCAAACCACGGATCGTCAAAGTAAGCGGTTTTATTACTCGTCCAATAAATCTGTAGACGAGATTCATCTTGCGTTTATTTTCAGATACGTTTTGCTAGACTCGTAATGTCGAACTCGTGACAATTAGAACAGTTGCTTATTTATTTTGTTAAAATGATGGCCAGAGTATGTTGGCGGCTGCACACACGTGTATCCTTCAATCCTATTAATATTATAAATGTCAATGTTTGGATATTTGGATGTTTGTTGCTCAATTACGTCGTAACGTATGAACGTCTCGGGTTGAAATTTGGAACGCAGTATTATAGCTTGGAAGAACACATAGGCTACTTTAGTTTGATGTATGTATATCAATCATTAGATTTACCCGTGACTTTGTACACAAAAAACCGACCCCCAAACCGTGTCTTGTGATAAGGAATATGCCTGCCCACAACAGTTAACCGTATTTTAGACAATGAGAGTTCCAACCATAGCCCAACACAGCTCGTCGAAGATTTGGCTTTTAACCTTGCACGAACCTTTCTTAGTGAAACATTTAAGGTAGGTTTTGCAGGGTTTCATTGAAACTATTAACGTATTTTATTCAGGTTTAAGCCGCATTTTTTCAAATAATCTATCGAGCAATTCCTTTTATTACATAAGTAAATTGATGCTTAAATTACGCTCCCACATTCCTAAAAGAGTCTCACTGCTAGCAAAAACGCTTCGTGAGAGATAGAACGTTTTCCATAATGTTATTCAAGTGCGTCCCCTTTTGAGGTAGAGGTATGTAACAAATTATCTATCACTCACGACGTTAACTAGGTCTAGCATGAATAATGCTAACATGTGAATTACAAGAGGCGTTAATAAGCAAAGTGAGTCACACGTGTGTTTTTATCACCTCGGTCGGATGGCTGCGTATGGTCGCATGTACTGCCACCGCGTCTAGACGCCATCGAACAATGCTCATTACGAACACATTAATTATGAGACTTGGCTATCTCAACAGCTTTACGGATTTAGACTTTCTAATTTGATTCATTGCTGATGTACGACCTCTAATAGTGGAAGGGATTTGTGCACATTTACGAGGATGTGAATTGATTAATACGTGGTGTACATACTTACTGTATATAATTACATTTTAGTTTAATTTGAATTTGGCTAAAATATCAGAATATTTGAGTAAATTAGTAGCTTGATTCAAAATATTACGCTTTAATCCTCCGTACGTATACGAGTTAGGTTACATTACGATTTTCAATTTAAGAATTTCGAGTGTCCTTTGATAAGGTACGGTAAAATTAAGATTGTTATTGAGTTTTTAATTGAAACCTTTCATTTGACACTATGTTTTGTGGAGTAGTTTAAATGTGACTTTTACCTTCCTACGAGCTTTCGAAGTGCTTTTTCAGGAAATATATAAACCACCCATGTTTGAAGCAGACAAGATCAGACCTAACTACGGAGATCAAGATTCAGATTGTACCATAACTTTTAGATAGCTAATTTAACTAAATAAACCAGTATGATGATTCCACGAATATATGTTACCGTAATGTTATATATAAATATCGTCAGTAAATAATCTAAAAACGTTAGACTAATTATAAAATAGCCTAAGAAAACGCGGAAGATTATAAACCTTTATAATCTTCCGCGTTTTCTTATAAAGTGGCTGTATTTTCAATTAGGTATACAGTGACATATAACTTGTGGATATCATTTTAGGCGGTGCTATGGCTGAAGGTTTGTTCCCAAAACCATGTACGTAGGAATAGAAAGGATAATGTCAAAAGAGCATAAGAGAATTTCTCGTGATGTTAAAAATTAGTATCTATGCAAAGATAGAAAAGAGTTGAAAATCACCTGACAGTCGTGCTGGTCGTGGTACGAGCTGACTAGCTGGCTAACGTACTCCCAGACCTCGCCGGGAGCCGTCCACGCGGCCGGTGCGTTCGCCGCGTGCCGCATCATGCCATCACGCTCATCGACGGCATAGGATTCCTCCAGGACGATTCGTTAACCACTACTTTACAGACAAACACTGCACAACAAGACTTTCCAAATAAGTCTGAAAGACACAGTCGCTTTCAAAATGCGAAGTTTAGCACCGGTCATTCCAAAAGAAAGTTATGCTTCCAGATCGTGACGATGGGTTTGGTTAATACCACAAGATTTAATTTTCACACAACATCAAAAAAAACTCCTAAATTGTTTAAGATCACAAGTTTTTCAGCACTATTTCGGAAACAGGCAACACACTTATGTCACGTATGTTCACAGGATCAGTTTTTCAGCACTATTTTGGCACTACACTAATGTCACGTTATGTTCACAATGTTGGGGTTAAGTGTTAGGTATTTTCTCAGTGGTTTCTGAGTGAGGCTCAGTGGTGAAGCGTGACGCGGGCGTGCGAGGCGCGTCCAGTTGACGAGCTATTTATATTGTTTTATCCTCAATCAAGTAGGTCGCGATCCACATCACTCGCGTTAAAACAGATTTACACCGACGTCGGCGTTAACACACCTTCCTATAAACATTGGATGAATTTGGACGACCGTTGTTTTGACATTGGAATTCAGATTCTTTTTACGATATTACAAATTTACCACGTCACTAATAGGTTATTCTTTCCGATATACAGTTAAACAATGATTTATTTTATCATTGCTAACTTTATCGTATTGTAAATAAATATAGGTACACACACATAATTATTGTAAACAAATCATACATCACAAAAATAAATGTATTTTTTTTCAATCAATAAAAACATCGTCTAATTATATATCAAATCAAAATGTTTAATTATATTGATAGCCAATGAATAATATAAAATAAAATAAGTAGTGAAACACAACAAATTCGCCTTTATATTGGCTTATCAAAAACACACGCGATAACAGTGCCACCTGAGGGAATGAAATCAATTATCATTTATCTGGTTGGAATAATTGTAGTTGTCAGCTCAATTATCAGTGAGTGCAATTGAACAATGCATCTTGTGTGCGCAATCAGAACGAATCTTTCGGCGTGGCGCGTCGCGATGATAAGGCGCGACCTTGGGCTGCGCTAAGCGGCTGATAAGGGAAATTCGGCGGTACCCCCCCTCCCCTACCCCTCCACCCGCGCGCCCCTCTCTCAGCTCTTCGGCTTATCGCGACAACTGTTTGTTTTGCATGAAATTAGTACCGCGGTCCACATTATAATGCGGTGACATGATCACGAATTAATGAACTGTTCTTACTTGATAACGAGATGAAATTCTTTGCTCATATTTTAAATAGGTATAAGTATGTTTTAGTAATGAATTTGAGTATTTTTTATTTGTTTTCTTACACAGTTATCAGTATATTTTATGAAAGAATCTGGAGTTTTATTTCATAAAATCACTTATTTAAATAGCAATTGATATTTTTTAATACCAAATCTGAATTCCAACAAAACAAAACTGACCGATTGAGTCCTCGCAATCCACTTTTGTAAACACCACAAAAACCGAAAAAAATAATTATTTAAGGTCACTGAATCACATCACATTTGATTAAATGAGAACGGATTATGCGCAGAGATCGCGGCAATGTGCGCGACGCACGCGTACGCAAGACGCGGGCAGACGCGGCGAGCTAGCTACTAGCTAATGACCGGCGCGCCGTATTCGCGATCCCCACTCCGATGCACGCGCTATCAAACCAGTTTACGTGAAAAATTTTAATTCGTAAGGCGCGGGTGACGACCGGTCGCGCTTTCCTCCCCCGCGTGGAAAAAGCGCAGCACCCCCGGAAGTGCACGGCCGACACGCGAGCGCACCCACCGCCTTAATTAAAAGCTGCACGCTGCACAACTACCCTCGTACGAGCCCGTACGCTGTGCGACCTGCTCCAATAATAGTTGTGTACATTTCGTTCTCATTAAACGAAAACAATGATAGTTTACAAAGTATCGTCGTATTTATTCAAGTTCCAAAATTTTTTGGCAGCTTGGTAACAAATTGGAAAGATTAGCAAAAACTGTGCAGTGGTCCCATAAATCGAATGCGAGATTAGTATTTTTAAAACAATGTAAAACAAACACGTCATGATAGAGTAACTAACGCACGGATTTTTTTTTTGTCACAGATTATGAGTGGTTCGTAACTTGGATTCTATTTATCGAGGTATTTCGACGTCGTCGGTTCAAAATCAAATTTTATTAGTTTTATCGGCTTGAGCTATGAATACAATATGCAGAGAATTTTATGAGAAAAAAATAGGTCAAATTCGTCAAAATAGGAAAAAAAATCGTCATTTAACTACGATAAAATATACTGTAAATAATAAAACTAGTGAAACGTATTCTTATTAAAAGTAACTGAACCACAACCGTATTACAACTCCGATAAACTATACAAGAACGCGACCACGCTTCCTAGATTCCTACCTACTAAAACATATTTTTACCAACTTTCTCCATCACTCGACAAACAATACGCAGTGAAACGTCGAAAGCAAAGACACTAACACGGCAATCATTCACAATATCGATTAACAGCTTATGACGCCCACCGCAACAAGTGAGATCTCTCGATGACAGAGGGTCTGATCAATGAGAAAGTATCTTTTAATTCGATTGAATAATTAAGCTGATTGCATGTAAACAAATTAGCTTTCTAACATTCGATGTATTGTGTGGACTTAAGGCTGGCCATTCTTATACTCGTAATCACGTAAATAAATATTTCTAGTCACGTAAATAACTATTAAAGTAAACATCAATTAATTTAATTACTTTTAATACAGTATTCATATAGAAAATATGTACAGTAACCGTCATTTTCTAAAAATCAACTTGAGCAACAATATTGTCTTTCGATTAATTTTTGACGACAAAATTGAAGTCCTTTCTTTCTAGATTAAAGTCTTTAAAAAAATACAGTTTTTGAACCTTTAACTCGAAATCTTGATCATTTGTTCGAAATATGGCGGTTAACAATTTCACTATTGTTTACCGGTCTCGCAATGACAGCTTCCCCTGAGGACCTTCCACTTCCTTAAATTATATTATTGCTTACTTCAATTTGTTTTTGTCAATTGATTTAGTGAGTTATTCATCTAGAATAAACACTTCACTACACACCTAACTATTAATTACGTTATTTATACTAAGTCAGAATACTACTAATACCTATACCTATTGTAACGATATTGTTTCTTAGATGGCTCACCAGAAGGATTTAATCTACTCAAGACTTGATATTACATCATTCGGAAAATACTCACTCAATTTTAACTAAAGTATTTGTTATTTTTTTTCATGTACAAGTTCGAAGATGCCACTGGTTTCCAAAACACAGTTCTAACTAGCTCTGGGCCAGTGGACTCCTGTTTTTGTATAGACTCGTTATTTTTAAGTTCCAAATAAATAAATTTGATTTGATTTTACAGTCTAACATTCTATTTCGTGTTAATATATGTAGTGAAAAATCCACGACGAAGCGCTTGTGAAGGTCCAATAGGTAATTTCCTCGATGCAGTCTACGAAAAGTACACGCTATAAAACAAATAGCTAGGCTAGCAATATAGGTAATTTAAACGAACAATCGATCACTGTTTTGATGTTCCAGACAAACGTATGGTTTCGGCGGATAAATCTCTCGCAAGCCTTGACCTCAAACATTGCTCCCGAGTCTGCAACGCGAGCTCAAATCAAATGTGCGCATGTTTTGGAGCGATGCCAGAAGAACTCCGATCCTACGTAACCAGACACCGAAGCTGAATTATTCTGCGAATGGCGATACAAATTAAGCAATTACTGCTCAATTGTTTTACAAATACAAGATAAATTTTAATTAAGTATTATTTTTGGATAGCGGTAGGGAACTAATATTGTTCATTGATTGTAGAATACGGAAGCAGTTTATTTGCCGGATTAGTATGCTTATTAGATAGAAATACTCTTTATTGACACACCAAATAAAATTAAATACAGAAAAAAAGAACAATACATCGTACACACTCGTGCTTATTACTCAATTTACAAATACGTACATGTAATAATAATATGTACTTTTAACCCAAAAAATGCTTGAAAGATACTGAACGCAAACGCGCCCGCGTGACGAAGCAAACATTACTCTAATATTACTTGTTTAAGTTGAAACGGTATATCAAGTAGCTACAAATATTCAAAATGAACATTCACATGCTAATAAATTAGTTCCCATGCTTCGATCGCTCACCGTCTACAAAACGCACAAAGATACGCCTCGGACGATACATCTGCGTTCTAACAGACACAATTAATAAATTATATGGAATTATTGCCCAACAGAATGGTAGCTCGTCACATATGAAGGGTGTGCGGTAAACAAGAATAATGGCGGCTTTGTAAAAAAAAACTGGATCAGATCAAGACGACGCAACTTTTAGGGTATCCTTGGGTATTAAAAGTGATTCTATTATCGTGTCCCCCTAACTTTGTTATACTCAAGGGGTCGGGACAAAGACAAGTTAAACAGTCATAAACTGAGAGTAGGAACCGGCGAGTTGATAAAGTAATGACAGTTTGACGAAATGGTTACTGAGCAACAAAAACTTTAGAATGTTCACTGTAAGAGCGAAACAAAGGACTCGGGGAATCACGACGTAAGGTATAGAAGAGGAAAGTACGATCGCTATTCACATTTCTACCGACATAGAAAAACAAGTGTGAGTGTGTGTGTAGGTACTTAGGTATGGACAAGAAAGTAATAAACATAAGCAACCCACTGAAAATTCCCACTGCTGGGACTCAGAGGAGAGTCAAGGCCATAATCCACCATGCTGCCTCTGTGCAGGTTGGTGGATGACACATGACCTCGAAAGATTCTAAGTACATGTCGGTTTCCTCACGATGTTTTCCTTCACTGTTTGTAAATTAGGGGCATTACGCACGAATTTAGTATTTATTTTTGAAGAAGTTAGTACTTTATTCTTCGTACTCGTATGCCTAACTTCAACCATGGAATCACAGATTACTTAAACAAAATTTTGTTTCAGTAATCTGTCCATGGAATAGATAATGTCTTCAATGCAAGAAGTATAACCAGTTAGTTTTACTGTTTACTAAAATGTGGAGTAGACTTCAGGGTGTCGGTTTTTCGTGACGGTGTGCGCGTGCACATAAAAAGAAAGCGAGAAAGAGTGCGCAAAACTTGAACTTCTCAAAAGTATAAAATAAGTAATTTTGAAATTTTATTTTACATCTAAACAAACTTGACTCAATGGAAATAAACAACGTATTTTGAGCGGTAATATGCAAACATTGCTCTGTTCCGGTTTGGAGGGGAATGTTGCCGGAGAAATTACAGGACAAAGAGATAAATGTCCTTCGCCATTTTTTATCCCTCGGTAACTTACATACATACATACATACAATAGCTATCAACAGAGACAGGTGGAAGGAGAAAATAGAGGCATTCGAAGAGAGGACACAGGTTGAAAATTAAATGAAAGACTTGCTTAAAATTAAATGAAAATGCTTCTGTATCTACGAGTATCTAAACATTGTATCATATTGTGTTGTAGTTGTGTTAAAATCCTTTGCAGAGTCCACCTGGCGAAGTACTGCAACTTTGCCAGTTCTACCACAGAATAAATATTAGTACAGAATAGCGACTCTTGCTGGGACACAACAAAGTTCAATTCAGCTCGCAATACCTGTCGCGATTTTCAAATAAACATTTGCGCTCTTTCTAACGCGAAACTCTGTCCCTGTCTAGCGCGGAGGGTTTACGACATATGTAATAACAATATGCGCGGGAAACGTTTTGCGCGATCGCTCAGCCGTGCGTCCGACAACCGACTGTCACTAGTTTCCTGGAAGGAACGGTCTAGCGGTAGGCTAAAACCGCGCGACCTTGAGCGAGTGAGGGTGCACTGGTTCTACCGCCAAGCAGTTATATGTATGTAAACATTACTGTTCCGGTTTGAAGGGCAATGTTTATATAGAAATTATAAGGCAAAGAGATAAATCAGTTTGTATATCTGGGTGACGAGCGCATCGCAGTACTAGGTGCTAGGCAGTGATTTGGAGTATTAATGTTCAAATAACTGGGTTTTCAATAAAAAGTTTCAGTTTTCTGGCTTAAAAATAATGGTATTGTAAATTCAATGGCTCTCAAACGGTTGGAACTATTATTTTGTATTTGTTTATTTTTTATGACGAGTAATAAATAACGGTTTACGTTAATAACAAATTAGTTCACTTCTAAATGGTCACTATGAATCTCTGAAAACGTCAAATACTTATACGGTAAGTATCTCCTACATACCTCAAGTTGGAACGATAATTAGTTTAAACCTTACCGAACGCGTCGACGCGATGAATGACCAAAATACGCCTACGACTGGTAGTGGGCTGGATCATCTTGATAATCTGTGTCTATGGATAATTCAGATGTGCTTAGTGTAAGTGGTGTAGTTCTCATAGGGAAGGCGTCAGCATTATCAATGAAGATCTACATTACACTACTGGCGGAAGCCCAAGCCAAGGTGCTAGTCATAAGTTTCTTTTTTGCGTTAAGCCAGATTTCTGTTGGTTGCAAAGGAAAACTCTGCAATAGATCCACTTAATAAAAAATATTATTCATTTTGCTCCTGTCTCGTAGAATATTTGAAAATTAATATATTTAAATAAATTAACTAATTATTAATTGAAAATTTAAATGAGATAGTAGCTAAAATAAACAAATAATTATAAGTTCGTAAATAGAAAGTAATAGTAGTAATAAAGTAATAGTAAATAGTCGCGAGTTTTTTTTCGAAATTACGTTTTCGTAGAAATAGAGTAGACGTCCTGGTCCTACAGTTTTCTTAGTGTCGACAACATTGAGTGATCGGGAGATTTGTTAACTACTGAGCCACGAGGCCAATCGAGCATTAAGAATTATTTGTCTAAGATCAGCATTAATTCATAATTATACGAATAATATCACATACAGATAGGATATCATAAGACCCGTAATGAAACAAGCAAGTCTGTTCCAAATAACTCTGAACTCAAATAACTCTCCATACAACTTTTATTAAAGTCGTAGTTCATAGAAGTTGAGAAAACTTACAAGTAATATTTAACATCACTAATTTTGGAGTAAAACTAACATAACTAACATTTTTGAAATTAAATGTACTTCTTTGAGAGTGAATTTTACAATTCGCGCGCACACCGATAGCCAAAAATTATTAAGATGTAGTTGGCTGACAATGACAACTGTCTCAGTCAGAGTGAATATTTACATTGTCGCGCATATCATCACCGTCCATAGCCTTCTCTATCCCATTGCTGGGTATAGGCCTCTCTCTTACTCTGCCATCCGCCTCAGTCCTGTGGCAATCGAGTTCAGCAGGTCTACTACGAAAACAACCTCCGAATAAACGGATCCGACCGACAGCTGTCCAAATAATCGGTAAGGTAATTAAATGCTTTCGGAAGGTTTACGACACAAAAACTGTCAAACCTATGTCTGTCGGAATTCGGAATGAACGAAACGCCCGATCCGATCAACCGACTGATTGTGTTTCGTGGTAAGAAACTTCCATAAGTTCGGCCGATATATCGTTTATCGGACTTCGTAGTAGACCTGCAGGTTCGACCCGCGATAATTACGATATCTTCGAACCATTTTGCTGGTGGATGGTGGTTGGTGGTTTGGTGGTGTTTTACGTTGCCTCGGCCATTCTGTTACAATTTTGGTCCACCTGTCGTCACACCGCCTAAAATATGTCCTGCCCAACTCAATTTTAGCATTGTCATTGGTTGGACCATAAAGTTTACTGGAAACAAAAGATGCCAAATTTTATTCTCTACAATAATGATTCCCATGATTGTAGCCCTAAAGTGCCGGAAACTGCACTTTAGGGCTACAGATATCGGCCAACAAAGTTTTTTCAAGATGGAGCTTGAAGCTCCACCTAGATCTGTCAGCATTTTGTGATTTTATGCTCACCGCTCAGTAAGTTATCTTAAACCTTATAGAAATAACAAATTGGATCGGAAATTTAGTGCAGCGTTAACAATGGGTAGGTTACCGCCCTTCTACCGCCTAAGTAAATCGGCTTTGGCTTTGCTATTGCTGTCTCTATCGTTTCAAGCGGAGAGAAAAGAGAGAGCAATGTCAAAGCTAAGACAATTTTTGACAATGACGTTAGATTTTTAATCTTCCTTACTTAACATTTGTGCTATTTTTTAGGGTTCCGTAAAACGTAAAAACGGAACCCTTATAGATTCGTCATGTCTGTCTGTCTGTCTGTCTGTCCGTCCGTATGTCACAGCCACTTTTTGCCGAAACTATGAGAACTACAATGTTGAAACTTGGTAAGTAGATGTATTCTGTGAACCGCATTATGATTTTTACAAAAGTTAAAAAAAAAAAAAAAATTAGGGGTGCCCCCCATACTGAGAACTTAAGCTCAAAAATTTTTTTTATCAAACCTACACGTGTGGGGTGTCTATCGATAGGTCTTAAAAAATGATGTTGAGGTTTCTAATATAATTTTTGTCTACACTGAATAACTTGCGCGAGAGACGCTTCCAAAGTGGTAAAATGTGTGTCCCCCCCCCTCTAACTTCTAAAGTAAGAGAATGAAAAAACTAAAAAAAATATATGATGTACATTACCATGAAAACTACCAACGAAAATTAGTTTGAACTCGATCTGATGAGTAGTTTTTTTTTAGTACGTCATAAATACACTATTATTAAAACTTCGATCAAAGTTACAACGAACTACAAGAACTATGTGTACTATGTATATTATGTTACTTGCTGGAACGGAACCCTTCATGGGCGAGTCCAACTCGCACTTGGCTACTTTATTTATATTTGTGATTATATATATACGTTTTGTAGTGGTAGGACTCTTTGCAGAGTCCGACTGGGGAAGTACCACACCTTTGCCAGTTATTCTACCGCCAAGCACTGATGTGCCACATTACTGTGTTCCAGTATGGAGGGCAATATTTTCAATGAAATTACAGGGTTAGAGATAAAACATCTTATCATCTCTGAGTGATCTGGACTCTTCATGTTCCAATAGCTGCGTGTCACTGAGCTGTTATGGGCAGGCATATTGCTTACCATCAGGCACATGTCCTGCTCGTCTCGTCACTCTATACTATAATATAAAAAAAAATATATCACGCGTTTTAGTTTGTAACTAAAGACAAATAACAATTTCACAGGAAAATTTACAACAATAGTGATTATTACATTCCCTTGTAGTTGGTAGTCAGGTATATCAGTAAAATAAATAATACTTATGATTGTTTACATGTTGAACACAACCAAACCCAAAATACCTAGATATCTTATTAGTTTTATTACAGTAACTTATTTATATGACTTACGTAAACACTTCCGGTGTCCTTACTGAATTTTAATCTACAGATTAATATTTACCCGACTGCGCGACGCAAAGGAGTGGTAATGTGTTTAACAGTCTATGTATGTATGTATGTATGTATGTATGTTTGTATGTTCCTTTGAGGCACTATACAGACCAAACGCCTGGGCCGATTTTTATGATTCATACGTCAATCGATTCCTCTTAATTTGGCGAGTGACACTAAAGACATGACATTAGTGTAAGTCAAATATGGCGGACCCAGGACGCCATATTGTCCAAATAAAAAAAATGAAAATCACCAAAATATGTCAAGAGGGGTATCGTTGAATAGGTATTTGAAAATAATGTTTAGCTTTCTCTCAATGTTTTTCGATTTGACTGACCGTTTAGGATGTATATCGATTTAAAGTTGAGTAACAACCATTCTCACATTTATAGGTTTTTAGGTAGCAGAAAACTTCGTATAACTAACTGTACGTCGTGTGAATGTGGATGAACATTATTTATTAATGTATCTAGTAGGCATCGATATAAATCAATAGATGTGCCCTGAGCACCTTGAAATTGGTAATAAACTGCGTCTCTGTATGTATTGTAAGTGGTTTACAATCAACCAATTTACTTGACCCCTATAATCGCTAGCGGCGAGATTTGCTGTGGTTCTACTTATTTTGGTTGTTGACACCGAATAATGATAGGTAATAAAAACGTCCGGCGTCCACCGCGTCCTGCAACCGACTAGAACGGAAAGAGTGAGCTCACTCTTCCCAACGTTGACATGATTGCGTGCGCCGTGAAGTTTGGGATGGGGCCCACCTTGGGTTCTACGATCTATGCTAGTAGGTAGGTATATTGGACTACCTTTTTTTCGTACGTGCAGGAAATGTATTTACGCATACCCTACTGCCCGCCCGCCCGGGAGACACAGCCGGGTTATGTTGCACTCTATATCATGTATGGATATGGTGCCCCTATCTACTAATAAACCTCCATGGGGTTTCAACTCTGCCGCTGATAGTGGGAACACGGAACCGCTCTCGGATTGCTCCGCCTCGGTCGCCCATCTCCAACTTCAAACGATTTAGTAGGTACTGAACGTCAATCGAAAACCTATACCCTATACTAACACAAAACTATAAATATGAATTACATGCAGTAGAAAATCCTACAAATTATATATATCAGTAGAAACGAAGACATTTGGTCAACAACCAAAAGATGCATATTATTATGTTGAGCATATTAACATTCACAACATTGTTCATAACTAAAAAGTATAAAATAAAAAAATATAATTTAAAAACTCAAAAACCCGACTGCGTAAAAAGTGAACCAAACTACGTACTCGCATACTAAAAAAACCGAAAAGAATAAAACAAGCATTTAGATTTCTGGTGGTCTAGAATTCTATATAATGTTATTGTATTAATACTATTGAAATATATACAATATTTTCTAATAAAAGAACATTACAACTGAACAGTCGGGATCCATTGAACAATTAACTACATTGTATGTCGAATAATAATATCGAATCCATTGAACAATTAGGTAGATTGTATGTCGAATAATAATGGATCCCGACTCTTCAGTTGTAATGTTCTTTTATTAGAAAATATTGTATATATTTCAATAGTATTAATACAATAACATTGTATAGAATTCTAGACCACCAGAAATCTAAATGCTTGTTTTATTCTTTTCGGTTTTTTTAGTATGCGAGTACGTAGTTTGGTTCACTTTTTACGCAGTCGGGTTTTTGAGTTTTTAAATTATATTTTTTTATTTATTTCTGTTTTGCTTTTATTAATATTTTTCAGACTTCAAAAAGGGAGGAGGTTCTCAATTTGTTTTTTTTGTATGTAATGTTACGCGATAACGCCGAACAAAACATGAACAAAAACTAAAATATGCTCTCATGTACGACGCGACGTAGTGATAGATTCTTTGGTTGAGTGTCTGAATTTAATTTGTATGTTGATATAGGTTTTTATTTTTTTCCGAGAAAATAACTTATTGTGAGCAAATTTATTTTCTTTTAACCGTAAGTTCTCCACGAAGTTTTTAATGCTCTTTTGTTACATATGAAATTGTGTTTGGAAGATGGTGTGGACCTCGAACTGCTGGAAATTATCCCATGTTACCTGATACCAGTAACAAAACTGCAGTGGAAGAATGCCTCTCGATTGGAATTCACTGTGTTACCAGCGTAATTGTTTGAGTATATCCTTCATCACCGTAGACCACATACACACGCTGCAGCAGATACGAGGGTCAAACTGAAAGTTCTTAGAAAATCAAAAACTGATTACATTAGCCAGTTATTAGTTTTATTATATCTTTTCAAAATATTGTCCATTCACATCAATACACCGCTGCATGCGATGGAACCACTGGGAAAAGCACTTTGCCCACTCGTCCTTAGGGGTCTCTTCAATGGCATCGCGATACGCAGCCACCGCTTCTTCAGCATTCATAAACCGCTTTCCTTTAAGTTTTTCTTTAATTTTTGAAAATAAATAAAAATCACAAGGCGCGAGGTCGGGGCTATACGGCGGGTGACCCAGTAATTCAACGTTTGATGTCGCCAAATAGTCGATCGTTCGCTTGGCGGTGTGCGATGAGGCGTTGTCGTGGTGAAGGAGGATCCTACTGCGAGGTCGTTTCTCTCGAACTTTTTCCAAGACAAGTGGCAAACAATTGGTAGTGTACCATTCTGCAGAAACTGTTTTTTGATCCTCTAACACAATTGTTGCGAAATGACCTATCCTTCCAAAGAACGAGGCCACCATTTTTTTCCCCGCACTTCGATCTCTCTTCACTTTAGTTGGCAACTCCTCGAAAGGAAACACCCACTGAGCAGATTGTCTTTTGGTTTCAGGATCATAACAGTAAATCCAGCTTTCGTCACCTGTTAGTATGTCGAACACAGCATTTGAGTCACCTCCGTTAAATCTTTCAATCATTTTACGGCACCAATCCACACGATGGAGTTTTTGAGCCTCAGTCAAATTATGAGGTATCCACCGGGCGCAAAGCTTCCTGACCGCTAAATGTTCGTGTAGGATTTTGTGCACTTGACTCATACCGATGCCTAAGCTTGTCCGAATCTGCTGATAGGTCACTCTTTTGTCAGTCTCTATCATACGCCGCACAACACAGATGTTATCTTCGTCGCCGTAGAAGGCCGTCCCTCACGTAAATCATCAGTGAGATTAGTGCGACCACGTTTAAACTCATTAAACCAGTTGTAAACAGTCGCACGAGATGGGGCTACATCGTGAAAGGCCAATCGTAGTCTATCATAACTTTCTTGTTGACTTAAATGACATCGAAAGTCATAAAAAATCATTGCACGAAAATTTTCTCGTGTTAAATTCATGTTGACGTGACACAGACAATTTTCAATTTGCCGCCAAATCGTAAAACAAATGACAAATGAATGAAGTATATACTCAGTAATATTGGCAAAGAGTTCTATTTTCAAATTATAGAATTATTTTTTTATTATATTGTTTATAAGTGGCCAGTTCTAAGAACTTTCAGTTTGACCCTCGTAGTACAGAAGACCCAAGAGTACAATCGCCCTCTTTGCTTGGCGTTCGTAGACTACGAGAAAGCCTTTGACTCCATCGAAACCTGGGCTGTACTAGAGCCCCTGCAGCGATGCCAAGTCGACAGGCGCTACATCGAGGCGTTGAAGTGTTACAAAGCCGCAACCATGACCGTACAAAGCCAAGATATCCAAACAAGACCAATACTTCTGCAGCGTGGAGTGAGACAAGGAGAAGTTAGCTCTCCGAAGCTCTTTGCCAACACTCTGGAGGACGTCTTCAGAATACTGGGCTGGAACGGCCTGAGCGTAAATATCAACGGTGAATACATTTCACACTTACGATTCGCACACGGCATAGTTATAATGACAGAGTCGCCGCGGGACTTGTCGGATGTTGCGGAGCCTAAATGTTTCTTCCAGACTGGTGGGTTTGGGAATGAACTTGGACAAGACGAGAGCTATGTTTAATTCATTCGCAGATCCAATCGCAATCACAGTCGATAATGTCGGTGTCCAAGTTGTTCAGGAATACATATATCTAGGCCAAGTTATTCAACTGGGTAGGAACAACTTCGACAAAGAGGCTGTGACAGATGAATACGTCTGGGTTGGGCAGCGGTTGGGAAGTTGCGTCAAATCTTTGAGTCGCCACTGCCTCAGTGCCTGGGGTCCAAAGTGTATAACCAGTGTATCGTCTCCAAGTAGTTCCAAGCTCCACAGCAAGCTATGGAGAGGGCTATGCTCGGTACTCCGAGCTCTCGTACTCTCTGAAGGACAGAATATGCAACGACGATTTCCGACGGAGAACTAAGGTAACCGTATGTCGGTTGAGACCGTAGGTGTGTCGCCCTTGAGAATAATCAAGCTGAAGTGGCAGTGGGCGGGTCACTCGTGAAAGGCTGCCCCACCATCTAGCGAAAAATTCCGGGATGCGCTATCCTGCCGGTTGGCGACCGCATGACAAGGCCAGATAGACATCCCCGGGGGGGCTCGGGCATCCCCGCAGTCTCCAGGCTAGCTCCCCACTGGTATATTCGTGTTGTGTGTTGTGACCAATGGTCAGTAGTGTGCGGCCTCGTTCTACTGCCGTTTTCCCACCGATCCCCTCTCAAAACAAATATGAATCAAGTCAATTACAGAAACAAGTGTAAAGAGCGGCTGCACGCCTTGTCGGTTAAAGTGCACCTCACTAATATTCGGGGTCTGCACTCCAATCTCTCAGCAGTCCACCATCACCTCGAGACTGAGCAGCCGACACTGTTGTTTCTTACGGAGACGCAGATAGGTTGTCCGTCGGACGTGGCGTACCTAACGTATCCAGGCTATACCCTGGAGCACAAATTCCGGCCTCGTGCTGGAGTGTGCCTGTACGCCCGTGACGACATCTGCTGTCGGCGTCTCCGTAACCTTGAGAACACTAGATTTTCTGTTCTTTGGGCACTGATGGACACAGGCATAGACAAAATTATCTATGCCTGTGCGTATCGGTCGCACAGCGGAGATCTGGAGACGACTAGGCTCACGGATTATTTAAGTGAGGCGGCGGACGCGGCTCAACAGAAGTACCCTTCGGCTCAATTAGTGTTACTGGGGGATTTCAACGGCCATCATAAGGAATGGCTGTACCCATACCGAGACACTGACCACCCTGGACAGGAAACGAGAAAGCTAGCTTTATCGTTAGACCTAACCCAGCTGGTTCAAGCCAAGAGGCCACAAGAGTACCCAACGTTGAGTCGCATACACCCTATTGCTTAGACCTTCTGCTGACAACTGATCCAGACCGTTATTCGGTGGCAGTATCTTCGCCGTTAGGTAGCTCCGACCACTGTCTGGTGAAATCTGTATCTGTCTACTATCCGCCTGATCCCAGCCCTAGAGGCAACCGGTGGTTGTGGCGATACAGGTCAGCAGATTGGGATGAGATGCGCTCTTTCTTTGCGTCTTACCCATGGGAGTCATTGTGCTTCGCTTCTGGTGATCCCTCAGTCTGTGCGGATGCTGTGACTAATGTAATACGAACGGCTATGGAATATTTCATTCAATACTCTGACATCTCATTGTCCAGCAAAGCTCGCCCTTGGTTTGGTTCTCAATGTAAAAGTGCTGAAGCATTTAAACATGAGACCTACCTAGCCTGGGTTGATGCTCGAAAGCGTAAGGTAAGGGACATACACCAGAAGAAGAAAGCATTCAACAAGGCTGCTAAGGCATGCAAAAAGGTTCTTCAGAGGGCTCGTTTTGACCACATTAGTCAAATAGGGAACAAACTAGCTTCGTACCCTGCGGGTAGCAAAGCGTTTTGGTCCCTAGCTAAATCGGTCGAATCGAACTTCTGCCGCCCCTCGCTACCTACAATCCTGAAACCTGATGGACACTGGCTTACACTGCAACGGAGAAAGCAAACTTGTTTGCAACTCAGTTTGCCGAATCTTCGCGTCTAGATGTTGGTAGCGCGACACCTCCTACTCCACCTGGCTGTTCGACTTTTATGTCAGAGATACGTATTCGCCAAATGGAGGTTCACAAAGTGCTACGCAATCTGGACGTGAATAAAGCCAGTGGCCCAGATGGTATTCCTGCTCTAGTATTGAAGGCTTGTGCGCCTGAGTTGTCACCGATACTGACGCGGCTATTTAGACTCTCTCTCCAAACTGGGCTAGTACCGAAGTCTTGGAAGCTTGCCAATGTGCAACCAGTGCCCAAAAAGGATAGTCGTGCTGACCCTGCCAACTACAGGCCCATCTCGGTCACGTCCATACTCTGCAAGACTATGGAACGTGTCTAAAACCACAGGCTCCTGGCGTACCTAGAATCGAACGACCTCCTCAGTGACCAGCAATACTGGTTTCGCCGAAACCGGTCCACCGGGGATATTCTAACGTACGTCACTCACATCTGGAGTGAAGCTATTGAGAAACACGGGGAAGCACTTGCAGTCTCCCTGGATATCTCGAAGGCTTTCGACAGGGTTTGGCATGATGGCCTTATAAGCAAGCTTTCTAGTTATGGTTTGTCTCCTGGGTTCATTGCGTGGATATCGGACTTCTTGAGGGGTCGATCCATACGAGTCGTCATTGATGGCTGCTCGTCGGATCAAATGGCTATCAATGCCGGAGTCCCTCAAGGGTCGGTACTCTCTGCGACGCTCTTCCTTTCAACGATCAACGATCTGTTGAAGCCCGGTATCTTTGGGTACGCAGATGATAGCACCGTTGTAGAGAGTTACATATCTAGCGCGAGAGCCAGTGGGCAGCAAACTCAGGTACTGAGAGAGAGTCTGATCGAGCGTTTGAGCTTGACCCTTGAGGCGGTGTCTAAATGGGGCGATGCCAATCTGGTCAAGTTCAACGAGAGTAAGACGCAGGCGTGTCTGTTCTCCGCTAAAAGGAGTCCATTCCAACTGACTCCAACTTTTCGAGGTGTATCCGTGCCGGTTTCTGACCGTCTCGAGCTTTTGGGCGTTACTTTGACTCGTATATCGAGTCCAAGGCTAAACTAGCTGCCAAAAAACTAGGTGTCCTCTCAAAGGTGCGAAGGTAATTCAAGTCTGAACAGTTGCTTACATTTTATCAAGCACAGATTCGCTCCTGTATGGAGTACTGTTCGCAGCTTTGGGATAGATCGGCTAAGTATCAGCTGGAGGCTCTGGAATCGATCGAGAGACGTGCCAAAAGGCTCATAGGCAACGACACTCTTGTCACACAGTCTTGAACATCGCCGAAAAATTGCTAGCCTATCGGTTTTTTACCGGATACACTTCGGAGAGTGTGAAGCTGATTTGCATGATCTAATACCACCCTGTCCTTTTTTCTATCGGAATGCTCGTAGCTCGAAAAAGCGACATCGTTTCATGGTTGATGTTCCAAAGACACGAACGAAGAGATTTGACTCTACTTTTGTGATAAGAACGTCTAGGCTGTGGAATACGTTGCCTGAGTGGGTTTTCCCCGATGGCTACAATCTTTGTGTCTTCAAATCGAGAGTGAATCGGTTTTTTTCTAGGTAAACACTAAACACGCTCCATCGTAGACCGCATCGTCGCTTAACATCAGGCGAGATGACGGTCACGTGTCGAAGGGCGGCCTCCCGCTCGGTGGACCGACAACCTGAAGAGAGTGGCAGGAAGCGGATGTATGCAAAGAGCCGAGGACCGGATTTGGTGGCACATTAGAAAGGCTTATGTCCAGCAGTGGACGACCACGGGCTGGTGATAATGATGATGATGATCCTTCATCACAAAATCTATTGTCAGGTTTCGGGGCGTCTATGTAACGGGTAACGTGATTTACGATCCGGAAGAACTATAAGAACTATAAAATTAGCATGTGGAATTGGCAACAGGCAGGCCATATAGATCGCAGAACCGATAACCGCTGGGGAATAAAAGTTCTCGAGTGGCAACCACGAACCGGCAGACGCAGTGGAGGACGGCCGGCACACGATGGACCGATGATATTGTCTCGGTCGCGGGAAGTAGGTGGATGGAGGCGGCACAATACCGGTCATTGTAGAGTACTGCATACTATGGTAGCAATATTGACTTTAGAACTTCAAATAAATGTGTGGCATTATGCTCTTATTGGCAGGCCTGTTGCTTATCATCAGGAGCCTAGTCTTGTGCCTTTGTGTGTGCTCTCGTAACTTTATACCATAAGAAAATGCTAGTTTTAAAACAATGATAATGTTGTACTACCAATTCATAATTGTGTGCAGTTTTCGGAAAAACGAGCATTATAGTTTTAAAGGATGGCAGTAGGCCCTCAAGTCACAGAATAAATATTAGTACAAGTACAGAACACTCACTTAGCGAAAACAATTATATAAATAGCGACTCTTGCTGGGACACAACAAAGTTCAATTCAGCTCGCAATACCTGTCGCGATTTTCAAATAAACATTTGCGCTCTTTCTAACGCGTAACTCTGTCCCTGTCTAGCGCGGAGGGTTGTCGACATATCTAATAACAATATGCGCGGGAAACGTGTTGCGTGAGCGCTCAGCCGTGCGTCCGACAACCGAATGGGACTTGTTCCCTGGGAGGAACGAGGAACGGTCTAGCTGTAGGCTAACACCGCGCGACCTTGAGCTAGTGATGATGCACTGCTCAAGTAGCCTCTACTTAGAGACAAAACTTTAAATCAGAAAAATAATGGCTATTCTATATAAGTACACTAGCTGACCCCGCAAACGTTGTTTTGCCTTAGTGAACAACCCTTGTCACTTAGGGGTGTGAAAAATAGCTAGTAGCCGATTCTCATACCTACAGAATATGCATATAAAATTTGGTTAAAATCAGTAAAGCCGTTTCGGAGGAGTAAGGAAACAAACACTGTGACACGAGAATTTTATATAAGTACATATTTTATCGCGACCTAAGGTCTTTGTACAGAACAGTCTGTTTTTTTGCTATATCAGGGTTGTTCCCATAGTAAATTGTATAATGATATTCATCATAGCAAGGCTTTGTTGGCTTAGTAGGTACAGGTGTTCTACTTCACCATGTTTATAGCATAGTTCTGCTTCAATTGGTATATTATTTCGTATTCGAAGGCGAGCTGTTCTGCGCAAGTCGACGTCTCGATGCGCCTATTTTGCGTGTGTGGGAAGTAGGCTTCACTCCTGCCATTCCAGCTTCAGCAGGAAGCCAAGCAACGTCTTCACGTTGCTGCATTTTTGACGGAGTGTCCCATGTGTGCCCAGGATTTTTTTGCCAAAAAAATTGGCATATTTACATTCCTATTTTACCAACACACCAACATTTTACCAGCATAGTTCCAAATCCTGTAACTTTCCTGTGTTAAAATATTTGTTTATGAATACGTCTAGGCACTTACCTTAGTTCTAGGTCGCCCACGACCTCTCTTCACAGCAGCCTCGCTACTTGGTTCGTCCACCTTCTTTTTCACAGCACTCACTCTAGAAGCACTAGATTTGTCCTTAACCTTCGTATCCTTGTCATCACTGAGTTTTTCATCATCACTACCACTCTTTGAGCCATTTTTATTTTTTGCTACTGATATTTTCTGTGACCCTTTCTGAGGCAGTAACTTGGAAACAGTCTTCAACGGCAAGTCATCTTCACTCGAACAATCAAATGAGCATTTGCTACATGATTCGGAACTGGAACTACTTTCCGATAACTGTTTTTTCTTTTTCAACGTTTTCTCTTTTATATCCTTCAGGGTTTTAGTTTCGCTTTTCTTTTTTGCAGTTGGTTTGGGAGGTATTTTGGCTGGTGTCTTCCTGTGTGGAATGGCAGCAATCTTGAGTTTAAGTCCAGTGTCGCATGAAGTGACGGAGAAGTGTGGTTTCCGGTTAGCACCTTGCTTTGGGTCGGAACATTCCCATTCACTCCCTGTCGAATCACTGGTACTTGAATTCTGGAAAAACAAAGGTAAGCAACGTTAATTAGGAACAAAATATATTTAGTCTATAACTACGGGGAATATAACATTTTGGGGATCATTTATTATTATTATTACTTTAAAATCATTTTAACAGACAATTACCTATGATTTGTTATTCAACACTGAGATATAGTCATATAAGCTGAGCCTGCTGGCCTATTATTCAATGAATAAATAAATAAAAAAGACTTATAAATTAGGAAAGAATATTAAAATTTTACAGCGGAAAATATGTTTAAAATTTTGACAAGACAATTTTTTACATTTTGGGATGGTTTTGTCAAAACATTTCTGTGATGAAAACTTTATAATACCCTGTTTACATGATTCCAGTCCAGCGACCGAATCCAGCGCTGGATTGCTTACTGGAATAATCTAAACCGGCACTGGATTGATGCATTCCAGTGCCGGTTTCCATTATTCCAGTAAGCAATCCAGTGCTGGATTCGGTCGCTGGACCGGAATAATGTAAATGGGGTATAAAGCCTGAAATCTATTTGTAACTACTCATAGCAATTTATTAAAACACATAGATGTAGCATGATATACAATTCTGTCATTCTATGATTGATTTGTAATTTAATGATAAATGTTTGAAGCTCAATAAACATTATTATTATACATATAACATTATTATTATTATATATATGTATACATTAATAATTATGTATGTTAAGTCACACTAAAGACACATAATTAAAACACATAATCTCTACCCTTACTAGAATCTTTCTCTTACAGGATTTTCAACTTTAGAAATGTGTGTTAAATAAGCTCTTACACAGCTAAATGTGCATGAGCAAAAAACTTAAATCTACGAAAAAAAAATGCGCCTATTCTTGCCTCCTCTCCAACTAGGGTTTCTAATTTTGATGATACTAATTGCTGTGTTTCAATTTCAATCATTGACTTAAGAGTTTACAATTTTATTGCCAAAAAGATGTAAAATTTTGGAATAAAGTCAAATTGGTTAAGGAGTATTTGATGCTAAGTTGCGGGGCCAAAGGGAAAACTGATGATAACACAACTATTTTCAGCAGTTGTTTTAAAAATATAAAATTACTGAAAAATGTATAGATTTCTTAATTTAATAGTAATTTACATAATTTTGTGATAGGTCTTGTGTATATTTTATCACCAATTTTTACTTCGGCTACTCTCACTTTGTTATCTTTACCATGAAAGACTTTAGTGATTCTGGCCATCGGCCAACTTAGTGGAGGTGAGTTTAAATATTTTACAATAACTAGATCACCTTCTTTTAAGTTTTCATTAGCATATTTCCATTTGGGACGGCTTTGAAGCTGAGTGAGGTAGTCCTTTGACCAAGTTTGCCAAAAGTCTTGTTTTAATTTTTTAACAATATTCCAAAACTTAAGCCGATTGACTGGTACATCTGTTAAGTTAACATCAGGGTAATCAGTCAAAGCAGTGCCAATGAGAAAATGTCCTGGTGTTAAATATTTGTATTCATTTGGGTTTAATGAAAGCAGTGGTCGAGAGTTTAACACTCCTTCAATTTGGATAACAACAGAATTTAGTTCTTCATAGGTTAGAATCAAATTTCCAACCACTCTCTTAAGGTGGTGCTTTACACTTTTCACCCCTGCTTCCCATAAACCAGCAAATTCTGGAGCATAACTAGGAATAAACATAAATTTTATGTATTTATTATTACAAAAGTTTATAACAGAGTCTCTGTGATACATATTGCTCTGTAGATCATACAATTCCTTTAATTCATTAGCGGCACCTTTAAAGGTTTTAGCATTATCACAGTAAATTTTACTGGGCATGCCGCGTCTAGAAATGAAACGATTAAGACACGCCAAGAATGTTTCAGTTTTTAAATCTGAAACTACTTCTATGTGTATGGCCTTTGTTGAAAAGCAAACAAACAATGAAATGTAGCCTTTGGTAATCAATGGTTTGCGTATGCGAGCTATCTTCATTTTGAAAGGTCCACAAAAATCTATACCTACATGCTGAAATGGTCTTGTAGCTGTAACTCTGTCAGGTGGTAGAGAACCCATCAATTGCTTAGCAGCTTCAGCCTTCATTCGCGAACAGATAACACATTTGTGAACCACCTTTTTGACCTCACGTATGCCATTGATTATCCAGAACTTTTGTGATAAAGAGCCGAGTACTAATCTAGCACCAGCATGGAGCAATCTTAAGTGTTCATTTTTAATTATCATAGAAGTAATATTATTAGCCTTTGGCAGTATTACTGGATGCATTTTGTCTTTTGCAATCCCTGCATGTTGCAACCTGCCACCAACACGAATCAAGCCATTGCTGTCCATGTAGGGATGGAGACTACCTATACCACTTTTGATATTTGTTTTACTCAAGAGACATTTTATTTCTTTGAAAAATACTTGTTTTTGAACTGAACGAATGATAACTAATAGGGAATCATGTAGTTCTTTTGGAGATAAATATCCACTTAATTTGTCATTGTTACTCTGCTTACAGTTATTAACAAATCTATACAAGTAAGCTAAGACACGTTGTAGTTTATTAATGTTTGAAAATCTTTCAAGTAAGTCCAGTGGTAGAGGTGCTTGTTCTACCTCTATGTTGCAAACATTACTGTTAATATCTTCAATTTTTGATGGAATAACATAATTTAGATTATATGTACGATTATGTTTGAAATCACTATCTGATAAATATTGGGGACCATGCCACCATAGAGACTGGTCCTTTAAATATTGTGGTTCTACGCCACGAGAAATTAAATCAGCCGGGTTATCACCTGACCTTACATAGTACCATGAATTTTTGTCAGTTAGTTGTGTAATTAGCTTTACCCTGTTATTGACATAGGTATTAGCCTTTACCTTTTCAGTTTGAATCCAGGCAAGGACTATTTGGGAATCGCTATACAAGAAAACTTTATGTTCAAATCTAGGCACAAGTATTTTACTGACTCTAGATGAGAGCTGAGCCAGCAAGACTGCACTATTAAGTTCTAGTTGAGGTATTGTAAGTACCTTATTTAATGGAGCCACTCGAGACTTGGAACAAATTAATTTTGTTTTTATTTTGCCATCGGCTGTAATAGTTCTCAAGTAAAGGCAGCACCCAAACGCTTTCATGGATGCGTCTGCATAGCCTATCAACTCTGCATTTTCAAAATTTTCTTCCTTTATAAGTCGATCAACTGAAGTACTGCCTGCTGTCTTAAGGCCATGTAGAAATTTTTCCCACATCTGTAGTTGCTTGACAGGCAGCAATGTATCCCAATTTATTTTTAAAGACCAAAGTTCTTGCATAATTAACTTGGCTACTACTATAATAGGACCGATCAAGCCTAATGGATCAAATAGTGTTCCAATAAAGCTGAGTACTTTCCTTTTAGTATTAAAATTATCACCATTGGTTTCAGACACATTTACAAAATTGAGTTTTAGTTAAGTTTGATTTGGCAATAAGGACTGCAAAAGTAATCTATACAAATAAATGAAATTGAAGTGTCTGTGTGCAAAAATAAAATAACCGCTTTTTACTATGTACATATTTATGAATAAAATAATAGTCCATATACCAAAATATTTTTTTTACAATTTCTGTCTGTCTGTCCTGCAAATCTACAAGGCGGTTAGACTGATTATATCAGGGCTTTCACTACTACACAGCTGATGTTCTAATGCATAACTTTAGCTACTCTTACTCAAGGAAAACATACAGGGTTCCGTGAAATACAAAAAAGTTTTGACGTTTCAATGTATAGATATCTTGATGTTTGCTACTCAATCACGTCCGAACGTCTGTTTGGATGAAATTTCGAACACTGTTATATTAAGTCTGGAATAACACATAGGCTACTATTTCCTACGAAAAAATAACTTGAAGGGAATTGCGCGGGTAAAACCGCGGGGTGGTATTAGTGTATTAATAAATGTATACCTATATTATATTCATTTGAAAATCAAAATATTGTGTTACCTCCTTACTAAAATTTATTCCAGGATGAAATTTGTCAGAATGTTTTAAAAATATGCAATAATAGAACTGTAGTAATCATAAAACAAGTGACTAAATATTTACACGTTAATTTTCATGTCTTTGTAGATAGTTTAATAATATGCTAAATATCATGGTACCGATCTCAAATAATGATTCTACTAATGAATTCACATACTAACCTCTGAATCACTGTTTGAGTCCGTATCACCACTTGATCCTTGAGTTTTTGGCAACTCTGTGCCCATTTCTAGAATAAAAAGAAAATAGATATTAAAATGTGGGTAGGCGTCAATGAGTTCAAGAATGTTTGGTGCCAGGAATATAATTGAATTCTTTTAACCCCCTTTTGTAAAAAAAGATCTGTCTACATTGTTTTGAGCTATTGTTCACAACTTTGTAGTTATTAAATATGGCATATTTACAGTAGTAGCATGGTAGGATCATGAATCTAACATTTGCATTTTGTGTATTCATGGATAAATATTTGACGAGTATACTTTTCAAAGTTAGTAAAATTTTGTAGGTTTTTTTTTAACTTTTATAGGTTTACACTTCACCGCCATCTCGCCTGATGTTAAGCGACGATGCGGTCTACGATGTACCTAGAAAAAACCGATTCACTCTCGATTTGAGGACACAAAGATTGTAACCATCGGAGAAAACCCACTCAGGCAACGTATTCCACAGCCTAGACGTTCTTATCACAAAAGTAGAGTCAAATATCTTCGTTCGTGTCTTTGGAACATCAACCATGAAACGATGTCGCTTTTTCGAGCTACGAGCATTCCGGACAAGAAAAAAGGACAAGGTGGTATTAGATCATGTAAATCAGTCGTACACTCTCCGAAGTGTATCCGATAAAAAACCGATAGACTAGCAATTTTACGGCGATGTTCCTTAGAAGTCTTTTTCCCACAAGAGTGTTGTTGCCTATACAACAACACTCACCGCCTCAAGGGTCAAACAACAACACTCACCGCCTCAAGGGTCAAGCTCAAACGTTCAATCACTCTCTCTCAGTACCTGAGTTTGCTGCCCACTGGCTCTCCCGCTAGATATGTAACTCTCTACAACTTTACTTGCAGCTTCAAACTATATAAATTTAAGTCAGTTTTCAATCAAACAATCAATTTATTTTAATCTAGTTTAATAGTTATTTTGCTTTTTAAAGTAGATTTAATCTTATCAGGTGTTACTTATTTTGTAGAGTTTTTAATTTTTCTCTTGGCTGTGATACTTTTTTCAGTGCAACCAAAATAATCAAGAAACCTGTTATTTCTTGTTTACAAAACGTAATACATCAGGCGAGATGGTGGTCAACAGTAAGCCTTTCAGTTAAAAAAAATTTGAAGTTGTAGAAATTATTTATAATTTGTTAATATTATAATTAAAGTGAGCCTTATCTTTTCAAAAATTTAAAAAAAAAACATGGAACATCTGAGTTGTTTTCTTTCCAGAGGTAAATTTCTAAACCATTGTATTTATGGTAAACCAAAAAATACAATGTTACATAATGATAGGATGTTATTGTACTACTTTCATCTTTGCCTTTGTGTGATTGGCAGCACTAACATTGCCAAGTCTGGCATACAGTGCTGATATCGACTACCAATATTCCTATATATTATAAAGCCGAAGAGCGTGTTTGTTTGAACTATATTATGTATAAGCTCCATATATTTTGTTATATGGTTGAATCCAGGACGGACCATATACATAAAAAACTTGTATGAGAAAATATTTAGTAGTACTTTTACATTTACAAACTTCCCAAAATAAAATGAAACAGACACCTACCTACAAAATCAACTAAGTTAATTAACCTTTATTAATAAATCTGCAAATAGTTCTTTTAGTTATCAATCCTTTACTTTTACAGGTATTTAATTTCAAAGAAACTATCAGACAGGAATGATAATAGGTAAATAATTTCAGCAAATTATACATTGCACAACCAAAATACATAGGTGTTTTCAATTGCAGAAGACACCACAAAACTGGCTCATCACATCGCAGACTACCATGGGTATGATATGATCAATTATTTCATAAATATTTGATTTGAAGTTCTCTACATTATTATCACTAATTACAGGAAATGTATTATGGTTATATTTGGCAGTGGTGTTTATTTATAAAATTAATGTTGTTCTAGTAATAGTGTTTAAAAATTATGCATCTATCATAGCCCAAATGCAATAAAAAAATGAAGTTCATTAGGTAGGTACCTACTGTGTTTAACCAAATTTAAAAAACATTTTGCCTATCTGAGGAACTCACCTTGATCTTGAAAAAGCCTTGAACAAGAATGTGATTATCTGAAGTTTTAAACAATACAAGGCTCTTTACAACCTCAACAAATGTGAAAACAATAACACTGGCCACATATCCAGTTTGTATCTCATTTGTTTCCTATTCTAAACTCAGCAGACAATGAACATACTGAGAATCATTAGCAGAATGTTTTTAAATAATTCAAACTGGAATAGAACTGATTGACAATTGACGATTTACCGCAAAATTAGTAAGATTAACGATTTCCAAGTTACTTTTAATTTTTACCAAGTTACCAAGTTACTTTAGTTAGCTGAATAAAACAGTCACACGCCTCTATAGAAGCTTTTTATAACCAAATCATACGAGAACAGTACATACTTACTTCAAGGTTGGTCAAGATGTTTCCAAATAGAATAATATGATCTCCTTCATTTCAAACATTGGTTGTCCTCAAGAACGTCAATCTGAGAATGGTTAAGGGAAAAGGGATCACATTCCAGCTTCAAGAATAGATATATACGCGTTATTTTCGGCCAATATCTTCACATTTGTGATAATTTGTTGGGTCAGAATGACAGTTCTGACGACACTAGTGGGACCAGTTTATTCACGATGTAGGCGACTTCGTGAAGCGGTTTCAGTGTGCATTCAGTAAACACTTCAATTGATATTGTCTCATCACTTAGCAATAGACATCACGATTAATTCACTGATTTAGCATGCAAAATTGAGGGATAACATAACGGTCTCCGCGACATTGGCGCCAAATAAATGCATACGTTTACAATCATTTCAGTATTTACGGGCGTTTCGTTTTCATATCATGGATCTTTAACATATCCAGAAGATTTAAACATTGTCGACTTACCAGAAATGGATTTTTATAAACGATAACAAGTGTAACAGTAAAAAAATTACTTCACACAGTAGCATAACACTTAGCCTCCATGTTTACAAATTATTTTGTACAAAAATGTTGTAATTTTTATGTAGTTATATGCGTACACACAGAGGAGAAAGTTCTACTTGGTAGCTTGCTCTTTCTCGCTTCGTAAATACAAGGGTCAGAGAGCGAGATACAACTTCACATTCTTTATATGTGTTTGTATGAAATGCGGTGCAAAATGGCGTCCCTCATTTCCAAGCAAGGGAAATCGCAAAAGTATTCTTTAAAAAAATGCGAATTCAGTCCATATGTATGTCTTTTTCTCTTGAATTAGTGATTAAACATTTTAAAACTTTAAATGAAAACCTTACATCAATAATTAGCAGCAAAAAGCCCAATCTTGGTTTTGCCATCTATCGATGAATAAAGGAAACTCAAACTTTGTTGTGATTTTAAAGCTCACTATACGCGGTGCAGCCGCAATGAATATTGCTATGACGATTGGCTACAAGTCATAACGTCATAAGCGCCTATACATACTGGTCGAGTGCAGGCCAACGCCAGTGTGTGGAGGGTCGTTTTGCTAATTTGCCATGACTTGTGATCACTCGCCGTCGCTCATCAAGTACCCATGCGCGGTCCGAAGGGGGGGGGGGGGGGGTCACAGGGGACATGACCCCCCCCCCCCAATCGTATACGTTACAGTAAAATGGGGCGCTACTACTACTAGGCTTTTTTACTCGATGTATTGTATTTCTACTCATAGCCCCCCCTCCACCCAAATCTGAGGCTGTGAAATAGTGATCTCCAAAATGCGACGCTGGGACCGCGCCTGAAAGTACCTTCTGTGATTAACATAGTCTTTGCCGAAGACACTTGGAGTTTGTAAGATGTTTTCTATAGAGCCCTATACCACAGTAAAACTATGCAGACTGGCCACTTGCCGTCACTCGGCCAGCTAGGCAGGGGGGGTATGAGTAGAAATACAATACATCGAGTAAAAAAGACTACTAGTAGCGCCCCATTTTACTGTAACGTATACGATTGGGGGGGGGGGGTCATGTCCCCTGTGACCCCCCCCTTCGGACCGCGCATGGGTACTTTACGAAGTGCCTATAAAGCTGCCTATACACACTGGGCCAGTGCAGGCCAACGCTAGTGTGTGGAGGGTCATTTTGTGATGACTCGCGTCGCTCGCCTCGCTGGCCGAGTGACGGCAAGTGGCCAGTGTGTAGAGGGCTGTTTTGTCTCGACTCGTCTCTCGTGACCGGTGTCGGTTTTTGTGCACAAAACAAAGGCGCTCGGCGAGTAGCGTCCTGTTCTCCTATTGGCCTACCGCGCTTTTGCCAGCGCTGGGCCAGTGTGTGGATGCTACGTTTTGTCTCGTGCCGTTTTGTCGACACTCGCGTTGGCCTCCACTGGCCCGGTGTGTATAGGCAGCTTAAAATTGAATCTAAAACCGTCTATACACACTGGCCGAGTGGAGGCCACGCGAGCGTCGACAAAACGGCACAAGACGAGTGGTAGCATCCACACACTGGCCGAGCGCAGGCCAACGCGAGCGCCGGCAAAACGGGACATGGCGAGTGGTAGCATCCACACACTTGCCGAGCGCAGGCCAATTTGTGAGACTTCCGATTTGCGGTTGACATCGTCATCAGTGCAGAATCGCTAGATGCCTTACAGAGCCAAGCTGACTCTTCTCAACGCATTAGCCTCCTGATGAATATTGACTTATTGCCAAAACCAAAGTCATGTGTAACGAGTTCGTTGGTCCGGAACCGACTGCCGTAAATGGAATCACACTCGGAATTGTGCAGAGATACGTTTACGTAGAGCAGACGCTAGAACTAGGTAGAAAGTAGTTTTGAGAGTGAGGCCATCGCCATCGGCCGTGGGAAGAATGTAGTTGGACTGGGGCTGACTGGGGTTTTTGCAAGACATTCGTCGATCGTCACCCATCCCATAAAGTCTCAAGCCTAATGTGTACTATCAGTGCGTCCTACCCGTTATAGCCTTCTCTGCTGAAACGAGGACTCTGACAGTGAAAATAGTCCGAAGTAAGTAAGCTCAAAGTCGCTCAGCGAGCTATAAAATGGATGGTATGCTTGGGGATTCTCTGACGGGTTGTATCCTTCATCCAAGTATATCGTCGGAGAACTAAAGTCAACGACATAGCTCAGAGTATTAGCAAACTGAAGAGGCAGTGGGCCGGTCTCATCTGCTACTGACCTGGAGACCTGATAACTCGGGGTCGGGGTCTGGAGTGGATACCGCGTATTAGTCAACTTAGTGTAGAATATAGAATGTAGTCCAGGGTAGCGATTCTAACTGCGATTCCGATTCCGTCATACTGGTCATTATGGTGTCACCACCATTTTAGTCAGTTCTGAGATAGAAGAAGAGAAAGACGATGACAGATTTAATTAGGTATTATTTAAGAGATTTAGTAATAAATTATTTTTTGTGATTTTGTAACTTGATTTGATTATTTTGATTTGATGACATGACTGTAAAGTTTTCTATTTTTTGTATCTAAGTACCTATATAGTTAAAAGGTGATTTTAATATGAGGAGCGATATGTTAAGCTAATTTTGTGACTAGACTTATAAACTATGTCATCAATTATTTAAGTATTTGAAAAATATTTGTATGCCTACCATATCAGGCAAAACATGACGACAAGCTACTTTGATATTTTGTGACCTATGTGTGTTGTCATGCATTATGTGTGTTTGTAATTTACTTATATTTTGAACAAATAAATTATCTTTTATCATTTTTATCTTGAAATGAAGATATGCTCATTCTAAAATAATAAAAAAAAAATTGGCAGTCATAGGAACTGCCGATAGAAGTGAAAACTTATAACTCAGAATTTGAAGCCTACTTTGGAAACTACACGGGTGTACCGGATGGCGTGGCCTGACCATCATGGCATGGCCATCTAGAAATGCGTTAGCATTTTACATTGGCTCACGCATTTCTAGATGGTCATGCCATGATGGTTAGGCCACGCCCCTTCAGCATTTCCCATTGGCTGACGCATTTCTAGATGGGCAATGGGCGTGGTCCCGAGTTTATCCGAAGATTTCTTATCATACCCGAGCGTGACGCCAGTGACGCTAGAATTCAATTCACACCCCACGAAAAATCTGTCTAAAAGCGCGCCTGCGCTTTCACTTCAAAATACTTGGGAGGTGTCAAGGGACATTCTGATGGAACGAAGTTGTACAAAATATTGCAACTCTTTACTGTTTCTGATGTCCTGGTACCTACCTGGCCGTTTTTACCGAGTTTACCCGAAGATTTCATATCCGATCCGATCCATTATCATATCCAAGCGTGACGATTGATGAATCCATTTCACACCCCACGAAAATTCTGTTTATAGCGCGCCTAAAGAAGTTTTCACTTCAAAAACCCTTCTACTATTCTCAACCCATAATATTTGCGAGTAAAATAGTTCCTATCAGCATTTATAATTGTAATATGTGTATGAAACCAAAATCTGTTTTTCTTTCATATCTACTTAACAATAACAGCAGTAAAACAATATTTTTGTGATCCGTGTTACGCTTCCGAAAAACACGTCCAACACGGCTGACTGCCGTTGAAGGTATGGTTAGTGGTTACGTTGGTTACCCTAACCAACGGTTTGCCGCACGAATTTGCATCGGAGCAATTCACATTGCAAGATCCTCCGATGCGGCGTCGCATCGCAGTTATGTTTGGGAGCCCTTAGCAAAGCTTGTACTATGTCGGCCAACTGATATAATACCTAAATAGTTTCAAATACATAGTTATTATAGATAGATTTTTGATAGATTTTTGGGCCTAACGATAGACATGAAATTGAATTGGAAGACACATGTTGAGATTCTCTGCAAGAAGCTGGGTAGCTCGGCATATGCTCTGCATAGGCTTGCTCCAGTGGTAAAGAAAGAGGCTCTTCTTACATCTTACCATGGATTGGTGGCATCAGTCTTGAGATATGGGATCATTTTTTGGGGGAATTCAACTGATACAGCCTCAGTTTTCAAAGCACAAAAACGATGCATTCGTGCTATGTTCGGGATGCAAGTTACAGATAGCTGTCAGCCTAGCGAAACTTAATGCATTAAAATCGTTTCGTAAAAATGTATGAAACTTACCAGACAATTTCCTCGCACAGTTTAGGTTCTTTTTCTTATGCTTCATTTATTTCACAACGTAATTTGCGAATGTAATTTTTACGTAGGTACATAAATACTTATTCTTGTCTTTTGACCGTTTCTCCGTCAAACCATCAGATACTTCAAATTGCTTGTCATAGCGTAGGGGAGACAGGGGTAGCTCTGAACACTTTTTATTATTTGGGTTTATACTAAATAATAAATATTAATTATATATATTTATCTGGACCCATGAAACTAACGCACTCTCCATATTTCTCAACCTCTATTTTGTTCATATTAGCTCTAGCCGCGGGGCACATTTGACACCTTTAGGGACATCTTTGAAAAACAAAGAAAAATTAAAAACTATGTAGTCTAGAATATAATATATTAGTATTTTACTATTGAACATAGGCATTTATAGTACCATACAATCGTTGACATCGCACAGCTTATTCGACATCATCTTAATTCACATAACTTTCCTTTTTCTTTTTTTATTTCTACCTTGTTGACTATTACAAGAAACAATTAAGTCAATTGACTACTAATTGACTACTTTTTGGTGTATCAAAAATTGAAGAATGAAGTTGAAACTTAAAAAATAACTCATGATGGCAAAGTATTTGGTTGATTAGGTCCCCTTCTAGTAATATTGACTGAAATGTTCAAAAGTCCCCGGTAATTTTGTGTCAAATCTGCCCCAACACTATCTTTCATAAATAAAAACCTCTAGACGAAACAATTACATTATATTTGGGTCTGTATTAGCAGCATTAAAAGAGTTGGTACGCTCTACATATATTAAAAATGTTTACTGAATTATAAAAATAAAAGTTGTAATTTGAGAAACTTTTAATCCCAAAAAATATTGAACAAGACATAATTATGCTAAGCTATATGAATTGTTGAAGCTATATGAAGTAAGCTATATGAAGTTACGGTGGTCTAGTCGGGAGAACGGCGGCTGCCGATCCGGAGACCCCGGGTTCAAACCCCACACGCACCACTGTCTTTTCGAAGTCATGTGCGTAATGCCGCTAACTTAAAAACGGTGAAGGAAAACATCGTGAGGAAACCGACATGTACCTAGAATCTTTCGAAGTCATGTGTCATCCGCAAGCCCGCACTGGGCCAGCGTGGTGGATTATGGCCTTAACTCTCTCCTGCGAGAGAAGGCCCCGAGTCCCAGCAGTGGGAACGTTTAGTGGGCTGTTGATGTTGATATGAATTGTTGATTGATGAATGTTTGAAGTTGATGAATGATTGAAGATGATGAGTTGTCGATATGAATTGCAAATGCGTCGCCACTTTTGCATCTATCAATATCGAAAAAAGCGCAATAAATTGTTATCGGCAATCATTGCTTACGGATTGTATATTGTTTTTATTTAGTAAAATAGTTGTTTTATTATTATTAAATTAATTTTAAATGTTATTAAGTTATATGAGTATTTAATTTGTTGCACTGTAAAACATAAGCAACGAGCGGCCCGCTCCGGCTTCGCTCGAATAATCACCTAGATATCGACTGCAGCGCCATCTGCCGGGCTGATTTGTAAATCGAAACCTTCCAGGGCTCTACCCAAACGTATACAAAAAAATCATTCAAATCGGTCCGGCCGTTTAGGAGGAGTTGATTAACAACAAAAAGTGGCATTGATTTTTATATATATAGATGTGTAAACAGAGTGTCGGAGATTTTAAAGTTAGAAAATGCAAAAATCAAAAAATATTTATTTATTTATTTTCTAACTTCTAACGACCTCTGCTCAAAATCGCCCAATCTCCCCTATTTCGATAAAGCAGCAAAATATTAATTATTATATTAATTTGATATTAATTATATAGTTTCATTTACGGTGGCTATTTTATCAATATGCCACGAATAAATCGTTTTATAACTTGTGAAATATGTGGATACAGAGCCATGCAAGTAAAAGGAGAAAAACGGAAATTCATGGCAAAGTTTCCGATAGATGAAATCCGGTAAGTGTTAAATCAGTTGCACAGTGTTAAAAGTGTACGTTTTATAGTCTAGCAAGTTATTAAAATCATCATTTATTGTTATTGTGGATAACTACTAGTGATGTACCTCAAATGTACCTTAAATCAAAGAGCCTTAAATATCGATAAATTTGAGAAACACATCAGAGCAATGGAAGAAATAATAAGAATACCAATAATCAGGAGAATAATTTGCTTCGTAACAGTTACCTTAATAAGTACCTATATCCACATAGTATATTCAAAAGTAATATTATGTTAAGCTGAAATATCAGATTTAAAAAGTAAATTTAAACGTATATTAACTGACAAGTATATCTGAGTATATCCAGTACTCTCTCCTTGCGAGAGAAGGCCCCGAGTCCCAACAGTGGGAACATTTAGTGGGCTGTGGATGATGATGATATCCAGTACCGCTTTATTTATTGTTAATGAGTGTAGTGTGTATGTCGCAGCATGCAACTAGCTTACTCAACCGTTTAATCAACAGCCTAGCTTAGAAATTGTCTTTTAAGTAATTTGCAAATATTTTTCAGGTGCAAGCAGTGGGTTAAAGCTGTGGGCAACGAAGATTTAGTATACATTCCAATAGAAAAGTTACACTCATTGAAATATATATGTGGAGATCATTTTGAGAATAAAGTATTTAATAAGAAAAAAACCGACTAAAAAAGTATGCTATACCTATACCCACAAAAAACCTTAAGACTGGCCCACTTCCTGACGAAATGCTAGTTGAATTTCCTTGTCGTATCAATTCTAAAACAAAATTTACCATAAATGTTTGTCAAGAGATACGCGACAATGAAAAATCGAAATGCCAGGTTGAACCAATAGCTGGGACTAGTAACTTGGGTATCGTCTTTTCAAAATCTTTATTGCTTTTTTTAACAAAAATAGTTTTTATCCCTTTTTTTCCTTATTATCCATTTTTTAATAATGTTTTAAGCGCCAAAGACTTAATATGTGGCACTATAGAGGTATTCTCGAATATCTTAATTTATATTATGTACACGTGGAGATTTATGAAGTGAAAACTTATTTAGGCGCACCACACATTGATTTTTCGTGGGCTTTGAATTGAGCTCAATCTTCACGCTTAAAAATGAAATAAATCTTTGGGAAATCTCGGAAACTCGTCAACATTTCTAGGTGACCATGTTTAGAAGCATGGGCATCTTGTCTCTTAGTCTAGATGGTCATTCTTAGAAGACTTATTTAGACGACAATGCTTTGAATATTTATTCCAGCGACCTCCGGTTTCACCCCCGTTGTTTCCTGTTAGTGAGCTATCAAATTCCAAGTTATAAAGGTTTCACTTCTAACTGCAGTCCCTATGGCTGCCATTTTTTTGTGTTATCAAATACTATTTCATTCAAACTTATTGTGATTTCGTTTTATTTAATGTCAAAATTACAATTAAGTTAGTATTGTTTATTCTCTCACACATTTTTATAATTGCTTTTCCTGTCGCTTTCATACATAATTTAGTTTTGAAACTCTTTAATTTTTAAATTTTTAAATAAATAAATAAACATTATGTAAATACATTTAACAGGTAGTTTTACAGTAGCGCAATATTTGTTAGTAAAGTCAAGCAACTGTTACTAAAAAAGACATTGTACACAATAAATGAATACATGACTTGTGATTATGACGACGTTGCCTGATATTAACTGCATTGAGAATTCATTAAAATTGATTGATATTATTAAAAATGTGCCTACCTATTACTAGATGACCGTGTCGTGAAATAGCTACTTAATATTTGTTTAGCTATTTATTTATTGAAAATGTTTATTTTTTTAATGTAAAATGTATACCTAGACTGTAGAGTATAGTTATAAGATTATTATTATTTTTAATTAATATTTTGCCCATTTACAGCAGAAAATCATTTATTTTTTATTGTAATAATAATGCGAAAGACGAGACATATTACTCACTGTATTTAAGTTTTGGTTGACAATGTATTTTGCGGCTAAGTTTGATATATGTGTTAATATGTTAATAAATGCTTATCTTATCTTATCTTATCAGGTGAATTATTGTAATAAACACAATATTTTTTGTTGTTTTTTAACCAAAAGTTTTTCATTTCAACTCGAGTCTCAGTTTAAGTCTGATGTTGTACTATTGTTGTATTACTTATGAATGTCTAACGTTGGACTCAAATGTAGACTCTATCCTTTTTTTGGACATTAAATGTTCAATTAATACTGAGCCTACTTTTTGGTCGAAATTTTATTATCGATATCGATAAAATGCGAAATCGATAAACTGCACTACACTACAACACTAAACAATCTGTTAGGTTGGTACTCATATAGCATGTAGTTTTTGACATCCGTTGCCGTACGATTGGTATTGAACAGCCATGTAAATTGCTCAAAAAATTTTATTCCTAGTGCCGCCTCTTACGTAGTATTTACATTCTCTTTGATAGCTGTCGACAAGTATTCATAGACAACCAAATATTAACCCTGCCATGCCTGTACATATTTGAAGTTATGTGTTTTGTAAGGAATAACCCTCATTATTTTCCTCTATTGAGTGACAAAGTAAAACGTAACCGGCGTGATAAGTGTAGACTGCTCATAGACAAACGCAAAAAAAAGATTATGAGTGACAGCTTTTTTTGTATGGCTCCTCTTTTATATAATAAGCTGCCAAATGCCATAAAAGAACTTAACATAACAATGTTCAAAAGTAAACTAAAAAAAATGCTTATACACAAATGCTATTATACTGTAACTGAATTTTTAAATGATAAGGAAATTAATTGGAATACTAATATTTTAGACATTGTTTAACATGAAATTTTTACAATATTTAAACCTTATTTCATGAATATCTCAATAGATATTATTATTCCATTACGAAATTTGACATTCAACTGACATAAGACCAAATAATTATATATTGAATCATGATGAATTAGTTTGTACTGTATTACATTTTGACATTCTTTGAGTATTTACATGAATATTATAATTAACGACATTTTTGATTTTTTGATTGTATACATTTATTGCACTTTATACATTCTTTGACATTCCTTACATGGATGAACTGCAAGATCTACTAATGCAAGACCTTAGACCCTGGATGGACATATTGATCAAACTCAAAAACACAAGACAATATCGTGATGAAACACAAGACTCAAACATTTATCTCACACAAATATAATATATATCACAACCAAATAGAAGCCAGAAATGAATCGAAGATGAAGAATCAGATGACATAAATAAAAACCAGAAATTAATAGAAGATGAGGAAGAAGAAGACTTTAATCATCTGACTATTATTTAAAAATTAAAACTAACAAATTGTCTTGCCAGACATATTGCATGCCTCTCGCAGAGGCCAGTTTGTATGGGGCAACTTTTAAAATGTTTGGTATTATCTTATCTTACCTACAAACAGCAATAAAGATTTTTGTATTTGTATTTGTATTTGTAGAAACATCCAGACACAGTACAAATATTTGAATTCATCACACAAATATTTGCACTGGGTAGGAATCGAACCCACGAATCTCGGCTTCGCAGGAAAAGTTACTGTCCACTAAGCCACGAGGCAGTCTATCTTTTCATTCTTGCCAACAACACGAGCTTTGTCTTGACAAACCTCCTTGATGTGGGACAATTCTATTCCATAATCAAAGGACGCTATCATTGGAATAATTGAGAACTATTTCGAACAGGTTTGTCTCATTCTTTACGGTTTGCGTAATTTTAACAAATAGAATGGTTATTTGTTGTGGTAACTTCTGCTTCTAACTTTAACTATAAATATAACTATAAATGAAATGCTTCGAGCTATACAAAAAATAATGTGTAGTGTGTACTGTATTCTTGACGTCAGTTGTGTCTCTCTACTTAGTCTGTGGTTGTGTTAATTGACAGTAATATTATAAAACATGCCCTAACTGCGTCACCTGTCAATTCTGTCACTGTCAGTGACGTCAGTGTATCATTTTACTGTTTTGGTTTTCGGTATTTTGGTTGGGTCACCTGGTATTTTGGTAACTTGTTGAATGGAATCTGGTTTAATTTTACATAAATCATAACGGTATGGACGAACACGAGGTTTGGGAAGATTTATCAAACATTCCAGCAGATCCACCAGTCATGCGTGAACTATGTGTAAACTGCCAGTATGTATAATAGCAAAGTTGTAAAACCGGAACCCAGATGCTTGGCTTTTTGTTTTTCGTAAGTCAAACTAGTAAATTTTTGCAGGAGACCGTCTGTTGTTTGCTGGTGTCCAGCACTGCCCCCTGAGAGACTGAGGCCTCGAAGTACCGTGATTCTACTCCAACACCCGGCAGAGGAAAAACGATGTTTACGTACAGCCCCCATGCTACTACTCGGCCTTGAAGAAGACAAGTGCCTTATCTACAAAGGGAAGAAATTCCCACAACCAAGACACGAAAGTTTAGAAAGTCTTTTGACACAACCAAATACAATTCTTCTTTATCCTAGTAAAGCAGCGATAGACATAAGTGATTTAGAAAATGATTCAGAATTCTACAATCTTGTGCTGATTGATGGAACATGGCCTCAAGCTAAAGCCATATATGCTTCAAGCCCTATTCTGCACAGTCTGAAGCAAGTAAAATTGTTAACTAATATTTCAAGCAGTTATATAATTCGAACACAACCAACTGAGGGATGCTTAAGTACACTAGAAACTGCAGCTGAAGCTCTATCCCAGCTAGAAAAAGACCCTACTTATAGAGAACAGTTAATTGAACCTCTTCACATGCTTTGTAAATATCAATTAGAAAATGGAGCTGTTACTCATCAATCTAAAGAATTTTTGATAAAAACTAAAATGTATCCTAAGCTTATTGGTAAACGGTTGTCAAGGTTATTAAGATCTACAAATGAAAGTATTCTAAATAATGTTGATGTCTAAATAAATGTAATGTATTTACGAATTTAGAATGTATATAAAAAGACATTATTTCATAATTGAAAGTATTTTATGTATTAACCATAAACAATTCTGAAATTAAATTCAGAAATAGTTAATTATGTCAGTTGAAAGTGATAATAGCTCTAAACACTCACTCACTCAGTATTTTTATTTAGCTGATATAGCTATAGCAATGGGACCACAGGATAGCTAGGTAGCAGTTAATTTGTAATTTCCTTGGATTCTCTTACAAAAGATAAACTTGAGGACCTAGTGGTGCATATGTCACAGATCGAGCCACTGGTAACAATGAGCTTCAACCAAGTAGTGTGAACTGTAAAAACGAATGGTAGACCAAAAAAAACCTGATTGTAACAACACATGCCTAAAAAATAACTACCACAATGTATGTAGTTTTTTTTTTTATAGTATAGAGTGATGAGACGAGCAGGACATGTGCTTGATGGTAAGCAACATACCTGGCACATAAAAACACAGTGACACGAAGAGTCCATATCTTTACCTAGCATTGCACTGCGCTCGTCACCCAGAGATCTAAGATATTATATCTCTAATCCCTGTAATTTCTCTGGAAACATTGCCCTTCAAACCGGAACACAGTAATGTTTGCACATTACTGCTTAGCGGTAGAATGACTGGCAAAGGTGTGGTACTTCCCCAGGCGGACTCTGCCAAGAGTCCTACCACTACTAATTAATACATAAATATTTGTATTTACATAATGTAAAGTTCGTAAGTACATGATTATGTACTTAAGAAATGATCCAACCTGGTACAAATTGTTGTGTTAGATATTTACAACAGATCTACAAAAACTGTGGAACAAATACCTATATTCTAAACCAGAGATAATGTCCGTGGGAGTTCCTCAGGGGAGTATTTTAGGGCCAATATTTTTCTTACCATTTAGCGTATATAAATGAATTACCATAACTTTACGCTTTGCTAATGCTGTCTCTATCATTTCAAGCGAACAGAAAAGAGAGAGAAACAGGAAAGTTATGACATTTTTGGTTAGGCGGTAGACCCTCCGGACTACAAATGGTTTAAAGTTAACGTAAAAGATGTTTACTGTCGAAATTAGTTTTTTTTCCGAAGTGTATTCTGTTGTGGAGGTCCCGGTGCATATGCCCCGTTTGCCCTCCCCTAAATCCGGCCCTGGTGCCCTGAGCACCTTGATATTGGTAATAAACTGCGTCTCTGTGTGTATCGTAAGATTCGTAAGTGGTTTACACATAACCAATCTATTTGACCCCTAGAACCGCTAGCGGCGAGATATAATGTGGTTTTACTTATTTTGGTTGTTGACAACGAATAGTGATAGGTAAAAACGTCCGGCGTTCACGGCTTCCTGCGACCTAACGGAAAAAGTGAGCTCACTCTTCCCAACGATAACATAATTCCGTGCTTCTGAAGTATGGGACACGATGGGCACATCCATTGGTTTATATCGATGATTTACGTAATATTTTCAAAAATAACGATAGTCTTAGTCTTTCTTAGTCTGTATTTGTTAACATTCCAAAACAAAAACGTAAGAAATTGGACAAAAAAGCAATCAGAGGCAGACTTGTCAGATACGACCATGGACGTATAAAAAAGTCGGACGTAGTCTCGCTAAAACAAAAACTGTGTCACTAGAGTCGGCCACATTTGCACGTGTGGGTTGTCAGTTTGTCACAGATAGGCTGACACGCACACATATGCACAAGTAATGACCCACTGATGTGTGCGTGTCAGCCTGTATGTGACAGCGCACACGTGCATATTATGTGGCCGACTCGATGGACACAGTTTTTGTTTTAGCGAGACTACGTTCGACTTTTTTTATACGTCCATGGATACGACGAAGATTGTTACCGGATTTGGATCGACGATGGAAGTAATAGCACAGATCAGAAAATAGTTGGTAATAGACTCGTCCGATCACGTGATGTGATTTTTGATGAAAAGCCCCTTCCAATCAGGGAAAGTATCCCACCGTCTGAAAGTATAGACATCAATACGAGGGATAATACTTTCATACTGCTACTAAACAATACAAACGACATGGAAGAGCCTGGCACATCAGGAATCCTTCAAGATCAAAATACTAACGAAACCGAGGGAGTTCACCGGTCTGACGAAGAACAGGCATGCTCCGACCGACAAGAACGTATTCTCGAGGGAGAACATGCGGAAGAATATGTTCATGGTCCCAGCCTAGAAGACGATGACGTTTTTCATGACGCTGAACCTACACCGCCACGCTACAACCTACGCGACCGAGATGTCATCAGAAAACCGCAGAGGTATGACGACTTCATATGCGCTGCAGAGACATAATATCCATCGAACTACTTTAACGCATTAAAGCGTGACGACCGTGACGAATGGCGCAAAGCAATGGATAACGAGATGAAATCCCTCAAGGACCTCAATGTGTGGACATCAACAGAGTTGCCTAAAGGCAGGAAAGCCCTTCCATGCAAATGGGGTTTACGGATTAAAAAGAATCCTGATGGAACCGTCGACAAGTATAAGTCGAGACTTGTCGTAAAGGGCTTTAAGCAACGTAAAGGACTGGACTACGACCAGACGTTTAGTCCTGTCGCCTTGCAACAATCCGAGCCCTATTGAGTGTCGCCGCACAGGAAAACCTGCACCTAACTCAGTTTGACGTCTGCGCAGCTTTTCTCAATGGAAAACTGCAAGAGGAAATTTACGTGGAACAACTGGAAGGCTACGCTGACGGCTCTGGTAAAGTTTGGAAGCTTAACAAAAGCCTCTACGGTTTGAAACAAGTTCCGAGGTGCTGGAATTCTTGTTTTGAAGAAATCTTGCTGGATATGGGCTTCAGACAGAACGAAGCTGACTGTTGCCTTTATAAATATCAAAGAAGATACAAATGGCAGGAAGCTACTTATCGCCCTATACGTCGGTGATGGGTTGGTTGCTGCATCAGACGAGAAATTGGCTAGTACCTTTTTAAGTGACCTAACGCAGATACGGCAGATTACCACAAATCCTGCATCGTACTATCTAGGCTTCCAAATTGTCAGAAAAAAGGACGGCTCAATTTTTATTACTCAGGAAGCCTACGTCAAGAAGATTCTGGAACGATTTGGGATGACCGATTGCAATCCCGTTTCGACGCCTATGGAAGTGCCATCTCATTCAGGGAAAGGTGGAGTAGAAAATTTTAAAGTTCCGCACCGTGAGGCTGTTGGCGCTTTAGCATATTTAATGGTGGGAACTCGTCCCGACATAGCTTATGCAGTAGGAGTCGCTTCTCGGAAACTAGAATCGCCCTCCAGAGAAGACTGGCTACGTGTGAAGAGGATCATGCGCTACGGCATTAAGTATAAGGCGGGGCATCTGCTCGGCGTACTTGAAGGCTTCAGCGATGCGGATCATTGCGGAGATCAAGACACTGGACGATCAACTACAGGAGTCGTCTGTCGTTATTCAGGAGGAACGATTTCTTGGCTAAGCCAGAGACAAGCTTCTGTCGCGATCTCAACTGCCAAAGCTGAACTTGTAGCGGCCAGCGAAACTGGAAGAGAAATAGTCTGGCTGACAAAGGTGCTGCAAGATCTGACCGTGCTCAACGAGACACCAATATTGCGTGTGGACAATGAAGCAGCAGTTCGTCTTGCCCACAACCCAGAATTTCACAAACGAACCATGCACATTCGCATTCGTCACTTCTATGTGAGAGAACTAGTTGCAGAAGGTGCTTGTGAAGTAGAAAGGATCAGCACATCGCTTCAAGTGGCGGACATTGTCAAGAAAGCTCTTTGCAGACCGACCTTCTCGCCTCTTCGAGACGCTCTAGGTCTCACGTCTCCATCAGCAGACTGTTGAATAAGAGAAAGTGTGTGGAACTTTTTATACAAAAGTAGAAACTTATTAAAACATCTGTAATTGTGTCATTGTGAGTAATGTTTAAAATTGAAAAAAAAAATAACCCGATCGAATTTTCGCAAAATTTTCGCAAGAATACAGAAAACATTGTGTCTTATAAACGTTTTTTAAGCATACATTAACAACATGTCTTTCTTTTATCATTTTTTTCTATCCTTATGTAAGTACTCTATTTTTAATTTTCCTCTATTTTTTTTGTAAAATCTATAGGTAACTTATTTTTTTTAACCAAATACCATTTAGATTTATTCTACCTAAATAATGATTTATGACAACATGCAACATGGCAAATTACACTTAGTGCAAAACTATCAAAAACTAAAGAAGAAGAAAAAGACCCTGTAATACACTGTCAATGTCATCAGTTGCTAACTGTCAAGGAAATATTGTGTTTCTTTCTTTTTCTGATTGTCAAACAGTTCGGAAACATGGCTGAGGTTTGTAATTTTAATAAAAATATAAATCCATCGTTATTCTTATAATCTTTCGAGTAGTAAACTTTAGTGTTGCAGTGTTTCATTCAAGTGTTTTATAAGGTGAACCTCCCGGTGTTATTTCATGACAGTGGTAAACAATGTTTACGTTTTCAGGTCGAAGAAATCAAGAAGAAGCGTACCTTCAGGAAGTTCACCTTCCGTGGAGTTGACTTGGATCAGCTTCTGGATATGCCCAAGTAAGTACTACATAATACAACAATTTGTATACCCCAAAAATATTATGTTCTAACCTCCAAATGCCGGAAAGTTATTTCCATGGTTTCGTGTCTGTTCTGTGATTATATTCAGCGTATAATTGATACTCTGTTGGGATTGATTCCTGCGTTATCATTGAATATATTACTGGATCATTCTATTGACACTTTGTGGTAATTTGAGCTAGCATCATGTTATGTATTTTACCTTATTGAAATGTAATCTTTCAGTGAGCAACTCATGGAGTTGATGCACGCGCGTGCCAGACGACGATTCGCTCGCGGTCTGAAGCGCAAGCCAATGGCTCTGGTCAAGAAATTGCGTCGCGCAAAGAAGGAAGCTCCCCCAAATGAGAAGCCCGAGATCGTTAAGACTCACCTCAGGAACATGATCATAGTTCCAGAGATGGTTGGCTCTATCGTTGGTATTTACAATGGCAAGACCTTCAACCAGGTTAGTGTTAATACAGTGATTGTAATTTGTTTGTAATCTCGGCTAAGTAATGTTTGAAACCTGTGAAAAAACCTAAGACTATGTCTAATCATGTCTTTTATTTTGGTAATTTTGTTGAAATGAAACAATTTGTCAAAGTTCTTAATTATTAGATCCATTACTACTATTGAATCCTTTACTGAATATGCTACATGCCTAGAGGTATACATTGCAAGACTAGTAGTGCACAGCGGTTCCACCTGCCTAGTTCCCCAAACTGTTAATGTTCCAGGAATAAGCCTATGTGTTAATTCAGATTTAACTGTGTATCAAATCCATACTTTAGAGTAGTTTACTGCTTATTGTGGCATTGTTTCTTTTACAAATGGATAATGAAGCATGAATGCTTGAATTAGTTTATGGTATTTTGAACAAGTTAAGAAGATTACTTTTAGTAGCTGACATTTTAATAGTGATTAAGAAGGGTCTTTTACATACATGAAGTGACTCTTATCTTTGTATCTGTGTTTTCTCAGAGTTCAATAACAAATGTGTCGCTTGAGTTTTTACTATTTGATTATTAAAGATATTTTTTTTACATTTAGAAGTGACAAAGCAAGCAGGACATCTCACTATTGGCAAGCAACTTGCCTGCCCATAACAGCACAGTGTCTGCAGCTATTGGAACATAAAGATTCCAAATAATTACCTAGCACTGCACTGCGCTTATCACCCAGGGATCTAAGATGTTTTATCGCTAAGCCCTATAATTTCTCTGAAACCTTGCCCTTCAAACTGAAACACAGTTAAGTTTTCACATCACAGATTTGCAAGATCAAGCTATGTTTTGTATCAGGGCTATTTAAATTTTTTAATGCTTTCTTTGATAGTGTTAGGATCAATTTATTGAATCTACAAAGGCTAATTTCATTGGTCCTATTCCATGTTCAAGGTGTCATCTTCATCATCTATCTCAATCCACTGCTGAACATTTGATGAAACCAGATAATTAATGGTTGCAATCTATGGCAGAAAATAATTAACTTTTTTGGGGAATTTATTATATTAAGAGTTTGTCATTTTTAATTCTTTTAGGTTGAAACTCCACCGGCACCTCTGAAATCTATCTTCCAGGTGCAAATTTACAAATTTTTTGTCATTATTGGCTTTACTGGTGAAGGAAAACAAGACATGTTCCAAGAAAGGCACTTTTCGAAGACATCTTCTGCCAACCCACACTTGGCCATCATGGTGGATTATGACTTTCAATCTCTCTTTGTGAGAGAAGGCCCTGAGTCCCAGCAGTGGGAACTTGAAAGGGGTGTTTATACTCTATACATGATCACTATTTTCAGTTCATAATCAGCCTATACTTGCCCAATGGATGTGAATGTTCAGTGTATTCATAATACATCTGTGTACTTCACCATACAGCTCTATGACAACTTAAGGTTAAGGTTATAAAGTTCAAAATTGTAAATATTACATTGTTAGAAATGAAACACAACACAAAGGCACATCACAATAGAGCGAGGTAAATTGCAAGCCAATTAGTCTCAAAATATACTAATTTTTTTAAACTGCAGGCAGGCAGGGCCATAAGTAATTCACCATGCTGACCCAATGCAAGCCGCTGGACGATATATGACCTTGAAGGTTTTATGTTTCCTCACAATGTTTTGCTTTACAGATATCGAGTTATATATTATAATAATTTTAAACTGTCATAAACAACTCACTAAATGTTCCCACTGCTGGGATGCTCTGAGCCTGATAATGCCCTTAATCCACCACGCTGGCCAAGTGCGGGTTGGTGGATGATACATGACCTCGAAAAATTCATGTCAGTTTCCTCACAATGTTTTCCTTCACTGTTTTAAGTTAGCTGCATTATGCACATGACTATACACTGCACTGATAAATAAAGTGGTGCGCGTAGGTTTTCAACACGGGGTTCCGTTCTTCTGACTAGACCAGCCCTAACTTAATCATTAAACAATTGTTATGTATTTATTTCCAGGTTGAAATCAAGCCGGAGATGATCGGACACTACCTTGGTGAATTCTCTGTGACGTACAAACCTGTGAAGCACGGTAGGCCCGGTATCGGTGCCACCCACAGCTCCAGGTTCATCCCACTGAAGTAGAATGGACCTTTAGGCTAAGTTTAAAAAATCAACATGGGGTAATAAAGCCTTGTGTTGCCAATTTCTGTATTTTATTTTCTACCATAATTAGAAGATTTCACGGATAAAGGAAATACTTTTGAGATCATTATGGACATGGGGCCTGAAGTGGCCATACTGAATTTTGTTAATTTTTCATTAGGGGGCGTCCATTAATTACGTGAGGTGTTTTTTAAAATTTTCTGGCCCCCCCTCCCCCGTTGGTGAGATGTCGTGAGATTTTGTTCAACCCCCTCCCCCAACCCCCAATCTCACGTGAGATTTTTCAGAATGTGGGTTTCTTACGTAAACGCGTTGGGTTGTTATTGTAGAAAGAAAAAAAACAATTTGCTTCGTGCTTTTATTTACGACTAGTTTAGACTAGTAATTTGACAATCTACTATGATAAAAAGAAAAGAATACCTACTCTAATTCAGTCCATCTTATACCTTTAAACGAGCAATTCTTGTACCTATATAAATATGTATATATATATAGAATCTGAATCTCGGAAACGGCTCGAACGATTTTGATGAAATCATGTATGCAGGGGGTTTCGGGGACGATAAATCAATCTAACTAGGTTTCATTTTTTATAAACGCATATTATGCGCGTTTTTAGACAATGAAAAACTGTCACATTAGACATTAGATTGCGAAGGTAAATTTCGCCGCGTGACGCGACAGCGTAATAGCTCAGATGGGAAGTCGGGCGGTCATAGCGGTCACGAATTAATAGCTCCGGGTTCGAATCCAGACGGCTTCTAATTTTTTTCATGTTTTCTTTTTTTTAAGAAAATCTATTTCTTGGTTTGTTTTATCTGTACGTATCTAAGTATATCTACTACTAGCGGCCCGCTCCGGCTTCGCTCGAATAATAACCTAGATATCAACTGCAGCGCCATCTGCCGTAGCCTATGTTACTCGGGAATAATGTAGCTTTCCAAAGGTGAAAGAATTTTTGAAATTGGTCCAGTAGTTTCGGAGCCTATTCATTACAAACATACAAAAATAGGTACAAATCTTTCCTCTTTATAATATTAGTATAGATTTAAACCGAGCAAAGCTCGGTTACCCAGGTACTGGAGAATTATGAGCGGTCTCAAGAGAGACTATTGGCACCAACATGTCCATATGATTTTCTGTAAAATCATCTGCTCCTTCGAAATAGTGAATAATCTTAATCGTATTAATACGATGACGCTCAAGATTAATCTTGAGCATGTACATACAATTTGGATTGAATGGAACAAAACAGTATAATCTTTTTTTGTATCAATCAGAACAAAAATTACGTGATATTTGTCGAGACCCTCCCTCCCCCTAACGTGAGATTACATGAGATTTGACTCGACCCCCTCCCCCCCTAAATCATCTCACGTAATTTATGGACGCCCCCTTACGGTTTATTCTTCATTTTTAAATACAGTTGTATATCTTATTGTAATCTAGTGTCCTTTTTGACTTCAAAAGAGTTTTCTACATCCTAGACACTAGAAATTAATACAAAATTACATAGAGAGGGTGCATCAAATGAATAGAAAGTAAACAATTAAACATGTTAAAAGCAAATAAAACTAAATCTAACATGGTCAATTATTTTGAAAATGTAAATGCAGTTTTGTATTCATTTTATGCAACTCTAAACCTTTCTGTATACGTAAATCTTAACAACAACCATGTTAGTTTTCATAGTAAGGCGCGGGACAAATACAAGAGGCGTAGCGCGGGCGAGGCGCGGGCGCGACGCCGGCACAGCGTAGAACAGGCGCGCTAATCGATGTCAGAAAGTCGAAGCGCTGTTACTGTAACTTGATCGATTTTAATTGTAAAGATCCGGGTGGTTTTCTACTAACTCGCAGAATTTAATGTTGAATTCTATATCGTCACGCATTTTCGCCGTTTAGTTCAGTCTTGTGTACACCGACCGGCAAACCACTGCTAACTGCGGGTGCGCCGAGGGCGAGGAAGAGGCGCGGGCGCGGCACCCGCACCCCGCCACTTCTATACATTTTGTACAAAATATTTAAAAAGTGACACCGCGCCCGCGCCGCACCTCCACCCGACGCCTCTTGTATTTGTCCCGCGCCTAAGATCTCAGTATGGGTAGTTGCTACCCATACATAGATTTATTGTCAAAATCATTTATTGATTCTGATATAGGGACAACTCTACTACAGATAGTTCAAATCATCTGTGCGCGCGGCGCTATGTGTGCGTGCGCTTGTAATTATACAACTTTCATTTGTGTGGCAGTGGCGCGGCAGTCGTCGTCCGAGCAAAACGTGACGAGCATACAAAGTAACTGTATATGTACAAGCTTACCCACACATAGGCCCGCGCGCACAACTGAGTTGAAGTCACTATAGTACTTGTGGCCTTCCACAAATCCTACTAGTATTATAAATGTCAACATTTGGATGTTAGTTGCACGTCATAATTTATGAACGGATCGGGCTGAAACTTGGAACGCAGATAGATTATATTCTGGAAGAACACAGGCTACCTTTTATCCCGGGGGATAACGGGAACGAGATCTACGCGGGTAAAACCGCGAGGCACTGCTAGTGGTACTACCTATTAATATAAAATATAATACTACTAGCGGCCAGTTCCGGCTTCGCTCGGATTTCGTCATATAAGGACTATTAATCGAAAAAAAAACTATCCTATCTCTCAAGTTGGACCAGACTGCTCACGGTGTGCCAATTTAATTTAAAATCGGTTAAGTAGTTTAGGAATTCATCGCGGACAAACATCGTGACAGGAGATTTATATATATTAAGATAAGATATTCAACACAAGCAAAGAATTTGCATGTCTTGATCTAAGAAAACAAGCAAAGAGTTTACAAATTCTTTATCTAAGAACACGAGCTGTTATACAGCACTAGTAGTGCCCCGTTGTTTCAGCGCTTAGTTTCCGTTCTTGTTATTTTCCTGGGGTGAAAAGTAGCCTATTCTTTTCGGTATCCAGCAGAATCCGTGTACCTCAACTACTACTTCAGTTGGTAATGTCTAAGTCTAATGTGCTGAGCTATAGCTATCTAGTGACTATCTGTGCAACGTGCAACGGTTGTTTGACGAAGTTATCTCGTGACAAATTACCTCATTGGTGAATAGTCCAAGATCCCAGAGCCGCCCGATGTCACGTATTTTCTGATGGACGAATGAGTAGAACGTCAGCTCTGCGGCGGCGGAGCATGCTTTCTGTTCGGACGCTCAACACTTAATACGATTTGATAAGGCGGAGGTCCTGGCAAGGGAGAAGTATTTTATACCCCGTAAAGTCAGGGAGGCCATTGAAATTAGTAAGCGTCCGACGTTTAACAGAGATGGTGGATGGCATGTGCCACCCGCTTGGAAACCTTGCCTCCAAAAGGCTCAGCAGTGTGTACAGAAAAGTAGTGAGGACACAGTGAGCTCGGTGTGCTGCAATATTCCCGACGCGCAGCTGTCCAGTGACGAAGAGTTCCAGTGTACACCGGCGCAGCCCTCCCGGACCCCCTCACCTGCACTCCCGCGACAACAACCGTTAAGCTTGCGTGCGCGCCGTGTGGCTGCCCGCAGTGCTAATCGAGCTGCGAACATGCGCGCGCACTCGCCTTGAAGAAGATCGCCGGACGCGATCGTAACTCGAGTCGGACTGTTCTGACTATTTTATACGTGAGTTACCCGTGTATCTTATACCTTTAAACGAGCAATTCTTGTATATATGTATGTATATATAAATAGAATCTGAATCTCGGAAACGGCTGGTACGATTTTCATGAAATGATGTATGCAGGGTGTTTCGGGGACGATAAATCGATCTAGATAGGTTTTATTTTTTAAAAACGTCATTTATTGTGCGTTTTTAAAACATGAAAAACTGTCACATTAGACATTAGAATGCGAAGGTAAATTTATATATAGGTATAATAGCTTAGCTGGGAAGTCGGGCGGTCACGAATTAATACATCCGGGTTCGAATCGAGACTGCTTCTCTTTTTTCAAGTTTTTTTTTTTTTCGAAATTATATTGTTTGGAGACTTTTATGTGTAAACAATATCTAAGTATATTTAGTATTTAAACCGAGCAAAGCTCGGTCACCCAGGTACTTTGTTTAATATGTGTAATAACCACGTTAGTTTTCATACTACGAATGAGTAGTGTTATAAAAAAACAAAAGTGGCCAAGTGCGAGTTGGACTCGGCCATGAAGTGTTCCGTTGCAGCAAGTAACATAATATACATAGTACACATAGTTCTTGTAGTTCGTTGTAACTTTGATCAAAGTTTCAATAATAGTGTATTTATGACGTACTTAAAAAAAACTAGTGCTCATCAGATCGAGTTCAAACTAATTTTCGTTGGTAGTTTACATGGTAGTGTAGGTACATCATATTTTTTTTTAGATTTTTCATTCTCTTACTTTAGAAGTTAGAGGGGGGGGGGACACACACATTTTACCACTTTGGAAGTGCAAATCGTGCAAATTATTCCGTGTAGACGAAAATAATTTTAGAAACCTCAACATCATTTTTGAAGACCTATCGATAGACACCCTACACATGTAGGTTTGATGAAAAAAACATTTTTGAGTTTCAGTTCTCAGTATGGGGGGCAACCCTAATTTTACTTTTTTTTTTTTAATTTTTTGTTCAAATCTTAAAGCGGTTCACAGAATACATTCTACTTACCAAGTTTCAACAGTGTAGTTCTCATAGTTTCGGCAAAAAGTGGCTGTGACATACGGACGGACAGACAGACATGACGAATCTATAAGGGTTCCGTTTTTACGTTTTACGGAACCCTAAAAAGTGTGTACTAAGAACGCAACCATTCTCACTGCCTTGCTTAGACGGCCAATTTTGAGATATCGGGTAAAGATACATAAACCGTTTTGGTTTGCAGACGCTTTAAAACTCCAAAAAAACGTTGCCACTGCTGGGACTCGGGGCCTTCTCTCGCAAGGAGAGAGTTAAGGCCATAATCCACCATGCTGGCCCAGTGTGGGTTGGTGGATGACACATTACTCCGAAAGATTCTAGGTACATGTCGGTTTCCTCACGTTTTTTTCCTTCACCGTTTTAAGTTAGCAGCGGCATTACGCAAATGACTTCGAAAAGTGCCTAGTATATTACATTCTCTTTGAGTGGTGCGTGTGGGGTTTGAACCCGGGGTCTCCGGATCGGCAGGCGCCGTTCTCCCGACTAGACCAGCCGTAACTTAACTTTACGGTATTTCTGATACTGTATTAGGCAACTATTTCAAAACCTTTAACAAGAAAACAGACCGATCTGTAAGGGGCCAATCATTCCCTAAACTTCAGATCTACCTGATCAGCCTGATCAGGTTCTTGTTAAAGGTTTTGAAATAGTTGCCTAATAGACCTAGAGTTCTGACCACCCTAAGCTAATTATGAGGACGCGCGCTCCACCAGAGGGCGTCTAACAGCCTAACGAAAACTGTTAGCTTTGATATTGCTCTCTCTTTTCATTACGTTTGAAATTATAGAGATAGCAATATAACCATAGCCTAAACCGAATTAGTTAGGCAGTAGAAGGTGCAAACATTGTGTGCAACAACTCGTAAGTACCTAGTAAGTAGTAATTGTGATTCGCGGACGAGCGAGAGTCCACCTCTTTCATGCACCTCGGCTTTCTCCGTCTGGGAGATGGGACATAATGGTACCTACCTATCTCAAAAGTAGACCACCGCCTCCCATAACCACTCACTGTCGAACATCGAACATCTTAGCTAAGATAGTAGGCAGTAAGAGGTCCACCACATCTACCAGGTACATCTTCAATGCGCGTTGCTCGGTGTTCTGCGCAATCGTACCGGTGGCACACCGGGATACATTATTCCCTTCTGATGACGTTACACAAGTACCGTCCGAAGCACCCCTATCCTGCTAGTTGGTACCTGTGTCGCTCTCACTGAACCCACTTAGCTTGGGTCCAGAGACAGTTCGTTCTTCAAGTTGTCTTAAATGCGCACCAAACTTCTGTCTGGCTGATCTGCTGACAAATACGAAATACAATAGCAATCTTAGCAATAAGGCCGCCATTTGTGGTACTAGTTCATAAGTATTTCACTGTAATTTTATTAATTTGTCTGTATCACAATAATAAAGAGTTTATATCTATCTATCTAATGCTAGAGCCTGCACGTGGTGTCCGTCAGAGACTACGGAAACAGTTGGCCTCCAACTAGTGGAGAACTACCTCCAGGACGAAGCTCCCAATCCTGGCGACCACTGCTACCATGCCCACAGTAGTCAAACCACCGCCCTGCGATAACTGCACCCTCTCACAGTAACCAGCGTGCCGTTGGCGTATTAGGCGACCCCGATACACCGCAGGTTAGCGCCACTCCAACACCCAGTTGTAACCGAAGTTTCGCAGGGGTAACGCAATAGCAAAATCCTGTAGAACCCCGCGTGACATGAGCATGAGCTTTTTTTTGTTGGACACTACCTCTCTGTGAGAGAGGTAGTCTCTAACGAGGCGCCGTAGATATTGGTGTACGTCAGCACCTCTGTTATGGTTGTCCTGGTTAGCGTATTGAACGCGTTTGCAATGTTAGGAGACACTGCAAACACCACACCACCACTGGAGTACACCTTCCTTCGAACCTTCGGATGGATGTCGTCGATCGTGGAGAGATCTCTCTGAAACCCGAACTGTCTCTTCGGCAAGTCTACATGATTTCTGCGCGCCCCCCTGATCTTCGCGCTCTAGGCTGAACGGCTGGAGCCTAATTAGCCTGAGGGTTAATCAGCCTGGCTGATGTTAAGCGACGCGACGATGCGATCTATGATGGAGCGTGCTTACCTAGATAAAACTGATTCACTCTCGATTTGAAGATACCAATAGGTATTGTAACCATCGGGAGAAACCCACTCGGACAACCTAGACGTTCTCAGTGTCAAACCTCTTCGTTCATGTTTTTGAAACATCAACCACGAAACGATGTGGCTTTTTAGAGCTACAAGCAGGTATTAAAACTACGAATTTCCTGTGGATTTGACTCTTGGCTAAATTTTTTCGACACTGAATTCAGTGCAGTAATAGCATTCAGTAAACTAATTTACTAAATTACAAGAGCGAGGATTGCGAATTCAGTTGACTAACCCTGCTTCTAAATTCGCCAAGCTGTTTACTAAAACATTGTATAAAGTATAAACGTGCAATCAGTTGCTAGATATTTTTTGACGTGACAACGTCGTATAATTCGATGAAGCCGGCTGCACGCATGAAAAAACATGACGTCATGCGGCGTTACCTCGCCGCATGACGTCATGCGGCGTTACCTCGCTCTGAGGCGTTCCATTTAAGGCTTGGAGTTAGTTGTCACGTTCAACTATCGTCAGTAACTTTACAGACAACCGATTTTTTTAACGAACAAGACGTACGCCTGGTTGATGGTAACCAACACGCTTAACCATACTTGCTCAGAGATTTTTGTCAGATGATCAGATGAACGCCTGTTTTTACCATCTGCGCAAAACTGTTTTACTGCAGTCGTGTCTGGAAAAAAATCGCAACTTAAGTTATTATTGTTATCGTAAGAAGATTGAATACCAGTAGATGCGCTTACCTATGTATTTAATTATTTTTTTAAAGCGGGAGGTGTTAATGTGAAATGTGAAATTTTTTGTAGCCATACCTGCTTAGAAATTTGTTCTAAGGTATAATACATAAAATGTTCGGTAAGGTAAGTTTGCATCGTTGTGTTGGCATTTGGTAAAGACAATGTAAAGGGGTGTCCGTTAATTTCGAGTGGCGGCAAAGGGGAGGGGGTCGAACAACCACTCTTATTTAGGATGTTTTGAGGACGGGTCTGGGGAAATAATTCTAACGTATTTTTTGCGAGTGACATGAAACTTGCAAGCATTTGATGAATCTGAAAAATACTGAAATATAGCTAAATCACATACTTAAACGAAGTTCATGATATTTTTTTCTTTTTAACCGACTTCAAAAAAAGGTTTCTTAATTCGACCGTAGATATAAAATCTGATGCATTTAGGTACGAGATACGTGCATTTTGAACAGTTTTACTTGAGACTGCAAGATTATGTTTTAGTACAAAGTGGTGGGACGAGCAGGATATGTGCCTGATGATAAACAACATGCGTCTGCCCAAAACAGCACAGTGTCACGCAGCTATAGGAACATGAAGAGTGCAAATCATTGCTGCACTGCTCTCGTCACACTGAGATGTAAGATGATCTATCTCTCTTGTTATTTCTCTGAATGAAAACATTGGCCCTTCGAACCGGAACACAGTGATGTTTGCACATTGTTGCTTGGCGGTAGAATGACTGCCAAAAGTGTGATAGGTACTTCTCCATGCGGACTCTGATAAGAGTCCTACTGCCACTTTTATAAAAACAGCTTTTACTTGTTAGGTTTTTTTGCCTTCTATTTAGTTGCCTCTCTTTAACTTGACCGTTTTAACTGTTGCAACATTTAACTGTTACATGCCGTAGGGACAGTTAAAATAATCTGATCACTTATGCTATACGCTATACCTATACCATCCTATACCTAGATGATATATTTTTGATGTGAATAATTTATACCTATTACTTCCGATTATTCACAACAAAAAAGATACATCCACACCAAATAAACTATACGTATGAAGTATAAGAATATGCTACTACCTAACTAGCTAACTTCACGCGAGCCACGTTCGAAGTTGCTAACATAAAGTAAACATAGAACTTAAAATTGAAAACTCTTCATCACAAAGTAAAACTACAGTAGGTAGTAGGTACTAATTAGATAGATAATATTTCTTCTCAAATTATAAATAAATATTCCGTATACTTACCTATCCAAATTACTAGGACCTTTATGATTCTATAATCGACCATACATGACGTGACATACTGAAACAATTACCGCTAAATACCAAACCGGCATAAACTCATTTATAATTGGAAGACAAAAACTATAAACGATTTTTTTGCTGAGCAATTATTGAAGCAAACTTTATCGTGCGGGGTTAATAGGAGTGCAGGCATCGAAACCCATCGCATCGTGGGCGACGGGGTACTTGAGCAGTGTTGCTAGTTGGGTTCGCTGAAAAATCTTCTCCAATGGCTGAAAATTGTAAACAGAACCTCCTTTTCAAGTTGGTCGTCGTCAAATTGCGAGTCAATTTTTCTGTGATCTTTATTACATCAAGATCCGAGTTTATTATTACAAAATTAGTAAATTCTAGCATCTCAGCAGTTACCAAAGATATTTTGAGCCGAGTAACGTGAACGTAACTTTGCGCTGTAAAAGTTACCAAACAGTTTCCAAGAGTGGCGTAATGGCAACGCTGGTCTGGAGGTATGTATTGGTATGATCTCGGCTTGGGCGGCTGAAACCGGCGTGAACTAGCCTCGTCTGCTACGACGCTGCGACGCCGTCATCCGCGGCTGTTTGCCGCTGGCCTTTTTCGTCTTGACACCAAACCCATACTTGGATTTACGAATTTCGTAACGAGTAGGTATACTAACTAAAATAAATAGAGTCTAAGGCGTGCTAAACATGATGCAATCCCTCCCATTTTGGTCCAAGATGGTGAGAATTATCCAACTCGTTTGATTCGTCTTATATAGCTCCAAAAACGGCATTGTTTCATGAAGGCTTGTTGACGAACAAAGAAGTTAGACTCTACTTTGGTAATAAGAACATCTAGGATGTGGAATGCGTTGCTTGAGTGGGGTTTTCCGATGGTCACAATCTTGGTGTATTCTATGGCTCTTCAAATGGAGAGTGAATCTGCTTCTTCTAAATAAACACGTTCCACCGTTGACCGCCAGTTACATAAAATCTACTTGAACCTACTAATTGAAGATTATTTAGGAAAAATAATATATATAAATACTATACCAGTGCTTACCTAATGAAATCTGAAAAATATTCAGACATTTTACCGTTAAGTTTAAGATTTTACATATTAATGTTTTGTACGTTTAGTTTACAACTTTATAAGTATCAGAGGTAGGTACATAGAAACATCCAGACATAGTAGATATATTTGCACTGGGTGGGAATCGAACCCACGACCCTCGGCTTCGCAGGCAGCGTTACTACCCACTAAGCCACGAGGCCAGTCATTATCATTGTCATCATCACGTTGAATTAAATTTATTTATTTATTTATTGAATAATAAGCGAGCAGCATTAGCTGATATGCCTATATCTCAGTGTTGAAATAACAAATTATAGGTAGTTGTCTGTTAAAATGATTTTGTCTTTAACTATCCATTTGTCCAATCTGTTCTTGAAAGAGTTTAATGATTTTGCTGAAATAACATCCTCAGGCAACCTGTTCCAGTTGTAAACCACTCTGTTGCTGAGGATGTGATGTGCAGTGTTTGTCAGTGATGGTGCGTGGGACAACTGGAACTTATGACGCCGACTGTCTCTCTTATGCTCCTTTAATCTGTACAGGTTCTTTATGTGAGGGAGGTTATAAAATCCATTCAGTATTTTAAATGTTTCGATCAAGTCTCCTCGTAACCGTCTCTCTTCCAATGTAGTGAGGTGTAGGGCTTTTAATCTGTCCGTGTAGGATTTACGTCGAAGGGCATATGGCCATTTTGTCGCTTTTCTTTGCACACTTTCAAGCAAATCAATATCTTTTTTGAAGTAGGGGCTCCAGACTAGATAACCATATTCTAGTAGCGGCCTCACATAAGTTTTATATATTTTAAGAAACATCTCTACAGTTATAGATTGAAAGGATCCACGAATGACATAAAGAAAAGAGTTTGCTTTCTTAACTATTGCAGAAATATGTTCTTCCCATTTTAAATTTGATGTAATTATAACACCAAGGTCTTTTTGCTGATTCACTGAGGATAAAGCAACACCATTGAGATAATAGGTTATTAGTGGGTTATTCTTGCCGAGATGTAAGACCCCACACTTTGCAACATTCAAACTGACAACCCAATCCATGGTCCATACTTGCACTTGATCTAGATCCTTTTGGAGCCGTCCAGAACTAACCATTGGGTTTGCAAAAAATTTACTATCATCAGCGAAGAAGGCAGATTGACTTTCAATTGTTTCAATTAAATCAGTTATGTAGATCCCAAAGAGTTGAGGAGCAGTCACCGATCCTTGAGGCACACCACTGAACACGTTCCTGTGCTGTGACAGGGAATTTCCGACTCGAACTTGAAAAGTTCTGCCAGTCAAGTAATGCTCTATCCATTTGAGCAGCATGCAAGCAATGCATGCGTGGTAAAGCAAGCATGGTATACGTGGGAGTATACCATAATGGTCTAATTTCATCAGGAGACGCTGATGAGGGACTCTATCAAAAGCTCGCTGAAAATCTAAGTAAATAATGTCCACTGGATTTTGTCCGTCCACTTCTTTACTCCAAGTATGGACACACTCTAACAAGTTGGTGATGGTGGATCTTTTCTCAACAAAACCGTGCTGTTTTGTAGATATGATACAATGTCTATTAAGGAACAGTGTCAGCTGCCTACACTAGTAAGGCTTATAGGTCTATAATTCTCTGGATGCATTTTGTCCCCCTTCTTAAATATGGGAGTTACCACAGAGTGCTTCCAATCTTGTGGTAGTTGTCCAGCTTCAAAGGACGCATTCATCAGAACCGAGAGAGCAGGGGCAAGTGTGTGAGCACAATTTTTTAAAACGCAGACTGGAAGCTGATCTGGACCTGGAGATGACTGAGTGTTAAAATTTTTAAGAGTTTTTATTACATCTGATTCAGAAAAGGTTATGTCACACGAGTTATCATTTACACGTGGAATAGATGAAACTGTCATACCAGGATCAAGAGTAGGTTCATTTGAATAAGCTTTTACAAATTCATCGGCGAAAGCATCAGCTATCTCACAAGGTTGGGTAACAAGGTCTCCGTTGTGATTCCTAATTGCCGGAGGAATGCTAACTTTTGACATAGTACATCGTCTCATGTGGGAGTAGAAAGCTTTGTCACCTTTACTGAGAATTTTAGTTTCATAACTGCTCCGTTGTTGTCTGCATAGTGCAACACATCTGTTGTTCACTTCTCTAAACTTGTGATAGTCATCTACACTCATAGAAGCTCTGTACTTGACCCATAGTGCTTTTTTCTCAGAAATCAATTTAAGAACATTATTATCAATCCATGGCTTGTTTTTTGGCTTGGATGTTACTTGCCTCAATGGGGCATGTTTATCAGTGGTGATGTTGATTGCATTTAAAATACCACTCCATAGTTGCTCAGGGTCATTAGATATAGATATCATTTCCAAATTGTTGCCAAGTTCAGTGTTAAAGATGTCATAATCAATACAATTGTAGTTCCTTCTTAGCCTAGGTATAGAATTTTCTTTACGTGTTAAGCATTGAATGGTAAAATGTAACACTGAGTGGTCACTTTTTCCTATGGGAGGCAAGTGAGAGACATCATGTATAAGAGTGTCCTCATTCACTAAGATAAGATCACCTGCTTCAAACGCGTGCTGGGGGACTTTGGATATAGCCTGGAAGGAAGGTGACAATCTAGAGAACTAGAGTAGCTGGGAAAGTTGACGGCAAAAGAACAAGAGGCCGCAGTTCGATCCGTATATCTGATTAGATTCGCACCACTCTAGAGGTCTAGAGACATCAGTCTACGACGCCCTACATGCCGCCGGTGATAGAGGGAGATGGCGTAGTCTTATTAAGGAGTTTGCAGCTGATGGTAATGGCCACGATGATTAGACATGAGAACTACGTGAAGGAGGTTATTTTTAAACCGGTGTGGGTTATGGACGATGATTTTGAACTATTTTGTAATTATATGATATAAAATGTCTCTATGATTTTTTGGTGATCTCTACCAGATCTCTGCTAAGTGTGTCTGTCTGTAACAACCAAAATTGTCCATGACGAATGCAAATACTTAAATAAATCTTTTTAATCTTGTTTCTAAGGTTTTGATAGCTTTTAGATATTTAGATGGACAGGTTAATTCACAGAACAGATATCAAGTAGAAGGCTCGTAGCTGAATCTCACTAGGAAAACCACCGTATCACGTTTGCACACAAACGTGGTTTTGATATATTTTAAACACATTGAAACAATGCAAGTGATTTGTCCCATAGTGACGAACCTAAAATGATGTATTGCATTTAGATACGTACTCAAAAATGAACCCTATTGCTAAACACAATAAATCTGTTATTGTCAACTATTCAAAATGTTGTTACGACTTTCTTGGATAACTCAATTTTATCTAATTACAGGAAAAAGTACCGTATCCTGAATGTAACTAAGTCGCTTATTTTGTACCATTATCAGGACTTTTAGGGCGTGTCGAATACATCAGTGCTACGAACTTTCTAAACTCAACCTTAGTAGAATAGAATAAGGTGGTAACTATTATCATCTTTCAAAAATGTAAGTTGTTTTCACTAGTGAGCACTAGATGTCACTAATCTTACAATTAGTGACATCTAGTGCTCACTAGTTCTGCTACTTCATACTAGATGGCACTTTATGTAATTTATGCAACTATGAACGCTACCTTCTTTAAAATAAAGGATTCGTAAATATAAGCCGGTCGCGCTACTAGTGATAAGACAATGCCGAAACATTTTCATTAAATTATCGATATAACACTATTCAGTTTACGTACCTATCGTATAGTTTAATCATAATATTATGATTAAATTTGTTCATGTACCATCTTAATTTTATTAACTGTAGAGTGTAGCGTAACAGAGTTTAACAGAGAGAAACTACAAAAATACTCGAGGGAAACTAAATAAATATCTTAAGTAAATAAAGTAATGATGAAATTGGTCTTGGCAAGTAGCACTAAAATTTGTATTTTAGTCGAATGACATTTTTCTTAAGTGAGGTAAAGATAAATAAATATAGGTGAAACATTGACACACAACACCATCTGACGCTAAACTAAGCTAAGCTTGTAATATGGCAGCCAGATAGCTGTTATAAATATTTACTTATTATTCATAGAAACACTCAGATACAGTCAAAATCTTTTTATTTATTTTAATTAAATTTGAATCCATCACACAAATATTTGCACTGGGTGGGAATCGAACCCACAATGTAAGGAAATTGTTATTTTCTTTGAGGGACAAAAGATTAAAATTTCAAGATGTTTTTATAACCATAAATAGAAACTTGAGGAGACTAAAATAAACAAAAGGGATATAAATAGAAAAGGAACAGGGTTTAAGTAAAAACCATACTCGAACTGATAAAAGTTTATACATAAAAATCAACACCAAAAACAGGGCAACATAACCGTTTAAAAATTATACAAATTTCAATTTCACTGGTGATTTCGTCTCAATTACGCTATAGTTTTAAAAAATTAATAGCAGCTAAGTGCGAGTTGTAGATGCACTCAACTTATCCGTTACCAAAATCCGAACAACAGCAACAGCTGTGAAAATTTTGTTACTAAATTCGTATTATGAGCTACAAATTAGATGTTAAAACATTCTATCGTTGCCGGTGTAGAAATGCATAATTAATTCAAAGATCATAAAGACAATATAATTAATATAATTAGAAACTAAGATTATCATAACATTTTATGTGGAAACAACTATGATATGAGGTTAAAGGTATGATTACAGGATTTTAGGTTTTTATAAAATGAACCTTAGCCAAAATGGGGGTTTAATGTAAGAAATAAACACGCATACCCGAAAACATATAATTATTTTTTTGACGTGACAACGTCTTATAATTCGATGAAGCCGCCTGCACGCCCGCAGAACATGACGTCATGTACCGTTACCGCGTTACCGTCGGTCGTTACCTCGCCGCATGTTTGTTACAGTTGTATTAATTATTTCGACCAGTAGATCAAGCGGGGATGTAGCTCAGTGGTAGATAGAGCGTTCGCTTTGCATGTGAAATGCCCCGGGTTCGATCCCGGCATCTAAAAGCTTTTTTGCATTGTTTTGATTGAAAATGACTAAATTCTACTGATTACTTTTTACATACAAATCTTCATATTCATCAGTATTTTCTTAAGACGTTATCACGTTCTATCGTCAGTAAACCGACTTTACAGACAAACATTTTTTTGGTATTGCTGTTTCGTCTATGTACCTATTTCCTTTTTTTTTATAAAATCGCTGTCTAAAAAGTGCTCAGAGCAAATCGTGCTTGTTTTGGAAGGAAACCAATTTTGCCTTCCTGTAGCTTCTATCCATTTCTCCTTAACAACGGGACTTTTAGGAAAACTGAGATGATAAAATGTACTTTTTTTAAATAAAACGTTAAATTATTCAAATACCAAATAATAAAAGATAATATATTTGTTTCACACAACTGTACAAGTTAGAAATATCGATATTAGCAATTTCAACAGCTTGTGTCTCTTCCTTGACTGAGTAGCGCTACTCGCATGCATAGAATGATCGAGAATATCACATATAGTTTGAATGAAAATGGACCTTATAACAATGACTTTAAAGTTGACTTCCTTTAAATCATTTCTCTCTTTAAGCTAATATTAATTTATTTTCACAATAAAATCAAAATTAAATAAAATAGGACTTACCGATGGTACGATATGCCACCTTTGGATAAAGTTTTGGCACGGCTATCGTTTTTACACTCAATAACTGCACAATACGGCATGACTGCTTACTTTTAATTCAAAATCGCGGATTCAGGAGTACTGCAGTAGTGGCAGAGCACGACTAAGTATTCGGAAGTGGGCGTACTCTAAGTATGCGGAGATTGCGCTTACTTAGTACTACGATTGCCCCGCCTACTTGCTACTTCTTCTTGATATCTGTTCTGTGGGTTAATTAAATATTAAGACCGTACCAAAGCAAACTCGTTGTCCTTGGATTAACGAATGCCTTTAATTGTCAAAATTGCCAATCTAGAACTATACATCCTGTTGCATCTCCCTGGTCGTAGGTAAACTAATTAATTCATCCATTTTCTTAGATTTAGCTCACATGCGAGTTAGCTGTGAATTTATTTAATTTCTGTAAGTTATAATATCAATTTTCTTTGATATCTAACAAAATAAACATAAAATCATCACTGTGTACTGTGTGTTTATACGAGTACTTATAGGTATTACTTCGTCGATAGTGGCATGCGTTTTGTAAGTCAAGTATTCTTTATAATAATCACAATCACTTTTATTCATTTGGATCATTTGTCGAAGCAGATTTAGTAGTAGAATTTCAAACAATAAATATATTCCAAATCATTGGTTATTAAATAATAATAAAAAAAATGAAATAGGTACAATACGAGTAGGTATAAATGAAACGTTACGGTGTGGTGGTCCAGTCGGGAGAACGGCGGCTGCCGATCCGGCGACCCCGGGTTCAAACCCCACACGCACCACTGTCTTTTCGAAGTCATGAGCGTAATGCCGCTAATTTAAAACGGTGAAGGAAAACCGACGTGTACCTAGAATCTTTTGAAGTCATGTGGCATCCGCCAACCCGCACTGGGCCAGCGTGGTGGATTATGGCCTTAACTCTCTCCTTGCGAGAGAAGGCCCCGAGTCCCAGCTGTGGGAACATTTAGTGGGCTGTTTATGATGATGATGATAAATGAATTACCTACAGGTATGTAGGTAACTGATATTTTGATTATCTACATAGGTAATTATAATTAGGTACAACCGAATTGTGAACCTCCTCCTTTTTTGAAGTCGGTAATGTCAATCAAATAAGTACCAATGGTAATTAATGTAGTGTTCACACAGAGGCGATCCGAAAGCGATAGCGGTCCGATAGCGAGACGATATTTTTTGTAATGTTCGAATTTGTATGCAACCTGACACACAGCAAGCGGGCGCGATCCCATGCATACTCGATATCGGATCGCTCTCGCTATCGGATCGCTATCGCTACCGGATCGCCTCTGTGTGACCCGGCATTTAGTAAAACAAAATATAAATGATTGATACTCTACATTAATGTAAACTTCAACATGTTCGAGTACCTACTATGTCCATCCTACTAATATTATAAATGTCAATGTATGGATGTTTGTTTCTCAATCACGTCCTAACGTATGAACGGATCGGGCTGAAATTTGGAACACAGATTATAGTCTGGAAGAACACATACCTAGGCTACTTTTTATCCCGAAAAAACAGCGGGAACGGGAACTACGTGGGTAACACCGCGGGGCGCTGCTAGTAGAATAATAACGCCTAGAAACCGAGGCCACGCAAGAAAAGTCAGGAGTCAGGCAAAACATACTGAGCCATTTTACCTTAGTCCATTCGAAACTAGCATCAGTTGTCAAGGTCTAGCGCTAGTGTATGCTCCTCCGACAATTAAAAGCATTATGATGGTTGTGTGGTCCTTCACTCCACGACATTAAAGTTTCGTTTTTGAACTTCAGTAGGTACATAATGCTTACACCGCGCCGACATTAATCTACATTTTGCCTCACTTTAGATAAAGCGTTTGTTCGAAGATTATCGATCAAGGCGTTAACATCTATGATTACGCCTCAGTATTTTCCGAACGAACATTAGGTATATCAGACGATTGCAGTCATGAATCTACGCGTTGAGCTAAATCTAAGAAAATGGATGAATTAATTAGTTTACCTACGACCAGGGAGATGCAACAGGATGTATAGTTCTAGTTTGGCAATTTTGACAATTAAAGGCATTCGTTAATCCAAGGACAACGAGTTTGCTTTGGTACGGTCTTAATATTTAATTAACCTGTCCATCTAAATATCTAAAAGCTATCAAAACCTTAGAAACAAGATTAAAAAGATTTATTTAAGTATTTGCATTCGTCATGGACAATTTTGGTTGTTACAGACAGACACACTTAGCAGAGATCTGGTAGAGATCACCAAAAAATCATAGAGACATTTTATATCATTTAATTACAAAATAGTTTAAAATCATCGTCGGTGTGGGTTTAAAAATAACCTCCTTCACGTAGTTCTCATGTCTAATCATCGTGGTGTGGCCATTACCATCAGCTGCAAACTCCTTAATAAGACTACGCCATCTCCCTCTATCACCGGCGGCATGTAGGACGTCGTAGACTGATGTCTCTAGACCTCTAGAGTGGTGCGAATCTAATCAGATCTACGGATCGGACTGCGGCCTCTTGTTCTTTTGCCGTCAACTTTCCCAGCTACTCTAGTTCTCTAGATTGTCACCTTCCTTCCTGGCTATATCCAAAGTTCCCCAGAACGCGTTTGAAGCACGTGATAAAGAATTTTCGTCCTGAGTTCTGAGTTGATGCTGTCAAATGTCGTAGGCATAGCATCATGTAAGCAGCCCACTAAATGTTCCCACTGCCGGGATTCGGGGCCTTCTCTCGCAAGAAGTTAAGTCCAAGTTCAGCTCATAATCCTGGCGCATGACATCGAAATATTCTTGGAACATGCTGGTTTCCTGATGATGATTTCCTAAATCATTAAAATCAGTGATGACAAAACTTGTACATCTGCATTTGGAAAAATACACAGGGGAGCAGATGAGATTTGAACTTACCACATCATTATTGTGAATCGGATGTTCTAGCTGGGAGCCTATTAGAACGCATAATTTTTTGTTCCTAATTTACTTTGTCATAATGAATGTAGCATAATGTATAGTGTCATAATGCAACTTTCGCATACCTAATAATTTTTTAGCGTTATGTATTTTAAGCATAACAATATATTGTACTACATTTAATTCGACTATTGATGAGACGCATTATAGTTTTTAGGCATTTTTTTATTTGTTCTAATTTTTTTAAGGTGCCGTTTAAATCACATATTTTTTTCCCCTAATTTACTTTGTCATACTGAATGTAGCATAATATATAGTGTCAAAATGTAACTTTTGCATAATCGTTTTCTGGCGTAATGTGTTTTAATCATAAAAATCTATTGTACTACATTCGATTCGACTGTTGCTCAGATGCATTTAGGCATTTTTTAATTATTTGTTGTGCTACGTTATAAATAACCAAGTTACATAGGACCCGGATCCGACTCGGAGCACCTCGACTCCACCTAGTCCGCTACTACCCCTAGAGTGTATTTAAAAAATGCTGGAGCCAGCCGCGGTCTGCGGTCAGCCCTGAGTGTCGCTTCTCCATACTCGACCTGCGCTCCACTACGGAGGTCGCCGGTTCGCTTCGCTCGCCACCTCCCCCCTTCGCTACGCTTGGCCTCGCATGGATCGCTCCAATCAGGACCTCCCTTGAGCTTCTGGCGGGAGTCAAAAAGTGCACCATATGTCTTAGGTGTATGTAGATTTTTAAGTCCTAAAAACGTTATGTCTACATAAATTAGTACAAAAATGGTTATACTACTGCATAAAGACCTTTTATTGTACCTATCATAAAAACGGTGTTTCCCATAAAAAAATTATGGTGTTATTCTCAGACCAAAGATTCTTAATCCTCAAAATATACTAAATAATTTCACAGCAACAGTATGATAACACGAATGCGACAATGACAGATACTATTGGCAATGACATTCCATTAAATTAGTAGATATCTACATTACGAATAATAAATATTGTTGTCAAAGTACCCACCTACCTAAATAGTGCATTTCACACACCTACGTATTTTATTTAAATAATGTTGCTACAGTCCGCTCTTTGCACTTGTTTTTTAGTTAGGCATTTAAAGTTTATGCCTGTGATCAATATGTTTAAGTATTGTTATGCTTTTCTCAATGTGTGCCTTTAAACATTATGCTATTTATAGTTATGCGTCGAAACATAATACTAAGTTATCTGTATGCTATATATGGCTATGCGTTTAAATATTATGCTAAGTTATCGTTATGTCATATATGGTTATGCTAGTTAACATTATGCGAAGACAGTTATGCGTTTAGTTGTTATGGTAAATTATCATTAGTCCAAAAAACGTTATGCCTACCTAAAATAGGACAAAAAATGTTATGCCACCCCATATAGACCCGTTCTAGCTACAATGGAATGAAGTAGTAGTGTAGTGTTGTAGTGAGTAAGCGTTCAATAGTAGTCCAATAATGACGCATCGAGTGTAAGTGTGAGTAATGTTGTTCTTTGATCGGGTGCGTCAGGGAATCCTCGTATTTCATGAAATGAATTGAAACTTTATTGGATATTAATGTTCTCAATTGTATCTGACTGTCAATTTAGTTTATGTTCTACTGAGTCCGTTGGGTTTTCCCACAAGGAGAAAGTCGAAGTTACAACCACCATGCTTTCCTCTCATCCTCTGACTTCTAGCTAGTTGGAACGTCGACTGAATTTTTCTAATTTTGAAAAAATCTTTGAGAATCGAAGCAAATAAATATGATCAAACATTGTTCGAAGGTGGAATTGAACCTTACAACATTTAAAATTGTCTGAGAATTAAACTGATTCGAGTGTCAAATTAAAAAGTTTCTTAATAAGATCTTATTTTACATTTACTTATAGTCCAGTAACTTTGTCTCCTGAAAGTATGGAGTAGTATGTGTTAAATCCGGTAGATCTGATTTTTTGCAGACTTGTTTATGATGTTGGCCTAATGATTAATCCAAGTTTGTGACCTGGAGCGGCGAACGCAACTTTGTAAAAAATCGAAAAAACCGCGAAAAAACCGTTTATTTTTCAAATTTTGGCTATTATAACCCTAAACGACTAGTTTTTGAAAAAACTTTCTTATGTCGTTTATAAAGTAGACTAAATTTGCTACAATATGATACTAGAATTGTCTCTGTACACCCAATAGTTTCTGAGAATAAGTCTTTCAAAGTTTATAATTTTTTTCAAACTTCGCAATTTTTTGCAATATTTTAACTCCTACTTGAACTACTCCTACTCCTTATGCATCGAAATCGGCCCATCCGTTTGAGCTCTACGGTGCCATAGACAGATACGCACACAGACAGATGCACAGAGAGACAGACCTGTATGTGTGTCTGTCTGATAGACAGACAGACTTCGACGTCAAATTTATAACTCCTCTTTTTTTGGTCGGTGGTTAAAAACCGCAGTAACTGTGCCATAAAGTGGTCAACTAGGAGTTAAAATATTGCAAAAAATTGCGAAGTTCGAATAAAATTATAAACTTTGAAAGACTTATTCTCAGAAACTATTGGGTTTACAGAGACAATTCTAGTATCATATTGTAGCAAATTTAGTCTACTTTATAAACGCCATAAGAAAGTTTTATCAAAAGCTAGTTGTTTAGGGTTATAGTCGCCAAGTTACTGGACTATTATACTTTTTTTACATTTAGAAAAACATGCGTTTTTTTCGAGTGCAAAAAGGTGGGTTTTGTAATGAGGCATTTTCAGAAAGACTAAAAAAGTTGTAAGTGACCGATGGGGCAAACAAAATATGTCAAATTATAAACACAAGCGGTTGCTCATCTCTCATTAATGTAAAATTCTCTGAAACAAAACAAACACTGACTTCAATTTAAAATTAAACTTTAAGTAGGTACTTTTCAAACTCGACTAAATTATTCTTTTTTAAAAGTCTAATGAGACAGCGATCTGTCGGATTAAACGGATATATCATCCAGATAAGTAATTTGTATAAATCGAATATTTCAAAAACTACTTCACTGATTTCGTAAATATTTATAATATGGTTGTGGTTCATACTTCTGAAGTGTGCTCTTTTTTGAAGTTGGTTTAAAATAAAAGCCATCTGTGACACAATTGAAAACATATTTTTTTTACATTTCCATTCTGAAAACGATTCAGAGACATCCCAATGGCTGTATGCATTCGTGGCCTACTTTAAAAAGTACGAAGAAAGAACAACGATGGCATACAGTCTCATTAATTTCCAGTTGGGAGCAGTTCCGTCGAGTGGTTGGTCTGACTTCATCGGGTAGGCACGCTGCGAAAACGATCTTGCAACTAATTAAACGATATGTTTCATAAACATAATTCATTTTGATCTTGATCTGCTCTAGACGTTTCATTAGAAGAAATGAAGTGACGCTGCCTTGACCGTCTGTAATTTGAGTACGACTTCATTTATCTAGTATCTGGAACTATTGTTTTCTCGTATATACTAAACCAGATAACAATTTGGTACTCCGAGCAAGACGCGAGTCTTGTGACTTCAGCTGAGTTCAACTGAAGCAGTCACTATGTATGTGGCCTGTATTTTCAATGAGTGGTTCCCAGAACGTCACTTTAAAATCTGATCGAAATTGTTCTCATAATGTTTCATTTTGTTGTCGTTGATTTGAAGTACTGAGCATTCACCTCTGGGGATTTTTTCCATTTGCTGATATAATGTAATGTATCTACATACATATAGGTTTGGTCATTTTAACGATGAAGGAACAATTTTCCAAGATCGATATCGTTTGAGGACTTGTAACATTTGGCAACCCACAACTTCGCCCAAATTGAGAATTAAGGCTTTGACTCTCTTGTGAGAGTCCCAGCTGTGGGAAAATGGGCTATTTGAAATGAAATGGAATTTACTAGGCATTTACAAACGCTTGAAGTTCACAGATTAATACAGATTATCTTGATTGGTAATTTCAAAGAGTTTACACTACGTAATTCAGATTGAGAAGCATTGTTTACCCAAGCTAGGATTAAACTCGTGTTATGATGTAACAATACCCTCCTCCGGACATGGTAAATAATTTTAAATAAAAGCTAAATTTTCTCATACATTATATCTATAACTTTACAAAAAAAAAAGTTTTTTCTTAAATTCTTATGCTAAGTGAAGTTAACCAAGGTGAAAATGTTCATATTTCGACTACCTACTAGTAGCATAAATTCATGATTCATCTAGAAAAGAGCTTTAGGGACTGCTAAATATTGCACTGCACTCGCCGTCTTCGATTGCTTTTTGATAAGGTTTTAAAGACCTTCTTTGAGGTGCATAACTAAATTTAGATTTAATAACATTAGAAATATCGAATATCGCAATGAATGTTACCATTACCTTATCGCATACGTATACGAATTAATTCAAATTGGTGTAATTATTATTAATTCATTGTATGACATTGACCGAAACAAAATATCACCAAGTAAACATAATTAGTTAGCACGAATATGTCGTCAAGGTGTGCAAATTTGAAATTTTGTTGATTTTATAACCGATTCGATAAAATTTAAATGGAACCACCTCTGAAGGATGATCAACCGAACAATAAAATAATCATCAGAACTTTTCAATCATCAACACAATTGGCAGAGCTGTCGCGTAACACACATACCTACATACAAAAAAAACATAAAATCGTATTGAGAACCTTCTCCTTTTTTGAAGGAATTAAAAGTTAGTAAACTTAAACCCGCGTTTCCTGGCAAAAAAATGTGACACATGCCTGTAATTTTTTTATTTCAGAAATGACTAAAGTCAAAAAGCAATCTCTTTGATGAATGAGTGAGAGGAAAAGAGATTAATTCATTGACATTCATCATCATCAGCCGCAAGACGTCTACTGCTGAACATAGCCTGCCTCTCCCCTAGATTTCCACAACGAACGGTCCTGCGCAATCTGCAACCGGCGCGGCGGTTTCCAGCGACCTTTGTGAGGTCATCTGTCCATCTAGTGGGAGGCCGTCCAACACTGCGTCATTCGGTTCGTGGTCGCCACTCGAGAACCTTTCTTCCCCATCGGTTGTCAGTTCTGGGAGTGATGTGGCCTGCACATTGGCACTTCAGCTTGCGTACCTACTCTTTGAGCTATGTCGGCACTTTCGTTCTTTTACGAATATCCTCATTACGGATTCTGTCGCGCAGAGAGACTTCGAGCATAGCTCTCTGTGTGACTTTGAGCTTCGTTATGAGACCCTGTGAGACACTGTGGGTCTCATAACGAAGCCCAGTATCAATAATAAGAAATAATGAATACCAATCTAAGCCACACTACGCCACTGTTTACCACTGCTTGGGCTCGAGCACTTCTCTCACAAGGAGACAGTCAAAGCCATAATCCACCACGCTAGCCTAGTGCGATGACACTTGACCACCTGACCTTACCTTTGGGGCTAATGTGACATGCTAATTTCATATTGGTACTATGGTACCTATGGAGGTACCAATATGACATAGTACCATTAGGTATATATAAACTAGCAGCGCCCCGCGGTTTTACCCGCGTAGTAGTTCCCGGACCTAACCGTACGGAAAACTCACGTCCTTCCTTTTACGTCGGCAGAGCGCGTTGTGCAAAATTCCATAAAAATAGCAATTTATCCGCCTAAGCTTACATTTACTACCTAGTTAAACCTATATAATAGCTTTTTAGAACTAACCAAAATGAAAAGTACTTACAACATTTATTTCATGTTCAAGGTGTCCACTGAAATCCACCCTAGGTTGTCAAGAGATTAAATAAACCGTTAGTTGGCTACTGCTTCCTTACCACGACATTAAGAGTGTAGAAGCTCCCATAGAAAATGTACAAACATGGAACGTCCAAGCCCACGTCAAATTTTCCCATTCAGGAACCGCACGTCACGATTTGTTTGAAGTAAAATCAAAATAAAATAAACCAGACATCGGCGGCGCCACCACACACTTCACCCAAACGACCGCAATACACTCACATTTATTTTGTACCGCGAAATTTATCCTCAATACACTGCGGATTTGTTCCAAAGTAAATAATACATGGATTGACTAAAAATAAACACTGTCGATAAACAAAGCGGAATCGAGATAGAACGAAGGTTCAGAATCGTGGTGTCCGTTATGAAAACTGGCAGAAATCTCGTCCTAACTAGAACGAATTATTGTTATAATTAAAAGCGTAAGGGCGAGGCTTATAAGAGTCGGGGCGGAGGCTTCTCGGGGCCTGGTCGTGCGGTCGAGCTCTGCGACGCACGCCGTCAGTCGAGTCGCCGGAACATAGCGGATACTCGGACACTCGCGCTCCTTATTGCGAAAATAAAGCTTCAGTTCGCGTTCAATACCGGTTCCGTTGCAGTGACTTCTTTCTTAGTGAAAATAACGTGATATTTTTTTTTTATCTTGTGGACTGTTGTCGCGCTACTGCCGGCTTGAGGTGAGTAGATTAGGTTGTGTGATAAGTGACAGTGTTTGTTTACGGCAGCATTACGTCTGTTAATGAGCTACTCACTTGTATTTACAAACCAGCTGGTTGAAATTCCACGTTTTGGTTACAGAAACAATATTAAAATGTTTACGATCAGTTGACTATATATAGTTAGACTCGAAACTTGAGTTAAGAATGTTTAGGATTAATATTTTAGAAAATTAGCCTCAATTTCGACAGTAGCATGTGTTGCTAACGACTTTAATCATGCTTTGAATATTTATTAGTTTTTCTGAGTATTGTAGACACACCGAATTATAAATAATTCTAAATAATATTATGGTTCTAGTTGAATAGTAGTTGGTCAGCGATGCATGTCGATATGTTCGACTTAGGTATTGTTAGTTACGGTGTGTATTTATATATTTTGTATTCTATTGTATAATTATTATTTTTCTTATGTACTACCTACTGTATTGACATTTCACTAACGGTAAAAATAAAAACAAGACAATAATTATATTTTAGTATACCCATGTTTTAGTACTAAGAATTAGGAAAATGGATTATTTTTTAATTAGATTCATGAGACAATAATATGTAAAGTCGAGAGGGAGTCAATTACGATATTGTAGGACTTGGTGACATTTTAAACTATGTAATAACATCATTATTCCGAGTTCTTATGTGGTACTCATCTTTTACTGATTTCATTGGATTAAGGAAAAATAAACACCTATTTGAAAAGGATAAAGCACTGAAATACTTCAGTAGGTAAATTAAAACGTATGGTCTAAGCAACTGACTGGCTAATAGGGTACCGGACTGGGTCAAAAATACACCATCCTAATTAGTCCGTCAGCTAGATCATGGAAAAATATTGGATACGTATTTTTTGTTTTTTCATAATATTAAAAATCGTCCAAGATATAGACCATCAAACTTCGAGAGTGAGGGGTCGCGACGTCACTCGTGAGCAAAAATCGTACTCACAAGTGACGTCACACGAAACTTCGAAGCGCTGTATCTTCGTAATTTTTTGTTTGTGAAACAAACGAAAACATACGTGTACAATATTTTTTGGCAATCTAACTAACGGGCTACTTAGTTTTTTTGAGGATTGTACCCTATTGGCAGATATCGTTAGATTATCGTGAATATATACACAAGTAGGTATTCGAGATTACGCATAGGTGCCAATTAGATGCAGTTAGCCTCCTAAAAAACGGATAAAAACTGGCACAAGATTGTTTATAGAAGCGTAGTCCGATTGCCCAAGTGCAAGTTGACGTAGGTACATGTCTGTAAATACATAGGTGAATTTTCTCGTGCATAAAAGCAATCGCAAGGAAGCCTTCCTTGCTTTTATACGCGTTATTAGACAATACAAGTCTAGTAGTGGTAGGACTCATGGCAGAGTCCGCCTGGGGAAGTACCACACCATTGCCAGTTATTCTACCGCCAAGCAGTAATGTGCAAGCATTACTGTGTTCCGGTTTGAAGGGCAATGTTTCCAGAGAAATTACGGGGCTTAGAGATATAATATCTTAGATCTCTGGGTGACGAGCGCAGTGCAGTGCTCGGTAATGATTTGGACTTCCATGTTCCAATAGCTGCATGTCACTGTGCTGTTATGTGGCAGGCATGTTGCTTACCATCAGGCACTTCGTCACTTCAATGCAATAAAAAAAAAGCGTATACTCTAGGTACAATATGAACGAAACCGTTCGAATCGGAATCCAGATCTTTGTAAAGGTGTGTAACATAAGGCTAATCTTGTGTATTCTTTCTTATTGTCAAACGGTCTACTGCCTAATTAAAATGCCCTGGGTTTTATATTAGCAAAAATAAAACAGATTTAATTATATTTAGGTAGTCGAAGGATGGAACTACCATTCTTACCGGTGTCATTAAATTTGCCTTTTCCGTACGTATGTCTAACGAGTATACGTAAACCATATTTATTACTCAAGTGACGTGAATGAATACAAGAAGTTAGTGCTTCTCATAAAACAGTACTAATCTTGTAATCTTGTAATACATTCTAACTCACATTTCTGCCCACAATGTAGTAAAAAGAGGATTATAATGCGGTGTGCAATAGTAAAAAGCTTGCGATGCTTGCGTACATTTCAATGTGTGCTATTGTTACAGTTGCATAGTTTAGATATTTTAGAATTATGGTCTATATTTACGACTTTTTTTTAAAAATAAAGAGTGACGAGACGAGCAGGACATGTGCCTGATGGTAATAGGCCCATAACAGCACAGTGACACTCAGCTATTGGAACATGAAGAGTTCAAATCATTACCTAGCACTGCACTGCGCTCGTCACCCAGAGATCTAAAATGTTATATCTCTAAGCCCTGTAATTTCTCTGGACACATTGCCCTTCAAACCGGAAGTTTGATACAGTAATGTTTGCACTTTACTGCTTGGCGGTAGTATAACTGGCAAAGGTGTGGTACTTCCCCAGGCGGCCTCTGCGAAGAGTCCTACAACTACGAAGTGAATATATTAGGTCACAGGATGTGAATAGGTGAAAGGTGTGGCTCAGTTTAATTCAGCATATAATTTCTTACCCGTGGCTTAGCCTTAGGTTAGGTAAATTACCAGCACAGCACAAATTCAAAAAGTTCGTTGTATCATTTGGCTCGATCAGTTATTTTTAAGAAGTACTTATTCTTTATGCTATCGTCGTGTTTTACATCTTTGTATCATTTGGCGGATAAATGCGTGTGTTTACTAATAAAGTAAGTACTCTTTAGAAAAGCGCCATAGCATCCTAGGCCATGGTATTGAATTCACGGCCAACTGAAAACATAATCTACGAAAATAATCTTTTTGAACAACGGCGGACACTACACCGCGTAGTGCGATTTTATAGTATTTTAATAATATTTAAGTACTGAAATTTGTGATTGAAGTATAAATAAATGAGAAAATGAAACAAAACAGAATTTCTAGTAGACTTGCAATAATTCAAACGTTAAACAAATATAATTTCAAAGTTAGGAAACTTAACTCGTTCGCAAATAAATAAATAAATATTGGTGGACATTTCACACACAACACTATCTAAACTCAAACTAAACAAAGCGTATTGAATTCAAGGTCCTTTTACTAATATTAACATTGATATTACCTACTCGTAGGATGGGTACAGGGTGAGAGAGACCAAAGCTATATGCGGAAGCAAATCTACCGATACCGTGAGGCAGCTAATCAAGTAAAATCCTACTATTGGTGGTTAGCTACCTAGCAGATTCCATTCACTGAGAATCTTTAAATTATGATATCGCTGATAGAGGCAGCAATAACGAAGCTATAACCATTATAACGGTCAAATGGCCAGCTAGTGTTATGCGGGAAGAATCGATCGCACTTGAAAAACGAACTGCCAAATGCAGTCTAAACTCATAGATGAAGTTTCAACCGCAGCTCATGTCACTGGCTCGTTTCCATTACGAATTAATATATACCACGATAGTTATCATAGCAAAATGTACGTACCTAAAACAAAACAGTACATTTCATTGCAACTTAACCTCTAATAAATACAAAAGGCTGGCAGTTTATTGTTTCCCCCATTAGTTCTACTAATGCTACGCATAATTTAGACCTAAGTGGCTTTTTAATCAGTATTCGTACCTATCTGTTTGACTTCTATAGTATATATTTCTTTATTAATTGTTATTTATGAGTATACGTTAAGGCCCATCGTTTGAAAGTCAAGAAATAATTGTAAAATATTTTTTAAAGAAGTAGGTAGATGTATTGTAGGAGTAAAACTTGCTATATTATGATCATCAGTTAAACCAAGTAATACCTAATGTTGCGGACATTTTTCACACAGTGCTATCTAGTAAAAAAAAAGAGCAAAAAATAAGTCTGACAGGTTGACAGGTGTTGTATCATATGATATGGATATGGAACATCGGACATTTTTTTTATAAGTGCACAGCGGACGCATTCTCCTTCTCTATTTCCCTTTCTTTGTCTCGTTACACTCATACTATGTTACTATGTTCGAGAACAATACAACGTGGTCTCAAACGACCCAAAATGGGTTAGTAAAATCTCACAGATACCTTTTCGCTATTGCGCGCGCTCATTGGTTTAATCAAATCGCGCGAGCTTTCCCGGTTTCATTGTCCTGTAACCATATCCGTGCCTGTAACACATTTCCGTTCGTTTTCACGAAATCACTCCTACAAAAATATCCAGTAATCGAAAGGAAAGACCCACCATCCAGATATTATATGAAAGCTCCCTTAATTATTTAATTAATTATATTTAAAGAGAAAATAAAACTAAATATTCTGTGAATAGTGAAAGAGTCTACTTGTCACCGTTATTAGTATCGACCAAGAAACGGTGAAAAAATCAAGTTTGTTGTATGGGAGCTCCCCTTAATATTTATTACATTTTATTTTTAGTATTTGTTGTTATAGCGGCAATAAAAACACATCATCTGTGAAAATTGTAACTGTCTAGCTATCACCGTTCTTGAGATACAGCATGGTCTCCATCTGACCTAAAATATTTCCTTGGCCATACGGCGTGGAAATGCCTCCAGTCTGATGGACACTTTCGGTCGGAGATTTGACTAGCGCAGAAACTAAATTATTAATGACTTGTGTTTTTATATACCTACGTATTATTTTACATTTTAAATATTAATTCATGTTTGAAATTGAACAATCTTTTGACGTAACAACGTCTTACAAGTCTATGAAAGCAGGCTGCACGCTCGTAAACTGTCACGTTACGCCTGAGCCGAGCATGTAAGCGAGAGCGCAGAACCAACTATAGAGAGGCACGATCAGCATGAGCGTTCCGCTTTTCTAGAATATTTTTTTTCTAGGTAAAATATGAACTTAACATTGTCTTTGGTAGGTAATAATATTATTGTTTGATATTTCCTACAAATGAATCAGATGAAATACGTCCTACGTACAAACTAGCTACGTAGGAAATAGGAACAATGCATTACACACAGGGAGGTAGGTACTGACGTCATTGTAATCCCAATGAATCGTCACAGCTATAGGTAACATTACGAAGTTTAATTTTGGAATGTGGAACTTATTTTGTTGAATCGTTTTCTTTATTCTGGAACTGGTTTTTTAAACCTCTGGCCCAAAAACGACGGATCGTTATGAGTTTCATGTCTCTCTCTCTATCTCTCTGTGCGTGTGTGTATGTGTGTGGCATCGTAGCTTCCAAACCATAGACAATATACCAGGGTATTTTATCTATGTTCCAAACCGATGAAGTGATTGTGATTTTATTTACACGCACACTTATGTACATTATAACAAATACGACAGTGAAGAAGTGTTTTATTGACAAATTAATTAATAAATTGATAACATTACAATATTTACAAATAATAAATTTAAAAAAAAACACACTCCCTACAAATCAAACACACCGTCGAGTTCGCTGCCGCGCGGCAGGGTTCCCAGAACGCTGGCAGCGTTGCCCCGTTGGATGGCGATACTTAGTTTTTGGGCGAAGTAAGTGCCAGCTCTGAGATCCCCTGAGGCGAGAACAAACCGCTTCGACAGTTGTTTAGAGAACTTGATACAGTGAAGATAGAAAGATGCTTTTTAATATATTAATGCAGGGGCGAGAGCGTAAGTAAGATATGAGCACACATTTTCTTTCTCGTTACATGTACTGATGAAATGTTTGTACCAAATAAAGTTTAGTTTATTTTTCACTAGCAGTGCCTCGCGGTTTTCATCGCGTAGTTCCATTTCTCGTAATTATTCCGAGATACAAACCTATGTGCTATTGAAGATCATAAGCTATCTGCTATCTATGTTGCAAACAACCCGATTAATTCCACCGTTATGACGTGATTGAGCAACAAAAGCCCAAACTTTTGCTTTCTTCTAATATTATAAATGTCAAAATCCGGATATTTGGTGTTTTAGATGGACGTCGGAACGGCTGAACGGATCGGGCTAAACTTTAGAACCTTGTTAGAATTTGACCTGGAATAACACAGGCTATGTTTTATACAGGGAAGATAACTAGACCTACGCGGGTAAAACTGCTATTCGCTGCTAGTTTATAGTAGGTATTAGTAGGATACTTCGATGGGTCGACACAGTACTATAAGGGTTAGTAAGGTACATCATAAGCAACCCACTAAATGTTCCCACTTCTGGGACTCTGGACGTCTACTCTCTTTCTACGAAAACGTAATTTCGAAAAAAAACTCGCGACTTACCTACTCCCGTTCTACTTCGTTTCGTCCGATACAATATTGTTTGACGTTTAAATGTTCTAAGCTTACTCTAATTAGAGTAGGCTTAAAATATTTAATCGGACAAAACGATGGATCGAAGTAGAAAAGTAGAATCGCAGTTGGAAAGTCGCGAGTTTATTTCGAAATTACGCTTTCGTAGAAAGAGAGTAAGTAGACGTCCAGGGCCTTCTCTCGCAAGGAGAGTGTCAAGCTTCAAGGCCATAATCCACCACGCTGGCCAAGCGCGGCTTGGTGGATGACACATGACTTCGAAAGATTCAAGGTATTACATGTCGGTTTCCTCATTATGTTTTTCCTTCACCGTTTTAAGTTAGCGGCATTACGGATATAACTTCGAAAACACAGTGTTGCTTGTGGTTTTGAACCCGGGGTCTCTGGATCGGCAGTCGCCGTTCTCCCGACTAGACCAGCCGAAAATAGCACAGAAATCAGCAATCTATTCATGGTAGGTATACGGAAGGTACTTACGTGATTCGGATGTTGTATATTGAATAATACGTAAAACTCAAGGCCCGGCTGTTTGTTTACAATAACTGTAAAGTTTATACTACATAAACTAAACAACTATGTTGTAGATTTCCTTATTGAATCCTTCTACTGTCACTCAGCTATGTAATATTTATTTTTGTACTAGCAGCGCTTCTTGGTGTTACCCGGGCAGTTCCTATTTCCGTAATTTATCCGTAAAAAGTAGTCTATATGTTATTCCAGACTAATCTAACTGCATTCCAAATTTGCAACCAGATCCGTTCAGACATTCCTACGTGATTGGGCTACAAACTTCTGAACATCTAAAGATCTAAACTTTCACATTTATAATATACTAGCGGCCCATTCCGGCTGCGCTCGGATATTGCCATTTAAAGACTATTAATCGAAATAAAAACTATCCTATCTCTCAAGTTGGACCAGACTGCTCGCGGTGTGCCAATTTAATTTAAAATCGGTTAAGTAGGTAGTTTAGGAATCCATCGCGGACAAACATCGTGACAGGAGATTTATATATATTAAGACTAGCAGCGTCCCGCAGGCGCGGTCCTAGCCTCGAATTTTGGAGGGGGTCACCAGCTCACCAGTATACAGCCTCGGATTTGGGGAAGTAATTTTAAAAAATAATCCATGTACCATAAGGTACATATTTTTTTTTTTTTTTTTTTTTAGATTTTTAATGTAGGTAACGTATCCGATTTTTTGGGTCATGTCCCCTGTGCCCCCCTTCGGACCGCACATGTCGTCCCGCGTAGATCCCGTTCCCGTCGTTCCCATTATTTTCCGGGATGATAAAAAGTACCCTATGTATTCTCCCAGACTATAATCCATATGTGTATTCCACATATCAGCCCAATCCGTTCAGACGTTACATCAAACATCCAAACATTAACATTTATAAATGTAGGACTAGTCGGAAGTAGGATTACTGTATTTATACCGTGCTATAGACTACTTTTATAGCGGGAAACTTAGAGGAACAGTAATGAAGTGCGTCAAACCGCGCGGCACTAGGTACTACTAGATAATCCATAAATTCAATACATACTAGTGTATGTTAATATATTGTGCTAGATAAGTACAAAAGACAAAAACCTTTTACTAAGAAATTAGTGGGAGTGTTTCTGGTGAAAGGAACATCCAACGATAATTAACTGTGTTGAAATTTTCCACCATAGACAACATACCACCCCTTCCCGCTTCCTCATGCCTCGTCACACAACCACACGACGGTAATGTTGATTATTATCAGTCGTGGCGCACCCTCTCTGACGTCACGAGTCTCGAGCACTTTGTATTACAAGATTTATCTTTCTATTTTTCTCAATTAAATGTTACAATAATAATAATAAACACTATGTTTTGAACCATGGACGTATAAAGAAAGTAGGACGTAGTCTCGCTAAAACAAAAACTGTGTCACTTTTGGTGGTTTTAGTTTTTTTTAAATTAAATTCAGACGTATATTGAGGATTGAGGTGCTTGCTATAAGGTCGACAAGTCAATATATCCGTAACTTCCACCACCAAAAAGGTAACTTTAGATTCCACCTCACATTGTTATATAGATAAAAAAATATAGGTATACCAGTATAAAAAATGAAGGCTTAAACATCGCTAGATATACCTAGTACAAAGCCGTTAGTTTGTCAGTGTGTATGCTTGTTTCCATATTTCTATAACGTTCTATAACGTTTAGTAACGGCTGAATAGATTTGAATGAAATTAAATAAGTATCTAGTGTTTACATGAATACCTGGGTTTTTACATAAGCTACTTTTTATACCATCATAATTTGTACGCCGGTACAACGCAGGTGCAGGGTGCAGCCAGTCTGCTATAAACTAAAGATTCATTCATTTTAAAATTCACATAAAATATTTATATTGCAAATAAATGAAAAAATTAATGAACACTAGCTCATTAATTTTCTCATACTGTTTGCACTAGGTTCATTTTCAGTGTAAAATAACAATGCCAATGGTAAATATACCTACTCGTACTTACTCACACATTTTTCCCAAAATAATTAAGTGACGACCAAATTTAGGTACCTCTATACTCGTAATCACTTCATCGACTACTAAATAAATTTATTTGAAAGCGTTTCGCTTACCTACATTTTCACAGTATTTACCTGCGTTAAGGTTTAGTAGTTCAGAGTTGTAGCAGTAACTTCTTTAAATTTTTCATATATTTTTTCATTGATTAATTGTTTTTCACCTGACCGCCTGATCACCTGATCTCGTCACGGTGTACGATCGATGCAGCGTGCTTACCTAGAAGAAACCGACGGATGACGGAATACACAGTACACACTTAGACAACGTGTTCTGCAGGTTAGCCTTTAGACGTTCTTATTACTAACATCATCAACATCCCACTAAACGTTCCCACTGCTGGGACTCGGGACCTTCTCTCGCAAGGAGAGAGTTAAGGCCATAATCCACCACGCTGGCCCAGTGCGGGTTGGCGGATGAGGAAGATTCTAGGTACATATCGGTTTCCTCACGATGTTTTCCTTCACCGTTTTAAGTTAGCGGCATTACGCGCAACTTCGAAAAGACAGTGGTGCGTGTGGGGTTTGAACCCGGGGTCTCCGGATCGGCAGGCGCCGTTCTCCCGACTAGACCAGCCGTAACTTACTAGACCAGCCGTAACTTATTACTAAAGTGAAGCCAAATGTTTTAGTTAGACTCTTATGCTAGGGACTAAAGTTAGCTGTAACTAAACCAAAGACTAAAAGTATACTTATATTCGTCCCTATATTCGTGTTACTCTAGTGTTGATATAAGCGTTCCATGTGTGAATTACGCAGCATGAATGTCCCTAACCATTCGATTTCGGGTCAACGTGTATACGTTTGACCCGACCTTGGCCAAAACTACCTAGTACACATTGTGCTTCATGAAAACGTGTAAAAAGGAATGGATTGTGGATGATATATTCCTACAGCTGGCAGCAAATTTTGGGCAGGTATTTGAGGCAACCTGAAAAGTTTGTCACATAACTCTCCTATTAAGTACCTATACCTCAACACGGAGGTGCAGACCTCGCTGATGAGTAGAGGGCCGTTAATTACCTCGCGCTACATTTGTTTTTTTAAGTAAGGGTTTTTTAAACTATTTTATTCAATTACATTTATTTATTCTATTTGTGAAATTATTCTCGTATATGTATCAAGGATGCCACACAACTGCCCTCATCTGTAACCTTGTTCTATATACCAAAAGGTTATTTGGAAGAGATCGCTATTAGCGATAAGATCGCATTTGTGCCCAAAATGTTTTGATGTTATTTTTAATCAGTGTGTTTTGTAATGTTTTGTGGTATAATAAAGTGTTTTGTATTGTATTGTTCATTTTAACGGTCGTTTTTTTTACCGTCATAATTAATCTAGAGACATGGCGGGAACATACCGATCTGTTTGTTCCGGCACTCCTAAAGCAACAGGTGGCAAATCTAACAAGTGGCCGTTTACACAAAACAAGCAGAGAATAGACGTCAAGTTACATACAACATGAGCTTGTTGGAAAAATATGGATTCTGTGTTGTTATAACCTAAATTATAAAATCAGGATAGCCAGATACTCTTTATTCTACACACCAAAAACAAAAACACATAAAAACACAAAACATAGGAGAAGAAACACAATGAAAACTAGTTTTACAAACAGTGGCCTTCTCGCTAAAAGCAATGGGTTCCAGGCGACCTTAGGGTGAAAATATGCATATACTTATTTTAAAGCTGAGATTTTAATAATAAGTTAAAAAGCGGGGTGTGTCTGTGTGTCTCAAAAATACTTGACGTTTGTGATAACCTTTATTTTTGTGATCATATGTAGATGTTTATGAATTGTATGTGTGTCTATGTGTGTGATTACTTAGGTACTAATTAATTGTTTTTCATTTTTAGTATATCTGTTATATGTTCAAATAAGGTAGTAAAACAACAAATACCTACACACATAATAACAATTTTAATAAACCTTTAGCAAATGTTTCAAATTTTAGATCACACATTTGTTTGCATGTAAAGCTAATTACCCACTATACGTCTAAGATTTCTACTACAGCTAATAAAAGAGCGCATAACTTTGAAACGGCTGAACGGATTTTGATGAAACACAAACTCTTTCTAAGAATACTCCTGAGAAATTCACCTTTCAAACTAGAAAACAACACAATCAAAATCGGTTCATCTATTTGATGCCAGGAAGCAACAGACAGACATACCCTTCTCCCCTCCACCCACCCACCCACACACACACACACACACACACCCCCTCTCACACACACACATACACGGCAGACACGTCAAATATATAACACACTGTCGTCTCTGCGTCGGGGGTTAAGGGAAACAGTCAATGGAAGATATATTTATATTTCAGTTAAATTGTGACAGTTAAAAATACGGGACTAGGGAAAGGGGACGCAAACCCTAGACGACAGAGAAATAACGTGGCCGAGAAAACTCAGTGTCATCACAAACATCTATGTATATCACAAGTAAATAATGATGTAGTTATAAGAATGATTCTACTATAAAATCAAATCTGTAATCAACATTTTATTTTTAAAATGACTAACAAGACTGATTGTAACGTTCATAATAATAGGAAGTATAAAAATGATAAAGTACAGATATTTCTCCTGCAGGCTGTTTACTATGATTGACTACCTACCACAATAAAACGTACGATTTACCTATTCTAGAGGTAAACAATAATTATTGTTATTGGATATTAACGTAATAGACTGCGCTGCAAGGTTACATTTCTTTGACGATAAGTACTATAATTGCATCCGTTACACGAGTTTTATGTCGTAGGTACATGAGAATAGCACAAATGATTCCGTATAACACAAATGATATGTCATTAACTCTCACCTATACTCACATAAATACTGGGAGCGCCGCTATCGATTTGTTTATACAGTCCCGACTAATTATACTACGTGTTCTAGCAACATTTACAAGTTGACCTAAATTTCTTGATTGATGAATAAGTATAATTAAAGACGTCCATTAAAGGTAATACTAATATCCTACTAATATTATAAATGTCAATGTATGGATATTTGTTGCTCAATCACGTCGTAACGTATGAACGGATCGGGCTGAAATTTTGAATACAGTTAGATTATAGCACAATCTATTAAATCATACTACATAATAATATATAAGTAGTTCGACGACGCCGTCTAGACGGCCGGGCAAACGTGAGAGGTGAGACGCGGGAAGCGCGCTCCTGCATTGCCTACATTACAATTTTAGTATTGCGTCAGACGTCTTCCGGATGTTCTAATTTTATTTTGGTGGCACGTTTTTTTTGTTTGCGACAACCCTACCCGTGTCTAGACGTTATCGGCGTTTCTCACAAGATCAAAGGCGATGAACTACCGGTAGTATTTCTGTATACTGTTATTATAGTCTGGAAGAACACATAGGCTTTATCCTGGAAAAATTACAGGAACTGGAACTATGCGGGTAAAACCGCGAGGCGTGGCTAGTTTTTGTATTTCGTAGTGGTAGGACTCTTTGCAGAGTTCACATGGGGAAGAATACCTTTGCTTTTGCCAGTTATTCTACCGACAAGAAGTAATGTGCAAATATTAATGTATTCCTGTTTGAAGGTCAATATTTTCAGACAAATTACAGGGCAGATATATATCACCTTATTTATATCTCTGGGTGACGAGCACAGTTCAGTGCTAGGTTATGATTTGCAGGCAGGCGTGTTGCTTGTCTTCAGGTACATATCCTGCTCGTCGTATCACTCTATAATACAAGAAAAATTTACGTACCTTTACGAAGGACTTATTCGAGTGAATGTCTTTGTTTGGTGTTCATAATAATAAAATAAAAAAATACTAATTCCTGAACGTTACCTAGGTACTGACCAGTACTGACTAACTAATTCTCGAATAATGGCCACCTTTAGTCGATACTCTTCCGTACACTCCGCGCTTGCTATCGCGCACATTTCATTTGTTTTGTAGTGAGATAGGTACATACAATTTAAGTGTTATGAAACATCAATACATCTCAAATTGCAATAATGGGAGTCGATCGCAAGCGTCAACCCTGCGCTCACCCCGCAAGCATATCGCATAGCGATGCATGCGGTGGCTTTACGCGTAGCGAGTGCGGATGTAAGGCGGGTTTTACGCGTGTGCGGGGTATTATGCGTGGTAGGCGCAGGGAGTCTACCGCCTAATTAGAACTGTCTTAGCTTTGATATAGCTCTTTCTTTTCTTTCCGCTTGCAATGATAGAGACCGCAATAGCAAAACGAAAGCCGATTTGGTTAGGCGGTAGAAGGGCAGGTCATCTGAGCCCGGCCTAACCCGTGACGCCGACATGTTCCCAATTTGAATGGCAACGACCAATCTTTTGACCAGCAGGTCAACCGCCTAACTCTCCCGCTTTCTGCTATGCTTTGATTTGTGATGTCATCGGCCAATTTGGTAACACCGATGAAATCAGCCAACTACATCTGCTTTCAGTTCCGCTGCATACTGCAAGCAGATGTAGTTGTCTGTTTTCATAGCAGAAAGCAGGAGAGTTATGCGATAGACCTGCACCAACGAGCTAAAACCGTGACAGCTTCAAAAACCACAATTGAAAAACCACATAACTCGCCTTACTAGAAGGAACGTAATTCCCTGCCACTTTACGAAAAAGGGTTACACAATTAACAAGGTACCTACAATTTAAAGCTTTTACTGAATGCTATGATACTTTATATAACGTAGCGAAATTGTGCCATATCTCATACTAACTTCTGTAACAATTTTTTTTAAACGTACCTATGCTAGTTTGCCTCAGGCGACTTTTACTCTCTACCGAACTTTATGTTAGTGCAGAAGACGCAGAACTCTACTAATCTAAAACAATCCCATTTTGCCTAGAAAGGGCGTATGAATCAACGACAAACATTCGGTCGAATCCTAGAATTCCCCAATTAGACGTCCACTGACAAACAGCGCAAATCGTAGAAACAACTTCCAAGAACAGCCACCGCTTTATTTCCTCTGAATGATCAAACAAGCCATTGTAAGTATTACTTCAAAGGTATTAGTTACTTGGTTAGATACATAACGCATAGGTGCGATGTTTTCCACAGTTAAGGATACATAAGCATTCCCTTTAAGGAAAACAAGCAAATATTTAAGATGTGCCGTGCCCACTTCAAGGGTAAATGGCTAAATGGTCAAAGTCGTCAACCTTCAACTTTCAGTGTTTCGATTTAATTGGTTGCAAATGTTGCAATTTAAAAAAATACACGCGCAATCTCTTCGCGCAGTATTAGGTATTAAATAAAAAGGCCTATTATTTTTAAACTATTCCATATTTAATTAGTAGCAATTTATAAATAATGTTTAAGCTATTTTTATCTAAATTGTATAATAATCTGTGTAATCCATTCACAATCAAATTCTAAAGCCCAGTAAGTAGGTAAATAAAGCGTACTTATATCAACCAGGATAAAAATGAATGGAGTGGCCCGAGTAGCCGTATGCAAATTTTAAGTTGTCCTACTTCTAAATATATGAAAATGAATGCTTGTCTGTTTGCCCTTTATAAAATCGTAAACTATGAATGTTTAAAATTGTTGTACAAATAGGTTACTGAGTTGGTACGACCAATTTTCGACAGGTGGCGTAACAATGCGCGCAGGGTACATCTAGTATATTATAAATTCGAAAGTTTAGATGTTTGCTGCTCAATCACATAGGAACAGCTACGTGATCGGGTTGAAATTTGAAACAGAAAAAATTAGGCTGCAATAACATGAGCTACTTATATCCTGGCAAAATAACGGCAACAAGAACAGCGAAGCTAAAACTGCAAGGCGTTACTTATTCTGAACTTGTACTTAATGTACTTATTATACAGAAGTCTCGCGTGGTTGCACCGCATGTTATTACGTCAAGCACGTCGGGCTTCCCCACGACCGCCGCAAACTGGTATGAACCGCGCGCGAAAGCCTCAGTCACGTGCCTGGCCAAGCTTTCGCATCCAAGGATGTACTAAATCTACTTACCCGCGTTTTTTCTTTGCTTTTTTTTCACAGAGTAAGCATCCTCTGGAGGATGCATGCTCTGTGGCTTTTTTTTCTTTTAAAAGAAAGGAGATTTAATTTAGAATTCTATGAATGTAATTTATGTTTATTGGTAGTGTAGTGATTTCATTTTGTATTAGATTGTACCTACTATTTTTCAACCTTTTCTAACTGAACCCATTTTTATTGTTTTATTGGTTTGAGACATTGAGTTTTTTATGAGAATAATTTCTCGATGTTTTTTTTATAGCAAATAGATTTCCGTTTGAACGCTATTTCGATTTGATTTGATTATACGATCATGATAAATATGACTACTAGTAGTTTTTGAGTAATCCTCAATTATACTAATTTTAATACAATTACGTTGTTGATGTAAGTATTGTTGTAATCTCATGTCTCCGTCGATTTGGAAAAATACTTAAATTGTTTTTGTATTTTTACATTTTTAAGTTGAAACCTGTATGTCGTTTTATTTGTTCAGAGAAAAATATTATTCTGATTCTCCAAATAAGATGACGCCGTGTTAAATTACGATAGATATATTTTTTTAAACTATCGTTCATTTATAGCGATCTTCTATTCTGGTCAAGATTCCTAATACTTATTCCTTCTGAGCATCTGTCTATGGACAAATGTCTACTTTATCGATGTTTATTTTGTTTTCTGTTTCAAAGATTTCACACACCTACTTAAAATTTAACTATTTGTCCTCGGATATATTTAAATGGAGATCTTTAAAAAACAATTATTTGGCATAATTGATTAAAACACAATTGGGGTCGATAGACGAAAATCGTAAACTTTAGCTTGACGTTCCCGTCTGATTCAAGATTCAGATTTGAATTCATAACAAAATAATGGTTACCTACCTTTAGGTAATCATTATTTTGTCAATTAAAAATGTCTTATATAAAAATGATTACACAAATTTCAATCATGGCAATAACAATAAGAAAAAAAAACAATATTTAATGGAACAAAATAATTAGGTAATAACAAGCAAAAAATAATCTTACGTAGTTAATTAATCAAAAACAAAAAACAGATATTAAGATCAATCACAATTGAACAAAAATACACAAGCAATGTCATACTTACATGAAATAAGGATCAAGTCGCAACGACGGAGCTGATTGTCAAGCATACGTTTGATGCCTGTAGAATAAATTAATTTTCAATAAAATTCATACAGTTTCTATAGAAGAGATCTGTTTTAAAAATATGTAAAACAAAAATATGAAGAAACATCATTAAGAGAGCTCAGCTTTATTTATACTAAGATATTAGTAGTCGTTCAGTTCGATTTTATCTATTTTAGTTACATTCATCAATTTAGTTAAATCAGCAGTTGTTTAAAAACAACAAAAATAAATCATAGATGTGAAAATAATAGGCTTATATTTTCTCTCGTGCGTTTTCGCAATGATAGGTTTGTACTAGTCCTTCCTTCATCATCATTAGTAGTGGTAGAACTCTTTGCAAAGTCGGTCTTGGGAAAGTATCTTACCTTTGGGGCATTTCACGCCAAGCGGACCACCAAAAAAATATGAGGTCGTGAATTTTGTTTATATTCTGGTCAGTTATACTTCTAGTAGACGTGGGTGTGTAGGCACAATTTTTTTTCGTGTGTTGCATTATTGCCGAGTTATGAGCTTTTAAAAATTTACTAAAAATTAAATTATTAATTTTTGTATGCTTCTTATTTGTATCAATTTATTATGTAAAAAAATAAAAAAGTATTGTTTCTAATAGTTAAAAAGTTGTACTTTTTAATTATTTTGTCGAATTCGAAATTTGAATTTTTTTGCGTATTGTGAACCGGAAGTGAACATTTCAAATCTATTTTTGAGTAACTTGGACAGATTTTTTTTAAATGTTTAATTCTTGAATGATAGCTCTAATTGTACTTAATCTTCACTAAAAATATTAGAACGTGATCTGTAATAGTTTACGAATTAGAGCAAAAAGAATACATACACATCGCTATGAACACGTTCAAATCAATCGGGTTTATGCAATAAGATGCTAAAAAACTAGGCTATAAATATTTTATTCCTTCATTATGACACGCGAAACTATAGAAATAATCAATTTTTTTTAAATGCAATATAATTAACAATATAAAATCCTAAATTTGATTTTTTTTACGTGCTGTAAACCGGAAGTGAACATTTCAAATCTATTTTTGAGTAACTTTAATACATTTTTCTTTTAATATTTTATCATTTATTTAGAGATTTAAATGTAGTATATTTTTACACAAAAACAATTAAAACGTGATCGGTATTTACGACTTATTTTACATAAAATATAATTAACAGAATGAATAAAAGCAATTCTTATAATAATTACTCAATTAGCTCTAAGTCGTAAACTATTTACAGATCACGTTTTAATATTTTTTTTTTAAATACTACATTTGAAGCTCTAAATAAAAATGTATTAAAGTTACTCAGAAATGGATTTGAAATGTTCACTTCCCCGGTTTACAAAACGTAAAAAAAATCAAATTTCGGATTTCATATTGTTAATTATAATGCATTTAAAAAAAATCGTTTATTTCTATAGTTTCGCGTGTCATAATGAAGGAATAAAATATTTATAGCATAGTTTTTTAGCATCTTAGCGCATAAGCCCGATTGCTTTGAACGTGTTCATAGCGATGTGTATGTATTCTTTTTGCTCTGATTCGTAAACTATTACAGATCACGTTCTAATATTTTTAGTGAAGATTAAGTACAATTAGAGCTTTCATTCAAGAATTAAACATTTAAAAAAAAATCTGTCCAAGTTACTCAAAAATAGATTTGAAATGTTCACTTCCGGTTCACAATACGCAAAAAAAATCAAATTTCGAATTCGACAAAATAATTAAAAAGTACAACTTTGTAACTATTAGAAACAATACTTTTTTATTTTTTTAAATAATAAATTGATACAAATAAGAAGCATACAAAAATTAATAATTTAATTTTTAAAAGCTCATAACTCGGCTATTATGCAACACACGAAAAAAAATTGTGCCTACACACCCACGTCTACTAGAAGTATAACTGACCAGAATATAAACAAAATTCACGACCTCATATTTTTTTGGTGGTCCGCTTGGCGTGAAATGCCCCCTTTGCCAGTTATTCTACTGCTAAGCGGTAATGTGATCACTGTGTTCCGGTTTAAAAGGCAATATTTCTAGTGAAATTACAGGGCATTGAGACAAAACTTGTTATATCTCTGGGTGACGAGCGCAGTGCGGCCCTAGGTAATGATTTGGACTTTTCAGATTCCAATAGCTGCGTGTCACTGTACTGTTATGTGCAGGCATGTTGCTTACCACCAGGCACATGTCCTGCTCGTCTCGTCCTACTATAAAAAATCTCACCTGATGTTAAGCGACGACACGATCTACGATAGAGCGTGGATACCTAGAAGAAGCCAATTTACCACACATATATTACCAATCTATTTAATATATTTAATGTTTGAAATAACAAGAAAAGGGGTTAATAACTGTGTTACTTGTTCTAGGCTGCGGGTAGAGAAAAGTATGTGGTATTTGACGACGCCAGCAACCTCCCACATCACTATCAAGCTACGCCAGGTCGTCTCATACAAGACGAACTTTCGGTAGTCCACCGACACCATACACCATGGAAGACGCCAGGTACATCTTCTACTACCACTGTTAAATGTTTGAATCAGTATTTATTATTTATTTCTACTAGTGATTCCCGAGTAGTTTCTATCTTAAAACAAAAGTATTCTTTAAATATTAACCACAGATTTAAATTGTGTGTGATGTTTTTTTTTAAAGTTTTTTATGCTCGATAAAAAATATTAGCATTCTGCACTTCTTCTTTATTTAAACTATACTAGTGATTGCCCAGTACATAGCTTCTACTCGTATCATGAAACAAAAATAATCTATTATTAATTTAACCACAGATTTTAAATTGTGTGTAATGTTTTTTTTTATTTAATTTTTTATGCTCGATAAAAAATATTAGCATTCTGCACTTCTTCTTTCTTTAAACTATACCTAAGTGTGCAAAACTCCTCTTCATCCGAGCAAAAACACTCTTTCCGAGATACCACCTCGGAAAGAGTATTTTTGCTCATCAGTGTACAAAATTCGTTTTTGCCCTCTAGAGAGTAAAGTAAATTTGAATTTAGAACGTCGCGTCGTGTGCACCAAGTTTGTGAATTCAAAACATCATTAAACATACTTACTTCAACCTCCTTGCTGCAAATTTATCACTTTTTTTATCTTTTTTTAATTTGATAAATACTTGGTCTCGGAACCTCCTTGGTGTAGGTACTTATTTTTAATTTTCTTTGTGCGCAATTTTCTTTTCACGATATTTTCACGTCATATTGTTTTAGACTACAGGCCCGTGAACAAAATTTACGGGCCAAATGAACCACCAGGAGACCTATGTAGGATGATAGAAGGGTATAAAGTAATAAGATTCAGCACTATACCGTCACTTGTAAGCTGTCCAACTGAGTGCAATTGAAGAGGGGTGGTTGCAATCCTCGATCATTTCTCCTTGTCGCATTATTTTTGTACGGCGTTGCAGAATAATAGATTAATTAAAAAAACTTTGTATCCCTTATACAAAGTTTTTTTTCACGTTTAGAGTTTCCGCCTAAAATCTTTTTTGTACGTAAACATAAAATTCGTGTCAGGAAGTTCTATGAAAACAATGGTTACTTGTTTACATTTACATGCATGGCTTTTTAAAAATAATCATCATGGACTCCGGAGACCGCTCCTTTTTTGTAGTAAACGTACTCATACGCATCGATATAAACCAATGGATGTGCCCTGAGCATCTTAAAAATTATTAACAAACTGCGTGTCTGTGTGTGGCGTGAGTGGTTTACAACTACCAATCTACTTGACTCCTAAAATCGCTAGCGGCGAGGTATGTTGCAGTTCTACTTATTTTGGATGTTGACAACGAATAGTGATAGGTATAAACGTCCGGCGTTCACCGCTTCCTACACCCGACTAAAACGGAAAGAGTGAGCTCACTCTTCTCAACGATAATGTAATTCGTAAACGTAAACGAAGGGTAGGGCACATCCATTGATTTAAATAGATGCTTATACGTAGTTTTTCCAAACGTTTCGCAAGGAGGAAGATTTAAATGCTACAACTGTCCTTATTCTTACATTTACGATTGTTTAACCTAAGTTTTATTATTATAAAATTGTACGATTGTAAATTACACCACATACATCCATTCAGTATACTGTCATTCTCCATTATCATTGTTTTTAGCCAAATCGGCCAATAAACACAGTTTTTCATAGTGTTCTAAACAGCATCTGTTGTGCCAGGTTTACCGTGTCGACAGTGGAGAACGAAAAGAGCAATGGCATCCACATGGGCGCCAGCATCATCTCGCGGCCGCTGCGCTCGTCCGCCGAGACCGCCGCGGGAGCCCCGGGGGCGCAGCCCGACACCTGGCTGCACGACGCGGGCTGGCGGAGGAAGCGGTCCCTGGCACAGCTCACCAGGGAAGCTCTACCCAGGATGGAGAACTATAGAAACTCAAAAAGGGCCCTGAAAAGGCCTAGTCTCGGAGAATTACACGGCGATCATCTTATCACAGAAGAGGTACGTATCGAACGTCTGAACAGATCACGTTGAAATTTAGAACACATTACGTATTAACACACAGAACGTTTTAATATACCTAAGCTGTTTTTTCTAAGCGTTAATTTGTATGGGTGTACAAATACCGCCTCATGTGCCTTAATATTTCATGCGGACGAAGTCGCGGGTAAAAGCTAGTATAATATAAAAATAGTCCCTTTACGCCTTTAAAATGATTTTTTTCACAGTGGAAACTTAAACTGGCACATCACTACAGTTTAGTTAGCATATACACATAAATAAACAGCCCACTAAATGTTCCCATTGCTGGGATATACAAGTAGATAGTATATAGCAGGTATACGTTAAAATCAACTCACTAGAAAAAATATTAGTACCTAATTACTTAAAATCAATATCTACTTGACACCATCGTTAAGTTGAAATAAGCAGAGCGTAAAACAACTTTCGTGACTTAAGTTAATCAAAGCGCAAATAGTTGTACCCGTAACTTTGCATTTAGGTTACCTTATTGTTAGAACAATTTCATATGAAGTGTCATTATTTATAGTACATATTAAAAATAAACGGAACAAATCAATAGTTATTGCTGTAAATAAATCGCAGTTAATGCTTTCGCTAAACTAACGCAAGGTTTGTGTGCTTACGTAATATAACTGTGTCTTTATTTACTGTGTATTAAGTATAAAATTAATGAGATAATACACACTCTAATAGACTAGATAATCAGCATATAATTACTGAATCATGATGTTTATATGTACATAGACTATGTAACCGGAGACCTATCTACCGTGTAGGAAGTGTCTACCTATATAGTACGGAGTGAAGTCATTCACGTACTCTATGACAGATTAGTTTACAATATGATAATCTATGTACACTTATAACTGGTTATGGTAAGGATTCGCGTAATAGTTACCTCGATTGCTATGATAAGAGCAAGTTTCGAGTAGTCTGTTAATTATTCACGTACAACCAATGTCCGAGCGACGGGCGGGCGGCGGTAAGCGGTTGTTTCGGGTAAGAGCCGGTTACAACCGACCGCTGCGTACGCGCATCGAGCGCTGATGACAGCCTCATCAACTGGCTTCAACGGACGAATGACTCATCAAAGCTTCTGCTAATGTATGTCCGTTTAAAAAAAGACAATACACACTACCTAAAAATACAAGGATAGACGGGAAATGTCCATTTAGGACTCTTATTTCACAACTTGGCAACAAATAAACTCGGTCTAGCTCAGCGGGTCGTTTACTCTAAAGACACGAAAACTTGAAATAGGTAGATACTAAACGTGCAATTAAATCCGGTAAAATCTGGTTTAGATAATGATTCGCGTTTCATCAACATAACAACAGATCAAGAAATCATTAAATCCTGGCAGGGTAAACGCAACGACGGACAGCTTGTCATAAGACCTTTGTTGTATCTAGACCATGTTGAATCTATTGGATCTGGTGGACTTTTTTAGGTCATTGAGATCACATTTGATGTCCATCAAGATTGTTCCAACAGTGTCGCACGTCAGTCATGTTGGCTACAGAGCCATACAGCATGTTGAATGTTGATTATATCCATTTGCATCATGTCAACTACACATAATAAACAATAGTTTGCACTTGCATGTATTGATCTCGCACATAGGAGATGCAATTACTATCTAATATGTTTATCAAGCTGTTTACGACTATTTAAATAAGTAAAATGGTCACCAATATTTGTTATTATTATTCAATGATCTATTCGTTGTCTTATTTTTTATTTTTTTGCAATATGAATCGAAAAGCAAGTTGCTGATGGATAATCCTGAATAATCCTGGATAATCCTTATTATTATTCTAAAATTTATTTTCATGATTAAATCCGGTACCGATTATCCGATTTCAATAAATCCTTAAAAATACAGAGCGGCATTGATACCAAAATAACTACAATATAACCACAAACAAAATAACTATAATGTAACTACAATAAAATTCTTTCGACTGCGATGGTCAAATCTAAGTCTAATTTCACCTTTCCTAAAAATAATAAATTATTTTAATAATAATAAATTATTTTGTTACAGGACGAGAAGGAACAAAGACAACGGGATACAAAATCCCCTACTCCTGCTCACGGAATTAAATTAGGATGGATTCAGGTAAAGTACTCATGTTGTGTTGGTTTTACAAAATTAATGTACCTACCTAATTTAATCGAGTCACCGAGTTTAAATTAAAATGGAACGACTTCAATTCAAAATTAAACTCGAACAGTCGTCTAAATTAAACAGCCTGTTTTTTTTCGGGAGATAATTAAAATAGAAATTAGAGTTCGTGCATGTAATTATTTTTCATTTTCAAATTTAGATCTCGACAAAACAAAATAGAGATACGAAAAATCACTCTTCCTATTACGGTCACACCGTGGTCACACCCATAAACAGAATTTCCATCTCCAGGGTGTCCTGATACCATGCCTGCTGAACATCTGGGGGGTGATGCTGTTCCTGCGGATATCCTGGGTGGTGTCCCAGGCGGGCGTCGGGCTGTCCCTGGTCATCATCCTCATCTCGGCAGTTGTCTGCGTCATCACCACCCTGTCCATGAGCGCTATCTGTACCAATGGAGAGGTCAAAGGAGGTAGGTTGCATATGATTTATTTATTTTATAGTATGTTTATTAGCATAGAATAATAACGCCTAGAAAGCGGGTCCGCGCAAGAAAAGTGCTAGTGCTAGTACATGCGTCTCCGACAATTAAAAACATTATGATGGTTTGTGTGGTCCTTCACTGTACATACTCTACGAGATTGAAGTTTTGTTTGACGAATTAATTTTTTTTTTTTTTAATTTTAATTTGATTTAATTAAATCATTCTGCTTTTTGCCTCCATACTATATCAGGCTAAACTTTATAGGTATACTACGTTCCAAATGTAAGCTACTGTCAGTTCCGTATCATTTAGTTCATCCAACGTGATTGAGCAACAAACAATGAAACGTAACTTTCACTTTAATAATATTAGTAGTATTTGTTGTCAATTGTTAAAGTAGTTTTCTTCGGTACCAATCATATTCAAGGGCAATGTTTCCAGAGAAATTACAGGGCTTAGAGATATAACAGCTTAGATATCTGGGTGACGAGCGCAGTGCAGTGCTACGTAATGATTTGGACTCTTCATGTTCCAATAGCTGCGTGTCACTGTGCTGTTGTGTGGCAGGTATGTTGCTTACCATCAGGCACATGTCCTGCTCGTCTCGTCACTCTTTATTAAAAAAAAACATTAGATAATTAGTTGGTTTTCTCCTAGGAAACCCCTGGTAGCATAAGTTAAACAAACATTGTAATTTTTAGGTTATCTACCTTTCTAAAGGTATCCGTTGGTTGAAGCAAGGGTACAGAGCATTTAACGTCAACATTAATCGTAATTTCGTAATGCAGTATTAACAACGTGGTTAAAAAAAAAAAAAAAAAAAAAATATACGGTCGAATTGAGAAACCTACTTTTTTTTAAAGTCGGTTAAAAATAGTGGAAGGTATTTTCCCCGTGCACCGCGCGTTTGCCTCGAACATCTTGTGTGGAAGCTTTTTTGGTACTAAAAATCAGCCATTCCACAAACTGGAGTCTGTGACCTTTGTCATTTGGGTCTTTTTTAACGTTTAGTCAGATTACGAGAAGAAAAAGAAGAAGGAGGATATTATGGAATATTTTCAACCATTTTCAACCGAGCAGAGGCTCAGCCCTAACCTCCCAACTAGTTGTAGTTAGTAACTGAAGGTAATTTTCTCATCATGACGCGATGCTCATTGTCATTTGATCACATGATATGACCATTTATGATTCTCACTTCTTTAGAAATCCTTACTAAAATGTTAACAACCCATTGCTATTACTCTTAGAATATTATTTCTCCTCAATCAATATAAAATAAGAAGTCGTCTTTTAAAAACCAATCTTACTACTTATAGTAGGAGAGCCCACGATGTTAAATGGGGATTTACTCGAGCGTCATAGAGACCTATTGGGTTGCAAAAGCTGAGGTGATACGAAGAAAATAAAGTAATAATGTTACCTTTAAATCGGTGGTGGGAGCGGTTAAAGAGTTTCAAATATGTAAAATGGATTTTTGTTACTTCAGCTTGTGGAAATCTACTGGACTACATATTTTTTTACCCTTGAATTATTTCCTTCAAAATAAAATAATACATTTGTTGCGCTCCAGAATATAGAGATGGCTTTTTAAATTTTGATCCTATCCTTTTTACCAAGTTCAAAAAGGTAAACACAAATTTTGAATCTAGAATACTAGAATAGAATATGCTTTATTGTATAAACTGTGTCTGAAAATGGTTCATTGATGCAACAATTTTTTAAATTAGATTATAAGCTAAGTAAGGCATTACCTAATAAACAATTTTATTGTGCTGCTGCGCTCTGTAACCAGTATTTAATCATTGTCGTAAATATACCCTAATCTGTGTTAAGTTACTTAACACTTACCTTTGACATTGCACTTTGCGGTACTTAAGGATATAATCTTTTTAGGTCTTAGCTCAATAAGTAAAAAAATAATTCCTTTAATGTACGGTACCCTCAAGCACAGAGATTTCATCTCGGCTAGGATAATTCACTATTCAATGATGGCTGTACTGCTGTAATGGCCAGCAGATACGATCTTGCTGTATTTACTGATTGTTACGACGTAGCGAACGCGGCGGTACCAGCTAACTGCCAGCTATCAACTAGGATAATCACACCTACACAGAAGTAACACAGATTTAGGATTAATACCACAATTTACTATTTCCGTAAAATTTACGGTAGACAAATTCAACATTTCTTCTAGTAATTCAGGAGAATATTGTGTAGTTGGGTTTTAGATTTCAACAGTCGTATTTTACTCTAGATGTTCGCCCAAAAACGTCTCACTCAAAGTATAAGTATAACAATATTCACGTTTAAGTATCTAAACGTGAATATTATCTTCGTTCTTCTTGCCTAATCCCATGTAATGTGAAGTCGAACGTCAAAATTTTTTTGACGTGATAACGTCTTATAATTCGATGAAGCCGGCTGCACGCCCGCAAAACATGACGTCATGTGCCGTTACCGCCGTTACCTCGCCTTATTACTTTTCGCACCATCTAGTGAGTGAAATGTGTATTACGTTCAAGGAGTCTGTCCATGTTTTAGAAAAGCGACGATATGAAGTTAAGAACTTGTGCTAGTACAATGATATACCCAGAGATGGCGCTTTGAACAGCTTTTCAAAAAGCTTCAGAATGTTTTACCTAGATGGCGCTTAACACAAATACTATGACCGCATTAAAAGGAAACGAAATTTCAAAAAGGAAACAAAATTACCTCGCCGCATGACGTCGTCAGTACCATTCCATCAGTATTTTCTTAAGACGTTGTCACGTTCAACTATCGTCAGTAAACCGACTTTACAGACAACAATTTTTTTTTTAAATACATTAGTCAAAATTAACTAGGTAACTGGTAAGTAACTGTTCAATTATTTAAATTACTGTCTGTCAGTAGTGTGGTTTTACCCGCGTAGTTTCCGTTCTTATAATTTTCGCAAAATTAGCCTTCGTCTCAAATTTGTGTCTTAAAAATTTCATCCAGATCCATTCATTACTTTTTTAATGAAAAAGTAACAGGTATCCGCAATCAATCCATATAATAGTGTTAGTTTTTGCTTGAAAGAGTAAGAAACACCAAAACATGGAGATGTACATCATCATCATCAGCCGCAAGACGTCCACTGCTGAACATAGGCCTCCCCTTAGATTTCCACAATGAACGGTCCAGCGCAACCTGCGACCAGCGGTTTCCACCGCCCTTTGTGAGGTCACCTGTCCGTTGTCGTCTGTCCTTTCGGTTCGTTGTCACCTTTCTTCCCCATCGGTTGTCAGTTGTGCGAGCGATGTGGCCTGCCCATTGCCTGTTCAGGTTGCTTACTCTTTGAGCTATGTCGGCCACTTTCGTTCTTTTGCGAATATCCTCATTACGGATTCTACATACATACGAACATATTGTATGTACATACGAACTTATTATTCTTATTAAAAGCCCGATTGTTGGGCAAAGGCCTCCCTACTCTTTTTCCACTTGTCTCTACTTAGTGCTATAATAGTAGGCCAGTTTGTTTATATTGGTCTAGACTAGTCTAGAGTCTAGACGGTACCGCCAACGCTTTTTAGGCCTGCAGCAACGTCGCCAAATAGCTGAAAATGTGATAAAATAACGTGAAATAAATGTGATATTTGAAACACCCAGACGTCACAATAACTACTGGATATGTTTGATATTTTCTAAGTAGTCCATTCGGAAATGATATAATTGGGTTCGGACCGTTAGGATTAATAAGTGCCTCACCACTTGTTGCTCACCTCGGGTTAGTTTAAGCATTTACTTTATCAGATACTAGGAAAGCGTTGTGGGTACTTAGGTAGCTACATTATGGTATTAGTATGAGTGCAAATTTTCCTCACGTTATAGAAAAACGGTTAAGTTATTGCGGACGGTGTCTCACGTGTTTTCTTAACCTACTGGACAGCAGCGTTTAAAAACCTTAGTAAGAAACTCAATTATGAATGTGTATTTACAAACATATACCTACTTATTTCAAAATCGTGAGGTCGTCAGTTTGAACCCGTCTGCACCTCATCCGTCAGTCATAATCCTATTCAAAGTCAAAGTGTGAATGTTTTGATGTTTGTTCCTCAATCAGGACGTCTACTCTAATTCAACGAAAACGTAATTTCGAAATAAACTCGCGATTTGTTTAAATGATCTAAGCCTACTCTAATTAGAGTATGCTTAGAACACTTAAACGTCAAACAAAGTTGTATCGGACGAAACGAAGTAGAACGAGAGTAGGAAAGTCGCGAGTTTTTTTTCGAAATTTCGTTTTCGTAGAAACAGAGTAGACGTCCAGGTCATGACGTCTGAACGGATTAGGTTGAAATTTGCAACACTGTTAAATTATAGTCTACCTACAAGAAGACTAGGCTACTAGGAAGAATGGCATAGCAATCTAGAAATAATGGTCCCGAGTTTACCCGAATTTTTCTTATCATTCCCGAGCGTGACGCTAGAATTCAATTCACAGCCCACGAACAATCTGTCTGTGGCGCGCCAAAAGGAGTTTTCACTTCAAAAAGTTTTTAGGAAATCTTTGACAAACTCAATTAATAAAATCGAAATTATGCTAATGAATGAGTACCTAGTAATCTAACCTGTTTGTACATGTTTACGTGCGTGAAATGGGAATTTGATTGAACCGAATTACTCGGCCGAGTACTCGGTTGAAAAAAAATTGAACCGAGTAAAACTCGGTACTCGTTACTCGGCAAAAGTGTTACTCGGCGCATCTCTAGTTATAATCCATATTAAAACACGATGTAAATTATGGTCAATAAACGGTTTATTATTGTTATGAGACCTTGACGTGTCAAACCAGATCTGTAATTTTATAACCTACAGTCCGTGTGTTTCCTGGGTTTTCTATCCTACTAATAGGTAATAGATATAATATATTATTTATAACATATTTGCTCGTAAAGGGTCTCTTATTGGACCAATTTCTGTATCGTAATGTATCTTATTACGTACTTGTGCTGTAATGTGTAATGTAAAACGCACGGTTTCAAAATGCTCCATCCACAGACTAGGTAGAGAGATATGCTCCGTCTAAAACGAACGGTACAGTCCGCGAGGTATAAGCTGAGCTTTGCATTAGTGTGAGTGATCACCAAAAGTACAGTCAGACGCAGGACGCTGTGACCATGTTCTCTTAATAAGGTGTCAATTTTATATTCAATAAATCGTTGTTTATTATGCAGTATCAATTGTATATTGGTATAAACGATAGGCCTGCCCTGAATACGGTATTCGGAAATTTTAAGTAAATAAGTTATACGTAGGTGACGGATCTCATGCTTTTCCATTAAAAATTTTCTGTTATTCTCTGTCCTTGACCATTTGAATCCTAAAAGAGATACTTCTTTTCGCAATGACCATATTGATCCTGGATAGTTAATGTCAGCTTGTTGTTTAAGAGTTTGTTGTCTGACTGTACTTTTGGTAATAGATGCGTATGCATGTGATCACTCACACTAATGCAAAGCTCAGCTTATACCTCGCGGACTGTACCTTTTTAAATCTTAGTAAAGAGTTTTTATGTCAGAAAAGAGTGGTCAACATTTTATGAATAAAATTAACTTTGAGATGTAAAATATAATAAATAATTATTTAATTCGTTAATTTAATTAATTTTGACCATAAATTACTTTAATTTTTCTGTAACAAAACACAAAATTATTAATTTACTTTATTACTAATGGCATACTGGCTGGTTCAGTGCCGTTGCTTAAAAAAAAAGGCGCCGATGCGCGCGCATTGCTAATCTGTGATCCATAGTGATTACTTACTCTGTGCTGTGATCTGTGATCAAGTAAATATTATTCCGAGCCTTTTTTTTCGCTGCATTTTTTTTTATTTGAAAATGTCGTCAGAGTTTTGTTTATTTCCTCGCAAATATGTTATAAAACGTCGTATGACATACGTGCGCTTTGATAATTACAGCCTCTGCTAAATTATAGCTCTCGCCTTCGGCTCGAGCTAGCAATAAGGCCTCGGCTGTAATTATCAACTTAGCGCACTTATATCATAACTAGCTTTAACCCGCGGCTTCGCCCGCGTTCGATAAGTTTTTTATTGTAGATATTGGATAGCATGAGCGTCGAATGATAATTTAAATAAAGATTGGCTATTATATACCTAAGCGTAGGCTTATGCGTTAAAATGTAACTTCAATTCCCTATTTTACCATCTCTAGGTTTGAGTTCTGGAAAACTCACGTTGTAATACGTAACTCATTATTTTTTCCATGGTCAATTAATTGAATATTCATGCAAATAAGTAGGTGTCTTAACAATTATAGGTTTGCACTTGACCGCAAAAGCCCCTGAAGTTAAGTGATGATGCGGTCTATCGTAGAACTTGCTATCATAGAAGAAACCGATTCAGTCTCAATTTGAAGACACCAACATTGTAACCGTCATGAAAAATTCAGGTAATGCCTTCCATAGCCTAGACGTTCGTATCACAAAAGTAGCCCGTCAGAGCTCTTCTTTATAGTATTAAAAACATGTTAAAGGAAGAAAAATTCGTACAAAATTGTATCCTTTACGTCACCACCCATTGGGGTATGAATTTGAAAAAATCCTTCCGGCTAGCCTGCTTCATATAAAAAACATGTGAGGAAATTTAGATGTCTCCAACGAATGAAAAGTTTATATGTAAACTTTCATCCCTTATTTAACCCTCTTGGATACTGAAATTTGAAAAACGTTTTCATACGTGCTTCATGATTTCAGTTATATATATAAATAGAAGATAGAAGATGTAAAATCGATCGTAGTGTTTGAGTTTTTAAGTTACCGAATGTGACCGGCGCGGTAATTTAACGGTTTTACTAAATTTTTACGAAGTTTCATGCAAATATGTCCAAGAGATATAAAAAAATTCACACAAACTTTCATCCCTTAGTTCACCCCCTTGGAGACTGAAATTTGAAAAACGTTTTCATACGTGCTTCATGATTTTACTTGAACTTATTGTGTACGAAATTTCATGCAAATATCTCCAAGGAATAAAAAGTTTCATACAATCGTTCATCCCCTATTTAACCCCCTTGGGGGTCGAATTTATCAAAATCCTTTCTTAGCGGGTGCCTACGTCATAACATCTACCTGCATGCCAAATTTCAGCTCGATCCCTCTAGTGGTTTGAGCTGTGCGTTGATAGATCACTAAGTCAGTCACCTTTGAGTTTTATATATATAGATAGATAGAAGATAGAAGATGTAAAATCGATCGTAGTGTTTGAGTTTTTAAGTTACCGAATGTGACCGGCGCGGTAATTTAACGGTTTTACTAAATTTTTACGAAGTTTCATGCAAATATGTCCAAGAGATATAAAAAAAATCACACAAACTTTCATCCCTTAGTTCACCCCCTTGGAGACTGAAATTAGAAAAACGTTTTCATACGTGCTTCATGATTTTACTTGAACTTATTGTGTACGAAATTTCATACAAATATCTCAAAGGAATAAAAAGTTTCATACAATCGTTCATCCCCTATTTAACCCCTTTGGGGGTCGAATTTATCAAAATCCTTTCTTAGCGGGTGCCTACGTCATAACATCTACCTGCATGCCAAATTTCAGCTCGATCCCTCTAGTGGTTTGAGCTGTGCGTTGATAGATCACTAAGTCAGTCACCTTTGAGTTTTATATATATATATAGATATATATAAATAGAAGATAGAAGATGTAAAATCGATCGTAGTGTTTGAGTTTTTAAGTTACCGAATGTGACCGGCGCGGTAATTTAACGGTTTTACTAAATTTTTACGAAGTTTCATGCAAATATGTCCAAGAGATATAAAAAAATTCACACAAACTTTCATCCCTTAGTTCACCCCCTTGGAGACTGAAATTTGAAAAACGTTTTCATACGTGCTACATGATTTTACTTGAACTTATTGTGTACCAAAATTTCATGCAAATATCTCCAAGGAATAAAAAGTTTCATACAATCGTTCATCCCCTATTTAACCCCTTTGGGGGTCGAATTTATCAAAATCCTTTCTTAGCGGGTGCCTACGTCATAACATCTACCTGCATGCCAAATTTCAGCTCGATCCCTCTAGTGGTTTGAGCTGTGCGTTGATAGATCACTAAGTCAGTCACCTTTGAGTTTTATATATATAGATGTACTATAATGTAACACTTTGGATGCTTGTTGAATGTAATGCGAGAATTACGGGATCGCGTGTAAAACAGCGAGGCGCTGTTAGTTTGTTATACCTTTAAGTTATATGAGTATTATCCGAATAATATCATCAATGGGAAAGATGCTTCGATCTTCGATGCTTGCTCAATTGCGTCACAACGAAGGAGCGTTTGGGGTTAAAGTTAAAATACTGCTAAATTGTAATCTGGAATTGCACATATGCTACTTTTTATTGGAGACTAGCAGCGCCCCGCGTAGTTCCCGTTCTCGTTGTTCCCGTATTTTTTGGAGTATAAAGTAGCCTATGTGTTAATCCAGGGTGTCAGCTAACTCCATACCAAATTTTATTTAAATCGCTTCAGCCGTTTAGACGTGAAGAAGTGACAAACACACACACTCGCAAACTTTCGCCTTTTTAATATTAGTGTCATTACGGGAACCGCGGGATGCTGCTAGTTTGTCAAAACTTCAAGATATGAAAGTACTAGCAGCACCCTGTGGTTTCACCTGTGCTGTTCTCGTTCCAGTTTTTTTTCTCGCGATAAAAAGCTGAGCCAATCCTACTAATATTACTTTTTAAATTAAACGAGCAATTCTTGTATATATGTATATATTATTATATAAAGAATCTGAATCTCGGAAACGGCTGGAACGATTTTCATGAAATTATGTATGCAAGGGGGGTTCGGGGACGATAAATCGATCTAGCTAGGTTTTATTTTTTAAAAACGTAATTTATTACGCGTTTTTAGCCAATGAAAAACTGTCACATTAGACATTAGAATGCGAAGGTAAATTTCGCCGCGTGACGCGACAGTACAATAGCTCAGGTGGGAAATCGGGCGGTCGCGAATTAGTAGATCCGGGTTCGAGTCCCAGAAGGCTTCTCTTTTTTTTTCAATTTTTTTTTAGAAAACTATTACTTGGAGCCTCTTATCTGTCGGTATCTTGGTATATTTAATATTTAAACCGAGCAAAGCTCGGTCACCCAGGTACTATTATTTTATTTGCGAAAGTTTGTAAGAACGTATGGATGCATGTTTGTTACTCTTTTACGCAAAACTACTGAGGGTATTTGAATGAAATTTGGTACACAAATAGATAATGGTCTGGATTAACACATAGACTATTTTTTATCTCGGATAATAACGAGATCGGGAGCTAGGTGGGTAAAACAGCAGGCGCTGCTAGTGTGCTATGTTCCTGGCTATAATCTGACTGTACCTCCTCCAAATTTCAACCCAAACCACTAAGACGTGATTGAGTAACAAGTTTTAAATACGATATTAGTAGGATAAGTTAAAAACTAGCTGGTAGATCAGAGATTTAACTAGCCATAGTTGTGTATGAAATGTCCACCAATATTTATTTGTAAAATTTTCCTCAGGGGGAATATACTACATCATCTCGCGGTCTCTGGGCCCCGAGTTCGGCGCGTCAGTGGGCATCATCTTCGCGTTTGCGAACGCGGTCGCTGCCAGTATGAACACCATCGGGTTCTGTGACTCCTTGAACGATCTCCTCAAGCCCAATGGCATCATCGACAATGGTGTCAATGATGTCAGGATCGTCGGCGCCGTGGCGTTGGTCGTCATGTGCTTTATATGCGCTGTTGGCATGGACTGGGAGAGTAAGGCACAGGTATGTAGTTTTTTATCTTCAGCTATTTAATAAAATAGAAAAACATTTATTTCAGTAATTTACGTCCCCAGCGAAGAAGCTCTGCCTCGGGGCCTCCACACCACTAAATCCGGGCCTGCCAGCAGTAGACTAGGATAGGCTGAATGATGATGATTGTGATATGAAAAGGATGATACTTTTTGGTTGAGCATTGGGGTCTATGACTTTCTAAAAACCTGAACACTGCACCAACTGTGTGACGTTCTCAGTAGTAATATTAATAATACCGTCGTACCTAAAAGCTATGGCCTTCCTCATCATTTGCTTTATTTTTGCTCTGTTAGTAAAGACTAGAAGAGGAAAACGAAGTATGTGAAATTATCTATATCTATACTATCTATATCTATACTAATATTATAAAGAGGAAAGATTTGTACCTATTTTTGTATGTTTGTATGTTTGTAATGAATAGGCTCCGAAACTACTGGACCGATTTCAAAAATTCTTTCACCTTTGGAAAGCTACATTATTCCCGAGTAACATAGGCTACGGCAGATGGCGCTGCAGTTGATATCTAGGTTATTATTCGAGCGAAGCCGGAGCGGGCCGCTAGTTAAATATAGCTTAATCCCCACAGTCAGGTTACATAATATAGAAATGTTACAATATAAATTATTTGCGCACGATATAAGTCGGTATCCGTTATTATTACAAGTGTTCAAATAATCACAAATCATTAAATAATATTCACGAACGGGCAATTTCTATTTTTGCCTTATTTCTTTCCTCACGTACCTGTGACTATTTATTGAAATATGTTTTATAGAGGTAACTAAGCTTGTATGCTCTAGGCTCAGTGTTCGACTGTTTGTTTCCTTGGTCCAGTGTAGGTACGTTTCTCACAGATTTGATGTTTGAATCAAACCTGTAGCCAATAATAGCAGCCGAGATTGCTGGAAATGATTTACCGACTACTAACGGAAGTCTTCGGGTAACATTTCCACACAGTCACTTCTATTTTTGACCAAACTTACGAGAACGTGCGAAATTATTATCCATTGGTCAATTCATTCTACAAATTGTACCTACGAACATAGCTGGGCACCGTTAATCAAATAGTTAACTTCGTTAATCGTTAATCCGTTACAAAAAAAGTTAACTTCGTTAAACGTTAAAGCGTTACATTTCGTAAGAATTAACGGAAGTTAACGTTAATCGTTAATCCGTTAATATGCGTATTGGATTTTTATATCGTTGTGTTAGTGAACTTATAAAACCTGTTGGTTTAGGTTCTGGAAGTTAACAGGTTAGGAAAAAACCAAATACTTGTAGAGTTAAATTTTATTATTGAAGTGAAAACTTCTTTAGGCGCGCCGAGACAGATTTTTCGTGGGCTGTGAATTGAATTCTAGCGTCACGCTCGGGTATGATAAGAAATCTTCGGGTAAACTCGGGACCATGGCTATTGGCCATCTAGAAATGCGTCAGCCAATAGGGAAATGCTGAAAGGGCGTGGTCTGGCCATCTAGAAATGCATCAGCCAATAGGAAATGCTGCTGCTTTTCTAGATGGCCATACCATGATGACCAGGCCACGCCCTCCGGTTCCACCCGTGTAGTTTCCAAGGTAAGCTATCAAATTCTGAGTTATATAAGTTTTCACTTCTATCGGCAGTTTTTATGACTGCCTTTTTTATTTAATTTCATTTAATGTGTAATTTAATCGTCGGGCATAATGCGCATAGGTAAATAAATAATAAATAAATATTGGTGGACAATTAACACACAACACCATCTGACCCCAAACTAAGCAAAGCTTGTAATATGGCGGCCAGATAGCTGATATAATACTTATATAGTTTTAAATACATACTTATTATACATAGACACACCCAGACACAGTGCAAACATTTGAATTCATCACACAAATATTTGCACTGGGTGGGAATTGAACCCACGACCCTCGGCTTCGCAGGCAGAGCTACTACCCACTAAGCCAAGAGGCCTGTCAATATCCCCTCATGAGGTGTCTATTTCCCCTCATGAACATTAACATGTCGAAGTTCTCGTCTGAAAGCGAGGCTCGCTTTGGTGTTAAAATGTCTTTACCCGTGGATAGCAGACGTTCAACTGCAGCGTTTGAGGGCTGTTTTCCAAATTTCAACCCAATCCTTTCCCGTTCCCAGACGTTCTGACGTGATGAAACAACAAACATTACAACATCCAAAAATTGCCATTTATAATATTAGTAAGATGTTAAACACTGGAATTTTCATTGTATACCTCCATTTCTTCATTCTTATACATTGATTTGTTAATTTTATTTAACTTTTCTTTGGTTAGTTGAAATGAACTATCACCGATTTTATTAAAAGAAAGTTACAATACAGATAAACGATCGAAAAAGTATGATTGAATTTATCGGGGAGTTCCCCACTAGCTATGGATTATGGATTACTATAATCTACTTGGTTTACTAGGGATGTGTGAAATGTTCAACTAAATTGTAAACGTCAGTCAAATTCGAGTATGTCTATGCTCAAATTTTCAGCCAAAAAGAACTCGAGATTATCGGAAATGTGAGTTATGATAACAAAATTATATTTGTTTTCATATAACGTCAACCGGTTATGCCACAGGCTAAAATGACGCCTCAATCCTGCCAAAATTGCAGGAACCCGCCACATATGGTCACACTGCGCCCAGCACTTTTCGTTTCATACTTGTCTCAACCTGTTTTTTGCGCCGAGCCGAGGTGCCGTGCGGTAAATAGTAAGCATTGGATTAACGATTAACGGACTTCTGCATAATTAACGGAAGTTAACATGTCCGTTAACATTTTTAAAAGTTAACTTAAAAGTTAATCCGTTAATTAAAATGTTAACTTCGTTAATTAACGATTAACGGATTAACGAGTTAATGCCCAGCTATGCCTACGAACCTGCGAATGCGTTAAGTCGATAGTTTGATCACGAATTCACTAGTATAACTTAAGCTGCCTACTTTATGTTCCCATTGCTGGGACTCGGGGCTTTCTCTGACAAGGAGAGAGTTAAGGTATTGATCCACCGCGTTGGCTGAGTGCTGATTGGCGAATGAAAGACGTCCTTCAAATAAGTATATCGTTCTTAAAACAACATCTTCTGTCCTCACTAGGTACTCGTATAAAACTCATTATACAGGAATTAATCACTATTCAAAAATATTATTTAGTTAATCCATAATAATTTAAATAAATTGTAAAGTTTTTGGAATGAACATTATACATAATGATAATTCGAAACGTCGCATCGAGACGTCTAAATAATAATTCTAAATAAGATCGTGATTAAGTTTTCCATATATGTTCAAATCGCGAAAGTTTAAAAACAATGTCTTCAGTATGTTATCCTTCACCGTAAAATCCAGTAGTAACGATAAACCTGTACTGTTCCATCTGCACATGGAAAATATTCAAAAGTGCAGCCGGGATTCGAACCCATGACCTTAAGCCGGGTCCAGACGGGTGTAACGTGTAATGTAATATAACGTGAGATGAAACGCGAATTTTTCCAGTGGACGGCACTAGGAACGTTTCATGTAATAGACTACAGGCCCGCGAACAAAATTTACGTAGTAAATGAACCACCAGGACACCTATGCAGGATGATAGAAGGGTATAAAGCAATAAGATTCAGCACTATGCCGTCACTTGTAAGCTGTCCAACTGAGTACAGTCGAAGAGGGGGGGTTGCAACACCCCTCGATCATTTCTCCTTGTCACATGATTTTTGTACGGCATTGCGAAATAATATAATTTTTATAGTTTCAATACCTCTTCTAATGTATTATTCTGCAACGCAGTACACAAATCATGCGACAAGAAGAAATGATCGAAGGTTGCGATCCCCCCTCTTCGACTGTACTCAGTTGGACAGCTTACAAGTGACGGCATAGTGCTGAATCTTATTCCTTTATACCCTTCTATCATCCTACATAGGTCTCCTGGTGGTTCATTTTGTTCACAATTTTGTTCACGGGCCTGTAGTCTATAACGCTCGCGCCGCTCGTTCGCCGGCTGTCAGTGTTTTGCGCGAACACAAAGGCGCGCAAAGTGCTCAAAAGTCGCAAAGTACCTACGTGTGGCGTCCACACTGTTGACGCTAAATTACATGTTATATTACGCGTTACGCACTTCTGGACCCGGCTTTACGATTGTTCTTAATCGGAAGGTCTTGGGTTCAATGTTCTCATCACTGAATCATCAACGTTTTTTAACGAATTTAATTGATGATTTTAAATTCGCTGATACCTTTGAAGCCAAACGCTAAAGCCAACGCTCTTACGCATCGAGATATTTAAATGTATTTTTTGTAGAATGGGAAGGCCCAAAAGAGTGCCCTTGTCTTATCAAGTACTACAGGGTATAGACAAGATTTAAGTTACAAGATGGTTGCCCAGAAGATATTCCTTTTCTATCTACGTTATAGAGCAAGAGCCCACGACGGCCAGACCTTCGTTATTTGGGTTCGATCCCCACCCAGTGCAAATATTTGTGTGATGAATTCAAATGTTTGCACTGTGTCTGGGTGTTTCTATGTATAATAAGTATGTATTTAAAACTATATAAGTATTATATCAGCTATCTGGCCGCCATCACACAAGCATTGCTTAGTTTGGGGTCAGATGGTGTTGTGTGTGAATTGTCCACCAATATTTATTTATTTATTTATTTATTTATTTTATAAAAGCTGAAAGTTTTTTTGTGGTTTTCTCCTATAGACGTAAAAGTTATCAGCGACAACGGAGTTTGGATTGTGGTTACGGCAGATAATAAAGGTGTATGAAATGGTACCCAAGTTTCGTAAAAGTATAAGTTCATTTTTTCTATATTTAGTACGGGATTACTTTCAAAATTTCATCATCTATTGGCGGAAACTTTTGACAGTTGCTATCCCCTGCCAGACATCCTTGAACTGCAATAAATTACACCGGCACACAAAAAAAGTTGTCTGTGGTTTGGACCGGAACTACGGGCATGTATTTCGACCCGCTGAATCCGAATGTGAAGCCCGTTTGCGTTGATCGTCCTCCAGTCATTCTGTCTGGTCACCACTAACTACGAGTACGAATACTCGTAAGTCATTATAATTGTACTTACTGTTTCCAATTTTTACGACTCCAACGTTTATTGACGTCAGAAAAAGTTGTTTGCAATGATAAGTGCAAATGTGTACTGAAAGGTTTAGGTGTTCTATGTAAGTAATCCTGTGTAAATAAATACCTAAATATTTTAAATATTGGTGGACATTTCACACACAACACACTCAGCCTCAAACTAAGCGAAGCTTGTACGAGTACTATAGTGTACTGGTGCCAGATAGAGCTGATATAATGCTCTATTTTTAAATACATACTTATCACACATAGAAAACACTCGGGCAGAGTACAAATAGGTACTTGTATTCATCACACAGATCCCCACCCAGTGCATTTGCACTGGGTGGGGATCGAACCCACGACCCACGGCATCGCAGGCAGACTTACTACCAACTAAGCCACCAGACCAGCCAAAATGTGATGAGAATATATCGATTAGCCCACTTTATATTCCCACTGATGGGGCGCGGGGCCTTCGGGGTCACAAAAAGAGAGTAAAGTCTGTAAAACAATACGTTGGCTAAGCGGGGATGGAAGGATGACCCGTGTCTTCGAAAGATGCTTGAAGCATGCCAATTTCCTCTTGATGTTTGCTTTCAAAACTATCAATTCCAAAAGCCATCAAAGCAATGACAGAGTCATTCAATGTCGGCACTTCGAAAAATTCTAGCACTTGTAGCCAGGATTTGAACCTGTGTTCTCACTATTGCAAAATTGAACATTAAAGCTATCTATCGTGGCTAGCTATCGTGTCACACGGCAATGTTTGAGGTTAATGTGCCTATTTAGACGTCATGTATCTCTCTCAGTACCTATTTATTTGTTGTACTACCAATAACGATTTTACAATGTTGTTTAATCACGATATAATTGAAATAGTTGTGTGGAAGTCGCGCAGCTCTATCCAATTGACCTGATCCCGACCCCACTGAAGGCACGTGTACTGAACAACGTCCTTCAAGGCCCGACCCTGTCCCACAGATTACGTGCTAGTTAACGAATAGGTGATGTACTGGAACGCTCCCATAGATTTCATGGTACATACGTACATAGTGAGCGATTTTGTACCAACCTTTATTTAGAAAAAATATATGGTAGTCGAAATAACCGTTTTGGAAGTCGGTTAAAAACATGTTTTATAATAAAATGATCATAAGATAAAATATTATAACTAAAAAGCCTTTTTAGAAACCGTGGTGGCCTAATCCCATGAGAACGTTCAAATTTCAGTCCGTCGGTGATAGATCGTAGATTTAAAGTCCGTCTGCATCGCTGGGCATATTTTCTAGACCAGCTGTACTTATGTAGAGTTAGTCGTCCCCCGTTTCGTCTCCGCTAACCCCAAAGTTCGTTAGGTAGGTAGTAGAGGCCTAGGCCAGCTACTAAAGGTTAAAAAAAACACGGGCTTCCAACTGGGAAATAAAACATCGTGAGGAAACCGACATATTGCAAGAATTCTTTGAGGAGATGTATCATTAATCAAGCCGTACCTGATCAGCGTGGCGGGTTAGGTGGATTAGTCTGGACTATCTACTTGTAAAAAAAGGCTACGCCCTAACCGTGGGAAGATAAGTGAACTGCCCAACTGAGCTACTGCTAAGAAATTTTAGCGCGGCGTATTTTGGTCGTTGCACAGTATTTTACCTTACTTCTATGGATTAACAACAATGCCCTTATCAAAAAAAAAAAAGAAAATAGTTCGCACTTCCTGCAGCGCTGTCAACGGATAAAAATATATTTACCACCGATGTAAAGTACTGGTATATAAAAAAGTTGAATGGTTTATGGTTGACTAACCTGTATGCCTGGCATTAGCTTCTTATGGTTTAAGATCCGGCTGCAAAATCTCTACATTCATCACGTACTTAATCAAATTCACATTTAAACATACATTTATGATTAGGAAAATACATTGATAATAATGGCTGGTTGCCAAAATATTACTCGTTAATACCTGGCTGCGAATTAGTTGCGGCCGAGTGTGCAACGGCACCCATCGATTTTCGAATTCTTTGCCTACATTGCTTATGGTGTTGATGATATTTTATTTAAAAAATAAGTGAACGATTTTTTTTTTGGAAAATTAATTAACATTAATTTAATTAAAATTACTTGCGGCAACTTTTTGGCTGGCAACGTATTATCAATGTATTCTCCTAATCATAAAAATGTATGTTCAAATGTGAATTTGATTAACTACGCGATGAACGTAGAGATTTTGCAGCCGGATCTCGTACAATTAGCTTTTAAATAAATGTAAAGGACCCGTTTTAGCTAATCCTCTTCGCAAATTTTTGGCTCAGGCCATCGAGGCAGGAGATAGGGTATCGCCTTTATTTTGTGAACTTCCATTAGCAAATAAAAAATAAATTGTTTCTGTAAATTGTGATTGTCAGGAAAAACGAATGTAGAATAAGAGTATTCTACATTCGTTTGAACGAGCATCATTCTGAATCATATAACCTAAGTCTCAAACGAGTGAATAGATGGCAATGTCCTTAGTAATATAGTGACTTTGTTAAAAAACTATTTAGTGTGATTTTTGTATATTATATCTCAAAGCCGTGTAGTCGTTCAGCGACAAAGTAATATAGCAAAAAAAATCAAATGGCATACGACCTTATTTTCTCCTTTCCATCAGACATTGATCCCTATTATATAAGCTTTCTCCTTATACTATAGAAAACTAGTTGTAATTAACCAGACCAAGATTTACCAAATCAGTTTTTTTAATTGGTTTGTAAGGCCACTGGACGCTGACCCATTTCTTTAAATAAAGTAGCCAAGTGCGAGTTGGACTCGCCCATGAAGGGTTCCGTTGCAGCAAGTAACATAATATACATAGTACACATAGTTCTTGTAGTTCGTTGTAACTTTGATCGAAGTTTTAATAATAGTGTATTTATGACGTACTAAAAAAAACTACTCATCAGATCGAGTTCAAACTAATTTTCGTTGGTAGTTTTCATGGTAATGTACATCATATATTTTTTTTAGTTTTTTCATTCTCTTACTTTAGAAGTTAGAGGGGGGGGGGGACACACATTTTACCACTTTGGAAGCGTCTCTCGCGCAAATTATTCAGTGTAGACAAAAATTATATTAGAAACCTCAACATCATTTTTGAAGACCTATCGATAGACACCCCACACGTGTAGGTTTTATGAAAAAAAAATTTTTGAGTTTCAGTTCTCAGTATGGGGGGGTACCCCTAATTTTTGTTTATTTAAAAAACTTTTGTAAAAATCTTAATGCGGTTCACAGAATACATCTACTTATCAAGTTTCAACAGTGTAGTTCTCATAGTTTCGGCAAAAAGTGGCTGTGACATACGGACGGACAGACAAACAGACAGACATGACGAATCTATAAGGGTTCCGTTTTTACGTTTTACGGAACCCTAAAAAAGAGCAAAGAATGTACTGTCAACAGTCAATTTTACCGAATTATTTCAACGAGACTCTATGAGGAGATTGGTCGTAAAAGTAGTCAAGCGATTTTATCAACGAATGTTCGTGCTATTTCGTAATTATGTCCTATTTTTACACGACAACCAAACGAAAAGAGTGGATTTTCGGTACAGAAAATGTTACTACCATATTTATTCGTCCAATTTCCCGGGATAAAAGTAGTGTTTTTATCATTTGAAACCTTTGCCAGTTATTCTACCGCCAAGCAGTAAAGAGCAAACATTACTGTGTTCTGGTTTGAAGGGCAATGTTCCAGTGAAATCACAGGGCTTAGAGATATAATATCTTAGATCTCTGAGTGACGAGCGCAGTGCAGTGCTAGGTAATGATTTGGACTCTTCATGATCAAATAGCTGCGTGTCACTGTTCTGTTATTGCTGTTGGCAGGCATGTAACAGCACAGTTACATACTCATCCATCCATCTATGTGCCATCCAGGCACATGTCCTGCTTGTCTCGTCACTCTTTGCTATATAAAAAAAAAACTATGTGTCCTTCTATCAGTGTTCCGAAATTCAGCCCGATCCATTAATATGTAGGTACGTTACGAGGTGATTGAGCAACAAACATCCAAATATCCAAAAAAATTGCTCATTAAGTTCTTATCGACTCCACGTTGACAGTTGATATGAAAATAAAGTGATGGAAAATGCCTTGACAGAAAATTGCCATCGAGTATGACTAGCTATAAGTAGCTCGTGTCTCCAGAAGATTGATGTGACCATGCGAAGCCATTCCTATAGATTAACTTAATTGCTTTAATTTCTAGTAGAAAGCTTTGAAGCGCGCAAATTATAGCTAATGTCGTTCATCATTCTGCGAGTAGTTTTACACTTGGTAAATTGCTGCTAATGGAGTCCCTTGGGATATAATATGTATTTTTAGGTTGTCAATTGAATATGATCTCATTTGAGTGTGATTCTTCCAGAGTGTGATTACGTCCCAGATTTTACAGTTTGGTTCGATTCATTAAATAATAACAAAGGCTTTGTTCGTGATTGGCTGAATCATTATCAGACAACGCTTGACTCACTTAACAGAAAGATTTTATAGTGAAGGACGAGTGGTTTGTATAATTACTTATAGATATCCACTATACATACTCGTCCACTCTTTATTATTATATTATTATTCACTTATTTATTCATGTTCTTAGTCTCTAAGTTTTTTACAATAGATATAAATTAGAGATGGGCCGAATGTGGTTTGAACCGAATACGAACTTCGGCCGAACATTCGGTAAAAATGAAAAATTCGGCCGAAGTTCGGCCGAACTTCGGTTCAATTTCGTCCATATGGCTGGTAGGCTAAGAATAAAGACAAGTTCCCTAACATGAGTTATCTAGCTCGGATATTTTTGTCGTCTCCTGGAAGCTCTGTATATTCTGAACGACTTTTCTCCGAGGCAGGAAATGTGTATGAACAAAAACGAAACTTTTGGCTTCTGCCAGAAAAGCCCGAGTCTTTAGTGTTTTTGCACCATAACCTGCCTCTGGTTAATTACAAATATGAATAGCAATTTTTACTAATTGGTCTATATTATAGAGAAATACCGTTTAATAATTGTCCAAAATATTAAATAATAAATGATTCTTAAATGTTACCAAAATGAATAATTTACCTAATGGCTGTTTTCCAATTCAATTTACGAATGAACCTTATTAACATGTGTATCAGAAGAATGCAAAGTTTATTTAATTTTTGTTACAGATCTTGTAAAGATTTTTTTAGACCAACTATTAAGGAGACCAATATAATTTAGTATTTTTATTAAGTTAATTACCTACCTATCCAAAGATTTCTAAAACTCATTATTAAGATCATCCAGTTTCATTGTGTGTTCTGACTAGGTAAGAGAGATTTCTAATGGTTGGTTGTTAATGTTTTTATTATTGCTTAGAAAAGTAGTTTAATTTTTGTTATTTGATTAAGTAAGAAAAATTTCTAAGGCTGGTTTGGTTAGTAAGAAAAGCGGTTTAATTTTGTGTTTTGTTTGATTAAGAAGTAACCAACGATTTTTGAGACTGGTAGTTTAAAAGACCAATTTAAGTTTTCTGTTTATCACGTATGGTTACTTTTTCTAATTCAAATAAATGACTATGAGTAAATGAGTATATCTGACTTACTGTTACTACATATATGTTTTTTCATTAATTTCTATTATGATAGTGCAAGTATATTTAGTGCAGAATGTTCGGCATTTTAACCGAAATTCGGCCGAATGACGAAGTTCGGTTCAAGCTGCCGAAGTTCGGTTAAACCGAATGTAAAACGAACTTCGGCCCATCCCTAATATAAATAAAATATAAACACTATAAAAAACTTAAAAACTAGGGTGCCGCCAGCAGCGGGGCAGGTCCCAAGCTACCGGTGGTTAGGGCTGCAGAGTGAGGAACCTCCTGACGATTATTATATTATTATTATCCTTCCGGGTGTCTTTGCCTTGGCTGTGTCAGTTGCGGTGGCTGGATGAGTATGTACCTAACTGTGCTGTTATAGGCAGACATATTGCTTACCATCAGGCACATATCCTGCTCGTCTCGTAACTCTATACTGTAAAAAAAGTCACCCCAATGTCTCAACTAGACATGCCGTGCTAATCGCTGAATGTTTTTCTGGTGCTTACTAAGCTTTGGGCTAGCTAGCCCCAGCTTAACGCTGTCTTTGCCTTTTCCGAATAGATTACATCAGATTCTACATAAAACCGTCTCCTGAGATAAAAAATGCCAATGATTATAAAATGTACTTCTCGTAACTACTCATGACCGTTGATGGTAGAACCACTGTCGTATTCCTTCCATTTTGATAACAGAAGGCTTGTTGTGAAGATTATATATTATATGAATAACTAGTACCTAGATTTTGTATGAGCTATCCGACCACTTACTAATATTATATACTAATACTAGCTGACCCCGCAAACGTTGTTTTGCCATATAAATTATTACATGATGTTATAATTTATTTGGCTTATTATATGGCAAACTATTACATGATGACAAAAAAGACGATAATTGATCAGTTATAGAGTGGGATGAAAAATGATTAAATTACTAAACTGGCTATTAAAAAATAGGGGTTGGTGATAAAAGGGTAAAAGTTAAGGGTTGTATGTATTTTTTAACGCCACATTATAAAAAAATAAATACAAAAAATGTTGACCGAAAATTCAAAAAAATAATTTTGGTGTGGACAACCCTTATCACTTAGGGGTATGAAAAATAGCTAGTAGCCGATTCTCAGACCTACTGAATATACATATAAAATTTGGTAAAAATCAGTAAAGCCGTTTCGGAGGAGTAAGGAAACTAACACTGTGACACGAGAATTTTATATATAAGACGAGAATTTTATATATAAGATTACCCCTTACGAGAGAAGCCCGATGTTCTCGAAACCGGTCGAGAGAGCCTGATCTGGACTACTTTGCACGCAGGTGCAAAGCGGTGCAAAAACAATTAGTTTAGGATTTAGATGGTTAGGAACCTTTTAGTTAAGAGTATCTATCAAATTAGCTCTATATTATTTCATCAGAAACTCTGCAAGGAGTGTGTCTCTAGACAGAATTTCCGCATTGTTTGTGAATTATCCATTGAGATTTTTGAGATTACATTTGAACAAGTTCCCTTAACACTTCAGTGCTTGGTTTTGTGAGTCTGTACTTCAACGTGAAGGGTCCCTAGACACGATGACTCTGTCTTATCTTGTGAGCCTTAACTATCACACGTGCCGTAGAGCACGCACGCTTGTTATTATGAAATTAGATTCACATAAGGAGAAAGCTAACTAATCCATCACTTTCTTTTTTGTCACAGTCTATTTGGTAAGGACAGCGATTTTTAGCTAACTTTCTCTAAACATCTTTTTATAATTTAATCTAAGCTTTTGCTTTAAGTTCGTACATTTATGCTACTGTATTTTTGTTGTGAATTATACTTTTTGCCATTTTTATAGACTTTGTTAAGCTGAGAGTGAGGCTGTGATTAAATTGCTTAAACATTATTCAGATCGCACGAAAAAGCCAGATACATCTTTACAAAGGGCATTTAAAAAAAAACACGTTGAAACTCTACAATCTGTAAGACTACTAATTTGAAAACAACTTAAAGTTATGGAATTAATTAAGTTTATTATTGTTTCTGTAAAATAGAGGGTCTTATAAATGTTGCAATTTTTATTCCTATTTGAATACAATCTTTTAAAACGGTTGAGTGTGTTTAAAATAATGTGATAATAAATAAATCCGTATGTTTCTATATAAATTAAAAACTATGACACAAGGTGTTGTAGTTTGGTCTATAGAGACCTCCATGTAAAGCACAATAAGCACAAACACCTAATGCAGATATCCAAAGACGGTGGTAACCACTTATCATCACGGTGTCCCATCATTAATTCACAAAACCATCCAACGAACCACATAGCTGCCTATTAAATAAAAAAATGGTTATAAACATAAGAACACCTATACACCTACCTATATCGCTTGTATCTTTGTTTCGCTAGCCAAAGGCTTCTCCCATAAATTATTAATATTCGTATGTTTAAATATTTTTGAAGTGAAAACTTCTTTAGGTGCACCAGAAACAGATTTTCCGTATGCTGTGAATTGAACTCAAGCGTCACGTTAGTAAATGAAATAAATATTCGGGTAAACTCGGAAGATCTAGATGGCCATGGTTATGGCACGCCCTCCGGTTTCACCCGCGTAGTTTCCAAAGTGAGCTACCAAATTCTGAGTTATTACTTTTCACTTCTATTGGCAGTTAGACTGTCCAATCAATCCAACCAATTTTTTTACGTATCCATGACAAATAGTGCGTGCATCGTCTGTGCGTCTGTGCGCGTGCAAGTGTGCGAATGATGTGTTTTGGTGCCTGTCTGTGTACATTAATGTACTATTTCAATACTTAATTTTACTTCACTATTTCTATACTAAAAAGTTATCATTGTGATGGTGTATTGTTTAAGACCATGGTATTCTTGTTGACAGAACTTCCTGATTGCCATCATAGTCGGAGCCATGGTGGATTTCGTCGTCGGTACGATCATCGGGCCCAGTAGTAACACCGAGATAGCAGAAGGCTTCGTGGGACTCAGCTGTGAGTTAGCTATTGAATTTTAGCACTAGCATTCAATCCAAGGGCGGATCCAGCTTTGGCACCAGTGGGGGTCGCATAGTCGTGGGGGTCACATAGGTCTAGTCACATGACCGTGCGACAAGTACCTAGTGCGTACGTACGTTTTGTAGTGGTTCACCTAGGTTCTAACTGGCTCAGAGTGGAGAGGGGGATCAGGATCATGACACCCATGACCCCCCCCCCTTCCTGGATCCGCCCATGATTACATCAGAAACAAGGTTGGCCCATTCAGAAAAGTTGATCATAATGTTAAATTTATTACACCTAATTTTTTTTACTATTATAGGTTTGCACTTTACCGTCATCTGGCCCGATGTTAAGCTTTTATGTTAGCATTTCGGCTTAGTTACAGGTTTATTGTAAAACTTTGTGTATAATTTACCAGTGAAACTGCTTCGAAATATCGGAGGCTCGCTGCAGCATAATTATGACGGTAATCTCGTAATTTATACTCATTGAAGCATAGGGTCAAACCATGTTACTCTAGCACTGTACTGCGCTTGTCACCTTGAAATATTAGTTATTTATTTCTTTACCCTAACATTTCCTCAAAACATTGCCCTTAAAACTGGAACACAGTAACGTTGACACATTTATAATATTAGAAGTACATTATTCTCTGATATACCTCTACATAGATAGGTTAATTTTTCCCGAGATTCCTACGGGATCTGGATGTACGCAGGCGAATCCGCGGGACACAGCTAGGTATTTTAAAATGAAACACGTATTCCAAAGACAACATTCCATTTCAGCGAAGACGATGGCAGCAAACTTCTATCCCGATTTCCGGTACAGTGAGAAGTTGGACCAGGACTTCTTCAGCGTGTTCGCTATATTCTTCCCCTCCGTGACTGGCATCCAGGCGGGTGCTAACATCTCTGGGGACCTTAAGGTAGGTGTGATAAAATCCATATTTGCATAAAACCTAATATCAAACTTTATTTAAAAATATACAAGAAAGAAGATTTTTTTTCGCGACGGTAATTTTAAGCAAGCCAGATCTCATTCCTGGACATAGAGGACTTGATCTTGACAACATTTAATAGATTCATCGTCTAATAGACTATCTGTCCAAATTGCCCTAAGAAGTTTCACATTTAAAACAATAGTCATAAAGGTAAAACTTCCTTAGAATTTTTATACCGATGCAAGTATAGCAAACTCCCTAGGATTTAACGGTTCAATAAATCTTACGGAGTACAAAATGTAAGCTTTTTTGGACAATTTTGATGGATGATCTAATACACAATTCAAGTTTAGTACGGATTGTGGTCAAGAAGACGAACTACGGATGAACTCCATAGTTCATCTTCTTGATGCCACATGTAACAGGTGAAAATGTAGCTCCGACAAAGATATCACAAACAGCCCACTTTTTGTATCTACTTAAGCGACTCGGGACCTTATTGCACATGGAGAGAGTCAAGGCCATAATCCACTACGCTGGCCAAGTGTGGTTTGAAGGATGATGCCATGCCATCGCAAGATATCTTTCTAAGAACATGGCACTTTCCTCACGATATTTTCCTTCACCGTAAAACCCAAAGCTAATGAAAAACTTGTCATCCTTGGAAATATACTCAGAGGTGCAGATGGAATGCGAACCCACGACCCCACCATTGTGAAATCGAGCATTTTCGCCACTACTCCACAGCAACTGTATACAGCAGATATCAATTTCCCTGAAACAGTAACTAATGTTAGTAGTAATAGTAAAAATAACTTTTTGTAGTAAACCCTGATCTTTCTGAGAGATCTGTGCGTTGTTTACAAACGTTATTTATGATTAATGTAAACAAGTATCTATTTTAATTTATCCTCTCGTAAACCTTTTCATTCCGCCCTGTAAACACAAGCAGCTCTAAAACTATGATTAAAAATAAACTTTTCGAATGATATTCGCACTACACACCTTTTAAAACGACTAGGTTCCTTTATCAACAAAACTTAACTAAGTACAAAGAAAATCATACTACGCTACACTAAGCAAATTTGAATTATCCATAGACATACGTACGTATATCGATGGCTTCTAATTATATTGAGTCAACTAACAAATTTCGACAATTGGGATGACGACTAGGGAAAAAAATATGTAATTCTAATTACCCCGTCAGCTCGATTATGGAAACATATAGGACACGTACATACTTTTTGCTTTATTAAATTGAATTTAAAAATCGACAAAATTTAGTCCGAGAGCTGGCAGCAAACGTTGGGTAGGCATTTGAGGCAATTTCCCTTTTTTTTTAAACATTTTTTTTATTATATGGATTCATTTTCTCCCGCTACTCACCAACCAGGTAAGCACCTCCGTGTCGGGGTATAATAGGAGAGTTATGTGACAAGTTTTCAGCTTGCCTCAAATACTTACCCACAATTTGCTACCAGCTCTCGGTATAATGCATCCTCAAACTTCCTTCAAATTTCCGTGATCTTACTCGGGATTTCTAAGTAAGTGATCTTCGTCATATATTTTATTGTTTTAATCATCTTAGTGACGAACCAATTAGGCTTTTTTAACATTTCGCATGCTGCTGCTTTTATATTATTAAGTATTTTTTAAATAATTTCCTATTGCCCTGTCTAAGAAAAGTTAAATTATGGAAATTTGGCGCCATCGATATGTATGTACAGTCCGCGAGGTATAAGCTGAGCTTTGCATTTGTGTGAGTGTACATTCACGTACACGCACTTCACCTCTTGTACAGACTGCAGCGTGACGTGTTTAATATTATTTTGTTTTTGTTTGATATAAGTGTTAGTAAAATGGATGCCAACACAAATAAGCGCAAAATACGGAAACCATTAAATAGCCAAGTAAAAGAAATTTTGTGTAATTTAAATAGCTATTTTAAAGACATGAACGATAAAGGCATGTCAAGTGTGACTACATCAGCCCAATTGGTATCGACATCGACAGGAATTCCACTGTCAACTGTTAAAAGAGTCTTATTGGAAGGTAAATCAGAGAAGGTGTTTTGAAAGATGGAACCAAATTCAAATCTCCGAAAAAGACCAGATGCAGGAAAAATATAATAATCATTGATGATTTTGATAAAGCAGTAATCCGTAGAACAATTCATAATTTTCACATTACTGACAAAGAGGTGCCAACAATGAAAAGAATTCATGAAAAATTAAAGGCTGACATTAACTATCCAGGATCAATATGGTCATTGCGAAAAGAAGTATCTCTTTTAGGATTCAAATGGTCAAGGACAGAGAATAACAGAAAAATTTTAATGGAAAAGCATGAGATCCGTCACCTACGTATAACTTATTTACTTAAAATTTCCGAATACCGTATTCAGGGCAGGCCTATCGTTTATACCGATGAAACATATATTGACACCACTCACACTTCATCAAAATCATATTCAGATGGCAGCACTTCTGGTTTGAAGAAACCTATTTCTAAAGGAAATCGATTGATAATCGTTCATGCCGGCGGCGAGGACGGTTTCATACCAAATGCGCTGCTGATGTTTAAAGCTAATCAAAAAAGTGGTGATTATCATAACAATATGAATACAGAAAACTATACAAAATAGTTACAAACGCAATTAATTCCCAATTTGAAGCCCAATAGCGTTATTGTAGTTGACAACGCATCTTACCACAATTCGTTAAAAAATCCCGCTCCCAACTCAAATAGTCGCAAACAAGATATGATTGACTGGCTCAAGTTACGCAATATCGATCACTCAATATCCATGCTTAAACCACAACTTTATCAATTGATACTGCATAATAAACAACGATTTATTGAATATAAAATTGACACCTTATTAAGAGAACATGGTCACAGCGTCCTTCGTCTACCACCCTATCACCCAGATTTCAATCCGATTGAAAATATATGGGCAATGATAAAAGGATACGTCGCGAAAAAAAACGCGTCAATGAATATGAATACAATAATGAGGTTAGCAAATGAAAAAATTGAAAGTATCACTGTACAGGAATGGAAAAATGTTTGTGACCATGCAATAAAAGAAGAAAAAAAGTTTCATGGATACGACGCCGTTATTGACAATATAACGGAAAGATTCATTATTAAAACAAACGACACATCAGACGAGAGTGAAAATGATAACGAGAGTGATAAAGAAAGTGACTATGGTGCAATGTCTGGTGTAGAAGATGTGTAGTTATTTTGTTGTCTGACTGTACTTTTGGTGATCACTCACACTAATGCAAAGCTCAGCTTATACCTCGCGGACTGTACCAATTGTATTGAAGCGAAAGTCAACAAATAAAGTGGCCAAGTGCGAGTTGGAGTCGCCCGTTGCAGCAAGGAACATAATATACATAGTACACATAGTTCTTGTAGTTCGTTGTAACTTTGATCGAAGTTTCAATAATAGTGTATTTATGACGTACTAAAAAAAAAGTACTCATCAGATCGAGTTCAAACCAATTTTCGTTGGTAGTTTACATGGTATCATATTTTTTTTTTAGATTTTTCATTCTCTTACTTTAGAAGTTAGAGGGGGGGGGACACACATTTTACCACTTTGGAAGTGTCTCTCGCGCAAATTATTCAGTGTAGATGAAAATTATTTTAGAAACCTCAACATCATTTTTGAAGGCCTATCGATAGACACCCCAAACGTGTAGGTTTGATGAAAAAAATTTTTTTGTATTTCAGTTCTCAGTATGGGGGGCAACCCTAATTTTTCTTTTTTTTAATTTTTTTTGTTCAAATCTTAATGCGGTTCACAGAATACATCTACTTACCAAGTTTCAACAGTTTAGTTCTCATAGTTTCGGCAAAAAGTGGCTGTGACATACGGACGGACAGACAGACAGACAGACAGACAGACAGACAGACAGACAGACATGACGAATCTATAAGGGTTCCGTTTTTACGTTTTACGGAACCCTAAAAAGAACCCGACTTAGGGCACATTAAGTTTTAAGTAACACGTTATATCTTCGCAAGACTGTTTGAGGTAACCAAGCACCAAAACATTTTAGTGCACACTAATTTGTTCACCTCCGCAAAAGCTATTAATTTCAAAATTATTGCTGTTTACATTTACTAGACGGTAGGTAAGGAAAGTACTTCGACAGAAACGGTTGGGTTGAGTTGACACTGACGTCATTGGGTCACGGGGAAAATGGATTCAAAAATAGACGAACTAATTCGGTATCTTGCTAGATACGGAATTGTTTCTGTGCTTGGATATTCTACAAGTGATATACGATCCCTCCACACACCGATACATTTTCGTAGCCGCGTGGTGGCATCTTGTACTCATTATGTATTAGCAGCTCTCCTCGGCTTCCTCCACGTTCTGGTAATATTCCTGCGATAAAAAAAGTTGTCTATTCCAAATTTCAACCATATCCATTCACACGATTCGACGTGATTGAATTACAAACATCCTAAATTTCACATTTATATATTACATAGTGAAATTTGGTGGAATTTTCGAATGTTTACAACTCTTCATCTTGCTCAACAGTTGGGATGGTTTTGTCACATAAAATAACAAAATATTGTAAGTAGTAACAGAGGTTTTTCAATATCTGCGTCTTCATCATAATATTACAGCGGTCAAATTAATTTTCGATTCAAGCGGCATCAAATCGAGAGCCCCACAGTATACCTTTTTACGCAACATAAAAATCACTTTCTTCTCGTTTTTTGCCAGCTTTTTGCATCTATACAAAAAAAAACAATACACATACGATATATCTATATCTATACTATATAATATTATAAAGCTGAAGAGTTTGTTTGTATGTTTGTTTGTTTGTTTATTTGTTTGTTTGAATGCTTGGATCTCTGGAACTACTGGTTCGAATTGAAAGATTATTTCTTTGTAGGATAGTCCATTTATCGAGGAAGGCTATAGGCTATTTGACATTACGCTACTATCAACAGGCCGACGCCGAGCCGAGCATGAATGAAAAATGTAACAAAAACGGGAAAAAATATTGCTTTTTGAGAGCTTTCGTTGCGTGACAGCATAACGTCATATATTAAAGATTGCGTCATTAGAACCTAAATAAACCCAATTTGTTCAAAATTTGAATTGGTACGCCCAATTTTCGATAGATGGCGTAGCAACGCGCGCGCGTTCAGCTAGTCAATGAATAAGTGGAAAATAAGATCATGTCCAAAAATAACAAGGTGAACAACAATCTCATTACACAAATGATATTGCAAAACAAATCCAATAAAAATGTTTCTTCTAATAAATAGGTCAATTTATTTGATCCGAAAAATTTGTTTGGTGATTATTTTGTAACGGACACTATCGATTAAACCAATTGAGGAGCGTGCCGATCTGCCGATGATTCATTATTGTTTGCAGTAAGTCTACCTACAGTGGGTTTTCGATGGAACGAGATGCAATTGGTTTTAGATGTCGTTCTCGGAATTGCGTTACTTCATTGATATGATGCATGATCGGAAACGACCTTTGAGATTGTTTACACTATAATTTCATACAGTGTCTTTTATGAGAAACAAAAACAGCATGTTCAACATGGTGTAATAACTACGCCAATATAAAAACGGTCATGCTCAAATGGGACTGTATCATGTATGACGAACTACCAGCGTCATGCGGTTTTACCTGCGTCGTTCCTGGTTCCTGTGATTTCTCGCGATGTACCTTACCTGCGTCTATCTGTGTTCCAAATTATCCGTTCATCCGTTCCGTGATTGAGCAACAAACAGACAAACATCTCAACATCTAAACTTTCACATTTATAATACTAATAGTACGATGCCAGAACAACTCTGGGTCAAACAAACAATCTAATTAGGTCCAATGACGTGTTTTTTTTTTTTTTTTTAATAAAGAACGACTAGACGAGCAGGACATGTGCCTGATGGTAAGCAACATGCCTGCCACATAACAGCACAGTGACACGCAGCTATTGGAACATGAAGAGTCCAAATCATTACCTAGCACTGCACTGCGCTCGTCACCCAGAGATCTAAGTTGTTATATCTCTCAGCCCTGTAATTTCTGTGGAAACATTGCCCTTCAAACCGGAACACAGTTCGACAGTAACAGTAGATGGACCGGATTCGACACTTCCCAAGAAGATAAAAGACTGTTTCTATGGATCAGTTAAACTGAAGGGAGGGGAGAAGGGGTTTTGCACAGGAACGGGACAATTTAGGTATAGGATGAATCTATAAAACTAAGCTAGTTAGAGTCCTGTACGTCAATACTAGATACTTAGCGTCTACGATTTATTGATGGATGGGACCCGGGATCTCTGTTGACCAATATTGCATTGTATTTTGGGCTATTCTCATGCACAACTAACTCTTTGTTTACTTGTAAATAGGACGTAAAGTCTAAAATTTCAAAAGTAGTTTGTATTATTTAGATGCGTCATGAAAATTGTGTTTTAGATTGTAAGCACTGGACGTCTACTCTCTTTCTACGAAAACGTAATTTCGAAATAAACTCGCGACTTTCCTACTCTGGTTCTACTTTCATCCGTCCTTCTGTCCTCTACCCTACTTAGTTCTAAGCCTACTCTAATTAGAGTAGGTTTAGAACATTTAAACGTCAAAGAATGTTCGATCGGACGAAACGAAATACGAACCGGAGTAGGAAAGTCGCGAGTTTATTTTGAAATTACGTTCTACGTTAAAGTAAACGTCCTGTTACACATTTCTTTTTCGTTGACATAACTCTCGAACGTTCCAGGACCCAGCATCGGCGATCCCGAAAGGCACGCTGCTAGCGCTGCTGATCTCCATGCTGAGCTACGCGCTGATGGTGCTGTTTGCGGGCGGCGGCGCCCTGAGGGACGCCAGCGGGAACCTCACCGACCTGGTGCTGGCCAACGGAACCGTCGTCGACTACAGCGGCCTCGGGAACTGCGTCGCCAGTATGAATTGCACCTACGGCCTGCACAACAGCTATTCGGTATGATCTTATCTGTTTGACTAATTTTAATTTTGCTATTCTCCAAATGTCTTCAAATTTAAAACAAAACGTGTCACGTTGTTTGTCCGCGATGAACTCTCAAAGAACCAAAACGATATTAATCTAATTTTGCGCACTATGTGGAGTTTTACCCAACTTGAGAGATAGAATAGTTCCTATCATAGTTCAATGTATAACAGATAAACGTTTGCAGGCTCAGCACGTATAAATAAATTCTCATTAAACATTTCAAGCTACCTACGTGGTTCTTTGTATGCGAAACCTTTTACCTTAAAGGCTTGTTTAAACGCATTGTTTACTTACATAATATTACCGCTTTAAGATCTCAAACATGGGATGAGTAGAATTACTCGCAGCTGATACTAAGAAACATGGAAAATACGTAATTGATAGACTGTTTTTTGTGCCGTCCTTTTATGCACTCCAAAATTGCCAATGGCTACTTCGGCATTATTTGCAGTGGTGTGATGTAGCTGTGGCTTTTAACTTCAGGTGCTTATCATCATAAACTAGAGTAGGCCCGTATTCTTGTAATAGGATCAGAGCTTAAAGCAGAAGTTTCTTCTTAAAATCTTTGACTTCATCTGGCTATTTGTCTTAGACTTATTAATGAAACCCTATCATTAGGTTATATCTCTTTGGTAAGTTCACCTATTGTTTGTACAGGTGATGCAACTGATGTCAGCATGGGGTCCGTTCATCTACGGCGGTTGCTGGGCGGCGACGCTGTCGACGGCGCTCACCAACCTGCTGTCGGTCCCGCGGCTCATCCAGGCGCTGGGCACGGACCGCATCTACCCCGGCCTCATCTTCTTCTCCAAGCCCTACGGCCGGCACGGGGAGCCCTACAGGGGATACGTGCTCACTTTCTTCGTCTCGCTTATGTTCTTGCTTATTGGTAAGTTATTGCATAGGGTTTAAACTATCCCATCTAAATATACTACTTGATGTAACCCGTAAACTATCTTAGCTAAATATACCTAAGTACCACTTGATGTAACCCGTAAATTCTCTTGGCTAAATATACCTAAGTACTACTTGATATAACCCGTAAACTAATTTATGTAACCCGTATACTGTCTTTTCTTTTTTTTAAATTAACCTTTATTGTCCCACTGCTGGGCAAAGGTCTCCCCCAAATCTCTCCACTTAGTCTGGTCCAGAGCTTCTTTCGCCCAATCTTTATTAAACGCTCCGAGCTCGTCTTTCCAGCGCGTTGGAGGACGGCCCTGGGGTCGACTAGCCGATGGTGCCCACTCTGTTGCAACTATGGCCCACCTATCGGGGTGCATTCTACTCATATGACCCGCCCATTCCCATTTAAGCTTGCTAACTGTCTTAGCTAAATATATATATATCTACTACTTGATGACCTGCGTAATCTGTATCTTTGCTAATATTATAAAGAGGAAATATTTGTATGTTTGTAACGTATAAAATCAAAAACTATTGGACCAATTTAAAAAATACGTTAATCTTTAGAATGCCACATTTTCCATAACGTACCATAGATTTGGATATTGTTATTTGATCACCTATTATATATCATCAATAAGTGAAACGGTGAAAGAGCGACAAATAATTTACTTGTATGCTCTTTCACCAATCGTTTTAACCCATTGATGTGTTCATTGTATATGTATGAACAGAGTACTTTGAGTTTGACTGTAATTGCGACTAAAACAACAGTTATCCAAATACGTTTGTTGCAGCCGATTTGAACACGATTGCGCCCCTGATCTCCAACTTCTACCTGGCGTCGTATGCTCTCATCAACTTCTGTACGTTCCATGCGGCTCTGGTCCGGCCTTTGGGATGGAGACCCACCTTCCGAGTAAGTAAAATCCTTTACGAGGGCTGAACGGTGTCTGATATCAACTCTCCATCAGGCACCTCGTCTGATGTTAAACGATGATGTGTTCTACGATGAAGCGTGCTAACCCATAAGAAACCGCTTCGACTTGAAGCCAGCAAAATTGTGACCATTGGAGAAAACCCACTCTAAGAATTCCACAGCCTATTTAAAATAAAGAGTTCAAATGACTGGCTAGCTCTTTCGTCGTTAGACAGAGATGCAAGATGATTTATTTCTTTGCTCTGTAATTTCTCTGGAAACTTTGTTTAGAGTTAAATTTATACTAAAAAATATGATTTATTTTTAGTACTACAACGTATGGCTGTCCCTGTGCGGGTTCCTGATGTGCGTGGCCATCATGCTGCTGATCAGCTGGGTGATGTCTCTCATCACGTTCGCCGTCTTCTTCACGCTGTACCTCATCGTGCACTATCGAAACCCTGGTACGTTTCAGTCCTTGAAAGTTTCTACACTTCACTAAACTAACACTAATAATGCGATCACAAATCATGTGCATCTATATCAACTACTAGTAGCACACTATTAATAGTATCATCATCATCAGCCGCAAGACGTCCACTGTTGAACATAGGCCTCCCCCCAAGATTTCCACAACGAATGGTCCTGCGCAACCTGCAACCAGCGGTTTCCAGCGACCTTTGTGAGGTCATCTGTCCATCTAGTGGGAGGCCGCCCAACACTGCGTCTTCTTAATTAATAGTATAGATACACATAAATTGTCATAGAAGTCAATTGAACGACACATAGCCAGCGCTCTTTTAGAAAATGTGAGACCTTACCTGGCGACGCAAACAAACAAACGTATTACTGGAACTGACCGAGAAGCTTATCGCCACACAGCCATATTATGTAAAAGTCAAAAAGTACAAAATAAGTTCAAAATACAAAACAAAAATGCAAAATCATCGAAAAAAAAACATCGTGAGGAAATCAGTGTGTCAATAAAAAAAATCCTTCGAGAAAATGCGTCATCTACCAACCCACTTTTGGGTAGTTTATACTTTGTGATAGAAGGCCCCGAGTCCCAGTAGTGGGGATATAAAGCTAGCTACTTCTTGGTCATAGAAATGTTTTACGTTTAATTTAATTCAACGCGTAAAGGATTTAAATCTCATTGTTACCAAATCGATAGTAGGTACCGACACATTTTAATGGCGCAATGCTTACTACCACTTATTACAAAACGATGATAACCCTATGTTGGTTTCCTATTCAGTGTGGCCATGTATATTTCAGCGGTATGACTGGGTAAAGTTCGAATCGTAAGAATAGCTGTAAATAGGTGAAGCTAAATCGGTCTGTAACTCTGAACTCTGAGTAATTGCGCAATTCTTCGACATTCGATTCATATCGCTGTAACTATTTCTCGTTTGTGTATAATCCACTTCCGAAAGTTATAATAACTCGAATGCCAGCGATCTATTAATACGCAAAGTCCGAGAACTGATTAACTGAACCTTGTGATGGGTTCTCCAAATTAATGTTGTTTCTGCTTTATAGTAAAAACTAGCATTTGACCACAAATTGCTTGCCTAGGAGTAAGCTTATCTAGAAGATACTTATTTACTATAGATTTAAAGAACTAAGATTATACCCTTCGGGAGACACAGGTTCAGATAGGTACCTTGTACCATAGTTTCATAAATGTTCATATATGTGAAATCCAAGCGTTTTGCTGGAATTTTCAGTATTTTCACTGTTAGTTTACAGTTTTTCTTTACAGTTTTACAGTTTAACTGCGGTTGGGTGTTATTTGTTGGTTTAGTACCTACTTGTAATAATTATGTGTTCTTTTTTAAAGACTAGTATCTTAATTTTATTTTACAAGGTGTCTTAAATCGGGTACATAATCAATTAGCTCTGCACTTTTACATATGTTATTCATTGTACAGAACTCGCTTTAATTTTGAACTGTTTTTCTTATAATGTTGAATAAAACAGTTAATCTTTGAAAATTCTATAGTTAATGCTATAAAAATTCAATGTATAGTTAAAAAAACATTGAATCTTACTAAAATTGTATCTTGATCACAGCTTACATTTTGACGTGTAGGTCTACAATCGATTCGATGACATCTACTTATTGTATTGCCACCTTTAGATCTAATCAGATTAAAGACCCCTAAATGTTTTTTGTTTGGGTATACATCAAGTTCGATCTTTACTCATTGTTCCGTATAATCGGGCAACATTATATCGGCCCGCGAAAAATCATAGCGAATCTATGGTTGACAGCCATCTGTCAAGTGACGTTGTCTCGTTTTGCCGGTACGTTCGAGCGACGCCTTGTTTTTTGATAATCTGGTGTTTTTCGGGATAAAAGCGTTAATATTGTGCGGGATTACGTTATTAACGGTAATAATTACGACTGGATTCGTGCTGGACTATTTGTGAAGTGAGCTACGGGACTGGCCCCTTCTCAACCGCTGGACCGGTTGAACTACTACTGGAACGGGAATTCGGGAGGTCGCCTCGATATCGCCTGGTTTGGTTCTTCCCACATTCCCATTTGATCCCTACCTACATTCCTGTCGTATCAAACTGGGCTTTGGACAGCGCCAGGAACAATAGGTAAGTGATTTCTTTTCGGTACTTTGTTTGCAATTAGGGGGTAAATATTAAAATCGGTATAGCTACGTAAATAATATTAATCTAGACTTGCTATGGGCCCCAAGTCGGTAATTTCTGGATAAATTACTAAACATTTTTTGGTAGACAGAGCGCGGTTAGCCGTAAATACCCCTTTTTTGTTTTTAGTTTTCTGGGAAAATATATCGGGTAGGCCAGATATTTGGGGGTTCCCAGTTTATAATTTCTCCCCAAACTGTCGGGAAATTGGTATTAAGTGGTATCCGGTTTAATAGGTTGCGGATATATTTGTTGTGACATTGTCCGAACTTTAGGTTGGTTTAAATTTAAATTTAAAAATGGCTTCGGATTTGGCCAACCAGCTCCGATGGTTCGAATCCTTACAAGGATTGGTCGGCAGGAGAGACCGGGAAGAGGCGCTGCTAAACAGGGCAGAGCAGCTCGACAGGCGCCTGGAGGTCGCTGAGAGGAGCGCAGGATCGCAGCGGGATGCAAGGCCGTCTCCACCTGAGGAGCAGATGGAGAGGATCGAGGCGGACATGCGGCGCATCCTGGATGTCTACGACGAGGTCTCCGAAAGGGTTCGCCAGCTGGAGAGGTCTCGTCAGGGAAGGGCGAGCTCGGGACCCGTCATCAGGGATGCGGGCTCGGGTGTAGTGGGACGCCTTCCCACTCTGGACTTGCCCAGGTTTACAGGGAACCTGCGGGAGTGGAGCGGCTTCCGGAGCATGTTCGCCTCTCTCGTGCACTCACGCAAGGACTTGACGAGGGCGGAGAAGCTGGCCTATCTCCGCACGTCACTGGAGGGTGAGGCACTCTCCCTGGTCCAGCACCTGGAGCTGGACGACGACAACTTCGGCACGGCGATGGAGTTGCTGGAGACGAGGTTTCAAAATCCTCGGCTCCTCGCCGACGCTCACGTGTCACAAATACTGGGGCTGCCGAAGGTGACTGAGAGGTCTCAGTTGCGGCCGCTAATCCTCACGCCCGTGAAGGTGGCGTACAACGCCTTGCGCAGCTTGGGACTGCCAGTAGAACACTGGTCGTTCCTGCTGGTCCACATCCTGCTGGGCAAGGTGCCGCTGGAGTTGCGCGCCCGGTTTGAGCGGGAAAGGGGCCTTCACGGCGACCCGAAGGTCTTCCCCACGTTTGAGGAGCTACTTCGGGTCCTGGAGTGGGAGGCGAGCATGGCAGAGTCGGCGCCTCAGGAGGCACAGCCCGCCGCGTCAGCTCGTGGCCCTGCCGGAACAGGACCGCGACCTACCAATCCCCGCACTCAGGGTGCGGTGAAGCGGACGGCGACGGTGACGAGTGCGTCGGAGCAGGAGTGCCCGAACTGTGGCCAGCTTCACGCGCTGGTGCAGTGTCCGGCCCTGCTTGCGCGGACGACCTCCGAACGACGAGGGATCGTTCGGCGGTTGCGTCGGTGCTACGGGTGCCTGGGGGGTCATCTGTACAATGACTGCCCCACGGCACGGCCGTGTCCTGGGTGTGGGGGACCACACCATCAGCTCTTGTGCGTCAGGAGCAATGGTGCTGGTCGACAGCCCTCAGGGAGGGGGCCCTCCACGGGCGGGGGCGCTCCCACGCAGAGCCACGCATTGTACAACAATGAAGTGGCTACAGCGTGGAGCACACCCCCTCCACCCCAACCCACGGCAGCACCGGGCAGCCCAACAAGGGGCGTCTTACACGCGGCTCGGTCACCGACCTCACAGCCCGCGCGGACGCGGGCGAACTGGAGAGGTGGAAGGGTGATACAGGAGTCACCACGGGGGCCACCTCCCCAGCGTTATCCTTCTCCGCCGCTGGATCCGCGACCGATGGAATGGAGGGCGTACACGCCTCCCCTCCATGAACATCCGAGGCTGGAGTACCACCCGCCCTACTTTCGGTATGGCAGGGCGGCCGGATATGCCCCCCCTCCGATGGCCCTTTGCACTCGGCAGCCATATTGGGCTGGGCCCTGTAGTCCGACGGGTTCGGACGGGCCTCGGAGGGATTGACTAGCCTCCGTTCCCTTGGCACAGGATCCACCGGTGGTCCTGCTGCCCACCCTCTGGTTAAGGGTTTGGGGTCCAAGAGGCGACTACGTCCGGATACGAGCGCTCTTGGACACAGGGTCCCAGGGGTGCATTTTGACAACCCGGGTTGCTCATCGCCTGGGCCTGGCTAGGTTTCCGTCACCGACTCCGTTGCGGGGAGTCGGGAACACAGAGGTGCGGTCGGCTGGACAGACCCGCCTCTCCTTCTCGTCCGTACATTCCTATTCGGAAAGGATTGCGGTCAGGGCCACCGTCATGGATTCGGTTGTCGGTTGGCTTCCTCAAGCGGACATAGATCCGGATCTTTTGTCCTGTACTAAGGGTCTCAGGTTGGCGGATCCCCGCTTCGGGATGGCGGGTCCGGTAGACCTTTTGTTGGGTTCTGATGTACTGGGTTACATCATGAACGGCAAGCCTAGACTGCTGGATCAGTCTTCGCTGATGGCGCTGCCCACCATCTACGGGAACGCCATTTTGGGAATGGTGGATGAGTGGCAGCAGTCGAATCAGGCTTCCTTTACGGGAACGGCCCTCGCTCAGATCATGCAGAGGTTCTGGGAGATCGAAGAGCCGCCTACCGTGTCTCGGCTGGATCCCGAGCACGTGGAGTGTGAGAACTTTTATCGGGCTCACACTCGGAGAATGGTTTCTGGGCGATTGGAGACTAGGCTGCCTTTCCGGGATAACCCCCCGCGTCTGGGCCAGTCTCGATCATTGGCCGAGAAAAGGCTCAGGTCCATGGAGCGACGCATGGCTCGAGATCCTGTACTTCGGGAAAAGTACATCGAGTTCATGAGGGAGTATGAGGCACTGGGCCACATGTCTCCGGCTCGCGACGACTGGTCGACCATGGACCACTACTTTTTGCCTCATCACGCCGTTTTGAAGGCGTCGACGGGCAAACTCAGGACGGTGTTCGATGGATCCGCTCCGACTTCGACAGGAGTGTCACTGAACCAGTGCCTCCACGCTGGACCGAAGCTACATCGGGATATTGTAGACATCATCCTGAATTTCCGTAGGCATCAGGTGGTGTTGGGAGCGGACATCCGTATGATGTTCCGACAAACGGTCATACACCCCGAGGACAGGAGGTTCCAGTTGATCCTCTGGCGGGAAAGTCCTCAGGACCCTATGATGGTGTATGAGTTGAACACCAACACCTATGGGTTGAGATCAAGCCCCTTCATTGCGATCCGCTCACTGCTGGAGTTGGCGGAGCAAGAACGGGCTCGGTACCCACGTGCAGCCGCAGTTCTGGAGCGCGATCTGTACGTGGACGACGTTTGCACTGGCGCGCAGACGGTGGAGGAAGCTCTGTTGCTCCGGGATGAGCTTACAGAGCTTCTCGCATCTGGAGGCTATGAGCTTCGGAAATGGCTCTCTAACGACCCCAACGTCCTGGCTGGTATCCCGGACGATCACCAGCAGGATCCGGGGCTCTTCGAGGAAGGTGACGATCCGCACGGGATTGCGGTTCTGGGCATGCAGTATCAACCGGTTGCTGACATCTTCACCTTTTGGGTGGCGCTGGAGGCCACACGCGCGTGGACAAAACGGACGGTTTTGTCCACCATCGCCAGGATGTTTGATCCAAACGGTTGGATCAGTCCGGTTCTGTTCGCAGCCAAGTGTCTGTTACAGCGACTTTGGACTCTGAAGGTCTCCTGGGACGACCCCCTGGTCGGAGACTCGCTTAACACTTGGCTTCGTTTAATATCTGACCTCGAAACGGTCAATCGAGTGGCGTTGCCCCGTCGCATTCTGCCACCAGGCTGTAGCCGGATCAGCCTGCACGGGTTCTGTGATGCGTCCGAGCTGGGCTATGCCGCATCTGTGTACTTGCGTACAGTTGACGCTGGAGGCCACGTCAATGTCACGCTCTTATTGGGGAAGAGCAAGGTAGCTCCTATCAGGACACGACTCACCATTCCGAAACTGGAATTGAGCGGAGCCACATTACTTGCTCGGCTGCTCAAGCATGTATATCAGGAACTGTCCACCTCGATAGACATCCGGAATGTCTATGCGTGGTCTGACAGTCAGGTCGTGCTTGCCTGGTTAAGAGCAGCCCCTCACACCTTGGAGACCTTTGTGGGAAATCGGGTTTCCCAAGTCCAAAACATTGGACTGGACATGGTTTGGAGACATGTCCCGGGTGAGTTGAACCCCGCTGACTGTGCTTCGCGCGGCTGTTCCGCGCCGGAGCTAGTTGATCACCCCTTATGGTGGGGTCCGGACTGGCTGCGGGAGCCAGAAGCTTCCTGGCCAGCTCTCGGCGCGGACTCGGAGCGAGCGGAGCTGCCCGGAGTCCGCGTGCATGCGATTGTGGCGGAAGTGCCCCCAGACCCTGACTGGTTGACGGGTCGTTACAGCAAGCTGGATAAGTTGTTGGGGGTAACTAGCTGGATTAAACGCTTCATCCACAACTGTCGTCACCCTCGTCAGAGGAGGAGTGACCAGATCGCCACTGTGGAGGAGCGTCGGAGTTCCTTGCTGCACCTCATTCGGCTGGTGCAGGGTGAGAGGTTTCCGACGGAACTTGAGGCGCTGCGCTGCGGACGCGCTCGCTTGAAGGGTGCGGTCGCCAAGTTGAACCCTTTCACAGATCAGGATGGTCTTCTGCGCGTAGGAGGTCGGCTCCGGAAAGCCAACCTGCCGTACGGCAGCAGGCACCCCCTGTTGCTACCGAAAGGAGGTCCTCTGGTGGACCTGCTGATCACCGATCGGCATATCGGTAACGCGCACGCTGGATGTGGCGCGCTTCTCGCTGTGTTGCAGCGTGAATTCTGGATCTTGTCGGCTCGCAGGGCGGTCCGAAAGGTGCTGTTTAGATGTGTCCCTTGTTATAGGCTCAAGGCGTCTACCATGCAGCCCATGATGGGAGATCTTCCTCCGGATAGGATTTCTCCCTCGAGGCCGTTCGACGGGGTCGGAACGGACTTCGCTGGGCCCTTCTCGGTCAAGTCATCGACGTTGCGTAACGCCAAGGTCGTTAAAGCCTACCTGTGCGTCTTTGTGTGTCTGGCCACCAAAGCAGTCCACCTGGAGCTGGTCTCTGCGCTGTCTACGGAGGCCTTTGTCGCGGCGCTGGATCGCTTTGTAGCGCGAAGAGGAGTACCCTCTTTAATACGTTCGGACAATGGCACAAATTATCGAGGGGCGGCGAATTATTTACGCGAAGTTAATAATTTTTTAAATTCTGGTAATAATAGTTTAAGTCTGGCTCTCGCCCAGCGGGGAATCAGCTGGCAATTTAGTGTGCCAGCCTGTCCTCACTGGGGAGGAATTTTTGAGGCTGCGGTGAAGTCTGCTAAAACTCATCTCCGCCGTGTCATCGGGGAGACCGTGTTAACTTGGGAAGAGTTAGTCACGGTACTATGCCGCGTGGAGGCAGTGCTTAATTCCCGCCCTCTCTGTCCAATCTCGCCTGACCCTAACGATCTAGAAGTCTTGACGCCGGGTCACTTCTTGATCGGTCAGCCCTTAACCGCGTTGCCGGAGTATCCCTGGAAGGATGAGCGGCCCGGACGCCTGTCCCGTTTTCAGTTATTGCAGCAAATAAGTCAAGACTTCTGGAGGCGCTGGTCGGCCGAGTACTTGCATCTGTTGCAACAACGGGTAAAATGGACAGATAGGACGGAGGCCCCTCGGGAAGGGGACTTAGTATTATTAAAAGAGGCAAATTTGGCCCCCCTACTCTGGCGTAGGGGACGTATTTTAAAATTGATATCTGGTACTGATGGCACACCCCGCGTGGCGGAGATTCTGGTTTCTGGTTCCAGACTTCAGCGCGCGGTGTCCTCTCTGGCACGCCTGCCTCTTTATTAGATATACGTATTTTTCATGGTTAAAATTTTATTTAATTTTAATGCTATTTTTGGTAAAGTTTTTTTTTGGTTTGATTTCCACTTTCGGGTCAAAGTTGGGAATTTCGTTTTATTTGGGGTCCGGATACTACTAAATACTGGTTTCTAAAATTGAGCTGGAGTTCAATTGGTCGGGGGTTTTGTTCCGTATAATCGGGCAACATTATATCGGCCCGCGAAAAATCATAGCGAATCTATGGTTGACAGCCATCTGTCAAGTGACGTTGTCTCGTTTTGCCGGTACGTTCGAGCGACGCCTTGTTTTTTGATAATCTGGTGTTTTTCGGGATAAAAGCGTTAATATTGTGCGGGATTACGTTATTAACGGTAATAATTACGACTGGATTCGTGCTGGACTATTTGTGAAGTGAGCTACGGGACTGGCCCCTTCTCAACCGCTGGACCGGTTGAACTACTACTGGAACGGGAATTCGGGAGGTCGCCTCGATATCGCCTGGTTTGGTTCTTCCCACATTCCCATTTGATCCCTACCTACATTCCTGTCGTATCAAACTGGGCTTTGGACAGCGCCAGGAACAATAGGTAAGTGATTTCTTTTCGGTACTTTGTTTGCAATTAGGGGGTAAATATTAAAATCGGTATAGCTACGTAAATAATATTAATCTAGACTTGCTATGGGCCCCAAGTCGGTAATTTCTGGATAAATTACTAAACACTCATTATTCCAGATGTAAACTGGGGCAGCAGCACACAGGCGCAAATCTACAAGACGGCTCTCTCGAGCGCTCACAACCTGGCGCGCACGGGGGAGCACGTGAAGAACTACTGGCCGCAGCTGCTGGTCCTATCAGGGCGGCCGCAGTCCCGCCCCGCGCTCGTCGACCTGGGGAACCTCATCACCAAGGCCGGCTCGCTTATGATCGTTGGAGATATCTTGCAGGTTGGTGCAGGCATCTTCACTCCTACAGCTAATTATGGATGCGATTGCCGGACCTACCTGAGTAACCGCAGTCCCCATAATATCTTTGATTTGATTACGGTGACTCATTTGATAGAAGAATGCAACCGTATCTCTTTAATTAGTCTGTGACGCGATCTCTTGCAGGTTTGCTTTCAAAGAAAACACCAATTTAATTGTTATGGATGGATAGATAGACTTTACACTACCAATTTCATTGTCTCTGAATAGTTGGTTCTTATTTTCATTCTCATTCTGAATACGTTGATTCCTGAATTGACATCCCGATCGGGGACCGATTTGTTTGCCTTTCTTCCTATCAGCACTCACACGAGCCACCATAGCTCCTTCAAATACCGGACTGGTGCTTTGTGTCTCTGGCAAAAATGGTCTTTTGGTAAGGATCGTGGTGATAATGTCATCAATCTATCGAGATACTCTTAACGATATTGATGTCTGTAATATGGCATACGAAATCCAGCAGGAGTGCGTACATATTCTGTGGCTGTGGCACTGCAGTTTCACAGTACATAATGAATTAATGTGAATTGATGGTTCAATACACGCGGGGGAAGTGAACCTTGATTTGTGGAACTTAATAATATCAGCATGGCTATGCTAGTTATCGACGTCTAGCATTCCGCCTGTTCCGCAAACTCAATTAGTTTCAACGTTTTACTTTTTTGTATTGTAACTGAACTCGTAACTTCTACGTTAGCGAACTCCATCGTAAACACATCGTCACTTAAGATCAGACAAAATTCCGGTCAAGTGCAATATATAGTCGTTAAAAAACTTTTGACTTGGTTTCTGTGGTGAAAATATAAACACACTGTGAATAGATAATGATTAGCTCTTGTAATAACATAATGATGACCACCACAGGCTGCGTCCTTCCTCTTTTCATGCCAAATTCATATCTATCCAGCTAGGTGCCATTTAAAATGGCATTAGGCCTTTCCCAACGATATTTTAAATAGTAGTTTAGATAATTTAAATGCATGAGTGGAATATACGAATTACTAAATTGTTGATTGAAGACCGTGCTCTATATACTGGAAAATTTCTATTGTCAGACCAGTCAATTCATTGATTCTATATAATTTTCGGCCTTTGTTGAATTTTGAATGTATTATTGTGGGGCACGCTTAAAATTTAGTTAAGGTTAACTAAAATATGACACTACCATTGATTGCTGATTATGATTTTTTAGTTTATTGATTTTAAATGTAGATCATCATATTATCTCTGTGTCTAGATTTTGTAGTGGTGCCACTCTTTGCAGAGTGTGCCTGGTGACGTACTTACCACACCTTTTCCCAAATATTCTACCGCCAAGCAGTGACTGTGTTTTGGTTTGAAGGGCGATCTTACCAGAAAAGATAAAGACATAAATCGACTCACATCTCCGGTCGATGAGCGCATTTCAACCAGTGATTTGGCCCCTTAATATTCAAATAGTTGCATGGCCATATATTGTTTGCCATCAGACGTTTTGCTGGCTCATACTTTCACTATTTGTCAAAAAAATCTGAAAGGGAATAATTTTATCTGACAATCTGAAAATTAAATCTAAATTAAAAAAAATATATACAACTGTTGTGTTTGCATTCTAGGAAAAGATTTCGTTCCGAGAGCGTTTGACCCGCGCTCGAGCGGACGACGAGTGGCTCCGGGGACGTAAGGTGCGCGCCTTCTGCTCCCGGGTGCACGGGTTCGACTTTGAGCAGGGAGCGCGCGCGTTGATGCAAGCCTCGGGCGTGGGGAGACTGGCGCCCAACGTGTTGCTGATGGGGTATAAAGCGGACTGGACTACTGCACCTGCTTCGGACCTGGTTGCATATTTCAACGTGTTGCAGTTAGTATCCGTTTTGTTATTTTGTATCTATTAATATCTGTGTTCCACGGTTTCACATGACCATGTTAATTTAACCTTATTAGATTAGAGAGATACGTTATTTTAATAAACTGAATCGTTTTTTCAACTATCATAGATTTGAACTTGATAGCCATCTTGCCTGATGTTAAGAAACTATGCGTTCTATCATTGAGCGTGCTTAGTGCTTACCTAGACGGAACCAATTCACTCCTTACTTGATATTGTAACTAACCAAGGTTGTACTTACTGGCTTTTTATTGACTGCTTAATCCTAAAACTTGACAGCTGCAAAAATAAAAAGTCCCACGTTGGGCGCCAATATTTAACCTCACCAAATTTAACCATATTCTTTCTGGGGTCCCGCATCCTTAATATCCATGAGGCTCAGGGACTGACGTCCGAGTCAGTAATCGTCATCAAGACGAAAGCTGGGTTAAAGCTGCATGAGAGTGTCCCGCATGCGGTCGTCGCTCTGTCTCGGCATACTGGGACCTTCATCTATTACACCGATGACATCGAGCACGATAATATATGATAAGCCGCTTTGTGATACATGCGTCGGCTGCGCCACCTAGTGTCATCAGGGACTATAACTTCCAGATGGCAATAAAAGATCGTAACGTGGCGGTGATGGGGGCTCTGGGCCGGGAGACGTTTTCTTAAGATGGGAATTGTGTAATAAGCCTAACTTCGTAATTATTCTTGCCTGAGAGCATTGTAAAAGCACTGTTTTATGATAATGTATAAGATAACATAATAAGACAATTATATGTACTATTAAAAAAGGCATGGACCTTGGAGTCCGTGGAGGCCATTTATATAAATAAAAAAAAAACATATTCTTTCTATAGCGCTGCATTCGAAAGCCGCCTGGCCGTGGCTATAGTGCGCGTAGCGGGCGGCTTGGACTACGGAATGATGAGCGAGGGAGAGAGCAACACTCTCGCGGGCTCGCTCACCGCCACGTCGAGCGGCAGCGGGGAGCTGCGCGTGCGCAGTCCCGCGGGCGCCAACATCATGCACGCGGACTCCGACCTCGACATACGCACGCCAGACTCACAACCATCCAGCAGGCATAACCTTACTAGTAAGATATATTGTTTAAATTCGGAAAATATATATTTCTTTAGCCGCTATCAGTGCTTTTTAGTTGGTGAAAGTCGTGGTATTGGTTCGTATCGCCGATGTGGTAATGTCGACCGTCGGTGGCGTAGCGTGGAAACGGCAACGCAGCAGCGGAGCGAGGGTTCTACCGCCTAACTAAAACTGTCTCACCTTTGACATTGCCCTCTCTTTTCTTTTCGCTTGAAACGATAGAGACAGCAATAGCAAAGCCAAAGCCGATTTAGTTAGGTGGTAGAAGGGCGGGTCCAACACGTTAGACGATTTTTTGATGGGTGAAATCTTGTGAGTTCGCGTATACGACATCTGTAAAAACATTATTCCAGTAGCTGTACAGGTCACGTATTGGACAACATTAAAATTCTAAGTTATAAGTTTACATAAAATATATAGTTATAGTTTTGACAGTAGTCCCTATGACTGCCAATGCCCTTGACTTCGTGTAGAAAGAAACTATAAAAAAAACTTTTTCAAAAATCCCATAAAAAACTTCACAGTTTTCGGAATTTAAAGTAGGCTATGTGTTATTTATTCCATGCGATAGCTTTTTATCCCGGGAAAATAATGTTAAAGGGAATTACATCTACGAGTGAAACTGCGGGGCGCTGCTAGTTAAAGATACGTATTTGAATAAAACTGGTATTTATGTTTGCGTTTATCTTTTCAGGTTTATTGACTTTGACGACATCTCGCTCTTTCACTATATCAGAGTGCAAAGAGAAGGAGAAGGTAGTAAAAGAGAAACGCAAGAAGGACCGCAAAGCGAACGACATGCACAGACAAGTCATATACAACACCTCCAACGGCTTGGAGATATCGAAGGACCAGCTCACTCAGATGTCGATATTCCAAACAAAACAGGTTATAATACATTTTGGTTTACGAAGAACGAATTAGTTAGGTTTGCAGACGAACGTAGTGAATATGCACGTAGTTGAATTATAGCTGAGGTTAAAAAAGGGATGAGGGACAGTCTGTTTGCAGGCAATGTTTCCAGAGAAATTACATTATATTATTATATTGAAATTACATGACATAGAGCTAAATCAAATTACGAGTATATGTATCTTTAGGTGATGCGCGAAGTGCAGTGCTACGTAATTATTTGGACTCTTCAGGTTCCAATAGCTGCGTGACACTGCTGTTATGGGTAGGCGTGTTGCTTACCATCAGGCATGTTCTGCTCGTCCCGTCCCTCTATACCTACTATAAAAAAATGTCTTATTCATGAAAGCGCCCAAACCAGCCACGTAACGAATCGGTGGAAGGAGATGGGCATAGTTTGTGTTTGTGTATGAGTTCACCGGAGCTCCGCCTACGGTGAACTCACAGAGTTCGAGCATTGCACTTCAGAACGTGACGGGTGAGACTCACTTGCAGGCTATGAAAGCATCTGTGTACGGTGCGACAAAAGAAATTTCAGTCCAAAGAAAAAATGTTAGCATTATGTGGCCTCCAGTGTTGTATAGATGTTGATTTGATGTTGGTTCAGGAGTCGGGCACGGTGGACGTGTGGTGGCTGTACGACGACGGCGGGCTCACGATCCTGCTGCCGTACATCCTCTCGCAGCGCTCGGCCTGGGCGCACTGCAAGCTGAGGATCTTCGCGCTCGCCAACAGACACCACGAGATGGAACTCGAGGAGAGGAAGTAAGCGTATTTACCATTCTATCGTAATTTGTGTCGTATAACCACTGTTCTACTGAAGCGTACGTCATATAGCCACTACTATACTGTACATCATCCAACCACTTATTTAGTGTAACGTATATCATCTATCCTGTACTATACTGTACAGCACACACACTTTTTTTTTTAGTTTTATAGGTTTAAACTTAACCGCCATCTCGCCTGATGTTAAGCGACGATGCGGTCTACGATGGAGTGTGTTTACCTAGAAGAAACCGATTCGCTCTCGATTTGAAGACGCCAAGATTATAATTATCATTATACAGGAAAAACCCACTCAGGCAACTCATTCCACAGCCTAGACGTTCTTATCACAAAAGTAGAGTCAAATCTCTTCGTTCGTGTCTTTGGAATATCAACCATCTAGCTGCTACTCTAATGTAGCGTGCATTTTTGGCGGTTTAAACGTCCCTTTATTTTTCGTTAACGTTAGGTTGTTTAAACCAAGTCACCAAGTCAAGGTCAGCTTCAAGAAGATTTCATTACAACTCGATAGATCCACGCGTTTCCGAGAAAAATGACCTCGGAAAACAGGATTCCGTTTTTTACCTTTTGAGGTAACCCTGTCTTCCAATCAAGAGTGAATCAGTTTCTTATACATAAAATATGTAAGCACGTTCCAACGTAGACCGTATCGTCGTTTCACATCAGTCAAATGCTATAAATAGCTAAAAAAATTGCCAATGTGAATTCACTCAGTAGCTTTAATTTATTTCAGCATGGCGAATCTGCTGGCCAAGTTCCGTATCGACTACTCGTCGCTGACGATGGTGCAGGACATCACGGAAGCGCCGCAGCCGGAGACAAAGGCCATGTTCGATGACATCGTCAAGAAGTTCACGAGTGAAACTGCTGATCCAGGTAACTTATACTAAAAACTTAACGTTTAACCAAAAACCTTTAATTTTTACTCACGTAGTTTTTGTTCATCAATAGCATCAATATCAACGGCGAATGCATCACTCACCTTCGGTTTGCCGACGACATAGTCATTGTGGCGGAGTCGCTGGAGGACCTCGGTGCAATGCTCAGGGACCTCAGTAGAGTATCCCAACAGGTTGGTTTGAGGATGAACATGGACAAGACGAAGGTCATGTCAAATGTGCATGTCTCACCTGTACCGGTTATTGTTGGGAATACCACACTCGAAGTTGTTGACGAATACGTCTACCTGGGTCAAAAGATCCAATTAGGTAGATCCAACTTCGACAAAGAGGTCCAGCGAAGGATCCAACTCGGATGGGCAGCGTTCGGGAAACTTCGACACATCTTTGAGTCCAAAATACCCCAATGCCTAAAGACAAAAGTCTTTAACCAGTGCGTGTTGCCAGTGATGGCTTATGGAACTGAGACGTGGTCCTTAACTGTGGGCCTCATAACAAAGCTCAAAGTCACACAGCGAGCTATGGAGAGAGCTATGCTCGGAGTCTCTTTGCGCGACAGAATCCGTAATGAAGATATTCGCAAAAGAACTAAAGTGGCCGACATAGCTCAACGAGTAAGCAAGCTGAAGTGGCAATGGGCAGGCCACATCGCTCGAAGAACTGACAACCGATGGGGAAGAAAGGTTCTCGAGTGGCGACCACGAACCGGAAGACGCAGTGTTGGACGGCCTCCCACTAGATGGACAGATGACCTCACAAAGGTCGCTGGAAACCGCTGGTTGCAGGTTGCGCGGGACCGTTCGTTGTGGAAATCTAGGGGGGAGGCCTTTGTTCAGCAGTGGACGTCTTGCGGCTGATGATGATGATGATGATGATGATGAGTTTTTGTTAATAAAATCTTCTTTAGCAGCTTTGAGCACTTTTTGCAAGGCAAAATCTTATGGTGTAGCTGATGTCTTCAGCACTGTTGTTCTGGCCACTAGGCCAGCTTAAAAAGTATAGCGAGACTCCAAATTAGTATAATTTAGACCTTCTTGATAAACTAGAATGAGTTGCTCAGTACATAAAATAGGTACAGTGCCATATATATAAAATGGCGTATAGTTCCATATCTATCTATATAAATAAAAATCAACGCCACTTTTCGCTGTAAGTGAACTCGTCCTAAGCGGCTGGACCGATTTCAATTAATTTTTTTTCATACGTTTGGGTAGGGCCTTGGATGGTTTAGATTCACAAATCAGCCCGGCAGATGGCGCTGTAGTTGGTATCTAGGTTATTATCCGATCGAAGCCGAAACTGGCAGCTAGTAATGTATATAATTGCGAAGATTCTGAAGTTCACCAAAAATTGTTAGAAAAACCATTTAATACGTCCACTCAGAATATTTTTCTATAGTGTGTGTAACTACCAAAAGCACGCGTTGATTGGTTTGACCCGATGCAGAGTCCCGCATCAGCGAGACCGAGCTGGCGACGCTGGCGGAGAAGACGAACCGGCAGCTGCGGCTCCGGGAACTGCTGCTGGCCAACTCCACGGGGGCGCGCCTCGTCGTCATGTCGCTGCCCATGCCCAGGAAGGTAAGAGACACCTACTTATTTAACTTGGATTGGATTTGTTTATTCCATTGATAGTACCTGGGTCACCGAGCTTTGCTCGGTTTAGTATTTTCTTTAAAAAAATAATACTTGAAAAAAAAAGAGAAGCCGTCTGGATTCGAACCCGCAGCTATTAATTCGTGACCGCCACGAACGCCTGACTTGCCGTCTGAGCCAATTATGCTGTCGCGTCACGCGGCGAAATTTACCTTCAGTGTGACCCTTTAAGGTGACAGCTTTTCATTGACTAAAAACGCGCATAATATGCGTTTTTTTGAATGAAACCTAGTTAGATCGATTTATCGTCCCCGAAACCCCCTGCATACATAATTTCATGAAAATCGTTTGAGCCGTTTCCGAGATTCAGATTATATATATATATATATATATATACAAGAATTGCTCGTTTAAAGGTATAAGATAGTGGCCGGCAAACAAGTTGACCCAAAATTGACGTGGAAGGGGAAAGTTCGCGCATGTACTCTTTCACCAAAGACACCTTAAAAATTAACGTTTCTGCGCAGCCATGCGTAGCTAACTTCATTGGGTCAACTTGTTTGCCGGCACCTATAGCTACTAATATTATAAAACTTAACAGGATTTTTTTTGGATAGCTAATCTTAGGAACCTATTTCAAAAATCCTTTCACCGTTGGATATTTACGTAATCCTTCAGTGCTATAGTCTATATATTATGTACGACGCCTACCACGGGCGTTTATATATTATGTTTTCGCATAAAATTGACATTCTATATTTATACATTTCGAAGACGATAGCCCTAGACATGGCTCACATGGGATGGGATGACAAACGTGACGCTTGAGTTCAATTCACAGCCCACGGAAAATCTGTATGTGATGCGGCAAAAGGAGTTTTCACTTCAAAAATCTTTTGTCTATACAGGGGTCAGTGTCAGCGCCGCTGTACATGGCGTGGCTGGAGATGATGAGCCGCGATCTGCCGCCCATGCTGTTCGTGCGCGGGAACCACACCTCGGTGCTGACCTTCTACTCCTAGGAACCAAGAGCTATGCTGACTTTCTATTCCTAAGAACCAACATGCTGACCTTCTACTGCTAGGAACCATCAGCTGTGCTGACTTTCTCCTACCAGGAACTAGCAGCTGTGCTGACTTTCTCCTACCAGGAACCAACACCATGCTAACGTCGTATTCTTAGGAATCATATCGTCTTAGAAATATGTATTCTGACCTTGTTTTAAAGAACTATATACTATATATACTCTCATGAACCAATCTTTATTCTGATCTACTACTTCTGAGAACTAGACATTTATTCTGACATTGTAATTTTTATTCATTTATTTTAAATTGCCTTCTTTCTGCCTTGCCTGATTTTTATAGGCCTAGGACGTCTATACCGACATATTTTATACTTCAGTACAAATATATCTATTTCTAAAAACCATGGTCAACATCACTTTCAGACATACCTATCCTACTGTGACGATGAACGATGAAGGGAAGCTTGATGTTAGGAACAGCTCTTTTGTATGCATTTTTAAACAGAAAATATGATGTAGATAATTATGTAGTTAGTTCCAAAGATATTTTTAGAGTAATTACTTTTTTTCTGCAAACCTGTTTGTCATCATAGAGCAAGATGCAAGCTCAAAAGAAAATGGACACGTTGAATAGTTTTAGTTGACTAAAAAAGAAAAAAAAATTACCTAAAAATGGCGCCGAATTACTCTTGACAAACACAATGTTACGATTGCAAATTTTTTTTAAATGTAGCACAACCTAATTACATATTAAGTACCTACTTGTTGTAATAATTAAGTACACAAAAATAAGTTAAACTTATGCTAAAATTAAATAATATTTTCAAGTTACGATTTAACTTAGTTTTAAGCAACCACTTACGTAATTGTGAAATTATTAAAATATTTATGTAGTAGATACTATCAAAACACTGTTGAGCACCCGGAAAAAGAAGTATTATATAGGAAACATATAAGTAGCCTCATTCAGGCAGTACTTAAGCAGTACTTAATAACCAAATTATTGTTAAATCACAACAATATAGTAAAACAAATTTATTTACCATATTATTAATACTTTTATTTATTTACATTATTATAAATGTGCTTAGAGATATTTTTTAAATTCGCTACACATAAATGTAAATTGAATATAAATATAAATTAACGATTAAAATTTCGTTGTTCAATTTGTCGACCTATTTTACTGGAAAAGGACGACAGGAATTGATTTGATTTTCACAAAACTGTTGATAATAATATATCGATTACTAATAGTTTAAGATATAATAATTTTATATTTTAAGACAATCTTTATCTAGTGAGAATAATAAATAAAAATAAATTATACATGTTTAACATCGAGTTTTAAATCTAAGACACATAGGTAAGTTAGGGCCTAAGAACAATGTAGGTAAAAGTTAGGACTAGCAACACTAAGCAAATAATGTACTTATGACCATGCTTGAGATTTAATGTGCTATGATGAAGTATATAGGTAATACACTATATTGACACACCAAAGAAAAGGATACACAGAAAGAATTAAGTATTTCTAGATTAAATAGATATAGTACATTTAGGGTAGTTGTAAGAAGAATTTAATTTATCAGTGCTCGTGTTATGTAGTTAAGTTACTTGTTACTATAAATAGATAAGATAGAATTGAACAAATATCGTAAATATGCCTACGTGTTTCGTGTGATATTTATATTTTAACTATGATTTTTGTTTTTACACATTGGACATTATAATAGTATTTTGCATTGATATTATGTAGTAGTAAATGTGTGTATAACCACGGTAACGACAGACATCTGTACTAAACCAATCTAGATCATTTCACAATGGTATTGAATACTTTTTCCCACTATGTTACAACAAAGAATGTTTTAAAAAGAGGTACTTACCTTGAAGCACTCCTCCGGGTCGACATTGCATCGTGTTTGATGTTGCAGATGCTTCTATAAGTGGCGGTTACCACTTACCATCAGGTGGGCTGTCTTGAGTCTCACAAAAAAATAGGTATCTTCTAGGTCAATGAGAATCACCTTCGACCACACCGCGACTTAGCGACTTACCATCAGGCGAGATGCTTGTCAAACGCTATATAAATACTAAAAAATAACCGACATTAGGACAGATGTTCATCGTAACCCTGTATTATAAAATATGTTTATATTTATACTGAACAAACTTTAACATGGTAAAGAGAGAGAAACTGTATAAATTAATAAAAATATCAATGCCGAATTATTCCGAAATAAATGTTGTTATACAATCATAGAGCAACGAGTTTCATTTTTACCGCCTATTAATTTCTTTTAAATGTTGTACTTTTCTTATAGCAGAACTTTTAGACCTTGTGTCTAATTTTTGTAGTTTTTTTATATTACAGAGTGATATACGCCTGATGGTAAGCAACATGCTTGCCGATAACAGTACGGTGCCACTCAGTTATTTGAATATCTGGAGTTAAAATCACTGGCCAGCACTGTATTGCGCTCGTCATTCGAAGATATAAGATGTATTATTTATTTTTATAATTCATCTTAGGTATATCCTGTAATTTCTTTAGAAACATTCGTCGAAACTGAATACAATAATGTCTACACATTGCTAAGTTTATAGCGAAAAAGATATGTGATTAATAATGATTACGAAAACAAATAAATAAGATTAAAAAAAATATTGGCACTCCTATGAGTGCCTATGCACTGCCGATAGAAGCCTTACTTTGGAAACTACGCGCATGAAACCGGAGAGCGTGGCCATGAGCATGGACACGGGCATTGAGCCATATAGTCACATAAGATCATTTCTTATGTGACGATAGATCCGAAGATTTCTTATCATTCCCGAGCGTGACGCTAGAATTCAATTCACAGCCCACGAAAAATAAATCTGTGGCGCGCCAAAAGAAGTTTTCACTTCATAAATATTAATTTAACATAATACCAACATAATATTTTCAGCTAAAACTCAAAAAGTACCACCAAAACAAACGAATTTCATCAAAACTGTTAGTCCATCGCGAATAAACTTTAAAAATTAAAATAGGTAATCTTATGGGACGAAATGACCCAAAACGCAAAATGTTTTTAAGATCATCCGATCTCAAAGGGCAGGTTTGTGTTGTGTTGTGTTGTTCTTAAATGTCGTTATCAGTTCAGAACTTTTATCAGTCAAGATTAAATGTCAAATGTCATCTCATCTGTACGATTTCTTTCAATTTCTCACATTATCAAAGACGGGCTAAATTTTAAACTCCAAAGGTTATAAGATAATAAGTAAAAGTAGATAGGTAATTGTTAGGTACTCCATTAAACAAGTATTTTTAGTCTGGAACCTGGACCAGATTATCTGCAAAGTTTCTTCCCGTCATTGAGGTTCCTGAAAGAAAGCTATTGTTAACTTGTGTATATTTTCCTGATTCGCAATGACTCCAAGCATTGGGAGGGGGAGCATCGCTCGGCAACCGAAAGGTAACTGACTAACCGATAACCATAATCTAGTTAGTAATTTAAAAACGACTGGCACTGTATCACATCTTTGCCAGTTATTCTACCGCCAACCTGTAATGTGCAAACATCACTGTGTTCCGGTTTGAAAGGCAATGTTTCCAGAGAAATTACATGGCATAGAGCTTAAATCTTTGGGTGACGAGCGCAGTACAGTCAGGGCCGGCCTTAGCCATCTAGGCGCCCCGGGCGAGCCATGCCTCAGGCGCCCTTTTAGGTATATTTTTAACCCCCGAACCAAAAAGAGGGGTGTTATAAGTTTGACGTTGATGTCTGTCTGTAAAGAGGTATTTAAACGGACGTACTAAAGGACTACACTACACTGGACGCTCTAAAGGTACCTACATATTATCTATCTAAATTTACGAGATAAGTCAATAAAAGTTCATATGCTGAGTCCAGTTTTCCTTTAAATCGTTAAAATAGCTTTTCAAATTAAACGCTCTTGTAGTATCCGGCGCCCCGGGCAACCGACCCAGTCGCCCCACCCTAAAGCCGGCACTGAGTGCAGTGCTAGGTAACGATTTGGTGCTTGGCAGCTTGACACAGTGCTGTTATGAGCATGCGTGTTGCTTACCATCAGGCACATGTCCTGCTCGTCTCGTCCCTCTACATTGTAAAAAAAAACTAATGCACTTAGCGACAACATTTCAGTGACATTAGAATCGTCACCTAAAGCCACTACCAGGTCGCAAAACATGAATAAGTACACGAATCATTTACGTACCTACCTAAAATAAAATAATGAACGCAGGATAAAGAAGGAAACCATTCTAAATCTAATGAAGACAGAGGAATGTTAGGCAGTTATTTCAATTGCGTAATACTTACTTAAATAATGAGAGTCACTGACTCAAATGGCGCTGGGGGGACACGTGGTAGACGTGGTGATGGCAGGTAGAGTAGATCTCTGACACAGAGAGAGAGAGGTCGTTGATAAACGTTCCATCGGCAGACTACCAGCCAGATGGGTCGAGGACATCAGATCCATCGCTGGGATTACTCAGATCAGATCGGCTTAGGATGAAAAACAATCGCATTGTGCAGGGAGCACAACATACATAAACAGCCCGCTAGATGTTCCCACTGCTGGGACTCGGGGCCTTCTCTTGCAAGGAGAGAGTCGGGAGTCGCCGTTCTCCCGACCAGACGAGCCGTAACTTACAGCGGGGAGAACGGCGCACCATATTTCCGGCACCCATGTCCCGCCGCAGTCTTTTCTCTACTGCCGCGATGGCCATCACCAAGCATCGCGGGTCGTCTCAGCCGCTCCAGCGCTGCCTAAGCCCTAAGCCGCACAGCCCCCTTCTCGCCGCATCACCGTCGGCTTGGATCTCAAAGCTCTGGAGAGCCGCCCTCCATCCTACTGGAACGACCTCGGACTATTACGCAGCCGAGTAGAACTATCAGCGAAGTAACGTTCCAAGTTATTCAAGTTAGCTCCTCCAACGAACTTATACACGCGACCCTCGAGACAACAAGGTTAGGGATCGGAAACCAAGAACCCACTAGGGACAGGAAAGTTGTTTTCTGAGGCCTTGTGTAGGTCTCCGAGCCTTGCACCTCACGCAACCCGAGACGCGTCTCTGACACGAACATATTGGACCATGAACATTTTTTAAGTGAACACATATTTTGGCGCGTCACAGTCTGTGACTCATAGACAGATCGTGGGCTGTGAATTGAATTTTAGCGTCACGCTCGGGAATGATAAGAAATGTTCGGTTAAACTTGGGATCATTGGCATGCTGATGGCCGCGCCCTGTAGTTTCACACGCATAGTTTCCAAAGTAAGTTATCACATTCCGATTTATACGTTTTCACTTCTATTGGCAGTTCTGCCAATGACTGCCAAATCTATTCTAATACTACCAGCCCGTTCCAGCTTCGCTAGAATATTGTGATATGAAGATTGTTAATCGAAATAAAAACTATTTTATCTTTCAAGTTGGATCAAACTACACACGCTGTGTAAATTTGGTTACAATCGGTTAAGTAGTTTAGAAGTCCATCGCGGACAAACAACGTGAAGCGTAATTTATAAATATTTTTGGGGCGTACGTTATTATGTAGTGTGAGTCTGTGAGTTACCGCTATATTAAGATTATAAAGCTGAAGAGGTTTATTGTTTGAACGCGCTAATCTCAGGAACTACAGGACCAATTTAAAAATTCTTTGACCGTTGGATATGTACGTGATCTCTGATTGTTATATATAATGTATCACGGGCGAACCCGGGCGATTTTACATAATAAAATACAGACGTGATAATTTCATATTAAGTAAAAGTTACTCGGTGATGATGTAGACTCTAACCAGTGCATCATCACTCGTTCAAGGTCGCGCGGTTTTAGCCTACAGCTAGACCGTCTCTCCCAGGGGACAAGTGCCAGTCGGTTGTCGGACGCACGGCTGAGCGCTCACGTTTCCCACGCATATTGTTATTAGATATGTCGACAACCCTCCGCGCTAGACAGCGACAGAGTTACGCGTTAGAAAGAGCGCAAATGTTTATTTGAAAATCGCGACAGGTATTGCGAGCTGAATTGAACTTTGTTGTGTCCCAGCAAGAGTCGCTATTTATATAATTGTTTTCGGTAAGTGAGGCTTCTGTACTAATATTTATTCTGTGCTCTAGCTTTCTAGTGAATCGGTTTTTAAAATCGGTCTAGTAGTTTTTGAATTTAAATAATTAAAAAAAGACAAATATCTGTTTATGTGATATGTTATTATTATTGTGTATATTATATTATTGTGATATGTTTTTTATAGCATGGAGTAACGGGACGAGCAGGACACGAATCTGATGGTAAGCAATACGCTTGCCCGTAACAGCACAGTGTCGCACAGCTATTGGAACATGAAGAGTTCAAATTATTATCTTGCACTGCACTGCGCTCGACCCAGAGGCTTAAGATGAAATATATCTATGACCTATAATTTCACTGGAAACATTGCCCTTCAAACCGGAAAACAGTGCAATTTGCACATTACTGTATGGCGGTAGAATAACTGGCAAAGGAGTGGTAACTTCCTCAGCCGGTCTCTGCAAAAAGTCCTACCACTACAAAAAGTAGAGATAGTGTTAGTAGGTACCTTGTTACCCACGGCGGTAGATCCAAGTGTGAAGATATGTAGTTATGCTGTGATGCATCAATGCTAAGTCAGTACGTCGGTGGTGCACATGCAACAACCACGTTGCTACGCGTTATCAATCCTTTTTCAATCAATTTGTTAATTATACGTAGTAATCAAAGATTAATATTTTTTCTGTGCATTTCAATAAATGTAATGAGACATTTTTTTGAGTGCGTGATGGATGTTCAACTTCTTAGCGAATGCAGGCAAACAGGTGAATCGATTTCATTTATATTATCTCGTTGACTTTCCAAAATTTGGTAAACATATCAGTTTTCTACGCTGAATGAAATAAAATCGAATTATGATGAAATTAATTGAATTGATACCGATCCTTCATCTAATCGTCTGCTTTAGCGAATTGTTTAAACTAATATAATTTATAATGTTGTCAGAAATATATTTTTAAAGAAAAACGTTCAAAGCCTCCTGAACTCCCGTAGAGCATTTCGGGGTCTTTTTCAAAGGGAACGCTCATACCTCAGGCATTAATGTCGCACAATGGCCCATTTGAGAGGCTAAGTGCGGAAAAGCCCCCGTCTAACTAACCTCACACATTAGTTACCTACGTCCCACTTAGCTGTTACACGTCTAATGTTTTCGACGAATTATTACTGCGTTTTCTTTTTTTATTCGATTATTCGGATGGGTATGCTTCGGGAATTTCCATTCCTATTCAATTATCATTCGGGAGTGGTCTAACATGCCTGTCACATAACAGCACAGGAACATGAAGAGGTCAAATCATTACCTAGCACTACACTGCGCTCGTCACCCATCTAGAGACTATCTAGAGAGATCTAAGATGTTGTATCTCTAAGAATCTTTATCAGAAAATACTAGTATGTAAATATTTCACTGACATTCACATCAATATTGATGTAAACTTACTCCAGAAATACTTATTCATTATCTATTATTAATGATATAAAGTTACAGGTCGCGTACAAATAGCCGAGACCATGTTTTCTTCGGCATTGGAAAAAGAGGCAAGTTACAATATATATTTCTCGTTTCTCTAGTTTGACACTCTATTATTTTATCATTACCTCCTTCTCGCTTGATCGTTAGCGACGATGCGGTCTAAGACAGAACGCATTTATCTAAAACAGATCAATGCTCTCTACTTATAGACACCGTAATTTTTTTAGTTTTATCGATCGAGGAATTTTCATTCGAGAAAAACATTCCACTGTTAATATGTTCGATTCATGACCAGCGCGTCAAACCTCTACTTCTGTTCATTTTCTTCATTCTGCTAATCGTTTTCTGTCTATTTATCGTTACTCTAAACTGCCTATTTGATAATAATTTGTACCATTTTTTGTGTAGCGCCTGCAAAAGGCATTGGTTCGCGAGACAGGTGGTCATGTAGACCCGACCCCAGAACTCACTACATACGGAATCAAGCTAGGATGGATTCAGGTAATTTATTTGTACTTATCATAATATAACGCTTTCGAGTACTAGACTCACGTGGTACTTAGCAAGTGTGGTATTATGGCCGTAACTCTAGGTAGTTTTAGGTAAAAATATAGTTTAGGAGATATATCGAAGAAAAAACATCTTTCAACACATCAGCTAACTCGCACTGGGTCAATGAGGTATTGACTCTTTAAGTGACTTCCAAAAAGGAGGAGTTTATCAATTCGGGTGTACGTTTATGTTACGACTAGCGGCCCGCTCCGGCTTCGCTCGAATAATACCTAACCTAGATATCAACTGCAGCGCCATCTGCCGGGCTGATTTGTGAATATAAACCTTCCAGGGTCCTATACCAAAAAAAAATCATTCAAATCGGTCCAGCCGTTTAGGAGGAGTTCAATAACAACGAAAAGTGGCATTGATTTTTATATATATAGATATAGCGCCGTCAATTGTGAATCGATTTTGATACAGCTTTCTTTTGTTTGGTAGATCATAGTTCAGAAGTGGTCCCATATGAATTTTATCGAAATCAGTGTAGCGGTTATAGAAATATTAACAAAAAAACTAAAATTTGCTTTCACATAGACGACATAGTGATAGATTCTTATGAAATTTGGTCGAGTCTCTGAAATTTACTTTAAATTGAAATCGGTTTATGTTTTTTTTTTATGAAAATAGATTATGTTATTTGACTGTCGTCTTGGATCGAATAGTGATCTATTTAAAGTTTCCGATGCGCAGGGAGTGCTGGTACCATGTCTGCTGAACATCTGGAGCGTGATGCTGTTCCTGCGCATCTCGTGGATCGTGGCGCAGGCCGGCATCATGTTCACTGTGCTCGTCATCCTCACGTCGAGCGTGGTCTGCCTTATCACCACCATGTCGCTCTCCGCCATCTGCACCAACGGCGAGCTCGAAGGAGGTGATCAGATCATCTTTGTTGTCAACGTCATCGAAAATTCATAGAAGCAGGTTGGGTATTAAAAAGCCAGGAGGCCGGTATTGGGAGCTTATTCAACGGTCCCTAAGTGGGAGACTCGAACTGATGTTAGCTTTTCTCGTGACCAGTGGTCTGGGGGAAGATGGTTGGACAAAATTGTTTTCGAATTAGTTCGGTTAAATGCGTTAATTACATACACAGACAGATCAAAGCAAAACAGTAGAGGCGAGATTTTTCAATTTGTGTGGTTACTTAAATCTTAAAGAATCTAAAGATTGGAAACTCTATCTTACTACAATAGTGCAGATAGTGAAGTCACATACTGTAATAGATAGATACGTTGAATGCTAACCATCGCGCTGTCCATCGGGATTATTAAAAATAATCTTGAAAAAAAAACCTCAATCCTCAGACAACGCCCGATCGCAAGTACTAGGTAACGCGAAACTATAGTGACCTAGTAATTAGACAGTGTGATTCACAATCGTGAGGTCGAAGATTAGAATCGCACCTGTACAGTCCGCGAGGTATAAGCTGAGCTTTGCATTTGTGTGAGTGTACATTCACGTACACGCACTTCACCTCTTGTACAGACTGCAGCGTGACGTGTTTAATATTATTTTGTTTTTGTTTGATATAAGTGTTAGTAAAATGGATGCCAATACAAATAAGCGCAAAATACGGAAACCATTAAATAGCCAAGTAAAAGAAATTTTGTGTAATTTAAATAGCTATTTTAAAGACATGAACGATAAAGACATGTCAAGTGTGACTACATCAGCCCAATTGGTATCGACATCGACAGGAATTCCACTGTCAACTGTTAAAAGAGTCTTATTGGAAGGTAAACGTGTTTTGAAAGATGGAACCAAATTCAAATCTCCGAAAAAGACCAGATGCAGGAAAAATATAATAATCATTGATGATTTTGATAAAGCAGTAATCCGTAGAACAATTCATAATTTTCACATTACTGACAAAGAGGTGCCAACAATGAAAAAAATTCATGAAAAATTAAAGGCTGACATTAACTATCCAGGATCAATATGGTCATTGCGAAAAGAAGTATCTCTTTTAGGATTCAAATGGTCAAGGACAGAGAATAACAGAATTTTTTTAATGGAAAAGCATGAGATCCGTCACCTACGTACTACGTATAACTTATTTACTTAAAATTTCCGAATACCGTATTCAGGGCAGGCCTATCGTTTATACCGATGAAACATATATTGACACCACTCACACTTCATCAAAATCATATTCAGATGGCAGCACTTCTGGTTTGAAGAAACCTATTTCTAAAGGAAATCGATTGATAATCGTTCATGCCGGCGGCGAGGACGGTTTCATACCAAATGCGCTGCTGATGTTTAAAGCTAATCAAAAAAGTGGTGATTATCATAACAATATGAATACAGAAAACTATACAAAATGGTTACAAACGCAATTAATTCCCAATTTGAAGCCCAATAGCGTTATTGTAGTTGACAACGCATCTTACCACAATTCGTTAAAAAATCCCGCTCCCAACTCAAATAGTCGTAAACAAGATATGATTGACTGGCTCAAGTTACGCAATATCAATCACTCAATATCCATGCTTAAACCACAACTTTATCAATTGATACTGCATAATAAACAACGATTTATTGAATATAAAATTGACACCTTATTAAGAGAACATGGTCACAGCGTCCTTCGTCTACCACCCTATCACCCAGATTTCAATCCGATTGAAAATATATGGGCAATGATAAAAGGATACGTCGCGAAAAAAAACGTGTCAATGAATATGGATACAATAATGAGGTTAGCAAATGAAAAAATTGAAAGTATCACTGTACAGGACTGGAAAAATGTTTGTGACCATGCAATAAAAGAAGAAAAAAGTTTCATGGATACGACGCCGTTATTGACAATATAACGGAAAGATTCATTATTAAAACAAACGACACATCAGACGAGAGTGAAAATGATAACGAGAGTGATAAAGAAAGTGACTATGGTGCAATGTCTGGTGTAGAAGATGTGTAGTTATTTTGTTGTCTGACTGTACTTTTGGTGATCACTCACACTAATGCAAAGCTCAGCTTATACCTCGCGGACTGTACCTTCCTCTGTAATGGTGAAGGAAAACACCGGCAGGAAATTTGCATGTACAATCTTCCGGAACCGGCACCTTCCGAGGTCGACATTCGCCAACCAGCAATGAGCCAATGTAGCGAATTATGGGCTTGGCGGGCGTGAGGCATAGGTATCGTTCAGGCTTATTAGTAAAACATGTTTACTTTCAGTAAGTGTACGTGTTTCCAGGTGGTGTATATTATTTGGTATCAAGGTCCTTGGGTGCCGAGCTCGGCGCATCAGTGGGCATCATATTCGCGTTTGCGAACGCGGTCGCTGCTAGTATGAACACCATCGGGTTCTGTGACTCCCTGAACGAACTACTCCAGTCTCATGGCACGAAGATTATTGACAACGGGATGAATGATACCAGGATCATTGGTTCAATAGCTCTATTGGTTATGTGTGTCATCTGCGCCATTGGCATGGATTGGGAGTCTAAAACACAGGTGCGATTCCAAAATTATTTTACGAAAATGGATACGATAAGTAGTTTTTGTAGAGATAGGCAGTTGTCCCACCGCCGACGAGAAAACAAGTAACTATCGACTACTTTCTCGCTCAAGAAAGGTACAATAGATTTACATTCCGTGTAAATAAAAAAGATGCATATACAAATAGTTGACCCCTGACTGTTCACACTGCCGGCGAGCACTCGCTTCACTAGTTTGTCGCTGAGCGACAAGATCTATGAAAGATAACACTCGCTCAGCGATAGGTACTCGCTAAGCGGTTAGAACGCGCCGAGAGAGCAACCAGTAAGATGCCAGTGATGCGTGTAATCGCTCGCCTCACTCGCACACTCGCTTATACCCGAGCTACACAACTATCGGAACTACGCATTCGCTCCCCGCGGCTCGCCAACTGGTTTCTAATTCTAGCTCTACTCACTACACGTTCATCGTCGCCGGTGAGACAACTGCCATGTAATCTTAAAAGGTGACACAAGATTTATCCTTATAAGAAGTCAGTCGACATCAGTATGAGACTAAACAATCAATTAACTAATCAATCAACTGCTTTGCAAACTTGCATGGTAAAAATAATAATTAGTTAGACTCAGATACATATGCCTCAAATGATAAGTCGGCTGACATCAGATTATTATCAAAAATATTAAATTAGCTCTACATACCCGCTACAAGCCAGCATGTGCTAGATCCTCCCCACTAGGGCCGTAGGGTAAGCCCTCCTGGGATGCCAGGCTGTTATCTTCTCTAGGGTAGAGAAGATACCCTATACCAGGGGTCAGCAACGCGCGGATTTACCTCCTTGCGGCCCGTGACGACTTTATTAAATGAGATTTAAGAATTGTAATAAATTATTCCCGTCACAAAAATATTCTATAGTTTTTTTTTCAAAGGTCTGGTACTTGAGAGCGAATAATATAATAACATAACAGTGAGAAGGGGGGGGGGTGTAAATTAATTTATAAACTTTTAGAAGTGCGACTTGTATTTCTAACAAAAATAACATTCTATTTCAGAATTTTCTAATAACCGTAATAGTCCTAGCAATCGGTAACTATATCATTGGAGTCGCTATGGGACCGCGTACTAGCCAGCAAATAGCAAGAGGCTTCGTTGGAGTCAGTTGTAAGTTCCATTTTAATTTAATATCTACATTCTATATCTATATTGGTCGATAATTGATCTATGGTACCTATCATTATATACCTGAAAAGATATATATTATTTAGATATGGATACTTACTTTTTACTACAAAAATGCACCATCCTACTGTTTGAGACTAGTTCTCATTTTTACAATTCTCATCGTCACCTTCCTGGAAAATTTTAATTACCATTTATTTGAATTGGTTTTCTAAACATACATAAAGCATTCAATTAAAAGTAATATTTTCGATTCAGTAAGTTAAATTGTGAGTCTTGTTAGAAAAAACAACGTTTTGAATTTTTTGTTCCCACGTAAGTGACGTTATTTGATTGACTTTGCAGGATTTTTTTAAATATTAATATTTAGGTAAGTATGAACTATTTGAGAGTTTATATATTCATTAGACAGTAAATGATTAAGAAAAAACTAATGTCAAGGACATATACACATAAATCACAGTGTTTAACCTTTTTTTAAATCTGATCGAAAATCACCTTCATGGGCAAAACGCCACGAAGGTGATGCCACGTAGGTGACGAAAAGATTCCTTTTTTACCCGACTGCGCGGCGCAAAGGAGTGGTAATGTGTTTAACAGTCTATGTATGTATGTATGTATGTTCCTTTGAAGCAATATACAGACCAAACGCCTGGGCCGATTTTTATGATTCACACGTCAATCGATTCCTCTTAGTCTGGCAAGTGACACTAAAGACATGACATTAGTGTAAATCCAATATGGCGGCTACCGGACGCCAAATTGTCCAAATTAAAAAAGTGAAAGTTACCAAACTATGTCAAGAGGGATATCGTTGAATAGGTATTTAAAAATATTTTTTAGCTTTCTCTCAATGTTTTTCGATTTGGCTGCCCGTTTAGGATATGTATCGATTTAAAGTTGCGTAACAACTATTCTCACATCTATAGGTTTTTAGGTAGCAGAAAACTTCGTATTTAACTGACTGAACGTGTGAATATGGACTGACATTGTATACTAAAGTATCTAGTAGGTATATTGGACTACCTTTTTTTCGGACGTGCAGGAAATGTATTTACGCATACCCTACCGGAAGACACGGCCGGTTATGTTGCACTCTTTACCATGTATGGATATGGTGCCCTTATCTACTAAAATCTCCATGGGGTTTCAACTCTGCCGCTGATGGTGGGAATACGGAACCGCCCTCGGATTGCTCCGCCTCGGTCGCTCATCTCCAACTTCAAACGATTTAGTGCTCAACTTCAGTCGAAAACACACAATTATATGAATTACATGCAGTAGAAAAACCTACATATTATTTCAGTAGAATCTAAGACATTTGGTCAAAAACCAAAAGATGCATATTATGTTGAGCATAATAACATTCACAACATTGTTCATAACTAAAAAGTATAAAATAAAGAAATATAATTTAAAAACTAAAAAACCCGACTGCGTAAATAGTGAACCAAACGTATTACGTATTAAAACAACTGAAAAGAATAAAACAAGCACTTAGATATCTGGTGGTCTAGAATTCTATAATATGTTATTGAATTAATACTATTGAATTTAAAAAATATATTCTATTAAATGAACATTACAACTGAACAGTCGGGATCCATTGATATATTTATGGAGATTGTGTGTCGAATAATAATGGATCCCGACTCAGTTCAGTTGTAATGTTCATTTATTACGAGTAGAATATATTTTTTAAATTGAATAGTATTAATTCAATAACATATTATAGAATTCTAGACCACCAGATATCTAAGTGCTTGTTTTATTCTTTTCAGTTGTTTTAATACGTAAATACGTAGATTGGTTCACTATTTACGCAGTCGGGTTTTTGAGTTTTTAAATTATATTTCTTTATTTTAATTCTGGCGAAGTTTAGGTGTTATGTTTTAAATTAAATACATACGATACTTACACACGATCATCCGAATAGAATTTGTGATTGGTTGGCGTAACTGGGTTCAATAATCAGCTGTTTTTGATACAAATCTAAAGTAACCAAAATCGTGTGGCCGTCACATTTTGTTTTTAACTTCAAAATAAGTAGTTTTTACAACTGCAATTGTACTGTTGCCTACTGTACCTACTACACTACACTACTACAGTTTATATATAGTCTTATGGTTGTTTATAACTATGAAAACTAACGCAGTTGTTATAAATTTAAAATTGGTAAATTGGTAACGTGTGAAATAGTCGGCTGAATCTGCAAAGTTTCAACCGCATTTCGCGGCCTCTTTTTCGCAGGAAAATCACGAGAACGGGAACTAAGCGGGTAAAGCCGCGAGACACTGTTAATCCTATATATAATTTATAATTCACTCATTTATTGATCTGATTAATTTTAAAGTTTAAACAATAATATAAAAAATATAAACAAACTTAAAACTAGGGCACCACCAGCAGCGGGTCAGGGCCCAAATATTATATACAATAGAAACGTTTGCATTTTATGCATCACTGTATTGCGAGTAGTTCCCATTATTTTACCGGGATAAAAAACAGCCTACGTATCATCCCTGACTGTAATATGTATATATATATATATATATATATATATATATATATATATATATATATATATATATATAAGCAGATCAATAAATGAGTGAATTATAAAAAATAAAAAAAGTTTGGATGTTTAGATGTTTGAATATTTGTTGCTCTATTACGTCAGAATGCCTCAACCGATCGGATTAAAATTGTGAATAGAGATAGATTACATATTACAGTCAGGGATGATACGTAGGCTGTTTTTTATCCCGGTAAAATAATGGGAACTACTCGCAATACAGTGATGCATAAAATGCAAACGTTTCTATTGGAATTGTTTGTTTTTTTGTAATATCTGGTTATTTTGTAGTAGAAACGGCAAAGAAGAACTGGCTCCAAGATTACAGGGTGACTGAAGGCGTAAAGTACAACTTGTTTAGCATCTTCGCCATGTACTTTCCCGCGGTGACCGGGGTTCAAGCTGGTGCTAACATATGTGGAGATCTGAGGGTCAGTATCTATAAATACAAACGTTGTAACGTGCGTATTTCTTCAAATATTTGACCAGTCAATATTATAACAAACAATATGGACCAAAAATTGTTTGACACAGTGTATGAAACCATGACAAAAAATGTATATTCCTCATAAATCGAGTGGAAAAGTAGTATTCACTAAATCCTACTATTATAAATTACAATATTTGTTGCTCAATTACATTGTAACGTATGAACGGATCGGGTTGAAATTTGGTTAGGTTATAGTCTAAAAGAACACTGGTCACCTACTTTTTATCCCGGAGAAACAACGGGAATGGGAACTATGCGGATAAAATCGCGAGGTAGTGCGAGATGAAAATAATTCTAACTATGCTCAACCCATGCTCTTACACAAATTTGGATCAGACAAAAAATATTTTTTACAGAGATTAAGTAAATAAATTGTTACATTATATATATTTGAAGTATTGTTCAATTTCAAATATATCCAGTGACTTTAAGGTCTTATATTTTATAGATAGTATTAAATGTCTAACTAGTTGTCTATATACTAATCTGTAATCATAGTCGTGCTACGAGAAATGTAAAATATTCCTAGGTATTTTCCACAGTCGTTTTTAGTTCACAAAGTGCAGACGGATTACTGACGTTATAAAACAACCGTCAATAAAAATTTACAACGTGTTGTTGAAAGAAACCTGAGTCAAACACAACTTCAGGTTCCGATTTCCTTTAAACAACGTAGTACGTAATGCAATGCGTGCACTTTATATTTTATGCTTTGATTTATTTTGTGTTACGTTTAGAGGATGTTTAGATGGATAACGCTTTTCATTTAGTTATATGCCCACTCGGGACTTGATATAATGGTTTGATTTATAAGGGCTCTGTCGTTTAACAATACTATCGAACAAACTGTCAGAATCAGACCAGTACCTTGATTCAGAACGCAATCGAATTGACCTCAATACGGATACAAACCTGTCCTCGGTCTTTGTCTTATTTGTTTAGAATTACAGGAACAAGGATTGTCATTCCGAATTTGTGTCGTTCGGATTGCGATTCGAATCAGCATGCAGCTATTTTTTTAACATAGAGCAAGATACACTTCTGCCCAACGAAATTCTCGCGATCTAAAAACATAATATAATAAGAAAAAGACTGACTATATATAACTCATTCTATAATGTTCAAATAGAACCCTGCAACGGCGATTCCAAAGGGCACATTCCTGGCTGTGATAATATCGACGACATCTTACCTGACGATGGGGGTGCTAGCCGGCATGGCAGCCTTGCGGGACGCCAGTGGCAACACTGATGACCTCACGCATAGCGTTCTCGAAAACTGCAAGCCAGACTGCAAATACGGACTACACAACAACTATGCAGTAAGGTTTTAGCCATCTTCCGTTATTATTTCTGCGACTGGCGACCGATACACTATCATACCGAGATACTATAATACCACAGTATAAAGAATAATAGACTGAAAAAAACCGAGTTAATATTAAGTGCCACTGGCTTCCATAGTTTCTATGTTTGAGCAATATTTCAGCAACAAGTTCAACATGAACTCAATGGAAAGACGTTAAACGTAGTAAATTTTTTTCAGCCAATGGTTGAAAGCTACCTACTCCGGTGTACGGTGTAGATACCTATTTATAAAACTGGCACACAAGGACGATTATATTTCTATATACGTGAGCTATGCTTGATTTATAGATAATGCAGTTAATGTCGCTGTGGCCGCTGCTGATATACTTCGGTTGCTGGGCGGCGACGCTGTCGACGGCGCTCACCAACCTGCTGTCGGTCCCGCGGCTCATCCAGGCGCTGGGCACGGACCGCATCTACCCCGGACTCATCTTCTTCTCCAAGCCCTACGGCCGGCACGGGGAGCCCTACAGGGGATACGTGCTCACTTACCTCGTGTCCGTGGCGTTTGTTTTAATTGGTAAAGACGTCAAACCATCAATTTTGTAGTGGTTGATTTTGTAGTGGTAGGACTCTTGACAGAGTCCGCCTGGGGAAGTACCACACCTTTGCCAGTTATTCTACCGCTAAATAGTAATGTGCAAACATTACAGTGTTCCGGTTTGAAGGGCAATGTTTCCAGCGAAATTACAGGGCTTAGAGATATAATATCTTAGATCTCTGGGTGACGAGCGCAGTGCAGTGAGCGCAGTGCAGTAAAGACCAAATCATTACCTAGGTAATGATTTGGTCTTTCATGTTTCAATAGCTGCGTGTCACTGTGCCGTTATGTATGGCAGGTATGTTGCTTACCATCAGGCACATGTCCTGCTCGTCTCGTCACTCTATGCAAGGCACAGAGAGAAATCATATATCTGCGTGATGAGCGCAGTACAGTACTAGCAAGCGCGGACCCAGAGGGGGTCATGGTCGTTACACCCCCCCCCCCCCCCCTGGGCTGGGTCTAATACCTAGATGGACCTGATTAAAAGACCTGGACATGATTAAAAATCATGCATATACTTATCGCGCAGTTTTGTGACATACATGAACACGACTATGTGAACCTCGTGACCCCCCCTGGAGCTAAGGCTGGATCCGCCCTTGAGTGATCTGCCCGCCCGCCCGCTAATGATCTGGACTCTTCATGTTCCAATAGCTGCGTTACACTCTGCTGTTATGGGCAGGCGTATTGCTTACCATCAGACACATATCCTACTCTACCTGTCACACTTTAGTATAAAAAATATGTTGCATAATTTATTTTTAACATCGCGAACATTTTCAACAAATTGCATAAATGTAATTTCGATTAGTTTTCTAATATGTGGTGCAATTCCTATAGTTTTCTAATTTGTATTTATTATAATGAATTTAAATATTTTATTTCAGCCGATCTGAATACCATAGCACCGCTCATTTCAAATTTTTATTTAGCTTCATACGCACTGATCAATTTTTGTACTTTTCACGCTGCTTACATCAAGTCCATCAGCTGGAGGCCAACTTATCATGTAAGTTTTACAAGTAAGACTAGACTAATCTATTTGAGTTCCAAATCCAGCTTGATCCCTTCTCCCAAAACAACAAACTTCCAAACATCGAAACTACGAGTAAAACATATAAAGTGGCCAAGTGCGAGTTGAACTCGCCCATGAAGGGTTCCGTTGCAGCAAGTAACATAATATACATAGTACACATAGTTCTTGTAGATCGTTGTAACTTTGATCGAAGTTTTAATAATAGTGTATTTGAGTATTGAGGAAGGACTAAGGAGACATAATGCTGACAACAGAGTGAATGGATGGATCACAACAATGCTCGAGTAGAGCAGCCAACATAGAGTCATCGACAGAGTCTCGCTGCATACTCACGAAGGGGTGCCCACAGGGGGGAGTAGTATCCCCACTCTTATGGGTAATTGTAGCAGATGAGTTAATCGGGCTTCTAAACAAAGAAGGTATCACTACCGTCGCATATGCGGATGACTTAGCAATCATGGTCTCAGGACTATGTGAGTCTACCTTATGTAAAAAAATGCAAACAGCACTTAAAATTCTCGAAAATGTTTGTGGAAAACGAAATTTGTCCGCTAACCCAAACAAAACAGAGATGGTATTATTTACGCGTAAAATAAAAATACCTAAATTGAAGCCACCCACATTATTTGGAACGTAATTGGCGTTCAGTAGGGAAGTGAAGTACCTCGGTATTTGGTTGGACAGCAAGCTACTGTGGGGTAAACAACTAGACCATGTTACCACAAAGGCTACTAATATCTTATGGCAGTGCACCAAAGCAATTGGCAAAGACTGGGGACTTAAACCAAAACTATGTCGCTGGATGTACACAGTAATAGTTCGACCAGCACTCACTTACGGCTGTGTAGTGTGGTGGACTAGAACTAATCTGGTGACCACAATCTCTAAATTACAAAAGATTCAGCGGTTGGCATGTTCACTAATCAGCGGATGTGTGAAGTCTACACCATCCGAAGCACTTGATATAATACTTGGCCTGACGCCACTCCATCTTCACATACAGCAAGAGGCAATGGCGGCAGCACTAAGAATTAAATCGACAAATCAATGGAAAGGCTCAGGAATTCCCACGAGTCACTGCAAGATCCTGGATCGGGCAACGAGAATTATCACAGGCGCATGCCAAGGCACGGATCGAATAGCCACGACTTATTTAGATGGGAAAAAGTATGGGCTGGTCACAGAAGACCATACAAAAACAAAAACTGCTGGGGAAAGCGATCAAATTTGCAGCATATTTACAGATGGTGCAAAAAACAGCATGGGGGTTGGGTGTGGGTACCACTCACCAGAGCTAGGCCTAGCAGAATCACTAGCCCTAAAGAAAACCACAACAATACTGCAAGCAGAAGTCATGGGCCTTCTGTTAGCAGCTAAATCAGTCCTCAAAAAAAATAAAAATGGTGATATAGATGGCAATGTACTGGAAAACAAACTAGAACTAAAATTCATAACAGACAGTGCAGCTACTATTTACGCCCTACTAAGACCCATAACCAGGTCTAGAGTGATTGCAGAGTGCCACTCTACCCTACAGTGTCTTGCACACAATCATAATGTCACAGTTGAATGGACAGAAAGCCACTACATATGCAAAGGAAATAAAAAAGCAGACTTACTTGCCAAAGCAGGTGCAAAGAAGAACATCAGGGCTGACATAGCAGAGTTATGCAAGCCAACTGCTTCAGAAACGCGAAACCTACTATGTCGACACACAGAAAAGGAACAGCAAAAACTTTGGGATAAATCAATGAAATGCAAACACACTAAAGCTGTGTTCCCACTGATAGATAGGAAAGTTACTAATAAACTTCTAAATCTATCAAGATCAGATCTCCGTCTGATGATAGGTTTGATCACAGGTCACTGTGAGTTAAACTACCATCTTCACAAAATAGGATCTACTGACAGTCCCCTATGCAGGGGTTGTTTGCAGGAGGATGAAACTGTGGAGCACGTGCTCTTACGCTGTGAGGCCACAAGAAACATTCGATTAGAATCGGGATTCCTGGAAGAAACTTCAAATGAAATATACAGAGAAACAACAACTGACGAAATGGGAGTGAAACTAGTATGCCAGCGACCCAAGGCCGTGCTCCGCTACTTTAAGGAGCTCGGCTGGTTTGGGTAGGTTGGCCGGGGGGAAGTGCACAATACACCCCTAGCGGGACGTCAGTGCAGGTCAATCACCCCCATTCCGAATTAGAATTAGAATAGTGTATTTATGACGTACTAAAAAAAAACTACTAATCCGATCGAGTTCAAACCAATTTTCGTTGGTAGTTTACATGGTAATGTACATCATATATTTTTTTTAGATTTTTCATTCTCTTACTTTAGAAGTTAGAGGGCCCCCCCTCTAACTTCTAAAGTAAGAGAATAGGGAGAAAAGGACACACATTTTACCACTTTGGAAGTGTCTCTCGCGCAAATTATTCAGTGTAGACGAAAATGATTTTAGAAACCGCAACATCATTTTTGAAGACCTATCGATAGACAACCCACACGTGTAGGTTTAATGAAAAAAAAATTTGAGTTTCAGTTCTCAGTATGGGGGGCAACCCTAATTTTTCTTTTTTTTTAATTTTTTTTGTTCAAATCTTAATGCCGTTCACAGAATACATCTACTTACCAAGTTTCAATAGTGTAGTTCTCATAGTTTCGGCAAAAAGTGGCTGTGACATACGGACGGACAGACAAACAGACAGACATGACGAATCTATAAGGGTTCCGTTTTTACGTTTTACGGAACCCTAATAAATCAAACTTCCAAACATCTAAACTACGAGTAAAACATATAAATATATGTATATGGATCCGAGAGTGCATGGAAGTAAAGTAATAAATAATTAATAATAAAAAATTGTAAAAAAATATGCATTCAAACTTTCACACTTATAATAGTAGGTTAAAGTAAGTACGTAAACACATTAAAATGTCTGGAAGATATTTCTAATGTCTTAGACCTTAGACGAAACTTTATATGGATACTTCAAGACCTACTCCAGTATGTTTATTACATAGATATGAACGAAGATATCCAATTGATAGACTTGGCTATTTGATGTATAATTTTACCCATTTAGAATCTGACCATAAGAAATTACCTAGTCCATGAAATCCTTTATTTAGATCTTACTAAATAAATAAAATTGTTATTCAACACTGGACACCATAAAACATGTTTCACCATATTTTTGTGTTTCAGCACTTCAGTAAATGGATATCGCTGATGGGATTCTTCTTGTGTTTGGGTATCATGATAGTGATAAGCTGGATAATGGCACTTGCGACTACTTTTATATTCATAGCTCTGTATCTCCTGGTGGTGTACACCAAACCAGGTGAGCGATATAAATTAATTGGTTTCTTTAAGACTAGCAGCGCCCTGCTATTTTAACAGCGTTGTTCCTGTAACTTTGCCGCGATAACTATAGCTCCTATATCTGTGTTCCAAATGTCAACTCGATCCGTTCAGTCGTCCAGACGTGATTGAGTAACAAACATCCAAACAGACCAAACTTTCGTATTTATTATGTTAACAGGATAAGCATTAACAGCCTACTTAATGTTCCCGCTGTTAGAACTCAGTCTCGGAAAGTTTTTTTGACTAATTAAGTATGAAATATTTCTTACCTCATAACACACCGCAAGAAAGAGCAAGAGAGAAACAGTAAGATTTGTCGCTCTTTTACGCTCAAATTTTAGAATAAACTCTTTATAAAACCAGATTATGCTTTACCAAGGCTAAAAAAAAAATTTTTTTAGCCTTGGTAAAGCGGTCTTCTTAGACACCTGCTAATGTTTCAGTTGCCAGTTGGGGCAGTAGCACGGAAGCCCAGCGCTACAGGGACACGGTGTCCACCATACTGCAGCTGTCTCGCCAAGCGCCTTCTACCAAATCCTACAACCCACAAGTAAATATAAAAATATAAATCATCGTAATAGTACATTATGATATAAGTGCGGTAATTATCAAAGCGCACGTATGTCATACGACGTTTTATAACATATTTGCGAGGAAATAAACAAAACTCTGACGACATTTTCAAATAAAAACAATACAGCGAAAAAAAACGCGCGGAATAATATTTACTTGATCACAGCACAGAGTAAGTAATCACCATGGATCACAGATTAATCACAGAAAAATTAAAGTAATTTATGGTCTAAATTAATTAAATTAACGAATTTAATAATTCTTTATTATGTTTTACCTCTCAAAGTTAATTTTATTCATAAAATGTTGACCACACTTTTCTGACATAAAAACTCTTTACTAAGATTTAAAAAGGTACCGTTCGTTTTAGACGGAGCATATCTCTTTACCTAGTCTGTGGATGGAGCATTTTGAAACCATGCGTTTTACATTACACATTACAGCACTAGTGCGTAATAAGATACATTACGATACAGAAATTGGTCCAATAAGAGACCCTTTACGAGCAAATATGTTATAAAATTAATTTACAATACATACATACGCTTCAGAGGCTCATTGGTAATGAGACCCATCAATTGGTAATGAGAGATGATGAGAATTCATCTTAGTGGGTTAGAATGGTAGCTAAAAAGTGAAGCGTTCTTTGAGGTAACAGGGAGCAGATGGCATAACTATTTTTCTGTGGCCTAAATATGAGTAGTTTATTGAGTAGAAAAAATAAATGCATTACTATACAAACATGTCCATCGTAAATATGGCGCGAAAATCGTTTTCATATTGGCGTAAAACAAAATGAATTTATTTCTGTAATTTTGGGAGCTATGAAATTTTTCTAGCTAGTCCTCTCTAAAAATAACAAATATAGGTACACCCCTAATAAAGCCTATGTGCTAGAGGCTTTTGTGGGAAAATTTTGGGAACGGGAACCACGTGTGTAAAACTGCGAGGCGAATTCAGAAATCCAGACTATAATCTGTGTTCTAAATTACGTTCTGACGTGATTGAGCAACAAACATCCAAACTTTGACATTTATTATTGGGATGATTAGCCTCTTGGTTATTTTGAAACCCAAGTTTAGACTAAAGAATGTCATGTTTTTGTGTTTATATTTGCAGGTGTTAGTGTTAGCTGGAAGGCCGTACTCCCGGCCGGCGTTACTGGACGTAGGGAATCTACTCACGAAGCAGGGGTCCTTCATGATCGTCGCTGATATAGAAACTGTACGTACCTACGAAGAATAGTGAGACGATCAATAAAATGTGTATAGTCTTTCAGGATATTCAGATCTTCAGAGGTCTAGGCCAGATCCTATATCAATCAGCATAGTACGAGTATCTACTTACTTACTTCATTGTTGTTATTGCTTCTTATCATAACTAAGTACCTGGGTGAGCGAGCTTTGCTCGGTTTAATTAATAAATATACTAGATACCTACAGATAAAAGGCTCCAAATCATAGATTTTCTCAAAAAAAAAAAGAAAACTTGAAAACAAAGAAAAACCGTCTGGATTCGAAACCGGATCTACTTATTCGTGACCGCCCGACTTCCGTCTGAGCTATTATACCATCGCGTCACGCGGCGAAATTTACCTTCGCATTCTAATGTCTAATGTGATAGTTTTAATTGTTTAAAAACGCGCAATAAATAAAGATTTTAAAAAATGAAACCTGGCTAAATCGATTTATCGTCCCCGAGACCCCTTGCATACATAATTTCATGAAAATTGTTCCAGCCCTTTCCGAGATTCAGATTCTATACATATATATTACTAGCAGCGCCCCGCGGTGTTACCCGCGAAGTTTTTTTCGGGATAAAAAGTAGCCTATGTGTTCTTCCAGACTATAATCTATATGTGTTCCAAATTTCAGCCCTATCCGTTCATACGTTAGGACGTGGTTGAGCAACAAACATCCAAACATCCATATAGCCTAGTCAAAATAGATATTCCAGTTTGCATTAATTCCCAACTAGCTGGATTTTTGTTGAGGCCTTGAATACGTCATCTTATACCTTTAAACGAGCAATTCTTGTACCTATATAAATATGTATATATATATAGAATCTGAATCTCGGAAACGGCTCGACGAATTTTCATGAAATTATGTATGCAGGGGATTTCGGGGACGATAAATCGATCTAACTAGGTCTTATTTAAAAAAAACGCATATTATGCGCGTTTTTAGACAATGAAAAACTGTCACATTAGACATTAGAATGTGAAGGTAAATTTCGCCGCGTAACGCGACAGCATAATTAGCTCAGACGGGAAGTCGGGCGCTCATAGCGGTCACGAATTAGTAGCTCCGGGTTCGAATCCAGACGGGTTCTCTTTTTTTTTCAATTCGTTTTTTTTAATAAAATCTATTTCTTGGAGTCTTTTATCTGTAGGTATCTAAGTATATTTAGTATTTAAACCGAGCAAAGCTCGGTCACCCAGGTACTTACAAATGATATGTCAAAAGTCCCCATCGATCCCGCTTGTGCGTTGTTTTTAGGGTTCCGTAAAACGTAAAAACGGAACCCTTATAGATTCGTCATGTCTGTCTGTCTGTCTGTCTGTCTGTCTGTCTGTCTGTCCGTCCGTATGTCACAGCCACTTTTTGCCGAAACTATGAGAACTACGCTGTTGAAACTTGGTAAGTAGATGTATTCTGTGAACCGCATTAAGATTTGAACAAAAAAATTAAAAAAAAAGAAAAATTAGGGTTGCCCCCCATACTGAGAACTGAAACTCAAAAATTTTTTTTTCATCACACCTACACGTATGGGGTGTCTATCGATAGGTCTTCAAAAATGATGTTGAGGTTTCTAAAATCATTTTCGTATACACTGAATAGTTTGCGTGAGACACACTTCCAAAGTGGTAAAATGTGTCCCCCCCCTCTAACTTCTAAAGTAAGAAAATGAAAAATCTAAAAAAAATATATGATGTACATTATAGTGCAGTAACTTTAAACATTACCGTAGGCGTTAAATCCGGTAGATCTGATTTTTTGCAGACTTGTTTATGATGTTGGCCTAATGATTGTCCCAAGTTTGTGACCTCGAGCGACGAACGCAACTTTGTCAAAAATCGAAAAAACCGCGAAAAAATCGTAAATTTTTCAAATTTAGGCGATTATATCCCTAAACGACTAGTTTTTGTAAAAACTTTCTTATGGCATTTATAAAGTAGACTAAATTTGCTACAATATGATACTAGAATTGTCTCTGTACACCCAATAGTTTCTGAGAATAAGTCTTTCAAAGTTTATAATTTTTTTCGTACTTCGCAATTTTTAGCAATATTTTAACTCCTACTTGACCACTTTATGGCACAGTTACTGCGGTTTTTAACCCCCGACCAAAAAAAGAGGTGTTATAAATTTGACGTCGAAATCTGTCTGTCTATCAGACACACACACATACAGGTCTGGCTCTCAATGTATCTGTCTCTGTGTGTATCTGTCTATGGTCCTGTAGAGCTCAAACGGATGGGCCGATTTCGATGCGGTTTTTTTTATTTGAAGATACATTTTTGTGTTGATGTATTGAGCTATTTTTGGTTAACATCGATTCAAGATGGCCGCTTCCACCAAATGGCGGACCAAATATTTCACCACAATCTACCTCAATATGGGTATCAAATGAAAGGGCTTGACTAGTAGAGTACTATACAGTATAATAAATTTCAAATCACAAAATGGCGAACTCCATAATTTTTTTTTTCACTAATGCCTCAATATGGGTGTCAAATGAAAGAGCTTGACTAGTAGACTACTATACACTATGATAAATTTATATTTATACCATATTTATACCATTTAGAGGTAGTTGTGAAAAAAGAAACTTATTTCGTAATTTTGTGATTGCGGCCATCATGGATTTGAAATTTGTCATAGTGCATAGTAGTCTACTAGTCAAGCTCTTTCATTTGATACCCATATTAAGTTATTAGTGAAAAAAAAAAATGTAATTCGCCATTTTGTGATTTGAAATTTGTTATACTGTATAGTATTCTACTAGTCAAGCCCTTTCATTTGATACCCATATTGAGGTAGATTGTGGTGAAATATTTGGTCCGCCATTTGGTGGAAGCGGCCATCTTGAATCGATGTTAACCACAAATAGCTCAAAACATCAACACAAAAATGTATCTTCAAATAAAAAAAAACGCATCGAAATCGGCCCATCCGTTTGAGCTCTACAGGGCCATAGACAGATACACACAGAGACAGATACATTGAGAGCCAGACCTGTATGTGTGTGTGTCTGATAGACAGACAGACTTCGACGTCAAACTTATAACACCTCTTTGTTTGGTCGGGGGTTAAAAACCGCAGTAACTGTGCCATAAAGTGGTCAAGTAGGAGTTAAAATATTGCTAAAAATTGCGAAGTACGAAAAAAATTATAAACTTTGAAAGACTTATTCTCAGAAACTATTGGGTGTACAGAGACAATTCTAGTATCATATTGTAGCAAATTTAGTCTACTTTATAAATGCCATAAGAAAGTTTTTACAAAAACTAGTCGTTTAGGGTTATAATCGCCAAAATTTGAAAAATTTACGATTTTTTCGCGGTTTTTTCGATTTTTGACAAAGTTGCGTTCGTCGCTCGAGGTCACAAACTTGGGACAATCATTAGGCCAACATCATAAACAAGACTGCAAAAAATCAGATCTACCGGATTTAACGCATACTACTCCATACATTCAGGCGACAAAGTTCCTGGACTATTACCATGTAAACTACCAACGAAAATTAGTTTGAACTCGATCTGATGAGTAGTTTTTTTTTAGTACGTCATAAATACACTATTATTGAAACTTCGATCAAAGTTACAACGAACTACAAGAACTATGTGTACTATGTATATTATGTTACTTGCTTCAACGGAACCCTTCATGGGCGAGTCCAACTCGCGCTTGGCAACTTTATTTATTCGAGGTCAAAGGTTACAAATTTGGGGTTTTGCGTACATCTCTGAAACAACGAGAGCTATCGAAAAATGTTTAAGGCAAAGTTTGAAGATAGTAAAATTGTCTACAAAAAAGATTCCATCACTTTTCTTGAACAAAGAATCGCTTTCGAGATATCGTCACTTTAGACCGCAGGAAAGTTGTATTTTCGACTATATGCACACATTTCCGCACCACCTCTGATTTTGAATATTGTACTTTTGCCTCTTTTGAAAATTGCCGATGTTGTATCGCAGCCAATTATTGCATGAAGGAATAATATGAGGCTGACATTTTGGATATGCAGTTAAACTTTGTGAAGAATATTTATATTTTCGTTTGTTCTTGAGAAATGATCTTATCCCTAGGTGTTCGTGCAGTTAATATTATTAACAAATCTAAATCTTCTCTAACAACGATAGTTGGATTGGTGCTGCTGAATTATTCAATTGCGGTTTCAATAATGAGGACATCAGCGTCATTTTGAGCTTGTTTCACAACAATATTGGCAGCTGCAAATTCTTCACATAACATCGAAATCAAACGAAATTTATTGTGAGTATTAGCAAGAAACTGCTGTTGGTTTGTCGGAACAGTCATTGATCGATCAAAAACAATATCAGACGATGAAGATGTTTGCTTAGCTCGACGACGTTGTTCTGCAACTTTGATATTTTTTGTATAACCAGTGTAACCGTCAAATACTATAGTAACGTTGTGACTAAACTTTATCGCTTTATGAACTAATAGGTAAACTCCATGACAGCTCCAAAATGAAATAGTCGCGGGAGAGGATGGTACAACCGAGCTCTTAAAAGACGGCGGAACACCACTGATAAAAGATTTCCAAGGTCTGTTTAATGTAGTGTCTTCTCGTCGTCTCTCTCACAATGTCTAAAGACAAATCTTTGATCAGTGTGTAGGTGTGTCATGACCCAAATAGTCCACAAATTTAAAGTTGCAGAGCGTGGAACATGGAACGAGCTATGCTTTGAGTTTCTCTGGAACATTGAATTTGGAACCAGAGAACCAAGGTTATACCGACATAGCTCAACGCATTTGCAAATTAAAGTGGCAATGGGCCGGCCATATCTGCCGCAGAACCGGAGTAGACATGTTCTTCAGTGGAGACCGGGAATCCGGAAATGTAGTGTAGAGATCCTGAGACTAGATGGAGTAACGATATATGGAAGACAGCAGGCAGTAGATGAAGACGTAAAGCTGAGGTTAGGGCGGCTGGCAAATCATGGAAGAGGCCAGGGAACTATGTCCAGCAGTAAACTAAGATAGGCTGATGATGATGGTGATGAAACTCCACGACCTCCAGCAGGTACTAATCATACATAGATCCACATTTCTACTCTAAGAATGGACTACAAATCTATGTGAACCGTAGAATTGTTGTTGGTCATGTTTTGCAGTCAAGTATGATAATATTATCCAAGCTCGTTCTATATTATTCTACAAAGTAGTTTGGTGCCTAATACTTAACTCCTTTTTCAAGGATGACTCTCTAAAAGATTATATACTAAATCTCGAACTTATTTACATAATCTTTGTATAGAAATTCAGATTCTGGAATTCACGATAATTGCATGATGATGATGATTATAAAATAAAATTATATAAAATATTGCGTCCACAATTTTGCAGTTGGTCCACGTTGTTTATATTCCTTTAATTTTGTATGAGTGCCACGAGTGCATATTCGTATTTTCTATGTTTTAAATAGCCATAATTCGAGAACAGTACATCGTAAAAGAAAAAGTGTTGAGATCTTTTTTGTAGACAATTTTATGATCTACAAACTTTGTTTGAACCATTTTTCGGTAGCTTTCATTGTTTCAGATATATATGCAAAAAACGCAAATTTGCGCCTTTGACCTCGAATAAAAAACAACGCACAAGCGGGATCGATGGGGACTTTTGATATGTCATTTGTAATGACGAATCCAAGGCCTGCACAAAAATCCAGCTTGTTGGGAATTAATGCAAACTGGAATCATAATTTAGTCTATTTTGACTGGACTAATACATTGACATTGATAATATTAGTAGGAAGGATATATACAAGAATTGCTCGTTTAAAGGTATGAGATAAGATAACCTACAACCTACAATCTATACAAATATTATAAAGCTGAAGAGTTTGTTTCTTTGAACGCTAGGATCTCGGGAACTAGGTACTGGTCTACTGGAAAGATTATTTTTCTGTTGGATTGTTCATTTATCGAGGAAGGCTATGGGCTATAATAACATTACGGTACATAACACCTTATCAACCTTTTTGATGCTGTTCAAATCGCGGATAAACAACGTATCGCGTAGGTAATTTATAAAAATTAAGATATCCGACCGAAGCCGGAACGGACCGCTAGTACTTTACAGTTCTCAATAAATGAAGGCTAGTTCTAACATTTGAGTAAGAGCCTAATTTGGAACAAAATTTAAAAAAAACAGTAAAATATTAATTCGTTACATGAAATGTTTTTCAAAAATGCACACGTTAATTATTTACTTAGTAATTTAATAGTAATTGGCAATACACAGGGTTACTGGTAATCAGCCTGCATTCATTTAATACGTGCAACTTTAGTTTAAAACTCAATACATACTGTTTAGCGGCATTTTTTTTTTAACTTTAATAGCTTCGCACTTGACCACCATCTCGCCTGATGTTAAGCGACGATGCGATCTACGATGGAACGTGCTAACCTAGAAGAAACCGATTCACTCTCGATTTGAAGACTTCTTCTTCTTTATCGTATCGCTCTTGGCAGAGCGGTCGTGGTCACGACGAGGCGTCCACATCGGTGGTAGTGGTGGACACAGCTCTCCGTACGATCTCCCGCCATCTCTCCCTATTCGTAGACTGCCTGGCGCAGTCAGACACGTGGCTTCCTATTGCGGATTTCACTTGGTCAGTCCAGCGCATAGGTGACCTGCCGCGGGATCTGGTTCCTTCCACTTTTCCCTGCACAACCAGCCGCTCTATGGAGTCGTCATTTCGTCTGGAGACATGTCCAAAATACTGTAGTATGCGAGACTGTACTACAGCCGACAAACGCTGCTTGATGCCGAGCTCCTGAATGATGGACACGTTGGTGCGGAACTCTGTCCACGATATCCCGAGCATCTTCCTCCAGCACCACATTTCTAGAGCGTCTATCTTCCCTTTTTCTAACTCACGCACTGTCCACGTCTCCGCCGCATAAAGAAAAATGGGGAATACAAGCATTCGCATGAGCCTGACTTTGGTGGCTTTGGTAATGTTGCGATTCTTCCATATTTTTTTCAACTTCTCCATTGCGGTTCTGGTAATAGCCATACGTCGTTTCACTTCATCTACACAGCCGCCATTGTTTGAGATTAAGGCGCCAAGGTATACGTAGGTCTGAACCACGTCACAATTCGCAATTTGTTTCAGTTCGGGCGAGTTGTTGCTGACCCGATCCACGATCATAATCTTCGTCTTAGATCGGTTTATCCTTAATCCAAACGTTAGGCTTACGTGCTCCATTTTGAGAAGTAATTCTCCCATAAGGACCGCGTTACTAGCAAACAAGGTGGTGTCATCCGCGTATCGCAAGTTTGCAATTTTGTATCCACCAATCGCAACCCCATCGGTCCAGCCTTCGAGAGTGATTCGCATTATAAGCTCGGTGTAGATGTTAAACAGTAGAGGTGATACTATGCATCCCTGACGCACACCTGCACTTGGATGGAAGCTATCTGAGAGGAGATCATCTGTCCGCACTGAAGCTGTCCCCTCTTCATAGAGCTCCCTGAGTAGGTGTACGAGATGTTGTGGTGTACCCATGTCCAGTAGTGTTCTCCACAACGTTGGCCATTTCACCGAGTCGAACGCTTTCGAAAAGTCAACAAAGCATATGTAGGTCGGCTTGTTGAACTCTCGAGCTTTCTCAATAATTTGACGAACGATGAGAATTTGTTCACGGGTTCCTTTCCCTTTCACAAATCCGGCTTGTTCTGGCGCAATTTCTCTGGACAAATATGCTTTCAGTCGCTCGTTTATTATGTGTAGCATTATTTTGCTTGCGTGTGTTATTAGACCTATAAGTCGAAAGTTGCTACACTTTTTCGTAGAGCCTTTTTTATGAAGAGGAGTGAAGACTGTGTGAGCCCATTCAGAGGGCCATTTGCCTGTGAGCCATATCTTATTACAGATGTTGTGGAAGATATGAACACCACGCTCTCCCAACGCTCGTATAGTTTCAATTGGGATCTCATCTTTCCCTGTGGCTTTTCCATTCTTAAGATGTTTAATGGCGGCTCGTACTTCTGACTCTAGAATATTTGGCTCGAGCATATCACTCGTGGGCTCCGTGGATATGAAATTTTGCGACTGATGATCCTGAAATAATGACTGACAGTAAATCCTCCAAACTTCCGAAATTTTGTCCAATTCAGTGACTACTTGGCCATTCTGATCTTCGATGGCCCATGTTTTAGACGACAACGTTTTCGTGATGAGGCGGATTTTGTGATACAAGTCTCTAGACTCATATCTGTCTGCATGGATTTCAATTTCCTTGCACATATTTCGCAGATAGGCATTGTGGTCTTGTCGGCATTTTAATTGAATTTGCGCCGATATTTTATTGAGGTCCTTGATGTTAATTCCCGCTGCTTTCATATTACGGCGATTTTCGACAAGTTCAAAGGTGCCATCAGTCATCCAGTGCTGCCTTTTTTGTGTTGCAATTGGTTGTGCAGTCTCCAGCACACTTGTAGCAATAAGCGTTTTTGCTCGATGCCAAAGCTCATCTGGTGTTTCGTCAACCAGATCTGCTTCAGTCCACTGTGACCAGTTTTGCTCGATAACCGAACGGAAACCCAGAACATCGCTCACCATCAGCTTCTTCGACTTTTTAATGACTCTGGCTGCCTTTAGTTTTAGTTTTAATTTACAGATCAGAAGTTGGTGATCAGACCCGCAATCCGCTCCAGGTAATGTATGGGCATTTGTTACTGATGATTTCCATCGTGATCGAATCATGATGTAGTCTATTTGATTGCGGGTTTTTCCATCGGGCGATACCCAAGTGTATAGCCTTCGAGGGTGGTGTTGAAAAAGGCTATTTGAAATCAGCAGGTCATTTTCAGAAGCGAATTGTATTAAGCGTTCACCTCTGTCGTTTCGTTTCCCGAGTCCAAATCTCCCTGCGCATTTGCTCAGCTGGTGAGCGTTTTCTCCGATCTTGGCGTTCCAATCACCCAGAATAATCAATAACTCTCTATTAGGTATCTTTGCCATTGTACATTCTAATTCGGAGTAAAACTTCTCGATCGTCTCGTCACTTGCGGCAGAGGTGGGGGCATATACTTGGATCATATTAAGATTGACTGGTGAAGCTTTTATCTTGATACTGATAATCCGATCGCTTACCGGCTCGTATCCCATCACGCATCCTTTTTGATTTATAGGTACTAAGAAAGCCACTCCATTACTACAGCTGATGTCGTTGCCAGAAAAGTAAATGACATGATGGTCTGTCTGTAAGTGTCCGCTGCCCTTCCAGTGTGTTTCGCTTAAACCACAGATGTTCACACCGGCTCTAACTACTTCTCGTTCCAACACTGTAAGTGTTCCAGGTTGGTTTAAGCCGCGCACATTCCACGTTCCTATCGTTTGGAGACGCCGTAGCTTGATGGAATTCCCAGTAGTAGAATTTCCATGGAGGGCCTGGTTTCCCACCCCACCATGGCCGGTAACCAATTTCACACCGCGCGCCCCGGACGCAGCGCAGCGCCGGTCGCTAATCGGTTCGCAGGGCGATCGTATCTCATTTATTTGTGCTCTCATGTGACTTTCTTGGGAATGTAATTGCAGTGGTTTCCCCTTGCCTTCTGCATCAGACATTTTAGTGATTATTTAGATCTCAAGGCCGCTGTAGCCTCTACTGCCTGGTTGCCCAAGCAGGTGAGTGGTTATCCCGCCACAGCTCGGTCTTTGTCGGTCTCGATTCTCGATGTCTCGGTCAGGATTTGAAGACACCCAGATTGTAAATATCGGGAAAAACCCACTCAGGCAACGCATTCCACAACTTAGACGTTCTTATCACAAACGTGTAGTCAAACCACTTTGTTCGTGTTTTTGGAACATCAACCATGAAACGATGTCGCTTTTTTGAGATACGAGAATTCCGATAGAAGAAAGGGCAAGGTGGTATTAGATCATGCAGATCAGTTGCACACTCTCCGAAGTGTATCCGATAAAAAACCGATAAGCTAGCAATCTTGCGGCGATGATCAAGACTTTGAAGTCTTTTACGCACAAGAGTGTCATTGCCTATGAGCCTTTTGGCACGTCTCTCAATCGATTCCAGAGTCTCCAGCTGATACTTAGCCGATCCATCTCAAAGGTGCGAACAGTACTCCATACAGGAGCGAATCTGTGCTTTGTACAACGTGAGCAACTGCTCAGAATTGAAGTATCTTCGCACCTTTGAGAGGACACCCAGTTTTTTGGCGGCTAATTTAGCCTTAGACTCAAAATACTTGCCAAAGTTGAGCGTCGATGACAAAGAAACGCCCAAAAGCTCGAGATGGTCAGTAACCGGCACGGATACGCCTCGAAAAGTAGGAGCCAGTGTGAATGGACTCCTTTTAGCGGAGAATAAACAAGCCTGTGTTTTTCCCTCGTTAAACTTGGCCAAATTGGCATCGCCCCATGTAGAAACTGCCTCAAGGGCCAAGTTCAAACGCTCGATCATACTTTCTCTCAGTAGCTGAGTTTGTTGTCCACTGGCTCTCGCGCTGGATATATAACTCTCTACGACGGTGCTATCATCTGCGTACCCAAAGATACCGGGCTTCAACAGATCATTGATATGTAGCAGGAAGAGCGTCGCAGAGAGTACCGACCCCTGAGGAACTCCGGCATTGATAGCCATTTGATCCGACGAGCAGCCATCAATGACGACTCGTATGGATCGATCCCTCAAGAAGTCCGATATCCACGCAATAAACCCAGGTGACAAACCATAGCCCGAAAGCTTGCTTATAAGGCCATCATGCCAAACCCTGTCGAAAGCCTTCGAGATATCCAGGGAGACTGCAAGTGCTTCCCCGTGTTTCTCGATAGCTTCACTCCAGATGTGGGTGACATACGCTAGAATGTCCCCGGTGGACCGGTTCCGGCGAAACCGGTCCACCGGTTAAAAAGCGCGCGCGCTCTTGTTACGCATTGTCACGAAAAGTTTAATGCTTTTAGACCGGGCAAATACACATTTCTTAATTGATATGGAAACAAAAATTGACATATTTAATGTACTTAACATCATAACCCTCAGAAGGATGCAGGCTCATTACCAATAACCCTGTATGTATATATTGAGAACTCCAATAGGTACCTGCTTATCACTGTGCTGTTATGGGCACGCATGTTTCTAACCATCAGGCACGTGTCCTGCTCGTCTTGTCACTCTAGACTGTAAAACACCTAATTATCTTCTATGAAATCTCACAATATTTACAACAGGCCGTGCTAACTCCAAGTGAACGTGACAAGCGCACGCGGCTCGGCGATGAGTGGGTGAAGTCGCGCGAAGAACGGTCCCTCTTCGTGGTACTGCACGGGTGTGGGGTGGAGCAAGGCGTGCGGTCACTGGCCTGCGCCGCGGGCCTGGGCCGACTGTCGCCCAACCTACTGCTGATGGGGTTCAAGACTCGGTGGATGGCTTGCCCGGCAGAAGACATCGTGAGATACGTGCGGGTCATCGGGTCAGACTCTTTAATTATCCTATTGTTTGCTTGGAACTGATTTTCGATAGATAGAAGTACGGTCGTAGAACGTATCAGAACTTACTTGTAGAATGTAGTGGTGTTGCCACGATCGAAATGTAACTTTACTCGTGACGCTGTAGGTAGTTTCGCTTTTAGCCGTTCTACAGATAAGTTGGTGGCAATGTAGTGATGAGTGTGTCAAACAAGAAGTGGTACCTAAATTTGTGCCACATGAGACGTCAAAATGTAAGAGCAGTCCACATTAAAAAAAGTTCATATTTTTCGAAAATGTTCATTTTATGTCATTGAGTTGCGTCTCGTTAGCTCGGACCCACATTCCACGGTATACCTAATAGCTGATCGTATAGTAAAAGCGCCATCAAACCTCTCGTTCGGGTCTTAAGATTGATGCCTATTCGAACTCCTAGTAGTAGGTATATATTTGCCATCTCGCCCGATGTTAAGCGACAAAACGGTCTACGAAAAGGGCGGATCCGGAAACATCCCACCCCTGGACATGAGGTCATAATCCCCCCTGGTTTGGGTCCAGAATCTAGGTAAACCACTAATTAAAACGCACGCTCGCACGGTCTCTAGGCTTGACTATCTATATAGGTTAGCTATGTAAAGGCGCGAGGCGCGGTCCCAGCCTCGAATTTCGGAGGGGCCACCAGTACGCAGCCTCAGATTTTGGGTAGTGGTCACCAATAGAAAACAATAAATCGAGTAAAAAAACTTTACTAGTAGCACATCACGAATCGGCCCGCGTAGTAGCCGTTCCAGTTATTTTCCCACGTTAAAAATGGCCGAGTGACCGAATTTGGAGTGTGACAGAGTGACAGATTTTATTTCGTTACGGTTTTATGTCTTCCATCTCTTTCTTAGCGGTCTCACGAAATTTCTTGATTCGATCTTCGGTCGCCGCGTTCAAGGCCCGCGATAAAAGCTATGCAATAGCTTAAAAAATGTCTGTGTACTGTTAATAGATTTAGTTTTTTTTAGATTTTTAATTTAACGTTAATAAAAATATTATGTCCCCTGTGAACCCCCCTTGGGACCGCGCCTGAAAAGTGGCAAAGCTTGATCCGCCCTTGGTCTACGATGGAGCGTGTTTACCTAGAAAAAACGGATTCACTTTCGATTTGAAGTCACCAAGTTGTTGTTCACTGACCGCCGCGCAGCCGCCGGTTAGAGTTGTCAAATAAAATAAGAAACAACGATTTTTTTACTTTGTATGGAAAAAAAAATGTTGTGTTTTCGTGTCTAATTTCCACATTTGTGATTCGATGCTTAGTATAGATGAACTACCTTAAATATTGTTGGACCTTTCCGCAACACGTTGTAGATTGGCGTTCGAGGAGGGTCTGTGCGTGTCGGTGCTGCGCGCGCCGAGCTCGGCGCGGCCGGTGCGGCCCGCGCGCTCGCTGGAGCCGCCGGCCGCGCCCGCCGCCGACCGCCGCCCCGGCGAGGCCGCCGCGCACTCGCAGCTACAGCAGCTCATGCACTCTAACTCGGAGGAGCTCCTCAACGGCCCCCCAGGTGAGACACTCCTTTTTTATCACTACAGCCTATATAAGGCTCAACGTTATATATTGCACGTCCGCTAGGACAAACTGTTGTACAAAACAAAAGTTTCTACCGCCAAGCAATAATGTGCAAACATTAATGTGTTCCGGTTTGAAGGGCAATGTTTCCAGAGAAATTACAGGGCTTAGAGATATAACAACTTAGATCTCTGGGTGACGAGCGCAGTGCGGTGCTAGGTAATGATTTGGGCTCTTCATGTTCCAATAGCTGCGTGTCACTGTGCTGTTATGTGGCAGACATGTTGCTTACCATCAGGCACATGACCTGTTAATCTCGTAGCTCTTTATTTAAAAAAAAAACATACGTAACTGGTGTCAGTGACCATAAGTCGCATAATTTCCGTGATCTTTTTTTTTCATCAGATTTAACAAGGGTTTTCAGAAGGTGTGTTCAGTAACGGCAGTAGTAGTAGATCCCCACATCATAGGGGGATGCGTGTGTCTGTTCTGTTCAGTTCTGTCAAAAGAAGTTTTCACTTCAAAAATATGGATTCGACATTTTGGTTGGACTTTCTACCTGCCAGGTGATCTAAATTTAAATTGGGGGATTCATTCTGGACCGCTTTAACAAATCAATTTATGGTCGCAATTTTTTGTTATTACAAATTATGAGCAAATTGGCTTTCCCGAGCGAAGCCAGAATTATCCTCTAGTATACCTATGTTTAGTTTAAGTAGAAGGTACAGGTACATTTTTAAATGGAACAATTTAATTTCTATCGTGATTTGGGTAAAAATGTAACGTTTTTCTTTTTTTGGTCCACATAAAAAGAAGCGCAACCTGTAAGAAAAGAACGAGAGGTCGAAACAACTGTTTCCATGCAGAGCATCTTAAATATGAAACAGGCCTTGGTGGCGTATCAACCCATCAACTTCGACGCTGTAAGTCTAGGTGTTTGGATTTGATTGTATTAATTCTACTAATATAATAATACGAGCACCTATTAGCTGAACCTTGCACGCGTTCCTGCGCCACCTATCGAAAATTGGTCGTACCAAGTAGTGGTAGGACTCTTGGCAGAGTCCGCCTGGGGAAGTACCACACCTTTGCCGGTTATTCTACCGCACAGCAGTAAACAGCAGTGTAAACATTACTGTGTTCCGGTTTGAAGGGCAATATTTCCAGAGAAATTACAGGGCTTAGAGATATAACATCTTAGATCTCTGGGTGACGAGCGCAGTGCAGTGCTAGGTAATGATTTGGACTCTTCGTGTTCTAATAGCTGCGTGTTACTGGGCTTTTATCAGGCACATGTCCTGCTCGTGTCCGGGTTGAAAGATTATTTCTCTGTTAGATAGTCCATTTATTGAGGAAAGCTATAGGTTATTTAACATTACGCTACAATCAACAGGAGCGGAGCATGAATGAAAAATGTAACAAAAACGGCCAGAGAAATTACAGGGCTTAGAGATATAACATCTTAGATCTCTGGGTGACGAGCGCAGTGCAGTGCTAGGTAATGATTTTGGACTCTCTATGTTCCAATAGCTGCGTGTCACTGTGTTGTTATATGGCAGGCACATGTATTGCTCGTCTCTTCACCCTTTATTTAAAAAAAAAACAACTCAGATTTAGAACAAATTTAGTTAGCTTAGGTCAGGGGCTCCCAAATTTATTATGAATGCTGCCCACTTTCAGAATAAATTATTCTTTGGCGCCCCCCCTTTTTTACGTACTTCAAACCACTATAACTTCAAATTAAATTAATTCCTTATTGTGAGCTATAGGTATTAGCGGACATTAAACATGCTTTCTAAACGAGGCTTTTACTAAAACCCACAAGCGTTAACTTGAGATCTGAGCCCAGTAGGCAGTATACAACGGACTCCAAGCCTCTACACAATGCCCCCATTTTTTTCTGGGTCTCTTACCGCCCCCCTTTAGGCCTGCAGCGCCCACAAAGGGCGTTATAGCCCACTTTGGCAAATGCTGGCTCAGGTTATAATGTCGCTACCATTAAAAGATAGACACATGCTGTGACGGATTTTGGGCGCGCGTCAGCGCTCTCAAAAAGGAATATTTTGCTCGTTTTTTGATACATTCTTCATTAATGTTCATTTATTGATAATATGTAGCGTAATGTTATATGGCTTTCCTCGATAAATAGAAAAATAATCTTTCAATTCGGACCAAGGTAGCGAATTTAAATGCAATCCGAATGATTCAAAATCGAAATGACAATCCCTGTCTCTGTCATGCTAAACAGATAAGACAAAGACCGAGAGATGAGATTCCGTGTCGGATGCAACCGAATGGATTTAGAATCGCTACCCAGTAGTTCCCGAGATCATAGCGTTCAAGCAAACGAACTCTTTATAATATTAGTATGGCATTAGCAGTTCATAGTGATCTTGAAAATGATTGTGTCGCAGACGAAGCCGATCGACGCGTGGTGGCTGTACGACGACGGCGGCATCAACATCCTGCTGCCGTACATAGTGTCTCACCGCGGGTTCAAGGAGAGCCGCCCCTTCCGGATCTTTGCGCTGGCGCGGAGCGAGCTCACGGTACAGGAGGCGGAAGAACAGTACGGAGCTTTTAACAGATATTCATTTGCATAAAATTTTTTTTCGTAGAGTACTTTTTGGTAGATAAAAATTGTATAGGTTTACGTCACCTACACGGTAATGTAGCTGCATAGCATCGGAGCGGCGATGGAACAGCTATATACAGCGCGGTATACGGTTTTTGGATAGGTGACATTTTGTGAGATCCCATCACAAACATGCGTAATAGCATTATCTGTATTTGTAGCCGATGCCACCCATACCGCATTTTCAGCCTAGACGGACGTTATAAAGTCTATAAGTATGAGTTGACGAAAAGCAGTTGCACGTGTACGCGTCTACCCACTATGATTGCAGCTCAAGCGGCCAAAAATCAAGAGTATCCTGCCCAGTCATATCTACATTTAAAGGTTATGAAACATCGCAAGAGTAAAGCACCTAAAACCTTCAATTTGATGACGTCCGTGCATCAACGCCTTGCGGTCCCTCTATCTGTGGCATACTTCTAACCATGACCTAAAAAAGCTGATCGTGCTTGGAGCTTGGATGATGTCATAGTTGTATTGATATATTCATGTTCTGTTTCCAGAATGAAGCAAATACTAGCGAAGTTTCGCATTGAGTACAACGAGCTGCGCATAGTGCAGGGCATCCACGACGAGCCCAGTACGGACAGCTGGGACCTGTTTCACTCGGTGCTCGAGACTTTCCGCAGTGATGACCCATCAGACGGTAAATAAATGTGTAACGATTGCTTGGGTCTAAGGTGCAGGTGCCACCAAAAGTGAACCAGTTGGGCAAAGTCAGTCATTGAACATACAATCGAAACTCAGCCATAGCAAGTGATCTAAGTATGCAATGAGCTGGCAATGAGCATCGCTTGCTATGGCTCAGTTGTTGAAGTGAATACCAACTTCTTTTGGCGCACCTTACACAGATTTTTCGTGGGTTGTGAATTGACCTCAAGCGTCACGCTTATGAATGCAAGAACTCTTCGGGTGAACTCGGGATCATGACAATGCTTTGAAGATTTATTCCAGTCTAGCAGCGCGGTTTCTCCGGTTTCACCCGGGTAGTTTACAAACCGCGCTATCAAATTCTGAGTTAGTTACGTTTAAGTTTTCACTTCTGTATAATAAATATATAATAACTTGTGTTTTTAGGGTTCCGTACCCAAAGGGTAAATACGGAACTGATTACTGATACTACTGATTACGGATTACTGAGACTTGGCTGTCCGTCTGTCACCAGGCTGTATCTCAAGAACGGTGATAGCTAGACAGTTGAAATTTTCACAGATTATGTATTTCTATTAATATAACAACAAATACTAAAAATAAAAATAATATATAAGGGGGGCTCCCATCCAACAAACTTGATTTTTTTCCGTTTCTTGCTCGATTAGTCCGTCCCAAACAAACCAGACGGCACCACTAGTAAAAATAAAACGCGATATGGAATTCATCGTCAGAATCCTGAGGCAAACTTTAGTAGTGGTAGGACTCTTAGCAGAGTCCGCCTGGGGAAGTACCACACCTTTGCCAAATATTCTACCGCCAAGCAGTAATGTGCAAACATTACTGTGTTCCGGTTTGAAGGGCAATGATTCCACAAAAATTACAGGGCTTAGAGACATAATATCTTAGATCTCTGGGTGACGAGCGCAGTGCAGTGCTAGGTAATGATTTGGACTATCATGTTTCAATAGCTGCGTGTTACTGTGCTGTTATGTGGCAGGCATGTTGCTTACCATCAGGCACATGACCTGCTCGTCTCGTCACTCTATGCTATAAAAAAAAAAATCTCCAACAACTTTTTGGATAAAATTGCGATGTATAAGGAATTCCGAATAAAGCCAAAGATGTTTTCGTCGTTTATTTGCTAATGGTACGGAACCCTTCGTGCGGGAGTCCCACTCGCACTTGGCCGGTTTTATTTTCTATCGGACTTCTAGAATCTCGAAAAAGCGACATCGTTTCGTGGTTGATGTTCCAAAGACAACCACCTTTGTTTTGTGATAAGAACGTCTAGGTTGTGGAACTCTTTGCCTGAGTGGGGTTTCCCCGATGGTTACAATCTTGGTGTCTTCAAATCGAGCTTGAATCGGTTTCTTCTAGATAAGCACGCTCCATCGCAGATCGCATCGTCGCTTAACATCAGACGAGAAACGAGATGGTGGTCAAGTCATCATCATCATCAACAGGCCACTAAATGTTCCCACTGCTGGGACTCGGGGCGGGAGAGAGTTAAGGCCATAATCCACCATGCTGGCGCAGTCCGGGTTGGTGGATGACACATGACTTCGAAAGATTCTAGGTAAATGTCGGTTTCCTCGCGATGTTTTCCTTCACCGTTTTAAGTTAGCGGCATCACGCACATGACTTCGAAAAGACAGTGGTGCGTGTGGGGTTTGAACCCGGGATCTCCGGATCGGCAGGCGCCGTTCTCCCGACTAGACCAGCCGTAACTTTTGTCAAGTCAACTTTTGGTGGTCAAGTGCGAACCTATTACTCCTATAAGTGGGTTGGATTCTCACCCAGTGCAAATATTTGTGTGACGAATTCAAATATTTGTACTGTGTCTGGGTGTTTCTGTGTATAATAAGTTTGTATTTAAAACTATATAAGTATTATATCAGCTATCTGGCCGCCATAGTACAAGCTTTGCTTAGTTTGGGGTCCGGGTTTGGGGGTTTGGGGGGTAAAAAAGCCGACCGACAGCGTATTGACGCTTTCGAGATGTGGTGCTGGAGAAAAATGCTCAATATCCCGTGGACAGCTCATCGTACCAACGTGTCCATCTTGAGAGAACTTAAAATACAAACCAGGCTATCCACCACATGCCTGCAGAAGGTGCTCGAGTACTTCGGCTACATTGCTAGGAAAGACAACGACAACTTAGAAAAATTAGTAGTCACAGCCAAAATAGAAGGAAAGAGACCAAGAGGTAGAAGCCCGACGCGGTGGACAGACCAGATACGCACCACACTCGAATCCACTGTCCACAACGAAGTCCACACCGCCGCAGATCGTCACCAATGGCGGTCGATAATCAGAGAGAAGAGATCACGACCCTCAGTAATTGGGGTATCGACGCAAGGAGGAGGAGTTTGGGGTCAGATGGTGTTGTGTGTGAATTGTCTACCAATATTTATTTATTTAGTATACCTAGTTAAAAAAAATGGTTGTCTGTAAAGTCGGTTTACTGACGATAGCTGAACGTGACAACGTCTTAAGAAAATACTGATTGTGTTAAGCGCCATCTAGGTAAAACATTCTGAAGCTTTTTGAAAAGCTGTTCAAAGCGTCATCTCTGGGTACATCATTGTACTAGCACAAGTTCTTAACTTCATATCGTCGCTTTTCTAAGACATGGACAGACTCCTTGAACGTAATACACATTTCACTCACTAGATGGTGCGAAAAGTAATAAGGCGAGGTAACGGCGGTAAGTTATTATCTAATCTATAATTTTGGGGACCGAGTCACCTTCGTCCGTGGGGAAGCACCTATATATTGAAACCCCACACGTGGTCCCTGGGTGGTGCTAATCAGGTGACAAACTACCGGTGGTAGACCTCGGCCGTGGTTGGTGACCACCCACTAGACTAAGTCACGACGCCAAACGGCCTAGCCGTGTTCCGGCGTGTTGTCTAGTGACACCATTAGGGGAAAACGGGTCAGAACAGTTGCTGCATAACTACAAGACCGGTCTGTCACACACCAATAATGTACATCGGGAAGCTAGTCATGGAGGGTAGCGGGATCCGAGGCACGGTTGCCGCGACCGACCGCAGATAGTAGGGGGCCCAAGTAGTGAGCTAGCCACTCATGAAAAGCTGCCCCGCCATCTAGCGAAAAATCCCGGGATGCGCTATCCTGCCGGTTGGCGACCGGATGACAAGGCCAGATAGACATCCCCGGGGGGGCTCGGGCGTCCCCGCAGTCTCCAGGCTAGCTCCCCAATGATGTATTTGCGTTGTGTGTTGTGACCATTGGTCAGTAGTGTGCGGCCTCGTTCTACTGCCGTTTTTTCCACCGATCCTCTCTCAACAAAAATCATGAAAAAAGTAAACAAAAGGAACAAAGTTAAAGAGCGGCTGCACGCCTTGTCGGTTAAAGTGCACCTCACGAATATCCGAGGTCTGCACTCAAATCTCTCAGCAGTCCACCATCACCTCGAGACTGAGCAGCCGTCGCTCTTGTTTCTTACGGAGACGCAGATAGGTTGTCCGTCGGACGTGGCGTACTTAACGTATCCAGGTTACACTCTGGAGCACAAATTTAGGCCCCGTGCTGGTGTGTGCCTGTACGCCCGTGACGACATCTGCTGTCGGCGTCTCCGTAACCTTGAGGACACAAGATTCTCCGTTCTTTGGGTATTGATGGACACAGGCATAGACACAATTATCTACGCCTGTGTGTATCGGTCGCACAGCGGTGACCAGGAGACAACTAGGCTTACGGAATATTTAAGTGAGGCGGCGGACGCGGCGCAACAGAAGTACCCTTCAGCCCAATTAGTGTTACTGGGGGATTTTAACGGCCATCATAAGGAGTGGCTGTACCCATACCGGGACACTGACCACGCTGGGCAGGAAACGAGAAAGCTAGCTTTATCGTTAGACCTAACCCAGCTGGTCCAAGAGGCCACAAGGGTACCCGACGTTGAGTCGCATACACCTTATTGTTTAGACCTTCTGCTGACAACAGATCCAGACCGTTATTCCGTGGTGGTATCTTCGCCGTTAGGCAGCTCCGACCACTGTCTGGTGAAATCTGTATCCGTCTACCATCCGCCTGATCCCAGCCCTAGAGGCAACCGGCGGTTGTGGCGATACAAGTCAGCAGATTGGGATGAGATGCGCTCATTTTTTGCATCTTACCCATGGCAGTCATTGTGCTTCACTTCTGGTGATCCTTCAACCTGCGCGGATGCTGTGACTAATGTAATTCTAACGGCTATGGAATATTACATTCCATACTCCGACGTGGCATTATCCAGCAAAGCTCGCCCTTGGTTTGGTCCTCAATGTAAAAGTGCTGAAGCATTTAAACATGAGGCCTACCTAGCCTGGGTTGATGCTCGACAGCGTAAGGCAAGGGACATACACCAGAATAAGAAATCGTTCAACAAGGCTGCTAAGGCATGCAAAAAGGTTCTTCAGAGGGCTCGTTTTGACCACATTAGTCGAATAGGGAACAAACTAGCTTCGTACCCTGCGGGCAGCAAAGCGTTTTGGTCCCTAGCTAAATCGGTCGAATCGAACTTCTGCCGCCCCTCACTACCTCCAATGCTGAAACCTGATGGGACACTGGCTCACACCGCAATGGAGAAGGCAAACTTGTTTGCATCTCAGTTTGCGGAATCTTCGCGTCTAGATGCTGGTAGCGCGACACCTCCTACTTCACCTGGTTGTCCGACTTCTATGTCAAACATACATATTCGCCAAATAGAGGTTCGCAAAGTGCTACGCAATCTGGACGTGAATAAAGCTAGTGGCCCAGATGGTATTCCTGCCATAGTGTTGAAGGCTTGTGCGCCTGAGTTGTCTCCAATACTGACGCGCCTGTATAAGCTCTCTCTCGAAACTGGACAAGTACCGAAGTCTTGGAAGCTTGCCAACGTGCAACCAGTACCCAAGAAGGGTAGTCGTGCTGACCCTGCCAACTACAGGCCAATCTCGGTCACGTCCATACTCTGCAAGACTATGGAACGTGTCTTAAACCACAGGCTCCTGACGTACCTAGAATCGAACGACCTCCTCAGTGACCAACAATACGGCTTTCGCCGAAACCGGTCCACCGGGGATATTCTAGCGTACGTCACTCACATCTGGAGTGAAGCTATCGAGAGGCACGGGGAAGCACTTGCAGTCTCCCTGGATATCTCGAAGGCTTTCGACAGGGTTTGGCACGATGGTCTTTTATGCAAGCTTTCAGCTTATGGTTTGTCTCCAGGCTTTATAGCGTGGATATCGGACTTTTTGGGGGATCGATCCATACGAGTGGTCATTGATGGTTGCTCGTCTGATCAAATGGCTATCAATGCCGGAGTCCCTCAAGGGTCGGTGCTCTCTGCGACACTCTTCCTGCTACATATCAACGATCTGTTGAAGCCCGGTATCTTTGGGTACGCAGATGATAGCACTGTTGTAGAGAGCTACATATCTAGCGCGAGAGCCAATAGTCAGCAAACTCAGGCACTGAGAGAGAGTTTGATCGAGGGTTTAAACTTGACCCTTGAGGCAGTCTCTAAATGGGGCGATGCCAATTTGGTCAGGTTTAATGAAGGAAAGACGCAGGCGTGTCTGTTTTCCGCAAAAAAGAGTCCATTCCAACAGACTCCTACTTTTCGCGGTGTATCCGTGCCGGTATCCAACCATCTCGAGCTTTTGGGCGTTACTTTGTCGTCTACGCTTAACTTTGGGTCGTATATCGAGTCCAAGGCTAAATTAGCTGCCAAAAAACTGGGTGTCCTCTCTAAGGTGCGAAGGTACTTTAAGTCTGAGCAGTTGCTCACGTTGTACCAAGCACAGATTCGCTCCTGTATGGAGTACTGTTCGCACCTTTGGGATGGGTCGGCTAAGTATCAGCTGGAGGCTCTGGAGTCGATCGAGAGACGTGCCAAAAGGCTCATAGGCAATGACACCCTCGTGCGAAAAAGACTGCAAAGTCTTGAACATCGCCGAAAAATTGCTAGCTTATCGGTTTTTTATCGGATACACTTCGGAGAGTGTGCGACTGATTTGCACGATCTGATACCACCTTGCCCTTTTTTCTATCGGAATGCTCGCAGCTCTAAAAAGCGACATCGTTTCATGGTTGATGTTCCAAAAACACGAACGAAGCGATTTGACTCTACTTTTGTGATAAGAACGTCAAGACTGTGGAATACGTTGCCTGAGTGGGTATTTCCCGTTAGTTATAATCTTTGTGTCTTCAAATCGAGAGTGAATCGGTTTTTTCTAGGTAAACACGCTCCATCGTAGACCGCATCGTCGCTTAACATCAGGTGAGATGGCGGTCAAGTGTAAAAGTATAAAAGTTAAAAAAAAAAAAAAAAAAATGTCTATGGCGGTAACGTTACATGACGTCATGTTTTGCGGGCGTGCAGCCGGCTCCATCGAATTATAAGACGTTATCACGTCAAAATGTTTTATAAATATTAGTAGAATGTTCAGATAGATAAATAAATATTGGTGGACAATTCACACACAACACCATCTGACCCCAAACTAAGCTAAGCTTGGATGGCGGGCAGATAGCTTATATAATACTTAGATTAATAATAGAATAATACTTGATATAGTTTTAAATACATACTTATTATACTTATAAACACCCAGACACAGTGCAAACATTTGAATTCATCACACAAATATTTGCACTGGGTGGGAATCGAACCCACGACCCTCGGCTTCGCAGGCGGAGCTACTACCAACTAAGCCACGAGGCCAGCCAATCTATGCCAGATGTTTCTAGATTGTGATTGTGTGCGGTTGTTAGAGCTGGCGATATCTGAGGCGGCATTGGAGGCGCAGCACGCGAAGACGAGCCGCTACCTGCGGCTGCGAGACCTACTGCTGCAGCACTCCACCGGCGCCTGCTTCATCTTCATGACGCTACCCGTGCCCAGGAAGGCGAGTGATCTTAGATTTATACAAAAAGTTTACATATACTACGTACAGAGTCAGAACAAACGCTCTAGCCTTGTCGCTCTTGTGGAAGTGTCATACTTTTGTCGCGGCACATCACTTTGTTTCTATCGCTAACATACGCCTCATCTGCTTACTATCGGCACAAAGGAACTGTGTGGAAAAACCTGATATACTTACTTAGGTAGGTACTTATTCTTTATAGGTACTCTTGTAACTTTATACATTACAGTAAGCGTTAAATCCGGTAGATCTGATTTTTTGCAGACTTGTTTATGATGTTGGCCTATTGATTGTCCCGAGTTTGTGACCTCGAGCGACGAACGCAACTTTGTAAAAAATCGAAAAAACCGCGAAAAAATCGTTTATTTTTCAAATTTTGGTTATTATAACCCTAAACGACTAGTTTTTGTAAAAACTTTCTTATGGCGTTTATAAAGTAGACTAAATTTGCTACAATATAATACTAGAATTATTGTCTCTGTACACCCAATAGTTTCTGAGAATAAGTCTTTCAAAGTTTATAATTTTTTTGAACTTCGCAATTTTTTGCAATAATTTAACTCCTACTTGACCACTTTATGGCACAGTTACTGCGGTTTTTAACCCCCGACCAAAAAAAGAGGTGTTATAAGTTTGACGTCGAAGTCTGTGAGTCGACGTGAGTCTTTCTATCAGACAGACACACATACAGGTCTGTCTCTATGTGTATCTGCCTGTGTGTGTATCTGTCTATGGCACCGTAGAGCTGAAACGGATGGGCCGATTTCGATGCGGTTTTTTTTATTTGAAGATACATTTTTGTGTTAATGTTTTGAGCAATTTTTGGTTAATATCGATTCAAGATGGCCGCCTCCACCGAATGGCGGACCAAATATTTCATCACAATCTACCTCAGTATGGGTATCAAATGAAAGGGCTTGACTAGTAGAGTACTATACAGTATAACAAATTTCAAATCACGAAATGGCGAACTACATAATTTTTTTTTCACTAATGCCTTAATATGGGTATCAAATGAAAGCTCTGCGGTCAGTTCTGAGTGTCGCTTCTCCATACTCGGCCTGAGCTGACTACGGAGGTCGCCGGCTCGCTTCGCTCGCCACCTCCCCCTACGCTTCGCTGGGCCTCGTATGGCTTGCTCCACTCAGGACCCCCGTTTTTTCGTGGTCCTACTAATTTGTCCTACTAGTAGGACCACGAGGGAGACCTACTTCTGTCTGTCCTATTACGTGAAAAATCAAAAATTTACCTCCTGTATATGCTGTGTATAGGTACTTATGATAAGAACTCGTTAGTGATTTAAATAGCTAGCCACTTTAAAATGATAATCTCTTTTCAATATAATGCCATCCTTATTGTCTGTCAAGTACCTATTTGTCAAACAATCGTCTAAGAAGAAATTTTCTCGCTACATTTTCTTGAGTGTAATCCGGTTTAACTTCGAAAATAATGTCTGAGGATGAGGAGGTAACATTTATAAAGAGAAAAGGTGGGACAGTTCTTTTATATGCAGGACGGCAGTACTACAAGCAGAGAGAGTATAAAAGTGGATTTATAATTTGGAATTTTAATCGGCCTAAAAAAGAAAAATGCCGAGGATCAGCGACTCTAAAGGTGGGTAATTTGTGTTTGGTGGTTAGATTTACGTGGACAATCTGGTTCTTGTAAATTATTTTAATTCAATCTATATTCTGCAGGGTACACAAGTTATAAAATTAAAGGAACACTCCTGTCAAGTCAACTATGCCAAGAACCAAATCCACGAAGCCATAGATAAAATGAGAGAACAAGCTTCTTCTTCGGATGTTCGGATTCCGCAAATATATAAAAAAGAAAAGAAGAGATTGGAAGATAAAGCTATACATTTCGTACAACCATTGCCACCCTTGAAAAATATACAAACTGCTCTGTACACTAGTCGCCAAAGAACAAATTTCAAGAACGTAGAGTCTGTAAAAATACCAGAACAGTTGTCGATTTTTCTTTTAGCGGAACACCGGAATGGAAGTTGTTGCATTTTCATTTTTTGTTCTAATGAAGGCAGAATTCTTTTGACAAAAACTGAGGAGTTTTTCGTTGATGGAACTTTTCAGAGTTGCCCTCCGCCGTTTGGGCAACTGTTTTCCATTCACGGAGATATCGGTGCTTCAACATTAGAAACGAAAGTAGTTGTTTATGCCCTCATGTCTGATAAAAAACAAGAGTCGTATGCTGCTGTATTCGCAATGATTAAATCGCAAATACCCGATTGGAATCCAAAAAAAATACACCTAGATTTCGAAGTCTCTATTTCCAATGCTTTGACGGTCATTTTTCCTGAAGTGCAATTAAAAAAGTGTTTTTATCATTTGTCTAAAGCCATTTGGAAAAATGCTAAAGACAAACTTAAAATAAAGACAAAAATAGAACGTAGAATTGTCGGATTATGTACGGCTCTAGCTCTACTTCCTGAAAATCTCATAGAAGTTGGTATTGATTATATAAAGTCTGAAAGCCCTAGTAGACATAAAATTATGAAATTTCTGAAATATATGACCAGTACATGGTGGAAGAATGAAAATTACATATCAAAATGGTGCGTATATGGTGAACGTCACCGTACCAACAACGTCGTTGAAAGTTGGCACTCTCGATTGAACAAGAACATTAAAAAGCGTTCACCAGTTTCCTTATTACGATTAATAAATGTGATATTTGAAATGGAAAGCGAAATGACAAGTGATGCATCACGTCGTCGAAAGGAAGATATAGATCGAGATGATTTTATATTAAAATGTCAATTACAGTTAATTCACGGCGAAATATCAGTAGGCCACTTTTTAGAAAAAAATAGATGAGTCTTGTTTCATGTCAGTTCTTATCATAAGTACCTATACACAGCATATACAGGAGGTAAATTTTTGATTTTTCACGTAATAGGACAGACAGAAGTAGGTCTCCCTCGTGCTCCTACTAGTAGGACAAATTAATAGGACTACGAAAAAGCTCCCCGTTTTTTCGTGGTCCTACTAATAATATACAGGTGGTATAAATATTCGCTATTGTTTGCTTACTTCTTTAATAATCAAAAATAGGACAGACAGAAGTAGGTCTCCCTCGTGGTCCTACTAGTAGGACAAATTAGTAGGACCACGAAAAAACGGGGCTCAGGACCTCCCTTGAGCTTCTGGCTCCCGCATATACACTCTAGGGGTAGTAACGACAAGACTAAGTGGAGTCGGGGTGCTCCGAGTCGGATCTGGGAAACCAGCATATACAATAAATCAATTAAGAGCTAGGTCAATAAATCAAAATGGCGAGCATGCAACTGCTCACGTATAAATTGTAATTTTAGAGTTTTGCGGGCCTATTCCAAAACATACACGATTAGTCCGTATGCGTACTGGCACTGTATATTTTGGAGCAACATAATACTTCTACGTTACTACAAAGTATACGCGAGTATTTGCGTACTGCTCTTGTATGGTTTGGAAGAATTTAGTGAGTTTAGAGTTTTACGTGAGTTTCATACCCTTGCGTTCTGGCCTTTTATAGAATGGAAAGGTGGGTTCCCAACGAGTCACACCAAACGAGTCACACTGTGACTCGTTGGGAATTTTTTTTCCCAACGAGTCACACTGTTACTCGTTGCAACTTTCTCTACTAGTTTACATTCCCATCGAGTCACACTGTTACGCTAGTGTGACTCGTTGGGAAAAAAATTCCCAACGAGTCACAGTGTGACTCGTTTTGTTGAATATATTTACATACTTTAATATTATCAAATTAAATATATCTGTATTGTTATTTTGTGAATTTATGTTTATATTTGTGACATATTTTCATACTTACATGCAAAACATGTAAGTATGAACTTACATGTTTTAGAAATTTTGCGAAATTAGGTAAAAGGCTATTATGATATTTATTGAATTTTATAAATTAAGTACCTAAGTTTGATTGTGATGCAAAGTGAGTGGTTAACCATAGGTGAATTTTGTATCCCATTAGCTCTGAAGTGGCGCACCGTGCTATATGACTGGTCTCCTGCCTTTGCTATACTTGTGGTGAGGCGATATGTACAGCAAGGCACATATTGGTGGGATGCAAAGTGCTCCTTAATAGGGGTCATTACTCACAGCGCCATGACAGAGTAGGTACTTGAAATCATACGTGAAGCCGTAAGCCTTTCGGTAGCTGGAGCCCAAAAGGGATTGACGACAAACAAAAGACAAATTAACTTTGTAAAAGAGGGCTCAACTTCAAACTCCAAGAACAAGCCTTACTCAATCCTGGGTTCAGCACCTGATTGGACTATTTTAATGGACACGTATGAAAAGCACTACAAAATCTCAGAGGATGTGGGTGTTTCGTCATCCAGACCGGACATTTTCATTTTTTCTAGGGCTACGAAACGCATAGTTCTTGTAGAACTTACCGTACCGTGGGAAACTAATATACCTAAGGACCATGCGATGAAACGAAATAAGTATTACGAACTTCAAAACGAATTAACAAAAAATGGCTATGTAGTTAATTTATACGCTGTAGAAGTAGGAGCGAGAGGTATACTAGTAAAATCTCTCTATAACCTGCTTAAAGATCTTGGCTTGTCCAGAAGTGCAGTAAGTTCTATACTAGAACGAGTATCTAAAGCTGCACTAGTAGGATCATATCGGATTTGGCTGGGCAGGGAGAGAAATACGAGTAGTGAAAGTGAGTGTTGACGTACGTCACCAAAAGGGGCCCCTTTTAAACCTAAGCCCGAGTCACAAGTCTTGGGGTCTATTCGAGGTTTCTCTCTCTGCCACACGATGGACCCGGCACCCGCACGGTGAATCCATGGAATGCTAAGAAGTTCGTCTCTATGTTTCAAAAACAGTAACTCAGTTGATTGTGACCATTATTAGGCCTCAGAAGTTTAGTTTCTACCTTTGTTGATTGTGATAAATATGTAGTCTCTAAAATATAGTACCAAAGTTGTAAGTGATAATTATTAAGTCTCAGACGTTTAGTGACTAAGATGATTGTGATATTTCTTTTGTCTCAGATATGTATTATAGGCCGAACAATACAAGTTCGAGGATAGGAAGTTAGTTACAATATTATGTGAGTTTCAGCCAAGATTGGGCATTGCGCAGTTGTATAATTCAACCCAAGTTAATTATTATACTACACATATTTTTCAAGATTTACATATTCTAAAACCGATATTGATTTTTTTTCCAAACAATGAATTATTACTGCGACAAAACATGTAAAATCGTAGACATAACCAAGTAGTAGCTTGATTGTAATATATCTTATTCTTTTGTTTGATCTCTAGTTGTATTTACGTTGCTTTTATGACAATCATTACTGTCGAGCTTTGAAAAAAGAAGTGTGTGTGTGTGTGTGTGTGTGTGTACTTATATACGCACGTAAAAAGTTAATACTTCTTCTTGTTATTCCTCGTGTGAAAAATTCTAACTTTAATTATAGAAATATATTATCTTCAATGCAAAGAAGTATTAACTTGAAGTTAGGTCCAATGTTTACTAGCCAACTACGGGGAATTAGTTTTTGTATGCGCGTATCGTAAAAAATATTCTCATCATTTTACACTTACGCACCAAAAGAAGTACAATTTCAAAAAATATTAGATTCATCACATTCCTCCCTTCTATTTGTGTACAAATTGAAGGCAAAAACGATCTAAAAGTTTTAAATTGTAAATCGTAAAAGCAGAAAAACTATTAAGAAAATAAGTACGTCGAGAAAGACTTTGTGAATTTTTATTGTTAAAAAAATTGTTTGGTTTTGTTATTTTAAAAGAATACATGTGGCTCATAACTCATTTATTTTACCAATTTCAATATGATCACTTCTCCCGCATGATAAAGTCCCAACCAGTCACACTGTGACTCGATGGGACTTTTTTTCCCAACCAGTCACACTGTGACTCGTTGCAACTTTCTTTACTAGTTTATATTCCCAACGAGTCACACTGTTACGCTAGTGTGACTCGTTGGGAAAAAAAATTCCCAACGAGTCACAGTGTGACTCGTTTGGTGTTACTCGTTGGGAACCCACCAATGGAAAGACGTCTACACGCACTGCTCAAGTGGGAGAGGAGCGTGAGTAGAAGCTCTCTCCCCGGCCGGTATTCGCCATCACACAATTAGATGCCACCGAGGCAAGTTACTGTGTGATGCCCAGGGTGCAGCAAGTGGGGATTTCCGAGCCCTGCACCGCACGCACTCCTGCCTAACTTGCCCTGCGATTACTTAGAATAGCTCCAAGACTTCGGGTCACATTATGCTGGTATATAGCATAAACAGCACACTAAATGTTCCCACTGCTGGGACTCGGGGCCTTCTCTCGCAAGGAGACAGTCAAGGTCATAATACCCAGCTGGCCCAGTGCAGGTTGGTGGATGACCCATGACTTCGAAAGATTCTAGGTACGTGTCGGTTTCCTCATGATGTTTTCCTTCACCGTTTTAAGTTAGCGGCATTACGCACATGACTTCGAAAAGTCAGTGGTGCGTGTGGTTTTGAACCCGGGGTCTCCGGATGGGCAGGTGCCGTTCTTCTGACTAGACCAGCCGTAACTTCAATATACATGTTAGTTATTGACCATTGGGATTGACGTTTAGATAATGTTTCTTGTGTTTTCAGGGTCATGTTCCACCGAGTCTCTACCTGACTTGGCTGGAAGTTATGAGCGCAGACATGCCGCCGGTACTCTTCGTTCGTGGTAACGAAAGGTCCGTCTTAGATACTTAAACTCACCTGTTTCGAGTCACCTTGGGAGGCGGACAATGAGCGGATTTTTACTCCGTCAGTGAAATAAATAATTTACTGTTTGAACCTCGGAAAACCTAATGATATATCACAAAACTTACTAGAGCTATTTTACTTATTTTGATGATCGTTTTTTGAATTGAAATCAGAAACACGCTGAAGTGTTTGGTACTTAACTTTTGTGGTCGTAACCCTGAATGCTGAATATAACTAAGGTCTAAGATACGAATAGGAAATAAAGATCGTACCTATATGTTATTTATTAACACTAAGAAATATATGGTAGATAATAAAAATAAATGTACAGGTCTTTATAGGCTTTGAGTTTTACTTTGTGAAGTACATATATAATGTAGATGTAGAAAGCTAACGAACCCGAACAAAACTTGTCTCTCTCCTTGCGAGAGAAGGCCTTGAGTCCCAGCAGTGGGAACATTTAGAGGACTGCTCATACTGAGAATAAAATGTTATAAATGTGAAAGTTTGTATATTTGTAGTAGGTACCTACTACATCGTTAGGCAGTTCTCCCACTGCCGACGAGAAAACAAGTAACTATCGACTATTTTCTCGCTCAAGAAACGTACAATAGATATACACTCCGTGTAAATAAAAGAGACACATACCTATACAAAATTGCTAGTAATTAGCATGCTTATTTTGATCGTGTTAAAAATTTACCAGACGTTTTGATTTTCGAGGCGTAGGAAGGTGGCGTGCCCCGAGCGACCGTGATGCCAAATAGCACGTCTGAACGTTTCCTTTGAGCATTTTGATTTGAGTATGCTTAAAACAAGCATGCTTATTGTTGACAATTATGAGGAGAGCATGCAAATTTTTAGGGGTCACCGTCCACCTCCTGAGGCCACCTGGGTGAACCGTGGGAATTTTCTTTTTACAACGGCTCACCTGTCAGATTAAACTTGAAGCCCTTGAGGCCCTAACTTGATATTGGTGCCGGTACAACTAAAAATATGGTGCATTTTTTGACGCTGGGTGGGCGGCTTCTTCAGCCAGTAGCTCTGTGGTCAGACCTGAGTGTCGCTTCTGCATACTCGGCCAGGTCTCAGGAGGTGGACGGTGGGTAAGTAAGAACTGATTTTCAGCATATTTATTAGCACGTGTATCATTAGATACCTTTAAAGTGAGCCCGCACTGGGCGACGCGACGCGACGCGCCGCGGCCAAATCGTGACAGATCACAATATAGACTCCGCGCCACCACTCGTGACCGTTGGCGAAAGGAGCCACTGTCGTATTCTACAATGACAGATGAAACCTATGATATGATAGTGGCTTAGTTCAATAATTTCGCCAAAGTACTTCAGTGATGGCACGGAGTCTACTACTAGCACAGATAAGTAAATCTTGAAGCTGCCGTCATTTTCGAGATATTATTAAATGTCAGTGTCAGTGAATCAGTGACAAACATTACTGTTACGAACTGTGTTGCCAAACGATACGAGTTAATACGATTTAAATCGTATTTATAAGATCTTTTTGGCTCATGTACGATGTACGATTGCAAAGTCGAAATCGTACGCAAAATATACGATCTTTTGAATGGAATCTTACGAAATTAACAATCACCATAAATTATTTTTTGAAGTGAAAACTTCTTCAGGCGCGCCTCGACAAGTTTTTCGTGGGGGGGGGTAAATTGATTTCTAACGTTACGCTCGGGTATGATAAGAAATCTTGGGGTAAACTCGGGACCTTGGCGATTGGCATCTAGAAATGCGTCAGCCAATGGGAAATGCTGCCGCATTTCTAGACGCAATGCCAAGATGGCGAGGCAACGCCCTCCAGTTACATCTGTGTAGTTTCCAAGGTAAGCTATCAAATTCTGAGTTATAAGTTTTCACTTCTATCGGTAGTTCCTATGACTGCCATTTTTTTTTAGTGTGAAAAGTAAAACAAGATGGTCGAACAACAAAAGAGTTAATCAAACTGAACTTCTTAAATGTAGATTGCTTTATGAATGCATACCGGAATATCTCTACGTAGTTCCTTTATAAATATATAGCGTTTTAATGTTAACACAGTCGATATATAGTTAAATTGTGGTATTATCTTGTCAATTTGGCTATGCAACCAGTTGAAGTTGTTTTTGATCAAGTTTCGGAATAAACCTAACAGTTTTCTAATCTGAAAAAGTTTGATATAACTATATCTTAATGCCATAATGTTTCATCCTATATAAAGTGAGGCATATGTATAATGCGACAGGATGAGCAGAACATGGATGGTAAGCCATAACAACCTAGCGTCACGCAGCGTTTGAACATGATTTGGACTCTTTAAGTCTAAATCATTACCTAACACTGCAAAGCGCTCAACACCCATAGATAGTTTAGTAGTGGTAGGACTCTTTGCAGAGTCCCCCTGGGGAACTACCATCTTTGCTAGTTATTCTACGGCCAAGCAGTAATTTGCAACAATCACTGTGTTCCGTTTCGAAGGTCACAAAATGTCAAAGCCCACTTGGCCAGTTTTGTTAAATTTGTTATATGGCAGCATAGAATGAATGAGTGAACGTAAAATTACTTATCTGTGCTAGTAGTATATTGTGATCTGTGACTATTTGGCCGCGGCGCGTCGCGTCGCGTCGCGTCGCCCAGTGCGGGCTCACCTTTAGTTAGGCGGGTGAAGAATAGATCTCATCGTTCGTGATAGATGGTTTATGAGTTCGGGTCCTAAATAAATACTGTCAACTGCAACTTGTTCGTTCAGTTGTTGTTTTTAGTTTCTAAATTCATATTAGAATATTCTTCCGAAAACAGCAGAACTGTACAATAGTTTAAAATGTTCCAATGCTATATAAGTATGTTATAATAAAAGCTATTTATTTATATTTCGTTTGTGTGTACGTTTATTAAGTATTCTAAGTCTAAAATAATGTAAAGGGCGATTGTTTATACTCTGATGAAATAAAAAGAATTATAAATATATTACAAGTTTATTTCACACATATTTCACAAGGTTTTTAATTTAGATTTAAAAAACAGAAAAAGAATATTAAAATATTTACAGATACAAGAACCAACAGTCGCTCCAAATCAACAATTTCATTACACTTAAATAATACAAGAAGTGATACTAGGTATTTGCTATTATTTTGCTAAATAGAAGTTGATAATATGATATCTGCATTGCGCGTTGGTGAAACAAATTAGTTTCAAGAGTCCCAAAATATCATTGTATTTGAGCAGTCAAATAGAAAATTAGTCTAAATCGAGTCTAAAATTCTTGCCACTAGCTAACAGCTGGACCGAAAGCCAAATAGAAGGCACAGGGCATTGGCAACAATACTACTGAATGACACTACTTATTTGTTTACGTGTCTTGTGTAACCAGACCACACCATCCGTGTAGAAGTTGAAACTTACGATTTCGAATATTTATCGCGACATGGCATCACTTAAAGGCCGGGTCACACAGAGGCGATCCGGTAGCGATAGCGATCCGATACCGAGTATGGGATCACGCCCGCTTGCTGTGTGTCAGGTTGCATACAAATTCGAACATTACAAAAAATATCGTCTCGCTATCGGATCGCTATCGCTATCGGATGGCCTCTGTGTGACCCGGCTTTTATAGATGACTAGCTGACCCCGCAAACGTTGTTTTGCCTTAGTGAACAACCCTTGTCACTTAGGGGTATGAAAAATAGCTAGTAGCCGATTCTCATACCTACAGAATATGCATATAAAATTTGGTTAAAATCAGTAAAGCCGTTTCGGAGGAGTAAGGAAACAAACACTGTGACACGAGAATTTTATATATAAGATTTATTTGTGCATCCTTTTGTAGTTCAACTTCAACTCTTGATTAATGGCTATTGTGGTTTAGCCTCACAACTCCGCCATTATCACGTAGATAGATAAACCATCAAACTTGAAGGGTTTAAAATTTGTGACAGTAGAATTTAGTTTTTGGTGTGAGTGTTTTCCCTATTTTCTGAACACTAACAATTTTGTGTGTCTGCTATAATTGTAGTTAACACAACTTGACATGGTAATGGTATGGTTATTATAAGAAATTGTAAGGATACGTAAATGACATCATTCAATAGTGTTGATAAAATAACCCTGAGCCGTTTCTACCGCTTAACTAAGACGGTTCTGGCGTTCATATTGATCTCTCTTTATGTACGGTAGGCATGACGGTCCACAGTCAATTGGCCGCAATGATTGATCATATCTTTACATTACAATACATACACAACAAAATAATAACTAGAGTACCAAATGGCGACCTTATCGCTAAAAGCGATCTTTGCCTATCATCCAGATATGGCTACTAGCGTTACATTACTGTTTCTTTGATGGATATTATCTACAATGTAATGGAATCACCTTGAAAATAGACAGAAAGAAATGCATGATCTAAGTATATTTATATTCTACAAAATCAGGTGTTTCCATGGCGTGGTGAAGAAGGAGATTCCAGTGCGGAGATGTTACACGGGAAATAGGCTGTTCAATTTCGCCTGGCGTAAAACGTACACAAAAAATAAGCATCTCGCAGCCAATCACTGTTCTTGATTACGGCATAAGTTCTTTACACTTCATAAATAACTGGTACAGTACAACCAACCAACTTATCTGTGGAATGTAGTGAAGGCGTCACTGTCGAAAAGTGTTGCCACCTATTACGAAACTATACAATACAACTTCTATATTCTTTAATACTCGTCCCTCAGTAGTTTCGCTTTTGGCTGTTCTACAAATAAGTTGGTATCCTTAGTATTTTGATATATTTTATTGCCAGGCGAGGTTGAACGCAAAAAACAAGACGTCTACAGCGATATGTCAGTTGCAAAGGACGGCCATTCTAAATACATTTATTCCTCTGATAGATATGTTGCTCTGTGAAAATTAAAAAAATAAATAACATTTCTATTGTCACACCAAAATATTTAATTTGTGGCGAATATTGTATTGCTATATCGTTTAAATCTCTTAAGTTTTCATAAGAATAAAAATCAAATCGAGCGTGATTTGACCGAACTATCCCGACGGGATGTATGTATATTAAATTTTGGAGCATTTTTTTTAACATTATTCAGTCTGTTTACGTAAAAATTTAATTTATAATAATTCGTAACGACGTCTAGATGCCTTAGTAATTATTATAAAATAATGGCTTGACGCGGCTTCAGCGTTATAATAATTAATATAAGGTCGCTTTTCGGGCGGATACGACGGCGACGCGACGCTACACTCGGCGTACTGCGAGAACTGGGTAACTGATTCACAACGGAATCCGAACGATTCTCTCTGTCTGTCTTTGTCATTCTAAACGGATAAGACAGAGACCGAGAGGTTTGATTCCGTGTCGAGATCAATGCGATTGCGTTGTAAATCAGGGTACTGGACAGTTTTCTATTTTACTGCGAAACGAATCATTACATCTGTAACGCGAAACGTCAGAGCTGAGCGAGAAAAATCGCTCAATGTATTGTAACATTACCATTTATAAGATGGTCTGTGGGTATTTCAAAGTATTCGTATTATAGTACTTTTATCTCACGAAGCGACGCTAGCTTTACTTGTGGTAACGATGTTCATAAACATACTGTGCATGTGTGGGTGTTTTCAGTACCACCCGAGACGCGGGCGAAGGCAATTGTTTTCACGCACAGATGCTTACACATACGGAATTTGTTTGGACGCACACATACTAAGCGTGTTTTTACACTTGGTCAAAGTAATAAGCGAGTCGCTTCTTCAGATAAAACTACTATATGTACTGCTTGAAAAATCTCCATTTCAATAAACATCAGTTATAACTTGGTTGAGTTCTTTTTTCAACATATTTATGGAGCATCACATAATTTCAGCAAAATAGTACAAATAACATTATGAACTCGTTTGTGTGTGATTCTTAACAGCTTCCCACAAAGCTTTGTAATCCGAAAATCATTTGTTAAGACACATGCAAAATTTTTGCAAAAAAATTTAGAAAAATATCGTTGATCACGGCAGTGCTATACATTGATCTTCTAATGTTACTTTTTAGTTGTTCAAATTATTTGGATCGAAAAGCAACGTTTTAATTTTCATCTATCGTTCATGAAGACCGTAGTTATCGTTCATTATGTTGTTGTATTGAGGCTATACCTATAGTATAGTGTAAGTATACTCATACATTTATGATTTGACTTCAAATTCCAACCCACACTGCCATAATTATTTGTCCAATATTTCTTATTGCCATATTGGAATAGATGATCATAATCTGTTATTGCGAGTACATAACCTAATTGCATATGTTGTTGTAGCGTTTAGTTCGCGTAGTACACGCAGAAGACACCGCCAGCCGGCCCAAAGCGAGCCGTGGGGGCGCCACCGACGTATTTCCACAATTTAGCCTACCAGCACCTCAACGTATATAAATCGTATCAAACCCTCGCACACTCCACTAATCGAAACTGACACAAATTCAACTCGTGTTCAAATAAAAAAAAATACAACTACATAAATTACAGACAAAAAAAATCATCACACAGCCATACTTCTTATAATCGTATAAATAAATAATAGTAAAATCCCTAAATAATTACGGAAATATTTTTTGGTTACAAAGATTTAATAATGCAAATAAATACTCGAGTGACCTTCCTTCCGCTGCGATCTCGTATCGTGTCATATCGACGCTAGAGGAACGTTATTTTTTATACAATGTTAGTTTGCTTATACTAGGAGCGTGATTCGATGGGGCGGTGCGGCGGCGCCACTAGTGAGCGGCCGACGTCTAGACAGGCGCGGCTTGCTACACACTGACACGGGGGCATATCACGTCCGTTACATAATACATCCAATGGTATTGGAAGTCAATCGTACTGTCACACTATTGTGATGATGACTGAGGCAAAAATATACCATTTTAATAAGTCCGTCAGGTAGATTATGGGACACGTATTTTTTGTTTTATAATTATTAATAACCGACAAAGATTATAGACAATCAAACTTTTGGAGTGGGAAGTCGTGACGTCATGTCTTCGTACATTGAAGTGACGTCACTCAAAACTTCTAAGCACTGTATCTTCGTAATTTTTCGTCTGAGAAACAAAAGAAAAAATACGTGTACAATATTTTTTGATAATCTAACTGACATACTAATTCGTTTTTTCTAGTCATCATGGCTATCTAAGGCATTGCAACAGATTTAGTAAGTTACGTACGGCGTATTAGGCGTACGTACATCTACATACGCGCGTATAGTACGTATGTTTGAATGAATGCCCACGCGTGGGAAATGCGCGCGCGCGTGTGACGTCACGCCGCTCAGAGCAAGGCGCAGCGCGGGCTTCATTCCGACTCCTCGTCGTTGTCTTCCTCGAAGCCGACCAGCTCGCTCGCGTCTAGGAACCCGTTCATCGCCTGAAACATCAAATGTTTTCATTCATAAAACAAAAATTTTCACACGTATTTGGATAAGATAAGATAGATAAAACTGTAGCGGTGTATGGTCACGCATTCGTTACGTTAGTCCACTGCTGGATATAGGTCTCTCCCAAGGCTCACCACTCAGCCCTATCCTCAGCTTTACGTCTGACAGTAATATAGTTCAAAATTGCTCATCTAAATAATATGTAGTTTTCAAATCTTTCAAAATCAAAATCGTTTTAAAATCTTTCTCGAAAATCTATTTTTTTATATGAAAGGATAGCATAATGCTAACTTTACGTTCCCACTGCTGGAGTTCGAGGTCTTCTCTAACATGGAGAGAATCAAAGTCACAATCGACCACACTAGGCAAGTGCAGGATGACGTATAGCACATTGCTGGTTTCTTTACGAAGGTATCTCGTATTGTTAACCTTTTGACCGCCAGAGTCACCTATACTTGACAAGCGCTAGCGAGCCCTGTGCGCCAACGACGCGACGTCTATAGTTGACTAAAAACGGACTATACCCAAATACCGTGTGTTAGGTGTCAAACGGTGACAGCATTATTATTTTTAATTTCGTGCTATTTCGTACGCTTGGCGTACAGGGCACGGAAATGCAATTTTTTTTAGTCCTGGTGGTCAAAAGGGTAACCAAGGCGTCAGTAGACAGAGTAAGTAACGTACAGCGTACTCGATGACCGCGTGGTGGCAGAACACGTACTGCTCCGCCATCTGTATGGAGAAGGCGCGCTGCGCGCGGATGCGCTCCACGGCGCCGCGCACGTCCGTCACGCGCTCGGCGGACAGGCGCGACGCGCAGATGTCCAGCGTCAGGAACGTGCCTACAACAAACGAATTACAACATTCAAAAACAATTGGACGTCATAGGAACTGCCGATAGAAGTGAAAACTTATAACTCAGAATTTGATAGCTCACTTTGGAAACTAAATTGGTGTAACCTGAGGGCGTGGCCTGGTCAACATGGCATGGCCATCTAGAAATGCGTCAGCATTTCCCATTGGCTCACCCATTTATAGATGGCCATGCCCTTTCACCATTTCCCATTGACTGGCGCATTTCTAGATGGCCAATAGCCATGGTTCCGAGTTTACCCGAAGATTTCTATCATACCCGAGCGTGACGCTACAATTCACACCCCACGAAAAATCTGTCTAGGCGCGCCAAAAGAAGTTTTCACTTCAAAAATGTATGGATTCATTTTACCCCGCTACTTACCAGTCAGATCTGTACCTCCGTGTTAGGGAATAGGAGGGGTATGTGACAAGTTTTCAGCTTGCCACAAATATCTACCCAAAATTTGCTACCAACTCTCTGTATATACTGTTCAGAACTCTGCTGTTATCGACAGGCTTTACCATTCGTGGCCCGCCTTGCTTGTCTTGTTGCCTTATTAATAGATCTGGTTAATATAATGTAAAGGTGAATATAACGTAATATAACTCACCTGTCCGCCCGATGCCGGCGGAACAATGCACCACGATCGGGGGACCTCTACTGTGGCCCGCCCACGAATCGCCCAAACTGAAATCAAACGAAATATTGTTACTCAAAATATTACATACTTTATTAACTTTAACAAAGACCCTACATACAACTTAGATCTCTGGGTGACGAGCGCAGTGCAGTGCTAGGTAATGATTTGGACTCTTCCATGTTACAATAGCTGCGTGTCACTGTGCTGTTATGTGGCAGGTATGTTGCTTACCATCAGGCACATGTCTTGCTCGTCTCGTCACTCTTTATTTAAAAAAAAAAAAAAAAAAAAAAACATAACAAACTGAGAGACAAAAACACTATAATACACACAAAAATACAATGATTATGAAACAACAACAACTTGTTGTACCTAATGCCATAAATGGGGCTTCAGCCCTACATACACTCAAAAAATATGGCAATTCATGCGTACAGAATTGCCATATTTTGTAATTTAAAATGTATATACATATATATTAAAATGTATATACATAGTTTCGTGTAAATTTCGAGAGGACAATTGGAATTTACTATTCTTTCACATGAAAATCACTGAACAGATATGTATGAATAGAAATAATTTAGGATACATCAGGGTCATATTTCGTAATTATATACTTATACCTCGGTTTTTTTTTAAATTTTTGTACTAGATATACTATATATTTATGTATATATGAATAATTTTAGGTTGAAACGTATTTATTCTATGTAATTGATAATTACTTACTCAAGTAGCGCCCTCGCCTGTGCGCGCCGCACGCGCGTAAGGAAACGCAGTAGTGGCGCCGCGCGGCCGCCGCCCGGCACGCCGTAGTCCGGCCACCGCTTGTACTGTCCATGCCAGATGCGCCGTGATTGGTCCGTCTGTAATATATATAACGTAACACGACATTAGACAATATAGTTTACGTATTCATTATATTCAATCTTTAATTTATTGAAGGATATAATAAGTAAACAAAAAAATGGTGATAGAAGTGGAAACTAATAACTCAGAATTTGATAGCTCACTTTGAATCTACGCGGGTGAAACCGGAGGGCGCGGCCATGACCATAACCACGAAGGTCATCTGAGTTTACCCGAGCAGTTCTTTCATTTACGAATGTGCCGCTTGAACTCAATTCAGAGACCACGGAAAATCAGTAAGTGGTGCGCCAAAATAAGTTTTCACTTGAGAAATGAGATTATCCGACAAAGAACTGAGATGACCGACACAGCTCAGCGAATCAGTAAGGTGAAATGGCAATGGGCCGTGTTCTAGAGTAGAGACCGCGGACGCGGAGTGGCCAATAGGCCAGCGTAGACCCTGCAGCCAGGTGGAGCGTCGTATTACGAAAGGCGGCTGGCAGCAAGTGGTTACGAACAGCATTCGACCGTGCCATGTGACGCCTACGTTCATCAGTGAACGATTAAATAGATTGATGACGGTATCCTAAAGTAATTCAACATGTAATGTTATAAGCCAGCCGCTCACCCTCAGGTCGGTGAGCAGCAGGTGCGTCACAGTGTAGTCGTCCTCGGTCTCGACGCCCTCGCACGCGACCGCGTACGCGCCGTACACCTCCCGGGCCGGCGGCGCGAGCGGCCAGTACTGCCCGCACTTCACGTGCCCGCGCTCCACCGTGCGCGTCGTCATCACCACGACCAGCGTGCCCTGCTCCCACACCATGCGCCAGAAGTCACCGAACGTCTTCGGCAGAGGACCTGAAATAAACGTAACACATGATTCAGTATTCGAACAATTATATTGTAGCGGCCCGGGGGTCTACCGCCGAACGAAAAATGTCATAGCTATGATGTTTCTCTCTCTTTTCTTTTCGCTTGAAATAATAGAGACAGCATTAGCAAAGCGATAGCCGACTAGTTAGCCGGTAGAAGCGCCGTTCCGGCATCGCTCGGATATTGGCATATGAAGATTATTTATCTAATTAAAAACTATGCTATCTTTCAAGTTGGATCAAACCACACATGGTGTGCAAATTTGAATTAAATCGGTCAAGTTATTTAAGACTTCATTGCAGACAAACAACGTGACGCGTAATTTATATATTATTGAGATTGGGCTGCGACAGATAAACAAAAATATTTAATACAGATGTCGTTGTTTGTTGGAGGAATTTCCATAACTCTTAGTTTCATTTTCTAACAAGAAATACCCAGGAAACTACTTGGTCAAGAATAGACATAATTTATTAAATTATTTAATCTTCAGTATGACGGTCCCGCTCCGGCTCGTTCCTAAAGCAAATGTTGGCCATTCCCATTCAATGTGGGCAATATTATCGATGTGGGGAAATTTTGATTTTAGTTATTTTTAGATATATGATATATACATATGTCGGCGAAACACTGTTTTCATCGACTCCGACGAAAACAGGGTGAGACGCGAGCACAAAGCACAATGATCACGGTTTTCACACTTTTTAACGTACATCGCACAACAACTCAACAATTAAGAGACCAAGCAGCGAGTTCAGGGCACCGATCTCACTTTAACCAACATTTCGAAATACCCTCACATAGAAGACACAGAGATCCAACTCGATCGGTCGCTAGCCCTCGAATCAATCACACGAAAACTGCCCGCCTGCCTAAACTTTACTTTTATGGCGCCTCGACCACGCTCAAGTGCTCTGCTCTGATTGGTCAATTCAGTTATAGTATTCATGATTTTCTTTTATAAGTAAAGTTAAGTTTTTAACTCGTAGAAAGGTGTAACAAATTCAATAACATTAAATTAAGATTTTTAAGAGAAAGTAAAATATTTAATGTGCTTTACTTAATGTTATGAACGCAAACAAGAACCAACACGACACTACCTTTATCTGACATAATATATATAGTAGAACTGCAGAACTATTGGACAGATAAAAATTATTTAGGACCATCCCAAAAGTATGATCTACCCAAGCAACAAAATAATCATCAAAATCGTGTAACAATTAGCGAAGCTATCGCGTAACATACACCAAAAAAAAAAACAACCTAATTGACCTCTTCCAATTCCTCGTTTTTGTTTGAAGTTTGTTAAAAACCAGTTAAAATTGGTCCAACCAAACAACCTTGACGCACAAAAAACAGGATCAAAAGGAAGTGAAACCGTTTTCACGTTTTACTAAGTCTTCTGAAGCGACAATGGTCCATTACTATTGTTCTTATAAATCCAACTCAAATCGTTGATAACCTAAATAGCCAACAAAACAATCGACTATTAAGTGAATCCCAACAAAACCACAGAAAACCGAACGACAACATAGTTAAGACAAAAGCTATTCGACTGTAGGCAGTTTGTATTGTATTTGTATAAATTGTAACTTTCTAACATTGTTTTGAGATTTTCGGGGTTGATTTTAGAATATTTTTCTAAGGTACATTTTAGAATCCTACTAATCTTATAAATAACAATGTTTGGATGTTTGTTGGACAACCACGTCGTAACGTCTGAACAGATCAGGTTGAAATTGGAAGTTACATTATACAGCCAGGAAGAACACATAGGCTATTTTTTATATCAGGCACAGTACAAATATTAGTATTCATCGCACAAACATTTTTTTTGGACCTACGCTTCGCAGGTAGAGTCACTACCAACTAAGCCACCACGCCAGCCATCCATTTAACCATCCAATTTTATTTATAAAGATGTCCTCAGACATTTTCAACACCAAAAACCGTTTCTCTTTTGAACGCAGCTCTAGGCATTTCCGATAATTAACTTTATCTCGAAGCAATTCCATCACTCAATTTTTCCAGCTAAAAGTATGATATCACAGTACAGTCGCGTTCACCGTTGATTCAACTGTATTCTCAGAAAGGGTTTTTCCAGTAGCTCACGTGTAAAGAGCAATTCCGAATAACTCGCGATTCTCGGAACGTGTAATAATCGGAACTGGAGCGCGCTTCAACCTACATTTACTTTTAATCCAGTCTGAGTATCGATTTAAAACTGGCGGTTTTGGGCTTTGTACATTTCATTACTGAACTGTAATTACTACTACGTGTGTGTAATCAGACCTACCGTACTTACGCGGACATAATATATTTGCTTTTAAAATCGTTCTGTCACACGTTTATTTTTGTTGGTGTTTATTATAGTGACGTGACGAACATAACATGCGATCGATGGTAATCCGACTGTCTATAACAGAACAGTGCTACATAACTATTTGCACAGGAAGAATCAATACGTACGATTTTTTCATTTCCGAACGTGACGATGATGTTTCTTACGACAAAATACATATGTGTGTGGTGCGCCAAAAGCGTGTTCACTTCAAAAAAGAAGGAAAATAGTCATAAACATTTTGCGAGACTTCGTATAAAGTGTGGTAATAATCTAAATTAATATTGCAATGAGGAAAGATTTGATGTTTTCTTTGTTTGTTATTATTTCACGTAAAAACTACTGGACAATATCTAGACACGGGTAGATAAACCAAAAACTCCCGAAATACTAACTTTGAAATGTTGGCAATGGCGGGAGCGCGCTTCCCGCGTCACACCTCGCACGCCCCGCACGATTGCCCCGTCGAGACGGTTTCGTTGAGCGACTGTATGTTTTAAAGACTGTGGTATAAGATTGACAGTACCTTGCGTGCAGATGTAGGCGTTCTTCTGCTTGTACCCGTCGACGTAGTTGGCGTTGATGTAGTCTGAGCTGGGGTCGTCTTCCAGCTGCGAGAGACGCACGCGCGAGTGGTCGTAGCAGAGAACGTCCTTGTAGCGGTTCTTCGCTATGTTGCTTGGCAGTCTGGAATAGATATACTACGCGTTAGCAACTCTCACTAAAGGTAGACATCACTTAGGTGTCATGACTATGGTCGTGAATATGTATGTAGGGTGTTTCTATGTATACTAAGTATGTATTTAAAACTATATAAGTATTATATCAGCTATTTGGCCGCCATCACACAAGCTTTGCTTAGTTTGGGGTCAGATGGTGTTGTGTGTGAATTGTCCACCAATATTTATTTATTTATTTATTATTTATAATATAGCACAAAGAACACCATCTAGCCTCAAACTAAGCTAAGCTTGGACTATGAAACTCAGATGGCTGATGTAATACTTACATATTTTTAAAATTAAAAACATACATATTATTTATAGAAAACACCCAGACACAGTACAAACATTTGTATTCATCACAAAAATATTTGCACTGGGTGGGGATCGGACCCACAACCGTGCACGGTCACGGCCACCATAAAAGCCTTATTACACTGTGCTCAATTTAGTGACTGAATTCAGAAACAAGTTTATAAGCAAGAAATCCTCGCTTTTGACTTTAGTGGGGTAGCTTACTGAATGCTATTTACACTGCACTAAATTCAGTAGCCACTAAATTCAGCAGCGACTAAATTTTGCAAAGTGTAACAAGCCTTTAAGACTAAAGGCAGTGGGAGAAGAAAATCCGAGGACAGAGCTGAGTGTCGTATCATGGGAGAGGTCTATGTCTAGGGTGGACCAATGGTGAGGTATACTGACTCTGCGTTGTGGAAGGTTCGTTCCAAAAGCCGAAGATAGAGCCGAGTGTCTTATCATGGGAGAGGTCTATGTCTAGGGTGGACTGATGGTGAGGTATACTGACTCTGCGTAGTGGAAGGTTGGTTCCAAAAGCCGAAGATAGGGCTGAGTGTCGTATCATGGGAGAGGTCTATGTCTAGGGTGGACTGATGGTGAGGTATACTGACTCTGCGTAGTGGAAGGTTGGTTCCAAAAGCCGAAAATAGGGCTGAGTGTCGTATCATGGGAGAGGTCTATGTCTAGGGTGGAGTGATGGTGAGGTATACTGACTCTGCGTTGTGGAAGGTGCCCTGTGGCGGGCGGGCGCGGATCTCCTCGTACTCGGCCACGAGCCCGCGGCGGCCGAGCCGGCGCGCGCGCGCCGCCAGCGCCGCGGCCGACTCGCCGCCGCCGCCCCCGCCGCACTCCTCGTCCGACAGCCCCGGCGACACCTCGCCCGAAGACCACGTGCCGCGCGCTACGACAAACAAACACACCTCAGTAACTCTAACACATATTGTTTAATTTTGTATTTTTGTAAGCAATAATTGGTTTCTCTCGGATAAAACTAGATGGCGCTGTTAAGCCTTAAAACGCGGTGATGTTTTGTTTCAGAGACGAACCATTCGTTTTACCTGTATATTAATACTTTGTTATCTTTTGGTCAAACATTTATAAATTAAGAAACGGAATACAATCAGTTTATCGATGTAATACGTGCGTTTCATTTTTGGACACTTGGGCGCTGTACACATATAGGCAGTTTGTAAGGATGATGGGTGCATGTTTGTTACTCTTTCACGCAAAAACTACTGAAGGGATTCGAATGAAATTTGGTACATTGGTAGCAAATGGTCTGGATAACAAATAGGTTATTTTTAGCTCGGGAAAATAACTGGATCAAACATGCATCCTTACAAACTTGCGCGTTAATAATATTATTGTAAATATCAGAGATCGTAGCCTAGTTACCATTCCTGTAATTTTATTGAAATGTAGCCTACTGTGCTATTCCAAACTATAATATTACTAGTTTACTAGTATTTTACGCCCCGCGGTTTGACCCGCGTAGTTATTTTTTATTCGGGATAAAAAGTGGCTTATGTGTTCTTACAGACTACAACTTAACTATGTTTCGAATTTCAACCCAATCCGTTACGACGTGATTGAGCAACAAATATCCCAAACATAATGTTCTACATATAATACTTCTGTCACGGAAGAGATTCCTAACAAAGAAGAACTCGTATGACAACGATAACAAACTAGCCAAATGATATCTGAAAACAATATCATTTTATCGGCCGATTTTAGATTACTCAATTCTTCACTATAATATTATCGTTAATGATGTAACATGAATAGATTCGATAATTTACAGGTGTATCAAATTGTGTATAAGTTTTGGGTGAGTTTCAAAAGGCTACGACAGTAAATATCCCATAATTAACGATAGAATGGTACCTAACCGGGGATTCGTTAGCCGTGTATCTTTGAGGATAATGGAGATTTTAGATTATTTACCTGCACTTGGCTAGAGTGGAGGATTATGGCCATGATGCTTACCTTGTGAGAAAAAGCCCCGAATCTTAACAGTGAGAACATAAAATGGGCTAGTTATTATCTTATGCTAAGATAACTTATAATCACAAACCAATAAACCATTGATTGAATGTCTATGGAATGTCACCTTTCATAACCAGCCATACAATACTCTTAACTATTCATAGCATCGACAGATCCATGTACCAAAGAACTCTTATTTGTGATTTTAATATTAATGTATAAATGTAATTCCACTTACGTCCATGACATCAAACCTGAACGAGAGTCTATTTACAGCATCAATTCAATAACCACATCATTTATTCAATCTTTGATCAGCTAAATTTAGCATAAGTAAGTAGGTAACTTATTCGGATGTTTTTAACATTGGTATGACTTAATAGAGATATAGAAATAGAAATAATTTATTTTGCACACGGAAAGGTACATGATACACCAAAACATGACAAGATATTAGAAGAGGATGATAATAATTATGATAACAGAGTTTGTATACATATAAGACATACAGCGGGTCTCAAACTAAGCACTGAGTTTGTATCTTGAGGCCCTGGTGCGAAGTAGCACCATAGTAGCACATAGTACAGGTGCCGGCAAACAAGTTGACCCAATGATGTTAGCTGCGCAGAAACGATTTGAAGGTCTCTTTGGTGGAAGTGTACATACGCGAACTTTCCTCGTCAATTTTGGGTCAACTTGTTTGCCGGCCACTATACGAGTTATATCAACATATCACTTAAAGAAATATGATCGGAAAAATGGAAAAAGTCTTACATCTTGCCACATAATAAAATACCAACTCACAACACAGCACTATCACGACAATTTTAAAAGCACACCGGCTCGTGAACATTGGAGTATCGTTTTACGCGGTTCCTTATCGCTACATGCGGTTGTGACTATAAGCGATTGAACTGTAAATGCTTACATATTGGCGGCGTGGTAAGATTACATCTACATCGCATAGGTAAACATTTTCATTGATAACTAACAGTTTGTGTCTGTTTTCTGTTGACAAACGCTTCCGTATGTGAATATAAAATATTTCCGACATTTCCCGAAATCCAGATATTCAGGACGGTAGATTTTCCTAAAACCTGTATCACGTCCAGAGCGAAATATATACATCATAGGTCATAGGATAGGTAAGTGATGGTCAAGGTAGGTTGTCTGACGTTAGCCCTTTATGAGTATTTTTTTTACCGGACTATTCGTACCTCAGAAAAGACAATATCGTTTCAAGATTGATTTTCCAAAGATTCCAACGTCCGGAGATTTGACTCCTCTTTCGTAATAAGAACGTGTAGGCGCTATAGAATACGATAAAACGTAGAATAGACGTATTCTACGTTTTCAAGTCCAGTGAAGTGTTTTTTCAAGTAAGCACGCTCCATCGCTTAAGATCTGACGAGACAAATCAATTGCAAACCTATCATTTAAATAACTAAAGAACTTGTACGTGTTACTCAGTCTACGGCAAGACGCGACATTTTAGCATTTTCTTTGTATACAAACACGTCGGGCTTGTCGCTTCGCTTACCTATAACAACGGTTAACCAACCCGGGTGTAGTTCGATCATTGCAATATCCATAAAAATATCCTGTTCCACCCACACGTGCCAACCTATGTACCTACTATCCGATATTTTGTTAATATTTAGATTTTTTCAATTTAACGTATACGATTTGGCGGGGTCATGTCCCCTTTGACCCTCACTTAGGATCGCACTTGGTTCCACTCAATGTGCGTGTGTCTTTACCAAGTTTATAACACTTCTGCGAACAGTCAGTAGTTAGTAAACAACGGACGGACGGACGGACGGACCTGAGTCGCGTGTTCGCTGACGTTCACCCGGCAGCCCATTAAACGCTATTGTATTGTAAACAACACGTACCGCAACTTCGTTTTTCACTGCTCATTTCCTAATTTAGTTTATTGCGAGATTGTTGTTTGTAAACAAAGAATTTCCACACGGTGTGACATGTTTGGACGAGCATTGTCAGTGTAATGACAGTTTTATTACCTTGTTTACTTTAAAAAGGTCGTTTAAGTTTTGTAATAATATGAAGTCTTTATTGTAAAGTATGACTCCATGTTCACACGAGCTGTACGAGAAAATATACAACGAGAGAATCAGTTTAGGTCATTCGCTTAGCACGTTTGTACTAAGCGTTAGCATATTTGTACATGATGTAATGTACATGTTATTTTATAATAATAATAATAATAATAAAATATCTTTATTCATCACATACATAAGCCAATTAACATGAAACACATTTAAACATTATTCCTTTAAAAAAAAAATTGACTTATACCATTAAAAGATCACAGAACCTGCACTAAGCAAAGCTTGTGTTGCAGGTTTCTGTATCCCTTCAAATGACTTTTCTAACAGTCTGAACAAAGACACAATTACAGTTTTTATGAATATTATGCAGTAAAGTGAATTTTATAATGTGAAAAATAAAATAACAGTCACATTATTTTATAGTTAGGGGTTAGTAAGTAGTGTGCATGTGTAGAATTTGTAGGTATGATATAGTTACATATACAATGAGTAGTTGATAGGTATGTTGAAATGTATTGTTTGTGCGTATAGTGTGAAATGTGTGTGAGTGTATTGTTGTGTGTTTTGGAGTATATACTTTGGTATGTGTTTTGGAGTATGTGCTGGGCTGTGGTGCAAAGTAGTTAAGAACCCATGCATGATCCATACATGGGTTCCCACCCACTTCACACCACAACCCAACATTATTATATACTGGCATCATAAGTGGTAAGGTATATCCCCAAGGTATCTGCGTAGGAGTTCGCTCAGTAGATATCGAGAATTGTTAAGATATTCCTTTTCTTTATCAGTCAAGCAAACATTGTAACTTGTATCAAATTCACAATTTATGCGCAACTGTTGTAGCAGTTCAACTGATTCAACATATGGGTTTGAGCAGTTTTTCAGTATCCTGATAGTTAAATTTTACTGATAATAGTTCGAGTAAAGAGATTTTAGCATCATTGTTAGTTAGGTGAACAAAGTTAACTATATATTTATTTATTCTATTGTAAATGAGAGATCCCAAAAACACTTTATGTTTTTGTGCAGATTGCGTTCTACATTTTGACGTACGTAGCACAATATCTTTACGTCTTTTGTTTTTGTTAAAGTTAGGGCTATCCAAATTTACAGTTTTATGTTGTAACAATACTAGGTTGTGTATATAAAGTTGTCTCACAGTGAGAACTCCACAAGCCTTGTATAACTCTTCGGTAGGATAACGAAAAGGTTTTTTAGAGCAACTTTAAGGACTGCTCGCTGAGCTCTCTCAAGCATCAACATGTGGGTCAGACATGCGCCACCCCATGCTGTGATACAGTATGATATTAAAGATCTACATAACGCGTTATAAATATTAAAGAGAAGACTTTTAGTCGCGACATCTCTCAAGTTCTTGAACACAAAGATCAACTTTCGGACACGTTTGCTTAGGAGGAGTATATGCGGTTTATGCGATGGATTCCTAAACTACTTAACCGATTTTAAATTAAATTGGCACACCGTGAGCAGTCTAGTCCAACTTGAGAGATAGGATAGTTTTTTTTTCGCTTAATAATCCTTATATGACGAAATCCGAGCGAAGCCGAAACGGCCCGCTAGTATAGTATATATTTTTATGTTACATTTATATAGGTATTACTACGCTTCCTGGTTTTTTACGCGCAGTTCCCGATCCCACAATTTTCCCGCGATAAAAAGTAGTCAATGTAGTATTCCAAACTACAACTTTACAGTTCTCCAAATTCCAGCCATCCGTTCAGACGTTCCGACATAATTGAGCAACAGACATCCAAACTTTAGTTATTTACAATAATAGTACTCCGATTAGTATAGTTTTACTTAGAGATGGGCCGAGTACTCGGTTGAAACTCGGTACTCGGCGTACTCGGCGGGTTTTTTGATACTCGTACTCGGTTCGGTAACTCGGTTTGAATGCCGAGTAGGTATACTCGGTTTAAGAAAAACAATATATTTAGGTAGATATAATTAACACCAGTGTTAATCGAAAAAATTGGCAGTCCTAGGAACTGCCGATAGAAGTGGAAACTTATAGCTCAGAATTTGATGGCGTACTTTGGAAAGTACGTGGGTGAAACCGGAGAGCATGGCCATAAAGCATTTGCACGTGTGAGCATTTCTAGACGACCAATGACCATGGTTTCGAATTTAGCGGAAGATTTCTTATCATTCCCGAGCGTGACGCTAGGATTCAATTCACAGACCACGAAAAATCCGTCTGTGGCGCGCCAAAAGCAGTTTTAACTTCAAAAATTTTTTAAGACTAATTTAGGAAATCTTTGACAATCGCAATTAATATAATCAAATCGAAATTATGCTAACGAGTACCTAATAATGTAACCTGTTTGTACATGTTTACGTGCGTAAAATGGGATTTGATTGAACCGAATTACTCGGCCGAGTACTCGGTTGAAAAAAAATTGAACCGAGTAAAACTCGGTACTCGTTACTAGGCAAAAGTGTTACTCGGCGCATCTCTAGTTTTACTAATATTATAAACGTGAGTATGTATTACGAATGTTTGTTACTTGTTACTATTCTAGGCAAAACTACTGAAGGGAGCTGGATTGGATTAAATTTGATACACAGATAGATAATAATCTGGAATAGCACATCTAGGTAAATTATTATCCCGGGAAAATAACGGAATCGGGGACTACGTGGGTATATTATCATCAACAGCCCACTAAATATTCCCACTGCTGGGACTCGGTGCCTTCTCTCGCAAGGAGATAGTTAAGGCCATAATCCACCACGCTGGCCCAGCGCGGGTTGGTGGATGAGTGCGGGTTGGTGGATGAGTGCGGGTTGGTGGATGAGTGCGGGTTGGTGGATGAGTGCGGATTGGTGGTGGTTGGGGTATATTATAATTTATAATGGTGCGTATTGAGTTTCTGATTTTTTATTAAATTTGTATTAGTTATTAGTGTAATTTGTTATCTCGATTTCACTTTATTTAGGTTAGGGACACTTTTAAGTAATCTCTACCCTATTCCGAACAAGGTTACCTTGAAGAGATTGCTTTGAGCAATTATTCCGCTAATTAGGACCCTTACCCAGATAGTTCGTAAGTTTCTAATTTGCATTCTGAATGGTAGTTATTTTAGTAAAAAATAGCGGGCAAACTTGGAATTTAACAGAATCAACAATTTTTTTTATGTAGCTATATAAATTATGTATACCTTTATTTTGGCATTACATGACTGTAGTCTCAAAGAAACTTGTGAGTGTCCTTAGACATTCGAGGTCTTTCTTTCAATTTAGAATATCCCATTCTATTCGTATGTATACGTCGTATACGTCGAACTGAATTCATGAATTTCTATTTATTTATCCAGAATTATTAGCATATATAACATATTATGATGTTTATAAGAATATTAGTTATATTACAGAATAGGCTTGTGTACTAAATTTTAAAAACTGGTTAAAAATATAGCTTAATGTTTATATTATTCCGAAACATCTATATTTTTGAAAAAAACTTACATTTACAATATGTATTTTGCATTTCAAAAAATCAAACAAATTTCTGCACAAAAACGCTCCAGACTGTCATGGCGTTTTGAATGACGTCACGCCGTGGCAAACATATGTGTTTGTGTAAGGACATTGTCAATGTTTTTATTATAAAATGAATCCCTCGTATTACAAGAACTGCATAGTGGCTCAGTGTACAAGCACAAGTATAAATACGCCAAACAAATTATTCATCTATGTTCCAAACGATCCACAATTGCGAAAAAAGTGGCAAACGCTTGCGAGGAGGAATGATGGCCACTAAATCAAGAATATATTTTTGTGAAGATCATTTTGATGAAAGTATTTGACACAGTATAATCTTAGTAAAGTAAATGTAAAAAAAACTGATAATTTTCCTCAAAAATAGTGGTAAAACAATAAAAAACTAGTTCAGTAAAGCGGCTGAAGAACTAGTATCCATGGCGAAGAATGAATAAAAATAAAAAATAATTATATTTGATCTATGAAAATGTCAACAACATTAGTGATGTCAAGTGATGTGTAGCACGGCGTGACGTCATGTTTTCTGATTGGCGTTCACTGTCACGTGACACAATGCCTATTTTTTAAGATTTTCTTTTCTAAAAATATTAATAATCTTTACGTATTTATAATAAACTGTTTTATTTTTGAAATCTCCATATCTTAATCAATAGTATGAACCTCTAATCCATCCGATTCATTCTTAGTGGAAACAAGCCTATTGTTTTATTACAGAATATTAGTTTGGATTAGATACATTGGATTTGACCCTAAGATAGTGAAATCGCACGTTTGAGCTATTAATTAGGTCACCACAGCATACACTAACGAATAAGTTATATTAATACTTTGAGAATCCTGAGAGATAAGAAGTAGAAATTTATTGGACATTATGACCTTATTTCTTAGTAACTTCTTATAAACAATCTTCACTCTATCATGCCAGCATTCAGTTGTTATGAAATGATAATAGATAATAAACCTTATATTTATAACACTGCTGTGATACCGTTTTCTCAGAATTGTTTTGAAATATTTTCAATCCTGTTATCGTATAATCATGGCTTAATCCAGTATATGTATTAACGCATGATAATGTGGCCTTACGGTTTAAACATCTTGAATTAATGGAAATTTTGGTTGCATTTTTTTAGGTTTTAAAGTGCACTGTATGATATGTATCGACGATATACACTTTGAATTTGAATTCAAACACAAACTTCTTTCAAAATAAATGTAAATTGACGAATAGGATTATCACTCCTCCACAAACATGTTCCCACTGCTGGGACTCGGGACTTTCTCTCACAGGGAGAAAGCCAAGACCATCAACCACGCTGGTCAAGTGCGTGTTGGTGTATATGTTCTCGACAGAGGTGTATCTTGAAACACGCCTAATTCCTCCTGATGTCTTCCTTCACCGTTAAAGCCAGTGGTGACTATAAACCTTATACATCTTCGCTTCATTCATCATGATCTGGATTCGAACCTATGATCACTCATTACGATTGTGTAATCCCACAATATAGCCACTAGGTCACCACGTCTAAAACTAACGAATAATTTATATTCACTGTAGGAATATTTCGACCTTATTTCGTACTGACTGTTCTCTGTAATCAAACACTGCAAAATCCTATCTTACTAAATGTTTGTTGCTCAATCACGTCGTAACGTATGAACAGATCGGGCTGAAATATGGAACACAGTTAAATTATAGTCTGGAAAACACATAGGCTATATATATTTTTATCCCGGGAAAATAACGGGAACGGGAACTACGCGAGTAAAATCGCGGGGCATCTCTAGTGAAAAATAATTAAATACAGCAGGGTTTCGAATGCGATGCATGACAAAATTTCGGTACCCGTATTAGCGTGTTCAAACCATACATAAACTCATCAACTTTACACATTAACATGGACATAGAAATAAATAAGAGTACTTACTACTTAAATCTAAATCATCTTCGTCGCCAGAATTTATGTGTCGGCCTTTCACGTCACCATTGTACGCGTGTGAATTCCTGTAACAAATTCATGTATTAAAATCTAGTATTATTAATTACGGGAAGCAAGGTCCCGAAGTTAACCTAAAGACCACGCGATGAAACAAAATAAGTACGACCTTCAAAACGAATTAACAATAAAGTAGCCAAGTGCGAGTTGGACTCGCCCATGAAGGGTTCCGTTGCAGCAAGTAACATAATATACATAGTACACATAGTTCTTGTAGTTCGTTGTAACTTTGATCGAAGTTTTAATAATAGTGTATTTTTGACGTACTAAAAAAAAACTACTCATCAGATCGAGTTCAAACTAATTTTCGTTGGTAGTTTTCATGGTAATGTACATCATATATTTTTTTTAGTTTTTTCATTCTCTTACTTTAGAAGTTAGAGGGGGGGGGACACACATTTTACCACTTTGGAAGTGTCTCTCGCGCAAGTTATTCAGTGTAGACAAAAATTATATTAGAAACCTCAACATCATTTTTGAAGACCTATCGATAGACACCCCACACGTGTAGGTATGATGAAAAAAAATTTTTTGAGCTTCAGTTCTCAGTATGGGGGGCACCCCTAATTTTTGTTTTTTTTAAAAACTTTTGTAAAAATCTTAATGCGGTTCACAGAATACATCTACTTACCAAGTTTCAACAGTGTAGTTCTCATAGTTTCGGCAAAAAGTGGCTGTGACATACGGACGGACAGACAGACAGACAGACAGACAGACATGACGAAATTATAAGGGTTCCGTTTTTACGTTTTACGGAACCCTAAAAATGGCTATGTAGTTAATTTATACGCTGTAGAAGTAGGAGCGAGAGGTATACCAGCAAAATCTCTCTATAACCTGCTGAAAGACCTTGGCGTGTCCAGAAGTGCAGTAAGTTCTATACTAGAACGAATATCTAAAACTGCACTAGTAGGATCATATCGGATTTGGCTGGGCAGGGCGAGAAATACGAGTAGTGAAGGTGAGTGTTAACGTACGTCAAAAAGGAGGCCCTTAAACCTACGCCCGAGTCACGGTCTACTCGGGATTTCTCTCTCTCTGCCACACGATGGACCCGGCACCCGTACGGTGAATCCATGGAATGCTAAGAAGTTCGTCTCTGGTGAAGCAAGTTCCCGATATATTGAGGGACCATGTCTAACCGAATTATTGAATATGTAGTTAGAAGAGACATTCACGACGACTATTCTCCTAATATTCAATGCGATTTCGTAAGAATACTACACTTGTGAGGGTATCATTGGCTTGAATATTGGACTAAAATACAACTCTATATAACGACACTCAAGGGACTGTGCACATTTCGTCGTTATAGAGACTCGCTAAATAGAGAGGAGTAAAATCTGTATTAGAAAAACAAAAAGCCAAAGAACAATTCTTATTTGAACGCTTTTGTGTATAGTATGTTATTTTTGTCTGACGTATTTTGTTGCACCAGTAACTTTGTTGTTTGTTTTTTTTTACTTATTTTATTCATATCTTACAGTCTACGCGAGCAAGCAATCCGAATATGTAAACAAAAGAATGGATTTCGTAGAATGTTCGGTATGTATGAAGCCGACAGTTAAGTTTATAGCCTAGGATAATAAAGATTGGAGTTTCTCGTTAAATCGAGTGGCGTTATATATACAAGTATTTAACAAACTACACAACAAAGGTGCTACCAGGTTCTAACCATCAGCATCGGTATCGAGAACATATACGTCACCCTTCAACCCGTCATTCGACTGTATACGATTAAAACTATTATGGCTCTGCGATTATGGATTAAGTTACGGCTGGTCTAGTCGGGAGAACGGCGACTGCCGATCCGGAGACCCCGGGTTCAAAACCACGCGCACCACTGTCTTTTCGAAGTCATGAGCGTAATGCCGCTAACTTAAAACGGTGAAGGAAAACATCGTGAAGAAACCGAACATGTACACAGAATCTTTCGAAGTCATGTGTCATCCACCAACCCGCATTGGGCCAGCGTGGTGGATTATGGCCTTGACTCTCTCCTTGCGAGAGAAAGCCAGCAGTGGGAACATTACTGGGCTGTTTATGCTTTGTATGCTAATATCCTCTCTTTAATTTTAAGCTTAAATAAACAGAGTGGAAAGCTAAAACCACTTTAGTAGTAGTTATTTGTAAGAGAAGAATAATTGAAGCAGTGGAAACATAAAGATAGTCTTTTCTTTAATTTTTAAAAGGGCCTATAACAATTGTCACACTACCTACTGAACCTGGGAATGCGACAGGCGCAAAAGAAGTAGGACCTCACTCATCTAACCTTACTAACTGCACTTACGCAGATGTGGAGAGCAGACCTGTAAGCATTTCATGTAGGTATTTAAATAGGCGAGACGACTAAAAAAACTGATTGGTCCGTCAGTTAGTTTATTAAAAATATTGTACACGTATTTTTTCCTATGTTTCACAAACAAAAAATGACGAAGATACAGTGTTTAGAAGTTTCGAGTAACGTCACGTATATGGTACGATTTTTACTAGAGTGGCGTCACAACCCCCCACTCCGAAAGTTTGATGATCTATATCTCTGTCATTTTTTGATAATTTGGCAAAACAAAAATACGTGTCCCATATTTTTCCATAATCTACCTGACGAACCAATTTGAATGATGTATTTTTAACCCTGACGTCATCCCAATTGCGTGCTCAACTAGAACTACATAAAGTGGTCTGTAATGATACTTGTTCCAAAAACCATCGTCCGCCTGAAAGAATTCTTAGTCTTCAGAAAGCAATCCGAACTCACGCATTTACCAACTTGACGCAAACACTAGACAAGTCGGGAAACGCTCAAACTTGGCTAATAAAAAACAAAAATTGCGTTTACGTAACGCTTATGTATACAAAATCGTCGACGAAAAAGAAAGTCGCGACAATCAAAGTCGAAAAACTCGTGTGGGTTTTGTTTACGACTGCGAAGTCAAGTAGGTGCTTGACTCTCGAGAAATATGGGGACGTAAAACATATACATTCAGTATGGCAAAATGGATTTTGACATTGGTGCAAACAATGACAATATAATGTAGATTTAGTAGTTTTTAGCCTTTTCTTACAAAACTAAGTTACAATGAGAACTACACTTTACTACCACATTTCAAAGAAACACTGATATTACCTACATAGCTAGTTACTTACACTAAGCACATGTGAATAAACGATAGATCAACGAAGGTCTAAAGAGTTTTAAATTTATTATTATTATCTATTTAGTTGTACATATTATTATATCAACATCGACCTATCGCACAGCTGGATATAAGCCTTTTCTACCTACTCTTCTGCCTTATGTATAACCTTCACTATATCTCGATAGAGTGATAGTTGATAGCCGCCGATAGTCGATAGTGTAGTACAATTTGCAATTTCCTCTAGAGATCTAGTCTAGGTGGGAGTCTATCGCGTAACTAAAATGATATTTGTTTTAATATTGTCTTACTTTACTTTCCATTGAAATTATAGAGAAATCAATCTCAAAGCTATAACCGTTTTGGTTAGGCGGTCGAAGTGCGCTTCTGAGACAGATATGACAACATAATATACGGACACTTCAGTAGTTCATCTTTTGCTTAGAAACGGAGCATTCATTCCACTGAGCTAAAGGTACTAAAGTGACTAAATAAAAACAGATATTGGTATTGATATATTTCTCACATAATACTAACCGGTCCAAAACTTAGGAAATGTGCAGCAAAGAAGAGAACATCCAAACATAATAACAAACATCCGTATTCGTCACACAAATATTTGTACCAGGTAAGAAAACAAAGTCACGACCTATGTCTCTTTGTGCAGATTTATACTAGGGTCACAGAACTAGTGAAAAAAGTGCATACCTAAGCGGGCTGGGGTCGCAGGTGTAGGGCGGGTCGCCGCTGATGTGCATGTCAGAGCCGTTGGTGGGCGGATGCTCGCCGCTCATGTCACATGCGCCCGTGGAAGGGATTATACCTGCAACACAACACTAATCACACAACACGAAAACTCACTCCCGGGTCAATCCACTGTAGACTTTCCCACCAAAATATGACTAAGGTGGCTTTAAACGGAGAGTGCTTCTTCTGTAAGACTCTTTGGCAAATGTCTATTAGCGGGAAGGTGATGAGTTACACCATAAAAATATACCATAAGATTTGTCGGGTAATTTTTTATGTCATCTTTAATACGACAGCGTTTGTTCAAATACTCGACGCCAAAGCGATGGCCGGCTGCTGTAGCATTTCCGTTTTTTTTACGGCTCTTTAATAACTGACGCAAAACTGTATTTTTTTTCTGATCTCCATTAAATTTATCGCACCACGGACAGACCCGAGCCGGGCACTTCCGTACTGTTTCACATTGTAATCAATCAAAGGTAATGTTCTTATGTCGTAAAGCACGAATGTATGAACAAGTTCGCGGATGATAGAGACAAATCGACGCCGGACCTGTGCGCTGTCTTTATCACACTCGTCATGACTAATCGAAATGCGTCGTAGGATTTTACAATCAAATTTCCCAGACCACATTGATGCTAGTATGTCAGACCACATGCAAACTTTGGTGTTAAATTGTGTCACTACACAGAAAGGATTTAATAAAACGAATCAGGGTATTTCTCATTCCAATAACGAAATTATAAAAAAATGTCATCCTTTTTTCGAAACTATCCTTCGTGTTACACAGGTAAATTGATATTCGACGTGTGAATGGAACGTGTCATGTGGATAAATGAGACGTTTGTCTTGAGACTTTAGATTTTACCGGTTTGCTAAGCCCTTCCTGAGTAAGCCAGTAAATAATACAGGTTAATAGGTTCATTGCGAATACCGTTTATAGTATAATAATACATTGCATGTGTTAGATTAAGGGTTCCTTGGAACCCTTCACCTAACGTTTAAATTGACTAAACGGATAGTTTATACGTGTTAAATCCTGATTAATGAGATGTTTTATGATATATGGTAATAAAAAGAAAGGAATTGATGTATTTCCGAAATTATATAATAAGTATAACCATGTTATAAATAATACGGTTAAATATAATTAATAAATAATATGCAAGTATTATTGTATAAAGTATAATAAACATATAAGTAAACCAACGTTGTCAAATCCACCACCTATTCCGCTATAACTTGTTATTGCTTGGTTGGAGGGGCGGCGCTACGACTATAGGCGAGTGGGGTTGACAACGAAGAGTATAAAAATGATCGTGGCTCTGTTCGGCTCTTCTTGTCTTTCCTTATATATTGTTGTCTACAACTTACTGTGTCTTCTGTTGCTCTGTATAATTCTTGTTCCCGAGCGAACGATTGATTAAGCCAAGATAAGTATTATAACTGTTGTCTAAGATTTACTTGTGTACAGATTATGTATGTAAAGGCGCAGAGTTTTCTTGACCACGATTCTTTCTCTGTAGTCTATAGGTGCACCGAAAGTGGCATAAAAGAATAAATAACATTCAAATACCATCTATTGGGTTTTCTATTCATCCTACCATCTTTTAAGTAGTTGACAGCACATTCACATCTAGGCTCACAGAATTAAGGCTATCCTGATGTAAATTAGGTTATAACAGCGCAGAATCTTAAGAGATTCTAACACATGCGTCATTTACTGGTTAAGACAACATAATCCGTGTTCATCGCCTAATTCAAAATGGAGTCCGTTACAAAGTCTAACTAACAACTACAAAATACCTCCCGTTCATTGGAATATTGTAACGTTACATATTGGCTTTAAACAATATGTAAACGTACATTTTCTCCCTATTTCATCCCAAAATCACCACTTATTCATAGGAGACTATGTGGATACTTACATACCAAATTTTCATACAACTAATATCTTTTCAATCGTGTCCTTACGATAAAGCATATTTTTCTTGTTATAATAGTAGTATTCTTTATGTATTTATTTCACTTTAAACCTGTAAAAACTTAGTTTTTCTAAAAAAATTATTTATTTACTTCATGTCATAATACTTCAAACAACAATCATCGCTAAGCAACCTCTACCATCTTCATAAGGTTGTATAGTTTTTAGGTCTAATTCTCTCTGGCCACTAATTATAAAATGAACTGTTCTCTAATTCTAGACTTGAACCATTGAAAGTTTTCATGTAAAATCTAGGAAACTGAGATGGGCAGTTAACATTTGGCTTCGAAGAGAGTAACATCTAGAGAACAGTTGGCTTCGAAGAGAGTGACATCTGGATGCCTTGAAAGACTGCTGAACGCTGAACCTACCGCTCATGCATGATACAAAAGTGCCATTCCCTGCTGTGACCCGCGATGAACGCTGAACCTGCCGCGAGCCATACTGAACCTGCTGCGGGCTGCTGAACCCACGAGCCATTCCCTGCTGCGGACTACTGATCCTGCTGCGGACTACTGAACCTGCTGCGGACTGCTGAACCCGCGATCCATTCCCTGCTGCAAGCCACTGAACCCTCTCAGCCACTGAACCCTCTGTTCTTTTTTTTTTTTTTTACACTCGTTTCTTAATTTTACTTTACCTTTTCTTCCATCCCATTTAATCTCATTTTTCTTAAATATACTTGTATTTATTAACCTTATATTATTTCACCTTTACCTAACCCCTACTAAATACTTTTATGTTTACTAACGTGACAATATCCAGTAAATAACACCACCACCGGACTGTACCTAACAAAATAACTGATCATAGATAGTAACAAAATTTATTTCGGTTAGCCAATCGAATACCGAATTTTATTTTGGTATCGGTCACAAAGCTCCGCAGTGAAAAGCTTCGTATAAAATTCATACAATCAATTTCTGTAATGGAATTTTGCGCGGCACAGACAGCGATATACGTATGCCTTTGTGGGTACTTCCCGATACGAAATTAGACCGCTATTAATAATTTATAAAGAAAAAAATATTGAATATAAACGGAATGAGAAACTTTCTAATGGGTCTTATTGGTATTTTCCTTGTTTATAAGCGACGATGTATAGACCTATCAGCCCCGGATCTTCAAATTTTTTTAGGCGGGGCAAAATCTGAAACATGCCGCCCCCACCTACTTATCTCTTATTTTTCTTTCTTTACTTGGGGGGGGGGTCTACTCATGACCACTATGTCCCTAATATCGGGGTCGACACAAATAGCCTTAAAATGACCACTACTAAACTGAAATGAGCCAAACATACGCACCGACTCAGCCAGCTCATTCCCGGTTAAATTGCCATTATCCAATATCGAAATTATCAACTGCCTATCAAAATGAAAAAAAATGTTGATGAATGTTCTTAAGAGGCCCGCTGCTACCTGTTTTGTCGCCCGAGTGCAGTACAACTTCAATAGTTGTAAGACGCATTCGACTTTCGGGCTCTGGCACCAGGGCACCACCATTGAAAAGAAATAATTTTATCGCCCCTATAGAAGTCATCAGAGCTAGGACGAGTCTAAGATGAAGAAGTCACCTGGCCACGAAGGTACCTATATCTAATGCTGCTAGTAAAAGGATGCCGATATAAAGCTTGGTGTGTCTGGCCGGCTATTCAGTGCATTCTTCAAACCGGACTCCCTCAATATGGAAGGTAAATAATAGTACTACCAAAACCTGGCAAAGACCCTGGCTCTTTTTGCCGATGAAAGCGCGTACATACATACATACTCACGCAACCTATAGATTGCAACTAACAGAGCTTCTCGAACACAGAAGCTTCTTGATTCACATCCAGGATGGATCGACAGATAGCGCAGCGTTGTAAATGTTGTAGCGTTGTAGGAAAAACGGCTGCACTACGAACAGGGTAGCGATTCTGAAACCATTCGGTTGCATCCGACACGGAATCTCATCTCTCGGTCTCTGTCATGCTTATCAGATAAGACAAAGACCGAGAGATGAGATTCCGTGTCGGATGCAACCGAATGGTTTCAGAATCGCTACCCAGGTCTAAATAGAATACATGTTTACCACTACTACTGTAACTTCGAGAACAGGCCATCAGGTTGGAACGCACAGTCAAATGCGTGCCCACATCAACGCAGACTTGAGTATGCACTCTCAAACCAGTTACGAAGTCTAGCAAGCGAAGGCGGGTCGAGTATTGCTGGGGCTCCAAGTTGCTGCTAGTAATCAAACTGGACACATACTAGACCTACATTCGTACGCTTCTTACCTATAGTGCGACCAGTAAAAAAATAGACTTCAAGTAAAGTATAATATCCCTGAGGATGATTCCAGAAGCCGGCCGGTACTTATGAAATGTTGTGATCGCCCAAGATTTGAACATCGAAACGGTGGAGGTGTGGTTAGTCTGGCACGCGGGTACTTGACTACGCAGACTATGGGCCACATCCACACCTACAGAACATCGCGCCACACCATTCATGCCATCCTGATGTACGTACCTAGCGTACTTTTCCTCGTGATCTCTTGGCTGAACAGGAAGAAAGAAAAGAGGCGATGACTCCATAGGAGACCGAACCAGGTGAATATAGATTCCCCATGCTCTGACAGAGCTTACGAGAACATTAAGGCACAGATAAGAAAATAGTTTCGTTAAGGGCGCAAAAGTGCTGATACTCACCCGTGCCTTGCTGCAGATGCAGAAGCTTGCACCACATTATCCCCAGAGTGTATCCAGGCGTCCAGCCCCGGTAAAGGGGTTCGTCTGGAAAGCGGTGCTTAGCCTCCCCCAAATTGAGGAAATAAGAATTCATGATGATAATTTTGGATCGGAAATTATGACGATGGTTTGAAATAAAGTCGTTCAGTCGCTTTACCGGGGCGTGTGGCGTAAGGCCCGTGTACGGTGTATGCTTTGCGCGCCGCCTTACGGTGGCCCTGCGGGTCTGCAGCATAACCAAATCTGCTTTGACTTTGCTATTGCCGTTTCGATAATTTCAAGCTAAAAGAAAAGAGTGAGCAAAGTCAAAGCTAAGACAGTTTCAGTTAGGCGGTTGGTACGCTGATTCTATACCGTCTTTCCAGCAACTTTGCCGCTGTAATGTACGGTTTCTGCAGGCAAGCGGGAGCGTATTTTGAACTATATATGGCTACACATCACGCGCCCCGCGTATAACGTGGTTTGTGTGCTGTACAGTAAGACCTGGGTATCATTCGAATTGATATTATCACAGTAAAATAACAGTGAAAGTTATGTACTTGTGCCAGTATATTTTTTTCTGTGGTAAAATTTAAGTCAATGTTTTTGAATTGCACATTTGTCTATTAACGGCGAGTTTTGGCGCCCCCCTGAACTTGGCGCCCGGGGCACGAACCCCGGCTTGCCCCCCCCTAGATCCGGCACTGAGACCTATTCAGTTAGATCTTGAATAGACTCAAGTTTTCAAGAGAAAATGTGAAGATTTAGAACGGTATTAATTAACGAGTAATGATCGTTAATGAGTAGAGGGTCTGAAATCAACAACTGATAAAACAAGTATTCTCTACTAGTCTCTCATTTATACACGTCTAAATCTAAAGCTAATATTAGATTTTTTTCATCCAGTTGCCCCAAAATTAGGCAAAGGTCTCTCTTTCTTTCTTCCACTGGTCTCTATTGACGGATATTGCACGCCAATCCTTTTTGTAGGCGTACCTATGTTTCATCTTTCCATCTTATTGTTGGCTGGCTTAGTAGCCGTTAAACCTTTGGGACCCAGTGGTAGTTTTGATGTCTTCTGATATTCGGCCGACGTGTCTTGCACAGCTCTGTTTGAGCTTAACAGTTTTCTGAGCTACTTGGTTTAGTTATTTTATTTAGGTCGTAAAAACTAAACAAAGCCTGATTTAACAACAAAAAAACATTCCTATTACGCTACCAAAGTTTACAAAATGTCAGAACATATCATAGAATCAACACAGAAATTTCTTATAAGAATAGCAGTATAAACCGAAAAGTACTAGTTCTAGCTAGTCCTTCTAGTTTTCAAGGTCCCCCCCCCCTACCCACGTCTTGTATTTATAAATGCAAACCTAGAAAATCAACTATTTAATTTCATAAGCCGGTTCGACTTTTATTTTCATTGTCAAGCGTCAAACTTTGGCGTCGGGTCGCGTCGGTTCGAACTTTTTAAAATTGCTAACGCCTATATTTAACCTTGTTAATTCCATACATGTGAATGTATGTCTCTACATTTCACTCTACGAACGAAAAACTACATAATGATATAAACAAATACACCTGACTACATGCGTCGAGTCGAATAAATTTTATTATATTTGTGTAAACAATATACAGATATAATAGTACATTATATGAAGTATCGTTTCTCTTCAACATTTCATTCATTCAATAATTAATTTATATGAAAGGATTAGGTTTGCGGAGTCAGCTAGTATATAACACAAAGCGGGTGCCTAACTAATAGTACGAGATCCGGCTGCATAATCTCTACGTTCATCGCGTAGTTAGTCAAATTCACATTTGAACATACATTTATGACAAGGAGAATACATTGATAATAAGTTGCCAGTCAGTAAGTGGCCGCAAGTAATTTTAATTAATTTTAAAAAAAAAAATTCGTTCGGTTATTTTTTAAATATAATATCATCCACGTTATAGCAATGTATGTTAAGAATTCGAAAATCGATGGATGCCGTTGCACACTCAGTCACAACTACTTCGCAGCCAGGTGTAAACAGGTAATATTTTGGTATGTTTTTTATATTAAATTAAAGCTATTTTTTTTACCTGTTTACACCTGGCTGCGAAGTAGTTGCGGCCGAGTGTTCAACGGCACCCATTGATTTTCGAATTCTTTACATACATTGCTATGATGTGGATGATATTTTATTTAAAAAATAAGTGAACGAAATTTTGTTGGAAAATTAATTAATATTAATTTAATTAAAATTACTTGCGGCCACTTATTGACTGGCAACCTATTATCAATGTATTCTCCTAATCATAAATGTATGTTCAAATGTGAATTTGATTAACTACGCGATGAAAGTAGAGACTATGCAGCCGGCTCTTAGACCATAAGGACTGTATTACATAATTTGGAAACACACGACAGACAAAGTCTGAGACATAATTTTGGCCCCCTGTTACAATTCTATCGTATTTTTGTTCGTAGATCCCATAATACATAATAGGCAGTTATTTTTGGGTCGACCATCGATTTATATGCGAGTCCAAATCAAGCTTTAATCAAAATAATATTCGCTATGCTTACCATTTTGAGGTTTCGCCGGTGGTATGTGATTACTGATTACATATTCATCAATGACGCCGTCTAACTTTGAATTCTGAATGTTGTTTGTGTAGCAATTCTTGCAATGTTCTAACCTGGAACGAAAATAACATATATTAGTATTCCGGGCACGGTTGTCTGGAAGAGATCAGTCTAAGGCTAAGGGCTGGCGATTGAAATGTCTAATTTATAGTTTCTTACGTTGCGGCTTTTCATAAAGCGTTTTCTTCATCAGGCTACTCTCGACGAATGACATAAATATGTCCTCGAAAGGTGTCTTTCGAGGTGGTTGAATTGTCAAGGGTTGAGTTGAAATCTCGCGATTGTGAAATCAGAATTTCTTGCCAATAGGCTTCTATCTCGACTTGTTATATTGCTGTTTAATTTTTTAACAATCTAATAATAAAAATTTGTCATAGGTTCGTAGAGGCGAGATGTCAATATTCATAGTTAATAGATACAGCAATGCAGTTATTATAAGCAAGGATAAAGAATGCTGATGCTTTCGATTCACATTAATATTTTTCAATATTACTAACTTAGAAAGTATTAGGTTCTTTCGCAGTTGGGGAAAAAAGCCTCGCGACTGAACGCGTCCATGTAATAATAATCGCTGATTTATTACGACCATCTAAGTGACGTAAACCTCTTGTGGATTTATCTTGTACATTAACTTGTTTCTCATCGCGAATACCGTAGTAATTCACCATTACCTCCTCGATTGGTAGACAAAAATGTCGTATAAAAGTTGAACTAAAAAGTATTACCACATATTTCGTAACATTACGTAATAATTTCGTAACTCCACAGTTAATAGATCCTCCTAAGATTATATACATACAAAAGTACTTAACTTTGTCCGTTACGCTTTCACGCCTATACTACTGAACCGATTTAAATTAAGTATGGTACACAGATAGGCTATAGCCAGATAAAGACGTAGGCTACTTTTTTAATGAGAAAAAGGGTTATGAGAGTTGACGCACAAAACTTTTTTTTTGTTGTACTCATATTTATGACCAGTTCGTTTAACTTCTAACTAAATCGGCTTAGGATACGCTGTCATGTCGTGTTATTGCTGTCTCTATAATATCAAGAGAAAATAAAAGAGAGATCAATATCAAAGTTGAAGACAGTTTTAGCTATGCGGTAGACCCTCAAATGTGACGAAGACGGTGGAGGGATAAAAACCATGAAATTTTACCTAGTAGGCAATGCCACTAATAAATAATAATAATAAATAAATAAATATTGGTGGACATTTCACACACAACACCATCTGACCCCAAACTAAGCAAAGCTTGTATGATGGCGGCCAGATAGCTGATATAATACTTGTATAGTTTTAAATACATACTTATTATACATAGAAACACCCAGACACAGTGCAAACATTTGAATTCATCACACAAATATTTGCGCTGTGTGGGAATCGAACCCACGACCCTCGCCTTCGCAGGCAGAGCTACTGCCAACTAAGCCACGAGGCCAGTCAACTCAGACTCAACTCAAATTCCACTGAGAGTTGAGTGACTTTTCATTAATCTTTATGAAATTCTGCCGAAATGAAATCCAATTCACTTCATAGCCTCAATTGATCGATCTGCCGAAGAATTAATCCAAATGACAATTATGTAATTTAGGTGTCGATAATCTTATTAGTTACCGAGGCACGTCTGATCCGTCTACACGTTCCGTTCTTATTTGTCGTGCGTCCAATGTCGACCCAATAAACAATATACGAGATGAAATACTTTCTGCTTCTGCGTACGAATGAAATAAACGTTTGTATCTCGAAATAAAAGACGAAATAGTGAAAGATTTTTTACATTGGACAGGCACGGGACTGCAGAATTGAAAACTGTCAGAGGTAAACGTGGTTCTGGATTTGATACCGTCAGTAGATATAGCGTAGAATTCTCCAAATGAAAATCGATGATGTGGTGAGATCAAATATTAAAAATAGTGTGGTGAGCCCTCGGACTAAGTAGCGCACCATGACCACCAATAACTAATAAATAAATATTGGTAGACAATTCACACACAACACCATCTGACCCCAAACTAAGCACAGCTTGTAATATGGCGGTCAAACAGCTGATATAATACTCATATGTATAGTTGTAAATACATATTTATTATTATACATAGAAACACCCAGACACAGTAGGTACAAATATTTGAATTCATCGCACAAATATTTGCACTGTGTGGGAATCGAACCAACGACCCTCGGCTTCGCAGGCAGTATTACTACCCACTAAGCCACGAGGCCAGTCTGATTAGTATTATTATGACCAGTATTATTGACGATTATGAGAGATTTTACGAATTTGAATCATGCTAAAATTGGTACACAATTGGTATGTTAACTATTATTATCCTACCCATTTAAAAATTGTCAAAGTTTAGATATTTTGATGTTTTTGCTCAATCACGTAGCAATGGCTGAACTAAGCAAGTTGAAATTTGGTGCACAGTTAGATTATATTATCTTAATATATATAAATCTCCTGTCACGATGTTTGTCCGCGATGGATTCCTGAACTACTTAACCGATTTTAAATTAAATTGTCACATCGTGAGCAGTCTGGTCCAACTTGAGAGATAGGATAGTTTTTATTTCGATTAATAGTCTATAAATGACAATATCCGAGCGCAGCCGGAATGGGCCGCTAGTATAGTATAAAATAACACATGCTGCTTTTTATAGAGCGAAAATAAAGGGATCGGGAAATTCGCAGGTAAAACTGCAGGCGCTGCTAGTTATACATTAATATTCCAGCCGTTGATGAAATACTCAAGCTATTAGTACTTATATTTCATGTTAAAATACCATATCATTACAAAACTATTAATTGTAAGGCACGGCACGGTCACGGCCCGGCCACGGCACAGTGTAACAACAATCAATCCAAAAGGAATTTGATGTTCGGGCGTCCATCGCGTAATGATGAGATATTGAAGGAATTGGTCTGGGAAGATGAGAACAAAATGATAACAGATTAAATAGATTATGAATGTCACTCCGATACCGTCAACTAAATTCAAAACAACAGTTCACATCACACTTCTGACTAGAACAACATATTGCAAGTGAACCATGTTTTTAAAATAAATGTGATACGCACAATTTACTTTTTTCATTGGACTAAACTGACTGATAAAAACACTATAAAATTGTGTTAATTAATGGGTTTCTAAAAAGAAATAGGCAAGTAGATTTTGTTTCATTTCAAAATCACATAAACCAGAAATCAATTACGTAAAACCGTAACGTAAATTGTACACGACGCGAGAAGTTTTTATATAAAAAGAAAGAAAGTGTGCTAATAAATCGGTGTAACATTTTTACACGAAATTCTTTTGGGTCGCATGAAACATCGCCTGAAGGTGATTAGGGTGAGCGTGGGAAGTCGTGTAAAGAATGGCCGACCTTATGGATTGGAGCTACCTTTTCACGAAAATGCAATGTCACGCAGAGACTCCCGACAAACACGGTAACGCTGGATTCCGTACAAATTACTACGAACAATGCGACAGACTTCATATTCGCATTTCTACCTTTCTCATTCAGACGGCGGGCGCCCTGTCTTTGTAATAGACAGGTCATGATAATTTAATAGGATCCTACTAATATTATATACGCGAAAGTAAGTTTGTTTGTCACGCGAGAACTACTCGACCGATTATAAAGAAGCTTGTTGTGTATAAGTACATAATAATCTTCGAGGTATTAGAAATAACATAGTAATGCTCATAGAATTCTGAATCATCAACATCATCATATTACATGATGTGCAACTTTCATACTCTATTTCATAGTAACGAGTGACGGGACGAGCAGGATATGTTCTTGATGTTAAGCAATACTCCTAGGGGCCGTCTATCGACCCTGTTTCGCTTTTCTTAGCACGCCTGGGGAAAATCGTTTTCACACTCCATTAAACAATGTACGTACAAGATAATGACATTAGGTACATGAATTAATTATACTTCAACAGCATCGACCTATAAGTATGTCGTGGCGGTGATGTCAACCGATATGTTAATTCTAAGCTATATGATTTAGTTATGTGTGTACCCTGACTGGTGAGTCACCTTCGATATTGAAGAAAAGTAAATCGTTACTCGTTCTAATTATTATGCAATGAAAATAGGTAGTGAAGCTAAATTTCTTAAAAAATGAATGAAGCGTTGATAAATTCATTTTTTTTAAAAAGTGACGAGATGAGCAGGACTTATGCCTGATGGTAGGCAACATGCTTGCCCACAACAGCCCAGTATCACGCAGCTACTGAACATGAAGAGTCTAAATCATTACCTAGCATGCGTTCGTCACCCAGAGATATAAAATGATTCATCTCTATGCCTTGTTTGGAAACACTGCCCTTCAGGCCAAAACAACGGATAGGCAATGTTTACAACTTTTTACGCTAGTTTGATAGATAGATAGATAACTCTTTATTGTGACACAAAAACAGAAATTTATAATTACAGTAAAACACTTACGAACTAGCACCACAAATGGCGGCTTTATTGCTTACAGCAATCTCTTCCAGGCAACCAGCTTAAAGGAAATTCGCCTACATACATGGTTAGAGGTGTGTTTGCTAACTAATACGGGGTGAAATTAGTCCGTCCCCCACTTTATGGCTCGTGGCCCTCGTGTTGTGCAAGCATCGTTCCAAAGCTTCGAACGAAGAGGTTTGACTCTACATTTGTATTAAGAACATCTAGGCAGTGAAAACTTTGTCTGATTGGCTTTTTCCCGATGATAACAATTTTGAGACTACTTCAAGAGTCAATCGGTAGGCACGCTCTATCGTAGCACGGCAGAAGCTGTGCACGCCCTCGCGCAGCTTCTCGTGCTAAGACGTTCTCGTCATATACCAAGTGGCGTGGTCCAGAGTCATGCTAAGACGTTCTCGTGACGTACCAAGGGCCACGCTAAGACGTTCTCGTGACGTACCAAGGGGCATGCTAAGACATTCTCGTGACGTACCAAGGGGCATGCTAAGACGTTCTCGCGACGTACCAAGGGGCATGCTAAGACGTTCTCGTGACGTACCAAGGGGCATGCTAAGACGTTCTCGTGACCTACCAAGGACCATGCTAAGACGTTCTCGTGACGTACCAAGGGCAATGCTAAGAAGTTCTCGTAACGTACCAAGGGCCATGCTAAGAAGTTCTCGTAACGTACCAAGGGCCATGCTAAGAAGTTCTCGTAACGTACCAAGGGCCATGCTAAGACGTTCTCGTGACGCACCAAGGGCCATGCTAAGACGTTCTCGTGACGCACCAAGGGTCATGCTAAGACGTTCTCGTGACGTACCAAGGCCCATGCTAACCCGTTCTCGTGACGTACCAAGGCCCATGCTAACCCGTTCTCGTGACGTACCAGGCCCATGGTAACCCGTTCTCGTGACGTACCAAGGCCCATGCTACCCCGTTCTCGTGACGTACCAAGTGGCGTGGTCCAGGGTCATGCTAAGATGTCGTCGTGAAGAACCAAATGGCGTGGTCCAAGGTGATGCTAACACGTTCTCGTGACGTACCAAGGGCCATGGTAATTTGTTCTCGTGACGTACCAAGAGGCGTGGTCCAGCGCGTGTCCGCCGCCGAGCTGGCGCGGCAGGCTGGCGTGCGGCACGTGCGCGCCCAGCTGCGGCGCGCTCACCGTGTGCACGCGCTCGCGCAGCTTCTCGCGCACGAACAGCCGCAGGATCTGGAAGGGCGCGTTGAACCACAGCGGCGCCGTCACTATCAGCACCTTCTTCAATTTGGCCGGGTAGCCGCCCTGCGGACAATACAAACACGATCTTTAATTTTACGTGTAAATTGTACATTTATCAATTAAGAACTTTTACTTTAACTATAGTACCGGGATGACCGAGTTTTGCTTGGTTTCATTGGCTCAAATATATATTTATAAATAGAAATTAAATCTAGCTAGATCGATCGCCCCCAAAGCGTCCTGCATACTACATTTCATGAAAATCATTACATATATGTAGGTATGTGTAAGGAATTTTTCGTTTAAAGGTATTAGATGTACGTCCATTTTTATCAATAATCATCGATGCCGAAACATACTTAACCCAGAAGTGAACACGCGAATATGGCTCAGAAAATGTTTTTTTTTTTTCGGGAATAATGTCTTTATCCACAATCGACACTATCACAAACCTGCTGCGTATAAGGTTCTTTCCTACATTGTCATGTGCATGAACCCTAGTTCGAGCCACGTTGGTTAAGTGCCTCTACATTGATTACTGTTCTATTGCTAATGGTGTTTAATGAAAGAGCTGCCGATCGCGCTGATAATAGCTGAAAATGCAGCGAAACGAAGCTCGAGGTATTCACACTGCGGTCAGCATTGCAAGATTGCAGCCCTTGATGACTACGCTCAATTCATTAATAGCTCAGACATAAAGATCAGTAACGAAGATCAACAGCGTAGTTGAGCAAGCTTGAGACCGCCACAACGTAGACAGACATTGTAGACCAAGGTTCGTATAGTTCTTAGTGTGTTATAGTACTACACATATAATGCAAATCATTGAAATAAACCAGTTTAAGATATACCATATATAACAGAAGAATAAAATAAAGTAATCAGAAATCATTTCAGTTTCACGTTATCTGATAGAAGACAACATGGCAACTTACAAACATTTTCAAGGCGCCGCGTAATGCATTACAAATAAAATCGCAAGAAAGAGGTTTAACTCATGTTTATTTAATTATTTTGCCCGTTTACTTATTGTAAACGGGCAAATAATATACGACTACTAGAAAAATGGATGTACTAAGTAAATTGTTGGTGTATTGTCGAAAAGAGCTGCCACACCGTCTCTGCTCAAAGAAGGTTATCCTTACAATACCCTCACTCGAGCATTTTAAGCAAGCAACATTAAAAACATTTCCATTTCCTACACATTTGTACACCAATTTTTTGAGAAAGATATTTAAAGGAAATCTGCCATTTCATATTGATTGCCTGCACATTAAGGATGCTTTTCAAGGTTATATTATTTATAAGTAAATATTTAGTTAATATATTTTGCAACACGCGAACATGGTTACATTAACTATCAAAAATGATAGTAAATCCATCTACCTCCAAACTCTAGAAAGGGTTCCCGTCCATACAAAGTGAGGCCGCATGGTACAGAAACGGATTGCTCAGTCGGTTGATTTTGATTACACAGCTGTAAACAATCCCAGTAAGAAAACTCTCAAATAAAAACACTTAAGCTCAAAAAATATATTTAAGACCAATGGTTTCTGAGAAAATGGCAACATCCAATACAACATCTCAAACACGACCTTATCTCCACGACGTGTAACGTTTCAATTCCGTAGTGACTTCCTGAGTAAAAACGTTCAATAACAGTCAAGAGAGTACAGAAAGCTTTTTGATTCTAACAATTGAAGTTGTCGTTTGATGGAACACATCCGATTATACCGTCAAAAACAGAACGATACTCGAGAGGCAATTTTCGTAATGTCTAATTCTAAGAATTTCCAAATCGTACACAAACATTTGTAGAGAAATTCTGTTACCTTTGATCATTGAGAAGCGATATGTACGCGATTACGCGTTCGGCTAGACGTTAATAGGCAGACGACTAAAGAACAGAGATAAAAGTAGCACTAATAACATTTCGTCCCACCGAACAATTTGTGTCAGACAGAAATAAAACACGTTACAGAAATACAACTTCCCGAGAGCACGGAAATAGAATTTATTGGAAACGCATCTGGGATTCGTGTTCGATTGTTTATTTGTGTGAATATTTTTAAAATTGACGCTGTTTTGTGTGGTTTGCATGACTTCAACAAATAAGTGGTAAGAGAACACTGGCGTCACATGGAGCTCGTAAGAAAATTACTAATTTGTAGTTATAACAAGTGGCGACGTTGCCAAGATTGATGAATGCGTAGGAAAATTGGGAGCGTACAGTAATATTCAAGCCAAATATTATCCACTTTGCAAATCACGGTCTATTAAGAACACGGCTGCCGGGCGACATCCAACGTGTGACTCAGCTTTATAGGATCCACAGAAGCTCGAATACTTCAGCTCGAAGCTCTTCACACCACGCACCGACTGGTGCGGTGGCGGTGCCTCGCACCTCATTATTTAATAGTCCATCGTGCTTGTGCTCTAAGCCCGTTAACATGTATTTCCGTCATGCCACCTACTTCATTAAAACTCATCAAAATCGTTGCCACATCAGTTGTCCGAACAATTTAATATAATTTTCGATTTTAACACTTTTTTAGTGTCTACTGATATTTAATTTTTGTATGATGTTGTGCGCGCAGCCATTGAATAACGAAAAAAATGGTTGTCTGTAAAGTCGGTTTACTGACGATAGTTGAACGTGACAACGTCTTAAGAAAATACTGATGGAATGGTACTGATGACGTCATGCGGCGAGGTAACGGCGGTAACGGCACATGACGTCATGTTTTGCGGGCGTGCAGCCGGCTTCATCGAATTATAAGACGTTATCACGTCAAAAAAACGGTTCGGCGTGCCATACACGATTAAAGGCGGTGCGGCGATACCACATTCGAGACTCGGCGAACCAGCGACATGTCACCGTGCTGCCGCCTACACGATCGGTTCTGTTTGGTAACAAACTATACTCGTAGTGCGCTTAATAGAATTACATTTGACGCCCGCCGTAAACATATTCTCTTGTTACACGGTTAGGTACTATCGTTTCTATGTTTTCATTACTGACGGCTCTGGTAGAGACGCTCTCTTCGAACGAACGGCAATTCTTAACCATTGATAGCAGCACAATGAAAGAGAAAATGCGGTGTACTCTTCCAGGTATGATCTGCGTAAAAATGATCCTACAAATTATATTCCGAAAATACGTAGAATGCGCTTTTAATCCATATTGATTACTTTCTGGATTTTTCAATCATTAAACTATAATAACCCCGTGACAGTTAATTTAATGAAATCCTCAATAGAACTAAAGAAGCGTTTTTTTAAGCGAATCTCTGTGTTAATTACAAAGTTTTCAATAAAATCGGAAAGCGTAACCGCTATCGAACCCATGACAGCCGCTTACGACCCTAATGGACTTTACGAACTCTTGACATGGTTGGAGCGATCATGTCAATTTTAAACCGATTCCTCCCGAAGCCATCTCGACAAGCGACAAAACTGGATAATAAATCCGTGTTACCGGCCCGGGCCTGGGAGTTATCCTTATAAATATTCACGGCTGGAGCACCCCGAGTAAGCGCTCGAGGGTAAAATGAGGTCTTCTTTTAGAGGAATGACATGAAAATCTTGGGTTAACAGTAGCCCTACGTCAATGTCGAGGCTTTTCGCTTCTTGTGTTCCCGTCTAAGAGTAACGACTACAATTACTCGTTTTTCTCACACCCATTCTGCCAAACAGTAATATAAATTATAATTTATAATTATAAAATATCTTTTGAAAATATTACTTTGTACATCATACATACATACATAATTGACGAAATCCGAGCGAAGACGGAACTGGCCGCTAGTATATTATATATTTACCTACTATTGAACAGATGTACAACTTTTGGGTAAAGTCACCACGGTATTTCCTAAGGACAAGAATTAAATAAGAGCACACCACTCGCTAGGTTACTACTAATAATGTTTTGCCTCAACTTTACCTCGAAGAAATAACAACGTGTCGGGTTATGACAACAATTTGCTAAGTTTTTATTGGCTAGTTTGCGGAAAATATGTTATTGGCTGTTGTTTCCAGATCTGAGTGGGAATTGGAAATAAACAGGTGGAGGAGGGAAACTTGCTATTCGCACGCGAGTTGTTTATATATCATACTTTCCGAGTCCATACGGAAAATTTACGACACCGACATAAACTCGGCTCCTTCGCAACAACGCGTCTTCTCGTAAATATCAAATGAAACGAAGGACCCCGTATACTTTGAGTAATAATAAACTGTTGTTATTCAGTTTCATACGATTCACACTAATGATTCGCTAAGCATAAATTAAAAGATAATGTCTACAATCTGGTATTCAGTTGGATTCGCTGAGTCGCGAGGATCAAAGGAAAACATCTCAAGGGCGACCAAATTGGGGAGCAGTCTGGGCTGTACGTAAGGAAAGTCAGGGGTGAGAGGTCGTTGCCCCGCGCTTAGCTCCCTTCGAATCATGAAATTATTATACCTGACTGTCCCCTCCAGCAAACTGCGGATTCGGTTAAACACGAAGACAGGAATCTGTGTGTTGGTTCTATCTGTCGCCGTAGCCTCATAATCAGCTGAACCGGTTCGTTTACTTTTATGTTATGGTTTGTTTGTTGGTATACGTTTGCAAAGCTTCGATAAGCATTGGTTCATTCAGCCGTTACTACAATCTCGTGACCCTACACAAAAACACGTATTTAAATATTAAAGTAACGATAAGTGAGATCAGAACGTGGGTGGGTTGTTGTAAACTGGCAACAAAGCAATGACGTTAGATGAAAATAATATTCCAGGAGACGCTAGAAAGTTCTACAACAATATTAGCAAAATCAAATTAGAATTTAGAAAAGTAACAATAGAGCTGGTATCGTTTTCTAAACATGTGCATTTATAGACTTATTTTGGGATCATTGGCCTAACCTTTAGCCGCCTAGGACCCCTAAGTCTTCCTTGTTGTCTGCAGTCTAGACGAGCCCAGCTGACGTCAACAATAGAGTTCAATTCACCAGACTTTCCTACAGACCGTACAATGGATGCGAAACAACTAATTGGGCACAAAGTACAAAAAGAAGTGAAATGTTAAAGAATATAAATTCAAAAATTAGTAATTAATTAGCGTGCTTAAATAAAAACGTGAACACGGGCTATTTGATTAAAAACAGGAATAATTCAAATAATTGAGTAAGTCCGAATTATAAAGTTTTTGTTGGATTATTTAGCTACAGAACGTTGCCGGAGGTAATTAAACATCGTCGTTTAAGGGACGGCCACAGTTCGGTCCTTTGTTTTGGGGGGTTACAAATTTTATTAGGTTTGATTAGCGCAGCTCCTGATGTTCGCTGTTTGTTTGGTCACGGCGGCGTTAAATATTCATTGGATCGTGGCACGCGTCAAAATCAATATGCGAGCGAAAATGTTCACAGGTACGAGTCATTAATCACTCATGCCATGTTTTGTACGTGATTGTCCTCTCTGAAGTACCTTATTTTCTACTACGACGTATGATATAATATTTTAATGATATAGAATTAGAGGATTTCAACAGAAAATATAACGATACAGAGTTAGAGCGGCATTTGAGAAATTACTGTGGATTGCTCTCCGTAAAGTGAACAACTACAATATTGAATTCCGTTCCTATTGTAATTCTCTATTTATCGTTGACTAGCTGTTACCCGCGACTTCGTCCGCGCGAAATAAATACTAAGGTAACTCAGGCAGTACCTTTACCATTTATATACCCAGACACATTTACGGTTACTAAAAACAGCTTATAATAAAATAATTTTATACAATTTCATCAAAATCGGTTCCGCTGTTTAGGTTTGAAAGCCTAAGATTCATTCGTCCCCCATTTCAACTCCAATTTCATCCCCATACAGTTCGAAATTACAAAATTGCTAGCACAAACATTTATTTGCTACGTGTCAAGTGTCTATATACAGAGTTTCATGGTTTTATATTCAACGATTGGGAACTTCCATATTGTCATTCATCCCCCATTTCAACCCCAATTTCATCCTCGTACAGTTCGAAATTACAAAGTTGATGGAACAAATATTTAATTGCTTCGTGTCAAGTGTCTAGATACAATATTTGATAATTTTGGAAATGACGAATTTTCATATAACAGTTCATCCCTTGTTTCACCCTCTTAGGGGTTGAATTTCGCAAAACCCCGTCTTAGCGAGCGCCTACGTGCTAAAAAGGACCTCCATGCAAAATTTCAGATTCCTAGCATTTGTAGTTTCTGAGATTCCTTGATGAGTGACCTTTCGCTTTTATATGTATACGAAATAACAAAATTGCTAGAACAAACATTAGTTTGCTTCGTGTCAAGTGTCTATAAACAGAGTTTCATGATTTTATCTTCAACGGTTGGGTTAGGTTACTTTCATATTGACATTAATTCTCCATTTCAACTCCAATTTCATCCCCGTACAGTTCAAAATTACAAAATTGGTAGAACAAACATTTATTTGCTTCTTGTCAAGTGCCTATATATAGAGTTTCATGGTTTTATCTTCAACGATTGGGAGGTTCCATGTATACTTTCATCCCCCATTTCAATCCCAATTTCATCCCTATACAGTTCGAAATTACAAAATTGCCAGAACAAACATTCGTTTGCTTCATGTCAAGTGTCTTTATACAAAGTTACATAGTTTTATCTTCAACTGTTGGGAACTTCCATATTGACATTCACCCCCCATTTCAACCCCAATTTCACCCCGTACAGTTGGAAATTACAAAATTGCTAGAACAAACATTTGTTTGCTTCGTATCAAGTGTCTATATACAAAGTTTCATGGTTTTATCTTCAACGGTTGGGAGCTTCCCATTATTGACATTCATTCCCCATTGCAACCCCAATTTCATCCCTGTACAGTTCGAAGTTACAACATTGCTAGAACAAACAATTGTTTGCTTCATGTCAAGTGTCTATAAACAGAGTTTTATGGTTTTATCTTTAACGGTTGGGAACTTTCATGTTGACATTCATACCCCATTTCAACCCCAATTTCACCCCCGTACAGTTCGAAATTACGAAATTGATAGAACAAACATTCGTTTGCTTCGTGTCAAGTGTCTATACACAGAGTTTCATGGTTTTATCTTCAATGGTTGAGAACTTCCATATTGACATACATCCCTCATTTCAACCCCAATTTCACCCCCGTACAGTTCGAAATTACAAAGTTGATGGAACAAATATTTAATTGCTTCGTGTCAAGTGTCTAGATACAATATTTGATAATTTTGGAAATGACGAATTTTCATATAACAGTTCATCCCTTGTTTCACCCTCTTAGGGGTTGAATTTCGCAAAACCCCGTCTTAGCGAGCGCCTACGTGCTAAAAAGGACCTCCATGCAAAATTTCAGATTCCTAGCATTTGTAGTTTCTGAGATTCCTTGATGAGTGACCTTTCGCTTTTATATGTATATATACTAGCTGACCCCGCAAACGTTGTTTTGCCTTAGTGAACAACCCTTGTCACTTAGGGGTATGAAAAATAGCTAGTAGCCGATTCTCATACCTACAGAACATGCATATAAAATTTGGTTAAAATCAGTAAAGCCGTTTCGGAGGAGTAAGGAAACAAACACTGTGACACGAGAATTTTATATATATATATATATATATAAAGAGTGCCGAGTGTGGAAATAAAGCGTGCCCAGTCGCTGGATGTTTTCAAGGTTCGAATTAAAGAATTATATTTAGAGACTTAGTTGCCTTCTATATATCCTTAAGTTATAATCTGGTTTGTGTAGATCTTGGTACTTGTGTACTATTATGAGTTTATGTAGGTATATGTAATATTCATTTATTTTTCTTCTAATATATACATATATATGTATTATTAAATGTCTTTTATGCAAATTAATATGTGTATTTTAATATATTCTTTATTGTAAGTAGTATATAATTTTAAGCTTAGGTATATAATGTTAGTTAGGCCGCATTACTGTATAATATCCTATCCGTACACGGTTGCCTGGAAGAGATCACTCTAAGCGATAAGGCCGCCAATTAAAATGTCTAGCATAAGTTATCTTTAAGTTTATTTTGTGATTTTGTTTTTTGTATGTTTGTGTGTGGCTTTTTAATAAAGAGTTTTCTATTCTATTCTATATATATAGATTAAAAAAACAAACTATTATAAAATTATTCTACTCGTGCACTCAAATAGAAAACACGACGACAGTATATGTATAACTGACAGTCCTGACCCATTAAAATACCTCCGCTCGATACGACAAAGCCGCCAATTGTTTTGCTAGTCTGTTTTCTTATATTGTATGTATCAATTAAATGGTGTGAACAATTAATAAAGAATTTTCATTCAGTCATACAATATGAAGATGCTTCAGCTCTTAATTAAAGCTCTCGGTTTCGTTTCTTCTGGGTAATCACGCTCTACCGTAAACCACATCGTCGCTTAACATCACGCGAGATGGCGGTTAAGCATACACCCATTATAATTTAAAAAAATAAGAATACGTGTTACGACTGAACCAAACATGTCCAACTCAAACCAATTTCGAATCCAGAATTTTAAAGTTAAGCGCTCCTTCCTAAGTTTTATGCAGCATTTGAGCAAGTCTTGGAGAAGCGGTAGCTGGTCCAAAGTTCAACAATGAGACGTCTACTCGACCGAGCTCTCGGAGGGAAGTAGGTCGTGTGGCTCTAAGATAAACCTCTTTGAGACGGCCCTCTTCGCGCCTCTAGAGACACCACTTCGGATTCTCAACGCGAATGCTAATTTATAGAACTCCCTATATTTTATCTTTGAGATCGTTTCAATTTTAAGAATCTCATTCATATTTAAGTAGATCAAAGGTTGATTGTCGTAATTGTATATTTTATTTTAAAATAATGATGAGAATTCAAAAAGTACTGGAACAATTAACATTGTCGAGAATCCTCGCATGTACCTAATACCACGTCATCAGTTCCAAGGCCATTGTGTTTTTCTCAAAGCCGTTTCATTTTAATTCAATTCAGCTGGTAATATCCGGTTTCCTTTACTGACATCCTGTTTTGCTGCGAAAACAATTACGCGAAATCCAGGCGAAAATACACACGGCACTGCGTCAAGTAAACATAAGCACGGTAAATGGAGAAACGAGAAATAGATGCCTAGTGCTTTCGCAACAGAGAATAGGGCTGCACTTTAGCTGCCTACATTTCAACGTCGCAGCTGCGTCTTGAAAGAAAAAGGTGTTTTTTACCGGACTGACTACATACATTCGCTGGAATTGCTCCCACTGGCAACATTCTAGGAATTCAATTCTATGATACGAATTCTTGTACAGTAACCGTGTTACGATCGCTAGTGGTATCAGATTGGAATAAAAAATTCAGAGCAACGCCTAAGCAAATACCAAAACAACAAAACTATTGAAGTGAAAACTAGTACGAAAACAAATAACACGCTATTGGTCACGATATCCGATAACGTGCCGAATATACGAACCTTGCAGGTGATATTAAGGTAAGCCCGGAAAAATATTGAGCATTTTATGAAATATGGCTTTCTATTGGGGAACCTTTGCCAATATCGGTCATACTATTAAGTAAAAGCGGCAAGTAACATACTATTAAGTACATCAAACGGCACGTAACATCAAATTTTAATGCGCAGTGTTGGAAACTTTATCGAACTAACAAGACGCCTCTATGTTGAAACAACGTTCAACGGAACTAACCTCAAGTTCGGAATGCTTTCAACGACAATACAGAATAAACCTCGGCATAGAGCCGCTTTGAGACCGTCAAAGGCTCAAAAGAGCTGTCCTGTTCCATCTCGCCGGAGAAAATTGACCGCATTCATGCTGGAAATGAGAAGCGTACTCCGTGGCGAGGCTACGGCGCAATTGAGAGAGGAAGTAGATAGCACCTGGCAATTATATATATTACACATATTAATACGCGATGAGGTACGCGGAATTGTACGTAGTTAGGTAATTTAAACTAAATGAATGTGTTGTGGGTTTCTATTAGTGCACTGGCAGCTGTGGCGGTGTCGACTAGGCCTCGTCCGCGGTTCTGCGCTGACGGAGCCGTGTCGCAAGCGACGCGACGTTCGCAATCTGCTCAAGAAACTGGCGCTACGCCAAATGTAAACAACAACCGATCATCATCAGCGAACGGAAAGGTTTTCCCAGTGTTGCCTATGTCACGAACATTTCATCGAACGGGACGATAATCTTAAAACGAAATGATTAAACCGTAATGGCTGTCTTTATAGGCGGTATTTTTAAAAATCCTTTCATATTCCAACGATTAACGAAGTGTTGCAAAAAAGGTCTATAAATAAAATGTTAGTAAGCGTGCAAATGCTCAGTGACCTTTACTAAGTCTTCTTTATTAATTCCCGTGCGGACGCCGTGGTTATGTCAACGGGGGAAATCGATTCTGTGCACTCAAATAAACCAACGCAAACTCAGCTTGACTAACAAGTGAAGGAGCCACTAACATATTTCTGTGTACAAATCTACGCAGGATTTCTAGTAGGTACATCGTTTGACCATTTTAAAAGTAGGTTGTCAGTCTCTCCCAGTCAAGCACTCGTGCAAAGTGACCTTTGCGCACAGAATGTCACTTCGAAATTTAATTTCACACACAAAGGGCTCTCATGGCATCGCAAATATCAGAGGTAGAAACATAAATAAAGCATTTGCCAGGGCATGTTTCGTGGAAACCCCTCGCGGTCCGGGATCGATGCAATGTGTAGGCGATATTACATGGCGCGTAGAAGAAATAAAAACGGTGTGCGATGCGGAATTGAAATTTGATTATGCCTAGCCTATTGGGTATAGGTGTTCGGTTATGGTAATCTAACCTAAAAGGAATAGTTGGTACAGTCCAGATATAGTGAGAGCTTATTTATGAGGTCATACTCCAAAATTTAACAAGCAACAAAATATTGTAAGATAAGTAAATAAATACTTTACACTTGTTTTGTCCCGGCCGATTCAGTTGGTTTGATTTTATTTTTACGATAATACCTTTTCTACCCCAATTTAATAAATTCAAGTATAATGTTGATTTGTAATCCTATGAGATGTGCATTAACCAATCAAAGTAAATGTGGCGAGGTACGTAACTAAATTGGATTCAAATACCTACTGTTGCCCCGATTAGCATACAATAGTGGTAAACATCTGGGCGCAGCTCCGAAATCCAGAGGCATATCAGAGTTATATCGAGCATGATATGAAGAAGCTAAGTGAGACCCACTGCGGCTTAATCTCTGTTATTAATTCATCTAGGACTCAATAGCTACTACTCTTCAAAAAATTAGGTAAGCCGTGTTAGCCTAGTCCCGAGTAAATACGATTTCACAAACGTGAGTTCGTAAGTTCTCAGTCCTGATCGTCCCATCAAAGTAGTAAAAAAATGTATGTACTAGCAGCGCCCCGCGTTTTACCCGCGTAGTTCCCGATCCCGTTATTTTCCCGGGATAAAAAATAGCCTACATATGTGTTATTCCAGACCACTATCTATGTACCAAATTTCATCCAAATAACTTCAGTAGTTTTTGTGTGAAAGAGTAACAAACAAACATCCATACATTCTTGCAAACTTTCGCGTTTATAATATTAGTAGGAAGTAGGACAGAACAACAGATCTCGGCACCGAGAAATAAAAGATAAACATAAAACAACATAAATAACCCACTAAATGTTCCCACTGCTGGGACTTCGGGCCTTCTCTCGCAAGGACAGAGTCAAGACCATACTCCACCACGTTGGCCCAGTGCGGATTGGTGGATGAAACGTGACTTCGAAAGATTCTAGGTACATGTCGGTTTCCTCACGATGATTTCCTTCACCGTTTTAAGTTAGCGGCATTACGCACATGACTTCGATAAGACAGTGGTGCGCGTGGTTTAGAACCCGGGGTCTCCGGTTCGGCAGTCGCCTTTCTCCCGACTAGACCAGCCGTAACTTGCCTAATTATAATAGCCTATTTGCCCTGTAATTTACCTGAAAACATTCGAACCGGGACACAGTAAACTCTGCACATTGCGGCGGTAGAACAACTGACAAAGTTGTGGTACCTACTCTGCGAAGAGACCCAGCACTACAAAACTTTTATTTAATTACTTATTTACTAACCTAATATTTAATAAATTGTGGTTTAGTGATTCAAATATGCAATGAGTGAATGAGAATATCATTAGATCAGTTATGTTTACTTAACCCTGAGATCAAATCACTACCCAGTCATGCGTGGATAATTCCTAGGAGTGGCGTGTAAACAACTTTTGTCCCAACACAGGATAAATAATAATGACGATACGCATTGTCTATAATAATAAAGCATATCTATTTGCTGCGCTATTATTGTCGTATGACCTCAGGCGAGCCATGTCTTCGGCTTGGTAGGAAAAAACCACATCACGGAAACTTCTCTTCTTTTTGGGTCCAATTAGGAATAATTGGCACATGCTTTGGGGCAACTATTTCGACGAAAAAAGAAACAGTATCCAGATTTACTGTATAGCGCTTCATTACACAGCCAATTAGGTGAAGGGTACCTATATAAGCAGTTGTTTGATGACAATGTATAAATGACATATCCACATATCCATGGCCATCTCCAGCGTACATGATAATAGTGTCAAGCAGTGGAGCGTGTATGAGCTCGGCCGTGCATTAGAGCTAATCCATGGCCATAACGCGAGCGTCCCCGGTGCATTCAGCACATAATCCTTTATCTGGGTATTTGTATGTCGTAAGCAGAAGGTTATTTGGTGCAACAGATATTTAGATGCTATTAATATCACCGGTGTTACTACATAACGTCAACTATGCAGGTATTATACGTATGCCGGCCGTCTATATTTATACCGATGACTTAGCGTCCATTACCGCAAAAACTTCCATTCGAGAGTATATGTAAATGTGAACGTACTAGCAGTAATGTGCTCGCCCACACAATTGGAGTCATACTGTTACGTGTTTTCGTACTTTAGCCAAGAGGCCAACTTCAAAGTTGAATCGGATTCAATGGCGTTGCTAACCAAATTAGCAAATAGTCCAATAGACACCCAAAATGTTCAAAGGCACGTGAATGGGCAAAGCTCAAAGCAGTTTGCATCACGTGTTACCTCTCTAAAGCTGGGAACGAAAACGAAAACTACGTTTAAAACGAATTTCGAGATTAAATCCCGTAAATTTTGATGCTGGCGTGAGAAAAATAAAATTTGAGTGCCATCAGTTGTCAAATACAAGCTCTTTGAATATCAAAACCAAAATAATTCGACGCTCTACGCTACGGATTAAAGGGGTTTCATAACAATGTCGCTATATTGAACCAGCCGTCAGCAATCGAAGCGATTGAACAAACTTTATCGATAGGTTGATCCTAGCTTGATTCAACTATTTGAAATTTAAATCACCTTGTCACGAATACTTTTATGGGTTTGATAACAAACAGGAACAGTTGACCTCGATCGGTTGTTTACATTATTTGTCATACATTTAGATAAACAATAGTGTCCTTAACTACTTACATTATTGATTCACATTGTTTCACCTGACTGATAAGAACACACAGCACCGTTAAAGACCTTCAGTGTTTCATTTGAAACAACAACGATAAATCGACTAGAAACTATTTGAATTAGTAACAAAAGAACTCCCATCACTTTCAAAACTTCGGCCTAATCCCCGAGGTTAAAATTAGTGGAACAATTAATGAACGGTGCTATTTTCACGGCGGAACTTATAAGCCTCGTTCTGTAATAAATGGTGTGCATTATATGTTAATAGTTGGCGTTAGGTAGCGACTCGCCAAGTCGAATTTATATTTTTACTCCCATTTCCTTCCCTTATTATTTACCGACCCAGTTCTTAGTTTTAAAAGAGGTCAGTAGCGACTCGTGGTAGGACTTAGTAAAGAAAACGAGATCGGCGGCTATTTAAAGCTAAGGATCGTTCACACTGGACTCAGTTCGTGGAAACACTTCGATTGGCAACAAATTTTGTATTTTGTGAGAAATTGACATATCAGGGGACAGACATAGGGGATACATAGTTTGCGAATCGGCAAACGTAGTGTAGGACACCCTGAGACTAGATGGAGTGACGATATTTATTACGAAAGGCAGCTGGTGGCGGTTGGATAAGTAAGACCGAGGATCGGGCTGAGTGGCGTATCATAGGATAGGCCTATGTCCAGCAGTGGACGAATACGGACTACGGACTGATGATGATGCCATAGTTTCTACACGATTTTCAAATGCCACAACACTACGAATAGATCCTGCTTTGCCGGGATGAACGTCATAATCGTTATTGTCGGTTTCAACAACTGATGATAAACACCACATATTATTTAAGGCTGCAGAAGTTTTTTGTATTCGTTCATTTTACACCGGTACACAGCGACGATTCATGACTCGGTATGAAGTATGCTTTATCCGGGAGATTCGGTGCAGTGCAGTGAATGTAGTTGGCGGATGTCCCGGGGTGACCGCGGTGTGATGTAGGTCAGGAATGACGTACCCGTTTAGCAGTGGGACGGTCGGAGCCGCCGCGACAGTCTGCTGTACCGACAACAAACAAGATGAAGTGCACCCGACCGGAATGCACCGCGAACTCCCGCCTCGACTCTGTTATAAACTAATTTGCTACGATTGACGGCACCGCTCCTTCCACTTCGATTACTTCCGATTTCCCTGACTTCCACTTTTCCTTATTTCGCAATAGCAAGCATATTAAACCGTCTGCGACACTTCTTATCTCATCGCTGGCTGAGAGAATTCTTGATTTGATCAAACTACAACGTCTTTACGGTTCAGCTGTGTCTTTTTGCGTTCACTATACGTATTGTGTCGACCTCGGCCATTATTGCGGATGTCTCGAATAAGATAAAGGTATAAAAAGTAGGGTAAGTGTTGTTAGCGAGCATTCACCCAGTCTGTTTGACGGGGGACTTGGGGATTTTATTAAAATAAATACGGGCGATAGTGAATTCGCAGCTGTCTCCCCGACAGACACGCATGGCGCCAGGTGCGAGGCTCCCGACCGCATTGCACCTTTTATCAATGCACTGATCGCTCGATACGAAACTCAAAAGCACCGTTACGACACGGTTCCGACAAATACGTTAAGGAAGCCGCGTTTGTTATAGCTACGCTCTGGCACTACACACTCCGAAAAGCAATACCCGATCGAGTATCACGGTCCGACATGCCACGGACACCGGAAGCCGGCCGGTGTTTGACTTCCGCAAATATTTGAGTGTCACACACAATCTGAATGCAAACAATCTTGTGGAATGAGCTTAACTAATTTTGTAGGATTTTCTACATGAGAAAGTTATACAAATTTATTGTTACTTAAGTTTCTATAAATTATTTATCAACAATTGTTTTATTTTTCGATTTACCAAACGAAGACATAGTTTCCAAGTCTGAGTCGGAGTCGAGTGGTTGGTTGAAAAAATAGGTCAGTGTTCGGATACAACAATGTTTAGTAATTAAACTTGTCATTGGGTTTACGCTACGGTAGGAATCCGTTGATAATGACATTCTGGTGAGCTGGTGACTCATCCATTCGCAGTTTAATAGAACACCTAGTCAAGATACGAGCGCTACATTTTCCAATGTTGATACTTCAATGAATGCAAGTTCCTTAAAGAAAGTCCAGTCCAGTCTCAAGAGTATCTAATATGTTAATGTGATAGTTTGTACGCAAGAAAAGAGCAAAAATATGTAACAATCGAGGCGATAATGGCCCAGATAAGTAGACGACAAGCGAGCAGCGAGGCTCGCAGCGCTCGTTAGCATGATAGATGCACAACCCTCGCTTGCATAAGCACAGAGATGAATATGCGCTGATCTCATTATGCCGGTCGAACGATGAAAAGCGCACGTCGACCGAGAACAAAACTCGCCTCGATATATAGGGCATCCCTATTGTTTCACTGGACTATTCCTCTCTGGTTTGCACATATTTATGACGAAACGCGAGATACGATCGCTAATATCCGTATTTATCTGCGCGCTATCGATGTACATGCGGTGTTTAGTTGTTAAATGTAAATAAATAAATATTGGTGGACAATTCACACACAATACCATCTGTCCCCAAACTAAGCAAAGCTTGTGTGATGGCGGCCAGATAGCTGATATAATACTTACATATATAGTTTTAAATACATACTTATTATACATAGAAACACCCAGACACAGTGCAAACATTTGAATTCATCACACAAATATTTGCACTGGGTGAGAATCGAACCCACGACCCTCGGTTTCGCAGGCAGAGTTACTACCACCAACTAAGCCACAAGGCCAGTCAAATGTAGATGTAACTAATGGCCTTGAGCAATATATTATCTCAAATATCTATTTATCGTATTGAATTTATGATAAAGAGTTAGTGAACGACTGTTGATCACGATAACATTGGTGGTGAATTTGTTTAGATATTACCTACACATGAGGCCATGAACGATTGAAAAGTGAAAAAACAAAGGAATGTCAGTAGGAAGAATGAGAATCGGAAGTCAGATAAAAATGAGAAATACAATCGTCCAGTCGTTATCGATAGATATCATCGCGCTGCAAAGCTATCACAAGCCGATAATAATCGATTCAGTGGCAATCGCAGCTCACATTCACGGCTTCCCAAACTGAAGAGAGCGGCGACTCGTTGGATAAGGCTTGTAATTAAGTCCACGTATGAGGAACGGAAGTAGAGCGAAACGGTGACGTCACAGGCCCCGCCCGCGACCTTCTCACACCGGATATTAATCATCCCGTGACACCGGCGCCGGTACGCTACCCACCGGCTAATTGAAAACTGGACGACTAACTTTAATAATCAACTTAGTAGATCGACGTCAGACCCGACAACAACTTCATCAATTTGCCAATCGCTAAATTGGCTGTCGAGATCCACTTAACTGGGCCCGATTAACGATCAAAATTAATATCATTGGTTAGTTACGGATTTTGAAGTTATGGAAGCGACGGGTAAGTATGGCGTTTGATTGTCAGAATGGTTTTAACATTCATTGTGTTAAGGGAGGTATATAATTTAATCTGAACTAGAATAGAAATTCCTGTATTAATACTAAAATGATAGCCCATCAAGAGATGGGATCCAATGACCGTTATAAGTAACGGTAATTGGAAGAATCATTTATGGAACAACACAACCCGAAGAAAACTTACTTTATAGATTCGTGCGCAATAAAATACCCTGGTCGGTACGCGAGCTCAACAGATAACAGCAACAGGTAGATTAAGTGAAATTATATTGATAGTTGACATAAATCCTCCTTAACATTATCAATGCGAAAGTTTCGATATTTTTGCTCAAACGCATCTGAACGTTTGAACGAATCGGCTTAAAATTAAACACACGGTGGAACACAGAACATAGCCTGGTCAAAGACATAGTCTACTTTTTTATCTAGGGAAATTAGAAAAGGAACTGCGCGGGTAAAATCGCGGGACGCTGCTAGTTATAGTGATGATAAGGGCGTGTATCAGCGTTGCCAAATTTTTGCTTTTTGAGTGAAATAAGCGGGACTTTTTCGCCGAAAGCGGGACATATTAAAACATAATGTGCATTTTTTCGAGTTCAATTTCATTAATTACATCAGAAGTATTTTGAATATTTGCCTTTGTATTTGAGTTTTTAATTACGTTTCATGCAAACGTAATTTAATAGTGTATTTTATCAATAACATGGTATTTTTAACCAGATGTTACCCTATTATTGGTATTTTGGCCGGGAGAAATTTTGGATACTTGCTGGTCGCACTTCTTCAACACGCTGTATGGATGGACGGTCGAGTCAACCCCGAAAAGCGGGACAGAGCTTGTCTTGCGTGGGAAATCCCGTCCGACACATAAAATTCAGGACGTCCCGCCAAAATTGTAACGTCTGGCAACGCCGGTGTGTCTCTCCTATTCTTTCGATCGTGGTAAAGGATGTCGTACGGCCGGCGACGGGCACGCGGTCGCAAGTCGCAACCCACGTCGCGTCGACATCCGCAGCGGACCGGCGCGGCGGCCGGCGGCGCGGCGCAGAGACGCAATAGATGAGCCGTAATGTTGTGTTTACTACATCGCAACGATGCGCGGGCGCACCGTGACTCAGACGCGCGAACACGTGACTCCAAGGTGAACATCGCAACACATCTTTTTAACTCACAGATATACACAAACCACCTGAATAGTGATAAGACTAAAAGGGAAGTGCATATTTTCAAGTTTCATGGATATGTTACATAATTTATAGACTAGCTAAACTAGCCTCGTCGGCAGTGAGTCTACTCACTGAGTCGCTGGTCGCGTAGGATCACTTTCTCAGAAACATATGAGATAAATACGGATGTTAGTTCTGCTAGGATAAGGATGCTAATTAACTAATTATAACTATTCCTAGTTACATAAAATTAGATAAATGTAATACTAAGTCTTACCCGCGTAGTTTCCGTTCCCGTAACTTTCCCGCGATGAAAAGTAGCCTATGTGGTATTCCAGACAATAATCTATCTGAAATCTCGAAATTATCTCTTATTATCTCGAAATTTCAACGCGATCCGTATAAACGTCCCAATTTGATTCAGCAACAAACATCAAAACATCCAATTTTCGCAGTTATAATATTAGCAGGATAAGTAGGATATCAGACTTTCATAATACAAAGTTAACTAGACGAAAATAAAAATTGTCGATGTCGAGCTATATTTATATGTAATGCCTGTTTCCTGTAGGACAAGAACACGCTCTTCGACCGCCTAACTAGGTAATATGGGTAGCATTGCTATTGATCTCATTTTAATATCAAGCGAAAATAATGAGAGATGTCAAAACTAATACGATTGTGGTTAGGCGATGGAGTCCAGGTTAACAACACCTCGCCGACAATTTCTTAAAATCCTTCCTGGTTGCGGTTTGTTCAACAATGTATTTTGCTTTTTTCTTTTTTCGAAGTAAGGAAGATAAGATTCGCACAAATGATAAAGTATAAATACGAGTAAACCTATAATAACTCACACGGTGTGTATCGAGGATTTAATTCAGTATCTACAAACATCTACAACAATTATACAACGTATTTGATAAAAGATAAAAAAAGGTAAACAGTAGACAATAATCTTATTGTTTTTCCTTCAAATGATTTGATTCCGAGAAACTCGTTGTAAACATTAGAGTTTAATTTGGTAATTCTGGGAATTCGCCAATTTCAGTGATTTTACGCTCTCGCAGGGCCGATCTTCTCGTTGGAAAGCCGTAATAGAAGCTAGATAACTAGTGTACATGGTAAATATTCAAGGCTGAATCGGTACAGCTCCATTCAGGTTAAATTAACATTAATCTTTCTAAATGACGATAACTAGTACTGACAATTTGCTAGTTAAATGGTCTTAAAATTATACTTAGGTACTTAGTAGACTGATTGATTTTTGCAGTTGTAGTTCCACCTGGGGAAGTACTTCCCAGGCTTTATCATTTATTCTACTGCTAAGCGTATTACTAATTTGCAAAAGTACTGTGATATGATTTAATTTTTTTAATTTGATCTAATATGATTTATAAAATATACGTTGCCGTTCAACGGCAACGTATATTTACGTATTTAACGGTGTAGAAAAAAGTATTTTAAATAACATATCGGAAACTTTTTAAGCCAGAAAATAGTACCAATCTTATAATATAGGCCGCCAAGTTTAATTGCCGTTTGGTATTGTATACTAAACCTACTTTAGCTAATTCAAGACTGCAAAGAGTTAAGTCATCTGTAACATTTTTGTATGAAGTAAGATAGAATGAATCGCTCAATAATAATTTCGGCGAGGTATGCGAGCACATGTGGCTTGCGATGTGGCGACCTTGCTCTTGAGAAGACTGGTTGGCGCGCCCACTTCGGCCCCGCGAATCCGCTTCTCACTTCTCGATCTCAAGGAAACAGCGTCATCGCAGCTAAACAAAATATAGCGAAATATCGTATTGCGACATTCAATTCTTGTTTATCGGAAAGTTTCCCTCGTTATTTAGAAGCGCAATTGAGATAACCGACTCAGCCGATACAAAGTTACCGAGTAATTACAAATTGCTGAGGAGTCCTTATCAATGTTAAGCAAAACATGTATTGTAAATTAGGAAGGAATGCGTAATTAGAAAACGAGATAGACGTGAAACATAGTAAGCTAAGCAATTACGTAGAGTTTACGACGTTGAAAGGTAATACTTTACAGGTGATAAGAAATAACAGAATGGTGCTAGGTTTCTAAATAGAAGTTAGGATACGAAAAGACGATCACTTCAATTCATTCATTAAAAAGTTATTTTGAGACAAGTAATTCGAACAATCCGCCTTCGAGCGTAAGAAACGAGTGTTTTCGAGATGCGTAAATTGTGTGTAGGTTCAATTAAACTAAGACCAAGTATTTTATATTAATACAACAACAGAAAATCGAAACATCCAAGTAGTGCGACTAATAGAAGACGATAATGTTATTTTAATGTGGTCCCATAAAGTTATATCATTGATCGAGATTATTTTCAGGAGCAAACCTTCAACTGGCATTAATGTCTGCGTTAAAAGCTATTCTATTATTTTTACCGTGGCCATTACCCGCAAAGAAAGAACCATATTTCATAATAGCTGCGCCGTGTTGTTTAGATTTTACAAACATGACTGGAATACGGGTTCGGCGTTCCTGCTACTCGTAAAAAAGCCAATTTCGCATGGAAACAAGCAATCCCGGTATAATGGTGCGCGAAACAATGGTTTTATTGCTTTAGTGAAGGTACGAATTGGCAAATTGTACGTGTTGATCCAATTAGCATATGGCAAAAGAGTGTCGGAACGAAGTAAATGAGGCGACGCGTTCGGCCCCGACGAGGGTTGCCAGATGGCAGGACCTGACAACAATAGCACCAGAATGTGAGCCTCTGTGGAATTCCAAGGATATACTGAAAACAATGCCTCGTCGTAAGAATTACGTTGGTACCACACAAATTAAGTATGAGTTGGTACTGGGCTATTTCATTACACCTAATTTAAATATTGTCATTTGTCGATTTATTGAATACAAAATTGTTAATGAATTCTTCATGCGGAATTGATTTGTTTAAAAAAAACATGTTTATAATAGTTATTTATGAGATTCAAGTTGTAATCTAAGCTTAACATGTGCTCGACGACATTTTTATAAATTCTTATCGATATAGTTCCCATAGGTATTGTGATAAAAATTGTTTGTACGTAATATGTAATGTGTGGTAAATCAAGGCCAATACGTAAGTTTATTCAACATAAAAGTTTTTTATTGCAGAATATTGGCGTGGATATCTAGCGATATAGCAACCCTGGACGCAACCGCTACCGGCGCACCGCCCACACGCTAGTGACATAAACCATCGATTGCCTGAGCAGACCCATCGATAATACGGCGTAATAAACGTTTTACATCACCGTGTACTTTACTTCCAGCCCGACAGGAACATACAAATCAATATAACCAACGTGGAATACTCTTCATTCTCCGCGGAATTCCACGTAACGATCGATCAGCGTATGCAGGTGCATTTCGTGGAACAAGTTAATTGGGCGGTAAAACGTTATTATTCATTTGGGGAGAATAACAATGAGAATGGATTTTGAAAACTTATTTCGCAATGGAAAACAGTTGTTTAATACTAAAATTGTAATTTAGTGTATTATTATTAACAAGGTGAGATTGTTATTAATACTATTAGAAGAGAGGTGAGAATTAGAGAGGTGGATAATTGAAATTGTATTACAATGATAAAATAACGTCCACAATACATTTCTAGCAATTTATACGTACATCGTTTAGTCATTATCTGGTGATAAATTACAACAGCAGCAGAAAAGTCCATTTACACCGTTTTTCTATTTCTACCAATAAACAATAACTTACTTCACAACAAAGCAACCTCATCAATCTTACAAGAACTATAGTACTCTTCGAGTTTTAAAAACAGAAGTTTAACAAGCTATAGATGAATCGGGAAAACAACTGATCAAAATAACCAGTCTTGAATGCTCTTGAGTGACACGTAAATTTCCAACACGATTACAATCAAAGAATCGCATGATAAGTAATTACAAGCATTGTTGTCTGAGCGTCGTTTCACTTAGCTCACCGAAGCCCTCATCTAAAATACACCTCCCTAGCTAGATTTTCCAGGAATGTATCCTTCTTTGATCCTTGATTTTTAGCTTACCTAGAAATTTCGCAGCGTAAAACTTAAACGAAAAATATCTCCCAGTCTATTTTAGGATAAGGTTTATTGAATTGGGTTCGCAAATAGCCCTGTGAAAATGTCAGCCTTTATTGACGCTGCTCATCGAGTGTCGGCAGGGAATGTTGATGTAAGACATGCCATGTGCCGGCACTGTCGATTTGCTTTAGATCTATAGTTATATACTAACATTGTTAAGAGAGAACGACATTTTTGTTGAGTTTATCTGAGAGCCTTCCTGAACTTCTTTTTCTGCTTTAATCTATAATGGTTGGTACAAAGAGTTTATATTATACTACGTATAGAGTTAGAACAAACGCGAAAAGCACGGCTCTGATCGCTCTTGTCTTGTCGCTCTTGTGGAAGTGTCATACTTTTGTCGCGGCACATCGCTATGTCGCCATAGCTAAAATACACCTCATTTGCTTACGATTGGTACTAAGGAACCTAGTGGAAAACCCTGATCTATTTATTTATTCTTTGTCTAAGGGTTGGTATCTACTGGCTAGCGAAATTTACGCTAGCGCAGAAAGAACAGGAGCCTACAAAGCTAAGTAGGCATACTTGCTCACTTATCGTACTCAACGAGTATCTCGTACGACAGCTAGTGCTAGTTCACCTCAGATAGTCCACCGTCCACCCCGGCTTCACATATGATAAAGAGTTAGTGAACGACTGTTGATCACGACAACATTGGTGGTGAATTTGTTTAGATATTACACATGAGGCCATAAACGAATGAAAAGTAAAAAAACAAAGGAATGTCAGTAGAACGAATGAGAATTGGAAGTCAGATAAAAATGAGAAATACAATCGTCCAGTCGTTATCGATAGATATCATCGCGCTGCAAAGCTATCACAAGCCGATAATCGATTCAGTGGTAATCGCAGCTCACATTCAAGCTTCCTAAACTGAAGAGAGCGGCGACTGGCTACCGAAATTTACGCTAGCGCAGAAAGAACAGGAGCCTACAAAGCTAAGTAGGCATACTTGGTCACTTATCGTACTCAACGAGTATCTCGTACGACAGCTAGTGCTAGTTCACCTCAGATAGTCCACCCAGTCAGCAGACATCGGTAAAGAGGTAGCGAGGTAATGACCTGGCATTCCCGAAGGAGGTACCTGCCCTACGTCTCTAACTGGAAGGTTCTAATGATATAACATAATAGAATTGAATCTAATAAATGAATTATGCTACTATTTGAATTGCTGAATCTGGAAAAGCACGAGTAATACCGAAACCACCAAAGTACTGGCATTTAAATGGCACAACCTATAAGAGTTATTAATCGTGTTTATCGGTCGAAAAAGTACCTGTGCTGGGTAATTTTTCGACCGATATTTGGCTATAGCTATCAAAACTAGGCAGGTGCTTAACTAGCATCTGGTCTGATGTAAAACGCTGCAGTCTCAGATGACGCACATAGAAGGTGAACGGACCAGGGAGTGTTTTGCAGTCTAGAAACCATTTCGCTTTCGACCGGGTGTTTACCCGGATTGTATCCATTGGATAAGACCAACTCAGGCAACATATTCCATTCTTTGTGTGTACAACGATTGGGATCAAACCATTTCGTTCAAGTTCTCAGAACGGCAACCATGAATGGGTGTCGCTTTTTCGCGTTTTCTATATGTCCGATATAAAAAATGTTATGTCCGATAGAAAAAAGGGCTTGGAAGTATTGGATCATCAAGATCAGACGGACACTCTTTGAAATGTCTAGTAGATTCTTGGTTTCATCAATTCAAGGCCGATTCAAACTGAACGAACATAGAGCTAGAACAAGAGCATTCTTTCTCGACCTTTCTTTCTCGATAAACGAAAGATCGTTCTTAGCGTTTACACCAAAATATCATCGAGCAAGAATAAGAACCAAGAACTAGAATTCTTGCACGATAGATATTTAGATTAGCCGAGCGAATGCTCATTGCTCATCGATGAGATCCAGATCGCGCGAACACTAGAACACTTTGAAGAGACCGCTCCGGGGAGCGAGCACGTCCGAACACGCAAGAACGCTCTAAGAATCTGTTCGCACGCTCTAGTACCGTTTACATCAAGCGAGCGAGCATTCTTAGAATATTCCATAGAATCTTTGCGAACGCAAACAAAACAACGAAAGAATGCTCTACGTTTGTTTACACCAAATGAATTTGATACAGTGGGGATAGAATGAGCATTCGCTCGTCTGATGTAGGTAAATCGGCCTTCAGATAATAGCTTAGGTATCACTGTATTTCCATTTAGTTAATCAAAGCTGAATCTCCAAAATAACCTTCGCTAATTACGGTTTCCACTGAATAATTTTGATGGAGGTATAACAAAGGACGAAATAGTAATTTATTAAGAGCAGATCCGCCCAACGTTCAATGGACAAAACCCCAAGGTACGGTCGAGATGACTCGCCAGTCCCTCACTTATCGCAAATTACTTGCGAAAACGTGACATCTCGGCGCTTTCCACATTACCATGTAACAAAACGGCACATGCATAATTAATCACCGGTGATTGCCAAACTGTTGCCCAAGTCTGCAGAAGGTTCCCACAACAATGCTCTGTCAAGGTTTAGGGGTGACTGCTGAAACAATGCAAGCGAGACGCAGTCTTACTGCACGTCAATAAGTACGCGTTTCGGATGGACGGAAAGTTATGATATTAACAATCTTCGGTCGTCTGCCCTTCACTGTCCAGTCGTCGCATACGAAAATTCAATTTACGCTTGTAGATGCGATGCCGGGAGGATACGTGCCATGTATTGCGAACGTAGACGCAAATGTTCGTGTGTTAGTACATTTAGTGCGCCCCCTTATTTACATTGATCTATGCAGGTATATGGAACTACTAGTTACCCCAAATGGTTTCCATAGATGCGGTTAAGTTTTGTACAATAAAATGAATAATTTTAATTGAGAAGCCGTTATTCATGATGACAATAAGCAAAAATCAAATACGGAAGATTTCGAGCCAAGTTATATCGAGCAAAACACATGTTTAGGTTACTGGTTACTGGTCAGTGTTAATCTGGCAGCAGGTTATTAACTTAACTTTACAACAAAATATCTCCCGTAGTGTCTTTAGAATGTCAAAAGAAAGCAAACTTAAGCGATGAGTTCCCCGAGTGGATTATGGCGATGGATACAATCTTGTTTCTTCAAGTAAAAAGCGTGCTCCATTGTAGACCGCATTGTCACATAACAGCAGACGCATTATATTAAACGATTCAAAAATAATAGTTTATGAAAAACACACACAATATGTTTAGATCACAGAGATAAATAAGGTCACAACGACACAGGAAGGGGGACCCTTTTTACGAGAATTACTGCCATCGTACCCTTTACATTTCTAATGAGAATACCTCTGAAGAATCAAACAATTAACGCTGTTTTCTTCCACACAATTGAAGTAATAATATACTTTACGTTACTACACATATCTCATTCAAGGTTAGGTTCAAGTTCTTCATTAGTGTGATATCTGTTTATATGACTCCGTGCGTGTTTACAACAGATTATTACTTTACCGAACATCTTTAAAAGCCATTTACTGTTAATTGTTTGTGGATGTATGTCATGGAAACGTGCTTCAATTAGCAGGGAGATAATCATAGCTCGTTAGTAATGATTAGAGCAATGTTATCGTAACTCCCAACTTATTGTTTTTGAAATAGTGTTGACGATGACGTCACTCGAATCGAAATCAAACAATCGTCCGATAGCCAATCAAAACATAGTACGTAGTGTTTGTATTAGACGTACAAGGCATACATAATGAGGCGTCGTGCCGTGATATAGGTCACCCGGGCGGTTATCAGCGTACCTTGGATAATGCGGAGAGCGTCTCCAGCTCAGCTGTTCGTATCGATCGTGACCCGGCTGCCGGTGACGGTTGCACTCTCGACAGACACCTCACTACCAACAACAACCGATCACGACCGCGATCGCCACCTGTTTGCGGAACGCTAATTACACGCCGCCGCGCACTGATCTTTTCCAACTTCACCGAGACAACTGAGCAGTCAGGGACTAGTCTATCACTTGTTTAGCACGGTACGACGCACACGAAATATTTATCCGGTATCGGTGTGATAAGGCCGCGACGCGTCCGATACGTTCGGCGTTCCGAGCTCGACTGACGTCAGGTTTTCGCACCGAGTCGGCAGGGCGGCGCGCGGGCGGCTACGAAGGGGCTACGGCTCGCGCCCGCCCACTGCGCTACGGTGAATCCGAGCTACAGATTTCAATGTAAACGCGGCCCGCTGAAACGGGAACGTAGCGCCTCGGACGAAAACTTTTAGCTCGGCAAATAGTGCCGAGAGCGCTTTGCTATTGTAGCACGCGAAGTGTTCGCTCTATTTCCTATTTACGTTTCGCATTTAAACTTTGCCTTACTACAGGAGTATTGTATCTAGAAACCTCTAAACTTCATCTTTATGTATCAAGTATAGAAGTTAAAGATACCAATGAAATAAAAACATGTTATTTCTCTTCTTCAGTTTTCTAAATCACAAATACTATACTATCATTGTGTTATTTCAAACTCCAGCACTGCTCTCTCATTTTGTTCCAAATAAATCCAAAGAAAACGACAATAAGAATCCGTCCAAAGAAACGAGCCGAGACAACAGAGCGACGGTACTTGCAAACTGCTCTCATATTTGCGAACTTTTTCTCTCGAAAAGAATGTCTGAGAACTTGAGAAGAGCAACTTATACAAACCGCGTCTTTCCAAACTTTCAGTGACTGGCCAACCCCTGAAAAAAAGCGAAATAAATCTCCGTATTCCAACGTAGTCAGGTTTTCGAGTGGCCTGAAGTTTTATATAATGAAAGTGCTACCTATCTACAATAGCTACAATCTAATGGATTTTCGATAAATACATTACGAGTATTAGTACCTTCAAATCGGGAGTAATTCGGTGAGGCGGTGTAGCCGGTGGTAAAAAGTTACCATAAGCAGCCCACTAAAAGTTCCCACCGCTGGGACTCGGGGTCTTCTCTAATGAGTCAGGACATCAATAACAATCCACCATACTGACCAAGTGCGGGTTAGCGGATAATGCAAGATTCTAGAACCATGCCGTTTTTTTAAGTTAACAGCGGTACGCACATGATTTAAAAATGACAGCGGTGTGCGTGGGATTAGAACCAGAGGCTCTGGATCGGCAGCTACCGTTCACCCGACTAGGCTAACCGAAACAGCAAAGCCACCACAGTTAAGTAATAAAACAGCAAACACGTAGAAATCAAAATCAGTATTAATAAATGGACAGAGCCCGAAAGGCCCGCGAAGAATTCGGGAGACAAAGCGTTTGAGCTATGAAGGAAATTAATATTATTTACAGCCCTTTGAAATTAATGCTCGCACTCCGTCCATTATTTACGGGCCGTTTGAAACTGAACTTAAAAGGGATCGCCTATAACTCTCTTGTTTATCCATTGTTCGATATTTAGAACTTCTGGACTATTTACCAGTTACAAGGAATTATGGGAGTCGATGAAAGTCGCAGGCGTTTACAAGTTACTTGAAATGTGTCGTGGCGAAAATCTTGAACTACGCATTTATTAACAAAAGCCATAGAGTATCAGACCATACAACGACATCAACACCAACGAACTTGCCATGAATGGTGGTGGTAATGGTAATAGTAACTATTTATGTGAGGTACTGATGAAAGTCGCAGGTGTTTACAAGTTACTTGAAATGCGTCGTGGTGAAAATCTTGAACTACGCATTTATTAACAAAAGCCATAGAGTATCAGACCATACAACGACATCAACACCAACGAACTTGCCATGAATGGTGGTGGTAATGGTAATAGTAACTTTTTATGTGAGGTACTGATGAAAGTCGCAGGTGTTTACAAGTTACTTGAAATGCGTCGTGGTGAAAATCTTGAACTACGCATTTATTAACAAAAGCCATAGAGTATCAGACCATACAACGACATCAACACCAACGAACTTGCCATGAATGGTGGTGGTAATGGTAATAGTAATTATTTATGTGAGGTACTGATGAAAGTCGCAGGTGTTTACAAGTTACTTGAAATGCGTCGTGGTGAAAATCTTGAACTACGCATTTATTAACAAAAGCCATAGAGTATCAGACCATACAACGACATCAACACCAACGAACTTGCCATGAATGGTGGTGGTAATGGTAATAGTAACTATTTATGTGAGGTACTGATGAAAGTCGCAGGTGTTTACAAGTTACTTGAAATGCGTCGTGGTGAAAATCTTGAACTACGCATTTATTAACAAAAGCCATAGAGTATCAGACCATACAACGACATCAACACCAACGAACTTGCCATGAATGGTGGTGGTAATGGTAATAGTAACTATTTATGTGAGGTACTGATGCTTGCACAGATACGCGAACACACGATGTCGAGAAAAAAATCCTTCACGAACAGTGAGATTTACTAAGTTTCTATTTTTTCGGATACTGTCAAATCTACGTCTTTGGGAAGAGGCCTTTTTTGCTTGATGTGCAGGGACACGGCGGGGTAAGTCGGACTCGACACCACTTAGATTGTTGCTCCTACCGACTAAAACCTCCACAGATTCTTCCAGCCTAGCCGAGGCTTGACGGCATAGTCGTGGAACCGCTCTCGCGTTCGACCGCGACTCTTTACCACTGTCACCGTCCTTGCGGGCCCGCCTCATGAAGTGAAGGATCCCCACATTTGACTCCACAGTCCACACGCCGGAAACTAGCGGTGCGTTACCTCCTTGAGAAGGTCTATCTTAAGGCGGAACACCGAAAGAGCATAAACGTCCGACGCCCAGGCTCTCCAGTGGAGACGGGATGCAAGCCAAAGTGGCTCGCACCTGTGTTCGATCCCGCATCTTCGGATAAGCGTGTTCTACCGGGAGTCTACTACCCCTCTCTCTCCTCTGCCTCACACGACCTCTCACTAAGTGACGTGCAAAGAGTAGTTTAACTTTGACTAGGCAAGCCTTTTCATTTGAAACCCATACTGCGAGAATTGTGAAAAAACATGCAATCCACGATTTAGTAGCAGCTGCCACCTTAGATTTTCACCATAACATTGTACCTAGCTAAGAATAGTAATTCACCTTTTGAACAAACAAAAAAAAATTAAATCGGTGCTTTCGTTCGGAAGCTACGATGCCACAATCAGACACACACATAGACACGTTAAATTTATAACATCATATCGTTTTTGCGTCGGGAAATTAAAAAGCCATGTTATCAGAAACATTTCTTTGTTGGAAACTCGGTTTTGTCACATCCTACTATCCTATCCTACTAATATTATAAATGTCAATGTATGTATGTTTGGATGTTTGTTGCTCAATCACGTCCTAACGTATGAACGGATCGAGCTGAAATTTGGAACACATATAGATTATAGTCTGGAAGAACAAATAGGCTAGGCTTTTTATCCCGAAAAAACAACGGGAACAACGGGAACGGGAACTACGCGGGTAACACCGCAGGCCGCTGCTAGAAAAGAATAAACCAAATAATAAAAACACATTGTTATCCACGACATCTTGTGAACACATAAGGAAAATACATCAAATAGTATACATATACATAATACTATAACGAACCGCAACATTCGACACCATTCTGGTCGTAACTTACAAACACTATTAAAATTGCAAAAATCTTACACCCTTTAATGTGTGCCGCTTTTAATCGTAAAATTAAGGTCAATCAAGTAAATAATAAGCATGCGACACGACCGGTCATAACGATGATCGTAATCAGGCTGAATTGCTGTGGCACGCAACGCAATACGAATTATGGAGCGTATGGTGTTATGTAAAATGTAGCCAGCGTTGTCATTACACTGCATTATGCTTTATGCAATTGATGAGGCAAGCCTCGCTTGATGGTCTTGCAAATTGGCAAACATTTCGGTATAACCTAGAATTTAATTCGAAACAAAAAGGCTAAAGAACTCGAAATGTAGCAAAATTGTTATGCAAATTTGTTCATTTTTGTATTTTGTATTGAAAATGTGCTAAACACGCAGGCGGTCAATCGAACTTGACCTATAGATATTTGCAACGACAGAGAGGTTGACCAGGCTTTGCCAACCCGAAGAGTTGCTTGGATTGCACTCATACTTACTACGTATACTTTGGTGTTTCGTCGAATGATTCTTATAGAATATAAATCGATTCGGTTGAATAATTAGCAATGGTTGGTATTCATCATGAAAACTAGTGATGGTTGAATACTTATCTTACCTTCAAAATTATTCATGCAAATAAATTGAAATCAGTTTCCTCGCGTATTATCCCTTTAGAGTTTAGAGTGAACAAGTACTAGTAACGACAAGAACAAGTGATTAGCATCTCATCAACATCATCATAATCAGCCAACATTCGTGCACTGCTGGACATAGGCCTCTCCAATGATACGCCACTCAGCCCGATCCTCGGCTTTACGTTTCCAACTGCCACCAGCTGCCTTCCGTAAATCATCACTCCACCTAGTTTCAGGGCGTCCTACACTACGTTTGCCGATTTGCGGTCTCCACTCCAGAACTCGTCTACCCCAACGGTTATCGGTTCTGCGACAGATATGACCAGCCCACTGCCACTTCAGCTTGCTGATGCGCTGAGCTATGTCGGTGACTTTGGTTCTCTGACGGATGACTTCATTACGAATACAATCCCTCAGAGAAACTCCAAGCATAGCTCTTTCCATAGCTCGCTGAGCGACTTTGAATTTTCGGACTACTTTTACTGTTAGTGTCCACGTTTCAGCACCGTAGGTCATAACAGGTAGGACGCACTGATTATACACTTTTGTCTTCAGACATTGTGGGATGGGTGACGAGAAGACTCGACGAAGTTTTCCGAACGCTGCCCAACCTAGCTGAATTCTCCTCATGGCTTCACTCTCAAAGCTATTTTTACCCAGTTCGAGCGTCTGTCCTAGGTAAACATATCTTCGAACAATCTCTAGAGTGGTTCCATTTACGGCAATCGGTCCCGGAGCAACGAACTCGTTGCACATGACTTTGGTTTTGTCCAAGTTCATCCGGAGACCGATGCGTTGAGAAGAGTTGGCCAAGCTGTCCAGCATCCGTTGCAAGTCTTCCAGCGATTCAGCCATCATGACGATATCGTCTGCAAATCTTAGGTGAGAGATGCATTCGCCATTAATGTTGATACCACGTCCAGCCCAATCCAGCGTCTTAAACATATCCTCTAGTGCGTTGGAGAACAATTTCGGGGAAATTACATCCCCTTGTCTCACGCCTCGATGGAGAGGGATATGTTTCGTCTGCTGGTTTTGAACTTGGACTGTCATCGTAGCGGCGTCATATATACACCTCATCACCTCGATGTATCGCCAGTCAACTTGGCATCGCTGCAAAGACTCCAGAACAGCCCAGGTCTCGGCGGAGTCAAATGCCTTTTCATAGTCCACAAACGCTAAACAAAGGGGCCGATTGTACTCCTTTGTCTTCTGTACAATCTGCCGCACCGTGTGGATGTGGTCTATGGTGCTATAACCACTTCGAAACCCGGCCTGTTCCGGGGGCTGAAACTCGTCGAGTCTTCGGGCGAGACGGTTCGTGATAACTCTCGAAAACAACTTATAGACATGGCTCAGAAGAGATATGGGGCGATAATTCTTCAAAAGGGTTTTGTCACCCTTTTTGAAGAAGAGGACGACCACGCTTCTGTGCCATGCCTCTGGATTTCTCCCGGTGAAGAGGACGTCATTAAACAGCACTTGGAGCTCTTTTATAAGTGGGGCTCCACCAGCCTTTAAGAGTTCTGTAGTAATTCCGTCCTCACCCGCGGCTTTTCCATTTTTAAGTTGCCCAAGAGCCATCACGATTTCGTCGAGACTTATCTCAGGCAGGTCTTCTGTATAGTGGCGAGTCAGAGTGGCTCTTCTGTCTTCCTCCTGCGTGAGATGAGGAGCATGTGAAGCGTACAGCTGGCCATAAAAGTTTTCCACTTCCGAAAGAATTTCTGCTTTAGATACAACAACTCTACCCGTGGTGGAGGTTAACTTTGTTAGGTGGCTTCTACCCAATGGCTTGACGAAAACTTTTGACCCCCGATTTTGCTCGATTGATTTTTCAATCAGGAGCGCGTTTTCTAACCGGAGGTCACGTCGTACAAGTTTGGTGATTTTCTTATTCAGAGCCCCTTGTTCTGACAAAGTTACCAAGGGATTTCGTCGTTCCTCCATGAGTTGCAGAGTTTCCTTCGAAAGCTTCGACTTTCTGCCTTTGTGTCGCATTTCACAAAATTTTGTGCCTTCATCTCGCAGGACGCCTACCACTCTGTCGAGCCTTTGGTCAATGCTTTCTGTGGTTTCCAAGGCAGCAAATCGGTTCTCCAGTTTTAACTGGAACGTTTCAGACCCAACCACGGTTTGGAGAAGGTTCGGACGGAGTGTTGACTTCATCAAGCGGACGCGTTCAAGCTTGTAATCAATATTCAGGGTGCCTCGAACAAGCCTGTGGTCACTGCCGGTAGCAAACCGAGAGATGACTGAGACATCCCTAAATATACGCTTTTTGTCCGCAATGATGAAATCAATATTTTATTAGCATCTGGTAAGTAGTATCTCGGGCCAGTTAAAGTTACGGCCTAGTCGGGAGAACGGCGGCTGCCGATCCGGAGACCCCGGGTTCAAAACCACGCGCACTGCAGTCTTTTCGAAGTCATGTGCGTAATGCCACTAACTTATAACGGTGAAGGAAAACATCGTGAGGAAACCGACACGTACCTAGAATCTTTGGAAGTCATGTCATCCACCAACCCGCACTGGGCCAGCGTGGTGGCCTTGACTCTCTCCTTGCGAGAGGAGGCCCCGAGTCCCAGCAGTGGGAACATTCAGTGGGCTGTTTATGCTGTCTCGGCCCAATCTCTCTTCTGTTCGCACAAGTAATTTACGAATCGACTCAATTCGTTGCGGACATTATCTTGCAGTTAGTGTGTGGGTACACAAAAACAGAGAATTATGCAATCTATGAAGTGCACCAATTTTGTTATTGCGATAATATCGTGAAACAATTGACGGTCATCATTAGATGCAACAAGACCTTGTCCCCGGGAAATAAGGCACTCGGATTTTCCGCACCAAACGTCTCGCAATACCATCGCCCTGAGACCGACGTCATTGGTTCGGAAATACTTACAAGTAGCTGAAAAGATTCGTAAACTCCAAGCAGGGAAATTGGATTACAAAATATTATCATTCGTCACTTGTGTCAGCTGTCTTTGTTATATCATATTTTAATTCCGCCTACAAAGATATAACATTATTTAGGTATCCGTTCTTTTAATAAACTTTTTTTCACAAATCGACATGTGATAACCAACGTTAGACAAACTCACGGGTAGTGAAATACTTATTATACAAAAAAATATTTAACAAATTGGTTATATCTCAAAGTATTTTTTTTACAAACATTCATTCTATAACGTATTATTTGACAAATGATTCATTAAATATTTTTGTTAACTACCAAATGTGTTGTTTGGCAAGCAACTCAATTTATAAAATAAACATTTATTAAATTACATAAAAACTTTATTGTAATTTTTGAAGACCCAAGTTACCACATCGGAACGATTAGGTTACTTAGGACCCAAATCCACCTAGTCTTGTCGCTACTACCCCTAGAGTGTATATAAAAAATGCGGGAGCTTCTGGCGGGAGCCCACCCGGAGTCAAATCTCAGCGATATACCATAATCAGAGCGGTGCCGGTGGTCAAATTAAAGGACAGAACCAAATCACAATTGATAGTTAACATAGTCTAAATAACGGTACTTTTAAAATATTTGTTGTAAATTCTATTTTGGTATTAATGATAAATATGTAAAAAGAATAGTTTATAAAATGAAAAATGTACAAAAAACAAAATGTCATTCGATATATTGTCTAAGTGAAACGTTTGCCATGTAGGTAATTGGTTACAAAATGATGGTTTGTAAAATAAAACATTTGATGATGTAAGATATTTTTGGCATATGAAAAATCATGCGAAACTTTGGTTGTAAAATAATAAATAAATGTTGGTGGACAATTCACACACAACACCATCTGACCCCAAACTAAGCAAAGCTTGTATAATGGCGGCCAGATAGCTGATATAATACTTAATAGTTTTTAATTTGTTAAAATAAAACATTTTAGTATTTGTATTGTAAAGTTTTTGCAATGAACATTATACGATTAGTTGGTTTTAAAGTGATGTTTTGTCAAAAAATGTTTGTGGAAAATTAGTGAACCCATTTTTTATCCTAACCATCCTAGCGAGGCCTTCTGTTTAATACGTAAAACCGAAAATTTGGTTAAAAAATATTTTGAATAGTCGTTAGAAATAAGAAATAGAGTATGAAATAAACGTAAAACCGAGCATGTGGTTTAAAAATATTTTGAACAGTCATTAAAAATAAGAAATAAGGAACAAAATAATCTCTGAGAAAGCAATAAATACCGAATGGAGAAGTATTACTATTCCTGTCAAGTACACCGTCGGGATTTCCTTTGAATTCAGGCTATTTTTAGACCGGAGGGATCCACACTCAAACTGACGCTACGTTATCTTCAGAATATTATGCATATGACAGGTTTAATATAGAATTTACTTATATTTAGCTCGGAAATAACTTTGTTAGATTTAACAGGCGATAACAGCATAAACTGCCAGCGGTAGCTTGAACTTTGTTCAAACGTATTTATGATTAGACGGAGAAATGCATAGTAACTTTATTTGTCGTGTTACGTTACCTAAACGGTGATTAATTTAGGGGAAAAGTTGATTTCAACTGGGAGAAATGTCAAAATCTAGCACGAATGAAAATTCGGTTGATATTAGTTTCATTAATCCACCACTAAGTTGTGTGAGCGAGTCCCCTTTATTTCGATGCAGTTTCATAAACCATGGTCACAGTTGATAATACTATGGTTTAGTGAACAAGCATGATAGCTTACCAGTTAACACACTGTATGATAATGACCTCCATTCCGTTCTTGCCAAACTAACAAAACTCTTTTGTTTCAGTTGAAAATTTCTTTAAATTAATCAAATTATTTTTATTTAAAAAAATTGCATGAATCTGCATTGATGTCAGTATAAATTTATTTTACGAGTAACAATCTGCAAAACAGTCTAAAGGAGACGGCTCATTTCTGCCCCACGTCGTTTCAAGTTTAGGTACTTAATTAGCCCCGGAGACCTAAACAAGTTATTTAATTAAAATAACATATAATTAAATAATTCAAACTGTACATTCAATACTAACCTGCCAAGCGGGGATTGCAAATTGGTGATTAAAAAGTACCTTAATGACTATGTATAAGTAATTTTGTATTAAGGTACTGTAGTTCCATATAACCATACTAGATGGCGTTGTACGGCGTTAAAACACGCTAGCGAAGTTTTTGTGAATTTAAATAAGCCTGTTATGGCTTAGTTCGTGTTTTGTCTTCGGGTCAGTACCCAATAGATAAGTATTTCATTTGTACCTATGTGTACAGACTATAGTCAAAGTCAGCCATGTTTTTCGCTTTTTTTGTTCAGTAATTTACGTACAGTAAAAATTCGTTCGAAAATCGATTTGATCGAAACTCACACAACACCCATGGAATTTCTTTATTTTTCCAAAGGTTTCCTAATTTTTTTGTGGTTTTCCCGAATCTCTGGTTCTTTTCTGTGTTGAGTCGACATTATTTTGAGCACAGTAAGTCGCAAAATAATGAATTTACTACCTTCTTTTAGTAGTAAGTACATAATCACGTTCTTGACTACCTACTTGCGGCGTTATTTTTTTTCAATGTTTTAGTTGATATCTTTTAAACCCCGCTATGCAGGATAAAAACATAAACGGTTCCTCAATATATATTAAAAATCCTATACAATGATCCAATTTTGGTCAAGTCTCTTGCACTTTTTCTGTGGGGCAAATGCCCATGGAAAATGGGCCGTCTCCTTTTTCATTTAGGCAAATTTCAAAAGAGATATACAATGTATAATACAATGAAATATTAATATTTATTACTTTGAGTCCATGTTGTTTTTTAGTTTACAACTCTAAAAATATACAACTAATAAATTACGCATTTTTATGAGTAAAAATTTAGCAACTAAATCACTTGCATCTCAATATCATTTTTAAATCAAAATCTCAGAACTCGTTCTTTTGCATTTCCTTCGCCATTTGAGTTATAGAGATTCCATTTCAATTGTCCTGAAGCACCCCTTTCTTTACTTAAAGCTAAATTAATGTTAGTTTTGTGGAGCACATAGTTTCCGCAAGAGGACGTTAGTATCATTGCTCCTTTGGCGTGCTTCAAAACAATGACACAATCAAATCAAACAATGATATCGAAATGCTTCACCTGAAAAGTTGGATTTTGGCGTTAGTGGCGTTTTCGCTCGTTGGCGGCGCCAGCTATTACTTCTTTCGGTATTTAAACTCTGAGACGGACGACAAAAGAGTCACTACAAAAGAAAACACGGGGAGGAATCCCATGCAAACTCCCTTGCTTTCTTCCACGTAACCACTGCAATCTAAGGATGGCGGTCATTGGATCGGACCCGGGTACACAAGCAGACACTTGCGTATAGCGGCGACGTCATTTGGCGATATTATTTGAAAGGGGTTTGTAAGTCACCTCTAAAGATATGTATGTCCGTGACGCACAAGCAGGGATCAACAGATCAACAGTAGAGTTTAGACCCTGGAAGCTGCTCAGGACCGGACAAGCACAGCTTACAGTAAATGACTTACTTAGTTCGCAATATGGCGATTTATCGAATAAATTTTACACTCACGGGAGTCCATTCGAGTCTTCTATTCAAGCGTGCTCACCTTGATCGATTGCTTCACCTCTTTCGCGAGGTGCACGGGGCTTAGGGAATAGTAATAGTCAACAATATTTTCAATATACTTAGTTGAAACCAAAAACGGTAGATGGCGTCACCAGGTGCGATATGTTTGAAATCAATTGACCTACCATTGCGCAGTCGTTACAATTCGTGATGTCATATTAGACTAGAATCCTTATTCCTACGAATACTATAAAGTAACAGCGCCCCGCGGTTTTACCCGCCTAGTTCTCTTTCTCGTTGTTTTTCCGGGACAAAAAGTAGCCTGAGTGTCCTTCCAAACCATAATCTATGTTCCAAATTTCAGCCTCATCCGTTCATGCAACGTTACAACGTGATTTTTTAACAAACATCTAAACAAACATTTAAACATTGACATTTATATTATTCATATTATTTATTATTGTCCTACGACACGAAAGTTTGGATGTTTGTTGCTCAATCACGTCAGAACGCCTGAACGCATTGTGTTACAATTTATAACACATAGATTACGCTCTGGGCTACTTTTCATCACGGTAATATAAAAGGAAAAACGGAAAGTGCGTGGTAGCGGTAGTTCACATAAATATTAGGTAAAATCCGCCATTTTAGTTTCATCAGTGAAGTTAAATAACGCTTACCTTGAGCATGGTGAGGATCTTCTTCGAGAGCTGATAGTCGAAGTTGGTGTACTTGGAGTCGGTCATGTCGTAGATGAAGACCAGCCCCGCTCGCTGCGTCTCCGGCGACTGTAGGGCCACGTCTAGCTGGTACACCACACCCTGGGGACAAGTCAAAAAGTTACGAAAGATACGAAAATCCTTTATAAAAACTCGTGACATCTTAAAATGAGTCTCAAGATTCATTTTAAGAGAAATTCTATTCATTTATTTCACTAGTTTTTTTTTATTCTGCTGCCGCGAAAATTTTTTGGTTGATAAACCTTCAATTAAGATTTGTTTTGTCAAAACTAACCTCAAAAATTTTGAGGGTAGATTCAATATTTTTTTCCACATGATGACTCATATCTGGCTCTGATCCCACACAGGTTGCGCGCCACTTGACAAGCCACAAAAAGAAAAAAAAATACAAAAGAAACTTAAGAACATTGATGCTAGACATTCATTTATTTATTTTATTCAACATAAAAACCTTTTTTAACAACAAAAAAAACGGATAACGAATTTCCAAAACATGATACCTTTTACTACATAATTATAAAGGAAAAAGCATGACATATTATTGATGGTAAGCAGCAAGCCGAATCATAACAGCACACAAAGTACCACAACTTTGCCAGTTATTCTACTGCCACGCAGTTACTCGTATGTCTCAACATCACTGTGTTTCGGTTTGAAGGGCAATGTTTTTAGAGAAATTACAGGGCACAGAGATAAAACATCTCATATCTCTGCGTGACGAGCGCAGTGCTAGGTAATGATTTGGGGATTCTTCGTCCAATAGCTGCGTGACACTGTGCTGTTATGGGCAGGCGTGTTGCTTACCATCAAGCATATATCCTGATCGTCTCGTCACTCTATACTATAAAAAACTCAGTACCACGCAGCTATTTAAATATGAAGGATCCAAATCCTTACCCAGCACAGCAACGCGCTCGTCACCCGGACAAACAAGATTTTTTTTACTCTATAATTACTCCAGTAACATTGCCCTTCAAACGGGAACACAATAAACGTAGCACATTACTGTTTAGCGGTAGAATAACTGACGGGAGATACGTTTCCAGGCGGACTTTACAGAGTCTTTCCTACCACAAAAATAAATGAAGATGTTAAAATCGCAAATCCAAGCTAACCCAAACGAAACAAGGAAATTGAAATTCTATGTCTAACAATTAAGGTATTGTCAACCCAACTCCGTTTGTCGATATCAATAATGACTACGGTTGTTCATTTTTATTTTTAACTCGCCATTAAATCGATATTCAATTTTCAATCTCTTCTTTACATTGTGCCTCAGTCCTACTAAGACATTACTTCTAAGCGATTGGTTCAATTGTTTACTTTCGGTGGCTTGAAATGATGCTTTCTGGGCAGCATAAAGCAAAGCTATTCCAGCGAAATTACAGGGCATGGAGATAAATCATCTTATATCTCTGGGTGATAGTTTGGGGTCAGATGGTGTTGTGTGTGAATTGTTCACCAATATTTATTTTTTACTATTATTATTTATTTATTTCGACAATAGCTGCGTGTCACTGTGTTGTTATGGGCAGGCATGTATTACCATCAGGCACATGTCAGGCACAAAAAACCTACCATCTATTAACGTTTCGTGTTTTGTTTGAAAGAATGCTAATATGGGCAGGCAGTAATGTTATTTGACCACGATATTCTGAAAAGTGTATCCAATCACTGAAGTGAGCACTTGATGTACAGATGTAAACGTACACGTAGGATAACTAATTATCCTACCACGAGGAAATCGCATATTTCGACGTTGTAATTTCTATATAACACAAAAGTCATTCATTCAGGTCTCATATGTTCCACCTTTCAGCGTTACACAGACAGGATTTTTTCGTTTTTTAAAATGTGACTTGCTCAAGATGATATAGCTTGCGCTACCTAGGTGGGACAAGGTCCAAATTTAAGTTAAACCGTTTCTGAGTAAGCAATCGTGCCTTACAATTTAAATGGAGATTCCCCAGGCACCGAACATTTTATTACGCCGCGGTTTAATTAGAAACGCACGACGTAATCTGACCTTGCGAAATTAATTCGCCAATTGTAGATTATTACTACCTGGACCGTTATACCAAATGCTTGGTCTACGATAGCGGTTTATCCCGTCCACCCTAAGTGACGACATTTTATTTGTTATCTCGCTTTTTATTCCCACCCTGTCCTCACTGTCTTTTCATGGTGTGTTTCATGCCTCTAATGGCACTAGCGAGAGCGAGATTGTAATTTGTCGAAATATAATTTAACGGATTATTTTTCGGTAGATTACAATCTACCGAAGTTAAACTGTCAAATTGTGAAACAGTATGCAACGGAACGTATCTTGCGCGCTGATTGACTAAACGGCATGTGCCCCGCGCCGCTATACTTATTTATATATGTAAATTCGTTTGTTGACGAACTAATGTAGGATATAATGTAGACGCAGACACAGAACGCCCTACTGTAAGACCGCTACGAATTGTGATCTGACGGTTCCACTTCGACAGATTATTATAATCTACCGAAAAATAATACGTTTAATGGTAAACAGTATGTATCTGACGGTTCCCAATATTTCAACAGATTACAATGTCGCTAGACATATTGTAATGTAACAGTAAGCTACAGGACCAAACCTAAAACCACAATAAACTGTTTCATACAAAAACTGGGCTGAACTTGTTTTAAACTATGACGGTTCTTCACTACACCATTATTATTGATTACGAGTTATTTATGAAATATGAAACTGCATCGTAATAACATAATATTGTTGACGATATGTAACGTTTCACGCTAATTTGTTTTAAGATTCAGCTGTTTTTTTTTAAATCGTAAATGTGTTTTTAGATTCAGCTGTTTTGGATAACGTGGCGAACTACATTTAGTAAGCATTGTCTCAATAATTATGCACGATATGGATATAAATCTTTAATTTTACTTTCCGTGCATTTGTCGTTTTAAAAAAGTTCCAAGTTACAGCTGAAAGAAGCTGTCTGCTATCTATCATTTGTATGACAAATTGGCAACGATTCGTTACGCTATAAATCGTCGGAAAGTTTCGGGCAGACGCGGCCCGACCCCTGCGGTCTTACCGCTCACCTCGGCGATAAGTCAACTAGCAAAATCACTCGGTTAGAAATTAGAAGGTTAAAGATAAAAAGGCGTTATCTTAACTTTGGACCTCCAACGGTCAGCGTCAGTGTCGGAAAGATTTAAGGGAACTTTATTTGATAGTGTCACGATAACGAACAAGAACGAAATAATGTATTTATTGTGTTTACAAGACTAGTCGGAAATTGGTCATCTAAATCGTTTTCTAATAAAATATTGATATTATTCGCATATCGCTGAGTCAAAACTATATTTTGTTTTTACTTCAACAAACTAGGTAACCGTCCTATAAAATAAACAAATGCCCTCGTTTTCAACAAGGGTTCTGCTCAGCTATGAACGATCCATCACAAAACGTGAATCTCTGCATGGTATTTTTAATGGATTCCAGAAAAGGAGGTTACTCAATTCGATAGTTTAAATTTTTATGTGTGTTCACAGATAATTTAGTCGTTTATTTCTTTCGAACCGAATTTGATAAAAAAAATGTTGTTTTATATTTAATTTTCAGGAATAGTTCCATATAAATATCATCGAAATGAGTGGAGCGGTTTTTGTTATACCATCATCGGTATATCTATCACGTAACATACGTATAAAAACCATACAGCAGCACTTATTTGAACCGATCCGTTTCTTTAAGCTAATACAAATTATATACCTTTCTTGACATCGGTTACAATAAGTTTACAGGTTTTTTTTTCGAAGAGAAAAGGAAGACGAAAAATATGTCTCATTTCTTTAAGCTAATATATACCTGTAACGTAGTTTGATGCGTGGTCTCTGTAGGAAAGTGTTTGTTCGCGGTGAACACCGCAATCGCGGCCCCCGTCGCATCTCGCGTCGTCTGCAAACAGAAATAAACAATTAACTATCTACTACTTTTGTAGCGGTAGCTGGTAAGTAGTCTTCGTCGAGTCTGCTTGGAGAGTCCGCGGAAAGTAGGTAACCACGTCTTTGCCAGTTACCACCAAGTAGTGTTGTGTTCACTACTGTATTAAAGTTGAAGGATAATGTTTCCAGAAAAGAAATGAAGGATGAGAGATTTCCAGATAAAGGCCTGTTCAAACCTAAGCGGTATTCGCTGCCGCCTGAGAAAACTGAGTAAGCGGTAAGCGGTAATATTACTGTTCACACCAAAGCGGATTTCGCCGCCTGCGATACCAGAACGTTTCGCCAAACAAGCAAAAAATACCGCCTCCCCAGGCGGTACGTACCGCTTTCGCATTAGCCGCGGAACTTCGTACAAAATACCGCGCGAATCCCGCGCGGTATTTACCTCTACCCACAGCGGTAGCGAATACCGCTCCGCGCTTCTACCGCCTAACGAAAAACGCTTTGACGCTTTGATGCTTTGATATTGCTGTCTCTTTTCTTCTCGCTTGAAATGAAAGAGACGGCAATGCCAAAGCGTCAAAGCGTTTTTCGTTAGGCAGTAGACCCCCCGGTGTGAAGAGGCCTTAATTCGCGATGAGCACAGTGCAATGCTAAGCATGGATTTGTAAGCTTCCGAGTTCCAATACCTGCGTGGCACAGAGCTGTTTAACACAAGCGTGTTGCGATAATGACGGCACGTAGGTATTGCTCGTTTTGTCACTGTCAAAAAAAAAGTTACGACTAAGATTTGTGGCCCAGTGGGTTTTTACCACAGCAACGTAGGTCGTGGATTCGATACCAACACGGGAAATATTTGTGAGATAAATACAGATCTTTATTCTGTATCTGAGTAGTTCTGTGTATCATATAGGTAGGTGAGCAGATTGTAATTTGTCAGCGAGGGATTTATTTTTATTCAAAGACGATGGCCAGTAAAGGAAAGGAACAATAACGTAAAGGAAGGAAACATTTTTACTAGTAATGTCACTTCATTCACAAATTATGGACAGTACTACTCAAAACACCGAAACAATTGACGAAGACAATAGCTATTGAAAGTTTCATAGTCTATTTAATAGTGTGTCTATTGTACAATGAAAAGTTTCACGTTTTTCGCTCTATTACATGCACTACACTGGATTAACGTTTAATTACTATGTCTGATCGATGTACCCGCATTCTAGTGAGGCAATATTCGGTTTTGTGCATTGCTTCATGACAGACAAAAAGTTGCAAAGCGAGGATAGCAACTAGTACTATCTAGATACGAACCAGTAGCTCAACTGGTTCGATAATTCATTGATTGATTCGTATCAATAGCTTTAAAGTTTAAGAGTCTAAAATATTGAACCAGCAGCCTACTTGTACAATGTACATATATTATGCCAAGCTCTTTTTTCTATCCGACTGCTCGTAGCTCGAAAAAGCGACATCGTTTCATGGTTGACGATTCAAAGATTCGAACGAAGAGAATTGACTTTATTTTTGTGATAAGAAAGTCTAGGCTGTGGAATGCGTTGCCTCAGTAGGGTTTTCCATATGGTTACAATCTAGGTATCTCCAAATCGAGAGTGGATCGGTTCACCTAGGTAAGCACGCTCCATCGTGGACCCCATTGTCGCTTAACATCAGGCGAGATGGCAGTCAAGTGTAAACCTATAAAAGATATTATAAAAAAATATATTTTTCAGTTCGGACACTCAGCAAACTCAAAATCTCTTCCAAGCCTGCAAGGAACTTCGATCCAAAAACTATACTACCTACATACTATACATTTAGCCAACCAAGAAGGCGTGGCCAGCAAGCTACCGAACGTCGAAGAAAGGGCCTCTTTCGCTTCCAAGCACTCTGGCCGGACGGACATTATTTACGTCATAATTGTTACTCTATGACTAGATTTGATTTGATGTGGCATTTGCCTAATTTGTTCATGTGTATTTTTTTACGTAAATAAGTTTGAGTTCTCTAAATATACTATAACTATGTACTTACTAATATAGTAAACTTCCCAGTCTCGAGTTCAGTCTTCAGCGGGTCCTCGAAAGGCTTGAACTTGGTGAGGCCCTCGCGCCGGCGCGTGGCCTCGTGCTGCCTCCACAGCGCATGCGCGCGCGCCACATCGAACTTGCGCGCGAGCAGAAACTTGATGGCGGTCGCGCGGGAAACGCACGTCGCGCCGCTCTCGCTCAGTGCATCTAGAAACGCCTTTGTAGCCTGGAAATAAACGAACACACATCATATAACTTAACTTTCTGGTTGCCTGGTAGAAGATGCGGAAAAATGTATAGCTTATCGGGTTTTTATCGGATACAATTCGGAGAGTGTGCAACTGATGTATGATCTAATACTACCTTGCCCTTTTTTCTACCGGAATGCTCGTACCTCGAAAAAGCGCCAACGTGTCATAGTTGATGTTCCAAAGACACGGAAGAAGAGATTTGCTTTTGTGTTAAGAACGTCAAGGCTTTAGAATGAGTGAGTGGGGTTTACCCGATGGATACAATCTTTGTGTTTTCAAATCGAGAGCGAATCGGTTTCTTCTAAGTAATCGCTCCATCGTAGACCGCATCGTCGCTTAACATTAGGCGAGATGGCGCTCAAGTGTAAACCAATAAAAGTAAAAAAAATATATATTGCACTCAGTAATAAATCCGCCACTTGTGGCGCTAGTTCATACGTGTTTCACCGTAATAATTATTTCAATTTGTTCTGGTTTAACGATTGGGATAACTAGGTCAAAAAAATATACCAGTCTAGTTAGTGAATTACATATCATTAATTCGAGAGTGAATCGGTTTCTTCTAGGTAAACACGCTCCATCTTAGTCCGCATCGTCGCTTAACATCAGCCGAGATGGCGGTCAAGTGTAAACCAATAATGATAAAAAAAAAGTCCGTCAGGTAAACTATGGAAAAATATGGGACTTGTATTTTTACACTCTGCTTCCTTCCTTCCTTCCTCCGCTGCTCCGACGTGACGTTACATCACTTTGCCGCTATATTAACTAAAGAAGTTTTCACTTCATAAATCTCTGCTATTCTCCACACGAAAAATTCTCCTACGTTAATGAGAAAAATGCAAATTTATCAAGCATAAATGTCAACACAAAAGAGTGCTTATGGCGCATTCTGGTCCCATTTCGCCGTAAATCAATGTTCACATCTTCAGCTCACTTTAAGTTTAAGTACTTGAACGCAAGACGACGTAAATGGCAGTCTATTCACCCTGGGAACAAGAGCTCGTCACTTTCCCAGAGGCGACTTCTTACGCGAGTGTATTGACGCGTCACTAATAGAATTAATTTATAATTTCATAACAATTACGCGACCGAGGCGGTCTATCGACCCTGTTTCGCTTTTCTTAGCACGCCTGGGGAAAATCATTTTCACACTCCATTTAACCCTAGATTACTAACCATTCGTCTAAGAGACTACGCGTACCCCGCGGTTTTGGTGTTTAAGTATGTTCCCCGCCCCCGCCGACCCCCGGACGCTCAGTACCTTCCTAATCTGCATCGACAGTGACCCGCGCGCATCAGTTGCGATTGCACGCTTATTAGATCGGGATATTTTGCAGAATCGTCGTGCGAGAGACGAAAGGTTAGTGACACCGTAACTTTTTTTACACTGTTATAATTTTTTAAAATTTGTATTTTATTGTTAATATTTGCAATGAAATTGGATTTTTTTTTGTTATTATATGTCATAATACATGTTTTGAATGGTTGGTTATACATTTCTAATTTACTGCTATATTTTGATATTTTACAGTGTATTTACCGTTTGAAACTTATTTTGATTTTATGTTTTTTAGATGGATTTGAGAAAAAAAGAGGAGAAAATTCTACAATGGTTAGCTCAGTGTGACACTGAATCTCTACCTGATGCTCAGCAACAGTCATCGGACTCCGAGGAAGATAACTTCGAAACAGAAATCCATATCAATACCGACGAAGCTGAGGAAGATTCTGCGGTATCGTCTGATGATGATGAAATAAAGTCGTGTACCTACTATCTACAACTCATGACCAACCAGAAATCAACAGTGTATCAAATAAACCAGAAATAATAGAGTTTTACAACTCCACAAAAGGCGCTGTTGACACCGTTGACCAAATGTGCTCCATTATGAGCACAAGTCGAAAAACAAATCGATGGCCTCTGTGTCTATTTTATGATACCCTCAATATATCTATTGTGAACGCATATGTCGTCCACGTTTCCAACGCAATCCGAAATGGAAACAAACCCCTAAAAAGACGTACTTTTGCCTTACAAATGGCGGACCAACTTATGAGGCCTTGGCTAATGGAACGATATGGTACAGTAACTTTGCAAAGGAATTTGAAACAAATTATCGCCGAAATCCTGCATATTGATGATCAGGAGCAAACCTCCACTCAAGAAGGTTCAAAAACTCGAAAAATTTGCAGTTACTGTCCTTCAAAAAAACGGCGCATGACGAAATACTCCTGTAAGGGTTGCAAAAGGGCGATTTGCGGAGAACACACTGTATCTATGTGTAGTAACTGTTCTGATTAGTTATTTGTATAATTATTACTGTCACTTAACTACTTCAAAAATGAGACCTATAAATATTAAAATAATTATACTTTAAATAAAGATGATTATTTTTTATCGATTTTTTATTTCGTAGTCTGATAGTCGAAAGGTTAGTGATAGCGTTACTCAAAAATAAGGTTAGTGAGCTAGGGTTAACATTGTACGTACAAGATATTGACATTAGGTACATTACTTAATTATACTTCAACATAAGTCTGCCATGGTGGTGATGTCAACCGATATGTTAATTCAGTAGCTATGTGGTTTAGTTATATGTACATTGTACATATACCTTGATTGGTGAGTCACCTTCGATATTAAAGGAAAGTAAATCGTTACTCGTTCTAATTATGTTATATAAATAGGTACTGAAGCTAAATTTCTCAAAAAATGAATGAGGCCTTGATAAAGTCTTTTTCTTTTTAGTATTGAGAGACAAGACTAGCAGAACATGCGTCTGATGGTAAGCAACAGCCCATAACAGCAGTGACACGCAGCTTTTGGAATATGAAGAATCTAAATCATTAGGTACCTAGTACTGTACTTCGCTTGTCACCCAGAGATACAAGAAGGTTTTATTTCTATGCCCTGTAATTTCACTGGGAGAATTACCAGTTGAACCGGAACAGTGATGTTTTCACTTTACTGCGTCGTGGTAGAATGGCTGGCAAAGGTGTAGTACTTTCTCAGGTGGACTCCGCAAAGAGTCCTACCACTACAGAACTACAATACCACTATATTATTATCGACACTCGTAACGTTTTGATCTCGTGACCGGCACGTGCCGGTGCTAGCAGCGGCTTTCTCAAAGGATCAAAGGCGGGGTAAGATTTTCTGCTATGTTTTTGCAGCTCAGCACTTACAGATACGTCGCGCGATGTCCGAGTGTAATTTCACAACTTTCGCATAGGCTATTCGGTTCGGTTTCAGACTGTTCGTAAAAGCGCCGTAGTTGACGTTTTCAAGACTCTAACGTGGAGGTTTGGCTCAACTTTCGTAACTAGAACTTTTAGCCCTCTAGCCTGTGAAATGTGTTGCCTGAGTAAGTTTCTTTGTGCCTTCAAGTCAAGAGTAAATCGGATTCGTCTCGGTAAGCCCGCTGCATCAAAGACCACATCGTCACCTAACATCAGACGAGATCTCAATCAAGTGCAAACTTATCTATATATGTAGGTAGATATATGGCTTATAAAAATTTATGTTTGTCTGTATGTCCTTTATAGAATCGTAAACTATGCACTTAATCATGATGATCTTTGGCAAAGTTGTTATGCATGAGTCCAAGAAGGTTCTGAGTTGGTACGACAAATTTTCGACAGTTGACGTAGAAACGAGCGCAGGATACAACTAGTTTTTTTTTTTTTTATAGCATAGAGTGACGTGACGAGCAGGTCATGTGCCTGATGGTAAGCAACATGCCTGCCACATTACAGCACAGTAACACGCAGCTATTGGAACATGATAGTCCAAATCATTACCTAGCACTACACTGCGCTCGTCACCCAGAGATCTAAGATATTATGTCTCTAAGCCCTGTAATTTCTCTGGAATCATTGCCCTTCAAACCGGAACACAGAAATTTTTGCACATTACTGCTTGGCGGTAGAATATTTGGCAAAGGTGTGATACTTCCCCAGGCGGACTCGGGTAAAGTTATATATGGATAAAAATAAGATTTTATTTGAAGTACTCGTTACTATTCTATACTTCTATGGGTGAAAAACAGACGTACCCGCAGGACCTTCAGTAAACGACGGAAGAACGCCAGCTCCACTTTTAGCACAAATTCTCGATCCATGCTCAACGTTTGATATGCTCGATCGTTAAAAATTATATCGTCAACACAGTTTTCAAAAGACGTGTCCCCAACACTTTCATTAGGACAATCGCATCGACCTCAACGCACGGACACAGGTGGCAAACGGAATCAGCATTATTTTACGGTCGGTCATAATAAGGGTCAGAGATGGGTCTGATGGCAGCCGAATAAATGTATTCTAAATTATAATCCTCACAATTTATGCGAATACATGATTAAACTACGTCATATATACGGTTACTAGAGCTATAAATATTTGCGGACAAATCACTGATTACGTAGATATTTTCCGCATGTTTACAGCAAAACAAAAAATGTCGGTTGATTGTTTAAAGGCGCGGGCCCACCGCGGTGCACGGAGAGGCTACGCACGTGTATTAAGCTTCGCTTTGTAAGAAAATGTATGTGGTTGTGTCCACTGCAACCCACGGAGAGGCTACGCATGAATTGACGTCATTGATACACGCGTGGCCTGCTCGAATAGGCGGTTACATAACTCAACGCTGTCAACGTGGGTCTACGTTTCCACTGGAGTACACGAATAAGACCCACGACTATGTACAGCTTGGTTATCGCAGAGCAGTTTTCAGTTATACACGTTGTGGAACGACTTCTTCTGGCAAGACTGGGCGCAGGCGTCGCTCGCTTGCTTCCCCGCCCGTCCCACCTCCCGCAGTGAAGCCCGTGTCTGTAGATTGCAGTGGCATGTGTGTAGCCTCTCCGTGCGCCGTGCCACGCTAAACATAGTCGTGGGTCTTCGTGTAGGTACTCCAGTGGAAACGTAGACCCACGTTGTCAAACAAATGAATACACGCAGCTAAAATGCGCCGCGTGCCCGTGCGCAGCATGCACCGCGGTGGGGCCGCGCCTTAAGGCCAATTGTCCACGTAGCTGCACGATATCCGCACGATTTCGACAATTGTCGGATTTTATAAGTTACAGGAGGGGGGGGAGCACACATTTATTTTACCACTTTGGAAGAGTCTCTCCCGCAAACACACTATTTAGAAAAAAAAATGTCACCAGACTATTATTAAAATCTCACCTAGATTATTCAAAAAGTCACTAAATTTTTTGAGCAAACTTTGTATACAAAATTTTATATCATAGCGGTAATTAGAAGTAAATATGCAAAATCAGTGGTTTATTCTGACACAAAATACAACTTTCAGCATTAATTATTTACAAAAAAATAAAGTAGCCAAGTGCGAGTTGGACTCGCCCATTAAGGGTTCCGTTGCAGCAAGTAACATAATATACATAGTACACATAGTTCTTGTAGTTCGTTGTAACTTTCATCGAAGTTTTAATAATAGTGTATTTATGACGTACTAAAAAAAACTACTCATCAGATCGAGTTCAAACTAATTTTCGTTGGTAGTTTTCATGGTAATGTACATCATATATTTTTTTTAGTTTTTTCATTCGCTTACTTTAGAAGTTAGAGGGGGGGGGACACACATTTTACCACTTTGGAAGCGTCTCTCGCGCAAGTTATTCAGTGTAGACAAAAATTATATTAGAAACCTCAACATCATTTTTTAAGACCTATCGATAGACATCCCACAAGTGTAGGTTTGATGAAAAAAAAATTTTTGAGCTTCAGTTCTCAGTATGAGGGGCACCCCTAATTTTTGTTTTTTTAAAAAACTTTTGTAAAAATCTTAATGCGGTTTACAGAATACATCTACTTACCAAGTTTCAACAGTGTAGTTCTCATAGTTTCGGCAAAAAGTGGCTGTGACATACGGACGGACGGACAGACAGACAGACAGACAGACATGACGAATCTATAAGGGTTCCGTTTTTACGTTTTACGGAACCCTAAAAACTTATGTAAAAAAATTATAAACTCGAAAAAATCCTCATCTATTATTAAGTCCGTATCATTTTAGTGTTTAAATAAAGTGGCCAAGTGCGAGTTGGACTCGCCCATGAAGGGTTCCGTTGCAGCAAGTAACATTATATACATAGTAGACATAGTTCTTGTAGTTCATTGTAACTTTGATCGAAGTTTCAATAATAGTGTATTTATGACGTACTAAAAAAAAACTACTCATCAGATCGAGTTCAAACTAATTTTCTTTGGTAGTTTTTATGGTAATGTACATCATATATTTTTTTTAGATTTTTCATTCTCTTACTTTAGAAGTTAGAGGGGGGGGGACACACATTTTACCACTTTGGAAGTGTCTCTCGCGCAAATTATTCAGTGTAGACGAAAATGATTTTAGAAACCTCAACATCATTTTTGAAGACCTATCGATAGATACCCCACACGTGTAAGTTTGATGAAAAAAAAATTTTTGAGTTTCAGTTCTCAGTATGGGGGGTAACCCAAATTTTTCTTTTTTTTAAATTTTTCTGTTGAAATCTTAATGCGGTTCACAGAATACATCTACTTACCAAGTTTCAACAGTGTAGTTCTTATAGTTTCGGCAAAAAGTGGCTGTGACATACGGACGGACAGACAGACAGACAGACATGACGAATCTATAAGGGTTCCGTTTTTACGTTTTACGGAACCCTAAAAAAGGGGTTGGTTGCTCTGTTACTATAGATGTATGTAGAAGTAGGAAAGTTGCGGTTGTATTAATTTTGGTGGTTGAGGCTAGAAATTCAAGAGGAAAAGCATAAGTTTTGGCCATGAAAAGTTACTAGAAATCAACAGATTTTTTTGTCACAAAATCATACAAAAAAAATTGACATCAAAAACCCACTAAATCTAGCGACAAAGTCACTAAAACGGCAATACTGAGCGTGGCTGGCTATTTGTCAATGCGTCAAGCAAATGCAGCAGCGTGGACATAGCGAAGATGCAAAAATCGCCTACCGATATTTGTAGGATGCATGCATTCGACAAAAGACGCGTGCGTGGACAGTAGGCCTAAGTTTTACAACAGACATTGAATTTAGTATAAATATCTTTAATACATCCGAAGTATCTGATCGCTTTCATTTTCATTGGAGCATGAATTTCGAAGTGGTTCGATAAATGTTAGAACCCTTGCCTAGAGTTCCAAAGGTTGACTGTGTAGGCGTGTTGGCGAATGTTATTCGTGTAGCGTCGCGATTGACAATTAAGTTATCGAATTGTAACTATCGAAGTGTTCGCTTGTCTTTCTTCTTTTGAATGAAATTCGAATAATTCTTTGAAGATTGATGAAGTCAAGAAAAATTAATTTCCAGACTAGGGAGTCTTGGGATTTTATCACTGAGCAAGGGCTCTGTACTAATTAAGATCGACGCTTCAACCAAAAATTTAGTAGAAACGTATTTCAAAGAAATGGAAATATCTTGAATTGTTTTGATCAGGTATAATTCGTAATGTTGTCCACTTCAAAGAAAGTTATCGCCCATAATGTTGTTTGCTTGTTCAAATGAAACCCTCCGCATTATATCGTGACAAATTGCTAAATTACGTCGAAGGCAAGTTCCTAATAATTTTGTTTATTCTTTATTTACAAAAGTTTATCTGACCCTTACAGATTTATAAGGAAACAGACTGTTCAGTTATTCAATGAGGAACTTCTACCGAGCAGTAAATGAGTTCCTGGAAATAGTGGCTTAGGGGCGACAGGACATGCGAGAGTATGAAACGAGAGTACTATCATTGCACAGGGTTCCTTGGAAAGAATACTGGACGCCAAGCGGACAGAATTATACCGCAATTTCCGCGTTAAACTATGCAAGAATTTTCAAGGTCTTGTAAGATTCTGTACGATAACATAGATGAATAAATATTTTCTAAGTAGTTTCTCAGCACGCATTGCTCTTCAACCCGAGACACAGCGAAACTTGAAAAGTTCGTTGCACTCACGGCTGAACATCTGACCCGGTTATCGTATCAGTAGTGTGCAGCCCTGTGTGTACGGATGCAAATAAGCCGCGGCGCGGGCGCGGGGCGCGGGCGGTACACTTCCGGGATGTGTATCCTGCGGGCTGGCGGCTGCTGCGGCCGTACGACATTAGTATGGGCGAGCACGCGCGCCCATCCGATACTACTGACGTCACTAACCGCGGTAAATCTTTAAACCGATTTAAAAAGATTCTTTCGATCCGTTTCTTCGAAATAAACGCACTTTATCTCACACCGCATCATCACTATATCAAGCGAGATTGCTATCAAGATGAAGCATATCTTTGGTTAAAATAAATGGAATAACGATTTTTAAAGAGGTTGTCGATTGAGTAGAATTGATTTTATAGTTTTTATACACACTCACAGGCACAATTAACCGCTCACCCTGTATTTCTCCTAGTTTGCTGAAATCGTTAACTTTAAAGTAATTTTTATGGTATTACCTACGTTTGAAAGTTATCATTAAGCAATAACAAATGAAGATATTGAAAACATAAACGTTTTTTTATGAATAATCCCAAATAACCGATTTGTCGAAAAGATCGAAGTGACGAAAAATATCTTAGGTAGGCGATTAATAATAATTGTGCCTGTGAGTTTTAGGTAGGTCTCGCAATTTTTCGCGGATACCGAAACAGAATCCATCGGATCAGTAAGTAGTTAAGTACAGGTATGATTGAGAACAGATGACCGATAGTTCCATAATCAATAGACCGACAACATCGAATAATAACCAATTACCTACCTAAATTTGTCTCTATGACGCTTTTAAATTGTAGATAAGACTTATTTCAGTGAATATCGTCGATTTCCAACAAGCGCGATGGTGGTCAACCGCGAACCTATCTTCAATAAAAAATATGTAAAGTTATTGTTACCGCTAGATTTCATATTTCGGAAGCCACTACGTATTTCAATTGCTTACTCACTACTAGTTATTATGTTAAGTTAATTATTTACTATTTAATCTACGCAGATACATAGGTCATCGATTTATATGATATTGTACTTTTTTAATAATGTTGATTTTTATTTGTTCAACTGCCATCGCAATATTGAAATTAATATCCGCGAAAATAGCGTCCGCGTGTGTTTCTTACTAACAAATTAAAGACACAACAGTTTAGTCTTTCACTTCACGACAAATACGATTGAAACAAAACGAATTCGCGAATACCGATTGTTTTTATTTTGTTCGCACAAACAATGGCAAATAGTATACCGTGCGTAGAGCATCGATCGCACGCACGATCGCGCCAGACTTCGACGTGCTACTGTCAAGAAGAAAGGCCTATAAGCCCAACACCGGTACCCGTATCCGGCATTACCACGCGGCGTTGCCAAACCATTAAATCCTGTGCCATTTTAAATCTATAACATCACTGGACGACAAGCGCAGTACTAGACAGCGAACTCTTCGTAAACGGCCGCTTGGGACTGGTGGTGTGAGCATGAACTGCTGGAATGTTGCTACCATCAGGCGCATGAGTTGCTCGTTCCGTGAGCCTCAGGGCCTTCTATCACAATATGAGAGTTAAGACAACATTACATATTTTCTTAACGCATGTCGACTTTTTTATTGTTTTTAGGTATGAGTATAACCATCCTCGCAATCCATGTTATTTCTATTAGGCAAAACCCCCTCAGGGAACACTTTCTACACTTTGTATGTGCTTTTAGATGTTCTTACTACGGAAGTGGAGCTAAACTTCTTAATTTTTGGCAGGCAGGAAAAAATCTTCTCGTTCGAAATTTTCAATACGTATTGCTTCATCGTTAGGGCATATAATCATAACCAGACCATTTTCTGTCACAACGAAATACTCTATCCTATAATAACACTGGGCCTCATTACTCGCCTATATTGTCTAACAACATTTAAGCTAGCGAAGAAGACAGGGCCCTACTAACCTAATCTTACCGTTCTCAACGAGTACTAAATCGCGTACGACCACTAGTACAAGGGCACCTCAGATGATACGACCTCGGTTTGGGCTGCCGCCGGTAGAGCTGATCAATGAACGACCTGGCATCCCACAAGATGGTGCATAGTGCTTACCTTGAGCTTGGTAGTAGGCATATAAATCAATGGATGTGCCCACCCAAACTTCAGGCGCACGGAATAGGGTACAATCCTCAAAAAAACTAAGTAGCCCGTTATTTTTTTGCAATCTACCTAAGATTGCAAAAAAATATTGTCCGCGTATTTTTTCTTTTGTTTCACAAACAAAAAATGACGAAGATACAGCGCTTCGAAGTTTCGTGTGACGTCACTTGTGAGTACAATTTTTACTCACGAGTGACGTCGCGACCCCCTCGAAGTTTGATGGTCTATATCTTTGACGATTTTTAATATTATGAAAAAACAAAAAATACGTGTCCAATATTTTTCCATGATCTAGCTGACGGACTAATTAGGATGGTGTATTTTTTACCCAGTCCGGTACCCTATTATGCTATAATTGGGAAGAGTGAGCTCACTCTTTCCGTTTTAGTCGATTATAGGAAGCGGTGAACTCCGGACGTTTATACCCATCGCTATTCGTTGTCAACAACAAAATAAGTAGATGCGCAACATACTCGTACCTCGCCGCTAGCGATTCTAGGGGGCATGTAGATTGATAGTTTTAAACCACTTACGCAGCTCACGCGACAGCGCGACACACAAAGACGCAATGTGTTAAAAATTTCAAGGTGCTCAGGGCACATCGATTGATTTATATCGATGGTAGTAGGGCATTGTTAACACCGAGTTGTCGCTGCGCCATTCAACTCTAAATAAAATCTCATCATTTTACAGGAAATAGTTTCTGACATGTACTTCGGTAAATAGAAGGAAAATGTGTACAACATAATATAGAGTAGTACCAGAGCTACCAGTCCTTAATGGTTTCGAGTGTCGATAACACAATCATCGAAGCATACATTATATTGTACTAAAATGATAAATGTAATATCAAAGTTTGGATGGATGTTTGTTGGTCAATCACGTCGGAACGGCTAAACAGATCGGGTTAAAATTCGCAATACAGTGAGGTTATAGTCTGGAATAGCACAAAGCCTACTTTTTATCTCGAGAAAACAACGGGAACGGGAACCCGAGCAAAGCCGCGGGGCGCCGCTAGCGAGTTATAGCTTGAAACTACTAATTCTCGTGTCACAGGGTATGTAACCGAACTCTTCCGCAATGACTTCACCGATTTTTTTAAGTTTGTGTATTCTGAAAGAAGTCTTAAACTATATTTATACTCGTATACCTAACCGATAAGGGCCCAAGGCCTAAACCATTTTTATTCTGACAAATTTTTTGATTGCATCCTTTTTAGGGTTCCGTACCCAAAGGGTAAAAACAGAACCCTAATACTGAGACTTGACTGTATCCGTCTGTCACCAGGCTCTATCTCAGGAACGGTGATAGCTAGACAGTTGAAATTTTCATAAATGATGTATTTCTATTGCCGCTATAACAACAAATACTAAAAATAAAACAAATATTCAACGGGGGCTCCCAAACAACAAACTTGATTTTTTACCGTTTCTTGCTCGATTAGTCCGTTCCAAATAAACTAGATGTAAAAGACTAGTACACGAAAACACGTATTCGACCTCGTCGTTAAAATCGTAAAGTAAAATCAAAATTTTAGAAAAACTTTTGCATGATATATATATAGCCTGTCTGTGGAAACTGCGATGGTTTATGAATATGGAATTCAAATAAAACCAGAGGTTTTCGCCGCTTATTTGCTAATGGTACGGAAGTACGGAACTCTTCGTGTGGGAGTCCCACTCGCACTTGGCCACTTTTATTTTATAATTTGATATTAAAATGCATAATATAACCCTCAGCGTATGATTTAGAGCTCCGACCGCCCTAGGCTAATTACGAGGATGCACCCCCGACAAGTTAGCCTAAAAACTAGTAAATTAGTTTTGACTTTGTTAACTAGTGTGAAAGTTTTAACATGGTCCATACTAAGTACCTATAAAAGTTTTCAGATTAATCTGCGAGAAAAACTAAGGTTGTCTTTTAATCTGCACGATATTCAACCTTACGGTGGCAAACCATTTTTTTAGTTGATAGTAGATAAAGGCAAAGCACGTCACGCATTATACTACCAAAATCATGACAAGTGACTGCAGCCTACCAAGTAGAAAACCAAATCCATTCAGTCATACGGCTAAACACGGGCCGCATGACTTGTATTGGCTTACTTTCTTTTTTTTATATAGGTTTACACTTGACCGCCATCTTGCCTGATATTAAGCCACGATGCGGTCTACGATGGAGAGTGCTTCCCTAACGGCGGAAACCTCTTTGGGTTTATTCGGAATTCCGTATACTTCCCAATTTCCGCAGACAGGCTTTCATCCAAAAAGTTGATACAAAATTTTGATTTTTGCCTCATGATTCTGATGACGAATTCGATATCGCGTTTTATTTTTATTAGTGGCGCCATCTAGTTTGCATGGGACGGACTAATCGAACAAGAAACGGTAAAAAATTCAGTTTATTGTATGGGGGCCCCCCTAAAACATTATTTTTATTTTATTTCTAGTATTTGTTGTTATAGCGGCAATAGAAATACATCATCTGTGAAAATTTCAACTGTCTAGCCATCACCGTTCTTGAGATACAGCCTGGTGACAGACGGAAATACGGACGACGGACGGACGGACAGCCAAGTCTCAGTAATAGGTGTCATTGCCTATCAGCCTTTTTGGTAAGTACGTCTCTCGATCGATTCCAAGGCCTCAAGCTAGCAAGGCAACTAGCCGACCCAACGCAAAAATGCGAATAGTATTCCATACAATAATGAATCTCTGCTCGGTACAACATAAGCAACTGTTAAGACTTGAAACACCTTCGCAGACACCTACCTACTTACTCGGTGCATCGACTTGAGAGGAGACATAGCTTTTTGGCAGCTAATTTAGCCATGGATTCGATAAAAGAGTATAGAGATTGAGTATAGATGTCAAAACAAAGCACAAAAGCTGATGGTCAGCTACCGAAATAGATACACTTTCGAAAAGTAGGAATCAAATAAAGTAAGACTCCTTTTTGCGGCAAGCAGACGTGCCTGTGTGTTTTTCTCTTTCACCAGATTGGCATCACCCCATGCAGAGACAGCCGCGAGGGCCAAGTTCAGAAGCTCGGTCATACATATCTCTCAGTGCCTGAGTTTGTTGCCTACCGGCTCTCACGCCAGATAGGTGACTTTTTACGACGGTGCTGTCATCTCTGTACGCAAAGACACCATGCTTCAACAGATGGTTAGTATGCACCAGAAAAATCACAGATAGCACCGACTCCTGAGGGACTCCGACATTGATTGCAGGTTGATCCGATAAGCAGCCACCAATGAGCACTCATACGGATCTATCCCTCAAAAAATCCGTTGGCGTGGATCCATAAACATAAAACCAGGAGATAAGCTATGAGCAGAAAGCTTGCTTTTGAGCCTATCGTGCAAAACCCTGTCGAAATGTCTCGGACAAAGGCTTCCTCGTGTTTCTCGATAGCCTCACTACAGATCGTACGCTAGAATATTTATCTCTATTTAATTACGTACGGTAGACCGGTTTCGGTGAAACCCGTATGAGGGATGAAAATCCCTGAGAAGCGTCAGAAGACTGGTTTTGACAAGTTCCATAGTGTTTCTGAGTATGGATGTGGCCGAAATAGTGCTGTAATTGGCAGGGTCAGTAGTACTACCTTTTTGCTTCCACGACATTGGTTCTTGCCCAGTTTGGGGAGAGGGTCTAAACAAGCGCATCAGTACAGGAGACAACTAAGACGCACATGACTTCAGATACAAAAAAAACTAACTACACTAAACAGAACCTGACGCTAATTGAACATACTCAATACGACTATATTTAAGAGAAGTTTCAAAGCAAATAGTATACAAGGACAATCAAATACATTAACTTCCCAAAATGAGATTAGATACAGCTAAGTGACAATATAATTATGTATTGCCTAATCGCTATCTAAATGTCTAAACTACAATAAAGAAAAATCTATTTCTCAAATATACCTCATTTTCCCATTACATAAAAGCGGTCGCCAATACCTATCGAAGTTTGAAATCCGGGACACCAAAGGCATTGCAGTGAAATTCCTCGATACCTAATTTGGAAGCAAACCTGACCTGAATAAGTTCGTAGAAAAATACGTCTGGCCATCTTACGGGATGTCCGATAATTGAAGCTTGGGGCACACTTTAACATTTTTAAATTTGCTTAGTGGAAAATGGAACCCAAACTCGGCTAGGCCGGTATTTTGGTATTCTTCAGTTTGATTTATAAAAATTACAATACTTACAATTTTACAGAATCTAAATAAAATAAAAAATACAAACAAAAATTACAGTTAGGAAAAAAACATAAAGTTAGCCAATTGATGAGACTTAAGCGCACGTGTATGTACGAGAAAACGAGAATATAAGGGTAGATGCGTGTGAGTGAATGTGAAAGAGTATGTGCGTGTATGGTGTAAATGGATGTGTGGCGAATGTATGTAAGTGTCTATGTGAAGGTATGGGTGTTTGATTGTCTGTATAAGTGTGCATTTGAAAACTTGTTTTACCATTCGCGAGCTATTCGAATAAAATAAAGTTAACTTGGAATCAGAATCTAATGGAAGCTAATTAAATAACCATAATCTTTATACCGAGTTCTACGAATAAAACCATGAAAGCGGAATGGTTCTATCCCAATTTCAGTTCTCCGAATCCACATTACCTCGTCAATCACACCTAAGTAATCCACCCACAGCGTGAAAGCCAAACAAAACAGCTCTAGCTACATTATATTGCATCACGCAAATCCAGAAGCGAGCACTGCTACAGCAGAATTTTAAAATGATGTAAGTGTTATACTTCAAGTTCATACATAACGGTGCTCGAGCAGTCTTTTGTTTCATTATTTTATGAGTCACAATGTAATGAGGCAAGCGAGATATGAATGGCACTTGATAATACGGAGTATGCGGGTTTGAGTCAACGAACCGAAGGGATCCGCAAGGAAACCACGATATGCCTGTCAGGTTTGCGAGACAAGGGGAATCCGCCGCAAACAAAGAACAAAACTCACGGAGTTACGGTCAAAAGTCACGCCTTCGTAAGCACATTGTCTTACTCGATCTCCGACAGTAAAGCCCTCAAATTACGTTACATTGAAAGCTGAACACCTCACCAGAAAGTGATATTACTCGCGTTACATGAAAAATGAAACGTGCGGATTTACGACGTGCTACTGTTGTTCCGCGTTTTGAATGTAATAATTTACGCCAATTGGCAGATGCCTCTGTAATTGCGATTGCGAGTGTTATGTTTAAGACGGCGATTACAAGACGCGATCACGAGACAATAATTGCATAATTGTTATAATCAATCGACAACAGAGTTCAAAATTAAGTTAAGTTAGATTCCCACCCAATCCAAATGTTTGTGCGATGAATACAATATTTGTTGTGTCTGGGTGTTTCTATGTACAATAAGTATGTATTTAGATAAGAGATAAAGATAATTTATTTACATAAGAGAAGGGAAAAAGTATACAGTGTATATGTACATATGTATACCTGTAACTATGTAACGTTTTGACACAATAATTCTATTACTTAAATATTTGTGCGATGAATACAATATTTGTTGTGTCTGGGTGTTTCTATGTACAATAAGTATGTATTTAGATAAGAGATAAAGATAATTTATTTACATAAGAGAAGGGAAAAAGTATACAGTTTATATATACATATGTATACCTGTAAATATGTAACGTTGTGACACAATAATTCTATTACTTAGAGTACACAAGTTTGCATTTACAAGTATGTGTATATTATATCAGCTATCTGGATCCCATAGTCCAAGCTTTGCTTAGTTTGGGGTCAAAAGGTTGTTGTGTGCCATAAACTAAGAACTGAACTGGTGTTGTGTCTGAAATGTCCACCAATATTTATTTATTTTAACCTGAAGGAAAATGTATAAATTTTGGCCTTGGTCAATTTCAATAACTATTAATGACGCTAACACATGGAAATAATTTGAAAAGTACAATGGCAAAAGCTAAAAGTAGTGGAAAGTAGTAGTGGTAGGACGCTTAGCAGAGTCCGCCTGGGGAAGTACCACACCTTTGCCAAATATTCTACCGCCAAGCAGTAATGTGCAAACATTACTGTGTTCCGGTTTGAAGGGCAATGATTCCAGAGAAATTACAGGGCTTAGAGACATAATATCTTAGATCTCTGGGTGACGAGCGCAGTGCAGTGCTAGGTAATGATTTGGACTATCATGTTCCAATAGCTGCGTGTTACTGTGCTGTTATGTGGCAGGCATGTTGCTTACCATCAGGTACTTGACCTGCTCGTCTCGTCACTCTATGCTATAAAAAAAAAAAGCTAGAATTCAATGATATTTGTAGTAGTTACGCTGTATTTAAATATATGGCTAAGGGCGTGTATATTTGATGTCAATACATACGTGAGTCATACATAGTAGGATTACTCTATAGTAAACAAACTCGACATAACAATACAACAGAAAAATAAATCGATTCATTAATTCAATTTTAAATATTGATAGATTTACCCTTTTCCTATCCTTCCTACTAATATTATAAATGTCAATGTTTGGATATATGTATGTTTGTAGCTCAATCACGTCGTAACGTATGAACGGGTCGGGCTGAAATTTGGAACAATGGTAAATTAGTCTGGCAGAACACTTATGCTACTTTTTATCCCGGTAAAATAACGAGATGTACATTGGTAACACCGCGGGGCGCTGTTAGTAGTTTCATACATTTGTAGTGATAAACTTTTTTCAGAGTCCGCCTGGGGAAGTACCACAACCTTTGCCTTATTCTGCCAGCCAGCAGTAATGCGAATGCATAACTGTGCTCCGGTTTGGAGGGCAATGTTTGCAGATAAATTACGGGGTATTTCAATTCAATTCATTTATTCGAACCATAAATTCATAAGAACACTTGGTAACGTCATTAACAAAAAGGCATAAGAATCCGTGTACATAATAAGATAAAATAACAATGTCAAAATGAATAAAGCTGTAAAGGAGCCTCGTCAATCAAATGCAGCTGTAAAAAGGCTTTGTCAAAGACAAAATAACAAATAATTAATACATACAGTATACAGATACTACATGAGTACAATGTTCCATCAAAAGTTTTATAAATCTATTACTTTACCTTATTACAAGATTCTAGTTTCAACACAGTTCTCTTCCATACGTTACTATCTTTAACAAAGTCATCTATATTATAATATGCCTTGCTCAATAGGTAGCTTTTTATTTCATTTTTAAACTTTGTTTCATTAAGACCTTCGACTTGTGCAGGGATTGCATTATAGAAGCGAATACCATTACATTTGAAAGAGTTATTTGTTTTCTGAAGTCTGCACTTAGGAAATACAATTTTGTGCTTATGGTGCGCTTTTGGATTCAGATCAGTTAGTTTCTTCAGTCGACTTCGATTTTTTCTTACATACATTATACATTCATAAATATACAATGAAGGGACTGTTAATATGTTTATAGTTTTGAAAATCTCCCGTACTGAATCTCTAGCTGATAAATTATATAGACCACGGATTGCTCTCTTTTGCAATATGAAAACTGAGTTTCTGTCCGCAGCTGAACCCCATAATAAAATCGCGTAGGACATAATGCTATGAAAATAGCCAAAATAAACAAGTCTAGCTGTTGTGACGTCCGATATTTTTTTAATTTGACGAACAGCGTGGGCAGCTGAACTAAGTCGGTCAGCCAGTGTCTCTATGTGAGGACCCCATTGAAGCTTTGAATCCACTGAAATACCCAGAAATCGAGTAGATTGTACAGGTTCGATGAGTTCATCTTTCAGTCTTATATCAAGTTTATCGCACATTACATTGCAGAGTGAGAATTTTATACATTTCGTTTTAGTTGGATTAAGTACTAGATTATTTGCATCAAACCATTTGTACGCAATGTCTAAAATTACGTTAATTTCTGTGAAATCGTTTATTCCTCTCTTCACTTTGAATAGAAGTGATGTATCATCGGCGAACATAACTATTTCTATATTTTTATGTTTCTTAATCATGAAAGGTAGATCATTTATGTAAATAAGAAACAGGAAAGGTCCAAGTATGGAACCTTGTGGTACACCCATTCTTATAGGCGACTCATTTGATTGCACACCGTCAACATCGACTATCTGTACACGGTCTTTAAGATATGAAGAAATAAAATGTAGAGCTGGTTTCAATACCCCATAGAACTGCAGTTTCTTCAAAAGAGTTTCATGATGAACACAGTCGAAAGCTTTTGATAAGTCACAAAATACTCCTAGAACGTCATGATGGTCTTCCCAGGCTTTCAATATATAATTGGTTAGTTCAATACCTGCATCGGTAGTGGAACGTCCTTTTGTAAAACCAAATTGGTTACTATGTAAAAGGTTATTAATATTAAAGTAAGACAAAAGTTGCTTGAGAACTAGTTTCTCGAATATTTTGCTGATGCAGGGCAAAACCGAGATGGGTCTGTAGTTTCCAAGTTCGTTTTTGTCTCCAGATTTAAACAAGGGTATCACTTTACTATACTTCATCATGTCAGGAAATGTGCCATTTTTTTGAAATAGAAATGAATCATCTTGTATATATATCTAGGTAAGGAGCGCGTTGCAGCGCTAGGTAATGATTCGGACGATTTATAGCTGCGTGACATTATGCTGTTATGACCAGGCGCGTTGGTTACCATCAGGCACGTCCTACTCGTACTGGCGATCTACACTATAAAAAAAATTTGCAGGCATAGGTACTGCCGATAGAAGTGAAAACTTATAACTCCTCGGAATTTGATAGCTCACTTTGGAAACTACGCGGGTGAAACCGGAGGGCGTGGCTATAACCATGATCATCTAGAAATGCGTCAGCATTTGGAAAATGGCCAATGGGCAATGCTAACGCGTTTCTAGATGGCCAATGGTCATGCACCCGGGTTTACCCGAAGATTTCTATCATTCCCGAGCGTGATGTTTGAGCTCACAGGCCACAAAAAAAATATGTTTTTAAAATAATACAGACTGACGAGACGAGCAGGACATGTGCCTGATGGTAAGCAACATGCCTGCCACATAACAGCAGTGACACGCAGCTATTGGAACACGAAGCGTCCAAATTATTACCTAGCACTGCACTGCGCTCGTCACCCAGATATCTAAGATATTATATCTCTAAGCTGTCTAAGCCCTGTAATTTCACTAGAAAAACATCTGTCTATGGTGGGCCAAAATAAGTTTTCACTTAAAAAAACCGTTTAAAAATACACGTAACAATAATCGCTACAGGATATGTAAATATTTTAGCCCTCGTGACCAGATAGCAGTCGCACTGCCTACAACAAATAATGCAGGCCAGATCTCAATCATACCAGCGGGGCTTAACGTCCGGCCTCTCTATCAATCACACTCAAGCCCTGCTTTATTGCTATCATTTCCTCTTTTAATCAATTCTCACGCGTCAGGACCGATGTATTTTCGCGTTCTTAAATTTTTAACACACTGTCGAGTCGATTGACAAAAATGTATGTTTTTCTTTAAGTTTATGTTCATTTTATTTAATAAAATAAACTCTTTGATGAAACTAATGAATAAACTTTAGAAAATTGACTGCTACCGTCGTCTTACTGGAACGACATAGTCGACTATGAACTAAATTCCATAAATAAAGAAAATACGGAAAAATCAGCGTCTTCATAACACATTATAATTATTATTCTCTAGAAGCGTCCGTGTAGATCCCGATCCCGTTAATTTCCCGGGATAAAAATTAACCTGTGTTTTTCTAGACTATTATCTATAGACTAGTAGCGCCCCGCCGTATCACCGTTTTTTGATTTGACCAGTAACATCATTTATTTTGTTACCTGTTTTTAGTACCCACTTATTGTACTCTTTTTAATTTTTGACATTAATTTGGAATTTTTAATTGTCATTTTTAGGGTTCCGTAAAACGTAAAAACGGAACCCTTATAGATTCGTCATGTCTGTCTGTCTGTCCGTCCGTATGTCACAGCCACTTTTTGCCGAAACTATGAGAACTACACTGTTGAAACTTGGTAAGTAGATGTACTCTGTGAACCGCATTAAGATTTTTACAAAAGTTTTTTTAAAAAAACAAAAATTAGGGGTGCCCCCATACTGAGAACTGAAACTCAAAAATTATTTTTTCATCAAACCTACACGTGTGGGGTGTCTATCGATAGGTCTTCAAAAATGATGTTGAGGTTTTTAATATAATTTTTGTCTACACTGAATAATTTGCGCGAGAGACGCTTCCAAAGTGGTAAAATGTGTGTCCCCCCCCCTCTAACTTCTAAAGTAAGAGAATGAAAAAATTTAAAAAAATATATGATGTACATTACCATAAAAACTACCAACGAAAATTAGTTTGAACTCGATCTGATGAGTAGTTTTTTTTTAGTACGTCATAAATACACTATTATTAAAACTTCGATCAAAGTTACAACGAACTACAAGAACTATGTCTACTATGTATATTATGTTACTTGCTGCAACGGAACCCTTCAGGGGCGAGTCCAACTCGCACTTGGCTACTTTATTGTAATTTGATTTTGATAGTACCTAATGTAATTTGATTCCAATTTTGTATTCGCATTTGATTTTTATAATTTATAGTATTTTATTGTATGACTTGTATTTAACATTGACTTGATTTGTAATTCATAAGTTAAGATACTTTTTAGGGTTCCGTACGTACCCAAAGGGTAAAAACGGAACCCTATTACTGAGACTTGACTGTCCGTCCGTCCGTCCGTCTGTCACCAGGCTGTTTCTCAAGAACAGTGATAGCTAGACAGTTGAAACATCACAGGTGATGTATTTCTATTGCCACTATAACAAGAAATACTAAAAATTAAATAAAAATCATATTTTTTAAGGGCTCCTATACAACAAACTTGATTTTTAACGTTTCTTGCTCGATTAGTCCGTCCCAAGAAAACTAGATGGCGCCACTAGTAAAAATAAAACGCGATGTTGATTTCGTCTGAATCATGAGGCAAAAATCAAAATTTTTTGCATGTCTGCGGAAATTGCGGTCTATAAGGAATTCAGAATAAAGCCAAAGAGGTTTCCGCCGTTCATTTGCTACGGAACCCTTCGTGAGGGAGTTCCACTCGCACTTGGTCGGTTTTATTGAGTATATGTGAATAAGCTATCTCGTTTTTAAGTAATTAGTTTTGAACTAAATAAATATACATACTTTAATTTCATAATCTGTGTTCCAAATGTCAATCCGATCATTCAGTCTCGATTGAGCAACATCCAAAATTTTGCATTATATCATTAATAGGATTAGTAGAAATTTTATCAGCTAACTGGTTTTCATAGTGCAAGCTTTGCTTAGATATTTAGTATAGTATAGTTTAGTATTTGCTATTTAGTGTTGAGAGAAAAATTCAAACAAGTCTAAATTTTTACTATATTGCTTACTAAAAAACTATGTGATGCAGTTTGTAGTACGCTTGATATTTGGTGAATACACAATTAGCTCAGAGCTCAAAACTCTTCAGATTTTTGAACCAGGGTTGCCAACCATAGAAGAAATTCCCTCGTACATATACAGCTAAAAATCTCGTATTTTGGCTTTCTTACCTCATACATTGAGAGATATTGAGGAACCTAGTATGGTTGCCAACCCATGGGACCCAAAGAAAGATTCCCTAATCTTCAATCAAATCAGCTTTTTCATATGTGATTTTTGAGTCAGAATACATAGAAGTTCAGCCAAAAATACTTTCTCATGCTAGTGAAGAAATTCCCCAACTGAACATCACAACTTATCTTGTTTAGCTTATTTCATATAGTTTAGTTTAATACACAGTTTTAAAAATGTTTTTCTTCTAATTATGTAATGAACACAGATGTTTAACACATGAATATTGTTTGGCCTTGTTTGCCATACAGATTACTGTAGTAGGTATGTGTAAACTTCTCAGAAAAATATAGGACATCAGTAACACATCATCAACATTTTCAGCTTTTATCATCAATAAGGTATCGGACTGGGTCAAAAATACAACATTCTAATTAGTCCGTCAGCTAGATCATGGAAAAATATGGGACACATATTTTATGTTTTTTCAAAATATTAAAAATCAACATATATATTATATAGATCATCAAACTTTGAGAGTGGGGTTGCGACATCACTCGTGGGTAGAAATTGTACCCACGAGTGACGTCACGCGAAACTTCTAAACAGTGTCCTCGTCATTTTTTGTTTGTGAAACAAAAGAAAAATATGTGTACAATATTTGTTAGCAATCTAACTGCACATTAATCTAACACTAATTAAGTCGTTTATTTTTAGGATTATACCCTATTATAAGCCTTTACTATTTTCCCACTGCAGGGTATAGGCCTCCTCACGCTCACATGTGCTAGCTTATAATATAACTGTCCTAGTAGCTGTATGTATGATTCCCACCCAGCACAAATATTTGTGTGATACATACAAACATTTTCAGTGTATGGGTGTTTGTTTGTATTTACATTTAAGTATTATATTAGCTATCAGACTCCTATATTACAAGCTATGCTTAGTTTGGGGCTGGTTAGCCTTGTGTGAGGGATGAGCACCCATTTTAAAAATATGAAATGAAATTTCATAGTCACTAATATGGTAAGTAGTTCTTCGACCAATGATCCTGTATGCATCAGATTTAGAACATTAGTACCAGCTATTTATATATATATATTGGTGGACAATTCACACACAACACCATCTGACCCCAAACTAAGCAAAGCTTGTGTGATGGCGGCCAGATAGCTGATATAATACTTGAATAGTTTTAAATACATACTTATTATTAGGGATGGGCCGAATGTGGTTTGAACCGAATACGAACTTCGGCCGAACATTCGGTAAAAATGAAAAATTCGGCCGAAGTTCGGCCGAACTTCGGTTCAATTTAGCCGCGCTTTTTCGTGCTGTGACTTGTTTACGCACTTGCTGCAAATTTTGCTAGATGTGCCCCGCCCGCACTCCGCGCTTCCCCGCGGGGCCGTTAGCCAACTAGTCATTTGTAAAGACGTCACCTTAAATTAATTGTTTTACGTGATTTTTGTTGGGTTTGTTTGACAGATTTTATCATTATTTGTTTGTTACTTTATTGTGAAGACGACTGGAAAAAAAATCAAGTGTTTCGACATTTTATTAAGAAACAGACGACCAAAACAAAAGATCGATTAACACTACGGTACACGCGCCCCTTTTTTTTGCTTGAGTGCACGCGTGGCCTACAATATTAGGCCATTTTATAATGTCAATAAATTGTATATTTATAATTATTTTGATTGAAATAAGAAACGAAATGGAAAAGTTATTTATTTTACTTAGTTATTACAACATTACAATTTAGATATATTATTTTAAATAGTGAACAATAGGCAATTTAGTAAACATCTAAGAAAAAGTAACAAAAATGGCACTTCTGAGATCAACGTAACTTTTTTTAACTAACACTTAACTTAATTACTATTTTCTTTATTTTCGTAGCATTCAGGACACACTACTGCTTGGTGATCGGGACAAATCCATTTGTAGCATGTCTTGCACCACTTTTTTGTCGACCGATTTCGGGCTCTCGAGCAGAGTGCACATCGACCAACTCGTCCTGTCTTTGGTGTCAACTCGTGTTGAGACTCTTGTGATTCTTGAGCTGTGCTGCCCAAAAGTGCTCCAATCCTGAATTTAAGTTGTCGGGGAAGTGTTTCAATGGATGCCCGACGGATCAAAAGTGGTTTTATCAAACTGAAGGACAATTCGTGCAAAAAATTACGCCTGATAAGTTTTTCGGGTGAGGCATTCAATTGGTTGATTACCAGAGCGTTGATTCCAACAATGTTCATCAAATCAAAAAATATTGTTAGGGGCCATCGACGGCTGTTACGCAGAACGCTATACTGCTTGCACATTTTGTCTAGGATGTCTACACCACATTTAGTACGATTATAAAAAGTAATAATCTCAGGTTTGCGTTCTTCGTTTGTATTGGGATCGATAGCTGCATCATAATGCATTGTAGACAGTAAGTTGACTGCCTTGTTTCTTTTAGGAACGTAGGACACAAGGGTAACGTCTTTTTGAAACCCAAAAAGAGAACTTTTGCTTATCCTAGACTTCGAAGCTTTGAACTCCCTAGGAATTTCGGGTCTATTTGCTTTCATAGTACCAACAATCGTTATTTTCTTCTGCAATAACTCTTTAGCCAGAGGCAGGTTTGTAAAATAATTGTCCATTGATACATTACAACCCAAATCATAAAGTGGTTCCAGTACTCTATGGACAACGTCGTTTACTTTGTTGGACTTCTGGAACAGACCTTCCGGTTGCGCTCCAACATATATCTCAAAATTGTAGACATACGGAAATTTTGTATCGACAACCATAAAAATCTTGATTCCGAACTTGTCTGGTTTATTCGGTATGTACATTATAAAGCCGCAACGTCCTCGAAAACCGACAAGTTGTTCGTCTAGCGTCAAATAATCGCCAGGAACAAAGTTGTTACGACAATTGTTAGTGACCAGCTCTACAACTTGTCGAATCGGTGCCATTTTATCAAATTCTCGGCGCTGTTCTCTGTCAGTAATATCGTCAAATCTTAGGGCACGTATCAAAAATCGGAATCTATTTATTGACATTGTGGCATATACAATTTCTAAGCCAGTACCCTGAGAGTTATCCCAAAAGTCTTTTATGTTACGCCGTCCACTTCGCGACACTCCCATGACGTACAATAAGCCTAGAAATGCTCTCATTTCTACTATATCAGTGGGTTTAGCATCCCTGTTTCGTTGAAAATTGTCTTTTATTTGATCTACATATATATTAGTGCATCTTACCAAAATTTCCAAAATATCTTGTGTAAAAAATAGTTCAAAACAGGATAATGGATCCTTAGCATTCCTAGCTGCATCTCCTTTTGGGCCTGGTGGTCTAATCCTAATGTTTTGGGTTCGAATTCGCGTTGCCGGTGGTATATCTTTGTGCCAAATAGTTCCGTTCTTCGATTTGTAGACTGGACCACGCCTTCCAGATGCTAGTTGCGAGAGTGGAGCGTTATCTGAATCTGATGCTTCGTCAGATTCACTCATCCTTTCCTCTTCATTTTCCTGGAGTTCTGCCTCACGAACTAGGGCCTGTAAGTCTGGTTCTGGCTCAACTTCATCATCTTCACTCTCAATTAAATCTTCATCATCATTAGCTAGCTCTTCTAGCCACCTTTCCACTTGTGCATCATTCATGATGTAAACGGTTATAAATCTGTAAAAAAAAAACAAAAAAACAAAAATAATATACGTATTACAATTTTAATATAACAATAATTTAATAAACATATAAATATACATATATACTATAACTGGAAATCATTATTATAGCGTTATAAATCGATAATACACGAAAAGTGACTTACCTGATTTTGTTACACCAATACACGCGCGGACTATTTTAGTAGGCCCGCGCTTTTGGCGCCAAATATCATACACGTCCGTTCGCGCAGGGATCGCGCGGGGGTACTGAGGTAAAGACAAATATATCTGACGAGGCTTACCTGGAATCGCTAGTTTCTAGCGCGCAAAACTAAAAAGTTACCGCAAAAAGAGTAACCCTGGTCTACTATAGTAGGCTACGCGTGTACTCTAGTGTTAAGAAAGAAAGATTTCATCGCAAGAAAGATTTCTAAGGCTGGTTTGGTTAGTAAGAAGAGCGCTTTAATTTTGTGTTTTGTTTGATTAAGTACCAAAGATAAGAAGAAGAGACTAGTAGTTAAAAAGACCAATTTAAGTTTTTTGGTCATCACGTATGATAACTTTTTCTAATTCTAATAAATGACTATGAGTATATCCGATTTATCTTATTTTAGTGCAGAATGTTCGGCATTTTAACCGAAATTCGGCCGAATGACGAAGTTCGGTTCAAGCTGCCGAAGTTCGGTTAAACCGAATGTAAAACGAATTTCGGCCCATCCCTAGACATAGAAACACCCAGACACAGTGCAAACATTTGAATTCATCACACAAATATTTGCACTGGGTGGGAATCGAACCCACGACATTTGCAAGGCTCATAATATTGTTTATATTTATAGACTGGAAATTTTAAATCAATGATTTTTCTAATTTTAAGATAATGCAGTCTGTCTTATCCCAGACAGTGTTTTTAAGAACACTCAAGTAGGGTATCAAATCCATACCTAGTTTCTTTTTTGTTTCTATTATAAAGGGTCATAATAAAATGTGTATTTGTACTTCAAGATTGCACTATTTTGAAACTCCAGTAGAATATACAAAGCACAAACAGACAAAGATCAAGTATAGGTTGAATTATAATACATCATACATCTGCAAAAACTATTAACGGAAATAGGAGGGGCAATACATAGCCCGTCAACTCCGAGAACTCGATCTCGTTTCAATGAAACCGGACGCCGTTGTAAGTTCTGATTATACCTGCTACGAACTGTCATTGTTCTCAGAATTCAACCAGTTATATGAATAATGCGTATTAACTGATTGGCCACGTCGATCCCCCTTAGTAGCACACGAAAACAGATCGAAATACTTCATACAAGAAATCAAAACAAACATTGATGACATGGTAAACGACGCAAGTTGGATGATCATCCTGTTATTTAGTAAAAGTGGTAATAGTTCACTAAACTTACAGAATTATTAAGCGTACCTGAATATTAACTTACATTTACGATAATGTTAAGAAGAAGTAGTATAAATAGTCAATAAATATTTTTTAACTCACCAACTCTTGATCGGGCGACAACGCCACCGCCATCTTTCTAATATCTGACAGTTTGATAAAAATATTTTGACGTTAATCTTTTTGTCGTGATGGGGGCTGCAATTTACTGATAAGGAATCAAGTATTTTATGCCGCGTTTAAATTTTTTCCAGTATATTTTTCCTAATCTTTATTATTTTATTTTATTCACTCCGCTCCGTTAATATCTCACTATGTTCTATGGCCGCACCGCTCCACTATATGCACAACAGAAATTGGCAAGGCGTCTGTTCATCTCCGACGATTGATCGGTCATAAATAAGTTCCTTATATTATTTAAAGGCATATGGCTAAGTCGTCTAGTCGGCTGAATTGATTTTAAACTCAATTTAAAGCATTCAGTAAGCTAGCATACTAAATTCATAAAGGAGTATTGCTTGCTTCTAACTTTCTAACGTTCTAAGTTGCTTCTGAATTCAGTCGACTAACCTAAGTGCTGAATATAATATTTAACCAAGTGTATTAAGGCCTTATATCGCTAAACAACGATGTTTAAATGAAACCATAAACAAGACGACAAAATCGTATAATCTGGCAAGCTGGCAACCCTACCCTAGCGACATCAAAAAAAAACATCACGGCCGTTGTATGTTGACTATTTTTGCAATTATCAATTTTATTTTGAGTATTACTCTAAATTCCTTGTGTTCTCATTATATTGTGAAGATTATGCGTGTGTCTTAGTAAAGGCGTACTTTTAAAGCTGATTCCTTTGCGGAACGTAGTAAATTAATCGCCATGTATTTCGGAGGAGAGGAGGAAGATGATGATTTTCTTGGGATAGAAAATCCGGAACTGTACCATCTTGTCAGCCGTGAGCTCTGTAAGTATTTGTGTCACTGATTTTAACTATTTACAGCATTACATAGGATATTAATAAATCACACGTGACATTTTCCAGATGCCTTGGGTTCCCAGCTGGACGCCCATTCCTACTCTCGCACTCGTGTACCAACTCATACTGAAGATGGAATACCCATTAGGAAGCTGTACGTCTCAAATTTGCCTCCAAAGGTAAGCTATATAATTATTATCAGTTAAAATATTGTTTACAAATGACCTTATCCTTGAGTTGTGTTCTGTGAAATGACCTACCTACCTACATGGAACCACTGAATTTTTTTATTTCAAAATGTGGGTAAAATTATAATATTATGGTAGACCAAACCTTACAGAATTTTACAATTTTAAAATACACCATGTAAATGTTGTATTCAGTATGGTCTAGTAAAATGGTTGTCAATAATTTTGAATGCTGAAATTAAGAGCACTATAATTCGTAATATCTTTGCTTAGTAAGAATCAGTACCAACAATATTGTGGCACTTAGGTATTTAGGATAAATTGAATTGCCCCATTTTAAGATATCGGTTGAAAATCATACCTTGAAAGTAAAGTTAGAAAGAATGGTCTTATCATCATCAGTTTAAAAGTTAATGATGTCTGGATTTGTCAGATAAATTACATCACTTCTGATCATTCTGTACTCAATCACAGGTTCACAGGGCAAAACTTGACTTTTATTGAAAGTATTGCACAAGGCTAAGATTTGTTCAAGTTGAAGAAGTTGATCAAGTTCGTATAAGGATAAATTGTGAAAGTTTAAACATATTGCACCTTGGCTCAAATAGTGTATTAACTAAAAAAAACAACATTCAAAGATAAACGCTGGTAAAGTCAGGGTGTAAAAAATCACATTTATTTTTTACTAATAACTTGAACTGTCAACAACTTTTAACAGTCAAATAGGAATAAGAAACGCCGGGGAAGAAACAATTTTAGGCCCATTCAGTACTAGAAAGAGAAATTATAATGGCGAAAAGCTAGTGAACTTGGCACCTCAGAATAATTTAAAAATAATGAACAGTTTCTACAAGAACTGAAATAACAGAAAATAGACATAGATTTTGCCTTGTGGAAACATCAAAAACAAAGTAGATTTTACATATATTAACTAGCAACCTAAAAATCTTTAACAATGTGGAAATAATTAATCATGCTAATCGAGCTGCGAACATGCGCGCGCACTCGCCTTGAAGAAGATCGCCGGACGCGATTGAAACTCGAGTTGGAATGTTCTGACTATTTTATATGTTACCCGTGTATTTGTTTTAAAATAGTTCCAAATCTTTTCATGTATAATGGATTTTGAGTACTATCTTAAGAAGACACATACAGTATACAATCCCATTATATATTTGTACTCATTTTAATTTTAACAACTGTCTGAACAAAAATGATATCAATCATATTGTCTCCTGGAATATTATTTCGTTCTTTTTCCAGTAAATTTTAAACATACAACTATCTTGCCTGCTCTTCTCTTGCCTGCCTTTTACCTTTTACCTTTATCCCAAATTGTGTTGTAATTTACAATAGAATCACTGGTTCTCCATAATTTGTTTTTCTTTCTTTTTTTCTGGTTTTAATATGCTGACAGTAAAGCTAAAATTATTAAATTTACTTGTATATTAAAATACTGAAACGTAACAAATAATGAGGTAAATGACAATATATTTCTTGATCAGTTCATTCGTTCATTGTTAGTCTGCAAAAGCAAAAATCGACAAAAAGAATGCTTAAATGAACAGGTGAGTGATTAATCACTAATTCCAAGACAGTACTCGAAAGTAACGTTATGAACACATTCGGCCTAACATTCTGGGCGTTCCTTCTCGGAGCATCCGACCTGGCGGCCAGATATGGCCTCTCAGTGATAGACAGGTACTTTTAAAATACAGTTGCTTAGAATAGATTTAGTTGACTTATAAATTGTAATGCTTGACTGTTTTTGTAGACAGACAAATCATTCTGATTTGAAGTTGGGGATATTATACCTATGTCTATGTGCTCTCAGAAATTAATAATAATAAATAAATAATAAAATATTGGTGGACAATTCACACACAACACCATCTGACCCCAAACTAAGCAAAGCTTGTATGATAGCGGCCAGATAGCTGATATAATACTCATATAGTTTTTAAATAAATACTTATTATACATAGAAGACACAGACCCAGACACAGTGGAAACATTTGAATTCATCACACAAATATTTGCATTGGGTGGGAATCGAACCCACGACCCTCAGATTCGCAGGCAGAGCTACTTCTAACTAGGCCATGAGGCCAGTCAATTAACTGTATCTAGATGATAAATGTTGTTATTAATTATCAATGAAACTGATACAAACTTGAACAATGACCTGATGTGAACTTTAAATGATTAACCTATCTTCTAAGACACCTACTTATTGCAATCGGAATTAATTAACAATAATTACCTAAACAATGATAATTTTCAAGCAAAGTAATAAGTCATAAACAACAAACACCACCAGTTCTCTCAAATAAATAACCCATTACCTTATTAAGCCCATAAAGCTATGGGCTTAAGCTTAGCCCATAAGGATATGATTCAACATGTGACAAAAATTACATTGAGGTTTGTTTTGACAAAATAAATAAGTGAAGGTTTATCATTAAAAAACATTTCACATCAGCAGAAAAAAAAACTAAACTAGTGAAATAAATTAATAGTCTTAAATCACGAGCTAGAAATAAAAAAATATATTGTTAAATTTATCATCTAAACACCATTGTATCTTTTATTCTTAAAAAAATTATAAAAACCACACACAGTATTTTTGCATAAACTGTACAAGCTAGATTTAGTACACAATTGACTTAAAAAAAAAATCAGATAGTGTACCAAATATAGTGTCACATCTCTATCAGCAGTTTCATCAGTATCTAGAAGCAGTTTAGCTGCACAAAAATGTGATATTTGCACTTACTTCAATTACATATGTATACTGTCCTACATTGATTTATGCCAGTCTGTCAGAAACATAAAATAAGCCTGTTTTGTGCAAGCTGTGATATATCATTGTATGTGTGTCAGCAATGCCAATGTGCCGCTAACATTGAAGTGAGAAGAAACTTAATGGTATTTTGAGTGGACTTTTATCAAAAAATAGATTTGTTTTTTTTTTTGAGTTATGACAGTTGGAACATGAAGAGTCCAAATCTTTACCTAGCAATGCTATTGCTGGAAAATGGAAACCGGCACTGGAAAGCATCAATCCAGGACTGGAATAATGTAAACCGGGTATTATGACAGATGAATTCATCTATTAAATAGAATCTAAGTAAAATTCCACATTATCTGTAACTAAGTTCATGTTAAACAAATCTAATTATTAAAAATAGCTTTCTATTTCTTTTGCAGACAACTAGAACAGAACTATTTGGTGTGTTTGCACAGTATGGATTTATCAAGAGCTGTTGGTTGCGGATGGAATCAAAAGGCCCCTATAGAAGCCCCACTCCGACTTATGCATTTGTCACATATGGCAACCCTGCCGATGCACACAAGTAAGAATACGAAATATTGTTACAGATAGTTCAACTCATCTGTGCGCGCGGCGCTATGTGTGCGTGCGCTTGTAATTATACAACTTTCATTTGTGTGGCAGTGGCGCGGCAGTCGTCGTCCGAGCAAAACGTGACGAGCATACAAAGTAACTGTATATGTACAAGCTTACCCACACATAGGCCCGCGCGCACAGATGAGTTGAACTATCTGTATTAAACTTTCGCGATTTGAACACATAATGTTTATATTATATGGGGCTTAATCACGATAGAAATCATTTATTCATTATCTCGACGTTTCGGCAGCGTTACAACCGCCGTGTTCATGAGAGGTCTTCTCATGACCATGTGTAATGAAACAATGATTTATATCGTGATTAAGCATTTATATCGTGCGGTTAGCAGCACGGTGAAATTTCATCATGCAGTCGGACTACTCGAGTTGCCCGTGTATGGCCAGCCTAATGTTTACACACTACTGCTTGTCGGCAGGATAACTGGCAAAGGTGTAGTACTTCCCCAGGCGGACTCTGCAAAGAGTCACTACAAAGCACTGCAATACTCATAATCTATTTTCATATTTCATAATCCAAAAAACACAAAAACCGACTTCAATTTAGAACCACATTCGAACATGTGACCAAATTTCATAGAATCTGTCACTATATCGTCTAAATACAAATGAAAACAAATTTTAGTTTTTTGTTCATATTTCAAAAAGTACAAAACCGAGTTCGATAAAAAAAATATGGGAGCACCTCTGACCTATGATCTACCAAACAAAACAAGAACCATCGAAATTGATGCAAAGTTGCCGGCGTTATCGCGTAACATACATACAAAAAAAAAACATGTAATAATAATAATAATTTCGGCCGTGTCCGGCGGCCTTAAAAATGTCCTTGAAAAAGGCCGCCGGACGCGGCCGAAACTCGAGTCGAATTTACCGACATATTACACGTGAGTTACCCGTTTACCCAATAAATATAGATTAAAAATGTTTTGGTATCTCCAGGGCATTGGAGGCCCCGTGCCACGAGAAGGTGCTCCGCGGCCGTAACCTGCAGATCTCGCCGGCCGACAGCTGGCACCAGCCGGCGCAGGACGCGTACGGCCGCGTGCGCTGGAAGCCGCGCCAGCGGCCCGACTCGCAACCACTACACCAGGAACCGGGTCAGTAGACTATTCTTATTTTTTTATTTTTTTTAAGTGTGACGAGACGAGCTGGACATTTGCCTGATGGTAAGCAACATGTCTGCCACATAACAGCACAGTGACACGACATCATTACCTAGCACTGCATTGCGCTCGTCACCCAGAGATCTAAGATGTTATGTCTCTAAGCCCTGTAATTTCTCTAGAAACATTACCCTTCAAACCGGAACACAGTAATGTTTGCACATTACTGCTTGGCGGTAGAATAACTGGCAAAGGTGTGGTACTTCCCCAGGCGGACTCTGCTAAGAGTCCTACCACTACTAAAACTATTTGAGAAGAAACCTTAAAGGGACGTCGCCCATTTATACGCCACCCGATAACAAAATTGGCAGTCATAGGAACTGCCGATAGAAGTGAAAACTTGTTCTTCAGAATTCGATAGCTCACTTTGAAAACTACGCGGGTGAAACCGGAGGGCGTGGCCTTGAGCGTTGCCGTCATAGAAATGCTGACGCATTTATAGATGGCCAATGGGAAATGCAAAGGCATGCCCAATGGCCATGGTCCCGAGTTTACCCTAAGATTGCTTATCATTCCCGAGCGTGCCGCTAGAATTCAATTCACAGCCCATGAAAAATCTGTCTGTAGGTGCCAAAAGAAGTTTATACTTCATATACATAAAATACACTCAAATGCGAGCTCTATGTCGTGCTGTTAAGATATAGATTACATTGGCAACATAAATTTGACTGACTGTTCGCTGACAGCCGTCTGCTAATTCAATGTAATCTATATCTTAACCGGCCGCGTGCGCTGAAAGCCGCGCCAGCGACCGGGGCCTCTACCGCCTAACGAAAAACGCTTTGATGCTTTGACGCTTAGACGTTGCTGTCTCTTTTCTTCTCGCTTGAAATGAAAGAGACGGCAATGCCAAAGCATCAAAGCGTCAAAGCGTTTTTCGTTAGGCGGTAGACCCCCCGGCCCGCAACCACACCTAGAACCGGTTCAGTGGCCTAATATTATTCTAATTTGACAATAGCAGTGCTCCAACATTTTACCCGCGTAGTTTCTGATTCAGTTATTTTTCAGGGATAAAAATAGCCTACATTCCAGACTTTAATCTAACTGTGTTTTAAATTTCAACCCGATCCGTTTAGCCGTTCTGATGTGATTGAACAATAAACTTTTTTTTGTGATGCATTTAACAAATATTCATTTGCAGCCCGCGTAGTGCCCGTTCCAGTTATTTTCGCGAGTTTGAAAAGTAGCTTATGTACTATTCCAAACTTTAATCTAATAATGCACAAAATTTTAACTAGATCCGTTCAGCTGTTCCGATGTGATCGAGCAACGAACATATTATATAGTAGACTTTTAGTCAATGTATACTAAAACTTGACAAATTATAAATGTTCTAAAACCTTAATTGGGAAACATTCTATCGATTGGTGAACACTGTATGAAAATTAATGATGAGGGCGACGAGTGCTGCACTGACGTCCCGTCAGACGCGGTCTTAACCCCGAATTTTGGAGGGGGTCACCAGTACACAGTCTCAGATTTGGAGGGGGGGAAGGATCACCAGTAGAAATACAATAAGTCGAGTAAAAAGACTTTACTAGTAGCGCCCCACGGCTTTACCCGCATAGTTGCCGTTCTAGTTATTATCCCGCGTTGGAAAATAGATGTACCTACTATTAGATGTTTAGATTTTTTTTAGATTTTTAATGTAACAAATACGATTTTGGGGGGTCATGTACCCACCCTGTGACCTCTCCGCCTCTTCAGACTGCGCCTGCGTCCCGCTTGGGGTATATTGTACAAACGTTCACCTGAACCAGCCTAGCTCTATGATATTCTGTGGCGTAGATGTATTCTGTGAACCGCATTAAGATTTAAAAAAAATTAAAAAAAAACAATAAATTTCGGGTGTGCCCCAAACTCAGAACTGAAACTCAACAATATTTTTTTCATTTAACCTATACGTGTGTATATGGCTATGGATAGGTCTTTAAAAATGATGTTGAGGTTTCTAAAATAATATCTTTCAACACCAAATAATTTGCGCGAGAGACACTTTCAAAGTGGTAAAATGTATCCCTGTAACTTCTAAAATAAAATAATGATAAACCTAAAAAAAATATAATATGATGTACATTACATTACAAGTCGCAATTTTAAATTCACAAAAACAATCTAATAGTTATTGACTTATTGAATAGGTAATAAAAAATCAGCAGTCAGTAATAAAACAACAGTAGGTAATAAAAAATCATTGATGATGAATAAAAAATATATCACAAAACATTTTTATTAAAAAAAAAACAACACAATAGGTAATAATCAGTGTCAGCACGGTTTTAGGGCTGGAAAGTCTACGGCCACAAATCAGATAGTGTTTGTTGACTACGCGGTCGCAGAACTGGACCGAAGGAAACAAGTAGACGTAGCGTACTTCGACTTTAAAAAAGCGTTCGACCGCGTAGAAAATAGTATTCTCCTAAAGAAGTGTGCGGCCGTGGGCTTCACGCCTAGACTGTTGCAGTTATTTGAAAACTATTTCACCAACCGTGTGCAGTATGTTCAGCTGTCAGGGTTTCGATCTGTTCCGTACCTAACTTCGTCTGGTGTGAGTCAGGGCAGTACGCTCGGGCCCACCCAGTTTATCATTATGGTAAACGACTTGCCGGAAGTCGTGAGGTCAGCTGAATGCCTGATGTTTGCCGACGACCTTAAGTTGTACTTGGGTGTGGGGTCGGTGGCCGATTGCGAGACGCTACAGAAAGATATCGATAGTGTGTTGAGATGGGGAGATGACAATATCTTGGCTTTAAACAAATCCAAGTGTAAAGTAATGTCCTATTCCCGATTGTCGCATCCGGTTCACTACGATTATTGCATGTCGGGCGTCGGCTTGGAGCGCGTCACAGAAATTCGTGATCTAGGAGTGCTCATGGATCAAGAATTGACCTTTAATAAGCACATTGATAAAACCTGCAGCAAAGCATTTCAGTCGCTGGGTTTTGTTATGAGGCAGACTAATAGATTTAGTGACAGGGGTGCCATTGTAGCACTAATATTTTATGCGTTCGTACGTAGTAAGCTTGAGTATAATTCTATAGTCTGGGATCCACACGAGAAAAGCTATAGTCTTATGCTGGAGCGAGTACAGCGTAAATTTGCACGCTATCTGTATAAAAAACTTTACGGTTATTATCCTTTCTTGTACCCGTCTCTGTTCGTGACCGGTATGGTGGGCCTTGATACTCTGCAGCTCAGGAGGAGATGTGCACTGCTAATGCATTACTATCTGCTATTGAACGGGCAAATCGACAACCCTGTCGCGTTGGCTCAGTGCTCGCTGGCGGTCCCGAGCCGCCCGCGGCCGGCGCGCACCTGTGCCGTGCGGCCGCTGTTCCAGGCTGCGCGCGCGCGCACCGACACGGCGATGTATGCGCCTACAGCACGGGCTCTCCATCTGCTTAACGCTCTGCTTGCTCAAAATCCAACATTGGATATATTTTATGATAAATTTAATTCCGTATTATGTGTTTGCATTGTTTTTTGTAGTGAGTAAGGTGGTATTGTCAATATTTTGTGTTAGTTGTAAAATTTATATTTGTATTAAGTATGTTATGTTTTTTAAGTTGGCTGCATGTGCGTTTTGGCTTTGCTGTAAGCGCATGCTAGCAATTAAAATAGAAAATAAATAAATAAATAAATAATAAAATTTGTTTGGCGTAGTGAAAGATTTGACAAATGATAAGTGCCTTGAACATATTGTGTCATTATAAAAATCTGCTTAATAATAATTCTGCCAAATGTAACGGTGCCATATAAAAAATTGACAATCGTTAGTTGTCAAAGTGAAACATAGACGAACCGTTGGTTGGCCAGTGATAATCGGCCAATCACTTTTCGGCGAAAAGGCAGTATCCTATTTAGGTAGATATAATTAAGACAACAGTGAATCAAAAAGTATTTTTTACTAAATTAGGAAAGGTTTGAAAAACTCAATTAATAAAATCAAAATTATGCTAATGAATGAGAAAATAGTACCCTGTTTGTATTTGTTCACGCACGCGAAATGGAGTAAATGGATAATTTGATTAAACCGAGTTACTCGGCTGAGTACTCAGATGAAAAAAAATGGAACCGAGTAAAACTCGGTACTCGTTACTCGGCAAAAGTGTTACTCAGCGCATCTCTAATACCTATATAGTTTTAAATACATACTTATTATACATAGAAACACCCAGACAGTGCAAACATTTGAATTCATCACACAAATATTTGTACTGGGTGGGAATCAAACCCACAACCCTCGGCTTCGCAGACAGAGTTATTACCAACTAAGCTACGAGCACACCCCGGACACTCGGCCTAAAATCTATACAGACGGTGCAGTTGACATACCTACACTCACACAACTACGCATATGTCGTTCGAACACATTTACGCATGTGTGCGTGTCATCTAGGGTTACTAAATTATTTTAGTAAGTTAAGTACACTTACCCAAAGAGAAAACTTTATTCTGACAATATATTAATTAATCACTCCACATATTTCGCGTATTTCATTATAGACTAGTCACAGAACATTAGATTAGCTATAACTACGTTCATAAGATGCATTAAAAAGCGGTATCACAGTTTACTATATCAGAGTATTATACACTGCACAAACTACTTATTAATTATTAACACATCATGTCAGCGACCAGTAAAGAGAAAGCACATGATTTTTCAACTCAAAACTCCAAATAAAATGTTGTAAACAAACATTACGAATTGTTATCAACTATTGCCGATAATGTTGCTAGTTCCGGATTTCATTTATTACTAATGCTTAAAAGAATATTACTTTTGTATGTTGATAAATAGTGATTCATTTATTCGCATTATAGTAAGGATCGCATAAAACTTTAAATATTGTGAATTTGCGCCGAATAAACAAAAATCGGTTTCAATTTTAAATTAAATTCAGAAACTTACTTGACCAAATTTCAACGACGATCATAAAAAACTTGAACAAAAATAAACGAAAGTAATTTTTAGTTTTGTTTTCATATTTCAAAACTATGATCTACCAAAAAAAAAGAAACATCATAGAAGACATGGCCCAAATCGTACCCTGACCTCGGCACAAAATAATTGTATCTAATCTCAAAAAAATCTAATAATTGTATGCAAATATATTTTAGGAAAAAAAAATACACCACTCCCATAACCCAAATTAGTGGCTAACATGTTTTTTTATCAGTGTAGTTTTGTAGGCGTTTTTTTTAAAAGTTCATCAATACTGTTTGCAATCCGATGTAATCATCATCATCATCATAACATCTTAGCATATACCTCTCTTCAAGTACGCCTCATATCCCAGGCCTATGCTAGTGCTGTGCTTGTGCTAGTACTTGTCCAGATTTGACCCGCGATGTAAGCATACTGATAATTGAATACAAAGTCCAAAGTACATTACCAAAAATAAGCGTATTATCATGAATTATTTTACTTACACTCGTTAAATTTGAATTCCAAGGCCACCCATCGCGAAAAGAACCTAAGCATATTCGTGCATTGTTTGATATATATCTTTATGACTCAGCCGGTATATATTATTTTTATATCATTAACACCAAATTATACAATATATTTTGTTCCATAAAACGAGCTTTTGACACGAACTTCTACAGGCAAAAAAACGCAGGTTAGCCACTCAAACGGATGATGATGATAGTTTAGAATATTATTACTAATAACTTAAAATCCGAGGTACATCAAAAAACCCAGGTGTGGCACCTGGGTTTTTTCAATGTGATTTGGGCTTATGTCCTTTGTTTCACAATAAATGGAGCTATCACGTAACAAACATATAAACGAATTGAGATCCGTCTCCTTTTTTGAAGTTGGTTAAAAATGAAACGAAATCGTAGTAGTACCGGTAGTACTAGAACCGGTAAAGTTTATAAGTCAATGTCAAAGCCGTTAATTACTGAATAAGTTTTAGTTTAAAAATATTGTTAATTTTTTTTTGGAACTATCCATTCCAATAGTCAATGTACTCGTATCCTCTTACTGGTTTTAATGAACGGTTGTTGCGAAATCTTAAATAAGCATACTACTAGATGAAATCCTATATTCATTGTTCACTACTAACCGACATAATATATACATGGACGCACATAAATGTACAGATAGTCTAATATAGAACCTCTTTCTTTTATTTGAGTCGGTTGAATGGTAAGAAATAATCACTTACCAATAAATCTGAATAGTAGCAATCTTAGTAAAAAAATCCACTAAATTGGCAACACTAGTGACTAGTGACTTCGTAAATTCCGCGCCATCACTCGTTACCATACGTTATTGGCGCCACTGACGTATTTCACAACGATTAACGAAAGCCGCAGTTTAAAAACAACGAGTTTAATAATTTCGTCACAGGACTTCAGTGTTGGCGCGTACTTCTAACCAGAATAGCTTAACACAGTTTATAAAAATGATTCAATCTTTGTAATAATTCTTATGAAATGAAAAATCTCTTATTCTTGTTTCGTATAATAGACGAAAAATTTGGTACCATTTTGTTAAATAATACAGCATCATGGTCGTATTCTCATAGAAAATTATCGTCCGATATAACCCTTCGTTGAGTGATTCTCGCGTCCTTGCGGGGTAGGAAGCTTGAAACTGGCGGGGGGTGGGGAGTGTCCGTTCTATCTGTATTATCTATTCTATGCTACGAGGCCAATATTAAAACCCCGACTAAAGCCTCTGGCTTATCTTTTTTTGTTCTTTAAACATTAAACTACAATTTATAAAAATGGCATAATATTACCTCAAAAAAAAAATTTACTTAAAAAAATTTACAGATCCATTTTGCCCCGCCTCTCACCAGCCAGGCCTGCATCTTCGTGTTAGGGAATAATAGAAGAGCTATGAGGCAAGTTTTTAGCTTGCTTCAAATACCTACCCAAATTTTGCTGCTAGCTTTCGGAATATTAGGTATGTGTGTAAACTGCATGATAGGATTTGTTTGCAACGCTACGACATCAGGTACTAATAAAGTGGACATTGACATGTCGGTGACGACAACTCATAATATATTCCCATTCCAAAAAATTTCCAACGCGGCTAAATAATTAGTTAGAATCAGTGCCAAACGGGAAGCCATCGGGCGCGTACACTCTCCTTGAAAAAGGCCGCCGGATGCGGCCGAAAGTCGAGTCGGATTGACCGACCTCATTACACATGAGTTACCCGTTTACCTAATCAATAAGCGGCTAAAGAAGTTTTTGTAAACACTTCAAAAACATTTTCACAGTGTATCTTGTACGCTTGTATGTACTGTGTTGCCGTTCTAATTGTTATTTATTAATCCCCACAGATGCAGCACCAACAGAGTCCACATCGGAACAAGATGATCCTACACCGGAGACATCAAATACCGTACACCCAGAAATAGAAGTACCTGCGGTAAGCATCAAACATTTAATTCAACTAAATTAGGTTTGGTAGTGGTAATTGTTTCTATAGGATCGTTTTTATTTTTAATTATTACAATTATTCCATAGTTTTTAGGGTTCCGTACCCAAAGGGTAAAAACGGAACCCTATTACTAGACTTGGCTATCCGTCCGTCCGTTTGTCTGTCACCAGACTTTATCTCAAGAATGGTAATAGCTAGACAGTTTAAATTTTCACAGATGATGTATTTCTACTGCCGCTATAACAACAAATACTAAAAATAAAATAAAAATAAAAAGTAAGGGTATAAAGTCCCATACAACAAACTTGATTTTTTACCGTTTCTTGCTCGATTAGTCCGTCATAAGTAAACTAGATGGCGCCACTAGTAAATATAAAATGCGATGTCGAATTCGTCATCAGAATCATGAGGCAAAAATCAAAATTATAAAACTTTTTGCATGAAAGCCTGTCTGCGGAAATTGCGATGTATACGGAATTCCGAATAAAGCTAAAGAGAGTTTTGCCGTTTATTTGCTAATGGTACGGAACCCTTCGTGCGGGAATCCCACTCGCACTTGGCCGGTTTTATTAATAGTTATTTTTTATTTTTAGTTTTCACTTTTGCCGTGTGCAGTCTTAAACACACACTTTTATTTGAATTACACAGGAGCCTCAAGAGGCTGGCACGTCTGAAGGCGAGGAAAGCTACACTATTATGGACATTTTGAACAGTGATTGTCTCACACACATACTGAGCTATGTCCCCATCGTGGACTTGATCAGATCGGAGCGAGTCAGCAAAAGATGGCAGAGCATTGTACAGGATTATCTACAGAGTGAGTATAGTAGAATTGATATTGATTGATATTTTTTAATATAAGTGGATATCGTTTCACATAACACTACCTAACCTCTTGATACAATGAGGCGCGGCGAGAAATTAAAAAATGGCGAGAAAACGGCTATGCTAAAGTGTGTTGTTTACATTTCGGCTTATGACGTGTGACCCATTTGAACCTATTCCTCTCAATGGCGTTGAAAGACTATTCTAATGGTATCGTTTGTTGATAAATATTGTACTTCAAATGTAAACTAACAGGTTTGACACTGGAGCATAAGTGTTATTGCGATTTAAGTGGTTTAGAAGTTACGTCATAAATGAATGAGCGGTGATTTAATATTTTATAATTAAAAAAAAAATGTAATTAAAAGACAGTGAGTTTATATTTAAACCTTATGGCATAACAATCACGAAAAAACAAAAACCTAATTGGATAGCGTATATTGTTAACGATGTAACTGTGTTAATATCTAATATTATTATTAAAATCTATTTATATAAAAGCGAGAGGTCACTCATCAAGGAATCTCAGAAACTACAAATACTGGGAATCTGAAATTTGGCATGGAGGTCCCTTTTACGACGTAGGCGCTCGCTAAGACGGGATTTTGCGAAATTCAACCCCTAAGAGGGTGAAACAAGGGATGCACGGTTGTATGAAAACTCGCCATTTTCAAAGTTATCAAATTTTGTACCTAGACACTATCAATTTTGTAATTTCGAACTATACGGGGTAAAATTGGGGTTGAAATGGAGATTAATATCAATATGGAAGCTCCCAACCGTTGAAGATAAAACCATGAAACCCTGTATATATAGACATTTGACACGAAGCAAACAAATGTTTGTTCTGGCAATTTTGTAATTTCGAACTGTATAGGGATGAAATTGGGATTGAAATGGGGGATGAAAGTATATATGGAAGCTCCCAATTGTTGAAGACAAAACCATGAAACTCTGTATATAGGCACTTGACATGTAGCAAATAAATGTTTGTTCTAGCAATTTTGTAATTTCGAACTGTACGGGGATGAAACGGAAACGGAGTTGAAACGGGGGACGAACGCCTTTTACGCTTTCACACCTAAAGAACTGAACCGATTTTGATGAAATTGTGCTATTATAAGCTGTTTTTAGTAACCGTAAATGTGTATTGGTATACAAATATGTACTGCCTTACCTTAGCATTTATTTCGCGCGGACGAAGTCGCGGGTAAAAGCTAGTATATGTATATAATCGTGTGGTGCAGGTATCCGCACGTTCAAAACGACGTGGTGGGATTCGTCGCGTTGTTCGCTGACCACGGCCGTGCTCCGGCGCGTGCTGGGTCGAGCGGGCGCGTCGCTGGCGCGTCTCCACATCGACAACCACTGGGGCGCGCTGAACGACCGCACCGCGCACACCGTCGGCAAGTTCTGCCCCAACCTCGACGAGATCAAGGTACGTACCTTCACCATGACTCCCCCTTTGGGTTGGGTCCAGTACCTAGGTAGACCACTAATTACAACGCACTCATCACACGGTCTTGTGACTTGACCATGGTTATGTGACCCACCTGGAACCAAAGCTGGATCCATCCAAGACGACCTTTGAGACGACGGGCCGGATCCAGCGGGGTGTCATGGGGGTCATGACCCCCCTGAGCTTGGTTCAGTACCTAGGTGGACCACTAATTAAAGCGCACTTATCACACGTTGTTGTGACTTGACCATGACTATTTGACCCCCCTGGAGTCAAAAGATGGAGACAACCTTGACAACGTGGTGTGACTAGCGCGTCTACCTACCTTCAAGTTCTATGTGGCCATTGAAGTTCGGAACGCAGCGGTGATGGAGCCTCTTAGCCGAGGGGAACCTTTAGAAAAAAACCGACAAACTTTAGTATATAAGTAAAAGATATTATGGTAACATCCTATGTAAAATATATAAAGATTATATGTTTTAAATTATTACAAAATGAAACTTAAATTCAACAATAGCATATTGTTGATCTGGAAGTGGATCTGGAAAGGTACTGACTCTGACTCCTAATAACTTTCTTACTGTGTAGACACAGACTCCCGTTAGTTACATTTAATCATCTAAAAGATATTTTACCAACCACTATAAACAATGTTTACTATGGGATCACTGAATCAACAAAACTGAGACATCCTCTATTGTCCTTTTTTTATGTGGGGGAAATACATTTATTTATTTATTCATTCATTCGCGTACATGGGTCCATACAGAGATGTTAGAAGTAACAAACAAAGCATGTTATGTTAAGAACTCCACAATCTACCTTTCGGCATGCGAAATAATAATTTTAAAACAATGTAGGTAGACTTGAACAAAATACAAAATCGTCAGTCAGCAGCCAATGCCGTCACATAGTCAGACATAACCAATCAATGATCAAGTTCTGATTTTGTAGCCGACAGAAAGTCATTAACAAGCCAGCCCGAAATAAAGCCAACTGTTCATGTTCATACCATGATTTAGGGCATTTGATGAGTACAATTAACTTTTTCCCATATTATCGTCTTGAAAATCATACTTGAAAAATTATAATAATTCACATAAAATAATGGACATATGCATTACATAATAATATGTCCTTAGAATAATTTCAAAGTTAAAAATGTCATTCATAGGTACAAATAATGTCAATAACCACTTGACTGTCCACGCTAGCAGACTTTTTTCCGGTCAACTGTCCAACGTTGTCGCTCGATAGAGGCGTATAAAAAACCGCGCGACCTCTCCTGATAAAAACGTTCATTAAAATAGAGTTATAGAATCGATTGCAAAAAGAAAAACACATTTGAATAGATAATGAAACAAGGCATCATTTAAGTTTAAAATATGAACTTTAAACTCGCAACTTCTTACCAATAAATAAATATTGGTGGACAATTCACACACAACACCATCTGACCCCAAACTAAGCAAAGCTTGTATGATGGCGGCCAGATAGCTGATATAATTACTTATATAGTTTTAAATACATCCTTATACATAGAAACACCCAGACACAGTGCAAACATTTGAATTCATCACACAAATTTAAATCTATGAAATTTAAATAAACCAAATTGAATCATAAATTTGTAATTTTTCTACTGATTTCCCGCCAATTTTGTATTATGTTATTACAACAAACTGACGGTATATTTTATAGTTTTATAAAATCATTGAATAAGTAAACTACAGGGTGTTTGGTCTAGGGTTAGACAAACTGAATGGGTGTGTTCGGTGACCTATTTAGAAAATACAAGTTGGCCAAAAAAAATCCCAGACGCCCACATTTTTTTTGGTTGGTTTTTATGTGTTTTTTTTATTTTTACCGAAATTAAACATATTAAACCCCACAACTTAAAAAAACTATTTCAGTTGGGGTCTTTTTATTTGAATTTGGTGTCGGATACATTCTCGGGCTGTAGAAGGCAAAATAAGGACTAAATAATTCGTTCAGAGCTCATAGAGTGTAAAAATGAAAGAAAATTTGCCTAAAAGGTAAACTGGCGCCAGGGGTCTGGCGGGGTCACTTGTCGCATTCCCGTCAACGACCCTGACCCTTGCCACCGCCCTTGCGGACCCGCCTCGCGGGGGGCGTCAGTACCCCTGCATTTGGCTCTAGCGACGCGTCCGAAATCAGCGCCGCGTCACCTCCTCGAATGCCTATCCCTAGGAGGGGTGCCGGACGACCCTAAACGTCCGACGCCACAGGCCTTCCTGTGGAGATAGGATGTGAGCCCAGAGGGTCGACTCTCTGGGCTCACCCCCGTGTCCGCTTCCGCTTCAGTGGAGGAGCGCTATTGCTCGTTCCTCCAACTCATAGGTATTCACACTGCCGAGAAACATTTCACCTCACCTCTCACGGCAATGATGATCGGCAGCGAGAGATCCGCCCTCAACACCGCGGCTAGGGATAGCCGTGGTTCCACCTTAATGGCCGCTTCGCAGCCCTTGTCCTTCCACTGAGCACTCTGCTAATCAGAGTGCTCGTGGAGGACCCTCATCTGGAAGACTTAGGAATTTTACTTGGCCGATGATACATCAGCCAAGTTTCCCAATTCGTCCAGTCCCTATCCCCAACCTCCACACGCACTGCTCAAGGGGGTGAGGAGCGCGTGTGGAAGTTCCCAGCGCCGGCCGGGATTCGCCATCACACAACAAGATGCCACCGAGGCAAGTTATTGTGTGATGCCCAGGGTGCACCACGTGGAGGTTCCCGAGCCACGCACCCCATCCTCTACTTAGACTCAACATTAGATTTGATTACAGTCCTAAGATGATGTTGAGTTTGTTACCTGTTTACTGTTTCATTTTTTCAGATTGCTGGAATGCACACGAAAAATTGGAACCCTCTCATCTATGGATGCAAACAGCTAAGAGTTGTATCTTTCATTTCATGCAGCAAGGTAACTATTAACTGCTTTTTTGCTTCTTGCTTTCTTGCTCCCTTTGATATATTTTTTTAGAAAATGCTTTTTGTTATTGTGAGTTTGTGAACTTAAAGAGATATTTGATGAAAGTTTTTGAAGATATTTTTTGGAGCACCTATATTAAACCCTTGGAAGGAAAGACATTCAGATACAGGTATGAGACTGGAATGGCAAACACTAATTTAACCTTTTTGTTTCAGTTAACTGATACAAGCTTAGTACAAATAGTGAAGAATGATTCTTGCGTTGAGAGCTTGACGGTGGCTAACAACACACATGTCACCGGTCTCTTCCTCACTGGCTCCAATCCCCCTAAACTGAACACACTGGCATTCTACAACTGCTACAGTCTCCAAGGCACAGTTCTCTGTGCAGCCATAGACACATTGCATCAGCTCACCACACTGAAACTTGACTGCTGCCCGATATCAATGTGGAAGATCATACCTTTCATACTGAACAAACTTCCCAGACTGAAAGAACTGTCTCTAACCGATTATGTGTCAGTGGATTTTCAAACCAACCAACAGCACTCTGATGCTGGATTTGCGGAAAGTCTCGGGAATCTGACAGAGCTGAAAGTGTTAAACCTGTTCAAAAACATCTATGTGACCAATACAGTGCTCAAACAAGTAGCTCAATCGTGTCTGCAGCTCGAATCACTCAATATATCGAGCTGTAACTCGAGGAGGACCTATTCTGGTGAGTAGCAAATTATATTACTCATGTTCCAAAATACATTTATAAGCTGATGTTATGTTAAATTCTTAATATTTGGCCCTATTATCATCATACATATTTTACAGTACAGGTCTTTAACTTCATGAGAAACCAAGACAACAAAAGTTGTGTTTAGATGCAAATGAAAAATAGTGCTTAGATTATTTTTTAGGAAATTTCGAGAAATTAGGCAATTAAAAGCCCATGAATGCATTCATGTGTGATATCAATTGACTAATCTTTTTTTTTTTGGTGCTGAAATCAAGCGCAATATAATTTTCCAGGAGTCAGCGATGAAGGTATCTTGTCGGTGTGTTCGTCATGCCGCTCGTTGATGCATCTCAACGTGTCATATCTGGAGGCTCTGACCGATGCGGGACTGCGTGCGTTGACAAAGTTGCCACGACTCACCACACTCATTGCGCGTGGCAACCCTACCATTACAGCCGCGCCTCTGTCGGCGGCTATAGCCCATTGCCACACTCTGCAGGTAATGCTATTGTGTTATGTAGATTTTGTGTTAGAGAGGTCATTTGTTGTTTTATTTTCAAAATTTTCGTCGTTATTGAGAGTGGGCGTACTGCAAAGAGTTTACATATACCACGTATAGAGTTAGAACAAACGCTTTACACCGAAAGCACGGGTCTGATCGCTCTTGTCTTGTCGCTCTTGTGGAAGTGTCATACTTTTGTCGCGGCACATTACTTTGTTACCATAGCTAACATACACCTCATCTGCTTACGATTGGTACAAAAGACCCGTGCGGGAAAACCTGATCTATTTACTTATTCTTTATGTAAAGGTAGCGGTTCACGCGTTGACCACTAAACGAGACCGCGACAGGAGACCGAGACACACACGTGTCGCGAACTGGCGCCCATACGATTCCTGTCGCCCATACAATAATGTCAAGTGCCTGTCGCGGTCTCCGCGCGTACCGCTACCTTAATGCTATATAGAGTGAACCATTGTATGGAATACAAGTTAAACCAACAATTCAAACTGTATCTTTATTATGTGATGTTCGCAGGAGGTGGACGTGTGTGGCTGCGACTCGGTGTCGGAGGACGTGGCCGAGGCGGCGCGGCGCGCGCTCGACGCGCGGCCGCGGCGGATGGCGCTGCAGCTAGCGGGCACCGCCGCCGTACAGGCTCAGGTGACTCTTTACTTTCATACGACATTTTATATTAATTTTGATAGATAGAAGATTTTCTTTTAAAAGTAGGGAGGGGGGACTACGCTCGAAGTTGTTGACGAATACGTCTACCTAGGTCAAACGGTCCAGTTGGGTAGATCCAACATGGAGAAAGAGGTCACTCGTCGAATGGTTGGGCAGCGTTCGGGAAGTTACGTAATATCTTCTCATCCAAACTACCGCAGTGTCTCAAGACGAAAGTCTTTGACCAGTGCGTGTTGCCACTGATGACGTATGAAACATACGACGTATGACGTCGCTTACAATGGGTCGCATAAGAAAGCTCAAAGTTACCCAAAGGGCAATGGAAATGCTCGGAGTTTTCCTGCGTGATAGAATCAGAAATGAGGAAATCCGCAGGAGAACCAAAGTAACCGACATAGCTCACCGAGTTGCCAAACTTAAGTGGTAATGGGCGGGACATATAGCTCGCAGAACTGACGGCCGTTGGGGAGGAAAGGTTCTTGAGTGTAGACCACGCACCGGAAAACGCAGCGTTGGCCTCCCACAAGATGGACCGATGATCTGGTGAAGGTCGCCAGAAATCATTGGATGCCGGCGGCACAAAACCGCTCTTTGTGAAGATCTTTGAACGAAGGCCTCCCCCTTCGTTCAGCAGTGGACGTCCTTCGGCTGATATGATGATGAAGATTTTGCAGTGGTAGGACTCTGCAAACTCTCCGTTTTTCGGAAAGAAGTTTCTTACTGCAGCCTTGGAGGAGATAGTGATTTTGCTGCGCGACCGAACTGAAAACTGAAAGAAATGTGAGACTAAAACCGTAAGAAAGTTAAAGTAAGCGCGGCGGCTGGCGCTGCGGCTAGCAGGCACTGCCGCCGTGCAGGCTCAGGTGACTCCTTTACTTTGATGCCCGATTTTATAGTGGTAGGAATCTTTGCAGAGGCCGCCTTTTTTTTAAGGGAAAACTTTTTTTGCAGACCACACACATTTTTCGTGTGAATCGACCTCTAGAGTTACATTTCATTAATGAAAGAAATTTTCGGGTCAACTCGGATGATCTAGATGGCCATGGTTATAGTGAACTATCAAATTCTGAGTTATAAGTTTTAGAAGTGAAAACTAATAACTCAGAATTTGATACCTCACTTTGGGAACTACGCGGGTCACACCGGAGGGCGTGGCCATGACCATGACCATCTAGATCTTCCGTTAGTTTACCTAAAGATTTCTTTAATTTACGAACGTGACGCTTGAACTCAATTCACAGCCCACGGAAAATCTGTCACCGCAATGGGCAGGCCATACCGCTCACAAAACCGACAACCTATTAAGCCCGACTCGCGACGCGGCCAGCGTCGTGACGTCACACAAAAAATCATAACTAAAAAATTAAACCAAATTTTGTGTGTCTGTAAACGACAATGTACTGATAAATATTATCACCTATCTCTTAGGCATCAAAATAAACTAATAATCGAGTATGTTTATCATGAAAAAATAAGGTTTTAAAGTCTCAAAACCGGTTTTGCCCAAATTTGGCCTCTTGGGGCTTGACTACTTGTGGAGAAGAAAGGTTCTCGAGTAGCGACCACGAACCGAGAGACGTAGTGTTGGACGGTCTCTCACTAGGTGGACAGATGATCTCACAAAGGTCGCTAGAAACCCTTGGTTGCAGGTTGCGCAGGACCGTTTCTTGTGGAAATCTAAGGGGGAGGCCTATGTTCAGTAGTCGACGTCTTGTGGCCGATGATGACAAAATCTTTAAAAAATATATTTGTAGATTCGTTGTTTTTATTAACTTTGTATTTTCGTTGTTTTTAGTAACTTTGAATCATTGTACTGTAACTGTAATACAAAAAAATTGCAGTCATAGGAACTGCCGATAGAAATAAAAACTTATACTTAACTCAAAATTTGATAGCTTACTTTGGAAACTAATTGGGTAAAACCGGAGGGCGTGGCCTAGCCATCATGGCATGGCCATCTAGAAATGCGTCAGCATTTCCCATTGGCTCACGCTTTTCTAGATGGCCATGGCATGATGGCCAGACCACGCCCTTTCAGCATTTTCCATTGGCTGACGCATTTCTAGATGGCCAATGGCCATGGTCCCGAGTTTACCCTAAGATTTCTTACCATACCCAAGTGTGACGCTAGAATTCAATTCACACCCCACGAAAAATTTGTCTAGGCGCGCCAAGAGAAGTTTTCACTTCTCGAAAAATGCAATGATAATGGTTATAACGATTTTTGTTGTTTCAAATGTTTTAGCTTGTAATTCTTGTTCATGTTCTCTCTATGGTTTTCAGTCACTGCCTACACACAAGCTCCTCTTAGTAAACGTGGACGATGACCTCTGCAACCCCAACTTTCGTCCGGATTTTATAGACAACACTTTTGAAGAAGGCTCCGAGGACTCCTTCGACGATTTGTTTGATCAAGAGAACTTCGATGCCCTGTTTAGAGGAGGACACATGTACTTAAACTCAGGTACATTCACTTTTTTATCTATAATTAGCAGATGGATAGTAATAGAAAAAAAAATTGTATTTAAGGAAATACATATGTGTATATATTTCACTTTATGAGAAATTTAACATACTTATATTTTATTTCAAAAAAGTTAGTTACAATATCTATTAAAATTGTTACTGATACAGGGATATTGATAATTAGCCTGCATCCTTTTAAGGTAAGGGCATCTTAAGTACCTACATTAAATATGTCAACTTTTGCTCTACAGTTTTTAAAAATTCGTATATTTTTTCCCATACAAAATGAAAAAAGTGTATTTGCCCAGTCTAAAAACTTCGAACTCTTCGTGACAAGAGCGTCCGCTCTCTTTAATGCATGATAAATGAAGCGCCCACGCGTATAGAGCTAAACAGTGCTAGAGAGGACAACAAAAACTAAAAAGAAAAATGTTGGGATATATTATGTTTTGAGTTTAACAAATGTTGTAGAACAAGAGTTGTTTGTTTAAATATACAGAGCATGCCCAGAGCAGAGCATGCATTAAATTGATTCAGGCTGATTACCAGCAACCCTGTATAACATTCCGTTAGCTGATAACAAATTTTGGTTAGGTATTTGAGCAGATCTGGCTGGTGGATAGTGGGGCAAAATGAATGTCTCAATTTGGGCTTATTTGTTTTATTCTTTAAACATTAAACTACAACATATATAAATTATATATTGCCTCAAACATTATTATGCTTTTTACGGTTCCGTACCCAAAGGGTAAAACCCTAAAAGGGAAAGGGTCCCCAAAGGGAACCCTATTGACTGAGACTTGACTGTCCGTCCGTCCGTCTGTTACCAGGCTATATCTCAAGAACGGTGATAGCTAGACAGTCGAAATTTTCACAGATGATGTATTTCTATTGCCGCTATAACAACAAATACTAAAAATAAAATAAAAATAATATTTCCTATACAACAAACTTTATTTTTTACCGTTTATAGCTCGATTTGTCTCAAACAAACTAGATGGCGCCACTAGTAAAAATAAAACGCGATATCGAATTCATCGTCAGAATCATGAGGCAAAAATCAAAATTTTAAACAAACTTATTGCCTGTCTGCGGAAATTGCGATGTAAAAGGAATTCAGGATAAAGTCAAAGAGGTTTTCGCCGTTTATTTGCTAATGGTACGGGTACGGAACCCTTCGTGCGGGAGTCGCACTCGCACTTGGCCACTTTTTATATTGTAAGCTGAGTTAAACGAGACGAAGGACGCACAATGGCCCAATAAAGAGGCTAGGTGCGGAAAAGGCCCCGCTAAACTAACTAACCGAGACGATGCTATACTGAAATCTGTCGGGGGTTACATAGACCGTCAAGAGCTCATTATCGCTTAACGTCAGGCCAGATCACGGTCAAATATAAACCTGTAATAGTAAAAACAAGACAAAAACATACTAATTTTACATTTTTCAGATGACGAGTTATTCACTGATGAAGAGCTCGATGATAATTACGAAGGAATCTACGGTTATGGAAGGATCAACGGGCAAGACATCATTTTGCTGTAACACCCCTACTCAGCACAGCGTGGACGTCGCGACAAAAACTTCAATCGAACGTGTGCGAGAAAGACAAGTAGTATAGCTTTCTATCTCGCTCCCTCTCGTCGGCTCCCTCGCGACTAATGCATGCCACGCTTCGAGCCTTCAACGCCCAGAACAACAAGCAATGCAATTCTGACTGAACCAAAAATGCGTCTCGAACCCAGATTAATTTACAAGTATTCCAAGAACAGCATGAACATATTAAACTGGGAAGAGAGAGAAGTTACGAGGAAGGCGTGATAATCTGAATACATTTTAGCTTATTACGACTTGATTTTTGTAGAAACAACTTAATACTCTATTGCCAGTATGTATTTTTTATTATTTTATTACTGGCCTGTTATTTCACTGTCCAATCAACCAATGTTCATTGTTATAGATAATTTTACGAAACGGCTAATCAATAATCTAACTGAAAACATTGCACAAGACGTATTCACCATCTAAATTTTTAATTTATTTGTTAACACTACTATTATTAATTACGATATATTTATTTCACGTGGCTATAGCGAATCTTTGATATGTGCGCGAGTGAACTCACTGGTAAGCGGGTATGGTGCAATAAATTGTAGCGAAATATCGGGGACTCGCAATCATATAATCATGGTTAATACCATGTAATTAAGAATTGCTAGTATAAAGAACAACCATGTTTGCTTAAAACAATGTGTGCGTCCTGCCCTTCTACCGCCTAACTAAACTGGTTTTGGCTCTCCTATTGATGTCTCTATAATTTCAAGCGGAAAGAAAAGAGAGGGCGATATCAACGCTATGACAATTTTTGTTAGGCGGTAGTCCCTGCGATGTTTCAGTCGCTATATAAAAGCCAGAATCACAAAAATTATGATCCTCTCATTTTCCAATGAGACCCCCAAATTCTTCAGTCTTCTCGTGACCACCATAACCGTGGAAGTTTACACATCAATTGCTGACATAAATAAAATTAGGTTTATAAAGCTCTCTGTAAACCCCGAGAACGATTTTGCGTGTCGGATGTATAAAACATCTACAGGGTCACCAGAAACCCCATAACTACGTCAAAACGGACACGATGCACTCATTTTTATACATAACTTTATAAATAAAAAAAAGACATTCTATAGAAAAAAAAATTTCGAGTCTACAAAATGTTTGGTTTTGGTGGAAATTTAATAAGGATAAGTAGAAGCAACCGTTTAGTGTTAGTATGTACGTTCTTGTATAGTATGATGAGGCATTATAAGGTCGAAGCGATTTGTATTCTATGTTGTCGTGTGTAAAATCGCATTTTAAGTGATAAATTTCATGATGTAGGAAAACTAAGCTCGTTCCTGAAGGTACTTTCTAAAATTACAAAGATCTTGTCGAAATACAGAAATATTGCTGTAACCATTAAATATAATGTGAGTATTTCCCACACAACATCGTCTATCCCAAAACTAAACAAAGTTTGTATTATAGAGACAGGATAGCTGGTATAATACATATACTGTGAGTACATACTTATGATACAGAAACACCAAGACAGAACAAACATCCATATTCCATTACACAAATATTTGCACCCAGTGGGAACCCAACCTACAACCTATGATTATGTGTGCGAACTTCCCATCAACTAAGCCACAAGGTCAGTATGTATCATATTTATTTTATGTATTTACAGTATTAACTTTGATTAATTTTGGGCTGGATAATTTCGTGTGATAAAGTCTACTAAAATTAATGTTGAAAGACTATAAAAAAAATATTTTGAGTATTTCTTTAATTTTATGAAGTGCTTTTCTAAATACGACTTAGTAAACATATGTATATCTTTTAAAGTTGATAATAAAGCGAATTGCAACGAATCGCAATAATATTAATAATATCTTCATGTATACATACTTAAATTAAATAAAATATCGAATATAAAAATAGTATGTGCATGCTTTGAAATGTCAAAATTAGGTGTTAGTGTGAAAGTTAAGGTGCCAATGGATATAATAGTTTGTCGTGTCGTTTGCACTTTGTGGCATTTTGGGGTACTGAAATTCCAGATTTAACATTTCAAGTATTCAATAGGAAAATACGTTTTTTTTTTGTTTTAACTGTACACAAAGTTTATTATAGATATCTTCACTTCCGACCACACCGTCGTTCATCATCAGCCTAGTTGGTGACAAAAAGCGTTTTTATATGCAATAAAGAAACTTACTTATTACTAATACAACACTATTTTTTGGATTAAATTTGAAAAGGTGTAATAATAGATAGCATCATTGGACTCAGGACAGGCTAATAGACGTTTGATTAAAAAATAAATTTCCATTAAAAAATCATCGCGCAAAAAGAATCTTTTTACATAAAGCTATAATAATGCTAAGATAATACTTATACTTGAAATAATGTAATGTTATTCTAGAAATATGTATTTTTTGTTTGTTACTTAAATATTTGTGAACGGTACAATGCGAGCGAGTAAGTGTCACCACATCACCTTAATAATGTTAAGTTTTAGGCCATGAACAATCATTCGGCTTACCATCATAGTGAGTGGTTTTCAAAATGACAGACACTAATTATAGCTGGCTAAAAAAATGTGTCGAATTAATGTAAGTAATTTACTTATCAGGTTTCGCTAGCAAAATTAAACATTCATTCTACTGGTGGCGCAATTTATAACTATTTTTGATAGGTTTGTTTGAAGAAAACGCCTCATAAGAAGAGCTGCATGATTCTTACTAATATATCAGTAATGTTTTGTCTCATATCTCTCCCACCTAGAATGGCTTTGATATTGCTCTCTCTTCTCAAAACAGGGAGACTAAAAGAAAGCAAACCATTTTAGCCAACCGGTAGATCACCGTACAAACGCTGAGTGTCGTATTTGCGCGAATAAAATCCGACACCAATCAAAAGGTAGACCGTTACCAACTCTGAGAACACAGAGAATCTGCCTGATTCAACCTGCGATTTCGTATGACACGCTTCATATACGAACTTATATATATATTCTCTCGTGACTCATTCGTCAAATTATGTACAAATTATTTGTTCTTGTTTGTCTTAGTACAAATCACGGTGGGCATCACGATTGATTTTCATTCGTCATTCATTCGTCGTTCATCTAACGCAATTTGTTGAATGCTATTTGAGCAACAGTATAAAGGAGTTAGCCAAGTATTTTATCAAGCATAGTTGTTTGGGGCAGTGTACGGTTCTGTGGAAAATGCCCCATAAGTATGAGACCACCGTAGATTTAAGTTGTTAAAAACAAACCGCGCACCGAACGATCTAGGCAAATTAATTAAATTGAAATAACAAATGGCACAGGATTAACGTTTTTATACTGAAAACAATCATCGACGAAATGTAAGTTTAAGATATGTCCATTCTGAGGCGTTCTTGTTGTATGAATATGAACTAAATGTTTGCTTCATCCCAAATTATTTTCAATCTTCTTTGAACGTTTGTTCCCCCTAATCTTGCCTTTCGTCGATGGTCACTTTTCCTTAATGTCGTTCGCATGAGTACTTATTAATTATTATACTACTTTAGAAGTGTTTAATTCTGTTAGTCTCGTGAATAGAGTCGGACATTTTTCTCCGGCTACCGCACATTGTTGTATTGAACAACAATAATGAATGTGTGACGTAACGTTTATAACAGTTACTTACGGGAAGAATTACGAATTATTAAAGTTTCAATGTGGTTCAAATAGCTGTAAAGCTCGATTCAAATGTAGTGTTTTTTCTATGAATAGTGAATATCTGTTACTTTTTGCATTGTTTGAGGTATTTAGAAAGTTTTTCATATGTTGTAGAATATAGTGGAATGCACATTAGTTTTACAATTTTCTAAATAATTTTTCAATGTTTTGTTTGTGTTAATGATCATTCATGATGAAGTGGCCAAACCTCTGGGTTGTGATCTTGTGATTAGACTTCACCGTTAAAGTTTCACTATTAGATGATTGCTGATATCTAGCTGTAAATACAAGTAGTATGTTTTAGTTGTGGCATATTGTGGTTACACTACATTTTTTGTCAATGTGGGATTAATTTATAATTTCACAGTTCCAGTAGAATTGTCAAGTATTTTTTAAGTTATCGATTTCATATATCATTCTATCAAGCTTTGCACAATGAAATCTCTTCCAGCGTTTAAAAGTCAGGATTTGGGGAGCATAGTGTTTTTTTAATTATTCTTGCCCAATTACCTCTTAAATGTTATATTCAGTGCCAAGTCAAAAAAAAGTTATTTTCATTTAGATTCAACTGCAGCCATGTTAGCAAACATCAAATAGCAAACTGTTGCCACTGGGGACATTAGCCCCCAAGTTAAAATTATCAATTCGTAAGTTGTCACAACACATTGGTTTATCACTACATTTATAGTTTATCTTGATTCCATGAGTACTAATGTTTTTGATTGTTCAATTTTTTTATGTTCTCACCTAATCTCACTTGAGACTAGTGTGAGAAACAATACTATAATCTGTGATGACCTTTTATTTCTTTTTTTATCTTATATCCTCATTATATGTAAAATAGCATCATTGTGTATATATTGTTCTGTAACTTATTTATGCAAGTCTGAATGAATGTGATAAAAAGAAGTTGTTCATAATCCTAGTAGTTTTATCAGGTGTTGATTTCAAATAAATATGTTGAATAGCAATTAAATTTAAATTTGACGTGTATTATCTCTAATAAATGTGTGTGTGTGAACCAATTAATATGAATCACAAACTGTTTCTAAATGAATACATACATGTACCACAGTTTATAAATACATATAAGCAAATTAAATATAATCGGATCATTGCAAACATTCGGAGTTAGAATACAGTAGCCATAGTACATGATGAAGTGTTCAATTGGTCTCGTTTTGTCCACTCTTCAGTATGAAGTGACATTAACAACCAACAAAGTATGTGATGGGTTTGTCTACTTTCAGAACAAATTCTAGTTGATTGATTGGGGTCACCAGATAATACTGTTAATTTAATTAACACTAAATTACTGTTAAAAATGTGTAACTCTGAATGGTTAAAATCAAATCTGTCTCTGCCTTAATTTGTGTAGAAGCTGTACCAAATAAAATTGTACATCCTTTAATTTATAACACCACATATTTCAAGCTCAAATACAGTGTATCACAGATCAGCCTACAAGTAACAAAAAATATTTATAAAAATAGACTAATTCAACCGTGCAACAGCTTACCTCATTCATAGATTTATATAAATATATTTATGATTGATTATTTTGCAGTGTTACACAATGTTACTAACTGAAGAACTATGTAAGCTGATTTTTCATTCAATTCTCACAAACCTTCCATGAATATAAGAATTTTAGAAAGAGAACTGATTTTAAAGTAATTATTTAGAAGCTTCCAAAAGTTATATGAACTGAAAAAATTACAGTAATTTAATTTTTTTTGCCCATTGAGATTATTACTTGTCATATTAAAAGTATCTAGTCAAATAGTTTGGTGTGTGGTACTGCAGAATAAACAGTTTCACCAGCAAATGTCTAGAAGCTAAATCACAAATTAAGGGCATAACACTAAGTGGCATAATGGATTTGTCTACTTTCTGAACAAATCCTCCAAACAAATAGATTTGTTTGTACATAATTTGAGTCACTAAGTCATTCTAAATTATTGTTGAAAGTTTGTTGAAACACTGACTAAATTACTGAAATCAAATCTTCTATCTCTGGCCTAAAGTATGCAGAAGCTGTACCAAATCAATTTTACAACCTTTAATTTATTACACCACATATTTCAGAACTAGTGGACTGTCCCGGCATCACCCATACTACATAATATATAGCACTCCAGAATCCCGTTCATATCCAACGGTGAAAGAATTCTTGAAATGGGCCCAGTAGTTCCTGAGTATATACCTAGTGTGTTTACAAAAAAACCTCTTCAGATTTATAACATTGGTGTAGACACCTTAAATACATTGTCTCAGTTCAGCCTACATAAATATTTCTAAAAAAGAGTAATTCAACCATGCAACATCTTACCTCATCAAAATATATTTGAATGTTTGTATTAAAAGCATTTGTGATTGATTATTTTGCAGTTTTACATAGTACTAGTAAACTGAAGAAGAACTCAATAATATAAAATCTAAAAAACTCAACTTTTAAACGGATGAATATTCATAAAGAGTACTTATTTTATAAAGCTGTTGTTTATATTAGAGCATCCTAAAGTTAGATAAATTGAAAAAAATATGGTAATGTAATTTTTTATAACGCATGGAGATTATTACTTGTCATATTAAAAGTATCTAGTCAAATAGTTTGGTGTGTGTTACTGCAGAATAAACAGTTTCACCAAAAGATGTCAAGACGCTAAATCACAAGATTGTAATACTCTGTTAATGGTACAACACTAAGCGGCATCCTGAAGTACCTATGCTAATGAATCACATTCTGTTTTTAAATTTGCATTGTAATACCTTTATTTTTTACTGAATTAATATTAGGTTTATTCTGTGCTACTTTATTCAGATGCATAATTTCGTGATGTTTAGTTTAGAAGGTTTTTCTATTTATTTATATTAGTGTTATTTTGCCCTTTTTATGAGCCAACTCATTTTAAATCAGTGTCCTTTCTATTGTTTTTACTGAAGAATGATTTTGTTTTTGGGCTGGATTGGGACTCTCAAGATTTTAGTTATTTGAATGCTGTCTTATGTAACTTATCTAACATTTATTTTAATAAATCATTGGTATTGATTGTAAGACTAGGAAGCTCATACATAAAATAGCCCATTTAATTACGATCTCATCACTGAGACATAGATCCTTCTGTTACAAGCAGATAGTGAAGGCTGTAAACAAGCCCATTCTAAGATAATTATTAAAAAAGCTAATATGGCTATATTAGCTTTCTTTTTCTGAAATTATTTGGTTTATTTTTAATTTACTGCATGCCACTGTGCTCTTATGTGGCAGGCATGTTGATTACCATCAGGCACATGTCTTGCTTGTCTCGTCACCATATATTATTTCAAAAAAAAAATACTGGTTTATTATAGTTGAAAAAAATAACTAAAACCTTGAGTGCAGTCTATTCTTAATCATATTACTATAATCAAAAGTTAATTTATATTTTGTAAGGTTTTTTAGGCTAGTTTGTGATAATAATAGTAAATTTTAATTTTCCATCATCGAGGAGAACTTTTATGTTATTGATTGAAATAAACCTTCTTAAATAACTTGTTTTTATTAGATAAATAAATATTCATGATTTATCTGGTGGATGTTTTTGTGTCAATTATTTTTCTTTTTTTGCAGCTTGCTCAGCAAAATTATTTCACTATAAATAACTAATATTATTGATTCAATTTGTAAGTTGCCTTTATGGATATGAAAAATTCTCCAACTTTTTAATTAGTTACAAAAATGTAATCAGTTAAGTTTGTTCATTTCACCATTAAAGTGTCTGCTATTAAAATACAGCAATAGATAATATTTCTACTATCATAAAGGTTGGATTGGTTTTTGATTTGCATTTTGGGTAAATAAGGCGATTTGAGAGGAGCCCTTAGTTTTTATAAATAAATTGTTTAGCATTATTAGTAAGAAACTGAATACAAGCATTTTCTTCAGTAAAATATGTTTTATTTCTGCTAACAATTTTCTACAATAAATATTTACTATGTTTTTTGAACCATGAACCACAGTATAAAATCCTGGATATTTCCCTAGTCAATATTGTTTGTAACATTCACATTGAGACAGCCCTACAGAATTTAATTTGTTATCTAGTTATACTGAGGTTCAAAGACACCATGCTAGCTAGCATTACACACTACAATATCCCTTTTTATTATGAAAACTAACGTGGTTATTACACATTTTGAATAAATGCATAGGTAACTCACGTTTTATATAGTCAGTCCAGTCCGACTCGGGTTTCGGTCGCGTCAGGCGATCTTTTTCAGCAAAAACGCGCGCGCACTGTGCGCGCGCGTGTTCGCTGCTCGTTTAGCACTGAGCGAGCACTCGCTTAGCACGACCACGTACGCGCACTCTCCATGAAAAAGACCGGCAGAAGCGATCGAAACTCGAGTCGGACTGGACTGACTATATCAAACGTGAGTTACCCGTGTATTTAAAATACACTATCCTTATTTTGTATTTATATTAATAAATTACACTGAAGATAAACTTTGAGATACTAGTTATCTAACTATGGTACACTATTGTATCAGTTCATCCACTACAGGATTTTTCAGGAATGCTGGTGGAAATCTAAGGAATTGATACATATTTTGTCAAAAGAATTTGAACACAAAAATGGTACCTAACTTCCACAAGCTTGCTGTATCTTGGGGACTGTTCATGGGCAGGCCCCCATTGACCTAATAGGTCAAATATACCCAGCTTGGTGTTCCTCCAACTTTGTTTTGGTCAGAGTTATTATTAGGGATATCGTTAACATCATAGTCAGTGGTTTTCCTGTAAAGATTCCACCAACACCCCATAACACCCACATCAACAACGCGAGTAGGAAAGCTGAAGAATGATGGTTTCGTGTAAGTGCAATGTGCTTTGTAAAGATCACATGATTGATTTAAATCTGAAGTGTACATGATGGATATCAATCCTAAACTCTTGTAATGTAATAATCCTGCATTGTAATTTATTTCTAGGAATCTGAGATGTTCTATAGATTCCGTGTTCAAACAGGCGTCGCCCACTATTCCAGCTTGGTTTTCCATTTTCTTCAACTCATTTTTGAAGTCCAGTTCATCAGGATTGTTATTTGCGAGGGCTAACGAAGATCCAAGAATAGTTACCCATTTCATTGTTTTGTACGGATCATCCTGTATGTCGGCCCTGAAGTCTTGGAGCATTAGACGGTAATCGATGAAAAGGTTTTTCCAGCATTCTGCCCATTTTTGTAATAAGGTGCCTTTAGATTTGTCCGGGAATTTTATTTTTCCAACTCTAGTTACCAAACTAGTGGATCCGTGTCTAATGCTTTGCATTTTGAAAACAGTTATACTGAATAATAAAGTTATTGGCTTGTATTATCGATTTTAACAAAATATTAGAATTTCAGCCATTTAAATCGATAATATCAAACAAATATTTACAGGAGTTAGAAATGTTTTGTGTTGAGGTTATTTTTTCTTATTTTTGTTTTGACGATTGACGAACTGTTTGACTTTATCTGTTATCTAATTAACGTTGACAACATTACAAATAAAAGCGGCCAATTGCGAGTCGGACTCGCCCATGAAGGGTTCTGTACCAGCAAGTAACTTAGGTAGGACCGTAAAGTGGGGTTATTTGGTACCTACATAATTTTATGCAAAGTGATTATTTTAAATCTAAATATCTTAGAGATAATCATGTTATAATAATTGTTTTTAACATACCCTAACGGTAAAGTTTTTTGTGGTTTGGCCGTTTACGCTATCGCTATGAGATAATGAGATTCCAAAGATATAGGTAGGTAAGTCCTACTTAAGTTTTCAAAAGTGCTGTTCTAATTATCGCAACATTGGGACTATTTGAAACTTGGAAAAAATTGAAAATAATAATTTGAATCATCAAAAAACATACCTACATCTTTCCGATTTCATGCATAAAATATCTACTTACGTACCTACTAGTGACATGGAGTCATGGATGTAATATCGGTAAATAAACATCGATTATTGTTTGGCTGTTTTTGAAGTGAAAACTTCTTTTGGCGCGCAAAATCTTTCACCTTTAGATTGTTTTCTACCTCTAGGCCTCCCAAAATTTGTGCTAATTTATTACAATTAAAAAAAACAGTTATTTTCTAGTCTGAACATTTTTTTTTCATAGTAACGAGTGACAAGACGAGCAGGACATGTGCCTGATGGTAAGCAAAAAGCCTGCCCATAACAGCACAGCCACACAGCTATTGGAACATGAAGAGTCCAAATCATTACCTAGCACTGCACTGCACTGCGCTCGCCACCCAGAGATAAAAGATGTCTTATATCTATGCCCTGTAATATCACTGGAAAACATTGCCTTTCAAACCGGAGCACAGTGCAGTGTTAACATTACTGCTTGGCGGTAGAATAAATAGCAAAGGTGTACTACTACCACAGGCGGACTCTGCAAAGCGTCCTGCCACTACCATTTGCGATATATTTAGTTTTTGTGATGTAACATCTAAACAACAATGAGTATTTTACCTGCAGTAGTAAAATGGACGCGGATCAGGGTAGCGATTCTGAATCCATTCGGTTGCATCCGACACGGAATCTCATCTCTCGGTCTTTGTCATATTTGTTTAGCATGACAGAGACCGAGTGATAAGATTCCGTGTCGGATGCAACCGAATGGATTTAGAATCGCTACCCAGATAAAAAAACACATTTTGCTGGTCCGTCTTTATTTACCTATATAATCTGCTCCCGGCCCCAGATTCGGTAAGATCCATTTGAATTGCTTTGGTCGTTTATGTTACATACTACGATTCATAGGTAAGTAATTATGTTTATCCTTTTCTCGTGGGCATAGAACCTCCTCCCTTAGCTTCTCTTTTCATACGTGGCATATTTTCAATCATCATGTCGGGCATCGGTGGCATCGGCGGTTTAGGAGGCATAGGGATATCGACGGGTTGTGCATTTCTGACCATCTGAAAGCAACAAATAAGACACGAACTAATAATATGAGCAAAATAGTACCTACAATCTTCAAGTTTTTTGAAGTGAAAAGTTCTTTAGACTAGACAGATATTTCGTGGGCTGTGAATTGAATTCTAGCGTCACGCTCGGATGTGATAAGAAATCTTCGGGTAAACTCGGGACCATGGCTATTGGCCATTTAGAAATGCGTCAGCCAATGGGAAATGCTGAAAGGGCGTGGCCTCGGCATCATGCCATGGCCATCTAGAAATGCATAAGCCAATAGGAAATGCTGACGCATTTCGAGATGGCCATGATATGATCCCCAGACCACGCCCTCCGGTTACACACGTGTTGTTTCCAAAGTAAGCTATCAAATTCTGAGTTAAAAGTTTTCACTTCTATCGGCAGTTCCTATGACTGCTAATATTTTTTATGGGAAAACTTCTTTGGTTTTTCAAAGGAATCGTATGGGTCGCTTCGCCAACATACTAATACTGATGTAGCAGCGTTGCGTCCGTAAGAAAATATATAACGGAAGAGACGCGTAAAAGCGTAAAAACAGCCCGTGAGCCGTGACCAGTGTTTCCAACATTATTTTTCAGATGATCGTACGATAAATAAAATAAACTTGGTCGAGATCAATACGACTGAGTTCAGAATCGCTACGCTTGTGTCCCATGATACCACATCTTTTTTTATCTAAAATAGATTTCTTCTTGACAGTTCACTTGCCTAGGTGATCTGTGCACTTGCCTGACTGTATGCGAGGACGTAATCCCACTAATATTATAAATGTCAAAGTATGGATGTTTGTTGCTCAATCACGCCGTAACGTATGAACGGATCGGGCTGAAATTTGGAATAGAGTTAGATTATAATCTGGAAGAATACATAGGCTAGGGCCCTTTTTATCCCGGGGAAATAACGGGAACAGGAACTACGCGGGTAAAACCGCGGGGGACTGCTAGTCTCTTATAAAGCACGCTCATAATATAATATATAATAAATCTATTAATTTGTACTCTCGTTTTAAAGGCACTCAGATACCTCAGTTGTATCTTACCAATAAAAATAAAAACTAATCAAAGAAATCTAAAACGCATGCCGATTTAATTGTTTATTTACTTACCCTGTTCAAAATTGGAAGAGTCTCTAGACTACCGTCGAAAGTTTGGTACGATGTTCGTTGTGGGATATTTAAACTGTACCCCATGTCAAATGACATAGTGAAGTAAAAACACACGATTCCAAACAAACAAGGTAATTGTTTCATCATCGCTATGATAACTGGAGAAATCTAGGATCCGAGTCAATATATACCATTCATGTTGCGTGTTGACTGCTGATAAGAGGATTTTTTTAACACAGTGCAACTTCCTGTGTGATGCATGCAGGAGATTGTAATAACATAAAATGCAGTTTAATTTGCACCATCACAACGTGGGACCTACGCTATGGCTAGACGTCAGGGAACAAGTACATTTTAAATTACAGAGAGATATCTAATAGGTGATGGATCCTGGAGGTGATGGGTCCTGGAGGTAAGGGATGCTGGAGATGATTGATCCTGGAGATGCTGAAGGTAATGGATCCTGGAGGTGATGGTTCCTAGAAATGGTGGATTCTGGAGGTGATAGGTCCTGGTAGTGATAGATCCAGGTGGTTATGGATCCTGGAGGGGATAGATCCAGGGGATGATGGCTCCTGGTAGAAATTAATCCTTGGGTGATGGGTCCTGGAAGTGATGAATTTTGGACGTGATGCATTCTGAAGGTGATGGTTCTGGTCCTGGAGGTGACGGATCCTGGTGGTGATGGGTACTGGAGGTAATGGATCCTGGTAGTGATGGATCTTAGAGATGATGGTTCCTGGAGGTGATAGGTCCTGGTGGTGATGGAACCTAGAGGTGTTGGATTCTGGGGGTGATGGATTCTGATGGTGATGGAACCTGGAGATGTTGGATTCTGGGGGTGATGGATCCTGATAGTGATGCATTCTGAAGGTGATGGTTCCTGCAGGTGATGGATCCTGGAGGTGGTGGATTCTGGAGGTGATGGATTCTGGTAGAGCTGGATCTTGATGGTGATTGGTCCTGGAGTTGATGGATCCTGGTAGTGCTGGATCTTGATGGTGATTGATCCAGGTGATGCTGGGTCCTGGAGGTGATAGATCCAGATGATGATGGGTCCTGGAGGTGATAGATTCAGGTGGTGATGGATCCTGGAGGTGTTGGATCTAGGAGATAATGGGTCCTGGAGGTGATGGATCCTGGAGGTAATGCATGCTGGGGATGATAGTTCCTGGGGGTGATTGTTCCTAGAGGTAATGGTTTTGGGAGTGATTAATCCTGGTAGTGATGGATCCTGGAAGTGATGGATCCTGGTGGAAATGGATCCTGGAAGTGATGTATACTGGAGGTGGTGGATCTTGGAGGTGATGGATCCTGGAGGCAGTGACGGCCTTAGGGGGTGGCAAACGGGGCAGTCGCCCGGGGCCTCGCTCTTTTTTTTTTTATAGCATAGAGTTACGAGACGAGCAGGTCATGTGCCTGATGGTAACCAACATGCCTGCCACATAACAGCACAGTAAGGCCCGGTTCACACGACGCGGCTGCCAACCGCGCCCGCGCGCGGGCGCGGCGCCGCGTCGCGCGACGGTTTTGTTTCAATACTCACGAGACCGCAGGTTTTCGCGGTTTCTGCTCCGGAAAGCTACTGCGCAAGAATCGCGCGCAGCCACGCGGGCGCCGCGCGGCTGCCGCAGCCGCCGCGGCCGTAAACCGCGTCGTGTGAATTGAATTTAATTTTATATGGAAATCTGCCGCGCCCGCGCGCGGGCGCGGATGGCAGCCGCGCCGTGTGAATCGTCTCTTACACGCAGCTATTGGAACATGATAGTCCAAATCATTACCTAGCACTGCACTGCGCTCGTCACCCAGAGATCTAAGATATTATGTCTCTAAGCCCTGTAATTTCTCTGGAATCATTGCCCTTCAAACCGGAACACAGTATTGTTTCCACATTACTGCTTGGCGGTAGAATATTTGGCAAAGGTGTGGTACTTCCCCAGGCGGACTCTGCTAAGAGTCCTACTACTACTAAAACTTCTAACTAACTTCTTGCAGGGGCCTCGCGCAAAACCCCAAGCAAATTAAAAATAAAGTGGCCAAGTGCGAGTTGGACTCGCCCATGAAGGGTTCCGTTGCAGCAAGTAACATAATAATATACATAGTACACATAGTTCTTGTAGTTCGTTGTAACTTTGATCGAAGTTTTAATAATAGTGCTTTTATGACGTACCTACTAAAAAAACTACTCATCAGATCGAGTTCAAACCAATTTTCGTTGGTAGTTTGCATGGTAATGTACCTACATCATATATTTTTTTTAGTTTTTTCATTCTCTTACTTTAGAAGTTAGAGGGGGACACACACACAGTTTACCACTTTGGAAGTGTCTCTCGCGCAAATTATTCAGTGTAGACAAAAATTATATTAAAAACCTCACCATCATTTTTGAGGACCTATCGATAGACACACCCACACGTGTAGGTTTGATGAAAAAAAATTTGAGTTTCAGTTCTCAGTATAAAATACAAAGTACACATGAACGATGTGACTTCGCCTTAATAGAGACAATAAGAAAAGTGCTTATGGACCCAATCTTACAATTATTATTATTTAGCAAACTAAGTCATAATAAAATTAGTCATTAGCCTATACTTTCCGAATTAGGCTAGATTGTAATAAATATATTAGTCACCAAGTTGGTTGGTGAATAAATATTAAAAAAAAAAAAAAAAGTTCTCAGTATGGTATACCTAATTTTTCTTATTTTTTTTTTGTTGTAAAAATCTTAGAGCGGTTCACAGAATACATCTACTTACCAAGTTTCAACAGTGTAGTTCTCATAGTTTCGGGAAAAAGTGGTTGTGACATACGGACAGACAGACAGACATGACGAATCTTTAAGGGTTCCGTTTTTACGTTTTACGGAACCCTAAAAATGGAACAAAGACACCAAACAGTTCAACTACAATACCTATATTTTATTCAAAACTTTTGATTTTGATCCTTAATTATTTATTCAGGTTATACCATAGCGGTAAATTAAAATAAAGTTGAGATTAACTAATTAATTCATTCAAAACACAATAGAAAAACTCATTATATACTTAGTACTTGTAGTTCACTACCGAAATACGAGTATGTAGTCCTGAGTCCTGAGAGTTATAGACTAGATACAGGGCCGTGAACAAAATTTATGGGTAAAATGTACCACCAGGAGACCTACGTAGGATGATAGAAGGGTATAAAGTAATAAGATTCAGCACTATGCCATCACTTGTAAGCTGTCCAACTGAGTCCTTCTTTAGGCGCGCCTAGACAGATTTTTCGTGGGCAGTGAATTGAATTCATTCGTCACGCTCGGGTATGATAAGAAAGCTTCGGGTAAACTCGGGACCATGGCTATTGGCCATCTAAAAATACGTCAGCCAATGGGAAAAGCTGAAAGGGCGTGGACAGGCCATCATGGCATGGCCATCCAAGGTAAGCTATCAAATTCTTAGTTTTAAGTTTTCACTTCTATCGGCAGTTCCTATGACTGCCAATTTTTTTTATTTAGTTAGTCTAATGAAAAGCCGCAAACATCAATTTTAAAATTTATCACCGCTGTGACTACATTTTGTTTTTTTTTAAATATTTCAATGCTAAATGTATCACTTTTATGTACTAAGTAGTAGGTATACTAAATTTAACATTTCTCGTCAAATACGACAAATAGGTAAACCAAACAACTAGACCTCTAGACCTATTTTCGCAACACATAATTTTCACGAAGGTCAAAGGGCCTCGCAAATATCTGCCGCCCGGGGCCTCGCAATACGTAAAGCCGCCACTGCCTGGAGGTGACGGATTCTGGACTAGATGGATCCTGGAGGTCTTGGATCCTAAATAAATAAATATGAGTGGACAATTCACACACAACACCATCTGACCCCAAACTAAGCAAAGCTTGTATGATGTCGGCCAGATAGCTGATATTATACTTATATAGTTTTAAATACATACTTATTATACATAGAAACACCCAGACACAGTGCAAACATTTGAATTCATCACACAAATATTTGCACTGGGTGGGAATCGAACCCACGACCCTCGGCTTCGCAGGCAGAGCTACTACCAACTAAGCCACGAGGCCAGTCATAGAGGTGATGGGTCCTGGATTAGTATGTATTAATTTCAAACTTCCACATAATGTATTATGGCAATGAATTGGCGACAAAAACACATCGATTTCGTTAAAATACCATCTACAGTGTCTACCATCTGTCGCCTAAGGTTGGGTTTTGTTTGTACTCCAGTGTTCATCGCCAAAATAAGAGTACGCGACTATTCTCTGTGCGAGTGCGGCTTAGCTGAAGGTACAACTACTTGACCCCTAGAATTGCTAGCGGCGAGGTATGCTGTGCATCTACTTATCTCACTCTTCCCAACGATGGCTTAATTCCGTGCGCCCGAAGTTTGGGTGGGCACATCTACTGGTTTATATCGATGTTTTTCCTTACACAATCTGATTCACAATGACCTTCCTCGTCCCGTTTCTTACTCCAACTTACTCCCACTAGTATATTCCCCTTCTGCGTATTTTGTAGGTAAGGTTGTAACGCAACAAGTTCATTTAAATTAAAAATATTAAATTCTGATTATGTACATATTTGAGTTACTTACATGCACTATGTGTTTATTAATATTCAATCATTTAATCATTGTTCTTAAATGTAGGTTTTTACAATATCAATAAATGTATCAAAAAACAATATAAACATTATAAAAACCTAAACCTAGTTTGCCGCTTTGCCGCCAGCAGCGGGGCAGGGCCCAAGCCAAGCTACCGGTGGTTTTTTTTTAATTTTTTTTTAATTTAAATTTTACAGCTCCACAGACTCCGGGGTCCGTGACCTTTGTCAATCGTTTTCTTTTTGTAACATGAATCTTGGATTGGAGAAGAAAAAGAAATAGGGGAGAGTAGGGAACATTTTCTTGCTAATTCTAGGACTATTTTATTTTCTAAGCCGCCGCCTCCCGGCTCAGCGCCTCCACCACGACTGCAATTCTATCCTTGATGGCCATCTGCAAATTGAACTCTTGGATGGTCTTCGGTGTTGCAGACAACGCTCGCCGCACGAACCGACCGATGGCGTCGTCGGTGTCGTCAGCGTAATATATTATGAAGGTCCCCGTGTGCCGTGAGATTGCGAAGACCGCATGAGGCACGCTCTCGTGCAGCTTCGTGTTTGCCTTAGTTTTTATTGCGATTACCGACTCGTATGTTAGTCTCTGAGCTTCATGGATGGTAAGGATGCGTGACCCGGTGCCTGAACCATAACCCTGGTTTGTCAGGGTCTCCTTCTCCTCTTGAGTGTGAACTAAAAAGAGGGTGTTTGGTTGGGTGTTGGGTATTTGCGCTCCCTTATACCTTCTCTGCTCTAGGGACTTTATGCGAGGCGCCGAGGAATACATACCCGAGTATATTTCCCTCAGCGCATATGCGACGTCCATTGGGTTTCGATGTGTGCAGAGCAACTCCTGGCTGATCTTTGTTACCAGGTTCGGGCGGTGATACCTCATTTCGAAGAGATTTTCCCTATCGATATAAGGCAGTTGATTGACATCTCCGATGAGGACAATTTCGCCAGCACCAGACAGGCGTGAGACCATTACAATGGCTCCGAAATGGTTCATGAGGGCTTCATCCACCATGAGGCGACTGAAACTCTCTTTTCCGAATCCATTTACGAGAGCAGAAGCCATAGTTCGCACCCTGGTTTTGACCAGGTTTCCAATGCGGTGCGATAGCTTTTCTCTTAGATCTTTTGCTGCCTCAGTTGTTGTGGTGATGATAGCGTCCTTGTCCACGTCGAAGTGTCTAATAACCCATGTTGTCTTTCCACATCCCGGAACACCATTGACCCATTGTATTCTTGGTACCTCCCAATTTTCCCAAGCCGCTGTGACACTTGAGTTCCCTTCGATAATTTTGGCCATCTCTAGGATCTTGTTGTCCAACATAATTTTGGTGCATCGGGCGGTAACTACAATAGGGTCGTTTGGTGGTGTCGCATATACAGGTATTCCCGCGCGCTCTGTCTCTTTCTCGTTCAGTGTCACGAAGCCATTTTCTGCACTGTAGGCTGCCATATACTGTCCTGTCATGGTTCCCTTGATGACCCGGGAAGTAACATTGTTGTAAATGGCTGCTTCGGCCTCCTCGAGTTTCGCCTTTAATAGGCTTTCACTTCCCAGCCTATAGAACTGCATGATGTTTTCGCAGGTCTTGAGGTTGACTTGTCTTGTAGCTCGCAGTGTGGCTGTGAATTCGATAAAGGCGTTACGTGCATGACTCCGCGGCTCCGAGGCCGTGACATGGCGGTTCCACCAGTCCCATGTCGGCTCTGGTTCGGCTAATTAGTTGCTGTGAAGCTGCTTTGAGGGCCTTTGACGTCAAGGGGTTTGATGATGATGAAGGGGATGAGATTCGGAGTACGCTTCTCGCTGCTGCGTTAAAGGCCGCCACGAAAGTCGTGTTGGTTCCTCGGCTGCTGCTTTGATTGGCTGTGGCTTTTTCCGCCGCCGCCCTCTGCTGTGCTCTTTCGGAGCCGGTTTGGGCGGTCGAACTTGGAACAGGATGTCCCCAGCTGTCAGTTGCATTAGTTAGGTCGTGCGAAGGGACTCTGAGGAAGCTCAGATTTTCTCCTCTATCTTCGTATACGACAACCTCGTGATGTTTAGAGGCCTCAATGCAACCCAGCCGGTCTGGGACCCTCGCTCTTGAGTATTCAATCGCCATCGCATCCACGCTTATCACCCGGGGTGTGTCACCCGCATTTCTGCTCAGATGTGCGAGCAGCGCACTTGCCTGTGTGAAAGGCGTCCGACCTTCCGAGTACTCTATTAGTGCAATCGTTTTGTTTTTCGATCGCACCAACCGAAATCGGTGGCCGTCTACCTCGCACACTGGCATAGCATCGTAGGTTTTCCGCTTCATTGTGACTTTAGCGGTACTCCCATTGAGCAGGCACGACAATCCAGGTGACAACCGGGCGCGTTTCCGTTCCCAGGCGAAGCAAAAGCTTACTCCGAATCTTTCTTTGTTGCTGTCCATGAAGAGAGCCACTCCGCGGATACGAATCCCTGCCTCTCCTCGGTCTGCATTCTCCAGTAGTTGTTGGACGGAGATGCTTTTTGAGGGGTCATCTTGGGCCGGGACTGCATTCCGCGCGGCTTCCACGGACAGCGCGGTAGAATGTGGTGGCGAAGGGGGGCGTGTAGAATGTGGTGGCGAAGGGGGGCGTGTAGAATGTGGTGGCGAAGGGGGGCGTGTAGAATGTGGTGGTGAAGGGGGGCGTGTATTTGAGAGTGTGGAATTCCTATTGGTCGCTATGCGGAATGAGCTTTCCATGAAGGACAGGAGCCGTGGTCTGTTATCTGGATCTGCTAAGATATTTTGGAGATCCGAAACAACCAGCCTCCCGTCGATCATAGATTCGAGCTCATGTCTTGCGGCCATGAATCTGGGACAATCGACCAGCACATGCCAGACCGTTTCGGGTTGGTCAGGGTCACACTCGCATGCAGGACTGCTCTTGAGCTTAAATCTGTACAGATATTCAGCTATTCCTCCATGTCCCGTCAACGCTTGTACCTGGAAAGGAGTCAGTTTCGTGGTTCTCGTCAACCAATATGCGTTTGCTACATCGGGCAAGAACATCTGAGTGACTTTTCCGGTTTCCGAGGTCTCATATCGGTCCTGCCATTTCTTGACCGATTCTTCGCGTATTTTTCGTTTGACGTAGGACAAGGGGATCCCCTCGTAGTCTCTGGGTGATTTCATGACCGCCGCCGACTTCGCTAGTTCATCTGCTCTTTCGTTGCCGACGGTACCCACATGCGCTCTTACCCAGAAAAAACGAAGAGATCTCCCTTCTGCACGTATCTGTCCAATGTTTTCCTTTATACACTTAGCCAAGGGGTGACTCGTTTTAGGGTTACTTAGCAGTTCGAGTGAAGATCGGGAGTCACTCAGGACATTGACTTCTGGGTCCTTGCTTGTTAACACCATTTGAGTTGCCCGACAAAGAGCATAAAGTTCCGATTGAAAGACTGTGCATTCGGAGTGAAGCTTGAAGGTCGAGTTCTTGATTTCTCTTCCTTTTTCCCACCATGTGAGAGCAGCTCCAACTTTACCCTCAATCTTACTGCCATCAGTATAAACCTGAGGCCCTTCTGGTAGATTGGAGGTGTCTTCCAGAAGCTCGTACTCTACAGATGCCTGTGTGGACGGATGGGGTTGGTCCAAGTAGTTGACGTTCCGTTCGAGTTCCACTTCTGGTGGGAGGTAATCTTGGGAGAAGTTCTTTTTCACTCTGTACAAATTTGCCGCTTCCTGTATCTTCAGATCCAGGGGAAGCAGTCCAGAAAGGACGAGTGCTGACTTTAAGGAATGTAACATTACATATTGACTACAATATGTAAACGTACATTTATTCTCTATTTTCATCTCAAAACTAGCATTTATTCATAGAATTCATAGATATTTACATACCAAATTTTCATATCACTACTTAATTTCCTTTTAATTGTGTCCATACGACAAAGAATAATTTTCTCATCATTATGATATTGTTCTGGAATTATATATCTCATTTAAACCTGTAATATTTACGTTTTTCTAAAATCCTATTTGTTTACATAATTTCATTATGTCAATACTTCAAACACCATTCGTCACTTAGCAACCTCTACCCTTTTTCATAAGGTCGTATAGTTTTTAGAACTAATCCTCTTTGAATTATTAATATTAAAATAAAGTTTTATTGCTCCAGATTCGAATAGCTAAAAGTCTTCATTTTAAATCAAATTGGCTGAGATGGGCAGTGAGAATCTGGCTTCAAAGAGAACAACATCAAAAGAACAGTGGCTTCCAAGTGAATAATATCACCAGTGTACCTTAAAGGTCTGTTGAACGTTGAACCAGCTCCAGGCTGCAGCCCCTCAAATCGTTCTTGAAGCAGACCACTGTTCCTGAAGTCGACTATCGTTCTTGAAGCAGACCACTGTTCCTGAAGTCGACTATCGTTCTTGAAGCAGACCACTGTTCCTGAAGTCGACTATCGTTCTTGAAGCAGACCACTGTTCCTGAAGTCGACTATCGTTCTTGAAGCAGACCACTGTTCCTGAAGTCGACTATCGTTCCTGAAGCAGACCACTGTTCCTGAAGTCGACTATCGTTCCTGAAGCAGACCCCTGTCCCTGAAGTCGACTATTGTTCCTGAAGTCGACTACCATTCCTGAAGTCGATTATCGTTCCCGAAGCGGACTACCATTCCTGTGAACCTGCTTGGAAGCCACTACACTCACTAGCCCCTCAAGCCAGATAACTCTCAATTCTTTTAATTCTTTTACTCTCTTTTTTTTATTTCACTTACCTTTTCTTATCCCCTTTAATCTTTATTATTTCTTTAATATACTTGTTTTATAACTGTTTATTATTCCACCTTTACCTACCTCTCCCACCTAAACCTCTTTATGTTCACTATCGTGACAGGAAACAGTACGGTACGACTTACAGATTTTCTGGGCAAAACCTCTTTGGATTGCGTTCAAGTGAGACTTGTTTTCCTTGAGGTCTGCCGCTTGCGCCCATACACTTGAGGCATACATGATGATAGGTTCCGCCACAGCGACGTAGATAGTTCTCGTGATTTCGCCAATTAATCCCCAGGTCACCTTCGGTACCGCTACCGGTGGTTACGGCTGCAGAGTGAGGAACCTCCTGACGATGCGCGCTGTGTCGAGGATGACCGCCTTCTGCATCTGACCCTTAACCCAACCGTCTAGCGAAAGTCTCTTGAGATGTTGTTCGAGACTTTTCGCTATAAGGCCGTTTGCCGACTATTGGGACTATGATCGTCGAATCGACATCCCACATGGCGGTAACCTCATGAGCCAAGTCAAGGTACTTGCTAAGCTTGTCCTTCTCGGCTTTCACGAGGTTCTCGTCATGTGGTACGGTGATATCGACGATCACAGCCCGGCGCCGAGACCGGTCTTCCAGCACGATATCAGGCTTATTGGCGACAATAGTCCTGTCCGTGATGATAGAGTGGTCCCAGTAGAGCAACGCACGACCATTCTCGAGAACTGGCAGAGGTGCGTACCTATAGTACGGCACCTCGGACTCGACAAGGCAGTATCGAAGAGCAAGTTGCTGGTGGATGATCCTGGCTACTAGGTTATGTCTGTGCAAGTACTCGCCGTTAGCAAGATGCGAACAACCGGAAATAACATGAAGAGATTCGCCTGGACGGCGGCATGCCCGACAAATCGACCGGTACGGTCGACGTACCTACCTTCCTTCATTATGTATTTCCGGTAATTGTTCGTCTTGATAACTTCGTCCGCAATTGCACAGGCATAACCCTCGGTTTCTCCGAAGAGGTCCCCGAAGCGCAGCCAGTTCACCGACGCGAGCAGATCCCGGGTCCCGTCAGGGCCCGATAGAATCTTCCGTGCAGCTCCTTGCTCTTCTACACTTCTTTGCGATCATCGGTGCTGAGCACCGATGGTTTGCGCCAGTTCTCATTTACCATTGAAAGAGGCGGGAACCTCCTGTCAACTGCCACAGCATCACGATACATCCCGGACTCGCTGTTTCGGAAATAATCCCTGAGGCTCGCGGAGCTGAGTGAGAATCCCTCGCGGTTGTGTAGGTTCTTGGCTTTCTGTCCAGGTGTCGAGCTCAGTCTGAGATCTCAGTATGCCAAATGAGTATATCAGCAGAGGCATTACCCAAACGTTGAAGGCTCGCGCTTTGTTACCGCCTGACAGAAGACTTTTAAGTACCTACCTACGTTTATCAGCCGGCAAAAGAAGATGACTTCACTGATTTCTTAATGTCATCTGCTGAAATACCCAATGACTGGGACATACCGAGATATTTTTAGGTCTCGTCTTCGGAGAGGGATCAGAGAGTTATGGTCTCGGAAAGTTGTAAATTCTCTGATTTTACTACTTTCCCTAGCTGTACATGCATGACCGCACACTTGTCGACACCGAACTCCAACATGATGGCGTTACTAAAAACTTCGGTTTGTTCCCGTTCGTCCCCACATCGTCGTCCCCGCTGGGGACGAGTGGGAAAAAAAAGTTTCGTTCGTACCCAGTGGTTACGATTGGAACTCATAAATAGCGATTCAAATATTTATTTGAAAAAAAAATACCTAGGTAATACCTACGTATTTTAATTCGTATATTTTTTTACGTTTGTATTTTCTTAATGTTTGCTTAAGTTATTGGAAACTAGCAGTGCCCCGCAGTTTTACCTTCGTAGTTCCCGTTCCTGTTATTTTCCTGGGATAAAAAGTATGTATTCTTCCAGACTAATCTAACTGTATTACAAATTTCAGCTTGATCCGTTCATACGTTACGGCGTGATTGAGCAACAAACTATTTTTATTGCTCATTTATTGATTATATTGATTTATTTTGTACAAATCTAAAATCCTTTCTAGCCACGAATGGGGCACCGCATCATAGGCCTTCTTATAGTCACTCCAAGCAGTGGAGAGGGCTCCATTGTTTCGTTTCACTTGTTGCCAAATGGTCGTGTCGATGAGGAGCAGCTCCTTAGTACCACGGGACCCAATCTTACATCCATTCTGAGAGGACGCCAAAACGTTATTTGCGACAATATGCGCGTAAATGTATGCTCTCAGAATGGATGTAAGCAGCTTATAGGTAAGTACGTAATGGGTCTGTAGTTCTTCGGTTCCGTGATACTACCAGACTTATGGAGCAGGAAGGTGACTCCTGTGGTCATGAAACTGGGAAGAGAACCCGTCTCGACGGCTTCTTGGAATTGTGTTGCCGAACGTATTTAATGTAGGTATTTATTATTTGTCTACGTCGTGACGGCATGTGTTTGTTCATTTCAGTAGTTAGAAACGAATTACTAACAAAAAGAACCAGAACTCCTCCGAACATCCACCATCTTCAACGCTATGCTGCATTAACACCGAAACAACTAGTAGGTACAGAAGAATATGCTACTAACTACACACAAGACATTGGCGAAGTTGCGGCTTGCGGCAAAGCTGCTTACAGAAGCCAAAGATAAAAGTTGAAGTTGAAGTACACTTTTTGGTTGGGGGTTAATAAAAATCAAATCAGAGATGACGGCCACTGAGCAAGTAAACACTACGTTTGAGATGGTCGCGAGGCCGCCGCCACAAATAGGCGAATTACTTGTTATTTTTGTACAGATTTTTTGAAGTGAAAACCTCTATAGGCTCTAGACAAATTTTTCGTGGGGTGTAAATTGAATTCTACCGTCACGCTCGTGACGAATGATAAGAAATCTTCGGGTAAACTCGGGAACTTGGCGATTGGGCATCTAGAAATGCGTCAGCTAATAGGAAATGCTGACGCATTTCTAGATGGCCATGTCATGATGGCGAGGCCACGCCCTCCAGTTACACCCGTGTAGTTTCCAAAGTAAGCTATCAAATTCTGAGTTATAAGTTTTCACTTCTATCGGCAGTTCCTGTGACTGTCAATATTTTTTTGGACCTATCTGGAGCAATTAAACGCAATTTAATATTCAATTCAATTTCTAATTGCTCCAGGGTAGCGATTCTGAAACCATTCGGTTGCATCCGACACGGAATCTCATCTCTCGGTCTTTGTCATGCTTGATAAGACAAAGACCGAGAGATGAGATTCCGTGTCGGATGCAACCGAATGGTTTCAGAATCGCTACCCAGATATTTTATATTGTTCAATGTCGCCGATACGAATTGACGAATATCCAATGGGCTTGGAAATTCCTAGCAATTTTTGAATATATCTCATTCGCACTTGTTTGTTTTGCGGCTTGCCGTCTTACTTCCGCGGGGAGAGCGAGAGGTCGGGTGGCGCTACAAGCCGCCGCAGCAAGTACAATGTACAATGTCGTCCATAGCGAGCGAATACCTTCTGAAATGCTCGTGTAGGACAGTATTGCCTAGTTGATGAAGTTGCGCGATATCGCTCAAAATTGTATAGCGCAGTATTGATGCTTGTTGCCGTTGCCGTAAATTACTTGATGTAGTCGTGACGTCATAGTTGACGAGTATTGACTGGAATTGAGCAATTTTAGTCGCCCGTATAAGCGCACCTTAAAGTGGCTTCCGGGCAGCGCGACTCCGGTGTCAGTTCCAGTTGTTATTCCATGCCTACCGCCATGCCATCATGACATGGTCATCTAGAAATGCGTCAGCATTTCCTTTTGGCTGACGCATTTCTAGATGCCCAATCGCCAAGTTCCCGAGTTTACCCGAAGATTTCTTATCATAGTGCAGTTGTGTTCTATGTGTCAGAATGAACCCATCAATTAAAAATATCTAAGAGGTTGATGATCTTTTGCTTCGTTACTATATTAGTATGGAACGAATTCCACCAAACTCAATATTCAAAAGTCGAAAGGAAGAAGGCAGAAAGGCACTTACAGCATCTTGATAAAAAATCATCAAATGTATATGTGTTTCGTCTTCCTCATCATTGAATACCTATGTTATTTACGGTCCATTTTTAGGATATTTTACATAATAACAAAACCACGTGTGATGGCAGCTCACCAGCTTACCATCAGGCACATCTCCTGCTTGTCTCGTCACTCTTTATTTAAAAAATAGGTATACTTATATATATCTTGGGATGAAAGTCTATATGAAAGTTCATCATCATTAAAGATAAAACCATGAAACTTTAAGAGTTCTAGACATTTGACACAATGCCAACTAATGTTTGTTTTGGCAATTTCATTATTACAAACTATATGGGGATGAAATAGGGTTTCATAAATATGGGGGATGAAAGCATGTATGAAAGTTTGTCAGTGTTGAAAATTAAACCACAGAACTTTGTATCGACTCTTGATATACCTACTTATATGTTAACAAACAATAACAATACAAATAAATTAATTTACTGTAAAACTCAATGATATTTGAAACTATGGATTTTATGTCAGCGTTCAAAACCGGCCCCACTCAACAACAGACAAAACGCCTCAAGTCAGCTAATTTTACGTCAGTCGTTGTATGACTCTGCACCTTAGCGGTCGTGTATACTCCTATATTGTGTACTCCTTTATGATGGTGTTTTGCACAGCAACGTCGTGCAAAAGTTATAACAAAAAGGTGAAAAAGAGAGATGGTATACCATATTATCAGTAAATACATCTCATTCTGTCAATTTAGGGTCGTTAATACTCAAAAAAGCAATTTATAAACAATTCTATAGTATACTTCAATTCAAATACTTCAATACCTACGTAACGTGTCCGATAGGGATTGCCATCCGGAAAAACGAATTTGATATTCCGGTGGATCCGGCATAAGGTGTTATCCCGAACGGATGAATCGATTTTATTTTTGAAGTGAACATTTATTTGGGCTCACCACGCAAAGATTGTTCGTGGGCTGTGTGTGAATGAATCATCGTGACGCCCGTAAATGAAAGAAATGTCATGTGAAATAAAGAAATGATGAAATCTGATGAACGAGAGAACAATGCAAGAAAGAAACAATCAGCTGCTGTTGTCTGGCTGCTGTCGCCGTGTTTTGACGTGACTCCGTCTCATAAATCGATGAACGCCGGGTGCATCTGTGAAAAAGTGTCCCGTTACGATCACCCGTTACACTCATTGTAAGCTTATACCGCATCTATTTTAACCCTCAACCAAAATATGGGTGGTGTAAGTTTTACGTCGATGTCTGTCTGTCTATCTGTATGTGTGTCTATCTGTCTGTTGTCTGTCTGTGGCAACGTAAAGCTCAAACGGATGGGCCGATTTCAATGTGATTTTTGACGTGATAACGTCTTATAATTCGGTGAAGCCGGCTGCACGCCCGCAAAACATGACGTCATGTAACGTTACCGTTAGTTCGTCCTCCGTGCCATGCGGACGAAGCTGAGCACTAAGGGCGCCACCCGCCGAGTCGAGCGGTATCACTACTCGCGTTATCAGCGTACTGATTTCTTAAGACGTTGTCACGTTTAACTATCGTCAGTAAACCGACTTTACAGACAACCATTTTTATTTGAATGTTAATGTTTGTGCGGTGGTTCGTTGCTATGTTTGGTTAATATCAATTCAAGATGGCCGCCTCCACAAAATGGTGGACAAAATATGTCTTTACAACTTACCTCAATATGGGTGCCAGTGAAAGGGCTTGATTAGTAAAATACTAAATACTATGACAAATTTCAAATCCAAGATGGCTATCACCACAAAATGGCGAATTACATTACTTTTTCACTACTACCTCAATATGGGTATCAAAAGAAAGGGCTTGACTAGTAGAATACTATGCACTATGACAAATTTCAAATCCAAGATAGCTGCCACTACAAAATGGCGAAATACGTTATTCATACAGTCTAACCATTTCCTGTACCTTGATTCACAACGCAATCGAGTTGATCTTGACACGGAATTAAACTTCTCAATCTTTGTCTTATCCGTTTAGAACGATATGTAGATGTGAGAATTGTCATTCCGAATTTCAATCTTTCGGAGTGGGTTGCAATTAGTACGCAGATTTTTTGTCCATAGATTCATGTTCGTGTAATATCGATTGGTGTGATTGACGCATATTTCGACAAATTTCATTCGTTAAACTAATATTTGTAACATTGGAAATAATATGAGTACTGTTTCTAAACGCAATCCGAATGGCTAACATTCGGAATGATAATAATGAACCATTGTTTCTCTCATTCATTCTAAACGGGTATGAGAAAGACCTAGAGGTTTGATTCCGTGTCGAAATTAATCCGACTGGGTTCAGAATCGCTACCCTGGTGTTCACGTATTTTAAATTTCATCATCATCATCATCAGCCGCAAGACGTCCACTGCTGAACAAAGGCCTCCCCCCTAGATTTCCACAACGAACGGTCCCGCGCAACCTGCAACCAGCGGTTTCCAGCGACCTTTGTGAGGTCATCTGTCCATCTAGTGGGAGGCCGTCCAACACTGCGTCTTCCGGTTCGTGGTCGCCACTCGAGAACCTTTCTTCCCCATCGGTTGTCAGTTCTTCGAGCGATGTGGCCTGCCCATTGCCACTTCAGCTTGCTTACTCGTTGAGCTATGTCGGCCACTTTAGTTCTTTTGCGAATATCTTCATTACGGATTCTGTCGCGCAAAGAGACTCCGAGCATAGCTCTCTCCATAGCTCGCTGTGTGACTTTGAGCTTTGTTATGAGGCCCACAGTTAAGGACGACGTCTCAGTTCCATAAGCCATCACTGGCAACACGCACTGGTTAAAGACTTTTGTCTTTAGGCATTGGGGTATTTTGGACTCAAAGATGTGTCGAAGTTTCCCGAACGCTGCCCATCCGAGTTGGATCCTTCGCTGGACCTCTTTGTCGAAGTTGGATCTACCTAATTGGATCTTTTGACCCAGGTAGACGTATTCGTCAACAACTTCGAGTGTGGTATTCCCAACAATAACCGGTACAGGTGAGACATGCACATTTGACATGACCTTCGTCTTGTCCATGTTCATCCTCAAACCAACCTGTTGGGATACTCTACTGAGGTCCCTGAGCATTGCACCGAGGTCCTCCAGCGACTCCGCCACAATGACTATGTCGTCGGCAAACCGAAGGTGAGTGATGCATTCGCCGTTGATATTGATGCCATGTCCGTTCCAGTCCAGTAGCTTGAAAACGTCTTCCAGCGCAGCAGTGAACAGTTTCGGAGATATAACATCTCCCTGTCTCACGCCTTTCTGTAGCTGGATATGTTTTGTGCACTGGTCCTGTAATCGGACAGACATTGTGGCTTTGCTGTAGATACACTTCAACACTTCGATATAGCGATAGTCGATGCGGCATCGCTGGAGAGACTGAAGCACTGCCCAGGTCTCGATGGAATCGAAGGCTTTCTCATAGTCCACATACGCTATACATAGTGGCCGATTATACTCCTCAGTTTTCTGTATAATCTGCCGGAGCGTATGTATGTGGTCTATGGTACTATAGCCTTTTCGGAAACCGGCTTGTTCGGGTGGCTGAAAGTCGTCAAACCTGCGTGCGAGACGATTCGTGATTACCCTCGAAAACAACTTATAAACGTGGCTCAGAAGTGAGATGGGTCTGTAATTCTTCAACAAGGTGTTGTCATCTTTTTTGAAGAAGAGCACCACCACACTTCTGCTCCACGCTTCTGGCGTATTACCGTCAAGTATGACGGAGTCGAACAGCTTCTGGAGGACTTTAAGTACCGGTTTTCCACCCGCTCTCAGAAGCTCAGTCGTAATTCCGTCATCGCCAGGTGCTTTGTTGTTTTTAAGTTGTTTGAGGGCCATCCTAATCTCATACATTTAAAGGAGACGGCCCATTTTCCATGGGCATTTGCCCCACAGAAAAAGTGCAAGAGACTTGACCAAAATTGGATCATTGTATAGGATTTTTAATATATATTGAGGAACCGTTTATGTTTTTATCCTGCATAGCGGGGTTTGAAAGATATCAACTAAAACATTGAAAAAAAATAACTCAAGTAGGTAATCAAGAACGTGATTATGTGCTTACTACTAAAAGAAGGTAGTAAATTCATTACTTTGTGACTTAGGTACTGTGCTCAAAATAATGTCGACTCAACACAGAGAAGGACCGGAGATTCGGCCAAACCACAAAAAAGATACGAAAGTCATTCCATGTGTTGTGTGAGTTTCGAGCGAATTGATTTTCGAACGAATTCTTACTGTACGTAAACTTCAAGTAAACAATAAAAGAGAAAAACATGGCTGACTTTGACTATAATCTGTACACATAGGTACAAATATTAGAATGTTCAAATTGGGTACTGACCCGATGACAAATTACGAACTAAACCTTAACAGGCTTATTTAAATTCACAAAAACTTCGCAAGCGTGTTTTAGCGCCGTACAACGCCATCTAGTTTGGTTTTATGGAACTACAGTACCTTAATACAAAATTACTTAGACATAGTCATTCAGGTACTTTTAAATCACTAATTTGCAATCCCCGCTTGGCAGGTTAGTATTGAATGTATAGTTTGAATTATTTAATTATATGTTATTTTAATTAAATAACTTGTTTAGGTCTCCGGGGCTAATTAAGTACCTAAACTTGAAACGACTTGGGGCAGAAATGAGCCGTCTCCTTTAAAAGCAATATATCGTCGTTGCGCTTGCCAAATTCCATTTGTGCATTTTTTTCATTTTCGTTTTTTCGTACTAATTTTATCTCTGATTTTTTTTCTATGTGTTGATAAAGTCCTTTTTGTGATATTCCTACTAGAAACAATTTTAACAAATTCTTCAAGTGTTTTGACCGTTTGGAAAAAATCGTATGTGCAGAAATGCACATACGGGATTTGTGTTCCGTCTTCATTCGCGCGCCAACTGTGCTAGCAATGTGAGCGTTGTGGTGTGAACCACTACATAAAAACCCTTTTTGGTGGCAAAACGCAATAAAAGTGGTAAGTCTATAGTGAAATCACTCCGTAGTTGTTGTTTCTAGTCTTTTTAATCATGATATCCTCAATTTATTGATAAATAAGTTATTAATTTAAACAAATACATACCTCGGTCATACGTACTAGGTATGTACCTATATTTTTTATAACGTGTTTTTGCGTTAAACTACCTAAAATAACAATAATAACACTGTACCTACATAATTTGTTGATGTACTATATTGATATTATCATACTTAGTACACTATAATATCAAGTGCGATAAATGGGAAAGTTTATTATTAGTGTGGACTGTGTGGGAATATTAATATGTTATTCCTTCACTTTACTTTTTAGAGTTACAAAGTCAACAGACCCAAGACAATGAACTGTTTTGTAGTTGATGTGTGTCTGTACGTTTGTGTGTGAGGGTGTATGTGTGTGTGTGCAGTGGCGTAGCTACCCAGGGGCTAGGTGGGGCAGTGCCCCGGGGCCCTCAAACTCAGGGGGCCCTCAAACCCTTACCAGAAACCAAATACGACAGTCTTCAGTCTTTAAAACCGTTCATGCACCGTGACTATCATACGTTTTATGATAACCTTAATTACAAGCAATAACTTGAAATTTTATTATTTTAAAAAATAAGCGATAATAATTTGCTTGATCTGCAACACAACATTTGTTTTTCAGGTGTTATTGAATCATGTTTGATTTTTATAAAGAAGTTTTTGATTTGTTTTTCTATTAAGTGTACAAGTTTTTAATAACTATAGGTATTTTAAAATGTTATGTTGTGCTAAAGCACTACTATTGCAATCGTAATAATAATAATTTGTGATATTAAAATTATAGCTTAGGATAGTTGTTTAAAAGGGCCATAATTGATCTCATTATGTTTGATAGGTTTTGTAATTGTTAAAAACGACTGATTTATGAGTTACTTTAGATTTACGAGATAGTTTTAGTAGTGCCTAATAACTTTATTCAAATTTGTTATGTAAGAAATCTAAAGAACACATAATACTAAACCTAAAATAACAACATTGTAACATTGCCAAACTCGTCATGTGTAATACTGCACATACTTCATTATTTTGGACTATTCTAAACCAGTTATGTGCTGTTTTTTGCTTAAAAACATTCTTGTTTCTTAAATAATAAATAATACATGATGCAAATTTTGTATTTTTTATATGTCTCAAATAAATGGCTATGATACTGCATTAATACTTTTTAAGTTTTTCTGATTGTTAATTAAATAACACGTTTTTTGTTGTTTCCCAAAACCTTACAAATTTCACATATGGAACTTGTCAGGCGCAGCGACGATATATTAATTATTCGATCAAAATCAAAATTGATATAGTCGTGACTTTTATTTCTATAATCCACCTTTATTTTGCCTGATATCCTTACTTACACTTGACTAACTTACTAACAGTTCGTTTTGAGCCGAAAAACGAAAATTATCCCGATTTGATAAACCAGCTGATAAGTGATCGACGGGAATTCAGCCGGATCCGGCCGGACTGTAAATTACGCCGGATCGCAATCACTAGTGCGATATTACGAGTCAGTTGTCAAAGTCAAATGACTTTGACAACTTTGGCGAGTTGAACTGGGGGCTGTGTATTGGTGATTGGTGATTTTTGTTTCAGACATTATGTCCATTTATATAATACGTCAATGGTAAACAAAACTCAACTAATACAATCCTACTAATATTATAAATGTGAATGTATGGATGTTTGTTGCTCAATCACGTCCTAATGTATGAACGGATCGGGCTGAAATTTGGAACACATATAGATTATAGTCAGGAAGAACACATAGGCTACTTTTTATCCCGGAAACTATCAACTATCAACTCGAGCTAGGAAGAATTCACTCCATTTAACTCATGTCACACCCCGGACACTCGGCCTAAACTCCAGACAAACGGTGAAGTCGACATACCTACACTCACACAACTACGCATATGTCGTTCGAACACATTTACGCATGTGTGCGTGTCATCTAGGGTTACTAAATTATTTTATGGAATCGCTGTGACCCGTGAGTTCACCTGCTGTGGCTTACAATCTTACCTAGTTAGTGTTCGATCTTTAATGTAGGTAGGTAAATATAACTTTCATCAACAATCAGAAGGGAGAAGATTTAAAACAAAATAGGAGATAATAAAGGTACCATGTACGAATTGATTTTTAGTTAAGTACACTTACCCAAAGAGAAAACTTTATTCTGATAATATATTAATTAATCACTCCACATATCGCGTATTTCATTATAGGTAGGCTAGTCACAGAACTTATATAGAATAGCTTAACACAGTTTATAAAAAAGATTCAATCTTTGTAGAAATTCTTATGAAATTAAAAATCTCTTATTCTTGTTTCGTATAATAGACGAAAAATTTGGTAGGTACCATTTTGTTAAATAATACAGCATCATGGTCGTATTCTCATAGAAAATTATCGTCCGATATAATAACCCTTCGTTGAGTCCGCCTCGCGTCCGCGAGGGGGAGGAAGCTTGAAATTGGCGGGGGGTGGGGAGTGTCCGTTCTATCTATATTATCTATTCTATGCTCATGTTTAGGCCAACTCGATTGGACAGATCTCTAACATCAGGAGGTTTATTCCCGTTCGTCCCCACATCGTCGTCCCCACTGGGGACGAGTGGGAATAAAAAAGTTTCGATCGTCCCCAGTGGGAACGAATGGGAAAAAAAAAGTTGCGTTCGTGCCCAGTGGTACCTAACGATTGGAACTTTTTATTTCCCCGTTCGTTCCGCTATTGACCGAGAAACAAAACAAATGGTAATTTCAATAAGAGATTTCACGGATTGTTAAAATGCTTTAATTACGACGTTCTGGACAACACTGATGATGTTTTTGATTGAAAAAAACTAAAAAAAAACTGAGGTAATTAGTCCAGAGGTAATTCGTTTTTTTTTACGTTTGTATTTATTTAATGTTTGCTTAAATTATTGGAATTTGTGACCTGCAGTTTTACCCGCGTAGTTCCCGTTCCTGTTATTTTATAAAAAGTATGTATTCTTCCAGACTAATCTAACTGTATTACAAATTAGCCTGATCCGTTCATACGTTACGACGTGATTGAGCAACAAACATCCATATATCCAACCATAACATCCATACTTTGACATTTATAACATTAGTGGGATTACAATGAATGTTTATATTACACCACAATAAAGTATTAGAACTTACTCCTTTTTTAAATTAATATAATGTTGTGATCATTGCTTTTTGACTCTCGGTCAATAGCGGAACGAATGGGGAAATAAAAAGTTCCAATCGTTAGGTACCACTGGGGACGAACGAAACTTTTTTTTCCCATTCGTTCCCACTGGGGACGAACGCAACTTTTTTTCCCATTCGTTCCCACTGGGGACGATCGAAACATTTTTATTCCCACTCGTCCCCAGTGGGGACGACGATGTGGGGACGAACGGGAATAAACCCATCAGGAGACAAACTTCTTAGCATTTAGCATTCCATGGATTCACCGTGCACGGGTCCATCGTGTGTCGTGTGGCAGAGAGAGAAATCGCAAGTAGACCCCAAGACTTCTGACTTGGGTGTAGGTTTAAAAGGGGCCCCTTTGTGATGTACGTCAACGTCGTCAACACTCACTTTCACTACTCGTATTTCTCTCCCTGCCCAGCTAAATCCGATATGATCCTACTAGTGCAGCTTTAGATACTCATTTTAGTATAGATAAACTTTCTGCACTTCTGGGCAAGCCAAGGTCTTTCAGCAGTCAAGACAAGATAACAGTCAAGTACAAACGTAGTGTTATTGATAAAAATAAAGGATACTTTAGTGGTGTCTAAAATTTTACCTTACAAACAAACCAAAAAAATAAAATGTTTTGTTTCTACAATAAATGTTTTTTGAACCTTGAAACACTGTACCTTGTACCTTGAAACACCTATATTTCCATAGTTAATTTATATTTTTTTTAGACATTCACATTGAGCCCACAGCCCTACAGAATTTATTGTGTTCTCTAGTTATACAGAAGGTCAAAGAAATAAAACCATTACACACTATGTACTGCACTGTCCTTATTTTGTGTTTATATTAATTATCACACTTTGAAGTATTTAACATGTGTTTATATTAATTATATTATCACACTTTGAAGTATTTAACATTGTATTTAGTATCACATCTTATCCTTTGAGTTCAACAGGATTTTTCAGCAATGTTGGATGAAATCTATGAACTTAACTATTGATCATTCAAAATTAAATGTTCTAAACAAAGTATTTGTCACGGAATTTGGTGAACTAAAAACACAAAAACGGTAGTTTTTCCTAATGGGACTTCTAGAAGCTAGCTGTTAATTTGGCGACTGTTCACTGTCAGCTAAGGTCCATTGAGCTAAGGAGCTAAATTTGACCAAATTCCTGATTCTCCAACTTTCTTTTGGTCAGAATTACTATTGTTGGGGATATAGTTCACATCATAGTTGCTGGTTTTCCTATAAAGATTCCACCAACGCCCCATAACACCCACATCAACAATACGAGAAGGAAAGCTGAAGAATGATGGTTTCGTGTAAGAGCAATGTGCTTTATAAAGGTCACATGATTGACTTAAATCTGAAGTATACATGATGGATATTACTCCCAAACTCTTGTAATGTAATAATCCTGCATTGTTATTTATTTCTAGGAATCTGAGATGTTCTATAGATTCCGAGTTTAAGCAGGCGTCGCCGACCATTCCAGCTTCGTTTTCTATTATCTTCAACTCATGTTTGAAGTCCAGTTCATTAGGATTATTCTTTGCTAGAGCAAACGATGACCCAAGAATAGTTAGCCATTTCATTGATTTGTATGGGTCATCCTGTATGTCGACCCTTAAGTCCTGAAGCATTTGACGGTAATCGATGAAAAGGTTTTTCCAGTAGTCTGCCCATTTTTCTATTAAGGTTCCTTTAAATTTCTCCGGGAATTTTATATTTCCAACTCTTGCTACCAAACTAGTGGAAGCTTGTCTAATATTTTGCATTTTGAAAACAGTTATAATGTATCCAACATTGAGCTTATTGGCTTGTATTATCGGTTTTAACTAAATGTATCGTCGATACCAAGAAATATTCACAGAACACAGAAGTCACAAAACAAAAATGTTTTCAGGTTAGTTTTTATTTTGTGACTTTGAGTTTTGATTTGACACTCACGTTGACAAAATTAGAAACTGCTATAGAAAAAGAATTTCGGCTCATTTCTTTTTCTTGTGACTTGCATTCGGTTATATCTCCGTAATTTCGCCAGTTTACGCGGACAAGTTATTTTATAATCTTAAGTACGATCAAGTCCTCAAACTTCGGAGGACGACGACGCAAGGTTTTGCGTGCTTAGTGCTTACAAACTTTTTCACATTTTTTTGCGGGGCGGGGGGGAACGTCTATTTCATACATTTGTAAACTCACACAAGAGCAACAAATCTCTGTTTGACTGTTTGTACACAGTGGATCGAGTCCCACCATTCCGGTGACGAATAGTGACGGATATAAATAAGGATAATAGCCGTAGATTTTTTATAAAGAAATTGGGAATATGGAAAATTTTTCGTTGGACACGCTCCAACATACTTAACACTTTTTCTGTTTTTTTTTTTCAATAAAGAGTGACGAGACGAGCAAGACTTGTGCCTGATGGTAACCAACATGCCTGCCACACTGTAGCATTTCTCATGCAGATCCCAAACAAAAGCATTATATAGCTATAGCTCGCCTACCCTGAAATCTATCCGATTGTCGCATTACAAAACCGAGCGATCGATAAGCTTGATTACAGACGTTTTCTATATGCTTGTTAAAAGTAAGTTCAGTATCTAAACTCACCACTAAGTCGCGAATTTATGTGATTTCTGTGAACTCGTGCTCCAAGCTGATAGCAGATATTCGATAATTGAACTGAATGGGACTCCGAGACCGTGAGTATGAAATAAATTTTAACTAAGATTCATTCATATTTATTATCGTCTCCCCACTTTATCACATTGTCAATGTCCACTTGCAGTGCCTCACAATCTACCGCACTACCGATACCCAAAAATAGTTTCAAATCGTCAGCGAACATGAAACATTCAGCTGTCCTCACGACCCTCGGAAGGTCGTTAATCATAATTATAAATTGAGTAGGTACCAACGTAATGCCTTGACTCACGCCAGAGCAGACTAAATACGGAGCTGAACGAAACCCACATAACTCTACGTACTAAACCCTGCTGGTAAAGTAGCTGACAAAAAAATTTAGTAGCTTTGGCGTAAATCTTACAGCTGCAATCTTGTTTAGCAGGATAGTGTTATCTACGCGATCAAAAGCTTTCTTAAAATCAAAATAAGCAGCATCTACTTGCTTTCGTTGATCCATTTCAGTGACCGCGTAGTCCACAAAGTTTATCAGATCGGTAGCGGTAGACCTAAAACCGTGCCGAAGCTCGCTAAGTTCTCGCTGAGTTGCGCTTTCACTTGGCTCGTAATGTGGTGGTTTATTATTGATTCAAAGACTTTTCCAAAAGTTCAAAGAACAGCTAGGTATAGGCCGATGGTTCTCTACCTTCGATCCGGGACCACCCTTGGGTATCGGTAACACTCGCGAGGTTTTCCACACGCTCGGATACGAGGCCATGGCGAGAGACAAATTATAAATATAAAGGAGCGGTGTCATAAAACTTGAAATACAGTCCTTTAATATAAATGGCGGGACACCGTCGAGCCCTGCCGACAAATAGCTATTACTATGTCGTGGGCTACTACTATACTATGGGCAAATCGTGTCCAGCGCCGCGAGGAGAGACCCGCGAGGTGGCATCCCGTGCCTTTTAGCGGGTAGAATTACAAAATTTCAAAACCGAAACATTGCAGGGTAGCGATTCTGAAACCATTTGGTTGCATCCGGAATCTCATCTCTCGGTCTTTGTCTTATCTGTTTAGCATGACAAAGACAGAGAGATGAGATTCCGTGTCGGATCCAACCGAATGGTTTTAGAATCGCTACCCTGGTCTATACTATTTGAATAACTCCCGATCAAAATCCAAATTAAACCGTTTTTTTTTAATGAAAATGTTTGTATATCTCCGCAATAAACCATGTCGGATAGTTATACCTACGCCCGTTTTGACGGTTGTTTTCTGTTTTCCTTAATAGGAACACTGTTTTCAAAACATTGTCTTAACTTGGTAGGTATACAAGAAATCTACAGCCTCATCTACATCGGAAATCAAAAACAAGTCGTCCCAGACAATATAACATAACTCGGAATACAATGTTGTAAAGTCAGCTTTGCGGAAATTCCAAGCGCATTGAAAAGATTAGAGAGTGTCTCTGTATTTATTATATATTTTTCCATCCTGATCACGTCTCACCAAATTTGTAACGGACTGCCTGGCCTGAGAAAAAGATTTTTATAAGCTGAAGGCTTTAAAGAATATAATATTTATTTATATTGAATACTAGCGGCCCGTTGCGGCTTCGCTCGGACATAACCGAGACACTGTCTGCAGCGCCATCTGCCGGGCTTATTTGTGAATTTAAACCATCTTCGAATACACACACAAAAAAAAAACATTCAAATCGGTCCCGTCGTTTAGGAGTTCACTGTCAAATGATTAAAGTACTAAAATGGCTATGAAAAAACAGGGGTTGGTGATAAAAGGGTAAACATTTAGGGTTGTATGTATTTTTAACGCCACATTATAAAAAAATTAAAACAAAAAAATTTGACCAAAAATTAAAAAAAAATGTTTGGGGTGAACAACCCCTAACACTTAGGGGTATGAAAAATAGCTAGTAGCCGATTCTCAGACCTGTTGAATATGCATATAAAATTTGGTTAATATCAGTAAAGCCGTTTCGGAGGAGTAAGGAAACAAACACTGTGACACGAGAATTTGATATATAAGAAGAAGATATTTAAAAAGTTAATTAAAGAGCTGAATTTAAAGAAGATAATTATATTGTTAGACTAGCAGTGTCCCGCGGTTTTACCCGCGTACTTCCCGTTCCCGTCGTTCCCGTTATTTCCCCGGGATAAAAATGTGCCTATGTGTTCTTCCAGACTATGATCTAACTGTATTCCTTTCAGCCTGATCCGTTTATACGTTACGGCGTGATTGAGCAACAAACATCCAAATATCCACACTTTGACATTTATAATAAACTAGCAGCGCCCCGTAGTTCCCGTTGTTTTTCGGGATAAAAAGTAGCCTATGTGTTCTTCCAGACTATAATCTATCTGTGTTCCAAATTTCAGCCCGATCCGTTCATACGTTAGGACGTGATTGAGCAACAAACATCCAAACATCCATACATTCACATTTATAATATTAGCAAGACTAGCAGCGGCCCGCGGTGTTACCCGCGTAGTTCCCGTTGCCGTTGTTCCCGTTGTTTTTTTTTCGGGATAAAAAGTAGCCTATGTGTTCTTCCAGACTATAATCTATCTGTGTATCTAATTTCAGCCCGATCCGTTCTTACGTTAGGACGTGATTGAGCAACAAACATCCAAATATCCAAACATCCATACTCGTACATTGACATTTATAATATTAGTAGGATTATAATATTAGTAGGACTAGCAGCGCAAGCAGCAACATTTATAATATTATAGCAGGATATACTAGCAGTGCCTCGCGGTTTTACCCGCGTAGTTCCCGTCGTTCCCTGTATTTTCTCGGGATAAAAAATAGCCCATGTGTTCTTCCAGACTCTAATCCAACTTTTCAGCATGATCCGGTTATACGTTACGGCGTGATTGAGCAACAAACATCCAAACATCCATACTTTGACATATACAATATTAGTGGGATTGGCCAGATTGTTTTTTTTTTTTTTTTATAAATAGTGACGAGACGAGGTGGACATGTGCCTGATGGTAAGCAACATGCCTGCCACATAACAGCACAGTGACATGCAGCTATTGGAACATGAAGAGTCCAATCATTACCTCGCACTGCACTGCGCTCATCTTCTTATATGAACCTGAAAAAAAGGTGATAATTCAATCTGCAAAGAGAGTACAAGGACATGGAGTATAGTTATTTGAATATTATAGATCAAATTCACAAAACAAGAGGTTTGAGATTAATAGGCATCTGAAAATGAAAATCACCGTTTACCATAAATACAAAATGGTTAGATTTAACTATCCTGCCCGCATATAGAAGTAAATAAAGCAAACTTCTTTCTACTACAAATGAAAAGTATGTAAGTATGTGAATTTTAGTTTTGTTTTTTTTTTATTTGGTTATTTTTGGGTTAAACCGCATTAGTCGGACTCCTCGAGGATGCATCACAAAAAATGACACTATTTTGTAATCTTAGCCGCAAAGAGAGAGACGTACTTTTTTTTTTCTTTATTCAGAGAGACGTACCTACTTCTTAGCACTTCATGGATTCACCGTGCGGGGCACAGGTGTCCATCGTGCGACAGAGAGAGAAATCCCGAGTAGACCCCGAAGACTTGTGACTTGGGCGTAGGTTTTAGGGATCCCTTTGTGAAGTATTTCCACACTCACCTTCACTACTCGCAGTTCTCTCCCTGGTCAGCCAAATGTGATAAGAACCCACCAGTGGAGCTTTAGATATTCGTTCTAGTATAGAACTTACTGCACTTCTGGACAAGCCAAGGTTCTTCAGCAGGTTATAGAGGTTTTGCTGGTACACCTCTCACTCCTACTTCTACCGCGTATAAATTATTTACATAGCCGTTTTTGTTAATGTGTTTATAAGGTCGTAAACCTTCCACCAAAAACATTCTGTAAAAAACTAGCCAAGTCTCGATGAAGCTGCATATTTATCTCTAAAAAGTAATGAAATCTAGACAAAGCCGTGCCAAGTCTAAGGTTCCTTACTGCGATTTCTTTATTATTATAGTTAATGTTGTGTGAATTGGCCGTTGAAGGGTACACAAGGGTACAAAACCAGGTGCTCCATGACACCATTGCACCAATCTGTCGCCAGAACCGCTACCATTGACGCTGGAAAATGGCCACTTGGAAAACGTTGATTCAATAACCAGTCAATTGTTTTTGTTTTACTATTTAACTAAATTGTGTGTATCCTATAAATATGGTGTGAACAATAAAGAATTTCAATAATACTTATGTGTAGGCGAGCCGGAAACAAACAGTTTAAAAAAATATTTCCAGTCTAGACGGACTTCTATTCATTGATAGAAGTCTGTCTGTACAGCAGACGACCGTCTGTACCGTCTGCAGAAGTCATTCTGCATTCGATGCTGAATGCAGGTGCTTGCTGTTGATTAACAACAGCCTATTAAGAGACACTAGCGTCCAATTACCAATACCAACCAGTATAGGGTATTATCTCGCTTAACAAACATAAGTAGTTACAACAGATACAACATAACGTGTAAACAAAATTGACTTGTACCCACTAACGGGCTAACGTATAAAGAATGTTCAACGGCCAAGTCACACAACAATAACTATAATAATAAAGAAATCGCAGTAAGGAACCTTAGACTTGTCACGGCTTTGTCTAGATTTCATTACTTTTTAGAGATAAATATGCAGCTTCATCGAGACTTGGCTAGTTTTTTACAGAATGTTTTTGGTGGGATTTCACTTCTTTTTGTAGAAACGTGGACTTATTGATTTATTATATTAGATGTATTATTTGACACATATTCTTTTTTCCGGTTCTGATTCTTGTACAGTAGCAATTACAGTAGCAACAGTTTTTCGTATTGCCCATTCGCGTTCATTATTTATGTAAGTGGACTCTCCAGAATAGGCAAAGAACTTTAGAAGATTGGAAGAAGACTGCAAATAAATAAAAGCCAGTCTAGCTTTATCCAGAGTTTTCCTTTAATTTGATATATATACATAAATGCGTATTAAAATTTTGATTCTGACCATACATTATATTGTTATCCTAACTTTACAAATCTTTCTTTTCTTTTTTTCCGGTTCTGATTCTTGTACAGTAGCAACAGTTTTTCATATTGCCCATTCGCGTTCATTATTTAAGTAAACTCTCCATAATAGGCAAAGAACTTTAGAAGATTGGAAGAAGCTTGCAAATAAATAAAGGCCAGTCTAGCCTTATCCAGAGTTTTACTTTAATTTTATTTATATGCGTATTAAAAGCAGAAAGGGAGGCATTCGCCCAGTAGTGGGAAGCAATAGGCTAGATTAAATTAGAAGATGTGTCCCACTACGCTGGATTTTTGCAATGACAGTCGATTTTTTATGTACCAATAGTAGAATGGGGCATTACTATATCTCTTATACAGCTGAGACAAGCTGAGGGTTCTTCATCAGATACTTCAGACCTTCGATTTTTGACATCAAATGAAGAGACAAACAAAGTTGAATATTTTTTGTAAAGGCGTGTTTTCAAATAACCAGGTATACCACCAGGTACTCCAGATTTTCGATATTCCTAGTTTTTATAGTTTTCCCTTTATGTGGTCATTAAACCCTAAGTCTGTACCAAATTTCAGCTCTCCCAGTTTATGGGAAGTACTGGTTCTATTTTGATGATCATGAGTGAGTGAATGAGTGTCGTAAATGCGAAACTTTGCGTTCGCTTAACTTCGGAACTAAATGACGTACAGACTTGAAATTTTGGATTTTAAGTACGTGATTATAGCTTACTAGATGACAAAAATTTCAGCGTTCTGGTTTTATCCAAAGGTTCTCAAATAGGGGCCTGAAAATGCGACGAAATGGTTCCAGTAAAGGATGGTACGGCAGTGTTTGCTTCGCGCTCGACTTGGCGGGGGCACTACCGTGCCCCCAGATTTTGTTACTTCGTGTATTCTATAGAGATTATAGACTAAATATATGATTACTTAGACAGTAAGAAAATCAGGATTTTGCCCTGAAAGTCCGGAAGAAAAGTCTCTGTGTCAGATTCTTGTTCGATATAAGTAACAAATATCCGACGAGCACAGCACTGCGTCGCTCATGGACTAATTTCCAAGCTTTGCAGATCAAAAATTCTCATTCCATTAGAGCCGAAGAACTAAGAGTTTATAAACGCGTCTGGACTCGAACCAGCAGGTCTACTACGAGAACAAACTCCGAATGATCGGACCCGACCGACAGCTGAATCGGATCTGTAGCCTACCACGAAAAACAGTCGGACCGATACATCTCGGTCGGAAGTTATTGACTTAGGTCGGATGAGGGTCGGATCGAACGAAACGGCCGATTCGTTCAACCGACCGATTGTCTATCGAGGTAGGAAACGTCCATAAGTTCGGCCGATATATCGTTTATCGGACTTCGTAGTAGACTTGCAGAACTCTGTAGTTTCGACTCAATCGTCTCAAGATTCCCGAGTCAAAATAGGTACGCTACAAAATAAATGCAATTATTATGTACAACAATAAAACTTATATCTGAAGGTAAAATACCTTTTCCTATCATTGTGCTTTTTCACAATTTTCTTTTATACCTCCATGATCCTCTTGTAGCACAATCAAGCAAATAAGCTTTTGTAGCAAATAGTTCCCATAGAATATTTCTATAGGTGTAGGTATTACCTATATAATTTTTATAAATTAAAAAAGAAAGTTTTTTTTTCAAGAACATGAAATATAGTTTTTTCTTCCGTCAAACAAAAAAAGAACTCTAAACATGCCAATATTTAAAACTGAAAATTTTGAAAGAAGGTTATGCTTTTTTTCTGAACGAGGTCCTAACTGGCCCGTTACAGCATGTGAGTAACTATCTCCGGAGCAGCCGGCGCACGCAGCAACCGGCCACGCGGCGCAAAGAGTAAGTAATCACTACGTTATATGACGTGGCGGGGCGCGCGCGCGCGCGCCTTATGTTTACACAAGGTGGTAATCGATCTCACGACCAGATTTTCTCAGATTTTCAGGTAGACTTACTAAACCACGTCGTGGCTTAGTTGGTAGTCAAATAAAATATTGATGTACTTATAAGTTCGATGATACTCTCCTAGCTAGTTCGATTTTGCTTAAAGGTATCAGTATCAGTTGAATGCTTTTTAGCCTAAGCATGTCAGGTTAGATTCTTTTGGTTCCTGCGCCTCAGCGCTAACCCCATTGTCAGAGAGATAGTGGAGGCCTTCGAAACCAGATACTGTTAGTCTGGTTCTGGATAGCGATTCTGGAACCATTCGGTTGCATCCGACACGGAATCTCATCTCTCGGTCTCTGTCATGCTTATCAGATAAGACAAAGACCGAGAGATGAGATTCCGTGTCGGATGCAACCGAATGGTTTCAGAATCGCTACCCTGATATTAATAAATACCTAACGAGTAATTTTTGGCAACAATTTCTGAAGTGAAAACTACTTCTGTTGCTGTAAATTGCTGTAAATTGACCTCAAGCTTCACCCTCGAGAATAAATAAATAAATAAATATTGGTGGACAATTCACACACAACACCATCTGACCCCAAACTAAGCAAAGCTTGTGTGATGGCGGCCAGATAGCTGATATAATACTTATATAGTTTTTAAATACCTACATAGGTACTTATTATACATATAAACACCCAGACACAGAATGAATGAAAGAAATCTTCGGGCAGTAATCTCGGGATCATGGCCTTGGCCATCTAATTGACACGAAGAAGAAGAAGATTGGATTACCATCTAGAAATATGTCAGCATTTCTAGATGGTAATGTTCATGGCCACGCCTTCCGGTTTCACCCGCGTAGTTTCCAAAGTAGGTAAGCTATGTAATTCTGAGTTACAAGTTTTCACTTCTATCGGCAGTTCCTACGACTACCGATTTTTTTTTCATGTCTGAAAATGCGATATTAATAACCTTGTGACGTAAGAACCATGTATGCATATTTTATCTAAAGCAATAGAATGCACGTGGATTAGATTAGAAAAAAACATGTTTTGCTGTCTTTATTTAAATCGGTACTATAATCCCGGCCCTAGATTCGGTAATATCCATTTGGGTTGCTTTAGTTATCTATGTCACATACGATTCGTAGGTAAGTAATTATTTTTATCCTTTTCGCGTAGGCATTGAACCTACTCCCTTAGCTTCTCTTTTCATACGTGGCTCAAGAAACTTGTCGGGTACAGGTTCCGGCGACTCAGGTGGCAACGGGAGATCGTCGGGTTGTGCATTTCTGGCCACCTGAAAGCGACAAAAACTAATATTAGCAAATAGTTACTATGCCGCAAACTCCAAGTTTTAAAGTGAAAAAAACTTCTTTAGTGGCTTGAAGACTTTTTGGTAGGGTGAAACCTTATGAGTCGCACCGACATGCTTATATATGAGATTCCGTGCCGAATCAATATTTTATAATCCGACTGGATCGAATCGCAAATGTTGAAGGCTGAAGAGAACTAATGTTATTAAGTGCACTTTTCTTAGGTAGACAGGTAGGTGCCGCAGTTGTATCTTATACACATATCGCTAAATACAAACAAACATCCTACTAATATTATAAATGTCAATGTATGGATGTTTGGATGTTAGTTGCTCAATCACGTCCTAACGTATGAACGGATAGGGCTGAAATTTGGAACACAGATAGATTATAGTCTGGAATAACACTTTTTATCCCGAAAAAACAACGGGAACAACGAGAACGGGAACTGCGCGGGTCACACCACAGCGGGGCGCTGCTAGTACAGACATATATGGCTAAATTCTCTAAGATCTTACCAAATAAAATCCCTAACTGATCTACATATGTTGGTTAATTTGTATAGTTACTTACCCTGTTAAAAAATGTAAGAGTTTCTAGACTACCCTCGAAAGTTTGATACGGTGTTCGTTGTGGGATATTTAAACTGTACCCCATGTCAAATGACATAATGAAGTATAAACACAAAATTCCAAACAAACAAGGTAATTGTTTCATCTTCGCTGTGATAACTGGAGAAAATCTAGGATCCCAGCCAATATATATCATTGATGTTGCGTGTAGACTGTTGTAGATAAGAGGAATTTTTTAACTCAGTGCAACAACTTCCTGTAAGATGCATGCAGCAGATTGTAAAAACATAAAAATGCACAGTTTAATTTGCACCATGACAACGTAAGCACTATTCTATGCTCAGACGTCAGGGCATAAGTACATTTAAAATTACCGACAGATACCTAAGTAATTTTATTATGTTTTTGTTTTACACTACCTACTATGATTAGTCTTCATACGTCATTCGTACGTACGTGGAATTTCATCACTGTACTAGCATAGTTATTTCTTGAATGTTAGTGAAGTTTTAGTGTCTCGTATCTGGAGTTCTAGAGTCAAGTTCTTTTGACCAGCTTTGGTACGATAGCCCTTTCAGCAATCAGATCAAATAGCTTTACTGGTATAGTGTCAATGCCGGAGTCTGATAATAAGGATCGGTATTATTTGCAACGCCTCTTTTACTACCGACACGGCGACTTTATTACCTATTAAAATTTTAGGATATATTGATCTAGTGTCGGATGACTGTTGTTTAAATAATGGAGCCTTTTCAGGACTGCAGGCGTCTGAGGCGGTTTCCTATTTCAACATTCAATATTTATATTATATTTTATTTTGTTAGAGAAATTTACATCTGGAAAACGCCTCACTGTTAGTAGCAGATATCAGATTATTATTGAAGTTCGGGTCACGCCACAGTGCTGGAAACCTCATAATATGAAATAGGCTCGGGTACTAACGGAAGACCCGTCAACCTCACTAGCGGGATAGATTACCTCGCTCCATAGGTATCTATCATCAGATACTTTGACGTAGAAATAATCGTTTCAATATGATATCACTACCACTGAAGTAAACCTGTAATAGTAGATTATGCTATAAGTGTATAATGTGGCTGATTACCGCTTGACGAGGGTGTTAAGATTACCGAGGACAGTAATCACCAATACACACGTATATAATAAGACGTTCTTCAACACACTTATCAATGAAATAACATTAAAAGAAAAACATTTCAACAATAACATGTACCTTCGAATGGAAAATTAATAAAGTCGCACAAATTAATTTAGTGGTATGACTATAAACAGCCCACTAATTGTTCCCACTGCTGGGACTCGGGGCCTTGATCTCTCGCAAGGAAAGATTCAAGGATACACCACGCTGGCCCAGTGTGGGTTGGTGGATGACACATGACTTGGAAAGATTCCAGGTACATGGTTTACTCGCTATGTTTTCTTTTGCAGTTTTAAGTAAGCGGCATTACGCACATGACTTCGAAAATACAGTGGTGCCCGTGGGATTTGAACCCGTCGGCCCCGGGTCGGCAGTCGTCGTTCTCCTAACTATCCAGCCTCCAGCCGTAACTTCCGCCGACATAGACATATCGTGTATTTTGCAGTTCTTACCTACAGTTCACTACCTGAGACCACCTGGGTGAACCATGGAATGTTTTTTTTCACCACTCATATAAAAGTTCAAAACCCTTAACTTGATATTGGTGAAGGTACACCTAAGAAAATACAGATCAATTCCAGAGAAATTACAGGGCTTATAGGTATAACAACTTAGATCTCTGGGTGGCGAGCGAAGTACAGTGCTAGGTATAATGATTTGGATTCTTCATGGCCCAATAGCTGCGTGTCACTGTGCTGTTATGTGCCGGGCATGTTGCTTACCATCAGGTACTTGTCCTGCTCGTATTGTCACTCTTTATTTATTAAAAAATATGTACCGGTCCGATTACTCATACTCATACTTTTTAGGGTTCCGTACCCAAAGGGTAAAAACGGAACCCTATTACCGAGACTTAGCTGTTCGTCCGTCCGTCCGTCTGTCACCAGCAGGGCTGGCATGATTAAAACAAGTTGTTTTAAAACACTTGTTTAAAACAGCTTGAATTTAAACAGTGTTTTTAATCACATAATAAAAACAAAGATTACAACAAGTATTAAACTGTGTTTAAAACATAAAGAAATAAAGTGGTCAAGTGCGAGTTGGACTCGCCCATGAAGGGTTCCGTTGCAGCAAGTAACATAATATACATAGTACACATAGTTCTTGTAGTTCCTTGTAACTTTGATCGAAGTTTCAATAATAGTGTATTTATGACGTACTAAAAAAAAACTAATCAGATCGAGTTCAAACTAATTTTCGTTGGTAGTTTACATGGTAATGTACATCGTATATTTTTTTTAGATTTTTCATTCTCTTACTTTAGAAGTTAGAGGGGGGGGGGACACACATTTTACCACTTTGGAAGTGTCTCTTGCGCAAGTTATTCAGTGTAGACGAAAATGATTTTAGAAACCTCAACCTCATTTTTGAAGACCTATCGATAAACACCCCACATGTGTAGGTATGATGAAAAAAAATTTTTATGAGTTTCAGTTCTCAGTATGGGAGGCAACCCTAATTTTTCTTTTTTTTTAATTTTTTTATTCAAATCTTAATGCGGTTCACAGAATACATATACCTACGAAGTTTCAACAGTGTAGTTTTCATAGTTTCGGCAAAAAGTGGCTGTGACATACGGACGGACAGACAGACAGACAGACAGACAGACATGACGAATCTATAAGGGTTCCGTTTTTACGTTTTACGGAACCCTAAAAAACAATGTATAAAACTACTTTTTGAATGAAAATAAATTAATATTTAGGGCTCGAAATAGATTGACATAAAACCAGTTGAGTCTATGCTATTTATTTTATTTTTCTGTACCTCAAGAACAGTTGAAATTTTCACAGACGATGTATTTCTATTGCCGCCATAACAGCAAATACTAAAAATGAAATAAAATATTTAAGGGGGGCTCCCATACAACATACTTGATTTTTTTACCGTTTCTTGCCAAGAAAACTAGTAAATATAGAACGCGCTATCGAAGTTGCACGGTAGTTCACCACCTCGTTTAGACAATGTACTTGAACTTGATGGCTAGTGGCTAGTCACATATAGAAGAAAGTACGATATACAATACTAAGGATACACCATTCTGCCACCAGATGGCACGCCGGTAGATTCCTTAGATCCTTAGTAACAGAGTGAAACTATATGGATGAAAGCCTAGCTGTAGAAACTGCGATGGTCTATGTATACGGAATTCGAATTAATTAAGGGGGCTCCTATACAATAAAAGAGGATTTTGCCGTGTATTTGCTAATGGTACGGAACTCTTCGTGCGCGAGTCCGACTCGCACTTGGCCGTTTTTATTTATTGATAACGAGTAGTTACATGTCATATTAAAGGATATCAAAACATAATTACAATTCCAAATCAATAATAAATACAAGTTACATAGGTACATGTCAATTCAGTAAGATTATACAAATAACATTTCAATTAAATTAAGGTACAAAATTACATGTCAATTAAATTATGTTACAATTAAAATCGAAAATTACATGTCAATTAAACTACATTACACTTAAAATTAATGTGCACAGGGTACAATTAACAAATACTTGAATATTACATAAGTACACATTTATATTATCCGGATATCATTTCGCCAATGCTGTAGAAACTTTTTTCCACAAGCCACTTTTTCATTCACATCTTATAAGATTCTCGAGATGGAGCATCTTTTATCTCGTCCGGAATGCAAGGCGACGAGTGGGCGCCCACAGCACGCGCGCATTCACGTGGTGCGCTGGCGCGGGTTCTCGCCCAGGTGGTCCCAGGCTCCTAGGCGTACAGCGCCGCCTGCAGGATCAACATGCACGGCACGGTCGCTAACTCGCTATCAATATGCGCATCTCACGGAACAGGGGCAGCGCCGATTGGTCTTCCCGCACTCTCGCTATGGCTCGCGGCTCGCAATGGTCTTTTTTGAAAAGCGCGCTGCCAATCCGCAGAGCACCCCCAGAACTCTATGCCATACTGATTACTGAGACTTCGCTGTCCGTCGGTTCGCCTGTCCGTCTGTCACCAGACTGTATCTCAAGAACGGTGATAGCTAGACAGTTGTAATTTTCAGAGATGATGTAATTATATTGCCGCTCCAAAAACAAATACTAAAAACAACATAAAAAAAATATTTAAGGGGGCTCCCATAGAACAAATTTGATTTTTTTACCGTTTCTTGCTCGATACTAATAATTGAGACAGGTAGACGCTTTAACTGTTCACACAATATTTCGTTTTATGTTTTCTTTAAATAATTAAATAAAATTAATGATTAAGGAAACTCCCATACAATAAAAGAACTTTATTTGGCAATGGTACGGAATCCTTCGTGCGCGAGTCCCACTCACACTTGGCCGGTTAATACCTAATTTAGAATTGATTTCACGTACCTAGGTTACTTACCAACGTTATTTTATTCGCTACAAAATTCAGTAGGTAAAGTATAATAGCATTCAGTAACCTAACATACTAAATTCAGAAGCAAGGATTGCATCCACAAACACCACCCGCTAAATCTTTAAAGGTAGTTCGACTTTGGTTGATAACATTACATTACATGTATTCCTGTTTCTAAGACATTACACATTTTCTAATAAATCTCAGATCGTGTTTCGTACCATGAGCTCCCATCTGTAGTTAATGTGAAAAAACATTAGAAAGGTACTGTCATATTATTACCTGACGATAGATGACTAATGGCGGATTTAAGTGCGGTGTGTGTACCAGGGATGAGCTTCGACTCTCTCGACTCGAAATTTTTAAAACGGAGGTTACAATCGGATGTTAGGTGTATAAATATTGCAGATAATCACTTATAGTAAATGGAAATACAAAATCCCAACTTCCTAAATCAATTGCTCGTCAATGTTTATCGTGCCCAATCATGAAAATCATGTCAAGTTTCATTTGAATTGAATCAGTAGTTTCGGCGTGATGAGAGTTCCCTATACAGAAAGACAGACAGACAGACAGACATGAAAGAAAAAAAATACAGTTTCGCCGTCAGTATCGACTATGGATTGCCCCCAAAATTTTTTTTTCAAAATATCTTCAACTAGCGGCCCATTCCGGCTGCGCTCGGATATTGTCATTTAAAGACTATTAATCGAAACAAAAACTATCCTATCTCTCAAGTTGGACCAGACTGCTCACGGTGTGCTAATTTAATTTAAAATCGGTTAAGTAGTTTAGGAATCCATCCCGGACAAACATCGTGACAGGAGATTTATATATATTAAGATTTATTTTGATGAGGATTAATACCAAGGTACAAATGAAGAGCCTTTTCAAGAGGCGGCATATATAAATTAATATTTTAGAATAAAAAACTGCTTACTGTGACATAACTATAATATTTAGACATATGCTGTCGCCACACTTTTTGTAGATAATAATGAGTTCTGCAAAGTTGTAGTAAATGATTTTGTTCTATCATCAATAGTTTTCGCAGCGCACGCGACGTAAGGAATTTTTCAGGTCATTTTTTTACACCTTATGTTACATTATTGGAGTTTTAGTAAGAATCCCTAAATTTTTTTTAAATATAATATAGCCTATGTTACTCGGGAATAATGTAGATTTCCAAAGGTGAAAGAATTTTTGAAATCGGTCCAGTAGTTTCGGAGCCTATTCATTACAAACAAACAAACAAACAAACAAACAAATCTTTCCTCTTTATAATATTAGTATAGAAGTATAGATATAGATGTACAGATTTCGACCCGCTACAGTTTTATTATAAGTATAGATAGATAACTAAATACCTTCATTTTGTGATATTGTTATCTTTTTTGTTAATATCAGTATCGACTATGGAGTGCCATCAAATTTTTTTTTTTCAAAATATCTTCAATGTACAGAATTTGACCCGCTACATTTTTATGACTGTAGCTATTTTGTGAATGAGTTGTTGCGAGGCACAGCTACTATAGAAAAAAATGTAAATCAGTTGGATATTTGGTTTAAATATCTAACAGGGAAACTGTTTGAAAAAGGTCATGCATTTTAAAACATAATACAGTAATAAAAAGTGTTACATTTTTGACGTGATAACGTCTTATAATTCGATGAAGCCGGCTGCACGCCCGCAAAACATGACGTCATGTAACGTTACCAACGGTAACGACCGACGGTCGTTACCTTGTTACAGTTGTATTAATTATTTCGACCAGTAGTTCAAGCGAGGATGTAGCTCAGTGGTAGAGCGTTCGCTTTGCATGTGAAATGCCCCGGGTTCGATCCCCGGCATCGAAAAGCTTTTTTGCATTGTTTTGATTGAAAATGACTAAATTCTACTGATTACTTTTTACATACAAATCTATTAAACAAATTAAATTAAAATTTTCTTTTTGCATTGTTTTGATTGAAAATGACTAAATTCTACTGATTACTTTTTGTAAAGCAAAACAATTTTAAATACAGGACAATTTGACAACGACTATCAATAAAAGCGGAATAAAAGACGGCTCCGATGTCTAAAACACGGCGTAACTTGGTAAGGTGGGGAAAAGCCTCTGAAAAATGTTGCTATACTTGTAGTGAGGCGATATGTACAGCAAGGCACATATTGGTGGGATGCAAGGTGCTCCTTAATAGGGGTCATTACTCACAGCGCCATGACAGAGTACTTGAAATCATACGTGAAGCCGTAAGCCTTTCGGTAGCTAGAGCCCAAAAGGGATTGACGATAAACAAAAGACAAATTAACTTTGTAAAAGAGGGCTCGACTTCAAACTCCAAGAACAAGCCTTACTCCATCCTGGGTTCAGCACCTGATTGGACTATTTTAATGGACACGTATGAAAAGCACTACAAAATCCCAGAGGATGTGGGTGTTTCGTCATCCAGACCGGACATTTTCCTTTTTTCTAGGGCTACGAAACGCATAGTCCTGGTAGAACTTACCGTACCGTGGGAAACTAATATACCTAAAGACCACGCGATGAAACTAAATAAGTATTACGACCTACAAAATAAATTAACAAAAAATGGCTATGTAGTTAATTTATACGCTGTAGAAGTAGGAGCGAGAGGTATACCAGCAAAATCTCTCTATAACCTGCTTAAAGACCTTGGGTTGTCCAGAAGTGCAGTAAGTTCTATACTAGAACGAGTATCTAAAGCTGCACTAGTAGGATCATATCGGATTTGGCTGGGCAGGGAGAGAAATACGAGTAGTGAAGGTGAGTGTTGACGTACGTCAATATAAGGGGCCCCTTTTAAACCTACAGCCCGAGTCACAAGTCTTGGGATCTATTCGAGATTTCTCTCTCTGCCACACGATGGACCCGGCACCCGCACGGTGAATCCATGGAATGCTAAGAAGTTCGTCTCTCTGATCGCGTTGTCTAACAAATATCTGAAAAAAAAACAACAGTTAATTATTTTAGTATGTATTAATTTGTTTTAAACATCAATTGAAGATATGAGTGATTTAAAAAATATTGTTTAAGCGCTATCTATACTGTATCGGCCGTAACAACATTGTATGAAACTTCCATCGCATGTTGCGTTGATTGCCGGCGAATAGGAGCTATTTTTGACACACAGGAAAGTGTCTATTAGCTAGGAAATATACGTATATTATATTTTAAATGCATTGAAATGGAAGACAGTTTAAAAATTTATATGAAATTATATGATTAGAATTTGTACTCAGAACATTTTATTTTCAAATATGATAATGCCATCTAGCGGCAGTAGTTTACCAGCTACTTGCCGCTAGATGACATCATATTATAGAGTCCGCGCCACCACTCATGACCGTTGGCGAAAAGAGCCACTGTCGTATTCTACAATGACAGATGAAACCTATGATATTATAATGGCTTTGTTCAATAATTTCGCCATAGGACTTCAGTGATAGCGCGGAGCTTACTTCCGTTGTTCTAATGCGATAGATGGCAGATGCAGATTATGAATTGTATTACCAGATTTTTTTTATTCGGTTGAAATGATAGATGATTGATCATGAAAATAATAAAACAAAAACATTATGATTTCACTGAATATGAAATCAAGTGCAGTGAAAAGTGAAGCAACGATAATTACAGCGATAAAGGTAATGATTCTGTCGATATTAATTATATATTCAGTGATATATTGTCGAATATTCGTGCTTTCATCATTAAAATGAATAGCATCGGTCCGCTAGTGCAGCGATTGTAGGTTATGCTATAATTGACAAAATTAAAACAATAAGTTAACAGAACTATTTCACGATGAGTAAAAAATCGATGGCTTTACTATTCAATCGAAATAATTATCGAGCGTAACTATGATTTAATAGTAGATTATTCATTACTATTTACTCCTGAGGTGAATACTCTACTTTTCATATCGTGTGCGAGACAATTCACTTTTCTTGTTGTTTTCTATTGATCAAAATCGTCATAAGCTTTTAAGTATTTATCATTAGATATTTCCGGAAGTAGATTATTAATAATCCATAAAGCGTCCAATTTGATGAACTCCGGCGTAGAATAGATAATATAGATAGAATGGACACTCCCAACACCCCGCCAATTTCAAGCTTCCTCCCCCTCAAGTACGCAAGAAGAACTCAACGAAGGGTTGTATCGGACGATATTTTAAGTGGGGATGTAGCTCAGTGGTTTGTCTGTAACGCATGTTTGTTACAGTTGTATTAATTATTTCGACCAGTAGTTCAAGCGGGGATGTAGCTCAGTGGTAGAGCGTTCGCTTTGCATGTGAAATGCTTCGGGTTCGATCCCCGGCATCTAAAAGCTTTTTTGCATTGTTTTTTGCATTGTTTTGATTGAAAATGACTAAATTCTACTGATTACTTTTTACATACAAATCTATTAAACAAATGAAATTAAAATTTTCTTTTGAAAAATGCTACCATTCCATCAGTATTTTCTTAAGACGTTGTCACGTTCTATCGTCAGTAAACCGACTTTACAGACAAACATTTTTTTTATTTGAATTTGGTTACCGTAGTTGGGTTACAAAGTGGTTATATTCAGTGCAGTTATAAGATACCCTTATGGTTGAAATTAGAAAGATTTTATTCACATGATGCCGAGCTACATACAGAATTGCTATTAAGCCTATCGAAGAATAGTATTGGTGACGGATAGCCCTTAACAATGTGTATGACAAATTAATTTATTAAACCTTGAATACGATAAGTGGGCTTGGAGATATAATTGAAAGTCAAACCCAATCGAGCAGTGCAATGGATCACGGATGTTGTCAGGTATTATGATTGATGTAGGTAATTGTTGCTGATGAGTTAACATTTGAATAACGTAGTGAAGTGCAATGGCTTCGATCCATTGACAAAGTAAGCTTTAGTGTGAAACCGTAATACCTTGGGCATAAACTGACGTACCTAGTGTCGGCCTAAGAGTGCGACTGCTAGAGAAAGCATAAAGAGTGAAAATAATGCCGCGTATCTAGTTATCAGGCGGTCGGCAGCTAGGGAAAGGTTTACGTTTGAGATTTATGGAGAATGTGGTAATGTAGTGACGTACCTTGAGTTGCGACAATACAGCAGCGCAACTGCTTGGGAAAGTTACTCACCTTAAGTAGATATTACTGGAAGAGTAAAATTTAAAATTAACTTTGATAAAATGAATAAATTGTGCATTGGGCTCGCAGCAACTACACCAGACTGTGACACTGCCAAGGTTGGCAGCGTGCGCAGGAGGGCCGTGTAGTATATTTCACTTTAGTATTATATTTAATACTGGGATTTGAGTCTAAATATGTGTCATATAAAAGAACAAGTATTTGGAATTAAAGAAATGGGTATGACTGATAAAATTTAGTGTAGAGGGCGCCGGTGGGATACCATTCACTATTACCCGCCATCTCAAAAGAGTTTTAGAAGGGTTAGTGTTATAAGTAGATGGCGCTAAGCCGTTGAAGAGCATTCTTTTTTGAAATTTTATATGAGAAAGATCGAACAGTTGTCAATATAAATTCTTACAGTTATTTAATTGGTTTACTTTTACTCAGTTGATAACAAATATGTAGGACATTTTGCTTATAGGTCCTTCTGATACATAAACGACCTTAGCTATGGGTTAGCTCGATTTTTTTTTCAGGTAAGTATCAGTCGTATGTTACTTAAATAGCGTAAGGAGGTACCTATGTTAAGTTGTAAGTTAGATTTATGCTTTGGGTCCTGTGCCTCCGCGTTAACCCAAAAGTCCGTTAGGTAGTAGAGTCAGCATGCGAAACATAATTACACCAAAAAGATTTGAAGGATGGTTTTTTGAAGTGAAAACTTCTTGTGGCACGCCACAGAAAGATTTTTCGTGGGCTGTGAATTAAATTCTCACGCTTATATCGAAATGCTGACGCATTGACCATGCTCATGGCCATGCCCTCCAGTTTCGCCCGCGTAGTTTCCAAAGTAAGCTATCAAATTCTGAGTTATAGGTTTTCACTCCTATCGGCAGTTCCTATGACTGCTATTTTTTTATTTAGTTAACATTAATTTATATATATTATCATGCAATATGCAATTAAAGTAAATCCAAATATTTTTGTGATGATAGAGTTTATTTAAGTAAACTCCCCCAAAACTAAGGAGATTTTGTTGTCGACCAACGCTCATTGTGGACACGAGTCCTCCTGACAATATCATCAAGTGCCAATAGATCCTTGTAGCACGGTACTTATTGTCTGCTTAACTGTATATCTGTAATTGTCTGTAATAAACAGAATATGTCTTTAACAGAATCTGACCTAAATAAAATCTGACTTAAACCGATTAACCAAAATAGACGACAGCCCCGTGAACAAAATGAAGGTCAAATGAAGCACCAGGATACCTATGTAGGATGATAGAAGGGTATAAAGTCATATGATTCAGCACTACGCCGTCACTTGTAAGCTGTCCAACTGAGTGCAGTTGAAGAGGGGGGGGGGGGTAGCAACCCTCGATCATTTCTCCTTGTCGCATGATTTTTGTACGGCATTGCGTAATAATGTGTAGGAATCCCATTATTCATTTAATTATTTTCAATTGTAATATCCAAGTTTACTTAAGCGCATTGTAATTCATTTAATTTCTAAACTTATATTTACTTAATAACAAACATAAATATATTAAGTAATTTCAACTTGATTTGCATTACATAAACATCAAACTTAAATAAAATAATTGCGGCAAGCAAAACCGGCGCGCGCGCATTGTTAACCTCATCTTTTGTTTACCTTGCTCAGCGATCTAAATCCCCCTATACACACTGGCCCAGTGGAGGCCAAAGCGAGTGTCGACAAAACGGCACGAGACGAAAGATAGCATCCACACACTGGCCTAGCGCAGGCCAACGCGAGCGCCGACAAAACGGCACGAGACAAAACGTAACATCCACACACTGGCCGAGCGCAGGCAAAAGCGAGGTAGGCCAATAGGAGAATAGGACGCTACTCGCCGAGCGCCTTTGTTTTGTCCACAAAAACCGACACCGGTCACGAGAGACGAGTCGAGGCAAAACCGCCCTATACACACTGGCCACTTGCCGTCACTCGGCCAGCTAGGCGAGCGACACGAGTGATCACAAAACGACCCTCCACACACTGGCGTTGGCCTCCACTGGGCCAGTGTGTATAGGTGGCTTAAGTTAAAAATCGCTAACGCTCAGACGCGCTTCCATTCACTCCGCCTCCGCCTATGCGACGGCGAATGCACGCCAGTTTTAGCTCCCGCAATTAGCACGTTTTTCAAGTGAAAACTTCTTTAGGCGCGCCTAGACAAATCTTTCGTGGGGTGTAAATTGAATTCTGGTATCACGTTCGGGTATGATAATAAATCTTCGGGTAAACTCGGGACCTTGGCGATTGGGCATCTAGAAATGCGTGAGCCAATGGGAAATGCTGACGCATTTCTAGATGGCCATGCCGTGATGGCGAGGCCACGCCCTCCGGGTGTAACACCCGTGTAGTTGCCAAGGTAAGCTATCAAATTCTGAGTTATAAGTTTTCACTTCTATCGGCAGTTCCTATGACTGCCAATTTTTTATTCATTTCTTTTTTGTTCTAAATATTCCATATTTGTACCGTTGTAACTATTGCATCTTTTGAAATCGTTAAAAATATATCGCACATCTAGATCTAAAGGGGGTCAACTCAAAAATCGGCGAAATTGAGTTAAGCACACCATCGCATTCCCGAGCGAAAAACCCATCGACCAACAAAACAGATTTTAAAATATCTCTGCTATTCGATGCTAGATGGCGCCTAATCTCTCTTTTGTTGAAAGAGTGCCTCCTGCTTATCTCCCACCAAAACAGGGATATTGCTAGTTGTAATCAAAAATACTAGCTAACTTGTACACAATTTAAAATTATTCAAAGTTGTACCTGCAGTGTTGACAATTTCAATAGTATCTATTTTGAGTTAACGTTTTGTAGGTGGTTAGTGCTGAGTGAATTTATACAACATTTTGAGTTGAACCCGTATCGCTGGTAAGGTCAGTATTTTTTTAATTTTTATTTTGAGTTGTTGCCATATTAATGAATCGTTTTCGAATTTTGAGTTACCTCTGTATTGATGAGTCATATTTTAAACGCTTATATTATTTCTAAAACCCTACCTAAATACAATTCTTTAGCTAATAGCTTTAAGGATCTCTTTAAATTATTACTTTTCTTTGTCGCCGTTAAATTTAATGGATTTGTCTTGACTTTAGTGCAAATTTTTGAGTTAGCTCCCTTTAGATGGTATTCTTCAAAAATAACTCTACCTCACAATATTGCTAATGGGGTCATTAATACGAAATTTCAGGCTATTTACAAAACTTTGGTGCGCATAGTATTTTAATTAAATATAATAAGTATTGCCCCTTCTCAGGAAAACAATGAGACGTGGTCGGTTCTTAATAAATATGATGGAAGAAATGGGTAAAGAAAACATCACTCCTCTCATCATTTCTACATGATATGAAACGCTGGAAGATGACTTGAAAATAACGTCATAGTGATGATGTCTGATCTCAAGAAACTCGCCCCGTTGTATTATTGACTGATACATTATCTATACCCTGCACGTCTAAGCAACAAAATTCTGGCACACTTTTTTAAAATTTAATTTAACGTTTATTATATTTCACCAATCCAGAGCGACGAAAGCGATATTAATGACTCCGAATCCTAATTTTCTATTGGCTCACAAAAGTAAACTTTCACTTAAGATTATACCAATCTGTGTTTAGACACAACTCGTAACACAAGACCTCTCTGTGGAGAAAAATGTGGATTAAAATGTAAAGACAAGTTTGATGAAGTTTCAAGGTAACATGTTTTTAAAGCATTTTGGGGGATCGGCGACCTTGAAAGGCAAAGTTTTGAAGTTAATGGGTATTTTACAAGAGTTTCTATTGTTTGTAAGAAAGATAAATATTATATAATTATAAGAGACTTAAGATTAGGGTTCAAGAGTACTGTTAACAGACAATTTTGACTAATTTCATTACTACTAATGTGATTTTGCTAATTCATCATCCCACAAACCCCTTATTGCTGGTCACAAATTAATAAATCGCTCGAACTAATTATAAATAATACAGATTTTTATTGAATTTTAAATTTCTGGTTATTCTTCTTCTTCTTCTCTGGTTCATCAAAAGCTAACTAAGAACGTGATTCAACAATACAGGCTCAACTCAAAATAATAATAAAAAATTATAAACATTGGTTAGCAACAAGGAAACAACTCAGAAAATCCAATTTTTAGCAGCAACACATGAGAAAAACACGAGTTTCCTATAACATACTTGTTCTGGCTAGGTTTAAAATCATAATTTCTAATCAGAATACTTCTGCCGTGCATTAGGACACAGTAATCAGTTTTTCGCGTTTTCTGAAAAAAGTGTTTTTTTGAGTTGACTCCATTTAGATCTAGATGTGCGATATATAAATCGAAGTTAAAATTGAATGCGGTATTTTATTCAAAATCTGGGTATGGATAGACAAAGGTTAAGTTAAATATAACTTAAAATGGATTAGAAGAGGTAATGAAACTGTATTCAAAGATAGTTTTAGCCAAAATAAATTTATTGGCGCCACCGGCGCCACCTATGGTGAAATTGGGGTCTGTCGTTGACAGGTCTTTTTGCATCTTGAAAACGCCCCATTAGAGCTACTCTTTATCTTTATTCTATGAGCCACTTGCCACTTGCTCATAAAGCTGTAGCTCTAAGGCCTTTAAGGCCTGTTTTCATTTTGATTAGTACGCGTGCGAGTGAGTAGTGCAGGTGTTGAGTGATTGGTAGCAAACACGTGTGGACACCGATTGATTATTGCGAGTGCATAGTAATCAGTCAAACACACTCGCAATAATCAAAATGCAAACCGGCCGGTGTTGAAAGTTAAAAAGATTTTATCAATGTTGGCAACATTGACAACACTTACGTTAGATTTGAGTGATTTGATTCATTGATTCTGATATTTTGAAAGTGTTATGAACTTTGAATCTGAAATCCCGCCCAGCGAATTTTTTTTGTGTAGAAGTCTTCACCTACTTATCAGAATTTGTTCATAAATCTAGTGGCTAGAAGACAAGAATTCTTTGCGATGGAGACTCCAATTGTAGCTGCAGCCACTGGTAAAATAAATAAGCTCCCTAATCGTGTCGGGCGTGGCATTCCTGACATTACTAGTACATACAACAAGACCAAGAAGTGTTCTTGTAAACGAGAAAAGACCATCGTGTTCTGCCGTTCGTGTGGCTATTATTGCCACGGCAGAATAAGGTTACTATGTGAGCAGCATCCACGGGTAATAATTTCATCAATTATTAGTTGTCACATATTATGTACTTTGAATTCCATTGTAAACTTTTCTATCCTCTAATTGCGATAATGGAGTGTAGAATAATGCTTCTTTTCAGGTAACATTCCTTCTGGACATTTCTGAATGCCCTCGCTGCCATTCTTCGGTGTTTCTGGATGAATATTCAGGAACTGCATAAGTTGTGAAACTACCTTCAAAGTTTAAATATTTAAGTAACAATGTTTAACCCAGTACTTAATTCTAATTAGTATGTTTTTGTTGATGTGTCCTACTTGACAAAATGCTGTGCTAAATAGTTTGACCATTGTGTAGGTGACAAGCACTTTATAGAAATAGTCAACATGTAGGCATAGAATTTCTAAGTTCGTTGAAAATTTAAACTTTCTGTAGGAAACAAGTAGTCTGGTGTTAATTATTGTATTGTTGATTTTTATGATTGTGTTATTAGGACACCTACAATGACTTAATTAAAATTAATATCTTTTAAATATTATTATGATAATAATATCTGAAAGTATTATGCAGTTGTATGCTTCGCATTAATGTAGGTATTTGAAGACTGAAGTTATAGTTTATTTTGTTGATCATTTCAACTTTGAATCTTAGATTTAATGTTGTTTTCATTGAGGCAGGATTTTTATTTATGTGTTAGTTTGATACTTCCAATAGTGGTAATTTGTTTTTCTTCATTTGTTGGTTAAAAATTAGGCTTAAAATTATAGTAACAATGTTTTAAGAAACATAATTATGTTTTGTGAATTAAAACTTTTATGTTTTGTGTTACTCAAATACATAATGTTGTAACATCTTACACACCTAATACATACAAAGTTATATTGTCTATTAAAAACTATTTTGATGTAATATGATTTTTATTCATGTAAGTATATGTGTTATGTTATGTGTACATATATGTTTTACATACTACTTACATTATAAATGCAAAAGTTTGCAAGTATGTATGATTGTTTAATACTCTTTCATGCAAAAACTGATGAAGGGATCTGGATGAGATTTGGTAGATAGACAATATAACTGGCAAGTGTGTGATCTAGTTAAATTGGTTAAAAGGTTTGGTTTTTTCCCATCCACACAATTGTACCATATTCATTGTGTCACCATGCCACACCTATGAGTCCTGTAATAGTAATGTTTAATGATTGAGATTACAAAAGCTATGGATTTTCTTTATGGTGATATAAATTTTCATATACAGTACAGAAACCTCCGTTGGCATCTAGTAATGGGGTGTATTCAAGATGCAGATAGACCTGTCAAAGATAGTTCTCAATATAGCCATGGGCCTTACTAATGTGTCATTTTGCGAGACAAATTCCACAAAATTAAACAACTATAAACAGTAATCCACCAATTTTTCCAAGTGACAGAATTACTGCTAATTCAATTTCAAGACTGTCCAGCTGCCATCGCATGTTGGTTTTTATTATTCTTATACCCCGTTTACATGATTCCAGTCCAGCAACCGAATCCAGCGCTGGATTGCTTACTGGAATAATGTAAACCGGCACTGGATTGATGCTTTCCAGTGCCGGTTTCCATTATTCCAGTAAGTAATCCAGAGCTGGATTCGGTCGCTGGACTGGAATAATGTAAACGGAAAATGTATTATTTTGATTGTTATATAATTTGCATAAGATTAAATTAATTTTTTTGTTTTGGGAGAACCAATAACGTACTACATACTAGTTCAGACCTGGACGTCTACTCTCTACTAAAAACTTAATTTTGAAATAAACTCGTGACTTTCCAACTCCAGTTCTACTTTGATCCGTCTGTTTAAATATTCTAAGTTCTTTTGAAATTACGTGTTTCATAGAAAGAGAGTAGACCTGATGGATTCAATAATTGTGTGTTCATATTCTTATGTCAAATAAATTTGTATTGGTTGGCAAAATTGAGTACTAGTAATAGTAATGGTACGACTCTTGGCAGAGACTGCCTGGGGAAGTACCACACCTTTGCCAGTAATACTACCGCCCAGCAGTAATGTGCAAACATTACTGTGTTCTGGTTTGAAGGGCAATGTTTCCAGAGAAATTACAGGGCTTAAAGATATCCTACTAATATTATAAATGACAATGTATGGATGTTTGTTGCTCAATCACGTCCTAACGTATGAACGGATCGGGCTGAAATTTGGAACACAGATAGATTATAGTCTGGAAGAACACATAGGCTACGTTTTATCCCGGAAAAACAAAGGGAACGGGACTTCGCGGGTAACACCGCGGGGCGCTGCTAGTAATACATATATCTTAGATCTCTGGGCGACGAGCACAGTGCAGTGCTAGGTAATGATTTGGACTCTTCATGTTCCAATAGCTGCGTGTCACTGGCAGGCATGTTGCTTACCACTATAATATAAAAAAAATATTAACTTTCCTAGTTGCATCTTGACAATGCTTCATTTTGTTACATAAGTTTTTCTACCTTGGTTTATAATATGTAACATTTTAGTAACAGCAGTGTTTAGAGAAAGTCATTTTGGGAATAAAAAATAGTCATGAATTTAAATCTATTTAATGGGCCTAAGTTATTTACACTAACACTTTTTCCAAGAATGATGCAGATGGTTTTACTGAATCCATATTTTTTATATGGAGAACCAACTTGGGACATCTGACCTGTTTTTGTTCTGGTCTAAATACTTTTTGAAACTGTTTTTGGCATCATCCAATGATTTTTGGGCTTCTTCATCATCATCTTTTTTATTATTAAATATGTCTGGGAATTCAAACTTTTGATCCTTTGGCTGCAAAAGATAAGGATGCAATGAATGAATGAAAAATTAATAAAACACTGTACTGGTTTGAATGGTAATAATATTTCCAGAAAAAATACAAGGTATAAACCATTTTATATCTCTGGGTGACAAACACATTGGCAACAGTTTGTACTCTTCATGATCAACTAGCTGAGAGACATTGTGCTGTTATGGGCAGGCATGTTGCTTACAATGAGTCACATGCCCTGTTCCTCTCCTCACTCTGTATTATTAAAAAAAAGCAAGAGTGTAACACCAAGAAAAAGGTGTCAAATGCATATTATACGCTTGTTACATGTTTATAAATCAGTAAATCAAAGTTTGTAATCAATAAAAATTTTAATCACTACAGACATATTTATAAAACTTTAACTGGAAGTAACAGCAAGTTGCATGTTTCAATTAAATTATGTACGTATCGAATTATTCAGTACCATAGTCTTAATTATCTTTAATACCCAGGTAACCCAAGAATTTCACTATTACAGAACACAGTGGTGTGAGATAAGAAGTATTTTAACCCACTGGGCCTAACGTTCTGCACGTCCCTTCTCGGAAGCGCTGGGCGTCTCTTTGCAGAAGCGTCTGACCTGGCGGTCAAATTTGTTCATCCATGCTAGACTAATTACTTATTACCTCCTTGAAACATCACTGAGGTTCGTGGAAGATAAACAGTATGTTGATATAAGTAATAAGACAAATTAAAGTAAATGTAACTTACCAAGGTAACATAAGCATATTTTATATCATCATCTTTGACAACATAACCTCGGCCAATGTCTTTTCGAAACCTTCCTAGACATATTTTCGTACGCACTTGTACGACGGGCACACTGTATATTTTTTCCAAATAATTTTTTATATCAAATTTCGTCATTTCCATTGAACACTGGAAATGAACAATGTTTGGTAGTTGTTTTGCAGGAGGACGTACAAGTTTCATCCAGAAATTAGGTAAAAATACTCGGAGTTGAGGATTACCGCGTTGATAAATGGGATACCTGGAATTAAAAAAAATATTAAATATGTGTTAAAATACTGCAACATGACAAGTTTTATTTGTGTTATAACAATTTCTGTATCAAAAATAATTCCTGAAGAGTTTCTCTTCAAGAGTTATTCATAATAATATTTTTGACGTATTTACCATCGTGTCGACATGTTAGGTTTTTGGGTGGGTAAGTATTTAGCTGTATTTCTTCCTCTTGTTGTTTATAAATTCCCACAGGTATGTGTTTGGTGATAGTAGACTATTTTCCATAAATAGATAAATAAATACGGCTAATACACATAACCTCTCAATTAGAGATTAAAGTTGCCATTTGAAATATTTGTATTACCATATTCTGTAACTAGCACTGGTGATAATTTGTGGGGCAACCGTCAACTGCCACTGCCGATCCGAAGCCTCTATTGCGAATCCCATGCACACCACTTTCTTGTCGAACTTAAATTATGCGCTATCTTAAAATCTGTGGAAGAAAACGGCTTGAGGAAATGAGGAAATCTCACGGCTTATATGTAAACTTCAGATAAATTTGATGATTGCATATAATAAATGGACGTATTCGTGAAATATTATTAAATTTACCGCATATTTAGAAAAAAAATTACATTTTTTTTTTATCTCAGCGGAATTTGCCGTATATTAGGACAATTATCCTGAAAATGGCAATACTGTTTAAAATTTAATAATAGACTAAAATTAATGTCAAGTTTTATTGATTGTCGATGTCAAGCGTTCCCGTACGCACAGACGCACACGCTTTGTATCAGGGATGTAACGGAGGTCATTTTATCGGAACCGAAGAGGAAGTCGGAGTTTTTAAATTTAATTTATCGGAGTCGGAACCGAAGTCGGAGGCATAGGCAGAATCAGAAGTGGTGGCAGGAGAGACATTTTTATTAGGGATAAATATTTTTTTGCCAAACACGTCGAAACGATAACCATTGACGAACAATTAATTGATTTAAGGGGTTGGGATTTTATATTTCCATTTACCTCCCACCACAATAATAAGGGTGTATCTCAAATATTTACACACCTTACCTCCTAATTTATTTTTTAGTTTATTGATTAAAACTTCTGTTTTAAAAGTTTCGGCGCCGAAGTCGGAACCGAAGGTGTAATAAGGATCAAAAGTTCCGACTTATCGAAGTCGGAGTCGAAGCTCCGTAACATCCCTGCTTTGTACCAGTAGACTGTTCTTGTGTATCTACCTCGGTTATTTGTAAGATAGTGGTGGGCGTGGGATTCGAACGAGAGGTTCTGAATTAGTAGTTGGCGTTATCTCGACTAACCGTAACACTTATGACTAGACCATAACATAGTATATGCATCCCACTAAAGGGGTTTGGGTAAAGTTGGCGTCGTTTTTTTTTTTAGCGGCCAGAGATCTGTTATCACTTTCTTGTAACAATAAAATACCCTGATGCTATCTGTGCAATCGGATTTGCTCTAAGTCATATCGGAGCTGAGTTATAGCCTGTCAAAGTTATTTATTTTTTTTATTTTTTGTATGGGTAAGTGGCGTCGTTTTTTCATTTTAGCGGCCAGAGATCTGTTATCACTTTCTTGTAACAATAAAATACCCTGATGCTATCTGTGCAATCGGATTTGCTCTAAGTCATATCGGAGCTGAGTTATAGCCTGTCGAAGTTATTTATTTTTTGGATTTTTTGTATGGGCAAGTGGCGTCGTTTTTTCATTTTAGCGGCCAGAGATCTGTTATCACTTTCTTGTAACAATAAAATACCCTGATGCTATCTGTGCAATCAGATTTGCTGTAAGTAATATCGGAGCTGAGTTATGGCCCCTGAAAGTTTTTTTTTTGGTTTTCTTTGTATGTACTAGTGGCGCCATTTCCTATAGCGGCCAAACATCCGTTAGCCCTTTTGTGAAACATTATTTTTACCCTAAGGTACCTGTGTAATCAGATTTGTTGCAAACTATATCGGAGCTGAGTTATGGCCACTTAAAGTTTTTTTTTTGGTTTTCTTTGTATGGACTAGTGGCGCCATTTCCTACAGCGGCCAAACATCCATTACCACTTTTATGAAACATAATTTTTACCTTAAGGTACCTGTGTAAACAGATTTGTTGCAAACTATATCGGAGCTGAGTTATGGCCACTCAAAGTTTTTGTTTTGGTTTTCTTTGTATGTACAAGTGGCGCCATTTCCTATAGCGGCCAAACATTCGTTAGCACTTTTATGAAACATTGTTTTTACTTAAAGGTACCTGTGTAATCAGATTTGCTGCAAACTATATCGGAGCTGAGTTATGGCCCCTCAAAGTTTTTTTTTTGGTTTTCTTTGTATGTACTAGTGGCGCCATTTCCTATAGCGGCCAAACATCCGTTAGCACTTTTATGAAACATTATTTTTACCTTAAGGTACTTGTGTAATCAGATTTGTTGCAAACTATATCGGAGCTGAGTTATGGCCACTCAAAGTTTTTTTTTTGGTTTTCTTTGTATGTACTAGTGGCGCCATTTCCTACAGCGGTCAAACATTCGTTAGCACTTTTATGAAACATTATTTTTACTTAAAGGTACCTGTATAATCAGATTTGCTGCAAACTATATCGGAGCTGAGTTATGGCCCCTCAAAGTTTTTCTTTTTGGTTTTCTTTGTATGTACTAGTGGCGCCATTTCCTACAGCGGCCAAACATTCGTAAGCACTTTTATGAAACATTGATTTTACCTTAGGGTACCTGTGTAATCAGATTTGCTCCAAACTATATCGGAGCTGAGTAATGGCCCCTCAAAGTTGTTTTTTTGGTTTTCTTTGTATGTACTAGTGGCGCCATTTCCTATAGCGGCCAAACATCCGCGAGCACTTTTATGAAACATTATTTTTACCTTAGGTTACCTGTGTAATCAGATTTGCTCCAAACTATATCGGAGCTGAGTAATGGCCCCTCAAAGTTTTTTTTTTGGTTTTCTTTTAGGGCCCATAACTCAGCTCCGATATAGTTTGCAACAAATCTGATTACACAGGTACCTTAAGGTAAAAATAATGTTTCATAAAAGTGCTAACGGATGTTTGGCCGCTGTAGGAAATGGCGCCACTAGTCCATACAAAGAAAACAAAAAAAAAACTTTAAGTGGCCATAACTCAGCTCCGATATAGTTTGCAACAAATCTGATTACACAGGTACCTTAGGGTAAAAATAATGTTTCATAAAAGTGCTAACGGATGTTTGGCCGCTGTAGGAAATGGCGCCACTAGTACATACAAAGAAAACCAAAAAAAAAAACTTTGAGTGGCCATAACTCAGCTCCGATATAGTTTGCAACAAATCTGATTACACAAGTACCTTAAGGTAAAAATAATGTTACATAAAAGTGCTAATGGATGTTTGGCCGCTATAGGAAATGGCGCCACTAGTCCATACGAAGAAAACCAAAAAAAAAACTTTAAGTGGCCATAACTCAGCTCCGATATAGTTTGCAACAAATCTGATTACACAGGTACCTTAGGGTAAAAATAATGTTTCACAAAAGTGCTAATGGATGTTTGGCCGCTGTAGGAAATGGCGCCACTAGTCCATACAAAGAAAACCAAAAAAAAAACTTTAAGTGGCCATAACTCAGCTCCGATATAGTTTGCAACAAATCTGATTACACAGGTACCTTAGAGTAAAAATAATGTTTCACAAAAGTGCTAATGGATGTTTGGCCGCTGTAGGAAATGGCGCCACTAGTCCATACAAAGAAAACCAAAAAAAAAACTTTAAGTGGCCATAACTCAGCTCCGATATAGTTTGCAACAAATCTGATTACACAGGTACCTTAGGGTAAAAATAATGTTTCACAAAAGTGCTAACGGATGTTTGGCCGCTATAGGAAATGGCGCCACTAGTACATACAAAGAAAACCAAAAAAAAAACTTTGAGGGGTCATAACTCAGCTCCGATATAGTTTGCAGCAAATCTGATTACACAGGTACCTTAAGGTAAAAATAATGTTTCATAAAAGTGCTAACGGATGTTTGGCCGCTGTAGGAAATGGCGCCACTAGTACATACAAAGAAAACCAAAAAAAAAACTTTGAGGGGCCATAACTTAGCTCCGATATAGTTTGCAACAAATCTGATTACACAGGTACCTTAAGGTAAAAATTATGTTTCATAAAAGTGCTAATGGATGTTTGGCCGCTGTAGGAAATGGCGCCACTAGTCCATACAAAGAAAACCAAAAAAAAAACTTTAAGTGGCCATAACTCAGCTCCGATATAGTTTGCAACAAATCTGATTACACAGGTACCTTAGGGTAAAAATAATGTTTCACAAAAGTGCTAACGGATGTTTGGCCGCTATAGGAAATGGCGCCACTAGTACATACAAAGAAAACCAAAAAAAAAAACTTTGAGTGGCCATAACTCAGCTCCGATATAGTTTGCAACAAATCTGATTACACAAGTACCTTAAGGTAAAAATAATGTTACATAAAAGTGCTAATGGATGTTTGGCCGCTATAGGAAATGGCGCCACTAGTCCATACGAAGAAAACCAAAAAAAAAACTTTAAGTGGCCATAACTCAGCTCCGATATAGTTTGCAACAAATCTGATTACACAGGTACCTTAGGGTAAAAATAATGTTTCACAAAAGTGCTAATGAATGTTTGGCCGCTGTAGGAAATGGCGCCACTAGTCCATACAAAGAAAACCAAAAAAAAAACTTTAAGTGGCCATAACTCAGCTCCGATATAGTTTGCAACAAATCTGATTACACAGGTACCTTAGGGTAAAAATAATGTTTCACAAAAGTGCTAATGGATGTTTGGCCGCTGTAGGAAATGGCGCCACTAGTCCATACAAAGAAAACCAAAAAAAAAACTTTAAGTGGCCATAACTCAGCTCCGATATAGTTTGCAACAAATCTGATTACACAGGTACCTTAGGGTAAAAATAATGTTTCACAAAAGTGCTAACGGATGTTTGGCCGCTATAGGAAATGGCGCCACTAGTACATACAAAGAAAACCAAAAAAAAAACTTTGAGGGGTCATAACTCAGCTCCGATATAGTTTGCAGCAAATCTGATTACACAGGTACCTTAAGGTAAAAATAATGTTTCATAAAAGTGCTAACGGATGTTTGGCCGCTGTAGGAAATGGCGCCACTAGTACATACAAAGAAAACCAAAAAAAAAACTTTGAGGGGCCATAACTTAGCTCCGATATAGTTTGCAACAAATCTGATTACACAGGTACCTTAAGGTAAAAATTATGTTTCATAAAAGTGCTAATGGATGTTTGGCCGCTGTAGGAAATGGCGCCACTAGTCCATACAAAGAAAACCAAAAAAAAACTTTAAGTGGCCATAACTCAGCTCCGATATAGTTTGCAACAAATCTGATTACACAGGTACCTTAGGGTAAAAATAATGTTTCACAAAAGTGCTAACGGATGTTTGGCCGCTATAGGAAATGGCGCCACTAGTACATACAAAGAAAACCAAAAAAAAAAACTTTGAGGGGCCATAACTCAGCTCCGATATTACTTACAGCAAATCTGATTGCACAGATAGCATCAGGGTATTTTATTGTTACAAGAAAGTGATAACTGATCGATTGCCGCTAAAATAAAAAAACGACGCCACTTGCCCATACAAAAAATCAAAAAAATAAATAACTTTGACAGGCTATAACTCAGCTCCGATATGACTTAGAGCAAATCCGATTGCACAGATAGCATCGGGGTATTTTATTGTTACAAGAAAATGATAACAGATCTCTGGCCGCTAAAAAAAAAAACGACGCCACGGGCCCATACAAAAGTACCCAAACCCCTTTCCCACAGTTGGGACTCGTGGCCTTATCTCGCAAGGAGAGTCTGGACTCTCCTTGCTGGATTAAGGCCTGGGCCTTAATCCACCACGCGAATCCAGTGCGGGTTGGTGGATGACACATGACCACGAAATATTCTAGGCATATGTCGCTTTCCTTACGATGTTTTCCTTCAACACTTTTTAAATGTTAGTGGCATTACACATATTATGGCTTCATAAATAAAGTGGTACGTGTGGCGTGTGAGACCAGCCGTAATTTATTTAAGAAACATGTGTAGATACAGGCCATTGATACTGAAATACATAAACTTTTAGGATCTTAGATTTCTTCCTAACTCTGACACATTTAATAAATTATACGTACGGGATGCTGGGCAACAGAGTAACTTAAATACTTTTTCAAAATACTCTGTTTGAAGACGCTTTGCACTAGTAGACCGTTCTTATGTATCTACCTCGGTTATTTGGCAATCACACAAACTTATCTTTTTTCAAAAACAGTACGTCGTCTTTAAAAATAATAATAATAAATAAATAAAAAGCCTTTTATTTCTTGCTTAAATTTAAAATTAACAATGGATATAACAGTAAACTTATTTATATTTTAATTATCCTAAGCTTATTCTAGGGTTAGTACACGTTACATTTATAATGAATTTGAGAATAGTAAGGGTTAGTAGGTACCTAGTTGTTTTATATTTTATTACACTATTGTAAAAGATTATAATTTAAAGTTTACTTAAAAAAATACTTATTTTTGATTTTCCGCAAGAACCCCTCTGCAGGTAAAGGCCTCCTCCAAGGTGTGCCAATCGTCTCTACATTTTGCTATATGTAGCCAGTTTGGTCCAGCTATTTGTTTTATGTCGTCTTCCCATCTTGCTCTGGGTCGACCCTGTCTACGCGTGCCGTGAGGTCCGTTCCATTTTGTCGCTCTATATGTCCACCTCATGTCTTGAAGACGCGCCACGTGACCAGCCCATTTCCACTTTAGGGATTTAGCATAAGTGCATGCATCAGTTGTTTTCGTATACTTGCGTATATCGATGTGACGGATTTTTTGGATTTTTCGTATATTCAGCATACTACGTTCCAGACCTCTTTGGCATGTTATTATTTTTCTATTAGCCTTGTTGGTAAATTTCCACGTCTGACAAGCATAGGTCAAGCATGGTAGAAGACATGAGTTAAACATTTTTGTTTTTATTTTTGGTAGATTGCTCTTGAATATCTCTCTTAAACTCCAATACTTATTCCAGGTTAATTGTACCCTGCGTTCAATGTCTAGCTCGTTATTTTTTATATCAAGTCCAATTTGTTTGCCAAGGTATACATACTGCTCAGTGTATTCTAGAGGAATGTTTTCGACTGTTATTGCTTTTCTGGTGCTATTTGTCATTACTTTCGTTTTTGTAAGGTTCATTTCTAGACCTACTTGCTTGCTGGCGTCATTAAGAGATAGTATCATTTCTTGTATCTCCTTGCTAGATTCAGATAGCAAAACCAAGTCGTCCGCAAAACGCAGGTGACTTAAATAGGTTTTATTGATAGATATGCCTTTTGTTTTCCATTCTAGCTGTTTTATAATCTGTTCCAGCACTGCTATGAATAGTTTCGGCGATAATGGGTCACCTTGTCTAACACCCCTTCTTACTGGGAACCAAGGACCGGTCGTTTCTAGTTGGACCCTGCTTTTTGTGTTACTGTAAATGCTTTTGATTACAGTCAATAATTTGTTTTCTACTTTTTGCGTTTTCAAAGCTGTCCATATACTTTCGTGCGATATTGTATCGAAAGCTTTTTGGTAGTCGATAAAGACGATGTAGAGTGGTCTTCTCATCTCTTGGTATTTCTCTATTATTATTTCTAGAGTATGAATATGGTCGATAGTAGAATATCCTTTTCGAAAACCAGCTTGCTCTATCGGTTGATTTGATTCTATTGCGCTAATTATCTTCTGATTTATTATGCTGGAGAAAAGCTTATAGATACTGGGTAGTAAGCTTATCGGTCTATAGTTTGCAATATTGTGTGGGTCGCCTTTCTTATACAGTAGAATTATATTTGATTCTCCCCATTGACTAGGTGTGTCTCCGGTTAGGATTATGTCATTAAATAAATCAGTTAAAGGTTGAGCTAAGATTGGGGTGGCTACTTTTAAGCATTCGTTTGTGATATGATCTGATCCTGGGCTTTTGTCATTTTTGAGGTTTTCCAAAGCTTTTATTACTTCACTGATCTCTATTTCAATTTGGTTCGCGTCTTTTTCGTAATTTATTGTGGTTAGCTGTCCTTGACTGGTACAATGATATTTATTGATGTTATTTGTGTTATACAAGTTTCTATAGAAGTTGGTCGCCTCATTGATAATGTCTTCTCGCCTATGTGTTGTTTTATTGTCCTGTTTTACTCCCTCTATCCATGTTTTACACGTTCGAAGCTCTTTGTATGCTTTTTTCGTACTTCCTTTCTGGGTAAGGTGCTTTTCAATAGTAATCGTTCGATGGTTTGCATAGTCATGTCTTATGTATTTGCTTATAAGTTTGTAAAGAGCCGAAATTTCATTTTTTATTTGTCTACTTTTTCTAGTATTTTTCTGTAATTCCCGTCTTCTTTCTATGAGCTTTAAAGTGCGATCAGACAAAATTGTACGGGTGTTGCTTAATATTTGACTATTTTTTAGGCTTCTCTTTATTACTTTGATTATATCGTCGTAGTATTTTTGTATTGTAATATTTTCTTTCCTTTCTAGAATAGAGCGTGATTCTAGTGAATCTAAACATTTTATATATTTATTTATTTCTTCTTTACTTTTCAGGTTATTGTTTTGAGTATTTTGGTATTTCTTTCTACTCTTCTTTACTTGTGTGAGAGATATTGTTGCTCTTAAGGGTCTGTGATCCGAAGGGTAGTTAGTGTTAAGTACCTCAATATTTTGAAATAGATGTGCTTTATTTGATAATATAAAATCAATTTCATTTTTATATTTTTCGTCTGGGGATCGCCAAGTCCATTTGTTTTTCATTTTCTTCTTAAATAAGGTATTTATAATTGTAAGTTTATTTTCAGAAGCGTAATTAATCAGTCTTTGACCTCTTTCATTTCTTATACCGTATCCATTTTGTTTCATGACTAGGAAATCTTCATTTTTTGGTTGACCTATTTTTGCATTAAAATCGCCCATTAAGATGACGTTGCTGTGGGATAGTTGTATTGCTTTGTTGATTTCCGTGTATAAGTCTTCTATTTCTTCGCTGCTACTCTTTTCTGTGGGGGCATACACTTGAATAATTGACAATAGGGTGCCGTCTAGATTCATATTAAGTAGAGCTACTCTTTCTGTGAATCCGTGGTAGCCCTCTATATTTTTCTTGAGATACTTTTGTATTAAGAAACCTACACCATATTGTCCAGGTGTGTGGCCTGTATGGCAAAGTATCGCGTTCTCATACTCTTCTATTTTGCTTCCCAATCGTCTCACTTCTGATAATCCAATTACGTCCCATTTTATGTCTTTCAATACCTCGTTCAATTCTATAAACCTTCCATGTGTTGATAACGATTTAACATTGTAAGTGATAAGGTAGAATTTTGTTGCTATATTATTATTATATTTCCTTGGAGGGTCGTGGTCGTGATCTTCCACGGTGACCAACCGGCTTGGAAGATGTATTTTGTTTTTTGCTTGATTTTTTTGTTTGTTTTCGTTCTGAGAGGGGGGCGCTAATTGCTATTTGGTGTTTTTTGTAATAATGAAGTTAAGCATTCCAGGTTTAATTACTCCTTCTGATACGCTAGATGATCTCTGTAACCCTGTTTGGATTTTGTTCTTTTTGTTCGCTTGTGCTTTTTGCTCTTCATTTTGTGTAGGCGTTTTGTAATCTGGTGATAATGGCAGCGATCGTTTTTTGTTGACTGGCGTATCGGTGCTTTTAGGACGTATTATTAACTTGTCGTACCTGATAGTAGCGAGATTACCCTTTTCCCTTTCTATTTTTACTCGTTCCTGCAATTCCTTCCTCTTTTCTAAAATATAGTGAGGGAAGTCTTCTTTTATATAATATGTGGTATTTTTAGTGATTGTTTTTGTTTAAACATATCTATCTTTATGCCTAGTGTTGAAAATGTTACTGTAATAGGCCTCAGCTTATCTCCCTTTTTTCCTATTCTTCTAGCTTCCTGTACGTCTCTTTGTTGTAACTCAATATTGAAATATTTATGTATAAAATTCATTACATTTTTTTCTAAGTCTGCATAAGATCTTTCTGTTTCTTCTAAGCCAAAAATAACCACATTTATCTGTCGTGATTGTTTTTCTAAGTGGTATAGCCTTTTTTCTTGATTTTCCAGCTTTTCTTTTAGATTTTCATATTTTATTTCCATCGCTTGGAGCTTCTCCTCTAGTAAGTTATTTATATTTTTTATAACTTGTTCTGTGACTTTTTCCGCTTGTTGCACAATGGTTGATTTTTGTTCGTCTAGTTCGTTTTGAATTTTGCGAAGCATATTCATAACTTCCTCCATGATTGAGTTCGATAATATGTTGTTATCTCGAATGCCTTTTGTTATGGTCCTTGTGCTGACCTCTTTTTATTTTTGTATGTACTAACAACTATGAGCTGTCTTTAGATTTGCGACGTGCCAAAAAGTACAGTCTTTATTTGTTAGATGGCGTTAGTAGCTCGATCGATTTTGCAATATCATGCTAGAAAAAAACTTTGTTTTAGTTATTACATTCGTTTTTATTGTTTATTTTGTGTATGTCGGCACTGTTGCACTTATTTAATGATTTAATCACTGTTTTTTTGTCCATTTTACTAAGTTCAAAGTCACTTAATTACACTTTTGTTCGTCCGCACTTTTTTCTTCTTTATTTGCTTGATTAGTGTTTTTGGTCCTTTCCCCCAATATATGTTACGAGTCACTTATTTAGACTTCCACTACACTTAATTTTACTAAATAATTTTACTTATTTCTATATTTTTATGATTTTTTTTCGCAGAGACGATGTTTACCGTGGCTCAGTAGCGCCATCTCCTGCTTTTAATACGCATATAAATAAAATTAAAGGAAAACTCTGGATAAGGCTAGACTGGCTTTTATTTATTTGCAGTCTTCTTCCAATCTTCTAAAGTTCTTTGCCTATTATGGAGAATCCACTTAAATAATGAACGCGAATCGAAAAAAAGAAAAGAAAAAATAAACAAAACCTAAATCCTCAGCCTAAATCCTACCAAATACTTGCCAGTAAGCCTTTATAAGTAAAAGCTAGCAGTTGACATATGGGTAAACTAAATATTTTTAAATAAATCCATATTATGTCTATTTAAATACCAACTGGTCAAGCAGTTAAATCAAACAAATACGCCCACGCCCACCACTATCTTACAAATAACCGAGGTAGATACACAAGAACAGTCTACTGGTACAAAGCAGGGATGTTACGGAGCTTCGACTCCGACTTCGATAAGTCGGAACTTCTGATCCTTATTACACCTTCGGTTCCGACTTCGGCTCCGAAACTTTTAAAATAGAAGTTTTAAAATAAACTAAAAAATAAATTAGGAGGTAAGGTGTGTAAATATTTGAGATACACCCTTATTGTGGTGGGAGGTAAATGGAAATATAAAATCCCAACCCCTTAAATCAATTAATTGTTCGTCAATGGTTATCGTTTCGACGTGTTTGGCAAAAAAATATTTATCCCTAATAAAAATATCTCTCCTGCCACCACTTCTGATTCTGCCTATGCCTCCGACTTCGGTTCCGACTCCGATAAATTAAATTTAAAAACTCCGACTTCCTCTTCGGTTCCGATAAAATGACCTCCGATACATCCCTGATACAAAGCGTGTGCGTCTGTGCGTACGGGAACGCTTGACATCGACAATCAATAAAACTTGACATTGATTTTAATCTATTATTAAATTTTAAACAGTATTGCCATTTTCAGGATAATTGTCCTAATATACGGCAAATTCCGCTGAGATTAAAAAAAAATGTATTTTTTTTTCTAAATATGCGGTAAATTTAAGATTAATATAATAATTTAAGATTAATAATTAATTTAAGAAACTTAAGATGAGTAATGAATAGCTTTCCCAAGCAGTTGCGCTGCCACATTGTCGCAACTCGAGGTACGTCACTACATTACCCACATTCTCCATAAATCTCAAACATACACCTTTCCCTAGCTGCCGCCTGGTAACTCTAGATACACGGCATTAAAGTCAAAGTCAAAGTTCATTATTTTCACTCTTAATGCTTTCTATAGCAGTTACACTCTTAGGCCGACACAAGGTACGTCAGTTTATGTCCAAGGTATTACGGTTTCACACTAACGCTTACTTTGTCAATGGATCGAAGTCATTGCACTTCACTACGTTATTCAAACGTTAACTCATCAGCAATCAATCATAATACCTGACAACATCCTAGAGCTATTGCACTGCTCGATTGGGTTTGACTTTCAATTACATATATCTATATCTCCAAGTCTACTAACCGTACAGTCCGCGAGGTATAAGCTGAGCTTTGCATTAGTGTGAGTGATCACCAAAAGTACAGTCAGACGCAGGACGCTGTGACCATGTTCTCTTAATAAGGTGTTTCTTCAAACCAGAAGTGCTGCCATCTGAATATGATTTTGATGAAGTGTGAGTGGTGTCAATATATGTTTCATCAGTATAAACGATAGGCCTGCCCTGAATACGGTATTCGGAAATTTTAAGTAAATAAGTTATACGTAGGTGACGGATCTCATGCTTTTTCCATGAAAATTTTTACTGTTATTCTCTGTCCTTGACCATTTGAATCCTAAAAGAGATACTTCTTTTCGCAATGACCATATTGATCCTGGATAGTTAATGTCAGCTTGTTGTTTAAGAGTTTGTTGTCTGACTGTACTTTTGGTAATAGATGCGTATGCATGTGATCACTCACACTAATGCAAAGCTCAGCTTATACCTCGCGGACTGTACCTATTCAAGGTTTCATATTTTTCTCACATGTGGCCTTCTATGTCGTTTTTATAAACGCTCCCAAGTGATAATTATAGCGAATTAAAGGGTCTCATTTTTTTAAACAATACCAAAACAATTCATTGGTAACGTACATAGCTCGGCATCATCTGACTAAAATCTTTCTAATTTCAACCATAAGAGTATCTTAAAACTGCACTGAATATAACCACTTTGTAACCCAACTACGGTAACCAAATTCAAATCAAAGATGTAACACTTTCTATTACTGTATTATGTTTTAAAATGCATGACCTTTTTCAAAGAGTTTCCCTGAAAGATATTTAAACCAATATCTAACTGATTTACACTTTTTATCTATGGTTGCTGTGCCTCGCAACAACTCGTCCACAAAATAAGCTACCCTCTCATAAAGTTTCGTAAAACAGTATCCACAAACTTTAAAAAAAACCGAAGATGTTTCATTCTACGAAATGTTCTGATTGCAGTTCCCGGAATTGAAAGTTATTTTGCAGTACCCCCTTTACGAGATAATAATTAATAGATTTAACTTGTCGGTGATTCGCAAAAGTTTCATTCGAAATGCAATGTTGTCATTGCCTATGAGCCTTTTGGCACGTCTCTCAATCGATGACAAATTTTTCGTGGGGGGTAAATTGGATTCTACCGTCACGCTCGGGTATGATAAGAAATCTTCGGGTATACTCGGGACCTTGGCGATTGGACATCTAGAAATAGCCAATGAGAAATGCTGAAAGGGCGTGGCCTCGCCATCATGGCATGGCCATCTAGAAATGCGTGAGCCAATGGGAAATACTGACGCATTTCTAGATGGCCATGCCATGATGGCGAGGCCACGCCCTCCGGTTACACCCGTGTAGTTTCCAAGGTAAGCTATCAAATTCTGAGTTATAAGTTTTCACTTCTATCGGCAGTTCGTAGGTATGACTGCCATTTTTTTTTCAGGTATCAGGGTAGCGATTCTGAAACCATTCGGTTGCATCCGACACGGAATCTCATCTCTCGGTCTTTGTCATGCTAAACAGATAAGACAAAGACCGAAAGATGAGATTCCGTGTCGGATGCAACCGAATGGTTTCAGAATCGCTACCCAGGACACTATACTTAGCCGATCCATCCAAAGGTGCGAACAGTATCTAGGTTTCAAATAATAATATAATAGCTGCGTACACAGACTAAGTAGAGAGCTAGCGTACTAGCGAGGATTGCTTCTCTGGATTCAGTCACTAGCCAAGTGTAAACAAGCCTTTAAAATTAGTTTCCAAGGCCAAGATTTCTAAAAAAAATATATGAAAATACGAAGTCTGTGATTCGATTCGGAACAGTGATTCGGAACACAGGAACTTGGTATCGGGAACATAAAATTCGAAATAGTTTATTTCATTTAAAATTATTGTAAATACGGTACATACAGCCTGAAAATTCAGATTTACTTATTTTTTCATAGTAATTGAATGACTTTTAACCGGGTCAGTTTCACGTCCAGTCATAATGTCTGATATCAGAAGAAGACCAAAAGGTAAAGAAAATAACACCCAAGATACCCAGGATGTAAAAGAAACGAATGTCCAGTGAGTTATATTTACGATCCTTTAATGTCTTCTTCTTCTCGTTATTTGAACAAACACACTATTTCAATTTGAATGTTTTTCAGAACGGCTCCACGAAAATCCCCAATTAGTTCATTGAGGATCTTATCACGAATGGCTGTTATTGTTTCCTTACTAATCATCGTGTACTTCACGTCCAAAGACGCCCAACTGAAAACATTTGCTAAACAATCTGATGTGATCAATGGAAAGGGCTTAGTAATAGAATGTTCACCCGAATATCTAAAGGAAATAAATCAATATTCTGGATGTTTTCCTAGAGAATGTAAAAGATTCGTGACTGATCAAATTGTTTCTGTGTCTGAGGTAACTAAACTGTTAGAAATAGCAAAAAAAGGTCTTAAACTTGGAGGTTCATCTGGAGGTGCTTCCATCTTAGACCTCCACAGTGGAGCACTGTCAATGGGCCAGCATTTTGTGAATTTTTACAAAACAGATCAAGGGAAAAATGTTTTCACAGAAGAAGATTTCAACATTTACAGGGTAATTTTGCTATTTATTTTTATGAATAGTCTATTACACATTTGGTGCCACCAACCCGAGTCTTCTCAAATATCCTTACTGCCAAGCATGCCAGGTGTGCTCTTTGGTATCTCTAGTTTTATAAACAGCATTGCTGTAAATTAATGCTGTAAATGAACAATAGTGAATGTATTAAAATGTATAGCATTGGTTGATATTCTATATTATTATTATTCTATTATTCCTATTCTCTCATACAAAAGCATTTTTAATTTCTTATCAGATAACATGGCTCTACCTAGTTAATAAATCTAACTAACAATACTAATCCATATCTTTTTTATCAGTTTTACAACATGCTATAAAAATGTGATAATGAATTAATTATTTCACATTTTTATGTTATTAATGTGTAGTTTGCAAACTATTACATGCATGAGTTGATGTCACATTGAGTCGAAAAGCAAATTTTGAGGTCTATAATAATCAGTTATCATTGTTTTGAAATTTCAAGGAGCAATAGCTCCATGTCAAATAGTTTCAGCCTGATCCATTTCTTTCAAAATTGTTCAGCAACAAACATTAAATGTCAAAGCATTTATAACATTTATGTTTTTGGACATTGATAGACTTTTCTGATAAAACACTAGCTGTCCTGAAATTGAGCTTGAACTATAAAATCCTGGTAGCCGATTGAATAATTATAAATCACCACTAATACTACAAGCTTTCAATGAGGAAGTATTTAAATAGTATTCAACATTACCAAATCTCAAAATATTTACGATACATAAAAAGTATGTAATCTTTAGTTATACTCATAAAAATGCTCAATATCCCCATAGTCTGGTAACAATTATTGTATTGTTGGCACTTTAGGATAGAAGATTAAATGAATTGAACTTTTAATTTACTTCAATTATTTTTTCAGGTGGTAAAAGAGAAAATTAAATACTCAGTTGCACAAACTTTTGGTTTGAGTCCAGATAAAATACATCTTACTCATCCTACATTCTTTTCTCAAATAACATCAAACCCGGCTGTAACTGTTCATGATGAGTATTGGCACCCTCATGTGGACAAAGTAAGTGAACCTACTGCAATCATCTTGTAATCATCATCATCATCATCATCAAAAGCCGCAAGACGTCCACTGCTGAATATAGGCCTCCCCTTAGATTTCCATAACAAATGGTCCTGCGCAACCTGCAACCAGCGAGCTTTGTGAAGTTATCTGTCCATCTAGTGGGAGGCTGTGCAACACTGCCTCTTCCGGTTTGTGGTTGCCACTCGAGAAACTTTCTTCCCCATCAGTTGTCAGTTCTGCAAGCGATGTGGCCACTTCAGCTTAGCTACTCTAGTAATGGAATGGGTCAAATGAAATTACCAAGTGATATACTATTAGGTATGCCACCAAACATGACTAATAAGCCAGATCACTAGCCTAGTCTAAACTACTTCGGTAGTTAATACATCCATGATTAGAGCTAAATTTTATCTAAACTTTGAATGTCATATTTATTCACAAATAAAAAATCAAAAGCCAAAAAAGAACAAAATTAAGGTTTTAGCCCTCCAACTACAACAACAAATTATGGTGTCACTCGCGTAGTCCCCCATATCATAATTTTTTTGGGATAGCCTGTGTAATACAAACCATTATCTATCCATGTACCAAATCCCATCCAAATCCCTTCTGTAGTTTTTGCGTGAAAGAGTAACAAACATACATACATCCTTACTAGTGCATGTATTCCGGAATTCCGAAATATCGCAATTCCGAAATCTTGGACAGATTTTTCTTTCAATAGCGTTATTCCGATTTTGATATTTGATCCAAATATTTTTTCCAGTTCCGGAACTCCGATAGTGAGTATCGTAACTCAGTTCCGGAATTGAAAATCTGATATTACATGCTCTAATTTTGCTTTTCTAATATTATAGGAATAAACGAAATTAAGACCTTTGAAATAAATAGTTTTTTAATAAAGTTGACTAGACGAGCAGGACATTTGCCTGATGGTAAGAGACGAACTTCTTAGCATTCCATGGATTCACCGTGTGGGTGCCGGGTCCATCGAGTGGCAGAAAGAGAAATCTCAAGTAGACCCCAAGACTTGTGACTCGGGCGTGGGTTTAAAAGGGACCCCTTAGTGACGTACGTCAACGCTCACCTTCACTACTCGTACTTATTTCTCTCCCTGCCCAGCCAAATCCGATATGATCCTACTAGTGCAGCTTTAGATATGCCTGCCACAAAGTTCTTCCAAACCATACAAGAGCAGTACGCAAATAATAGCGTAGACTATGTAGTAACGTAGAAGTATTATGTTGTTCCATAATATACAGCGCCAGTACGCAAACGGACTAATCATGTATGTTTTGGAATAAGCGCGCTAAATTCTAACATTACAATTTGTACGCGAGCACCTCGCCATTTTGATTTATTGACCTCCCTTGCTATTTTGTGGTAATTCATATCTGCGTGTCTGTTCTAAATATTGCATCATACTGAACCGGGTTAGGTTAGGTTTTTACGTTTTGGACAATATTTTCTAAAAGTGTATTTAAGTATGGTCAGGAACGAAGACGCGAGCATCCACGATATAAACTATATACGATCAGCACGGAAAATTCTTGTGTGTGTTACTGTAAAAACTCCAACTTTAGATCTACATTAAAGACACGGTATACGAGTAGGTATCTCAATCCGATTAGGGTCTATCACCGAGTTTTGACTCTGAGTGGGCTCCCGCCAGAAGCTCTGCGGTCAGCCCTAAGTGTCGCTTCGCCATACTCGGCCTAAGCTCCACTACGGAGGTCGCCGGCTCGCTTCGCTCTCCACCTCCCCCATACGCTTCGCTAGGCCTCGCATGGCTCGCTCCACTCAGGAGCACCCTTGAGCTTCTGACTCCCGCATTTTTTATATACACTCTAGGGGTAGCGACAAGACTAGGTGGAGACGGGGTGCTCCGAGTCGGATCTGGGAAACCAACATCTACCACCTGACAGCTGTAAAACCTAGCATAAAAAATATCTACTGAATTCGAATGGTAAAAGCCCGAAAAAATCGGGGGGGCGTATAATTGATACGGCATATACGGCGGTAGCTACGCCCCTGACGACCCCTGAGCGCAGTGCAGTGCTAGCACTGCGGTCGTCACCCAGAGATCTAAGATGTAATATATCTAAACCCTGTAATTTCTCTGGAAACATTGCTCTTCAAACCGGTACACAGTAATGTTTGCACATTACTGCATGGCGGTAGGATAACTGGCAAAGGTGTGGTACTTCCCCAGGTAGACTGCTAAGAGTCCTACCACTACAACATATATCACTAATGTCAAGTATAAGCAGACTAAAGATTCTAGTTATAGGTATCATTAATAAAACTAAGTAAAGGAAGATGAGGTACGCGATAATATAAAGACAGCATAAAAGGGCGACAATTTCACACAAGCATACGCAATGTGTACACAGCTTCACTTCAATCGTGAGATACATTTGAATGAATGACGAATGACACAGACATCATGACAAGTAGGCAGTAGACGCAAATGAGACAGCTATACGCTATACATCACATTTGTTTATAGTGCATTCCAATAAGCTGTGTAGAAAACCAAAACAAACCAAAACAAAGGTGATACCATAACATAAACATCGTTTAATCTTAGTATTTTTATGAAATAGCCTTAAAATATTTTTCACAAATAGAATTCGACTTTATTGCGATCTTAAATACCATATACTTAGATTTGTATTGATCAAATAATTCTATACTATCTTATTTTAAAAGTTATATAAAGTAATGGTAGGATGATAGAAATATGATTTTAAGTACTAGCAATTTGATCTGTGTTTCTCAAACTCTCAATGTTGCATTCAAGACATTTATACTTCTTTTCATCAAATTATTCTTATTATAGTAGATCCAACCGTTTATCCTCTTTTTGACAGCACCAATAGAACGTAATTGCGTCATGTTACGCAAAAGTTTACTTTTAAATGCGAGGTTTTAAAAATATGACAACTGCTTAAATTTGCTCCTTGATCTCGTATAATAATCATCTTTCACAAAATGAGTCCATAAGTGCAGTAGTTTTTTTATAAATTCCATAAAATAACAAACGTTTTTAAAAAATTACGTTCTATGGCTATCAACATAGTGATGTTACGAAGTTACGATTGAGATATCGATATTGTTTATGAACTATTTTTACACGGGTGTTTTCCGTTCTCGGCACATAATATCGGATTTATTTTTATGTAAAACCGTTATATCGATGCGCCTCAGGAAAACATACAGCATTATTTGAAGACGTGTTTATCTCCTGGTGTATATCCAAAAAAGAACAAGGTTATGATGACTGAAACATTTGAATATTTATTAAAATAAAGTGTTAAATAACATTTTGTAGTTAGGTAAATTAACAAAGTTTATTTATGTCTGATGTAAACTTTGAAGAACATGATGTACCATTTTCGTTAATTTCTAAATAAATTAACCTGATATGCTTAATGTGTTAAAATATTTCCATATTTGGCTTAATAATGTCTCATCAGTCGGTCACCCAAAGGTCACTGCTGTACCTGATCTACGTCTACTAGTTGTGCGTCTAGCACTGTTTCAATGGACTGGACATATCTAATTTTTCAATAACAGGATGTTAAGCAACTGCTATAAGTAAAATTTATTTAAAATGACTCGAAATTTATTCGGGTTTTCTTAGATAGGGACAAGTAATATGTGATAGCACACAAATTATCTTCGTTTTCTATGATTTTACTACCACCGCAACAATACTTATGTGTATTCAGTCTGTAACATTTAAAAAAGGTAACAAATCTACCCTTATTCTCGGAAATGTATAGGGTATTATCAATACTCGTGAAGATGTTAATGTGATGACATCTTTCAGCGACATGTACAGCGGACCAGCACGGCGGGCCACGGCCTTTCCCCGAGCTCTAGTGGTGGGAACGAGCCAGAAGGCTGGGTATGGGCATTTTTCGCCATTTATGGCATATCCTGGGGTTTGTGCTAGACATAACATAGTATTTACTCATGGTATTTCGGTTGCCTGGAAGAGATCGCTATTAGCGATAATGTCGCCACTTGGTTCACTAGTTCTAGGATAAGTCCCTGTTGTTTAAGTATTATATTGTGGATAATAAAGAGTTTCTATCTTTTTATAGTCTTTTATAATATTAGTTGGCTAGTAGAGAGCCACCACTTTAAACGTCATTGTTGTATAGTTCAAATGTATAGTATGTATTTGTATAGTTTGAAATGGATATTTTGAATCCGTTAATTATTTATCTTCTAGTTTGCTTTCTATTCTCTCTCGCTTCGTCTAATGCTGGCTTTCATTAGACTCAGTATCTGTTTTTTCTTACAAGTACAGAGTTTTTGTCGTCTAACATAACCACAAATAAAACAATTGTTCATTTTAATACAATTCATTAATTTGTAATGTTTTTGGCAGAATAACTGAATTTAAGCTTCTTCTAACTCAAAACATATGAACATAAGAAAAAAAAATTAAACGAAAGTTGTAGGAAATAAACTAGTCTTTAAAAAAGGTCTGATGCGTTTTATTGATTAATCTAATATTTCAAGAATTATCGGCTGCAATAGAAAAACTGGTTAATTAAATGAGCCATAAATCGTAAACGCTACATGTCACAGAAAAGTTTTCCGGCCACAAAAGATGCAAAATATTATTTTCTGCAATAACGACCTCAACAATTTTTGCCCTAAAGTTTATAGTTTCCGAGATATTAGCCAAGCTCGCAGCAATGTTTTACTTTTAAAAATTCGGCAACCGGACTTTGGGACTGATTTTTCGCAGGCAACCCGACAAAATGTCATGTTCTTATTTGCCAAAATAATCTTTAATTTTATTTAAGTTCAATTTTATAACCAGACCGTTGCAAAATGCTAGTATCGATGTACCTGTTTATACTTGGTCACAACACTATAACTGACAAATTAGATCTGCCAAAAAGATAATAAATGGTTGGATTCACTATAAGTACGCGCCTATTTTTCTAACATACCCATATTGCCCATCATGCCCATATTGTGAAAATGCCCATTTCCATTATATTCCAGTATGGATTAATTTTACTCTATTTATTTTTGTCATTAATTTAGAATTTTTAATTATAATGTAATTTGATTTTAATATAATGTATTATTTGATTTTTATTGTAATGGGATTTTAAATTGACGTCTACTTTTTTTTAAATTATTGACTTGTATTGGTAATATTTGAATACCTTGAATATGACATGCAACTACTCGTTATCAATAAAAGAGTAAGAGTATGACTAAAGAACTCCGAGAAAAAGGTTTCTTGTGTCGTAACGAGTTGAGAGAAAATCGCAAACCTCTAAATACGTGTTCCACATTTCGCTGTTTACTATCAAAAGCATGTATGGTTTTCACTCTAAAATGACATACATTTTGTGTTATTTTGATCGAAACTTTTGTATGTGTTTACAGAATATTACGTCATAGTGTAATGATCAGTTTTGGGTAGTACGAGGACAATTCGAACGAGATATTTTTTTTATAAATAAATACTGGTGGACAATTTACACACAATACCATCTGACCCCAAACTAAGCAAAGCTTGTGTGATGGCGGCCAGATAGCTGATATAATACTTATATAGTTTGAAATACATTTTTATTATACATAGAAACACCCAGACACAGTGCAAACATTTGAATTCATCACACAAATATTTGCACTGGGTGGGAATCGAACCCACGACCCTCGGCTTCGCAGGTAGAGCTACTACCAACTAAGCCACGAGGCCAGTCTTATTTAATTATTGTTAAAAATAAAAGGAACGTTTTCACATAAGGAAACATCTAAATTACTTTTCTTCTAGTGTTACATTCTTCTCCGAACTCAAATGCTTTGCCTTTCCTTTTTTTACGTGGGGGAAATAAATGTACGTATGCCCGCCATATTCTCATTATGAAATGAGAGGAAATCTCCATCTACCCTCATTTGGGCTTCAAAAATTGCACGGTGACTAACACTACACACAAGACTAACCATATCACCAGGTTTCTCCAAACTAAGTGCGCTATGCACACATTTATTTATTAGAGGATTTCGCGACGCCGATAACTGTAAACTGGTTAGTTTTCGGTTATTGACATCGTGGTCATCGCGTCGTAGTTGAAATATATACCTATGTTTTTTATTTTCCAATGCTTCCCGAACCATTCTTGCGTAGTAATGACATTCGGTAGATAGAACCTTCGGGTCGTGGATCTCGATCCAATGACCAGTTTTAGCATCAATCAAATGTTCAGCAATTGCAGATTCTTGTGCCTGACGATTTTTTACAGCGGCAATGTGTTGATTGTTCCAAGTCCCAGCAGCAGTGGGAACATTTATTTGGGTGTTTATGATATGCATAGGCTCATTCCATGACAAACGCTACTGAAGGTGAAAAAATTAATATCTTCTTTTGGCATTAAATTTGATGAAATTTGACAGAAAACACTCCAAATTATAACGTGCTGCAAAGAAATCAAGAAGAAATGCGTAATTTTTTAATTAATTAGATTTTAAAGTCTGTACTCAAGAGAACTGGCTGAGTGACCATAGTGCCTCTTAACTTTTGGGAATACAAAATAAAATATAACTGTCGATCTATCAGTGATTACGCCACGTTGCGATTTCAGGTAATTTATCGTAGTGTTGGAGGACTGCGTAATAGTCCCGAAAAAATATATAATTATCAAGATATAAGTATGTTTTCTGATTACTTGGGCAATGTAACACCCGAAACGAAAAATCAGGTAATTGTTTTATTTTTATATCTTGCAGATTGATTAGGATAGTGATATTTAGTAAAAGTAAGGGCGTGACTGTAATACTTCAAAATACTAACTAATATCTGAACATGCAATTAATTTGATATATTTTATTCTTGATTAAAAACTGTAACACCCGAAACGTTTCGGGTGTTACAACTTTTTTTATAAGCCAATATACCTAACTAAGTTTATTGATTGAAGAATACATTTTTTATTATTTTCTAAGGGTTTTCGACAGCCCTCTAAAGCCACTATCGAAAAAGCAGTCATATTATTTTATTTAAGAAATTTATTGAAATGTCAAACATAATTAATAAATGTGAAAAATTTTTTTTTTAAACTAATCAGAGTATGTTAAATGTCTTGGTTAATATGTTTAAAAATGTTTTGTTTATTTTTTTTTATGTTTACTACATTTTTTAAAGAAGTTTGTGATTTAGCAGTAACTTTACAGAAGAGTTTTTGTAGTTATGTTTATTTGTCCCTCGTTTTTTTTTAAATAAACCTTATGAGTTATTACCACGGAGAATTCGTTGTAATTATCTGTCTGTCTCTATTTGTCATATTTTTGTTTTGTAGTACCTAGAGACCAATAAAACACCATATACAATATTAATTTTCGTACTCGTAACACCCGAAACGAAACCGCGGTAACACCCGAAACAAAGTAAAATCGAAAAAAATATTAGGAAAATGTTGTGTGTGAAAACGATTATGTGATATATCGTTAGAAAATATTATACTTTTGCAGGCCTGAAAGTTTTAGGAATGATTCCCTAAGAAAATTCGCAGATTTTTCAACAAATGTAAAAATACTCAGAACATGAGGCAAAATCGTGTAACACCCGAACGCCCACTTTTCGACTTATAATGTCGTGTTTAGATATGCTATACTAAAACCATTTTATAATTTAGATAAAACAACTAAAAACGTAGAGGCCTCGACCACAGTACGGGCCTAAGGCGGGCGCGGGCGCGGGTGCGGGCGCGGGCGCGGGCGCGGGTGCGGGTGGGTGGCCACAGTGAGCAGCGGGCGCGCGACCTACGTCAGGTGTCGCAAACTATAGGCGACGATTTGCATGACGTACATGAAATAATGAAATAATGCAGGAAAACACCCAAGCTTTTTTAGTACGCTCGCATGTCCATTACAACATTTTAATAGATCCTTGGAAAAAAATATAGCTTAAAACATCAAAGAAAATGCAAACTTTTGTATAGTTTTAGTTCTAAGAAGGAATTATTTATAAATTTGCGAAAAATGAAACAGAGTTCAATTTAGTATTTATCATAATTGTACCAAAAACTATATCCAGCCGCGTAAACGTCAATCTTGTCGCCAAGCGACAAGACTGAAAAGGTTTGATACCCCCGCCACATGCGCATTAGGTCACTCGCCAACTAGATGTGAGGACGAAACGCTTGAACTAGACGTGTGTAAGTAGCTCATTTACTGAAACGACTCAGTGAACCGAAATATCACTGTGATCCGAATGATTGGGAACAGTTGGATGGTAAAAGCACAAAAAAAATATTAGTATAAGTACAGCAAACTCACTTAGCGAAAGTTTCTTTATAAAAAGCGACTCTTGTTGGGACACAACAAAGTGCAATTCAGCTCGCATTAGCGCTCAATGCCTATCGCGATATTCACCTAAACATTTGCGATCTCTTCTAAAGCGTAACTCTGTCACTGTCTGACGCGGAATGATGCGCATGGGTTGTCGACATATATAATAAAAAAAAATAACCTTCCGTTATGTAGGTAGTCAGCATTGTAGCACATATTAATATAATTATAAAGGCAATGCAAAAAAATATAATTATTTGTTTGATTTTTGACTCATGCATCCATATACAATACAATATGCACGTGACGTCATTTTGCACGGGAAACATGTTGCGCGAGCGCTCAGCCGTGTGTCCGACAACCGACTGTCTAGTTGTAGGCTAATAACGCGCGACCTTGAGCGAGTGGTGATGCCCTGGTAAAAGTGTTTAATTTGGAACGAAATCAGTTCATAATCACGAGTTAGCAGTCACTGTTTGAATGAATTGTATGTTGTATGATTGCTAACAATATTCAATAATTTACGAATGCAGTATCAAGTCGCGGCAAAGCGTGAAAAAAATAAAACTGCGTTGTGTAGTAATAAGATTGAGAAACAAAACGGAATTAACGTCGTGCGTATCGCATAGGTTGCAACTTGCAAACTAAAATAATAAGTTTTTCATTGCTTTAGAACCAAGTTTTCGAAGTTTGAATAGATTGCTTAAATCGTTTGTTCTTATTTACGTTATAAATAAAACTTCTACGAATATGAAAAATATGATAGTATGTATCTACACAATCTACAGTAATGTTAAAATATAACAAGAACATAATTAAATATTCAGATTTCCACCTGATATCGTGGATTTGATAGAATTTGTTATAGAATTCTACTACTTTCCCTTTCATTTGATATCCATATTGAAGTAGGTTGTGAAAATATCTTTGGTCCACTATTTTATGCAGGCGAACGTTTTTAAACTCATATTAATCAAACATTACTAAGAACCACCGCAAAGACACTGAATTTCAAATCAAAAAACCGCATCAAAATTGAACCATCCTTTTGAGAACTTTGGTGCACCAGACTGTCTGTTGCGCCTACAGACAGACATACTGACATCAGCGTCTACCTTACTATACCCCTTTTTTTTAGAAGGCCGTAAAAAACTGTAAATGTGATTGAGATAGTAAAGATTTAGATAGTAAATCTATCTATAAATATCATATCTATCTATCTATATCTAAATAATTATTTTGACTCAGTGTTCCAAATGGCACAAATCATGTCATCATTTTACAACTGATCGACTGATCCAGATGCAATGTTTCAATCTCGCCAAAGACTCATTTTTACCCACGTCTAGCGCGAACAAATGAACGTTTGACATCTCCGCCCGCTTAGTCGCTCAAGCCCGCCGGGCTAGGCCGCCTGCACTGTGGACACAAAGGCGCGTTTCGTAGATCCGCGTCTCCATTCACGACCGATCGTGAGTGGAGCCATTGTTGCATTCTACAATGATAACGATAAACAAAACTGATTTTATAAAAGTAGTTCAACTGTTTCGTCAGAGAACTTAAGTGATGGCGCGGACTTTATGTTTGAAATTTCCGCGCCCGCGCCCGCGCCCGCCTTAGGCCCGTACTGTGGTTGAGGCCAGAGAATATAACACTTTCATTATTAAAATATTATTGCGAAATACAAAAAAAATTGACTTTAGTCGTACGAATGTAACACCCGAAACGATGGAATGACCCCATACATATATATTTAGCCTTTTTATGCGGCGAAAATTTAAAAGGGCAAGCAATGAAAGGTACTACAAACTATCTTGTAAAACAATGGTTGAGAAATGCTGGTCTGTCATATTTTGAGTGACATCGATTTGTTTACCTTTTATTCACAGAGAATTGGAATGAGGTATAGATATTTTTTTCGACAAGAATAGAAAGACATACGAATGTACTGGCGTGAAAGAGACAAAATAGCCGGAACTAACATATCGCCGGTCGTGTTCCACTCTTACGCTGTATTTTTACACATAGCAAATTGTTTACAACAGATAACAGAAAAAATATTTTAGATGAAATAATAATTGAATTGTTTTGGAAATAATTAAAGATTTTGTGTTCTTGCGCATTAAAAGTGATACCATGGAACTTGTTCTTGGTCTTTGAACTAATTGTGCACCTTGTAAAATCACAATAAGGAATTATCACGGCTTATATCGTTTTTTTTATTATTAGCGAACGTCCACTCAACTTGAGGCTCCTGTTGCAACTGAGGCTCAATCAGGAGACGTCACCTGATTTTGCAGTGTCATCGTAGAAGAGCGCGTGCCGCTTCTTAGTGTTTTAAGAGTTCAATGAGTTATATGCTATATATTATTGTAATAATATTTCAATTATTTCAGGATACTTACAAATCATTCCACTATACAACTCTTCTTTACCTAAATGATTACAATGTCGACTTTGACGGTGGAAGATTTGTTTTCATTGATGAAAAACTCAACAGAACTGTGGAACCAAGAAAAGGCAGAGTTAGTATGTTCACAAGCGGAAAGGAAAATCTACATTATGTTGAGAAAGTTAAGTCCGGCACGAGATATGCAATGACAATTTCATTTACTTGTGATAAAAGTTATGGGATTGAAGACCCAGATGTTAGTAAATATGAATAAAATATGGAAGTATCTAGCTTGGACTATTTTTCTATGAAACCGCATTACGTCGACGCACTGACTTGCGCAAGACCGGAGACCGGACAACCGCCTAACTAAAGCTGTCTTAGCTTTGTGTCTCTTTTCGCTTGAAATTATAGAGACCGCAATAGCAAAGCCAAAACCGTTATAGTTAGGCGGTAGAAGGGCCGAGTGGTTACAACCTAACTGCAGCCTGCGGTCCTGCGGTGGACCGCACCGTTTAACTCTAAAGCCCCCTATACACACTAGTCGAGTGGAGGCCAACGCGAGCGTTTACAAAACGGTACATGGCGAGTGGTAGCATCCACACACTGGCCGAGCGCAGGCCAACGCGAGCGCCGGCAAAACGGCACATGGCGAGTTCTAACGTCCACACACTGGTTGAGCGGAGAGCGGAGGCAACCGCGAACGCGAGCGCCGACAGTAGAATGCGTGTCTGTAGCTCTAGAGCTGGACGTCTACTCTCTTTCTACGAAAACATAATTTCGCAATAAACTCGCGACTTTCCAACTCAGATTCTACTTCGATCCGTCGTTTTGTCCATTTAAATGTTCTAAGCCTACTCTAATTAGAGTAGGATTAGAACATTTAAACGTCAATGTTCTATCGGACGAAACGAAGTAGAACGAGAGCAGGACGTCTACTCTAATTCAACGAAAACGTAATTTCGAAATAAACTCGCGATTTTCCAACTCCTATTCTACTTCGATCCGTCGTTTTGTCCGTTTAAATGTTCTTTTTTATTTAATGAGCGTGTATAATTACCTGTTATCTCAATGTAAACCGCAGTAAAGTGGTAAAAAGAAAATACATCTTTATGATGTAGATGTTTTGGGTTCCAAATTATTGATTAATTTTGGTAACACTCCAAAATTTTTAAATTATCTTCATTTGTAGTGGGCGACAAAACTACAATTTCACGTAAATTCGCTTCTGACATCTGACTGCGCAGTATTGATGCTTGTTGCCGTTGCCGTAAATTGCTTGATGTAGTCGTGACGTCATAGTTCACGAGTATTGACTGGAATTGCGCAATTTTATTTGCCCGTATAAGCGCACCTTTAAGGGCGGGTAGGGCAATGTGTGGACGCTACTCGCCGAGCGCAGACGACCGCCTTTGTTTTGTGCACAAAAACCGACACCGGTCCGAAGCGAGGCAAGTGGTCATGAGTGACGGCAAGCGGAGACGAGTCGAGGCAAATGAGCCCTATACACACTGGCCACTTGCCGTCACTCGGCCAGCTAGGCGAGCGACGCTGAGTGATCGCAAGTCAAGGCAAATAGCCCCTCCGCACACTGGCGTTGAGCTTCACTCGCCAGCACTCGGCCAGTATTACGAAGTAACTATTTTCTGATCTGTGGTATAGGTGGCATAATATATATATTTTATTAAATAAAGAGTGACGAGAGGACGAGACGAGCAGGTAATGTTCCTGATGGTAAGCAACATGCCTGCCACATAACAGCACAGTGACACGCAGCTATTGGAACATCATCAACAACATCAACAGCCCACTAAACGTTTCCACTGCTGGGACTCGGGACCTTCTCTCGCAAGGAGAGAGTTAAGGCCATAATCCACCACGCTGGCCCAGTGCGGGTTGGCGGATGACACATGACTTCGAAAGATTCTAGGTACATGTCGGTTTCCTCACGATGTTTTCCTTCACCGTTTTAAGTTAGCGGCATTAGGCTATTGGAACATGAAGAGCCCAAATCATTACCTAGCACCGCACTGCGCTTGACACCCAGAGATCTAAGTTGTTATATCTCTAAGCCCTGTAATTTCTCTGGAAACATTGCCCTTCAAACCGGAACACAGTTATGTTTGCACATTACTGCTTGGCGGTAGAATTAAATAAATAAATAAATATTGGTGGACAATTCACACACAACACCATCTGACCCCAAACTAAGCAAAGCTTGTATGATGGCGGCCAGATAGCTGATAAAATACTTATATAGTTTTAAATACATAGAAACACCCAGACACAGTGCAAACATTTGAATTCATCACACAAATATTTGCATTGGGTGGGAATCGAACCCACGATCCTCGACTTCGCAGGCAGAGCTACTACCCACTAAGCCATGAGGCCAGGTGTGGTACTTCCCCAGGCGGACTCCGCCAAGTGTCCTACCACTACTAAACTACATAGGTACATTTAACTAAGTTATCCCATCGATATAAATCAATGGATGTGCCCTCCCAAATTTCAGGCGCACGGAACTATGTTATCGTTGGTATGAGAGAGCTCACTCTTTCCGTTTTAGTCGATTGTAGGAGGCGGTGAACCCCGGACGTTTATACCTATCGCTATTCGTTGTCAACAACCACAATAAGATGAAAATACGAGTAAGTAGAACCAAAGCATACCTCACCGCTAGCGGCTAGCGATTCTAGGGGTCAAGTTGATAGGTAGTTGTAAACCACTGTCGCTACACACAGACGCAACTTGTTAACAATTTCAACGTGCTCAGGGCACATCTTTTGATTTATATCGATGGATTATCCTTGTCTTTGTAACGAAGTCGTAATTAGATTGGTAGTACGTTAATTTCAAAGAATTTAACACATTATTTGTTCTTATATTTGTTATAGCAATACTTTTCTAATTATATTTTACAACGGCTGAAGAACTAGTATCCATTGTCAATTATTGAAAAATAAAAATATATATTTCTAAATTCCTTTTTTGTTATTGTCTTTATCCACTGTTGCCAGATTGGGAGAAATCCCCCCAAAATTTAGGCATTTAACTAATTATGCTTAATAAGTAATAACTTATTAACTTACAGGGCGATATGGTCCCTAAACGACAAAGCCCTTTAATTATTTTTTATTTTTATCTGTTTTCTTGCAATTGGTTCTAAACCTTTAGCAGATGTGTTGAGCGGATATTGACTGCTAAGGTTCATTCTTCCAGTGATGAATCTGCCTCCAAAATTTATTCAGTAAGGTCCCATACATGGTGGCGTCTGAGCCTTTTCGTTGATATAGGTTCACTTAGGGCTATTGCTAAGGTGTTAGTGTGTGACGTTATTCGTTGTCTATATGAATGTATCCTGTGTTCTATTTCCTCTTTTACAGTTCTGGTTTGTAGATGCTCGTGTAATTCTGTCGTCTTCATGACCCAAGGAGCATTTGAAATAGTTCTGAGAGCTTTATTTTGAAATCGCTGGAGAATTGCAACATTTGATTTTCTAGCAGAGCCCCACAACTCGATTCCGTACGTCCAGACAGGCTTTAATACTGCTTTGTAGATGAGAACTTTGTTTTCCAGTGATACGTGTGATGTTCTACCTAAGAGCCAGTTCAGTCGTCGGAGCAGGATGTTAAGCTCGTCACGTTTTTTCTCTATGTGGTATCTCCACGTTTGTTTCCAGTCAAGATGTACGCCGAGGTACTTAGCAGTTGTCCCGTGTGGAAGTGTATTATCTCTGAGTTTGACAGGTGGGCAGTCATCTTTTCTGAGAGTAAATGTCACATGCATCGACTTGTTGGCGCTAGCTTTTATCTTCCATTCTCTCATCCACTTACAGAATTTGTCAAGGTGCTTTTGTAGCGTTAGTGAGGCCATGTGAGGGTCTTTATTATTACACAAAGCGGCCGTATCATCAGCGAAGGTGGCTGAGAGAACTTCTTCTGACGTTGGTATGTCTGCGGTGTAGATAAGGTAAAGGATTGGACCCAATACGGAACCCTGGGGTACGCCAGCCTGTATGTTGTAGAATTTCGAGTATGAGTCATTAACTTTTACCCGGAAAAATCGATCTTCTAAGTACGACTTTAATAGTACATTAAACTTATGTGGCAGTTGCTTTTTTATCTTAAATAACAAGCCCTGGTGCCAAACCTTGTCGAATGCTTGTTGTACGTCCAGAAATACTGCCGAGCAGTACTCCTTTCGTTCCAGCCCATCTCGTATCTTATTCACCACTCTATGAACCTGCTCCACGGTTGAGTGCCCTATTCTGAATTCGAACTGGTGTTGTGGGATGATGTTACCTTCTGTGAGAATTTCATTAAGCCTACGTGTGGCGACTTTCTCAAATAGTTTGGAAATAATAGGTAGTAGGCTTATTGGCCTGTATGACGATACAAGATGCGGTGGTTTTCCAGGTTTTGGGATCATAATAATTTCTGACACTTTCCATAATCTAGAAAAATATCCAGTCCTCAAAATTCCATTAAAGAGCTGTGTTACGAAGACGATGGCTTTTCTTGGCAGTTGTCGTAGGATTTCGGCAGTTACAAGGCAGTACCCAGGAGCTTTATTAAGTTTCAGACCTTTTACTATTTTCCAGATTTCGCATGGTGAGCAATGCTTTAACGGTAGGCTGAGTTGTAGATCTGTCTCCAAGTAGTTTTTGACGTGATAACGTCTTATAATTCGATGGAGCCGGCTGCACGCCCGCAAAACATCATGACGTCAAAGTCGCCAAGACATCATGTAACGTTACCGCCATAGATTAGATAATAACTTACCGCCGTTACCTCGCCTTATTACTTTTCGCACCATCTAGTGAGTGAAATGTGTGTTACGTTCAAGGAGTCTGTCCATGTTTTAGAAAAGCGACGATATGAAGTTAAGAACTTGTGCTAGTACAATGATGTACCCAGAGATGGCGCTTTGAACAGCTTTTCAAAAAGCTTCAGAATGTTTTACCTAGATGGCGCTTAACACAATCAGTATTTTCTTAAGACGTCACGTTCAGCTGTCGTCAGTAAACCGACTTTACAGACAACCATTTTTTTAATCTCTTTTTCGCTTGATGTGTCGCCGGAATTAGGAGTGAATAGATCGGCCAAAAAACATCCTAAGGCCTCGGCACGTTGGTCATCTTTTCTTGCCCATGTATTATTTTCCAGTTTTAAAGGATTCTGAGCTGTTTGTGGCGCATTTTTGCCATGTTTTACGGTGTTCCAAAGCGAGTACTCGTTTTTAGCTGTGGCGTTCAGATTTTCCAGTCTATTTTTTAAAGGTATCACTTTCGATGTCCTTCAGATATTGCTTCAGTTCAGCGGCGGCTCTATTAAAAGCTCGTCTATCGAAGGCATGACGGCTGGTATGCCAAACCCTCCTAAACCTCCTTTTTCCAGGACCTTTAAATAAATAAATAAAAAATAAATAAAACTTATTAACAATTTGTGATGAATACAAATATTTATACAGTACCTGGGTGTGTTCTATGTATAATAAGAATGTATTTAGAAATGCATAAGTATTATTATCACATCAGCTTCAGCTATCTGGCTCCCATATGACAAGGTTAGCTTAGTATGGGTACAGTCTATTATATCATACCAGTCGTTTGACGAAGCCGTCTAGACGGGGCAATCGTGCGAGGCGTACGTTGTGAGACGCGAGAAGCGCGCTCGCGTTTTATGTGTTAGGAAACTTTATTACTTTAACTTGAGGTCATTTTTCTAGAAAACCCGTATATTCGGGGGTTTTCGAGACCAATTTAGGGAGATTTTGAGATGATCTTCTGGTAACACTCTCTTTATCATAGGCTAGGGATAATAATAAAATATATCGATATACAGGGTTATTGGTAATCAGCCTGCATTCTTTTAAGGGGATGTTAGGTACATTTAATACGTCAACTTTTGTTCTACAGTTTAAAAAAAAAAATGTTTTTTTTTCTTTTACAAAATAAATAAAAAGTGCATTTGCACGGTCTAAAAGTATCGAACTCTTCGTAACAATTCGTAACGAGAGTGCGTACGCTCTTTAACGCGCAAAAAATGATGTACCGAAGTGAATAAACACTAAAAAGTCGCTAAACAGTACAAAAAAGGGCAACAATTACAATTTTTTTTTGGGTTATCTATTAAGTTTTAACGAAAGTTGTAGAACAAAAGTTGTTTGTTTAAATATACAGAACATGCCCTTAAACGGATGCAGGCTGATAACCAATAACCCTGTATATCGTATCGATGTTTTTCAAATATATCGATTTTAATCTTCTAAATATATCGATATTATGATATGGAATATTTATTATTATATTTATTCATTAATCGTACATATTTTACTGTTCAAAATTAACCATCACTGAAACCAGTATTCGTCTGATATAGACATCAGCAGCAATCTTTCTTTAATGTGCTCACCGGTCAATCTGCTCCTATTATCCGGCACTGTTAAATTAACAACCGAAGCAACCCTTTCGGATGATACCGAGGAAGCTTGACATATTAAATACTTCAGAGCGATTTCCGAAAGAACCAGCCTAAAATGCCAGCAATTCACCCAAAATTTTATTAAATCTCAAGAAGTGGTTGGTCTAGGTACTGCTTAAGCTCATTGGGGACAGATCCAGAGCTTGGAACCTCTGGCGTAGCTGTTCTCAGATTTATAAGCTGCTCATGTCTGCACCAGATAGACGTCTCATTTGGTTTTTCTGATGTTGGTCGGTCAGACCTTACGTCTGGAGAACGTTGTCCTCTACGCCATATTCTGATCGAATATCGTTGCTAATTTTTGATTATAGCATTTGATACTGCAATTGGAGGATTAACGTGGATACGCTTGAACCGAGGGTCCAAAATTGTAGCTACTGAGAGAAAAGTATTCCGTTCTAGAGGACTTAGTTTCTCTTCAATTCAAGCAAGAATTCCATCTTGTACTAACGGCTTGTATCAATGTCAACACCTGTAGGTCTACCGCCTAACTCTAAAGCTTTCGGAAAGCGTGAGATGTCTTCATTGCATTTGTAATGTAATGCTTTCATTTTGGAGCGATCGCCTAACTACTAATGCTTTAAAAACTTGCTCAAGTAATCACAGATTAAAAACAATTGAAGTAAAGCATTCGTTATTACGTTTCGACACACGTAATCGGTTTCGTCAAACTAGTCAATGCGAAAATATTTTATGAGTTTGTTCAACAGTTAAAACGTCAAAAAGCATCAGTTCATATTTCAAATTACTAGATTTGCTATAAATATTTTTTATTTTATTTATTTAGGTCAATATGGAAGAGCATTATTAGCACTACGATTAACCGAAGATAGGAAAAACACAAAAAACGGAACGCAATATTTGACAATTACGCTAAGTGTTCCCACTGTATTTTTTAATTTCTTTCTAGGTTTTATTTCTAATAATCTACATAAATCTCAAATATCCATAATTGATAGAATATCGTCGTTTTTCTTTTCAAATTCAGTGAAAACATTATTTAAAAAGAAGTTTTCATCGAAAGAAATTATCACAAGTTACTTATTCTTCGCCAAAGTTAATTGTAGTAAAAAAATACCTATGTGAGCCTAGCTTGCTGTGGATATATTTGGCTGGCAACATTGTTATTGTTTATTTTTACTTTGCATATATAACCTCCATCTGAGGTAAACATTTACGATTTAATTTATGATAAACAATTGAAACATAACATAAATATCTAACATATTATTTGTTATTGTGATATTTAGTTTTTAAAGTCATGCAGTTCGCTCACTGTTGCTTTAGGAATCTAGCTAGCGATTCCCTATAAAAACTAGACTTCGGCGATGACGAAAACAAGTCTTTGTACTCTATTTTATGAGGTATGTAATGATAACAGGTAAATTTTAATAGTGTCCATCGCTGTTAGTCTTGTTTTCACATTTCGTGAGGGTGTGAGTTCGAATCCCGCTTCCATCTCTTTGAGTATTATTCTTAGTGCTGATGTATACATAAATTAAGTTTCATCATTTGTCCAGAGTCCTAGCAGTAGCATAAATTGGGCTGCCCATGTTTTATAATATTAGTATAGATAGAATGTTTGTCGAGGCGGCGGCTCAAGTGTACTGGCATGTCTTTAGAAGTGATAGGTAGATGTTCCTCTTGCAACACACCTGCCCATAACAGCACAGTGTCACAAACCTAATGAAATTAAAGCCCAAAACATTACCTAACACTGCACTGCACTTGTCACCTAGTGATATTAGGTGATTATCTCTAGGCCATGTGATTTCTGTGTAAAATTCATCCTCCAAAGTGATACTTATTAAACTTTTATGTAATGAAGGATCCTGATTCTGTTTGCACATTACTGCTTGGCGGTAGAATCACAGCCAAAATTGAATGATTTCCCCAGGCAGACTTTTATGTGCCTGATGGTAAGTGGCACAGTTCAAACGAACATGAAGAGTCCAAATCATTACCTAGCACTGCACTGCGGTCATCACCCAGATATCTAAGTTGTTATAAGCCCTGAATATCTCTAAGCCCTGTAATTTGTCTGGAAACATTGACCTTCAAACCGGAACACAGACTTTGAAAAGTGTTACCACTAGATCAATAAGTTACATGTTAAAAATAAAAGTTCTTTGTTTCAGATATATCTATTGTTATGCGTTATGGTTTGCGGTGGCCGATATATCAAGCTTCTCTGAAACCATCTCGACTCCCAGAACACCTTCGACGTCGCTGATTATTAAAACAAAGTTTTAAGTGTGATTGTCAAAGCACCTGTTATTTATAAGAGTGTGAGGAGTGTAAAAATATACTGAAAGTAAATTTATCTGTTGCATCGACAACAATAACAATCAATATTGTGTTTTTGTTAATTTTTTGTATCCTTAATGAGAGTTTTACTGTAGAATACCAGTAATGATTTCTTAATGATACATGAATCTACACAGATTGATTTATCTGTGCAGATTCATGGAGAAGAGTGAGATGAGATAATGCCTGGTGGTAAGCAATCATATAACTATTGAACAGGAAGTCTAAATAGCTACCTAGCACTGTACTTCACTCAAAAGTGGTTATGCCCCAGCCGTCTCTCCCAAAGAGTCCTAACCATACATAACTGAGTACACCTTGAGGTTGAGATATAAAAAGGTTTTCTATTACAGTTAATAATATTGGTGGTGGACATTTCACACACAACACCGTCTAGCCCCAAACTAATCAAAGCTTGT